>JAZHRO010000046.1:2622500-12622500 GCA_037157565.1 Thalassia testudinum
CATCTTCCAAGAATATTCTATGATTACAGTAAGAAGGCTCAATCCCCCTAAGGTCATGAATGGTCCAACCAATTGCCTCCTTGTGTTCCTTCAGGACCTTGATCACTTTAATCTCCTGTTCCTTTGTTAATTTAGCACTAATAATTATAGGGAGCGTCTTCTGTGGTCCTAAAAATTGATATTTCAAATTCTCAGGCAATGGTTTCAGTTCAAGCTGGGGTGGGTTGATGATTGAAGGTAAGGTAGATGCTGAAGACTCATCAAGAGGGAGAGGTTGAGAGTGAACAAAATCACTAACCTCTTCAGAAGATGGCAGGTTTGCCATAGAGGGTTGCGAGTCCAATTCATCATCAAAGGAGGAACTTTCAATTGCAAAAACCATCAAACAAGTTTCAATGTTCACATTATCCTCCTCAAGTTCCTCAATAAATCCACAATCTTCAAATTTATTAATCACCTTAAAAATATCCAATTTCATTCGTTGATCCCCAAAGGCGATTTCCATGCTACCGCTTTCACAGTTAATGTTGGCCTTAGTGGTAGCCGGGAACGAACGCCCCAGAATGATGGGCTTGTTCATCAGATTTTCCGATACATCCATGTCAAGGACAACAAAATCTATAGGAAAATAAAAATCCTTGACCTTAACTATAACATCTTCAATAACGCCTCAAGGATTTGTGACCAAATGGTCTGCTAACTATAGCATTACTAAAGTCAGCCGAAGTTCACCTAATCCAAACTTCTCATAAAGAGAAGTCGAAATTAGGTTGATGGATGCACCCAGATCCAGAACTGCTCTATCAAAAGTGTAGTCTCCGATGACACAAGAAATCAATGGAGCACATGGATCTCTCTTTTTCTGAGGGAGGTGATGCAGGATAACAGAACTAGCCTGCTCGGAGAGTACCACCTTCCTTGGAATAGATTCTCTTGACTTACGCTTTTGTGTACATAAATCCTTTAAAAATCTCACGTAAGTCGGTATATGCTTGATAGTGTCGAGAAGCGGGATATTGATCTCAACATTCTTAAAAATATTCAGAAGCTCCTCATTACTATCAATAGACTTCTTCTTGGATTTGATCAAGGCTTCAGGAAAAGGAACATGAGTCAGATCTTTGGAATCAGGTTCCTAATCCTTGATTTCTTCTCCAGAATTCTCCTTTCTCTCCTCAGGTTCTTCAGGATTCGGTAAATCAAAACAGTGTGGTTGTGAACCCTGAGTTTGTTTACCACTCCTCAAGGTAATAGAATTTGCCGATGCATAGGAGTTTGGGTCTTGGGGAGGGCTAGGAAAGATTGGAGAGGCTTGATTAGCCAAGAATTGTTGATGTGCAGAAGAAGAGAAAGGACCCTGCTGAACCACCTGAGCATGTGCGTGTGGGTCCCTCTAATTTCCATACCCATGGGCTTGGTTGCCCGGATTCAAGATATTTTGAGGGTTGGGTATGGGTTGGGATGGTAGAGATCCAGGTTGACGAGAGTTAGCTATGAGCCTAGTTTGAAAGTTTTCCAGCGAGGTTTTCATTTGCTACATGAGTTGGAGCATGGATCCTTGCATCTCTACCATTTGTCAATTCAAATCAGCCTGCCCTATGGGTTGATGGGCATTCCAAGCTGGCTGATTGACCTGATGTGGGGGCAACTGAGTATACACATGACCCTGACCCATTGGTCATTGCGGATCATAGTTGCTGGGTCGGAATTGGGTCTGTTGCCCTGGGTTTTTCCAGGAGAAGTTAGGGTGGTTTCTCCAACCCAGATTATAAGCATTAGAGTAGGGGTTCAATCCAACGTTCTCCTGTACAGCACAGACATCCTCATAGGGTGAGGATGGAGAGAAAGAAAGGGAAGGATCAGAAAAATTAGGATCAAAGGCCCTAGTTTGGAACCCATGGGGTTCCGAATAATGTTGACTCATAGGTTGAGCTACATCGAGTTGATTCACGAACTCCCGTCCAGAAGGAGCTCGCGATGAATGGAATCCTGAATTTTGGGATTGAGTGGATCGAGAGTTATTCATTGAATTTCCATCCATCCACTTTTCCATTCTCTTAGCAACCAAGTCCACCTTATCAAGTTTGTTAGAAATCAATTCCAAATCAAATGAATGGGAGTCATGGACTTCATTAACATTTGATCTGGGCTGTTGGGACTGGTTAAAAGTATCCATGAAGGCATGATTGACTGAATTCTCGCTCATTTCCTCAAACAAATCATGTGCACTACCTACATCTTTGTTGAGGAAATTACCTTCACAAGAAGCGTTCATGTGATTTTTGAGTTGATCAGTCAACCCGTGATAGAAGATCTACACGAGTTGCCATTTCAGCACCTCGTGGTGTGGACACCTCCGCAATAGGTCCTGGAATTGCTCCCAGGCCACATGAAACTACTCCCCTAGCCACTGGGTAAAGGTAGTGATTCCCCATCTCAAAGCATTGGTACGTCCGACAAGGAAGAATTTCTTCAGAAAGGCTGATTTCAACTCATTCCAAGTTGCAATTGGTCTTCCTATAGTCATGTACCAATGAGTAGCTTTATCCCTAAGAGAGTGGGGGAAGAGCCTCATGATCATTTGCTCTTCATTCACGTTTCGTGCCATGGTGGTCTGGACCAAAGTGGTTATGTCCTCCAAGGGCTGAAACAGGTCTTCGAAGCCAAGCCCATGGTAATGTTTGATCAGGCTTAACACCTAGGGCCTGATTTCTACGTCTTCGGTCGGAATCTGGATGCCAGGACGTTCCCCATAATTTGAAGGATCATAAAAATCCTTCAAGGGCAGAGCTATGCATTCTCTGGAACCATTTTTGCATCCTTTGCATTTGTTCCAGCTGCCTTCGGAATTCCTCCTGTGGATCCCGAGGTAGAGGAGGCCGTGGGACCAATTTGACCAAAATCCAATTTACGCCTCCTAGAATACTCTAGTGGTCCTTCCAATTGGGGATTCAATGACCATCTTCCCAGCATAAACTAGGAAAAGGTCGGAAGGACTAGGTATAAGGACCCTGCAGCATAACAAAACAAGCCTGTCATTAAGTGGGGTAGCCTAAGGATCTACAGACTCCCAAAACCTGCCTTAAGATTATAAATGATTTACTCTACTTGTGTCTGCTCAATCCAACTAGTTAGAACGAGGGACTAAGGAGGAGGTTCTTCCTTCGGCTTGCGCCATCAGTTCCTAGTGTACCCCCCAGCCGCGGTCGTTTGACACTACTCCCCTAGCTAGACATCAGATTAATTAGTACAAGTAGGTTACTCATGAAAAATCTCAGACTAGGCCTCGAAGAGCGAATCAATCCTTAAGGCTAGCATCTACTCAATTTTATTGAGGCTTGAGATTGTAGTGCTTATGGAATGTGATGGGCCCTTAAAATCGATTGTGCCCTTAATGATTGATTGAGTATTGTGTAAGTGCAGGCACAACCAGGGTTTTCAAGCAAGATTATTTGTGATGCATAGATTTTAATGTTCAAATCTTGCTTAAGTAGATTTTAGGGTTTAAAATTAGGTTGATTTCAATCAAGTTTATGGCAAACCAGGTTTTCAAACATGGGTGAAGATTGCTTTCCTTTAAAATCAAAAATAAAGTGGAGTGCCTAGTATGAACCTAGATTGCAATCCCTAAGAAGCTGCTACTTGATGAGTTGATTTTAGGTTGAGTGGTGCGGCCCAAACAACTCAAACAACTGCACCACTAGGTTAGGCACACAGAAATGGTTAACCTAAAATGATTTCTTTCTCCTTTATGTGTTGATTCGTGTGTACCGGTTCCACAGATCAGAACCCAGTTGAGTAGAAGCAAATCAAGTAGGTTAGGTGCCTTGAATGAGGGTGTATGTTGTGTGTCTGTTGAAAATTATCCCACAAAATTATATTTTTTGTTTTTTTTATAAGCGAGGGTGGAATGAGTGTGAGTGAAAATCCAAACAACCAAACTAATCCTAGGATTTATGCAAACACCTAGGTTAATTGGAATTTGAATTTAATGTGACAAATGAAATCTATGGAGGGGGAAGAATGGAGAGCACTTATAGTCGTCTTCAATTGCACTTTACTCTGGTCTACCGCTTGACGATTCCCTAATGGAGGTCTCTGCAAAACAATAGACACAAGAGAAAGCAAGTTAGAAGAAAATAAACTGCATGAAATGCAAAAAGAAGATCAGAAATCGTTGCCTCCCCGGCAACGGAGCCAAAATGTTGAAGCAACGGGTTACTACGCTATCGAATTTGGTTTTGAAAACCTGTCGTTGTAGTTTGAATAGCGAAGAACTCGTGTTCCATAAATAAATTTTATACCAGAATAGAAATCCCGGGTAGAACTCAGGGAGGCTACGTCGATCTAAATTCGTAATTATATTTTTTTCGTATTTTTGTTGAAAAGTGAAGTAATTACAATGAAATGAAGCACTATAAACAATCAGAATAAAAGAGAGAGAGAAAACATTCACTTGATACTTCAAAATGTTTATACAATTAAGTAAGCGAGAAATTACACTAGAAAGTAAGAAAACTGTTACAACTAGAAAGTAGGAAAATTCTACTCTAGAAAGAAAGAAAAAGGAATGGGAGAGAAGTTATCCTCCTTGATGATCGCTTGGAGGATGAGCTGGACGAGACGATGCCTGGAAGATGAAGAATGGAGCAGGAAGGAGGTCAAGGTAGGAAGAACGGGAATGAGGCAGCACGTCGTCGTCATCGCGGGATCTGCTTCCGAAATGGGGGCAAAAAATTGACTTTATCTATTGAGGAGCATCCCAGGTGTGGGACAAGCTTCTCTTGAGCTTTGGAGAGGGAGAGAAGAGAAGGGATGAGAATTTCATATAGAGTGGTTCTCCTTTTATAGTTGCAAGGAGTAAGGGCATTTTGGTCATTACATGTTGAAAATCATTAATTCAGGACCTTTAGTGACGGATAAATCAGTCACTAAAGGCCTGAACGTGGCCTTCGTGGGCGGCGTACTTGCACCCGCTAGCCTCCCCCTGCCACAACGTGCGTCCACGTTCTACAAATCTCGACCGTTGGATCGTGAGATCGAACGACTAAGAGCACTCCTCGCCGCTCCTCATCCACGCGCCTCAACGCGTGAGATCATGCATCTCACAGGGGCGTGCGATGGCGCATTCAGCCAATTGGGTGCACACAGCCACTCGATCTCCATCATGCGGTCGATCACACCCCACGCGCCCGCTCCAATTGAGGCGTACGGGGGCTCGATCCCGTGCCTCAACTTTGCGTTAAGGCGGTTGACCAACACGCTGTGGGCGTGTTTGTGTCAAGCGCTTAACTTAAGCACGCACGCTTCACAGCCATTGGATCTTGATCCAACGGCGGAGAAGCATTATCGGGAGATGCTTCAGCGGATGCGTGGGGCCGGTTGGGCAGCTGAGATGGCACCATCTTGACCATCCATCTTCTGGGTGATGTAGATGGTGCCACGGGTGTCGGATTGAGTCGATTTTCGCTCTATTAGGCTACGATCATCTATCTGAATCCATCCGTGCAGTCAGATTTGTTGTCTAAAGTGCATATTAACACCATCTTTGTCCTTCACCTTCTAGAGTTCCTCGGTCTCTATCTGATGCTACGGATATCTGATTAGGGCGATCTTGAAGTCGTTGAACTCCAATCATCGCCCTGATCAGATTTGTACGGTTGGATCTTTGATCCGAGGCCCCAATAAAAAGTCGCCCTATCCCTGTCCATAAAACGAGACAATTAACCTCCATTTTATTCAGACTAATCTAAATGCAAGATGATGCATGCTATGCAATATTTATAGTATGTAAAGCAATTCTATGCTTAAGAACATGCATAAGTAGACATTTTATGTAATATAAACATGTTTACATCAATATTACATTATTTACCCCCCCTCTAGTGTATTCCTGATCCCTTAGCCTCCACACGCACTCACATCTGGTATCAGAGCCCTGTTCTACTCTAGTTAGGATGTCAAAATTCTCTAAGGTATACACTAAGAGTCAATATGCTATCAGACCACCCCTATTCGTTGACACCAACTATGGGTATTGGAAGACCATAATGCAAATACTTTTGGAACCTATGGATTACAAAGTATGGGATGTGATAGCATCTAAATACACCAAACCAGAGAGGAAGGAATGTGACGTATCGAAAATTCGTTGCAAAATGATTTGAGTTTTGAAAACCTGTCATCATAGTGTAATTTGCGTGAAAATCCGAATAATCAAATAATTTTTACTGAAACTCAAAAGGAGTCCCAGGCCGAACACTGGGAGGCTACGTTGATTTGAAATTCGTAATTATATTTTTTTTTAATTTTTGTTTAAAGATGAGATAATCATAATGATTCTATTCTATTTGAAATATAAACACTACAACTAGAGAGAGAGATAGAGAGATAAATAACCTTCATAATCAAAATAACGTTATTACAACTACAACTAGAAAGTGGGAAATCTAATCTAGAAAGCAATAAAAAGAAGGGCAAAAGAAGTTATCCTCCTCGACGGCTGCTTGGAGGATGAGTTGGACGGGCGACGCTTGGAAGAAGAGTGAAGACAGAGGATGGAGAACGAAGCAGGAAGAACTAGGGGCGAGGCAGGGCGTCGTCATCGCGGGATCCACTTCTGGAACAGGGGCAAGAAGACTACCTCGAGTGCACCACGAACAGGGTGAGTAGAGGATAAATTTTTTATTTTTACTCTAGAGGAGCATCCCGGTCTTGGGACAAGCTTCATTAGAGCTTTGGAGAGTGAGAGAGATGAAGGGATGAGAAGAATGTGGGGGTCATAGGGACTTTTTCTTGGTGTAGAGGTTAAGGGCAAAAATGTCTTTTAAGGCTTAGAAGATTAAATGCATCAGCCTTTAGTGATGGATATAAACATCACTAAAGATTGAACGTGGGTGTAGAACGCATGCACGCCTGCCTCCTCCTCTTCATTTGCTTCAATGCACATCCACGTTCAGACAACCATAGCCATCCGATCGCGAGATAGGATGGCTTAGGATGCATCCACACATGCCCTTCATCACGCGCCCACGCGTGTAATCAGGCATGTAGCAGTGCATCTGATCGCGCGTGTGAATTGCACCATCTTAGAGTGCCACATAGTGCTTGCATCTACTGCCTGCTCGTGATCCAATGACGTGATTTGAGCTGTGACTGCCCATGCCTTCGATTTGAGGCACATGGAGGCTTGACCTCGTGACCTCTACTTCGTGAGGAGGCACTCGCCCAACCTGCCAAGCAGCCTCTTTGGTTGTATTTTGAATTTAATGCACACGTGCCCTCAGCTATTGGATCTCAATCCAAAGGCTAGGATCATGTCTTCATTGAGCTTTCAGAGGTAGAGCAGAGGGCTTGGGTTAGCATTGGGTGACTGGGTTCTCTTGCTTGTAAGTGGTGTCATGGGTGTTGGATTAGATCGATTTTCGTGCCATTGGGCTGCGATCGTCGATCCAAACCCATCCGTGCAGTCGAATCTGTCATCTAAAGTACGAATTTACACCACCTAGACCCTTGATCTCAGATCTTTCTCGGACTGCAACTGATGTTACAGAAGTCCTATCGGGTGATCTTGGAGTCATTGAACTCCAATCGTCACCCTGATTAGATCCGTACAATTTAATCTTCAATCCAAGGCCCCAATTAGATATCGCCCTAACTCTGGCCACCAAAAAGAGCAAATTATTATACAATTTGTATAATTTGACCTAAATGCATGCTGATGCATGTTATGCAATATTTACAATGCATGATGCTTCTACGACACTAAGAACATGCATAAATAGACATTTTAGGCTACTTAGATGCATATACATCACACCCACATGCCTATCTTTTGCTAGTCCCTAGTAAAAATAATTTGCTAATTATAAACAGAATTAGGATCAAATTACTTGGGCAAAAGTTATTTTTCAACATTAGGATAAAATTACTAAGGACCTGAACTACAGAGGCACAACAGCACCCGGGTGTCTGCCAAAATGCTGACTGCCAAAACCCTCACCTTATTCAAAAGCGGAAGCATCTTTTCTTCTTTTTCTTCTTTTCTCATTTTTTTTGGATTTTTAAGTTCAGGGTTTCAACGCAGCTTTCTACAGCTACCCAACCCATCCAACAGTCGAAGAGAACTCTAAGTACTAAGCATCTTTATGTGTGAAATGTGATAGAGTCACTGATCAACGGTTAGAACAAACTTCGAGTTTCTATGCCCCTAGGTGACCTTGAAAAGGAATTCTACCTAAAGGTGTATCTATACGACCGGTAGCTTTCTCCCTACTTTTTATTTTTATGGGTTCAATACAAGGGCAAACCTAGTGTATATCTCCCTGGCATATTCTAATTCTCCACTTCTTCCTAAGTGTTTGGAATTAAACGTGCATTTTTGTGAGCTGGGTTCTAGACAACCGACTAATGGGCTGTTACCCACAATAACTTGCCAGCATACTTGTGCAGTGAAGTGTGGGTTATTTCTTTCTTCTTTTCTTCTTTTCTATTTCTTTTTCTTTTTCTCCTTTTGGACACTTTTCTTTTTCTTTTCTTTTTTTTTTTAAGTAGGTGGCTTCCCTAATCTAAGATTTACCTAAAGGCAGCAAGAAGAGAATGGTCATGTGACTGGGCTCTAGACAATTGACCAATGGCTGTTACCTATGATAACTTGCCAGCCATACCACCCTAGAAGGTTCATTAGCTACCCAATTTTCGTAAAAACTGCTAAAAAGCAAGTCAGTGCAAATAGTGTGCAGATGCTTAGACTTAAAGTCCCCTCAAATTAGAAGGAGGGTTGATAAGTCGTGTACTTATCACCCCAACTTATTTAACTAATTTGAAATGAATTGTCAAATGGCGAGGACTCGACAAACAAGTCCACATTTTAGTGGACACCCAGGCTGATTAAGCCCGAAGACCTAAAGGGTCTAAGTATTCAGGTCCTACTGTATTATTTCTTAAGATTAAAAATTTCTAAAGCCCAAGTTTTCTTTTCCTAACTCATTTTTTTAAATAAAAAGGAAAAATAAGGAAAATTTACAAGAAATCCACAGAGTTGACAAAATGATTAAAAAATGAATCCACCCCCCCATGCCTAACTCATGCAATGTCCTCATTGAAAATAAAAGGCATGAGAAAAGGGAAGAATAGAAAAATATCACATGTATTTCCATGATGTTTTGGTCAGCTCTAAGTTAGACTGTACAAGTGTTGAGTTTAATACCATTAGCTAGGCGGAGTCTAGCCAAAGAAGTCGCATCAAGGTTAAAGCAACCTTGTTTGAGATGGGTTCTGGAATAACACAGTCAACATAAGGTTTCAAATGTTGTTCGTTGACCTTAAAAGAATTACCCATCTTTGGATCAGAGATCTCAATGGCCCCTTTGGGAATATCTGATCAATGATGAACGGGTCGCTCCACTTTGACCTAAGCTTGCTGGGAAAGAGCTTAAGTCGGGAATCAAAGAGCCAGACCTTCTGGTTTGGCTCAAAGCTCTTGCAAGCAATCAGCTGGTCATGAAGAGCCTTGGTCTTAGCCTTATAGATCGTGGTATCTCGTATGCTTCATTTCTAAGCTCCTTCAACTCAGATAGTTAGAGTTTCCTGGTCTTTCTAGCTAAACTTAAACCAAAATTGCATTTCTTGATTGCCCAGAATGCCCTATGTTCAAACTCAACAGGTAAATGACATGCCTTTCCATACACCAGACGAAATGGTGACATGCCGATAGGCATCTTTTATGCCATACGGTAGGCCCAAAGAGCATCATCAAGCTTTTGAGTCCAGTCTTTTCTATCAGGCCTAACTGTCTTTTGCATAATGTTCTTGATCTCTCGATTAGAGATCTCAGCCTATCCATTCGTCTAGGGGTGGTAAGGTGTGGAAATTCTATGATTCACTCCATATTTTCTAGTAAATTGCGGAACTAGGCATTGGTGAAGTGAGTTCTACCATCGTTGATGATGGCCCTCTGAATCCCAAACCAACTGAAGATATTCTTGACAAAATCAATGACCACCTTGTCGTCATTGGTTCCGGTGGGAAGAGCCTCAATCTATTTGGACACATAATCAACATCTACGAGAATGTACTAGTGTCCAAATGAAGGGAGGAAGGGTCCCATGAAATCGATGCCCCAAACGTTGAAGATTTCGACGGGAAGACTAGGGTTTAGAGGCATCATGTCTCTCTTGGTCATGCTCCCTAGTGCCTGGCATCGAGAACACAACCTCGAGAGTTCCTGGGCATCCTTAAATAAAGATGTCCAATAAAATCCAGATTGCAAAATTTTTGCAGCCATCTTTTTCCTGAAGAAATGTTCACCACATGCAGATGCATGGCGAAACTCAAGTATGCTTTGAAACTCATTCTCTAGAACACATCAGCAAATAATCTAATCAGAGCCAATGTGGTACAGTTCAAGGTCATCCCAAAAGTAATATTTAGCCTCAGATATAAGTCTATCCCATTGTTGCTTGGTCCAATCCTGGGGGATTTGACCAACAACCAAATAATTAACCATGTCTACAAGCCAAGGGATTTGGACACCTAAAATTGCAATAATACTCTCGTTCGAAAAAGTACCAGTAATCGGAATATCTAGATGAGAAGAATCACTTAGGAGTCTCGAAATATGATCTGCCACCACATTTTGTGCCCCAAATTTGCCTTTAATTTCAAGATTGAATCCTTGAACTAAAATAATCCATCAGATGAGCTGGGGTTTGGCATCCTTTTTATCCAAGAGATGTCTCAAGGTCGAGCGGTCAATATAGATTACAACATGAGAACCTAATAGATAAGCCCTGAATTTTTCCAATGAAAATACTGCAACTAGCATTTCCTTTTTGGTAATAGTGTAGTTTCTCTAGGCCTCATCCAGAATTTTGCTAGCATAGTAGATGACAGAGGGCTTCTTGCCTATCTTCTGACCTAAAATAGTCCTGACTGCATAATCAGAAGCATCGATCATGATCTCAAATGGGGCTATCTAGATCGGTGGTTGCAACACTGAAGCACAAGTGACTGCCATTTTAAAAAAATCAAATGCCTTGTGGCATGATTCGTCAAAATCAAATGGCGTATCTTTAGCCAGAAGGTTGCTCAAAGGTCGAGCAACCTTAGAAAAGTCCTTGATGAACCTCCTGTAAAATCCCACATGACTAAGAAATGATCTGATTTGTTTAACTGATGTGGGAGGAGGAAGTTTTGAGATAGCATCCACCTTAGCTTTATCAACCTCAATTCCCCACTCAGAGATGACATGACCCAAGACGATGCCTTCTTGTGTCATGAAGTGACTTTTTTCCCAACTAAGGACCAACCATGTTTTGATGCTTCTCTTAAGGATCAATTTTAGGTTAGCCAGAAAAGAATCAAACGAATCTTCAAAAATGGAGAAATCGTCCATGAATACTTCCATAAACTCTCCCACCATGTCTGAGAAAATGGCTAGCATACACCTTTGAAAAGTTGTAGGTGCATTGCAAAGCCTAAATGGCATTCTACAAAATGCAAAGGTTCCGTGGGGATAGGTGAAAGCCGTCTTTTCCTGGTCCTCGAGATGGATAGCGACTTGGCTGTATCCTGAGTAACCATCCAGGAAACAAAAATACTTTTGCCCGGCTAACCTTTCAAGGATTTGGTCGATGAAAGGCAGAGGGAAATGATCTTTTTTCATGGTTGTGTTCAGCTTCCTATAATCGATACAGACTCTCCAAGAGGAAGCTAAACGAGTTGTGACAGATTCTCCTTTCTCCTTAGTCACAATGGTAATCCTAGCTTTCTTGGGAACAATTTTCATGGGACTAACCCAGGGACTATCCGAGATTGGATAATGATTCCTACATCGAGCCATTTAATGATTTCCTTCTTGACCACTTCTCGCAAATTAGGGTTCAATCTCCTTTTCATCTGGCAAGAAGGGCGGGATCCATCTTCCATAAAAATTCTATGATTGCAATAAGATAGCTCAATCACCCTAAGGTCATGGATGGTCCAATCAATTGCCTCTTTATGTTCTTTTAAGACCTTGATCAATTTCATCTCTTGCTCCTTAATTAGTTTTGAACTTATAATCACAGGGAGTGTTTTCTTAGATCCCAAAAATTTATATTTCAGACTCTCAGGCAATAGTTTCAGTTTGAGTTGTGGCGGGTTTAGGATGGAGGGTAAGGAGGATGCTGATGAAGATTCATCAGGACAGTCCAGTGGAAGAGGTTGGGAGTGAACAAAATCAACAACCCCTTTAGGGTGTGGCGAGTCTGCCACGGAGGGTTGTGGGTTAGGTTCGCTAGTGCTGGTCGAGTCCTCGAGTACATTGATCAACATACACGTCTCAACATTGAAATCATGATCCTCGAGCTCCTTAATAAATCCATAATCCTCCATATCACCTTGAAAATATCAAGTGTCAATTTCCTATCTCCAAAGGCAATCTCCATACTACCGCTCTCACAATTGATGTTGGCCTTGGTGGTAGCTTGGAACGGGCGCCCTAGAATGATGGGCGTGTAACTCAAATCTTCAGGTACATCCATGTCAAGAACTAAGAAATCTATAGGAAAATAGAAGTCCTTGACCTTAACAATAACGTCCTCAATAATGCCTTTCGGTGTGGTAACTAAACGGTCCGCTAATTATAGCATTACTGAGGTTGCCTGAGTTCACCTAACCCAAACCTTTCATAAAGAGACGTTGGGATTAGGTTGATGGATGCACCTAGATCTAATAATGCCCTATCAAAAGTGTAATCCCAGATGACACATAAAATCAAGGGGGCACCTAGATCTCTCTTCTTCAGAGGAAGGTGATGCAGGATAATAGAACTTGCCTGCTCAGAGGGAATCACCTTTCTTAGGGTGGGTTATTTTGGTTTATGCTTTTCGGTACATAAATCTTTCAGGAATTTAGCGTAATCTGGGATATGCTTAATAGCATCGAGAAGCAGGATATTGATCTCTACACTCTTGAATAAATTCAAGAGCTCCTCATTGCTATCTAGGGTTTTCTTCTTGGTTTTCAATAAGGCCTCAGGAATGGGATGTGGGTGGTGTCCTCAATTTTAGGTCCCTAGGCCTTATTTTCTTCTTCAACGTCCTCCTTTTCTCCCTCAGGCTCCTCAGGGTTTTGGTTGCTATAAGGTAGTAATTTTGGGTCCTAGGTTTGTCATCCACTCCTCAAAGTAACAGAATTTGCAGAACCATACGGGTTTGGGTCTTGGGGAGGGTTAGGAAAGATCAGAGGGGCTTGATTTGCCAAATAACCCAGATTGGATGAAGAAGCAGAAGAAGAAGGACCCTGCTCAACCACCTAAGCATGTGCATGTGGATCCCTTTGATTCCCATACCCCTAGGCTTGATTGCTCTGATTCTGTATATTGTGAGGGTTGGGTACGAGTTGAGTGATGTGGGAAATATGCAGTTTGTTAAATGATGTAATTAGTGTCGTTGCAACGTGTAAATCCACAATCAAACTTTTACATTTATAATACCTAGATAGTGGAGTATCTAAGGTCCTCCAAGGAGGCCAATTTGTTAGTCACAAAGAATGGGTTCTCTCTCTCTCTTCTCAAAGTAACACATATTTTTGTGATTTTCATTTTGTTGTTTTTATAGTTTTGGAAATAATCGGGATTGATGCGAAGATGAAATATGCTACAACTAACCCAAAGTGACAAGAAGAAAGCCTTTTCTTCTAAACTCACCCCAGGAAAGTGTGACTAGGGTAATTAGAAGAAGAAGGTGTGATGTGCACTACAACTAGAACAACATGAAAAACACACTAACTAGAACATGAGAGTTGGAAGGCAAAATAAATCTTGTATTGCTAGAAAGTGAAGTACATGTAGAGGAATGCTTCATGCAAAATAACAAATTACTAGCTAATAAAAAAAAATAAAATAGAAGATAGAAGAAGATAATCCTCTGGTTGAAGCTCGGAATAATCTTTGCTCCAAGCTTGGCAACTCCCGAGCTTGAAGAAGATGTTCCCTCATCCTTCCTTCAATTGGTTCGCCTCCTAGGTGCTCCTCCAAGGGTGGACGTCCACCCTAGATTCCTCCGCAATGCTTGGCTATCCTCCTTGGCTAAAGAGCTCCTCCTCCTTGGCATGGCACAAGGGAGAGGAAGAAGAGGAAGAAGGCACCAAGGGGGCGGGTAGGTTGCCCCCTTGATCTTCTTCTCTTCTTCTTCCTTGGCATGGATGAAGGTGGTATGGGTGGAACCTAACTAATGGAGGAGAGATGGGAATTATGTGGTGGTAGGGTAGGATATTTATAGGATGGGAAGGGGGGTGGTTACGGTATTTTTTTGGAGGGAAATGAAGGGGTGCTTGGATATTTTTGGAGGGAAAAATGGGAGGGAAATGAAGAGGTGCCTTGGTTTTCCTCCAAAAATACCTTCCAGAAGGTGTTGATTTTAGAGGGAGAAAATGGAGGGTGGAGATGGGTTGAAGGGTATGTGTATGGTTAGGATGGAGGGGTTTTTGGAGGGAAATCGTGGCATGGTTATAGGTGCTTTTTGGCACCAAAAAATGATGCCTTTTGGTGGTGATTGAGGAGCCAAGGGGCGTCTATTGTTGGTGCCAAAAATAGGCTAGGAGTAGGGAAGCTTAGGTGGACTAGTTGGTGGAGCTTAGTAGGGTTGTGAGGTGGAGTTAAGTTGGGTTGCCAAGGAGGTGCCTAGCTAAGCTAATCTAGCTTAGCTAGTAAGGAGTAGGGTTGGAGGCATTTGGAGCTAGGGTTTTGGGGGAGAAGAGCTGGCGGTAGTTATCTTGAGCTGCACTAGAGCTGGTGGTTGCTGAAGAGAGCTGCAAGGAGCTACCTTAGCTAGCTTAGCTTGCTAGTTCTTTGCTAGCTACTAAGCCAAGCTGAGATGAGCTGACTTCTGCTGATGTGAGCTGAGTTAAGCTGGGTCTGGTATTCCCAGGGAGGACTTAGCTAGCTGGAGTAGCTAAGGTAACTTAGCTCAACTAAGTTGAGCTAAATGGAGTCCCCGAGAGCTAGACTTTAGCTGGCCTGAATTGGTTAGGGTCATCTTCAGCTGACTTGGTCTAGCTAGTTGACAGTAGTAGCTAGTCCTAGTCAGGTTGAACTTCCAATGAACTCTTCTGAGCTGGAAGAGCTAGAATGGAGATGGGATCAACTGTCTTCAGCTAGTTTGAGCTGCGATCCAGCTAAGGTGAGCTGAATGGGGCTAAGGTGAACTAGCTAGAGCTACCATTTAGCTGAGATGAGCTGCATGGAGCTAAGGGTGAGTTGATCAAGTTAGAAGGAGCTGGGATGAGGTAGATCTAGTTGGGATTCAACTGAAATGAGCTAGATCTAGCTGGGATACAGCTGATAGGAGCTTCTTCCTCATCTTCTGCCTTTCTAAGTGCCAAGATGTGTGGGATCTAACATTCTGCCTAATCCTGACACTCAAATATATGCATTAAAAATACATTACAAAGCAACGCATGCTTATCCTAGGTAAATGCCTAAATGCAACCCAAGAACCCATTTACGGAGTTAAAACCCTAAGTAGGTTAGCTTTAGGGCATAAGAATGATGATAAACTAGCATTTATCGTTGAGATGGTAGAGATCTGGGCTAACGAGAGTTAGCAATGAGCTCGGATTGCAAGTTATCTAGCAATGTCTTCATTTGTTGCATGAGCTGGAGCATGGATCCTTGCATCTCTACCATTCGTCGGTTCAAATTAGCATACCCTACAGGTTGACGGGCATTCCAAGTTGGCTGATTGACCTAATTAGGAGGCAGCGAGTGTATACATGACCCTGACCCATTGGTCTTTGTGGTGCATAGTTGCTGGATCGAATTTGGGTCTGCTACCTCAAATTTTTTCAGGAGAAGTTAGGGTGGTTCCTCCAACCCAGATTATAAGAGTTAGAATATGGGTTGGACCTAACATTCTCCTGTACAACATACACATCCTCATAGGGTAAGGATGGTGGGAAAGGAGAAAGATAAAAGAAACTGGGATCAAAGGCCCCAGTTTGGAACCCATGGGGTTCCGAGTAATGTTGGCTAATAGTTGAGCTGCTTCCAATTGATTCACAAACTCCCGTTCAGTAGGAGCTTGTGAAAAATGGAATCCCAAGTTTTGGGATTGAGTGGATCGAGAAGTATTTGCAGAGTTTCCAGTCATTCACTCTTCCATTCTTTTGGTAACCAGGTCCACCTTATCTAGTTTATTACAAATCAGTTTCATATCGAATGAATGAGAATCATGGACCTCTTTAACATTCAATCTGGGTTGTTGGGATTGGTTAAAAGTATCCATGGAGGCATGATTGATAGAATTTTCACTCATTTCCTCAAACAATTCATGTGCACTATCTGCATCCTTGTTGAGGAAATTGCCTCCGCAAGAAGCGTCCACGTGATTACAGAGTTGCTTAGTCAATCCGCGATAAAAGATCTGCACGAGTTGCCATTTTGGCACCTCATGATGTGGACACTTCCGCAATAGATCTTGGAATCACTCCCAAGCACCAAGAAGTGGTTCCCCAGCCGTTGGCAAAAGTAGTAATCACCCATCTCAACGCATTGGTACGCCCGACTGGAAAGAATTCTTTAGGAAAGCCGATTTAAGACCATTCCAAGTTACAATCGGCCCTCCAATTGTCTGGTACCAATGTGCAGCCTTATCTCTAAGAGAGTGGGGAAAGAGTCTCATGATCATTTGCTTCTCGTCCTCATTTCATGCTTTGGTGGTCTGGACCAAAGGATTAAGTCCTCCAAATGTTGAAACGGGTCTTCAGAGACAAGCTCGTGGAAATGTTTGATCAGGCTTTTCACCTGGGTTTTGATTTCTACATCGTAGGCTGGAATCTGGACATCGGGACGTTCCCCATAGTTTGAAGGATCGTAAAAATCCTCAAGAGCTGAGCACCCTGATCATGCATTTGCTGGAACCATCTTGCATTTGCTGCATCTGTTTCAACTACCTTTGCATCATCTCTTGTGGATTCTAAGGCAAAGAAGGTCATCCATGGGATCAATTGGATTAAAATTCAACCTACGCCTCCTTGAATGGTCTAATGGCCCTTCCAAGCAGGGACTCAATGACCTTCTTCCAAGCATAAACTAGGAAGAGGTTGGAAGGACTGGGGAAAAGAACCTTGCAGCACAACAAACTAAGCATGTCCTTAAGTTGGGTAGCCTAAGGATCTATGCTCCAAAATAAACTCAAACCACAACATGAATTTTATGCTGTCCTTAATCCAAAAGCTGGTTAAGTTGGGATGGCGAGACAGGGGGAGCGTGTCCCGAAGGTCGCTAATTATGCCAAACCCCTGCCTGCTTAAGTCATTTGACAATTGAGACACCCAACTTAGCACCTTCTGGAGAAATTAGACGTCACAAATTTGCACCACTGTATGAGAAATATCCTGAAATGGACTAATGATTCCTAGGGCCAATGTCTACTTGATTTTATATTAGGCTGGGGATAGTAGTGCTTTTGGAATGTGGTGGGCTCTTAAAATGGGTTATGCCCTTAATGATTGATTGAATAAGTGTGAGTGCATGCACAACCAAGGTTTTCAATTAAGATTATTTGGATGGGTGCCTTTTAGAGTTCGAATCTTGCTTAAGTAGCTTTTAGGGTTTGAATTAGGGTGATTTCAATCAAATTCAGGAAGTACACCAAGATTTGCAAACACGAGTGAAGATGTTTTCCTTTGAAAGCAAAATAAAGTGGAGTTCCTGGTATTGACCTTAATTATTAACCCTAATGGGCAAGCTACTTGATAAGTTGTTTTTAAATGAAGTGGTGCGGCCTAAACAACTCAAGCAAGTGGCCTTAATGCACCACTTAGTTAGGCACACAAATGGTTACCTAATCTGATTTCTACTCAATTATGTGTTTGGTTGTGTGTACCAATTCCAAAGATCGGGATATCGGTTGAGTATGAAGAATCATAGGAGGTTGTCTACCTCTATGGATTTTTTTTTAGATTTTTTTTTTAAGCGAGAGTGATGTGGGTGGAGGTGGAAATCAAAGCAACCAAACTAATCCTAGGGTTTATGAGAGCACCTAGGTTAATTAGGATTTGAATTAGGTGATGGAATGAAGTCTATGGAAGGGGAAAGAATAAGGGAGCACTTACAGTTGTCTTCAACTGCACTTTACTCCTTTCTACAGCTTGAAGATTCCGAATCGAGTGTTAATCACTCTGAAATGGGTTTTAAAATCGTCGCGTTACAGTATAGATTGAATCAGTGTGAAAAATAGATAATATTTATACTCGAAAGAAATATGAGGTTGTTCGTTGGGAGCAAGTGGCAATTTACTCTTAAAATCACAATTCTAAGAAAAAGATATGAGCATGATATAGTAATAATTTCAAGTAGCAATGTACAAAAAGAAGAGGGTAAAGTGGTGATTTGAATCACCAAATTACCCTACAATGTTAAGCTTTGCAAGTTATTCAAGTAAGCCAAGCAAATCTCAATTTAACCAACTGAACCAAGGTATCAGTAGATATCAAACAATAGAATAGGTGCTCAGATGCCTTAACTGATTCCCAGTAGGCAGAGGCAAAGGCCTCTTCCTTCCTTCTTTCTCTAGTGTTCTCTTCTTTCTTCCTTTCCTTGGCCCTTTTTCTCTTTTTGCGACTAAATGTCGCGCAACTTCTTGAAAGAGCAGAACCCCCCTCCCCTCTCTCTCTTTTCTTCTCCTTAACCCCCTCTCAGATATATGCTAATCGGATCCAGGTACACAGGTAAATAGTTCAGGGCTCAGACCCTCATGGCGTGGCCATGGGCAAGAGTGTGCGAGGGGAAAGCATGAGGACCTCACCCTCGTGCTTACTGAGGCAACGAGGGTAAAGCACAAAAAAAATTTAAGATGCATGGGGAAGTCTGTGTTTTCCGATGTGGGACTATATTGTCCCCTGTTCTTCGCGCAGCAAGTGGTGAACTTCCTTCACCGAATAGGAGCAGTAGCTGCATATGTCGATGCTAATTGAAGGCCTGGAGTGAAGCCTGGGACTCAGTCGCGGAACCTAGAGATGAAATTTGGGAGAATCGTGACCGGTGGACTGACGGCTTCCTCGGAGAACTTAAGGCTGTGGCGGATGTCCGATGGGTCACCTGAAAACATGAACACAAGCTAATTGCCACTATTAAGCAGCTCAGAAGGTTCGCCATGTGATGGTGAATGCAGTGGTGGTGGTTCGAGGGGGTGTAGAGGTCGATGTGTATGTGTCGGTGACGGAGAGGGTGCAGTGGAAGTGGGTTGGCCAATGGAGCGATGGAGAGGGTGAATGCCCTAATTGATAGAGGGCTTTTGTTGGGGACGTCGTGGCGATGCTGATGGGGTGGTAGTGGCGAGGTTCGTGCGGTGGAGCGAGCTGGAGGCATTGCTAGAGTGGAAGGAGATGAAGAGGGTGCAAGTGGTGCAGTGAGTGTAAGTGAGTTGTGAGTGCAGGAAAAGAGAAGTAGAGTGAGAGAGAGAGCCATAGAGGGACTTAGCTAGGTGAGAGAGAGGCAGAGGCAGTCGATTTTGGTTGACCAGCGTCGGAGAAGACGAAGAGATCGGTGAAGTGGTGACAGAGAGTTAGGCAGAGGCACGGCCTCCCTTTGGTCGGGGAGGATCGCGACAAAGAGGAGAGTCGAGAGGGCCGACCAATTTGGTCGTTGGATGGCCGGAGGAAGGGGATAGAAGGAGGTCATCGGAGCAAGGGTTTTGGTGGCCAAAAGAGGAGAATTAGAGGTGGTTGACTCACCAAAATTTGTTGAAGATGTGCGGTATGCAATAGGGCTTCTTTTATAGGCCATAGGAGGCTTTTCCAAGCTTGGAAAGAAGCTTCCAAGCTCGAAAGGTCCTCACGAAATAGGATATCTGAACCTTCAAACGATTCACATGACCTTTTGGGAAAGAATTGGAGCCCAAGATTGGTCTCATGTGGAAGGGAATTCTTCAAAGAATCTTCAATTCAATTTTGGGAAGGTTTGATTGAGAATTGAGCAAGAAATCTTCACTCGAATCTCACCGAAGCAAGGTGCATTCGCACCAATGGCAGCAGGGACTAGCTTGTAAAGAAAATGACAAAAGTTAGTGACCCAAATGCATATATTTCTAAAGTTAAGGGCACGGGTGTGAGAAAAAATAGCCAGACAGAACCAAAATGCAAACTTGGTCAATCTGACCTTAGATTGAGCCCAAATTTTGGTAAAAATATAACTTGGACCACATGGTGCCATCTTGGCCATCCAACTTCTTTTTCTTGTAGATGGTGCCACGAATGTTAGATTGGATCGATTTTCACGCTATTGGGCTACAATCGTTGATCCGAACCCATCCATGCGGTTGGATTTGTCATTTGAGGTACAGATTTACACCACCTTGTCCCTTGGTCTTAGATCTTTCTCAGACTTCATCTGATGCTATAGAAGTCCAATCGGGGCGATCTTGGAGTCGTTGAACTCCGATCGTTGCCCTGATCAGATCCGTACAGTTGGATCTTCAATCCGAGGCCCCAATAAAATATTACCCTATTCCCTGACCATAAAAAGAGAGAATTAACCTAAACTTCACGCAATCTAACCTAAATGCATGATGATGCATGCTATGCAATATTTATAATGAAGAATGCTTCTATAATCCTAGAAACATGCATAAATAGTCATTTTACGTCAATTAGATGTATAAACATCAATGCAAAAAGTGAGGAAGGAATCTTTCTAGGATACTCCTCTAGAAGTAAAGCCTACAGAGTCTTTAATAAGAAGAAATTGGAGTTGAAGAAACACTGCATGTGTCTTTTGATGAAGCAGATTAGTTATATAATGCATCAACCAAAGATGATGATCAACCTCTAGATGATCCTTCAATTATACTTGATGACACCAGCTCTAGTGAACTTCCTAAAGACTTAATTTACACCAAAGACCATCCTAAAGATTTAGTGATTGGTGAAGTCTCAAAGGGAATTCAAACCAGATCATCCTTAATAACCTTGCACTTAGTGTGTTTGTATCCCAACTAGAACCAAAATCCATGAAAGAAGCATTCATTGATGATTGTTGGATTGTAGCTATGCAAAAAGAGTTGAATCAATTTGAAAGAAATGATGGTTGGAAATTAGTTCCTAAGTCAGAATCTCAATCTATTATTGGAACAAAATGGGTCTTTCGAAATAAGCTTGATGAATCAGGAAAAGTTGTAAGAAACAAAACTAGACTTGTGTTTCAAGGCTACAATCAGGAAGGAGGAATTGACTTGGATGAAACTTATGCTCCTATAGCTAGACCAGAATCCATTAGAATGTTACTAGCTTTCGCTGCTCATATAGGATTTAAACTATTCCAAATGGACGTCAAAAGTTCATTTCTAAATGGATTTCTAGAAGTCTATGTAAAATAACCTCCTAGCTTTGAAAGTACTAATAACCTTGATCATGTTTTCAAACTTAATAAAGCTTTATATGGACTCAAAAGAGCTCCTCGAGCTTGGTATGAAAGGCTAAGAGACTACTTAATAGAAAATGCTTCAAAATTGGCTTAATTGATCCACTTTATTTACTAAAAGAAAAGATAACCAACTAATTTTAATCCAAATTTACTTTGATAACATAATATTTGGAGCTACTAGCAATCTTCTATGCCAAGAGTTTGCGAAAGTCATGCAGGATCAATTTGAGGTGAGCCTGATGGGAGAATTAAAGTTCTTCCTAGGGTTGCAGATTGATCAACTGGAAGATGGAATCTTCATCTCATAGATGAAATATATGAAAGAGATTCTAAAGAAATTCAGAATGGACAAGACGAAAGGAAAAGACACACCAATGGCTACCATTACTCAACTCAAAGAAGATGAGTCAGGTAAGTGCATAGATCAAAAATTATATAGAAGTATGATAGGATCCTTTACTCGATTGCTAGTAGACCTAACGTACTTTTTAGTACCTGTTTGTGTGCTAGATTTCAAGTAAATCCTAAAGAATCTCAACTAAATGCCTTAAAAAGGATACTTAGGTACCTACTTAGCACTATTGGTCTTGGTCTGTTCTACCCCAAATCAATCACAGTTGACTTACTTTCCTTTTGTGATGCTAATTATGAGGTAAGTCAAACTGATCTCAAGAGTACTAGTGGAACATGTCAATTTCACGGAAATTCCCTAGTATCTTGGGTCAGCAAGAAATAGAATAGTGTTTCTTTATCCACAACTGAAGTTGAGTACATTGATGCATCCTTAACATGTTCACAGATCTTGTGGATAAAACAAACACTTAGAGATTTCTGACTAAACTTTGAAAACACTAGGATTCTTTATGATAATACTAGTGAAATAAACTTGTCCAAAAATCCCATTCAACACTCTAAGACAAAACATATCGATATCAAACGTCACTTCCTTAGAGATTATTCCCTAAAGAAGGAAATAGTCATAGAATTCATTCAAGCAGAGAAACAATTAGTTTATATCTTCACAAGACCTCTAACAAAACAAAGATTTATGCTAATAAGAGACTTAGACTTAACAAGACTTGCTAAGCTTTGATTGATTATTGTTTTTTCTTGATAGCCATTAGTCGATCAAACAAATTGTTTTGATCGATCAATCGTTGATCTATCAAATGCTAATTTTGATCAATCAAGCTTTGAATCTTTTGGGCAAGAAATTTCCCTCCAAAATTTTCAACTTTTGATCGACCAAATGTTGTTTTGATCAATCAAGCTTTGGGCAGGAATCTTCCCACCATTGGAAATTCAATTTTAATTAATCAACTTCTCTTTCTGATCGACCAAAATTGAATTAATTTGGTCGATGTTAAGTCTAAAATCGCGAAAATGGTTATTTTCTTCATAGTATAGATGCGAAATCCGACTTAAACAAAAGTAATAACGAGACTTGTGGTGAGTCCCAGTCAATCTTAGGGAGGCAGAAATAGTGAACTGATTCTAATTTTCTTTTGCTTGCAAATCTACCTACAATCACAGTCTGATTTCCAAATTATGCAAAATCATTTCACCAGTAGTGTTGTTAACGTGGACAACATGCGCATGCCTGAGGAAGATGATAAATGTGAATGTGTGTGTGCCCATACGCACGATCTCTACAATGCGAGTACTACCAACCGCATTTACGTCAAGTGCTAAATTGTTTACGCGTTTTGGTACTACCATGATTTTTTTTTTGTGATTTTTTTGAATAGAAATAGAATGATCCAAAACAAGATATTCAGCTTTTCATTTCATGACTCATTCATGTTTACAAAAAATGTTGAAGCTAGAGGAATACTTTTACATAGAAAAGAAATCTACTCTAACTACTGCTATGCTACCAAAACCCATCCCGCTAGGAATACTCAGTGGGCCATCAGCACTGGAGGATGGTGGTGGCTAGACCATGGGCATGGAGACCTATCTAGACCACATAAAGAGGAGCACACCTATAGCCGAAGGAGAGCCTAGGCATGCCACTAAGATGGAGAATATACTAGCTACTTGTAAGCAATAAGATGTAGAATATAAATTAGAAGAACTACTATAGCTATCATAATCAAGGGCACCAAGGGTGATCCTTGATGGCTGTGTGGCTTGGAGGTGGAGGGAGGGAGGAGGACAGCCACAAGGTGTGGTGGCCAACCTCTTGGAGGTGGTGGAGTGCTTTGATTGGAGTAGGAGGGATAGCTATGAGGGTTGATGGTGATGATGGTGGGTCGCCAAAACTTTGGGTATTTATAAGGATGGGGGACCTCTTAGGATTGGCATTGGAAGGCTCTAGAAGGGAGGCCTTAGGTGCCAACTTTAGGCCTTGAAGTGGTCTTCTTCGATCCACTTTTTGGGGGAGAAGTTGGGGGATGTGTGGACTAGGTCAGGAGAGAGGTGGAGTACTCTAGATCTTCTAGAGTGGCCGTTTAGATGGTGGGGGTAAGGAGGGGTTGCATTGGTGTTTACAGGGCGAACGAGGAGATTTATAAAATGGTCGTCATAGCATGCTCCCTAAATCGTACAACAAACACTTAAATTTATAAGCTTGAAATCTAACTGAAGTTCGAGGTCGTTCGTAGGGAGCAAATATGGAATTCACGCACCAATCTCAATTCAAAATAAATGAGCACAGTAAATTAAGCACAATAAGAGATATGTAATGAATAAATTGCTCATATTGATATTCAAATATAAAGCAATGTATCTCAAAAGATCCTTGCTATAAAAAGAATTAGAGAATCAAAACAATGGTGATTTGAATCACCAATTAAATCCGATTAATTAAGCATGCATCCCAATTATTCAATTCATTCAAATAAACCAATAGTGCCTCAATCAGATAATCCATGTCAACTAAAGCACTTAAATGTCAAGCATAGAGTTTCATCAGATGTTGTCCTCCTTTCTCAGATGGCTTAAGTGCCAAGGCATTGAGCCTCAGTAAGCACACAAGAACAATAGCCTCTCCAGGTCTTCTCAAGCACAGCACAAGACCAACCTTCTCCTTCCTCAGAGGCTAAGTATCAAAGCCTTCTCTTTAGCACACATCCCAAGGCATGCACGCATGGATCTCAGAGCAAAACCCTCCCCCCTCTCACAAATCCTCCTCTTTTCTCTCTTAGAGCCAAGTTTAATCGGATCAGGACTCAGGAAATCAGGTCACGTATAGGGTCCAAACCCACGAGCATGATTGCAAGCGAGGAGTGCACGAGGGCGTGCGTGGGAGGGACCCGATCTCTAGTGTTCTTGAGCGGAAAGCTACGAACAGTTTTTCCTTTTATATCGCATCGCCAATTCCTTCGTTTACGAGGTGGGACTATCCCACCATCTTCTGCTCGCGAAGTAGCAGCAAGTGGAAATGTCATGATTATGTACTGCTACTGAGGCTTGTGTCTCCAATTCAGATTGCAAGCACACTCCTAGAGCGAATCCGCTTCGATTAGGAGTAGCAGCAGGTCGTGTGCTAGTCGGAGGACAACAAACGGAACCGAAGATGATGGCAGTGATGGAGAGTGACCGGTGAGACCTGCAAACATGAGCATGGGCTCAAAAGCCCCAGTCAGATAGCTCTTGAGCTTCGCCGTTGCTTGGCGAAGGTGATGGTGGCGTTCTCATGGATTTTCATGGTCTGGTGAGGTTGACGAAGATGTACTGTGAAGGGTGAGTTCGGTGGGAGTTTTGGAGGTGTGGAAGGTGAAATAACATGAGGGCTTTTTGGTCGTGGTGTGTTGGTAGAGGTTTTGGAGGTGGTGGCAAGTTGTTTAGTGGTTTATGGTGGGCAAAGACCCATGTCGAAGCATGGCCGAAGTGGAGGAAGACAATGGGGGAGGCGATGATTCGGCAGTCAAAGTAGGGAGCTAAGGGTCCTAATCTAAACTATTGAGAGAGAGGGAGAGTTTGGGGCCTAAATAAGCAGATGAAAGGATGGGAAGGGCGTCGGCTTTGATTGGCCAACGCCGGAGAAAGTGAAGCCTCCAGTAAGGGAACAATGATGAAGAAGAGGGCCTAGAAGCTCCTGATTTGTCCGTCGAGGAGCGGAAGAAGGAGATGAAGATGATCCCTCTGCCTATGGTATGTGGTAGAGGGTGACGAAGGGGTTCGGAGGAAACTCGCTGGAGTTGTGGTGGAGGTGGCTAGAGAGAGGGATTTGTTGAAGAAGTACGAACAAACTCAGCTAAGGAGCTAGGCCTCATGCGAGGGATCTTTTTAAAGGCTACAGGGCATGCTCTAAGCAAGGAAGGAAGCTCAAAAAGCTAAAAATATTAGGGAAGAGGATCCCTAAATTCACAGAGTTCACATGAGCTTTCTAGTGCAAATCGAGGTCCAAGACTTGGTTCAATCGAAAGATCTCCTGAGGAGTGTTCCTTCCAATTTTGGGAGCATTTGGCTGAGTATCGAGCGAGAAAACCTTGCTCGAAACTCGACGAGAAAGCTCTGTTCACACCAATGGTGGTAGGAACCTTTTTGCAAAAGTAACGATAAAGTTAGAGGCCTAATCACACATATTTTGAAAGTTAGGGCCTTAATTGAGAGGAATAGAGTTTAAATGGACTAAAATGCAAAATAGGTCAAGATGGACTCTGATTGAGCCCAAATTTTGGTACAAACATAATTTAGACACAAGAAATCTGATGGTGAAGTCGAATTTGAGTTTTGACTAAGTTTGACTAGGAAATTATGCAGAAACTCAAATTAGGGTAGAATTCCGTTTAAGACTGTTCAAGGTGAAAATAGATTCAGATGGTCAAACCAAGGGTACCAAACCTATAAAAATATTTTTCTATGAATTTTAGGAGGTTTAAATGAATTTTATTCTGACTAGAACCTCTTTAATTTAAGTTGATCTGAAATTAGGGTTTTATGTTATGAATCAGTTCTCGAAATGTGTGAAACCCCATTTCTATCCATATGGACACATTATTGGACTTTAATGCTCATTCGACCTTAGATTAACCCCTGGGAAATCCCATGGTTACTCTGCATTCATGATGTGATGTTAAAATTGCATAATTAACCCTGACTTAATGTTTTTTTCTCAAATTGGCTTTGTATGGAATTATGGCTCTCAAGAGATTATGTAGGAGCATTTGTCACTTGATTATGACTAAATAAAGCTAGTTATGGCCTATGACGGTGTTACCATCAATTGGGTTTAGTCCTAAATGGGTTGGGCTAGCCTAAGGTTTAGTAGGTTGGGTCTAGTTGGTTGTGTCCTAGTCTAATTAGGTGCATGTGTGTGTAATTGGGTTAGGAAATCCCTAATTAGGTTCTTCATCCACCTAATTAAGTTTTGGGTGAGTCAATTGGATTCTAATTTGATCCAATGAGACTTGCATGGGTGGAATTGTAATCAATCAAGTCCTATGTGAACTTGATTATATTTGGGTGCAACCAATCAACTAGGTATGCACCTTGATTAGGCTAGGTTTACTTGACTCTAATTAGATTCATTATAGTCTAATTGACAAAGGTAGACTTCCAATTGGGTTTCATGAGCCCAATTAATCAAAGGGTTAGCCTAATTGACTCACATTAAGTCAATCAGGTTTAGTGTGAACCTCATTAGGTTCTTGGATTATGATTAGGGTCTAACCTAATTAGGTTAGGGTTAAAGGTAGTAGGATAGTCTTAGGAGGTCTCTAAATAGGTTTTTTAAGGTGTATGGTAGGGTTTCTAGGTCAAAGGAGGAAAGCTTGGGCTTCTAGTTCCAAAAATAGGAACCAGAGAGGACCTCCAGCATCCAGAAGTGTGGTTAGATGACTTATACTTCAAAGTTGGACATCTAAGAATAGGTTGGACGTCCAATTCTGTATTAGTATTGGAGTTAGGTTATGGCTGGGGTTTCTACACAGATTGGACGTCTAGACATACTGCCTGGATGTCCGGAAATGTGCTAGAAAGTTGGTTTAGGGTTTAGGATGGAGATATCTCAACTAGGGGAAGTGAGTAGGGATAGTATGGGTATTAACCTGGATAACACTATCCATGTTTTGGGTTTTTTTTAGGCTAAATTAGCCTAATTGGAGGCTGTCTTAGGGAATAGGGTGTCTTAGGTTCTTTATTACAATCTCTACAATTATTCTTACAGGTAACCTAGTTTACCTCCTTACTCTTTGTCTTCATTTCTTCTTTATTCCTTGCTTTATTACAAGCTTCTGCTCTAGCTTTGTTGCAGCTCCATCTTCTATCCAACTTTTATTCAACTTCAACCCATCCCCTGAGCTCCTTATTATCTGCAAATACAATTATTCACTAATTAGTAAGGTAAAATAGCATTATTCTATGAATACCTAAGTAGAGTAGTTATGATGCAACATATGCAGCTTATGTATGTATTAATCCTAAGTGAAACTAGGATCTAACTCAATTCAGGTTGATGAAGTCATGATTTCTACGCAATCAGTCGACCAATAGGTGTTTTGATCAACCAAATCTGGGTGGATTTGATCTCGCCAAGATTGTTGTTTAGTGATTATAATCACTTGATTTGGTCACTAATCACTATCAATCTTTGATTTCGATCTCTAATCACATACTACCTTATTTGCTTTACCTATTCTCTATAGAAATAGCTTTTTACCATCACTTTTTACCACTACAAAACACCTTCTAACTAAAACCACCAAACACCTTCAACTAAACCCAAGGCCCCACACCACAAGTGGTCCCCTCTCCACCACCGTCAACCACCATTTCTCTAGACAGACACAACACACTTGTCCCTTAGTGATGAGAACCTCATCATGAGCCATAACTAGCTCATTTTGACCCAATACAAAGGATAAAAGCTCCTACATAACTCAAGGAAAGGCTTAACTCAGAGAATTCTGAGTTTAAGGAGAAAACAAGTCATAAGGGGTAAAAATGCAATTTTACCAGTATAATCTGCATACAGGGTAATTCAGGGTCCAAACATAGGTCAAAGCAACTTAATAAGAATAAAAGTGGGATGAGATGATCTAGCAAGGGCTACAGCAATTCCAAGGAACTAAATGATAATCTGTAACCCTAAAACAACCCACTTCAATTCATGAGGTTCGAGGCAAAGTAAAAATAGAATAAACCCTCTAAAATTCATAGAAAAATAATCTCTAGGGTTTAGAACCTTCAATTTGGCCTTCAAAACCCATGTTGACCTACATTGAGAACCATGCCCAATTAATAACTTAATCTGGGTTTTCGCATAAATTGACCGGTCAAACAAGGTTTAATATACAAATAAAATTCACCATCAGATTCCTTAGGTCCTAATTAATCATGTATAAAAACTTGAGCCTAAGAAGAAACCTCCTTGACCGACTTTACACTTTGGTCCTCATATATTTACTTTTTGGCCCTCAACTTTTGAACCGTCGCATTTTGGCCCCTAACTCTCCTTCGTTCTTTGCATTCAGGTCCCCCCTGCAAAACCGGCCAGCACCATGCTCCGGCGACCTTGCGCGGAGCATGGCGCCGCGCAGGGTGAGGGGGAAAGCCTGGCAAGTAAACCAGGGGTGCCCTGCGTTGTCAGCCGTCGCAGGGACACCCCCCTGGTCGCTGTAGCCCACCATACCGGCCGTGCGAACGCACGGACGGTATGGGCTTTCGTCTCCGGCCATCCTCCGGCGAGGGAGACACGTCGTCTCCCTCCGCCTCCCTCCCTGTTTTGATCCCTATAAATACCCCCGTCGCTCCACCGTTCTTCCCAGCTCGGATCTGACGAAGAAAATCCCCAACTTTCCTCTCTTCTCTATCCGGCAGACGCTCACCAGCTCCGGCGGTTCCTCCCCCTCCTCCTCTTCGTTCTGCCGCAATACCAGCAGCAGAGACTTCCTCCCCTGCTCTTCCCGTGCCACGCCGCACCCAGCTGGCGCCTCTCCGGCTCTCTACTCGCCGCCGCCTCCTTCCCTGAGCATCTTCTTCTCCGGCGACAGTCGATACGACTGTCGCCCTACTGCTCCCCCTTCGTCCCTGCAAGTAAGTTAGAACTATTTCCCTTCTTCTCCTCTTCCTTTCCCCGGTTCCAATTTGTTCAATTACGCCCTCGACCGACCCTGACCATCGTCACCCCCTTCGACTCCAGCCACCCTCCGGCGAGATGTTCCCATCGCTCCACAGCCTCACACACCTCGCCGACCCTCACCGAACCTCCGCCTCATCACACTGAGCACCCCCCACCCCTCCACTGCCACTCCACACCTCCGTAACACTCCCCCGAACAAACCCATTCCTCCGGTTGCAGTACAACCTAGGGCTGCCGCCAGACACCACCTTGCGGCCTGCCGCGCAGCTCCTCACCTTCGCCGTGCCACGGCGAAGGTTCCCCAGTGGTTTGATCAGGCCGAGAGGCCATATTCGTGTCCGACAGGTTTTGAGGTTCGACCGCCATTAACGCACATTGAAGCAGCTTCTCCCGCGCTCCAGGCTTGAGGACTCCAGGTCTCCAGCTGCTGCGGATTACGGGGAGTCTTGCGAAGGCAGCCAGCCAGCAACCTACGCAAATCAAAGCCGCAGCTGCAGAAGCCAGGCCGCGGTCTCCCAGCAGGCGCACGCGAGGAAAGGTCTGCGTTTAGTCCCACATCGGTAAGCCTCACAACCTTTCCACTGTTTAAATTGATTTTGTGCACTAGCCTTACTGCCTCAGCACACGGGGTGAGGTCCCCTTCACCCGCCCGGTTACCCGGTCTCGTCCGCGCTCACGCCCCACGGACCTGACCCGCGACCCGACGTAGACTGACCTGCACTCCTCGCCCACCACGCACGCCGGTGGGCCTGGACCCGGGCGTGACCCGAACCCGATTACCCGGCAGCTCTGGGAGAGCTTTCCCAAGAGTGGTTTCAGAGAGAGAGAGAGACGCGGGGGGGGGAGAGGGTAGAGTAGGTTTTGTTCTCTGACGTAAGCTCTGAAGTGTGCAGGCACAGGTGAAGAAGAAGAACCGCGGAAGAAGAAGGAAGCTGAGGGAGACACTGTAGCAACAGGCAGTTTAAGTCGTCTGATTTGGAAATCAGACGACGTCCTGAAGGGAAAAGAAGAAAGAAGGAGGGGCGACGTCCTGACTGAAAAAGAAAAGAAGAAAGGAGATCTGGAGAACAACAGAAGAAGGCGAGGCAGAGGAGAACACAAAAGAACAAGGGAAGAACTGAAAGAAGAAAAACAAAGAAGAAGAAGAAGATCTGAGACGAGGAGAAAACAAAGAGAAAAGAAGACAACAAATTCTTTCCCTCTCTCTTTCTTTATTTTTGTAAAAGAAACATGTATATCTCTAGAATACAACTTGCTCCCTGAGTTCGACCTCAGGAACTCTTTTATTTTCCGAGTAAAAAAAATTATATTTGAAATGTTGGCAATAACTGGCTATACTACAACGCTATAACAATAAAACCCGGTTATCTCTCGAATCCAACGTCTCAATTATTTGGCGCCGCTGCCGGGGAGCAACGGCTATTCTAGAGGTAAACATTCCTGTTTCTTTTTTTTTAATTTCTGATAATCTCCTCTCTTTTGTGCAGCTACAGGAACTCAAGAAGACAAGCAACCACACGACAACCACTCCGAAGACAGGTAAATTTTTCCTCTCACTATTAACCCCTAAACTCTAAAGAGGAAGAAAAGAAAAGAACAAGCAATATAGGGCTAACCTGTCTTCCATACTTAGTAACCATAAAGAGTTGCATGTTTTCAACTCATCACTCCTGCACACTATTAAGGGTATTTAAGGGCTAACACATTCTTGCTTGAGCCCTAATTGCCCAACAAAGAGTTAAATTGACCAAGTAGAGCCAACATAAGGTCAAACATTAGGATTTTTTTTAGAGACACACTACTTAAATCAAGAATGGAGAAAATCCAAAAAAAAGTGTGCCTAAACCATTGATTGAAAATACCTATTCAAAAGAAAACCTAAAACAATTGGCTCTCTAAACACTTGAACCCTAAAAGACAAGACCTGAAAGCTCTCAAAGAAAACAAGAGGTAAAGTTGACCCCTTGGGTCAACCAACCTTAAATTAGGTCACTCTTTGCACTTAAAAAGACTAAAGTTCAAGTGAAACCTTAAGCACCCTGATCTTAAAATTGGTAGACTTAAGAGGTCAAGATCCCCATTCTGGTCTACCTGGAACCGCAGTGACAAGAGAGGTCGGGTGGGGGAAACCCTGTAACCCGTGGGGACGCTCTACCGTGTAGGGGTCTTCGCGGGACTCTCCCTCTCTGGTTGCCCAGGTAATTCTCAGGTGGACGATCTTTCTGATCAAGGGGTCCATCTGCCCCGCACCTCTATAGTCACCCAACACATTTTTGGGTGCCTTGATTGGGTCCAGCACCTTCTAAACTTACCTCTTCCAACAGTGCATGTACGGAAGGAGGTCCCTAAGACCACCCTTGAGACCTCCTTTAGAAATTCACTCTCGTCAAGGCCAAGCCTCGACGCCCGTGTTTGTGCAGCAACACCCTCACATTATTCTCTCTTCTGATTCAGAACCAAGTTCTTCTTCCCCCATCATGGCTCAGCCAGTTGAGGAAGAAAATAATCTGGAACACCAGCTCCAGCGACTCAATGACCTCTTCCAAAACTTCGTGCACCCACCACAGCGTCCTATGATGCGAGACCACTACAATCCTGCTGCGGTGGCCATTGAGCCTCGAGTCAGAATCCCGACTGGAGGACCTGATTCCGAATTAAAGCCCAACATGATTCATGCTATACCTAAATTCCATGGGCTTAATTCTGAAGATCCCTTCTAGCACATCAAACAGCTAAAGCATCTGGCCCACACTTTTGGATCAGATGCGCAAAATCGGGATATTCTTCTCATGAAGATGTTCTCCTTTTCTCTTATGGACAAGGCCGCCCATTGGTATCAAACTCAGACCCGGCCGATCAACACTTGGGAAGAACTTCAATCCGAATTTTTGAAAAAGTTTTTTCCCGTTGGTCAGACCAACGCCTTGCGCCATCAGATTACACACTTCACTCAACAATCAGGAGAACCTCTCCATGAGGCATGGGATCGCTTTCAGGATCTCATGAGAAAGTGCCCCCATCACGGAGTTCCTAAATGGGAACAAGTCCAATCTTTTTACCAGGGACTCCGTGAGGACATCCGCCTTTTCGTCAATGCAACTTGCGGAGGAAACATCATGGGTCAACATGAAGACACCGTATGGGAAATTCTCGAAAATATGTGCGAGAACTCCATCAACAATGACTCCATGGGATTATTCGACAGGACGAATACCCGCGCAGCAACGAATCTTAAGGGAGCACATGAGACGTAGGGCCTGTCCGCATCAGTCGACCTGGAATTAATGGCCAGTCGATTGGACAAGGTCTCAATCATTGAAAAGAAGGTGGATGAGCTGACTCAGCACTTGCAGCAAGCCACCTCCGCGCGTAACTCCTTTGCACAACCTCCCTCCACACAGGAAACTGTGCAAAACATCCTCCACCGACCTTCCCCTGGGATGGATCCATATCCATCCCCATCCGATCCTTTCTACACCAGCCGGGGGAACTCCATTCCCCCTTTCCCTGACTCTCAGGAGGTTCCTTAGACCTGCGAGGACCTCAACGCCATCCAGAACGACCCATTCTCCAACACTTACAACCCTGGATGGTGAAACCATCCCAATTTTCAGTGGGCAGGAAATTCCCAAACTCAAAGACCACCTTTTCAGTCCCGCCCATAGCCCCCTCATCATTACCAGCCGCCTCAGCCTCGGCCCAACCCTACTTATCCATCAGGGCCAAATCAGGATCAAATGTCCCTAATCCTTCAGACTCTGGCTGACATTCAAAAAATGAATGCGGCTATTCAAAAATAGCAAAAGGACGAGCTTACTGAAGTTAAAACTCAACTGGCCCAGTTGGCAAATTCTCGCCAGCCAGGCACACTCCCTTCCCAACCTCTTCCTAACCCAAATAACGTGCCAACCCAGAAGCGCGTTATGAATCCAAATTTAGGCCACGCTCAATGGATTTATCAGGCCCCTACTGCTCCATCTCCAGACGAGATGGAAGCCTCAACTTCTTATGCGGGATTTCAGCAGCAGCCACCCCTCTTACCAAACCCAAACCAGAATCAGGCCGGATTAAATTCTGTAACAACACGTAGTGGTAAAACAACTGAAGACCCGCATTATCCAAACCACTCCAAGCCTGATAACCATGACCCTAGGATAGTTATCCAAGATACCGCTGTTCCGGATCCACAACCTGGACCTATCCTAGAAGAACCAACCAAGATCCCGTTTCCCGAGGCCTTGACCAAGGGAAAGAAGACCACCAAACCCGTGGCCCCTGAGGAGGACCTGCTCAAGCTCTTTGAGCAGGTCCACATAAACATCCCCTTGATGGATGCAATCCGCCACGTACCAGCTTACGCACGATTTCTAAAGAATATATGTACACCCCAGCGTAAGCCGCGAACCAAGGGAGGGAGCCCAATTGTTATGTCAGAGCAAGCCAGCTCTGTAATCCTTAGTAGACTCCCACCCAAGGCAAAAGATCCTGGGACTCCCCTGATTTCCTGTAAGATAGGTGGTACCCAATTTGATAGAGCATTGTTAGACTTGGGTGCATCCATAAACCTGATACCCACATCCTTACTTGACCATCTAGAAGAATCTGAGCTAAAACCAACCGAGGTGACATTACAATTAGCAGATCGATCTATAAAGTCACCAAAAGGGATTCTCGAGGATGTTATTGTAAGAGTGCGGGATTTCTATTTTCCAGTGGACTTTATAGTCTTAGATATGGATGCACCTGAGAACCCTAGGGATACACCAATCATTCTAGGGAGACCTTTCTTGGCTACTGCTACAGCCAACATCAGCTGTGAGGAGGGCCAAATAGAGCTTAAGTTTGGAGATCAAACACTGAAAATTGATATATTTAAGGCCCAACAAGGAATTAATTGCGGCGTCATCGAACAAATTTGTGACATCAAGACTTTGGTTGATGAATCACACCTCCAGAATGACTCGAGTATGCCTCATCAACCACAGAAGGATCTTGACCCGCAAACAGAGGAGTCGAATCCAGATGTGAACAACCCAGTAACTCCCACCCTTGAACCTCACATCTATACTGAACCACCCGCTGCTGCTGAAAACCCCATCCTCGAACTGAAACCCCTTCCTGCTCACTTGAAATACTTCTTTTTGGGTTCTAATCAGACCCTTCCTGTGATTATCAATTCCAACCTCAGTCCTGAACAGGAATCCCGTCTGATTGTTGTCCTCTAGCAACATCGCAGAGCCATCGGATGGACTCTCGATGATTTGACTGGAATAAGTCCCTCTTATTGTACTCATCATATCTATTCAGAAGAGGGCACACGACCTTCCCGTGAAATGCAGAGACGCTTAAACCCCAATCTGCAGGAGGTCGTGAAAAAGGAGATCATCAAGTGGTTAGATGCCGGGATCATCTACCCGATCTCCGATAGTCGTTGGGTGAGCCCAATTCAGGTCGTGCCCAAGAAGGCAGGACTCACCACTATAACGACTGAGACCGGAGAAACCATTCCTACCCGATTAGCCAACTCGTGGAGAGTCTGTATAGATTACCGCCGACTAAATTCCTCCACAAAGAAGGATCATTTCCCACTACCCTTCATTGATCAAATTCTCGAAAAACTTGCGGGAAATAGGTTCTTCTGCTTTCTTGACGGGTACTCCGGTTATAACCAGGTGGCAATCCATCCTGAGGACCAAGAAAAGACCACGTTCACCTGCCCCTTCGGAACATACGCTTTCCGAAGGATGCCTTTCGGTCTTTGCAATGCACCCGCTACTTTTCAGCGATGCATGCTTGCCGTATTCTCAGATATGGTAGGTGATTATCTAGAAGTCTTCATGGATGACTTTTCAGTTTTCGGAGCATCATTCGACGATTGCCTCCAACACTTGGTCCAGATACTCAGGCGGTGCATCGATGTGAATTTGGTTCTTTCCTGGGAAAAGAGCCATTTCATGGTGCCTGAGGGAATTGTCCTGGGACACTCGATTTCGGAGAAAGGTATCCAAGTGGATCGAGCTAAGGTTAATCTGATTTCTCACCTTCCTATGCCTAGCGCGATCAGGGACATCCGTTCCTTTTTAGGGCATGTCGGTTTTTATCGACGATTTATCCCTGATTTTTCAAAAATCGCGCGCCCCCTGACCACTCTTCTCTCCAAGGATGTTCCTTTTGAAATTTCCAAGGAATGCACTCAAGCATTTGAAATCCTGCGTGACCGAGTCACCCAAGCCCCGATCCTACAGTCCCCTGATTGGTCTCAACCCTTTGAGATCATGTGCGATGCATCCGACTTCGCTGTAGGAGCGGTTTTGGGGCAGAAAATTGACAGGAAACCTGTAGCCATTTACTACGCCAGCAAAACACTCGATGAGGCTCAGCGTAACTATACGGTTACTAAGAAAGAGCTGCTAGCTGTAGTATTTTCCCTAGAAAAGTTCAGATCGTACCTTCTGGGTTCCCGTGTCATCATATACTCGGATCACACAGCTGTGAGGCATCTCCTTGCAAAGAAGGATGCGAAACCTCGATTAATCCGATGGATCTTGCTGTTGCAAGAATTTGACCTTGAGATTCGCGACAAAGCGGGAAAGCAAAATGTGGTAGCTGATCACTTGTCCTGTCTTCCTTCTGAAATAATTGACCCTTCCGGACCCATCACTGAGCATTTTCCCGATGAGCACCTGCTGACTATTGGTACTAGCCTTCCATGGTTTGCTAATGTAGTAAATTACTTGGCATCTCATCAGATCCCCTCCGATTGGCCGAAGGCCAAGAAAGACAAATTACGCTCCGATGCCAAGTATTACATTTGGGAAGACCCGTACCTCTTCCGCATAGGTGCCGATCAGATCATCCGGAGATGTGTCCCGGAGGGGGAATTCAACAATATCCTCTCTTCTGCCATGACCAGGCATGCGGTGGCCATTTCGCCGGGCATAAAACCGCATCAAAAGTCCTCCAGTGCGGCTTTTACTGGCCCACACTGTTCAAAGACGCATACAATCACTGCAAGGCATGCAGTCGTTGCCAGACTTTGGGCAACATGAGCCATCTCGACATGATGCCTATGCAACCGATTCTAGTATGCGAAATCTTTGATGTTTGGGGGATTGATTTTATGGGCCCCTTTCCTGTTTCGGATGGTTTCGAATACATTCTGTTGGCTGTGGACTACGTGTCCAAATGGATCGAAGCCATACCGACCCGAACCTGTGATCACAAAATCGTTCTCAAATTCATTCATCAACACATTTTCTCAAGGTTCGGGATTCCTCGTGCAATAATCTCTGATGGAGGGACCCATTTCACAAATGCTCAGTTTAGGTCACTGATGACCAAATACGGGGTGTCTCACCGAATCTCTACTCCTTACCACCCCCAAACTAATGGTCTAGCTGAGCTGTCTAATCGGGAGATCAAGAAAATCCTGCAAGTCACTGTTCGACCTGACAGGAAGGACTGGTCGTCCCGACTTCCGGAAGCATTGTGGGCCTATAGGACCACCCACAAGACCCAATTGGGCATGTCTCCCTTTAGACTGGTGTACGGAAAGGCATGCCACCTTCCCGTAGAACTGGAGCATAAAGCCTATTGGGCAGTACGGAACTGTAATCTAGATCTTTCCAAGGCTGGGACCCACAGAAAACTCCAAATCAGCGAGATCGATGAATTACGCCTAGACGCGTACGAGAACTCGCAAATCTACAAGGAGCGGGTTAAAGCCTTCCACGACAAACACATCTCGAGAAAGATCTTTCATCCTGGTCAAAAGGTCCTACTCTTTGATGCCCGACTAAAACTCTTCCCAGGAAAACTGAGATCCAAGTGGGTCGGACCATTTTTGGTCCGACAGGTTTTTGGAAATGGAGCAATCGAAATCAGTCCACTCAGCCACGATTCTGAACCTTTCATCGTGAACGGTCAGAGACTCAAGCAGTTCATTGATGTAACTTCTACTGATTTGGCTGAGGCATCTTATATCCTCCTTTCCCCTTGAGCTTATTGCGCCCAGCCGATGGCGTAAAACTCAGCGCTTAACGGGAGGCAGCCCGTCATTCTCTTTGAAAACCTGAAACTTGTTCCAACACCTTTTTGCACTCAAAGTTCACCCTTGTAGACAGCCGACCCCACCTCAGATGCTTGCATCTGGGATTAGAAATCGTCCGCAAAAATTCAACCCAACCCATCCACTCATCCAAATTTCTGTCTTAAGGAATGAACTAAGTTAAATAAAAACCCCCTAGGTTACAATGAGGACATTGCAAATCTTAGGCATGGGGGGGTATGGAAGTGCAAAACTTGTAAGAAAAGGTTTCAAACAAAAAAATTCACATATGACAAAAACACCATAAAAATTAAAAAAAAATTTCGAAAAAGAATAAGAGGAAAAGAGGAGAAGGAAATTTTGTGAAGGAGAAAAGAAACAAAATGAAAAAGGAGCACAAAAATTAAGAGAAAAGGTGATAGTCATTAGTAAGGAACTAAGGAATTAACCTAAGTTCTAGACCTCATTCAAGAAAATAACTGAAAAGTGCATAATGAGATTAGTAAGAACGCAAACCTTAGTCATTCTTGAATAGACTCTTAGTACCCATTAAGATCTAGACACTCCTCAAGAGGTTGAGGAAAATGAAAAGCTGAAGTTTAGGTCTAAGGCTTAGGGAGTATTTGGCCTCGTTAACTAATTTTTGGTTTACGGGACTCAGTAACCTAAGCACCCTAACCTCACACACAGCCTGGTTCAGTAAGCGTAAAAATCAGAATCACGCAGAAACATCGCAAAATTCTGAAAAGAACACCTAGAATAGGAGCGGCCGATCAACACAAGTTGATTTGGACGAGTTCTCAGCGCGGAGAGGCGGGAAATCCCCTCGAAGATGCGTAACAAAATATCATCTCCTCGGTGCTTGTTTCTTAGGATATTTACATATCCTACTGGGGGCATGTAAGCACTCTGCTGGTTCAGATTCCATGGATGGCATTATCTCGAAGTGTCAATTGCCAGGGTCTGGATTCGGCCACGGAACACCATGGATGGGATTATCTCGAAATCTCAATAGCCAGGGTTCCGGGAATTACCATGGGCGGTGCTATCTCGAAGCATCGATCGCCAGGAACCCTTGAGGATTGATGATGGGAGCAAGGAATCTGATACAGACCGTGTTGAAAAGCCAATCCTAGGCTAGAACTAAAAAGAAAAAGAGAGAGAAAACTCTCCAAACAGAAAAACTTTCTATCTCTCTCTTACAAACGCACTGCGAACTGAGCCAGGGCTAAAATCATTTCAAGCACGGGTGCTTTAACCACAAAGTCCAATAAACCTTAGGTTAGTTCTTGTGGACCTTAAAAACCTTTGCTAGAGACTGAGGCTAAGGCTAGACAGATTTGGATCTTGATTGGTACTAGAGTACCTTTTAGGCCTATGGTCAGCATTCTAACCTAATCTAAGCTCAAATAAAAAAGCACTTATCTAAAGCTATTAAGAACTTCATGGTCTAGAACAAGGGTTGAAACCTTAAGTTTTTGCTAAGGGACTAGCAAAAGCTAAGCATGGGGGTATGATGAGAACCTCATCATGAGCCATAACTAGCTCATTTTGACCCAATACAAAGGATAAAAGCTCCTACATAACTCAAGGACAGGCTTAACTCAGAGAATTCTGAGTTTAAGGACAAAACAAGTCATAAGGGGTAAAAATGCAATTTTACCAGTATAATCTGCATACAGGGTAATTCAGGGTCCAAACATAGGTCAAAGCAACTTAATAAGAATAAAAGTGGGATGAGATGATCTAGCAAGGGCTACAGCAATTCCAAGGAACTAAATGATAATCTGTAACCCTAAAACAACCCACTTCAATTCACGAGGTTCGAGGCAAAGTAAAAATATAATAAACCCTCTAAAATTCATAGAAAAATAATCTCTAGGGTTTAGAACCTTCAATTTGGCCTTCAGAACCCATGTTGACCTACATTGAGAACCATGCCCAATTAATAACTTAATCTGGGTTTTCGCATAAATTGACCGGTCAAACAAGGTTTAATATAGAAATAAAATTCACCATCAGATTCCTTAGGTCCTAATTAATCATGTATAAAAACTTGAGCCTAAGAAGAAACCTCCTTGACCGACTTTACACTTTGGTCCTCATATATTTACTTTTTGGCCCTCAACTTTTGAACCGTCGCATTTTGGCCCCTAACTCTCCTTCGTTCTTTGCATTCAGGTCCCCCCTGCAAAACCGGCCAGCACCATGCTCCGGCGACCTTGCGCGGAGCATGGCGCCGCGCAGGGTGAGGGGGAAAGCCTGGCAAGTAAACCAGGGGTGCCCTGCGTTGTCAGCCGTCGCAGGGACACCCCCCTGGTCGCTGTAGCCCACCATACCGGCCGTGCGAACGCACGGACGGTATGGGCTTTCGTCTCCGGCCATCCTCCGGCGAGGGAGACACGTCGTCTCCCTCCGCCTCCCTCCCTGTTTTGATCCCTATAAATACCCCCGTCGCTCCACCGTTCTTCCCAGCTCGGATCTGACGGAGAAAATCCCCAACTTTCCTCTCTTCTCTCTCCGGCAGACGCTCACCAGCTCCGGCGGTTCCTCCCCCTCCTCCTCTTCGCTCTGCCGCAATACCAGCAGCAGAGACTTCCTCCCCTGCTCTTCCCGCGCCACGCCGCACCCAGCTGGCGCCTCTCTGGCTCTCTACTCGCCGCCGCCTCCTTCCCTGAGCATCTTCTTCTCCGGCGACAGTCGATACGACTGTCGCCCTACTGCTCCCCCTTCGTCCCTGCAAGTAAGTTAGAACTATTTCCCTTCTTCTCCTCTTCCTTTCCCCGGTTCCAATTTGTTCAATTACGCCCTCGACCGACCCTGACCATCGTCACCCCCTTCGACTCTGGCCACCCTCCGGCGAGATGTTCCCATCGCTCCACAGCCTCACACACCTCGCCGACCCTCACCGAACCTCCGCCTCATCACACTGAGCACCCCCCACCCCTCCACTGCCACTCCACACCTCCGTAACACTCCCCCGAACAAACCCATTCCTCCGGTTGCAGTCCAACCTAGGGCTGCCGCCAGACACCACCTTGCGGCCTGCCGCGCAGCTCCTCACCTTCGCCGTGCCACGGCGAAGGTTCCCCAGTGGTTTGATCAGGCCGAGAGGCCATATTCGTGTCCGACAGGTTTTGAGGTTCGACCGCCATTAACGCACATTGAAGCAGCTTCTCCCGCGCTCCAGGCTTGAGGACTCCAGGTCTCCAGCTGCTGCGGATTACGGGGAGTCTTGCGAAGGCAGCCAGCCAGCAACCTACGCAAATCAAAGCCGCAGCTGCAGAAGCCAGGCCGCGGTCTCCCAGCAGGCGCACGCGAGGAAAGGTCTGCGTTTAGTCCCACATCGGTAAGCCTCACAACCTTTCCACTGTTTAAATTGATTTTGTGCACTAGCCTTACTGCCTCAGCACACGGGGTGAGGTCCCCTTCACCCGCCCGGTTACCCGGTCTCGTCCGCGCTCACGCCCCACGGACCTGACCCGCGACCCGACTTAGACTGACCTGCACTCCTCGCCCACCACGCACGCCGGTGGGCCTGGACCCGGGCGTGACCCGAACCCGATTACCCGGCAGCTCTGGGAGAGCTTTCCCAAGAGTGGTTTCAGAGAGAGAGAGAGACGCGGGGGGGGGAGAGGGTAGAGTAGGTTTTGTTCTCTGACGTAAGCTCTGAAGTGTGCAGGCACAGGTGAAGAAGAAGAACCGCGGAAGAAGAAGGAAGCTGAGGGAGACACTGTAGCAACAGGCAGTTTAAGTCGTCTGATTTGGAAATCAGACGACGTCCTGAAGGGAAAAGAAGAAAGAAGGAGGGGCGACGTCCTGACTGAAAAAGAAAAGAAGAAAGGAGATCTGGAGAACAACAGAAGAAGGCGAGGCAGAGGAGAACACAAAAGAACAAGGGAAGAACTGAAAGAAGAAAAACAAAGAAGAAGAAGAAGATCTGAGACGAGGAGAAAACAAAGAGAAAAGAAGACAACAAATTCTTTCCCTCTCTCTTTCTTTATTTTTGTAAAAGAAACATGTATATCTCTAGAATACAACTTGCTCCCTGAGTTCGACCTCGGGAACTCTTTTATTTTCCGAGTAAAAAAAATTATATTTGAAATGTTGGCAATAACTGGCTATACTACAACGCTATAACAATAAAACCCGGTTATCTCTCGAATCCAACGTCTCAATTACTTAGTCCAGTAGTCGTCCCATGGATCTACTGACCTTCAGATCTCTCCAATTTCGGGTGTAGACAACGCTTCTCCTCCACTATAAAACCCAACACCAGCACGCCTCCATTCTCTCTAGATGATTTTGATATTGTTGTGGAGTTTCCATTGGATATCGAGACCTTCCTTAGTTTCTTTTAGATTTTATTACTTATGCTGCCATGTAGTACATTATATTTTATTTCTGTCTTTGGATTGTGAACTTCATATTTACCTTGCTTATTGGAATTTAGAAATCATGTTGCTTATCTTGCTTATTGAAAATGTCATATCTTTATCTACTTTGCTTGTAATTCTATTAATTGAAAAGCAGCATGTCATGAATTGCATGAAAATTTCAATAAGGGGGAGTAACATTTACTTGTTAATTATATTGCTTAAAACCTTTTGTTAAAAACAAAGGAGGAGAAAATTTTGATCATGCATCATGCATACTTAATTATAATTTTGTTGTCATCAAAAAGAGGGACAATGTTAATACCCTTGTTTTGATATAATAAAATTATGTTTTTATTGACGACTAACCATTGTAGGTTAAGTCAAATTATAGCATGGGTGCGTCCTTATAAATATTTTTCAAATGCACCATGGAAAAAGAGGACTTGAAGGATTTTTAATTTTATTGAGTTTAGAATTTTGTGTGGAACCTCAATAAGAAAACAAATGTAAGCTTTCATTTTTCGCAAAAATTGTTCTCTTTTGAACCTATGTCAAGTCTACTGTTGGTCAACCAAAATTCCTTTTTGATTGACAAAACCTTAATCGACCAACTCCTTATTTTAATCGATCAAAGACCTCTAACAATCGTATTTCCTTTTGATCGATCAACTCATTTAATTTAATCGATCAAAAATATTCCAACGATTGAATTTCTTTTGAAATCATAAAGTCGATAAATATTAAATCAATCAATACTTTGTTTTAATTGACCAAATATAGTTTTGATGGACAAAACCTTTATTTTGATCGATCAAAGTTGTGTTTCTAGAATTTCAAAATAGGTCAAAAAGTACCTATAAATAGGACCTTTGACCCCCTCTTCAAAACACACCTCAAAAGCTTTCAAAGAGAAAAACACGCATACTCTTTCTAGTGCTTTCGCTCCTCTATGCCTAAAACTGCTACAATTCAAAACACTCTCCCTTGTGATTCAAAGAAAGCTTGAATTGTTTTATCATTTCTGAGGTTCCATAGGAAATATTGTTATAGTCTTTTATTCTATTGTTCTTGATCGAGGAATCCAAGTTGTATTGGAAGTCCCATTATTCTTCTCTTGGTCAGGTGTAGGAGAAGATGTTTGTAAGAGGTTGTGCCACCCTCATTCAAGTGTTGTGTGATAGTGGATTTGACTAGCGTCAACTAGTCAAGAAAATCCTAAGCTAAGAGGCTTAGGTAGTGGTTTTCACTTGGAAGTGTTTCTACTTTAAATTAGGTGTTATTTTTCTGGTTTGTGCTTATTCAATTTTTATCTATGGTGAATGATTTTTTAAGTTTTATTTTAAATAGATATTATACTATTCAGCCCTCTCTAGTGTATACTTGATCCCTTAGGCTTCGTATTGATTCACAGATCTCCCAATCTAGGATTTTGCTCCCAAATCAAATGAGAATCACTAAGCCACACCATTAATATGAGGGTGGTGTTCCTCAAAATACAATTCCCTTCTCTTGGACAACCCCCAAGGAGAGTTTAGCCCCTCTACTAAGAGGAAACGGGAAACCCACAGCTCAGGCACCAAAATAACTAATGAAAACAATATAATGAGAAAGATCCTAAGAGCCTTGAATAATATAGAAAATGAAGTAGACTAGGATGCTCCCTTTGCTAACCTATGAGAAGCAAAGAATCAAAGTGGGAGTCGAATTGTTCTCAAGAACTTGCTAAAAACAATAGAGCACAATAGAGCATAATAGAACTAGAAAGCTTATAATAGGAGAACTAGAAGAATTTTGCACTAGAATGTTTCTATGGTTGGTGTGTAGGCTTAAGGCATCCCTTCGTGGGTATTTATAGGTGTAGGAGGTCAGCTTTAAGCCTTAGGAGTCGTTGGAATTTGAATTTGAATAGAATAAGTTGAGGTAGAATTACTACATTGCATTTACTCAAAGCTCGACTAGATCAAATGTCTTAAAAATATAGCAGAAGTTAAAATTAGACATCCCAAGGAAAAATAAGAAGTTTGAAAATGATGAAGTTTGAAAGAAAAATAAGTATGAAAATCCAAAGTGGACATCTGAAAGAAAAATTAGAAGTCTGAAATTTTGAAACATTTGATGAAGCATAAGTAACTGATGATTAATCACTCTTTTGAATGTTGGGATTTGAAAAATATGAATGTTGATGAAGTTTTATAGCATATTCAATTGTCTAAAAGAAAACATAGACGTCTTAGATCTTAGATAGTTTAAGATCAAGAATTTTCTAAAGAAATGGTGTCCTAGAAGAAAGTAGACATCTGAAATAAATGGTCAAACATTTGAAATTGAAAATCAGACATCTTAAATAGTAGATGTAGACATCTGAAAAAATAATAAGACATCAGAAAAATTCGACAGAATGAGTTTTCAAGGTTTTAATGAAGTAGAATTGAATAGACAGGTTCTAAGATGTAGGTGTGAGCATTATTCGGGTGAGCCCAAATAATCCACCCAAATCGTTGGAAACAAGTTATTTGATTTGGGTTATTTGGGTTATGGGTCGGGTTGAGACCCAAACCATAAAAGTTAGGTGGGTTTTGGGTTGGTTGATGGGTATGCAACCCCAACCACCTAAACAAGCCAAACTATTGAATTGAATGACCCATGGGTTTCACCCACCCACATGACCCAAACCAAAATGTATAGGTTAATTGATTTGTAAATGATATTGACACATTTTTTAGAAACTTTCTTTTTACAATCATAGATGGCATTTAATTTTTCATAAGATAGGTGTAGTATTTAGTCACTATGATGTTGCAAAGCATTTTTTTTTAAAAGCCCTTCTTTGTTAACAAACATGTGCAAAATTTGAGTTTCACTCGACCCAAACTAATCCAAACTCGACCCGAATCAACCCAAACCCAATCTAATTTGCTTAGGTCATGGGTGGACATTTTGTCAACCCAAACCAAATATGACCCAAACCGAATAACCTAAACCCACACAAATTGATCGAACACCCACCTTTAGTAAGATGTGTCCTATGGGTATTTTCAGGATTGTAAAGGCTAAAGGCTATTTTTACATTCTAAAAAAAATAAGACTAAGAAAATTGTTCTTCATAGGTTTTCCTTATAAGAGAGCTTTACTTCATCCTTCATTTTTCTTTATCTTTCTACTCTCATCCTTAGCTTTCAAGAATTCTTGCAATACTTGTTAATCCTTTCCATAAAACAATTATTTGTCATTATTAAAAAAATACTTCTAATCAAATTAACAACAATCTCCCCCTTTTTTTTGTAATGACAAAACATACATTAGAGCCCATTAAAACTCTCCCTATCAAAAAGCTTATATCAATTATATAAATCTATCAAACTTATCCTATGTATATGTCTCCCCCTTTTTGGCATTATCAAAAGCAAGATATTCAAAGAGATGCTAACTTGAAATAGAAAGGCATGATACCATGAGAAATATGTCTACAAAAAAGAACAAGTCATGAGATCTACCAAACTTAGTACAAAACATAACAAGTTCATAACATGCACATCATGAAAGAGTTCAATGAAAGTAGAATCCTAAGCGGTGCAAAGCAACCAACTAGAGTGAAACAAAGAACTTCAAGTATTATTTTTCCCTTTGGAGTAGTCCGATTCCAAATGCTTCATCTGATCTTCAAGATGAAAGAGATGAATGGAATATTGATTTGTGGAGCTCCCAAGATAATCATGATCTTCATGTTGTCTCTTCAATTGAAGCTCTGTGCCATAAAACATAGCTTTTTGAAATGCCTCTTGATTTCCCTACACATTTTCCCAAGAATAGTCCTAAGAAGCATTGGAATAGGAGTGAGTAGAAGGGTGTAGAAGCATAAGAGGAGGTTGTGAAGAGGTAGGAGAAGGATGAGGAGATTGAGTAGGAGGAACCTCTTCCTCATCATGTTCTTCTTCATTCCCTTTCTTAAGACCCATAAGAAGTAAAGTGGTGCAGTAAAACTTCTTAACAAATTCATCCACAAATTATTTCTTTAGGTCAAGGTTGAAATAAAAAAGCATGTGTTGAAACGTCGAAGGACTACGCTATCGGCTTCGATTTTGAAAACCTGTCGTTGTAGTTTGAATAGCGAAGAACTCGAGTTCAACAAATAAAATTTATACCGGAATAGATATCCTGAGTTGAACTCAAGGAGGCTACGTCGATCAAAATTCGCAATTATATTCTTTTTGTATTTTTGTTAAAAAGCGAAGTAATTATAATGAAATGAAGCACTATAAACAATCAAAGAAAGAGAGATAGAGAAAACATCCACTTGATATTGCAAAATGTTTGTACAATTAAGCGAGAAATTACACTAGAAAGCAGGAAAACTATTACAACTAGAAAGCAGAAAAATTCTACTCTAGAAAGTAGGAAAAAGGAATGGGAGAGAGAAGTTATCCTCCTCGATGATTGCTTGGAGGACGAGCCAGACGAGACGATGCTTGGAAGGCAAAGAACAGAGCAGGAAGAAGGAGCTCGAGGAAGGAAGAACGGGAACGAGGCAGCACGTCATCGTCGACGCGAGATCCGCTTCCGGAATGGGGACGAAAAATTGATTTTATCTCTTAAGGAGCATCGCGGGTGTGGGACAAGCTTCTCTTGAGCTTTAAAGAGGGAGAGAAGAGAAGAGAAGGAATGAGAAATTCATATGGAGGGAGTCTCCTTTTATAGTTGCAAGAAGTGGGGGCATTTTGGTCATTACAATTTGAAAAACATTAATTCAGCACCTTTAGTGACGAATAAATTCATCACCAAAGGCCTGAACGTGGCCTTCGTGGGCGGCCCTCGTGCGCCCGCTCACCTTCCACACCTAAAACCCGTGCTCACGTTCTTCAAATCTTAGCCGTCCGATCATGAGAACGGACAGCTTAGATCGCTCCTCGCCGCGCCTCATCTGCGCGTGTCTACGAGTGCGATCTCACATCAAGTGGGAGCGTATTATAGCTCGTGGGCGCTATCGGCTGCGCGGCGCCATTGGATCACGATCGTGTGGCTCCTCGATAGCGTGCTCGACCAACGCACTGCGGGCGCATTTGTGTCGAGCACTCGTTTCGTGCGCACGCGCCCCGCAGCCATTGGATGAGCATCCAACAGTGGAGAAGTGTCGCTTAGATGAAGAGGAAAGCTGCGGCGGGTGCATGCGGCCGGTTAGGCAGCTGAGATGGCGCCACGTGGTGCCATCTTGGCCATCCATCTTCTGAGTGATGTTGATGGTGCCACGGGTATTGGATTGGATCGATTTTCATGCCATTAGGCTACGATCGTCGATTCGAATCCATCCGTGTGGTTGGATTTGTTGTCTGAAGTGCGAATTAACACCATCTTGGCCTTTGATCTTCTAGGGTTCCTTGGTCTCTATCTGATGCTACGGATGTCCGATCAGGGTGATCTTGGAGTCGTTGAACTCTAATCGCTACCCTAATCAGATCTATATGGTTGGATCTTCAATCCGATGTCCTGATTAGCAAGTTGCCCTGTCCTTGGCCACAAAAGGAGATAATTAACCTACATTTTATTCAGACTAATCTAAATGCAAGATGATGAATGTTATGCAATATTTATAGTATGTGATGCAATTCTATGCTTAAGAACATGCATAAATTGACAATTTATGTAATATAATCATGTTTACATCACACCCCCGTGCCTATCTTTTGTTAGTCCCTAGCAAAAAAATACATGCTATTTATAAAAGAATTAGGTTGGATTACTCGAGCATAAGTCATTTTCAACATTAGGAAAATTTTTACTTAGGATCTGAACTTTCAAAGACACAACAGTGCTCGAGTATCTTCCAAAATGCAGACCGTCTCAAACCCTCGCCTTATTCAAAGAAAATTTTCTTTTTCTCATTTTCTTCTTTTCTAATTTTTTTGGATTTTTGAGTTTAGGGTTAAAGAGTGGCTTTCTACGGCCATTCAACCCACCCAAGATTTGATGAGAACCCTAAGTTTTAAGCATCTTATTGTGAATGTGATAGACTCGTTGATCAGCAATTAGAATGGACTTCAGGTTTCTACGCCTCTAGGTAACCTTAAAAAGAGAGTTCTGCCTAAAGGTGTATCTTTACGACCAATAGCTTTCTCCCTACTTTTATTTTTATGGGGTCAACACAAGGGTGAATTCAGTGTATATCTCCCTGATTTATTCTACTTCTCCACTTCTTCCTAAGTGTTTTGGGAATTTTCAGTGCATTTCATGAGATGGGTTTTGGACAACCGGTCGCTGAGCTGTTACCACCGACAATTTGCCAGCCATACTCGTGCGGCGAAGTGTGGTTTATTTCTTTTGTTTTCTTTTTTCTTTTCTCTTTTTTATTTCTTTTTGACTTTCTCTTTTTTTTAAAAAAAATAGGTGGCTTCCCTGGTCTAAGATTTACCTAAAGATAGCAAGAAGAGAATGGCCTAGTGACTAGGCTCTAGACAACCTACCTATGGGCTGTTACCCATGATAACTTGCCAGCCATATCACCATAGAAGGTTCATTAGCTACCCTATTTCCATTAAAACTACAAATGAACAAGTCAGTGAAAAGATAGTGTGTAGATGCTTTAGACTTAAAGTTCCCTCAAATCAGAGGGTTGGTTGATAAATCGTGTACTTATCACCCAAACTTAGTTAGTCAAATTACAATAGAATTAAGATGGCGAGGACTTGAAAAACAAATCCACATTTTAGTGGATATCTGAACTGATTAAGCCCAAAGACCTGAAGGATCATTGTGTTCAGATTCTAATGTAATATTTCCTAAGATTGGAAAGTCCTAATGTCCAAGTATTCCTTCCTAATTTAAAAAAAAAAAATTAATAAAGAAAATAAAACGAATCTATGGAGTTGACAAAATAATTCAGAAATGAATATCCACCCCCCCATGCCTATCTAATGCAATGTCCTCATTGTATTAAAAAGACAAAATAGAGTGGAATAGAATAGAAAGCACCTGAATTGCGTGAACGACGGGTCTGCTCCGAGATAAACAGAAATTGTATAAGTGCTAAATTTAGTGTCTCCAGCTAGGCACACTATACAAAAAAGAGAAATAAAGAATTCACAGGTGCAGGTCAGAATCAGAATAAAAATGTATAGTGTCATCGACGCGGGATCCGCTTCTGAAATAGGGGCGAAAAATTGATTTTATCTCTTGAGGAGCATCTCGGGTGTGGGACAAGCTTCTCTTGAGCTTTGGAGAGGGAGAGAAGAGAAGGAAGGGATGAGAAATTCGTATGCAGAGAGTCGCCTTTTATAGTTGCAAGGAGTGGGGGCATTTTGGTCATTACAATTTGAAAAACATTAATTTAGCACCTTTAGTGACAGATAGATCCATCACTAAAGGCCTGAACGTGGCCTTCGTGGGCGGCGCTCGCACGCCCGCTCAACTTCTGCACCTAAAACGCACGCTCACATTCTTCAAATCTTAGTCGTCCAATCGTGAGATCAGACAGCTTAGATCGCTTCTCGCCGTGCCTCAGCTGCACATGCCTATGCGTGTGATCTCGCATCAAGAGAGGGCATCTGATAGCACGTGGGTGCTATCGACTATGCGGTACCATTGGATCATGATCGTGCGGCTCCTTGCGCTCGCGTGCCCGCTTGCACCCACTCTAAATTGAGGCGCCCGTGGCTAGAACGGGTGTCGCTTCTTCTCGATAGCGCACTCGACCAACACGCTGCGGGCACGTTTGTGTCGAGCGCTTGTTTCGTGTGCGCGCACCCCGCAGCCATTGGATGAGCATCCAATGGCAGAGAAGCGTCACTCAAATCAAGAGGAAAGCTACGGCGGGTGCATGCGGCCAGTTGGGTGGCTGAGATGGCACCACATGGCACCATCTTGGCCGTTCATCTTCTAAGTGATGTAGATCGTGCCACGGGTATCAAATTGGATCGATTTTTGCACCGTTAGGCTGCGATCGTTGATCCAAACCCATCTGTGTGGTCGGATTTGTCATCTGAAGTGTGTATTAACACCATCTTGGCCCTTGATCTTCTAGGGTTCCTCGGTCTCTATATGATGCTATGGATGTCCGATCAGGGTGATCTTAGAGTCGTTGAACTCTAATCGCTACCTTGATCAGATCCGTACGGTTGGATCTTCGATCCAAGGTCCTAATTTGCAAGTTGCCCTATCCCTAGCCATAAAAGGAGACAATTAACCTACATTTTATTCAAACTAATCTAAATGCAAGATGATGCATGTTATGCAATATTTATAGTATGTGATGCAATTCGATGCTTAACAACACGCATAAATAGACAGTTTATGTAATATAAACATGTTTACATCACCATGTTAGTTATAAGGCACCCAAGGGAAGGTTCCTACGATGGGTAGCACTTAAGGTGTCCATGATAAGATCACACCAATTCATCATAGTGCGGTTCATGATGGCATATAGGATGTAGGCAAGTTCCCTAGAGATGTAATGAAAGGATCCAGATTTCCCATCGAGATTCCATGAGACAAGTCTAGCTAGGAGGCGAGGCCAAACCTTAAGATGAAGAGATTCTAATTTCATCCCTTCAGAAAACACATCATCTTTAACCAAAAACTGGGTAATGGTTGATAAGCTTACTTCTTTTGCAATGTCCTACCAATGAACTCCAGAATCAGTGGTGCAAACAATAGAAGAGATAATCTCATTAGTCACAGTGAAAGATACATTCAAGACACTAGATTTGATTGTAACAGTTGTGGGTTTTAGCTAAGTTTGCATAGAAAAGTTTAACTAACTCAGGAAAAATTTTGTTAATGCACTTTCATCGAGTTTTAAGAAATACATCATAGTATAGCAAAGAAAACGAATCAACACTTAAAATTTATAATCTCAAATGTGAGTCCAAGGTCATCTCAGGGAGAAATAATTCTCAATTCAAACCACTAATCAATTGAATATAATGAGGCATAAAGAGCTTAATGCCAAAATAAATGTATTATGCAATGAATATCACTATCAATACTAAAAAATGAATGTAAATGTCAAGGCAAAAAAATTGGTTTTCAAGTCAAATAGAGCCTTCAACACTTAGACAAATCTCAAGCCAAAGAGAACCTTTAGCCTAAGCACAAAATCGACCCAATGCCATAGCCAAAGGCCCACCAATGCAAGCCAAGCCTTCAGCCAAAATTTTGCCCAAACTTGATTCAAAACTCGGGCCAAGATCGGTTCACGCCCGCGTGTGTGCGAGCGTGAGTGCGCATGAGTAAGGATGAGGACCCAACCCCTTGGAACTTGGGCGAACAGCTAAAGCATGAATTGCCTTTTGTAGCCAATCGTGGCCTTCTTCTTAGATGAGGTGGGACTAAATGTCCCCCTTTCCTTCATCTTCATCGTGTGGAGGAAGCTGGTGACAATTGACACAAGATGGTTGTTGGATCTCTAATCCAATGGCCCAGATGTGGTCTCCAAGTGATTCCACACGAAGGGGAGGTGGTGGCCTTGTGGATTGTTCACTGGAAGTTGCCTCTCGATGTCAAAGAAGATGGAAGCATTGGCGAAGTACCTCCAAGTATAAATACAGCCTCACGACCAAAATCAGGCACACAACAAGGTCTGGTGCTACTCGCTAGACAGAAGCCCTAAGGAAATTGAGAGCAATGGTGATCAGATGTGTGCATGGGACTCCAACAGCTATGGTGGAGGATAACGGAAGTGATTTGAAGTCCAATAAACTTAGGCAAAAGCTTTTCAAGGATGTGAGGAAGCTTTTTCCTAAGGTGATTGGGTGCGAGGAAGGCGAGGGATGTGGAACAATGGAGGTGGACGTGGCAGCGATCATCGGTGTCGGAGGAGCTAGAGTTGAAGAATGGAGCTAGGAAGCTCCCTAAAGCTAATTGAGAGGGTAAGGAAGAAAAGTCCTAACCTAATTTGGGGAAAGGAGAAGGGGAAAGGGTCACCGGCATTCATCAGAGACGAGGAAGAAGATGGAGGTGGCCGAAGCGGACGAGGAGGAATTGAAGGTCAAAGCTTCGTGGGAATCTTCATGGAAGCTCGAGGAAGAGAACCCCTCTACCTATCGTACATGGCAGAGGATGAAGACATGGGGAGGATGGCTCTGGTGGTGTGTTGGAGTTTGGCTAGCATGAAGTAAGAAGGAGAGGGATACCGGCCAATTGAGTACAACTTTGACTTGTAGAAGTTAGGGGCTTTAAATAGAAGAGGGTCTCAAGACAAATAAGCCAAAATTCTCAAGTTTAGCTTGTGAACTTGGCTGACTTTGAGCTCGCAATTCTTAAGCTCTCTGGCATCAATTCTGGCCAAATGGAATCTCAAGAGTGGTTCATCAGATGCGAAATGAGTTAATTGACAATCTCACCAATTTTTGTGAGATTTGGTTGAGATTTGATTAATCAATTTGATGATAAAAACTCACCGCCAATGGGTTTCTCATTGCTACAAGATGTTATTCTTGGCATGAGGAAGAATATGGTTGAAGGACCTATTTGCAAGAAATATCTTGCAAGAAAAATCAAAACTTAGGGGTAATTTTGTAATAAACAGAGGCAAATGGCCAAACTGCAAATTAGATCAAGAAAGACTCTGATTGGGCTCAAAATATAGGGTTAACCTAATTTTGACCCAAGAAATCTAATGGTAGCCTCCAATTTAGGGTTTGACATAGTTTGATTGGGTAATTTATATTTTATTCTAAAATAGAGTAATTTCCCGTCTAGGTCTCTATTTTTGCAAAATGGGTTCCTTTAGTCAAAGTGAAGATTTCAAACCTCATAGAATATTTTTCAATGATTTTTAAGAGGTTTATATTGCATTTATTTCCACCATAACCCATTCAATTTATGTGAGGCTATAATTAGGATTTTTATTATTAAATTAATCTTCAAAACTTAGAAAATCCTAATTCACTCAGTTCGAGCCCACTTCTTGGGAATTTAAGTTTATTTGACCATAGATTAGGCATTTATTTACTCCCTAGTCAATTTGCATTCATGATTATGTATTAAAATAGTAGAATTAACTCAATTTCCCCTCTTCTTCCCAAATTCAACTCAGAATAGAATTACGACCTTCTGATGATTATCAAGGAGTATTTAACCTTAGAATTAGGCTAAATTAGGCTAGTTATGGTAGATGATTGTGTTACCATCAAATTCCAGGAATTTTTCCACCGAGAAAGAATTCTTCATCAAAAAAGTGTTGGATACATTGGGCGTGAAATAGTGCTAGAAGTCCATATTCTTTAAAATCATTCCAAACGATTGCATGACCATACCTAACTTTAAAATTTTCAAAGTTATTAAGCTTTTGGGAGACTTTCTTGTTAAGGCAAATTTATTCCATTACATTGGGTAATTCTTCTTCTTCAAGAGGTAGGTTGCTAGGTCCAGCACCCCTTTGCTTCCTACAAAGCATAATTGGGAAATAAAAGAACAACCAAGGAAACAAGGAAATCAAGCTCAACCAGATGTTTAATCAAAGAATCAAATGTCTGAAATATACCAATTAGATGACCGAATAAGAAATCAGATGTCTGAAATTTTTTGAGTAGAATCAATATGGAAAAAAATATAAATGTCCGAACAATAAATGAGATGTTAGATCAAGTTGAAAAACCAATATTCATATCATGGAAAAGAAAAAGAATCAATTCCCAAAATCCAAAACAAACACATAGGATGAGAAACAAAAGTATGAGTTTTATCTCAAGAGTCTTTAGTAAGAAGAGTATATTTCAAAGAGAATAGATGAAGAAATTACCTAAGGAAGAATAAGAATTCTTCCTTGTGAAGATCTCAAAACAATGAAGATACACCTAGAAAGGCATTTGGTGTATCACAGGAGATGTCCAGCGTTGTCCTTTGATGCTGGTTTAGATGGCCGGAGGTGAAGGAATGAAGGTGAAGAAAAGAGGTGCTTTGAGGGAGAGGATGGGTGCTTTTGAGTGTGGTAAAGAGAGAAGAGTTTGGTGAAAAAGTGAATATAAAGGGTTAGAAAGGATTTGCACTATTATTGAAAAGATACCACCTTAAAGAGGTGGTATGAAGGCAAATATCCTTTGGTTAAAAGAGTGATACCACTTCAAATTTTGATTCCAAAAGCATTTAAAATTCAAAAACCAGATGTCTTAATTGAAAGTCAGACGTCCGAGACTAGTTAATCAGATGTCTGAGAAGAGAGTAAGACATTTGAAAGTGTAGAATTTTGAATGTGAAGCTCAGCTTTGAAATTCAAATGCAAATTGAATTGAATGACCATTGAAGTGAATAATCAATGGGCTATGAGAAAATTGAACGACCGTTGAAATGAATAATCAACGGGCTATGAGGGAATTGAACTATTGAAGTGAATAATCAACAGGCTATGAGAAAAGCAACCATCTTAGAGGACTTACTAGATGTCTGAATTCCTCAGTAAATTGACACAAGGCAAAAAGATACAACCAGGGAAATCAGACATCTGGAAATGATTATCAGTCATCTGAAAAACAAAAAAGACTAATTTTCTAAGTCTTTTAATTTGCAGATTCCTAGATGCCTTCTAATGTGATTATTTCTTTCTTATGTAAGAGGTTTTCTCAAAATATCTACAAGTTGACCCTCAGTGTTTACAAATTCTAACTTAATTTCACGTTTTAATATATTCTATTTAAGAAAGTGGTGTCTCACATCTATATGTTTATGTCTAGCATCATTTACAGGATTTTTGGATAAATTAATAGCACTTGTATTATCACAAAAAATTTTGGTCTGTTTAAAGTTTAATCTTAAGTTAGATAATGTTTGTTTCATCCAAAGTACTTGAGAACAAGCCAAAGTCGCTGAGATATACTTAGCTTTTGTAGTGGATAGTGCAACACAATTCTATTTCTTAGAAAACCAAGAAACAAGTACACTACCCAAAAATTGGCAAGTGCCACTAGTACGTTTCCTATCCGTCCTACTACCAGGATATTCGGCATGACTATATGACATTAAATCTAGTGAGTGTGTTCCAGGATAATACAAACCAAAGTCATTAGTTTCTTTTAAGTATTTGAAAATTCTTTTTACAGTAGATAAGTGGGATGCTTTTGGTGAATTTTGAAAATGGGCACAAAGACAAGTAGCAAACATTATATCTGGTCTACTTGCAGTAAGATAAAGTAAAGATCCTATGATACTTGTATACAACTTTCATCTACTTTCTTACCATTTTCGTTCAATTTGATATTTATTTTGTACCCATCAGTGTTGTCTTGCCTTTGACATTCTCCATCTCATACTTCTTCAAGATGTCATCAGCATACTTTGTTTGCTAGATAAAGATCCCTTCATCCATTTGATTTATTTATAGTCCAAGGAAGAATTTTAATTCTCCCATGGGACTCATTTCAAACTTATCCTACATAATCTTTGAAAATTCTCTACACAAACTATCATTAGTAGAACCAAAGATAATATCATCTACATAAATTTGAATGACTATTAAATCATTAAGTTGTTTCTAAATAAAAAGAGTTGGGCCAACTTTTCCCATTGAGAAACCAGATTTAATGAGATAATTTATTAATTTTTCATGCCATGCCCTAGGTGCTTGCTTAAAACCATAAAGAGCCTTTTTAAACATATACATGTGATCAGGATATTTAGCATTTATAAATCTAGGAGGCTGGGTTACATAAACTTCTTTTATAAATCCATTTAAAAAAGATGAATTTACATTCATTTGGTATAATTTAAAACCTAAATGCGATGCAAATGCAAGAAGCATTCGGATCGATTCAAGGCTAGCTATAGGAGCATAAGTTTCTTCATAATCTCTACCCTCTTGTTGATTATAACCCTATGCAACAAGTCTTGCCTTATTTCTTACAACTTGACCATCTTCATTAGTTTTATTTCTAAATACCCATTTAGTCCCTATAATAGAGTTATCACTTAGTTTAGGGACTCATTCCCATACTTGATTTCTTTCAAATTGATTTAGTTCTTCTTACCTAGAAAGTACCCAAGAAGAGTCTAAACAAGCTTGATCAACAATTTTGGGTTCAAGTTGAGATACAAAAGTAGTTAAAACAAAATTAAGTTGAGATATCTCCTATTAATTGTTCTTTTGATGATTTTTTTGAAAGTTCCACTCTTTAGGTAGATTATGTGTATTTTGGTCTTTAATATGTGGTACATCTATAAAGGTTATATCCTTGTCATCACTACCTGCTACTTCAACTTATTTATTATCTATGGAAGAACTTTCATCAAATTTAACATGAAGAGTTTCTTCTACAGTTAAGGTTCTATTATTGAACACTCGATAAGCTTTACTTTGAGATGAGTATCCTATGAAGATACATTCATCTCCCTTGGCATCCAACTTATCAAGATGTTCCTTAGTGATACACATATAGCACTTCCAAATATTTTGAAATAACTAATTTTAGAGATTATATCATAATAAAGCTCATAGCTTGTTTTGTTGAGTATAGGCCTAATTAGAACTCTATTTAGTCCATAGCAAGCAGTGTTAGTGGCTTTGGCCAACAAGTACTTTGCAAAACCAGATTCAATAAGTGTACGAGCACACTCTCAAAGAGTTTGATTTTTCCATTCCACTACACCATTTTGTTGTAGATCTCTAGGAAATGAAAGCTCATGTCTTATTCCTAGTTCTTCACAGAAATGAGAAAAGTCCTGATTTTCGAATTCACCTCCATGATCAGATCGGATTCAAGAAATCATCTATCCTTTCTCATTTTGAACAAGTTTCAAAACCTTGCCAAAAACTTCTAGGGGTTAGTCTTTAAGTTTAAAAAAATATACCCATGTAAATCTTGAATAAGCATCTACAATTAGAAGATAATATCTACTATCATTTAAACTACTTGTTCTAATTGGTTCAAATAAATCTAAGTGTAAAAGTTCTAATGGCCTAGAAGTAGAAACTATATTTTAGTTTTTAAAAGAACACTTATGTAATTTTCCAAGAGTACAAGCATCACAGAAAGTATTTGCGTTAAACTTTTTCTCAGCAGCCCTTTAACTAGATCATACTTGACTAGTTTATTTAGGTATTTATAATGCAAATGACCTAATCTTTTATTCCAAGTGAACATTTCATCATTACAAGCAACTAAACAATCATTGATTCCATTTTCATCTATTTCCACAATATATATATCCTTATATCCTTTTCAAATCAAAAGAATTTCATTTGTAATTCTATCAAAGATCTTAAAAAAATTTGCACTAAAGAGAACATCATACCCTTATCACAAATCTAGTTAACACTTAAAAGGTTATGCTTAAGTCCTTTTACTAAGGCAACATGACTTAAAGATGCATTACCTTTACCAATAATACATGTACCAATAATCTGACCTTTGTGGTTGTTCCTTAACATAACAGAACTGCCTTCCTTGTACTTGATCTCTATAAAGAGCTCCTTGTTGCTAGTCATATCCTTGGAATACCCGTTGTCCATGATCCAAGTACCTTTGCCTTCGTGTTACAAAAGATGGTCATCGTTGAGTTGATCTTCTTGGTTGCTCTCCTATCTTCCTAAAGGCTTGTAAACCCTCTTTAGTTCTCTTAAAGATGTATCTTGATAGATCCACTTCTTGACCTACAAAACAAGATTGAACAAGTTTCTTTGGTACCCATGTTTTCTCAGGTCCATGATAATTAGCTTTTGTTTTCATAGTTGTGTATGAAAATTTCCTTTTTTCCCTTTGACTAGATATAAACTAGTTTGTTTAATTTTTTACGAACTAGCTTCATGAGAATAACCAAGACCAAATTTGCAAGAAGATTTTTGTGATGCTAAGAGTTTATCTGATCGGGAGATTTTCTCTTTGTAGAAATATATGTCTAAAAAATACGTCATCATAGTAAAATCGCATAGTGGTAAATCTTGAACAAAAATATTTATCAATAAAACTAACCACGAAGAGTTAGGTAGTATCCACAAGGAGGAACAAATGAAATAAATTCACTAGTATGTAGCCATTATGTTCGCAAAAACATTCGCTAAATCAATTCAATAAATATGCTGCTCTAAATGTAACTTTCAATTTCATGAGAAGTTAAGGGTTATTTATGTAAATTTTACATCAGAAATCAAGCTCCCAAAAATATGTAGATGATGCATGTGTAGTGGCAAAGTATGTAATTTTAATTGCATGCAAATCTGAATCCAATTTCAATGTGAAATAAGGTGCATACGGAAGACTCAGGCAATTTTGTGAGAATGCAAAGGGACTGCCATAATTTTGCTTCAATAAAATAATCCAAAAAACAAAAATCAAAAACTCCACAATGGCATTGAATGTAAAAAGTAAAGTGACCCAAAATAGAGCAAGTTCTTCTCTTGGCCATGCGCACACTTGAGGCTGCGACAAGCGGCGAAAGTTTCGGTGAAGGTCAGCTGGTATAAGGGGGTTCTATTGGTGGTAGCGGCTTGACGAATGATGGCTGGCAATGATCGTCAGAGAGGAGGATGCCGTCGACGGTGGAGGTGGCTCATCGGCATGCGTGGGCTGTCGATGGCAATTCAGAGGGCATGGCCATGCTCGTGAGGGCGCGACGAGTCTAGTGAAGGCGACGGTGCATCAAACGGAGGGCGGAGAGGCCGGCTGCATTTTGTAGATGTTGGGTTCTTTTCCCTCTACTGGTAGGGAAGGAGAGGAAGAAGAAGAGTATGCCGATGGCTCAGGTGTGCATGAGCACTGTGGTGCCACGAGGGTGAAGGTCTGCACGGCTGTAGGCGCTTGAGGGGCTGCTATCACGAGTGAGGGGATGCATTGTAGCGCATGCAGGTGGCTGGTGAGTGCTGATGTGCGCACGCTTGGTTGCTACGGGCGTTCATGGCACACGAGGCTGCTGGAAGTTGGCATGCACGTGGCTACTGCTATTGAGGTTGAGAGGGAGGAGGCGGTGGACATAGGTCGCTGTGCGCTAAGGAGAAAGTGGAGGTTGGTGCACTGGCATGCAGTGGCGTGGAGAGGAGGATGAAGGCAGCTTATTGATGGGTTATTTTCTTTAATGGAGAAACAAAGGCAGAGGAAGAGGAAGAAGAGGAGGCCGACCTCCTTGTTTGGACGTCTGGGGAAGCTCCTGGACATCTTAAGTGAGGGGGATGGTGCGCAATGGTGGAGATGGAGCACAGTGGCAGTGTCGTGGTTGTCGTCGAGGCAAAGCACGGTCGTGAAGTCAAAGACACAGCCACAGATGTGGTATCGAAGAGCGCACTGTCACCACGCTCGTCGAGGATGAAACAAAGCATGGTGGTGGTTCCTCATTGTCGTTGTGGTTATGAACATCGAGGGCAAGATGCAGTGGTGATGGCACATGGCATTTGCTATTTGTGGAGGGATGGCCCTCCTCGTGAGGAAGAAGAAGATGCTAAGAGAGGGAGTTTCCTCCCGTGGAGAGGAAGATGGTTTCCTTCCCTCCGTTCCTTCCCTACACATATAGAGAAAGAGAGAATCAGAGAAGGAAAGAGTCAGAGAGAGAAAGAGTCATTATTTTCTATTACCAAATAGAGAGGAGAGATTTGAGGGATAGAGAGAGAATAGGGAAACATGTGTATGCATGTGATCAAAGGGAAAAAGAGAGGGAAGATAATAAGGAAAGAGAATGTATCCACGTGATCTCATTTTGCCACTTTCCTGTTTTTCATTTTTTGCAAAACATTCCCAAAGAATAATCTTAAATAATGCATGTAGGCATTAAAATTTCATAAAATTTTATGAATGCCCAACATACGAGTGTAATTAATTTTTCCATGTAATGTATAACTGAAACTTTAATTCTTTGTTCAATGATAATGCCCTTAGGCTTTAATTTAGTCCACTAAAGTAGACCTATCATTATCTAAGTTCTCTTTTCCCTTAGTAAATCTAGCAAGATCCTCTACTAACTTTTCATAATTATCTTTAGGAACTTGAATATCAGTTTCAAGAGTTATTATTTTTGCTTTTAAGACTTTAGTTTCATCACTAAGAAAATCTTTTTCTTGCAAAATCTTGTCTTCCTCATTTTGAAGATCTAGATATCCTTCTTTAAGCTCCTTATTTTTTGATTTATCTTCTTAAAGGTGCTATAGAGATCATCAAAAGCTTCTACAAGATCTTCTAAAGATAGATTGTTTATCTCATCTTCTATCGCCATTAGTCCGAGGCATGAAGCTTCTTCCTCGTTTGAATCACTTTTAAATTCACTCTTGCTTGAATCTGAATCATCCTACATCGCTTGCATTGCCTTCTTCATGTATTTGTTGAAGGATTCTTTTGTATCCTTTTCTTGTTTCCTTTTACTCCTTTCACCATCCTTCTTAAGAAGTGGACAATCTTTCGAATATGTCCCTTCTTTTTGCATTGATAGCAAATCACTGGCTCTCCTTTTGAATCCTCTCTTGATCCTTTCTTCTTGAAATTTTGTTATTCTTTAAAAATTTTCTAAACTTACGAGTAAGCATGGAAAGATCTTCATTATCTTCTTCATTGCTATCTTCTGACTCTGAAATGACTTTAAAAGCTAATTGCTTCTTCTTTCCTCCATCAGCTCTTTTCTTCTTCTGATTTAGCTTGGTCTCGTACGTCATGAGATTTCCAAGGAGTTTATTCATATCCAAGTTTTCAACCTCGTTTGCTTCTTATATAGCTGTGACTTTAGGCTCAATGAAATTAGTTAAAGAACATAAAATCTTACCTTTGAGCTCACCTTTGATGAAGGTTTTCCCTAGAGCCTTCAAGTTGTTGACAATGAAAGTAAACTGGGTGTACATATCTTTTATACTTTCTTTTTCCTGCATTCCAAATTTCATGAAATCTTGGGTTAGCATAATAACCTTTGAATTTTTTACCTTATTCATTCCCTCATGAGTAATCATGAGAGCTTTCCAGATCTTATTTGTGGTTGTGCATTAAGAGATCCTATAGAACTCATGGAGGCTGAGCGTGAAATACAAGCCATTCATCGCCTTAAAATTTAGAGAGCTTCTTCTTGTTATCCTCCGTCAAAACTCCATTTTTCAATTTCTCTGCTTCAAAAATTATGTTTCCATCATTTCTCAAAGAATTTAATCCATCGATTGGAGGAAAATTTCCATCCTTTGCTTCCAATAAGAATAGTTCATGCTATCAAAGTAAGGAGGTTACGTGGTAGAGAAACCATTGTTTCCAATTGTTGCGAACACCCTTGATGCCATCAGATTGTCTTACAAAGGCTTTTATACCTACACACAAGAATAAATAAGGCTAAGGCTCTGATACCAATTGTTAGTGGCAAAAGAAGGGGGTTTGTTATGACCCGGTTCCCGAATCCCTACAGGACACGAGACTGGACCGACTTGACTGATCCCAAGACCTAGTCGACCAACGAGAAAGTAACCAAAAAGCAGGAAAGTAAACCACATTCACCATGCTAAGTAACTAACAGTAACAAAAGTACAGCAGTAAAGAAGAAAAACTACTACAGTACACACCACCACAACAGTAGGAAAGTAAATAGGTGCAAGAATATAAAGTACTGAATGTCAGAGTACAGAGGTGCAAGAACTACTCACTACAACTGAAAAGGAGTACAACAAGAAGCTACAACTACTAGGCTCTACTGGGCCTAGCACCCTCTACAGCCGTAGGCTCTGGCTGCTCAACACCTGGACCTGAAAAGGGCTTATGAGTACAAAACATCAACGAACGCTGAGTAGAGTGGCAACCAACTAACTAAAGTAGTAAAGTTGGACAGGTAGCTGTTGTTTTCCAATTTCTTTCTTTCTTTAACTAATTATTCTTTGTTCCACCACTTGGTTTATTTATCAGGTCTCTTTCTTGATCTCGAATGTTCCTTGTGAGAACGATCTTGATTGCAGTCTTTTCCGAAGAGTAGAAGTCGCACATGGTGCTCTCCTGGCCGAGAGAGTCTCCCGTGGTGGTCCTACACCCAGTCAACCACCCCAAGGTCACGGACAGACGTAACAGTGACTACGACACGTGCGATAAGAACACAAATAGCTACCTCGCACTGGCACGCAGTCAGTCATTTCCGTTAGCGGGTGTGCCCAAAGCATAGCATGGAACCAGTTTAGGGCATAGCCCTCTCAGTAACAGGGGTCTAGCCACTAAGAACCAAACAGGGGTCTCGCCTCTCCACAGTCCACGCACCCTCGCCTGACTACCCTAGTTTGCCTAGTGGGCCTAACAAGTCAGTGTAGGGCGGCTAGCTGAACCCCGGGCCCTGTGGGGTGGCTAGCTCTCTCCCTACACTAGTAGCTCTCCCTGGTACAGTGTACATGAGGGATAAGAAGTCAGTACAGAGTGGCCAATCCTAACCTTGGGTCCCAACCCAAGGGTGGCTAGCTCTGCTCTGCACTAAACAGGGGGACAGTCGCTCTCCTTAGGACTCCGTACACAAGGGCCAGCTCACTTCCCCGGTCACATTTCTAGTTCCATTCCATTTATTTCCAGGAGCTCTACACCTAATTCCCCGTAGGGTTCATGCTCATATTCCTCAGGCCATTCCATATCAGATTTCATCATTTCTATTTCCATTCTCAGGTTATACACATGCAACTGGTAATTCTATCATTCACATTTCTATATTCAGGTTATTCACAGGTAGTTCCTGTTTCCAACATTCACCTTTCCATTTCCAAATTATATACATGCAGCTCATATTATGTGTGCGACAGGAAAATTACATTCAACAATTAAGTAGCACAAGCATTACATATTTCGCAGGAAACCGTAATTCATTTATAGGCAATTGTTATCATTCTATCTACTCATTCAAGACTGCAATCCATTCATTCAATACAGACATTCCTGGATTTCTAGTCCTAGGATTCATGCCATATCCTAGGTTCTAATCATTCATTCCACACATGCATATAGGTTTTAAATAAATTAAGGGGAAGCTACTCTACCAGTAAACCCAAGAGTAGTGGGGGCTTGAACGGCAGGCTCACGTGCCTCAGCAAGCCTCGAACCCGCAACGGAAACCAATCCTATCACAAGGATCAATCACAAGAGAATACGCAGAATAGTATGTAAAGTCTTTTAACAAGTAGAGGAATTCATACGAGAAACATCAGTATCTTAATTGCGGAAATTCGACCTCAAACGGACCCTAAACGAGACAAAAATAGTGTTTCTGACTCAAATCAGACGTTTGGAACAACTTTTAGACGTCTTAAAAATGTCCAGTGCCATACCTCAAGTTCTGCGCCACTCCTCAGATGTCCAGGAACTTCGCTGGATCGTATGGAAATAGTTCCAGACGTCCGACCACCTCTCCAGACGCCTGGAAGCACTTCCCGTCATCTGGTGTGTCGCCTAGACGTCCGAAATGCATGGGAGGGCATGTCCCGTGCCTTCCCGAAGCAAACCCTACGCGAAATCCACCAAATCTCCTCAAGAAGGCATCCAACAGTGTCTCGGCAGAGCGGCCTACATGGTCGTATCCGCAAAGAAGACGTACCTTCGTTAGACTTCCTCTTCAGACGTCTGGAACCTCCTCCAGATGTCGGCTACATCATCTGTACGTCGCTCTAGATGTCTGATTCTGGGAAAAACCTAGAACCAGAACCTGCTTCTGCCCTCTCGCGCCGCACGTGGCCACGCCGCGCCCTCTTGCCTGCAGCTCCGACTGCAGCAGTGTCAGGGAGGACCTCCCTGACGCACTCCTTCGCCTTGCGCACGCGTCGCTCCGGCCGTGTGCTCACCGGCGAGCTCCCACGCGAGCTCGCAAGCTAAACTCCTCTCCCTCTCACACTGCTCCTCCTCTCCTTCTCGCGCCACTCCCACGCTCTCACCGCTCTGCTGCTGTTGCTGGAGGGAAGGAGGAAGGTGGCTGGGAAGTGGGGTGGAACGAGGGAGAGGAGGGGGCTTAATATAAGGGTGTGGGTTTAGGGTTTTGTCAGGGGCAGAAGGAGAGAGAAGAAGAAGAAAAATTATGGGAGTGTACTCTCTGTAGGCAGCACGCATGCAAACGCAAGCTCATACTCAAAATTTTTGATTTCCAAACATATGGGAAGGTGTCCAGACGTCCGACAAGACGTCTGACCCACAGTCCAGATGTCTTAAAAGGCTCAAACAGCATGGGTGTTAACATCATAACAAACTCAAAGGAAGTTTCATCCCCGAAACTTGAGCTAACTAGGGTGCAGAAAGAGAACAACATACACATAACAAACTCAAAGAGGATCGAAGCCGGTCCAAAAAGATGTACCCTCAAAGAGCTCCGAGTACTGCTCTTGCATCGTCGGCTTAGGCTCCTAGGTAGCCTCCTCATACCTCTGGCTCCTCCACAAGACCTTCACCAGAGGTACCTGCTTCCATCTCAAACTCCGGACGGCTCTGTCTAGTATCTGCACTGGTCGCTCAGGGTAGGTCAGGTCGTCACCCACCTCGACACTCTCGTGGCTCAAAACGTGACTAGGATCGATGACGTACTTCCTGAGGTTGGACACGTGGAACACGTCATGCATGCCAGAAAGCTGGGGAGGAAGGGCAAGCCTGTAAGCAATGGGTCCAACCCGCTCCAGGACCTCAAAGGGCCCCACAAACCTTGGCGCGAGCTTCCCTTTCACCCGAAAATGCTGCAAGCCCTTCATGGGAGAAACGCGAAGGAAGACGTGATCCCCAACCTCAAACTACACCTCTTTGCGCTTCCGATCGGTATAGCTCTTCTGTCTGCTCCTGACAGTGCGGAGCTGTCTTTGAATCTGCCCAATCACCTCCTGACTCTACTGGGTCAGCGTAGGGCCAACCTCCCACTTGGTCCCCACCTCAACCCAACTCAAGGGTGCAGTACACCTTCGTCCGTACAGAGCCTCATAGGGTGTCATGACGATGCTCGAGTGATAGCTGTTATTATATGCAAACTCTGCCAGGAGCAAGTGCTCCTCCCAAGATCCCCTCTAGTCCAGTACACAGGCACACAAAAGGCCCTCAAGCATCTGTATCGTGCACTCCGACTGTCCGTCCGTCTGGGGGTGGTATGTCGTGCTGAACCTCAACCATGTCCCTAATGCCTGTTGAAACTCAGCCCAAAACTAGGACGTAAAACAAGTATCCCGGTCAAATACAATCTCATGCGAAACTCCGTGCAGACGTACCACGTCGCAAATATACCTCTCTTCCAATTGTGATGGTCCCAAGGTGACTCTGATCGACAAGAAACGTGCCATCTTCGTTAATCTATCTACAATCACCTAGACTGTGTCGTGTCCTCGCTGGGTAACGGGCAAGCCCACCACCAAGTCCATGGTGATGCTCTCCCACTTCCACTCTGGCACTGGAAGTGGCTGCAACGACCCTGCAGGCCTCTAATGCTCAACCTTCACCTACTGGCACACCAAACATTGTTGTACAAACTTACCTACATCCCGCTTCATTCCCCTCCACTAAAGTCACGTCTCAGATCATGATACATCTTTGTGTTCCTGGGATGTATGGTGAACCCGGAACTGTGTGCCTCAGTCAGGAGCTCCCTTAACAACTCCTCATCCCTGGGAATGCACAAACGTCCCCTCATGCGCAGCACCTCGTCAGTAAAGGAAAAGTCTCCAGGGTCCCCTGACAGTACTCTATCACGCAATGACTGCAGGTCCGAGTCTGCCATCTGTCATGTGATGATGTGGTCTATCAACTCTGGCCTCATCTGTCGTGTCATAGTCACTACCCCACAGTGCCCCAGTAACTCTAGGGGTCTCCAACTACCTATTTCCTCCATGAGTCTCCAACTTTGTACCTATAAACTAGCCAAGTGGGTGGGTACCTTCTGGCTTAAGGCATCAGCCACCATGTTGGCCTTTCCTAGATGGTAGGAAATGCTGCAGTCATAGTCCTTCAGGAGCTCTAACCAACATCTCTGTCTCATGTTCAGCTCCTTCTGATCAAACAAGTACCTGAGGCTCTTATGATCCGTGAATATCTCAAAGGTCTCACCGTACAGGTAGTGCCTCCATATCTTCAGCGCGAAGACGACGGCTGCCAGCTCTAGGTTGTGGGTAGGGTAGCTATGCTCATAGGGCTTCAGTTGCCGCAAAGCGTAAGCGACAACGTGACCTCGCTACATGAGCACACCCCCTAACCCCTACAAAGAGGCATCCGTATACACAACGAAACCGCCACTGCTACCTGGAATGGTAAGCACAGGAGTCGAAGTCATTCTCTCCTTTAACTCCTGAAAACACGCCTCACAAGCATCTGTCCAAGAAAAGGGCACGTCCTTCTGGGTTAACTGTGTCATAGGACATGCAATCTACGAGAAACCCCTGATAAACCGCCGGTAGTAGCCTGCCAGTCCCAAGAAACTGCGGATCTCTGTCATTGTATGTGGTCTCTCCCACCTGAGCACAGTCTCTACCTTGGCTGGGTCCACGGCCAAGCCATCCCCTGAAATCACTTGACCTAAGAAGGTCACCTGCCTCAACCAGAACTCGCACTTGCTGTATTTGGCATACAGCCTACGTCGCCTCAACGTGTCCAAAACCATCCGCAAGTGCTGTCCGTGCTGTGCCTAATCCCACGAGTAGATGAGCACATCATCGATAAATACCACCACAAACTGATCCAGATATGGTCTGAACACCCGATTCATCAAATCCATGAAAGCAGCGGGGGCGTTGGTCAGCCCAAACGGCATGACCAAAAACTCATAATGTCCGTACTGGGCGCGGAAAGTTGTCTTCGAGACGTCACTCTCCTTGATCCTCAACTGGTGGTAGCCAGACCTTAAGTCTATCTTTGAGAAAATCGTGGCACCTCGCAACTGATCGAACAAATCATCAATCCTCGGCAACGGATACCTGTTCTTGATGGTGACCCTATTCAACTGTCTATAGTCTACACAAAGGTGTAGGGTACCGTCCTTCTTCTTCATAAATAATACCGGGGCTCCCCATGAAGACGCACTAGGCCTCGCAAAGCCCTTCTCCAGAAGGTCCTACAACTGGGACTTGAGCTCTCGCAGCTCAAGTGGTGCCATCCTGTAAGGTGCTGTAGAAATGGGGCTGGTCCCTGATACCAGTGAGATCTCGAACTCGATCTCACGCTCAAGCGGTAGTCCTGGTAGCTCCTCTGGGAACACGTCGGGGTACTCTCTGACCACCGGGATACTCTGAAAGTCTACCACAGGGCTGGGCTCTACCACTACACAAGCCAGGAAGCCCTCACACCCTTGGCCCAAAAGTCTCGCCGCCCGAAGTGCAGAAATGCACCTGAAGCCGTCGTCCATCGGCTATCCGTGAAACTCAAAAGAAGGCAGCTCCGATATGGAGAAGACGATCTTCCTCTCAAAACAGTCCACCAAAGCGTGGTAAGCGGACAGCCAGTCCATCCCTAGAATCACGCCAAAGTCCTCCATCGGTATCACAATCAGATCAGCGAGGAGGCTGTGTCCCCCAACACTGACTTCACAGCCTGTGTAAACCTCCTTAGCTACAAACAGCTAACCACCCGAACCTCTGATCACAAACGGATCCTCTAACAACACACAGTCCTGTCCAAAACTGACAGCAAAACTAGCAGCAACAAACGAGTGCGTGGCACCGGAATCAAAAAGTGTGTAAACTAGTCTGCTGGAAACTGTAACCATACCTGCCACCACTGAACCTGAAGCTTTGGCGTCTCTATGTGTCATGGAGTTAATATGCCCCTCAGCTCTGGGTGCGGAAGAAGCAGCCACACTCTGCGTCGGACGGGTAACCGCTGGCCGGTACCCTCCCCTCGACTACTGTCCTCCCCTACGTGCCTAGAAACCACGGCCTCCTGCTCGTCCTCCAACGCTCGATGTGGGGAGCATCTGCTGACCTCCAGCCCTAGACGGGCAGTCCCTCCTGATGTGGCCTGGCTGGTCACACTGGTAGCAAAGGGGAACTCGACTCCCGCCCTCGGTAGGTCCCTGCTGATAGCTGGGTGGGGGTCCAATGTTAGTAGTCGGCCCCTGTCAAGGGCCCCCAAAGGCCACTGAAGGCCCCGCAAAGAATGACAGCTCTCCTGCAGGTGCCACGTGCCTCCTCTCTCGTTGACCCTATGAGTAGTCTGGCTGGTAGGGCCTTTTCCATCGACTGTCAGTGTCAGGTGCGGCCGGGTTGGTCTCCTCATATGTCATAGCTGCCTCTACCACCCTTAAGAACGTAGGCAGCTTCAGGGGTTTGACATACCCCCAAATAGCAGAACAGAGCCCCTCGGTGAACCTCCACAGGCGCTCCTCCTCAGTAGATACAGCTGTCGCAACGAAACGAGACAGCTCCAGGAAACATATGCGATACATGCTCACGGTCATCATCCCCTGGCGAAGAGTGTGGAACTCCCGCCTCCTCTGATCCTGCCATGTCTGGGGAAAGTAAACTGGTCCCATGTCGGCTCGACCCTCTCCTGACCTCTGACTGCCCTCCACCACCTGTGTGCCGCGCTCTGCAACTGATACGTGGCAAAGGCCACGTGGCACTCCGTAGGGGGCGAAGGGTGTCAAACACCTTCTCGATCTGCTCGAGCCAATCCTCCACCTCGGTCGGGTCCTCATCCCCCTTGAAGGAGGGGGGCTTCAGCTTCCGGAACTGTCTGAAAAGCTCATAATGGTGCTGAAGTGGGGAAACTGGTAAGCCTCCAGGCAGGGAGGGCTCGTGCTCGGAAGTGTCAGAGGATGGTAGGGGTGGTGGAGGACCACCCCCTCCCCCACGTCCAGCGCTGCGTCTGTCTCGCGGTCCCACAAAGGACTCCCCCTCCACGTCCCTAGGGAGAGGCACCCGTGGAGGCAGGTGGAGCTCCTCTCGCACAATCTCCCGTATCAGCTGGGCGAGGTCCTGGCCCTGAACGACGGAAGTAGTGGCTGGTCCACTGAGACATCGGGCTCGACATGTCCACCCCTCCGACCTCGTCCTTGGCCACATCCATGGCCCACCTCAATGACTCCACGTCGAGGCATCTCCTGCAAGGAGACATGAACACAAAATAGGAAGACATCAATTCCAATGGACATTCAGCGAAAAAACCTCAGAACAGATGTCAAAAGGTACATTGTGGTGGTTACTCTAGTTACAAGCACGTGAATTGGTTATTCTCAAGCTAGTTGGTTCACTTCTCGGGACAACCTTGCTCTGATACCATCTTGTTACGACCCGGTTTCCAAATCCCTACAGGACACGAGACCGAACCAACTCGACTAATCCCAAGACCCAGTCGTCCAACAAGAAAGTAACCAAAAAGCAGGAAAGTAAACCACATTCACCATGCTAAGCAACTAACAGTAACAAAAGTACAGCAGTAAAGAAGTAAAACTACTATAGTACACACCACCACAACAGTAGGAAAGTAAATAAGTACAAGAATATAAAGTACAGAATGTCAGAGTACAGAGGTGCAAGAACTACTCACTACAACTGAAAAGGAGTACAACAAGAAGCTACAACTATTGGGCTCTACTAGGCCCAGCACCCTCTGTAGCCGTAGGTTCTGGCTGCTCAACACCTGGACCTGGAAAGGGGTTATGAGTATAAAACGTCAGCGAACGCTAAGTAGAGTGGCAACCAACTAACTAAAGTAGTAAAGGTGGATAGGTAGCTGTTGTTTTTCAATTTCTTTCTTTCTTTAACTAATTATTCTTTCTTTCACCACTTGGTTTATTTATTAGGTCTCTTTCTTGATCTCGAATGTTCCTCGTGGGAACGATCTTGATTGCAGTCTTTTCTGAAGAATAGAAGTTGCACGTAGTTGTCTCCTAGCCGAGAAAGCCCCCGTGGTGGTCCTACACCCAGTCAACCACCCCAAGGTCACGGATAGACATAATGATGACTATAGCATGCGCGATAAGCGCACGGGTAGCTACCCCACACTGGCACATGGTCAGTCGTTTCCGTTAGGGGGTGCGCCCAAAGCACAGCATGGAACCAGTATAGGGCATAGCCCTCTCAGTAACAGGGGTCTAGCTCCTAAGAACCAAACAAGGGTCTCGTCCCTCCATAGTCCGTGCACCCTCTCCTGACTACCCTGGTTTGCCCAGTGGGCCTAACAAGTCAGTGTAGGGCGGCTAGCTGAACCCCAGGCCGCATGGGGTGGCTAACTCTCTCCCTACACTAGTAGCTCTCCCCAGTACAGTGTACATGAGGGACAAGAAGTCGGTATAGAGTGTCCAATCCTAACCCTGGGTCCCAACCCAAGGGCGGCCAGCTTCGCTCTGCACTAAATAGGGGGACAGTCTCTCTCCTTAGTACTCTGTACTCAAGGGCCAGCTCACTTCCCCACTCACATTTCTAGTTCCATTCCATTTATTTCCAGGAGCTCTACTCCTAATTCCCCGTAGGGTTCATGCTCATATTCCTCAGGCCATTCCATATCAGGTTTCATCATTTCTATTTCCATTCTCAGGTTATACACATGCAACTGGTAATTCTATCATTCACATTTCTATATTCAGGTTATTCACAGGTAGCTTGTGTTTCCAACATTCACCTTTCCATTTCCAAATTATATTCATGTAGCTCATATTATGTGTGCGACAGGAAAATTACATTCAACAATTAAGTAGCACAAGTACTACATATTTCGCAGGCAACTGTTATTCATTTACAGTCAATTGTTATCATTCTATCTACATATTCAAGACTGCAATCCATTCATTTAATATAGACATTCCTGGATTTCTAGTCGTAGGATTCATGCCATATCCTAGGTTCTAATCATTCATTCCACACATGCATTTAGGTTTTAAATAAATTAAGGGGAAGCCACTCTACCAGTAAACCCAGGAGTAGTGGGGGCTTCAACGGCAGGCTCACGTGCCTTAGCAAGCCCCGAACCCACAACGGAAACCAATCCTATCACAAGGATCAATCACAAGAAAATACTCAGAACATTATATAAAGTCTTCTAACAAGTACAGGAATTCATACGGGAAACATCAGTATCTTAATTACGAAAATCGAACCTTAAATGGATCCTAAACAGGATAAAAACAGTGTTTCTGACTCAAATCAGACGTCTGGAACAACTTTCAGACATCTTAAAAGTGTCCAGTGCCATACCTCAAGTTCTGCGCCACTCCTCAAATGTCCAGGAACTCCACTGGACCGTCTGGACTCAGTTCCAGACGTCCGACCACCTCTTCGGACGTCTGGAAGTGCTTCCCATCATCTAGTATGTCGCCCAGACGTCTGAAATGCGTGGGAGGGTGTGTCCCATGCCTCTCGAAGTGAACCCTATGCAAAATCCACCAAATCTCCTCAAAAAGGCATGCAACAGTGTCTTGGCAGAGCGGCCTGCATGACTGTATCCGCAAAGAAGACGTACCTTCACAAGACTTCCTCTTCAGACGTCTGGAACCTCCTCCAGACATCGGCTACGTCATCTGGACGTCGCTCCAGACATCTGATTTTGGGAAAAACCCAGAACCTGAACCTACTTCCACCCTCTCGCGCCATCCGTGGTCGCACCGCATCCTCTCGCCTGTAGCTTCGGCTGCAGCAGTGTCAGGGAGGACCTCCCCGATGCACCCCTCCGCCTTGCATGTGCGCCGCTCTGGCCATGTGCTCACCGGTGAGCTCCCATGCGAGCTCGCAAGCTAAACTCCTCTCCCTCTCACACTACTCCTCTCCTTCTCGCACCACTCCCACGCTCTCACCTCTCTGCTGCTGTCGCTGGAGGGAAGGAGGAAGGTGGCTGGGAAGTGGGGTGGAATGAGGGAGAGGAGGGGGCTTTATATAAGGGTGTGGGTTTAGGGTTTCATCGGGGGCGGAAGGAGAGAGAAGAAGAAGAAAAATGATAGGAGTGTACTATCTGCGCATAGCACACGTGCAAACGCGAGCTCGTACTTGAAATTTTTGATTTCCAGACGTCTGGGAAGGTGTCCAGACGTCTGACCCACAGTCTAGATGTCTTAAAAGGCTCAAACAGCACGGGTCTTAACAGGGTTGAATTGTGCAACAAGAATTTAAATAAATCTATTTAAACAATCACACAAAATTGACACAAGAATTTAGAAAGGAAACCCTTACGGGAAGAATCTCTGCCTAGATCTCCCAATCTAAGATTTTTCCCCCAAATCAAATAGGAGTCACTAAGCCACACCACTAAGCCGAGGGTGGTGTTCCTCAAAATACAATTCCCCTCTCCTGGACAACCCCCAAGGAGAGTTTAGCCCCTACACTAAGAGGAAATGGGAAACCCATAGCTCGGGCACCCAAACAAACTAATGAAAACAATATAATGAAAAACACCCGAAGAGCCTTGAATAATACCGAAAATAATGTACGCTAGGATACTCCCCTTGCAAACCTATGAGATGTAGAGAATCAGAGTGGGAGTCGAATTGCTCTCAAGAACTTGCTAAGAACAATAGAGCATAATAGAACTAGAAAGCTTAGAATTGGGGAATTGGAAGAATTTTGCACTAGAATGTTTCTATGCTTGGTGTGTAGGCTTAAGGCATCCCTTGGTGGGTATTTATAGGTGTAGGAGGTTAGGTTTAAGCCTTAGGAGTCCTTGGAATTTGCATTTGAATGAAATAAATTAAGGTAGAATGCTACATTGATTTTACTCAAAGTTTGACTAGATCAGACATCTTAAAAGTATATTAGCAGTCTGAAAATGAAAATTAGACATCTCAAGGAAAAATAAGAAGTCTGTAATTGATGAATTACACATCTGAAAGAAAAATTAGTAGTTTGAAATTTCAAAACATTTAATGAAGCATAAGTAACTGATGATTAATTGTTCTTTTGAATGTTGGGATTTGAGAAATATGAACGTTGATGAAGTTTTATACCATATTCAGACTTCTAAAAGAACACATAGACATCTTAAATCTTGGATAGTTCGATATTAAGAATTTCCAGAAGACATGGTGTTCTAGAAAAAAGTAGACATCTGAAATAAATGGTTAGACATCTGAAATTGGAAATCAAACATCTAAAAGAAAAATCAGACATCTAAAACAATAGATACAGATGTTTGAAAAAATAATAAGCCATCTGAAACTTTTGGCAGAATGAGTTTTCAAGGTTTTAAAGTAGAATTGAATAGATGGGTTCTAGGATGTGTCCTATGGGTATTTTCAAGATTGTAAAGTGTTGAACGTGTACGAACCTACGCTAACGTGTTCGGTTTTGGAAAACCTGTCGTTGTAGTTCGAAAGAGAAGAATTCGTGTTCAACAAATAAAATTTATACCGAAATTAAAATTCCGGGTCGAACACAGGGAGGCAGACGTTTGATTTAAAAACTACGCGTTTCTTTTTATTTGTTACAGAATAATTTAATTTAGAACTATCTAATTATTTACAATAAATAGAAGAGAGAGAGAGAGAGAGTAAGAGAGAAAGAGAATATTACACAGAGAAATCAAAATGAGATGTAGAATAAACAAGGAATTTTTGTATTGAAGAGATTGTTCATTACAACTAGAAAGTATAAAACAATTACTCTAGAAAGCGATAAATTTACTCTAGAAAGCATTAAAAGAATGGAGAGAGAAATTTCCTCCTCGACAATTGCTTGGAGGACGAGTAGATTAATCTAGAAAAGCAGTAAATCTATACTAGAAAGAGGTAAAAAGAATAGGGAGAGAGAAATCCTCCTCGACGGTTGCTTGGAGGACGAGCCGGACGGGACGACGCCTGGACGAAGGAGAACGAAGCGGGACGAAGGAGGATGAAGCAAAAGAACGGGAACGAAGCAGCACGCCGTCGTCGTCGCGGGATCCACTTCCGAAGGGGAACAAAAATTGGACTTTATCTCGTGAGAAGCATCCCGGGTGTGGGACAAGCTTCTCTTGAGCTTTGCAGGGGTAGAGAGGAGAAAGAAGGGATGAAAATTTCGTATGGAGGGGGTCTCCTTTTATAGTTGCAAGGAGTGAGGGCAAAATGGACATTACAAGTTGAAAATAGTAAATGAGGGGTCTTTAGTGACGGATAAATCCGTCACTAAAGCCCTAACGTGTGCGACATGGGCGGCTCGCGCGCCTCCTCGCTTGCTCGCACCCTCAACGGCTTCGCACGTTCGCGAAGTCTCAGCCGTCCGATCGCGAGATCAGACTGCTTAAAATCGTGCCTTCACCGCTGCCGCCCGCCCGCCTGTGCGTGCGATCGCGCATTCAAGCGTGCGTCCAATCGCACGTCGGCGCTATCGGGCGCGTGCCGCCGTTGGATCGCGATCGTGCGGTCGATTGGAGGCGCGCCACCGCTCCAATTTCTGCGGGGCGCGGCTCAAACGCGCATCTCTGCTTCGCGTTAGAGCGCTCGACTGCTGCGCTGCGGTCGCGTTTGCGTCGAGCGCTTGACTTCAACGCGGGCGCATCGCAGCCGTTGGATCGAGATCCAACGGCGGAGAGGAGACGGGTGCGCGGTCTTCACAAGATGCAAGTGGCCGTTTGGGCGACTGAGATGGCGCCACGTGGCGTCATCTTGGCCGTCCATCTTCTAGAAGTTGTAGATGGTGCCACGGATGTCGGATTGACTCGATTTTTGTGTCGTTGGGCTGCGATAGTCGATTCGAATTCATCCGTGCGGTCGGATTTGTCATCTGAAGTGCGGATTTACACCATCCTGGCCCTTGATCTTCTAGGGTTCCCCTATCTCTATCTGATGCTACGGATGCCTGATTAGGGCGATCTTGGAGTCGTTGAACTCCAATCGTCGCCCTGATCACATCCATACGGTTGGATCTTTGATCCGAGGCCCCGATAAAATGTTTGCCCTGTCCAAGCACATAAAAGGAGACAATTAACCTCCATTTTATTCAAACTACTCTAAATGCAAGTTGATGCATGTTATGCAATATTTATATCATGAAATGCAATCCTATGCTTAAGAACATGCATAAATAGACATTTTAAGTAGTGTAAATGTGTTTACATCATACCCCCATGCCTATCTTTTGCTAGTCCCTAGCAAAAACTATATGCTATTTATAAAAGAATTAAGTTAGATTATTTGGACCTGAGTTATTTTCAATCATTAAAAAAAATTGTCTACTTATGAACTAAACTCTCAAAGACACAACAGCGCCCGAGTATCAACAAAAATGCAGACCGCCTCAAGCCCTCGCCTTATTCAAAGAAAAATTTCTTTTTCTCTTTTTACTCTTTTCTAATTTTTTTAGATTTTCAAATTTTAGGGTTTAAGAGTGGCTTTCTACGGCCATTCAACTCACCCAAGATTTGATGAGAACCCTAAGCTTTAAGCATCTTATTGTGATTGTGATAGACTCGTTGACCGACAATTAAAACGGACTTCGGATTTCTACGCCTCTAGGTGACCTCAAAAAGAATTCTGCCTAAAGGTGTATCTTTACAACCGGTAGCTTTCTCCCTACTTTTATTTTTTTAACGGGGTCAACACAAGGGTGAATCCAGTGTATATCTCTCCAGTTTATTCTACTTCTCCGCTTCTTCCTAAGTGTTTTGGGAAGTTTTAGTGCATTTTCTGAGTTGGGTTCTGAACAACTGGTCGATGAGCTGTTACCACCAACAACTTGCCAGCCATACTCGTGCGGCGAAGTGTGGCGTATTTCTTTTTGTTCTTTTCTCCTTTTTTTTTTTCTCTCTTTTTTTTTTTTTAAGTAGGTGGCTTTCCTGGTTTAAGATTTACCTAAAGGCAGCAAAAAGAGAAAGGTCTAGTGACTGGGCTCTAGACAACCTACCTATGGGCTGTTACCCACGATAACTTGCCAGCCATATCACCCTAGAAGGTTCATTAGCTACCCAATTTCCGTTAAAATCGCCGAACAACGAGTCAGTGCAAAGAAAATGTGTAGATGCTTAAGACTCAAAATTCCCTCACATCAGAGGGCAGGTTGATAAGTCGTGTACTTATCACACAAACTTATTTACTCCTATTAAAATAAAATTCAAGTTGGCGAGAACTCGAAAAACAAATCCACATTTTAGTGGATACACGGGCTGATTAAGTTCAAAGACCTGAAGGGTCTTTGTGTTCATATCTTAATGTAGTATTTCTTAAGATTGAAAATTTTCTTAAACCCAAATTCTCTTTCCTAATTCTGATTTTTTTTTTTTTATATAAAACAAGTCTACGGAGCTGACGAATGAATTTAGAGATGAATATCCACCCCCCCTGACTATCTAATGCAATGTCCTCATTGTATTAAAAAGACATAAAACAAAGTGGAAAAGCGTAGAAAGCACCTGAATTGCGTGAATATCAGGTCTGCTCCAAGATGAAAATGAAAAAGAACTGTATAAGTGCTGAGTTTAGTGCCTTCAGCTAGGCACACTATACAAAGAAAAGAAATGAAGAATTCACATGTGCAGGTCAGAATTAGAATGAACAGAAGAATCCTCTGACTTGTCAGTAGAGGTCCACAGATGTGGACCAGATTGTGGTGTAGACCCACACCCCATAATCGAGAATATCTTAGGTTCTGGATAAAAATTACCCAAAACCTAAAATCAGAATGTAAGCGGGATCGGACCTGCGATTTCTGAGGATGCAACCCAAGACCAAAAAGTCGAGTTACAGAAAATTGAAGCTCAAAAGGATAATCGTTGAATGTGTGCTTCGGTTGAACATCCTTGAAACAAATGTCGTAAGGGTTCTGATTTGATGGTTTCAACTTAAAAGGAACCCTTCGACTCAATCTTCCATTTCCTCCTGAATTAACTTCCCAAATCAAAACTTCCCAACTCCTATCCTCCTCATTTAGCATATCAAATTCCAGGGCCTCTTGTATATTCATCACCCCGTCTGAAATCTCCAAGTCTAAATGATGTGGCAAAATCAAAATTGACTTGGGTCTAATTATCTCAGAATTAGAATTATCAATAAGCTCAACAGGGTGTAACTGATAATCAGGGCATTGAATTGATTCTTCCAGAAAATGAGATTCTGGATCGGTAATGTGTGCCCTAATAAGATCAGTGTTCTCAGTTATTGGGCTATCAATTGATCTATCAGATTCCTCAGGCCCAATCGTCTCACAGAAATCGTGTTCAGAAAACTCGCGTGAGACTTCGAAACTTGAATCTTCACCATCAGGATCCGTATCAATGTATGTCCCAAAATCATTTGTCACTTTGTGTTCCAAGGAGACACACTTTTCCTCGTAACCTGGCTTAGGGATCTCAGGCGAAGAAGTCAGATCATCCTTAATTGGTTGTTTTAATTCAATTTGGTTAGCCTCGTAACACGTGTCCCCCCCAACAGGTGCCTGAGCGGGTTCTGTCATTGGCTTTCCTGAAGAGAATTCATCCTGGGAATTATTCCAAGATTGAATCAAAGCAACCACGAATCTCATCCTCAATTTCACTAATTTCCCAAGTAGAAACTCACCCGGGTTCTTATCCTTAACATCCTGGAGCCAATCCAACAAAGACTTATTTAAATCATCAATCATTTCAATCAGGGGCTCCAATCTCTCAATGCAAGGTATTGGCTGAACTTCTAAAGATTGAATGATATTCCTCAAGTTAGCCAGAACCTTATCTTGAACCTGATTAACCTGAACCAAATGAGTTGGTTCAGGGTTGGGCGGGTTTGACATCAATGTAGAGGAATTAACGAATTGAGATTCGTTATACCCATCCTGATAATAGGTCATTTCAGATTGTTCAAAAGATGGTGATGACCTAAAGGCAGTGAAATCAGAGGATGGGTAAGGATCAGTGTATCCTTCTTGATTGTAGATCGTATTAGGTTGTTCATGAAAGGAGGACGATCTATAATCGTTGTAACTCTGAGAAGGATAAAAATCAGAATAAAAGTGTTCAGGGTTAGACCCTAAACACGGGGGTCTGGAATTGTATCCCCAATCCGAATTATCCCAACTAACTGATGGTCGATTACAGTACGAGTTGGGATAATCATCATGTTGAGGATAATTTACAACAGGAGGGAAAGAGCGGGAATGCGTGAAATATGTGGAAGGATTCATGATACACGAGAGGAAGAAAGGTGCCCTGCAATACAAACAATCAAACTTGTCCTTAAATAAGTTAGCCTAAAGACCTACAGACTCTCAAAACCCGTCTTGAGATAAAGGAACGATTTGATCTACTTCCGTCTGTTCAATCCAACCAGTTAGTAGGAGGGATTGGAGAGAAGGTTCTTCCTTCGGCTTGCGCCTCCGGTTCCTAGTGTACCCCCCAGCCGCGATCGTTTGACTCTACTCCCCTAGCTAGACATCAGATTGAATAGTAGAAACAGACTAATCGAAAATAATCTCGTTCTGGGTTCTGAAGAGCGAGTCCAATCCTTAAGGTCAACGTCTACTTTGTTTTATTTAGGGCTAGGTTTGAATGTGCTTTGGAATGTGATGGGCCCTTTAAATGGGTTGTGCCCTTAATGATTGATTGATTTGTGTGTGAGTGCACAACCAGTGGTTTTCAAGCAAGATTGTTTTTGATGTGGTGAATTTCAAGATTCAAATCTTGCTTAGTAGCTTTTAGAATTCAACTTTAGGTGTTTTCAATCAAGTTTCATTGGCACACCAAGTTTTACAAGCACAGGTGAAGATGTTTTCCTTTAAAGTTTAAAAAGAATGTGGAGTGCCTGGTAAATCACTAAGAGTTGAACCTAATTGCCAGCTACTTGATGAGTTGATTTTATTTGAAGTGGTGCGGCCCAATCAACTCAAACAATTGGCCTGTTGCACCACTTAATTAGGCACACAAATGATTACCTAATCTAATTTCTACTCAATTATGTGTTTGGATGTGTGTACCGGCTCCTAAGATTGGTTTACCGGTTGAGTTTGAAAATCAGATGAGGTTGTGTACCTCTGTGAGATTTTTTTTTTTTCTTTTTAATGTGGGGGTTGGGGTGAGTATGGGTGTCAAACAACAAACAATCTAACCTTAGAGTTTATAAAAATACCTAGGTTGATTGATGTTTGAGTTATTATGTGATGAAATGAAATCTAATGGGTGGGAGGTGGGGGGTAACTCACAAAACCTTCTACAGCACTTTACTCCAATCTACCGCTTTTGCCTGCCTCGAAAGAGTACCTACAATTACAATAAGAAAGGAGAAAAGTGAGGTAAATGATTTGTAAGTTACAAAACGCGAAGAGAAATCAAAGATCGTTGCCTCCCCGGCAACGGCGCCAAAATGTTGAACGTGTACGAACCTATGCTAACGTGTTCGGTTTTGGAAAACCTGTCGTTGTAATTCGAAAGTGAAGAATTCATGTTCAACAAATAAAATTTATACCGAAATTAAAATTCCGGGTCGAACACAGGGAGGCAGACATTTGATTTAAAAACTACGCGTTTCTTTTTATTTGTTACAGAATAATTTAATTTAGAACTATCTAATTATTTACAATAAATAGAAGAGAGAGAGAGTAAGAGAGAAAGAGAATATTACACAGAGAAATCAAAATGAGATGTAGAATAAACAAGGAATTTTTGTATTGAAGAGATTGTTCATTACAACTAGAAAGCATAAAACAATTACTCTAGAAAGCGATAAATTTACTCTAGAAAGCATTAAAAGAATGGAGAGAGAAATGTCCTCCTCGATGATTGCTTAGAGGACGAGTAGATTAATCTAGAAAGCAGTAAATCTATACTAGAAAGCGGTAAAAAGAATAGGGAGAGAGAAATCCTCCTCGACGGTTGCTTGGAGGACGAGCCGGACGGGACGACACCTGGACGAAGGAGAATGAAGCGGGACGAAGGAGGACGAAGCAGAAGAACGGGAACGAAGCAGCACGCCGTCGTCGTCGCAGGATCCACTTCCGAAGGGGAACGAAAATTGGACTTTATCTCGCGAGAAGCATCCCGGGTGTGGGACAAGCTTCTCTTGAGCTTTGGAGGGGTAGAGAGGAGAAAGAAGGGATGAAAATTTCGTATGGAGGGGGTCTCCTTTTATAGTTGCAAGGAGTGAGGACAAAATGGACATTACAAGTTGAAAATAGTAAATGAGGGGTCTTTAGTGACGGATAAATCCGTCACTAAAGCCCCTAACGTGGGCGACGTGGGTGGCTCACGCGTGCCTCCTCACTTGCTCGCGCCCTCAACGGCTTCGCATGTCCGCGAAGTCTCAACCGTCCGATCGTGAGATCAGACGACTTAAAATCGCGCCTTCACCGCTGCCGCCCGCCCGCCTATGCGTGCGATCGCGCGTTCAAGCGTGCGTCCAATCGCGCGTTGGCGCTATCGGGCGCTCGCGGTCGATTGGAGGTGTGCCACTGCTCCAACTTTTGCAGGGCGCGGCTCGAACGCACGTCCCTGCTTCGCGTTAGAGCGCTCGACCGCTGCACTGCGGTCGCGTTTGTGTCGAGCGCTTGACTTCAGCGCGGGCGCGTCGCAGCCGTTGGATCGAGATCCAACGGCGGAGAGGAGACGGGTGCGCGGTCTTCACAAGATGCAAGCGGCCGTTTGGGCGACTGAGATGGCGCCACGTGGCGTCATCTTGGCCGTCCATCTTCTGGAAGTTGTAGATGGTGCCACGGATGTCGGATTGACTCAATTTTTATGTCGTTGGGCTGCGATCGTCGATCCGAATTCATCCGTGCGGTCGGATTTGTCATCTGAAGTGCGGATTTACACCATCCTGGCCCTTGATCTTCTAGGGTTCCCCGATCTCTATCTGATGCTACGGATGCCTGATTAGGGCGATCTTGGAGTCGTTGAACTCCAATCGTCGCCCTGATCACATCCATACGGTTGGATCTTTGATCCGAGGCCCCGATAAAATGTTTTCCCTGTCCAAGCACATAAAAGGAGACAATTAACCTCCATTTTATTCAAACTACTCTAAATGCAAGTTGATGCATGTTATGCAATATTTATATCATGAAATGCAATCCTATGCTTAAGAACATGCATAAATAGACATTTTAAGTAGTGTAAATGTGTTTACATCATAAAGTGATGGTAACACCATCACCCTCCTTATCTACCTTAAATTGACTAACTTTCAAGGCTAAATTCACTTAATTAACTATTAAGAGGGTATAATTAAAATTTGGCCCGATTAAGAGAAATGAATGAAAATTGTGTTTATTCTGCTATTTTAACAGGAATTTAGAAGTGAAGATTAACTAAGGGGTAAACCTAAAATTAATTTAAGGTTAAATAAGCTTAAAATTAAAATAACTGGACTCGCACTAATTAATTTAGGGTTTCTCAAATAAATCAAGCTAATTCACATATTAAAAAACCTAATTTCAACCCCACTTTAATTTAAAGGATTTTAATGGAAATAAATGTAATCTATATCTTTTAAAAATTATTGAAAAATATTCTATAAGGTTTAAAACAATCAATTTTATAAAATGAATCCATGTTAACCTAAAATAGAGACCTAGGCGAATATTTAATATATTTTAGGTTAAAACTTAAATTTACCAATCAAACTTTATAAAAATCCAAAATTAAAGTCACCAATAGATTTCTTGGATCCAAATTAGGTCATCCTAAAAAATTGAGACTAATTGGATATAATCTTAATCTACTTTGCATATTAGCCCTCAATTTTCAAATTCCTTTCAATTTGGTCCAAAATCCTCTCTTCCAGGTCTCTCGCTGACGTTAGTCTTCTTCCTCAGCCAGCAATAGCAAGCATCATGCTGTGCTCTCCAACATGATTTTCAAGAGCAAAATCCCCTGATCTTGCAATGAAATCCCACCAAAATTGGTTGAATGATTCCTCAATCATTCCCACTAATCCTCATGTAATTTCCAGCTGTCATCGCCAGCTGTAGCTGCCACAATTCGCGGTCGAAGCCATCATTGGAGTTAGTGAGAGTTTGCCATTTTGAGACCACAACTTGGCCTCAATCCTCCATGCCAACCACCTATAAAGCAAGGCCATGCCCTTGCGAGCCTCCTCGTAAAGTTTGGTACATCTACACCCTATCTTTCCTTCTTCCCCAACATCACCAACGATGAGACCCCGGCGACTCCTCTAACCTCCTCCTCCGTGCATGCTCCAACCCTAAGAGTGGCACAAAAAACTCCATCTTCCTCCAGTCGTCACCAACCAAAGCACGACCGTTCCCCGACTCCTCTTCGCCGCCGACCACCTTCTTGAACCTGTTTCTTTTTTGCATCCAGCCAGCCAATGTCGGATGTGCTCCGCCCCATCTCAACCACTCCTAGGTATCTCCTCCTCTTCCTCTTTTCTATGTAGTGCAATTTAGGTCCCTTAGAGTTGGTACCATCCTCAATTCCTCCATCATAAGCGTCATCTTCTCCATCAACAGCCACATCATCGGCAATCTCGTCCACGATTCGCTGACCATCTCCATAACTTGCTAACCAGCTCTGAAGCACCACCGATCCACCATGCTTTGGGGAACAAAAGCCCTCAACTAAATTTGAGGCTTCGACACCTCGAGTCCTCCGTCGAAGTCCACTGCCATCGGCCATCTTGCTCAGCTTCGACGAACCTCCACAGCCCTCGTCACGCCAAATCACGGTCACCATCACCTTCAGTGAGTCACAACGAAGCTTCTCGACCCATTGGTTGAAAGCTTCAATGTGATCTTCAAGTCAACGGACAGCCACCATTAACACCCCCTACATCGCATCCAGCCACCACCATCCGCCATCCTCACGACTACCAATTACCACGAAAAGCTCTGTGGTGATCCCAGGAAACCTTGCGACTTGTTTGGAAGGGTTCCTCTACTTCGAAGCTCCCAATAGACCTTTGCCAAGGCCTCCTTTACAGCCTCCTTCACGCATGTAGAGAAGACCCCCTGCTTACTGGTAGGGGGCTCGTTAAAAGAAAAGAAAAAGTCGTAAGGACCCATTTACAAGGCTTCAGGGATCAAAATGTGAACAAATTAGTTCTCTAGGGACTGATTTATAATTTTTGTTTCAAATGGCTTAAGATTTGTTTCCAAATGAGATTTATTTGCAACATCTTACTTAACCATTATTGTTATTGACTAATTACTGCTCAATCCAATTAACACTTGATTACTCTTCATTGACCATTAAATAACAATTTTTCTGATCATTATTTCTTGCACTTAAAGATTTAACTTGAATCACTTTATTTCTTAGAAACAAGTGAGATTTTGAAACTTATCCATTTTGAAAATTCACATTTAATACAAGTTTAATTGTAATTAATTAGATAGTGGCTTGTGTGTATTTAGTTGCTTGTAGAGATAACCTCGAAATACGCTTTATTTTGAGAAATACAAATTTTTAAAAGTTGATTTGTGCAATTCGACCATGCTAGGATGAGTGTTTTTATCGAATCTCATTTCATGCATAAAGGATAAAGGCTCTTTTTGCATTATGAAAAAATAAGACTAAGAAAATTATTCTTCATAGCTTTTCTTCATAAAAGTATTACTTCGTCCTTCATTTTTCTTTATCTTTTTACTCTCATCATTAGATTTCAAGAATTCTTGCAATACTTGTTAGTTCTTTCCATAAAACAATTATTTGTCATTATCAAAAAAATACTTCTAATCAAATTAACATTAGTTGAGGTACAAAATGTGGTAGTAGATCACTTGTTACGTATCCTAGTGGAAAATACTCATCCAAATATTCCAATTGTTGATTCCTTTCTAGATGTGACTCTTCTGAATATCCAAGGAAGCATGACCCCCTGGATGTAGACTTGGTTAATTATTTGGCCACTGGACTCATCCCAATCAATTGGCCCAAGAAAAAGAAGGATAAATTTTATTTTGAGGCCAAACACTACTTTCAGGATGATCTTGAATTATTCAGGATTTGTGCAAGCTAGGTCATATGTAGATGTGCACCGGAAAATGAATTCCATAGTATACTTACATTTTATCACTCTTCAACATGTGGAGGGCATTTTTCCGGGAAAAAGACGATGACTAAAGTATTCCAATCTAGATTTTACTAGTCGTCACTTTTTAAGGATGCCCATACATTCACCCTATTATGCACACAATGTCAAACAATTGGAAACATGACAAGGAAGAACATGATGCCTTTAAACCCCATCTTAATTTTTGAGATTTTCAATGTATGGGGTATCAACTTTATGGGACCATTCAGGACTTCCCATAGACACCAATATATATTAGTTGTTGTTGATTGTGTCCAAATAGGTAGAGGCTATCTCGACCAAAACTAATGACCACATGGTCGTGACTTTGTGAAGCAAAACATCTTTGATAGATTCGGAATGCCTCAAGCAATTATTTCTAATGGAGGGTCCCATTTCAAAAATGTCACTTTTGTGCACTTTTAGGTAAATACTAGGTCAAACACAAAATTTCTACACCATACCACCCTCAAACTAATGGATAGGCAAAAGTTCCAATAGGGAAATTAAGAACATTTTACAAAAGATCGTATAACCTGACAGGAAAGATTGGGTTATAAAACTTGATGATGCTTTTTGTGCAACTGTATGGCCTTTAAAACTCCCATTGGAATGTCTCTATATAGACTTGTTTTTGGAAAAGCTTATCACTTGCTTGTCAAAGTTGAGCATAAGGCATATTGGGCTATTAGAGAAAGTAACCTGCATCTAGGCAAAATAGGTGGAAAACATAGGCTCTAATTAACTAAGCTTGAGGAAATTCACAATGAAGCCAAATGCTAGAATTTTAATGAAAGGACCAAAGCTCTACATGACCAAATGATTTCTTGTAAGAGCTTTGAGCTTAACTAGAAAGTTTGGCTTTTCGATGCTAGATTGAAACTTTTCCTGAGAAAGCTCAAATCGAAATGGACTGGCCCATACATAGTCCCACACACATTTTCCAATGGGGCCATAGAATTTTTTGACCTAAAAACATGCCAAAAATTCACTGTGAATGGACAGAGGTTGAAACCTTATAGAGAAAATTTAAGACCAGGGCCTATCATTGAGAAATTACTCCTCCAATAGTCATGAGCTGCATTGTGCTCAGGTAAAGGCGGTAAACTTAGTGCCTGTTAAGAAGCAACCTAGTACTTCTGATTATGTATATATTAGTATGTACATATTAGGTTAATTGGTCTGGAGCTAATTGAGCTTCGTTATACAGAACTCAAAGGATGTCAAGTGATATCTATTCTTTTTTTATGATTATTACATGCATTGAGGATACTACATGAAATAGGCATGGGGGGGTATATAATTATGTTGAGTTACTCTTAAAATTGTATATATTTCTTCTCAAAAATGCAAAAAGAAATAACAATTAGTGTTTTTCAGAGTTTTAAGCTAGGAAAGATTGAAAATCTTGATATTAACAATGTACCAACCTTAAGAAACATAGAATCAAGATTTTTTTGCTTAGACTCTTTAGGTCATTTCCCAACTTAATTATCTCAAGTATTTACTTAAATTCGAACTTGTTTCTTGAATCCTCAACCAAGGTTTGAAAAAGCTAAAGTATTAAGCTGAGGGAGTGATAAGTATATGACTTATCTTCCCACCCTCTGGTTTTAAAAGATTAAGAAAACTAAGTAATCTACATTTACACTTATGCACTAACTAGTCTTGTTGGTAACCTAGTGTTGAAAACTAAGTGGTCAATAGGGCTTAGATTGACGGTCATATGATTCTTGCGGGTATGGATGACATGTTGCACTGGGTATGCTTCCTAGCTATAGGATGTCCAGATCATAGCTTAGTGTCTTTACCATTTCAAGCCTACGTTAAGGAAATGTTCTTGAATGGGATTTTGAGGAAGCCACCTACATTGAAAAATGAGTGAAAAAAAGGAGAAAAAAAGAAAAATATAGTAGGAGGATGCAAAGAAATTTTTTTGAAATAACAAAATAAAAAGTCTAATAAAAATGTGTGTCTAAATAACCCAAAAAACATACAAAGAGTGAGTTATAGTAGTAAAAGACCAAATGGTTCAACCGGGGAGATATACACTAGGTTTGCCCTTGTGTTGATCTCAGGATAGAAAAGGATAGGGAGAAAGCTACCAATCCATAGTAAGGCAAATCCAAAAATGAGGTCCATTAGAGCGAAGAGATTTTCTTTGCCTAAATGAAAACTTAGAATTCAATTTGGTTGCCTAATTGATGAGTCACTACTTTACACACACACTACAAGCTTAAGATTCAAATTCAATTCAAACCTTTGATGGGTTGACAAAGCCATAAAAAGTTACTCTTCAAACCAAAATCTATGGCTAATAAAATCTCCGATTGTGTTTAAGCAATCCTTATTTAGGTCAATACTTGAGAATTATTGAGTCTTTGTAGTTAAGGTTTTGAATATAGGTTCTTTTGAATTAGTGAAAAATCAGTGTCAGAATTCTTAATCAATCATAGCACAAATTTGCTTTTCGCATTATTTTTATATTTTATTTTGTTAAGTGACTAAAAAAAGATAGGCATGTGGGTGTGATAATTATACAATTAATTGATATAATATACCTAATCTAGCTTACTCTTAGCATATTCATATGTTTATAGTGTTGCATTTCATGTATTTAGGTCATGCATACATGTTTAAATTAATAGTTGTTTTCATGATACTAATTTGTGTGTTTTTATTGTAGGAATAAAGTGGAGCTCAAGGAAAAATAAAGACAATCAAAGAAGAATAAAGACAAAGGAACACTTGTTTATTCCACCTTTTCTTTACAACCTAATCCAAATATAGCCTTATCCTAAGCCTCCTAATCCACTTCCACACCACCCTTCATCTTTGATCTAATGGCCATTGATTGATTACTTACTTTTAGTAATAAATTCCTACTCAATCTAGGCAATACATTCTCCATCCAAGAGCCTACATTTGCCATCTATTTCTAGCTAGAAAAGAATCTTATGGGCAGCCACGAGAACATATCCAAACCCTATGCTGGTTGGCCATGCTAACCCCCATCCACACCCTCCAATTGCAATCCAAGGGCACCCCTAGATGCCCCTAGCTATCCAAAATCTTATCCAAACCCTAGCCCAATCTCATCCCTTAATCTACCATATACGAGCCTATTTTAAAACTTGATTAGTAACAACATCATGCCACATCACTTTGCTCCATCCAAACCCTCCATCCATCAATCAATGGACCACATACAACCTCTTGACGGTTTCTAGAACCATGTATGGCTGGCCACCCTTACATCAATCCACACCCTTCATCTTCCATCCTAATTCCCTCTTTAAACCTAAAAACCAAACATGCCATTTTTAAGTTTGAAATCGCAAAAATGGTTTAATTTCTTCATAGTATAGACGGGAAATTTGACTTAAAGAAAAATAATAATAAGATGGTAAGTGATGAGAGACTCATCATGGCTCTTAAATACCCCTAATTAACTAGTTTCCTAGTCAATTAGCTAGGAATATGTTTATTTAGGGTTTAATTATGATATAAGGGACTAAATGTTAAGGACCATAAAAATAAGTTAATAATCTAAAATTAAATGTTAATTAATATTATCAATAATTTAATTAATAATTTGGACTCAAATCATACAAATTTAGCTATCTAATTAATATATAAATTAACTTAAGCATTATTTATACCTAAGTATGTAATTTAATCAATTAAATAAATAAAGCTAAAAAAGTCAAAAACATAATTTGAAGGCATGGATATATTATTTACCTAAATTATAAAAATATATAAAAAGTTGAAAAAGAATTAAATTAAAATAAGCCTTGAATGCCTCAATTTATGTTTAGGTCCTTAGGTTCTATTTCAATTGAGTCCTTTAATTTACTTTTAGGTCCTTAAGTTTACTTACATATAGGTCCCTATGAGCATAACTCGTCTTCTTCCTCTTCTTCTTCATCTTCTTCATCTTCATCGCTTTGGACGGTTCACAATGTCCAGTCACCGCACCACCTGATTCTCCATCCCGTGATTGAACTCCGTCACCTTAGCTGCCGACATCTCAGTCACTGCCTTCGCTCCATCCAATGGTGCGGATTAGCCTTAAATCCTAATTAGGTCAAGCATTTAAGCTCATCGATGTCGTAGACGATGCTGGTGGTTATCATGCACCTAGACCTCTAGCCGTTCAGGTTCATCCCCCCTCTTCACCGCTGCCACCTATAAATACCCCCTCATCTCCTCCGATTCACAATGATCAACCCCCTTCCCTCTCTCCCACACCGTGGTCGATCGTAGGTTTCCTCCGCAACTCCAACGTCTCCATTCTCCTTCTCAAGCACTGTCGCCGAGGAAGCATTGCCTCTCTCACCCCCTCTTGCTCTCTTTTGCCCTGCCAACGGTGATTCAATGTGCCACAGCTTTGCAATCCCTCCGCTTCGATCAGTCGGAGCTTCTCTTATCACCAAAGTCTAGATTTCTATCATGTTTCCACCCTGCCAACAGTAGATTCCCTCACCCTCTTCGTCAAGTAAGTAGATCTAACACTTAGGAGTAGAATTAGCTAGGTAGATAGTTAGGAGTAGGAGTAACTAGTTCAACTTCTCACCTCTTTTCTCTGACTCTAGCAAGGTCAATTCCGACCTTGGTGGACTTCAATTCACTGATTCATGCATCTGATCACTTTCCTCTACTCCTCACGATCACATTTCGCTTCTTTACTCACTATTTTAGCAGCTGATTCACCTAAACCATTTCACCTTCACCAACAATCTCCGTTGTCCATGGCAGAGATATCCGAGCTTAGATCACCTCCATTTGGGGCTCTCTGTCACTTCATCACTTCAGGGCCCCGTTCTATTTCTTAAGTCACCTAATTAAGCATCTAAACACCTAATCTACCTGACACCTTCACCTGACACCTTACTGTCTATGGTGAGGTGTTCAGAGCTATTTCCACACCCATTAGGTCCTCCATCACCCTCATGACACCTTAAGAACCATTCTGACCTAATTAATTACACCTATAATCAACTACACCTAAAACACCCAAATCACTCAACTTCTTGAGCTCGCTGTCAATGGCGACTTAGGAGGAGTAGTTGCACCTAATTAATCATATCAACACCTCCGCCTGATCCTATTGAAGTGTTCCCCTCATCTAATTTTGAGGGAGATCAGTTCTTGAGTTCTGTCGAACTTAAGGCTTTGATTCCACTGAATTCTTGATGAATTCAATGTTAAGTCCTTCAATTGAGGCAATTATTGTCTTCTTGAGGTTCCTTACAACCTTAGGAACATGTTGAGACCTTTCTTAGTCTGTTCTATGGAGTTTTTAACTCCAGATACCAATTTCTGAGTTCATCAGAGCTCTGGTGAGCTCTGGCAAGCTCTGGTGAGCCTAATTTGAGCTTCAGCCTTTAGAACCTCTTGAGAAGTTCCTGATTACTTCTCTTTGACTTAGGGATTAGATTCTAGTAGTTGGAGGTTTGTTTCAATGCCTAGAGTTCCTCACTGAGATTTGTCTTCTCCAACTCCGGTAGAGTTGGAGAGGCAATTCTGTTAGGGTTAAGAACTCTCAATTAGGTCTGAAAGCATGTGTTGAACCTAGAGAATCCATTTGCAATCATGATTAGGTCTCAAAACTCTTGGAATCTTCTACCGAACACAGGCACTTCTGATTTCAGGTGACGAGGTCCGAATCACTTCCAAAGCACTCAAAAGTCTAATTTGAAGTGTGGATTCACTTTCTAAGGCCGAATTAAGTCAATTCAAGATTTTAATTTGATCTATTGAGCTTTAAATTCAAAAGTCAACTTCCTAGCTTCATAGGTCAACTTGACTTGAATTTGAAGTGTTTTAAGACTTGATTCAGTGATTTAATGAGTCATTTGAGATCGTGGAATGGTTTAGAATCTGATATAAGTGATTTGAACATGTTTAATTGAGGTTTAATGAAAACTCAACCTACTGTGCAATTTGGGTTCAAACCGGAACCCAACACTATTTCCAGTGTTTTTGGCGAGTTTCAAACCTAAATCCTACCTAGATCTCTTGTTTAGGACCTCTAAAATTGGTTCAGACCTTTTCTTGAGGTTTTAATCTCTCTATTGGATGAATTCAATCTCAAATCCAAGCTCTGAGCTCCTTCACGAAGCTTCTTGAGCTTCTGCTTCTCTTGATGCACCTCTAGACTCCCTTTTCTTCCATCAATAGGTACGGAACACCTTACTAAAAGTATTCAAACCTTCAGTTGAGAGCAAAATGCCCTTCTAGCAGGTCAAGAGACCTGTTGTTCTCTTCTCTGTGACTACTCCACCTTGTTGGAACAAACCACTTCATCCTTAGAATCGAGCGATCAAACATGATCCAAGCACCAAATTGGTGTTACAATTAGGTAGAGCACACAAACAGCTCTCAATCGAGCCTTTGCTCGACTGATTCGGCCCAATGAGTCGGTCGAAATCCTCAAGCGAAGTTGGGCTTGGAGTGAGATGAGGTAGTCCCACCTTGGGAGTTTATGAACACACACCATAGTATAAATTGTTATTGCGCTACGACCCTCTCGGTTGTCAATGCAGGGTGCAAATTGAACTGAGCATATGGGTGTGGTGCATGCGTACACACATGCCTGAGCGTGGGTGTGAGTGTGCGCAAGTGCGTGCATGTTGGCCTAAGCGTGGGCGTGGATGTGGGTGGGCCTGATTGGGCCCAGTACTATTCATCGATGAAAATAAACAAAATCCACCTTAAATAAACTAGGCCCGAGCTCAAGTAGGGTTTGGTCCTACCCATTAGAAGCTGTGTATCCCCGAATGTTCTTAGGCTGCCCATTAAAAATCTAATTTTTATAATTGAAGAGAATTAGTGGGTTAAAGTTGATGAAAATTCGACTAAGTGTGGAGGATTTAATAAGGCAAAGTATAGAGGTAAAGAAAGAAAGGAAAAGAGCTAAAGAAAAGCTGAGTGTTACGCTCGAGAGAGTAAGGAGAGAAACAACAGAAGAAAAATAAAGCTCGAGAGAGAGATCACAAGAGAGAAGCAAAAGAAAAGCTCAGTAAAGAAGAGAGGGAGAACTCAAAACAAGAAATATAAGAAGAGCTAAAGGTAAGAAGAGAAATAAAAGAAAACAGTAGCTTAAGCAAAGAGATGAAAGCTTAAAAGGGAATCAGGGTCTGTAAACTCTATCAGAAGTCCAATTTTACTTTTTAAGTCATCTAAACTTCTTTTAAGACATCTGATGAAGGCTGAAGCTATTATATCTTTTGTAATCAAGTTTTAAATGTTGTAATAAGGCTTGATATTCTTTGTAAACATTTTATGCCTTATATTCTTGTAATAAACAATGTTTCTATTTGGTTTCTAATGTCAAATATTTCTTGTAAACACATTTCTTTTCTTAATGAAATATTACATGCTTTTATTGTCAATATCTTGTGCTATATTCATGTGCTTAAAGTATTACTAATTATAATCTGATTGATTAAGTAGTTAGTAATTTACTTAGTCTTTAGTGTAGATTTGCCTGTTGCATTTAGTTTAGAAAAATATAAAAAAAAATACAAAAATGTGCATATCTTGTGACTAGCAACAACATGATTTAGGCATACAGTTCTAGGAGTGCACATTCCAACTAGTATATCTACAATCTGACTCAGGATTTTCTACTCTATTATCTCGCATCAACTGGAAAACACATGCAAAAACCTGCGTAGATCCCTGTCATTGGAGTAATAAGCAAGACCATATTTTTTTTGAAAAGAAATAAAAAGTGGTCATACTTACTTTCTATCATTTTTTGAAAAAAAATTAACTAAAAGTGGAACTTTTAAAACTTGTGACATATAATCTATTTGCAGATTGCATGCGGGTTTTTATCGCTTACATCTGTTGCATACTATTGCGCACACAGCATGATCACTAGAGTTACACAAGTCTTATACTTCTACCTCTCCTCTTTTCACCTCTTAGGGCTTTGGTCAAAGATCAACAAGTCTGTCTCACTTCTAGAGCCTTAGGGAGCCAGTAGTGAGCGATCTCAATCCTAGACCTTAAACCTTCGAGCCTTAAGGATACGTACCCTGGTAGACACATTCTAGGATGCGTATTTTGGATTGTTACCATACTTGTTTGTATCAAATTACTTTCTGCATATTCTTAGAATTCTTCTTTTCCTTTGAAAAGAAGAAAAACTTACTTTTCACACTGTTCTCTAGGTTTTGGTTGCCGTCGTTTTTCGTAGTGGTGTGAGTGTGCCTTTGCACATTTTTTCTGGTTTATGCACGGGAGGCTATCCTTGAAACCGCCTCTCGTATCTTGTTGACAGGTTTTCCCAGGCCAGTTGCATCTAAGCAACCAGTTTTTCCAACTGATCCTGTTACTTGTTCTGCATTTGATCCTATAGACCAAATGCAGAATCCGAATCCCGAGATCCCTTCTTCTTTTGGTCAGAGGGAGATGCCACCTTTTGATATCCATGAGGCACTCCTGAACCAGAATCTTCAGATGCTCGAGCAGAACCATCAAATCAATCTGTTGATGGCTACTCCTCAGAATTTGCAGAACCTACAAATCCGTCCTCCTCCTCGACCTAAGGCAGGTTTTGAAAACCCTAATTTCCCGAATCCACCTTGTCCTAGGCCTCTACTCCAAGACTACTATAATCCATCCAATGCACAAGTAGAGCCTAATGTTAGGATTCCCGTTGGGGAAAATGACTTAGAATTAAAGCCAAATATTATAGGTCTAATCCCACACTTTCACGGGTATTCTTCCGAGGATCCATTTCAACACATCGAAGATCTTAAAAATCTATCACAGACTCTTGGTCCTCAAAATCAAAGCTGGGAAATCCTACTCATGAAGATGTTCTCCTTTAGCCTAAAGGATAAGGCTGCCTACTAGTACAGAACGATCGCATGACCTATTTCTACATGGAATGAACTTGAATCTGCATTCTTGAAGAAATTCTTCCCTATAGGTCACACCAACACACTAAGGCAAGCCATTATGACTTTTACTCAGAATCAAGGAGAACCAATTCATGAAGTGTGGGAGCACTTTCATGAATTGCAAACGAAATGACCACATCACAACATCCCTCGTTGGTAGCTAATGCACATCTTTTACTATGGATTGCAAGAGAGCATTCACAACCTGGTCGATGCCTCTTGTGGAGGGAATTTCTTGAATCGCGATGAAGAATCCACCTCATAACTATTTGAAGGGATGGCAGAAAACTTGATCAACAATGCCTCAATGTTGCAATTCAAGAGGGGAAGCTCAACTTCGCATCAAAATCCGCATCAGAAGGGCATTCATGAGATCGAGAATCAGTCCAGTTCTAAGGATTTAGAGATAATTGCAAAAAAACTAGACAAAGTTGACATCGTAGCGAAGCATCTCGACGAGGTCCGAAACACAATGAAGACTCTTACACCTCTACTAGCTACGTAGAATCCCGTGCGTTTACCTATTTCACAAATTCCCATGGGGAGGGAATTTGTGAATAATCTGGATTCTAGATATCCATCTTCCTTGGGTTATTTCCCTACTTCTGTACCAACCCAAGGAGGGACCTTTGTCCCACAATCTTACCCACCTCTTTCCCCATTTCCTATTTTTGCATAAAATAGGCCCTATCCTTATGATTTGAACACTATTTAGGGCTACACACGAAGATCAAATCCATATTCTAACACCTACAATCATGGATGACGTAAACACCCTAATTTCTCTTGGTCTGACCATTCATAATGACCATCATATCTGACTCAAACCAGGCAAAATCTACCTACGTTACTGTATCAGCAACCAAACATGAGGCCCTTTCATGCGAGTACGCAGAACTATTCGGGGCCAAATAGAGACTCGTAGCTCAACCAGATTTTGCGAGCTGTGACAGAGAGTCAGTCACAAAACACTAAGGCTCTCACTGAGGTCCAACGGTAATGTTCGACAGAACTGGCTGACCTTAGGGGCCAAATCACATAATTAGCTGAATCTCGTCAGCTAGGGGCCCTTCCATCCCAATCAATTCCAAACCCTAGGAATATCCAGCATAAGTTTCACCCAGGAGGTCAACATCCGACTTTGGGACAAGTCCACTTTCTAAACCAAGTACCCCTGAATCAGAATCCAAATCTGAATCCACCTTCTGTGAATCATAAGTATGAATATCTGAATCAACAGCAATATCTGAATCAAGAAGACCAACCTCTACTTCCAAATCCGTCTTTTCAGAATCAAGCATCTGCATCTTTTGCTTCTTCTTCAAATGCAGGTATTAACCTTGTTACAACCTACCATGGGACTTCCACTAGGGATTCAGGAGATCCACGATACCTATCCCAAGACCCTAGTATATCTAGAACAACCCCTATTTCTACACCTATGAGTGGTGAATCACCTGATTCTACGATTTTCGTTAATTTTTGTGATCAGGGAAATCCTACAGTAGAACAAGATATCCGAGTTCCATTCCTAGAAGCATTGAAGAAATCTAGGAAACAAAAGTAGCCTATTACTTTAGATGAAGATTTGATTAAAATTTTTGAACAGGTACACATTAATATCCTACTCCTAGATGCTATAAAGTATATTCCAACTTACACGAGATTTCTCAAGGAGTTATGTACTCCTAAGCGTAAGCTGAGGAAAGGAAGCACTGTGGTACTCTCTGAGCAAGTGAGCTCTATTATTTCGAGTATGCTTCCTTTGAAAAAGAAAGACCCAGATTCTCCATTTATTTCCTGTATAATTGGGGACCAGTGCTTTGATAGAGCCCTCCTAGATTTAGGAGCATCCATTAACTTGATTCCAACTTCCCTAATTGAATATTTTGATGTTGACACACTTAAACCTTCTTATGTGACTTTACAATTAGCAGATAGGTCCATTAAGTCACCTAAGGGAGTATTAGAAGATGTTAGCATTAGAGTTTAGGACTTTTATTTTCCTGTGGATTTTATTATCTTAGATATGGAAGTTCCTAAACAAGTTAGAGATACCCCAATTATTCTAGGGGACCCTTTTTGGCCACAGCAAAGGCCAATAAAAATTGTGAATCTGGGAAGATTGAATTAAAGTTTGGGAAGAAGACAATTAAACTTGATATACTTAGAGCTTCTCGAGGATTAGATTGCAAATGGATTGAGGAGATTAAATCTGTTCTTGAGGATGAACCTAGTTCCTTAGAACTAGAAAAACCTTCTCTTAATATTCTTTACCCTCAGAATGAAGACCTATTATTAGAGTCTCCACTAGATCCTAAGATTGTATCAAACGAATCACATCTACCTTTCTATGCAGCAGAAAATCCCACCCCAAACTCTGTTGTTGATCCAACTCCAAAAGTGGAACCTAAACCATTGCCTGATACACTCAAATACGTCTATCTCGAACCCGATCAAACTTATCCTATAATTATCAATGCACACCTTTCTAGAAAGCAAGAATCAAAATTGATTGCGATTTTGCGAGATCATAAGAAGGCAATTGGGTGGACTTTACATGATCTTACTGGGATTAGCCCCAATTACTATACACATCACATCTATATAGAAGATGGGGCATGACCTTTGAGAGAAGCACAAAGACATCTAAATCAGAATCTTAAGGAGGTTGTAAAGAAAGAAATAATCAAGTGGCTAGATGCTGACATTATCTATCCCGTATTTGATAGCCCTTGGGTGAGTCCAATTCAAGTGGTACCCAAAAAGGCAGGACTCACATAATCAAGACCGAATATGGAGAAACCATTCCCACACAAATTGCAAATTCGTGGCGGGTTTGTATCGACTATCGTAAACTCAAAACGATTACAAAGAAGGACCACTTTCCTCTGCCATTCATCAATCAGATCCTTGAAAGACTAGCTGGTAATAGGTTCTTCTTTTTGGATGGTTACTATGGATACAATCAGGCCGCAATCCACCCCAAAGATCAAGAGAAAATGACTTTCACCTACCCCTTCAGAACCTTTGCTTTCTGAAGAATGCCATTTGGGCTATGCAATGCACCCGCAACTTTTCAACGTTGCTTGTTAGCCATTTTTATTGAGATGGTAAGTGAATATATGGAGGTTTTTATGGATGATTTTTCAGTCTTCGGGGAAACATTTGATATTTGTCTGGATAATTTGTCAAAGATTCTCAGGTGATGTATTGAAGTGAATCTTATCCTTAGCTGGGAGAAGAGCCATTTTATGGTTCCAGTGGGCATCGTACTTGGCCATCTCGTGTCTGAGCAATGTATCAAAGTAGCCAAGATCAATCAAATCTCAAATCTACCAATTCCTGACTCGATCAAGGGCATTCGATCTTTTCTCAGGCATTTTGGTTTTTACATAAGATTATACTCAACTTTTCGAAGATTGCCCAACCACTCACAAATCTCCTCACAAAAGACATTGTATTTGAGATGAGTGAGTGTATATCTGCATTCGAAACACTGAGAGACAGAGTTACGCAAGCTCCTATTCTGCAACCTCCTTATTGGAATTTACCATTCGAAAGCATGTGCTACACATCTAATTATGTAGTTGGAGCTATTTTAGGATAGAAAATTGAGAAAAATCCTGTAGTGATTTACTATGCTAGCAAGACCTTGAATGAAGCACAAAGGAATTACACTATTATCGAGAAGGAATTGCTAGCGATAGTATTTAGATTAGAAAAATTTAGATCTTATATCTTGGAATCTCGAATCATTGTGTACTCTGATCACTCAGCAATCAAACACCTTCTTTCTAAGAAGGACACGAAACCTAGGTTAATCAAATGGATCTTGCTTTTGCAAGAATTTGACCTAGAAATTTGTGAAAAGGCAAGATGAAAGAATGTCATTGTCAACTACCTTTCCCGCCTTCATTCTGAGAAGATAGAGGACTCTCCACCAATCATAGAACATTTCCCTAATGAACATTTTTGGCTATATCTTTTGTTCTTCCTTGGTATGCCGATATCGTCAATTATTTGGTTACACATCAATTCCCATCTGACTGGGACTGGAATCGCAAATCACAACTCAAATCAAAAGCCAAATACTATTTCTGGGAAGATCCATTTCTTTTTCTACTCTGCAATGATCAAATCACTAGGAGTTGTGTTTCTTCTTCCAAGATCGATTCTATTCTTTCTTTTTGTCATGACTAGGCTTGTGGCAGTCATTTTTCTGGTCGTAAGACTGCTACAAAAGTTTTGCAGTGCAGATTTTATTGACCCACTTTATTTGCAGATTCACAGACGTATTGTAAGGCATGCAATCGCTGCCAAACTCTTGGTAGCATGACACACAAAGACATGGTGCCTCTGAGCCCGATTGTTGTCTGTGAAATCTTTGATATTTGGAGCATAGATTGCAAGGGTCCATTTTCGTCCTCTTCTGGCCTCGAGTATATTTTACTCGCAGTTGATTACGTGTCTCGTTGGATCGAAGCCATACCCACATGCACAAATGATCATAGAGTTGTCATTCCTTCATTCAGAATCACATCATCTCTCGTTTTGGGGTACCACGTGCCATCATTTCTGACAGCGGATTTCATTTCATAAACGCCCAGTTTAGGAGTTTGCTCAAGAAATATAGGGTCACACATCATATTGCTACACCTTATCATCCCCAAACTAATGGGCAAACCAAGGTCTCTAATTACGAGATCAAAAAGATCCTTCAAATGACAATCCGACCCAATAGGAAGGATTAGTTTTCCCATTTAGACGAGGCTTTGTGGGCTTATAGGACTGCTCACAAAACACCAATAGGCATGTCACCATAAAGATTTGTTTATGGGAAACCTGCCATCTTCTGTAGAAATTAAACGCAAGGCCTATTGGGCAATTAAAGCCTGCAATCTTGACCTCGTGAAGGCTGGTGATCACCGCAGGTTGCAACTTAGTGAACTTGAGGAACTCCAACATGATTCCTATGAGAGTTCAAAGCTGTATAAGGAAAAGTTAAAAGCCTTCCATGACAGACACATTTCCCAGAAGTCTTTCGCACTTGGTCAGAAGGTGTTGCTCTTTGATGCCCGTCTGAAACTCTTCCCTGGTAAACCTAGATCCAAATGGACAAGTCCATTTGTTGTTGTTAGAGTCTTTGACAATGGAGTTGTCAAAATCACTGAACCCAACAAGGATCAACCCTTCAAAGTCAATGGTCAACGCCTTAAACCTTTTATAGAAACACATGTTTTGGGTCTTGTTGGAGAATGTTACACACTCCATTAATCCACTAAGGTTTACGCCTAGTTGAAGGCATGAAACTTAGCACCTTCTAGATAGTTGTTTCCTGCTTTCCACACTTTTCTCTACCTATACTCTTAAGTCTGCACCTAATTTGTCACTTCTTTATCTGATTACTCTTCACTTAGTCCGACTAACCACTCTGACTTTTGTTAGAATAGAAATCGTCCACACAAAGATCTCTAATCTCCTTTATCTGACTCCTTCCGTCACCTTACACTAAGTGAAGTGTAAAATTTTTTTCCACCCTTTTTACAATGTGAAGTGAAAAATTTCATTCTAAGTGTATTGGTAGATAAAAGTAAGAACATAAAAAGTAAAAATAGAAATTCATGAAAATTAAATAATAATAATAAATAAACCCCACGAAAATCACAAAAATAAAAAATAGAAAAGCTAAAATACCCTAAAACTTTGAAAAATTTTAAAAATTTTGAAAATTTTATAAAAGCATAAAAAAATAAATACAAAAATTATAAGTACATAAAACCATAACAAATAATAATAGGGGTTATAATTTTTCTTAAGAAGAAAAAGAAGAAGACACCAAAAACATATATATACTTATTTATATTAGTAATTAAAAGCTTAATTTTCTTTTTAGGTTAGAAACCAAAAAAAATACAAATATTTGTAAATAATATGTAATTTATAAGAGCATTGAATCCTTACTTGAACTTTTGCTTAAATACCTTTTCCAAGCATGTATTTGTTTTGCGAAATTTTGAATGGGATTTCTTTTGAGTTAGAGTCTAAACCCTAAGGATTTGTTTTTCCACTCTTAACCCTGAAACAAAGTAACTAAGATGTATTAAGTTTTAAGACTTAAATTTTGGAATTAAATTATAACTTTCTTGGTCAATTAGACTAATTTAGATCCTTTTGCTTTTTGAATATCTATTTTTATCACCAAGTTAAGTGACAAGGCTAGATACCTAGAGTTAATTAAGTAAAGAGTTGGTAGAATTCTTAGCCATAAGGTCTATCAGGCTATAGTTAGCTTAATCAACCGAGGACATTCAGCTAAACTTGGTGAGTTGCATCTTGACAGATCCTGCAGGAGGATACTAATGGTTAAGGGACCTGAGAGTGAATGGCTTTGCTGTCCAAGCTTTGATTTGAGTGCTAAGTAACCTAAGTGTCTAAAATTCACACACATTAGAGTTGTATTGTTGGCATCTGAGACTGCGAAAACACAGAGGTTAAGAGATCGATTCTAAATCCTCTTTAGTCCAAGGATTTCCATGGGGCGACTCTTGAAAGGGTGAAGGATGTGCCACTCACCTAGAAAAAGGAATTGGAGTATTATATTAGTAAGAAAAATGAGGAGGAGAAAAATAAAAAAGAAAATAAAAAAATGCACCCTATAGTTAAGCATCTCGCTATAAATGAGTGCTTATGTAGTTTTATCCACCAAATAAAGCATCTCGGTACAAATGGATGCTACCCTTTCCTCCATCAAAGAAAAAAAAACACCTCGCTACATATCGTTGTTTTATCCTATAGAAAAAGAAAAAAAATACGAAGATAAAAATTAGGAATAAGAGACCGAATGGTCCACCAAGGAGATATACACAAAAAGTGTTCACCTCGTGATAGAAAATCGATGAGGTGAAAACAACCAAATCTGAGTAAGGCCAAGCCAAAGGCTTGAATTGGAATAACCTGGATTGGAAATTGATGTCTTGAGATTTGGATTTTTGTAACTTCAGATGCCTTTAGGACAATTCTACTCACGAACACGGATGCTTTAAAATCATAGCTACTGAACCTTTGCATTGGGCAGTGAAGCCTAAGAAATTGCATTTTGAGGACTAGCAGTTGAGGCCTAAAGAAGATAGATTGACAAAACCCTAGGTCTAGAAGTTTGTCCTTGGTTCTGTGGGATGGCTAGTGTGGGATTCTACCATCTCTGAGTTTGGTTAATAAAAGGGTGTCTAGTTAATTTGAAAAAGATTAAGTTGGTAAAAATTGGATTTCACAAACCTAAGGATTAAATTAAGTCTGTTGAATTTTTTAGTTAGAATTTAAGTTCCAATCTTGGAGTTTTGTTTTCTTAATCATCTTGACCTCTTAGTTTCTAGGGTTGAGAGCAAATACAGAAAATAAGCAAGTTTTCTGAATTTTGATCTTGAGGAAATTCCCATCAAAAATTCTATTTTTAACGAATATGTATTTTGAGAAGTGTTTAAGTTTTTGAGTCTAAAGTAAGTCAATTCCCGTAAATGCTCAGCATATTTCTGGATATTTATTTTAAAAATATAAAACTCTAAAAAATTGAATATAGAAAAATTCTAACCTAAGCATTCCTCTACTTAGATTATTTATAATTATTTAAACACTGGTACTTAAATCATCATATTTCTAGTTAATTTTTATAGGGCCTAGAAAAACCTTGGCTTGGGGGTATGATGAGAGACTCATCATGGCTCTTAAATACCCCTAATTAACTAGTTTCCCTAGTTAATTAGCTAGGAATATGTTTATTTAGGGTTTAATTATGATATAAAGGACCAAATGTTAAGGACCATAAAAATAAGTTAACAATCTAAAATTAAATGTTAATTAATATTATCAATAATTTAATTAATAATTTGGACTCAAATCATACAAATTTAGCTATCTAATTAATATATAAATTAACTTAAGCATTATTTATACCTAAGTATGTAATTTAATCAATTAAATAAATAAAGCTGAAAAGGTCAAAAACATAATTTCAAGACATGAATATACTATTTACCTAATTTATAATAATATAGAAAAAGTTGAAAAAGAAGTAATTTAAAATAAACCTTGAGTGCCTCAATTTATGTTTAGGTTCTTAGGTTCTATTTCAATTGAGTCCTTTTATTCACTTTTAGGTCCTTAAGTTTATTTGCATATAGGTCCCTGTGAGCATAACTCATCTTCTTCTTCATCTTTTCATCATCATCGCTTTGGAAGTTCCACAATGTCCAGTCACCGCACCGCCCGATCCTCCTCCATCCTACGATTGAACTCTGCCGCCTTAGCTGCCGACATCCCAGTCACTACCTCTGCTCCATCCAATGGTGTGGATTGGCCTTAAATCCTAATTAGGTCAGGCATTTAAGCTCACCGGCATCAGAGAGAACGCCGATGGTTATCATGCACCTAAACCTCTATCCATCCAGGTTCTGCCCCCTTTTTCACCACCGCCACCTATAAATACCCCCTCAGCTCCTCTGATTCATGGTGATCGACCCCCTTCCCTCTCTCCCATATCGTGGTTGATCGTAGGTTTCCTCCGTAACTCCAACGTCTCTGTTCTCCTTCTCGAGCATTGCCGCTGAGGAAGTGCTACCTCTCTCACCCCCTCTTCATCTCTTTCGCCCTACCAATAGGGATTGAGTGCACCACAGGTTTGGAATCCCTCCACTTCGATTAGCCAGAGCTTCTCTTCTCACCAAAGTCTATTTTTATCTCATTTCCACCCTGCCAACAGCGAATTCCCTCACCCCCTTCATCAGGTAAGTGAATCTAACACTTAGGAGTAGAATTAGCTAGGTAGATAGTTAGGAGTAGGAGTAAGTAGTTCAACTTCTCACCTCTCTTCTCCAACTCTGGTGAGGTCAATTCTGATTTCGCTAGACTTTGATTCACTAATTCATGCATCTAATCACTTTCCTCTACTCCTCAAGATCACATTTCCCTTCTTTACTCACTGTTTTAGCAGCTAATTCGCCTAAACCATTTCACCTTCACCGGCGATCTCCATTATCCATGGTAGAGGTCTCTGAACTTAGATCACCACCATTTGGGGCCCTCTATCACCTCTTCATCACTTCAGGGCCCCGTTCTACTTAATTTACCTAAATAAGCATCTAAACACCTAATTCACCTGACACCTCACTATCTATGGTAAGGTGTTCAGAGCTACTTCCACACCCATTAGGTCCTCCATCACCCTCATGGCACCTTAGGAACCATTATGACCTAAGTAATTACACTTATAATCAACTACGCTCAAAATGCCCAAATCACTCAACCTCTTGAGTTCATTATCAACGGCGGCTCAAGAGGAGTAGTTTCACCTAATTCATCATATCAACACCTTCACCTCATCCTATTGAAGTGTTTCCCTCATCTAATTTTGAGGGAGATCAGTTCTTGAGTTCTGTCGAACTCAAGACATTGATTCCACTGAACTCTTGATGAATTTAGTGTTAAGTCCTTCAATTAAGGCAATTATTGTCTTCTTGAGGTTCCTTGCAACATCAGGAACACGTTGAGACCTTTCTTGGTCTGTTCTATGGAGTTTTCAACTCCAAATACTAATTTCTGAGTTCATCGGAGCTCCGACGAGCTCCGACGACCCTAATTTAAGCTTCAGTCTTTCAAACCTCTTAAGAAGCTCCATATTGCTTCTCTTTGACTTAGAGATTAGATTCCGGTAGTTGGAGGTTTGTCTAAATGTCTAGAGTTCCTCACTGAGCTTTGTCTCTAACTCCGGTGGAGTTGGAGAGGCAATTCTATTAGGGTTAAGAACTCTCAATTAGATCTGGAAGCATGTGCTGAACCTAGAGAATCCATTTGTAATCTTGATTAGGTCTCAGAACTCTTGGAATCTTCTACCAAATACAGGCACTCCTGATCTCAGGCGGCGAGGTCTAAATCACTTCCAAAACATTCAAAAGTGTAATTTGAAGTGTGGATTCACTTCTTGATGCTGAATTAAGTCAATTCAAGATTTTAATTTGATCTGTTGAGCTTTTAATTCAAAAGTCAACTTCCTAGCTTCATAGGTCAACTTGATTTGAATGTGAAGTGTTTAAGACTTGATTCAGTGATTTAATGAGTTGATTGAGATCGTGGAATGGTTTAGAATCTGATTTGAACATGTTTAATTAAGGTTTAGTGAAAATTCAACCTACTATGCAGTTTGGGTTTAAACTAGAACCCAACATTGTTTTCAGTGTTTTTGGCGAGTTTCAAACCTAAATCCTACCTAGACCTCTTGTTTAGGACCTCTAAAATCGATTCAAACCTATTCTTGAAGTTTTAATCTCTTTGTTGGATGAATTCAAGCTCAAATCCGAGCTCTGAGCTCCTTCACTAAGCTTCTTGAGCTTCTACTCCTCCTGAAGCACCTCCAGACTCCCTTTTCTTCCATTAATAAGTGCAGAACACCTCACTGAAGGTATTCAAACCTTCAGTTGAGAGTAAAATGCCCTTCTAGCAGGTCAAGAGACCTATTGTTCTCTTCTCTGTGACTGCTCCACCTTGTTGGAACAAACCACTTCATCCCTAGAATCGAGGGATCAAACATGATCCAAGCACCAAATTGGTGTTACAATTAGGTAGAGCACACAAACAACTCTCGATCAAGCCTTTGCTCAACCGATTTGGCCCAGTGAGTCAATCGGAATCCTCAAGCGAAGTTGGGCCTGGAGTGAGACGAGATAGTCCCACCTCAGGAGTTTATGAGCACATGCCTTACTATAAATTGTTATTGAGCTACGACCCTCTCGGTCGTCAGCCCAGGGCACAAATTGAACTGAGCATATGGGTGTGGGTGTGCATGGGTGTGAGTGTGCGCAGGTGCGTGTATGATGGCCCGAGCGTGGGAGTGGATGTGAGCAGGCCTGATTGGGCCCAGTACTATGCATTGATGAGAATAAACAAAATCCACCTTAAATAAACTAGGCCTGAGCTCAAGTAGGGTCTGGTCCTACCCATTAGGCGCTGTGTATCCCCGAATGAGCTTAGGCCGCCCATTAAAAACCTAATTTTTATAATTGAAGAGAGTTAGTGGGTTAAAGTTGATGAAAATTTGACTAGGTGTGGAGGATTTAATAAGGCAAAGTATAGAGGTAAAGAAAGAAAGAAAAAGAGCTAAAGAGAAGCTAAGTGCTACGCTCAAGAGAGTAAGGAGAGAAACAACATAAGCAAAATAAAGCTCGAGAGAGAGATCACAAGAGAGAAGCAAAAGAAAAGCTGAGTAAAGAAGAGAAGGAGAACTCGAAACAAGAAATATAAGAAGAGCTAAAGGTAAGAAGAGAAATAAAAGAAAATAGGAGCTTAAGCAAAGAGATGAAGAAAGCTTAAAAGGGAATCAGATGTCTCTATACTCTATCAGAAGTCCAATTTTACTTTTTTAAGTCGTCTAAACTTCTTTTAAGACGTCTGATGAAGGATGAAGCTATTATATCTTTTGTAATCGAGTTTTAAATATTATAATAAGGCTTGATATTCTTTGTAAACATTTTATGCCTTATATTCTTGTAATGATTTGTAGTAAACAATGTTTCTATTTGATTTCTAATGTCAAATATTTCTTGTAAACACATTTCTTTTCTTAATGGAATATTGCATGCTTTTATTGTCAATATCTTATGCTATATTCATGTGCTTAAAGTATTATTAATATAATCTGATTGATTAAGTAGTTAGTAATTTATGCTTAGGGATTAATGGTAAATTAAGCTTACTATTATGCCTCTGAGTGAACAACATAGACTAACCAGTTAAAAAAGAATAAAAATCTAAAATGTTAGGTTAACTTGACCCTATACTACATTTACGACATTAATTCGAGTTAACCTAAGTTACTTTCTGATGCAATTAATTAAGTCTAATTAACTTAATTAACTGTGCTGAGAAATAATGCATTAGTAAGTCCCAGTCGAACTCAGGGAGGCATGGTTGAGAATTTCAAAATGAATTCCTAACTGGATTTACTAACTAAACTAACTAATCTAAAGCCTAATCCTAATTGCTAGCATGGCAGATTTCTCATGCAAAATATTTGTCGATGGCGAATTCGAAACGAAGGATCACGGTATAAGTCAAGTAGCAGTAATATGAATACATGAATCTTTTGTTGTGATATTCTTTCAATATGTATACACTAGCAAGATCATTACGGTGCAACATATAATCATTGATATTTGGAGAAATCTCCATAATTTTTTTAATAGTGGAAAATCTTTATTCTATTAACAAATTCACAAAAATGATTACAAAACTAATGCTAGAGACATGCTTGATGATATATATATAAATGCAAGAAGAAGAATCGAGAATAGAGTTTAGGGATAATTAGAAAGGGGGGCGCAAATGGTGCTTCGGCAGGGAGTGCAACGGTGGCCTTGGAGCTTAGTGAAGAGGAGAGGGCATGCCCGAGCCCTTGGAGAGGAGCTTCTCTCCTTGCTAGCTGTCCATGGAGGAGTACCCTTGGAGAGGGACCATGGGGGATGGCCTTGAGAGCTATGGAGGTGGAGCTCTAATGGTGGAATGAGGGAGGAGGAAGATGATGGTGGGTAGCCAAAAGGTATGGGTTTTATAAGGAGATGGGGGCCTTTAGGGTTGGCATTGGAGGATTCTAGTAGGTGGCCTTGGACTCACCAACTTGAAGGAGGAAGTGGTCTTGTGAGATCCACTTTTTGGGGGTTAGTTTGGGGGGGGGGGGGGGGGGGTTGGACTAGGTTTGGAGAGATGTAGACCACTCTAAAGTCTTCTAGAGTGGCCATTGTTTAACGCGCGATATCGGTGTTTAAGATTGATACGTTGTAGTACAGACCAAAATTGCTCATCAACAAATATAATTTATTACTTAAGTTTAAGTCCGAGGTCGAACATAGGGAACAAGTATTGCAGTCACACACTAATCTCAATCAAAATATAAATGAGTACAAGAAATTGGGCAAAATATAGATTTTCAATGAAAAATAACCTGTCACATTAAATATTCAATGAAAAATAACTACTCAAATGATATTTAATACTAAGCAAGGGTATATCAGGAGTTTAATGAGGCAAAAAGATATCTAAGATAAAATAATGGTGATTTGAATCACCATTATTAGCTGTCTGGGATGTCGTAGATGGCGTATTTGATAGAAAGCAAGTGTCGTAGTATAGCCGCAAAGTACAATCCAACAAAGATAGTGTTTTACAAAAATTACGAGACTTGAGTCCTGGTCATTCGTCTCTGGGAGGCGTTGCTTTCACTTTTTAAAATCGATCCTTTTTACTACTCTACTTTGTTTAAAGACGCATGCCGGTTTCCAATCTCCTAACTAAAACTTCACTTCGGTTATTAACTCGAATCACATGCGCATGCGTCAAGTAAATTACGAAAGTCAACGTGTGAGTTTCTGTGAGCACGATTCTAGTGAGGTGGTGACTAGTTATGGAGAAAGCATCTATTGTTAGATTTTCAATATCCTCAAGAAACGACATGCCGGTGCGTAATAGGTAGACAGTTAAAGAGTAAGCACTTAAATCACGCAAATACAATAATTATTAAGCACGTGGTGATTTCAAACACGTAAAGAGATATATAAATATAAATGTGTTCTCATTCATTCATTTGGGAGTTGTTGCACAAGGGATCTAAAGGAAAGCTTGTACATAAATGCTTGAAAATTGAACCTAGATACCAGAAAATGATCGCATACAACAATCTACGGGGGGATTTCGCATGCATCATTGGGGGAGAAGTAAGACTACACTACTAAGTAGTAAATAAGAGAAATAAAATTATAAAGAGAATGAATTAAATCTAGAAGAATAAAGGGCATTTAGGGGTGGTCCCTGATGGCCTTGGAGTGGTCGGGAGGAGAATGAGGGGCGGCCAATGTAGCTTAGGCCGACCCTTGGAGAGAGATAGGGTTGATCCAACATCCCGGCATGGTGTCCTCCATGATGGTGGTGAGCTCATGGAGGTGGAGTAGCTAACCTAAGTGAAGGTGGGCGTGTATGGAGCTAATGAGGTGAGTGGTGCTAATGAAGCCAAGGGATGTGAATGGGGGTGTTTGGCCGCCCATGGGGTCTTTTTATAGACCCAATGGCTTCTCTCTAGAGAGGTGTGGAACTCTCTAGAGAGAGTCCAAGAGTGGCCAGCCACATGGGGTTGGAGGTGGTCTTTGAGATCCAAAAATTGTGGATCTCAATTTGAATGCCTCTTGCTTGCTAAATTTGGCAACCAAGAGGTGGCGCCATCTCAAGAGATCTCTAGAGAATTCTAGAGAAGTGTGTGAGTGAATGGGTGTGTGTGTGTGTGTGGTCGTGCTCTACATGGCTAGGTGGCTTAGGGTAGGTCCTAAGGGGTTTGTGTAGGTGTAGGTCTTGATTTTAGGGTTACAAACCCTAATTGCTAAGGGGAAAATGCAATTAAACTTAACCTAAGTTTAATTGAATGAGTGTGAACCTAATTGAGAGTGGAATAACTCAATTAGGTTGGGTTTAGGTCAATTGGACTCTCACCAAGTCCAATTAAACTTGTGTGGGTTGAGATCTAAGCCCAATTGGACTCAATGAGTCCAATTGACTTAGGTGAAGGTAATTGACTTTGATCTAAGTCAATTGGGTTTAGTGAGGACCTAATAAGGTCCTTAGGTAGGTCAAGAGGTGATGTACTAGGGTTAGGACACCTTAGTTTAGGTTCCTATGGGGTTGGGATTAGGTCTAGAGAGCTAGAGATCCAAGATCAAGACTTGAATCTCAAAACAGGGACTGGAGACCAGCATCAGACGTCCAATAATAGGATCAAACAACTTATACTCAAAAATCAGAAGTCCAGACTTCAGTTCTGGACGTCCAATTTGAGTCAGGGAGAAATCATGGTTCCATTTTGGATACTCTGCAGAAATTGGACGTCTGACAAAGTGTCTGGACATCCAATAACACTGTAGAAGTGGGTTTGAGGTGTGCGGGAGATGGCTAAGGGTCCTGGATGTCCTATAACTTATCTGGACATCCAGATAAGGGCTGGAACTAGGGTTTTAAGACTTCCTAGGGTGTTGTGACCTAATCTAAGGGTGGCTAAGGCTTGGGGAAGTCTCTAGGCTATCCTAGGGCTAGGATGGACCAAAGCTCTTCACATTTTACTACTTTATTCCTACTTAATAGAATAGCAAACTTTAACCCCCTTACATTATTGTTCCTATATCTAAACTAAGCCTTCTACTCCAGCTCTGCTACAACTCCCGTTATTCATGATCCAGCTCCAGATCAAGCTCCTGATCAACTTATTCCCTGCAATTGACATAATATACTTAATCAGCACATTATAACTTTATTTTATGCATGGCTAAAGTAAAGCAGTAGAGATGCAGATAATGTGTATGTATGCATGAATAGCCCTAACTTATGCTAAGTCATAGCCTAATCTAGGTCAATTAATACCTATGATTGCTACGCAATCATACCCCCATGCCTAAATCTTGCTAGTCCCTAGCAAATGCAAGACTAAATTATTTACAGAAAGGGTCTTTAAGGGACTGATTATTTTATCAAGTGTATGCATAGAGATTTTTCTCCTTTTTGTTTTCATCCTATGCTCTAGAAATCCAGACAATCGTGAAAGTGCAGCTATGTAGTTTTGCAACGGATTCGAGTGAAAAACTGATTCACCTCTAAAGCCTGTACTTGACCCCTAGTAAAAATTCTAGCGGGATAGGCGTACTTCTTCCCTTGGGGTATTCAAGATGTTCTATGAACTCCACCCCTGCTTTAGGCTTAGGTAGAGAATCTCTTAGGGAAAGGATTATATATTTGGTGGCTCACTCTCACTTGGTGCTACATAGAGACTAGTACTACAGAATCTAGATTCCCAGATTACTAAGTAACTCAACTCAGAGAAAGACGAGAAAAAGTATGCTCTCTTTTTCTTCCTTTGTATTCATTCTCTCTTTGTCTTTTTCTTAGAGCTCACTATCTCACCAGATTCACACATATGATCTGAATTTGGTGGTCTCACTAGGCATTAACACTTTAATTGAGTTCTCATAACCCTAACACTAAGTCGGAATTCCTCAGCCAGTATTTGGGCGATTAGAAACACAAGAAAAATAGGTTATGGCCATATTTGGTGGATCTCAATTTTATTTGGTGGTATTGCCTCGATGAAATAAACACTAAATATTCATTCTTTTCTTTGCTTTTTCTTCTTTTTCTAATTTTTTTTTTTTTTTAACATAACACAACTAACATACATCCATGAACTTTATTGAGGAGGCATTATTAGGGATTGGTGGTACTCAAGAGACATCGGGTGGCTTATTTGGTGGAAGTGCCTACTCAAGACACTGGGAGAGACGGATAGAACGGTGTATTTCTGACCTTGATATCAATACCCTCCTTCAGCTGAGGATTTCGTAGAGAATGGTTGTAACCATCCACCTTAGCCCTAGTTTTATGAAAACTTGCTCTCTGCATATTTGCCTTATTCGGTGGCTCTCACAATTTCGCACAAAAATGTATACGCGGAAATCGAGAGCGAAAACTATGTCTAAACTCAAAGTATCATCAACTAATTATCTAGGATTCTAGATTACTTGCACTAATCTTAGAGGACCAGTACACTCTACTCTCATCTCACACTATTTGGTGGATTGGAAGAAAATCTACCTGACTCCCAAAACACTGTCCAAGGGTTCAGGAAAAAAAGCACTGCTTCTTCTCGATAGACTGAAGACGTTTATCAGCCTTCACCATGAATCCATTGCAAATTCTACGTGTGTGTGAAAAGTTGTACTGGATTCCAGATTACAGGAATCAACTAGAGGATAAAATCCCTAATGCATTCTCTTAATAAAATAATCTTATTCATGAATGCAATATGTATATATGCTATGAACAATTAACCTCGTATAATTTGTACTTCGTGAATTTCCCGTATCAGGTTACAAACAGCTTGACCCTAAATTTAGAACAAAAGGTGAGTGGGTGAGTCGGAAGTGGCTGTTGCGAACGATTTCTAGCTCCAATGCGAGCATTGGAGGTGGAGTCGATTTTTCTTTTATTTAACATCCTAAAGTACGTTTTGCATGCAGCTCCGAGGTTTTCCTAAGTGTTGGCAAAAAAATTTTTTAGTTTCTGCTATATCTACCCCCTCATGCCTAAGTTCTTGCTTGTCCTCATGCATGAATATATAAAAGAAAATAAATACTACAGGGGGAGAGTGGGTAGAAATCACCTGTAATTTCTCCTAAAATTATATTCAGCCCTGGCCAACCTGTTAACATGCAATATACAAAGGGGACATATGCTAAAGCAGAAATATGCTACGTATAAAAATGGTTATGTATAGATGATGGTGGAATGTGGAGTGAATGGTATTTATACGTGCTGAGTTTAACGCCTCCAGTTGGGCGAGCACTCAATCACACGTCCTCACTAAGATGAACAACCTCGTCAGGTGGAGGAGGTTCCTGGGCCAAAAATGGCTTGAGGCGCTGGCCATTTATCGTGAATATATGCCCAGATTTTAGGTCCTTGATTTGGACTGCCCCATTAGGATATGGCTGCATCACAACATATGGGCTAGTCTACTTGGACTTAAGCTTCCCCGTAAATAGTTTCAGCTGTGAATCAAATAACCAGACTCGCTGGTTGGGCGTGAATACTTTTATCCGGATGTGGTGGTCATGAAAGGCCTTGGTCTTTTTCTTGTATATTAATGCATTCCCATAGGCCTCCCACCGGATTTCTTCTAATTCGCTGACCTCCTGCATCAAGGTCAAGGTTGCATTTCTGCATCGCCCAAAAGGCGCGGTGTTTCAGCTCTACAGGAAGGTGACAGGCCTTGCTATATACCATGCGATATGGTGACATTTCGAGTGGGGCCTTGTATGCGGTCCGATATGCCCAGAGTGCATCGATTAATTTGTCGGACCAATCCTTCTTGTCTGGTCTAACCATCTTCTGGAGAATCAGCTTGATTTGACGGTTAGACACTTTAGCCTGCCCATTGGTTTGCAGGTGATACGGGGTGGCTATGTGGTGATGTACCCCATATTTCTTTAATAACGACCTGAAATGGGCGTGGATGAAGTGGCTTCCCCCGTCGCTAATCAGGGCACAAGGTATTCCAAATCTTGCAAAATATTTTGCCGTATGAAAGAAATGATGGTCTTGTGGTCAGCCCGTCTCGCCGAGATGGCCTCGACCCACTTCGAGACATAATCAACAACTAGCAATATGTACTCGAAGCCATGATAGGGTTGGAGTGCCATCATGTCTCTCCTGGTCATAGAACCGACCGACTAACATTGTTTGCAGTGTTGGGCGTAATCGTGTGTATCTCTGAAGATGGTTGGCTAGAAAAATCCCGACTGCAAAATTTTTGCAGCGATTTTCCGTCCTAAGAAATGGCCACCACATGCATCATTGTGGCAGAAAGATAACACACTGGGGATCTCAGAGTCTGGGATGCATCTGCGAATAATCTAATCCACTCCAATGCGGAAGAGCAATGGGTCATCCCAGAGGTAGTATTTGGCCTCTGCAATGAATTTGAGTTTCTGGTCTTTGGATAGGTTGGCGGGAATTTTGCCTGCGGCAAGGTAGTTAGCGAAATCTGCATACCAGGGGAACTCAACAGAATGAAGCGCCAAAAGAGATTCATCCAGAAATTGTTCATGGATAGGCAGGGAATAAGGAATGTGGTCTGGGTCCAATCTGGATAGGTGATCCACCACAACATTTTGTTTTCCGGCTTTGTCACGAATTTTGATATCAAATTCCTGCAATAGAAGGATCCATCAAATGAGCCGTGGTTTGGCATCTTTCTTTGCCAACAAATGCCGGAGGGCGGAGTGGTCAGTGAAGATGATGACCTTGGACCCTAATAAATATGATCAGAATTTCTCCAACCCGAATACTATTGTTAGCAGTTCTTTTTCGGTGACAATGTAATTATGCTGAGCCTCATTCAGCGTCTTGCTAGCATAGTATATGACAAAGGGTTGTTTCTCCCGACGCTGACCTAAAACAACACCGACGGCAAAATCAAAAGCGTCGCACATCATTTCGAAATCAAGCGACCAGTCGGGTGGTTGGAGAATCAGGGAGTCGGAAACAACACTTCGTAAAGTCTCGAAGGCGCTGAGACACAAGGCATCGAATTCAAATGGGACATCGGTAACCAGGAGATTCGTCAAAGGCCGTGCAATTTTTGAGAAATCGCGTATAAATCTTTGATAGAAGCCAACGTAACCCAAGAATGATCTAATCTGCTTGACCGAGCTAGGTGGCGGTAAGTGGGAGATAATCTCTGATTTAGCCCGATTGACCTCGAGTCCATTTTTAGAGATCATGTGCCCTAGTACTATGCCATCCCTCACCATGAAATGACTTTTCTCCCAGGATAGTACTAGGTTTACCTCAATACACCGTTTCAGGATCTTGGTGAGGTTATCAAGACAAGATGCGAAATCATCTCCGAAAATAAAGAAGTCATCCATGAATACCTCCACATAATCCCCAATCATGTCGGAGAAGATAGCCATCATACAACACTGAAATGTCGCTGGTGCATTGCAGAGGCCAAAGGGCATCCGCTTGAAGGCGAATGTTCCAAAGGGGCATGTGAATGTGGTCTTGTCCTGATCTTCCAGGCTAAGCACTACCTGATTATACCTGGAGTATCCATCCAGAAAGTAGAAGAAACTACATCTGGCTAACCTTTCCAAGATCTGGTCAATGAACGGTAACGGAAAGTGATCCTTCTGGGTATCCGTGTTCAGTTTCCTGTAGTCAATGTAGACCCGCCAAGATGTCGCAGTGCGGGTCGGGATGGATTCGCCCTTATCATTTTTCATGACAGTGAGTCCTGCTTTCTTGGGCACTATCTGAATCGGACTCACCCACTGGCAGTTTGAGATTGGATATACAATGCCTGCATCCAACCATTTGATGATCTCCTTCTTAACAACCTCTAGCATATTTGGGTTAAGCCGTCTTTGAGGTTGTCTCGAAGGTTTCACCCCCTCATCCGTGTAAATGTGATGAGTGCAATACGGGGGGCGAATACCACGGAGATCAGCAATACTCCACCCGATAGCAGCCCTATGATCTTGAAGCGTAGAAATCAATTAATGCTCCTGTTCTTGGGTTAAGTGGGCATTGATAATGACTAGATATGTCTCACTTTCGCCCAAGAACACATACTTAAGTGAGTCAGGTAAGGGCTTCAATTCAATCACGGGTGGGTCGGAATCAGATATGAGAGTGGGAGGAGCAGAATCAAAGGTGGGAATCTGTTGATCCATGTGCATGTGAATTCTCGCTGATTTGCTACTTGTAAAATCGGTTGCGACTACATTAACGGGAAACCCGTTAGCTATAGTCATGTCTTTCTGCAATAACAAGGGTGATTCAATAATATATGGATCAGGATAGCTGGATTCAGGGGTGCTATGGTTAGAAGCACACCCTAAATAGTCAGATCCTCGGGGAGATATGTGTAATGCAGTGGTTTCAGTCCCGTGTGGATCGAGGTCCGAGAACCCCGATAGTGTCGACGAATGAGACATTGGGTCGTCACAAAGGAGCCCAATGTAACCATAGTAAGCCGAATCTTCTTCTTCACCATCCTCCTCTATTCGATCATAGTCGAAGTTCTTTGCTACCCTGAATATGTCTAGTCGAAGTCGCTCATTGCCTAAGGCAATCTCCATACACCCAGATGCACAATCGATGTTTGCTTGGGCTGTCGCCAGAAATGGGTGACCCAAAATAATTTGTGCATCTCGGAGATTAGGAGGAACTTCCATAACGAGAACGAAAAAATCTGTGGGAAAGTAGAACCTGTGGACCTTCACGATCATGTTCTCAACCACCCCCTTAGTGTTTTGACTGATCTGTCAGCCAGCTAAATCATAACCGAGGTGGGTTTCAACTCCCCAAATTGAAATCGATCAAATACGGCGGTGGGAGTTAAGTTGATGGAAGAACCCAAATCTAGAAGGGCCCGATCAAATGGAGAATCCTGCAAGAAGTAGTATATGAGTGGGGTACCAGGGTCTTTCTTCTTCGGTGGCAAGTCGCTAGAATCACGGCGCTAGCTTCTTTCGACAGTACCACCTGTCGTCCAATTCTTGGCTATCACTTCGGGGTACAGTAGTCCTTGAAGAACCTAGCAACAGCGGGAATGTGATCGATAGCCTCGAGGAGGGGGACCTGAATATGTACTTCCTTAAACATCATTTTCAGGTCCTCAAAATTCCACGTGTCCTTTTTCCATACTACATTTCATGTCAAAGCCTCAGGAAAAGGGACGGGAATCTCAGGGTTAAATGGCCTCTTACCCTTATCTACCGCAGGTGGCTCCTGAGATGATGAAGACGGAGTCGAACTCACCTGCAGCGAACGGTGGGAAAAATCAAGACCCACCTGCCTAGGTGGTGGGTCGAATGTCTTCCTTTCGCTTCACAAAGAAATAACATGTGCATCAGCTTGCTGTCCATGAGGTGGTGGGGGAGCGGAAGGGGCAGAATACGCGGGATTCTGCAAAGGCAACCGGCCTTGCGCGTAACTGGGTGGTGCAGGAGGCGCCTGTAGTATGGCGTGTGCCTGTCCCTGTAGTGCCTGAAACCTGGGTAGGGCACCCTGGTTCTGCACATATCGAGGATTCGGGACAGGCTGGGAGGGCAAGGCTCCCTATGTCCTATGCTCCTGCAACAACTGGTTCTGCGCATTCTGTATGGTCTGAATCTGATCAACCATCGCCTTCATAATCTGCAAGCTATCTTGTGTAGACTTCCTCATCGATTCTTGCAGCTCCTCTTTCAGCGCCTCCAAAGGGTCAGCCCACCTTGGAGGTGGTGGGCAGCTTGGTGCAGCGGCTAGTATAACGAGTGAGGTTGCTGCTGCTAAGGCAGGAATGGCTGCTGCCTAGGGTACGTGTTTTGCGCATTCCCGTATTGCCTGGTCTAGTAGTGTGGATCTTGATGTGGTCTCTATGAATTACCAAACCAGGAGAAGTTCAGATGCTGGTGCCAACCAGGGTTATACGTCTCTGAGTACGGGTTATTACTCCCATATCCTTGGATAGCGCTGACATCCTCGTTGGCTGAAGATGTCTGAGACGTATATCCATCAAGGGGACACGCATTATAATCTACGGGTGGTGCGTAGCCCTGGTCGAAAGGTGCCAGATCTGGATTATTCATGGGATCCAGATATGCAGGATCTCATGAATATAGAGAAGATGCATCCTGAGTGAGTAGATTAACTCAAGCAGGTGGGGCTCAGGGTGCATAGGAAGATCTTGCGATGGTAGAGCTCGAGTCGGTTTGACCTTGACTGATCTGGTCAATCTTCTTCTCAATTAGGTTTATTCTATCCAGCTGCTTGATGATGATATCCATATCGGCTCGAATAGATTCGGTGTGAGCCTCATGGACACCAACCCGCTGCTAACCAGGCTGCTGGAACTGGTTCATAGATGCGACATTCATCGAGTTCTCCGCTAATGATTCGAACATCTCAAATGCGTTGTTCTCATCTTTTGCGAGAAAATTCCCGCCGCTAGATGCATCGGCCAGATACCGATGTGTGTCATCTAGCCCATGGTAAAAAATCTGAGCTAAGTGCCATCTGGGTATACCATGATGCGGGCATTTTCGGAGAAGGTCATGGAATTTGTCCCATGTTTCGTGTAATTTCTCCCTAGCTCCCTGGGAGAAAGTCGTGCTTGCGTGTCGCATTGCATTTGTTCGACCGATTGGGAAGAACTTTTGCAGGAATTCATGTCGTAATTCTAGCCAGGTTCCAATTGGCTTCCCAATAGTCTTGAACCAGTATGAAGCTTTGTCCCTCAGAGAGAATGGGAAAAGCTTCATCAGAACAATCCCAAGATCAATATTTCTGGGTTGGATAGTTTCAGTGAGTCGACTCAGGTCCTTGAGGTGTTGGAACGGATCTTCGCTTGAGTTCCCATAGAAATGAGTGCTGATCAACCCAATTACATTGGGCTTGAGCTCAAATGCATCTCCACCTGTGGGAATTCTGACAAGAGGTGCGACGATTTGTGCGGCTGGGTCGTAGAAATCCCGTAGTTGTTCTCCTCGCGGTGGGTGCTGCATCCTGTCAAGTGCCGTAAGAATGCAATCCATGCTCTGCTGATGCTGCTCCTCAAATTCGGCGACCCGGGCTTCCAGACGAGCCATCGGGTCTAGATTCTCGATGTCCTAACCCGGTTTAGGTCCAGGTCTAGGATTTGCCATGGTGGCTCTTAGAGTAGAAGAGATTGGGGGAGAAGATGGTCCGGGCGAGGTGACTCACCTCCTTGGGAGTGGCTCCCAAGGTCCAACCAAGTGAGGTCGAAGTGACCTCCTTCCGCGCATACACCACCCAACCCCTGGGTTGGTGTAGCCACACAGGATAAGGCTAAGGCCTTGTCAATCAAATGGTCCTTATAGATCAGGTGACCAGATTTTTTGTTAGGGATTTGAATTCCTGAAGATAAGTTCGTCGTACAACCGACTGAAAGTGAATCCCGCCTCTCAAGCTAACCCAGCCAGTCTTGTTACGAGGGGACTAAGGGGAAGGTTCTTCCTTTGGCTTATGCCTCCAGTTCTAGTGACCCCCGAGCCACAGTCGTTTGACACTACCCCGCAGACTTAGTCACCAGGTTTGGAAAGAGAGATTAAAAACACCCAGTAGTATGACAACGAACTCGGGTTGATTTCGTGTTTTAAAATTAATTTTTAACCCGTTCTCTTCAATGGGGTTTGTGGTGAGTAGCCCACAAGGTGACCAAGCTCACCGGCTAACTAGACTTGATTAAGTATAGGTTAGCCTAAAGTGTGGTCTCTAGTTGTAACCCTAAAGATTCAACCTAAGTTGCATGCACTTCTAGGGTTTTTTTTTTCAGCAGACCACAAAAGTGAAGTTGGCTCTGATGATAATTGGAATCCAATTAATTTGAAATTTTGCGAGTAGATTCCTCTTTCAATTAGTTTTTCAGAGAATATTTTTTTCAATTTTTACTGTTTCAACCGAATTTTTAGGGAATTTTGAATATCAGGGGGTCAGATCTGGAATTTTGACCCCTGGTCGATTTTTTGCTTTGAAATAGTATCAAATGACCTTCAAAAATTCGGCAAAAATATGGAAAATAAATTCAATGAGATCAGCTTTCAAACCCCACCATTTTTAGTCAAAACATATTCGCAGATTGCTCAAAATCTCTTTTTGAAATTTGAAAAATTTTGAATCTAGATCAATCTGACCCTCGTGCACTTCGCAAATTTTTAAAAATTGTATACTTGGAATTTTTTAAAATAATGGTGGTGTTTGAAAGATGGTTTGAAAGTGAAGGCTTAGCCCAAATTTCATAATTTTTCACTTACTAGTTTTTCGGCAATCGAATTTTTAAATCGAGCTTGAAATCTAGCTGAAAATCAGGAGATAGTGGAAAAGCTTTTTAAAGAGGTTTGAATTTGAAATCTAAGCTTTCCACCAAAAATGTCCTTTTTTTTCAAATCTTCTACACATTTTTTTTCCTTTTTTTCAAAAAGAATTTTTCAAAAGATTCAAAGAAAATATCTTTTTTTTCTTTTTCCAACTAACCTAGATTCAAAAGGAAACCTAATCTAGATTTTTTTCAAAATTTTTCTTTTTTTGATTTTTTTCATGAAAATGAGAAAATTCTTCTTTTTTTTCACAAAAGAAATTGCAGGGAGTAGATCTAGTCCTACGGTTCAGAAAATAAACCTAATCTAAGAGAATGTAATGTGCACCTGATTTCTTTTCCACGCTCGTTGTGTACGCAGATCCCATTTGTCTTCCATGTCCTGCACATCAAAAACAACGTAGAGGCAAATTCGTCAGTAATAGATTAAAAGATAGAAATCAAGAAAAATGACGTTGCCTCCCCAGCAACAGCACCATTTGTTTGGGATGTCGTACATCATGTATTTGATAGAAAACAACTGTCGTAGTATAGCCGCGAAGTACGATCCAACAAAGATAGTGTTTTACAAAAATTACGAGACTTGAGTCCCGGTCGTTCATCTCTGGGAGGCGTTGCTTTCACTTTTTAAAATCGATCCTTTTTACTACTCTACTTCGTTTAAAGGCGCACGCCGATTTCCAATCTCCTAACTAAAACTTCACCACTTCGGTTATTAACTCGGATCACATGCGCATGTGTCAAGTAAATTACGAAAGTGAACGTGTGAGTTTCTGTGCGCACGATTCTAGTGAGGTGGTGACTAGTTATGGAGAAAGCATCTATTGTTAGATTTTCAATATCCTCAAGAAACGACATGCTGGTGCGTAATAGGTAGACAATTAAAGAGCAAGCACTTAAACCACGTAAATACGATAATTATTAAGCTCGTGGTGATTTCAAACACATAAAGAGATATATATATAAATGTGTTTTCATTCATTCATTTGGGAGTTGTTGCACAAGGGATCTAGAGGAAAGCTTGTACATAAATGCTTGAAAATTGAACCTAGCTACCAGAAAATGATCGCATAAAACAATCTACGGGGGGATTTCGCATGCATCATTGGGGGAGAAGTAAGACTACATTACTAAGTAGTAAATAAGAGCAATAAAATTATAAAGAGAATGAATTAAATCTAGAAGAATAAAGGGCATTCAGGGGTGGTCCCCGATGGCCTAGGAGTGGTCGGGAGGAGAATGAGGGGCGGCCAATGTAGTTTAGGTCGACCCTTGGAGAGAGGTAGGGTTGACCCAGCATCCCGGCATGGTGTCCTCCAAGATGGTGGTGAGCTTGTGGTGGTGGAGTAGCTAACCTAAGTGAAGGTGGGTGTTATGGAGCTAATGAGGTGAGTGGTGCCAATGAAGCCAAGGGATGTGAATGGGGGTGTTTGGCTTCCCATGGGGTCTTTTTATAGACCCAATGGCTTCTCTCTAGAGAGGTGTGGAACCCTCTAGAGAGAGTCCAAGAGAGGCCGGCCACATGGGGTTGGAGGTGGTCTTTGAGATCCAAAAATTATGGATCTCAATTGGAGTGCCTCTTGGTTGCTAAATTTGGCAACCAAGAGGTGGCGCCATCTCAAGAGATCTCTAGAGAATTCTAGAGAAGTGTATGCATGAATGGGTGTGTGTGTGTGTGTGTGTGGTCATGCTCTACATGGCTAGGTGGCTTAGGGTAGGTCCTAAGGGGTTTGTGTAGGTGTAGGTCATGATTTTAGGGTTACAAACCCTAATTGCTAAGGGGAAAATGCAATTAAACTTAACCTAAGTTTAATTGAATGAGTGTGAACCTAATTGAGAGTGGAATAAATCAATTACATTGGGTTTAGGTCAATTGGACTCTCACCAAGTCCAATTAAACTTGTGTGGGTTGAGATCAAAGCTCAATTGGACTCAATGAGTCCAATTGACTTAGGTGAAGGTAATTGACTTTGATCTAAGTCAATTGGGTTTGGTGAGGACCTAATTAGGTTCTTAGGTAGGTCTAGAGGTGATGTACTAGGGTTAGGACACCTTAGTTTAGGTTCCTATGGGGTGGGATTAGGTCTAGGGAGCTTGGATCCAAGATCAAGACTTGAATCTCAAAACAAGGACTGAAGACCAGCATCAGACGTCCAATAATAGGATCAAACGACTTATACTCAAAAATTAGAAGTCCAGACTTCAATTCTGGACGTCGAATTTGAGTCAGGGGGAAATCAGGGTTCTGTTTTGGGTACTCTACAGAAATTGGACGTCTGACAAAGTGTCTAGACGTCCAATAACACTGCAAAAGTGGGTTTGAGGTGTGCGGGAGATGGCTAAGGATCATGGATGTCCTATAACTCATCTGGACGTCCAGATAAGGGCTGGAACTAGGGTTTTAAGGCTTCCTAGGGTGTTGTGACCTAATCTAAGGGTAGCTAAGGCTTGGGGAAGTCTCTAGGCTATCCTAGGGCTAGGATGGACCTAAGCTCTTCACATTTTACTACTTTATTCCTACTTAATAGAATAGCAAACTTTAACCCCCTTACATTATTGTTCCTATATCTAAACTAAGCCTTCTACTCCAGCTCTGCTACAACTCCCGTTGTTCCTGATCCAACTCCAGATCAAGCTCCTGATCAGCTTATTCCCTGCAATTGACATAATATACTTAATTAGTACATTATAACATTATTTTATGCATGGCTAAAGTAAAGCAGTAGAGATGCAGATAATGTGTATGTATGCTTGAATAGCCCTAACTTATGCTAAATCGTAGCTTAATCTTAGTCAATTAAGACCTATGATTGCTACGCAATCATTAGCTTAGATACATATATAATAATTACTCAATGATGTAAATAAATGCACAGTTCCTCAAATAATGCCACAGTGTTTTCAATCAAATCAGACATCAAGTCAGATGACCAAATGACTTAAGTTCAGCTTTGCTACAGTGCCTCAAAGAGTCTTCTTCTTCTGTTCTTCCCTTTTGCTTCTTCTTTTGTTCAAGCCTTCTTCCTCAACCTCTTCTTTTCTTCTTCTGCCTTGGCTCTTCTTAGCTCCTCTCTTTCCTCTCTTCTTCTTTCAAGCTCTCACAGCTAAGTGTCGAGCCTCCTTCCTTCAAAGCAAAACCCCCCTCCCACGCTCTCTCTTTCTTTCTCTTCCGCCTCTTCTCTTTCACTGAAACCAAGTAATCGGGTATTCAGGTCAAGCATGTACCCAAGTCCAGGGCTGTGAGCGTGAGTCGCAGCTGAGGAGTGCTTAGGATTGGTAATCGGGTTGGGTTGAGTGAGCATGAGTAGGTGAGCGGGGACCTCACCCCCGATGTCTGAGGCGAAGAGCTGATGTGACAAAATAACTTAAGCACTTCTGCTCGACTAAGATCCCACGATGTGGGTCTAAATTCGATCCTTTTGTCGCGTGCGACTGCAGGTGGAGTGGCTTCGAATTGAAGTAGTAGCGGGTGGTGTGGTGCCTAATTAACCAACTGGGTGTGTGCCTAGAAGCCTTCCATACAACCTGGAGGTGTTATCTGGGATGTGTGATGCCTAGAGATAGAAGAACACAGCTGTGCTGATGGCGGCAGTGGTTGAGCGTCGACGAACCCTAAAATACATCAACACGGCCTCTTGGCCACATTAAACAAGTTCCTAAGCATCGCTTGAGATTGTGGAGTATGATGGTGGTGTTTTGATGGCGTGAGAGGGCGTGAATTAGTCAGATGAGGTTGGGGTAGGTGTGTGGAAGTGGGTTAGTTCGGTGGGTGGTTTGGGTAGGTGAAAAGGTGAAATAGGAGATGGCTTTTGGTTGTGGTGGAATGGCGAAGCTTTTGGAAGTGGAATGGAGTGGTTTGGTGGTCTGTGGTGGTGGTGCGAGCTTGCCGGAGTCCTTGCCAAAGCGGAGGAAGATGACAAGGGTGGTGGTGATATGGTGGTCAAATTGAGGAGTTACGGGGAGGAAAAGAAAGGAGAGAAAAGAAGGGAGATTTAGGACCTAGAATTGCGGATGGAGGTAGAGTGGCGTCAGCTGCGGTTGGTCAATGCCGAGGACGAATGATTCTCCAACGAGGGAGACGGCGAGGAAGAAGGGGCTAAGGCACCTCTGAGTTGACCGCCGCGAGGCGGAGGAGGTCGGGAAGGAAGGAGACATCCCAATTTGGCTATTGGGAGGCCGTAGGACGACGGAGGAGGAGGCTCACCGTAGCTAGGGTAGACATGGCCAGAGAAGGGGTTTGAAGAGGGTTTTTGGGCCAAAACCTAGCTAAGGAGCACGGCCTTGCATTGGGCATGCTTTTATAGGGCTTAGGATGGAGTTCGAAGCTTGGAAACAATTTTGGAAACTTTGAGTTTCTTGTGAATGTGGGATACCCACATCTCTCATGCGTTCGCATAAGAGATTGGGAAAAAATTGGAGTCCAAGGTCGGGTTTGATTGAAAGAGAACTCCTTAAGGAATCTCTGGTTCAAATATGAGACAGATTGATTGAGAATCGAGCGAGAAATCCTCGCTCGAAACTTGACGATGCAGGTCTGACATTCCAAAAATGATGCAAGGACCTTTTTGCAATGAATGATGATAAATTTAGGGATCTTTTTGCAGTTATTTCAAAAGTTAGGGGCAATGTGTGAGAGAAAAGAGTCAAACAGGATTGAAATGTAAACTAAGTCAAGATGATTTTCAATTGGGCCCAAATTTTGGTACAAACCTAATTTGGACTCAAGGAATTTGATGGTGAAGTCAGATTTAGATTTTGACCAAGTTTAACTAGTTAAATTACACAAAAACCCAAATTAGGGTAATTATCTGTCTGAGACTCTGTTTTAGATCAGAATGGGTTTAGATGGTCAAATTAAGGATGTCAAACCCTAGAGAATTTCTATAATTTTTAAAGGGTTTAGGTGAATTTTATCCTAACCAGAACCTCAGTTAATTAAGCAGGTCTGTTTTTAGGGTTTTAGATGTCATTTAATTCTTGAAATGCGTGAAAACATATTTTTATCTACATGAACCCATTTATTAGACATTAATGCATATTTGACCTTTAGTAAACCCCTAAGAAACTCTGTGGTTACTCTGCATTTATGATAGGATGGTAAAATTGTAGTTTTGACCCTAATTTCTTGTTATTCTCTTAGAAAGGATATGCAATGAATTACTTGTTGGTGCTAGAGCACCGCAATCGTTTATTTTGATGATAACAAAACACGTGTCATTTAACATTTGCACTTGAAGTCTTAGATTTTAGGTTAATTGCAAATGGAGATGTGGTTAGATGAAATTCGAGCTCGCACCCAGGACGAATTGGAGGAGCTTCGCGAGGAGCAATAGCTTGAAGAAGGAGAAGAAGATGATAGAATTCTATTTATCTCTTTCTATGTACTTTTATCTTTATTTCCTTGCCCTTTTTGTTTCTTAGAATATCATGTTAAAGAGCCTCAAAAAACCCTAATAGTAGTCTTAGGAACACTTCCACAACCCTATGATACTTAGGTTTTATGTAAAGAACTTAGAAAACCAAACTAGGGTTCAAATAGCCTTTTCAGATGACTAATCTGAAAATCAGACGTCAGTCAGACGTCTTGAAAGTATTTATCAGACGTCTGATAAATACTTTTAAGACGTCTGACTGTTGACTCAGACGTCCGATTATATTTAGGCTGGACTTAGTTAGTTCTATCTAATGAAATCAGACGTCCAGACCTTAATCCAGACATCTTAGAAGACGTTTGACGATTTTGCCAGACGTCCAATTAGTGGACCATTGGCTGTCTTAGTAAACACTAAAGGAAATGACCATTAGCCTCGTACCAAACGTCCGTAGAAGACCCCAGATGTCTGATACATGACCATTTTGCCTCGGCTGACCCAAAATCTCTTCTCAAAGATTTTCTAGCCGTTGCACTCCCTTGGGAATCCATTTCCACAGAAAAGTAGGTTTCCAGACATCCAGACATCATTCCAAATGTCTTGTATGTTGTCTGATGACAATTCATTAGAACCCTGTTTAGATCTAATTCAAGTCAGGAAGGAGACCCGCCTAAAATCAGACGTCTGACTTTGTTCCCAGACATCTTAAACTAGTTTTCCAGGCATCTGATACCAGGATCAGATGTCTGATAACCCTGTCAGTGTAATGATTAATCCTGATTTCGGCCTAATTCTCTTGGAGCTTGCACCCAACGGCTATGGAAGCCTTTTTAGGGCCTCTATAAATAGAGGAGAACCCTTGCCACTCAAACACACACCTAGATACACCAAGACACATCTAAGCTACATACTTTCCACTCTTTAGTGTCTAAAAGAAGAAGATCATATAGAAGAAAGCTCTTGATCTCCAAGCTTAGTTCTACACCTAGAGAGCTTGATTCCTGTTGCGCACCCACTCTCCCTCCGCGATTACGAGAGCGACGAAGCGCTACCGCGTGGTTCATGCATCCATGTCGTCAACGCACTTCTTGCAAAGGAAAGCATCCTAACTCCTATAGAAGCTTAGTTTAAGAATATATTTGTTGGCTCTATAGGACTATTTGTATTTTACTTTATTATTTGGTTGGGTATTCACGTTTCGAATTCTCGTCTCCTTCGCTAGACAAAATCAACAGAAGGGGTTTGAGGTACGCTACCCTCATATAAAGTAGCGTGGTTGTAATTGAGGTTGTACTACCCTCGTTTAAGTAGTACGTTAGTGGATTTGATCAACTTGGTTGATCGGAAAATCCTAACTCGAGAGGGTTAGGTGGTGGTTTTCACCCGGGTTGAGTTTCCACCTAAAAATCATTGTGTACATTGTGTGATTGTTATTTTGTGAGATTGTTCCATTTATAATTCCGCATTATTTTTACGTCATGCTGATCTTACCCCCTCCAAGTAGGGATTTACATTACTATCTTCTGGCAGTTATGTAGGAGCATTTAATGATGGAATATGACTAAATAAAGCTAGATATTGCTTATGATGACATTATCATCAACCATCCAAATGGTGGAGGTGAGGAGGGGTGCGTTGGGTTTAGTCCTAAGTGTGTTGGGTCCAGTAGGTTGGGTCTAGTTGGTTGTGTCCTAGTCTAATTAGATGTATGTGTGTGTAATTGGGTTAGGAGATCCCTAATTAGGTTCTTGGATTAGGATTTGGGTGTAACCTAATTAGGTTAGGGTTAAAGGTAGTAGGATAGGCTTAGGAGGTGATAACCCTGCATTCAATGATGATAATTCCGTCAACCAGGGTTTATCTTGACGATATATGTGCACTAATAACATACCATGATGGGCATGGGAGCACTGCATGCATTGCAAATTAAGATTGCTTATAAATCAATGTTTAATAGCCATATGTACAAGTGCATGTTGAAACAAGCCTCAGATGAGAAATCGGACCACACGGATGGATTTAGATCGACGAATGGAATTTAACGGACTCGAAATCACTTAAATCCAACATCCGAAGCTCCCTCGACCAACCCAAGAAGTTCTGGTTGTTGATCATCAGATCAACGGCCCACAAGTGACCACGTGGCGCCATCCTCCGCCCTCGCACCAACGCTGCAGCCGTAATCGTCACGTAGAGCCCGTTCAGCCATCCGATCCAAGGATCGAACGGCTGAGGACCCACCAGCCTCACTAGCACCGCGCTCTCCATCATGCTTTGATCATCAGATCAACGGCCTACAAGCGGCCACGTGGCGCCATCCGCCGCTCCGCACCCACGCTGCAACCGCGATCGTTACGCAGAGCACTCTCAGCTGTTCGATCCAAGGATCGAACGGTTGAGGACCCACCAGCCTCACCAGCACCGTGCTCTCCATCGAGCCAAGATGCATCTCGGTCGTCCGATCGTCCATCAGATAACTGAGCGTTCACGCAAAACCGTGACAAAGCGCGAGCACCCCACAGCGGTTAGTGCCTCTCCACACTTGTCGAGGACGCACGTTCGAGACGCACCAGCCACATCCATGCTCACGATCAAAATTCAGCCATTGATGCCCGTGCGGATGGCGGGGATGAAGGCCACACGACGCAACAGAAGCACGCGGATGCTCCTGGGCGAGAATGCACGCAATCCACAGCACGCGCCCACGTGAATTCTCAACCATCGATTAGTGATTGAACGGTTGACGCATGCCCATCACACACACTTGCGGGCTGCTTAGACGATGTAGCGCACCCTTAGCCGTCTGATGGCAATCCGCACCTCGGATCCAATGGCTGAGGATGCACGGGCGCAGATTGAGGGGAAGAAGCACATATGCCTCAAAGGATCGATGGGCGAGGAGCTTCACCGACACTTATGGAATGGGTTTAGCGATGTCCCGGACGTTGCTAAAACCCTGACTTAGTTTGGAAACCCCTTCTCTATATGAACCTCCTCAACCACCCCATTCAAGGGCATTCAATTCACACACACTCTCCATGCAACACTAAACTTCTCCTAGCTCCACCAAACACTCCATACCCGCCCCAAAGTTGTCAAGCCGCTGACAAAGACTCCCTCCACCTCCATGGCCACCTTGCCTCCTCCTCGCACTCTCTTTACTTTAGTTTTATGTTACAGTTATTTAAGCTTTCATCTATTATTATAGTTGTAAACAAACTCTAATCGCATGCTATATGTTGATGATGTTTCATATATCATAGCTCACATCCTCTCAGAATTATTGTCGAGTTTTAAACACAATCTCAAACCCTACTCCCTCTCTCTCTCATTTTCTCATAAGCAAGCAAATCAAACATTCCTGTGACAACTAAAGAAACAAACTAATCCAATTTCATGTCTCCTCGTGTTCGACACTTGGACTCACCAAATTCCACATCTTAAATTAAAACCGATGTCGCGAACGCATACTACAATGGCATAACTAAACAAACGTGTTCCTCACGCATCAGTTTTTGGCACCGTTGCCGGGGAGGTAATGGATTTCTTTTGTCGCTTTTATCCTGCATTTGTATTCACATCTTCTAACTCATTTTGCTCTCTCTACTTGATTGGTTGCAGGAACTCAATGCTTGGGCGATGGAGGAGTGTAATCCAAGATAGTGGACCAAGAGTGAAGTGCTGTGAAGACGGTTGTGAGTATTACTCCACCCATTGATTGTTTGCTTGCCTAAAAAAAATAAAAAAATATAAAAATCAAAAATTGGCATGGTGAATGGAAACTTGACCCACATTCCAAACTCATCACTTGACCAAAAAAAGAAAATACACTAACGTTCTTGAAGAGATAATCTTTTTGGAGTGTTCTTCTTTCTTTTGAGTGGTGTTTGTGAAGCCACCATGACTTGACTTGGGTTGCACCACTCACCATAATTAAAATCAACTCACCTGGCAGAATTGCATGAACACTAGGGTGAATACATAAGGGTTGTTTTTCTAAGGCCACATCATTCTAAAAGGAATTGACTTTCACCCGTTGTGTGCAAAACCTTGTGTGCCCACTTGAACCTTGTTTGAAAACATTAAGGAACATCAACCCTAAAAAGCATTAAAGCAAGGACAAATCATTAAAAGACACCACATTCTCAAATCCTTGCTTGAAAACCATGTTTTGTTAAGTGCACACATACGCTCAAATCGGTTAACTAAGAGGCACAACCCCAAACAACGCCTCATCACATATCTTGAGCACAAGCACTAACCTAGCCCTCATTAAAATGGAGTAGACGTGCCCTAGGCAGGACTAGTCTAAGTCTTGAAGGTGTGATTAGGTTTGCTAAGCACTTGGCCTTCATTACCTTTGTAGAATCTGGTGTCTAGGCTGCGGAGAAGTGTCAAACGACCATGGTTGTGGGGTCTACGGAACCGGTGGCAAAAGCCAAAGGAAGAACCTTCCCTTCAAACCCCTCATAATCAACCTAGCCAGATTAACATCAAGAAGGGTGGCTAAGTGCTTATAGATCTGATCATTCCCTTTGAGGCTTCTAGGTCACCTAAGGTATACACTATAAGGACTAGACTTGCTTGATTGTTTGTGCACACACTTCTTGCACCTGTCTCTCTCTGCATCCCTCCCCATTCTTCTCTAGTGTATGCACGGGAGACGATCACTGCATCCTGAGTTGTTTGTTTTAGATAGGGAAATCAAGAGGAGACTTGATTTTACAAGGGAAATGGTTGAACCAAGAATTGATGAGCTTGAGGACCAACCTCAACCCAATGCTATGGCCATCATTCAGGCCCAGATCTCTGCCAACCACCAGCTTCAACAACAACAGATCCAAACCATCATGCAAGCCATACACTGATTGCAAAACCCTCAAGGGCAACCCCCACTGAACCTACCTAACCCACCACAACCTCCTAAGGGCCAACCTAAGCCTCTCCATGATTTTTACAATCCACCTGCCATCTGGATCGAGCCGCATCTTAGGGTCCTTGAAGGGGGAGATGATTTTGAGTTGAAACTAATGTCCTGAGCTTAATTCAGAGCCACTTTCATGGGAGCTCAAATGAGGACCCCTTCCAACACCTTGAGGACCAAGATCGGATCGCTCGAACTGTGAAACCCAGAAACATCAGCTTGGACATTATTTTGATTAAGATGTTCCCTTTCTCCGTAAAAGACAAAGCATCTCACTGGCTTAGAACCTTAGGGAGACCCATCTCCACCTAGGAGGAATTGAGGCATTCATTCTTGAAGAAATTTTTCCCCATAGGTAAAACCAATGCCCTAAGAAGAGCCATTACTACATTTACACTACAAGGTGGGGAACAATTCCATGAGGCGTAGGAAAGATTTAATGAATTGTTGAGGAAATGCCCACACCATGAGGTTCCAAGGTGGAAATTGGCCCAGATCTTCTACCATGGTCTGGACAGCAACCTTAGGAACTTTGTTGATGCCTCATGTGGAGGAAACTTTTTGAACAAAGATGAGGAGAGCACATTCGAACTCTTTGAGTCCATGAGTGAGAATTCGCTCAACAATGCCTCCATGACCCAGTTTAATCAATCCAGTCAACCCCGTGGTGGGATCTATGAAGTGCAAGCCAATTATGGAATGGTTGACATGGACATTATAGCCAAAAGGTTGGATCAAGTTGAGTTGGTGGACAAAAAGATTGATGAGCTGTTGAACCAAACCAGAAACCCGCTACAGACCCTCTCCCTAGCAAAGGGAGCTCACAATGTAGATTTGGTGTAGCCAATGAACCAAATACTCGTGGAACAACCCCTGACCATGTTCCAGGGAGGGACCTTTGCTCCCTCAAACCCTGATTACTCCCTCCCCTCCCCCTTGGCACCTTCTATCTTTGAAGATGTCCAAGCCATCCAAGGTTACTCCAAACCTAACCCCTTCTCTAACACCTACAATGCCGGATGGCGTAATCACCCGAATTTCACCTGGATGAACCAAAAACTAAACCAATTCTAGAACCAACCCAGGCCTAACCACCCCTCCTATCAGCAAGGTCCACTGGTTAGACCACCCTATAATCAGAATAGGGTGGCCCCTCCCCCACAAAACCAAATGGACACGCTGATAAAAATGATGGTTGATACGAATCAGAAACATCAGGAGGAAATGGCATTAGTGAAGGGACAATTGAGCCAGCTGTTGGATTGCAAACAATAGGGATCCCTTCCTTCTCAACCACAACCGAACCTGCGAAATGTGATCAACAGAGGCCCCAATTCTCAAGGGTTCCAAGCCAATCCTGGGCATGCCCACATGGTCCAGCAAGCTCCACAAACACCCCATGGGTTTGGTGCTTATTCTTCCTGATAAATGCCAGTTTATCATCATTCTTATGCATTAAAACAAACCTAGCTCTTAGGATTTTACTCCGCAAATGGGTTTTTGGGCTGCATTTAGGCATAAATTAGGTTAAGCATGCATTGCATTTTTTATTATCTTTTTGATATGTTTTTGTGAGTGTTAGGGATGAGTAGATATACAGATCCCTAAAACTCTAGACTCAAGAAGGCAAATGGTGAAGAAGCTCAGACTAGCTGGAACTCAGCTTGATCCAGGTCACCACAACTGGAACCTAGCTCACTTGAACTAGGGTTAGCTCATCCCAGCTCCATTCAGCTAATCTCAGCTGAATGGCAGCTCAAGAGAGTTCATCTTAGCTCCCCCTAGCTCAAGTCAGCTCAGATCTAGCTCAACCTAGTTGAGTCTAACTCATTTTAGCTCTCACAAGTCCACAGGGAGCTCTAGCTAGTTCAACTGAGTTGACTGGAGTTCACCCCAGCTCAGATCCAACTACATCCAGCTCCACTCAACTCCAGCCAACTGAATAAGAACTCATCCCAGCTCAGGAAGCTCAAGTCCAGCTCCCAGGGACTCAACTTAGCTCAACTCAGTTGAGCTAAGCTACCTTAGCTGCCTCAACCAGCTTAATCCTCCCTGGGAGCACCAAACCCAGCTCACCTCAGCTCATTATGGTAGAAGCCAGCTCACTTTAGCTTGGCTTAGCAGCTAGCAAAGAACTAGCAAGCTAAGCCAGCTAGAGTAGCTCCATGCCAGCCTCTTCAGTAGCTCCAACTCCAGACTTCTCCTCCTCAGCTCCTCTCTTCAAACCCTAGCTCTAATACCTCCTCCTCTACTCCATAGCTAGCTAAGCTAGCTTAGCTTAGCTTAGCTTAGCTAGCAACCAGCTCCTTGGCCATCCACCACCTTCAACTCAACCCTATCTAGCTCCACCAACTTAAGCCCTACCTAAGCTAGCTATCCTACTCATTTTGGCGCCACCTCTTCACCACCTTTGACCCCTCAACTAACCACCAAAAGACACCAAAGTTGGCGCCAAAACTAACCCTAACCACCTCCCTTTTGGTGCCAACTTTCAGCCCCTTTATCCACCCTACACCTACCCACATAACCCATCCTAGCCATCCACATACCCCCCTTCTAGAACCCTAAGGTGGTGCCACCTAATGGCCTTCTAGAAGGCCCATTTTGGCGCCAATTCTAAAGGGCACCAAAGCCTTAACTACCCCCCTTAGCACCCCTTAGGTGGCGCCACTTATCCTTAGCCCTAGGATCCCCAACTACCCCCCATATCCTATCCTAGCCATCCATTCCAAGAGCCACCTATGCCCCCCTTCCTACATTATATATACCCACCTAACTTCCCACATTTTCTTCATCCTCCATTTGTGTTTACTTCCACCTACATCCACCTATACCTACGGCCAAGGAGGAGTAGAGAAGAAGATTAAGGGGGCACATCACCAGCCCCTTTGGTGCCTTCTTCTCCCCACTCTCTTCAACTTGGGCCATGTTGAACGTTTACGAATCGCTATGCTAACGTGTTCGATTTTGGAAAACCTGTCGTTGTAGTTCGAAAGCGAAGAATTCATGTTCAACAAATAAAATTTATACTGAAATGAATTCCGGGTCGAACACAGGGAGGCTACATTGATCTATATTCGCAATTATATTTTTTAGGATTTTTGATAAGCAAGGCGATATAATTACAATGGAGCTATCATACTAAAAGAAAGAGAGATAGAGAGAGAGAGAGAAAAAGAGAACATGCATTCAATATTTCAACTGTTTATATAATCAAACTAAATAAAAGTTACACTAGAAAGCGGAAAATCAATTACACTATAAAGCAGGAAAATTCTACACTAAAAAAGCTGTAAATAAGAATGGGAGAGAGAAGTTATCCTCCTCGACGATTGCTTGGAAGACGAGCCGGACGGGACAACGTATGGACGAAGGAGAACGAAGCAGGACGAAGGAGGGCGAAGCAGAAGAACGGGAACGAAGCAGCACGTCGTCGTCGTCGCGGGATCCACTTTCGAAGGAGAACGAAAATTTAGACTTTATCTCGCGAAAAGCATCCCAGGTGTGGGACAAGCTTCTTTTGAGCTTTGGAGGGGTAGAGAGGAGAAGGAAGGGATGAGAATTTCGTATGGAGGGGGTCTCCTTTTATAGTTGCAAGGAGTGGGGCAAAATGGACATTACAACTTCAAAATAATAAATAAGGGGTCTTTAGTGACGGATAAAACCATCGCTAAAGCCCCCAACGTGGGCGTAGCTTCCGTGCCCACGCGCGCCCACTCAGCTGCCCTCGCGCGCAACGCTTGCGCACGACCGTTGGTTCTTAGCCGTCCGATCTCGCGAGATCGGACGACATAGATCGCGCTTCACTCGCTGCAGCCCACCCGCCTGGCGTGTCCAATTGCGCGTCCGCGCCGCGCGTCCGTGCTATCGGACGCGCGCGGCCGTCCGATCTCCATCTGACGCTCCACGCGCCTGATAGCTTGCGCCCAATTTGAGCCTCGTGGGACTCAATCCCGCGACCTCCGCTTCGCCCGCGGCTGCGTCACCGCTGCGCTACACCTTCGAAATGGTCGCGAGGATGAATTAGCCAGCCGCATCCACAGCCATTGGATCCTGATCCAACGGTGGAGAATCGACGCGCTGATTGAAGAAGAAGAGGTGCGGCGGTGCTGGAGGCCGTTTGGGCAGCTGAGATGGCGCCACATGGCGCCATCTTGGCCTTCCATCTTCTGGAAGTTGTGGATGGTGCCACGGATGTCGGATTGACTCGATTTTTGTGTCGTTGAGCTGCGATCGTCGATCCGAATTCATCAGTGCGGTCGGATTTGTCATCTAAAGTGTGAATTTTCACCATCCTGGCCCTTGATCTTCTAAGGTTCCCCGGTCACTATCTGATGCTACGAATGCCTGATTAGGGCGATCTTGGAGTCGTTGAACTCCAATCGTCGCCTTGATCACATCTATATGGTTGGATCTTTAATCCGAGGCTCCGATAAAATGTTTGCCCTGTCCAAGCACATAAAAGGAGACAATTAACCTCCATTTTATTCAAACTACTCTAAATGCAAGATGATGCATGTTATGCAATATTTATATCATGAAATGCAATCCTATGCTTAAGAACATGCATAAATAGACATTTTAAGTAGTGTAAATGTGTTTACATCAGGCCACGCCAAGGAGGAGGACCTTTCCATCTCAAGGAGGACAGCCAGGCAAATGAGAAGGACTTAGGGTGGATGTCCACCCTTGGAGAAAAGCTTAGGGCACGCCCCCTTAGGGCTTGCTTTGGAGGACATCAATTTGGTGGAGCTTTCAAAGACAAAGAGTTGGAGCACTTCTTTTCAAGCCCAGGAGCTACTAGGCTTAGAGCAAGGAACCTCCCCTCTTCATCAATTTTTAAAGGATTAGTGTTTCTTTACTTTGTACTTATAATTCTAGTTGTAGAAGCTTTCCTCTACTAGGGTTTTTGTACAACACTTTCTCATTAATCAAGTTGCCTTCTTTAGTTGCATTTTTAATTGCTTTATTTTTAGCATTCTTTACTCCCTCTCCCTAATTATTCTAGGCCTCCACTTTCCTAGAGTGAGCTTAGGGAGAGGCTCTACTTGCCACTTTAGAAGTAGTGTATTGAGTTAAGTGTAGGTCACTTTCTCGCCAACAATTTCGCATGTTGCCTTAATTTCAAAAACATAAAAATGATATATTGAAAAAGACCAAAAAGAAAGGTGATTTCTATTTCCAAGCAAGAGACCTGAATTTTGCAAACATATTGCCTCCTTGGATGACCCTAGATACCCCACTATCTAGGAATATAAATTTAAAAGCGAAAGCGGATTTACGCGTTGCAACGACACTAAATTGCCTAATTAGCAAACCACGCATTTTCGCCATCACTTCCTCTTCTTCTTAAGGTTCTACCCATGGTCCCAACGCTTCAGCCAATGCCGTTACCTTGAGAAGCAACACTAAAACCCAGGACCCCAAATGGCCGACCCCTCCTGTGAACTCACTTCTTGAGATACCCGATTCTAAGGATGAGTGGGAGGAACCCAAGGACCTAGAGACTGACCTGATTCAAACCCAAACACCATACCCTGAGGCCTTAGAGAAAAAGAAGAAAAAGACAGCTATAGTTGAGAATGAGGAGCTGTTGGAGATTTTCAAACAAGTCTAGATTAATATTCCACTCCTCAAAGCAATTAAGCATATCCCAGCTTATGCTAAGTTCTTGAAGGATGTCTGTATGCCAATGCGTAAGTCGAGAACCCAAGAACCTAGGAAGGTAGTGCTCTCAGAATAAGCTAGTTCAGTGATATTGAGCAGCCTACCTCCCAAACGAATTGACCTAGGAGCACCCCTGATTTCTTATAATATCGGGGACATGACATTTGATAGAGCTCTCTTGGGCTTAGGTGCCTCAATCAACCTAATCCCAACTACCCTTTATCACCTGTTTGGATTTGGGGAATTGAAACCCACACCTGTGACTATCCAATTGGCTGATAGATTTGTGAAAACCCCGAAGGGGGTAGTCAAGGATGTAATTGTTCGGGTCAAGGACTTCTACTTCTCGGTTTACTTTTTGGTCCTCGACATGGAAGTCCCCAAACATCTACAAAACACACCCATCATCCTGGGCAGACCCTTCTTAGCTACGGCTAAGGAGAACATTGATTGTGACACGGGATGCATGGAAATCGACTTTGGAGACAAGAAGATGCAATTGGATATCTTCAAGGTGGCTAAGTCTTTTGATTGTGGCTAGGTTGAGGAGCACAATCCCGTGGAACCTCTGGTTGAAGAATGCCTCACTCTTAGCTCTTCAGCAGACCATCTGACTCAACCAATTGATGACTACCCTGACCCACTCCAGCCTATGGAGGTTGACCTATGTAGAGTTGATTACCTTTAGCAACCTCCATTCGAGGAGATTGATGTTGATCAACTCCCACCCTTCCCCTATTCATCAAATGTTGTCCCACCTACACTCGAAATAAAGCCATTGCCCGGTAATCTCAAGTATGTCTTCCTGGGACCTGACCAGACCTTCCTTGTGATTATCAATGCCTATTTAACTAGGGATCAAGAACTTAGGTCGGGCAGCCATTGGGTGGATGATTGCATAGCAAAAATACACCAGCAATTGTGCCATCTTGTGCTATTTCCTAGCATTGCCAATGCATATTAGGTAGCCATAGTTGCATTTGTAAAAATACACACATGCATGCATTTATTTGAGAGGGGAGGAGAGTGAAATAAATGGCCTCGTAATTAACAAATTCTTCAAGTGCTGCCTCGCAAATTCACCATCTTTATCTTTATTTTTATTTTTATTTGACTTTCTTCTCCGCGGCTGCATGGCATGGCTGGACCTTCCTCGTGCCATTCTCTGCAGCAAGCACTCCCTGCCAGCCATGCAGAGCCATGCACAGCCAGGGCATGGCTGTGCATGCCTTCTTCCTCTTTAAAAAGGGCACAGCTTTCTTCTTTGAGCCGAGCCTGGTCCACACAAAAAAAAAAAACACAACAGCAGCTTCCTTCCTCCAGGCCGTCTCCTCCCCTCTCCCCTCCATACGCAACCTCTCTTCTTCTTCAAGAGCCACGTTGCGGGCAGGAGCAACTCACAGTGGTGCACAACCACCACTGTGAGTCCCACCACCGCCCAGCTCATCAAAGAGCCGGTGGGCCTGGTGGTTCATCGCCCTGATTTCGTTGCTCAGCCAGCTCCCGCCATTACTGCAGCTCCAAGGTCTGAAGCTCCGCAGTAGCAGCAGCGTAGGCCACCACGCGCCTCAGGCGCCTGTTCCGCGACCTCTGCGTGTGCCTACAGGCTGCCCTCGCCTCGCTCCGTGCAAGCCAAAAGACCGCCCTCGCCTCTCGCCGCACAAGCCAGCAGCCGGCACAGCCTCTTCCGCATGTGCGCCAGCTGCGACCGCCTGCTACCCTAATTTGGCTCAAAGCCAAGAACCTGATTTTGAGGGTGTGCCTCAAGGACAAGAATTGTCAGAAAAAAAATATTAAATAGAAAAACACCAAAAACATAATAAACGAACAGAAGAGATTCGTTGTAGGACAGGCATAGAAACTTATTCACTTCTAATCCCACTTCCCTGAGTTCGACCCTGGGCCTAAAAGTGACCAGAATAAAATCAAGTAGGCCAGGTGAAAAATTTTGTAAAGAGATGGTTAGGCTCGATTTATGTTAACCACTATACTCATTTCAACGATAAAATCACCATATTAACACAACCTATCCGGGTCTACACTATTGGACAATTTCTGAACTAAGGGTAATTAGCCCTACCTATTGCACTCACAAGATCTATTTGGAAGATGGGGCTCGACCTTCTCGCTAGATGCAGAGGCGACTGAACTTGAATATGCGAGAGGTTGTTACAAAAGAAATAATCAAGTGGCTTGATGCAGATATCATTTACCCGATTTTCGAAAGCCCCTGGGTGAGCCCCACTCAAGTGGTACCTAAGAAAGCCGAGCTCACAGTGGTCACCAATGACCAAGGCGAATCCATCCCCACCCACACTACTACTGCATGGCGGGTATGCATCGACTATAGGAAGCTTAATGAGGCCACCAAGAAAGATCATTTCCCTCTGTCATTCATTGACCAGATTCTCGAGCGATTGGCAGGGCAGAAATATTTTTGCTTCCTGGATAGATATTCAGGATACAACCAAGTTGCTATTGCACTAGAGGATCAAGAGAAGACCATATTCACTTGCCCGTATGGCACGTTCGCATTCCGTCGTATGCCAATCAGGTTATGCAACTCACCCTTGACCTTTCAGCATTGCATGCTAGCCATTTTTTCAGAGATGATGGGTGAATACCTAGAGGTCTTTATGGATGATTTCTTCATGTTTGGGAACTCATTAGACCATTGTCTTAGCAACTTTGAGAAGATCTTAAAGCGATGTATCAAGGTCAACCTAGTTTTAAGCTGGCAAAAGAGCCATTTCAGGGTTCAGGAAGGGATTGTCCTCGGTCACATCGTCTCGCATAGGGGCATCGAAGTGGATCGAGCTAAGGTTGATTTAATTTCCAAACTTCTACCCCCTAGCTCAGTCAAGCAAATCCAATCTTTCCTAGGACATGTTGGCTTCTATAGAAGGTTCATTAAGGATTTTTCCAAACTTTCTAAGCCCTTGACTGACCTTCTAGCCAACGACGCCCTTTTTCACATAACACCTGATTGCATCAAGGTTTACAACACTCTTAGGGAAACAATCTCCACTACACTTGTTTTACAACCCCCAGACTGGTCTCAGGACTTTGAGATAATGTGTGATGCATCAGATTTTGCCATCGGCATAGTCCTAGAACAAAGAAGTGAGAAAAAACCCGTGGTGATCTACTACGCGAGCAAAATGTTGGATGAGGCTCAATAGAATTACACCATCACATAAAAAGAACTGCTCACCATAGTCTTTGGATTAGAAAAGTTTCGATCATACCTTCTGGGATCCCATGTGACGGTTTACACCGACCATTTGGCTATCCAGCATTTGTTGGCCAAAAAGGATGTTAAACCCAGGCTCATCCAATGGATCCTGCTCTTACAAGAATTTGACCTAGAAATACGTGACAAAGCTGGGTCCAAAAACGTAGTAGCCGATCACCTGCCCAAACTTCACCCAAACCACATTGGATCCTCATTACCTTTGACTGACACCTTCCTTGATGAACAACTTCTAGCCGTGCAAGGAAGAAAGCTACCCTTGTATGTAGACTTAGTCAACTATCTGGTGGTAGGATAGACTCTGCACAGTTGGTCCAAATAGCAATAGGATAAGTTCTTGGCTAAAGCTAAGCACTATTTCTGGGATGATCCTATGCTGTTTAGAATATGTGCTGACCATGTCATTAGGAGATGTATTCCTGAAGAGGAAGTCCAAAGTGTGCTATACTTTTGTCACAACCAAGCTTGTGGTGGCCACTTCTCTGGGAAGAAAATGGTTGCAAAAGTTTTGCAGTCCAGATTTTATTGGCCATCCTTATTCAAGGACTAACACAACTTTGAGAATACTTGCTCTCGATGCCAGACATTAGGGACTATGACTAGAAAGGATATGATGCCCCTCCAGCCCATTCTAATTGTCGAAATTTTCGATGTTTGGGGCATCGATTTTATGGGTCCCTTCCCACCATCCAACGGCTATGAGTACATATTAGTCTCAGTGGACTATGTCTCAAAGTGGATCAAAGCCGTAGCCACCCGAAGATGTGACCATAAGGTTGTCATGGACTTTGTTAAGTAGAACATCTTCTCTCGGTTTGGGATACCGAAAACCATGATCAGTGATGGTGGGAGTCACTTTATTCATGCCCAATTCCATGCCCTACTTAGAAAATATAGGGTTACTCACCACATTGCCATCCCGTATCACCTGCAAACAAATGGGCAAACTGAGGTCTCTAGTAGACAAATCAAGAATATTCTACAAAAGACTGTGAGACCTGACCGGAAGGATTGGTCCACATGATTGGATGATGCCCTTTGGGTATACAAGACTGCTTTTAAGACCCCAATAGGCATGTCGCCTTATCGATTGGCCTTTGGCAAAGCTTGCCACCTTCCGGTCAAGTTGGAACACCGAGCATACTGGGCTGTTAAGTAATGCCATATGGATTCCCAGTTGGCCAGAGCACAAAGGACACTCCAACTCTCTGAGCTCGAGGAAATCTGTCGGGACACCTATGAGAATAGTCGAATTTATAAAGAAAAGATGAAAGCTGTCCATGACAGACACATTCATAGGAAAACCTTCAAGCCCAATCAGCAAGTCTGGCTTTTTGATGCAAGACTTAAACTTTTCCCTAGGAAGCTGAGATCAAAATAGATAGGACCATATCAAGTGGTCAAACCTTATCCCAATGGGGCATTTGAAATTCAAGATCCTAGCACTGAGCAAACCTTCACAGTAAATGGCCAGAGATTAAAACAGTATCTTGCCCAGGTTCCCCCAAAGGAAGTAGTCGCCCTCATTGAGGGTTGACACGGAGCTTTGCCCAGCTGGAGGTAATAAACTCAGCACTTCCAAGGAGGCAGCCCAGAAGATTCAGACTGATCAAGGAAACTGCAACACTCAGGTGATTTCTTTTTGTACTCCCTTGCAAACATTTATTTGCCAATGAGGACATTGTCCAACTTAAGCATTGGGGGGTGGTAATTCGCATTCTCTAAGTTTATATTATCAGCCTGAATTATATATATATATAAATTAGGAAGGAAAACTTAGGCATTAGGAGCTTGTCAACTGTGGGAAATAATACGAGAAGAACCTGAAACACCTAGACTTTTCAAGCCTTCAGGCTTAATCAGCCCTGGTGTCCACTAAAATGTTGATTTAGCCCCAAATCCTCGCAACCTTAATTTACATTAATCTAATCAATAAAGAAAGCTGATAAGTATACGAATTATCAACCCACCCTCTGACTTGGAGGAACTTTTAGTCTAAGCATATACACACATTTTTGCATTGACTCACTCGGAGATTCTAACAAAAATTGGGTAGCTAATGAACCTTTTAGGGTGGTATGGCTGGCAAGTTATCGTGGGTAATAGCCCATTGGCCGGTTGTCCAGAGCCTAGCCACAGGTCCATTCTCTTTTATTGCCTCTAGGTAAATCTTTGATCAGGGAAGCCACCTACTGAAACAACAAAAGAAAACGTAAAAAAAAAAAAGAAAAAGGGAGAAATAGAAAAAATATATATATAGAAAAATAAAAAATAAATAAGCCACACTTCAACGCATGAGTATGGCTGGCAAGTGCTCGTAGGTAACTGCCCATTGGCCGGTTGTCCATAAGCCAGCTCACTAAATGCACGAAAAAGCCCAAAACACTTAAGGAAGAAGCGGGAAAGTAGAGCAATCTGCGGAGATATACACTAACCCCACTCAAAATAAAAGTAGGGAGAAAGCTACCGATCGAATAGATACACCTTTAGGCAAGCATTTTCTTTTTCGGTCACCTAGGGGCGTAGAAACCCGAAGTCTGTTGTAATTACCGTTGAGTGAGTCTATCACAATCTTCACACCAAAATGCTTAGTACTTAGAGTCTTTTTCTAGTTATGGGTGGGTTTGGTAACCATAAAAAGTTACCTACACACTCAACTCCAAAAATCAAAAAAATGAGAAAAGATGAAAAAGGAAAAAATATGTCTTTGTATATATGCTTTAAAGTGAGGACTTGGGTAGTTTGCATTTTGGCAGACACACGGGCGTTATTTAGTCTCTGTGGATTAGGCTCTTAGTATATTTCCTCCCATTGACAGGCAACATTTGTCTAAGTAATCAATTCCTAATTCCAACTGAAAATAACGACTAGGATAAACCTTGCTAGGGATTAGTAAGGGATAAGCATGGGGGTATGATAACTCTGCATTCAATGATGATAATTCTGTCAAACAAAGTTTATCTTGAGGATATATGTGCATTAATAACATACCATGATGGGCATGGGAGCACTGCATGCATTGCAAATTAAGATTGCTTATAAATCAATATTTAATGGCCATATGTACAAGTGCATGTTGAAACAGGCCTCAGATGGGCAATTGGATTGCACGGATGGATTCAGATCGACAGATGGAGTCCAATATACTCGAAATCACTTAAATCCAACATCTGGAGCTCCCTCGAACAACCCAAGAAGTTCTGGCCGTTAATCATCAAATCAACGGCCCACAAGCAGCCACGTGGCACCATCCGCCGCACCCGCACCCACACTGTAGCCGTGATTGTCACGTAGAGCGCTCTCAGTCGTCCGATCCAAGGATCAAATGGCTGAGGACCCACCAGCCTCACCAGCACCATGCTCTCCATCATGCCAAGATGCATCTCGACCATCCGATCGTCCATCAGATGGCTGAGCGTTCGTGCAAAATCATGACAAAGTGCGAGCGTACCCTAGCAATTAGTGCCTCTCCACGCTCGTCAAGGATGAATGTTCGAGACGCACCAACCGTATCCACGCGCATGATCAAAATTCAACCGTTGATGCGAGCGTGGACAGTGGGGTTAAAGGCCACATGACGCAACAGAAGTGCATGGATGTGCTCGGGCGGGAATACTCACGATCCACAGTGAACGCCTATGGAAATTCTCAACCGTTGATTAGCGATTGAACGGTTGATGCACACCCATCACACACACTTACGGGTGGCTTGGACGACGTGGCACGCCCTCAGTCATCCGATGGCGATCCGCACCTCGGATCCAACGGCTAAGGATGCGCGGGCACGGATTGAGGGGAAGAAGCATGCACGCCTCAAAGGACCGACAGGCGAGGGGCTTAATAGACACTTATGGAATGGGTTTAGCGACATCCCGGATGTCGCTAAAACCCTTACTTAGTTTAGAAACCCCTTCTCTATATAAACATCCTCAACCACCCCATTCAAGGGCATTCAATTCACACACACTCTCCATGCAACACTAGCCTTCTCCTAGCTCCACCAAACACTCCATACCCACCCCGAAGTTGTCAAGTCTCCAATGGAGCCTCCCTCCACCTCCGTGGCCGCCTTGCCTCCTCCTCGCACTCTCTTTACTTTAGTTTTATGTTGCACTTGTTTAAGCTTCCATCTATTGTTATAGTTGTAAACAAACTCTAATCGCATGCTATATGTTGATGATGTTTCATATATCATAGCTCGCACCTCTTAGAATTATTGTCAAGTTTTAAACATGATCACTAACCCTACTCTCTCTCTCTCTCTCTCATTTTCTCGTAGGTAAGCAAACCAAACATTCCTGTGACAACTAAAGCAACAAACTAATCCGATTTCATGCCTCCTCATGTTTGACACTTGGACTCACCAAATTCCACATCTTAAATTAAAATCGATGTCGCGAACGCATACTACGATGGCATAATTAAACAAACGCATTCCTCGCACGTTAGAAGGTATCTAAATAGGTTTCCTAAGGTGTATGGTGGGGTTTCTAGGTCAAAGGAGGCAATCTCAGGCTTCTAGTTCCAAAAGCAGGAACCAGAGAAGACCTCCAAACATCCAAAGTTGTGGTCAAACAACTTATACTTCAAAGTTGGGCGTCTGAAGAATAGATTGGACGTCCAATTCTGTATCAGTATTGGAGTTGGGTTCTGACAGCATTTCTGTAGGAATTGGATGTAAAGACACACTGTCTAGATGTCCATAAGTGTGCTAGAAAGTGACTTTAGGGTTTTATGGGGTAGGTTTGGGTTCCTAAGTACTTAGGTATTCTAAATAGGTTTTGGGCACTAGTTTCCTAGGGTTTCTAAGGTCATGGATAGGGATATCCTCCTCTCTCCATTGTCTTGATCCAGCTTCTTCCTTCTTCTTCTTCTCTTCCTTGCCTTATTCCACTTTATTTCACATCTTAGCTCATTTTATTACCTGCAAATAACATTAGAAGCATTAAATAGCAAGATAATCTCACAATATCTAAGGTCATGGATAGGGATATCCTCCTCTCTCCATTGTCTTGATCCAGCTTCTTCTTCCTTCTTCTTCTTCTCTTCCCTGCTTTATTCCACTTTATTTCACATCCTATCTCATTTTATTACCTACAAATAACAATAGAAGCATTAAATAGCAAGATAATCTTACATTATTCTATGTATAATATTATGAAATGATGCAATGCATGATATGAATGCAATATTTACAAATTAAGCTAGGTTTCTAACATTATTTAGGTTGATTAAGACCTATGATTGCTATGCAATCAGCCAGCTAACCCTCAATCTATTCCTAGCAATAGGTTTCTAACATTATTTAGCATGAGAATATAGTAAAGAATCCTAACAATCAACTTTGGGAGAGGATACATAGTGTTAGGTGCCAAGCGGTAGTTACCTACAATAGCACTTTCAAAGTGTCCTAAGTCCTTAGGATACCATGGTAACCAAGTTCGTGGGAGATAGATTGAATGGTAGAACCAGAGTGAGGGACCCCAAAAATCCTTAAAAGTTTAACAGAGTCAAGCACAATGTTTTTGCCAAAAATATTGGTCTTAAGAACTTTTCCAGTAGAGGGATGGTTAGACCAGGTCATGTTGGCATACCAATTTTTTGTCAAAAAGGGGTAGTGAATGCCATTTTGGTTATAGTCAAAGTAAGTTGAGAAGCCATTCATGTCAAACAATGATTTTAAATCAAATTTTCTAAAATCATCCTAGATAATGGACCGAATTGGATAGGCAATAAAAGCACCAAACTTAGTAAGATGCTCCTTTGCCTCATCAGAATGGGCATACTTGAGGAGCTCCGATCAGAATGGGTCAGAAGGTGCATCACTAGAGGATGTCGGTCCCTTCCCCTTGTCCTTTCGAGATTTGGGTGCCATAGAAGTGAGTAGCAACACCCTTGGGTCAAGAAGTGGAGTATGCTATGAAAGGGTCAAAACAGACTGACTAACGTTAGGTCAAGATGAACAAATGTTAGTTCTGATGACTACTGCAGTCTAGCAAAACAAGCACGACTTAACATTAGCTGAAGGGCAGGTTGCAGGTCACGGCTGGCAAAAAAGGGTTTTATGGGCCAAATCAAAGATTGATGATGAAATGATGATGCAAACCTGCAAGATACATCAAATACAACATCCCACACAAGTCTAAACATCAAATCAAACAAAAGCCCTAATTTTTGACTTAGATTAAGATAGAAATCACAAGAGCTTGAGAGAATGGGGAGTTTACCTCAAGGACCCTTCTTGCAAGGTTGAGATCTAACGTTAGATCTTTCCAAAAACCAGATTTGCTTCTCCAAAGATGGTGAGGAGAGGGAGAACGTGGAGGAGCCCTTGGTTTCTCTCTTTGGGTTCTCTCTTTGGTGAAAGGTGAAAAATGAAGGTAAAGTGAGATGGGAAGATTGGGTTGCAAAGTTTAAGAGGAATAGAAAAATAATAAACTGAAACAATTGCAATCACATACTCAAGGAATCTCAAAATCAAGTGTAACAAGACCAAGGTGCCATATCTCCAACTTATGCCTAATGATCCTATTTAAATTATAATCCTAAGTTGAATGCAATCCTATTAGGCTTTGATGTCACCAATCTTGCATAGACCCAATTTTCTTCTAATTTCACCATATCTTTCATAATTGAGTGGTTTAGTGAATATATCCACTAATTGATATTCTGTAGAGATAAAATCTAATTTAATTTGATTTTTTAGCACATTATCTCTAAGAAAATAGTGCCTTACATCAATGTGCTTTGTTCTAAAATGATTTATAGGATTCTTAGAAAGGTTTATTGCACTTGTATTATCACAATTAATGGTTGTGCAATCTAAGTTTAATTCAAAATCTTTAAGAGTTTGTTTCATCCAAAGTACTTGTGAACAAGCCAAGGCAGCAACCACATATTTCACCTCAGTAGTTGATAGGGCTACACAATTTTGTTTCTTGGAAAACCAAGAGACTAGTGAATCACCTAAGAAGTGGCAAGTGCCACTAGTACTCTTACAATCGTTCTAGAGCCCGCATAATCCTCATCCCTATAGGATGTGAGATCTAAACTTGCGGATTTAGGGTAAAATAACCCAACATCACATGTATCAACTAGATATCTAAAGATTCTTTTAACGGCATTTAAATGAGATTCTTTAGGACATGATTGAAATCTAGCACAAAGACATGTGGAGTATAAAATATCCGGCCTACTTGCCATTAAATACAAAAGAGAGCCGATCATACCTTGGTATTTTCTTTGATCATACTCTTACTATTTTCATCTCCGTCAAATTGAGTAGTGCTACTCATTGGTGTATTTTTCCCTTCTGATCCTTCCATTCCGAATTTCTTCAACATCTCCCTTGTGTATTTGTGTTGGCTCAAAAAAATTCCTTCATCTAATTGAGCAATTTGGAGACCCAAGAAATATTTGAGTTCTCCCATCATGCTCATCTCAAAGTTCTCCTACATTGACTTGACAAAATTCTCTCACAAAACTTGTTTAGTAGAACAAAAAGTTATGTCTTCTACATAAATTTGCACAAGAAGCATGGCTTTATTTTTTCATTTAATGAAGAGAGTGGGATCAACTTGATCAACCTCAAACCTAGAATCCAATAAGAAGGTTCTTAATTTCTCATACGAAGCTCTAGGAGCTTGCTTAAGACCATAAAGAGCCTTCTTGAGTTTATAGACATAGTTCAGATGCTCTAGACAATCAAATTTAGGTGGTTGCCTCACAACACCTTTTCTTTAAGAACCCCATTTAAGAAGGCACTCTTCACATCCATTTGGAAGAGCCTAAAATCTAAAAAAGAGGCAAAAGCGAGAAGCATTCTAATTGATTCAAGCTTAGCAATTGGAGCATAGGTCTCATCAAAGTCTATACCCTCCTCTTGGTTATAACCTTAAGCAATGAGTCTAGCTTTGTTTCTAACTACCTTTTCGAACTCATCCTATTTATTCCAAAGGACCCATTTTGTATCAATAATGGTGTGGCCTTTAGGCTTAGGAACCAAATCCCAAACTTCATTCCTCTCAAATTGGTTGAGTTCTTCTTGCATAGCTAGAATCCAAGACTCATCACCACAACCCTCTTCAATAGACTTGGGTTCTAATTGAGAAACAAAGGCATCAAAAACAAACAAACCCCTAAAATTAGATCTTGTTTCAACACCCGTTAATACATCACCTAAAATGAGATCTTTGGGATGATCTCTTTGAAATGTCCAATCCTTTGGCAAGCCATGAACATTCCAGGTGTCTGCAATGTTTGAAGCAACAATAGAAGAGGGTGCCTTATCATCATCATCAACTCTGAAAGAAGAAGTTGATGTGAATGATTCGTCAAAAGACACATGTAATCTCTCCTCTATTTTTGATGTCTTCTTATTGAAAACCAACTATACCTCGCTACGCATGGAATACCCAATAAAAGCTCCATCATCACACTTAGGATCAAACTTATCCAAGTTGTCCTTAGTGTTAAGGATGAAGTAATGGCAACCAAAAACTCTAAAATACAAAATCCTAGGAACACGATCATAAAACAACTCAAACGGGATTTTCTTAAGAATGGGTTTAAGGAGCACGCAGTTTAACACATAGCAAGCCTTGTTAACCGCTTCTGCCCAGAAATATTTAGGAAGACTAGATTCTATCAACATTGTTCGAGCGCATTCTTGGAGTGTGCGATTTTTACGCTCAACAACTCCATTTTGCTGAGCCGCTCTTGGAAATATGAATTCATGGTGGATCCCAAAAAACTCACAAAACTCAGTAAAACTCTCATTCTCAAATTCTCCACCATTATCGCTCCTAATCCAAGAGATTCAACCACTCTGGCCAATTTGTAATGTCTTGGCTAACCTAGAGAATTCTAGAAAAGCCTGATCCTTAGACCTAAGAAAAATCACCCACGTAAAATGCGAGAAATCATCGACAATAACAAAACAAAAATGACAACCATTCATTTCATGTCTAATTGGTCCAAACAAGTCTAAATGGAGCAATTCAAGTGGTCTAGTAGTTGATACAACTCCCTTACTCTCAAAAGAGGCCTTAGTTAGTTTTCCTTTTTCACAAGCATCACAAATATGATTCTTTTTATAACTAACTTTAGGCAATCCAATAACAAGTTCTTTTCTAACAATTTTATCAATGAGTTTCATATTGAAATGACCTAATCTTCTATGCCATAAATTATTTTCTTCATTAAAGGCAAGCAAGTAATCAACTATATCTTCCTTATCAAATTTAAGAACATAGATATCTTTTTCTCTTTTTCTTATCAAAAGAACTTCTAAAGTTTCTTAATCAATAATTTCAAAACCATCTTTATCAAATGCTACCTTACATCCTCTATCACATATTTGGCTAACACTAAAAAGATTATGTTTTAAGCCATCAACTAAAGCTACATTTCTAACTTGCTTAAATGAATTACCTACCGTACCCTTACCAATAATACAGCATTTTTTGTTGTTCCCCATATCCACATGTCCGTTGGCTTTCTTGAGGTTTAGGAATTGCATGGAGTCCCCCGTCATGTGTCCTGAACATTCACTGTCCTTAATCCACTTGTTCGTCTTCTTTAAGGCCTACAAAACAAGAGTTGAGAATATTTTTCGGTACCCATGCCTTCTTGGGTCCTTAAGTGTTAGAATACCTTTCCCAGAAATAGTTTCTTTTGGGAATACACTTATTCTTGGCCTTTGGACTAAAGACATATGCATGATGAGGTTGTCTTTGAGTCTTATGACTGAAAGTTTGTGCATTGTAAACTTGTTTTTGAGCCTTATGGCTATACAAGTATGCACGATGGATTGGTTTTTGAACCTTAGGTGGCACAAAGGTGTTTTTGCCTTTGGGTTTCACAAAATTCATTGGCTTCTTGGTTGTAGATAAAGATTCAACATAACCAATACCATGCCTAGAGGTTGATGGTAATTGACTTGCAAGCATTTTTTGTAGGTTCTTACTACCATTAGTAAACTTAGCCAAGTCACTAATCAACATATTTGTGTTTATTCTAAGCTCATTCACATCTTTTTCTAAGCAAGCAATTTTATTTTTTAATTCAATAGCATCTTCCATCAATATGTCTTTTTCAATAAGCAAGCTAGTGTTAGAAGCAATAAGATTTTCATTTAATCTAGTTAAGTTCAAACATTCAGTTTTCATATTTGCATTTTCCTTTTCTAGATCCAATTTCTCATTTACAAGAAGCTCATATTTGTTTAGCAAGTCATTTTCTTCTACTCTAAGCTTTTTCAAGGCCCTATTTTCATGTTTTATTTTCTTACATTCATGAAAAAGCTCATCATATGCATCAAGTAGCTCATCAAAAGAAGTAGAGTCTTGTACCTTGGTCTCATTTTCCATGAGACACACGTGTGCAACTTCTTCCTCTTGAGTCGAAGTCGGAGTCAGGGACGGAGTTGGTGCTATCACTTGCACTTTGATCTAAGTCATCCCAAGTTGCCGCAAATGCCTTCTTCTTCTTCTTGAAGAACTTCCTTCTTGATCTGTCATCCGTCCTTCTCTCCTTTTCTTTCCTTTCCTTTCTTTCCTTCTTATCTTTCTTATCTTCATTGAGTAGAGGAAAATCCTTGCTTGTATGGCCTTTCTTCTTCCATCCATAGCAAGTGGGAGTCTCATCATCTCTCCGCTTTTTGAATTGCTTCCTCATTCTCACATACCTCTCCAATCTTCTAAAGAACATGGCCATCTTTTCATCCTCTTCATTTTTATCTTTGTTGTCGAGATCAAAATAACTTCGAATTTTGGCTTTGAATGCCAAGCTCTTCTTCTTGGAGCAAAAAGCTTCATTTTCCTCCTTCTTGGATAGCTCAAGCTTCACTTCATGAGCCATTAGACTTCTAAGTATCTCATCCTTGCTAATGTTCTTCAAATCCTTTGCTTCCTCAATTGTAGTGACTTTTGGCTCTCATTCCTTGGTTAGAGCCCTCAAGAATTTTGGCACCATCTCATTTAAGGGGTAACTCTTCCCATGCCCCTTGAGAGGGTTGATGCTGTTGGTGAATCTTGTGCTTAGTTCTTTTATGCTTTCACCTGGCTTCATCTTGAACATCTCATACTCTTGGGTTAAGAAACCAATTTTTGTCTCCTTCACCCATGAGGTTCCTTCATGAGTCACTTCAAGGCATTTCCAAATCTCATGTGTCGTCTCTAGCTGCGTAATTCTATTAAACTCATCATTAGAGAGGGCACAATATAGTATGCTCATGGCCTTACAATTGATTAATATCTTCTCATCTTCCGGCTTATAGTCTCCAGTGGTGGTGTCTACCTCTGGCATCTTGAATTCCTTTTCTACCATTTTCCACAGTGAGAGATCTCTGGTGGCTGATTTGAGGTAGATTGCCATCTTCCTCCTACAATGTGTGTAGCCATTTCCAGAAAAGTAAGGAGGTTGGTGGGTCGACAAACCCTCGGTTCTCGTGTTGCTTGATTCTACCATTATCATTGGTGTAAGGAAGTTACTCCAAAGTACACCAACCTAAGCTCTAATACCAAATAAAAGCACTAGAGGGGGGTTGATTAGTGCTAAAGGCAGTAAATAAACTATTTCAAGTTAATGTAGATTTAAAATATGCTCAAACAATTCACAAATATAACAGCAACCACAACACAAGTATTTATAGTGGAAACCCAAATTCAGGTGAAAACCACTACCTAGACCTCTCAATCTAGGATTTTGCCCTGAGTCGAACTCAGAAAATTAACCGATACGGGGTACCAAACCCTTTTACAAGCCCTCTTGATATCCAAATCAAGAGCAAACCCTTCTTACTCAAGAGGAGAGGAACCCACAACCTGGGCCCTCAGATTACAAGTAGAATAGAGGAATAAAATAGAATTAGAACATAATTTAGCTCCTATGGATTGCCCCAATAAGATGTGCAATTAATTATATGAACTAGCTATCTAGGAGACTAAAAGAACTCCCTTAGTGGGTGTATGAAGGTGACTGGTGAGCGTGTTTTCACGATTGAAAATCAAGGTTTCAGAGAATCCGTCGTCATAGTTGTAAAAATTGCTACCAAATAAAATTTACATCGAAAGTCTAAGGGAGCCCCAAGTCGAACACAGGGAGGTGAACGTTTGATTTTGAAATCTATGCTTTTGATTTTATTTATTTTTGGTGTTTTTTTCTTTTATGATTTTTTCGTATTTTTATAAGTCAAGAGATCAGATCGATAAAACTTAATCTACTTGCAAGATAGAGGGAGAGAAAAAGAGAGAGAGAAACAATCACATATATTTTCAATATGGAGTTTGATACAAATAGAAAAGAGGAAAACTACACTAGAAAGCAAATAAAGATAGAGAGAGATGAGAAGAGTCCCCTTCAACGGTCTCTTGGAGAACGACTCGCTCTGACGTCGCCTGGATGAAGGTGGTGGGAAGTTGGAGGAAGGAGAACGACAATAAAGGAAGGAGAATAGGGCAGGATGACATCGCAGTGAGGATCTTCTTCCAGAAGGTGGTGAGAGTACGGCCATGAGATGCTCCACGAAGGGGGATGAGAAGTGGGAAAAAATGTTTCATTTCTACTCTAAAGGAGCATCTTGGGCTTGGAACAAGCTCTCTCTAAAGCCTTAGAGGTGGTGAGGGAGAGAAAGGAAGAGATGATGAAGAATGGGAGGAGTAGGGGTCCTTTTATAGTGGAGGAGAGGAGGCATTTTTTGCATGGGACATTTAGCGACGTCCATAAACATTGCTCAAGACCTACCCTAAATGTTGCCATAGCCTCCAACTCACGCTTGCTTCCAACTGTGCTCGCACGCTAGCTTTCTTGCCGTCAGACGCTCGATCGACGATCACAATTGTGCGAGGCTTTCATTCTCTGGATCACGTTGGATGGCATGTATGATTAGGTGTTGAACCGGGTGTGCGATCACACGTGCATGTGCGATCGCATTCCCACTCATCCGTTTCGTCGCGTGGCGAGGTCTACGCCGCTTGATGACGATCACACTACTCTAACTGACCGCTCGTGTGCCTGTGCGGTCAATTTAGGGGCGTGCAAGGGCTCGAACAGGTGCCTTTGCTTTACGAGCGCCTCTTCAGACCATTGTGCCACGCTGCCCTTTTTGTCTGAGATACGCTTTCTTGCCCAGCACTTAATAGATGATCTCGACCATTAAATTGAAATCCAATGTCGAGATTGCATGTAGAGGTGCTCTCAGAGGTCAGGCACGGTAGGAAGGGCAACATGGGTTAATTTCAACCGTTGGATGAAGATCCAACAACCCAGGTTGCTCCTTGAGCATGCTTTTGAGGCTGATCAAGGCTATAGGCCGACTTTGGGTGGCTTGGATGGCACCACGTTGATGATAACATCATCATCAGCCATATCAAGCTTTAATTAGTCATAATCAGCGGATAAATGCTTCTACGTAACCACCAGAAGACTGTAATTCACTACAAATCCATTTTGAGAGATAAACATGAAATCAGTGCTAAAACTGTAATTTTACCATCATATCAAAAATGTAGAACAACCACGGGTTTTCTCAGAGGACTAATCAATGGTCAATTGATCATAAAAGTCTAATAAGAGGGTATGTGCAGACAAAAATGGGTTTTCACGCATTCCAAGAATTAATGGACATCTAAAATCTTAAAAATAGACCCGCTTAAATAACCGAGGCTCTGGTCAGGATAAAATTCACCTAAACCTTCTAAAAATTATATAAAAATATTCTATAAGGTTTAGTACCTTTGATTTGACCATCAGAACGCATTTTGACCTAAAATAGATTCTCAGACGGAAGGTTGCCCAAATTTGGGTTTCTATGCAAATTACCCAGTCAAACTTGATCAAAACCAAAATTCAACTTCACCATCAGGTTTCTTGGGTCAAAATTAGGTTTGTACCAAAATTTGGACCCAATCACAAATCATCTTGACCTATTTTGCATTCCAGTCCAGATTAACTCTTTTTCTTACACACACACCCTTAGCTTTTTGAATTAATTGCAAATAGGTCCCTACTTTTGTAAAGGTTCTTTGCAAATTGGTCCCTCCACCATTATTGCAGAGGAACTCCTACTCCAGTGATTTTCAATCAGAAATCTCTCTCTGATTTCTTGACGAATCCCTTCCAAAATTGGAAGGAGAATTCCTTGCGAAATCCTCTTCCATCTAAGCCGCACATTGGGCTTAGAATCCTACTCAAAGGCTTATGTGAAGTGTTCAAAGGTTCGGGTCTCCTATTTCGCGAAGCTTCGGAGCTTCTAAGCTTGGTTTCCAATTTTGAAAAGCTCCCCTAATGGCTATAAATGGACCCCTAAGGATAAATCATCCTCCTTAGCAAGGTTTAGGGACAAAACCCTCTTCAAATCCCTACCTTTGGCCCTTCTCCAACCTAGCTCCAGTGAGCTCCTCCCTCCATTGTTTTACGGCCTCCCAATAGCCAAATTGGGAATGCCACATTCTTCCCCAACTTATTCTTCCCCTCAACAACCAAATCAGGGGGCTCTCAAGTCACCTTCTTCCTCGTTGCTCCTCCACCAGAGAACCCCTCTTCCACAGTGTCGACCAATCAAAGTCGATGCCTTCCTGCCTCTTTCATCCACTATATTAGGTCCTATAGCTCCCTCTTCTTCCCTCTTTCCTCTTCATCTCTTTAAACTCCAATTTCGACCACCTTCATGCTCTCCCCCTCCATCTTCTCCAAGTCCAATGAGAGCTCCGGCAAGCTTGCACTGGCACCCTATGCCACCATCCACTCCGCCACAACCCCTAAAATATTTGTCGTGGCCCCTAGAACAAAGGCCCTAACATAAATTTCATCTATTGGCCACTCCAAACCCCCTGCGAACACCACACCTCCGCACTTTCATCTCTGAGCTCACCTGACCTCCTCACTCACTCACACGTAATGCCATCACCACCATTACAATCGTCGTCCCTCGGTGATCCTCTTGAATGCTTCTAATGTGGCCACAAGGCCATTCATTATATTTCAGGTACCTCACCAGACAACCGCCATAGCCACCTCCTTCTTCGGTCTCGTTCCTTGAGTTCTAGCCGAATTCATCCTCACTTCCATGCCCAGGTGACGTGACCCAGCTGCAGACTCCTTCCCAGGTGCTCTACTACTGCTACAGGGGTCATCTTCCCATCCAATTAGAGGAAGCATTGGCCGTTGTTTCATGAAGAAAGAACACAACTCTTTAGTCCCACATCGTGGGCTAAATTGCTCATGACTAAAGATAAAAGGCAAAAGTGCTTTACCGAGTTGCCTCAAGACACCTGGGGGTAAGGTCCCCTTTACCTAACCATGCACACCTCGACTATCAACCATGCCCAGCAGCCCTGGTTCATATACCCGGATCCAATAACCTGGTTACTTACCCAATTATTTGAGAAGAGGAGAGAGGAGAAATCTGTGAGCGGGGGAGGGGGGTTTTTGCTCTTCAGGGCAAACTCCCAACACTTAGTCGCTGAGAAGCTAGTGTATTCCCCTTGTGCGTGAGAGAAAGAAGAAGCAAGAAGAGAAGGCTCTGTGAAGAGAAGAAGAGGAGAGCCTCTAAAGAAAGAGTGAAGAAAGTAGGAAAGAAGGAAAGAAGAGAAGAAGAAGAAGAAGAAGAAGCAAGAAGAGAAGGCTCTATGAAAGAAGAACTGAAGAAGAATAGTGGAAAAGAGTTGTAGCAAACAATGTTTAAGTCGTATGATCTAAAAAAGCGACGTCTGATTGAGCATTTAATACTTTGGCCACTTAAGCTTGCGTAGCATTATTGATTTAGGCTACTGTTCATTTATTTCCTATAATTGAGTAATTAGTATATATATGTATCTAAACTAATAATTGGTGATTCAAATCACTATTATTTGATCTTAGATATCTTTTTGTCTTGTCAAACTCTTGATATGCACTTGCTTCTTATTGAATATCAATTTGAGTAGATATTATTCATTGAATATCATTATTGGTTTGATTTCTTGTGCACATTTACATATTCATCTTGATTATCACGTGAATTGCAATACTTGCTCCCTGTGTTTGACCTTGGATTTCATTTTAGATATTCAAGTTATAAATTTTATTTGTTGATTGAGCTATTTAGGAGACTTTGCTACAACAAAACATATTTAAACTCCTAAAAACTCACTTAAACACACGTGGCGTCATCTAAACCATCCATCTTCCTCGCTTTGTCGGTGGCGCCATGGATGCCGGATTGGGTAGATTCTCATGCTGTTAGGCTGCGATCATCGATCCAGATCCATCCGTGTGGTTGGATTTGTCATTTGAAGCTTTGAATTACATCACCTGGTCCCTTGGCCATTGATCTTCCTCGAACTATATAAGGTGCTATGGGATTCTATTCAAGACGATTTCGGAGGTGTTGGACTCCAATTGTCATCTTGATCAGATCCGTATGATTGGATCATCAATCCGAGGCCCTAAATAGATCTTCTTCTCTCTTGGCCATAAAAGGACACAAATTAACCTAAACTTTATACAAACTATTATAAATGCATAATGATGCATGCTATGCAATATTTATATTATGGAATGCACATCTAAGCCTAGCAACATACATAAATAGGCATTTTATCCTAAATGGGTGTGTCTACATCAGTGACATAGCTGGGCGTTGAGGTAGTTGAGCTCCAAGAAATGTGGCCTTCAAGAACAAGAGCTCAAACACCTCCAATGAACACCAAGTGTAAGCTTTTGTTGAGTGTAGGCTTGGAAGACCTCTAGAGTGAATTTTTGAGTGTTCTCTAACCCTCTAAGAGTGGGAAACTATTATATATATATAGAAGGGTGTTTGGACTATTTTAGGTATGCAAGAAACCCCTATTCAACGGCTCAATTATTTACCAATTTAATCTGCCAACGGCTAATTGTGCTGGTCAAAAAGTACTTTACCTAACGTTAGTTAAAAGTGACCTAACATTAGGTGAACTATATGATGTTAGGTACTCAGTTAGGTACAAAGTTCGCTATCTTCTGGAACACTCTTGGACAAACTAAAGTGCACTACCTAACATTAGGTATAGTATATTTAATGTTAGGTCAACTACCTAACGTTAGATTCTCAATTCAACACAAAGTTCACTATCTCCTGGAATTCTCAAGTTGATTATAGACCAACTAGCTAACGTTAGGTAACTTATACCTAACGTTAGATGGACTGTAAAAAGTCCTCCAACTGTCCAAACCAAATTTGTTGATCCTATAGGGTTCTAGGATGATCTATTAATCTCTAAGGATATGTTTTATCATATTTTTGACTAAATTAGACTTATGCAAGTGATACCCTAATAGTATGGATTAATGTTAATCTTATTGGGGCTTTCCTTACATTCTAAGAAATATGAAATTACAACTCAATTCCTAAAATTACAAAGAGACCTAAACTTGATCTCCTCCATCTTCTTGGCTTCATAATTCATCAAGAGAGCTTTAACCTGAAATTAATTTAGCAACAACTATGCATAACATATAATTTTAATCTCAATCACTTGATATGCTTGTCATCATCAAAACCATCATTAAAGGCTAATGTGGTGCCTAACTACTTATGCACCAACATCTCCTTCCTACTAATCTCCAGGCAAGAACATTAGGTGGACTTCACCACCACCCAGTAGCTTCTGCACCAACTCTCCAGCTGCTTCAATCATTCCTCCATTGTTTTTATTTCTTATTAGTTTCTATTTTCTTGCTTGATTTGATTAATTCTTATTGTCTAGTTGTAATTAGACTTTGATTCTTAATGAAAAGCTTTATTTCCATATCCATTCTAGCTCTCTTTTCAGTTTTACTTAGTTATATTTATGCCCCTAGTTAGATCTTTACTCATAGTTAGACTTAGACTATAATTGCTCTTCTTGTTGTGCTCTTTATTTAAAAAAATACAAAAAAATATGAAAAGAGAAAAAAATAAAAAACATAATAGGAGAGAGATTTTGAAAAGATGCAATTGAAAGTTGTCTCCCTACAAATGACTCAGACTCACCATTTTCATTTTCAAAACATTACGAGTTTAGATTTAAAAATTTTAAACAATCACAAGTTTTGTACTATAATAACGCATTTTTAAACAAAGTAATTTTCGCGAGTCAATAGCTAGTCGGCTGTGCACACCAAGGGCTAGTACTGGTGCCTTGGAAATTCTTGATGCAACTCTAAATCTTTCCCTAGTCTATAAAGACAAATGGGGGAGACCTAACTTAAATCAAGATACTAAGAATATGAATTTTAAAACCCTAATTGGCCCTACTAATCACCAAGTGAGCGACGCGTCTAAAACCCCCAAAGATACGAATTAAAAGTCGAAGTGTAGCTATCTAAACCTAAGGTAAAACCCTAAATATTGAATCTTGTCGACTCCTATATGGGTCTAAGGGAAAGCTTAGATCCTAAGGTTTGACGTCAGACCACAAGTGAGGGGATGTAGGTCTTGGATCTGAGCAAGGTGGGGAGATAACCAAAATCAAGTGTACAAATCACCACAAAGCATCACACAAAAGAAATCATCACAAGATTATTACCCAAATCACCACAGAATATTATACCAAATAAAACAACACCTCATGAACCCTAAATAGCTTAAGAATGTTTGGGGAGGATTATACCTAGGGTTTGTGAGCAGGAGGTGGGGGAAATAGCACCTATCGTCGAAGTAGGTGCGACGGGCAAAGGCAGCGTCGACATGTAGCAAAGGTGACAGTAACGATTAGTTGGGCTAGGCGTAGGGTAGGGAGGTTGGGCAACTGGGGGTTGAGGGCTAAGGGTTTGATGTGAACACCATCATGAGCCCTAACTATCTCATTTTGACCTAGAAAAGAGAACAAAAGCTCCTACATAATCAAATGAAGGGCCTGATTCAAGGAATAACTATTTTGAGAGAAAAGTACGAAAAAAAGGGTAAAACTGCAATTTTACCATTGCAGTGCAACATCAGGATTTCTCAAAGGATAAACATAAGTCAAATGGTCTTAACAAGATAAAAAGTAGGTTGGTTCAATCAAAAAAAGGGTTAATGTGCAATCTAGGAATTAAATGACTTTTCATAACCCTAAAACAGACCCACTTAATTTAACAAGGTTCTGGTCAGGATAAAATTCACCTAAACCCTCTAAAATTCATGGAAAAATATCCTCTAGGGTTTAGAACCTTCAATTTGGCCTTTGGAACCTATTTTGACCTAAATAGGGGACTTAGTCTAACATTTGCCCTAAATTGGGTTTTTGTGTAAAATGACCAGTCAAACGAGGTAAAACCTAAAATCCAACTTCACCATTGTATCCCTTGGGTCCAAATTAGGGTTGTACCAAAATTTGGACCTAAGGGGAGTTCACCTTGACCTACTTTGCAAAACAGTCCAACCCAATTACTTGTATGACCCTAACTTTCGAAAACCTTGCAAAGACCCCCTTATCTTCCTCGCCACTCTTTTCAATTAGGTCCCTATGCCATTACAATGGAAGAGTCCTACTCTGGCAAGGATTCAAGAGGGGATTTCTCCCTGATTCCTCAGAGACTCCCTCTCAAATTTGAAAGGGAGATTCTCTGAGGAATTCCCGATCATATAAATGCAATTTCAAGGCTTGATTCCCACCCAATCTCTCATGCGAATGCATGAGAGATTTGGGTATCTCTCGCATTCCATGTTCGGCAAGAGTACTTGTGCTTGGAAGCTTTCCTTCCAAGCATAAGGCCCTCTACCAGAGCCTATAAAAGAAGCCCCAGCCCCGGTCATCCATTCTCAGCTTGGCTTAGCCGGGAACCACCCTCCAATTTGTCTCTTCTCCTCCTACCAAGCATCCAGCGAGCTCCGACGACATCTCCTCCCTCTTCTTGTCGCTCTACCACAATACCAGTGGCAGAGACATCTCTGGCTCCTTCCTCCACATCGCGCCATACCTGTGCATGCGCCAACTACCCCCTCGTCACCGTCGCCCCTCTACTGGACCTTCATCTCCGGCAACGACCAATACACACCGTCCACCATCTCGCCCCCCTTCATCCTTAAATTAGGTTAAATCTCTTCCCCTCTCTCCTCTCTTTATTTTCCCTCTCTCTATTTCTATTTTCGACCCTTGATCACCGTAGACCACCACCATCTTCTCCACCTCCGGCAGACCACCGACGAGGTGTCTCCATCACTTCCACACACCCATCCACCTCGCCAAACCCCTCAGAAGCTCTGCCACCATCCACTGATCACTTCCCCCATCTCCATCGACCGCCATAACCTCCACAATCTCCCCCCGAACAGACCCACCACCACAGCCACAGACTGACCTAGGCACGCACGCTTAGGCCACCCCGCACCACACCGACCATCGATTCACCTTCGCCGTGTCATGGCAAAGCCCCCTGTGTGATCTAATGAGGCTGTGAGGCTATTTTTCTTGAGAGCAGGTTCTCGCCTCTGCCGCCATTGGAGCAGACATGAAGCTTGCTCGCAAGCTTCAACCCAGGCGTTAGGCTCATGGCATACAGGTCCAGGAGGCGCGAAGTTGTCACATGAACGCATCCAAGCAGAGATTGGCTTTGGGAGAACCTCGTTTAATTTTCCTACTAGGAGGGGTGACGTAATAATTACGGAAATAAAATATAAACAATCTCACAAAATACAATCACACAAAGTACACAAAGATTTTTAGGTGGAAACCCAAATCGGGTAAAAACCACCACCTAACCCTCTCGAGTTAGGATTTTCCGATCAACCAAGTTGATCAAAATCCACTAAACGAATCACTATAAATGAGGGTGATTCAACCTCAATTACAACCACGCTACAAGTGTGAGGGTAGCGTTCCTCAACCCCTTCTCTCCACGAGAAGGATTTTGTCCCACGAAGGAGACGGGAATTCGCAAAGCGAATACCCAACCAAATAACAAAGATTAAAATAAACAACAATCCTATAGAGCCAACAAAGTAATTTTAAACCTAAGCTTCTATAGGAATTAAGAAACTCCCCTTTGCAAGGAGTGCGTCGAGTCGATGATGCGGGTGCGTGAGCCACGCAACGGCGTAATGTCGCTCTCGTGAACTACGGCGGGAGAGCGGGTGCGCGAAGGCTTGATGCTCTCTAGATGAAGAACTAGAGCTTGGAGAGCAAGAGAGACACAAAATGGTTTGAAAGTATATTGCAAGGTGTGTCTTGTGTATCTAGGTGTGTGTTGGTGTGCAAGAGGTTCCCCTCTATTTATAGAGGCCTTAGGAAGGCTTTGGATGGCTTAGGAAAGGCTCCATAGCCGTTGGGTGCAAAGCCCAAGTGAATCAACCCGAAATCAGGAACAATCATTGCACTGACAGGGTTATCAGACGTCTGATTCTGGAATCAGACGTCTGGAAGACCACTTTAAGACGTCTGAAAATAAGGTCAGACGTCTGATTTTGGGCGGGTCTCTTCCTGACTTGAATCAGATCTAAACAGGGTTCTAGCACAAGTCCATCAGATGACATACAGGACGTCTGGCACTATGTCTGGATGTCTGGAAACCTACTTTTTCGTGGGAATGGATTTGCAACGGCTAGAAAATCTCTGAGAAGAGATTTTAGGGTCAGTCGAGGCAAAACAGTCAATTATCAGACGTCTGGAAGGGCTTAAGGACGTCTGATAAGGCTTTAACGATCATATCCTTGAGTGTATGCTACGAGAGCCAACGGTCGACTAATTGGACGTCTGGCAAAGTCATCAGACGTCTCCTAAGACGTCTGGTCTAAGGTCTGGACGTCTGATTTCATCAGACAGAACTAACTATGTCCAGCCTAAATGTTATCAGACGTCTGAATCAACAGTCAAACGTCTTAAAACACATTATCAGACGTCTGATTTTGGAATTAGACGTCTGGAAATGCTGTTTGAACCCTATATTGGTTTTCTAAGTTCTCTACAGAAAATCTAAGTATCCTAGGGTTGTGCCGGTGTTCCTAGGACTACTGTTAAGGTACTTTGAGGCTCTTTAAGATAATTTTCTAAGGAAATAAAGAGCAAAAAAAAATGGCAAATGTACATGAAAGGAATAAAATGGAATTCTATCCTATTCTTCTTGTTCTTCCATCTTCAATCTATCGCTCCTTGCGAATCCCCTCTGTTCTCCATCAAGCTCCTTCAATCCATCCTGGATGCGAGCTCGAATTCCGTCTAATCACGTCTACATTTGCAATTGACCTGAAATCTAAGACTCCAAGTGCAAATGTTAAATAACACGTGTTTTGTTATCATCAAAACAAATGATCGTGGTGCTCTAGCACCAACACCTCGCAGCTGCAATGATTGAAGGCAACCCCCTACAGGCGTGCGAGCAGAAGCAGGTGGGACTTTTAGTCCCACCTCGGGCGTTTTGGAGTGAGGTAAGTGATATAAGTTGAATTTGTGTCAGGAGCTCTTTGCCTCCTAACATGGGGTAAGGTCCCCTCGCCCACTTGCCTCGTCTGTGATACACCACTCTGCGGACTTGGCCGCCTAACCCAATTACCCAGCACTCCTTGCGCATCACCCATGTTGGTGTGCCTGGACCTGAGCGAGATGACCCAACCCGTTTACCCGATTGGCTATGGGAGAGCAAGCCTAAGAGAGAAATGAGAGAGAGCGTTCGCAGGGGAGGGTAGGGGTAGGTTTTGCTCTTATGTGCAGGGAAAGGAAGAAGGAAAAGGAAGCCTTAGGTGCAGCCACAGAGAAGAAGGAAAAGCTAAGGACTGAAGGAGGAAGTTGAGGAAGAAGGAAGGAGAAGGCACGGCTAAGGAAAGGGCAAAGGCAAAGCCAAAAGAGGAAGGAGAAATCAGAGAAAGAAGAGAAGGCACTATTGTAGAGAAGTCAGAGAAGAAGAAGGCCAAAGCCAGAGAAGAAAAGAAAGAGAAGCCAAGGTAGAGAAAAGAAAGAAGGAGATCAGAAGCCAAGACAAAGAAGAAAGACATCGACCACAGCCAAGGAAAAGAAGAAGAAGAAAGAAAGAAAGGCAGAAAAGAAAAGAAGAAGAGAAAGAGAAGAACAACCCAAAGAAAAGAAATAAAAGAAGAAGAGTCAAATATTTTTAAGACATCTGATTCTATAATCAAACATCCAATTTCTCTATTTTGCTACATTTTATTATTCATATACTATTGCTTTATATTCTGAATTAAGTTTTGAGTAATTTTATGTGTTTAAATTGCATCTATTATTGAGATTAGTATATAAACTCCATTTGCTCCCTGTATTTGACCTCGGACTTAAAATTCGAGTAATAAAATTTAATTGTTTTGAACGTCTTTTCGACTTTACTACAACGCGACCCTTTTTTTTTTGATACAAAAAGGAAAGCTATCGTCTTACGATAGCAATCCAAGAAGGTATATTATATAATCAAGTAAGAGGAATTACAATCCAGATCCCCAAGTATGTATGAGGGACCAGCACTCTCTTACAATTTGTTCACAACATACCGGTCTCTCCTGAAAAAGCCTTGCATTTCTCGCCTTCCACACACACCAGAGAGTGCCAGCCATGTGCACATGTGGCCTCTCTCTCATGACAAACCCATGCCAAATGGAATCCCATGTTGGTAACGGCTCCTGGCAAGTCCTCTAAACAGCATCAGTGACCAGGCAAGAGGAGAAAATGTGATTAATGTTGTCAGTGTGCATCCCACATAAGTGACATTCATGAAGAGCAGCTCCCATCCTTCTGTGTCGCAGATCACTTGTTATCAAGCCCTCTCTCCTACACAGCCAAAGAAATATTTGTACGTTAAGGGGGATCTTCAAAAGCAAAATTTTCTTGTCAATGAAGTCATAGCTCCACCCACTGCCATTTTCCATGATTCTGTTGTAACCATAATGTACAGTGTAAAGCCTGTCCCAAATGTAGTTATCCTCCACTCCATGTCTTGGCCTAAAGCTTTCAAGATCTAAGATCAGATTCCTCCTTTCATCCCACAATCGGGTGCCCCTTCTGGTGGAGTCTTCTTCATTCAGTATCTAGCTGTAGCCACTGCTAGACCAGAAGTAGCTAACTGTCCCCTCCTTGTCAGAGGCTGCTGCAAAAGCCCTTGGATAGATCTCCTTCAGAACACCCAGCTGGGACCATCCTTCATTCCAAAAGCTGAAGTTCCTGCCATCACCAAGAGTTGGCTGCAGCAGATGCATGTTATCAGCCAATGCGTTGATCACTAAATTCCAAAAGGGCAAGGGTCTGCTGGGTTGCAATCTATTGAGCACACTGTTTGAAGAGCCATAGCTGTCCTTGATCAAGTCAGTCCAAGGCTTCATCTCTCCTTGTAAGAATTTAATTGTCCACTTAAGCAATAAGGCATCATTGAACTGTTTCAAGGATTTAATGCCAAGCCCTCCCCTGTCCTTTGGCTAGCAGATCTGCTCCTACTTCAGTGGCTGCATAAATCTGCCCTCATGTTTGGACCCCCTCCAAAAGAACCTCTTCCTCAATACATCCAGCCACTTCCATATAGATTTAAGAGCTTTAAAGATGGAAAGGTAGAAAATAGGGATTGAGGTGATCACTGAATTGAGCAAGATGAGTCTCCCACCCTTGGATAGGAAGCTGCTATGCCACCCATCCAACTTCATTGAAATTTTATCAAAGAGACAATTCCAATCTCTTTTCTTCATTCTAGAGCACCTCAGTGGCAGACCCAAATATTTGATAGGGAGGCTAATGCGAGGGGTCCCCAAAACTGCTGAAATGTCACCTTGCTCAGCCTCAGGTAAGCCAAAACAGACCAAACTTGACTTCTCTTTGTTCAACCTAAGGCCTGAGATATCCCCAAAAATGTTGACCATATGACACAGAGCTTGGGCTTCATCAATAGATTCTTCCACAAAAAAAATCGTATCATCCTTATATTGAAGTATAGGGGCCAAAGCACTCCTACAAGATAAGGAATAGCCTCTAATAAGGCTTGCTTCAGCAAGTTTGCAAGCATCTAGGCCAAGTTGTCCACTGCCAAATTGAAAACCAAAGGCGCCATAGGACAACCTTATCTGATCCCACATTGGGGCAGAATCCATGCACCACAGGGTTTCCCATTTATCAATGGAGTGAAAGAGGCAGTTGTCATACACCTTTTTACCCATTGAATCCAAGTAGAGGGAAAACCTCTTCTTTTAAACACTTCCCAAAGATAAGGCCAGCAGATGGAAAACTAAGCTTTGCGGAAATTAACTTTCCACAAAAAAGCTTTACACTTCCTCTTGTGCCACCCACAAACCATCTCCTGGGCCATGATAAAAGACTCTTGTAAAGATCTGTCAAGAAGGAAGGCGGATTGAATAGGGTGGATCAGCTCTTGCAGAACAAGCCTAAACCTATTGGCCAAGACCTTGCTAATCACCAAGTAAATAGAGTTTGAAAGGGCTATGGGTCTGAATTCCTGAAATGATTCAGCTCCCGAAGTCTTTGGCAAAAGGAATAAGGACACATTGATTTTTTCAAAGCCAAAGTTGCCAATCTCAAATTCTCTGATCACCTACATCACCTCAGTGCCCACAACATCCCACATCTCTTTAGAAAAGATGACTTGAATTCCATTAGGACTAGGTGAGCCTTCACAGTTGAGATCCTTGATGGCATTCAAGGTTTCAAACTCAGATATAGTAGCAGTCAGGCTGGACCCCTGATCTTTAGTGATTTTGGGTAGGTCACTTGCTGCCATCTTCCAACTGCCCCTTCCAGCAAATCTTGATGATTCCTTGAAGTATCTGATAGCCTCAACTCTGATATCAGAGATGGAGGTAGTTCTCTGCCCATCTTTAACAATTGAGGAAATCAGGTTGAGTCTTCTCTGAGAGCTGGCAGCCAAATGAAAAAGCTTAGTGTTTGCATCCCCTCTTTTAGCCACAGTTGTCTTGAACGTTCCCTCCAATCCATCTCCAGCTTCAGATCTTCTTCAACCACCACCCCCTGCCACCTTTTTCTGTCAAGGAGATCCTACTCAGACAATAGGTCATTGGCTTCTCTAGAGTCAAATTCATGAACCTTCATCAAGGCTTCTCTGTGTCTCTGATGCCTCATGACAAAAAGAACATCACCATATTCCTTTAGCATTACTTTCATAGCCGACAATTTGGAAGCCAGCTTGATGGTAGCCATGCCGTCAACCTGCTGAGCCCTCCACCAACCTTCAAACATCTCTCTGAAGCCTGGTTCCCTCAACCAAGACTTCTTGAATTTGAAATAAGATCCAGCCATCACCTATTCCCAGTTGTCCCAGACCAAGGGGGTGTGATCAGAGAAGGGTCGTTCAAGGCCACAGACATAAGATAACTGAAGAAGTTCCAACAGCCCAGCATTGCCAAAGAACCTATCAATTTTGGACATGAAACCATTTCCATTCCTCTAAGTGAATTCAGAGCTAGAGGAGGGGAACTCACTCAAACCTAAAGCTTGAACCACTAATTGGAAGCCAGTGGTTGCACTATCAGCCACACCACTGGGTCTATCACTTCCCACCAACACAATTGAAATCCCCTCCAACAAGCCAGGCAACCCCATTCACAAAATCCGTGGCCAAATTCTAGTCCTCCCATATCTTATGTCTTCTGCTAGGGTCACAGGGACCATACACACCTGTCACAAATAATTCACTGCCTCCCTGGTCTCTTTTGAACCTGCAAGTCAGTAAGTGTCTAGCCAAAGAGGCCTCCTCCAACTGCAACACATGCTTCTTCCACCAGATAGCAACACCCCCAGATCTGCAACTTGAGTTGATCATCACAATGTCATTGGTAACTCCAGCTTTCATCTCTACCCAAGCCCTATCAGCCTCACTATCAATATGTATTTCTTGGAGGATGGCACAATCAATCTCCCATTCTCTCAAATACCTAAGCAAAGAAACCCTTTGACTTCGATTGCACAACCCACGCACATTCCAAGTAAGGATCCTCATTTGGCCATTTGATCAACCCTTTTCTTCGCAGCAGAGACTTTGCTAACCTTTATCACAGCTGCAATGGCGCACTCATCAACTTTTTGTGTTGAACTATGTCTTCTCAACCTGAGCTTGTAGGGAGGTCTCCCTAGACCAGAGATGGAAGGAGTCGTGGAATCCAACTGCAGACCCTCAACCACACATGGACTACATTGCAGATCTAAGGAGTTCACAGGGAGCTCTTCCAGATCAGGTCCAACAGGAGCATTGGCTCTTAGAGTCCCACCTTTCAAATCCTCAGCCACAGCCTCATTCATCAATGTCATCTCCTCACCTTCTTTCTCTACCATAGCCAAATCACCTTGAAGCAGAGGTGCACCCCTCCCAGCCTCTAGAGTTTCAAACACCCCTCCTCTGCCATCAACCCCCCCACCCCATCTTCCAGTTCCATATCTTTATTGGGCTCAACCATCTTCTCCTGAATTTCACAATCCATCAGTATTGAGCCTGCTTTGGCTTGCAGCACCTCAGCATAAGAGGGAGGGTTATGGTGTGATTCCACATCCCTATTAGCCACATGAAAGTTCAAGAGCAGCAGCCATGAGCTCCCCCCACACTGGAGAATAAGCTTATCTGGAACAGACCCAGCCCTAAAGACATCCACCCACACATTCAAAACACTACCATCGCCTTCAGATAGGCCAATCTCAGCATCCTTTGCCATAGAAGCAAACCCAACAATCATAGCTTCCACCACCACCCTAGACCTCAGGTGCAAAGGTAGACCTTTGATTTCAAGATTGCCTGATCTAAGGGCAGCTCTTTGAGGTGGTCGCATAGACAAAGAGCCATCAAAAGGGGAGACCAGATGCCACATCACCATCAACCCATGCAGATTACTTGACCGAAAGCACAGATGTTCGACATCACCACCCCCAAACCAAAGAGCACAAACCGCGAGGGGGAGAGGATCGTAATCTTCCAAACATCTCTCGAGAGGGAAAGAGAGCTTACCAGTTGATGAGCTTTCTCCAGAGATAGAGTGCCCGTCATCACTTCCCCTATCAAGGCCCCTTGTAAAACCAGTTCCGCCACCTTAATGTCCTCACTCAGAGGTATCTCCACATCCAGGGTGTGCCCCCCAAAAGCTGGCAGGGGAGGTGGAAGAGGCAGCTGCACCTCTCCCTTTTTTTCCTAGGGATCAGTGCGCATCATACCCCCAGGTCCTCCATGGACTGCCAAGTAGGAGTCACCCTTGTGGCCATAGCCCCAGCAAACCAAGCAAAGCACAGGACATCAGCACACCGTCGCCAAATGTCCACGGCGTTGACATCTAAAGCAGACCACCTCCCTACGGTTCCTTGACCACCTATCGTGAGTCCACCACCTGTCCACAGCCCTGACTCCATCAACCGCCTGGGCACCTCGCTCTTTTCTCCTCCAAGATCGCAATCTCCAGACCGACCAGCCACCATTGCCAGTGGCACACTCGCTGGACCACCTAGGGTGCATTGCCAGACCTTCCCGCCCAAGGGAAATTCAAATTTTTCTTCCTTCAATTCCCCAATTCAAATTTTCCTTCACAATGCGACCCTTTTAAAACCCGATTTCCCACATAACACATTATAACACTTCCTAAAACCCCATTTCCCACATCCATCGAGCAAACCTGTTTATCACGCTTGATCGGGCGACCCTTTTAAAACCCAATCAAGCGTGATAAATAGGTTTGCTCGATGGATGTGGGAAATGGGGTTTTAGGAAGTGTTATAGTGTGTAAATTACTAAGTACCCCTTAGGAAACCCCAAAATCCCACAAGAAGTTACCCCAATCGAGGCAAACAAAGAGCAACAGTCGTTGTTGTTCAGATGTCTAGACATGTGTCCAGACAGCTTAGTCAAAAGGATAGAACTTTGGTCAAAGATCGGAAGCTATAGGGTTCATCTGATCTTTTATCAGACGTTTGGAAAATCCTCATCAAATGTCTGATATTAGCTCAAGACATCTGATGGTTAGGACCATTTTGGGTTCTGTCCACCAGGCATTAATTTATCTAACCAAAATTGCCAGGCGTCTGGTATTTAATTCTAGATGTCTGAAGATGTAATTAGATGTCTTATATTACACAAATCAATGCACTTATTCTTGGAACTGATTTGAGAGGTTGACACTTAATTAATCATACAACCCACCAGAGTTCATGTCAAACAAGAGTAACATCTAACTCACTAAATCCTTCAAATATTGGATAGCTTACATATGCCTATTTTTCTACAAATAAAATTAAATGATCATGATTCAAAGGTTTAGTGAAAATATTGGCCAATTGCAACTCACTACCAACAAATTCAACCTCGATCTCCCCTTTTAGTACATTATCCTGCAAGAAATGATGTCGAACATCTATATGCTTAGAGCAGGAGTGATGTACAGGGTTTTTCGAAAGGTTGATAGCACTAGTATTATCACATAGTATCTTTATTTTACTAAGTTTCAAGCTGAAGTCCTTCAAAGTATTTTTCATCCATAACACTTAGAAACATGCTAGAGTGGCGGCTATAAATTTAACCTTCGTAGAGGATAGGGATACACATGTTTGTTTTTTGGAAAACCATGACACTAGGAAATTGCCCAAGAACTTGCACATTCCACTAGTGCTTTTTTGATCGATTTTGTTACCCACTTAATTTACATTTCTATAAGCAATGAGTTTAAATGAGTCACCCCTAGGATAAAATAAGCCATAATCTAGAGTATCCACTAGGTATCTAAAAATTCTTTTATAGCATTTAAGTGACTAGTTTTTGGATTAGCTTGAAACCTAGCACATAAACAACCACTGAATAAGATATTTGGTCTGCTAGCAGTTATGTAAAGCAGTGATCCTATCATTCCATGATAAATCTTTTGATCAGCATGCATACCATGTTTTTCTATGTCTAGTGATGCAAAACACTCATTGGAGTGTTATTTCCCTTACTTTTGTCCATCCTAAATCTTCTCAACATCTCATTTGTATACTTCGATAGATTCACAAAAGTTCCATGTTCAAGCTGAGTGATTTGTAAGCCCGAGAAGAACTTGAGCTCACCCATCAAGTTCATCTCAAACACTTCCTATATTAGCATAGAAAACTCTTGACAAAGTGCTTCATTAGTAGCTCCAAATAATATATCATCAACATAAATTCAAACTAATAAAATGTATTTTCCTTTTCTTTTTATAAAATTCCTTTTCTTTTTCTTTTATAAAAAGAGTTGAGTTTGCTTCACTTATGACAATGTTTGCCCCTAACAAGCATTCCTTGAGCCTCTCATACCAAGCTCTTTGAGCTTGCTTCATATAATGCCTTATTTAGTTTGTAGACAAAATTTGAGTTGTCATGAGGTTCAAAATTGGGAGATTATTTTACAAAAACTTCCTCTTTAATGAAATTGTTAAGAAATGCGCTCTTAATGTTCACTTGAAAGAGTTTAAAGACAAGGAAGGTAGAATAAGCAAGAAGCATACGAATTGACTCGAGCCTAGTTACAAGTGCATAGGTTTCATTAAAGTCGATGCCTTCCTCTTGATTATATCCTTGTAATGTTAGTCTAACTTTGTTATGGATTACTATGCCTAATTCATCCAACTTGTTCCGGAATACCCATTTGGTTCTTATCACCATTTGCCCTTTGGGCTTAGGTACTAGGTCCCAAACTTGATTCCTTTACAATTGGTTGAGCTCCTCTTTAATAGCCATCAACTAAGGCTCACTAAAGCATGCTTTCTCCACACTCTTCTGTTCAACTTGAGATACAAAAGCAGAGAGACCAAAAGAACAATTAATACAAGATTGAGTTTTAACACCATAAAAAATGCTTCTGATGATTTGGCTTTCGAGATGATCCCTTGAAAAATCCAATCTTTTGAAAGATTATGGATATTTGAATCCTTTATGTTAGACACAATTATAAATGACTCATCCTCATCATCATCAATGACTTGGTCAATTGATGAGGATTTGGGTGACTCATCAAAAGAGACATGGAGAATCTCCTCTACTACCAATGTGGTCTTGTTAAAAAACTGGTATACCTTACTACGTAAAGAATAACCAATAAAAATGACCTTTTAACCTTTGGCATCAAATTTATCCAAATTAGTTTGGTTACTCAAAACAAAGTAACAACATCCAATAACCTTAAAATAGCTTATCTTGTGTATTTTCTCATAATATAGTTCAAAACACCTCTTTTACAAACTAGAACAAATTAAAATGCGATTCAATGTGTAGCATGTCGTGTTAACCACCTCAGCCCAAAAGTACTTTGGCAAGCTGAAGTCTATGAGTAATGTACAAGCACACACTTGGAGAGTGAGGTTCTTTCTCTCTATTACCCCATTTTGTTGGGGTGCTCAAAGAAAAGAAAACTCATGAGCAATACCATGTTCCTGACAAAAATCAAGAAACAAGGAATTTTCAAACTCACCCCCATTATCACTATGAATCTGAGTGATATAATAACCTTTTTCAGTTTGAACTTTCTTATAAAAAATGGTAAACATGAAAAGCACTCTATCCTTAGATCTCAAGAAGGAAACCCATGAACACTGTGAGAAATCGTCTATAATAACAAGGCAATATTGACATCCACTAAGGCTCTCATACTTGGTAGGTCCAAACAAATTAAGATGAAGTAGCTCTAAGGGCCTAGAAGTGGATATTGCATCTTTACTCTTGAAGCTAGATTTCATTAGTTTTCCGAGTTTACAAGAATCACAATTATGGGTATCTACGAATTTCTTGTTTGGTAATCGTCTAACTAGTTCATGCTTGGCTAGTTTTTGGATTAACCTCATAAGAACATGTCCTAATCTTTTGTGCCATATATTAACTCTATCATTAGCAATTAGGCAATCATACAAGCCATTCTCATCAAATTCCACAATATAAATGTCTCTATATCTAATTCCCCTTAAGAGAGTTTCATTTGTAGAGCTATCCAAGATTTCAAAAAATTTGAAGGTGATATTATTTTCCACCCCTTATCATAAATTTGACTAGCAGTAAGTAGATTGTCCTTAAGGCCCTTAACTAAAGAAACATGTGAAATAGGAGAGTTAGTATTACCTATCTTACCAAGGCCAATATATGCCTGATGGGACAAGACGTCAACAATCATAATAAGGCACTATTGTCAAGTTTTTGTCCCCGGCAATGGAACCAAAAATATGATCGTCAACTTTCGATTTGCAATAAAAATGGTGTTTAAATGTTATTGTTGTAATATATTTGTCACGAAATACAAACCAATGTCGCATCAATTTTATTTATTTACTATTTTTACTGATTTATTTCTAGGTCATTCGCTAGAAAGCAGTTATTGATATACATCACTCTCTAAGTCCAAAAATATTCTTTTATTCCAAAAATGTTGATTTTATTTAAAAAATAAATGAATAAATCAAATAATGGATGAATAGGTTAATTATTTACAAAAGAATTAATTAATCAGTGTTACAGTGCATGAAAGCAAATGTACACAAACAAGCATCAGAAACTATATATAATTACTTTATGTTAATTATCTACAACTAATATAAGTAATACCTAAGTATACGTACAAAAATAGTTAATAATATTTACTATACTAAATTATATTAACATACTAATGTCTATAGTAACATATATTACATATACAGTAACATATAATACGTTAGTAAAACCCTAGTACATAACCTAAGGCAAAAACTACTTATCTATACTGACATATTAACTTATCTACAGTGACGAATTTATTTGTCACTAAAGCTCTAAGTGTTATTTATATATATAAGAACTCAAACAATAATATACTACTCTACTTATACTTATATATACTATATACATATATATTACAGTGTATGTTATTTATTTATATACATATACTTATTTAATTACATTATTTATATACATATATATTATATACTTATACATATATACATATGTACACAGTGCATACACAACACTAAACACACCAAGTGTTCAACACTTAACCGCACAAACTTTCTCCTCTTCCTTTCTTCACTTCTCGCACACTTTTTTAGGGCTTAACACTTCGCTGGTTCAACTACACCTCAACCCAAAAATTGGATTTTTAATGGGCAGGCAGACTCATTTTCGTGGGATACACAGCACCTCGAAAGGTGAGACCAGACCACTACTTGTGAGTCGGCCCTAGTGTTTAATTAGGTGTGTTTTATCCTATTGAAGCCCCACATTGGGCCCATTTAGGCCTTGCTACAGTGAATGGCCCCTGACCCAAGCACCGTACAAAAATGTCCCAATATGCTCATGTATGCTCGATAATGTATGCATGGGTATGGTATGCATGGTGTTCCTGGCGCATGTCAACTAAAGCACTCACTTCACAAATCCAATAAATACAGCAACATCGGTTCTTCCACCACCGATGTGCTAAGTTTAGTGCCCAATTGAGTGCTGCTGCGTGTAGCACAGCGTCTTGGTTTGCAATCTTTGGCCCTCGATTTGAGGGCCATACTTTAATCTAAATTAAAATTAAATTATGCCATTGTAAAGCCCTTACATAAGGCTACATAATTATGTAATTATTTTACATAAATAAGTTAATTAAATATATAATAAAATTAGTCAAAGTTTACATTTTATACATATTAATTTAGAGTTTAATTTGTTAATTAACATATAAATTAGTGACTTAATTACAAAATTGACTTTATACAAAGTTAATATACATAACAAATTATTTATTACACATTTTTATTATATTTTATAAACTTTATTTTGATTTATATACATTAAATACATGTTTTAGATAATTTTACATATAAATAAACTATAAATGCTATAATACAGTATAAATATGGTTTAAATAAATTGAAAATAATTAATATAATATGATACAAATGTAAAATATAATTCACTTCAGTATTAACTTAAATTACTAATTTAATTTATTTTACAACAACAACAACCAAGCCTTTTCCCACACTAAGTGGGGTTGGCTATATGGATTCTTTGCCTCTACACAGATCGATTTTCAGCCATTTTAGGACTTAAATTAAAGTAATTGAGGTCATAATTAATAGTTTCCTTCCAACACTTGTTTGGTCTTCCTCGCTCCCTCTTAGCGGGTTCAGCCTTCAACTTCTCGCATCTCCTAACTGGAGCATCTAGTGGCTTTCTTTGTAAATGTCCAAACCATCTTAGACGGGCCTCTCTCATTTTATCCTCTATCGGTGCCACCCTAGCCCTGTTTCTAATAAATTCATTTGAAATACGGTCCTTTCTTGTATGACCACACATCCATCTTAACATCTTCATTTCTGCCACAGACATCTTCTGTACGTGCCTATAGTTTATAGCCCAGCATACAGAACCGTACAACATGGCTGGTCTTACCACAACTCGATAGTATTTTCCTTTGACTTTTAAAGGAACCCTCTTATCACAGAGAACACTAGAAGCACCCCTCCATTTCAACCACCCTGCATTAATTCTATGTGTAACATCTCCATCAATTCCACCATCATGTTGGAAAATGGATCCCAAGTACTTAAAAATATCTTTCATTGGAATGCACTCTTCTCCAATTTTTACATCAATCCCTTCGTTGTTCCCTCTACTACTAAACTTACATTCCATATACTCAGTCTTCGTCCTACTTATGCGTAATCCTTTATCTTCCAGGGCTTCTCTCCAAAGCTCAAGTTTTCTGTTCACTCCATCTCTTGTCTCATCAACCAACACAATGTCATCAGCAAAAAGCATACACCAAGGCACCTCAACTTGGATATGCTTCGTTAACTCATCCATAACCAAGGCAAAAAGATAAGGGCTTAAAGTCGAACCTTGATGCAGACCAATGGTGATATGAAAGTAGTCTGTCAAATCATCCTTAGTCTTTACACAAGCTGCAGCTCCATAGTACATATCCTTTATGAGGTTGATATATATAATTGGCACTTGTCTCTTCTCCAAAATTCTCCACAAGATATCTCTTGGGACAGAATCATAGGCCTTCTCCAAATCAATAAAAACCATATGTAAATCGTTTTTCTTCACTTTGTATGTCTCCATCATACTTCTCAAGAGATGTATTGCCTCAATAGTAGACCTGCCTGGCATAAAGCCAAATTGATTTTCAGTTACCATAGAGACTTGCCTCACCCTTCTTTCAATTATTCTTTCCCAAAGTTTCATCGTATGACTCATCAACTTAATACCTCTATAGTTGGAACAATCTTGTATATCACCCTTGTTCTTGTATAAAGGTACCACAAAACTTTTCATCCATTCCTCTGGCATCTTCTTGCCTCTCCACACAGTATTAAATAAATTTGTGAGCCAAGTTATACCCCGTTCTCTCGTCATTCTCCAGACGTCTATAGGAATATCATCAGGCCCAACAACCCTCCCACTTTTTATCATCTTCAAAGCCTCCTCTACTTCTTTCTTTTGTATCCTTCGATAACATGATCGATTCACATACTCTTCTGAGTTAACTAACTCCCCTAAGATGATATCATTCTTTTGTTTTTCATTAAATAGCTTATAAAAATATCTTTTCCATCTTGTCTTTATATCCTCACTAGCTATAAGCACCCTTCCTTCTTCATCCTTGATGCATCTTACATGAGTAAGGTCATTTGCTTTCCGCTCTCTTACTTTAACTAACTTGAAAATATCTTTTTCACCTTCTTTAGAATCAAGTTTCTTCTAAAAATGCTCCCAAGCTTTTGCTTTTGCTTTTGCTTTACTAACTATTTTCTTTGCTTCTTTCTTTGCTCTTTTGTAGTTTTCCATATTTTCATCGGTCTTATCTCGATATAAGGCTTTAAAACAAGCTCTTTTAATTTTAAGCTTCTCCTGCACTTCCTCACTCCACCACCATGCCTCCTTTTGTCCTGGAACACCTCCTTTGCCACCTTCCTAATACAGTTTACCAAATTTAATCACATTTCATCAGCACTACCATCAAGATCCCAAGCCTTTTGTTGCATCATCTTCTCTTTAAATCTCACTTTCTCTTTCTTAAGATTTCACCATTTAATTCTCAAATTCTTAGACACTAATTTTCTCTTCTTTGCCTTCTTCAAATGAACATCCAACACCAAAAGATGATGTTGAGCAGTTAAACTCTCCCCTGGAATATCTTGCAATCTTTACAAGATAAACGATCCCTTTTTCTCAAAGCAAAGTAATCGATCTGCGTTCTTGTTAAGCCACTTTTATACGTAATCAAATGCTCTTCCCATTTTTTGAAGAAAGTATTTGCTATGAAAAGATCATAAGCCATAGCAAAATCAAGGAACGTCTTCCCTTCTTCATTCCTAACACCAAAACCATGACTTCCATGCACTCCTGCATACTCTAAAGCATCTTTTCCCACATGCCCATTTAAATCTCCACCCAAGAAAATCATTTCTGTCTGTGGGATTCCTTGAATTATCATATCAAGCTTTACCCAAAATTTGTTCTTTATTCTTTCCTCTAGACCAACTTGAGGTGCATAAACTGAAATGACATTCAAGATCTCTTCTTCTAAGATTAATTTTATCAAAATAATTCGATCACCCAATCTCTTAACCTCAACCACGCTCTCCTTCAAATCCTTATGAATTATAATACCCACGCCATTTCTACCTTTGTCCTTCCTAAATACCAAAGTTTGAAACCTGTTCTCTCGATTTCCTTTGCTTTTTCACCAACCCACTTAGTCTCTTGAAGGTAAAGAATTTGAATCCTTCTCCTTACCATTGTATCCACAATCTCCATGAGCTTGCTGGTCAAGGTACCAATATTCCAACTACCGAATCTCAGCATTCTTTGTGACACACTTTGATGACGAAGTGGTGGAACTAGCTTCTTTACTCGCATGCATTCCTCATGCGAGAACCCTTACTCAATTTGGACTACATCCGGGCGGCGATGTAGTGGAACTAACTTCTTTACTCGTATGCGTTCCTCATGCAAGAACCCTTGCTCATTTTGGACTACATCCGGGCGGCGATGTAGCGGAACTAACTTCATTACTCGCATGCGTTCCTCATGCGAGAACCCTTGCTCATTTATCACTACACCCGGGCGTCGATGCAGCGCGTTGCAAGTAGGGAACGCCCCAACGAAATCAAACTGTTTGCTAAAATCCATGTTTAAAGATCCGACAAATTTTACACTGGTTGTCGGCTACCTAACGCAACCCTCCTCCTTTACCCGAGCTTGGGACCGGCAATGAAAAGGCACACGAACCTCAACATAGGCGGAGTTACTAATTTAATTTATTTTAACTTAATAAATTACCTAATTAACTTAATAACTAAATTATTTACTATAAACATATAATTAAATTAAATTACAAGTATTATAATATTCATATTATATATATAAATATGAATTTACAATATTGGATATAAATATGTACATTTAAATAGGTTTATATAATTACTTAGGTTATTATACATTTAAGTTATATAAATTAATAGCTAATAATACAATAAAGTTATATATACATTAATTTATTATAAAAACTTAATTTAATATATAGAATACATCTATAGGTTAATTATATACATTATGTACATATTATACAATATTTACACTTAGCTTAGGTTTAATATATATATAAGTATATACATAATATACCAGGTATTTTTAGATGTTTTTGGAATTTTTCTTATTTTTATAGTTTTTATTGGTTTAGTAGAGGTAGGGGATGAGAGAGAGAATTCTTTTTGTGATTTTTCATCTTCAGTTATTTTATTAAATTCCAAGATATATTGAACCGTCGGTCAGTACATTCTACCAAGCTGGGGGTTCCGATTACCTTAAAACTTTGCATACACTTAGAAAAATATCTCATCCTACTCAAGATATCCTTATTTTATTTTTTTATGATTTTTTAAATATTTTTATTTATGTGCAAGTTAACCCAACTTTAGGCCTTAAAGGATATTTTAAAATGAACCTAAGGCATTAAAGTGAATTCTAAGTGCTGGAAATGAGGTATACACATTCAAGAACATCCAACACATTATAAGGAAGATGTTTCATCATTTAAACATGATTTTTAGCCAAATTTTCATTAAAACCATAGTTTGAATTGATAATCCAATTCAATAAACTGATAATAAATCAAAAGAGGACTTTACATGCCATAATTAAATCAAATTCAAGCTTCAAATATATGTAAATGCTTAAGACATGTGGCTGTATCATTACAACACAAGGCATCTCAATTAAACCCTTAATTTCAACTCAAATCCCCTTAGAATCAATCTATTCAGGCCTACTAAAGCTCAAAATTCAGCAACTAAACCAGCTCTAATTTTAGTAGCAAAGCTACTGCAATCTCCTTCCATATCAGACATTGAAGTTGCTGCCCAGACATCTTAATTGTATCTCAAGTCAATTCAACAGTGTTGCGTGCAAATCTCAACACAGTTAATTAAGGTTAAAAATCTTAATTAATCGTGTAAGAAATGACCTAGGTTAACTCGAATCGTTGTCGTTTAGTGTAGTATAGGGTCAAACTAGCCTAACATTTTAGATTTAATTCTTTTTAACTGGTTGAGTCCAGGTCGTTCACTGGGAGGCATAATCATAATTTTAATTCACCATTTTATTCTAATGCTTAATTACTAATTACTTAATTAGTCGGATCTATAATTATATATATGTTAAGCACATGAATAGATACACATCAGATTGAATAATTAAATGCATGCACTATTCCATTAATAGAGATAAACATACAAGAATGATTTAATAATGAATTACCAAGATAAAAAAATGATTATTACAATTATAAGCAAAAGAATGCCAATTACAACATTAGTTACATAAGATGTGGCATAAAAAAATTTATAATGAATATACATGCCCTTTGAATAATAAGCTTAAGCACTCAACCTCTGATCAGATATCTGTTAAAGTGATTAGATGCCTTTAATATAGAAATTAGACTTCTAATAGAAGCATCAGACGTCTTTCTTTATATTTCATCATTTAAACATCTCTTCATTTTCTCTGTCTTAACCTCTCTTTAATTCATTTTCTCTTCTTTCTTCTTTACCTCTCATTACTTAACACTCTCAATTTCTTCAACTTCTCTCTCTCTTCAAATCTCTCCTCTCTTCTCTTAATTCTACCTTCTCTTTACTATGCACACTTTTTTTCCATACTTAGTCAAATTTGCGAACTCAAACCCACATTTACTCTTTACTTAACAAAAATTTTATTAATGGGTGGCATGGACCTTTCAGGATGCACAACACCCCAAACCCTACTAAGCACATGGCTAGGTTAGATTAGGTGGATTTTTATCGATTTTTGCTCATGCACAACCTCGACCCATTACCAGGCCCACACACACACTCATCCACCGGACCCACACACACAGGTGTGCGCACACCTGTGCACACTCACGTGCACATGCATGCACCAATTGAAACCAATGCTCAGTTAAGTTGCACCCTGCGCTAACGACCGAAGAGGCTCAGTGCCTTTGTACTTTTATTCCAATGTGGGCATCCATAGTTCCCCGATGTGTGACTATGTAAGCCACATCTCCTTCACGTGCAGCATTGCGTCTGGCCAATCTTCAAATGCAGAATCTGAGCGACTCACTGCTACAAATCAAATGATCCAAAGCTCGATGGAAAGCTCTTGGAATCTATTTTCTAATTTTGGAATCAATTTAATCAATGGATCAGATTTGATCCAAAGATTTAATCGATAAACATGGCTACCTCACCATGTCCAAAATGAGTTCAAAAGAGAGATTTTAGGTCAAATTAACCTACAGATCATCCAGTAACCTCAATTAAGGATCTAAAATAATTCAGAGAAGTATTCCATGTAGTTTGAGAAAGAGAATGAGGTTGAAAAAGGCAAAAATAGCTCCATAAGCTTGAGAGCTTTGAATGGAATCTCATAACTCTGATTTCAAAGGTCAATTAACCCAACAGATAGTCTAGATCAAACTCTAATGCTCCAGATCAACTCAAGGGATCAGAAGGAACATATCTGGGCAAGAATTGGACCCAAACCTTGACAGAAAGTCTCAAGGACAACTTTGGGTTAAATAATAACCCAAATTGTTTAAAAATTGGAAACTTCCTTAATTCTCAATAATTTTCAATCAAATTAATTCCAAATGATTCAAAATCAACCTAGGAAATAATTCCAACCCAAAAATCATAGATGTTAGAATCTGGAACACTAAAATTAACTTAGGTTTGACTGATGAATCTTAAGTGTTGACTTTTAATCCCTGAGCTTCACAGATCAAATTATGTACCTAATTTGACTCAACCCATCCTTAGGAAACTGATGTGCACTTCAAAACCAAGCTTTGAGCACTTTAATGGTGCTCTCCGAGGTCGTCACCTAGGCACTGAAATGGGTTTGTTCGGCAGAGAAGGCTAGAGATTCTAAGACCTATCTAAAACCTGGAATAGGTTTTATAGATTTTACTGATGCTTAAGGATTACTTCCTATGTTCTAAACCTCAGTGGTTAAGTTTCTCCAACTCTGCTAGAGTTGGAGAAGATGGGGGTAGACAGAGTGCTATCATCATTAAAATTCAATTCCAATTGGTGTTCCATGATCCTGAGATCATATAGAAGTGATCTACAACATCTTAGGTCATTTTGAAGGCTGAGGTTCAAGTTAGGTTCATCGGAGCTCCAGTGAACATCGTTCAGATTAGCTGGAGATAAATTCTTCATGAAACTCTTTTGAAATGGTCTAGAATGATTCTTGAGGTTCTAAGGAACCTCAGGAGCACATCAATTGATCAAATTGAAGATCAGGTACACAGATTAGTCCAAGAGTCAATAAAATCGTCTCTTGAGTTCATCTAAACTAAAGAGAAGTTCCCTCACTCAATTGCGTGAGGGGAAATAGTCATATGGGAGTAGCAATGGTATAAAGGTGGTTAATTAGACAGAAGAACTCCTCCTGAGCCACCGTTGACAATAAACTCAAAAGGTGAGTGGAATTTGGGCATTTATGATATAGGCAATTGTAAAGCTAATTAAAAGCAATATCGGGGCCCTGTAGTTGTGGAGAAGTGATGAAGGCCCCCTAGTGGTTGTGATCTACATTGGAGAGCTCTGCCATGGACAATGGAGGTCTCCAGTGGAGGTGCAATGGATTTAGGCGTGTAGGTGATCAAATTAGGGAAGGAGAAGATGTAAAATGATCTTGATGAGATAAGGAAGGTGTTCAGGTGGATAGAAGCATGAATCGAAGTCCGACAAGGTCAGAATTGACCTCGCCAGAGTTGGAGAGGAAAGACTTGAATCTAATCTAAAACTAAACTAAAGTAACTAAATCTACTTTAAAATAAAAGCTAAGCTAGTCTACAATTACCTGGATGAAGAGAGGTGAGAGATTGATTGCGCAGTAATCATAGGTCTTAATTGACCTAGATTAGGCTAGGACTTAGCATAAGTTAGGATTATTCATGCATGCATACGCATTATCTGCATCTTTACTGCTTTCCTTTAGCTATGCATAAAATAATGTTATAATGTGCTGATTAAGTGCATTATGTCGATTGCAGGGAATAAGTTGATCAGGAGCTGGATCTGAAGCTGGATCAGGAATAACGGGAGTTGCAGCAGAGCTGGAGTAGAAGGCTTAGATTAGATGTAGGAATAATAATGTAAGGGAGTTAAAGGTTTGCTATGCTATTAAGTAGGAATAAAGCAGTAAAGTGTGAAGAGCTTAGGTCCATCCTAGCCTTAGGATAGCCTAGAGACTTCCCCAAGCATTAGCCACACTTAGATTAGGTCACAACACCCTAGGAAGTCCTAAAACCCTAGTTCCAACCCTTATCTAGACGTCCAGATAAGTTATAGGACATCCAGGACCCTTAGCCATCTCCCGCACACCTCAAACCCACTTCTGCAGTGTAATTGGATGTCCAGACACTATCAGATGTCCAATTTCTGCAGAATACACAAAATAGAACCCAAAATCCCTCCTGACTCTGATTGGACGTCCAGAACTGAAGTCTGGACTTCTGATTTTTTAGTATAAGTTGTCTAATCCTATTATTGGCGTCTGATGCTGGTCTCCAGTCCCTATTTTGAGATTCAAGTCTTGGTCTTGGATCTCTAGCTCCCTAGACCTAATCCCAACCCCATAGGAACCTAAATTAAGTTGTCCTAACCCTAGTACATCACCTCTAGACCTACCTAAGGACCTAATTAGGTCCTCACCAAACCCAATTGACTTAGATCAAGTCAATTACCTTCACCTAAGTCAATTGGACTCATTGAGTCCAATTGAGCTTAGATCTCAACCCACACAAGTTTAATTGGACTTGGTGAGAGTCCAATTGACCTAAACCCAACCTAATTGAGTTATTCTACTCTCAATTAGGTTCACACTCATTCAATTAAACTTAGGTTAAGTTTAGTTGCATTTTCCCCTTATCAATTAGGGTTTGTAACCCTAATTTAAGACCTACACCTACCCAAACCCCTTAGGACCTAACCTAAGACACCTAGCCACATAGAGCACGACCACACACACACACAAACACCCATTCACGTACACACACTTCTCTAGAATTCTCTAGAGACCTCTTGATATGGCATGTTACGAACATGGCATCAGACGGACTTTTAAGATGTCTGGTAATAAATTTTTTCGGCGTACTGGGTTGCGTCTGCGTGCATGCGTGCGCAGACTGCGCTTGCCACCTTCGTCTTCTTTTCCCTCTCTCTTCCTGCAAATGCACCATCTCTCTTCTCTCTCTCTCCCCGCGCTGCCATATATAAACCCTTGCCCTCTCCCTCATCCTCATCTCCTCCGCCTTTCTCTTCTCCTTCTCCTTGCCAGCGAGAGCGCGAGCGAGCGAGTGAGCGGCGGGCGTGGGGTGTCGCGGAGGGGCTGCTGCAGCTCGGGTAGCAGGCAGACGAGGCGCGACGTGGCCATGCGTCGCTGGCAGAGAGCGAGTCGGGTTCTAGTTCTGGAAAATTTTCCAGAATCATACGTCTGGACTTACGTCCAGACAACGCCGAAGACGTCTGAAGGACGGTCTAGACGTCTGACAAGTAAGATATTTCTTACCTTCTCCTTTTGCGCATGTACGGCCATGCAGCCGTCCATCGCATCTTCTTCTGCGTTTCGTCGTGCTGAGAGCAGGTGTATGTGTGCGCAGGTCCTGCTCGAGAGGGTGCGAGGGCTCGCCATCCCATGTGAATCAGACGTCTGGCTGTAGGAGGGTGCGAGGGCTCGCCATCCCATGTGAATCAGACGTCTGGCCGTAGTGCCAGATGACGAAGAGGACCTCCAGACGTCCGGGGTGACAATCGGACGTCTGGAAACCAAGGCCAGACGTTCCAGCAAGCTTCTGGACGTCTGAAGGACTGCGCAGAACTGAGGTACGACCGATCCACCTTTTAAGACGTCTGGAAGATGTTCTAGACGTCTGATTTTGGACAGTTTCGTCATTTTTAACCCGTTTAGGGTCCGTTCGGAGTCCATTTTCCATGTTCCGAGTTGCGTTCTTTCCAGAATTAATTCCTCTATCCGTTTACAGTAATTGTATACTATTCTGAGAAACTCCTTGTGTTTGATCCTTGTGCTAGGACCCTGTTCCGTTGCAGTCTCGGGGGTTGCGGAGGCGCGCGGGATTGCCGACCATGCCCCCAGTACTCTAGGTTTCGCTAGTAGAGTGGCTTTTTAATTTATTTAACAAAATTTGTTACAATTATGAAACAATTAATAGAGTCTAGGGCATTGCAAGAACCCTAGGACTGAGAAATTAGATTGAATGATAGATCTTAGGGTATTACATGAATCCTAGGATTGGAAAACTAGATTGAATGATAGATCCTAGGGTACAGCATGAATCCTAGGACTGAAAAACTAGTTGAATATATAAATATTGCAGTCTTGGAATAGTAGAAAGGAAATGATAACTACCTGTAAATTGGTTAACAGCTGCCTGTTATGAATGAATACGTATGATTAAGAACATGGGTTGTATGAACGTAAAGCTGGAACGGTGAAACCTAAATTGGCTGAGTTAAAAGAGCTTGAACCCTACGGGGAATTAGGAGTAGAACTCCTGGAAAGGGAATGGAATAGAATTGGGGAAGTGAGCTGGCCCTTGAGTACGGAGTACCAAGGAAAGCGACTATCCCCCTATTTAGTGCAGAGCGGCGCTAGCCACCCCAGGGACCCGGGGTTAGGTCTGGCCACTTTGTACCGACTTTTGGCCCTCGTGTATACAGTACCGAGGAGAGCTACAAGTGTAGGGAGAGTACTAGCTACCCCACGGGCCCCGGGGTTCTACTGGCCCTCCCACACTGACTTGTTAGGCCCACTGGGCAAACCAGGGTAGTCAGGCAAGGGTGCACGGATTGTGGAGGGGCAAGACCCCTGTTTGGTTACTGTGGAGGGGTTGGACCCCTGTTACTGAGAGGGCTCTGCCCTATACTAGTTCCGTGCTGTGCTTTGGGTGCACTCGTTAACGGAAACGACTGACCGCGTGCTAGTGCGGGGTAGCTACCCATGCGATTATCGCGCGTGCCGTAGTCACCGTTACGTCTGTCAGCGACCTTGGGGTGGTTGACTAAGGGTAGGACCACCACGGGGGACTCTCTCGGCCAGGAGAGCACCACGTGTTACTTCTACTTTTCGAAAAAGACTGCAGTCAAGATCATTCCCACGAGGAACATTCAAGATCAAGAGAAGGATCTGAGAAATAAATCAATAGTGAAATAATAGAAAGACGTAAATAAAGAAAGTAAAAATATAACAGCTACTGTACACTCTACTGCTTCTTTAGCTTTTAGTTGCCACTCTACTCAACATTTCGCTGACGTGTCACCCTTGTTACCTTTTCAGGACCAAGTGTCGAGCAGCCAGAGTCAGCGGCTGCAGAGGATGCTGGGCCTAGTAGGGTCCAGTAGGGTTACCTATAGTACTTTCTGTACTTTTCTTCCACAGTAGTGAGTAGTTTTCTTTGTTACTTTCTGTACTTTCTTTACCAAAAACTTTATGTTATGTACATGTTTATTTCTCTGCTGTTGTGGTGGTATATACTGTAGTATTTCTTTCCTTTACTGCTAGTTATATACATGGTGAATGTGGTTTATTTTATTGCTCTTTTGGTTACTTTCTCGTTGGATGACTGGGTCTTGGGATTAGTCGAGTTGGTCCGGTTCTCGTGTCTCGTAGGGATTCGGGAATCAGGTCGTTACATGGCGCCACCTCTTGGTTGCCAAATTTAGCAACCAAGAGGAATTCAAATTGAGATCCACAATTCTTGGATCTCAAAGACCACATCCACCCACATGTGGCCGGCCACTCTTGGACTCTCTCTAGAGAGTTCTACACCTCTCTAGAGAGAAGCCATTGGGTCTATAAAAAAGACCCCATGGGCAGCCAAACACCCCCATTCACTTCCTTGGCATTCATTCCACTTAGGCTAGCCACTTCCATCTCCACTCCACCTCCACGAGTTGAGCACCACCATGGAGGCCACCATCTCCACGCTAGGAAGCTGGATCAGCTCCCCAACCTCTCTCCAAGGGCCGGCGTAAGCTCCATTGGCCGCCCCTCCTTCTTCTCTTAGCCACTCAAAGGCCATCGGAGACCACCTCCGAATTTCCTTCCTTCTGCTAGATTAGTAACTTAGCTCTTCGTATATTTACTGCTTTTATTTACTGCTTAGTAGTGTAGTCTTACTTGTCCCCCAATGATGCATGTGAAATCCCCCCGTTGATTCTTGTATGCAATCGTTTTCTGGTAGCTAGGTTTAATTTTCAAGCATTTATGTATAAGCTTTCCTCTAGATTTCCTTGTGCAACAACTCTCCAATGAATGAATGAAATTGCATTTATATATATATATATGTGTCTCTTTATGTGTTTGAAATCACCGAGAGCTTAATAATTATCGTATTTGCGTGATTTAAGTGCCTGCTCTTTAATTATCTATATATTACGCACCAGCATGTCATTTCCTAAGATATTGAAAATCTGACAATAGATGTTTTCTCCATAACTAGTCACCACCTCACTAGAATCGTGCGCCCAGAAACTCACACGTTCACTTTCATGATTTACTTGATGCATGCGCATGTGATCCGAGTTAATAATAGGAGCGGTGAAGTTTTAGTTAGGAGATTAGAAATTGGCGTGCGTCTTTAAACGAAGTAGAGTAGTAAAAAAAGGATCCATTTCAAAAGCGAAAACAATGCCTCCCAGAGACGAACGATCGGGACTCAAGTCTCATTATTTTTACAAAATAATATCTTTGTTGGATCGAACTTCGCGACTATACTACGACGCTTTTTTCTATCAAAAACGTGATCTACGATTTTTCCTAACAAATGGCACCGTTGTCGGGGAGGCAACATCATTTTTTCTTGATTTCGATCTATCACTGACAAATCTGCCTCTACTTTGTTTTTGATGTGCAAGACAACACGGAACGAAAATGGGATCTGCACACACATTGAGCGTGGCGAAGAAAAATCAGGTGCACATCATCTATCTTAGATTAGGTTTATTTTCTAAAACCTAGGATTAGATCAACTTCCTGTAATCACTTATGTGAAAAAAAAAGGATTTTACTCATTTTTGTGAAAAAGAAAAAAAAAATCAAAAAGAAAAATTTTGAAAAAAAAATCTAGATTAGATTTCTTTTCAATCTTAGGTTAGTTTGAAAAAAAAAAAAGATATTTTCTATGAATCCTTTGAAAAATTCTTTTTGAAAAAAAAAATGTGCAAAAGTTTCGAAAAAGAAAACATCCTTTTTGGTGGAAAGCCTACATTTCAATTCAAACCTCTTTAAAAAGCTTTTCCACCATCTTCTGATTTTCGGTCAGATTTCAAATCTAACTTAAAAATTCGATTGCCAAAAAATTCGTTAGCAAAAAATTCTGAAATTCGGGATAAACCTTCATTTTCAAATCACCTTTCAAATGCCACCATTACTTTAAAAAAATCCAAGTACAAAATTTTTAAAAATTCACGAAGTGCATGGGGGTTAGACTGACCCAGATTCAAAATTTTTCAAATTTCAAAAAGAGATTCCGAGCAATACGTGAATCTGTTTTGACTAAAAATCATGGGGTTGGAAAGCTGATCTCATTAGCTTTATTTTCCATATTTTTCCTTAATTTTTGAAGGTCAATTGGTACTATTTCAAAATGAAAAGCCGACCAGGGGTCAAAGTTCCAGATCTGACCCCCTGTAATTCAAAATTATCTAAAAATCCAGTTGAAATAGTAAAAATTCAAAAAAAATATTCTCTGAAAAACTAATTGAAAAAGGAATATACTTACAAAATTTCAAATTAATTGGATTCCAATTATTATCAGAGAATCAACATTACTTTTGTAGTTTGCTAAAATAGAGAAAAACCCTAGAAGTGCATGCAACTAGGTTGAATCTTTAGGGTACAACTAGAGACCACACTTTGGCTAACCTAGACTTAATCAAGTCTGGTTAGCCGGTGAGCTTGGTCACCTTGTGGGCCACTCACCACAAACCCCACTGAAGAAAATGAGTTAAAAAATTAATTTTAAAACACGAAATCAACCCAAGTTCATTGTCGTACTACTGGATGATTTTAATCTCTCTTGCCGAACCTGGTGACTAAGTTTGTGGGGTAGTGTCAAATGGAATCGAAGGCGTAAGCCAAAGGAAGAACCTTCCCCTTAGTCCCCTCGTAACCAGACTGGCTGGGTTAGCTAGAGAGGTGGGAACCACTTTCAGTCGATTGTACGACGAACTTATCTTCAGGAATTCAAATCCCTAACGAAAAATCTGGTCACCTGATCTTTAAGGACCATTTGATTGACAAGGCCTTAGCCTTATCTTGCGTGGCTACACCAACCCAGGGGTTGGGTGGTGTATGCACGGAAGGAGGTCACTTCGACCTCACTTGGTTGGACCTTAAAAGCCACTCCCAAGGAGGCGAGTCACCTCACCCAGACCATCTTCTCCTCCCATTTCTTCTACTCCAAGAGCCACCATGGCAAATCCTGGACCTGGACCTAGACCGGGTCAGGACATTGAGAATCTGGACCCGATGGCTCGTCTGGAAGCCCGGGTCACTAAATCTGAGGAGCGGCATCAGTAGAGCATGGATCGTATTCTGACGGCACTTGACAGGATGCAGCACCCGCCACGAGGAGAACAACTATGGGATTTCTACGACCTAGCCGCACAAATCGTCGCACCTCTTATCAGAATTCCCGCAGGCGGAGACACGTTTGAGCTCAAGCCCAATGTAATTGGGTTGATCAACACTCATTTTTACGGGAACTCAAGCGAAGATCCATTCCAGCACCTTGAGGACCTGAGTCGATTTGCTGAAACAATTAGACCCAGGAATATTAATCTCGGGATTGTTCTGATGAAGCTTTTCCCATTCTCTCTGAGGGACAAAGCTTCATACTGGTTCAAGACTATTGGGAAGCCAATTGGAACCTGGCCAAAATTACGACATGAATTCCTACAAAAGTTCTTCCCAATCGGTCGAACAAACGCAATGCGGCGCACAATCACGACTTTCTCCCAAGGATCTGGGGAGAAATTACATGAAGCATGGGACAGATTTCACGACCTTCTCTGGAAATGCCCGCATCATGGTATACCCAGATGATACTTAGCTCAGATTTTTTACCATGGGCTGGATGACACACATCGGTATCTGGCCGATGCATCTAGCGGCGGGAATTTTCTCGCAAAAGACGAGAACAGTGCATTTGAGCTGTTCGAATCATTAGCGGAGAACTCGATGAATGCCGCATCTATGAACCAGTTCCAACGGCCTGGTCAGTAGTAGGTTGGTGTCCACGAGGCTCACACCGAGTCTATTCGAGCTGACAGGGATATCATCGTCAAGCAGCTAGATAGAATAAACTTAATCGAGAAGAAGATTGACCAGATTAGTCAGGGTCAATCCGACTTGAGCTCTGCTACCTCACGACACTCCTATGCACCCCGAGCCCCACCTGCTCGAGTTAATCTACTCATCCGGGATGAACCTTCTCCGTATTTACGAGATCCCGCATATCATGATCCCGTGAATAATCCAGATCTGGCACCATACGACCAAGGTTACGCACCACCCACAGATTATAATGCATACCCCCTTGATGGATATACGTCTCAGACATCTTCGGCCTACAAGGATGTCAGTGCTGTCCAAGGATATGGGTGTAATAACCCGTATTTAGAGACGTATAACCCTGGTTGGCGCCAGCATCCGAACTTCTCCTAGTCTGGTAATTCACAGAGACCACATCAAGATCCACACTACTAGACCAGGCAATACGAGAATGTGCAAAACACGTATCCTAGGCAGCAGCCATTCCCGCCTCAGCAGCAGCAACCCTGCTCGTTATACCAACCGCTGCACCAAGCTGCCAACCACCCTCCAAAGCGGGATGACCCTTTGGAGGCGCTAAAAGAGGAGCTGTAAGAATCGATGAGGAAGTCTACACAAGATAGCTTGCAAATTATGAAGGCGATGGCTGATCAGATTCAGACCATATAGAACATGCAGAACCAGTTGTTGCAGGAGCATAGGACTCAGGGAGCCTTGCCCTCCCAACCCATCCTGAATCCTCGATATGTGCAAAACCAGGGTGCCCCAACTAGGTTTTAGGCATGACAGCTACAGGCACACGCCATACTACAGGCGTCTCCTGCACCACCCGATTACGTGCAAGGCCAGCCGCCTTTACAGAATCCCGCATATTCTGCCCCATCCGCTCCCCCACCACCTCATGGACAGCAAGCCGACGCACACGCTATCTAATTGCGGAGTGGAAGGAAGACATTCGACCCACCACCTAGGAAAGCGGGTTCTGATTTTTCCCACCCTTCGCTGCAGGAAGATTCGACTCCATCATCTCAGGAGCCACCTACGGTAGATAAGGGTAAGAGGCCACTCAACCTTGAGATTCCCGTCCCTTTTTCCTGAGGCTCTAACACGAAATGCAATACAGAAAAAGGACACATGGAATTTCGAGGACCTGAAATCGATGTTTAAGGAAGTACATATTCAGGTCCCCCTCCTCGAGGCTATCGATCACATTCCCGCTGTCGCTAGGTTCTTCAAGGACTATTGTATCCCAAAGCAACAGCCAAGAATTGGACGACAGGCGGTATTATCGAAGGAAGCTAGCACCGTGATTCTAACTGACCTACCGTCGAAGAAGAAAGACCTTGGTACCCCACTCATATCCTACTTCTTGCAGGATTCTCCATTTGATCGGGCCTTTCTAGATTTTGGTTCGTCCATCAACTTAACTCACATCGCCGTATTTGATCGATTTCGATTTGGGGAGTTGAAACCCACCTCGATTACGATTCAGCTGGCTGACAGATCAGTCAAAACACCGAGGGGGGTGGTTGAGAACGTGATCGTGAAAGTCCACAGGTTCTGCTTTCCCGCAGATTTTTTGGTTCTCGATATGGAAGTTCCTCCTAATCTCTGAGATGCACCACTTATTTTGGGTGGGCCATTTCTGGCGATAGTCCGAGCGAACATCGATTGTGCATCCGGGTGTATGGAGATTGCCCTAGGTAATGAGCGACTTCGATTAGACATATTCAGGGCAACAAAGAACTTCGACTGTGATCGAATAGAGGAGGATGGTGAAGACGAAGATTCGACTTACTGTGGTAACATTGGGCTCCTTTGTGACAACCCAATGTCTCATTCATCTACACTATCAGGGTTCTCGAACCTCGATCCACATGGGACAAAACCATTGCATTACACATGTCTCCCTGAGGATCTGACTGTTTGGGGTGTGCTTCTGACCACAGCACCCCTGAATCCAGCTATCTTGTTCCATATATTACTGAATAGCCCCTGTTATTACAGGAAGACGTGACTACAGCTAACGGGTTTCCCATTAATGTAGTCATAACTGATTTCACAGGGAGCGACTCAACGGGAATTCACGTGTACATGGATCAGCAGATTCCCACCCTCGATTCTGCTCCTCCCACTCTCAGTTCTGATTATGACCCACCCATCATTGAATTGAAGCCCTTACCTGACTCACTCAAGTACGTGTTCTTGGGCGAAAGTGAGACATATCCAGTCATTATCAATGCCCACTTAACCCAAGAACAGGAGCATCAAATGATTTCTACACTTCAAGACCATAGGGCAGCTATCGGGTGGAGTATTGCTGATCTCCGCGGTATTCGCCCCTTATATTGCACTCATCACATTTACACGAATGAGGGGGTGAAACCTTCAAGACAACCTCAAAGACGGCTAAACCCGACTATGCTAGAGGTTGTTAAAAAGGAGATCATCAAATGGCTGGATGCAGGCATTGTATATCCAATCTCAGACAACCAGTGGGTGAGTCCGATTCAGATAGTGCCCAAGAAAGTAGGACTCACCATCATGAAAAACAATAAGGGCGAATCCACCTCGACCCGCACTGCGACATATTGGCGGGTCTGCATTGACTACAGGAAACTGAACACGGCTACCCAGAAGGATCACTTTCCTTTACCGTTCATTGATCAGATCTTGGAACGGTTAACCGGATGCAGTTTCTTCTGCTTTCTGGATGGATACTTCGGGTATAATCAGGTAGCAATTAGCCCAGAAGATCAGGACAAGACCACATTCACATGCCCCTTTTGAACATTCACCTTCAGGCGGATGCCCTTTGGCCTTTGCAATGCACCAGCGACATTTCAGCGTTGTATGATGGTGTTGAACATTACGAATGGCTACGCTAACGTGTTCGATTTTGGAAAACCTATCGTTGTAGTTCGAAAGCGAAGAATTCATGTTCAACAAATAAAATTTATACCGAAATTGAAATTCCGGGTCGAACACAAGGAGGCAGACGTTTGATTTAAAAACTACGTGTTTCTTTTTATTTGTCATGGAATAATTCAATTTAAAACTATCTAATTATTTACAATAAATAGAAGAGAGAAAGAGAATATTACACAGAGAAATCAAAATGAGATGTAGAATAAATAAGGAATTTATCATTAAGGAGATTGTTCATTTCACTCTTACAACTACAAAGCATAAAACAATTACTCTAGAAAGCGATAAATTTACTCTAGAAAGCATTAAAAGAATGGAGGGAGAAATGTCCTCCTCAACGATTGCTTGGAGGACGAGTAAAACTACACTAGAAAGCATTAAATCTATACTAGAAAGCAGTAAAAAGAATAGGGAGAGAGAAATCCTCCTCGACGGTTGCTTGGAGGACAAGCCGGACGGGACGACGCCTGGACGAAGGGGAACGAAGCAAGACGAAGGAGGACGAAGCAGAAGAACGAGAACGAAGCAGCACGCCGTCGTCGTCGCAGGATCCACTTCTGAAGGGGAACGAAAATTTGGACTTTATCTCGTGAGAAGCATCCTAGGTGTGGGACAAGCTTCTCTTGAGCTTTGGAGGGATAGAGAGGAGAAGCAAGGGATGAGAATTTCGTATGGAGGGGGTCTCCTTTTATAGTTGCAAGGAGTGGGGGCAAAATGGACATTACAACTTCAAAATAATAAATGAGGGGTCTTTAGTGACGGATAAATCGGTCACTAAAGCCCCAACGTGGGCATAGCTTCTGCGCCCACGTGTGCCGCTTTAGCTGCCCGCGCGCTCAACGCCATCGCACGTTCATTGATTCTCATCCGTCCAATCGCGAGATCAGACGGCTTAAGACACATCTCCGCCTGCTACGCTGCATGCTCGCCCGCGTGCGATCGCGCGTCCATGCCGCACGTTCAATCGCGCGTGAACGCTATCGGGCATGCGCAACCGTCCGATCGCGATCAAACACCCGCCCGCGCCCAATCGCCCGCGCCTCTAGCCCTCTGCTGCGGCTCGAACCCGCACCCGCCGCTCGCGTAAGCGCGCTCGACCGCTGCGCTACGAGGCGCGGATGGTCGAGCGGACGCTTTTAGGCGCGGCCGATCACAACCGTTAGATCAAGATCCAACCGCAGAGAGCAAGCCGGTGCGGGGCCTTCGTAGAATGCATGTAGCTGTTTGGGCGGCCGAGATGGTGCCACGTGGCGCCATCTTGGCCATCCATCTTCTGGAAGTTGTAGATGGTGCCACGGATGTCGGATTGACTTGATTTTTGCGTCGTTGGGATGCGATCGTCGATCCAAATTCATCCGTGCGGTCGAATTTGTCATCTAAGGTGCAGATTTTCACTATCCTAGCCCTTGATCTTCTAGGGTTCGCCGGTCACTAACTGATGCTACGGATGCCTGATTAGGGCGATCTTGGAGTCGTTGAACTCCAATCGTCGCCCTGATCACATCCATACGGTTGGATCTTTGATCCGAGGCCCCGATAAAATGTTTACTCCATTTTATTCAAACTACTCTAAATGCAAGATGATGCATGTTATGCAATATTTATGATGAGAACCTCATCATGAGCCATAACTAGCTCATTTTGACCTAATACAAAGGATAAAAGCTCCTACATAACTCAAGGAAAGGCTTAACTCAGAGAATTCTGAGTTTAAGGAGAAAATAAGTCATAAGGGGTAAAAATGTAATTTTACCAGTATAATCTGCATACAGGGTAATTCAGGGCCCAAACATAGGTCAAAGCAACTTAATAAGAATAAAAGTGGGATGAGATGATCTAGCAAGGGCTACAGCAATTCCAAGGAACTAAATGATAATCTGTAACCCTAAAACAACCCACTTCAATTCACGAGGTTTGAGGCAAAGTAAAAATAGAATAAACCCTCTAAAATTCATAGAAAAATAATCTCTAGGGTTTAGAACCTTCAATTTGGCCTTCAGAACCCATTTTGACCTACATTGAGAACCATGCCCAATTAATAACTTAATTTGGGTTTTCACATAAATTGACCGGTCAAACAAGGTTTAATATAGAAATGAAATTCACCATCAGATTCCTTAGGTCCTAATTAATCATGTATAAAAACTTGAGCCTAAGAAGAAACCTCCTTGACCAACTTTACACTTTGGTCCTCATATATTTACTTTTTGGCCCTCAACTTTTGAACCCTCGCATTTTGGCCCCTAACTCTCCTTCGTTCTTTGCGTTCAGGTCCCCCCTGCAAAACCTGCCAGCACCATGCTCCGGCGACCTTGCGCGGAGCATGGCGCCGCGCAGGGTGAGGGGGAGAGCCTGGCAAGTAAACCGGGGGTGCCCTGCGTCGTCAGCCGTCGCAGGGACACCCCCCTGGTCGCTGTAACCCACCATACCGGCCGTGCGAACGCACGGATGGTATGGGTTTCCATCTCCGGCGTCCTCCGGCGAGGGAGACACGTCGTCTCCCTCCGCCTTCCTCCCTGATTCGGTCCCTATAAATACCCCCGTCGCTCCACCGTTCTTCGGAGCTCGGATCTGACGGAGAAAACCCCCAACTTTCCTCTCCTCTCACTTCGGTAGACGCCCACCAGCTCCGGCGGTTCCTCCTCCTCCTCCTCTTCGCTCTGCCGCAATACCAGCAGCAGAGACTTCTTCCCCTGCTCTTCCCGCGCCACGCCGCACCCAGCTGGCGCCTCTCCGGCTCTCTGCTCGCCGCCGCCCCTTCCCCTGGGCATCTTCTTCTCCGGCGACAGTCGATACGACTGTCGCCCTGCTCCGGCCCCTTTCGTCTCCGTAGCTAGGTCAGAACTCCTCCCCATCTCCCCCTCTTTCTTTTCCTCACTGTCTTTTATTTGATTAAACCCTCGACCGCTCCTGTCCACCGTCACCCCCTTCGTCTCCGGCGAGACCCCCCCATCACCCCAGCAACCCACACGGCTCGCCGACCACCGCAGAACCTCCGCCTCCTCACCCTGATCAACCCCCGCCCTTCCACTTCCCCCACATCACCCTCTGCAACCCCACCGAACAAACCCATCTTCCGACCCACAGTCCGACCTAGGGCAGCCCTTGCACGCCGCCCCACGCCTCGCCACCACCCACACGAGCTTCGCCGCACTCTGGCGAAGCTCCCGGCACCTTCTGATTAGGCCGAGAGGCCGTTTTGCTGTGAACAGGTCACCCGACCTCCGCCGCCATTGCCGTGCAGAAGGAGCTGCTTCCACCTGCAGCTGCAGGCGCGCCATGCCCAGATTCGACTCCCAGGCCTTGCGAGGCATTTCGACAAAGCGTCAGGCTCGCAGCTGGGGCGAAGGCCTCGCGTGAAGCCGCGATCGCCCGCTGCTTTCTCCGCTGCGGGCGCTCAATTGAGGTGGGACATTTAGTCCCACCTCGGAGAACTCTGAAGAGGCGCAGCGGTATAAAGCGAAAAAGTGCTGGAGGCTTACTGCCTCAGCACACGGGGTGAGGTCCCCTTCACCCGCCCGGTTACCCGGTCTCGTCCGCGCTCACGCCCCGCGGATCTGACCCGACCCGACTTAGACTGACCTGCATTCCTCGCCCACCACGCACGCCGGTGGGCCTGGACCCGGGCGCGACCCGTACCCGGCTACCCGGCAGCTCTGGGAGAGCTATCCTATGAGCGGATTTTGTGAGAGAGAGACCGGGGGGGGAGGGTAGAGTAGGTTTTGCCCTCTGACGTAAACTCTGAAGTGTGCAGGCACAGGTGAAGAAGAAGGACCGCGGAAGAAGAAGAAAGCTAAGGGAGACACTGTAGCAACAAGCGGTTTAAGTCGTCTGATTGGAAAATCAGACGACGTCCTGAAGGGAAAAGAAGAAAGAAGGAGAGACGACGTCCTGACAGGAAAAAGAAAAGAAGAAAGGAGATCTGAAGAACAAAAGAACAAGGAAGAACAACAGAAGAAGAAGAGGACCACAAGGAGATAAACACAGAGGAAGAACAGGAAGAACAAAAGCTAAAAAGAGAGAGAGACAAAGAGAAGAAAAGAAGAAGAACTCAAACTTTCATCTCTCTCCCCCTCTCTCTCTCTCTCTCTTTCTTTATTTTTGTAATAGAACATGTATATCTCTAGAATATAACTTGCTCCCTGAGTTCGACCTCGGAAACTCTTTTATTTTCCGAGTAAAAAAATTTATATATTTGAAATGATGGCAATAACTGGCTATACTACAACGCTATAACAATAAAACCCGGTTATCTCTCGAAGCCAGCGTTTCAATTTACATCATGAAATGCAATCCTATGCTTAAGAACATGCAAAAATAGACATCTTAAGTGGTGTAAATGTGTTTACATCATACCCCCATGCCTATCTTTTGCTAGTCCCTAGCAAAAACTATATGCTATTTATAAAAGAATTAGGTTGGATTATTTGGACCTGATTTATTTTCAATCGTTAAGAAATTGTTTACTTAAGAACTAAACTTTCAAAGACACAACAGTGCCCGGGTATCAACCAAAATGCATACTGCCTTAAGCCCTCGCCTTATTCAAAGAAAATTTTCTTTTTCCTTTTACTCTTTTCTAATTTTTTTGGATTTTCAAATTTTAGGGGTTAAGAGTGGCTTTCTACAGCCATTCAACTCACCCAAGATTTGATGAGAACCCTAAGCTTTAAGCATCTTATTGTGATTGTGATAGACTCGTTGACCGACAATTAAAATGGATTTCAGATTTCTACGCCTCTAGGTGACCTCAAAAAAAAACTTCTGCCTAAAGGTGTATCTTTACAACCAGTAGCTTTCTCCCTACTTTTATTTTTTACGGGGTCAACACAAGGGTGAATCCAGTGTATATCTCCCCAGTTTATTCTACTTCTCCGCTTCTTCCTAAGTGTTTGGGGAAATTTTAGTGCATTTACAGAGCTGGGTTCTGGACAACCGGTCGATGAGCTGTTACCACAGACAACTTGCCAACCATACTCGTGCGGCGAAGTGTGGCTTATTTCTTTTTTTTTCTTTTCTCCTTTTCTTTTTTGATTTTTTTTTTAAGTAGGTGGCTTCCCTGGTCTAAGATTTACCTAAGGGCAGGAAAAAGAGAAAGGTCCAGTGACTGGGCTCTAGACAACCTACCTATGGGTTGTTACCCATGATAACTTGCCAGCCATATCACCCTAGAAGGTTCATTAGCTACCCAAATTCCGTTAGAATCGCCGAACAACGAGTCAGTGCAAAGAAAGTGTGTAGATGCTTAAAACTCAAAATTCCCTCAAATCAAAGGGTAGGTTGATAAGTCGTGTACTTATCACCCAAACTTATTTATTCCAATCATAATAGAATTAAGATGGCGAGAACTCAAAGACAAATCCACATTTTAGTGGATACACAGGCTGATTAAGTCCAATGACCTGAAGGGTCTTTGTGCTCAAATCATAATGTAATATTTCCTAAGATTGAAAATTTTCTTAAACCCAAATTCTCTTTCCTAATTCTAAATTTTTTTTCTTATATATAAAAGAAAATAAAACAAATCTACGGAGCTGACGAATGAATTCAGGGATGAATATCCACCCCCCCATGCCTATCTAATGCAATGTCCTCATTGTATTAAAAAGACATAAAATAGAGTGGAAAAGCGAAGAAAGCACCTGAATTACGTGAATGTCAGGTCCGCTCTGAGATGAAAACTAAGAAAAACTGTATATGTGCTGAGTTTAGTGCCTTCAGCTAGGCACACTATACAAAGAAAAGAAATGAAGAATTCACAAGTGCAGGTCAGAATTAGAATAAACAGAAGAATCCTCTGACCTATCAACAGAGGTCCACAGATGTGGACCAAATTGTGGTGCAGACCCATCCCCCATAATAGAGAATATCTTAGGTTCTGGATAAAAATTACCCAAAACCTAAAATCAGAACGTAAGCGGGGTCGGGCCTGCAATTTATGAGGATGCAACCCAAGACCAAAAAGTTGGGTTACAGAGAATTGAAGCTCAAAAGGATAATCGTTGAATGTGTGCTTGAGTTGAACATCCTCGAAACAAATGTCGTAAGGGTTCTAATTTGATGGTTTCAGCTTAAAAGGAACCCTTCGACTCAATCTTCCATTTCCTCCAAAATTAACTTCCCAAATCAGAACTTCCCAACTCCTAGCCTCCTCATTCCAAATGTTAAATTCCGAGACCTCTTGCATGTTAATCACCCCGTCTGAAATCTCCAACTCTAAATGATGTGGCAAAATCAGAATTGACTTGGGTCTAATTATCTCAGAAACAGAATTATCGATAAGCTCAACGGGGTGTAACTGATAATCAGGGCATTGAATTGATTCATCCAGAAATGTAATCCTGGATCTGTAATGTGTGCCCTAAGATCAGTGTCCTCAGTTATTGGGCTATCAAATGATCTATCAGATTCCTCAGGCCCAATCGTCTCACAGAAATCGTGTTCAGAAAACTCGCGTGAGACTTCACAAATTGAATCTTCACTATCAAAGAAATCAGGATCCGTATCAATGTATGTCCCAAAATCATTTGTCATTTCTATTCCAAGGAGACATACGTTTCCTCATAACCCGGCTCAGGGATCTCAGGTGAAGAAATCAGATCATCCTTAATTGGTTGTTTTAATTCAATCTGGTCAGCCTCGTAACACGTGTCCCCCCCAACAGGTGCTTGAGCGGGTTCTGTCATTGGCTTTCCTGAAGAGGGTTCATCCTGGGAATTATTCCAAGATTGAATCAAAGCAACCACGAATCTCATCCTAAATTTCGCTAATTTCCTAAGTAGAAACTCACCCAGGTTCTTATCCTTAACGTCCTGGAGCCAATCCAACAAAGACTTATTTAAATCATCAGTCATTTCAATTAGGGGCTCCAATCTCTCAATGCAAGGTATTGGCTGAACTTCTAAAGATTGAATGATATTCCTCAAGTTAGCCAGAACCTTATCTTGAACCTGGTTAACCTGAACCAAATGAGTTGGTTCAGGGTTGGACGGGTTTGGGCTCAATGCAGGGGAATTAACGAATTGAGATTCGTTATACCCTTCCTGATAATAGGTCATTTCAGATTGTTGAAAAGATGGTGATGACCTAAAGGCAGTGAAATCAGAGGATGGGTAAGGATCGGTGTATCCTTCTTGATTGTAGATCATATTAGGCTATTCATGAAAGGAAGACGATCTATAATCGATGTAGCTCTAAGAAGGATAGAAATCAGAATGAAAGTGTTCAAGGTTAGACCCTAAATAAGGGGGTCTGAAATTGTATCCCTAATCTGAATTATCCCAACTAACTGATGGTTGATTATAGTACGAGTTGGGATAATCGTCATGTTGAGGATAATTCACAACAGGAGGGAAAGAGCGGGAATGCGTGAAATATGTGGAAGGATTCATGAGACACGGGAGGAAGAAAGATGCCCTGCAATACAAACAATTAAACCTGTCCTTCAATGGGTTAGCCTACAGACCTACAGACTCCCAAAACCCGTCTTGAGATAAAGGAATGATTTGATCTACTTCTGTCTGTTCAATCCAACCAGTTAGAAGGAGGAACTGGGGAGAAGGTTCTTCCTTCCGCTTGCGCCTTCGGTTCCTAGTGTACCTCCCAACCGCGATCGTTTGACTCTGCTCCCCTAGCTAGACATCAGATTGAACAGTAGAAACAGACTAATCGAAAATAATCTCGTTCTGAGTTTTGAAGAGCGAGTTCAATCCTTAAGGCCAACGTCTACTCTGTTTTATTTAGGGCTAGGTTTGAATGTGCTTTGGAATGTGATGGGCCCTTTAAATGGGTTGTGCCCTTAATGATTGATTGATTTGTGTGTGCGTGCACAACTAGTGGTTTTCAAGCAAGATTGTTTTTGATGTGAATTTTAAGGTTCAAATCTTGCTTAGTAGCTTTTAGGCTTCAACTTTAGGTATTTTCAAACAAGTTTCATTGGCACACCAAGTTTTACAAGCACAGGTGAAAATGTTTTCCTTTAAAGTTTAAAAAGAATTTGGAGTGCCTGGTAAATCCCTAAGAGTTGAACCTAATTGGCAGCTACTTGATGAGTTGATTTTAATTGAAGTGGTGCGGCCCAAATAACTCAAACAACTGGCCACAAATGCACCACTAAGTTAGGCACACAAAGATGGTTAACCTAGAATGATTGCTACTCTTTTATGTGTTGCTTTATGTGTACCGGTTCCATAGATCAGAACCCAGTTGAGTAGAAACAAATCAATTTGGTTAAGTGCCTTTGAATGTGGGTGTACGTTGTGTGTTTGTTGAAAATTGTCCCACAGAATTATCTTTTTATTTTATTTTTTTATATAAATGAAGGTGGAATGAATGTGAGTGAGAATCCAAACAACCAAACTATTCCTAGGATTTATGCAAACACCTAGGTTAATTGGAATTTGGATTTAATGTGGTGAATGAAATATATGGAGGGGGAAAGAATGGGGGATAACTTACAAAACCTTCCACAGCACTTTACTCCAATCTACCACTTTTGCTCGTCTCAAAAGAGTACCTGCAATTACAATAAGAAAGGAGAAAAGTGAGGTAAATGATTTGTAAGTTACAAAACGCGAAAAGAAATCAAAGAGCGTCGCCTCCCCGGCAACGACGCCAAAATGTTAGGCACACGAAATGGTCCCCGGCAACGGCGCCAAAATGTTGAACGTTACGAATGGCTACGCTAACATGTTCGATTTTGGAAAACCTATCGTTGTAGTTCGAAAGTAAAGAATTCGTGTTCAACAAATTAAATTTATACCGAAATTGAAATTCCGGGTCGAACACAGGGAGGCAGACGTTTGATTTAAAAACTACGCATTTCTTTTTATTTGTCACATAATAATTCAATTTAAAACTATCTAATTATTTACAATAAATAGAAGAGAGAGAGAGACTAAGAGATAAAGAGAATATTACACAAAGAAATCAAAATGAGATATAGAATAAACAAGGAATTTATCATTAAGGAGATTGTTCATTTCACTCTTACAACTACAAAGCATAAAATAATTACTCTAGAAAGCGATAAATTTACTCTAGAAAGCATTAAAAAAATGGAAGGAGAAATGTCCTCCTCGACGATTGCTTGGAGGACGAGCAAAACTACACTAGAAAGCAGTAAATCTATACTAGAAAGCAGTAAAAAGAATAGGGAGAGAGAAATCCTCCTCAACGGTTGCTTGGAGGATGAGCCAGATGGGATGACGCTTGGACGAAGGGGAACGAAGCAGGACAAAGCAGAAGAACGGGAACGAAGTAGCACGCCGTCATCGTCACGGGATCCACTTCCGAAGGGGAACGAAAATTTGGACTTTATCTCGCGAGAAGCATCCTGGGTGTGGGACAAGCTTCTCTTAAACTTTGGAGGGGTAGAGAGGAGAAGGAAGGGATGAGAATTTCGTATGGAGGGGGTCTCCTTTTATAGTTGCAAGGAGTGGGGGAAAAATGGACATTACAACTTCAAAATAATAAATGAGGGGTCTTTAGTGACGGATAAATCCGTCACTAAAGCCCCCAACGTGGGCGTAGCTTCCGCGCCCACGCGCGCCGCTTCAGTTGCCCACGCGCTCAATGCCATCGCACATTCATTGATTCTCAGCCGTTCGATCGCGAGATCGGATGGCTTAAGACGCATCTCTGCCTGCTGCGCTGCACGCCCGCCCGCATGCGATCGTACGTCCATGCCGCGTGTTCAATCGTGCGTGAACGCTATCGGGCGCTCATGGCCGTCCGATCGCGATCCAACGCCCGCCCGCACCCAATCGCCCGCACCTCCAACCCTCTGCTGCGCTCGAACCCGCACCTGCCGCTTGCGTAAGCGCGCTCAACTGCTGCGCTACGAGGCGCGGATGGTCGAGCGGATGCTTTTAGGCGCGGCCGATCACAGTCGTTGGATCAAGATCCAATGGCAGAGAGCGAGCGGGTGTGGGGCCTTCGTAGAATGCATGTGACCATTTGGGCGGCCGAGATGACGCCACGTGGCACCATCTTGGCCGTCCATCTTCTGGAAGTTGTAGATGGTGCCACGGATGTCGGATTGACTCGATTTTTTACGTCGTTGGGCTGCGATCGTCGATCCGAATTCATCCGTGCGGTCGGATTTGTCATCTGAAGTGCATATTTTCACCATCCTGGCCCTTGATCTTCTAGGGTTCGCCAATCACTAACTGATGCTACGAATGCCTGATTAGGGCGATCTTGGAGTCGTTGAACTCCAACCGTCGCCCTGATCACATCCATGCAGTTGGATCTTTGATCCGAGGCCCCGATAAAATGTATGCCCTGTCCGAGCACATAAAAGGAGACAATTAACCTCCATTTTATTCAAACTACTCTAAATGCAAGATGATGCATGTTATGCAATATTTATATCATGAAATGCAATCCTATGCTTAAGAACATGCAAAAATAGACATCTTAAGTAGTGTAAATATGTTTACATCATATGGTTATCTTTCTGACATGATTGGGGATTATGTGGAGGTATTCATGGATGATTTCTCTATTTTCGGAGATGATTTCGCATCTTGTCTTGATAACCTCACCAAGATCCTGAAACGGTGTATTGAGGTAAACCTAGTACTATCCTGGGAGAAAAGCCATTTCATGGTGAGGGATGGCATAGTACTAGGGCACAGGATCTCCAAAAATGGACTCGAGGTCGACCGAGCTAAATCAAAGATTATCTCCCACTTACCGCCACCTAGCTCGGTCAAGCAGATCAAATCATTCTTGGGCCACGTCGGCTTCTATCGGAGATTTATACGTGATTTCTCAAAAATTGTGCGGCCTTTGACTAATCTCCTGGTTACCGATGTCCCATTTGAATTTGATACCTTGTGTCTCAGCACCTTCGAAACTTTACGAAGCGCTGTTTCTGACTCCCCGATTCTCCAACCACCCGACTGGTCGCTTGATTTCGAAATGATGTGCGACACTTCTGATTTTGCCGTCGGTGCTGTTTTGGGCCAGCGTCGGGAGAAACAACCCTTTGTCATATACTATGCTAGCAAGACGCTGAATGAGGCTCAGTGCAATTACACTGCCACCGAAAAAGAATCTAGCAGTAGTATTTGGGTTGGAGAAATTCAGATCATATTTATTAGGGTCCAAGGTCATCATCTTCACTGACCACTCTGCCCTTCGGCATTTGTTGGAAAAGAAGGATGCCAAACCACGACTCATTAGATGGTTCCTTCTATTGCAGGAATTTGATATCGAGATCCGCGACAAAGCCGGAAAACAAAATGTTGTGGTGGATCACCTATCCAGATTGGACCCAGACCACATTCTTTATTCCCTACCTATCCATGAACAATTTTCTGATGAATCTCTTTTGGCAATTCATTCTGTTGAGTTCCCCTGGTATGTGGATTTTGCGAACTACCTTGCCGTAGGCAAAATTCCCGCGAACCTATCCAAGGACCAGAAACTCAAATTCATTACAGAGGCCAAATACTACCTCTGGGATGACCCACTACTCTTTCGCAATGGAGCAGATCAGATTATTCGCAGATGCATCCCAAACTCTGAGATCCCCAGTGTGTTATCTTTCTGCCACAATAGTGCATGTGGTGGCCATTTCTCAGGACGGAAAACCGCTGCAAAAATTTTGCAATCGAGATTTTTCTGGCCAACCATCTTCGGAGATGCACACGATTACGCCCAACACTGCAAACAATGTCAGTCAGTCGGTTCTATGACCAGGAGAGACATGATGCCACTCCAACCCATCATGGTCATAGAAGTGTTTGACGTCTGGGGCATCGATTTTATGGGCCCTTTTCCGAACTCGCATGGCTTTGAGTACATATTGCTAGCCATTGATTATGTCTTGAAGTGGGTCGAGGCCATCTCGGCGAGATGGGTTGACCTCAAGACCGTCATTTCTTTTGTACAGCAAAATATTTTCGCGAGATTCGAAATACCCCACGCTCTGATTAGCGACGGGGGAACCCACTTCATCCACGTGCATTTCAGGTCGTTATTAAAGAAATACGGGATACATCACCGCATAGCTACTCTGTATCACCCGCAGATCAATGGGCAGGCTGAAGTGTCTAACCATCAAATCAAGCTAATTCTCCAGAAGACGGTTAGACTAGACAGGAAGGATTGGTCTGACAAATTAATAGATGCACTTTGGGAATATCGGACCGCATACAAGGCCCCACTCGGAATGTCACCATATCGCATGGTATACGGCGAGGCCTACCACCTTCTTGTAGAGCTGGAACACCGCGCCTTTTGGGCAGTGTGAAAATGCAACCTTGACCTCAATGTAGGAGGTCGAGAATGGAAACTCCAGCTCAGCGAATTAGAAGAAATCCGGCGGGACGCTCATGAGAATGCACTAAAATACAAGGACAAGACCAAGGCCTTTCATGACCGCCACATCCGGAGGAAAGAATTCACGCCCAACCAGCCAGTCTGGTTGTTTGATTCACGGCTAAAACTGTTTGCGGGGAAGCTTAAGTCCAAGTGGACTGGCCCATATGCTGTGATGCAGCCATATCCTAACGAGACAGTCCAGATCAAGGACCTAAAATCTGGCCATATATTCACGGTAAATGGCCAGCGCCTCAAGCCATTTTTGGCCTAGGAACCTCCTCCACCTGACGAGATTGTTCATCTTAGTGAGGACGTGTGATTGAATGCTCGTCCAGCTGGAGGCATTATACTCAGCACGTATAAATACCATTCACTCCACATTCCACCATGATTTATATATAACCATTTTTATGCATAGCATATTTTTCTTTTAGTATATGTCCCTTTTTGTATTTTGCATGCTAACAGGTTGGTCGGAGCCAAATAGAATTTCAGGAGCAATTACAGGTGACTTCTACCCCTCATCCTCTGTCAGATTTATTTTCTTTTTTCATGCATGAGGACATGCAAGAACTTAGGCATGGGGGGTAGATAGAACAAAACTGAAAAATTTTTATGCCAACACTTAGGAAAACCTCGGAGCTACACGTAAAATGTACTTTAGGAACCTAAATAAAAGAACAACCAACTCCACCTCCAATGCTCGCATTAGAGCTAGAAATCATTTGCAATAGCCACTTCCGACTCACCCGCTCACCTTTTGTTCTAAATTTAGGGTCAAGCTGATTGTAACCCAATACGAGAAATTCACGAAGTACAAATTATATGAGGTTACTTGTCTATAGCATATATACATATTGCATTCATGAATAAGATTATTTCATTAAGAGAATGCATTAGGGATTTTATCCTTTAGTTGATTCCTGTAATCTGGAATCCAGTACAACTTTTCACACACACGTAGAATTTGCAATGGATTTATGGTGAAGGCTGATAAACATGTTCAGTCTGTCGAGAAGAAGCAGTGCTTCTTTTCCTGAACCCCTGGACAATGTTTTGGGAGTCAGGCAGATTTTCTTCCAATCCACCAGTGTGAGATGAGAGTGGAGTGTACTGGTGCTCTAAGATTAGTGTGAGGAATCTAGAATCCTAGATAATTAGGTGATGATACTTTGAGATTAGACATAGTTTTCGCTCTCAGTTCCTGCGTATACATTTTTGTGCAAAATTTTGAGAGCCACAAAATAAGGCAAATACGCGGAGAGCGAGTTTTCATAAAACTAGGGCTAAGGTGGATGGTTACAACCATTCTCTATGAAATCCTCAGCTGAAGGAGGGTATTGATGTCAAGGTCAGAAATACACCGTCCTATCCGTCTTTTCCAATGCCGTAAGTAGGCACTTCCACCAAATAAGCCACCCAATGTCTCTTGAGTACCACCAATCCCTAATAATGCCTCCTCAATAAAGTCATGGATGTGTGCTAGTTGTGTTATGTTGTGAAAAAAAAAAAAAAAAAAGAAAGAAAAAAAATTAAAATGAAAAAAATGATGAAAAGAAAGAAAAATTGAGAAAAAAAAAACTTAGAAAAGGAAGAAAAAGCAAAGAAAAAAAAGAGTGAATATTTAATGTTTATTTCAGTTGCATTGAGGTAATACCACCAAATAAATTTGAGATCCACCAAATATGACCCTAACCTATTTTTCTTGTGTTTCTGACTACCCAAATACTGGCTGAGGAATTCTGACTTAGTGTTAGGGTTATGAGAACTCAATTAAAGTGCTAATGCCTAGTGAGACCACCAAATACAAGTCATATATGTGAATCTAGTAAAGTTGTGAGCTCTAAGAAAGAAAAGAAAAAGGAAGAAAAAAAAGAGTAAGAGAGAATGAATACAAAGGAATCAAAAGAGAGCATGGTTCTTCTCGTCTTTCTCTGAGTTGAGTTACTTAGTAATCTGGGAATCTAGATTCTGAAGTACTAGTCTCTATGTAGCACCAAGTGAGAATGAGCCACCAAATATATAATCCTTTCCCTCAGAGATTCTCTACCTGAGCCTAAAGTCGGGGTGAAATTCATAGAATATCTTGAGTACCTCGAGGGAAGAAGTCTGCCTATTCCACTAGAATTTTTACTAGGGATCAATTACAGGCTTTAGAGGTGTATTAGTTTTCACTTGAATCCGTTGCAAAAGCTGCATAGCCGCACTTTCACGATTGTCTAGATTTCTAGAGCATAGGATGAAAATAAAAAGGTGAAAAATCTCTACGCATACACTTGATAGAATAATCAGTCCCTTATGGACCCTTGCTGTAAATAATTTAGCCTTGCATTTACTAAAGAATAACATGATTTAGGCATGGGGGTATGATTGCGTAGCAATCATAGGTCTTAATTGACCTAGATTAGGCTAGGACTTAGCATAAGTTAGGGTTATTCATGCATGCATACGCATTATCTGCATCTTTACTACTTTCCTTTAGCTATGCATAAAATAATGTTATAATGTGCTGATTAAGTGCATTATGTCGATTGCAGGGAATAAGTTGATCAGGAGCTGGATCTGAAGGTGGATCAGGAATAACGAGAGTTGCAACAGAGCTAGAGCAGAAGGCTTAGATTAGATGTAGGAATAATAATGTAAGGGAGTTAAAGGTTTGCTATGTTATTAAGTAGGAATAAAGCAGTAAAATGTGAAGAGCTTAGCTCCATCCTAGCCCTAGGATAGCCTAGAGACTTCCCCAAGCCTTAGCCACCCTTAGATTAGGTCACAACACCCTAGGAAGCCCTAAAACCTAGTTCCAACCCTTATCTGGATGTCCAGATAAGTAATAGGACGTCCAGGACCCTTAGCCATCTCCCGCACACCTCAAACCCACTTCTGCAATGTTATTGGACGTCCAGACACTTTGTCAGACGTCCAATTTCTACAGAATACCCAAAACAGAACCCAAAATCCCTCCTGACTCTGATTGGACGTCCAGAACTGAAGGCTGGACTTATGATTTTTGAGTATAAGTCATCTGATCCTATTATTGGACATCTGATGCTGGTCTCCAGTCCCTGTTTTGAGATTCAAGTCTTGGTCTTGGATCTCTAGCTCCCTAGACCTAATCCCAACCCCATAAGAACCTAAATTAAGGTGTCCTAACCCTAGTACATCACCTCTAGACTTACCTAAGGACCTAATTAGGTCCTCACCAAACCCAATTGACTTAGATCAAGTCAATTACCTTCACCTAAGTCAGTTAGACTCATTGAGTCCAATTAAGCTTAAATCTCAACCCACACAAGTTTAATTGGACTTGGTGAGAGTCCAATTGACCTAAACCCAACCTAATTGAGTTATTCTACTCTCAATTAGGTTCACACTCATTCAATTAAACTTAGGTTAAGTTTAATTGCATTTTCCCCTTAGCAATTAGGGTTTGTAACCCTACTTCAAGACCTACACCTACCCAAACCCCTTAGGACCTAACCTAAGCCACCTAGCCACATAGAACACGACCACACACACACACACACCCATTCACGCACACACACTTCTCTAGAAGTCTCTAGAGACCTCTTGAGATGGCGCCACCTCTTGGTTGCCAAATTTAGAAACCAAGAGGAATTCAAATTGAGATCCACAATTCTTGGATCTCAAAGACCACATCCACCCACATGTGGCCGGCCACTCTTGGACTCTCTCTAGAGAGTTCTACACCTCTCTAGAGAGAAGCCATTGGGTCTATAAAAAAGACCCCATGGGCGGACAAACACCCCCATTCACTTCCTTAGCATTCATTCCACTTAGGCTAGCCACTTCCATCTCCACTCCACCTCCACGAGTTGAGCACCACCATGGAGGCCACCATCTCCACGCTAGGAAGCTAGATCAGCTCCCCAACCTCTATCCAAGGGCTGGCGTAAGCTCCATTGGCCGCCCCTCCTTCTCTTAGCCACTCAAAGGCCATCGGAGACCACCTCCGAATGCCCTTCCTTCTGCTAGATTAGTAACTTAGCTCTTCGTATATTTACTACTTTTACTTACTGCTTATTAGTGTAGTCTTACTTCTCCCCCAAGGATGCATGCGAAATCCCCCCGTTGATTCTTGTATGCAATCGTTTTCTGGTAGCTAGGTTTAATTTTCAAGCATTTATGTATAAGCTTTCCTCTAGATTTCCTTGTGCAACAACTCTCCAATGAATGAATGAAATTGCATTTATATATATATGTCTCTTTATGTGTTTGAAATCACCACGAGCTTAATAATTATCGTATTTACGTGATTTAAGTGCCTGCTCTTTAACTGTCTATATATTACGCACCAGCATGTCATTTCCTGAGATATTGAAAATCTGACAATAGATGTTTTCTCCATAACTAGTCACCACCTCACTAGAATCGTGCGCACAGAAACTCACACGTTCACTTTCATGATTTACTTGACGCATCCGCATGTGATCCGAGTTAATAATAGGAGCGGTGAAGTTTTAGTTAGGAGATTAGAAACCGGCGTGCGTCTTTAAACGAAGTAGAGTAGTAAAAAAAGGATCCATTTCAAAAGCGAAAACAATGCCTCCCAGAGACAAATGACCGGGACTCAAGTCTCGTTATTTTTACAAAATAATATATTTGTTGGATCGTACTTCGCGACTATACTACGACGCTTTTTTCTATCAAAAATGCGATCTACGATTTTTCCCAGCAAAGATCTCCGTCGATGGTGCGTAATGGAGGACAAAATCCGACGAAGTCAGATCAAACTCCAACGAGGTCTAAAGCAGATTAGAGAGGAAGATGGCATGCTTAGGAGCTCTGTCACAACTCTTTAGAGGACGAACAGGTGAGAGGCGACAAGCTCCTCCGGTGGAGGTGTCCTGAAGAAGGAGAAATGGGTCACCGAACAAGAAGAATAGCCTATTTTCGGTCACTGTTTAGGTAAGAGGGATAGGGGGCCGACCCCTAAAATCGGAGGTGGCCATGGCTATTTATAGGTGGTGGCAGAGGGGAAGGGGGCTGAACCTAGACGGTAAAGGGTCTAGGTACATCCTAACTCATCGGCATCAAAGACGATGCTGCTAAGCTTCTTCGCCCAGAAAAAATAGGATTAGAAGGTCATCTGGACCGTCGGATGGGAAGAGTTGAAGGTGAGCATAAGTTAGGCAATCACGGCAAGGATGCTATGATGTCAGATGGGCGATGATCGGGCAGTGTCAGCACCGGACCTCCTCGACCGTTCAAAACTGAGGAAGAAGAAGTAGAAGAAGAGGTGTACACAGGGGCATATTTGCAATAAAAAGTGAAGGACCTAAATGATATAAAAGGACTCGATTGAAATGAAAATTAAGAACTTAAACATAAATTGTGGGTTTTAAGACTTATTTTAATTTATTTCTTTTTCAGCTTTTTATATATAATTATAAATTAGGTAAATATTATATTTATGCCTTGAAATTATGTTTTTACCCCTTTTAGCTATATTAATTTAAACGATTAATTCACTTAAGTTAATTAAGTACTTAGGTCTTAACATTAATTAAGTTAGATTAAATAGTAAATAACTAGCTTAATGGTTATTAATTTAGTCCAATTTATTAATTAAATTATTATTAAGATTAATTGGTATTTAATTTAGTATTTTAAACTTATTGTAGAGGTCCTTAGTGATTTAACCCTTATAATATAATTAACCCTGTATTAAGTATATTATTGGCTAATTAACTAAGGAGACTAGTTAATTATAGATAATTAGGAGCCATGATGAGTCTCTCATCAAATAGTTACTACAGCTACCAACAAACGCAGCAACTTATATGGCTACTACCCATGAAACCCAATAGTTGTTGCTAGTTTCAGCAGCTAAGGGCTGCTACCAGATTAAAAATCAACCAAGATCAGATCTGAGAAGGTCTGATCTTAGCTCGAGAATATCCAAATCAATTTTCTAGCAAATCATTATTGTCCAAAAATCCTTTTAAAACCATGTATGAAGATCTAAAATCTATATGTCAATTTCCTTCTTTAAAATCCTTTAAAGACCTTAATATGATCTCCTCTCTACATTAGACAATGTAAAGAGGGAAATCACACTAGGTATTGAAATCATTTCAAAACATATCCAAATCTCCATTAAAATCTTAAAAACATCTTGTGATTCTCAGAAAGATCAGAATGAAATCAAATTGGACTAGCGGTCATGTAACCTTATTTAGGCATTTGCTTTAGGATTTACTTAGGTGATCTGCTCACCAGAGATTCCTAAGTACTAGAGCACAGTGCTCAGGATCTTAGGTAATCCTAGAAAAACCAATTAGGTCATTGTTTATCCACTTTTTAGTGAATCTGAAATTCCTTGGCTAAACTACCGAAATTGCAACTCAAATTGGGCTTATGCTCATCTAAAAATTAAAAACCACATCACACACCCTAGATTCATTGCATTTCACCCAATTGAGTGAATGAAAACTCGAATCACTCGTTTAAATTCATTACAACTTAGATCGACACCAGATATTGTGATTGGGCTTAAAATCCAAATACAAATACATTGAGCAAATCCGATACATTTGAATCCAAATGGGGGGTCTTTGTGATTTTATGATGCGAATGGGTGACCCCCAGAGTGAATTTTTGGCACAAATTTAAATCTAGAAGCCAAGGCTTCATATCTGAATTTGACCTTAATGGATGGGTGGATGATGAATAGACTGCGAGGGAAAATCAAAAACAAATTGTGATGCGTAGGGAAAGCTGGAAGTTGTATGAGTCGAAATGGAGGTGGAAAAACACCTCTCTAATTTGAATTGATCAGAAAGGGCGTGATTGGATCTAAGCTACTCTACTCCTAAGCTACACTAATCCATCATCCAAATTTTATCTCTAACCACATCTGCTGACCTAAATTACATTAACTAACACTACAACTAATCTAGAAAATAGGAAAACTACACAAGGAAAGCAATAAATCTAGCTAAGGGAAGAAGGTGATGTCCAAGGTCACCAGTTGGTGGACGATGACGAAGAAAGGGGAGAAGACTCTTCAGCTGACGAAGGAGGTGTCCAAGAGCCATTGGTCAGCAGCTGGAGGTGATCGACGGGGGGAGAGAAACCCACTCTGTCACCGTGGGCGATGAAAGGGGGTGGAAGCTGAGGGAATGGATCAAAAGGAACCACTCAGGGGGTAGGGAGCTGATTGGCCATTTGGGAGAGCTTAGTGAGGTCCTTAAATAGGCACGCGAGTGATTCCAAACATTGCATTGGTGAGATTAAGCAACTAAGGCTTCAATGGTGAGATGGAAGGAAGAGGGGCGCATGAAGCTCCAAATCAAATCATAGCTGTAGGATCAGATCTGGCATAGGAGGTGATCACACACGCGAAGGCACGCTGATAAACGCTAGTTTATCATTATTCTTATGCATTAAAACAAACCTAGCTCTTAGGATTATGCTCTGTAAATGGGATTTTGGTTTGCATTTAGGCATAAATTAGGTTAGGCATGCATTGCATTTTTTATTGAGTTTTTAATGTGTTTTTGTGAGTGTTAGGGATAAACAAATTGCCAGATCCCTAGTACCCTAGCACTCAGGAAGGCAACTGGTGAAGGAGAAGCTCTCACCAGCTGGAACTCAGCTTGATCCAGCTCACCATAGCTGGAATTTAGCTCACCTGAATTAGGGTTAGCTCATCCTAGCTCCATTCAGCTCATCTCAGCTGAATGGCAGCTCAAGAGAGCTCATCTTAGCTCACCCTAGCTCAGGTCAGCTCAGATCCAGCTCAACTTAGCTGAGTCTAGCTCATCTCATCTCCCATCAGTCCATAGAGAGCTCTAGCTAGCTCAGTTAAGTTGACTGGAGTTCACCCCAGCTCAGGTCCAGCTACATCCAGCTCCACTGAACTCCAACCAGCTAAAGATGACTTCATTCCAGCTAAGGAAGCTCAAGTCCAGCTCCCGAGGTCTTAGCTTAGCTCAACTCAGTTGAGCTAAGCTAACTTAGCTGCCTCAACCAACTTGATCCTCCCCGGACCCAACTCACCTCAGCTCATTATGGTAGAAGCCAGCTCACTTTAGCTTGGCTTAGCAGCTAGCAAAGAACTAGCAAGCTAAGCTAGCTACAGTAGTTCCATCCCAGCCTCTTCAGTAGCTGCCAGCTCCATTTCAAGCTCTAGACTTCTCCTCCTCAGCTCCTCACTTCAAACCCTAGCTAACATTACTTACTCCTCTACTCCATAGCTAGCTAAGCTATCTTAGCTTAGCTTAGCTAGCATCCAGCTCCTTGGCCATCCACCACCTTCAACTCAACCCTAGCTAGCTCCACCAACTAAGCTCACCTAAGATAGCTATCCTACTCCAAGTTGGCGCCACCACCTAGCCACCTCTTCACCCCATCATCACCACCAAAAGACTCCACCATTTTGGTGCCAAAAACCACCATAACCACCTCCATTTTGGCACCACTTTTTCCCTCCAAAATCCCCTTCATCTCCACCACATATCTCCCCTTAAAATCCATCTCCACCATCCACCTAACCCCCCATCTAGAAGACCCCAGGTTGGCACCAAAATGGTGGTGTCTCTCCACCACCAAAATCCACCAACACCACCATAACCACCCCCTTAACACCCTTTAAGGTGGCGCCAACTAACCCTAGCCCTAGGATCATTCTAACCACCCATAACCACCACCAAACTCCATCCTAGCCCTCTACCTATCCACACCAACTACCCCCTTCTCCACCTCTATATAAACCCACCATATCACCACATAAAGATCATCCTCCATTAGTGTTTAATTCCACCTACATCCACCTACACCTACGGCCAAGAAGGAGTAGAGAAGAAGATTAAGGGGGCACATCACCAGCCCCTTTGGTGCCTTCTTCTCCCCACTTTCTTCAACTTGTGCCACGCCAAGGAGGAGGAGCATTCTACTTCAAGGAGGATGGCCAAGCAAAGGAGAAGGACCTAGGGTGGACGTCCACCCTTTGGAGGAGGAGAATTGAAGGTGGTAGCTTCCACCTTGGAGGACACCATCTTGGAGGAGCATAGCAAGGAATGAGAAGGAGGAGCCCTTTTCAAGCCTAAGAGCCACTAAGCTTGGAGCAAGGAGCTTCCCCACTTCACCAACAATTCAAGAGGATTTGTATTTTATTTTATTTGTTTCAATTATCTAATAGTATAAGCATTCCTCTACTAGGGTTTGTAAAACATTTTTTCTCCTTGAGTAAAGTTGCCTTTTCTTAATTGTTTTCTTTTACTTTTACCTTAGTGTAATCACACCCTCTCTCTAATTACTCTAGGTTCTCACCTACCTAGGTGAGCTTAGAGAGAGGAATTACTTGTCACTTAGGTTCTAGTTTAGTAAATTTAAGTGTTAGCCATCTTCCCACCATCAATTTTATGTTGCTTTAGTTATTTCAAAACAAAAATTAAATATTTTAAAACACCAAAAAGAAAGTTGAGATTTATTTTCCAAGCAAGAAATTTAATTTCTGCAAACTTGCCTCCTTGGACGACTTTAGGTACCCCACTATCTAGGTCTTATAAATTTAAAAGCGAAAGTAAAATTAAGCATTGCAATGACACTAAATTACCTAATTAACAAACCGCATATTTTCGCGATCACACGCGAGAATGGAATTTGGTTTGGCCATTGGATCAAGGACTCATGTAATGGACAATTGTGATCTTGTGAGTTCTTACAAGTGAATAGTGCGCCTAGAGGTGCACTGCTGCTACAACTCTTTTGGAAGAATTGCAGAGAAGCCCATGGAGTGAAACGGTAGAAGCCTTGCATGCAAACCCATAAGTGGCAAGGAAAGATATCAAAGCAGTCCCTAGCTCTTGCAAGTATGTCCTCGACGGCTAACAAAATGGTCCTTGAAGGCTTAAATGTGAATAAATGTAAATGAAATAAGGACCTAGATGTGATATCATGAATGCGAGGTCCTAATGATGTCCAAATGCTACCCATTTTTTATTGAAGCTTAATTGAACATTTAGGAAGTTGATTTCACTTTTGATTTGTACTTTTGAACTCAAATGTTTGTTAAATTTGCAATTTGATCATCAATTTACCTTAATGAATAGAATATCTCATTTTATTACCTAATTTCACATTTTTAGCACAAATTGGATGTTTTAGGTCATTTCTGTTATTTTCCACACTTAACCCATTTCTTGTGTTAGTTCTGTAGTGTTTAACCTAGTTTCTAGCTTAACTTTGGCATTTTAACTATGATGAGCCACACCTCATCAATGGCCCTTGTGATTATTGTCAAATGTAATCATGCCTCCATTTATAGCCTCCAACTCGAGGAAGAGGTGCCTATCTCCAGTCATGTGCCTGGTGATTAGCCCATATTCGTGGGCTATTTAAGTATCTAAATGTTTAGACATTAAATTAATTTTAACATTTAGGTAACATGCATTAGGATGTAAATAAATTAATTCATATTTCTGATTTAATTACATAATTCATGCATTGCATTCATAACTAAAGGCATTTGAAATTGACTTAGAATGGCATTAGGTGCATTACATGCATTATTTTAATTAACACAAAACTAAGGATTTGTGTATAAATAATCCAAATATTTCATTTTATTAATTATTCTTCTTCCCGCAGGCAACCATTCCACTTCCTCCGCCTGCATTCAATCTTTGCCAGCTACCTGCACTCAAGACCCTATTCATGGAGGAGCGGGTGTGTTGGATCTGGTCGGGGCAGCTGAGGCTACAAGGGAGAGGAGGAGGCAGCCGAGCTCATGGAGGCCATCATCCCATTTCACCACCGTGTAGCATTTCACCACCGTGGGCCTCCACGGCCAAACTTCTTCATACCATGGGCCGGTGGGGTGACAGACCACCACGCCAAGAGGATGGAGTTGGACGCCATCATGTACGAGCTCCTTGAAGCTCACCTACCGTGAGTGCATCTACTGATGCACGACTTGCCACCATTCCATCACCGTGCTTCTTCTTCACCTGCTTCATCACCACCACCTGTAGCAAACCACGCCCTCGCCTCGCAACCATCCAGGTCATCGCTACACGCACGCCACGCGCAGCCATACGCATGCACATCTCCCGTGCATTACGCGCACCACCAGCATCGCCTACGTCCTCCTCGCAGCAACTCCACCAACCGCAGTAGAGTCATTTCACCCGCACGGCCTGCGCACATCTCCTTCGCTGCACCTCTACACGAGCAGCAGCCACTCGCGCACACCTCCAGCGCATGCCCTCCTCGTAGCACACCCACGTTTCCCCTTCCACTCACGGCCAGTAGTGCATGCTTCTCCTCTCCGCTCTCTCGTCTCCAACAGCAACAGCACGCCACCTTCAGTAGATCACGCCACACATTTGTGCTTCACCAGCCCGCGTGCGCCCCGTCCGCACCCCTTCGGGCACGCCTGCCACTCACAGCACCGCCCCGCACATGCTGTACCTCCACCGCAGCCAGTGTGTGCCACCAGCAGCGCGCGTAGAGCATGCACTACTCCAGCCGGCGTCGCCGCCCATGCACTCGCCCATCCTCTTCTTCGTCTTCTCCTCCAACAGATGAATAGAACCCAAAGTTATCATAGTCCTCCTTCGTGCAGCCACCTCATCTAGCCTCAGAGCTTCGCGCCACCAACATCAATGAACTCGCCTTGACCTCAGAAACTCGGCCACACCCTTTAAAGGCCGACAGCAACCCGCCCACGCCGGCGAGTCGTCGCCACCAGCGAGACCACCAACGTTCGTTCGACGCGTTGTCACCGCCCACGCATAGCCCTCATCGTGGCCAACCACCTCCGAGCTCCGCACACCCGACCGCGGCCTCCTCATCACGCACGCACAAAGGGAGCAAATGTTCTGTTTCTTACCAAATTAATATTTACATTCACATGCCATTTCCACTGTTTTATTTTGAATTTATTAATTAAATATTATGGCTAATTTATGCAAGTGACCTCCCTCTTTCTCATAAATGCCATTTCAGCATGTTCTCTTGATGTTTTCTTAATCTAAAGGTAGATTTAGCTCGATTTCTCGATGAAACTTACCGGAACATATGTTTTTAACCGGTGCGAGTTTAAATATGTCATTGCCTCTCTATGGATACAACCCGCTCTTCTGTGAGTGGTTTAATTTTTATTGTAATTATTTTGTTAAGCGATTTTCCACCACTTTGTTACTAAAATGACAAATCATCTAATAACATAATTTGAAAGAGAAAATCATCTTATCACCTAGAACATCTCGAATCCATGACCTAACGACCTCCTTTGCACCCTCCTTGGTCCTACAAAAGAGCATCTTGAGTTTCCAAAGTTTCTTTGGGTTTGTTGAGGCTTCCTAGGTTCATTCTTTGGACTTTCAAGTATGAGTTGACCATATTTTGGATTATACACCCAATTCCTGACATTAAAATCTCCCTTGAATCATATAAAAAAAATTCAAGTTCCTTTTCTGGCATCTACATGAGCTGGGATCCAGAATTGTTAGAAATTCTCCTTGTAGGAGGATCTTTTGCGATCATATTTTGACTAGTACTTGCTTCATAATAGCCTAATCCATATTTACTAGACGAGGGCTTTTGATGAGCTAGAAGCTTACCTAAATTTGCCTTTCCCTTATTAAATTTGGTTAGGTCCTCAAGAAGTTGATTTGATTTGTTTTAAAGATGAGATATTTCCAATTCCATCCTTTTGATCTTAGCCCCGAATCCTTTAATTTCAAATTTAACTAATCCATTTGAGTCCTTAACAAAGGACTTAAATTTTTCAGGAACATGTAGTTTATCTAACAAATCTTCCCTATTGAGGATGTCCTTGCTATCCATGGCTATATTTAAGTCATTTTTTAAAGAGTCGATTTCACTAATGAGGTTGATGGGAATACCATCATGAGCCCTAACTAGCTCATTTTGACCCAAAAAAGAGAACAAAAGCTCCTACATAACCAACTAGAGGTCCTAATTCAATGAATTACCATTCTATGAGAAAAGTAAGAAATAAGGGGTAAAACTGTAATTTTACCATTGCAATACAACAATGGGTTTTCTCATGAGCTAAACACAGGTCAAATTATCTTAATAGGATAAAAAGTGGGTTGGTTCAAATAGAAAAGGATTCATGTGAATTCTGGGAATTAAATGACTTCTTGTAACCCTAAAACAGATTCATTTGATTTAACAAGATTTCGGTCAGGATAAAATTTACCTAAATCCTCTAAAAATCATAAAAAAATATTCTCTAAGGTTTAGAACCTTCAATTTGGCCATTCGAACCTATTTTGGCCTAAATTGGGGTCTCAGATAATTATTTACCCTAAATTGGATTTTTGCATAAATTGCCCAATCAAACGTAGTCAAACCCAAAATCTAACTTCACCATTGGATTCCTTAGGTAAAAATTAGATTTATATTAAAATTTGGACCTAAGGGGATTTATCTCGATCCACTTTGCAAATAGGTCCAACCCAATTGCATTTCGACCCCTATCTTTTGAAAACCTCTGCAAAACCCCCCCTAGCTTCTTCTTCATTCTTTACAGTTAGGTCCCTCCTCCATTATAGCGTAGGGAATCCTACTGCAGCGAGATATCGAGGGCAAGAACTCCTTGATCTCTTAATGAATCCCCTTCAAAATTGAAAGGGAGATTTTCTGAGAAATCTCCTCTAGTATGAGCCCAATTTGAGGCTCTATTTGGTACCCAATCTCTCATGAAAATGCATGAGAGATTTGGATCTCCTTCAAGTGGCCACCTCTGGCAAGCTTTCCATGCTTGGAAGCTTGGCTTCCAAGCATAAATCCATCCTCCAGGGCCTATATAAGCAGACCCAAGTCACCCTGCATCTCCCAAGCTTGAAATTGTCCAGAAAATCCCTCAAATTCATCTCTTCCCCCTGCGGCTAGTTGGCGCAACAAGCTCCGGTGACTTCCCTCTCTCTCCCTCATCGCCTAGCCACAATACCAGTGGTAGGTCCCTCTTCCTCCTGCTCGTCCACGTCGTGCTGCACCCGTCGATGCCTCTACAGCCCTTCGTCCTCGCCATCTTCCCACACTAAGCGCCTTCATCTCAGGCGACGGTAATACAAGCCAGCTGCCATCCTTGCCTCCTCCTTCGTCTCTTTATGCCCAGCTAAGTTCCCTCTCCTTTCTACTCCTTTTTCCCCTCATCTCTCAAAAACACCCTTCGACGCACTCCACCACCGTCATCCCTTTCATCTCCAGCCACACCTCCAGCGAGACGTCCCCATCACTATGCACCTCCATCGGCCTCGCAAACCATCCCATAAGCTTCGCAACACCTCACTGAACATAAACCCTCACTCCATACACGCCATCACTCACCCATAAGGGCCCCCGAACACACCCACTCACACGCACACAAGGTGCCCTAGATATGCGCACTCCGGCAACCCCATGCCACGCCAACCCCCGTACTACACTCACTGTGCCTCGGTGAAGCCTCCTGAGCACTCCGACGTGGCTGTGAGGCCGTTTTGCGTGATATCAGGTTTAGAGGTTCTTCGCCATTGACGCAAGCAAGAAGCTTGCTTGCAAGCTCTCTTCAGGACCGCCCACTCCAGGTTCATAGCCCCAGATTACGCGAACTTCCCTCGCGCACAGCTCCAGGCAACCAATTGGCATCGAAGGCCGAAGTAGCAACTGCAATTAACCAAAGATCTCTGCTACAGGCACGCAAGAAGGGAGGTGGGAAGATAGTCCCACCTCGAAAACTCTTGACTACCCGCAGCTGCATAAATTCAAAAACTGCATAGGCTTTATCACCTCCTAACCACGGGGTGAGGTCCCACTCACCTTCACCCGCCTCATCCATGACCCGACCTCTGCGAACCTGGCGTGACCCGTTTACCTGACCCTACACACCTCGCCCACGACTGCATGCCGGTGGGCCTGGTTTCAGGAGCGTACCCAACCCGATTACCTGAGACAGTGGCTCCGAGAGAGCAAACCTAAGAGAGAAAGAGGAGAAGAGAGCACGTGTAGGTAGGGGTAGGTTTTTCTTTGCAGGGAAAAGAGAAGGAGAAGAAGCCAAGGGCTGAAGGTGAAGAAGAAGAAGGTGAAGGCCGTAGAGGAAGCTAAGGAAAGAGAAGACAAGGATGAAGAAGAAAGAGTTGAAGAGGCAAGAGCTGAGGAGAAGAAAGAGAAGGATAAGGAGCTAAAGGCAAAAGAAGAAGGAGCCACCAAAGAAAGAAAGAGAAGGAAGGAGAAGCAGCTGAAGGCAAAGAAAGGCTAAGGCATGAGAGCAGAAGAAAAGAAAGAAAGAAGAAGAAGGAAGAAAGCAACCGCCAGAGAAGAGAAGAGGAGAGGTCAGAGAAGAAAGAAGGAAGAAGAAGCCAAGGTAGGAAGAGGCCAAAAAAAGGAAGAAAGTCAGAAGAAAAGGGCAAAGGAAAGAATCAAAGCCAGAGAAGAAAGAAGAACCCAACGATAGAGAAAGAAAGGAAGGAAAAGCTAGAGAAGAAAGAAGAAGAAGCAGAAGGCAAAAGAAGAAGGAAAAATCAGAGGAAAAACATTGTAGCACATCACTTTTAAGACATCTGATTTTATACTCAGACGTCCAATTCTTCATAACTCCATTATATCTCTTGCTACATTTATTCTTATTATCCATATACTCATGCTTTATATTTTTCATTAGATTTTTTAGTAATATTATGTGTTCAAATTGCATTCATTTAGCTTAGTGCATGAATTCCATTTGCTCCCTGTGTTTGACCTCAGACTTTAAATTCGAGTAATAAAATCTATTTGTTTTCAAAGTGATTTCGACTATATTACAACGCAACTTTTCTAAACTCGATTTCACCTTGATAACAGAGGTCATGAACCTTCAGTGCAACTTCAGTCACTTTAATAGTAAGAGTTAGATTCTTTCTTTCAAGTGCTTAAACAAGCCAATGACTTTTTTATTCTTAGATTTCCAGAGTTTATTTTTAGTCTTTACCACTTTAAAGTCTGAACATAAAGAATCAAAAGCTTCTTATAATTCTTCAAAGGTGCAAGGGCATACTTTATTTTGCTCAGCTTCTAATTCGAAATCGAATTTAGATTCAACTTCATCTTTAGTTTCCATTAGACCCAAGCATATGGTCTCCTTACTTGATTCACCATTCTCTTCTCCATCCTCCTCCAATATATTGTTGACCCATGTAACTTGGAAGGCCTTCTTTTTGTGCATCTTAGTCGATGATTTGAATTTCTTCTTCCCATCCTCACTCTTCTTCTTTCCTTCATCCCTTTTTAGTAGTGGACACTCTTTCCTCATGTGTCCCTTTCACTTACAATTATAGCATACAATGGGATCCTCCTCCTTTTTCTTCCTTTTTTAATTTTTCCTATTTCTGAAAAACTTTTGAAATTTTTTAGCTAATAAAACAAAGTGTTTATCATTGGCAATTACCTTGCTTTCGAAAGCGACTTGGAATGCAAAAGGCTTCTTTTTAGGTTCCAGAGTGATGGATGATGGCAACAACATCATTCACCATAACTAGCTTGAATTAATCAATATCAAGAGATAAATGCTCATGAATGGTCGCTTAAGAGTCATAATTTCACATAAATCCATTTTGAGGAGAAAACATTAAAACAAGGCTAATTCTATAGTTTTAACATCACATCATAAATGCAGAGTAACCACGGGGTCACCCAAGGGTTAATTGAAGGTTAATTGAGCATTAAAGTCTAAGAAGTGGATCAACACAGACAGAAACGAGGTTTCACATGTTTTGAGAACCGCAACAGCACAAACCCCAATTTCAAACCCGCTTAAATTAAAGAGGTTATGGTCAAGACAAAATTCATCTAAACCTCCTAAAATTCATAGAAAAATATTATAAGAGGTTTGGTACCCTTAGTTTGACCATCTCAACCCATTTTGATCTAGAATAGAGTTGTAGATGGGATTTTGCCCTAATTTAGGCTTTTGTCTAAATTTCCTAGTAAAACATGGTCAAAATTGAAATCCAAGTTCACCATCAAATTCCTTGGGTACAAATTAGGTTAAGGTCAAAATTTGGGCCCAATCAGAGATCATCTTGACCTAGTTTGCAATTTAGTCCCTATAATCTCTATTTCGCACCATCACCCCCCTAACTTTTGATTTTATTACAATTGGGTCCCCAACTTTGTCATCTCCTTTGCAATTTGGTCCCTACCACCACTGATGGGTCTAGGTCAATCATACACCTATTAGGAACCCTACCTAATCACACACACATCCAATAAAGAGAATTAGATTGATCCAGACATGAGGAGTCAGGAGGATAGCCTTATCTCTACCCTTAGAAACCCCATGATAGCCTTCCTAAACCCAAAACCACTTCCATTAGGACATCTTGGCTTTAGAACCTAAAATATGGATAGCACTATCCATGTTCTTATCCACCTTATCCCTCTCCCAAACACTTAGAAACCAAAACCTACCTTAGAAAACCCAAAACCCACTCTCCAGCACCTTTCTAGTCGTCCAGATATTAGGCTGGACGTCTGATTTCTGCAGAAAATCAATCCAGGAAGCCAAAACTTGCACTGACACAGAATTAGATGTCCAATTTACTATCTAGACATCCAACTTTGGACTTTAAGTTGTCTGATATGTTCCCCGGATGTCTGATATTGTTCTCTAGTTCCTATTTTTGGTGCTAGAAGCCTGAGCTTGCCTCTTTTGACCTAGAAACCCCACCAAACACCTTAGGAAACCTAATTAGAAACCTCCTAAGCCTATCCCACTATCCATACCCTCACTTATCCTATCCCTAACCCAATTGAGTGAGGCCATACCTAATTGGATGCATCTGCAGTTGATTAGGTGCACTTGAACCCAATTAGATCCACCCAGGATCTAATTGACTCCTACCTACCCATACAAGTTTAATTAGGCTCAGTAGAACCTAATTAGACTTGACCTAGACCCAATTAGGTTCACTTCTCTCCAATTAGACTCTCCTAAGCCTAATTAGGTCTACACCCACCTAATCTAGGTTGACCCAACCTATTTAGCACCTAATTCTACCAAAACCCATAATCGAGCTCTACGAAATTCAAACTACACACACACATGATGACGAGATTTATGCTTAATTAAGATGATTGCAATAAAAAGATGTGTAGTTGATGTATTTTATGTGGTGGAAATCTCGTATCAAAAATTCATTAAATCTAACCACAATGATTAGGATGTTGTATCCACAAGGAGGAATAGATGCAATCAATTCATGAATATTCTCCTTTGTATCTACCCAATAAGTGCAAGAGACGTGCTTACGTTTGAGGCGAAATAAGGTGAAAAGAAAGAAACACTCAATAACTAGAGAATGTAAGGTTATGGGCGTAGTTTTTCCTCAATAAAATATTCATTAAAAGATGTGATCATTAGTGGCATCTCATGTAATTTCCAACGGTATGCGTATGAGAGAGGAATGATGCAAATATGAGTCACAATTTGATGCAATCGAAAGTGAAAAATATGAACTGAATAATAACGAGAAAGTATAACTGCTCTGATGTAATTTCACCTCAATATAATATTCAAAAATTAAAAATAAAATCGGTGGCAATGGCATCAAATGTAAATACTAATAGAACCCAAAATAGAGGAATTCTTTACCTCTTGCGTGCACGAAGAAGAGGCCGCGGTTGGGCATGTGGAGCTCGGAAGAGGTTAGCAGCAACGAGGGCTATGTGTAGGTGGTGACGGCATGTCAAACGGTGGCCAAAGCTCTCACCGGCAATGAGAGGACCGTTGGCGGTGGTGACAGCTCGCCGGTGATGCACACAGAATGAGTTAGTTTAATTATGTCATTATAGCAAGTGCTTGCGTCGTCAATTTTAAATTAAGATATGGATTTTTGAGTCCAAGTATCAATCTCAGGGAGGCATGAAATTAGATTAATTTTAGTCGCTTTGGGTGTCACAAAACGGTAGCGTGGTTTGCTTGCGAAAATGAGAGCGAAAGAGAGAGAGAGAGTAGGGTTATAGCTTGCGTTTAAAACATGACAACCACTTTAAGGAGATGTGAACTACGATATAAGAAGCAACATTAACATATAGCATGCAATTAGAGTTTGTTTACAAATACAACAATAGATGAAAGCTTAAAATAGTGCAACATAAAACTAGAGTAAGAGAGTGAGAGGAGGAGGCGAGGTGGCCATGGCGGTGGAAGGGTGTTCCGTCGGTGGCTCGACAACTCTAGGGCAGATATGAAATGTTTAGTGGAGCTAGGAGAGGCTTAGTATTGTAATGGAGAGTGTGCGTGAATTGAATGCCTTTGGATGGGGTGGTTGAGGGGGTTTATATAGTACAAGAGAGCTTCGAAAAGAGGTATGGACCTTTAGCGACATCTGGTATGTTGCAATATCCTTTCCAGAAGTGTCGCTGAAGTCCCACACCTACCATCTGTGCGCCTGTGCTTCTTCTTCTCAAGCCATGCCTACGCATCCGCAACCGTCAGATTTGAGGCGCGGATCGCCATCGGACCGTTGAGGATGTGCCACGTCGTCCCCTCGCCGCACCCGCGAATGCTGCTTCCCCCCGCGATCTGTGTGCTCGCAATAGATGTCGTTCGATCACGCATCGACGACTGGGATTGCACATGATCGGGCACGCTGGATTGTGCCTCGCATGCGGTGAGCACACGTGGTCACACACGTTTACGTTGGACGCTCGAGATCACGCTACGTGCCTCCATCTGATCCGTTCGCGCACCCATCAGCAACTGAATTTCAATTGCATGCGCGGGCGCAGCCGGTGCGAATTGAACGTGCATCGCGCGTTTGTGTGGTGGGGCACTGACTGCTGCACTGCATCCGTGCTTTGTCTCAGTTGTGTGTGAACGCTTAGCCGTCTGATGGCGATCAGACGGTCGAGATTGAATCTAAGCGCGATGAAGAGTGCATTGGCAAGGCCCTTTGGTTCTCCGCCCTCCGATTCTTGGATTGAATAGCTTATATCATCTCCTGGGCCCGTTGCAGTGCGTGCGCGCGGTGAATGGCACCATGTGGCTGATTAAGAACTTCTTAGGCTTGTTGGGGAAGCTCTGAATGTCGGATTTAAGCGATTTCGAGTCCATTGGACTCCATTCGTCGGTCTGAATCCATCAGTGCGATTCGATTGCTCATCTGAGGCCTGTTCCAACATGCACTTGTACATATGGCCATTAAACATTGATTTATAAACAATCTTAATTCGCAATGCATGTAGTGCTCCCATGCTCATCACTGTATGTTATTAGTGCACATATACCCCTAAAATAATCTCTGGTTGATAGAATTATCATCATTAAATGCAGAGTTATCATATCCCCATGCTCATCCCTTGCTAATCCCTAGTAAGGTTATCCTAGCCATTATTTTTAGTTGGAATTAGGAATTGATTATTTAGACATACGTTGCTTGTCAATGGGAGGAATATATACTAAGAGCCTAATTCACGAAGATTAAACAGCACCCAGGTGTCTGCCAAAATGCATACCACCCAAGTCCTCGCTTTAAAGCATATATATAGATATATATATATCATCTTTTTTAATTTTTTTGAATTTTTGGAGCTGAGAGTGTGCAGGTAACTTTTTACGGCTACCCAACCCACCCATAACTCGAAAAAGACTCCAAGTGCTAAGCATCTTGGTGTGAAGATTGTGATAGACTCACTCAACGGTAATTAAAATAGACTTTGAGTTTCTACGCCCCTTAGTGATCGGAAAAGAAAATGTTTGCTTAAAGGTGTATCTATTCGATCGGTAGCTTCCTCCCTACTTTTATTTTATGTGAGGTCAACACAAGGGTGCTTCCAGTGTATATCTCCCTAAATTACTCTACTTCCCTGCTTCTTCCTTAAGTGTTTTGGGCTTTTTCGTGTATTTAGTGAGCTGGGTTTTGGACAACCGACTAATGGGCTGTTACGACCACATGCCAGCCATACTCGTGCGGTGAAGTGTGGCTTATTTATCTCTATTTTTTTTATTTCTCCCTTTTTCTTTTCTTTTTCTTTTGTTGTTTTAGTAGGTGGCTTCCCTGATCTAAGATTTACCTAGAGGCAATAATAAAAGAGAATGGTCCTGTGCTGGGCTCTGGACAACCGGCCAATGGGCTGTTACCCACAACAACTTGCCAGCCATACCATCCTAGAAGGTTCATTAGCTACCTAATTTCTGTTAGAATCTCCGAGGAGTGAGTCAGTGCAAAAATATGTATAGATGCTTACACTAAAAGTCTCTTCGAATCGGAGGGCGGGTTGATAAGTCATATACTTATCACCCTTCTTTATTGATCAAATTAATGTAAATTAAGATTGCGAGGATTTGGGGCTAAATCCACATTTTAGTGGACACCTGGGCTGATTAAGCTTGAAGGCCTGAAAAGTCTAAGTGTTTAGGTTCTTCTCGTATTATTTCCTATAGTTGACAAGCTCTTCATGTTTAAGCTCTCCTTCCTTATATATATATAATTCAGGATGATAATAAAAACTCATAGAATGCAAATTACCACCCCCCCATGCTTAAGTTGGACAATGTCCTCATTGGCAAATAAATGGATGCAAGGGGGTACAAAAAGAAATCACTTGAGCATCATCGTGTGCCTGATCGTCTGAATCTTCTGGGTTGCTTCCCAGGAAACGCTGAGTTTATTGCCTCCAACTAGGCGAAGCTCCGTGTCAACCCTCAATGAGGGTGACTACTTCCTTTGGGGAAAACTGGGCAAGAAAATGTTTTAATCTCTGGCCGTTTACTGTGAAGGTTTGCCTAATGTTAGGATCTGCAATTTCAACCGCCCCGTTGGGATAAGGTTTGACCACTTGATATGGTCTTGTCCACTTTGATCTCAGCTTCCTGAGCAAAAGTTTAAGTCTTGCATCAAAAAGCCAGACTTGCTGATTGGACACGAAGGTTTTCCTATGAATGTGTTTGTCATGGACAGCTTTCATCTTCTCTTTGTAAAGTCGACTGTTCTCATAAGCATCTCGACGGATTTCCTCAAGCTCAAAGAGTTGGACTATCCTTTGTGCTCTGGCCAACTGGGAATCCATATTGCACTGCTTAACAGCCCAGTATGCCTGGTGTTCCAACTCGACCGGAAGGTGGCAAGCCTTGCCAAAGACCAATCGATAAGGCGACATGCCTATCGGGGTCTTAAAAGTGATCCTGTATGCCTAAAGGACATCATCCAATCATGTGGAGCAATCCTTCCGATCAGGTCTCATAGTCTTTTGCAGAATATTCTTGATCTGCCTATTAGAGACCTTAGTTTGCCTATTTGTTTGTGGGTGATACGAGGTGGCAATGCGGTGAGTAACCCCGTATTTTCTAAGTAAGACACGGAATTGGGCATGAAAAAAGTGACTCCCACCATCACTGATCATGGCCTTCGGTATCCCAAATCGAGAGAAGATGTTTTGCTTAAAAAAGTCCATGACAGCCTTATGGTCACATCTTCGGGTGGCTACGGCTTCGATGCATTTCAAGACATAGTCCACTAAGACTAATATGTACTCGAAACCATTGGATAGAGGGAAGGGACCTATAAAATCGATGCCCCAGACATTGAAAATTTTGACAATCAAAATGGGTTGTAAGGGCATCATATCCTTTTTGGTCATAGTCCCTAATGTCTGGCACCAAGAGCAAGTCTTTGCAAAGCTGTGTGCATCCTTGAATAAGGATGGCCAATAGAATCCAGACTGCAAAACTTTTGTTGTCGTCTGCTTCCCAGAGAAGTGGCCTGATGTAAACACATTTACACTACTTAAAATGTCTATATATGCATGTTCTTAAGCATAGGATTGCATTTCATAATATAAATATTGCATAACATGCATCATCTTGCATTTAGAGTAGTTTGAATAAAATGGAGGTTAATTGTCTCCTTTTATGTGCTTGGACAGGGCAAACATTTTATCGGGGCCTCGGATCAAAGATCCAACCGTATGGATGTGATCAGGGTGACGATTGGAGTTCAACGACTCCAAGATCGCCCTAATCAGGCATCCGTAGCATCAGATAGAGACCGGGGAACCCTAGAAGATCAAGGGCCAGGATGGTGTAAATCCACACTTCAGATGACAAATCCGACCGCACGGATGAATTCGGATCGACGATCGCAGCCCAACGACACAAAAATCGAGTCAATCCGACATCCGTGGCACCATCTACAACTTCCAGAAGATGGACGGCCAAGATGGCGCCACGTGGCGCCATCTCAGCCACCCAAACGGCCGCATGCATCTTGTGAAGACGGCGCACCCGTCTCCTCTCCGCCGTTGGATCTCGATCCAACGGTTGTGGCCGCCCGGCGCTTAAAACATGCGCTCGACCATCCGCGCCCCGCAGCGCAGCGGTCGAACGCGCTTACGCGAGCGCGGGGCGCGAGTTCGAGCCGCGGCGAGGGAGCGGAAGGCGCGATTGAGCGGCCGCGGATGAGCGTCAGATGGAGATCTCGCGATCGGACGGCTGAAAATCAATAGAAGCGCGTAGGCGTTACACGCGTGGGCGGCTGAGCGGGCGCGCGTGGGCGCGAAAGCGACGCGCGCGCTGGGGGCTTTAGCGACGGTTTCATCCATCACTAAAGACCCCTCATTTATTGTTTTGATGTTGTAATGTCCATTTTGCCCCCACTCCTTGCAACTATAAAAGGAGACCCCCTCCATACGAAATTCTCATCCCTTCCTTCTCCTCTCTACCTCTCCAAAGCTCAAGAGAAGCTTGTCCCACACCCGGGATGCTCCTCGCGAGATAAAGTCTAAATTTTCATACTCCCTCGGAAGTGGATCCCGCGACGACGACGGCGTGCTGCTCCGTTCCCGCTCTTCTGCTTCGTCCTCCCTCGTCCTGCTCCATTCTCGTTCGTCCAGACGTCGTCTCGTTCGGCTCGTCCTCCAAGCGACCGTCGAGGAGGATAACTTCTCTCTCCCATTCTTATTTACAGCTTTTCTAGTGTAGAATTTTCCTGCTCTATAGTGTAATTGATTTTCCGCTTTCTAGTGTAACTTTCATTTCGTTTGCTTGTATAAACAATTGAAATATTGAATGCATGTTCTCTTTCTCTCTCTCTCTCTCTCTCTCTTAGTTTGATAGCTCCATTGTAATTATTTCGCCTTGTTTATCAAAAATCCTAAAAAAAAACATAATTGCGAATATAGGTCAACGTAGCCTCCCTGAGTTCGACCCGGAATTCTTTTTCGGTATAAATCTTATTTGTTGAACACGAATTCTTCGCTTTCGAACTACAACGACAGGTTTTTCCAAAACCAAACACGTTAGCGTAGATTCGTAATCGTTCAACATTTTGGCACCGTTGCCGGGGAGGCAACGATTTCCGATCTTTTCTTCGCATTTCTTGCACTTTATTTGTTTTCTAACTAGCTTTCTCTTGTGTCTATTGTTTTGCAGAGACCTCCATCAAGGAATCAACAAGCGGTAAACTGGAGTAAAGTGCAGTTGAAGACAACTGTAAGTGCTTCCCCATTCTTTCGCCCTCCATAGATTTCATTCGCCACATTAAATCCAAATTCCAATTAACCTAGGTGTTTGCATAAATCCTAGGAATAGTTTGGTTGTTTGGATTTCTACTCACACTCATTTCACCCTCATTCATAAAAAAAAATAATAACAAAAAGATAATTTTGTGGGGTAACTTTCAACAAACCACAACACACACCCACATTCAAGGCACTTGATTAACTTGATTTGTTTTCTACTCAACCGGGTTCTGATCTGTGGAACCGGTACACACAGAGCAACACATAATAGAGTAGAAATCATTCTAGGTTAACCATCTTTGAGTGCCTAACTTAGTGGTGCAATTGTGGCCAATTGTTTGAGTTGTTTAGGCCGCACCACTTTATTTAAAACCAACTCATCAAGTAGCTCCTCCTTAGGGTTTTCAATCTAGGTATATTCCAGGCACTCCGCTTTCTTTCTGATTTTAAAGGAAAACTATCTTCACCCGTGTTTTACAACTTGGTTTGCCTAGAAATTTGATTGCAATTCACCTAATTTGAAACCCTAAAAGCTACTTAAGCAGGATTTGAACATTAAAATTCACACATTATAAATAATCTTGCTTGAAAACCCTGGTTGTGCACGCACTTACACAAATTTCAATCAATCATTAAGGGCACAACCCATTGTAAGGGCCCATCACATTCCATAAGCACCACAATCCCAGGCCGTAATAAAATTGAGCAGACGTTGGCCCTAAGGTTTGATTCGCTCTTCAAGGCTTAGTCTGAGATTGTTTTTGATTAACCTACTTGTACTGATTAATCTGATGTCTAGCTAGGGGAGTAGCGTCAAACGACCGTGGCTGGGGGGTACACTAGGAACCGGAGGCGAAAGCCAAAGGAAGAACCTTCTCCCCAGTCCCTCCTTCTAACTGGTTGGATTATACAGACGCAAGTAGAGTAAATCAGTTACAATCTTAAGGCTGGTGTTGGAAGTCAGTAGATCCTTAGGCTACCCCACTTAAGGACAGCCTTGTTTTGTTGTACTGCAGGGTCCCTATCCCCGGTCCTTCAGACCTACTCCTAGTTTATGCTGGGAAGACGGTCATTGAATCCCCGATTGGAAGGACCATTAGAACATTCTAGGAGGCGCAAGTTAGATTTTGGTCAATTTGATCCCATGGCCGAACAACAGCCTCCTCTGCCTGGAAATCCACAGGAAGAATTTCGAAGGCAGCTGGAACAAATGCAGAGAATCCAAGAATGGTTCCAGAGAATGCAGGGCGCTCAGCCCTTGAAGGATTTTTATGATCCTTCAAATTACGGGGAACGTCCCGGCGTCCAGATTCCAGCCGGTGACGTAGAAATCAAGCCCCAGGTGTTAAGCCTGATTAAACATTATCATGGGCTTGGCTCCGAAGATCCGTTTCAACACTTGGAGGACTTGACCACTTTGGTCCAGACCACCAAGTCTCGAAACGTAAACGAGGAGCAAATGATCATGAGGCTCTTCCCCCACTCTCTTAGGGATTAGGCCGCGCATTGGTATAGGACAATAGGAAGACCAATTACAACTTGGAATGAGTTGAAATCGGCCTTTTTGAAGAAATTTTTCCCAATCGGTCGTACCAATGCTTTGAGACGGGCAATCACTACTTTTACCCAGCGGCCGGGGGAGCAGTTTCATGTGGCCTGGGAGCGATTCCAGGACTTATTGCGGAGGTGTCCACACCACGAGGTGCCGAAATGGCAACTCGTGCAGATTTTCTATCATGGGTTGACTGAGCAACTCAGAAACCATGTGGATGCTTCTTGCGGAGGCAATTTCCTCAATAAAGATGCAGATAGTGCACATGATTTATTTGAGGAAATGAGTGAGAATTCAATTAATCATGCCTCCATGGATACTTTTAACCGGTCCCAACAACCCAGATCAAATGTCAATGAAGTCCATGACGCTCATTCATTTGATATGAAATTGATTTGTAATAAACTTGACAAAGTGGACTTGGTTGCTAAAAGAATGGAAGAGTGGATGGCTGGCAATTCTATGAACAACTCTCAATCCACTCAATCCCAAAATTCGGGGTTCCATTCTTCACGAGCTCTTTCTAGACGGGAGTTCATGAATCAACTCGATGCGACTCAACCTATGAGTCAGCATTTCTCGGAACCCCATGGGTTCCCAACTGGGGCCTTTGATCCCAGTTTTCTAATCCTTCCTTTTCTTTCTCTCCATCCTCACCCTATGAGGATGTCTGTGCTGTACAAGAGAATGTTAGATCCAACCCCTACTCGAATGCCTATAATCCAGGTTGGAGAAACCACCCTAACTTCTCTTGGAAAAATCTGGGGCAACAGACCCAATTCCGACCCAGCAATTATGCTCCGCAACGACCAATGGGTCAGGGTCAAGTATATACTCAGTTGCCTCCGAATCAGGTCAATCAGCCAGCTTGGAATGCCCGTCAACCCGCAGGGCAGGCTGATTTGAACCATCAAATGGTAGAGATGCAAGGATCTATGCTCCAGCTCATGCAGCAAATGAAAAACTCACTGGACAACTTGCAATCCGGGCTCATTGCTAACTCTCGTCAACCCGGATCTCTACCATCCCAACCCGTACCCAACCCACGAAACATTACGAATTCAGGCAATCAAGCCCAAGGGTACGGAAATCAGAGGGACCCACACGCGCATGCTCAGGTGGTTGAGCAGGGTTCCTCGTCTTCTTCTTCTGTAAATCAACAATTCATGGTCAATCAAGCCCCTCCAATCTTTCCTAACCCTCCCCAAGACCCAAATTCTTACGCTTCTGCAAATTCTGTCACTTTGAGGAGTGGTAAGAAGACTCAGGATCCACAACCACATTATTCTAATCTTTTGAATCCTGAAGAATCTGAGGAGAGAGAGGAGAATTCTACAGGAGAAATCAAGGCTCAGGAATCCGATTCCAAAGATCTGACTCGTGCTCCTTTTCCTGAAGCCTTAACCAAAGCAAAGAAGAAGAAGTCTGTTGATAGCAATGAGGAGCTTCTGAATTTATTTAAGAATGTTGAGATCAATATCCCGCTCCTTGATGCTATCAAGCACATACCGACTTACGCAAGATTTTTAAAGGAATTATGTACACAAAAGCGTAAGTCGGGAGAATCTGTTCCGAGGAAGGTGGTACTCTCCGAGCAGGCTAGTTCTGTTATCCTGCACTACCTCCCTCAGAAAAAGAGAGATCCTGGTGCTCCTTTGATTTCTTGCGTTATCAGAGATTACACATTTGATAGAGCACTTTTGGATCTCGGTGCATCCATCAACCTAATTCCGACTTCTCTTTACGAGAAGTTTGGGTTAGGCGAACTTCGGCCAACTTCAGTAACGCTACAGTTAGCGGATCGTTCGGTCACAAACTCGCGAGGCGTTATTGAAGATGTTATAGTTAATGTTAAGGATTTCTATTTTCCTGTAGATTTCCTTGTCCTTGACATGGATGTACCAGATAATCTGAGGAACACGCCCATCATTCTGGGGCGTCCGTTCCTGGCTACCGCAAAGGCCAACATTAATTGTGAAAGCGGTAGCATGGAAATCGCCTTTGGGGACCAACGTATGAAATTAGATATTTTTAAGGCGATCAACAAATTTGAGGATTGTGGATTTATTGAGGAACTTGATGAGGATAATGTTAATATTGAAACTTGTTTGACAGTTTCTTCAATTGAAAGTTCCTCTTTGGTTGATGAATTTGACCTGCAACCCTCTGACTTAACATCTTCGGAAGAGGTTACTGATTTTGTTCACTCACAACCTCTCCCTCTTGTTGAATCTTCAGCATCTACTCGACCATCAATCATCACCCCATCCCAGCTCGAATTGAAACCACTGCTCGAGAATTTGAAATATCAATTTTTAGGACCTCAGAATACGCTCCCTGTGATTATCAGTGCTAAATTGACAAAGGAGCAAGAGATTAAATTGATTAAGGTCCTAAAGGAACATAAGGAGGCAATTGGTTGGACCATTCATGACCTTAGGGGGATCGAGCCATCTTACTGTAATCATAGAATATTCTTGGAAGATGGATCCCGCCCTTCTCGCCAGATGCAGAGGAGATTGAATCCAAATATGCGAGAAGTGGTCAAAAAGGAAATCATCAAGTGGCTCGATGCAGGAATTATTTATCCAATCTCTGACAATCCCTGGGTAAGTCCCGTTCAGATTGTTCCAAAGAAAGCCAGGATTACTGTTGTGACTAATGAGAGAGGAGAATCTGTCACAACTCGTTCAGCTTCTTCTTGGAGAGTTTGTATTGATTACAGGAAGCTGAACACTGCCACTAAAAAGGATCATTTTCCCCTGCCCTTCATTGATCAAATATTGGAAAAATTAGCCGGGCAGAAGTACTTCTGTTTTCTTGATGGCTACTCGGGATACAACCAAGTTCCTATCCATCCCGAGGATCAGGAAAAAACTACTTTCACCTGTCCCTATGGAACCTTTGCTTTTCGTAGGATGCCTTTCGGGTTATGTAATGCACCTGCGACTTTTCAAAGGTGTATGCTAGCCATATTTTCCGACATGGTGGGAGAGTTTATGGAAGTCTTCATGGATGATTTCTCCGTTTTCGGAGAATCATTTGACTCTTGTTTGGCTAATTTGGAAATGATTCTTAAGCGATGTATCAAGACACGATTGGTCCTTAGCTGGGAAAAGAGTCATTTCATGACCTAAGAGGGCATCGTTTTGGGTCATGTAATCTCTGAACGGGGAATTGAAGTGGACAAAGCTAAGGTTGATGCTATCGCTAAACTTCCTCCTCCCACATCAGTTAAACAAATCAGATCATTTCTTGGCCATGTGGGATTTTATCGAAGATTCATCAAGGACTTCTCGAAGGTTGCCCGCCCTTTGAGCAATCTTCTTGCCAAAGAAACGCCGTTTGTTTTTGACGAATCATGCTGAAAGGCATTTGATTTCCTAAAAACGGCAGTCACCTGTGCTCCAATTTTGCAACCACCTATTTGGACAGCCCCATTTGAGATCATGACCGATGCTTCTGATTACGCGGTAGGGGTTGTCCTAGGTCAGAAAATTGACCGAAAGCCCTTTGTCATTTACTACGCTAGTAAAACTTTGGATGAAGCCCAGAGGAATTACACTGTTACTGAAAAGGAATTACTAGCTGTAGTATTTGCGTTGGAAAAATTCAGGGCTTATCTCTTGGGGTCTCATGTTATTGTTTATACCGACCACTCGGCCTTGAGACATCTCTTGGCTAAAAAGGATGCTAAACCCCGGCTTATTCGTTGGATTCTTCTTCTTCAAGAATTTGATCTTGAAATCAAGGATAAAATCGGGGTACAAAATGTGGTGGCGGATCATTTGTCGAGACTCCTAGGTGATTCTTCTTGTCCGGACATTCCGATTGCTGACACTTTTCTGGACGAAACCATTCTTACAGTTTTAGGTGTCCACACCCCATGGTTTGCTGACATTGTTAACTATTTGGCCGTTGGTCAAATCCCCCAGGATTGGACCAAGCAACAACGGGATAGACTCAAATCTAAGGCCAAATACTACTTTTGGGAGGACCCTGAACTGTATCGCATCGGCTCTGATCAGATTATTCGCCGATGCATACCGGAGAATGAATTCAACAGTATACTTGAGTTCTGCCATGCATCTGGGTGTGGTGGACATTTCTCCGGGAAAAAGACGGCTGCAAAAATTTTGCAATCTGGCTTCTATTGGCCGTCTTTATTCAAGGATGCCCAGGATTTCTCACGGTCATGCCCTCGATGCCAGGCACTCGGGAGCATAACTAAGAGAGACATGATGCCCTTAAACCCTATTCTTCCTGTCGAAATTTTTGATGTTTGGGGCATTGATTTCATGGGACCCTTTATCCCTTCATTTGGACATCAGTACATTCTTGTCGCTGTTGATTATGTGTCTAAATGGATTGAGGCAATTCCCACCCGAACCAATGACCACAAGGTGGTCATCAACTTTGTCAAGAAAAATATCTTCAGTAGATTTGGGATTCCGAGGGCTATCATCAGTGATGGTGGCACTCATTTTACTAATGCCCAATTCCAGAGTTTATTGGCCAAATACGGGGTTAATCATCGAATTTCCACACCTTACCATCTCCAAACGAATGGACAAGCCGAGATCTCTAATCGAGAGATCAAGAACATTCTGCAAAAAACGGTTAGGCCCGATCGCAAGGATTGGACTCAAAAGCTTGAGGATGCTCTTTGGGCCTACCGTACGGCGTATAAAACGCCCATCGGCATGTCTCCATTCCGTCTGGTGTATGGAAAGGCGTGTCATCTACCCGTAGAGATTGAACACAGGGCATTCTGGGCAATCAAACAATGCAATCTAGATCTAAATCTAGCTGGGAAGACCAGGAAACTCCAACTATCTGAGTTGGAGGAGCTTAGAAATGATGCTTATGAGAATGCCAAGATCTACAAGGCTCGGACCAAAGCTCTACATGATCAAATGATTTCCCGCAAGAGCTTTGAGCCAAACCAGAAGGTTTGGTTATTCGATTCTAAACTTAAGCTCTTTCCTGGTAAACTTAGATCTAAATGGAATGGCCCATTCATAATTGATCAGATTTTTCTAAATGGTGCCGTTCATATTTCTGACCCAAAGACGGGTAACACCTTTAAAGTCAACGGTTAACGTCTGAAGCCTGTTGTTGACCGTAATCTTCCAGAACCCGTTTCAGATTCTGTTGCTCTAGCCATTCTGTGACTTCTTTAGCTGGACTTCGCCTAGCTGACGGCATTAAACTTAGCAGTTGTACATATAACACAAGGCTGATACGAGCTTCATATCCAGGTGACATCTTTCATATTCTACCCTTTCTTTCATGTCTCTTTTTCAATGAGGACATTGCATCAGCTAGGCATGGGGGGGTGGATTCATTTTTGAATTAGTTGGTCAGCTTTGTGAAATCCATATAAATTGCTCTCTTTCTAAAAAAAAAAAAAAGGAAGGATTAGTTGGACATTAGGACTTTTCAATCCTAAGAAATTTTACATTAGGATCTGAACACAAAGACCCCTCAGGTCTTTGGACTTAATTAGCCTGTGTATCTACTAAAATGTGGATTTGTCTTTGAGTTCTCGCCATCTTAATTCTATTATAATTGGAATAAATAAGTTTGGGTGATAAGTACACGACTTGTCAACCCACCCTCTGATTTAAGGGAATTTTGAGTTTTAAGCATCTACACACTTTCTTTGCACTGACTCGTTGCTCGGTGATTCTAACGGAAATTGGGTAGCTAATGAACCTTCTAGGGTGATATAGCTGGCAAGTTATCGTGGGTAACAGCCCATAGGTAGGTTGTCCAGAGCCCAGTCACTGGACTTTTCTCTTTTTGCCGCCTTTAGGTAAATCTTAGACCAGGGAAGCCACCTACTTAAAAAAAAAAAAAAAAAACTGAGAACAGGAGAAAAGAACAAAAAGAAATAAGCCACACTTCGCCACACGAGTATGGCTGGCAAGTTGTCGGTGGTAACAGCTCATCGACCGGTTGTCCAGAACCCAGCTCAGAAAATGCACTAAAAATTCCCAAAACACTCAGGAAGAAGCGGAGAAGTAGAATAAATCGGGGAGATATACACTGGATTCACCCTTATGTTGACCCCGTAAAAAAAATAAAAGTAGGGAGAAAGCTACCGGTTGTAAAGATACACTTTTAGGCAGAATTCTAGTTAGGTCACCTAGAGGCGTAGAAATCCGAAGTCCGTTCTAACTGCCGGTCAACGAGTCTATCACAATCACAATAAGATGCTTAAAACTTAGGGTTCTCATCAAATCTTGGGTGAGTTGAATGGCCGTAGAAAGCCACTCTTAAACCCTAAAAGTTGAAAATCCAAAAAAAAAAAAAATTAGAAAAGAGTAAAAAGAGAAAAAGAAATGTTTCTTTGAATAAGGCGAGGCTTGAGGCGGTCTGCATTTTGGCTGATACCCGGGCACTGTTGTGTCTTTGAAAGTTCAGTTCCTAAGTAGACAATTTCTTAATGATTGAAAATAACTCAGGTCCAAATAATCTAACTTAATTCTTTTATAAATAGCATATAGTTTTGCTAGGGACTAGCAAAAGGTAGCCATGGGGGTATGATGTAAACACATTTACACAACTTAAAATGTCTATATATGCATGTTCTTAAGCATAGGATTGCATTTCATAATATAAATATTGCATAAAATGCATCATCTTGCATTTAGAGTAGTTTGAATAAAATGGAGGCTAATTGTCTCTTTTTATGTGCTTGGACAGGGCAAACATTTTATCGGGGCCTCGGATCAAAGATCCAACCGTATGGATGTGATCAGGGTGACGATTGGAGTTCAACGACTCCAAGATCGCCCTAATCAGGCATCCGTAGCATCAGATAGAGACCGGGGAACCCTAGAAGATCAAGGGCCAGGATGGTGTAAATCCACACTTCAGATGACAAATCCGACCGCACGGATGAATTCGGATCGACGATCGCAGCCCAACGACACAAAAATCGAGTCAATCCGACATCCGTGGCACCATCTACAACTTCCAGAAGATGGACGGCCAAGATAGCGCCACGTGGCGCCATCTCAGCCGCCCAAACGGCGCATGCATCTTGTGAAGACCGCGCACCCGTCTCCTCTCCGCCGTTGGATCTCGATCCAACGGTTGTGGCCGCCCGGCGCTTAAAACATGCGCTCGACCATCCGCGCCCCGCAGCGCAGCGGTCGAGCGCGCTTACGCGAGCGCGGGGCGCGAGTTCGAGCCGCGGCGAGGGAGCGGAAGGCGCGATTGAGCGGGCGCGGATGAGCGTCAGATGGAGATCCAACGGCCGCGCGCGCTCAATCAGGACGACGCGCGATTGGACGCCCACGTGGACGCGCGATCGCACGTGCAGGCGGGCGGGCGGCAGCGGTGAAGGCGCGATTTTAAGCCGTCCGATCTCGGGATCGGACGGCTGAAAATCAATAGAAGCGCGTAGGCGTTACACGCGTGGGCGGCTGAGCGAGCGCGCGTGGGCGCGGAAGCGACGCGCGCGCTGGGGGCTTTAGCGACGGTTTCATCCGTCACTAAAGACCCCTCATTTATTGTTTTGAAGTTGTAATGTCCATTTTGCCCCCACTCCTTGCAAATATAAAAGGAGACCCCCTCCATACGAAATTCTCATCCCTTCCTCCTCTCTACCTCTCCAAAGCTCAAGAGAAGCTTGTCCCACACCCGGGATGCTCCTCGCGAGATAAAGTCTAAATTTTCGTCCTCCTTCGGAAGTGGATCCCGCGACGACGACGGCGTGCTGCTCCGTTCCCGCTCTTCTGCTTCGTCCTCCCTCGTCCTGCTCCATTCTCGTTCGTCCAGACGTTGTCTCGTTTGGCTCGTCCTCCAAGCGACCGTCGAGGAGGATAACTTCTCTCTCCCATTCTTATTTACAGCTTTTCTAGTGTAGAATTTTCCTGCTCTATAGTGTAATTGATTTCCCGCTTTTTAGTGTAACTTTCATTTCGTTTGCTTGTATAAACAATTGAAATATTGAATGCATGTTCTCTTTCTCTCTCTCTCTCTCTCTCTCTCTCTCTTAGTTTGATAGCTCCATTGTAATTATTTCGCCTTGTTTATCAAAAATCCTAAAAAAAAACATAATTGCGAATATAGATCAACGTAGCCTCCCTGAGTTCGACCCGGAATTCTTTTTCGGTATAAATCTTATTTGTTGAACACGAATTCTTCGCTTTCGAACTACAACGACAGGTTTTTCCAAAACCAAACACGTTAGCGTAGATTCGTAATCGTTCAACATGGCCACCACAAGCTTGGTCATGACAGAAGGATAGCACACTTTGGACTTCCTCTTTAGGAATACACCTCCTAGTGATCTAGTCAACGCAGAGCCTAAACAGCATAGGATCATCCTAGAAATAGTGCCTGACTTCAGCAAAGAACTTATCCTACTACTGTCTGGACCAGCCGTATGGAGTTTGACCTACCACCAGATAATTGACTAAGTCTGCATACCAGAGTAGCCTCCTTCCTTACATGACTAGAAGTTGTTCACCAGGGAAGGTGTCGGTAAAGGGTAATGAGGGTCCAACGTGGTCTGGGAGAAGTTCGAATAAGTGGTCGGCTACAACGTTCTTGGGCCCGGCTTTGTCGCGTATTTCCAGGTCAAATTCCTACAAGAGTACAATCCATCTAATGAGCCTGAGTTTAGAATCCTTTTGGCCAACAAATGTCGGATAGCCGAGTGGTCAATGTAAATCGTCACGTAGGATCCTAGAAGGTATGATCTGAACTTTTCTAACCCAAAGACTATGACGAGCAATTCTTTTTCTGTGACAATGTAATTCCGTTGAGCCTTATCCAATGTTTTGCTCGCGTAGTAGATCACCAAGGGTTTCTTCTCTCTTCTTTGTCCTAGGACTACACCAATAGCAAAATCTAATGCATCGCACATTATCTTAAAGTCTTGGGGCCAGTCTAGGGGTTGTAAAACAAGTGCAGTGGAGAATGTTTCCTTAAGGGTGTTGTAAGCCTTGATGCAATCAGGTGTCATGTGAAAAAGGGCGTCGTTGGCAAGAAGGTCAGTCAAAGGCTTAGAAAGTTTGGAAAAATCCTTAATGAACCTTCTATAGAAGCCAACATGTCCTAGGAAAGATCGGATTTGCTTGACCGAACTAGGGGCTGGACATTTGGAAATTAAATCAACCTTAGCTCAATCAACTTCGATGCCCCTATCGAGACGATGTGGCCGAGGATAATCCCTTCCTGAACCATGAAATGGCTCTTTTCCCAACTTAAAAATAGGTTGACCTCGATACATCACTTTAGGATCTTTTCCAAGTTGCTAAGACAATGGTCAAATGAGTTCCTGAACATGGAGAAATCATCCATAAAGACCTCCAGGTATTTACCCACCATCTGTAAAAAGATAGCTAGCATGCAACGTTGAAAGGTAGTGGGTGCATTGCATAACTTGAATGGCATACGATGGAATGTGAATGTGCCATACGAGCAAGTGAATGTGGTCTTCTCTTGATCTTCTGGTGCAATAGCAACTTGGTTGTATCCTGAATATCCATCCAGGAAGCAAAAATATTTCTGCCCTGCCAATCGCTCGAGAATCTAGTTAATGAATGGCAGAGGGAAATGATCTTTCTTGGTAGCCTCATTAAGCTTCCTATAGTCGATGCACACCTGCCATGCGATAGCGGTGCAGGTGGGGATGGATTCGCCCTAGTCATTGGTGACCACAATGAGCCCGGCTTTCTTGGCTACCACTTGAGTGGGGCTCACCCAGGGGCTATCGAAAATTGGGTAAATGATGTCTGTGTCAAGCCACTTGATTATTTCTTTTTTAATGACCTCTCGCATATTCGGGTTCAATCGCCTCTGCATCTGGTGAGAAGGTCGAGCCCCATCTTCCAAACAGATCTTATGAGTGCAATAGGTAGGGCTAATTCTTCTTAAGTCAGAAATTGTCCACTCAATGGCTGGCCGATGTTCAAAGAGGGTTGAAGTCAACCTAAGTTCTTGATCCTTAGTTAAATGGGCATTGATAATCATAGGGAAGGTCTGGTCAGGTCCTAGGAAGACATACTTGAGATTATCGGGCAAAGACTTTAGTTCGGGTGTAGGTGGGACAACATTTGATGGGTAAGGGAAAGGCGAGAGTTGATCAACATCAATCTCCTTAAGTGGAGGTTGCTGGAGGTAATCATCTCTACAAAGGTCAACCTCCACAGGTTAGGGTGGGTCAGGGTAGTCATCAACTGGTTGAGTCAGATGGTCTGCTAAAGAGTTAAGAGTGAGTCATTATTCAACCAGAGGTTTCACGGGATCGTGCTTCTCAACCCAGCCACAATCAAAAGACTTAGCAGCCTTGAAGATATCTAATTGCATCTTCTTGTCTCCAAAGGCGATTTCCATGCATCCTGTGTCACAATCAATGTTAGCCTTAGCCGTAGCTAAGAAGGGTTTGCCCAGGATGATGGGTGTGTTTTGTAGCTGTTTGGGGACTTCCATGTCGTGGACCAAAAAGTCGAATGGGAAGTAGAAGTCCTTGACCTGAACAATTACGTCCTCGACTACCCCCTTCAGGGTTTTCACTGATCTATTAGCCAATTGGATAGTCACAGGTGTTGGTTTCAACTCCCCAAATCCAAATTAGTGATAAAGGGTAGTTAGGATTAGGTTGATTGAAGCACCTAAGTCCAAGAGTGTTCTATCAAATGTCATGTCCTTGATATTACAAGATATCAAGGGCGCTCCTGGGTCAGTTTGTTTGGGAGGTAGGCTGCTCAATATCACTGAACTAGCTTGTTCTGAGAGCACTACCTTCCTAGGTACTTAGGTTCTCAATTTATGCTTCGGCGTATACACATCCTTCAAGAACTTAGTGTAAGCTGGGATATGCTTGATTGCTTTGAGGAAAGGAATATTAATCTGAACTTGTTTGAAAATCTCTAACAACTTCTCATTCTCAACTACATTTTTCTTTTTCTTCATTTTCTCTAAGGCCTCAGGGTATGGTGTTTGGCTTTGAATTGGTTCAATCTCCTAGTCCTTGGGTTCCTCCTACTCACCCTCAGAATCAGGCATCTCAGGAAGTGAGGTCACGGGAGGGGTCAGCCAATTGGGGTCCTGGGTTTTAGTGCTGCCTCTCAAGGTAATCGCATTGGCTAAGGTGTTGGGACCATGGGTAGATCCTTGAGAAGAAGAGGAAGCACCAAACCTAGGGGGTGTCTGTGGGGCTTGCTAGATCATGTGGGCATGCCCAAGATTGTCTTGGAACCCTTCAAGATTGGGGCCTCTATTGATCACATTTCTCGGGTTCAGTTGTGGCTGAGAAGGAAGGGACCCCTGTTGTTTGCAATCCAACAACTGGCTCAATTGTCCCTTCACTAATGCCATTTCCTCCAGATGTTTCTGATTCATACCAGTTATCATTTTTATCAGCATGTACATTTGGTTTTGTAGGGGAGGGGCCACCCTATTCTAATTATAGGGTGGTCTAACCGATAGACCTTGCTGATAAGAGGGAGGGTTTGGCCTAGGTTGGTTCTGGAATTGGTTCAATTTTTGGTTTGTCCAGACAAAATTCAGGTGATTACTTCATCCAACATTGTAGGTGTTGGAGAAGGGGTCAGGTTTGGAGTAACCTTGGATGGCCTAGGCATCTTCAAAGATAGAAGGTGCCAAAGGGGAGGAGGGAGAGTAATCACAGTTTGAGGGAGCAAAGGTCCCTCCCTGGAACATAGTCAGGGGTTGTTCCAGGTGCATTTGGTTCATTGGATGCACCAAATTTACATTATGAGCTCCATATGCTAAGGAGAAGGTCTGTAGTGGGTTTTGGGTTTGATTCAATAGCTCATCAATCTTTTTGTCCACCAACTCAACTCAATCTAGCTTTTTGGCTATAATGTCCATGTCAACCATTCCAGAATTGGCTTGCACCTCATAGATCCCACCACAGGGTTGACTATATCGATTAAACTGGGTCATGGAGGCATTGTTGAGTGAATTCTCACTCATGGACTCAAATAGTTCAAACACGCTCTCCTCATCTTTGTTCAAAAAGTTGCCTCCACATGAGGTGTCAACAAAGTTCCTAAGGTTGCTGTCCAGACCATGGTAGAAGATCTGGGCTAATTGCCACCTTGGAACCTCATGGTGTGGGCATTTCCTCAACAATTCATTAAATCTTTCCCACGCCTTATGGAATTGTTCCCCACCTTGTAGTGTGAATGTGGTAATGGCTTTCCTAAGGGCATTGGTTTTACCTATGGGGAAAATTTTCTTCAAGAATGCATGCCTCATTTCCTCCCAGGTGGAGATGGGTCTCCCTAATGTTCTAAGCCAGTGAGATGCTTTGTCTTTTAGGGAGAAAGGGAACATCTTAATTAAAACAATATCCAAGCTAATGTTCCTTGTTTTTATAGTCCAGGCGATCCGGTCTAGGTCCTCTAGGTGTTGGAAGGGGTCCTCATTTGAGCTCCCATGAAAGTGGATTTGAATTAAGCTCAAGACATTTAGTTTTAGCTCAAAATCATCTCCCCCTTTGAGGACCCTAAGATGTGGCTCAATCCAGATAGCAGAAGGATTGTAAAAATCACGAAGAGGCCTTGGTTGACCCTCGGGAGGTTGTGGTGTGTTAGGTGGGTTCAGTGGGGGTTGCCCTTGAGGGTTCTGCAATTGGTGTATGCCTTGCATGATGGTTTGTATCGATCTCAGGGAGGCATGAAATTAGATTAATTTTAGTCGCTTTGGGTGTCACAAAACGATAGCGTGGTTTGCTTGCAAAAATGAGAGCGAAAGAGAGAGAGTAGGGTTAGAGCTTGCATTTAAAACATGACAATCACTTCAAGGAGATGTGAACTATGATATAAGAAGCAACATTAACATATAGCATGCAATTGGAGTTTGTTTACAAATACAACAATAGATGAAAGCTTAAAATAGTGTAACATAAAATTAGAGTAAGTGAGAGTGCGAGGAGGAGGCGAGGCGGCCACGACAGTGGAGGGGGGCTCCGTCCGCAGCTCGACAACTCTGGGGCGGATATGGAATGTTTGGTGGAGCTAGGAGAGGCTTAGTATTGTATGGAGAGTGTGTGTGAATTGAATGCCTTTGAATGGGGTAGTTGAGGGGGGTTTATATAGTAGAAGAGGCTTCCAAAAGAGGTATGAGCCTTTAGCAACGTTTGGTACTTCGCTATATCCTTTCCAGAAGCGTCGCTGAAGTCCACGCCTACGCATCCTGTGCTTCTTCTTCTCAAGCCACGCCTATGCATCCTCAGCCGTCGGATCTAAGGCGTAGATCGCCATCGGACCGCTGAGGATGCGCCACGTTGCCCCCTACCGCACCTACAGATGCTGCTTCCCCCCACGATTCGTGTGCTCGCAACAGAGGACGTCCGATCGTGCATCAATGGCTAGGATTGCGCGCGACCCGGCGCGCTGGATCTTGCCTCGCATGCGGTGAGCGTGAGTCATCATGCGCGTTTACGTTGGACGCTCAAGATCACGCCGTGTGCCTCCATCTGATCTGTCTGCGCACCCATCAATAGCTGAATTTCAATTGCGCGCGTGGGTGCAGCCGGTGCGAATCGAACATGCATCGCCAGTTCGTGCGGTGGGACGCTGACCACTGCGCTGTGTTCGCTCTTTATCTCAGTTGTGAACGAACACTCAGTTGTCCGATGGCGATCGGATGGCCAAGATTGAATCTTGGCGCGATAAGGAGTGCATTGGCAAGGCCCGGTGGTTCTCAGCCATCCGATCCTTGGATCGGATGGCTTATATCGTCTCCTGAGGTCGTTGCGGTGCATGCGTGCGGCAGATGGCACCACGTGGCCGATTGTAAGTTGTTGATCATCAGATCAACGGCTAGAACTTCTTAGGCTTGTTGGGAAGCTCCAAATGTCAGATTTAAGCGATTTTGAGTCCGTTGGACTCCATTCGTCGATCTGAATCCATCCATGCGATCCGATTGCTCATCTTAGGTATGTTCCAACATGCACTTGTACATATGGTCATTAAACATTGATTTATAAGCAATCTTAATTCGCAATGCATGCAGTGCTCCCATGCCCATCATGGTATGTTATTAGTGCACATATACCCCTAAAATAATCTCTGGTTGATGGAATTATCATCATTAAATGCAGAGTTATCAGTTGACACGCGCAAGCTGTCGTGGGAGGTTCTGAGGGCATGGCCATGCTCGTGAGGGTGCGACGAGTCCGTTGGAGTCGACGGCATGGCGAACGGAGGTCCATGGTCGTGGCTGCGTTTTTGGGTGGTTTGGGTGCCCCCACTCTGTGGGTTGATGGAGAAGAAGAAGGGTGATAGGAACACCATCATGAGCCATAACTGGCTCATTTTTATCCAATTAAGTCAGTAAATGCTCCTACATAACTGCCATAGAGTTATAAGTCACTGCATAATCATTATGAAGGAAAAACAAGAAACTAACATTAAAACTGTAATTTTACTAGCATATCATGAATGCAGTACAACCACGAGTTTTCTCAGGGGTTGAATGAAGGTCCAATGGTCTTAAAAAGCTAACAAGTGGGTTAGAAAAAGCAGAAAAGGGTTTGTACGTGTTCTGAGAATTAAATGACTTTTGAAACCCTAAAAGCAGACCTGCTTAATTAACTGAGGTTTTGGTCAGGATAAAATTCACCTAAACCCTCTAAAATTCATATAAAAATATTCTCTAGGATTTGGAACCTTCAATTTGGGCATCAGAACCCGTTTTGACCCATAATAGAGTCTCAGGTAGACAATTGCCCTAATTTAGGTTTTTGCATAAATTACCCATTCAAACATGGTCAAAACCAAAATCCAACTTCACTATTGGATTTCTTAGGTCCAAATTAGGTTTGTACCAAAATTTGGACCCAAGATGAGTTTGTCTTGACCTAGTTTGCAACTTGATCCTATCTGATTACATTTCTGCCCTTAACTTTCAAATCTTTTCAAATAGACCCCTAACTTTGTCATCGTTCTCACAAAAAGGTCCCTACTGCCATTAAACCTATTCCTACTTGCTCCAGCAACCTTAATTTGGAAAGAACTCCCTAATTTCTTGACGAATCCCTTTCAAATTTGAAAGGGAAGTTCGTCAAGAAATTCCCTTCCTTTTGAACCCAATCCCACACCCTAAAACTTACCTAATCTCTCATGCGAACAGATGAGAGATTCGGGTATCAAAGATTTTCCCAACACCAATGAGCTTTCCAAGCTTGGGAAGCTTGCTTCCCAAGCCCAAAACCTCCCCCTGAGGTCTCTAAAAGAACCTCCTGATCATACCGTCCTCACGCTTCAAATCGGCCAAGAATCCCCACTAATTCCTCTCTCTCTCTCTCGGCCGAAAGCTCCTCGACGTCCGGCAAGCCCCTCCATCCATCTTCGTCCTCCATTCACAATACCGGCAGTGGAGACACCTTCCTCGTTTCTTCCCTCATCGAGCTGTACCAACCGACACCCTAACCTCCTCTTCCTCATCGTTCCTTTCTCTCCGGAGTTATTCTCTTCTCCGGCGCCAGCAACACCACAACCGGCACCTCCTCCTTCCCACTTCCTCCATTAGTACCCTCAACTACTCCCTAACCTCTTCCCCATCACACAAACACTGTCGACATGCCATGTCACCCTCAACCATGCCTCCGCAACTTCGTCTTCCACCGCTCCAGCCACACCTCCAGCGAGGGACATCTCGCTCCACACGCCACCAAACTCCTCACCGACTACCTAAAAACTTCCACCACATCTCTCCGATCATTGCCCCTCTCCTATTTCACCCTATTGCCCCCTCCAACGCTCCACCGATCAACCCACTGTCCCGCACCCTTCTCCATCACCGTCCAACCTCCACCCTCACTCACGCCACGCCACACAACTACCACCACACTCGCCACTCCATGACGAATCTGTTGAGCCTTCCAACGTGGCCGTGAGGCCCTTATTCTTGGATTTTAGGTTCCAGCCTTCATCGCCATTATAGACAACCTTCGAGCTTGCTTGAAGCACGCTCCAGGCTTGACAGCACCCAGGTGACACCCTCAAGATGCGCGGCTTACCTCTAGGAACATCCACGCACGATCAATTGGACCCTTTGACTGCTCCTAACACTCAAATTGGGTGAAGGAAGCAACAACAGCGTGCGCGAGCAAAGTGGGAGTAGATAGTCCCACATCGGAAGCCATTGAAGCGGCACACATGCATATATTGAATTTGTCAATAGGGTTCTTTACCTCCAAACACAAGGCGAGGTCCCTCTCACCCACGCACACCTACACCTCGTCTGGGACACATTGCCCGCAGACCTGGTGCACCCGACCCGCCTAAGCCTTCACTCCTCAGTTGTGACCACGCCTGCAACCCTAGACCCGGGTACGTGCCTACTCGATTACCCAACTATACACTGAGAGGCCCTGGGATGGCGAAGCCTAAGAGGAGAAAAAGTGAAAGAGTCTGCGCGGGTAGAGGGGGGGTTTTGCTGCAAAGAGAAACGGCTGACACTTAGCCAAATTCAAGAGACCTTCCCCCTCTGTTTGAAGAAGGAGAACAGAGAAGGAAAAAAGTGAAGAACAAGGGCAGAAGAAGAGAGACAGAAAGAGAAAAGCAAAAGAAGAAGAGAAGGAGCCACACAAGAAGACGAGGAGAAGAAGAAGAAATAGAGAAAGAGCCAGAAGGAGAAGAAAAGCTGCACAGAAGGAGAGAGAGACCCTTGAGTCTCTAGCACTATAGCATAAACTATTTAAGACGTCTGATATCATTTGATTAACATCTATTTGAGGCTTTGATTTAAGTGTTATTTGTGAGGAGTAATTGGTGATTTAAATCACCATTTTACTCCATTCTTTTTGCATATTGATGCTGACATTATTTTTATTGCAATCTTTATTCTTGATTTAAATTGTGATCTTGAGCTTTGAATTCCGTATTACTCCCTATGTTTGACCTCGGAACTTTTTTAAGTAATAAAATTATTTGTTTGAGCGCTATTTTGGCTATACTGCAACGTGACAATCTTAAAACACTGATTTAGCGTGCAAGCAAGGGGACTGGCTGTGGTGCACACACGAGGGTCGTGCGCGAGGAGGTTAGTGTCGGAGTGTCTGCTACTGTGGCTATGCACACGTGGGCTGGGAGGCGCAAGTGCGCTGTTGTGTCCGCGCAGGCTGGGAGTGCAAGTGGGTTGTGCGCTGTTGTACGTCGGTGGGAGTGCGGAAAGATGCTTGCTGTGGCTGTTGCTGTTGCTGTGTGCGCGTAGGCTGGGAGGCAGTGGGCGGTGCGTCGTGCTCTATCACCGCATGGCAGTAGCAAGAGGAGATGGTGCGCACGCTTAAAACAAAGAGTTGGCTCCTTCCATGGTGCGAGCTATATGCACAGTGAAGGTTCCCAAGCACCCACCCTCCATCCATCGTCCTCTTTTTAAATGCCTCTCAAGTTTTGTTTCCTCCCCCGAGATCGTCTCCAACAAAATTATTGATGAGGTCGTCCACAGGTTGTTGGCTGATCTGGGTGGTCGGGCTGTTGAGGTCAATGAGAAGGAGGTGGTCAGATGAGGCCAGCGAGAGCCAGCGCACCGTTGGAGATGGAGTTGAATTTTGGACATTTGCACACATAACCCTGCATAAACATATATGTATGAAGTTTTAACAAAATATCTTGTAATTAAGATAAACTATCACTTAATTCTACTTGCAATATAATGAGGCGTGATGTAAATGTACTTAGGCTAATTAAGTGTCTAATAAATTGGACTCATCAGATACCCCCATGCCTAAGTTTTGTTAGTCCCTAGTAAAAGTGAAAAAGAATGGAAGTAACAAAAAGATTTCTTCTTTCTTTATTCCAAAAAAATTTAGAGATCCAGACAATTGTGAAGTTATAGTAGCCTAGGTAACGGATCCAAGTGAAGAACCAACTTACCTTCACTCTTGATACAATTCTATTAGGGTAGGCAACAACTTCTCTCAGGATAAAGTAGAAAATGACCTATAATTCAACCCTGACTTTTTGGCTTAGGTAGGAGATACTGATTTGAATGGATTTATATTTGGTGACTCATACTCATCTGGTGCTACACGTAGTCTAGTACTGCAGACTCTAAATCTCTAGAATATCAAACGAATCAACCTAGAGAAAGGCTAAAAAACTGTGCTTTCTTTGCATTCCCTTGTACTCACTTACTCTCTCTTTTCTTTTTCTTTTTCTTCTTTCTTTTCTGAGATCGCATATCTTACCAGATTTTGTAAATGTACTCACTATTTGGTGGCCTCACACGGTATTAACACTTCAATTAAAATCCTAATAACTCTATAACTATGTTAGAAGTCCTCGGTCAGTATTCGAGCGATCAGAAATACTGAAAAGTAGGTATAGGTCATATTTGGTGTATCGCGATGGGTGTTTTTATTGTTGCCTCAAAAACATCGATACATAATGAAAGATGACATGAAAATAAAACTATAAACTTGAACTCTTTTCTTTTTCTTTTTCTCTCTCTATTTCTTTTTTTCTTATAGATGTTTCTTCTCTCTTTTTTTTTCTTTTTTCTTTTTTTTTTTTTTACTACTAACACAAAACAATGCATACTTTTATTCATGAGGCATTATTAGGGATGATGATGGTCAAGGGGATATTGTGTGGCTTATTTGGTGGAAGTGCCTACTCTCAGCATCAGGAAGGAATGGATAGGACAATCGTATTTCTAACCTTTGACACTATTACCCTCCTTCAGCCGAGGACTCTATGAAGGACGATCGTAACCATCCACCATAGTCATTTTTATTAGGATTCACTCTCTGTGTATCTACCTTATTTGGTGACTCTCAGGACTTCACACACTATTTGCACATAGGAATAGAGAGCAAAAACTATGCCTAACTCTGAGGTATCATCATCTAATTATCCAGAACTTAAGAGTCCTTGCATTAGACTTAGCACACCAGTAGTCTCTTTACTTCTCCTCACAAATATTAGGTGGATCTAATAGAAGATAGTTTGCCTATCTCCCTATTAACTGTCCAAGGGTTTAGTAGACTCAAAATGCATATTGGTTTTCTTCAAAGATTCATTAGCCAGTCTACGAGCAAGTGAAGTAAATGTACTGGATTCTAAACTTAAGAAACAAAAGAAGAAAATCTTTAATGACACCTCCTTGATAAAAATTTTCTACTAGGGACTAACCAATTTAGCTCAAGAAAATAAAAGAGATTTTTTTTTTTACTAATGCACTATCCTAAATGCATGCAAATATTTATAAATGCTATAAACATCCTCAGGTTATACCCCCCCATGCCTAAGACTGACAATGTCCTCATTGGAAAAATAGAGACATAGGAGAATATCACCTGAGGAGGAGAGTGGGAGGAGCTAAGGCTCCTTAAGTAGAAGTGTGTCCACACCCTGGCCCCTAAAAGAGTAACATAATATTTAAGTCATTGACCATTTACCTTGAAGCTTGCACCACAAGTATGGTTCTGAATTTCTACTGCTCCATGAGGGAAGGTATTGATAACAACGTACAGCCCATCCCAGCAAGACTTGAGCTTTCCTGAAAATAATTTAAGTCTGAAATTGAAAAGCCAAACCCACTGATTGGGCTCAAAGCTCTTTCTAATAATGTGCTTATCATGGAAGACCTTTGTATGTTGCTTGTAATCTTAAGAAGTTTCATAGTCTTCATTATGAAGCTCCTCAAGCTCACTTAACTCCAGCATGCATGCCTTTCTCGCGTTATCTAGATTTATTTTTTTGAAACAAAAAGGAGAGCTATCGTCCTGCGATAGCAGTCCGGAGTAGTATTTTATGTGCAAAGAAAAGAGATTACAAAAAGGATCCCCAAGACTGTATGAGGGACCAACACTCTCTTACAATATTCTCACAACAAACCGGCCTCTCCTGAAAAAGTCTCTCATTCCTTGCCTTCCATACACACCACAGAGAAGCAGCCATGTGGACATGTGGTTTCCCTCTCACCTCAAACCCATGCCACATAGAATTCCACTCTGGTAAAGGCTCCTGACAAATTTTTCTCCAAATGACATCAGTAACAAGGCAAGAGGAGAAGAGGTGATTTACATTATCAGTGCTCATCTCACATAAAAAACACACATGATGATCAGTACCCAATCTTCTATGGCGTAGATCACTTGTGATTAACCCATCTCTCCTACATAGCCAAAGGAAGATTTGTACCTTAAGAGGAATTTTTAGCAACCATATCATCTTATCAATGGCATCATGTCCCCATCCCTCTTCAAAATTTAACATTTTGTTATAACCAGATTGGGCACTATAGATCCCGTCCCACAATCTAGATTTAAGTTAAACCTTTTTAATAGCCCAATAAGCTTTGTGTTGTATTTCAATGGGAAGGTGACATGCCTTTCCATAGACAAGATGGAAAGGAGACATGCCCAAGGGTGTCTTATAAGTTACTATGTAGGCGCAAAGAGCATCATTTAATTTTTTAGACCAATCCTTACTGTCAGGCCTGACAATTTTTTTAAAAATTCGTTTAATTTCCCTATTAGACACTTCAACTTGTCCGCTCATTTGGGGATGATAAGGTGTGGCTATCATGTGGTTGACTCCCAAATTTTGGAGTCATCTTGTGAAGTACATGCTCTTGAAGTGAGGTCCTCCATCACTTATGAACATCTTTGGGCACCCATATCGGGAAATGATATTAGCCCTAACAAAATCCAAGACCACAGAATGGTCATTGGTCCGTCTAGGTATGGTTTCTATCCATTTCGATACATAGTCCACGGCCACAAGGATATACTCATATCCAAAGGACACAGGAAAGGGACCCATGAAGTCAATGCCCCAAATGTCAAAGATCTCAACAGGGAGAATAGGTTGCTGGGGCATCTCATCCCTTTTTCTGATGGTTCTCGTTGGTGCGACTCGAATAGGTTTTGTTAATATGGTGAAATTATCGTTGAAGTTATTATAGTGGGTTAACCTAAATTGAGTCTAACCAGCTTCACAAAATTTTTAACCTGGCCTACTTGATTTTATCTTGATCGCTTTTACGCCCATGGTCAATCTCAGGGAGGCGGGAATTTGAAGGTCAAGGAGTTTTTACGTCATTCCTAAAATGTATCTCTTCCTTGCATTTAATATGTTTTTGGTTTTTTTCTATTTAAGATTTTTTTGTTTTTGATAATGTTGTCCTTGAGGTACACCCTCAAAATCAAGTCCTTGGCCTTGAGCCAACTGGTTCTTGGCTTGTAGCCAACTTTGGGTTTCCAAAAATTGGTCCTGTTATTCGCAAGATTGAGTACCTGCAAGACAAGAATTATCTTTTCTCTTTTACTCTCTTTTTTTTATATCTTTTTAATAGCAAGAAATAAAAGATAACTGAAAACAAGGTAGGTTGCTAGAAAAGAAAGAAATACTTAGCTTAGTATATGTATAGATATATAGTAGATACAGTATATATATATATGTATATAGTTATATATCATATATAGGGGTGGAGGTGGAAGTGGAAATGGAGTGTAACATAGTGTCAAGTTGGTCCACGTCTAGTAAGATGCAACCAACAAGATGGAGTGCCGCATGGAGTGTGAGCGGATGTGTGGGAGCACTTGCTTTGCGCGGATATCGGGGAATATCAGCAACTGGTGCAGATATTCCCGCGATATGATGCGCGGTGGAATGACGAGTGCACGGGAGTATGGGTGGTGAAGTGTATATATGGATACGGGTAGGTGGATGTATATGTAAACATATATATATATATATATACACAAATATATATATACATATATATATTTACATATCTATATATATATATATAGATATGTAAATATATATATGTATATATATATTTATGTATATATGTGTGTAGGTGTGAGTGTATAAGGGTGTGTGTGAGTGTGTACAAGTGTGTGTGAGAGAGTACGAGTGTGTGTGTACAAGTGGTGTATGTGTACTAGCTGAGGAGGAGGAGCACAGCAGATAAGCCATCTGCTGCGCAGCCTCGTCGTCTGATGCATGAGGAGGAGCGGGCGCAGGAGGAAGAGCGTGCGCGGTGCATTGGAGGGAGCGCCTGCACTTTCTTCGTGTGCGGGCGGGTGCGGGTGAGCACAGTGCAATGCACTGCATAGCGCAGCACGCAGCGCTGCGTGCGGGTGCGGGTGCAGGTGCGGGCGCGGACGGGTGCGGGTGAGTGCGGGTGACCGGCTGGAGCAGGTAGCATCGAAGAGAGAGAGCGCGATGCCACTGGCTAAGTGAGAAACGAGTCGGTGGTTACAATGTCGCGCAAATCGCGTGCTACAGTGAGATACAGTGCGCGTGTGGTCTGGCGACTGGTAATGGCCGGTTCTGCGTGCACAGGCATGCTATGAAGAGCTTGCACGCGTGGAAAGAGGGTGCGCACGTCCTGCAGGCAGGTGCGCGGCATCCGGCTGGGCTGCAGGCTGTGTGTGGTGCTGCTGGAGCTTCTGATCTTGAAGCTCTGGCAATGGCGGAGAGGATGATGGCAGTAAAAACGAATGGTGAATCCACCACGCCCACCTACTCACGAAAGAGCTGGGCGGTGGTGGAACTCATAGTGGTGGTTGTGGGACCACTGTGGGTTTTCTCCTGCCCATGGTGTGTCTCTTCTCAGCGAGGAGAGATACTATGCATGGAGAGGGAGAGGGGAGGAGGTTGGCCCAGGGTGACGGTGGAGCTGAGGGTGACTACAGGTGTATGAAGGTGTATGGAAGTGTCTATCCCATGAGGGAGAGAGCCAGGGGTTTATAAAGAGGCGAGGGCATGCCACAGCCATGCTGCTGGCAGTGCACCTCCTATCATGCTGATGGCAGGAGGTGAGGCACGAAGAGGCGTGCATGCCCTATGCCCTGCAGCAGTGCGAGAAGAAAAATTCAAAGTAAATAAAAAAAATAAAAAATGGTGAAATTGCAATGCCGCACTTAATGAAGATGTTAATTAATGGTAGTGGAATGGATGACCAATTATTCACACTCTCCTCCCCTTTCTATAAATGCATGCAGGTGTCAATTTACAAATGCAACTACAGCTACATAAGATGCAATGGCAGTGCTAGGAAATAACACAAGATGGCATTTTTACTGATGTATTTTTGCTGTGCAATCACCCGTCTGCTGGCAATGTAGACATGGGTCCACATATGTATGTGCATCTTGAAATAATGTGGACACCAAAAGCCAGACTGAAGAACCTTATGGGCAATCTTTTTTCCACTAAAATGCCTTCCACAATGGAGGTCATGGCAAAAGCTCAAAACACTCCTTTATTCTTCGTCAAGGACACAACGATAGAAGAGCTAGTCAGGGCCTATTCTAAAAAGTTTGGGTTCTTCCCAGTGATAAAATTTAGCGTCAGCAAGAAACCTATCTCACTTTTGCTTGTCCCAAGTACTGGAGGTAATGCCTGTGACCAGATAGTTCACTATGTCAGCGAACCAAGGAGTTTTGGCCTCCACGGCCATCAGAGACTCATCAGGAAAAGTCTCTTGAATAACTCCAGCCGGGGTTGATGCCTCAACAGGGATCCTAGATAGATGATCTACTACCACATTCTCAACTCCTTTCTTGTCTTTAATTTCCAGGTCAAACTCCTGGAGTAGCAGAATCCAACGAATCAAGCGAGGTTTGGTGTCCTTTTTAGCAAGAAGATGCTTTAAAGCAAAATGATCAGTGAACACCACAACCTTGGATCCCAAAAGATAAGATCGAAATTTTTCCAAAGCAAATACTACAGCAAGAAGTTCCTTTTTAGTGACTGCATAGTTTTGTTGAGGATCCATAAGGTTCTTGCTAGCATAATGCAACACATGAGGTTTTCCATCAACCTTTTGACCTAAGACTGCTCCCACTGCAAAATCAGAAGCATCGCACACTAGCTCAAATGGGAGGGTCCAATCTGGTGCTTGGAGAATCGGCGCGATAATAAGGGCTTTCTTCAAGACTTGGAAAGACACCACATCTATCATCAAAATCGAAGGAAACATCCTTTGCTAATAAGTTGCAGAGTGGCTTAGAGATTTTACTGAAATCTCTAATGAAGCGCCTATAGAACCCAGCATGGCCAAGGAAAGATCTAACCTGACGAACATTGGTGGGAGATGGAAGCTTAGAGATCGAATCAATTTTTGTGGTATCCACCTCTAATCCTCTCTCGGAAACTACATGCCCCAACACAATGCCCTATTGGACCATAAAGTGGCTTTTCTCCCAGCTAAGTACCAGCTTTGCCTCTTCACAACGAGTTAAGACTTTATCAAGGTATGATAGGCATAGGTCAAACGATGAGCTGTAAATGGAAAAATCATCCATGAAAATCTCTACAAACTCGTCGATCATGTTAGAAAAGATAGCCATCATACAACGTTGGAAAGTGGTAGGAGCATTACATAACCCGAATGGCATTCGATTGAACGCAAATGTGCCATACGGGCTCGTGAAGGTGGTATGCTCCTGATCGTCAGGAAAGACAGCTATCTAATTATACCCAGAGTACCCATCAAGGAAGCAGTACTTGTTCCCCGCCAATTATTCCAAAATCTGATCAATAAACAGTAAGGGGAAATGGTTTTTCTAGGTAGCTATGTTCAAACGGCGATAATCAATGCAGACCCTCCAACCAATTGAGGGTCTAGTGGTTACCAACTCTCCTTGGTCGTTCTCTTCCACAGTGATTCCTACCTTTTGGGCACCACATGTATAGGACTGACCCATTTACTGCCTGAAATGGGATAGATAATTCCTGCATCCATCCATTTTAGAATCTCCTTTTTAACCACCTCTCACATATTGGGGTTGAGCCTTCTCTACATGTCTCGGAAGGGTTTCATGGACTCATTCGTGTATATATGTTGCATGCAAAGGGAGGGATCAACACCCTTAATATCAGCTATCGACCAAGCAATTGCTTCCTTGTGCCTTTGTAAACACTCAAGCAGAGCTCCCTCCTGCGATTCAGATAATGCAGATGAGATAATAATGGGGAGCGTGTCGTTAGGGCCAAGGAAAGCATACTTCAATGTGCTCAGGAGGGGTTTCAACTCCAACTCAGGAGCCTTTTGGATTGAGGGCTTAAGTTGAGATGTCCCCACCTCAAATAGCGAATCTACCTTTATGGTCCAGGGAGGGGACAAAGACTCTATGTGTACCCCCAGCAACTCTTCTAATTCAGGTATATCCCCTTCAGTTTCTTCAATAGTTGGAGGATGGTCCTTAGATATGACCTTTTGAAGGGAATCTCTACATAAAAGTACTGGAGTAGTCTCTTCAATGATTCTATCAACTACCTCAATCTAGGAACAATCTTCCAATCTGAATTGCTTGTAGGTATCAAAATCATTCAACTAGATCTTCTTGTTCCCAAAGCCCATTTTAAGTGCCCTTGATCTACAACTGATAGAGCCATTGGCTGTGGCTAGGAAGGGGCGTCCCAGAATAATGGACGACTTGGTGGCATATTAGATGGGCCAGTATCTAGCACAAGAAAGTCAACAGGGAAGAAGTCCTCCACTCTTACCAGGACATCTTCTAGTAATCCCCGTGGTGTTTTAAGTGATTTGTCTATGACCTAGAGGATGACTGGACAAGGCTTTAAATCACCTCCTCCCAAAAGGTCGTAGACAGAGCTCAGTAAAATGTTCACCCTCGCGCCCAGATTGAGCAGAGCCTCGTCAATGTGTTGGTTACCTATAACCACTGAAATATACGAGGCCCTTGGGTCTTTCATTTTGGGGGGTGTTCCATGTTAGAGAACCGAGCTAACATGGTCAGGCAGGACGACCATAGCTTGGACCTGTCTCCTAGATCGACACTTCTGGGTGCATAGGTCCTTTAGAAACTTGGCATAGGACGGGATCTGTTTGATAGCTTCCGACAGAGGCAAGTTGATCTGGACTTGCCTAAAAGTGCCCATAATCTCCTCCATCCTATCCTTGACTCCACGTGAGCCAATAGAAGATTCCCTAGGAGCAGATAAGTGCTCTAGATAGGGCACCCTCGGCTTCTAGGTAGAGGGGTCGTCATGGAAGGAAAGGGGTGGTGGAATGATGACATCCTCAGTGTGGGTGATTTCAAGTGAGGGAGAGTCGTGTGGTTCTTCCTTGGTGGAGATGGAAGTCAAGTCTGGTGTACTTGGGGAATCCTAAGAGGTGACCGTAGGAGTGTTATCAGTCTTGTCGATTTTCTTTACACTCCTCAACACGATCACAGCTTGGGCGTGCTCCCTGAATATAACCCCCTTGCCCTTCGAGTTCTCCTCATAAGAGCTAGGCAACTTCCCCAGATTTCACTGCCTAACTGCCTCAGTAAGATGAGCAATTTCGGATTGCATGTCAGTGATCATCTTACCCTGAGATTGGATGACCATATTCTGATGTTCTTGTATCGCTTTTATCATGGCTTTAAGTTCATCCATCTTAGAAGACTTATGCTGAGGAGGGTTTGCATAGGATGGCTAGTATATGGGTTGGGGAGATAGGGGTCTTGCATTCCCTGAGTTAAAAGCATCACCTTGCTTCCATGAGAAGTTTGGATGGTTCCGCCACCCCAGATTAAAGGTATTGGAATAAGGGTTATTGCGAGGAGGTGGGCGAAAACCTTAGGTCGCGTTTAGGTGGGCCTAAATCAACTCAGGGAATTGATTTGCCTGGTGGCACTCCGCAATGGCGTGCGTTGTGCATTGGCAAATGGAGCATTCACTTGAAGCTTGAAAGATAGAGGCTACTTGCAGGTTCATGCCAGGGTTTGCTAAAAGCCTATCAAAGTTTTTGTTCAACAATTGAATCTGATAAGCCAAATCCTAAGTAGCCTCGGCTTCATGGGCCTCTATCTTCCTCTGCAAGATTGATGGTTTTCTTTCTTGATAGGCAGAGGACATATGTATGGAATTGTCACTTAATGTTTCAAATAATGCCTAGGCTTCATCCTCAGTTTTGGTCATGAAGGTTCCTGCACAGGCTGCATCGATGGTTTGCCTATACCTTTTAGATAATTCGTTATAGAACCTTTCGACCAACTGCCATCTTGGCACCTTATGGTGGGGGCATAACCTAAGAATGTCATTAAAGTGCTCCCAAGTCTCGTGAAATTGCTCCCCTTCTTGTTGAGTAAAATCCATAATCTCTCTTCTATAATGATTGGTCTTACTCGTAGGAAAATACTTTTTCAAGAATTCTCCCTTAAGGGTGGCCCAATCATTTACCCTTGCATCGAGGGTATGATACCAGTGCTTCGCCTTATCCTTAAGGGAGAATGAAAATAGAGTTCACATCAAGGCTTCATCAGTAAAGCCCTGGAGCTTCACCGTGGAACAGACCTCGGTGAATTCCTCAAGATGCCTATAGGGATCCTCCCTAGTAGTACCATAAAAAGAGGGAAGCAAAGATATGGTGCTACTCTTGATTTCATAAGGATTATCCACTCCAGGTCTACGGATAGGTAGGGCTTGGTGGGTTGTAGGGAGGAGGTAGTCTCTCAAGGTTCTTTGATTTTCACCAACCCTAATCTCTTCTTCAGGTCTTTCTTCAGCCATTTTTCTTCTTTCTTGGTTGGCTTTCCTAATAATTCTTTCAGGCTCAGGGTTGAAAAGAAGACTATTTCTAAGAGAGCGCCTACCAAGCATACACCAAGAAAACACAAGACAAGAGGTCTTTTGTTAAGTTAAAGCACTTTAAGCCCTCTTCCAACCTTTCTAGTTTGGCGAAATGGAGTCAAGGCAGTGTTTTTCCATTCCCACGTAAGTGGTATAAGAGAAGTGAAGCACTTGAGATTCCTGGTCAAAGGCTATTAAGGAGGTTGAGGTTACTTTTAGTTCTTTTGGGTGACCAATCAAGTTGTTAATCAATTACGCACCCTAAATAGACCTTCGAGTGCCCTAGAGACGTACACTTTGCCGCAATGATATTCTCAAATGCTCAAGTAAAAAGGTACTCCAAGGATGGAACCAAGGGATGCAAGTAGGGCGAACCCTTCCTTTGGGGCGATGCGTTAGCGGTGCCTCTTAACTACCCTTGAATTCCTTTATAGGGTGTCCCCCTCCTTAGAGTATTAAATTACTTGGGCAAAAGTTAATACCACAGTCACAAAATAAGATACGAGGGTTTGCACTAATAAAGAGATCGATGCCTATAGCCTTAAGGGTCCAAGTCCTAGTGCAGTGCCTATAGTGCGTGCTCAGTGTAGGAAGTGTGCATCACACTGGGAAAAGAATTTTTCTTTTGAAAATAGCAGTCATGTTATTCAAACACTTCCTGTATATTTTACTTTCTTTTCGAGAAGCAATGTGGCTACTTGATTAATCTTTTCAAATCATCTTAAGTGGTCTTCTTAAATTATGTCCAGATGCAATGCGTGTGTATATAACTGATGCAGAAAGATAGGAGATACGTACCTTGCTACAGCACTCTTCTATGTAGAAATGCACGCAATGTAGTAAGAAAATCTAGATGCTGCTCAAACAATCCTAGATGGTCGACCTATGGATATGCAGCTTCTAGTAGGCAGTTCGGGTTATATATATATAGATATATATGTATATATGTATATATGTATATATATGTGTATATATGTATATATATGTGTATATATATATGTATATATATGTGTGTATATATACATACACAGACACACACACACACACACATATATATATAAATGCGCAATCAAAAGATCTAACTACCACACACAAAATAATCCTAGAATCTAAAGAATCGGGGACACTCCCTCAAAAACTGGCCCTAGAGTATAAGGGCAAGAAAACAAATAACTAGACTAAACCTAAAGAGTCTATTCTAAAATGCTGAATCAGAAGTCTAAGAGGAAGAATCCTCTTGGATGGTCCTTCAAGCATCTCCACACGTGTGGGATCAAGGCCCACAGGCTCCTGTGATTATCTCCGCGTGTGGACGTTGCTCAAGGTCGATGTCGTTTCTCAGCTACGCCTGTCGCCTTGTTAGATTCCTTGCACAGAAAAGATAAAGAATGATCAAATAACTACGCAACACAAAATAATCAGAAATAAAGTTAGGTGATTTATTGTGTCTATTGCCTTCCCTGCAACAACGCCATTTGATGATGAGATTTATGCTTAATTAAGACGATTGCAACAAAAATGTGTCGTTGATGTATTTTATGTGGTGGAACTCTCGTATCAAAAATTCATTAAATCTAACCACAATGATTAGGATGTCGTATCCACAGGGAGGAATAGATGCAATCAATTCACAAATATTTTCCCTTGTATCTGCCCAATCAGTGCGAGACGTGCTTACATTCGAGGTGAAATAAGGTAAAAAGAAGGAAACGCACAATAACTAGAGAATGTAAGGTTATGGATATAGTTTTTCCTCAATATAATATTCATTAAAAGATGTGATCATTAGTGGCATCTCATGTAATTTCCAATGGTATGCATACAAGAGAGGAATGATGCAAATATGAGTCACAATTTGATGCAATCGAAAGTGAAAAATATGCACTAAATAATAACGAGAAAGTATAAGTGCTATGATGTAATTTCAACTCAATATAATATTCAAAAGTTAAAAATAAAATCGGTGGCAATGGCATCAAATGTAAATACTAATAGAACCCAAAATAGAGAAATTCTTTGCCTCATGCGTGCGTAAAGAAGAGGCCGCGATCGAGCGTGTGGAGCTCGGAAGAGGTTGGCAGTAATGAGGGCTATGCGTGGGCTGTGACGGCATGTCGAACGGTGGTCGGAGCTCTCTCTGGTGACGAGGAGGGCCATTGGCGGTGGTGGCAGCTCACTAGCACGCGCAGGCTGTCGTGGGTGGTTTTGAGGTCATGGTCGTGCTCGTGAGGGTGCGGCGAGTCTGTTGGAGTCGACGACGTGGTGAACGGAGGTTTGTGGTCGTGGCTACATTTTTGGGTGGTTTGGGTTCCCCTACTCTATGGGTTGACGGAGAAGTAGAAGAAGAGGGGGCCAGTTGTGGCGCACACGTGAGGGCCATGCATGAGGAGGTTAGCGCCGAAGTGTTTGCTGCTAGGCTGTGCACACATGGGTTGGGAGGTGCGAGTGCGTTGTTGTGCCTGCGTGGGCTGGGAGTGCGAGTGCACTGTGCACTGTTGTGTGCTGGTGGGAGCGCGGAGAGGTGCGCGCGGTGGCTGCTGTTGCTGCTGTGCACGCGTAGTGTGGGAGGCGGTGGGTGGTGCGCCGTGCTCTGTCACTACACGGCAGTAGCAAGAGGAGATGGTGCGCATGCTTAAAACAAAGAGTTGGCTCCTTCCATGGTGTGAGCTCTATACATGGTGAAGGTTCCCAAGCACCCATCCTTCGTCCATCCTCCTCTTTTAAAACACCTCTCAAGTTTTGTTTCCTCCCCCGAGATCATCTCCAACAAAATTATTGATGAGGTCGTCCACAGGTTGTTGGCTGATCTGGGTGGTTGGGTTGTTGAGGCCGGCGAGGAGGCAGTCAGATGAGACCAGCGAGAGCTAGGGCACCACTGGCATTAGAGTTGAATTTTGGACATTTGCACACATAACCCTACATAAACGTATATGTATGAAGTTTTAACAAAATATCTTTTAATTAAGATAAACTATCACTTAATTCTACTTGCAATATATTGAGGCGTGATTTAAATGTACTTAGGCTAATTAAGTGTCTAATAAATTAGACTCATCAACACACACTTCTACCATATGCTAGAAAACACCTAAATATAGCCTATTTTAGAAACACCTATTCTTAGCCATCCTAATCTTAGTAAACCCAACCTAAGCACCTACTACTAAGACCCCTTGGACGGCCACCTTAGATTCACCTCAATTCTCCTCCACTCCACTCTTGCAACCACCAACAACTTCCTTTCCGCCCTCCCAAGGCTGTCCACTCTCCTCCTCCATGGACAACTTAGAGAAGCTCCAAGGTGCTCCTTCATGGATGACCAAGTGAAGCTGCAAGGTGTTCTCCTCCAAGGCTTTACGGATGGCTAGAAGAGAAAGGGTCCACCACCCTCCTCTCATCTTCTTCTTCATGGGCATGCCCTCTTCCCTTTCCTTGAAATATGAGCCCACGCCCTCCCTCTCTTTCTCCTCTTGGATGGCTAAGAAGGCTTCTTCATAACCTCTCTTGGTTGATCCTGTCATCTCTTAGTTTAGTTCTTTTTATGTATTCTTTTGCACTCCATATGATTAGTCAATGCATGCTTAGTTTTCTTTGAATAATTAGTGACATGCTTCTATCTATCCTTGTGAATACACTCCCATTAGTTAGGTTAAGATTAGGTTTTCGCTAGGATATTTAGATCTAGGTTTCATTGTGCTTTCCAAAACAAAAATCAAAAACACAAAAAAATTATAAAATACAAAAAAAGACCAAAAAAGATTTGGTTAGGTTAGATTTAGGTTAGAAAAGTGGATCTGAATCTAAAACTCGTTTCTCACGCCTCCCAGAGACGAACGACCAAGACTCAAGTTATAAAAAAGAAAATCTATGCGAGTTTCGTTAAAGAACTAAATATTTTTTATTAAAGGGTTTAGCGCAACTATACTACGAACTCGACAAAGTAATTCAAAACACGTGCGAAAATGCTTTGTCAGTTAGTCCTCTCCCCCTTACTCTCTAGATTAGAATTAGACTCCTAGGACCTAGTTTTAACCACACATTCATTGCCTCCCTTGTCGTCTTCTCCAACGACGGCCATGCCTCCAGCGTGGTCGCCACCACACTACACACCACCAAATTCACCGCCAACCACTCCAAAACATCCACCACACTCCACTGACCAAAAGCCCCAACCTAATTTGGCTTTTTGGTCCCTCACTCCCTCTGCCGAACAAACCCATCATCGTACTCCTTCAACCTCAGCAGAGCTCTACACACCACCGTTCATCACAATAACTCCGCCATCACCTTTGCCATCTCACGATAATGCTTTTGGACCTCCTTATTAGGGCGTTTAGCCCATGTTTTTGAGTTTCAGGCTTCACCAGATCACCGATCATCTTTGACGTTGCACGCCATGCTTTGACCATCATCGCCACCAACACCACTTCCAGGTGCTGCGAAACCATTCCACGATGACAACTGTTGCTCCAATTAAAGGAAGAATCATCTTCAGTAGCTCAATTTGATGAAGGCTTCCCTTCAACTGCACACACGAAGGAGGACAGTGGGATAGTCCTACATCAGATAGCCATAACTTGCCAACAACGTATAAAGGGAATCTTTGTTGTAGCCTTATTGCCTTGAAACACTGGGGTGAGGTCCCTCCTCAATCTCACGCACTCCTCGCTCACCCCTACACCCTGTGAGCCTAGATCAGCGATCCAATTACCTGATTAAATACCCAATTCTGAAGAGAAGAAAGAAATATTTGAGGGGTAGGGGGTAGGTTTTGCTTTGGGATTTGTGCCCTGTGCTTCGAGATCCATGCATGCCTACTTAACACTTAGCGAGATTTTGAGAGGCTCTCTATTGTCTCTATGCCTTGGTGGTTTAAGGCGTCTGATGATCCATTGCGACGTTTAATCTAGGTTACTGTTGCTATATTTGAATGACTCTAAAAATACTTGGCTCTTATCTGACGTGGAATTGAGGCATAAGTGGTTTAAGACTACTGTAGCAATATTTAAGTTAAATTGATACTTGGGATGTGCTTAATTTGAGGGATTAATTGGTGATTTAAATCACCACATTTTAGATTACTGGCTTCTTTTTATCCCATTATTTCTTGAGACACATTTGCTATTATTGAATATCATTTTGAGTAGATTTTATTCATTGAATATCTTTCTTGTGTTTGATTAATTGTGCTCATTATTTCTAATTGCGATTAGTGTGTGAATTTCATATTTGCTCTCTACGAATGACCTTAAAGTCAATTCTTTATTTTCGAGTGCACCGTATAAATTTAAATGTTGTAAAGCGATTTTTGTCAACTATACCACAACGTAAACATTTCCTCTCCTTAAAACAATGCAAGACGCTAACAACAATGGACTTCCTTCTTTGCTCCATTTTTGTTTCATAAGCCATGAGGTTTCCTAAGAGATCATCCATGTCGAGCTCTTCTACTTGGTGAGATTCCCCAATGGAGGCAACTTTTTACTCCCACTCTGGTTAAAGGGAGCATAGGAGCTTTGATTGTAGCTCTTCTTGGATGAATGTCTTCCCCAAGGCTTTTAGGTTATTTATGATTAATGTGGATCAAGTGTACATCTCTATCAGCTTCTCATTTTCCTTCATGGAGAAGGACTTGAATTCCTACGATAACAAATTTATTTTAGATGACTTAACTTTGGATGTATCTTCATGGGTGATCATTTCAAGGGTTCTCCAAATGTCATGGGTAGTTTTGTATTGAGTGACCCGATTGAATTCCTTCGAGCTGAGTGCATAGTACAAGGCATTCATAGCCTTGGAGTTTAGCTACACCACTTTTGCTTGCTCTCCGCTATATCCGGTGGTGGGTTTCCCCAGGAGCACATAAGCTATCTTGTAGCAATCCCATATCGCAAGGTTGTCAACTTGGAGCCACATCTTCATGCACACTTTCCAATATGAGCAGTTGGTTCCGTTGAAGTAGGGCAGTTAAGTGGTGGAAAGTCCTTTGGAGAAACTAGTAGCAACAATTCTTCCCTCCATTAGGATCCTCGCTAGGTGTTACTCCAAGAATGCGAGAACCTGTGCTTTACTACCAAATGAAATTGCACTAGAGGAGGGGTGGGAATTGGGAATAGTGTACGATGAAAAAAATAATACGAAATTAAAATTAAATCACCATAAGAATTTAACCACAATGATACAATAGATTTCTAGGTGGAAACTACCACCTAAGTCACTCCAACTTAGAATTTGCCCGATCGACCTAGTCGATCAATCTACTAATGCACTACTTGAATGAGGGTAATGCAACCTCAATACAACATGCAACGGGGACAACTGTTGCAAGGTTTTGCCTTAACAAGAGGTTAGGAATCCACAAATTGGACACCCAATACAATAAGAACAAAACTGAAAATAAAAGATCCTAAAGAGCTTAAAAAATATTGATTAATTAATTTGATTAAAGGAACAAGAGCTTCCCTAAAGGTGGAGAGTGTAGCTATAGTGGAAGTGATGCTCAATGTGCAACAAGGAGGTTAAGAGCAAGAGCACTTGAGTAATGGAGCCTTTAGAGATCTTGTTGCAGCTTAGTAGAAGTATTTGAGTGTATTAGTGTCTAAGCAATTGTATTTTGCAATGGGGAGGCTTGGGTTTATTTATAGATGACAATAGAACCTCTAAGAAGGCTTGAGAGAGCCTAAGTAGTCGTTAGGACAAAATCCAAGAAGATTTGGTTGCAATTAACTTTAGTGCAAAACAAGCAAATTCTAGATCGACCATATCAGACGTCTAGGATAATTGACAAACGTCTGGATAAGAGTTATTAAATGTTTGTAAATAAGAAGGATGTCTGAGCAACCTTGGTGGTGAATTTTTTTTTTTTAGGGAAAACCTTGGTGGAGAATTTTAAAGAGTTCTAGTTTTAAGCCTAAGCCATTAGGTAGTTATACCAGACGTCTAATCCTATGAGTGGGATACTTTGAAAAGTTCTAGTCGTCTCTATTCAAAGCCTAAGACATTTGGTATTTGGGATAGATGTCTTATACAAAAGTATGCGCTGATAACCAAATCTTTAGTTAAGCGCAAAGATTATATCTGGTCAAACACAATAACATTTAGATTTTTCAAACTCAAACGGTTATAGATTAGATGTCTAGATCAATATCAATTTCGAGTAAGGTCGTCTTCAATGTATTAGTTAGGCGGTTCAAATTCAGCCAATCGAACGTCTAGTAATAGGTTGGGCATTTTATTTATTCATCTGGTGAGAGAAAGTCCTTAGGTGGCTTAGGAGAGAAAAATCTTAGGTTATCAAATGTCTGGGAGGTATATAAGACGTTTGATTTTTGGCTATATGACTTAGGCAATTCATCATTTTGAATTTAAATTTTTTTAGGCACCAATCTTAGGTGCTCGGACATTTGATCATTATATCATGTCTAATAATATTATTTGTTCTTGTTTTTGGCTTTCTAAAATTTCCTTAGGTTTTCTTAGGTTAAGTATACCTAAGTCTTGTTATATATGTTTAAGGTTCTTTTACAATAGATGTTCTAGATTCAAGAAAAATAAAATTATAACTGGATTTGCGATTGCATAAATTGACTAAATACACAAAAAAACTTTGCCTAAGTGTCCCTTCTTCGAAGAACTTTGTCTTTGACATTTAATGAGGGTCCTACAAGTCTTCTTACAATATACGAGGCTAATTTGTATTTCATTATTTTTATTAATTTTAGTCTATTTGGAAAATCACCAAAACTATTTATATGAGGGGTTGCACCAACGGTTTCTTCCTAAGGGAGATATTTATAAGGATTCCTTACCAAACCCTAAATTGATGAGATTCATTAGATCTCCATCCAATAGATTGAATCAAACCCTAATTGATAATTGCATGATTAAGCCATAACAAATTATGGGAAGTTTAGATCTAGTATGTAAACTTAAATTAATTACAATTCAACACTTGAATTTTATACCTAATCAAATTAGGTAATTGTCAATCAAATGTAATTTAACTCTTTAAATTACAATTGATTTATTCTTTAATTAGAAACCCATCAATATCATTATTAGTTTCATCACTCCAATAATGAACTCATATGATAGGTAGAATTTTGGCACTTTACCCCCTTAAATATTCTGAATGATCATGAATCCTTCATACTTGAAGGAAAATATTATCCTGAGGTCTAATCCCATTAGACTGCTATCATTTCTCCTTGGATAATATTATTCTTGATATCTCCTTGCATCATTAGGACAAGAACAAAGATTAGAATGTTTCCCAAAGATCTTTCTTCTTCTCTTCTTGCCTTGAGTCTAGTCAAGACTCTGCAACCACATGTGGAATTTGTCACTCCTAATATATGCAGAGTGAGCTCATGCCTCCAATATGTTATATACACCTATATAACAGATTTGTGTGATTCTTTCGAGATATCATGTACCCCCTGTCCCTTCTTATATACACTAACTTTCCAGTGTCAGCACTAAGGTGGGTGCATCAACTTATCGGTCTACCAAATAAATGTGTTCTTGAACAGAGACACATATCTGTCCCAGGTTTAAGGATATGTCGTCTCCATGACAGTATCGAAGGACATCTTCTATCTCTTGTTTTATTAAGTTAACTCCTTAATCCAACCAACGTGACAGTTCTCAAATGTTAATCTTCATTCAAGAACATCAATTAGGCGATGATCTCTAAAGAAGGTTACCATCCCAACTCAGACTGGAAACATTTGATTGAATCACATGGTTTCTTGATACACTGTTGGATCATGTAAACCATTTAGATCTCTAAATCAATACACATTGGGTTATTTGATCTGGCTAAGTACGTAATCCTAATTGTACTAAGGGACCCAAATCTTTTACTAAAAGCTAATTGAATTCTACATTCAAATGAAAATATAATCCTATCACATGATTGAAATGGCTCAATCAGGGCATACAAAATTCACTATCATCTTTACCCCACCTGTCATTAGGCAGGTACTCAATCTCCTCAGCGATGTTAGCGAGACAACCATGGGAGTGGAAGGAATCCTCTTATTTTGCGAAGCGCGTAGCCTGGTCCCATAATTTTGCCATGTCCCAAGGTGAGATATTGTTAATATCATACCAAAACCTCTAGGTGAGGAGGTCATATTGGAAGTACTACACACCGATGGAGTTGTAAGGTTGCTTACACTTGAAGTACTAGACCTTAAAGCAGTTGAGGTAGGAGCAGAACTCTCCTTTTTGTTGTTAGATCTTGGACAACTTCTCAGGGTTGTCTTGGACCCTTTGTTTTTTTTTTTTTGAGAAGGTGTCTTGGATCCTTTGTTGCCCAACAAAATATTGGTAGAACTTGTTTGCTAATTCCTAGAAATAAGAAATCTAACTAGTTAGAAGCTCATTAAACCACTCATGAGTCATTCCGACTAAATAAGATGAGAACACTCGGTGAAGGACCCCATCTAGGAAGCTGCACACCAACATCATCTATCAGTAGTTCCCGATAAAGCTATTGGGGTTCATGCTTTGTCATAGTGGGGCAAAGCTAAGTGTTTAAACCTTTCGAGGAGGGCTACGTTCATGACCTCCTCTGTGAAGGGATACATGGTGAGGTAAGCACAGGGTCAAATCCCCCTCATTGCTTGTCTAACCTAGTGGACAATCTTAGATAGGGATCCACCTCCACTAGATTAAAGCACCTGCAAGGTGGATAGGCCATCTGAATCCCATGGGGCTAGTAGAATTAGGAGGGGTTGAGGAAGTTTCCCTCCCTTTTACCTCATCTCTTGTTTAAGCTCTTTAATTTATTCACAAAGATAGGGATTTTCTTCCTCCACGACATGAAGCCATCGTGCCTCCTCATCTAGTTACTCATGAAGGAGTTTGGGTTTTGCTGAAAAGCCTCCTCCATGTGCCTTCGTGCATTACAGAGGTAACCCATTATCTCCTCCTACTTTACCTTGAGGTCTTCCAAGTGCTTGAGGTACTTTCGCTCCTCCTTGTCAGCCTGGCAAACTAGAGAAGGGGAGATTCCTCCTTAAGCTAGACAACCTCCTTATTCTTAAGGTTATTGCCCTCCTTTGCTTGACGTTGGCAGTGTGATTAGGCGACGCTTGATTCCTCGTTTAACCACTGGCATGGAGTTAAGATTGGAACCATTGCAGGTTGTAAGAGCAATCGATCTTTAAGACACTTTTGAGTATTGACGAAAATAATAGATCCCACAGATGATGCCAATTGATAAGAGCCCTTAAGTGAATTCTATTAGGTTCTGAATAGGAGGATCCAACCAAAGATTACAAACACACAAAAACACAATAGGTTTGGTGACCCAGTTCTACCTCAAAGGGTGTACGTTGAGGAGGGGATCAAACTTTCAAATTTTCCACTAAGTTTTGTGTGAGAAAGGGAGAGAGAGAATACAAGTTTGCTCTTTTTTTGCATGACCCCGAATCACCCTAGTACTCTCTTTGGTAATAGATTGCATGAGTTCACTCTAAGGTTTTCACTCATTGATTTGAAATCCCATGACTGTCGAAGGTGATCCTTCGTAACAGTCACATATTCTTCAATGATTTGATGTAAAATTGATTTTCTTATGCCATTTAAGTAATTTTGAAAATTCTTAATGAAATTTATGTAAAAATCTCTTTTTTTCCCCTCAATATGTTATTGTTTCGATTCTTGAGTTTTTTAAAACCTTTAGAGGAAAAAAGTTAAACTTTACATACAATAGTATTTTATGTTATCCAATTTGAAAATATAATTGTTGCTTAATTTAGATATGATTTTTCCTAAATAAATATGTTTCTATGTTTGAGTTGCATGTAAGCCAAGTCAGGCTGGCCTAGGTAACAAAATCAAAACCTAAACCCAATGCATAAGAGCTTGTCAAGCCACTAGTTGAGTTGGGTTGGGCCAATGTGCAATTCTATGATCCAAACACTAACCCATTGATGGGTTGAATGGGTCAACGAGTAGGCATCTAATCCATTAGAGGTGTACACCAGTTGGGTTCAACTCGAACCCAACCCAATTGGGTTGGGTTGGGTTGAGTTGAGAGTTATAATGGGTTGGGTTAGGTTAGTTTGAGATTTAACCAACCCAACTCAACCTGCAACATGACGCAACTCAATTTATAATTTTATACTTACACACACATATATATTATATGTATATAACAAATAAGGGGTGCTAAGCTACGACAAAACCCTTATCTCGTCAACAACTCCTCACTCTCCCTCCCAAATCCCTAATCGCAGCCCTCATGGCCTCACCTGAAATTCCCAGCCCTACTAGGAGGGGGTGACGTAATAATTGCGGAAATAAAATAGAAACAATCTCACTAAATAACAATCACACAAGTACACAAGAATTTTTAGGTGGAAATCCAAACCGGGTGAAAACAACCACCTAACCCTCTCGAGTTAGGATTTTCCGATCAACCAAGTTGATCAAAATCCACTAAATCGAATCACTTTAAACGAGGGTGATTCAACCTCAATACAACCACGCTACTTAAACGAGGGTAGCATACCTCAACCCCTTCTCTCCACGAGAAAGATTTTGTCTCGCGAAGGAGACGGGAATTCGCAAAGCGAATACCCAACCAAATAACAAAGATAAAATAAACAAGTAATCCTATAGAGCCAACAAAGTAATTTTAAACCTAGCTTCTATAGGAATTAGGAAACTCCCCTTTGCAAGGAGTGCGTCAAGTTGATGACGCGGTGCGTGAGCCACGCGAAGGCGCAACTTCGCTCTCGTGAACAACGGCAGGAGAGCAGGTGCGCAACAACTTGATGCTCTCAAGAGAAAGGAACTTGAGCTTGGAGAGCAAGAGCTAGCTAGGACACAAGAGAGTGGAAAGTGTATTACAAAGTGTTTCTTATGTATCTTGGTCTCCCTAAGTGTGTGTTGGTGTGTAAAGGCTCCCCTCTATTTATAGAGGCCTTAGGAAGGCTTTGGAAGGCTTAGAAAATCTTCCATAGCCGTTGGGTGCAAAGCCCAAGTGAATCAGCCCGAAATCAGGAACAATCATTGTTCTGACAGGCTTATCAGACGTCTAATTCTGGCATCAGATGTCTGGAAGTTCACTTTAAGACGTCTGATTTCAAGGTCAGACGTCTGATTTTGGGCGGGTCCCTTCCTGACTTGAATCAGATCTAAACAGGGTTCTTGTGCAAGTCCATCAGACGACATATAGGACGTCTGGCATTATGTCTGGACGTCTGGAAACCTACTTTTTCTGTGGGAATGAATTTCCAAATGTTGCAACGGCTAGAAAATCTCTGAGAAGAGATTTTGGGTCAGCCGAGGCAAAACGGTCAATTATCAGACGTCTGGAAAGTCCTATGGATGTCTGATAAGGCTCTAACGGTCACATTCTTGACTGTTCGCTAAGCCAGCCAACGGTCCACTAATTGGACGTCTGGCAAAGTCATCAGACGTCTCCTAAGACGTCTGGTCTAAGGTCTGGACGTCTGATTTCATCAGACAGAACTAACTATGTCCAGCCTAATAGTTATCAGACGTCTGAATCAACAGTCAGACGTCTTAAAATACTTTATCAGATGTCTGATTTTGGAATTAGACGTCTGGAAACTCTGTTTGAACCCTATATTGGTTTTCTAAGTTCTTTACAGAAAACCTAAGTATCCTAGGGTTGTTCGGGTATTCCTAGGACTACTGTTAGGGTACTTTGAGGCTCTTTAACAGAAATCTAAGTAACAAAAATAAAGAGCAACAAAAGAAACGAAAAAATACAATGAGTACAAGAGAAGGAAATCTATCCTATTCTTCATCTCCTTCCTTCTTCAATATATCGCTCCTCGCGAATCTCTTCTGCTGTCCATCGAGCTCCTCCAATCCGTCCTGGATGCGAGCTCGAACTCCGTCTAATCACGTATCCATTTGCGATTGACCTGAAATCTAGGACTCAAAGCGCAAATATTAAATGACACGTGTTTTGTTATCATCAAAACAAATGATCGTGGTGCTCTAGCACCAACAATCTCCCCCTTTTTGATGATGACAAAATCATAAATAATAATGCAGAAAATCCTCCCCCTTTTTGACATTATCAAAAAGATTTAATTGATTTTACATTTCCTATAACTCCCCCTTAAGACATGCTCTTCTATAAATTTCTTTTGACAAAGGTAATGCCTCCCCCTTTTTTTTTATAACAACAAGATAGCTATTATTTTTCTCCCCCTTTCTAAAGGAAATTTAGCTACCTTATATCTCCCCCTTAAAAATTGACAATTAGCTTATAATTTTTTAACTCCCCCTATCTAAATGCTTATGATAAAAAGATAGGGTAAAGGGTTTTACCTCACCTACCATGGCCAATAAAATGGGCCAAATGGTGGTGGTGGATGCCACATCGGATGGGGCTCCCATCCGTAGCTTGGAGGCCCGGGCATTGGCGCCGGTCTCTAATCTGGTGGTTGACGTGCGGCGGGTCCGTCGCTTGTTCGCCGTCTCGTCGGTCTTCTTGTTCTCCTCCTTGGTCTACTCTTTGGTTCTCCCAACTTGAGTTGACCAGATTTGAGCTTGTAGGTCCAGTCCTTTGTGTTGTAGTTATCCCTGAAACCTACAAAACAAGATTCCAATTCTTTTTTCGATATCCAAGTGGGCTTGGATCCGGATCTGTTAGCGGGTCTCCTTGATGGAGATCCTTTCTCAATCTTAAGGCTATATAAATCATCTACTTTGTTAATTAATTTGTTAGAGTTTTCCCTAAGACATGCAATTTCTTTTTCTATACTACTCATCTTAGTCTTTAAATCAGAAATTTCTATTTTTAGACTAACATTTTCCTCAATCAATTTATTATTTTCATTGATGAGGTTATGATTTTCTAATAATACGTTATCATTTTTAGGACTAGCTTCTAGATCCTTAAGTTTATTTTCTAATCTTTCATTTTCACTTCTAAGAAAACTAAGATTCTTTTTAATGTTTTTATTTTATATCTTAAGTATTTTACTAACTTCAAATAGTTCATTAAAAGCTTCTTGTAAATCGAGATTTACCTCGTTGTCGGAGTCGCTTCCGCTATCGCTGTCGCTATTGCTTCCTCTGGCCATGAAACCAAAGCAAGCGGTTTCTTCTTCTTCTTCTTCCTCCGAGCTCGAATCGTCCCAAGTGGCTTGGAACGCCTTCTTCTTAGATTTCTTCTCCTTTTCCTTTTTCTTCTCCTTTTTGAGAAGAGGGCATTCTGGTCGCAGATGCCTTTTCTCGTTGCAATGGTAGCAACGTCTCGGGCTCTCCTTCTTCTCCTTCTTCTTTGATTCCCTACACAACTTGGAAAACTTTTTAAGTAAAATTTTAAAGTCTTCGTCGTCGGAACTTACCTCGCTATCTGACGCGGCTTTGAAGGCGAGAATCTTCTTCGATTTAGGCTCCAGTGTATCCTTCTTCTTCTGCTTTAACTTAGTCTCATAGGCCATTAGATTGCCTAGGAGATCTTCCATGTTGAGCTCCTCCACTTCGTTCGCCTCCTCGATGGCGGTGACTTTCTGTTCCCACTCCGGTCCGAGGGAACGAAGAAGCTTCCCTTGAAGCTCCCCCTTGACGAAAGTTTTCCCTAAAGCTTTCAAGTTATTTACAATAAGAGTGAACCTAGTGTTCATCTCACTTAAAGATTCGTTAGGCTTCATAGAAAAAGATTCAAATTCTTGAGAAAGTAAATTAATTTTAGAAGTTTTTACCTTAGAGGTACCTTCGTGAGTTATCTCAAGTGTGTGCCAAATCTCGTATGCAGTGACGCATTGCGAGATTCTGTTGAACTCCTCCGGGCTGAGCGCGCAATACAACGCGTTCATTGTTTTCGCGTTGAGCGAGAGTTCCCGAATCTGCTGCTGTGAGTATCCTGCGTCGGGTCGCTCCGGGATCTCGTATGGGGCTTCGCAACGTCCCCATAGAGCGAAGTCCGTGGCTTGAAGCCACATCCTCATCCTCAGCTTCCAGTAGCTGTAGTTGTTCCCGTCGAAGTAGGGTGGCCAGACAGTGAATTGCCCCTCGGAAATCCTACCCGCGGAACTGCTCCCCTCCATAGATCTTCTTGCTTGGTTGTTACACCGAAATAGCAAGACCTGCTCTGATACCAAATGAAATTCCCGGCCCTACTAGGAGGGGGTGACGTAATAATTGCGGAAATAAAATAGAAACAATCTCACTAAATAACAATCAAACAAGTACACAAGAATTTTTAGGTGGAAACCCAAACCAGGTGAAAACCACCACCTAACCCTCTCGAGTTAAGATTTTCCGATCAACCAAGTTGATCAAAATCCACTAAACCGAATCACTTTAAACGAGGGTGATTCAACCTCAATACAACCATGCTACTTAAACGAGGGTAGCGTACCTCAACCCCTTCTCTCCACGAGAAAGATTTTGTCTCGCGAAGGAGACGGGAATTCGTAAAGCGAATACCCAACCAAATAACAAAGATAAAATAAACAAGTAATCCTATAGAGCCAACAAAGTAATTTTAAACCTAGCTTCTATAGGAATTAGGAAACTCCCCTTTGCAAGGAGTGCGTCGAGTTGATGACGCAGTGCGTGAGCCACGCGAAGGCGCAACTTCGCTCTTGTGAACAACGGCAGGAGAGCGGGTGCGCAACAGCTTGATGCTCTCAAGAGAAAGGAATTTGAGCTTGGAGAGCAAGAGCTAGCTAGGACACAAGAGAGTGGAAAGTGTATTACAAAGTGTTTCTTGTGTATCTTGGTCTCTCTAAGTGTGTGTTGGTGTGTAAAGGCTCCCCTCTATTTACAGAGGCCTTAGGAAGGCTTTGGAAGGCTTAGAAAAGCTTCCATAGCTGTTGGGTGCAAAGCCCAAGTGAATCAGCCCGAAATCAGGAACAATCATTGTTCTGACAGGCTTATCAGACGTCTAATTCTAGCATCAAACGTCTGGAAGCTCACTTTAAGACGTCTGATTTCAAGGTCAGACGTCTGATTTTGGGCGGGTCTCTTCCTGACTTGAATCAGATCTAAACAGGGTTCTTGTGCAAGTCCATCAGACGACATATAGGACGTCTGGCACTATGTCTGGACGTCTGGAAACCTACTTTTTCTGTGGGAATGGATTTCCAAATGTTACAATAGCTAGAAAATCTCTGAGAAGAGATTTTGGGTCAGCCGAGGCAAAACGGTCAATTATCAGACGTCTGGAAAGTCCTATGGACATCTGATAAGGCTCTAACGGTCACATTCTTGACTGTTTGCTAAGCCAGCCAACGGTCCACTAATTGGACGTCTGGCAAAGTCATCAGATGTCTCCTAAGACGTCTGGTCTAAGGTCTGGACGTCTGATTTCATCAGACAGAACTAACTATGTCCAACCTAATAGTTATCAGACGTCTGAATCAACAGTCAGACATCTTAAAATACTTTATCAGACGTCTGATTTTGGAATTAGACGTCTGGAAACTCTGTTTGAACCCTATATTGGTTTTCTAGGTTCTTTACAGAAAACCTAAGTATCCTAGGGTTGTGCGGGTGTTCCTAGGACTACTGTTAGGGTACTTTGAGGCTCTTTAACAGAAATCTAAGTAACAAAAATAAAGAGCAACAAAAGAAACGGAAAAATACAATGAGTACAAGAGAAGGAAATCTATCCTATTCTTCATCTCCTTCCTTCTTCAATATATCGCTCCTCGCGAATCTCTTCTGCTGTCCATCGAGCTCCTCCAATCCGTCCTGGATGCGAGCTCGAACTCCGTTTAATCACGTATCCATTTGCGATTGACCTGAAATCTAGGACTCAAAGCGCAAATATTAAATGACACGCGTTTTGTTATCATCAAAACAAATGATCGTGGTGCTCTAGCACCAACATCACCAACCCCTCAACTTTTTCACTTCCCAAATTTCCAATTGCAACTCTCGCTCCTCAAGTCATAGTCTTACCAACGCCTCATCTCTCCCACCTCTACCAACTCTAGGAGGCGCCCTCTCCTGTCCATAGCTCCAAGTTTTAGGTTGTGGCCTCTCCTCTCCTTGATGGTGGTTGGCGACACCTGTGTTCTTCAACTAACTCATCACTCCTTTCCTCTTCTTCCTTGTAGGACCTTATCCCTCAGCACGATTAGTCCCCTTCCCCATTCCTTTCCCTTCGATGATTGTCCCTCCACCAACTACCACCACTGGACGACCACCTCTTCTTTCTTCTTTCTTGTAGGAACCCCACCACCATCGCTGGACAATCCACCTCTTCTTTCTTCTTACTCATAGAGATCCTACCACTACCACCAAAGTGCCTCCACTCTTCTACTCTTCTTCTCTACAGGAACCCCCTATCCTGCCACTAGGGTTAAAGTTTATTATCAAGTATGTCATTATTTTTTATTGTTATTTTTATATCGTATCTTTAATTTTTTTATTTGAAGGTTTTTTCATCTATTTATTTACTTTTTTATAAGATATAAGTTGTTTGTGAGTTTAAAATTCTTTATTATTAAATATGAAAGATATATGAAATATGTAGAATATAAAGATAAACTTTAACTAATCATTAACTCATTTAATCTGACCTAATTTTATATGTTGGTTTAGGTTAGGCTTGGCAATGTAATGGATTACGTAGAAAAAATACCAACCTGCAACATGTAGATTAAATTGGAGTTGAATTCCAATCCGATCCACATAATACACCCTTATAATCCATTATGTCCTAATCTACTTCTCTCACCAAGACTCTCACTGGAGGATTCACGCAAGGGGCAAAATATTGAGAACCATGGAGCCAATCATGAAATGGGTCCTTCCGTGACTTTGCTATTTTTTCTCCACGTGCGTATTTGTGCTTGTTGAGCCACCTTTGATGCCAAACTGGTGGATTTAGCTCTACTCTCGTATATTTTCTCTTTAAAAAAAAAGCTCTGGTCTCGAATAAAACCCCTTGAATATACGGAGGTAGCAGCAACCCCATCTCCAGAGCTAACGGACGTCACCGCCCAACAACCATCGGAGACCCGTCCTTTGTTCCTCCCTCGAACAATCCGCCACCATTTCTTACGACGACCTCCACTTTCCCAACCTCCTGCGCGATGGCCGATCCCTAACCCTAGAGATGAGGAGCGGAGGAGGCGAGGAGGAGGAGGAGGACAGTAACAGTGGTGCTCCTCCTCCTCCTCCTCCTCCTCCTCCTTCGGCTCTCAAGAGGCCTTTCTGCAAGAGGTGCAACAAGGCTGCGAGGCTGTGCCTGTGCGCCCGCCTCCCTTCCCCTCCCCTCAACAACCCACTGGGTGTCACCGTCCTCCAGCACCGGCGCGAGGCCTCCCACCCTCTCAACTCCGCGCGCGTGGCCTCCCTCGGCCTCCGCAACGTCTCCCTCGTCCCCGTCTCCGACGTCAACTTCTGCGCCCTCTTCCTTCTCTGCCCTCTCCTCCCTCCCCACTCACAGGACGACTCTCCCCCTCTTCTTCATGGTAGTACTAGTCCTAATATTAATAATACTTTTCCCCGCAGTCTCCTTGTGATTTTGTGTGTTTTTTTTATTATTATTTAGCGTTTTCCACAAATCTCAAGATCAACACTTCTCGTTGGGCCTTCTTTTTCTCTAGTAAGGAGTCTCATCAGAATCTTTTGCGACAAGTAAACTGTGGCTTGCAACACCGTTGGATAATTTCACCCGCTTCGAATTGCCGGTAAAGGAATATTAACTTAGCTTAAAAGAGTACATGCTCTCTCCCAAGCTGCTCAACCACAATATTATTTTAACTAGGGTTCTTCTGGAAGAAGCCCATCTCTTGATTAAGTAAACGATGATAATTGTTCTTGTGGGCTGCCAATGCTATTATATGGTTATTAGTGGCTTTGGCAGTACGCCGTTTGATTCTTTAAATGTGCTTGTGTATTAAATCAAGATGGTTTCATGCCACGAACATGTTTGTAGGACTTTTAGGCACTTGTTTCTGGATTCGGTGCGCATATATATATGCATTAATACACACAATTATGCAATCACACTTGCATAATCAACGTTCTGCAATATTTTCTATCCAAAAGGGGAAAAATCTGCATATGAGACCAAATTTCCTTGAAATAGGTAAGTTACCTACAGTTTTATATAACATGTGTTTTTTCTTGCTACTATGGACTTAAGATGATGTACGTTTGAAGGTTTGAAATCTTATAGTGAAATCAACTTATATTTTTTATCTAAGGATTTTTTTTGTTTGGATTTATAATGAAAAGAATCCCCTCACAAACTTATTGACAACAAATACAAGATCAGTTGCAGTCAGTAAATATTGTTGCCTTCTGCTCCATATTCAAATCTTATTAAGGTTCTTGTGTTATGATTTATTCGTCCGATAATCCCATAAAAGATATTTCGTAGTTCTTTTGCAGTATATCAAGGCATTCCTCTGGCGTCTTACTCACATTGAGAGTAGCTGATAGATTGAATAAAGGAGCAATCCTATACTTAATTAGTTCTGTGAATTTTTGGTGAGTTATGATTACTGGTATACAGCACCTTAAAACAAGATACAATGATATCCATCCAAATACAATTGCTGCAAAATGTAAAAGTTGCTATTGTGAACGTTCAAAAGCAGATAATAGGTGCTTTATATGTGGATTTGATCGCTACTCTTATAAAATAAAATACAGATATTCCATATGGATGCAAGTGCAGATACAGTTGGAAATGTGCTAGAAGTGTTCATTCATATCCATTTTTTTTTTGTTTGGTTTATAACCATGTGCTCTACTAGTGGATGCTAATATGTTAAGTAGTTCTTCCTAAAAATAGAAGTCAAAAGTATTACTTAGCATCCCTTTCTTTCCACACAAGAAAATCAAGCTAATTTACACACAAACTGCAGCCAATTTGCCATTGAGCATGGTACCTCATTCTCTTGAAGGAAAATCGATTCTTGACAATGAAATAAAGGAAAATTACAACAAAGCTGGTGTGAAGTGCTTGATTAGCTATGGTTCAAACCATCTATACATATTCATAGAGCGTGGCACAAGACCTGATCTTTCAAGCATTTTCTCTTCCCCTATTGCTGAAGCCATTCTTAAGCATGGTTTTACTATGATTAAGTGGCATAGGAAGCAACTTCCTGGAACCTTGGAGTACGTAGACTTTGAAGAGTTCAATATTGTAGTCCCTCATGGATCCATCCTCCTCTTCCCTGGCAAACAGTCAATTATTCCAAAGGAAGTGGATTTTGAAATCAAGCATATTTTTGTTCTTGATGGGACCTGGGCAAAAGCAAGGAGGATGCGCCATGAGAATCCTTGGTTGCAGTTCTTGCCACGATTGAGATTGGAGACAGATCAAAAGAGTTTGTACAGTGAAGTAAGGCATCAACCAAATGATGGGTGCCTGTCCACAATTGAGAGTATTATCAGTGCAATGCAGGTACTGGGCTTTGACATGGATGGATTGGATAATCTCCTCGATGTTTTTGCATTTATGATAATTGATCAGCGGCGTTGCAAGGATGAGAAATTTAGTGGGATGCCACAATCTTGATGATGGGATCTTCTCAATACCCTCTATCTTCTATTTGATATCTGACAAATTTTTCTTTCTGTTTTTGGAGAAGGCATCTGACAAGCTTTGGTCACTCTGCTGTCTGAATGCAACAGATTCCCTTTTTTGTACACCCGATCTGATGTTTTCAGCCAGCCAGGAAATCTCAATTTAAATGAATTGTTTTCTTTGACATATTACAACGAATTTTCTATATGCAAATTTTGATTGTTCAGTTTATTTTCCCAGTACCTGTAGTGATCTAATTTTTTGAGATGTAAAAAACATCATGAAAGCCTCTCATCATAATAACTGCATTCCTGAAAAAATTTTCTGCAGGCTGGTTTGATTTTTGTTTTTTTACCCTTCTTTTGTGGGGAACGAATCCCAATTGAATTTTATGTGTAGTGTGCGTGCAAATTGGCAAGCATATGCTAACACTATTAGTATAGTCAGTGAATGGTTATGGCATATATGTAAATAGTGTGTATATATGTGGGCTATTATGATTGTCTTGTACTGATTCTGTTACTGAACATCTCCTATAAATAAGAGCAGGTGGCTGTCCTCTATGGTCATCCCAATCATTCTATCTTAGCATTGCTCCTGTAAGATGGTATCAGGGGATCGCTTGGAGCTATCGGAGGGCAGTTCCTGCACTTTGGAGTAGATCTGTATTCTACTTGCTTGGTTTACTTCTCTATTTCGTCTTCCTAAGTTTGTCTGTGAATTTCTGATGGAGTCTTCAGCTGAAAGTTCTAGCACAATTACTAGCCCTAACTCTGCGATTTCATCAAATTTTCCAGCAATTGTGCACAATAGTGTACCCTGTAAATTGACTTCTTCCAATTTTGCCTTATGGAAGGTCCGGATCCTTCCAATAATCTCTGCTTACAACCTTGAATGATTTATTGATGGCTTCTCCGTTACCCCACCCAAAACTATTTTCTCTGGAAATAATTCTGCATTTGTTATAAATGAAGAGTATCTGGCTTTCTACTGCAAAGATCAGTTGGTTTTGAGAGAAATTTGTCTTGAGATCTCTGATCTAAATTCTGCAAGAGAAGTATGGTCCTATCTTGAGAAAATGTTTGGCACGCAGTCACACCAAAATTTTTCAGTATAGGTCTGAGTTAAGTAGTCTTAAGAGGGGATTCCTCGGTCTTTGAGCTTGTCAATAAAGCCAAAAACATATCCATGTCTCTTGTTGCTTGTGGGAAAAAAATTGTAGACGAGGATCTTCTCCTCTCTATTTTAAATGGTCTGGGTCAAGAATATGATCCTGTTGTGACATCCACTGCTATTGCTGGCGCCACTTCTATTGATGAAGTCCTTGGTCTTCTTCTTAGCCGTGAACAAAGACTTTTGCATTTGCAATCATCTAATGATATTTCTCTCAGTACTCCAAAAGGTGGTTGCTCTTCTAACAATAATAGAGCCCGTTGGTTTAGAGGAAGTCGTTTCAACAATAACTTTTCACGTGGTAGTCAAGGGTGTGGTAAATTTTCTGGTGGTCGTGCCACATCTCAGTTTCAATCTAATGATGCTTCCTTTAGAGCTCCTAGGCCCTTGCTAGTGGCAGGCATGCAGTGCCAAATCTGTGGGAGGTGAAATCACTCAGCCCTTACGTGCTACCACCGATATGAAAATACTCCTACAATCCAAGTAGCCGGTGGTATTTCAAATTTTGATTTCACTCCTTGGTTGGCTGACTCTGGGCCTCACATCATGTAACAAATTCAATGCAACAACTGGATGTTAGCTCACAATATAGTGGCAGTGACTTAGTTTGCTTTGACAATGGAGATGGTGAGTCAATTCCAAACAATTGTTTCTAAACAATGTTCTCTGGGTCTCTCGTGCTTCTAATAATCTTCTCTCCATATATTGATTTACTGATGACAATCAATGTTATTTTAAACTTTACCCCGACGATGCTTTTGTGGTGAAGGACCTCAAAACCAAGCGCCCCCTTCTTCAAGGCAAACCACATAGAGGATTATATGAGGTGTGATTGCCAAAGAACTCATCAAGTTCGTGCAAAGATAGTTGTTCATTCGCTGCATATTCATCCACGCTTCATTCAATCCCTACTATCAAAAATTCATCAATATAGCCAGTCATTTTTACTTCAATAAAAGCCCCCTTCGAGCTATGGCATTTGAGTTTGGGTGATGCAAATTTGGCAAGCTTCTTTCTAAAAATAAATTTCTAGTCTTCCTCAAAAAAAAAAAAAAAAAATTCTAGTCACTAATGGTTCAAATAATTCTTCATTTGATGCTTGTTGTATGGCTAAAGTTCATAAACTTCATTTACCAATTAAAAATAATACAAGTGCTGCTACATTTGATGCTATTCATTTTGATGTATGGAGTTCTCCTGTATCATCTTATGATGGATACAAATTTATTGTCACATTCATAGTTGATTTTTCAAAATTTCTTTGGATTTTTCCGTTATATCTTAAATCTAATGTCTTCGAAATTACCAAGCAATTCTTTGAATATGTGAAGACACAGTTTGGCAAGACTATTAAGATGTTTCAGTCTAATTGGGGTGATGAGTATCAGAAATTACACTTTTGATTTAAGCAGATGGGAGTGCATCATCAAGTGTTATCCCCACATGCACCACAATGAAATGGGACAGCTGAATAGAAGAATCACTACTTAATTGAGATGGGCCGTGCATTACTATTTCACAGCAATATACCTCTAAAATTTTGGTTCTTGGCTTTTCACATTGCCACGCAAATTATAAATGTTCTGCCTTCTTCAATATCCAAATTTCAAACTCCTCGTGAACTGACTTTCCAAGCAAAACCAGATTATACATTTTTTAAAGTCTTTGGGATATCCCCTCCTTGTATTATATACTAAACATAAACTTGAACACAAGTCTACCCTTCATATATTTCTAGGGTTTAGCAACCACCACTGAGCTTGTAGGTGTTATAATCCTATCTCTAGGAAATTTATCCTAGCTTGTCATGTTATCTTCAATGAAAATGTCTTTCCTTTCAAAACTAAAGCTACTTCTTTACCACCACAAATTTCTGAATTTCCAGCAGTTTTACTACCTATTCCTTGAGATTTGGAATCAAATTTCCATTCATTCAGAACACTTGTCTCAAACAATTCAACTTAGCAACAACAACCTCCAACAAATGCTCAATAGCCACAAGTCTACTATGACACCACTAATGCCCCATAACAACCTCTAGAACCTACTACCTCCATGACACAAGAGGAGAACCACAGTTCTACCATTACTCCTACAGTAAATATTACTCAGCCACTATTGTGTTCTCATGGGATGAGAACTCGTGCCATGGATGGCATTTAAAAAGAAAGCTTTTTATTCTACTGTGCATCCTCTTTCTATTGCTTTTATGGCCTCTTCAAATGACATTGAGCCCTTTAACTATACTATTGCTTTCAAAAAGCCTGAATGGAAATTAGCAATGACTTTAGAGTTTAATGCTCTAATGAAATTAAAACATGGGTGCTTGTTCCACAATTATTTCATATGCATGTTATTCAAAATAAATGGGTGTATAAACTCAAGCGAAAACCTGATGGAAGTATTGATAGACATAAGGCAAGACTCGTTGCCAAGGGCTTTCATCAAAAAGAAGGGGAAGATTATTTTGAAACGTATAGTCTAGTTGTTAAACCTTCTACTATTAGACTTTTATTATCCCTCGTGATCAATCATGGCTGGAAAGTTGAGCAATTGAATATCCACAATGCCTTTTTACATGGTCAACTAGAAGACACTATCGATATGGAGCAGCCATGTGGATTTGAACATCTTGATTTTCCTCATCATGTATGCAAGTTACATAAATCACTTTATGGTCTGAAACAGGCACCACGAGTTTGGTTTAATCGTTTGACTTCTTTTTTACAAAGTAGAGGTTTTTCAGGTTCTAAAATTGATACTTCCCTTTATTATCAACTCAAGGACAATAATTTCATGTTCCTTCTAAACATTCTTATCATTAGCTCTAATGAATTTTAGCTCGAGTAATTACTTTTTGATTTAAAACAAGAGTTTCCAGTTTGAATGATAGGATATCCTACATATTTTTTAGGCATTGAACTATTTCGCACTTCTGCTGGCTTGCATTTATCACAAAGAAAATATATTACTGATCTATTATTACGTCACAACATGGAAGGCGTCAAACTAGTTCAAACTCCCATGTCTGTAAAACAAGGGGATAGGATACAAAAGAATGTTGGCAGACCTCTTGTTGATTTGATTGAGTTTAGAAAAATATCGATTGTTTATAGTATCTTCAGTTCACTAGGCTAGATATTGCATATAGTGTGAATAAACTTTCTCAAATGATGCATAGTCTCACTGACATACACTTTCAAGTACTTAAGTGTGTTCTTCGTTATCTAAAGGGGACAATTCAGTATGGTTTTCTACTACAACCTTCTCCATTGCATGAAATAAACATCTTTTCTGATGCAGATTGGGCAAGCTCTACAGAGGATAGATGTTCTACTTCGATCTTTGTTATTTTCTTTGAAAAATCATTAATTTCCTGAAGCTTAAAAAAACAATGCACTATAGCCTGATCTAGTATGGAAGCAGAGTGTCGGTCAATAGCAAATGCAGTGGCTGAAGCAACATGGCTTACTTATGCAAAGAGCTCTCCATTTCTTTGTCCAAGACTCCAACCTTGTGGTGTGATAACATTGGAGCCACGTACTTGACATCAAATCTTGTGTTTCATGCTAGAACAAAACATATAGAGATTGACTTTCACTTTGTCAGAGATAAAGTCAGTAACAAGGAACTTCCTGTTTACCATCTACCTTCTGCTGATCAACTGGTTGATGCTCTCACTATACCTTTGCATGGCTCCAAATTTGTACCTTTTAGAGACAAATGACGATCTTAGAAAGATCATCAGTCTAAGGGGGCAGGGGGTATTAGTATAGTCAGTGAATGGTTATAGCATATATGTAAATAATGTGTATATATGTGGGCTATTATGATTGATTCTATTATTGAACATCTCCTATAAGTAAAAGCAGGTGGCTGTCCTCTATGGACATCCCAATCATTCTATCTTAGCATCGCTCCTGTGGGAGACACAACTTTGGCCATGTATATTGGAATACTTGTTGAGATGCTCCTTATATTTTCATCATTGGATGGGTAGGCCTCCCTAGGTGGGTAAGGGTGGCAACTTAGGTCAAACAAACCATGCCCTTCATGATGACGGCTTTGGTGGAACAGGTTGGAGTCATCCCTTGGATAACCAAAGAATGAGCTCGTCAAACCTATTAAGAATCAACTTGACAATGCAAAACCTGGTAGAGAACCTCCTCACGAAGGCATTAGCCACTTCTAGGTAAGGGTGGGTGTTTAATCAGTTTGAGTGAGATTGGATTATTCGATTCGGGTTGATAAAATTGTCACCCATGTTTGATTTGAATTAGATTAGGTGAAGTTATTCCCATCACTAGTTTTGATTGATTGGGTTAAGAGAAATTTAAATATTTTATATATGTTTGTTAATAAAATTTACATGTTATATTCTTTACAACTTTTTTATATTGATTAGTTAAAAACAAATAATCAAATAACAGCTAATTTTTAAAATAGATAATAATTATGTTTCAAAAATAAAATGGGCGAGCATCAGGTGGGTCTAGTCTTTTGAAGTTTTATATATTTTTAGGATTTTGGATCAGGTTGGGTGAGTAGGTTTAACTCATGGGTCAACCATGGTTAAATTTTTTGGGTATGTTAGGTTGAAAATATTAGACCTATGAGTCGATTCAATACTCTTATTAATTTTGCATTTTGAGTATTGATTTGACCTATAACCTAAATAACTAAACTGCACGATCCATTTTCAACGATATGAGTAAATTATTCAGGCTCAAATAATGTCCACCCTTACGTACAAGAGGAAGTTAAAATCATTGCTTAAGAGTTCCACGAGATGAAGTGATGGCTCTAACGAATTATCGAGTGCAGCAATTTCTTAGGTCCCGTGATGTATGAGATAATTCCATAACGTCCTTCGATTATACGGTGAATCATAACATCTTGTCATTATCTCTCAGAAAATGAAAAGACCTCATGTGAATTGCTTCAAAGGTTTCTCATATATAAGGTCATGGGAGCACGGACGATAAAAGCCTCAGAACTGACGCATGGTTGCTAAAGCTATAGCTCAGCAACTACAACTATCATGGTGTTTGGAAGGCACCCATCCCTCTTGGAAACGTACATTCTATCGGCTTAAACTCGATAAACCCGTATTTGGCACCTTTCATTCTTATACTGATCCCATGTAGTTGGGACTACCACATAGAGGTAATTTGCCTTTAGTGAACTTGATTTTACCTTAGGAAACTGTTATTTGGCACCCATTGTGGACCATTCTTCAAAACTTATAAGTAATTAATGTTGTTTAGCACTTGTACCTAGACTTACAAATCCTTCCTCTTCTCTTGCCATGATGCTCTCCCTATGAGTAACCCAACTATATATCTCCATGATTGTTCAGGCTACCATTCTCAAGGCACGTCTAGCCTTTGTTGTGATATCATTTGCGAAAGCAAAACCGGAGTATGCTCTCACTGTGGCATTCCACTTCAAAGGCCCTAGAAATCCTTAGTCTTTCGTCTCACCTGCTTGTTCCCTTATTGACCAAATACAACTCTGCATACAACTTGATCTTGAGCTTCTTTCTTTGGTGAGCCATCCAAGGGAGTCCAAGGGTCCAATTGGAAATTTGGAACTTGGATGATGTCTGCAAAATGATGACCCTTCATAAGGAAGCAAAGGAGGAGTGCTTGAAGGGTTACAAAGGGTAGGAGTGAAACCTTCTAATTAATGGTAGCAGTTCACAACCAATTGGGCTTGGAGGTGCCTTCAAGAAGCCTACAGTAGCTCAAATTCTTTCCTCAAACTCCCCGTGCTCTTCACAAATACAATAACCTCCTAGAAAAGAGCGTAGATCAAGACAAACTAGTTTGCATGCATGCATATAGTCAAACCATGTTAAATGGTTCAACAAGGAACCATGAGGGTTGACAACCAATTCCTTTAATTCTTGCACTAGAGGTCCTCTTCCTCTTGCGATTCTTTGTGAATTGGAGGAAGTAGGGAAGTCTGGCCATTCTCCTCATCATATGACATAAGGGGAAGGCATTAGTCTTTGTAGTGCTCCAAAAGCAAGTAATGCATGTAGAAACCTAGACAAGGGTGCTACACTAGTTGAAATATTTAAATAACATGGAAGCATAAATCAAAGCAATAAACAATCATGGAAAGCTTAGGTTTACGTGGAAACCCCACTTACAAGGAGCAGGGAGAAAATCACGGGAGAAGCGCCTTATGGGTGTGTTTTCTTTATATTTCTTCTCAAAGGTAAATGGGAGGAGTACACGCCTATTTATAAGCCACCACTCACACACAAAGCCCACACTTTCCAATGTGGCACTAAACCAACACACAATCCTCTCAACACTCCCCCTCAAGCTGGAGCATGGAATGCTCAGCTTATAACACAAAGGAACCCAGTCTACAAAGGCGGGAACATAGGCTGGAGCTGCTGAAGGAATTGTGGTTGTCTCTGAAGATCTGGTGTTGATTGCTCCCCATTCAGTATCCCTGAAATTGGATCTTCCTATGAAGACCTCGAAGGTAGATCTCCTTCTCTGGAGTTCACGAAACGGGATCTCCCACATAGAAACCTGAAATGAGTCCTTTTTTTAAGGACCTCGAAACTCTAGACCTTCTAAAGTTGGGTTTCTCATGTGGAGTCTATGAACAAAAGGGACTCCCAAGCGGGGGTGACTACAACAAGCTTCCATACTTCCCCTTTCTCCCATACTCATATGGGAGAAGACAATACAAATGAGAAGAAAATAAAACCAATAAAACTTAGAAAAGGCTTCTCCATCTCTTTTCTTACACATAAACCTCCTCCTTTTTCCTTTTTTTTTTGATTTTTTTTCTTCCTTTTTCTTATTTATTTTCTCTATTTTTGTCTCTTTTTCTTTCTCTTTCTTCTCCTTTTTTTTTTCGTTTCTTTCTCTCTCCTTTTTTTTTTTTTGCTTTAAAGCACCCTCGGGCTTACCTTAGGGTTCAGGCGAACCCATTCACATAGAGCATGATGGCGACTCCATCCCAGCCTTTGGCTCTCGCGTCGGCCACCTCGATGCCGTCCGTGCCTTCAGTCACCTCCTTCGTGGATCCCCACCGCCTTGCTTCTCCTCCATCCTCGTGTTTGTAGCAACCTCATCATCGACGTCCTTTTCTGCCTATATTGACACTCCGCTGCAACCGATCGTCGAGGGTGAGGGCTGCCTCACTGCCAAGACCGCTAATGCCATCGCCTGCCTTCTTCTGCGGAGCCTCTTCGAAGGAGAAGTGCCTCGTGCTCGTGGCTCCCCTTGTCGCTTCTCCCGTGTATCACTCCATCTGTGCCTTCGACCACCTAACGACCATGCGCGGAGCCCTTCACCTGTTAATCCGCTGCCATGCAGGGCCTCCGCTTCCCTAAACGTTGGCAAAGTTCTTCACTACCTTCTTTTTCATAGGCAGGATCGATGCCACTGCCATCACCTTCCTCGATCCTCCTGCCAGCGAGGAGGTTCAGCACCATCTTCGCCCTCATCATTTGATGAGAGCAACTTAGGGCTTGGGGGGGGGGGGGGTGGGAAATGGCAAGTTAACCCCAGTGATCTCCAATAATGATGGGCTAACCCTGGTCGATGTAGTCGTCAACGGCACAAGGCCTCCACGACTCCTTCGAATTAAAAGAATTTGGAACTCCAAGCACAGATTGATAATGATAAAACGTGATAATCACATAAACAAAAAATAACTAAGGAACTAATTGCTCTGATACCAAGTTGAAATATTTAAATAATGTGGAAGTATAAATCAAAGCAATGACAATCATAGAATCACATAAACAAAAAATAACTAAGGAACTAATTGCTCTGATACCAAGTTGAAATATTTAAATAATGTGGAAGCATAAATCAAAGTAATAGACAATCATAGAATGCTTGGGTTTACATGAAAACCTCATTCACGAGAAGCGGGGAGAAAATCACGGGAGAAGCATCGAGAAAACCATGGGAGAAGCGTCTTATGGGCGTGTTTTTTCTATATTTCTTCTCAAAGGTAAATGGGAGGACTACACGCTTATTTATAAGCCACCACTCACATATAAAGCCCACATTTTCCAATGTGATACTAAACCAACACACAATCCTCTCAACAATACCAAAAGGTTGTGATAAACTGCATGCCTTTGCTATGAAAATGTTTATAGGGAGCTCGCCCATTTCCCATCAGCATCTCTCAATGATCTTATCAATCAAGCTAGCTAGCCATTGTGTCACTCAATGATGAGGAAGCAAAAGAGGCAAAGCCCCATCTTCGTGAGCCTTCCAAGGAGAAGGAAAGGCCATGTGGCAACAATTAATGAGAGTAGCCAAAGATGTCGTAGCAAATTAACCGCCTTAGGGAAAGGCAAATAGGCCAATGATAACCATTCCTTAGCCATTGCCCCCTTTAAGTTGCTCTCATCGATAGCGAGATCAAGGTCCAGTGAATCAGATTTTTCACCAATTATTAGTGATTTACGGTTGCCTAAGTAGACCAACTAGACACATGTAATTCAATATCTGCTAGCGCACAAAATAATAACAGAACGAGAAATTAGATTATTATATAGAATAGAAAAGCTAAACATGTCTACTATATTAATTATTTACATTATCAATACACCAAATATTCATATATCACAACCACACAAGTTTTATTTACAACATGACTACATCTTGGTGTGCCTCATTCTCCAAATATTTACAGCATTAGATGACAAGTATATAAAATGAGGCAATTGCATAACTATAATGTAAAACAAAACACTATTTTAACCAAATAACTAAAACAAGGTTCCAAAAATCACTTTAGTTGACCAATTGATCATACCAACCTACATATTAATATGTAGGTATATATCCGATCAGGTCAATTATTCGAATAATTGGTCAACTGAATTTAGCATGTTGTCTATTTTTTTCCTTTCTTCTTTTAATAATTTCTTGTGAAGTTTTGTTTTTAATTTCAACAAGGCATACTCACCTTACTGAATATGGCATGTTCAAATTTTTTTTTATCATGTTTTTGCTCTCTTTTTTCAATTCAGGATGTTTCTTTAACCTTAATTTCCTTTATTTCAGCACTTAGTTTCAAATTTTCATATCTTCTTTGTTGCTTGTGTTCTATTTTGATTATGCTTTTTTGCTTGTGTTGATTAGGTTGTCCTCGTTGATTATGGTACTTGTTAATAGTTGTTTGAGGTCTCCAACAATCCTATCGTAGTTGTTGACGACACTAAGTAGCTTTACAAGGCATATGAAGAAAATATTTTCAAACATTTGGTGGTCGTACATAAACTAGTTTATCTAATGTATGTGCTTGGCTTTGACTCGATCTTGGGTCTTGATAAGCTAGTTTTGCCTAGCTTAAAGGTTGAGTTGCTGACGAGTCATTATGAACATGAGGTTCCATGAAATTTTGTTTTGAAATTTAGGTCGTAAAGTAGGGATGAATCAAGTGGTCTAATAGGAATATGAAATTATTGTATAGTGAGAAATAGAGGGTAGTGTTTGGGTTACTCTTTTTAGCTTTTGCTTAATTCCATGCATTACTAAGTCTATTATTCTTGCATCATCTACTTTGTGACTATTCCGTGCATTACCCTTTGGTTCTTGTTGCTAATACTTTTACTCACTCACCTCTTAGTTACCAAGATTTTTGGAGTCTTCCTTGGTGGTACCAAGTGATCTTGCTGTATTGGTCTCTCTTGATCATACCTTACTCAAGTATTCTGCTTAATTAGGGTAGAATTGAAGACTATGTCTAGAATGTTAGCAAGGCCTATTTGCACCTTTATAAGACAAGTTTCTAACTTCTTGGTTGAGGAATAAATCTTAAAGGGGGAGTTACCCTCAACCACCTAGTCGAGAGCTAGCCCAGGAGAACTATTTCATATTAGCTTAATCAAGTAGACATCAATATCTTTCATGATCTTCAACACTTGGAAGAAGAAGGAAGAATCTAAGCCACCTATGCACCTTAGGAGTAAAAAAATATCTAGTGGCTCTACTCTTCTCCAATCTTAGGAGGAGCTCACATGCACTCTCCTTGGGTACTTGTTGCCAACACAATTTAATGCTATATGGTTTGTGCCATTAGAAAAAAAAAAGGTTGTGCTATTTCTTTTGAGCTATATGCCGAGGGCACCCTTGGCTAGGAATATTCTAGGATCCTATCTAGACATCTAGCACTTGTGTAAATTGCCCTCTTGGTTATTGCATTTTATTCTTTCTAGGACTGCATACCAAGATATCTTAAACTTTTGAGTCTACTGATCATTGGCTTTTGACTTAATGACCGTTGTCTAGGAACTTTTTAGCCCTAAGGATCATGTACCAATAGTTACCCTCACTTGGTGTAACCTCAAGCCTTCTAGTTTAGTTTAGGTTTCAATTTAATGATCTAGGCTTTTTCTCGACCCTGTGTATGTTCATCCCTTTTAAAACCCCACACCACTACAAGACCGACACCTACCCCACCCCCTCTACCCTCAAGTCCCACACTTGCTCGAGCTGCATGCTCGCCACTATCGAGAGAGAGAGAGAGTGGGAAGTGTAATTCTCTAGTTGGAGGGGGTGAGATATGCGTGATGTAATATAAAGTGTAAAATTAAAATAGACAATCTCACAAAAATAAGCTATCACACAATAGGCACAAGTATTTTTAGATGGAAACCCAAATCGGGTGAAAACCACCACCTAACCCTCTCAAGTTAGGATTTTCCGATCGACCTAGTCGATCAAATCCACTAAACCCAGTCACTTAAGCGAGGGTGACTGAACCTCAATTACAACCACATTACTTAGACCGAGGGTAGTGTTCCTCAACACCCATTCTCTTCACAAGAAGGAATTTATCTTGCGAAGGAGACGAGAATTCGCAAAACGAATACCCAACCAAAGACAATATAAAGTACAATAATCCTATAGAGCCTCAAATATTTAATCCTAGCTTCTATAGGAGTTAGGAAACTTCCCTTTGGTGGAAGTGCATTGATGTGATGACATGGATGCATGAATCACGCTTTGGCACAGCAACACTCTCGTAACATCGACGGGAGAGCGGGTGCACAAGATTCATGCTCTCTAGATATAGAACTAGGCTTGGAGAGCTTGAGCTTTCTTCTTAAGATCAAAAGACACAAAATGATGTGAAAGTGTGTTGCTTGGTGTGTCTTGGTGTGTAAGGGGTCCTCCTCTATTTATAGAGGGTCTAGGAAGGCTTTAGAAGGCCTTGGAAGGCTTCCATAGCCGTTGGGGTTGTACCCAAGGCAAAATAGGCCGTAGTCAGAATTAATCATGATTCTGACAGGATCATCAGATGTCTGGTCCTGGCATCAGACATCTGGAGAACCTATTTAAGACATCTGGGAACTAAGTCAGATGTCTGATTCTAGGCGGGTTTCCTTACTGACTTGAATCAGACCTAAATAGTGTTCTAGTTAGTGTATGGCTATTAGACAACACACAGGATGTCTGACACAAGGTCTGGACGTCTGAAAACCTATTTATTCTCTGGAAATGGATTCCCAATGAGTTTAACGGCTATAAAATCTCTGAAGGAAGATTTTAGGTCAGTCGAGGCAAAATGGTCATGTATTAGACATTTGGGGTCCTCTACGGACGTTTGATACGAGGCTAACGGTCATTTCCTCAACGTTGCTAAGGAAGCCAACGGTCCACTAATTGGACATCTGGTAAAGGCATCAGACGTCTCCTAAGACGTCTGGACTAAGGTCTGGACGTTTGATTTTCATCAGACAAAACTTGCTAAGTCTAGCCTAAATAATCGGACTCTGAGTCAACAGTCAGACGTCTTAAAAGTTTTTATCAGACATCTGAGATTCCGATTAGACGTCTAAAAAGGCTGTCTGATCCCTATTTTGGTTTTCTAAGTTCTCTATAGAAAACCTTAGTATCCTAGGGTAATGTAGGTGTTCCTAGGACTACTTTAAGGATCCTTTGAGGCTCTTTTAATAGATATTCTAAGAAATAAAAGAGCAAGAATATAAAGACAAAAGTACATGGGAAAAGATAAACAGAAATCTATCCTATTCTTCTTGTCCTTCCATCTTCAACCTTTTGCTCCTCGCGAAGCTCGTCCACCTCTATTCAGCTCCTCCAATCCGCCATGGATGCGAGCTAGAACTCCGTCTAAACACCTGTCTCCATTTGCAATTTGACCTGAAAACTAGAACTCAAAAGCAAATGTTAAAAGACACATGTTTTGTTATCATCAAAATAAACGATCATGGTGCTCTAGCGCCAACAGGAAGGAGGGGGAGCAGCTATGGGAGGGAAGGCATGCATGCCTTACTCACATCCCCTCACCTGTGTGCTCGCGAGGAGAAGAAAGGGTGCAACCACACACCTCAAGCTGTGTGCCTGTGCATGCATGTGACTAGACGAAGCAAGACAAGAGTGGAAGGGGGAGGTGCGATTTCGATCGGACGCCCCCTACTGTGCCACATGGCAGCAATCGGGCAGTGAGGGAGGTGGATCCAGTGGTTGATCTGCGTGGGTGCGTGCACCCCAATTGGTACATGCCACGTGGCAGAGGGGAGCAAGGTTGACGTAAGTTAGTTACCCTGAATCGGCTAGACCGAGCCAATCCGGGTTAGTTCACATGAACCATAGATCATTTTGGGGCCTGTTTGAGGCCCAAACGACCTCGAAATAATGCCCAAAAAGACTTGTTGGAAAGGAGACATGCCCAAGAAGATCACGTGTTATGAGAGAGATTGCACCAAGGTCGCAGAAGGTCCAAACAGACCACCCACTTTCTCTTTTCTTCCTTGGAGTAGAGGTAGAGTGGCGTTTCCCTCCCTACATGCTCTATTACTTGTTTTATGCTCTGAATGCCCTAGAAATTGAACCATCACATGTGAGATTGAATAACTAATTATTCACCTGCTTGAACAAACCCCCACATGAATAAGATTATTTTCATATATATATATATGTATGTATGTATGTATATCTTATGTGGCCTGTTTAGAATGAGCATCCCTTAACCATGAACTTGTTGGGCTAGTGTTGTCATTTCCGCCTTACTTATGGGCATGAAACTGTTGGTAACCACTTAAGGGAAATCATGAACTCTAAGGTAACTAGAGACATTACTTGTAACATGCAAAACATTGGGATTTGTTGTAATCATTAAATCGCGGATTGATTTGAAACACGTCATAGCACAGTCACGAAATCCGATTCAAACAAAAAATTACATAACGAGATGGTGAGTCTGTTAGTGCTAGAGCACCACGATCATTTGTTTTGATGATAACAAAACACGTGTCATTTAACATTTTCACTTGGAGTCTTAGATTTCAGGATAATTGCAAATGGAGACGTGATTAGACGAAGTTCGAGCTTGCATCCAGGACGGATTGGAGGAGCTTGATGGAGAACAGAAGAGATTCACGAGGAGCGATATATTGAAGAAGGAAGGAGATGAAGAATAGGATAGATTTCCTTCTCTTGTACTCGTTGTATTTTTCGTTTCTCTTGTTGCTCTTTATTTTTGTTACTTAGATTCATGTTAAAGAGCCTCAAAGTACCCTAACAGTAGTCCTAGGAACACCGACACAACCCTAGGACACTTAGGTTTTCTGTAGAAAACTTAGAAAACCAATATAGGGTTCAAATAGCATTTCCAGAAGTCTAATTCCAAAATCAGACGTCTGATAATGTGTTCTAAGACGTCTGACAGTTGATTCAGACGTCTGATAAACATTCAGGCTGGACTTGGTAGTTCTGTCTGATGAAATCAGACGTCCAGACCTTAGACCAGACGTCCAATTAGTGGACCGTTGGCTGTCTTAGCATACACTCAAGGATATGACCGTTAGAGCCTTATCAGACGTCCTTAAGCCTTTCCAGACATCTGATATATGACCGTTTTGCCTCGGCTGACCCAAAATCTCTTCTCAGAGATTTTCTAGTCGTTGCACTCTCTTGGAAATCCATTCCCACGAAAAAGTAGGTTTCCAGACGTCTAGACATAGTGCCAGACGTCCTGTATGTCGTCTGATGGACTTGCGCTAGAACCCTGTTTAGATCTGATTCAAGTCAGGAAGAGACCCGCCCAAAATCAGACGTCTGACATTATTTTCAGACGTCTTAAAGTGGTCTTCTAGACGTCTGATGCCAGAATTAGACGTCTGATTACCCTGTCAATGCAATCATTGTCCCTGATTTCGGCCTGATTCTCTTGGGCTTTGCACCCAACGGCTATGGAAGCTTTCCTAAGCCTTCCAAAGCCTTCCTAAGGCCTCTATAAATAGAGGGGAGCTTTTGCACACCAAAATACACCCAAGCAACATACTTTCTACTCTTTTGTGTCCAAGCAAGCTCTTGCTCTCCAAGCTCAAGCTCTACATCTTGAGAGCATCAAGCTGTTGCGCACCTGCTCTCCCACCGTAGTTCATGAGAGCGACGTTGCACCGTCGAGTGGCTCACGCACCCACGTCATCGATTCGACGCGCTCCTTGCAAAGGGGAGTTTCTTAATTCCTATAGAAGCTTAGGTTTAAAATTACTTTGTTGGCTCTATAGGATTATTTGTTATTTTATCTTTGTTATTTGGTTGGGTATTCGCTTTGCGAATTCCCGTCTCCTTCGTGGGACAAAATCCTTCTCGTGAAGAGGAGTTGAGGAACGCTACCCTCGCACTTGTAGCATGGTTGTAATTGAGGTTGAATCACCCTCGTTTAAAGTGATTCGTTTAGTGGATTTGATCAACTTGGTTGATCAAAAAATCCTAACTCGAGAGGGTTAGGTGGTGGTTTTCACCCGGTTTGGGTTTCCACCTAAAAATTATTGTGTACATTGTGTGTTTGTCTATTTTGTGAGATTGGTATTTTTTTAATTCCGCATTTTTTACGTCACGCTGATCTCACCCCCTCCGAGTAGGGAAATCACAGAGTCCTGGTCGAACTCAGGGAGGTGTGATTGCGATTTCCAAAACAAATTCCTAACTCGATTTACTGGCTAATCTAAACCTAAATCTAAAGCCTAACATGGTGCAACATATAAGTATTGAAATATAGAGACATCACCATAATTTATTTGATCATGAAAGAAATTGTATTCTATTAACATATTCACAGTAGAGAATGTACAAACTACTTCTAGAGACATGCTTAATGATCTATATATATATATATGAAATGCAAGAGAAACTAGACTAGAGATTAGAAAAGAAGGGCGTTGATGGTGCTTCAGCGACGAGTGCGTCAGTGGCCTTAGAGCTCAGTGGAGATGGGGGACATGTCTAATAGAAGAAGAGAGGGTGGAGAACCTGATTGCATAGCAATCATAGGACCTAAGCTACCTGAATTAAGTTAGATTTTAGCTTAATTTAGGAACGATGCATGCATGAGCATCATAATTTGCATAATAGTTAATTTATTAGCTTTATAGATAATATGCTATTTTATGCTCTAAAAGAGAGACGATATTATAACAGATGATTTGGGGTTGCAAATGATAGATCAGACCGTACGAATCTGATCATGACAATGACGAGAGTCCAAGGCTTTTAGAATTGTCTTGATCAGACTTCCACAACACCATATACAACCTGAAGAAGATCATAGGCTAAGTAGCAAGATAGCACAAATCCAAGCCTTAGATGTGAAATTTGACTGCACAAATGGATTTGGATCAACGATTGCAGTCCAACGACACAAAGATCAACTCGATCGGAACCTTGTAGCACCAACTACAAAGGTGGGAAGATAAATGGTCAGGATGGCGCCACGTAGCACCATCCCAACAGCCCACCTTCGTGCCTTTAACTGCTGAAGCTTCATTGTGGGCTGTTGGATCATCATCCAACAGCCACGATCAAGCCATGTCATCTACCGTCGTGCCCTTCATCAACTAAGAGTTCTTCTTAGCCATTGGACCTTCATCCAACGGCTGAGGCAACGAGCGCAACAAAACCAAACCATGGACAAGAAGCGGTGCAGCACAACAATTGGCGCACTCGCATGCAAGCATGAGGTGCGTGATCGAATCGCGCTGGCCACTGAAATTGGAGAGGCAGTGGAGCGCGAGCACAATTAGGCCGTCGGATCGAATCAAGTATCACGGAGGTGACCGCGTGGCACACGTAAATGTACTGGATTAGGAGGTGCGGATGAACACGCGTGATCACGTGTGACTAGATGCCCCAATATACATGGAGTGGGTGGGCGAAAAGAGGCTGTTGCGTGCTATCAGATGGCTGAAATCGAATGCACGCGCGAGCCCACGCGAGGAATGCGAGGCAGTGGATTCAGTGGCAGAGCGACCGCCACGTGTCAGCATCTGAGGTGATCCGAGCATTTAAGGCGTGTGGAAGGTTATTTTGAGGTGCGATTTAGTCCATTGATCTCTTGATCGACGAATCTGGTCACACCTAAGTTGTTGCACGAATTGGGAAGCCTAAATACCTACTTTGCTCCTCATTTTAGCTATAAAAGGAGCCCTAGGGTCCCCAATTGAGAGGCAACTTCCACCAGACACATCTCTAGCCTCTTTCTCTCTGCAACATCTCTCCGATCTTCCTCCCAATGCTCTGGATATGAAGTGCTACCTTACTTCGCACAAGTATCCCACAAGCAGCGCCATCCTTCATCTATTTTCTCTCTCTTTATTGTTTAGTATAGTTTTTTTAATTCCTAGTTTGAGAACTGTTCTCCATTAGCAAGAAAAATCTAATTTTCTGAATATCTAGTCTCTGTTTCTATGTTGCAATAAGATACTTCAGTTAGTATGAAAAGCTTTGGAAATCATGTTTTGTTTCCCTGCGAACAACTCAAGGCTCACCAATTCTAATTTATAAATTTATTTGTTTTGACATGATTCATACTACAACGATAGAAACAATATTTTACACGTTTTGCGACTAACAAGTTGGCACCATTGCTTAGGAGGCAACAAAAATTTTTAAAGCTTTTCTCTTAGTGTTTATTTTAGATTTCTAACCTACTTTATTTTTGTTGATTTCGTGTGTGCAAGAAACATAGAAATCTGAGAAGAAACGCGACAACGAAAATATTGCAGGTTTCTAATATCAGGTAAGTACTCGTATCTTAGATTATGTTAGATTTCCTTTCAGAAAAAAAATCTAAAAAAAAAAAGGTGCTTGTTTGATCCTCAGGTTAGCATTTGCTTGCTTTTTGAAAAAAAAACCTCTTTTGGTGGATATTATTTTTTTAAAAACATCAACAAAACCACCTCTCAAATTTTTGGGATGCAACAAATTCTGATTTTAAAAATTCAATTCTCAAAAATTTATACTTCAAAAAGTCTAAAATTTCTATTGGACGTGGGTTTTGAGATCAGTTTCAACATAGCTAAATTTTACACCATTTTGAGTTATATAAAAAATTTAAAAATTCGTAAACTGAATTGCTATCAAATCTGTTATTGTTTCTATTTTTTCAGAGTTAAAAATATCATAGGAATTTTTATATAATTCCGATTGACTTAAAATTTTAGGTATTGAATTCCTGTGAAAATCAAGAATTTAGGAATAATCTAAAAAAAATGTTTTCTGCACGTTTGATTACACGTACTATCAATCACTAACTGGGGGTCAAAACAGACTGCAGAACCCCCAATACACTTTAAATCTGAAAAAAATAGAAAATGTGCATTAAAATTATTTAAAAAATATTTTCTGAGTGCCTAGTTGGTTGTACAATAGGATCAATTGATTGCATTGATTGGGTCATACCACATTTTTTATTTTGGACTTAAAAGGATCATCTTAGCAACTACTTGCTTCTAAGGTTTCCAAAGTTTAAGGTAGAACACCCTTTGCATTGCATACTTCTAAAGGAAATCTATCTCATAGATTGGGACTTGCAAGGAAACTCTTGTGTGCTGATAACGTCGGTTCTTCTGTTATAACGTTGTAGTAAAGCTGGTTGTTACCAACGTTTCATATAAAATTTTTTTACTCGGAAAAATAAAAGAGTTCCCGAGGTCGAACTCAGGGAGCAAGTTGTATTCTAGAGATATACAAGTTCTATTACAAAAATAAAGAGAGAGAGAGAGAGAGAATTTGTTGTTCTCTTTGTTCTGCAGAGGGGGGTGCTCTTCTTTCTCTCTTTCTTTAGATCTCCTTCTTTCTCTCTGTTCAGGTAATATTCTTCTCTTGCAATGGTGGTGCTCTTCTTCTTCTTCCTGCTGTTCTTCCTTGTTTTCTTTCTTTCTTTTTCTTCAGATCTTCTTCTTCTTTTCTTGCTTCTTGCTTCTCTTCATTCCTTCTTCTTCTTTGTCTTCACCTGCCTTGACCTCTCTTTTTCTTCTTTCGCGATGGCCGTTGCTCTTCCTTCTTCTTCAGCCTGTCTTCTTTCCTGCTCTGGCTGCTGACCTTCCGTCGTCTGCCCCGGTGCTGAGACGACTTAATGATGCCTTCGCTACAGTGCAGCAGCTCCTTCTTCTTCAGCGGGTCTGCTTCTTCTTCTTTGGCCTGCACACTTCAGAGTTTTTTTTCGTCAAGAGGCAAAAACCTACTCTACCCCCCTCCCCCGCGTATCTCTCTCTCTGAAATCACTCTTCGGAAGCTCTCCCAGAGCGCTACCGGGTAATCGGGTTCGGGTCAGGCCCGGGTCCAGGCCCACCGGCGTGCGTGGTGGGCGAGGAGTGCAGGTCAGTCTAATCGGGTCGGGCCAGGTCCGCGGAGCGTGGTCACGGACGAGGCCGAGTCGGGTCGGGTCGGGTGAGAGGGACCTCACCCCGTGGTAACTGAGGCAAACAGATGGTGGCACTTTTGCAATTTATGTGGGTGTGTGGCTTCAGAAATTCCCGAGGTGGGACTATCCGCGCACCCCTTTTCTCTCACGCCTGCAGCAGGGAGGGTGCTTCCAATTGCAACAGCTGTTGAGGCGCGCAACTCCAATTGAGGGCCAGGGTGTGTGCGCAAGACTCTTTCGCGCTGGCCGTGGCTCTTCAACCTGGGATATCTAGGCTTGGAGCAACCTCAAGCAAGCTTCGAGCTTCCTCGCCAATGGCGGTCAAGGCCTGGAACCTGAAATCAATAGAACGGCCTCTCGGCCAAATCAGACAGGCGGGGGACCTTCGCCGTGGCACGGCGAAGGTGGTCAGGGGGTCTGCAGGGGGCGAGATGGAGCTATCAGGTCGTCCTAGGTCAAACTGTGAGCGAGGGAGTGGGTGTGTTCGGTGGGTCTGCAGAGGGTGTTTGGTGGGAAGTGGAGGGGCGGAAGAGGATCAGGGTGAGGAGGCGGAGGTTCTGCGGTGGTCGGCGAGCCGTGTGGGTCGCTGAGGTGATGGGAGCGGCTCGCCGGAGGGTGGTCGGAGGCGGAGAGGATGAGGGTGAACAGGGTCGGTAGAGGGCTTAATTGACTAAATCGAAAGCGGGGAAAGAAAGAGGAGGAGAAGGGGAGTAGGTCTAACTTAACTGCAGGGACGAAGGGGGAGGAATAGGGCGACAGTCGTATCGACTGTCGCCGGAGAAGACGATGCTCAGGGAGAGGGGCGGCGGCGAGCAGAGGGCTGGAGAGGCGCCAGCTGGGTGCGGCGTGGCGCGGGAAGAGCAGGGGAGGAAGTCTCTGCTGCTGGTAGTGCGGCAGAGCGAAGAGGTGGAGGGGGAGGAAGTCGCCGGAGCTGGTGAGCGTCTGCCGGAGAAAGAAGAGAAGAAAGCTGGGGGTTTTCTCCGTCAGATCCAGGCTGCTTTGGTCGGTGGAGCGGCGGGGGGTATTTATAGGGTTGAAGCAGGGAGGAAGGCGGAGGGAGACGACGTGTCTCCCTCGCCGGAGAATGGTCGGAATACGAACCCATACCGTCCGTGCGTTTGCACGGCCGGTATGGGGGGCTACAATGACCATGGGGGTGCTCCTGCGACGGCTGACGATGCAGGGCACCCCCGGTACACTTGCCAGGTCCTCCACCTCACCCTGCGCGGCGCCATGCTCCGCGCAAGGTCGCCGGAACATGGTGCTGGCAGGGTTTTGCAGGAGGGACCTGTTTGCAAAGAACGAAGGAGAGTTAGGGGCCTAAATGCGAGGGTTCAAAAGTTGAGGGCCAAAGAGTAAATATATGAGGACCAAAGTGTGAAGTCGGTCAAGGAGGTTTCTTCTTAGGCTCAAGTTTTTATACATGACTAATTAGGAACTAAGGAATCTGATGGTGAATTTTATTTTCATATTAAACCTTGTTTGACCGGTCAATTTGCGCAAAAACCCAAATTAAGTTATTAATTGGGCATGATTCTCAATGTAGGTCAAAATGGGTTCTAAAGGCCAAATTGAAGGTTCTAAACCCTAGAGATTATTTTTCTATGAATTTTAGAGGGTTTATTCTATTTTTACTTTGCCTCGAACCTTGTGAATTGAAGTGGGTTGTTTTAGGGTTACAGATTATCATTTGGTTCCTTGGAAGTGCTGTAGCCCTTGCTAGATCATCTCATCCCACTTTTATTCTTATTAAGCTGTTTTGACCTGTGTTTGGGCCCAGAATTACCCTGTATGCAGATTATACTGGTAAAATTGCACTTTTACCCCTTATGACTGGTTTTCTTCTCAAACTCAGAATTCTCTGAGTTAAGCCTTTCCTTGAGATATGTAGGAGCTTTTATCCTTTGTATTGGGTCAAAATGAGCTAGTTATGGCTCATGATGAGGTTCTCATCATACCCCCATGCCTAGCTTTTGCTAGTCCCTTAGCAAAAAAAACTTAAGGTTTCAACCCTTGTTCTAGACCATGAAGTTTTCAATGGTTTTAGATAAGTGCCTTTTTATTTGAGCATAGATTAGGTTAGAATGCTGACCATAGGCCTAAAAGATACTCTAGTACCAATCAAGATCCAAATCTGTCTAGCCTTAGCCTCAGTCTTTTAGCAAAGGTTTTTAAGGCCCACAAGAACTAACCTAAGGTTTATTGGACTTCGTGGTTAAAGCACCCGTGCTTGAAATGATTTTAGCCCTGGCTCAGTTCGCAGTGCGTTTTGTAAGAGAGAGATAGAAAGTTTTTCCTGTTTGGAGAGTTTTCTCTCTCTTTTTCTTTTTAGTTCTAGCCTAGGATTGGCTTTTCAACACGGTCTGTATCAGATTCCTTGCTCCCATCATCAATCCTCAAGGGTTCCTGGCGATCGATGCTTCGAGATAGCACCGCCCATGGCAACCCCCGGAACCCTGGCTATTGAGATTTCGAGATAATCCCATCCATGGTATTCCGTGGCCGAATCCAGACCCTGGCAATTGACACTTCGAGATAATGCCATCCATGGAATCTGAACCAGCAGAGTGCTTACATGCCCCCCGTAGGATATGTAAATATCCTAAGAGACAAGCACCGAGGAGATGATATTTTGTTACGCATCTTCGAGGGGATTTCCCGCCTCTCCGCGCTGGGAACTCGTCCAAATCAACTTGTGTTGATCGGCCATTCCTATTCTAGGTGTTCTTTTCAGATTTTTGCGACGCTTCTGCGTGATTCTGATTTTTACGCTTACTGAACCAGGCTGTGTGTGAGATTAGGGTGCTTAGGTTACTGAGTCCCGTAAACCAAAAATTAGTTAACGAGGCCGAATACTCCCTAAGCCTTAGACCTAATACTTCAGCTTTTCATTTTCCTCAACCTCTTGAGGAGTGTCCAGATCTTAATGGGCACTAAGAGTCTATTCAAGAATGCCTAAGGTTTGCATTCTTACTAATCTCATTGTGCACTTTTCAGTTATTTTCTTGAATGAGGTCTAGAACTTAGGTTAATTCCTTAGTTCCTTACTAATGACTATCAACTTTTCTTATAATTTTGTGCTCCTTTTTCATTTTGTTTCTTCTCTCCTTCACAAAATTTTCCTTCTCCTCTTTTCCTCTTATTCTTTTTCGAAATTTTTTTTTTTTTTTTTTTATGGTATTTTTGGCATATGTGAATTTTTTGTTTGAAACCTTTTCTTACGAGTTTTTGCACTTTCATACCCCCCCATGCCTAAGATTTGCAATGTCCTCATTGTAACCTAGGGGGTCTTAGTTCAGGGTGAACTTCGAGTGCTGAAAGGTGTCAGAACAAGTTTCAGGTTTTCAAAGAGAATGACGGGCTGCCTCCCGTTAAGCGCTGAGTTTTACGCCATCGGCTGGGCGCAATAAGCTCAAGGGGAAAGGAGGATATAAGATGCCTCAGCCAAATCAGTAGAAGTTACATCAATGAACGGCTTGAGTCTTTGACCATTCACGATGAAAGGTTCAGAATCGTGGCTGAGTGGACTGATTTCGATTGCTCCATTTCCAAAAACCTGTCGGACCAAATATGGTCCGACCCACTTAGATCTCAGTTTTCCTGGGAAGAGTTTGAGTCGGGCATCAAAGAGTAGGACCTTTTGACCAGGATGAAAGATCTTTCTCGAGATGTGTTTGTCGTGGAAGGCTTTAACCCGCTCCTTGTAGATTTGCGAGTTCTCGTACGCGTCTGTGCGTAATTCATCGATCTCGCTGATTTGGAGTTTTCTGTGGGTCCCAGCCTTGGAAAGATCTAGATTACAGTTCCGTACTGCCCAATAGGCTTTATGCTCCAGTTCGACGGGAAGGTGGCATGCCTTTCCGTACACCAATCTAAAGGGAGACATGCCCAATTGGGTCTTGTGGGCGGTCCTATAGGCCCACAATGCTTCCGGAAGTCGGGACGACCAGTCCTTCCTGTCAGGTCGAACAGTGACCTGCAGGATTTTCTTGATCTCCCGATTCGACAGCTCAGCTAGACCATTAGTTTGGGGGTGGTAAGGAGTAGAGATTCGGTGAGACACCCCGTATTTGGTCATCAGTGACCTAAACTGAGCATTTGTGAAATGGGTCCCCCCATCAGAGATTATTGCACGAGGAATCCCGAACCTTGAGAAAATGTGTTGATGAATGAATTTGAGAACGATTTTGTGATCACAGGTTCGGGTCGGTATGGCTTCGATCCATTTGGACACGTAGTCCACAGCCAACAGAATGTATTCGAAACCATCCGAAATAGGAAAGGGGCCCATAAAATCAATCCCCCAAACATCAAAGATTTCGCATACTAGAATCGGTTGCATAGGCATCATGTCGCGATGGCTCATGTTGCCCAAAGTCTGGCAACGACTGCATGCCTTGCAATGACTGTATGCATCTTTGAACAGTGTGGGCCAGTAAAAGCCGCACTGGAGGACTTTTGATGCGGTTTTATGCCCGGCAAAATGGCCACCGCATGCCTGGTCATGGCAGAAAGAGAGGATATTGTTGACTTCCCCTTCCGGGACACATCTCCGGATGATCTGATCGGCACCTATGCGGAATAGGTACGGGTCCTCCCAAATGTAATACTTGGCATTGGAGCGTAATTTGTCTTTCTTGGCCTTCGGCCAATCGGACGGGGTCTGATGAGATGCCAAGTAATTTACAATATTAGCAAACCATGGAAGGCTAGTACCAATAGTCAGCAGGTGCTCATCGGGAAAATGCTCAGTGATGGGTCCGGAAGGGTCTATCATTTCAGAAGGAAGACGGGACAAGTGATCAGCTACCACGTTTTGTTTTCCCGCTTTATCGCGAATCTCGAGGTCAAATTCTTGCAACAGCAAGATCCATCGGATCAATCGAGGTTTCGCGTCCTTCTTTGCAAGGAGATGCCTCACAGCCGTGTGATCCGAGTATATGATGACATGGGAACCCAGAAGGTATGATCTGAACTTCTCAAGGGCAAATACTACAGCTAGCAGCTCTTTCTCAGTAACTGTATAGTTACGCTGAGCCTCATCGAGTGTTTTGCTGGCGTAGTAAATGACCACAGATTTCTTGTCATTTTTCTGCCCCAAAACCGCTCCTACAGCGAAGTCGGATGCATCACACATGATCTCAAAGGGTTGAGACCAATCAGGGGACTGTAGGATCGGGGCTTGGGTGACTCGGTCACGCAGGATTTCAAATGCTTGAGTGCATTCCTTGGAGATTTCGAAGGGAACATCCTTGGAGAGAAGAGTGGTCAGGGGGCGTGCGATTTTTGAAAAATCAGGGATAAATCGTCGATAAAAACCGACATGCCCTAAAAAGGATCGGATGTCCCTGATCGAGCTAGGCATAGGAAGGCGAGAAATCAGATTAACCTTAGCTCGATCCACTTGGATACCTTTCTCCGAAATTGAGTGTCCCAGGACAATTCCCTCAGGCACCATGAAATGGCTCTTTTCCCAGGAAAGAACCAAATTCACGTCGATGCACCGCCTGAGTATCTGGACCAAGTGTTGGAGGCAATCGTCGAATGATGCTCCGAAAACTGAAAAGTCATCCATGAAGACTTCCAGATAATCACCTACCATATCTGAGAATATGGCAAGCATGCATCGCTGAAAAGTAGCGGGTGCATTGCAAAGACCGAAAGGCATCCTTCGGAAAGCGTACGTTCCGAAGGGGCAGGTGAACGTGGTCTTTTCTTGGTCCTCAGGATGGATTGCCACCTGGTTATAACCGGAGTACCCGTCAAGGAAGCAGAAGAACCTATTTCCCGCTAATTTTTCGAGAATTTGATCAATGAAGGGTAGTGGGAAATGATCCTTCTTCGTGGAGGAATTGAGTCGACGGTAATCTATACAGACTCTCCACGAGTTGGCTAATCGGGTAGGAATGATTTCTCCGGTCTCAGTCGTTATAGTGGTGAGTCCTGCCTTCTTAGGCACAACCTGAATCGGGCTCACCCAACGACTATCGGAGATCGGGTAGATGATCCCGGCATCTAACCACTTGATGATCTCCTTTTTCACGACCTCCTGCAGATTGGGGTTTAAGCGTCTCTGCATTTCACGAGAAGGTCGTGTGCCCTCTTCTGAATAGATATGATGAGTACAATAAGAGGGACTTATTCCAGTCAAATCATCGAGGGTCCATCCGATGGCTCTGCGATGTTGCTGGAGGACAACAATCAGACGGGATTCCTGTTCAGGACTAAGGTTGGAATTGATGATCACAGGAAGGGTCTGATTAGAACCCAAAAAGATGTATTTCAAATGAGCCGGAAGGGGTTTCAGTTCGAGGATGGGGTTTTCAGCAGCAGCGGGTGGTTCAGTATAGATGTGAGGTTCAAGGGTGGGAGTTACTGGGTTGTTCACATCTGGATTTGACTCCTCTATTTGCGGGTCAAGATCCTTCTGTGGTTGATGAGGAATACTCAAGTCATTCTGGAGGTATGATTCATCAACCAAAGTCTTGATGTCACAAATTTGTTCGATGACGCCGCAATTAATTCCTTGTTGGGCCTTAAATATATCAATTTTCAGTGTTTGATCTCCAAACTTAAGCTCTATTTGGCCCTCCTCACAGCTGATGTTGGCTCTAGCAGTAGCCAAGAAAGGTCTCCCTAGAATGATTGGTGTATCCCTAGGGTTCTCAGGTGCATCCATGTCTAAGACTATAAAGTCCACTGGAAAATAGAAATCCCGCACTCTCACGATAACATCCTCGAGAATCCCTTTTGGTGACTTTATAGATCGATCTGCTAATTGTAATGTCACCTCAGTTGGTTTCAGCTCAGATTCTTCCAGATGGTCAAGTAAGGATGTGGGTATCAGATTTATAGATGCACCTAAGTCTAACAATGCTCTATCAAATTGGGTACCACCTATCTTACAGGAGATCAGGGGAGTTCCAGGATCTTTTGCCTTGGGTGGGAGTCTACTAAGGATTACAGAGCTGGCTTGCTCTGACAGAACAATTGGGCTCCCTCCCTTGGTTCGCGGCTTACGCTGGGGTGTACATATATTCTTTAGAAATCGTGCGTAAGCTGGTACGTGGCGGATTGCATCCATCAAGGGGATGTTTATGTGGACCTGCTCAAAGAGCTTGACCAGGTCCTCCTCAGGGGCCACGGGTTTGGTGGTCTTCTTTCCCTTGGTCAGGGCCTCGGGAAACGGGATCTTGGTTGGTTCCTCTAGGATAGGTCCAGGTTGTGGGTCTGGAACAGCGGTACCTTGGATAATTATCCTAGGGTCATGGTTATCAGGCTGGGATTGGTTTGGATAATGCGGGTCCTGAGTTGTCTTACCACTACGTGTTGTTACAGCATTTAATCCGGCCTGATTTTGGTTTGGATTTGGTAGGAGGGGTGGCTGCTGCTGAAACCCCGTACGAGAAGTAGAGGCTTCCATCTCGTCTGGAGATGGGGCAGTAGGGGCCTGATAAATCCATTGAGCGTGGCCTAAATTTGGATTCATAACGTGCTTCTGGGTTGGCACATTATTTGGGTTAGGAAGGGGTTGGGAAGGGAGTGTGCCTGGCTGGCGAGAATTTGCCAACTGGGCCAGCTGAGTTTTAACTTCAGTAAGCTCGTCCTTGTGCTGTTTTTGAATGGCCGCATTCGATTTTTGAATGTCAGCCAGAGTCTGAAGGATTAAGGACATTTGATCTTGATTTGGCCCTGATGGATAAGTAGGGTTGGGCCGAGGCTGAGGCGGCTGGTAGTGATGAGAGGGCTGTGGGCGGGACTGAAAAGGTGGTCTTTGGGTTTGAGAATTTCCCGCCCACTGAAAATTTGGATGGTTTCGCCATCCAGGGTTGTAAGTGTTGGAGAATGGGTCGTTCTGGATGGCGTTGAGGTCCTCGCAGGTCTGAGGAACCTCCTGAGAATCAGGGAAAGGAGGAATGGAGTTCCCCCGGCTGGTGAAGAAAGGATCGGATGATCTTCCAGTCCAAGAATCAGATGGGGATGGATATGGATCCATCCCGGGGGAGGATCGGTGTAGGATGTTTTGCACAGTCTCCTGTGTGGAAGGAGGTTGTGCAAAAGAGTTACGCGCAGAGGTGGCTCGCTGCAAGTGCTGAGTCAGCTCATCCACCATCTTTTCAATGATTGAGACCTTGTCCAATCGACTGGCCATTAATTCCAGGTCGACTGATGCGGACAGGCCCTGCGTCTCATGTGCTCCCTTAAGATTCGTCGCTGCGCGGGTATTCGTCCTGTCGAATAATCCCATGGAGTCATTGTTGATGGAGTTCTCGCACATGTTTTCGAGAATCTCCCATACGGTGTCTTCATGTTGACCCATGATGTTTCCTCCGCAAGTTGCATTGACGAAAAGGCGGATGTCCTCACGGAGTCCCTGGTAAAAAGATTGGACTTGTTCCCATTTAGGAACTCCGTGATGGGGGCACTTCCTCATGAGATCCTGAAAACGATCCCATGCCTCATGGAGAGTGATGAGAGCCTCATCATGAGCCATAACTAGCTCATTTTGACCTAATAAAGAAGATAAAAGCTCCTACATAACCTAGAAGAAGGCTTAACTAAAGGAACAAGTGCTCTGAGAAGAAAACATGAAATAAAGGTTAAAACTGCAATTTTACCATTGCAGTACATAAACGGGATTTCTCAGAAGAAAAACATAGGTCAAATAGTCCAAAGTGGGTTGAATTAATCAGAAATGGGTTTATGTGCAATCTAAGAATTAAATGACACTTGGTAACCCTAAAACAGACCCGCTTAAATTAACAAGGTTCCAGTCAGAATAAAAATCAAGCAAACCCTCTAAAAATCATAGAAAAACATCCTCTGGGGTTTAGAACACTTAATTTGGCCTTTGGAACCTAGTTTGACCTAGATTAGGGTCTTAGCTCTTCAATTAACCTAATTTGGGTTTTTACGCAAAATGTCCAGTCAAAAGAGGTCAAACCTAAAATCCAACTTCACCATTGGATTCTTTAGGGCCAAATTAGGTTTGTACCAAAATTTGGACCTAAGGGGAGGCCATCTTGACCTACTTTGCAAGTTAGTACACCCAAATCACAAAGAGGTCCCTATCTTTTGAATATCCTTGCAGAGAGCCCCCTAGGTTCCTCGCCTTCTTTGCAAACCGGTCCTGCCGCCATTGCTAGGGCAGAACCGAACTCCGGCGAGGTTCGGAGAGGGATTGCTCTCTAATCCCTCAGAGATTCCCTCCCAGAAATGGAAGGAGGATTCTCTGAGGAATTCCCTTCCTCATAAAGTCAATTACAATCGTTGGTGTGAACCCAATCTCTCGTGCGAACGCACGAGAGATTTGGGTATCCTAACTCCTTTCCATCTCCGGCGACCAACCTCAGGCAATTACGTGCCCTTCACGCCCTGCACACCAAGTCCAGCACCTATAAAACACCCCTCGGACCCGGCCACTCATCTTGAGCTTGATTTGGCCGAGTTTCCCCCTTCAATTCCTCTCCTCCTGCTCGGCCAAATACCCCAGCTAGCTCCGGCGAGCCCCCCTCCCCTCCCTCTTCGCTCTGCCACAAAACCAGTGGCAGAGTTAGCTTCCTGACCTCCCTCCGCGTCGCGCAGTACCAGCGCACGCCGCCTCAGCCCCGTCGTCGCCGCCGTTCTCCCCCACTGGGCGTCATCTTCTCCGGCGACAGCAAGTACTGCTGTCCGCCTTCTGTCCCCTTTCGTCCTTACAATTAGGTTAGAACTCCTCTCCATCCTATCCTCTCTCTTTTCCCCCTGTTATCTCATCTGATTACCCCTCGACCGACGCTGACCACCCTCATCTTCCACATCACCGACCGAACTCCGGCGAGCCGCCCACACCACTCCGCCACTCCACACGGCTCGCCAACCACCTCGTGAGCTCCGCCTCACCACCAGGAACTCGCTCCACAACTGCCACTCCAGACCTCCATAATCACCCCTCGAACAACCCACCATCTCCGGCCACAGGTTAACCTAGGCAGGCACGCCTAGGCCGACCGGCAACCTGCAGCATCACCCACCGCCTTCGCCGTGCTACGGCGAAGGTTTCCAACTATTCTAATTGGGCCAATAGGCCGTTCTGTGGAAGTTCAGGTAAACGCTCCGGCCGCCATTAACAGTCGAAGCAGCAGGAAGCTTGGAGCAGCAGCAGGCGTCAGGCTTCCCAGGCGGCAGGTGCAGCAGACTCTCGCAAGTGTTGCGAGGTGACTGAGTTCAGCAAGGATCAGCAGCAGGGCCTTCAGCGTGGGCAATTGCACACGAGAGTCTGCGGGCGCACGCAAAGGAAGGGCGGAACGTTTAGTCCCACATCGTGGAATCTCAAGGCACAGGTATGGTATAAAGATTTTTTGTGATATACGTTTACTGCCTCGAAAGCACAGGGGTGAGGTCCCTCACTGACCCCACCCGCCTCGTCCGCGGCCTGATCACGCGGACCTGGCGGATCCGACCCGACCTAGACCTACGCACTCCTCGCGCATCACACACCTGCAGGTGCGCCTGGTCCCGGGTACGATCCGACCCGATTGAGACTGTGGCTCTGGTAGAGCGGTTAGAGTGAATTGCTTGAGAGAGAGACACGCGCGGGTAGAGGGAGAAGGGTTAGGTTTTGTTCCCCTGTGCAGGCAGGCTGATTGCAGGAGAAGGACGTGGCCGCTGCAGAAGAAAGGAGAAGCAAGACAAAGAAGAAGAAGAAAGCAAGACAAAGAAGAAGAAGAAGGCAACGAAGAAAGGAGAAGCAAGACAGAAGAAGAAGAAAGAAAGAAGTCTTCGCAGGCGAAGGAGGAAAACAGAAAGGTTAGAGGTCTTCGCAGGAGAAGAAGAAGAAGGACAAGGGAAGATTGCAAAGAGATCTGAAAGGCAAAGCAGAAGAAGAAAAAGAGAAAGAAAGATCACATTTAAGACGTCTGATACATAAATCAGACGTCTAATTCTATTTTTTTTTACATCTTTCTTAAAAACTCTTTGAATCAATTATATTTGCATTTAACAGTTGTATTCTTGGGTTTTACAAAGTACTGAGTTTGCTCCCTGTGTTCGACCTCGGATACTCTAGTTGTTCGAGTAATAAAATTATTTGTTTAAACGTTTTGTCGGTTCTACTACAACGTAATACGCCTTTAAATCCGCACAGAAACGTTGACAACATTTTGGCGCCGTTGCCGGGGAGCAACGGGCACTTGTAAAGCTTTTGAGTACAACTTTTCTATTTAATATCTGACTTAACTTCTCTTTTGTTGTGTTCAAACAGGGAAAGCAAAACAAAAAGGAAAGCAACTGCACAACAGACTGGAGCAGGTAATCTCCATAAGCCCTCCCCCTTAACCCTCTCACAATCTAAAAGACAAAAAAAAAAAAGGGAGAAGTCAACTTAGGGCTACCTGTCTTATATTTAGTAACTCATCAAGTTGCCTGATTTTCATTTCAACATATTTTTGTCTGTCATCCAACTAAGGCAACTAGGGCTAAAACTTTCTTGATTGAGCCCTAGGTGCTAAATTCTAAGGCAACTAAATTGGACCCATTAGAGCTAAGTTAGGATTGCAAAGCTAGGGTTTTTAGAGACACATCTTCTCTAAAACAAAGAAACAAACTTTCCAAAAAGAAGTGTGCCTAAACCGTGTTTGAAAATATTTATACAAGAGGAACCCTAAGCAAATCAGGCTGATAATTCATTTGAATCATAAAAGGAAGGACCTAAAAGCTCTCAAAGGTGAAGTTGATCCCTCGGGTCAACCAACCTTAATATTAGGTCACTTTTTGCACTCAAAATACTTAAAAGTTCAAGTGGAACATTAAGCACCTTGATCTTAAAATAAAAAAGGTAGACTTAAGAGGTCAAGATCCCCATTCTGGTCTACCTGGAACCGCAGTGACAAGAGAGGTCGGGTGGGGGAAACCCTGTAACCCGTAGGGACGCTCTACCGTGTAGGGGTCTTTGCGGGACTCTCCCTCTCTGGCTGCCCAGGTATTTCTCAGGTGGACGATCTTCTGATCCAGGGGTCCATCTGCCCCGAACCTCTATAGTCACCCAACAATTCTTGGGTGTCTTGATTGGGTCCAGTACCTTCTAATCTCATCACATCTTCCGGTGCATGTTTGGTAGGAGGTCCTTGAGACCACCTTTAAGACCTCCTCTAGAAATTCATTCTCGCCGAGGCCAAGCCTCGACGCCCTTGTTTGTGCAGCAACCCCACCACATAAATCTTTCATCTGATTCAGACCCTGATTCTCCTCCTTCTCCCATCATGGCACAACCCATTGAAGATGAGAATAACCTTGAACACCAACTTCAACGCTTGAACGATCTCTTTCAGAACTTTGTAAACCCACCACAGCGACCTATGATGCGAGATCACTATAATCCCGCTGCGGTGGCAATTGAACCCCGAGTACGAATCCCAATTGGAGGACCCGATTCTGATCTAAAGCCCAATATGATTCATGCCATACCAAAGTTCCATGGGCTTAACTCTGAGGATCCATTCCAACACATTAAACAACTCAAGCATCTGGCCCAGACTTTCGGGTCAGATGTACAAAACCGGGATATCCTACTCATGAAAATGTTTTCGTTCTCCCTCTTGGACAAGGCCGCGCACTGGTATCAGACTCAGACCCGCCCGATCAACACTTGGGAGGAATTACAGTCCGAATTTTTGAAAAAATTCTTCCCTGTTGGCCGGACGAATGCCTTGCGCCACCAGATCACTCATTTCACTCAACAACAGGGAGAACCTCTTCACGAAGCTTGGGATCGATTCCTAGATCTCATGCGAAAATGTCCCCATCACGGAGTTCCTAAGTGGGAACAAGTCCAGTCTTTTTACCAGGGACTCCGTGAGGATATTCGTCTAATCGTCAATGCAACATGTGGAGGAAACATCATGGGCCAACACGAGGACACGGTGTGGGAGATTCTCGAAAACATGTGCGAGAACTCCATAAACAATGACTCCTTGGGCTTATTCGACAGGACGAATGCCCGCGCATCGACGAATCTAAGAGGGACACATGAGACGCAGGACCTGTCCACTTCTGTTGACCTGGAATTGATGGCCAGTCGGTTGGACAAGGTCTCTATCATAGAAAAGAAGGTGGACGAGCTAACTCGACATTTGCAGCAAGCCACCTCTGCACAAAACTCTTTTGCACGACCTCCTCTGGCAAGGGAAACAGTGCAAAACATCTATCACCAACCTGCCAAGGGGATGGGCCCCTATCCACCCCCGTCTACCTCCCAGACCGGAGTGACCTCCGATCCCGTCTACTCGAGTTGGGGGAACTCTGAACCCTCGTATTCTGACTTTCCTGAGGTTTCTCAGAACTGCGAGGACCTCAACGCCATCCAGAACGACCCATACTCCAATACCTACAACCCTGGATGGCGAAATCATCCTAACTTTCAGTGGGCGGGAAACTCTCAAAAACCACCATATCAACCCCGCCCACAAGCTCCTCGTCCATATCAGCCGCCTCAGCCTCGGCCCAATCCCACCTACCAATCTGGGCAAAATCAGGATCAACTGACTCTTATCCTTCAAACGCTGGCTGACATTCAAAAAACGAATGCGGCAATGCAAAAACAGCACAAGGACGAGATCACAGAGGTTCGCAACCAACTGGCCCAGATGGCAAATTCTCGCCAACCTGGCACCCTTCCTTCGCAACCTCTGCCCAACCCAAATAATGTGCCGACCCAGAGGCGCATTATGAATCCAAATCCAGGCCACGCACATTTGATTTATCAGGCCCCTGCTACTCCATCACCAGACAGGATGGAGGCTTCTACATCTTATGCAGAATTTCAGCAGCAGCCACCTCTCCTACCTAACCCAAACCAAAGTCAGGCTGGATTAAACTCTGTAACAACACGTAGTGGTAAAACAACACAAGACCCACATTATCTGAACCACTCCAAGCCTGATAATCGCCAAGACCCTAGGGTAGTCATCCAAGATACTACTGTCCCAGATCAAGAACCTGGACCTATCCTAGAGGAACCAGCTAGGATCCCATTTCCTGAGGCCTTGACCAAAGGAAAAAGGGCAACCAAACCTGTGGCTCCTGAGGAGGATCTGGTCAAGCTCTTTGAACAGGTCCAGATAAACATCCCGTTGATGGATGCAATCCGCCACATACCGGCTTACGCAAGATTCTTGAAAGACATATGTACACCTAAACGTAAGCCGCGAACCAAGGATGGGAATCCGATTGTACTGTCAGAGCAAGCCAGCTCTGTCATCCTGAGCAAACTCCCACCCAAGGCTAAAGACCCAGGAACCCCCTTGATTTCTTGTAAAATTGGTGAAACCCAACTTGATAGAGCCCTACTAGACCTAGGTGCCTCCATAAATTTAATACCTACATCCCTCCTTGACCACCTTGAAGAATCTGAACTTAAACCCACTGAGGTGACATTGCAGTTAGCTGATCGATCCATCAAGTCACCCAAAGGTATACTCGAGGATGTCATTGTTAGGGTACGAGATTTTTATTTCCCAGTGGACTTCATAGTACTGGACATGGATGCACCTAAGAACCCAAGGGACACACCAATCATATTAGGGAGACCCTTTCTGGCCACTGCTAGGGCCAATATAAACTGCGAAGAGGGCCAGATAGAATTAAAATTTGGGAATCAAAATCTGAAGATCGACATTTTCAAAGCCCAACAAGGGATTAATTGCGGGGTTATAGAGGAAATTTGTGATGTCAAAGCCGTGGTTGATGAATTGCACATAGAGGACAACCTGATTATTCCTGATCAACCACTAGAAAGTCAAAAACCGCTAACAGAGGAGTGCGAACACAATCTAGACACACCTATGACTCCTACCATTGCTCCCGATACAAACCCTGAACTACCCGCTGCTGCTGACAATCCTGTCATGGAACTCAAGCCCCTTCCTGAACATCTAAAATATGTCTTTTTGGATTCAAATCAAACGTTTCCTGTGATTATCAATTCTCGACTCACACCTGACCAGGAACTCCGTTTGATTTCTGTTCTCCAGCAACATCGTAGAGCCATTGGATGGACTCTAGATGATTTGACTGGTATAAGCCCTTCATACTGCACGCATCGAATCTATACAGAAGAAGGCTCACGACCTTCAAGAGAAATGCAAAGGCGACTAAACCCTAACCTACAGGAGGTCGTGAAAAAGGAGATCATTAAGTGGTTAGATGCGGGGATCATCTACCCGATCTCCGACAGTCGTTGGGTGAGTCCAACACAAGTGGTACCTAAGAAGGCAGGACTTACCATCATCACGACAGAAACCGGGGAAGTCATTCCTACCCGAATAGCTAATTCGTGGAGAGTCTGCATTGATTACAGAAGACTAAATTCCTCCACGAAGAAGGATCATTTCCCACTACCGTTTATTGATCAGATCCTCGAGAAACTAGCGGGAAATAGATTCTTCTGCTTTCTTGACGGGTACTCCGGTTACAATCAGGTGGCAATCCATCCAGAGGACCAAGAAAAGACCACATTCACCTGCCCCTTCGGGACGTACGCGTTTCGAAGGATGCCATTCGGTCTCTGCAATGCACCTGCAACTTTTCAGCGGTGCATGCTTGCCATATTCTCAGATATGGTAGGTGACTATCTGGAAGTCTTCATGGATGACTTTTCAGTTTTTGGACAATCATTTGACGATTGCCTCCAACACTTGGTCCATATACTCAGGCGGTGCATCGAGGTGAATTTGGTTCTTTCCTGGGAAAAGAGCCATTTCATGGTGCCTGAGGGAATTGTCCTGGGACATTTAATCTCAGAGAAAGGCATCCAAGTGGATCGAGCTAAGGTTAACCTGATTTCCAAGCTCCCTATGCCTAGCTCGATTAAGGACATCCGATCTTTTTTGGGGCACGTCGGTTTCTACCGTCGATTCATCCCTGATTTCTCCAAAATCGCGCGCCCCCTGACCAATCTGCTTTCCAAGGATGTGCCTTTCGGAATTTCCAAGGAATGCACTCAAGCATTTGAGATCTTACGTGACCGAGTCACCCAAGCCCCAATCCTACAGTCCCCTGATTGGTCTCAACCCTTTGAGATCATGTGCGATGCATCTGACTTCGCTGTAGGAGCGGTTTTGGGGCAGAAAATTGATGGGAAACCTGTGGTCATTTACTACGCCAGCAAAACACTGGATGAGGCTCAGCGTAACTATACGGTTACTGAGAAAGAGCTGCTGGCCGTAGTATTTGCCCTGGAAAAATTCAGATCATACCTTCTGGGTTCCCGTGTTATCATATACTCGGATCACACAGCTGTGAGGCATCTCCTAGCCAAGAAGGACGCGAAACCTCGATTAATCCGCTGGATCTTGCTGTTGCAAGAATTTGACATCGAGATTCGCGACAAGGCGGGAAAGCACAATGTGGTAGCTGATCATTTATCCCGCCTTCCTCCTGAAATTATTGATCCGTCCGGACCTATTACAGAACATTTTCCTGATGAGCACCTCCTGACTATCAGTACAAGTCTTCCATGGTTCGCCGATATTGTTAATTACCTGGCATCACATCAGATTCCGCCCGATTGGTCGAAGGCCAAAAAGGACAAATTGCGTTCTGATGCCAAGTATTACCTATGGGAAGACCCGTATCTCTTCCGCATTGGTGCTGATCAGATAATCCGACGATGCGTCACGGAAGTGGAAATCAAAGACATACTCTCATTTTGCCATGACCAGGCATGCGGTGGACATTTTTCGGGACATAAAACCGCATCGAAAGTCCTCCAGTGTGGTTTCTACTGGCCCACAATTTTCAAAGATGCATACAATCACTGTAAGGCATGTTCCCGTTGCCAGACTCTAGGCAACATGAGCCATAGAGACATGATGCCTCTACAGCCGATCTTGGTATGCGAAATTTTTGATATTTGGGGGATTGATTTCATGGGACCCTTTCCTACCTCAGATGGCTTCGAATACATTTTACTCGCAGTTGATTATGTTTCCAAATGGATAGAAGCCATTCCGACTCGAACCAACAATCATAAAGTCGTTATAAAATTCCTTCATCAAAACATTTTCTCAAGGTTCGGGATTCCGCGTGCTATAATTTCCGACGGAGGGACCCATTTTACAAACGCTCAGTTCAGGTCACTGATGATCAAATACGGGGTGTCACACCGAATCTCTACTCCTTACCACCCTCAAACTAATGGTCTAGCTGAGCTATCTAACCGAGAGATCAAGAAGATCCTTCAGGTTACTGTTCGACCTGATAGAAAAGATTGGTCTTCTCGGCTTCCGGAAGCATTGTGGGCCTATAGGACCGCCCACAAGACCCAATTAGGAATGTCTCCCTTCAGACTAGTGTACGGGAAGGCATGTCACCTCCCCGTCGAATTGGAGCATAAAGCCTATTGGGCAGTACGGACCTGTAATCTCGACCTTTCTAAGGCTGGAACCCACAGAAGATTTCAAATGAGCGAGATCGATGAATTACGCCACGACGCATATGAGAACTCGCGAATTTACAAAGAACGGGTTAAAGCTTTTCACGACAAACACATTTCTAGAAAGTCTTTCATCCTGGTCAAAAAGTTTTACTCTTTGATGCTCGACTCAAACTATTCCCAGGAAAGCTAAGATCCAAGTGGGTCGGACCCTACCTAGTCCGCCAAATCTTCGGAAATGGAGCTATTGAAATCAGCCCACTCAGCCACGATTCTGAACCATTTGTCGTGAATGGGCAGAGACTCAAGCCGTTCATTGACATGACCGATATAGATTTGACTGAGTCATCCTTTACCCTCCTTTCCTCTTGAGCTCATTACGCCCAGCCGATGGCGTAAAACTCAGCGCTTAACGGGAGGCAACCCGTCATTCTTTGAAAAACCTGAAACCGTTTCTGACATCGCTATGCGGAACTCATATTGCACTTTAGGGTTCATCCATTAGAACAGCCGACTTCACCTCAGGTATACCTACCCGAGATTAGAAATCGTTCGCAACAAGTCGCTTCGACCCATTCACTCACCACACACCTGTCCTAACACATGAACTAAGCTGAATTCGAACCCACCTAATTTACAATGGGGACATTGCAAATCTTAGGCATGGGGGGGTATGAAAGTGCAAAATGTCAGAAAATTCATATCAAGAAAGGGTTTCATTCATAAAAAAAAAAAAAAAAAAAAAAAAAAAAGGGGACTTGATAGAGGGGAGGAACAATTCAGGGTCATACAAATGAGAGGAGGAAAAGAAAGAAAAATGACAAAAAAGAGCAAAAATAAAGAAAGGAGCACAAAAGGAAAAGAAAAAGAAAAAGTCATTAGTAAAAGATTAAGGGGTTAACTGAAGTTCTAGACCGAGTCAAGAAAAAGAAAAGAAAAATGCTACAGAGATATAACAAGAGATTAGCGGGAACGCTGGTCTTAGGCCTCTTGGGCTAGATTTTTAGCTTAAAAATTCACGTATCCGTTAAAATCTGGACAATCCTCAAGAGGTTGAGGAAAATGCGAAGCTTAAGTATTAGGTCTAAGGCTTAGGAAGTATTCGGCCTCGTTAACTGACCTCCGGTTTGCGGGATTCGGTAACCTAAGCACCCAAATTCACACACAGTCTGGTTCAGTGCGCATAAATATTCAAAACACGCAAGAGCGTTTAATATTCTGAAAAAGTCACCTAGATTAGGAGCGGCCAATCAACACAAGTTGATTTGGACAAGTTCCCAGCGCGGAGAGGCGGGAAATTCCCCTCGAAGATGCGTAACAACATATCGTCTCCTCGGTGCTTGTCTCTTAGGATATTTAAATATCCTACTGGGGGCATGTAAGCACTCTGCTGGTTCAGATACCATGGGTGGCATTATCACGAAATGTCGATCGCCAGGGTCTGAATTCGGCCACGGAACGCCATGGGCGGGATTATCTCGAAATCTCGAAAGCCAGGGTTCCGGGGGTTGCCATGGGCGGGATTATCTCGAAATCTCGAAAGCCAGGGACCCTTGAGGATTGATGATGGGGACGAGGAATCCGATACAGACCGTGTTGAGAAGCTAATCCGAAGCTAGAAATAAAAAGAAAAGAGAGAGAAAAGCTCTCCAAACAAATAAATCCTCTATCTCTCTCTTACAAAAAAAAAACGCACTGCAAACTGAGCGTAGGCTAAAAATGTCTCAAGCACGGGTGCTTTAACCGCAGAGTCCAACAAACCCTAGGATAGTTTTTGTGGGCCGTAGAAACCTTTGCGAAGGACTGAGGCTAAAGCAGAACAGGTCCAGATTTTGGTTGGTACTTGAGTACCTCTAGGCCTATTGTCGGCATTCCTACCTAATCACAAAAGAAGCACTTATCATAACTAAGGACACTTTGGGTCTAGAATGGAAGTTAAAACTTTGAAATCTTGCTAAGGGACTAGCAAAAGCTAGGCATGGGGGTATGATGAGAGCCTCATCATGAGCCATAACTAGCTCATTTTGACCTAATAAAGAAGATAAAAGCTCCTACATAACCTAGAAGAAGGCTTAACTAAAGGAACAAGTGCTCTGAGAAGAAAACATGAAATAAAGGTTAAAACTGCAATTTTACCATTGCAGTACATAAACGGGATTTCTCAGAAGAAAAACATAGGTCAAATAGTCCAAAGTGGGTTGAATTAATCAGAAATGGGTTTATGTGCAATCTAAGAATTAAATGACACTTGGTAACCCTAAAACAGACCCGCTTAAATTAACAAGGTTCCAGTCAGAATAAAAATCAAGCAAACCCTCTAAAAATCATAGAAAAACATCCTCTGGGGTTTAGAACACTTAATTTGGCCTTTGGAACCTAGTTTGACCTAGATTAGGGTCTTAGCTCTTCAATTAACCTAATTTGGGTTTTTACGCAAAATGTCCAGTCACAAGAGGTCAAACCTAAAATCCAACTTCACCATTGGATTCTTTAGGGCCAAATTAGGTTTGTACCAAAATTTGGACCTAAGGGGAGGCCATCTTGACCTACTTTGCAAGTTAGTACACCCAAATCACAAAGAGGTCCCTATCTTTTGAATATCCTTGCAGAGAGCCCCCTAGGTTCCTCGCCTTCTTTGCAAACCGGTCCTGCCGCCATTGCTAGGGCAGAACCGAACTCCGGCGAGGTTCGGAGAGGGATTGCTCTCTAATCCCTCAGAGATTCCCTCCCAGAAATGGAAGGAGGATTCTCTGAGGAATTCCCTTCCTCATAAAGTCAATTACAATCGTTGGTGTGAACCCAATCTCTCGTGCGAACACACGAGAGATTTGGGTATCCTAACTCCTTTCCATCTCCGGCGACCAACCTCAGGCAATTACGTGCCCTTCACGCCCTGCACACCAAGTCCAGCACCTATAAAACACCCCTCGGACCCGGCCACTCATCTTGAGCTTGATTTGGCCGAGTTTCCCCCTTCAATTCCTCTCCTCCTGCTCGGCCAAATACCCCAGCTAGCTCCGGCGAGCCCCCCTCCCCTCCCTCTTCGCTCTGCCACAAAACCAGTGGCAGAGTTAGCTTCCTGACCTCCCTCCGCGTCGCGCAGTACCAGCGCACGCCGCCTCAGCCCCGTCGTCGCCGCCGTTCTCCCCCACTGGGCGTCATCTTCTCCGGCGACAGCAAGTACTGCTGTCCGCCTTCTGTCCCCTTTCGTCCTTACAATTAGGTTAGAACTCCTCTCCATCCTATCCTCTCTCTTTTCCCCCTGTTATCTCATCTGATTACCCCTCGACCGACGCTGACCACCCTCATCTTCCACATCACCGACCGAACTCCGGCGAGCCGCCCACACCACTCCGCCACTCCACACGGCTCGCCAACCACCTCGTGAGCTCCGCCTCACCACCAGGAACTCGCTCCACAACTGCCACTCCAGACCTCCATAATCACCCCTCGAACAACCCACCATCTCCGGCCACAGGTTAACCTAGGCGGGCACGCCTAGGCCGACCGGCAACCTGCAGCATCACCCACCGCCTTCGCCGTGCTACGGCGAAGGTTTCCAACTATTCTAATTGGGCCAATAGGCCGTTCTGTGGAAGTTCAGGTAAACGCTCCGGCCGCCATTAACAGTCGAAGCAGCAGGAAGCTTGGAGCAGCAGCAGGCGTCAGGCTTCCCAGGCGGCAGGTGCAACAGACTCTCGCAAGTGTTGCGAGGTGACTGAGTTCAGCAAGGATCAGCAGCAGGGCCTTCAGCGTGGGCAATTGCACACGAGAGTCTGCGGGCGCACGCAAAGGAAGGGCGGAACGTTTAGTCCCACATCGTGGAATCTCAAGGCACAGGTATGGTATAAAGATTTTTTGTGATATACGTTTACTGCCTCGAAAGCACAGGGGTGAGGTCCCTCACTGACCCCACCCGCCTCGTCCGCGGCCTGACCACGCGGACCTGGCGGATCCGACCCGACCTAGACCTACGCACTCCTCGCGCATCACACACCTGCAGGTGCGCCTGGTCCCGGGTACGATCCGACCCGATTGAGACTGTGGCTCTGGTAGAGCGGTTAGAGTGAATTGCTTGAGAGAGAGACACGCGCGGGTAGAGGGAGAAGGGTTAGGTTTTGTTCCCCTGTGCAGGCAAGCTGATTGCAGGAGAAGGACGTGGCCGCTGCAGAAGAAAGGAGAAGCAAGACAAAGAAGAAGAAGAAAGCAAGACAAAGAAGAAGAAGAAGGCAACGAAGAAAGGAGAAGCAAGACAGAAGAAGAAGAAAGAAAGAAGTCTTCGCAGGCGAAGGAGGAAAACAGAAAGGTTAGAGGTCTTCGCAGGAGAAGAAGAAGAAGGACAAGGGAAGATTGCAAAGAGATCTGAAAGGCAAAGCAGAAGAAGAAAAAGAGAAAGAAAGATCACATTTAAGACGTCTGATACATAAATCAGACGTCTAATTCTATTTTTTTTTACATCTTTCTTAAAAACTCTTTGAATCAATTATATTTGCATTTAACAGTTGTATTCTTGGGTTTTACAAAGTACTGAGTTTGCTCCCTGTGTTCGACCTCGGATACTCTAGTTGTTCGAGTAATAAAATTATTTGTTTAAACGTTTTGTCGGTTCTACTACAACGTAATACGCCTTTAAATCCGCACAGAAACGTTGACAACAGAGAGGTTCTCCTGATTGTTGAGTGAAGTGTGTAATCTGATGGCGCAAGGCGTTGGTCCGACCAACGGGAAAGAACTTTTTCAAAAACTCGGATTGAAGTTCTTCCCAAGTGTTGATCGGCCGGGTCTGAGTTTGATACCAATGGGCGGCCTTGTCCATAAGAGAAAAGGAGAACATCTTCATGAGAAGAATATCCCGATTTTGCGCATCTGATCCAAAAGTGTGGGCCAGATGCTTTAGCTGTTTGATGTGCTGGAAGGGATCTTCAGAATTGAGCCCATGGAATTTAGGTATAGCGTGAATCATGTTGGGCTTTAGTTCGGAATCAGGTCCTCCAATCGGGATTCTAACTCGAGGCTCAATGGCCACCGCAGCAGGATTGTAGTGGTCCCGCATCATAGGACGCTGCGGTGGGTGCACGAAGTTTTGGAAGAGGTCATTGAGTCGCTGGAGCTGGTGTTCCAGATTATTTTCTTCCTCAACTGGCTGAGCCATGATGCGGGAAGAAGAAGAACTTGGTTCTGAATCAGAAGAGAGAATAATGTGAGGGTGTTGCTGCACAAACACGGGCGTCGAGGCTTGGCCTTGACGAGAGTGAATTTCTAATGGAGGTCTTAAGGGTGGTCTTAGAGACCTCCTTCCGTACATGCACAGTTGGGAGAGGTAAGTTTAGAAGGTGATGGACCCAATCAAGACACCCAAAAATGTGTTGGGTGACTATAGAGGTGCGGGGCAGATGGACCCCTTGATCAGAAAGATCGTCCACCTGAGAATTACCTGGGCAGCCAGAGAGGGAGAGTCCCGCGAAGACCCCTACACGGTAGAGCGTCCCCACGGGTTACAGGGTTTCCCCCACCCGACCTCTCTTGTCACTGCGGTTCCAGGTAGACCAGAATGGGGATCTTGACCTCTTAAGTCTACCAATTTTAAGATCAGGGTGCTTAAGGTTTCACTTGAACTTTAGTCTTTTTAAGTGCAAAGAGTGACCTAATTTAAGGTTGGTTAACCCAAGGGGTCAACTTTACCTATTATTTTCTTTAAGAGCTTTTAGGTCCTGTCTTTTAGGGTTCAAGTGTTTAGAGAGAGCCAATTGTTTAGGATTTTTCTTGTTAATTATTTTCAATCAATGGCTTGGGCACACCTCTTTAGGATTTCCTCAATTCTTGATTAAGGGGTGTGTCTCTACTGAAATCCTAATGTTTGACCTTATGTTGGCTCTACTTGGTCCATTTAACTCTTTGTTGGGCAATTAGGGCTCAAGCAAGAATGTGTTAGCCCTTAAATACCCTTAATAGTGTGCAGGAGTGATGAGTTGAAAACATGCAACTTTTTATGGTTACTAAGTATGGAAGACAGGTTAGCCCTATATTGCTTTGTTCTTTTTTTTTCTTTCTCTTTAGAGTGTAGGGGTTAATAGTGAGAGAAAAGATTTACCTGTCTTCGGAGTGGTTGTCGTGTGGTTGCTTGTCTTCTTGAGTTCCTGTAGCTGCACAAAAGAGAGGAGATTATCAGAAATTAAAAGATACAGGAATGTTTACCTCTAGAATAGCCGTTGCTCCCCGGCAGCGGCGCCAAAATGATAACGTCGGTTCTTCTGTTATAACGTTGTAGTAAAGCTGGTTGTTACCAACGTTTCATATAAAATTTTTTTACTCGGAAAAATAAAAGAGTTCCCGAGGTCGAACTCAGGGAGCAAGTTGTATTCTAGAGATATACAAGTTCTATTACAAAAATAAAGAGAGAGAGAGAGAGAGAATTTGTTGTTCTCTTTGTTCTGCAGAGGGGGGTGCTCTTCTTTCTCTCTTTCTTTAGATCTCCTTCTTTCTCTCTGTTCAGGTAATATTCTTCTCTTGCAATGGTGGTGCTCTTCTTCTTCTTCCTGCTGTTCTTCCTTGTTTTCTTTCTTTCTTTTTCTTCAGATCTTCTTCTTCTTTTCTTGCTTCTTGCTTCTCTTCATTCCTTCTTCTTCTTTGTCTTCACCTGCCTTGACCTCTCTTTTTCTTCTTTCGCGATGGCCGTTGCTCTTCCTTCTTCTTCAGCCTGTCTTCTTTCCTGCTCTGGCTGCTGACCTTCCGTCGTCTGCCCCGGTGCTGAGACGACTTAATGATGCCTTCGCTACAGTGCAGCAGCTCCTTCTTCTTCAGCGGGTCTGCTTCTTCTTCTTTGGCCTGCACACTTCAGAGTTTTTTTTCGTCAAGAGGCAAAAACCTACTCTACCCCCCTCCCCCGCGTATCTCTCTCTCTGAAATCACTCTTCGGAAGCTCTCCCAGAGCGCTACCGGGTAATCGGGTTCGGGTCAGGCCCGGGTCCAGGCCCACCGGCGTGCGTGGTGGGCGAGGAGTGCAGGTCAGTCTAATCGGGTCGGGCCAGGTCCGCGGAGCGTGGTCACGGACGAGGCCGAGTCGGGTCGGGTCGGGTGAGAGGGACCTCACCCCGTGGTAACTGAGGCAAACAGATGGTGGCACTTTTGCAATTTATGTGGGTGTGTGGCTTCAGAAATTCCCGAGGTGGGACTATCCGCGCACCCCTTTTCTCTCACGCCTGCAGCAGGGAGGGTGCTTCCAATTGCAACAGCTGTTGAGGCGCGCAACTCCAATTGAGGGCCAGGGTGTGTGCGCAAGACTCTTTCGCGCTGGCCGTGGCTCTTCAACCTGGGATATCTAGGCTTGGAGCAACCTCAAGCAAGCTTCGAGCTTCCTCGCCAATGGCGGTCAAGGCCTGGAACCTGAAATCAATAGAACGGCCTCTCGGCCAAATCAGACAGGCGGGGGACCTTCGCCGTGGCACGGCGAAGGTGGTCAGGGGGTCTGCAGGGGGTGAGATGGAGCTATCAGGTCGTCCTAGGTCAAACTGTGAGCGAGGGAGTGGGTGTGTTCGGTGGGTCTGCAGAGGGTGTTTGGTGGGAAGTGGAGGGGCGGAAGAGGATCAGGGTGAGGAGGCGGAGGTTCTGCGGTGGTCGGCGAGCCGTGTGGGTCGCTGAGGTGATGGGAGCGGCTCGCCGGAGGGTGGTCGGAGGCAGAGAGGATGAGGGTGAACAGGGTCGGTAGAGGGCTTAATTGACTAAATCGAAAGCGGGGAAAGAAAGAGGAGGAGAAGGGGAGTAGGTCTAACTTAACTGCAGGGACGAAGGGGGAGGAATAGGGCGACAGTCGTATCGACTGTCGCCGGAGAAGACGATGCTCAGGGAGAGGGGCGGCGGCGAGCAGAGGGCTGGAGAGGCGCCAGCTGGGTGCGGCGTGGCGCGGGAAGAGCAGGGGAGGAAGTCTCTGCTGCTGGTAGTGCGGCAGAGCGAAGAGGTGGAGGGGGAGGAAGTCGTCGGAGCTGGTGAGCGTCTGCCGGAGAAAGAAGAGAAGAAAGCTGGGGGTTTTCTCCGTCAGATCCAGGCTGCTTTGGTCGGTGGAGCGGCGGGGGGTATTTATAGGGTTGAAGCAGGGAGGAAGGCGGAGGGAGACGACGTGTCTCCCTCGCCGGAGAATGGTCGGAATACGAACCCATACCGTCCGTGCGTTTGCACGGCCGGTATGGGGGGCTACAATGACCATGGGGGTGCTCCTGCGACGGCTGACGATGCAGGGCACCCCCGGTACACTTGCCAGGTCCTCCACCTCACCCTGCGCGGCGCCATGCTCCGCGCAAGGTCGCCGGAGCATGGTGCTGGCAGGGTTTTGCAGGAGGGACCTGTTTGCAAAGAACGAAGGAGAGTTAGGGGCCTAAATGCGAGGGTTCAAAAGTTGAGGGCCAAAGAGTAAATATATGAGGACCAAAGTGTGAAGTCGGTCAAGGAGGTTTCTTCTTAGGCTCAAGTTTTTATACATGACTAATTAGGACCTAAGGAATCTGATGGTGAATTTTATTTTCATATTAAACCTTGTTTGACCAGTCAATTTGCGCAAAAACCCAAATTAAGTTATTAATTGGGCATGGTTCTCAATGTAGGTCAAAATGGGTTCTAAAGGCCAAATTGAAGGTTCTAAACCCTAGAGATTATTTTTCTATGAATTTTAGAGGGTTTATTCTATTTTTACTTTGCCTCGAACCTTGTGAATTGAAGTGGGTTGTTTTAGGGTTACAGATTATCATTTGGTTCCTTGGAAGTGCTGTAGCCCTTGCTAGATCATCTCATCCCACTTTTATTCTTATTAAGCTGTTTTGACCTGTGTTTGGGCCCAGAATTACCCTGTATGCAGATTATACTGGTAAAATTGCACTTTTACCCCTTATGACTGGTTTTCTTCTCAAACTCAGAATTCTCTGAGTTAAGCCTTTCCTTGAGATATGTAGGAGCTTTTATCCTTTGTATTGGGTCAAAATGAGCTAGTTATGGCTCATGATGAGGTTCTCATCATGTGCTCATCGAAACCTTGATTGAATTTATCTAACTACGAAACCCTAAAACACAATTATACAAGTAGTTAAACCTTAAAATTCACTTCATAAAAAAAAAAAGCTTGTGTACCCCTTGCTTGTGCACTTCACACTTTGGAAATCAATTTTAAGGGCAACACCCCCTAACGCCCATCATATTCCAAAAGCACCTCAAGCCTAATTCTAAAATTGAGTAGCCGTGCCCTAGGTAGGACTAATTCTCTTGGTGACTTGAAATTAGATTGGGCTAAGGTCAAGGCCTTGTCTACTTGGACCCACTGGTGACAAGAAAGGTTGGAGCAGTAACCACATTAACCCTTAGTGGTGTCTCGCCGTGCGGGGTATCCTAGGGGGTCCCACCCTTCTGACCAGCCAAGTAATTCAAGGATTGATCTAACCTAGTCGTGTTTTAGGGAGCTAGGATCAGGTCTATTTAGGGTTTACACTCTAACGACTAGCTTGATTGCTTGTACTGTGTGGGTGGGTATTCTCGCATCTATCTTCTCTCTCTTATCCATAGACATTTTTCTGGTGCATGCAAGGTAGAAGATCTCTACATCCTGATTTGCTACCACCTTTAGAAAGAAATCCTAGGAGAAGACCTGATTGTCCAAGATCTGAATCTAAACCTCTCCAATGGCTAGTCACCATGAGGAAGATGAGGTTGAAGAGGAGGAACAAAATTTGGATCCAATGGCTCTCTTACAGAGGCAGATTACTACATAGGGCAGGCATCATGTCAGGCAGATGCAGGTCATGGCACAGGCCATTACCCGACTCCAAACTGGGAGAGCTGACCAACCTCTTAGAGACTTTTGCAATCCTCCTCTGGCCCAACCTGAGCCTTTTATTAGGGTACCTCAGGATGGGAATGATTTTGAGCTTAAACCATAAATAATTAGTCTGATTCCCCACTTTCATGGCCACAATTCTGATGGCCCCTTCCACCACCTTTAAGAACTTCTAAACATAGGAAGGACCTTTGGCCCTAGGAACATAAATGAGGATACCTTAATGATAAAAATGTTCCCTTTTTCCTTAAAGATAAAGTTGCTCAATGGTTGAGGGATATTGGTAGACCAATCCTAACTTGAGAAGATTTAAAAAGCACTTTTCTGATGAAATTCTTTCCCATTGGAAAAATAAATGCCCTTAGATGTGCCATTACAACCTTCAACTAGAACCCTGGGGAGCAACTGCATGAGGCTTGGGAGAGATTTAATGACTTAGCTAGGAAATGCCCTTATCATGGGATTCCCAAGTGGCACTTGGCCCATATTTTCTATTATGGGTTAAGTGACAATTTGAAGAATTTTGTTGATGTAGCATGTGAGGGCAATTTCCTAAGCAAAGATGTTGAGGGAGCCTCTCAATTATTCGAGAATATGAGTGAATTTCCTCAACAATGCCTCAATGTCTGCCTTCAATAGATTAAATCAACCAAGGAGTGGAGTCTATGAACTTAAGGATAATTCAAACTCGCTTGATTTAGAACTAATTGCATAACGATTGGATAAGGCGGAACTCGTTGGGAAAAATGTAGAGAGTTTGAATATGAAATTGGACAACCTTCTGAGGGGTGGGAATTCCTTAAGTACACATTCCAAAATAAACCCTATGCCTACCCAAGGAACTTCTAGGCTAGCCTGCACCCAACCCCCTAACCCTCTAGGTCAGGAAATAGTGCACAATTTTAATGACTTGACCATGGCTCCACCTATGAGCTAACTATACTTGGACCCATCTCTTTTTGGGTACCAAGGAGGGACCTTGTTGCCCTCAAATTCTGAATTAGGCATCCCTATGCCTAATTATTTTGAGGATGCTAATGCAATTTAGGGATACACTAGAAATGACCCATATTTAAACACCTACAACCCTGGATGGTGTAACCATCCTAACTTTGCTTGGTCAAGTCAAAAACCCACCTAGGGTCCTAACTTGATGAAGCCAAGCACTAATTGTTGATAACATCATCATCAGCGATATCTAGCTTTAATTAGTTATATTCCATTAATAAATGCTCCTACATAACCACCAAAGGACCATAATTCACTGCACATCCTTTTTGAGAGCTAAACATGAAATCAGAGTTAAAATAGTAATTTTACCATCATATCATGAATGTAAAACAACCACAGGTTTTCTCAAGGATTTATTAAAGGTCAAATATGCATTAAAGTCTAACAAGAGGGTTCGTGTAGACAGCAACAAGTTTTCATGCATTTCGAGAATTAAATGACATCTGAAACCCTAAAAATAGACCCGCTTAATTCGCTGAGGTTTTGGTCAGAATAAAATTCACCTAAACCATCTAACAATCACAGAAAAATATTCTCTATGGTTTGGCATCTTTGATTTGACCATTGGAACCCATGTTGACCTAAACAGAGTCTCAGACATATAGTTGCCCTAATTTGAGTTTCTGTGCAATTTACTCAGTCAAACTTGGTCAAAACCTAAATCAGACCTCACCATAAGATTCCTTGGGTCCAAATGAGGTTTCTACCAAAATTTAGGCCCAATCAGAGATCATCTTGACTTAGTTTACATTTTAATCCTGTTTTGACTCTTTTTCCTACAAAGAACCCCTCAGCTTTTGAAAACCTTATAGGGACCCCCCTAACTTCATCTTCTTCACATCCAAGTCCTTGCTGCCATTAGGAATAGCTGTAGAATCTTCGATGAGATTCAAATGAGATTTTCTCGCTTGTTTCTCAATCAATTAGTCCTAGATTTGAATCAGAGATTCCTTGAGGAATTCTCTTTCAATCAAGCCCATCCTTGGACTCCAATTCTTTCCTAATCTCCCATGTGAATGCATGGGAGATGTGGGTATCCCATGCGTTCGCCGTTCATTCCTTCACCCTCCAGCCACCACTCACCACCAATCACCAAATTAACCTCACCACCATCGTCCTTGCCTTATGGTGAAATATCTAAGTGCCATACTTTGTGTTTCAGATATCCACCAAACCTCCTCCGCCGCCCTTGCCTTCTCTAGCGTCATTCACAGGTCTCCATCTCTCAATTCATCCAGCTGCAGGCCACACTCAACGCAGAATCCTCAGCCCCAGGTCTCCAGGTCCTCAATTGAGCAAGGAAGCAGTAGCAGTTGCTCCAATCACTTGCACTTGGTTGCTGCATTCACACAAAGAAATTGGGGACACAATAGTCCCACATCGCTAACTGGTGGCTTGTTAGCTACCCACATATGAAATTTGTGATGATGCTTTGTTGCCCATGATCACGGGGGTTAGGTCCCCTCTCACACATATGCACTCCTCGATCACCTACACCCTCGGTGGACCTAGTCAAACCCGATTACCCAGATTCGAAGGCCCAATTATATGCCCGGCTACATGAGAGAGATAGAGCAGGAAGTAGAGAGAGAGTGTGTAGGGGAAGGGGGGTTTTTGCTCTCTGAAGGAAGTGTCCCTGTGCGACACTTAGCCAAAACTTGAGGAATTGCTTCCCCCGTGCTGTGAGAGGAGAAGGCTTGAGAAAAGGAAGAGCCTGTGCATGTTGAAGAAGAAGGAAGAAGAAGGAAGACAAGAGATGAAGATGAATAGTGCCTTTGCACTGTAGCATCTTAACACTGCGGCATTATTTTAATTACTATTCAATAATTTAAGTACTATGGTTAAGATACATGCTTAAATGTAGATCCAAAAGGTGATTTAAATCAACACATTTTAGGATCATTTCCATTCTTTTAGCTATGTCAAACTCATGTTATATATTGATGATTAATTATTTAGTAATTATTCTTCCTAGAATATCATTCGTGGCTTAATTATTGTGCTCATTTATATTTTGATTGAGATTAGTGCGTGAATGCAACACTTGCTTCCTACGTTCTTAAACATCGACGATTTCATGTTAACATTTTGGCGTCATTGCTGGGGAGCAACGAGCAATTCACTGCTACTCTTTGCTTTTTCTGATTATATTTGAGCACTAACTTGCCCTGTTTGATCTCTTGTGATTTTGCAAGGCACTTCACGAGGCGAACTTCCATGCAATTCAACCACTCCAGGGCAAGTAATCTCTCTTCCTCCCTAATCTCCTAATCATGGGAAGATAGAAAAGGAAACAAAACTACTTGGGAATCACTTGCTTTATTTTTCTAGTAATTATCATTAAGAGGCAAGTTTCCTGATTTGCGAAAAATTTTCATATCTGATTGAAGTTGAAGTGAGTCTATTTAGAATTCCCTACCCAAATTGCCTATTAGGGACTACGCTTAATTTCTAAAATCACCCTGGGCTAACACACTGCTTGCTTGAAGCCTTAAGTGAACATTTTGAGATTAAATTGGACTTGAAATAGAGTCAATTAGGGTTTCAACACTAGGGTTTGAAGTGCTAGTTCACACTTGCCTGCATAAAAGGAAACAAACCCTCCCGCATCTATGTGCCACCCAAGCCCTAGATTTAAAAGATCAATCGGGCTTTAAAATCACTTGAACCCTAAAATAGTGGACCTAATAAACTAAGAGTCATTCAGGGTGATTTCTGGGTCTTGACCTAGATTTCATTTTGCCATCTTTTAGGGCAGGTCAGGTGAAGTTGACCTACTTTGGAGGCCAACCAACCTCTAAATTAGGTCATGAGTCAAATTAACTTCTAATCAAATTGAATTAAAGGCACAAATTAGGACTTAAAACTGATAGACTTAAGAGGTCAAGTTATCCATTCTGGTCTACCTGGAACCGCAGTGACAAGGAAGGTCAAGTAGGGGAAACCCTATAACCCGTGGGGATTCTCTACCGTGTAGGGGTCTTTGCAGGACTCTCCCTTCCTGGCTGCCCATGTAATTCTCAAGTGTATGACTTTCTGATCTAGGAGTATCATCCGCCCCAAACCTCTATAGTCATCCAAAAATCTTTGTGTACCTTGATTGGGTCCAATTCATATCCAGTCCCTCATCTATTCTTTAGAGCACACACACAAGAAGGTCATTACGTTTTTAGCCTAAGAGACCTCATTCGATCTTCTATGAGATTTCTAATATGATCGAATCACTTCAATCTGAGCCTGAGTTTGATTCTAAATCTCGATTCCACCACTTGATTTGAAAATGCAGCCTGGAAATTTAGGAAGATCATTTAGGAAACCTAAATCCAGAATGTCCATGAGAGATACAATGATTGAGGATGCCTTGAAATTTTATGGAGTTGATGACAAAACCTCAAATCTAGTCAGCACAATTCAGGTTAATATCCTAGAAACAACAACCTTTATTGCAAAATGTGCTCAATTAATATTGACACAAATAACAAATGGATCAACTTTGGGATATTCTCACGACAAGGTATATTGAATTGGAAAAATTGCATAACTTTGAATATCTCCAATGCATGACAAATCCTGTACTTTGGGAAAGGCACCAAGATGACCTTGAGAAATGGGAAGAGATGATAAAATTGTTGAAACAGATTATCGATAAAAAATACTCGTATATTCCCCAAGCCTTTAGCAAAACATCTTGGAATGAGATTGAGGATCAATCTGATTTCCCAAATCTCGGGTTCGAGAACCAAGGTTTTTGTGGATCCCCAACCCAGATGGAATATGATCCAGCTTATATGCAGGTTGATACGCTTGATCTTGAGATGATTTGGGAGAATCCAATTACAGGTATTGTCAATTTCGAGCCAACCCTAGAGATATGAGAACCTGGTTCACCTACCATTGAATTCCCAGACACCTGTAATGATGAGCTTAAAATAGAATTCCTCAAGAATGTAAATCCCGAGCTTTATCCTGTTAAGGTAATTTTCAAGGATGATTCTGACATCCTAATAGAGCCCAGCATAGATTTTAGTAATCCAAACCCTACCTTAAACCTAGAATTTGGATTCAAGCCTGTTTAGGATAATTATGAGGCCCCATGTGATGAGACTCAGATTTTCAAGTTGAACTATGATTCTAGGCCTATGTTTGATGACTACACCTCTTTAGACTCCTTCAAGATATAGATCGATTTTTCAGAAATCACGCCAATTTACGACACATAAATCGAGTTGGAAGAGTTCAGATTCGATTGGGTCTCTCCTAGGAGCCAATAACCCGAACCCATGCCTAATAGAGACACCTTTTTGAGTTCGGATTCTCAATTTAGGTTAGATCCAAGTCAGGTTGCTGGTTCTCCACATCTCAATTCACTCTGTGGTGGAACATCCGATCTGCAATCAGGTTCAGAACATGATCTTCACAAGTTCTTTGATGATTTCGAATCCTACTCTGATTTCAGAGAACCTTTGTTTCTTGACGACTACAAGCCAATCTACGACCTCAGTATCTATGACCCATTCTTCGACTCTGACTCTGAGTCCCCTGATCACAAGATCATTGATTCAAAATTAAGTTCCATTGAGTTGGAATCATTCCTTTATGATCTACAAGATTCAGAAACTACAAATGCCAAGAGTGTATGAAATCCAGAGTTTGAATCTTTTCTTGACATCGATTTTCATGATCCTATAAACACTCTCTAGGCATTTGCATTTGATTTTGATGAGCTCTATGAAGACTCTCTAGATACACCTACCTTTGAACCTTTTCTAGAGGAGCCCTCACATACAGTTCTCTTGGAAGCCACCTCTTCTATAGCACATATGGAACCTGCTCAAATCTGATCCCACCCCCGATCCGCAACCGGAATCAACTTCTACTCTGATTCTCCTCTTGATGATCTGGTCGCATATGATTCTCCTCCATCTTTTGATCGGGTTTCGAACTTTGATCAGATCAATAATCACGCCCCATCCTTTTCTGATCACTCTCATAGGGATCTCACATCCTCCACTAATCCATTCTCTATTGAGGACCCCTACTCTGACTAGGTTAATTGGAATCAGCCAAACCCGCGATTCTCACTACCACATCCGTTTGTACTTCAAGGCATCTAGTGGGCACCATATCTACTGATTAACATCCATTAACCCACTAGACTAATTGGGTTTGGGTTGCATCATCAGCCTATTGATCTGAACAAGCACCTGGTTGGACCAACCAAGCTTTTGATTAAGGTGCTTGTTTTACAAGACTTCTCTGATTTGACCACTTATTCTCTATGACTATTTTCTGCTTGGTTGAAGGCATTGAATTTAGCACTTAACGGGAGGTAACCCGTCATTTCAAAAACCCGAGACCCTTCTAATTATCCTTTTGAGCTTCACGTCTACTGCATTCTGAGTTTAATTTTAGAATAGCCGACTCCACCTTTGGTATTTGTATCAAAGATTGAAATCGTCTACAATAGTCATCCCGACCTGTTTGCCCACCCTTTTGACCCTGTTCTAACCCATGAACCATGTTGATTTCATACCCTCTGGTTTACAATGAGGACATTGTAAAACTTAGCCATGGGGGGTGTTAAAGTGCAAACACGTAAAAATTCACATTTTGAAGGGTTCTTAGAAAGAAATTACATATTTAAAAAAAAATTGAAAACACAAAAAATGGAGAAAGGGGAGGAAATTTTGAGAGGATTAATTGCATATCATTTTGATGAAGAGAGAGGTGATTAAAATGCTAACAAGGAGTTGTAATTTGAAATAAAAATGATAGTCATTAGTAAAAGATTATGGAATCTACTTAAGTTCTAGACCAAATCATAAGAAAAGAAATCAAGTCCTAAGCCTCTAGAATGACAAAAAGACAAAGAGATTAGTATGAGTGCTGATCTTAGGCCTCTTGGGCTTGTTTTAGGCTTAAAAATTTACGTATCCATTAAGATCTGGATAATCCTCAAGAGGTTGGGGAAAATGTGAAGCTTACATATTAGGTCTAAGGCTTAGGGAGTATTCGACCTTGTTAACTGACCTCTAGTTTGTGGGATTCAGTAACCTAAGCACCCTAATCCACACACAGTCTGGTTCAATGTACTTAATATCAAAATCATGCAAAAGCGTTTAATTCTGTTCTGAAAAAGCTACTTAGATTAGGAGCAGCTTATATACACAAGTTAATTTGGATGAATTCCCAGTGTAGAGAGGTGGAAAATTCCCCTCAAAGATGCGCAATAACATACCATCTCCTCGATGCTTGTCTCCTAGGATATCTAAATATCCTACCAGGGGCACGTAAGCACCTTGTGCTAATTCAGGTACCATGGGCAGGATTATCCTGAAATTTTGATCGCCAGGGTCTAAATTTAGCTACAAAATGCCATGGGTAGCACTATCTCAAAGTGTCAAAAGCCAGGGTTTGGAGGTTGCCATGGGTGGTGCTATCCCGAAGCATCGAAAGCTAGGGACCCTACAAGGATTGATGGTGGGAGAAAGGAATCCGATACAGACTGTGTTTTTAAGCCAATCTGAAGCTAGAAATAACTAAGAAAAAGAGAGAGAAAGCTCTCCAAAAATGAAAAATATTCTTTTATCCCTCTCTCTTGTAAAAATGCAGTGCAAACTGAACCTGGACTAACCATGTTACAAGCACGGGTGCTTTAACCGCTGGATCCAACGAACCTTAGGTTAGTTTCTGTTGGCCTTAGAAACCTTCGCTGTAGACTGAGGCTAAAGCTGGTTAGGTCTGAATCTTGATTGGTACTTGAGTACCTCTAGGCCTACTATTAGCATTCTGATCTAATTTCTAAAAAGAAGAAAGAATCAGGACTTTGAACATTAAGGTATGGTCTAGAATTTAAGTTAATTCCATGAGATTTTGCTAAGGGACTGGCAAAAGTTAGGCATGGGGGTATGATGATAACATCATCATCAGCTATATCTAGTTTTAATTAGTCATATTCCATTAATAAATGCTCCTACATAACCACCAAAGGACCATAATTCACTACACATCCTTTTTGAGAGCTAAACAGGAAACCAGGGTTAAATCATGAATGTAGAATAACCAAGGATTTTCTTAGAGATTTATTAAAGGTCAAATATGCATTAAAGTCTAATAAGAGGGTTCGTGTAGATAGAAACGAGTTCTCACGCATTTTGAGAATTAAATGACATCTGAAATCCTAAAAACAGACCCACTTAATTCACTAAGGTTCTGGTTAGGGTAAAATTCACCTAAACCCTCTAACAATCACAGAAAAATATTCTCTAGGGTTTGGCATCTTTGATTTGACCATTGGAATCCATTTTGACCTAAAAAAGATTCTTTGATAGACAGTTGCCCTAATTTAGGTTTCTATGCAATTTACCTAGTCAAACTTAGTCAAAACCTAAATCTGACTTTACCATCAGATTCCTTGGGCCCAAATTAGGTTTGTATCAAAATTTAGGCTCAATCAGAGATCATCTTGACCTAGTTTGCATTTTAATCTTCTTCTGACTCTTTTTCCTACAAAGAACCCCTTGACTTTTGAAAACCTTATAGGGATCCCCCTAACTTCTTCATCTTCTTCACATCCGGGTCCCTGCCGCCATTAGGAATAGCTGTAGCATCTTCGACGAGATTTGAACGAGATTTTCTTACTCGTTTCTCAATCAATTAGTCCGAGATTTGAACTAGAGATTCCTTGAGGAATTCTCTTTCAATCAAGTCCGTTCTTGGACTTCAATTCTTTCCTAATCTCCCATGCTAATGCATGGGAGATGTGGGTATCCCACATACGCAAGAGCCACGTGCTTCTTAGCTTGGTTTCCAAGCTTGGAACACCCTTCTAAGCCTTATATAAGATCCTATGAAGCTTCACCGATCTCCTTAGCAAGGTTTGGCCCCAAAAATCTTCCTTTTTTCCTATCTCCAGCCACCTCCATCCTAGCTCTGATGAGCCTCCTCCTCCATCGTCCTACAGCCTCCCAACGACCAAATTGGGAGTGCCAAGTTCTTCCCCAACTTCTTCTGCTCCTCGACGGTCAACTCAGGGGCTTCCAAATCTCCTTCCTCCTCATCGTTCCTCCACCGAAGAACTCCTCTTCCACGGTGCCGGCCAATCAAAGCTGGTGCCCTCCTACCCCTTTCGACCGATAAAATTAGGTTCCTTGTCTCACTCTCTCTTTCTACTTCACTTCTCTCCCCTTAGGTTTTAGATTCGACCAACAAATCACTCGCTTCCTCACCGTCTTCCCCAAGTTCGATTAGAGCTCCGGTGAGCTTGCATCAACAATCCACACCTTGAAACTCCATGCCATTTGCTCCATAAGCTCTCCCACGACCGTGTGAGCAAAACCCCTCAAAAGATTGAGGGTTTCGCTCAACGGAACCACCGGTCGGAGAACCCAACATTCCGCCATTCATTCCTTCACCCTTCGGCTACCACTCACCACTAATCACCAAATTAACCTCGCCACCATCCTCCTTGCCTCATGGTGAAACATCTGAGTGCCTTTGACGAGGTTGAAAGGCCATACTTTATGTTTCAGATATCTACCGGACCTCCTCTGTCTCCCTTGCCATCTCTGGTGTCATTCACAGATCTCCATCTCTCAATTCATCCAGCTGTAAGCCTCACTCAATGCGGAATCCTCAGCCCCAGGTCTCCAAGTCCTCAATTGAGCAGGGAAGCAACAGTAGTTGCTCCAATCACTCGCAGTTGGTTGCTGCATTCGTGCGAAGAAACTGGGGACACAATAGTCTCACATCATTAACTAATGGCTCGTTAGCTGCCCATATATGAAATTTGTGATAATGCTTTATCGCCCATGATCACGGGGGTCGGGTCCCCTCTCACACATATGCACTCGTCATTCACCCGCACCCCCGGTGGACCTCGTCAAACCCGATTACTTGGATCCGAAGGCCCGATTATATGCCCGGTTACATGATAGAGAGAGAGAGTAGGAAGGAGAGAGAGAGCGCGGGGGAAAGGGGGTTTTTGCTCTTTGAAGGAAGTGTCCCTATGTGACACTTAGCCAAAACTTGAGGAATTGCTTCCCCGTTGCTGTGAGAGGAGAAGGCTTGCCAAGAGGAAGACAGCCTATGCATACTGAAGAAAAAGGAAGAGGAAGAAGGAAGAGAAGAGATGAAGAAGATGAATAGTGCCTTTGCACCATAGCATCGAGACACTGTGGCATTGTTTGAATTACTATTCAATAATTTAAGTACTATAGTTAAGATACATGCTTAAATGTGGATCCAAAAGGTGATTTAAATCACCAATTTTTAGGATCATTTCCATTCTTTTAACTATGTCAAACTCATTTTATACATTTATGATTAATTATTGAGTAATTATTCATCCTAGAATATCATTCTTGGCTTAATTATTGTACTCATTTATATTTTGATTGAGATTAGGGAGTGAATGCAACACTTGCTCCCTGTGTTCAACCTCAGACTTTTCTGAGTTATAAATTTAAGTGTTTAATGCGATTTTGTCCTATACTATAACACATTTCTTAAACATCGATGATTTCGTGTTAACACTTATGGGAAACCTAGTAGTACACACGACTGTGCACATACTAGCTACAACCTACTCAAGAAATCTAGCCTTTTTATCTAAGTCTGGTCCTCAAAGAAATGCGAGAAATGAATTTGAGACATAAAGAAGAAATGAATCAATTGAGGATAGAATTGACATGACAAATGGACCAACTAGTAGATGCTAGACAACACGGGATGTTGCCATCCCAACCCATCCCCAACCCAAGGAACTTTTATAGGGTTAACCAGAACAACACTTGGGAGCAACAAGCACATATAGCTCAACTTGCTCCCCAACACCCACATGGCTTTGCTAACCCTAATCCTAACTAGGCCCAACCTATCTTGCAAAACCCACTGATGATAACATCATCATCAGCCATAACTAGCTTTATTTAGTCACAATCAATTGACAAATGCTCCTACATAATCACCAGAGAGTCGTAATTCATTGCATATCCTTTCTGAGAAGAGTGCATTAAAATAGGGATAAATATGCAGTTTTAACAGAAGATCATAAATGTAGAATAACCATAGTGTTTCCCAGGGGTTATCTAAGGTCAAATGTTCATTAATGTCCAACAAGAGGGTCCGTGCAGACAGAAATGGGTTTTCACGCATTTCGAGAGTTAAAACTGCACTCGAAACTCTAATTTCAGAGCCTCTTAAATAACAGAGGTGATGGTCATGATAAATTCCATATAAACCTTCCAAAAATCATAGAAAAATATTTCACAAGGTTTGGTACCCTTGATTTGGCCATTGGAACCAATTTTGACTGAAAATAGAGCCTCAGATAGGAAGTTGCCCTAATTTGGGTTTATACGTAAATTAGCCAATCAAACATGGTCAAAAACAAAATCTAACTTTACCATCAGATTCCTTGGGTCCAAATTAGATTTTTACCAAAATTTAGGCCCAATCAGAGATCATCTTGACCTAGTTTGCATTTCAGTCTAGTTAAGACTCTTTTTTTCTCACATTCACACTTAACTTTCGAATTCTTTGCAATCAGGTCCCTGATCTTTTCGTCATCTTCACATTTAAGTCCCTACATCCATTAGGAGTGAGTAACAGCTCACCATTGAGATTTGAGCGATATTTTCTCGCTCAATTCTCAATTAATCAGTCTTAAAATTGAAAGAGAGAATCCTTCAGGAATTCTCTTCCAAATGAGACTGGCCATGAATCCTATTTCCTTCCCAATCTCCCATGCGAATGCATGGAAGATGTGGGTATCCCATAGGCGTGAAATCCTCAGGCTTCCAAGCTTGGAATGCCCCCCTGAGGCCTATAAAAGATCCCTTGATGATAACCTTACCTCCTTAGCTTGGTTTTGGATCGGATTCCACCTTCTTCTCCTCTCTCTGGCCAAACTCTCTGCAAGCTCTGTCGAGCTTCTCTGTCCACCTTCTTCACCAGCCTCCACAGACTATAGTCAGTCGATTCTTCTTCCTTAAGCTCCTCTGCATCTCGCAATACTAGTAGGCGCCTCTTTCCACCTTCATCCTCACCATTCTCCCTCAACGGAGACTTCACCTTCCACGGCGCCAGCCATACCATACCCGACATCTTCCTCCCCTTTCGTCTGATTAGATTAGGTTAGTTAGGTCGCCCTCTCCCTCTACTTCCTTCACATCCCTTTAAACCCTTAATTCAACCCGCGATGCCACCGTTCACCCGTCGTCTTCTCTACATCCAGCCGCCCTCCGGCGAGGTTTCCCCGACGCTCCACCATACCAAACGCCTCGCCAACACTTCCTACACCTCTACATTGACCACGCGAGCAAAACCCCACAAGAAATTGAGGGGATTGCTGCACCAACCACTCCATCGATCACCACACCTTCGCAATATCATCTCCGACCTCCGTAAACCCCCACACACCGCCAAGCTCCATGCAAACACCATGACCACCTTTGTGGTGCTTTGGCGATCATCCTGAGGTATTTTAATGTGGCCGTGAGGCATTATTCATTGTTTCAGGTCTTCACCATTGTTCTCTGCTGTCACTTCCATCTCCACCTTCGTTCACAGTCCTCTGGCTGCCAAACCATCTGCCTCCACCATCAGAAGATACGGTTTCACCTCATGACGCCAACCGCATCTCCAATTAGCTTCCCACCAGCAGCAACATCCGCAATTGATGGGTTTCACCTCTGCTGTAGATGCGTGAAGAAGAGTAGTGAGATTAGTCCCACATCGGTGAGCGAACAACGTGCAGCTACGTATAAAGTGTTTTTGTGAAGTGAGTTATTCGCCCAAGTCACTAAGGGGTCGAGTCCCTCACACCCCTTTCACTCGATAACCTGAGCTATCATCACTCCTCGGTCACCACCCACGTCGGTGACCCTGGACACTGTTAGAGACCCATTTACCCGAATATGGATCCGATTACATTGGGTTTGAGAGAAAAGAAGAGGAGGAACTTGTGAGAGAGTAGGGGAGGGTTTTGCTCTCTTGTGCTCTGTGCTAACACCTAGTCACTGAAGGCTTTGGTTCCCTTGTGCATGTGAAGGAGAAAAAGAAGAGAAGGGCCATGCCTCTAAAGAAGAAGGGAGAGGGAAAGAAAAGAAGCCAAGAGAAGTAGAGTAGAAGAAGAAAGAGAGAAAGGCTTTGTAAAGCCTTGTGCCTAACACACTTAAGTCATCTGATTGATAAATCTGTTGTCTGATTGAGCATTATTTGAGATACTGTTGCAATATTTAAGTACTATGGTTAAGGTTAAATTGATTAGGAGATGCATGCTTAATTAGAGGATTTAATTGGTGATTCAAATCATCACTATGTAGATTCTCTCCATTCTTTTTGTCTCTAGATACATTGGATTTTATTGAATAACTAATGTGACAGGTTATTATTCATTAAATATCTACTTGAATGTTTAATTACTTGTGCTCATTGATTTTGAATGCGATTAATGTTGTGAATTCCATATTTGCTCCCTGTGTTTGACCTCAGACTTCTTTAGATTTTGAATTATAAATTTTATCTGTTTTTAAGAGATTTTGACTTGCTACGACGATTACATCCTTTGGACATTGATCTGACCTCGACAAATACCCACATGAACATTTCAACTATAATGCCTTTGCCAGAGCTATAACTTTGAGAAGTGGGAGACAAATCCAAGATCCTTACCCCTCCAAATCTCAATCTAATCAAGATCTTGAGGAGCCCAAATCTAACCTGGAAGATCAAATTAATCAAGAAGATAAGGATCAGGACCCGAACACTCATGATTTCTCTTAAGCACCTTTTCTTGAAGACTTGAACAAATATAGGAAAAAGAAAACCAATCCATTTAAGGAGTGGCTTGATATTTTTAAACAAGTCCAAGAGAATATACCACTCCTTGAAGCAATTGAGAATATCCTAGCTTGCATGAAATTTTTGAAAGAAATGTGCACACCTAAACGCCAGGCCAAATTATCTAAAAGGGTAGTGTTATTTGAACAAGCTAGTGCAGTTATCCTTAGAAACCTACCTCGAAAACAAAATGATCCTGGAGCCCCTCTGATTTCTTGTGTTATTGGGGATACTACCTTCGATAGGGCTATGTTAGATTTAGGTGCCTCCATTAATTTGATCTACAGAATGTTATTTGAAAAATTTAACTTTGGAGAGTTAAAACCTACTGAGGTCGTACTACAGCTGGCTGATTGATCTATGACCACATCCCAGGGATTTATTGAGGATATAATTGTCAAGGTTCATGATTTTTATTTTCCTGTGGATTTCTTGGTCCTTGACATGGAGGTACTAGAAAATTTGAAAAACACCCTAATAATTTTGGGAAGACCATTCTTAGCTACTACCAAGGCTAATATTGACTATGAATTTGGTAGTATGGAAATTAAATTCCAGGACAAGAAGACAAAGATTAATATTTTTAAGGCCATCAAACAATTGGATGATTGTGGAATGATAGAAGATTTTGTGGATGTAGACCATACTATTGAATATTGTATGAAGTTACAAGTTTCCCAATCTGACCCTACAGGCCTTGATCCCCAAACCAATCAAGAGGTCAGTGATCCAATCACTGACTTGATTCTAAGACCTCTTGAGGATAACTGTGATCCACCTTTGGACCTTTCATCCTAAGGACCCAAACCAGAACTAAAACCTCTTCCTGATTATCTAAAGTATGTTTTCTTGGGATTTAATCAGACTTATCTAGTGATCATTAGCTCTTATCTAACCCAAACTCAGGAAAATCAATTAATTCAAGTTCTGGGAAGAAACAATAGGGTAATTGGTTGGACATTGGATGATCTAAAGGGAATCGATCCTACTTACTGCACCCACAGAATATATGTTGAGTGACGAGTCGATTGTTCGCTTTAAAGTCGTTTGTAGTTTTATGTGGTGGAAAAATTGACTAATCAATATTTAAAAAGAAATAACCACTCGCAGAAGAGCGGGTCATATCCACAAGGAGGCAATGACATATTTAAATTCGTACCAGTTAAAAATGTTCGTTCGTAGTTATTTTAGACAAGAATCAAGCCAAAAATTACCTTCAGATTAAGGTTGAATCAAGAAATCATGCTGAAATAGCAATTCTTAATAACTAGAGGATATTTGTTGCAATGCAGATTGAATAAATTATCATTAAAAGTTGACAATGGCAGAAAATGTAATTATTAATGGCATGGTTACTGTAGCAAAATAGGGGATTTATTCCCCTTGGCCATGCGCGACGAGGAGTGGATGGCCAGTCTGCTGCAGGCGTGCGGGTGAGGGCTGGAGCCGGTGCTGCACGCTGGCTGGAGGTGTGGGCGCGCACTGTTGGCGGTGGGTGCGGGTGCTGCAGGCGTGGGTGCGTGCACTGTTGGCGGTGGGCGCGGGTGCTGCAGGCGGGTGAGAGCACTGTTGGCGGTGAGCGCGGGTGTGAACGAAGGCTGAAGGGCGTGCAGATGAAGGCTGCAGGCGTTGGGGTGGTGTTGGAGCAGCCAGTCCCGCTGTTGTGTGCGTAGGTGGTGTGATGCGGGCATGAGCGGTGAGGCGCAGAAGGAGTGGGTGCGGCTAGAGGCTGTGCCCGCCTTGCATGCGGCTCGAGGGCGTGCGGGAGGATTGCTAGCCGTGACCACCTTGCGCGTGGCTGGAGGGCGTGCGGGCAGGCGTGGAGTGAGCAGGTGAGGGTTGGCAGTTCAAGTGAGCGGGCGAGTGTGGTTGTTGCAGGAGCGGGAGGTCGAAGCTTCAGACGTCCGAGAAACTTCCCGGACGTCTTAACTAGCTGAGGGGTGATTTCAGTAGCTGCGATGGTGGTTGTTGATGACGATGTCGAGGGAGGTGCACGGCGAGGTGCTCACGGTAATGCGGACGACCTCCTGATGGCGGTGTGGCCTGTCACACCACACGCCTACGGTGGTGGAGGGTCGTCGCTGCGGTTGAGGCCGGCAGTGTGGAATGGAAGAGATGGCCTCTGCACAGTGTGGGTTGAGGGTGGAGGCCTACCCCGCTCGACAGCCTCTCTCCTCCTTTTGTAGCTGCCTGCACGAATTTGAATGGAGAGGCAGGAGCAGATCCACCTTCTCCGCTGATCCATGAATGTGGCTTTAGTGCGGCAGGAGGCGTTGCAGCGACTGCCGAGCCGTTGCTGAGAAGAAGAAGAATAAAGGATATTATTAAAATATTATGGTTATTTATATACAAACCCTCAACTTTTATGTTAACTAAAACAATGTACCTAATTGGTTAACTAATTAAATGAATGCCATTCTAAGCTAATTCTAAATGCATTTAAAATATGAATGCAATGCATGGATTATGTAATTAAATTAAAAATATGAATAAATCTATTTACATCCTAATTTATGCTAAATAAATGTTAGAATTAACCTAATGTCTAGGCACTTAAATACTTAAATAGCTCACAACTATGGGCTAATCAAATACCCCCATGCCTAGTTTTTGCTAGTCCCTAGCAAAATTAAGTGAAACATAGCACTCCAAGTAGACTAGTTAACTCACTTGGTCTTCCTTCAGAAGCATATTAAGTTCAGACTCTAGACCCAAGGTTCCTAAGTAGTTGCTAGGTTACAGACTAGGTCGGCTAAAGACGAGTTGCAGGCACAAGTTTCCTTGATTTCTGACTCTACCCTAAGGTTTATTAATCCCTGAGATTAAAGATCCATGCCTGTGCATTGGTCTGAGTTATTTGAGTTAAAGGAAAAAGTTTTATATATATATATATATTTTTTTTTTTGTTTGTTTGTTTGATTCTTCTAAGTCTAACCTCAGATCAGCTATCAACACGGTCTGTGCCGGATTCATTGTTCCCATTACCATACCTCCAAGGGTGCCTGGCTTTCGATGCTTTGAGATAGCACCATCCATAATGACCCCAAGAACTCCTGGCAATCGACACTTCGAGATAGTATCGCCCATGGATTTCTTAAGCGAATTCAGGCCTATGGCAATCGGCACTTCGAGATAGGGCCGCCCATGGTACCTGAACCACGCAATGCGCTTACATGCCCCCAGTAGGATGGATATCCTAAGCGACAAGCGTCGAGGAGGTAATATGTTATCATCGCATCCTCAAGGTGAGTATATACTCCACCTCTCCTGCGGCGGGAACTCTTCCAATCAAAATGTGTTTTCAAGCCTTTCCTAAGTCAAAACTACGAGAACCAAATCTCTTTTTAGAAAGAAAGAAATTAAGTTAATTACCAGACCAAGTGTGTGAAATTTGGATGCTTGGGTTACAAGGACCTGTAAACCAAAAGGTAGAACAAGACTCCAGGTACTACCCCACCTTTTAACTCAAACCCTAGCTTCCCTTCCACAACCTCTTGAGGATTGGTCCGTAACTTAACTCCTACTTAAGTTTTTAAGTCCACAAAGGACCCTAAAGGTCTAAAGCTAGTAGCTTATTTAGCTTCTAAAGTTTGACCCTAGAATTAATTTAGTCTACCCTAGAGTTCTGATTTGCTTAAGAATGCAGGACTTAGCCAGTTAAGATCAAAAATTTTGTTTTTTTTTGTCATTTTCATTTTTTTATATGCATGCTATAAACAAAATGCCTCAGGTCCTCTCCCCCATGCCTGGTTCAAACAATGTCCTCATTGAAAACGAAAATAGCTAAAGGAAGATATTACTTGAGGCGGAGAATGGTAGGAGCTAAGGCTCCTCAAGAGTGACTTTGTCAACCAGATGGCCATCTAAAGTTACGTATGGTTTTAACCGTTGACCGTTGACGATAAAGGGAGTTATTGAAGAGGAAGGATTTTTGATCTCCATAGCTCCATGCGGAAATACTTTGGTGATTATGTAAGGCCTATCCCAACGAGATTTTAACTTCCTAGGAAAAAGCTTAAGTCTGGAATTGAAAAGCCAGACTTGTTGGTTGGGCTTAAAGGTCTTTTTGAAGAATAAACTTATCATGCAAGACCTTAGTTCTTTCTTTATAAGCTTGAGAGGTGTCATAAGCATCATTCCTCAGCTCCTCAAGCTCACTTAATTCTAGAAGTCGTGCCTTACCTGTCTTCTCTAAATCCATGTTAACACTTCGAATAGCCCAAAGTGCTTTATGTTCCAACTCAACAAGTAAATGGCATACTTTTCCATGCACAATCCGAAAGGGAGAAGTACCCAAAGGGGTCTTATAGGCCGTTCGATATGCCCACAAAGCATCATCGAGCTTTTGGGACCAGTCTTTCCTATCAGGTCTAACGGTCTTTTCCAAAATATTTTTTATCTCCCTATTTGATACTTCAACCTGGCCACTTGTCTAAGGATGGTAAGGGGTAGAAACCTTGTGAGTCACTCCTAAACTCTTAATTAACCGATTGAAGTGGTGGTTTCGGAAATGAGGTCCCCCATCACTTATAATAGTCTTGGGGCAGCCGAAACGGGATATGATATTGGCCTTCACAAATTTCAAAACTACAAAGTGGTCATTTGTGCACGTAGGAATGGCCTTTATCCATTTAGAGACATAATCAACTGCCACCAAGATATATTCAAAACCATGGGACGATGGAAAGGGGCCCATAAAGTCAATTCCCCACACATTAAAAATTTCAATAGATTGAATAGGATGTTGAGGCATTTCATTCCTCTTCCCAATCATTCCAGTCCGTTGACATCTAATACAGGCCTTAACAAAATTATGAGAATCCTTAAATAAGGAAGGCCACCAAAAATCGGACTGGAGAACCTTAAAAGCAGTTTTCTTAGCACCAAAGTGTCCTCCACAATGAAGTTCATGGCAGAAACTCAGCACACTTTGTTGTTCTTCTTCAGGCACACAACGTTTCAATACTTGGTCTTGTCCAATTCTAAATAATTCTAGCTCTTCCCAATGAAAATATCTTGCTTGAGAAATGAATCTCTTTCTTTTCTGCTCATCCCAAAAGCTAGGAGTTTGTCCAGTGACCAAGTAATTTACAGTGTCTGCATACCAAGGTAAAGTTGGTGTTACCGCCATCAGAGTTTCATCGGGAAATGTCTCGCGAATGTCTCCAGAAAGAGAGTCATTAAGAGGAAGGCGAGACAGGTGGTCAGCCACAACATTTTCTATTCCTTTTTTCTCACGTATTTCCAAGTCAAATTCTTGAAGGAGTAGGATCCACCTAATCAGACGTGACTTAGAATCTTTCTTAGCAATGAAATGTTTCACTGCTGCATGATCAGTAAAAATAACCACCTTAGACCCAAGTAGATAAGACCTAAACTTCTCCAGAGCAAAAACTACAGCGAGTAATTCTTTTTCAGTGACGGTGTAGTTTTGCTGAGGTTCAGTTAAAGTCTTACTTGCGTAATGCAGCACATGAGGTCTTCCCTCAACCCTTTGTCCAAGGACTGCTCCCACTGCATAATCCAAAGCATCACACATAAGCTCAAATGGGAGTGTCCAATCAGGAGCTTGGAGAATAGGCACAGAGATCAAGGCCTCCTTTAGGGTTTGAAAGGCCTCGACACACTTTGAATCAAAATTGAAGCAAGATTCCTTCGCCAATAAGTCACAAAGTGGCCTATAAATCTTACTAAAATTTTTAATAAAGCACCTATAAAAGCCAGCATGGCCCAGAAAGGATCTACTCTATTTGACATTAGTAGGCAATGGAAGTTTGGAAATAGAATCAATGTTGGTTTTATCTACTCCCAAACCTTGCTCGGATACAACATGCCCAAGTACAATTCCTTTTTGTACCATGAAGTGACTTTTCTCCCAGCTGAGGACTAAACCAGTCTCCTTACATCATTTCAACACATTCTCTAGGTGCAGGAGACACTGGTCGAAAGACGAGCCATAAATAGAGAAGTCATCCATAAATACTTCAACACACTCGTCAATCATGTCCAAAAAGATAGACATCATACACCACTGGAAAGTTGCAGGGATATTACATAATCCAAACGGCATATGCCTGAATGCAAAAGTACCGTAAGGACTTGAGAATGTCATCTTTTCCTGGTCATTAGGAAAGACTACCACCTGATTGTACCTAGAATATCCATCGAGAAAGCAATAATACTTATTCCCTGCCAATTTTTTGAGAATTTGATCAATAAAAGGCAAAGGAAAGTGATCCTTCTGGGTAGCGGTGTTCAGCTTGCGGTAATCAATACAGACCCTCCATCCAGTTGAGGGTCTAGTGACAACTTGTTCACCTTGGTCGTTGAGTTCCACAATAAAGCCTGCCTTCTTTGGCACTACATGAATGGGACTGACCCATTTACTATCAGCAATGGGATATATGATCCCAGCGTCCAACCACTTCAGGATTTCCTTTTTTACAACCTCCCTCATATTAGGGTTCAAACATCTCTGCATGTCCCTAAAAGGCTTGATGGAATCATCAGTATAAATGTGGTGCATGCAGATTGTAGAGTCTATACCCTTAATGTCAGCAATGCTCCAAGCAATATCTTCCTTGTGCCTAGACAGGCATTCAATCAAGGCTCCCTCCTGTGCCTCAGATAGCACAGCCGAAATGATAACGGGGAGCGTATCATTGGCACCTAGGAAAACATACTTGAGAGTGTCAGGGAGGGGTTTCATCTCAAGGTCGGGGGCTTGTATGGTTGAAGGTTTCATAATAGATGTCCCCGTCTCAGGTAGCAAATCTACCTTTGGTGGAAATGATGGGGGAAGAGACTCAGCAGAAACTCCTAGCAATTCCTCTAGTTCTAGTATATCCACTTCACATTCCTCCAAGAGATGGGAATGCTCATTTAGCATGATATGCTGAAGGGGGTCATCACATAACATTGCAGGAGTTGCCTCTTCAATCAGGTCATCTATCACCTCAACTTGAGAACAATCCTCAAGTCTGGCTTATTTGTAAGCATCAAACACATTAAGCCGGATTTTCCTGTTCCTAAAGCCCATTTTCAATGCCCCAGTATTGCAATTAATTGAAGCATGAGAAGTTGCAAGGAAGGGGAGGCCCAAAATGATGGAGGGTTTGGTTGGCTTGTTGGTAGGGTCAGTGTCCAAAACTAAGAAGTCAATGGGAAAGAAGAAATCCTCCACTCTTATGAGGACATCTTCCAAAATTCCCCATGGTGTCTTAAGTGATCGATCAACAACTTGAAGGATTACAGGGCTAGGTTTCAGATTGCCTCCCCCAAGTTGTTCATACACATATCTTGAAAGGATGTTCACCCCCGCACCCAGATCAAGTAGAGCCTCATCAATTTGTAAGTCACCAATAACTACAGAGATGTATGGGGCTCCAGGGTCCTTAAGTTTTGGGGGTGTGCCATGTTGAACAATTGAGCTAACAGAATCAGGCAGGACAACTTTTGATTGGGCCTATTTTCTAGATTGCCGTTTTTTCATGCACAGGTCCTTTAAGAAGTGGGCATAAGACGGAATCTACCTGATAGCTTCAAGCAAAGGCAGGTTAATCTGCACTTGCTTGAAAGTTTCCATAATCTCATCCGTCTTATCTTTGGCTCCAAATGAGCCAGCAAAAGCCTGCCCAGAGGTGGATAAGCGCTTTGGAAAAGGCACTCTCGATCTCTGGGTGGAAGGGTTGTCATGTCGAGTAAGGGGTGGAACGGGGGCAACTTCTTCTGGTGAGGTGATTTCAAGCGAAGAAGATTTGGGCAAGTCTTCTCCGGTGGGGGTGAAAGTCGGGGTGGATGGTTTTTTAGGGGGTGAGACTATAAGAGCATCGGGTTTGGAAATTTCTTTCCCACTCCTCAGAATAGTCACCGCCTGAGCATGCTCCCTAAAGACAATCCCTTTTCCTTTAGGATTTTCCTCAGCAGCACTGGGGAGCTTCCCAATCTCCCACTGTCTAACGGCCTCAACAAGGTGTCCAATTTGTGATTTCATCTCATGTATAGCCTTGTCATGAGATTGGATGATGGCACTTTGACTTTCTTACATAGTTTTCAACATCACCTTCAATTCATCCATCTCAGAGGTTTTAGGATGGGCAAAGGTCTGAGGTTGGTTCATTTGATGCTTTTGAAAGGATTGTGGTTTGTAATTCCCTGAATTTGAGACATTTCCTTGTCTCCATGAAAAGTTTGGGTGGTTCCTCCATCCCTCATTATAAGTGTTGGAGAAAGGGTCATTATGAGGTCTTGGACGTAACCCTTGAGCGGCATTCAAATCCGCTTGTACAAGCTTAGGGAATTGGGAGGCCAAGTGGCAATCCACAGTGGCTTGTGTATTGCCTTGACAAATTAAGCATTCGAAAGCTTGGGATGTGGAGGTGTTAGGTACGAATGAACTCGGGTTCGACATAAGCCTTTCCACGTTTTGATTCAATAATTGAATTTGATAGGCTAAATTCTGGGTGTCCCTTGCCTCATTCACCTCCAACTTTCTTTGCATGAGAGTGGGCTTTCTATCCATGTAGGCAGAATTCAAGTGAATAGAATTCTCACTCAAAGTATCAAATAAGTTCCAAGCTTCATCCTCAGTCTTAGATAGAAAGGTTCCTGCACAGGCACCATCCACAGTTTGCCTATGCGAATCATTAAGTCCGGTGTAGAACCTTTCAACCAGTTGCCATTTAGGCACCTGGTGATGTGGGCAAAGTCTCAGCAAGTCGTTAAAGCGCTCCCATGCATCATGGAATGCTTCCCCATCCTTTTGAACAAAACTCATAATTTCCCTCCTAAAGTGATTTGTTTTGCACATAGGGAAGTACTTCTTCAAAAACTCCTTCAGGGCATCCCAAGTATTTATATTATCAAGGGTGTGATACCAATACTTGGCTTTGTCCTTTAGGGAGAAGGGAAAAAGGGTCCGCATTTGAGTGTCATCAGTAATGCCCTGCAGCTTCACCGTGGAATAGACCTCGGTGAATTCCTCAATATGCCTGTAAGGGTCTTCCCTAGTAGTACCATAAAAGGAGGGTAGCAAGGATATGGTACTACTTTTGATCTCATACGGATTGTCCCCTCCAGGTCTACGTAGTGCAGGGCCAGCTTGATTGGTTGGGATGAAATATTCCTTAAGGCTCCTTTGACCGGCCATTTCTACCCTTGGAAGGTCTCTTCTTAGGATTCTTTCAGGTTCAGGATCAAATACAAGTTGTCTCCTAAGAGAACGCCTACCAAGCATGCACTACAAACACAATTCAAAAGAACTTGTTCGGTCTTTACAAATTTAGGCTTTTGACTTTAGTTCCAATTGTAGGTGGCAAAACAAGTTGCCCAATCAATTACGTGCCTATTGTCAACCTTCGAAATGCCTAAAAAGACCTAGTTGGAGCTTAGGCATTCTTCCCTAAATCTCAAATGGTCAAGTAAATCCAAAGACGGAAGATCGAGGGATGCAAGTAGGCCTAAGCCTTTCTTTGAAGCTGTGCTTTCGCGGTGCTTCTCAACTACCCCCAAAAATCCGTGATAGGGTATCCCCCTCTTTGGATTTACAAAACCTTTGATCTCAAGTTTCGAACACTTCAGAATCCAACAGTAGGAGGGCTCTTGTCCTAGTCGTTTCAAGACTTAGGAGTGTCTAAATGAGTGCTGTGGTGCAACAGATATAAGTGTGCATTCACCGCAAAAGGATTTTGAATTTTGAATCGCACACCACTTTTTACAATCAAGTCATTGATTTTTAGATATCCCTCCTTTAATTAGTCCTTTTTCTTGAATATATGTGACCACTTGTTAGATCACTTCATGACAAATTTTGTGGCCTTTGAATTAAATCCAAATGCAATGCATGATCAAGAATAGGATGCAAAGTAAGAGAATGCGTACCTTGCTTCCAGCAATCAACGATGCATGAATGCACGCAATGCAGAGAAGTAAATCTAGAGGCTGCTCATACAGACCTAAATGGTTCGTCTTAGGGCAGGCAGCTTCTAGCAGGTAGCTCATTATTTTTTTACTTTTTTTTAAACTACTTATGCACAAGCAAATAAAAGTAATCAATAAACTAAAAACCTAAATCTAAAGAAAAGGGAACATGCTCCCAAAAATTACCCAACACGGGCCCAAAATAAAATCGGGGAACAAACCCCTTAAGATATACCCCAGAACAAGGGTTTCAAACAAAATGCAATGAAAAATTAAATCTAAAGTCTTAATTCTATTCTAATCAAATTAGCGACTAAATATACAATGATGTCCGTCACGTCCTCGTCCTTCTCCTTTCCAAAATAGCTCGTCCAATTCTCCTCTGGCGACGTCAAGGGTCGCCTCTCACAATGGCTGATTCTTGCACAAATTTCTCGCACAGAAAAGAAAATAATAAATGGTCAAATCACTGTGCAATTGACAAATAATAAAATCAGGTGAAATTATTGCGTTTGTTGCCTCCCCGGCAACGGGGCCATTTGACAAGTCGATTGTTCACTTTAAAGTCATTTGTAGTTTTATGTGGTGGAAAAATCGACTAATCAATATTTAAAAGGAAATAACCACTCGCAGAAGAGCGGGTCGTATCCACAGGGAGGCAATGACGTATTTAAATTCGCATCGGTTAAAAATGTTCGTTCGTAGTTAGTTTAGGCAAGAATCAAGCGAAAAATTGACTTCAGATTAAGGTTGAATCAGGAAATCATGCTGAAATAGAAATTCTTAATAACTAGAGGATATTTGTTGCAATGTAGATTGAATAAATTATCATTAAAAGTTGACAATGGCAGAAAATATAATTATTAATGGCATGGTTACTGTAGCAAAACGGGGGTTTTATTCCCCTTGGCCGTGCGTGACGAGGAGTGGATGGCCGGAGGCGGGAAGCTCGAAAGAAGTTCCTTGGATCGAGGGCTTCGCAGCGGTGGTGGCGGTGAGTCGCACGGTGGCCAGAGTCGGCCAGACGGAGCTCCGACGAAGGTGGCTGCCAACGGTGCTGCAGCTGCTGGAGGTGAAGTGAGCGTGCACAGGCGCGGGAAGGCTGCTGGCCGTGCGCACAGGACTACACCCGTGCGGAGGTGGTACTGGAGCAGCCGGTCTGCTGCAGGCGTATGGGTGAGGGCTGGAGCCGGTGCTTCATGGTGGCTGGAGGAGTGGGCGTGCACTGTTGGCGATGGGCGCGGGTGCTGCAGGCGTGGGTGCGTGCACTGTTGGCGGTGGGCATGGGTGATGTAGGCGGGTGCGCGCACTGTTGGCGGTGAGCACGGGTGTGAACGAAGGCTGAAGGGCGTGCGGATGAAGGCTGCAGGTGGTGCTGGAGTAGCCAGTCCCGCTGCTGTGTGCGCGGGTGGTGTGATGTGGGCGTGAGCGGTGAGGCGCAGAAGGAGCGGGTGCAGCTGCAGGTTGTGCCCACCTTGCACGCGGCTGGAGGGCGTGTGGGCAGGCGTGGAGTGAGCGGGTGAGGGCTGACGGTTCAGGTGAGCGGGCGAGTGTGGCTGTTGCAGGAGTGGGAGGTCGAAGCTTCAGACATCCGGGAAACTTCTCGGAAGTCTTAACTAGTTGAGGGGTGATTGCAGTAGCTGCGATGGTGGTTGTTGATGATGATGCGAGGGAGGTGCACGGCGAGGTGCTCACGGTAATGCGAACGACCTCCGGATGGCAGTGTGGCCTATCACACCACACGCCCACGGTGGTGGAGGGTCATCGCCGCGGTTGAGGCCGACGGTGTGGAATGGAAGAGATGGACTCTACATAGTGTGGGTTGGGGGTGGAGGCCTACCCCGCTCGACAGCCTCTCTCCTCCTTTTGTAGCTGCCTGCACGAATTTGAATGGAGAGGCAGGAGCAGATCCACCTTCTCCGCTGATCCATGAATGTGGCTTTAGTGCGGCAGGAGGCATTGCAGCGACAGCCGAGCCGTTGCTGAGAAGAAGAAGAATAAAGGATATTATTAAAATATTATGGTTATTTATATACAAACCCTCAACTTTTATGTTAACTAAAACAATGTACCTAATTGGTTAACTAATTAAATGAATGCCATTCTAAGCTAATTCTAAATGCATTTAAAATATGAATGCAATGCATGGATTATGTAATTAAATTAAAAATATGAATAAATCTATTTACATCCTAATTTATGCTAAATAAATGTTAGAATTAACCTAATGTCTAGGCACTTAAATAATTAAATAGCCCACAACTATGGGCTAATCATTGAGGATAGATCTAAACTCTCCCAGGAAATGCAGAGACGATTGAATCCTAATATGTGGGAGGTTGTGAAAAAGGAGATGATTAAGTGGTTAGATGCAGGAATAATCTACCCAATCTCTAACAACCTATGGATCAGTCCTATACAAGTGGTTCCTAAGAAAGCTGGGCTGACTGTGATTACTAATGACAACGGGGAGTTGATTCCAACTCACACAGCTTCCTCTTGGAGAGTCTGTATTGATTACAGGAAGCTGAATAATGCAACTAAGAAAGATCACTTTCCACTTCCCTTCATTGATCAAATTCTTGAAAGACTAGTCGACCAAAAGTTCTTCTATTTCTTGGATGGCTACTCCGGCTACAATCAAGTAGCTATCCACCTCGACGATCAAGAGAAAACCACCTTCACATGTCCCTATGGAACATTTGCTTTCTGTAGAATGCCTTTTGGATTATGCAATGCACCAACAACTTTTCAAAGGTGCATGCTTGCAATCTTTTTTGGCATGGTGGGTGATTTTATGGAAATCTTTATGGATGATTTTTCTATGTTTGGGGACTCTTTCGAATCATGTCTGATCAATCTGGAGAAAACTTTACAAAAATGCATAGTGGTAAACCTTGTCCTATCTTGGGAAAAGAGCCACTTCATGGTTAGGGAAGGCATAGTCCTTGGCCATGTTGTGTCTAAAAGAGGAATTGAAGTGGATAAAGCCAAGGTGGACACTATCATTAAACTCCCACCAACTTCGACGGTTAAACAAGTAAGATCATTTCTTGTACATGTGGGATTTTACCATCGATTCATTAAGGATTTTTCTAAGGTGGCAAGGCCCTTAAGTAATTTATTGGTGAAAGATCAAGCCTTTGATTTTATTTCAAGTTGCTTAAGGGCTTTCAATCTACTGAAGGAGGCCATTACACAATCTCCCATCCTACAACCTCCTAATTGGGATCACCCATTCAAAATCATGACTGACACTTCTAATTTTTCTATTGGCACAGTCTTGGGACAAAAGATTGATAAGAAACCTTTTGTGATTTACTACACTAGTAAAACTCTTGATGAGGCTTAAAGGAATTACCCCACTACAGAGAGAGAGTTGCTAGCAGTAGTTTTTGCTCTAGAGAAGATTAGACCATACCTACTTAGATCTCATGTCACAATTTTCACAGATCATACTGCATTAAGGCACTTGATGTCTAAGAGGAATGCAAAACCTAGATTAATTAGATGGATCCTCCTACTACAAGATTTGATTTAGAAATCAAAGACAAATCTGGTGCCCAAAATATAGTAGCAGATCATCTTTCCAGAACCCTTGTAGAATCTGAAACTCATTAATTTTCTGATTCATTCCCTGATGAGACTCTTTTGACAATTTGCAAACTACCTTGGTTTGTAAACATTGTCAATTATTTGGCAATTGGAAAATTACCCATAGATTGGCCTAAGCATAGGCATGATAAGTTAATTTCCGATGCTAAATACTACTTTCAGGAAGACCCCGAACTATTCAAAATATGTGTGGATCAGGTTATTCGCCGTTGTGTTCCAGATGAGGAGATCGCAACTGTGATAGAATTTTTCCATTCTTTTGCTTGTGGAGGTCACTTCTCAGGAAAAAAGACAACAGCTAAGGTGCTAAAAAGTGGATTGTATTGGCCATCTTTATTCCAAGACTCTTACAATTTTTGTAGGTCATGCATTAATTGCCAAACTCTAGGAAACATGACCAGGAAGGATATGATGCCCCTAAATCCAATCCTTGAAGTCAAGATCTTTGATGTTTAGGGCATTGATTTTATGGAACCTTTTAACAATTCATTTGGGTACCTATACATTTTGGATGCAGTCCACTATGTATCCAAATGGATTGAGGCCATCCCAACCCGAACCAATGACCATAAGGTGGTCATGGACTTTTTAATGAAAAACATCTTTAGTCGATTTGGTGTACCAAAGGCTCTGATTAGTGATGGCGGGTCTCATTTCACTCACAATCAATTCAGGACCTTATTGACTAAGTATGGAGTCACTCATAGAATCTCTACTCCATCCCATCCACAGACCAACGGACAAGCTGAAATTTCCAATTGGAAAATTAAGAAAATCCTTCAAAAGATGGTCCGCCCAGATTGGAAGAATTGGTCTACTAAATTAGATGACTCTCTCTGGGCCTACTAGACTGCGTATAGAACTTCGATTGGAATGTCTCAATTTCGTTTAGTCTACGGAAAATCTTGCCATCTGCCAGTTGAACTTGAACATAAGCTTATTGGGCAATCAGAACTTTTAACCTAAATCTTGACCAATCTGGATGACAAAGAAAACTCCAATTGACTGAATTGGAGGAAATCCGAAATGATGCTTATGATAGAGCAAGAATTTATAAGAATAGGAAAAAAGCTTTACATGATAAGTATATCTCTCGAAAAAGCTTTGTCCCTAATAAAAAGGTTTGATTATTTGATGCGCGCTTGAAGCTCTTTCCGAGAAAATTAAGATCAAAATGGACAGGTCCTTTTATTGTAAGAAAAATTTTCCTGCATGGAACTGTTCTCATTCTAGATCCCAAGATTGGCCATGAAACGAAGGTAAACAGTCAAAGGCTGAAGCCTTACATTACTCAGAATCTTGATCTCATTCCTGATAGTCACATTAACCTTTTGGAATCATCTTAGAGCTAAACTGAGTCCGGTAAATGACGTTAAACTTAGTGCTGGTTGAGAGCAACCCAGTATTCTATACAGGTATTTTTCATTTTTGTCTGATCAAGCTGACTTGGATTAACAAGCTCAGTCAGGTGATCCTCTCGCTTATTACATTTTCATTTTTCTGCATATATTTCAATGAGGACATTGTAATGAATAAGCATGGGAGGTGAATGTTGAAGCGACGGGTTACTACGCTTTCAAATTTGGTTTTGAAAACCTGTCATTGTAGCTTGAAAAGCAAAGAACTCGGGTTCAACAAATAAGCTTTATACGGAATAGAAATCCTGGGTCGAACTTAGGGAAGCTACGTCGATCTAAATTCGCAATTATATTTTTTTTCATGTTTTTGTTGGAAAGTGGAGTAATTACAATGAAGCACTATAAACAATCAGAATAAGAGAGAGAGAAAACATTCACTTAATACTTCAAAATGTTTATACAATTAAGCAAGTGAGAAATTACACTAGAAAGCAGGAAAACTATTACACTAGAAAGCAGGAAAATTCTATTCTAGAAAGCAGGAAAAAGGAATGGGGGAGAGAAGTTATCCTCCTCGATGATCACTTAGAGGACGAGCTGGACGGGACGATGCCTGGAAGATCTAGAATGAAGTGGGAGGAAGGAGGTCAAGGCAGGAAAAATGAGAACGGGGCAGCACGTTGTCGTCGTCGTGGGATCTGCTTCCGAAAAGGGGGCAAAAATTTGACTTTATCTCTTGAGGAGCATCCCGGGTGTGGGACAAGCTTCTCTTGAGCTTTGAAGAGGGAGAGAAGAGAAGGAAGGGAAGAGAATTTCGTATGGAGGGGGTCTCCTTTTATCGTTGCAAGGAGTGAGGGCAATTTGGTCATTACATGTTGAAAATCATTAATTTAGGACCTTTAGCGACGAATAAATCCGTCACTAAAGGCCTAAACGTGGTCATAGTGGGCAGCTCGCGTGCGCTCGCTCACCTCCCCGCTCCTCAATACGTATCCACGATCTTCCAATGTCGATTGTTCGATTGTGAGATCAAACGGTTGAGAGCGCTCCATCGCCCGCCTCATCTATGCGCCTCAACGCGTGGGATGGCACGTCACCTTGCCGCGTCAGATGGTGCGTCCAACTGATTGGGCATGCACAGCTGCCCGATCTCCATCGTGCGGTTGATTGTGCACCTGCGCGCCCACTCCAAGAGAGGCACCCTGCAGCTCGAACCCGCGCCTCAACAAAGAGTTAAGGCGCTCGACCAACGCGCTGTAGGTGCGTTTGTGTCGAGTGCTTAACTTAAGTGCGAGCGTTCCATAGTCGCTGGATCTTGATCCAACGACGGAGAGGCATTGGCGCTAAAGGCTTCAGCGGTTACGTGTGGCCGAGATGGCACCACGTGGCGCCATCTTGGCCATCCATCTTCTGGGTGATGTAGACGGTGCCACGGGTATCAGATTGAGTCTATTTTCACGCCGTTAGGCTGCGATCGTCGATCCAAATCCATCCATGCGGTTGGATTTTTTGTCTAAAGTGTGGATTATCACCATCTTGGCCCTTGATCTTCTAGGGTTCCTCGATCTCTATTTGATTCTACGGATATCCGATTAGGGCGATCTTGGAGTCGTTGAACTCCAATCGTCACCCTGATCAGATCCGTATGGTTGGATCTTTGATCTGAGGCCCCGATAAATAGTCACCCCATCCCTAACCATACAAGGAGACAATTAACCTCCATTTTATTCAGACTAATCTAAATGCAAGATGATGCATGCTATGCAATATTTATAGTAAGTAATGCAATTCTATGCTTAAGAACGTGCATAAATAGACAATTTATGTAATATTAACATGTTTACATCATAACCCCATGCCTATCTTTTGGTAGTCCCTATCAAAAACTACATGCTATTTACAAAAGAACTAGGTTGAATTACTTGAGCATAAGTTATTTTCAACATTAAGAAAATTTTTACTTAGTATCTAAACTTTCAAAGACACAACAGCGCCCAGGTATCTGCCAAAATGCAGACCGCCTCAAGCCCTCACCTTATTCAAAGAAAATTTTCTTTTTCTCTTTTTCTTCTTTTCTAGTTTATTTTTTTGAATTTTTGAGTTTAGGGTTAAAGAGTGGCTTTCTACGGCCATTCAACTCACCCAAGACTTGATGAGAATCCTAAGTTCTAAGCATCTTATTGTGAATGTGATAGACTCGCTAATCGGCAATTAGAATGTACTTCGGGTTTCTACACCTCTAGGTGACCTTAAAAAGAGAGCTTTGCCTAAAGGTGTATCTTTATGACCAGTAGGTTTCTCCCTACTTTTATTTTTATGGGGTCAACATAAGGGTGAATCTAGTGTATATCTCCCCGATTTATTCTACTTCTCCGCTTCTTCATAAGTGTTTTGGGAATTTTCAGTGCATTTCTTGAGCTGGGTTCTGGACAATCAGTCGATGAGCTGTTACCACCGACAACTTGCCAGCCATACTCGTGCGGTGAAGTGTGGCTTATTTCTTTTATTTTCTTTTTCTTATCTCCTTTTATTTTTCTTTTCTTTTTGACTTTCTTTTTTTTTTTAAGTAGGTGGCTTCTTTGGTTTAAGATTTACCTAAAGGCAGTAAAAAGAGAATGGTCCAGTGACTGGGCTCTGGACAACCTACGTATAGGCTATTACCCACGATAACTTGCCAGCCATATCACCCTAGAAGGTTCATTAGCTACCCAATTTTCGTTAAAATCATCGATCAACAAGTCAGCGAAAAGAAAGTGTGTACATGCTTTAGACTTAAAGTTTCCTCAAATCAGAGGGTGGGTTGATAAGTCGTGTACTTATCACCCAAACTTATTTAATCAAATTACAATAGAATTAAGATGGTGATTACTCGAAAAACAAATCCACATTTTAGTGGATACACGAGCCAATTAAGTCCGAAGATTTGAAGGGTCTTTGTATTCAGATCCTAATGTAATATTTCCTAAGATTGAAAAGTCCTAATGTCCAAGTATTCCTTCCTAATTCAATTTTTTTTTTATGTATACATAAGAAGAGAAATACAATTTACAAGAATTTCACAAAGTTGACAAAATGATTTAAAAAATGAATCCACCCCCCCATGCCTAGCTGATGCAATGTCCACATTGAGAAAAAGAGACATGAAAGAAAGGGTAGAGTATGAAAGATATCACCTGAATATGAAGCTCGGGTCAACTTTGTGTCATATGTACAACTGCTGAGTTTAATGCTGTCAGCTAGGTGAAGTCCAGCCAAAGAAGTCACAATATGGCTAGCGCAACCATGTCAGAGACGGGTTCTGGAAGAGTACGGTCAATAATAGGCTTCAGACGTTGACCGTTGACTTTAAATGTGTTACCCATCTTTGGGTCAGAAATCTGAACGGCTCCATTTGGAAAATTTTGGTCGATAATGAATGGGCCGTTCCATTTAGATCTAAGTTTGCCGAGAAAGAGCTTAAGTTGAGAATCCAATAACCAGACCTTCTAGTTCGGCTCAAAGCTCTTGCAGGAAATCAATTGATCATGTAGAGCTTTGGTCCGAGCCTTGTAGATTTTGGCATTCTCATATGCATCATTTCTAAGCTCTTCCAACTCAGATAGTTGGAGTTTCCTGGTCTTCCCAGCTAAATTCAGATCTAGATTGCATTGCTTGATTGCTTAGAATGCCCTATGTTCAATCTCTACGGGTAAATGACATGCCTTTCCATACACCAAACGAAACGTAAACATGCGATGGGCATTTTATACACCGTACAGTAGGCTGAAAGAGCATCCTCAAGCTTTTGAGTCCAGTCCTTGCGATCACGCACAACCATTTTCTGTAGGATATTCTTGATCTTCCGATTGGAGATCTCAGCCTGTCCATTTGTCTGGGGATGGTAAGGTGTGGAGATTCGATGACTAACCTCATATTTTGCTAGTAAATTACAGAATTGGGCATTAGTAAAATGAGTACTACCATCACTGATGATGGCCCTCGGAATTCCGAACCTGCTGAAGATGTGTTTCTTGACAAAATTGATGACCACCTTGTGGCATTGGTTCGGGTGGGAATCACCTCAATCCATTTGGACATATAATCAATAGCAACAAGAATGTACTGATGTCCAAATGAAGGGAGAAAGGGTCCCATGAAATTGATGCCCCAAACATCAAAGATTTTGACATGAAGAATTGGGTTTAGGGGCATCATATCTCTCTTAGTTATGCTCCCGAGTGCCTGACATCGGGAACATGACCTTGAGAAATCTTGGGCATCCTTGAATAAAGACGACCAATAGAAGCCAAATTGCAAAATCTTTGCAGCCATCTTTTTCCCAGAGAAATGTCCACCACATGTAGATGCATGGCAGAACTCGAGTATACTGTTGAATTCCTTCTCCGAAACACATCGGCGAATAATCTGATCAGAGCCGATGCAGTACAGTTCAGGGCCCTCCCAGAAGTAGTATTTGGCCTCAGATTTGAGTCTATACTGTTGTTTCTTGGTACAATACTGGGGGATTTGACCAATGACCAAATAATTAACGATGTCAGCAAACCATGGGGTTTGGACACCTGAAACTGCAAGGATAGTTTCGTCCGGAAAAGTATCAGCAATCGGGACATCCGGACGAGAAGAACCACTTAGAAGTCTTGACAAATGATCCGCCACCACATTTTGTATCCTGGATTTATCCTTGATTTCAAGATCAAATTCTTGAAGCAGAAGAATCCAACGAATAAGCTGGGGTTTGGCATCCTTTTTGGCCAAGAGATGTCTCAAGGCCGAGTGGTCGGAATAAATGATGACATGAGACCCTAAGAGATAAGCCCTGAATTTTTCCAAAGCAAATACTACGGCTAATAATTCCTTTTCAGTAACAGTGTAATTCCTCTAGGCTTCATCCAGAGTTTTACTAGCGTAGTAGATGACAGAGGGCTTCCTGTCAACTTTCTGACCTAAAACAGCCCCGACCGAGTAATTAGAAGCGTCGGACATGATCTCAAAAGGGGCTATCCAAACCGGTGGTTGCAACACCAGAGCACACGTGACTGCCATTTTTAGGAAATCAAATGCCTTATGATATGATTCGTCAAAAACAAACGACGTTTCTTTAGTGAGAAGATTGCTCAGAGGATGAGCAACCTTCGAGAAATCCTTGATGAATCTTCTGTAGAATTCCACATGACCAAGAAATGATCGAATTTATTTAACATATGTGGGATGAGGAAGTTTAGCGATAGCATCAACCTTAGCTTTATCCACTTCAATTCCTCATTCAGAGATTACATGACCTAAGACGATGCCTTCTTGTGTCATGAAATGACTCTTTTCCCAGCTAAGGACCAATCGTGTTTTGATGCATTGTTTAAGAATTATTTCTAGATTAGCCAAACAAGAATCAAACGATCCTCCAAAAACATAGAAATCGTTCATGAAGACTTCCATAAACTCTCCCACCATGTCTGAGAATATGACTAACATACACCTTTGAAAAGTCACAGGTGCATTGCATAAATTGAAAGCCATCCTACGAAAAGCAAAGGTTCCGTAGGGACAGGTGAAAGTAGTTTTTTCCTGATCCTCAGGATGGATAGGAACTTGGTTGTATCCCGAGTAGCTATCAAGAAAATAGAAGTACTTCTGCCCGGCTAGTCTTTCCAAGATTTGATCAATGAAAGGGAGAGGGAAATGATCCTTTTTTGTGGCCATGTTCAGCTTCCTATAATCGATACAAACCCTCTAAGAGGAAGCTGAACAAGTTGTGACAGATTCTCCTCTTTCGTTAGTCACAACGGTAATCTCGGCTTTCTTGGGAGCAATCTGCACGGGACCTACCCAAGGACTATCAGAGATTGGATAAATAATTCTTGCATCGAGCCACTTAATGATTTCCTTTTTGACCACTTCTTGCATATTTGGATTTAATCTCCTCTACATCTGGTGAGAAGGACGGGATCCATCTTCCAAGAATATTCTATGATTGAGTAAGATGGCTCGATCCCTCTAAGGTCATGAATGGTCCAACCAATTGTCTCCTTGTGTTCCTCAGGACCTTGATCAATTTAATCTCCTGCTCCTTTGTTAATTTAGCACTGATAATCACAGGGAGCATCTTCTGTGGTCCTAAAAATTGATGTTTCAAATTCTCAGGCAATGGTTTCAGTTCAAGCTGGGGTGGGTTAATGATTGAAGGTAAAGAAGATGTTGATGACTCATCAAGAGGAAGAGGTTGAGAGTGAACAAAATCAATAACCTCTTCAAAAGATGGCAAGTATGCCATAGAGGGTTGCGGGTCCAATTCATCATCAAAGGAGGAACTTTCAATTGAAGAAACCATCAAACAAGTTTCAATGTTCACATTATCTTCCTCAAGTTTCTCAATAAATCCACAATCCTCAAATTTATTAATCACCTTAAAAATATCCAATTTCATTCGTTGATCCCCAAAGGCGATTTCCATGCTACCGCTTTCACAGTTAATGTTGGCCTTAGCGGTAGCCAGGAACGGACGCCCGAGAATGATGGGCGTGTTCCTTATATTTTCTAGCACATCTATGTCAAGGACAAGGAAATCCACAGGAAAATAGAAATCCTTGACCTTAACTATAACATCTTCAATAACGCCTCGCGGATTTGTAATCGAACAGTCCACTAACTGCAGCGTTACTGAAGTCGACCGAAGTTCACCTAATCTAAACTTCTCATAAAGAGAAGTTGGAATCAGGTTGATGGATGCACCCAGATCCAGAAGTGCTCTATCAAAAGTATAATCTCCGGTGACACAAGAAATCAATGGAGCACCTGGATCTCTCTTTTTCTGACAGAGGTGGTGCAGGATAATAGAACTAGCATGCTCGGAGAGTACCACCTTCTCCAGAATAGATTCTCTCAACTTATGCTTTTGTGTACATAAATCCTTTAAAAGTCTCGTGTATGCCGGTATATGCTTGATAGCATCGAGGAGCGGGATATTAATCTCAACATTCTTAAAAATATTCAGAAGCTCCTCATTGCTATCCACAGACTTCTTCCTCTTTGATTTGATCAATGCTTCAGGGAAAGGAACATGAGTTAGATCTTTGGAATTAGGTTCTTGAGCCTTGATTTCTTCTCCAGAATTCTCCTCTCTCTCCTCAGGTTCTTCAGGATTTGGTAAATCAAAACAGTGTGGTTGTGGATCCTAAGTTTATTTACCACTCCTCAAGGTAACAGAATTTGCAGATGCATAAGAGTTTGGGTCTTGGGGAGGGTTAGGAAAGATTGGAGGGGCTTGGTTAGCCAAGAAGTGTTGATGTGCAGAAGAAGAAGAAGAAGAAGAAGAGGAAGGACCCTGCTCAACCACCTGAGCATGTGCATGTGGGTCCCTCTGATTTCCGTACCCATGGGCTTGGTTGCCTGGATTCAGGATATTTCGTGGGTTGGGTATGAGTTGGGATGGTAGAGATCCAGGTTGACGAGAGTTAGCTATGAGCTCGGTTTGCAAGTTGTCCAGCGAAGTTTTCATTTGTTGCATGAGCTGGAGCTTGGATCCTTGCATCTCTACCATTTGTCGGTTCAAATCAGCTTACCCTACGGGTTGACAGGCATTCCAAGCTAGCTGATTGACCTGAATTGGGGGCAACTGAGTATACACATGACCCTAACCCATTGGTCGTTGCGGAGCATAGTTGCTGGGTCGAAATTGGATCTGTTGCCCCGGGTTTTTCCAGGAGAAGTTAGGGTTGTTTCTCCAACCCAGATTATAAGCATTAGAGTACAGATTGGATCTAACGTTCTCCTATACAGCACAGACATCCTCATAGGGTAAGGATGGAGAGAAAGAAAGGGAAGGATCAGAAAAACTGGGATCAAAGGCCCTAGTTTGGAACCCGTGGGGTTTCGAATAATGCTAACTCACAGGTTGAGTCGCATCGAGTTGATTCACGAACTCTCATCCAGAAGGAGCTTGTGATGAATGGAATCCCGAATTCTAGGATTGAGTGGATCGAGAGTTCATTGAATTTCCAGCCATCCACTCTTCCATTCTCTTAGCAACCAAGTCCACCTTATCAAGTTTGTTACAAATCAATTCCATATCAAATGAATGAGAGTCATGGACTTCATTAACATTTGATCTGGGCTGCTGGGATCGATTAAAAGTATCCATGGAGGAATGATTGATTGAATTCTCGCTCATTTCCTCAAACAAATCGTGTGCACTATCTGCATCTTTGTTGAGGAAATTGCCTCCGCAAGAAGCGTCCACGTGATTTCTAAGTTGCTCAGTCAACCCGTGGTAGAAGATCTGCACGAGTTGCCATTTCAGCACCTCATGGTGTGGACACCCCCGCAATAGGTCCTGGAATCTCTCCTAGGCCACATGAAACTGCTCCCTCGATCGCTGGGTAAAGGTAGTGATTGCTCGTCTCAAAGCATTGGTATGTTCAACAAGAAAGAATTTCTTCAGAAAGGCCGATTTCAACTCATTCCAAGTTGCAATTGGTCTTCCTATAGTCCTGTACCAATGAGTGGCTTTATCCTTGAGAGAGTAGGGGAAGAGCCTCATGATCATTTACTCCTTGTTCACATTTCGTGCCTTGGTGGTCTGGACCAAAGTGGTCAAGTCCTCCAAGTGCTGAAATGGGTCTTCAGAGCCAAGCCCATGGTAATGTTTGATCAGGCTTAACACCTGGGACTTGATTTCTATGTCTCCAGTCGGAATCTGGATGCCGGGACGTTCCCCGTAATTTGAAGGATCATAAAAATCCTTCAAGGGCTGAGCGCCCTGCATTCTCTGGAACCATTCTTGCATTCTCTGCATTTGTTCCAGCTGCCTTCGGAATTCCTACTGTGGATCCCGAGGCAGAGGAGGTTGTTGATCGGCCATGGGATCAATTTGACCAAAATCCAATTTATGCCTCCTAGAATACTCTAGTGGTCCTTCCAATCAAGGATTCAATGATTGTCTTCCCAGCATAAACTAGGAAAAGGTCGGAAGGACTGGGGATGAGGACCCTGCACGCAACAAAACAAGCCTGTCCTTAAGTGGGGTAGCCTAAGGATCTACAGACTCCCAAAACCTGCCTTAAGATTATAAATGATTTACTCTACTTGTGTCTGCTCAATCCAACCAGTTAGAAGGAGGGATTGGGGAGAAGGTTCTTCCTTCGGCTTGCACCTTCGGTTCCTAGTGTACCCTCCAGCCGCGGTCATTTGTCGCTACTCCCCTATGTAGACATCAGATTAATCAGTACAAGTAGGTTAATCATGAACAATCTCATACTAGGCCCCGAAGAGCAAATCAGTCCTTAAGGCCAACATCTACTCGATTTTATTGAGGCCTGGGATTGTAATGCTTATGGAATGTGATGGGCCCTTAAAATGGGTTGTGCGCTTAATGATTGATTGAGTATTGTGTAAGTGCATGCACAACTAGGGATTTCAAGCAAGATTATTTGTGATGTGTAAATTTTAATGTTCAAATCTTACTTAAGTAGCTTTTAGGGTTTAAAATTAGGTTGATTTCAATCAAGTTTGAGGCAAACCAAGTTTTCAAGAATTAGTGAAGATTGCTTTCCTTTAAAACCAGAAATAAAGTGGAGTGTCTGGTATGAACCTAGATTGAAAATCCTAAGAAGAAGCTACTTGATGAGTTGATTTTAGGTTGAGTGGTGCGGCCCAAACAACTCAAGCAACTGGCCACAACTGCACCACTAGGTTAGGCACACAAAAATGGTTAACCTAGAATGATTTCTACGCTTTTATGTGTTGCTTTGTGTGTACCGATTCCACAGATCAAAACCCGGTTGAATAGAAGCAAATCAAGTAGGTTAAGTGCCTTGAATGTGGGTGTATGTTGTGTGTCTATTGAAAATTATCCCACAAAATTATCTTTTTGTTTTTCTTTTTATAAGTGAGGGTGGAATGAGTGTGAGTGAAAATCCAAACAACCAAAATAATCCTAGGATTTATGCAAGCACCTAGGTTAATTGGAATTTGAATTTAATGTGACAAATGAAATCTATGGAGGGGGAAGAATGGGGAGCACTTACAGTCGTCTTCAACAGCACTTTACTTCGGTCTACCACTTGATGATTCCCTGATGGAGGTCTCTGCAAAACAATAGACACAAGAGAAAGCAAGTTAGAAGACAATAAAGTGCATGGAATGCGAAAAGAAGATCGAAAATCGTTGTCACCCCGGCAACGGAGCCAAAATGTTGAAGCGACGGGTTACTACGCTTTTGAATTTGGTTTCGAAAACCTCTCGTTGTAGTTTGAAAAGCGAAGAACTCGGGTTCAACAAATAAAATTTATACCAGAATAGAAATCCCGGGTCAAACTCAGGGAGGCTATGTCGATCTAAATTCGCAATTATATTTTTTTCATGTTTTTGTTGGAAAGTGGAGTAATCACAATGAAGCACTATAAACAACCAGAATAAGAGAGAGAGAGAGGGAGAGAGAAAGCATTCACTTAATACTTCAAAATGTTTATACAATTAAGCAAGCAAGAAATTACACTAGAAAGTAGGAAATCTATTACACTAGAAAGCAGGAAAATTCTATTCTAGAAAGTAGGAAAAATGAATGGGAGAGAGAAGTTATCCTCCTCGACGATCGCTTGGAGGAAGAGCTGGATGGGATGACGCTTGGAAGACGAAGAACGAAGCTGGAAGAAGGAGGTCAAGGCAGGAAGAACGAGAATGGGGCAATACGTCATCGTCGTCGCGTGATCTGCTTCCGAAATGACGGCAAAAATTTGACTTTATCTCTTGAGGAGCATCCTAGGTGTGGGACAAGCTTCTCTTGAGCTTTGAAGAGGGAGAGAAGAGAAGGAAGGGATGATAATTTTGTATGGAGGGGGTCTCCTTTTATAGTTGCAAGGAGAGCGGACAATCTGGTCATTACATGTTGAAAATCATTAATTCAGGACCTTTAGTGACGGATAAATTTGTCACTAAAGGCCTGAACGTGGCCGTAGTGGGCGGCTCGTGCACGCCTGCTCACCTTGCGCCTCAACGCACGTCCACGATCTTCCAATCTCGACTGTTCGATCGTGAGATCAAACGGCTGAGAGCGCTCCATCGCCCACCTCATCCGCACGCCTCAACGCGTGGGATGGCGCATCACCTCGCCGCATCAAATGGTGCGTCTAGTTGATTGGGCACGCACAACCGCCTAATATCCATCATGTGGTCGATTGCGCACCCGCGTGCCCGCTCCAAGAGAGACACCCCATAGCTCGAACCCGCACCTCAACGAAGAGTTAAGGTGCTCAACCAAGGCGCTGTGGGTGCGTTTGCATCGACACTTAACTTAAGTGCAAGCGTTCCACAGCCGTTGGATCTTGATCCAACGACGGAGAGGCATTGGCACTAAAGGCTTCAACGGTTGCGTATGACCGGTTGGGCAGCTGAGATGGCGCCACGTGGTGCCATCTTGGCCGTCCATCTTCTAGGTGATGTAGATGGTGCCACAGATATCAGATTGAGTCAATTTTTACGCCGTTAGGCTACGATCGTCGATTCGAATCCATCCGTGCAGTTGGATTTATCGTCTAAAGTGCGAATTATCACCATCTTGGTCCTTGATCTTCTAGGGTTCCTCGATTTCTATCTAATGCTACGGATATTCGATTAAGGCGATCTTGGAGTCGTTGAACTCCAATCGTCGCCCTGATTAGATCCGTACAGTTGGATCTTAGATCCAAGGCCCCGATAAACAGTCGCCCCATCCCTGACCATAAAAGGAGACAATTAACCTCCATTTTATTCAGACTAATCTAAATGCAAGATGATGCATGCTTTGCAATATTTATAGTATGTAATGCAATTCTCTGCTTAAGAACATTCATAAATAGACATTTTATGTAATATAAACATGTTTACATCAGTGAACATTTCATGTCTTATTTTTATGTCAAAAAAAAAAATTGCATTCATGCAAAATGAATTTTTATCAAGAAGGTTTTATTAGGGATTTATTCTTAAGTTGATTCTTAAATTTAAAATCCAGTACAATTTCACACTTACATGTAGAATTTGCAACGGATCCTTTATGAAGACCAATAGACATCTTTAGTTCGTCAAAAAGAATCAATCTTCTTCTCTTGAGCCCTTGGACAGTAATCAGGGAGTCAGGCAAGCCATCTTCTTGTAGATCCACTAAACAAGTGCTAGGTGAGAGTAGAGAGTCTACTGGTGCTCTAAGGCTAGTATAAGGAATCTTAGTTTCTAGGAAATTGGATAATGATACTAGGAGTTAGGCATAGTTTTCACTTTCGGTTCCTGCATATAAATTTTTTGTGTGAATTGATGGAGAGCCACCAAATAAGGCAAATATGCAGAGAGTAGGTTCTAATAAAACTAGAACTAAGGTGGATGGTTACAACCGTCCTTTATGGAATCCTCGGCTGAAGGAGGGTATCAATATCAAGGTTAGAAATATGCTATCACATCCATTCCTTTCTTGATGCTGAGAGTAGGCACTTCTACAAAATAAGCCACCCAATATTCTCTTGAACACTCCTGATCTCAAATAATGTCTCGTGAATAAAAATGTGCATGGATGCTACATTAAGTTGAGTTGGTAGATATAAATATATAGAAAAAAAAGAGAACAAAAAAGAAAGAAAAAGAAAAAAAAAGAAAAGAAAAAAAAGGAAAAAAATGCTAATTGCATTGTGTTTATTTCATGTTTAGCACATTGAGGCAACACCCATTCCCTTTACAGTCCACCAAATACAGCCTTGACCTACTTTTCTATATTTCTGATCGCCCGAATACTGGCCGAGGATTGCTGACTTAGTCATAGGGTTATCAGAATTTAATCAAAGTGTTAATTCCGTGAGAGACCTGTAGTTTCCTACTCGGAGGGGGTGAGATCAGCGTGACGTAAAAAACGCGGAATTGAAATACAAACAATCACACAAAGTACACAAGGATTTTTAGGTGGAAACCCAAACCGGGTGAAAACCACCACCTAGCCCTCTCGAGTTAGGATTTTCCGATCAACCAAGTTGATCAAAATCCACTAAACGAATCACTTTAAACGAGGGTGATTCAACCTCAATTACAACCATGCTACAAGTGCGAGGGTAGCATTCCTCAACCCCTTCTCTCCACGAGAAGGATTTTGTCCCACGAAGGAGACGGGAATTCGCAAAGCGAATACCCAACCAAATAACAAAGATTAAAATAACCAACAATCCTATAGAGCCAACAAAGTAATTTTAAACCTACGCTTCTATAGGAATTAGGATGCTTCCCTTTGAAAGGAGTGTGTCGGCAACGCGGATGCGTGAACAACACGACGGCGCTACGTCGCTCTCGTGAACTACGGCAGGAGAGCGGGTGCGCAAAGCTTGATGCTCTCAAGATGAAGAATTAGAGCTTGGAGAGCAAGAGAGACACAAAATGGTTTGAAAGTGTATTGCAAGGTGTGTCTTGTGTTTCTTGGGTGTTTATTTGTGTGCAAGAGGTTCCCCTCTATTTATAGAGGCCTTAGGAAGGCTTTGGATGGCTTAGGAAAGGCTCCATAGCCGTTGGGTGCAAAGCCCAAGTGAATCAACCCGAAATCAGGAACAATCATTGCACTGACAGGGTTATCAGACGTCTGATTCTGGAATCAGACGTCTGGAAGACCACTTTAAGACGTCTGAAAATAAGGTCAGACGTCTGATTTTGGGCGGGTCTCTTCCTGACTTGAATCAGATCTAAACAGGGTTCTAGCGCAAGTCCATCAGACGACATACAGGACGTCTGGCACTATGTCTGGATGTCTGGAAACCTACTTTTTCGTGGGAATGGATTTGCAACGGCTAGAAAATCTCTGAGAAGAGATTTTAGGGTCAGTCGAGGCAAAACAGTCAATTATCAGACGTCTGGAAGGGCTTAAGGACGTCTGATAAGGCTTTAACGATCATATCCTTGAGTGTATGCTAAGAGAGCCAACGGTCCACTAATTGGACGTCTGGCAAAGTCATCAGACGTCTCCTAAGATGTCTGGTCTAAGGTCTGGACGTCTGATTTCATCAGACAGAACTAGCTATGTCCAGCCTAAATGTTATCAGACGTCTGAATCAACAGTCAGACGTCTTAAAATACATTATCAGACGTCTGGAAATGCTGTTTGAACCCTATATCGGTTTTCTAAGTTTTCTACAGAAAACCTAAGTATCCTAGGGTTGTGCCGGTGTTCCTAGGACTACTGTTAGGGTACTTTGACGATCTTTAACATAATTTTCTAAGGAAATAAAGAGCAAGAAAATAAAGACAAAAGTACATGAAAGGAATAAAATGAAATTCTATCCTATTCTTCTTGTCCTTCCATCTTCAATCTATCGCTCCTCGCGAATCCCCTCTGTTCTCCATCAAGCTCCTCCAATCCGTCCTGGATGCGAGCTCGAATTCCATCTAATCACGTCTACATTTGCAATTGACCTGAAATCTAAGACTCCAAGTGCAAATGTTAAATAACACGTGTTTTGTTATCATCAAAACAAATGATCGTGGTGCTCTAGCACCAACAAGACCATCAAATACATTGACAAATATGGGATGATTGTGAGCTCGAAAAGAAAAAGAAAAGAAAAAAAATAGAGAGAATGAGTACAAAAGAACTAAAGAGAGTACAATTTCTCCACATCTCTTTGAGTTGATTTATTTAATAAGTCTGGAAATCTAGGTTCTAAACTACTAGTCCATATGTAGCACTAGAGGAGTGTGACCCACCAAATACAAACCTACTTGACTTAGACATCTTCTACCTAAGCCAAAAGCTGGGGTTGAAATCATAGATTATTTTATAACCCCGAGGGAAGAAGTTTGCCTTGTAAATTTCCTATAAGAGGGGGTGAGATTTGCGGAATATATCTAAAATGCTGAATAAAATATCACAATCTCACAAAAAGAACAATCACACAGTTTACACAAGTATTTTTAGGTGAAAACCCAAACAAGGTAAAAACCAAGACCTAACCCTCTCGAGTTAGGATTTTCCGATCGACCTAGTCGATCAAACCCACTAACGTATTACTTCAACACGGGTAGTACAACCTCAATTACAACCATGCTACAAGTACGAGGGTAGCGTTCCTCAAACCCCTTCTCTTCACAAGATGGATTTTGTCCCTCGATGGAGACGGGAATTCACAAAGTGAATACCCAACCAAAGACAATAAAATACAACAACCTATAGAGCCGCAAAGAATAAAACCTAGATACTATAGGAGTTAGGAAACTTCCCTTTGGCGGAAGTGCGTCAACTTGACATGGGTGCGTGAACCATGCAATGACATGACAAGGAAATCGAAACCGACGGTGGGAGAGTGCATGCACAGTGAATGTGGAGCTCTCAAAGTGTGTGAGATGATCTAGGGGAGCAACAACACTTCTAGATGATCTTCTTCTTCTCTAGGACACAATGCATGTGAAAATTGTATTTCTTGGTGTGTGTAAACAAGAGAGGGCTACTCCTCTATTTATAGGTGGCCTAAGAAGGCTTTGGAAGACCTTAGAAGCCTTAGGTTGCTATTGGGGTTCTTCCCAAGGCAAGGCAAGCTGCAATCAGAATCATTAATGATTCTGACAAGGTCATCAGATGTCTGGGAAAAGGATCATACGTCTAGAAGTCACTCTTAAGACATCTGGGAACTAAGTCAGACGTCTAATTCTAGTGTTCTAGAGACCTAAACAAGGTTCTAGTGTAAAACCATCTGACAACATACAAGATGTCTAGCACTAGGTCTGAACGTCTGGAAATCTAATTAAGTGTAGGAATGGATTCTCAAGAGCCTAAACGGCTATAATCCTTAAGACAAGTGATTTCCACCCAATCGAGGCTTAATGGTCACATATCAGACATCTGGTGTCCTCTACGGACGTTTGATAGAAGCCTAAAGGTCATATTCTTCAATGTTTACTTTGTTAGCCAATGTTCCACTAATTGAATGTCTGACACAAACATCAGACGTCTTCTGAGACATCTGGATTAAGGTTTGGACATCTGATTTCAATAGACACAACCTACTAAGTCCAGCTTAAGTTATTGGACGTCTAAGTTAATAGTCAGACATCTTAAAAGTCAAGATCAGACGTCTGATTTCTACATTGGACATCTGATCAAATTGTTTGATGCCTATCTTGGATTTCTAAGTTCTCTATGAAAAGCTTAAGTATCCTAGGGTTGTGCAAGTGTTCCTAGGACTACTTTGAGGGTACTTTGAGGCTCTTTAACTTGCTACTAAGAAATAAAAGAGCAAATAACAAAGAGATACAAAGTATAAGATAGAAAAGACATCTATCTTATTCTTTTGACTTCACGCTTTCGCTCCTCGCGAAGCTTCTTCTTCTTCGTCAAGCTCCTCCAATCCGCTATGGATGCGAGCTCGAACTCTATCTTTCACACTTGTAACCATTTGCAATTTAACCTGAAAACTATGACTCAAAAGCAAATGTTAAATAACAAGTGTTTTATTATCATCAAAATAAACGATCGTGGTTCTCTAGCACCAACATGCCTATCCCAATAGAATTTTTCTAAGGGTCAAGTACGAGCTTTAGATATGGATTGACTTTTCACTTGGATCCGTTGCATAGGCTACAGCACTACACTTTCATGATTGTATGGATTTCTAAAATTTTGGATGAAAACAAAAGAAATAAATCTCTAATCGAGATCTTGATAGAAATTCATCATTTAGGACTACTTTGCATTTAGTTTTGCATTTACTAGGGACTGGCAAAATTCAGGCATGGGGGTGTGATTGTATAGCAATCATAAGACCTAATCTACCTGAATTAAGTTATATTTTAGCTTAACATAGGAACGATGCATGCATGAGCATCATAATTTGCATAATAGTTAATTTATTAGCTTTATAGATAATAATGCTATTTTATGCTCTAAAAGAGAGATGATATTAATTGCAGATGATTGGGGGTTGCAGATGATAGATTAGACCATACGGATCTAATCAGCACGGCTACAAGAGTCCAACGCTTCCAGAATCGTCTTGATCAGACTTTCGTAGCATCACATATAGCCTGTAGAAGATCAGAGGCCAAGGAGAAAGATAGCACAAATCCAAGCCTTAGATGTCAAATCTGACTGCATGGATGGATCTGGATCAATGATCACAGTCAAACGATGCAAAGATCAACCCGATCGAAGCACTGTAGCACCAACTACAAAGGCGAGAAGATGGACGATCAGGATGATGCCACGTGGCGCCATCCCAACAGCCCACCTCCATGCCTTCAGTGGTTGAAGCTTCATCGTAGGGTGTTGGATCGTCATCCAATGACCAAGATCAAGCCATGTCATCCACTACCACGCCCTTCATCAAGTAAGAGTTCATTTCAGCCGTTTGATCTTCTTCATCCAACAGTTAAGGCAACGAGCGTGACAAAATGAAATCGCAACACAAGAGGCGGTGCAGCATAGCAGTTCACATGCTCGCATGAGATAGAATTGCGCTGGGCACTAAAATTGGAGAGGTGGTGGAGCGTGGGTGCAATTGGGCTATCGAATCGAATCGAGCAGCTCGGAGGCGGCTGCGTGGTGTGAGGAGATGCCCTAGATTAGGTGGCATGGTTGAACGCACATGATAATGCGGTACCAGATGCCCCAATATATGTGGAGCGGGTAGGCGAGAAGAGGCGGTTGCATGGTCATCTTCATGATCGGACGAATGAAATCAAATGCGCATGCAAGCACTCTCGAGGAGTGTGAGGCGGTGGATTTAGTGGCCGAGCGGCTACCACGTGTCGGCATCTAAGGAGATCCGCATGTTTAAGGCACGTGGAAGGTTATTTTAAGGTGTGATTTGGTCCGTTGATCTCTTGATCGACGAATCTGATCGCACCTAAGTTGTTACATGAATTGGGAAGCCTAAATACCCACTTTTCCCCTCATTTTAGCTACAAAAAGAGCCCCAGGGCCCCCAGTTGAGAGACAACTTCCACCAAACACATCTCTAGCCTCTCTCTCTACAACATCTCTCCGATCTTCCTCCCGACGCTCTAGATCTAAAGTGCTACTGCACTTCACACAAGCATCCCACAAGTTGCCTAGTCCTTCATCTATTTTTTCTCTCTCTATTCTTTAGCATAGTTGTTTTAATTCCTAGTTTGAGAACTGTTTGCCATTAGCAATAAAAATCTAATTTTTTGAATATCTAGTCTTTGTTTCTATGTTGCAATAGGATAGATTAGTTAGTACAAAAAGCTTTTAAAATCATGTTTTGCCTCCCTGCAAATGACTCAGGACTCATCGATTCTGATTTATAAATTTATTTATTTTGACGTGATTCATACTACAATGATAGAAATAATATTTTACATGTTTCGCAACAAATAGAACCCTTCTTCTCCCTGGTCATCCTTGAGAAACTTTTGGAGAGGAGCTTTCTTCTTGCTAGTCGTCCATAGAGGACGAGGAGAAGTACCCCTTGGAGAGGACTATGGGGAGGCCTTAGAGAGCTAATGGAGGAAGAGGAATGGAGGTGAATCCTAAGGGATCTAATTAGTGAGAGCATGTAGGCAACCACTTATGGGGTCTTTTTATAGACTTTGGGTGGCTCTTCTAGAGAAGTGTGGAACTCTCTAGAAGGCCTCCAAAGTCATCGTCAAAATGGTTGGGGGTTGGGTCTGCTTAGATCCATAATTTGTGGATCTAAGAATGGACTAAATGGTCATGCTACTTTTGGCATCCAAAGGTTGGCACCACTTTGAAGAGTGCACGCCCATAGGAGAAGGTTCTAGAGGTCTCTAGAATGGGCGACCTCTTGGTGGTGTTGTGGGTGTGTTGGGTTAGGTTTAGGTGGGTTGGTTTAACCTATTAGGTTGAGTCCAAACCTAATTAAGTGTATATGAGTGCAATTGAGTTAGGAACTCCCTAATTAGACTTTAGGATTTGGGGGAAATGGTCTAACCAAGTTGGGTTGGTGCTAAAGGTAGTGCAATAGGCTTGGGAGGTTTCTAATTAGGCTTCCTATGGTGTTAGGTGGTGTTTCTAGGTCAAAAGGAATGAACTCATGTGTTTAATTTCAAAAATAATTGGAGAGCACCTCCAGATGTCTAATTATTGTGTTAGATGACTTATACTTCAAAACTAGATGTCCAAACAGAGAATTAGCTATCCAATTCTAAGTCAGTACTTCAGTTGGGTTCTGGTGGGTGATTCTGCAGAGATTAGATGTCTGGACACATTGTCTAGACGTCCAGAACTGTGTTGGAAAGTGTTTTTAGGGAGTTCTAGGGTAGGTTTTGGTTCCTAAGTGTGTGGGAGACCTAAATAGGTTTTGGGCACTAGTTTGCTAGGGTTTCTAAGGTCAAGGATAGGGATAGGGATAGTATGGATAGAAACATGGATAGTGTTATCCATGTTTTAGGTTCTAAGGCCAAGATGTTCTAATGAAAGTGGTTTTGAGTTTAGGAAGGTTGTCTATGGTTTCTAAAGGTAGGGATCAGGCTATCCTCCTCACTCCTCTTGTTTGGATCAGTATTCTTCTCACTTTATTGCCTTATTCCACTCTATCTCACATCTTGAATCACTTTATTACTTATAAATAGCAACAAAAACATTAAATAGCAAGATAATCTTATCTTATTCTATATAAAATGATGCAATGTATATATGCATGATATGAATGCAATATTTACAAATTAAGCTAGGTTCTAACACTATTTAGGTTGATTAATCATAACCCCATGGGTAAACTTTGCTAGTCCCTAGCAAATGCAAGTATATGAACTAAATTATTTACAAATTGGCCCCTAAAGGACTGCTTATTCTTTTTATCAAAGCTTTCACTAAAGATTTTTTTTTCTTGTGTTTTCATCCAAAAATCTAGAAATCCAGACAATCGTGAGAATATAGTGATGATAGCTTATACAACAGATCAAGTGAAAAGTCAATCCACATCTAAAGTCTGTACTTGACCCTTAGTAGAAATTCTATCGGGATAGACAAACTTCTTCCCTCGAGGATAAAATAAAATAATCTATGATTTCTACATCGACTTTTAGCTTAGGTAGAAGATGTCTGAGTTAAGTGAGTTTGTATTTGGTGTCTCACCTTCATTTGGTGCTACAAATATATATTGGTACTACATAATCTTGATTTCTAGACTATCAAATAAATCAACTCAGAGAGAAGCAGAAAATATGTGCTCTCTTTAGTTCCCCTATATTTTCTCTCTCTTTTCTTTGCTTTTCTTCTTTTGCTTTTCAAGCTCACAATCTCACTAGATTTTATAAATATACTTAATATTTGGTTGCATCACATGGCATTAACACTTTAATTAAGGTTCTGATAACCCTACAACTAAGTTAGAATTCCTCAGCCAGTAGTCGGGTGGTTAGAAATATAGAAAAAGTAGGTCAAGGCTGAATTTGGTGAATCACAAATGTAGTGGTTATTGTTGCCTCAATGTAAATAAATACAACTTGAACTCAACATACATTTTTTTTAGACTCCTTTTTTTTCTCCTTTTTTATCTAATTATATTTTTTCTCTTTTTTCTTTTTTTTCTATAAATATTTTTTCTTTCTTTTTCTCATATCTATCAACAAAATGCAATACAACATGACATACGTAAATTTTATTTAGGAGGCATTATTAGGGATTGGTGGTGTACAAGAAGATATTAGGTGGCTTATTTGTTGCAAGTGCCTACTCTCGGCACCGAGGAAGGATGGATAGGATAACATATTTTCTGACCTTTGACACTTATACCCTCCTCAACCAAGGATTCCATAAAGAATGGTCGTAACCATCTACCTTAGTCATAGTTTTATTAGCACTTGATCTCTACGTATCTGCCTTATTTGGTGGCTCTCAAGAATTCTCACAAGATTTGTACGCAGGAACTTGAGAGCGAAAACTATGCCTAACTCTAAGTATCGTTACCTACTTATCCAAAAACTAAGATTCCTTACACTAGACTTAAAGCACCAGTAGACACTCCTCTCACCTCGCAATTGCTTGGTGGATTTACTGGAATATGGTTTGTCCGACTCCCTAACCATCGTCTAAGGGTTTAGGAAAAGAAGCAATGCTTCTTCTTGACAAACTAAAGATGTCTATCAGTCTTCACAATAAATCCATTGTAAATTCTACATGTAAGTGTGAAAATTGTATTGGATTCTAAATTTAGGAATCAACTAAAGAATAAAATCTCTAATAAAACCTTTTGATAAAAATCTCTATTCATGGATGCAATATATATAAGTGCTATGTACAATTAACCTCTTATGATTGCACTTCAATAATTTCCCTTATCCGGTTACATTCAGCTTGGTCCTAATTTAGAACAAAAGGTGAGCGAACGAGTCAGAAGTGACTGTTGTAGATGATTTTTAGCTCCAATGCGAACATTGGAGGTGGAGTCAGTTGTTCTTAAATTAAGGACCTAAAGTACAACTAGCATGATGTTTCAGAAATATGAAAGGTTTTCCTAAGTATTGGTAGAAAATTTTTCAATATATGTATGCTACCCCTCCATGCCTAAGTTCTTGCATGTCCTCATGCATGAAAACAAGACAGGGGATAAAAAGGATAGAGATCACTTGGAATCGCTCCTAAATTTTTCGTTCAGCATAACCCAACACTATGATGGGAAACACAATATGCAAGAAAATATTCTAAATAAAATATGCTATATATAAGTGCTGAGTTTAATGCCTCCAACTAGGTGTAAACTCGAAAAGGATATGTCAATACGGTATTAAGAATGACAAGTAAAATGATGAGAGGTTTAATTCATTCGCTATCAGTGGGCCTCAAATGTAGACCAGCTATCCATTAATTTCAAGCCCAAAAAGTTAGAAAAATACTATTATGGGGCTTGGGAAAATCTGCAGCAAAATGCTACAGTAGAAAGATAGATAAATACAAGTACCTGGAAGATAGGAAGATGGAAGCATCTCAAAAAGGTGATGGAGAAGATGGGTGGTTGGTGTATGAGCATAGTCGTGTGGGGTAAAATCATATGGGTCCTGATAAGGGTGATAAATGGAAGGCATGACCCAAGTGGTGTGATCAGATCTGGAAATCAAGGTCCAGTGATCAATCTCTATCTCTCCCAAAGATCATTCTTCCTAAGTATCATCCTCTTCTTTTTCCTCTTCCAAATCATTCAATTCCAATTCTCAATTATCACATGATTCAGCAAAATTTTTAGCTTCCTCAGATAACTCATCATATGTAATCTCCAATAGTCTTTCAATCTCTTGAATATCTTTTTCATAAGGGGATATTTCCTTCTTCTCAATTTAATGGAATTGGGCATTAGATTCGGTAGTGAGTCCCTCCATGAAAGTGCAATGGGTTGAATCATTGATTGAGGAGTCATTAAGGTCTTTTTGATTTTGTTGTTTAGTGTATGTGATCATCTGAATTAATTCATCAATGTCTCCATGGGTATTCTCAAATACAACAAAATCATATTCAGGCCCGTTGATAGCACAACATCATGTTGCAATAAAAATCGTGTTTTAATGTTGTCATTATTGTAGTATAGTGGTCAAAATGCAAACAGATGTCTCATCATTTTATTTATTTACATAATTTTTACTAGTTTATTCTAGGCTGTTCATTGGGAGACAGTATTGATTTACATCACTCTCTATGTTCCAAAAATATTCTTTTATTCCAAAAATGTCAATTAGATTTACAAAATGAATCAATGAGTCAATTAATGAATCAATTATGTATAAAAGAATTAATTAATATGCACTATAATGCCTTAAACATATTTACAACTAAACAGACATAAAAAACTAAGTATGACTACATAATGTTAGTTATGTACAATTATGTTAAATAATACCTAAGTATAGGTACAAAAATAGCTGCTAATATACACTAGGCTAAATATACTCAATAATAACTCTAATAACATATACTATTTATACAGTAACATATATAAGTGTCGCTATAGCCTTAGTAAAAATATGCACTAAACATAAGGCAAAAGAATTATATTTACTAACATACATACATATCTACAGAGATAGATACATATGTCACTAAAGCCTTAAAGTTTATTTATATATACATAAGGCTCAAACATACATATACAATTCTATTTATACTTATATATATATATATTACCTATGTATACGTATACATTATATATATTTATTTATTTATTATATATATGCATATATATTATATTTATACTATATTTATAGATACACATATATGCACACTATACACACTCGCACAACAGCCTCTCAAACTTTCGAACACTTAGCCATTTTGGCTCACACACATAGGCATAACACATAGAACCATACTACTGTCCCAACACTTAGAAACTTCCATGCCCTTCTCTCCTTTCTCTTCTAACTCTTAGTCATTTTTTAGGTTCTTTTTTCACACAAGCACTTAGTTATTGTTCATCTTAACAAAAATTGGATTTTTTTTTAGTGGGTGGATGATTGCGCAGCAATCATAGGTCTTAATTGACCTAAATTAGGCTAGAACTTAACATAAGTTAGGGTAATTCATGCATGCATAAGCATTATCTACATCTTTACTGCTTTACTTTAGCTATGCATAAAATAATGTTATAATGTGCTGATTAAGTGCATTATGTCAATTGCAGGCAATAAGCTGATCAAAAGCTAGATCTGGAGCTGGATCTAAAGCTAGATCAGGAATAATGGGTGTTGCAGCAGGACTAGAGCAGAAGACTTAGATTAGATATAGGGAATAATGATGTAATGGAGTTAAGGTATGCTATTCTATTAAGTAGGAATAAAACAGTAAAATGTGAAGAGCTTAGGTCCATCCTAGCCCTAGGATAGCCTAGAGACTTCCCCCAAGCCTTAGCCACCCTTAGATTATGTCGCAGCACCCTAGGAAACCCTAAACCCAGTTCCAACCCTTATCTGGAAGTCCAGGTAGGTTATAGGATGTCCAGAACCCTTAGCCAACTCCCGCACACCTCAAACCCACTTCTGCAGTGTTATTGGACGTCCAGACACTTTGTCAGACGTCCAATTTCTACAGAATACCCAAAATAGAACCTAGAATTCCCCCTGACTCAGATTGGACGTCCAGACAAATCTGGACTTCTGATTTTTGAGTATAAGTCGTCTGACTCTATTTTTGGACGTCTGGAACTGGTCTCCAATTCCTATTTTGAGATTCAAGCCTTGATCATGATCTTTAGCTCCCTAGACCTAATCCCAACCCCATAGGAACCTAAATTAAGGTGCCCTAACCCTAGTACATCACCTCTAGACCTCCCTAAGGACCTAATTAGGTCCTTACTAAACCCAATTGACTTAGATCAAAGTCAATTACCATCACCTAAGCCAATTGGACTCATTGAGTCCAATTGAGATCAGATCTCAACTCACACAAGCCCAATTGGACTTAGTGAGAGTCCAATTGACCTAAACCCAACCTAATTGAGTTATTTCACTCTCAATTAGGTTCACACTCATTCAATTAAACTTAGGTTAAGTTTAATTGCAATTTTCCCTTAGCAATTAGGGTTTGCAACCCTAATTTAAGGCATACACCTACCCAAACCCTTTAGGACCTAACCTAGACCTCTTAGCCACCTAGGGCACGAACACACACACACACACACACATTCATGCACAAACACTCCTCTGGAGTTCTCTAGAACTCTCTTCAAAGTGGCGCCAACTCTTGGTTGCCAAATTTAGCAACCAAGAGCCATTCAATTCTTAGATCCACTTTTTGTGGATCTAAGAACCACTTCATCCACTCTTGGCCAGCCACTCATTGGAGCTCTCTCTAGAGAGTTCCACACTTCTCTAGAGAGACTCCCTTAGGTCTATAAAAATGCCTAAGGGGTGGCCATTTGCACCCATCCATTTCCTTGGCATTCATTCCACTTAGGGTAGCCACTTCCATCTCCATTCCACCTCCACGAGGAGCACCACCATGAAGGCCACCATCTCCATGCCAGGATGCTAGATCACTTCTCCAACCTCTCTCCAAGGGCCGGCCTAAGCTCCATTGGTCGCCCCTCCTTCTCTCAGCCACTCAAAGGCCATCGGAGACCACCACCGAATGCCCTTCCTTCTGCTAGATTAGTAACTTAGCTCTTCGTAGTTTTATTGCTTTCATTTACTGCTTAGTAGTGTAGCTCTTATTCTTCCCCAATGATGCATGCAAAATCCCCCAATAGATTCCTGTATGCGATCATTTTCTGGTATCTAGATTTACATTTTCAAGCATTCCTGTACAAGCTTTCCTCTACATTCCATGCTGCAAATGCTTCTCTGAATGAATGAATAAAAGATACATTTTTATATATATCTCTATGTTTGAAATCACCATGAGCTTATTGGTTGCCATCTTTTCTGTGTGATTTAAGTTGCCTGTTTTTCACTTATAGATATATTTTGCAACAAGCATATCGGCTCCGGAAAATATAGAAAACCTAACTATAGATGCATTTTCTGTAAACAGCCACCACGTACCTAGATTTGTGCGCACCGAAACCTACACTTTCACTTTTGTTATCTATTTGACACATGCACACGTAATCAGAATTCATAATAGAAGTGGTGAAGTCTTAATTTAAAGATTGGAAACCAGCGTGCGATTCTAAATAAAGTAAGTGATAAAAGATCGATTTCAGAATTAAACAAATGCCTCCCAGAGACAAATGACCGGGACTCAAAGTCTCGTTATTTTTACAAACTTATTTTTGACGAACATTTTTACACGACTATACAACAATTCCGACAACTTTCAAATGCACGAAAACGTCTTTCCGCCAGCGGACCGACCTTCCGTGGGATACATAGCACCCCAAGGGGGTGGGACCAGACCACCTCTAAGTCAACCCTAGTTTTATTAGTATGTGGTGGAGACCTTCCTCTATAGTTTTATTATTTCGTCGTAGTATAGTATAGAGAGGTGATTACCAGTTTAATACAATTTGTTACTCGAAAATAAAGAGTTCCCGAGGTCGAACTCAGGGAGCAAACTGTATTCTAGAGATACAAATTCTTATTACAAAAATAAAGAGAGAGAGAGAGAATTTGTTGGCTTTTCTTCTTTTCTCTTTGCTTCTCCTCTTCTTCCTTCTCAGATCTTCTGCTCTCTTCCTTTGTTCTTCTTCTTTATCTGCAGTGGTGATGTTCTTCTTCTTCTTTCAGCTGTTTCTGCTCGTCTCTTCCTTTTTCTTCTGCAGAGCGATCCTGTTCTTCTTCTTCTTCTTTCTTTCTTCTTTTCCTTTCTTCAGATCTTCTTCTTCTCGTGCTCTTCTTCTTCTTTCAGTTCTTCCCTTGGCCACTCTGTGTTCTCCTCTGCCTCGCCTTCCTTCTCCTTCTTTGCCTTCAGGACGTCGTCTGATTTTCCAATCAGACAACTTAAACCGCTGCTGCTACAGTGCTCCTCCTTCCTTCAGCTTTCGTCGTCCTTCTTCTCTGCCTCGCTCGTCTTCTTCTTCTTCGCCTGTGCCTGCACACTTCAAAGCTCTCGTCAGCGGGCAAAAACCTATTCTACCCTCCCCCCCCCCGTGTTTCTCACTCACAGAAGCCGCTCTTAGGAAAGCTCTCCCAGAGCTGCCGGGTAGTCGGGTACGGGTTGCACCTGGGTCCAGGCCCACCGGCGTGCATGGTGGGCGAGGAGTACAGGTCAGTCTAAGTCGGGTCGGGCCAGGTCCGCGGGGCGTGATCGCGGACAAGGTCGGGTCGAGCGAGTGAGTGAGAGGGACCTCACCCCGTGCTCAGGAGGCAACGAGCATAAGGCACTTTTTGCCTTTATGCGGGCGCGCTCCTCTGAAAGGTTACGAGGTGGGACTAAATGTCCCACCCCAATTTGGGTGTCTGCGCGGAGGAAGCAGCGGCAGTCGAGGCGAAGCGCGGGGGCTTCGCGCGAGAGCTTCGACTCGACTGCAGCCTGGTACTTCGCGAAGACGCCTCGCACTGTCTGGGAGCGTGACCTGGGCATGGCGCACCTGGGGTAGCAGGTGAAGAAGCTGCTTCGCTTCAACAATGGCGGCGACGAGCGCAGGTACCTGCCCACAGAGAAACGGCCTCTCGACCCAATCAGAAACGCGGAGGACCTTCGCCGTGGCACGGCGAAGGTGGTCGGGGGGTGTGCAGGCGGCGGGGCGGAGCCTAAGGGCTGCCCTAGGTCGGACTGTGGGTTGGGAGATGGGTTTGTTCGGTGGAGTTGCAGAGGGTGATTTGGGGGAAGTGGAAGGGCGGAGGTTGATCAGGGTGAGGAGGCGGAGCTTCTGCGGTGTTCGGCGAGCCGTGTGGGTTGCTGGAGTGATGGGAGCGACTCGCCGGAGCAGGGGCCGGAGGTGGAGAAGGTGAGGGCGATTGGTCGGATCGGGGCAACAGTAAAGTTGTAAAGTGAGGAAAAGAAAGAGGGGAGGAAGATGAGAAGTTATACCTACTTAGCAGGATGAGGAGGGACCGGAGCAGGCGACAGTCGTATCGACTGTCGCCGGAGAAGAAGATGCCCGGGGGAAGGGGCGGCGGCGAGGAGAGGGCCGGAGAGGTGCCAGCTGGGTGCGGCGTGGCGCGGGAAGAGCGAAGGAGAGCAACCCTGCAGCCGGTAGTCCGGCAGAGCGACGAGAAGGAAGAGGGGAGGCCGCCGGAGCTGGAGGGCTTCCTGTCAGAGTGGGAAGAGAGGAAGTGGGGGTCTTTCTCCGTCAGGACCGAGCTCCCTCGAACGGTGGAGCGACGGGGGGTACTTATAGGGTAGAATCAGAGAGGAGGGCGGAGGGAGACGACGTGTCTCCCTCGCCGGAGGACGCCGGAGATGGAGACCCATACCGTCCGTGCGTTCGCACGGCCGGTATGGTGGGTTGCAGCGACCAGGGGGGTGTCCCTGCGACGGCTGACGACGCAGGGCACCCCCGGTTTACTTGCCAGACCGTCCCCCTTACCCTGCGCGGCGCCATGCTCCGCGCAAGGTCGCCGGAGCATGGTGCTGGTCAGGTTTTGGCAGGAGGGACCTGAATGCAAAGAACGAAGGAGAGTTAGGGGTAGAAATGTGAGGGTTCAAAAGTTGAGGGCCAAAAAGTAAATATATGAGGACCAAAGTGTAAAGTTGGTCAAGAAGGTTTCTTCTTAGGCTGAAGTTTTTATACATGACTAATTAGGACCTAAGGAATCTGATGGTGAATTTTATTTCTAGATTAAACCTTGTTTGACCGGTCAATTTATGCAAAAACCCAAATTAAGTTATTAATTGGGCATGGTTCTCAATGTAGGTCAAAATGGGTTCTGAAGGCCAAATTGAAGGTTCTAAACCCTAGAGATTATTTTTCTATGAATTTTAGAGGGTTTATTCTATTTTTACTTTGCCTCGAACCTCGTGAATTGAAGTGGGTTTGTTTTAAGGTTACAGATTATCATTTAGTTCCTTGGAATTGCTGTAGCCCTTGTCAGATCATCCCACTTTCCTTCTTATTTGGTTTGTTTGACCTATGTTTGGACCCTGAATTACCTTGTATGCAGATTATACTGGTAAAATTGCATTTTTACCCCTTATGACTCGTTTTCTCCTTAAACTCAGAATTCTCTGAGTTAAGCCTTTCCTTGAGTTATGTAGGAGCTTTTATCATTTGTATTAGGTCAAAATGAGCTAGTTATGACTCATGATGAGGTTCTCATCAGTATGCATTTTAATCCATTTCATTTTTGGCCCACAATAGGCCCAATAGAGGCCCAGCACAGTGCACGGGCTCCCAACCCATGCACTAATTCTCAAATAATGCTCGTATATGCTTAGATTAGAGAAGAGAGAGGAATATGCTTTATATGTGCTTGACGCTTGATAGGTGCATCGTTCATTCACCAAATTCCTTTTATACCGCGTAGAACACTCCGTCACTGCCGATGTGGGATTAAAGCGGTACTCAATTGAGCATTGTGCAACGCTGCCACGCATTCTGATCTCACGAAATTAAGCCTCAATTTGAGAGCCCAAATGAATTCCAAATTTTAAATAAATTATATATTTAGAAAGCCCATATATAGGTCTTCATGATTGTATAATTAATTTAGGAAAATAAGTTATTTAATTATATATAAAAGTTAGTTAAAGTTAAGGATTTATACATGTTAAATCAAGGTTTAATTTCTTAATTAATGTACACATTGATAAATTGCTGATGCAATTGACTTTATAATTAGTTAATTTATATATTAATGTATTTATTATACATTTTAAAATTTTTTTCGAACATTTATTTTAATTTATCTACATTTAAATACACATTTTAGATAGAGATATACATAATTTAATTTATAAATACTATAATATAATACAAATACAATATAGATAGGTCAGAAGTACTTAAAATAATACTATACAAATATACACTATAGATTACTTCAGTATTAACTTAATTTACTAATTTATTTTATTTTAACTTAATAATTTATCTAATTAACTTAATAACTTAATTACCTACAATAATTACATAAATAAACTAATGTACAGGTATCATACAGTATATAATATTTAGTTAAGTATGTACGTATAGTAATAGATATGGTTTTAAGTATGTACACAAGTATTTATAATTACTTAGTATTATATACATTTACTCTTTTATAAATTAATATAAAATTATACAATAAAGTTATTCATCTAGTAAATCATTCTAAATACTTATTTAAATATATATAATACAATTATATTTATTTATGTACATTATTTACTTATATTACAATATCTACATATAGCTTAATATTAAGTTATATCTACAAGTATAAATACAACATACATGGTATTTTTGAACTTTTTCTGATTTTTATGGTATTTTCATATTCTATAGAGATACAAGATGAGAGAGAAAGAGAGATGAGAGAGAGAGGAACTCTTTCTGTGATTTTAGATTTGGTTCTTTTATTGAATCTTAAAGTAAACCAAACTGTCAGCTAGTATGTTCTACCAAGTCGAAGGTTTAGAATGCTTTGAAACTCTGTATATACTTAGAAAAATACCTGATCTTACTCAAGAGAGGTTTCTTTTATTCTTTTATGATTTTTTATCATTTTTATTTATTTACAAAACTAACCCAATTTAGGTCTTAAAAAGGTTTCCAACAATGAACCTAAGTCACTAAAAAGGATTCTAAGGGTTGGAAAAGTGATTCAAGCTCTCAAACACATTCAGGACTTCATATAAAAGATGTTCAAATGTCTAAACATGATTTTCAATTTAATTTCATTCAAATTTACATTTGGACAGTTTAGACCTTAAATATGTAGCTGACAATGGAATCAAACATGGATTACAAACTATTCCTTTTGGATTTAAATTCAAATTCTAGTACATGAATGCTTGTGACATAAAATTCTTACAATATACAACATGTCAACTTCTTTAAACCTTTAAAATCCCAACTCAAATCCAACCAACAGGGGCTGATTTGCTACTACAGCAGCCATTGTTGCTGCTGTCATAATTTCTGAACCAGCAGCTAATCAACAGTTGTTCTTACTGTAAACAATGGCTACTGCTGCTGTAATTTCTGCCAAATTGAGCTTGCTTTGCTAAAAAAAGCATCATAAACCCAGCTCATCGAATTCGTTCTTAAATCACTCAGAAATTAGAGCTTATCTAACAATCTGTTAAGTTCAAATAAAAACCTCAATCTTCTACTAAACCAACTCAAATCTGAACCAAGCTTTGAAATCCCACTTTCAATTATGGCAAATTAACCATCAAAAGATTTGAAATCTTTGTAAAACGAAATCTAGGGTTAGATGACCCTAAAACCCCTAATATGGTGTGTTAAACCGGTGGCATGATCTCCTCCATTTGTTTTGTAGGATAAGTGTGGAGTGAAGAGGCCTTAAAATTGGCTAAGTTTTGTAAGCCTCGTGAAGGTTGAAGGAAAGAGGCATTGAGCTTGGTATGAAATTAAAACAATGCCTAAGTGTTAAATAAGTGTGGATATTAACTCATTTTGTTGTAAAACAACATTTTTTTTTTAATTCCTTTCATTCTTTAATGCAAAATCATTTCTTTTTGTCTATTCTTACTTATGGAATGATTGGCATATTATTAATGTTCAATTCTTTGCAATTATTCATGTGGTTAATATATTGTACATAATTAATTATTAATTAAGCCATTAATTAAGTACTTAGTCTAATTAAGTAAATAATAGTGTAGTAATCTATATTATAAAGTAATATATGCTATATTTGTTAAGTAATAATAGTATTAGTATAATATAAGTAGTATAATTTAAGTAGTAAGATAGATAAGTAGTAATTAACTTAGTAATTAAGTATCTAATAACCTTAGTTAATTAAGTAATGTAGTATCTATTAAACTAAGTAGTTAGGATTTATATATCTTAAGTATGTATTTAGTAACTACAATAACTTATGTAGAGTAATAGTTAACTTAAGCAATAAATAATAAAGATTAATTTATTATAATTGGTGATTGATTAAGCTAATTAAGCCTCCCTGTGAATGACCTGGACTCAATCTGTTAAAAGTATTTTGTAAAATGTTAGGTTACCTTGTGCTCTATACTATAATTAAAAACAACAAATTAATTAAGCAAGGTAGCTTAAACATCATTTTTAATACCATTGATTAAGTTAATAACCTTAATTAATAGTGTTGAGAATTTGTACATCATTTTTTTGGCACAGTTGCTGAGGAGGCAACTCGCATAATTTATATTCACCATTATCATCTAAATTATTCTTGTTTTTGTAATACTTATTTCTAACTTATTGTGTTTTCTTTTTCTTCTTCCAGGTATCTGTTTGATAGGTACCTTCATGGGAAGAAGATGGGTTTTTCTCTTTGTATATCCCATTGTTCTACTGTATATAGCTTTGTGAGATATTTCTTTCCCTAGTCTTTAAATAGATTGTTTATTGCATTTAGATTAGATATATAAAAAATACAAAAAGACATTCTATCTGACTAGCAGATGTATCCATTAGGCATACATTCTTAGGAGTGCATTTTACTTGCTAGTCTCTAATTCGAGAGATTATTTTGCGGAGATAGAATAAGCATTCCCGTGTAGATCCCTATCTTCGACCTAAAGCAAGACTACATTTCATTTGAAAATATAAAAAGCGAACACATTTTGTATCTTCTTTTCATTTAGAAGACATTTGATAAAAATAGGAATATTATAAAACTTGTGTCATACTCTGTTTGCGAACTTGTGTGCCAGTTTTTCATGGCTATATGTCACATAGTGCAATCACACTAGAGTCACATGAGTCTGTCCTTCTACCTCTCCTCTTTTCACCTCTTAGGGCCTTGGTCGAAGATCAATGAGTCTATCTCACTACTAGAGCCTCGGGGTGCCAGTAGTGAGCGGTCTTGATCCTAGACCTTGGACTTTTGAGCTCATAGGATACACACTACGTAGATACGCATGTCACATATTTGTACTGATATACTATCTGTTTGCATCTTCGCATATTTTCCTACGTATTCTAGGTCTTCTTTTCCTTTGAAAAGAAGAAACCCATTTTTGTTCGCTGTATTCGGGTTTTGCTTGCCACTATTTCTTACAGTGGCATGAGTGTGCCCTTGCACATTTTTTTTGGTTTATGTATGGGAGGCGATCGCTGAGATCGCCCCTCGTCCCTCTATTGGCAGATCTACTTAGACCCACTGCTATTATGCAGCATTGTATCCCGTCTACTACTGCATTTTTATGTTTGATCACATGGATCAACCATAGAATCTCGAGATTCCCACTTCTTCTGGTTAGGAGGAGATACTGCCTTTTAATATCCATGAGGGGATCTTGAGCCAAAACATCCAGATGCTTGAGCAAAATTGTCAGATTAATCTATTGGCGACTGCTCTCTAGAATCTCCAGGCTCATCGACCTAAGGTGGGTCCTAGTTTCGACTCACGTCCTCCACCTAGGGCCTTGCTTAGCGATGACTACAATCCCTCTAATGCCCAGGTGGAGCCATGTCTTAGGATTCCCATAGGGGAAAATGACCCTGAGCTAAAAGCGAATATCATTATTCAAATCCCACATTATCACGGACATGCATCCAAGGATCCATTTCAACACATAGAAGATCTGAAAAATCTATCTCACACTTTGGGTCCACGAAATTAGAGTTGAGAAATCATTCTCATGAAGATATTCTCCTTTAGCCTTAAGGATAAGGCTGCATATTGGTATCGCACCATTGCTCGACCTATCACTACTTGGATGGAACTCAAATCTGCATTTATGAAGAAATTCTTTCATATAGGTCGCACGAATGCCATTACATAAGCTATCACGACTTTCGCACAGAATCAAGAACCAATTCATGAACCGTGGGAGCGCTTTCATGAATTACAAAGGAAATGCCCACATCATGACTTCCCTCGATGGCAACTTATGCATATCTTTTATTATGGATTGCAAGAGAGTGTTCGCAATCTGGATGACGCCTCTTGTGGAGGAAATTTTCTAAATCATGATAAAGAATTTGCCTTAGAGCTTTTCAAGGGAATGGCAGAAAGGTCGATCAACAATGCCTTTATGCCACAATTAATGCGAGGGAACCCGCATCGAAATCCACATTATAAGGGCATTCATGAGGTTGAGACCTAGTCTAGTTCATGGGATTTAGAGATTACAGCTGAGAAACTGGACAAGGTCAACATCGTAGTGAAGCATCTCGACGAGGTCCAAAATACGATGAAAAATCTTACTGTACTTGCTACGAATCCAATGCATCAAACATTTCATAAATTCTTGTGGGGAAGGAATTTGTGAATAATATGGATTTACGAGATCCATCTTCCTTGGGTTATCTCCCTACTCATGCAAGGCTCATTCATGCGAGTACATAGACCTACTTAGGGACAAATAGAAATACGCAACTCAATCAGATTTTGTAAGCTGTGAATGAGAGCCAACGATAGAATGCTGACGCTGTCGCTGAGATCCAACGACAGTGTTCGGTAAAATTGGTTGATCTACAAGGTCAAATCACATAGTTGGCTGAGTGTCATTAGCCAGGGGCCCTTCCATCCCAGCCAATTCCAAACCCTAGGAACATTCCAAACCCTAGGTACCACCCAGGAGCTCAACATCCAAATCAAGGCCAGGCTCACTTTGTACATTAGGCCCCTCTGAATCAAAACCTACCCTCTGCACTTCTCGAATATGAGTTTTTGAATCAACAATATACTTTTTCGAATCAATCGAGTCAACCTTTACTACCGAATCTATCTATCTTAAATCAAGCTTCTACATCTTCTCCTGCTTCTTCGCATGTGGGTATTAACTCTATTACAACCCGCTGTGGAACTTCCACTAGGGACCCCATAGATCCATGATTACATCCTACTAACCCTAGTACATCTATAACAACCTCTGTTCCTACTTCTACTAGAGGTAATTCACCTGATCTCGCAGTTATTCTTGCTGGTTCTTCTGATCAGGTCAATCTTTCTATAGGATAGGATACCCAAGTCCTACATCCAGAAGTGCTTAATAAGAGATCTAGGAAACAAAAGAAGCCTGCTACTATTGATGAGGATTTGATTAAGGTTTTTGAACATGTTCACATTAACATCGCACTCCTAGATGCTATCAAACACATCCTAGCTTACGCAAGATTTCTGAGAGACTTGTGTACTCCAAAGCGTAAGTCGAAGAAAGGAGGCACTATGGTACTCTTTGAGAAAGTTAGCTCAATCATATTGAGTATGCTTCCTTTAAAGAAGAAAGACCTAGGATCTCCGTTGATTTCCTGTGTAATTTGGGACCAGTGCTTTGATAGAGCCCTCCTTGACTTAGGAGCATCCATAAACTTGATTCCTACTTCTCTTATAGAACACATTGACATAGCAAACCTTAAGTCAACTGATATGACTTTGCAATTAGCTGATAGATCTATTAAGTCACCAAGAGGAGTTTTGGAAGATATCATAGTGAGAGTTCAGGACTTCTACTTTCCGGTGGATTTTATTGTACTTGATATGAAAGTACCAGAACGGCTCAAGGATACCCCAATCATTCTAGGGAGATCCTTTTTGGTCATTGCAAAGGCCAATATAGATTGTGAATCTAGGAAGATGGAGCTTAAGTTTGGGGAGACGACACTTAAATTGGATATATTTAGAGATTCTCAAGGATTAGATTGCAAATGGATCGAGGAAGTTCGAGCGATTTCTATTCTTGAGGATAAGCCTATTTCCTTAAATTTAGAACCATTCTTCAAATCCTTTTTCCCTCAGGATGAAATCCCACTCTCTAACTCTACACTTGATCTAGAGGTTGAATCATCTGACTTATCTCTACCTTTGGAAAATCTCGCCCCAAACTCTATTGTTGACCCTACGCCTAAAGTAGAGCTTAAATCATTACCCAACACACTTAAATACGTATATCTCAAACCCGATCAAACTTATCCTCTGATTATCATAAAAATTAGAAAAATCATAAAAACCTTTTGAGGAAATTTTGAAAATCAAGACAAAGGTTGAAGGTTCACTTCAAGGTATAGTGGGATTTAACCTTTAACAAACTAGGGGCTAGGATGCGGATCTAAGTTTCGAAACATTTGGGTCTACTTTAGACTAGATCAAGTATCTTTTGATAAATTCCTCTTGAACTCTTGATGATTCAGGTAACTTGATCTCATTTTGCGACCTGCAAACTACTTGGGTTAGTCTCCGACCCAAAAACTTGCATATCTTTTGGAATTCTTGTGTCAAAATTTCACACACAAAGCCAACACAACCTAAACCCAAAAACATCTATAAAATTTAGAAAAGCCCCCTATTTAGTCTTAGTGAAAATCCAAGGCAGATGATTGGTGTGAGTTCCCACCATCGAGAAAGAGGAAAATACCTCCTTTGAGGATGCAATGTCAACATGTTACTGCCTTGACTTTGGTCCATATCTATATTTCAAATCTTTAGATGGAGCGTTAAGGCACAATTTTGTGACTTAGGTGTCTTGGACAGTGCTCCACCCATAGCGTTGGAGCAAGGGCCTGAGTTCGCTTGGAGTGCCCCTTTACACTGCTTTGTGTTTTAGGGTTGTGAGCTCTTGAGGTGTGTCATGGATGGTACTATCTCAATCTACTGGTGCCAAAGCCCCCTCGAGGATTGGTAATGGAAATGATGATCCCAACACATCTATAGTAGGTCTAAGCTACGGATAAGCATGGGGGAACAAAAAAAAATGTTTCAATAACACGACCTTAGAAATACTCCAATAATGTTGGCATTTCGCAAAGTACTAACACAAGATTTTAATGGTTATATAAGTTTTGAGTCAGATTCGAGAGCCAAGCAAATCCTAACTACTAAAACGATATCAGGTCATTTGAATTAAAAAAGAGTTAATCTATGAATTTTTGAACAATACATTGATTCCGATTCATCTAACCCTTGGATCCAAAGATGAATCCCGATGTTCTATCTCTAACAAATCCCATACCTTTCCTATTTCCAATCAATCTAAGTCCCGTAATAATATTCCCCTCAAAAGTAAAAACATTAATCTTTCCCAAAAATCCATTTTGTAAAATTTAATTTTGCTAAGAGACTAGAGAAAGATAAGCATGGGAATGTGATAAATGTCAGTTTATCATCATTCTTATGCCTTAAAAATAGACCTAGCTCTTAATGTTTTAACTCCGCAAATGGATTTCTGGGCTACATTTAGGCATTCAATTAGGATAGGCATGAATTGCATTATTTTATTTTTTAATGTGTTTGATTGAGTGTTTGGGATAAGCAAAAAGCCATATCCCACAAACCTTGGTGCTTTGGAAGGCAGAAGATGAAGGAGAATCTCACATCAGCTGGTTCCAACTCATCCTAGCTTGATCCCAACTCATTCTAGTTGGGTTAACTTTTTCTCAGCTCTATTTAGCTCACCACAATTGGATGGTAGCTCAGACTAGCTCAATTTAGTTGATCCCAGCTCCATTCTAGCTCCAACTAGTTCACTGAAGCTCCACTTGACTTAGCTTAGCTACTAATCATCAATTAGCTAAGCTAAGTTAGTTGAAGAGTTGTCACCTAGCTCAGGCCAGCTCAACACCAACTCTCGAAGACTTAACTTAGCTCAACTCAGTTGAGCTTAGCTACTAGATTTAAGCTAGCTAGCTTAGCTAGCTAAGAAGTCTTCGAGAAGACCAACTCTAGCTCACTTCAACTCTAGATCAGAAAAAGCCAGCTCAATTTATCTTAGCTTAGCTGCTAGCAAAGAACTACCTAGCTACTGAGTTCTCAGGCACCTCTGCTTCAACTACTACCAGCTCTAGGAAGATCATGCAGCTCCTCCTCTGCAAAACCCTAGCTCCCTCCTCCAATCATTTAGCTAGCTTAGGTTAGATCCAACCAGCTCACTCCATTGCCATTTAACCCTAACCTTAAATCCCACCTACTTAGCTCTCCACTTAGCTTCACCTAGTTCACCTACTCCTACCCATGTTGGCACCACCTATAATGCACCCCTTCACCCCATCACCACCATCAACAGCCACCAACAAGTTGGCACCAAAAACACCTCCAACCACCATCCCTTTGGCACCAACTTTTCCCTCCAAAAATCCATCAAAACCATCCATCCATCCACCACCAAAACTCATCTCTACCCTTCATCTTTTCCCTCCATTTTCTCCCTTCTAGAAGGCCTCCTCCTTGGCACTAAAACCACGGTGTCTCTCCATGGTGGACGATCACCAAGGGGTACCTTAACCCCATAACTACCCACCTATGCAACCCTACACATGCCGCCAACTTATCACTGCCATCCATCCTACAACTACCTCATCAACCAATCCTAGACCTCCACTAAAGGCTACGCCAACTCTCCTCCCATCCTATTGATACCCCATATAACCACCAAGTTTAGCCCATCTCTGTCTACCACTATCCACCTAGATACATCTCCATTTTTGGCCAAGGAAGAAGAGAAAGAGAAGAAGATTAAGGAGGCAACCCTCGCCCCCTTAGTGCCTTCTTCCTCTTCTCTTCTTCCTTGTGCCAAGGTCAAGGAGCATCACCAAAGGTGATAACCAGGCAGTAGAGGAGAGAGGGTGGTGGACATCCACCCTTCGAGGAGTCTTGGAGGAGGACCACTTGAAGGAAGGAGTGCATCATCATCCAAGTAAGAGAAGATCTTCAAGTGCAGGAGCTGCTGCACTTGGAGCAAAGCCCTTCTCAAAGCTTCATTAAGAGGATCTCTCCTTCTTCATCTTCACTTTCTTATTTTTTTATTAGCTAGGTTTTTATTCTAAGCATTTGTCTATTTGTGACCTTACATTTCTAGTTAATACAAGAAGATTTTTGCCTTTCCATTTTGGTTCTTCATTTCATTTCAAGCATCTTTGTTTTTCTTAATTTGTTGCACACACTTCTACCCTCTAATTACCCTAGGCGCACTTACCTAGGGTGAGCTTAGAGGTGTAGATTCACTCTTGCCACTTTAGGCGTGTTCTTTAGCATAGTTATCTTCGCATTTTGTTGCCTGATTCTCTCTTTTCTTAAAATCATAAAAACTCAAAAATACAAAACAACAAAAATAGAAGTGCCAATTTGAGAGAGCAAGAGAGAGAACCAATTATTTGACTAACAATTTGGCCTCCTTGGACAAACCTAGATACTCCACTATCTAAATTATAAATTTAAAAGTTGATTGCGATTTACGCGTTACAATGACACTATTTCGCATATTTAACAAACTGCATAAAATTGCTATCGAGGTCTAGGATGTCCATACCTCTAGGCCGGTTTGTTCCTAAGATTAGGTTGTGTCTGATATGGGAGTGAATGTGTTTGACGAGAATCCGTCAAATGTGATAGCTGGGCTCTCATCTCAACTAAAGTTGCATCCTATTTTTGCTGCATCACAATGTTTTGTTGCTGCATGTCAGCAAGTGCTTTCATGATCGTCCCCAACTGCTCATCTCATGTAGGCCCAGATTGAGAGTACTAGGTGGGCCTTGGTTGGGGCTGCTGGTAGGCACGCGATGGATATCCGTGTCAAGGTGGTTGTGGTTGAGGTGGTGCTCTAGTCAAGTTCTGAAGTGGTGATGTAGAGGGTTGTTGGAAATTGAGTCTCTATGAATTTCCTGACCATGAGAAATTTGGATGATTACGTCATCCAGGCTTATAGGTTTGTGAATATGGGTTGTTTTGAATGCCATGGAGCTCCACTAAATCCGGTGAAGTCAAGATATGGAGGAACAAAGGTTCCTCTAGCTAGTGGAGAAGGTTAATGTGGTGAAAACTCAAAAGGTGTCACAGAAAGGTTGTTCACGATTTCCCTCCCTGTAGGAAATTGAGAAGAAGTGTCTTGTGCAAGTGACTGAGAATAAGAAGATGGCTTAGAGAGGAATTTTCACACCTCATCTACCTTCTTCTCTATCAAGACCACCTTATCCAACTGACTGGCTACAATCTCCATGTCATGTGTGCCAGATTGGACTTCGTGTACCCCAGTGTGTGAATGGGAATGCAAGGATCTCTAGTTAAAAATGCTCATCGAAGAGTTATTAATTGAATTCTCGGCCATACCTTTGAAGAGCTCGAAGGCAGAATCCCTGTCCCAACACAGGAAGTTGCCTATACAAGCAGCATCTACAAAACTCCGTGTGTTATCATGGAGCCCATGATAGAAGATCTAGACCTATTGCTATCGTGGGACACCATGGTGGGGATGTTTTCTCAAGAGCTCATGGAATCTCTCCCATGCCTCATGCATCTATTCTCTAAAGTTCTGTGTGAAGGTGGTGATAGCACACCTCAAGGCCTTTGTGTGGCCTATAGGAAAGTACTTCTTTCGGAACTCATATTCCAAAGAAGGCCAATTTTCTATCGGTGTAGTCCAGGATAAAGTGTGATATCAGAAGGCAGCCTTATCCTTAAGAGAAAAGGAGAACATCTTCATCAAAAGTGTGTGCTATTGGACTCAAGTCTTGGGCAAGGTTTTTTATCTCCCCTAAATGCTAAAAAGGGTCCTGAGAAGCAAGACTATGGAAGTGAGGGATAAGAGCCATGATATTAGGCTTTAGTTTAGTAGCACGACCCCCAACTGGAAATCTAACTGCAGGCATAATGGGTGCAACTATGGGATTATAGTAATCTTGTAGCTGAGTTCTACAAGCCTGGGGATGGGGATTCTGAGGATGCTAGGAATATCCTGTGGATTGCAACTAAATATTAGAGGGGAGGGGTGGATAGTATTGCAAAAAAAAAAGTATGCACAAATAAAAAATAAAGCAACAAGAATTCAAGCACAAAGTACACCTGATTTATACTAGAAACCCAATATGGGTGGAAACCACTACCTAAGCTTCCTAGCTTAGGATTTTTCTGACAAGGCAACACCAATCAATCCACTAACATACCACTTAAATGAGGGTGGCACAACCTCTTACAACCACTTCTCTTTTATCCTGAAGAGAAGCAAAATCAACAACACGGATCTTCCAAACAGCTTGGAATCCTCAAATCAAAAACAACAAAATAGTATAACAAGAATATGAATTCTATGGAACCTCAATAAATGATCAAATCGATTTTTCCCAGAGGTTCGAGGTGTCGTGCTTTCGAAGAGCATGAAGAATGGGGGGTGAAAGCCTTTGGAAATAAGCACGAGATGCTCTGTTTTTGAATGGTGTTTCTATTTAAAAGTTGTGAAGGAATGGGCCATGTGAGACCTCTATTTATACAAAAAATTTTGCTTGAATAAGAAACTAAATTGGTCGATCAATTAAGGTTTATTGGTCGATCAAAAGGCAATTTGGTCGATCAATTAAGAAGGATGATCAATTACTGATTGATCGATCAATTAGCTTGGTTGGTCGATCAAGAGGATTTTTCTCAACTTCCTAAAATGAGCCGATTTGATCAGTCAATTAATTAGGTTGGTTGATCAAAGTGATTTGGTCGATCAATTAAATAGTTGGTCGATCAATAACCCTAAAAGTTTGGTTTTGAAAGAGATGTGTGGAAAATTCGTATTTGAGTTTTATTTGAGGTTCCTTACAATAATATCCTAGACTCAAATAAATGAAAACAGATGCACATCAGCAACTATCTTCTCTTGTCTTGAAAGATGCTTTAATACTTTGATCCAAAATGGTCCTGAAATGTTAGTCTAGCAATAAACATAGTTTTGGTGTATCAAAACAGAGGTGCTTACATTCTCCTCCTTTTTGATGATAACAAGATTATAATTATGAAATTCAGAAAATAGTTTTGCATAGAACTTCCCCTTTTTGTTTCAGTAAAAAGTAAAACATGTTGTTTGTGATTTTACATTTAACTCCCCCTTAAACAAATAATTCAAGCAAAATGTCATGTACTATAAGAGAGCTAAAGTAAAACACAAAATTGAGAGAGAATCTTCATGCATAAATAAATAGTCTAGATAAGCAGTGCATAGAATGTTCTGATAGAAATAAAGTTATACATGCCAAGATAGAAATAGAGACAAATAAAACATCTAATCATCTAATGATGCCTTGAAGGCATCCATAGTTCTCTGAAGATCATTGTCCAATTCGAGATCTAGTGAATCTCATCTCTCAGAAGATGCAGGCTGACCAAGGCAAAGGCATCACTGAGCTGATGAACGTGGTGTCAAATGACTAGATGTCCTGTGAGGAGGAGTAATGTGCTGGTCAGCTGGTCCTGCGATGGTGCTGCTGATGATGCTGATGTAGGAGGAGGAGGAGGTGCTGAAGGCATGGTAGTTGAGCGATGAGGTCGGGGAGGTCAGTGAAGCTGCTACTGAATGCTATGAATTGACTCTCCAAGCTTGTCCAAAAACTGAATCTGAGCATTCAGGTACTCTGATACTTAATGCCCGTGCCTCATCATAACCATGTCAGTCTCCCGTTGCCTATGTGTCATCAAAGAAATGCCATTGGTCACATCCTGAATAGTGACCAAGTCCCTGCTTGATATCTATCTGTCCAAGAGGCTCCAGTCCTGGTCGTAGAAGGAGGGTGATGGTCACGCTGGAGGTGGACATGTCGGAGTGAAGTGCTCATAAGGGGGGAACGAAGGTGGTACTGCAGGTTGCTCCTGTTGCTGCTACTGCTCCTGTTGTGCTTCCTCACCACAGGCTCCCTATGCTTGCTCCATCTTCACATAAGTGAGTTTATTGAATATGGAGACACGAGCGATAAACTGTTTATGATTGATGTCCATGGGCACACTGAAGTGAAGAAAGATATAGGAGAGAAGTGTCACAAACTGGAAGGAGCTACTGGGTGGTTTACTCATGAGATAAAGAATCAAATGGTTCTAGTTGAACCGTTTGTTCTTTATAAAAGCATAGAGGGTGATTAGCATAATGCCAGGGCAGTTCTCAAATGATGTGTACTTCGACATGAAATTCCACAAAAATACACGATTAAGAAAATGAGGCAAACGTCAAAAATAGGGTGACTTGGCAGGACGACCCAAGTCAAAATGAGAGGGAGTGAGCAGGGTCTCCCTGATGGTGTCAGACTGCGTCTGCTGACGTAAGTCAAGAAAAGTAGGTCCAATAGAAGGACAACCAAGAATCTCAGTCAAAACATCTGCATTGACCAGAACTTCTATCCCGTAGACGTTAGAGGTCAACTCGATTTTGGCACCTTCACCTATATCTTTGAGATTGGCATAAAATAAGTGTAGGCCATGGGATCAACACTGGGAATGCGGCTATGTTTGGAACCTGCATAAAAGTTCCACTCAAACAAACGTAAAATCTGATGGTATGCAAATTTCTCGTGGATCCCAGGGAAAATAGACTTGAAATAAGTGAAGTCAATGGGTCTACCGACATGTGGAGAGAATTTCACAAACAGCGAGAAATGATCACGAGCGGCCTCAGTAATGAAAAAGCTATCGAAGGTATCATCACGATGACTAGAAGAGCCGCATGGACGTTTTGGTGCCATGATAAGGTTCTGGAAAACATGGTTGGTTGATCAAAAATTTTTATTGGTCAACCAAAAAAGAATCGGATGTTTGGCCAATCAACCAAGGGGTTTAGTTGTCGACCAAAAGACCTCAGATAAAAAAAAAAGAGTTTGACCGGATGATAAACTCACATATGCTACACAATTTTACAAGAAAAATACACAATCAAGATCAAACAAGTGAGAGTAAGTCAAAGCACATTATAAACACAAGAAAAATCCAAAGGAATGGATGTATTCAAGGTTTATAATGTACCGAGATCAAACCAAACTTGGTCAATCAAAACGGAGGCTGGATGGAGGGCGTGCAAGGTGGTCAGAGTTGTGCAACCATGGAGGTGATAGGATGCGACGAGCGAGCATGCACTCGTGAGTATCAGTGCACGGTTGATCCATGCACGGAGGTGGAATGGGCGAAGAGATCGGTGGCGGCGGCATTGGTCGATCAGACGGTTGGAGTAGAAAAGTAGGGTTGGGTATGGTTTGAGAGGTGGGGACCAAAGGATTTGTAGAGTAAAAAATAGGTGTTTGGGGTAAAGAATGAGGTGTTTTATAGAGAATGTGATTAGTAAAATTGGTAAATGCACTTAAGGCAACTAATCACATAGGTTAGAAACTGTAAGAGAGGATTGCGAATGCGAAATGAGGAAACGAGATCACGATCTTCGAAAAGAGAAACCGCCAGTTTTGGTCGATCAAAAATGGTTTTTGGTTGATCGAAACAAGAAGTAATCGATCAAAAGAAGGAATTGGTCGATCAGAGTTTGAATGTTTGGAGGGAAACTTCCCACCTAAATAGATTGGTTGATCAAAAAATTTGATTGATCGATCAAAAAGATAGAGTTGTGGAGGGAAAATTCCCGCCAGGCAAATTCAAGGTTTGGTCGATCAAAATAGTCATTTATTAGGCCAATTAATTAAGCTCTTTTAATCTAGATAAACCTAGTGAATGACAAATCTGATTAAACCTATCTTTTGGTAATGGTTTAGTGAATGTATCAGCTAGCTGATTTTCTATGTTAACAAATTCTAAGTTGATATCCCCTTTAAGACAATCTCTAAGAAAGTGATGTCGAATATCTATATGTTTTGTCCTAGAGTGTTGTACTGGATTCTTTGAAAGGTTAATAGCACTTGTGTTGTCACGCAAAATCTTGTTATTCTTATAAGATAAACCAAAGTCTTATAATGTTTGTTTTATCCAAAATAATTGTGAACAAGCTAAAGATGCTACTACATATTCTACTTTAGTTGTGGATAGTGATATAGTATTTTGTTTTCTAAAGAACCAAGACACTAGAGAATTTCCAAGAAATTGACAAGTTCCGCTAGTGCTCTTATGGTTTGTGAAGCTACCCACATAGTCAACATCACACAAGGAATATAATTCCAATGTGTCTGACTTCAGATAAAAAGTCCTAAGTCTTGTGTGTTGTTTAGTTATCTATGTATTCCTTTAACAAAATGTAGATGTGATTCTTTAGGGTTTACTTGAAAGCGAGCACACAAACAAGTACAGAATAGAATGTCAGGTCTACTTGCAGTTAAATATAATAGAGATCCTATCATGCTTCTGTATAGTTTTTGATCTATTTATTTACCTGTGTCATCAGCTTTTAATTGGGTAGAAGATGCCATAGGTGTTTCCTTACCTTTGACTTTATCCATTGAAAATTTCTTTAGTATCTCTATTGTGTATTTTGTTTGAGATATGAAAAATTCCAGAGGATATCTGATCAATCTGAAGACCTAGGAAGAACTTGAGTTCTCCCATCATGCACATCTCAAATTGATCCTACATTACCTTTGCAAAGTCTTGGCAAAGTAGATCATTAGTAGCACTGAAAATGATATCATCTATATATATTTGAATTATTAAGAGATTAGTTTCTTTTCTTTTGGTAAATAAGGTTAGATCTATTTGACCAATTTTAAACTGATTATTAATTAAATATTATTTTAATCTATCATACAAAGCTTGTGGAGCTTGTTTTAGACCGTATAGCACTTTGTTTAATTTGTATACATGTTCTAGATGATTTGGATCTTCAAAACTTGGAGGTTGTTTAACAAAGACTTCTTCTTTGATGAACCATTTAGAAAGGTACTTTTGACATCCATTTGGAAGAGTTTGAATTCCATATGGGCTGCAAAAGCTAGCAACATTCTAATAGATTCTAATCAAGCAACAAGTGCATATGTGTTGTTCGCTCTGAATCGGGTTTAAAAATTAATGCATTGTAGTATAGTTCAAATCAGTGTGAAAAACAAATAGAATTTATTACTCGAATAGAAGTCTGAGGTCAAACACAGGGAGCAAATAGGAATTCAATCGCTAATCTCAATTAACAAGTAAATGAGCACAAGAAATAACTCAGAAATGATAATCAATATAAAGCATGAGTTTAACATATGGCAAAAAGAATCTCAAAGCAAAAACAATGGTGATTTAGATCACCAATTATTCAATTTAAGCATAGATGCATTGAGTTCAAATAATGCAACAGTGCCATCAACCATTCAACTTAGGTACTTAAATAACCAGATAAAGTCTCAAATCAGCCGTTGGGTCTGATGGCCAAACGACTTAACATCAGATCTACAGTGCTTCCCTAGCACCGTTCTTCTTCTTCTTCCTCTTCTCTTCTCTCCTCTACTTTTTCTTTTCTCCTTTCTTCTTCTTTAGCTTTCCTTCTTCAGCTACTCTCTTCCTTCTCTTCTTTCTCTGTAGGCCTTCTTCCTTTCCTCCTTTTCTGCGAAGGCTTTTCTCTCTTCTTCCTTCTCTCACACAAGGGAGGCACTCTCAGATTTTACTAAGTGTCGCACAGGGCAAAACCCTCCCTTGCCCCGCGCTCTCTTTCTTTCTCACTTGCTCTTAGGTTTCACCCTCTCAGGGCCACAGTCAGGGTAATTGGGTATATGGGTAGAGCGTACCCAGGATCAGGCTCACTAGCGTGGGTTGGTTAGCGAGGAGTGCTTAGGTTAGGCGGGTTATCGGATCAGCCAAATCCATGGGTTAGTAATAATACAAATGCAATGGTTTTTGTTAATGATTGATGTGATAATGATTGTTATAGTATGTTGTGTTTTGAAACATCATGAGTGTCATTGTGGTGAGTTGTATGGAATACCAGTCATTACAACCATTATTATTTACTTATCTAATTTTACTGGTTTTATTCCAGGTCGTTCACTGGGAGGCAACTTATTGAATTACATCGCTCTTTGATCTCAAAATTATCCTCTAATTCCAAAAAGAAGCTTTACGTCTTATTAAAGAATGAATGAATGTGGACATGGTTTGCCTACTTAATAAGAATTAATTGTAATGCTTGCAAAAACTAACTAACTATAAACAAGCACCAAACAATTTATCACTATACTTTAAACTATGTCTTTACAGGTTATAGTATTAATACTTATAGGAAAGTACACAATAGCTAAGATTACATAGTATATTAACTTAACTTACTAGTCTGATATCTACAGTAACACATACAACAGTTTTACTGATAGATGTAAGAGTTGCTAGATCCCACAAAACACTATATACAAACCTAAGGAAGGAAACTGGGGTCTGTAGCGACACTTATGGTGACATTTTATTCTGTTAGTAAATATATTGGTTTATTTAAACAAATAATTGGCTATACTACGTATACGTATATATATGTGTTTATATTTTTATTGTATATGTATTTTTACTTACGTATGTATAACATCTCTCTCTCTCTTCTCCTTCACACAAATCTTCATTAGGTGTTCTTCTTCTTCTTTTGTGTTTTCATTTTGGCTTAATGACTTTTACACGGTGCGGAGGAGAGGCTTTTAACAACTGTCATTAACTCTCTTTAATCAATTAAAAATGTGTTTAATTTGCGGGCGTGCTTTTCGAGGGATACACAGCACTCAGAGGGTGGGACCAAACCTCTACTAAGCACGCCCTAATTCTCATTAGGCAGCTTAATTACGTTTTTCTTGACTCAGCACAGGGCCTACTCAGCCCCAAAGACACGCCTCTCCGGGCCCCCGGCATCATGTTCAAATAAATGCTCATAAGTATGCTCGGTATATGGTTGTTTCGGGCGCCCAGCGCCCGTGACGACTGAAGAGCATATGCACATTTTACATATATACCGCTGCGCGCGGTTTGTAGCACACGATGTGGCGCTATTCGAGCGCCACATCTGCGCTGGAAACCGTGTGCAGCTGTGGGCTGGAAGCGATCTTGGCCCTCAATTCGAGGGCCATAACTTATTTAAAAATAAAAATAAATTATGGAAAATAAAGTATTTACATAATACTATATAATTGTTCAATTAATTTGAAATTTTAATTAGATTTACTATATAAATAAATTCACTAAAGTGGCCTATTTTTACACATTGATTTTGGTGTTTTCTTGGTTAATTACTTATAAATTAGTTAGTGAATGGTCTAATTGACCTCATACAGAGTTATAATACATATATAAGTATTTTATAGACATTTTTATTATATTTTTCCGAATTAATATATGTGTTATTTATATTTAAATAGCAATTTTAATTGTTCTGATGATAAATTAAGTTAAACTTAATATAATCAGATATAAATATACTTAAATTAGCCTAAATTACTTAAAGTATATTAGTCTTAGTATACATATTCAATTTAACTTAATTATAATTCTAAATTACTAATTTAACTAATTTAACTTAACAACTTAGCTATAAACTTAATAAATTCATTATTCATTATCTATAAAGAATTAAATTAAGATAAAAGATTTTATTTACTTATAATCTACATATACATGGATATATATACAGTTTTATAGTTTAAATTACTTACTGATCTATTCAGTTTAACATTACATATAACTTAGTTCAATTTATATATAGTTATATAATTATTGTATTTATTGTCTAAACTAGATCTAAAACCTAAATTACAGTATTATATTTACATAGTTAAGTATACAGTATATATATATATATTTACACTATCTATTTACATGTGTAGCCTAATATATAACTTATGTCTATATAAGTATACTTAATATATAAAGTAATATATATATGTACATATATATATTACTTTATATATCGCTATATAACTATTTTTATTTCTCTTTTGGGTGTTTCATTCTAATTAGTTTACTGTTGTTATAGGTTTAGCAGAAGTAGGAGAGAAGAAGGGAAGATTTTACTAAGGAGAGAGTCCTTAGTTCATTTCTCTCTTTTAAAACTTGTTTAGGCTGGGATTCCTGACTAAACTAGCTGACAAAGTTGAGAAAGAGTAGACATGTATGTATCAAAATTAGATCTCAAGTATTGAACAAGAAAATTTGTTTACATATGAGATGAAATACAATCTACTGTCAGCTCAGATCAAATTAAAGTCTACAGGATTTAACACTAAAACCTATCTGTTACAACCTACTAGAAGTAGCAGCAACAAAACTTCTAGACTCAGCCGCAGCTTCAATCACTATCCAAATGGGCTAACTGCTGCTGCAGTTAGTCCATTTGAGAAGAAATGTGAATTTGGAGAGAAGAAAAAAAAATGTAGCTACAAGATGCAGCACTTTGCTTTGTTTACTGGGATCAGAGTCAAACAAATCCAAACTGAAAAGAAAATCAGTCAATCCCAAATCTGACAAGGGTTTAATTACTCATTAAATCACTAAATATCCCAATTCAAATGCCAAAAACCCTCATCAAAAACTCCATTTCAGATGAAATCCACGAATATCACTGAATTAGCTCTTCCTAATGCTATAGAAAGCATGAAGGAAGAATCAATTCAATCAGTTAAAGCCATTAGATCAGATCCCAGTTTCATGAAACCTTAAGGAATATTAAGAACTCCTTAGGTTCGGAAATCACCAAACAGCCATTAACAAAACTTATGAATGTGAGATCAGACTTCAAATTACCACAATAATTATCCTCAGATCTAACTTGCATTCAATGCATTTAAGACATTATCAAATCAGATTTATGTATGGCTCTTATGAGATGATTTCTGTCACCAGAAATCCTCTCAGATTCCTTGCCAACAGGGAATTCAAATCAACTTCATTCAATTCGTCAGATCAGGCAGTAAAACCAAAAAGAAAAATCCTTAAAATCCAAACTGAGGAGAAATCTGACAAACTGAAAATTTCAACCCAAAATCAGGGGCTTTTGTGACCAAGAGTGAGGTGAGTGGGAAGCCCCTTAAGTGCTTGTTGACGCCAATTTCAGATCTGAGGTGGAAAAACCAATCAGATCTGAAATTGGGTCAGAGTGTATGGGTGGAAGATGAGAAAACATGTCGTGGAAAATCAGAAATGGATATGACAGTATGGAGAGGTAGAGAATTTGAAAACATGGATATATGAAATCTTCCCCTCTGATCTAGAATGATCAGAGGAGGTGAGGGGTGGAAATTTAAGCCTAATTCTACTACTACAGCTACTTTATCCTACGGCAAAATTAAACATTAACAACTACCTTAATTCTACTCTAAACTACTTAACTACAGCTAAAACTACTATGCAAAATTATAAACATAATCTAATAGGAAGAATGGGACCTATGGGTCCTTAGCCGGTGGCTAAGGAGGAAGATGACTCCAGCGGAGGGAAGAGTCTGCTAGTGAGGCTCTAGGGTCATCCTCAGGTGCTACGAAGTCCTTAGCGACGAGGAGGTCGAGAGAAGGTAATGATTTCACAGCCGGTAGCTGTGAAATCAGAGACTGGATGGGGAGGAGGGACTGGAGTGGATGAATGATCGCTAAGAGGTGTAGGAGGGAGCGATCCCTTGCACGCGACACCATTGAGGTGCTTAAGTAGCATGCTCAGTGGATGAGATCACCGTCCAGGTGAGGATAATCAAGATGCAACCGGCAGTGAGGATGAGAGGGGTGGAGCGCGCGGTGAGCTAAGCACAAAATCTGACCGTCAGATGAGATCTGGGGAGAGGGGTCATTGCACGTGCCGAATTGCGTGAAACTTCCATTCGAATCTAACCGCAGATTAGGATCATGAAGAGCGAGTACGGCTGAGATTGGCCATGTTCTTTGCGTGCTACAGTGCATGCGAAGAGCAGTAGGCCTCTCTCTGAAATAAGGGAAAATTGCAGACAGACCCTTGAACGAAGGGGTAGAGGAATTGCGTGCAGGCCCATAAGTAAAAAGAACTACAACTGGAAGGGCCCTGCAACCTTTCAAAAGGGTCCCTGCAACTTACAAGTAGGTCCAAAGGGGAGTTTTTAAGGGCAAGAGTGTAATGCATGAAGGACCTAAGTGTAAACTACCTATTTCATAACCTAAATGATGTCCAATTGCCTTCAAATTTGTATATGTGTTCAATTGAACATTTAAGACATTGATTATACTTCTGATTTGGCCTTTCAAACTTATTTATGTGTTCAATTGATGCATGGAACATCATTTGTACTTTGCTTTCAGAATATCTCATTTTGTGACCTAATTATGAAGTTTTAACACAGAGTAAAGGTTTTAGGTCTTTTTCTTTAATTCCCACACTTAACCCTTTTTATCTGTTAATTTGATATTGTTTTACTTAGTGTCTAGCTTAACTTTAGCTTTTTAGCCATGATGAGTAGCCACTCATCAGTTAGGTGTCGCGGGTGAGGTGCATATGAGGCGCGTGCGGGGACCTCACCCCTTGTGCTTGCTAAGGTGATAAGCCTATAGGACAAAAATAATTTATGCGATGTCACTTGGTCGTCAACTTCCAAGGTGGGACTAAAGTCCCACCCTTGTGTGCACAGTTGCAGGTACTCCTTCGTCTAATTAGAGGTGGTGCTGCTACTGGAATCCTGAATTGAGGACCTAGATACATACGTGGGATGAATCCGCGTAGCCTGGAGCAAATGCCTGGAGTAACTGCGTCCTGGAGCGAGCTTGAAGCATTGCTCAAAGCTTCAGAAATGGCAGAGGAGGACCTGCTACCTGAAACATGAAATAGGGGCTCGTGGCAGAGTTAGAATACCTCAAGAGCTTCGCCAGACCACAGCGAGTGTAACAGAAGTGGTTTCATGGAGGCTGGTGGTCTGTGGTGGTCGGTTGGGATCAGGGAAAGTAATCGGTGATGGGTGTGTTTGGTGGCGTGATGGGGTGGTCGATGGAGTGCAATAGGTTAAGGTTTTTGTGCGGGAGGATGTGGTGAAGGTTTTGAGGTGGTCGGCAAGGCAGATGGAGTTGTGTAGTAGTGGAATCACCTTGCTGAAGTGGTCATCGGTCAAGGAGAAGATGAGGATGAGCATGTTGAGTCGGTGTTTGAAATGAGAATAGAGAGAGGGAAAACTAACCTACGATGCTAACTAAACCTAACTAGCTATTCTAATGGACGGAAGGGGGGAGATTCGCGTTGATTTTGGCACGTCGGCGACGAAGAAGATGAACTCTTTGGTAGGGGAGGAATGGCGACAATGACGGGAAGAAGGCTCCTGCTGGTATGGCCAAGAGCAGAAGAGAGAGAGGAAGGGAATCTGGCCACTGGTATTGTGGACGGAAGACGAAGGAGGTTAGGAGAAGTCACCGGAGCTTGCAGAGCTTCACGACCAAAAGAGGAAGGAGGAATATGGGGATTTCACGATTGGAATCAAGTCTGGGAAGTTCGGTCTGATCTGAAGGTCCTTTTATAGCCCTCTGGAGGGAGTTTTGCTAGGAAATGTCACCAGAGTTGGAGATTCTAAGATACCGAAATCTCTCATGTGTTCGCATGAGAGATTAGGAAAGTTTTAGGGCTCATGGACAGATTCACTGGAAAGAGGACTCCTTAAGGAATCTCCCTTCCAATTTTGGAAGGGATTGATTGATCAGAGGAGTTATTTTCAATCAAAGGTTGCCGGAGTTGTATGAATAGGATTCATGGTAGCATGGACCTTTTTGTGAAGAAGGCGATGATAAAGTTAGGGGGTCATTTGCAAGGAATTCAAAAAGCTAAGGATCTGAATGAGGTAAAAAGAGTCTGACTGGACCAAAGTGCAAACTTGGTCAAGATGATCTCAAATTGGGCCCAAAGTTTGGTAAAAACCTAATTTAGACCGAAGGAATCTAATGGTGAAGTTAGATTTAGGTTTTAACCTCGTTTGATTAGATAATTTATGCAAAAACCTAAATTATGGCAAATGTCTATCTTGGACTCTATTTTGGGTCAAGACAGGTTCTGATGGTAAAATTGAAGTACCAAATCCTAGAGAGTATTTTTCTATGAATTTTAGAGGGTTTAGGTGAATTTTATCCTGACCAGAACCTCAGTTATTTAAGTGGGTTTATTTTTAGGATTTCAGATGTTATTTAATTCTCAAAACATGCGAAAACCCTTTCCTGTCTGTTTAACCCACTTGTTAGACTTTTAAGACCATTTGACCCTTAACTAACCCTTGAGAAAATCTGTGACTTTTTGCATTCAAGATATGATAGTAAAATTATAGTTTTAACCCTATTTTCTTGTATTTCCCTCAGAATGGATTTGCAGTAACTTAGGGCTCTCTGGCAGTTATGTAGGAGCATTTATTCCTTGATAATGACGAAATTGAGCTAGTTATGACTCATGATGGTGTTCCCATCAATATGTTTCATCAAAATTTATTCCTTCTTCTTGATTATATCCTTGAGTCACAAGTCTAGCTTTATTTCTAATTACATTTCCTGATTCATCAAGTTTGTTTCTAAAAACCCACTTGGTACCTATAATGGTTTGTGATTCAAGTTTTGAAACAAGTTCCCATACTTGATTTTTCCTAAATTGATTTAGCTCATCTTCCATAGCAATAATCCAACAGTTGTCTGAGAAGGCTTCCTTAACATTTTTAGGTTCTAATTATGAAACAAAGGCTGTAAAGGCTAGTGTGTTAAGGGAAGATCTGGCTTGAACTCCTTTTGACAAATCTCCTATTACCAGTTCTTTAGAATGATCTTTCACAAAAGAGATATATTTGGGTAGATCATTAGAAATATTCTCTTCTAGAATGTTCGATGGATCATGTACTAGTTCATCATCATCAATCATAAAAGATTTAGGTTGAATTATTGTTTCATCAAATGATACATGCATGGTTTCCTCAACAACAGAATTTTTCTTATTGATGACCCTATAGGCTTTCCTCTGGTTGAATAACCTAAGAAAATCCCTTCCATTCTTTTAGCATCGAACTTGTCAAGATTATCTTTAGTGTTAAGTATAAAGCATCAACATTCGAAAATCTTGAAGTAGGAAATTCTAGGTGTTCTCCCATGATAGAGTTTAAACGGTGTCTTCTTTAGGATTGGTCTGATCAAGGTTCTATTTTGGATATAGCAAGTAGTGTTTACAGCCTCATCCTAAAATATCGAGGCAGCTTTGACTTGCACAGCATTGTGCAGGCACACTCTTCCAATGTATCACAAACATTGCTTTTCTTGAAGTTGATCTTTGGCAGTTCCTTCACAAGCTCATGTTTCACAAGTTTACTAATATTGCCCATGTGAACATGACCTAGTCGTTTATGCCAAAGTGTTACTTCTTCATCAAATACGACTAGACATTCAAGACTATCGTATTTGTCGAAGTTTACAGTGTAGATATCTTTATGTCTATTTCCTTTAAGAATAATTTGTTTTGTTTCTTTGTTACGAATTTTAAAGCCTTTTGATGTGAATGTGATTTTATTTCCTTTATCACGTATTTGGCTTACACTTAATAGTTTATGTTTTAAGCCTTTAACTAAATGTACATTATCAAAAGAGATAGAAGAGTTACCAAGTTGGCCAGTACCAATAATATGACCCTTATGGTTGTTCCCAAACGTGACCGTACCACCTTCCTGATGATTGAGTTGCAGGAATAGGCCTTCTTCGCCGGTCCTTTGGAACAGCCATTGTCCATTATCCACCTTCTTTCTTCTCTTTCCTGTCATTAGTTTGTGATTGTGAGGCTTTGTTTGATAAAGTGGCTTGAATGTTCCATTGATTTGTTGGACAGTTCACTTCTTATAATCTACAGACCTACAAAATAAGATTGCAAAATACTTTTTGGTGCCCATTTTTGTTTGGGTCCACAATGGTTAGTTCGCATTGCCTGCTTTGGCAAGCTACCTTTCTCATTGTTCTGACTAGAACTAGATGCTTCATGGTTATTTTTTGGTATATAGCCTAACCCAAATTTTGTGGTGCTCTAGGTTTGTGTTCCTAATAATTTATGTAAATTTCTACTTCCATTTGTGAATTTAGTCAAATCATTTAAGAGAGTAGCAAAGTTCTCTTTCAATTTATCAATATCCACATTAAGATTGTCTATCCGTAATTTTAATGATGCGATTTCAATAGATAATTCTATGTTTTGTTGAGTAGGTATATCTTTGTGTGTTCTTTCTTCTCTTAATGCTTTAGTTAGTTTTTTATTTTCTATTTTTAATGACTTAGCTATGTCATGCATCTAAAAAAATGCTTTTAATAATTTATTTTGTGAAAAAGAAGTTACCTCATCTTCAAGTGCCATTAGTCCTAGAAGAGCTTCTTCTCTAGAAGTTTCTTCTTCTTCTGAGCTTGAGTCTAATTCATCCCATGTTGCTGTGATAGCCTTCTTCTTTCCATCTTTCCTAAAGAACTTTTTCTTCTTTTCTGATTCTTTCTTGAGAAGTGGACAGTCTTTCTTGAGGTGTCCCGTTCTTTTGCAGTTGTAGCAGATGATTGTATCTGTCTTTGTTTCTTCCTTTTTCTTCCTCCAACTCCTCTTATTCTTGAGGAACTTTCTAAATTTTATGGAGAGAAGAGCTATGTCTTCCTCTTCTTCTCCGCTTGATGATTCTTCAGATTCCTGATTTGCTTCAAGGGCTATGATCTTTCTGGTTCCTTCATCTTCTTGCTCCTTCATTTGTTGGAGCTGAACTTCATAAGCCATTAGACTTCTAATAAGATCATCCAGTTTCAGGGTGGACATATCTTTTGATTCTTGAATGGCTGTTGTCTTGGTCTCCCAATCCTTGGTAAGTGATTGAATGATTTTCCTTACCAGAGCTTCATTCTTTTTTTTTGAAACAAAAAGGAGAGCTATCGTCTTACAATAGCAGTCCGGAACAGTATATTATATGCAACGTAAAGGAAATTACAAAAAGGATCCCCAAGAGTGTATGAGGGACCAGCACTCTCTTACAATACTTTCACAACATACCGGCCTCTCCTGAATAAGTCTCTCATTCCTTGCCTTCCATACACGCCAAATAGTAGCAGCCATGTGGACATGAGGCTTCCCTCTCACATCAAACCTATGCCAGATAGAATCTCACTTTGGTAAAGGCTCCTAACATATTTTTCTCCAGATGGCATCAGTGACAAGGAAAGAAGAAAGGAGGTGATTTACATTGTTAGTACTCATCTCACACAAAAAACAAACATGGTGATCAGTACCCAACCTTCTGTGGTGTAGATCACTTCTGATTAAACCATCTCTCCTGCATAGCCAGAGAAAAATTTGTACCTTGAGAGGAATTTTTAACAACCAGATCTTCTTGTCAATGGAATCATATCTCCAACCATCTTCAATGCTCAACATTCTGTTATAGCCAGATTGGACACTATAAATCCCCTCCCAAAGGTATTTGTCCTCCATTCCAGGCCTAGGTCTGAAGCTCTCAAGGTCTGAGATAAGCCTACTCCTTCTTCCCATAGTCGGGTAGCTCTTCTGCTGGACTCCTCACCATCCAGATTCCAGCTGCTGCTGCTGTAGGACCAGACCTTACTGATAGTGGCACCCTTGTCAGCTACTACAACAAAAGCTCTTGGATAGAGCTCCTTCAAGACACCCAACTCAAACCAGCACTCCTTCCAGAAACTGAAGGACCTGCCATCTCCAAGTGATGGTTGCAGCAGATGGAAGTGATCAGTCAATGCCTTAGTCACAGATTTCCAGAAGGGAGGACAGCTAGGCTGAAGTCTGGACAGCATGCTGTTGGATGCTCCATATCTGCCTTTGATCAGAACAGACCATGGCTTCAAGTCGCCTTGCAGCAGTTTAACATCCCATTTAAGTAGCAGGGCATCATTAAAATGCTTCAGGGATTTAATCCCAAGACCACCCCTCTCTTTATGATAGCAGATTTGATCCCATTTGAGAGTCTACAAGAATCTGCCCTCATGCCTAGCTCCCTTCCAAAAGAACCTCTTCCTTATCACATCCAACCTTTTCCAAATGGACTTTGGTGCTTTAAATATGGAAAAGAAAAAAACTGATGGAGGTGACTACCGAGTTGAGCAAGACAAGTCTTCCACCTTTGGAAAGGAACCTGCTATGGCAGCCATCTAATTTCACAGAAATCTTGTCAGAAAGGCAGTTCCAATCACTCTTCTTCATCCTGGAACACCTCAGAGGCAGCCCTAGATATCTGATAGGAAGACTGATGTGGGGAGTCATCAAAATAGCTGCTAAAGCATCTTGCTCCTCCTTAGGTAAACCAAAGCAGACCAAACCAGACTTATCTCTATTCAACCTCAATCTAGAAAGCTCACCAAAAATATTAACCATATGATGCAGAGCCAATGCTTCATCCATGAACCCTTCAACAAAAAAAATAGTATCATCTGCAAACTGAAGAACGGGAGCCAGATTATTCCTACAAGATAGTGAATATCCTCTAACAAGACCAACTTCAGCAAGCTTACAAGCAAACCAAGCCAAGCTGTCAACTTCCAAATTGAAGATCAGGGGAGCCAGGGGACATCCTTGCCTGATGCCACATTGGGGTTGAATCCACGCACCACAGGGTTTTCCATTTATTAGAGGGGTGAAGGAGGCAGTGGTAATACATCTTTTAACCCAACAGATCCAAGTAAAAGGAAAGCCACTTCTTTTAAGCACATCCCACAGATAAGGCCAACTGATGGAGTCATAAGCTTTACGAAAGTCAACCTTCCAAAGGAAGGCCTTGCATTTTCTCTTATGCTAGCCACAAATCATCTTTTGGGCCATGATAAATGATTCTTGTAGAGATCTGCCAGGGAGGAATGCTGATTGAGTAGGATGGATCAGATCTTGTAAGACGGGCCTCAATCTATTGGCCAGGACCTTACCAATCACCAAGTACAAGGAGTTAGAGAGGGCAATAGGTCTAAACTCCTGAAAGGATTCAGCACCCGAGGTCTTTGGCAGAAGAAACAGATAAGATCTATTTATCCTTCCAAAGCCAAAATTGCTACTTTCAAACTCTCTAATCACTTCCATAACCTCAGTGCCCACAATATCCCATAGTTCTTTTTGGAAGAAAACTTGGATTCCATCAGGACCAGGCGACCCTTCACCGTTGAGATCCTTAATGGCCTTCAGGACTTCAGCTTCAGATAGGGTTCAATCAGGTTGGACCCCTGAGACTCATTAATTTTGGGTAGATCACTAGCTGTCATCCTCCAACTACCCCTACCTACAGCTCTTGAAGATTCCTTGAAATACCTGACAGCCTCAGCTCTGATATCAGATAAGGAGGTAATTCTCTGCCCCTCTATAACAATTGAAGAGATCAGACTAGTTTTTCTCCTAGAACTGGCCGCCAGGTGAAAGAATTTAATGTTTGCATCCCCCTCACTTAGCCACAGCTGCCTAGAACGCTCCCTCCAATCCATCTCCAGTTTCAGGTCATCTTCAATCACCACCCCCTGCCATCTCTTTCTATCTGCAAGGTCCAACTCAGACAGATGAGCCACAGCTTCCTTGGTATCCAGTTCTTGAATATTCAGCAAGGCCTCACGACGCTTCTAATGTCTGAGGATAGCGATAATATCTCCATATTCCTTCAGCATACTTTTCAAAGCCACAATCTTGGAAGCCAATCTGAAGGTAGCCGTGCCTTCACCCTGCTGTGACCTCCACCAGCTAGCAAACATGTCTCTGAAACCTGGTTCCCTCAGCCAAGACTTTCTAAATTTGAAGTAGGAACCAACCACCACTTGTTCACCATTGTCCCACACCAGGGGTGTACGGTCAGAGAATGGGCGTTCAAGACCACAAACAAAGGACATCTGGAAGAGATTCATCAGCTCAGCATTGCCAAAAAACCTGTCAATCTTGGACATGAGCCCATTACCATTCCTTCAAGTGAATTCAGCCCCTGACGAAGGAAAATCACACATTCCCAAGGCCTAGACCATCAGTTGGAATCTAGTGGTAGAGCTGTCCACCACCCCATTAGGTCTGTCACTCCCCAATAAAGTACAATTGAAGTCCCCTCCAACAAGCCAAGCCCCTCCATCTACAAAATCTACAGTCAGGTTCCAATCCTCCCACAACTCTTGTCTCCTGCTAGGATCGTTTGGACCATACACACCTATCACAAAGAAGACATTGTCCCCCTGGCCTCTTTTGAATCTGCAAGTTAAAAGGTGCCTAGCCATAGAAACCTCCTCCAAACACAACAGCTGCTTCTTCCACCATATGGCAATTCCCCCAGATCTGCCATTAGAATTGATCACAACAAGGTCATTTGCAAGACCTGCCCTCATCTCCTCCCATGCCCTGTCAGACTCACAATCTATGTGTGTCTCTTGAAGGATGGCACAGTCGATTTCCCATTCACGCAAATATCTAAGCAGAGACCCCCTCCCACTTCTATCGTGCAACCCACGCACATTCCAGGTTAGGACCCTCATTTGGGAGTCAGGTCTGTCCCCTTCTTAGCTGCAGAAGCTCTGCCAACCTTCATCACAGTTGCAATGATAGATTCATCAACTCTTTTTGTAGGAGTGTGCCTTCTTAGCCTCAGCTTGTAGGGAGGTTTCCCAATCCTAGCAGTAGGAGTCTTTGACTTCAAGTGCACGACATCAGCCATTGGAGAGCAATTCTGCAAGTCCAAGGAATTCACAGAGGAGTCCACCAGAACAGAATCAGCAGGATCACCAGAATGGGCTTTCAGGTCCTCAGCCACAGCTTCATTAATCACATTCATTTCCACCCCTTCTTCAGCCACCACTACAGCTACCTCTTGGATCAGAGGTACTTCAGCCACATCCTCCAGAGCTTTGGTCCTCTTCTCCTCAACTCCCAAGCTCCCTACCCCATCTACCAATTCCCTACCTTTAGTGCATTCTACCACCACCTCCTGACTAGCACAGTTTGGTTGCAAGGAAGGAACTTTGGTTTTCAGCACCTCAGCATAAGAGGGGAGGTCTTGGATCAGAGGTACTTCAACCAAATCCTCTAGAGCTTCAGTCCTCATCTCCTCAACTCCCAAGCTCCCTACCTCATCTACCAATTCCCTAAGTGCATTCTGCCACCACCTCCTAACTAGCACAGTTTGGCTGCAAGGAAGGACCTTTGGTTTTCAGCACCTCAGCATAAGAGGGGGGATGATGTCTAGGCACGACCTCCCTGTTTGCCACAATAAAATTCAAAAGGAGCATCCAAGAGTTGCCCCCACACCTGAGAATCAGTTTATCAGGAATGGTACCAGCCCTAAAGACCTTCACCCTCACTTTCAAAGCGCTAGCATCTCCTTCAGTCAAACCAACAACAGCATCCTCAGCCACAGATGCAAACCTGGAAACCATGTTTTCCACCACCTTCCTAGACCTCAGATGCAAAGGTAGACCTCTGATCTCAAGAACACGAGACCTGGAAGCTGTTCTTTGAGGGGGACGCTCAGGCAGAGAGCCATCAAAGGGGGATACCAGCCGCCAGATCACTGATAATCCACCCAATTTGCTAGTCTGAAAATAATACTTCTCTACATCTACCGTGCCCACATCAAAAAGCACAAATTGCGACAATGAGATAACCGCAATTTTCCAAGCATTAGTTGATAAAGGAAGAGATCTCACCAATTGCCGAATTCTGTCCAGCAAAAGGGTACCCAACATTACTTCTCCAATCAAAGCACCATGTAGTACCAGCTCTACTACCTTGACATCCTCGGTCAGGGGAATCTCCACATCCATAGCATGTCCCCTGAGAGTTGAGGGGGGTGGTGGGAGGGGCATTTGCGGCTCACCCTTAGGACGCGAAGGTGTATTGCATGCCCTGCCCCTAGAATCACCGCAAGTCTCCAGGCAGACGTCCCGTTTGTGGCCAAATCCTCCACACGCAAGACAAAGTAGTGGCCGCTGGCAAGTCACCGCTAAGTGCCCCCAAAGCCGACATCTAAGGCAAGTCACCTCCCTCCGACATCTGCCCCAGCCACCTTGAAAACCCCTCCTGCCCAGGGTCTTGACTCCATCAAGCACATGGACGCCATGCACCATCCGACACCAAGATCGCGAGTGCCATACTGCCCATCCATCAGAGTCATCGGCATAGGCGTCGGGGCCCTCAGGCGGCCGGCCATCCTTGCCAGAGCTTCTCGCCTAAATGAGAATTCAAATTTCAAAATCCTCCCCATGAGCTCTCTTTGAAAGAAGAAGTATTTCACCACCAGAGCTTCATTCTTTATGTCTTTATCTAGATTCTGTAGGGAGTTTATGATGTCCATGAATAGTGTGAACATCTCTTTGATAGATTCTCCCTTCTTCATCCTGAAAAGCTCGTAATTTTGGGTTAATAAATTTACTCTAGTTTCCTTTACCTTAGTTGTTCCTTCATGGATGACTTCTAGTATGCTCCAGATCTCATATGTTTTTCATGCAGAGACGTGGTTGAATTCTTCTTTTTAAAGTTCGAAGAAGATTGCGTTCATTTCTTTGGCATTGTGGGTTGCCATCTTCTTCTGGTCTGGTGTCACCACCACTCCTTGATTTCAGGACGAGTGTATTTGGATGCAATGACATCTCATACCTCAAAGTCCATGGATTCAAGGAAAATATGCATCCTAGACTTCCAATATCAATAGTTTGTTCCGTCGAAAAGTGGAGGACGAGCAGCAGATTGCCCCTCAGCGTATGTGTCGATAGAAGACTTTGATATCATTTTAGACAACTAAGCTCTGATACCAAGTGAGGATGCTAGGAATATCCTATGGATCGCAACTAAATACTAGAGGGGAGGGGTGAATAGTATTGCAAAAAAAAATGTATGCACAAATAAAAAATAAAGAAACAAGAATTCAACCACAGAGTACACCTAATTTATAGTGGAAACTCAATCTGGGTGAAAACCAATACTTAAGCCTCCCAGCTTAGGATTTTTCCAACTAGGCAACGTTAGTCAATCCACTAACATACCACTTGAATGAGGGTGGCACAACCTCTTACAACCACTTCTCTTTTATCTTGGAAAGAATCAAAACAACAACATGGATCTTTCAAACAGACTTGGAATCCGCAAATCAAAAACAACAAAATAGTATAACAAGAATATGAATTTTAGGGAACCTCAATAAATGATCAAATTGGTTTTTCACAAAGGTTTGAGGCATCGTGCTTTTGAAGAGCATGAAGAACGTGGCGTGAAAGCCTTTGGAAATAAGCACGAGATGCTCTATTTTTGAATGGTGTTTCTATTTAAAAGTTGTGAAGGAATGGGCTGCATGAGACCTCTATTTATACAAAAAGTTTTTCCTGAATAGGAAACTAAATTGGTTGATCAATTAAGGTTAATTGGTCGATCAAAAAGTAATTTGGTCGATCAATTAGGAAGGTTGGTCGATCACTGATTGATCAATCAATAGGATTTTTCTCAACTTCCTAAAATGGGCTGATTTGATCGGTCAATTAATTAGGTTGGTCGAGCAAAGTGATTTGGTCGATCAATTAAATAGTTTGGTCGATCAATAACCCTAAAAGTTTGGTTTTGAAAGAGATGCGCGAAAAATTCGTATTTGAGTTTTATATGAGGTTCCTTACAATAATGTTCTAGACTTAAATAAATGAAAAAAAATGCACATCAACAACTATCTTCTCTTGTCTTGAAAGACACTTTAATACTTTGATCCGAGATAGTCCTAAAATGTCAGTCTAGCAATAAACATAATTTTGGTGTATCAAAACAAAGGTGCTTACAGGTTCAATAGTAAGTGTATAGCTTTAGTAAGTTTTTACACCTGTTGTGTAAGAGTGTTGATCTGAAGTTGTGTTTGAAACACATGTTGTAAGTTTGGTGCACCTCTCTCTAATTGTGGTGGGGTTAGAATGTTAGGGTATGGAGGAGGTGGACAAGGTGGTGGTGGTTGGGGATGTGGGTGATGTGGATAGTGAGGAGGATGATCTTCAAAATACTCAAACTATGCAAAATCATGGTCATCCTCAGGATGAACGGAGTGGTGGAGAGGTGTTTGAGGCTTCGAAGGTAATGGATTGGATGTGGAAGGCATAGCAAAAGTGGTTGCTTGGTATCAACACCCAAGGGAGGTGCTAATGGTGGGTTTTAGGATGCCCTACCATCCATGAGTTTGGTTTTTGAAAATTCACTCTAAAATAGTCACAAACTCAAATGATAGTATTAATCAATCACAATCCAATCAAACCAAAAATCCCAATCAATCTCAATCTCACAAGACCAATCAATCAATCGAGAGAGATAAAATCATGGATTTTTCCTAGGGTCTGCTACGTAAAATTGATTTGTGCAATCGGATTTTTCAGTATAATTGTACATGTCCTAAGAGAAACCTACAATGTGCAGCCCTCTATAATCTGTAACGACCCGATTCCCGAGTCCCTACGAGACACGAGAACCAGACCGACTCGACTAATCCCAAGACCTAGTCGTCCAACGAGGAAGTAACCAAAAGAGCAGTAAAATAAACCACATTCAGCATGAATATAACTAGCAGTAAGAAAAGGAACTACTACAGTATATACCACCACAACAGTAAAACAACAATTATAACATAACATGAAGCTACAAGTAAAGAAGTACAGAGAGTAACAAGAACTACTCACTACAGTGGAACAAAAGGGGTACAAAAAGAACTGCGGTAACTCTACTCGACCCTACTCGGCCCAGCGTCCTCTGCAGCCGCTGACCCTGGCTGCTCAACACCTGGTCCTGAAAAGTAACGAGTGTAACACGTCAGCAAAACACTGAGTAGAGTGGCAGCTAAAAACTAAGGAAGCAGTAGAGTGTACAGTAGCTGTTATATTTTACTTTCTTTATTTACGTCCTTCTATTATTTCACGATTTATTTATTTCTCAGATCCTTCACTTGATCTCGAATGTTCCTCGTGGGAAAGATCTTGATTGCAGTCTTTTACGAAAAGTAGAAGTAACACGTGGTGCTCTCCTGGTCGGGAGAGTCCCCCGTGGAGATCCTACTCTCAGTCAACCACCCCAAGGTCGCTGACAGACGTAACGGTGACTACGGCACGCGCGATAAACACACGGGTAGCTACCCCGCACTGGCACGCGGTCAGTTGTTTCCGTTAACGGGTGCGCCCAAAGCACAGCATGGAACCAATATAGAGCAGAGCCCTCTCAGTAACAGGGGTCCAACCCCTCCACAGTCCGTGCACCCTCGCCTGACTACCCTGGTTTGCCCAGTGGGCCTAACAAGTCGGTGTAGGAGGCTAACAGAACCCCGAGGCCCGTGGGGTAGCTAGTGCTCTCCCTACACTAGTAGCTCTCCTCGGTACTGCGTACGCGAGGGCCAGCAAGTTGGTGTACAGTGGCCAAACCCACCCCGGTCTCAACCTGAGGGCGGCAAGCTCCCCTCTACACTAAGAGGTAATGTATGCTCTCGTTGGTACCACATACCCCAGAGACAACACACTTCCACGTCTTTCTTTCTCAGTTCCATCCATTCTCTTTCCAGGAGTTCTACTCCTAATTCCCCGTAGGGTTCCAGCTCTTTTAACTCAGCACATTTAGGTTTCACCGTTCCAGTTTTACGTTCATACAACCAATGTTCTCAATCATATTTATTTCTTCATAACAGGCAGCGGTTAAATCAATTTACAGGCAGCTATTATTTCCTTTCCACCTTTCCAAGACTGCAATATTTATATACATATCACTAGTTTTCCAGTCCTAGGATTCATGCCGTACCCTAGGATCTATCATTCAATCCAGTTTCCAGTCCTAAGTTTCATGCAATACCCTAGGATCTATCATTCAATCTAGTTTCTCAGTCCTAGGGTTCATGCAGTACCCTAGACTCTATTAATTATTCCACAATTGTAACAAATTTGATTAAGTAAATTAAAAGCCACTCTACCAGCTACAACGGGAGTACTGGGGGCATGGTCGGAAATCCCGCGCACCTCCGCAATCCCCAAGACTGCAATGGAACGGGGTCCTAACACAAGGATCAAACACAAGGAGTTTCTCAGAACGGTATATAATTACTGTAAACGGGTAGAGGATTTTATTCTGGAAAGAACACAACTCAAAATACGGAAAACGGACTCCGAACGGGCCCTAAATGGGTCGAAAACGACGAAACTACACAAAATCAGACGTCTAGAACCTCTTCCAGATGTCTTAAAATGTGGGTCAGAACATACCTTCGTTCTGTGTAGTCCCTCAGACGTCCAGAAGCCTGCGGGGCATCTGGCTTAGTTCCCAGACGTCCGATGGTCACCCCAGACATCTGGAAGTCCTTCCCGTCATCTGACACTGCAGCCAGACGTCCGATTCACGTGGGATGGCGAGCCCTCGCGCCCTCCCGAGCAGAACCTGCACGCACCCACACCTGTTCTCAGTACGACGAGTCACAGACGAAGGCGCGGCAGACGGCCGCATGGTCGTACACGCGAAAAAGGAAGAAGATAGAAATATCCTACCGTCCAGACGTCTAAACAATCCTCCACACGTCTTCACCGTCGTCTGGTTGGAATCCCAAACGTCTGATTCTGGAAAAACTTCCAGAATTAGAGCTCGACTCGTTCTCCGCCCGCGACGCACGGCCACGCCGTGCCCCATCCGCCTGCTGCTCGAGCTGTAGCAGCCCCTCCGCGACACTCCACGCCCGCTGCTCCCTCGCCGGCCGGCTCTAGCTACCCTGGCAAGCTCGAGCCCTTACGGTCGAGCGTCTCCTCCCTCGTGCAACACCTCCTCCTGCACACTTGTCGCGGCCACTGCTGCCGCCGCTCACTCGCTCACTCTCGCTCTCGCACCGGCTTGGAGAAGAAGAAGAGGGACACGGAGGAGAAGAGGGTGAGGGAGAGGGCGAGGGGCCTTTTAAGGCCGTGAGGGGAGAGAGAGAGAGAAGCGCCGCACCCTGCAGGAGGAGAGAGGGAAAAAGAGGGAAGAGAGTGGCGGGTGCAGGTCTGTGCGCGCATGCGCGCAGACGCAACCCCATACACCACAAAAATTAAATACTAGATATCTGGAAAAGGTTCCAGACGTCTGCTCAGATGTCTGGGCCACTTCCCAGACGTCTTAAAAATCGTCTTGAGGCCGCGTTCGTAACAATATAACAAACTCAAAGGAAGTTTCATCCCCAAAACTTGCGCTAACTAGGGTGCAGGAAAGAACGACATATAAAAACATAACAAACTCAAAGAGGACCGAAGTCGGTCTGAAAAGACGCACCCGTGATGAGCTCTGGGTACTGCTCCCGCATTGCCGCCTCAGGCTCCCAGGTAGCCTCCTCGTACCGCTGGCTCCTCCACAAAACCTTCACCAGGGGTACTTGCTTTCGTCTCAAACTGCGGACGGCTCGGTCAAGAAACTGCACTGGCCGCTCGGGGTAGGTCAGGTTGTCGCCCACCTCGACGCTCTCGTGACTCAGTATATGACTGGGATCGGCTACGTACTTCCTCAGGTTGGACACGTGGAACATGTCGTGCACACCAGAAAGCTGAGGGAGGGCAAGTCTGTAAGCAACGGGTCCAACCCGCTCCAGGATCTCAAAGGGCCCCACGAATCTCAGCGCGAGCTTCCCTCTCACCCGAAACCGCAGTAGGCCCTTCATCGGAGAAACACGAAGGAAGACGTGGTCCCCAACCTCAAACTGCACCTCTCTGCGTCTCCGATCCGAGTAGCTCTTCTGCCTGCTCCTGATAGTGCGGAGTCGCCTGTGGATCTGTTCGACTACCTCCTGACTCTGCCGGATCAACCTAGGGCCAACCTCCCACTTGGTCCCCACCTCAACCCAACTCAAGGGTGCCGTACACCTCCGTCCGTACAGAGCCTCGTAGGGAGCCATGCCGATGCTCGAGTGATAGCTATTGTTGTATGCAAACTCCGCCAGGGGCAGATGCTCCTCCCAAGAGCCCCTTCAGTCCAGTACACAGGCATGCAAAAGGTCCTCAAGTGTCTGTATCGTGCACTCTGACTGTCCGTCCATCTAGGGGTGTGATGACAACCTCATCATGAGCCATAACTAGCTCATTTTGACCTAATATAAAGGATAAAAGCTCCTACATATCTCAAGGAAAGGCTTAACTCAGAGAATCCTGAGTTTGAGAAGAAAACAAGTCATAAGGGGTAAAAATGCAATTTCACCAGTATAATCTGCATACAGGGTAATTCAGGGCCCAAACATAGGTCAAAGCAGCTTAATAAGAATAAAAGTGGGATGAAATGATCTAGCAAGGGCTACAGCAATTCCAAGAAACTAAATGATAAATCTGTAACCCTAAAACAACCCACTTCAATTCACAAGGTTCGAGGCAAAGTAAAAATAGAATAAACCCTCTAAAATTCATAGAAAAATAATCTCTAGGGTATAGAACCTTCAATTTGGCCTTTAGAACCCATTTTGACCTACATTGAGAACCATGCCCAACTAATAACTTAATTTGGGTTTTTGCGCAAATTGACCGGTCAAACAAGGTTTAATATGAAAATGAAATTCACCATCAGATTCCTTAGGTCCTAATTAGTCATGTATAAAAACTTGAGCCTAAGAAGAAACCTCCTTGACCGACTTTACACTTTGGTCCTCATATATTTACTCTTTGGCCCTCAACTTTTGAACCCTCGCATTTTGGCCCCTAACTCTCCTTCGTTCTTTGCAATCAGGTCCCTCCTGCAAAACCTGCCAGCACCATGCTCCGGCGACCTTGCGCGGAGCATGGCGCCGCGCAGGGTGAGGTGGGGGACCTGGCAAGTAAACCGGGGGTGCCCTGCGTCGTCAGCCGTCGCAGGGACACCCCCCTGGTCGTTGTTACCCACCATACCGACCGTGCGAACGCACGGACGGTATGGGTTCTTGTTTCCGACCATCCTCCGGCGAGGGAGACACGTCGTCTCCCTCCGCCTTCCTCCCTGTTTGATCTCTATAAATACCCCCCGTTGCTCCACCGACCGGGGCAGCCTGGATCTGACGGAGAAAATCCCCAACTTTCTTCTCTTCTTCCTCCGGCAGACGCTCACCAGCTCCGGCGGTTTCCTCCCCCTCCACCTCTTCGCTCTGCCGCAATACCAGCAGCAGAGACTTCCTCCCCTGCTCTTCCCGCGCCACGCCGCACCCAGCTGGCGCCTCTCCGGCTCTCTGCTCGCCGCCGCCCCTTTCCCTGAGCATCGTCTTCTCCGGCGACAGTCGATACGACTGTCGCCCTGTTCCCCCCCCCTTCGTCCCTGCAAGTAAGCTAGAGCTACTCCCCTTCTTCTCCTCTTTCTTTCCTCGCTTTCAATTTATTCAATTAAGCCCTCGACCGACCCTGACCACCTTCACCTCCTTCGCCTCCGACCACCCTCCGGCGAGCCGCTCTCATCACCTCAGCGACCCACACGGCTCGCCGACCCTCACCGAACCTCCGCCTCATCACACTGAGCACCCCCCACCCCTCCACTGCCACTCCACACCTCCGTAACACTCCCCCGAACAAACCCATTCCTCCGGTTGCAGTCCGACCCAGGACTGCCGCCAGACACCACCTTGCGGCCTGCCGCGCAGCTCCTCACCTTCGCCGTGCCACGGCGAAGGTTCCCCAGTGGTTTGATCAGGCCGAGAGGCCATATTCGTGTCCGACAGGTTTTGAGGTTCGACCGCCATTAACGCACATTGAAGCAGCTTCTCCCGCGCTCCAGGCTTGAGGACTCCAGGTCTCCAGCTGCTGCGGAGTACGGGGAGTCTTGCGAAGGCAGCCAGCCAGCAACCTATGCAAATAGAAGCCGCAGCTGCAGAAGCCAGGCCGCGGTCTCCCAGCAGGCGCACGCGAGGAACGGTCTGCGTTTAGTCCCACATCGGTAAGCCTCACACCCGTTCCACTGTTTAAATTGATTTCGTGCACTAGCCTTACTGCCTCAGTACACGGGGTGAGGTCCCCTTACACCCGCCCGGTTACCCGGTCTCGTCCGCGCTCACGCCCCGCGGACCTGACCCGACCCGACTTAGACTGACCTGCACTCCTCGCCCACCACGCACGCCGGTGGGCCTGGACCTGGGCCTGATCCGAACCCGATTACCCGGTAGCTCTGGGAGAGCTTTCCCAAGAGTGGTTTCAGAGAGAGAGAGACGCGGGGGGGGGGGGGGGGGGGGAGGGTAGAGTAGGTTTTGCCTCTGACGAAAAACTCTGAAGTGTGCAGGCACAGGCGAAGAAGAAGACCCGCGGAAGAAGAAGGAAGCTAACTGTAGCAACAGGTAGTTAAGTCGTCTGATTTGGAAATCAGACGACGGCCTGAAGCAGCTAAGGAAGAAAGCTTCGCGTGACGTCCCTGGCTGAAAAAGAAAAGAAGAAGCTGACACTTAACCGCAGGGAGGAAAAACAAGAAGAAACTCTAAAGAAGAGGCTGAGCAAGGCAGAAGAAGAGGAAAGGCTGCAGAGAAGAAGTGCAGCAGAGCCGAGGAAGAAGAAACCTTCACAGAAGAGACTGCAGAAAAAGAAGAAGAGAGGCCAAGACAGAAACCAAGGAAGAAGAAGAAGGAGATCTGAAGAGGAGCATCACCTCTGCAGAACGAAGAGGAAGAAGAAGGAGATCTGAAGAAAGAAAGAAAGAAGAACATCACGAGGAGAAAACAAAGAGAACAACAAATTCTTTCCCTCTCTCTTTCTTTATTTTGTAAAAGAAACATGTATATCTCTAGAATACAACTTGCTCCCTGAGTTCGACCTCGGGAACTCTTTTATTTTCCGAGTAAAAAAAATTTTTATATTTGAAATGTTGGTAATAACCGGCTTTACTACAACGTTATAACAAAACCAAAACCCGGTCATAAAACTAACCGACTTCATTTTGGCGCCGTTGCCGGGGAGCAACGGCTATTCTAGAGGTAAACATTCCTGTTTCTTTTAATTTCTGATAATCTCCTCTCTTTTGTGCAGCTACAGGAACTCAAGAAGACAAGCAACCACACGACAACCACTCCGAAGACAGGTAAATTTTTCCTCTCACTATTAACCCCTAAACTCTAAAGAGGAAGAAAAGAAAAGAACAAGCAATATAGGGCTAACCTGCCTTCCATACTTAGTAACCATAAAGAGTTGCATGTTTTCAACTCATCACTCCTGCACACTATTAAGGGTATTTAAGGGCTAACACATTCTTGCTTGAGCCCTAATTGCCCAACAAAGAGTTAAATGGACCAAGTAGAGCCAACATAAGGTCAAACATTAGGATTTCAGTAGAGACACACCCCTTAATCAAGAATTGAGGAAATCCAAAAGAGGTGTGCCCAAGCCATTGATTGAAAATAATTAACAAGAAAAATCCTAAACAATTGGCTCTCTCTAAACACTTGAACCCTAAAAGACAGGACCTAAAAGCTCTTAAAGAAAACAATAGGTAAAGTTGACCCCTTGGGTCAACCAACCTTAAATTAGGTCACTCTTTGCACTTAAAAGACTAAAGTTCAAGTGAAAACCTTAAGCACCCTGATCTTAAAATTGGTAGACTTAAGAGGTCAAGATCCCCATTCTGGTCTACCTGGAACCGCAGTGACAAGAGAGGTCGGGTGGGGGAAACCCTGTAACCCGTGGGGACGCTCTACTGTGTAGGGGTCTTCGCGGGACTCTCCCTCTCTGGCTGCCCAGGTAATTCTCAGGTGGACGATCTTTCTGATCAAGGGGTCCATCTGCCCCGCACCTCTATAGTCACCCAACACATTTTTGGGTGTCTTGATTGGGTCCAGCACCTTCTAAACTTACCTCTTCCAAACAGTGCATGTACGGAAGGAGGTCCCTAAGACCACCCTTAAGACCTCCTTTAGAAATTCGCTCTCGTCAAGGCCAAGCCTCGACGCCCGTGTTTTTGCAGCAACACCCTCACATTATTCTCTCTTCTGATTCAGAACCAAGTTCTTCTTCTTCCCCCATCATGGCTCAGCCAGTTGAGGAAGAAAATAATCTGGAACACCAACTCCAGCGACTCAATGACCTCTTCCAAAACTTCGTGCACCCACCACAGCGTCCTATGATGCGGGACCACTACAATCCTGCTGCGGTGGCCATTGAGCCTCGAGTCAGAATCCCGACTGGAGGACCTGATTCCGAACTAAAGCCCAACATGATTCATGCTATACCTAAATTCCATGGGCTTAATTCTGAAGATCCCTTCCAGCACATCAAACAGCTAAAGCATCTGGCCCACACTTTTGGATCAGATGCGCAAAATCGGGATATTCTTCTCATGAAGATGTTCTCCTTTTCTCTTATGGACAAGGCCGCCCATTGGTATCAAACTCAGACCCGGCCGATCAACACTTGGGAAGAACTTCAATCCGAGTTTTTGAAAAAGTTCTTTCCCGTTGGTCGGACCAACGCCTTGCGCCATCAGATTACACACTTCACTCAACAATCAGGAGAACCTCTCCATGAGGCATGGGATCGTTTTCAGGATCTCATGAGAAAGTGCCCCCATCACGGAGTTCCTAAATGGGAACAAGTCCAATCTTTTTACCAGGGACTCCGTGAGGACATCCGCCTCTTCGTCAATGCAACTTGCGGAGGAAACATCATGGGTCAACATGAAGACACCGTATGGGAGATTCTCGAAAACATGTGCGAGAACTCCATCAACAATGACTCCATGGGATTATTCGACAGGACGAATACCCGCGCAGCGACGAATCTTAAGGGAGCACATGAGACGCAGGGCCTGTCTGCATCAGTCGACCTGGAATTAATGGCCAGTCGATTGGACAAGGTCTCAATCATTGAAAAGAAGGTGGATGAGCTGACTCAGCACTTGCAGCGAGCCACCTCTGCGCGTAACTCCTTTGCACAACCTCCTTCCACACAGGAGACTGTGCAAAACATCCTCCACCGATCCTCCCCTGGGATGGATCCATATCCATCCCCATCTGATTCTTGGACTGGAAGATCATCCGATCCTTTCTTCACCAGCCGGGGGAACTCCATTCCTCCTTTCCCTGATTCTCAGGAGGTTCCTCAGACCTGCGAGGACCTCAACGCCATCCAGAACGACCCATTCTCCAACACTTACAACCCTGGATGGCGAAACCATCCCAATTTTCAGTGGGCGGGAAATTCCCAAACCCAAAGACCACCTTTTCAGTCCCGCCCACAGCCCTCTCATCACTACCAGCCGCCTCAGCCTCGGCCCAACCCTACTTATCCATCAGGGCCAAATCAAGATCAAATGTCCTTAATCCTTCAGACTCTGGCTGACATTCAAAAATCGAATGCGGCCATTCAAAAACAGCACAAGGACGAGCTTACTGAAGTTAAAACTCAACTGGCCCAGTTGGCAAATTCTCGCCAGCCAGGCACACTCCCTTCCCAACCCCTTCCTAACCCAAATAACGTGCCAACCCAGAAGCGCGTTATGAATCCAAATTTAGGCCACGCTCAATGGATTTATCAGGCCCCCACTGCTCCATCTCCAGACGAGATGGATGCCTCAACTTCTCGTGCGGGATTTCAGCAGCAGCCACCCCTCCTACCAAACCCAAACCAAAATCAGGCCGGATTAAATTCTGTAACAACACGTAGTGGTAAGACAACTCAAGACCCGCATTATCCAAACCACTCCCAGCCTGATAACCATGACCCTAGGATAGTTATCCAAGGTACCGCTGTTCCAGATCCACAACCTGGACCTATCCTAGAGGAACCAACCAAGATCCCGTTTCCCGAGGCCCTGACCAAGGGAAAGAAGACCACCAAACCCGTGGCCCCTGAGGAGGACCTGGTCAAGCTCTTTGAGCAGGTCCACATAAACATCCCCTTGATGGATGCAATCCGCCACGTACCAGCTTACGCACGATTTCTAAAGAATTTATGTACACCCCAGCGTAAGCCGCGAACCAAGGGAGGGAGCCCAATTGTTCTGTCAGAGCAAGCCAGCTCTGTAATCCTTAGTAGACTCCCACCCAAGGCAAAAGATCCTGGAACTCCCCTGATCTCCTGTAAGATAGGTGGTACCCAATTTGATAGAGCATTTTTAGACTTGGGTGCATCTATAAATCTGATACCCACATCCTTACTTGACCATCTAGAAGAATCTGAGCTGAAACCAACCGAGGTGACATTACAATTAGCAGATCGATCTATAAAGTCACCAAAAGGGATTCTCGAGGATGTTATCGTGAGAGTGCGGGATTTCTATTTTCCAGTGGACTTTATAGTCTTAGACATGGATGCACCTGAGAACCCTAGGGATACACCAATCATTCTAGGGAGACCTTTCTTGGCTACTGCTAGAGCCAACATCAGCTGTGAGGAGGGCCAAATAGAGCTTAAGTTTGGAGATCAAACACTGAAAATTGATATATTTAAGGCCCAACAAGGAATTAATTGCGGCGTCATCGAGCAAATTTGTGACATCAAGACTATGGTTGATGAATCACACCTCCAGAATGACTTGAGTATGCCTCATCAACCACAGAAGGATCTTGACCCGCAAACAGAGGAGTCAAATCCAGATGTGAACAATCCAGTAACTCCCACCCTTGAACCTCACATCTATACTGAACCACCCGCTGCTGCTGAAAACCCCATCCTCGAACTGAAACCCCTTCCTGCTCACTTAAAATACATCTTTTTGGGTTCTAATCAGACCCTTCCTGTGATCATCAATTCCAACCTCAGTCCTGAACAGGAAGCCCGTCTGATTGTTGTCCTCCAGCAACATCGAAGAGCCATCGGATGGACTCTCGATGATTTGACTGGAATAAGTCCCTCTTATTGTACTCATCATATCTATTCAGAAGAGGGCACACGACCTTCTCGTGAAATGCAGAGACGCTTAAACCCCAATCTGCAGGAGGTCGTGAAAAAGGAGATCATCAAGTGGTTAGATGCCGGGATCATCTACCCGATCTCCGATAGTCGTTGGGTGAGCCCAATTCAGGTCGTGCCCAAGAAGGCAGGACTCACCACTATAACGACTGAGACCGGAGAAATCATTCCTACCCGATTAGCCAACTCGTGGAGAGTCTGTATAGATTACCGTCGACTCAATTCCTCCACGAAGAAGGATCATTTCCCACTACCCTTCATTGATCAAATTCTCGAAAAACTAGCGGGAAATAGGTTCTTCTGCTTTCTTGACGGGTACTCCGGTTATAACCAGGTGGCAATCCATCCTGAGGACCAAGAAAATACCACGTTCACCTGCCCCTTCGGAACATACGCTTTCCGAAGGATGCCTTTCGGTCTTTGCAATGCACCCGCTACTTTTCAGCGATGCATGCTTGCCATATTCTCAGATATGGTAGGTGATTATCTGGAAGTCTTCATGGATGACTTTTCAGTTTTCGGAGCATCATTCGACGATTGCCTCCAACACTTGGTCCAGATACTCAGGCGGTGCATCGACGTGAATTTGGTTCTTTCCTGGGAAAAGAGCCATTTCATGGTGCCTGAGGGAATTGTCCTGGGACACTCAATTTCGAAGAAAGGTATCCAAGTGAATCGAGCTAAGGTTAATCTGATTTCTCACCTTCCTATGCCTAGCTCGATCAGGGACATCCGATCCTTTTTAGGGCATGTCGGTTTTTATCGACGATTTATCCCTGATTTTTCAAAAATCGCACGCCCCCTGACCACTCTTCTCTCCAAGGATGTTCCCTTCGAAATCTCCAAGGAATGCACTCAAGCATTTGAAATCCTGCGTGACCGAGTCACCCAAGCCCCGATCCTACAGTCCCCTGATTGGTCTCAACCCTTTGAGATCATGTGTGATGCATCCGACTTCGCTGTAGGAGCGGTTTTGGGGCAGAAAAATGACAAGAAACCTATGGTCATTTACTACGCCAGCAAAACACTCGATGAGGCTCAGCGTAACTATACGGTTACTGAGAAAGAGCTGCTAGCTGTAGTATTTGCCCTAGAGAAGTTCAGATCATACCTTCTGGGTTCCCATGTCATCATATACTCGTATCACACGGCTGTGAGGCATCTCCTTGCAAAGAAGGACGCGAAACCTCGATTGATCCGATGGATCTTGCTGTTGCAAGAATTTGACCTCGAGATTCGCGATAAAACGGGAAAATAAAACGTGGTAGCTGATCACTTGTCCCGTCTTCCTTCTGAAATAATTGACCCTTCCGGACCCATCACTGAGCATTTTCCCGATGAGCACCTGCTGACTATTGGTACTAGCCTTCCATGGTTTGCTAATATTGTAAATTACTTGGCATCTCATCAGACCCCGTCCGATTGGCCGAAGGCCAAGAAAGACAAATTACGCTCCGATGCCAAGTATTACATTTGGGAAGACCCGTACCTCTTCCGCATAGGTGCCGATCAGATCATCCGGAGATGTGTCCCGGAAGGGGAAGTCAACAATATCCTCTCTTTCTGCCATGACCAGGCATGCGGTGGCCATTTTGCCGGGCATAAAACCGCATCAAAAGTCCTCCAGTGCGGCTTTTACTGGCCCACACTGTTCAAAGACGCATACAGTCATTGCAAGGCATGCAGTCGTTGCCAGACTTTGGGCAACATGAGCCATCGCGACATGATGCCTATGCAACCGATTCTAGTATGCGAAATCTTTGATGTTTGGGGGATTGATTTTATGGGCCCCTTTCCTGTTTCGGATGGTTTCGAATACATTCTGTTGGCTGTGGACTACGTGTCCAAATGGATCGAAGCCATACCGACCCGAACCTGTGATCACAAAATCGTTCTCAAATTCATTCATCAACACATTTTCTCAAGGTTCGGGATTCCTCGTGCAATAATCTCTGATGGGGGGACCCATTTCACAAATGCTCAGTTTAGGTCACTGATGACCAAATACGGGGTGTCTCACCGAATCTCTACTCCTTACCACCCCCAAACTAATGGTCTAGCTGAGCTATCTAATCGGGAGATCAAGAAAATCCTGCAAGTCACTGTTCGACCTGACAGGAAGGACTGGTCGTCCCGACTTCCGGAAGCATTGTGGGCCTATAGGACCGCCCACAAGACCCAATTGGGCATGTCTCCCTTTAGATTGGTGTACGGAAAGGCATGCCACCTTCCCGTCGAACTGGAGCATAAAGCCTATTGGGCAGTACGGAACTGTAATCTGGATCTTTCCAAGGCTGGGACCCACAGAAAACTCCAAATCAGCGAGATCGATGAATTACGCATAGACGCGTATGAGAACTCGCAAATCTACAAGGAGCGGGTTAAAGCCTTCCACGACAAACACATCTCGAGAAAGATCTTTCATCCTGGTCAAAAGGTCCTACTCTTTGATGCCCGACTCAAACTCTTCCCAGGAAAACTGAGATCTAAGTGGGTCGGACCATATTTGGTCCGACAGGTTTTTGGAAATGGAGCAATCGAAATCAGTCCACTCAGCCAAGATTCTGAACCTTTCATCGTGAACGGTCAGAGACTCAAGCCGTTCATTGATGTAACTTCTACTAATTTGGCTGAGGCATCTTATACCCTCCTTTCCCCTTGAGCTTATTGCGCCCAGCCGATGGCGTAAAACTCAGCGCTTAACGGGAGGCAGCCCGTCATTCTCTTTGAAAACCTGAAACTTGTTCTGACAGCTTTTTTGCACTTGAAGTTCACACTTTAGGGCAGCCAACTCCACCTCAGGTGCTTGCATCTGAGACTCATCAAAACAACTATCCTAATGTATGAACTTAGTTGAATAAAAACCCCTAGGTTACAATGAGGACATTGCAAATCTTAGGCATGGGGGGGTAGGAAAGTACAAAAACTTGTAAGAAAAGGTTTCAAACAAAAAAAATTCACATATGCCAAAAACACCATAAAAATTAAAATAATTTTTTTCGAAAAAGAATAAGAGAAAAAAAAAAAAAAGGAGAAGGAAATTTTTGTGAAGGAGAAGAAAAACAAAATGAAAAAGGAGCACAAAATTATAAGAAAAGGTGATAGTCATTAGTAAGGAACTAAGGAATCAACCTAAGTTCTAGACCTCATTCAAGAAAATAACTGAAAAGTGCACAATGAGATTAGTAAGAATGCAAACCTTAGGCATTCTTGAATAGACTCTTAGTACCCATTAAGATCTGGACACTCCTCAAGAGGTTGAGGAAAATGAAAAGCTGAAGTATTAGGTCTAAGGCTTAGGGAGTATTCGGCCTCGTTAACTAATTTTTGGTTTACGGGACTCAGTAACCTAAGCACCCTAACCTCACACACAGCCTGGTTCAGTAAGCGTAAAAATCAGAATCACGCAGAAGCGTCGCAAAAATCTGAAAAGATCACCTAGAATAGGAGCGGCCGATCAACACAAGATTGATTTGGACGAGTTCCCAGCGCGGAGAGGCGGGAAATCCCCTCGAAGATGCGTAACAAAATATCATCTCCTCGGTGCTTGTCTCTTAGGATATTTACATATCCTACTGGGGGCATGTAAGCACTCTGCTGGTTCAGATTCCATGGATGGCATTATCTCGAAGTGTCAATTGCCAGGGTCTGGATTCAGCCACGGAATACCATGGATGGGATTATCTCGAAATCTCAATAGCCAGGGTTCCGGGGGTTGCCATGGGCGGTGCTATCTCGAAGCATCGATCGCCAGGAACCCTTGAGGATTGATGATGGGAGCAAGGAATCTGATACAGACCGTGTTGAAAAGCCAATCCTAGGCTAGAACTAAAAAGAAAAAGAGAGAGAAAACTCTCCAAACAGAAAAACTTTCTATCTCTCTCTTACAAAACGCACTGCGAACTGAGCCAGGGCTAAAATCATTTCAAGCACGGGTGCTTTAACCACGAAGTCCAATAAACCTTAGGTTAGTTCTTGTGGGCCTTAAAAACCTTTGCTAAAAGACTGAGGCTAAGGCTAGACAGATTTGGATCTTGATTGGCACTAGAGTACCTTTTAGGCCTATGGTCAGCATTCTAACCTAATCTATGCTCAAATAAAAAAGGCACTTATCTAAAACTATTAAAAACTTCATGGTCTAGAACAAGGGTTGAAACCTTAAGTTTTTGCTAAGGGACTAGCAAAAGCTAGGCATGGGGGTATGATGAGAACCTCATCATGAGCCATAACTAGCTCATTTTGGCCTAATATAAAGGATAAAAGCTCCTACATATCTCAAGGAAAGGCTTAACTCAGAGAATCCTGAGTTTGAGAAGAAAACAAGTCATAAGGGGTAAAAATGCAATTTCACCAGTATAATCTGCATACAGGGTAATTCAGGGCCCAAACATAGGTCAAAGCAGCTTAATAAGAATAAAAGTGGGATGAAATGATCTAGCAAGGGCTACAGCAATTCCAAGAAACTAAATGATAAATCTGTAACCCTAAAACAACCCACTTCAATTCACAAGGTTCGAGGCAAAGTAAAAATAGAATAAACCCTCTAAAATTCATAGAAAAATAATCTCTAGGGTATAGAACCTTCAATTTGGCCTTTAGAACCCATTTTGACCTACATTGAGAACCATGCCCAACTAATAACTTAATTTGGGTTTTTGCGCAAATTGACCGGTCAAACAAGGTTTAATATGAAAATGAAATTCACCATCAGATTCCTTAGGTCCTAATTAGTCATGTATAAAAACTTGAGCCTAAGAAGAAACCTCCTTGACCGACTTTACACTTTGGTCCTCATATATTTACTCTTTGGCCCTCAACTTTTGAACCCTCGCATTTTGGCCCCTAACTCTCCTTCGTTCTTTGCAATCAGGTCCCTCCTGCAAAACCTGCCAGCACCATGCTCCGGCGACCTTGCGCGGAGCATGGCGCCGCGCAGGGTGAGGTGGGGGACCTGGCAAGTAAACCGGGGGTGCCCTGCGTCGTCAGCCGTCGCAGGGACACCCCCCTGGTCGTTGTTACCCACCATACCGACCGTGCGAACGCACGGACGGTATGGGTTCTTGTTTCCGACCATCCTCCGGCGAGGGAGACACGTCGTCTCCCTCCGCCTTCCTCCCTGTTTGATCTCTATAAATACCCCCCGTTGCTCCACCGACCGGGGCAGCCTGGATCTGACGGAGAAAATCCCCAACTTTCTTCTCTTCTTCCTCCGGCAGACGCTCACCAGCTCCGGCGGTTTCCTCCCCCTCCACCTCTTCGCTCTGCCGCAATACCAGCAGCAGAGACTTCCTCCCCTGCTCTTCCCGCGCCACGCCGCACCCAGCTGGCGCCTCTCCGGCTCTCTGCTCGCCGCCGCCCCTTTCCCTGAGCATCGTCTTCTCCGGCGACAGTCGATACGACTGTCGCCCTGTTCCCCCCCCCTTCGTCCCTGCAAGTAAGCTAGAGCTACTCCCCTTCTTCTCCTCTTTCTTTCCTCGCTTTCAATTTATTCAATTAAGCCCTCGACCGACCCTGACCACCTTCACCTCCTTCGCCTCCGACCACCCTCCGGCGAGCCGCTCTCATCACCTCAGCGACCCACACGGCTCGCCGACCCTCACCGAACCTCCGCCTCATCACACTGAGCACCCCCCACCCCTCCACTGCCACTCCACACCTCCGTAACACTCCCCCGAACAAACCCATTCCTCCGGTTGCAGTCCGACCTAGGACTGCCGCCAGACACCACCTTGCGGCCTGCCGCGCAGCTCCTCACCTTCGCCGTGCCACGGCGAAGGTTCCCCAGTGGTTTGATCAGGCCGAGAGGCCATATTCGTGTCCGACAGGTTTTGAGGTTCGACCGCCATTAACGCACATTGAAGCAGCTTCTCCCGCGCTCCAGGCTTGAGGACTCCAGGTCTCCAGCTGCTGCGGAGTACGGGGAGTCTTGCGAAGGCAGCCAGCCAGCAACCTATGCAAATAGAAGCCGCAGCTGCAGAAGCCAGGCCGCGGTCTCCCAGCAGGCGCACGCGAGGAACGGTCTGCGTTTAGTCCCACATCGGTAAGCCTCACACCCGTTCCACTGTTTAAATTGATTTCGTGCACTAGCCTTACTGCCTCAGTACACGGGGTGAGGTCCCCTTACACCCGCCCGGTTACCCGGTCTCGTCCGCGCTCACGCCCCGCAGACCTGACCCGACCCGACTTAGACTGACCTGCACTCCTCGCCCACCACGCACGCCGGTGGGCCTGGACCTGGGCCTGATCCGAACCCGATTACCCGGTAGCTCTGGGAGAGCTTTCCCAAGAGTGGTTTCAGAGAGAGAGAGACGCGGGGGGGGGGGGGGGGGGAGGGTAGAGTAGGTTTTGCCTCTGACGAAAAACTCTGAAGTGTGCAGGCACAGGCGAAGAAGAAGACCCGCGGAAGAAGAAGGAAGCTAACTGTAGCAACAGGTAGTTAAGTCGTCTGATTTGGAAATCAGACGACGGCCTGAAGCAGCTAAGGAAGAAAGCTTCGCGTGACGTCCCTGGCTGAAAAAGAAAAGAAGAAGCTGACACTTAACCGCAGGGAGGAAAAACAAGAAGAAACTCTAAAGAAGAGGCTGAGCAAGGCAGAAGAAGAGGAAAGGCTGTAGAGAAGAAGTGCAGCAGAGCCGAGGAAGAAGAAACCTTCACAGAAGAGACTGCAGAAAAAGAAGAAGAGAGGCCAAGACAGAAACCAAGGAAGAAGAAGAAGGAGATCTGAAGAGGAGCATCACCTCTGCAGAACGAAGAGGAAGAAGAAGGAGATCTGAAGAAAGAAAGAAAGAAGAACATCACGAGGAGAAAACAAAGAGAACAACAAATTCTTTCCCTCTCTCTTTCTTTATTTTGTAAAAGAAACATGTATATCTCTAGAATACAACTTGCTCCCTGAGTTCGACCTCGGGAACTCTTTTATTTTCCGAGTAAAAAAAATTTTTATATTTGAAATGTTGGTAATAACCGGCTTTACTACAACGTTATAACAAAACCAAAACCCGGTCATAAAACTAACCGACTTCAGGGTGGTAGGCTGTACTGAATTTCAACCGCGTCCCCAGGGCCTGCTGAAACTCATCCCAAAACTAGGACGTAAAGTGGGTATCCCAGTCGGATACGATCTCCCGCGGAACTCCGTGTAGTCGTACCACGTCGCAGATATACCTCTCTGCCAACTGTGCTGGTCCCAAAGTGACTCGGATCGGCAAGAATCGTGCTGTCTTCGTCAGTCTATCCACAATTACCCAGACTGCGTCGTATCCTCGCTGGGTAACAGGTAAGCCCACCACCAAGTCCATGGTGATGCTCTCCCACTTCCACTCTGGCACTAGAAGCGGCTGTAGCGGCCCTGCAGGCCTCTGATGCTCGGCTTTCACCTGCTGGCACACTAAGCACTGCTGCACGAATTCACCCACATCCCGCTTCATCCCCCTCCACCAAAACTCGTGTCTCAAGTCTTGGTACATCTTCGTGTTTCCGGGATGTATGGTGAATCTGGAACCGTGTGCCTCAATCACGAGCTCTCTCAACAGCTTCTCGTCTCTGGGAACGCACAACCGTCCCCTCAGGCGCAGTACCTGGTCTGTGAAAGAGAAGTCCCCTGGGTCTCCTAACAGTACTCTGTCGTGCAGGGACTGCAAGTACGGATCGGCCATCTGTCCTGTGATGATGCGGTCTATTAGCTCTGGCCTAGTCTGTCGTGTCACAGTCACTGCCCTACAGTGCCCCCGTAACTCTAGGGGTCGCCAACTGCCCACCTCCTCCAAAAGGCTCCAACTCTGTAACTGTAAACTGGCCAAGTGTGCAGGTGCCTTCTGGCTCAAGGCGTCAGCCACCACGTTGGCCTTTCCCGGGTGGTAGGAAATGCTGCAGTCATAGTCCTTCAGGAGCTCCAACCAACGTCTCTGTCTCATGTTGAGCTCCTCCTGATCAAAAAGGTATCTGAGGCTCTTGTGATCCATGAAAATCTCGAAGGTCTCACCGTACAAGTAGTGCCTCCAGGTCTTCAGCGCGAAGACGACAGCTGCCAGCTCCAGGTCGTGGGTAGGGTAGGTATGCTCATGGGGCTTCAGTTTCCGCGAAGCGTAAGCGACAACGTGACCCCTCTGCATGAGCACACCTCCTAACCCCTGCAAGGAGCCGTCCGTGTACACAACAAACCCGCCACTACTGTCAGGGATGGTGAGCATGGGAGCCGAAGTCAACCTCTCCTTCAGCTCCTGAAAACATGCCTCACAGGTGTCTGTCCAAGTGAAGGGAACATCCTTCCGAGTCAACTGTGTCATAGGATGCGCAATCTGTGAAAAACCCCTGATAAACCGTCTGTAGTAGCCTGCCAGTCCCAGGAAACTATGAATCTCAGTGACTGAACGCGGTCTCTCCCACCTGAGCACTGCCTCGACCTTGGCCGGGTCCACCGCCAGGCCGTCCCCAGAGATCACATGACCTAAGAAGGTCACCTCCCTCAACCAGAACTCGCACTTGCTGTATTTGGCGTACAGCCTACGTCGTCTCAGTGTGTCCAGAACCATCCGCAAGTGTTGTCCGTGCTGCGTCTGATCTCGAGAATAGATGAGTACGTCATCAATAAATACCACCACGAACTGGTCCAAGTACGGTCTAAACACCCGGTTCATCAGGTCCATGAAAGCAGCGAGGGCATTGGTCAGCCCAAACGGCATGACCAAAAACTTGTAGTGTCCGTACCAGGTGCGGAAAGCTGTCTTGGAGACGTCTGCCTCCCTGATCCTCAACTAGTGGTATCCAGACCTCAAGTCGATCTTGGAGAACACCGTGGCACCTCGCAATTGGTCAAACAAGTCATCGATCCTCGGCAACAGATATCTGTTCTTGATGGTGACCCTATTCAGCTATCGGTAGTCCACACAAAGGCATAGGGTACCATCCTTCTTCTTCACAAACAGTACCGGGACTCCCCAGGGAGATGCACTGGGCCTCACGAAGCCCTTCTCCAAAAGATCCTGCAACTGAGACTTGAGCTCTCGTAGCTCAAGCGGTGCCATCCGGTATGGTGCGGCGGAGATAGGGCTGGTCCCTGGTACTAGTGAGATCTCAAACTTGATCTCACACTCGGGCGGTAGTCCTGGTAACTCGTCTGCGAACACGTCATGGTACTCTCTGACCATCGGGATGCCCTGGAAGTCTGCCACAGGGCTAGGCTCTACCACCACACAAGCTAGGAAGCCCTCACACCCCTGGGTCAAAAGTCTAGCCGCCCGAAGTGCCGAAATGCACCTGAAGCCTCCGTCCACTGGCTGTCCGTGAAACTCGAAAGAAGGCAACTCCGGTATGGAGAAGATGATCTTCCTCTCAAAACAGTCCACCAAAGCGTGGTAAGCGGATAGCCAGTCCATCCCCAGAATTACACCAAAGTCCTCCATCTGTATCATAATCAGGTCAGCTGGCAGACTATGTCCCCCGACCCTGACCTCGCAACCCGTGTATACCTCCTCAGCCATAAACAGCTAACCACTCGGACCTCTGATTACGAACGGATTCTCTAACAGCGTATAATCCTGGCCCAAACTAACTGCGAAACTGGCTGCGACAAATGAGTGCGTAGCGCCGGAATCGAAAAGCGTGTAAACGAGTCTGCCGGAGACTAAAACCATACCTGCCACCACCGATCCCGAAGCTCTGGCATCCCTGTGTGTCAGGGCGTTGATACGCCCTTTAGCTCTAGGTATGGACGAAGCAGCCACACACTGCGTCGGACGGGTAGGTGCTGGTCAGTACCCTCCTCGTGACTGCTGTCCTCCTCCTCGCGCCTGGGAACCGCGGCCTCCTGCGCGCCCTCCAGTGCTCTGCACGGGAAGTATCTGCTGACCTCTTGCCCTAGACGGGCAGTCCCTCCTGATGTGGCCCAGCTGGCCACACTGGTAGAAGAGGGGAACCCGACTCCCGCCCTTCGTGGGTCCCTGCTGTCGGCGGGGAGGGGGTCTGGTGCTGGCGACTGGCCCCCGTCGAGGGCCCCTAAAGGTCACTGATGGCCCTGCAAAATGTGACGGCTCTCCGGCGGACGCCACATGCCTCCTCTCTCGCCGACCCTGTGAAAAGTCTGGCTGGAAGGGCCTCTTCCGCCCGCCGTCAGTGTCTCGTGCGGACGGGTTGGTCTCCTCGTAGGTCATAGCTGCCTCCACCACCCTTGAAAACGTAGGCAGCTTCAGGAGTTTGACATACCCCCGAATCGCAGGCCAGAGTCCCTCGGTGAACCTCCAAAGGCACTCCTCCTTAGTGGCTACCGCTGTCGCTGCAAAGCGGGACAGCTCCAGAAAACGCGTGCAGTACGCGCTCACGGTCATCATCTCCTGGCGGAGAGTGTGGAACTCCCGCCTCCTCTGATCCTGCCACGTCTGGGGAAAGTACTACTCGCAGAAGAGGGTGACGAACCGGTCCCAGGTCGGCTCGTCCCTCTCCTATCCCCTGACCGCTCTCCACCACCTGTGTGCCGCACTCTCCAGCTGGTATGTGGAAAAGGCCACACGGCACTCCACCGAGGGGCGAAGGGGGTCGAAAATCTTCTCGAGCTGCTCGAGCCAGTCCTCTGCCTCGGTCGGGCCCTCATCCCCCTTGAAGGAGGGGGGCTTCATCTTCCGGAACTGCTCGAAGTGGCATTGCAGTGGAGATGCTGGTGCACCTCCAGGCAAATGTGCCTCGTGCACAGAAGTGTCGGAGGAAGGTGAGGGCGGTGGCAGCCCATCCCCTCCCCCGAGTCCAGCACCACGTCCGTTGTGTGGTCCCACAGAGGACTCCCCCTCCGCAGCCCCAGGGTGAGGCACTCGAGGCGGTGGGTGGAGCTCCTCTTGCACAATGTCCCGTATCAGCTGGGCGAGGTCCTGGGCCTGGATGCCCGGGAGCAGTGGCTGGTCTATGAAGGCGTCGACAACGGCACGCCCACCTAGTCGGCCTCGTCCTCAGCCGCGCCCACGGCCCGCCTCGCCAGTCCCGTGACGAGCCATCTCCTGCAAGGAGACGCGAAACAAAACGGAAACACGTCAATATGGAACGAGATCTAACGAAAATGCCTAAGAGCTCATGTCAAAAGATATGTTGTGGTGGCTACTCTAGTTACAGACATGTGAATTGGTTATTTTCCAGTCAGTTGATTCACTTCTCGGGACGACCTTGCTCTGATACCATCTTGTAATGACCTGATTCCCGAGTCCCTACGAGACACGAGAATCGGACCGACTCGACTAATCCCAAGACCTAGTCGTCCAACGAGGAAGTAACCAAACGAGCAGTAAAATAAACCACATTCAGCATGAATATAACTAGCAGTAAGAAAAGGAACTACTACAGTATATACCACCACAACAGTAGAACAACAATTATAACATAACATGAAGCTGCAAGTAAAGAAGTACAGAGAGTAACAAGAACTACTCACTACAGTGGAACAAAAGGGGTACAAAAAGAACTACGGTAACTCTACTCGACCCTACTCGGCCCAGCGTCCTCTGCAGCCGCTGACCCTGGCTGCTCAACACCTGGTCCTGAAAAGTAACGAGTGTAACACGTCAGCGAAACGTTGAGTAGAGTGGCAGCTAAAAACCAAGGAAGCAGTAGAGTGTACAATAGCTGTTATATTTTACTTTATTTACGTCCTTCTATTATTTCATGATTTATTTATTTCTCAGATCCTTCACTTGATCTCGAATGTTCCTCGTGGGAACGATCTTGATTGCAGTCTTTTACGAAAAGTAGAAGTAACATGTGGTTCTCTCCTGGCCGGGAGAGTCCCCCGTGGTGATCCTACTCTCAGTCAACCACCCCAAGGTCGCTGACAGACGTAACGGTGACTACGGCACGCGCGATAAACACACGGGTAGCTACCTCGCACTGGCACGCAGTCAGTTGTTTCTGTTAACGGGTGCGCCCAAAGCATAGAACGGAACCAGTATAGGGCAGAGCCCTCTCAGTAACAGGGGTCCAACCCCTCCACAGTCCGCACACCCTCGCCTGACTACCCTGGTTTGCCCAGTGGGCCTAACAACTCGGTGTAGGAGGCTAGCAGAACCCCGGGGACCGTGGGGTAGCTAGTGCTCTCCCTACACTAGTAGCTCTCCTCGGTACTACGTACGCGAGGGCCAGCAAGTCGGTGTACAGTGACCAAACCCACCCCGGTCTCAACCTGAGGGTGGCAAGCTCCCCTCTACACTAAGAGGTAATGTGTGCTCTCGTTGGTACCACATACCCCAAAGACAACACACTTCCACGTCTTTCTTTCTCAGTTCTATCCATTCTCTTTCCAAGAGTTCTACTCCTAATTCCCCGTAGGGTTCCAGCTCTTTTAACTCAGCACATTTAGGTTTCACCGTTCCAGTTTTACGTTCATACAACCCATGTTCTCAATCATATTTATTTCTTCATAACAGGCAGCGGTTAAATCAATTTACAGGCAGCTATTATTTCCTTTCCACCTTTCCAAGACTGCAATATTTATATACATATCACTAGTTTTCCAGTCCTAGGATTCATGTCGTACCCTAGGATCTATCATTCAATCTAGTTTCCAGTCCTAGGTTTCATGCAATACCCTAGGATCTATCATTCAATCTAGTTTCTCAGTCCTAGGGTTCATGCAGTACCCTAGACTCTATTAATTATTCCACAATTGTAACAAATTTGATTAAGTAAATTAAAAGCCACTCTACCAGCTACAACGGGAGTACTAGGGGCATGATCGGAAATCCCGCGCGCCTCCGCAATCCCCAAGACTACAATGGAACGGGGTCCTAACACAAGGATCAAACACAAGGAGTTTCTCAGAACGGTATATAATTACTGTAAACGGGTAGAGGATTTTATTCTGGAAAGAACGCAACTCGAAAAGCGGAAAAAGGACTCTAAACGGGCCCTAAACGGGTCGAAAACGATGAAACTGCACAAAATCAGACGTCTAGAACCTCTTCCAGATGTCTTAAAATGTGGGTCAGAGCATACCTTCGTTCTGTGTAGTCCCTCAGACGTCCAGAAGCCTGCGGGGGTGTCTGGCTTAGTTCCCAGACGTCCGATGGTCACCCCGGACGTCTGGAAGTCCTTCCCGTCGTCTGACACTGCGGCCAGACGTCCGATTCACGTGGGATGGCCAGCCCTAGTGCCCTCCTGAGCAGAACCTGCACGCACCCACACCTGTTCTCAGTACGACGAGTCGCAGACGAAGGCGCGGCAGACAGTCGCATGGCCGTACACGCGAAAAAGGAAGAAGATAGAAATATCTTACGGTCCAGACGTCTGGACAGTCCTCCAGACGTCTTCACCGTCGTCTGGTTGGAATCCCAGACGTCTGATTCTGGAAAAACTTCTAGAATCAGAGCTCGACTCGTTCTCCGCCCGCGACGCACGGCCGCGCCACACCCCATCCGCCTGCTGCTTGAGCTGCAGCAGCCCCTCCGCGACACTCCACGCCCGCTGCTCCCCCGCCGACCGGCTCTAGCTGCCCTGGCAAGCTCGAGCCCTCACGGTCGAGTGCCTCCTCCCTCGCACAACACCTCCTCCCGTACACTTGCCGCGGCCGCTGCTGCCGCCGCTCACTCGCTCGCTCGCGCTCTCGCACCGGCTGGGAGAAGAAGAAGAGGGACACGGAGGAGATGACGGTGAGGGAGAGCGCGAGGGGCCTTTTAAGGCCGCGTGGGGAGAGAGAGAGAAGCGCCGTGCCCTACAGGAGGAGAGAGGGATAAAGAGGGAAGAAAGCAGCGGGTGCAGGTCTGCACGCGCATGCGCGCAGACGCAACCCCGTACACCGCAAAAATTAATTACCAGACGTCTGTTCAGATGTCTGGGCCACTTCCCAAACGTCTTAAAAATCATCTTGAGGCCGCGTTCGTAACATAATCCTCCCATAATCTGGATAAGATTGGCATGAGATCCAGACTCCTATGGGTGCATAAATAGATGAGATAGAATTTGTGTGTTTGTGAACCTTATGTGATCGTGTAGTGTGTACACAATAAACAATCAACTAATAGCGATGAAAAAATCTCATACAAGGTATCAATCAAATTATTGAATCACTCTTTGGATTTGGATTTGTCTTCTTAAGAGTGATTTGCAAGCAGATGATCTCACTTGTTAATCTTGAGATGGTCTTGTTTAGTTTAGATCCAATGCAAGATGGCTTGAGTTAAGAGTATAGAATTTCGTACCTGGCTCCAATACTCAATAGTTATGCAGATTGACGAGAAAGATAAATCTAGTGCGAAGAATGCAATTCCTAAATATGGAATGCCTAAATCATGCTACTGCTAGATAAGTAGTGATGAGATCTTTTTGGTATTTTGATTTTTCTAATTTTTTTGGATTTTCACAATGCAACAAGAAAAATCAAATCAAAAACAAAGCGAAAAACCTAAAACAGAAAGGAATGAGAGTAGAGATCACAAGTCCAAAGAGTCCAAGTTATTACAACTATGTGTGTGAGAATAGGCTCTCACAACTTATGCCTAACAAATAAACCTAAGTATATAACCTGAATCTAACCTAAATATCTATACTAATCTAAGAAAGCAGTAAACTGTAGCTCCATGTCAAGAAAAACTCTACCAAGAAGTCAAGTCTAAATCATAGCGAATTCTCCAGGAAGTAGACTCCACCAAGAAGACAACACTCCTACTCCTCAAGTGCTGTAAAACAACAAATGATTAGTAAGACAATTATATACAAAATAAATCAAAAGAATATAATGAATCAAAGAATATATATACATAGAAGAATATGAATAAAAGAATGAATATTTACAAAGAAAGCAAAATATATACAAAAGAAAAAACAAAAGAAGAATTTTGGCGTATGGAGAGTTGCCTCCCGGCAACGGTGCTAAAAAATGATGATCCATCTAGATCATTAGTTAATTAGGGTTAATTATCGTGTCATATTATAGTGTCCCAATCCAGATGGATGTCATTTTATTTATATATAATTTTTATAGGTTCTATTCCAGGTCGTTCACTGGGAGGTGGTTATTGATATATGATGACTCGACAATTATCAGTGCTAATATTATCAATTAGGGTCAGTTTCAAGTGCACTTGTACAATAATGACATATTATAATGGGCTTGGGAGCATTGCAGGCATATGATGTGATCTTTACATTTAAATTGCTTAGAATCAACGATTAATGACCTTGTGTACAAGTCCATATTGAAACAGGTCTCAGATGAACAATCGGATCGTACGAATGGATCTGGATTGACGAACAGAGTCCAACGAACTCAAAATCACCACAATCCAACCTCCATAGCTCCTACATCAAGCCCAAGAAGTTCTAATCGTTGCTCTAATGATCAATGCCTAAATCCGGCCACGTGTCGCACATCCAAGTGCCCACCGCACCACTCTCTCTCTCCAGCACTCCATCAAGCAATCTCAGTCATTGATCTTTGACAAGACAACTAAGGAGCCGTTGACACTTGCACAGAAGACACAGACACGACCTTGGCGCAACGACCGCACCTCCAGCCCGCATGCACCCGACGCGAGATCGAGTCATGCCTCGCCCCTCCATGTCTCACCCAGTCGAAATTGGGTTGTTCTATCTGATCTGCGGTCAAGGAGCAATCGCATCGCACACCATCCAGCCATCCATGCGAAACGCACATGATCACACACTCCCTGACACCCATCACAACGCCTGATCAGACGCTCATCCAAGGCGCGATCTTACACGCGATCCCAGCCCTCTGATGCAAATCAGACGATCGAACACACGCCCAGACGTCTTAAAGCAGTGCATGTTCTGAGTATGTTGTCTTCGCGTGATCAGGACCGTTGATCAACGATCGAACGATGAGCAAGCAAGGCAACTGCTGCATGCACGCACACAACTACGAGAGTCAACGGTGGGTGCGGGTCCTTGAGCAATGCTCACGGCAGGGCTTTAGCAACGAATTAAATGTCGCTATTGACTATGGATGGCGAAAATCTGTTCTCCTCCACTATAAAAAGGGACCTGCCCCTCCCATTTGCATCCATCTTCTACCCAAGAGTTTCCACCACTTCATAGAGCTCCCAAGCAAGGTTGTGAAGACACTAAGCCCTCGACGGAAGTCCCTCCACCACCGTGGTTGTCTCGCTACCATCCATTGCCTCACATTTAGTTTTAATTGTTGATAGTTGTAGTTCATCTATTTTATTTAAGCATTCATCTATATTGTGTTAATAATAACATTTGGTAGTCAATAGATCTTTGATATATTATTCTCATATGTTTATCATGGATCTCTAACCTTATCTCTCTCTCCCTATCTCTCTCTTCCTCTCTAGTTTGCAAACGAACAAATCGACATATATTTGTGACATATAAGCGAATATTTGATTCGATTACATGCCTCCCTGTGTTCGACACTCGGACTCATGTCCAATATTTTTATTTAAAATTGATGTCGTAAAATGTGCTACAACGAGCAACTTTACACAAACTCAATCGTCGACTTTTTGGCATTGTTGCCAAAGAGGAAACGGATCTTTTAATAGCTTTCATTTTCTTTGAAATTAATTGTGTTCGTGTTATCTAACTTGCTCTTCTCTCTCTTTTTGTGGTTGCAGGAAACACGTGCAGCGGCAACGAGAGGAGAACGAATCAGGTTGGGTCAATGGAAGTGCAAGAAGAAGACTACCATCCATCTGAAGGTTCGATCTTGTCTTCCCACGATCTAAAGGTAACTTGTCATCCTAGGAATTAAAAAAATGGTGGTGTTATTAAAGAAGACCTCTCTTTTGTTTGTCGAAGAAAACACCACCATTATTCTTCAACCCGTTAACTCCGCAAAATCATTTTCTAGATTTGGGTTGAGGACATGATTAAAGGATCCTTAGCACCTCTAAAAATTTTGAGAAATATATCAGAGGTGGTCCTTCCAGTAATTTTCAAAGCCAAACTCGTGGTTTTGGCAGCAAGAAATTTGCTACTAGAAATGCGCAAGGTTGTCCTGAGTTCTGGAGATCTGTAGGTTGTTCTTGCTGCTACGAACTCTACGCAGCTTGGATTTGTGAGAAATTCATATTTATGGAAAGCTCTTAAAATTCTCTACACTTCATTTGAAGATCATTTTTGCATTTGAAATTGATTAGTGCTAGTTCTGATCAAAATCTTAAACTTGCACACTAATCTAGAAGTTCTAGATAGATTGACCCCCTCTTTAAAAAATGTGAATTTGGGTGTTCTATCATCCTCAAAAAATTTTGAAATTAATTTTTTTGAAAATTTCATTTAATTTCGGTTAGGATAGGGTCATTGCTTGTTTTTCTTGGACCCTTCTTGACAAGATCTTAAAAAAGATTCATTGAGAAAAAGCTACATACCCTAGGATCTTCCACACCAAGAAGTTTTTAACACAAAAGGCCTTAAAGAAAATCAATCTTCACCAACCGTGTGAATATACATTTGTGCCTTGTTTGAATGAGTAAATAAGTGAAATTTTAAAATCCATTAAAGCAAGATTTAAATTTTAAAAATCACACATCTTAATCCTGCTTGTTAAAGAAGACTTGTTTTGGCATTAGGTCCTTGCACCCATTGTGCACACGGCTTAAACTGAAATTTTAAAGGCATTAACCCCCTAACGCCCTTCACTTAATCCTTGAGCAGAAGCACTGACCTAGCCCTAAAAGTTAAGTAGGTGTTGACCCTAGGACTCATTGAGTTCGTTTCAGGGTATTTTCTTGAACACATAGAGAATTAGTGACATCTGCTTGCTCCAAATGTTGCTGAGTTGGGAGACCTGATTGTCAAATGACTTAAGCAAGCTGGGGTTTGGCATAATTAGTGGGCTTCGGGACACGCTCCCCCTGCTTCACCTTCCCAACTCTACCACCTTTAGGAGTAAGGACAACACCGAATTCACCGTGTGGTTGGAATCTACTTCTGAAGTGTAAGTCGCCTAGGTATACATTATAGGGCTTAGATTTGTTTGCTTGATTGTGCAGACACTTCTTGCATCTATTTCCTTTCGCATCACTCCTAGTTCTCCAATGTATGCACAGAAGGTGATCACTTCATCCTGAATTGGTTACTTTAGATAGAGAAACTAGGAGAAAACTTGACTTTTCTAGGGGTAGGACTGAGGACATGGCCGACCCACTAATTGAGGAGGTTGAGGATCAACCTCAACCTGATGCCATGGCCATGATTCAGGCTCAGATTACAGCTAACCATCAACTTCAGCAACAACAGATTCACACCATCATGCAGGTCATACACTGACTATAGAACCCTCAGGGGTAGAATCAAGGGCAGAACCCTCAAGGGCAACCCCCACTGAAACCACCTAACCCACCACCACCCCTTGAGGGCCAACCAAGGCCTCTCCGTGATTTCTACGATCTATTTGCTATCCGTGTGGAGCCATACCTTAGGGTCCTCGAAGGGGGAGATGATTTTGAGCTAAAAGCCAATGTCCTTAGCTTGATTCAAAGCCATTTTCATGGGAGCTCAAATGAAGACCCTTTCCAACACTTGGAGGACCTTGATCGGATTGCTCGGACCCTGAAACCTAGGAACATCTGTTTGGATATTGTGTTAATTAAGATGTTCCCATTCTCCCTAAGAGACAAAGCATCTCATTGGCTTAGGACTTTAGGGAGACCCTTCTCCACTTGGGAGGAACTAAGGCATGCTTTTCTTAAGAAGTGTTTCCCCATAGGAAAGACTAATGCTTTTAGGAGAGCCATCACTTCATTTACCCTACAAAGTGGAGAGAAATTTCATGAGGCATGGGAAAGATTTAATGAATTGTTAGGGAAATGCCCACACCACGAGGTTCCAAGGTGGCAATTGGCCCAGATTTTCTACCATGATCTTGACAGCAACCTTAGGAATTTCGTGGATGCCTCATGTGGAGGCAATTTTCTGAATAAGGATGAGGAAAGTGCGTTCAAGCTCTTTGAGTCAATGAGCGAGAACTCGATTAACAATGCCTCCATGACCCAATTTAATCAGTCTAGTTAACCTCGTGTTGGGATTTATGAGGTACAAACTAATTCTGGAATGGTTGACATAGACATTATAGCCAAGAAATTGGATCGGGTTGAGTTGGTGGATAAGAAGATTGACGAGCTATTGAATCAATCCCGAACCCCATTACAAACCTTCTCCCTAGCGAAGGGAGCACACAATGTGGATTTGGTTCAATCTATGAACCAAATGCACATGGAACAACCCCTAACCATGTTCCAGGGAGGGACCATGATGTAAACACATTTACACTACTTAAGATGTCTATTTATGCATGTTCTTAAGACAGGATTGCATTGCATGCTATAAATAGTGCATAACATGCATCATCTTGCATTTAGAGTATTTTGAATAAATGGAGGTTAACTGTCTCCTTTTACGTGCTTGGACAGGGCAAACTTTTTATTGGGGCCTTGGATCGAAGATCCAATCGTACAGATATGATCAGGGCGACGATTGGAGTTCAATAACTCCAAGATCGTCCTAATCAGGCATCTGTAGCATCAGATAGTGACCGGGGAACCCTAGAAGATCAAGGGCTAAGATGGTGTAAATTCAGACTTCAAACGACAAATCCGACTGCACTGATGGATTTGGATCGACGATCGCAGCCTAACGATACAAAAATTGAGTCAATCCGACACCCGTGGGACCATCTACATCATCCAGAAGATGGATGGCCAAGATGGTGCCACATGGTGCCATCTCAGCCACACAATCGCCTGCACGCACCCTCTGAAGCTCCTGCATCCTCCCTTCCCCATCGTTGGATCAAGATCCAACTGTTGTGGATGCGCGCGCTTGATTGCATCCGCGCAACCATTTGGACGGCGTAGCGTAGCGATTTAGCGCCTTATCGCGAGGCGCTGGCGCGGGATCGAGTCGCAGTGAGCGAAATTTGGAGCGGGGGCGCGTCTTCAATCGACCGTCAGATCACAATCCAATGGCCGCGCGGGCTCGATAGCGTCGATGCGCTATCGCACGCCCGCGCCTCAAGCAGGATCGTACGCAAGCAGGCACGCATTGAGGAGAGGGGAAGGCGAAACTTAAGCCATCCGATCTCGCGATCGGACGGCTGAGATTCAGCTAACGTGAGCATGCGTTGAGCATGCGAGAAAGCGAGCAGTCGCGCGGGCAGCACCCACTACGCCCACGATGGGGCATTAGCGATGGTTTTATCCATCACTAAAGACCCCTTATTTAATGTTTTGAGATTTAAATGACCAAATTGATCTCACTCCTTGCAACTATAAAAGGGAGACCCCTCCACACGAAATTCTCATCCCTTCCTTCTCTACCTCTCCAAAGCTCAAGAGAAGCTTGTCCCACACCCGGGATGCTCCTCGCGAGATAAAGTCAAAATTTCCGTCCCCATTCGGAAGTGGATCCTGAGACGACGACGACGTGCTGCCCCGTTCCCGTTCTTCTGCTTCGTCCTCCTTCATCCTGCTCCGTCCTCCTTCGTCTAGACGTCGTCCCATCAGGCTCATCCTCTAAGTAATCGTCGAGGATAACTTCTCTCTCCCATTCTTCTTTACAGCTTTCTAGTGTAGCTGATTTCCCGCTTTCTAGTGTAATTCTTATTTGGTTTTATTGTATAAACATTTTGAAATATTGAATGCATGTTCTCTCTCTCTCTCTTTCTTTTAGTCTGATTATTGTAATAGCTTCATTGTAATTACATTGCCTCACTTTTCAAGAAAAATTCTAAAAAAAATATAATTGCAAATATAGATTGACGTTGCCTCCCTGTGTTCGACCCGGAATTTCAATTTCGGTATAAATTTTATTTTCTAAACACAAGTTCTTTGCTTTCAAGCTACAACGACAAGATTTTAAAACCAAACACGTTAGCGTAGCAATTCGTACGTTCAACATTTTGGCACCGTTGCCTGGGAGGTAACGATTTCCGATCTTCTTTTCGCATTTCTTGCACTTTATTATTTTCTAACTTGCTTTCTCTTGTATCAATTGTTTTGCAGAGACCTTCATCAGGGAATCATCAAGCGGTAGACTGGAGTAAAATGCAGTTGAAGACAACTGTAAGTGCTCCCCATTCTTCCCCCTCCATAGATTTCATTCGCCACGTTAAATCCAAATTCCAATTAACCTAGGTGTTTGCATAAATCCTAGGAATAGTTTGGTTGTTTGGATTCTCACTCACATTCATTCCACCCTCATTTATAAAAAAAACAAAAAGATAATCTTGTGGGGTAATTTTCAACAAACACACAACATACACCCACATTCAAGGCACTTAATCAAATTGATTTGTTTCTACTCAACTGGGTTCTAATCTGTGGAACCGGTACACACAAAGCAACACATAAAAGAGTAGAAATCATTCTAGGTTAACTATCTTTGAGTGCCTAACTTAATGGTGCATTTGTGGCCAATTGTTTGAGTTATTTGGGCCACACCACTCTACTTAAAATCAACTCATCAAGTAGCTCCTCCTTAGGGTTTTCAATCTAGGTCTATTCCAGGCACTCCACTTTCTTTCTGGTTTTAAAGGAAAACAATCTTCACCCGTGTTTTACAACTTGGTTTGCCTAGAAACTTGATTGCAATTTACCTAATTTGAAACTCTAAAAGCTACTTAAGCAAGATTTGAACATTAAAATCCACGCATCACAAATAATCTTGCTTGAAAACCCTGGTTGTGCACGCACTTATATAAATCTCAATCAATCATTAAGGGCACAACCCATTTTAAGGGCCCATCACATTCCACAAGCACCACAATCCCAGGCCTTAATAAAATTGAGTAGACGTTGGCTTTAAGGTCTGATTCACTCTTCAGGGCCTAGTCTGAGATTGTCTTTGATTAACCTACTTGTACTGATTAATCTGATGTCTAGCTAGGGGAGTAGCGTCAAACGATCACAGCTGGGGGGTACACTAGGAAACCGAAGGCGAAAGTCGAAGGAAGAACCTTCTCCCCAGTCCCTCCTTCTAACTGGTTGGATTAAATAGATGTAAGTAGAGTAAATCATTTACAGTCTTAAGGCAGGTTTTGCGAGTCAGTAGATCCTTAGGCTACCCCACTTAAGGACAGCCTTGTTTTGTTTGTTGCAGGGTCCCTATCCCTAGTCCTTCCGACCTTCTCCTAGTTTATGCTGGGAAGACGGTCATTGAATCCCCGATTGGAAGGACCATTAGAACATTCTAGGAGGCGCAAGTTGGATTTTGGTCAAATTGATCCCATGGCCGACCAACAGCCTCCTCTACTTGGAAATCCACAGGAAGAATTTCGAAGGCAGCTGGAACAAATGCAGAGAATGCTGGAATGGTTCCAGAGAATGCAGGGTGCTCAGCCCTTGAAGGATTTTTATGATCCTTCAAATTACGGGGAACGTCCCGGTGTCTAGATTCCAGCCGGTGACGTAGAAATCAAGCCCCAGGTGTTAAACCTGATTAAACATTACCATGGGCTTGGCTCCGAAGATCCGTTTCAGCACTTGGAAGACTTGACCACTTTGGTCCAGATCACCAAGGCTCGAAACGTAAACGAGGAGCAAATGATCATGAGGCTCTTCCCCTACTCTCTTAGGGATAAGGTCGCGCATTGGTATAGGACAATAGGAAGACCAATTACAACTTGGAATGAGTTGAAATCGACCTTTCTGAAGAAATTCTTCCTAGTCGAACATACCAATGCTTTTAGACGGGCAATCACTACCTTTACCCAGCGGCCGGGGGAGCAGTTTCATGTGGACTGGGAGCGATTCCAGGACTTATTGCGGAGGTGTCCACACCATGAGGTGCCGAAATGGCAACTCATGCAGATCTTCTATCATGGGTTGACTGAGCAACTCAGAAATCATGTGGATACTTCTTGCGGAGGCAATTTCCTCAATAAAAATGCAGATAGTGCACATGATTTATTTTAGGAAATTAGTGAGAATTCAATCAATCATGCCTCCATAGATACATTTAACCGGTCCCAGCAGCCCAGATCAAATGTCAAAGAAGTCCATGACTCTCATTCATTTGATATGGAATTGATTTGTAACAAACTTGATAAGGTGGACTTCGTTGCTAAAAGAATGGAAGAGTGGATGGCTGGAAATTCTATGAACAACTCTCGATCCACTCAATCCCAAAATTTGGGATTCCATTCCTCACGAGCTCCTTCTGGATGGGAGTTTGTGAATCAACTCGATGCGGCTCAACCTATGATTCAGCATTTTTCGGAACCCCACGAGTTCCAAACTGGGACCTTTGATCCTAGTTTTTCTGATCCTTCCCTTTCTTTCTCTCCATCCTCACCCTATGAGGATGTTTGTGCTGTACAAGAGAATGTTAGATCCAACCCCTACTCTAATGCCTATAATTCAGGTTGGAGAAACCACCCTAACTTCTCTTGGAAAAATCCGGGGCAACAGACCCAATTCCGACCCAGCAACTATGCTCCGCAACGACCAATGGGTCAGGGTCAAGTATATACTCAGTTGCCTCCGAATCAGGTCAATCAGCCAGCTTGGAATGCCCGTCAACCCACAGGGCAGGTTGATTTGAACCGTCAAATGGTAGAGATGCAAGGATCCATGCTCCAGCTCATACAGCCAATGAAAAACTTGCTGGACAACTTGCAGTTCGGGCTCATTGCTAACTCTCGTCAACCCGGATCTCTACCATCCCAACCCGTACCCAACCTGCGAAATATTATAAATTCAGGCAACCAAGCCCATGGGTATGGAAATCAGAGGGACCCACACGCACATGCTCAGGTGGTTGAGTAGGGTTCCTCATCCTCTTCTTCTGCAAATCAACAATTCATGGTTAATCAAGCCCCTCCAATCTTTCCTAACCCTCCCCAAGACCCAAATTCTTATGCATCTGCAAATTCTGTCACTTTGAGGAGTAGTAAGAAGACTCAGGATCCACAACCACACTATTCTGATCTTTTGAATCCTGAAGAACCTGAGCGGAGAGAGGAGAATTCTAGAGGAGAAATCAAGGCTCAGGAACCTGATTCCAAAGATCTAACTCATGTTCCTTTTCCTGAAGCCTTAACCAAATCAAAGAAGTCTGTTAATAGCAATGAGGAGCTTCTAAATCTATTTAAGAATGTTGAGATTAATATCTCGCTCCTTGATGCTATCAAGCACATATCGGCTTACGCAAGATTTTTCAAGAAATTATGTACACAAAGCGTAAGTCGAGAGAATCTGTTCTGCGGAAGGTGGTACTCTCTGATCAGGCTAGTTCTGTTATCCTGCACTACCTCCCTCAGAAAAAGAGAGATCCTGGTGCTCCATTGATTTCTTGCGTCATCGGAGATTACACATTTGATAAGGCACTTTTGGATCTGGGTGCATCCATCAACCTAATTCCGATGTCTCTTTACGAGAACTTTGGGTTAGGTGAACCTCGGCCAACTTCAGTAACGCTACAGTTAGCGGACCGCTCAGTCACAAACCCACGAGGCGTTATTGAAGATGTTATAGTTAAGGTCAAGGATTTCTATTTTCCTGTAGATTTCCTTGTTTTTGACGTGGATGTACCTGATAATCTGAGGAACACGCCCATCATTCTGGAGCGTCCGTTCTTGGCTACCGCAAAGGCCAACATTAATTGTGAAAGTGGTAGCATGGAAATCGCCTTTGGGGATCAACGAATGAAATTGGATATTTTTAAGGCGATCAACAAATTTGAGGATTGTGGATTTATTGAGGAACTTGATGAGGATAATGATAACATTGAAACTTGTTTGATGGTTTCTTCAATAGAAAGTTCCTCCTTGGATGACGAATTTGACCCGCAACCCTCTATGGCTGACCTGCCATCTTCTGAAGAGGTTATTGATTTTGTTCACTCACAACCTCTTCCTCGTGTTGAATCTTCAGCATCTACCCTACCATCAATCATCAACCCGCCCCAGCTTGAACTGAAACCATTGCCTGAGAATTTGAAATATCAATTTTTCGGACCTCAAAAGACGCTCCCTGTGATTATCAGTGCTAAATTGACAAAGGAGCAAGAGATTAAATTGATCAAGGTCCTAAAGGAACATAAGGAGGCAATTGGTTGGACCATTCATGACCTCAGGGGGATCGAGCCATCTTACTATAATCATAGAATATTCATTGAAGTTGGATCCCATGCTTCTCGCCAGATGCAGAGGAGATTGAATCCAAATATGCGAGAAGTGGTCAAAAAGGAAATCATCAAGTGGCTCGATGCAGGAATTATTTATCCAATCTCTGATAGTCCCTGGGTAAGTCCCGTTCAGATTGTTCCGAAGAAAGCCGGGATTACCGTTGTGACTAACGAGAGAGGAGAATCTGTCACAACTTATTCAACTTCCTCTTGGAGGGTTTGTATTGATTATAGGAAGCTGAACACAGCCACTAAAAAGGATCATTTTCCCCTGCCCTTCATCGATCAAATCTTGGAAAAATTAGCCAGGTAGAAGTAGTTCTGTTTTCTTAATGGCTACTCGGGAAACAACCAAGTTCCTATCCATCTAGAGGATTAGGAAAAAACTACTTTCACCTATCCCTATGGAACCTTTGCTTTTCGTAGGATGCCTTTCGGGTTATGCAATGCACCTGTGACTTTTCAAAGGTGTATGCTAGCCATATTTTCTGACATGGTGGGAGAGTTTATGGAAGTCTTCATGGATGATTTCTCTATTTTCGAAGAATCATTTGACTCTTGTTTGGCTAATCTGGAAATGATTCTTAAGCGATGTATCAAAACACGATTGGTCCTTAGCTGGGAAAAGAGTCATTTCATGACCCAAGAAGGCATCGTTTTGGGTCATGTAATCTCTGAACGGGGAATTGAAGTGGATAAAGCTAAGGTTGATGCTATCGCTAAACTTCCTCCTCCCACATCTATTAAACAAATCCGATCATTTCTTGGCCATGTGGGATTTTATCAAAGATTCATCAAGGATTTCTCGAAGGTTGCTCGTCATTTGAGCAATCTTCTTGCCAAAGAAACACTGTTTGTTTTTGACGAATCATGCCGAAAGGCATTTGATTTCCTGAAAACGAAAGTCACATGTGCTCCAGTTTTGCAACCACCAATTTGGACAGCCCCTTTTGAGATCATGATCGATGCTTCTGATTACGCGGTCGAGGCTGTCCTGGGTCAGAAAATTGATAGAAAGCCCTCTGTCATCTACTACGCTAGTAAAACTCTGGATGAAGACTAGAGGAATTACACTATTACTGAAAAGGAATTACTAGCTATAGTGTTCGCTGTGGAAAAATTCAGTGCTTATCTCTTAGGGTCTCATGTTATCATCTATACCGACCACTCGGCCTTAAGACATCTCTTGGACAAAAAGGATGCTAAACCCCAGCTTATTCATTGGATTCTTCTTCTTCAAGAATTTGATCTTGAAATCAAGGATGAAACTGGGGTACAAAATGTGGGAGCAGATCATTCGTCGAGACTCCTAGGTGATTCTTCTTGTTCGGACATTCCAATTGCTGACACTTTTCCGGATGAAACTATTCTTACAGTTTTAGGTGTCCACACCCCATGGTTTGCTGACATTGTTAATTATTTGGCCGTTGGTCAAATCCCCTAGGATTGGACCAAGCAACAACGGGATAGACTCAAATCTGAGGCCAAATACTACTTCTGGGAGGACCCCGAACTGTATCGCATCGACTTTGATCAAATTATTCGCCAATGTCTACAGGAGAATGAATTCAACAGTATACTCGAGTTTTGCCATGCATCTGGGTGTGGTGGACATTTCTTCGGGAAAAAGACGGCTGCAAAAATCTTGCAATCTGGCCTCTATTGGCTGTCTTTATTCAAGGATGCCCAGGATTTCTCAAGGTCATTTTCTCGATGTCAGGCACTCGGGAGCATAACTAAGAGAGACATGATGACCCTAAACCCTATTCTTCTAATCGAAATTTTGATGTTTGGGGCATCGATTTCATGGGACCCTTTATCCCTTCATTTGGACATCAGTACATTCTTGTTGCTGTTGATTATGTGTCCAAATGGATTGAGGTGATTCCCACCCGAACCAATGACCACAAGGTGGTCATCGATTTTGTCAAGAAAAACATCTTCAATAGGTTCGAGATTCCGAGGGCTATCATCAGTTGTTAAGACCCACGACATTAAATGTCTTTTAAGACATCTGGGAGTTGGTCCAGACGTCTAGTAAGACGTCTGGATGCCTTCCCAGACGTCTGGAATTAAATTTTTGTGGCGTACGATTGCGAGTCTGTGCACGCACGTGCGCAGGCTGCGCCCGCCGACTTACAGGCATCTTCTTTTCTTCTCTCTCTTCCCCCCGACGCCTTCAAATAGCCTCTTCCCCCCTTCCCTCTCCCTTACCACCACTCCATCGTCTCCTCCATCTTCTTCCAACGATAGGGTGAGAGTAAGAGAGCGAGGGCAGCAGCTGCTGCCGGGTGCGTGCGGGGAGGAGGAGGTGCAGCGAGAGAGAGAAGAGGCGGAGCATGTGAGGAAGAGAGGGCGAGCTCGTTGGAGCAGCCAGGGCCGGCCGGCAGGTGCGTAGCGGGAGCGCTGCACTGGGGAAGTTTCCCTGGTGCTGCTGCAGCTAAGGCAACAGGCGAGTGCGGCACGACACAGCCGTGCGCAGCAGGCGGAGGGCGAGGAGGTCCTGATTCTTGGAAATTTTCCCAGAATCAGACATCTGGACCTACGTCCAAACGGTGTGGGGGACGTCTGGAGTGGGATCCAGACATCTGAAAGGTACTATTTTCCTCAACTTCTTCCTTTCTGCGGATGCGGCCATGCAGGCCGTTCCGCCAAAGGTTCTGCCTCTTTGCCATGTTGAGATCGATTGGGTACGCGTGCAGGGTTCGTTCGGGAAGGCGCAAGGACACACCCTCCCACACAGATAGGACATCTAGGCGAGTCACCAGACGGCGAAGAGAGTCACCAGACGTCCGGAGTGATAGATGGACGTCTGGAACTAGGTCCAGATGGGTCATCGGGATCCTAGACGTCTGAAGAGCAGCGTAGAAGTAAGGTATGATCTGAACCATCGCTTAAGACGTCTAGAAGGTGTTCCAGACATCTGATTTGGAGCAGAGTTGTCATTTTTGACTAGTTTAGGGTCCATTCGAAGTCTGATTTCCTCGTTTGAAATTCCGTTCTTCTCAGAAATTGTTCCTCTACTTGTTTAAAATACTTGTATCATGTTCTGAGTAGTTCCTTGTGTTTGATCCTTGTGTTAGGACCTCATCCCGTTGCGGCTCTGGGGGTTGCAGAGGCACGCGGACCTGCCGATCACACCCCCAGTACTCCCAATTTTACGGGTAGAGTGGCTCCCCTTGATTATTTATCAACATTTATGCACTTGTGAGATAAATAATAGATTCTAAGGTATGGCATGAATCCCTACGACGGGAAAACTAGATTGAATGATAAATCCTAGGGTATGGCATGAATCCTAAGACTAGAAAACTAGATTGAATGATAGATCCTAGGGAATGGCATGAATCCTAGGACTAGGAAACTAGATTGAATGATAAATCCTAGGATGTGGCATGAATCCTAGGAATAGAAACACTGAAACGAATGTCGTGAATACAAGAAGTGCAATCTTGGAAAAGTAGAAAGAAAAATGATAATTTCCTGTAATTGGATACAGCAGCTTGTATATGAATGTATATTAATTATTAGAAACACGGGCTATATGGGAATAAAACTGAAATGATGAAACATAAAATGGCTTGGCTAGAGAAATATGAGCATGAACCCTACGGGGAATTATGAGTAGAGCTCCTGAAAGGCAAATGGAATGAAATTGGGGAAGTGAGTTGGTCCTTGAGTATGGAGTACCAAGGAGAGAGACTGTCCCCCTGTTTAGTGCAGAGTGGAGCTAGCCGCCACAGGGACCCGGGTTTAGGTCTGGCCACTTTGTACCGACTTTTGGCCCTCGTGTACACAGTACCGGGGAGAGCTACTAGTGTAGAGAGAGCGCGAGCCACCCCACGGGCGCCAGGGTTCTGCTAGCCATCCTACACTGACTTGTTAGGCCCACTGGGCAAACCAGGGTAGTCAGGCGAGGGTGTGCGGACTGTGGAGGGGCAAGACCCCTGTTTGGTTACTGTGGAGGGGCTAGACCCCTGCTATTGAGAGGGCTCTACCCTATACTGGTTCCGTGCTGTGCTTTGGGGCACACCCGTTAACGGAAACGACTGACCGTGTGCCAATGCAGGGTAGCTACCCATGTGTTTATCATGCATGCCGTAGTCACCGTTACGCCTGTCAGCGACCTTGGGGTGGTTGACTGAGGGTAGGACCACCATGGGGGTCTCTCCCGGCCAAGAGAGTACCACGTGCTACTTCTACTTTTCAGAAAAGACTGCAATCAAGATCATTCCCATGAGGAACATTCGAGATCAAGGGAAAGATCTGAGGAATAATTCAAGAAAGAGTAAATAGAAAATAAAGAAAGAAATTAAAAATAACAACTACTTGTCCACTTACTATTTTTCTTAGCTAGTTGGTTGCCACTCTACTCAGCATTTCGCTGACTTGTCACCTTTGTCACCTTTCCAGGACCAGGTGTTGAGCAGCCGGAGCCTGCGGCTGCAGAGGGTGCTGAGCCTAGTAGAGCTAGGAGTTTTACTTGTGTTGTACCTACTGTACTGTTTCTTCTGGTGTAGTGAATATTTTCTATTACCATTGTACTCTCTTATTGTAAGCATCATGTTTATGTACCTGTTTAATTCTCTATTGTTGTGGTAGTGTGTATTGTAGTAGTTCTTTTCTTTACTGCTGTACTTTTGTTACTGTTAGTTGCATGCATGATGAATGTGGTTTATTTTTCTGCTCTTTTGGTTACTTTCTCATTGGACGACTAGGTCTTGGGATCAGTCGAGTCAGTCCGATTCTCGTGTCTCGTAGGGATTCGGGAATCGGGTCGTAACATCAGTGATGGTGGCACTCATTTTACTAATGCCCAATTCCAGAATTTATTGGCCAAATACGAGGTTAATCACCGAATTTCCACACCTTACCATCCCCAGATGAATGGACAAGCCGAGATCTCCAATAGAGAGATCAAGAACATTCTGCAGAAAACGGTTAGGCCTGATCGCAAGGATTGGACTCAAAAGCTTGAGGACGCTCTTTGGGCCTACCATAGAGCGTATAAAATGCCCATCGGCATGTCTCCATTCCATTTGTTGTATGGAAAGGCATTTCATCTATCCATAGAGATTGAACACAGGGCATTCTGGGCAATCAAACAATGCAATTTAGAACTGAATTTAGCTGGGAAGACCAGGAAACTCCAACTATCTGAGTTGGAGGAACTTAGAAATGTTGCTTATGAGAATGCCAAGATCTACAAGGCTCGGACCAAAGCTTTACATGATCAACCGATTTCCCGCAAGAGCTTTGAGCCGAACTAGAAGGTCTGGTTATTTGATTCTAAACTTAAGCTCTTTCCTGGAAAACTTAGATCTAAATGGAATGGCCCATTCATAATTGACCAGATTTTTCCAAATGGAGCCGTTCAGATTTCTGGCCCAAAGATGGGTAACACATTTAAAGTCAACGGTCAATGTCTGAAGCCTGTTATTGACCGTATTCTTCCAGAACCCGTCTCAGACACAATTGCTCTAGCCATTCTGTGACTTCTTTGGCTAGACTTCGCCTAGCTGACGGCATTAAACTCAGCAGTTGTACATATGACACAAGGCTGATACGAGCTTCATATTCAGGTGACATCTTTCATATTCTACCCTTTCTTTCATGTCTTTTTCAATGAGGACATTGCATCAACTAGGCATGGGGGGGTGGATTCATTTTTGAATCATTTGGTCAGCTTTGTGAAATTCATGTAAATTATTTTTCTCTTCTTATTTATACATAAAAAAAAATCAAAATTAGGAAGGATTAGTTGGACATTAGGACTTTTCAATCATAGGAAATTTTACATTAGGATCTAAACACAAAGACCCTTCAGGTCTTTGGACTGAATTAGCTCGTGTATCCACTAAAATGTGGATTTGTCTTTCGAGCCCTCGCCATCTTAATTCTATCATAATTGGAATAAATAAGTTTGGGTGATAAGTACACGACTTATCAGCCCACCCTCTGATTTGAGGGAATTTTTGAGTTTTAAGCATCTACACACTTTCTTTGCACTAACTCCTTGTTCGACAATTCTAACGGAAATTGGGTAGCTAATTAACCTACTAGGGTGATATGGCTGGTAAGTTATTGTGGGTAACGGCCCATAGGTAGGTTGTCCAGAGCCCAGTCAATGGACCTTTCTCTTTTTGCTGCCTTTAGGTAAATCTTAGACCAGGGAAGCCACTAACGAGTCGATTGTTCACTTTAAAGTCGTTTGTAGTTTTATGTAGTGGAAAAATCGACTAATCAATAATTAAAAAAAATATAACCACTCGCAGAAGAGCGGGTCATATCCACTGGGAGGCAATGACATATTTAAATTCACACCGGTTAAAAACATTTGTTCCTAGTTAGCTTAGACGAGAATCAAGCCAAATTTGCCTTCAGATTAAGGTTGAATCAAGAAAACATGCTGAAATAGCAATTCTTAATAACTAGAGGATATTTTTTGCAATGCAGATTCAATAAAATATCATTAAAAGATGACAATGGCAGAAAATATAATTATTAATGGGATGCGTATTGTAGCAAAACAGGGGATTTCTTCCCCTTGGCCGTGCGTGAAGAGGAGTGAACGACTGGAGGCGTGAAGCTCGAAGGAAGCTCTTTGGACCGAGGGCTTCGCAGCGGTGGTAGCGGCGAGTCGTGCAGTGGCTGGAGTTGGCCGGACGGAGCTCCGACGAAGGTGGCTGCCAATGGTGGCTGCAGCTGCTGAAGGGGTGGCTGTGCGTAGAAGTTGAGCGCTGCTGCAGGTGGTGCGAGCGCACACACCGGTGGCGACACTGCAGGTAGAGGCGGGAGTTGAGTGCACTGAGGGTTGCTGGAGGACGCACGCACTGGTGGAGGCACTACAGGTAGCGGTGGGGGATGCTACAGGCACAAGGCGTGGAGAAGAACGCGAGCCTGCTGCGTGCGTGAAGAGGCGCTGCAGGGTGCTGGCGGGCACGCACTGCAGGGTGCTGGCGGGCGCGCACTGCAGGGTGCTGGCGAGCATGCGCTGGAAGTTGGAGGTGATGCGCGTGCGTGGACTGGCAGTCTTGTGCAGCTGGAGGGACGTGGGTGTGAAGGAGCAGCCGATCCTGCTGCTGTGTGCACAGGTGGTGTGATGCGGGCATGGAGTGAGCGGGTGGGTGGCGCTGGAATAGATGCTGCAGGAGATGGTTCAAGCGTGCAACCGGAGGGGCGCGGGCGTGGAGTGAGTGGCCGGTTGCTGCTGAATTGTGGGTCGAAGCTTCAGACGTCCGGGAAACTTCCTGGACGTCTTAACTGACTGAGGAGTGAAATTTCAGTGGCTGCGGTGGTGGTTGTTGGTGACGACGGCGAGGGAGGTGCACGGCGAGGTGCTCACGGTAATGCAGATGATATCCGGATGGCGGTGTGGCCTATCGCACCACACGCCCACGGTAGTGGAGGCTCGTCGCCGCAGTTGAGGCCAACGGTGGTGAAATGGACGAGATGGACTCTCTGCACAGTGTGGATTGGTGGGGTGGAGGCCAACTCCTCTCTGCAGCCTCTCTCCTCTTTTTGTAGCTGCCTGCAAGAATTTGAATGGAGAGGCGGGAGCAGATCCACCTTCTCCGCTAATCCATGAATGTGGGCTTTAGTGCGGCAGAAGGCGTTGCAGCACCAGCCGAGCCATTGCTGAAAAGAAGAATAAAAGATATTGTTAAAATATTATGGTTATTTATATACAGACCCTCAAATTTTATGTTAACTTAAAATTAATGCATGCAATGTACCTAATTGGTTAACTAATTAAATGAATGCCATTCTAAGTTAATTCTAAATGCATTTAAAATATGAATGCAATGCATGAATTATGTAATTAAATTAGAAATATGAATTAATCTATTTACATCCTAATTTATGCTAAATAAATGTTAGAATTAACCTAATGTATAGGCACTTAAATACTTAAATAGCCCACAAATATGGGCTAATCAAATACCCCCATGCCTAGTGTTTGCTAGACCCTAGCAAAATTAAGCGAAACCTAGCACTCCAAGTAGAGTAGTCAACTCAATTGGTCTTCCTTTAGAAGCATATTAAGTTCAGACTCTAGACCCAAGGTCTCTAAGTAGTTGCTAAGTTATAGATTAGGTCGACTAAAGACGAGTTGTAGGCACAAGTTTCCCTGATTTCTAACTCTATCCTAAGGTTTATTGATCCTTGAGATTAAAGCATCCATGCCTGTGCATTGGTCTGAGTTATTTGAGTTAAAGGAAAAAGTTTTTTTTTTAATAATATATATATTTTTTTATTTGATTCTTCTAAGTCTAACCTCAGATCAGCTATCAACACGGTCTGTGTCGGATTCATTGTCCCCATTACCATACCTAGAAGGGTGCCTGGCTTTCGATGCTTCGAGATAGCACCGCCCATAACGACCCCAAGAACTCCTGGCAATCAACACTTTGAGATAGTATCGCCCATGGATTTCTTAAGTGAATTCAGGCCTATGGCAATCGGCACTTCGAGATAGGGCCGCCAATGGTACCTGAACCGCACAATGCGCTTACATGCCCCTAGTAGGATGGATATCCTAAGAGACAAGTGCCGAGGAGGTAATATGTTATCATTGCATCCTCAAGGTGAGTATATACTCCACCTCTCCTGCGATGGGAACTCTTCCGATCAAAATGTGTTTTCAAGCCTCTCCTAAGTCAAAACTAAGAGAACCAAATCTCTTTTCAGAAAGAAAGAAATTAAGTTAATTACCAGACCAAGTGTGTGAAATTTGGATGCTTGGGTTACAAGGACCCGTAAACCAAAAGGTAGAACAAGACTCCAGGTACTACCCCACCTTTTAACTCAAACCCTAACTTCCCTTCCTCAACCTCTTGAGGAATGGTCCGCAACTTAACTCCTACTTAAGTTTTTAAGTCCACAAAGGACCCTAAAGGTCTAAAGCTAGTAACTCATTTAGCTTCTAAAGTTTGACCCTAGAATTAATTTAGTCTACCCTAGAGTTCTGATTTGCTTAAGAATGCAGGACCTAGCCAGTTAAGCTCAAAACATTTTTTTTCTCATTTTTTTTTATATATGCATGCTATAAACAAAATGCCTCAGGTCCTCTCCCCCATGCCTGGTTCAAACAATGTGATCATTGAAAACAAAAATAGCTAAAGGAAGATATTACCTGAGGCGGAGAATGGTAGGAGCTAACGCTTCTCAAGAGTGACTTCGTCAACCAGATGGCCATCTAAAGTTATGTATGGTTTTAACCGTTGACCGTTGACGATAAAGGGAGTTGCTGAAGAGGAAGGATTTTTAATCTCCACAGCTCCATGCGGAAATACTTTGGTGATTATGTAAGGCCCATCCCAATGAGATTATAACTTCCCAGGAAAACGCTTAAGTCTGGAATTGAAAAGCTAGACTTGTTGGTTGGGCTCAAAGGTCTTTCGAAGTATAAACTTATCATGCAAGACCTTAGTTCTTTCTTTATAAGCTTGAGAGGTGTCATAAGCATCATTCCTCAGCTCCTCAAGCTCACTTAATTCTAGAAGTCATGCCTTACCTGCCTTCTCTAAATCCATGTTAACACTTCGAATAGCCCAAAGTGCCTTATGTTCCAACTCAATAGGTAAATGACACGCTTTTCCATACACAATCCGAAAGGGAAAAGTACCCAAAGAGGTCTTATAGGCCATTCGATAAGCCCACAAAGCATCATCGAGCTTTTGGGACCAATCTTTCCTATCAGGTCTAACAGTCTTTTCCAAAATATTTTTTATGTCCCTATTTGACACTTCAACCTGGCCACTTGTCTGAGGATGGTAAGGGGTAGCAACCTTGTGAGTCACTCCCAAACTCCTGATTAACCGATTGAAGTGGTGGTTTCGGAAATGAGGTCCCCCATCACTTATAATAGTCTTGGGGCAGCTGAAACGGGATATGATATTGGCCTTCACAAATTTCAAAACCACGGAGTGGTCATTTGTGCACGTAGGAATGGCCTCTATCCATTTAGAGACATAATCAACTGCCACCAAGATAAATTCATAACCATGGGACGACGAGAAGGGGCCCATAAAGTCAATTCCCCACACATCAAAAATTTCAACAGATTGAATAGGATGTTGAGGCATTTCATTCTTCTTCCCAATCGTTCCAGTCCATTGACATCTAATACAGGCCTTAACAAAATTATGAGAATCCTTCAATAAGGAAGGCCACCAAAAATCGGACTGGAGAACCTTAAAAGCAGTTTTCTTAGCACCAAAGTGTCCTCCACAATGAAGTTCATGGCAAAAACTCAGCACACTTTGTTGTTCCTCTTCAGGTACACAACGTCTCAATACTTAGTCTTGTCCAATTCTAAATAATTCTGGCTCTTCCCAATGAAAATATCTTGCTTGAGAAATGAATCTCTTTCTTTTCTGCTCATCCCAAGAGCCAGGAGTTTGTCCAGTGACCAAGTAATTTACAGTGTCTGCATACCAAGGTAAAGTTGGTGTTACTACCATCAGAGTTCCATCGGGAAATGTCTCGCGAATGTCTCCAGAAAGAGAGTCATTAAGAGGAAGGTGAGACAGGTGGTCAGCCACAACATTTTCTACTCCTTTCTTTTCACGTATTTCCAAGTTAAATTCTTGAAGGAGTAGGATCCACCTAATCAGTCGTGGCTTAGAATCTTTCTTAGCAATGAGATGTTTCACTGCTGCATGATCAGTAAAAATAACCACCTTAGACCCAAGTAGATAAGACCTAAACTCCTCCAGAGCAAAAACTACAGCAAGTAATTCTTTTTCGGTGACGGTGTAGTTTTGCTGAGGTTCAGTTAAAGTCTGGCTTACATAATGCAGCACATAAGGTCTTCCCTCAACCCTTTGTCCAAGGACTGCTCCCACTGCATAATCTGAAGCAACACACATAAGCTCAAATGGGAGTGTCCAATCAGGAGCTTGGAGAATAGGCGCAAAGATCAAGGCCTCCTTTAGAGTTTGAAAGGCCTCAGCACACTTTGAATCAAAATTGAAGGAAGATTCCTTCGCCAACAAATCACAAAGTGGCCTAGAAATTTTACTAAAATTTTTAATAAAGTGCCTATAAAAGCCAGCATGGCCCAGAAAGGATCTAATCTGTTTGACATTCGTAGGCAATGGAAGTTTGGAAAAAGAATCAATCTTGGCTTTATCTACTTCCAAACCTTGCTCGGATACAACATGCCCAAGTACAATTCCTTTCTGTACCATGAAGTGACTTTTCTCCCAGCTAAGGACTAACCCAATCTCCTTACATCGCTTCAACACATTCTCCAGGTGCAGGAGACACTAGTCGAAAGATGAGTCATAAATGGAGAAGTCATCCATAAACACTTCAACACACTCGCCAATCATGTCCAAAAAGATAGACATCATACACCACTGAAAAGTTGCAGGGGCATTACATAATCCAAACGGCAAACGCCTGAATGCAAAAGTACCATAAGGACTCGTGAATGTCATCTTTTCCTCGTCACCAGGAAAGACTGCCACCTGATTGTACCCAGAATATCCATCAAGAAAGAATAGTACTTATTTCTTTCCAATTTCTCGAGAATTTGATCAATAAAAGGCAGAGGAAAGTGATCCTTCTGAGTAGCGGTGTTCAACTTGCGGTAATCAATACAAACCCTCCATCCAGTTGAGGGTCTAGTGACAACTTGTTCACCTTGGCCGTTGAGCTCCACAGTAAAGCCTGCCTTCTTTGGCACCACATGAATGGGACTGACCCATTTACTATCAGCAATGGGATATATGATCCCGGCATCCAACCACTTCAGGATTTCCTTTTTTACCACCTCCCTCATATTAGGGTTCAGACATCTCTGCATGTCCCTAAAAGGCTTGATGGAATCATCAGTATAAATGTGGTGCATGCAGAGTGTAGAGTCTACACCCTTAATGTTAGCAATGCTCCAAGCAATAGCTTCCTTGTGCCTAGATAGGCATTCAATCAAGGCTCCCTCCTGTGCCTTAGATAGCACAGCCGAAATGATAACAGGGAGCGTATCATTGGCACCTAGGAAAACATACTTGAGAGTGTCAGGGAGGGGTTTACCCTCAAGGTCAGGGGCTTGTATGGTTGAGGGTTTCATAATAAATGTTCCCATCTCAGGTAGCAGATCTACCTTCAGCGGAAATGATGGGGGAAGAGACTCAGCAGAAACTCCTAGCAATTCCTCAAGTTCTAGTATATCCCTTTCACATTCCTCCAAGAGATGGGAATGCTCATTTAGCATGACATGCTGAAGGGGGTCATCACATAACATTGCAAGAGTTGCCTCTTCAATCAGGTCATCTATCACCTCAACTTGAGAACAATCCTCAAGTCCGACTTGTTTGTAAGCATCAAACACATTAAGCCATATTTTCCTGTTCCCAAAGCCCATTTTCAATGCCCCAATATTGCAATTGATTGAAGCATGCGAAGTTGCAAGGAAGGGGCGGCCCAAAATGATGGAGGGTTTGGTTGGCTTGTTGGTAGGGTCAGTGTCCAAAACTAAGAAGTCAACGGGAAAGAAGAAATCCTCCACTTTTATGAGGACATCTTCCAAAATTCCCCGTGGTGTCTTAAGTGATCGATCAGTGATGAGACACTCATCATGATCTCTAATTACCCCTAATTAACTAGTCTTCCTAGTTAATTAGCTAAGGTTATGAATATATAAGGGTTAATTAGAGAATAAGGGATACTTAGTCAAGGACCTTAAAATAAGTTAAAAATGAAATTTTATCATTCAATTAACATTATCAATAATTTAGATAATAATTGGACTCGAAATCCTACTAATTATTCTCTTAATTAATAAGATAAGTAACTTAAATATAATGTATACCTAAGTATGTAATAACTTAAGTGATTTTACTTAATCTAATAAATTAATCTAAAAAGGTCAAAAATGTAAATTCAAGGTATTTACCTTATTTACTAACATATATAAAAAGTTGAGAAAGATCTAAATTAAAATAAACCTTCAAAACCTAGATTTACATTTTAGTCCTTAATATTCATTACAATCAGGTCCTTATTTCTCACATAGGTCCTTAGGTTTTATTACTTCTAAGTCCCTCTTCGTCTTCTTCTTCTTCTCTAGCCAAACGAACGGCTGGTGGTAGAGAGTCATCACATCGCACGATCACCGCCCTGCCGACATCATTCCTCTTTGCCCAAGCTCTTGTAGCTTGCGCTCACCACCTCCACTTGATCCATCGGTCTGCATTAACCGAAATTCCTATTTTTCAATGGACGTTAACCTCACCATCGTCGGAGACGACGACGGAGGTTAAGCTCCTCGAGCTTCTTCTTCGGCCAGACCCCTCCTCTCTCTTCGTCGCAAAATGCTATAAATACCCCCTCACACCTCTGATTTTAGCAAGTTGGCTCCCTTCCCTCTTCTAACACTGTAGCTGACTTCGATAGGCTATTCTTCCAAACCTCCGGTGAACCCCCATTTCATCTTCTGACTTCCTCCGTCCATCTTAAGTAGACGAGGAAATTCGCCGTGGTCTTCCGCACCTCTGACAAAGGCACCGACCCTAGGATTCCTCCGCTCCACCTCAAATTCGCTCGCCGGAGCTCTTTCTTCAACCCTCTGATTTCATCATCCGCTATGAGACTTCAGCGGAACCCTATTGACCCCTTCGTCCAGGTAACAGTAGACTAGGAGTAGGAGTAGGAGTAGGCTAGCTTAGTTCGTTAGTTTAGTTAGTTAGGTTAGAGTAATTGTAGAATTTAGCTTCATCTCTTCCAACTCCAGCGAGTTCCTTGAGCTCGCCAGAGATCTTAATTTTGTCTTTTAACTCACTGTTCACCTTCTTTTAACTTCCATGTTCACTTCTAAATCACTAAATAGTTTAATTGAATCACCTAAACGCCTAATTCAAGTCTCACCTTCACCGACTACTTCACTGTCCATGGTGACAGAAGTCGACCTAATTCCACCTTCACTGGGTTCTTTCATCACCTATCACCACTAATGAACCCTAATCGACATTATATTACCTATTAATATCATCTATAATTAAACGCCTAAATTTAATTTAAGTTTCTGAGTTTGCTGTCCATGGCGACTCAGGAACAATTCAAACTATAAATTAAATATATATTTATGATTAATAACATCTGTTGACTTGATTTAACTTCTCATTCGAGTAGTTAAATCAAGTCCTGAGCTTAAACCAATCAAATCTTTTAAGAAATAAGCTTACTGCCAAATCTTTCATTTTAAAGAACAAATGAAGAATTTAATGTGATAAAGAGGTTCCTTGTAACCTCAGAATCATTTTTGGATTAAAAATAATTAATTTTGTCAATCTTTTCAAACAATTTATATTTTCTGGACTCATCGAAGCTCTAGCGAGCTCTGGTGAGCCAAAGATGTGTTGCAGCCTCTTAAAATTGTTAAGTGGCTCCAGAATGTTATTATAAGGATTACTGATCATTTTAAAGATATTTGCTTGATGTTTCAATCACTGGAGCTTTAGATGTAACTTCATCTTCCCTAACTCTGGTGAGTTGGAGAAGTCTGTTATATGGGATTTAAGAAACACTTAAGGAGCTCAGAAGCTTCAGTGCGAAGCACTGAAGCTAATTTAACTCTCAAAACACTGTAACTACCACTGATTTATTCTGTCGAACAAACACTTATTTTAGTTCAGGCGGCGAGCCTAAAACCATAGGAATTAAGGTTGAAACTCAAATCTGAAGATCTGAGTGAGTTCCAGATGATGAAGAGACTCTGATTGATGCATTAATTTCTTAGGAGGAAGCTTTAAACAAAAAGTCAATTTTTTAGCTTCTATAGTCAAACCTGAGTCTGATAATGGTGTTCTGAGCTTTGATTGAAGAATTGAGATGTGGAAATTGCTTCTGAGATTCTGTTTGATGTTTTTAGAAAGAGTGAAGTAAGCTTAGATGATGTAATGTGTGAAGATTTTGTTTCTGTCAGTTTGGGTTGCTCTCGAACCCAAACTAGCAGAAGCACTATTTTGTTGAAATTCAAACCTAAAACCTACCTAGATTGATTAGTTAAAACCCTTAGAATTAATCTAAATAGATTAGGAACACTTTAAAGTGTCTGCTGCACAAAGTGATGTCTGAAAATCAACCTCTGAAGTTTTCAGAGAAGAGAAAAGCTTCTCTACAGGTTCTGTAGGTTTCAAGAGTTTAAAATCCATCCAAACTGAAGCGGAATTGTTTATATAATATGTATAGACCTTTAAATAAATGAGATAAGTCCATCTGAGGACTTCCTTGAGTTAAAAACATTTCCAGGCTTTTTATAAAACCCGTAGAAACCCCTGATTTCATCTCTTAAGTTGAAGAGCCAAACATCATTAAAACATTAAATTTACCCTAAAATTGTGTAGATTACCCTTAGAGCTTTCCAACGAACTTTAAATCATCCAATTTGGAGCTCTAGGTAGAAAGTTATGATCGATTGAATTCGAGTCTGGAAGGGGTAACTTGTCCCACCTCGGATATCCACAAGCGCGTGCCTGGGTATAAACTATTTTGTTTCTATGGCAATGCAGTCGTCAGCGCACGGCGCATCGGTTCCGATTCTGATCTGATCTGAGCATTGTTTCTGAGTGTGTGGGCATTAGCTTGTGGGTGTGTGCGCCCTTGGGGGCGTGTGTGTGGATGTGAATGTGCCCTGGGTGGGCGAGTTTAGCCTGGGAGGCCGGGTTGAGCCGATGCGGCTCGATACTGTGAATCGATTAATAAATGAACCAAAACAAACCTAACTGAGATTAGGTGAGGACCGAGTAGGGTCTGGTAGCACCCTGGTCCCAGGGTGCTGTGTATCCTCGAAAGGACCTCGCCGCAAATACAGAAACTTTTGGTTTAAAAAGTAAAAAAAACCTGGTTCAGCTGAAAGCTTAAGGAAAGAGAAGTTGTTGAAGAAAGCTTAGTGCTGAAGTATGCAAAGGCTAAGGAAGAAAGGAGCACGGATGCTAAGAAGTGTTAAGGAAAAAGTAAGGAACAAAGGAGAAAAAACTAAGGGAAGAAGAGAAGGCAGGAGAAGATTTAAGAAAAAGAAGAGAAGGAAGGTGAAGGTAGAAATAACACAAGGAAGGAAATAAAAGAAAGAGAGCTCGACAGAGAAGAAAATAAAAGAAAGAAGAAAAGAAAGGAGAAGATTAAAGGCTAAGAAAAATAAAAATGCGTCAAAAGAAAGAAGAATTTTCTCTTGCATAATTACTTTTTGTTCTTAATTGTAAAAGGCATGCTTTAATTGGATAATTTTCTAAGTACCTTAATTTCTTAGAATGAAATAAAATTAGAAAAATTAGCATGTTTACTTGTTAATAAAGTACAACATTTTGAGTAAATATGTTTGCACATGGAATTTTGTATGTTCTTCATAGTTTAAATATTTGAAAAAATTCATGTTTTGAAAAGTAAAACTAGTTTTACCTCCTAAACTTAAAGAGATAAAAGGAAATTGGTGAATTTGGAGAAAAATTATTATGCCTCCCAGTGAACGATCTGGACTCAACCAGTAAAAATTTCAAAAATGTTAGATTAATTCGACCCTATACTACATAATCGACACAACTTCGAGTTAACCTAAGTGATTTCTTCTACTCTTAATTAAGTGAAATTAACTTAATTACTGAGTTGAGTGAAAGACACGCATCAATCAGCAACTTGAAGGATTACAGGGCTAGGCTTCAGATTGCCTCCCCCAAGTTGTTCATACACGTAGCTCGGAAGGATGTTCACCCCCGCACCCAGATCAAGTAAAGCCTCATCAATTTGTAAGTCACCAATAACTACAGAGATGTATGGGGCTCCTGGGTCCTTAAGTTTCGAGGGTGTGCCATGTTGAACAATTGAGCTAATAGAATCAAGCAGGACAACTTTTGATTGCACCTGTTTTCTAGATTGCCGCTTTTTCGTGCACAAGTCCTTTAAGAAGCGGGCATAAGACGGAATCTGCCTGATATCTTCAAGCAAAGGCAGGTTAATTTGCACTTGCTTGAAAGTTTCTATAATCTCATTCGTCTTATCTTTGGCTCCAGATGAGCCAGCAAAAGTCTGCCCAGAGGTGGATAAGCGCTCTGGAAAAGGCACTCTCGATCTCTCGATGGAAGGGTTGTCATGTCGAGTAAGGGGTGGAACGGGGGCAACTTCTTCCGGTGAGGTGATTTCAAGCGGAGAAGATTTAGGCAAGTCTTCTCCGGTGGAGGTGAAAGTCGGGGTGGATGGTTTTTTAGGGGGTGAGACTATAGGAGCATCGGGTTTGGAAATTTCTTTCCCACTCCTCAGAATAGTCACTGCCTGAGCATGCTCCCTAAAGACAATCCCTTTTCCTTTAGGATTTTCCTCAACAGCGCTGGGGAGCTTCCCAGTCTCCCTTTGTCTAACGGCCTCAACAAGGTGTCCAATTTGTGATTTCATCTCATGTATAGCCTTGTCATGAGATTGGATGATGGCACTTTGACTTTCTTGCATAGTTTTCAACATCGCCTTCAATTCATCCATCTCAGAGGTTTTAAGTTGGGCAAAGGTCGGAGGTTGGTTCATTTGATGGCTTTGAAAGGATTGCGGTTTGTAATTCCCTGAATTTGAGACATTTCCTTGTCTCCATGAAAAGTTTGGGTGGTTCCTCCATCCCTCATTATAAGTGTTGGAGAAAGGGTCATTACGAGGTCTTGGACGGAACCCTTAAGCGGCATTCAAATCCGCTTGTACAAGCTCAAGGAATTGGGAGGCCAAGTGGCAATCCACAGTGGCATGTATATTGCCTTGACAAATTAAGGATTCGGAAGCTTGGGATGTGGAGGTGTTAGGTACGAATGAACTATGGTTCGACATAAGCCTTTCCATATTTTGATTCAATAATTGAATCTGATAAGCTAAATTCTAGGTGTCCCTAGCCTCATTCACCTCCAACTTTCTTTGCATGAGAGTGGGCTTTCTATCCATGTAGGCAAAATTCAAGTGAATAGAATTCTCACTCAAAGTATCAAATAAGTTCCAAGCTTCATCGTCAGTCCTAGATAGAAAGGTTCCTGCATAGGCACCATCCACAGTTTGCCTATGCGAATCATTAAGTCCGGTGTAGAACCTTTCAACCAGTTGCCATTTAGGCACCTGGTGATGTGGGCAAAGTCTCAGCAAGTCGTTAAAGCGCTCCCACGCATCATGGAATGCTTCCCCATCTTTTTGAATAAAACTCATAATTTCCCTCCTAAAGTGATTTGTTTTGCTCATGGGGAAGTACTTCTTCAAAAACTCCTTCTTCAGGGCATCCCAAGTATTAATATTATCAAGGGTGTGATACCAATACTTTGCTTTGTCCTTAAGGGAGAAGGGAAAGAGGGTCCGTATTTTAGCGTCATCAGTAATGCCCTGCAGCTTCATCGTGGAACAGACCTCGGTGAATTCCTCTATATGCCTGTAAGGGTCTTCCCTAGTAGTACCATAAAAGGAGGGTAGCAAGGATATGGTACTACTTTTGATCTCATACGGATTGTCCCCTCCAAGTCTACATAGTGCAGGGCCAACTTGATTGGTTGGGATGAAATATTCCTTAAGGCTCCTTTGATCGGCCATTTCTACCCTTGGAAGGTCTCTTCTTAGGATTCTTTCAAGTTCAGGATCAAACACAAGTCTCCTAAGAGAACGCCTACCAAGCATGCACTACAAACACAATTCAAAAGGACTTGTTCGGTCTTTACAAATTTAGGCTTTTGACTTTAGTTCAAATTGTAGGTGACAAAGCAAGTTGCCCAATCAATTACGCACCTATTGTCAACCTTCGAAATGCCTAAAAAGACCTAGTTGGAGCTTAGGTATTCTTCCCTAAATCTCAAATGGTCAAGTAAATCCAAAGACGGAAGATCCAGGGATGCAAGTAGGCCTAAGCCTTCCTTTGAAGCTGTGCTTTCACGGTGCTTCTCAACTACCCCTAAAAATCCGTGATAGGGTATCCCCCTCTTTGGATTTACAAAACCTTTGATCTCAAGTTCCGAACACATCAAAATCCAATGGTAGGAGGGCTCTTGTCCTAGTCGTTTCAAGACTTAGGAGTGTCTAAATGAGTGCTGTGGTGCAAAAGATATAAGTGTGCATTCACCGCAAAAGGATTTTGAATTTTGAATCACACACCACGTTTTACAATCAAGTCCTTGATTTTTAGATGTCTCTCCTTTAATTAGTCCTTTTTCACGAATATATGTGACCACTTGTTAGATCGCTTCAAGACAAATTTTGTGGTCTTTGAATTAAATTCAAATGCAATGCGTGATCAAGAATAGGATGCAAAGTAAGAGAATGCGTACCTTGCTTCTAGCAATCAAAGATGCAAGAATGCACGTAATGCAGAGAAGTAAATCTAGAGCCTGCTCATACAGACCTAAATGGTTCGTCCTAAGGGCAGGCAGCTCTTTTTTTTTTTAAACTACTTATGCACAAGCAAATAAAAGTAATCAATAAACTAAAAACCTAAATCTAAAGAAAAGGGAACAGGCTCCCAAAAATTACCCAACATGGGCCTAAAACAAAATCGGGGAACAAAACCCTCAAAATATACCCCAAAACAAGGGTTTCAAACCAAATGCAATGAAAAATTAAATCTAAAGTCTTAATTCTACTCTAATCAGATTAGCGACTAAATGTACAATGATGACCGTCGTGTCCTCATCCTTCTCCTCCTTTTCAAAGTAGCTCGACCAATTCTCCTCTAGCGACGTCAAGGGTCGCCTCTTACTATGGCTGATTCCTCGCACAAAATTTCTCGCACAGGAAAGAAATAATAAATGGTCAAATCACTGTGCAATTGAGAAATAATCAAAATAAAATCAGGTGAAATTATTGCATCTATTGCCTCCCCAGCAACGGTGCCATTTTGACGAGTCGATTGTTCGCTTTAAAGTCGTTTGTAGTTTTATGTGGTGGAAAAATCGACTAATCAATAATTAAAAAAAAAACAACCACTCGCAGAAGAATGGGTCGTATCCACAGGGAGGCAATGACGTATTTAAATTTGCACTGGTTAAAAACGTTTGTTCGTAGTTAGTTTAGACGAGAATCAAGCCAAATTTGCCTTCAGATTAAGGTTGAATCAAGAAAACATGCTGAAATAGCAATTCTTAATAACTAGAGGATATTTTTTGCAATGCAGATTCAATAAAATATCATTAAAAGATGACAATGGCAGAAAATATAATTATTAATGGGATGCGTATTGTAGCAAAACAGGGGATTTCTTCCCCTTGGCCGTGCGTGAAGAGGAGTGAACGGCTGGAGGCGTGAAGCTCGAAGGAAGCTCTTTGGACCGAGGGCTTCGCAGCGGTGGTAGCGGCGAGTCGTGCAGTGGCTGGAGTTGGCCGGACAGAGCTCCGACGAAGGTGGCTGCCAATGGTGGTTGCAGCTGCTGAAGGGGTGGCTGTGCGTAGAAGTTGAGCGCTGCTGCAGGTGGTGCGAGCGCACACACCGGTGGCGACACTGCAGGTAGCGGCGGGAGTTGAGTGCACTGAGGGTTGCTGGAGGACGCACGCACTGGTGGAGGCACTGCAGGTAGCAGTGGGGATGCTACAGGCAGAAGGCGTGGAGAAGAACGCGAGCCTGCTGCGTGCGTGAAGAGGCGCTGCAGGGTGCTGGTGGGCGCGCACTGCAGGGTGCTGGCGGGAACGCTGGAAGCTGGAGGTGATGCACATGCGTGGACTGGCGTTCTTGTGCAGCTGGAGGGACGCGGGTGTGAAGGAGCTGTCGGTCCTACTGCTGTGTGCGCGGGTGGTGTGATGCGGGCGTGGAGTGAGAGGGTGGGTAACGCTGGAATAGATGATGCAGGAGATGGTTCAAGCTTGCAACCGGAGGGGCATGGGTGTGGAGTGAGTGGCCGGTTGCTGCTGAAGTGTGGGTTGAAGCTTTCCCGAACGTCTTAACTGATTGATGAGTGAAATTTCAGTGGCTGCGACGGTGGTTGTTGGTGACAACGGCGAGGGAGGTGCACGGCGAGGTGCTCACGGTAATGCGGACGATCTCCGGATGGCAGTGTGGCCTATCACACCACACGCCCACGGTGGTGGAGGCTCGTCGCCGCGGTTGAGGCCAACGGTGGTGAAATGGACGAGATGGACTCTTTGCACAGTGTGGATTGGTGGGGTGGAGGCCTACTCCTCTCTACAGCCTCTCTCCTCTTTTTGTAGCTGCCTGCACGAATTTGAATGGAGAGGCGGGAGCAGATCCACCTTCTCCGCTAATCCATGAATGTGGGCTTTAGTGCGGCAGAAGGCGTTGCAGCGGCAGCCGAGCCATTGCTGAAAAGAAGAATAAAAGATATTGTTAAAATATTATGGTTATTTATATACAAACCCTCAAATTTTATGTTAACTTAAAATTAATGCATGCAATGTACCTAATTGGTTAACTAATTAAATGAATGCTATTCTAAGTTAATTCTAAATGCATTTAAAATATGAATGTAATGCATGAATTATGTAATTAAATAAGAAATATGAATTAATCCTTTTACATCCTAATTTATGCTAAATAAATGTTAGAATTAACCTAATGTCTAGGCACTTAAATACTTAAATAGCCTACAAATATGGGCTAATCAGCCACCTACTTAAAAAAAAAATCAAAAAGAAAAGGAGAAAAGAAAAAAATAATAATAAACCACACTTCCTGCACGAGCATGGCTGGCAAGTTATCAGTGGTAATAGCTCATCGACCGGTTGTCCAGAACCCAGCTCAATAAATGCACTGAAAATTCCCAAAACACTTAGGAAGAACCGGAGAAGTAGAATAAATCGGGGAGATATACACTGGATTCACCCTTGTGTTGGCCCCATAAAAAAATAAAAGTAGGGAGAAAGCTACCGGTTGTAAAGATACACCTTTAGGAAAAATTCTTTTTAGGTCACCTAGAGGCGTAGAAATCCGAAGTCCATTTTAACTGCCGGTCAATGAGTCTATCACATTCACAATAAGATGCTTAAAACTTAGAGTTCTCATCAAATCTTGGGTGAGTTGAATGGCCATAGAAAGCCACTCTTAAACCCTAAAACTTGAAAATCCAAAAAAATTAGAAAAGAGGAAAAAAAGAAAAAGAAAATTTTCTTTGAATAAGGCGAGGGCTTGAGGCGGTCTGCATTTTGGCAGATACTTGGGCACTGTTGCATCTTTGAAAGTTCAGATCTTAGGTAGACATTTTCTTAATGATTGAAAATAACTCATGCCCAAATAATCCAACCTAATTCTTTTATAAATAGCATATAGTTTTTGCTAGGGACTAGCAAAAGATAGGCATGGGGGTATGATGTAAACACATTTACACTACTTAAGATGTCTATTTATGCATGTTCTTAAGCATAGGATTGCATTGCATGCTATAAATAGTGCATAACATGCATCATCTTGCATTTAGAGTAGTTTGAATAAATGGAGGTTAATTATCTTCTTTTATGTGCTTGGATAGGGCAAACTTTTTATTGGGGCCTCGGATCGAAGATCCAACTGTACAAATATGATCAGGGCGACGATTGGAGTTCAACGACTCTAAGATTGTCCTAATCAGGCATCTGTACCATCAGATAGTGACCGGGGAACCCTAGAAGATCAAGGGCTAAGATGGTGTAAATCCGCACTTCAAACGACAAATCCGACCGCACGGATGGATTCGGATCGACGATCGTAGCCTAACGACATAAAAATCGAGTCAATCTGACACCCATGGCACCATCTACATCATCCAGAAGATGGACAGCCAAGATGGCACCACGTGGTGCCATCTCGGCCACCCAATCGCCAGCACGCACCCTCTGAAGCTCCCGCATCCGCCCTTCCCCGCTGTTGGATCAAGATCCAATGGCTGTGGATGCACGCGCTTGATTGCATCCACGCAACCATTTGGACAGCGTAGCACAGCGGTTCAGCGCCTTATCGCGAGGGGCTGGCGCGGGATCGAGTCGCAGCGAACGGAATTTGGGGCGGGGGCACGTCTTCAATCGACCGTCAGATCGCGATCCAACGGCCGCACACGTTCGATAGCGCCAACGTGCTATCGCACGCCCGCACCTCAAGTAGGATCGTACGTGGGCGGGCGTGCAATGAGGAGTGGGGAAGGTGCAACTTAAGCCGTCCGATCTCGCAATTGAACGGCTGAGATTCAGCGAACGTGAGCATGCGTTGAGCATGAGAGAAAGCGAGCAGCCGCGTGGGCAGTGCCCACTACGCCCACGATAGGGCTTTAGCGACAGTTTTATCCGTCACTAAAGAACCCTTATTTAATGTTTTGAGATTTAAATGACCAAATTCCCCTCACTCCTTGCAACTATAAAAAGGAGACCCCCTCCACACGAAATTCTCATCCCTTCCTTCTCTTCTCTACCTCTCCAAAGCTCAAGAGAAGCTTGTCCCACACCCGGGATGCTCCTCGCGAGATAAAGTCAAAATTTCCGTCCCCATTCGGAAGTGGATCCTGAGACGACGACGACGTGCTGCCCCATTCCCGTTCTTCTACTTCGTCCTCCTTCGTCCTGCTCCATCCTCCTTCATCCAGGCGTTGTCCCGTCAGGCTTGTCCTCCAAGCCATCGTCGAGGAGGATAACTTCTCTCTCCCATTCTTCTTTACAGCTTTCTAGTGTAGAATTTTCTTGCTTTCTAGTGTAGCTGATTTTTCGCTTTCTAGTGTAATTCTTATTTGGTTTTATTGTATAAACATTTTGAAATATTGAATGCATGTTTTCTCTCTCTCTCTCTCTTTTAGTCTAATTATTGTAATAGCTTCATTGTAATTACATCACCTCGCTTTTCAAGAAAAATTATAAAAAAAATATAATTGCGAATATAGATCGACGTAGCCTCCCTATATTCGACCCGGAATTTCAATTTTGGTATAAATTTTATTTGTTGAACATGAGTTCTTTGCTTTCAAGCAACAACGATAAGGTTTTAAAACCAAACACGTTAGCGTAGCAATTCGTACGTTCAACACCTTTGCTCCCTCAAACTTTGATTATTCTTTTCTATCCCCTTCAGCACCTTCTACCTTTGAAGATGCCCATGTCATCCAGGGATATTCTAAGCCTGACCCTTTCTCCAACACTTACAACCTTAGATGGTGCAACCACCCAAACTTTGCCTGGTCGAATAAAAAATCAAATCAATTTTAGAACCAGCCTAGGCAAAACCCTCCTTCCTATCAGCTTAGTCCACCGACCAAACCACCCTATAACTAGAATAGGGCGGCTCCTACGCAACAAAACCAAATGGACACCCTGATTAAATGATGGCTGATATGAATCAGAAACATCAGGAGGAGATGGCATTAGTGAAGGGATAGTTGAATCAGCTGTTGGATAACAAATAGCATGGGTCCCTTCCTTCTCAGCCACAACCAAACCCGAGGAATGTAATGAACAGAAGCCACAATCCTCAAGGGTTCCAACCAAATCAGGGGCATGCTCATATGATTCAACAAGTCCCACAGACACCCCCTGGGTTTGCTACCTCTTCTTCTCAAGGACCTAACCCTGGTTCCGATGCCTCGGCCAATGCGGTTACCTTGAGAAGTGACACTCAAACCCAAGACATCAAATGGCCAACCCCTCCCGTGTCTTCTCTACCTGAGGTGCTTGATTCTAAGGATGAGTGGGAGGAATCTAAGGATCAGGAGCCTAAGCCAGTTCAAACCCAAATCCCATACTCTGAAGCCTTGGACAAAGTAAAGAAGAAAAATGTGGTTGAGAATGAGGAGTAGTTGGAAATTTTCAAGCAAGTTTAGATCAATATACCTCTCCTTGATGTGATCAAACATATCCCAGCTTACATAAAGTTTTTGAAGGATGTTTGAACACCCAAGCACCTAGGAAGGTAGTGCTCTCGGAACAAGCCAGTTTAGTGATATTGAGCAGCCTACCTCCTAAAGGAATTGACCCTGGAGCACCTCTGATATCATGTACTATTAGTGACATGACATTTGATAGAGCTCTCTTGGACTTAGGTGCCTCGATTAACTTAATCCCGACTACCCTTTATCACCAATTTGGATTTGGAGAGGTAAAACCCACACCTGTGACTATTCAACTAGCTGACCGATCCATGAAAACCCCGAAAGGGGTAGTCAAGGATGTAATTGTTAGGGTTAAGGACTTCTACTTCCCAGTTGACTTTTTAGTCCTAGACATGGAAGTCCACGAACAACTACAGAACACACCCATCATCCTAGGCAGACCCTTTTTGCTTACGGCCAAGGCTAGTATTGACTACGACACGGGATGTATGGAAATTGCCTTCGAAGATAAGAAGATTCAATTGGATATCTTCAAGGCAATAAAGTCATTTGATTGTGGTTGGGTTAAGGAATGCGAACCCGTGGAAACCCTGGTTGAAGAATGCCTGACTATAAGCTCTTTAGAAGACCATCTGATTCAACCAATTATTGACCACCCTGGCCCATCCCAATCTTTGGAGGTTGAAATCTACATAACTAATTACCACCAGCAACCTCCATTTGAGGACATTGATGTTAATCAACTCCCACCCTTCCCTTACCTGTAAAACATTGTCCCACTTGCACCTAAATTGAAACATTTGCCCAACAACCTTAAGTATGTCTTCCTAGGACCTAATCAGGCTTTCCTTATGATTATCAATGCACACCTAACTAAGGACCAAGAACTTCGGTTGACTACTACCCTTTCTGAACATCGGGAAGCTATTAGGTGGACAATTTCTAAATTAAGGGAAATTAGCCCTACTTATTGCACTCACAAGATTTACTTGGAAGATGGGGCTCGACCTACTCGCCAGATGCAAAGGTGATTGAACCTGAGTATGCAAGAGGTCGTTAAAAAGAAATAATCAGGTGGCTTGATGCGAAAATCATCTACCTGATTTTCGATAGCCCTTAGGTGAGCCCTACTCAAGTGGTACCAAAGAAGGTCGGGCTCACTGTGGTCACAAATGACCAGGGCGAATCCAACCCCACCCGCACCACCACCACGTGGCGGGTGTGCATTGACTATCGGAAGCTTAATGAGGCCACTAAAAAGGATCATTTCCCCCTTCCATTCATTGACTAGATTCTCGAATGATTAGCAGAGCGAAAATATTTTTGCTTCCTGGATAGATATTCAGGATATAATCAGGTTGCTATTGCACCAGAGGACCAAGAGAAGACCACGTTCACTTTCCCGTATGGCACATTTGCATTCCATCGTATGCCATTTGGGTTATGCAACTCACCCACTACCTTTCAACATTGCATGTTAGCCATCTTCTCGAAGATGGTGGGTGAATATTTGAAGGTCTTTATGGATGATTTCTCTATTTTTAAAGACTCATTCGACCATTGTCTTAATAACCTAGAGAAAATCCTGAAATGATGCATCGAGGTCAACCTGGTTTTAAGTTGGGAAAAGAGCCATTTTATGGTTCATGAAGGGATTGTCCTTGGTCATATCGTCTCGCATAGGGGCATAGAAGTTGATCGAGCTAAGGTTGATTTAATTTCTAAACTTCCACCTCCTAGCTCGGTCAAGCAAAATAGATCCTTCCTAGGACACGTTGGCTTCTATAGAAGGTTCATAAAAGATTTTTCCAAACTTTCTAAGCCCTTCACTGACCTTCTAGCCAACGATGTACTTTTTGACATGACACCTGATTGCATCAAGGCCTATAGTACCCTTAGGGATACAGTCTCGACTGTACCTATTTTACATCCCCTAGACTGGTCCCAGGACTTTGAGATAATATGTGATGCATCAGATTTCGTTGTTGGACCAGTCCTAGGAAAAAGACGAGAAAAAAAATCTGTGGTGATCTACTACGCAAGCAAAACCTTGGATGAGGCTCAATGTAATTACACTATCATGGAAAAAGAACTGCTTGTCATAGTTTTTGGATTAGAAAAGTTTCAATCATACCTTCTAGGATTCCACATGATCATTTACACTAACCACTTAGCTATCCGGCATTTGTTAGCCAAAAAGGATGCTAACCCAGGCTGATCAAATGGATCCTGCTCCTATAGGAATTTGACCAGGAAATACACGACAAAGCTAGATCCAAGAATCTTGTAGCCGACCACTTATCCAGACTTCACCCAGAACACATTGGACCCTCATTACCCTTAACCGACACATTTCCTGATAAATAACTTCTAGCCGTGCATGGAAAGAGTCTACCCTGGTATGCAAACTTAGTCAATTCTTTAGTGGTAGGGCAGACTCCGCATGGCTAGTCTAGAAAACAGCAGGATAAGTTCTTGGCTGAGGCCAAGCATTATTTTTGGGATGATCCTATGCTATTTAGACTTTGTGCTGACCAAATCATTAGGAGGTGTATTCCTGAAGAGGAAGTTCAAAGTGTGCTATCCTTCTGTCATGACCAAGCCTGTGGTAGCCACTTCTCTAGGAAGTAGACGGCTGCAAAAGTTTTGCAGTCTGATTTTTATTGGCCATCACTATTCAAGGATGCACATAACTTTGCGAAGACTGGCACTAGGTGCCAAACCTTAGGGACTATGACCAGGAAAGATATGATGCCTCTACAACCCATTCTGACCATCGAAATTTTTGGTGTCTGGGGCATTGATTTCATGGGTCCCTTCCCACCATCAAATGGTTTCGAGTATATACTAGTCTCAGTGGACTATGTCTCGAAATGGATCGAAGCTGTACCCACCTGAAATGTGACCATAAGGTTGTCATGGACTTCGTTAAAAAAAATATCTTTTCTCGGTTTATTATACCTAAAGCCATGATCAGCAATGGTGGGAGTCACTTCATTAATGCCCAATTTCATGCCTTACTTAAGAAATACGAGGTCACTCACCGCATTGCCACCCCATATCACCCACAAATGAATGGGCAAACTGAGGTCTCAAATAGGCAGATTAAGAATATTCTGCAAAAGACCATGAGACTTGACCGGAAGGAGTGGTCCACACGATTGGATGATGCCCTTTGGGCATACAGGATCGCTTTTAAGACCCCGATAGGCATGTCGCCATATCGATTGGTCTTTGGCAAAGCTTGCCACCTTCCGATCAAGTTGGAGCACCAGGCATACTGGCTATTAAGCAATGCAATATGGATGCCCAAATGGCTGGATCTCAAAGGAAGCTCCAACTATCCGAGCTCGAGGAAATCCATCGGGATGCTTACAAAAATAATAGACTTTATAAGGAAAAGATGAAAGCCGTCCATGACATGCACATAAATAGGAAAACCTTCAAGCTAAATCAGCAAGTCTGGCTATTTGATGCAAGACTAAAGCTCTTTCCCAGGAAACTGAGATCTAAGTGGACAGGACCGTATCAAGTGGTCAGACCTTATCCCAACAGGGCAGTAGAAATTGTCAATCCCAAGACTGGGAAAACCATTATAGTGAATGGCCAAAGATTGAAACATTTTCTTGTCAATATTCCCCTGAAGGAAGTTATAACCCTCATTGAGGGTTGAACTAGAACTATGCCCAACTGGAGGCAGTAAACTCAACGCTTCCTAGGAGGCAACCTAAAGGTTTCAAGCTGATCAGACACACGATTACAACTCAAGTGATTTTTTTCCTTGCCCTCTTGCATACATTTAAATTCCAATGAGGACATTGTCTAAGATAGGCATGGGGGGGTGGTAATTCATATGTTCTGAGTACAAATTGTCAGCTTGAACTAATTTCTTTTTATGTAAAAAAAATTAGGGAAAGAAAACTTAGGTGTTAGGAGCTTGTCAACTTTAGGAAATGATACATTAGGGACCTAAATGCATAGACTCTTCAGGTCTTCGGACTTAATCAGCCTGGGTGTCCGCTAAATGTGGACTTGGTCTCGAGTCCTCAACACCATAATTCATATTAATCTAGTCAATAAAGTAGGGTGATAAGTATACGACTTATCAACCCGCCCTCTGATTTGGGGGGATTTTTAGTCTAAGCATCTACACACACTTTGCACTGACTCACTCATTGTCGATTCTAACAGAAATTGGGTAGCTAGTGAACCTTCTAGGGTAGTATGGCTGGCAAGTTGTCATGGGTAATAGCCCATTGGCCAGTTATCCAGAGCCCAGCCACAGGACCATTCTCTTTCACTACTGCCTTGATGTAAACATGTTTACACTACTTAAGATGTCTATTTATGCATGTTCTTAAGCATAGGATTGCATAAATATTGCATAACATGCATCATCTTGCATTTAGAGTAGTTTGAATAAAATGGAGGTTAATTGTCTCCTTTTATGTTCATGAACAGAGCAAACTTTTCATCGGGGCCTCGGATCGAAGATCCAACCGTACAGATGTGATCAGGGCGACATTGGAGTTCAACGACTCCAAGATCGCCCTAATCAGACATCTATAGCATCAGATAGAGATCGGGGAACCCTAGAAGATCAAGGGCCAAGATGGTGTGAATTCACACTTCAAACAACAACTTCAACCACACAAATGGATTCGGATCGATGATCGTAGCCTAATGGCATGAAAATCGACTCAATCCGACAACCGTGGCACCATCTACATCATCCAGAAGATGGACGGCTCAGATGGTGCCATGTGGCGCCATCTCAGCGACCCAACAAGCCGAAGCACCCGTCGCACCTTCTCTTCTTCAATCAGAGTGCCGCTGCTCCACCATTGGATGCACATCCAACGACTGTTGATGCGCATGCCTAAATTCATCTGCGCGACCATCTCGACAGCGCAGCGAGCGAAAGCACTATCAAGAGCAAGCGGCATGCGATCGACTCCTCGCGAGCGGGTGCTGGAGCGTGGGTGAGCGAGCTCCACGACCACTCGATCCCGATCGAACGGCTATGGGTGCCCAATCTGTCCCACGCGTTATTGCATGCCGCACCTCACGCGGAATCACACGTGGGCGGGCGCGTAAAGGAGGCGGGCGGTAGCGCGATTTAAGCCGTCCGATCTCGCAATCGGATGGCTGAGATCAGTCGGACGTGTGCATGCATTACGTGCAAGGAAGGTGAGCAGGCGCGCATGCCCCGCCCCCACTCTTTGCAACTATAAAAGGAGACCCCCTCCACACGAAATTCTCATCCCTTCCTTCTCTTCTCTCCCTCTCCAAAGCTCAAGAGAAGCTTGTCCCACACCTGGGATGCTTCTCGCTAGATAAAGTCAATTTTTCATCCCCCTTTTGGAAGCGGAACCTGCGACGACGACGACGTGCTACCCCATTCTCGTTCTTCCGCTTCGTCCTCCTTCGTCCAGGCGTCGTCCCATCCAGCTCGTCCTCCAAGCGACCATCGAGGAGGATATCTCTCTCCCCATTCTTTTTACTACTTTCTAGAATAGATTTACTACTTTCTAGAATAGATTTACTATTTTCTTGTGTAATCATTTTCCCACTTTCTAGTCGTAATGTTTAGTGTAATGAATAATCTTCTGATAATGAATTCCTTGTTTATTCTACATCTCTTTTTGGTTTTTGTTTGTAATATTCTCTCTCTCTTACTCTCTCTCTCTTCTATTTATTGTAAATAGTTAGATAGTTCTAATCAATTAATTTACTTCGTGACAAATAAATCAAACGCGTGTTTTTAAATCAAACGTCAGCCTCCCTATGTTCGACTTGGGATTTTCATTCCGGTATAAATTTTATTTGTTGAACATGAGTTCTTTGCTTTCATACTACGATGACAGGTTTTTCAAAACCAAACACGTCAGCGTAGCAACCCGACGTTCAACATTTTGGTACCATTGCCGAGGAGGCGATGCTCTTTGATTTTTTTTGTTCGCATTTTATAACTTACAAATCATTTAGCTCACTTCTCTCATTTCTTATTGTGATTGTAGGTACTCTTTTGAGACAAGCAAAAGCGGTAGATTAGAGTAAAGTGCTGTGAAAGGTTTTGTAAGTTATCCCCACCTCCCACCCATTAGATTTCATTTCACCACATAATAACACAAACATCAATCAACCTAGGTGTTCTTATAAACTCTAAGGTTAGATTATTTGTTGTTTGACACCCATACTTGCCTCAACCTCCATATTTAAAAAGAAAAATTAAAAAAAAAATCTCACAGGGGTACACAACCTCATCTGATTTTCAAACTCAACTGGTAAACTGATCTTTGGAGCTGGTACACACATCCAAACACATAATTGAGTAGAAATCAGATTAGGTAATCACTTGTATGCCTAAGTGATGCAACAGGCCAATTGTTTGAGTTGATTGGGCCGCACCACTTTAATTAAAATCAATTCATCAAGTAGCTATCACATAGGTTCAACTCTTAGGGATTTACTAGGCACTCCACATTCTTGTAAGTTTTAAAGGAAAACATCTTCACCTGTGCTTTCAAAACCTGGTGCCAACAAAACTTGTTTGAAAATACCTAAAGTTGAATCCTAAAAGCTACTAAGCAAGATTTGAACTCTAAAATTCACCACATCAAAAATAATCTTGCTTGAAAACCACTGGTTGTGCACGCACACACAAATTAATCAATCATTAAGGGCATAACCCATATAAAGGGTCCATCACATTCCAAAGCACATTCAAACCTAGCCCTAAATAAAACAGAGTAGACGTTGGCCTTAAGGATTTGACTCGCTCTTCAGAGCCCAGAACGAGATTATTTTCGATTAGTCTATTTCTACTGTTCAATCTGATGTCTAGCTAGGGGAGTAGAATCAAACGATCACGGCTGGGGGGTACACTAGGAACCGGAGGCGCAAGCCGAAGGAAGAACCTTCTCTTCAGTCCCTCCTTCTAAATGGTTGGATTGAATAGACAGAAGTAGACCAAATCGTTCCTTTATCTCAAGATGGGTTTTGGGAGTCTGTAGGTCTTTAGGCTAGCATACTTAAGGATAGGTTTGATTGCTTGTATTGTAGGGCGCCTTTCTTCCTCCAATCTCTCATGAATCCTTCCACATATTACACGCATTCCCGCTCTTTTCCTCCTGTTTTGAGTTATCCTCAACATGACGATTATCCCGACTCGTACTGTAATCAACCATCAGTTAGTTGGGATAACTTAGATTGGGGATACAGTTCCAAACCTTCGTGTTTAGGGTCTAACCCTGAACACTTTGATTGTGATTTCTATCCTTCTCAGAGCCACATCGATTATAGATCGTCAACCTTTCATGAACAACCTAATACGATCTACAATCAAGAAGGATACACTGATTCTTACCCATCCTCTGATTACATTGCCTTTAGGTCATCACCACCTTTTGAACAATCTGAAATGACCTATTATCAGGAAGGGTATAACGAATCTCAATTCGTTAATTCCCCTGCATTGATCCCAAACCCGCTTTCAATGGAAGGTGTTGGCTGAACTCCTAAAATTTGTATGATATTCCTCAAGTTAGCCATAACCTTATCTTGAACCTGGTTACCCTACCTTTAGGTAAATATTAGATCAAGAAAGCCACCTACTTAAAAAGAGAGAGAGAGAGAAATAGGAAAATAGAAAAGGAGAAAAGAAAAAAAAGAAATATAAATAAGTCACACTTCATCGCACGATTATGGTTGGCAAGTTGTCATGGGCAACAACCCATTGGTCGGTTGTCCAGATCCCAACTCATAAACTACACAAGAATTCCAAAACACTCAAGGAAGAAGTGGAGAAGGAGGATAATTTGGGGGAGATATACATTGGGTTTGTCCTTGTGTTGACCCCACAGAAATAGAAAGTAGGGAGAAAGCAACTAGTCAGATAGATACTCCTTCAGGCAACATCTTCTTTTTCGGGTTACCTAGGGGAGTAGAAACCCGAAGTCTATTTTAATTACCGTTGAGTGAGTCTATCACTTTCACAATAAGATGCTTAGTACTAAGAGTCATTTTTTAATCTTGGGTGGGTTGGGTAGTCGTAACAAGTCACCCTGAAATTCTCAACTCCAAAAGATCAAAAAAAAATAGAAAAGATGAAAAAGGAAAAAAATATATATAGTTGCTTCTATATAGAATAAGGAGAGGATTCAGGTGGTCTGCATTTTGGCAAGCAACACGGACACTGTTGAGCCTTTGCGATTAGGTTCTTAGTAGAAATTTCCTCCAGTTGACAAGCAACTTCTACCTAAGTGATCAATTCCTAATTTTGGTTGTAAATAGCATTTAGGTTAAACCTTGCTAGGGACTAGCAAGGGGTGGGCATGGGGGTATGATGACTCTATAATTATCAGTGATAATATTATCAATTAGAGTCAATTTCGAGGGCACTTGTGCAACAATGACATATTATAATGGGCTTACGAGCATTGCAGGCATATGGCATGATCTTTACATTTAAACTGCTTAGAATCAATGATTAACGACCTTGTGTACAAGTCCATATTGAAATAGGTCTTAGATGAACAATTGGACTGTATGGATGGATCCGGATCAACGAACGGAGTCCAATGGACTCAAAATCACCTCAATCCAACCTCCATAGCTCCCACATCAAGCCCAAGAAGTTCTCACGTTGATCTAATAATCAGCAACCTAAATCCGGCAACGTGTCGCGCATCCAGGCACCCGTTGCACCACTCTCGCTCTCCAATGCTCCTTCATCAAGCATTCTCAACCGTCAATCTTCGATTGGACGGCTGAGGAGCCGTGGGCGCCCGCACAGAAGAAGAGACAGATGGGACCTTGGTGCAATAGTCGCGCCTCTAGCCCACATGCACCTAATGCGAGATCGAGTCATGCCTCACCCCTCCATGTCGCTCCCAATCGAAATTGGGTCATTCGATCTGATCTGCAGTCGAGGAGCGGCCGCATCTCACGCCATCCAACCATCCACGTGAAACACGCATGATCATGTGCTCCTTGACGCCCATCACAATGCCTGATCAGATGTGCATCCAAGGTGCGATCTTGCGTGGATCCCAGCCCTCTGATGCAGATCAGATGGCCAAGCGCATGCCCAGACGTCTTAAAACAGCATGCGTCCTAAGTGCGCTGTCTTTGTGCGATCAAGATCGTTGATCAATGATCTAATGGCGAGCGAGTGAGTCAACTACTGCGTGCATGAACACAGCTACGAGTGTCAGCGGTGGGTGCGGGTCCTTTAGCAATGCTAGCTGCGGGCTTTAGCGATGAATTAAATGTCGCTATTAACTATGGACAACAAAAATCTCTTCTCCTCCACTATAAAAAGGGACCTACCCCTCCCATTTGCATCCATCTTCTACCCAAGAGTTTCCACCACTTCATAGAACTCCCAAGCAAGGTTATGAAGATGCCAAGCCACCAACGGAAGTCCTTACACCATCGTGGTTGTCTCGACGCCATCCATTGCCTCGTATTTAGTTTTAATTATTGATAGTTGTAGTTCATCTATTTTATTTAAGCATTCATATGTTTATCATGGATTTCTAACCTTATCTCTCTCTCCCTATCTCTCTCTTCCTCTCTGGTTTGCAAGAGAACAAATTGGCATATATTTGTAACATATAAGCGAATATCTGATCCGATTACATGCCTCCCTGTGTTCGACACTCAAACTCATGTCCATTATTTTTATTTAAAATTGATGTAAAACTTGCTACAATGAGCGACTTTACACAAATGTTTCCTTGTTGTCAATATACATCACTCTCTATTATCCAAAATCATCTTTTATTCCAAAAAATGTCAAGTTTATTTACAACAAAATGAATTAGAAATGAAAGAATCAAAGTATGAACTAATCTAAGTCAATTATGTACAAAAAGCAAATGAATTAATGTTAATGACAATGCCTCAAGAATGTACACATGATTGAGGCATCAAAAACAATTCTAAACTAACTATGTTAATTATGTACACAAGAATCTAAGTGTTTACAACTAATTTTGTACAAAATTAATTAATGCCTTAAAACTATATACAATCTAGGCACAAAAAGAATATAGACAATAATACTTAGTATCTAATTTATATTACTAACATACATAATATACAATATATATATACTAACAAACCTATACATACATACATATATATATATATATAAATAATACTAGCTCTATAAATATACTATACATAAACATACTACTAATATATGCATGCCTACTTTTATGTATATATATAAGTATACAAAACCTTAAAAACATATATACAAGAATAAGGTAAAAATAAGATTTTATTTACGCTAACATATATACTATATAACATATGTACAACATTTACATATATATATATAACTTAAGTCTATATAAATATTCATATATACACACATTAAACACAATACACAACACTACACTACACTTAGTTTTTATTTGAAGTTAACAGTTTTAGCTTAAGTTAGGCCAAAAATGTTGGTGGTTTTTCGCGCACCTCAATTGCCTAATGGGCTGGAGCAAGTGCTACTAAGCCCACCCTATGGGGGAGGCGAATGCCACATTTAAGTTTAATTTGAGCCCAATACAGGCCCACAATCAGGCCCACATACAGGTCCTTCCTCTCTCTCTCTCTCTCTCCTACTCAGTTAAGGTGCTCTAGGAAGCCGACCCCCTTACTGGCCAGACAACCTACCCATGACTTTACTTAAATAACGCATCAGTCGGTCGTGTGCAACCGATGTGGCACTATGTGTGCTGCAGTTATTAGTGCGTACTAGCACAGATTATTAGAAGATTTAGCCTCTTAATTAAGAGTTAATTAATTATTTATTTTACAATTAAATTACATCAATGTAGCCAATACATAAGGCTATTAGATGGTATAGTTTATTTACCTTAATTAAATATATAATTATATTTAAAAATTAGTTAAATTTACTGAAAAATACACTTTTAGTTTAATGTTTATTTCTTAATTAAAGTATAAATTAATGAATTGATGGTACAATTGAATCTAAATTTAGTTAATTTATATAATTACAAGATTAATAAACATTTTTAATTGATTTTAACTTATTTATTTATATATTTATTCATTTAAATACATGATTTTATTAAGAAATACATAATTATACAATATACATAGTAGTTTACATTATAAATTGGGTCATAAATATACTAAAAATAATATAAATTATAATATACAATAATACAATATAATTCACTTCATTAGCTTATTAATTTACTAATATATATTAATTTAACTTAATACTATACTTAGTTAACTTATACAAATACAAATATATACTCTGTCTACATAAATAAATAATTTAGATGTATTACTGTGCATAATAATTACTGTAAATAGTGTATTAAGTTACATATCTTATTAGAGTACATACATAGTTATCTACAGATACATATAGTATAAATAATTATACAATATACATATATAAGTAATATTACACCTTATAACTTAACATAAATACCTATCTACATAATTAGTATAGATATATAGATTATATATTTACTTTATGTACATTTAAATTACTATATACAAATAATTTATGATTACATACAAGTATATATGCTAGGTATTTTTGTAGGATTTTGAAATTTTTCAGCTTTTTATGTTGTTTTATAGTTTAATAAGGGAAAAGGAGGAGAGAGTTGGGAAGAGGATAAAGAAGCCTCCCTTTTGGGTTTTCTTTTGATTTTCTTTATTTAAAAACCCAAGAAGTATAAACTTTTGCAGGCTTGTTCTATATACAAACATACTCAAAACCTAAATATAATAACTTAAACATCTAAAACTAATCCTAATCTAACACAAGACACTTTCTATCTATTTATTTACAATTATTTTTGTATTTTCATGTATTTATACATAAAATGCTAAAGATAGGCTATAAAATGATAAGAAATTAATATCAAGTCAAGAAAATTATCTAAAAAGGATGGAAATACATGATTTAACAGTATAAACATCCAAAAATTATCTAACATTAGATTTCAAATCAGAAATGTGTTTTAGAATTGGATTCAAGATCAACATATACGTCTGACAAATATGAGTTTTCAGAACTACCGACAAAGGAATACAAACTAATTTACAAGGCTTTGCAATTCAAATTAAGACTAAAGAATGGTATATGAATGCTTCTGAATCTTGGTCCAATACAAGTTAACTTTAAAAACACATTTGAGATCCAAGTATTATCAAATTTCATCAATTACCTCTACACATCAACATCTATCCTACTGCTCCAAGTTTTGATTCTGAAGTGCATCAGTGCAAATCAAATCCCTTCAAATATCAGAAAATTAATGTTGTACAAATTACACCCCAGAAACTCAATGCAAACCTCAAATCATCCAAAATCGATTAAGTTCTTTGATTAAAGCCTCATCAAAAGTTATTCAGACTGAGTATTAACAACTATTAGACTGACAAGGAAGAGATCAATCCCTTTTAACCCTGATTCGTGCAATTCAGACTTCCTTAAATCCATTTCTGACTTATCACAGAAACATAGAGAATCATGTGAAAACTTTCTCCAAGCATTAACTATTGAATAGAACTCTAAAACATCCGGATAGACTTGGGAGCTAAGATCTAGAACCCAATATTCTCAGATAAAGCTCAAATCACTTAAAAACTAATATCAGTTGTCGTAATCATAAATAGGAACATCAGGAACCTTATGAATGTCAATTCAACGTTCACTGAACTCTAAAATCCTCAATTGATTCTTCCTCCTTCACTATAGAGAACAAATAAGGAAAAATCAAATCAGACCGTAGAATTGCTTGAAAACCAATCGTAGACCTTCATTAAGATCATTCAAACCTAGTTCAAACCCTCATTGGCGAATTAAAACATTTTGATCCAAGGACACCAAGTCGCCCAAGTGCATGTTTGATCTAAGCTCATCAAGATGACTCAGTCATCTTGAACACCTGCACACCATTGATTGGTGTGCAAGAGTCCTGGGCGAAGCTCTAGGATAGATTAGGTCATTGCATGAGCCTCAAATCCGTGTATCGTATTTTCATAAGCTCACTACCCAAAGAAGATAGAAAACAATTTCAAGGCTACAAATTAGGTGTGAGCTAATTAATCCATGAAAATTCAATCCAAAACACTCACATCCATTCCACTCAATTAAATCGAATTAAAACATAATTATTCATCAGATCCACTAAATAGTCATAAAAACCACTGAATTATATGCAATCTGATCAAGGGTAGGACCTTGTGATCAAATGAGGTGAATGGAAAACCGTCATATGGAATTGAAGTGCTATGAGATCTACAAGCTAGCAAGCTTCAGACCTCAGTAGTCTAGATGAATGAATTGCTCTGATGGATAAAATTAGTGAAGGAAATGAGTGAAAGGGGTCATGAGATGGAGAGGGAGAATTGTGAATTTAAATGGACAAGTGAATTCCCATCTCTGATATGAATTAATTAATGAGACCTAATTGTAGGATAGAAACCACTAACACATGTCTACTCCTAATTAGATGCAATCAAGATGCAAATTCTACTCTAATCTATCCAAATTACACTAGTTTATGATAGAAAGCATTAAAAGTCCTATCTAAAAGGATGAAAGGGACCTAAGGTAAAACCACGACTGGTGGCTGTGGAAAAGAAGTGGAGTGGAAGCTCCAGTTGATGAAAGCTCCTAGGGGAACTCAGGGACATCCTCAGGTGTTAAGGGATCCTTAGCGACGTGGATCGAGTCAAGGAAGAAGGAGAGGCTACTATCACTAGCTTTTGATGAAGAGGAAGAAGAGTTGGAGGGACGAAGTGACCAAGCTCAAGATAGTAGAGGAGCTGGTAAAGGGTCACAGGAGGCCTGTGGAGCTCCTTAAATAGGCTCAAGAAGCCATGGTGACTGGAATCAAAGATTTGAGGTTGTTTAGGATCGACGACCATGGGTAGGTTTAGAGGGCACAAGAAGGATTATATCAAATATGAGATGTTAGATCATATCTGAGAATAAGCGAGAATGTTTTGGCACTAGTGGTAGCAGGTTCAACCAAGATCGACCATAGGATGAATCCAAGAAAGAACATACGGCTCCTATACGTTGTGTTCATCATGAAAAACACATGTAGCTACAAGTATGTTGGGTTATTTGCATAGGAAACCCTCTGGCGAACCGGTAGATAAATAGAAAGTAAGCCATAAGTGGTAGATTTTCTAACAAGTAGGTCCCTAAAATCTTGGAAAATGGTCCCTAAAACATTTTGGCTTAAAGAAATATGAAGGGCAAGTTTATATACAAAGGACCTCTATGCAAATCACTTAATACAAGGTCCTAATGAACTCAAAGTATAATGAACTTTTTATGGCATGTGATTTGAACATATTAGAAAATATTCCACCCTTTGCTTTATTCATTCAGGCTCAAATTGTGTTCAATTAGCATTTAAATCATCCATTTAAATATTTAAGTATAGAATCTCTCAAAACTAACCTAATTATGCATTTTAACACAGAATTGATGTTTTAGGTCTTTTTCATTAATTCCCACACTTAAAATATTTCTTGTGTTAATTTGATAGTGTTTAACGTAGTTACTAGCTTAACTTGGGCATTTTAGCTATGATGAGTCACACCTCATCAATCACTTTGCAAAACCATGTGTAAAGAAGCTGTACTAAACACTAAAGTAAAATAACTGTGGTCATATTGATAAGAGAAGATAGTTGTCTAGGTGATTCCATAGGGTTAATTTTTTGGCTTGCTATTAGATTCATCATCTATTAATAAGGTTTAGAAAGTTGGTATTAGGACATGAAATCAAACTTCTTTAGGGCAATGGATTTAAGGATAAAGGGGAAAAACACTGTCAATTACTATGGTTTTGTCATCGACGTTGCAATAGAAGTTGAGGAGCAGTGGAGGCACTGGAAGTCCTCAAACTCGAGGCCGACGCAACCAACTCATATAAAGGAGGCGATGGAGGAAAGCTTGGTAGGGTCAACGTCGAGGCTGAAGCAGTTGAGGGATGGCAAAGATCGTCGGAGGTGATCTCATTGTCATAGTTATTGTCGAAGAGATCAAACACATGGCGGAGGTGGAGGGTATTGATGCTCGAGCTCTGCATCCGAAAGGGTAGCAATGCATAGGCCATTGCCGACGAAGGCTTCGACTCCATTAATTTGAATCTTTTTTGGTTGCTTGGTTTAATGGTAGAGACAGAGAAGGGGAGGTAGACATCTCAATGGAAGAGGGAGGGAGGGAGGTGATCATCTGGAATGAAGAGGGGAGGCACCACTATCGCCACTGCCACCATCGTTAAGAGAGGGAAAGGAGTAGGAGATGGTCAGTAATTGCAAGAGTCAAGGCAATGGTCGGGGATGGCGGAAGGCACCGCGGAGGTGATAGGGGGAATTAGAAGAAGGGGAAGGGTTTTGTGGATAGGCTATATTTTTTAAAATTGTAAAAACCTTTTCATCATGGTTTGAAAGATGTCACCAAAGGCTTTGGTCAAAATTCCACTCACAACCATGACCAAAGCCTTTGGTCACGATTTTTGAAACCATGGCAAAATGTCTCAATACCAAATAGCTCTACTCAATCATTTTGGTCATGATTCTAGGTGGAACCATGACCATAAGTTACTTTTTGTCAAGGTTTCGAAATTGTGAGCAAAGGTTTAGTGCATCTATCAGTTCATTACTCTTTTTGGTCACAGTTCCACCCAAAACCATGACCATAGGTTATTTTTCGTGAAGGTTTTAGGAACCATGACAAATTAAGTGTGACTAAAACCAATTTTCTAGTAGTGTTTGTAAACACTCTAAGATACATAGAGTAGCTTTAATTTGGTCTGAATCAATATTGGATAATGTTAACTACACAAAGAATTGTCAAAGATTGCTAAGCATTTGATCTGAGAATTTGATGAAGATTTTTGATATTATTTGAAGTCCAAATGAGCTTTTAAAATGATCTAATGTAGAAAAAGCATTCCTGTACTATTGATTAACTTGAATTGGAAATAGAAAGCTTGTAAATCCATGTTTGAATCTCTATAAGCAAAGTTGTATACTGATATCTGTCTAATTTGGCTGTTTTGATGTAATTCATTATTAAATCATATTCTTGAGCTTGATTCTGGTTTAAAATGGTTCCTAGATGTTTATCATGTTAAATCCTTCATGTCCAACATTTTTGTATAATTTTCTAAGCTTGGAATTAATTTCTGATCTTAATTTGTCTTGTTCCCAGCATTTCTATTATAAATAGTGTGAAAAATACAAAAATATTGTAAAAAATTAAATAAAAGGTGCACGTAGTGAGATTTAAGTGTTTTGAACTTGTGTGTGTTTTTAGATTTGAATTTCTAGGTGTTTAGCTTGTAGATAATGGTAGTAGAAGTTTAGTTTCTTCATTAGTTAGAAATAAAAGACTTAATTCAAAAACCAAAAAAGAGTTTTTCATTTCACTATCTTAGCTCTCATCCTCTTTCTTTCCTTAGAAACAAAAACAAAAGACAAAATTTGAAAAACTTCAAAAATCATTTGTAAATAATGTATATAATGTAATATTGTATATAATTCTAGCTTATATGTATATATGTATATAAATTATGTATATATATATATATAATGTTTATATGTAAATAACCTATAGTGTATACTTATAATCTTAAGTCTAGCTTAACTTATCTATTAAGTTGTATTGTATAGTAGTATATATATTATATTAAGCTAAATTATATATAATTTATATATGCACATAACTTATATGCTATATATACTATGCGTGTATATCAGTATTTATAAGTAACTAACTTAAAGTCCTAATTAGAGTATTTATTATGTAAATAATCTATTTAACTAATGTATATATATATATAGAATCTAAGTTAATAATGTACATTAGTAATTTAATCTGACTTAAATTAATAATTTAATTAATTAGGAAGCTAAGTTATATTGTATCTTTATAAATTATATTTTAACTTACTTTAACCTTATTTATAACTTTATATATATATTGTATAGTAGTATGTACTTATTGTATAATTAACCTATATGTATATTATGTACATAGTAATTATATGTATATAACGTGTATAAATAGTAATAAACTTAAGTAAATAAGTTAAAAATCATAATTATATTATTTATTAGGTAAATTAACCAATTTATAGTTCAATTATGTATTGTATATAATGTATATTAGTTATATAAACTATAATGTACTTGTTTAATAACTTATGTAAATATACATTAAATAATGTAATTAAATTAATGTAAATTATGCAACAAGTAGTTATATATGTTAATTAAATAATTATCACCTTAATTTATAATTTTGATCATTAATTAAGCCCTAATTAATAACCTAATCTCCTAATTAAACTCACTGTATAGCACATCTCAGCGCAATTGGGAACGCTTCAGCATTTAGTGCCACATCAGGTGCATGAAGTGCACCACTGCTATATTTAAAGATTCTCGTTCCTTAGCCACTTGCCTGAGAATGAGGGGATGAGCTCCCTCAGGTGCGTGTGCCGCATGCTCTATTAATGTATTTGAGAGAGAACAAGAGAGAGAGTGTGACCTATAGAATTTAGACCCTAGAGCCCATAGGTTAGGGCACTATTTGAGTGCATCCCACTAGGGGCGAGACCCATTTGGGTGACCTACAAGCATTTGTGGATATTATGGGTTGCCTATGTAACTGTTGTCCAACCCTAGTGGCTATTGATTCAGTTCGAGGTAGCCCAAAAATAATATTTTTAGGCTAAGTGGGCTGTGGGTTGAGTTAAGAAATTTGGCAAAGTGTTAAGGATAGTTGTGCTTACAAGGAGAGGTAAGTGCGTGAATTAACTAAGAGTTGAGCATACACTAAGAAGGGGAATTAAGTGAAGTTGAGAGAGAATGAAAAGAGTAACATATATATGTAACTATAATGTAAAGCTTAAGTTTAGAATATTTCTCTTTTGCCTTGTTTTGCATATACTTTTTGAGTCTTCCTTGTATTTGACCCTTTCTTTCTCATTCTTTTTGCTTAAGCTTGTTTATAGCTAGTTTAGTTGTACATAAGTAGATATTAATAATGAGTGGGAGAAAATGAATAATCATATTTCTCAAAAGTAACCCTACACCTCTTTATATAGAGAGAGGTGTTGCGAAGATTGCAACAAAAGTCCAAGAAAATAAAATAACTAATAAAGAGATACAGAAAATAGAAGTGCTCTATCAACACTCCCCCTCAAGCTGGAGTATATGTCAATAATGCTCAACTTGGAACAACATCTGTCAAGTGCAGATCTGGCAAAAGGCTTTCTAAATATATCTACAATCTGATCTTCAGAAGCAATAGAAGTGGTGTAAATAATTCTGCACTGTATCAGATCTCTAGTATAGTGGCAATCAACCTCGACATGCTTTCTACGCTCATGGAACATCGGGTCATTTGCAATGCATGTGGCAGCTCGATTATCGCACTGCATCTCCATTGGTCCCTCTACCCGAACATGGAGATCCTATAACACTGATCTAATCTAGACCATCTCTGTGGCAGTTTGTGTCATAGCACAATACCCAGGTTCTACACTAGATCAAGATACCACCTCTTACTTTTTACTCTTCCAAGTTACTAGATTGCATGCCACACAAGTACAAAATCTAGTAGTGGATTTTCCATCTACCATGCAACCTATGTAGTCTGCATCTGAATAAGCGATAACATTCATAGGCATGTTTTTCCTAAACAAAATACCTTTACCAGGCACTTTCTTCACGTATCTAAGGACCTGCATGGCAACATCCCAATGCTACTTGGTTGGTTTGTCCATGAACTGGCTAAGTTTCCAACTACAACAGATAAATCAAGATGTGTAATAGTAAGATATAAAAGTTTACCAACCAATTGCCTATAAGACCTGCTATCTGTAGGGGGAGAATCATTGTCATAGAGACATCCTTTTGGATCCATAGATATATTAACAAATTTAGAACTCATTATCCTTGTCACCTGTAAAATATCAAGAGCATACTTGCACTGACTAAGAACAATGACACGAAAATATCAAGAGCATTCCTTCCTTACTACGTGCCACCTCAATGACACGAAAGTACCTGAGCTCACCCAAGTCTTTCATAGCAAAAGCCTCAGCCAGCTTCTTCTTTACCTCTACTATCCTAGCAATATCATCCCCAGTAAGGATGAGATCATGTACATATACAAGGAGTCCTACAACTCCTCCTATGCTCTTTCTAACAAAGAGTGAATAATCAGCTGAAGACCTCATAAGTGCCATGGTCCGTACCTCCTCTGAAAATCTCTGGAACCAAGCCCTCGGACTCTATTTTAGGCAATAAATGGCCTTTTTCAATCTGCATACACACTCCCCCCGAATTTCAAAACCTGGGGGTTGTTGAATATATACCTCCTCATTAAGATAGCCATACAAAAAGGTATTTTTCACATCCAACTGATGAAGAACCAATTATAGTGTGAAGCAACGGACAAAAAAATACATACTGTGGGAAGCCAAGCTATAGGAGAGAAAGTATCAAAGAAGTCTACCCCATAAGTCTGGGTAAACCCCTTTGCTACTGTAGCAAGAAATGGTACCATCTAGATTATACTTGAGAGCGAAGACCCAGCGGCAACCCACTAACTTGGCATGGGGAGGCAAAGTAGTCAACTCCCATGTACCTCTAGAATGCAAGGCAGCCATCTCATCCTCCATGGCTTGTCATCATTTTGGAATAAGCATGGCTTGCTGATAAGAAACAAGAGTCGGAGTTGTAGAAAGAAAGGCAGTGAAGGTAGCAAAGGATTCCCCAATAGTAATAGTAGGCATTGACTCTGCAAGATGGTAATAAGCACAACTGTGAGGAGCTTTCCTAATAGCAATAGGAAGGTGTTTGCACCTCAAAACACGCCTATAAGAACGCCTTCTTATGCTATTTTCTAGCATTAACTATGTATATTATAATCCTGTAGTTGCATTTGTAAAAACGCTTGCATGCATGCATTTAATTGAGAGGAGAAGAGAATGGAATGAATGGCTTGCATTTTTACATTTTTCTTCAAGTGTCTCTTTGCAAAAGTCCCCTCTCCATATTTTATTTTCATCTTTCTTTCTTCTTCCCACGGCTTTTCTCTCCTTCCCGCGGCTGCGTCCTTCCCGCGGCTGCACTCTTCCCGCAGCTGCATGCAGCAGCCACGTAGCACCTCTTCCCGTCACGTCTCCCTGCCAACGCCGCTCCCTACAGCTGCAACTCGCACGCCCTCTCCCTGCTGCAGCCAACACGCCCCTCTCCCCTCCTCTATAAGTAGCTGCAGCTTCATCCTCACGACGGGCGGTAGCAGCTACTGAAAAAAACCCGCAGCCACCTTCCTCGCCCGTTCTCCCCTCCCATACGCCGGCCCTCCGTCGAGGAGGCACCCGACGAGCAGGAGAACCCACTGTGGTGCTCACCACCACAGTGGGAACACCACCGCCCAGCTCTTCAACGAGCAGGTGGGCGTGGTGTTTTTCTTTTCTCTTCGTTTTCATCTCCACGTCATTGCTGCCGCTTCAAGCTCCGAAGCTTGAAGCAGCAGCAGCAGCAGCAGCACCCCCCGCCTCCTCCGCGACCTTCCCCGCAGGCGCGCAACCCTCTGCGCGCGTCTGCAGGCCCGTTCTCCGCCTCCGTCTCCGTTCTGTCCGCCTCGCAGTTGCACCCGTAGCCCGCCGCCGCGCGCACTGCAGCGGCCGTCTACGGCCTCACGCCGACCCCTGCCCCCCTCCGCGACCCTCCGCGACCACCTGCAGACCTCCTCCACGCTCGCTCCTCCGCGCCATCGCCCGCTCGTCGACTTCGCGCAGGCCTGCAGAACCCTGCGCGAAGGCGCGCCCGCACCCGCCGTCTTCAGACGTCCGCCTCCGCCTTCAGACGACGCGGCGTCAGACGTCCGCCGCCGCGAGCAGACGTCTTAACTCGCTGCCATCGTCCGCGCTCGCGATCTCTCCCGCCCGCTCTTTCTCTCTCTGGCGCTCTCTATCTCTCTCCCGCTCTCTCTCTCTCTGCTGATCTCTCTCTCCCGCTCTCTCTCTCTCACGTATTCTCTTTTTTCACTCACTCACAGACACACGCTACACCAACACACACACATCTTCACCGACACACACACACACCCACACACACACTTACACTATACGTATAGTTATATATAGTAACATATATATATTTATATACATCTATATATAATATATACATACATATATATATATATATATATATACACTTATATACATAGTAATATCTATAGTTATGTATACATACATATATATATAATATATATACATATATATATAATATATATATATATATATATCTACTTATATATATCTATATACTTATACATATACTTATATATATATATATATATATATATATATATACTTATATACATAGTATATCTATATATTTATGTATACACACACATATATATAATATATCTATATATATATAAATATACACGTATATATATATATCTATATACTTATACATATACTTATATATATACATATATACTCATATACATATATATATATATACATATCTATATACTTATATATATACACACATATATATATATATATCTAGATACATATATACTTATATACATATATATATATATACATCTATATAGTATTATATATATATACTTATATACATATATACATAGCTATATACATATATACATACATATATATATATACATATACACCTATATATATATATATATAATACATATATATCTATATATATCTATACATATATACTTATACATTTATATACATATAGATATATTTACTCATATACATACATATGTACATATATTTTCACGTTATTTACTATACGCTGTATCACGGGGATATCTGCACCAGTTGCTGATATTCCCTGATACACGCGTACAAAAAAGCGTGGTCCCATACATCATCCATCCTCCATCCACACTCCACGCGGCACATAGTCGTGTTGGTTGCGTCTCTCTAGACGTCAACTGACTCGACATAGTGCTACACTCCATCGTCACCTCCACCCCCACCCCTTTATATATATACTACATATAAATATATATCTATAGCTACTATATTTACTTTCTATCTGTTAGCTTCCTTCTTAGTAAAAAGAAAAAAAAAAGGTATAAAAGTGAAAAGATAATCTTTGAATTGCAGGTACCCCGTCTTGCGAGTAGCAAGGTGCGTTTTGGAACTCTGTTTTGGCTAAAAGCCAAGGACACAATTTTGAGGGTGTGCCTCAAGAACAAGGATTACCAGAAAAAAAACCTAAATAAGAAAAATGCCAAAAACACAATAAACGAATGGAAGAGACGCGTTTTAAGGAAAACGTAGAAACTCGACTTTAACCCCACTTCCCTGAGTTCGACCCTGGGCCTAAAAGTGACAAGATAAAATCAATTAGGCCAGGTTAAAAATTTTGTAAAGAGATGGTTAGGTCTGAATTAGGTTAACCACTATACATATTTCAACGATAAAAACATCATATTAACAACCTATCCAGGCCGACCCATCAGAAGGTTAATAGCTTCAACTCCAATCTCAGTATCAACAGAAGGAGGTGCATCAGAGGAGATAGAAACATCAAGAGAACCTGCACAAGTACTGCTAGAACAACTTGCATCAGTATCAACATGTACCTAACTAGGGGAGGAGATAGGTGGTTGAGGAGGTAGGGGTGTGTGCTCTTGTCGCCATGCATGTTGTCTATAAGTGACTGGTAATATGTAAACATGAGTAATCTCTGCCTCCTGTCTCGTATGAGGATCAGTGGTAGTGGTATCCTGACTATGTATAATAGGAATCTGTTCCAAGGGAACTGGTGGAATCGACATAGGAACATAACCTCCCTTAAATGTCATATGATGGCCATCCGTACAGAAGTAAGGAATGTGCTCATGAAAAGTAACATTTACTGTCACATAATGTTTCTTGCCTCGTGGATCATAACATTTGTACCCTTTCTGGGTACCACCATAACCCAGAAAAACACATTTTACTACTCATGGTGCTAACTTGTCTCTACTAGGTCCTAGAATATGAAGGCAACACAGCCAAATATACGAGGTGGCACAATAAATGGGTCCTTCTCCGGATAAAGAACCTGTCATGGAACTTGTTTTTGAATAGCTAAGTTGGGCAATCTGTTTATCAAGTAACATGCAGTTAAGATTGCATCTCCTTAGTAAATCTGTGGCATAATATGATGTATAAGTAAAGTCCTTGCGACATCCAACACATAATAGTGTTTCCGCTCAACAACACCATTCTGCTACGAAGTATGGAGACAAGATGTCTTGTGTATAATCCCAATGGATCTATTTGAATAGCTAAGTTGGGCAATCTGTTTATCAAGTAACATGCAGTTAAGATTGCATCTCCTTAGTAAATCTGTGGCACAATATGATGTATAAGTAAAGTCCTTGCGACATCCAACACATAATAGTGTTTCCGCTCAACAACACCATTCTGCTACGAAGTATGGAGACAAGATGTCTTGTGTATAATCCCAATGGATCTGTAAATGGCTGCTAACTTAGCAGTACAAAATTCCAAAGCATTATCTAATCAAACAATTTTCACAATGGTAGAAATTTGAGTCTTTATTTGCAAGATAAATGCTTCAATTATAGATCCAACATATAATTTATTCTTTAATAGAAACAACCAAGACATTCTAGAAAAATCATCCACTATAAACAAACAAAATCTATGACCAAGTTTATCTAGGACTCTACTAGGTCCCTATGCATCCATATGCAATAAATAAAAAACTGTAATGGAACTCTGAGATGAACTAGAAGGAAAACTGGCTCTGTGATGTTTTCCCAGCTGGCACGCATCATAGAAAATCCCAGTAGTAGATGATATATGAGGAATAATATGGCGAAGCCTATCTAGAGATGGGTGTCCAAAACAACAATGCCACTGAGGCACTGTACCAACACTGAAAGCAACCTCCCCCTGACATATAGCAACAATAGGAGTCTGGATCAGGCGATATACACCCCCTTCCTCATGTCCTCCACCAATCGTCCTCCCTGTGAGTTTGTCCTGAAAAATACAGCACAACTCATCAAAAATAGCATGACAGTGCAAGTCTTTTGTAATTCTTCTAATAGACAGAAGACTAATAGGAAAGTCAAGAACATAAAGAATATTAGGCAAAGTCAATGAAGATGTCACAGCCACATCCCCTCTACCATGAACTCTACACTATCTACCATCTACCACCTAAACTGATCTATCAGAAGACACAGTCTCAACTTGTCTAAAGCATGTTTGATCACTATTAAGATGCTGAGATGCACTAGAGTCTACTAACCACATAACACTGTCAGAAATACCACTACTAGAACTACAAGCTGTAGATATACATGAGGTGGCCAAAGTAGCAGTATCAAAAGTATAAGTATTCTCCTAAGTCCATTGGGTAAGACGCTGAACCACTACATCATAGTCAGCACGTGATACAGTGTCGCTCGTCTCCTTCATAGAAATGGCTTGATTGGCCACAAGAGGTTTAGCATGCTTAATCCAACAAGCAACCTCAAAATGTCCAATCTTGCCACAGTGAGAACATGTGGTGCGAGGTTTACCAGTCATACCCTGATCTCCACGTCCTCTCCCTTTACTAGTTGTAGCGCCACGCACACTTCTAACAGCCACCACAAGAATAGGAGTATGTCCTACATCTGACGTAAATGGTTTAACAACCACTCCTCTCACCCAAGTGTATGATTCCTTAAGTGACGAAAGCTTAGCAAGAGTCAAAATCTGTGACCTGGCAACCTCATAATCTGGTCCAAGACCATCTAGAAATTGAAGAACAACATACTCCTTGTGTGCCCTTTGAGTCACACATGTGCATATAAGGAAACATGCATTATACTTTTCCAAGAGCCCTTTTAAGATGGCATAGTACTGTGAAAGAGATTGGCCCTCTTGTTTCAGACTACCAATAGCATGGTGAATCTCAAAAACTTTGCTGGAATTCTTCTCCTGAGAATGTGTCACGTAGAGAAATCCACATTTCCTTGGTTGTCTTATAGTACATGATCCCATCTCCAATCTGAGGCTTAATAGAATTCATGATCCAAGCACGAACCATAGCATTATCTTTCTTCCATGCGGCATATTTTTCGATCTTATCTTGTGGCTCCAATTCTAATAAAATGTGTTCCTTATCATGTCCCTCAACTATCACGAGGAATGTCTAGGACCACCTAGCATAGTTGGTCTCATTAAGCTTGGCAATAGGAACGAAGAAGGGAGTTTTGTAGCTCCCAATGTCTGTAGCGATAACCGATGACACCTCCAAAGACGATGAAGAAGCCATCATGCCTTGGACAGCCACAAGATCACAAAAACAGGATCTGAAATCAATTTTCAAATCTGATAGAATTGGGATTTAGAGAGAACATGATCTCAGATCAGATCTGCATCTTCATTTGAAGACCCCCTTGGAGAAATGCTAGCCTCTCTTGGGTGCGGGGAAGAACACCCGAGATGGCCCCAAGGAGATCTAAGTGTCTTTCTCTCATGCAAGGTAAGAGAAGTAGCCCTAAAAATGGGCTATCAACTCCTCCAACCCTAGGTGAAGCATTGCAGATGGCATCACGCCACTACAGAGCATGCTACGCCAGCCCTACTACCTTGTAGATCCACTTTAGTGGACTAATTTAGTGCCTAAGTACATTATTATGGGATGGAATTCAGTTTAGAGAATACACTAAATTGATAAAGTATTTAAAAGAATATATTGACATTCATGCAATTTTGTGGAAATACATTGCATACGTATGTGCATTGATTAATCATATATTGCAAATACTTATTCTTCTTTTGGGAATATTGGAATGCCATATTCACATGAACAAAAAAGTTAGGGAAGTGGATGATTGGGAATCAATTATATGCAAAGAAATCACGTGTAGGATTTTATGAGATTCCTCTTATTTCTTTCCTTATTCTTCCCCTCAAATCTCTCTCACTTTCTCTCTGTCATTCTCTTAATTCTTTGTATATTAGGAGAAGAAGACAACCAGAGGGATCATCTCCCTCCTCACAAGGAGGAGACCCCTCTCTCCAAGCACAAGACCCGACTCCATCACTACGAGTTCCACAACCACGACCACACCATGTGCCGACCGCAGCCGCTCCACCACTAAGTCTCGTTCATCTCCTCAACCGCGACCGTGCTTCCTCTCGACGAGCATGGTAACAGCATGCTCCTCGACACCATGTTCTCCTCATTGTGATCGTGCACCACATCCTCTATGAGCACCACATCCACGATCTACTCGACAACACCACATTCCTCGCATGCACGCAACCAATTACGAGTGGCCTTTTCACTGCAATCCCTCCTCTTCATCGAACAAGCAACATCACTTCTTCTTATTCTTATTCTTCTTCTTACTAAATCCTTGTTACAAACTTAGAAGAACCCATCACCATCGACTGCTAGCCACCACTCCTGGCCACCATCCTCACCATCGACGACCTCATGCATGCACAGCCAAACTCACGCACATGCAGCAGCTCTCATGCATGTACTCCCTCACACACCGCATCCTCAACCACCTCCACCTCCCAGGTGCATCCGCAGCCACACCCTTCCTACACACCTACGCTGCCACTGAGAATGCCCCTCCATGCACCCACAGCATCCTCGTAGCACGCCACCAACAGCACCCTCCTTCCGTTGTCGCACACACCTATGCACCTAGAGCTTTTGTTGATGCTCGAAAGTTGTCGTTAAAGTATAGTATCGTCGTATAGTGATGAAAATTGCAACAACATTTAAATTTATAAACTCAAAAACACAAGTGAGTCCGAGGTCATTCGTAAAGAGCAAATTTGGAATTCACAACACTAAACAAAAATATGGACAAGGAGCACAATACTAAGATGTTCAATGAATAAAAATATACTCAGAAATGTATTCAATTATATCTAAAAAATTATTGGGATAAAAAGAATAAGAGAATTCTAGAAATGGTGATTTGAATCACTAATTATATCCAATCAAGCACATATCCCAATGTTTCAAGCCAAATTAAATGTTTTAACAGTGGTCACAACCACATAACCACATCAGCACAGAGCCAATATCTCCACAGTGATCAGAACCAAGTTTGAGTCAGACGTCAGGCACAACCCCCAGAAGGCTCAAGTATCATGCCAAAGCACCTCAAGAATGCACCTAAGTGTTAGGCACTTTTCCTGAAGATCTACAATGCAAAACAAACCCCCACCCTCCTAAGAAACATCTTCCTTTCTTTCTCATAATTGAATGGGTATAGGTTAGCCGAGTAATCAGATCCGGGTATAGGGACTAGACCCACTAGCCTGAATAGTGAGTGAGTGCGTGGCACATGCATGGGGGACCCAACGCTCATGTGTTGAGCAGCTGGATTACGCACAAGATGTGTGTTATATGCCTTTGCGAGCTTGTCAGTCTCTGATGTGGGACTAAAAATAAGGCACTCTCTTCGCATGAAGCTGCGAACTTTCTCCTAACAATTGTACTTGCTACTTCATTGCTTTCTTCGATTAGTGATGCAGATGACCTCGTAAGGTGAAGCCGCGTCGAGTGGACATTGTATCAGGATGGATGGTAGCTAGAGAAAGGAGGATGGCTTCAAGGAAGACGACGGCGGTAGTGAAGCTCCGATTGAATACCTAAAAACACGAACATAGGCAAAGAGCCCCAATTAAAGAGCTCAGAAGCTCTGTCGTGAAGTGGCAAAGGTGGCAGCAATGTTAATTTGCTGATTGGTGTAGTGTGGAGATCAATTAAGGTTGGGGAGGACGAAGGTGTAATGGGTTCTTCGGGGAGTGCAGGTGTGCAAAACCCTAATTAGTTGAGGGGTTTTGTTCACGGAGGCAAGTGGAAGCTTATGGCAGTGTTGGTGGGGCATTTGGTGGTGCGTGGTAGTTGCACCACCACGTCGGAGGCGTGGCCAGAGACAGAGAAGACGGAGGGGGAGAGCGTGATATGCGGTTGAATTGGGAGGAAAAGGAGCTAAGAAAGGTCTAGATTGGGAGAGGTAGAGGATAGACCTAATTATGGATGAAGGCAAAGGGAGATCCAGGTCGGCTTGTCTTGCTGGCACCGGAGGAGGTGAAATCTCTGATAAGACGAACGACGATGAGGAAAGGGCTCGAAGCAGCCAAATTGTGATCGGTTCGGGTCACGAAGAAGAGAGGAGAAGGTTGGTGCCTCCAATTTGGCTATTGGAGGCATGGAAGAGAATAGGCTAGACAACCATCAGAGTCGCAATTAGAGATGGCCATGGGAAGAAGGGAAGAAGCATTTTGAGTTTGGACCGGACTCCAAAGCATGTTAAGATGTTGAGGAGTTTAAATAGAGGTGTCTGAGCCCCTAGATTGCACGAAATCATTGCAATTTTCTCGTGAAATTCACAAGGAATTCATACTGAAAAATGTGGATTCGCTAGGTTTTTAGGAGGTGAATCAAGGTTTGGGATCAGGTCCAACAGATTAGGCAACTCCTCTAGAGCAATCCCTCTAAATTTGGAGGGATTTGGTTGAGGAATCACGGAGAAATCTTTGATTGAAGATCGACAAGTTTGGGTTCACACCTCTAATGGCAGCAGTAACTTGTTTGAAGAAAATGAAAAGAGGTTAGGGACCCAAATGCAATAAACTTGAAAGTTGAGGGGCTAATTATGAGAAATAGAGTTCTAAAGGGCTAAAATGCAAACTATGTTAAGATAGACTTTGATTGGGCCCAAATTTTGGTATTAACCTAATTTAGACCCAAGGAATCTAGTGGTGAACTTGGATTATAGTTTTGACGACATTTGACTAGGAAATTTGCATTGAAGCCTAAATCAGGGTAAAATCTCGTCTAAAACTCTATTCTATGTCAAAATGGGTTTAGATGGTTAAACCAAGCATACCAAACCACTTAGAATATTTTGCTATGAATTTTACAAGATTTTTATTGATTTTATCCTAATCAGAACCTTTTAATTCAAGTGGGGCTGATAATTAGGGTTTTGTGTATTATTTTGGTTCTCGAAATACGTGAAATCCTATTTTTGTCAGTGTTGACCCACTTTTTGGTCTTTAATTCTCAATTGACCTCTAATTAATCCTTGGGTGACCCTGTGGTTACTCTGCATTTGTGATGTGATGTTAAAACTACAGATTTAGCCCTATTTTAGTGTTTTCTTCTCAAAACAGATCTGAGTTGCATTACTGTCCTCAGGCTATCATTCAGGAGCATTTATCTCTTGATTTCAACTAATTCAAGCTAGTTATAGCAAATGATGGTGTTACCATCATACCCCTATGCCTAACGTTTACTAGTCCCTAACAAAATCTCATGGAAAGAACTCGATCTCTAGATCGTGCTTTGATGTTTAGATGCTTGTTTGTACCACTTCTATAGAAATTAGACTAGAATAGCAATAGTAGGCCTAGAGGTACTCAAGTACCAGCCCAGATCCAGACCTAAACCAGACTAGTGTGTGGATTTTTGGGTGCTTAGGATACCAAGTCTCGCAAACCAAAAGGTGGGCAATGGGGCCGAATAATACTAAGCCTTAGACTTAATACATCAGCTTCGTACTTTCCTTAACTTCTTGAGGACTAATCCTCATCTTAATGAATATGTAAGTGTTTAAGTCTTAAAACAAGCCCAAGAGCTCTAAGATCAGTACTCTTACTAATCTCCTTGTCTCTAACACTTCAGGACTTAATCCTTATTTTGATTAGGCCTAGAACTTAAGTAGATCCCATAATCAATTGCAAGACTTTCAATTTTCTTTGATTTTGCTCCTTTTGGCATTCTTTGTATTTCCTCCTCAAGAAAGATTTTTCAATCAATTCTCAAAATTTTCCTTTCCTTTCTCCATTTTTTCTTTTTTTTTCAAATATGTATTTTTTTGTGAGAACCCTCCGAGAATTGAATTTCCATTTGTTTTACACTTTAACACCCTCCCATGCCTAAGTTTTGCAATGTCCTTATTGTAAACTAGGTGGGTATGAAATCAACTTGGTTCAAGAATTAAAACAGGGTCAAAGGATGAGTGAACTGGTCAGGATGACTATTATGGACGATTTCAAGCTTTGATACAGGTACCAAAGATGGAGTCAACTATTTCAAAGTTGAACCCTAAAGTGCAGTAGGCATGTAGCTCAAAAGGATGATCAAAAGGGTCTCAGGTTTTTGGAATGACGGGTTGTCTCCGTTAAGCACTAAATTCAATGCCTTCAGCCGAGTAGAAGGTGGTCATGGAGAAGGGGTGGCCAGATTGGAGGAATTTTGTAGAACAAGCACCTTGACGAGTAGTCTGGTTGGTCCAACCAGGTGCTTGTTCAAATCAATAGGCTGATGATGCAGACCAAATCCAATTAGTCTGGTGGGTTGATGGACGTGAATCAGTAGATGTGGAGCCCACCAGATACTTTGCGCTCAAATAGATATGGAAATGTGAATCTAGGGTTCGGTTGAATCAGCTCTACTTGATCAGAGTAGGGGTCCTTAAATGATAATGGATCTATGGAAAATGTAGGAACCCTACTAACAGGATCAAAGAAGGACAAGATGTGGTTATCATTTGGATCGATGCCCGATTCCCGATCAAAAGATGGAGGTGAATCATATGTGACCAAATCAGAAATAGGTAAATCTGAGTAGAAATTGATTCCGGTGGTGGATCAGGGTTGGGATCGGGTTTCGAAAGGGTCTGTATGAGGTGCGGCATCTTTAAGTTCCAATTCATTGGCCTCAAACTCAGAATCAAAGAACAGATCATGGATACTGAGGTCATAAACTGGCTCGTAATCATCTAGAAACAAAGGTTCTCCGAAATTAGAGTATGATTCGAAATCATCAAAGAATGTGCAACACTCAACTTCTAAACCTAATTCAAGAGCAAGATTTCCACCACTAAACAAATCATGATGCATGGAATTGTCAACCTAACCTTGGTTTAACCTAGTCTCGGATTCCAAGCTCAAAGGGATATCCTTATTAGGCACAGGCTCAAGTTATGGGTACTTAGGGTAGATCCAATCAAATCCCAACTCTTCCAACTCCTTAGATTTTGTGTCATAATTCGGTGTGACTTTTGAAAATTTAATTCATTCCTATGAGGAGTCTAGAGAAGTATAATCATCAAACACTGGCCCGAAATCATAATTCAGATCTAAAATCTGATTCTCATCACATTGGGCCTCATGATCATCCTAAATAGGCTCAAATCTAGATTCTATGTTAAGGGTAGGAATTAGGTTACTAGAATCTGAGTATGGTTCTATTAGGATGTCAGAATTGCTCTTGAGGATTACCTTAACAGGATAAGCTGCAGGAATTACATCCTCGAGAGGTTCTGAGTCAAGCTCATCATAGGTGTTTGGTAAATCAAGGCATGATGGACTAGCTTCATGGCTTTCTATGGCTGGTTCATGTGTATTCACGCTAAGTCGATGTTTAAAAAGTGTTGTGTTGCAGTATAGCTGAAATAGCATTCAAACAAATACAATTTTTATTACTCGAATAAGTTCCAAGGTTGAACACAAGGAGAAATATGGGATTTAGAAATCAAGATCACAATTAAAATTTAAAAGATATTGCAATAATATCAGTAGCAATGTGCAAAAAGATGAGAGTAAAATGGTGATTTAGATCACCAAATACTCCTACAATATCACTAAGGAACTCAATGTAAATGTATGCTAACATCTATTCTCTTCTTCTTTTGTTCTTCTCCTTTCTTCTTCTCTTTCTCTGCTTTCTCTGATTCTTCCTTTCCTCTTCAGCTCTTTCTTCAGACCTGCATCTTCTTCTTTCTTGGCTTTCTCAGTTACAACCTCTCGAAGCCTTCTTCTTCTTCTTTTTTTGCCTTTATCTTTCTTCTTCTTTGGCCCTTAGATGCTTTCTCTTCTTCTTCAACTTCAGGCCTTCTCCTCTTCTTCTTTAGCTTTCCTCTCCAGAATTCGGCTAAGTGTCAGTCGAGGGTTCCTGTAGCAAAACCCTCCCCCTACCCATGCAACTCTCCTCTCTTTTTCTCTCTCAGGATCCGCTCATCCAGAGTCATGGGTATCCAGGTTATCGGGTCAAGAGCATACCTGAATCCAGGCTTACCAGCGTGGGGTGGTGAGTGAGAAGTGCAGGTCGGGTCGAGTCAGGACAAGTCCGCCGGGGCATGTCATGGACGAGGCTGGGTGAAGGTGAGAGGGACCTCACCCCGTGGACTTGAGGCGAACAGCTATCAGCACTTTTTCAATTTATGCAAGTGCGCAGCTTCAAAACTGCCCGATGTGGGACTATCCGCACACGTCCTTTCTCGCGTGCCCGCAGCAGGGAGTGTCCTTCACAATTACCTCAACAACTGAGGCTCACGTCTTCAATTGAGGATCTGGGACCGTGCGCGAGATACTTTCACGCGTTCTGGGACTTCAACCTGGGACAGCAAGGCCTAGAGCAAACCTGCAAGCAAGCTTGAAGCTTGCTCGCTAATGGCAGATAAGGTCTGGTACCTGAAAATAATAAAACGGCCTCTCAGCCATGTCAGAGCGCTCAGGGAATATCGCCGGAGCACGACGAACGTGATGGGGGTGGTGCCATGGTGTGACAGTGACCGTGAGTGTGTGGCTAGGTCAAATTGTGTGTGTGTGAGTGGGTGTGTTCGGGGGTACGTGTGAGTGAGTGGATGGGTGAATGAAGAGAGGGGAATGATCAGGGATGCGTGGCGAAGGCTTTGCGAGGGTCGACGAGGGTTTTGGTGGGTTGTGGAGGTGGGATGGCATCACTAGAGGGGGTGGCCGGAGATGGAGGAGATGGAGGTGCGAAGGGGCATCAGTGGTCAATTTTGGAAAGTAAAGAGCAAAGAAGAAAGTAGAAGGGACAGAGAACTTAGGTAGGAAGTCAATGGACGAATTGGGGCAGTGATGGCGTCGGGTCTGGTGTGGCCAACGTCGAAGATGAAGGCAACTCTGGTTAGGTAGGGACGGCGAGGATGAAGGGGAAAGGGGCATCTACTGGTACGATGAGACGCGTAAGAGAGCAGGGAGGATGAATCCACCGCAGGTATGGCAGATGGATGACAAGAAAGGGCAGAGGGAATCGTTGGGCATCGAGGAGCCTTCGGCCATGAGGGAGAGAGGAATTTGAGAGGATTCACGACTGAATTCAAGCGTGGAGTATTCAGGAGGATCCGGGCTTCTTTAAATAAGGATCTGAGGGGCAGTTAGAGCTTATAGGAAACATGCTTCCCAAGCTTTGAAATTCACCGGATTTGGGAGCTTTCAAGAGACCTAAATCTCTCATGCGTTCGCATGAGAGATTGGGAGGGAATCAAAGCACATGGATGGGTTCATATTGGAGATAATTTCTTAAAGAATCTCCTTCCAATTTTAGAAGAGATTCTCTAGGCAATCAAGGAGAAATCACCTGTCAAAGGTTGCTAGAGTAGGTTTCCTCCGCGATAATGGTAGAGGGACTTAATTGTGAAGTTGACGAAGAAGTTATGGGGTTGTCCGCAAGGGTTTTTGAAAGTTAGGGGTATAAATGTAATTAAACAGGACCTTTTTGCAAACTAGGTCAAGGCAAACTCATCTTGGGTCCAAATTTTGGTACAAACCTAATTTGGACCTAAGGAATCCAATGGTGAAGTTGGATTTTGATTTTGACCATGCTTGACTGGGTAATTTATGCAAAAAATTTAAATTATGGCAAATATCTATCTGAGACTCCATTTTAGGTCAAGATGGGTTCTGATGGCCAAATTGAGGGTACTAAATCCTATAGAATGTTTTTATATGATTTTTATAGGATTTAAGTGAATTTTATTTTGACCAGAACCTTGGTTAATTAAGTAGATCAATTTTTAGGATTTCAAAAGTCATTTAATTCGCAGAACACTCACAAACCCTTTTCTATCTAATCCAACCCACTTGTTATCTTATTAAGACCATTTGACCTTTATTCAATCCTTGAGAAAACCCATGGTTGTACTTCATACATGATAAGCTGGTAAAATTACAGTTTTACCCCTAGTTTCTTATTTTTCTCTCAGAATAGTTATGCAATGAATTATGACCTTCAGTTGGTTATGTAGGAGCATTTATTGACTTCATTGGGTCAAAATGAGCTAGTTGGGGCTTATGATTGTGTTCCCATCATACCCCCATGCCTAACTTTTGCTAATCCCTGAGCAAGGCATTAACTTTGATTCTAGACCATGAAATCTTTTGATACTCAAAACTTTGATGCGTGCTTCCTTTTTTAGATTAGGTTAGAATGCCGATAGTAGGCCTAGAGGTACTTAAGTACCAACCAAGATCCAGACCTGACTAGCTCTAGCCTTAGTCTACCGAGAAGGTTTCTAAGGCCCACAGGAACTAACCTAAGGTTCATTGAACTCTGCGGTTAAAGCACCCGTGCTTGTAGCATGTTTTTAACCTCAGTTTAGTTTGCAATGCATTTTTGTCAAAGAGAGACAGAGAAATTTTTCTTTGTTTTTGGAGAGTTTTCTCTCTCTTTTCTTTTTATTTCTAGCTTCAGATTGGCTTCACAACACGATCTGTATCGGATTCCTAGTCCCCATCATCAATCCTCGCAGGGTCCCTGGCAATCGATGCTTCGAGATAGCACCACCCATGGCAACCCCTAGAACCCCGACTTTTGAGATTTCGAGATAATCCTACCCATGGTGTTCTGTAGCTAAATCTAGACCCTAGCAATCGACATTTCGGGATAATGCCGCCCATGGCATCTAAACCAACACAGGGTGCTTACATGCTCCTGATAGGATATGTAGATATCCTAGGAGACAAGCACTAAGGAGACGATATGTTATTGTGCATCTTCGAGGGGAATTTCCCTCCTCTCCGTGCCGGGAACTCATCCAAATCAACTTGTGTTGATCAGCCGCTCCTAATATAGGTGATTTTCTTTTAGAATAATTTAAACGCATTTGCGTGATTTTGATACTTAGGTGCACTGAACCAGACTATGTGTGGATTGGGGTGCTTAGGTTACCGAGTCCTGCAAACCAGAGGTCAGTTAATGAGGCTGAATACTCCCTAAGCCTTAGACCTAATACTTAAGCTTCACATTTTCACCACCCTCTTGAGGATTATCCAGATCTTAGCAGGTACTTAAATTTTTAAGCCTAGGATTATAGCCCAAAAGGCTTAAAATCAGTGTCCCTACTAATCTCCTCTTTGTTTCATTTGCACTATTTGGCTTTCACTTCTTTCTTTTGATATGGTCTAGAACTAAATCAATTCCATAACTTCTTACTAATGACTACATCTTCATCTTTTTCTTTTCAGCTTGTGCACCTTTTTGACATTTTTATCTCCTCCCCTTTTTCTCCTCAAAATTGATATGCCATCAAAATTTTCTCTACTCTCATGTTTTTGTTCTTTTTCAAGAATTTTTTTATTTTTTTGGTTTTTTTTGGAATATGTGAGTTTTTTTTATGAAACCTTTCTTGTAAGATGATTTTCACGGTGTTTTGCACTTTAATACCCCCATGCCTACGATTTGCAATGTCCTCATTGTAAATTAAGTGGGTTCAAGTCCAGCTTAGATCATTCATTAGAATAAGTTTTAGGTGGGTGAATGGGTCGGGATGACTATTGCAGATGATTTCAAGCTCAGGTACGGGTACCAGAGGTGGAGTCGGTTGTTCTAATGGATGAACCCTAAAGTGCAATATGAGTTCAGCATAGGAATGTGTCAAGAAAGGTTTCAGGTTTTTCAAAATGACGGGTTGCCTCCCATTAAGCATGGAGTTTTACGCCATCGGCTGGACGCAATGAGCTCAGGGAGAATGGAGGGTAAAAGAAGTCTCAGCCAAATTTGTATCAGTCAGTTCAATGAATGGTTTGAGTCTTTGACTATTCACGAAAAAAGGTTCTGAATCGTGGCTGAGTTGACTGATTTCGATAGCTCCATTTCCAAAGATTCATCTGACGAGGTAAGGTCCGATCCATTTTGATCTGAGTTTTCCTGGGAACAGTTTGAGTTTGGCATCAAAGAGTAGGACTTTTTGGCCAGGGCAAAAGATCTTTCTGGATATGTGCTTGTCGTGAAAGGCCTTAACCCGCTCTTTGTAAATTCGTAAGTTCTCATGCGCGTCATGGCGTAATTCATCGATCTCGCTCATTTGAAGCTTTCTGTGGGTTCCTGCCTTAGAAAGATCGAGATTGTAGTTCCATACTTCCCAAAAGGCCTTGTGCTACAATTCGACGGGGAGGTGACATGCCTTCCCATACACCAATCTAAAGGGAGACATACCTATTTGGGATTTGTGGGCGGTTGTTGTCGAGTCCGGATAGGTTGTTAATATGATGATTTTATCATTGAAATATGTATAGTGGTTAACCTAAATCGGACCTAGCCATCTCTTTACAAATTTTTTTTTTTAACCTGGCCTACTTGATTTTTATCTTGTCACTTTTAGGCCCAGGGTCAAACTTAGGGAAGTGGGGTACAAGTTAAGTTTCTACACCTTTCCTACAATGAGTCTCTTCCATTCGTTTATTGTGTTTTTGGTGTTTTTCTTGTTTAGATTTTTTTCTGGTAATCTTTGTCGTTGAGGCACACCCTCAAAATTGGATTCTTGGCTTTGAGCCAAAACAGAGTTCCAAAACGAGTCTTGCTATTCGCAAGACGGAGTACCTGCAAGTCAAGGATTATCTTTTCTCTTGTATATATTTTTTTTATCTTTTTACTAACAGGAAAGCAAAACAGAAATAAAGTAAATATAGTGCATATATATATATGTATATATTATATATGTATAAACGGGTGGGGGTGGAGGCGGAGATGGAGTGTAGCACGGTGTCGAGTCGGTCGTCGTCTAGAAAGATGCAACCAACAGGACTAGGTGCTGCGTGGAGTACAGGATGGATGGTGGAAGATGTATGTAACCACGCTTTTTATACGCGTATATTAGGGAATATCAGCAACTGGTGCAGATATTCCCGTGATACAGCGTATGGTAAGTAATGTGAAAATATATATATATGTATATATGTAAATATGTCTATATGTATATATATATATGGTTATAAATATATAGGTATATATATATGTATGTATAAGTAATAGGAATATATGTATATATAGATATATGTAGCTATATGTATAGATAGATATATGTATATATATATGTATGTATATATAGTTATAGATAAATATATGTATATATATATATATATGTATGCATGTATGTATGTATATAATGCTATATAGATGTATATGTATATATATATATATATATAAATAATAATATATGTATATAGGTATATGTATCTAGATATGTATATATATGTATATATGTAAATATAGTTATATAGATATATATATATATGTATATATGTATGTATATATAAGTAGGTGTGTGTGTGTGTGTATATATATATATATATATATATAAATATACATATATATATAGATATATGTATATTTATATATATATATATATGTGCATAAATATATGTATATATATCAGTATATATATGTGTATATATATATATATAAGTAGATAGATATATATATATATGTGTGTGTATATGTATAGACTAATACATAGTTATATAAGTACTAATATATGTATAGATATATGTATAATTATATATAAGTATATAGGTATATGTATATATATGTATATGTATATGTGTGTGTGTGTGTGTATATATATATATCTATATATATAGATATATATATGTATATATGTATGTACGTATACTAATACATAAGTTTATAGGTACTACTATAAGTATAAATATAAGTATATATATATATATGTATATAAATATATGTATATATATATCAATATGTATAAGTCTACGTATATATGTATATATATATATGTTTATAATAGTGTATATGTGTGTGTGGGTGTGTGGAAGTGTTAGTGTAGGTGTGTGTGTGCGTCGGTGTAGAGAGTGTGAGAGAGTGTTGTGAGAGAGAGAGAGAGAGATAGAGTGGGAGAGGAGAGAGCAGCTACTCTGCTGGAGTGAAAGGGCGCAATTAAGGCATCTGGGCGCGAAGGGCATCGTCTGGGGCTTCCACGCGCATACACGCAGGCGAGTCTGCGCAGAGAGGAGCGCACGAGAGAGGAGAGCGGAGAGGAACCCGCAGCGCACAGTGCTGTGCGGAGAGGAGTATGCGAGTGAGTGAAGTGGGTGATGCGGGCCCACGTGGACGAGTGTGGCGGACTGGCAGATGCGCGGGAGAGTGCGGGCGATGCGGGTGGAGACGTACAGGCGGGCGTGTGCACAGGCAAGGGCCGGTTGTGGCGCGCCGGGCGACCGGGAAAGTGAGAAGCTTTCCGGTCACCCCACTGTAGCCACAGTGTCGTGCAAACTCGCGTGAACAGTGGCTGCAGTGTCGTTCGCGCCGCGCAACCGGGTACGGGCGGTTGTGTGAGTGTGGCCGGCTCGCGGCTGGTGCGCGTGGGTTGGCGCGCGAGGGAGAAGGCCTGCACCGGCCGGTTGCGAGCTTGGAGAGCTCGCGACAGAGCACGCGGAGAGGGAGGCGAGGGCACCTGCAGCTTGCGTGGAAGCTTGCGGGTGCTGACAGGGGGCGAGGAAGCGCCTGGCCAGCCGCTGCAGTGACGTGCAGAGGCCAGTTGCTGGCGGAAGAGGGCGCAACAGGGTGGAGAAAGTGGAAGGCGGAGAGGGCCTGCAGGCGCGCGAGGAGGGCGAGAGCACCTGCAGGTGCCCGTGGAAGGGGCTGCTGCTGGGCGTGCGAAGCTTTTGGGCTTCAAACCTTGAAGCTGCTCCAATGGCTGGAATGGCGGAACGGAAAAAACAGTGAAGAAAACCACCACGCCCACCGGTTCTTTGAAGAGCTGGGCAGTGGTGGTCTCACTGTGGTGGTGTGCACCACAGTGAGGGCTCCTGCCCGCCGGGTGTCTCCGAGGAGGGCCGTCGTATGGAGGGGAAAGGAGGAGAGGATGGCCTAGAAGGAGAAGGTTGTGCTGTAGGTTCTTTTCGTGGCTAGGACCAGGCTTGCTACTGAAGGAAAAGCCGCGGCCTTTTTATAGGAGAAGAAGGCATGGCCATGAATGGCCACGGCAGGGAATGGCAGCCGTAGGGAAGGGCTAGCAGGGAGAGGGATGGAGAGCAGGGAATGGCAAGTTGCAGCTGCGGGAAGCATGGTGCGAGGAGAAGATGCATGTAGCCGTGGGAAAGATTAAAAATCAAGTGGAAATAGAAATAGAGATGGGAATTTTGCAAAGATGCACTTGAGGAAAAATGTAAATGCAAGGCCACTTATTTCGTTCTCCTCTCCTCTCAATTAAATGCATGCATGCAAGTATTTTTACAATGCAACTATGGAGACCTAATATGCATAGGTAATGCTAGGAAATAGCACAAGAAGGAACTATTGCAGGTGTATTTTTATGGTGCAATCATACCCCCATGCCTATCTTTTGCTAGTCCCTAGCAAAACATTTTTTGTAGTATTTAGAAATGATCTTAAGCTGAAGATTTTCTTCTGAGGCGATATAGGTGTGTTTATTGTTGGATATTGTGAGAACCAATTGTAGAGAAGACTACCAGTACTTTAAGTCTCACATGATATAGATCATCTCTCAACTAACCAGGAGTCTTGGTATTTAAACCTTAAGTACGGTTTCCAGGACCCAGGAGATTTTTGCCGTACTTGAGAGCTCAAGAGATTATGGCTTATGCTTAGTGAAGGATCAAGACTGACCAGATGAACATTAAGACTCAAGCCCAGGATTTCACAAATTTTTAAGTAAAGGTTGGTCCCAGTTTCAGCTTGTGTCTTCGGATTGACCCTTAAGAAGATGATGGAAACTCAACTCCCATTTTCTGATATTTGTGGCTCAAAGAGAATAGGATAGAGCCTTTTTTAGTGTAGCGACTTTGCGAGATATACTGACTTATTTTCATCTTTTTTTTTTTTTTGAAACACGTGTTAGTATATCTCTTACAACTTTATTTGGAGGAGCACACTTTTCTTTTTGGTGGGAGAGTTTCTTTTTGGTAGAAAGAGTTTCTCCTAAACACAAGACTAAAACCTGGGATAAAAAGTCTACCTACATGCACAGGTAAAGACTCCACCTTCCCTAATGAACACTAGGGTTGGATCTTATGTTCACCTGGTCTTTCCTGATATGTGTAGCGTGAACCAAGTTTACTTAAGCTCTCAAGTCGAAGCAAACCAACGAATCCTATACTAGTGTCTTAGGTACAAGAATATGTCCTTAATTAGGAGAGATTCTGATCTAATTCGTCAATGCTCAAGTGAATTAAGCCCGAGCCTGAGCGAATCAAGCTTCTGTGGCCTGGAAAGTCTTCAAAACAGAGGTTGAATATCCATAAACACTTATTGTATTTTTTTGTTTCAGCTTTCAGATCATTACTAAACACCATTTATTTATATTTTTTTTCTTTTTCTTTTTCTTGCATATTTATAAATAGGTGGAAACTGCATGATACCATAAAATACCCAGATCCTATGGATGCCTATCCACCTCCCCATGCCAAAGAATGCTATGTCCTCATATGCATGCAGGGAAAGGTAGAGAAAGGATGAAAGATTGGGTAACGAAAGCTGAGGTGCAGGGTATACAACAGGGTGGTAGGGTGGGTGGATGGTGGGTGGTGAAGTGAAAAGTGAAGTGATCGTGATAGTGGCGTGAAAACTGATGGTGGAAAGTGAAAGGTTTGGTATTTCATGGGACGAGAGTGTCCCAGGCAGATCAGAAAATAGTTCAGGAGGAAGAAGTTGGCCCTCAGATTGGCCAAGAAGAGGGGCTCTTTGGATAGATGGATCCAAAAAGGAACTGCCCCAGTGAGTAGGATATGGGCTTAAGGTCCCAGTGTGGAGTTGCAAATCCGCCTGATTTGGCGGGAAAGAAAGGGCAATCTGGTCTTCAGGAGTGTGGACCGGTGGTGAGTAGCCTGGATATGATTCAGACCACGAGGTATGGGAAGCGGAGAAAACCTCGTCAGAAGTCTGGCCAGGAGAAGGAATGGGACAAGGGAGAGATGGGAGAATGTCACAATATGTGTTGGTCAGGCAATCATCAGTGTTTATAGGTAATCTGCAGCAGTCTGAATAGGCCTCAATTAGTTCAATACACGCACTGACAGTCATGTCCTCGTCAGACGTGTCGTCCTTGATGCCATCATAATCAAAGTTCTTGGCTGCCTTGAAGATGTTAAGTCTGAGCTTTTCAGATCCAACAGCAATCTCAATACAGCCCGACTCGCAGTCGATAAGGGCGTGGGCTGTGGCCAAGAAAGGTCAACTAAGGATGATCGGACAATCAGAAAGTGAGCTAGGAACTTCCATATCTAAAACAAGAAAGTCGACAGGAAAACAGAGACTGTTGACCCTAACCACCACGTCTTCCACCACACCCTTTGGGATTTTGATAGAACGATCTGCCAACTGTAACGTAACAGGGGTGGGTTTCAGATTTCCCAAGGAAAATTTTTCGAGCATGATGGTCGGTATAAGATTTATGGAAGGGCACGGTTAAAACTGCAGCCTTGGATGCTACAGGAAATCAGTGGTGTGCCCGGATCTTTCTGCTTTGGTGGTAGGTTTTACAGTATAGCACAACTCACATGAGGCGAGAGAACCACCGGATTTTTAGTTTCCTTTGACTGTCGCCTGGGTGTTGTGTAGTCTTTGAAAAATCGGGCGACAGTAGATATGTGGTCGATAGCCTCGAGCAGGGGTACCTTTATTTCTACATCCCTGAACAAATTACACAGGTTATCAAAAGCCTGCGTGTCTTTCTTTTTGCCTTTTGGCTCCCTCAGTAGAGCCTCAGGGAATGGGACTGATTCTGGCAACAATTTGGGTGTATCGTCCTCTCGCGAATGCGGTGCACATCCAGAATGAGAGGGTGATGAAGAAGAAGACGGGCCAGGATCAGGTCGAGGCGGATCGACGGTTTGCTTACCGCTCCTCGTAGTGATAGCATTGGACGATGTGGGTCCAGTGGGATCATACGGTGGAGGAGGGTTCGTAATAGGGACATAAGAGTGCAGGGCTGCAACGAGATTAGCCTGAAATCCCGGTGGAATGCTCGGAGCTTGCAAAATTTGATGAAATTGTTCACCATGCCTCATGAAATTGTTCGCCATTTTGTTGCGTAAATGAAGTGATAGCACGGCAAAGCGCATTGGTTCGCTCGATTGGGAATAACTTCTTGAGAAACGCTGTTCGCATCTCTTCCCAAGAGTGGATGGTTCTCCCAAGGGTGCGTAACCACTGCAACACTTTATCCCGTAATGAAAATGGGAACATTTTCATGAGGACTATAGGTAACCCGACATTTCTTAGTTTAACCATTTCAGCCAGTCGGGTTGGTCTTCCAAGTGGAGAAAAGGATCTTCACTTGCAAGACCATGAAAGTGGAAATTTATTAGGCCAATTATGTTCGATTTTAGTTTAAAGTCATCCCCGCCCATGGGGACTCGAATTTGTCCTATGGTCTCTATAGCAGCGGGATTCTGATAAGAGCTAAGAGACCTAGGCTCCTCCCGTTCGGGAGGGTTCTGCATTTCCTCCAATGTTTCCCGAATGGCTTCAATTCGTTCATTATATATTTCCATTTGGGCTTGGAGGTGGGTTATGGGATCTAAGGCTCCACCACCTGGTGGGTTTTGAGTGCGGTTTCCTCCCTCGGGATTTAAGGGTGGGCGTGCAGCCATGTTTGTAGAGGAGGAGGACGATTCGGCTTCTTTTCTAGATTTATCAGGCAATTCAAACAGTTCAGGGTTTTGTGACCTCCTCCCAAACATGCACTACTGCAGGAAGAATTAGGGGGATAAGAAGGGAAAAGAGATGAGAGAACTGATGCCGCAAAGGTACACTTGATTACAAATCAATACAGTCAAGTTCTTAACCTCTACAGTGTGCCTTTAGACCTAAAGATCTAAGTTACCTACTATCATGAGCTACGGAACCGAATGCGAGCACCACGGAACCACCGGGCTAGATTGAAAGGCCGTTTGCCCCAGTCTTAGACACCCGATAGCACGTGGGAACTCTCACCAACACGTAGATGCTACACGCAGGTAGTTATACCTCCAATCCTTAAGAAGGGTCAAGTTACTGCCAGTTTTAGTTAGAGGCTTAGGATCAAGTACTTTTGGAATGTGAAGGGCGTTATTTACGGGTAATGCCCAAGTGATTGATTTTTCAATGTGTGTAATCCAAGCATGCAGCGGAGAAATCTCCCCGAATTGAAGTTCTTAATTGGTGAATGGTTTTTAGAGTTAAACCTTAAGTAGTATGGATTTTAGGATTTCGCTGAATTACCAATTCAACCAATCTCCGAGTTTCTGTGAGAATATAAGTTTTCTTTCTAAGCCCAACAAACCCTTCTTCAATATCAGTTAGTTAATGTATGCTAAAATGCAATGGGCTACCCTAAATGGAGATTTCTATGTGTGGATGCACGAATCAGTTTTATATTAGTGTGAAAGGGAGCCCAACTCTTCAATTCAAGTGCTCCCAATCACCAAGAAAAAATGTCCACACATAAGGCTCAACCAAAAGAAAATCAAATTGTTGGGGGTTGCGGTATTCAAGATCAAATCTTAGGCAAGTTGAAAAGTCGTGGTGGGGTTGGAATTAACTCAATTCCAAGTCTCCCCACCAAAAAATGTGATCCCGAATTATAGATAAGTGAGGCAAAAGAGGGGTGCAATCAATCTTTTTGTATTTGCCTCAAAGAATACTTCACACGGCAAAAAATTCAAGAATCAAGATTCTCGGATTTTCGCTATGCGAAGTAAGGCGGGAAATCGCAGGGCGGTGGGAGTGAAGACAATCAATCAAACAAGTGAATTTTAGTCCACTTGCCCCACGAGATCCCAAGAAGATTTTCTAGTTTTTAGTTTTAATTTTTTTTTTATTAAGGTGACAAGTTAACCCTAGTTGCTAAGAAAAGAAGACCTACTTGTTCGGCAACGTGTGCGAAGCTCCAATGCGGTGTTGGCATCTTCATGCTCTCGTTTCCAACTTAGATCTGCTTACATTTTCGACTTCGTCTTCCTGCCTTCTCCTTGCACCAGGTTCACCTGCACAACAAAAACAGAGATACCCGTGAAGAGAGAAGAGAAAAATTGAAAGGAATTGAATAGAAACTTACTTGAAGGCGCACTTCCCCGGCAACGGCGCCAGAAAAGAGTATGTTGTCGAGTCCAAATAGGTTGTTAATATGATGATTTTATCGTTGAAATGTGTATAGTGGTTAACCTAAATCGGACCTAACCATCTCTTTACAAAATTTTTTTTTAACCTGGCCTACTTGATTTTTATCTTGTCACTTTTAGGCCCAGGGTCGAACTCAGGGAAGTGGGGTACAAGTTAAGTTTCTACGCCTTTCCTACAACGAGTCTCTTCCGTTCGTTTATTATGTTTTTGGTGTTTTTCTTATTTAGATTTTTTCCTGGTAATCTTTGTCCTTGAGGCACACCCTCAAAATTGGGTTCCTGGCTTTGAGCCAAAATAGAGTTCCAAAACGAGTCTTGCTATTCGCAAGACGGAGTACCTGCAAGTCAAGGATTATCTTTTCTCTTTTATATATTTTTTTTATCTTTTTACTAACAGGAAAGCGAAACAGAAATAAAATAAATATAGTGTATATATATATGTATAAACGGGTGGGGGTGGAGGTGGAGATGGAGTGTAGCACGGTGTCGAGTCGGTCGTCATCTAGAAAGACGCAACCAACAGGACTAGGTGCTGCATGGAGTATGGGATGGATGGTGGAAGATGCATGTAACCACGCTTTTTGTATGCATGTATCGGGGAATATCAGCAACTGGTGCAGATATTCCCGCAATACAGCGTATGGTAAGTAATGTGAAAATATATATATATGTATATATGTAAATATGTCTATATGTATATATATTTATGGTTATAAATATATAGGTATATATATATGTATGTATAAGTAATAGTAATATATGTATATATAGATATATGTAGCTATATGTATAGATAGATATATGTATATATATATGTATGTATATATAGTTATAGATAAATATATGTATAGATGTGTATATATATATATATGTGTGTGTGTGTGTGTGTGTGTATGTATGTATATAATACTATATAGATGTATATGTATATATATATATATATATATGTATGTATATAGGTCTATTTATCTAGGTATGTATATATATGTATATATGTATATATAGTTATATAGATATATATATGTATATATGTATGTATATATAAGTAGGTGTGTATATATATATATATATATATATATATATATATATATATATATGTATCTATACTTATAATAGTATATATATAGATATATGTATATTTATAAATATATGTATATATATCAATATATATAAGTAGATAGATATATATATATATATATATGTATATGTATATGTATAGACTAATACATAGTTATATAAGTACTAATATATGTATAGATATATGTATAATTATATATAAGTATATAGGTATATGTATATATATGTATGTATACTAATACATAAGTATATAGGTACTATTATATGTATAAATATAAGTATATATATATATGTATATAAATATATGTATATATATATATATATCAATATATATAAGTCGACGTGTATATATATATATATGTTTATAATAGTGTATATGTGTGTGTGGGTGTGTGGAAGTGTTAGTGTAGGTGTGTGTGTGCGTCGGTGTAGAGAGAGTGAGAGAGGGTTGTGAGAGAGAGAGATAGAGCGGGAGAGGAGAGAGCAGCTGCTCTGCTGGAGTGAAAGGGCGATGTTAAGGCGTCTGGGCACGAAAGGCGTCGTCTGGGGCTTCCACGTGTGTACGCACAGGCATGTCTGCGCAGAGAGGAGCGCGCGGGAAAGGGGAGCGGAGAGGAACCTGCAGCGCACAGCGCTGCGTGGAGAGGAGTATGCAGGCGAGTGAAGCGAGTGATGCGGGCGAGTGAGGCGTACTGGCAGACACGCGGGAGAGTGTGGGCGACGCGGGCGGAGATGCGCAGGCGAGCGCGCGCACGGGTGAGGACCGGTTGCGGCGTGTCGGGTGACCAGGAAAGTGAGAAGCTTTCCGGTCACCCCACTGTAGCCACAGTGTCGCGCAGACTTGCGTGAACAGTGGCTACAGTGGTTGTCCGCGCCGTGCAACCGGGTACGGGCGGTTGTGTGAGTGTGACCAGCTCGCGGCTGCCGCGCGCAGGCTGGCGCGCGAGGGAGAAGGCCTGCGTCAGCCGGTTGCGAGCGTGGAGAGCTCGCGACAGAGCGCACAGAGAGGGAGGCGAGGGCGCCTGCAGTTTGCGCGGAAGCTTGCGGGTGCTGGCAGGGGGCGGGGAAGTGCCTGGCCGGCCGCTGCAATGACGTGCAGAGGCCGGTTGTGGGCGGAAGAGGGTATGACAGGGCGGAGAAAGTGGAAGGCGGAGGGGGCCTGCAGGCACGCGCGGAGGGCGAGGGCACCTGCAGGCGTGCGTGGAAGGGGCTGCTGCTGCTGAGCGTGCGAAGCTTTTGAGCTTCAGACCTTGAAGCTACTCCAATGGCTGGAATGGCTAAACGGAAAAAATAGTGAAGAAAGCCACCACGCCCCCCAGCTCTTTGAAGAGCTGGGCGGTGGTGGTCTCACTGTGGTGGTGTGCACCACAGTGAGGGCTCCTGCCCGCCGAGTGTCTCCGAGGAGGGCTGGCGTATGGAGGGGAAAGGAGAGGATGGCCTGGAAAGAGAAGGTTCTGCTGTAGGTTCTTTTCGTGGCTGGGACCAGGCTTGCTGCTAAAGGAGAAGCCATGGCCTTTTTATAGGAGAAGGCATGGCCATGCATGGCCACAGCAGGGAATGGCAGCCACAGGGAAGGGCTGGCAGGGAGAGGGATGGAGAGTAGGGAATGGCAAGTTGCAGCCGCGGGAAGCATGGCGCGAGGAGAAGATGCATGCAGCCGCGAGAAATATTAAAGATCAAGTGGAAATAAAAATAGAGATGGGATTTTTGCAAAGATGCACTTGAGGAAAAATATAAAATGCTAGGCCACTTATTTCATTCTCCTCTCCTCTCAATTAAGTGCATTCATTCAAGTATTTTTACAATGCAACTATGGAGACCTAATATGCATAGGTAATGCTAGGAAATAGCACAAGAAGGCACTATTGCAGGTGTATTTTTGCAGTGCAATCAGCTATCCTATAAGCCCACAAAGCTTCTGGAAGTTAGGAAGACCAGTCTTTCTGGTTAGGTCGAATAGTGACCTGGAGGATTTTCTTGATCTTCCGATTCGATAGCTCAGCTAGACCATTAGTTTGGGGGTGATAAGGAGTAGAGATTCAGTGTGATACCCCATATTTGGTCATCAGTGATCTGAACTGAGCATTAGTGAAATGGATCCCTCCATCAAAGATTATAGCACGTGGAATCCTGAATCGAGAAAAGATGTTCTGATAAATAAATTTGATAACCACCTTATGATCATTGGTTCGGGTCGGAATGGCTTCGATCCATTTGGACACGTAGTCAACAGCGAGCAGAATGTACTCGAAGCCATCCGAAACAGGAAAAGATCCCATAAAATAAATCCCCTAGGCATCAAAGATTTCACATACGAGAATTGACTGCAAGGGCATCATATCACAGTGGCTCATGTTGCCCAAGGTTTGACAACGAGTGCATGCCTTACAATGATTGTATCCGTCTTTGAAGATCGTGGGCCAATAGAAGCCGTACTGGAGGACTTTTGCTGTAATTTTATGACTAGAGAAGTGTCCACCACATGCCTAGTCATGATAGAAGGACAAGATGTCCTGAATTTTCGCTTCCGGGATACATCGTCAGATGATTTGATCAACACTAATGCGGAAGAGATACGGGTCTTCCCAAAAGTAATACTTGGCATCAGAAAGCAATTTGTCTTTCTTGGCATTCGGCTAATCAGACGAGATCTGATGTGATGCCAAGTAGTTTACTAGATCAGCAAACCATGGAAGCCCCATACTGATAGTTAGGAGGTGCTCATTAGGAAAATGTTCCGTAATGGATCCGGGAGGGTCGATAATGTCAGAAGGAAGGCAGGACAAGTGATCAGCTACCACGTTTTATTTTCCCACCTTGTCGTGAATCTCAAGGTCAAACTCTTGCAACAACAAGATCCAGCAAATTAGTCGAGGTTTTGCGTCCTTCTTCGCAAGGAGATGCCTCACAGCTGTGTGATCAGAGTAAATGATAACACAGGAACCCAAAAGATATGATCTGAACTTTTCTAGGGCAAATACTATGGCTAGCAGCTCTTTCTCAATAACTGTATAGTTACGCTGAGCCTCATCAAGTGTCTTGGTAGCATCGTAAATGACCACGGGTTTCCCGTCAATTTTCTGCCCAAGTACCGCTCCTACAGTGAAATCAGATGCATCGTTGATGGGAACACCATCATGAGCCCTAACTAGCTCATTTTTACCTAGAAAAGAAACAAAAGCTCCTACATAAACTAGAGAAAGGCTTAATTCAGGGGATTACTATTCTAGGAAGAAAACATGAAATAAAGGGTAAAACTGTAATTTTACCATTGCAGTACATCAACGGGATTTCTCAGGGTCTAGACATAGGTCAATTGGACTTAATAAGAGGAAAAGTGGGATGGGTGAGTCAGAAAAGGGTTATTGTGAGATTTAAGAATTAAATGACATTCTGTAATCCTAAAAAAAATTCACTTAATTTCACAAGGTTCTGATCAGGATAAAAATCAACCAAACCCTCTAAAATTTATGAAAAAATATCCCCTAGGGTTTAGAACCTTCAATTTGGCCTTTGGAACCTATTTTGACTTAGATTGGGGTCCTAGCTCAATATTTGACCTAATTTGGGTTTTTGTGCAAAATATCTAGTCAAACATAGTCAAACCTAAAATCCAACTTTACCATTGGATTTCTTAGGTCCAAATTAGGTTTGTACCAAAATGTGAGCCTAAGAGAAGGTCACCTTGACCTACTTTGCAAAATAGTCTACCCAATTACATTTTGGCCCCTAACTTTTGAAAACCCTTACGTAGACCCCCCTATCTTCCTAGTCACTTTTTGCATTTCGATCCCTCTACCATTTTAGCAGAGGAGCCATACTTCCGATGAGGTTTCAAGGGGGATTTTTCCCCGTTCCCCAAGAGATCTGCTTTTAGATTTGGTAGGGGGATCCTCTGAGGAATCCCCTACCTTCTGAACGCCATCCCATGATCTGGTTTGCACCATATCCCTCGTGCGAATGTACGAACGAAAGGGTATAGTGTCCGCTACATTTTCCGATGAGGTTCTTGCGCTTGGAAGCTTGTCTTCTAAGCACAAGGACCTCTGCCAGCAGCTATAAGAGGATCCCCGGTCCTAGACGCATCGGCCAAGCTTGATTTGGCCTAAGATACACCCTTAATTCCATCCTCCCCTGTCTCCAACCATCTGCCCGCAAGCTCTGGCGATCCCTCCTCCCTTTTCTCGTTGCTCTACCTCCATACCAGAGGCAGAGTCTTCTCCGTCGCGCTCCTCCGCGTCGCACCGTACCCGCGCGCACCTCTCCGACCCCTTCCACGAGATCCCTCCTCCCTCATGGTGAGGTTCTGGTTCAAGAGCGCCTCATGAACACCAAAGACGGCATCTCCCCCTGACCAGAAGAAGGGATCTCGGGATTAAGATTCTGCATTGGATCCATGGAAGTAGATGGATCAGACGAGAAAACCATTGATTGCTTATCTGCAATCGGCCTAGGATCACCTGTCAATGGTGGTGCAAGAGGCGGATGCAAGGATCGCCTCCCATCCATAAACGGAAAATAATGTGGAAAGGCACACACACACCACCAATAAAAAAAATAGCAGCACAAAAAAAGACCTGCAAAACAGCGCAAAAGATGCAGGTTTTGCACTTCTTTCAAAGGAAAGAAGAAATTCCTAAGATACGCAAAGTAATTTGACGCAAACAAATAGAGTAATAGTATCAAAATACTCATCCTAATTCGTGTCTACACAGGTGCGTACCTTAAATCTCATAGGTCTAAGGTCTAGGATCGAGACCGCTCACTACTGGCTCCCCGGGGCTCTAGTAGTGAGACAGACTTGTTGATCTTCAGCCAAAGCCCTAAGAGGTGCAAAGAGGAGAGATAGAAAAATAGACTCGTGTGACTCTAGTGATCACGCTGTGTGCACGATAGCATGCAACAGACGATAGCGATATAAAAACCCGCTTGCATTCTGCAAATAGATTTAAGTCACCAATTTTACTTCCTTTTTTTAGTTAATCTTTTTCAAAAATATATCAATTAAACTACAATGGTCGCTTTTTATGTCTTTTCAAACAAAAATATGTGGTCTTTTTAATTCTCAGAGGATAGGGATCTACGCGGGTTTTCTCGTGTTTTCCCGCTGAAGCGAGAAAAATAGTTTAAAAATTCCCGAGTCAGATCGCTCTAATACTAGCAGGATAATGCACTCCTAAGAGCATATGCCTATGTTATGCTGCTGTTAGTCAGAAAAGATGTATTTTTCTATTTTTTATTTTTTTAAATGCAATAAAACAAAAGATTAAGAAATACTTACAAAAACAAAAACAGCAAAACTAATTCCCGCCTTCTCCTGAGATTACCTGCAGAAGTAAACCTGAAAAGAAGACAGAAAATAAAAACAAAAATAAAAACAAAAAGAACAAAAACACACTAATTAGAACAAAAGTTAGTAAAAATAAAAATATTTACAAAATACCTCCTAATTAAACCATTAATCCTTTTAAATTTTAGTGAATCAAAATATTACCTCCCCGACAACGGTGCCATTAAAATGATACTTAAATGAAGCAATGCCAGGGAATATTTTGATGAGTGGAGTGAGTCAAAATATTACCTCCCCAGCAACGGCGCCATTAAAATGATACTTAAACGAAGCAATGCCCGGGAATATTTTAATGAGTGGAGTGAGTCAAAATATTACCTTCCCGGCAACGGCGCCAGTAAAATGATCGTGTGGTTTACTCAACTCAGTAATTAAGTTAATTTCACTTCATTAAGAGCAGAAGAAATCACTTAGGTTAACTCGAAGTTGTGTTAATTGTGTAGTATAGGGTCGAATTAACCTAACATTTTAGAAATTTTTACTGGTTGAGTCCAGGTCGTTCATTGGGAGGTATAATAATTTTCTCCAAATTCACCAATTTTCTTTTATTTCTCTATAAGTTTAGGAGGTATAACTAAGTTGATTTTTTAAAACATGAATTTTGTCAAAATATTTAACCTATAAAGAATATACAAAATTCCATATGCAAAACATATTTACTCAAAATGTTGTACTTTATTAACAAGTAAATATGCTAGTTTTCTAATTCAATTTCATTCCAAAGAAATTAAGGCAATTAAAAGTTATTCTATTAAAACATGCCTTTTTACAATTAAAAACAAAAAGTAATGCAAGAAAAGATTTTCTTCAGCCTCTCATCTTCTTCTTTCTTTCTTTTATTTTCTTCTCTCTCTCAAACTCTTTTCTTACCTTTGCTATAACACTCCTTAGCGCCTGTGCTTCTTCTTTTCCTTAAGTCCTTCAGGTGAATCGGGTTTTTTTACTTTTTTTACCAAAATTTATTTTATTTGCGGCGAGGTCCTTTCGAGGATACACAGCACCTTGAGACCAGGGTGGGACCAGACCCTACTCGGTCCTCGCCTAATCTCAATTTGGTTCATTTTCGATTTATTTCTTATCGGTTCATAGTCTCGAGCCAATTCAGCTCAACCAGGCCTCCCAGGCCTCTCACCCTCCCAGGGCACAGATTCTCACTCACGACCCAAGGGCGCACACCCGCAGGCACAAGCCCGCACACACACACACATTCTCAAATCAGATCAAATCGATAATCAGTGCGCCGAGCGCTGACGACTGCAGAGGCCATGCAACGAATTCGTTTTATCCCCAGGCACACGTTCGTGAACTAGCGATGTGGGACTAACCTACCCCTTTCAGATCCCAACTACAAATGATCATAACTTTCTACCTAGAGCTCCAAATCGAGTGATTTCAAGTTTGTTAGAAAGCTCTAAGATAGATCTACACAATTGCAGGGTCAATTTAAGGTTTTGATGATGTTTTCTTCTTCAATTTGAAAGATGAAATCAAGGGTTCCTATGGGTTATTTAAATGCCTGGAAGTGAAATTAAATCAACAGAGTCCTCAGATGGACTTCTCTCTCTTATTTTAAGGTCTATACATGTTATATAAGTAATTCTGCTTCTGTTAGAGTAGGTTTTAAGCTCTTAAGACCTTCAGAAGCAGCGGAGAAGCTCTTCACTTCTCTGAAAGCTTCAGAGTTTAGATTTCAAACTTCAATATGTGCAACAAACACTTAAGAATACTTCTAATCAATTTAAACTAATTCTAAGGGTTATAACTAACTCATCTGGGCAGGATTTAAGTTCAAATTTCAACAAAATGCTTCTCCTGTTAGTTGGTTTGGGTTCAAAAGTAACCCAAATTGACAGGAACTAAATTCTCAAACATTCATTCACCTGAGCTCACTTTAATCACTCTAAAACCGTCAAACAAGATCCCATAAATAGTTTAATCTCCTCAATACCTCAATTCAACCTCAGAACTCCATTAGCAGATTCAGTTTGACTGTGGAAGCACAAAAAATTGACTTTCTGTTCAAAGCTTCTCCACAGGAAATCAAAACCTCAATTAAAGTCTCCTTAACATCAGAAATTTATTCAGATCTTCAGGAAGGTGTTCTGTCCTTGATTCCTAGTGTTTCAGGCTTGCCGCATGAACTTGAAAAGGCGTGTGTTCGTCAGAATCATTGGAAGGTTGTTACAGTATTTTAAAGGTTTAAACAGCTTCAGTGCATTGCACTGAAGCTTCTGAGTTCATTAAATGCTTCTTATATCTCTCTAATAGACTTCTCCAACTCCACTGGAGTTGGAGAAGATGAAGTCAAATCTACAGCTCCATTGGTTAAATCCTCAAATAAACATTCTTAAAATAATCAGTGATCCATTTAATATCATTCTGGAGCTTCTCAACAAATTCTAGAGGCTGAAATACAAATTTTGCTCGTCGGAGCGCGCTGGAGCTCCGGTGAATCCAAAAAATAAGAAAAGTATGTACAGATTGATAAAACTTGCCAGTTTTTATTCAAAAAGGATCCTGAGGTTACAAGGAACCTCAGTATCACATTTAATTCCTCATTATCCATTAGAATTAAGATTTGACAGTGAATTCATTTTCTTAAAGAATCTGAGTGGTTAAAGCTCCGAACTTGTTTAACAACTTGATTGAGAGGTTAAAACAAGTCAACAGGTGTTTATATTCATAAATATGTATTTAATTTAAGATTTGAACTGTTCCTAAGTCGTCATGGACAGCGAGCTCAGAAACTTAATTAAGATTTGAGCGTTTAATTTATATATGGTATTTATATGTATTATAGTGTCGATTAGGGTTCATAAGTGGTGGATAGATGATGAAGAACCTAATGAAGGTGAAATTAAGTCGATTATTGTCACCATAGATAGTGTCAGTAGTCGGTGAAGGTGAAATGTGAATTAGGTGGTTAGGTGATTCAATTAGCGATTAAATGATTTAGAAATTATCATGGAAGATACAGGAAGGTGTACAGTGAATTAAAAAGATGAAATTAGTCTCTGGCGAGCTCAAGGAACTCGTCGGAGTCAGAGAAGGTGAAGCTAAAATCTAAAATTACTCTAATCTAACTACCTAAACTAACTAACCAAGCTAGCCTACTCCTACTCCTACTCCTAATCTACTGTTACCTGGACGAAGGGGTCAATAGGGTTCCGCCGAAGGTTCATAGCGGACGACAAAATCAGAGGGTGGAAGAAAAATCTCCGGCAGGCAGATTTGAGGTAGAGCGGAGGATTCCTTGGGTCGGCGCCTGTGTCAGAGATGCGAAAGACCACTGCGGATCTCCTCGGCTGATTAAGATGGACAAAGGAAGTCGGAAATTGGAATGGGAAGTCGCCGGAGTTTTGGACGAATAGCCTATTGGGTCGGTTGCAGTGTTAGAAGAGGGAAGGGAGCCAACTTGAATAAAATCAGAGGTGTGAGGGGGTATTTATAGCAGCTTGCGGCGAAAAGAGTGGCGGGGTCTCGCCGAAGAAGGAGCTCGAGGAGCTTAGCCTCTATCATCGTCTCCGACGACGGTGAGGTTATCTCCCACTAAAAAATAGGATTCTCAATTAATCCAGACCGGTGGATGAAGTGGAGGTGGTGAGCGCAAGCTACAAGAGCTTGGACAAAGAAGGATGATGTCGGCAGGGCGGTAATCGCGCAGTGGGGTGACTCTCTGCCGCCAACCGTTCATTCGGCTAAAGAAGAAGAGGAAGAGGGACTTAAATGAAATAAAACTTAAGGACCTGTGTGAAAACTAAGGACCCGACTGTAATGAAAAGTAAGGACTAAAATGTAAACCCAGGTTTTGAAGGTTTATTTTAATTTAGATCTTTTTCGACTTTTCACATATGTTAGTAAATACGGTAAATATTATGTTTTCACTTTGAATTTACATTTTTGACCTTTTTAGATTAATTTATTAGATTAAGTAAAATTACTTAAGTTATTATATACTTAGGTTTACATTAAATTTAAGTTACTTAACTTATTAATTAAGGGAATAATTAATAGGATTTCGAGTCCAATTATTATCTATATTATTAATAATGTTAATTGAATGATAAAATGCCATTTTTAACTTATTTTAAGGTGCCTTACTAAATATCCTTTATTCTATAATTAACCCTTATAAACTCTTAACCTTAGCTAATTAACTAGGAAGACTAGTTAGTTAGGGGTAATTAGAGATCATGATGAGTGTCTCATCAATAACGCGCCTCTGGGTCGGCACGTTATTTGGGTTTGGCAGAGGTTGTGAAGGAAGGGTGCCAGGTTGGTGGGAATTTGCTACCTGGGCCAGTTGGTTGCGAACCTCTGTGATCTCGTCCTTGTGCTATTTTTGCATTGCCGCATTCGTCTTTTGAATGTCAGCCAGTGCTTGAAGGATAAGAGTCATTTGATCCTAGTTTGTCCCGAATTGGTAGGTGGGATTAGGCCGAGGCTGAGGCGGCTGCTATGGACGAGGGCTTGTGGACGGGACTGATACGGTGGTCTTTGAGTCTGAGAATTTCTCGTCCACTAAAAGTTGGGATGATTTTGCCATCCAGGGTTGTAGGTATTAGAGAATGTGTCATTCTGGATGGCGTTGAGGTCCTCGCAAGTCTGAGGAACCTCAGGAAAGTCAGAATATGAGGGTTCAGAGTTCCACCAACTCGAATAGAATGGATCGGAGGTCACTCCGATCCAAGAGTCAGACGGGGGTGGATACGAGTCCATCCCCTGAGAAGATTGGTGGTAGATATTTCGCACAGTTTCCCTCGCCAGAGGTGGTCGTGCAAAAGAGTTCTGCGCAGAGGTGGCTCGCTACAGATGCCGAGTTAGCTCATCCACCTTCTTTTCTGTGATAGAAACCTTGTCCAACCAACTGGCCATCAGTTCCAGGTCGACGGATGTGGACAGGTCCTACGTCTCATGTGCCCCTCTCAGATTCTTCGATGCACGGGCATTCGTCCTGTCGAATAAGCCCATGGAGTCATTATTAATGGAGTTCTCGCACATATTTTCGAGAATCTCCCACACCGTGTCCTCATGTTGACCCATGATGTTTCCTCCGCACGTTGCATTGACGAATAATCAAATGTCTTTACGGAGTCCCTAATAAAATGACTGGACTTCTTCCTATTTAGGAACTCCGTGATGGGGGTACTTTCGCATGAGATCTAAGAATCGGTCCCATGCTTCGTGAAGAGGTTCTCCCATTTGTTGAGTGAAATGGGTGATCTGGTGGCACAAGGCATTCCTCCGGCCAACAGGGAAGAACTTTTTCAAAAATTCAGACTGAAGTTCCTCCCATGTGTTGATCGAACGGGTCTGAGTTTGATACCAATGGGAGGCCTTGTCCAGGAGGGAGAAAGAAAACATTTTCGTGAGTAGGATATCCCAATTTTGTGGATCTGACCCGAAGGTCTGGGCCAGATGCTTGAGTTGTTTAATGTGTTGGAATGGATCCTCGGAGTTAAGCCCATGAAACTTTGGTATGGCATGAATCATATTGGGCTTAAGTTTAGAATCAGGTCCTCCAACCGAGATTCGGACTCAAGGCTCGATAGCCACCGCGGTGGGATTATAGTGATCTCGCATCATTGGTCGCTGCGGTGGGTTTACAAAGTTTTGGAAGAGATCATTCAGGTGTTGAAGCTGGTGCTCAAGGTTGTTCTCTTCTTCAATGGGTTGTGCCATGATGGAAGGAGAACTTGGTTCTGAATCAGATGAAAGATTTATGTGGTGAGGTTCCTGCATAAACAAGGGCGTCGAGGCTTGGCCTCGATGAGAGTCAATTTCTAAAGGATGTCTTAAGGATGGTCTTAAGGACCTCCTAACGAACATTCACCAAAGGATGTGATGAGATTAGAAGGTGCTAGACCCAATCAAGACACCCAAAAATTGTTGGGTGACTCTAGAGATTCGGGGCAGATGATATCCCTTAGTCAGAAAGGTCGTCCACTTGCGAAGTACCTGGGCAGCCAAAGAGGGAGAGTCTCACAAAGACCCCTACATGGTAGAGCATCCCCACGAGTTACAGGGTTTCCCCCACCCGACCTCTCTTGTCACTGAGATTCCAGGTAGACCAAAATGGGGACCTTGACCTCTTAAGTCTACCTTTTTTACTTTAAGATCAAGGTGCTTAGGGTTCCACTTGAACTTTTAGGTCTTTTGAGTGAAAAAGTAACCTAATTTTAAGGTTGGTTGACCCAAAGGATCAACTTCACCTCTTGCTCCTTTGAGAGCTTTTGGGTCCTTTCTTTTAGGGTTCAACTAGATTAAAAGCCTGATTTGCTTAGGGTTTCTCTTGTATAGATCTTTTCAAACAAGGTTTAGGCACACCTCTTTTTGGAAAAACTTTTTTCTTTGTTTAAGAGAAGATGTCGCTAAAAACCCTAGCTTTGCAATCCTTAGGCTGTCTCTAGTTGGTCCAATTTAGTTGCCTCAAAAATTGGTATCTAGGGCTCAATCAAGAAAGTTTTAGCCCTAGTTACCTTAGTTGGATGTGCAGTTCAAGATGTGTTGAAATGAAAATCAGGCAACTTCGATGAATTACTAAGTATGAAACAGTTAGCCCTAGGTTGATTTTTCTTTGTTCCTTTTTAGACTTTGAGGGGATTAAAAGAGAGGGCTAATGAAAGTTACCTATTCTTTGGTGTAACCGTTGTGCAGCTGCTCTTCTTTTCTCTGCTTTCCCTGAGACAAGCACAACAAAGGAGAGGAATTAAGTCAGTATTGGATCAGAAGTTGTGATAAAAAGCTTCAGAAGTGTTCGTTGCTCCCCAGCAACGGCGCCAAAATGTTCGTGCAGCTAGATCGTGTTTTAACAAATATCTCATTGTAATATAGATGAACTTTCCGCGAAACAAATAAAAATTTATAACTCGAAAATCAAAGCATCCGAGGTCGAACACAAGGAGCAATCTGAGTATTCCAAAACTTGAGAACACAACTTTTTAATAAAAAAAAATGACTGGTTCAATAGAAGTGACAAGATAATGTTATGGCAAGAAACTGCTCAAAAAGAATTGGACGTCTGATATTGCATCAGACGTCTTAAAGTTATCTCTCAGATTCTTTTCTTCTGTTTGTGATTTGCTCTGCTGCAACTATGGTTTCTCCGTTTCTTTTTCTTCCTTAGCCACTTCTGCTCCTCTTCTTTTTCCTTCTCTTCTTGATTCTCTTCTTGCGGCTAAGTCCTGGCTTTGCCTCTTCTTAGGTTGCCTTCTTTTTCTTTCTTCCTCTTCGTCCTTTGCTTTCTTGCTCCTCCTCTTTGTCTTGCCCCTTGATCTTTCTCTTCTGCTTTCTCTTGGTCTGCCACACCTCTAATACAAGGTGTCCTTCTTCTTCTTCTTCACTTGCAGCGGCTAAGTCCCTGCTTCCTTCTCTTGCTGCTTCCTCCTTAGCGTCCTCTTCCTGCACAAGCACCACGCAACAAAACCTATTCCCCTACCCTCCCCGCGTGTCTTTCTCTCTCTGAATCTCTCTTCGGTACGCTCTCCCAGAGTCAGGTTATCAGGTCGGTCGCACGCCCAGGTCCAAGCACACCGACGTGGGTGAGGTGCGCGAGGAGTGCACGGTAGGATAGTCAGGTTGGGTTACTAGGTCCGCGGGATGAAATCACAGACAAGGCGTGTATAGGTGAGGAGGAACCTCACCCCAGTGAATTGGAGGCGAAGAGACAATATCACAAATTCAATTTAAACTACGCAAACACCTCACGACTTACCAAGGTGGGACTAATGTTCCACCGCTTTTGCTCGCGCACCCGTAGGAGATCTTCCTTCCAATTGCAACAGCTACAGGCCTCACAGGGCCAATTACTGGAACAGCTGACTGTGCAAGACCTCCCCGAACCTGCTAGACCTGGAATCCTGAAGCGCTTCAGCCTGGAGCGAGCTTGCAACCTACTTGAGCCGTCGCTAATGGCGGCTGGTGCTCAAACCCTGCACGACACAAAAAGGAGCTTGCAGGTCTATCAGACCAAAGGAGGACCTTCGCCGTGTCACGGCGAAGGTGAGGTGGTAGGTGGCAAGTCGCAGGGAGGCCTAGGCATGCGTTCCTAGGTCGCTTTGTGGCTGGAGTTATGGGTTAGGTCGGTGGAAGTGTGGAGTGCGTGTGGTGTCCTGTGGATGGGAGGATGGTGTTCAGTGGAGTGTGGTGGAGGCTGTAAGGTGGGTGGCGAAACGTGTGGGGTTGCGGAGTGACGGAGGCGTCTCGCCGGAGGGTGGCTGAAGATGGGGAAGATGCAGGCGGACAGTGGCGGTCCAGGGGTGTTGTGTGAAATAGAATGAGGAAAATGAAAGAGTGGAAGATGGGGAGCTTATCTGGATTATTGGGAGCGAAGGGGGGGCAGCGGAGACGGACGGCTCATTTGTGCCGTCGTCGGAGAAGACAGCCCTGAGGGAGATAACGACGATGAGGAGGACAGCAAGGCATGCGCTGGTGCGGCACAACGCGAGAAGACGAGGCGAAGTGAACCCTGTTGCTGGTATGGCAGCAGAGCGACGAGAGTGGAGGAGAAAGAATTGTCAAAGCTTGCGGGCTACTTGGCCGGAGAGAGGGGAGATGAAATCTGGGGCATTCTGCGGCCAAAGCAAGACTGAGAGATTCGTAGAGGACCAAGGGTCCTTTTATAAGTGTTGGCCGAGATTCTGGTGCATGAAGGGCAAGCCTTCTACCACCGACTTCTCATCAGAGAAGGAAGGTAGTTGGGGCTCCAAATCTCTCGTGTGTTCGCATGAGAGATTGGATGGAAATCAAAGATTGTGATTGAGCTCAGATGGAAGGGAATTCCTCAGAAAATCTCCCTTCCAAATCTAGGAGGAGATCTCTGAAGGATCAGGGAGTATTCACCCTCCATCCCTCGTCGGAGAACGATTCCTCCCCATTAATGGCGGATGGACCTTTTTGTAAGAGTGGTGAGGAAGATAGGGGGTATGTGTAATGAGTTTCAAAAGATAGGGGCCAAAATGTAATTGGGTGTACTAATTTGCAAAGTAGGTCAAGAAGACCTCCCTTAGGTCAAAATTTTGGTACAAACCTAATTTGGACCTAAGGAATCCAATGGTGAAGTTGGATTTTAGGTTTGACCACGTTTGACTATACTTTTTGCATAAAAACCTAATTTAGGTCAATTAATGAGCTAGGACCACAATCTAGGTCAAACTAGGTTCCAAAGGCCAAATTGAATGTTCTAAACCCTAGGGGATGTTTTTCCATGAATTTTAGAGGGTTTACTTGATTTTTATCCTGACCAGAACCTTGTTGAATTAAGTGAGTCTATTTTAGGGTTACAAGATGTCATTTAATTCCTGGTTTGCACATAAACCCATTTATGATTGAACCAACCCACTTTTTATCTTATTTAGACCATTTGACCTATGTTTTGCCTCTGAGAAATCCCGTTTATGTACTGCAATGGTAAAATTGCAGTTTTAACATTTATTTCATGTTTTCTTCTCAAAACACTTATTCCATCAATTAAGTCCTTCTCTAGGTTATGTAGGAGCTTTTATTCTCTTTCTTAGGTCAAAATGAGCTAGTTAGGGCTCATGATAAGGTTCTCATCAAGTAGGTTTTGCATTTCTCTGTGCAGGAAGAGAAGGAAGGAAGCGAAGCTGAGGGAAGGAGCTACGGGAAAGAGAAAAAGAAGCTAAGGAGGAAGAGGGCTGAGGCCAGTGGACATTGCTAAGGAAGGAGAAGGCACAGGCTGAAGAGGAAGAGCTGAAGGCAGAAGAAGGAGGAGCCGCAGAGACAGGAGGAAAAGAAGAAAAAAGATAAGGCAAAAGCCAAGGAAGAAGAAGGTTGGAGGAATCAAGAACAAAAGAAGAAGAAGAAAGGCAAGGCAGGTCCAAAGGAAGAGAGCTAAGAGGAAAGTCAGAGAAAGAAAGAAGGAGAAGGTGCGGCCAAGCAGAGAAAGAAAAGGAAGAAAAAGGAGAAAGAAGAAGGCAGAAGAAGAAGAGTGGCCGTAGAGAAAGAGAAAGAAGAGAGAAAATCAGAAGGCAAAGTCAAAAATCAGAGGGAAAAAAATAGAGAAAGCCTTGCACTGTAGCAGCAACAACTTAAGACTTCTGATTTTACATCAGACGTCCATTTTTTTTTTAGCTTATCTATACATTAACCTCATTTTTACTTTATAACTTTGATTGCATTGGTCATTGCATTTCATAAAATTGAAAGTTGTGATTCTTAGTTTTTAAATACCAATTTGCTCCCTGTGTTTGACCTCGGATACTTAGGTTTTCGAGTAATAAAAACTTCTTATTTATTTTCGAGGTGATTTCATTTATACTGCAACATACATCTTTTAAAAAAATTGATCTCTCCCCATTAACAATCGCACATGATCTCAAAGGATTGAGACCAATCAGGGGACTGTAGGATCGAAGCTTGGGTGACTCGATCACGTAGGATCTCAAATGCTTGAGTGCACTCCTTGGAGATTTCAAAAGGGACATCCCTAGATAGTAGATTAGTCAGGGGGCACGTGATTTTCGAGAAGTCTGGAATGAATCGATGGTAAAAACCAATGTGCCCCAGGAAGGATCGGATGTCTTTGACCGAGCTAGGCATAGGAAGTTTGGAAATCAGATTCACCTTGGCTCGATCAACCTGGATGCCTTTTTCTGAGATGAGATGTCCCAGGACAATTCCTTCAGGCACCATGAAGTGGCTCTTTTCCTAGGAAAGAACCAGATTCACATCAATGCACCGCCTGAGGATCTGGATCAAGTGTAAGAGGCAATCGTCAAATGATTCGCCAAACACTGAGAAGTCATCCATGAAGACTTCCAGATAATCACCTACCATGTCCGAGAATATGGCAAGCATGCACCACTGAAAAGTAGTGGGTGCATTGCAAAGACCGAAAGGCATCCTTCGGAATGCGTACATCCCGAAGGGGCAGGTGAAAGTGGTCTTCTCTTGGTCCTCAGGATGGATTGCCACCTGGTTGTAACCGGAATACCCATCCAAAAAGAAAAAGAATCTACTTCCTGCTAGTTTTTCGAGGATCTGATCAATAAACGGTAGAGGGAAATGATCCTTCTTTGTGGAGGTATTGAGTCTTCTGTAATCAATGCACTCTCCATGAATTTGCTACACGGGTCAGTATGATTTCTATGGTTTCAGTCGTGATCACGATGAGTCCTACCTTCCTAGTCATAACTTGGATTGGACTCACCCACCAACTATCGAAGATCGGGTAGATGATCCCAGTGTCTAACCACTTAATGATCTCCTTTTTCATGATCTCCTGCAGATTAGGATTTAGACGTCTCTGCATTTCACGGGAAGGTCGTGTGCCCTCTTCAATATAGATGCGGTGTATGCAGTAAGAGAGGCTAATACCAATCAAATCATTGAGAGTACATTCAATGGCTCTTCGATGTTGCTGGAGAACAAAACTCAGATGGGATTCTTGATCAGATGTGAGTCTGGAGTTGATAATCACAGGAAACATCTGATTGGAACCCAAAAAGACATACTTTAGATGATCGGGAAGAGACTTTAGTTCCAAAACAGGGTTATCAGCAGCAGCGGGTGGTTCAGGGTGTGTGTCAGGAGCAAGGGAAGGAGTTATGGGTGTGTCTAGATTGAGTTCGAACTCCTCTAATTGCAGGTTTTGATCCTCTTGTGGTTGATCAGAAGTAGTCAAGTTTTCCTCGATATACTGATCGTCAACCACAGCCCTGATATCACATATTTGTTTTATAACTCCGTAACTAATTCCTTGTTGTGCCTTAAAGATGTCGATCTTTAGTGTCTGGTTCCCAAATTTTAGTTCAATTTAGCACTCCTCACAATTAATGTTGGCCCTACCAATGGCCAAAAAGGGTCTGCCTAATATGATCGGTGTGTTTTTTAGATTTTCTGGAGCATCCATATCCAAGACTATGAAATCACCGGGAAATTGAAATCCCGAACCCTAACAATGACATCCTCAAGAACTTCTTTAGGTGACTTAATAGATCGATCTACCAATTGTAATGTCACCTCTGTTGGTTTGAACTCAGATTCCTCAAGATGGTCAAGTAAGGATGTAAGTATTAGGTTTATGGAGGCTCCTAGATCCAATAAAGCTCTATCAAATTGGATATCACCAATTATATGGGAAATCAGGGGAGTACCTGGGTCTTTTGCCTTAGGTGGGAGTTTACTCAAAATAACAAAGCTGGCTTGCTCCGACAATACGATTGGGCTCCCACTTTTTGTTCGCAGCTTATGCTTAGGTGTACACACGTCTTTCAGAAATCGTGCATAAGCCGATACGTGGAGAATCGCATCCATCAGGGGATGTTTATATGGACCTGTTCAAAGAGCTTGACCAGGTCCTCTTCAGGTGCCACGGGTTTGGTTGTCCTCTTTCCCTTAGTCAAGGCCTCGGGAAATGGAACCTTAGATAGTTCCTCTGGAATAGGTCCAGGTTCTTGATCTGGGATAGGGGCATCCTGATGACTATCCTTGGGTTTGGGTTAATACTACCAGGCTGAATGTGGCTTGGGTACGGTGGGACCTGTGTTGCTTAACCACTACGGGTCGTAACTGAATTTAATCCTGCCTGGTTCTAGTTTGGTGTAAGTAAAATAGGTGGCTGCTGCTGAAATCCTGAGTATGATGTTGAAGCTCCCATCCCGTCGGGTGATGGAGTAGAAGGGGCCTGATAAACCATGTGGGCTTGGCCCGAATTTGGGTTCATAACGCACCTCTAGTTCAGCACGTTATTCGGATTAGGCAGAGGTTGCGAAGGGAGTGTACCAGGTTAGCAGGAATTTGCCATCTAGGCGAGTTGATTGTGAACCTTTGTGATCTCATCTTTGTACTATTTTTGCATAGCCGCATTTGTATTTTGAATGTCAGCGAGAGTTTGAAGGATAAGAGTCATTTGATCTGTCTGAGTTGGCTTAGATTAATAGGTGGGGTTGGGCCAAGGCTGAGGCAGATGATATGGACGAGGAGCTTGTGGAAGGGGTTGATATGGTGGTCTCTAATTCTGATTGTTTCTCGCCCACATGAAATTAGGATGATTTCACCAACCAGGGTTATAGGTATTAGAGAATGGGTCATTCTAGATGGCATTAAGGTCCTCGCAGGTCTGAGGGACCTCAGAAAAATCAAAATACGAGGGTTCAGAGTTCCCTCAATTAGAATAGGTAGGATCGAAGTCTCCTCCGGCTTTAGAGTCAAATGAGGGTGGATACGGATCCATCCCGTGAGAAGATCGGTGGTAGATGTTATGCACAGCTTCCCTCCCAGAGGGTGGCTGTGCAAATGGGTTTTGTGTAGAGGTGGCTCGCTATAGATGTCAAGTTAGCTCATCCACCTACTTCTCAATAATAGATACTTGTCCAACTGACTGGCCATCAATTCCAAGTCGACAGAAGAGGACAGGCCCTGCGTCTCATGTGCTCCCCTTGGATTCATCGAGGCGCGGGCATTCGTTCAATCAAATATGCCCATGGAGTCATTATTGATAGAGTTTTCGCACATATTTTCAAGAATCGCCCACACAGTGTCTTCGTGTTGACCCATGATATTTCCTCCACAAGTTGCATTGACAAATAAACGGATATCTTCACGAAGCCTCTGGTAAAAAGACTGGACTTGTTCCCATTTAGGAACTTCGTGAAGGAGGCACTTTCGCATGAGATCTAGGAAACGATCCCATGCTTCATGAAGTGGTTCTCCAGGCTGCTGTGTGAAGTGTGTGATCTGGTGTCGTAAAGCATTCGATCGACCAACTGGGAAGAACTTTTTCAGAAACTCGGATTGTAGTTCAACCCATGTGTTGATTGGACGCGTTTGAGTCTGATACCAGTGAGTTGCTTTGTCCAGGAGAGAGAAGGAGAACATTTTCATAAGAAGAATATCTCGATTCTGGACGTCTGACCTGAAGGTCTGGGCCAGATGCTTGAGTTGTTTAATGTGCCGGAAAGGATCCTCAGAATTGAGCCCATAAAATTTTGGAATAGCATGAATCATGTTGGGCTTGAGTTCAGTATCAGGACCTCCAACCGAGATTTGGACTCGAGGTTCGATCACCACCGCTGCGAGATTGTAATGATCTCGCATCATAGGATGCTGTGGTGGATTCACAAAGGCTTGGAATAAATCATTAAGGCGCTGAAGTTGATTCTCGAGGTTATTCTCTTCTTCTACAAGTTGTGCCATGATGATGGATGAAGGAGAATTAGGTTCAGATGAATCAGAAGAGATGTCTATGTGATGGGGTTGCTACACAAACACGGAAGTCAAGGTCTGGCCTCGACGAGAGTGAATGACTAAAGGAGGCCTCAAGGATGGTCTTAAGGACCTCCTACCAAACATACACCGATGGACTGGATGAGAATAGAATGTGATGGACCCAATCAAGACACCAAAAATTTTGGATGACTATAGAGGTTCGTGGCGAATGATACCCCTTTGTCAGAAAGCTGTCCACCTGAGAATTACCTGGGCAGCCAGAGAGGGAGAGTCCCACGAAGACCCCTACATGGTAGAGCGCCGCCACGGGTTACAAGGTTTCCCCCACCCGACCTCTCTTGTCACTAATGTTCTAGGTAGACCAGAATGGGGACTTGACCTCTTAAGTCTACCAGTTTTATTAAGAGCAAGGGTGCTTTAGGATTTCACTTGAACTTTAAGATGTATCAAGCGCAAAAAGTGACCTAATTTCAAGATTGGTTGACCCAACAAGGTGGGTCAACTTCACCTATTTATCCTTTGAGAAGTTTTAGGTCCCTTTTTTAGGATTCAAGTGAGATTAAGAGCCTGATTTTTAGGGTTTGCTTGAATAGATCAATTCAACCAAGGCTTAGACACATCATTTTGGAAAGATCCGTTCTTGATTATGTAAGTGTGTCTCTAAAACCCTAACTTAGAATCCTTAATTAGCTCTAATTTTGGTCCAATTTAGTTTGCCAAATGTGGTATCTAGGGCTCAAATAAGAATGTGATAGCTCTATTTACCTTAAGTGGGTGCATAAATCAGGTTTTGTTGTTGAAATCAAATCAGGCAACTTGATGAATTATCTAAGAATGGAAAGCAAGTAGCCCTAATTGATTTTCTCCTTCTTTTTTAACCTTTTCTAAATCAGGGGCTTAAGAGAGAGAGTAATCAGAATTTACCTGCCCCTAGCGTGTTTGATGTGCGGTTGATCCTCCTTGAATGTCACTTCTCCCTGAAACAACCACAGCAAAAGAGATATAACAAGTTAGAATCTGTATCAGAAATTGCAATCGAGAGTTCTAAATTGCCCGTTGCTCCCCAGCAATGATGCCAAAATGTTCATTCGTGCTAAGTCAGTGTTTAAAAAGTGTTGCGTTGCAGTATAGCTGAAATAGCGTTCAAACAAATATAATTTTTATTACTCGAATAAGTTCCGAGGTCGAACACAGGGAGCAATATGGGATTTAGAAATCAAGATCACAATTCAAAATTAAAAGAGATTGCAATAATATCAGTAGCAATGTGCAAAAAGATGAGAGTAAAATGATGATTTAGATCACCAAATACTCCTACAATATCACTATGTTCTCTTCTTCTTCTTTTCTTCTTCTCTATCTTTCTCTGTCTTCTCCTTTCTTCTTCTTCTCTCTCTGCTTTCTCTGATTCTTCCTTTCCTCTTCAGCACTTTCTTCAAACCTGCTTCTTCTTCTTGGCTTTCTCAGCTACGACCACTCCAAGCCTTCTTCTTCTTCTTTCTTTGCCTTTAGCTTTCTTCATCTTTGGCCCTTAGTTGCTTTCTCTTCTTCTTCAGCTTCAGGCCTTCTCCTCTTCTTCTCTGGATTTCCTCTTCAGAATTCGGCTAAGTGTTAGCCAAAGGTTCCTGTAGCGAAACCCTCCCCCTACCTGCGTAACTCTCCTCTCTTTCTCTCTCTTATGATCTGCTCACCCAGAGTCATGGGTATCCGGGTTATCAGGTCAAGTGCATACCCAGGTACAGGCTCACTGGCGTGCAGTGATGAGCGAGGAGTGTAGGTCGGATCAAGTCAGGCCAGGTCCATGGGGGAGTGTCGCTAAGGAGGTCAGGTGAAGGTGAGAGGGACCTCACCCTGTGGATTTGAGGCAAACAACTATCAACACTTTTTCAATTTATGCGGGTGTGCGACTTCAAAACTACCCGATGTGGGACTATCTGCGCACCTCCTTTCTTGCATGCTCGAAGCAAGGAGTGTTCTTCACAATTGCCTCAACGACTAAGGCTCACGTCTTCAATTGAAGACCTGGGACCATGCACGAGATACTTCCACATGTTCTGCGACTTCAACCTGGGACAACAAGGCCTAGAGTGAACCTGCAACCAAGTTCGAAGCTTGCTCGCTAATGGTGGACAAGGTCTGGTACATGAAAATAACAAAACGACCTCTCAGCCATGCCAGAGTGCTCAGAAAGTATCGCCGGAGCACGGCAAACATGATGGGGGTGGTGGCGTGGCGTGATAGTGCCGTGAGTGTGTGGCTCGATCAAACTGTGTGCGTGTGGGTGGGTGTGTTCGAGGGTGCGTGTGAGTGAGTGGATGGGTGAATGAAAAGAGGGGAAATGATCAGGGATGTGTGGCGAAGGTTTTGCGAGGGTCGGCGAGGGTTTTGGTGGGCTGTGAGGTGGGATGGCCTCGTCGAAGAGGGTGGCTGGAGATGGAGGAGATGGAGGTGCGAAGGGGCGTCAATGGTCGATTTTGGAAAGTAAAGAGCGGAGAAGAAAGTAGAAGGGACAAGGGACTTCGCTAGGAAGTCAATGGACAAATTGGGGTAGTCATGGCGTCAGGTCTGGTGTGGCCGACGCCGAAGATGAAGGCAGCTGCGGTGAGGTAGGGACAGTGAGGATGAAGGGGAAAGAGGCATCTGCTGGTACGGCGAGATGCGAATGAGAGTAAGGAGGATGAATCCGCCGCAGGTATGGAGGACAGACGACGAGAAAGGGCAGAGGGGATCGTCGGACGTTGAGAAGCCTTCGGCCATGAGGGAGAGAGGAATTTGAGAGGATTCACGACTGAATTCGAGCGTGGAGAATTCGGGAGGATCTAGCTTCTTTAAATAAGGATCTGAGGGGCAGTTAGGGCTTGGGAAGCAAGCTTCCCAAGCTTGGAAGGTCACCGGATTTAGGAGCTTTCAAGAGACCCAAATATCTCATGTGTTCGCATGAGAGAATGGGAGGGAATCAAAGCACAGTGATGGGTTCATACTGGAGATAATTTCTCGGAGAATCTCCCTTCCAATTTTGGAAGAGATTCTCCAAGCAATCAAGGAGAAATCACCTGTCAAAGGTCGCCGGAGTAAGTTTCCTCCATGATAATGGTAGATGGACCTAATTATGAAGATGATGAAGAAGTTAAGGGGCTATTCGCAAGGGCTTTTGAAGGTTAGGGGTATAAATGTAATCAAACGGGACCTTTTTGTAAACTAGGTCAAGGCAAACTCATCTTGGGTCCAAATTTTGGTACAAACCTAATTTGGACATAAGGAATTCAATGGTGAAGTTGGATTTTGGTTTTGACCATGTTTGACTAGGTAATTTATGTAAAAACCCAAATTAGGGTAAATATCTGTCTGAGACTTCATTTTAGGTCAAGATGGGTTCTGATGGCCAAATTGAAGATACTAAACCCTAGAGAATATTTTTATATGATTTTTATAGGGTTTAAGTGAATTTTATCCTGACCATAACCTTGGTTAATTAAGTGAGTCTATTTTTTAGGGTTTCAAAAGTCATTTAATTCTCAGAACACTCACAAACCCTTTTCTGTCTAATCCAACCCACTTGTTATCTTTTTAAGACCATTTGACCCTTTTTCAGCCCTTGAGAAAACCTGTGGTTGTACTGCATTCATGATAAGCTGGTAAAATTACAGTTTTACCCCTAGTTTCTTATTTTTCTCAGAATGGTTATACAATGAATTATGACCTTCAGTTGGTTATGTAGGAGCATTTATTAACTTCATTGGGTCAAAATGAGCTAGTTAGGGCTCATGATGGTGTTCCCATCAGTTCATAATCGGGAACACCTGCAACTGGATCCACCCAACCCACATTTTGATCATGCATGTCATTCTGCATATAATCCAAATCTGGTTCCATTTGGGTCGGGGATCCATAACAACCTTCATTTTCGAACCTAGGCTTTGGGAAGTCATATTGATCTTCAACATTGCTCCAAGATGTCTCATCAATTTCTGTATGTTGATATCAGAATTTCTGATCAATGGCTTATTGTAACATATTTAGCATATACCCACGTTTCTCAATGAGACCCTGGTATATTTCCCAAAGTGGTGGATTTGTCAAATATTGTATATACTCAATATTACGTAGTCTTCATAATTCACTGTATTTTGATAAAAGATCTTCTCGAGTTGAACCATGTATCATTTGTGTAAACATCATTCTAGCACAGTTCATAATGAGGGTTGTTGTTTCAAATACATTAACCTAAACGTTCCTAGATGGATCTGAGTTTTGTAATACTCGTCTTGATGTCTAAGAGAAGCCTCAATCATTTTTTCTTTGATGCTCATACGAGATTCAAGTTTTCTGAACATTTTTCCTATGTTGTCAGGTTGCATTTCCAAATCAAGTGGTGGATCAGGTTGTAGAATCAAATTCAGGTTCAGATCGAATTGGTTAGATCAGCTTAGATTTCCCATAGAAGATCAGCTCTAATGGAGGCCTCTAGGTTGGACCTAGGGGCCTTTCCTGTGTATGTGTACTACATAATAGATGAGGGACTAAATGTGTATTGTACCCATTCAAGGCACTCAAAAATTTTGGATGACTAAGGCTATTTCGAGGCGAATGATACCTCTAGATCAAAAATCCACACACACGAGAATTACTTGGGCAACCAGAAACGGACAGTCCCACAATGACCCCTACAAGGTAGAGCATCCCCACAGGTTATAGGGTTTCCCCCACCCGACCTTCCTTGTCACCGAGAATGCAAGTAGAACAAAATGTGCGAATTGAGACCTAAGTCTACCAATTTTAGCCTAATTTGTGCCTTGAATTTCACTTGAGTTAGAATTTTTTTCAAATTTGTGACCTAATTTGGAGGTTGGTTGGTCCATAGGGTGAACCAGCTTCACCTGACCTGCTCTAAGGTTGAGGATGAAGTTTGGGTCAAAACCCAAATCACCCTGAATTGACTCTCAGGTTATTAGGTTCCAAATTTTAGGGTTCAAGTGAATTTAGAGCATTGATTTTAGGGTTTACTTGAATAAATCAGTTCAATTAAGGGCTTAGGTCGCACACAAATGCGGGAGGTTAATTTCTTTATTTCAGGCAAATGTGTACCAACACTTCGAACCCTAATGTGGAAACCCTAATTGGCTCTATTTTCAAGTCCAATTTGATCTCAAATATGGCACCTTGGACTCAAACAAGAATGTAAATAGTCCAAGATGTCGAGAAAATTTAGCACAAATCCCTAATAGGTATAGGAAATCAGGATGGGGATCTCTAATTGAAATCGTCTCAACTTCAATCAGATATCAAATTCTCAAATCAGGAAATACTTTGCCTTTAAATGATCTTACTCAGAAAATATGGCAAGTGAATCCTAATTTATTTTGTTCCCTTTTTCTCTTCTTAAGATTAAGGGGTGATTAGGGAAGAAGAGCGATTTTACCTGCCCTTGGAGTGGTTGATTATGTGGAAGATCTTCTCATGATGTACCTTGCAAAACACAGCAAAGCAGGCAGGGCAAGTTAGTAATCAACTTAATCAACTATGACTAGTGGTGAATTGCGTGTTACTCCCTTGCAACGGTGCCAAAATGTTGATGCATGAAAGTCGTCGTTAAAGTATAGCATCATAATATATTGGCAAAAATCACAACCACATTTAAATTTATAAACTCGAAAACACAAGTAAGTCTGAGGCTGTTCATAGGAAGCAAATTTGGAATTCACAACACTAATCAAAAATATAGACAATGAGCACAATACTAAGATGTTCAATGAATAAAAATATACTCAGAAATGTATTCAATTATACCTCAAAAATTATTAGTATAAAAAGAATAAGAGAATTCTAAAAATGGTGATTTGAATCACCAATTATATCCACTAATCAAGCACATATCCCAATGTTTCAAGCCAAATTAAATGTTTCAATAGTGGTCACAACCACTTAACCACATCAGCACAGAACCAATATCTCCACAGTGATTAGATCCAAGTCCGAGTCAGACGTCGGGCACAACCCCCAGAATTGTCTTGTTGGCATCTGAGATCGCGAAAACATAGAGGTTAAGAGATCGATTCTGAATCCTCTTTAGTCCAAGGATTTCCGCGAGGCGGTTCTTGAAAGGGTGAAGGATGTGCCACTCACCTAGAAAAAGGATTTGGAGAATAAAGTTGGTAAGAAAAATGAGGAGGAGAAAAGAAAAGAAAAATAAAATAAAACACCCTGCAGTTAAGTACCTTGTTACAAATGGGTACTTATGCAGTTTTTCCACATAAAAATAAAGCATCTCAGTACAAATGGATGCTACCCTTCCTTCCAATAAATAAAACACCTCGCTACATATGGGTGTTCTAACATATAGAAAAAGTTGAAAAAAAGATATGGAGATAAAAATTAGGAATAAGAGACCAAATGGTCCACCGGGGAGATATACACAAAAAAGTGTTAACCTCGGGATAGAAAACTGGTGAGGAGAAAGCAACAAAACCTGAGTAAGACCAAGCCAAAGGCTTGAATTGGAATAATTGGGATTGGAAATTGATGTCTTAAGATCTGGATTTTTGCAACTTTGGATGCCTTTAGGACAACTCTCTTCACAAAGCACAGATGTTTTAAAATCATAGCTACTGAACCTTGGTATTGGGCAATGAAACCTAAGAAATCAGGTTTTAAGGATTTGAAGTTGAGACCTAAAGGAGAAGAATTGACAAAATCCTAGGTCTAGAAGTTGTTCTTAGTGTTGTAGTCTAGTAGATTAGAGTTTTACTACTCTAAGTTTGATTAATAACGAGTATCTAGTTAATTTGCTTAAACTTATAGTGATAAAAGTCAAATATCATAAACAAAGGATTAACTTAAGTCTATTGAGTTTTTGAGTTAAAATTTAATTCTCAACTCTTAAGTTTTGTTTTCTTAAAACACTTTGTATTCTAAGTTTGGGTTAAGAATAGTTACAAAAGAATAAGAGATTTTTGAGAATTCTAATTCTTAATAAAATTCTTGTTAACAACATTGTTTTTAAGTTTGTTTTGAAAATGCTTAGAGTATAAGTCTAAGTAAGAAAATTTTCACAAATGCTTTATATATTAATTATTTATATTAAATCTAAAAAAAAATTCTCTGACCTAAGCTTTCCTCTACAAGGTTCTTATTTATATTAATTTAAACCTAAGTGCTTTACATCATCATATTTTTAGTTAATTTTGCCAGGGACTAGCAAAACTTTTGCTTGGGGGTATGATGAGAAGCTCATCATGATCTCTAATTACCCCTAATTAACTAGCCTTCCTAGTTAATTAGCTACGAATATGTGAATATATGGGTTAATTATAAAATATGGGATATATAGTAAAAAACCTTAAAATAAGTTTAAAATGCTATTTTATCATCCAATTAATATTATTAATAATCTAATTAATAATTGGACTCAAAATATCAATAATCATTCATCTAATGAATGAGTAAACTTAAGCATAATGTATACATAAGTATGTAATAACTTAACATTACTTAATTAAATAAATTAATATAAAAAGGTCAAAAGTGTAAATTCAAGGTCTAAATAAAAAAATTACCTTATTTACAATCATATATAAAAAGACGAAAAGGATCTAAATTAAAATAAGCTTTGAAAACCTGAGTTTACATTTTGGTCCTTACATTTCATTCCAATCGGGTCCTTATTTTATATTTAGGTCCTTATGTTTCATCACGAATTGGTCCTTGACTTCTTCTTCTTCTCTTCAACCGGTTGAACGGCTGACGATCGAGGGTACTGCCACCGCACGATCACCGCCCATCCGACGTCATCTCTCCTTCAAGCTCCTAAAGCTTGCGCTCATCATTCCATCTTCATCCATCGGTCTAGATGACACTTTTATCCTAATTTAGCGTAGGAGATAACTTCACCGTCGTCGGAGAAGACACCGGTGGTTAACCTCCTCCTACCTCAATTGCGTCCAGATTCCTCCTCCTTCGTCGCTGTCAACTATAAATACCCCCTGACCCCCTTGATTTTCTTCAAGTTGGCTCCCTTCCCTCTTCTTCACTACAGCCAACCCAATAGGCTATTCCCTCCACAACTCCGACGAACTTTCCACCTCATCTTCCAACTTCCTCCGTCCACCTTAATCAGCTCTGGAACTTCGTCGAGGTCAGCCGCGTCTCTAGACACAGGCACTGACCAAGGAGATCCTCTGCTTCACCTCACAACTGTCGCTGGAGATCTTCCAATTACCCTCTGATTTCACTCCTCCGTCATGAGTCGTCGACGAAGTTCCTCTGTCCCCTTCATCCAGGTAACAGTAGGATAGGAGTAGGAGTAAGAGCAGAATAGTTTAGATAGATAGTTAGGTGGTAGTTAGTTGTAATGTCAGAATTCAGACTTCATCTTCCTCAACTCCGGCGAGCTCCTTGAGCCTGCCAGAGCCTTAATTTTGTCTTTTGAAACCACTGTTCACCTTCCTCTATCATCCACGATCATTTCTATCACACTTAATCTTTAATTTGATCACTCATTTGCCTAATCCATATCCACCTTCATTAACTACTTCTGCTGTCCACGGCAGCAGTAGTTGACCTAATTCCACCTCCCATGGATCCTCCATCATCTATTCATCACTAAAGGATCTTATTTATCACTTTAATTTGATTAAATACTATATATAACTTAAAAGCCTAATTTTATTTAAGCTCCTGAGCTCGCTATCAATGACGGCCCAGGAGTAGTTAAAACTTTAAATTGATTATACATTTATGATCGCAATTACTCTTTGACTTGTCTTGACCACTTATTTGAGTGGAATATCAAGTCTTGTGCCTCAACCAAATCAGATTACATTCAAATGAATTCACTGTTGAGTAAATGAAGAATTTAATGCGATCCTGTGGTTCCTTGTAACCTCAGAAACCATTTTAAGTCAAAAATGGCATAAGTTTTCTTTTTGTACACGAATTCATACTTTTTATGGACTCACCGGAGCTTCGACGAGCTTCGGCAAGTCAAAAGTGATCTTCAACCAATAAAACCTAACAAGGAGCTCCAGAATGATTAATTGATGATCACTGACTAGTTTGAGGTTGTTTATTTGGGATTTTAACAACTGGAGTTGTATATAAGGATTCATCTTCTCCAACTCCGGCGAAGTTGGAGAAGTCTGACAGAAGACTTAAAAAGGCATTTGATGGATCTAAAAGCTTAAGTGCAATGCACTGAAGTTAATTTTGTCCTCAAATTACTGTAACAACCTTCTGATCATTCTGACAGACAAACACCATTTTTAATTCAGGCGATGAGCCTGAAACCCTAGATTTTTAGGTCCAAACATCTGTCTACGAGGTTGAGCAAGTTTTTGAGGTTGAGAAGATGCTATTTTAGGTTTTGATTTCTTGAGAAGAGACTTAGAACATAAAGTCAAAATTTGAGGCCTTATAGTAAAACTCGAGCTTGATACTTTGATTCTGAGCTCAATTTGATGATTAGATGAGTTTGGATTGATTCTGATATTCAGTTGAATGATTTTAGAGTGATTTGGTTGAGCTTTGTGGTGTAATTTGGTTGGAATTCAATCACTGCCAGTTTGGGTTGTTTTTGAACCCAAACTGTTGGCAGTGGTTTTTGGATGAGTTTTGAATGAGATTTCTGCCCAGATAAGTTTGTAACAAGCCTTAGAATTTGTTCCAATCAATTGAAAATGATTTTAGCTATCTGTTAGACCATCTTCATGTTTGAATGCAGTCTCTAAAGCTTTCAGAGAAGTTTCAAGCTTCTCTATGTTTCCTGAAGCCTTTAAGAGTTCAAAACACACACAAGCAGTTGTGGAATAACCTGTAGAACCATTTAGAAACTTAGCTAAGAGTTTAAGTCCAGACTGTGGACTTTGTGAGCATTATTTCATTTCCAGGCTATTATATACCCTTACAAAACCCATAATTTTGCCCTTAAAATTGAAGAGGACATCTTCCTCTTAACATTAAATTGAAAGCATAATCCTATAGAGCTACTCAAGAGCTTTCCAACAAGCTTTTGTTTGGTTGATTTGGAGCTCTGAGCTAGGAGATATCGACACTTAAAGTTAGCTCTGGAAGGGGAAACTTTAGTCCCATATCGAGAATCCTTGAGTGCCCGCCTTGGTATAAAAGGTTTTTGTTTATTACGCTACTCAGTTGTCAGCGCTCAACGCATGGATACCAACGGTCACTTGAATGACCATGTGTGTGTGTGCGGGCGTGTGTGCCTGCGAGGGTGCGCCTGTGTGGGTGTGCGATGTGTGTGGCCCTGGGAGGGCGAGGACTGGGAGGCGTTGAGCAATTTGCCTCGAGAAAATAAATCGAAATTAAATAAACCAGGCGAGGACCTAGTAGGGTCTGGTCCCACCCTGTAAAGGGTGCTGCATATCCCCGAAAACTCTGAGCCGCAAATCAAAAACCATTTTTTGGTTGAGAAAGAAAAAAAACCCCGTTCAGCTGAAGCTAAAGGTTCGAAGGAAGAGTTAAGTGCTGAATGCTCTGAATGCTAAGTGTTGAAGACTCTGATGGCCAAGTGTTAAGGGAAGAACACTAAAGGAAGAAGAAAGGAAAGGAAGAAGAAGAAGAACTCGCAATGGGCAGAAAGAGAAGGCCAACAAGCATTAAGGAAGCTTAAGAAAGAGACTAAGGAAAGAAGAGAGGTAGAAGGAAAGGAAAAAGAAGAGATGAGCTCGAGAGAATAAGAGAGAAATAAAAAAGAAAGAGAAAAGATAAAAAAATAAACAAAAGAAAGAGAGAAAGAAAGAAAGAAGAAGAAAATAGAGAGAGAGGCTGAAGAATAAAAGGAAAAGAAATTATTTTTCTTGCATTATTTTTAATTTATTTTTGCTTTCAATTGCTGCAATAAGCCATGTTGAAATTAGAAAAACTCTTATTTGCCCTAATTTTCTTTAAAATGAATTGGAAATTAACATGTTTACTTGCTAATAAAGTAGATCATTTGAGTAAATGTGTTTTAATATGGAATTTTGCATATTTCTTAAGTTTAAATCATTTGGCAAAATTCATGTTTTTAAAATTAACTTAATTATACCTCCTAAGAATTGTTTTAAATAGCTTGGTGAATTTTAAGTAATGTATACCTCCTAGTGAACGACATGGACTCAACCAGTTAAAAGTAAAAAATCTAAAATGTTAGGTTAACCTGACCCTATACTACAAAACCGACACAATTTTGAGTTAACCTAAGTTACTTTCTAATGCACTTAATTAAGCAAAATTAACTTAATTAACTGTGTTGAGAGAGAGCGTAACCATTTTAATGGCACCGTTGTCGGGGAGGCAACCTTTTGATTCACTAAAATATTACTTGGTTTAATTGTGTAAATAGGAGGTATTTGTAACTATAATTTTATTGTTTTTAATGTTTTTGTTCTAATTAGTTTTGTTTTTGTTTTGTTTTCTGTCTTCTTTTCAGGTTTACCTTTGCGGGTAATCTCAGGAAGAAGGAGAGATTCTGTTTTCGCTGTTTTCACTATAAATACCACTGTAAGCATTTCTATTCTTAGTCTCTAGTGTAGTTTGAATTGTTGCATTTAGTTAGTTAAAAAATAAAAAAATACAAAAATACATCCTATCTGACTAGCGGCAGCATATCATAGGCATACACTCTTAGGAGTGCATTCTACCTGCTAGTATATCTTTTGCGATCTGACTCGGGAATTTTTACTATTTTTCTCGCATCAACGGGAAAACACGAAAAAAATCGCGTAGATCCCTATCTTGAGATTAATAAACAAGATCGCATATTTTGTTTGAAAAGGCTTAAAAAGCGGTCATTCTAATTCTTTTGATATATTTTTGAAAAAGATTAAGTAAAAAGAGAAAATTAAAATTTGTGACTTAATCTGATTGCAGAATGCATGCGAGTTTTTCTATCGCTATCGTCTGTTGCATGCTATCGCGCACATAGTGCGATCACTAGAGTCACACGAGTCTTATTTTCTATCTCTCCTCTTTGCACCTCTTAGGGCTTTGGTCGAAGATCAACAAGTCTATCTCACTACTAGAGCCTCGAGGAGCCAATAGTGAGAGGTCTCGATCCTAGACCTTAGACCTTTGAGCCTTAAGGATACGCACTTGCATAGACACGAGATTAGGATGTGTATTCTGATACTGTTACTCTATTTGTTTGCGTCCAAATTACTTTTGCATATTTTACGAATCTCTTCTTTCCTTTGAAAGAAGAGCAAAACCCATGTTTTACGCGTTGTTTTGTGGGTTTTTGTGCCGCTGTTTTTTTGTGGTGTGAGTGTGCCTTTGCACATTTTTCATTTTATGGACGGGAGGCGATCCTTGCATTTGCCTCTTGTAACTTCTTTGATAGGTGATCCCAGGTCGATTGCAGATAAGCAACCAATGATTTTCCCGTCTGATCCATCTACATCCATGGAACAAATGCAGAACCAAAATCCCAAGATCCCTTCTTCTTCTAGTCAAGGGGAGATGCCGCCTTTTGATGTTTATGAGGAGCTCCTGAACCAGAACCTTAGGATGCTTGAGCAAAGAAGACAAATTAATCTATTAACAGCAGCCCTAAACAATCTTCAAACTCTTCAAACATGTCCTCCACCTCAACCTGAGGTGGGTTTTGACATTCCTGATTTACCGATCATCGTCCAAGGCCTCTACTTAGAGATTACTACAATCCATCTAATGCACAAGTAGAGCCTAATGTTAGGATTCCTATTGGGGAGAATGATCCTGAATTGAAGCCGAATATTATAGGTCTAATCCCTCACTTTCATGGATTTGCATCCGAGGATCCATTTCAACACATAGAAGATCTAAAGAATCTATCTCAAACTCTTGGACCTCGAAATCAAAATACGGAAATCCTACTAATGAAGATGTTCTCTTTTAGCCTTAAAGACAAAGTTGCTTATTGGTATAGAACAATTGCAAGACCAATCTCAACATGGGATGAACTCGAATCCGCATTCTCAAAGAAATTCTTTCCCATTGGTAGAACTAATGCTTTAAGGCAAGCCATTACTGCTTTCAACCAAAACCAAGGAAAACCAATTCATGAGGCGTGGGAACGCTTTCATGAATTGCAAAGGAAATGCCCACATCATAACATCCCTCATTGGCAATTAATGCACATCTTTACTATGGTTTACAAGAGGGCATTCGCAATCTAGTCAATGCCTCTTATGGAGGGAACTTTCTAAATCGCCACGCAGAATCTACCTCAGAATTATTTGAAGGGATGGCGGAAAACTCAATCAACAACGCATCTATGTCGCAATTTACGCGGGGCGCGAATACAACTCATCAGAATCCACACAAGGGCATTCACGGAGATCGCTAACTCATCCAGTTTAAAGGATTTGGAAATAATTGCAGAAAAATTGGACAAAGTCGATATCGTAGCAAAGCATCTCGATGAGGTCAGAAATACGATGAAAACTCTTACGCCTCTACTTGCTACGAATCCTGCATATTCAATTGTTTCGCAAATTCCTACGGAGAGGGAATTTGTGAATAATCTGGATTCTAGAGATCCATCTTCCTCTAGTTTTCTATCTACTCCAACCCAAAGAGGGACCTTTGTCCCACAATCTTACCCACCCTTTTCCCCACCCTTACCTTTTGCAGAAAACACACCTTATCCTCTAGATTTAAATGCCATTCAGGGATACACACCAAGATCAAACCCGTATTCAAATTCCTATAATCCTGGATGGCGTAATCATCCCAATTTCTCTTGGTCTGACCATTCACAAAGACCATCATATCCAACTCAGACCAGGCAAAACCACCTACATTGTTGTTTCAGCAACACAATGCAAGGCCATTTTACGCAAGTTTGCAGAACCCTGTAGGGCCAAATAGAGATTCATAGCTAGACCAAATTTTGAGAGCTGTGACTGAAAGCCAGCGACAAAATGCTGAAGCTCTTGCCGAAGTCCAACGACATTGTTCGGCAGAATTGGTTGATCTTAGGGGCCAAATCACGTAGTTAGTTGAATCTCATCAGCTAGGGGCCCTTCCATCCCAGCCAATTCCAAACCCTAGGAATATCCAGCAGAGACAACACCCAGGAGTTCAAAATTCGAATCAAGGACATGTCCATCTCCTTAATCAATTACCCCTGAATCCAAATCTGAATCAAAATCTGAATCCACCCACTTTTAATCATGATTTTGAGTATCGTAATCAGCAGCAATCACTTTTAAATCAACCTTTAATCAATAATTCATCTTCCCAAAATAAACAAGCATCTTCTTCTTCATCAGCTTCTTCTCATGCGGGTATTAACTCTATTACAACCCACCGTGGAACTTCCACTAGGCATCTAGTTTATCCAAGGAACATATCCCAAGACCCTAGTACATCTAGAACGACCCCTATTTCTACACTTGGAAGAGGTGCAGAACCCGATCCCTCAATTCTCGTTAATTCGTGAGATCAGGAAAATACCTCAATAGAACAGGAAATCCACGCCCCATTCCTAGAAGCTTTGAAGAAGACTAGGAAACAAAAACAACCTGTTACATTAGATCAAGATTTGATTAAGATTTTTGAACAGGTACACATTAATATCCCACTCCTAGATGCCATCAAACACATCCCGACTTACGCAAGATTTCCTAAGGAATTGTGTACTCCTAAGCGTAAGTCAAAGAAATGAAGCACTATGGTACTTTCAGAGCATGTAAGCTCTATAATTTCAAGTATGCTTCCTTTGAGAAAGAAAGACCCAAGATCTCCATTTATTTCCTATATAATTAGGGGTTAGTGTTTTGATAGAGTCCTAGATTTAGGAGCATCTATTAACCTCATTCCTTTTTCTTTGGTAAAGCATTTCAAAATAGAAAACCTTAAGTCTGCCAATGTGACTTTACAATTAGCCGATAGATCTATTAAGTCACCTAAAGGAATGTTGGAGGATCTTATTGTAAGAGTTCAAGATTTTTATTTCCCTATAGATTTTATTATCCTTGATATGGAAGTACCCGAATACATTAGTCACACCCCAATTATCTTAAGGAGACCCTTTTTGGCTACTGCAAAGGCCAATATTGATTGTGAATCTGGAAAGATTGAATTGAAATTTGGGGAGAAGTCAATTAAGTTAGATATATTTAGAGCTTCTAGTGGATTAGATTGTGAATGGATTGAGGAAATAAAATCTATAGCAGCTTTTGAGGATGACATTAGTTCCTTAGAACTAGAGAGCACACTTTTTGATATTCCATACCCTCAAAGCAACGAAATCTTTTTGTTAGAGTCTATACTCAATCTTGAATCTGAATCTGACTCATCTAACTCACTTCTCGCAATCGAAAATCCCACAGCAAATCCTGCTGTTGATTCTACTCCTGTACTTGAATTGAAGCCATTGCCTGACAATCTTAAATATGTCTATCTCGAATCTGATCAAACATATCCTGTAATTATCAATTCTCATCTATCTGAATCACAAGAATCCAAATTGATCAAGGTTCTTCAAGATCACAAGAAGTCAATTGGGTGGACTCTACATGATCTCACCGAGATTAGCCCTATTTTTTGTACTCATCGCATCTATATTGAAGATGGGGCACGACCTTCAAGAGAAGCTCAAAGACATCTAAATACAAATTTAAAGGAGGTCGTTAAGAAAGAAATAATCAAGTGGCTTGATGCCGACATTATCTATCCTATATCTGATAGCCCTTGGGTAAGTCCAATTCAAGTGGTACCTAAAAAGGCAGGACTCACCGTAATCAAAATTGAATCTGGAGAAACCATTCCCACACGAATTGCGAATTCATGGTAGGTTTGTATTGATTATCGTAAGCTAAATACTATTACAAAGAAGGACCATTTTCCTTTGCCATTCATTGATTAAATCCTTGAGAGATTACCTGGTAATAGGTTCTTCTGCTTTCTAGATGGTTACTCTGGACATAATCAAGTAGCAATTTATCCCGAAGATCAAGAGAAAACGACTTTCACCTGCCCCTTCGGAACCTTTGCTTTCCGAGGAATGCCATTTGGGCTTTGCAACGCACCCGCGATTTTTCAGCATTGCATGTTAGCCATTTTTACCTAAATGGTGGGTGAATATATGGAGGTTTTTATGGATGATTTTTCAGTCTTCGGGGAGACATTTGATATTTGTTTGGATAATTTGTCGAAGGTTCTTAAGAGATGTATTGAAGTAAACCTTGTCCTTAGTTGGGAGAAGAGCCATTTTATGATTCCAGAAGGCATCGTACTTGGCCATTTCGTGTCTGAGCGAGGTATCCAAGTAGATTGAGCCAAGATCAATTAAATTGCAAATCCCACTTGTCTTGACCACTTATTTGAGTGGAAGATAAAGTCCTGTGCCCCAACCAACTCAGATTACATTCAAACGAATTCACTGTTTAATCTTACATCTAATGAGTAAATTAAGAATTTAATGGGATCCTGAGGTTACAAGTAACCTCAGGAACCTTTTTAAGTCAAAAATGGCATAAGTTTTCTTTCTGTACACGAATTCATACTTTTTATGGACTCACCAGAGCTTCGGCGAGCTTCGGCGAGTCAAAAGTGATCTTCAGCCTATAGAACCTAATAAGGAGCTCCAGAATGATTAATTGATGATCACTGATTAGTTTCAGGTTGTTTATTTGGGATTCTAACAACTGGAGTTGTATATAAGGATTCATCTTCTCAACTCCAGCGGAGTTGGAGAAGTCTAACAGAAGGCTTAAAGAGGCATTCGATGGATCTCAAAGCTTCAGTGCAATGCACTGAAGTTAATTTTGTCCTCAAATTACTGTAACAACCTTCTGATCATTCTGACGAGCAAACTCCATTTTTAATTCAGGGGATGAGCATAAAACCCTAGATTTTTAGGTCCAAACATCTGTCTAAGGGGTTGAGCAAGTTTCTGTGGTTAAGAAGATGCTATTTTAGGTTTTGATTTCTTGAGAAGAGGATTAGAATAGAAAGCCAAAATTTGAGGCCTTATAGTCAAACCCGAGCTTGATACTTTGATTCTGAGCACAATTTGATGATTAGATGAGTTTGGATTGATTCTGAGATTCAGTTGAATGATTTTAGAGTGATTTGATTGAGCTCTGTGGTGTAATTTGGTTGGAATTCAATTTTGCTGCCAGTTTGGGTTATTTTTGAACCCAAACTGTTGGCAGTGGTTTTTGGATGAGTTTTGAATGAGATTTCTTCCCAGATAAGTTTGTAACAACTCTTAAAATCTGTTCCAATCGATTGAAAATGATTTTAGCTATCTGTTAGACTTTCTTAATGTTTGAATATAATCTCTAATGCTTTTAGAGAAGTTTCAAGCTTCTCTGTGTTTCCTGAAGCCTTTAAGAGTTCAAAACCCACACAAGCAGCCATGGTATAACCTGTAGAACCATTTAGAGCTGTAGCTAGGAGTTTAAGTCCAGACTGTGGACTCTATGAGCATTATTTCATTTCTAGGCTATTATATACCAGTAAAATACCCATAATTTCTCCCTTAAAATTGAAGAGGAAATCTTCCCATTAACATTAATTTGAAAGCATAATCCTATAAAGCTACTCAAGAGCTTTCCAACAAGCTTTTTTTTGCTTGATTTGGAGCTCTGAGCTAGGAGATATCAACACTTAAAGTTAGCTCTAGAAGGGGAAACTTTAGTCCCACATCGAGAATCCTTGAGTGCCAGCCTTGGTATAAAAGGTTTTTGTTTATTACGCTACTTAGTTGTCAGTGATCAGCGCACAGATACGAATGGTCACTTGAATGAGCATGTGTGTGTGTGCGGGCGTGTGCGCCTGCGAGGGTGCGCCTGTGTGGGTGTGCGATGTGTGTGGCACTGGGAGGGCGAGGCCTAGGAGGCATTGAGCCGGTTGGCTCAAGAAAATAAATCGAAAATAAATCAAAATTAAATAAACCAGGTGAGGACCTAGTAGGGCCTGGTCTCACCTTGTAAAGGGTGCTGTGTATCCCCGAAAAGTCTGAGCCGCAAATCAAAAATCATTTTTTGGTTGAGAAAGAAAAAAAGACCCCGTTCAACTGAAGCTAAAGGTTCGAAGGAAGAGTTAAGTGCTGAAGGCTTTGAAGGCTAAGTGTTGAAGACTCTGATGGCCAAGTGTTAAGGGAAGAACACTAAAGGAAGAAGAAGAACTCGCAAAGGACAGAAAAAGAAGGCTAATAGGCATTAAGCAAGCTTAAGAAAGAGACTACGGAAAGAAGAGAGGCAGAAGGAAAGGAAAAAGAAGAGATGAGCTCGTGAGAATAAGAGAGAAATAAAAGAGAAAGAGAAAAGATAAAAAATAAACAAAAGAAAGAGAGAAAGAAAGAAAGAAGAAGAGAGAGAGAGAGGCTGAAGAATAAAAGGAAAAGAAATTATTTTTCTTGCATTATTTTTAATTTCTTTTTGTTTTCAATTATTGTAAAAAGGCATGTTGAAATTAGAAAAACTCTTATTTACCTTAATTTTCTTTAAAATGAATCAGAAATTAACATGTTTACTTGCTAATAAAGTAGATCATTTGAGTAAATGTGTTTTAATATGAAATTTTGCATATTTCTTAAGTTTAAATCATTTGGCAAAATTCATGTTTTTAAAATTAACTTAATTATACCTCCTAAGAATTGTTTTAAATAGCTTGGTAAATTTTAAGTAATGTATACCTCACAGCGAACAACCTGGACTCAACCAGTTAAAAGTAAAATATCTAAAATGTTAGGTTAAGCATTCCAGAGCCTTGGTGAAGCATTCCTCTACCTGGCGTCCTCCTGCATCTCACCTCCGTTGTCCAGCACCTCACCTCCTTCATCTAAGCTGCCGCCGAGCACCATCGCCTCACCAAACAGCTGATTTGGGAGATTTCTTCTCACCCCTCTCTCTTTTGTATTTCTTAGCTTATTGTAATAAACAATTGCATGATATATCAAATTTGTTTCCATCCCATTTTGTAACATTATCTTGCCAGCTTCTTTATTGCAAAAAAATAAAAGAAAAAAATCACAAAACCCTAAAACCTCAAAAAGAAACAAAACAAAATGTGGATTTCAACGAAAGTAAATGCGCCTCCTTGTGTTTGAGTCGGGACTCCCTTGGAGTTTCAGTTATAAATTGTATTTGATAACATGTTTTGTGAGCTATGACAACGGTTTCTTGAAACCCTAATTTTTCTTCACCAAAACCCGTTGATCAATCATGATCCTCTACTTAGGGGACCAACACTTGTCATTGAACATTCTGAGGATTTACAGGTACCCAACACAGGTGACCCTGAGGGAATTGATATTGAATTGGAAGACTTGGATCAATATTGGTCTCAGGGTCATGAAGATTTGATTTTTGAGGAAGATAAGGAAACACTTGAAATACTTGATCCTGGCTTTGAAGATTTTCCTGAGTCTCAGGGGCAAGAGGGAAGAAGCATAGAGGAGGTTGATGATGACTTTGAGGGGCCCGGACTCAGAGTATGGAGCGACTTCAGGGGGAATATGTTTTCTTCAAGGACTTACCCCCTAAGGTTCTTACTGATTTAGCCACGTCTGGATTTCTACCTACTTTTGACTACAAAGATCATTGTTTGGGGCGTAGATCGCGTAAAAGATAAGCACATTGTAGTATAGCGAGAAATATGTCTCAAGCAAATAAATTAACGGAACTGGTGAGTCCTAGTCGATCACAGGGAGGCAGGAAGCACTTGTGATTTCATTAGTTTGTTCCAAATATAATTACTAAATGGCATAGACAAAATATCATAGTATATATATCAATCAGAAAGTTTGAACATGAATTGCATACATCTAACTAAACATATTCTAACATAAATATAAACTACTTATGTAACAGAACAAGGGCACCACGGGTGGTTCATGGTGGCCTTCTGGAGAGCTTGGAAAGAGCAGCAACGATCCGTCAGGATGGCCCAACAAATGCTTCAGACGGAGATGCAGAGACGGATGCAAAGAAGATGGGAAGAATAAGAAGGGAGAGGAGTTGTAGGAGGAAGAAGAAGAAAGCTATTCAATGAATTCAAAGGGGACCCTTAGGCCTCTTTTTATAGCTTTTGTGAAGGGCATTTAAGGCATTTGAGCCCTTAATTTTGTGCAAAGGCTTTAGATTAATCAGATTCATTGATCGGGAGATCAACGATCCTAATTAAGCCTTCCAAATCCTTCTTCCATCCATGGTTTGATCTGGTGCTGACACATGGCGCACAATGCGCCCTTGGATCTACATCTGACGGCCTTCACTTGCCCACCGCTCACTAATGGGAACACCATCATGAGCCATAACTATCTCATTTTGATCCAATTAAGTCAATAAATGCTCCTACATAACTGCCAGAGAGCCATATTTCATTGCAAAGTCATTCTGAGGGAAAGATAAGAAAATAGGGTTAAAACTGTAGTTTTACCATCATATCATGAATGCAATACAATCATGGATTTCCTCAGGGGTAATTAAGGGTCAAATGATCCTAAAAGTCTAACAAGTGGGTTAGAACAGACAGAAAAGGGTTTGCACGTGTTTTGAGAATTAAATGACTTTTGAAACCCTAAAAACAGACCCACTTAATTAACTGAGGTTCTAGTCAGGATAAAATTCACCTAAACCCTCTACAATTCATATAAAAATATTCTCTAGGGTTTGGAACCTTCAATTTGACCATCAGAACCTGTCTTGACCCAAAATAGAGTCTTAAACAGACATTTGCCCTAATTTGGGTTTTTGCATAAATTATCCAGTCAAACTTGGTCAAAACCTAAATCTAACTTCACCATTTGATCCCTTAGGTCCAAATTAGGTTTTTACCAAAATTTGGGCCCAATCCAAGATCATATTGTTTGCATTTTGATCCAGTCAGACTCTTTCTAACTTTTGAATTTTCTCACAAATAACCCCCCAACTTCTTTGTCTTCTTCACAAGCAGGTCCCCGTGTCATTTTTGGAAGGTGAAACCTTCACTGTCGAGTTTCGAGCGAGGATTTCTCACTCGATTCTCAATCAATCCCTCCCAAAATTGATACGGGGATTCCTTGGAAAGTTTCCTTCCATTTGAGTCATTCCCTGGGCTCTAAGTCCTTCCCAAAAGGCCATCAAACCTTTCAAAGGTTCGGGTATCCTATGTCGCAACTGCCTTCCAAGCTTGAAAGCTTCTTTCCAAGCTTGGAAGGGCTTCCTAAGGCCTACACAAGAGACACCATCGCACGGCCGTACATTTCAACAAGTTTTGGCCAAAGAAACCCTCCTCTACACCATCTCCGGCCACCTTCAGACTTAGCTCCGGTGACTCCTCTCCCATCTCCTCCCCCGGCTGTCCAACCATCAAATTGGATGGCCGACTAGCTTCCCCTTACCCTTGCAAACCTCTCCTGCCAACGAGAGGTCATGCCTCTACCTCTGTCGACGTCGCCGCCTCGCTGCACCAACCTCCTTCTCCGGCTCCAGTCGACCAACACCGGAGCCATCCGCTTCCCTATCCTCCTGCTAAGCCCTTCTTTAGCTCCCTCTCTCTTTCTATTTCATTTTCCTACCCTCACAGACACACATAATCGTCAACCGCAACCATTCACCCTCACCTTCTCCGTCTCCGACCACTCCTCCAGCGAGGCATATCCGCCACTACACTCCTCCATCCGCCTCGCCAACCACCTCATAACCTTCGTCGTTCCACCACGAACAAAAGCCATCTCCTATTCTCCTTTTCGCTCACCCAAACACACCCCCGAACAACCCAACTTCACATGACCATCTCCATCACCATCCAGCCACCTCATGCACTCTCGCCCCATGCTGCAACCACCACCATGTTCACCATGCTACGGCGATCCTGCTGAACATGGCCGTAAGGCCTTTTTCTTGAAGTTTCAGGTACCAGGACAAGCCCGCCATTAGCGACGAACTTCAATCTTGCTAAAAGCTTTGTTCGGCACTTACAGCTCCAGGAGCCACCTCTAGGTGATGCAGATTGGCTTTAGGTCTCATTCCAAAGACTCAATTGGAAGCCATACCCTCAGCAGCTACCATAATTGGAAGGAAACCCAGCTGCGGACGCACGCGAAGAAGAGGCACTATCTTTAGTGCCACCTCGGAAACCAGTGGCACTGCAACAGGGCATAAATTGCAAAAGTTCCTGGGGCTTATCATCTCCGACACTTGGGGGATGAGGTCACTCGCTCACCTGCGCCTCGCCTGTGACCCATCTCTCGTGGGCCTAACGCAGACCAGACACGCCTAACCTGACTCCACTCAGTTGCGATCACGCCCGTAGCCTTGGACTCGGGTGCACTCTAGGTCCGAAACCTGATAACCTAGTACTATTGGAGGCTTTGGGAAAGCATGACCTAGGGAGAGAAAGAGAGGATCGTGTGTGAGGGCAAGAGGGATTTTGCTACAGAGAATAACGGCTGACACTTAGCCGTTTGAAGAAGAATCCCCCTCTATGTGTGAAGAGAAGAGGAAAGAAAGGAAAAGAGAAGTGAAGGCAGAAGAAGAAGGGGTACATAGAGAGGAGACAAAAGTCAAAGAAGAAGAAAGGGACTTGCACAGAGAAGAAAGGCAGAAGAAGGGAGGCCAAGGCAAGAAGAAGAGGAGAAGACCTAAGCCAAGAAGAAGAAAGAAGGAAAGAAGAGGACCCGCACAGAGAAGCAGAGAAAGAAGAGGAAGAGTTTAAGTAGAAGAAAGAGATTTCTTTTAAATTCTTAATTGATATTGTGCATCTCTTAACTATCATTGTAAAGAGTAATTGGTGATTCAAATCACCATTTTACTACATTCTTTCTACAGTATTGACATTAGCTTTCATTGATATATCATTATTACTTGAAGTTTCATTATAAATACTGCATTTAAATTGCAATTTTGAGATTGAATTCTATATTACTCCCTGTGTTCGACCTCGGACTTCAAATTCAAGTAATGAATATTATTTGTTTTCAAAGCAATTTCGGCTACACTACAACGCAGTTTTTAAAACCTCAATTTCACTTGCCGCACACTCGCCACTTCATCCGCACACCTGCCGCTCGGCCTTAAATCCTAAGCTTTATTAGCCGTCCGATCTCTTGATCAAACAGCTTAAAAGTCGTGCACTGCGCCCTCTGATTCCTAAGGCATGCGTTATCATGCACATCTTCATCTAATGATCCTGCACCCGCCAAGCATTCGCCGCTCCACCGCTCGATGAAGATCCTGCGGTTGAATTTCATCTGCGCACAGCCGACTCCCACATCGCGACTAGAACCCGCGTCGCACGTTGGCTGTTAAGCGCTCTCTTCGCTGTGCTACGCGCATGGATTGTTGCGGCTTCCAAATCTCCATATGGTCACCCTCAGCCGTTGGATGGAAATCCAACGGTCGAGATCTTGCCCTCACTTGATGAAGCCGCTGGAGGTGGGCAACGATGCGGCCGTTGGATGACTATCCAATGGCCCATGACTTTCCTTCCGAAATTGGGGCACAGTGAGCGGCGGCTGCAATGGCACCACGTGGCTCCATCGTGGCCATCCATCTTCTTCTCCTTGTATCTGATGATGTAGGCCTCCAATTGAGTTTATTTTTGCGCCTTTTGACTGCAAATATCCATCCGTACGGTTGAATTTTTCATCTAACGTCCGGATATTCTTCAATTTGCCCCTTGGCTCCTGCATCTTCCGTAAACTCCCTAGGGTGCTACGAGAGTTTGATTGATGCATTCTTGGAAGCGTTGGACTCCCGTTGTCATTCCAAACATGTCCATAAGGTTGGATCGGTCATCTGCAACCCTGGATTACCTACAATTATTAATACCTCTCAAATAGCACATTATTATTTATAAATCATCTAGGATGCAAAGTACGGTGTGTATGCATGTAGAATGCCCATATTAAGCTAGGCTCTACCTTAATTCAGGAAAACTAGGGCCTATGATTGCTGCGCAATCATACTGCCATGACTAATTCTTACTAGTCCCTAGCAAGTGCAAGACTAAATGCATTCTATCAAGAGTTTAACTAAAGGATTATTTCTTTTTGTTTCATCCAAAAATTCATAATCCAGATAACCATGAATTTCCGCAACAGATCCAAGCAAAGAGTCGATATACATTTAAAGATTGTACTTGACCCCTAGTAAAATTCTATTGAGATAGGTAAACCTCTTCTCTCAAGGATATAAACTATTCTCTGATTTTAGCCCCGGCTTTTGGCTTAGGTAGAAGATGTCTGAGTTAACTGGATTCGTATTTGGTGGCTCACTTTCTTCTGGTGCTACATAGAGACTACTATTTCAAAATCTAAATTTCTAGATTATTGAATAAATTAACTTAGAGAGAGGCTGGAAAATTGTGCTCTCTTTGATCTTTTGTACTTTTTCTTTTCTCTCTTTCTCTCTATTTTTCATTTCTTTTTCTTTTTCTTCCTGAGCTCACATCTCACTAGATTTGCAAGTGTATTTGGTGATCTTGCTTGGCATCACACTTTAATTAGGTTCTAATAACCCTATGACTCTGTCAAATCCCTCAGCCCCTATCCAAGCGGTCAGAAATACAGAAAAAATAGGTTTAGGCCGTATTTGGTGGTTCGTGGAGATGGTAGGTGTTTTTACCTCAAAACACTTTGGCTTACATAACTCAAACTTCTTAACATAACACTTTTTTTTTCAAGTAAATATCTCTCTTTTATGCTTTTTCTTTTTTTTTATCTACTGGCACAATGACATTACCAACATAACATAACACAACAATGCAACACAACATACATACTTTTATTCATGAGGCATTATTTGGGATTTTTGGGGATGACCAAGAGGATCTCGAGTGGCTTATTTGGTGGAAGTGCCTACTTTCGACACTGGGTAGGGAACGGATAGGACACATATTTCTGACCTTGACATCAGTACCCTCCTTTAGCCGAGGATTCCGTAGAGGACCGTCGTGGCCATCCACCTCAGTCATAGTTTTATCAGAACCTGCTCTCTATGTTTTTACCTTGTTTGGTGACTCTCGTATGGAATTTCTCATAGAATTAGTATGCAAGAACTAAGAGTGAAAACTATGCCCATCTCCAAGTGTCATTTTTCAATTATTCAAAATTACAGATTCCTTACACTAGCCTTAGAGCACCAGTAGACTCTCTACTCTCATTCCTGACTCCCTAATTGCTGTCCAAGGGTTCAAGAGCAGAAGCAATGCTTCTTCTTGACAAACTAGAGATGTCTATCAGTTTTCACAGTGGATCCATTGCCAATTCTACATGCAGATGTGAGGTTATACTGGATTCTATGCTTAGGAATTTACTAAAGAATAATTTTTTAATAAAACCTCTTGATAAAATGATCTAATCCTCCACTTGTTGGCAAAAAATTTTCAGTTTTTATGGACTACCCCCCCATGCCTAAGTGTTTGCATGAATAAAAGAAATAAGGCAGGGTGTATGTGGATAGAAATCACCTGAAATTGCTTCTGAGTTGTCGTTCACCTCATGCCATCACTGCAATGCCATACAATATGCAAAACAGTATGCGAAACAACATGCGAAAATGAAATATGCTATGTATATATGGTATGTATATATGTATACATGCTGAGTTTAACGCCTCCAGCTGGGCAACTCATCAGTCACATCCTTGAGAAGATGTGTCGTTTCATCAGCAGGAGGAGGTTCCCGGGCAAAGAATGGTTTGAGGCACTAGCCATTAACCGTAAAAACATGCCCAAATTTTGGGTCTCTAATTTGGACTGCCAAGTTAGGATATGGGTGGACCACCAAAAATGGCCCAGTCCACTTGGACTCAAGCTTTCCCATAAAGAACTTGAGTCGGGACTCAAACAACCAGACCTGCTGGTTAGGTGCGAACTCCTTCCTCCGGATGTGTCGATCAAGGAAAGCCTTTGTCTTGTCTTTGTATATTTTTGCATTCTTGTAAGCTTCCCACCTAATCCCCTCTAACTCACTGAGCTGGAGCTTCCTTTCAAAGCCTTCGGCCTCGAGGTTAAAATTACACTTCTGCACTACCCAAAAGGCATGGTGCTCCAGCTCCATAGGAAGGTGACAAGCCTTTCCATACACCATGCGATATGGCGACATTCTGAGTGGGGCCTTGTACGCCATTCGATATGCCCATAGTGCATCAATCAACCGATCGGACCAATCCTTCCTATCAGGTCTAACTGTCTTTTGAAGGATAAGCTTGATTTGATGGTTCGATACTTCATCCTGCCCATTGGTCTGTGGGTGATACGGGGTAGCAATGCAGTGCTGCACCCCGTATTTCTTCAATAATGACTTAAAATGGGCATGGATGAAGTGACTACCCCCATCAGTTATCAGGGCGCGGGGAACTCCAAATCTCGCAAAAATGAATTCCCAGACGAAGGATATAACAGTCTTATGATCAGCTCATCTTGTCCGGATAACTTCTACCCACTTTGAGACAGTCTACTGCGAGGAGTATGTACTCAAAGCCATGCGAGTTCGGGAAGGGGCCCATAAAGTCGATGCCCCAGACGTCGGACACGTCTACAAAAAGAATAGATTGGAGAGGCATCATGTCTCTCCAGGTCATAGAACCGACTGCCTGGCATCACTTACAACACTTGGCAAACTCATGTGTATCTCTGAAAATGGTTGGCCAAAAAAATCCCAACTGCAAAATCTTTACAGCGGTCTTTCGACCTGAGAAATGACCCCCACAAGCATCGCTATGGCAGAAGGACAGAACACTAGAGATTTCTGAATCAAGGATGCATCTACGAATGATCTGATCAGCCCCAATGCGAAAGAGCAGTGGGGCATCCCAAAATAGAATTTAGCCTCTGATATAAATTTGAGTTTTTGATCCTTGGATAATCTGACAGGTAGCCTACCTGCGAGCGTAATAAGGAAACTCAATAGAGTTAATAGACAGCAGAGACTCATCTAGAAATCAGTCTGATATCGGCTGGGAGTATGGAATATAGTCTGGGTCTAGCCGAGAAAAGTGATCCGCCACAACATTATGTGCTCTGGCTTTGTCGCGGATCTCGACATTGAACTCCTGCAAAAGAAGGATCCATCTAATAAGGCGGGGTTTGGCATCCTTCTTTGCCAACAAATGCCGGAGGGCGGAATGGTCAGAGTAGATGATAGCCTTGGACCCGAATAAGTATGACCTGAATTTCTCCAACCAGAATACCACAGCTAGCAATTCTTTCTCAGTGACTGTATAGCAACGCTGAGCCTCGTTCAGCGTTTTGCTAGCATACTATATTACGAATGGATGGCGCTCCCGATGTTGGCCAAGAACGGCTCCGATAGCAAAGTCGGAGGTGTCACACATCATCTCGAAGTCGAGAGACCAGTCGGGAGGTTGGAGAAAAGGTGCACTTGAAACAATGCTTTGCAAGGTCTCAAAAGTACTGAGACACAAGGAGTCAAAATCAAAGGGTGTGTCGGTTACCAAAAGATTCATTAATGGATGAGCAATTTTCGAGAAATCTCAAATGAATCTTCGATAAAACCCAACATGCCCTAAGAATGATCTGATTTTCCTAACCGATCTAGGATGAGGTAATCACAAAATGATTTCAAACTTAGCTCGATCGACCTCGAGTCCATTAGAGGAGATCCTGTGATCTAGTACGATGCCATCCCTCACCATAAAATGGCTTTTCTCCCATGAAAGTACTAGGTTAACTTCTATACATCTCCTCAGAATCTTTGTGAGGTTATCAAGACAAGAAGAAAAATCATCTCCAAACATAGAGAAGTCATCCATGAACACTTCTATGCAATCCTCAATCATGTCTGAAAAGATGGCCATCATGCATCACTGAAAAGTAGTTGGTGTGTTGCAGAAGCTGAATGGCATCCGTTTAAAAGCAAATGTTCCGAAAGGGCACGTAAAAGTCATCTTGTCTTGATCTTCTGGGTTGATCACCACTTGATTGTACCTGGAGTATCCATCCAGAAAGCAGAAGAAACTACGCCCGGCCAGCCATTCTAAAATCTGATCGATAAAGGGTAAAGGAAAATGATCCTTTTTGGTAGCCGAGTTTAGCTTCCTATAATCAATGCAAACCCACCAAGAAGTCGTGGTGCAGGTCGGGATGGATTCTCCCAATTCATTTTTTATCACAGTGAGTCCTATCTTTTTGGGCACAATCTGAATGGGACTCACCCACTGGCTGTCGGAAATTGGATAGATAATGTCTGCGTCCAGCCATTTAATGATCTCTTATTTGTCAGCCTCCATCATATTTGGATTTGGGCGTCTATGAGGTTGTCTCAATGGTCTCACCCCTTCATCAGTGTAGATACGGTGAGTACAATATGAGGGGCGAATCCCATGGAGATCAGCAATGCCCAACCTGATAGCTATCCTATGTGCTTGCAAAATGGAGATCAACTGGTGTTCCTGGTCCGGAGTTAAGTAAGCATTAATAGTCATGGGATACGTCTCACTTTCTCCCAGAAACACATACTTGAGTGAATCAAGTAAGGGCTGTAACTCTCGTAGCGGGGGGTGGGGAAAGGGTTTATGCAGGGAAGGAGAGGAAACAACAGCGGAATCTGCTGATCCTGACTAATGGAGAATCTGTCTGTAGTGGTCATGTAATCCTGTCTTAAGATATCAGTGCTAGATAGGACAGGATAGTCAGGATCAAGGGTGTTAGGAGTAGATGAACCCCATGACAACCAGATCCATGGCATGAAATATGTATGTCATTAGTCTCAGTCCTCTGTGGATCGCAATCTATAAGACCTCTGATAGTGAAGATGAATGTGCCACTGGGTCACTGCAGAGGAGCCCAATGTTCCCATAGAAACCCGAATCTTCATCTTCACCATCCTCGATTAAATCACAATCGAAGTTCTTTGATGCCTTGAAAATGTCCAATCAAAGATTTTCGTTCCCTAGGGCAATCCCCATGCATCCTGATGCACATTCGATGTTTGCGCGAACGGTTGCCAAAAATGGGCAACCTAGAATAATAGTGCATCACGGAGATTAGGAGGAACCTCCATATCAAGAACAAAAAAGTCCGCTAGAAAGCAAAATCCTTGGACTTTTACAATCACATTTTCAACAACCCCCCTCAACATTTTCACCACCAATCAGTCAGCCAACTGTATGGTAACCGAGGTGGGCTTTAACACCCCAAATCGGAATCGATCAAATACTGCGGTGGGAGTTAGGTTGATGGACAACCCCAAGTCAAGAAGGGTCCTATCAAAAGGGGAATCCTGCAAAAAGTAGGAAATCAGTGGTGTTCCCGGGTCCTTTTTGGGCGGTAAGTTGACTAAGATAATCGCGCTGGCTTCCTCAAATAATATCGCTTGTCGTCCAATTTTCTATTGTCGCTTCAGAGTACAGTAGTCCTTGAAGAACCTAGCAACAACAAGGATGTGATCTATTGCTTCGAGGAGAGGGACCTGAATGTGAACTTACTTGAACATAGATTTCAGGTCCTCAAAATTTTGCATCCTTTTTACGTGCTAAATCTCGCATTAAAGCCACGGGAAAAGGGACGGGAATTTCAGGGTCTAGGGGCTTCTTTCCTTTATCTAATGAAGATGGCTTGTAAGAGGAAGAGGGTTGTGAGCCATCTTGCAGCATAGCACAGGAACAATCATTACCCACTTGCCTAGGTAGCAGGTCCTGTGTAGTCTTTCCGCTCCTTAAGGTGACAGCTTTTGCATCGGTGTGCTATCCATGAAGGGGCAGAGGAGCGAGTTGGTCTGAATACACAGGGTTTGGCAATAGAGGTGGTTGACCAAGCCCATAACCAGGTGGTACAGGAGGTGCTTGCAGAGCAGCGTGTGCCTGCCCATGTGGTGCTTGGAATCTAGGGGGGTGCCCTGATTCTGCACATATCTTGGGTTTGGGACAGGTTGGGAGGGTAAAGCTCCCTATGACCTATGCTCCTGCAACATCTAGTTTTATGTGTTTTGTATGCTCTGTATTTGGTCAGCCATTGCCTTCATTATTTGCAGGTTGTCATGAGTAGATTTCCAAATTGAAGCCCGCAATTCCTCCTTCAGAGACTCCAAAGGGTTGGCCTGCTTTGGAGGATAGTTGGCAACTTGGTGCAGCGGCCGATAAATAGAATGGATTTGTTGCTACTGAGCCGGGAATGGCTGCTGCCTTGGGTATGTGTGCTACGCATTCCCGTATTGTCTGGTCTGGTAGTGTGGAGCTTAACTCGGCCTCTGTGGGTTACCAGACCAGGAGAAATTAGGATGCTGGCACCAACTAGGGTTATACATCTCAGAAAATGGGTTGTTACGCTCGTAACCTTGAATAGCATTGACATCTTCATAGGTCGAAGACGTCTCAGATGTAAATTCATCAAAAGAATACACACTTGCATCATCGTGTGGTGTGTAACCCTGATTGTACAGCGCCAAATCCACATTGTTCACGGGTTCCTGGTATGCAAGATCCTGTGGAGATGGAGAGAACACATCCCGAGTGAATGGATATGTACGAGTAGAGGGGGTTCAGGATGCTTGAGGGGAGTAAGATGGAGCAGTGCTGCCAAAAGATCCAGATCTCACTCGCATTAATTCATCGAGATTCTTATCGAGTAGATCCACCTTGTCCAGCTTTTTGGTGATAATGTCCATGTTGGCTTGGGCAGACTCAGCTTGAGCTTCATGGACACTGACTCGTTGCTATCCAGGTCGCTGGAACTAGTTCATTAAGGCAACATTCATCGAGTTCTCTGCTAAGGACTCGAACAGTTCAAATGTGTTGTTCCCGTCCTTCGCGAGGAAATTCCCACCGCTCGATGCATCGGCCAGGTACCGATGTGTGTCATCTAGCCCATGGTAAAATACTTGAGCAAGGTGCCATTTGGGTACACCATGGTGTGGGCACTTCCTGAGAAGATCGTGGAATCTATCCCAGGTGTCATGCGGCTTCTCTCCAGGGCCTTGGGCAAAGGTCGTGATCACATGCCTCATAACATTTATTCAACCGATTGGGAAGAACTTTTGGAGGAATTCGCGATGTAATTCCTCCCAGGCTCCAATTGTTCTCCCGATAGTCTTGAACCAATAAGCAGATTTATCCTTGAGAGAAAAAGGAAAAAGCTTCATGAGAACAATTCCGATATCTACATTTCTGGGTCTAATTGATTCTGCAATCCGACTTAGATCTTCGATGTGCTGGAAGGGATCCTCATTCAAGTTTCCATAGAAATGAGTATGAATCAGACTTATGATATTCGGCTTCAACTCAAATGCGTCTCCTCTTGCATGAATCCGGACCTGAGGTACTATAATTGTTGCCACCAGATCGTAGAAGTCCCACAGTTGTTCTCCGCATGGTGGATGATGCATCCTGTCCAGTGTTGTGAGAATCCTATCAATGCTCTGCTCATATTTCTGTTCCATTTCCTCGACCCTGGCTTCCAGACGAGCCATTAGGTCCTGATTCTGAGGGTCTTAACCAACTCGAGGACCAGGATTAGCCATCTCAGCTAATCGAGTGGAAGAAGGTTGAGAAGAGAGGTCAGGCAAGAATCGCCTTTGTCGCCTTGGGTCCGGCTCCCAAGGTCCCACAAGTTTATGTCCTAACGACCTTCCTTGCATACACCGACTCAAAGGGTTGGTGTAGTCATGCAGAACAAGGCTAAGGTCTTGTTAATCAGAGTGGTCCTTTAGATTGGATGATCGAATTTTTCAATTAAGTTTGTGTTATTAAAAAAAAATTGGCGAGAGACCGACTGCAAGGAATTCTTGCCTCTCAAGCTAACCCAGCCAGGCTGGTTACAAGGGGACTACGAGGAAGGTTCTTCCATCGACTTTCACCTCTAGTTCCATTACCCCATAGCCGCGATCGTTTGATGCTACCCCGTAGGCTTAGACACCAGGTTTTGCGAGAGAGGTTGGAACTACCAGTAGTTCCAAGTCAAATGCAGGTTATTTAATATATTTTCGTGAATTTTAACCTGTTTCTTCAATTTAGTATATGGTGGACAATCCACAAGGCGACTCGCCTCACCGACTAACTTTAGACTTGTCGAAGTCGAAGTTAGTCTATGTGGTCCTATTGGCTCATGCACTTCTAAGTTTTTTTTTCAAATTGAAGACCACAATCCAAATGTATACTCTAAACTAAGATGGAACCCAAATGATTTGAAACCTAGCAAGAAGATCCCCTTTTCAATAAGCTTTTCACAGAGTATTTTTCCAAAATTTTTACTATTTCCAACAATTAGTTATGAATTTTTAACAAACCAAGGGTCAAATCTAGGATTTAGACCCTATGTTGATTTCTCTATTGGAAATGATACCAAATATGCTCCAAAAATTTTATAAAAATATGATAATGAAAGGTAATTTGATTATCTTTCAAACCCACAAATCGTGAGTAAATCCGATTTGTATGTTGGTTAGAATTAATTTCTAAAGTTCATAAAAGTTCTATTTTCAAGCAATCTGACTAGTATGTACTCTACGAATTTTTAAAAATTCCACAAAAGGAATTTCTTTTGGGAAAGGTGGCATTGAAAATATAATTTGAAGATCTAGTTTCAGTACAAATTTCAGGATTTTTGGCACATCAGAAACATGGCTATTGAAGTTTAACGATGACAATTTCTAGCCGAATTTCTAATAAGAATGTTTGCACCTGATTTCCGCAGCGCACGCTTTGCCTCATTCGCCGCTTCGTGTCGTAGTATAGTGGTGAGTATTCCCGCCTATCATGCAGGAAATCTGGGTTCGATACCCAGCAACGACGTCAATTTGTTCAAGGCGTAGATCGCATAAAAGATGAGCGTGTTGTCGTATAGTACGGAATACGTCTCAAGCAAATAAATTAACGGAACTGGTGAGTCCCGGTCGATCACAAGGAGGAATGAAGCACTTTTGATTTCATGCGTTTGTTCCAAATATAATTACTAAATGTCATAGCAAAAATATCATGGTATATATCAATCAGAGAGTTTGAACATGAATTGCATACATCTAACTAAAAATATTCTAACATAAACATAAACTACTTATGTAACAGAACAAGGGCACCATGGGTGGTTCATGGTGGCCTTCTGGAGAGGTTGGGAAGAGCAGCAACGATCCGTCGGGGTGACCCAACGAACGCTTCAGATAGAGGTGCAGAAATGAATGTAAAGAAGACGAGAAGAAGAAGGGAGAGGAGTTGTAGGAGGAAGAAGAAAGATATTCAATGAATTCAAAGGGGACCCTTAGACCTCTTTTTATAGCTTTTGTGAAGGGTATTTAGGGCATTTAGCCCTTAATTCCGTGCAAAGGCTTCAGATTAATCAGATTTGTTGATTGGGAGATCAACGGTCCTAATTAAGCCTTCCAAATCTTTCTTCCATCCGTGGTTTGATCTAGTGCTGACACATGGCGGACTATGCACCCTTGGATCTGCATCTGACAGCCTCCACTCACTTGTCGCTCACCGCTTCGTTCGCACGCCCGCTGCTCAGCCGCTATCAACGCCTCAAATCCTAAGATTTATTAGTAGTTCGATCGCTTGATCAGACGGCTTAAAAGTTGTGCACTGCACCCTCTGATTCCTAAGGTGCATCTTATCAAGCACGTCTTCATCTGACGCTCCTACGCCCGCCACGCGTTCGTCGCTCCACTGCCGAATGAAGAACCTTAGGATGAATTTCATCCGTGCACAGCCGATTCCCACATCGTGACTCGAACCCACGTCGCACGTTGGCTATTAAGTGCGCTCTCTGCTATGCTACGTGCATGGAATGTTGCAGTTTCTCCGCACGGCCGCCCTCGGCTGTTGGATGGAAATCCAATGGTCGAGATCTCACCCTTTCTTGATGAAGCAGCTGGAGGCGGGCTGCGTGGCCACATCACGGCCATTGGATGACGATCCAATGGCCTACGGCTTTCCTTTACAGATTGGGGCGTGGTGAGGGGCGGCTGCGATGGCACCATCGTGACCATCCATCTTCTTCTCCTTGTATCTGATGATGTAAGCCTCTGATTGAGATGATTTCTATGTTGTTGGACTACAAACATCGATCCGAATCCATCCGTGAGGTTGGATTTGTCATCTGAGGTCTGGATATTCTTCAATTTGCCCCTTGGCTCTTGCTTCTTCTGCGGACTCCCTAGGTTGCTATGGGAGTTTGATTGATGCGCTCTTGGAAGCGTTGGACTCTCGTCGTCATTCCAAACAGATCCATAAGGCTGGATTGGTCATCTGCAACCATGGATTACCAGCAATTATTAATACCTCTCAAATAGCACATTATTATATATAAATCATCTAGGATGCAAAGTACGATGTGTATGCATGCAGAATGCCCATATTAAGCTAGGTTCTACCTTAATTCAGGTGAATTAGGGCCTATGATTGCTACGCAATCAATCATCCCCTTAAGCATTGGGAAGAAATGAAGCAATTGATACACTTGATGAAGGAATCTATACACCCCAAGGGCAGGATCTTAGAGTCAAACAAGAACCTGGGGATGTTGTTGTTGATGACACTCCTATTGCTTCCAACCCACCTTTACATGATAATGAAATGGGAGACACCCTTTATCGGTTTAATTTTGAAGATGAATATTTGAGTCCATTCCAAGATGTGCACACCAATAATAGGCAACATGAAAGTCAATCAGTTACTACGGTTGTTTCTGATGACATTCAAGAACTGGAATGGTTGTCGAGGAAGAATGCCGAACCTCTCAAGCTCTCTTTAACCCTCTTCCCTACCCTGCAACTGAAAGACTTACACTCCAAGAATAACTTCCTAAAGTCACTGCTCAAATTCCTGCTTTACAAGGGGATAACCAGACCAATACATCCTGTGGTAGCTAGAGTGGCAGGTATGGATTAACACTTTTCCATGTCAGCCCATCACCCTTAAGGTGTCCTTCTTAGAACCCTTTTTTTCCTACACATATCTACTTACCTCCTTACCGCGCACTCCCAGAGGTCACTACTCATGTATTATGTGAATCCTCCAACAATTGCGGAGGAGTACCCTATTTTCACTTATATCTGGCGAGCATTTGGCATCACTCTCCATCACCGGCTTTCCAACATCTTGGATTACTTAATCGCTAGGCCAGGTCGATTATGTATCTTTTTTGGGTCTCCTTTTGCTTCACTTCTAGAGCCTAATTTGCTAGAATCACCTGTTGGGAGACATCCCAACTCCACCTCAGGTAATATCTTTCCTTGCTTTTGCTTTCCAACGAGGACATTGTTAGATTGAGGCATGGGAGGGTATAACTTGAGGTTGTTCATAGCATTTATACATATTCTGCATGCAGTTAGGGCATCCATGTTACATTAAAAAAAAAAGTTGAATTGTGAGTTGAATTGCAAGAGAGAAGAAGAGAGACATAGAAAGGAAAAGGTGCAAAAATTGTGCTAGTCCCTTATGGAAGAGCTACCTAAGTTATGGGCTGGAATGAATTATTAATTAAGTCCTAAAGTGCTTGAGAGAAGGAGATAAGTGAGGGATACCGACTTTAGGCCTCTTGGGTCTATTCTAAGGCTGCAACACTCACATATTTGTTAAGATCTGGACTATTCCTCAAGAGGGTGAGGGAATTGCGAGGTAAATGTATTAAGTCTAAGGCTTAGGGAGTATTCGGCCCCATTGCCTACCCTTTGGTTTGCAGGATCTGGTAACCTAGGCACCCAAAAATCACACACCGATCTGGTTCAATGCATATAATGAAGAATAATGCCAAAAGAGTGTCTATTCTGAAAATATTTTTTCAAAAATTTGACTTAGGAGTAGCTCGAAGACACAAGTTGATTAGATGAGTTCTTGACACGGAGAGGTGAAATGAAAAATACTCCCTTCGAAGATGCGTTATAACGTATTATCTCCTCGGTGCTTGTCTCCTAGGATATCTAAATATCCTACCAAGGGCACGGAAGCACCTTGTGCTAGTTCAGATGCCATGGGCGGCATTATCCTAAAATGTTGATTGCCAAGGTCTGAATTTGGCTATATAATGCCATGAGCGGCACTATCCCAAAGTGTCGAAAGCCAGGGTTCTGGGGGTTACCATGGGCAGTGCTATCTCGAGGCATCGATTGCCAAGGACCCTGAAGGATTAATGGTGGGGACAAGGAATCCAATACAGATCATGTTTAGGGTCAATCCGATGTTGGATTTAGGAGAATTTAAAAAGAAAAGAGTGAAAACTCTCAGAATAATATCTCTCTATCTGTCTTATAAAAAATGCACTAGAAAACTGAACCTAGACTTGCTGCACATGCATAAGGGTGCTTTAACTGCTGGAGTCAACGAACCTTTGGGCAGTTTTTACGAGCCTTAGAAACCTTCACGGTAGACCTAAGGCTGAGGCTAGTCAAGTTTGCATCTTGGCTGGTACTTGAGTACCTTTAGGCCTATAGTTGGTATTGTGATCTAATCTCTAGAGGTGCGGCACGATAAGGCATCCTGATGGTAAAATCTGGCCTAGAGACCTGGTCTGTTTCATATGATTTTGTTCAGGACTAGCAAAACTTAGGATAGGGGTATTTGATAGATCCACTTTAGTGGACTAATTTAGTGCCTAAGTACATTGTTATGGGGACAGAAATTCAGTTTAGAGCATGCACTGCATTGATAAAGTATTTAAGCACATATGTTGACATTCATGCAATTTTGTGGGAATACGCTACATACATATATGCATTGACTAATCATATATAGCAAATACTTATTCTTCTTTTGAGAATATTGGAATACCATATTCACATGAACAAAAAAGTTAGAGAAGTGGATGATTAGGAATCAATTATATGCAAAGAAATCACGTGTAGGATTTTATGAGATTCCTCTTATTTCTTTTCTTTTTCTTCCCCTCAAATCTCTCTCTCTCTCATTCTCTTAATTCTTTATATATCAGGAGAGAAGGACGACCAGAGGGATCATCTCCATCCTTACGGGGAGGAGAGCTCTCTCTCCAAGCACAGGACTTGACTCCATCACCACAAGTTCCATGACCACGACCACCACCGCATGCCAACCGCAGCCGCTCCACTGCATTTCGTTCATCTCCTCGACCGCAACTGTGCTTCCTCTTGACAAGCTTGGTGATAGCACGCTTCTTGACACCACATCCACGATCCACTGCGACCATGCACCTCATCCCCCGTGAGCACCACATCCACGATCTCCTCAACAACACCACCTTCCTCGCATGCATGCAACTAGGAACGAGTGGCCTTTTCATCATGATCCCTCCTCTTTGTCAAACAAGCAGCACTACTTCTTCTTCTTCTTCTTCCTAAACCCCTATTACAGACTTAGAAGAACCCATCACCACCGACAGCTAGCCACCACTCCTAGCCACCATCATTGCCATCAACGACCTCACGCACGCACAGCCAACCTTATGCACGCAACAGCCATCACGTGCACACAACAGCCTTCGTGCGTGCATGCCCTTGCGCATAGCATCCTCGACCACCTCCACCTCTCGCACGCACCTACAGCCATGCACGGCCTGCACACCTCCGCTACCACTGAGCATGCACCCACAACATCCTCATAGCATGCCACTGTTGGTGTAAGGGCACCACGGTCATTAATTTTGATGATAACAAAACACTTGTTATTTAACATTTGCAATTTGAGTTTATGAGTTTCAAGATAATTGCAAATGGATACAAGTGTAAAGGAGCTCAAGCTCGCATCCATGATGGATGGAGGAGCTTGATGGAGGAGAAGGAGCTTTGCGTGGAGCGAGAGCTTGAAGAAGATGAAGAATAGGATAGAAGTCTATTATGTTCTTGTACTTTGTATTTGTTGTTGTTTCTTTGCTCTTTATTTTTGCTTAGATTATGTGTTAAAGAGCCCAAAGTAACAAAACAGCAGTCCTAGGAACACATACACAACCCTAGGATACCTAGACTTCTCATAGAGAACTTAGAAAACCAAAATAGGTTTATGATAGCATGATCAGACATCCAATTTGGACATCAGACATCTAATCTTAGACTTTAAGACGATTGACTGTTTGATCAGACATCCAAACACTTAGGCTGGACTTAGTGCTTTCTATTTGTTGATTTCAGACGACCAACCCTTAGTCAAGATGTCTTAGAAGACGTTTGAGGACCTTACCAGACGTCCAACTAGAGGACCATTGGCTTGGCAAATCTAATCATTGAGGATTAACCCTTAATATGATTCACATTCACTTTCAGACATCCGTAGTTCATCCCAAACGTATGATAAATAGATGTTAGGCTAAGATCTAACCCTAATTACTTCTTATCATATCTTATAGCTGTTTGAGCCTCGGGAAATGCATTCCCGAAGTGATTTGTGTTTCCAAACGTCCAGACTTATTGCCAGACGTCTGACCTATCGTCTGAGCAACTTAGCCTAGAACCCTATTTAGGTCTGCACTAAATAGGAAGGAAACTCATCTAGAATTAGACATCTAATTATATTCCCAAATGTCTTAAAACACTTCTTTAGATGTCCGTCTTGATCTAACCCAGTCCAGATCTTCCACCCTTCTAGATCAGACAATGACCCAGACGTCTGATAATAGATCCAAATGTCTGATAACACTGTCAGAATCATTAATAGCCTTGATTCCGGCCTGATTAGCTTTGGATTTGTTTCCAATGGCTACCTAAGGCCTCCATAGCCTTCCTAAAGGTTCCTAAGCCATCTATAAATAGAGGAGGACCCTTCCTTTGTTAGACAAGCCAAGAAACACTACCTCCACTTATATTGTGTTCAAAAGAAGAAAGGAATTACCTAGAAGTGTTGTTGCTCTCCAAACCCTTGTCCACACTCTTGAGAGCACCATATTCGCAGTGCACCCACTCTCCCACCTATGAATACGAGAGTGCCATTCGTGCCCTTGCATGGTTCACGCACTCCGCATCAATAGCTAACGCACTTCCATCAAAGGAAAGTTTATATTGCCTATAGTAGCTAGTTTTACATACTTCTTTGTGGCTCTATAGGATATTATATTATTGTCTTTGGTTGGGTATTCGCCTTGCGAATTTCCATCTCCCTCACGTGACAAAATACTCCTCGTGAAGAGGAGGGGTTTGAGGTTACACTACCCTCGGCTTCAAAGTAGCATGGTTGTAAGAGGTTAAGTCACCCTCATTTTAAGTGACTTGATTAGTGGATTTGATCAATTAGGTCGATGGGAAAATCCTAAATCGAGAGGTTTAGGAAGTGGTTTTTACCAAAGTTTGGGTTTCCACCTAAAACTTCATGTGTACTTATGTGTTTGCTTTATTTGTGAGATTGGTTATATTATTTCCTCATTTTATTTTATCACGCAAATCTCACCCCCCCGATAGGAATTACAGCCACTATTAGCACCCTCCTACCATCGTCGTGCGTACCCACGCGCCCGTGCCCTTCCTGCGCAACCAGCACCGCCTGCAACTACTCTAGCAGCAGCAACAAAGCACCATTGACACCACCCCACAAGCCCTTGCATTTAGTTGATTTCACACATTTTCACCTTCTCTCATGTTGGGTTCTCTAGATCTCTCTCTCTCTCATTTATTGCATGAGATGATTTTCATATTGGTGAAACATGGAATAAATGGATTACTCATCAAGGTGGAGTTGTTCCCAATAGCACTATTGAAATATTTTTATGTTACAATTTTTGGTAATGAGTGCATGCAATACCCTTTAGCTCAAGAATAATCTTGCTACATATTTTACTTGAACCAAGATCTCAAGTGGAAACACCTGTGAGTCTATTGGCCTTGTTCCTCTTTGTGAATACGACCTAATCCACAGTGCTTAGTTTTCACTGATATACATTTTTGATCTGGGATTTTTCCACCACAACTTACATTACTACAACGACATATCATTTAGTAAGCGAAAATTTCTCGTTCACTACTCTCCGTCAACCACGTAGGGCTGCTACAACACTTCCCAACGTTGCTAGAGTAGCGGATCGCTACCCAATGTCGTTGCTGGTGCGTCGCTGGACCTGCTGCAGCCTGCAGCAGCACTTCTCGTGCATCGCCAAAGCACCTATGGTCAAATTACGTAGCCCCAAGTGTCCCTACACATGGTGCAGTACCCAGATTGGCACCCAAGCGTCACCACACACGATTGCGCAGAGACCGAGCTGACAATGGATGTGCTCTGCTGCGTGTGTGCCGCAGGAGAATTCTAGTGCTACTGCTGCCACTGGGAGAGAAGATGGCATAGGTGTAGGGTTTGGAGGCCTTGAGGGTGGGATATCAAGAGCCACGGTCTCGGACCGGTGCTCTGGTAGCAAGTGGGAGAAATTGAATAATCATATTTCTCAAAAGTAACCCTACACCTCTTTATATAGAGAGGGTGTTGGGAAGATTGCAACAAAAGTCCAAGAAAATAAAACAACTATTAAAGAGGTACAGAAAATAGAAGTGCTCTATCAACATAATATATATAGATATAAAATGTAAATAACCTAATCTAGATTCAATTAGTGTTTGATGCCTTTAAGTTGTACATATTCTATAGGCATTTCTTGTATAGATAAATCTCTAACCTATATTCAACTAACCCCCTAATTTGTATATAGTTGAGTTGGATTGTACATGAGCTTAGATAATAAAGAATTTATTTCTAAATAACATTCATAGTTCTTGAAATAAAGATTGATTTTGGATCATAGATAGTAATATATATCAATAACTACCTCCTAGTGAATAACCTGGAGCAAAATCAATAAAAATTTTAACTAAAAAATAACATCTATCTGGATTACGACACTATACTACATACACGGTTGTGACATTAAATAACCCTAATTAACAAGCGATTCGGTCAACATCATCAAATACCACGTAAATCAGAAATGCTCCACTCGATAGTAGCCCTACGATATTGGAGTACAGAAATCAATCGAAGCTCTTGTTCTTGGGTCAATCATGAGCTATTGATAATAGGGTAAGTCTCGTTATCACCCAAGAACATATATTTAAGAGAGTCAAGTAATGGATTCGATTCAATCATAAGTGGAGGGGATAAAGGAGCATCTGCAAGAGAGGGTTCCTTACAGGGAAGAATGAGATAGGGAAGTGGAATCAGTCAAGTATACCTGATAGCTATGAAATCCATGCATATTTGCTGAACCTGCCCTAGTTAGGAGGTCGTCAGTGGTTGCATCGGTGAGATAGTAGAGTTCAGCTCCCGCACCATTATGACCAAGGGTTTCAAGTGAGGGTGGGTGGCGGGACCAAAGGTCTGTGTCCAAGTGTCTCGTAAGGTAGCCCTGGTCTTCCTCCTATATGGAAGCAGCAACAACTAATCTCATACTGTGTACATTATGGTCTAGTATTGCCATCAAGGGCAAACATGGATTGAAGATCTCATCCACGTGTCTCTCAGGTGGATCGAAACCGTCTGTAGCAACCATGCCATCGTACACCAACAAAGGCGGGTCAGAAACATGAAGTGCAGCATATGCATCAAGATATACCTAAACTGGGGTGTCCGCATCAGAAGAACACCCCAAGCAGTCAGAGTCGGAAAGTGGAGTAATGTGAAGTTCATCGACAATGGTCGTCCCATGTGGAGATTGGTCCAAAAACCCTACAAGTGAAGATGAATACGAAATCGGGTCACTGCAGAGAAGCCCAATGATTCCACAATATTCTGGTTCTTCATCTTCAAGATCTTCCTCTATAAAATCACAATTAAAGTTTCGAGTAGCCCTAAAAATGTCTAATCTAAGTCGTTCATCACCTAGGGTGATCTCCATACACTTGGATGCATAGTCGATGTTGGCGATGTTGGCATGGGCAATCACCAAAAATGGGTGATCCAAAATGATTGGTGCATCATGGAGGTTAGGAGGAATCTCAGTGTCTAAAATAAAGAAGTCTGCTAGGAAGCAGAACCCACAAACCTTCACAATGACATTCTCAACCACCTTCCTCAGTGTCTTCACCAATCAGTCAACCAACTGAATGGTCACCAAGGTGGGCTTTAACTCCCCAAATTGAAAATAGTCAAAAATAGCTATGGAAGTCAGGTTGATGGAGGAACCCAAATCTAAAAGGGCCCTATCAAATGGAGAGTCTTGTAGATAGCAAGAGATGAGTGGTGTCCTGGGGTCTTTCTTCTTCGGCGAGAGGTCACTCAAGATGACCGCGCTAGCTTCCTTAGATAATACCGCCTTCTTTCCTTCCTTCTGTTGTCACCTCAGTGTGCAATAATCCTTGAAGAATTTAGCGACAATAGGTATATGATCTATAGCCTCAAGGAGAGGGACCTGAATATGTACTTCCTTGAATATTGCCTTGAGGCCCTCATAGTTCTTCAATCCCTTGGTTTTCCTTGAGATATCTCTCATCACAGCTCCGAGAAAAGGAATAGAAATCTCAAGGTCTACTGTAATTGGTCACTTTCCTTTGTCCTCCTTAGGTGGCTCCCTAACAAGGTGAGAGTAGGAAGAGGAGCCATCTTGAGGGGTAGGTCGCGATGTATCCTAACCATCTTGCCTATATGATGGGTCCTTGGTAGTAGTTCCACTTCTCAATGTGACAACTTTTGCATCGACGTACTCTCCATGAGGTGGGGGAGGAGAAGGAGTAGGGTCTACTGTAATTGGTCGATTTCCTTTGTCCTCCTTAGGTGTCTCCCAATCAACGTGAGAGTAGGAAGAGGAGCCATCTTGAGGGGTAGGTCGCGATGTATCCTAACCAGCTTGCCTATATGACAGGTCCTTGGTAGTAGTTCCACTTCTCAATGTGACAAATTTGCATCGACGTACTGTCCATGAGGTGGGGGAGAAGGAGCAATATGGCTTGGTGTGGGCAACAAAGGGTTAGACTAAGGATAAGCATAATTAAGAGTTACAGGAGATGCTTGAAGTACTTCATGCACCTATCTCTGCAGTGCTTTGAACTTAGGTGGAGCACCCAAGTTCTGCACGTTTCTTGGGTTTGTGATGAGTTGGGAGGGAAAGGCTCCCTGTGACCTAGTCTCCTATAACATCTGGTTCTACATGTTCTATATGTACTGCATCTATCTCGCTAATGCCTCTGCAATGGTTAAGTAGTGATTTTCCATTTGTTACAAGTTCTTTTTCAAATCCACCAGCAGGTTGGCCTATGATGGAGGGTCAAGGGCAGCGTCGTGTAAAGGTTGGTAGATGGATAGAGACCACTGCTAGAACGGGAAGGGCTTCTACCTAGAGTATGTGGGGCCACATTCTTGTAAGATCTAGCCTAGTACTGTGGAGCAAGATTGGGTCTTCATAAGTTCCTAGCCCAGAACTTAGGATGCTAGCGCGAACTAGGGTTATACGTCTCAGAATATGGGTTGTTACGCCCATAACTTTGATCAACATAAACATCTTCATAGGCCTAAGATTCTTGAGATGCATAGTCATCAAATGAATACGCACTCATGTCATCCAGGTATGTGTAACCCTGATCAACAGGTACCAGACCCAAGTTGTTCATTGGTTCCTAATAAGTAGGAGCCCATGAAGAGGCAGAGGAAGGAAGGGGAACAGATGCATCTCAAGAGAGCATGTATGGTGGTCATGATTATTGGTGTGATAACGAGGAAGATGACTAACATTTTTTGTAGCTTTTCCTTTTGCGATTTTTTTGTGATTTTTTATTTTGAAAGAGTGAGTATGAAAATTATGAAACCTAAACTACATAATCAAGATGAAACCCTAAGCTAACTAGGTGGGCGTGTAAAGGTAGTAGTGATGGTGGATGGCCACCCACCCCTAGTGGTGGTGGTGCTTGGCGTGTGATGGTGATGGTGAGGGTGATGAAAAATGGAAAAAATGATGGTGATAGTGAAAGCGATTACAAGATTTAATTCAAGCACAATATATTATTCAAAATCAACAACTGATTGCACCAAAAATAAAGCAAAGACATCAATGTTATCACACAAAAATTAGAAGAAAGCTTACACATAAAATAGCAACAACACAAAACTATCTAGCAGAAATCCATCCTACCAGTAGTGCCAGAGAGGTTGTCGACTTTGTGGAGGATGGTGATGGCTAGGCCTAACCACGAGGGTCGTCTACACACCACTCAAGGAGAGGGTACTCCCAAGCTATGGAGGAGCAAGGTCATAGCCTAGAGGAGAAGAAAAACCTATGCACAAAAAATAACGAAGAAGAAGAGGGGGACAGCATATGTAGGAAGATGGTAGGAGGGCGGTGGTGGTGCTTCAATGGGGAGGGCACCGTCAGCCTTGGATTTGAGGTGAAGCAAGGGAGGAGGAGGGCCACGTAGGTGGTGTTGGAGGTGGAAGAAAATAAAGGAGAGGATAGAATGAAGGTGACGACTTTAGGTTAGAGATTTTATGAAGTGGAAGGGCTAGGTGTCACCATTTGTTGTGGCTTGGGATGGGGGGGCATGGAATGTGGTTGTCGCCACCTTTTGTGGCAAGGGGAGGAAAGGGTTGGAATTGAGTAATGTGTTGTGTGTGTTTGAAATTCATAGAGGTAGGTTGTGGTTTAATTAGGTGGGGTTAGCCTAATTAGGTCTTGTGTTAGTCCAATTAGGTCTAGGTTAGCCTAATCAGTTCTAAGTGGGTGAGCCTAATAAGTTCTTGGCCAACGCAATTGACTCAAGAAGAGTCAATTTAGGTTGCCTTTAGACTAATTAGGGTTTTAGCAAGGGAATTAGATTAAGGACAGTAGAGTTGGGATAATGGTAGGTGGATAGGGTTTGTGGATAGTGAGGATAGGGGTATGGATAGTGCTATCCATGGTTTTGGTTCTAGGGTTAGGTCAACCTAATGTGGAGAGGGTTTACGGTTCTGGGGTTAGCTAGGATAGGCTTCCTAGGGTTCTAGGGTTAGGTCTAGGGTTATCCTATTCTTCTTTATTATTTCATGCAAGTTACTCTCTCTCTTCTATCTTCTTATTCCAGCAATCTGCAATCCTTCTACTTCTGGTTATTTTTCATCGAAGTTAATATCATTTTATGATCTCCTTATTGCCTACAAACAAGGATAAAATATCAAATAGCAAGATAATATGCCATTATTTCATGTACAGTGTATAAAAGATGCAATGCATGATATGCTGCTTATGAATGCACTATGTACAAATTTAGCTAGGTTTCCAACATAATTTAGGTTAATTAAGTCTTCTGATTGCTGCTCAATCAATGCTCTATTCTTAGGAGAGTTCAAACCTATGTCGATGGTGCCTATGATGTTGTTCTTGCAGGAAAAGGTTAGTAGGTAGCCATTACTACCTTGTCTTCACTGAAATAGTTACTCCATTTGTGATATGCCCAGTTCTGAGGTGATGTTGCTCTGCGCAACCCCTGTTCTGCAGCTGGTGTATCTCGTGAATGCACAATCTAGTATTGGCTTTATTGATTCCTACGTTTGATTTACGTTCTCATGGGACATCTACAACAGTCATGAATGCATTCATGACTGTTGTAGATGTCCCCAACCTCTATGAAAGGGATGCGGTTCCTATCCTCCTCCACGACAACTTCAAACCCTAATCAGGTGTGTTGCTTTTCTGATTTAGGTTTAGGTTTTTTTATTTTAGGTTTAGGTTTTTTTGATTTCGAGTAACTTTTTGTTGTTAGGTATTCATATTCAAGGTTCCTCTTACACATTTGATCTTGGGCTTGTTTGGTTGGAGATAGGGTTGGGGGTGAACTTCTATGTCCTTCAATCAAGTATTGAAGTATTGTCCGTTCTATAGCTATGATAATTTTTTTTTCATTGAATCTATTCTGTTGATTTCATTGCATTGCTTCCATGTCATGCTTATTCTAGTTTGCTACATCAAAGGGTGAATTTATGATTGTTTGATTAGATCTGCAAAGCGAGCTATTATTTTTTTAGCACCATATACAATTGAAATTACTTCCATGCCATGCTTATTCTGTTTATTTCACTGCATTGATTCCATGCCATGGTTACTTCTGCTTTGCTCAAGCTAGGGATGAATCCGATAGTTTGTTTTATTAGATGTACAGAGCAAGTATTGTGTTTGTAGATTGATTTTTTCCCAATCTTTTCTAATTATTTCACTGCAATGCTTCAATGCTATGCTTATATTCAAGTATTCATCTTATTTGGATTTGAACTTGCTTATAACTTAAGAATATGATTACCACATATGTATGGCCTTTTATCATAAAGGTATGAATTATTTTTGGAGTTTGGACTTCAGTTTTGGATGGATGGAGAGACTAAGAAACGATGTACTTTTTTACATAGCAAACTCTATTTTCTTGAGGGGAAAATTTATTGATGTAAATCATGATATTAAATTTGAGGTCAATTGTTGATCATGTGTGCACAGTTCTGTTTGTTTTTTATTGCTATCTTTGGAAGCTTCTCTACAGGGAAGAGAAATAATTTCTAAATTACATAGGGGCCTCATCCTGCTACTCTTGTTAAGGGATCTTATTTTTGAAAGGATTTGTTTATGATTACTCTGAAGTCCTATTCATTTTTTTATTTCTCTAAACGGGATCTTATGTTAAAGCATTTGTTTATGCATTATTCCCTTGGTGTGCTTGCTTATTTTCACCTCTCAATTCATTATATTAGTTGTTTCCTCCATTTTTACATGATATAGTGTGAAAGCACACAGTTATGCATTTTCCTCTTTGCTGGTCTTCCTTCTTTCAAACCTGTGACAATTCAATTTAGTTATTTATTTTCACCTCTCAGTTCATTATATTAGTTGTTTCCTCCATTTTTACATGATATAGCGTGAAAGCACATGGTTATGCATTTTCTTCTTCACTGGTCTTCCTTCTTTTATACTTGTGATAGTTCAATTTAGTTGTTTTTAGTGTATTATTTTCACTTATGGTTAAACAAATCTCATGCTATAGAATTTTTTCTACTCACATTAACCAGTATTTTCATTTCCCAATTCATTATGTACTTCCCTTGATTTGTCTTATGCAAAGTAGGTTGTTGCTAGTTACTTTGAAAATACATGTCTTTACAATAATCAATAATAAGGCAATGATAAGAGCTATAGTTGATAAATTAATTCTAGTTTTAAGGGAAACATGTATATTTTCACCTTATTATGCAAGATGGCTACATTTGAGTTGGTTGGATGGCCACAAAATATGGTGGAAATGTAAACCCCAACTTGGACAGCTATGGTATGGATGACTCCACACCCATGTGGGCTAACTCCTGCAAAACTAACCATATGAAGTTCACTTTCATATCTACAAATTACATGTTCCCAAGCACCATCTACATACCGAGACTGCCAAACTGACTAGATGTGTTTTGCTATACTTCCATCTGACAAATCCATGACACTAGTTGAACACATCTGCTGTGTTAGAGCTGCTTGCTATTGCTAGAAAATTATTGAGCCATTGCTATTGCCTTGGTTGATTAAGGTGGAATTGATGTTCATTATCAGGGGCTTTTCTTACAGTTATATGTTATGGATTTTAAGTATGCTTTCATGATTAATTTGACTTCCTGATGGTTATATCAGTACATTGCAAGTTATTTGCAATTTGCTTTTTCATTGGTAAAATGTGGTGGCTTTATTTTTTATTTGTTTACTTATAGCCTCCATCGTTTATTCCTACAAATCAATCTAAATATCCTTGTTTTGCAATAGATTACTATTTGATCACATGCAATTTTTTGGATATAGAGGAGACCGATACAGAGGAGATGTAGATTTACCTTTCAATGGGAGAAGTTAATATGCTATAAATCATTAAGTCAAGGTTTGTGAACCATTTAATCTAAACAAATAATTACATGTTAACGAATTGTCATTTCTTTACCTTTTTCAAGCATGTGGTCATTGACTTTCTTTTAGACCAAATCACAAGTTTTGATGGACCATTTCTCTTTTTGAAACTCATTGTAGTGATAAAAGATCCAATGCAAACATAGGATTCAAAAATACATACATCATGAGGTGAATTGAAGGAAAGAATAGGGGTAGTTGACAGCAGAGGGTATAAATCGTAGAGGGTATTATTGCTACCCAAAGATTTGTGATGCCTGACTTGAGCCAAGTTGGCATAATTATCATTGGTTTGTATGGGGTCTTGGATGAGAAGGGTTAAGGCCTATCACCCTTTTTGTTACCAAGTAAATTATAGTTATTTCATATCCTGAAGGTTAATGATCTAATGTTGGCCAATATGGAATGCAAATGCACTAAGATCCCTTGTCTTTGTCCACCTTAAATTATCTCTAGGTGGAGTGTTTATGGATTTGCCACCCGAATTTTTGACACGGGAAACAGCTGATGCATTTAGTCAAGTTAGCCATTGTGTCTATTCGAAAAGGAAGAGAAGTTTTGAAAATGAACAAAATTCTCTTATCGAAATGATCATTGCAATTGTTGTAATGATCCTTGCATTGGAAATGCAAGATGGTCACAACCATGATGTGGGGAAAAAATTACCCCAACTAAGGTATAGACTTAACATTTGTTCGAGTCTTACCACAACTTTCTATGAGTTAATTCACCTTCTTCCCCCACTTTGTTGGGTGACCTATTTTCCATTCCATGTATAGGATGAATGGAGGTGGTTTCAATCGTGGAAAGCGTGTCCAGCAACTTTGCAAAGGGGGAGGTCCACAAATTGGCAATTGGATGGGTGACCATGATAGGTTATTGATAAGGCTTCTAAGTGAGAACTATGATAACGATTTCATTAACAGGTCATTCACTAGAATTGGGTGGGCTAAGATTGTTTAGGAATTCAACTCAGAGGACAGGCTATCTTATGTAAAGGATCAATTACGAAATCGCTTCAAGAATCTGAAGGAGTACAACAAGTTTGTTGCATTGACCAACAAAAGCAGTTGGGATTAGGATGATTGTAGGGCATGTCCCATCCTATATGATGACAGTGCATGATATGAGGTTAGTGAAATTTCCATTAAAATTCTAGTATTTCTCTATGACTTTGTCGTTTGAAATGCAACACAAATACATGCAGTTTCTAGAGCATCTGAAGAAATTACGTGGGAAGACATTTCCTTACTACAAGGAATTAGAAGTCATTGCTAGTAGAGAAACAGCTAAGGGAGTGAATGCAACATCCAGTCATAAGTAATCGGACGTTGAGGAATTCGATGAATACGAAGGTGAAGGTGATGTCAACCTCTCTTAAATGGATTTCTCTTTCAATAAGAACACAACAATGTCCTCGCAGGCTCCCACCTTGAGGAACTGTACCACCACATAAGGAAAACCTACAGAATGTAGGATGCCCCGAGATGTTGAAGGGGGTGTCAATGTTACGACTAGATCACCACCATCGAGGGCAACATCAAAATTGATGAGTCAAAAAATTCATGGAGAAAATAGAGTTTAAGTTTGCAGAGAAGCCCACATCGTAGCACGTACGAAAATCCGACTATCAGATAAATTTAACTGAGACTGGATGAGTCCCGGGTCGAACACAGGGAGGCGATGTTTGATTTTAGAGAAATTAATGCTTATTTTATTTATTTTTGGAATTTTCTCCTTTTGTAATTTTTTTTATGCTTTTATATAAGCAGGATAGCAGGTGAAAATTATCTAAATTAAACTAACCTACTTAGAAAATATTAAAGCAAAAGAGAGAGAGAGAGAAGAATATATATAATTAGCTCAATGTTTATTACAAATAATTACGAAACAAAATAAAACTGCACTAGAAAGCAGCAAAAGATACAAAAAGAGCAAGAAAACCCCCAAGACGGGTACTTAGGGGACAAGCCGATCGGACAACAGCTAGAAGAGAGAGAATGGAGACAAAGGAAAGAGGACGAAGGTTAGATGAAGGGAGGATGAGATAGGGCATCGTCATCGTAGGATCCTCTTCTAGAACGAAGGTGAGAGGATGGCCACAAGTGCTCCACGAATGGGGATGAGAGGGAAGAAAAATTATTTTTTAGAACTCTAATGGAGCATCCCATGCATAGGACTAGCTCAGAAGGAGTTCTAAAGCATAGGAGAGGGTGAAACTAAGCTAGGAAGGGATAGACTACAATGGAAGGGGGGTAGGCCCTTTTATAGAGGAGAAAAAGGGTTCTGGCACATGATGTGGTGCAATAGGCAACAAATGCACATGTGGGGATGACAGGCGCATGCGCTCACACGCTGGCACCTGCTGCTGCCTTCTATCACAAGGTTGGAGCTCCCTCAGCCATTGATTGTCAATCATAGGATCTGGAGTGCACCTCTTGCATCCTTCAAATCACGCACATCACACATACGATCGTGCATAATCATGCACGTATTGCACAAACGCCCTAGCTCATGCCACATGGAAACGTCATCGCCAATTCATCGTGGATCAAACGGCTATTAGCAAACAAAGGCGCACCGTTGAGTCTGTGAAAGTGAAGATGAAGGAGACGTGGTTGAATCTACGCCATCCGCACTCGATCTGACGGTTCAATTTTTGATTTGCACATGCTTAAGAGGATTCACTTCCCAGGATTTGAACTTGCGTCACGAGTTTCATAATATGGTGTGCTTTCCACTGCACTACGTCGAAAGGGAATTGCTGCGAGCCATTGGATCATGGATCCAATAGTTAAGAGTGCACGGAGGTTGCCTCTTGAAACTCATGTGGGCAACGTGGTTCAATCTAGTTCATTGGATAGCAATCCAACGGTAGTACTAGCATGATGGCAACGGGTGGCGTGGAACGATCCTGATCGTTAGATGTTGATCCAATGGAAGTGATCGAACGAGGGCAATGCCTTTAGAAATGAGGAGCGTAGGTGAGGCAAGATTTGGACCATTTTTTAAATGGTCAAGATTAAAAGTGCGGGTGAGGACTTATGCGGGAGATTGGGTGGCTGTGATGGTGATACGTGGCACCATTGTGGTTGTCCATCTTCTTTTTCTCGTACGGGATGCTACGGATGTCTCAGAGTCAATCTTCGCGACATTGGGCTGCAATCGTCAACCCGAACCCATCCGTGTGATCGGATTTGCCATTTGAGGTCGAAATTTGCATCCTCCTGTCCCTTGGCCATTGATCTTCTTTTAATTGCATATGATGCTATGGAGGTCTAATCAGGGTGATTTCGGAGGCATTAGACTCTGATCGTCGCCCTAATTAAATCTGTATGATTGGATCTTCAATCTGAGGCCAGAAATGTGTCGCCCTACTCCCTGGCCATTAAATAAGAAAATTAAAGTACAAAGTATATAATCTATTCTAAATGCATGGTGATGCATGTTATGTAATATTTATAATGTTGAGTGCTTCATGAGCCTAGGAATACGCATATATAGGCTTTTTAAGCTAGAAAAATCTGTCAACTTCACACCCCATGAATATCTTTTGCTAGCAAAACTAAACTAAATGTTATTTATAATTAAAATTAGAATTTGATTACTAAGGAACCAATTGTTAATCAACAATAAGAAATTTTAACTAAGGACCTAGACTCCAAAGACTCAACAGTACCCGAGTGACAACCAAAATGCAAATTGCCTAAGTCCTCACCTTATCCCAAACAAAAGAGAATCTTTTTTTTCTTTTTCTTTTCCAATTTTTTTGGATTCTTTTTTTGAGTTTAGAGTTTCGGGGTAGCTTTCTATGACTACCAAACCCACCCAAGACTCGAAAGAACTCTAAATACTAAGCATCTTTGTGCACAAATGTGATTGACTCACTAAATGATTAAACAAAACAGACTTTAGGTATCTACAAACCCTAGGTGACCCTAAAGAAAAATTTTGCCTAAAGCTTTATCTTTCTGACCGATAGCTTTCTCCCTACTTTTATATTTATGGGGTCAACGCAAGGGCGAACCTAGTGTATTTCACATCGATTTATTCTACTTCCCTGCTTCTCCCTAGATTTTGGGATTATTTGTGCATTTTCGTGGGCTGGGTTCTGGACAACCGATAATGGGGGGTTCCCCACAGTAACTTGCCATCCCTACCCATGCGGGTAAGTGTGGTTTATTTGATTTTTTTTCTATTTTTCACTTTTTTCTTTTCTTTTTTGGGTATTTTCTTTTTTAAATCAGGTGGCTTCCTTAATTTAAGATTTACCTAAAGGCGATTGTCAATGATTTACTAAAATCTTGATTTCCTCAAAATTGTGGTTCTGGATCCAACCATTTTGATCTTCATGTTTTTCACCCAAAACTTAAACCTCAAACTCTAAAAAGTCGGGACAAGGGTCATGTTGGGTTTTTTATTGATCAAGTAAATTCTCCAACAAGATCTTGAGTTCATAAATATCTTCCTTATAAATAAAATCCTCATCTCGAAAATTCAAAGTTGGTTGCAAATTGTTATTATCTTCACTCATGCTTGCAACCTCCTGAATTTCTTCCAAAGTTTGGGTTGAGTTGGCCATTAGGTAGTTTTCTATTATGTGTATGGCCATCACCTCCTCTATTCTGCCAAGCTCCTTGACGAGTCAATTCTTCGCTTTTGAAGTCATTTGTCACATAAAATGACATGTCCTTTGTAGTTCTATGCGGTGGAAAAATTGACTAATCAATAATTAAAATAACCACTCGCAGAAGAGCGGGTCGTATCCACAGGGAGGCAATGACATATTTAAACTCGCACCAGTTAGAAACATATGTTCACAGTTAGTTTCGACAAGAATCGAGTCAAATCTGCCTTCAGATTAAGAAAGCATCAAGAGAACATGCTGAAATGGCAATTTTGAACAACTAAAGGATATATTTTGCAACGCAGCTTAATAAAATAATAATTAAAGTTGACAATGGCATAGAATGTAAATATTAATAGAGGCTTGTACTGTAGCAAAACAGGGGAACTTCTTCCCCTTGTCCGTGGGCGACGAGGAGACCGCGGTCAGGTGTACGGAGCTCGGAGGTAGTTGGCCACGACGAGGACTACGCGTTGGCGATGACGATGCGTCGAACGGCCGCCGGAGGTCTCGCCGGTGACGAGGAAGGCCGACAATGGTGGCAGCGGCTCGTCGGCTTGGGTGGGCTGCTGTTGGCATTCAAAGGGTGTGGCTGAGTTTCTGAGGTAGAGGCGAGTTCATTGATGTTGGTGGCGCGAAGCGCTACTGCTGGGCGCGCAGGCGCGCGAGTGCTAGCAGGCTGCTTGGGCGCAAAGGTGCTTTACTGCGGGTGGCGTGTGTACACCACAACAATGGACGCTGGAGGTGCTAGAGGTGCTGCTGCAAGAGGTGAGGCGCACTGAGGGGTGCTGGTGGGTGTGCGCTAGGGGCTGGAGTGTGGAGGATGGTGCACACAGCAAGGACGTGCGGGGGGATGGTGGTGCTGCAGGAGATGAGTGCTCGCGGTGGATCTGTGGACGATGCTGCACGTTGGTGGGCGCATCGGCTGCATGCATGGCTGGAGGAGAGGGTGGATCTGATGGAGCGAGGAGAAGCTACTGGTGATGGCGCGGGCTAGAGGAGAGGCCGGTTGCTGCTGTGCGTGGGGACGAAGCTTCAGACGTCCAGGAATTTTCCCGGACGTCTTAACTGACGGAGGAGATGAAAATGCAGGGCATGGAGTTGCGGCGGCTGCGGTGGTGGTTGATGGTGATGGCGGTGAAGGTGGTGATGTTGATTCTGGTGAGGCACAGTGATGGAAGCGTGGCCAGGAACACACGCTCACGGTGTTGGCATGAATCCACCGACTTGGCACGGCGAGCTGTCACCTCGCCGACCCACGGTGTGGTGGAGCTCGGCCTTGGAGACCACGGTGGTGGAATGGAGTACACGGTGGTGGAGTGGGGTGGTGTCTCCACGAGCTCAGCTACCTCCTCCTCTCCTTTGAAGTCGGCTACCCCGACCAGATCCAACACACCCGCTCCTCCATGAATGGAGCCTTGACTGCGGCAGCTGGAGGAAATGCAGCCATTGCTGAATGAAGAAGAATAAAATAATAATAAAATATTATGGTTATTTATATATAAACCCTCAACTTTTATGTTAACTTAAAATAATGCATGCAATGCACCTAATTGGTTAACTAATTAAATGAATGTAATTCTAAGTTAATTCTAAGTGCATTTAAATATGAATGCAATGCATGAATTATGTAATTAAATCAGAAATATGAATTAATCTATTTACATCCTAATTTATGCTAAATAAATGTTAGAATTAACTTAATGTCTAGGTACTTAAATACTTAAATAGCCCACAAATATGGGCTAATCAAATACCCCCATGCCTAGTTTTTGCTAGTCCCTAGCAAATCCAAGCAAAACCTAGCACTCCAAGTAGACTAGTCAACCCAATCGGTCTTCCTTTAGAAACATATTAAGTTTAGACTCTAGACCTAAGGTTCCCAAGTAGTTGCTAAGTTACAGGCTAGGTCGGCTAAAGATGAGTTGCAGGCACAAGTTTCCCTAATTTCTGACTCTACCCTAAGGTTTATTGATCCCTGAGATTAAAGCATCCGTGCATGTGCATTGGTCTGATTTATTTGAGTTAGAGGAAGAAGGATTTTTTTTTAATAATATATATATTTTTTTTTATTCCTCTAAGTCTAACTTCGGATCAGCTATCAACACGGTCTATGTCGGATTCATTGTCCCCATTACCGTACCTTGAAGGGTGCCTGGCTTTCGATGCTTCGAGATGGCACCTCCCATAACGACCCCAAGAACTCCTGGCAAACGACACTTCGAGATAGTATCGCCCATGGGTTTCTTAAGCGAATTCAGGCCTATGGCAATCGGCACTTCGAGATAGGGCCACCCATGGTACCTGAACTGCACAATGCGCTTACATGCCCCCAGTAGGATGGATATCCAAAGAGACAAGCGTCGAGGAGGTAATATGTTATCATCGCATCCTCAAGGTGAGTATATACTCCACCTCTCCTGTAGTGGGAACTCTTCCAATCAAATTGTGTTTTCAAGCCTCTCCTAAGTCAAAACTAAGAGAACCAAATCTCTTTTAAGAAAGGAATTAAGTTGATTACTTACTTACACCAGACCAAGTGTGTGAAATTTGGATGGTTGGGTTATAAAGACTCGTAAACCAAATGGTAGAATAAGACTCCAGGTACTACCCTACCTTTTAACTGAAACCCTAGCTTTCCTTCCCCAACTTCTTGAGGAATGGTCTGCAACTTAACTCCTACTTAAGTTTTTTTAAGTCCACAAAGGACCTTAAAGGTCTAAAGCTAGTAGCTCATTTAGCTTCTAAAGTTTGACCCTAGAACCAACTTAGTCTCACCTAGAGTTCTGATTTGCTTAATAATGTAGGACCTAGTCAGTTATGCTCAAAACTTTTTTTTTAATTTTTTTTTTATTTAGATTTTTTTTTTAATGCAAATGTATGCAATGAATGCACTATGCTATGTATATCCCCAAGTACACCCCCCATGCCTAAAATCTGCAATGTCCTCATTGCATAGAAGGATATTACCTGGGTCAGAGATGGGCTGCCGTTCTTTTGTTAGCAGCCGAGTAGCCAAAGAACCTGCAAATCAGGTTCAAGGATTGCAGAAATAGGCCCTAAAAATGAGCAAAGTAATGCTGGCCTAGAAAATAGGTAACCTAGGATGTTGACGAGCTGATGATGAGTCCCGATAGCAAATGCTCGCCAAACTAAGATGGGAATGAAATCTTCCCAGGTCACCAGAGGAGGTTCTAAAGGATAAACTGGGGTAGGGGGAGGACGACAAGGATCCTCCAAAAGAAATGGAGAAGGAATGGTGCAAAGATAAACCCCCAGGGCAATGGACTGACTAAAGAAATCATCAATCCATACCCGATACTCCATTACGGGAAATATTGGTTTGTTAAGCCCCCCGGTCAGAACAAAAGTGAGCAATTCCCTAAGGCAAGGATCGTCTAGGGTGTCCAAGTTTCAAGGTTGCGAGATGGCCATAAGATCTAGGTTGGGTTTAATCAGCTCGGTGTCCATCCCTAACACTCTTTCCAAATCCTCAATTGCATCCCTAGCATTCCTTGCACCATCACATGTATCTTCCTTCCCTTCATTAGGAGTCATAATTTGGCCTTCAGACATAAGCGAATCAGAGGATGACTTCGAAATAAATGAAGGCAGGTTGGAAGCAACAGATCTAGGGATTATCCTATCAATGTCATCCCCGAGTTTTTGTTCTTTACTCAAATCTTCCCCGAAGTCTATATGTGAATCCACATAAATCTTAGAAGTTGCTCCCAAATTTTCCATCATTTCATCATGAGGAGAAATATCATTAATGGGTGTGCTAAGGAAACCTAATTTGGTCAAATTTGTGACATCCTCAGGGGCTAACTCTTCAAATAAGACATAATCACCCTTAGTGTCACTCCAAATCTTGAATGTAGGTTCCTCATATAATTCATCTTTGTCCTCATCATATGATTCATCATATACCCGAGGTCTAGAATCATTTAATATCTCAACAAATCCCCTAGGGTGCTCTATCTGAGGTAAATGGTTTACACTGGTAACATTAGACTCCTCAGATAGGTCAATTTCTTGAGGGTTAGGTTCCCTAAGGGTGGGTTTGAGTTCCATCTCGTGATCAGAAGGGAGGGTAGGATTAACAACTTGACTTCGACCCACTTCATCAAATGTCACGAAAATACTATCATCTGGGTCGAGGTCTTCCAATGGTCCCATCATTCCCTTCTTTTGACTCCAATATAATTCAAGTGCATACTCAACCTTATCATCATCTTCCTCGGGTTGCTACCTTTCTTCATCCAATGCATAGATACTTTCATATGTATCTTCCTCCCATTTAAGGCATGGATCTCTCAAGGAACTGTCATCTAATGGGGGAGTTTCAAAATTGAACCTCTAAAAGTAGCTATTCTCCCTTACATAATCCCCAGAATTTCCCTCCAACTTAAAGTGTAGCTCTCCCATGGGAGATGCATCTATTGTAGAGGGGTGTACGTCATCCTCAATGGGGTAGATTGGGCGGCTAATTTCATCTCTTTCTTGTTGGCCTGCTCTCGAAGATTCTCCTAACAATTCAATCATTTCATTTTGCATTTTCTGTATTTCCATCTTCAAGGAGGAGAGGTCATTTCTATCATGAGAGAAGTCAGGCTCAGGCTTATAGTACCCAGGAGTGTCTGTCCAACCATTATAATTTTTCAGGGAGGGTGGGTTGGGTATTTCTATGTTGTGTGGGATATTGGGCAAAGCAAATCCCACACCTAGGTTCTGCTCACTGATTTGGGGCTTAACCAAGCCAATACTCCTATAATAGGAGTAAAACGGATCCCAATGATTGTCATTATGTCCATCAAGGGATGGACCATCTCGGCGTATGGGATCGAAGAGTGCAGAGTGGGGGTGAGGGTGCGGGCAAGATGTGAAAGGATGAAAATCAATGTGGTCCATTCTAACTCACACCTCAATCAAAATTCCCCAAGAAAAACACAATTCAAAAAGGACTTTTTAGGTCTTTCCCAATTTAGGCTTTTGATTTTAAGTCAGTTTGTAGGTGACAATACAATTTGTTCAATCAATTTACGCGCTTACTGTCGACCTACAGCTCGCTTAAGAAGACCTAGTTGGAGCTTAGGTGTCCTTCCCTAAATCTCAAATGGTAGAGCAACTCCAAAGACGGAAGATCGAGGGATGCAAGTAGGCCTAAGCCTTCCTTTGAAGCTGTGTTTTCGCGGTGCTTCTCAATTACCCCTAAAAATCCGTGACAGGGTATCCCCCTCTTTGGATTTACAAAACCTTTGATCTCAATTTCCGAACACTTCAAAATCCAACGGTAGGAGGGCTCTTGTCCTAGCCGTTCCAAGACTTAAGAGTGTCTAAATGAGTGTTGTGGTGCAAAAGATATAAGTGTGCATTCACCGCAAAAAGATTTTGAATTTTGAATCGCACACCACGTTTGAAAATCAAGTCCTTGATTTTTAGATGTCCCTCCTTTAATTAGTCCTTTTTCACGAATATATGTGACCACTTGTTACATCACTTCAAGACAAATTATGTGGTCTTCGAATTAAGTCCAAATGCAATGCGTGATCAAGAATAGGATGCAAAGTAAGAGAATGCATACCTTGCTTCCAGCAATCAACGATGCGAGAATGCACGCAATGCAGAGAAGTAAATCTAGAGGCTACTCATACAGACCTAAATGGTTCGTCCTTGGGGCAAGCAACTTCTAGCAGGCAGCTCATTTTTTTTTATTATTTTTTTTAACTACTTATGCACAAGCAAATAAAGGTAAACAATCCACAAAATAAATTAAAAACCTAAATCTAAAGAAAAGGGAACAAGCTCCCAAAAATTACCCAACACGGGCCTAAAACAAAATCAGGGAACAAACCCCTCAAAATATACCCAGAACAAGGGTTTCAAACCAAATGTGCAATGAAAAATTAAGTCTAAAGTCTTAATCCTACTCTAATCAAATCAGCGACTAAATGTACAGAGATGATCGTCGTGTCCTCATCCTTCCCCTCCTTTACAAGGTAGCTCGATCAATTTCTCCTCTGGCGACGTCAAGGGTCGCCTCTCACGATGGCTAATTCCTCGCACAAATTTCTCGCACAGAAAAAATAATAAATGGTTAGATCACTGTGCAATGAGAAATAATCAAAAATAAAATCAGGTGAAATTATTGCATCTGTTGCCTCCCCGGCAATGGCGCCATTTGACAAGTTGATTCTTCGCTTTTAAAGTCATTTGTAACATAAAATGACGCGTCGTTTGTAGTTCTATGTGATGGAAAAATCGACTAATCAACAATTAAAATTACCACTCATAGAAGAGCAGGTCGTATCCACAGGGAGGCAATGACATATTTAACCTCGCACTGATTAAAAACATATGTTCACAGTTAGTTTCGACGAGAATCGAGCCAAATCTGCCTTCAGATTAAGAAAGCATCAAGAGACATGCTGAAATGGCAATTCTAAACAACTAAAGGATATATATGCAATGCAGCTTAATAAAATAATAATTAAAGTTGACAATGGCATAGAATATAAATATTAGTAGAGGCTTGTACTGTAGCAAAATAGGGGAACTTCTTCCCCTTGTCCGTGTGCGACGAGGAGGCCGCAGTCGAGTGTGCGGAGCTCGGAGGTAGTTGGCCACGACGAGGACTACGCGTTGGCGGTGACGGTGCGTCGAACAACCGCCGGAGGTCTCATCAGCGACGAGGAAGGCCGACAATGGTGGCGGCAGCTCGCCAACGTGCGCGTGCTGCTGTCGGCCTTTAGAGGGTGTGGCCGAGCTTCTGAGGTCGAGGTGAGTTCATTGATGTTGGTGGCGCAAAGCTCCGAGGCTAGATGGGGCGGCTGCGTTGTGGGTGCTTTGGGTACCTTCGTCAACAGAGAAGAAGAAGAAGAAGCCGGCTGGAGTGAAGCAGCTGTGCGTGCGCTGCTGGTGGCGAGGCAAAGCACTGCTGCTGGGCGTGCGGGCACGCGAGTGCTGGCAAACCGCTTGGGCGCACAGGTGCTTTACTGCGGGCGGCATGCGTACACCACAACAGCAAGCGTGGGAGGTGCTGGAGGTGCTGCTGCAGGAGGTGAGGCGCACCGAGGGGTGTTGGTGGGTGTACGCTAGAGGCTAGAGTGTGGAGGATGGTGCACATAGCAAGGGCTTGTGCAGGGATGGCGGTGCTGCAGGAGATGAGTGCGTGCGGTGGAATTGTGGACGGTGCTGCACGCTGGCAGGCGCACAGGCTGCATGCGTGGCTGGAGGCGAGGGTGGATCTGATGGAGCGGGGAGAAGCTACTGGTGATGGCGCAGGCTAGAGGAGAGGCCGGTTGCTACTGTGAGTGGGGACGAAGCTTCAGACGTCCGGGAAATTTCCCGGACGTCTTAACTGACGGAGAAGATGAAAATGCAGGGCATGGAGTTGCGGCGGCTGCGGTGGTGGTTGATGGTGATGGCGGTGAAGGTGGTGATGTTGATTCTGGTGAGGCACAGTGATGGAAGCGTGGCCAAGAACACACGCTCACGGTGTTGGCACGAATCCACCGACTTGGCACGGCGAGCTGTCACCTCGCCGACCCATGGTGTGGTGGAGCTCGGCCTTGGAGACCATGGTGGTGGAATGGAGTACACGGTGGTGGAGTGGGGCGGTGTCTCCACGAGCTCAGCTACCTCCTCCTCTCCTTTAAAGTCGGCTACCCCGACCAGATCCAACACACCCGCTCCTCCATGAATGGAGCCTTGACTGCGGCAGCTGGAGGAAATGCAGCCGTTGCTGAATGAAGAAGAATAAAATATTATGGTTATTTATATATAAACCCTCAACTTTTATGTTAACTTAAAATAATGCATGCAATGCACCTAATTAGTTAACTAATTAAATGAATGTAATTCTAAGTTAATTCTAAATGCATTTAAATATAAATGCAATGCATGAATTATGTAATTAAATCAAAAATATGAATTAATCTATTTACATCCTATTTTATGCTAAATAAATGTTAGAATTAACTTAATGTCTAGGCACTTAAATACTTAAATAGCCCACAAATATAGGCTAATCACTCCTCCATCAAACCGCACTTAATTTTATTCTTCTTTGATGTCTCAATGTTACAACCCAGTTCCCGGATCCCTACAGGATCAGAGATCAGCTTGCCTCGACTAATCCCAAGACCTAGTCGTACAACAAGAAATAACCAAAAGCTGGGAAATAAACCACATTCACACATATAATATAACTAAGCAGAAGGAAAGGACAAAGCAGTAAACAAAAGCAAAGCAACATCTCAAAATAGTACATGCCACCCCAACAACAACAGAAAATAAGAAATATGAGAACAGTAATTTAAAGTCTAGTACTCACAACTATAGCAGAAACAAGAACTGGAAAAGAAACCACTACAGATGGGCCCAGCTCCCTCTGTAGTCGGAAACTCAGGCTGCTCAACTCCTGGTCCTGAAAGTGTTACGAAAAGATAAGGTCAGCGAACATTGAGTGGAGTGGTATTTATATTATTTATGTGCAAGTAAAGTAAAAACAGCAAGTAGGTTTTATTCTCATTTCTATTTATCTCATTTATGTGTTTCCGGTTCATTTATTTCTCAAAGTATCCAGGTATTTCTTGATCTTGCTTGTTCCTCGTGGGAACAATCTTGATCACAGTCTTTTTCATGGAGTAGAAGGTGCACGTGGTGCTCTCCTGGCCAGGAGAGTCCCCCATGGTAGTCCTACACCCAGTCAACCACCCCGAGGTCACTGTCGAGACAAAGTGGTGACTATGACACGCGTGATAAGTGCATGGGTAGTTACCCCGCATTGACACGCAGTCAGTCGTTTTCGCTAGTGGCTACGCCTAAAGTGCAGCACAAAACAGTATAGGGCCTTGCCCTCTCAGAATAGGGTCTCGCCCCCTCAGAACCAAACAGGGGTCTCGCCCCTCCACAGTCCATGTACCCTCGTCCGACTACCCCGATTTGCCCAAAGGGCCTAACAAGTCGGTGTATGGTGATTAGCTGAACCCCGGGCCCCGTGGGGTGGATAGCTCCCTCCCTACACTAATAGCACTCCTCGGTACCACGTACGCGAGGGCCAATAGGAGTCGGTGTAGAGTGGCCAACCCTAACCCTGGGTCTCAACCCAAGGGTGGCTAGCTCCACTCCACACTAAAAAGGGACAGTTGCTCTCCTTGGTACCGCATACACAAGGGCCAGCACACTTCCCATCTACATTCCATATTCCTTTCATCAATAGGAGTTCTACTCCTAATTCCCTGTAGGGTTCATGCTCATATTCATCCCATTTATCCATATTCAGATCTCATATTTCATAACTCGTTCCTCATCCATATACAGGCAGCTTGTGTTTCCATAATTCAGTTCTCAATCATAAACATGCAACTTATGGTTTCACAGTTCAATTTCTCATTTACATATAGGTAGCTCATATTTTAACATGCATTTCAAGTAAACCAGAGTAGTTCCATATCATGCTCATACATTTCTACCCTAGGGTTCATTCCACATCCCAGGGTTTCAATCAATTTAATCTAAGCAGACATCTTCTTTATTCATATCTCAATAATTGCAATAAACCACTCAACTAGGTATCACGGGAGGAATGGCGGCCTATGCCGCAGATCTCATCATCTCCGCAAGCCCCGAACACGTCACTTGCTAGTAACCTGTACCAGTGACTAATTACATTAAATAAGGTCAAAACAGTAGATACTCAGCACAAACACGTAGAGAAACTCGAGTGGAAAACAGTGGTACTTCGTTTGTGGAAATCCGATTCCGTTTAGGTCCTAAACGAAACAAAAATATGGTTACTGACCAAAATCAGACATCTAGGACTAGTCCCAGATGTCTTAAAAGATGTCAAATCTCACCTTGTGTTTCTTACGGTAATCTTAGACGTCTGGGTCCCTCTACGACCATATGAGGGCATCTCAGATGTCTCACGCTCCTTCCAGTCGTCTAGAAAGGCCGTCGGACGTCTGGCGATGCAGTCAGATGTTCAAAATCACCTTGAAGTGAACACCCTGCTCCTTCCCAACACTCTGCGCCTACATGTAGAGCACAGACCCTATTTTAACCCAACACCTCCTACGCTACAATCTGCATGGCAGAAAGTAGCGTAGGAAGGTACGTACCTCGGGATATTATGCCTTCAAACGTCCGGATTCAACTCCGGATGTCCTGGTGCCTCTCCAGTCATCTGGACGATAACCCAGACGTCTGATACTAGAAAACTTCCAGTACCAGAACCTGCTCTGCGATGCTTCTCACATCGCACCGTCGCCTGCGGCACACCGCAGCAGCTATAGAGGGCCAGGAGGCTACCTCCTCGAGCCCTTCCTCCTGGTGCACATGCCCGCCACTGGTCGTGCGAGCTCCGCCGAGCTCCCAAAGGTCCTCTGACCTTCCGTACTCTCTTCCTTCCTCTCTCTCGTTCTCCCTCGCTCGCCACCTCTCATCACTCTCGTCTTGCCTCGCCACAGCCACACAGGGGATGCTAAAGGTGGTAACCGGTACTGAACCTCAAACATATCCCCAAAGCTTGCTAAAACTCAACCCATAACTAGGAAGTAAAATGAGTATCCCTGTTGGATACAATCTCACGTGGGACTCCGTGCAAGCACACCACATCTCGGATGTATCTCTATGCTAACTGTGCTGGTCCAAAGGTGACGTGGATCGGCAGGAAACGCACCATCTTCATCAACCTGTCTACTATCACCTAGACTGCATCATGTCCCCGCTGGGTAACTGGTAGACCAACCACCAAGTTCATGGTGATGCTCTCCCACTTCCACTCTGGCACGGGAAGTGGCTGCAATGGCCCTGCAGGCCTTTAGTGTTCGGCCTTCACCTGCTGGCATACCAAACACTGCTGAACAAACTCACCAACATCCTGCTGAAACGCTGACGGCTTCATTGAGATAACCGGGTTTTATTGTTATAGCGTTGTAGTATAGCCAGTTATTGCCAACATTTCAAATATAAAATTTTTTTACTCGGAAAATAAAAGAGTTCCCGAGGTCGAACTCAGGGAGCAAGTTGTATTCTAGAGATATACATGTTTATTTTACAAAAATAAAGAAAGAGAGAGAAAGAATTTGTTGTCTTTTCTTCTTTTCTCTTTGCTTCTCCTCATCTCAGATCTTCTGTTATCTTCTTCTTCTTTATCTGCAGTGGTGATGTTCTTCTTCTTCTTTCAGCTGTTCCTGCTCTTCCTTTTTCTTCTACAGAGCGGTCCTGTTCTTCTTCTTTTCGTTTCTTCAGATCCTCTTCTCGTGCTCTTCTTCTTTCAGTTCTTCCCTTGTTCTTTTGTGTTCTCCTCTACCTCGCCTTCTTCTGTTGTTCTTCAGATCTCCTTCTTTCTTCTTTTCTTTTTCCTATCAGGACGTCGTCTCTCCTTCTTTCTTCTTTTCCCTTCAGGACGTCGTCTGATTTTCCAATCAGACGACTTAAACCGCTTGTTGCTACAGTGTCTCCCTCAGCTTCCTTCTTCTTCCGCGGTCCTCCTTCTTCACCTGTGCCTGCACACTTCAGAGTTTACGTCAGAGGGCAAAACCTACTCTACCCCCCGCCTCCCCGTCTCTCTCTCACAGAATCCGCTCATAGGATAGCTCTCCCAGAGCTGCCGGGTAGCCGGGTACGGGTCGTGCCCGGGTCCAGGCCCACCGGCGTGCGTGGTGGGCGAGGAGTGCAGGTCAGTCTAAGTCGGGTCGGGTCAGATCCGCGGGGCGTGAGCGCGGACGCGACCGGGTAACCGGGCGGGTGAAGGGGACCTCACCCCGTGTGCTGAGGCAGTAAGCCTCCAGCACTTTTTCGCTTTATGCCGCTGCGCCTCTTCAGACTTTTCCGAGGTAGGACTAAATGTCCCACCCTAATTGAGCGCCCGCAGCGGAGAAAGCAGCGGGTGATCGCGGCTTCACGCGAAGCCTTCTCCCCAGCTGCGAGCCTGATGCTTTGTCGAAATGCCTCGCAAGGCCTGGGAGTCGAATCTGGGCGTGGCGCTGGGCGTGGCGCGCCTGCAGCTGCAGGCGGAAGCAGCTCCTTCTGCACGGCAATGGCGGCGGAGGTCGGGTGGCCTGTTCACAGCAAAACGGCCTCTCGGCCTAATCAGAAGGTGCCGGGAGCTTCGCCAGAGTGCGGCGAAGCTCGTGTGGGTGGAGGCGAGGCGTGGGGCGGCGTGCAAGGGCTGCCCTAGGTCGGACTGTGGGTCGGAGGATGGGTTTGTTCGGTGGGGTTGCAGAGGGTGATGTGGGGGAAGTGGAAGGGCGGGGGTTGATCAGGGTGAGGAGGCGGAGGTTCTGCGGTGGTTGGCGAGCCGTGTGGGTTGCTGGGGTGATGGGGGGGCCTCGCCGGAGTTTGGCCGGAGACGAAGGGGGTGACGGTGGACAGGAGCGGTCGAGGGTTTAATCAAATAAAAGACAGTGAGGAAAAGAAAGAGGGGGAGATGGGGAGGAGTTCTGACCTAGCTACGGAGACGAAAGGGGCCGGAGCAGGGCGACAGTCGTATCGACTGTCGCCGGAGAAGAAGATGCCCAGGGGAAGGGGCGGCGGCGAGCAGAGAGCCGGAGAAGCGCCAGCTGGGTGCGGCGTGGCGCGGGAAGAGCAGGGGAAGAAGTCCCTGCTGCTGGTATTGCGGCAGAGCGAAGAGGAGGAGGAGGAGGAACCGCCGGAGCTGGTGGGCGTCTGCCGGAGTGAGAGGAGAGGAAAGCTGGGGGTTTTCTCCGTCAGATCCGAGCTGGGAAGAATGGAGGAGCGACGGGGGTATTTATAGGGACCGAATCAGGGAGGAAGGCGGAGGGAGACGACGTGTCTCCCTCGCCGGAGGACGCCGGAGATGGAAACCCATACCGTCCGTGCGTTCGCACGGCCGGTATGGTGGGTTACAGCGACCAGGGGGGTGTCCCTGCGACGGCTGACGACGCAGGGCACCCCCGGTTTACTTGCCAGGCTCTCCCCCTCACCCTGCGTGGCGCCATGCTCCGCGCAAGGTCGCCGGAGCATGGTGCTGGCAGGTTTTGCAGGGGGGACCTGAACACAAAGAACGAAGGAGAGTTAGGGGCCAAAATGCGAGGGTTCAAAAGTTGAGGGCCAAAAAGTAAATATATGAGGACCAAAGTGTAAAGTTGGTCAAGGAGGTTTCTTCTTAGGCTCAAGTTTTTATACATGACTAATTAGGACCTAAGGAATCTGATGGTGAATTTCATTTCTATATTAAACCTTGTTTAACCGGTCAATTTATGCGAAAACCCAAATTAAGTTATTAATTGGGCATGGTTCTCAATGTAGGTCAAAATGGGTTCTGAAGGCCAAATTGAAGGTTCTAAACCCTAGAGATTATTTTTCTATGAATTTTAGAGGGTTTATTCTATTTTTACTTTGCCTCGAACCTCGTGAATTGAAGTGGGTTGTTTTAGGGTTACAGATTATCATTTAGTTCCTTGGAATTGCTGTAGCCCTTGCTAGATCATCTCATCCCACTTTTATTCTTATTAAGTTGCTTTGACCTATGTTTGGACCCTGAATTACCCTGTATGCAGATTATACTGGTAAAATTGCATTTTTACCCCTTATGACTTGTTTTCTCCTTAAACTCAGAATTCTCTGAGTTAAGCCTTTCCTTGAGTTATGTAGGAGCTTTTATCCTTTGTATTAGGTCAAAATGAGCTAGTTATGGCTCATGATGAGGTTCTCATCACCTGCTTTATCCCTCTCCACCAAAAGTCACGTCGCAAATCATGGTACATCTTTATGTTCCCGGGATGTATGGCAAACCTGGACCCATGTGCCTCAGTCAGAAGTTCTCTCAACAACTCCTCGTCCCTAGGGGCACATAAGCGTCCCCTCATGCGCAATATCTCATTTAAGAAGGAAAAGTCTCCTGGGTCCCCTGTCAACACCCTGTCTCGCAGCGTCTGTAAGTACAGATCGACCATCTACCCTACGATGATGCGATCTATCAACTCTGGTCATGTCTGTCGCATCACTATCACTATCCCATAATACCCCTATGACTCCTGGGGTCGCCAACTGCCCAACTCCTCCATGAGTCTCCAACTCTGTGCTTGTAAACTGGCTAAGTGGGCAGGCGCCTTCCAGCTCAAGGCGTCGGCCACCACATTGACCTTCCCTAGGTGGTAGGAGATGCTGCAGTCGTAGTCCTTCAAGAGCTCTAACCAACGTCTCTGACTCATGCTAAGCTCCTTCTGATCAAACAAATACCTGAGGCTCTTATGATCTGTGAAGATCTCAAAAGTCTCACCATAAAGGAAGTGTCTCCATGTCTTCAGCATGAAGACAACTACTACCAGCTCTAAGTCATGGGTAGGGTAGCTGTGCTCATGGGCTTCAGTTCCTACGAAGCGTACGCGACAACGTGACCCCGCTGCATAAGCACACGCCCTAACCCCTGCAACAAAGCGTCGGTGTACACCACGAAACCGCCACTGTTGTCCGGGATGGTAAGTACAGGAGCTGAAGTCAGTCTCTCCTTCAACTCCTGAAAACACGCCTTGCACTCATCTGTCCAGGCGAAGGGCACGTCCTTCCGGGTCAGCTGGGTCATAGGACGTGTAATCTGAGAGAATCCTTTGATAAATCGCCGGTAGTAACCTACCAGTCCCAAAAAGCTGCTTATCTCTATCACTGTGCGTGGCCTCTCCCACCTAAGTACAGCCTCTACCTTGGCTGAATCTATAACCAATCCATCTCCTGAAATCACATGGCCCAAGAAAGTCACATGTCTCAACCAAAACTCACAAACCACCAGGATACTTTGAAAGTCAACCATGGGGCTAGGCTCTACCACTACATGGCCAAGAAGCCCTCACACCCCTGGCTCAAAAGTCTCGCTGCCCGAAGCACGGAGATGCATCTAAAACCTCCGTCCACCGGCTAGCCATGAAACTCAAAGGGAGGAAACTCTGGTATAGAGAAGACGATCTTCCTCTCGAAACAATCCACTAGGGCGTGATAGGCAAATAGCCAGTCCATCCCTAGGATCACGCCAAATTCCTCCATCTGAATCACAATCAAGTCAGCGGGGAGGCTATGTCCCCCTATACTAACCTCGCAATTCGTGTAGACCTCCTCGGCTACAAACAACTGGCCACCTGGGCCTCTTATCACAAATGGATCCTTTAACAGTACACTACCCTGCCTCAAACTGACAGCAAAACTCGTAGTGACGAAGGAGTGGGTGGTGCCGAAATCAGAAAGTATGTACACTAATCTGCTAGAAACAGTAACCATACCTGCCACCACAGAACCCGAAGCCCTGGTGTCTCTGTGTATCAGGGCGTTGATACGCCCCTCAGCTCTCGGTGCAGATGAAGCAGCTACACTTTGGGTCGGGCAAGCAGCAATTGGCCGGTACCCTCCTCGTGACTGTTGTCCTCCCCCACGCGCCTGGTGACCACGACCACAACCACGGCCTCCAGCTCTCGGTGCAGGGAGCATCTGCTGTGCTCCAGCCCTAGATGGGCAGTCCCTCCTGATGTGGCCCGATTGGCCACACTGGTAACAGAGGGGTACACGACCTCCCCCTCCGTCGGTCCCTGCTGGCAGCTGGGCGAGGGTCCGGTGTTGGCAACTAGCCCCTGTCTGGGGCCCCCAAAGGCCACTAGTGACCCCGCAGAACGAGACGACTCTCCTACGAGCACCCTGTGCCTCCTCTCCCGACGACCTTGAGAGCACTTTGGCTGGTAGGGCCTCTTTCGTCTGCTGTCAGTGTCTCGTGTAGCCGGGTTGGTCTCCTTGTAAGTCATGGCTGCCTTAACCACATGAGAGAAAGTGGACAGCTTCAGGGGTTTGACATACCCCCAAATAGTAGGTCAGAGCCCCTCAATAAACCTCCACAGATAATCCTCCTCAGTAGACACAATTGTTGGGGTGAAACGTGACAGCTCCAGGAAATGCATATGGTACGCGCTAACCGTCAATGTCCCCTAGTGGAGAGTGTGGAACTCCCGCCCCCTCTGGTCCTGCCAAGTCTGTGGAAAGTACTACTCGCAGAAGAGAGCCACGAACTGATCCCACATCGGCTCTCTCCCCTCCTGGCCTCTGACTGCCCTCCACCACCTGTGTGCCGCGCTCTCTAGCTGGTACGTGGCAAAGGCAACGTGGCACTCCGTAGGAGGGCGAAGAGTGTCGAATACCTTCTCTATTTGCTCTAGCCAGTCCTCTACCTCATATAGGTCTTCATCCCCCTTGAAGGAGGGGGGCTTCAGCTTTTGGAACTATCCGAAAAGCTCGTGATGTAGCTACAGTGGGGGAACGGGCATGCCTCCAGGCAAGGAGGGCTTGTGCTCGGAAGTGTCAGAGTGTGGTGAGGGTGGTAAAGGATCACCCCCTCCCCTTCCTGCTCATCCAACGCTGCGACAGTCTCTCTGTCCTACCGAAGACTCCCCCTCCACGTCCTCAGGGAGAGGTGCCCGTGGAGGCTGGTGGAGCTCCTCTCGCATGATGTCTCTGATCTACTGGGTGAGATCCTGGGCCTAAACGCCTGGGAGGAGAGGTGGGTCAACTGGTGCCTCAAGTCCAACACGTCCGCCATTCCGACCTCGTCCACGGCCATGACCATGGCCTGCCTCAGGAACTCCCCGACAAGGCATCTCCTGCAAAGAGACGCAAAAGATAAAATAAGAGTTGTCATCGATACAAGATTACATGGAGTAAAAGACTCAAAAACGAATACCAAAGCAGTACGTTGTGGTGGCTATCCTAGTTATATGCATGTGAGTGGTTATTCTTGGACCAATTGATTCATTTCTCGGGATGACCTTGCTCTGATACCATCTTGTTACGACCTGGTTCCCGGATTAGCCTGGGACCAACCTCCCACTTGGTCCCCACCTCAACCCAACTCAAGGGTGCAATACACCTCCACCCGTACAGAGCCTCGTAAGGTGCCATGCCGATGCTCGAGTAGTAACTGTTATTGTATGCAAACTCTACCAGGGGTAAATGCTCCTCCCAGAAGCCACTCTAGTCTAGCACACAAGCGCACAAAAGGTCTTCAAGTGTTTGTATGGTGCGCTCTGAACGTGACTAGGATTGGCGACGTACTTCCTAAGGTTGGACAAGTGGAACACATTGTGAACTCCAGAAAGCTAGGGAGGAAGGACAAGCTGGTAAGAAATGGGTCCTACCTGATCCAGGACCTCAAAGGGCCCCACAAATCTTGACGCAAGCTTCTCTTTCACCCAAAACGCTACAGGCCCTTCATGGGCGAAACACGGAAAAAGACGTGATCCACAACCTCAAATTGCACCTCTCTACGTTTCCAGTTAGCGTAGCTCTTCTGCCTGCTCCTGATAGAGTAGATTCACAGATGACTCCACACTGTCAGGAGCAAGCAAAAGAGCTACGCTGACTGGAAACGCAGAGAGGTGCAGTTCGAGGTTGGGGATCACGTCTTTCTCCGTGTTTCACCCATGAAGGGCCTGGGGCATTTTGGGGTGAAAGGGAAGCTTGCACTGAGATTTGTGGGGCCCTTTGAGGTCTTGGAGCGGGTAGGACCCGTTGCTTACCAGCGTGCCCTTCCTCCACAGCTTTCTGGAGTGCATGCCATGTTCTACGTGTCCAACCTCAGGAAGTATGTTGCCAATCCCAGTCACGTTCAGAGCGCACCATACAGACACTTGAGGACCTTCTACACGCCTATGTGCTAGACTGGAGAGGCTCCTGGGAGGAGCATTTACCACTGGCAAAGTTTGCATACAATAACAGTTACCACTCGAGCATCGGCATGGCACCTTACGAGGTTCTGTACGGGCAGGGTGTACTGCACCCTTGAGTTGGGTCAAGGTGGGGACCAAGTGGGAGGTTGGTCCTAGGCTGATCCAGGAACCGAGTCGTAACACTCAAAGATATTAAAATGATCTGTTTTATTCCCAGAGGCAATCTCTATTTCTCCTAATGCACAATTAATCTTAGCCTTTGCAGTGGCTAGGAATGGTCTTCCTAAAATGATTAGGGTGTGATTGTTTGGGATCATATATTGCAGATTTTGATTTTAAAACTCATCGTAGTATAGTGCAAAATTCGATCCAGACAAAAAATACTTTCTAACAAGACATGACTCCCAATCAATCTCAGCAACACGTGTTTCGCAAATTAATTCTGATTTTTCTACTTATCATTATTATCTCCTAATAAAGAGAAATATAACAAAAATAACATTTCATAGATAATTGGTTGTTCTAGATACATACTTCAACTACACTAGAAATGTAGTAATAGAAAGAGAGATAGAGAGATAAGAGTAGAGACGAAGGCGCTGATGGTGCTCCGACAAGGAGTGCTTCGATGGCCTTGGATTGCTTCAGGAAGGGCAGCAGGACCGGCCCCTTTGGTGGTAAGGGGGTGGTGAGGAACTTAGAAGGAGTTTCTTTCTGGAGTAGAACTGAGAGGAAGATGCCGGTGGTAAAATGCCCCCCAAATGGGGAGTCTGGGTCCTTTTTATAGCCAAACTAAGGGGAAAAACAAGTCTTTTAGGAGTCCCAACCTCTCGAACAAGCCAGATCGCACGAGAGCCATCCGATCATAGGTCAACCACTCAGATCGCATACAAGCCACGCATCTATCGTGCTTCCAAAGCCCGCTATCACCAAATGCATCCACATGGTGTGTTTAGTACTGTTTCATTTCCATCACGCGGTTAGGAGCATGTGCCTCGCCACCACCTCTTCTCAGCACACACATTGCGCGCTTGATCACAGCCTTCTAATCGCAGATCAACAACCCTAATGAACTCATGTCGCGTGCTCTCCGTGCATTGATTGCGTGCCTGATGAGAGGCTCATCATGGCTCTTAATTACCCCTAATTAACTAGTTTCCCTAGTTAATTAGATAAGAATAACTTAATACAGAGTTAATTATACTATAGGGGATTAAATAAGGACCTTCAAAATAAGTTAAAAACACTAAATTAAATATCAATTAATCCTAATAATATTTTAATTAATAAATTAAACTCAAATATTAAACATTTAGCTAGTTACCTAATATCTAAACTAACATAGTTAACTTTAGGACCTAAGTACTTAATTAACTTAAGAAAATTAATCACTTAATTAAATATAGCTAAAAAAGGTACAAACATAAAATCAATGCATAAATATAATATTTACCTAATTTATAATTATATATAAAAAGTTGAAAAGGAAATAAATTTAAATAAGCCTAAAGACTATCTGTTTACATTTTAGTCTTTAGCTTCTATGTCAATTGAGTCCTTTTCCTACAACTAGGTCCTTATTTTTTATTGCAAAGAGGCCCCTATGTGCATAGCCTTTGTCGTCTTCTTCTTCCTCAGCTTTGGATGGTCGGGGAAGTCCAGTCACCACATCACTCGATCACCGCCCATCTGACACCATTCCGACCTCACCATGGTCGCCATCCTTCCACTCATCTCCACCTTCTCATCCAATGGCTCAGATCTCCTCCTAATTCTATTTAGGACAAGCGAAGAAGCTCACCGGCGTCGGAGATAACACCGGTGAGTTAGGATGCATTTAGACGCACTCTCATCCAGGTTCCTCCCCCTACCTTTCCGCCACCACCTATAAATAGCCATGGCCACCTTCGATTTGAGTTGTCGGCTCCCTTCCCTCTTCCCCAACTATAGACAAACGATAGGCTATTCCCTCCCCTCCAACGACCTCTCACCCCTCTTTCAGAGCACCTCCGGCAGAGGCGTTCGCCTCTCACAACTCTTCTTCTCCCATAGTTGTGACAGAGATTGGAAGCACGCCATCTTCCTTTCTACTCTGCTTCCTTTCTCACTGGAGTCTAATCCGACCTCATCGGATTTCTTCCTCCATTATGCACAATCAACAGAATTCTCCTTATCCCCTTCGTCCAGGTAATCATAGATTAGCTTAGTTTTTAGTCTAGATTAGATTTAGTTAGGTAGGTAGTTAATTAGCTTAGTATAAGTCTATCTGCAACTCTTACTTCTACAACTCCGATGAGGCCAAATCCGACCTCACCAGGCTTCAATTCATGTTTTTATCCATTTGTTCATACTCCTGACCTTATCACGAGTCCATTTCACCTTTTCCTTCCTCAATTTGATCATCTGTATGACTAGTCCACTCCACCTCCATTGGAGACCTCCGCTGTCCATGGCAGAGGTCCCACAGCTTAGATCACCTCCACTAGGGGCCCTCCATCAATTCTCCACAACTACAGGGCCTCAATCCACCTCTTAATTATCTTAATTAATGCCTACACATAAAATGCCTAAATGCACCTCAACCTCTGAGCTCTCTATCCATGGTGAGCTCAAAGCAGTTCTTTCACCTAATTAACCCCTATTAGACCATCGCCACACTTTTCTGAATCATTTCCCTCACTCAATTGAGTGAGAGAATCATTCCTGAGTTCAAGCGAACTTAGAGTTTGTCGTTACTGAAATTTTAACTAATCCACATATCTAATAATCATTTGGATAAATTGATGAGCTCTTGAGATTCCTAGTGATCTCAGGAGTTTAGAAATGAATTTCTTTGAGTGATTCATAGGGATTCACTCTCTGTCAACCAAAATGGTGTTCATCGAAACTTCAACGAACCAAAATCAAGCTTCAGCCTTCCAAACTAGCTCTGAAGTTCTAGATCACTTCTTTGTGAACTCAGAATCAGGATACACCAATTGGACTTGAAATTTAATGCTAAATGAACTCTGCTGATGTCTATCTCCTTCAACTCCAGCAGAGTTGGAGAAGCTCGACCACTTAGGTTTAGAGCTTAAAAAGAGGTCCTGAAGCACCAGTAGGCCTCAGATAACCTATTTAAGCTTTCAACCATGATTGAGATCCTCTAAAATCTTTTGTCAAACAAACTCACTTCACATCTCAAGTGGCGAGACCTAAGAGCACTTGCTGAGTGCTCAGAACCCTAAGTTGAGATGCTGAACAACTTCCTGAGGTTGAATTAAACTTATCTAGGTCCTTAATTTGATCTATAAAGATCAGAATTTTAAAGTCAACTCTTCACTTAATTTTGGTCAAACCTAAATTCGATTTGAGGAAATTAATCTTGAAACTATGATAAAATGGGTTAGTTAAGTTCCTTATTCGATTTAAAATTGTTTAAGACTGATTTGAGGGAGTTTTATTGAGATTTAAGGTGAATTATATCTTTTGTATAGTTTGGGTTCAAACTGGAACCCAAAGCTATTCTTGAGGTTTTCGTCAAGATTTTAAGTTAATTTTTGCCCAGAGTAGTTATTTTCAATGCACTAAATTGATCTGAGTTACTTCTCGAGGCTTTTATCTCTCTAACGAACTGATTGAGCTCTGAAATCAGAGTTTTGAACTTGAGATTGAAGCTCTCAAGATCTTGAGCTTTCCTGAGCTTCACAGACATCTTTTCTGCTTCTAATCCTTGTGGAATCCTTTTTGCAACATTCTAGATCCCTCATTTGAGGGGTGTTTCCTCTCTGCAGGTCAAAAGACCAGAGAATGCCTCTTCTGAGTACATTCTGGGCACGTGAACAGTGCCATGTTCACCCTCTAATCTCTTGGATCAAATCTAATCCAAAGTCAAAATTGATTTCAAAATTAGAAACTAGACATGATCAGCTTTCAATCGAGCTCTTTATTGCTTGATTTAGACTTTTGAGTCGCCTGGAATCACCTCTCAAAGATCTGGCCTGATGAAGCTGCGGCGAAGGCAATACCAACTAGGAAAGTCCCACCTCAATAGTTCTCAAGTGCCCGCTTTGGTATATTATGAATTCGTGCACCCAGCACTTCAGTCGACAGCGATGGGCGCACCTAACCCTATCTAACCATTCTGACCATGATTTGGGCACGTGTTGTGCACGTGCATATGTGTGTGCGCAGGCTTGTGCCTGTGTGCGAGGGCCCGGGTGGGTGAGCGTGTATGTGGGAATGTGATGGGCCGAGACTGTGCATGGGTTAGAATGATTAAAATCCACCTAATATGAACTAGGATTGGGCTTAATAGGGTCTTGTCCCGCCCCTAGTGGGAGTTGTGTATCCCCGAAAAGCCTGAGCCTCTCATTAACAAATTTTTGTTAAAATTGAGAGAGATAGGCTTAAGTTGTGTAAAATTCAGCTAAGTGTGGATTCATGCATAGTGAAGAGAAAAGGCTTAGTGATAAATTAACTAAGGAAAGAGAGAAGAACAAAGGAAAAGATAAAGAGGCGAGAGAAGGATGAGAGGTAAAGGAAGAAGCTGAAGAAAGAGAACAGAGAAAAGTAATGAAAGAGAGAGGCTAGGGCAAAGAGAACAAATTAAGAGGGAAATTAAACGAAGGGCTAAAGAAGAAAAATTAGATGTGATAATTTTAAGTTGTGTGATATTATTAATTAGCATTTGATTGAAGGCTTAGAGAAGAGAGTTTGAGCTTGTTGATAAAGAAGGCATCTTTATTTAACGTAATTTATTTTTATGCCTTATATTCTTGTGAAAATTGTAATAAACATTCCTCTACCTTGGTATTCATTGTAAATCTTTCTTGTACATTTACCTCTATTAATGGAATAATTGCATGTTTTAGAAATTTATTTCCTCATGCAATCGTTCATATGCTTAACATATATTTAATTATTGATTAATTAAGTAATTAGTAATTTAAGCAGTAGAATGAAATGGTGAATTAAAATTACGATTATGCCTCCCAGTAAATGACCTAGATTCAACCAGTTAAAAAGAATTAAAACTAAAATATTAGGTTAACTTAACCCTATACTACCCAAATGACAATGATTCGAGTTAACTATTTGGGCAAAATCATCATTGTTTAAGAAATGCATCATAGTATAGGACAAAATCGCTCAAATCATTTAAATTTATATGCTCAGATTCAGGAAATAGAGTTCGAGGTCATTCGTAGGGAGAAAATATGCAATTCACATATTAATCTTCATTTAAAATAGATAAGTACAATTAATTGATCAAAATAAAAGATATGTATTGAATGAAAATAGTTAAATTGCTATTCAATGATTACTAATGTAGCTTAAGAGATCATGGAATCAAAAAGGAAAGAGAATAAAAATAATGATGATTTGAATCACCACTTATTCTCTTTAATTAAGCATGCATCCAATTACTCAAATTATTCAACAATAATCCTCAATTAGAAATAATGTTAACTTAGGTACCCAAATAATTCAACGGTGCTAGCATCAACCTCTATCAGACTTCACCTTCACAGAACAAATGATTTAACCTTCACATAGCAGAGTGCCTCACAAAAGGCACACATAGACACAAGGCTCTTCAGAGAGCTCTTCTTTCTTCTTATCAAGCCTTTCCTTCCTCAAGCACAGGGCATAGCTAACACTTCAAAGGCTAAGTGTATGCCTCTCCTCTTCAGGCACGAGGTGATGGGAATACCATCATAAGCTCTAACTAGTCAATTTTGGTCTTAAAAAGGTAATAAAAGCTTTTACATAACCATCATAAGGTCCTAAGGGCACAAAATCCCATTTTGAAAAGAAGAGAAGAAACAAAGGTTATTTCTGCAATTTTAACAGCATTCCACAATTATAGAATAACCATGAGGTATTTCAGGAGTTCATTAAAGGTCATATGGTCATTAATGCCTAATAACTAGGTCTATGCAGAACAAAACGGATTTTCACGTATTTCAAGATTTAATGGACATCTGAATCCTAAAAACAAACCCACTTAATTAACTAGGGCTATGGTCAGGATAAAATTCATCTAAATCTTCTAAAAATCATAGAAAAATATTCTCTAAGGTTTGGTACCCTAGATTTGACCTTCTAAACCCAATTTGACCTAAAATAAAGTCTCAGACAAACAATTGCCTAATTTAGGTTTTTGCATAAATTACCTAGTCAAACTTAGTCAAAACCAAAATCCAACTTCACCATCAGATTCATTGGGTCCAAATGAGGTTTCTCTCAAAATTTGGGCACAATCTAAGATTATTTCAACCTAGTTTGCATTTTGGTCCAAGTCTGACTCTTATTATCTCAAATAGCCCCTCAACTTTTGAAATCCTTACAAAATGCCCCTAACGTCCTCATCTTCTTTGCAGATTAGTCCTTACCAACATTGGAGGTCAATCGGCCTCCAGGCGAGCTTTGACCGGGCAAAATCCTTCTCAAACTTCAATCAAATCCCACTAAATTTGGTGGGATTGATGTTCACACCTAGGGAAACCTATTGGGATCAATCTTGATGCCTAATTCCCACTTATTCGTGTGTGCGAACCTACGAAATTAGTGGGATTCTTCTTGAATCCCAAGCAAGCTATGAAGCTTGTTTCCTGATCTCCAAGCTCCCCTAAGCCCTATAAAAGATCCCCCATGACATTCCTCACCTCCTTAGCGAGAAATAGAGCCAAAAATCCCTCTTCTTCCTCCAACCTCTAGCTCGCTCCACCTCGCTCCGGCAACCTCTATCCGCTGTCTTTGTTGCCAGTCGCCATGTACTATAGGCAGCTGATTCGTACTCCCCATTCGCTTCCGCACCTCGCAATACCAACGAGGCACTTCCTCACCCTCCATCGTCCATGATCCCTCTCACTGGAGCATTCATCTCCTCCGACGCCAGCCACACCAGACCCGACGCCTCCTCCATCTTCCTTTGTCCAATAGCCACTCTACTTGATCCCTTAACCTCTACCGATCATCTCAACAACTTCAACACTCCACTTCAACCACAGACTCGCCCGCACATCCTCTGTCTTCCACCTCGTCGACGTACCTCCGACGAGCTCGCACAGCCACTACACTCCACCACATCGGCCGCCGCCACTCCCAAAAGATTCGCCTCATCCATGCGAACAAAAATACTCAAGAAATTGATGGGATTGCTACACCAAACACCTCCCCAAACACAACCGCCTCCGCACTCACATTTCGCCTTCGCCAGCCACTTCCGACCACGTTCACGGCACGCCACCGCCACCACCACTTTCGCCGCACTCTCGCGCTTCTCCTGAGCGCTTTTGACATGGCCCTTCGATCATATTCTTAGTTTCAGGTACAAAGTCGGTCGCCGGCATTAACGAGCTCGTTCAAGAGAGCTCGACATCGTGGTCTTGCATCAGCAACACCAGGTGCTATATCCAGGCAACACGGAATCCCTCCATGCACCCTTCCAGGCTCTCAATTGGAAGCACTAAGCATTCCTTCACCGTCAAATTGGACGCATACTTCAGCAGCTGCTCGCGCGAGGAAGAAGGGATAACCTAGTCCCACATCATTCGTGGAAGGAGGCTTGCCTATGCATATATTGTTTTTGTGCTGAGGGCTTATAGCCTCAAGCACACTGGGGGTGAGGTCCCCACACACCGAGCACCTAACCCGACCCGACTCACTCCTCGGCTACTACCCATTGCCAGTAGCCCTAGACCTGATACTACTCATAACTGATTACCCGACTACCTACCCGGCTATTTGAGAAAGAGGAGGAGGAAGAACTTGTGAATGGGGGAGGGGGGGTTTTGCTCTTTAGAGAGGAACCTCGACACTTAGCCACTATGAGGATTGGAAGCTCCCTTGTGTGTGAGGAACTAAGCAGGAAAGCAAGAAGAAGAAGAGGAGAAGCAGAGTACAGTACCTTTGCACTGTAGCAAAGAGGAGTTTAAGCCGTCTGATTTGAAGCCTTGCCATCTGATATCACTGATAGTGCATTGTGGCTATAGTGTTTACTTGCATTATGTGGAATATTTGATTAATAAGCACTATGCTTTTATTTGAAATAATTGTAAGGGATAATTGGTGATTTAAATCATTATTTTACCCCATTCTTTTTGCACCTTGACATTGATTTTCATATTTACATCATTTTTACTTGCTCATATTTGTGGTGATATTGTGATTCTTGAGATTAATTGCAACACTTACTCTCTGTGTTCAACCTCGGATTTTCTTGATGATCTTTCTAGCTATAAATTGTATTTGTTCATGCGTTATTTTGACTATATTGCAATGAAGTGATTTTAAAACCCCGATTTTAGCTATGCTATATCTTGTCCAATTCTCTACAAGTGGTTTATTATTCTTAATAACAAGTTAGCTAACTGAATATCATTTCAATACCGATTGTTATTGAATTGAATTCATCCCATGCATCAACATATAGGATTCAGTACATGTAGGCATATTGAAATCATCCCACGCAAATAATGTAGGGAGAACTTGGATTGCCATCATTACTCGGTACGACCTATTCTCTTCTTTTTGGCCCACCGACTCCTACCAGTGCACATTGATGTAGGGGCTGTTGCTATGTTAATTTCAGGGACAATTAATGTTATGTCAAGATTATATGAAAGTTAATTGTCTAAATTATATGGAATTTGTTGAATAATGTTCTCTTTAATTTGATTATAATTCTCTCCTCGTGCGATGAGGGCCCTCCTGTTTTATTCACGAAGATCTGGTAGCTTCTTCACCAAGTATTGCCACAACTCTTGAAATCATTTACCCACTAAATTCTACTGTAGAAAATTGTACTCGACTGTCTAAGGATCATATTGGATACAAGAGAAATTTTTTCCTATAAGTAACCTGCATTGCTTAACCTGTGAGTGGAAGGCAATTACTGCTTGCACGCTACTATGGAGGAAATCTATTATGATTTTTTAGAAATTTTTCATGCAACAACATTTGATTTAAATCATGGAATCCAAGTATCGATCAACAACCTTACCAACAGTAGTTCTATGAGTTAGCCAAAGTGTATTGATATATCCTTCCCACTTTCATGTAGATATCTCTCAAATAATAAGATAAGTGGAATAGTGTCCACCAGGATTGCATCAATACCCAGATTTACTTGTGAGCAAAAATGCAAACCTTAACTCTCATAAAGGAAAGTATTTATACTGACAATGTCCATTTGCTACTCTTATATCATGATAGGTACCTAGATCACAACTCCCTAACTAGAAGGATTCCTAATGCCTTTCATACGCACCCATTCTTGAAAGAACTGTTAGTTTGCCTCTTGCTGACTGCAAACAAAAGCCTGATTCTAATACTTATCATAGCATCACATCATTTTTCCCACGAGTGCAGAAGGTGTTCTCATCAAGCAATGCGTCCTACCAATGTGCCAACCAAGGAAAGCACATAGGGGATTAATGGAGTGGATCCAGTTTGATTTCAAACTATTTTGTATATCAGCTATTGATTACAAAGTTGTTATGAGATGTTACTAATGAAGTATATAAGGATACACATGCTACCCTTTGCAGTTTGTCACGGAGAAAAATGTACCTTATTGTATTATGTACATTTTTTCCCTTTTTTATGTTGGATATTGATTTAACAATGGAAGGCACTTAAGTGAATTACATCCTTCTTCTTTTGTATATTCTTGTATAAGAGATGAATCATGGAACAAAACATGTATAGGTTATCAAACACTTTCAGAAAACTTAATTATCACTGTGTTGTTTAACACAAGTAGGTGTTTCTATTTGTCTTAAATCAATCATGTCAATATACTTATTTATGGTACTTACATTTATTTAAATATAAAGGTAAAGCTGTTTGACTCCTTACAGGGCAATGACTGCAATCTTTGACCCTATGAAGCTAAAATTGTTTACGCCGTTGTTGAGGAAATCATACTTGTAATCTCCAGAGATGTTGGGTGCCAAGAGATTAATGCCACTTACATGTATCATTTATTTTTTACGTGATCTTTTTCAGGGATTGTTTGTTAGGCATATGGTATTAGACAATTGGTTTCAATTCCATGATAGATTTCTCGGGGTGCTTGAATGGTGATCTTGCTGACAAGGATACCACGAGGAGACGTCACATATTTTACTACCAAACACGATCACATATTTTACTCGTTAACTTAATCCAATTGTTACATTATTTAAATTTTACAAATTAATTGTAAATGAAATTCTCATTGTGCCTACTAAACAAATTACTAAATTTAACAAATGAAAATAATAAGCCTGCACTTTACTTCTACATGACATCTCTTTTTGTAAATTAATATAAATTTAATAAAAAAAAAATTAACTCAACTAACTTATCTAACATTCTAAAAAAAAACATATATTTTGCCACATTATTCCTCATTCTAACCCCCTTTCACATCACAAGATAATCCTCATTCCTAACCTCCATTCAATAAATACAAATAAGGATTAACCCCACTTGCAAGTAAACAAAAACAAAGATTAACTCCTATTGTAACTTAACTAACCCAGATTATCTTAACCCACACTATAAACTAGACCTTAAAGTTATTCTTAGTCCTTGAGACTGCTGAGGAACTCACAGGCACATGGGCAAACACAATCCACAAATTTTAGCGAGCAAAATTAATACGATGAGAAAAAGATCAGACACTGTGGATTATAGACAAAAACGCGGCATTTCCAACGGCAAGAATGGAGGCATTTCTACTGCAAAACGATGATGCCGCTTTCTTTTATAGTATCAAGAATGATTCCAAGCCTGCCCTCGATTCTCTCATCCTTCTTCACATCATATGCAATGGCAAACACATCAGCGTCCTTGGATCTCTCAGCAATCAGTTTCCCAACAACTCTGCAAGCATCATCGTCTAGGAGGGATGGCAGAGTACTCCTGAGATCCTTGGCATTTGTGCTACCATTAGATATCACTTTGCTCGTCCCCCTGTGCACCACCTTCGCATGAATATATCTCTTCGAGAAAAAAACATTCAGCAGGAAGGGCTTCATGTACATCTCGGTTCGTTGGCCCCATGATTTTCTGGGCTTCTTTGGTGGTTCGCCTCTAGATCTACGTGTCCAAGCTGCTTGAACCACACCAATCTGCAATACGCAAATGTACCAAAAAGGTCCCAAACAACCAAGTTGGCAATATGTTAAATCTTAAACTAATGTACGTTGTTAATTTAGCACAAAGACAATTAATTTAATTTAGCCTTCTCCTACACCGGCGTTAACTGCATGCGTATCCTTACTCGCCAGTGTGACCTATTTATACTGAAAGTAGACCAAATAAATATTTGGTTGTAAGTATGCCACCAAACTTCAACCCTGGGGTTACGATTGTTTAATACCAGTTATATGAGCCTTTCACAAAAATTTGCCAGCTGCCAGCTATATATGAACGTTCAGAATCAGCTATACGGCAGCACCCTAGCCATCATAAACTCATTGTATTGCAAACTATGCCAAAAGTAAGAATGAAAGTAAACTCCGTTCAAGCGGTAAAATAGCTTAAGATTAATGCTATTGTTGTCAGATAACAAGGTACCAAAACCTACACAGATTTACTAATTTCATAGATCCCTGGAAACAGAATCTTCTAGTCTAGAAGCAAAACAACAGGAAAGGTCATAAATCAGACTTTGTAAACCACAAAATCAAAGTGGTGCAGTTGGTCTCTAATAACATGATGGCATTTGAACAAGAGGATGAAAGGGAAATCATTGTTATCTGAGATCAGGGCTAAGAAAGAAGCCCTAGGAATGCAATTAAGAAAATCAAAGACAATAAAATGCCAACAGGTTATCAAACAGCCATTACCAAATTGCAAATGCAGATTTTTATAGATAAGCATAAATAAATGAGAATACAGGCAACACAAGTCAGTGAAACACACGATTGATGGAAGATATTGTTGAGATTTATTCTTTTCCTATATATTTATTTCCTCAGTGAATGTATCTTTACTTTTATTCCTACCTACTTACCCTCTAAAGAGAAAGGATTAGGGTTTCGGGATGAAGTAAATAATTCTAAGACCAATCTTATTCTCCTCCTTTCTTCTCCACCGATCATTGATACCTGCTCTGCGTCAACAACTTGTCACACACGTCATTGATAATTGATGATAGAGTGAACATGTACATTGAGTTATATGTAATGAGTACTTTTTTATTATATTGCAAGGTGAAGGAGTATACCTGCAATTCCCTCCCTAGTGCCTCTATCTATATAAAGAGGCCCAAGATCTATCTAACATAATCAATTCTTTTCGATCTTAACATAATATCAAAGCAGCAGTCCTAGATCGAGGTTCTGGTATCCCACCAAATCCTAGCCTCCCTTCCCTCCCACCAAAAACCCTAACTCCTCACCTCTCAACGACGCCGCTGGCCACCTAAGCCAGCAGCATCACCCCAGCAAGGCCACCCCGACTTGCCAACCACCGGCTGCAACCGCAAGCCGCTCTCAAGCTAGCAATGCCACCACCAAGGGCCACCCCGGCCTCCGCAGAGCAGCAGTGCCGTCGCAGATCGATCTAAATCTGTAGTAGCATCGCTGCGGGGTCCTGCAACACCACCGCAAGGGCCCTCCGACCATCTAAGGAGCGCCACCGATGGTGTAGCCCTCCAACGCTGCCGCCCAGGCCCTCCGACCAGTCCAACACCGCTGCTAAAGATTCTCCAAGCGGTCCAGCACCGTTAGGGCCTTTCTATGCCTTAGCATGTGCAAACTTTGTTGGAAGGCATTCTATTGGTCTGAAATCCGAATTTTTCAGATCTCACGACCTGATTTTCAGACCCTAGGTTTGTGATTCTTCATGGATCTCGACTCTGTATATTATGGGGAATTAGAAAGACTCTGTGAGTAACTTGATGGAGAACTCTACTACAAGCACTCCCCCTCACATGCAGGAGACATCGATTAAATTGGACAGATCCAACTTCTTGCTCTGATCCACCTCTTTCTCTCGGTTTGTCGAATCCCATAGGAAGGAGTATATCTTAACGGATCTTGTCTCTGCTGTTAAGTCTGGCGATTGGGAGGCAGACAACGATTGGGTTGCTACCTGCCTTCTCAACAGTGTCACCCAAACCATAGCCAAGCAGGTGATGGCTTATGCTTTGGCCAAGAGAATGTGGGAAGTACTACATAAGATACATTCTCATAAAAGTAACATTACTAGAGTATACAATGTTGTGGAGGATACACACAATCTTCGGAAAGGCACTATGTCCTTGTTCGAATATTATGGCACCATGCAGAATTTATGGGATGAGCAAGATGTGTACCAGTCTATCTTTACGGATGCTACTATTATAGCCAGGCAGAAAGAAGTTATTTGCTCTATTCAGCTTTTGTCTTGTCTTTGGCTCCGAGTACAAGGTAGTTAGAGATCAGTTCATGACTGAGATTGCCTGCGGATCTTAATGGATACTAGAAAGGAGAGGTAAATAGTATCGCTTTTAAAAAAACTTAAATATAATAGTAGCAAAGACAATTCAAACCACAAAAAATCAAATATAGAAGGCACCTAGATTTATAGTGGAAATCCTTCCTAGGTAAAAACCACTACCTAAGTTTCTCAGCTAAAGATTTTTCCAACTAATCAAGACTAGTCAATCCACTAACGCACCACTTGAAATGAGGATGGCACAACCTCTTACAATAATCCCTTCTTTTTACAACCTGAAGAAAAGCACAACGGATCTTTCTCAGCAACTTGGAATCCGTAATCAAAGCAACAAGTAATATAAAAATAATATAATCCTATGGAACCTCAAGGAAAGTCAAACTAGATTTTAGCAGAGGTTCGAATCAATGTACTTTGGAAACCGTGAAAGCAAAAGCGTAGAAGTACGAGAGCTCTTTTTCTATATAGATTTCTCTTTGAAAGTGTGTTTTAAAAAGGCTACATATGACCTCTATTTATACTAGCAAATTGACCAGAAAAGGAAATTAAATTGGTCAATCAACTAAGGTAGTTTGGTCGTTCGAAATGAGTTTTAGTTGGTCAAACTAGTTATTGGATCAATCAATAATTAGTCAATTAATTAACCTAAATGGTTAATCAAAGGTGTATTTATCAACTTCCTAAAAGGTGTTTTGATCGATTAACTAAGCTGGTTGGCCAATCAATACATTTGGTCGATCAATTTTATTATTTGGTCAATCACTTAACCTAAGAACTTGATTTTTACGTTAAGTGCAAAAAATCGTTTGAATCTTATTTGAGGCTCCTTACCAGATAATCTAAACTCAATAAAAATAAAAAGACACTAAGAAGATATCAGCAATCTTCTAGTTTTAATCCACGATCCATGAGGGTCCTGAAATGTTAGTCTTCCAATAGCACAATTTTGGTACATCAAAACAAAGGTACTTACAATGACGATGGACGAGATCCCAACACCGAAGCAAATATGAACTCGTCTTTCTAGGCTTGCCACCTCGGATCCCGTGCCTACTACCGATGCCTCTGCCATGGCTGTTGTTGGTCGTGGTAAAGGAAACTCAGGGGGAAGAGGTAGAGCTCATGGTGGTGGTGCACATGGACTTGGTCGTGGTCAGAGTTCTTTCTTTTCTAAGTACTGTCACAGGAACAGACATACTGTGGACCGATGCTAGGTGAAGCACGGTTACCCAAAGAGTATAGATCCACGTGCCCATCAGGTATCTGCAGAGGAGCCTACACAGGTGCAAGAGGATGATAACCAGATCACTGTTCCAGGGCTAATTACGAGCGATTCATTACTTCTCAAGGATCTACTTCTACCTCTGTTCAGAGGTCTACAGGTACTTCTACCATGTCAGTTAAATCCTAAGCTCATGTCTGGATTACGGATTCCAGTTCCTCCCACATTACTAGTGATAGTACACTTTTTTCGTCTCTTTAGAACCTTGTTACACCATTTCAAGTCAAAGTGGCTGATGGGAGTTTGTCACCTGTTGTTGGGCTTGGAAATATCTCTATCTTTAGCACCTTGTCTCTTTCTAATGTCATACATGCTCCTAAATTATGCTTAATTTAACATCTATTAGCCAAATTACCAGAGATCTGAGATTCCAGGCTATTTTTCATGATCAGTATTTCATCTTGCAAGACCTTCAGATGATGAGGCAAATTAATGGACTTGAGCAGAATGGGCTCTACTACCTACATATCCCACCTTCCAATACTGATGTGTGTACCACTACTGCTCTCCATTGGCACTTGAGACTTGGCCATCCCAGTTCACATGTTTTGCGTCGTCAGTTTCCTGTGTTATCTTTTCCCAATGTTTTGAGGTATGAAGCCAATCAGTCGAGCAAACACCATAGGTCATATTTTCCACCAAATAATAAGAGCTGAGTTTGTTTTTGCTCATGTACATATCGATGTTTGGAACTCTTGTAGGGTCAAGAGTGTTAGAGGATTTTAATTTTTTCTTATTCTTGTAGATGATCACACCAGGATGTCTTGGATTTTTATGATGAAAGAAAAATCTGAAGTCTTTGATATTGTTAAAAATTTTATTTTGAAAATAAAGACTCAGTTTTCTACTATTAAGATTTTTTGGAGTGACAATAGATTGGAATTTTTGAATGCCAGGACAAATGCTCTCTTTAAATCCTTAAGTATCATTCACCAGACTACTTGTGTTCACACCTCCCAACAAAATAGGGTTGCTGAACGTAAGCTTCGACACTTACTTGATGTAACTCATTCTATCATATTTCACATGGATGTTCCCTCATAGTTTTTGGTCAATGTTGTTCTTACTGTTACTTATCTGGTAAACAGAGCTTACTCATCTATCTTAGGGGGTAAAACTCCGTATTCTTTGTTGTTTCCTAGCAATGATATGTTTTATGTTACTCCTACAATCTTTGGCTATATGTGTTTTGTCCATTTACATAAAGTGGATAAGATTTGTCCTCAATCTGTGAGTGTTTTTGGGTTATTCTAGAACCCAGAAAGGGTACAGATGCTAACCCTATTTCACGGAGATTTTGTTTCTGTTGATGTCACCTTTTTTAAGGAGATACTGTATTACAAAAAACAGGGGGAGGAGCCTACGAGCCATCACATGAGGTTCCCCTTCCTATGCCCACTGAGCCACCTATACCCAGGACTACTCAACCTGATCTAGGTCCCTTTCTGTATCGTCCTGAGATTCCTAATATAGATACCTTCCCTAAACACTTTCAATGCAGGACTCAAGATATTCCTCAAGTGGATGAACCATTATCTACTGTTTCTACTCAGTCCCCATCAGCTGCTGATCATTTGTCTAAGGACTAGGTAACTCCTACTGCTAATAACACTACTCTAGACCTTCCTATTGCACAAAGGCTCCACGTTCTTGTGTCAAATACTCTGTCTCAGTTTATGTCTCTTGATAGCCTATCTACAGTTGGATGCCAGTTTTCCCTAGACATTGACAGCGTGCAGGTACCTTGAGATCATCATGAGACCTTCCAAGATCTATCTTGGACATTGGCAATGGAGGAGATGGCATCATTACAGTCCTGTGGCACTTAGGACCTTGTTGATCTACCCCCAGGAGCTACTATTGTGGGGTGTAGATGGGTGTTCACCCTCAAATGTCATCCCGATGGCATTGTGGATTAGTACAATGTACGCTTGGTGGCCAAAGAATATACTCAGACGTTCAAGGTTGACTACTTTGAGACCTCCCCGATAACTTGTCCTAATTCTGTTCAGATACTGCTATCTCTTGCGGTTAACAGACATTGGACCATCCATTAGCTGGATATCAAAAATGCCTTTCTATATGGCGATTTGGAGGAGGTAGTCCACATGAAGCAACCACCTGGCTTCCTTACTTAAGGAGAGTGTCAGAAGGTGTATAGACTGAAGAAAGCTATCTATAGACTAAAACAAACTCCTAGGCTTGGTTTGAGAGATTCAGCAGGGTGGTCCAAGATTATGGATTCACCAGGTCTTTGACTGATCATTCTGTCTTTACATTGCATAAACAGACAGGCTTCATCATACTTGTGGTGTATGTGGATGACATACTTTGGACTGGCACTGACAAGCAAGACAGAGGAAATGAAGAAGATGCTACAGTCACAGTTTGTTACTATGAATTTAGGCCCTATTAACTACTTCCTTAGTATTAAGATGCAACACAATAGAGGACTTATGTTTTCCCAGTGCAAGTATGCTTTCTCAGGGCAAATGATGACAGCCCACTACTGCAAGGTATCACCAAATACCGTGCAGTGATTAGTAAACTATTGTATATAACTGTTACTCATCCTAATATTACCTTTGCAGTCAGAAGATTGAGCCAGTTTATGCAATCACTAAGGGAAATCCACTTGGATGGTGTTTGCTAGATTCTTAGATACTTGAAAAGTGCACCTGAGAAAGGACTCCTTTTCAAAGACAATGGACACTTGGATGTGTGTGGATACTTTGATGCAGACTATGCAAGTGCTCATGAGGATAGAAAGTCCACTACAAGATACTGCACATTTATTAGAGGAAATCAGGTTACATGGAGCGGTAAGAAAGAGGTAGTGGTATCTAGATCAAGTGCTGAATCAGAATACAGGGTTGTCTCAGACTACTTGTGAGTTACTCTAGATTCGTAACATTCTAAAAGACTTTGAAGTGAAGGTGCCTGATTCTATTCCGATGCACTGTGATAATAAAGTTGCCACATTTATTGCAAATAACTCTATTTTTCATGAAAGGACCAAGCACATTGAAGTAGATTGTCATTTCATCAAAGAAGCCATCCTAGTTAAGAAGATTTCTACACCTTACATCAACACTGAAGACCAGCTGACAGATATTTTCACTAAAGCACTTCTTAAGAAAAGATTACATTACATCTGTTCTAAGCTGAGCATGTTTGATGTCTATGTTCCAGCTTGAGGGAGAGTATTGAGTTATATGTAATGGATGCTTTTTTATTATATTGTAAGGTGAAGGGATATACCTGTAATTCCCTCTCTGATGCCTCTCTCTATATAAAAAGGTCCAAGGTCTCTCTAATAGAATCAATTATTTTCGGTCCTAACAAGGTATTATGCAAGCATTGCACTCAGCACATGCAGGCCTACATCCACCATCACCAGCACCATGCCAACCATGAGGGTGTTGCAGGTCTCCTTATGCGTGTGATTTGTCTCATGTGTTGAAGGTAGTCTGCACTCACTAAAGGTGCCTATGCATGCATCTAGAGTGTGTGTTAGCATCCAAAAGAATGATTTAGAGTCAGTCTAGACCAAGTGATTATAGATTCGATGTACTAGAAGGTCTTCCTACAGCTTTTCTTCGGTAGTTGGTCTTTAGTCAAGTGTAGTTTGAATCTTGTGCCACAAGAACTCCCTTCTTGCTTTGATGGTCAAGTTAGATAATAGCAACTATGCCACCCAGTATCAACCATTATGGTGATGGAGGAGGGTCAACACAAAGAGCATTTTCTTCTTAAGTTGGAGCCAACAGAAGGGGATAAATATGGCATTTGGAAAGAAGGCAATGCCATGATCCGTGTTGGCTCACGAACCATGCCCTCCATACAAATGAAGTAATTATGTATTACAAGATGGCTAAAGAGATATAGAGAATTTGAAGAACACTTGCTCCCATGAAAAGAATGCCAACATGATTTTTTAGATCTATTCTAACCACATCTCAAGCAAGAGAGCATATCTATCTACTGAATATTATTTCAACTCTACAACAACAACCAACAAAATCTGAGTGTTTGCTTAAATCCATGTTTAAAGATTTGACGAGTTTTACACTAACCATCAGCTACCAAATGCAGCCCTCCTTTACTCGGGCTTGGGACCGACAAGGAAAAGCTGCAAAAACCTCAACATAGGTGGAGTTTATTTGAACTTTCGGGGCAATTAAGAAGCTAAATGCATGTAAGCAACTTAATGCATGTTTTATTAATAAGATGTATCACATTAAATCAATGATCAGACACGATCTGCTGGCTTGGGATCCAAGCATTCTGCAATTGCTAGTTACTGCTTCTTCTACCTGACATTCCCACCTTAAGAAAGCAAGTAACCACATGAGCATGACAATGATGAAATTTCCTATCCCCATACCAACTCAGGATTCCATTATAGTAGCAGCCCATGGTAGACGTCATGCTCCCACTGTGGTTATAGACATAGTCCTGGTACGTAGTGGTGTGATTATGGCTCACATTGCTCCTATTGTAGAAAGCATGGTCCTACTGAAGGTGCCTGCAGGGCCAAGCATGGGAGGCCTCCCACAGGGACTAGTTTTAAGACTGGCCCTCCATCCAAAACAAACTATGATGATCTTGTTCAAAGGCTCGACAGGCTAGATCCCCCTGATTCTTCTTTCAATAATACAATTGCCTTGGTTATTCTCTCAGGTTTTTCTTTCTTTCCTTCTTTCTTTTGTTCTTTTTCCTTTTTCCTTTTTTGTTAAAGGTAGCTCCCATCATTGGTCAGTAAGAGGTTGAGGTTCCACCTGCCTCTGTATGTGACTCTAATGTGCTATTGTAACCTTCCTTTGAATTTGTTATCATTCAATATAGAATTAGCAAAGGCCTAGGTAATCCAGTTTCTTGTACTTTTCAGGCTATGATCATAAACAAGATCAAAACAAGATGTATGGAAGGGACTTTAATAGCTTCTTCAGTCTCTATATGAAACTTTTCTACTCTTCTGGCATCTTCTCGAGGCTCAGTGACAGCATCATCTTGGTCATCTTTCTTTACCCAAGCTTGGGATAGTTATTCCCACAACCAGTTTTGACTGTGAAGTCTACTACTTAGGGGAAGGAATATAGTTTATTGTCTTAATGATTGTTTATTATTCTAGACTAGATTGGGTTTTCCATTTAAAATCAAACTTTAGTGTAAGCACCATTATGAAATCTTTTATAATGGAAATAAAGAGCCAGTTTAATAATGGTAAAACTTGTGATTTTGATAATTGCCTGGAATTCTGCACTCTTTCATACAGGCCCGGAGTTCTGCCAGAAGTAGACCCTTGATGTGATGACCTACACCATCACAAATTGAAGTCCTTGAAGCCCTCTCTGGGTTGAAGTCTAGTATTCACCAGAAGAAAGACGCCTTATGAAATGGCCTACGCTAACACAAACTATTATGGATGACCCAAAGATAAGAAATCAACAATGGGATGGTATAATTAGCTTAATGGACAATCTTGTCATGTGAAGCAAGTAGATTGATTTCCAAATCCTCTAGAGTCTAGATACCAACAATGACCTAAACTTAAGCTGAATTGATGTGAATAACCGCATGATCTCCGTTTGTCAAATGAAATGGTTTGGGAACCTCCATTATTGCTACTAATTCAGCATTCACAAAAGGACCAAACATATAGAGTAGATAGTCATTATACAAGAAAAAAAAATAATAAAGGATGTTACCTCGGCTATTAGGCAACAAACATATCCACAGTGACACTTCCTTGCACCACATTTGATTGATGTAATTAGAGGAAATGAGATAGTTTTATTATTGAACCCTGGATCTCCTTATATAATGGAGAGATGAAAGAGTTACGGTACAACACCAGTACAAGAAATAAAAATAGTGAAAGACCCCCCATACAAAATAAGTATATATGCTAACATTCCCCCTCAAGTTAGAGTATAAATATCTATTATGCTCAACTTGGATACATAAATCAAATAAAGACCTGGCCAAGGACTTGGTAAAAATATCCACAATCTGCTCATCAGACATGACTAGTGTTGTATATAGTAGCCCTTTCTGAATAATATCTCTATCAACCTCTACATGCTTCATTCTCTCGTGAAATGCTGGTTTGTTGGCAATGAAGGTAGTTGCTCTGTTATCACACCGCATCTCCATCAAGATAGAAAATTGTACCTCCAAATCAGTTAGTAAGGACCTAATCCACATCATCTCTATAGTTGTTTAAGCCATGGCCCTGTACTCAAACTCAACACTCAACCTAGCAATTGTGCCTTATTTCTTGCTCCTCCATGTGATCATGTTCCCTGCTAAAAAAGTGTAGAACCCCATGGTGGATTTCGGTCCACGTGACATCCAGCGTAGCATGCATCAGAGTAGCCAACCAAAGTTATAGAAGACCCCATGGAGAAAAGAAGACCCTTTCCAGGAGCCTTGTTGATGTACCTAAGCACCATCAAGGCTACATCCCAGTGCTGTTGTGTTGGCTTGGCCATGAACTGACTCAATCTCCCCACTACAAAGGAGATATCAGGCCTCGTGATAGTTAAATATAGCAACTTACCCACAAGCTGCCTGTACTGCCTGTTGTCCACCAACTATGCCTCCTCATTATAAAGTGGCATCTTGGGGTCCATAGGAATGTTGGCCACCTTGGCCCCAAGCATGATCATCTCCTACAAAATATCCAACGCATACCTCCTTTGGAACAGGACTACACCCTTCATTCTCCGAGAAACCTCAATACCAAGAAAATATCGTAGAGTGCCCAAATCTTGCATAACAAACTACTCCGCCAGAATGTGCTTGATCTCAGTGACACCCTGCACATCATGCCCTGTAACAATCAAGTCATCTACGTAAACGAGAAGCACCACAGTACCTCGTCCAGTCCTCCTGACAAAAAGAGAGAAATCAGTCGTCGATCTCCTGAATCCAACAGCCTCCGCAACCTAAGACAACCTCTGGAACCATGCTCCGAGACTCTGCTTCAGGCCATAGATGGCCTTCCACAGTCTGCATACACGCTCCCCCTGAATCTCAAAGCCTGGTGGCTGCTACATGTAGACTTCCTCTTGGATATTACCGTAAAGGAATGCATTCTTCACATCCAACTGATGCAAGGGCCAATCAAGCTGGACCGCCACTGTTACCAACACCCATACTATAGGAAGTCTGGCAACAGGTGAGAAGGTGCCAAAGAAGTCCACCCCATAGGTTTGGGTGAACACCTTTGCCACGAGATCTGCTTTGTATCTAACGATGCCTCCATCTGGGTTGAACTTCATTGTGAAACCAAGGTTTTGAAAAGCGTAAGGCAGTCTGAGGTGGTTTGCCTTTATCGAGGCGAGATGTAAGCCTCGAGGCGGTAAAGGCGTAAGCCTCAGGTTTTGGATGGAAAATAAGAAAAAATGACTAAAAGTCGATGACTTGTCATTTTTCTTAAGGGATGGAACACAAAATAAGGGCAACCTAAGTGCTAGATGATTATGGTCACATCTTGAGACTAACAATCGATGTGGAGAATAAAAAGCTCTTCCTCTCAAATTCCAATAAGATGATTTTTTATCACATCTCGAGACTAAAAATCGATGACTATGCAATAAGGTATTTTTTGGAAGAAATATAGGTAATATATGTTCAAAGCATAACCTTCTTTTTGGAAAAAATTGATGACTATTTGAAGCATAAGAAAGCATAACCTTATGTAAATCAAATCAAGAAAGAGTAGAGGAATATAGACAACCTAATGCTTCAACCAAAATAGAAGACTGATAATCAAGAGAGGCACCAACAAAAACAAATGCATAACCTTCTCTATTATTGTAGTAAGTGCCGACGATGAGCTCCAATGGTGATGAACAAGTGCTAGCGATGAACTCCAATATCGGCAACAGGGATTGGCGACGATGGAGTTTCAAGTTTAGGGCTTTGTAGGGCTTACAAACGAGGCGGTGCCTCAGCTTAGCCTTAGTGCCTCATCACCGCCTCGACAAATTGAGGTGCTCGCCTTGCAGCATTCACCTGACACTACCGCCTCAAGGCGAAATCCTAGCACCTTGACTCGAGACATACGCCTCATGTGCCTCAAGGTGCGATTTTTAAAACCATGGTGAAGATCCATCAACAGCCAACAATCATACCTCCGTCTAGAAGTGGAGTGAGCTCCCAGGTCCCACGACCCCTAAGAGCAGCCATCTCGTCCTCCATGGCTACCTACCATCTTGAATTAAGCATGGCCTCGCGGTGAGTCACTGGGATGTGAGTAGCAGCCAACGCCTGGGTGAAGCCTGCAAACCCGAGGCCTAAGCTGTCAATAGCAAGTGTCCCAACTGTCAGGTAAGTAGCATAAGTCCGTGGCTTCTTCCGAACAGCTATCGAAAGATCCAAATCATCACCTGTCACATCATATGTCCTATCCCTGTGATCAATATGTGACAAACAAGCATCAGTGTCTAAGGGACTCACCTAAGAATCCGATGGTAGAAGCGAGGGAGGGGGCCCCCAAAAGGTAGTGTGAGGACAGGTATATGTCTGAAGTGACTCAGTCAGGCGTGGAAAGGGTAGCATAGCAGTGGTGGTGGTGGTGGTGGTGGTGGTGGGGGGACAATAGGTACGAGTCTCTGGAAAACTCCCAAAGTGTAAATGACATAGGTGCCAAATCACCCTCAGAAGGTAGCTCAACTGCAGATATGGAAAAGGAGGATATCACCCCATGAAAGGTAACACCTGCCGAAACAAAACGCCGAGAAGTGATCGGATCAAAACACCAATAGCCCTTTTGAATCCGAGTTTACCCAAGAAAAACATACTTAACTACTCTCGATGCTAATTTATCCTGACCTGGCCCCAACAAATGGACAAAAGTAATACAACCAAAGGTCTGGGGGGTGACGTGAAACAGGAGTCTATCGGGATACATAACCTGCAAAGGAATCTACTCATGTAAAGCAACATTAAGCATCCGATCGATCAGAAAACAAGCCGTCAAAACAGCGTTACCCAGTAAAGAGAATGGGCCAAGTGGTGAATCAACAAGGTACAAGCAACATCAAATAAGTGACGGTGCTTCCTCTCAACAACACCATTCTGCTGAGAGGTGTGGGGGCAAGTGGTCTCATGAATAATGCCAAAACTGGAAAAGAAAGTACGCAACCGAGTGGTATAAAATTCTCAAGCATTATCAAATCGAAAACGTTTCACAAAACATGAATGCTGAATTTTGATTTCTTTGACAATTGTCAACAATATATCCCACATCAAACTTATTTCTCAAAAGAAACCAGGAAAGACAGGAAAAATCATCTACTAAAACCAAGTAATATATGTTCCTAAGCCAATCAGGAATACATTTGTGACCCAAATTCCATGTGAACCAAATCAAACATAGCAACAGAGGCAACAAAAACGAAAATGGAAAAATTAGCCCTGCAGTGCTTGCCCAGCTGACAGGCATCACAGGTGAGAGCGGTATTAGAGGGTACATGCGGCAGAACTTGTCTGAGGCGGTCAATGGGCAGGTAACCAAGGCGATGATGCCACTGGAGAGTAGACCCAGCAGAACCAAGGCCCTGGGAAGCAGAAGCAACAACAGTACGACTCAAATAGCATACCCCTCGTTCCTCATGCCCTCCACCAATCATCTTCCCAATGAGCTTGTCCCGCAAGACAGACACATCAACTATAGCTCGACAGTTCAGACCTCTGGTAATTTTTTTTTTTTTTTAAAAAAAAGGAAAAGGTAGTTATCCAGGATGATAACTACCCAAATATATTAAAAAGATAACCAACGGCCAACGCCAATACAAGGGGCAAACACCAAGACCTTTCACTCACAAGGACTCACTCCAGAGTTTAAACAAAACAGTAACAGACTCCACAAAATTCTCCACATAAGACCTCTGTCCTCTGAAGACGACAGCATTCCTACCCAACCAGATGCCCCATAGGACCGCCAACGATCTGGCCCTCTCCTTCGTACGGAAGACATTCTGCCCAGCATTACCTCCTCCACCTCTATAGCTGCACCAAAACTCATCAAATGACCAGCAATTCCACCACTCTGCTCCCATACGGCTCCAAATCTGCACGACAAACAGGCAAGTAAAGAAAAGGTGGTCAACCTCTTCATCATCACCTCCGCACAACGAGCAAACCTTACTCTCCCTAGGAGCCCATCTCGCCCTCCAAACCTTAGTCATGAGCCTCCTCCTCCTAAGCAGCGAAATAAAAATCTTAACCTTCAACGGACATGCGGCCTTCCAAACCTGTCTGCAATCTCTCACGAGATCCAAATCACCCGTGGGACCCCCGCCTGACAATCTCCTGTACGCAGCCCCCACTGAGAACTCACCTTCATCCCAACCAAACATATCATTTCCAGATGCCAGCTGCAGACCTTCTAATTCTTCAGGCAATCTCTAGAAATCGAGTATTCTCGCATCTGAAAGATTCCCTGCAAATGACGGACACCAACCACCTTCCCAAACTTCAGCCACAGATGCCTCTTTGCTCTGGGACATAGCAAAAAGTCTCAGAAATCTTCTAGCGAACGCAACTTGCCCCGTCCAATCATCCTGCCAGAACATGAAGATCTCCCCCGTCCCCACCACCGATACAAAACAATTCTGCACCTTATGAGCCACCATCGACAAACCTTTCAAGAAGTGAGAAGCATCCCTCAGCGGAGATATCAGGAGATCCCAACGCAGCGGGCCACCATAAGCCGTCCTGAAAACCCTGCCCACCAAATCCTCCCTACACTCCAAGAGGCCCCTAACCCACTTCGCCAACAGGCTATCATTAGACCTCCCCAGATCCCTCACCCCAAGCCCCCTCCATCGGTTTGCAAACCTCCTCCCACGCCACCAACCTGGCACCAGGTCCATTTGACCCCTGATTGGACTAGAAGAAATTCCTCATAAGCCTCTCCATCCTCAAGATGATCTGCCGGGGCAACTTCAGGACAGAGGTGAAATACGACGGCATCGCCACCAGAACTGCCTTGAGCAAGACCAACCTTCCACCCCTCGACAGAAGCGTGGACACCCACCCCGCCAACCTCCCCTCCAGCCTCTCCATCAGGGGAGCCCAGTCCTTCACCAGGATCCTACCATCTGTCAACGGCAAACCCAAATATCTGATCGGTAACTTCACCTACTCTGTGCCAAGACCCAAGCTACACTCCCTCGCCTCCGCCTCCGTCAAATTAAAAGGGACAAAACCTGATTTAGACAGGTTAATCTGCAGACCTGAAGCTTCGCCAAACAAGAAAAGTAAGATTCGCATCCTTCTGGCTTCCGCTTCCCTGCCTTATATAAAAAAAAATCGTATCATCTGCATACTGCAACAACGGGATGCTCGGCCCATCTCCCAAAGAGAAACCCCTCACCAAGTTCCTCTCACAAGATTTCTTAGCCGCCCTCGCAAGTGCATCTGCTGCAATAACAAAAAGCATCGGAGCCAAAGGACACCCCTGTCTCACCCCCATTCTCGGTTGAATCCAACCCCCTGCCGGATTTCCATTGATAAGAACCGAGAATGACGTCATGGTGAGTCTGCTGACACACCTCTTCATCCACTTGATCCACACAAGTGGAAAACCCCTCTTCATCAAGGATGCCCAAAGAAACAACCACTGCACTGAGTCATATGCCTTACTAAAATCAACCTTCCACATGAAAGACTTCCTCCTACTCTTCCAAAACGACAAGATCTCCGAGGCCATCACGTACCCCTCCAAAATATTGCTGCCAAGGACAAAAGCCGTCTGTACCGGATCCACAATCCTTGCCAAGGTCCTCAACGTATTCGTCAAAATCTTAGCTACAATCAGGTACATAGCATTTGAGAGAGCTATCGGCCTGTACTCCTGGATCTCCTCTGCACCCTCCTTCGGCAACAGGAACATGTAAAACTTGTTCAATCTGTTGAAGCCCGAATTTCCATCTCTGAACTCTTGCAAGACCTGCACCACATCCTCCTTCACCACCGGCCAAAACTCCTTATAAAAGGCAACCGGAAAACCATCTGGGCCTGGACACCCATCAGCATTCAGCCCCCAGATTGCCTTATGAATCTCATCTTCCTCAAACGGACCCGTCAAGAAACTCGCTTCAGCATCCACGATCCGTGGCACCTCGGATCCCAACCACCTCCATCTTCCCCCTTGCCTCCTCCCAGTAAACTCTCTAAAGTACCTTGCAGCCGCCCCACCTACCGCCTCTCTTCCCACAAACTCCTCCCCTTCCACCACCAACCTATCGATCCAGTTCCTCCTCCTCCCTAATGCAGCCATATGAAAAAATCGAGTGTTAGAATCGCCCTCCTTGAGCCACCTCTGCCTAGATCTCACCTTCCACTCCATTTCCACCTTCCAATCTTCCTTTTTGTATCACCTGTAAGTACTTCGCTCTGTTCACCTTGTCAACATCAGAAAGGAGACCAACATCCTCAACCAAGTCCAGCCGTGCAATCTCACTGAGAGCTTCATCTTTCCTCTTCCCACGCTCCTTAATTTGCTTCTTATGGACCTTGAGGAAGGACCTCAAGTCTCGCAATTTAGCTTCCAATCTGGCAGCTGCCGAGCCATCCGCGTGAACAGACCATCTCTCTTCCACCAGCCCCCTAAATCCCTCTTCAAGGAGCCAGGCTCTGTCGAACTTAAAATATGTTCCATACCTCCAACCCTCATTCGTCACCCACAGTAAGGGAGTGTGGTCCGAGAACGACCGCTCCAGGGGTCTAACCTCCGCCGCAGGGAACGCCTCTGCCATCGCCATCGAGACGAAAAATCTATCAATTAGAGACCGTTGCCCGCCAGAACTCCTCCAGGAGAAGTATTTTAATCACCTCCAATCAACCACGATATCCCCTGACGTGCTACTGCGACCTGGCCCAAATCCTCCCACAGAGCATGCCTCCTCCCACTATCCGTCAGACCATATACTGAAGAGAAGAGTATGCAAAGATTGTCCCGACGCCTCTGCAACCTGATAGTAACATGGGACCCGACCATCGAGTCCAGCAAGGAGAAAGCATCTTCCTTCCACCCAACAACAATCCCACTCGCACTTTCAACCGCATCAAGGACCAAGAACTCCCCAAAACTGCTCCCCCTACCTCCTTCCATAATTTCTTGTCACAACTCCCCCACTTAGTCTCCTGGAGAAACACCACCTCAAGACCCCACCTCTGGATATATCCACACAAAGCTACCCGCCTGGAGGGGTCGTTTAATCCCCTCACATTCCACGAAAGGAACTTAGTCATGGAGAAATTCGGGAGACTCCCCCTTGCATCGTGCACCTGAACCCACCTCTGCAGCCACCTTGTCCACCTCCCGCTCTTCCAATTCATCAACCCTACCGGGCAAACCCTGCTGCATCTGCCCCCCCCCCCTCAAGAGAGGCATCCCCCTCCACAGCCTGCACCACCTCCTCACCAGCCCCTCCCACCTCCGCCAAACCCTCCTCCAGCTCTAGCCACCTGCTGCCTGTCATCGCCAAGAGCAGCCACCGCCTACCAGCAGCCACCTCCCACCCTACCCGCCTCAACCCCCGCATCACCTCCGCCACCTACCAAGCCCACCGTCGACTTCTCCCCCCGCCTACCAGCTGACGCATCGACGCCAACCACCACCATCCTCCAACGCTGGACATCCCCTACCTCGTCCTAGCTGGAGCGGTTACGACCTTGCCCCTCCGATAGGACCACCTCATCTTGTTTGTGAGCCGTTGCGATAGAGGCTTCCTCGGCCTCCACCTCTACACGTGCATCACCTCCCCATCCGCGTCGCTCATCGCCGCCCAGTCGGTCCGATCGAGATCGCGTCGAGGGCTCGCCTCCAAACCCCCCGACCGCGGCTAGCACTGGAGGTCTGTCCCGAACCCTCGCGCGAAGTGGAGCCCGACCCAAAGACCCCTCCGAAGCCATCTCTCCCCGCCTCCAAATCCGGTCCGCCCGACCCGGATCCGCCACGAAAGCACCCCTTAAAACCCTAATCCACCTCAGCAGGGTCCTCCGCCCTCAGTGCCGTAGACTCCTCCATCGCCTCCTCTGCAAATCCTGCATTTCCCTCCGAAACCCTCGCCCTCTCGTCTACCTCAGATCGCGCCACAGGGATCGCAACAGTCGTGCCATCATCGCCGCGATCTTTGGCCTTCCCAAAAATAGCCTGCCCATGTCCGCCTGCATGTCACCTCCGACGCCAAGCTCCGCCGTCACACCGCCAACCATCGCCTCAATGAAAGACCAAGGTCTTCCAGGTTCCCGCGAGACCCGAACCAACCAAGAGGAGCTCCCCCATCTAAGGACCACCTCCGCAAGCTGCATCCCCGGCTTCATCTCCACCCACGCCCTGAACCTCGACAAATCCACCGATCTCAGACCCAAACCCTCGCAACTTCGAAGCCTCGCAAACGGAGCGACCACTCTTGCCGCCACCTCCACCGTACGGAGCAAGAGAGGGACCCCCTCAATCAACACCCTCTGCCTCGCACCAACCGGTGGCTGCTCCTCCACGGCCCCATCCGACCTCACCGGCCACCGCCACCTCACCATACCCCGGCCACACGGTAGCTCCTTGAAAGCTAGGTGTCGTAGCATCTCCTATCCAAGCCCCAACAGTATCAGGCAGTCGCTCCTGAGGGACACCACTCCAAAGGTCCCCCTTCCGATCCCCAAGAACGAAGCAACCACCCTTCTCAAGTCCCCCAAACCCACCTCCCCTTCCAACACCACCGCAACCAAAGCCACCACCAACCTCCCCTCCAAGGTCTCGATTTCCGACCACGGCGCCTCAACCTCCACGAGAGGCGCCCCCTCCGAAGGAGGTGGCAGCACCCTCGCCTTCCCCAAAGAAGCCTCGCCAACCGACTCACAGAGCCCGTAGCCCGTCCGCCTATGTCCGACACCACCACACCGCAGACACCTCACCGACTCCCTGCAATTCACCGCAAAATGCCCCCTCCCGAGGCACTTGAAACACTGCACCGGCTCTGCCCCCCTCCGCGACCTCCTCTTCACCCCATTTAACCAGAACCATCCCTCTCCCACCCACGCGTTTCCCTCCTCGCGCTCCCCCTCTCATTTTTCAATCAGACCTTTAGTAATACTGCTAACAAATAACAAACTCAATGGAAAATCAAGAATGTAGAAAACATCTATAAATCACAAGGTCAGAGATAAAGACATCTCCCTTGCCAACAAGTGGCGAGTGTCTCCCATCTGCCACCTGTACAGTCTTAGTTAGGATAACTAGTGCTAACTAAGAAAAAGAGCTCATGTCGCCACACAGGTGCTTAAATGCACCAAAGTCAATCAACCAATCGTCAGGAGATAAAAGAGACGACACACCAGTCGCAAGTGCCTCAGAAAAGGAGGCAATGGCTGCAGTGTTTAGAGGCTGAGAAGAGTTCTGGGCTAACTGAGCAATCTACTGCTGTAGAGTCTCAATCTCTATACTAAGGGATCTAACATCAGGACTCGAGGAGGCTCCATCAGTGACCTTGGTTGCCTGATTGGCCACAGGCGGCCTACCATGCTTCTGCTAGCATGTAGCCTCAGAGTGGCCCATCCTACCACAGTAGGTGCACGGAGACCAAGCACGTGCACCAGAAGAACATCCACGTCCAACCACGTGCAGGGAAGGGAGCACCCCTACCACGTCCAAGGGTCGCGACTAGTGCGAATGTATGGGCATTAGAGTCAAGAGTAGAAGTGTGCACCGCTACTCTACTAAGTCTGCTATAGGCTTCCTCCAAGGTAGGAAGCTCAAGAGCGATGAGGATCTAATCTCTAGCTGTCGCGTACTCAGGTCCAAGGCCTAACAGGAAAAGGGAGACTGCCAGTTGTCTCCGAAAGCTCCTCTAGGAGTCACAAGCACACCCCGACAAGTAAGATGATGTCTCTCCAGCATTCCCTTCATGAGGGACTAAAACTGCGACAGCGTGCGTCCCTCCTTACGCAAGTGAAAGAGGTCGTTAAAGACCTGCAAAACACATGCAGAGTTCTTGGCGTGTGAGCATGACTTACGCAAAGACTCACATCTCCTTCGCTATCAAATAGTACATGATCTCATCCCCTATCCAGGGAATGAGAGTCTGCATAAGCCATGCACACACCACGGCGTTGTTTCTATTCCAGTTGGCATGTATGCCAGTCTTATTTGTAGGCTCCGGATCCGTAAGAATATGATCTTTCCCATGACCCCTGACGGTCATAAGAAAAGTCTGGGATCACCTGGGTAGTTTGTCTCATCTAGTTTGATGATGGGACCGAAGAATGGATTTTTGAGTACCCCAATATCCGAAAGAGAGCCCGATGTTACCACGGACTGATCGGGATGATCTAAAGGAGCCATCTATGCAATTTGCGAGCCTCAGTCAACCTTCCAACATCAAAGAAACAGTAATAGATCTAAAATAGTCTGATTTCATATCTACATTTTCATTGGAAAGCCCCCTTGGACAGGCATTGACCTACTACGAGTGTAGGGGAAAGCACCCGAGACAGCCCCAAGGGGACCTAGACCTCTCTCCTTGTGACTACAAAGGAATGCAACCCTAGAACAGGGCTACTGACGCCTCACAACCACCGCCGCGCACTGTTGCGAATGAGCACAGCGCTGCCACTCACCTCGTCGCGCCTACAGCTCGCTGCTCGCCTCGCCATAGCGTCGCTGCTCGCTTCGCGTGCTGCACCGCCGCAAGGCTCATAGTCGCGCCGTCGGGCCGCGAGGAGGCCAACCGAAGATGTGCACCAATGCAAAGAGGGCAAGAAAGAGAGGGGTTTTGGTGGTTAGGGTTTGGAGACCTTGGGGATGGGATATCTAGAGCCTCGATCTACGACCACCACTCTGATACTAAATTGGAGGAAATCAGATAATTCTATTATTGAGCCCTACCTCTCCTTATATAATGAGAGGTGGAAAAGTTACGATACAACACCAGTACAAGAAATAAAATAGCGAAAGACCCCTCACAAAATAGGTACATATGCTAACAGATGTTCGAAGTTAAGCATGATTGACACCTATACTCTATCATAGGAGAAAGTGTCCAGATTTATTATTTTCTACTACATGTGCTTTTGTAGCTATTTTTTGGGAAACCTAATCAAGTACATAGTTGGACTGATCATGTGACATTAAAATAATCATAGGCTATTTTCTATAGAAAAAATAAGTTTCTATAATCAAAACAAAAGTTATTCACCTTGGAAAAGGAAAAGCAAACCTTTTCCTATATTTAGTGCGGAAATATATATACAATTTAAGAGGCAAACATCATGAACTTGTACAACCGTCAAAAGATATTGCAATCTCTACCATGAATTTCTCAAAAAAGTTATTCAATTAATGATTTTGGGTCAACTAATGATCTCGAAAACTAATCAAACCTTATATCAAAACAAAAATTTTCATTAAGCACTTCCACAATGTAGTTGTCCATTAATGACTATCTTTTACTCAACATGACTATCTTTCCTCTCCCTCTCGCCATCACATTTGCCTGTCCTTCTCTCGCACCTTCCTTACTTAAATCAAAACCTACTACTCTTTGGACCCCCAACTTCCCAAGGTGGTAAGAACAAAGAACACACCTGAGCTTCAGTTTCCCCTTGGTGGACCTAGCAACTGATTCTGAAAAGCTTCCTCCAATCTTTCCACTTGAATGCCCCTAGGGCCTAAAAAAATAATGCTTGAGAGGGAAAAGAAAACATATTTGTTTTCTCCTACCTCTTGGCTTTTGCTTTCTTTTCTTTTAGTTCATCGGTCTTCATCTAGAAGTATTTTGAGTAGGGTGCTTGAGATCTAGTCTCTTTCTCTAGCTTTTCTACTCTTGGAAATCTCGATCTCCTTATTGGAAAAGCTCCCTATCCTTGGTTGTGGCCGCTAATCATCGAGTTCATGCTTGATTTCCCTGGGAACCGTCTCGAATAAAGTTTTTTTGTCATGTCTTTTTGCTTATTCTTGAGTCATAATTCCTAAAATTTACATTCACAAGCCTAATTGGGTGCTTCAACTGACTCCCTATTGAGGCAACTTTCATTCTCTCAACTGTATATGGTCTATGCGAGGAGGCTCTAAGAGTTAATCTATGGGATGAGCTTTATCGGCCAGATATTTTGGAGATGGTCAACCAATGGTCAATAGGAGGTGATTTGAACAACATTCTCTATTTTTTTCTGACGAGAAAAAGAAAGATTACCAGAGGTTGGTAATCATCTTGAGCATTGTATTTGTTGGATTTTGAGGAATACGGATTTTATTGATTAAAAAAGAGAGGCCTTAATCCTCTTTATATAGAGAGAGGGCCTTGGCATACATGGAAACGCAACTAAACACTTACTATAAATAGAAAAGGCCTACATGGAAACACCTCAATAATATCTCACTGATTTTATTTCCCAACACTTCCCCTCAAGTTGAGATGCAGGAGACGGTGAAGACTTGGATCAACGGTACTTGACGGTAGTAGAAAAATAATCGACTTCAGCATCTGTATCAACTTATCATGTTTCTACTTGTACGTCCCGCGTAAGGCGCTGGGTATGTAAGAAATTATGACTAAAACTAGAGTGTTGTTCCCACGTCTAAGAGCCTGAAGATGATGAGGCTTGGCCTTCTTAAGTGCTCATAAAATCACACGGGTGCCATTGCTCCTACACCCCGTGAGCTAGCGTACTGTGCTTGGTTTCTCCGGACATGCATAAGGTCACATTCACTACCATTGCTCCTACGCCCTAAGAGCCAGCTGATACACTCTAGGTGCCTGAGAGTGAACCCTATCTACATGTCAACGTCGATCTATGTCTTTCTTCGTCAAGTTGCCTTGGGCATATTAAAAAGTAAGGCGTTCTTTGATCACGGTTAGAGAGGGCTCATCACCGAAGACTTGATATGCATGAGAGGAGACTCATTACGCAAATCTTCAGAACTAATGGCCGCTAACAACTGTCCAAGGCCATACATGATGATAATAGCACCATCGGAACCCTCTCCGATGGTGCTAGGAGCTCTAGGCGACGCTCCGGCAACGTGGCAATACCCTGGCGGTACTCCAGCGATGAGCCAACACTCGGGTTTGCACCAAAAATGAGACTTCCCTAGGGTTCTGATGAGACCCATAAGGCTTCGTTAGATCAAGAAGAAAAGACTCAAAACAGAGTTGCAAGCTCTCTCTGTCGCCGACAGCGCTGGGGACGGAATAGCTCGCCACCGGGGACTCCGCTGGCCGATGGTCACCAGAGAGGGTGCTGTCAGTCAGTGACAAGCTGACAACACCCCCCCTCCCAAACCTAGGGGTTGACATCGATTGGAGCAACGGTGGCGATGGTGTGTCTGTTCTTCAATCAACAATAGTAGTCTTCTTCGGTATTAAGAAGAACAAAGAGAAAAGGGAAAATCAGAGGAGAAAAAAAAGATGACTTGGAGAGGAGAGGACTCCCCGAAGGCTCACCAGAGATCGGCAACGCTGTCAGAGACCAACAGCGTCGCCGGAGGCCCCCTCACCTTTCTAGGGTTTCTCTTTTCCTAAACCTAAGCCACAGAGACTGGTGACTCTGATACCATATTAGGATTTGGGCATTGTGGTAGCATTAAGGCTCTTCCACGTGGAGAGAAGAAACGCAGCAGCAGTGGCTACTATTGTAGCTGCTACACACAAAATAGGGAGAAATGCGAGAGATGCAGTCGGCGGTGAGAGAGAAAAAAGGAGAAAGGAGTTGTGGAAATATTTCTTTAATATTGCAACTCAAAAAATAATTGATTACATAGGCTCTCTTTATATAGAGACATTCCTAATCTTTAAAATAAGAAACTAATTCAATCAAATCTCCTCAAATCAGGAAATATCAAATCCCACTAATTACTGAACTAATTGACACCTAACTTACTAAAAATAAAAAAACTTGGACACTAAGCAAACTAAACTTGACTCCAAAGACTCCAACTAGGGTCAGCACCCCTTATTGATCGACAGAACTACCACATGGCACCACCAAGTGGCCCACAGTGCCACATGGCAATGCCACGTAGCTCTTTAATCCTTATACTACCCCTCAAGTCGAGGTCGGGAGAATGATGACTTGCTCCTTGACTTCACGAGACTAGATGCCCTACCACTCTTCTTTGAGCTCAGAGTTCTCCAACTTGTCATTTGCAAAAGCCATGGTATAACCTCTTACGACCTCCGGAGTCATCGCTTCTGTGACAACTTCAATAGTAGTCACGACAGCTACCATGATCTCCTTTCTTCTTGTGCCTTCTCAAGGTCGACAGATGTAAGCAAATCCTTGCATAAGATGTTAGTAGCCCCACGTGGAAACCTCTGCATCTTGCCTGGATCTTTAGGAAAGGAACTTCTTAAGTCAACCGTTAGTATTTTCGCAACTTGGGAAGTTGCTTCTTTTGGCAACCTCGAAAGTCGTTGTGTAGACTGCGGTGTCCTCTTCTTAGAGTGATAAACTGGTGTACAACCCTATAAATGATATTTGAAGTTCCTTTTCCAGAAAAACCTCTTCTTTTGAAAGATAATAAAAAAATGGATTAAAGAACTCCATAGAACAACCATAAAGAATGCACACCTCTTGACTTCCTCCTCAAGTTTCTTTTTCTTAGCCGCAACTTTTGTCTTGGGCATCTCATTTTCAGCTATCCTCGTCCTCAAAGAATGAGCCTTCCTCTACTTGTACACTCCATGTAAGACACTAGATGCCTGAGGAAAACCACCTGCCGAAGTCCTCTTCTTGTCTCCTTGGGCCTTACGTAAGGCGCCAAGGTCCTTCAAGGAGTTCTTTGAGAGAACTCACAAGTCGACAAAGATGCCTTAAAACACAAGGCTCCGGTGCACGTGGGAACCACGAACAAGATAGGGCCTTCTTGTGTGTGATCTCTCCTTGCTTTCATGTGAAAGCAAACTTCTTGTCGAGGAGAGAAGCCACACGCACATGACTGCAGTCCACCAGAAAACTCACGCATAGACCTTGAGCTTGACTTTTCCCTCCTTCGTTCTACATGCATAGAAAAGCTCCGGGAAGAGCCTAGATCGAAGGCTCTGACATCATATTGGATTTTGAGGAATATGGACGTTATTTATTAGAAAAGAGAGGCCTTAACACTCTTTATATAGTGGGCCTTGGCATACATGGAAATACAGCTAAACATTTACTAAAAATACAAAACACCTCAATAATCTGATTGATTTTATTTCCTGACAGTGTTAATGCAAATGGAACGAACTTTCAAATTGTTGAGCCAAAAAATCAGATAAGATATCTCTGTCACAACATTCTCCACCCAACATCTCTTATTCTTGAAATCTTGCCATTCCGTTGTAGCTAGAGACACCAGAGAATGAAAATGCTTGAATCCAACCCGCAATATCAAGATCAACATGACTTCTAAAAGAGCTCCAGAAATTATTCACATCGGTATGGTCCACCATTTGGAGGTTGAAATGTTGTCAGACCTCCTTAGCAAATCAACAAGAAAAGAAGAGGTGTGGCACATCTTCGTCAACTTCAAGACACAATGGGCACATCATATCAAGACACAACATTCTCTATTGATGATAGACCAAGCAACCACAGAGACATGGAGGCTTTTGTGGACCTAGTAGCAAAATTGGAGCTATATGATATCGTAATTGTGGGGACCGATTTACATGGTGGAATTTGGTGCAAAATTGAACATTCACTGCTTTTGTGTTCAATTGATCTTGCATAACTTCTCTCGTTGGCGAAGCGTACAACTAAGCCTAGACCCTTCTCGAATCACACGTTGGTTTGGAACTCGAATGAAGACACCAAATTCACTTCATATTTTAAATTTGATAAGTCTCTTCTTAGAACCTAGTTTCAAAGATATGGTCCATAAGAAGTGGAATGAGGTCCAACCCTCCTCAGCCACTAAGACTTTCGACGTTATATTACAACATCCGAGGACGAAGTTGATTGCTTTTAAGAAGCAACTCTGGGAGAAAAGGGAAAGAACCAGGGTTGATGCCTTAGAGAGGATTGTCACCTCAGACAAGATAGAAGATTCAAGAGACCTAACTCAGTTGGGGGTTGACAACAAGAAGAAATTACAAGGAATTGTCTACTAGGAGAACTTTAAGAAGGAGATGAATTAGTGCTAGTAGTCTAGGCAACTTTGGTTGAAAGAAGGTGACTAACACTTACTTTTTGCACTTGGCAACCAACTCAAGGAGAACAACCCTTATTGATTCTTTGAGAGTGGGGGATGGTTTAATCTCGGGGAAAGAATAGATAACATAGGCTCTAGATACTTATTTCCCTAACTTCATGAGAGGTTGAAGATCGGGTACATTGTAGATGTTCCAACTATCAAGGAAGAAGCTTCCACAGACTTGGTTAGGTCGGTGATAGAAGATGAGGTATATGTTGTTATGGATTAAAGGCTAAGAGCTCTCTTAGGTCAAATGGTTTTCCAATTCTTTTCTTCATGGAATTCTAGGACATGCCGAAGAATGATCTCATGGCCTGGGTTAAGGAATTTTTGAATGAAAACTTCGGCTTTGAACAAATGGCTAGGTGTTACATTTTCGTCCTTTCCAAAAAAACAAGGCAATTGAACATTATCAACCCATTGTCCCCTCTAACTCAGTATACTTTATTGAGGCTAGATTTTTGCCAACCAATTACGTGAGGTGATACCACGCTTGATTAGACCGGTGCAATCAGCTTTTATACATGGCAAATCTTTGCAAGAATCCTTCATCATGGCAGTGATGGCAGCTTAGTGCTGGAGGAAGATGAAAAGTTTCTTGTGGAAGGTAAATTTCCCTAAGGCCTACAACTCAATATCTTGGTTTCATCTATGGCAAGTACTAAGGTAGAGACAATTTCCTGAGAAGTGGTTGTCCTGGATGAAGAGGTAGATCACCACCACCTCCTTGGTGCTAGTAAATGGTAGGCCACCAGGTGACTGGATACAACCAAAGGAGGAATCAGATGGGGGTGCCCTTTGGCTCCCCTACTTTTTACCCTGTTGCAGATACCTTGGCTTTGATGGCTAAAAACGCATGTACAAGTGGCCTCCTATGAGGTTACACAACAGTATGTGATGGGTCCCTGGTAACACCCATTTTGGAATGAATCAATGATACTTTTTTCTTCATTGAGGGTGAAAGCACAAAAGTGGATCACTTGAAGTTACAGGTGTGCATCTTTTGACTTCTCTGACCTCTCAGTATGCCATGACAAGTCCACGTTTGTACCCCTCAATATGATAGATGAGGAGGCTGTTGTCTACTCTTTTCTTCATGTGCAAGTGAATGGGCTCTCCTCAGTATACCTTGAGCTTCCACTTTGTTGGAGATTTGAGGAATTGAAAATATTATTATAAATCTCAAGAAACAAAAGGAGTCGATCCCTTTTATAGAGATGATCAATCCTAATCATAATCCTAATACAATCAAATTTAATCTATCCAATAAATAACTACTTAAAACATCTCTATAATTTTGGAAAGAAACAAAAATGTAAAAGTAATAAAAATAAGAGATAATTCTAAATATTATTTCCTAATTTTCTCTAACACACTCCCCCAAGTTGGAGCATGCAATGCCCAACTTGTTACGCGAGACAAAAGTTAACTCCTCCCTAATGTAAACATCCAAAGGAGCAACAACAAACTGCAGGAGCAGGAGTTGCCGATAGGAAATTATTCTCTTATCGACTCCTCACATGAAAGGCAGAAGCACACACTAAGCACCCACGTAGGAGGTGTGTGCTAGGTGCGCAAATAGAGCATACATGTTGCGCGTTAGAGGTAGGGGCAAGGCACGCGGAGGAACAAAGGCACCAAGCACAAGAGTGTGCAGCAAGAGTACCCCAAGTGTGTTGGTGGTGCATGGTGGTCAAGGAAGACCTGTGTGGCGCACAATGGGCATAAGACCCACACGTTGTGTTACACGATGGGCAAGGAAGAGGCATGCACATAGGCACGTGGTGGCTACTACTCCCTCTCTACGCGAGCACGAAGAGGCTATGAGCACGTGAAGAAGGTTGGCGATGACAGTAATGGGCCTCTCTCTCACTCGCAAGGCTTAGGGCTTCTTTCCCTAGAATAATCCTTGTTCTGATACCATGTTGGAGATTTAAGGAATTAGAAATAGTATTATGAATCTCAAGAAACAAAAGGCGTTGGTCCCTCTATATAGAGAAGGCCAATTCTAATTGTAATCCTAATACAATCAAATCTAATCTACTCAATCTTGTTGTAACCCTTCGGTCTTTACTTATTTTGTTTATATCTTGAGTCTTGTGCCTTTTGTTATTTTATTGGGGTTGTACTAAACTTTTCCCACCTCTATATATTATGAGGTAGGGTAAGAGAATAAAGATTGCTTGGTCATTTTCTCCTACTTAGTATCAAAGCAATGATCCTAGATCGGGGCTTGATATCCCACCAAAAACCCTAGCCTCCCTTACCCTCCACCAAAACCCCTCGCTACTGGCCTCTCTCTCCTCTCCAACAGCCCTGCAACAGTGCCCCCAAGACCCAACTAGGCCCTAGCGTCACCGCAAGGCCTATTGCACTCCAACAGTGCTGCTACAGTCCCTGCAGCAACGGCGCGAAGGCCCAGCAACACCCTACCGCCACCGTAAGGACCTCCTCGCGTAACGTTGCAATAACCCTTGCTACATCTATTGTGCACTGCACGCCACCTATAAGGGGCTCCTATGGTCTTACGCAGGGTTTCCTCTTCACATGCACCTTCGCGTGGAGGTCTACTAATGGTAAGGGCGATTGTATCACCCTCCTCTCTTCTATCCTAGACAACAGCAGGCTCTGGAAGGGAAAGGCACTCACTCCTAAGGTTTCCTTTTGCCTCGGAAGTGATTGCTAAGCCTAGAATATCATATTTTTTTGAATCACAGATGATATGAAATGGAGTATTTAGATCTAATTTACAGAGTTTTTTGATGGTTGGATGCTTTTGCCTTGATTTGCAGCTTTTGGAGTGGTTCGGTTTGGAAGATGGCATCTTCAAGCTCTTCCAAGATGACATCAAATCTCATTTCAGAGATAGGGACATACAAGAGTCTTTTTTTTATTCTATGGTCAAGTTGAATGAGACCATCCCCGATGGTCACAAACTTTTCTCATGACGATGAGAGATCATAATAAGGAGTATATTCTTATTCAACCAAAATCACAAGAGAGGACAAGCAAGCATGCTACATGGAATAAGTATAATGCTATGGCATGTGCCTAGATTATGAACTGTGTCATTCCACAAATTGGTGATGAGATCATGTATTACCAGACAACAAAGGATATATAGGATAGTCTGAGAGAGACATACTCCCATGAGAAGAATTCAACCCGAATATTTCAGACCTTCCATGAGCTCACGTAGTTACACCAGGAGGGTCGTTCACTGGCCTAATACTATTTGGCAATGAAGGGTTTGCTAAAGAAACACAATGATAATAGACCTGTGTGTACCTATGATTCTCAAGCAGCATTCAGGAAGGAAATAGTTGTTTTACTCTTGTCTAGCCTTAGACTAGAGTTTACTACAGCACATTCTCATATCCTTACTTTAGCAGAGCTTCCCTCACTAGAGGAAACATATAGTAGGCTGAGCCAAATTGCTATTCATCTACCTACTACAGAGGTCATTGGTCAGAGTTCAGCTCTTGTGGCTACTTCTGGACGAGGTAGAGCATCTCCTACATCATGAGGCAGAGGTCGCAGTCATATGCCAGGAGGACGAGGCCGTACTCAATGTACTTACCGAGGCCGACTTTGACATGTTGAGGCCACCTACTAGACAAAGCATGGTTGTCCCCCCACTGCTAACCAGGCAGTTGAGTCTACTAAGGCTACTTCTAACGCTATGTCTCAGGCTCAATTTGATGATTTACTGCAGCGTCTCTCGCAATTGACCCAGGCTTCTACTACTCCTAAGACAGCTACCCTTGCCTATTCATCAAGTACAAATCTTGTTTGTTCTTCCCTGTCTATAGATCAATGGAGCAGTGGCTGGTCAGTTGACTTTAGGGCTTCACGCCATCCGTGTGGAGATCAGGGGTGGTTTCCACAGCTTAGGCCTGTTCCTCTAGGCAGGATAGTACAAGTAGTCGATGGGAGGCATTCTCATGTTGCTGGACAAGGGAAGGTTCCTGTTACCCTTACTTTGAGATTACCTAACGTGTTGTTTGTACTAGATTTTCCAATTAGTCTACTTTCTATGAGTCAGATTACGAAGGAGCTGCACTATTGTGCCATTTTTTATGATGTGTCTTATGTATTTCAGGACAAGGTCATGAGGAAGACGATTGATGGAGGACATGAAGAAAGGGAGGTGCATCGCCTGAGCTAAAATCCAATTGCTACTAGTTGCCATGGGGAGGCCTCTTTTGCAACAGGGAATCCCTTTCAGTGGCACCTTCATCTTGGTCACCTTCCTCTGGATCAACTTCGGCATGTCATACCCCACATCTCTTCATTTATAGTCATCACTTGTAATGCTTGTCAGCTGGGCAAACATCATTGCTCCAATTTTCCTTCTAGGCAGAGTACTAGATCTACTGACTTATTTGAGTTGGTTCATATGGATGTGTGAGGTCCTAGTCGGATTCTTGATCAACAAGGTCACCGTTATTTTCTTGTAATTATTGATATTTTTTTAGAGTGTCATGCATTTTTCTTCTGAAAAATAAGTCTAATGTGGGTACTACTATTGAACATTTTATACTAGAAATAAAAGATCGATTTCCACTATTGTTAAGATTGTGTGATCAAATAATGTTCTTGAATTTTGTACTCGGTTATCTTTGTTTTACAAATCCCACGGCATTGTATATCAAACTACATGTGCTCATACCTCTTAGCAAAATGAAGTTGCTGAGAGAAAGCACAGGCATTTACTAAATGTGGCTCGCACCTTGTTGATACATTATAGTGTTCCTTTTCTCTACTAGGGGGATGCCATCTTGACTAGTTTTTTTATCAACATGATGTCCAACTCTACTATCCATAAGTAAGTTCCTTGGCAACCGTTGTATCCTAATCATGAGATTTTCCATGTGCCATCTAGAGTTTTTGGGTGTGTTACTTTTGTGCACAATCTCACTCCTGATCAAGATAACTTAGCTCCAAGGGCAATCAAGTGTGTTTTCTTGAGATATTCTCAAACTCAGAAGGCTTATCGATGCTTTGATCATATTTCCAGTCGTCATTATGTCAATACTAATATTATCTTTCATAAGTCCATCCCTTATTTCTCTACTGCGGGGCATGATCTTTCTCTAAAAGTTGTTGAGACACCTATGCCTGTACCACCCATGCCTTTAAAGAGTATACCAGGTCTTGATTCTGCGCCCTCTACTACAAGCCTACACGGTATCAAGACCACCTATTACCTTCAAGCTTCCTGTTACTTATAGGTAGCACCCCCCTTCTTCATCGAAACCATCCTTCCCAATACAAGTGAGCACAAATATTTTGAAGACTAATGGTGTTTTACCGAGCTATGATGATGCAGGTGCAAGGATGGATGACACTACTTCTAGACCAGTACGAGGGATTATGCCTGATGACATAGATCATCCGATTGCTATTCGAAAGGCACCTTGGAGCTGTACTTGGTATGATGTAGCAGGCACCCTATCTCTTGAGGACATCGATATTTCATTTGGGAGATTTTGTGTTGTCTACTACCCAGTTGCCTACCACCTACCAATAGGCGAAACTCGATCCAAAATGGCGACAGGTCATGGAGGATGAGATGGCTACCTCATGCTCACGGAATACCTAAGAGCTTACTACTCCAGATGGAGTTGTTGTTGTTGGTTGTAGATGGGTGTTTGACATCAAATACAACCCGAATGGGTCAGTTGCTCAACACAAGGCTTGTTTTGTCACCAAAGGGTTCACCCAAACATACGATATGAACTTCTTTGCCACGTTCTCTCTTGTTGCTTGGCTACCGATTATTCGTATTCTTATTTTTGTGGCACTTCAATATGATTGGAAGCTTCACCAACTTGATGTCAAGAATGCATTTCTCTATGGTGATCTTCAAGAGGAAGTATATATGCAGCAGCCACTAGGCTATGAGATTTAGGGGTATGTGTGTGCAGATTGCAAAAAGCCATATATGGGCTAAAGTAGTCCCAAAGCCTAATTTCAGAAACTCTCCGAGGTGGTTGAGGCTATTGACTTTTAGAGATTCACATCAAATCATTCTCTTTTCGTTAAGAAAACGGGAAAGGAGTAGTGGTACTCCTTGTGTATGTGGACGACTTCATTGTTACAAGGAATGATATGGTGGTATTGCTGAGCCTAAGCAATGTCTTGCAGGAAAATTTGTTATGAAGGACCTTGGGCCATTGAGGTATGTCATTGGGATATAAGTTGCTCGCAGCAAGAAGGAAATTGGTCTATCTCAAAGGAAATAATATGCTAGAGATGTTCTATAGGAGACAAGCATGTTAGGGGCCAAACCAATCAACATTTCTATGAACCCCAAAGCTAGACTTTGATGAGGCTGAGGTTGTTGACAATAGATAGTATAAGTAGCTGGTTAGCAAGCTTCTTTATTTATCACTAGACCTGACATTTCCTTCACTATCAAGAAATTGAATCAGTTCATGGACAAGTCGATAAGGCAGCACTGGGATGCAACCATAATAGTGCTGAAATACTTAAAGAAAGCACCTGGATAAGGCATCTTGTACAGTGTAGGGACATCCATAAGTGTAGTAGGGTACTCTGATGCAGACTATGCAGGATGCTTGACCGACAGGAAGTCCACTACAAGATTCTGTACATACATTGCTAAGAATCTGGTGACATGGAAAAGCAAAAAAGTAGGTGGTTGTCAGCAGATCCAGTGTAGAGTTCGAGTATAGAGCGATTGGCCCACATTGCTACAGAGATAATGTGGGTGAAAACACTTTTGACGAACTTGCATATTTCCTATGACACACCTATGAAGTTGAGGTGTAATAATAGAGCTACTATCAACCAAGGCTATCAAAGGCGAGAGGCGCTAAAAGGAGAAGGGGGTCCAAAACTCCCAAGACGCTAGGTGCTTGCCTAGGCACTCACCCAAGAAAAATGAAGCACTAATACACACACACACACATGCAGCCATATATATACACACAGTAAGCAAAATATGATATGTTATGATTACATATATATAATATATAAGATATATAAGTGATTAGACAAACAAACACAATGTACATACATATGCACATTGATACATATCATAAGTGTGCATACAATTTCGTACATTTACACACGCACATATGTAAATAGACAAATTATATTTATATGCTATACTTATGCACATGCACACGTGTATGTACATATATATTTGCATGTATAAGTTGACATGTACGTATATACATACATACACAAACATACAAAATATATGTGTGTGTGTCTATATATCTACATATATATATATAAGCACGTGTACATGTACATATCTATGCATATGTGCATTACATACGCATAGATGTGTGTTTAACTAAGAGTACCCAATAGTTAGTTGAAAAGAAATTAAAACCCTTAAAATATTTAAAAAAAGACTCTCTGTGGATTTAGAACCTTGGATTTATGCACCTAGTAAGATAGGAAGACATCTTCAAGCCTATTGAGCAGGGTAGTTTAAGGGCTCTGCACATCGCCAATTTGGTGATTCCTTGTTGGCCAAGTGGGTTATTGAACAAAGACTCTTTGTGGCAGTGGGTGATTGGGCTTCTTATGGGTCTTCTTTTAATTGGGATGATTGAAGACTGATCACTCAAGGGGCATCCACGATTTGGCATGGACTTGTATTCATAGCGACACACTGCTTCCTTTTTTGAACCAATACTAGGAGATAGGACTTTCAAATTTTGGGAGGATGACTATACACGTTTAGGGAAACTTGTGTCTAAACTCACTAGACTCTATGCATTGGCACTGGACAAGAAAAACTTGCAGCAGATGTGGGATGATCCTATGACTAGAGTTGTCAGTTCCTGGTTGCCACACTACGAGGGGGCATTGTCAAAGAAATGGGCAAGTGAGCTTCAGGATTTATTAGCCTCTGTGGAGACCTTTTGGCCGTGTCAAGGGAGACCCAATAAGTTGGCTAGGTGCATGGTAAGTTTTCAACAAAGACAGCCTATAAATTCTTGAGAAGGATAGTGGTAGGGAATGATGCTTACCTAAGTGTTGGTTGTTCTTTCATTTGGAAGATGAAAATACTTCTTAAGATAGAAATCTTCCGATGGCTACTCAAAATGGGCAAGCTAACCACCAAGGCTAGGGTGCAGCATTAGCTATCGGACAAGGACATACTGCACATGTTGCTGCAGTGTGATTTTATGAAGGAAATGTTAGGTGTCTTGGGCATAGAAACATTGGAGGATGGCATGCTCAGAGATTTCTAGAGCTCCTTGTGTAGTTGACCTACCGGGGATCCTAACGCTCAAGTCAAGGTGGTTGTCGCTCTATGGTCCATGTGGCTACAAAGAACTAGACTATTTTCAAGGAGGACCAAGTGTGGTTGGATAAAGCTGTATGGGAAGCACTCTCACTTTTTACTATTTGGTCTCAACACTTGTAATTGTAACCCCACCCCCTACCCATATTTTTATTTGAAGTAATATATTAGATGGTAACCATCTAATAGCAATCCTATCATTTTTCAAAAAAAAAAAAAGTATAGGTCTAACCATCCTGTTGGAGCATAGGCTTATTTTGGCTATTTTCTATATTTGGTATACTAGTTATTAATTCTCTTGATAATGTTGGACTCTTCTTGTAATTTGCTCATGCCTCTTCTCTATAAAAAAGAGGCTAAGGTTTTCATATTTCAATAAGGCAATTCATTTTTCTTTGACATGGTACCAAAGTAACAATCTTGGGCAATCTCACCAAATACCACTAAGAAATTCTTCTCTTGTGATTGTAATCTTCAAATCTCTATTCTTAAGGATTACATGCAAGAATCAATCCCCAAAGGGGGATCCCTCCCTAATGCCACTGACCCAAGAGAGTGGCCTGGTGCAATGCCGCCGGCCACCAGAGGGCTGCTGCAGCACCGCTAGTCATCACACAGTTGCTTGGGGGCTTCTTTCGCTGTTGTACAGCATGCTATCAGAGTCACATAGACTCTCTCTCCCCCAGCATTGCCACCCAACCAGTCTAGTTGGATTTGGGGCCTGCTACAGCATCAATTGGAGGAGTTTAATCAGCTACATCAAGCCGATTACATCCTCTACAGCTTGTTACACTACTGTTGAGGATTGAATCAACCTAAACAGGTTGATTTGATCTTAGTTTGGGTCATACAACAGGGAGACACATGCTAATTGACTGATGAGGACCTGAGTTTACACATAGAGATAGTGATTTCTACATATTGATCTCATGGCTAACACGAAGTCCTCGACCCTTACGTCAGAGGCCAAGCTTCATGCCTTTGCTTTTGTTCAAGGGACAACAATTAAATTAATGGGATCCCAGAACTTTGTACTCTGGTTGAGGATGTTCCGTATCTTCGTTAAAGGCCACTAACGTCTTCATGTGCTCACTGATGCTACCCCAAATGCAAAAGATAAGTGCAAGAAGTAGGAAAAAGACAACTATTTAGTCATGAATTGGCTTATGAATAATGTTGATTCAAAGATTGTGGCCAACATGCTTTATAAGAAGACTACCAGAGAGATATGGGATACCCTAAATCGACGCTATTCGATGCAGACCAACAGCTCTCATCGTGTTGATATTTATTGACGTATATGGAGCATAAATCAGGGTGATCTCTCTCTCGTCAATTACTTCACCACTATGGAGGGTCTATATGAAAAGTGGGCTATATTTATGCCTGCTTGCTATGATAAGCAGGTGACAACTCACAAAGTGGCAGATATAGATTTCTTGATGGGTTGTCTTACTAATATCAGTCTGCCAGGAATCAAATAATGTAAGCAGAGACTATTTCGAGCTTGGAGGCAGTGTACAGCTATCTGCAAAAGATTGATGTGGATAACAACACTTTAGCCTCCATGCCTATTACTGCTTAATACTACTACACTTACGGCCTCTGGAGGGAGAGCTGGTTGATCTAGTGGACGTAGACATGGACATGGGCATAATGAAGGTCATGGCCGAAGATCTTATCCACCATGTGTCCACTGTTAGAAGACTAATTATCCCTCCGATTGGTGCTAAGAGAAGTTTGGGAGGCCAGCATGAGCTAACCAAACTTTACTACTAATCCTACCACTAAAATGGAGACCACTTCTGATCCAGTTGCTGCTACTTTCCCATTTACCACTGATGAACTAGATCGTCTTCATCATTTCCAAAGGAGTGAGCCTAGCTCCTCTTCTACTACTGCCTTGGCTACAGGTACCACAGTACAATCCAGCTACCTAGGTACATTTGACTGGATTATAGACTCTGGTGCCTCCATTCATTTAATGAGTAAGGGTGTTGACCTTGTCTTCGCGAGAGACTCTACCACTATTACCTTTGTTAGTTTGTCTAATGGTAGCATGTCTCCTATTAATTCAGTTGCCAGTGTTCTTTTCACCTCGATTGCATATTTCATATGTTTATTGTGCCCCTAAATTTCCTCAATTTGCTTTCTATGAGTCAAATTTGCAATCAGTTGAAAGGTCAAACTATATTTGATGAGAATCATTGTTATTTTCAGAATATCCAAACAAAGCAAACGATTGATGAGGGTTATAAGCATCATAGGCTATATTAGTTAGATACTCCTATTTTTGTTGGCATTATTTCTATCACCTCCAACCATCTTTTGTGGCATTCCAAACTTGGCCATCCATCTCTTCCCAAACTACGACAAATATATCCAAATATTCCTACTGCTACCACCTTTGACTGTAACACATGCCAACTTAGGAAACATCATCAATGTGCCTTTCCTTCTCGTATGGATCGCCAATGTACTTCAATTCTAGAACTAATCTATTGTGATGTCCGGGGTCCATGTCCTATAACTACCATGTCTGAGCATAAGTATTTTGTCATTTTTGTTAATGATTTTAGTCATGCGTCATGGATTTTTTTGTTGAAAGATAGGTCTGAACTACTTACTATAATAAAGTTCTTTTTGGAGATGCAAAATAAGTGTTTCAAATGCTCTTGAGTTTGTTTAGCATGCCTTGAGAACTTTTCTAGAAGAAAATGGAACACTTCATCAGACCTTCTGCACCCATACTTCTCAACCAAATGGGGTTGCAGAGAGTAAACTGTGCCATATTCTTGACATTGCCAAGACGCTTCTTATCACGATGGGGGTTCCTAAGTCATTCTGGAGCGATGATGTTCTTCCAACTATCTACTTGATTAATCATGTGCCATCTATTTTAGAGGGTGCTATTCCATTTCAACTATTATCTCCTGATAGGGATGCTTTTCCCTTGCCACTTTGGATATTTGGTTGTGCTTGCTTTGTTCGCAACTTTATTAGTCCTAATAAGTTGTCTCCTAGGACTACTACGTGTGTCTTCCTTGGCTATTCCCACATGCAAAAAGGTTACATTGCTATGACCAAGTTGACAAGCGTTATCATATCTGTGCTAATGTGACATTTTTGAGAGGGTTCCATATATTTCCCCTTAGGGACAGAATGCACAATTCCAACCTCATGTTTACCAACGTAAAAAGCCACCACCAAATACATCAGCACCAATGCGTATTCTTGTTCCATATGTTGATCTAGGTCCAACTACCACTGATGATGTAGCTCCACCAATCCCTACTCTTGATGTTCCTGCCCCTCGACGAAGGGCCACTATGGGGGTAATGACAAGCCTATTGCTCTGAGGAGGGCAGTGAAATCATGTATTTTGCACCCTATATCACATTTTACTTCTACGCATTTGGACTTGTCTGTGCAATAGTTTTCTCAAGCACTCTGCAGCACTATAATACCTTGGAATTACTATGAGCCATCTCAAGATCTTAAGTGGGTGGCAGGCATGAACATAGAGATTAAGGCACTTACATCTCGTTAGACCTAGGATGTAGTACCGGGTGATACTAAAATGGTGGAATGCAAATGGATTTATACAGTGAAATATCTAGTTGATGGGAATCGACATATTCAAGGCTCGCCTTGTGGCAAAGGGGTTCACATAAACATATGGAGTTGAGTTACATTATATTGTAAGGGGCATTATGTCCTTTTTATTATTTCATTGGGTTTATGTTGTAACTTTTCCCCTATCCCTCTCTATATAAAGAGGTGTAAGGACAACTTGGTAATTAAGAAAAATCATTTTCTTCAACTTAGTTCAGAGCTAAGTTAGGGACTCCACCTCCAAAACCCTACCCTACCACCAAGCCTTACCACCATCGCCGCCACCGACAACAGCACCGACCAACAACACCACCACTGCTGTCGCCAGCTAGCGCTGCCACCAATAGCAGCAACGGCGGAGCCGCCTATAGTAGCACCGCTGCCGGTAGCAGCACCACCATTAAGGCACTGGTGTCACCACCGCCCACTGCAGCAGCAGGAGTAGCAGTAGGAAGGTTCCTCGACCCCCCTTCTCTTCTCCAACGCCCTCCTCTTGCTGCTAGGTCCCTTCCAGCAGTAAGGAGAGAGCTGTAAGCCCTATTTTTCCTTTGCAACGAGGTCTAGGAAGATCCTTGGCTCGTTGATGATGGAGTTCTAAAGCGAGGAGCTTCCGAAAAGGAGTTTGGAAATTCGTCATTGATGATATAATCAAATCAGAATTTTCATTACTATTTTAAGGTGTGTATTCCCCTGTTGATGCATGTTTTGAGGTGTATATTCCCCTTGGATTGTTGACTGCGTGTGAGTGGAGCTTTTTAGGGTATGTATTCCCCGTTTGGTGCATATTTTTAAGTTGTGTTTCCCTGTTTCTGGCAGATTTCATATATGTGTTTGAAGGAATTTGTGGTTTGTTGTCACTATGGCTACATCATCGTCAAAGTCCGAAGTGACATCAGAACAGACTGGAGACAGTATAGTCTACAAAAACTTGTTCTTTGCTCCTATTGTGAAGCTTGATGAGACCAATTACCTCCGTTGGTCTTAAACATTTCTTGTGACTGTGGAAGGACATGAGAAGTAGCATGTCCTCATAGAAGCACCACTAGAGCATAAGACAAGGAAATATGCAACCTAAAACAGAGATGATGCCATGGCAAGAGCCTAGATACTCAATAATGTTATACCTTGCATTAGAGATGAAGCCATATATTACAAGACGGCCAAGGAAATGTGGGATGGTCTGAAGGTCACTTATTCTCATGAACTCAACTCCACCCAGGTCTTTCAAATCCATTATGATCTTTGTCACTTGAAGTAAAAATCCATGAGTCTCTCACGGTACTATTCCACCGTGACGAAATCTTGGAGAAATATAATGCATGCAAACCCATGTGTACCCATTGATTTAAATGCCGACGGCAAGGGCATTTCCGAGCAACGGTCGTGCCGACATGAAGAAAGCATCGATTTACAGGGATTTCGTCGGCATGCCGTCGACATGGTCGGCATGCTGGTGAAATTGGTGCCCATGTCTAGGTTGCTATTGATTTTTTTAATTACTTTTGCTATTTTTGTTGGTATGCATCAGCATGCCCTCGGCATGCCCACAGCATGCCCACAGCATGCTCATCAGCATGCCAATCGAAAAATGGGCATTTCCACGACATGCCCTCGGCATGCCCACGAAATGCACACTTGGAATTCATCGGCACGGCATCGAAATCGGCATTTCGAACCTTGTGTGTACCTCAACCGCGTGTAGGGATTAGAGGGAGTTCTCTGCACATATATTTCTAGCAGGATTTAATAACAGCTATTCCGCTGCACGTTCACGAATTTTGACACTATATGATCTTCCTCCTATTGAGGACATATACAAGAGGCTTAGCAGGTTGCAGATCCAGTCTATGCCAGAGGGTGTTACTGGTACTACCTCCTCTGCTCATGTAACTATGAGTACTTGTAGAGGACGGACAAGAGTCTTCAGAGGCAAAGGCAGTGGGCATGCTGATGTTGGTCGCGGCAAGCCCACCTGCTCTTATTATAGGAGACTCGGACACATTGAGGCCAAGTGCTGGAATAAACTTGGACAGCCTGTAATTGCCAACCAAGTTTTTGTGACTAAACCTCTAGCCGTGTCTATTGAGGTAATGAGCCTTGCAGAGGCGGACTATGATGCAATTGTACAGCATCTAGCCCAACTGACCCATGAGCAATCTCGGTCATCAAGCAAAGCTTCTTATGTCTCTGCATGAATAGTTCATGGTTAATTGATTCAAGTGCCTCAGATCATTTGACAGGGAATTTCCAGTGTTTTAGGAAAATGCAGAAGATACCATAGGAACGCTTAGTGCAGCTTGCAGATGATAAGCATGGCCCCATCTGTGGTAAGGGAGGAGTGTCAATTACTCCCTTCATGCATCTCTCTGACATTTATTATGTGCCTAATATGGTAATACAGTTGCTATCTGTTAGTACTATTACTAAGCAATTGAATTGTCATGTCATTTTTTATGCAATTGGATGTACATTTCAAGACCACATGATGGGAAGGACGATTGGTGGTGGCCATGAGGAGGGAGTGTATATCAACTGATTCAAAATCCTATTGCTGCAGCCAATCAGACAGTACTACTGCAAGGAGTGTCTTGCAATGGCACAGACGACTAGGCCATCCTTCATTGGACAAGCTATGCCGGATCATCCATCATCTCTCTCCTGCCATGAAGATTCAATGTGATGCATGTTAACTAGGGAAGCATTACCATGCCAATTTTCCAATCTCTATCCAGTCTAGTAGTTCTGCTTGTTTTGATTTATTACATTATAATGTTTAGGGTCCTAGCCGTGTGACAGACCAACAATGTTATTGGTATTATTTGTTATTTATGGGTGATTTCTCTCATTTGTCATAGACATTTTTTATGTGGATGATTTGAATAAATCCTGATTCAAATTTATTTCTTGTGCCGCCAAAGACTTTTGGTTGTGTGGCATTTGTACATCTCCTTGAGCCCAGTCGTAACAAATTGGCTCCTAGGGTGGTTAAGTGCATATTTCTTGGTTATTCATGCACTCAAAAAGGATATAGGTGTTTTGAACCTATACACCAGATGCACTATGTTAGTGCGGATGTGACTTTCCATGAGTCTATTCTATACTTTTCCACCTCAAGTCATCAGATGAAAGTGGTTGAGATAGCTGTGCCAATGCCTGTACCTCCTGTAGCATGGAGGATTTTTCTCAAAGTAGTGGTGTACCTACTACAGAGCAAACTGTGGGCACATTTAGAGTTGTACCACCTGATGATAAGACTTTTAAGGTTGCTACATATCAACTTCCTATCAATTACAGAGAGAAGACACACCCCCTCCTCAGTTCCTACTAAGCCACCATCGTCCTCCCCCACTCAAGTATATGTTGAGGGTACTGACGATACTTCTGATATTTTGTCTTCAGGTTCTCTTTCTATGCCCACGGATGAAGATATTCCCATTGCTATCAGGAAGGCTCCACGATCTTATGCCCAGTATCATGTTGCCAGGAATTTATTTTTGCTGATTTTCTGGGTTCAGAGTTTCATGCGTTCACTGCTGCAGTTTCCAGTGTTGAGATCCCTACCTCGTACCAGCAAGCTCTTCTACATCCACACTAGAAGGTAGTATGGAAGAGATGTTTGCTCTTCCTGACAGAAACACCTGGGAGTTATCTACTTTACCGTCTAGTTCGCACTTTGTTGGAGCCAGATGGGTCTTTGCGTTGAAATACAATCCAAATGGGTCTATTTCTCGATATAAGACTCATCTTACGGCTAAAGGATTCACCCAAACCTATGTGGTGGATTTCTTTGACACGTTCTCCCCAGTTGCTCGACTCTCCACTGTTCATATACTAATTTCTATTGCAACTCATTCTGGATGACATCTACAACAACTGGATGTCACAAATGTGTTTCTATATGGAGATTTGCAGGAGATATATATGCAACAACCGCCTGGCTTTGAAGTTCAAGGAGAGTGTATGCAGACTCCGTAAAGCCATTTATGGTCTTAAGCAGAGCCCCCGAGCCTAGTTTTAGCGCCTATCTAAAGCATCTTCTGTTATTGGGAAGCAGAGGTCCTCGTCTAACCATTCACTATTTGTGAGGAAGAACAATAGTGGTACAGTGACTCTACTTGTATATGTGGATGACTTTATCCTCACAGGTGATGATGCAGATGGCATTTCTCAAGTAAAGGAGTACTTGACAAGCCAGTTTGTCATGAAAGACTTTGGAAAGCTGAGATATTTTTTAGGCATTAAGATTGCCACAAGTAAGCAAGGGATAATTATGTCACAAAGAAAGTATGCTCTTGATATTCATTAGGAGACAGGCATGCTAGGATCCAAGGATGACAATATTCCTATGGATCCTAAAGTTCATCTCTTTGATGATACAGTGAAGCTGAAGGACAAGAAAGCATATCAATAGCTGGTGGGGAAACTATTATATCTTACCATCACTAGGCCAGATATTAATCTTGCAGTGAGTAAACTAAGTCAGTTCTTAGACAAACTCACTGATGTTCATTGGCAGGTTGTGATGCAGGTGTTGAGGTATATTAAGGGATGTCTAGGTAAAAGCATTCTGTTTCATAAGAGGGCTCCTATGTTTGTTATTGCCTACTCAAACGTAGATTATGCAAGAGATGTTGGACACAGGCAGTATACCACTGGCTGCTGTACTTTTGTAGCCAGGAAGTTGGTAACCTGGAGGAGCAAAAAATGAAGTGTAGTTTCACGCTCTAGTGCCGAGTCTGAGTACCAAGCCATGGCACATACTGCAACTGAGATGATATGGATAAAATCATTGTTACGGGATCTTCATGTTACTATTCACAAGATAATGGAGATGCATTGTGACAACCGAGCTCCAACATGCATTGCAAATAATCCCATGTTCCACAAGAGAACGAAACATATGGAAGTGGATTGTCATTACACCAAGAGTTTGATTCAGCAAGATCTACTTCATATTACCTGTCTTGCCTCTTCAGACCAGACTGCTAACATGTTTACCAAGTTGCTGTCTTACCCTAAGTTTGAGAAGTGTAGAAACAAGTTGTGCATGGTAGATATATATACTCCAGCTTACGGGAGAATGTTAAGTTACGTTATATTATAAGGGGTGTTATATCCATTTTATTATTTCGTTGGGTTTATGTTGTAACTTTTTCCTCACCTCTCTCTATATAAAAAGGTGTAGAAAAGGCTTGGTAATTAAGAAAAATCATTTTCTTCAACATATGATGTAGACTTCTTTGAAACATTCTCTCATGTGGCACATGTCAGCTCCATTCGTGTAATTCTCTCGGTGGTAGTTAATCTGGATTGGCCATTATATCAGCTTGACATTAAAAATACTTTTCTTTATGGTGATCTACATGAAAAGGTGTATATGAGTCAACCTCCAGGCCATGAGGTTGAGGGGGAGTATATATGCAAACTGAAAAAGACAATCTATGTCCCAAAACAAAATCCCAGGGCACGGTTTGATCAATTGAGTGCCGAGGTGATGAAAGTTTGGTTCAAGAGGTCTAGTCTGATCATTCTATTTTCATCAATGGCACAATAATCTTGCCAATTTATGTCAATGATATGATATTGATAGGAGATGATGCAAGTAGCATTCAAGAGATGAAGAACTTCCTTCAGTGATCATTTGTTATGAAAGATCTTAGGGATTTCCATTATTTTATGAGCATAAAGGCTGCTAGGGACAAAGATGGAATGTCACTCTCACAGAGAAAGTATGCACTTGACATTCTAAAAGAGCCAGGACTTCTTAGGGCTAGGCCATCTACTATACTTATTGAGCAGAACGAGAAACATAATGTGACAGAGGATGCTCCCTTTGAAGATGAGCATAGAAATCAAAGCGTGGTTGATAAACTGCTCTATCTTACCATTACACATCCAGATAATAGCTTTTCAATGAGTCGGGCTAGTCAATACATGAAAAGACCATGTTATAGTTATTGGAATGATGTGTGCTTAATTCTACTATACTAGAAGGAATCCCCTGGTAAAGGACTCTTCTATCGAAAAAATGGTCATTGGGAGTTATCTTCATAATCTGATGCAAACTATGCAAGGTCCGTAGAGGATAAGCGATCTACCACAGGTTTTGCAGTCTTTCTTGAAGGCAATTTGGTTTCGTGGTACAGTAAGAAGCAGGAAGTGATAGCAAGATCTAATGCGGAGGTAGAATATAGAGCATGGCCCACATAGCTTGTGAAGTCATATGGATTACCTCCCTTCTGATTGATCTGGACATACCAGTGAAGAGCCATTTTCCTATTTATTGTGACAACAAATCAACCACCTACATAACCTTCAATCCAATCTTTCATGAGAGGAAGAAGTATATTGAGGTTGACTGTCACTTCAAACATAATTCTGTGATGGAAGAAAAGATCAGTACATCTCATATCTCTACAAAGTTGCAGCTAACAGAAATATTCACCAAAGCTCTCCCACGAAAACAACATGACTTTATCTTCAGCAAGTTGGGACTCAAAGATATCTACACCCCAACTTGAGGGGGAGTGTTGGAGTTTAGGGTTATTTTGGCTATTTTCTATCTTCGATGTATTAGTTATTAATTCTCTTTATTATGCTTCTTGTAATTTACTCATGCCTCTTCTTTCTAAAAGATAGGCTAGAGTTTTCATATTTTAATAAGACGGTTCATTTTTCCCTACACATGCATTTTAGCATTCCTCAATAGAAATATGTTATAAAATTAAAAGCTTCTAAAGAAGATATTGTCCTTTTGCTAAAATCAAGAATTATTGAGATAGCCATTTACTGAATGATTTTTTTTTTAAAGGAAATCATTTGATGAATGATGAAATCATAACTTTGAAGAGTTGAAAAATATGATGAGTGGAAGCTAATCAACAAAATATCAAAGTGTGAACATAGATTTACGTGAAAAGCCCCACTCACGAGAAACAGGGAGAAAATCATGAGAAAATACCCTGATAGGACGAGTTTCTGTATTGATCTTCTCAAAGAATAAGCAGGGCAATACATGCATATTTATAGGCCACCATACACTCCATAATCCTACAATAGGCAATGTGGGACTAAACCAACTACACATACTCTAACAGTAAGACTTTGAACATGTTATATTTTACTTGCTATTTTTAAGCTAAAAGAATTATTGTTCTTAAAAATAAGGATCATGCTTAGGAATTTACTAGGTTTTAACGGTTATTTGACTAGTTATCTAAATAGATATCCTTTAAAACAAAGAGAAAGGATGATTATCTAATTAATAACCATCTCGGAGGTGTATTACTTAATAAAAGGCTCAAAACATGGCCAAATTACAAGCTCGACTCCCAAAAGTGAAAGCAAGAAAAAACACTAGCAATAAAATTTTCAACATACGGATGTTGTCCCTATAAGATGATGTTATTTCTCCCCAACCAGATGCCCCAAAGCACCATCAGCGCCTCAGCCCTCTCCTTCTTTGCTCTGAAGACATTATGGCCACCATTTTGATTACCACTCCTAAAAGATCTCCAAAGCTCAGCATACGTAGACGACAATAGCCAGTCGGGGTTCAAGTGAATCCAGATCTGAGCAGAGAAGGGACAACAAAAAATAAGTGATCAACATCCTCATCCTCCACGCCACATAGCAAACAAGTCTTATCCGAACGAGGCACCCATCTCACCCTCCACACCTTCATCATAAGTCTGCCCCTTCTTAGAAGCCAAGCAAATATCTTCACCTGCAATTTAGAAACCAAATGAGACTAGAATCCTTAAGAAAATCGATACCCATCGAAAAGTCACCACTCCCTAACCTTCTATATGCATTCGCAATTAAGAAATCTCCCTCCTCCCAATAGAAAGGATCAACGCTGTCCTCAGGCCAAAACCCTTCCACCTCCTATAATAGAGTCTGGACCTCATTTATCCTTTGATCTGAAAGATTGCTCACAAAAGACAAGCACCAATAGCCCTCCTACACCTCAGCCACCTTCACCTCCTTAGCTGTGGCCAAAGCAAACAGTCTAGGAAAGCAGCCGCACAATCTCCCTTGACCCATCCAATCATCCAACTAGAATCTAAACACCTCAGCAGTACCCAAGAAAGGAGCAAAGAAGCCCTACACCTTTAGCGCAACCTGCGAGAGTCCCCTAACAAAATGAGAAGAACCCGACAGCAGAGACAATAGGGGATCCTAACAAGCAATATTACCATAGCACGCCTGGAAGAATCCTCCCAACAAGCCTTCCTTATTTTCAAGGAGTTTACCAATCCACTTGGACAAAAAACTCTCATTGATCCTTTCCAAATCTCAAAACCCTTAGGCCCCCTTCTTCCACAAGCCTACATGCGTCCTTCCAGGCTACCATCTTCGCCCCATTCCTAGTAGAACCATAGTTCTTCCGGAAGAAATTTCTCATGAGTCAAGATTTTTTTTTTCAATCTGCTGCAGCAATTTTAGGACGGAAGTAAATAAGAAGGCATAGCAAACAACACTGTGCTTAGAAGCACCAGTCTACCCCCCTAGACCAAGGTTCAAAATGCTGATTTTAACGCCATGCCAATGAAATTCTCAATGTGCATTTCGTGGGAATGCCGAGGGCACGCCATGGAAATGCCCGTTTTTCGATGGCCATACCAATGGGCATGCCGAGGGCACACCGTGGAAATATCGAGGGCATGCCAACAAAAAATCACAGAAGTACTCAAAAATGATATCAATTTCAAGAAAATCTGTGTGTGTGTGTGGTCATGTGTTTGTGTGTTCGACCCTTAACCCTGCCCATCTAAACTTATAAACCCTTACCTAGAGCTTCTCCATCAATACACACCTCAAGCCTTACTCAACCAGCACAACTCACCAAACACGTCGGCATCTGGCAGCATGCCGACCACGCAGTTGGCATGCCGACAAAATGGTCGACATGTCGTCGACATCCCTGCATTTCGACACCATGTGCATATCGGTAAAGATGTTTTTCAAAAATAGCCTTGCTAGCGGCTTGCCATCAATGTTTGAATCACTACCCTAGACAAAACCTTGGAAGCCCAGCCTACCAATCTCTTCTCCAACCACTCGACCAGGGGGCTCCAAGCCTGCGCAGGAATCCTACTATTTGACAAAGGAATACCAAGATAGGAAATGGGTAGAGAGCCTTCTGCCATGCAAAGTGCCAAGCTACACATGTTGGCCTCCTCAATAGACATTTGGAGAGGAATAAAAGCAAACTTGGAAAATTTTATCTGCAGTCCTGACGCTTCCCCAAACAACTCCAACATGATGCACATTCTCCTTGCCTCTGCCTCGAATCCCTCCACCAAGAACAATATGTCATCAGCATACTGAAGCACAGGAATCACATTCCCATCTCCCGCCTGGAATCCCCTAAATTGATCCCTTTCGCAGGCTCTGACCGCTGCTCTCACCAGTGCATTTGCTACCAACACAAACATCGAAGCCAACGGACAACCTGTTTAACACCCCTTCTTGGCTAAATCCATCCACCAATCGGGTTTTCATTAATGAGAATTAAAGAGGTTGTAGTAACATACCACTTCATCCAAGCAACCCAACAAAGGAGGAAGCCCCTCTTAACCATGGAGGCCCACAAAACGACCATTGTATAGAATCATAAGCCTTCCTAAAATCAACCTTCCACATAAATGACTTCTTGTCCCTCCTCCAAGAGGCGAGGATCTCAGTAGCAACAACATAGCCATCCAAAATATTCCAGCCTAGGACAAAGGCCATCTACACTTAGGAGATCACCCCTGCCAATACTCCCCTCAGCCTATTTGCTAGGGTCTTCGCCACAATGAGGTAAATGGCATTGGACAACGCAACGGGTCTATACTCGTCACTTGACTCTGCCCCCTCCTTCAAAAGCACAAAAGTAAAAAATTTGTTAAGCCTGTTAAAGCCAACATTACCCTCTAAGGACTTCGCCACCACTTGCATAATGTCGTCTTTAACAAGCATCCAGAACTCTTTATAGGAGTGCACCAGGAAGCCATCGAGACCAGGACAACCCTCAGCATTCAGCCCCCAAATTGCCTTTTGAATCTTATCCTCTATGAATGGCATCGTGAGCCCCCTAGCCTGCTCGTCATTGATGCCCAGAGTCTCCACACCCAACCATCTCCATCGCCCCCCCTACTCCTCCCAGTAAACTCTCTATAATAGTCTACAGCAACACTACCCACATACTCCACACCAAGCACCCTCAGCTTATCAATCCAATTCCTATGCCTTCTCCTTGAGGCCTCCAAGTGGAAAAACCAAGTGTTAGAGTCACCCTCCTTCAACCACTTCTGTATAGATCTCGTCTTCCACTTCAGTTTCACCTTCTAATCCTCCATTGAGCCACTCGCAAGTGTTCAGCTTTATCAATCCACTCCTTTACAGATAAGAGACATATATCTTCCACCATGTCCAACCTCAGCCATGCCTCCCCTTTCATTTTGTCGCAGTCCTCCTTCATCTGCCTCCTAAACACCTTGAGGAATGCCTTCAACTCTTGCAACTTTGCTTCCAACCTCATCGTTGCCAATCCATTTGGTTGGAAAGACCTCCACTTCTACAATTGCTCTCTGAACCCTTCTTCCATCAACCACGCTCAAATTTAAAGTACGTCCCAAACTTCATTCAACTGCCAAAGAAGCGGTGTGTGATCTAAAAAAAGTCATCTCCAAGGGTTTGACCTCCACCAGCAGAAAAGCTTCCATGAGCTCAATCGAGGATAGGAACCTATCGATCCTGGATCTCAGGCTTGCAGTACTCCTCCATGTGAGAGCACAAGAACTTGGCACCACATCCACCAAGCCATGCGTTCCTACAAAATCTACAAAAGCCTCTGAGCCATTGTCCCTCCCTTCTTTGTCCCCCAACCTATCTTCTGGAATCAAAGTAACATTAAAATATCCCCCTATCAGCCAAGGAGAGCCCTAGAATCTTACAACTACCTGACTTAACTCCTCCCAAAGCCGCAGCCACATAGCATCACCATTCAGCCCATAAACTGCAGAAAAGACACAAGTGAAATTGTCCCAACACATCTTAAGCTGCACTAAGGCAACGAAAGAGCTCACAGACGAATCAACCAGAGAGAACACATCCTCCTTCCACCACAAAACCACTCCACTTGACCTTCCAACCGAATCCAAAGCAACAAAACCACCCAAACTTTCAACTCCAACCTCCCTCCACAGATTCCGATCACACTGCTCCATCTTTGTTTCCTATAGAATCACCACCTCAGCGCCCCACAAGAGAAATCTACAAATCATATAAATAGAAATTTTAAGTAACTATTTTCATGTATGTATCTCTATTTTGCCTTATTCCTCTCTTTTGGCTTATAAATACTATAAAGGCACAAGCACCACCACTTAACCTAAATAATTTAGTTTTGGATCAGAGTTTCATCATCATAGTTAATTACCCATCTTGTTTAACTATTTAGACTTGTTCATTGTCCCTCTGCAATTTCAACACCTATGTTCCTAAATCTCAATTAATACCAAATCTTTTATGCATCTCGATATGTTCCCCCCATGCGATAGACACAAGTCCTCCCAACTCCATATTCCAATCCACATCAAGAATAAGGTGATCATACAACACAAAAATCAGTGATACTGCCTAATGAAAACTATATTTCTATTCCAAATGAGATATTCACATTACAATGCACATCAAGGTGACAATAATGTAAATGAGAGCAATAAAAGTTTATGGTCCACTTAGACAAACTTAAACACGACTATGTAATGCAGATGTGTGTAATTTACTGAAGTCTCTCGAAGATGAATCCTTGGCATGGCAAGTAGTTATCTTGCTTGGATACAGGCTCAGAAAAATAACACAAACTCATTTAACAGCATGCCCATTGACTAGTGATTTCTCTTGAAATATTCAGACAGAAAGCCCAGTGTGAATCAACTGTTCCTTTGACAGCGCACACTATCAGCTAACAATTTATCCAAACACGATGACTAACAATCTTTACACCTAGCATGATACACATGACTTCAACTGAGTACAGCCTACTTGTTGTAATGTTCACAGAAACAAATTTAGTATCAACATAGTTCCGTCAAACTTATGACTGAGATCAGATGGAAACCAAGCCAAACTATTAAAGATCCCCAACTATAGTCTATAAGCAACAGAATACAAATGTGGACCTTTATCTGTATACTCATCAACATTGGAAGACATCGGCGATAAATGCAATACCCTCATTCCACACATCAATTACAAGTTTCAGAAGGCGAGTAATTATTGATTTTTAGATTAAAAAAATTATTTTTTCAACACAAAAAGTGTCAAAGTGAAATCATAACAAAACCCTGTCCAAATTTGATAGATTTTGTCACTTCCCTGTCAATTACAGCACAGAAACTAAAAACAAAAATGCTTTCTGGCTTCGATTTTTCCAAGAACTCGGTAACTTTAGAATGCCAGCAGAAATTGAGAGAACCACGTGTCCACTTCCTAAAGTGAAGTAATAGGTCCCAGAGTCCTGGCGTGTAAGTCCTCTGAGCTAAGTAACAGTACGAATCACCGGTTCCTCAAGCGTCCTTATTGGTTCCTTCTATCATTCGTCCCACATCTAACGGCTCACAATTTTGCCAAATAGAATACCAACCAAGTAAAACCCCAACACCACCATTTTGGACAAGGCAAAACCACGCGAATCCGATGAGCCACCAAGATCATAGCCGTCACTTCAGAAAACCCGATCAAAAGATAGAAAGCAACAATCTTTGCTATTGTAGGAGGTGCCCAATAGACGAAAATGGGTAAAAAGTCGCACCTTTGGAGCGCGAAGAGTGTTCTGAAAAACGAGGCTCTGGAAGGTGCTGCCTGGATCAATGGATGGCCTGAACAGCCCCACTGGAGACGAAGCGGAGGACCGCCGAAGACCCTCGAATAAAGGAGGGGTCATCGGAGATGAACCCTTCGCTCTGCTGGAAGGGATCAGTGTTGATTGCAGCGACGCCATCGAAGCTCGCTTGCCCCCACTCCCTCTCGGGATGAAGAGCAAATAGAGGATAAAACGTCAATGTCACGTGCTTCTACCGGTTGGGGTACGACGAATATTCGAAAAAGAAAAATCATGCACACACTTGTCACGGCGTGTGTTTTTGCTTAGTTTAAAATTTAAGTGATAATTCTTAAATTTAATACGTATTAGATAGAGGTGTAAAAATTTAGTATGTTGAAATTATAGTGATAAAAAGATATTAAGTTTTTAATTTTATGATAGGATTTGATATGATAAAAATAAGGATAATTGGAAATAAACTTATATACTATATATTGATCTTACTTTATCATTATTCGCCCTCACCTCATCCTCCCCCTCTCCCTCCTCATCTTTTTGGAAACATACATTCCCCTTCTGTATTTATTGCTCCTATAAATCTTAGTCACTACCCCTCGATTAATTGTAAGAGTTATCTTTAGTCGGTGCATCTACATCAGCAGACGCTAAGGATGAATAAAATATGTAATTTAAGTATAGCTTTTTAAATCAAAAGTCATATAGTAATGGCTCAGTCAAAAGCTACAGCAATAATAGATATTTGCTTTGAATCTCCCCTGTAGCTCTGTCCTCTTACACTTTCTATTCTCGCAGTAGCTTATATTCCACTCGTGACCATTCATGAATAGGGGCCCAGGTCTTCAAAGGCCTCCTCCTCTCATCCTTTTACCCCTCCTCTTCTTTATATCATGCTCAAGTCAACGCCATGGAACCACATCCATTACACCATACTCCTTATAACTACGAGAGCTCTGCACCTGTGATCTCTCCCCACCCTAACCAACAAAGACAATTGATCGAGCTTCTTAAAATAGAGAACTCAACTCAAATGCAATCACACGCACAAGAACACAAAGAATTGTTGACCCAGTTCCACCTAGAAAGGTGTACGTCTAAGGGCAGATGATAACTCCTAAGCTTCACTAGTTAAATATGAAATACAAATGAAACTCTCTATTCCTCACTTCTCTCGAATTGCATAACCCCTCTCCTTCGTGCGACCTAGGTATATATGGGTTGCATGATGCTCAATCGTGGGCACTAAAAATTCATCCATGATCCCAGAATCTAGTCATTAGGGAGGGGATGACGTGTAATCGTCAAGCCAGTTGGCGTAATAATGGAGCAATGACTCAATCGTTTCATCTTCGGTCAACCAGACCCATTGATGGGTAGTCAGATCCACCAAGACATAGGGCGGACTAGGCGGACTAGTCAAGATCCGCCTAGTCCAATTTGGGATAGCTAAACCCACCCGAATGCTGGTATCCGGATCCCAGAACACTACCAGGCAAGCGGGTTCGGGTCACAGGGTTTATTCCCTGATCGGGAGGATTTATCCTCCCTCATCAATGACAATGCCTTGAAATTGTGGATGGGACTTGCTTATTGAGGCTGCACATCAGCTTCACTTGGCTACTTTGAATGCCATAATCTGTACTCGTCCGATCTTGATTCCTCACATGTATAAAACCCCTATTCCATCTCCATTCTTATAGTGGTTAGATTATCGATTTCTGATTTGCTTGGATGCTCCAATCTATTGATATGCTTGTCGTCATTTCTTTGCATGTATGGTAGATCCTTGTGGTTGTAGGTTCTTCTATTTTCCTCTTGCTACCAACCGTTTGACATCCCATTATTTGTGACATGGTTTTTGGTCATGCAATTGTGTTGTATGGCATTTTCTTATGTTCATTTGATTTTGCACTATGTTTCTTCGAGATGTCCTGCATGCATGACTTGACCATAGGCATATCAACATTGTGCTCACATGTCTCTACTTCGACTACCATTCAACATAATAGAGGTGTACACAATAAAAAAGGTCCTATATACTTTTATTGAATTAAGGAAGGCACTGCAAATAATTTAATGACGTAATTGCATTTGAAATGTATACCTACTAACCTTCCACCTTCGTATGCAAGTATTTTTTTTACAAATTTAAAATATGGTAATCTCCTATCAAATTTTGTGACTAAGATTCTTTCCATAAGTTTGAAAAAATCTACAATGTCATGAAGTTAAAATTATCTCTATTCATCAATTTCATAAGCCATGACATCCTTGTTGCAAAATGATTATTTTCATTATCATTTTGCTATGGACGATTTTTTGCAATATTTGTAATGGCTACTTGACACACTACAAAAAAAGTAACCTATACCAATGGGTAAATTTCAATAATATTATAAATATGTTACTGTAGATCTCCATAAATTGTCACTAATTCCTTAAAATTCCTAACAAGGCTTAGCTTCTTTTCTTTCTTTTTCTTCTCCTCTTTCACTTTATTTTTCCTATCAAGGCTCACCTTCTCTACTCCATCCTCATCCACTCCCTCAGGCGCTCCCACCAACTCTATGAGACCTTCCTCCTCCTCCTAGTCCCCCTCCCGCCACTCCCTGCTCACCTACAATGCCCCAATCTCCGTCTGCGCCCACAATGGGGACATTGAGATGACCCTCACCCTCCTCTCTTGCATGCATGCCGATGGCGACCTTCCTCCAAAAGATCTACAACGGCCTCGAGGGTGATCGCATTGAGCTTGACTACAAGCTCCTCAACGATCTCATCAATGTACACTCACCTCGATTAGACCTAGATATATAAAGTCGATGTCTCAATGCTGACTCTCAGATGCCCTAATTGTATATCAAGTCTGACCTCTCATTGCTTCTATCCCTCTCTCTAACATCACTACTCTCTGGTCATTCACCGCTATGTATCGCACTTGAGGTATATTGATCACAAAGCCCTAACAACCATCGATCCAAAACACAGGTTTGCCACCCCCTCTTGATCTCTAGCGTTTCTCCTTCCCTTCCAGCCTCCATCCATTATCCCGCATGGAGCCAATCCCCAAATCTAGTTTTCTCGATCAATGTTTTGATCCTAGTGAGGATAGTTCTCGTATTAGGGTTTTGTTAGGAATTCTCTCCTGCTCGATCTTCCAATGGCATAGAGGATGTCCAATTGAAACCTCTCCTTAGAGGGACCAACATCGAGGTAGGACGTCTAGCACTGGGCATAGAAGAGCTCATCAATGTTATTAGGGAGATGGAGGTCGAGGAGGTTGGATAGCTCATAGGTGAGGTTGTGGAAGCGGTAGGAGATGGAGTTGAACTAGAGGGTGACTACATGGAATGTGACCTTCATTATGTTGGTCTAGTCGGGTGACGGCAAGTTGCCCTCAAGGTGTTCGACAAAATGCCAGAGAGGAATGTGGTGTTGTGAAATATAGTGTCAACCTCCTCCCAAGGCCCCTATCCAATGCCCTTGAGTTCAATCCCTTTCTTCCCTCCTTAGTTGTTTTTTGTCATCCAATCGTTCATTGATTAGGCATGGGATCTATGATTCTATATGTGCAGCAAGTAGAAGACTCCTCCCTTACATCCTCCCTTTCACTATGTACTCGTTCAACTCCTTGTTCATGGAAGACTCATGTACTTATCCATTGCATAGTGGCTAAGTTTAGGCATCGAACCTCAAACCTCCCTAGAATTATTTCCATTCTGTTGGAGATACCTTACTGATATCATCATCCTTATAGTTGGATGCTTTCCTTTACTCTATTATTTTACTATAGCAGATTTCTTTGATGGCTTTGACCCTTCATGGGGGGTTTTCTAACATCCATTAGGATTGCTGAGAGAAGCATAGGTGTTACGACCCGTGCCATTAAAGTCCTTTAAGACGTCTGGGACTCGGGTCAGACGTCTGGACACCTTCCCAGACATCTAGAAATCAATTTTTGTGTGCGTACGTCCTCGAGTCTGCGCGCGTGCCGCGCGCAGACTGTGCACAGCCACCTTCTTCTCTCCCCTCTCACCGACAGAACCCTCCCCTGTGCCTACTTAAACCCTTCTCCTCTCCCTCGTTCACCACCCCACTTCCAGCCACCTTCTCCTTCCTCCAGCGAGAGCAAGAGAGGCAAGTGCAGCAAACGAAGCGGCGGAGAGGAGCAGCTTGAGAAGGAGAGGAGAGGAGAGCGCGCGAGCTCGCGAAAGAGCTCGCCGGAGAAGCTCACGGCCGGTCGGGCATGCGCACGGTGGAGAGGTGTGCCAGGGAGGTTTCCTCCGACACTGCTGCAGCTAGAGCAGCGGATGAGCGAGCGTGGCGCGACCGCGCGCAGCACGAAGAAGACGAAGGCAGCTTCTGAATCTGGGATTTTCCCAGAATCAGACGTCTGGACCTACATCCAGACGACGTAGACGACATCTGGAGGAGGCTCCGGATGGCTGAGAGGTAAATCCTACACCCTATGCCTCCCTTTGCGGATACAGCCATGCAGGTCGTTGTGCCGAGGCACTGATACGTGTCGTATTGAGGAGATTTACGTTGCGCGTGCAGGATTCGTTTCGGGAAGGCGCGGGACATGCCCTCCCACGCGGTTCAGACATCTGGCAAGGCACCAGACGGCGGGGAGCATCTCCAGACTTCCGGAGAGGTGGTCGAACATCTGAAACTAGGTCCAGACGGTTCAGAAGGATCCCTGGATGTTTGAGGAGCAGCACAGAGTGAGGTGTGATTTTAGACTTCTTTTAAGACGTCTGGAAGGTGTTCCAGATGTCTGATTTGAGTTAGGATTGTTGTTTTGACCTGTTTAGGGTCCATTTGAGGTCCGATTTCCGCAATTAAGATTTCATTCTTCTTCGTATAAGTTCCTCTACTTGTTGGAATGCTTTTATCATGTTCTGAGTGGTTTCTTGTGGTTGATCCTTGTGTTAGGACCTCGTTCCATTGCGGATTTGGGGGTTGCGGAGGCACGTGGACCTGCCGATCAAGCCCCCATTACTCTTGGTTTTGCTGGTAGAGTGGCTTCCCCTAGATTAATTACAAAAATGAATGCATATCTGGAATGAATGTTAGATCCTTGGGTATGGCATGAATCCTAGGACTAGAAACACTAGATTGAATGTTAGATCCTAGGATATGGCATGAATCCTAGGATTAGAAATACTGGAATAATTGTATTGAATGCATGAATTGCAGTCTTGGATGATTAAATAAAATAATAACAATTGCCTGTAATTGGATAACAGCTGCCTATGGAATGTAAAGTACTGTTGTTAGCAACTGTTGCATGTATGTTCCTATTGTTGCAATTAAATACAAGCTGCCTGTATATGAAATGGAAATAGAAATGATGAAACCTAGTATGACTTGGCCTAAGAAACATGAGTATGAACCCTACGGGGAATTAGGAGTAGAGCTTCTGGAAATAAATGGAATAGAACTGGAAATGTGAATGGGGAAGTGAGCTGGCCCTTGAGTACGGAGTACCAAAGAGAGCGATTGTCCCCCTGTTTAGTGCAGAGCGGAGTTAGCCGCCCTAGGGTTGGGACCCGAGGTTAGAATTGGCCACTTTGTAATGACTTTTTGGCCCTCGCGTACACAGTACCGGGGAGAGCTACTAGTGTAGGGAGAGCTAGCCACCTCACGGGGCCCGGGGTTCAGCTAGCCGTCCTACACCGACTTGTTAGGCCCACTGGGCAAACCAGGGTGTCAGGCTAGGGTGCGCGAAATGTGGAGGGGCGAGACCCCTGTTTGGTTCTTAAGGGCTAGACCCCTGTTACTGAGAGGGCTATGCCCTATACTGGTTCCGTGCTGTGCTTTGGGCGCACCCGTTAACGAAAACGACTGACCTCGTGCCAGTGCAGGGTAGGTACCCGTGCACTTATCGTGAGTGTCGTAGTCACCGTTACGTCTGTCAGCGACCTTGGGGTGGTTAACTGAGTGTAGGACCACCACAGGAAACTCTCCCAGCCAGGAGAGCACCACGTGCTACTTCTATTCTTCGGAAAAGACTGCAATCAAGATCGTTCCCACGAGGAACATTCGAGATAAAAAAAAGACCTGATAACTAAACCAAGTGATGAAAGAAAGAATAATTAGTTAAATAAAGAAAGAAAGAAATTAAAAACAACAGCTACCTGTCCACCTTTACTGTTTTTAGTTAGTTGGTTGCCACTCTACTCGGCGTTCGCTGATTTCGTGTACTCATAACCTTTTTCAGGTCCAGGTGTTGAGCAGCCAGAGCCTACGGCTGCAAGAGGTGCTGGGCCCAGTAGAGCCCAGTAGTTGTACCTTTTGTTTGTACCCCGTTTCCGTTGTAGTGAGTATTTTTGTTACACTTCTGTACTCTTTTATTGTAAACTTTATATTGCTGTACATTTTTAAATTCTCTACTGCTGTGGTGGTGTGTACTGTAGTAGTTTACTTCTTTACTGCTGTACTTTTGTTACTGTTAGTTGCTTGCATGGTGAATGTGGTTTATTTTTACTGCTTTTTGGTTACTTCCTCATTGGACGACTAGGTCTTGGGATCAATCGAGTCAATCTGGTCTCGTGTCCTGTAGGGATTCGGGAACCGGGTCGTAACAATAGGCATCCCATTGATGCTACTTATACCCTTGTGTTACAGGTTTGCATGACTTTATGTTATTGTGTTGATGTGATTCATGTAGCATATTCCCTCAAAAACCAAATGCTTTCTTGTCCTTTTAATAAAAAAATGTTGTATTAGCCTTCTCACTTACATGACATTGTATATTGGTCCTATAGAAGGCATTTGAAAGTGTATGCTTTGTCCATAATGTAGGAGCTAACATACATAGGCTTATTGTGTGCTCTATGATATTGTAATTCCTGCAAATAACAAGGGTAAATATAGCATTGGATGCCTATATTGGTTCAAGAAAGAGTGGGATTTCCAAGGATAGATGGGACTGGTTGAGCAGATTTTGGCAAATATTCCATGACTAGGTAATATAGATCAAACACCAAGAAATTAATTTCTTTGGCAGCATTTTGGACAATCAAGTTGCAACATATTGATGTTTTTAGGGGTTGTATGATCTTTATTAAAAGCATTTGCAACTGCGAGAAAATTTTCAAAGATCCAAGATCTTTTGACTCTTTTTCATAACTTTGGGACGATGTGTGCTTAATATTTTTCAAATTTAGTAATTTTAATATTCATTGATCTTGTGTAAAAGAGAGAGGTGGAAATTTAGTAATTTCTTGCCTTGACTCTTCAAAGTTGAATTGGAAAATTTATTGCTTTTAGCCCTTAAGAAGTTGAAGTCAATTAACTCTTTTACTTCAGCTGCCTTGATTTCGTAGTTGCAACAGGAGGTTGATCTTGTTGATTTTGAAACTGATGGATTAATGCCATCATAATTGTTTTCACAAAAAAATGTTAATGCAAAATATCTTTCCATTGTGTGGACCCAATCTATGCTAATTTGGTCATCTTTGTCATCTCTCATCAGATCCGCATACTGGCAATAGACATGATTTAATTCATCAAATATTTACATCGTCGCAAATTGTCTCCATTTTTTTCTTTATCCTTTAGTCATACTACCAAGTGATCCCTTATCACCCAAGCCTGAGACTGCAGTGTTGGTTTGGGAAATGGTGCTAGATTTGTTTCTCCTCTAAACTTTCTAAAGATTTGATCTCTTAATGGACCTACAAATTGAGAAAAAATTCAATTGGATATGTGAATTGTCTTCAGGCGTGGAGAAGCTGTGATAAACGCTAGTTTATCATCATTCTTATGTATTAAAACAAATATAGCTCTTGGGATTTTGCTCCGCAAATGGGTGTTTTGGATTGCATTTAGGCATAAATTAGGTTAGGCATGCATTTTCCTTTTTATTGCATTTTTTATGTGTTTTTGTGAGTGTTAGGGATATATAGATTGACAGATTCCTAAAACCCTAGCACTCAAGAAGGCAACTGGTGAAGGAGAAGTCCAAACCAGCTAGAACTCAGCTTTATCCAGCTCACTTGAACTAGGGTTAGCTCATCCTAGCTCCATTTAGCTCATCTCAACTGAATGACAACTCAAGAGAGCTCATCTTAGCTCACCTTAGCTGATGTCAGCTCATATCCAGCTCAACTTAGCTGAGTTTAACTCATCTTAGCTCCCATCAGTTCACTAGGAGCTTTAGCTAGCTCAGCTGAGTTGACTGGAGTTCACCTCAGCTCAAGACCAGCTACATCCAGCTCCACTCAACTCTAGCCAGCTGAAGATGACTTCATCTTAGCTCAGGAAGCTCAAGTCTAGCTCCAGGGGACTCAGCTTAGCTCAACTTAGTTGAGCTAAGCTATCTTAGCTACCTCAACCAGCTAGGTCCTCCCTAGGAGCATTAGACCCAACTCACCTCGGCTCCTTTCAGTAGAAGCCAGCTTTCTTTAGCTTGGCTTAGCAGCTAGCAAAGAACTAGAAAGATAAGCCAGCTAAAGTAGCTCCATGCCACCCTCTTCAGTAGCTGCCAGCTCCAGTTTGCTCCAGACTTCTTCTATCTAGCTCCACTCCTCAAACCCTAGCTCCAATTGCCTCCTCCTCTACTCTATTACTAGCTTAGCTAGCTTAGCTTAGCTAAGCTCCAGCTCCCTTGGCCATCCACCACCCTAAATCCCTACCTAAACAGCTCCACCAACTAACCCTACCTAAGTCCACCTAAGCTAGGTCCACCTCTACTCTAAGTTGGCGCCACCACCATCACCACCTTTCAACCCTCAACCACCACCAATGGGCACCAAAAGTCGGCGCCAAAAACACCCATAACCACCCTCTTTTTGGTGCCAACTTTTCCCTCCAAAAATACCCTCATCTTAACCCTACACCTACTCCCTCAACCCATCCCCACCATCCACCTAACCTCCCTTCTAGAAGACCCTAGGTTGGTGCCAATTTGGTGGTGTCTCTCCACCACCAAGAGCCACCAACACCACCATAAATACCACCCTACAAACCCCTTAGGTTGGCACCAAACACCCTCCACCCTAGGATCCCTAACTACCATCCTAAACCTAATCCTAGCCCTCCACCTAAGGCCATGCCAACCACCACCTTTCTATCTTATAAATACCCCATCTAACCACCACTAAAACCCATCCTCTATTAGTGTTTAGTCTACCATATACCCACCATAATTCAAGGCTAAGGACGAAGAAGAGAAGAAGATTAAGGGGGTATCCTACCTGCCCCCTTGGTGCCTTCTTCCCCTTCTCTCTTCATCCTTGTGCCACTCCAAGGAGGAGCAAGCTTTTCAATTTGGAGGATGGCCAGGCATTGGAGGAGATAAGGGTGGTGCACGCCCACCCTTGGAGAAGACTTGAAGGTGGTAGCTTCCACCTTGGAGGAGCCAAGGCACGCCCCCCTTCTAGTGCTTGCCAGAAGGAGACCACATCTTGGTTCAAGAAGAAGGAGAAGGAGTCCTTTTTAATTGCGGGAGCAGTCGCAGTTGGAGCAAGAGCTTCACCATCTTCACCATCATCATCCAGGATTTTTGTTTCATTTGCTTTTTAGTTTCAATTTTTGTCATAGAAACTTTCCTCTACAAGTGTAGAATAAAAATCCATTTCCTATAAAATTACCTTTTTAATTTGGTGCATCTTCTTCTTGCTTGAATTTTATTTTAGCACTTTCACACCCTCTTCCCAATTATCCTAGACCCTTACTTGCCTAGGGTAATGTAAAGACCCGTTCTGTCCTGAGCCTTTTAAGATGTCTGGACTGTCGGTCAAACGTCTAGTCAAATGTCTAGAAATCAAAATTTCTGGTACAAGGTTTGCGTCTGCACGTGGGCTGCGCGTAGACAGTACCCTCTCTCTCTCTTTCCCTCCTCTCTCCTCCATCCAAACCCTAACACACCCCTTTATAAACCCCTCTTCTCCTTTCCTGTTCTCCCCACTCCACTACCAGCCACCTTCTTCTCTTCCTCTCCACCCCAGCGGGAGGAGCTAGCGCGAGAGAGAGCGCGAGAGCGGTGATGAGGAGAGGCGGAGTGAGGAGAGGAGGAAGAGCCGAGCGCGAGCTTGTGAGAGCTCACAGGAGGGTGCACGGCCGGAGCGACGCGTGTGGGAGGAGGAGAGCATCGGGGGAGTCATCCTCGACACTACTGCAGCCGAAGCTGCAGGCGAGGAGGCGTGGCCGCGGCTGCACGCAGCGAGGAAGAGCAGGAAGAGGTTCTGGTTCTGAGATTTTCCCAGAATCAGTAGTCTGGTGTGACATCCGGACGTCGAGGTGGACGTCTGGTGACTACACCGGACGTTTAAAAGCTGACCTTCACGAAGGTACATTCCCTTTTGCAGATACGGCCATGCAGGCCTCTCCGCAGCTACGTTTTGCATGGCTAATTATAGGAGATTTGCTGTCACATGTAGGGATTGCTTTGGGAAGGTGCGGGACACGCCCTCCCACGCGTTTCAGACGTTTGGACAGCTTACCAGACGACCGGAAGCACTCCCAGACATTTGAGAGATAGGTTGGATGTCTGGAGCTGGGTCTAGACGATCGGGGGGAGGTTCTGGACATCTGAGGTTGACGCAGAACCTGAGGTGAGTTCTTGTTTACTTTTAAGACATCTGGACCTTGTGCCAGACATCTGATTTGAGTCTGTAGCTTCGTTTTTGACTCGTTTAGGGTCCGTTTTACGCAAACAAGTTATCGGTGTTTTCCTTGAGAGTTCCTCTTCTTGTTAGAAGGCCTTTTATACTATTCTGAATGTTCTGTTGTGTTTGTTCCTTATTATAGGACTTCATTCCATTGTGGGTTCGGGGCTTGCTGAGGCACGTGAGCCTGTCGTTCGAGCCCCCAATACTCCTGGGTTGTCTGGTAGAGTGGCTTTCCCTAATTTAATTATAAACTTGAATGCATATGTGGATTGAATAACTAGAACCTAGGATATGGCATGAATCCTAGGATGAGAAGTTACTTGAAATGTCTGTATGCGTGTTTGATTTGCAGTCTTGAATGAATAAATAGAAAAGATAACAACTGCCTGTTAATAAACAAGAGCTGCCTGTGAAATATTAACTACCTGTGCTAGTTAAACAGTTACATGTTACATTACCTGTTGTATACGTTAAATGATAGAAATACGAGCTGCATGTGTATAACCTGAGAATGGAAATGTGAATGATAGAAAGATGAGCTGCATGTGTATAACCTGAGAATGGGAATGTGAATGATGAAACCTGGTATGGAATGACATGAGAAATATGAGCATGAACCCTACGGGGAATTAGGAGTAGAGCTCCTGGAAATAAATGGAATGGATTTAGAAATGTGAGTGGGGAAGTGTGTTGGCCCTTGAGTACATGGTACCAAAGAGAGCGACTGTCCCTTGTTTAGTGTAGAGCAGAGTTAGCACCCTTGGGTTGGGACCCAGGGTTAGGATTGGCCACTCTGCACTGACTTCTTGGCCCTTGCGTACACTGTACCAGGGAGAGCTACTAGTGTAGGCAGAGAGCTAGCCACCCCACGGGGCCCGGGGTTCGCTAGCCACCCTACATAGACTTGTTAGGACCACTGGGCAAACTAGTGTAGTCAGACGAGGGTGCGCGGCCTGTGGAGGGGCGAGACCCCTATTTGGTTTTGAGGGGCTAGACCCCTATTACTGAGAGGGCTAGGCCTTATACTGTTCCGTGCTGTACTTTGAGCATACCCGTTAACGGAAATGACTGACCGCGTGCCAGTGCGAGGTAGCTACCCGTGCGCTTATCACGCGTGCCGTAGTCACCGCTACATCTGTCTGTGACCTTGGGGTGGTTGACTGGTGTTAAGGCCCGTGCTGTTTAAGTCTTGTAAGACATCTAGACTTTAGGTCAGATTCTGGTAAAACATTTGGATTGAGGGTCAGACGTCTGGTAAGATGTGTGGACTCATTCCCAGACGTCAGAAAATCGACAATCTTGGGTACAAACTCGCGTCTGCGCGTGTAACGAGCTCGTGCCCCAGACGTCTTTTAAGACGTCTGGGAGGTGGCCCAGACGTCTGTAAAGACGTCTGGGATCACATCCAGACGTCTGACCAGACGTCCGGGATAGTTTACAGACGTCTGACGAACAGTTATACTCGCACGGGATATTCGTCTGCGCGCCTGTGCGCGCAGACCTGCGATCCGCATCTTCTCTGCGGCTGCAGGCGACTGCGGCCGTCTCTCTCCTCCTCTCCGCGCGGCGTTAAAAGGGGGAGGGGGCGCGCCTCCCCTCCCGTCTCCACCATCTTCCTCCTCTCCTGCTGCGGGCGGAGCGAGCGGACGCAAGGGCGCAGCGGCAGCGGCGCAGCAGAAGGCGCGGAGGAGCTGCGGCGTGCGAGGGCGGGGCTCTGCCGTGAGGGCGAGCTCGCCGGGAGCGGCTTGGCCGGCCGGCGGAGGGCGCAGGGGGCGCAGAGCGTCGCGAAGAGGGACCTGCTGCGGGCGGAGCAGCGGACGCGCGAGGTGCGACGCGGGCGGCGTCGCGAGCGGAGACCGAGCGAGGTTCTGATTCTGGAAAAATCTCCAGAATCAGACGTCTGGACTGATATCCAGACGGCAAGGTCGACGTCTGTGTGATCATACAGACGTCTGAAAGGTGAGTTCCGCTTTCTCCTTCTTCTTTTGTCGACTGACCGTACTGAAGGAGGAGGGTTGGCTGTGCGCAGGTGTTCGGATTCGTCATCCTTTGCGAATCCGACGTCTGGAAGTTGTACCAGACGGCGGGAGTGACCTCCAGACGTCCGGAGAGACCATCGGACGTCTGGGATCTAGGAGAGACGTCGCCACAGACTTCTGGACGTCCGGGGAACCAAGCCGAACAGGTAATTCTCTGATCCACCGTTTAAGACGTCTGGAAGGAGTTCCAGACGTCTGATTTTGCACAGTATTGTCTTTCTCGACCCGTTTAGGGCCCGTTTGGGCTCCGTTTTCCGCGATTCGAGTTGCGTTCGATTCAGAATTTATTCCTCTACCCGCCTACAGTAGCTATACACTGTTTTGAGACACTCCTTGTGTTTGATCCTTGTGATAGGACCTCGTTCGGTTGCCGTCTTGAGAGTCGCGGAGGCACGCGGGATTCCCGACCACGCCCCCATTACTTCCGTTGTACCTGGTAGAGTGGTTTTATGTATTAATAAAATCTGTTAAAGTATGGAACCATAACTAGAACCTAGGGAATTGCATGAATCCTAGGAATGAGAAATATATGGAATGATAGCTCCTAGGTGTTGCATGAATCCTAGGGCCGGAAAACTAGATTGTATGATAGATCCTAGGATATGGCATGAATCCTAGGATGGAAAAACTAGTGGAATGTACATTACTGCAGTCTTGGAAAAATGGAAAGGAATATATAAAGCTGCCTGTAAATTTAATTAACAGCTGCCTGTTATGCATAGAGAATCGTGTTGAGATCATGGAATGTGAGAACGTGAATCTGGAAAGTGAAACATATGATGTTCTGAGATAAAGAGCTGGAACCCTACGGGGAATTAGGAGTGGAACTCCTGGAAAGAAAAGGAATGGAACTGAGATGTAGTTTGTACTGTCTCTTGGGTACGCAGTACCAAGGGAAGTACCTGTACCTGTTTTAGTGCAGAGTGGGGCCAGCCGCCCCAGGGACCCGGGGTTAGGCTTGGCCGCTCTGTACCGACTTGTTGGCCCTCGTGTACGTTGTACCGAGGAGAGCTAGTAGTGTTAGGAGAGTACTAGCTACCCCACGGGCCCCGGGGTTCTGCTAGCCTCCTTCACCGACTTGTTAGGCCCACTAGGGCAAACCAGGGTAGTCAGACGAGGGTGCGTGGACTGTGGAGGGGCAAGGCCCCGGTTTGGTTACTGTGGAGGGGTTGGACCCCTGTTACTGAGAGGGCTCTGCCCTGGTTCCGTGCTGTGCTTTGGGCGCACCCGTTAACGGAAACGACTGACCGCGTGCCAGTACGGGCTAGCTACCTGTGCGTTTATCGCGCGTGCCGTAGTCACCGTTACGTCTGTCAGTGACCTTGGGGTGGTTGACTGAGGGTAGGATCACCACGGGGGACTCTCCCGGCCAGGAGAGCACCACGTGCTACTTCTACTGTTGGAAAAGACTGCAATCAAGATCGTCCCACGAGGACATTCGAGATCAAGTAAAGGATCTGAGAAGTAAATGAAATAGTGAGAAAAATTGAAAGATGTAAATAAAGGAAGTAATAGAACATAACAGCTACTGTACACTCTACTGTTGCCTTTAGTTAGTTTGCCACTCTACTCAGCGTTTTGCTGACGTGTTACACTCGTTACCTTTTTCAGGACCAGGTGTTGAGCAGCCAGGGTCGGCGGCTGCAGAGGACGCTGGGCCGAGTAGGGTCCAGTAGAGTTGCCACAGCTTTGTACCTTCTTTTGTTTCTGTTCTAGTGAGTAGTTTTGTTTCCGCTGTACCTTCTTTACCTGCAGTTTTTGTTATATGATAAATGTTGCTTTACTGTTGTGGCGGTACCTACTGTAGTAGTTTCTTTCCTTACTGCTGTACTTTTTACTGTTAGTTATATTCATGCTGAATGTGGTTTATTTTACTGTCTTTTGGTTACTTCCTCGTTGGACGACTGGGTCTTGGGATTAGTCGAGTCGGTCCGGTTCTCGTGTCTCGTAGGGACTCGGGAACCGGGTCATTACAAGATGGTATCAGAGCAAGGTCGTCCCGAGAAGTGAATCAACTGACTGGAAAATAACCAATTCACATGTTTATAGCTAGAGTAGCCACCACAACATATCTCTTGACATGAGCTCTTAGAAGTGTTGTTAGGTACCGTCTGTTTTGACGTTTCCGTTTTGTTTCGCGTCTCCTTGCAGGAGATGCCTCGTCGTGGGACTGGCGAGACTGGCCGCGGGCGCGGCCGAGGGCGAGGACGGCGAGGTGGACGTGCTGTCGTTGACGTCTCGGTGGACCAGCCACCACTCCCTGGCATCCAGGCCCAGGACCTCGCCAGACTGATACGGGATATTGTACGAGAGGAGCTCCACCCACCGCCCCGAGCACCTCCTCCTGGGGTTGCAGAGGGGGAGTCCTCTGTGGGACCACGCGACGGACGTGGCGCCGGACACGAGGGAGGGGATGGGCCCCTGCCGCCCCCACCTTCCTCCGACACTTCTGTACACGAGGCACCTTCGCCTGGAGGTGCACCAGCACCTCCCCTACAGCACCACTTCGAGCTTTTCGGGCAGTTCCGGAAGCTGAAGCCCCCCTCCTTCAAGGGGGATGAGGACCCGACCGAGGCAGAGGACTGGCTTGAGCAGCTGGAGAAGATCTTCGACACCCTTCGCCCCCCGGTGTAGTGCCGCGTGGCCTTTGCCACGTACCAGCTGGAGAGTGCGGCACACCGGTGGTGGAGGGCGGTCCGGGGACAGGAGAGGGACGAGCCGACGTGGGACCAGTTCGTCACCCTCTTCTGCGAGCAGTACTTTCCCCAGACGTGGCAGGACCAGAGGAGGCGGGAGTTCCACACTCTCCGCCAAGGGACGATGACCGTGAGCGCGTACCGCACGCGTTTCTTGGAGCTGTCCCGCTTTGCAGCGACAGCGGTAGCCACTGAGGAGGAGCGCCTTTGGAGGTTCACCGAGGGGCTCCGGCCTGCGATCCGGGGGTATGTCAAACCCCTGAAGCTGCCGACGTTTTCGAGGGTGGTAGAGGCAGCCATGACTTTCGAGGAGACCAACCCGTCCGCGCGAGAGACCGACGGCGGGCGGAAGAGGCCCTTTCAGCCAGACTTCTCACAGGGCCGGCGAGAACGGAGACACGTGGCGTCCGCAGGAGAGCCGTCACGTTGTGCAGGGCCATCACTGGCCTTTGGGGGCCCTCGACAGGGGCCAGTCGCCAGCACCGGACCCCCGCCTAGCCGACAGCAGGGACTCACTGAGGGCGGGAGCCGGGTTCCCCTCTGCTACCAGTGTGGCCAGCCGGGCCACGTCAGGAGGGACTGCCCATCTAGGGCAGGAGGTCAGCAGATACTTCCCGCGCAGAGCACTGGAGGGCGCGCAGGAGGCCGCGGTTTCCAGGCGCGAGGAGGAGGACCGCAGTCGCGAGGAGGGTACCGGCCAGCACCTACCCGTCCGACGCAGAGTGTGGCTGCTTCGTCCGCACCTAGAGCTGAGGGGCGTATCAACGCCCTAACACACAGGGACGCCAGAGCTTCGGGATCGGTGGTAGCAGGTATGGTTTCAGTTTCTGGCAGACTCGTTTACACGCTTTTCGATTCCGGCGCTACGCACTCGTTTGTCTCAGACAGTTTCGCAGTTAGTTTGGACCAGGATTATACATTGTTAGAGAACCCGTTCGTAATCAGAGGTCCGAGTGGTCAGCTGTTTGTAGCTGAGGAGGTGTACACGGGTTGCGGGGTCAGCATCGGGGGACACAGCCTGCCAGCTGACCTGATTATGATACAGATGGAGGACTTTGGGGTGATCCTGGGGATGGATTGGCTGTCCGCTTACCACGCATTGGTAGACTGCTTTGAGAGGAAGATTGTCTTCTCCATTCCGGAGTTGCCTTCCTTCGAGTTTCACGGGCAGCCAGTGGACGGAGGTTTCAGGTGCATTTCGGCACTTCGGGCGGCGAGACTTTTGAGCCAGGGGTGTGAGGGCTTCTTAGCTTGTGTGGTGGCAGAGCACAGCCCCGTGGCAGACTTCCAGAGCATCCCTGTGGTCAGAGAGTACCCCGACGTGTTTCCAGACGAGTTACCAGGACTACCGCCCGAGCGTGAGATCGAGTTTGAGATCTCACTAGTACCAGGGACCAACCCCATCTCCACCGCGCCATACAGGATGGCACCGCTTGAGCTGCGAGAGCTCAAGTCTCAGTTGCAGGACCTTTTGGAGAAGGGTTTCGTGAGGCCCAGTGCGTCTCCCTGGGGAGCCCCGGTACTGTTTGTGAAGAAGAAGGATGGGACCCTACGCCTTTGTGTGGACTACAGACAGCTGAATAGGGTCACCATCAAGAACAGATATCCGCTGTCGAGGATTGACGATTTGTTTGACCAGTTGCGGGGTGCCACGGTGTTTTCCAAGATCGACTTGAGGTCTGGATACCACCAGTTGAGGATCAGGGAGACCGACGTCTCCAAGACAGCTTTCCGCACCCGGTACGGACACTACGAGTTTTTGGTCATGCCGTTTGGGCTGACCAATGCCCCCGCTGCTTTCATGGACCTGATGAACCGGGTGTTCAGACCGTACTTGGACCAGTTTGTGGTGGTTTTCATAGATGATGTACTCATCTATTCTAGAGATCGGACGCAGCACGGACAGCACTTGCGGATGGTTCTGGACACTCTGAGACGACGCAGGCTGTACGCCAAATACAGCAAGTGCGAGTTCTGGTTGAGGGAGGTGACCTTTTTGGGTCATGTGATCTCTGGAGACGGCCTGGCGGTGGATCCCGCCAAGGTCGAGGCCGTGCTCAGGTGGGAGAGACCGCGTTCAGTCACTGAGATTCGCAGTTTCCTGGGACTGGCAGGTTACTACAGACGGTTCATCAGAGGGTTTTCGCAGATTGCACGTCCTATGACACAGTTGACTCGGAAGGATGTGCCTTTCACTTGGACAGACGCCTGTGAGGCGTGTTTTCTGGAGCTGAAGGAGAGGTTGACCTCGGCTCCCGTGCTCACCATTCCTGACAGTAGTGGCGGGTTCGTCGTATACACGGACGCTTCCTTGCAGGGGTTAGGAGGTGTGCTCATGCAGAGGGGTCACGTGGTCGCTTACGCTTCGCGGCAACTGAAGCCCCATGAGCATACCTACCCTACCCATGACCTAGAGTTGGCAGCTGTTGTCTTCGCGCTGAAGACATGGAGGCACTACTTGTACGGTGAGACCTTCGAGATTTTTACAGATCACAAGAGCCTCAGATATCTTTTTGACCAGAAGGAGCTCAACATGAGACAGAGACGTTGGTTGGAGCTCCTGAAGGACTACGACTGCAGCATCTCCTACCACCTGGGAAAGGCCAATGTGGTGGCTGACGCCTTGAGCCGTAAGGCGCCCGCACGCTTGGCCAGTCTACAGTTACAGAGTTGGAGCCTTTTGGAGGAGGTGGGCAGTTGGCGACCTCTAGAGTTACGAGGATACTGTGGGGCAGTGACGGTGACACGGCAGACCAGACCAGAGTTGATAGACCGCATCATCACGGGACAGATGGCTGATCCGTACTTGCAGTCTTTGCGCGACAGAGTACTGTCAGGGGACCCAGGGGACTTCTCTTTCACAGACCAGGTGTTACGCTTGAGGGGACGGCTGTGCGTCCCCAGAGACGAGGAGCTGTTGAGAGAGCTCCTGACTGAGGCACACGGTTCCAGATTCACCATACATCCCGGAAACACGAAAATGTACCATGACTTGAGACGCGAGTTCTGGTGGAGAGGGATGAAGCGGGATGTGGGTGAGTTCGTGCAGCAGTGCTTAGTGTGCCAGCAGGTGAAAGCCGAGCATCAGAGGCCTGCAGGGCCGCTTCAGCCGCTTCCAGTGCCAGAGTGGAAGTGGGAGAGCATCACCATGGACTTGGTGGTGGGTTTACCTGTTACCCAGCGAGGACACGACGCGGTCTGGATAATAGTGGATAGGTTGACGAAGACGGCACGATTCTTGCCGATCCGAGTCACTTTGGGACCAGCACAGTTGGCAGAGAGGTATATCCGTGATGTGGTGCGACTACACGGAGTTCCGCGGGAGATCGTATCCGACCGGGATACCCGCTTTACGTCCCAGTTTTGGGCTGAGTTTCAGCAGGCTTTGGGGACGAGGTTGAGGTTTAGCACGGCTTACCACCCCCAGACGGACGGACAGTCGGAACGCACGATACAGACACTTGAGGATCTTTTGCGTGCCTGTGTACTAGACTGGAGGGGCTCTTGGGAGGAACACCTGCCCCTGGCAGAGTTTGCATACAACAACAGTTATCACTCGAGCATCGGCATGGCTCCCTACGAGGCTCTGTACGGACGGAAATGCACGGCACCCTTGAGTTGGGTTGAGGTGGGGACCAAGTGGGAGGTTGGCCCCAGGTTGATCCGGCAGAGTCAGGAGGTAGTTGAACAGATCCACAGACGACTCCGCACTGTCAGGAGCAGACAGAAGAGCTACGCAGATCGCAGACGCAGAGAGGTGCAGTTCGAGGTTGGGGACCACGTCTTTCTTCGTGTTTCGCCCATGAAGGGCTTACAGCGGTTTGGGGTGAGAGGGAAGCTCGCGCCGAGGTTCGTGGGGCCCTTCGAGGTCCTGGAGCGGGTTGGACCCGTTGCTTACAGACTTGCCCTTCCCCCGCAGCTTTCTGGTGTGCACGACGTGTTCCACGTGTCCAACCTCAGGAAGTACGTAGCCGATCCCAACCACGTACTGAGTCACGAGAGCGTCGAGGTGAGCGACGACCTGACCTACCCCGAGCGGCCAGTGCAGATCCTAGACCGAGCCGTCCGCAGGTTGAGACGAAAGCAAGTACCCCTGGTAAAGGTTTTGTGGAGGAGCCAGCGGTACGAGGAGGCTACCTGGGAGCCTGAGGCGGCAATGCGGGAGCGGTACCCAGAGCTTTTCGCGGGTACGTCTTTTCGGACCGGCTTCGGTCCTCTTTGAGTTTGTTATGGTTATTTGGACATCCTTTTTCCGCACCCTAGTTGGCGCAAGTTTCGGGGACGAAACTTCCTTTGAGTTTGTTATATTGTAACGAGCTCGTGCCCCAGACGTCTTTTAAGACGTCTGGGAGGTGGCCCAGACGTCTGTAAAGACGTCTGGGATCACATCCAGACGTCTGACCAGACGTCCGGGATAGTTTACAGACGTCTGACGAACAGTTATACTCGCACGGGATATTCGTCTGCGCGCCTGTGCGCGCAGACCTGCGATCCGCATCTTCTCTGCGGCTGCAGGCGACTGCGGCCGTCTCTCTCCTCCTCTCCGCGCGGCGTTAAAAGGGGGAGGGGGCGCGCCTCCCCTCCCGTCTCCACCATCTTCCTCCTCTCCTGCTGCGGGCGGAGCGAGCGGACGCAAGGGCACAGCGGCAGCGGCGCAGCAGAAGGCGCGGAGGAGCTGCGGCGTGCGAGGGCGGGGCTCTGCCGTGAGGGCGAGCTCGCCGGGAGCGGCTTGGCCGGCCGGCGGAGGGCGCAGGGGGCGCAGAGCGTCGCGAAGAGGGACCTGCTGCGGGCGGAGCAGCGGACGCGCGAGGTGCGACGCGGGCGGCGTCGCGAGCGGAGGCCGAGCGAGGTTCTGATTCTGGAAAAATCTCCAGAATCAGACGTCTGGACTGATATCCAGACGGCAAGGTCGACGTCTGTGTGATCATACAGACGTCTGAAAGGTGAGTTCCGCTTTCTCCTTCTTCTTTTGTCGACTGACCGTACTGAAGGAGGAGGGTTGGCTGTGCGCAGGTGTTCGGATTCGTCATCCTTTGCGAATCCGACGTCTGGAAGTTGTACCAGACGGCGGGAGTGACCTCCAGACGTCCGGAGAGACCATCGGACGTCTGGGATCTAGGAGAGACGTCGCCACAGACTTCTGGACGTCCGGGGAACCAAGCCGAACAGGTAATTCTCTGATCCACCGTTTAAGACGTCTGGAAGGAGTTCCAGACGTCTGATTTTGCACAGTATTGTCTTTCTCGACCCGTTTAGGGCCCGTTTGGGCTCCGTTTTCCGCGATTCGAGTTGCGTTCGATTCAGAATTTATTCCTCTACCCGCCTACAGTAGCTATACACTGTTTTGAGACACTCCTTGTGTTTGATCCTTGTGATAGGACCTCGTTCGGTTGCCGTCTTGAGAGTCGCGGAGGCACGCGGGATTCCCGACCACGCCCCCATTACTTCCGTTGTACCTGGTAGAGTGGTTTTATGTATTAATAAAATCTGTTAAAGTATGGAACCATAACTAGAACCTAGGGCATTGCATGAATCCTAGGAATGAGAAATATATGGAATGATAGCTCCTAGGTGTTGCATGAATCCTAGGGCCGGAAAACTAGATTGTATGATAGATCCTAGGATATGGCATGAATCCTAGGATGGAAAAACTAGTGGAATGTACATTACTGCAGTCTTGGAAAAATGGAAAGGAATATATAAAGCTGCCTGTAAATTTAATTAACAGCTGCCTGTTATGCATAGAGAGTCGTGTTGAGATCATGGAATGTGAGAACGTGAATCTGGAAAGTGAAACATATGATGTTCTGAGATAAAGAGCTGGAACCCTACGGGGAATTAGGAGTGGAACTCCTGGAAAGAAAAGGAATGGAACTGAGATGTAGTTTGTACTGTCTCTTGGGTACGCAGTACCAAGGGAAGTACCTGTACCTGTTTTAGTGCAGAGTGGGGCCAGCCGCCCCAGGGACCCGGGGTTAGGCTTGGCCGCTCTGTACCGACTTGTTGGCCCTCGTGTACGTAGTACCGAGGAGAGCTAGTAGTGTTAGGAGAGTACTAGCTACCCCACGGGCCCCGGGGTTCTGCTAGCCTCCTTCACCGACTTGTTAGGCCCACTAGGGCAAACCAGGGTAGTCAGACGAGGGTGCGCGGACTGTGGAGGGGCAAGGCCCCGGTTTGGTTACTGTGGAGGGGTTGGACCCCTGTTACTGAGAGGGCTCTGCCCTGGTTCCGTGCTGTGCTTTGGGCGCACCCGTTAACGGAAACGACTGACCGCGTGCCAGTACGGGCTAGCTACCTGTGCGTTTATCGCGCGTGCCGTAGTCACCGTTACGTCTGTCAGTGACCTTGGGGTGGTTGACTGAGGGTAGGATCACCACGGGGGACTCTCCCGGCCAGGAGAGCACCACGTGCTACTTCTACTGTTGGAAAAGACTGCAATCAAGATCGTCCCACGAGGACATTCGAGATCAAGTAAAGGATCTGAGAAGTAAATGAAATAGTGAGAAAAATTGAAAGATGTAAATAAAGGAAGTAATAGAACATAACAGCTACTGTACACTCTACTGTTGCCTTTAGTTAGTTTGCCACTCTACTCAGCGTTTTGCTGACGTGTTACACTCGTTACCTTTTTCAGGACCAGGTGTTGAGCAGCCAGGGTCGGCGGCTGCAGAGGACGCTGGGCCGAGCAGGGTCCAGTAGAGTTGCCACAGCTTTGTACCTTCTTTTGTTTCTGTTCTAGTGAGTAGTTTTGTTTCCGCTGTACCTTCTTTACCTGCAGTTTTTGTTATATGATAAATGTTGCTTTACTGTTGTGGCGGTACCTACTGTAGTAGTTTCTTTCCTTACTGCTGTACTTTTTACTGTTAGTTATATTCATGCTGAATGTGATTTATTTTACTGTCTTTTGGTTACTTCCTCGTTGGACGACTGGGTCTTGGGATTAGTCGAGTCGGTCCGGTTCTCGTGTCTCGTAGGGACTCGGGAACCGGGTCGTTACAGCGCGCGTGCTGCGCACAGACAATACCCTCGTATTTTCAATCCTTCTCTCTCTCTTCTGCCCCAGCAAAAACCCTAAACACCCACCTTATATAAACCCCTCCACCTTCGTTTCCCCCACTTCCCAGCCACCTTCCTCCTTCTCTCCAGGCAGAGTGGCAGAGCAAGCAAGAGCGCGGGAGCTCGCGTGAGAAGGAGAGGAGGAGCAGTGTGAGAAGGAGAGGAGGAGTTGAGCTTGCGAGCTCACGTGGGAGCTCGCCGGTGAGCGCACGGCCGGAGCGGCACGTGCGTGAGATGGAGGAGTGCGTCGTGGAGGTCCTCCCCGACACTGCTGCAGCCAAAGCTATAGGCGAGAGTACGTGGTGCGGCCACGCGTGGCGCGAGAGAGTTGAAGCAGGTTCTGGTTCTGGGTTTTTCCCAGAATCAGACGTCTGGAGCGATGTCCAGACGACGTAGCTGACATCTGGAGGAGGGTCCAGACGTCAGAGGAGGAAGTCTTGCGAAGGTACGTCCCTTTGCGAATACAACCATGCAGGCCGCTCTGCCGATGCACCTTTTGCATGCCCGATTTGAGAAGATCGGATATCTACATGCAGGATTTGCTTCGAAAAGGTGTGGGACACACCCTCCCACACATTTCAGACGTCTGGGCGACCTACCAGACAACGGGAAGCGCTTCCAGACGTCTAGAGAGGTGGTCGGATGTCTGGAACTGGGTCCATACGGTCCAGAGGAGTTCCTGGATGTCTGAGGATTGGTGCAGAACTTGAGATATGGCATTGGACACTTTTAAGACGTATGGAAGTTTTTCCAGACGTTTGATTTGCGTCAGAAACACTATTTTTGACCCGTTTAGGATCCGTTTGAGGTCCGTTTTCCGCAAATAAGATACCGATGTTTTCCGTATGATTTCCTCTACTTGTTAGAAGACTTTCTATTTTGTTCTGAGTATTCCTTTATGATTGATCCTTGTGATAGGACCTTGTTCCGTTGCGGGTTCGGGGCTTGCTAAGGCACGTGAGCCTGCCGTTCAAGCCCCCACTACTCCTGGGTTTACTGGTAGAGTGGCTTCCCCTACTTTAAATACAAACCTAAATGCATGTATGAAATAAATGATTAGAACCTAGGATATGACATGAATCCTAAGACGAGAAACACTGAAATGTCTGTAATGGATGATTGAATTGCAGTCTTGAATGAGTAGATAGAATGATAACAATTGCCTGTAAATAAATAACAGCTGCCTGTGAAATGTAAAGTACTTGTGCTAGCAAACTGTTGCATGAAAATTCTTGTTGTATATGTTAAATGACATAATACGAGCTGCATGTATATAAATTGAGAAGGGTAATGTGAATGATGGAAATACGAGCTACCTATGTATAACCTATGTACGGAAATGTGAATGATAGAAATACAAGTTGCGTGTGTATAACACGAGAATGGAAATTTAAATGATGAAACATGGTATGGCATGGCCTGAGGAATATGAGCATGAACCCCACGGGGAAATAGTAGTTGAGCTACTGGAAATATATGGAATGGATATGGAAATGCGACGGGAAATGTGATACCTCTTGAGTACGTGGTACCAAGGGGAGCGCGTGTTACTTCTTAGTGTAGAGGGGTGCTTGCTGCCTTCGGGTTGAGACCCGGGGTGGGTTTGGCCACTTTGCACCGACGCTATGCCCTCATGTACACTGTACCAGGGAGAACTACTAGTGTAGGGAGAGAGCTAGCCACCCCATGGGGCCCGGGGTTCAACTAGCCGCCCTACACCGACTTGTTAAGCCCACTGGGCAAACCAGGGTAGTTAGGCGAGGGTGCGCGAACTGTGGAGGGGCGAGACCCCTGTTTGGCTCTTAGGGGCTAGACCCTTGTTACCGAGAGGGCTAGGCCCTATACTGGTTATGTGTTGTGCTTTGGGCACACCCACTAACGGAAACGACTGACCGTGTGCCAGTGTGGGGTAGCTACCTGTGCGTTTATTGCACGTGTCGTAGTCACCGTTACATCTGTCCGTGACCTTGGGGTGGTTGACTGGGTGTAGGATCACCACGGGGGACTCTCCCAGCCATAAGAGCACCACGTGCGCCTTCTACTCGAAAAAGACTGCAATCAAGATCGTTCCCACGAGGAACATTCGAGATCAAGAAAGAGACCTAATAAATAAACCAAGTGGTGAAAAAGAATAATTAGTTAAAGAAAGTAATTGAAAAATAACAGCTACCTGTCCATCTTTACTACTCTAGTTAGTTGGTTGCCATTCTACTCATTGTTCGCTGACATTTTGTACTCATAACCCCTTTTCAGGTCCAGGTGTTGAGCAGCCAGAGCCTATGGCTGCAGAGGGTGCTGGGCCAGTAGAGCCCAGTAGCTGTAGTTTCCCTTACTGTACTCTTTTGTAGTAGTGAGTAGACTTTTGTACTCTTACATTCTGTATTATATTCTTGTACCTGATTACTTTCCTACTGTTGTGGTGGTGTGTACTGTAGTAGTTTTTACTTCTTTACTGCTGTACTTTTGTTACTGTTAGTTGCGTAGTATAGTGAATGTAGTTTACTTTCCTGCTTTTTGGTTACTTTCTCGTTGGACGACTTGGTCTTGGGATCAGTCGAGTCGGTCCGGTCTCGTGTCCTATAGGGATTCGGGAACCGAGTCGTAACAACTGGGTGTAGGGCCACCACGGGGGATTCTCCCGATGTGGAGAGCATCACGTGTGACTTCTACTTTTCGGAAAAGACTGCAATCAAGATTATTCCCACGAGGAACATTCGAGATCAAGAAAGAGATTGAAAATATAAATCAATTGGTGAAAAGGAATAACTTGTAAATTAAGGAATTAGAATAGGTAGTTTACTTGTTAGCTTTTATTGCTTTAGTTAGTTGGTTGCCACTCTACTCAGCGTTCGCTGACTTTGTTACTCATAACTCTTTTTAGGTCCAGGTGTTGAGCAGCCTGAGTCTCCGGCTGCAGAGGGTGCTGGACCCAGTAGAGCCCAGTAGCAGTAGCTTTCTTGTTGTAGTACTTTCTGTTGTAGTGAGTTTCAGACTCTTGTTACCTTTACGTTTCTGTACCTTATTTCCGTTTTACTGTTGTGGTGGTAATATGCACTGTTAGTAGCTTTTCTTTCCTTATTGCTTGTATACTTTTTACTGTTAGTTACATAGCATAGTGAATGTAGTTTACTTTCGTACTTTTTGGTTATTTCTTGTTGGACGACTGGGTCTTAGGATCAGTCGAGTCGGGCCGGTCTTGTGTCCTGTAGGGATTCGGAAACCAGGTCGTAACAGGTGAGCTTGGGAAGAGGTCATTCTTGTCACCTAGTTGCTAAGTTAGAAATAGCCTTTTTTTTTTTCCCACCAACATTTCATATTACCTTGTTTATTCAAAAACCCAAATATATATATATATATTGAAAAAATACCAAAAAGAAAGTTGATTTCCATTTTGAAGCAAGAGATTCGATTTCACAAAAAGTTGCCTCATTGGATGACCCTAGGTACTTCCCTAACTAGGTTTACAAATTTTAAAAGCGAATCTGTTATTGTGCGTTGTAGCGACTTAAAACATTACTTTTACAAATCGTGCAAAAACGCAATCAAGCTACAATCACAATGTTTGACATGGTGAGTTGCATGCTATAATTGTGTTATAGGAAGTGAATCTTGTAAACAATAAATTAATGCATGTGACATTTGTATCTTCTATTGGACGTTTGTTAATGAATATTGATTAGTGCCAATAGGAGTTTTTTTAGATGCAATTGGGAATGGGGAGAAAGATGGCTTAGTGGAGAGGGTTTGACAAAAAACCTTTTCTATACCTTGTGGAGTTTTTTTACTTTATTTAGAACATGTAAATCAATTCCTTTCATGTGATTTTAGGTTGCACTGTTTATATGTTTGTCTTTGAGTGAATTTTATTTCCAACAGTACTTCCATCTACAAAAATTACAGAATTTGGCACTTCCTAGTAGCATTATAATAGATATTTTACGTAAGGGCCTGTATTTAAATGATGAGAAGCCTACAAGAATGAGGAATTTTCAAAATGATGGAAGAATTACCGTCAAAATTGCTTGGTCTGCTATTAGAAAAAAGAATGGTTTTCTAAAATGGGGTAGAGGTGTTTGGGATGTTGCTATTCCTTCAAAATTTTCTATTTTTCTATGGAGATTATGCTTACACGAAACGCCCTTTAATTGCGATCTTCAAAAGATGAACTTCTCTTTAGCTTCTAAATGCAATTGTTGTGTTTCTTCTCATATTGAACAAGAGCAACATCTATTTTTGATGGGGGATTGGTAAATTGTTTATGGAATTGGTTTTGTTTGTGACTCACTTGGGTGAGAAAGAAAAGATAATTTCCCATCAATATAGGGAAGCTAATTGTATTGCAAATTTTATGGCAAATGAAGCCATCAAAACAAGAAGAAATTTTTTAACTCTAAACTTAATTTGTGATATTCCTAGGGAGGCTATTGGTTTCTACAATTTGGAGAGATTGAATCTGCCCTATTTCAAGCTGCATTGATTGTTCTGGTTGCTTTGCTTCTTCTCTATTAGAAGGATGGATAATCTGTGTAGGAGGGGCTTTGCTGAATATACTTCTATCTAGTGATGGGATATTTCCCTCATGGTGGTTTGGGCACTTGGATAAGTTTTCTTGCTATCGTTGGAAGTGTATATACTTTTGTGAGGTTGCTTCTTTTTATGAGGACTGATGTATGGGTTAGGCCCTTGGCGAGAGACTTGGGAAGTGCACACACCATATATTGGTGTGTGCACAAAAGATAAGTCCTCCTTTTGTTTGTCTAATCTTGTTAATTTGGATTCTATTTTATCTATTATATTTAAAGATTCCTTCGGTTCTTTCTAATTGGAAATGCAACTACTATCATCCTTCGAATTATCGCATGGGAAAATGGGGGATTCTATTGTGTTGTAAGAGCGAACTTGAACATGAAGATGCATGGTTTTTGCTACGTCAAGTGCTTCAACTACATGGACAGAAGATGGTCTATTCATATTCCATATTACGTTAGTCTTCAAAAGCAAGATGGAAGTTTTTTGACAGCTACTAGGAAGATTAGCTGTTAAAAGTGTTGAAATTCATGAGGATGCTAATAATGGATAGGAGGCAGGGCCTTTGCTATTTATAAGTTTGTCTACTAATGGGCTATTTCATCTCATGGTGGTTTGGCATTTGAATTAGTTTTCTTGCTATCTTTGGAAATGCATATACCATTGTGAAGCTGATTCTTTTTATGAGGACTAATATCTGGCTATGACTTGGTGAGCAATTTGGGAAGTGCACACACCATATTTTGGTGTGTGCACAAAAGATAAGTCTTATCCATTTGTCTTATTTTTTAACTTGGGTTCTATCTATTTTATTTGTAAAGATCCTTCATTTCCTTCCTTGAATGGAATTGTAGTTGTTGGTCTTGATTTGTTGGAGGAAGATGACTTCTATTTATTGAAGGGTTACTCCTTGTTCATCTTATGATGGTTTGGGCTTAAGTCAGGATAAGTTCCTTGGCGAGACAGTTTTGGAACTGCACACGCCTTTATGGTGTGTGCACACAGTTAAGTGTTGTTTCCATAATTGATTTATTCCCAATTGGTGCTTTTGCTTTGGCCTTGGTTTATTTGTGTCAGGGGAGAATGAAGGGTTTTCTAGGTCTTTTTTACAATTGTGTTATGGTGGAATTTTGTTGGCTGATATCTGGATATGACCTTTGTTGGTTGAAGTTGCTTCTTTTATGACGACTGATGTCTGGGCTATGTCTTTGGCAAGAGATTTGGGAAGTGCACACACCATATGTTGGTGTGTGCACAAAAGATAAGTCTTCTTTTTATCTAATTTGGATTCTAAGATTTATCTTTTATATTTAAAGATTCCCTCAGTTCTTTCATGTTTGGAAATGCAGCTGCCGTCATCTTTAGAATTATGCATCAGAAATTCTCTTGGGGAAATAGTGAATGTTATTGTGTTACTAAGAGCTGCTGGAGTTGCTTTCATACTATGGACTAAATCAAAATTTGAAGCTGAAGAAATTGCTTCACCAAAATTCCTAGGAGCTATATTCTACATCTTATGCCAATTTATGAAGAGGCTAAAATTATTGCTAAAGATGTTCAAGCAAACTCATCCGATTGTGAAGGATAGAAGTTGTAATGGGGAGGACACACATTTCAGGCATATAATTAGGATCTTGCTATTATGTGGTGTCTTCTTGTTTGGGTTATATTTGTATTCTCATGACTCATGCTCTTTATTTTTCTAGATATTACCCTTAGATGGGTTCTTACTGTAATTTGTAGTGGGGGATTGATAAAATTGGGGGTTGCCTGGGCTCCTATGTTTCAAGCTTGTTAAAAAAACATAGACTTCCATTTATTGGTTGGCATTTTATCTACTGTTTATTTTGATGAATATAGGTGCATTTTATTTTATTGAGAACATGTAAATGGATTAATTTCCCATAGTTTTAAGTTGCACTATTTAAATCCTTGTCTTTGATCAAGCTTTCTAGACTCTATCCTGGTATTAATGCTTCTGATGGTACTACTATAGGTACGACGCATCTCTTTCCATTTTTTTTTAAATGGTTCCCATTGTTACTATGTTGGTTGTTACTCATACCTTTTTCTGTACCATTTTCAAAGTTGTGTTTCCAATGATTAAGTTACACAGTTTGACAATATTATTTTACTTTTTCTGTAGGTGGAATCAAGAGAACCATGCCTAAAGGTTTTGTCCAATCCAAGGATGTGAAAACCAAGAAGATATTTATCGGTGGAATTTCCACTATTGTGATCGAAGGTACTTATTCTGCTTGATTAGTCATGCTTTTTTTATCCTACAATCCTAAAACTGAGTTTTTATCTGTTTTTGTTTATTTGTTTATATGCTACTAACCAGATGAGTTCAAGGACTTCTTTTCCAAGTATGTCAAGGTGGTTGATCATGAGATTATTTGTGACCATCAAACAAACAGATCTCGGGGATTTGGTTTTATTGTCTATGAGAATGAAGAAATGGTAGATAATATATCATTGAAAGGAAATATAATTGACCTAGCAGGAACTAAGGTGAATTTCCTTCAATGCCACCTTGACATCCAATATAAAATAGAAACTCTATTTCTATACTTCTCATTAACTTCATCTCAAATATTTGGCTTACATGCCAAAGAAGCATCCAGAGTTGTACTCTTCTTTTCTTTTTCATCAGGGCATTTTATACTATGATTATTTTGGCTATTTGGATACTGTTCCTAGTTATTAGCCAACTTTTTGATTTCAGGATCAGGTTAATTTTTGTGCTTTGCTGTAGGTGGGGATCAAGAAGGCTAAACCAAAGAAAGCCTCAAACCCTCCCCCATCTACTTATGGTAGCAATTATAGGGCTCATTCATTTGAGGATGGTCTAGGCAATTTTAGAGACTCGTATAATAGTTTTGGCAGTGGTGGGTTTGGCCCACCTTATAGGGGTGCTGGTTTTGGATCTAGGCTTGGAGGCTATGGTTCTTATGGTGGTGAAGTTGGTGAATTTGGTGGTGGTTATGGTAGCTTTGGTGGCAGTAGCTTAAGAGGTTATTGGAGTAAGTACTCTGGTTGTCTTGGCTCTTACGGTGGTGGATATGGAGTAGGTTTAGGTAATTACGGTAGGGATGAAGGCTTTGGTGGTTATGGTTGTTCTAGCTACGGCGGAGGCTATGATTTTGGTCCAAGTGTTGGTTTTGGATCAAGTGGACCTTATGGAAGTAGGTCAGGATATAGTGTTGTAGGTCGTTATCACCCTTATGCAAGGTTGAAATTAATGATCGTTTGTAGCAAATGCAGTTTCTAGACTTTCTAGTTATCTGCAAATCAGAGCTTCTGCTGGTGAGATAGATATTCTATTGTGCATGCTAGGAGGTTTTCTAAGAAGGCAGGAATGTGCATCCTAGTGTGAAAGATTTAAAATATGTGGTCTAGCATCTCTGAGTTCCTAGGGACTACCAAAGAGTAGTACCATTTATAGTGTCTCTCTATCAGGTTTGTCTAGAACTTACATGCTATAATATTGTGTAGGTTGCCATTTATATTGTAATCTGGTAGTGTTCTTCAAGGGATCTTTGATTTAGACAATTTAAGCTTGTCGTATGTGATGTTGAAATTGTTAGCCATTTTTGCATCATTATTATTTCAAAATTATTATGATTGACTATGGGATTATTCATCTTTTGACAACTTTTAGTTTGTATTATTTTAGGTTCTTGAAGTATAAATAGCACCGGTGATCTAGTGGTAGAATGGTACCCTTCCATGGTATAGACCTAGGTTCGATTCTCAATTGGTGCATCCTTTTTTTGTTCCAAGTTGGAGCATTATTTTTTAATCTTTATGCTTATTGAATTTCTTTAAAAACAAAAATGGGAGGTTGTTTAAGGACAATAGAATTATAAATAATTACATGACATGAATTTGTTACTTGTTTCATGATAGTGATATAACTTGTAATTTGAATTTTGGAAAAATGTTATATTCATTCTAGGATGTTTAGTCATTGGCTTTTATTTCTTATTTCTACTATTTTGTAAAGAGAGATACTTAAAATTTTGTTTTAATATTTATTCCCTTGTAAGGAAACTATATACTTTTGGCTTAATAGAATAAATTCATTTGTATATTAGTATATTAAGAAACTACAGTAATGATCACCCTAACGGGAAAAAAATTTATATGTGCTTATCAAAACTTTATTTTTCTAGCACAAACATTTCTTGCTATTATTAAATATTAATTAAAACATGATGTTCTTACCTATAGTGACGTTAGTGTCGACGTTTAAGACTGTTACAGTTGATGGTATTAATCTACATCGACGAATAAAACCGTCGCTGCTAGCATAAAAGCCAAATTGGATAACCTTTAAAAAGTTGACCGTCGCTATAGAATTAGCTTCAACACTGATGGTTTTTACTGTTGAGATAGCCTACAACGACACCTCTTATAAGGATGCCAAAGTTGACTGTCGAAATAGGTATTTGTAGCTAAAGCGATGGTATTTTGGACCTACACCATTGTCATTTGGATAGGACGCCAAGAGGATGCCAAACTATTGTAGTGACATAATTCATATTTCACATGAATAAAGTCATTTGGATATGACCATTGTCCTTTTCTTGGTAAAGTTTAAGATGCAGGAATATATAATGGAGGACTCGGACATATAGGATATTGATTAAAATAAAGGTCTAAATAGCTAGTGATGCATTGATGGAAGTGTTTGGGTAAAAGGGAGAGGGCATTAGATTAAGTAATATTACATAGATCGGAAGGAGATAACAAACTGATCAAATAAGTTCCCAAATGACACTCCATCTAATGATAATAAAAACAACAAAGAATAAAATTATATGTAACCATATAATTTGGAGCAACTCATTTGTAAATATGGATATAGATTTCTCTATTGCCTATTTTTTGTTGAAAACTATTGCAAATTTTCAATGATATGTTTCGAAAAGAAAAACTTGATTACCAAATCAATTGTTTTCTCACTTCCCAATTTAAGCTACTCTAAGATATATATGCTCACAAAATCCACGGCTGATTTAATTGATCCAAAATACATTTATGCTTGTATAAGAGGGATATGTGATTCTAATGGGATAGAAAAAAAAATCCATTGAGAGAGAGAGAACTTCTCATAAGTCAAAACGGAAATTATAGTGAGAGAAGGGAAAATGGGAGAGTAGTGGCAAGAAATCAAACTACTTGTCACTATAGTAAACATTGACATTATTACAGAAAGAATATCCAACCTTCCTAATTGAAATGATCCGTTCCCTTTTTAGTTGGATAAGACGTCTGGATTTTCGGTCAAACATCTATACAGACGTCTGGACACAAGCCCAGACATCTGAAAGTGGGAATTTTCGTACATTCATTTGCGCTCTGCGCGCTGGCGGTGCGCAGAGCTTCTCTCTCCTCCACACCCCTCACCCCTTAAACCCTAAACCCATTCTATTTAAACCCCCCCTCTCTTCTTCTCGCCACCCTCACGCCACTCTCTAGCCACCACCACCTTCAGCGTTTTCCCTGTGCAGCTGTGGCGAGGGAGAACGAGAGTGACAAGAGAAAGGGTGAGCGAGGGAGAATGAGAGGGAGAGAGGGAGAGAGAAGAAGAGCGTGAAGGTTGAAGGACCTTCGGGAGCTCGACGGAGCTCACACGTCCAGTGGTAGGCACGCGCACAAGGAGGAGGGGCTCGGGGAGGTGGCCTCCCGACCCTCTGCAGCTGCTGAAGCTGCTGCAGTGCACTGTGGGCGGCGTTGCGAGGAGAGGAGCGACGTTGCGAGGAGAGGAGCGTCGTAGAGGAGGTTTTGGTACTGGAAGTTTTCCAGTATCAAACATCTGGAACATCGACCAGACGTCTGGAGAGGTACCAGGACGTCTGGAGCTGAAGCTGGACGTCTAAAAGCACAATATCGCGCGAGGTACGTATCTTCCTACGCTACTTTCTGCCTTGTAGATTGTAGCATAGGAGATGTTGGGCTGAAGATGTGCCTGCGATTTTCGTACGCAGGTGAGGGCTTTGGGAAGGCGTGCGGTGCGCTTTTCCAAGTACTTTTGGACGTCTGATCACGTCACTAGATGTCCGGAGGTACTTCCAGACGACCGGAGTCCTTGTCCGACATCTGGAGCTGCCCCTAGACGGTTGCGGAGGGAGTCTGGACGTTTGAAGCAGCTGCAGGAAGTGCAAGGTGAGATCTGACGTCTTTTAAGACGTTTGGGACTAGTCCCAAATGTTTGATTTTGGGCAGTAACCGTGTTTTTGACCTATTTAGGGTCCAAACATAATTGGATTTCTGCAAACGAAGTACTACTGTTTTCCACTCGAGTTTCTCTACGTGTTCATGTTGAGTATCTATTGTTTTGAGCTCGTCTGATGTAAATTAGTCGCTAGTACAGGTTATCAGTCGGTGGCGTGTTTGGGGCCCGCGGAGACGACGAAATTTGTGATGCAGACCCCCATTCCTCCCATGATACTCAGTAGAGTGGTTTAATTCGGTTGTTAATATTTAAATAAGAATGTACTTGTTTGGAATAATCGGATCGAACTCTAGGATGTGGAATGAACCCTAGGGTAGAAATGTATGAGCCTATTTTGAGTTGTACTGTTTACTTGAGTGCATGGTTAAAATAAATTGCTAGCAAATGGTATTAGTGTAATTATAAGATGCATGCTAAAATACAAGTTGCCTGTATGTGAATAAGAAAGTGAACTGTGAAACAATAAGTTGCGTGTATATGATTGAGAATTAAATTGTGAAAACACGAGCTGCTTGTATATGGATGAGGAACAAGTTATGAAACATGAGATTTGAATATGGATAAATGAGATGAATATGAGCATGAACCCTATGGGGAATTAAGAGTAGAACTCCTATGTATGAAAGGAATCTGGAATGTAGACGGGAAGTGAGCTGGCCCTTGTGTACATGGTACCGAGGAGAGCAACTGTCCCTTTTTGTAACGACCCGTTTCCCGAGCCCCTACGAGACTCGAGAACCGGACCGACTCAACTAATCCCAAGACCCAGTCGTCCAACGAGGAAGTAACCAAAAGAGCAGTAAAATAAACCACATTCAGCATGAATATAACTAACAGTAAGAAAGTACAGCAGTAAGGAAAGAAACTACTACAGTAGATACCACCACAACAGTAGATCAACATTTATCATATAACATGAATTGCAGGTAAAGAAAGTACAGCGGAAACAAGAACTACTCACTATAACAGAAACAAAAGAGGTACAAAAGACTGTGGTAAACCCTACTGGACCCTACTCGGCCCAGCGTCTTCTGCAGCCGCTGACCCTGGCTGCTCAACACCTGGTCCTGAAAAAGGTAACGAGTGTAACACGTCAGCAAAACGCTGAGTAGAGTGGCATCTAAAACTAAAGGCAACAGTAGAGTGTACAGTAGCTGTTATGTTCTATTACTTTCTTTATTCACATCTTTCAATTTTCTCACTAATTCATTTATTTCTCAGATCCTTTACTTGATCTCGAATGTTCCTCGTGGGAACGATCTTGATTGCAGTCTTTTCCAAAAAGTAGAGTAGCACGTGGTGCTCCCCTGGCCGGGAGAGTCCCCCGTGGTGATCCTACCCTCAGTCAACCACCCCAAGGTCACTGACAGACGTAACGGTGACTATGGCACGCGCGATAAACGCACAGGTAGCTAACCCGTACTGGCACGCGGTCAGTCATTTCCGTTAACGGGTGCGCCCAAAGCACAGCACGGAACCAGTCCAGGGCAGAGCCCTCTCAGTAACAGGGGTCCAACCCCTCCACAGTAACCAAACCGGGGCCTTGCCCCTCCACAGTCCGCGCACCCTCGCCTGACTACCCTGGTTTGCCCCCGCGGGCCTAACAAGTCGGTGTGGGAGGCTAGCAGAACCCCGGGGCCCGTGGGGTAGCTAGTACCTCCCTACACTAGTAGCTCTCCTCGGTACTACGTACGCGAGGGCCAGCAAGTCGGTACAGAGTGGCCAGTCCTAACCACGGGTCCCTGGGGCGGCTAGCTCCGCTCTGCACTAAACAGGGGGACAGTCAGTCTCCTTGGTGCTCCGTACTCAAGGGCCAGCTCATTTCCCCAAAACTATTCCATTCACTTTCCAGGAGTTCTACTCCTACTTCCCCGTAGGGTTCCAGAACATCTTATGTCTCACTTTCCAGTTTCCCGTTCTTACAAACCATGATCTCAATCATGTTTCTTTATTCATAACAGGTAGCTGTTAATTCAATTTACAGGCAGCTTTCTATTCCTTTCCATTTTTCCAAGACTGCAGTATTATACATTCCACTAGTTTCTTCCATCCTAGGATTCATGCCATATCCTAGGATCTATCATACAATCTAGTTCTCCAGCCTTAGGATTCATGCAACACCTAGGAGTTATCATTTAATCTATTTCTCATTCCTAGGATTCATGCAATGTCCTAGGTTCTAGTTATGGTTCCACACTTTAACAGATTTATTAATAACTTAAAGCCACTCTACCAGGTACAACGGGAGTAATGGGGGCGTGATCGGGAATCCCGCGTGCCTCCGTGACTCCTAAGACTGCAACTGAACGAGGTCCTATCACAAGGATCAAACACAAGGAGTGTCTCAAAACAGTGTATAGCTACTGTAGACGGGTAGAGGAATTAATTCTGAAAAGAACGCAACTCGAATCGCGGAAAATGGAGCTCGAACGGGCCCTAAACGGGTCGAAAAAGATAATACTGTGCAAAATCAGACGTCTAGAACTTCTTCCAGACGTCTTAAAAAGTGGATCAGAGAATTACCTTGTTCTACAAGGTTTCTCAGACGTCCAGAAGTCTGCGGGGACGTCTGGCCTAGCTCCCAGACGTCCGATGGTAACCCCGGACGTCTGGAAGTCACTCCCGCCGTCTGGTACAACTTCCAGACGTCTGATTCGCAAAGGATGGCGAATCAGCGAGCCTGCGCACAGCCAACTCCCTCCCTCAGTACGGTCGGTCGACAGGAAGGAAGAAGAAAGCGGAAAACTCACCTTTCAGACGTCTTTATGGTCCTCCAGACGTCTCCCTCGCCGTCTGTCTATCTACCCAGACGTCTGATTCTGGAAATTTTTCCAGAATCAGGGCGCCACTCGGCCTCCGCTCGCGACGCCGCCCGCGTCACACCTCGCGCGCCTGCTGCTCAGACCGCAGCAGTCCCTCCCGCGCCGTTCCGCGCCCCCTGCGCCCTCCGCCGGCCGGCCAAGCCGCTTCGGCGAGCTCGCCCTCACGGCAGAGCTTCGCCCTCGCACGCCGCACCTCCTCCGCGCTCACTGCGGCCGCCGCTGCCGCCCTCGCGCTTGCTTGCTCTCGCGCACAGGAAGGAGAAGAGGAAGAGGATGGTGGAGACGACGGGAGGGGAGGCGTGGCCTTTTAAGGCCGCGCGAGGAGGAGAGAGGGCGCGGCAGGCGTCTGCAGCCGCAGAAGAAAAAAGGGGAATAACGAATATGCGGTCTGCGCGCTCAGGAGCGCAGACGACTCGCGCGTGTGGAAGATAACGATTTTTCAGACGTCTGGAAACTATCCCAGACGTCTGGCAAGACGTCTGGATGTGATCCCAGACGTCTGGGCCACCTCCAAGACGTCTTAAAATACGTCCGGGGCACGCGTTCGTAACACTTTTAGTGCAGAGCGAAGCTAGCTACCTTGGGTTGAGACCCGGAGTTAGGATTGGCCACTCTACACCGACTCCTATTGGCCCTCGTGTACGTGGTATCGAGGCATGCTACTAGTGTAGGAAGGGAGCTAGCCACCCCACGGGACCCGGGGTTAAGCTAGCCACCCTACACCAACTTTGTTAGGCCCGCTGGGCAAACTAGGGTAGTCGGACGAGGGTACGTGGACTGTGGAGAGGCGAGACCCCTGTTTGGTTTTGAGGAGCAAGACCCCTGTTTTGAGAGGGTAAGGTCCAATACTGTTTCGTGCTGTACTTTGGGTGTACCTGCTAGCGGAAACGACTGACCGCGTGTCAGTGAGAGGTAGCTACCCATGCGCTTATCACATGTGCTGTAGTCACCGCTACGTCTCGACAGTGACCTCGGGGTGGTTGACTAGGTATAGGACTACCACAAGGGACTCTCCCGGCCAAGAGAGCACCACATGTACCTTCTACTCCACGGAAAAGACTGCAACCAAGATCGTTCCCACGAGGAACAAGAAGATCAAGAAATACTTGGATACTTTGAGAAATAGATGAACCAGAAATACATAAATGAGATAAATAGAAATGAGAATAAAACCTGCTTGTTGTTTTTACTTTACTTGTACATAAATAATGTAAACACCACTCTACTCAGCGTTCGCTGACTCTGTCTTTTCGTAACCCTGTTCAAGACCAGGGTTGAGCAGCCCGAGTTTCTGGCTGTAGAGGGAGCTGGGCCCAGCCCAGCCGTAGTAATTTCTTTCCAATTCTTTATTTCTGCTGTAGTTGTGAGTACTGGACTTTAAAATTACTGTTCTTGTTACTTTCTGTTTTCTATTGTTGTTGTGGTGTATGTATTATTTTTGAAATAGTTGTTCTGCTTTCCTTCATTGTTTCGTTTTTTATTCTACTTAGTTATATTGCATGTGTGAATGTGATTTATTTTCCTGCTTTTGGTTATTTCTCGTTGAATAACTAGGTCTTGGGATTAGTCTAGGCGAGTCGATCTCAGGTCCTTTATGAATCTGGGAGCCAGGTCATAACACCAATATTCACTGTAATTAACATTATCATTTCCATCAATCTTAAAAACTACCTGTCATTTCCGCATAAGTAGCTTGATTTCAACTTACTTATATTGAACTTATTTTTTAAATTGATAAAAAAATATCTTTTAAGTATTGTACCCAAAAGATACAAAAAAATGCCATATATGAGTTGTTGGGTCTATATTCTGATTGATGGAGTCAACCTTTTGCGATGATTGAGTAGTTTACAAACTACTTTTCATTTTTGGAAAGGTCCTCTATCAATTATTATAACTTTTGCACCAAGACTTTCAGTTCTATTTTATATTTTCATCTTCCTACTGCTCCATCAACTATTGTATATTTTTTTTGTTCAACATTTTTTAGTTGCACATTAGTTGCATTACGACTATTAAAATAATTGTGTATAAGTCCTTACATTTTTCCTTTTGTTGTATTATAATTATTAGAGTTGTATTATAAGTATCATAGTTAAAATTTTATCTAATTGATGTATTACATTAATTGTTATGATTCAAAGATCATGAAATCATCGGTGATTTTCACCTATAATTGAAAATTTATCACTAGTAATATTTGGCTTAGTACTAAAACTCATTGGTAATATTTCAAAATTACCAAAGATGATTGGTGCAAATGTAAAAATCATTTCCAATATTTACTTCAAATACAAAAATCACCAGTGATATTCCAAAAATCATTAGCGATATTTGATTCAAATGCAACTGGTAATTTTTGATCTAAATACAAAAATCATTAGTGATATTACCAACTCTACAGTACTTTTTCTTGTGTCGTATAGTTGTATTATGATCACCTTTTAGTAATACAAATGGAGTTATTATTGTATTACAATATCAATTTATTAGAACTTTTGTGTAGTTGTATTACAAGTTATATTATTGTATTTCATCTCTATTATTTCTATAACACAACTCTTTCATTTTTTAATAACAATGTTTGATCCTATTTACTTGTTGCAACCTCCATATTGTTATATATGTTGCAACCTATATTTTCATATTTTACAACCACTATATTACAAATGTCTTTCTTAAATTTTACAATTGATAATCTTTGATTTTACAACCTTTTCACAATATTGTTACTATGAACATTACGTTTCCTTGTTAGAAATCTAGAATAGTGGGATTGATCAAATGTTGCAACTTTTATGGAATGTTAATTCAAATATCATTGGTTGTCCTCATTCTCTATGGAAGGTATTTCATTCAAATGACTTTGTCATTCTTTTTTTGTAAGCACCATATTTCAAGGTGATTAATCTGCGAATTTACTTCTGTGGCTCATATTTGGTACTTATTTACTACTTTTTACGCATTGCACTCGTAAGATATGGCATTTATATATACACACACACACACATATGTATAGGAGCCCTATCATCTAAGCATAATGCTTAGAAATAACCAAATGAGCATAAAATGACATCATCGTATTAAGATCTCACCATCACAACAAATATCACCTATAATAACAAAGGTGATTTTGCATTACATGGAGAACAAAGGAAGTTGCCAAACAATACCACTTAATTAAAATAAATAAAAAGATTTTCTTAAAAAAATTTATGCAATAATATGTCAACGAATCAATCACTCTATATATACATAATGAATTAATTACTAATACGATAAGATATTACATAATATCAACATAACATAGGAGTTCTATCTGTAAAAATGTTGTAACGAAAAGCAACTTGTGTTGCAAATGGATGTTGTAACAAATGAACTAATTTCTATAATGAAATTATGTCCATGACGTAAAGGATGTACCAGATCAAATTAACATAATTAAAGGCAAAACAGGAAAGAATGTACAAAACTCATTGGTCAAATATTAAAAACACCATGACATACAAGTTATAAACGTAAAGGGTTGTAATAAAAAAGAGAGTGTGTTGTAATATCACATATATGTGATTATAACAAATATAGATGGGTGTTGTAACAAATAAGATGAGATCTGTAACAAAAAATGTACATGATGTAAAGAATGTATCACTACCAAATTAGCATATTACAAGATTGATAAAATCAAATATATATTCAAGCACGCATGATAAAATTGAGGAAAATGTAATACAGCAGTATGTCAAAACTTATGCATTATTTATATATATAATGATATTTCATAAGATGTAATACAATATATATAGTGATACAGGAGTTCATTGAATGGCGTAAATACAACATCAAAATGTGATGTGTGTAGGATCTAAAGGGCACAAATACATTAGAAGGGGAGATAGATAGTGTGGTAAAAAGTTTTCCAAATGAAACAAACCACAAAAAAAATACACCAGATATATAGTGGTTCCCCTCACTTGGTACTCCACTACCTAAGTCTCCTGACTTAGGATTTTGAACTCGATTCCCTCAACCCAGAGGGAATCAATTTACTAAAAAATGAGGTAATTAATGGGTTATCTCAACCCAATTATAAGAGCAAATATAAGTAAACTATTTTAACTGTAAGCAAGAAATAAATAGCTTACAACTCATTTCCTAAGTCTCCAACAAGAATTAGTTTAATAGATATTTGATATAAAGATCTTGCAATAAATAATAAAGCGCAGAAAATGATTTTACGAGAACAAAACAAATGCGCCAAAAGAACTTGTTGCGAAATGAAGATCTCCTTGAAGGATGGATGCAACAAGCTTATCACTCTTGCAGCTAAAATGAGAGAAATATGATCTGGAGCAAAGAGGATTTTTGATTCTTGTGTTATATGACAATGACACTCAAAAGGTGCATTTATAGGCCACTAATTAGCCCCCCTACGCTTCCTAGCTGTTGGGGGAAAAATAAGAAGGTTAGAAATAAGATTAATTGCAAAATAGTCATTTAGATTAGGCACAACAGTTAGTTGGTACCGATACTGATTGCGCACAGTTACCCAGCAGCTAGCCCAACAGAGCCTAGGTACCGGTACTCATCATAGGTACCGGTACTCAGTGCTTACAGTTGAGTACCATTTAAGTCACCAGGTACCGATACCCAAAATGAGTACCGGTACTTGTGACTCATAGGTTTGAGACAAGTCAAAAATTGTGACATACATGTACCGGTACTAGCGATTAATACCGGTACTTATAAGGTCAAGGCACTACCACTGTCCACAAATTGCGAGCACCTAGTACCGGTACTCATGATGAGTACCGGTACTTGTTCATAGTTTAAGACTAGAGCCCAAACCTGTACCTTGCATGTATCGGTACTTATGAACAGTACCGGTACTTGCAACAAGTACCTTGAATTAACTGTTTTAATCAATTTTAGTGCTATTCAAACTCAATTACATGATTAATATTACCAAGAAACGATTTTGATTTTTCAAATGAATGAATAAATGTGAGTTTATACCTAATTATATCTATTTTGATTTTACTTCCTAAATCAATTTTTCTTGTTTAGGAGACATACAAAATTCTATATTACAACAAATGAACATAAAAACAATCTTCATCCTTCATATCATCCACACTTCTTGCTTATTATGATCCATACTTCCTAAATCCTGTGATTTCCTGTAAATAACACATTACAAACTCATTAGATTTAAAATAGTTTTGTTAACACTAAAACATAAAAGACAAGTGGAACTAGGTTTCAACAACGTGATGCAAAACATTGAATGCATGTGCTTTGTAATACAAGAAAGATGCATGCTTGTGTAAGTGTTTTGAATATATATTCTTGTAACAAAAAATATATATTAAATTTAACAAAACTGAATGAGACGATTCATTGTCCAAGAAAGATGCACCAAAAAGAAATACGCGAAAGATGGGGTATCGAAATGCGTTTCAAATCTATTATAATACATTAAATGAATCGCATCAATGATGTAATACAAAATGAAATTATTTTTGGAAGAAATAAGGGCCATATATTATGTTTTAAAAACTTCGTAACACAAAAAATATTATGACTATTCGTTGTATTAATACAAGAAAAATCATAAGATGCTAGGTGATAGGTGTAGATTCTGACGGAGGGGGTGAGATTTGCATGAAACGAAATAATGCGGAAATAAATAATCAAGAATCTCACAAAAAAAGCAATCACACAAGTACATTAGTATTTTTAGGTGGAAACCCAAACTCGGGTAAAAATCACCACTTAAGCCTCTCGACTTAGGATTTTTCGATCAACCTAGCCAATCAAATCCATTAACTGAGTCAATTAAACGAGGGTGACTCAACCTCAATACAACCATGCTACTATGTACGAGGGTAGCGTTCCTCAAAACCCCTCCTCTTCATAAGGAGTATTTTGTCTCATAAGAAAGACAGGAATTCGCTAGGCGAATGCCCAAATAAAGATAATAACAAAATGTCCTATAGAGCCACAAAGTAAATAAGTAAATCTAGCTACTATAGGGTAAAGAAACCTCCCTTTGATGGAAGTGTGTTGGCTATTGATGCAAGGTGCATGATCCACGCAAGGCACGACAACGCTCTCATATGCAATGGTAGGAGAGCGGGTGCACAGCGAAGATGGTGCTCTCAAGAGTGTGGACAAGGGTTTGGAGAGCAACAACATTTCTAGGTGATTCCTTTCTTCTTTTGAACACAATATGAGTGGAAGTAGTGTTTCTTGGTGTTTCTAACACAGGAAGGGTCCTTCTCTATTTATAGATGGCTTAGGAACCCTTAGGAAGGCTATAGAAGCCTAAGATAGCTGTTGGAAACAAATCCAAGGCTAATTAGGTCTGAATCAGGGCTATTAATGATTCTAACAGGGTTATTAGACGTCTGGTGTTATTATCAGACGTCTGGGTCATCGTCTGATCTAGGGATCGGTCATCTGATCTAAAAGGATGGAAGATCTGGACTGAGTTGGATCAAGACGAACGTCTAATGAGGTGTTTTAAGATGTTTGGGAATCTAATCAGACATTTAATTCTAGATGAATTTCCTTCCTATTTTGTCCAGATCTAAACAGGGTTCTAAGCTAAGTTGCACAGATGACAGATTGGACGTTTGGCAGTATGTCTGGACATTTGGAAACAAAAATCATTGCGGGAATGGATTTCCCGAGGCTCAAATGGCTGTTAAGTTTGACAAGAAGTGATTAGGGTCAGATCTTAGCCTAACGTCTATTTATCAGACATCTGGGATGAACTACGGATGTTTGAAAGTAGATGTAAATCAGATTAAAGGTTGATCCTCAATGATTAAGTCTGACAAGCCAACGGTCCTCTAGTTGGATGTCTGGAAAGGTCCTCAAACGTCTTCTAAGACATCTGGACTAAGGGTTGGACATCTGAAACTGGCAGACAGAGAGTGGGTTTCCAGCCTAAGTGTTTTGGACGTCTAATCAAACAGTTAGACATCTTAAAGTCTAAGATCAGACGTCTGATGTCCAGATTGGATGTCTGATCAAGTTGTCTGATGCCTACTTTGATTTTCTAAGTTCTCTATGAGATGTCTAAGTATCCTAAGGTTGTGTGTGTATTCCTAGGACTACTGCTTTATTACTTTGGGCTCTTTAATAAATAATCTAAGCAAGAAAAGTGCAAAGAATAAAAAGATACAAATACAAAATACAAGACAGACAAACATCTATCCTATTCTTCATCTCCATGCTTCTTTAAGCTCTTACTCCAAGAGAAACTTCTTCTCCTCCATCAAGTTCCTCTAATCCGCCATGGATGAAAGCTTGAACTCATTCACACTTGATTTCATTTGCATTTTCCTGAAACTCATATACTTAAATGCAAATGTTAAATCGCAAATATTTTGGTATCATCAAAATTAATGATCGTGGTGCCCTTTCACCAACAACAAGTGAGGTGAGAAGACGTCTAACAAGAAAGGAACTTGAAAATACAAATCAAGAAAACAAAAAGGACATGCACAAGTTTGATTCGTAAGCGAGGATAACAACAAAAAAGATTAAAGTCTTGAAAGGAGAAGAGATGAATAAGATTAATTAAAAGGAGATCTTTAGGACATTTAGGTAATGAAATCATGTTCAGAAAAGAAATATTGCTATATCTTCATTACTTTTCATAGTAAATATGTTGTTCATTCCAAGTATATATATTGATCAAATATAAGTTTGTTTGAAATATCTAGGGTTTATTAAAGAAAAGGAATGATACATGGTTGCATGCCATGAACGATTGATGAATACTAATATATATAATCAAGAATATTCAAAACAATACAAGAACATGTATGACGAAATAATCATAATCTGTAGTCTTGCACTTACATCGGGAACAATGAGAGGTCTATTTTTAAACATTTATTGATAGTAGGCGCTTCAATGTTGAAGACAAATGCTTTGGATGATGGCCAATAGCTTTCAGAATGGGAGAGCAATGCCAATAAAACAACTGATACAACAACATTTGGTGATAAGACAAGCAAGGTGGATAGCAACTTCAAAAAGAAAGGTTCAAGTACCAAATTTTTTAATAAAGCGATATGTATAAGGATATGTGAAATCATAGATTGTTATATATAGACGTGTGAAATATAACACACACTTTAAAATTTTATATTATAAATGATGCCAAACTTATAAATTGTTGCTACATTCAACATTTTAAAGACTACGTTGATAAGCCTCCTTTGAGTGAGAAGCAAAAAGAACTGCTTGAGAAAATGACTTTTCATCAATTGATGGGGATAGCAAAAGTAATGTTGATACCAAAGTCCTAAAGTGGATCATAAGGAGATACATGGGAAACTGTAAATTCCTAATGGGAGATACAATTTTTGAGTTCAACACTAACATCAATTTAATCCTTGGAATACCAAGTAGTGGCTGCAACATTAAAGTCAATGAGAAGTCCCTCCCATGAAGTAGCTACTACCATGAGTCTATTATAAGAAAGGAGAGGCACATTGATAGAAGAACATTGGAGCTACTTCTAAATACATACTACCATTATGAGGATGATCGTTTAGTTTACATCTTTGTCACATGCTTGGTGTGCTTGATGTTCATGACATTTCTATTCTCGAATTCAAGATACTCTTTCCCAAGAGTTTTGTTAAACTACATCGACTCCTCGAAGGACACAAAGTACTTTAATTGGTCATCAGCAATAGAAGATTTATGCTTGTCAAAATAAAGGAAATGACAAAGAAACTCAAGTCAAAGGATGAGTTGAAGATTAGCGACTTACTCAGCTACCTAAATGGATGTGTCCCATGCCTATTTGTAAGTAAGAAAATTTTCTTTCAATTGTGTACTATTTATGACCTAATACATGGTTGCATAATAATGAAAAAAAAATAAAAACATGCAGGTATGGATGCTAGAGCATTGCTTCAAGAATTCCTACATTAGTTGAGACCTTAGGCCAAGAATAAGGAAGTGGTCAGGGTTAATCAAAGTAAAGATAGTGACATGAATCACATTGATGGAAAAATGGTATGCTGTGTAAATACTTTATATAAAGTTCCTTGAAAAAAAAAATATGAATCTAATAATGAATCAATAATTACTCTAGGTATGTTCAAAATTTTGTTGCTAAAAAGAACAACGTTTTCAAAGTTGGCACAAACAACTACATTTTTTCACTTGAAACCTTCAAAGAAAAAGGATTTTTACATAGAAGGCCTTTTATTACAATGGAAGGACCATTAGATTTGGTTCCATTAAGGATTGAGGTGTCAGGTGATGCAATTGGGGATAAGGGATCCAATGAAATATGCAAAAGTGAACTTTGCATCATAAAGAGAAGGGAACTTAAACAAGTGATCGAAGAGTACAAGAGAAAGATTTGTGATATGAAGAAAGAGATTGAGGAGTTTAGGAAGAAGAATTATGAAAAAAGATCAATAAATCATGTAGGTGTACAAATAGATGAAAATTCAAGTGGCATCTGCAAGGTTGATCAAACAAATCAGATAGGAGATGGAGAAGGCATCGCAAGAAATGACAATAGTGATTTTTAGACACCATAGTTTGATTTGTGTCTGACCCAAAAGATCACAAGGGAGGGTGGTAAGAGTGTTGTGAAGGAGAGAAATGATCATGGAGAAAAAGGAGAGAAATGATCATGGAGAAGATGACATTAGAACTATTGTTCAATTTGAAGGATGAGAAAGAAGAGACCATAGAGAGCAAAACAAGGGATAGAAGAAAGACATCAGATGATGAAAAAGAAAATATGAAGGCTATGAAAAAGAGGGGGAGGACACCAAGTTCTATGGTTGGTAGGATAAAGGGGAGGATAGAAAAAAGAGAGAGCAAGGATGGAGAATAAAGATGAAAAGAAGGGAAAAAATTTGTGTGAGGATGGACTTTAAGACCAAGTAAGAAGTGAATCGAAAGCCGGATGGAAATCTAAAAAAGTAAAGGAGAAAAAAATAATGGTACATGATGTGGTGATTACTGAGAAGAGTGATGAGGAAAAAGAAAGAAAAAATGAAGAGCAGCTTAGAGGAGAAATAGTTGCTAAGATACCGCTCAATAATGATGTTGACAGTGATGTGATAAATATTCAAATACCAATACAACATTAATAAACTATAATTTATATATGTTGCTACTTGCCATTAATATATAATGCATTGATTCTATTGTAATGACATGCGATCCCTATGATGACTACGAGGGTTAAGAGCATGTCACTGAAAAGGCGAACAACATCATACAATCATTCCTTCGAGATCCCACAGACAAGTAAGCTTAAAAACATTTTGTAAAGTAACAACATGACATTTTCACAATGCTATTATATAAAATTATATTTCTATGAACAATGCAGGCTGAATAAAAACTACCACATCACTTTGGGTAACTACTGTAGAGGTCAACATCTACATACCTACTTTACGGTGGAATGATTAAGGATATGGTAAGTTTATTTTGCAATTATGTAAAATTTGCAGAAGATGTACTTTCATAAGTACTCATGTGTATGTTGAAAATTGGGTCAAATAATTGATACTTATATGGATTACTTGTTTTTCAAGTATTCCATATTGTCAAAAGGGGAAAGCACCATACTTTTTCACATCATTGACAATTATGGTATAGTGTTTTTTAAGTGACTATAATTTGTTAATAAATATGATTAACATAAAAAATAACATTTGATGCTTGCAGAGTTTGATAAAGGGTAAGGCTCAAAATTTGAGCAAAGATGAACAAAACACCCTTCAGGAAATATTTGAGGCAAGGCAGAGTACTTATGGGAACATTATAAAGGCATTCTTCCGTTACATTTGCCAAGACATTGGACCTTGCTAGTCACATGCTTTGAAACCAAAGAATTCCTTATATACAACTCGCCAGGACATGACAGAAATCGATTAGAGGCATTCAGATGAGTGAGTCGAATGAGATCGAACAAAGCATGTAATATAATATATTTAAGATTCATTAGATATCTATAATATTTTGTTCTTCATACTAATGCAGAAGGATATTGCAACTAAGTTCTTTTCAATGAACTTATCACGTAAAAGGACATGAAATTGGAGAATCCAATTTCTTACGAATGTTTCACAACAACTTGAAACAATTATAGATTGTGGCATTTACTTGCTCAAGTACGTCGATATGATCTGTGAGAGGAAGGTTATCAGGTCGAGCATGATGAAATAGGTAAATTCAGAGTAGAAATAATTGCAATTCTTCCAGAATGTGGAAATTGTAATATCCCAAAATCTAGGTCCTGAGTCATTTCAGAGTGGTTCGGGTTAGTTCGAACTCTTAGACATAATTGTGGTTCGGTGCAAATAAAAGTACTTAAAATATGCCAAAAACACGTATTTTGGGTCAATCCCTAGTCAAACCTCATCAAAAGGGTACTACGTATGACATCGTTAGATTTCTCTTATTGCAAGCTTTCCAACGACACTTATTTTGCATGAATCCGAGGTGTATAGCTCAAGTTATGACCAAAATAAGTAAAAAAGGACCTAAATTTAAGGCGAACCAAACTTAGGGGTAATTTCGATATTTTTCCCAACTAAACCTAATCCTAAACAGAAGTTGGATCTATAAATAGGGCCTACTTGGACTTAGGATCGTCATTGATTCCTAGGGCCTCCAAAACCTAAGAGAACGAGAGAAGAAAAGATTTAAGATTTCATTTAGAAATCTTAAATTAGAATTTCAGGACCTGCTCGCGATTCTAAAAATTGTGAGCTTCCCATTGCAAAAGTCACGACGTGTGGCGAGGCTTGTCGCAAGCGCTCGGATACTTGCACTAAGCAGGAAGGTGCAGACATGCCAGATTGCTGATGCATGTTGCGATCGACGGTGAGGGCAAGGGCGGGAGTGATCCCACGTGCACAGTGAGTGCCAATCAGGTGTTGACACATGTCCTTGGCAGGCAGGCATGGATCGGTTGACCGGTTCACATGAACCAGTTGGTCTAGCGACCCTCTCGCGCTGTTTCAAGTGGCCGGTTTGAGGCATTCTTGACCTTGGATTTCGACAAATAAGAATTTGTCCCTGGTGCATGCGTGGATTACGAGGCAGGTGTGGTAACTATCCCCAGGCCCTTTGTGCATGGTTCTGAGTCATCGTGACTCTCTGGTGACGCTAAATAGAGTAGTCTCCTCTTCTCTTGTTTCTATGTTGTTTTGGGGTAACGTGGACCCATCTTGGGTGGTTCTGTGCGTGTACTACATTGGTTGGCGTGTTGGTTCCTCTTTTGCTGAGTCTAGAACCTTCTTGAAGATTTAACTCTGATTTTGGGTACTTTATTGTGAAATAATTGAATGTTATGTGAATGATTAAGAATTAATGATCCGATGTACCCTTATCATCACATGTGTGAAATGTATTCTGATTTATGTGAAACAAGTTCTGTTGTGTTTGTTAATTGATAAATAATACGAGATCACTGTCATAACTTGGAAAATACTGGTGAACGGATAAGTTGGAGAATAACATAATTATCTGGAAATCCTAGAATTAATAAATGTAACTGTTAGTATGCTTTGGTTTGATGACAATAAAAGATACAGTTATCTGGAAATAACTAGATAAGCAATACGACTATTTAGTTGGGACTTAGAGGATGGATAATTGGTTTTAACCCTCTACTGGTTGGAATTGGCTATAGCTTTAGTCTTTCAGACTGATTTTAGGCTGGTTTAGGGAGGTGCTAGACTCCCTACGACTCTTTGGTTAAGCATAGTGGCCAACTATCTAGGATAGTGAGATGTGTGGCTCAAGGTTGGAAGTGGTTTCTTCTTGGCCAATGGGTGGGTCGTTAGCTATCAGTGTTTAGTGTACATAGTACTTGTACGTGTTCATACTACACGACATAGTCGTCACCTTTTTCCGCAATGACCCCAGGGTGCTAGAGCATGGTGACTCGATGGGTATAAGCTATCTTCTTGATTAAGAGGGTGGCTTATTGATGAACTATTTGAATCGCTACTTAATTAGGGTTAATTAATCGTTGTAGTAGTATAGTGTCACAATCCAAATGGATATCATTTTATTTATATACAATATTTATTGGTTTATTTCAGATCGTTCACTAAGAGACAATTATTAATAAACATCACTCTCTAATGTCCAAAATCATCTTTTATTTAAAAATATTAGTATTATTTACAAAAGAATGAGTTAGAAGTGAAAGAATCAAAGAATCAATTAATTTGCATCAATTATCACGAGTTAAACAAATGAATTATTATTTTAATACATGTCTATACAAAGGCAACTCATTATGAATATTGATTACAACTAATTATGTCCAAGCATATATATTAATAAATGAATGAAATCTTATTTACAAATTTAACTTAAACACTGTAAACATAAAAGGCAATAATGAACCACTAAATCTCAATAAGTAAAGAGCTATGTATAAAAATATTAAATACTGCATACAATCAAGGCTAAAAATAGATGAAAAGAAGAATTAAACATAAATATATATAATCCTTAAAAAGGATAATAAAAAGAAAATCAATCAACACGTCGACACCCACCCACCCCCCTCCGGTTGCATTTCCTCTCCGCGTATCTTTCCTCATCTACTTCTCTCCCTCTTCCTCATTTCTCTCTCGCACCATTGCACTCCCACGTCTCCGTCTCTCTCTATCAAACGGATCCCTCTCTTCCTCTCACATACACAATCAGACACGCACAAAAAAAAAACCATCTAACACGTCACCCCCACACACAACCCCCCTCCTCATCACATTTCCTCTCCCCATGTCTTTCCCCATAAAGATGATCCATCAATTAGGAATATATGATTTTCTATATTTTAGATCAGGTTGAGTGAGCTAATTATATTTTTAATTACATGGATATAATATTTTAAATTAAAATATCTAAACTAAAATACATGCACATCGCCAAATAAGATAAATTTAGGAGTCAAATAAGGGATTTTTACCTTAATGATTTAGGTATATCTTGATATGCTATGGTGCAAATCAATTAAGTGAAGAGATAAAATTAAATCTTTCATTTTTGTTAAAATATTCTCTAACATAATTTTATCTAAGATATAGCAAAAAAATGATATTACAATTATTTTTACCATAATAACTATCACATTTAATTTATATAAACTAAAAGAAGGTACGTGATACATCATCACCCCACATCTCCCCATCCCTCACTGATATCTCCAACCCTCGCTCCCAACACACATACAAGTTGAATGAAAGAACAAAGGAAATCTATGGAACAAAACATCATCAATACTCTAAGATTGACCGTTTCTGTGCAATGTGGAGTTGATGGCTTCCTATCATCTGGCTTCTGTTGTGGCGATGTTAAGGCTTTTTTGGATCACACTCTACTTGTTTGGGAAAGTGGAGAAGGTGTCAAGATACACTCATTTTAAATTCTAGAAATTGTGGCTTATGGAGGACTTTAAAGAAATGGTGGTTTCATGGTGGGTGTCTTTTGAGTGGAAGGCACGACTACGCAACGACTAGCTGCCAAGCTGAGAGGGTTGCGTCTCATGTTGTTTGACTACAAGAAAACGTTGTCACAGCTGAAAGCACAGAAAAGGATGGAGGCTTTGGAAGGTGTCAAGACGATAGATGAGAAAGAGGGCGAGAACCGCTTAGCGTGGATGAACTGAACCTAAGAAAAAGATTACAAAGTGATATCTCTAAAGAAGATCTACAAAGGGAGATGGACTGGCAACAAAAATCTAGGCAATTGTGGCTTAATGAGGGTGACTCCAACACAAAATTTTTCCATACGACTGCTAGTGCATGAAGGGGGTATAATCTTATTTCAAAGCTTCACTATGGAGATCAAACGGCTGAGTCTCCTCTACAATGCAATAATTTAGCAAATCAATATTATATAGATGTTACATGTGAAAATCCGAGTGGGCATTGGAGGTTATCTCACTCAGACATGTTACGGTTGAAGGACAAGGAAGGGGATAGGCTTTGTCGGCCTATTGAGGTTGAGGAGGTTCTGCAGGCTTTGAAGGGTTTAAAGGCAGAGGGTTCGTCAGGTCCGAATGACTTTCATGTGTTTCTTTATAAGGAGTTTTGATCTATGCTAAAGGATGAAGTTATGCAGGTTATTACTGAATTTCAGAGGGGCAATGCTAGCTTAGAAAGGATCAATAGATCCTTCCTTTTTCTTCTCCTAAAGAAAGCGGGTGCGGAGTCACTTTCAGATTTAGACCCATTGCCTTGTCAAATTCAATCTACCTAATAATTGGAAAGGTTCTTGCTAATAGCCTGAAGGAAGTTCTGCCTGATATTATCAGCCAATGCAAGATGCCTTTTTGAAGGGGAGATCTTTACAGGAATCCTTTATACTGGTGCAGGATATGGTGTCAGGTTAGGTGAGAAAGAAAAGGCAAGCTTTCATATGGAAGGTGGATTTCTTAAAGACATACGACTCAATCTCTTGGATGTAACTTTGGGAACTTCTCAGAAGAAGATGTTGATTCCTACGGGAGGGGGTGAGATTTGCGGAAAATAGATAAAGTGTGGAAATTGAAATATAACAATCTCATAAAGAAGACAATCACACAATTGCACAAGACTTTTTTAGGTGGAAACTCAAACCAGGTGAAAACCACCACCTAACCCTCTCATGTTAGGATTTTCTGATTAACCAAGTCAATCAAAATCCACTAACTGAATTACTAAAATGAGGATAGTTCAACCTCTTACAACCGACGCTACTTTGAACGAGGGCAGGGTGTCTCAAACCCCTTCTCTTCACGAGAAGGTTTTTGTCTCACGAAGGAGATGGGAATTTGCAAAGCGAATACCTAACCAAAGATAAATAAAACAATAATAATCCTATAGAGCCACAAAGTATGTAAATGAAACTAGCTACTATAGGTAAAGGATCTTCCCTTTGGTGGAAGTGCATCGACGAATGATACGGGTGCGTGAACCATTCATAAGCACTATGTCGCTCTTGTAATCACGGAGTGAGAGCGAGTGCACAGTTGGATGAAGCTCTCAGGTGTGGAACTAAAGCTTGGAGAGCTCGAGCTTCTTCTCAAGGTTAAAGTCACACAATGTATGTGGAAATAGTATTGCTTGGTGTGTGTAAACAAGGGAGGGCTTCCCCTCTATTTATAGATAACCTAAGAAGGCTTTGGAAACCTAAAGTAGCCATTGGGGATCATCCCAAGGAAAAATAAGTCACAATCAGAATCATTAATAATTCTGACAGGGTCATCAGACGTCTGGGAAAAATATCAGACGTCTGGAAGTCACTCTTAAGACATTTGGAAACTAAATCAAACGTCTAATTCTAGATGGGTTTCCTTCCATACTTGAGTCAGACCTAAATAGGGTTCTAGTGTAATCTGGTCAGATGATAGGTTGGATGTTTGACACTAGGTCTGGATGTCTGGAAACCTAATTAACTGCGAGAATGGATTTCCCAAGGCACAAATAGCTATAACTCTCAAGAGAAGTGATTTTGGCTTAATCGAGGACTAACTTCTACTTATCAGACGTCTAAGGTCCTCTACGGACGTTTGATAGAAGCCTAAAAGTCATATCTCAACTATCATATTCTTAAGCAAACGTTCCACTAATTGGACGTCTGGCAAAGTCATCAGATGTCTTCTAAGACGTCTGAACTAAGGGTCGGCTGTCTGAAATTAACAGACAGAAGGCTCTAAGACCAACCCTAAAAGTTTGGACGTCCAATTCAACATTCAGACGTCTGATATTAGTATTAGATGTCTGAGTAGGCTATCTGAAACCTATTTAGGTTTTCTAAGTCCTCTACGGAAAACCTAAGTATTCTAGGGTCGTGCAAGTGTTCCTAGGACTACAGTGTTGATACTTTGAGGCTCTTTAACATGCATCTAAGAAAGAAAATAAAGAGCAATAAAATAAACAAAGTACAATATGAATGGAAATCTATTCTATTCTTCATCTCCTTTCTTCTTCAAGCTTTCACTCCTCGCAAAGCTCCTTCTCCTCCGTCAAGCTCCTCTAATCCACCATAGATGCGAGCTTGAACTCTGTCTTTACACTTGTCACATTTGCAATCGACTTGAAATCTAGGACTCAAAAGCAAATGTAAAATAACAAGTGTTTTGTTATTATCAAAATAAATGATCATGGTGCCCTTGCAATAACAATCTCCCCCTTTTTGACATTATCAAAAAGGTTTTATCAATTTTAATTCTCCTAAACTCCCGTTTAAGGCATGCTCTTCCAATTCCATCTTTTTTATAAAATAAGATAGCTATGTTATCATCTCCCCTTTTCTAAAGGCAATATAGCTATGTTATTTTTAAAACCTCTCCCTTAATGATAGACAAATAACTCATCAATTTTAAACTCCCCCTATCTAGATGCTATAAATGAAAATATAGGGTTTAGAAATTACCTCACTTACCATGACCAATAGAATGGCCCATATGGAGGTTGATAAAATGGATGGGGCTCCCATCCGTAGCTTGGAGGTCCTAGCATTGGTGTCGATCTCCAATCGAGCAGTCGACGTAAGATGGCTTGGTTGTTTGTTCGTCGTCTCGTCGGTCTCCTCGTCTTCCTCCTTCGTCTACTCCTTAGCCCTCCCAATTTGAGTTGACCACCTTTTAGCTTGTAGGTCCAATCCTTCACATTGATATCTTCCTTCAAACCTGCAAAACAAGATTCCAAATCTTTCTTCGGTATCTAAGTCAATTTGGATCCGTATTTGTTAGTTGGTTTCCTTGAAGAAGATCCTTTCTCAACCTTAAGGCTATTGCTAACTCTATTTAACAAATTTTCATAATTCTTCCTAAGACATGCAAGCTCATCTTCTATAACGTGCATCTTAGTTTTTAAGCTAGAGATTTCAATTTTTAAACTTGTGTTCTCCTCAATTAATTTACTATTTTCATTGATTAAGTCTTTATTTTCTAATAGCAAATTATCATCCTTAGGACTAGAACTAGTTTCTAAATCTTTAAGTTATTTTTTTAACCTTTCATTTTCTAATTTAAGAAAATTAAGATTCTTTTTAGTGCTTTTATTTTCCACTTTAGGTGACTTACTAATTTCAAATAACTCATCAAAAGTATCTTGTAAATCGGAATTTACCTCGTCATTGTCAGAGTCACTATCTGTTACGACCCGGTTCCCAAATCCCTACAGGACCCGAGACCGGCTCGACTCGACTAATCCCAAGACCCAGTCGTCCAACAAGAAATAATCAAAAAGTAGGAAAGTAAACCACATTCACTATGCTAAGTAGCTAACAGTAAAAGAGTACAAGCAGTAAAGGAAGTAAAAACTGCTAATAATACATATCACCACCACAATAGTAAAGCAAAAACAAAGTACAGAAACAGAACAGTAACAGCAGTCTTAACTCACAACAAAAGGAAGTACAACAACAGGAAACTATGACTGGGCTCGATTGGGCCCAGCACCCTCTGTAGCCGGTGACTCGGGCTGCTCAACACCTAGACCTGAAAAGGGTTATGAGTAGATGGAGTCAGCGAACGCTGAGTAGAGTGGCAACCAACTAACTAAAGCAGTAGAAGCTAACAGGTAATTTATCTTTTTCAATTATTTTAATTCACAAGTTATTCCCTTTCACCCATTGGTTTACTTTTCAGATCTCTTTCTTGATCTCGAGTGTTCCTCGTAGGAATGATCTTGATTGCAGTCTTTTCCGAAGAGTAGAAGGCACACGTGATGCTCTCCTGGCCGGGAGAGTCCCTCGTGGTGATCCTACACCCAGTCAACCACCCCAAATTCACGGACAGACGTAGCGGTGACTATGGCACGCGCGATAAGCGCACGGGTAGTTACCTTGCACTGGCACGCCGTCAGTCATTTCCGCTAGCGGGTATGCCCAAAGTACAGCACGGAACAGTATAGGGCTTAGCCCTCTCAGTAACAGCGGTCTCGCCCCTCCACAGTCCACACACCCTCGTCTGACTACCCCGGTTTGCCCAGTGGGCCTAACAAGTCGGTGTAGGGTGGCTAGCTGAACCCCGAGCCCCGTGGGGTGACTAGCTCTCTCCCTACACTAGTAGCTCTCCCCGGTACAGTGTACGCAATGGCCAAAGAAGTCGGTGTAAAGTGGCCAATCCTAACCCTGGGTCCCAACCCAAGGGCGGTTAGTTCCTCTCTACTCTAAACAGGGGACAGTCGCTCTCCTTGGTACCACGTACTCAAGGGCCAGCACACTTCCCACTCACATTTTCAGATCCATTCCATTTATCCACAAGAGCTCTACTCCTAATTCCCCGTAGGGTTCATTCTTGTATTCCCCATGTCATTTCATAACAGGTTTTATCATTCACATTTCCATTCTCAGATTATACACATGCAGCTCGTATTTCCATCATTTAACATATACAACAAGTAATGTCACAGGTAATTGTTTAACTAGCACAAACATTTCATATTTCACAGGCAACTCTTGTTTATTAACAAGCAGTTGTTCACATTTCTATTCATTCATTTAAGACTGCAATTTCAAACACGCATACAAACAGTGCAAGTACTTCTCGTCCTAGGATTCATGCCACATTCTACGTTTCTAGTTATCCAATTTCACATATGCATTCAGGTTTTATAATTAAAATAGGGGAAAACCACTCTACCAGATGACCCGGGAGTATTGGGGGCTCAAACGGCAGGCTCATGTGCCTTAGCAAGCCCCGAATCTGCAACTGATCGAAGTCCTATACCAAGGAACATACCACAATGGAACATTCAGAATAGTATAAAAGGCCTTCTAACAGGTAGAGGAACTCATAAGGAAAACACTGATATCTTGTCTGCGTAAAATGGACCTCAAACGGATCCTAAACGGGTCAAAAATAGGGCTGCAGACCTAAATCAAACGTCTAGCACAAGGTCTAGACGTCTTAAAAGTAACCAGAGTCTCACCTCAGGTTCCTACGTCAACTTCGGATGTCCATAACCCCTTCTTGACCATCTGGACCCAGCTCCAGACGTCCGACCTCTCATCTAGTCGTTTGGGAGTGCTTCCGATCGTCTGGTAAGCTGTCCAGACGTCCGAGCCGCGTGCGAGGGCGTGCCCCGCACCTTCCCGAAGCTATCCCTGCATGCGACAGACCATATCTCCTATATTTAGCCATGCAAATCGAAGCTGTGGTGCGGCTTGCATGGCCATATCCGCAAGAGGAACATACCTTCGCGGCACACTGCTTTCAGACGTCCGGTGTTGTCACCAGACGTCCAATCCGTCGTCTGGACGGCACGCCAGACGTCTGATTCTGGGAAAATCCCAGAACCAGAACTACCCTTTACTCCTCCTCGCCGCGTGCAGCGGCGGCCTCTCCTCCTTGCCTGCAGCTCCGGCTGTAGCAAGTGTCAGGGACGTCTCCCCCGATGCGCTCCTCCCGCACGCGCCGCTCTGGCCGTGCATCGTCCGGCATGCTCCTGCGAGCTCGCGAGATCAAGCTCTTCCTCCTCTCCTCACGCCGCCTCTCCTCCTTGTCACTCGCTCTCATTCCCTCTCTCATGCTCACCCCTCTCGCCGCAGTGGAGAGGAAGGAACGAAGGTGGTTGTGGTGAAGTGGGGAAGGGAGGAAGGGGGAGAGGGGTTTTATAAGGGTGTGCTAGGGTTCGGGTGAAGGAGAGAAGAGGGAAAGAGAAGGGAGCGGTACTGTCTGCGCACAGCCTGGGCGCAGACGCGAAGTTACGTACCAAGTTTTCAATTTCCAGACGTCTGGGAAGGGGTCCAGACGTCTGACCGACAGTCCAGACGTCTTAAAGGGATTAGAACAGAACGGGTCTTTACACTATCGCTTGCGATGGCCATGAAACTCATTGAAGCGATTTCATTCTTCTTCTCGGGATCTTCCTCTTCTTCCTTCGAGCTCGAGTCATCCCAAGTAGCTTGGAACACCTTCTTCTTGTACTTCTTGTCCTTCTCCTTCTCCTTCTTGAGAAGAGGGCACTCAGGTCAAATGTGCCCATTCTTGTTGCAATGATAGCAACGGTTTGGGCTCTCTTTTTCCTTCTCCTTCTTATCTTTCTTCGAGTTCTTACAAAACTGGAAAAATTTTTTAAGTAAAAACTTAAAGTCTTTGTCATCGGAACTTACCTCGCCATCCGACGTGGCTCTGAAGGTGAGAGACTTCCTTGATTTTTGTTCCGGTGTGTCCTTCTGCTTCAACTTCATCTCATAGGCCATGATATTACTTAAGAGATCCTCCATGTTGAGCTCCTCTACTTCATTCGCCTCCTCAATGGCGTTGACCTTCTGTTCCCACTCTGGTCCGAGGAAACGGAGAAGCTTTCTTTGAAGCTCCCCCTTGATAAAGGTCTTACCTAAAGCCTTAAGATTGTTCACTATAAGAGTGAACCTAGTATACATCTCACTCAAGGATTCGTTAGCCTTCATAACAAAAGATTTAAATTCTTGAGAAAGAATGTTGATTTTAGAAGACTTTACCTTGGAGGTACCCTCGTCAGTTATCTCAAGTGTGTGCCAAATGTCATATGCGATGGTGCACTACAAGATTTGGTTGAACTCCTCCAGACTGAGCATGCAATACAACATGTTCATTATCTTCGCGTTGAGTGAAAGCTCCTGAATCTGCTGCTGTGAGTAGCCTGCGGCAAATCTTTTCGGGATTTCGAAGGGGGTCTCACATCTAGCCCAGATGGTGAAGTCATTGGCTTGAAGCCATGTCTTCATCCTGAGCTTCTAATACCTGTAGTTACTCCCGTCGAAGTAGGGAGGACAGGTAGTGGACTACCCCTCGATGAGTCTGAAGGCGGTGACTCTTCCCTCCATTGGATCCTTGCTGGGTGTTACACCGATATTGCAAGAGCCTCCTTTGATTCCAACTGTTGATTCCTATGGGAGGGAGTGAGATTTGCAGAAAATAGGTAAAGTGCTAAAATAAAAATATAACAATCTCACAAAGAAGACAATCACACAATTGCACAAGAATTTTTTAGGTGGAAACCCAAATCGGATGAAAATCACCACCTAACCCTCTCGAGTTAGGATTTTCCGATCGACCAAGTCAATCAAAATCCACAAACTAAACTACTTAAGCGAGGGTAGTTCAACCTCTTAAAACAAATGCTACTTTGAGTGAGAGTAGCGTACCTCAAACCCCTTCCCTTCAAGAGAAGGTTTTTGTCTCACGAAGGAGATGGGAATTCGCAAAGCGAATACCTGACCAAAGATAAATAAAACAACAATAATCCTATGGAGCCACGAAGTATTTAAATAAAACTAGCTACTATAGGTAAAGGATCTTCCCTTTGGTGGAAGTGCATCGACGAATGATGCAAGTACGTGAACCACGCGTAGGCACTACGTCGCTCTTGTAATTGTGGACTGAGAGCGAGTGCACAGTTGGATGAAGCTCTCAGGTGTGGAACTAGTATTTCTTGGTGTGTGTAAACAAGGGAGGGCTTCTCCTCTATTTATAGATGGCCTAGAAAGGCTTTGGAAGGCTTTGAAAGCCTTAGGTAGCCATTGGGGATCATCCCAAGGTAAAATAAGTCGCAATCAGAATCATTAATGGTTCTGACAGGGTCATCAGATGTCTGGAAAAAATATCAGATGTCTAGAAGTCACTCTTAAGATGTCTGAAAACTAAATCGAATGTTTAATTCTAGATGGGTTTCCTTCCTGACTTGAGTTAGACCTAAGCAGAGTTCTAGTGTAATCTGGTCAGACAATAGGTTGGACATCTGATACTAGGTCTAGACGTCTGATACTAGGTCCGGACGTCTAGAAACTTAATTAACTACGAGAATGGATTTCCCAAGGTACAAACGGCTATAACCCTCAAGAGAAGTAATTTTATCTTAATCGAGGGCTAACGCCTACTTATCAGACATCTAAGGTCCTCTACAGACATTTGATAGAATCCTAAGGTCATTTCTCAACGATCATATTCTTAATCCAACGTTCCACTAATTAGATGTCTGGCAAAGTAATCAGACGTCTTCTAAGACGTCTGGACTAAGGGTCGGTCATTTCAAATTAACAGACAGAAGGCTTTAAGTCCAGCCCTAAAAGTTTAGACGTCTGATTAAACATTCAGACATCTTAAAGATCACAGTCAAACGTTTGATATTAGCATTAGACATCTGAATAGGCTATCTGAAACCTATTTAGGTTTTCTAAGTTCTCTACAGAAAACCTAAGTATCCTATGGTTGTGCAAGTGTTCTTAAGACTACAGTGTTGATACTTTGAGGCTCTTTAACATGCATCTAAGAAAGAAAATAAAGAGCAACAAAAGAAATAAAATACAAGATGAATGGAAATCTATCCTATTCTTCATCTCCTTCCTTCTTCAAGCTTTCGCTCCTCGTGAAGCTCCTTCTCCTCTGTCAAGCTCCTCCAATCCACCATGGATGCGAGCTCGAACTTCGTCTTTACACTTGTAACATTTGTAATCGACTTGAAATCTAGGACTCAAAAGCAAATGTCAAATAACAAGTGTTTTGTTATCATCAAAATAAATGATCATGGTGCCCTTGCACCAACAGAAGAGGCTTTCTCGAAGTATGGGTTTAGTGGATTAAATAATGCATTACCACCACTTCGTTTTCCCCCTTAATAAATGGTCATCCAATAGAGAAGTGGATACAACCCTAGAAGGGAGTCAAACAGGAATGCCTAGTTGCGCCCCTTATTTTTATTCTGGATTTAGGCACGTTAGCAGGTTTCTCCTTCAAAGCCTGCTAGAGTGGTTTGATGAAGGGGTATTCTCTGTCTTCCAATCGTGCGCTGACGCCCATTTTACAGTTTGCGGATGATACAGTCTTCTTCATTGAAGGAGGCGAAAGGGAAGCTATGGCACTAAAACATGTGGTTGACATCTTTAGTGAAGTCTCAGGGTTCAAGATAAATGGTGCCAAGTCCTCTCTAATTTGTTTTGGTGGAGCATGTAACATCAAGGACACGTTGTCTATTATGCTGCAGACACCGATTTTATCTCTCTCTATTTGTTATCTTGGCTTGCCCTTGAAAGCCAGGAAAATGAAGAAGTGTGACTGGATGCAATTATTTGAGAAGATTTCTATGAAGATGGAAAGTTGGTGTGGTAGATTTTTGTCTAAGGGAGGTCGTTTGATCCTGCTAACTCTGTCTTGTCCGCTATGCCCGTGTTTCTTTTGTCAATGTTCATGACCCCAGATTCAATTCTAAAGAAGATTGATGTGATACACAAGCGATTTTTCTGGAAAGGAACTTCTAAGGAGGGAAGGTTTTTACAGCTAGTTAAATGGAATAAAATTTGTGCTCCTAAAAAATATGGTAGAATGAGGGTGAAGGGCCTTAGGGAGTTTGGTGACTGACTCCTGCTCAAGTGGGGTGTGATCATTTTGAGGGGCAAAGATGGCTTGTGGCAAAAGGTGGTCATAGATTCTTATGGTGGCATTGGCAAGCTTAGTGAATGGACTAATGAGAAAAGAGAAGCATCCCCATTCTGGAGGTTGGTTTCTAAAACTCTTGAAGTTCATTGTGACTTGTTCATTCCTGTGTTCGGGAATCGGCAGAGTTTATATTTTTGGAAAGATGATTGGAGTGGCAATGGACGTTTTAAAGACTTTCCCTTGTGTCTATGAGGCAGCAAAGATGAAGGGTGGGACGGTGGCTGATATGTGGCAGGAAAACAAGGAGTGTTGGAGACTTCCTTTAGGTGGAAGGCACAACACGCGAGCTGGTGAGGAAGTTTGCAGGTTGAAGATGGCATTGGAAGCTTTTAGGCCTAGAAAGGGCCTAGATATCTTCTAGTGGAAGAGAGGTATCTATGCGCCGTCTAAGACATACGAGTTGATGTGAGGGGAACAGGATGGTGATGACAGTAGGCATCAACTGTCCCTCCTTTGGAAGTTAAAGATTCCTTTGAAGGTTTAAATTTTTTTGTGACTCTCCAGGCATGAGGGGTTGATCACAAGCTCCTTCAGGAGAAGAGTGATGGGCATGGCTGGTGTTCCTTGCCCCCTTTGCGATTTTGAAGAGGATGATACAAGACATCTTTTTACTTCTTGTGTGGTAACGAATGCGGTATGGATAAAGTTTTGCTCTTCACTCTTACCCATGTGGAATGTTCTCTGGTCTTCCTTTATGTTGTCTACCAAGCCCCGTATTCACATGGCAGCGATTCTGTGGGTGGTGTGGAGAGTAAGAAATGAAGCAACTTTTAGGGATGTAAAATTTGGGTGGAGAATATATGTAATGATGTAGCCTACCATGCCAGGATGTGGTAGGAAAACTTATAATTTTTTTCCCACTTGATTAAATGAATAAAATTGGACAACTACGGTAAACAACAGTGGTCCTTCCTCTTTATCAAGAAAAAAAACATCATCAATATGAAAAAAATTGAGTACATCCCTCATGACCACACACGTATCACCACTCTAATTAAAGTCTAAACAAACCCCCCCGCCCTCTTTCTCTCTCACACACACAATTTGATGTGTATTTACCGAAGATATAAAATATGCACATAATTAATATATGTTTAGGTATAAATTTTTCTAATAATTAAAATTTTAATAAATAAATTATATTTAAAAAAGGTGCTTATATATTTAAAATAATATGTACATTATTAATACATATTTTGATATCTATCCATGATAATTATCCATCTCCCTCTTAAATCAAGTGAGACATTTGATATGTATATTTAGAGAATATATATATATATATATATTATTAATATATCTTTAGGTATTGGTTTTGCTAATAATTAAGTTTTAATAAATAAATTATATTTAAAAGTACATTATTAGTACATCTTTAATTATCTATCTATAATAACTATCCGTCTCTCTCTCAAATCAAATGAGATATATACACATTATTAATATATTTTTAGATATTAATTTTATTAATAACTAATCACGGTGAAGCGTAGGTATATCCACTAGTATATATATAAACCTAACTCTTAACACATGCACAACATACATACATACATACATACATACATACATACATATATATATATATATACACACACATAAATAGCTAACATACTTAATATATAAGTACACACACATTATACATAATTATATATAAAACACGCGCACACACAACCTAACTCACCTAAGTCTCTAAAATTCTAACACTTGTCACTTTTTTAAACTCATAACACTTAGTCTTTACACTGAGCCTAAAAGTAATGGACCACATTTTTATAGGATCAACAACCCCTTAGAGGCTAGATTGGTACCACTACTAAAGTGATCCCTATGGGGGAGAGCCTTAGCCACAATATGCTAAACACCCGTAGGCCATGCCCAATGGGTTGCCCCTAGTGGGTCGTGCTCAATAGCGCCTTAACCTAGGGCTCTAGGGCCTAGACACACTAGATTATAGGTTATATCAGGGTTACGTGCACAGTATATGGTCAATTCATTAGATAGCACACCTTGAGGTGTGCGCGCCTAGGAGCCCATCCCCGGTAAGGGCGATAAGCCTCTCGGTGAGTCTTCATTTATACTGCATAAACAGTTCTACGCTCAATGATGTGGTGCTAAACAAGTGCCTTAATTAGTTGCGTTGCTGCATTTTTTGTGTGTGTGTGTGTGTTTTATTAGAATAATTAGGGATCCAATTAGCGGTTAATTAGTGATTTAATTTACAAATAAATTACATAATCATTAAGTTAATACAAAGGGCTATTAATTACATTAAGTTAATTATATATATAGATATGTTTTTAAATTAGGTAAAATTAATGACATTTACATGTTATAATTTACTATAAATCCTTATATACTGTATAAAGTAAGGAATGAATTACTCAATTGAGGTTAAATTTTATTAGTTTATATTATTACAAGATTAACTAAGATTTTTAAATAATTTAATTATATTTATTTGTATATTTAACTATTTTATTTACATGATTATATAATTTACATATAAATTATACAATGTACATAGTATTATACATTATAAATAAGATAATAAATATATTTAAAATAATTTAAAATATAATTTATAAGAATATGGTATAAATTACTTTATTAGTGTAACGACCCGGTTCCCGAGTCCCTACGAGACACGAGAACCGGACCGACTCAACTAATCCCCAGACATAGTCGTCCAACGAGGAAGTAACCAAAAGAGCAGTAAAATAAACCACATTCAGCATGAATATAACTAACAGTAAGAAAGTACAGCAGTAAGAAAAGAAACTACCAGAATATATACCACCACAACAGTAGAACAACATTCATCATATAATATGAATTGCAGGTAAAGAAAGTACAGCGGAAACAAGAACTACTCACTACAACGTAACAAAAAGAGGTACAAGAGACAGTGGTAACTCTACTAGACCCTACTCGGCCCAACGTCCTCTGCAGCCGCTGACCCTGGCTGCTCAACACCTGGTCCTGAAAAAGGTAACGAGTGTAACACGTCAGCAAAACGCTGAGTAGAGTGGCAACTAAACTAAAGACAACAATAGAGTGTACAGTAGCTGTTATGTTCGATTACTTTCTTTATTCACATCTTTCAATTGTCTCACTATTTCATTTATTCCTCAGATCTTTTTCTTGATCTCGAATGTTCCTCGTGGGAACGATCTTGATTGCAGTCTTTTCCAAAAAGTAGAAGTAGCACGTGGTGCTCTCCTGGCCGGGAGAGTCCCCCGTGGTGATCCTACCCTCAGTCAACCACCCCAAGGTCACTGACAGACGTAACGGTGACTACGGCACGCGCAATAAACGCACAGGTAGCTAACCCGTACTGGCATGCGGTCAGTCGTTTCCGTTAACGGGTGCGCCCAAAGCACAGCACGGAACCAGTCCAGGGCAGAGCCCTCTCAATAACAGGGGTCCAACCCCTCCACAGTAACCAAACCGGGGCCTTGCCCCTCCACAGTCCGCGCACCCTCGCCTGACTACCCTGGTTTGCCCCAGTTGGCCTAAACAAGTCGGTGTAGGAGGCTAGCAGAACCCCAGGGCCCGTGGGGTAGCTAGTACCTCCCTACACTAGTAGCTCTCCTCGGTACTACGTACGCGAGGGCCAGCAAGTCGGTACAGAGTGGCCAGTTCTAATCCCGGGTCCCTGGGGCGGCTGGCTCCGCTCTGCACTAAATAGGTACAGGTACTTCCCTTGGTACTACGTACGCAAGAGACAGTACACAACTACATCTCAGTTCCATTCCTTTCTCTTTCCAGGAGTTCCACTCCTAATTTCCCCGTAGGGTTCCATCCTTTTTACTCAAACATCCAGGTTTCACTTTCCAGTTTCACATTCTTACAATCCATGTTCTCAACCACGTTATTTATTCACAACAGGCAGCTGTTAATTCAAATTACAGGCAGCTTTATATCTCTTTCCATTTTCCAAGACTGCAGTATTATACATTCCACTAGTTTTCCCATCCTAGGATTCATGCCATATCCTAGGATCTGTCATACAATCTAGTTTTCCAGCCCTAGGATTCATGCAACACCTAGGAGCTATCATTGCATCTATTTCTCATTCCTAGGTTTCATGCAATGCCCTAGGTTCTATTTATGGTTCCATAATTTAACAGATTTTATTAATAACTTAAAGCCACTCTACCAGGTACAACGGGAGTAATGTAGGCATGGTCGGGAATCCCGCGTGCCTCCGCGACCCCCGAGACTGCAACGGAATGGGGTCCTATCACAAGGATCAAACACAAGGAGTATCTCAAAACAGTGTATAACTACTGTAGATGGGTATATGAATTAATTCCGAAAAGAACGCAACTCGAATCGCAGAAAACGGAACCCGAACGGGCCCTAAACGGGTCGAAAACGACGACACTGTGCAAAATCAGACGTCTGGAACTTCTTCCAGACGTCTTAAAAAGTGGATCAGAGAATTACCTTGTTCTGCGTGGTTTCTCAGACGTCCAGACGCCTGCAGGGACGTCTGGCCTAGTTCCCAGACGTCCGATGGTCACCCCGGACGTCTGGAGGTCGCTCCCGCCGTCTGGTACTACAGCCAGACGTCTGATCCGCGTTGGATGGCGAATCACCGAGCCTGCGCGCACCCATCTCTCTCCCTCAGTACTGTCAGTCGACAGGAAGGAAGAAGAAGACGGAAAACTCACCTTTCAGACGTCTGGACAGTCTTCCAGGCGTTGACCCCGCCGTCTGGATATCAGCACAGACGTTTGATTCTGGAAATTTTTCTAGAACCAGGGCGCAACTCGCCCTCCGCTCGCGACGCCGCCTGCGTCGCACCTCGTGCGCCTGCTACTCGAGCCGCAGCAGGCCTCCCGCGTCGTTCTGCGCCCACTACGCTTCCCACCGGCCGGCCCTGGCAACCCCGGCGAGCTCGCCCTCACGGCTGAGCGCCGCTCTCGCACGCAACACCCCCTCCGCGCTCACTACGGCCGTCGCCGCCGCAGCAACCCCGCTCCCGCTCTCGCGCTCGCTCTCGTGCACTGGAAGGAGAAAAGGAAAGGGGTGGAGGCGACGGGAGGGAGCGCGTGGCCTTTTAAGGCCGCGCGAGGAGGAGAGAGAATCGCGGCAGGGTGTCTGCAGCCGCAGAGGGAATAACGAATATGCGGGTCTGCGCGCTCAGGCACGCAGACGACCCGCGCGTGTTGAAAATCACTGATTTCCAGACGTCTGGGAACGATCCCAGACGTCTGGTCTGACGTCTGGATGTGATCCCAGATGTCTGGTCCGACGTCTGGGCCACCTCCCAGACGTCTTAAAAGACGTCTGGGGCACGCGTTTGTAACAATTAGTTACTTCAATTACTAATTTACATTAACTTAACTTAATAATATACATTATTAACCTATATTAATATATATACAATACATAACTAATATTTATAACAAAAATAGATTATTTTACATAATACATATTGTAATTAGTATATTAAGTAATATACATATATATATTAGTGTACATGTATAGATTATATATATATGTATATATATGTGTGTGTGTGTGTGTATGCTCAGTAATCATTGGGACAACAAAACATGAAAATCATAAAAGTATCAATATTATCATTGACATTAGCAGGAACAAGAAGGATAATTCATTTAGAGTTGACATTATCTCATTTTATTAAGTTATCCCTTAAAACTCAACCGCTGGCACAGGTAGCCTTCGGTCGATATATGTCTCGCTCTCACACCCATCTTTGGTACAATTATCTTTATTATTGTGAAAGAAAAATCAAATTTATTTATTTATTACTTTTATCATGTGAGGGCTACATATATGGACCAGTACAATAAAAAAGGACATCAACTGAGCCTTGTGACCTTGCCACTTGGATTCCTCAAAATCCCAATATACTCTTGGAAGGTGTTGCCCTTTAGGTGTAATGGACGATTCTTACAAATAGGAAATGGAGGATCCTTTCAGATAAAAAATGGACAATCCCGTAGGATTGGAAATAGGCATCCCCTTCAAGATGGGTGCCAACGTCATAATTACTATTACTTTTGTGGAGTTTAATATCAAGTCCTTTATTTTCCTTAGTGTTCGTTCTTGGACTCTAACATATATATATATAAGGGATGGATCCTATAAGCACAATACTTAAAATAGACAACAAAAAAGCACCGAATCTACACCATCCAATTAAAATTAAATTTTCCATAAAAAAATCACCAAAAATAACATGGTGGTTTCACACTACTTATTAACAACAAATTTTCTCTTTTTGTAATTGAAAATTTTCCATCATTAATGACGCTTTCTAAATATACAAATCAATTAAAGGTCTCTTTTGTTGAGAAACCCTGGCTTATTCACTGGATTCTATTGCTTCAAGAGTTCGATCTTGAAATCAGGGATAAAGCCGGAGCACAAAATGTAGTGGCGGATCACCTCTCGAGAATCCTAATTGATTCTCCTCATTCGGATGTCTCGATCTCTGATACTTTTCCGGATGAGACTATCCTCACAGTCTCGGGTATCTGAATCCCCTGGTTTGCAGATATTGTCAATTATTTAGCCGTTGGTCAAATCCCCTAGGATTGGACCAAACAACAACGGGATAGACTTGTTTCTGAGGCCAAATATTATTTTTGGGACGATCACGAGCTGTACCACATCGGCGTAGACCAGATTATTCGCCGATGCATCCCGGAAGTTGAGTTCCATAGCATACTTGAGTTCTGCCACACATCTGTGTGTGGTGAACACTTTTCCAGGAAAAAGACGGCCGCAAAAATTTTGCAATCCGGATTCTATTGGTCGTCATTATTTAAGGATGCCCAGGAATTCTCTAAGTCATGCACCCAATGCCAGACACTCGGGAACATGGCTAAGAGAGATATGATGCCCTTGAACCCAATTCTTTCCGTCGAAATTTTCGACATTTGGGGCATCGACTTTATGGGACCCTTCCCTCCTTCATTTGGACACCAGTATATTCTTGTCGCTGTTGATTACGTGTCCAAGTGGATTCAGGCAATTCCCACCCGGACCAATGACCACAAGGTGGTCATCGATTTTGTGAAGAGAAATATCTTCAGTCGATTCAGGGTTCCTAGGGCAATTATTAGTGATGGTGACACACATTTCACTCATGCCCAGTTTCGGAATTTACTGGGAAAATATAGGGTGAATCATCGAATTTCCACACCTTACCACCCTTAGACAAACGGACAGGCCGAGGCCTCCAATCGAGAGATCAAGAACATTTTGCAGAAAATCATTAGGCCTAATAGGAAGGATTGGCCCCAAAAGCTAGATGATGCTCTTTGGGCTTATCATACTACGTACAAAATGCCTATCGGTATGTCTCCGTTCCGTCTGGTGTTTGGTAAGGCGTGTCACTTACGTGTAGAACTTGAACACCGAGCATTTTAGGCCATCACGAAATGTAATGTGGACCTTGAGTTGGCCGGGAAAACCAGGAAACTCCAACTATCTGAGTTGGAGGAGCTTCGAAATGATGCTTATGAAAATGCCAGAATCTATATGGCAAGGACCAAAGCTCTCCATGATCAGATGATTTCACGTAAGAGCTTTGAGCCGAACCAGAAGGTCTGGCATTTCGATTCTGGATTGAAGCTTTTTCCTGGTAAACTCAGGTCTAAGTGGGACAACCCATTCGTTATTGAGCAAATTTTCCTTAACAGGTCCGTCGAAATCTCTGACCCAAAGACGGGTAATATTTTCAAGGTCAACGGATAACGTCTCAAACCCTTTGTTGACTAGGTGCTCCCTGAACCTGTCTCGGACATGGTTGCTCTTACCTTGCCGTAACCACCGCGGGATGATCATCACCCAGCTGAAAGCACTAAACTTAGCCCATGTAAAGACTATTCCAAGCTGACCAGGTGCTATTCTTCCACTTCTACTCTCCTGCATGCTTTCATTTTTCACAATGAGGACATTGCAATAGCTAAGCATGGGGGGGTGGACATATTTTATAACATTTTTGTCAGCTGTAACAGTAATTTCCTGTTATTTGATTCTTTAAAAAAATAATTAGAATTAGGAGATGAGAACTTAGGCATTAGGAGTTGCAAACTTTAGGAATTGATACTTTGAGACCTGAATACTTAGACTCTTAAGGTCTTCGGGCTTAATTAACCCAGGTGTCCACTTGAATGTGGACTTAGTCTCGAGTCCTCGCCAATCCAAATTCATTTTAATTTGGTAAATAAATTGGGATGATAAGTATAGGACTTATCAACCCATCCTCTGATTTAGGGGAATTTTAAGGTTAAGCATCTACACACTATTCGCACTGACTCACTTTCCGGTGATTTTTACGGAAATTGGGTAGCTAATGGACTGACTTGGGTGGTATGGCTGGTAAATTATCGGTGGTAACAGCTCATCGGCCGGTTGTCTAGAGCCCAGTCACAAGACCATTTTCATTGTATTGCCTTTAGGTAAATCTTAGATCAGGAAAGCCACCTACTTAAAAAAAAAAGAAAGAAAAGAAAGAAAAGAAATGAAAATATATAAAAAAATAGAAAAAGGAGAAAATAAAAAAAATAAATAAAACCACACTTCACCTCACGAGTATGGCTGGCAAGTTGTTGGTGGTAATAGCTCATCGACCGGTTGTCCAGAACCCAGCTCACAAAAAAAAAAGCACAATAATTCCCAAAACACTTAGGGAAGAAGCAGGGAAGTAGAATAACCGGGGAGATATACACTGGGTTCGCTCTTGTGTTGACCCCATAAATAAAAGAAGTAGGGAGAAAGCTACCGTTCGAAAGGATAAACCTCTAGGCAAGGTCACCTAGGGTCGTAGAAACCCGAAGTCCGTTTTAACGGCCGCATAGTGAGTCTTTCACTATTTTCACAAGATCCTTAGCACTTAGAATCCTTTTCGAGTCATGGGCGGGTCAGGTAGCCGTAAAAAGTTATCCCGGAACTTTCAAACTCCAAAAGTACAAAAAAATTAGAAAAGGAGAAAAACAATAAAAAAAATGTATCTTCCCTTTTTAAATAAGGCGAGGACTTGGGCAGTCTGCATTCTGATAGGCACTCGGGTACTGTTGAGTTTTCATAGTTTAGGACCTTATTTGAAATTTTCTATTGTTAATAAACGACTTAGGCCTAAGCGATCTAATCCTAATTCTACTTTTATACATAGCATATAGTTTAATTTTGCTAGGGACTAGCAAAAGATAAGCATTGGGGTATGATATAAACACATTTATTGAGGGGAAAATTCCTTTTCATGCATGTTCCTAGGCTTAGATTTGCATTTCATATTATAAATATTGTATAGCATGCATCATTCTGCATTAGAGTAGTTGTATATAATTTAAGTTAATTGCATCCTTTTTGTGGTCAAGAGAGAAGAATATTTATTTTGAAGCCTCAGATTGATGATCCAATCGTACGGATCTGATCAAGACGACGATCGGAGTCCAACACCTCCAAAATCGCCTTGATCGGAGTCCCGTAGCACCATATGCAGTCTGAGGAAGATCAATAGCCAAGGGACTAGGTGACATAATTTGGAGCTTCAAATGACAAATCTGACTGCACGAATGGATTCGGGTTGATGATCGCAGCCTAACGACGTGAAAATCGACTCAATCCGACCTCTATAGCAGCCCCTACAACGAAAAGAAGATGGACGGCCTAGATTGCGCCATGTGGTGCAGCCTAGGCGCCCATGCGCACGCATGCGCCATCGCACGTACGCAGCAGCGCGGGTGCGCACGTGCACGTGCGTAGGAGCGCATGCGCACAGCACAGCGCTAGTGCGTGAGCGGCAAAGGCGGGGGTAGCGCAGCGCCAGCGACACATGAGCTGGACCTATAGCGACGCATGAGTTGGACTTACAGTGACGCTTATAGTCGTCTCTAATTCTTCACGCACCAGCAAAGCCATCTGTGGGCATGAGCAGTCATGAGCTGTCTACAGTGACCCTTCGAGCGATGGCCTGGAGGTCACTAATGGTTCCATGCCTATTTTTGCCTCTTCTCCTCCACTATAAAAGGACTTACACCCCCTCACTTCCAAGCCATCTCTACCTACTCTACTCCTACCTACTCCCAAGCTCTAGCAAGCTTACCAATGCTCCATTAGAGCTTGTTCTCAAGCTCCCAAGGCAGCTATTAGTGTAGTGAACCTCTGCCTCACCAAATACTCCTCTAACTTCCCATCCCCCTTCATAGGTCACCTTGGAGCCATGCTCCCACCTCCATTCTGATAGCAGATCATCTCCATCTTCTCACCTCCATTCCGGAGCCATGCCGAAGCTTTCCTCTACCCGATGTCCTCCTGCATTTCACTTTTGTCATCCCGCTCCTCACCTCCTTCGTCCGAGCTTCCGTCAGGAGCAGTCTTCTTGCCGAACAGCCGATTCAGGAGATTTCCTCTCACCTCCCTCTCTTTTTATGCTTTCGTAGAATATTGTAATAGACATTCATGATATATAAAATATTTGTTCCATATCTCTTGTGATTTATTCTGCTTGTCTTCTTCTTACAAAAACACAAAAAAAAATAACAAAACCCTAAAATACAAAAAACAAACAAAACGAAGCGCGGTTTTCACTTAAAGTAAATGTCGTTTCCTTGTGTTTGACCCAAGACTCCCTTGGAGTTTCGGTATAAATTTTATCTGATTGACGTGTTTTGCAACTGACAATGAGTTACTTGTAACCCCAATTTCTAACACGCAAAACACGTGCGACCATGGAGTATTTCAAATGCAGAGATAAAATATTAATTGCTTCCACAAAAGGGAATCGCATGTGTAGTTGTAACTACTTAGAAATGATTGTGATACAAACTTGCATTACAAGTATTCCTTATAATAACAATACTAAAATTTGTATTACAAGTGAAAACTGACTTGTATTGCGATTATACGTGTAGTTTTAATACAAGTAATAACTCAGAACTGCTTGTAATACAAACTTGTATTACAAGTATTCTTTGTAATAGAAGTGTTAAAATTTCTATTACAAGTGAAATTGACTTGTATTACAACTGCACGTATAGTTGTAATACAAGTAACAATTCAAAATTACTTGTAATACAAACTTGTATTAAAAGTTTTCTTTATGATAGAAGTGAAAAAATTTGTATTAGAGTTGTTTGTAATGCAAACTTGGTTAATTATATTCCAAAAATGACATATAAATAAAGGACGTGGGTTGGAAAACGCAAAAGTTGATGTGTAACTATAAATGTGGTCTCACCTCGCATCCCTCACTTTTATGCGAAAAAGGTGCTAACACGTGGTGGGGTCCACCACTGTTGAAACCAACAAACTACTTTCTTCATAGTGCAAACCACTCAAATTATCTTCGAAACCACTTTATACTGGTGCAAAACCATTTTGCATAGGTGCAATCTTATTTTGCACCTGTACAAAATCACTTTGCACCTTCAAAATAATTTTGTAGGGATGCAAAGTAAGACTGCACTGGTGCAATCTTACTTTGAACTACTTTGCACTGGAGCAATATTATTTTACACTGGTGTGAAATTAAACTCCAAGTGTTCACCTTTGACAAGTGATTTTACACTTGAAAGGTGATTTTTCACCTTAGGGTTTAGGGTTTAGGATTTAGGGAACACTAAAGACTAAACCTTAAACTCTACGGTGAAAAATCATTTTTTATACGTGAAATCACTTTCTATAAACCTAAATCCTAAACCCTAAACTCATAGGTCAAAATCACTTTGCACAGGTGCAAAATCACTTTGAACAGGTGAAACTATCATTGGAATAATTTTGCACCGATGCGAAATGAGATTGTACCGATGCAAAGATACCTTAGAATAATTTATCACAGGTGCAAAGTAGTTTATCACCTGCATGTTTTAGGTTAAAGTGATGTGATGGTTTTTTTGAATGTAGTGGGGACTACCATGTAACAAACCTTATGTTCTTTTTTTTCTTTACATTAAATATCAATTATCAAGTGGGTCCACATTCTCAATGCTGTGTAAAGTATGAAAGCAATACCCCGTGCCACTTTTTGCGTTGGAACCTGCGTTTCCATACTTTTTGGCATAAATAAATTTGTAATACAACTCATCATTTATGTGAAAAGACACTTTCTAGAAATAATATAATAATTGATTGAATACATTCCAAATAAGAAGAGTGATTTTCTAAACCACCGTTTATATCGTGCAGTGGTTTCCATCAATGGAGAACATCATCAAAGGGATACAATTGTGAACTCTTTTTGGATCTTTTGAGTACTTTCATATATATATATATGGGACAAATTCTATGAGCATAGTGCTTAAAAACTATTAAATGGGCACCACGTGATAACCATTAGATGAAGATTGCACCATCGAAATTAAACAACCAAAGGTATAAATCTGAAAGTTGCTAAAAAAGTATATGAAAGTTGTTTGAAATATAAAATTTCCTAAAAAGTAAGATAAGGTTATTACTAATCCAATCATACATTCTATAAATAGATAATAAATTAATTGGTAATTTTATAATAGTGTTATTAATTTATAAAATCATATATGAAATATATTAATTGAGAAGGTTAGATTGTTGCACATTTTAAATGAAACTAAAAAGATTCCAGAAATATCAACGCTTGAATGATCCAAAATAATAAAGGAAACGTGTCAAAAAAATGAAAACATTATAACAACAAAGAATAAGCATTGTAATAGAAACTAGATGCATTTGTAATACATAAGCCTTATGATTGTAACAAACATGACACGTTTTGTAATGTAATAGAATGAATGATGTTACAATCAAACTAATTTTAAACTTCATTATTGAGAATTAATTTGTGTTACACGAAAAGAAATTATAATACAAATATGTCAAAATTTTAACATATATGAAAATTTAATGATTATCACTATTGTTGTTCATTATGTTACATATCATTTTGTAATGTAAACATATCGTTGTATTACAAATTAATTGGATATCAACTTTGTCTTACGTGTTGTATTATAAAATTATTACACAACCTCATTTGTGTGTGGTATTGTAATGCATTAGAAGTTGGATATGAATGTTATAATATAAATTTTCAAAATAAATATTTGCTTGATATATTGTAATACATAACTAGCTTAAAATTATGATACAAATATGTGTGATTGAATTAAATCTATAATCCAAAACGTATCCAGAAAGTTATAATGTTATGATAAGTCATGCATGTTATGAATTATAATACAAAGTTAACCTATATAATAAGGTAAACAGAGATACACATAATTTTATAATACAAAAAAGTAACGTGAGTTCATAAATACAACGGGAATTACAAAGTAAATATAACTAGCTAAATATCATCTTAGCATGCAATCAAGTAAAAAATATTTGATGGGTTGTTGTTTAACATATAATTAAATAAATCATCATCCATACGATCCATTGTGGCAAGATTGTATGAATGACTAAATTAAATGCAAACGTAATACAATTTTCTACATATCAAATGAACCCAATGTAATATAACAAATATATTAATCAATATTTAAAGTAGCAATACGATTAAATATGCACTAAGTGATGACTTGCCTTTAGAACATCAAGAATATTGATCCCTCCAAGAAATGACATATGGGCTTCTTCGAAAGGAAAAGAAAAGAAATGGCATATGGGAATGACCATGAGTAAAGTGATGAAATTAAAACAAACAACTCAAACTACTCTAGTTTTCCAAAATTATTCATAAATGATAACATTAACGTGATTATAAAATTCTATAAATAATTGATGATTTTGAGTATATAGTTGAAAACCATCAACTAATTAAGATAATGGTTTTATCATACCAAAACACAATTTGACAGCTATAACGTTGGACTTATTTGGTTACTTATGAGTATTGTGCTTGGTGAATACTTTTCCTCTCTCTCTCTCTCTCTCTCTCTCTATATATATATATATATATATATATATATATATATATATAAAGGTCCTATCATTTGAATATAATGTCTAAAAATTACTAAATGAACATTACGTGAGAATCATTAGATAAAGATCGTATGATCACAAATGATACCACTTAAAGTAATGAAAGTGATTTTTTAATGCACTAACATTAATGAAAGTCGCCAAAATAAATATGCACATATTCCTAAAAAAGTAGGATACAATTACAGCTAATCCAAACATACATTCTAAACTAGATACCAAATTAATAGGAACATGATGATATTGTTGGTAATATAAAAATGATACATCGAAATTATTAATCACCAAACTTAAATGCTATACATTCCAAAAGTACTGAAATACGTTAGAATGTTCAAAATAAGGAAGAAATACATCTTAAAAGAACAAAAAAGTATTGTAACAACAAAAAACAACCATTGTAACATAACATAAATACATTTGTAATGCATAAACATGTAGATTATAATAAATGTTAGATATTTTGTAACAAAATAGTAAACATGTCTTCTAAGAAGACTTCCTATTTGCATTCAAAGCCAAAACCAAGCTTGGATTGGAAGCTAAATAAAGAGAGAATCAATCACACTACTTTAATCTTAAGAACCTTGTAACAAACGAAACAAAGATTGCTTCCCTATCTTCTCTCCTATTTTTGTCTTTTTGCATTGCACCCTTTTTCCCCGCCTCTTGTAATAAGAGATAGGTTGAAAGAAATGGCACCATAACAATTTTTTACCCAACCAAAATGCACCACCAACATTCACTGCATCTCCTGATCGAGGCAAGGCTCCAACTACGATTGATAATATTGCATGTCTGCTTGTGATATAATCGTAATCTAGCCGCCCTCTCGATGAAATATCTGGCAATGGATGGAAGGGATGCTTTATATATGGGTTTCACAAATTGGGTTCATGGTTAAAACAAAATTATTGCATTAGTTTTCGAATAGATTTTCTTTTTTTTTTTTTTATTTTCTGTTTTCTGTCTGTCGTTTTTTGAGAAGAGTAAAAATGCGATGATCATGAGAATCGCTCTTTTGGATGGTAACGGAGAGGCTTTTGATGCATAGTTTTTCTTCCGATCGGGTTGTACTTGAATATCATGATTTACATTCCAATCACCAAATAACATCACATCGGTTATTTTACACTATAAATAGCTATATGATTGCATATATTCTTTTCCAGCAAATAAGCAAATCATAAGAGTTGGGGACATATATTAAAAACACCCAAGAATAAACAACCATGGTAACATGCCGTGAACACCAGGTTGCCTGCTTGAGAATAATCATGAACTTCTTCTGACTAAATACAACTGCATGATCCCCAACTGGAAATAAAATGTCCGTAACTGATGGAATACTGCGCAAGCTTCATGAAACCATCAATATCCTTTTCAACGAGTGGCATACTTTGGCTCAATATTTTCCATGTACACAGCACGGCTGCACTATCAGGTGCAACACATTGCAATCACCTTTTTAGGATTGATGAAATATCAACCATTTCTCTAGTCATGTATCGGCTCAAGTAGGATCACTGAAAGATCAGTTTCGATGGCTTGTCATTCTGTATTACATGATATGCTTACTCTTCCACATATATAACTTGGACGATACTGGAATAATACATTCATAAACAGAGAAATTATATTGTTATCAGGGTTCCATTAAGATCTTCCTTGAATCAGGCTGCTGGTGATCAGATATGCATCCACAACTTGCTAACGACTCAATCCAGACCTTGTCAGAGACAACTGCTTCATCATAATCATTCCTGTGCCAACTCCATAATGCATGAGTGGAATTCACAACCTTAAGCTCACCATGGCCAAAACTTGCTTCGCGGAAGGCTGACCATTCTGGCTTCGGGTACATATACCTGCCAGTTTTGTTTAGAAGATCATCAGAAAGTTACCCACTAATAGTAGTATGTGGAGTGTGTCAAATGTAGATCTATTGTAAAAAGAGGGACAGAGACTTGCAAACAAGCTAACTCGTGAGCATTTTAGCTTTGAAATGAAACGAAACCTTTTCACATAAAGGAAAAGAAAGTACGTAGAGAAGGATTTTAACATGTTTATTTCTTGATTCCACATGGGGGAATTAGCAAGAGCTTTGGAATGTTGGTAGTTTTCAATGGATTAAGACAGTTAGCATGATAAACAATCTTTGTGCTTATAGAAAGAAAAGTCCGGCAGCATTGTGTCAAATTTTGTCAATTGGAAGTGAGGGATTTCATAATTTCATTTGGTTGGGGGAGGAAACCTCAAAATGATTAATTTCAATTGAGAGAATTTAATGCTTCGTAAACTACCTGGTTGATTTTAGTAATTTTAAATAGTAGTTGGTTTATTTCACCAAATTAGTTTATTTTTTGAAATTTATGTAAATTCTTCACATGAGTCCATAAATAGAGGTGCGCCCTGCATCAATTACTCTGGTGTTAGTGTAGAGAAGGTAACCCGATACAAACAAACATTTGGGATGAAAAAGATGGGGAGTAGAATTAGATTAGTATAGGATGAAAGATAAGATATGGAGAAGGAAGATCAGAGATCCCAAAGAACCAAATTTTCTTATGCTTTCTTTCAACACTGATCTTGGACATGAGCCAAGAGTGGACTTTATAGAGGAAAAAGAACAAAATTTTAAAACTAAAAAAAAAAAATCTAAAAATATCTCTAGTCAAATTCCATAATAGATCCTAAAAATATGTCTGAACAAACTAAATTCAATCTTTTTTTTTTTTATGAGATGGTAAACATGGTGAGCATCGGATTTGATCCCATGTCCTCTTGGATGCTAGTGAGGTGCTCTACCACTAAGCTAACCCCTTAGTGGCAATGTCATCAAATCCTACAAAAAAAAAATCTTAGATCCTAATTGACCTTTCTTTTAATATGAAACATCTATTCTAAGTTAAACAGAAATGAAGAAAAAAAACAGAGAAAGGGGCATTCACAAAAAGACCTTTGGCTTACGTCAATTCTCCTTTCCAAAAACTCGTGATGACTTGCTTCCTACATGTGTATCCATGAAGTGTACTTCATGGGTGAATCCTCAAATCTCTAAACTTTGGATGGATTTGATTCGCACTTTTTGGTCTTCTCATACTCTTTCATATGTAAGTTCCTTCTCAGCTTCATTTTGGGGAAAGATAAGGGCTGGTTCCCCCCCACAAATTCCAAAAGATTCTTGCAGTAGAGTCCAACTCTAAAAATTCTTCACAGATCATGCAGTGCGTGCTAGAAGTTGGTGTGCTGATGTATCATAAGGATATAGGAGGAACCCAATGATTGGCTCTAATATCAATTGATAAAGATAAAAATTTGGGATGAGAAATTGATATGATTAAAATAGGATGAGAGTGTAAACCTGGGATGAGAAATAAAGGATGAAAAACTTTACAAATAGAACCCAAGATGGAACTAAATACTCCCATCTTTTCAACTGTGAGCTCTTGGACATGTCCCAAGAGTGGCTTTTCAAAAGAAATAACTTACAATTTAAAAAATAAAAAGAAAATCTACAAAAAACTCTATTATGATCCCTAACAGAAAGTAATTAAAAATAAAATCTCCTAATAATCTAAATTGTAAACAAATCAACGCACATTTAAAAATCAGCAATCCTAATTGATCGCTTTATAATCTAAAACAACTAACTTTTTTTTTCCAAAAAAGCAAGGGAAATTTGCAAAAAGGCCTCCAGCCTGTAGCACAACCCGTAGGGTTTTTTTCAAGCCTAGGCACCTGTTTCCACAAAACAAGAGAATTTGTCCACCTTTTCTGCCGATATATTGATGAGAAAGGAAAACCAAAGAACAGCATGACTTGCTAGGCTTGGGGAGTTCTCTCTTATGGGTACCAGCCAGCTCACTACAGCAAACAAAGCTGTAACAATCCAGATTCCATGGGTTTGACCCCAAGAAATTAAGGGATAATGAGAAACGAATTCTAAAATATATTGCCTAACAATAAACACGCACCTACCATAACAATAACAGAAAGCAAAGCTTAGTCGATAACAAGTATGTCTTGAGAAAGAGGGACGCAGAGCTTGCCCCAGATCGGAGGCGAAACAGTGACATAACCAAAGTAGATTACTAAATAGCTCAGTTCTCTTGCTTATCTAGCCAAACCAAATTTCTTATTCCTCTTTGAGCTCCAAAACTTCAGCAACCAATGTTGAGGTAAGATCTAGAAGTCAATTGTGGGTGAAACATCATTTGATTGTAGAAGAAAGGTTGATACCAATCCCAACTGAAGCTTGCAGTCAGTACTCCTAAATAAAGAGACCGGAAAAGCGAAGAAGGGTGCGAGTCTACGGAGATGAAGACAAGCTCAAACGCACTCTGCTCCACTTCACTTGCAAAAAAATGTACAGAAGACTCTAATACAATCGGAATGACGCCTAATAAAAGCACATCAATCAATTCCATAAAGTTTGAGTAGAAAGTTGAAACAACTAAATTGACTATGGTAGATACTAGTCAAGCGGATAACAGGTAGGGTTATCAAAAAAGCTCAGTCTTGATAGGATTAATTTGCTCTTGGCTCAGTAAGGGAAGGAAGCCCAACTCAATAACTAAATGAACCAAGATCAAGTGAAAATTTAGGCTTAATAGAACTTCATTTCACTCTACTTGACTTCGTATGCTCCACTTGAGAAAGCAAGCAAGAAAACTATGAAACAAGGGAGTCAAATTTGAGCTCAAATGAGATAGGCTCACAAGCGTGCATTTAAGCATGCATATAGATGTGCATGTGGTGCATGCACTCACAAAAACACCACACAAGGCACATGCATGTGTGTGTACGTATGTGGACTTGAAAATATATTATGTATGTTTGTCAAAATATCTTATGTGATTTCTCCATCTTGGAGATGTAGCACTGGAATTAATAAAGGTTGATTGAAATGGAGAGCTTCTTGTGTTCTGCAATAAGAAAATTTTCTTGAAAGTTAAGGGGAAGTACTAGAGCCGCCATGAGACATAGTATGTTATATGGATGAGTGTTAGGCTATCAAATGTAGGCATGTGAAAAGGATATTTATGGTAAACATGAAGTTAAGGTGGATGTATAGCCATACAAGGATGGCTTAGACAAGAGAAAAGTTGGGATGACACCAATAGAGGATAAAATGACATTTAAGGTGGTGTCAACATTTGCAAATAAAGCTAATTGGATATTAAGCCTCTTAGAGGGCTTGATAAAGGCCAAAGAAGTACTAGAGAAAAACAATTAGGCATTATCTTGATAACTTCAAACTAAGCCCCAAAATGGCTTTAGCCAGATCTCACCAGAGGCAAAGCCCTAGTCAAACCCACTCAACATCGAGAGAAGACTTTATTGCTGTTTTGTTGTTTTATTTATCAGTTACAAGCCGTAGAACAACTAGTAAATTCATGTTCATGGTAACCAATAGACATGAGCTTGAGTCCCACTAACAACATAAAATTTTTAACGAAGTCGGAGTTGTTAGTGGGCTTGACAAGAGTAGGTATATGTGATTATCAAAAGATAGAAAAGGTAATGTATGCTTATTGATAAGAAATTTTAGCACAACAAATAAGCTCGAGGACAGTATCTACCAGTTTCAATTTTGAGCAAGACCTATGGCATATATTTTTTCCAATGAAGTTTGTCTTGAAAAGGGCTTCAGCACAAATGAGGCCGATACTGAGTGCTATTGAACTTATCAAAATAAAGCCTGAGTCCTGAAAGCCTCGGCTCATTAGGCTAGATGGTCAACCCTGACGACAAGATGTGATAATCCTAAATAGTAAATAAATTTACCAAAAAGCTGCTTCGGTCTATAATAGCTCCTATATTTATTTATTATTAAAATACATCTTGGGTTGATTTTATAAGTATTACCTAATCACCAAGAAGTTCCATCTAGGCATGAGGAAAACGAAGGTATTTTGTTAAGAGTTACTAGATTTAGTTAGTTATAGGTTTGTTTCAGGATTGGAAGTTTTAGTTATTTCTTACTAGGTTTAGTATGTAATTTTTCTAGCTTGACTCTCTATATAAAGAGGTCAGTTGACTCTATTTTCAATAAGACAATTTATTATTCTCTCCATATGCTACCAAAGTGGATTTTGAAAACCAAAAAAAAGGATACGCAAGAAAACCTGAAACTTAAGGATTTGAAAAAGGCCTTTGGTGCTACCATTAGGCCTTTGACTGGTTGGCGAAGGTCTGACAACCCCTCCAGTGACTGCTACTAGCCTCCAACCCCCAACCACCAACTAGATTTTGCTTGAAACCAGCCATTGTAACTGATCATTGGTTCAGACAGATCTCACGATTATGTTTGGCCTCTACCAACCACATCAGACCAACCTAGGGTTCGGTTGTGGTTGCCCTAATGCCGCCGGTGGTCCCTAAGCAGCCCTAATTGCCACCCTTACCTAACCCTATGCTGCTGTTGAGATCATCTTTGGGCAATGATCTTGCATCTACTGTTGGTTACAATCATCTGGTACCACTGGTTTCTTCTCTAGCCTATTCTCCATAGCTGTTGGGATCTTGCCATTGATCTTATCTGGGTTCCTACTTGCTGCTACTTCTATTCCTACGTTGCCATGTCAGGACCCTCTACTACCACTGAAGCCGAACTTATGACTTCATTAACTGTACACAAGCACGTGGACTGCCCTCTAACACAAGAATGATTTGTAAATTAGATTTTTTTTATTAATGGGAACAAAGGACTCTAGTGAGGAGCAAGTCCTCTGCTACTACTATAGCTCACTACTACCTATTACTGTTATTAATGCTTGGGATCATCTCCTACCCTACTATTGCCTTACCTATTTTTTTACCTCCAGGGTGTTTCTCTGCGGCTAAGCCCTGACTATGTGCCTGTACTACCTCTGTTTAGAATCGACTCGTAATTGTCTACCTGTTGTTTACTACCTATTGTTGCCAACTGCCTAGTCAGAAAAAATGATTAAAATACGTCAAACTATTGTATAAAAATAACAATAATAACATAGATAACATGAGAAAATAGTACAAAGATAACATGGAGTGCAATAATAACTATTATATACTAACACTCCCTCTCAAGCTAGAATATAGATGTCAATTATGTTTAGCTTGGAATAGTATTGATATTTCTATTTATATTTCTTGTTTATGCTTACTAGGGACTATTTAATTATCTTTATATTTTGTCTGGTTCTTTTATGTATTTTTTCCAACATCTCCCTCTATATAGAGAGGCGTAGAGTTTTCTCAATAAAGTAGATTGGTCATTTCTTCTCACTTGGTATTAGAGCACCGGTCCTAGACCATGGCTCTAGGTATCCCACCCCTTAAGACCTCCTAAACCCTAACACCGAATCCCGTTCTCATCTCCTCCTTCCTCGACGGTGGCAACAGTCTCCGGCGACCCTCCATTGCACGCAGGAGCCCTAGTGGCCCCTGGCGGCGCCCCTGAGGCTCGATTCAGCCCCAAAGGCTCAACTCGGCCCCACGTAGGAGCCCTAGTGGCTGGAGGCGGTGCTCCTGAGGCCTGATTCAGCTCTTGCAACAGGGCTGTAGCGACGCAGAAGCCTCTAACCCACCGAGCAATGCTCTAGTGAGGGTCAATAGACCTAGCAGTGGCGCTGCGGTTGCGTTGTGACTCGCTATAGCAGCTAACAGTGGCGTTGCTGGTCCAAGGGTCGCTGGCGGCACTCTCCAGCAGGTGCTAGCATCGCCGCCAACCATCAGGTAGCATCACAGCGGTCGTTTGAGGCTGCGACCGGCGGGGATCGGCGGCACAATCATCTCTATGATGGTTTTGAGGAGGTGATCCTCCTGTGGTCATCCCTGCAGCAGTTTGGTCTGGGGCTAGCGATGCTTTTGTTGGCTCCTTCCTTGTTTCTGTTGCAAGGGATAGCTCTCTTTGGTATTTGAAGATGCTCCCTCCGGAGTTGCCATAGCAAAAAATGCTGGAATGTGGGCAGTAATGGTTCATGATGCACGGTTGGATGCCTCTTACCATCAGGATGCTGATCATGTTCTGAATTCCTCGTTGGATTTTCAACCTATCTATTGGGGTTAAAGATATGAGGGAAATGTGGATCCTAGTTCAGTTTTGGTATTTGAAAATGATTCCCTTTGGTTTGAGGATCTAAAGCTGCTCCTTGTTACTGATTGCGAGAAAGGCTGCAGGTACTTCACCAAGGACTTTAAGGGGAAGGTGCCTAGCTATCGCTACTATGGTAGGGGTGGTTGAGTATGTAGGCTTGATGCCGCAGAAGCATGACAAGAGTCACCATGGTACAGGATGGTTAGTCGATTCCGATACTTCACAGCATCTCTATGGAGATCAGAGCTATTTCCGGTCACTCAGTTCTATTGCATCAGGGAGAACAGTACAGGTTGCTGATGGCAGACATGCACCCATTGTTGGCCAGGGGGAAGTATCTGTGACCCCTACGTTGCGGCTACTAAAAGCACTACACGTATTGGAGTTTCCCATGAGTTTGTTATCCGTGAGAAGGATCACGAAGGATCTTCATTGTAGGGTGATTTTTTATGAGGTCGGATGTATTGTCCAGGATAAACTTACTGGGAAGACCATCGCCAGAGGTACAGAGGAGAATGGTCTTTATCATCTTGGTCAGGAGCCATTTGCTGGTGTCAGTAGACATGATGGTGAGAGTGTCTTACAATGGCACATTCGTCTAGGGCATTTGCCTCTGGATTGCCTTAAGAGGGTGATTCTGCATATTTCGCCTACTGTTACTATTAGGTGATGCTTGCCAATTGGGTAAGCATCATCGGTCTTCATTCCCTACCGGTACTTCTCCTGGATCAGCTGCTCCCTTTGAGTTACTTCATATGGATGTTTGGGGACTGAGTAGAGCTCCAGACAGGACAGGACACCGTTACTATCTCATTGTTATCAACGATTTCACTAGAGTATCCTGGGTGTTTCTTATGAAGAACAAGGCAGAGGTTGGAGGTATTATAGAGACTCTTCTCTTGGAGATTGAGACTCAGTATTCTGCTACAGTGAAGATTGTACGGATAGATAATGCCCTCGAGTTCTGCACTACTAGACTTGTAGAGTTCTACAGGACTCATAGGATTATCCATCAGACTTCTTGTCCTTATACCTCGGAGCAGAATGGAGTTGCCGAGCAAAAGCACAGACACTTGTTAGAGGTTGCCCGCATTCTTCTTATCCACCACAGTGTTCCATAGAGATATTGGGGGGATGTTGTTTTGACGGCGACCTTCCTTATTAACAGGATGCGGAGTTTAGTTCTTCACAAGCAAATACCGATTCTTCTGTTACACCTAGATGGTGAGCTTTTCCACATGTCTCCTAGGAGTTTTGGATATGTTGCTTTTGTTCATGTGCTATCACCAGGACATGGTCCTCGTGCTATTAAGTGCATCTTCTTAGGGTACTCCAGGAGTCAAAAGGAGTACCGATGCTATGATCCCATCCACCAAAGGCATTATATCAACGCTGATGTGACTTTTCATGAGACGACACCATATTTTTCTGTTGCTGGACAGACGAGTACTCATGATGATGCAGCTCCCATGCCTATTCCTCTGATTTCACTTAAGGATATTCCGATCTCCATACCTCAACCGACCTCTTCAGGCTCCACTACCCCCATGGATGAGTACCTGAGATTGCATGGTCCTCTACGCATATATAGTAGACCTCATGCGACACTACAGAGGTTATCGGCCACACCAGTGACTGATGTTTCATAGGCAGTTGAGATTGACTCTGATGGCAGTGATAGTATAGTTAGACTTGATCCCCCTTACAGTGTAGATTACCACAGTAGTGAGGCTCCTACAGTGACTCAGTCAGAGATACCAGATGATTCTGACCTTCCTATTGCTATTAGGAAGGCAACCCATACATGTGAGTCCAGATATTGTGTTGCAGGTAGTTTGGCTACCGATGGCCTTGCTCCTCAGTTTAGCAGCTTCTATCAGGCACTTAGAGCGTCATACCTTCGTCTACCTACCAGCAGGCCATGCTTGATCCTAAGTGGCGTCAAGCCATAAAGGATCAAATGGCCACACTTCAAAACAGACAGACTTGGGATCTCACCTCGCTTCCTACAGGTGCGTGACTTGTTGGCTCCAGATGGGTCTTTGCCTTGAATTACAATCCTGATAGGTCTATTTCAAGGGATAAGGCCAGGTTGGTGGCAAAGGGGTTCACCTAGACTTATGGGGTAGACTTCTTTGATACTCTCTCCTGTTGCACGTCTTGCCACCGTTCGGGTACTCATCTCTGTTGCTGCCCACAAAGATTGGAGGTTACATCAGTTTGATGTAAAGAATACTTTTCTCTACGATGATCTTCAGGAGGAGGTGTACATGCAGCTGCCCCCAGGTTTTGAGGTTCAGGAGGAGTGTGTGTGTAGACTCAGGAAGGCCATTTATGACCTGAAGTAGAGCCCAAGAGCTTGGTTTCAGAAGCTGTCAGATGTGTTGTAGAGGATGGGGATGCAAAGGTCCTCTTTAGATCATTCTTTGTTTATCAGGTAGATGAAGAATGACATTGTAGCACTATTGATTAATGTAGATGATCTAATTGTTACCGGCAGTGACGAGGCGAGGATAAGATAGGTCAAGGAGTCTCTTGCACAGAAGTTTGTCATGAAGGATTTAGGCCAGCTTAGATACTTTCTGGGGATTGAGGTTGTTAGGAGTAAAGATGTGATTGCTCTCTCTCAATGCAACTATGCGTTGGATGTCCTTCAGGAGACAGGCATGCTGGGGTCCAAGCCAGCCAATATTCCTATGGACCCCAAGGCACATCCACATAATGAGGGGGCAGAGGTAGCTGATAGCAGAGTGTACAGACAACTTGTAGGTAAGCTGTTGTATCTAACCATTACCAAACTGGATATTACCTTGGCAGGAGGCAAACTCAGCTAGTTTATGGAGAAGCCAACAAAGCTGCATTGGCAGGTAGCTATGTAGGTGCCTAGATACTTGAAGAAAGCACCAGGTCGCGATATTCTCTTCCAGAGAGGCTCTCTTATGACAGTGGTAAGATATTCTGAGGCAAATTATGCAGGTGTGCTTGACAGGAAATCTACCACTGGTTTCTATACTTTTGTGGCTAGTAATCTGGTTACTTGGAGGAGCAAGAAATAGGCGATAGTTTCTCACTCCAGTGCAGAGTTAGAGTATAGGGCGATGACCCAAACTACTGTAGAGATGGTTTGGACACAGGCTCTACTGTATGATTTACACATCTAGATTAACCTATAGAGATGCGATGCGACAATCGGGCTGCTACATATATAGCCAACAACCTGATATTTCATGAGTGCACCAAACACGTTGAGGTTGACTGCCACTGTACCAGAGATCTCATGCAGTGTGGTTTGCTACGTACTACTTATGTTGCATCTGAGGACCCGACTACTGATGTGTTCACAAAGCCTCTACCTCGATCGACATTTGATTATTGTTGTTCCAAGCTGAGCATGAATGATATCTATGCTCCAGCTTGTGGGGGAGTGTTGATACTCTTATTTATATTTCTTGTTTATGTTTACTGGGGACTATTTAGTTATCTTTATATTTTGTCTAATTCTTTTATGTATTTTTCCCAACATCTCTCTATATAGAGAGGCATAGGATTTTTTCAATAAAGCAGATTGGTCATTTCTTCCCACTAATAGTATATGTCAAACGTAGAGCGAGGAAGAGGCTTCATGAATATGCTCGTTGTTTGATCTTCAAAGGCAACTGAGGTAGTATGGGTGACTCCACATTGTATCAAATCTCTAGTATGATGGCAATCAACCTCAACGTGTTTTGTACGTTCATGAAACATTGGGTTGTTTGATATATATAAGTAGCAGCGCGATTATCATATCTCATCTCCATTGACCTGTCTACCTAGACATACAAATCCACCAGCATTGATCTAACCCAAACCATCTTTGCTACAGTCTGTACCATAGTACGATATTCTGACTCTACACTTGACCTGGATACAACCTATTGTTTCTTACTCCTCCAAGTCACAAGATTTCCTGCCACATAGATACAAAAACCAGTAGTTGACTTCCTGTCTGCCATGCAACCTGCATAATTTACATCAGAATAGCCAACAACATTCACTGATCCATCTTTCTTGAACAAAATACCCCTGCCTGGTGCTCTCTTTAGGTACCTGAGCACTTGCATAGTAGCATCCCAATGTTGCTTGGTTGGTTTATCCATAAACTAAGTTTCCCAACTGCAAAAGAAAGGTTAGATCGAGTAATAGTGAAATATAGCAATTTACCAACCAGCTGCCTATATGACTAGTTGTCAATAGGCTGAGAATCAATATCATAGAGATGCACTTTAGGATCCATTGGTATATTGGTAGGCTTAGATTCCAACATCCCTATCTCCTGTAATTGATCAAAGGCATACTTACGTTGACTCAGTACTATTCCATCTCTACTCCATGCCACCTCAATAACTAGAAAGTATCTGAGCTTACCCATGTTCTTTATAACAAAGGAATCAGCTAGCTTTTGCTTGATCTCTGCTATCCCAGTTGTGTCATCCCCAGTAAGAATAAGATCGACATAAACCAGGAGTGCTACAACTCCTCCTTTGTTCTTCCTTACAGAGAGCGAGTGATTTACAGGAAACCTCAGAAGCCCCATGGCTTGTACCTCCTTTGACAACCTCTGGAACCAAACACGCAAGCTCTGCTTCAGGTTATAAATGGCCTTCTTCAGCCTACACACACATACACTCCCCCAGAGTCTCAAAATCCAGAGGTTGTTGCATATAGACTTCTTCCTAAAGGTCACCTTAGAGGAATGCATTCTTCACATCTAGCTGATGCAAGAGCCAATCACAGTGTGCAGTAACTGAGAGTAAATGCGAATAGTAGGAAGCCGTAACACGAGCGAGGTGTCAAAGCAACCTACCCCATAGCTTTAGGTGAATCCCTTTGCTACTAATCTTACCTTGTAACGAGAGAAAGATCCATCGGGGCTATACTTTATGGAAAGTACCCAACAGCATCCTACAACCTTGGCATGTGTGGGTACATCTGCAAGTTCCCATGTCCCACGAACATGCAAGGCAACCATCTCTTCCATGGCTTGACACCATTTCAGATCAAGTATGGCTTGCTAATATGTAGTAAGGATCTATGTAGCAATAATGCAGTGGTGAACGTAGCAAAGGACCTCCCAAGATTGGCAATAGACACTACCCCAGTAGTCTGGTAGTGAGCACAGCTACAAGGACCCTTCCGAATAGCAATTGAAAGATCCAAATCCTCCTCAATCTCCTGAACAGTAGGAGAAACATATTCCCCAGAGGAATTGCCAAAATCATTAGACGAGCCTGCACTACCACCACTAGAACAACTCATATCAGTATCAACACATACCTGACTGGGAGAGGAGAGAGGTGGCTGAGGTGGTGGGAAGGTGTGTATTTGGTGTCATTCATGCTGCCTGTAAGTAACTGGCAACATGTAGACATGAGTGGGTTGTAACTGTCGCATACTGCTATCCACTGCAACAGTGGTGGTGTCATAATTATGAGTAACAGAGATCTGTTCCAACGGAACTGGTGACACTGGCATAGGAGCAGGATTCTCCTCAAATGATAACTGATGACCAATAGTGGAAAAGTATAGAACTAGCTCATGAAATGTGACATTTGCACTGACATAGTGCTTCTTACCACGTGGGTCATAGCACCTATATCCATTCTGAGTAATGCTATATCCCAGAAAGACACATTTTACAGCTCTTGAAGCAAGTTTATCCCTACCTGGTTCCAAAATATGAACAAAAGCTACGCACCCAAACACCCTAGGTGGTACATAAACAATTCCTTGTCATGATGGACTTACCATGAGACTTGCTCTTGTATTGCCAAATTAGGCAACCTGTTGATCAAGAAACATGTGGTAAGCATTACATCTCCCCAATATATCTATGGTACATTGTGGTGAATAAACAATGTCTTGGCCACATCTAACACAGTGATGTTTTCTCTCAACTACGTCATTTTGTTGCAATGTATAGGGGCAAGATGTCTGGTGAACAATACCAAGAGACCTATAGAAAATGGCCAATTTTGCAGTACAAAACTCTAATTCATTATCATAACAGGCAATCTTCATAGTAGTAGAAAATTAGATCTTTATTTGCATAATAAAAGTTTCAATGATTGATCTCACATCAGATTTATTCCTTAACAAAAATAACTATGACATTCTAGAATGGTCATCCACAATGAGTAAATAAAATCGATGACCCACTCTGTCAAGCACTCTATTTAGACCCCAGACGTCCATATGCAGCAAATCAAAATAGGAACTAGAGCTTTGAGAGGAACCAGGAAAACTGGTTCGATGATACTTCCCCAACTGGCAAACATTACAGTAAATCTCAGCAATAAGCAAAATGTAAGAAATGACACATCATAGCCTGTCCAGTGAAGGATGTCCAAGTTGATGATGGCACCGAAGAGATGTACTAGCACTAAAGGAAACTTCTCCCTAACATGCAACAGCAAACAGTGTTTGGATCAGGCAATACATACCCCCTCATGTCCGCCACCAATTATCCTCGCCATAAGCTTGTTCTAAAAAGTACAACCCAACTCATCAAAGATAGCACGGCAATGTAAATCTTTTGTAATCCTGCTAACAAACAAAAGGCTAATAGGAAAGTTAGGAACAAAGAGAACATCTAGCAACTTCAATGATGGTGTCACTGCAACATCTCTGCTGGCATCAACTTTGGAATGCCTACCATATGCCACTTGAACAATCCTACCAAGGGGAACAGATTGAATGTGCCTAAAACAACTCTGGTCTCCACTCAGATAACGAGATGCTCCTGAGTCTACTAACCATATAGTACCATCAGAAATACCACTAATAGAACTCGAGGTAGAAACTATACCTGAGGAGGCTACGCGGTTGTATCTGTGGTAGTCATAGGCTTTTATGTCAGCTGGGCGAGGCGCTACACTACTGCAACATAGTCAGCATGTGACAGTGTTACTCCACTCCTCTGAAGAGGTAGCTTGGTTAGCCATAGGAGGCCTACCATACTAAAACCAACAACTATCCTCTAAATGACCAACCTTACTACAAATGAGAACATATGGTCCAGGGTCTGCTAGTTGAACCTTGACCACATCATCTCTCCCTGGTGGATGGAGCACCACGTCCACCACGTCCTCAAATAGCTAACGAGGCAAAAGTTTGTCCAACATCTGGTGTAGATGGCTTGACAACCACTTTACTCATCCGGCTATATGCTTCTTCAAGAGATGGAAGCTCAGCAAGTGCCAGAATTTGAGACCTAGCTGCCTTATACTCAGGTCCAAGACCATCAAGAAACTGGAGGACAACATACTCTTTCTTGTATGTCTTATGAGTAGCATAGGTGAAAACTAGTTTGCAGGCATTATATTTGTTGTGATTTGTGTATGAGGGGGTATTCTTGTTATTCTATGCTTATGTCTGATCTAGTTTCGTTATTTTTCCCACGTCTCCTCTCTTATAAATGAACGTAGGGTTTCTCATGGAGAATAGATTGAACAATTCCCTCATACTTGGTATCAGAGCCAAGGCTCTGGTATCCCACCCTAAACCTTAGTCGCCATCACCCTTACCTTAATCACGCCCTTGGCACCTCTGCTCCTAAGGGTCTACCGCCGACCTACCCACCACCACCGCCTCCTACACGTCGTCGGCTCACCGTTGAGGGCTTGTAGCAACAACGTCGAGGGGCGCGCGTCGCCATCGCCCTCCGCTTGCACACAGCACCTTGCTACTGGGCAGCAGAGCTCCCTTGGGCGGCGCACACTCGTCAATTGGCCTCCTCTCGCCTCGTAGCACGCTGTTGCAGGGTAGGAGCGGCTAACCGGCGGCCGATCTCCCTCGCCACCCTCTTTTGTCACGGCGATGCACGTTGCAGGGGCCTGATCTGGCATCCTAGCGGCGATGCTATTGCTGTAGGGGTCGTTGGCGATGGCGAGGAGACCCATCTGCATGAGCAGCGATAGGAACTAGCTTCCTGTTGTCGCTCCTGCTCTTCCAGTGGCAGAGGTTGCAAGGGGGACTTGAGGGGGCTTGCTTAGGGATCATCCATGTGTCTTGCATGATGATTCTTGCGCAAACCCTCTTAACAGTGATTGGCGTATGATTTGGCATGTCTCCGGTCTAGATCTTACGCCGATCATTCCCTTTCCTTCAGACATTTCTTCATGATTTCAGATCTGATTTTCTGAAATCCGGTACGTCTTACGGGCTTTTGTGGTACTTGCAAGGCACGATGAGTTCACCAGGTAGCTCAAAGGTGACATTGGGTACCGCTACAGATGCAGGCAACCACAAAAATCCATTCTTCACTCCGATAGTGAAGTTGGATGAAGCCAACTACGCGAGGTGGTCTCGTACTTTCCTGATGACAGTTGAGGGCTATGACAAGGAACATGTTCTCCTTGAAAAAGAGCTCGAGTAGAAAACTGGCAAGTATGTCAGTTGGAAGAAGGATGATGCCATGGTCCGTGCGTGGATCATGAACTTTGTTCCTCCGTCGATTGGAGATGGCATCATGTACTGTGCCACCGCCAAGGAGATGTGGGACAATTTCTGCGACACGTTCTCTAATGAGAAGAATTACAGTCGAGTCTTCCAAATTCACCATGACCTGGTCAGTTTGAAGCAAGAAGGGAAGACTCTCACTCAGTACTATACCGTATTCAGGGGGATGATTGCCAACTACGATGCTTGCTGCCCCGTCTGTACTTGTGCTACCCAGAGGGAGTACAGGAAGGAGTTTGTCGTATTACAGTTCTTACAGGGGTTCAGTATGGAGTATGAAGGTGCCCGTTCTCAGATGATGACTTAGGCCTCTCTTCCATCTTTGGAAAAGGCCTATAGCAAGTTGAGCCGTGTCTCAGTGAGATCAACTCCAGAGGTCTCAGGACAGAGTACTACTTTGGCTACTTTCAGCAGTCGTGGAGGATCCTCTACATGAGGTAGGGGGCGTGGTCGTGGACAAAGCAGCCGTCAGCGCACCACCTGTACCTTCTGTGGTAAGGTGGGTTACGTGGAGGCCTCATATTGGGCCAAGCATGGAAAGCTCGCAGTGGTGAATCAGGTTGTTCCAGGAGCTATTGATCAGACCGAGATGATAACCAAGGCAGAATATGATGTACTTACACACAGGTTGGCACAATTGACACGGGAGACACCTACTTCTGAGAATGCATCCTTTACCATGTCCTCAGGTAATGGTTGGTTGGTTGACTCAAGAGCATCTAGGCACTTGATTAGTGACAGGGATTGTTTCCAGAGTATCTATGATCTTCCTCCAGGGAGGACGGTTCAGGTGGCTAATGGCCACCATTTGCAAATTCAGGGTGAGGGGGAGGTCACTTTGTCTCCTAGCCCACAGCTCCCTAATGTTCTTTTTGTGCCTGATTTTCTTATCAGTTTACTATCTGTTAGTCGTACCACTAGAGATCTAAATTGTAGGGCCATATTTGATGATGTGGGTTGTGTCGTTCAGGACAAACTCATCGGGAGGACGATTGGTGGTGGACATGAGGAGGGGGGGTCTACCGATTGGTCCAAACTCCTTTTGCGGCCAGATGTCAGGCAGGGATAACTAGCAATGCTGGGACAACTTTACAATGGCATCGTCGGCTCGAACATCCTTCCTTAGACCGGTTGAGACGGATCATCCCCCATTTGTCACCCACTACAGATATCAGATGCGATGCTTGTCAGCTGGGCAAGCATCACCGCTCCTACTCACCTAGTGCCACAACTGCATCTGCTGAATGTTTTGATTTAGTGCATATGGATGTTTGGGGTCCAAGTTAGATTCCAGATAGACAAGACTACAGATTTTATTTGATTGTTGATGACTTTTTCAGATTGTCATGGATGTTCTTACTTAGAAATAAATCAGAAGTTGGTGATGTCATTCAAACATTTATTGATCAAATAAAGACGTAGTTTTCCAAAATTGTTAAAGTTGTACAGTTTGATAATGCATTGGAATTTTGTACCAAGCAACTGGTCCTCTTTTACAACTCTATTGACATTATTCACCAGGCCTGCCCTCATACATCTCAACAGAATGGGGTGGCAGAAAGGAAACACAGACATGTTTTAGATATTGCTAAGACATTGTTGATACATCACAATGTTCCTTGTAGTTACTGGGGAGATGTAGTTTTGACTGCATGTTATTTGATTAATTGGATGCTAAGCTCAGTTATATAGGAGCAGATTCCCTGGCAAGTGTTGTTTCATGGTCGAGATTTATTTACTGTGCCACCCAAGACTTTTGGCTGCATTTCATTTGTTCATATTCTTGATCCTGGTCCAGACAAGCTCGCACCACATGCTGTGAAGTGTATTTTTCTGGGATATAGTAGCACCCAAAAATGATATAGATGTTATGATCCGATTGCCCGATGACACTACATGATTAGTGATGTTACCTTTCATGAGGAGATACCCTATTTCTCTGAGGGCTCATAACATGATAGATTCCTTAGCCCCTGCTCTGATGCCTATTAGTCCACTACAATTAGAGGATATCCCAGTTACGAAGCCAGAGGTTAGAGATAGGGTAGACAAGCACATTACTACTATCGGTGGATCAGATGAAAAATCAGATAGTCCTATTCCTTCCCCCCCTTCCACGTCACCAATCCCTCCCACCTAGGTACAGTCTGACCCCACTGATGTTGCTTCTAGTGACTCTTTTGCAGGTTAGGATGTCCACTTTGATGATGCTGATTATTATCTTCCGATTGCCATGAGGAAAGCTTCTTGATCCTACATCGACTACCAAGTTACTAGTGCTCTTTGTACTGCGAATCTAGGAAGGAGCTTTGGCTAGTTCACCCCTACCCTGTCTAGTACTAAGATTCCCACTACATATCAGTAGGCCATGCTTCATCCAAAATTAGAAGCATGGCCACTACATATCAGCAGGCCAATTCACCTTCTCGATCCTACTCTTTGTTGCTGCTCACTATGATTGGCCACTGCATCAAATAGATGTGAAGAGTGCTTTTCTATATGGAGACCACAAGGAGGAGGTCTATATGCAGCAACCCCTGAGGTACAAGGTTCAGGGGGAGTGTGTGTTGCGTGAGGAAGGCTATATATGGTCTTAAGCAGAGTCCGAGAGCTTGGTTTCATAAGCTCTCGGAAGTTCTTCACACGATTGGACTTCAAAGGTCTACAGCTGATCATTCATTATTTGTTCGTGAGACCAAAGGTGGGACAGTAGCATTACTTGTGTATGTTGATTTGATTTTGACAGAGAGCGATGAGGCAAGAATAACAGAGGTAAAACAGACATTGTAGGACAGATTTGTTATGAAGGATATGGGTGAGCTCAGATATTTTCTTGGGATTGAGGTGGGACAAGGCAAAGGTGGCATCGTCATCTCACAGAGGAAGTATGCTCACGATATTCTACGGGAGACTGGGATGCTAAAGATGAAGCCTGCAAGCATACCCATGGATCCCAATGTGCACCTATACAATGGGGAGTCTGCCACGGCGGATAGTCGATCCTACAGATAGCTAGTGGGCAAGCTGTTATATCTTACCATCACGAGGCCGGACATTTCCCTTGCAGTTGGGAAACTTAGCTAGTTTATGGATCGACCTACGAGAACATTGGGATGCTGCCATGCAGGTGCTTAGGTATTTTAAGAAGGCTCCAAGGCGAGGCCTAGTGTTTACCAGAGGAGCAGCCATGGATGTCGTGGGATACTCGAATGCTGACTATGGAGGGTGTCTTCTGGATAGAAAGTCCACCACTGGTTTTTGCACTTATGTTGTTGGGAATCTGGTTACATGGCGAAGCAAGAAGCAAACTGTGATATCCAGATCAAGCGCAGAATCTGAGTACCGCACCATGGCGCAAACTACTGCAGAAATGGTCTGGGTGAGGTCTGTACTTCACGATCTTCAGGTGCAAATGACTGGTCTTATGGAGATAAGATGCGACAATCAGGCAGCTACGTTCATTACAAACAATTAGATGTTTCATGAGTGAACTAAGCATGTGGAGATAGATTGCCACTACACTAGAGATCTCATCTAGAAGGAGATTATCTATACCTCACCAGTTTCCTCTGAAGACCAAACGACTAAGGTGTTCACCAAACCCCTTAGTAGAAGTGCTTTTGATATATGTTGTAACAAGATGAGTTTGATTGACATTTACACTTCAGCTTGAAGGAGAGTGTTGTGATATGTGTATGAGGGGGTATTCTTACTATTCTGTGTTTATGTTTGGTCAAGTTTGGTTATTTTTCCCATGTATCCTTTCTTATAAAGGAATGTAGGGTTTTTTGTGGAGAATAGATTGAACAATTCCCTCCTAATATATTTCTCTAAGAGCCCTTTCAGAGTAACATAATATTAGGATGTGACTAACCTTCTTGCTTCAGACTCCCAATCTTATGGTGTATCTCAAAGATTTTGCTGCAATTATTTTCATGTGAATACGTATCATGTAAAGAATCCCACATCTCCTTCATTGTCCTATAATACATTGTGCCATCACCAATCCGAGGCTCCACTAAATCTATGATTCATGCTCAAACCATGTCATTATCCTTCTTCCATGTGGGGTATTTCGTAGTCTTACTCTGTGACTCCATCTCCATCAGATCAGAATATATTCTGTATCACGCTCCTCAACTGTCATGAAGAATGTCTGAGACCATTTGGCATAGTTGATCTCATTCAACTTCGTAATAGGAATAAAGAACGAGGATTTGTAATTCCCCACATCCGTAGCGGTATCCGATGTCACCTCTGAAATGCTAGAAAATGCCATCATGCCTTAGGAAGAGGGAAATACGCCTCCAATGATAAACTTAACAACTTTCAAATATCAAAACTGTATGTTGAGTTATGTCTTTGTGGTTTATCTTACTATTTTTAGATTGTCAGGGGTGTGTTTGTAGTTTACCCTTTTGTGTCTCTCTATATAAAGGCACTTGAGGTTTCTAAGCAAAAAGTAATTCACTCATTTGTCCTATATGATGTCAGAGCAATGGTCCTAAATCGGTGCCTGGGTACCGCACCCCAAACCCAAGCTTCCTAACTCCTCCACCTAACCCCTGTCCTCTTAAGGGCACCGCCAGCCCTCAATTCACCTCCAACCATCATCACTAGCCCCTCTCAGCTGGCAACAAGGTCATTGCCACCGGCAGAGGCCCCCAGCGACGGCTCGTGCGGCCTCAGCGTACTATTAGGGGCGACAGAGGCGGTCTTTGCAGGCAGTAGACCTGTTGCAGCACTTCCATGATCATCCTATGTGGTACAGCAGGTCTTGTCGCCCTTCCTCTCACTGTGTCTCCACGATCTCTGTGAGGCATAGCAGTAAGAGGGCATCCTAATTTGATCGCATGGGGTCTTTTTTGCCTCAAGGTGACGTGACGATCGCCCTTCTCTCTTCTTCGACAGAGCAAGGACCTAAGGAGAAGAAATAACCCCTTTGGGGTCGTATCTAGCCCTAAAGGGAAGTTGTTATACCCGAGATCCGTTCCAAATCTACATATGGTCTAAAACATTTTTTCATATCTGTCACATGTTATTGGGAGGTAGCACGGTCTGATTTTCTACTGTAATGCACTTGATTTTTTGTTTCCCACATGTTGGGTGATATCAAGGTTTTAAATATCGATATCGATATCGTATCGACAAGTCAAAAAAGGATAAATCGGGAATATATAACTGATATCGGTAAATTTTGGGGAAATCGCTCAGAAAGGCCCAAAATGTCACAAATTTTATGAAAATTAACATTTTAATAACTAATACATAATAAAGAAATGTCTAGAAGACAAAATCATAAATTTTGAATGAAACATAATAGAAATGCACTAGTCACATATCGACAAAGTTATATCTTGAAAAGTATATAGAACATGATACTAAGTGGAAAATGTTCATAGTAATTTTCGTTGCAAATTGTTGACAATTGAAATCATGCCTTAGTTGCATTGATTTTCTTATCAGTTTCAACATACTCTCTATTCTAATACTCTTTTTTTTCTCATTGACCTACCACAGATTTCGTGAATCATCCTATTAGTCTTCTCATTACGATCTCAAGACATGAAATCATAAATACTATCACCAAAGATGTATTTGGTGATGGAAGATTCGATTTAGATTACACAGGAGTATATAATGAATAAATATAAATGATCAAATAACTAGAATCCTGATTTTCTTATCAGTTTCAACACGTTCTTCATTCCAATACTCTTTCTCATTGATCTATCTCACATTTTGTGAACCACCCTATTACTCTTATCATTATAAGTTCAACACATGAAATCACATCTCCTACCAACAAAGATGCACTTAGTGAAAGAAGACATGGTTCAGATAACATAAGCGTATATAATAGACAAATATAAACGCTCAAATAACTAGAGAGAAATTATGTCAATCATAGCATAATACATAGTTTGCAAGATTAATGGAGATCAACAAAGCATCAGTACACAAGTACTCAGATAAACCATGCTGAAACAAGTGAGCCTATCAATCCTAGGTTTTTATGTGGGAAAGAAAGAAGAATCGTCATGGACATCCTTTACTCAAAGAAAGATAACAAGATAGCCCTTTCAATACCCCCATGGATTATCAAAGTGCTTGGTTAATTTTATGCATCTTTTTATAGAGGTTGGAAGATGCTAATGTATTTCTCACTGACACTTTAGAATCTTCTTATTTTTCAATAAGTAAAACCAAGTGTAATGATTGAATCGCCGACGGAGGATGTACAGCTCTACAGTTGACATATTTGATGGACTACAAGCGAGCAAAAACCCTAACATGTATAGCTCTAAAGTTCAACAAAAGTCCATGATATCGACGATATATCCCCGATACATCGACAATATATCGACGATATGGGTGATATATCAGTGATATCATGGAAAAAAGATACTAAGGCTGATATTGATATCTGCTGACCCAGCGATATCGATATATCAATCCCTGATTGAATGTAAGGCATACCAATTAGGGAAGCATCACCGAAGCACATTTACCACAAGTCAGGCTCAAAGATCCAGACCCTTATTTAAGCTCCTTCACATGGATACCTAGGGTCCGAGTTGTATTTCCGATAGACTGGGGCATCATTCATATTTGGTGATTGTTGACAATTATTCTCGCTTGAGTTCATTTCTGTTGAACTAGAAATTAGATGTGGGGATGATCATTTGAAATTTGCTTTTGGAGATAAAGATAGTTTTGGGGTCACTATTAAAGTTAATTGTTCTGATTATGCCATAGAGTTTGTACTATGTTTCTTTGTAACTTCTACAAGTCACAAGGTATAATACATCAAATGACTTGTCTATACGCTTCTTAGCAGAATGTTGAGCACAAACGCTACTACATCTTGGACATTGCCAGGACACTATTGATCCACAAGAGTACCTTAAATATATTGGGGAGATTTGATTATTACAACATGCTATCTCATTAATCGCATGCCATCCCCTATACTTAATGAACAGATCCTAATATAGGTATTATATCCAGATGTTGAACTATTCTCTGTTCAACCCCGTGTCTTTGGGTGTTTGGTGTTTGTTCATATTATGGTCTTGGTAGAGATAAGTTGGCCATTAGAGTAGTACAGTGTGTTTTCTTGGGATATTCCAAGTCACAAAAAGAATGTCAGTGCTATGATCCTCTCCAGCATTGCCATTATGTTATTGTAGGTGTGACATTTTTTGAGTCTATTCCATATCTTTACAGGTTGTGTGAATGTAGTTCCTAATATGACAAGAGTGCAACTCCAGTTGATGCTTACCAGTTTAGGACCTTGGAAAACTCTTATATCTGATTATCACTCGTCTTGATATCCCTTTCATTGTTGGAAACCTCAGTCAATTCATGCACAAGCCAACTAAGGTACATTAGAATGCAACCATGATGGCACTTAGGTACCTAAAGTCTTCACCAGGAAAGAGGCTCTTTGTTGAAGTGTGTAGTTTAGTCCCACATCGGCTATTGTGGGACTGTGTAGTGTGTGGAGGCCTATAAATAGGTAGTGTATCTCTTCATTCTTCTTTGAGAAATTATAAACACGCATGCCCTATCGAGGCCTTTTCCCGTGGTTTTCTCCCCGCTCTTCGTGAGTGGGGTTTCCATATAAACCCAAGCATTAATATCTTTTATGCTTTGATTTATGCTTCCGCTTATTGTATTTTTCAACTTGTTATCATAGCAGTTTTTTCTTGGGTTCATATTTTTATATGGTTAAAGTTTATCAATGCTCACAAGATTAGATTTGCCAACATCGGATGGCCTGATCGTGGTTGCTGCCATTCACCAACATGATGGTTGTCCTGAGGCAGCAGTGGCTATTGAAAGGTCGAGAGATGCGGTCTAGTCCATGGAGTCTAAGATCCCCACCATCTTCGTGGTGGTGTTGACATCTAGTGGAGAAAGGGAAAAGAAGGGCGCTACAGGCCCACGTGAGCATCATGGAGGAGGAAGGCGATCAATGCTGCAGCTCCTATCATGAGATGGCGATCGTAGCAAAGCCATGTCGATGATCCTCCACCTCTAGCGCGAGAAGGTGGAGGTCCAGATGGAGGCCCGCCAGTTCCACCTGTTTGCCAAGGAGATCACTCATGACCACCTTCGCCTTCGTGCTTTGTGGATCTCTACCGCACTGGCGCAGCCACAGCCGAGTTCGCAGCCGTAGGTTTCGCTTGCAAGATCAAGGCTACTGCCGATTGCTCTGATGATTCAACTACGATGGCAACAGTGGTGGTCGCCCTGTCGATGGCGATGGCGTGGGCCACAATCAGTCAACCTTGCAAGCAACAACGATGAGGGTTGGAGATGGTCCTGAGATCGTTGATCTTAACTAAGATCCCAATGCAAATGATTCCTCATGATGGCTTCTCGAGGGGTGATTTGCCACGAAGATCTCTCTTGAGATTGCTGAGGCACCAGCGACAACGATGGCATTGATGGTGGCAATACAGAAGGTGAGGAAGGGTCGGAGGACACGATGATGATGAAGGGATCTCATGCAATCTCATGCGAGATCGCGATAACCGTGGCTGAGGTCACATGATGGATTCTTTTCGAACCCTACAGAGAGGTTGCAAGTTTTTCACCCCTCCTCCCTTGGTTCCTTCTATGTTTATTTATTTATTTATTATTATTAGCTTGTTGACGAAGGCTCAAGAGAAAATAAAAAAAGGGGGAAAGAAAGAAGGAAAAGAGAAAATGATGAAGAAAAAAAAAGAAATAAAAGGAAAGAAAGAAAAGAAAAGGGAAAAAAATGGAAAGGAAAAAGAACGAAAAAAAAGAAAAGAAAAGGAGAGCATTTGAATTCAAGAGAAGAGGAGAAACTCTTCTTTATATATGTGCATCTCTATTTTTTTATTTTTCCCTCATACGAGTATAGGAGAAAGGGAGAGTGTAGGCCTATTATAGTCATCATCCAGGACGGAGTCCCTTGTTCGAGATCACCACGCGAGGATCCACAACTCTAGGAGGTCCAGAGTTTTGAGGTCTCCAGGAGGGAGATTCAATTTCGAGGTCCCCAGAGGAAGGGCCCATTTCAAATTCCACATGGGAGATCCAATTTTGTGGACTCCAAGAAGGAGATCCACCTTTTGAGGCCTTCAAAGGAAGGCTCGTTATAGGGATACTGAATGGGGAGTCGCCAACACGTGTTGAAGTCTCTAGAGGAGAGGCCATTTGTCAGCTACAGCATCCAACAGCTTCAGCCCTCGCTGATGTGTCAACATCAACATACCCACCTGCAAACGAGGACCAACTGAGAGTGTATGTTCCGTTGCGTAGAGTGGGATTTAAGTGTTGTACAAGTTGAGCATTGCATGCTCCAGCTTAAGGTGGAGTGTTGGAGTGTGTGTAGTTTAGTCCCACATTGGTTATTGTGGGACTATGTGGTGTGTGGTGGCCTATAAATAGGCAGCGTACCTCTTCATTCTTTTTTGAGAAATTATAAACACACATGCCCTATCAGGGCATTCTCCTGTGGTTTTCTCCTCGCTCTTCGTAAGTGGGGTTTCCACGTAAATCCAAGCGTTCTTAATATCTTTTATTCTTTGATTTATGCTTCCACTTATTGTATTTTTCAACTCTCTTATTCACAAAAGACACATTTTGCAGTATTATAGCCTACATAGATGCAGATTATGTAGGACAACAGGTTTCTGTACTTATGTAACAGGGAATCTTGTGACCTAGAGAAGCAATAAGGAGTTGTCTCCAGGTCGAGTGCTGAGTCAAATTATTAGGCCATGGCACAACTTGTACCAGAGATAATGTAGATATGTTCTGTGTTGAGTGATCTACATATTTCTATCAACTCCCACATAGAGATGCGATGTGACAATAAGGTGGTAACATTCCTTGCCAATAGTCCAATGTTTCACAAGCAAACAAAATATATGAAAGTGAATTGTCATTATATTAGAGATCTCATTCAGAAGGAACTTATTAAAATCACTCATGTTTCTTCTAAGGATCAAACGGCGAATGTCTTCACTAAGGCTCCCCTAATTCCCGAAGTCTTCTTTTGATTGATGTTTCAAGCTGAGCATGATGGGTACATATGCTCTAACTTGAGGGAGAGTATTGATATTAGCATATTTTTCTATTATGTGGGCCCCATATTTAATTTTTTTGTTAGTTTTTTTGTGGGCCCCATATTTAATTTTTCCTTTCTAATCCCCTGTTGAGGATTACAATTTCTAATAGAAGTTTCTCATTTCTCCTAAGTGGATTAGCTTCTTTTCTTACTGCTTTTTATCTCTATTCCTTCCATCTCTCAATGTTTACAACTACTTAATCGGTGCATCTAGACATATTTATCCTTTATTTCTCAGTTGTTAGTAGAAAGAAATGACTTAAGTTGTCTTATTCCACATTCCTACCTCTTAATATATAGAGGTGACAAAATTACATGGATACTCCTTAACAAAATAATAAAAATTTTAGTCAACTCTAAGCAACAACTAATAATGACAAACATAGACATAGACTGAAGGAGCTCTAACACTCCAACTCAGGTTGGAACATAAGTGTCAATTATGCTTAGCTTGGAACAGTAGTTATAAAATGAAAATCGAGGCAACATCTTGGTGAAGATGTCTGTTGCCAGGCCCATCGTCCCATGTGAGAATAATATCAACATAAATAAGAAGTGCCACCATAACCTTCATACTTTTCTTGACAAATAATGAGAGATCAGATGATGACCTATGGAGACCCAAGTGTTTCAACAACCTCAAAAAGCTTCTGAAACCAGGCCCTTTCATACCACAAATGGCCTTTCGCAGTCACCAAACCCTAAAACACTCCCTCTGAACCTCATAACCAAGTGACTACTGTATGTATACCTCCTCTTGTAGGTCCCACATAAGAATGTATTTTTCACATCCAATTGGTGAAGAGCCCAATCTCGCTGCACTGCAACAAATATAAGTATACGCACTATAAGGAGCCGTACGAATCCTTTGGCCAAAAGGCGGGCCTTATATCTCGTGACCGTTCTATCTGAGTAATACTTAATGGCAAAGACCCATCTGCATCCCACAACAGATGGCACTTGGTAGTAGATTAGCCAATTTGACATCCCTCGCGAGTGAAGTGCAGCATGCCTGATGCCATTTTGGATCAAGTATGACCTGGTAATGAGTTGTGGGAACCTACGTAGTAGACAAGGCCTAGAAAAACCTATTACACGCTCCTCCAAGAAAAGTTGTGGACATTGCATTAGAAATGGGATACTTGGCACAACTCTGTGGAGCCTGCGAACTACAATCGAAAGATCTAGATCATCTAAAATGTGGTCATCACCATTGACCTCCCCTGGTTGCTTAAAATGGGTAGGACAAACACGACTGTCACCCTGTAACAGTCCTGCATCATCACTAGGAACAACTTCATCAATCTGTCCTGCATCATCACTAGGAACAACTTCATCAATCTGTAAAGTACCATTAATCACTTGAGGCGGGGAGGTGCTACCTCAGCAGCAGGGAAAACCCTGTAAGTAACAAGAAGCCTGTAGGTAATTGGTAAATCATGAAATCTTTCAGCCTCAAGAGAAGGTGGCATAGACAACTGTGACCAAGGTTTTAAAAAACACGAGACGGTACTAAGGCCGTTTTTGTTCGTCAAGGTGAGGCTTGAGGTGGTTGAGGCGTAAGCCTCACACTTTACATAGAAAATATGAAAAAATGACAATATATACTTCTTAAGTGTTAATAATGAAAAAATAATCTATAGAACATACTTTCATACCATTTTTACTCTATCACAATATTGAAAGAGTGAATCTAAATGAGAGGTAACATTTAAAATAAAAAGAAAGATTAGAAATTAAGTTTATCAAAATTCTAAACTAACTTAAGTATTGATAGCATGGCTGCATGAGAACTATCACAACTAAACCAACTTCCCAAACCATTGGAAGACATAAAAGTTAAAACACATTAAAATGAAGATATGTCCACATCCAGAAAAATCAAAAGAACTAAAATACATTCTAGTCTCTCCTCCTTGAGCACCATCAAAGTTGAGCTCATCAATGTTATCACTAGGGTTGGTTACATCATCCCAAGAGTCATCCATGCACTTCATCTTAGCCCTAGCCTCTACATCTTCCTCGGTATCTCCATCACTCTCTTGAAACTCTTCCGCCTCAACATTAATAACAGCTTCGCCTAAAAGATAAATAATTTTAAACAATATTTCTTAAAACCTTAGTTTATATATATATATATATTTTTTTTTTTTTTGAAAGGAAAAATGGTGGTGATCCTTTAGATCCCACCCAGATATTCATTTAAAGAAAATGCTAAAGATTACATCATTGAGCTACACTCTAAATCAACACAAAAGCCTTTGCAGCCCCAACAAAATTATCTACATACGGGTGCTACCCCCTAAAAACCACTGCATTCCTCCCCAACCAAAGCGCCTAGAGAACCGCCAACGACCTGGCCCGTTCTCTTCTCGACCGGAACACCTGACGCTCCCCGTTGACCCCACCACATCTGAACGACTGCCAGAACTTTGCATGGGAACCAAGCACCCACCACCGGTCCCCCATCTGCTCCCATGTCCGTATCACCAACGAGCAGGCAAAGAAAAGATGGTCAATATCCTCCTCCGCTTGGCCACAGAATGGGCACGACCTATCCGCGCCCGGCATCCAGCGGGCTCTCCATGTCCTGGTTACCAGTTGTCCTCTCCTGAGGAGCCAACTGAAAATTCTGACCTTTAAAGGGCAGGAGGCCTACAAAAGTTGCCTGCAATCTCTGACTAAGTTGATGTTCCCAAACGTAGCTGGGTCGCCGAGTCTTCTATACGCATCCCGCACCGAGAAATCTCCCTCCTCCCACCCGAATCTGTCCACTCCATCTTCGGGCTGCCAACCCTGGAGATCTTGCAAGAGCACCTGCATCTCACCATATCTCTAATCTAACTGATTGCCCACAAAAGATGGGCACCACGTGCCACTCCACACATCCGCCACCGAGGCTCCTCTGTCAACCGCCAAAGCTACAAGCCTACGGAAGTGCTTCGCCAACGCCCTAGTACTCGTCTAGTTATCCATCCAGAATCTAAAATCCTCGCCTGAACCTAGCACTGGGGTGAAAAAAGATCTAACCTTCGGTGCTACCAGCGACAAACTCCTCAGGAAATGAGATGCTCTTCTCGGAGGCGAGGTGAGGAGCTCCCAACTCACCGACCTGCCATAGCAAGAATGCAGGATCCTTCCTACCAGAGAGACCTTCCCCCCAGCAACATGTCAATCCATTTCGTCAGAAGGCTATCATTCATCCTCCCCACTTCCATGACTCCCAACACCCCCTCCCTGAACGGTAGACAAACCTCATTCTAAGCCACCAATCTCACCCCCTCCCCCCCTCCGCCCCATAGTTGGTCCAGAAAAAATTCCTCAAGCAGCTAGTGATCCTGTCCTCAACCTTCCGAGGCATTTTGATCACCAAGGAGGAGTAAATTGGTATCGTTGAGAGGACTGCCTTGAGAAGGACCAGCTGCCCTCCTCTAGATAACATCTTGGACGCCCATCCCGAAAGACGACCCTCAATCCTCTCCATCATCGGGGTCCAATCCTACGCCGATATCCTCCTATCTGTCAGGGGCAACCCCAGGTACCGAAGCGGAAGGGTCCCTTCTCCTATCCCTAGTGCTTCTGAGCATATCCCTGCCTCCCCAGCCTCCATGTTGAAGTGAACGAAAGAGGACTTAGAATAGTTTATCCGCAAACCTGATGCTTCGTAGAACATCTCTAGAATGATGCGGCACCGTCTCGCCTCTATCACCGACCCCTCCACAAAGAAGAGGGTATCATCTGCATATTGCATGACCGAGATACCATCCCTGCCTCCAAGGGGAAATCTTGTAGCAACCCCTCTGCGCGTGCTCTGTTGGTCACCTTGGCCAGGGCATCTGCTGTCAGCACAAAGAGCAAAGGCGCCAGGGGACAACCCTACCTCACGCCTCTCCTTAGCTAAATCCGACCTCCTGCTGGGTTCCCATTAATGAGAACCAAGAAAGATGCTGTGGTGATGCATTGTTTCATCCATCTAATCCATATCTGTGGAAAACCCCTCTTAGCCATGGCTGCCCATAGGAAGGACCATTCCACCGAGTCATAGGCTTTCGCAAAGTCTACCTTCCACAGAAAAGCCTTTCTTCCACTTCTCCTCCAATGTGCTAGGATCTCCGTTGCCGCCACATAGCCATCCAGAATGTACCTTCCTGGGATGAAAGCGGTCTGCACCTCCGATACTACCCTGCCAATCACCTTCCTGAGTCTGTTCACCATAATCTTCGCTATGATCAGGTATGTCGCATTTGACAGTGCTATCAATCTGTAGTCCTCAACTGTCTCCACCCCCTCTCTCTTCGGCAAGCGGAACATGTAAAACCTATTCAATCTGTTGAAGCCCCTGTTGCCTTCCCTGAATTCTGCCAAGACCTGTAAGAGTTCTTCCTTTAATAGTGACCATAATTCTTTGAAGAAGAGCATCGGGAAACCGTCTGGCCCCGAACACCCTTCGGCATTCAACCCCCAGACCGCATCCCGGGCCTCGTCCTCCGTGAAGGGTACTATCAATCGCTCCGCTTCCTCAGCCCCTATAGTTGGAGCCCCCAGCCCCCTCCATCTCCACCTTCCTCTCCTCCGCCCCGTAAAGCCCCTGAAGTAACCCGCCACCGCTCTCCCTACAGACTCCCTGCCGAAAAACTCCATCCCACCTACCTGCAGCTTCTCAATCCAGTTCCTCTGACACCTGGCTGAAGCTGTTAAATGGAAATATCTGGTATTCGAGTCCCCTTCTTTAACCTACTTCTGCCTAGATCTGGTTTTCCATTCCACTTTGGCTTTCCTGTCCTCCTCCTAAACGACTTTCATGTAATCCGCCCTATGCTGTCTTTCTAAGTCTGTCATCTGTCCCAGGTCCACTCCATCTAATCTTTGACTCTTCGCGAATGCCTCGTCCCGCAACCTAGTTCATTCCTCTTTCAGCTGTTTCATGTACTCTTTCAGAAATCGCTTCAGTTCCAGGAGCTTCACCTCTAGCTTCGCAGTCGCCGACCCATCTGGATGCATGTCCTTCCACTTGTTCTCCACCAGGCTCCTGAAACCCTCCTCCAATAGCCATGCCCTCTTAAATTTGAAGTATGTTCCACATCGGGTTCCTTCGCCAGACTCCCACATTAGCAGGGTGTGATCCAAGAAAGGCCTTTCCATAGCACGGGCCCCGGCCATCGAAAATACCTCAGCCAGCTCCACCGAGCACAAAAAGCGGTCTAACCTTAACATCCGACCCCCTGAGTCTCTCCATGTGAAAGCATAGGAGGTAGGGGGTATATCCTGCCACCCATACTCTACCACGAGGCCAGCGAGCTCTTCCGAGCCCCGGTCTGTACCCCCCGGCCCCCCAACCTATCTTCTGCCTGCAATGTGACATTGAAGTCCCCACCAATGAGCCACGAACTCCCCTGAAAGCTTCTCGCAGCCTAGCGAAGACTTTCCCACAATGAGCTCCTCCCTGCCTCATCCGTAGGCCCATAAACCGAGAACGTCAACACGAGCCCGTCGCTCTTCCTCAGCTGCACCGTGACCATACCCATCCCCACCTCCGAGCGCACCACCGAGAACAGATCCTCTTTCCAGCCAACAATCACCCCACCAGACCTCCCTACTGCATCAAGAGCCAAGAAACCCCGCATCATGTTTCCCTCGATCTCTCCCCACCTTCTCTGGTCGCACTCCTGCAGCTTCGTCTCCTGAAGAAAAGCCACATCCGGGTTTCATCTGGATAGGTAAGACCTCAACGACCCCCTGCGGGTGGGGTCGCAAAAGCCCCTCACGTTCCATGTAAGGACCTTCACCATGGGGTCCCAACTGCACCGCCCCCTCACACGACCAAAACCAGCTCCCTCTGCCACCCGCTCCAACTCCCCTTCTTCAACGGCGTCAGCCCACCCTCCCCTCAGAACCTCAACCTTCCCGCCCCCATTCCCCTCCCCATCGTCCACACCCTCCTTCCCCACACCGCTGCCGTCCCTGTCCACGCCGTCCCTAGCCTCCTCCCCCACCACCGACAGACCCCCTCCCACAGCCCTCACCACGGAGGCCTCCCTGTCGCGCCCCCCCGACCCAGCTGGGTCTTCCCCTACCTCCAAGACTTACCGAGGACCTCCTACGTCAGGAGTGTCACCGTCACTGTTGGGTCCGTGCTTCGCAGCCCCCTGTCCCTCTCCGCCAGACAGAGGGTCCACCATCGTCGGGTAAGCCTTACCCGAGCACCCAGGCACTTCACTGCTCTCACCGCTCCAGCAAGGGTCTCCATGCCCCAACCCACCTCTACCCTCCGACGAGGAGCGAGCCTGCAGCGGAGAGTCGAGAGCTGACCTCCTGCCCTCGCCTCTGCACAGAAACGGATCCTTCTTCATCGCAGGTGCCTCCTCTGGTCCCCTGGCCGCCACCTACAGCCTCTCGATCTTCCGATGGAGCTACTTGCTCGGACCACCTGTGCCCTCACTCCCGCCGAGGATCGACTCCTTCGCTCGACCGCCCTCCAACTTCCCCTGCTCCCCAAGGCTCGAAACGCTGCGCCCTTTCTTCAACAAGACCCTCCATGAGCCTTTTAATAGAGAGCCATGAGCCAGTATCAGGTCCGACTGCGGATCCGGACCCGGATCCGACTTCGCGCCCGCTTCAGAAGACCCCCCGCACCGCCCCGAGTCCTCCCCCACCACCCACAGATTCTCCGAAAAATCGCTCTCGATCCCCGCTTCCTCCACCGGGAAACCCGAGGCCTTCAATGTGCCGCCAACAACCGATGCAGCCTCCTCCTCCTGGAGTAGCCCCTTGGATTCCCCACCCGACGCTTCGTGCTCCCTCGCCTGCTCCTCGGGACCCGACTTATCCCGCAACACTGCAATCCCTGAGAGATGCACCTCGAAGGATGCACCCTTCGGCAAGGCTGACTCCGCCCACAAGACATCCATCCCGGCGCCTCTCGGCCTCCACACAGCCCTGCTCGCTGGAACCCTCCTCCCCGCTGCATCGCCACCGATCGAGCAAGCCAATGCCTCCGCGTAAGATCTCTGTCCCCCCTCCTTCGGCTAGACAAGGATCACCCAGGATGCACTCCCCAATCGTAGTGTCACCTTCTCCTTCAACACACCTCGCCTGGTTGCAACTCCACCTCGGCCCACACCATGCCAAGGTCCTCACTGCCGAGACCGAGCCCCCTGCGCCTCCGCACTCGTGCAAAAGGAGCAGCAATCGCTTCAACGACCTGTCGGTTCTGGAGGAAAAGTGGGATCCCCACCAAGCCCAGCAAAAGTGCTACCTTCCGCTGCGGGCGCTCCCTTCTCACACCATCCGATCTCACCGCCCACCGCCACCAGACCACTCCTCCAGCACAACAGGTCTAGCTGAAGAGAAGCTTCTCCTTCGCCACTACCGAAGCTCCCATCAGCAAGAACTTCCCCTCTCCTACCGTCTGTACCCTCAGAGGCTCGCCTTCGAGGACCCTGGCGACCTCCGCCTCCAGCTCCCAAACCCCCACCCAGCCCTCCACCACCACGACAACCAGAGACAACGTGAGGGCCTTCTCGAACCTCCTAGAGTCCTCCAACCACGGGGCTTCGACTTCGACCAAAGGCACCCCCTCTGGCAGGGGAGGGAGCCTCGCCTACCGTGTGCCTGCGACCGTGCCCCTCCTTAGCACCTCCACGCAAGATGCCCTTCGATGGCCCAACTTCCCACATCGGAGACACCGCACGAGGTCTTTACAATCCCGCGCCAGATGCCCCTGTCCCCTACACTTGAAACAAATCACCTCCGATACCACCCTCCTCCGCTTCGACCGCCTTCCGACTAGCGTCCATCCCCGGCCCGCTGACCATCCTTCCTCCCCCTCACACACCCCCGCTTGCCCCCTACGCTCGTACCTCCCCTCACTTCCGCACGCTCGCCTCCTCCTGCTCCCTCGCTCTTCACTTCCCAACCATCTAGTTTATAAATTTATAGTTCAACAAAATATAAAATTAAATATTACCTTTACCTTTGTCCTTTTTCTTTTGTCTCTTTTGCTTCCTCCTACTTGTATTCCTTCCACTACTCCTACTAATTGCTTAAGCTCGATAGGATCCTCTTCTAGAGCTATGGTTGCATCAAGCTCTTCATAAGCATTAATCTCAGTTTCACAAACTTATAGCTCGGCGATCCACTCATCATCTGAGTCCACTTCCTCCAAGCATAGAGGATCCTCCATTGTCTTATTCACCTCATTGTGTTTCAATTTCAACTTGAACATTTAATAAACCAAATCATTGAGTTTATCTTGTTTCAGTTTGTTCCTCCTTTTAGTATAAACCTACTCAATGAAAAGTTTGGCATTAAATTATTTATAAAACAATGATTATATATTACTTAAAATTTAAAATACAAATATGATCTTTTTACTTGATTAAAAGTACTCCAATTTCGCCCACATGTAGATGTATTATAAGTCAAACTTAAAATCCACATGGTGAACTTCAACTCAGGTATTTTATCACCAAATGCTCTCCATCAATTCGCTATAATGGAAAATGTGTTTTTAGTATAGAGAAAAAATTACACAAAATTTATTAACTTAAATGATAGAATTATAGAAAGGAGTCAATGATTTACCAGAACTCCTATTCTTCCAAGTCTTAATGACATTGGACCTTTCGAATAGCCCTCTTCCATTGGCAAAAGCATTTGTTAAGAGATCTACATTCAATCTCTCATCCTAATTACGAATCAACCTCTAGAAGCATGAGTACAAGCCCATCTTTACTCCTGAATCAACTGAAAATGTTGATTCATACTAGTACTGGGGATTCAGAAAATAGACAACAGCATGCAAGTGAGTATGTAGTTGCCTATCCCATCTTGCATCAATGATGTCCCAGATTGTCTTGTACTTCTTTTCATCATTACCCATATTTTTAGCAATCTCTTCCTTGGCCCTATCCATAGCTTATAGATAAATCCCATGGGTGGATATTGTTCAAAGTCCACCATTCCTAAAACCATCACCAATGGTTTGATTGTCCTCATCACATAGGCTATACTAAGCTAAAATGTTTTACTTTTGAGGATAATATTTTGTACAACTTACCCTAGAACCTTCAATGCATATTTGCTGCACTTCTACCCTTTTGAGGTGAAAAAAGACTCGAGCATCTTTTGCACTAAGCAATCTCTGTAAGGTAGGGAAGGCAGTAGCAAATCGAACGACAGCAGGTCTCACTAAGTCTCCTCCTACATGCTTCCTTACCATAACCACCACCCAAATATATGCATATATGTAGTTGATAATCAGTTTGGCCTTCTTGAAAACAAAGCCACAAAGAGGTAACTTTGTAATATCCTCCAACATAAGGTCGATGCAATGAGCAATGCACACAATCCAATACAAATGTTTCCTTTATCCATCAATTTCTCTCCATCTTTTTTATGAGTTGATGTATTGCTGTTATCACTTAGATAACATTGTTTTCCCCCACTTCTTCAATAACTTGATCCATTAATTTGAAGAGATAATCAGCATTGTTGATCTCATCAGAGGCATCAACATATTTTAGGAACCACTTACCATTTACGTTGACCAAAAAAATTGATCAAGGTACATCCTTTTGTATCTGTCCAACCATCAGACAATATACTACATCCAATCTTTGTCCAAGAGAAGCCTTTTATGTGGGCACTGTGGGGATATAGGGAGCAAACGAGAGCGAGAGAGAGCATAAGAAGGAAGATGGTCGGGGTTGGACCCTAGTCGAGGAGCGGACAAGGCGGAGGAAGGTGGCGTCGGAGGTGATTTGCTTCAAGTGTAGGGGGCCAAGGCACATGGCGCGAGACTGTAGGGACTCGGTGTAGTGTCTCAGGTGTGGGAAGCTAGGCCATCGGAGGGTGCCCTATGCGGAGGAGTTGCGACGAAGCCTGGATGCGGGTACGCGGGGGGGCGGTGCTCCCACCCCTGCCGGAGGGGGCGCCATTGATTGAAGTGGAGGCCCCGTGGTCGGAAGAGTACGGGTGGATCGAGAAGGCCCTCGCATCGACTCTAGTAGGCGTGGTGACGGAGGGCCACGTAGGGCAACAAGACCTAGAGACCGAGGTCGTTAGGGCGCTGGGGGGCAATTTGTCGGGTCCAAGGTTGAAGACGATGGGAGAGGAGAAATTGTTACTGGTGGGGGCTTCTCCAGGGTTGGTGAAGAGGCTCCTCTCCAAGGAGCTTCAATGCTTGGGTGGCGTGGTTAGGTGGCGATGGGCGGTAAGGTTGGATGGCGCGATCAGAGAGCAACCACCGTGGAAGGTGGAGATGATGGTTGACCTCAAGGGAGTACCTCTCTTCCTCCGCACTAGGCAGGTCGTCGAGGCGGTGGTCGCACCCTTTGCGTGGGTGCGGTGGTGCGAGGGGCTCGACCTTGACGGAGGGCATCTCGAAGCGATGCGAGCCATGATGGAGCTGCGACCAGGCACGACGCTTCAGAGGAAGGTGGCGCTGAGCCTAAGGAATGCGTCGTGGGTCGTTCTGGTTAAGCCGGTGGTGACTAAAGTCCTTTGCAGAGGTGCTGAAGTATTCGGCCGAAGGTGCTGCGGCGGGGAGGGGCGGTTCTGCGAGCAAGGCCATCTGGAGACCATGGGTCATCGGAGGGAGGGGCGCGTTGCGGGCTGAGTCAACAGCACCGGAGCACACACCCCCTCGAGGCGCATCTTTCGAGGGGTACTGCGGCGTGGGGTGAACCGAGGGTCGAGGCGCATGTTGGGGAAGACGAGGAGTCGTGCGGAGATGTCGAGGTGGTGTGACGAGAGGGAGCCTCGAGGGGAGGCGGCGCATTTAAGGCCATGCCGACCTCAAGGGAGGGGGAATCGTAGCGTGGTGGGGCTTTTAAGGTAGGAATGCGGCCGGACCTGGGTCCGGATCCGTACCCGGACCCGATACCCTTTCGCTCTTATTCTTTAAGTGGCCCACGGAGGGTCCTTTCGGTGCTGGGGCGCGACGCGTCAACCTTTGGGGAGCAGAGGCGACTGGAGCACGGAGGTCAGGCGGCGACATCTGCCTTCAACAGGAGCGATGGTGAGATCAGGGCAACTAGGCTCCTTCATCGGAGGATGGAGAGGCTCTGGTCGGCGACGCATGACCCCTTCATGACGCAAGGGGGGTCAATTGGAGCTCCTCCGACGCCGGCGAACCCCCTATCCTGTGGTGGTGGTCAGGGAGCGATGGGAGACCTCGTCGGAGCAGCAAGGACGAGATTGGCGGCGCCACCCTCGACGACGGTGGCGGCTGACATTTTCCAGAGGGGAGGATGGAGCCCTCTGGGCCGGAGGGGCATCGCGAGGAAGCCCTGATGGCGGGGGTCGCGGGGAAGGTCCAGGCGTAGCTAGAGGTGGGAAACGAGGTTGCGAGGGGTAGGTTGGGCGGTGGCAAGGGGGAGGGTTTTGTGGGAGGTGTGGAGGTGGCAGGGTGGGGGAGAGGGGATCAGGGGAGCGGGGAGGAGATTGGGCTGACGCCTGCAAGGAGGGGGAGGTGGAGCAGGTGGCTGAGGGGGCTGGTTTTGGTTGTGTGAGGGGGTGGTGCAGTTGGGGTTCCATGTTGAAGGTCCTCACGTAGAATGTACAGGGTCTTTACGACCCCTCTCACAGGGGGACACTAAGGTCGTATCTACTTAAGTGGAACCGAGATGTAGTGTTTCTTCAGGAGACGAAGCTGCAGGAGTGTGATCAGAAGGTGTGGGGAGAGATTGGGGGGAGACTACTGCGGGGTTTTATGGCTCTAGATGCAGTAGGGAAGTCTAGTGGGGTGATTGTCGATTGGAAAGAGGACTTGTTCTCATTGGTAGAGTCAAAGGTGGGGGTGGGTATGGTCACGGTGCAGATGAGGAGTGATGGGTTTGTGATGACTCTCTTCGGTTTATGGACCTGCGGATGAAGCGGATAGGAACTCCCTTTGGGAGAGCCTGCACCGAGTTGTGAGGAACTTTCAGGGGAGCCTGTGGCTCATTAGAGGGGATTTCAATGTCACCCTTCTAGCGAAGGACAGACCAGGGGGGCGAGGAGGCAGGGACCGAGGTTCAGAGGAGTTCGCAAGGCTCATTGTTGAGCATGAGTTGCAAGATATACCTCCCACCTCGTGTGCATTCACGTGGAGGAGCTCAGGGGGCCTGATGTCTAGGCTGGATCATTTTCTGTGCTCGGTGGAGCTGGCCGAGGTCTTTCTGATGGCAGGGGCCCGCTCTCTGGTCTCTAATCACTCCCCGTTGATGTGGGAGTCTAGCGAGGGGACCCGGTGCAGCACGTATTTTAAGTTTGAGAGGGTGTGGCTGTTGGAAGAAGGTTTCAGGAGTATGGTGGAGAACAAATGAAGGGATCTACATCCGAATGGGTCAGCTGCCACGAGGCTTAAGGCAAAGCTTTAGGAGTTGAGGCGCGTTCTAAAGGACTACAGGAAGTAGTTGAAAGAAGAGCAGACCAAGAAACAGCATAAGGCACTTGGAGGGGTTCAAAGGTTGAATAGAATAGAAGACCAAGGACTGATGATGAGGACGAAGAGGTAGAGCAAGGCATACCACATGAAGACCATTCAGGAGGAGGATCGAAAAGCGGAAGTGGAGTGGAGAACCAGATCCAGATAGAAATGGGTCAAGGAGGGAGACTCCAACACCAGTTTTTTCCATATGACGACTTCAACCAGGCGTAGGAGAAACTAAATTGATAAGCTACAGGTGGGCGAGGCAGAGTGTTCGGGCAGGGAGTCAGTGGGAGGGCGGTAACAGACTACTTTAGGGAGTTTACGAGGCAAAGGAGAGCTGGGAGATGGAGATGGAGGGGACTAGGGCTCCGAAGGTGGGTCTGGTTGAGGCAGAGAGGCTGGTGGCGCCTTTCTCGAGGGACGAAGCCAGTGAGGTGGTTCGAGGTTTGAATATCGAAGGGTGTCCTGGGCCAAATGGTTCCCGATACTCTTCTTCAAGGAGTTTTGGCCGCTGGTGAAGGATGAGATGTTGCAGGTCTTGGCGGGGTTCATGGAAGGCAACAGGGGTTTCAACAGGCTGAACAGGTTCTACATGTTCCTGTTGCCTAAGAAGAGGCAAAGACAATTGAAGAGTTCATACCAATTGCGCTTTCGAATGCGGCATATCTGATCGTAGCAAAGATACTGGCAAACAGGCTTAGGAGGGTGATTGGCAAGGTGGTGTCAGAAGTGCAAACTACTTTTGTTCTGGGGAGATGCATTTTAGACGGTTATGTTGCAGTGACGGAGATCCTAGCACATTGGAGGAGAGGAGGTAATAAACCTTTCCTGTGGAAGGTGGACTTTGCAAAAGCCTACGACTCGGTGTAGTGGTCCTTTCTGTGGACGACTATGGCCAAGAGGGGCTTCTCACCGGTCTGGATTACCACAACATCTTTCTCGATTCTCGTCAACAGAAACCCGACAGGAGATTGGATCCAGCCGAGGAGAGACGTGAGGCAGGGGTGTCCCCTAGGGCCTATGCTATTTGTGCTGGCAGCAGATGCCCTGGCAAGGGCTACTGATAGAGCGAGCGTAACAGGTCTGCTACAGGGATTCCCTCTGGAGGGAGGGGAGGACATTTCGGTTCTGCAGTACGCGGATAATACCCTCTTCTTTGTCGAGGGGATGGTGACGGAGGCGAGGCAATGCCGTATCATCTTAGAGCTATTTTGTGAAGCGTCAGGTATGCATATCAACTACAAATCTTCCTCTGTTCAGTTCAACTTGGAGGATGGCAGAGGCGTGCTCGGAAGCTCTGGGGACAGGGGCGAGGGCCCTACCCCGTCGTTACCTAGGGTTGCCCCTGACAGATAGGAGGATCTCGATGCAGGATTGGGCCCCATTGCTTAAGAGGATTGAAGGTCGACTATCGGGATGGGCGCCCAAGTTGTTGTCGAGAGGTGGGCGGCTGGTCCACCTCAAGGCAGTTCTCTCGGCGATACCAGCTTACTTCTCTTCGGTTGTGAAAATGCCGAGGAAAATTGAAGAGAAAATTATCAGCCTGATGAGAAATTTCTTCTAAACCAACTATGGAGCATGAGGGAGGGGGGTAAAGTTGGTGGCCTGGACTGAGGTGTGCATGTCGTTTAAGGAGGGGGGTCAAGGGTCAAGGAAGTGGGGAGAATGAATGATAGCCTCCTAACAAAGTGGATTGATAAATTGCTTGGGGGAGAGGTCTGTCTGGTGAGAAGGGTCTTGCGCTCTTGCTATAGGAGACCGGTGAACTGGGAGTTCCTCGCCTCACCCCCTAGAGGAGCTTCCCACTTCTTGAGAAGTTTGTCACTGGTGGCGCTGAAGGTCCGACCTTTTCACCCCGATACTGAGATCGGGCGAGGCTTTCAGGTTTTGGACAGATGATTGGATGGGTCTTGGAGTTTTGGCGGAGCATTTTCCCAGACTTGCAGTGCTGGCGGTTGATAAGAGAGCCTCAGTGGCAGATATTTGGAACAGCACGTGGTGTCCCACATTCGTGGGCAATCTATCAGATCAGAGGGTTGGAGAGGTGTAAGAGTTGATGCAGGAACTCCAGGTGTTTTAGCCAGAAGATGGTACGGACCGTTTTGGGTGGGAGGAAGGTGACTTATCCGTACATGATGCGTATAGAAGGCTTGGCGGCTCGAACGCGCTTGGGGATATTGATTTGGCCAGAGACTGCAGGGAGCTATGGGAGGCTTCTACCCGTTGAAGGTTAAAATTTTCGTTTGGCTCCTTAGGAGAGAAAGACTAATGACCAAGAAGTGGAGAGCTCGGTGGGTGCTAGATGTAGACAGGTCTTGTCCACTATGTGGTCAAGCAGAGGAATACATTGACCATCTTTTCTTTGCGTGCTCGGTGGTGACGCGAATTTGGGAGTAGGTGGGGGACCAGTGGTGGGCCCACGATTCTTTTGCTAATTTTTGGCGGTTGTTCAGATGTGGTGGAGCCAATGGTAAGCGTCATGTGTTTCAGTCAAGGAAGCAACGGGCTAGACCATTGGCGGTCATGTAGGCTATTTGGCTAGGAAGGAATGCTGTGGTTTTTAGGGGGCAGTGCCCATATGTGGAGAATTTTGTTGGGTCTGCGATGTGTTTTATTTTGGGGTGGAGCACTGCATTGTGATGTAATTTTTATTTCCTGTTTTAATTAATGAATTCCTGGGTGGTATTTGAAGGATCACCACCCTTTTTCCTCTCAAAAGAAAAACTCTTTGCCCAAGAGACTTTTGCTTGTTCAACCATAGTCTGTGACTCACTGATCAGGATAAGCTTCCAAGGGTATAAGAGGAATGGGCATAGGCACCTTAGTGGCCTCAAGAGAGATGCTCCACTTAGCAACAGAAAAATAAGGGATAGACTCGTGAAAGGTGACATCGGCACTGACATAGTGCCTGAGTAGGAGGATCATAGCACCGATATCTCTTCTAAGAGCAAGAATAACCCAAGAACACATGGTTGACCACCTTAAGAGCAAGCTCATCCTGACCAAGCATGGTGATATGGATAAAGGCAACATAACCAAAAACCTTGGGAGGAATGTGAAACAAATTCCCCTCAGGATAAAGAATCTACAAGGGAATTTGCTCATGAATCGCAGAGGAGGGCATCCTATTAATCAAGTAACACATTGTGAGTACTACATCTCCCCAATAAAGAAAGGAAACACTACGATATAGGAGTAAGGTGCATGCTACATAAAGGATATATCTATGCTTCCTCTTAGCAACCACATGCTGTTAGTATGTGTAAGGACAACTGATCTGATGAATAATCCCATAAGATTTAAAAAAGGTGAATAGTCGCTAGGTACAAAACTCAAGAGCATTATCTGAACAAATAGTTTTAATAAAAGTGCCAAACTGGTTCTTTATTTCCAAACTAAATTTTTCCAACACGACATGCGTCATGATCAGAATCAGATAGTAATAATGACCTAACCAATCAGGAATATGGCTTAGGCCTCACACATCAGAATGAATCAGTTGAAACAACTCTATAAAGGCGGAGCTCTGATTAGCAGGACAGGAATTGCGGTGATGCTTGCCTAGTTGACAAGCATCACAAGAGATAGTAGTAGATAGAGAGATATGGGGAATAACACGGCGAAGCCTGTCTAGTGGAAGATGGCCAAGAATGAGGTGCCACTGAAAGGGAGACCCACTAGTAAAAGCAACTCCTCCATGACAAGTAGTTGCATAAGGTGACTAGACCCCTTCCTCTTCACAATTGCCACCAATTGTCCTCCCCATCAGGATATCCCAAAAGAGTATAAGTAGTGGAGTCAAATATGGCACGACAATGCAATTCTTTGGTTATTCTACTAACAGATAGTAAATTGATGGAAAATTCTACCACAAGTAAAACATATGTCAATCTCATGGTGGGAGTAATTGAGACCTCCCCCTGCCCAGCAATTGAGGCATGCCTCCCATTTGCAACCTATATTGTCTTGCTTGGGGGATCAGGGCTAAGATATTTATTGTCAATCATGATATGTTTGGATTCACATGTGACTGCAATGAGGAGCCTACTCCAACAAAAGCATGCAATGATTGTAATGATTTTGATAGGTGTGGAACCCATGGTAGTGACTGCCAAATTTGTATAAACCGAAGAAACGATACCCATATCAACTTCGCTACTCCAAGTAAGAGTCACCAATGTAGTCTTCATCCCTAATGACACTAACAATAAATAGAATGGTTATTGATAGCTTTGATATGGTGGTGGCCATGATGGAATTGGAGGAAATGGTCATGGTAGTGCAAAGAATTGTAGGAAACCAATAAAGGATCTTTTATCATCTTGTGAATGTGAGCTATATTGAGATCCCATACTACACACTAATGCTATGGGCCTACGGCATCTCTAAAAATTTGGTCACCATGCTTATTGAAATATAAAAGCAATATAAAATAAATATGAAATCAAAAGCATCACAAGCATGAATGCTTGGATTTACGTGGAAATCCTCATTCACGAACAGTGGGGAGAAAATCACGAGAGAAGTGCCCCTATGGGCATAATCTTTTACTATTCTTCTCAGATAAATGGTTGGTACAACAACCCTTTTATAGGACACCAAACACCTCTCTTTCCTACTCTACTATGCGGGACTAAACATGTAATTGGATTTCCACGTTACGTAGTCACCTAACAATAAACAGTCATCTCTTTCAACACCCCCCCTCAAGCAAGAGCATGAAATGCTCAACTTCTACAAAATAATTCCTCACTCTCACAAGTAGAACACAACTCTCAACTGGTGCAACTGGGTCATAGTTCTCCAAGCAAACGACAAATGCTGCATCCTCATTCTTGCTCATCGGCAGGTGTGCTAAAGACGAGACATCAATGAGGTCGGAGTCTGGTAGATGAAATGCTACAACTAGCTCTGATTGGTCTCTCTCCTAGAGGTTTCAACTAGCGCTGGTACCTTCCCCATTGGAGATCTCGGAAGTGGCTTTCTCCCTTGGAGACCTTAAGACTAGGCTTCTCCCACATGGAAACTTAAAGTGGGCCTCTCACTTAAAGACCTCAAGACTCGCCTCTCTCGTATGGGAACTTGAAGTAGGTATCTCCCTTGAGACCTCGAGGCCGACTTCTCCCATATGGAAATCTCTTTGTAGGTTTCTCTCATATAGGAAACAGAGATATATTCCTCTCATATAAAGACCAAGAAGTGTACTTTTCTCATATAGGGACCTCGAAGAATGAGTCTCCCTCACATGGGGGTCACAATAGGTTCTCACTCACACTCCTCTCCTCCCACCCTCATATGAGGGAAGAAACCAGCATAAAGAAGACAAATAAATAAAGAACTCTTCTTTTCCACTTCATTTTTTTTCTCTCCCCTTTTTTCATCATTTTTTATCTCTATTTTTTTAATCTATCCCCCTTGTTCCTCTTTTTTTTTTCTTTTCTATATCTTGTTTTCTCTCTTTCCTTTTTTTTTGAAAAATCTCTTTCCCTTTTTTAAAGTGAACAAATACAAACAAGAAAATAGAGAACTAAAGAAACCAAAAATATCTTCTCTTCTTAGGCTTTGTAGGAACCCAAACCACGTCGCCACTATGCCATCTAGGCCTCATGATGGCAAGATCTGCAAATCCACCGTCTTCTTCATTGCCACCAACTTCACGATCACCCCCTCAACGTAGGCTCGTGGTTCTCGAACTCGAGCTTGGATGCAGTCAACCAAATATCCTCTGAGTTTGGTATTGTGGCATACGCCTTCTGCAGAATGGCATCGGTTGACCCGTTCATCGATTGAGGCACTTCTAGATCATCACTGACAAAATCCTCAGCAACATCCTCGACTTCTATTCATGCACCGCATCAAGAACAACTACAAGGAGAATATGAAGCAAAGGTTGGCGATATACTGCAGCTCCTAATTGGGGCTTCCCAGTCCTCTGTTGTTGGCGATATACCATTTGTGTGGTGATCGATAACAATTTAGTTGCTTTCAACTGGTTCCTCCAAAATGATGGTTCAGGTAGCTAATGGGAGACATTCTCCCATCAATGCCCCTGTGGTTACCTACACCAAGCAGTTGATAGATGTTCTCTATGTCCTTGACTTTCCCATTAGTTTTCTCTCAGTTAGTAAAATTATCAAGGAGTTGAATTGCCAAGCTATCTTTGACCCTTTCTCTTATACTTTTCAAGATATCTAAATTGGAAAAATAATTGGTGGAGGCCGCAAAGAAGGGAGAGTGTACAAGATACGTCAATCCTCATTTGCTTCCCAAGCCATTATTCCTATATCTTCTACATGTGCTCTTCAATGGCACTTACTACTTCATCATCTTCCCCTTCCCAAGCTCTATCATGTCATTCCTCATTTTTTAAAGTGCTAAAATCGAGTATGAGACATGTCAGTTGGGAAAATACCATAGCTTAAAAAAAAATGCACCTCAAGGCACGTAAGGCACGGTAGGCCATTGTTTCCTCAAGGCGACCGCCTTGGTCTACCTTCAGTGACATGTACACCTAAGAGTAGTCAAGGTGCTCGAGGCAATGAGGCAAAACAGAGGCTCATCTCAGTGAGTGACTAAATGAATAACAATTGTACCATTGATAAATGGTTGTTTTTTTTCTAACAACCATCAGGGACATGATATAATTATAGTTTTACATTATAAATGTAGCATATTGAACTATTTACAACCTCAACTTTCAAGAAAACTAACTAGCAATCCAATAAAAAATTATCTAGAAGTTAAAACATAAAAAAATAACTACCTGGCCTATGTTATAATTGGTACACAATTTCTATTCCACCAAATTAATGAGACTAACCAGCTTGGAGATGATGCATCAAAATATAGTTCTTCAAAGAGTACATCTACTTATTCATACAAAAAGGGCAGTGCCAGTCATCCAACGCAAAAAATTTTTGATGTTTATCATATTGAAGCTAGATGGCTTATATTGCTTTATGCCAATAAAATTGTCATGCTCAAATCATTTCTTCTTTTCCTTTCATTTGTTATTGTTACACTTTTTGCTTTAAAATCTTCATAATTTTGTAATTGCTGATAATAACAAAATTGTCCAACTTAAAGATCAAATTCAATGATTACATGTCTACTTTAATGAATAAATGGTCATGGACAAATGTTTTTCTTATTGCTTTCACATTGTTAGCACATTTTAAGCACATATACATGTTTGATTTAATCTTTTCTCCCAAAATTTGGTTGTCTTGAGGCTTATGCCTTGCCTTAATTATCCAAAACCGCCTCATTTCATCTTATGTTTTTTTCCAAACCTTGGAAAATGCCATCAGAACACATCCTTCCAATCATACTTGAAGATTTAGGCCCCTCCTTCACATGTGGGATATCATTACTATTTCATGATCGGTGATGACTACTTTTAACTTAGATGCTTTTGCTAATGCAGAAGTCCAATGTAGGGATGATTATCAAGATTTTATTTTTAAAAGAAGAAAGGGTGATCACATAAGGTTAGTGAACATCCAGTTGTATTAATAAAATAAATGCTACAATGTCAAAAAATTACAGAAAAACTAAATAACTCCTTGCAAAAGGAAACATCCCCACAAACATTTTTCCGTATATCTCTCCCATTTAAAGATGGTAGCATTACATTGTAGCCAGATCGCCTAAAGAATGGCAAATGCATTCCCATTTGGTTCTAAGTGAACCAACACGAAAAGACGGCTAGAAAAGATCGAAAGAAGTATGAAAAAGCCACTGTCCTTCACTTGCTGCCCAAACCTCCTTCACAAAAGGGCAAGCAGAAAATAGGTGATCAAAGTCTTCCTCTGCTTTGCCACAGAAGGTCATGTTGGATTCGGATCCAACTGAGGTGCGAGCTTTAACCTATAAACCTTCGTCATCAATCTTTTCCTCCTAGGCAACCAAGCAAACTTCTTCACCTTCAAAGGTATGGCAATCTTCCACACTAACCAACAGTCTTTGCTCAAGTTCTAGTCAATCTCCCTGGATGGAAGCTGTCTCGTATAAGCTGACCACATAGAAAAGGTGCCATCTTCCCATGCCCAAGCATCCAAAACACCCTCTCTAGGTGCCTATTAAGGATTTTATTTTAGATGTGAACATAATTTGGAACCACCATTTATATTGTTCATTCTCACAATGCCTTAGAGTTTTACACTATGTTTCTACGTGATTTCTACAAGTCACAAGAGATAATATATCAGACTACCTGTCCACATATTTCATAATAGAACGGTGTTGTTGAATGCAAACATTGCCTAATTTTGGATGTTATCAAGACATTGTTGATCCACAATAGTGTACCTTCTACAAATTCGAAAGAAATCATCCTTACGGCTTGCCATCTCATCAATCGTATATCATCCTTGATGCTAAAGGAACAAATCCATACACAGCTTTTATATCCAAATGGGGGATTTTTTTTCTGTTCAACCTCATATATTTGGATGTGTTGCATCTGTTCATCTCCTTGATCCCAATATAGATAAGTTGGCACCCAGAGTAGTAAAGTCTCTTCTTAGGTATTCCAAGTCACAAAAGAGATATCCATGCTATGATCTCCTTTAATGTCGTTATTATGCTAGTGCAAATGTGTCATTTCATGAATCAGTTCCATACTTCTCCACAGGAGCATCGCGTGTGAGTACAATCCCTAATATGGTGACTATGTTGGTTGCTTCCAATCAATAGGAAGAAGTTCCAGTCTCTATTCCTCCTAGGTCCTGTGAGCCCCCAGAGGTTTTTAGTCATTCTTCCCTTTTAAGCCTGCACAACTATTAGCTCCTAAGGTACGTATAAATTGTCCTAAGGTGTGTATTGATGATGTGGTGGTGATTGATACTTCAAATATACAAGTGGAAGATATCATAGCTGTGAATGATAAGATGGTTGGTGGTGATAGTCATAATGCTATATTTTTTAAAATTAGTCATGATGTCAAATCAGACTTGGACTTGTCGATAGCCTTGCGAAAGGCACCCTACAGTTGCACCATGCATCCATTTCCAACTGTCACTATGGCATGACTTGAATCTTTCGGGCAATTCTTTTTAGCAACATATCCAATGCCTACTCCTACATTCATCATTAGGTACTACCTGACCCTCAATATGGAGGAAGAGATGTTTGCACTTACCTCCTATGGTGCATAGGAGCTTATTGACCCACCATCTCATCCTAACATGATAGGGTCTAAGTGGGTTTTCACTGTAAAGTACAACCCAGATAGCTCTATTGTGCAATACAAGGCTAGACTTATTGTCAAAGGATTTACCCAGATATATGGGTAGATATCTTTGACACCTCTCAATAACATGGGTTCCCACCGTTAAGATCTTTATTTTAGTGCTAGTTCAACGAGATTGGCCTCTTCGCTAGCTAAATATGAATACCTTTGTAAATTTTTTGAAAAGAAATGCCTTTATAATGACCTACATGAAGTGTTTACATGTAGCAATCACTAGATTTTAAGTCTTAAGGGAAGCATAAGAGGCTGTATCTTCACAAGGTAAGTTATGATCTAAAGCAAAGTTTTAGAAGCTGTATGAAGTCATTGAGACACTTGATTTACGCAAGGCATCTTCAAATCATTCACAGACAGAGAACAAATAATCATATTTCTCAAATAAAATCCTACACATCTTCCTACACATCTTTATATAGTGAGAAATATTAGGTAAATTTCAGCATAAGTCCAAGAGGATAAAATAAATGACAAAATAGTCCAAAACAGTAAATAAAGAGACAACTAGAGTGTTCTATCAATACTCCTTCTCAAGCTGGAACATATACATCAATGATGCTTAGCTTGGAACATCTGTCAAATGCGGATCTTGGAAGGGACTTTGTAAATATATCCGCAATCTGATCTTCAAAAGGCACTGATGTAGTGTAGGTAATCCCATGCTGTATCAGGTCTCTGGTATAATGGCAATCAACCTCAACATGCTTCCCGTATGGCATGCACCCTACATAGTCGGCATCAGAACAGCCAACAATACTCATAGGTATGCCCTTCTGAGATAAGATACCTCTACCAGGTGCTTTCTTCATGTATCTAAGCACCTGCATAGCAACATCCCAATGCTGCTTGGTTGGTTTGTCCATGAATTGACTGAGTTTTCCCACTGCAAGGGAGAGGTCAAGACATGTGATAGTAAGAGATAATAGCTTACCAACTAATTGCCTATAAGATCTGCTATCTATAGCCGAAGAATCTGCCTATAGAGGTATCCTTTAGGATCCCTAGGTATACTAGTATACTTAGATCCCATCATTCTTGTCTCCTGCAAGACATCAAGGGCATATTTGCGCTAACTGAGAGCAATGCCCTTTCTACTGTGTGCCGCTTCAATGCCAAGGAAGTATCTGAGTTCACCTAAATCCTTCATCACAAAGGTTTCAGCAAGCTTCCTTTTCACCTCTACTATCCCAGCAATGTCATCTTCAGTAAGGATTAAATCATCCACATAAACTAGGAGTACAACTCCCCTTTTGCTCTTCCTAATAAACAATGAATGATTAGCAGAAGACCTCACAAGCCTCATGATCTGTACCTCATCTGACAATCTTTGGAACCAAGCTCTTGGACTCTCCTTCAAGCCATAGATGGCTTTCTTTAGTCTACATACACACTCCCCTTGAATCTCAAACGCTGGGGGTTGTTGCATATAGACTTCCTCCTAAAGATCTTCATATAAGAATGCGTTCTTCACATCTAACTAATAGAAAGGCCAATCGTAGTGAGCAGCAACAGACACAAGAATGCGGATAGGCAGCCGAGCTACAGGAGAGAAGGTATCAAAGATATCTACCTTATATGTTTGAGTAAATCCCTCTGCCACTAGTCTCGCCTTATAGCGAGAGATTGTTCCATCTGGATTGTACTTGAGAGCAAAGACCCAGCGGCATCCCACCGTTCCGACGTGAGGAGGTAGAGTGGTCAAGTCCCACGTCCCTCTGGAGCGTAGAGCAACCATCTCATCCTCCATGGTCTGACGTCATTTTGGATCCAGCATGGCTTGCTGATGAGACGTAGGAATCTATGTCATAGAGAGAGCAACAGTGAAAGTAGCAAATAATCTCCTAGGATTAGTAGTAGACACTGCCCCGACAGTATAGTAATGGTACAACTGCAAGGAGCCTTCTGAACAGCAATTGAAAGGTCAAGATCCTCCTCCATAGGCTCAATATCAATAAGAAAAGAAAGCTCGTCAGAGAAACCTGCACAAGCATTACTAAGACAATTCACGTCAGTATCAACCTATACCTGACCAGGTGAGGAGACAGGTAGCTGAGGTGGTAGGGGTGTGTATTCTTGTCACCATGCATGTTGTCTGTATGTGATAGGTAACCTGTAGACCTGAATAATCTCAGCCTTCTGCCTCATGGAAGTCTCTGTGTTAGTGGTATCCTCACTCTGTGTAACAGGAATCTATTCCAAGGGAACTAGTGGAACAAGCATAGGAGTCGGGCCTCCTTCAAACGTCACCTGGTGACCATCTGTAGAGAAATATGAAATAGGCTCATGAAACATCACATCTGCAATCACATAATGCTTCTTGCTTCAGGGGTTATAGCATTTGTATCCTTTCTAGATGCTACTGTAATCCAAAAAGACACACTTCACTGCTCTTGGAGTCAACTTATCTCTGCCAGATCCTAGAAGGTGAACAAAGGCTACACAACCAAAAACACAAGATAGTACAATAAATAGGTCCTTCTCAAGATAGAGAACCTACCATGGAACTTGTTCCTGAATAGCTAAGTTGGGCAATCTGTTAATCAAATAACATGCAGTTAACACTGCATCTCTACAGTACACTTGTGGCACATTATGCTATATCAGTAATGTTCTAGCCACATCTAACACATAACGGTGTTTTCTTTCCACTACACCATTCTGCTGCGAGGTATGGGGGCATGATATTTGGTGAACAATTCCAAGAGATCTGTAAAAGGCTACTACCTTAGCTATACAGAACTCCAGAGCATTATCAGATCGTACAATTTTCACAATGGTAGAAAACTGAGTCTTTATTTGCAAAATAAATGTTTCAATCATAGACCCAACATCTGATTTATTCTTTAAAAGAAATAATCGTGACATATTAGAAAAATCATCCACAACAAGTAGATAGAATCTATGACCAAGTCTATCTGACACTCTACTAGGACCCCATACATCTATATGCAATAAATAAAAAATAGCAGCAGCACTCTGAGAAGAATGGGAAGGAAAACTGGCTCTGTGATGCTTTCCCAACTAACATGCATCACACAAAATCTTAATAGCAGGCGATATATAAGGGATGACGCGTCGAAGCCTGTCTAGTAAAAGGTGCCCAAGATAATGATGCCACTGAAGAACTGTACCAGCATCAAAAGCAACCTTACCCTGACACATAGCAGCAAATGGAGTCTAGATCAAGTGATATACACCCCCTCATCATGCCCACTACCAATTGTCATCCATGTGAGTTTGTCCTAAAAAATACAACCCAACTTATCAAATATTGCGCAACAGTACAAATCTTTTGTAATCCTATTAATAAACAAAAGAACAACAACCAAGCCTTTTCCCACATTAAGTGGGGTCGGCTATATGGATTCTTTGCCTCTACACATATCGATTTTCAAGCATTTCAGGACTTAAATTAAAGTAATTGAGGTCATATTTAATAGTTTCCTTCCAACACTTGTTTGGTCTTCCTCGCCTCCTCTTAGTAGGTTCAGCCTCCAACTTCTCGCATCTCCTAACTGGAGCATCTAGTGGCCTTCTTTGTAAATGTCCAAACCATCTTAGACGTGTCTCTCTCATTTTATCCTCTATCAGTGCCACCCTAACCCTTTTTTAATAAACTCACTTGAAATACGATCCTTTTTTGTATGACCACACATCCATCTTAACATCTTCATTTCTGCCACAGACATCTTCTGTACATGCCTATAGTTTATAGCCCAGCATTCAGAACTATATAACATGGCTGGTCTTACCACAGCTAGATAGTATTTTCCTTTGACTTTTAAAGGAAACCTCTTATCACAGAGAACACCAGAAGCACCCCTCCATTTCAACCACCCTGCATTAATTCTATGTGTAACATCTCCATCAATTCCACCATCATGTTGGAAAATAGATCCCAAGTACTTAAAAATATCTTTCATTGGAATGCACTCTTCTCCAATTTTTACATCAATCCCTTCATTGTTCCCTCTACTACTAAACTTGCATTCCATATACTCAGTCTTCATCCTACTTATGCGTAATCATTTATCTTCCAGGGCTTCTCTCCAAAGCTCAAGTTTTCTGTTCACGCCATCTTTTGTCTCATCAACCAACACAATGTCATCAGCAAAAAGCATACACCAAGGCACCTCAACTTGGATATGCTTTGTCAACTCATCCATGACCAAAGCAAAAAGATAAGGGCTTAAAGTCGTAAGGGCTTAAAGTTGAAAAAGAAATCGGGTGCAACACGAGGACTTCCCAGGAGGTCACCCAACCTAGTATTACACTCGCCCAAGCACACTTAACTTCGGAGCTCTGATGGGATCTGATGCATAAATGCTGGTATGATCACACCCGTAATAGACAAAAGACTAATCGGAAAATCAGGAACATAGAGAACATTAGGTAGAGTCAGTGCAAGGATCACTGCCACATCTCTTCCATGAATTCTGCACTACCTACCATCTGTCACCTGCACAGATCTACCCAATGGAACATCCTAAACCAATTTGAAACATGTCTCATCACCATTGAGATGCTGGGAAGCACCTGAATCCACCAACCACAAGGCATTGTTAAAACTACTAGTACCTGATCTATGAGCAGAAGTTATACCTAAGGAGACCAATGCAGCAGTATCACAGTAGTGGTAGTCTCCTGGGTTAAATAGGAGAGACGTTGGACAATAGCATCATAATCAGCATGTGACACCATGTCACTTGCCTCCTCAGAAGAAATAGCCTGGTTGGCCATAGGAGGTCTACTATGCTTCGTCCAGCAGGAGGCCTCTGAATGGCCAACCTTCCCACAATGCGAGCAGATGGTATGGGGTCTACCATTGTACCCTGACTACCACATCCTCTCCCCTGGTAGATGGAGCAACATGTCCTCTACGTGCAGCAGCAACAAGAACAGGAGTCTGTCCAACATCTGACATGGATGGTTTAACAACCACCCTATTCACATGACTATAGGCTTCTTCAAGTGATGGAAGCTCAGCTAGAATCAGGATCTAGGACCTAGCAGCGTCATAATCTGATCCAAGTCTATCCAGAAACAAGAGTACAGCATTCTCCTTGTGCGTCCTCTAAGTGGCACAGCTGCAGACAGGATGACAGGCATTGTACTTTTCTAGGAGCCCCTTTAGGGTAGCATAGTACTAGGAAAGTGACTGGCCCTCTTATTTGAGACCACCAATGGCATGGTGAATCTCAAACACCTTGCTGGAATTCTTCTCGTGAGAGTACGTGTCACACAGAGAATCCAACATCTCTTTGGTTGTCCTGTAATACATAATCCCATCATAGATCTGAGGCTCCACGGAATTCATGATTCAAGCTTGGACCATTGCATTATCTTTCTTCCATGTGGCATTCTTCTCAGTCTTGTCTTTAGCTCCAACTCCAACAGAATGTGTTCCTTATCATGTCCCTCGACAGTCATAAGGAATGTCTGAGACCATCTGGCATAATTGGTCTCATTTAACTTGGTGATAGAAATGAAGGGAGTTTTGTAACTCCCGATGTCCGTAGTGTTGAGGCGGTCGCCTCAGGCGAGGAGGCGATGAGGCGAGGCGACTGAGGTGTGTATCGCCTCGAGGAAGGCCCAGGCGAGCTGCTTCGACCAGGTGACGCGCCTCCTTGACTCAGGCGGCTCCTCGTCGCCTCATCGCCTGAACCCTAGCAACTGTTTTTTTTTTTTGAAAAACGAACGACGACCTCTCACCTTCCATATGAGAGGCTATTTACGTGCGTGTCATCTGCGACACCATCGCCGCCTCACGCCTCCGCTGGAGCTTCTCACCTTCCATTATCGCCTTCGCTGGAGCTTCGTCGACCTCCATCGCCGCCCGAGCTTCACCGGTTGGCATCGCCGCCCGAGCTTCATAGATCGGCCAGGTATCTCACTCAACCTTCTCTGAGTCTCGACAGTGGCGCACCTCCGCCCCTTCGACGACGGCGGCACTGTTGCGCACCGACTCGACGGCGACGATGTTGCAGCTGTCTGAATGGTTTAATGTCTGTGTGTCACTGTGTGTGTGTATTATATGCAGTGTGTTAGTGATATATATATATATATATATATATATATATATATATATACTGTTATACATATACTGCATATATATTATATATACATACTATTATACATTATATATAATATATATACATATATATGTTGTATTATATAAGTAATATATACTTGTTGTATATTATATATTATATATAGTATATATATATATGTTGTATATATATTATTATTATATACAATATATACCGTTATATACTATTGTATATACTATATATATAACTAAATAAGTATATGTTATATACTGTTAAGTATATAATTAATATAAGTATGATATAAATACTTATAAGTATATACAGTTGTATAAACAGTAAAGTAGGTAAGTATGTATTATTATATATATATGTATAACATAACTATTAGACTATTAGTGTATAATATATATAAGTAATAAGTACGTATATAACATAAGTATGTTGTTATATTATATATGTATATAACTATTTATATGTATAAATCATATATATAGTATATACTATTCTATTATATTTGTATGTAACTATGTATATAATTAGCAACTTTGCAATGTTTGCATGTGTTTTGGCTGTGTGTATTGTTATATTAACTAGCAACTTTGCATATGCATTGTAAGTTTGTAACTATGTATAAAACTAGCATGTGTTTTGAATTATGTAGATGGCTGAAACAAGGAGGAAGCACCCATGTTGGAAGTATGTCACATCAGAGGACCCAAAAAAGACTAATGATACGAAGTGTATTTTTTGTGGTAGAATAGTGAAAGGCAGGATTCATATAGCTACTGGACATATTACTGGTGGTGATAAGAACATAGTAATATGTCCAAAAGCTCAACATGTGAGAGAGGAGTTAAGAGAATATCGACAATCTAAAAAGGAAGAAAAAGAAAAGTTCATGCAAGATTTTGTTTACGATGAGCTGCTTAATGATGATGAGGATCATGAAGATGAAATAGAAGTGAATGTCTTACGAGGACCCATGGATAGATTCACAACTAAAAGAATGGTAGAAAATCCTACACAGTCACATGCAAAGAAGACTCGAATCATGATGGGGGTTGGTGGAAGTGGAAGTGGTGGACTTCCTTTAATGAAGAAGTTTCATGGACCAATAGATAAGTTTACAAAGGTTGATCCTGAGAAGGTGGTTCGAGAACGAAAAAGGAGATTGTTGACAAAACAAACTACAATTTCTGAGGTTTTCAAAAAGGAGGGAAGAGATGCAGTTGTACGAATCATTGCAAAATGGATGTATCGTAATAATATTGCATTCAATACTGTTAAAGATATCTGGTTTGAGATAATGATTGAGGCAATTGATCGTTTTGGCCCTGGTTTGAAGCCTCCTTACCATGAAGTGAGAGTTCCTTTATTGAGATATCATGTGAGCGAGACTCAGGATTTCATCACCAAACATCATAATGCTTGGAAGAAATATGGATGCACATTGATGATAGATGGTTGAACAGATAGGAAAAACAGAACGCTTATGAATTTTCTCGTCAATTCTCCTATGGGAACTGTTTTCTTAGAGTCCATTGATGCCTTAAGCTACGTAAAGACAGGGGAGAAGCTTTGTGAGCTGATAAGTGGCATGATCGGTCATGTCGGGGAGGAATATGTGATTCAAGTTGTCAGTGACAATGCATCGAATTATGTTCTTGCTGGTAATAAATCTTTAGACTTTATTTATTTTAGCATACATCTTTTCTTTAATATTGTAAGTATTGTAAAATATAAAAAATATCATTTATCTTTTCCATAGGCAAATTACTGGAGACTAAGCATCATCAAGTTTATTGGACTCCTTGTGCTGCACACTGCATTGATCTAATGTTGGAAGATTTTGGAAAGTTAGAGGATGTAAAAAAGATACTCAAGCATGCAATGCAACTGAGTAGTTATATATACATGCATCCTTCAGTCTTAAATTTGATGAGGCAATTCACAAGTAGGGAGTTGTTGAGACCTGCAGTTACAAGATTTGCTACATCTTTCCTCACCTTACAGAGCATTCATAGACAAAAGGCAAATTTAAGGAAGATGTTCACTTCCGATAAGTGGACCACTTCTAAAAATGCAAAAGAAGAGAAGGGAAAGAAAGTGGCAACAATCATCATGATGCCTTCATTTTGGAATAAAGTTGTATACATTCTGAAGGCTACGTCTCCTCTTGTGAGAGTGCTTCGTCTTGTTGACTCAGAGAAGAGACCCGCAATGGGATACATATATGAAGCAATGGATAAAGCTAAGGAAGCTATCATGAAGGCTTTCAACAATAATGCTGAAAAGTTTGGACCTATTTGCGATATCATTGATAAGAGATGGGATTGTCAGCTTCATAGGCCTCTACATGCAGCAGGGTTTTTCCTCAATCCCGATTTCTCTTATGAAAATCAAAATCTTGGTTTTGATTCAGAGGTTATGAATGGATTTTACAATGTCTTGGCAAAATTGGAGCCTAATGAGAGTGTGCAAGACAAAATGACACAAGAAATTTCCATTTATAGAAATGCACAAGGACTCTTTGGAACACCTATGGCTATTAGACAAAGGAAGACCATTGCCCCAGGTAGTCAAGTGGTATAAATTTTTTATAGTAACTTTCCATTTCTAATTGCTTATTAATATTATATAACTTATTATCTTTTTACAGTGGAGTGGTGGAATCTCTTTGGTGGGTCTGCACCTAACTTGGCAAAATTGGCACTGAAGGTGCTAGGTCTTACTTGTAGTGCCTCGGGATGTGAAAGGAATTGGAGTGTATTTGAAAATGTAAGTTACAAACCAATTCATAATATGCATAGCATTAATTTTATCAAGTAATTTTATATTATTCCTTTTATTTTGAAAATCTATATAGGTTCACTAAAAGAAAAGGAATCCGTTGGCGCAACAAAAGTTGAATGATCTTGTGTTTGTTAAGTACAACGAAGCTTTGAGGGATCGATATGAAGATAGGGATTATCTTGATCCCATTTCCCTCCAGGAAATTGATGATTCAAATGAATGGTTAGTAGGGAGAATGGAGGAAGATGAGGAAAATGCAGGTGATGATCTTGTGTTTGGTGATAATGATCTCACTTGGGGCATGGTTGAGCTTGCATCAGGAATTAATGACCAAGAGGCTATTCGACGTACTCGGGCTTGGACTACTACAAAGAAAAATGGTCCTAAGAAAGCTAAGGGAAAAGGGAAAGCTCCAATAGTTATTGAAGAAGAGGAAGAGTATGTGGACAGTGATGAGGAAGAGGAAGAGGAAGAGGAGATTGAAGAAGTTGCTGGTGACGATGACGATGACAAATTGAATCTTGAAGATGATTCTGATGACTAATGTGTTTTATTATTTGAGAACTGACAATTGTTCACTTTAATGACAAATTTGGTTTTTATGTTTTTCTACCTTAATTGTGCAGAAACTTTTCTTTCCTTATCATTTGAAATTATGTGAAACAGTTTTTGGCAATACAATTGTCATCATTTTCTTCTATTTAAAGTCTCCAACATTGGTATTAGACATGTTTTTATAAACTTAGTGCTATTAAATTGAGTTAATAAGACATATATATGCCAATAAAAGACGATCGCCTCAATTCACTCGGGCTATCGCCTTTTTGTCGCCTCTCGCCTCAGGCGATTTTTAGTAGTGTCGCCTTGCTATCGCCTTTCGCATTAACAGCATTGGATGTCCGTAGACACCACCGAAGTGCTTGAAGAGGCCATCGTGCGTTGGGACTGCCACAAGATGCTTCAACCGTGATCTGAAATCACTATTCAGATCATGAAAAACTAGAAATCAAGGAGAACGTGACTTCTTGATCATGAGATCTAAAATCTAGAGATCCTAGATAACATCCCAAGAGTCACTAGCACCCCTCAGATCAAAGCTCAGCGCATGTTAAGGTATGGCAAAGGTCCTAACAGCACCTCTCCTTGTCAGCGAGAACACCCCACCACCAACCACCACTACCCATAGCTAAGTAGCAGGTAGCGACGACAGACGGTCTACAGGCAACGGCAACCTGTAGGAGGGTGGCACAGCAATTAGGCAACGGCAGCCTATAGGAGGGTGGCGCAACGGTCAGGCAACGGTAGCGGCCGACAGGGAGGTTGCGACGAGTACTGGCGTAGTACTGGCGGTGGCCCTGAGCACGGGTAGCAACTGACTTGGGCAAGCGGTCGCTAGTGGAGAGCCGGCTGCGGCCCTAAACGTAGGCGACGCCTGGCTAGGGCCAGTGGTGGCTCCTGCAGGTGCCAACAAGGGGGCTAGGGTTTTTGGTGGAGGGGTACGGAGGCTTGTACGAGTGGGATACCGAAACGCCGATCTAGGGTCGTCGCTCTGATACCAAGTTGGAGAAAATGAATAATCAAATTTCTCAAATGAAACCCTACACATCTTTATATATAGAGAGGTGTTGGGTAAATTACAGCATATGTCCAAAAGGATAAAATAAATGACAAAATAATTCAAAACAGTAAATAAAGAGATAACTAGAGTGCTCTATCAACATTCACTATTTGTGCAACCAATAATAAGGGGTTTAGTTGTGATGTTAAGGTATGTGGATGACATTGTACTTACTGGTAATGATGCGTAAGGCATATAAGAAGTGTTTAGTGGAGAATTTTGTTACCAAGGACCTAACTCTCTATCGGTATTTTCTTAAGATAAGATAGCCTGCAACAAATGAGGAATTATTTTATCCCAAAGAAAACATGCTATTGATCTACTTTAGGAGATAAGCATGTTGGGAACCAAGACTATGTACATACCAATGAATCCCATTGCACATCTCTACGAAGAAAATTCAGAACGTATGGATGCTTGCCGGCATTGACATCTCATTGGAAACTTTTGATATTTAATGATTACACGGTCTGACATCTCCTTAGCTATTGGTAAGCTAAGTCCATTTATGTATAAGATTAGTACTGCACATTTGAATGCAACCATGATGGTTCTGAGGTATTTGAAGCCCTCTCCTAGCAAGGAGTTGTTGTTTACAAAGAGCTTTGCTTTTGATATTGTTGTATCTACTAATGTAGATTATGCAAGGTGACTTATGAATAGAAAGTCCACAACAGATTTATGTACTTATGTTGCTACTAATTTGGTCACATGGAGAAGCAAGCTGCAATCTCCTGATTTAGTGCAGAATCAGAATATCAAGCAATGGCCCAAACGCTAAAGAACTAATGTGGATTTGCTTAGTCCTATCAAATGTACATATTCTAATTGATTCAGCTATGGAGATGAGATCTGATAATAGGGCATTCACGTACGTTGCAAATAACCTCATATTTCATAGGCTAACGAGACATGTTGAAGTTGATTACCATTATACTAGAGATCTAATTCAAAGAGGTCTTATCTGCATTAACCATATTTCTTTTGAGGATTGAATGGCTGACATATTTACCAAGGCACTTTCATGGGCATCATTTGATTAGGATGTTATTCCAAGCTAAGCATGATTGATATCTATACTCCAACTTAAGGAAGGAGTGTTGAGGTTATACTTTATTTTTGTTTATATTTTGTTCTTGTTATTTTCTAGTTGTATGAGGACCCATTGATACCTTTTCCCAATTCTCTACTTAACGAGGATTAAGGTTTCCTATTGAAAATAGAAACAATCAATTTTTCTAACCATAGCCAATTATTTACTTGGGCCTAATCAATGGGTAAAATACACAGTCATCCATACACCCTATATTTACAATATTTACATGAACTGATTGTGAATATACAGCTATATCATTTATATATTAAAATTTGGCACTACCCATTATTAAATGGTTAATATATGTGAACATGCCAAAAATCATAAAACCACATCCAATTTGTCAATAGAGTGTAGATGAGTACTTTTATGTATAAACTAACTATTAGGATGTTAACTTTGCAAATTTTAGTCCAAAATAGCCATTTTGTGTGTTTTTTGGGGTTTTCCCTATGTGTCAATCTCATGATGTTTTTTCACCATGGCAAAATGATGTACAAAACCAATACTTTAAACCTTGATTCTAACTAGATTATCTATTTTTTTCATCGAGGACGAAAGAGGCATGATAAGAGGGTAAAGAGAAGTGGATTGTAGAGACTAAAGCCTACCCACTCCCTTAAAATAGCCCACATCATTCTCCTAATTGATGTTAACTTAAAATCATCTTCCGTGCCTCAAGGCCTATGAATCCATACCAATATGAAGGTTATATTGTTTAATAAATAAACATGCAATTGGAATTATTGTCAAAATATTGCAACATATGGTAAAAGTTGAGAAGAGTATCAACCAAATCAAAAGGGTGTCAAGTTATTTTTGTTTAAGTTTGAAATCATGAAACATTATAAGTAAAGGCCCAGTTTGAAACTTCATAGCTAAAGGCTCAGTTTGAAATGGCAACTATATTTAAGGAACATGATTTTAACTTAATAAGTAAAATATTTGGAATGCATTTCAAAATTTAGATTTCATTACGTCGCATTCAGAGAGGAAAGGACACTGATGTTTAGGGGTGATAGTGGGCAGGAAGTTGGAGAAGAATTTAAGCATATAAAAGCTACAGGTGGTAGAAGATAAATAGGAAAGGGTGCATTAGGAAGGCAAAATGATTCTCCGTCAAGATGCCGAATTACTTATCAAATGTATTGTCCCTCTTATTCCAAGAACCTCAACAATTATAGCTGACCTATGCAGGAAAGATATAATTCAGTTACACCTAACATGAATTTCATATGCATCCATCAGATACTGACCTTTCAGCTAAACCTTCTCTATTACCACCATCACCTATGGTAATATGGACTGCTCCGCAAGGATCTTTTTCTCCCTCCACAACACGCTCCTAGAGTAGTCATACACTGTAAGATTCCAACATGCTTTTCTTTAAGGGGGAAAAAAATGAAATAGGCACTGCTTTCATCACCTACAGATCGTTCATAAGCGTGAACATGTCCAGCAAAGATAATGTCCACTCCAGCAGCATGAAGCAGTGGTTCCATCACAGCCATCATACCGTCCCCTTCTCCTTGATGAGCCCAATTACTGTTGTACCAGGGAACGTGGAACAATGCAAGCAGCCAAGGTGTTTGATCCCTATCGACCTTAGCCAGATCCGACTAGAGAAAGAAAATATGTGACAGATTTAACCATTAGTGGAGGCTTACAAAGAACAAGTATAATGGGTTGTGAAAATGTAAAAGAAATTTTTATTTTTGGAAAAGAGAAAGGGTGATTATCCAAATGATAACCACCTAGATTTAATTAATAAAATGTAAAAGAGATTTTATTCCTTTGAAATATCCCTAACAACTCCCCATTTTGCATCTACTTCTAGTTTTTTTTAACAAAAAAAAGGCGATCTAGGTAAATTTTAGGTAATAAAGATATATGGATTCTTGGCACACTCCATTGGCCTTTCCAACTGTAGGTGTGAGTAGGGTTGCTAATTAAATCAAACCGTTCAAAATAGATTTGAATTTTGATTCGATAATTATTTGATTCAATTCAATTCAAACAAAATAAATCGAATATGAATCTAATATTTAGATTCAATAGCTTAACGAATTGAATCTTTTTTTTAGATTGGATTCAAAAAGATTCAATTCAATTCTATAATATGTGTGTGTGTTAAGGTAACTTACATTACTTATTTCAGTTATGGGATAAGGTTTTACGAAGTTCATTAATGCCTTTTCTCTAATTATTTTGTTATTTATGTGCCATGTTTTATGTGTGATTAACTCGTTGATTGTTATAGTCTATAACCTACATAGGAAAAAAACTTATTAAAATTTAAACCAAACCTACAAAGAAATTATTACCAAATGAAAGAAACAATTGACAGATTTTGTATACATGGTATTATATGAAGATTCGATAAGGATTCAATAAAAGTTCAAATCCTTAACAAATCAAAGGAAAATCTAGGTTTTCGAATTCAAAGGCGATTTAAATTTGATTCAAATTTGAATTTACTTAACAAATCAAATCCAAATCTGAGTGGATTCTACGAGAGATGCAATTCGATTAGTACCCCTAGGTGTGAGATGGTTTATAATTATTCAATGGAAAAAATGATTCACTCTTCCAATGGAAATCCTAGTCTCTCTTACGTAAAGAAGGGTTACGGATAAATTACATCAACAATCCAATAAGAAATAAAAAGTAACAACCAAGATAACATAAGCAACAAAGAAATAAAATAAATAACTCAATATCTAACACCCTCCCTCAAGTTGAAGCATAGATGTCCTTCAAGCCCAACTTATCACAGAGGAAGCCATGTCACTTTCTGGGAAGTGCCTTAGTGAAGATGTCAATCAACTAGAACTCAAACAAGATGTAAGGTGTAGATATCTTGCCTTCCATCACAACATTACATGCGAAGTAATAGTCCACCTCAATATGCTTTGTCCTCTCATGAAAAATAGGATTTGAGGCAATATAAGTGGCTAATTTATTATCACAATACATAGGAATAGGTCTCTTCACTAATATACCTAGGTCACTGAGAAAGGTAGCAATCCACATCACTTCACATGCAGTATGATCCATTGCTTTGTACTCAGCCTTAGCACTAGAATGCACCACAACAGTTTGTTTCTTGCTATGCTAAGAAACAATATTCCTGTCCAAGAAAGATAGCAAATCCAGTGATGGGCATCCTGTCATCACAAAAACCAGCATAATCTACATCATAATAGGATAACCCAAGATGACCATTTTTCCTGTAGTAGAGGCCTTTGCCAGAAGACCCCTTAAGATACTTCAGAATGAGATAGACATCATTCCAATGGCTATATTAGAGTTTATCTATGAACTGACTGGCTCGACTGACATCAAAACTAACATTTGAACGACTAATGATTAGATATAATAACTTATCAACAATATTCTTGTACCTGTAAATATCCTCCAACATAACATTGCAAAGTGACTATGTTTGCCTTTCTGATCTATAGGAATAGCAGAAGTCATAGCACCAAGCAACTCAGCATCCTCCAGAATCTCAATTATATATTTTCTCTAAGATAATGCCATACCGTGTCTGTCTTTGACCACCTCATTTCCCAAAAAATAATGTAGTTCGCCCAAGTCTTTAGTCAAAAGACCTTTGCAAGAAGTCCTTAACATCTTGAATCCCAATAGCATCATCTCTTGTAAAAATCATGCCATCCACATAAATAGCAAATCACAGTGGCAAATGCCATCCCCCTGATAAATATAGAATGGTCAGATGTGGACATGTAAAAATCAATTTTCATAATCTTAATGTTGAGTCTGTCACACCATGCTTAGGGACTCTATTTAATGTCATAGATAGCCTTCTTCAATTTGCAGACGAACTCTCCCTCAACCTCATAACCGGGAGGTTGACGCATATAGACCTCTTCATTAAGGTCACTATATAGAAAGGTATTTTTAATGTCAAGTTGATAAAGAGACCAGTCCAAATTCACTACAATAGACAAAATAGTCCTGATAGAGCTAACTCTCGCCACTGATAAAAAAAGGTCTCAAAGAAGTCCACCCCATAGGTTTGGGTGATGCCTTTTGCAACCAACCTGGCCTTGAACCTGTCAACGGTCCCATCTACATGGTACTTGACTATATAGACCCATTTGCAATCCACCACCTTCAACCCCTGAGGAGTATGAACAATGTCCCACATGCCTCGCGCAATAAAAGCCTCCAACTCTGCATCCATAGCAGCCACCCACTTCGGATCCTGTGCAGCCTCATGATATGATATAGGCAAAATAGTATTGTTATGTACCTATGAGAACTGTTGCACAAAAGAATCCAAGTAGGCAATAGAAGTATAATAAGAAATAAGATACAATGTACAAGAGCAAACTAGTTTCCTTAAAGCAATAGATTGATCATCATCACCCCCACTATGGACCTCCAACTAGGGAGAAGAAGCATCCGAAGCAGCGTTGGTACGGGGCAGAGCACTTGATGGACCAGTACCTGCATCAATATCAAGAGTATCCTTCTCAAAAAAAAAAATCAATATCAAGAGTAACAGAGAAGGGGTATAGATACATTTGGTGGCGAATCATTTTTTGTGGTGCACGTAGTGCTAAAACTAAGCATCACAACCCTTAGGAGAGTAGGAAACTCTCTTAAAGAAGGTAACATTAGCACAAATACGATACCGTTTACCACCTTGGTCAAAACATCTATAACCCTTCTGGGTACAAGAATAACTAAGGAAGACACACTTGGAAGCTTTAGGAGACAACTTTTCAGGATTATTAAAACTATGAACAAAGCATACACACCCAAAGGTGCACAGAGGTAAAGGAAACAGCTCCCTATCAGAATAAAGAAGCTTAAAAGAAATATCACCTCCAAGCACAAAAAAGGGAAGCCTACTAATAAGATATGCATCATTGAGTACAACATCACCCAAAAAAGATTTAGAAACACTCGTAAAGAAGAGAAGTGTTTTAGCAATATCAAGCAAATGTTGCAACTTCCTTTCAGTAACCCCATTCTACTGTGACGTATAGGAGTAGGAAGTTTGATAGATGGTGTCATTTTCCCCAAGGAAAAGTTGGAGAGGATGCTTAACAAACTCAAGGGCAATGTCAAACCTAAAGCATTTAATCTTGGTGGAAAAGGAATTTTGCACTTCAGAAAAGAACTTCTTTATTACCTAAAACAACTCAAATCTTTTAATAAAAATACCCATGAAACAAGACTAAAGTCATCAACGAAAATAATAAAATACTTATGCCCAAACATGGAACTAACTGGACATGCACCCCACACATCACAATGAGCCAAATCAAGAACACTATGACTATGTCTCAATACAAGAATGAAAAGAACTACGATAATGCTTTCATAACTAGTAGGTGTCACACTCGAAGGTCGTGGAAGGAGGAATATCAAGAAACATGTGGCAAAGCATGGATAGGGATGACCAAGCTTGGTATGCCATAACAGAAGATTTATGAAATAGAGATGGCTCTAACAAAAAAAGAAGGTAGGTCCAAGTAGTAAAGTCCACGATGTTCATAACCCTCGCTAATCATTTGTTTCGTTCGATTGTCCTGAAAATAACAATAATGTTCATTAGATATAGTATAACATTTCAGCTACTTGTAAATTTGACTAACCAATAGTAAACTAAGAGGAAAATCAAGGGCACAATAAACATCTAACAATTGCAAATGAGGAGAGAAATGCACAGTGCCCACAAAAGTAACAAGAGACATACTCCCATTTTCTAGTCAAACAGGATGTAACAATACCAGAATCTCTAAAGGAAGACAGACTGGTGGCTTTACTCATCAGATGAGTAGAAGCCCTAGAATCAATAATCCAATTGGTCGTATTTGTATAAGTAGGATGAGCTGCAATACCTGTAGTAAGAACAACAATGGAGGAACTTTAATTAAACCTCAGAAATTGTCATAAGCAATCCAGTTCATCAACAGTAAACGAGAATCCAGTCTAGTCAGTAGCAACCTCAATCTCAAGAGCAGTCATAGTATCAATAGAATTCTAATTGGCCCAAGCAGGCCATCCAAACTTCTCTCAACATCAATTAGAGGGATGATTGGTCTTTTAGCAGTGGACACAAGGGGAGTAAGTGTGTCTATCACGACCTTGTCCACATCCATGTACACCAGATCGACCACCTCTCCCCCCCTGAGGCTATAAGAGCAATATGCTCATGCATAGTAACTGTAAAGGCCGAGATGGAATCAACATCTAGCTTCTCGAGGCAACCACAAACTCTCCAAATTGGGAATCGACTCAGTTGCCAAGATCTGATATCGAGCTAGTTGATATTGGGTAGATAACCCATTAAGGAACTTGTATGTCTGCCATTCTACCCTCTTAGCAACCAAATTATCGCAGCAAGCAAGTTGAAACATTGCAAGCTCCTCAAAGAGCCTCTTAAGTGTAGTAAAGTAATCTGCCAGTTATATTGCCTTAGTTAGTGCTTCATATCCTCCTATAAATATCTACTCATCATGAGTTGTTGATCTGCATGGAATATCTACCCTCTAGAGCCTCCCAAAAATCCTCAGCTATCTTTTGGTATAGCATATTCACTGCAATCTTTGGGTCAACACTATTCATCATCTAGTTCATGACAAGACAATTGTCCTTATCCCACTTCCAAAATTTCTCATCCTTAGCGTCAAGGTAGCATCTATTAGCCCATGTATTGAAACTCACGTTCACAAGCTACTGGTCACATAGAGATACACACAAAGGTGCATCAAGGAGCATGCAGAAGCACATGGAGGGTAGGCACGAAGGTGCCAAGGTTATACATGCACCTTTAGGGAAGGTTATGCAAGGGTACGTGAATCGAGCCGAGGATACAAACCATCTCAAGAGTAGTTGGGCAATGATAGCCTCAACAAGAACATGACCCTACATGCACAATAGAGGCACAAAACCCCTATTGCGCAGCGATGGAGAGCCTCTTTAATAGCCTTGCAGCAACACAAGTTGTCGAGAACTACTACAGAGGATATTAGTAGCAGGAGGCCCCTTTAAGAAGCAACCAGCAGTGCTGGGTGCCTCTTAGGGCTGCCGGCAGCACTAGACCGCCCCCTCTAGTCTAAGGGGGCAGTGAGGAGAGCCACCAAGGTGGTGGCGATGGTGGGGAGACCCCCCCCACAAGGGGATCAAGCTCCAAGGAACCCTCTAGATCGAGGATTCGGAGATCAACATGAAGAATTTTTTATGGTATTTGGTGGGATATCGAAACACCAGCCTAGAACCGCTACTCTAATACCATATTCAATGGAAAGAATGATTCCTTCTTCTAATGAAAACCCTAGAAAGAATGATTCCTTCTTCTAATGAAAACCCTATCCTCTCTTATATAGAGAAGGGCAACGGGTAAATTGCATAAAGAGTCCAATAAGAAATAAAAAGTAACTAAGGCAACATAATCAACAAAGAAATAAAATAACTCAACATCTAATAATAATCATTCAGGAGACTTTTCTGAGCCAAGGAAAACATGTCTAAGACAACTATTGAGTCTAGGTACCATCAGCAATCCCAATTTACACAAGGCATCATGCCAAGACACTTTGGATGTTATCTGTACAATGTTGTTGCCATGGTACTTAACACTTCTTTCTAGTTGCTTATGTTATTTCATCCTTTCATATTCTCTTTATTCCATTGTTACATTCACTAAGTTTTACGCTTCCCCATATTTTCTTGCAAATTCATGGCTTCAATACATCTAACCAATTAAAATTGCATTAACTCATAGTAGGCAAATGGCAACTCTATTCTTCCACTCTCCTCAACTAGATACACTAAAATGAAAGTAGGGTTTGAACTTGAAATCACATAAAGTTTGAAAATGATGCAAAGCTATTAGGCACATCATAAATAGGGTCTTAACATTTATGATGTTTCGAGTGGACCTTATACAAGTTTTTTTTAAAACAAGGTTTTCCATTAATCGACCATTAAGAGAACTATTAGAATGTGTAGTTGGTTTAGTACCACATCATCTATTGTGGGATTAGGGAGTGTGTGGTGACCTACAAATAGGCATGTATCCCTTAGGTTATTCTTTGAGAAGATCAATACAGAAACTTGACCTGTCGAGGCCTTCTCCCATAATTTTTTCCACGCTCTTCGTGAGTAGGATTTCCACGTAAATTCAAGTGTTATTTCTTACTTATGCTTTGATATTTTATTGATTTGCTCCCGCTTATCACATTATTCAACTTGATATCAGAGCAAATCATTCTTGGATTTTATTCGATTACTCTTGATATTAGGGTCCCTCTTTATTTGTGCTTTTGATCTCGAGAAGAAAATCCTAATCTATAGGGTTGTTCGATTTGTATTCAGGTTGTTCTAGTGGGATCCATTGACATTCTTGCTTTATTCTTGAGATTTTATCCTTGTTGGAGTTTCCATATTGATTTTCTCAAAGAGATACAAGCCTATTTATAGTCCACCACACACTCTATAATCCCATAATAGATGATTTGGGACTAAACCAACTACAAATACTACAACAAGAACCATTAGCATCCATTGAAGATAATATTGGCATAAAAAGGCCCTTCAGTTTAGTGAATTTCACAAAAGGTTTTAACTTATAATAATTTCTTAAATAAGTCCTAAAGTATGGGTTTAATTTATTTTTTTGAAAGGTGGTACACATTTAATTTCCAACAATTGTCTAATCATTCAATGATTTTGGGTGGCTATCATTTGGATAACCACCCTTCTTTCAAAAAAAAAAAAAGTTGTCCAATCATTGTGATGAATGAAGCTTCATCCACTGCTCCAACTCTGGGTGTCAACCCATTGCCTTCCCACCATGGTTGAGGTAAGTCTACGTGAAGCAAGTTGAGCTTAGTATTATCATCATCTTCTTTTACCATACTCATAACTACTTCCTTTTCATAAAAAAAAAAGGAAGGAAGGGGGGGGAACCTCCCTTTCTAGACTACCCCTAGAAACAATTAAACATGACTTATTTTCTCTTTCAAATATCGGAAAGAAAATACCAACTGAAGTATTTAAAATGCATTGTATTTGTAATGGGAATAACTGCAGAATAATAATTAAAGCCATGCAATAAAATGTCTTTTCAAAACAATTTTTAGCCTACCTTGATAACACTGTAATATAAAATCTTCAAATGATCATCTTGAGTGTGACAGAGATGAGGCACTGGATTGATGTGAGATTGGGAAATGGGCAAGGCTTCATGCTAGATGGTGCATGAATAATGGGTGGGCATCTGAGTTCTGGGTTTGGACCTTGTTTGAAATCAAAGCCAAAATGACAGGCCTTATTTGCAGAATTAAAGACAAGAACCTTATTTAATACCCTCCCGATACCAGAGCATTCGCATGCCAATTTTTGGTCCCAAATGCAGATTAACCATGATGTCCAAGTAATGAAGGGCCTCATTTGAAATTGTTTTCATAATGTAGGACCCCCACTGGGAAATATGAAATATTGGATCCTATTCGAAATTGGCCAGAGAGAATGGAGGATATCAATAATGTACTTCTGAAATCAATTGGTTCCCTTTTTTAAAGCGCCAGAATTATGTCAGTCCATGAATCAAGCCATTATTACTGACTTGAGTCAATAAAATAACCAACACATGCATGTAAAATTTATCCTGTTCAAGTAAGATACTAAAAGAAAAGATCTTGATGATTAATCTCTTATAAAGAGATCTGAAGATGCAAGTCACAAGCCATAGACTTGGAAGAAATTCTCTTTATAATGACACAATCTTCTTGCAGCTATCATAATGGTTAAGCAAGACTGTAAAATTGTAGGCAGTGATTTATGTAACAATAATTGTAACTTGACCAATTACTCCCATGTTATTCGATGTCTGTACAGAATGGTTGTAAAAGACATTCAAGGCTCCATATTAGATGTTCCAGTGAAGAGTCATGTAAAATGCAGACTCTTTCAACCAAACGAGTAACCATACAATCAAATACTAAGAAGGATAGATATGTAGAAACCATTTTCTAACTTGTCCGACCTTCAGCCATGCATATTGATCAGATTGTTTATCATAGTCAGCATACGAGCCAAGCATGATAATGTGAACTCCAGCAACCTCAAACGAATAGAACAAGTTTGACATAGAGCCACTCTCTTCAAAAGGCATCTTCCATCTAGCACTGTATGCTCGAAATCCTGAGTCAAAGAAAGGTATGGCTTCCTTCTCATGGTTTCCTTCGGTGACCATCCATGGCCTAGAACTAGCAACTGGCTGCAGAAGGACTCCAAATGAATCCCACAAGTGCTGCATGTAATCAGCATATGACAGGTCCCCTGGGAGTAGCTGCACATCGTAGCTGCACTGGTCTATATGGCTAAGAGTTGATGTAGTCCAATCTGTCTGACCAAGATCACCAACCACAGAAAAAGTAACAGGAAACTGTGATGGAGGTGTCTTAAGTTTAAATTCTGGCCCCTGTCCTCCACATCTATAAAAGTAAATAGTATCGTCTTCAAGAGGTCCAATGACAACGTGGTGAATCTTTCCAGAATTATACAGTAGGAACTTGTAGGAAGTGCTTTCTCCCTTAGAGGATGCAGTATAGTTTCCTGATGATGTTCCATACTCAACAACTGAAGAGAAGCCACCATCGGTGACCCATGACACTCTTAAATGCTCAGGCCCAGCCAAAGATATGTGAACCTTCAGAATTTCAGCATCAGGTCAAGGTATTCAAAGGATAACAGCTAAATGATAGTTTACTTGCAGTTGGCGTACCAATATAAGATTGCTTTTGTGATTATAGCCAACATAAATCAAAAAAACACAAGGGATTTTTTTCTTTGAAAAGGTACAAGTAAATAAAAATTAAAGAGAAATTATTGAGATGTTAAATATTAACCACGAAGGATACCTACAAAGATTCACTGATTAAAGTGTAGATAATCTAACAGAAAGATCAACATGTGTGTGTTTATTACATTTAAGTCAAGACATAAACAAGTCAGAAATGCTTTGAAACAATGCCACATAACCTGGGAGGACAGCATCTATTTGTTGTCAATTGGCAGCATCTAGTTGGTGTCAATATCCAAATATGTTACATGTACTGGCATAAGGTTGCCAGCACATTATGCTCAATGAAATAACAATAGAATTTATGTTGATTGTCCAAACAATTGGCAATAATACCCAATGTTAAATTCATTGATTATGTAGCTGATTCCTTGTTCATAAATACTTGAAAAGAAAAATCCATTCATGTGAAAAAAAAATCAAGTTATACCTTTCAAAAAAAATTTGTGAATTATTTGCTTGAGCTTCGAGGATCTAGCAACTCAGAATCTCAATAATGAGATCTCCTAGATGATGCAAGAGGCAGAGGATAGGGTTCTCGGGAGAAGTGGCAGCATGGTGCGGTGTGCTATAAGTGCAGGGAGCTTGGCCATGTGGCTACCAACTGCCAGATCCTGTGGTGTGCTTGGTTTGTAAGGGGGTGGGCCATAGAAGGTGGGCTTGCCCAAGGAGAAGGAACCTCCCTCAACTTCGCCTGCCATGGAGGTTGGAGCCAGGTGGTCTCCTTTGGTGGGATGTCTCGATGAAGCCCTTCGCTTCTCGTTGGTTGAGTATTTGCTAGATGGGCATTTCTCTTTGCATGGCATCAGGAGAAGTCTTGATGGTTTGAATCTTGCTTCCAATGATTGGAAGCTGGCTTCCTTCTCCCCTGCTAGGCTTGTATTCAGTTTGACGGTGGAGGATTTGGAGACGTTAAGATTCACGGAGATGGATGTTGGGGGTGGGTGGGTTTGCTGGAGATCCCCTTCTTTGTGTAAGGGTGCTTTGGAGGAGTGGGCTTCGATGAGGCCTGCTTATGTCTTCCCTGTTCATGGAGTTCCTTTGCATTTGCACAGCATGAAGGTCATTGAGGGTGTTTGTGCACCGCACCTTTAGTGAGGATAAGGAGATGCAAAGGTATTGGTTTGTTGAAGGGAGATATTTCTCATGTTCGTTGAAGGAGAGCTTCATGTGGGTTGTGAATTGCTGTAGAAGTCAGTTCTAAGGCATGGGGGATGCTCTTGGATGGTTTCTTTTGAAGTTCTTGATGAGAAGGTCTCACCCCCCTTCTCTTTTGCCGATGTCATTGTCAATGAGGCGAGAGTAGCCATTGAACTGAAGGTGGCTGCTAGAGCGATGGGTGAAGCATCACCAAAGTTGGGGAAGATGGTTATTTGCCGAATACAGAAACCGAAGGTCACAGATGGTGGTTTGAATTTTGAATCTGCAGCACCAGGGCCTTTCAATTTAGGAGCTAGTGATCTTGGAAGTGCCAGCATCAATTGCCAGCAAGCTGCAGCAGAGACTTCCATTTTCGACACCACCAATTATGGAAACACTTGCAATCACTGCCAGCAAGGATCGGTTCTTCTGGAAACAGGTGTGGGACCATTTCTTGCACTTGTTGACGATGCTGCAGCTTTTATTGCACCACACAGTGATTTGAACCCTCCGGTCATGACTTTTGGCACTATATTAGGTGCCTCCAACTGCAGAAATGAATCCAGAGTTGGTGAGTACCCGATTGTTCCTCTTTTTGGCCGAATCCTTTTTGGGCCCAATAACCCAAATATTTTTTTCCGTTCCCCTTGCTGACCAGTTTGTTCATTCTATTGGCAGGGTTGCTTTGGAGGCTCCTCATTGGGAGCACGTGCAGGACTCTCCCGGGGGGGCTTCTCATTGCGTTGTGAAGGCAGCCGACTAGGAGAGTTTCACAACGGCTGCTATTGCTGTTGGCGTGGGAGATGGGGCACATGAGGGTGCTGCAGAGGACTTGGAGAGAGCGGTGCAGCGTGGTGGTGATGCGGCAGCTGCTGTCCAGGGCGTTGCGACTGTTGTACCCTTGGTGGTGCAGACCTTATAGCAGTAAGGCAACGAGAGAGGTGACAGACGGTCCTCTTCCATGTCTACGGGATTGAGCACCAGCATATCTCTATGTGTGAAGAATGGTCTGAAGTACGGCTCTTTCTATAAAAGGAAATTCCTCAAGAACAAGTCTTTAGTCCGTGCATCATGTAAAAGTGCATGTCAAGAAGGTGGCACAACATTAAAGTGCTTAAGGTGTTGAACATCAAGAAGGTGGCATGACCTTGTTCCAACGGGGTGCGTGATGGTGTTAATGGTTAGAGTTCTAACTTGGAATGTTAGAACCTTCGCGACCGGACACGTAGGCATCTCTTAAAGAGGTATTTGGTGGATTGGAGAGTAGATGTAGCACTTTTGCAGGGGTCCCACTTGGAGGGGTTGAATGATTTGGTTAGAAGTCTTTATGAGGATCATTTCTCTAATGTGTTGGCGGTCGACTCTGTGGGAAGGTCAGGTAGTCAAATTATCACGTGGAATGAAGATAGCCTACGACAGTCTCTTCCTTAATTGTTTCCCAAGTTGTTATGGGGATCTTCTCTCAAATTTCTAATGGATCGGTGTGGGCTATCTCTGATATCTATGGCCCTTATGATGGGACTTTAGGGCAATGTTGTGGGAGGACTTGAAGTAGGCTTCAGAGTTGGTTGATGGGTGCCCCTGATTGTTTGGTGGCAATTTCAACGATACTTTATCGGCAGATGATAAACCAAATGGCAGACTGGATGGGGATCCTCATTCCAATTTCATCAGGTGGAAATGGCTCGGGACAAACTTCTCGTATTGATCGTTTCTTTTGCAATGTCACTCTAACTGAGGATTTCTAGGGATAGCCATTTCCGCCATGACGAGGCATGTTTTCATATCATACTCCGTTGCTTTAGGATAGTGGTGAAGGGGCAATTTATTCCACTTCAAGTTTCAAAGCTCCTAGCTTATGGAGCCTAGTTTCTGTGACCTCATGCGTGACAAATGGAGTAGGACTCCATCTTCTTCTCCCACTACACACACCTTGGCGGATCAAATCAAGGCAATTAGATTAGCCTCGATTGATTATAAAAAGTAGGTATAGGTGCGGCGGGATCAGGATCACCAAACCGCTTTGGAGGCTATAGCAGAGCTTGTCAGTAAAGAATATGTTGGTCAATTGGGACAAGCAGATCAACAAGGGGCCACGCTTCAGGCAAAGGTCATGGAGGAGGATCATAAGAGGGGGATGGATTGGAGGCAGAAATCCAAACAGCTTTGTCTCAAAGAGGGTGCTTCCAACACAAGATTTTTCCATCTGCCTACCAGCACCAGAAGGAGGGCTAACCTGATTTCTTCACTTTGGGTTGGTGATGTGGTGATGGAATAAAGAAAGCAGATCTATAAGGCGATCAAGGATCATTTTCAAGAGTTCACCAAGAGGAGACCTACCGGTGAATGGAGGCTAGGTTTGTTGGATATGATGACTATAAATGGCCAAGCAAGGAGTAATTTTCTTCGTGATGTTTCTAAGGAAGATATGGTGATGGCTTTGCATGGTTTCAAAGTGGAGGGATCTCTAGAGCTGAATGGGCTATAGGTCCTTTTTTATAAGGAGTTCTGGGATGTTGTTGGGGTGGAGGAGGATGATATGGCAATGATCCATGAGTTTTTCTAGGGCAACTTCAGTTTCAAGCAGATATATCGGAGGGCGATATGAGAGAGAGAGGTCTGGCGATCGGGGCAGGGAGAGTTGGCCCGGGCTGGACGGTGTTGGGCGGGAGGCCGAGGAGAGAGGCGGTGCCGGTGAGGTGCTTCAAGTGCCTTGGGGAGGGGCACTTGGCGGCGATGTGCAGGGACCCGGTGCACTGCCTGCGCTGTGGCGTTCTGGGTCACCGGAGATCGGGCTGTGGGCGACGGAGGTCGGGTGAGGTGGTTTCCTCGAGGAGAAGGGAGACGCCTCCGCCCCCTCCGGTGGGTGTGCCCCTCGTGGAGGTCGAAGCGTCGTGGTCGGAGGAGTTGGGAGAACTGGAAGGAAAGCTGGCCTCGGCGTTGGTTGCGGTGGTCTTGGAGGGTTTAGTGGAGGTGGAGACCCTGAGGGAGGCAGTCGCCGCCTACTTAGGGGCTGACGGGGGTTGGTTGAGGGTGGCTTCTCTGGGAGGAGGGCGGATGGTGTTGCTGGGGCTGAGCCGAGTGGAGCTGGGGCGGCTGGTCTTCAGGGTGCTCCGTTGTGGCGAGGGTGTGGTGAGATGTCGGTGGCCGATCAGATCTGATGGGGCGTTGGTGGAGAGGCCACCGTCTGGTGCGAGGAGGAGGGTCCTGATTGAGGGGGTCCCGCTTTTCCTCCGCACGGTGGAGGTGGTCGCAGCGGTGGTTGCCCCATTTGCGAGGCTACGCAGGTGTAGCGGCACTGGTTTGAAGGAGGCGGACCTGTCGCGGATCGAGGCTTGGGTGGAGGTAAAGCCGGGGCGGCGGTTGGTGGAGAGATCGGTGCTCCGATGGGGAAGTTCCGCCTGGCTCCTCCGAGTCTCCTGGGGTTCTGAGAACCCTAGGTCCTTTGCTGAGGTGGTGGGTGGCGGAGCGGCGGCGACATGTGGTGGCGATGGCGGCAGACGGGCAGAGGTGGGCCGGACTGTTTTTGGGAAGACCGAAGGTCGTGGCGGAGATCATGGCGGGGATCTCGGGGTGAACGCAATTCCCGTGGCGCGTTCAGTGGCATACGATGCGGCGGGAATGAAGAGGGCCGCTGCGGTTTCGGCGGAGGAGGCGGGGGAATTGAATGCGACGCTGAATTTGGGCAACCCCGCTGGATGTGGGAGTGTCGGTGTCGACGCGCGGGCTCCTGCTCTTGAGGAGGTGGCGGGGGGGCGGTCTCGGGTCGGGTGAGAGGACCCGGTTACAGGTTTTGGGGGCTCCGGTGCTATAGCCGGGTCGGATCCCTTTGCGTGCTCGTCCCCGCGTCCCTTGGTTTCTGCGGAGGAGGGGCGGAAGGCTACTGGAGGGGTTTCAAAGCTCTCCTGGGCTGGTCAGGGCCGGGCAGCAGGACTGGTGGTGATTGGCGGGGAGGGGAGCGGACGACGATGGGAGCGGAAGACGGCCGAGTCGCAGAAACTCCTCTATCGGCCGCGGTGGTCATACCATCGGGGGTTGGCTCGGAGGACCCCGTCTGGGGGGGAGGTTGGGGTCGACCGACGCCGTTCGCCGGAGGGGCTGGGGACGTCTGGTGGCGTTGCGTCGTCAGCAGCGGCGTCTGCTGAGGGCGGCGACGGGGACCTGTCTGCTCCGAGGTTCCCTGGGCTGGTAGAGGGGCGGCAGGCGGCGGAGGCTGGTGGTGGAGATGGGGAGCTGGGGGATGCGAAGGCGGGGAAGAGAATGACGGAGGCGGCTGGGCAGCTTGGGGGTGAGGCTGAGCTGCTGGGGGCTGGTGCCAGCGAAGAGGTTTTCGAGGCTGTTGGGGATTTGGTAGCTGTGGGACGTGGAATTGAGGTATGTGATGGTGAGGGAAACTCGGAGGACCGATGTCGTTTGCTGGATGAGGAGGAGAATGTCATGACAGAGATGATGGGGTTTAGACGGCTGACGTCTGGAGGCGTTTCCCGAAGGACCACATGACTAAGGTCTTATCTTGGAATGTGAGGGGTCTGAATGATCCGTTGAGAAGAGCGGTTCTGCGGGGGTATATTCAGAGATGGGGGCCTGATGTGGTCTTTCTCCAAGAGACGAAGTTGGGGAGCTGTGATGGAAGGTTGTGGAGGGAGGTGGGGGGAGAGAGATGTGGGGGTTTCCTAGCCCTGGATGCAGTTGGGAGTGCGGGGGGAATTGTTGTGGGGTGGAGGGAGGAGGAGTTCTCCTTGCTGGACTCTGTGATTGGATCCAACGTTGTCACTGTCAGACTTCAGAGACGCCGGGATGACACGTGTTTGCTCATCTCCTCGGTTTATGGCCCGACGGAGGGTAGGAGGAGACAGGTCTTGTGGGAAGATCTGAACCAGGCTGCAGCAGCTTTCCAGGGGGTCCCTTGGCTGATTGGTGGGGATTTTAATGTTACTCTGCGGGCTGAGGACAGACCGGGCGACCGAGGGGGATTGGACCAGGGCTCTGAGGCGTTTGCAGACTTTGTGGCAGACCAGGGGCTGATTGATATGCTTCCGTTGTCATGTCTCTACACATGGAGGAATGCGGGAGGGCAACGATCCCGTATTGACAGGTTTCTGGTTTCGACGGCGATGGCAGAATTGTTCCCGATGGCGGAGGTTAGACCTTTGGAACGGCCATTCTCGGATCACACCCCCTTGATATGGACGTCGAACGAGGTATGGAGGCATGGCACTTATTTTAAGTTCGACAAAGCGTGGCTTTTGGAGGAGGGCTTTAGGGGTTTGGTTGAGGAATGGTGGAGGTCTACTCAGGTGGATGGGTCGGCGGCTGCCAGGTTAGAAGCAAAGCTGAAGGATTTGAGATTTTTCTTGAAGTCCCACATCAAGCGGGTTAGGGAGGAACGGGGGAGGAAGAAAGAGGAGGCTCTTGCTGCGATTACACGCCTGGACAGGGCAGAGGATGTTGAGCTCCTTTCAGAAGATGACAGGGTTTACAGAGCGAGACTGACTCAGGTGATTCAGGAGGAAGACAGGAAAGCGGAGGTGGAGTGGAGGGTGAGATCTAGGCAGAAGTGGTTGAAGGAGGGAGATTCCAATACCCGCTTTTTTCATATGACTGCGTCGGGCAGGAGGAGGAACTGGATTGACAGGTTGGTGGTGGATGGGGAGGAGTTTGTGGGAAAGGAAGCGGTGGGAGAGGCGGCTGTAAGGTATTTTAGAGATTTCACGGGGTGGAGGCAGGGGGGAAGGTGGAGGTGGTTGGGATCTGGGATACCACAAATCAGGGAGGTAGACGTGGATTTTTTGACGGGTTCTTTTGAGGAGGATGAGGTTCGTGAGGCAGTTTGGGGGCTGAACGCGGATGGGTGTCCAGGGCCGGATGGTTTCCCGGTTGCCTTCTACAGAGAGTTCTAGCCGGTGGTGAAGGAAGACGTTATACAAGTGGTGCAAGAGTTTAGAACGGGCAACTCGGGATTTAACAGACTGAACAAGTTCTATATGTTCTTATTGCCGAAGAGGGAGGGCGCTGAGGAGATTCGAGAGTACAGACCGATAGCTCTTTCGAATGCTATTTACTTGGTGGTGGCTAAGCTTCTGGCGAACAGATTGAGGAGGACGCTGGGTGGGATCATAGACTCAGTGCAGACAGCTTTTGTCCCTGGCAGGAATATCTTGGAAGGTTTTGTGGTAGCATCCGAAATCCTTTCATCCTGGAAGAGAGAAAAGAAGAAGGCTTTTTTATGGAAGGTAGATTTCAGCAAAGCTTATGACTCGATCTAGTGGTCGTTTATTTGGGCATCCTTGGTAAAGAGGGGGTTCCCGCCGGCGTGGATTGAGTGGATGAAGAGGTGCGTCACCACGACATCTTTCTCGGTTCTTATCAATGGAAACCCAGCTGGGGGTTGGGTCCAGCCTAGGAGGGGGGGTGAGGCAAGGTTGTCCACTAGCCCCGATGCTCTTTGTGATTGCTGTGGATGCTCTTGCTAGGGCGGCGAGGAGGTCCTGTGAGAGAAGACTGGTGAGTGGTTTCTCCCTGAGGGATGGGACGAGTATCCCTTTGCTCCAGTATGTGGATGACACGATCTTCTTTATTGAAGGTGGAGAAGTGGAGGCCAGAAGGTTGAGGTTCCTGGTTTTCTTGCTGGGTGAGGCATCCGGATTGCAGATTAACCTGGCTAAGTCGGATTTTGTCCCATTCAACATGAATGAGACGGAGGCAAGGGGATGCAGTTTGGGTCTTGGCACAGAACAGGGTAAACTTCCGGTTAAGTATTTGGGCCTGCCGTTGTCAGATGGGAGGATTCTGGTGAGAGACTGGACCCCCTGGTGGAGAGACTGGTTGGGAGGCTGGAGGGGTGGGCGTCCAGGCTTTTGTCTAGAGGTGGGAGGCTGATCCTACTCAAGGCGGTTCTGTCGGCGATGCCGTCATATTTCATCTCTGTACTGAAGATGCCTCGACAAATGATTGCAAGGATTGAAAGAACCATGAGGGGTTTCTTCTGGTCCAATCAGGGGACATATGGATAGGGTGCCAGGTTGGTTGCTTGGAAGGAGGTCTGCAGACCGCTGAAGGACGGGGGGCTAGGCGTGAGGGATTTGGAGAGGTCTAATGACAGTCGGTTGGCGAAGTGGGTGGGGCGCCTGTTGGAAGGAAGGGGGGATCAGTTGGGCAAGGTGTTTGAGACGGCATATGGTTGTCCGATGCGTTGGGATTTTCTGGTGTCTCCGCCTAGGGGTGCTTCTCACTTCCTGAAAGGCTTGTCGACGGTGGCCTCGAGGGTGAGGAACTGTTTCGTCCCTGTGTTGGGAAAAGGGGAGATTTTCAGATTCTGGCAGGATGACTGGACAGGTGGTGGTGCGCTTTGTAGAAGATTTCAGAGACTGTTTTCCTTATCCCAGAACAAGGTGGTGTCCGTGGCCGAGGTGTGGGATAGTGGGTGGTACCCGCGTTTTGTTGGCAGTCTGTCAGATGCAAGAACGCATGATTTCCAGACGTTACTGGCTGAGTTGGAGGGACTGCATCCGGCGGCTGGTACAGACATGTTTGGTTGGGATGAAGGTGAGTTTTCAGTTGCGGCTGCTTACAGGAGATTGTCTGCTGGTGATCCTGGGGTGGAGCTGGATTTGGTAAGGGACTGCAGACAGATGTGGAAAGCCGCGTGTCCGCTGAAAGTCAAGATTTTCGCCTGGCTACTTAGGAGAAGGCTGGTGACTAAGGTGTGGAGGGCAAGGTGGGCTCCTGGAGTGTGTAAAGTCTGCTCCTTATGTGGAGGTGGTGAGGAGGATGTTGACCACCTTTTTTTCGTCTGTCCTTTTGTGGTGCAAGTTTGGGATAGAATGGGCGAGAGATGGTGGGAGTGCCGGCTGTTTGAGGAATTCTAGCGCAGCTTCAGAAGCGGAGGTGGTGGTGGTGGACGATTTGTTTTCCGTTCGAAAAAGGAGCTGGCCAAGCCGTTGGCGGTCCTTTGGGGGATTTGGTTGGGTAGGAATGCGGTGATTTTCCGGAGCCAGAGACCTTACGTGGAGAATTTTGTTGAGTCTATCGACTCCTTGTTTTCTCTTTGGGTTGTTTCGGTGTGAGTGGGGGACCTTGAGGTCCGCCTGTTGTAATGTTTGTTATTGTTGATTCTATTATATAAGTTTTTAGGTAGTTATCTCTCTGGATAACTACCCTTTCCTCTTTCAAAAAAAAAACTTCAGTTTCAAGCAGTTGAACATGTTCTACTTTTTGCCTCCAAAAAAGGCCTAAGCAGAGACCGTGGATGACCGTAGGCCAATTGCATTGTTGAATGCAATTTATCTAATTAAGGCAAAGGTGTTTTCTAATACGATACATCTTGTTCTTCCGTAGCTAATTTCCCCTATCTAGACAACTTTTATTTCTAGTAGGTCCCTATGCAACTCTCTTGTGTTGGCAAAAGAGATGATGGCAACGTGGAGAAGATCAAGTGCCCTTCCCTTCATGTGGAAGGTTGATTTCTCCAAGGAAAATGATTCGGTCATTGGGGCATACCTGTGGCAAATTCTTAAGAGGAGAGGATTTCCTGAGGCTTAGGTTCAGCTTATGAAGAGGTGTATCATGACAACATTATTCTCTATGTTGGTGAATGATAGGCCTTATGGAGCTTGGACTTAGCCACAAAGGAGGGTTAGGCAGAGCTACCCTATAACCCCATTGCTTTTCAATGTTGATGTGGATACGTTGGCTTGCTTGGCCTTCAAGGTGTGCAAGGGTGGTCTCTTTTCAAGGATGGAAGAGGATGTGGAGGAGGCTATCTCATCTGTCCTTGGCATGCTGGTGGTTAGATTACCTATTGTCTATATAGGATTTCCATTGAAAGGGAAGAGATTGGTGGTTGCGGAGTGGAAACCTGAAGAGGAAAGAATTGCTGGAAGGTTGAATGCTTGGAGAGGAAAATTGTTGTCCAGGGGAGAAAGGGAGGTGTTGGTTAAGGTGATTTTATCCACTGTCCTGGTTTTTTATCTCTCCATGTTTAAGCTGCCAAAGAAAATTATTTCTAAGCTTGAAGTGACCTAGAAAAGGTTCTTTTGGAAAGGTCTTGGCCATGAAGGACATTTTTTGCTATTGGTGCCTTATAGGAAGATCTACAAATCAAATAAGAGAGGGGAACTGGGTGTTAGATTGTTGGAGGATTTCAATGTGTCACTGCTTATGAAGTGAGTTGCGAGGTTTCTTATTGGAGGGATGACCTGGGAGAGAGACTATTGAAGGACTTGTACGATACTCCAGTTGATGTAGCGCTTGGTCATTCTGCTGTCATCCACCCATCAGCCTTTTGGAGTTCTATGCATTTAGCTATTCAGTGGGGCCTCAATTCCTCTTTCTTTAGCCTGAAAGTTGGTAGAGGTGAGTCCTTCCGATTTTGGAAGGATGATTAGATCGGGAATGGTCCTCTTTTCGGTATTTTCCCACGTTTGTGCAATTTAGCAGCCAACACGGATGCTTTGGTATTGAGATCTAGGATGCAGCATCATCTTCTTGGGCTCCTATGCTACAACTTGGTTTATTAGAGGCTTCCATGGAAGAATTCCAAGGCTTGTTGGGAGTGTTAGATGGAGTGTCTTCCAATGTAGACTAGCAAGATTGTTTTATTTGAAAGGTTGGGGATTTTCTTGTTGGGAGAGCGTACAAGAAGTTTTTTTTAAAGTAGGGACTTGTTTCCCAAATCTCGATAGATTGTTCCTTGGTGTGGAGGTTGCCACTGCCACAAAAAAATAGAAATTTTTCTTTGGCTATTTAGAAGGAAGAAGTTTGTTACTAAGGTGTTTAGAGCGAGATGGGTGGAGGATCAGGATGTGACAAGGTCCTTTTACAAGGCGATGGGGAAGGATTTGGATCATCTTTTCCTCTCATGTCAAATTTTTGTGGAGGTTTGGCATTTAGGTGTGACGTGCAGATTTTGCTTCACTTGATGGCTGGTGGGCATCATTCCAAACCTATGTTCACTCTGACACAGTTGGCTGGGTGAAGACCATTACGACTTTGTGGTCTATTTGGTTGCAACATATGTTGTTATCTTTAGAGGGGAATGGGCTTGGGTGGATAATATTGTGAGGGAAGCCATTTTCCTTTCTAACATTTAGCTCTATAATTTGTAAGTCTGATCCTTTTTTATGAATGAATCTGCTTAGATAATTACTAACCTCTAATAATCTTCCTTCTTTTAAAAAAAATCAAGTTATAAACGTATGTAATTGACATCATTTGGATTGCCTTTTAGAGGACAAGATCCCCCCAACACAAACCTATAGCCACAAATGGCAACACCTAATCATAAATTAGTGCAACCCATTCACCAATAAAATCTCATGGCCCATTATTTTCTTTGAAATAGGTAACAGGACATCAGACTGAGGTCTCTAGTCATCTGAGTCTCTTCACAATCAATTTTGAAGAGATTTCATGAGCTAAATAATTCTGCCAAAAAACCTACTAGAAACAACAACATTATCTATAAGGACACTATCCACAAGAAATATTACTGGTCTTACTGCACTAGCTCATTTCCCCTGTTTGATTTCATCCCAACATATTCTAGATGAGATAAATGATGCTGTCATTTCGGAATTTTTTTCAGATACGTAGTGTTAGACTTTGTCAAAATGACTATCTTACGTGGCAAGCTCAAACTTGATAATGAAGGATGCATTGCTCTATACTACTATGGACCCAAGTACAAAAGAATCATGATTATGAATTAAGATCTTAATGAGAATAATAAGGCAAGGCAAACAAGATGCTATTGATGTGAGCAGAAGTAGAAAGGAGCAGGTGCACCTATCTTTCTTTTTCTTTCCATTCATTGGCAGATGTAAAATATATGTTTCTACTATTTCTGGCTAAATTCCTATGTTTTCCATTGTCAAACACATGAGACAAACCAAACACCAAAGCATCCATCTCTACCACCGAGATTTTGGGAGAATAGACTGCCACTTTCCTCCAAATAGTTCATACAAGTCATGGAAGAAACTAAGTCAACAAAAAAAAGTGGGAAGAATCAAATGTTCTTGGACCAGCCCTCCAGGTGGAGAAAATCTTTAATACTTATTTTTTAATTTAAACAGGAAGCACTTAATGTATTCCATGTTCTTGTTGTAGAATTCTACCATCCAAGGTTGCAAAAGTCGGTGGCATTCGGTTGGTCAAGTCATTGACTAAGGAGTATACGATATAGTGGGGCAATCAAGAATTACTTGATTGGATATCTTTTTAATATTTAAATATATATCATTTATACATATATAATATATTGATGAACTGCATTCACTTGCACTATTCACTACTAAGTCACAAATAAAACTAAGATTTCAATAAGTAAAATATACCATCACATAAAGATCAACTATTTTAAAGCTCAAGGTAATGAAAATAAGTTACAAATCATAAGTTCGAAGAAAATAAATAACATAAGTTCAAAGTCTCCAATCATTAAAATTGCAAAAATTTTTGCTCATGGTTTTATCTTAGGTGGGTAAGGGTTTGATGGCAGATGAAAAAATCTGGATTACATCATTTTGATTTAACATGTGAGATTCAGTAATGCGAATTTTAGTCCATTGAGTATCAGATAAATGTCCTTGAATGTATATGCTATATTGATGAAATATACATTAACTTTATGCTAAATTAAAGCCTTGGAAGTGTGAAATTAATCCTCCATAATTGAATGCTTCAATATTCAACTAATGATATGTTCTTTTGTATTAGCAATTGGGTCAGATTTGGGACCTGATCTGGGTCACCATCATGTAGAACTCAGCTGCATATTCAGCCAACTAAGCAGGCTACTCAGTCGAGTGGTGAGGTTGGCCGAGCGTTGACCCAAGTATGCATGCATGGGTCAGTTAGGTGGTTGACCATGACTACTCAGACAAATAGTCAGTCCAGTTGGCTGATTTTTGCAACACTGCTGCCATCCAAAAGGGGACTTACGGTCTTACTAACTTGCTTCAGAAAGAATAAATTGCTCTAAGAAAGAATATCAACTCCCTAAAAAAATAACAATAAAGAGGAATCATGTCAAGAATATTAAAAGCACTATGTAGGCAAAATATGACACCCCCAAGATCTTGAAAAAATTTAAGTTGGGAATAGGATACATAAAAATTGAAGCATTTTCTTTAATGTAATGCCTATCAACAATTTGAATATTTTTTATTATTTCCTTTCGTGAGTATGGGGCTCAAGCCTAACAAGTTGTTAGAGCCAAAGTTCTCAAATAGATTAAGGTTTGAACTTCAGTCGTTACAAATAGTATATAGGCTAGAAAATATGTAAACCAACTGAAGAATAGTACATCGGCATAGTTGATGAATATGTAATCCTGACAAGGATATTGGAATCAATGATTACCACCTCTCAACACAGTCCTATGCATTTTGTGTTATTGCCTTGGGACCACTTGGCAAGTTGACAAGATCATTTTTTCCCCCAATTATACTCAAGTTTTGAATCGAGTCACCATTGAAAGCTTAATCCACCACAGAAAATATGAACCATTTTCCTTGAGTTTGAAATTACTTAAAAGCTAGCGTCTTTAATCTTTTCTGGGACATGACATTTAATCGATCGAATTCCCACGCTTCTCTTTCTTGGGCAAAGTCCAAAGGATGCGATGGAAAGGGGCTTTCCTCTCGCGAATAAAGACGAACCCAAAAAAGAAAAAGACGACACAATGGAGTTATTGTAAGCAACATCCAGGAATTGAGCCCCACTAAAACAAAACAACATCCAGAATCCAACAGCTCACACTTTCAACAGGTAAGCCACAAACACACAAAGCACCATTCAGCAACTGGAATGAAACACAAATCTACAGGCATATAGAAAGCAGTGAGCGCAAAAAAGGTCAAAAAAAAAAAAAAAAACACTTTTTTTATTAACAACAGGGAAGATGATGGTGGTGGCGTGTGATACCTGTTGAGGTCCGGAGGAGGATGAATCGGTCTTTTTTCTCCATGGGAAGGAGAGTGCTTTCCTCGGTTGAGGGCGAACATAGTCCTCCCCAACGATTACACTCGCTACCGATGTAGATATCGGAAGAAGGGAAGGAGTAATCACCACCAGAATCAGCAACAGCAGCCTGCGCTGGCACTCCATGAGCCAACAGCCACCGATTCCTTTCTCTTTTTGTTGCCGTGTGGGAAAAGGTTTCTTCTTCACTTTATATGTATGTCCATTTACATATATGTCCTTTTAGATATTTGATCTTATAATAGTTTCCGAGATTTCCTATGTTTACGTAGGTGTCCCTATGAATCGGTTGGATTTTTACACGACAACCCTCCATTAGCATGAGGTCAAGAGTTTAAAATTTATATGTACTAGTGCAGAATACCCGTGCTTTGCAACGGGGAGAAACCACTGTACTTCCTGCAAACGCTCTTTGTGTAAGTAAAAAAAACACCTAAACTTCGTAAGTTCTTTTGAATCTAAATGAATACAACTACAAATTTAGAATTTTGCATAGAGAGAAGAGGACAAAAAGTAGGCTCTTTAATTAATTCTTTTATAAATGAGATCATATTTAAAGTTATTTAATTATTTATTGTCTCTTAATTTAATATATATCTTTTTATTTCAGAAAATATGCATTCTTTTGAAATAATTTAAATTAAAAGCTTAATATCTTCAAAACCTCGAGAATTAACGACGATGATCATGTACCAATTGGATGCGATAGTTTTATATATATATATATATATATATATATATATATATTCTAAATATTGATAATTTCTGATCAAATATTTGGATGTTGAAGTCAAGTAAAATTTTGATTTTCGAAAGTCACTAAATCAAAATATCTTTGATTGCGTCATAAGATTTAATTAACCTAAATTATGTTAGAATCTAGTTTAACTTATAAATATGCATTCATTGCATCCTTTTATTAAGTTGTACATATAATAATGCCATTTACTGCATTAATTGATGTTTATTCTTGTTTAGAGGTAAAAAGGAGCTCAAAAGTTATCCTAAGCTAAATAAAAGTTGGATAAAAGTTGGAGCTGCAATAGAACTGGAGCAGGAGCTTGGAATAAAGTTGAAATAAAGGAAGATTGAAAACAGAGAGTGAGAGAGAGATAGACTAGGCTAGTTGTATGAATAAATGCAGAAAAAGAAGTAAAGAATAACTTAGGATATCCCTATCCCTAGCCTTTTAGGATAGCCTTATCCTTGCTCCTATCCCTAAATCACCCTCTTATTAGGACAACACAGCTTAGAACCCAAAACATGTATAACACTATCCCACTATTCACAAGCCTTATCCACTATCCATGTTCCTAACCCTCCTATCCCCAACCAAATCCAAACTCCAAAATCCTATCTAGGCTCATAAAACCCTCAATTGCCTCAATCTAAGTCATTTGGGTCAGCCACCAGCTAATTGGGTCCAATTAGACCAAATTAAGCTAACCCTAGGCTAATTAGGCTCATGGGAGCCTAATTAGACTCTAACCAAACCCAATTAACTAGCCCACACCCAATTAGGTGCACCTCTACTTGATTGGGTGCACTTGAACTCAATTAAGCTCACCCAGATCCTAATTGACACTTACCAACCCACACAAGTCTAATTAGGTTCACTTGAACTTGATTAGACTCGACCTAGACCTATTAGGATCACACACATACTTATTTGGACCACTCTAACCTAATCACACACATACACACACACACCCAATTGAGGGTGCCTGTGGATCTTAAAGGTATAATAGAGGGGAGGGGTGGATAGTATCACTTAAAAATTTAAATAAAATATATTCAGATCAATCTACAAAAGAATGAGACACATATAACACCTAGATTTATGGTGGAAACCTTTCCCAGGTGAAAACCACTACCTAAGCCTCTTAACTTAGGATTTTCTTGCCTAATCAAGGGTAGTCAATCCACTAAAGTACCACTTAAATGAGAGCGGTACAACCTTTTACAATGATCCCTTCTCTTACTAACCTGAAGAGAAGCACAATGACAACAACGGATTTCTCCCAACAACTTGAGATCCGTAATCAAAAGCAACAAGATATAAGAATAATATAAACCTATGGAATATTAATAAAAGCCAAACTAGAATTTTAAAGGAGGTTTGAATCGTTGTGCTTTGGAAGGCGTGAAAGTAGAAGCATAGAAGCACTTAGAGAGAAGCACAGAAAGTTCTTTCTTTTGAATAGATTTCTACTTGAGAGTGTTTTTAAAAGGCTACGTACGACCTCTATTTATAATAGCAAATTGACCTGAAAAGAAAATCAAATTGGTCGATCAATTAATATAGTTTGGTCAATTAAAATGAGTTTTGGCCGGTCAAACTAGTTATTTGATCGATCAATGATTGGTCAATTAATTAGCCTGAATGGTCGATTAAAAGTGTATTTATCAACTTCCTAAAATGGGCTGATTTAATCAATTAATTAAGTTGGTTGGTCAATCAATATCTTTGGTCAATCAATTAAATTATTCGATCGATTAATAACTCTAAAAACTTATTTTTTATGTGAAGTACGAAAATCTATTTGAAACTTATTTTGAGATTCCCTACAAAATAATCTAGACTTAACAAAGATAAAAAAACACTGAGACATAGGTCAGCATTCTTCTAGCTTTGATCTATGAGAGAGTCCTGAAATATTACTTTTGTAGATAGCATAATTTTGATGCATCGAAACAGAAGTACTTATACCAATTAGACTTGAACCAATTCATCTAAACCCAACCTAATAGATCCTAGGTTGACCCAACCTAATTGGACTTGAGCCTACATAACTTAACTCTACAAAAACTATCACAAATACACCCTCAACTTGTCCTACACCTAGTCCATGCTACCTTACCCACCTCCCCACCAAAAGTAGCGACATCCCAACCTCTTTGGGAGCACCAACCCTACCGCCCCTCCTACTTAAATAGACCACCAAGGCCACCACTTCAAGCCATCTTCTTCCTCCCCCATTTGGCTACCATTAGTGCTTGATGTGATATATCAATTTAATTTATTTATTACTCGAAATTTGAGAACATTCCGAGGTCGAACTCAGGGAGCAAATTCGATTTTAGAAGTAGAAAAATCACAATTCACAATACTGTAATGTTTTACAAAAAATGTAGAGACTAAAAGTAGAATTTTTCTTCTCTTTTTCTTCTTTCTCTCCTTCTTTGCTCTCTCTCTCTCTCTCTCTCTCTCTCTCTCTCTCTCTCTTTCTTTTCTCTGTCTTCAAACGTCTGATTCTCGGAATCAGACGCCTTAAGTAGCATTTGCTACGATGCGCGTCTTCTTCTTCTTCTTCCTTTCTTCTCTTTGACTGCTGCTGTTGCTGCTTCTTCTCCTTGGCTTCTTCTTCTCTTCTTTTCCTTTCTGCTTGACCTTCCTCTTTGTGGTAGCTCCCTCTTTCTTTTCTTCTCTTCCTCTTTGGCTCTTTCTTCTTCTTCAGCCCTTTTTTCTGCCTTCTTTTTCTTCCTTTCCTTCTGCACTGTGATTCTTCCTCTGCCTTCTTCTTCAGCTCCTGCTCCTGCGGCTAAGTCCTCAGCCTCTTCCTCTTCTTCAATTGGCCTCTTCTTCTCCTCTTCCTCTTCTTCTTCTTCCCTGCACAGGTACACGATTAAGCAAAACCTACCCCTACCCTTCCTGTGTTCTCTCTCTCTCCATTTCTCTCTTCGGTTCGCTCTCCCAGAGCCTGCTCGAGTATACAGGTCGGGTTGGCATGCCCGTGACCAGGTCCACCGGCGTGCGGTGGTGGGCGAGGAGTGCGGGGGGTAGTCGGGTCAGATACCAGGTCCGCGTAGCGTGGGGTCGCAAACGAGGTGTGAGTAGGCGAGTGGGACCTCACCCCGTGTCAAGAGGCGATAAGCCCCTGACACTTTTTCAATTTAAGTGCCTACACCTACTCGTCAACTTCTGAGGTGGGACTAAATGTCCCACCGTCGTTCGCGTGCGTCCGCAGGAGGGGTCTTCGGCTAATTGCAACTAATGCTTCAGCCTTCGAGGCCAATTGGCTGCCTGGAGATGTGCGCGAGGGAAGTCCGTGCACTCTAGGACTACTGGCTTGGGGCGCTGGAACCTGGATGAAGCTTTAAGCAAGTTTCATGCATTTGCGCCAATGGCGGAAGGGGCCGCGACCCTAAAATCATAAACACAGCCTTGCGGCCCTGTCAGAACCTTCAACAAGCTTTGCCAGAGCACGGCGAAGGTGGCCCGGGGGTCAGCATTATGTGAGGGTGGCTATGTGTGTGTGCCTAGGGCACACTGTGTGCGTGCAGGTGGGTGTGTTCGGGGGGAGGTTCAGTGGGTAGCACGGTGAGTGGAAGGGCGAAAGGTGATCAGTGGGAGGTGGTGAAGCTCAGGGACCGGTCGACGAGGGGTGAAACGGTCTATGGTGCTGGAATGGCCTCGCCGAAGTTGGTGGTCGGAGGTAGAGAGGGTGATGGTGGATTGTGGTGTCGAGGGGTCGAAAGAACGAATTAACAGAGGGGAAATAAAGAGGAGAGTGAGGGAAGCTTATCTAATCGAGTCCAGAGCGAAGGGGGAAGGCTGATGGCGAGCGGCTGGTACTGCCGTCGCCGAAGACGAAGGTGCCAAGGGGAGAGGATGGCAACGAGGAAGAGGGGTTGGAAGGTGCGCACTGGTACGGCGCGATGTGGCAGAGGACGGCGGAGATATCTCTGCCACTGGTACGGTGGCAGAGCAACGAGAAAGGGGAGGAGGAGTCATCGGAAGCTCTGGGTAGTCGACCGGAGTTGTGAGGGGATGAATTGGAGGGGGATCTCAGGCCAAATCGAGCTTGAAGGATGCGACGTGGTCTGTCATTCCTTAAATAGGCAAAGGTTGGCCGAGTAGCGTGCAAGAGCGGCGGGAAGGTCACGCCGGAGGTATGGCCGACCGGAGACCCATACCTCTCGCATGTTCGCACAAGAGGTATGGTGGGCTTCAGGGCATGGGGAGTAGCCCATGCCGTAGGGGGCTCCGTAGGGAGCTCCCCTTTCAAGTTTGGGGGTGGCTCCCCATGCAGATGAGGCGCCATCCTCCGCGTAAAGTTGCTGGAGGTATGGCCCTCTGCTGTGGATGGCAGAGGGACCGAAGTGAATAAAATGACAAGGAAGTTGAGGGGGTAATCGCAAGGGTTTCAAAAAGTTGAGGGTTAGAAAGTAATTTTGAGGATCAAATTGCAAAGTGGGTCAAGACGACTTTCCCTTAGGTCCAAATTTTGGTATAAACTTAATTTGGACCTAAGGAATCAAATGGTGAAGTTTAATTTTAGGTTTAACCATGTTTGATTTGACATTTTGCACAAAAACCCAAATTAGGTCAAAAATTGGGCATGAACCCCAACCTAGGTCAAAACAGGTTCCAAAGGCCAAATTCAAGGTTCTAAACCCTAAGGGATATTTTTTCATGAATTTTAGAGGGTTTAGTTGATTTTTATCTTGCCTGGAACCTTATGAATTAGAGTGGGTTTGTTTTAGGGTTACAGAATGTCATTTAATTCCTAGATTTCATCATAACCCTTTTCTGATCAAACCATCCCACTTTTTCTCTTATTAAGTCCACTTGACCTATGTCTAGATCCTTAGAAATTCTGTTGATGCACTGTAATGGTAAAATTACAGTTTTACCCCTAGTGTCATGTTCTATTCTCAGATTAACAATTCCCTGAATTATGCCTTCCCTTAGGTTATGTAGGAGCTTTTATTCACTTTATTAGGTTAAAATGTGCTAGTTAGGGTTCATGATGAGGTTCTCATCAGTGCTCCACCTCAAAGCCCTTCCTACCACCTCCTAGGGCCATCCACCACCACCTTAGTGGCCAACCACCACCACACACAACCACTAAAGCCTCCCTCTTGGGAGCACCTTTGGTGCCCTTTATTCTAATCTATAGATAGTTCTTATTTGCCTTTTAATTCTACATTTTATTCTACAAGTTACTAGTTTATTTTCTTTCGTTTTGCTTATTTAAACTCACCTTGAGTTCTAGGCGTGCTCCTCTCTACTGTGGCGTGCAGATGGGTCTCTATACACAAGGTCTAGCCACCACTACCCTCCAATGCCGATGGCTCATCGTGAGCACTATCAACAAGGTGGATTTCTACTATATTAGATTTTATTCTTGTCATTTTAATTATGGCCATTTTGATTCTTGTTGTTAAGCATTCCTCTATGCTTGTTCTTTTGAATATTTTTGTCATTATGAATTATTTAATGCAATGCAAGTTTATCTAGTTCCATTCTACATTGTGATAATTTGATCTCGTGCTATTTGATTTGCTTCCTAATCACCACAAATCATTATCATATCACACGCCCACTAGTTATATTAGGTTAATTAGTTGAATGATTTGCCTAGTTAGGTTAGTCGTTTTTAGGGATCATTTTACATTCAAAAATAAAAAACCAAAAAACAATCATAAAACAAAATTTTGAAAAAAAATAGATGGCGACTCCCGCCTAAGTAAATGAAGCGATTATAAATCAAAACTCTCTCGAGAATACTCACGTAATATGTAAATTTCATGATGAGCGTTACTCCTACACATTTTATATTTACCTCCACTACACCATGATCATATGTTTCGAGAGAGCAATGGGGGAATTTTCAATCCAAGAAGTTAGCCACCATCTCTAGGTTTTTACGTTAAGATAGCTTTAGGTTTCTAGCTTTAGATTTAGGATAATTGTAAGCAAAGGAAAAATAATAAAATTAGAATCATTTTTGCAACTTTATCACCTCGTAGAGATCGGTCGAGACTCACTTTTGAGTTTCGTTATTTTTGTTTAGGTTTATTTGTACTCTATACTATGACATTTTCAAATTTCACGCATAGTTTGAACCTAATAAATGGTGTCATTGCAAGGGAGGCATGGCAAACTTGATTTATGATTTCTGACATATTTTGTTTGCTTGCATTTTTTGGAGTGCAGAAACTCGAGTGCAAATCTATGCACACATCAAGCGCAATTTAAAAAAAATTCAAGTGCACGCCACTATTCTTAGTCAGGTGCATTTTAGTTATTGGAACTTTAGGTTTATTTTTGAACCTTAGGTTATTTTGATTGCTTCTTTGTTAAAAATAAAAGTAAAAAATCTTTGAAAAAAAAAGCTTTTTGAAAAATTAAATTCAAAATATTTGAATTTTATTTTTTGAAAAAGAAAAGTTTTTGTTTAAAGAGGTGTTTTCCATTGAAAAATCCTTTTTAAAGCCCCCCTTACCAACTTTAGAAATTTGGCCAGCATTTTCTCAACATTTTAAAAATTCAATTTCTAAATATATAATGCTTTGAAAAATCTAAAATTTGACCTTAACATAGTTTTTTAAACCAGCTTTCCAACGCCACTCTTCATTTGATAAAATTCTCACCATACGAATTTTAAAAATTTACATAGTGAACAAGGATCAAACTATATTAAAATATGACTTTAACTAAAATTAGTGGGGTCTGAAAGCTAGTGAAACCAGATTTATTCATTAATTTTTCAACATTTTTTAGATTAGTATTCATAATGTTTCAAGTTGGAATATTGAAAAGGGGTTTGTCTGCCCTATCCGACCCCAGTCACTCTAAAATCTATATCAATTCACCTGAAATAGTAAAAAGCTAGGAATAATACTCTTTGGAAAGCCAATTAAAAAGGAAATCTACCCTCCAAATTTCATATTGTTTGGATTCCTGACTTGACTTGGAGAGTCATCCCAAGTCAGTGGTTGTGTCTGATTACTACTTTTTAGAAGTGGCATAAACCCTAGGTTAAAAACTGAAATGACCCGCCGCTCTTGGGTTGGATAGGATGTCTGGAGTGTTCACCGGACGTATGGATAGATGGCAGGACGTCTGAAAGTAAAAAGAACCGTACGTTCTTTTGCTTTTCGCATGCGTGCGACACGCATACCCCCCTCCTTCCTCACCAAACCCTAATCACCAACTTTTAAACCCCCACACACCCATGCCACCCTCTCCATCACCAACAGCCACTGCCACCTCCATCTTCTTCCCCATGTTGGCGACCATCTTCGACTTCGCCCCTCTGCCGCAGACGAGCGAGGGCGTGAAGGAGAAAGGGAGAGAGTGTGAGAGAGGGAGTGAGAAAGAGGGAGAGACCTCGTAGGAGCTCGTGCGCATGGAGTGCTTTGCTACGGGTGGGGCGGTGCGAGCTCGAAGGAGCTTAAGGAGGAGGAGCTCAAGAGGGAGCCGTGGGAGCTTGGAGGAGCTCGTGAGGGAGGAGTCGAGGACACGTGCGAGGAGGAGGAGCTTGCGGGCTGAAGCCTTGGCCTCTTGCAGCCGCTGGAGGTGTTGCTGCAGTCCCTGCAAGCAAACTCGCAAAGGAGGCGGCATCGTGAGGAGTTCTACGTACTGGATCATTTCCAATATCAGACATCTAGAGTGTCGGCCAAATGACTGGAGCAGTGGAGGGACGTCCGGAGCTGAAGCCGAACGTCTAAAAGCACGTTTAGTGCAGAGGTATGTGTTTCTGCATGGGTTCCGGCCATGCATACCTTACCGCAGGATGGCTTAGCCATTTTTGGCTCTGCGCGTGCGTATGCAAGTACAGAGCGTTGGAAAGGCGTGTAGTACGCCCTTCGAGGTACTTTTGGACGTTTGGGCACATCCCCAGACATCTGATTGTACTCCCAAATGACCGGAAGGAGGGTCCGATGTCTGAGACTTCCCTTAGACGATTGCGGAAGGATTCGGACATCCGAGAAAGCCGCAGGAAACATAAGGTGAGTTCTGATGCCTTTTAAGACGTCTGGGTCTAGTCCCAAATGTCTGATTTTAGATAGTATGCATGTTTTTGGCCTGTTTAGGGCCCAAATGGAATCGAATTTCCATAAACGAAGTACCATTGTTCTCCGCTCGAGTTTCTCTACTTGTTAGTGTCAAGTATATACTATTTTGAACTCGTCTGATGTGACTTAGTCACTGGTATAGGTCACCATCCTATAGTGTGTTCGGGACCCGCGGAGATGACAGGACCTATGGCTCTGGTCCCCATTCCTCTCGTGTTTCCTGGTAGAGTGGTTTGCTTTAATATCAAGTTTTAATCAAACAAAGTGCATGTTTAGAATAACTTAATTGAACCCTAGGACGTGAAATGAACCCTAGAGCAGAAGCGAATGAATATTGCTTAAGCTACACTATTTCCTTGAGATGCATGTTTAACCAACTTGCTAGCAAATGCATTAGTTCATTGATATGATGCTTTCTTAGTTAGTAAAACACGAGCTGCCTGTTATAAGAATGAAACCTGTAATTTGAATAGTGAGATCGGAATGTTGGAAAATGGAACGAAAGGAATATAAGCATGAATCCTACAGGGAATTAGGAGAAGAACTCTTGTTTATGGAAAGAACTTAGTAAGTAAATGGGAAGTGAGCTAGCTCTTGTGTACACAGTACCAAGGAGAGCAACTATCCCTTTAGTGTAGAGGGGAGCTAGCGGCCCCTTTGGGTTGAGCCTCGGGGTTAAGTCTAGTCACACTACACCGACTTCTATTTGGCCCTCGTGTACGTGGTACTGAGGTGAGGTACTTAGTGTAGGAAGGGAGATAGCCGCCCCATGGGGCTTGGGGTTAGGACTAGCTACCTTACACCGACTCTTGTTAGGCCTACTAGGGCAAACTGGGATAGTCGGACGAGGGTATGCGGACTGTGGAGGGGTGAGACCCCTATTCTGTTCTGAGGGGCGAGACCCCTGTTCTGAGAGGGCAAGGCCCTATATTGTTCCATGCTGTACCTTTAGGCGTACCCACTAGCGGAAATGACTAACCGCGTGCCAGTGTGGGGTAGCTACTCGTGCACTTATCGCGCGTGCTGTAGTCACTACTACGTCGCGACCATGACCTTGAGGTGGTTGACTGGGTGTAGGACTACCATGAGGGACTCTCCTGGCCAGGAGAGCACCACGTGTACATCCTACATCACGGGAAAGACTACAATCAAGATCGTTCCCTTGGGGGAACAGACAAGATTGAGAAATGGCCAGATGAATAAAAGAACAAACAATTTAGAAATACTTGGTTGAGCTAAATAAGAATGGAAATTAATTAGTGCTAGTTTTAATTGTATATAAATGGCTTAATTACCACTCTACTTAGCATTAGCTGAGTACAACATTTTATAACCTTGTTCAGGTCAGGGAGTTGAGCAGCCAGCACCACCGGCTGTAGAGGAAGCTGGGCCCAGTCGAGCCCAGCCTTAGCTGTGTTTCCTTTCCATTTCCTAGCCTCTTTTTGTGGTAGTGAGTATTTTGCTATATGTAATACTAGTTCTGTTATATTTCTGCTTTACTTTTCGCTGTAGTAGTTGTGATGACCTGCACTATTATGAGACTTTCCGTTCTGGTTCTTTTACTGTCTCTGCTTTATTTTTCTGCGTAGTTACATTATACTTGTGGTTGTGAAATATTTTCTGATTTTGGTTATTTCTTGTTGGACGACTAGGTCTTGAGATTAATTGCGGCGGGCCGGTCTCGGGTCCTGTAGGGATCTGAGATCGGGTCATAACAAAAACTTTAGGGTTTTGATTTATTTTAGAGACCTGCTTGACTTGTTTTGGGGACCTAATTAAGTCCATTACCTAAGAGATGAGGTTTGTTTGCTTGCTTGACCACCTCACCTACTATTAAAATCAATTCATATTATAACTTAGGCAAATTACCTTAGGTTCATTTCATTTAGGAGTCAGGGTTAATCAATAAAGAAATATTAACTCGTGCTTGTTATTCCACACTTGCCTAATCAAATAACAAGTTGAACTCCTAAACTCCATTAAATTAGAACTTGAATTTAAAATCCGATCATCCTAAGTAAAGGACCACACTTGAATTACAAGACTTTGCCTTGTGTACTCGTCTTCACTATTTATGCAAAATCGTTATTATTTAAGATATACGTTGTAGTATAGTTGACAAGATCGCTCAAAACATTTAAATTTATAAAGCTCAGAATCGAATGTGAGTCCAAGGTTGTTTGTAGGGAGCAATTGTGCAATTTAATTCACCAATCACAATTTATCAAGAGAATATGAAATTGAAATTAATAAGATGCTCAAAATGATATTTCAATAAGAACTAGAAGAATAGTGCAAAAAGATCAGGTTAAAATGGTGATTTGAATCACCAATTTAACCTTCAATGTTAAGCTCTTAATCTACTCAAATATTTGAACTGTAAACCACAACCATTAATCCACGTCAGGCACTTAAATGTTTCAACAGTAACCAGTAGAATGCTTTAGATGATAGAACAAGGCATCAGACGCCTTATTAGAAGAGGCACAACAGCACAGGAGAAGCACAAGGGCTTCTCTTCTTCAAGCCTCAAAAGAAGCACAGCAGCAGCACCAACAGAGGCTCAAGGGCCTCACACAATCCCTGTAGAGGCTAAGTGTTGAGAGAGGGAGAGGGATAAAATCCCAAGGTAGTAAAACCCGCCCCCTCTCTCTGATTCTCTTTCCTTTCTTCCCAACTCAAAATAAATCGGACCTGGGTAACCGGGTAAACGGATCAACCTAGACCCGCATGGCGTGACCGCGGGCAAGGGCGTGTGTAAGCGGGGATCTCACCCCCTGTGAGTGCTGAGGCGATAAGTCGTAAGCACCTTTTCCTTTTGTACGTTGTAGAGAGCTCTGCACTCTATGATGTGGGACTAATCCCACACTTCCCTTCTTCATGCAGCTGCGATCGATGTCTCTCTGATTGAGCTCAAAGTCGACGCCTTCTGTTGCAATTAGATGCCTGGAGTGTTTCAAGAACTGGAGCCGCGTCACCTGGAGAGGGAATTGAGGATGAACACGGTCGAAGAGCTGCAACTGGAGCTGGAGAAGATGGTGGTGGCAATGGTTGTCCGTCGAAGTACCTAAAACTCAAAACACAACCTTACGGCCACCTCAAAGCAACTTAAAAGCTTTGCCGTGAAGTGACGAGTGTGATGGTGGTGATTTTAGGGTGTGGTGTGCTCGGACGTGGGTGGTCGGTGACGAGGAAGGTGATCGAAGGAGGGCGTGTTTGGTAGAGTGTTGGAGAGCGTAAAACCCTAAATTTCTTTAGGGCTTTTGGAGGGTGAGTCGTTGCAGAGCTAATGGAGGTGGTAGCAGGCAGATTGCTGGTTTATGGAGGACACGCGATGTCATCGGAGCTTCGCCTGCGAAAAGGAAGATGGAGTGTGTGCGTGTGGAGCGGCAGTTGAAAGTGCGGTTTAAGTGGATAGAAATGAAGTAGAGGAGTAGGAGAGGAGTTTAGAGGGAAGCAAGAGGAAGAGCAGGGGAGAGGAGGTGCTGGAATTGGTTGGCCGACGTCGGAGAAGGCGATGGAGTCTGGTGAGGTGGCGGCGATGATGAAGAGGCGGAGAGCAGTCTCTCTTTGGCCAGAGAGATGCGGAAGAGGAGGAAGGCAGACGGTCGTTCAATTTGATGGCTGGACGGTTGAAAGAGGAGGGTGGAGAGATTCGCCAGAGTCGAAGGTGCAGATGGCCAGAGAAGAGGAAGAGAAGGTGATTCTGACTCTAAACTTTGCTAAAGAGCAAGGCCTTACGAGGGGGAACCTTTTAAAGGTCTCAGGGCATGCTCCAAGCATGGGAAGAAGCTCGTCGAGCTCGAAGTCTCAGGGAAGAAAATCCCTGAAATTTCAAGCGATCTCATGGTCTTCTCGATGCAAATCAAGGTCCAATATGTGATTCAGATGATTGGAGATCTTAGGATTCTTCCTTCTAAATTTGGGGGTATTTGGCTGAGTACCGAGCTAGAAAACCTCACTTGAATCTCAACGAAGGAGCTCTGTTCACACTAATGGCAACAGAAACCATTTTGAAGACAATGACAAGAAGTTAGGGGGCTAAATGTAAATATTTTGAAAGTTAGGGGCTTAATTGAGAGGAATATGGTTTAAATGGACGAAAATGCAAACTAGGTCAAGATGGACTCTGATTGGGACAAAATTTTGGTATAAACCTAATTTAGACCCAAGGAATCTGATGGTGAAGTCAGATTTTAGTTTGACCAAGTTTGACTAGAAAATTTGCGTAGAAACCCAAATTAGGGTAGAAATCTGTTTGTGACTCTATTTAAGGTCAAAATAGGTTCAAATGATCAAATCAAGGATACCAAACCACAAGGAATATTTTTATATAAATTTTAGGAGGTTTAGATGAATTTTATATTGATCGAAACCTCTATAATTCAAGCAGGTCTAAAATTACGATTTTAGGTGTTGATTTGATTCTCGAAATGCGTTAAACCCTGTTTCTGTCTGTGTGGACCCACTTATTAGACTTTAATGCTCATTTGACCTTAGATTAACCCTTGAAAAATCTCATGGTTACCCTGTGTTCTTGATATGATGTTAAATTTACAGAATTAACCCTAGTTTCCTGTTCTCTTCTCAAAATAGAATGATGTGGAGTTATAACCCTTAGATGGTTATGTAGGAGCATTTATCTTTCAATCTTGACTAAAAGTGGCTAGTTAGGGCCTATGATGGTGTTCCCATCATACCCCCATGCCTAGGTTTTGCTAGTTCCTTAGCAAAAATCCTATGGATCAAGCTAGGTCTCTAGGTCAGATGTAACCATCAGGATGCCTTACGAAGTTGCATCTCTAGAAATTAGATCAAAATACCAATAATAGGCCTAGAGGTACTCAAGTACCATCCAAGATCTAGACCTGACCAGCTTTAGCCTAAGTCTTCTGCGAAAGTTTCTAAGGCCCGCAAAAACTACCTAGAGGTTTGTTCACCCCAGCGGTTAAAGCACCTGTGCTTGGACGTAACATGTCCAGGTTTAATTTTCCAGTGCATTTTGATAAGAGAGGGATAGAGAAGGATTTTTCATTTGGAGAGTTTTCTCTCTTTTCTTTTTATTTTTCCTTAAATCCAGCCTCAAATTGGCCCTAAACACGATTTGTATTGGATTCCTTGTCCCCACCATCAATCCTTGAAGGGTCCCTGGCTTTCGATGCTTCAGGATAGCACCGCTCATGGCAACCCTCAGAACCCTGGCTTTCAACACTTCAAGATAGTGCCGCCCATTGCATTTTGTAGCTAAATTCAAGCCCTAGCAATCGACATTTTGGGATAATCCCACCCATGGCACTTGAACCAGCACAATACATGATACTTCTGCTCACCCTCTAATGGGAACACCATCATGAGCCCTAACTAGCTCATTTTGACCTAGAAAAGAGAACAAAAGCTCTTACATAACCAAGTGAAGGGCCTAACTCAAGGAATAACCGATTTGAAAGAAAAGCAAGAAACAAAGGGCAAAATTATAATTTTATCATTACAGTACAACAACAAGATTTCTCAGGGGCTAAACATAGGTCAATTGGTCTGAACAAGATAAAAAATGGGTTGGTTCAATCAGAAAAGGGTTAATGTGAAATCTGGGAATTAAATGATTTCTTGTAATCCTAAAATCAACCCACTTAATTTAACAAGGTTCTGGTCAGGAAAAAATTCAACTAAATCCTATAAAATTTATGGAAAAATATCCTCTAGGGTTTAGAACCTTCAATTTGGCCTTTAGAACATATTTTGACCTAAATAGGGGTCCTAGTCAAATATTTGCCCTAAATTAGGTTTTTGTGTAAAATGCCAAGTAAAACATGGTCAAACCTAAAATCCAACATCACCATTGAATATCTTATGTCCATATTAGGTTTATACCAAAATTTAGACCTAAAGGGAGGCCACCTTGACCTACTTTGCAAAACAGTGCAACCCAATTACATTCATGCCCCTAGCTTTTGAAAACCCTTGCAGATACCCCCTAGCTTCCTCGTTGTTTTTTGCAATTAGGTTCCTCTGCCATTACAGCAGAGGAATCCTACTCCGGCAAGAATTCAAGGGGGATATCTCCTTGATTCCTCAGAGAATCCTCAGAGAATCCCTCTCAAATTTGAAAGGGAGATTCTCTGAGAAATTCCCGATCATGTGAACCCAATCTCAAGCTCTGATTTCCACCTAATCTCTCATGCGAACGCATGAGAGATGTGGGTATTTCTCGACCTTCCAACTCATAAGGCTTGCCCGTGCTTGGAAGCTTTCCTTCCAAGCACAAGGCCCTCAGCTAGAGATTATAAAAGCTCCCCCTAACCCTGTCGTTCATCCCCAACTCGGTTTTGTCGGAGATAACCCCCCAACTTCTCTTCTCCTCCGGCCAGACTCCCAGCGAGCTCTGGAGACCTATACCTCATCCTCTCGTCGCTCTGCCACAATACTAGTGGCAGAGTTGCCCTTGCCTCCGTCGTCTGTGTCGCGCCATACCTGTGCACGCGCCAACTACCCTCTCGTTATCCCGTCCCCCTTCAACTAGGATCTTTTTCTCCGGTGGTGGCAGACACGAGCCTACCGCCATCCTGTCTCCTCTCGTCTTTAGATTGGGTCAGGTATCTTCCCTCTCTCTCCTCTTCCTGTTTCACCCTCTTTATTTCCCAAAACATCCTTCGACGTTCACAGACCACCACCATCTTCTCCACCTCCGGCAGACCACCGGTGAGGTGCTCCCGTCATTCCACACACCCATCCACCTCACCAAACACCTCAAAAGCTCTGCCACGACTCACTAATCATTTCCCCCCTTTCCATTGATCGCCACACGCTCCACACTCTTCCCCCGAACAAACCCATCTCCACGGCCACAGAACGACCTAGGCACGCACGCCTAGGCTGCCTCGCGCCACACCAACCACCAAGGCATCTACGCCGTGCCATGGCGAAGCTTCTTGCAAGTTTTAATGAGGCCGCAAGGTTGTTTTGCTTGAATGCAGGTTCAGATTTCCGTTGCCATTAGAGAAGGCTTGCAGAAGCTCGCAACCTTCATTCCAGGCGCCAGGCTTCAGGCATCCAAGTCCCAGGTGACGCGGATTCGTATCATGCACTCTTAGCCAGGTGATTGGCTGTGGAGGACTCTGCAGCTTCAGCAATTGAGCACGACCCCTACGGGCGTGCGTGAGAAGCGGGTGGGACATTTAGTCCCACCTCGGTAGTTTTAGAACGAGCGATGTGGTATAAATTGTAAAAGTGCCAGGGGCTTATCTCCTCCTGACACGGGGTGAGGTCCCACTCGCCCTTCATGCCTCGTTTGTGCCCCACGCTTCGCGGACCTAGTATTCTAACCCGATTACCCGTGCACTCCTCGCCCACCACCCACGTCGGTGGGCCTGGTCCCGGGCACGCTGACCCGACCCGTTTACCCGAGATGGCTCTGGGAGAGCGAGCCTAAGAGAGAAAAGAGAGAAAGTTCACGGGGGAGGGTAGGGGTAGGTTTTGCTCTTGTAGGGAAAGGAAAGAAGGAAAAAAGCCAAGGGTGCAGAGCCAAGGAAGAGGAAGGAAGAAGCTTAGGTAGAAGAAGCTAAGGAAAAGAAGATAAGGAGAAAACGTGGCTGAAGAGAAGGCAAGGACCGAAGGAGGAGGGAGCTGAAGAAGAAGCTAAGGGCTAAAAGGCAGAAGAAAGCTGAAGAGGATTAGGAGCTAAGGAAGGAAGAAGAAGACAGTTGAGGCTCGCAAGGCCAAAGAAAGAGAGGAAAGAAGGAAGAAGTCAGCGAAGAAAAGAAGCCAAAGAAGCTAAAGAAGAAGGGAAGAAGAACAGAGAAGCCAAAGAAGAGAAAGCCAAGGTAGAGAGAAAGAAAAGAAAGAAGAGAAAGAGAGGAATGAGCTAAAGAAAGAAGCAAAAGAAGAATCAAATACTTTTTAAGACATTTTATTGGCCAATTCTTCTCAATTTCTCTTTTATATGTTTTCTAGCTACATTTTATTATTCATAAACTCATGCTTGACATTCTGAATTATATTTTGTGTAGTCTTAAGTGTTCAAATTGCATCTATTATTGAGATTAGTGCATGAATTCCATTTGCTCCTTGTGTTAGACCTTGGACTTAAACTTCGAGTAATAAAATTTATTTGTTTTCAAAGCGATTTCAACTATACTACAATGCATTACTTTAAACCCGATTTCGCCTTGTAAACACCCTCCACAGCAGGCTGACCTCTGGAGGAGTTGAGAGAAACAATGCGACAGACAAACACTCAGATGCGGTAGATAAACCAGGAAAATCTGTAGATCATGGGAGTTATGGCCGCCCAGATGTAGAGCATTCAGAACTAGCTATAGGAGAATAGGACACAAGGAGTCTTGCCCTCACAGCTCATCCTAAGCACATGTTGTATACCAAGCACCTCCTATATCTCCTAGATATTCTTAGCCTACTATGCTACCTACACAGCTGCACAATCTACCCCTTCTGCTCCTCCCCCACTAACGTCAAAAAATGTGTTAAGGTAATTTGTATTTTGTGGCATGTGATTATGACATTAATTTTGATAAGAATAAACGAATGGTGAATTAGAGTGTCGATCACAGGGAGGTGCAAAATTGAATCTTCTTGTCACTAAGATTTATTGTCGTAGGATTATTATGTCTCTTTGCTTACTTGAAAAGAAGAGAGAGAGAGAGAGAGAGAGAGAGAAGGGTTAGGAATTTGAGGTAGAATGAGGTTGCTCACTACACTTTAACATAGCTAAGGAATAAACATAACAATAAGCATACTATGATCAAAATGAGAGCCTAAATTAGAATGCATAATAACAACAAGTATTATTATGAATCATGTAACAAGTGATTTACAAAAATGAGTATCAAAGCTAGAAGAAAGCTTGAAAAGAACTACACTATAAACTATGTAAAGAAGAAGAGCTTAGGTGAAGTGGAGGCTTATCGAGGTAGCCATGGTGGTGGAGGAAGCTCCATTGGTGGCTTGGTGGCTCTAGGGACTTGCGTTGAAGCTCTAGAAAGTGGTAGAATGCTTGGAGAAGAGATCCTTTGCAATAGGGGGCCATAAGACCCTTTTATAGGCAAAGGAGGGCCTTGAACTGGCCTAAGACGACCTTAGATCCCGCCTGGACCGCTGCTAGGCCGATCCAAGTGCATGAACCGGTTCCCTCGTGCTCGCTCCAGCTTACGCACTCGTAGGCTCACGCAAGCTGGCGTGGCTGATTCTCATCCGTCCATCGCCGCATCCAATGACTAGGAGTGCTTATCAATCATGCCTTCACGTACGCATTGCATCGTGCTCTCACGATGCTCGAATCCCAGCTGGCCACGTGGCTCATCTCGCACCTGTAGATCACGTGCCAATGGTGTAGATGGAGTTGCGGATCAATGTGCACGATCGAACAGATCATGCTACACGCGATGCAGCTCGATGAGAGTCATTGATTATAGATCGTGCGGCCCTAATAGCGCGCCTTTGTGTGTTGAGTCGTTGATCGTGGCTCAAACACGTGATCTCTGCACTTGAAAGGCATGTGCTGTATCGTTGCGCTATGCTATGCGGTGTGAGTTCTGGACTATTGATTGTTGATCATGTGGGCAGTGATGATGGGTGGCATGGTGCGCTATAGAGTGTTTGATGACGATCAAACTGTAGATTCCCTACTCAGAGGGGGTGAAATCAGCGTGACGTAAAAAAATGCGGAATATAATGTAAAGCAATCACACAAGGTACACAATTATTTTTAAGTGGAAACCCAAACCGGGTGAAAACCACCACCTAACCCTCTCGAGTTAGGATTTTCTGATCAACCAAGTTGATCAAATCCACTAAACGAATCACTTTAAATGAGGGTGATTCAACCTCAATTACAACCACGCTACAAGTGCGAGGGTAGAGTTCCTCAACCCCTTCTCTCCACGAGAAGGATTTTGTCCCACGAAGGAGACGAAAATTTTCAAAGCGAATACCCAACCAAATAACAAAGATAAAATAACAAATAATCCTATAGAGCTAACAAAGTAATTTTAAACCTAGCTTCTATAGGAATTAGGAAACTCCCCTTTGCAAGGAGTGCGTCGAGTTGATGACGCGGGTGCGTGAGCCACGCGACGGCGCAACGTCGCTCTCGTGAACTACGGCAGGAGAGCGGGTGCGCGAAGGCTTGATGCTCTCTAGATGTAGAACTAGAGCTTAGAGAGAAAGAGATTATTTTCTTGGACACAAAAGAGTAGAAAGTATGTTGCTTAGGTGTGTCTTAGTGTGTCTAAGTGTGCAAGAGGTTCCTCTCTATTTATAGAGGCCTTAGGAAAGCTTTGGAAGGCTTAGGAAAGCTTCCATAGCCGTTGGGAGCAAAGCCCAAGAGAATCAGGCTGAAATCAGGAACAATGATTGCACTGACAGGGTAATCAGACGTCAGATCCTGGCATCAGACGTCTGGAAGATCACTTTAAGACGTCTGAAAATAAGGTCAGACGTCTGATTTTGGGCGGGTCTCTTCCTGACTTGAATAAGATCTAAACAGGGTTCTAGCGCAAGTCCATCAGAGGACATACAGGACGTCTGGCACTCTGTCTTGACGTCTGGAAACCTACTTTTTCGTGGGAATGGATTTCCAAGAGAGTGCAACGGCTAGAAAATCTCTGAGAAGAGATTTTGGGTCAGCCGAGGCAAAACGGTCATTTATCAGACGTCTGGAAAGGCCTAAGGACGTCTTATAAGGCTCTAACGGTCATATCCTTGAGTGTTTGCTAAGCCAGCCAACGGTCCACTAATTGGACGTCTGGCAAAGTCATCAGACGTTTGGTCTAAGGTCTGGATGTCTGATTTCATCAGACAGAGCTAACAAGTCCAGCCTAAAAGTTTATCAGACGTTTGAATCAACAGTCAGACGTCTTAAAACACGTTATCAGACGTCTGATTTTGGAATTAGACGTCTGGAAATGCTATTTGAACCCTATATTGGTTTTCTAAGTTTTCTACAGAAAACCTAAGTATCCTAGGGTTGTGCTGATGTTCCTAGGACTACTGTTAGGGTACTTTGAGGCTCTTTAACATAATGTTCTAAGGAAATAAAGAGTAAGAAAATAAAGATAAAAGTACATGAAAGGAATAAATAGAATTCTATCCTATTCTTCTTGTCCTTCCATCTTCAATCTATCGCTCCTCGTGAATCTCCTCTGTTCTCCATCAAGCTCCTCCAATCCGTCCTGGATGCGAGCTCGAACTCCGTTTAATCACGTATCCATTTGCAATTTGCCTGAAGTCTAAGACTCCAAGTGCAATTGTTAAATGACACGTGTTTTGTTATCATCAAAACAAACGATCGTGGTGCCCTAGCCCTTGGAAATGAGAAGCTCAGATTGGACATTTTCAGGGTGATTAAGAACTCACATTGTGATTGAATCGAGGATGACTCGGATAATGAGGATTTTGAATATTGTGCGAACAACGAGCTTCATTGTTGTGAGTCGACTGCTCACGCATCCTCTCTAGGGCTCAATGATTTAGAGGCAGCTGAAGACAGGATGACTACTGCTGATATTGTTTACATTTTACCACTTCCTGACTTAGATTATCCAAGGTGTTCCTCTGATCCTGACACCCCAAATCAGATATATTCTCATTCTTTTGATGTACTTCATGTTTCTAACCCACCCTTGTTAGTGCAGGCTGGCGTGGCTGCTACGTACGATTTTGGTCCACCTGAGAGACACACAGATGGGATCTTTGATCCATGTTTGCCCTAGATGGCATTTCCAAACCATAGCGCAAAAAGTACGAGTTCAATTTTTGCCGCCTTCGTGTAGTAGGAGGACCCATGATATTGGTACAGAATTTACGCGATTTTCTAAATACGAGTTTTTGTCGTTGAGACACTCAAATTCGACCAACTTTTAAAATTTATAAACCTAGATAGTAGGGTATTTAGGGTCGTTCAAGGAGGCTAAATTCTTAATCAAATAGCTTATTCTCTCTCTCTCTCTCTTAAATCCTCAATTTGTGTTTTTGTTATTTTGAGATTTTTAGGGTTTTCAAATGATAATTGGGCCAACACGATGTGAAATCAACTACACTTAAGTGACAAAATAAAACCTACCCCTCTAAGATCACCTTAGGTAAGTGCGCCTAAGGTAATTAGAGAGGTGAAGTGGGTGCACTAAGGTAAACAAAACAAAAAGAGATTACTAAAACTGGCACAAGGAAAATCACAGAAAAGCAACTTGTATTAATTAGGTAGATGTTACGACCCGGTTCCCGAACCCCTACAGGACCCGAGACTGGCTCGACTCAACTAATCCCAAGACCCAGTCGTCCAACAAGAAATAACCGAAAAGTAGGAAAATATACCACATTCACTATGCAATGTAATTAACAGTAAAAGTGTACAAGCAGTAAAGGAAGTAAAAGCTGCTAGCCAGAACATACCACCATAACAACAGGAAAGTAGAACAAAAGTATAGTAACGGGAACAGTAAACAAAACTCTGAAACTCACTAGCAGAAAAGAAAGTACAACCACAGTACGAAAACTACTGCTGGGCTCGACTGGGCCCAGCATACTCTGCAGCCAGTAACTCGGGCCGCTCAACTCCTAGACTTATAAAGGGTTATGTGAAAATGGAGTCAGCGAACGCTGAGTAGAGTGGTAACCAGACTATCTAAAGCAGTAAAAGCAAGCAGGTAAATTTATCTTTTCCATTTATTTATTTTTCTCAAGTAATTTCTTTTCACCCCACTGGTTTACTTTTAGATTTCTTTCTTGATCTCGCATGTTCCTCGTGTTGGACCCTAGTTCCATCTCTCTTCTGTGTTTTGGTGTTAACAAAACCATTTTAAAATTTAAATGTTTATGAAGTGATTACAGGTCAAAAGAATTTGTGGATGCAAGCAAAAAGATTGCACATGAGGGAATAATTTTTATCAACTTTAGATTTTATTGTATCTTAGAATTTTTGTATGTCTCCAAATAAGTAAAACATAATCTAGGTGTTAAAATCAAAGTAGAGATAACTAGGATTCAGAATTTTGTTCATTTACTTGGTTCTTAACTCAAAATCGACTCTTTCAAAACAAAGTCACCTAGAGTAGATTGGATTCCTCTAAAAATTGATTTACACTAATGATCTTCAGTACTTGCTAGGCACAGGTTTGGACCTAAGTTCCAAACTGTGAACATCAAGTACCGGTACTCGTCATGCGTACCGGTATCAAGTGGTCACAGTTTGTGCGCTGCGTTTCTACCTGGACCTTATAAGTACCGGTACTCATCATGAGTACCGGTATATGTAGGTCATAGGACCCAAGTCTGTGTGTCACAAGTACCAGTACTCACAATGAGTACTGGTACCCAGTGATTTGGTTGTACTGACTGTATGCAGTCAGTATCGGTACCAAAAGTTCAGTACCAGTACCAACTAACCGTTATGACCAGTCTGAATGACTATTTTGCAATTAATCCTATTTCTAATGTTTCTAAAATACCCCTAATGGCTAGAATTCGTGGGAGAGGTGATTAGTGACTTATATAAGCACTCTTTGAGTGTTTTTTTGATATCTCTTAAAAAAAAATCATACTCTTGCCTACACCTTCAATCCTCAATTTTCAAGCTGGATAAGAGCTTGGTTTGTTGCATACCTTTCAAGGCCTCTCACCATTTGCAACAAATCATCAAAGGTGATCGTGTTTTTCTGTATTCAATCGTTTCTTTTACGCCTTAGTTTTCTTGTTAGATTTGTTTATACTTGTTGTAAGAAATATTCTTGTTGGAGACTTAGGAAATAGTTGTAAGCTACTACTTACATTTTACTTACACCTGTATCTTTATCACTTTTCATATCTTGTAATTGGGTTGAGGTAACCCGTTAATTACCTCTGATATTAGTATATTGATTCCCTCTGAGTTGAGGGAATCGGGTTAAAAATCCTAAGTCAGGAGACTTAGGTAGTGGAGTACCTAAGTGAGGGGAACCACTATATATCTTGTGCCTTTTTTTTTTGTGGTTTGTTTTGTCTTGCAATTTTTATTTCCCACACTATTCATCCCCCCTTCTAGTGTGCTTGTGATTTACAGATCCTACAGGTGGTATCAGAGCCAAGTTGCGAGAAGACGTGACAAATCGACTTGCAATGGCATATCAGTCAAGTGCACCGAAGGACAGTCATCCACTCGTCCTCCCTTCTTTGATGGGATGGACTATGGATACTAGAAGAGGAGGATGCAAATCTTCCTCAAAGCCATGGATGAAGATTCGTGGACTCTCATTCAAGAGAGGTACATGGATTCGGAACCGCTGGAAGGAGTTGAATGGACAGCTGAGCAAAAGAAAAAGATTGCCGGAAATGCGAAGGCGATGAACGTACTCTATTGTGCGTTATCAAGGGAAGAGTTCAATCAGATCTCCGCATGTGAGTCCGCCTACGAGATATGGAATACTCTGCAAATCACCTATGAAGGTACGAGTAAGGTTAAAGAAACACATATTTCTATTCTAACAGAAAGCTATGAGTGTTTCAGGATGCAGAAAGGTGAAACAATCAAAGGGATGTACACAAGATTTGGAGAGGTCATGAATCCAATGAAGAATCTTGGAGTCAAGCTGAAGGAGGAGTAGCTTGTAAGGAAAATCTTAAGATCCCTTACAAGTGATTGGTCTCCAAAGACCACAGCCATCCAAGAGGCAAAAGATCTTTCTACTCTCTCCTTAGATGAGTTAATTGGAAGCCTCATGGCATATGAAGTCCAGTTGGAAAATATGAAGAAGAATGAAGCAAAATCCATAAGCAAGAAAAAGGAGCTTGCTTTCAAATCTTTAAAGGAGGTATCGAACTTTGATGACTCCAATTCCGACAAAGAAGAGGAGCTTGCTTTTCTAACGAGAAGATTCAGAAGATTCATCCGAAAACAAGTTAAGAAAGTCAATAAATTTTCAAATGACATTATTTGTTTTGAGTGCAAGAAGGGGCACGTACGAAAAGATTGTCCAATGATCAAGAAGAAGAAGGAAGAAAAGAAGGATAAAGAACTCAATCGAAGAAAAAGAAGATTTCAAGAAAGGCATACAAGGCAACTTAGGATGATAGTGATTCCGACACGGAATCGTCTTCCGAAGAATCTGAAGAAATAGAAGTTGCACATCTTTGCTTAATGGCAAACAATGACAACTCGGAAAATGAGGTAGATTCTGAAGTCACCTTTAATGAATTAGTACAAGCATATGAAGATTTATATAATAAGGCTAGGATGATTAAAAAGGAAAATAAGGTTCTACATGATAGCTATAGAACTCTAGAAATAAAGAAATCTTGTTTAGAAATAGAATTGATATGTTCAAAGAAACTAACAATCAATTACATACAAAAATAGTAGAATTAGAAGATATTTATGAACACTTTGAGGACACTTTGAATAATTTAAAAACAACTAGGCTGAATACGGAATTTTGTAATAATTTAAAAGCCAAGTTCAATAATAAGAAGAACACACAAAATAAATCACATGCACCTAGACATACATGGATTTATCAAAAGGTCAAGAATCTTAAGAATTATAGATCTAACACTAAAGTGATCTATAAACCTAAGGATTTGAAAGGTACTAACCATCAAGGACCCAAAAGAAAATGGGTACCTAAAATAGATTTAATAAATTGTCTTGCAGGTCAAAAAGGACAAATGGATCCTAGACAGTGGTGTTCCAAGTACATGACGGGACACTCTAACCTCTTTATAAAATGGACCAAAATCGAAGATGGAGGACATGTTAAGTTGGGAGACAATAAATGTTGTTGCATTATTGGTGAAGGTATAATAGGAAACTCTTCTAAGCAGGTACGTAATGTTCTTTTAGTAGAAAACTTAAAACATAACCTGCTTAGTGTTAGTCAAATTTGTGATAATGGATGTGATGTTTTGTTCACTAAAGTTGATTTAAAATATTAAAAGAAGGAACAAATACGGTTTTAATTGAAGGCTTTAGATATGAAAATATCTATGCTCTTCATTTTTCAAAAGAGAAATATGTAAAATGTCTGCTTGCCTCCTATATTGAAGTAGATCTTTGGCACCGTAGGCTAGGTCACATTAATCACAAATATCTTAATAGGTTAGCCAAAAATGAGTTAGTAAGGGACCTACCTAAACTAACTTATAAGAAGGATGTTTTGTGCAAGTCGTGTGAACTCGGAAAAATGCACAAAGCCTCTTTTAAACCTAAAGACTTAGTTTCAACAACACAACCTTTAGAGTTGTTACACCTTGATTTATTTGGATCAACACGATTTGAGAGTCTAAATGGATCAAAATTTTTCCTAGTTATTGTTGACGACTTCTCTAGGTTCACTTGGGTCATCTTCTTGAAACATAAGGTTGACTCATTTGATTCCTTCCTAAGTCTTACTCAAAGACTTTAAAAGGAAAAAGCATCCTCTATTCTTAGACTTAGGACTGATCATGGGGGTGAATTTGAAAATGAAAATTTTTCAAGTTTTTGTGTCAATTCTGGCATAGCCCATGAATTTTCATTTTCTCGGGCTCCATCTCAAAATGGTGTTGTAGAGCACAAGAATCGCACTCTACAAGAATGCGCCCGAACTTTGCTCTTGGAGTCTGGGCTTCAAAAATATTTCTGGGTAAAAGCCATTAATACGGCATGTTATGTTCTAAATAGGACACTTTTAAGGCCTATTATTAAGAAAACTCCATATGAGCTTTATTATGAGAAGTTTCCTAGGATATCATATTTTAGGGTATTTGGAAGTAGATGTTATTTATTAAACACACGTGACCGGCTTAATAAGTTTGATGCTAAAGGTAATGAAGGCATTTTTATTGGCTATTCAATAAGAAGCAAAGCTTATTGAGTTTTTAATAAAAGGACTTTTGTCATTGAAGAATCCCTGCACGTTTCATTTGATGAATCAAACTTAGGTGAACCGGAACCAAATCATTTAGATTCTGATGATGAAGATACTCCCTTCATTGATGTATCAAAAATAGAAGATTCACGAAATGTACATGATCTTCCAAAAGAATGGGTACACCATAAGGATCACCCTCAAGAACAGGTTATTGGTGATATTGAACAAGGTGTAAAAATCCGATCTCACTTTAGAGCTGATTTTGTCCTTAATGCTTTTGTTTCATAACTTGAACCCAAGAAAGTTGATGAGGCATTAAAGGATGAATCATGAGTTGTAGCTATGCAGGAGGAGCTACTCTAATTTACTAGGAACAATGTATGGAACTTGGTACCCGCTCTTGAGGGTAATTCCATCATTGGAACCAAGTGGGTGTTTCGAAACAAATTGGATGAATCTGGTTCAGTGATCAGGAATAAAGCCAGACTTGTAGCTCAAGGCTATAACCAACAGTAGGGTATTGACTTTGATGAGACATATGCTCCTGTTGCTCGCTTGGAGTCCATACGGATGCTACTTGCCTTTGCAAGTGCAAAGGACTTTAAGCTATATCAAATGGATGTCAAGAGCGTTTTTCTTAATGGTTATATTAAGGAAGAAGTTTATGTTCTTCAGCCTCCTGGGTTCGAGGACCCAGCACACCTAGAGCATGTATACAAGCTCAATAAGGCGTTATATAGACTTAAACAAGCTCTCAGGGCTTGGTATGATAGGCTTAGGACCTTTCTTCTTCAGCACAATTTTAGAATTGGAGTTCTTGATTCAACTCTTTTTGTAAAAGAAGGTAATGACATCTTATTGGTTCAAATATATGTCGACGATATTATATTTGGATCAAATAAGGAGTCCTTGTGTCAACATTTCTGTGAGACTGTGAAGACTGAGTTTGAAATGAGTATGATGGGTGAATTCAGATTCTTTTTAGGACTCCAAATTCAACAATTAGACACAGGAATTTACATTAGTTAAACAAAATATGTTCTTAAAATTCTCAAGAAATTTGACTTTAAAAATGTAAATGGCAAAGAGACTCCGATTGCTCTATCTACTTCTCTTGGTGAAGATTTATCCGGCAAGAGGGTAGATGAAAAGAAATACCGCAGAATGATAGGTTCACTACTATATCTCATAGCTTCTAGACCTGATATTCTTTTTGCTACATGTTTATGTGCGAGATTCCAGTCCGAACCTAAGGAATCTCATTTTAATGCAGTAAAAAGAATATTTAGATACCTAAACAACACAAAAGACCTTGGTCTTTTCTATCCTAAAGCACAATGCTTAGATCTACTATCCTATAGTGATGCAGACTATGTAGGGAGTCGGACAGATCGAAAGAGCACAAGCGGCACATGTCATTTTATTGGAGAATCTCTAGTCTCATGGTTCTTTAAGAAGTAGACTTATGTTTCACTTTCTACGACTGAAGTAGAGTATATTGTAGCTTCACTTGCTTGCTCTCAGGTCATTTGGATGAGACAGACTTTGTCCGACTTTGGATTGATTTTTGAGCAATCCAAGATATTATGTGATAATACAAGTGCAATAAATCTATCCAAAAATCCGGTACATCATTCACGTACCAAACATGTAGACATTAAACATCATTTCCTCAGAGATAATGTACTTTAAGGCTCTATTCAATTAGAATTCATTGACACTCAAAACCAATTGGCAGACTGTTGAACGATTTACGAATCGCTACGCTTACGTGTTTGGTTTTGGAAAACCTGTCGTTATAGTTCGAAAGCGAAGAATTCGTGTTCAACAAATAAAATTTATACCGAAAAGAATTCCGGGTCGAACACAGGGAGGCTACGTTGATCTATTTTCGCAATTATATTTTTTTTAGGATTTTTGATAAGCAAGGTAATATAATTACAATGGAGCTATTAGACTGAAAGAAAGAGAGAGAGAGAGAAAGAGAACATGCATTCAATATTTCAATTGTTTATATAATCAAACTAAATAAAAGTTACACTAGAAAGTAGGAAATCAATTACACTATAAAGCAGGAAAATTCTACACTAGAAAAGCTGTAAATAAGAACGGGAGAGGGAAGTTATCCTCCTCGACGGTTGCTTGGAGGACGAGCCGGATGGGACGACGCCTGGAAGAAGGAGAATGAAGCAGGACGAAGGAGGACGAAGCAGAAGAACGGGAACGGAGCAGCACGCCGTTGTCGTTGCGGGATCCACTTCCGAAGGGGAACGAAAATTGGACTTTATCTCGCGAGAAGCATCCTGGGTGTGGGACAAGCTTCTCTTGAGCTTTGGAGGGGTAGAGAGGAGAAAGAAGGGATGAGAATTTCGTATAGAGGGGGTCTCCTTTTATAGTTGCAAGGAGTGGGGGCAAAATGGACATTACAACTTCAAAATAATAAAAGAGGGGTCTTTAGTGACGGATAAATCCGTCACTAAAGCCCCCAACGTGGGCGTCGTGGGCGGCTCACGCGCGCCTCCTCGCCTGCTCGCGCGCTCAACAGCATGCGCACGTTCGTCGATTCTCAGCCGTCCGATCGCGAGATCGGACGGCTTAGGATGCGTCTCTGCCCGCTCGTTGTGCGCCTGCTTGGTGCGTGCGATCGCGCGTCCACGCCACGCGTTCAATCGCGCGTGAACACAATCAAGCGCGCACGACCGTCCGATCTCCATCTGACGCTCCATGCGCCTTAATTGCCCGCGCCTTCTAGCCTCTCGCCGCGGCTCTATCCTGCGCCTGCCGCTCGCGAAAGCGCGCTCGACCACTGTGCTATGGGGCGTGGATGGTCGAGCGGACGCTTTTAAGTGCGAGCGACCATAGCCGTTGGATTAAGATCCAACGGCGGAGAGCGATCGGGCGCGGGGCCTTCACAAAATGCAAGCGGCCGTTTGGGCGGCTGAGATGGCACCACGTGGCGCCATCTTGGCTGTCCATCTTCTAGAAGTTGTAGATGGTGCCACAAATGTCGGATTGACTCGATTTTTGTGTCGTTGGGCTGCGATCGTTGATCCGAATTCATCCGTGCGGTCGGATTTATCATCTGAAGTGTGGATTTACACCATCCTGGTCCTTGATCTTCTAGGGTTCCTGGGTCACTATCTGATGCTACGGATGCCTGATTAGGGCGATCTTGGAGTCGTTGAACTCCAATCGTCGCCCTGATCACATCCATACGGTTGGATCTTTGATCCGAGGCCCCAATAAAATGTTTGCCCTGTCCAAGCACATAAAAGGAGACAATTAACCTCCATTTTATTCAAACTACTCTAAATGCAAGATGATGCATGTTATGCAATATTTATATCATGAAATGCAATCCTATGCTTAAGAACATGCATAAATAGACATTTTAAGTAGTGTAAATGTGTTTACATCACAGACATCTTTACAAAACCTCTTGTAGCAGAGAGATTCTGCTTTATAAGGAGAAAATTAGGACTTTGTACAATAAAAGAGATTCTAATCTAACAATTTGTTTGATATGAACTTTGTTTGTACTTATGAAAATTTCCTGAGGGCTTTCTTGCAAATTACCCATGCTTACTAAAAGAGGGGTAAATTGAAATATTTTCATATGTTTGGAAATACCAGGGTGTTGTTTGCAATTTGGTTGCTTAACTTAGGTTGTTGACTACATTATTTTCTTTAACACCTAAGTTGTCAATTTTTCTTCTCTCAACCTCTTAAGGTAATGTGACAAGCACATGACCCATCCCATATAAAAGAGGTCAAGTGCAAACACTTGCCTCTTTTCATTACAACCAAACCCTAGTTCCACCACAAGTCTCTCCAAGCCCTTTCCAAGAAGAAGAAGAATCATCTCCAATCTTCATACCCTAGGTACATTCTTCTCTTCTCATTAAATCATGTTTCCTTGAGTCATTCTACATCATGTTTCATCTTTTCTCGACGTCATTTCTACTGTTGCAATGTGTTCTCATCGGGTACCAGATGATACCGGTACCCATCATCAGTACCCAGTGCCTGCTTTAGAGAGCAGGTACCGGTACTGAAGATGAGTACTGGTACTATCTTGAATTTCTGGTTGGGACAGAAACCAACCAGTACCAGTACCAATCACCAGTACCGGTACATGCAGGCTTAAATGTGTTGTTACTTGAACACATGATAAGAAATTATCTTTATCGCTAATTGTATTTCCTATTCCTTGTTGTTGTATGTTTTCATATGGCACCTAAATCTAAAAGGGAAAAGCACCTCAAGATGCATTCCACAAGTTTTGTATCAATGAGGATGCTAAATGAAAATTTGATTGGTATAAAGGCCTAAAACTCCATCACTGTAGGCCTATTGAGTGGAAAGATTTTTCTCTTCAAATCTATGAGTTTACTACTCATCTTTCCAAACAGCATCTTATGCATTTCTTTTATGAGTCATTTTTTGCTGATGTTCTTGGAGTTTACCTTGACGTTAGTTATCTATTTTTTGCTAATCTCCAAGAACAAGAAAATCGAGGCCATCTAGTCTTAACATCCAAAGTTTTTGGTCAAAAAATCACCATTACTCCTAAATTTTTATCAACCATCACCCAATGCCCAAATGAAGGTCATCCTTTTAACACACTTAAGGAGCAATTTCCTACTCACAAAATTTATGAAACTCTATTGCTTCCTAATTTCCAGGGCAAAGCATTGGTTGCCCCCAACATGACTCTTTTTGCTCATGTTCTTTTCCGTATCTTAGCATGGAATTTAAGGGCTAAAAATTCAGATTTTCACAAAATTCCCGTTGACATTTTACCCTTAATTTATGCTATCATTACAAGATTTTCGGTCAACTGGAACACGATTTTCATTCACTTTCTTAGACCTCATTACCGTGCATTGACTTTACCCTTAGATATCTTGGTGTCTCACATATTTCATAAAAATAAAATTGACCTTTCTAATTTCACTCCTCTTAGAAAAGTGGTCTATTTGAAATGGTCCACTTTTCGGAAAATGGGAGTGAAACCTGCTAGAGAGGAATCTACTAGTGATGATGAAGAAGATGAAGTTGATCAAAATGCTCAATCTTCTTTTCATCCACCTCCTGAATCATCTTCGGCTTTTGTCCCCATTACCTATCCCTTTCCGGAAGTCGAAACTCCTTGGAGGAACCTATCTCATGAGTCTGGCACCGATTCCTATATGATCAACACTTTCAATTATATTGGTCAAAATTTAACCAATCTGAATTTTACCTTCCGTCACATGGAACGCAAATTTCATGATCTTTTTATGTCTCTTGAGTCTTCATATGTTGCATCTTCCACTTAACAAACTAAACAAAGGAACAGGACTCAACCAAAAGCACCTCCGGAATACAGTGAAAGAAGACAGAAACACTTCCAAGATCCATCTTTTGTTTCTTCTCCAGTAGCAGAAAAATAACCTATTATCCATGAAGATGAGGAAGAAGAAGACACAGAAGATGAAGAAAATGTTTCATATGAAGAAGATGATAATGATGATGATGACGACAACGATGATGATGATAATGATGACAACAACGATGATGATGACAATGACAATGACAACGACGATGATGAGGATGAACAACCACTTATTAGAAAACGTCATAGAAATTAGTTTAGTTTTTAAGTATGTAAGCTTGTTGTTACTTGTATGAGTCTTAAGATTGCTAAACTTGTATGACTCTTAATATTTCTTTTGTGTTATGAACTTTATCATGTTATGAAAGTTGATGCTTTGTTTGATAATGTGAGCTTGTTTGATAATGTCATGCTTTATGGTATTTGCTCATTTTTTTTGCTTGCTTGACAAAAAGGGGGAGAAATGAAATGAATGAATGGATACTTCATATCTAAAATAGGGAGAACTTTATCATGTTATGAAAGTTGATGCTTTGTTTGATAATGTGAGCTTGTTTGATAATGTCATGCTTTATGGTATTTGTTCATTTTTTTTGCTTGCTTGACAAAAAGGGGGAGAAATGAAATGAATGAATGGATACTTCATATCTAAAATAGGGAGAACTTTATCATGTTATGAAAGTTGATGCTTTGTTTGATAATGTGAGCTTGTTTGATAATGTCATGCTTTATGGTATTTGCTCATTTTTTTTGCTTGCTTGACAAAAAGGGGGAGAAATGAAATGAATGAATGGATACTTCATATCTAAAATAGGGAGAGCTTAGTTTGAGGGGGAGGTTTTTCACTCTCTTGTGGAGTTTTTTTATTCTTCTCTTATTAAGTCTCTGTTTGTCTTTAATATGAGTATCTTGTTTGTTTTGTCAACATCGAAAAGGGGGAGATTGTTGGACCCTAGTTTCATTTCTCTTATGTGTTTTGGTGTTAACAAAACCATTTTAAAATCTAATATGTTTATGAAGTAATTACAGGTCAAAAGAATCTGTGGATGCAAGCAAAAAGATTGCACATAAAGGAAGAAGTTTTGTAGACTTTAGTTTTTATTGTATCTTAGAATTTTTGTATGTCTCCAAACAAGTAAAACATAATCTAGGTGTTAAAATCAAAGTAGAGATAACTAGGATTCAAAATATCGTTCATTTACTTGGTTCTTAACTCAAAATCGACTCTTTCAAAACAAAGTCGCCTAGAGTAGATTGGATTCCTCTAAAAATTGATTTACACTAATGTTCTTCGGTACTTGCTAGGCACAGGTTTGGACCTAAGTTCCAAACTATGAACATCAAGTACCGGTACTCGTCATGAGTACCGGTATCAAGTGGTCACAGTTTGTGCACTGGGTTTTTGCCTAGACCTTATAAGTATCGGTACTCATCATGAGTACCGGTACATATAGGTCACAGGACCCAAGTCTGTGTGTCACAAGTACCGGTACTCACAATGAGTACCGGTACCCAGTGATTTGGTTGTACTGATTGTATGCAGTCAGTATCGGTACCAAGAGTTCAGTACTGGTACCAACTAACTGTTGTGACCAGTCTGAACGGCTATTTTGCAATTAATCCTAGTTTTAATGTTTTTAAAATACCCCTAATGGCTAGAATTCATGGGAGAGGTGATTAGTGACTTATATAAGCACTCTTTGAGTGTTTTTTTGATATCTCTTAAAAAAAAAATCATACTCTTGCCTACACCTTCAATCCTCAATTTTCAAGCTGAAAAAGAGCTTGGTTTGTTGCATACCTTTCAAGACCTCTCACCATTTGCAACAAATCATCAAAGGCGATCGTGTTTTTCTGTATTCAATCGTTTGTTTTACGCCTTAGTTTTCTTGTTAGATTTGTTTATACTTGTTGTAAGAAATATTCTTGTTGGAGACTTAGGAAATAGTTGTAAGCTACTACTTACATTTTGCTTACACGTGTATCTTTATCACTTTTCATATCTTGTAATTGGGTTGAGGTAACCCATTAATTACCTCTGATATTAGTAAATTGATTCCCTCTGAGTTGAGGGAATCGGGTTAAAAATCCTAAGTCAGGAGACTTAGGTAGTGGAGTACCCAAGTGAGGGGAACCACTATATATCTTGTGCCTTTTTTTTTGTGGTTTGTTTTATCTTGCAATTTTTATTTCCAACACTATTCATCCCCCCTTCTAGTGTGCTTGTGATTTACAGATCCTATACCTTGTGGGAACGATCTTGATTGCAGTCTTTTCCAAAGAGTAGAAGGTACACGTGGTGCTCTCTTGGCCGAGAGAGTTCCCTGTGGTAGTCCTACACCCAGTCAACCACCCTGAGGTCACAGATAGATGTAGCGATGACTACGGCACGTGCGATAAGCTCACAGGTAGCTACCCCGCACTGGCACGCGGTCAGTCATTTCCGCTAGCGGGTACGCCCAAAGTACAGCATGGAACAGTATAGAGCCTAGCCCTCTTAGCAACAGGGGTCCAGCCCCTCAGAACCAAACAGGGGTCTCGCCCCTCCACAGTCCGCGCACCCTCGTCTGACTATCTCGGTTTGCCCAGAGGACCTAACAAGTCAGTGTAGGGTGGCTAGCTGAACCCCGGGCCCCGTGGGGTGGCTAGCTCCCTCCCTACACTAGTAGCTCACCTCGATACTGTGTACGCGAGGGCCAACAAAAGTTGGTGTAAAGTGGCTAATCCTAACCCCGGGTCCCATCCCAAGGGCGACTAGCTCCACTCTACACTAAAAAGGGGACAGTCGCTCTCCTTGGTACCACGTACTCAAGGGCCAGCACACTTCCCATCCATATTTCTAGACCTTTCCATTCATCCATAGGAGCTCTACTCCTAACTCCTCGTAGGGTTCATGCTCATATTCACCATATTATTCAATACCAGGTTCCATCATTCACAATTCCGTTCTCGTATTTTACACATGCAGCTCGTATTTCCACAATTTAACATATGCAATAAGTGATATCACAGGTAACTGTTTAGTTAACTCAGGCATTTCATATTGTAACAGACAGCTTGTATTCATTAACAGGCAGTTGCTAACAATTTAGCTCATTCATTCATAAATATAGTTTCAATCACACAAGTAAGCAATTCAATCATTTCTCGTCCTAGGGTTCATGCAACATCCTAGGTTTTCAGTTATCTAATTTTCAAAGATGCATTCATATTTTATAAGTAAAACAGGGGGAAACCACTCTACCAGACAATCTGGGAGTACTGGGGGCTTGAACTGCAGGCCTACGTGCCTCTGTAAGCCCTAGACACGCAACAGATCGAAGTTTATACTAAGGAACACATAATAATAGAACATTCAAAATAGTATATAAAGGTTTCCAACATGTAGAGGAACTCACAAGGAAATCATAGATATTTTGTTTGTGTAAAACGGATCTCGGTCGGACCCTAAACAGGTCAAAAACGTGTCTGCAGACCCAAATCAGACGTCTGGAACCAAGTCCAGACGTCTTAAAAGTCATCAGAGACTCACCTTAGGTTCTTGTGATGACCTCAGACATCCAGAACTCCTCCGTGACCATCTGGACTCAGTTCCAGACGTCTGACCAGTCCTCTGGTAGTCTGGGAATGCCTCCGGTCGTCTGGTCAATTGTCCAGATGTCCAAAAAGTGTGGGAGGGCGTGCCGCGTGCCTTCCTAAAGCTGCTCCTGTGCATGACAGTGCAACGCACCAGTTTTAGCCAAGTAGATCGCCTCTACGGTGCTGCCTGCATGGCTGTAACCGCGAAGAAGACGTACCTTCGCGATACACTCGCTTTCAAACATCCGGTGTCGTCGCCAGACGTCCAGCCCGTCGTCCTGAAGGTACTTTGGACGTCTGATACTGGAAAAACTTTAGTATCAGACTGTGGTCCCGCTTCTCTCGCAGTGCTCCGTCACAGCTCCTCCTGCTCCGCTGCAGCTCTGACCACTGTAGAAGGTCGGGGATGACTCCCCAATGCTCTCCTCCTCCCACACGCGCCGTGGTGGCCGTGCAAACCTCCAGCGAGCCTTCACAAGCTCACAACCTTATCCCTCTCCTCCTCCTCACGTCCGCTCCTCCTCCTCGCTCTCGCTCCCTCTCTCTCGCGCACCTCACTCACGGCAGTGGAGTGGGGAGGAAGGTGGTGGTGGTGGAGTGGAGAGGAGAGGAAGGGGGGTGCTTCTTATAGGTGAGGGGTTTAAGGTTCAGTGGGGGAAAAGAAGAAGAGAGGAGAGAGACGGAGGTCTGCATGCTGCCTGCGTGCAGAAAGCAAATGCACATACAGATTTTTCAATTTCCAGATGTCTGGGAAGGGGTCCAGACGTCTGAGTGACAATCCAGACGTCTTAAAAGGCTCAAATCAGAACGGGTCTTTATAGTAGAAAACTTTGTCTTACAAAAATTATTGTAGAGGAATGCTTCTACAATAAAATTAATACAAAAGAATAAGAAAGACTAGAAGATTCTCCCAATAATTTTGAAGATGAACTCCTTGCTCCAGGTCTAGAGGCTCCTAGACTTGAATAGGACTCCTCCTTGAGATGCTCCTCCTTAAGATGATGATGAACTCCTTCTCTCCTTAGGGTGGACGTCCACCCTAGCTTTTTCTCCTCTACCTGGCCATCCTCCTTAGGGTTGATCCTTGGCTTGGACCAAGAAAGAAGGGAAGAAGAAGAAGGCACCAAGAAAGCAAGGTAGCTCCCTTAATCTTCTTCTCTTCTCTCCTTCCTGTGGCTAACTATATGGTGTTTATGCCTAAGAAATTAAGGCTAGCTAAAGATGAGTATTTTTGGTGGTAGGAAGGGTTATAAATAGGAAGGGAAGGAGTGGGGTTGGCGTTGGATTATGGATGGCTAGGATGGGTTTATAGGAGGTGGTTATGGGATGTAGGGCTATGGTGAATTGGTGCCAACCTAAAGGGTGTCTAGGGTGGTGGTTAAGGTGGTTGGACACCCTTGGTGGCTGGCCATGGGTGTAGGGTTGTGTAGGTTTTGCCACCAAAAACTAAAGGTAGGGATGTGATAAACACCAGTTTATCATCATTCTTATGCATTAAAATAAACCTAGCTCTTAGGATTTTGCTTCACAAACGGGTTTTTGGGCTGCATTTAGGCATAAATTAGGATAGGCAATCATTTTACTTTTTATTATCTTTTTGATATGTTTTTGTGAGTGTTATGGATAGATAGAGAGTCAGATTCCCAGAACCCTAACACTCAGGAAGGCAATTGGTGAATGAGAAGCTCAAACCAGTTGGAACTCAACTTGATCCAGCTCACTTGAACTAGGGTTAGCACATCCTAGCTCCATTTAGCTCATCTCATCTGAATGGTAGCTCAAGAGAGATCATTTTAGCTCACCTTAGCTCAAGTCAACTCAGATCCAGCTCAACTTAGCTGAGTCTAGCTCATCTCAGCTCCCATCAGTTCACTGGGAGCACTAGCTAGCTCATCTGAGTTGACTGGAGTTCACCTCAGCTCAGCACTAGCTACATCTAGCTCCACTCAACTCCAGCCAGCTGAAGATGACTTCATCTTAGCTTAGGAAGCTCAAGTCCAACTCCTAGGGACTCAGCTTAGCTCAACTCAGTTGAGCTAAGCTACCTTAGCTATCTCAACTAGTTTGATCCTCCCCGGGAGAACCAAACTCAGCTCACCTCAGCTCCTTTCAACAGAAGCCAGCTTGCTTTAGCTTGGCTTAGTAGCTAGCAAAGAACTAGCAAGCTAAGACAGCTAAAGTAGATCCATGACACCCTCTTCAGTAGTTGCTAGCTTTAGTTCAGCTCCAGACTTCTTCTGTCCAGCTCCTCCCCTTAAACCCTAGCTCCAATTGCCTCCTCCTCTACTCTACTGCTAGCTAAGCTCTAGCTCCCTTGGCCATCCACCACCCTAAAACCCTACCTAACTAGCTCCACCAACTAAGCCTACCTATAGTCCACCTAAGCTATCCATGTTGGCGCCACCTCAACCACACCTCTTCACCCCATGACCACCACCAAAAGGCACCAACAAGGTGGTGCCAAAACCACCATAACCACCTCCATATTGGTGCCATCTTTTTCCCTCCAAAATCCATCAATCTCCACCCTACACCTAAACCTAAAGCCCATCTCCACCTTCCATTTTCCCTCCAAAATTCCCCCCTTGTAGAACATCATTGTTGAGCCAAAATGGAGGCACCCCCTCCACCATGGACATCCACCATGGGGTGCCTCCATGCCCTTAACTACCCCCCTTCACATCTCTTTGAATGGCGCCAAAAATCCATGACCATAGATCCCATAACCACCACTCCAAACTCCATCTTAGCCATCCATTCCAAGAGCCACCTATACCCCCCATCCTACTCTATAAAAAAAACCCTTAACCACCACCATTTTCCCCATCCTCCATTAGTATATTTTCTACCCTATATCCACTTACATCTCATGGCCAAGAAGAAGAAGGAGAGAAGATTAAGGGGGCATCCTACCCGCCCCTTTGGTGCCTTCTTCCCCTTCTCTCTTCTTCTTGTGACAAGCCAAGGAGGAGGAGCATTCCACTAGGAGGATGGCCAGGCAATTGGAGGAGGAAGGGTGGTGCACATCCACCCTTGGGAGAAGCATAGGCACGCTCCCCTTTAGGGCTTTCCTTGTAGGACATCATCTTGGTGGAGCTTTGTAAGGAAGGAGTTGGAAAACCTCTTTTCAAGCCGAGGAGCCACTGAGCTTGGAGCAAGGAGTCTCTCGTCTTCACCATCATTACAGGAGAATTGGTGTTTTTATCATTTTTGTAGTTTTTCTCGTAGTAGAAAGCATTTTGCTAGGGTTCTCGTGTAAACAATCTTCCTTATTAAATCAACTTGCTTTCTTTACAATTCTTTTGTTGCATTTGTTTTCTTTCTCTCTAGCACCCTTTACTCCCTCTCCCTAATTACTCTAGGCCTCCATGTGCCTAGGTTGAGCTTAGGGAGAGTAATTAATTCACTTAGGTTTTAGCTTAATAATTATAGGTGTTAGTTGCTTTCCCCCCAACAACTCGTGTATTCATTGTTATTTCAAAACATAAAAAAATATAATTTTAAAAACACCAAAAAGAAAGTTGATTTCCATTTTCCAAGCAAAGGATTTGATTTGCAAACAATTTGGCCTCCTTGGACAACCCTAGATACCTCACTATCTAGGTTATAAATTTAAAAGCGAAAGCAGATTTACACATTACAACGACTTATAAAATCCTAATTTTACAAACCGCATAAAAACCTGATCATGATGGCTCATGGGGGTAGGTGTAGGGTTGAGATTAAGGGCAAGGTTGGCGCCAAAATGGGGGGTAGTTATAGGTGGTTTTGGTGCCACCTTTAGGTGGCTTTTGGTGGTGGTTGTGGAGTTAAGGGATGCTTAGGAGTTAGCGCCAAAAGGGAAGGGGAGTTGAGGTGGTTTAGGTTAAGGAAGGTGCAGGTAGTGGTGGAGCTATGTAGGGAAGGTGGTAGTCCATGGTAGAGGAGCCAGGTGGAACTAAGCTAAGCTAGGTTAGCTAGTAGTTGAATAGAGGAAGAGTTAGGGTTTTCTGGAGGAGCTATTTTGAGTCTGCATGGAGCTGGTGTTGAGTTGTAGAAAGTCTTCTAGGAGCTTAGCTAGTTAACTTAGCTAGTTAGTTCTTTGCTAGCTACTAAGTTGAGTAGGTTGAGCTAAGTTGAGCTGGTTTCAACTATTCTGGAGTTGGGGGAGCTAGTTCTGATCTTCTTAAAGACTCCTTAGCTAGCTAAACTAGCTAGCTTAGGTCTAGTAGACAAGGTCAACTAAGTTGAGCTAAGTTGAGTGTTCATGAGCTGGTGTTGAGATACCCTGAGCTGGTTGTAGACTTCCCAGCGAACTTAGCTTAGCTAGTTGACGACTAGTAGCTAAGCTAAGTTGATTAGAGCTGCGATGAGCTAGATGGAGCTGGGGTGAGTTGGATCCAGTTGTAATGAGCTGGATCTAGCTTCATTGAGCTGGAATCCAGCTGAGGTGAGCTGGATTGAGTTGGGATCCAGTTGAATGAGCTCTATCTTCATCTTCTGCCTTCTGCATTGCTAGGGTTTAGGTAATTTTCACTGTGTGAACATCCTTGACAATGCTAGGAAGTATATGAAAGCCAAAAATAAAGGAAAATGATGCAATGCATGCCTAAATTAAGAAATTCCTGAATGTAATCCCAAACTATATTGCAGTGTGCAAAACCTAAGAGCTAAATGTGTTTTTAGACATAAGGGAGATGATAAATTGGTGTTTATTAGATACCCGATGAGACACATGGGCACGAACCTCAGGTCACGCTCATCCTCATTTGGACACCATGGTCGTAATGGTGTAGGATTTGAACTCTACTCTCCCGTCAATGCAACCATGACCGACCTCCCTACAAGATCGGGTTTAGTTGATAAGTTTGCATTTTATGACCATTAGATATGCCATTTTGATTCTGATGCCTTGGTGAATACTGATTTATGGAAGGCAATTGAGGAGTCACATGATCATGAATTTGGAAAATCTGGAGTGGATTTGCCTGATAACCCCATGACAAGCTTAAATGATAAATACATTGAGGCCACAAATTTTAATGAGATTCCATATATTCATGAGGTTAGATTTGAATTGTCAAAGAATTTGATTGAGGTTGAGGAGGACTCTAACTTTAGTTTTGATGAAAACCCCATTTCTGATTTTAAGGAAAATCTACGAGACCTTGAGGCATTTTTGGATTTGGGGTCGGATGAACCTATCACTTCTTTCACATCTTCACTCTTGGATTCTAACATTGAGGATTTCACGGAAGCCACAGAACTAAAAATGAAAGGATTTGAGGCTTTGTTGAGGCTAGATTCTGATCTTACACCCGTTGGGGAAATGATTTTGAGGGATAATGAATTTTCGCCCATTGTATTTGAGGATTTGCATTATGAATTGCGATAGAATTTGGGTGACTCATATGAGATTTTTTATCACCCTAGGGATGAGCTTGGGGATTCTGATTTGGATATCCATTATGATTTGGGTGAATCTAGAATTGCTGAGATGGACCATTAGATTTTATTTGACTCACTTATTCTACATCCATCCACACCCGACTTGACTCACGAAGTGGTTCCTTATACCACTTCAGACTACACCACTCGGGTCTCTCCTTTCATTTCTCAACACTTGCAGGACTCATATGATTTGTTTCCCACTCTCGACTCTTTATCCATCTCATCTGCCTTACTTATGCACCACTCTTTAGGGTTGCCACTATCTACCTTCCACTCTGACACTCGTATTTATTTTTCTTTTGCAGTACTCGGCTATAAATAATTCCAAACTCAGTTATTTTATTTTTTTGACCTTTTGGGCTTGGTATTTATGGGCAGCTGGTCCACATGAATGGCAGGCTATTGTCGATTGAATTCAAATTACTTATCATTTTGATCACTACTCTTAGCACCTTATTGCCACATCTATTTTGAGTTTTCGCCTAACTGGAGGTGTAAAACTCAATAGTTATAAATGTTTGTATATAACTTTTATTTCTATTTCTATAAATAGCATATTTGTTTTGATACATTTCATAGGTGTTGGAATGAGCTAAATGATACTATTCAAGAGTTATTCCAGGTGACTTCTACCCTTTTATTCCTGCACTTCATGGATCTACATTTTTCCTTTTCTTCTATGTTTATATTCATACATGAGGACATGCAAGAATTTAGGCATGGGGGGATAGTACACAAATATTAAATATTTTATGCCAACACCTAGGATTTTTAGTGAACTCACTATTGCATTTGCATTTTGCATATTTTCCTGTGATATTCCTTTTGAACAAGTGATTTTTGAAAAAGAGAAAAACATGACTGGGTTTATATATATATATATAGTTTATCTATACAAAAAAAGAGAAAAGAAAATAAAGAAAGAAAAAATAGCTTTGCTTTTTGTGTTTCTTTTTGGAATTTAAGCTAGGAAGAGTCAAGAATTCTCGATTTTGAGGATTTCCAACCTTAGAAAATGTAGAACAAAGTCTTTTTTCCTAGACTCTTCAGGTCCTTATGGACTTAATTTTCTTAAGTATTTACCTAAATATGGATTTGTTTTTCCCGAGTCAATGAAAGGAGTCCGAAAAAGCTAGAACTATTAAGTCAAAAGGGTGATAAGTGAATGACTTATCTTTCCACCCTTTGGTTTGGATAGTCTTTGAGTTTCAGGTATCTTCACTTGCATAGTGCACTGAGTCGTCTCTTGGGCGATTTTGTTGAGTCCTTGGTGGTTAATAAGGTTTAGTCTAAGGGTCAAATGATCCTTGTGGGTATGACTGGCATGTTGCATTGGGTATGCTCCCTAGATGTAGGATGTCTAGAGGGGAGCCTGCACTTTTGGATCTGTGTTTAACTGCAACTCTTGAATGGATGAAGGAGAGCCACTTACCTAGAAAAATGATTTGGAGAAAAAAAACTATGTATTTAGCCTTGAAAAATTGAGAAGAAAAAAAATATTTATGAGAAAACCCCCACCAAATAAAAAGCACCTTGCTACAAATGGATGCTCTTCCACCAAATAATATCATCTCGCTACATATGGATGTTGCTCTTTCCATTTCCATAATAAAAACACCTCACTACATATGGGTATTTATCCAATAGGAAAAAAGAAAAAAAAATGCAGAAAAGAATTAGGAATAAGAGACCTAGGGGTTCGATCGAGGAGATATACACCTTGTGTGTTGATGTAGAGGTAAAAAAATGGTGAGGAGAAAGCTGCCAAATCTTAGTAAAGACAATCCCAAATTGGATTTGTAGGTCGAAGAGATATTCTAACTCTTATTGAATACTATTAATCAACCTAATTGCCCGTCTGACGAGTCACATAAAAAAATTCACAAACAAGATGGTTGTTTCTCACATTTAATTCGAACCTTGTGTGGGTCGACTTAATAAGAGAAAGTTACTCTCACCACCCAAGTCTCATGGCTAATAAGATTCTTGATTTAATTTGGGAGGTCCATATTTGAGTCGATACTTTAGAATCGTTGAGTCTTTGTCGTTAAGGATTTGTCCATGATTTCCTTTCATTGGTGAAATATCTTATTGGGATTTTTTATTTGAACTAGCTTGATTCCTTGGCAACGACACATGTTGAAATAAAACATATATATATAAAGTTTTTGACTTATGCTTGGCTTTCGAAAATAAATGAAAACTTACGTATTTGATTCTCGCATCTTTTCCGCAGTTTTTTTTGTATGATGGTTTTGCTAGAGAGTAGCAAAGTTTAGGCATGGGGGTATGATTGCATAGCAATTATAGGACTTAATTAACCTAAATTATGTTAGAGCCTAGCTTAACTCATAAATAATGCATCCATAAATGGGATATCATGCATTTCATCTTTTTATTTAGTTGTACATATAATAATGCCATTTTACCATATTAGTTGATGTTTATTCATGTTTACAGGTAATAAGGAGCTCAGAAGTTGTCGTAAGCTGAATAAAAGCTGGAGCTGCAACAGAGCTAAAGCGAGAGCTTAGAATAAAGCTGAAATAAAGGAAGATTGAAGATAGAGAGTGAGAGAGAGAGAGAGAGAGAGATAGACTAGGTTAGTTATATGAATAAATGCAGAAAAAGGAGAAAAGAAGAACTTAGGATATCCCTATCCCTAGCCTTTTAGGATAGCCTTATCCCTGCTCCTATCCCTAAATCACCCTCCTATTAGGATAACACAGCCTAGAACCCAAAACATGTATAATACTATCCATGTTCCTATTCCCACTATCCACAAACCATATCCACTATTGTTGTTGCTAACCCTCCTATCCCCAACCCAATCCAAACTCTAGAATCCTATTTAGGATCCTAGCACCCTCAATTGACTTAATATGAGTCAATTGGGTTAGCCACCAGCTAATTGGGTCTAGTTGGACTTGATTAGGCTAACCCTAGGTCAATTAGGCTCATGGGAGCCTAATTGGACTCTACCCTAACCCAATCAACTATCCCACACCTAATTGTGTGCACTACTACTTGATTGGGTGCACCTAAACTTAATTAGGCTCACCCAGAACTTAATTGACACTCACCAACCCACACAAGTCTAATGAGGTTCACTTGAACCTGATTAGACATGACTAGACCTATTAGGACCACACACATACTTATTTGGATCACTCTAACCTAATCACACACACACACACCCAATTAGATTTGAACTAATCCTCCTAGACCCAACCTAATAGATCCTAGGTTGACCCAACCTAATTGGACCTGAGCCTACATAACCTAACCCTACAAAAACTATCACAACTACACCCTCAACTTGTCCTACACCTAGTCCACACCATCTCACCTCCTTCCCCTCCAAAAGTGGGGACATCCCAACCACTTTGGGAGCACCAACCCTACCCCCACTCCTCCTTAAATAGACTACCAAGACCAGCACTTCAAGCCATCTTCTTCCTCCTCCATTCGGCTACCATTAGTGCTCCACCTTAAAGCCTTTCCTACCACCTCCTAGGGCCATCCACCACCACCTTGGTGGCCGGCCAACACCACCCCTCCCACCACCATACACGACCACCAAAGCCTTCCTCTTGGGAGCACCTTTAGTTCCCTTTATTCTAATCTCTAGATAGTTCTTTTCATTTTCCTTTTAATTCTGCATTTTATTCTGCAAGTAGCTAGTTTATTTTCTTTCATTTTGCATGCCTAAAATCACCTTGAGTTCTAGGTGTTCTCCTCTCTATTGTGGCGTGTAGACGGGTCTTTATACCTAGGGTCTAGCCACCACCACCCTCCATGTCAACGGCTCATTATGAGCGCTACTGACGAGGTGGAATTTTGCTATATTATATTTTATTCTTGTCAGTTTAATTCTTGTCATTTTGATTCTTGTTATTAAGCATTCCTATATAGTTGTTCTTTTGAATATTTTTGTCATTATGAATTATTTAATGCAATGCAAGTTTATCTAGTTCCATTCTACGTTGTGATAATTTGTTGTGCTATTCAATTTGCTTTCTAATCACCACAAATCATTATCATATCATATGCCCACTAGTTATATTAGGTTAATTAGTGATTTATTTGCATAGTTAGGTTAGTCATTTTTAAGGATCATTTTACATTAAAAAAAAAACCAAAAAAGAATCATAAAACAAAAATTCAAAAAACAATAGATGGCGGCTCTCACTCGAGTAAATGAAGTGATTATAAATCAAAACTCTCTCGATAGAACTCATGTAATCTGCAAATTTCATGATGAGCGTTACTCCTACATGTTTTATATTTACCTCTACCACACCATGATTGTACATTTCGAGAGAGCGACAGGGGAATTTTTAGTCCAAGAAATTAGCTACCATCTTTAGGTTTTTAGGTTAAGATAGCTTTAGGTTTCTAGCTTTAGATTTAGGATAATTGCAAGCAAAGGGAAAATCATAAAATCAGAATCATTTTTGCAACTTTATTGCCTCCTAGAGATCTATTGGGACTCACTTTTGAGTTTTGTTATTTTTGTTTAGGTTTATTTGCACCATATACTATGACATTTTTCGATTTCGCATGTATTTTAAGCCTAATAATCTCCACTACAGTTTCTTATAATCCTTTTAGGTAGAGGTCATAATGATTTGATCCCCAATTTTATATAGTTAGCTAGGGCTTAGTTGTTCTAGCAGTACAACAAAAATGGTGTAGTAAAGCAGGATTTTAGTAGTTGCTATTGCTATTCTTGTTTTGTCATTGTTCATCATAGGAGTGATACTATCAAGAATTTGAGATTTGAATATGATTTTGAGTTGCTTGAGTATAAAGTTAAGCAATGAGTTCCATGGTACCTATTCAAAGCACCAATGTTTGTATTCAATGGAAAGTGGTTACATGTTCATGGTGCTTGCTATGTCAAATCTTTCTTGCTTTCTTACATGATGAGATTATAGTATGATCTCATATGGTCTCTGTAACGAGCGCGTGCCCCAGACGTCTTTTAAGACGTCTGGGAGGTGTGCCAGACGTCTGACCAGATGTCTGGAAACGATCCCAGACGTCTGAAAATCAGTTATTCTGGCACGAGTCTTCGTCTGCGCGCCTCAGCGCGCAGGCCCGCGAATATCCGATATTCTCTGCGGCTGCAGACGCTCTGTCGCGTCTCTCCCTCCTCCCGTCTTCACCGTCTTCACCGTCTCCTCCTTCTCCTTCAGCCAGTGAGTGGAGCGTGAGCGCGAGCGCGAGGGCGGCAGCAGCGGCCGCAGTGAGCGCGGAGGAGGTGCGGCGTGCGAGAGCGGAGCTCTGCCGTGAGGGCGAGCTCGCCGGAGCGGCTTGGCCGGCCGGCGGAGGGTGCAAGGGGCGCGGAGCGACGCGGAGAGGGACCTGCTGCGGTCTGAGCAGCAGACGCGCGAGGTGCGACGCGGGCGGCGTCGCGAGCGGAGGCCGAGTAGCGCCCTGATTCTGGAAAAATTTCCAGAATCAGACGTCTGGGTTGATAGGCAGACGGCGAGGACGACGTTTGGTAGCTCATACAGATGTATGAAAGGTGTGTATTCCGCTTTCTTCTTCCTTCCTGTCGACTGACCGTACTGAGGGAGGCAGTTGGCTGTGCGTAGGTTCGCTGATTCGCCATCCTTTGCGAATCAGACGTCTGGAAGTTGTACCAGACGGCGGGAGTGACCTCCAGACGTCCGGGGTGACCATCGGACGTCTGGGAGCTAGGACAGACGTCCCCGCAGACTTCTGGACGTCTGGGAAACCACGCTGAACAGGTAATTCTCTGATCCACTGTTTAAGACGTCTGGAAGAAGTTCCAGACGTCTGATTTTGCACAGTATCGTCTTTTTCGACCTGTTTAGGGCCCGTTCGGGCTCCGTTTTCCGCGATTCGAGTTGCACTCTTTTCAGAATTAATTCCTCTACCCGTCTACAATAGCTATACACTGTTTTGAGACACTCCTTGTGTTTGATCCTTGTGATAGGACCTCGTTCAGTTGCAGTCTTGAGAGTCGCGGAGGCACACGGGATTCCCGATCACGCCCCCATTACTCCCGTTGTACCTGGTAGAGTGGCTTAAGTTTATTATTAAAATCTGTTAAAGTATGGAACCATAACTAGAATCTAGGACATTGCATGAATCCTAGGAATGAGAAATGTATGGAATGATAGCTCCTAGGTGATGCATGAATCCTACGGCTGGAAAACTAGCTGTATGCTAGATCCTAGGATGTGGCATGAACCCTAGGATGGAAAAGACTAGTGGAATGTATAATACTGCAGTCTTGGAAAAATGGAAAGGAATATAAAGCTGCCTGTAAATTGAATTAACAGCTGCCTGTTATGAATAAAGAAACATGATTGAGATCCTGGATTGTGAGAACGTGAAACTGGAAAGTGAAACATATGATGTTCTGAGATAAAGAGCTGGAACCCTATGGGGAATTAGGAGTGGAACTCCTGGAAAGAAAAAGGAATGGAACTGAGATGTAGTTTGTACTGTCTCTTGGGTACGCAGTACCAAGGGAAGTACCTGTACCTGTTTAGTGCAGAGTGGGGCCAGCCACCCCAGGGACCCGGGGTTAGGATTGGCCGCTCTGTACCGACTTGTTGGCCCTCGTGTACGTAGTACCGAGGAGAGCTACTAGTGTTAGGAGAGTACTAGCTACCCCACGGGCCCCGGGGTTCTGCTAGCCTCCTTCACCGACTTGTTAGGCCTACTAGGGCAAACCAGGGTAGTCAGGCGAGGGTGCGCGGACTGTGGAGGGGCAAGGCCCCGGTTTGGTTACTGTAGAGGGGTTGGACCCCTGTTACTGAGAGGGCTCTGCCCTGGTTCCGTGCTGTGCTTTGGGCGCACCCGTTAACGGAAACGACTGACCGCGTGCCAGTGCGGGCTAGCTACCTGTGCGTTTATCGCGCGTGCCGTAGTCACTGTTACGTCTGTCAGTGACCTTGGGGTGGTTGACTGAGGGTAGGATCACCACGGGGGACTCTCCCGGCCAGGAGAGCACCACGTGCTACTTCTACTTTTGGAAAAGACTGCAATCAAGATCGTTCCCACGAGGACATTCGAGATCAAGTAAAGGATCCGAGAAATAAATGAAATAGTGAGAAAATTGAAAGATGTGATTAAAGGAAGTAATAGAACATAACAGCTACTGTACACTCTACTGTTGCCTTTAGTTAGTTTGCCACTCTACTCAGTGTTTTGCTGACGTGTTACACTCGTTACCTTTTTCAGGACCCGGTGTTGAGCAGCCAGGGTCGGCGGCTGCAGAGGACGCTGGGCCGAGTAGGGTCCAGTAGAGTTTACCACAGTCTTTTGTACCTCTTTTGTTTCTATTCTAGTGAGTAGTTTTTGTTTCCGCTGTACTTTCTTTACCTGCAGTTCTTGTTATAATATAAATGTTGTTCTACTGTTGTGGTGGTATCTACTGTAGTAGTTTCTTTCTTTACTGCTGTACTTCCTTACTGTTAGTTATATTCATGCTGAATGTGGTTTATTTTACTGCTCTTTTGGTTACTTCCTCGTTGGACGACTAGGTCTTGGGATTAGTCGAGTCGGTCCGATTCTCGTGTCTCGTAGGGACTCGGGAACCGGGTCGTTACAAGATGGTATCAGAGCAAGGTCGTCCCGAGAAGTGAATCAACTGACTGGAAAATAACCAATTCACATGTTTATAGCTAGAGTAGCCACCACAACATATTTCTTGACAAGAGCTCTTAGAAGTTTTGTTAGGTACCGTCTGTCTTGACGTTTCCGTTTTGTTTCGCGTCTCCTTGCAGGAGATGCCTCGTCGCGGGACTGGAGAGACTGGCCGCGGGCGCGGCCGAGGACGAGGTCGGCGAGGTGGACGTGCTGTCGTTGACGTCTTGGTGGACCAGCCACCACTCCCTGGCATCCAGGCCCAGGACCTCGCCAGACTGATACGGGATATTGTACGAGAGGAGCTCCACCCACCGCCCCGAGCACCTCCCCCTGGGGCTGCAGAGGGGGAGTCCTCTGTGGGACCACGCGACGGACGCGGCGCTGGACACAAGGGAGGGGATGGGCCCCTGCCGTCCCCACCTTCCTTCGACACTTCTGTACACGAGGCACCTTTGCCTGGAGGTGCACCAGCACCTCCCCTACAGCGCCACTTCGAGCTTTTCGGATAGTTCCGGAAGCTGAAGCCCCCCTCCTTCAAGGGGGATGAGGACCCGACCGAGGCAGAGGACTGGCTTGAGCAGCTGGAGAAGATCTTCGACACCCTTCACCCCCCGATGGAGTGCCGCGTGGCCTTTGCCACGTACCAGCTGGAGAGTGCGGCACACCGGTGGTGGAGGGCGGTCCGGGGACAGGAGAGGGACGAGCCGACGTGGGACCAGTTCGTCACCCCCTTCTGCGAGCAGTAATTTCCCCAGACGTGGCAGGACCAGAGGAGGCGGGAGTTCCACACTCTCCGCCATGGGACGATGACTGTGAGCGCGTACCGCACGCGTTTCTTGGAGCTGTCCCGCTTTGCAGCGACAGCGGTAGCCACTGAGGAGGAGCGCCTTTGGAGGTTCACCGAGGGGCTCCGGCCTGCGATCCGGGGGTATGTCAAACCCCTGAAGCTGCCTACGTTTTCGAGGGTGGTAGAGGCAGCTATGACTTACGAGGAGACCAACCCGTCCGCGTGAGAGACCGACGGCGGGCGGAAGAGGCCCTTTCAGCCAGACTTCTCACAGGGCCGGCGAGAACGGAGGCACGTGGCGTCCGCAGGAGAGTCGTCACGTTGTGCAGGGCCATCAGTGGCCTTTGGGGGCCCTCGACAGGGGCCAGTCGCCAGCACCGGACCCCCGCTTAGCCGACAGCAGGGACTCACTGAGGGTGGGAGTCGGGTTCCCCTCTGCTACCAGTGTGGCCAGCCGGGCCACGTCAGGAGGGACTGCCCATCTAGGGCAAGAGGTCAGCAGATACTTCCCGTGCAGAGCACTGGAGGGCGCGCAGGAGGCCGCGGTTCCCAGGCACGAGGAGGAGGACAGCAGTCGCGAGGAGGGTACCGGCCAGCACCTACCCGTCCGACGCAGAGTGTGGCTGCTTCGTCCGCACCTAGAGCTGAGGGGCATATCAACGCCCTAACACACAGGGATGCCAGAGCATCGGGATCCGTGGTAGCAGGTATGGTTTCAGTTTCTGGCAGACTCGTTTACACGCTTTTCGATTCCGACGCTACGCACTCGTTTGTCGCAGCCAGTTTCGCAGTTAGTTTCGACCAGGATTATACACTGTTAGAGAATCCGTTCGTAATCAGAGGTCCGAGTGGTCAGCTGTTTGTAGCTGAGGAGGTGTACACGGGTTGCGAGGTCAGCGTCGGGGGACATAGCCTGCCAGCTGACCTGATTATGATACAGATGGAGGACTTTGGTGTGATTTTGGGGATGGATTGGCTGTCCGCTTACCACGCCTTGGTAGACTATTTTGAGAGGAAGATTGTCTTCTCCATTCCGGAGTTGCCTTCTTTCGAGTTTCACGGACAGCCAGTGGACGGAGGTTTCAGGTGCATATCGGCACTTCGGGCGGCGAGACTTTTGAGCCAGGGGTGTGAGGGCTTCCTAGCTTGTGTGGTGGCAGAACCCAGCCCCGTGGCAGACTTCCAGAGCATCCCGGTGGTCAAAGAGTACCCCGACGTGTTTCCAGACGAGTTACCAGGACTACCGCCCGAGCGTGAGATCGAGTTTGAGATCTCACTAGTACCAAGGACCAGCCCCATCTCCACCGCGCCATACAGAATGGCACCGCTTGAGCTGCGAGAGCTCAAGTCCCAGTTGCAGGACCTTTTGGAGAAAGGTTTCGTGAGGCCTAGTGCGTCTCCCTAGGGAGCCCCGGTACTGTTTGTGAAGAAGAAGGATGGGACCCTACGCCTTTGTGTGGACTACCGACAGCTGAATAGGGTCACCATCAAGAATAGATATCCGCTGCCGAGGATCGACGATTTGTTTGACCAGTTGCGGGGTGCCACGGTGTTTTCCAAGATAGACTTGAGGTCTGGATACCACCAGTTGAGGATCAGGGAGACCGACGTCTCCAAGACAGCTTTCCGCACCCGGTACGGACACTACGAGTTTTTGGTCATGCCGTTTGGGCTGACCAATGCCCCCGCTGCTTTCATGGACCTGATGAACAGGGTGTTTAGACCGTACTTGGATCAGTTCGTGGTGGTTTTCATAGATGATGTGCTCATCTATTCTAGAGATTGGACGCAGCACGGACAGCACTTGCGGATGGTTCTGGACACTCTGAGACGACGCAGGCTGTATGCCAAATACAGCAAGTGCGAGTTCTGGTTGAGGGAGGTGACCTTCTTGGGTCATGTGATCTCTGGTGACGGCCTGGCGGTGGACCCCGCCAAGGTCGAGGCAGTGCTCAGGTGGGAGAGACCGCGTTCAGTCACTGAGATTCGCAGTTTCCTGGGACTGGCAGGTTACTACAGACGGTTCATCAGAGGGTTTTCGCAGATTGCACGTCCTATGACATAGTTGACCCGGAAGGACGTGCCTTTCGCTTGGACAGACGCCTGTGAGGCGTGTTTTCTGGAGCTGAAGGAGAGGTTGACCTCGGCTCCCGTGCTCACCATCCCTGATAGTAGTGGTGGGTTCGTTGTGTACACGGACGCTTCCTTGCAGGGGTTAGGAGGTGTGCTCTTGCAGAGGGGTCATGTTGTCGCTTACGCTTCGCGGCAACTGAAGCCCCATGAGCATACCTACCCTACCCACGACCTAGAGTTGGCAGCTGTTGTCTTCGCGCTGAAGACCTGGAGGCACTACTTGTACGGTGAGACCTTCGAGATTTTTACAGATCACAAGAGCCTCAGATATCTTTTTGACCAGAAGGAGCTCAACATGAGACAGAGACGTTGGTTGGAGCTCCTGAAGGACTACGATTGCAGCATCTCCTACCACCCGGGAAAGGCCAATGTGGTGGCTGACGCCTTGAGCCGTAAGGCGCCCGCACGCTTGGCCAGTCTACAGTTACAGAGTTGGAGCCTTTTGGAGGAGGTGGGCAGTTGGCGACCTCTAGAGTTACGAGGATACTGTGGGGCAGTGACGGTGACACGGCAGACCAGGCCAGAGCTGATAAACCGTATCATCACAGGACAGATGGCTGATCCGTACTTGCAGTCTTTGCGCGACAGAGTACTATCAGGGGACCCAGGGGACTTCTCTTTCACAGACCAGGTGTTACGCTTGAGGGGATGGTTGTGCGTTCCCAGAGACGAGGAGCTGTTGAGAGAGCTCCTGACTGAGGCACACGGTTCCAGATTCACCATACATCCCGGAAACACGAAAATGTACCATGACTTGAGACGCGAGTTTTGGTGGAGAGGGATGAAGCGGGATGTGGGTGAGTTCGTGCAGCAGTGCTTAGTGTGCCAGCAGGTGAAAGCCGAGCATCAGAGGCCTGCAGGGCCGCTTCAGCCGCTTCCAGTGCCAGAGTGGAAGTGGGAGAGCATCACCATGGACTTGGTGGTGGGCTTACCTGTTACCCAGCGGGGACACGACGCAGTCTGGGTAATAGTGGATAGATTGACGAAGACGGCGCGATTCTTGCCGATCTGAGTCACTTTGGGACCAGCACAGTTGGCAGAGAGGTATATCCGTGATGTGGTGCGACTACACGGAGTTCCACGGGAGATCGTATCCGACCGGGATACCCGCTTTACGTCCCAGTTTTGGGCTGAGTTTCAGCAGGCCTTGGGGACGAGGTTGAGTTTTAGCACGGCTTACCACCCCCAGACGGACGGACAGTCTGAGCGCACGATACAGACACTTGAGGACCTTTTGCGTGCCTGTGTACTGGACTGGAGGGGCTCTTGGGAGGAGCACCTGCCCCTGGCGGAGTTTGCATACAACAACAGTTATCACTCGAGCATCGGCATGGCTCCCTACAAGGCTTTGTACGGACGGAAGTGTACGGCACCCTTGAGTTGGGTTGAGGTGGGGACCAAGTGGGAGGTTGGCCCCAGGTTGATCCGGCAGAGTCAGGAGGTAGTTGAGCAGATCCATAGACGACTCCGCACTGTCAGGAGCAGACAGAAGAGCTACGCGGATCGCAGATGCAGAGAGGTGCAGTTCGAGGTTGGGGACCACGTCTTCCTTCGTGTTTCGCCCATGAAGGGCTTACAGCGGTTTGGGGTGAGAGGGAAGCTCGCGCCGAGGTTCGTGGGGCCCTTTGAGGTCCTGGAGCGGGTTGGACCCGTTGCTTACAGACTTGCCCTTCCCCCGCAGCTTTCTGGTGTCCACGACGTGTTCCACGTGTCCAACCTCAGGAAGTACGTAGCCGATTCCAGTCACGTACTGAGTCACGAGCGCGTCGAGGTGAGCGACGACCTGACCTGCCCCGAGCGGCTAGTGCAGATCCTAGACCGAGCTGTCCGCCGGTTGAGACGAAAGCAAGTACCCCTGGTAAAGGTTTTGTGGAGGAGCCAGTGGTACGAGGAGGCTACCTGGGAGCCTGAGGCGGCAATGCGAGAGCGGTACCCGGAGCTTTTCGCGGGTACATCTTTTCGGACCGGCTTCGATCGTCTTTGAGTTTGTTATGGTTATTTGGACGTCTTTTCCCGCACCCTTCTTGGCGCAAGTTTCGAGGACGAAACTTCCTTTGAGTTTGTTATATTGTAACGAGCGCGTGCCCCAGACGTCTTTTAAGACGTCTGGGAGGTGTGCCAGATGTCTGACCAGACGTCTGGAAACGATCCCAGACGTCTGAAAATCAGTTATTCTGGCACGAGTCTTCGTCTGCGCGCCTCAGCGCATAGGCCCGCGAATATCCGATATTCTCTGCGGCTGCAGACGCTCTGCCGCGTCTCTCCCTCCTCCTCGCGTGGCCTTAAAAAGGGCACGCCTCCCCTCCCGTCTCCACCGTCTCCTCCTTCTTCTCCTTCAGCCAGTGAGTGGAGCGTGAGTGCGAGGGCGGCAACGGCGGCCGCAGTGAGCGCGGAGGAGGTGCGGCGTGCGAGAGCGGAGCTCTGCCGTGAGGGCGAGCTCGCCGGAGCGGCTTGGCCGGCCGGCGGAGGGCGCAAGGGGCGCGGAGCGACGCGGAGAGGGACCTGCTGCGGTCTGAGCAGCAGACGCGCGAGGTGCGACGCGGGCGGCGTCGCGAGCGGAGGCCGAGTAGCGCCCTGATTCTGGAAAAATTTCCAGAATCAGACGTCTGGGTTGATAGGCAGACGGCGAGGACGACGTCTGGTAGCTCATACAGACGTCTGAAAGGTGTGTATTCCGCTTTCTTCTTCCTTCTTGTCGACTGACCGTACTGAGGGAGGCAGTTGGCTGTGCGCAGGTTCGCTGATTCGCCATCCTTTGCGAATCAGACGTCTGGAAGTTGTACCAGACGGCGGGAGTGACCTCCAGACGTCCGGGGTGACCATCGGACGTCTGGGAGCTAGGACAGACGTCCCCGCAGACTTCTGGACATCTGGGAAACCACGCTGAACAGGTAATTCTCTGATCCACTGTTTAGACGTCTGGAAGAAGTTCCAGACGTCTGATTTTGCACAGTATCGTCTTTTTCGACCCGTTTAGGGCCCGTTCGGGCTCCGTTTTCCGCGATTCGAGTTGCGCTCTTTTCAGAATTAATTCCTCTACCCGTCTACAGTAGCTATACACTGTTTTGAGACACTCCTTGTGTTTGATCCTTGTGATAGGACCTCGTTCAGTTGCAGTCTTGAGAGTCGCGGAGGCACACGGGATTCCCGATCACGCCCCCATTACTCCCGTTGTACCTGGTAGAGTGGCTTAAGTTTATTATTAAAATCTGTTAAAGTATGGAACCATAACTAGAATCTAGGACATTGCATGAATCCTAGGAATAAGAAATGTATGGAATGATAGCTCCTAGGTGATTCATGAATCCTAGGGCTGGAAAACTAGCTGTATGCTAGATCCTAGGATGTGGCATGAACCCTAGGATGGAAAAGACTAGTGGAATGTATAATACTGCAGTCTTGGAAAAATGGAAAGGAATATAAAGCTGCCTGTAAATTGAATTAACAGCTGCCTGCTATGAATAAAGAAACATGATTGAGATCCTGGATTGTGAGAACGTGAAACTGGAAAGTGAAACATATGATGTTCTGAGATAAAGAGCTGGAACCCTATGGGGAATTAGGAGTGGAACTCCTGGAAAGAAAAAGGAATGGAACTGAGATGTAGTTTGTACTGTCTCTTGGGTACGCAGTACCAAGGGAAGTACCTGTACCTGTTTAGTGCAGAGTGGGGCCAGCCACCCCAGGGACCCGGGGTTAGGATTGGCCGCTCTGTACCGACTTGTTGGCCCTCGTGTATGTAGTACCGAGGAGAGCTACTAGTGTTAGGAGAGTACTAGCTACCCCACGGGCCCCGGGGTTCCGCTAGCCTCCTTCACCGACTTGTTAGGCCCACTAGGGCAAACCAGGGTAGTCAGGCGAGGAAGCGCGGACTGTGGAGGGGCAAGGCCCCGGTTTGGTTACTGTAGAGGGGTTGGACCCCTGTTACTGAGAGGGCTCTGCCCTGGTTCCGTGCTGTGCTTTGGGCGCACCCGTTAACGGAAACGACTGATCGCGTGCCAGTGTGGGCTAGCTACCTGTGCGTTTATCGCGCGTGCCGTAGTCACCGTTACGTCTGTCAGTGACCTTGGGGTGGTTGACTGAGGGTAGGATCACCACGGGGGACTCTCCCGGCCAGGAGAGCACCACGTGCTACTTCTACTTTTGGAAAAGACTGCAATCAAGATCGTTCCCACGAGGACATTCGAGATCAAGTAAAGGATCCGAGAAATAAATGAAATAGTGAGAAAATTGAAAGATGTGATTAAAGGAAGTAATAGAACATAACAGCTACTGTACACTCTACTGTTGCCTTTAGTTAGTTTGCCACTCTACTCAGCGTTTTGCTGACGTGTTACACTCGTTACCTTTTTCAGGACCAGGTGTTGAGCAGCAAGGGTCGGCGGCTGCAGAGGACGCTAGGCCGAGTAGGGTCCAGTAGAGTTTACCACAGTCTTTTGTACCTCTTTTGTTTCTGTTCTAGTGAGTAGTTTTTGTTTCCGCTGTACTTTCTTTACCTGCAGTTCTTGTTATATGATAAATGTTGTTCTACTGTTGTGGTGGTATCTACTGTAGTAGTTTCTTTCCTTACTGCTGTACTTCCTTACTGTTAGTTATATTCATGCTGAATGTGGTTTATTTTACTGCTCTTTTGGTTACTTCCTCGTTGGACGACTAGGTCTTGGGATTAGTCGAGTCGGTCCGGTTCTCGTGTCTCGTAGGGACTCGGGAACCGGGTCTTTACAGTCTCTATTTTCATTTCTTTCTACTGCCACTTAGGTGGTAGAATCATGAAGTTGCTCTCTCTTGAGAGTCAACTCTTTTTTAATTGTTTAGCACTGAAATTAGCAAGTCTTGTATCTTAGACTAGGTTTACTTGAGACGTATAATTGATGAAAAGTTATAATGCTTAAAAATCATTCCTAAAATATTAACTGAAGAAATTATCTTCTAATGTTTCACTTTTAAGCTATTATAGCAAATTTTCTAAATGGAGGAATTCTCTAGATGGATGTGTTAAAGAGTCTCGATTTTTTAAAAGCAGCTTAAACCATCATCATGTTATTGAATCATTATGTCATCAACTTCTCTTGTACAAAGCATTCATTTAAAGCTCTTGTTAGAAACTTTTCGCAACAAAGCCCCCCTGTCAACACATGAGCAATAATTAGCTCCTTAAGACATGAAAATCATTGTTTGCATTCCCTGGATTAATATGGGTGGAGTGTTCCCATTGACCTTAACTGATCTAGAAAACACATCATATTTGTTCTTTATCTATCATCATCATGTGCACTATTGGCTACAATGACATCACCGCCTCCTCCCCACTCTTGAAGACCTTCTCTGTCGCTTCATTCTCATTAGCTTCAGCTTTATCAATGATGATGAGGCCTAGGGCTTAATTCAATTGGCAATAGGGGGAGGGATTTGAGGGGAGGTAGGGGGGACCTGAGAAACTTGAAGCTTAAGATGTAGTAGGAGAAGGTGGAGAGGTGTAAGTAGTTTCGTATGGGAGAGGAGGGAGAGGGGTCCATGGTTGAAACCAAGGAGGCTTTATAATGGGAGGGAGGGGTTGACCACGACATTGTTGGGGGAGGCAAAGTTGTAGGAGGGGAATGAAGCACTGGTGAGGAGGTGAAATTGCAGGTGGAGGAGTTGCAAGGGGGGTTGGGGAGGTGTTGGAAAGAGATGTTGTGCAGTGGAGTGGGGAGAAGATGGAGGAGGAGAAAAAGGGGACCCATGAGAGGTTAGTGGTGGCGTCGAGGGTGAGGAGGGGATAATGAGGATAGTCGACGGAGGCATAGTTTATGTAGGAGTAGGAGAGGGCATCTATGATGAGAAGTAGGAGGAGGGGGAGCAGATTAAGAGGAAGCTGGTGGTGGTGGAGGCGGTGGAGATTGATGAGCTCGAAGGAGAAAAGGATGAGGAAGGGGAGAGATCAGGTGGTGGTAAAAGAGGACATATTTGTGGGTGGGGAGGGGACACGTATTACACCAATGTTCTTAACACCTTGTTATAGTATATAAGTATAGAGTTATAGTATCTAGTATAGATAGATGTTTAACATGTGTTTGGAATGTCTACAATCATATGGTCCACCTAAAGAGGAATCTTCTTGGGAAGACAATATGTAATGGTTATATGAGCCAAAAATTTTCTTTTAGGTTTATGATTAAGGTAATGGAAGAAAGAAATAAAATTGATTTGAATTTGAATATGGAAATATGGAGGAATGAAAGTATCTTGTTTTTGGCTTTTTCCATGGAAGATAAATTTTGTGATGGAGCAGGACTCGAGGAACGCTCTTGCGAAGGATATCAATTTTATAGGTGATGGTTGTGTAAATACAAAAATATACATGGAGTATGAAATGTGTTTAGATACATACATGAATAAACTCCAATGTTGGACCTTCTTTTTCCCTTCCTATCTTGCACCTTTAATTGGCAATTATTGCTCAGGGAAAAAGTAAATTGGCAAAAGGGTCCCCTCGCTTGTTCTAACTATGATGCATTATTGTCCAAATGTAACTATTCAAGTTAACTTAATGAATTTTCAAATGCATCTACCATTAAAATTAGTTTCTAGGGTGCCTATATATGAGTAATGAGATCATTGTGTATATGTATAAAATTACAAGAATACATATTTGTAAGGAGTTTCTAAATAGATGCCACTCCGAACATTTGAAATTATGCTTTTGCTATCATATTTCCAACGTTTATTTAACCACCATTAGAAAAGTCACGTTATTTACGTCATTGTCACTTTATTAATTAGCATAATTAGGTTTAGTGGAGGTGGACCTAGAAGTAAATAAAAAATTGCAACTAAACTTTCTTTTTTCATAATCTCTCCTTTCATGTCCCCCCTCCCTTGACCACTATCCTCCTCCTTCCACCACCTCTCCACCTCCTCAAGGACTATGGTAAAGGACGATCCACTATTGGCATCTCTATACAGCACCAGTCCAACCTCTTCTTCCTTCCTACTCCCCTTTCATCCATCCTTGATACTCCCACCCTCGCCTCTCCCTCTCCATCTCCCTCCCCTCCCCTGCTCTCCTCTACTCCAAGCCATTCCCTCAAGCCCACCAGCACCACCAAGGCCTCACGAAGAGGGACCCCTCCCTTCCTTGCAAATTACTGCATCACTCATCTCTTCCCAAAACGAGGTCAATGCCATCTCTTGGCATGAGCTTCACATATACGTGTGCATTCCCATCTACGCTGTTGTTGATGATGTTTAGCCTATCCTTGTAGACTACGTGCAACTTGCAATCTTGATCACCAAACTTGTCTATAGGTTCTTTGCTTCTTCCTCTAGTGTTCATGGCTTCTTGGGGATTAAAAGTGTAGAGCTAATGCAAGTGGTGATGGTGGTGGTTTGTTTTACGTAGTAGGTAGATAGAATGCTTCAGCTTCGACAAATACAACCTCAAGGTCTTTGCTAATGTTTCTTCAGGTATATGAACCTCTTTGCCTCCTCAAAAGACAACTACTCAATGACCCACCCCATGGGTCATCCCCTTGATCTCCATCATTATGGAGCATATCTTCACCACCACCTACTCTTCGACAATGAGGTGTCGTGTCATGAACCAGAAGAATCAATTGATGGCCACCAACAATGTGTCCCTCTTAACGAGTATGAAGTCGAGCACAATGTGCTAGAGGAAGGAGTCGTTATAAGTTGGTGTGCACAGTTAAACCAAAAAAGTTTAAAAACCAACTCACATTAATTATTAAGTAGAATAGGAAGAGTCGAGTCAAATCCACAAGAGCATGTTCAACATGAGTTCATTGGTGTATCAATAACTAGAAAGAATTATTTCATTATTTTTGAAATTATTTTGATATTTTAAATTAAGTAATAGAGAATGTACCCTTTATGACATTATTTTAAAGACAAAATTAGTTAAACTAACTACAGGGTGAGAAATATTTCAATAACTGTATTCTAACTTCCTAACTAATTAGCTAAGGTTCACAAAAACTTTCTTTGCAATTAGACAAGAAGAAAATTCTAGGAAAATACACTAAGGCTATGTTTGGCAGGAGGATAGTGCTATACCAGGATAGAATAGGAGTGGAATAAGTATAGAAGGTGTTTGGTTGGTGGGATTATGATGATTGGTGGGATTGTAATGATTGGTGAGATTGTTAATGATTGGTATGTTAGTTTTGTGAGAGAGGAGAGAGATGTGATGGATTGTAATTATTAGATAGTATTTTTTGAGTTATATGTAGGAAAAGAGAGTATTAGTAGATTTTGATGTGATGGAAAGAGAGAATATATGTGGAAAAAAAGAATTTCTTGGAACCCGTGCACCTCCACCCTTATTCCTCTCCTAACCCACCAAATTGTGCCTATTCCTATTCTAATCCTACAACCAAATGCTGCTTAAGGGAAAACCCTTGATTCTAATCCAGTACATTGTGCAAATTTAAACTGCCAAAGTACTACGTCTTTTTGGATGAAATTATAAATGAAGTCATTAAACTTGATAACATATTGCTATGACTTTTTTTTGGAATTAATAAAGCATGAAAATATAGTACTTTTGGATTTTTCTTTCAAGAGAAACAAATCTCAGAAGATGAATCTAAACTAATCCATCTATTGGATAACTTTTGTGATAAGACCATGTAATTCACCAATATTTTTAGAACTCAAATAATTTACTAGTTGATTTAAAACATAAGAAACTTATTTTGATCGAAGTTATATTATTCCTTTAGGCTTAATATATTCAAAGCATTGTCACATAGGGTATAATCTACCTTGGGTACAATTCCCTAGGCTTAAACTATCCTAGCATGCTCCAACCTCTAGCATAGACTAACTCGAGTTTCGAGAGAGCCCAAGTTGACCCTTAATAAGAATCCATCAATTGAAACATTCAACTAATAAACCTTGGTTCTATTTCATTAAATCTCATCAACACAATAGATAAAACAATAAGAACTTGTTATCAACATATCAAAACTCACATAAAAATAGATCCTCGTGATATTCAATTAATTCAATCAAGATATTACAATAGGAGTGTAGGATCACAACCATACACAACCAAAAAGCATAGAGAAAGCTTGTTCTTCTCATGGAGATGACTCACCTACGTGCAAGAAATCAAAATGTCCATCCTATTTCTTCAAGCTTGGTCGTCCACTCCACCTCCTCCTTGATGGTTGGCATGGGATGATGGTGGTGGTGGTATTCTTCTCCTCGTTGGCATGTGAATGGTGAGATGAAGATGATGGAGATGTTGTGGAAGGAAAGATAGAGAGAAGAGAAGACAAGGAGATGTTGGTGTGGAGCACCTCTTCCTCTTTTGCTTGCTTGGACATGAGATAAGGATGGAGGGGAAAAAGATTGGTGGCTAGGGATGGAAGAGAGGAGGCCCTTTTGTCTTCCTTTGATTCCTTCTTTTAGAATGTAATCAGATTGCACTGATGCTCATTGCTTTCCTTCCAATAATACTCCTCAATTGATTTACATTCTTCTGCCTTGCCTTCCATGTATGGTAGGCCACTAGGGATATTTTTTGTTGGCTCCCTTGGTTGTTGAATGTGGGTGGAGGGAAGGGTTTCTTTCCATGCAAGCCTTGCTCATGATTTTAATTGTTTCCTTCTTTATATTAATTTTCTATGCATGGAAACTCTTTCTTATTTTATCTTCTCTTGGACATGGGATTTGGTTGATATTAATCCACATGAGCTTGTGTTCATGGCCCATACATGTGTAGCATTGGTGGCTCCATATTGTAACTCATTTCATCTTGTGTTATCTTCCTACAAGAGATCAACTTGCAAAAAAATGTCAAACATGAATAAACATTACATTATTTGATCTTAGATATCAATATTCATTATTTATATACTTAACTAAAGTAATTATTATTAATACAAATTTCTTAGATAATCTCATTATTTAGTAGATAATTGCATCAAGAATAGCAAAGATTAAGCATAGTTTGTGTATATAATTGTGATTACATCATAGGCCCCCTTGTTCGTGAAGTGTAAGAGGAGGGTCATGGTGGCAATCCTTGTCACCGAGGTCAAGCTTTTAGGCCTTTGTGATGCTGGTGCAGTAGCACTTGACATGGGCAATGCTACTGGCAGGGGTGATCTCTGATTGCATAGCAATTATAGGACCTAAATTGACTAAATTAAGCTAATAACCTAGCTTACATTATAAATAAAGCATGTACTTCATGCATATCATTCATCTGCATTCCTGTACATTCTTAGTCTGATTTCTCCATTTTATGGGCCTGTTAGTGATAGCATCATTTTATCAGGTCCATAGGAGAGGAGCGAGAGACGTATTGAAATAGAAATGCGAGAAGATACGTAAAGTTTGCATCAAACAATTCCCACAACATATGAGAGAGAGATGGTGGCAAGGAAAGATCCAAATAGAGGAAACAACCAATGCACATCACAACCCTCACATTTGTGCACACACACTAATTCCAAACACATGTGTACAATACAATTCTGTACATGCATACACACATGAGCACACAAATTGCACATAACCTGACCTAAAACCCTACCTAAATGCCCACTTAGATCACCCATTTAGTCCTTAACCATCCCCCATTAATCCCTTAGAACTTAGGATCCAAAATTGATGGGCATGTTTCGCGTGGTAGAAATCAGGGTTTGGAGGAACCCATCATTGTAGTCGCAAAACTCATTATCAAATATAATTTTACTGAAACTCCAAGGGAGTCCTGGGTCGAACACAGGGAGGTGACGTTTACCTTGCTTGAAAATCGCGCTTTGTTTTGTTTCTTTTTGGTATTTTGAGGTTTTGTTTTTTTTTTTGTGTTTTTGAAATAAAAAGACAAGTAGAATAAATTCACAAGAGAGATGGAACAAATACGATATATTGCACAATTGTCTATTACAATAATCTACGAAAGCATAAAAAGAGAGGGAGGTGAGAAGGAATCTCCCGAATCGGCTGTTCGGTGAGATGACGGTGCTTGGTGGAAGCTTGGACGAAGGAGTTGAGAAGCGGGACGACGGAGGTGAGATGCAGGAGGACGCAGGGTAGAGGAATGCTTCATCGAGGCTCTAGAATGGAGGTGAGGAGGCGGAGGTGATATGCTACTGGAATGGAGGTGGGCGGACGGTTCCAAGGCAACCTATGAAGGTGGTGGGATAAAGGACGAATGTTTGGTGGCAAGTAGGATCATTACATTAATAGGAGGCCTTTGGAGCTTGAGAGTAAGCTCTAATGGAGCTTTGGTAGGCTACTAGAGCTTAGGAATAGGTGGGAGTAGAGTAGGTAGAGATGGTTTGGAATGGGGGGGTGTAAAGGTGTTTATATAGTGGTGGAATGGAGGTGGTTTGCATGCACGGGCCTTTAGTGACATTTAAGATGTCGCTAAATTTTAGTATTCTCTTTTATTGCTACATAATGTCACTAAAGGCCCGTGCATAATATTTTGGAATGGTTTGGGCATGCAAGAGAAATTGATTTCACTTTGCCCGGGCCTTTAGTGACTTGCTAAAGGCCCGGGCAATGGTTGGAATGGTTTGCCCAACCCTCCCCAAGGCACGGGCCTTTAGTACATAATGGTTTGCATGCACTGGAATGGAGGTGGAATGGGAAATCAATTTCTCTTTTATTGCTACATTTTAGTATTCATAAACTCCTGCATTATATTTTGAATTAGATTTTGAGTAACTTAAGTGTTCAAATCGCATCTATTGAGATTAGTGAATAAATTCCATTTGCTCTCTGTGTTCAATCTCGGACTCAACATTCGAGTAATAAAATTCTTATTTGTTTTCAACCCTTTTTCGACTATACTGCAACGCCACCTTTTTAAAACCCGAAGAAGCGTTGTAAACATATTCCAAACCATCTCTTCCTTTCTTCCTCTCACCACCTCCAAGGCTCTAGAGAGAGCTTGTCCTAAGCTCGGGATTCTCCTCTAGAGTAAAATCGAATATTTTTCCCTCCCCTCATCCCCATTCGTGTAACATCTCGTGGCCGTCCTCTCACCGCCCTTCGGGAGGAAGATCCTTGCCGCAACGCTGTCCTACCCTGCCCTCCGTCCTCTAGCTCCATCCCTGTTCGTCCCACTCCTCACCACCTTCCTCTAGGTGACGTCAGAGCAAGTCGTCCTCCAAGCGACCGTTGAGGGGGATTTTTTTCACCTCATTCCATCTTTTTACGCTTTCGTAGTGTAGATTTTCCACTTTTGTAGTGTAACAAACATACGTTTATAAATAGATGATTGTTTCTCTCTCTTTCTCTCTCTCTCTTATATTGTTGCAAGTAGATTAGCTAGAAGTCATCGACTTGATCTCTTGCTTGCTAAACCAAATGTTCACCTCGCCGTGTTTGACCTGGGACTCACTTTTCGAGTTTCGGTTATAAATTTTATCTGATAGATGTGTTTTGCGAGCTACGATGATCGGGTCCTCTAAACCTCGATTTCAAACACGTGAAACATGTACATCATTTTGGCGTCGTTGCTGGGGAGGCAACAGAATTTACTTTATTATTTTCTGTGCTTCTTTGCATTTACATAGAATTTACCCCATTTATCTCTGATCTATTGTCTTGCAGGTACCCTAGCATGGAGATCCAAGTGCAGTAGACTGGAGTAAAGTGTGGGAGAGTACTTTGTAAGTGTTCCCTACATTCCTCCTCCACTAGTTTCATTTCGCCACACCCACAACCAAGACTTAATCTACTTAGGTGTTTGCATAAACCCTAGGATAGACTTTGTGTGTCTTGTTTGCCACCTTCATCCTTTTCACCCCTGCATTTAAAAAAAAAAAAAAAAAGATACTTTCTGTGGGACAAATCAATTGTGCATGTCATAAGTGATGTTTCCTATTGTGCAGGAAATCAGCGGGGCTCCTGGGTCCTACTTCTTAGGAGGTAGCTTGTTTAAGATTAGTGTGCTTGTGTTATCAGACAAGACTACTCTCCTAATGTTTTCAGATTCCGCTCTACGCTTTGCTTTTTATGAATTCAGTAAACCTATGGTGTAGACAGGGATTGATCCGATAGCTGCAAGGAGTAAAATGATTGTCAATTTGAAAGCCTGAAGTAAGGACATTCTTTCCTCCAATTTCTCCTCCGACTTTTTCTGTTTGCCCATACAACAACAACATACTCCCAAATTAGACTTTGATGTTTTGTTGATCACATTCTTAGTTGGGAATTTGGAATTCTTGCTACGGGGCCTAATGGTGTTGACATGGGGTTGGGTAAGTCCCTTGTGTCTACTACCACTCCTCAAGGTGATGGTGTTTGCAGTAGCAAAATGTTGTTGGTTAGTGCCTTGGGGAGGGTTGGGCAAAATAGGAGGCTCCCAGTTGATTATGGTAGGAACTTGGTTCTCTCCAGGAGGGGCTGGGGTAGCCTAATAGATAGCATGAGCTTGAGCATATGACTCCCCATTATTACCAAACCCTTGAGGCCCAGCACCTCAGTTCTATACATTCCTTGGGTTTGGTACAGGTTGTGATGGTAGAGATTTGGTCTGTTGGTTGGTTGCACCAAGTTTGGATTGCAAGGTATCTAGCGAAGTTTTCATTTGTTACATGAGTTGGAGTATTGACCCTTGCATTTCTACCATCTTCAGGTTTAAATCAGCCTGCTCGACGGGTTGTTGAGCATTCCACATGGACTGATTAACCTGATTCAAGGGCAACTGAGTATATACATGACCCTAACCCATTATGTTTTGTGGTACATAGTTGTTGGGTCGATATTGGGTTAGCTGCCCCTGATATTTCCAAGAGAAGTTAGGGTGATTTTTCCAACCAGAATTGTAGGAATTCGAGTAAGGGTTGGCCATAACATTCTCTTGCACAACACGAACATCCTCATAAGATGAGGATGAAGAAGGATAAGAAAAACTGGGATCAAAGGCCCCAGTTTGGAACCCATAAGGTTTCGAGAAGAGCTGGCCCGAAGGTCGGGCCAACTCCAGCTGGTTCACAAACTCCCATCCCGTAGGAGCTTGCGAAGAATGGAATCCCGATCCTTGGGATTGAGTGGATCTAGAAAAATTAGAGTTTCTGGACATCCACTCTTCCATTCGTTTAGCAACCGGATCCATCTTATCTAATCTATTGCAGATCATTTCCATATCAGATGTATGAGAATCTTGGACCTCATTGGCATTTGATCTAGTTTGTTGGGATCGGTTGAAGGCTTCCATGGAGGCATGGTTTAAAGAGTTTTCACTCATTTCCTCAAACAAATCATATGCTCTATCTGCGTCTTTGTTGAGAAAATTAAATCCGCAAGAAGCATCCACATGATTACGGAGTTGATCATTCAACCCATAATAAAAAATCTGCACAAGTTGCCATTTAGGCACCTCGTGGTGTGGACACTTCTGTAACAGATCCTGGAATCTCTCCCAGGACCTATGAAATGGTTCCCCCTGCCGTTAGGCAAAAGTGGTAATTGCCCGTTGCAACGCATTGGTTTGCCTAATTAGGAAGAATTTCTTCAGGAAGGCTGATTTCAAAGCTGTCTAGGTAGCAATCGGTCTTCCAATGGTACGATACCAATGTGCGGCCTTATCCCTAAGTGAATGGGGGAAAATCCTCATGAGCATCTGTTCTTCATTCATATTCCGCGATTTGGTGGTCTGAACCAGAGTGATCAGGTCCTCCAAATGTTGGAATGGGTCCTCTGAGCCAAGCCCATGAAAGTGTTTAATTAGACTCAAAGCCTAGGGATTGATCTCAACATCACTGGCGGGGATCACAACGCCGGGACGATCCTCATAATTTGAAGGATCATAAAAATCCTTTAAGGGCTGAGCGCCCTGACCATTCATTCGTTACAACCATTACTTCATTTGCTGCAATTCTTCCAATTACCTCTGAATCAGCTACTGCTGGTTCGAGGGAGGGGGAGGTGATTTTTGATCAGCCATGGGATCTACTTGGCTAAAACTCAACCTCTACCTCCGGGAATGGTCAATAGGTCCTTCCAAACGAGGGTTCTTCCTGCCAAGCATACACTGGAAGGAAGTCGGAAGGACGGGGAAGAGAAGGGACCCTGCAACACAAAAAATACAAGCCTATCTTTAGGTTGGGTAGCCTAAAGGTCTACAGACTCTCAGAATCTGTCTTAAGGTTATAAACGATTTACTCTACTTATATTCAGGCAATCCAACCAGTTAGAAGGAGGGACTAAAGAGAAGGTTCTTCCTTTGACTTGTGCCTCCGATTCCTAGTGTACCCCCCAGCCGTGGTTGTTTGATGCTACTCCCCTAGCTAGAAATTAGATTGAATAGTATAAGCAGGTTAATCGTGAACAATCTCAATCTGGATCCCAACGAGCGAACCAGTTTTTAGGGCCAACATCTAAACAATTTTAGTTAGGCTTGGGATATTAGTGCTTCTGAAATGTGATGGGCCCTTAATGGGTTGTGCCCTTAATGATTTGTTTGAGAATGTGTATATGTCCATACCTAAGAAGTTTTCAAGCAAGATTATCAAGAATGAAGTGAGTTTTAAGATTCAGATCTTGCTTAGCGACTTTTAGGATTCAACTATTAGGTGTAATCAACCAAATTTTCAGGAGGCAAACCAAATTTGAAATCACGAGTTCAAGTGTTTTTCCTTTATAAGTCAAAAATAAAATGGAGTGCCTAGCTTGACCTAAATATTGAATCCTATGGGGCAGCTACAAAATGAATCAGTTTTAAATTAGGTGGTGTGGTCCGAATAATTCAATCAAGTGACCCAGATGCACCACCAATTAGGCACGCAGAGATGATTAACCTAGACTGATTTCTACTCCTTTATGTGTTGATTTATGTGTACCGGTTCCACAGGTTGGAATCCCGGTTGAGTAAATAAAAATCAAGTTAGGTTATGTGCCACAAATGAAGGTGTATGTAGTATGTATGTTGATTTATCCCATAAGAAGTATCTTTTTATTTTTTATTTTTTATGTATGCAAAGGTGAGATGAACGGAGGTGACAAACAAGACAAACAAATTCTATCATAGGGTTTTTGCAAACACCTAAGTAGATTAGGTCTTGGTTATGAATGTGGCGAAATGAAACTAGTGGGGGGGGATGTGAGGGACACTTACAAATTACTTTACCCACACTTTACTCCAGTCTACCGCACTTGGATCTGTATGCTAGGGTACCTGCAAGATAGTAGATCAAAGACAAGCGGGGTTGATAATATGTAAATGCAAAGAAGTGCAGAAAATAAGAAAGTAAATTCCGTTGCCTCCTCGGCAACGGCGCCAAAATGATGAGCGCATTTCACGTGGTAGAAATTAGGGTTTGGAGGAACCCATTGTCGTAGTCGCAAAACTCATTATCAAATACAATTTTACCAAAACTCCAAGGGAGTCCCAGGTCAAACATAGGGAAGCGATGTTTACCTTGCTTGAAAATCACACTTTATTTTGTTTCTTTTTGGTATTTTGAGGTTTTGTTATTTTTTTTGTGTTTTTGAAATAAAAAGACAAGTAGAATAAATTCACAAGAGAGATGGAACAAATACGATATATTGCACAATTGTCTATTACAATAATCTACGAAATCATAAAAAGAGGGAGGTGAGAAGGAATCTCTTGAATCGGTTGTTCGGTGAGATGACGGCGCTTGGCGGAAGCTTGGACGAAGGAGTTGAGAAGCGGGATGACGGAGGTGAGATGCAGGAGGACGTAGGGTAGAGGAATGCTTCATCGAGGCTCTAGAATGGAGGTGAGGAGGCGGAGGTGATCTGCTACTGGAATGGAGGTGGGCGGATGGCTGCAAGGCAACCTATGAAGGTGGTGGGATAAAGGATGAATTTTTGGTGGCAAGTAGGATCATTACATTAATAGGAGGCCTTTGGAGCTTGAGAGTAAGCTCTAATGGAGCTTTGATAGGCTACTAGAGCTTAGGAGTAGGTGGGAGTAGAGTAGGTAGAGATGGTTTGGAATGGGGGGTGTAGGGGTGTTTATATAGTGGTGGAATGGAGGTGGTTTGCGTGCATGGGCCTTTAGTGACATTTAAGACGTCGCTAAAGCATTCATGCACCTTGGTTGGCAGTTGAACGCTCGACTGCAGTTGTCGTAGGCGTGGCAATCGTTGGCCGTTGGATTAGGCGTGGGCGGCTGTGATCGTGAGAGGAGAAGGCATGCTTGCCAGCATTTGAAATTCGCACCGCTGGCGCATGCGCTGGTAGCTGTCGGATGAGGCATCGCACGGCCGACGCTTGCTCACAGATAGTGCGCACTTGATTTGAATCGCATGCCTCACGTGATTGCGAGGATCGGATGGTGGGCACCGCTCCCGGTCGTCTTAAATGCACGCCCCAGATGGCGCACGTGCTATCTGGCATGTTATCTCGCGTCAGTGGGCGACGTCGGATTGCACGTGGAGAATCTTGACCGCTCAATCGAGATCAAGCAACCCTATTGCAGCTGGCACTGTAGCAAGCGTGGCAAATCGCGGCTCGAACTCGCGCTCGCTTTTTGAGAGTGCTCGTCCTCACCGTTGCGCCAAAGCGACACTTTGTCGAGTGAAGGGCGGTGAGGTCGCCTGCGCCTTGGCCATTGGATGGAGATCCAACGGTCGAGGTGCACCTCTTCTTGAGGCCGGCAAGATGGCTCAGGTGGGGGGCGATCTGGATGGTGCCATGTGGCGCCATCTGGGCCGTCCATCTTCATCTTCTTGTAGAAGGTGCTACGAAGCTCTGATCAAGGTGATTTTCACATTGACGGATTGCGATCGTCGCTCCGGATTCATCCGTATGGTCGGATTCTTCATCTGAAGTCTGTAAAGATGTCGCACTACCTCCTGGCCATATAAAATGGAAGAATTGATATACATAATATACAACTATCCTAAAGCCATGCAATGGATGTTATGCAGTATTTATAACATGATATGCAATGCTAAGCCTATGAACTATCATAAATAAGCATTTTATCATGAATTCATTTGTGTTTATCAAAAACCCATCACAAAACTTCCCAACATACTCTCCTAACACAATTTTGGATGCCCAACAGTAGTCCTAGACGTCCAATTCCCTATAGCCCACTCAAATCCAACTCCAAAACTCGCAATACTTCACCTAGCTTCAGTCTGGACATCCAACACACTCTCTAGATGTCCAAAATAGACAAATTAGAAGTCCAGACAACTCTCTGGCCATCCAGAACAGACCAGCAAACAAATTGGGTCATGCAGAACTCCATTTAGACTTTCGATTTGGACATGTAAGTCATTTAATCAACCCTCTGGATGTTCAATGGCCTATTCTAGACCTAAAAACTCATGGCTAGTGCTTGTTTTCCCCCTTAAACAACCATTAGGCCACCCAATTAAGTCCTAAATACTACCCTTAGGTGCACACACTCTCTAGGCCCCTCTAGAATGTTCTCTACCCCTTAAGTTGTACCCCTTAACCTATAGCCTAACCTACCCCTTAGGTGCACCACACCTTAGCCCAACATCTATAAAAGCCCATCCCCATAGCCAAACCCCCCCCATTTCTCTTCTTGGGCGGCAACCACTCCTCCTCCACTTCTCCATCTCCTCTCTACTCCACCATCTCCATTCCTCTCTTCTTCTCTTGAGGCAAAGGTGGTGTAGGCCAAGGATCACCACCACCACAATCCAATGGCGTAAGAGCCCTCATTGGTGTGGACCTCAATCTCCTCTATCTTCTCCTTTTTATCTTATTTGTAGTTAGATTTCAATCCATGGAAGTAGTTTAGTTTTTTATTTTGCAAGTAGTGTAGTTCCTTCCCTCTCTCCTTCTTACTTCCCATATTGCTTTTTGTTCTTTTTAACTTGCTTTTTATCTTGTCAACATAGACCCCACACACACACGCCACCATCATCACTATCATCATACGCCCTCCACTATCTTCATACACTCATACACACATACATGCACACACTCACATTCACCATCATCACCACCTCCATTCCACCATGTTCCTCTTTACTTTTTCATTACATGTAATAAATCTTGTCTCTTTTCCTTAATGTAATTGGCATGGGACTTTTACTCAAGGCCTTGTTTCCTTTCATTATCTTTTTAATTCCCTAAGTCCAAGCAACCATTGTCCTCCATGTCATGGGTTTCCCACCCCTTCACGAGTATTCAAGGTTTGTCTTGTTGATCGCAATTTTATTTTCTTATCTACTTTCATTTTATGTTAATGCAATAAACTTGTGAAATTTCATCTCATGCTCTCGTATTGTTTTGTTAGTTCTTATTCCAAAAAGAAAAAAAAAGTAAACCAAGCAAATGACCAAAAAGACTTAGTTGGTAGTCTTGTTGCAATTTCCTTCATACAAAAAGACCAAAAAAAATCTCAAAATGAAAAAGTCAAAAAAGATAATAATATTGAGAGATTGGCCTATGCGAGAGAGCAGACTAAAATTGCCTCCTTGAGGAATCGACCAGAACTCACCAAACCTAATGTCAAAAATTGATCAGTGGTCATGTTAATAAATTTATTTGATTAGTGGACTTAATGCATAATTCAAGCTACAACACTTAATGAATTAGTTTCGCGCAGAGTTACTGCTCGTCAATCTCCAAACTAAGGAGAAGGAGCCTCTTAAGCTTGTAAGCAAACCCTAAGAGGAAGAGACAATAGAGGGTGGCCTTGGTGGTGCATTTGAACATCATAGTAAATACTTCTTTAGTAGCCCTAAGGAGAGCATCTTTGCTTCCCTCCTAAAGGTGAGGTTGCAAATGTTATCAACATGATATAGAGGAGAAGGTCTTGGAGGTTAATCGACCAATCGATTGCCTACGTGGCATCAAGGATGGGGAAGAGGAGGCAATGGACAACAAAGGAAGGAGGAGGAGGAGTAGGGGGAAGGTGGAGAGGGAGGTGAAAGGTGGATGGAGGAGGAGAGAGGGGAAGGTAGTGAGGAAGAGGATGATGGAGGGGTACCATAAACAAAAAGGAAAGAGAAGGGTGGGGTTTCTTTCACTTTTGTCATGAGGGACTCCCATTGAAAGGCCCACACGACAAGCTATTAGCTCAGTGCTATAGTGTGCCTCTGATAATTGCATTATTGTGCCTGGGTTGTGAGGGTTCTCAACCACATGGATAGTTAATGTGCTCATTAGCGCTTGACCCAAAGATATTGACTACCCAAGGCACATTAGCATGGCGCACTCCTCTTGTTTGAATTGGAGTATGAAAACAAACTCCTCGTGAGGAGGATAGATGGGATGATTCATGTTAGATCCAATATGGATCCAATTTTCTAGTCACTACAAGGAAGGTGGTAGCAGAGTTGGTAGAGAGGGTGGAGAGGGTTTTAGAGCATATTTGTAGATGGCAAGATGAGAGAAAGAAAGAGAGGAGGGGAGTTTTGATCTAGGAAGTTTACTAAGGGAAGGTGGAGGGAAGAGGAAGAAGGAGGGGGCGGAGAAAGAGGAAGGGGAGAGAATATAATGAAAATTGAGGGTGAAAATATCATTTTCTATTATTTTCTAGTCCAATGCTATCAGCAAGTAACATTGCTAACTAACTAATTAAATATAGTTAACATATATTTGATTAAACGCTAGCAAGTTCTTAATGATTTTTAATTAAATATTGGTAGTGCAATGGCATGCATGTAATTTTGAAGGTTCATAGCAGTGCTACTATGTGAAGATCCCCATTTGTAATTTAGAAATTTATAAGGATATGCCACATGCATGGCCGAATTCTTAGCCCTTAGCTGATTGAAGGAATATCTCAAAAGGATGGAATATTAGACACCTCATGATAATAACAAATATCCCATGGAAACAATTTTTGCATTGTTCAACTTGTCCATTTTGATATATATCCCATTTAATGAATGCAACTAGGTTGTTTCATCTGTAGCTTTCAAGAGAACTTGTCACCTTTGAGCATTGTAAAATAAGGGCATCATCCTTCCCTCTTGAATGGAAGATCTAGTAGTTAGTATTTGATGATATTAATATAACAACTACTTTGAAACATTTCCAAGTATCGATACAAAAATCTCAAATTATATCTTGAATTCAATACTTTGCTCTCTATTATACATATTCTCTTCAAACAACCCCTTTCTGATACAACTTAATTTGTCTACTATAATAAACAAATACACAGATGACAAAAATGTAGGACTAAAAAGGTGCAAACACACACACTTGAAGAGGGAATTGAGTAGTGTGAGATAAAATAAAATTGCACAATGAACTATAAGCGGCAAATCACAAAGTATGCAAGATGTATAGTTACTATAGGAAACTAGAGTTTTTGTGATAGTCAAAAGCTATCACCAAAAGAGGAAAACCCGTCACCATGAGGCATCAGCAAAAGGTGTGTCTTGCTTGTCACGCCCTGATAATCCTCCCAACAAATTAGAAGTGGATTATCGAGTGTGCGGTGATGAAACCATAATTAACATCTATAATATGTTTATTTTATGCTTAGTAACCTAGAATGCATCACACTTATTTGTACATGAACATTGCATTTCATGCATCATGCACCCTTAGGCCCTGCATGTAATTAGAATTAATACTAAATAATTATGTTGACACATATGCATCTTCTATTGCAGGAGTTGGGGAGCTGAATAAAGAATAAGGCTCTTGCATCTCAAGGCAATACGGGGAGACTGCATTGAATACATCGCAACACACAGATGCAATCATCATTTAACCCCAATCCTAAACTCCACTCTAAGCCTAAACCACACCCATAAACACCACGAGACAACCCCCCACCCTCTCCTAAAATTGCACGTAAAACCTCTGCTATGCCATCATCCTAGTTATCATAGTCACCCTATTCTTCCACCTCACATCCACATGGTTGCCTACTCACCTTCCACCTTACCTCCTCCACTTAAAATATCCAAAACCCTAGCCCCTCCTACAAGTCACCCATCCCCCTCCCCTCATCTATAAAAGACCTAGGCTTTGTAACCAACACCCCCCTGCCCCTCCTCTCCCATCCTACGCCATCCACCACAAGGCCTCTCCTCTCCCATTGTCTCCATCCATGCCCCATATCTCCCATTGCCTCTATCCATGCCCCATTTTCCCATTAGCCTCCACTACAACCCATGACTCCCTCTCCTCTCCCATTTACTCCATCCATGCCACCACTCCTCCTCCAAGTCTTCATCAAGGATAAGGCATTTCGAGTGGTTGCATTCTATGCACGAGGCATTGCTCGTGAGCACCACTCTTGTTTTTTATTTCTTTCTTTTGTTATTTTGTTCCTATTGTAGTTCTTTTTATTTTCTAGTAAATTGGTCCTTGGTGATTGTATTGGGACACCCGATTCCCTTGCAAGCTCACCTTAAGGCCACATTTCCTACTTTCTTATTTTTGCTTTTGTTGCAAACTTTTATTTCAATGAATGGAAATAGTTGGTAATTTCATTTCATGCCATTAGTTGCTATCAATATTATCTCGTAGTTGCATTTCAATTTGACATTGTCACTTCTCATTCGCTTAACTCTTTACTTTTTATATCCAACAAAAAGGCCAAAAAAATATAAAAACAATAAAAGACAAAAAAAATATAATCAAAGGAGAGTATGTGAGTAAATGCCCCTTGCCTCCCTGTGTTAGACCCGGGCTCACCATCGATTCACTTCGATTTGAATTTGGATTTATTTAATTTGACTTTGTGTTTTGTGCTACTTCAACACAGTTTTATCATTGCGAGATGCAAGTATGTTAATTTTTGGTGCCATTGTCAGGGAGGCAGTGCATATAGTTTACTTGTCACTTCCTTTTATTGCATGTGACATGGAAAAAACCATGGCGGTGTCACTTGATCATGGTACTGAGACACGTGAAGGAGTGGGAGATATCAATTCTAGACCTTCTCACATGTTTAGGTAGGTCCCCCTACCACCCTCCCTTTACATACACAAATAAAAAAACATAAAAAATTATAAAATATATACAAAATCATAGTGATTAAAATTGGTTGGTTGCTTGTTTGTAAACATTACAAAAAAATAGCCCTACGCCAACAGTATACCTACACTGACATAAATATTTGTCGCTATCGGTTTAATGATACATTACTATTATTACATGCTGCACCTATGAACAATTGGATACAAATAAGTCTTTGCTATTACATGCTACACCTATGGACAATTGGATACAAATAAGTCTTTACACGTTCTCTGCATTGCTAAATGCTATCCCTACTCGATTTCTTTCCTCCCCAACTTCCCACCTCTTAACACCTGATGCCCGATGCCTGACTCCTCTCACCCCTCCAATGCCCAACGCCCCTTGCCCCTCCAGCACCTTCACCCTTTGACGTCCCTCCAGCACCTCCACCACCCTTCAACACCCCTATTGAGACACTGATCAACGCCACTCATCCCCGATCCCTTACTACTCGAGTTGACGCCACTCCAACCCCTCGACACCGATCGATGCCCTAACACCTCTGCCGAGTTGACACTACTCTTCCCTTAGAGTCATTGCCCCTGATCGAGCTCCACATTCTCGTCAACTCAAGTTAGTTAATGATGTCTCTCTTTCTATTCTTGCTCTCGCTTGTTTCTCTTTTAGGGTTTTAGATCGATCTCTTACTCAGATCTGATCTCTCACTTAGATTTTTCCTTTTAAGGTTTCAAAAATCCATAGTCAAATCGCTCCCCTATTTTCCAACGATAGGATTCAACTTGATCAGATGTCTCCCACTTGACTCGATCTCTCTCACTCAACTTCTCGCTATCAATGTCTCTCACTGTTCCTTTAATTAGATATACGATCAATTAGATCTCTCCAACTCGATCTCTCTCATTCGATCTCGATCTCTGTCTATTGATGTCTATTTTTTGCCTGATTAGATTTAGTCTAATCGATGATTATGTAATTACACATGTTTCATTGCATTACTTAATAATGAAACACGACTTTGATCAAAACAATCAACGAGTCCTAGTTCCGAGCAAGGTTTTTGATAGAGTAAAACAACAATATCTCTTACTGAAGGAGATTGTTGGATGATGTGTAGTTTTGATTTGTTTGCACCAAGCATTTAATCGGGTATGTAACATAAATAGTAGCGGGTCCTTAGAGATGCCAATGATACAATCTCACGTGGTTTTTGTTTGGATGAGATGAAGTCTGTGCTGGTGAAGTTTGTTGTTGGCCTTGCCATTCTTGGATGAGATTTCTCCTGAAATAGTAAAATTACACAATTTCTCCAGTTCATCCTTGTTATTACTATTTAGAAGTGATGATTATTCTCATTCATTAGTTGGTACCTGTCTGATTTTATCATCAACAAACTTAACCAAAATGGAAAATTGTTGTTCAAGTTGTTAATTCCTCATTCCTTTTGTTGTGCATTGAGATGTAACTAGTCTTGGTTAGTTAGCAAGGGATGTATTTTTTTGCCTTGCTAGAGTGGGGGAATTCACTAGCGTGATAGTGTCTTAGAATTTTTAAATATGGATATCATCCTAATAATCATATTTTGGGCAATTAGCTTATGAGCCATATATTTTTCTATCGGTTAGGAAAATAATCTCATATAAAATTCATTAACTTCTCTATGAAAACAAACTCTCCCTTTCGCAACAACAACAACAACAATTATGCCTTCTCCTACACAAACTCTCCCTTTTACAAATAAAAAAATTAATGCAAATTGGTGATTGAGATGGTCAACTTTATTTTTGTCTCCCTGTTTAAAGTTGAATGTTGAGCCTCGTAAGAGGTAATGTTGGAAGCAAACAATTAGTCATTATCATGATTGAAAATCCCCTCAAAAAAAAAAATCCTTATTGAAAAAATATTGGAATGAAACCATTAGGCATTATCTTTCTTTTATTTCCCCTGAAGGTAATGGTCTTTCTTATTTGGATTTGATGGTGGTGTGACCCAAGATTGAATATAGTGGAGGCAAAGAATCTAGATAATTTATTCCACTTAACATCTAAAAAGAGTTGATTTATAATTTGGTCTGGCCTGATTAATGAGGACTGCTAGGCTTGAGATTGTGTTGGAGAAAGAAAATAGGAGTTAAAATGTTCTTCTTTTCACATTCAGTTGTCCATGTAATTTCTTTTTATGAACAATATTTCTTGTAGTTTTATTGCCAGCAAGTAGTGGCTTCCCTTTGATGTTGAATAGTTGATTACCATCTCAATTGCTTATTGATTCATACTCTTTTAGATGGATTAGATTCATTGAAGTAGTTTTCTACTTTGTTTCAGTTAGTTTTTTCTTTAGTCCAGTATTATGGTATCACTTGTCCTACTTCAATTTTTTACTCAAGTAATCTTGTTTTGATTGTATTACCTATCCTGCTTCATTTATTTTTAATCTAAGTGATCTACTATTTCTTCCATGCCCAACTCATTTTGTGAAGATGTTTGTGGTGGTTGTTGGGTGTCTATATAGTAGCATATGTGGCAAATTCCCAAGTTTGTGGTAGCATCTTTGTAGATTTTTTCATCCACCAATAACTCATCCTCCTTGGTTGAAGAATAAATGTCAATCTAAGTCCATTAAAGACACAACCTGATATGCTATAAAGATATGGCATAAGCCTGTGAATGATGAAGACAGATTAGATACATTGTTGAGAAAGGGTAAAATCAGAAATCCACTATGAAAAAGCACCAATAATGGTTTTACATCTCATCAATTCTTTTTTAAAAAATTAAATAGCACCTTTACATATATTTGGCAACCCAATCAAAGGACAGAGTAACATGGACAACATTTTTAAAGGTTGACTTTTGCCAAGTAAACTAACAACTAAATAGAATAATACATAAAAATTGGAATGTAAATCAGTATGGCCCTATTTGGTTATCGGGTTAAGTGGAGTTATGTCGGGTTAAATACTTTACTCGCCACTTAACCTAGCCCACACTTGCACCGGGTTAAGTCTCACATAACCTAAGGTAAAGTTATTCTGCTCTCTCTATGGAATAACTTTAACTTGCTAAAACACTCAAATGAGTTAATTCACTTATTCCACCATTTATTTCACTCCATCCATATTCCTCTACTTATTCCCCTTACCAAATGGGACCTAAGTAAATAGAATATTTCAAAGGCCATTGTGCCATATCTTCTCCAAAACTAAACCTTTTATTAAGGTTTTTACACAAATACCATAAAAAACTTTCGATATCACATAATTACCTTCATAATTTTCACATTTTGATAGATGGCACCATAAAGTTGACTAACATTACAAAAATGCCATCATAATTGATTTTTTTTCAAGTTTATGATACAATCTAAAGGCAAAAACAACCATTACTTCATTTCAAAAAAACTGAAAAAACCATTTGCTAACATTTTTCAGTCTAAAATAGAAAATCATCTTGATGGAACTTAATTTGAGCTATATTTTTGTAAATGTAGTCAACTTTATGATGGTGTCTATGCAAATACAAAAGTATGATGGCAATTATGTAGTATCAAAAGCTTCTGACAACATCTGTCTAAAAGCCCCTTTATTTTTATATTTTGATAGATGTCCAAGCTTCAACCTATTATTCTTTCAAGATTTGAATGGAGCAAATTGCTTGGGATTATTTATGCTAAAGTTGTGGTACTGAATAAGAAGATATAGCGGAAAATCCAAGTCAAATCCAAGTTGAACCTTATTAGCAAAATCAAGATTGTAACTTTACAATTCTCAATTATTCTCTAGGAGTCAAAGTTGCTCGAGGCATTTTAATATGTATAACAAACCTTGCTTTACTAACTAGAAATATAGAACTTTCTCATGTTATTTGAAAGATGCTGCTGGGAAGAATCGATGCCTCTTTGTAGGTGTTGAGATGCATTTATTTTTTGAGAGCAACCTGCAAATTACTATATGCAGTTTTTAGCTTAGTGGTATAGTAGAAACTTGGGGAAAATGGAGAGTGGACTTCGTCATTCTTGCCAACTTTTACTATGATAATTTATGACCTTTGTTTTGGCAGAAACTTGCCTTGGCCACTAATTGGTGGAAAAGGTCCATTTTAAATGTTCTTCCTCTTCCAAAAATCATTATAAGTAGAGATTTGTACCATTCACGTGCATCTGTTGCTTGTGTGATGACCTACCATAGCATTTTCATTCCACTTGGTAGATTAGAACACAGATCCCTTGTCAAGCATTAGATGGTAGGGTTGTTTGGGTGATAGGGCAATAAAGTTTTTTCCTCTATTTTCTCCATTATTTCATTTCGTTCCTTCTACGAAACAAAGCTTGGAAGGTGCTACCTTATTCCATTTGCCTCCAAACTATTCCTTTCTATCCATCCTGATGGTAAGGATCTTTCATTAAGTCCATTGAACGAAGATTAGGCTTGCTTTTTACTGTTCTTGTACTTTAGGTGTGTGTACAACTGCAAATTTGATGAATAACAAGAGCTCTCAAGACTCTTCGATTCCATAAGGAAGAATCAGATTGAATCATTTGACAGTTCATATTAGGATTATACCAAAAAAATTAGTTTGAAAGAGCTCTATATGAAGTCCATCTTATGGTTGTATCACAAAACTTGGTTTGAAATAATCATGTAGGATAAATCACTTTTTGGTTGCTTGTGTGATCTTGCTTTTAAGTTTTTATTTAAGAAATATGCAAGTAATTTATGAACTTCTTAAAAAAAAAAGAAGAAAAAGATAATTTTTTTCAACCATGGGGTTAATTGAATTATAGTTCCTTATCTTCTGCATTACACATCTCAATCCTAAAACTAACTCATTATGAAAATTTGAAATGGTGCAGGGTGGCCTTGATTCTCCTCCGATTGGTTGTAATCTACATTGTTGCTGCATTTTTCTGTCATGGTCTCAGACTACCTTCCTATATATAGTTTGAGTCTCTTCCATTCATGATTGCACTTGTTTCATCATCATTAATGTGTGGCTTTGTATAATTTGTTTGAGAATCTCCTATATAATATCTGTTGCAATTGATGCATACGTCTAATTTGGTCTGTCCATTTCTGTGTTATGTATTCTTCTTAGTCAGCTAATCATCTTTCAACGAGTGATTCTAAATATGTTGTTGAGAGATTTAGCAACTACATTGAATTTTGTGGGACAATGAAATCTAATTTTCTTAAAAGATTGTGAAAGAATTACTAAAAAATGCTGTCCTCATGTATATATACTTTCGTTAAGAAGTAATTATCTTGGAGATGTATGTGTTCTTTTTTCATTTTTCTTTTTCCCAAGAGGGGTGTTGTATGCATTCTTGGAAAGTTATAATTAGGATTTACCTTTGTCATGGACTAACATTCATTGAAATTTGCAAATAGATGTCAAAATCCTAAAAAAATTGATAGCTCTAACTTTTCTTGGATAGCCATATAACTATGTATTTATGGTCAAATTTAGAATTGTTGGGAAGTTTTTTTTTTTCAAATCCAATCATCTAGGTAGTTACATGGGACTATAACTATAGAAGTTCAAGCAACCACTTATGGTTGAAATTGAAGACTATTGGTGACATAGGGTTGCTTGAAAGCTTTATGTATGTGACTTCCATTGATTCCCATTGCAGTTGAATCAATTATTTTCTTTTTTGGTTTCTGGTATTAGTTAGGTATTTCTCTAAGTTCTAACTTTCAATGTTAATTACTTCTTATGGCACTTGATGGTAACACCATCATCTATCATAACTAGCTTAATTTAGCCAAAATTAGGTGTCAAATGCTCTTGAATAACCTTCGGATAGGTGTATCTTTATTCTAAATTGAATACGAGAAGAAGTTGAGAAATCCCGTTAATTCTATTATTTTAATGCATAAACACGAATGTAGAATAAATGAGGGGTCAAGCGATAGTCAAATAAGCATAAATTCACAAGAAGTCGGCTTAAACTGATTGAATCAGGGTTTTCTGAGATTTGAGGATTAATTTAATAATAAAAACCCTAATTCCATCCTTACTTCAAATAAATGGGTTTTGTAAAAAATAAATGTACTCTAAACCACCTATAAATCATTGAAAAATATTCTAAGAGGATTGGAATCTTCACTTTGACCAAAGGAACCCATGTTAACAAAAAACAGAGGCTTAGGAGAGAATTTATTCTATTTTGGGCTTTGTGTAAATTTTTCAGTCAAACTTGGTCAAAACTCAAATCTAAGGTCATCATTATATTCCTTGGGTTCAAATTAGGTTAACCCCAAAACTTGAACCCAATCAGAGTCAATCTTAACCTAGTTTGCATTTTAGCCCATAAGTTTCTGTTTACTACACATTTACCCCTACTTTTCAAATCTTCATTATAGACAGGTCCCTATCTTTTGGTCTTTATTGGAAAGAGACCCTTCCCTCCATCATCTTCATCCTCGGGCCAAACAGGGAAAGCAGCAGTGAAGGATCCATAACCTGTTGACATTTGATTTAAGATTTGACCAATCAAATCTCCCTCAAATCTTGCCAAACTTGGTGAGATTGGCAATCAACTCATGCCCAATTTGTTGAGATCTCCCTTGAGACCCAATTTCTCCTATAGCACCGCTGGTGAGGCAATTTTCAAAGATTCCAAAACCAACCAAATAGCATGCCAATTTGGTGTTTCTTGGACCAATTGACTTGTTTTCTTCTCCTATATAAAAGTCCTAATTTCTACACACCGAACGGGTGTGGAATTTCATTGGAAAATCCCCCTTCTCCTTCCTCCTCGTTGGTGAAGAAACCCACCTTGAAGCTTCTTCTTCCCTCTTCTTTGCCTCAGCCACGGACAATAGGTAGAGGGTTTTTCTTCCTCATTTTCCCACGAAGCTTCTCGCGAACTGTGAAGGCCCAATTTCTCTCCTTTGGCTTCGACGACCTATCCTCCTTCCTCATCATCGGCGCACCAATGATGAACTCCTCCCCTCTTCCTCTCTTCAAATTACCTTAGGGTTTCTTCTCCTCTCCCCTCTAATTAGGATTTTTTATCTCTATAGCTCTGTTCATCATCCTCTTCTTCCCCGACATCGACCATCGCCTCCACAACCACCTTCATCGACCACCCTTCTCTACTTTCCCCTCACCCAATTACATTGGGAAAAAGGTCTTCCACACCTCCATGATCCTTTTGCCTAAGGTAATTGCACTTCAAATCACTTCCACGACCACTCACCATCGTCGGTGAAGAAGCTCCTTCAAAGCTCCTCCACCACGCATTGCCATTCATCTCCGCACCCAATAGACCTAGGGTTTAGCTTCGACGTATCTCACTGGAGCTATTGGTGTGATTAATTGAATCCAAGGGCTTGTATTCATCTTTGTAGGTACCCAGCCGGAGTCGTCGTCTTCTCCGACGACGTCAAGCGACATTCGACAAGCTACGTCAAGGGCAGCTCCTCCAATAGTTGCGGGCTCCTCTGACGAACACACTTGGGTGGTCACATTGGCCTTCATGCCTTCAGCTGCCTCAGTTGGACCAAGCATCTTCCAACTGTAGCTTGCGACAGCAGTGAAGAAAAAGGGTGCAAGATAGTCCTACATTGGGTACTTTTATTTTTGAAATGCCTTCATAAGGGTTTATGTCCGTTAGCTATTCACCCACGATCATAGGGGGTTGGGTCCCCTATGCACACCCTCACCCACCACTTACACCTAGGCGGGCCTGGGTCCTAATATGGATTCGACTAGAGAGAGAAGAGAAAGGGTTTGTTTGGGCTCAAAGAGGAGAAGGGTCGATTTTGCTTGCCCAAACATTGGTCTGGACATCTGATTTCTCACTTGAAGACGTTCGAGGACTAAGGCAGACGTCTGATGGCCGTGAATTTCATTAAGTGTTAAGGCATTTGAGCTTGGTTGAAACAAATAATTTTTTTGGGCTTATTAACACTTACATCTTTTTTGAGTTTGATATATGTCTTACATTGAATATATTTCTTGTTATATCAATTGATTAGTGGTTTGAATTGCACACAATTTTCTCCCTGAGATGACCTTGGAACTCTTTTGATTTTGAGTTATAAATTTTGAATGTTGATACGCTTTAGTCATTATACTACGATGCATTCTTAATCTTCAACTTTAGTGCGTTAACAACACTTCTTAGCTGATTCTCTTTAAAGGGGAATAGACATCTATAAAAAACATGTACAAGGAGCTCTTTTTCTTATGGGGTCTTGGTGTACTCTCAGAGGTTGTCTCTATATTTTAAGCCTGGTTGATTTATTAATTCTTTTTGATGATCATTATGCTTGGTTAATCATCCTTTACCCCTAAAAAATGCCAATGTGGAAGATGAGTTCTATCAATAAAGTTGTTCTATTTTTCCCTTGAGAAGCCCAACTTGTTGACATTATTCTATCTAGTGGTTATTTTCGATGTTACATGGAACCATATCAAATCTGCTTACTTCCTATTTTGTGTTTGCATAGAAAGAGTGGGTTTGTTATGATGTTTCCATTGTCCTTGAGGATCTAACAAATCTGCCACATGAACAAGGGTGTTATGAATCAATCCTTGCATTCTTCCATCCAAGCATCTCTCCAGATATTATTGTGTCTTCCATCTCCCACTAACAATAGGTGTTATTGAATAAAATCTCTTTGAGGTTCCACAACTCATTCCATAGTTTAGAGGAAGCTTTTTTGTTTTGTGCATCCTGAAATTCTCCATGTTTAAAGTATTTAGCTTGCATTATGGATCTCATCAGTTCCCCTTTCATCCATGATAATGTGCCAGAGCTACTTTAAAAGTAAGGCTTGATTAAATTTTTTTGTACCTTTGAAACCCAAGCCTCCTTGACTTTTAGGTGCTGCGATTTTGCTTTAAGCTTTTACATGGCAGTGCCTTGTGTCCTCTTCATACCCCCACCAAAAGTTCCTCATGTGTTTGTCTAAGGACTTGCAAGTCTGACTTGGTAATGTTGCCCCTGACAGAAGATGAATTGGTAAGGAAGCAAGAGAGGATTTAATCAACACTGTGTGTCCAACTTGAGAAGGAGCTCTACTTTTCCATCCACTAAGCTTGGTTTTTAATTTTCTTATTTAGAGGTTGAAACAAGGATTTTGCCCACTTCAAGAGGAAACAATTAATACATGTAATGATGGAATTTAACACATTACCAACTACTTTGGTCCAAGTTTTGTGCCCTTACGTTGTTTGCACAAGTGGTTTTGGTTGTTGTAGATTGAAGGAGGTGGCTTGAACATCGAGGATTTATAGTGTTCAAGAAATAAAATAAGAGGGGAGTCGGTCTATATTTTGGAATTAAATGTTGATATGATGATGCGAGTCAATGTCCAATTGGCAATTATGCTATTTAATGAAATTGTAGCAAATAACTTTAGTTTCACCTTGTTTCTCTTGTTTGATTCTTTTTTGCCTTGTATTTTAAATTCTTATAGTGTGTTAGATGGAGTCTGATTGAGGAAAGGGTTCAATTCTTTTGATTCCATATCTAGCAATATGATTTGAGAAAGAACAAGTACTTTGTATTAATCATTTGGATATTTATTGTTGTGCGATTTGGAAAATGCTAGCTTCTACAATCCTTTGCATTTTAGTTTTTTTAAATTACTTTTTCCACATATGCTAATTTGTTTGTATGTACGCTGTTGTTTCTTGGTTAATAATTTATGTCTATGACTTGTTAATGTGGTCATGATTTATTGTTGAACTAGTTCATTGTGGTCCTATGGTAAGATATTATTAGCATTTTAATGGTTAAAGAATGCTCTCTAGTTCTTGTTATTATGGTTTATTTTCAAATAATTTGGTGTGTCCTTTTGGAAGGAATTACTAATATTTTAATGGTTGCAAGTGTTCCTTCTAGTTCTTGTTTATGTCTTGATAGTGTATGGTCATGGTTTATTGCTCAACTAGTTTGTTTGGGTCTCTTAGAATTAGAATGACTTTCTTTTTTAGTGGACTGACTGGTCATATTTTGTGCTATGACTAACTTGACAACATAGTCAAGAAAAGGAAGCCAAAGTTAATGGTGAGTAATGCACCATGCCATGTTATACCTAAAGGCCACCAACTTAATAAAGTTTTCAACACTTCTATGATGATAATGGGTAGTGATTATTATTAGTTGTGTGCCCATGCAAGTAGTAAGTGAGTCTTAAATCTAGGAGTATAATGAAGTTTGTGCATCGAAAGGATGTCAAAGATGTCCGATTTAGAAGTGCCCTCCCACATATAAATAATGAGCTTAGAATGCAATCTTGTATGTGTTCCACATTACAATGCATGCTTGCTTACATGGATCATAACTTCCATGAAAAAATTGAGCTAAGGTAATCTCATTGGCCTTCTCTTCCCAGCTGATTATCAAATCCCATTGAGTTTGAATTGGGATTGAAGCATTTTTTTGGGTTCTGTTGGTCTTAAATTTCAAACTAAATCAAATTAAACTATTTTCCAAAATTAGACAAAAGTTGCATTAGTAAACCAATGTCTTTTCTGCTATTGGACAATTGCTGTGTATGATCAAGAAATAATCTAATAACTATGTATGTATGAGATATTTGTCTATGGATATATGAACCATGTGTCCTAAGTACAATGTTGATGGCAAGAGCAGCATAGATGTTTAAAGAGCATAGGTAGCAAGAGTTATCTTCTCATGCAAGTTGATTTGGTTTAATATTATTTTGACTTCACTAATCCCATTATGATTGGAATTCTTGATGTGTGTCAGTCAGAATGTTTGTTGATAATATTGGATTTTTTAATTATGACAGAATAAGTCAAACAACAATAGCAAGATCAAGTCCTTTGTCATCCTACTCTCCAATTACTATGTTAATACCACCTATTTCCCAGGTTAGTAGCTTTTCTAATCTTGGTTTGATATTTTAAGGATTAAATAGGATTTTTTTCTCATTTTCCTATTGGTATAGGTGTTTTGATATAGTTGGTGGTTTTATATGTTGGGTTCTTGTAGCTTTGAGAGGATAATTGAGATTCTGCTTGAGTACTAGTTCTTTCCTTGTTAATTTGTCAGACTAAGAATCAAAATGGATTTTGCCTATGATGTATTTTTAGTTTTCACATCCTCTTAGTTGTGGCAGAAGAACCATCCTCATCAGAGGCTTCCATTGGAATAAACATGGGTGGGATTGGAAATGAAAGCAACTGATGTGGTACGTTGTTTTTTCATGTAGTGTATTATAACCTTGAATGGCAGAATTTATATGAGTGCCTTGGAAAGTGATAATCTTTGCATTGGCCACATGAATACTTGAACTCCTTATCTACAATCTAATGGATATCTAAACATTTCCATCTATCATATATGGATTGTTGTTGTCATTTGCTTTAAACTTATCGAAAGCACAATCACCTTAAGGTAAATAAAAAATTAGTCTTGATTTAGCCATTTTTTGCATCATCATTATTTCAGAATTATTAGGAATGACTTCAAAATTATTTATCATTTGACCACTCTTAGTTTGTGTTATTTTAGGTTCATGAAACATGAATAGCACCAGTGATTTAGTGGTAGAATGGTACCCTTTCACGGTACAGATCCGGGCTCGATTCTCGGCTGGTGCATCCTTTTTTATTTCAAGTTGGAGCATCCATTTCTTAATATTTATGCTCCTTGAATTTCTTTACTTTAAACACATAGAAATGGGAGGTTGTTTAAAGATAATAGAATTATAAATAATTATATGACATTTGCACATTAGCATATTAAGAAACTATAGCAATAATCACTAATGGAGAAAAATGTTGTTGTATAGGCTTATCAAAACTTCATTTCTTTATTGTGACGATAGTACTAACATTTCTTACTATTATCAAATGGCAATATAAAGATGGAGTTATTACCTATAGCGATGGTATTGCCGACGTTTTGTACTGTTAGAGTGGATAGTCTTGATCTACACCAATGGATAAAATCATCGCTGCTGCATAAAAGCAAAATTGAATAGCCTTTGGAAAGTTGACCGTCACTGTAAAATCAGGTGTAACACCAACGATTTTTATTGTTAGTATAGCCTACAGCAATGCCTCTTAATAAGACGGCAAAGTTGACCATCGAAATAGGCCTCTAGAGCTATGACGACGGTATTTTGGACCTACACCAACAGTCTGTGACTGTCCGACTGTTGTAGTGAAAAAAAACCACACCACCACTCATAAGTGCTCAAAGTAGAAATTCCAACACCCTGGGCCTCTTAAAATTTTGAGCAAGCTCTAAAAATTTCAGCCCCAAACTCTTAGTATTTTATTTTTTAAAATTCTTGGAGTTTGGGTATCTCTTGCAGAGTTTCAGAATGCAAAAGTCTAACTTTGCATAATTTCTATTTCTATTACTAAAAATTGATTAAAATTCTTTTCTTGGACTCTTTATCAAGTTTAGAATCTCCAAAAAAATCACCAAGCTTTTCCAAGGTAAAGAAGCCAATTGTTTAGACCAATCTTCAGACAAGTATCTATTTGGTCTACAAATAACCACCTAAGAAAAATTCCCTAAAAAACATCTAAAGGTCCAATAAAATCTCTGAAAAATGTTGGTTGCATTTCTAACTGATTGGGTGAGATTTGAGAAGTCTTGGTTGCTATTTGTTTGGGCCATCTCACCCATTTTAACTAAGACTAAGTCAACAAGTAGGAGCAACTTGCAATACGGATCCAATTTAGTGTTCATTTTGGTTAGTTAGCACTCTTTATTCTTGACTTAAAAAACAAATGCCCTCACCAGTGTCTGCAAAAATTTCTTTGCAAGTGCCAACAAAATATTATTTGTGTAACGACCCGATTCCCGAGTCCCTACGAGACACGAGAACCGGACCGACTCGACTAACCCCAAGACCCAGTCGTCCAACGAGGAAGTAACCAAAAGACAGTAAAATAAACCACATTCAGCATGAATATAACTAACAGTAAGAAAGTACAGCAGTAAGGAAAGAAACTACTACAGTAGGCACCACCACAACAGTAAAACAACATTTATCATATAACAAAAACTGCAGGTAAAGAAGGTACAGCGGGAACAGAAACTACTCACTAGAACAGAAACAAAAAAAAGGGGTACAAAGCTGTGGTAACTCTACTGGACCCTACTCGGCCCAGCGTCCTCTGCAGCCGCCGACCCTGGCTGCTCAACACCTGGTCCTGAAAAAGGTAACGAGTGTAACACGTCAGCAAAACGCTGAGTAGAGTGGCAAACTAACTAAAGGCAACAGTAGAGTGTACAGTAGCTGTTATGTTCTATTACTTCCTTTATTTACATCTTTCAATTTTTCTCACTATTTCATTTACTTCACAGATCCTTTACTTGATCTCGGATGTCCTCGTAGGACGATCTTGATTGCAGTCTTTTCCAAAAGTAGAAGTAGCACGTGGTGCTCTCCTGGCCGGGAGAGTCCCCCGTGGTGATCCTACCCTCAGTCAACCACCCCAAGGTCGCTGACAGACGTAACGGTGACTACGGCACGCGCGATAAACGCACAGGTAGCTAGCCCGCACTGGCACGCGGTCAGTCGTTTCCGTTAACGGGTGCGCCCAAAGCACAGCACGGAACCAGGGCAGAGCCCTCTCAGTAACAGGGGTCCAACCCCTCCACAGTAACCAAACCGGGGCCTTGCCCCTCCACAGTCCGCGCACCCTCGTCTGACTACCCTGGTTTGCCCTAGTGGGCCTAACAAGTCGGTGAAGGAGGCTAGCAGAACCCCGGGGCCCGTGGGGTAGCTAGTACTCTCCTAACACTACTAGCTCTCCTTGGTACTACGTACACGAGGGCCAACAAGTCGGTACAGAGCGGCCAAGCCTAACCCCGGGTCCCTGGGGCGGCTGGCCCCACTCTGCACTAAAACAGGTACAGGTACTTCCCTTGGTACTGCGTACCCAAGAGACAGTCAAACTACATCTCAGTTCCATTCCTTTTCTTTCCAGGAGTTCCACTCCTAATTCCCCGTAGGGTTCCAGCTCTTTATCTCAGAACATCATATGTTTCACTTTCCAGATTCACGTTCTCACATTCCATGATCTCAAACATGATTCTTTATGCATAACAGGCAGCTGTTAATTAAATTTACAGGCAGCTTTATATATATTCCTTTCCATTTTTCCAGGACTGCAGTAATATACATTCCACTAGTTTTTCCATCCTAGGATTCATGCCATATCCCAGGATCTATCATACAATCTAGTTTTCCGGCCCTAGGATTCATGCAACACCTAGGAGCTATCATTCCATATATTTCTCATTCCTAGGATTCATGCAATGCCCTAGGTTCTAGTTATGGTTCCATACTTTAACAGATTTTATTAATACTTAAAGCCACTCTACCAGGTACAACGGGAGTAATGGGGGCGTGATCGGGAATCCCGCGCGCCTCCGCGACTCTCAAGACTGCAACCGAACGAGGTCCTATCACAAGGATCAAACACAAGGAGTGTCTCAAAACAGTGTATAGCTACTGTAGGCGGGTAGAGGAATAAATTCTGAAACGAACGCAACTCGAATCGCGGAAAACGGAGCCCAAACGGGCCCTAAACGGGTCGAGAAAGACAATACTGTGCAAAATCAGACGTCTGGAACTCCTTCCAAACGTCTTAAACGGTGGATCAGAGAATTACCTGTTCGGCTTGGTTCCCCGGACGTCCAGAAGTCTGTGGGGACGTCTGCCTAGATCCAAGACGTCCGATGGTCACTCCGGACGTCTGGAGGTCACTCCCGCCGTCTGGTACAAATTCCAGACGTCTGATTCGCAAAGATGACGAATCAGTGAACCTGCGCACAGCCAACCCCCCTCCCTCAGTACGGTCAGTCGACAAAAATGAAGAAGAAAGCGGAAACTCACCTTTCAGACGTCTGTATGATCTCACAGACGTCGACCTTGCCGTCTGGATGTCAATCCAGACGTCTGATTCTGGAAATTTTTCCAGAATCAGAGCCCTGCTCGGCCTCAGCTCGCGACGCTGCCCGCGTCGCACCTCGCGCGTACGCTGCTCCGCCCGCAGTAGGTCCCTCTCCGCGACTCTCTACGCCCCCTGCGCCCTCCGCCGGCCGGCCAAGCCGCTCCTGGCGAGCTCGCCCTCACGGCAGAGCCCCGCCCTCGCACGCCGCAGCTCCTCCGCGCCTACTGCGGCTGCCGCTGCCGCTGCGCCCTCGCGTCCGCTCGCTCTCGCGCACAGGCAGGAGAAGAATGGAGGAAGATGGTGGAGACGGGAGGGGAGGCGCGCCCCCCCCTTTTAACGCCGCGCGGAGAGGAGAGAGAAGGCGGTCGCAGCCGCCTGCAGCGGCAGAGAAAGAGGGCAGAACGCAGGTCTGCGCGCACAGGCGCGCAGACGAATATCCCGTGCGAGCATAACTGTTCGCCAGACGTCTGTAAAATATCCCGGACGTCTGGTCAGACGTCTGGATGTGATCCCAGACGTCTTTACAGACGTCTGGGCCACCTCCCAGACGTCTTAAAAGACGTCTGGGGCAAGCGCTCGTTACAATTTGAATTGGCATAAAGAGTGCAACCGTAAAATTGGGTAAACAAGGCTAAACTCTAAAATCTTTGAAACAAAATCAAGGCCTTGTTTGTGTTGATTTCTTACTTGCATGCACTTTGAAAATGGTTAATTATGGGCAATCTCACCACTTAGGCCCATTCATACTCATGTGGACAATAGAACCTAGCCCTAATAAAAGCGATTACCAAGAAGACTCTAAGGATTACATCAAGTTATTCTTGAGAATCAAACTCATACCTGGAATTGAATTGTTGATGTTTGCTCTTTCTAAAAGAAGCTGAGTTGGGGGGCCTAACTATTAAATGACTTAAGTCGAGCAAGAGGTTTTCAATTAGCCCCTAGATTTCGAGACATGCTCCCTCTTCTCCGTCCGTCCCCGCTCACCCAACTTTTGGATTGAGGACAACACCAATTCAACTTGTTGTGAGAATTTGTTTCTTAAGGCTTAGGTCAATAAGAATGACACCATAAGGCTAGTGTTTGTTTGATTATGCACACAGTTATTTCTCTCTCCTGTTTCCCATCGCATCTCCTCATCATTCTTCCTTGGAGTTGTATGCAAGGTAGGAGATCACTGTTTGATCCACTTGAGAAAAACTCGAGTTTGGTTAGTATAGCTCAGGTAGGATGGACCAAGACTAACCCGAGATGGAGAATTACGAAAACCCACCCGACTTGTTGGCATTGATCCAAGCTTAGATTAATGCCAACCACCAACTTCAATAGCAATAGGTCTAAATGATCATAAGAACCTTGCACCAAATTCAAAACCCCATACCACCACCCTGACCCAAGCCTCTCAGAGACTTCTATGACCCTTCTACCACAAAGGTAGACCCTTATGTTAGGGTCCTCGAAGGGGGAGATGATTTTGAGCTTAAGCCCAATGTGATTAGTCTCATTTAGAATCTTTTCCATGGGAAATCAAATGAAGATCCCTTCCAACACTTAGAAGACCTATGCCGACTTGGTGAGACCATAAAACCCTAGAATGTCAGCCTAGATGTCATCATGATGAAGATGTTTCCCATGTCTCTGAGGGATAAGGCCACTCATTGGTTGAGGACTATAGGGAAACCTATCTCCACATGCCAGGAGTTGTGATGCTCCCTCCTAAAGAAATTCTTTTCCATGGGCAAGACAAATGCCTTTAGGAAAGCCATCATGACCTTTACTCAACAACACCATGGAATTTATGAGATGCAAACCAATTCGAGTTCGATTGACATGGACCTTATTATAAAAAAGTGGATAGAATGGAATTGGTGGACAAAAATTGAATGAAACTATGAACTAGTCCACAAACCCCCTAGGATTGTCCCTTCAAACCTTCTTAGTGAATCGGGAAACGTCATCCACACCACCATTGCCACAAACTCCCTTGGGAAAGGAGTTTGTGAACGATCTTGACTTGGTTCACCCAATGAACCAATTGAACTTGGAACCAATGCAGACCTCATTCCATGGAGGGGCCTTTGCCCCCTCATATCCTGATTTTGTCCCCCTTTCTCCTAGGATGCCCTGCCATATAGAGTTATCCCAACTGGGATCCATTCTCGAACACATATAACTCTAGATGGCATAATCACCCCAATTTTTCCTAGTTTAATCAAGACCAAAGACAGAACCTCAACCAGACTAGGCTACCTTTCAACCCTTCCTCTTATCAAGGACAAAGTGGTAGGCCAATGTACAACCAACCCAACTAGCTAGATACCCTGATCAAAATGATGTCTGATACTAAACAAAAACATTAGGTGGAAATGGTTGAGGTTAAGAGTCAACTGAGCTAGTTGTTGGAATCGAGACCGCAAGGATCCCTTCCTCCACAACCCATACCGAACCATAGAAACATGGTTATTCGAGGAAACCTTCCTTAAAGGTTCAACTCGAACCAGGGGCATGTCTAAATGATTCATCAGGCCCTTCAAAGCTCATCTGGATTCCCTCCCAACCCACCTCAAGGACTCCACCTCGATCCACATGCCTCTACAAATTCGATGACCTTGAGGAGTGGAACAAAAACTCATGACCCCACTTGGCCTTCCAACGTCTCTTGGAAAGCCTGAAATGATTTCTGATGCTAATTCTAAAGATGATAAAGGGATGATAAAACTTTGGAACACGCTATGGTTGACACACACATAACATTCCCTGAAGCCTTGGAAAGAGTGAACAAAAAGAAGAATTCGTCTACCATCGAAGAATTGATTGAATGTTTAAGTGGGTTTAGATTAACATACCCCTCCTTGATGCGATTAGGCATATCTCAACTTACGCAAAATTTTTGAAGGATTTGTGTACCCCTAAGCATAAGGCCAAAACCCAAGTATAGGAAGGTGGTGCTCTTAGAACATGGTAGTGGTTTGTGTGGGGTTGCATAACATATCAACCTTTTGGATGCTGACTTGAGGGAGGGAATGGTGAGGGAGAATGGAGGTGATGGAGGATGCCAGTTGGAGGAGGGTTGGACGAATTTAATGACCCAAACTAGCAATTTTATTATTTAATTGGATAATAGACCTCGAAACAGATCCGATGCCACCAACCGTGCATAAATCGTATCCCGCGTGACTTAAAAACACGAAATCGATGTAGAAACCAATATATTCTTTGTTTTTGTGATTTGGACCTCGGATCAATGATCCAAAAGTAATATTAGCCTTATAGCATCATGAAGATTCCAACAATATGTTTCATGTGGCAATCGAACCTCGAATGTGTGAAATGCATGTGAACCGTGAGCAAACTCGCGTGCTACCTGCCTTGGGAATTGTACAATGCAAATGACCTCCATTTGGAAATAAATGAATTTTATCAGATTCCTTATCTCGTAACGATTTCGATGATACATGTTTCATAGGAATCAAAGTTCATTTAATGTAGTTATGACAGTGTTTGTTGTTATAGAAAGTGTTCTTTAATCAAATAATAATAATAATAATAATAAAGTGAGCAGCAAATTAACCTAATCGTACTCAATTATTTTCCTAAACCTAAACTTCCCTCCTAAGTTCTCTCTCTTCCAACCCTTTATAAACACCACGTAAACCCTTTTCTTTTCCCCATCTTATGTAAGTGCCGCCACCTTCCTTTCCCTTGTAAACGAGAGGGAGAGAGAGAGAGAGAGACAGGTCAAAAAGAGATGCATGAGCAGTAACGCGAAAGCGACGAGGACCACAGTGAGAAACTGCGATAAGCGAAACCAGAAAAACAACGAGAAAATACATGTTTTCCTCTTTTCTAAAGAAAAGGAGATGTAGGGGTATGCACAAAATATAAGACACAGACAGATACTGTACCAATACAAAATATGCATCCTAAGTGAACTAGAAGGTGCTCAACCCTATAAGCTCGAAGGTCCAAAGTTTAGGATCGAGATCACTCACTACTGGCTCTCTGGGCTTAGGTAGTGAGATAGACTTATTGATCTTCATCTAAGGCCCTAAGAGGTGTAAAGAGGAGAGATAGAAGCAAAGACTCATGTATCCTTACATGATTGCACTGCGTACGCAATAGCAAGCAACATAATGTGATAGAACAACCCCCACACAAGTTTGCAAACAGAATTAAGTCATGAATTTTTATGGATTTGCTCTTTATAAATGTCTTCTAAAGAAAAGAAAGATAAATGTCTCGCTTTTTAATCTTTTGAAAGCAAATGATGCTCTTGCTTATGTGTAACATGCAAAAATGATAGAAACTAAAGCAGGAAACGCATACCTAGCTCCATCAATCTTCAAGAAGTAAAAGACAAGAAAATTTAGTAGGAAAAATACAACCTAAAATGGATGCCTATGCATGTTACTCCTAGATAAGAAGAATGTATTTTTGGTATTTTTTATATCTAAATGCAGAAAATAGAGAGCAGGAAATATAATTATTGTTATTGCAGAACCAAAAGAATCTCTCTCCCACTAAAACATGGGAAAGAAAGCGAAAAATGTCGGTCTTCTCTCCACCAGGAATCTCTCAGACAGATCTCCTGAAAGAAGACAAAATTCAAAATTAAATTAAGAATTCATAAAAAAATGCAAAAATAATACAAAAATAATTAGAAATGAATTATGGCGAATATAAACAAGTTGCCTCCCTAGGAACGATGCCAAAAAAAATGATAAGTTTTCTTGCCTTAATAATAAATGTCATTTGTGTCGTAGTATAGTGAGCAAGATAACCAACATAGTTTATAAATTTATAATTGGGTTGAGTCCAAGTCATTCGTTGGGAGGCTTATTATAGCTTAATTCACCAATTATTTTCTTAAATTATTTTTATTTTTCTTTATTATCTTAAATGAATTATAATTACTAATATAATTACTTCTATATAGCTTAATTAATACATAATTCTTACTATGCTATTAACTTAATTAATTTAATTACTACTAAACCCTAACTTAACTACTTAACTTAATAACTTAGCTAATACTTAGTTGATTTACTACTACAACTTATAAACAATTATAACTTAACTTATACTTAAAATTACTACTAAGTTAAATAACTACAATACTTACCTTACTTAAGGTTATATTAACTTTAACTTAAACTAAGTTATTTATACTTAACTTAATACATACTTAATCTATTAAAATTATGTTAATTTAATTAGGTTTATATAAATTACTGAATTAGAAGACTTAAGTTAATACCTTAATTAAATTAAATATATATATTAAGTTCACGAATCAATTGCAAGAATTAATCAATTAATGCAACAACTAATTCTCAAATGAATGCTAATCATGTAATATATGAACATTTGAAAATTTAAACTTTAATTTGCATAAAAAGAATGAAGATCAAAGCTTAAAAAAATTATTTTATTTACAACTAACACAGCCTTTAATCTTCTCTTTAAAGTTCTTCTCATGGTTAACCAAGGCACATAGCTTAACACTTTACTCACAGATGCAACTCACTCTAAAAAAAATTTGGCATCAACGACCAAGATTGTGCCACGTGACGCAATCGTATACAATCGCCCGTAGGTCGCCCCTCTCGGGCCAATGCTCAAGATATGGTTAGATAACATGCATCACACTTGTAGGCATTGTAGTTGCTTAAGTGGCTACGGTGCCTAATCCTTTAAATTTGCAGTTGAGTGTTCTCCCACCGATGTGGGACTATTAGTCCTCGCTTCATGAATAGATGCTTCAAAAAAATGTGCTAGAACCTTAAAACCAGGATTTAGAGCTCTGTGAGTTCTAATGGTAGCTTGACTTGACCAAATTTAGGTTAGAGTTGACTTCTAGCTTAAGATGATCTTAGATCAAATAGAGGATGCTAATAAACTTAGATTAATCTCAGGAACCTTCTAAAGTCAAAAGCAGTGCAGTAGAAATCAAACACTAAGATGGAGTATAAGAGTTCATTGCCTTTGCTTAAAAAAAGAATTTGTCAGAGGAATTGAAAAATCAGATAAGCCTACACACGGTTGATTTAAGCTCAATAAGTTCCACTAAAGCTTCCAGACTTGTCGCTAAGGTTTGAAGTACTAAGATCTATGCAATGGAGTCTTTGTCGGAATCGAAAAAGATAAAGTGTATAGAGAAGAGGATTCAATGAAATTTTAATTTGATAGCGGGAACATGATCTATGAATGCTATGGAGCTAGGTAAGGATTTTTAGAATTTGTTACAAACTCCATGGTGATAGTTTAGGGTCATCGAAGAAATAAAAGATGTTCAGGCAGGGACAGAGTCCTCCAAAATTTGTCAGAACAAAATATAGCATAAAACACTATAAGGAAGAGATTAAAAGCTTTGTGATAACTTCATAAAACTCGTGAACCTCTCAATTTGATCTAAGAAAGCTTTTTTAAACATGGCAAACTCTAATTAATGGAAAAGAAATTTAGAGTTCTGTGGATTGAAATGGAAGGTAGATCTTTCAATAATGTGTATGAAATGACTCCTAAATCATTGTGAAGGTAAATAGGAGATTAATTTGAGTGAAGAGAGTTTGGACGAACTCTGCCATAGACAGCAGAGCTCCAATGATTGATGGAATTAGGCGCTCGATGTAGGAGGGCTAATTGAGAGAAGTAGAAGGTGGAATGACTTCGTCAGGAGATGAGAATGATGATTGGGGGTTCAATTGGATGGAATAAGACCGGACAATGTTGGATTGGGAATGTCGGAAGCAAAGAAGAAGACTATGATCAGATGTGAAAAGCTACCTGATCTTAAGAATTAAGAAGCTAAATCTACATCATAGAAGGGAGGTGAGAAGATAGAGGTACTTACTTGAGGAAATGGTGAGAGGGGCTCCATCGAGACCTCACCGGAGCATAGAGAAAAATTTGGGATGAAAGAAGTAATTTGGCGATGATGGAAGGAAAATACAAAATAGGATTGAGTAAGCTCCACAGTTGGCAGGGTGGAGCTGAGGAAGAGGGGTTGAGAGAGGCAGCCCTCCTCGTTGGAGATCACCCGAGAGTAGAGAGAGAGGTCGTTGGAGGTAGATGAACTCCTATTGATCACGTCAGGTTGGGGAAGGAGGGAAGGGACGTGATAGCGCGTATTAGAGGGTCTTTGGTCTATTTATATGCTGTGGTAGTGACGGAGAAGGTTGTACCTAGATAGAAGGATGGCAAAATATAGTGGAACAATCCATCCTTATCTCCGACAATGGAGACAAGGACATGTCATAGGAGTTGGTTAACGGCTTATTCGAGTCGTTCGATTGACATAGTTTGTTGTGCTCTTGCTTGGCATCCACGGAATAAGTAGATGGGCGTTTGATGAACCATCATAATAGGCAAGAAAATACGTTGTTGCTGGCCATTGATGAAGAAAGAAGGTGAACAGGGGACTTGTTTGTAATATAAAAAGGATCTGATTGAAATAACAAGGACTTAATGGAATTAATGGTTAGGGACTGAAATGTATATCATTAAATTAAATATGTAAATTAATTTATATCTTTTTCAACTTTTTATTATGTGTTATATATATGTTAAAGAATATTATTAAGGGTTGAAATTACATTTTTGTTCCTTTTTGTATTATTTAATTTAGCACTTAATAATAAAGCTTACATTATTAACCTAAGTTATAAATTACATATAACTTAGCTTATTTATAAATAGCTATATTCATAGAATTAAGTCCTTATTATTAAATAAAAATTGAGGACTGTTTATTATATCATAATTAAGCTAATTTAAGGTATAATTAAACTCCTATCTTGATATTAACTTATTTAATAATTAACCCTGATTTTATGTTATTATTAATCAATTAACTAGGTAAACTAGTTTATTTAGATAAATTAGAAGCCATGATGAGTCTTTCATCATACCCCCATACTTAAGTTTTGCTAATCCCTAGCAAACTAATTATTGAATATGATGAATTAAACACACCAGGGTTTTATTTAATCTAAAGAATAGTTATAAATTCTAAGTGTATGAAATTAGGTCAGAAGAATTTTTAGAATTTTTTGACTTTTTATGTTTTTATAAATAGAGCTATAAATAACACAAATGCTTATGAATGATTTTTTTTTCAGAGCATTATGTGGGAATCCACATACAAAGGGCTACAAAAACTCAAGAGTACTTCTCAAAATAGATGCTCAAAAAACTAGATCATTGACAGGAAACTCTATTGAGTCAAACAATTTGATACCCTTTTTGTATCTCGTATACTATTCAAAAACTTTAGAATCAGAGTGGTCAAGATGTAGTATGTAACAAGACTCATAAATTGGGAATTAAATTCTAACTCAAAAATTCAACTAGACACAGATCAAACCTAGAGCTTATGAATTCTGATTTGAATCAACTAAAGTTTTCGTAGATGAAGTTGACACTTGTTATTAATAAAACTTTAGAGAGTAAGCAGGACTCTTAATCCAACCAACCCACAACATTAAGGATAGACATCTAGACTCAGGGCTTTGTCAATCTGTCTCCTTTAAGTATCAACCGTTAGTTTTCGGAGTTAGATTTCTTAGGCTTCGCTACCCACTCAAGGTTTAGTAGCTATGAGGTTGAAGTGTAAGTGCAAGTGTAGTAAATTTGTCCTATAGGCATCTGATGCTGCAAAAATCCAAACTTCAAGGCATCGGAACTCAACCCAAGTCATCCCAAATCAAGCCTTTGGTTTGGCCTTACTCAGACTTAGTTGCTTTCTCCTTTCTTGTTTTTATCTTGATGTCAACACTCAAGGCGTATATTTCATTGGTTGGACCACTGGGTCTCTTATTCGTAGTTTTTATCTCCATATTTTTCTAATCCATTTTCTATAGGTCAAAATACCCATTTGTATTAAGGTGAATTTTATTGGGATGGAGAAGGGTAACGTTCATTTATAGCGAGATGCTTTATTTGGTGGATAATAAGCACCTATTTGTATCGAGATGCATTATTGCAGGTAGGTGTTTGCACCTCAAAACACGCCTGTAATAACGTCTTCTTATGCTATTTTCTAGCATTAACATTGCATTTTAGGATCCTGTAGTCGCATTTGTAAAAATGCTTGCATGCATGCATTTAATCAAGAGAGGAAGAGGAGTGAAATAATGGCTTGCATAGTTACATTTTATCTCAAGTGCCTCCTTGCAAATTCCACCTCTTTTTATTTTCTCTCTTGATTTCTTCTTTTCTTCTTCCCGCGGCTGCCTTCTTCCCGCACCCTCATGCACGCCATGCTGCATGCGATGCCATTCCCTGCCAACGCCACTCCATCCGGCTGCCACTCTCCCATGCCCTCTCCCTGCTACAACCATGCTGGCAGCCACGCTCTCCTCCTCTATAAAGCAGCAGCCTCTTCCTCGCGAGACCACACACGCTGCTGCAGAGAAGAACCCGCAGCCACCACCTCCTCCACCGTCTTCCCCTCCCATACGTCGGCCCTCCGTCGAGGAGGCACCCGGCGAGCAGGAGAACCCACTGTGGTGCACACCACCACAGTGGGAGCACCACCGCCCAGCTCTTCGATGAGCCGGTGGGCATGGTGCATTCCCTCGCTTCATTTTTTTTTCTCTTTAACGCCATTGCCGCCGCTCCAAGCTTCGAAGCTTGAAGCCACGGCAGCAGCAGCCATGCAACAGCGGCAGCAGGTCCTCCCGCTCCTCCGTGACCGTCCCCGCAGCCGCCCGTCCCCGTAGCCGCCCGTTGACTTCGCGCGCGGCTGCAGGGCCATTCCCCGCTCAACCTCCGTCCTGAAGTCCCCGCAGTTGCACCTGTGGCCGTCCGCCGCGCACACTGCAGCGGCCGGCTACGGCCTCGCGCCGCCCCCTGCCCTCCTCCGCGACCCTCCGCGACCACCGCAAAACCTCCTCCACGCTCGCTCCTCCGCGCCTTCGCCCGCCCGTCAACTTCGCGTGCGCCTGCAGAACCCTACGCGAAGCCGCGCCCGCTCGCTCGCTCTCTCTCTCTCTCTCTTTCTCTCTCTCTTTTTTTTACTCACAGCAACACACACACACACATTCACCGACGCACACACACCTATACCAACACATACACACACACTCACACACTTATAGTAACATATATATATATACATACATAAATATATATATATATACACACATAGTAGTACCTATATTTATGTATACATACATATATGCATAATATACCTATATATATATATATATACGTATATATATCTATATACTCATACCTATATACATATATATATATATACATATCTATATAAATATATATATACATACATATATATACATATCTAGATACATATACTTATATATATATATATATACATACATACATACATACATACATATATCTATACCTATATATATATACATATATCTCGATACATATACTTATATACATATATATATATCTATATAGCATAATATATATATACTTATATACATATATACATATCTATATACATACATATATACATACATATATACATATATATATATACATTTAAATATATATATATATATTTACTTATATACATACATATGTACATATATTTTCATATTATTTACTATATGCTGTATTGCGGAAATATCTACATCAGTTGCTATATTTCCTGATACACGCGTACAAAAAGTGTGGACACAGTCATCATCTATCATCCATCCTCACTCCACGTGGCACATAGTCGTGTTGGTTGCATCTCTCTAGACGATGATCGACCCGACACGGTGTTACACTCCATCGCCACCTCCACCCCCACCCCTTTATATATATACTACATATAAATATATATATCTATAGATACTATATTTACTTTCTGTCTGTTAGCTTTCTTTTTAGTAAAAAGATAAAAAAATATAAAAGAGAAAAGATAATCTTTGATTTACAGGTACCCCGTCTTGCGAGTAGCAAGGCGTGTTTTGGAACTTATTTTGGTTAAAAGCGAAGGACACAATTTTGAGGGTGTGCCTCAAGAACAAGGATTACCATAAGAAACCTAAATAAGAAAAATACCAAAAACACAATAAACGAACGAAAGAGATGCGTTTTAAGTAAAACGTAGAAATTTGACTTGAACCCCACTTCCCTGAGTTCGACCCTGGGCCTAAAAGTGACAAGATAAAATCAATTAAGCCAGGTTAAAATTTTTTGTAAAGAGATGGTTAGGTCCAAATTAGGTTAACCACTATATACATTTCAATGATAAAATCATTATATTAACAACCTATCAGGGTCGACCCATCAGTATGGTGTCTATATATATATTTTCTCCTCATTTTTTCTTACTAAAATAGAAACTTCAAATCTTTTTTCTAGGTGAGTGGCACATCCTTCATCCTTTCTATTAAAAATTTATTCCACATCTTGTTTTGATATTAACAAAATTATGGATTAATGTTTGTAATTGAGTGTTTTTCAGATTTAGGTGAAGATCAAAACAAACATTGAACTATAGCAAGGAGATCATGACATGGAGGAAAGATGACGAGGAGGAGATCATCTCTGATATTTAGTTTTTTAGATTAGGTTTTGATTTCATAGAATGTATGCCCCTTAACAAAGGAATATAACTTAAATCATAAAAATAATTAGAGATAAAGTAGGATTAATATATCGATCATTTTCATAGAACGTATGTAATTGATTAAATATCTTAAAACAGGTACTTATAAGCAAGTATCGGTACTGTTCATCAGTACCGATATATGCAAGACACAAGTTTGAACTTATATCTAAAATTGTGAACAAGTATCGGTACTAACCATGAGTATCGGTATCTGATGGTCACAGTTTAAAGATTCAATTCTGTCCTGAACCTTACAAATATCGGTACCCATGATGAGTACCGGTATAGGTAGGTGATGAGAGACTCATCATGGCTCTTAATTACCCCTAATTAACTAGTTTCCCTAGTTAATTAGCTAAGGATATGTATTATTAAGGGTTAATTATAATAAAGGGGATTAAATACTAAGGACCATTAAAATAACATAAAAATACTAAATTAAATATTTATTAATCATAATTATAATTTAATTACTAATTTGGACTCAAATGCTAAATATTTAGCTAGTTAATTAATACTTAAATTAACTTAATTAATATTTAACCATAAGTACTTAATTAACTTAATTAACATAATCATTTTACTAAATATAGCTAAAAAGGGAAAAAATGTAAATTCAAGTCATAAATATATTATTTACCTAATTTGAAATAACATATAAAAAAGTTGAAAAAGAAATAAATTAAAATAAGCTTTAAATGCCTCTGTTTACATTTACGTCCTTAGGTTTTTATTCAATTAAGTCCTTTTATTAATTATAGGTCTTTATGTTTTCTTGCATTAAGGTCCCTGTGAGCACACCCTCTTCTTCTTCTTCTTCCTCAGTCTGAACGACTGACGTTCACCGGTCACCACATCTTCTGATCACCTTTCATCCCTTGTCTAAATGCAGCCATTTTTGCTCCAGAGCTTCTGCTCACCTCCACCAACTCATCTGATGGATCGGATGAACCCTAAATCCTAATTAGGTAAGGAGTTTAAACTCATCGGCATCGGAGATGATGTCGGTAGTTTCTATGCACTCAGACATAATGCCATCCAGATTCAAGCCCCCTACCTCCATCGCCACCTATAAATACCCCCCAACTCCTCTGATTTGCGAAATCGACCCCCTTTCCCTCTACCCCACACTGAGGCCGGTCAGTAGGTTTCTTCCACAACTCCGACGTCTTTGTTCTCCATTCTCGAGCGTTGCCGCCGAGGAAGCGCTGCCTCTCTCACCTCCTCTTCCTCTCCTTCGCACTGCCACTGGTGTTGGAGCACCCCACTTCTCTGATCTCCTCCATTTCGATTGACCGAAGCTTCTTCCCTCACTTATTCTTGATTTTGATCCCATTCTCGCTCTGCCAACGGCGAGTGACAGAAGCCATTTTCGCACATTTGAAAGTCTTCAGAATCGTAGTATAGTCGCGCAAAAATGCTTGTCAAAAATAAGTTTGTAAAAATAATGAGACTTTGAGTCTCGGTTGTTCATCTCTGGGAGGTGTTTGTTTAATTCTGAAATCGATCTTTTATCGCTCTACTTTATTTAAAATTGCACGCCAGTTTCCAATCTTCGAATTAAGACTTCGCCACTTCTATTATGAATTCTGATTACGTGCGCGTGTGTCAGATAGATAACGAAAGTGAAAGTGTGGGTTTCGGTGCGCACAATTCTAGTTAGGTGGTGGTTGTTTACAGAAAATGCATCTATAGTTAGGTTTGCTATATTTTTTGGAATCGACATGCTTGTTGCAAAATATATCTATAAGTGAAAAATAGGCAACTTGAATCACGCAGAAAAGATGGCAACCAATAAGCTCATGGTGATTGAAGGTTCCCTACTCGGAGGGGGTGAGATTAGCGTAACGTAAAAAATGCGGAATTGAAATATAAATAATCTCACAAAATAAACAAACACACAAGTACACAAGTATTTTTAGGTGGAAACCCAAACTGGGTGAAAACCACCACCTAACCCTCTCGAGTTAGGATTTTCCAATCAACCAAGTTGATCAAAATCTACTAAACCGAATCACTTTAAAACGAGGGTGATTCAACCTCAATACAACCACGCTACTTAAACGAGGGTAGCATACCTCAACCCCTTCTCTCCACGAGAAGGATTTTGTCTCGCGAAGGAGATGGGAATTCGCAAAGCGAATACCCAACCAAATAACAAAGATAAAATAAACAACAAGTCCTATAGAGCCAACAAAGTAATTATAAACTTAGCTTCTATAGGAATTAGGAAACTCCCCTTTGCAAGGAGTGCGTCGAGTTGATGACGCGATGCGTGTGCCACGCGACGGCGCAACTTCGCTCTCGTGAACTACGGCGGGAGAGCGGGTGCGCGAAGCTTGATGCTCTCAAGAGAATGGAGCTTGAGCCTGGAGAGCAAGAGCTAGCTAAGACACAAGAGAGTGGAACTATGTTGCTTAAGTGTGTCTTGTGTTTCTCTTAGTGTGTATGTATGTTTCTCTAGGTGTGTAAAGGCTCCCCTCTATTTATAGAGGCCTTAAGAAGGCTTTGGAAGGCTTAGAAAAGCTTCCATAGCCGTTGGGAACAAAGCCCAAGAGAATCAGCCCGAAATCAGGAACAATCATTGCTCTGATAGGCTTATCAGACGTCTAATTCTGGCATCAGACGTCTGGAACTTCACTTTAAGACGTCTGATTCCAAGGTCAGACGTCTGATTTTGGGCGGGTCTCTTCCTGACTTGAATAAGATCTAAACAGGGTTTTTGTGCAAGTCCATCAGACGACATATAGGACGTCTGGCACTATGTCTGGACGTCTAGAAACCTACTTTTTCTGTGGGAATGGATTTCCAAATGTTGCAACGGCTAGAAAATCTCTGAGAAGAGATTTTGGGTCAGTCGAGGCAAAACGGTCAATTATCAGACGTCTGGAAAGGCCTAAAGACATCTGATAAGGCTCTAACGATCATATTCTTGAGTGTTTGCTAAGCCAGCCAACGGTCCACTAATTGGACGTCTGGCAAATCCATCAGACGTCTCCTAAGACGTCTGGTCTAAGGTCTGGACGTCTGATTTCATCAGACAGAACTAACTATGTCCAGCCTAACAGTTATCAGACGTCTGAAACAACAGTCAGACGTCTTAAAATACTTTATCAGACATCTGATTTGGGAATTAGACGTCTGGAAACTCTGTTTGAACCCTATATTGGTTTTCTAAGTGTTCTACAGAAAACCTAAGTATCCTAGGGTTGTGCAGGTGTTCCTAGGACTACTGTTAGGGTACTTTGAGGCTCTTTAACATGAATTATCTAAGGAAATAAAGAGCAACAAAAGAAACGAAAAAATACAACAAGTACAAAAGAAGGAAATCTATCCTATTCTTCATTTCCTTCCATCTTCAATATATCGCTCCTCGCGAATCTCTTCTGTTTTCCATCAAGCTCGTCCAATCCGTCCTGGATGCGAGCTCGAACTCCATCTAATCACGTATCCATTTGCGATTGACCTGAAATCTAGGACTTAAAGAGCAAATATTAAATGACACGTGTTTTATTATCATCAAAAAAATGATCATGGTGCTCTAGCACCAACAGTGATTTCAAACATAGAGATATATATAAAAATGTATCTTTTATTCATTCATTTAGAGAAGCATTTGCAACATGGAATGTAGAGGAAAGCTTATACAGGAATGCTTGAAAATGTAAATCTATCTACCAGAAAACGATCGCATACAGGAATCTATGGGGGGATTTTGCATGCATTATTGGGAGAGAATAAAGAGCTAAACTACTAAGCAGTAAATATAAGCAGCGAAACTATGAAGAGCTAAGTTACTAATCTAACAGAAGGAAGGGCATTCGGAGGTGGTCTCCAATGGCCTTTGAGTGGCTGAGAGAAGGAGGGGCGGCCAATGGAGCTTAGGCTGGCCCTTGGAGAGAGGTTGAAGAAGTGATCCAGCATCTTGGTGTGGAGATGGTGACCTTCATGGTGGTGCTCAACTGGTGGAGGTGGAGTGGAGATGGAAGTGGCTAGCCTAAGTGGAATGAATGCCAAGGAAATGGATGGGTGCAAATGTCCACCCCTTAGGTTTTTTTAGAGACCTAAGGGAGTCTTTCTAGAGAAGTGTGGAACTCTCTAGAGAGAGCTCCAATGAGTGGTCGGCCAAGAGTGGATGAAGTGGTTCTTAGATCCATAAAAAGTGGATCTAAGAATTGAATGGCTCTTGGTTGCTAAATTTGCCACTTTGAAGAGAGTTCTAGAGAACTCTAGAGGAGTGTGTGTGTGTGAATGGGTGTGTGTGTGTGTGTGTGGTCGTGCCCTAGGTGGCTAAGAGGTCTAGGTTAGGTCCTAAAGGGTTTGGGTAGGTGTATGCCTTGAATTAGGGTTGTAAACCCTAATTGATAAGGGGAAATTGCAATTAAACTTAACCTAAGTTTAATTGAATGAGTGTGAACCTAGTTGAGAGTGAAATAACTCAATTAGGTTGGGTTTAGGTCAATTGGACTCTCACTAAGTCCAATTGGACTTGTGTGGGTTGAGATCTGAGCTCAATTGGACTCAATGAGTCCAATTGGCTTAAGTGATGGTAATTGACTTTGATCTAAGTCAATTGGGTTCAGTGAGGACCTAATTAGGTCCTTAGGAAGGTCTAGAGGGGATGTACTATGGTTAGGGCACCTTAATTTAGGTTAATATGGGGTTGGAATTGGGTTTAGGGACCTAGAGATCCAAGATCAAGGCTTGAATCTCAAAACAGGAACTGGAGAGCAGTTCTAGACGTCCAATAAAAGTGTCAGATGTCTTATAGTGAAAAATCAGAAGTCCAGACTTCAGTTCTGGATGTCCAATCTGAGTCAGGGGGAATTCTAGGTTATGTTTTGGGTATTCTGCAGAAATTGGATGTCCAGACAAAGTGTCTGGACGTCCAATAACACTGCAGAAGCGGGTTTGAGGTGTGTAGGAGTTGGCTAAGGGTTCTGGATGTCCTATAACTTATCTGGACATCCAGATAAGGGTTGGAACTAGTGTTTTAGGGTTTCCTAGGGTGCGGTGACCTAATCTAAGGGTGGCTAAGGCTTGGGGAAGTCTCTAGGCTATCTAAGGGCTAGGATGGACCTAAGCTCTTCATATTTTACTACTTTATTTCTACTTAATAGAGTAGCATGCCTTAATTCCCTTACATCATTATTCACTATATCTAATCTAGGTCTTCTGCTTCAGTCTTTTGAACATTGATTATTCCTGATCCAGCTTCAGATCCAGCTTATTACCTGTAATTGACATAATGCACTTAATCAGCACATTATAACATGATTTTATGCATAGCTAAAGGAAAGCAGTAAAGATGCAGATAATGCTTATGCATGCATGAATTTACCTAACTTATGTTAAGTCCTAGCCTAATTTAGGTCAATTAAGACTTATGATTGCTACGCAATCAGTGAGATCCCTCACCTCCTTCATCCAGGTAATAGTAGATTAGCTAGGATTTAGTTTAGATTAGTTAGGTAGTTAGTTAGCATAGATTTAGTGTAGTTTCAGAGCTTCGTCCCTGACTCCAGTGAGGTCAAGTCTAGCCTCAGCGGACCTTGTTTCACAGTTTCCTCCATCTGATCATCTTCCCTACCTCTCCATGATTCATCTCACCTTCTTTCACTCCAATTTATCGGCTGACTTGCCTAAACCACCTCACCTTCAACTGAGGTCCTCCGTTGTCCATGGTGGAGGTCTCAAACCTAATTCACACTCACTCAGGGGCCCTCCGTCACTCTACATCACTTAAGGGCCCCGATCTCGCTATTAATTTGATAAATAACTCACTACATCATAAATGCCCAATTCTTTTCAACCTCTTGAGCTTGCTGTCAACGGTGTCTCAGGAGGAGTTAAATCACTTATTTAAACACCTATTCACCATCATCACACCTTCTTGAGTTGATTCCCTCACTCAATTGAGTGAGAGATTCGTCCCTGAGTTCAAACGAACTCAGAGTTAGTTTTTCTTGAATTCCTCGATTAATATTTAAATAAAGTTTTGATTGGAATAATTGAGGTACTCTTGAGTTTCCTTTTGACCTCAGGAGTCTTTTAAGTCCATTTTTGATCAGTTCATGGAGATTTGATCTCCAGTCACATGTTCTAGTGTTCACCGGAGCTTTGGCGAGCTCCAACGATTCCCTATTGCGAGCTTCAACCATTGTTAGACCTTGTAGAGCTCCAGATAAGATATTTATCACATGAGGATTAAATTTAGATGATTAGAGTTGATTTTTGATAGCTTGAACTTTAGGTTGAACTTCATCTCCCTCAACTCCGGCAGAATTGGTGAAGCTGATTCTTTGAGGTTCTTAGCTCTCAAATAGGTCCAGAAGCTTCAGCAGAACTTAGGAAACCCATCCTAGGTATTTAATTGGACTGAAAATCTTTAAATTGCTTTGCTGAACACACCTCCTTCTTAACCCAGGCGGTAGTGCCTGTAGGCACCGTTTGAATCCTCAAAACCCTACTTTAATGTATTGAATGAATTCCTGAGGATGAACTGAGGCTGACTAGGGCTTTAATTTGATCTATGAAACCCTAAACTAGAAAGTCAAATCTTGGCTGTGGTAGGTCAACCCTAAGTTTAATTTGTGGATTAAATGGATGAAACTTTGATTTAATAGGTTGCTTAGGTTCCTGGGATGATTTTAAAGTGTTTAAGATTGATTTGATTAAGTTTGATTGAGGAATAATAGGGATTTGAATTTACTGTGTGTTTTGGGTTCCAAAGGGAACTTAATATTGTTCTTGTGTATTCTAATGAGATTTGAACTCAAATCCCACCCAGTTCTGTTGATATCAACCTCTTGAATTTGTTCAGATCACCTCTTGAGGTTGTTTTCTCTTTGTTGGACAATTTGAGCTCAATTCTGAGCTCTAAGCTTCCAAATTCAAGCTTCTTAGCTTTTGGAGTTCTCTGAAATCCACGGATTAACTTTGATCCAAAGCCCAAAGTGGGGCTTCAATTGAGAAATAGATCTCAACAGCTTTTGATTAAGCTTTATTTCGCTCGATTTGGTCCATGGAGTCGGCTGAAATCATCAATCGAAGATTGACCTGTGCGGCTGTTGCGTGAAGAAGCGTTGAATTAATTCCCACATCAGTGGAACGTGGGCGAATGACTTAGTATAATTTGGTTTTGTGAACCTAGCGCTTTAGTCGACAGTGCTAGGCGTACAAAACAGAACCTATACCTTTGATCCGAATGGGTGCGTGCGTTGCACGTGCATGTGTGTGCACGCGTAGTCGTGCATGCCTGTGTGTGTGCTTGGGTTGGCGAGTGAGCTTTGTGGGCCTGAATGGGCCTGAGAATGTGCACTAGGCTAAAATGAATTAAAATCCACCTAATAAGAATTAGGTCGGACCTCTAGTAGGGTATGGTCCCACCCTACGGGGTGCTATGTATCCTCGAAAAAGATCTGACCACCCATTAATAATTTTTGTTAAGTAAAAGGGGTTAATGGGTTAAGTTAAGTGTTAAACGACTACGTGTGGAATGTGAGCACATAGAGAACTTAAGCTAAGATTAAGAGAAGTGGGCTAAGGAAGAAGAGAGCTTAAAAGATGAGAAAGAAGAAATTAAATTAATTGAAAGAGAGAAAAGAAGAAAATCAGTTGTCCAATGCATATTTCAGAAGTCTAATTCTTACTTTTAAGTCGTCTAATTCTTTTCTCAGACGTTTGTTTTAGTGCCGAAGCTACTATATCTTCTGTATTCAAGTTCTAAATGTTGAATAAAGGCTTGATCATTCTTGTAAACATTTCTTAAGCCTTTTATTTTGTAATAAACATGTTCTATTTGGATTTTAATGAAAAATCTTGTATATTTATTCTTATTAATGGAATATTGCATGCTTTCATTGTTAAATTTTTTGTGCAATTATTCATGTGCTTTAAATATATTGTAATTATTAATCTGATTGATTAAATAGTTAGTAATTATGCCTTAGGAATTAATGGTGAATTAAGTTTACTATTATGCCTCCCAGTGAATGACCTGGACTCAACCAGTTAAATGAACTTAAAAATCTAAAATGTTAGGTTAACTTGACCTTATACTACATTCACGACACTAATTCGTGTTAACCTAAGTTACTTCTGATGCATTTAATTAAGATTAATAACCTTAATTAACTGTGTTGAGAAATAACGCATCAGTAGGTCACAGTGCCTAGTGAGTCTCAAACCTGAGAGTCATAAGTATCGGTACCCATGATGAGTACCGGTACCAGGACTCTTGTGTGCTAGCTGCAGTGGAAATAATAAGCAGCCAGTATTGATACCTGTACTTCAATACCGGTACTAGTTAGCTGTTGCTCAAATTTGAACGGCTAGAAAATTAATGTTGTGACCATAAACGTTGGGATTTAAACCCCAACGTCTAGTAGACATATTACTAAGGTCTTAACTCTATAAAAAGATCCTAGGACTCTTAGTTTGCACACAAGAAATAGAAGAGAAAATTCTAGAGCTATATTTCATATTTCCATGACATTTTGAAGAGAAGAAAATAGTGTTTGCTAGTTTCAATCTCTCTATGCTTTTGCAAACTTTTTGATATGTTTCTTTCACGCATTCACAAGGCAATTCACGTCTTCACTAGGCTCCTAAATCGGTAATATAATTTATATACTTGCTGAGAGGCTTAGGTATTCTTGTTATAAGATTTATTTTATTCTTTCTTGTAATTGAGCTTTTGCTTGTTGTTTTGGGTTGTAACAAATCCGTTGTTGTACTTGGGTTGAGGTAACCCGTTAATTACCTTATCTCAGGAAAAGGGTAATCACCCATATCATACTCCAGAGGACAAAAGCATACTCTTATAGTGATCAGTTAAGGGTTAGATCCCCTCAGATGTACTCCGCTAAGGTGGAATTGGGTCACTAATCTCCCATCTTTTCCCTAGTTTGAATTATTCACACAATCGTTATACTTTTCTCTCAATTGGGACCTTGGACATCGAGTAGGTGGCACCATCTGTGAGAATCTGAACCCTTGACCAATTGAAATGGTTGAACGTGAAGCCTTGAGGCATGGCCCTGAAGATGAAGAAATGTGAGGCTTCCAACTAAAGCAGGAAAATGGAAGTAAATTGATTCCCTCAGGGTTGAGGGAATCAGGTTAAAAATCCTAAGTTGGGAGGTTTAGGTAGTGGAGTACCCAAGTGAGTAGAGAATCACTATACATCTTGTGTCTATTTCTGTGATTGTAATTTGTGTAAATCTTTCTTGTTATTACTGATACTTTGCTTAAGTGCTTGTGCACAAAGAATAATAGCCATCTATCTATAGATCCTATAGGTGGTATCAGAGCAGGTTTCGAGAAGAAGTAAAAAATCTTACTCGCGATAGCATCATCAACCAAGCACACCGAAGGCTAGTCATCCACATGTCCTCCCTACTTCGATGGGACGGACTATGGGTATTGGAAGAGGAGGATGCAAGCTTCCTCAAGGCGATGGATGAAGAATCATGGAGCCTTATCCAACAAAAGTATTCAGATCCGAAGGAGGAAGGAGTAGTGCTAACTACAGATAAAAGGAAGAAGATTGTCAGCAACGCAAAGGCCATGAATGTGCTTTATTGTGTATTATCGAAGGAAGAGTTCAATTGAATTTTGGCATGTGAGTTCACATACGAAATTTGGAACACTCTCAAGGTCACCTACGAAGGAACAAGTAAGGTAAAAGAAACCCGTATCTCTATTCTAACAGAAAATTATGAGTGTTTTAGGATGGAGAAAGGCGAGACAATCAAGGACATGTATATGAGGTTTGGGGAAATTGTTATCCCCATGAAGAGCCTTGGAGTAAAATTTACGGAAGAACAACTTGTAAGGAAGATCCTGAGATCTCTTACAAGTAATTGGGTTCTAAAGACCACAGCCATCCAAGAGGCGAAGGACCTCTCCACTCTCCCCTTGGATGATTTAGTTAGTAGCCTTATGGCCTACGAAGTCCAACTAGAAAACATGAAGAAGAACAAGGAGAAGACATCAAGCAAGAAGAAGAATATTGCCTTTAGAGCAATTAAGGAGGATACAGATTCAAGTACCTCGAAATTCGAAGATGAAGAGATGAAGATGCTCATAAGAAAGTTCCAGAAATTTCTCATAAACCAAGGTAAGCAAATAAATAGAGTTTCATCTAATATTATTTGTTATGAGTGCAATAAAAAAGGACACTTGTGAAAGGATTGTTCCGTAAGCAAGAAGGAAGATAATAGGAAAGATACAAAGGAGGTCAAGAAGAAGAAGAAGAAGAAGAAGAAGAAAGTTTTAGAAGCAACATGGGATGATAGCGACTTCGACATGGACACCGAGTTTAGTAAATCGGATGACGACAAGGTCTCACACCTTTGTTTGGTTGCAACTTCAGAAGACACGAAAGATGAGGTAAATCCTGATTTTTCTCTTAAAGAACTACTTGAAGCTTATGAAGAATTATATCATAAAGCTAAGTTATTTAAAAAGGAAAATAAGATTTTAAAGAATAATTATCAAATATTAGAAATAAAAAAATCATGTTTAGAAATGGAATTCGAAATGTCAAAGGAAACTAATAATAAGTTGCATGTAAAAATAGTAGAGTTAGAAGACATCTATAAGCATTTTGAGGAGATTTTAAATAATCTCAAAACAACTACTAGGCTAAACATTGAATTTTGTGATTCTTTAAAATTGAAATTTCAAAGTAAAAGGAGCACACAAATCAGATCACATGCACCTAGGCATGCATGGATGTACCAAAAGGTTAAAAATCCTAAGAGTTATAGATCTAATACAAAAGAGATCTATAAATCTCAAGGTTTGAAAGGTACTAACCGAAAAGGACCCACAAGAAAATGGGTACCTAGAAACGATATTTTACATTGTTTTGCAGGGTTAGATCACTAGGTTAACATGATAATGGGTGTTCAAGGCGAAAAATGGAAGACTTCGACCATTCTACAAACTACATGAAGACCAAGAAAGATGGGATAGTGGAACTTGGTATTCACATTCATCATACTACTATTGGTAATTTTTTGGCATGGTAATTTTTTTACCCCTTCATTTTTTGTGATTGATAAAAAGGGGGAGAAAAATAAAGAGCAAATAGTAATATTTTTAGGGGGAGCATATATTGAGGGGGAGGATTAAATTAAATAATTTTCCTTCATATAACATTGCTAAAAATTATTTTTTTTATAATTATTTATTTGCAATATAGTTTTGTCAATACCAAAAAAGAGGAGATTGTTGGAACCTTGTTCCACATCTTGTTTTGCTGTTAAAAAAATTATGGATTAATGTTTGCAATTGAGTATTTTTCAGACTTAGGTGAAGATCAAGGTAAACATTAAACTATGTGATGAGAACCTCATCATGAGCCATAACTAGCTCATTTTGACCTAATACAAAGGATAAAAGCTCCTACATAACTCAAGGAAAGGCTTAACTCAGAGAGATTCTGAGTTCGCAAAGAAAATAGAAACTAAGGGGTAAAAATGCAATTTCACCAATCCAATCTGAAAACAGGGTAACTCAGGGTCCAAACATAGGTCAAAGAAACCTAATAAGAGGAAAAGTGGGATGAGATGATTCAATAAGGGCTACAGCAACTCCAAGCAATTAAATGACATCCTGTAACCCTAAAAATAAACCCACTGGTTCGAGGCAAATTAAAAATAGAATAAACCCTCTAAAATTCATAGAAAAATAATCTCTAGGGTTTAGAACCTTCAATTTGGCCTTCGGAACCCTTTTTGACCTACATTGAGAACCATGCCCAATTAATAACTTAATTTGGGTTTTTGCGTAAATTGATCGGTCAAACAAGGTTTAATCTGGAAATAAAATTCACCATCATAATCCTTAGGCCCCAATTAGTCATGTATAAAAACTTGAGCCTAAGAGGAAACCTTCTTGACCAACTTTACACTTTGGTCCTCATTTATTTACTTTTTGGCCCTCAACTTTTGAACCCTCACATTTCTACCCCTAACTCTCCTTCGTTCTTTGCATTCAGGTCCCTCCTGCCAAAACCTGACCGGCACCATGCTCCGGCGACCTTGCGCGGAGCATGGCGCCGCGCAGGGTAAGGGGGAGGGTCTGGCAAGTAAACCAGGGGTGCCCTGCGTCGTCAGCCGTCGCAGGAACACCCCCTGGTCGCTGCAACCCACCATATCGGCCGTGCGAACGCACGGACGGTATGGGTCTCCATCTCCGGCGTCCTCCGGCGAGGGAGACACGTCGTCTCCCTCCGCCCTCCTCTCTGATTCCGCCTCTATAAATACCCTCGTCGCTCCGTCGTTCTGAGCAACTCGGTCCTGACGGAGAAAGACCCCCACTTCCTCTCTTCCCACTCCGACAGGAAGCCCTCCAGCTCCGGCGGCCTCCCCTCTTCCTCCTCGTCGCTCTGCCGCACTACCAGCTGCAGGGTTGCTCTCCCTCGCTCTTCCCGCACCACGCCGCACCCAGCTGGCACCTCTCCGGCCCTCTCCTCGCCGCCGCCCCTTCCCCTGGGCAGCTTCTTCTCCGGCGACAGTCGATACGACTGTCGCCTGCTCCGGCCCCTCCTCGTCCTGCTAAGTAGGTAGAACTCCTCCTCTTCCTCCCCTCTTCCTTTTCCTCACTTTACATCTTTACTGTTGCCCCGATCCGACCAATCACCCTCACCTTCTCCACCTCCGGCCCCTGCTCCGGCGACCCGCTCCCATCACTCCAGCAACCCACACGGCTCGCCGACCACCGCAGAACCTCCGCCTCCTCACCCTGATCAACCTCCGCCCTTCCACTTCCCCCAAATCACCCTCTGCAACTCCACCGAACAAAACCATCTCCCAACCTGCAGTTTGACCTAGGGCGGCCCTTAGGCTCCGCCCCGCCGCCTGCACACCCCCCGACCACCTTCGCCGCACCACGGCGAAGGTCCTCCGCGTTTCTGATTGGGCCGAGAGGCTGTTTCTCTGTGGGCAGGTACCTGCGCTCGCCGCCGCCATTGTTGAAGCGAAGCAGCTTCTTCACCTGCTGCCCCAGGTGCGCCACGCCCAGGTCATGCTCCCAGGCAGCGCGAGGCGTCTTCGCGAAGTACCAGGCTGCAGTCGAGTCGAAGCTCTCGCGCGAAGCCCCTGCGCTTTGCCTCGACTGCCGCTGCTTCCTCCGCGCAGGCATCCAAATTGGGGTGGGACATTTAGTCCCACCTCGGAAAGCTACTGAGGCGAACGGGCGCTTAAAGGCAAAAAGTGCCTTAAGCTGTTCGCCTCAGTTCACGGGGTGAGGTCCCCTTCACCCGCCCGACTACCCGGCCTCGTCCGCACGCACGCCTCGCGGACCTGGCCCGACCCGACTTAGCCTGACCTGCACTCCTCGCCCACCACGCACGCCGGTGGGCCTGGACCCAGGCGCGACCCGTACCCGACTACCCGGCAGCTCTGGGAGAGCTTTCCCAAGAGCGGCTTCTGTGAGAGAGAAACGCGGGGGGGGGGGGGGGAGGGTAGAGTAGGTTTTTGCCCGCTGACGAGAGCTTTGAAGTGTGCAGGCACAGGAGAAGAAGAAGAAGACGAGCGAGGCAGAGAAGAAGGACGACGAAAGCTGAAGGAAGGAGGAGCACTGTAGCAGCGGCGGTTTAAGTCGTCTGATTGGAAAATCAGACGATGCTCTGAAGGCAGAAAAGAGGAAGAAGAACAGGACCGCAAGGGAAAAGAAAAAGAAAGAGACAAGCAGAAACAAGAGTTGAAAGAAGAAGAAGAACATCACCCACTGCTGCAGATAAAGAAGACAGAAAGAAAAAGAAGAAAGAAGGAGAGACGACGTCCTGACAGCAAAAGCAGAAGAAGAGAGCACGAGAAGAAGATCTGAAGAACAGAAGGCAGAAGAAGAAGACCACAAGGAGATAAAGAAACCAAAAGCCAAAGAGGAAGAAGAGAAGAGAAGAAGAAGCCAAATTTGCATCTCTCTCTCTCTCTCTCTTTATTTTTGTAATAAGAATTTGTATCTCTAGAATACAGTTTGCTCCCTGAGTTCGACCTCGGGAACTCTTTTATTTCCGAGTAACAAATTATATTAAACTGGTAATCACTTCTCTATACTATACTACGACGAAATAATAGAACTATAGAGGAAGGTCGTCACCACTATGGCAAGGAGATCATGACATGGAGGAAAGATGATGAGGAGAAGATCATCTCTGATATTTAGTTTTTTAGATTAGGTTTTTATTTCATAGAATGTATACCTCTTAACAAGAAATATAACTTAGATTGTAAAAATAATTAGAGATAAAGTAGGATTAATATATCGATCATTTTCATAGAACATACATAATTGATTAAATCTCTTAAAATAGTTACTTGTAAACAAGTACCGGTATTGTTCATCAGTACTGGTATATGCAAGACACAGGTTTGAGCCTATGTCTCAAACTGTGAACAACAAGTACCGGTACTAACCATGAGTACTGGTATCTAATGGTCACAGTTTGAAGACTCAGTTCTGGCCTGGACCTTACAAGTACTGGTACCCATGATGACTACCGATATAGGTAGGTCATAGTGCCTAGTGAGTATCAAACCTGGGAGTCACAAGTACCGGTATTAAGACTCGTGTGCTAGCTACAGTGGAAACAGTAGGCAGCTAGTACCGGTACCAGTTAGCCATTGGCTCAAATCTAAACGGCTAGAAAATTAATGTTGTGACCATGAACGTTGGGATTTAAACCCAATGTTTAGTAGATGTATTACTAAGGTCCTAACTCTATAAAAAGACCCAAGGACTCTTAGTTTGCACACAAGAAATAGAAGAGAAAAATTCTAGAGCTATATTTCATATTTCCACAACATTTTGAAGATAAGAAAATAGTGTTTGCTAGTTTCAATCTCTCTACACTTTTGCAAACTTTTTGACGGGTTTCTTTCACGCATTCACAAGGCAATTCACATGTTCACTGGGCTCTCAAATTGGTAATATAATTTATATACTTGTTAAGAGGGTTAGGTATTCTTGTTATAAGGTTTGTTTTGTTCTTATTTGTAATTGAGCTTTTACTTGTTGTTTTGGGTTGTAACAAACCCGTTGTTGTACTTGGGTTGAGGTAACCTGTTAATTACCTTGTTTAGTAAATTGATTCCCTCGGGGTTAAGGGAATCGGGTTAAGAATCATAGGCTAGGAGGCTTAGGTAGTGGAGTACCCAAGTGAGTGGGGAACCACTATACATATTATGTCTATTTCTGTGATTGTAATTTGTGCAAATCTTTCTTGTTATTACTAATACTTTGCTTGAGTGCTTATGCGCATAGAATAGTAGCAATCTATCTATAGATCCTACACTTTCAAGAATCGCCCCACGAAAATCCTTGGGGTAAAAAGGATACAAGACCAATCCAATGATTTTTGTGTTTTCGTGGTTTCAGATGCCTATATGTCAATTCTATTGTGTGTAAATTTTGGTTGACTTAGGTTACTTAGCAAACTAGAGAGTGGACAGCAAAGCCCTATACTTTCAGACTCTTATACCATTTTTATCGGCTAATAAGATCTGTTAAGATGTAGACCAAACCAAGTCTAGCAAAATGTCCTCGACTGATTAAGCTATCTATAGCCTGCAAGGCCTTATGGTTTAAGGTTCCAAACTAACTTCTTGAATTGATTAACTTTAAGTATCTAGCCTCTCTACTCAACTTAGTGATAACATAGAGATTTAATAAGACTAAAGGACATGATCCAACCCTATTGACTAAGAAAGTTACAATTTAATCCTAAAAATTAAGTCTTGTATATGAATTGTCTTATTTACTCTACTTCCAAAGTGAAAAATAGGTATACAAATCACATAATTAGGTTTCTTTAGATATCGACTCTGAAAATCGTGTCAAGGACTTAAAACAAGTACTTTGAAAAGTATTCAAGAAAAGTCCTAAGTAGGGATTAGTGCTCTTACTTAGATATCTTTTATAAACATTTCTTATTACTACAATTAAAAATATATTTTTGTTTTTCTGACCTAAAAATTTCACTTGAAAAAAATTCACAACTCTATGCCCAATAATTAACTTATAATTTATTAATTATGGTCCTTTTGACAAGTTTCTTCAAAAATTCTTCTCCTTTCTTAAGAGTAGGAAAATTAACTTTCACCAAAACTAAATTTCTCACCAAAAAGAAAGTATATTTGTGTTTTTTCTTTTAATATATTTTTTATGTTTTGATTTTTTTTTTAAATTTTTATAAGTTTTTTATGAATAACAAAATTTTTTGTGTCTACTAGCACACTTAGGGTTAAGAATTTTACTTTTACACCCCCATGCCAAAATCATGTAATGTCCTCATTGTATACAAGGGGTGAAACAAAACTCTACTCTTCACTCATTATAGGTGACAGCAGGAGTCGAATAGAGGAGATAAAAATATCTCAGGCGGGCGATTTCTACTTTGACAATTGTCAGTGGGAACAATTGGACTAACTGAAGAATAGATAGTAAGGAAGTGAATAAATGTATGGATCAGTCTCAAAGTGTAGAAGTAGACACAGATGGAAAAATAGGAAATAACAAATAGAAAATAGCTATATACAATCTTAGGCTACCTCCCGAGGAGCACTAAATTTTATGCTTTCAACCAGGCATAAACCTAGAAGAGATTAGTGGAGAGTATAACATCCTCTAACTAGGCCTAAAACATGAGGCTCAAGAAAAGGTTTTAAACTTTGGCTATTCACTTTGAAGGGTTGATTCTTGTTAGGTTTGGTGATTTCAACAGCTCCATTGTCAAAGACTCCATTGATCTCAAATGGACCAGTCCATTTAGAATAGAGTTTACTTGCGAAGAGCTTCAAATAGGCATCAAAGAGCACTACCTTCTGACCAGATGTGAAAGATTCACGGGAAATTTGTTTGTCATGGAATGCTTTAGGTTTGTCTTTGTACAACCTAAAACTCTCATAAGCATCATTCTAGATTTCCTCGAGTTAAGCTACAACCTACAGTGATCACCAACCTTCGTGAGGTCTTGATTACATGCTTTTATTGCCCAATAGGCTTTGTGCTCAATTTCTACGGGAAGATAGTAGGGTTTCCCATAAAAAAGTCTATACGGAGACTTGCCTATGGGTGTCTTGTGGGTTGTCCTATACGCCCACAAAGTCTCATATAACTGAGAAGACCAATCCTTCTTATCAGGTCTAATTATCATTTGAAGAATTTTCTTGATTTCAATTTGCCCATTGGTTTGGGGGTGATAGGGTGTAGCGATATGATGTGTAACCTTGTATTTTCTAAGAAGGTTATGAAACTGGGTGTTGTTGAAATGGGATCTGCCATTAGAGATGATCGCGCCTAGAACCCGAAAATGAGAGATAATATGATTCTGAACGAAAGGAACGATGATAAATATACATTATTTCTTAATAAAATGCCTATTATGTGGGTTAATTACATCTACCATTACAAATAATACATAACATCCATCATCTTGCATTTAAAATAATTGGTGTAAATTTTATATTAATTTACTTCTTTTGATGGCCAGGGCACAGGGCGATGCACATGCGGGCTCTAAATGATAAATCCAACAATATGGATGGATTCAGGGCAACGATTACAGTCCAACATCGCGAAAATCGACTGAATTGACATTTGTACTGTCACCTACAAGCATTAGAAGATGGATGACTTAATGGCGCCACGTGGTGCCATCCCAACTGTCCATAGCTAGTTTCTCACCCTCTACGCGTGCCCAGCAAGAAATCAGGGCTGTTGGATCCTCATCCAATAGCCACAATCAAGCCACACTACCTCTCAAGGGCATGCATCATCGAGGTCGTTGAATTTTCATCCAATGGACATGATCAAGCACCTTCAGTAGTAGCATGGTGGAGAGAGACCCACCTTCGCATGCAGTGGGTGTGGTTTGAGCCCCACCGAGCAACTTTCCAATTGCACGAGTAGGCATGAAATTTGATCGCACAATCAGGATTGTGCGGCCATGGAGAGGCCACGACAGTGCCTCCAGTGCTCTTCACACCCTTAGTGCATGAGAGGCATGCGATTAGCGTTGCTCAATCAAGATCAGGTGGTGAAGGTGGAGCCACGTGGTGCGCTGGTTGGAGAGAATCATGCTACACGCGATCGCACACACATTTCATATGATTTGAGAGTGCGATGGGCGTGAAACCTTGGCTGCTCGATGAAGACCCTACGACCATGCTTCATCGTGGTGCTCCTACACAAAGCTAGCGCAGTGCACACAGTTGCACACATGTACACGTACGCGCAAGCACTATGCGTGCTGCATGCTCTGTGTGCTGTGCGTGGGCAATTGAATGCCTTGTGTGGCAAATGATTTGATTCACCTTCTTTTCACCACCTATAAATAGCCTATGGCCCCCTCTCTTGTCTACCATCCCTTCCTAGCTTCATCTCTCCCTCTTTAGAGCTCAAGAGCTTCTTTTGAGCTCAATTCTAGTGTTTCCAAGCCCTCAAGAAGGTCCATGATTGCACAGCAATCATAGGCCCTAATCAACCTAAATAATGTCTGAACCTATCGTAAATTGTGGATATTGCACCGATATCTTGCATATCATGCATTGCATCAGTCTATTTAGAATAAGATGAGATATCCTGCTAGTTAATGGTTTTTATTGCTATTTACAGATAATAAAGTGATCCAGGATGGAGATAGTGGAATAAAGCAATAAAGGAAGAAGAAGATTGATCCAGATAAGAGGAGTGAGGAGGATAGCCTTATCCCTACCCTTAGAAACCCTAGGACAGCCTTCCCAAACCCAAAACAACCTCCATTAGGGCACCTTAGCCTCAAAACCCAAACATGGATAGCACTATCCATGTTCCTATCCCTCTCCCAAACACTTAGGAACCAAAACCAACCTTAGAAAACACAAAACCCACTCTCCAGCACCTTTTAGGATGTTCAGACATCTGGCTGGACGTCTGATTTATGTAGAATAACAATCCAGGAAGCCAAAACTTATACTGACATAGAATTGGATGTCTAATTTAGTGTCCATACATTCAATTTTGTAGTATAAGATGTCTGACCACTATCCTGGACGTCTGATACTGCTGTCTGGTTCCTGATTTTGGTGTTGGAAGCCCTAGCTTGCCTATTTTGACCTAGGAACCCCACCGGACACCCTAGGAAACCTAAGTAGAGGCCTCCTAAGCCTAGTCCACTATCCATAGCCCTACTTGTCCTATCCCTAACCCAATTGAACCATCCCATACCTAATTGGGTGCATCTACAGTTGATTGGGTGCACCCGAGCCCAATTAGATCCACCCAGGATCTAATTAACTCATACCTATTAGGGTTACCCTAGCCTAATCACATGCACACATCTAATTAGACTTGACCTAGACCTAATTAGGTTCACTCCTACCCAATTAGACTTTCCTAAGCCTAATTAGGTCCACACCCACTTAATCTAGATTGACCTAACCTATTTAGCACCTAATCCTACCAAAACCCACAACCTAGCCCTACGAAAAACACACACCCACACACACACGCACACCTTCCCATTTTACTCCCACCAAACCCATGCACACTCTCTTGGAAACCCTAAAAACTTGTGTCAAACCTAGATCCAAAAATTGTGGCATTTGCTATTTTTGGAGCCACCAAAAGTGGCAACCAAATGGAGCCTTCCATAAGGGCAAAGAGAGAGCTACGAAATTGGACAATCTCTCCATACACTCTCCCATCCATACTCTCCACTCTAAACTTTCTTCCACCCTCCAAAACCTCAAAGGCCATCCTCCTCATCCTCCTCCAAGGCTCCATGGATGGCCAGCTAGGGAAGCTTCTCTCCAAAGCTTCAAGTACGACCATTGGTAGAGAAAGGGAGCAACACCCTCCTCTCTCCACTTGGGTGCACTAGCCCCCATCTTCTTCTTCTTTTTGGACGGCCATGAAGGCTCACCCATAGCCTCTTGTGGCCGGCCATCTCTTTTGGTAGGCGTGAAGACGGATTTGCATACACAAGGTCTAGCCTACACCCTCACATAAGGCCGATGGCCCTAGTGGCAACTTTCCGGCGTGAGGGATTTTCTTCTATTTATATGATTTTTAGTGTAGATGATGTGTGATAAATTTCTATGCATAAATAATGTTTTTGTGATTGATTGTCCTCATGTTTGCTTGCTTATATGACACTTTGGTTTGTTCACACCATGCACAGCCACCATGGCCTCATTTAGATGCACATAGTCACTTAGGTTTTTGCTAGTTTATCTAGATCTAGGTTTCAATTCGCTTTTCGAAATAAAAAAAAATCAAAAACACAAAAAGACAAAAATAGTAGCTTAGGTTAGATTTAGGTTATAAAAGCCGATCCAAATCTCGATTCGTTTTCACGCCTCCCAGAGATGAACGACCGGGACTCAAGTTCTAAAAAGAATAAAGATCTACGAGAGTTTCGTTATCACAAATATCTTTGACGAGTGGTTTTTGCAACTATACTACGATTTCCAACGATTTCAAAATATGCGATTTCCACGCCCGTCAAATGGCGCCGTAACACGTGAGTTTAGATTTGGATTTGCTTAACTTCTGTTTGTTTTGATTGTAGGGTGTCAAGATGAGGATCTACGCACACATCGACCCATGGTGAAGACTGCAGGTATCTTCTTCGTCCTCTAGTTTATTGCTTCCTTAGGTTAGAAAAAAAGAAAAAAAAAACATCTATATATAAATTCAAATTCAAAATTTCAGATCTGAATTAAAAAAAAAATCATTTTCTTTGGTGTGTGTTTTAACTTGGAGACTATTTAAACACACCAAAATCAGATTTGAAAATTCAGCCAGAAAATATTGACGATTTTCAAAATTTTATTGCTGTGAAATTTGGAGTCCAAAAATCTTGGGATTCGGTCTGATATTAGGTTTTCAAACTAGCTTTCCAGCGCCACCTTTTATTTGGAAAAATTATCACTACAAAAATTTTAAAAATTCGCATAGTGGAAGAGGGTCAGAACAGTCTCTGCTTTGATTTTTTATAAATTTAAACGTTAATTCTGTCCTTTACATAAATCAGATATCTTTGAAATTTGTGGTGTTAGAAAGCCATTGAAACCTAATTTTTTCTATGAATTTTCAAGAATTTTTGGATTTTTTCTGATACTGTTTCACACTGAACTTCTCGCAGGGGGTCCATCTGGTCTGTTTGACCCCCTTAAACATAAAAATTCGTGAAAAATTGCACGAAATAGTAAAAATATTGAAAGAATATTCCCTGAAAAATTTATTGAAAAATTAAGATCTCTACCAAATTTCATAATATTTTTCTTCAGTTATTGATTTGGGCAGTGATTTCAAGTTAGATTAAGGTCTGACTGCAGATTTTAGAAGGAGCACAAACCCTAGGTAATTCACATTAGGGTTTAAATTTAGAGACTCAAAACAAACCTTTTTGAGCTTGATTTGAGTGTGATTGCATGAGAATGGATTTGATGTGAAGACTATCTCTTATCTTTATTCGCATCTTCTCTCAAATATCCATGAACCCATATCATTCTTTTGACCCTCGGGGTCCTCCATCTCCCAACCCAACCATGATTTCGACTCCTCCTGGTTGGGAGACTCATCCTAACCAGCTGAGATATGATTATCCTTATCCCCCATCTTATTTAGAACCTGAATCTCATGGATCTGACCCTTATCTAGATCAGAACCAATTGAAAGCCATAGTTGCTGAATTCCGGGAATATAACAAGGACTATACAAATCAATGTGCCAAGATTCTGGAGCAAATTAGACGATCTCAGGCACAATCTCAATCTTATCACTCCTCCCAAGGACAAGAGACTTGGAACAACCAGCCTAGTGGGTCTAGTGACTCATATTTTGGAACCACTAGCTATTCTACTGATTCTTGCTACCATGGGGAGGCATCCTGGACTCAACCAACTCAAAAGGCACCTTTGGACCTAATCCATGATTTGGGTAGATCAATTAAGGAATGCACTATTTCTGATACACCTGTACCTGATGAGATATCTCTAATGAATTGGAATAATGGATCACAAGTATAGGACCACATAACAGGTTCTCAATCAACTCCCTCTGTAGTCAGCCCCACTCAGGGCGATACACTTATTGATTCATATCCAAATTCGTATAACCTTGAGTGGAGAAACAATCCTAATCTTTCATGGCCACCACAGAGATCGACTCAGACTGAACATCAATTTAGGCCAGCCCAATACTCCACTCAATCCACTTTAGGGCAACCATCTAGTCCAGCCCAACCCGCAACCACCCTTGAAGATATCATGAACATTTTGTTGGACTTTGATAAGAAAAATGAAGAAAGGATGACTAAGTTGGAAAATCATGTGAAATCTCAAGGGGATCAAATTAAGAGACTTCAAGAATCACTCTATCCCCAAATGCAAATGCCTTTTCACTCCTATTCTCCACCTATTCTTCCGACCCCTCCTCCAATCTATCAAACATGCCATTGTGCGGGGGTCAAATTTGTGGCCTCTAAAAGGAAGAGAAAAGCTAAGAGCCCACCCAAACGACCTGATTTAGGCTCAACCAAAAATCATAAGACCAAACCCACATCCAGCTCTAACTCAGACTCAAGGGACAAAAAGAAGAAAAAGGCTTCTGAAGTTGATTTGACCTATTTACCCTTTCCTGAGGCCTTAAAGAAAGAGTCATAAAAGAAAAAAATGACTTGCACACCTAAAGAGGTGGTTTTATCAGCTAACATAAGTGCATTTGTTTCTGGCACTATACCACCCAAAATGACTGACCCTGGAAAACCCTTCATATCTTGTGCCATAAAGGGATTCACCTTCAACAAAGCCCTTGTGGATCTAGGGTCTTCCATTAGCTTGATTCCTACCGCCCTTTTTGACCGCACCAAACTTGGAGATCTGCACCACACACCTGTCACCATTAGAATGGCAGATGGCTCCATCAAACTACCGAAGGGGGTAGTTCAGGATGTGATTATTAAAGTGCAAGGTCTTAGCTTTCCAGTCGATTTTATTGTCTTGGACATGAATATATCGGAGAAGCTAAGTAATTCACCCATTATTCTGGGTCGACCTTTCTTGGCTACGGCCAATGCACGGATTGACTGTTACTCAGGATGTATGGAGGTGAGTAGCGGCAATGAGAAGATTCACTTTGATATGTATGTAGCCACTAAGAAAACAAAGTCAGGGTACTTTCTGGATGATATGGAAAGTGAGTCGGAGGGTAATTTGGAAGAAACTATGGCAATTGACACTTGGGTAGAACCACACGACCCGAATCAACAATCCACTAGATCACATAAGTCACCCTCCCTACCAGATCAAATCATTGATAGTATGGTTGACTATCTTGATCGACCTAGCCCAATTCAAACCCCTGTTCCTTGCAATGAATCCCAGATTACTCAATTGATCAAAATGATTCATGAAATAAAAGAAGCTAGTGCAAGAGAATATGATGATATAAGGAAAGAGCTTCATAGAATCCGGGATGAGCAACAAAAACTAGAAATGTTTGAGTCTGGGTCAGGTGTGTCACAACCGATTCGCGATTTGGTGGTGGTCATGCAGGATTTTGTTGATCAAACACCCGAGGTGGATGATATTGATAACCCTATGGAAGCTGAGAATGGAGATTTATTTGAGAATCTTGATCTTGATATAGGGCCTAAGTACCAATCATTTCATTTTGAGGAACCAAACATTAAGGGACCTGAATATAATTTTGTTGTATTTGAGAATACCCATGGAGACATTGATGAATTAATTCAAATGATCTCATACACGGAGCAACAAAATCAAAAAGACTGTAACAACTCCTCAATCAATGATTCAGCCCATTCCACTTTCATGGAGGGACTGACGGTATCGGTTGTGTGGTTGTTGTGTTTGAAATTGGTAATAATTGTTGATTATGTCGTTGTAGTACAGGGTGTACAATATAACATTAAGGATGTCGTATAGTGGTGAGTATGGGTGAGTTCCAGTCATTACAACCATTATTATCATTTGCTTATTTATCTAATTTTTACTGGTTTTGTTCCAGGTCGTTCACTGGGAGGCAATTTATTGAATTTAATTCGGTCACTCTTTGATTATCTCAAAATTGTCTTCTTATTCAAAAAAAAGAAACTTTACATTTTATTAAAGAATGAATGAATGTGTGTTTTATTTACCTAATTACTAAGAAATGCTTGCAAAAATACTAACTATGAACAAGCATCAAACAATCTATTATTATACTCTAAACTATGTATTTACAAGTTATCCTATTAATACTATCATAATAGTATATAATACATTAGAATGCAATGGTGTAGAAATTTAACTTATTAGTCTGTTATGTACAGTAACATATACAGCAGTTTCAGTGACAGATATAAGCATCGCTAAATCTCAGAAAACACTATACAACCTAAAGAGGCAAAACTGAGGTCTTTAGCGACGTTTATAGTGTCGCTTTATTCTGTTAGTAATTATATAGATTTACTTATACGTATGTATACTAGTTATTCTTTGTTTCTCTTTCTTTCTTCATTAAGTCTCTGTTCTTTGTATTCTTAACTCCTGTTCTTCTTGTGTTCATATTTCTGTTTTAAGTATTCATCTTCTTCTTTCTCTTTTTATTACTCTTGTTCTTTTCTCTGTTGTTCTTGTACTCTTTGCTTTTTTCTCTCGTGTTAACTCTTTGTTCTTCTCTTTGTTAACTCTTCTGTCTTAGCATATTTCAGAGGCTGCGGTGGGGAGGGGATTAGGCTAATATCATTAGTTTAAAACGTGTTTAGTTTGCGGGCACGCTTTTCGAGGGATACACAGCACCCTAAGGGTGGGACCAGACCTCTACTAAGCGCGCCCTAATCTCAGATTAGGTGGCTTAATTATGTCTTTAATCTTAGCGCCAGGCCTCAGCCCAACGCCATATGCTCGCACACGCTCGGGCCCCCGGCCACACACTAATCGCAAATCAGACAGTACTCAGACCGGAGCTCATTGGGTAATCGGATAAAGGCAGTGTTTCGGGCGCCCGGCGCCCGTGACGACTAGCCTATAGGAAACACGAATTACATTTATGCGGCTGCGCTTGACTTGCAGCACACGATGTGGCGCTATTCCAGCGCCACATCGTGCGCTGGAAGTCAGGCGCAGCTGCGTCTGATCGTACTTTTGGCCCTCGATTTGGGGGCCATAAATTATTAAATAAAATAAAATAAAATAAAATATGGTTAATAAAGTATTTACATAATACTACATAATTGATCAATTAATTTTGAATTTTAAATATGTTTACTATACAAATAAATTCGCTAAACTAGGCTGGTTGTACAGGTTGATTTAGGTGATTAAATAGTTAATTACTTATAAAATAGTTAGTAAATGGTCTAATTGACCTTATACAGATTTAATTTACATACTTAAGTATTTTATACGTATTTTTATTGTATATTTACGAATTTATTTCTATTTTATTTAAGCTAAACTAGCTGTTCTGAGTGTTTTAAATAAAACTAAGTTACAGTAAGCTATACTAGGTATAATTGTACTTTAACTAACTTAAATTACTTACTATATATGTTAACCTAAGTCTATAGATTTATTTACTTAATTATAGCTCTAAATTATTAATTTAGCTAATTTATTCTACAATATAGCTACTGAATATGTACATATGAATCTGTATATATACATATACATATATCAGTAAATACATACATAATAGTTCAGTATTTATACATATATTTACATAGATTACATATGTATATAGATTTATGTACAAGTTTATACAGTATTTACCGTATATCTATGTATGTCTACGTACATAATCAGGCTGTATATTATAGTTATAATAGTATGGATATGTATATTTACAGTGTGAAATTAAGTATGTATAATTAGGTTTTAGTAGGAATTTAGGGAATGAGGGTTAATTAAGTTTTTATTTCATTTTAAACAGCAGCTAAGCTACTGTCAGAGAAGATGGAGAAGGAAGAGAATGTACTGTTCAGGGTGTTTTAGCAGTGTCAGTGGCTTCAGCCACTGTCAAATGGGCTAACTGCTGCTGCAGTTAGTCCATTTGAAGAGGGGGAAAGCATTCACAGAGAAGAGGAGAATTTAGAGAAGAGGGGAATGTTGCTGCAGTTTGCAGCATTTTACTGTATAACTGGGAATAAGAGAAAATTCAGAACAAACTAAAAATTAAAGAGTGAAATCCAAATCTGATAAGGGTATAAATCTCACGAAAATCACATAAGAATTCAGTTCAAATACCCACAAGGAAAAGCCCTTATCAAAAGCATCATTTCAGATCAAAACACAAATGGCATTGAGTTAGTCTTCCTAATGCCATAGACAGCATGAAGGAAGACTTAACTCAATCAATTAAAACCAAAAACATACAATCCCAGTTTCTTGCAACCTTAAGGAGTATGGAAAACTCCTTAGGTTAGAGAATCACCATACAAAAATAATTATCAAACAGGTGGTGTATGGCAGTTCTGAAATGACAAATCAGAAAAATAAAGAATGCATTAAAGGAATTTATAAAAGCTAGCAAATGCATTCAGATCAAGGCAGAAGCAAATTCATGAAAGGCTCTTCTGATTTGTTCTCTGGCACCAGAGAACTTCTCAGAATCCTTGCCCTCAAGAAAAACCAAAATCCCTTCAATTTGTCAGATCTGTCAAGACATTTCAGAAAGCAAAATCTCTTCAAAACCCATGTTAAAGTGAATCTGACAAACTGAGGCAATCAATCTAAAATAAAAGGGGCTTTTGTGAACACAAATGGGGTGAGTGAGAAGCCCCAAATGGTGCTTGTGACGCCAATTTCAGATCTGAGGCAGTACACCATCAGATCTGGAATTGGGTCCAGATGTGTGGGTGACAGATGAAAGATTCGTCGTTAAAAGGAACATAAATCAGAATTGGATGGTGGAAAAACAAAACATGAAGAGGGAGATAAATTGATTAATGAACAGATGATTCTTCCCCTCTGATCTGGGCTGATCAGAGGAGGTGAGGGAGGGGATCTAATACTAATTCTACTCCTAAGACTAATCTAACTACAGCTAACATTAAACGCTAACGATTAAAACTAAATCTATTCTAAACTACTGCAAACTAAATCTAACACTACTTGTGCAGAATTAAAAACTAAACTAAAAGGAAGAATGGGACCTATGGGTCCTTAGCCGGCGGCTAAGGAGGAAGAAAGGAGGAGGGTGACTCCAGCGGAGGGAAGAGTCTGCTAGTGAGACTCCAGGGTCGTCCTCAGGTGCTACGAGGTCCTTAGAGACGAGGAGGGTCGAGAGCAGGCGATGATTCCACAGCCGGTGGCTGTGAAATCAGGGTCCAGATGAGGAGGAGAGACTGGAGTGGAAGAATTGATCGCTGAGAGATGTAGGAGGGAGCGATCCCTCGCGCGCGACACCACTGAGGTGCTTAAATAGCAGCTCAGTGACTGAGATCACCGCAAGGGTGAGGTTAATCAGAATCAGGCCGGCGGTGAGGATGAGATGGGTAGAGCGCGCGGCGAGTCAAGAGAGAGATCTGACCGTCAGATGAGATCTGGGAAGAGAGGTGAACGCACGCACCGAATCGCGCGAAGGTTCCATTTGAATCCAGCCGCAGATCGAGATCAAAAGTGCGATGGACGGTCGAGAATGGCTGTGTTCTTCGCGCGCTACAGTGCGCGTGAAGAACATAGGCTTCTCTTTGAAATAAAGGGGAAATTTGCAGACGGACCCTTAGAAGAAGGGGTAGAACATTTGCATGCAGGCCCATAAGCGAGAAGAATAGCAGCTGGAAGGGCCCTGCAGTCTTAAAAAAGGGTCCCTGCGGCTTGCAAATAGGTCCAAGAAGGAGTTTTGAAGGGTAGAAATGTAATGCATGAAGGACCTAATTGTAATCTATTTATTTCAAAGCCTAAATGATGTCCAATTGCTTTCAAATTTTTACATGTGCTTAATTGAACATTTACGACATTGATTTTACTTCTGATTTGGCTTTTCAAACTTGTTTATGTGTTCAATTTATGCATGGATCATCATTTATTCTTTAATTTTCAGAATATCTTATTTTTGTGACCTAATTAGGAGATTTTAACACACATTAAAAGTTTTAGGTCTTTTCTTTAATTCCCACACTTAACCCTTTTTATGTGTTAATTTGATATTGTTTTGCTTAGTATCTAGCTTAATTTCGGCCTTTTAGCTATGATGAGTAGCCACTCATCATACCCCCATGCTTACGTTTTGCTAGTCCCTTAGCAAACAATCTATTGAAGTGTAAGGAAATTTAAGTATCAACAAGGTAAGTGTGTAAAGATATCTTTTTCTTCTTTCAAAAATTTTTAAGTGTTTATGATGATGATCTTTAAGCTGAAACATTTTCCAATACCGACTGTGTTTTTGGACATTGTGAGAACCTGGTTACTGAGGATAACCTACCAGAACTCGAGGCTTAAATGACATAGACCATCTCTCAACCAACAAGGATTCTTGATATTTAAACCTTAAGTCGAATTCCAGGACTCAGGAGGTTTTACAGAGACTCAGAATACTACGAAGTTATGGCTGTGCTTTGTGATAAGTCAGGACTAACCAGGCGAATTCTAAGGCTCAATCCCGGGGTTTCACTTCTTTTTAAGTCCAGGTTGGTCCTAACTTCAGCTCATGTTTTCGGATGACTCTCAAAAATTGATGGTATTCAAACCCAACCCTTATTGTATTTGTGGCTCAGAGAAGATTTTTTTTTTTTTTGTGGAAAAATAGGGTATTTATTTTGAACCCTGAAAACATTTTTGGTGGAAGAGTTGTTTTTCAGACATTTTGGAGAACATACTTAACTTCTTTTTTTTTTTTTTTTTTTTTTTTTTTTTTTTTTTTTGAACAGTATGTCTCCAAAACTTATTTGGTAGAGCGCACTGTATTTGGTGGGTGGATTTCTTTTGTGGAAAGAGCTTCTCCTAGACACAAAACTAAAGATTAGGACAAAGAGTCTACCTGCACGCACAGGTAAGGACTCCACCTTCCCTAATGAACACAAGGGTTGAGGTTTAGGTTCAAGTGGTCTTTCCTGACATTGTGTAGTGTAAGCCAAGGTTACTTAGACTCCTAAGTCAAAGCAAACCAACGAATCCTGTACTGGTGACTCAGGTACAAGAATTGTCCTAAAGTTAGGAGAGACTGTGGTCTATCTTGTCAAGGCTCGAAGTGTATTAAGCCTAAGCTTGTATCAAGCTCCTATGGCCCGGTAGGTCAAACCAGTAATGGTTGAATGTCCATAGACACTTATTCTATTTTTTTGTTTTCAGCTATAAGATCACTTATCTTTTCTTTTTTCTTTTTCTCCCTCCTCTCTTGAAATGAATATCCTCCTTTGACAATGAAGTACATGTCCCTTATTGTATTTTTGGAATTTTTCTGATTTGTTATTTTTTTGTATTTTTAGCTTTGTAAATTTTTTTTTTTTTTTTTTCAAAAAAAATTTTTTCAAAATTTTTTCAATTTTTTTTTGAAGTATATAATTTTTTGATAATACTATATGTACTATAGTTGTGTCTACAATTGCATTTTGGTTTAAATGGTTTACCATTTACCACCCCCCCCATGCTTAAATGTTTCAATGTCCTCATTGAATGAAAGGGTGGATGCAAATGCATGCTCTGCTTTTCACTATCCTAGGCTGGGTGATGGAAGGAAGTCGGAATGAGGAGATAAAATCTCTGTGCGGACGATTTTAAGTCTGATCTAGGATCAGAGTGAACAGTCGGGCTAGGAAGTGAAATGCATGACATGTGTGTCAATGAATGTATACTCAGAATGCAAGGGTAGACACTATATGCAAATAAAAGCAAGAGTAAGAAAAGTGTAAAACAGCTATATACAAGGGTAGGTGTTGCTAAGTTTAACGCCTTCAGCTAGGCGAAAACTTACATGGTAATTCAAAATGTAGGAGCGAAATGGTGGAATTGACAAGTCTGAGATCCTGCGGCTCAATGAAAGGTTTCAGTCTTTGTCCATTAACAATAAAGGGTTCAGATTTGTCAAGTTCAGTGATCTCAACGGCTCCATTATCAAATAATCTCAAGATTTTGAAAGGTCCAATCCATTTTGATCTTAACTTCCCAGGAAAGAGTTTCAGTCTAGAGTCGAAGAGAAGGACTTTTTTACCAGGGTGAAAAGATTTCCTAAGAATGTGACGGTCATGGAAGGCCTTAAGTTTGTCCTTATACATCCTTGAGCTTTCATAAGATTCATTCCTTAATTCATCGAGCTCAGACATTTGTAATTTCCTAAGATCACCGGCCTTCTCTAAGTCTAAGTTACACTTTCTGATGGCCCAATAGGCTTTGTGCTCTAATTCGACAGGAAGATGACAGTGTTTCCCGTACACAAGTCTAAAAGGAGACATGCCTAAAGGGGTTTTGTGGGCTGTCCTATATGCCCACAACGCATCAGAAAGGCGGGAAGACCAATCCTTTCTATCAGGTCGGATGGTAGTCTGTAAAATCTTTTTGATCTCCCGATTAGATAATTCAGCAAGTCCATTGGTTTGAGGGTGATAAGATGTAGAAATCCTATGTGACACCCCATACTTTTGCAGTAGGGACTGAAAATGTGTGTTTCTAAAATGAGACCCTCCATCACTAATGATGGCTTTAGGTACCCCGAATCTAGAGAAGATGAAATCTTGAACAAATTGTGTCACAACTCTATGATCATTAGTCCTTGAGGGGATGGCTTCAATCCATTTTGAAACATACTCAACTGCCAACAATATGTACTCGAAGCCATAAGATTTAGGAAAAGGTCCCATGAAGTCAATGCCCCAAATGTCAAAGATTTCGCACACCATGATCGGATTCAAGGGCATCATGTCTCGGCGGCCAATACTACCAAGAGACTGACAGCGTGAACATGCCCTGCTATATTCGTGTGCATCCTTGAAGATTGTGGGCCAATAGAAACCACTCTGCAAAATCTTTGCAGCGGTCTTTTTGCCAGAGAAGTGACCGCCGCACGCCTGGTCGTGGCAGAATGATAAGATGCTTCTAATCTCCTTATCAGGGACGCACCTCCTAAAGATCTGGTCTTTACAATGCTTGAAAAGCCAAGGTTCTTCCCAGTAATAGTGCTTGGCCTCGGATCTAAGTCTGTCTTTTTGATGTCGGACCCAATTAGTGGGGATGAGTCCAGAAGCCAGGTAGTTGACAATGTCAGCATACCAGGGAAGATCAGAATGAATGACCAGCAATTGCTCGTCAGGGAAGTGGTCAGAGATGGGTAAAGAAGGAGAAATCGCTTCAGAAGGAAGGCGGGATAAGTGGTCAGCTACCACATTCTGCTTTCCAGCCTTATCACGAATCTCTAAATCAAATTCCTGTAAAAGTAGGATCCATCTAATCAGACGAGATTTCGCGTCCTTCTTGGCGAGAAGATATCGAATTGCCGTGTGGTCAGTGTAGACTATAATGTGGGAACCTAAAAGATAAGGTCTAAATTTTTCCAGTGCATATACTACAGCTAGCAATTCCTTTTCCGTGACGGTGTAATTCCTCTGAGCTTCATCCAAGGTCTTGCTAGCGTAATAGATGACTGTGGGTTTCCCGTCCAATTTTTGACCAAGGACAGCTCCTACTGCATAATTAGAGGCATCACACATGATCTCAAAAGGGTGAGACCAATTCGGGGGTTGCAGTATGGGTGCCTTGGTAATCAGATCACGAAGTGTCGTATAGGCACGAACACAATCGTCAGAGATCTGGAAGTCTACGTCTTTAGAGAGGAGAGTAGTGAGAGGTCGGGCTATTTTCGAGAAATCCGCTATAAAGCGGCGATAAAAACCAACATGCCCAAGGAAAGATCGAATTTGCTTAACCGACGAAGGTAGTGGTAAATCAGAAATCAACTTTACCTTCGCGCGGTCAACCTCAATTCCTCTCTCAGAAATAAGGTGACCTAATACAAGTCCTTCAGTTACCATGAAATGAGATTTCTCCCAGGAAAGTACCAGATTCACATTAATGCATCTTTGCAGGACCTTGGTCAGGTGGTCTAGACATGCATCAAATGTGCTCCCGAAGACCGAGAAGTCATCCATGAAGACTTCTAAACAATCGCCTACTAAGTCAGAAAAGATTGCAAACATACACCGCTGGAATGTAGCAGGTGCGTTGCACAATCCAAAAGGCATCCTACGGAATGCAAAGGTTCCGTAGGTGCAGGTGAATGTTGTTTTCTCCTGATCATCGGGGTGAATTGCCACCTGATTATATCCTGAATAGCCATCCAAAAAGCAGAAAAATCTATTCCCTGCCACTCTTTCCAGTATTTGATCAATGAAGGGCAAAGGGAAATGATCTTTCTTCGTGGCTTGGTTGAGTTTTCGGTAATCTATACATACTCGCCACGAACTAGCAATGCGTGTAGGATGACTTCTCCAGAATCAGTGGTGATGATGGTAAGTCCGGCCTTTTTTGGCACAACCTGAACAGGACTTACCCATCTACTGTCAGAAATTGGGTAGATAATTCCATTGTCCAGCCATTTAATCATTTCACTTTTTATCACCTCTTGTAATGTAGGATTTAATCTACGCTGGGGCTGTCTAGTAGGTCTAGATCCTTCTTCAGTGAAAATCCTATGTGTGCAATAAGAAGGACTGATGCCAGTAAGGTCAGAAAGGCTCCATCCTATAGCCTGCCTATGTGCTCTTAGGACAGATAAGAGTCGTGACTCTTGATCAGAAGAAAGGGAAGAGTTAACAATCACCGGATAGGTCTGATCAGGTCCTAAGAAAACATATTTGAGAGAGTCAGGAAGAGGTTTGAGTTCAACAGGCACAGGATCAGAAGGAGCAGGTGTGAAAGTTTCAGGAGATCCTAGAGATACTAATGGAATGGGAGGAAGGTCCTCAGTCTCTAAATTTGGTATCTCAGTGGAAGTCACGTCAGAGTCCAAAGAGTGTTGAGGTTCTAAATTTAATGAATTGATCAAGGTGTCCTCAACCAATTGATCCAATGAATCCAGGGAGAAGATTTCTTCAATTAAACTACAGGTCGGTCCTCTTTGGGCCTGAAAAATATCAATTTTTATTTTCTGATCTCCAAACTTTAATTCTATAAGGCCCTCCTCACAATTGATGTTTGCCTTGGCCGTAGCCAAGAAAGGTCTTCCTAAAATGATAGGTGTATTCTGGATATCTTCAGGTACTTCCATGTCAAGGACTATAAAGTCTACAGGGAAGTAAAAATCCTTGACCCGCACTATGACATCTTCCAACACTCCCTGAGGTGTCTTAACTGATCTGTCAGCTAATTGCAGGGACACCTTGGTTGGCTTCAAATTGCCAACCTCAAAATGTGTCAGTAGAGAGGTTGGGACAAGATTGATGGAAGCACCTAGGTCAAGTAGTGCTCTATTGAATGTGGTGTTACCAATCATGCAGGATAAGAGAGGGGTGCCTGGGTCTTTCATCTTAGTTGGGAGGGTACTAGAGATGATGGAACTAGCTTGTTCTGAGAGAATGATTGGACTACTCCCTTTTTGAATTCTTGCTTTACGCTTAGGTGTACATAGGTCTTTTAAAAACTTAGCGTAAAGAGGGATGTGGCGGATTGCATCCAACAAGGGGATGTTTATGTGGACTTGCTCAAAGAGCTTAAGCAAATCCTCCTCAGGTGCCACACAGGTCTTTTTCTTTCCTTTCTCCTTCTTCTTTAAAGCTTCAGGAAAAGGTACTGGAGTTGTGAGAGGTTCAGTTATAGGTAGAGGAGAAGTAGGAAGTGGAGGAGCAGAACTAGAAGTGGTAGGTGTTGGAAGAGGTGGATCTAGTGTGCATTTACCACTCCTAGTGACTATGGCATTTAGTTCAGCTCTAGAGGTAGATGGTAAATCATTGTTAGGTAGCAGAGGTGGTTGCGTTTGTGCAAGAGAAGAATTTGAGTCAGTGAAGAATTCAGTGTTGTGCACTGCTTGTGAAATGTCATGTGTTTGGTTTTGCAGTGTTGGTCTAGGTTGGACATACCTTTGAGCAGGTATGTTCCTAGGGTTGGGTTGTGCTTGGGATGGGAGTGAATGTGGTTGACGGGACTCCGTCAAGTTTGATAGCTGGGCTCTCATCTCAGCTAAGGCCGCGTCCTGTCTCTGCTGCATAGCAATATTCTGTTGTTGCATATCAGCAAGAGCTTTCATGATAGACCCCAACTGGTCATCTCGTGTAGGCCCAGATTGAGAGTATTGGGTGGGCCTGGGTTGGGGTTGCTGGTAGGTACGCGGTGGATATCCGTGTGATTGTGGAGGTGGTGCTCGGATCGGGTTGTGCAATGGTGGTGCAGAAGGTTGTTGAAAAGGAGGTCTTTGTGAATTTCCCGACCACGAGAAATTTGGATGATTACACCATCCAGGGTTATAGGTTTGTGTGAAAGGATCATTGTGAATGGCATGAAGCTCCTCCGAAGCTCCAGAAGGTGCAGGGAAGTCAGTGAAGGGAGGAACAAAGGTTCCTTCAACCGGTGAAGGATATGGAAATGGAAAATCCGGTAATGCAGTTTGTGTCACAGAAAGGTTATTCACAGTTTCCCTCCCTGTGGGAAACTGAGAAGAAGTGTTTTGTGCTGGTGACTGAGAAGAAGAAGATGGGTGTTTTGAGAGAAATTTCCATACTTCATCTACTTTCTTCTCGATTAAGCCCACTTTATCCAGTTGACTAGCCACTATCTCTAAGTCTTTGCTACTGGATTGGGCTTCATGTACCCCCGTGTGTGAGTGGGAATGTGAGGACTTTCTATTAAACACGCTCATTGAAGCATTGTTAATAGAGTTTTCGGCCATGCCTTCAAAGAGCTCAAAGGCTGAGTCCTCGTCCCGACACAGGAAATTGCCTCCACAAGCGGCATCTACAAAATTCCGTGTGTCATCATGGAGCCCATGGTAGAAGATCTGGACCTGTTGCCAGCGTGGGACACCATGGTGGGGACATTTTCTCAAAAGCTCATGGAATCTCTCCCAAGCCTCGTGCATAGGTTCTCCTAAATTCTGGGTGAAGGTGGTGATGGCACGCCTTAAGGCATTAGTGCGGCCTACAGGAAAGTACTTCTTTAAGAACTCATGTTCTAAAGAAGCCCAGGAATCTATAGGTGTAGTCCGTGCAAGTGTTCTAAACCAAAAGGCTGCCTTATCTTTTAATGAAAAGGAGAACATTTTCATCAAAAGCGTGTGCTGATCATGTCCTTGCGGACCCAAAGTTTGGGCAAGATTCTTCAGCTCCTCTAAATGCTGAAAAGGGTCCTCAGAAGCAAGTCCATGGAAGTGAGGAATGAGTGCTATAATGTTCGGCTTCAGTTCAGCAGCACGACCCCCATTGGGATAACGTACCACAGGCATTGGTTGGGCAACTGCGGGATTATAGTAATCTCGTAGTTGAGGTCTACGGGGTTGGGGTGGTGCCTGAGGATTTCTAGGTTGAAGTGGTTGTGGTTGGGGGTTAGCTAATAGATTTACAGCTTGAGCAAGCTGTTGCACCTGTTGGGTTAAGGTATTCATTTGTAGTTGTGTATCGAAAAGGTGCTGAAGATGAGGCATAGGTCCTCTCTCCGGGGGTAGATTAGGATGATTAGGATAAGGTGGAGGTTGGAACCTAGGGATAGGTGGTTGCTGTGGTAGAGGATGTGCAACTAAGTCTGGAGGAAGTTCTTCAAAATCCTCAAAGTGTGAAGAATCAAGATCATCCTCTTGGCGAGGGGGATTGTGGAAAGTATTTTGAGACTCAGGAGGTAAGGGATTAGAAGTGGAAGGCAAAGAAGATGATGCAGTAGCTTGGGTAGCAGTACCCAAGGGGAGTACAAGTTCTAGGTTTTGGGATCTCCTACCTTCCATTGAGTTGATTTTTTTTTGAAATCCCGTTTACTCTAATTCGATCCAACTCAATGGGAAAAAATTTTTAACGTTCACAATAAAACAGAAGAATCCCAATAAAATCTCAATTCAAGAAGACCAATCAATCGAAATGAATCGGAGAAAATTTTTCCTAGAGGCTGCTACGCAAAGTATGTTATACGCAAACAATTGTTTCAAGCAATTGTACGTATCCTAAGATAAACCTAGCGAAGTGCAGACCTCTAAAATCCACTGGGAATCTGGATAAGACTGAGCGTGCGGATCCAGATCCTGTGGTTGCAGAAAGATGAGGTAGAAACCCGTGTATTGTGGCCTTAAGTGATCGTGCTATGTGCACGATAACATTCAACACAAGGCGATTAAAATCTCAAACATGGTTTCACCCAATTTTGCTATCTCCTTTTTGATTTAATTAAAGTGATTAAAATATGTTTTCTATGCTGCTCATTTCACTTTTTACTAAATTCAGAACAAGTAGTGGTCTTCTTTAATTTTAAGTCAAATGCAAATATGGCAGGAGTTAGAGTTAGGTAAGAAATGCGTACCTGACTCCAGCAATCTTCTAATGCAGATTTGACTTGAATTAAAATCTAGCAGGAATGAAATGCAATCCTAAAAATGGGTGCCTGAGGTTATGCTGCTGCTAGATAAGTATGAGGTCTTTTTGATTTTTTTTTCTTTCTTTTTGAAAAATTTTATATGCAATTCAAAAGTAAGGAAAGAAATTAAGAAGAGAAAGAAATAGAGTCCAGATAGTCCAGAATTATTACAAAAATTGTGTGAGAACAAGCTCTCACAACTTATGACTAACAATTGCTCGTAATCAATAAACCTAAAACTATCTATACTAAAACTAATACTAAAATCCTACAGCGACTTCGAGGCAAAACTCCACCAGGAAGACGGATCTGGAGCGCAGCGACTCCACCAGGAAGACGACACTCCTCCTCAAGTGCTGTGGAAAAAACAAATGATTAGTAAAAGAATAAAGGAATGTATACACAGTTAATTCAATGGAAAATAAAAGCAATTATAATGAATGAATAAAGAATTTCTATATACAAAAGAATGAAAAGAAAATTTTTGGTGCAAAGAGCGTTGCCTCCCCGGCAGCGGCGCCAAAATAATGACGGTATCGGTTGTGTGGTTGTTGTGTTTGAAATTGGTAATAATTGTTGATTATGTCGTTGTAGTACAGGGTGTACAATATAACATTAAGGATGTCGTATAGTGGTGAGTATGGGTGAGTTCCAGTCATTACAACCATTATTATCATTTGCTTATTTATCTAATTTTTACTGGTTTTGTTCCAGGTCGTTCACTGGGAGGCAATTTATTGAATTTAATTCGGTCACTCTTTGATTATCTCAAAATTGTCTTCTTATTCAAAAAAAAGAAACTTTACATTTTATTAAAGAATGAATGAATGTGTGTTTTATTTACCTAATTACTAAGAAATGCTTGCAAAAATACTAACTATGAACAAGCATCAAACAATCTATTATTATACTCTAAACTATGTATTTACAAGTTATCCTATTAATACTATCATAATAGTATATAATACATTAGAATGCAATGGTGTAGAAATTTAACTTATTAGTCTGTTATGTACAGTAACATATACAGCAGTTTCAGTGACAGATATAAGCATCGCTAAATCTCAGAAAACACTATACAACCTAAAGAGGCAAAACTGAGATCTTTAGCGACGTTTATAGTGTCGCTTTATTCTGTTAGTAATTATATAGATTTACTTATACGTATGTATACTAGTTATTCTTTGTTTCTCTTTCTTTCTTCATTAAGTCTCTGTTCTTTGTATTCTTAACTCCTGTTCTTCTTGTGTTCATATTTCTGTTTTAAGTATTCATCTTCTTCTTTCTCTTTTTATTACTCTTGTTCTTTTCTCTGTTGTTCTTGTACTCTTTGCTTTTTTCTCTCGTGTTAACTCTTTGTTCTTCTCTTTGTTAACTCTTCTGTCTTAGCATATTTCAGAGGCTGCGGTGGGGAGGGGATTAGGCTAATATCATTAGTTTAAAACGTGTTTAGTTTGCGGGCACGCTTTTCGAGGGATACACAGCACCCTAAGGGTGGGACCAGACCTCTACTAAGCGCGCCCTAATCTCAGATTAGGTGGCTTAATTATGTCTTTAATCTCAGCGCCAGGCCTCAGCCCAACGCCATATGCTCGCACACGCTCGGGCCCCCGGCCACACACTAATCGCAAATCAGACAGAGTACTCAGACCGGAGCTCATTGGGTAATCGGGTAAAGGCAGTGTTTCGGGCGCCCGGCGCCCGTGACGACTAGCCTATAGGAAACACGAATTACATTTATGCGGCTGCGCTTGACTTGCAGCACACGATGTGGCGCTATTCCAGCGCCACATCGTGCGCTGGAAGTCAGGCGCAGCTGCGTCTGATCGTACTTTTGGCCCTCGATTTGGGGGCCATAAATTATTAAATAAAATAAAATAAAATAAAATATGGTTAATAAAGTATTTACATAATACTACATAATTGATCAATTAATTTTGAATTTTAAATATGTTTACTATACAAATAAATTCGCTAAACTAGGCTGGTTGTACAGGTTGATTTAGGTGATTAAATAGTTAATTACTTATAAAATAGTTAGTAAATGGTCTAATTGACCTTATACAGATTTAATTTACATACTTAAGTATTTTATACGTATTTTTATTGTATATTTACGAATTTATTTCTATTTTATTTAAGCTAAACTAGCTGTTCTGAGTGTTTTAAATAAAACTAAGTTACAGTAAGCTATACTAGGTATAATTGTACTTTAACTAACTTAAATTACTTACTATATATGTTAACCTAAGTCTATAGATTTATTTACTTAATTATAGCTCTAAATTATTAATTTAGCTAATTTATTCTACAATATAGCTACTGAATATGTACATATGAATCTGTATATATACATATACATATATCAGTAAATACATACATAATAGTTCAGTATTTATACATATATTTACATAGATTACATATGTATATAGATTTATGTACAAGTTTATACAGTATTTACCGTATATCTATGTATGTCTACGTACATAATCAGGCTGTATATTATAGTTATAATAGTATGGATATGTATATTTACAGTGTGAAATTAAGTATGTATAATTAGGTTTTAGTAGGAATTTAGGGAATGAGGGTTAATTAAGTTTTTATTTCATTTTAAACAGCAGCTAAGCTACTGTCAGAGAAGATGGAGAAGGAAGAGAATGTACTGTTCAGGGTGTTTTAGCAGTGTCAGTGGCTTCAGCCACTGTCAAATGGGCTAACTGCTGCTGCAGTTAGTCCATTTGAAGAGGGGGAAAGCATTCACAGAGAAGAGGAGAATTTAGAGAAGAGGGGAATGTTGCTGCAGTTTGCAGCATTTTACTGTATAACTGGGAATAAGAGAAAATTCAGAACAAACTAAAAATTAAAGAGTGAAATCCAAATCTGATAAGGGTATAAATCTCACGAAAATCACATAAGAATTCAGTTCAAATACCCACAAGGAAAAGCCCTTATCAAAAGCATCATTTCAGATCAAAACACAAATGGCATTGAGTTAGTCTTCCTAATGCCATAGACAGCATGAAGGAAGACTTAACTCAATCAATTAAAACCAAAAACATACAATCCCAGTTTCTTGCAACCTTAAGGAGTATGGAAAACTCCTTAGGTTAGAGAATCACCATACAAAAATAATTATCAAACAGGTGGTGTATGGCAGTTCTGAAATGACAAATCAGAAAAATAAAGAATGCATTAAAGGAATTTATAAAAGCTAGCAAATGCATTCAGATCAAGGCAGAAGCAAATTCATGAAAGGCTCTTCTGATTTGTTCTCTGGCACCAGAGAACTTCTCAGAATCCTTGCCCTCAAGAAAAACCAAAATCCCTTCAATTTGTCAGATCTGTCAAGACATTTCAGAAAGCAAAATCTCTTCAAAACCCATGTTAAAGTGAATCTGACAAACTGAGGCAATCAATCTAAAATAAAAGGGGCTTTTGTGAACACAAATGGGGTGAGTGAGAAGCCCCAAATGGTGCTTGTGACGCCAATTTCAGATCTGAGGCAGTACACCATCAGATCTGGAATTGGGTCCAGATGTGTGGGTGACAGATGAAAGATTCGTCGTTAAAAGGAACATAAATCAGAATTGGATGGTGGAAAAACAAAACATGAAGAGGGAGATAAATTGATTAATGAACAGATGATTCTTCCCCTCTGATCTGGGCTGATCAGAGGAGGTGAGGGAGGGGATCTAATACTAATTCTACTCCTAAGACTAATCTAACTACAGCTAACATTAAACGCTAACGATTAAAACTAAATCTATTCTAAACTACTGCAAACTAAATCTAACACTACTTGTGCAGAATTAAAAACTAAACTAAAAGGAAGAATGGGACCTATGGGTCCTTAGCCGACGGCTAAGGAGGAAGAAAGGAGGAGGGTGACTCCAGCGGAGGGAAGAGTCTGCTAGTGAGACTCCAGGGTCGTCCTCAGGTGCTACGAGGTCCTTAGCGACGAGGAGGGTCGAGAGCAGGCGATGATTCCACAGCCGGTGGCTGTGAAATCAGGGTCCAGATGAGGAGGAGAGACTGGAGTGGAAGAATTGATCGCTGAGAGATGTAGGAGGGAGCGATCCCTCGCGCGCGACACCACTGAGGTGCTTAAATAGCAGCTCAGTGACTGAGATCACCGCAAGGGTGAGGTTAATCAGAATCAGGCCGGCGGTGAGGATGAGATGGGTAGAGCGCGCGACGAGTCAAGAGAGAGATCTGATCGTCAAATGAGATCTGGGAAGAGAGGTGAACGCACGCACCGAATCGCGCGAAGGTTCCATTTGAATCCAGCCGCAGATCGAGATCAAAAGTGCGATGGACGGTCGAGAATGGCTGTGTTCTTCGCGCGCTACAGTGCGCGTGAAGAACACAGGCTTCTCTTTGAAATAAAGGGGAAATTTGCAGACGGACCCTTAGAAGAAGGGGTAGAACATTTGCATGCAGGCCCATAAGCGAGAAGAATAGCAGCTGGAAGGGCCCTGCAGTCTTAAAAAAGGGTCCCTGCGGCTTGCAAATAGGTCCAAGAAGGAGTTTTGAAGGGTAGAAATGTAATGCATGAAGGACCTAATTGTAATCTATTTATTTCAAAGCCTAAATGATGTCCAATTGCTTTCAAATTTTTACATGTGCTTAATTGAACATTTACGACATTGATTTTACTTCTGATTTGGCTTTTCAAACTTGTTTATGTGTTCAATTTATGCATGGATCATCATTTATTCTTTAATTTTCAGAATATCTTATTTTTGTGACCTAATTAGGAGATTTTAACACACATTAAAAGTTTTAGGTCTTTTCTTTAATTCCCACACTTAACCCTTTTTATGTGTTAATTTGATATTGTTTTGCTTAGTATCTAGCTTAATTTCGGCCTTTTAGCTATGATGAGTAGCCACTCATCAGGGACTCACTACTAAATCTAATGCCCAACTTCATCTAAGTGAGAAGAAGGAAATATCCCCTTATGAAATAGATATTCAAGAAATTGAAAGATTATTGGGGATAACATATGATGAGTTATCAGAGGAAGCTAGGAATTTTGGGGAATCATGTGATAATTGGGAATTGGCATTGGACAATTTGGAAGAGATAAAAGAAGAAGATGAGGCCCAAACATCTTTGGTAGAGACAGAGACTGATCACTGGACCTTGATTTCCAGATCTGACCACACTACTTGGGTCATGTCTTCCATTCATCACCATTATCAGGACCCATATGATTTCATCCCACACGACTCCACTCATACCCCTACCACCCACATTCTCCATCACCTCTTCGGGATGCCTTCACCTTCATTCCTTCCAGGCACCCGTATTTATCTGTCTTTCTTCTGTAGCATCTGGTTGCAGATAATCCCAAGCCCCATCTACATATTTTCCCGATTATTTGGACTTGGAATTCATGGACAGCTAGTTCGCATTTGCGGTTCGCTGTTGGCGAATGAGACTAAAATTCTTATCATTTTACTCGCCATTCTCAATACTGTATTGGTATATCCTTTTTGAAGTGTACGCCCAGCTGGAGGCATTAAACTCAGCACGTATAAATACCATTTCACCATCATCTATACATAACCATTTTTATACATAGCATATTTTTGTTTTAACATATTTCCCTTTTCTATATTGCATGTTAACAGGTTGGCCGGTGCTGAATATAATTTCAGAAGCAATTACAGGTGATTTCTATCCATTCTCTCCTTGCAACATTTATTTTCTTTTACATTCATGCATGAGGACATGCAAGAACTTAGGCATGGGGGGGTAGATACAGAAAAAACTGAAAAAAAAAAATTTTTTTTGCCAACACTTAGGAAAACCTCGGAGCTGCATGCAAAATGTACTTTAGGACCTTAAATAAAAGAACAACCGACTCCACCTCCAATGCTCTCATTGGAGCTAGAAATCGTTCGCAACAGCCACTTCCGACTCAATTTAGGGTCAAGCTGATTGTAACCCGATACGGGAAATTCACGAAGTACAAATTATATGAGGTTACATGTTTATAGCATATATAGATATTGCATTCATGAATAAGATTATTTTATTAAGAGAATGCATTAGGGATTTTATCCTTTAGTTGATTCCTGTAATCTGGAATCCAGTACAACTTTTCACACACACGTAGAATTTGCAATGGATTCACGGTGAAGGCTGATAAACGTCTTCAGCTTGTCGAGAAGAAGCAGTGCTTCTTTTCCTGAACCCTTGGACAGTGTTTTGGGAGTCAGGCAGATTTTCTTCCAAAAATCCACCAAATAGTATGAGATGAGAGTAAAGTGTACTGGTGCTCTAAGATTAGTGCAATGAATCTCGAATCCTAGATAATTAAGTGATGATACTTAGAGATTAGGCATAGTTTTCGCTCTTGGTTCCAGCGTATACATTTTTGTGTGAAATATTGAGAGCCACCGAATAAGGCAAATACGCAGAGAGCGAGTTTTCATAAAATTAGGGCTAAGGTGGATGGTTACGACCATTCTTTACGGAATCCTCGGCTGAAGGAGGGTATGATGTCAAGGTCAGAAATGCACCGTCCTATCCGTCTCTCCCGATGCCGTGAGTAGGCACTTCCACCAAATAAGCCACCCAATGTCTCTTGAGTACCACCAATCCCTAATAATGCCTCCTTAATAAAGTTCATGGATGTATGCTAGTTGTGTTATGCTGAAAAAAAAAAAAGAAAAAAAGAAAAGAAAAGAGAAAAAGAATGATGAAAAGAAAGAAAAATTGAAAAAAAAACCTAGAAAAAGAAGAAAAAAAAATTTTTGGAAGAAGAAGAAAAAGAGTTTGTGAATATTTAGTATTTATTTCATTTGCATTGAGGCAATACCACCAAACAAATTTGAGACCCACCAAATAAGGCCTTAACCTATTTTTCCGCATTTCTAACCGCCCGAATACTGGCTGAGGAATTCCGACTTAGTGTTAGGGTTATGAGAACTCAATTAAAGTGTTAATGCCAAGTGAGACCACCAAATATGGATCATATGTGTGAATTTGGTGAGATTGTGAGCTCTAAGAAAAAGAAAGAAAAGAAAAGAAAAGAAAAGAAAAAGAGAGAAAGAATACAAAGGAACCAAAAGAGAGCATAGTTTTTCTCGTCTTGCTCTGAGTGGAGTTAGTTAATAATTTGGGAATCTAGATTCTATAGTACTAATCTCTATGTAGCACCAGTTGAGAGTGAGCCACCAAATATATAATCTTTTCACTTTAAGATCCTCTACCTAAGCTTAAAGCCGGGTGGAATTCATAGAATATCTTGAATACCCCAAGGGAAGAAGTCAGCCTATCCCGCTAGAATTTTTACTAGGGGTCAAAGTATAGGCTTTAGAGGTGAATCAGGTCTTTCACTCGAATCCATTGCAAAAGCTACGTAGCTACCTTTCACATTTGTCTGGATTTCTAGAACATAGGATGAAAACAAAAAGGAGAAAAATCTCTAAGCATACACTTGATAAAATAATCAATCCCTTAGGTACCCTTATGTGAATAATTTAGTCTTGCATTTGCTAGGGTCTAGCAAAGTTTAGGATGGGGGTATGATTGCACAGCAATCATAGGTCCTAATCAACCTAAATAATGTCTGAACCTATCGTAAATTATGGATATTGCACTGATATCTTGCATATCATGCATTGCATCAGTCTATTTAGAATAAGATGAGATATCCTGCTAGTTAATGGTTTTTATTGCTATTTACAGATAATAAAGTGATCCAGGATGGAGATAGTGGAATAAAGCAATAAAGGAAGAAGAAGACTAATCCAGATAAGAGGAGTGAGGAGGATAGCCTTATCCCTACCCTTAGAAACCCTAGGACAGCCTTCCCAAACCCAAAACAACCTCCATTAGGGCACCTTAGCCTCAAAACCCAAACATGGATAGCACTATCCATGTTCCTATCCCTCTCCTAAACACTTAGGAACCAAAACCAACCTTAGAAAACACAAAACCCACTCTCCAGCACCTTTTAGGATGTCCAGACATCTGGCTGGACGTCTGATTTCTGTAGAATAACAATCCAGGAAGCCAAAACTCATACTGACATAGAATTGGATGTCTAATTTAGTGTCCATACGTTCAATTTTGTAGTATAAGATGTCTGACCACTATTCTGGACGTCTGATACTGCTGTCTGGTTCCTGATTTTGGTGTTGGAAGCCCTAGCTTGCCTATTTTGACTTAGGAACCCCACCGGACACCCTAGGAAACCTAAGTAGAGACCTCCTAAGCCTAGTCCACTATCCATAGCCCTACTTGTCCTATCCCTAACCCAATTGAACCATCCCATACCTAATTGGGTGCATCTACAGTTGATTGGGTGCACCCGAGCCCAATTAGATCCACCCAGGATCTAATTAACTCATACCTATTAGGGTTACCCTAGCCTAATCACATGCACACATCTAATTAGACTTGACCTAGACCTAATTAGGTTCACTCCTACCCAATTAGACTTTCCTAAGCCTAATTAGGTCCACACCCACTTAATCTAGATTGACCCAACCTATTTAGCACCTAATCCTACCAAAACCCACAACCTAGCCCTACGAAAAACACACACCCACACACACACGCACACCTTCCCATTTTACTCCCACCAAACCCATGCACACTCTCTTGGAAACCCTAAAAACTTGTGTCAAACCTAGATCCAAAAATTGTGGCATTTGCTATTTTTGGATCCACCAAAAGTGGCAACCAAATGGAGCCTTCCATAAGGGCAAAGAGAGAGCTACGAAATTGGACAATCTCTCCATACACTCTCCCATCCATACTCTCCACTCTAAACTTGCTTCCACCCTCCAAAACCTCAAAGGCCGTCCTCTTCATCCTCCTCCAAGGCTCCATGGACGGCTAGCTAGAGAAGCTTCTCTCCAAAGCTTCAAGTACGGCCATTGGTAGAGAAAGGGAGCAACACCCTCCTCTCTCCACTTGGGTGCACTAGCCCCCATCTTATTCTTCTTTTTGGATGGCCATGAAGGCTCACCCATAGCCTCTTGTGGCCGGCCATCTCTTTTGGTAGGCGTGTAGACGGGTTTGCATACCCAGGGTCTAGCCTACACCCTCACACAAGGCCGATGGCCCTAGTGGCAACTTTCCGGTGTGAGGGATTTTCTTCTATTTATATGCTTTCTAGTGTAGATGATGTGTGATAAATTTCTATGCATAAATAATGTTTTTGTGATTGATTGTCCTCATGTTTGCTTGCTTATATGACACTTTGGTTTGTTCACACCATGCACAGCCACCTTGGCCTCATTTAGATGCACATAGTCACTTAGGTTTTTCTAGTTTATCTAGATCTAGGTTTCAATTCACTTTTCGAAATAAAAAAAAATCAAAAACACAAAAAGACAAAAATAGTAGCTTAGGTTAGATTTAGGTTATAAAAGCCGATCCAAATCTCGATTCATTTTCACGCCTCCCAGAGACGAACGACCGGGACTCAAGTTCTAAAAAGAATAAAGATCTACGAGAGTTTCGTTATCACAAATATCTTTGACGAGTGGTTTTTGCAACTATACTACGATTTCCAACGATTTCAAAATACGCGATTTCCACGCCTGTCAGTCCACTAGATTAAAAAAATGATTTTGCAGTCCCACCTCTCATGCCCCTTCATGGAGCTCCCACCGATTGTTCTCTTACCCCCATTCGAGGAAGCGGATCACTTTGTCTTTGCCTTGCCTCCCATCTTCTTCCTCCAGCTTCTTCGTCCTTCTTCCAGCTTCGATCCTCTTCATTTTGGCATTGTCGAAGCACTTGTCTCCCAAGCAGCTGTCTAAGGGGATTTTCTCTCTCTATCTCTTTTTCTTACTTTTTAGTGTAGTTTATCTTTTGTAATAATCATTGTAATAAACATTTTCTTGCTTTTAATAAAGTTATCTATTATCTCTCTCTCTTTCTCTATATTGCTTAGATTAGTTCCACTTTGCTATTTTGCCTATATAAAATACCAAAAAATTTTCATATAGCCAAAATTACCAAAAAAAAATAAACATGCTTTTCAAACATTTACCTCATGTTCAACCCTGGACACACATCCCGGTTACAAATTTTATCTAATCTTGGATTTTTTGCATAAACTACGACATGGGTTTCTCCGAAACCCTAATCTCTATTCCTATCACGATTTTTCGACAATCATTTTGGCATTGTTGCCGGGAGGCAATGGACTTTGATTTTTCTGCATTCATCCCTCTTTTACTTAACTTTTACTTCACTTCTCTTCAATTTACAGTGATTGCAGGTACTCATCCGAGGTAGGCCAAAGCAAGAGATTGGAGTAAAGTGTAGGTGAAGGTTTTATGAGTATATACCCCCTCCCTACCCACTAGATTTCACCTTGCCATACTAAATAACTCAAATCCGAATCGACCTCGGAACTTTTATAAACCTATGATAGATTTTGGTTGTTTGATTGTCACCTCCACTCACTTCATCCACCCATATATAATTAAAATATACACCCTTTAAACACCTACAAACGTAAGGCACACCTCTAATTTAGTCACCAACTAGGATTCTAACCTATAGACCTGGTACACCTGAACAGATTTCACACATAGTGACTAAATATTTGAATAGATTAAATTAATTTGTGTGCCTTTAATCAGTGGTGCAAGAGGTCAATTTCTTGATTTGTCTGGGCCACACCACTTTATCTAAAATAGATTCATCCAGTAGTTGTCCCCTCAAGATTCAATTTTTAGGAATTGAGCCAGGAACTCCATTTCTTTCTGATTTCTAAAGGAATATACGTATACTTGTGATTTTAGAACTTGGTTTGCCTCACTGGAACCTGATTGAATACACCTGAAATTTGAATCCTAAAAGCTATTGATGATAACGTCATCATCAGCCATATCTAGCTTTAATTAGTCATAATTAAGGAATAAATGCTCTTACATAACCGCCAGAGAGCCTTAATTGACTGTAAATCCATTTTAAGAGAATAACAAGAAAATAGGGGTAAAACTGTAATTTTAATAGCATATCTCAATTGTAGAACAATCATGGGATTTCTCAAGGGATAATTAAAGATTAAATGGTCTTAAATGTCTAACAAGTAGGTCCGTGCAGACATAAATGGGTTTTCGCATGTTTCAAGAATTAAATGACAATTGAAATGCTAAAAACAGACACTCTTGATTAATTGAGGTTCTGGTCAGGATAAATCCACATAAACCCTTTAAAAATCATAGAAAAATATTCTCTAGGGTTTGGTATGCTTAATTTGACCATCAAAATCCAATTTGACCTAAAATAGAGTCTTAGACATACAGTAGCCCTAATTTGGGTTTTTGCATAAATTACCCAGTCAAACTTGGTCAAAATCTAAATACAACTTCACCATTGGATTCCTTGGGTCCAAATTAGGTTTGTACCAAAATTTGGGCCCAATCAAAGATTGTCATGACCTAGTTTGCAATTTGGTCCAGTCTGAATCTTTTCTCTCACACACATGCCCCCAACTTTTGAATTTCTTGCAAATAGGCCCCTATCTTTGTCGTCACTCTTTGCAAATAGGTCTCTCCGCCATTATCGCGGATGAATCCTTCTCCTACGACCTTTGATTGAAGAGAACTTCTCTAATCAACGAATCCCTTCCAAAATTGGAAGGGAGATTCCTTGAGAAGTTCTCTTTCCAACAGATCAAGTTTCAATCTCCATAACCTTCCCAATATCTCATGGGAACGCATGAGAGATTTGGGTATCTTTTGAGTTTCCAACTCCGGTGAGCTTTCCAAGCTCGCAAAGCTTGATTCCTAAGCTAAACCGATTCCCTGAGGCCTATATAATTAGCCCCATGGCAAACCGCTTTCCCCACACTCGAATTCTATCAGAATTACCCTTGATTCCTCCTTCCTCTCCGACCAAATAGCTCCTCAATGTCCGGTGATCTCCTCTGACACCATCGTTCGTTCGCTCACAATCCCGGTGGTAGATTCATCTTCCTCATCTTCTTCTGTGTCGTGCTGTACCAGCCGATGCCTCTCCCTCCATCTTTCTCATTGTTTCCTACTCACTGGAGCACCTTCTTCCCTGACACCGACCACACCGCAACCGGTGTCGCCTCTACTCGTCGTCTGCTAACCACCTAGATAAGTTCCCTAATTCCTTTACTTCACACACACATCAACCACCCTCCGCTTCGACCGTCGACTCCATCGCACGCCCTCCATCTTCCACCTCGTCGGCGTGCCTCTGGCGAGTTCGCACGGCCACTACACTCCACCAAATTGGCCGCCGCTCATCCCTACATGTCCGTCTCTATCCCAAGAGCGAAATTCCTAACTTAGTTAGGTCGATTGCCCCTCCTAACCACCCACCAAACAACCCATCAATTTCCGACCTCCTCCGCCTTTGCCAGCCATCTCCGACCCCCCTCGCAGCATGCCACCGCCACCAATGCCTTTGCCGCATCTTCACGATCCTATTGAGCTTTTCTGACAAGGCCACAAGGCCATACTTTGTGTTTCAGGTTTGCCAACCACTGCCGCCATTACCGAAGACCTTTAAGAAAGCTTTGAAGATTGCTTCCCAACCAATACCCCTGGCAAGATCTCCAGGTGCAACGGAACTTGTCCAGGAACATCCTTGGACCATCAATTGGAGGCGTTGACTGCTCCTCCAAGCCAATTGAATAGAAGCACCTGACTGCTACTGCATGCGAAGGAAGCACCATCTTTAGTCCCACCTCGGAAGCACAGGAACTGTTGGAGTGCTATAAATTGATTTTGTCTCTGTGCCTTACTGCCTCCTAACACGAGGGTGAGGTCCTCCTCACTCACACTTCCCGACCCGCCTAACCTGCTCCCACACTTCGTCTACTACCCACGCCGGTAGCCCTGCTCCCAGGTACGTGGATCCCTGAAACCCGATCAGCCGAGCATATGACCAAACATTAGGGAAGAGAGAGAGAGAGTGCGGGGTCAGGGGGGTTTTTCTCTCGCAAGCACTTGTGCGACACTTAGTCATGAGAAGAAGAAAGGAGATAGAGTAGAAGAAGAGCAGAGAAAGAAGAGGAGGTTGAAGAAGAAGGCCTGAAGAAGAAAAAGAAGAGTGCCCTCTTGGCACTATAGCAGTGGACGGTTAAGCCGTTTGATTGAGAGCTCTATCGTTTAATCTGTTTGACAGGGAGTACACTATGCACTAAAACTTGCATGGATTTAAAGTGGATGATACTGTTCATTTATTTAGATCACTAAGTAATTATTATATGTGTATCTAAGCTAATAATTGGTGATTCCAATCACCATTATTTTGCCTTAGATGTTGATAGACAACTTTTCGCTTAGCGTTATAGTATTTAAGTGGTGGAAAAATTGACTAATAAAAAATAATGAAAATAACCACTCGTAGAAGAGTGGGTCGTGTCCACAGGGAGGAAATGATGCAATCAATACTTAATTATTTAATGTTATTTCTGACAGTGAGAAATCCTTGTTCAAATCTGACTTAAAATGTGAAGGAAAGTAGATTTGCAATAACATAAAAAGATAAGGGTATAAGTATAGTTTTCCCTCACAGAAATCCTCAATAAATTTAGGACGAATTCATGCAGATTCACGTGATGTGTACTAAAGACAATTAGTACTTAAGTTAAGCCCAAAATCAATCTTTAAACTAGTTAATATCAATACCATGCAATTATAAAGAACTATGAGTGTTTGAATGCAATTCTGCCATAATATAATAATAATAAAAAAAATCAAATCGGTGGCAATGGCATTGAATGTAAATTTTAATTGAGAGGAAAATAGAGGATCTCTCCTCTCTCCTCCTCGCGTGTGCGGCCATGCACGGTTGGCCGCGAGAATCAGCAGGGAGGTGCAGCTTGATGGGACCTACGCAACGGTGGCAGTGGGGTGGCCGGAGGTGGCCGCCGGCGGCCGGCGGAGGTGGCCGGAGCGTCGATTTGTTGGAGCAAGAAGGCGGCGGTGTTGTTGCGATGCCTGCAGCTGTGCGCCTGCTGGTGGGGTGCGCTGGTGGTGGAGCGTGCAGGCGTGCGCCTGGCGTGGAGAGGCGAGAAGGCGCACTGCAGTTGGCGCCTGCAGGTGCGCTGGTGGGTAGGCGGTGCTGTGCTTGAAGTTGAGCGGGTGGTAGTGCGGGTGCGCTTGCAGGGTGCGAAGGCGGGAAGGCACGCGGTTGCGCGCTGCAGAGGCTGGCGCCCGTAGGTGCGCTGATGAGGGGCTGGGCTTGGTGCGTGCGGGCGTTGGTGAAGCGGTGCGCCTGCAGATGGCTGGGATGAAAGGTGATGAGGGGCACGGCATGGTGTGCGCGGGTAGGCAGATGGTAGGGCATGCTGATTGGCAGGGGGCGCTGGTGCGGGCAGTTGGTGAGCGCTTGTGGCAGGAAGTGGCCTGCAGTGGCTGGAGGTGGAGCGCGCTGGTTTGGTGGATGCTCCTGCTGTGGCTGGAGGAAGAGGCGCGCGGGCGGAGGCGTGCGCACCGGTGAGGGCGCGCTGAACTGCAGGAAGGAGGAAGCACGCAAGGAGGGTGCACTGGCGGAGGCGTGCGCACTGGTGGAGGTTTTTCCCTACAAGGGGGAAGAGGGCACAGTGCATGCTGGAATTGTTCCCCGCAAGGGGGAAGATGGATTTTTTGTGCACGCCGCCTCTTCTCTTTTTAACTCCTCTCTCTCCCTCCATGCGCCAATCCAGGGATTTGTAAATCCCTTTTCTGTTTTTGGCCGGCGAGCGTTGGAGGAGACGGCAGGAGGAAAGGGAAAAGTTCCTCCGGTTGTTGGGGAAATTTGCTCCCCAACCCTTGCTCTTTCTGAATATAATATCTGCACATAAAAATAATAAAATCATTGCATATTAAGTTATAGAATGTTATAAACGTAAATCATGATGCGTGCAATTCTTTTACAACTTAATTGTAATTATTAACACACCTACAAGGTACGATTAAAGGTACTTAGGCTTAATATTAGTTCATTAAAATGGACTCATCAAATACCCCCATGCCTAAGATTTGCTAGTCCCTAGCAAAAATGAATAATAGAAGTAATCAGAAGACTTCTTTTTTTCTTATTTCAAAACTTTAGAAATCCAGACAAATGTGAAGTGCTGATAACCTAGGTAACTGATCCAAGTGAAAGAGCCGATTCGCATTAGGAGTTCGTACATCACCCTTGGCAAAAATTTCTGTTGAGATAGGCAACTACTTCCCTCGGGGATAAAGCAGACGATAATCTGTAATTTGACCCTGGTGTTTGGCTTAGGTAGGAGATAACAAGTTGAATGGATTTGTATTTGGTGGCACACACTCAACTGGTGCTACATATAGTCTAGTACTGCAGACTCTAGCTCTCTAGACCTTTAGATAAGTCAACTCTGAGAGAGGCTACACAATTGTGCTCTCTTGATGTTCTTGGGCACTCTCTCTTTTCCTTCTTTCTGAGATCACGAATCTCGCCAGATTTAGAAATTGTACTCACTATTTGGTGGCCTCACATGGCATCCACACTTCAATTAAAGTCCTAATAACTCTACAACTAAGTTAGAGTTCTCAACCAGTATTCAGGCGATCAGAAATACTAGAAGGTAGGTATGAGTCATATTTGGTGGAATGCGATAGGTGTTTTGCTGCCTCAGAAATAGTGTTACATCATACACTTGGACTTTTTTTTTTGTAATATAACTATTTCTTCTTTTTATTCTTTCTGTTTCTTCTTTTTCTTCTTTTCTCTCTTTTTTTTATTTATTTCTTCTTGTTTTTGTTTCTTTTTCAATCAACACAACACGATACGGACTTTTATTTATGAGGCATTATTAAGGATGATGATGGTCAAAAGGAAGTTATGTGGCTTATTTGGTGGAAGTGCCTATTCTCGGCACCGGGAAGGAATGGATAGGACAGGCGTATTTCTGACCTTTGACACTATTACCCTCCTTCAGCTAAGAACTCTATGAAAGACGGTTGTAACCATCCACCATAGTTATAGGTTTATTAAGACTCAATCTCTGTGTATCTGCCTTATTTGGTGACTCTCAGGAATTCACTCAAAGTACGTACACAGGAACAGAGAGTGAAAACTACACCTAACTCTGAAGTATCATTATCTAATTGTCCGAAACTTAAGAGTCCTTGCACTAGACTTAGCGCACCAGTAATCTCTCTAGTTTCTTCTCACAAATATGAGGTAGATCTATTAGAAGATAGTATGCTTGACTCCCTATGAACTATCCAAGGGTTCAGTAGACTTACAAATGCTCATTGGTTTTCCTCAAGGATCCATTACTAAATCTACATGCACGTGAAATAAATGCACTGGATTCTAAACTTAAGAAATAATTCCAGAAGGAGAACCTCCAATAACAAAAGCACTTTGCTAGGGACTAACCCATTCAGCTCAAACTTTTTTTTTTTTTAATACTAACCTAAATGCATAAATACTTCTTAAAATGCAAATGCACTCCCCCATGCCTAAATCCTACAATGTCCCCATTGTAAAATTAAAACAGGAGGAGAAAGGAAAAACATCACCTGACACAGTTTGCTGGGTTGCCTCCCAACAAGCGTTGCATTTTCTGTCAGCAGCCAGACTTATAAGGAACTTGTAAGTTAGGTTCCAAACAGAAAAGGTTAGGCCCTAAGAATATGCATAACAGTGCAGGCCTAGAAAACAGGTAACCACGGATGTTGGCAAGCTGATGATGTAATGTAATTCCAAATGCTCACTAGAAGAAATGAAAATAGAAAATCTCGTTGGCTACCTTGGGAGGTCTAGGAATAATAAACGGAATATGAAAAGGGACCTCCCGAAACGGAATAAGTGGAGGATAACATGGATCCTCCAGAGTAGGATGGGTTTTAAAAGATATACACATAATTAGTTCAAACCCTTGAATGGCGAGAGTAAAAGTACAAGCATCAATCCATACTCGCCATTCTACCCTAGGATGTATTGGCATGATATAGTCTCCAGAAAGAATGTACATGAGCAGAGATCTGAGCCAAGGATCGGTTAGGGAGTATAATAGTTGTTTGTAGTGTTGGAAGGTAATGGTTGTCCAATGAGGGCTTAGTAGGTGTTAGGTCCAATTCCAACAATGATTCGAATTGTGTACACTCCCTAACAGTAGACAACTTCAAGTTATCCTGCCTAACATTAATGATCGGAGTCATATTTGAATCAAGGGTAGACTCCAAATTACAACTTTTTGATGGTAGGGTCAAAATGTAAGAATCATTATCATTCAGCTCATCCCCAGATTCGTTTGGTTCACTGAAATATTTGTCGGGGTGTATATGTGATTCATTAGGAGTTGGATCAGTATCCTCAATTATTTCTAAAGGAGGATCAGTCTTAATATTTTGGAGGAAGCCTATATCATTGAATTCGTTATTCTTCTCGAGGTATAAATCTTGAATTGATGTGTTTTGTTCCCGAGAGTCTCCAATAGACTTCTCATTATTTTGTTTGTCCTCCTATAATATCAACTCCTGTTTTGATGGAGGATGGCTCTCAAAAGAAAGGAGGAAGCTGGATTTAATCATATTATTTCTACCCTCAGGAGGTAAATCCTTAAATGATAAATAATTCTCCTGTGATTCACTCTAGGTTTTCAGTCTAGGTTCCTCTATTGGGGCATCCTCATCCTCTGAATTAGACTCTTCATATCCCTGAGACCAGAATTGATCATCCTCTATTCCCTTAGGGTCAACTTCATTAGGTGCATTTGAATCCTCAGAATATTGAAGGGTAGGTGTTGATTCCCTAAGTGGAGGGTCAGGAGTAGGCTCACTAAGAGTAGAATGGGATTCCACCAAATAATCAAGAGGGGAAGTGATAGGAACAATATAACCTTGACCCAGGTTGGTAGGGGTAAGGAGAATACCGTCATTGGGGTCAAGGTCCTCAAGAGATACCATCTTCCCTTGCTTTTGACTGCAATATAATTCAGGTGGATAATCACTATGATCATTATCCTCTAGTGGCCGTGTCTCATTGGAAGAGTCTAAGTGATGGCTACCTAAAATTGGATCCCTATTATCATTAGGTTCCTCAGAATTATTTTCATAATCATGGTTTACTGGGTAGGGATCAAGATTATTGGGAAGCATGTAGCTAAGTTGTCGTATTTCTTCATTTAAGTGTTGACTATTCCTCAACATCTCTCCCATTGATTCCATTATTTCCTTTTGCTATTTTTGCATTTCTATCATAAAAGAGGAGAGGCTACTATTATCAGGTTGGGGAGGATAGTCAATTTCAGGCTCTAGTTGCCTAGGGGTTTCGGTCCAACCTCGATACGGAAAATCATGGAGGGTGGGAGGGTTGGGTGTTTGCATGGAAGTAGGGATTTCAGGATTGGAAAATCCCGCTTCTAGGCTCTGCTCAAAAGTGGGAGTTATCAAGCCAGTACTCCCAGGGTAAGAATGATCCCATGAATTATCAATGTACCCATCAAAGGATGGATACGCTCGGAGCATGGGATCCTGATTAAAAGATGGGAAGTATTGACTCTGATAATCTGAATGATAGGAGTAAGAGTAATCCATTTCTTTAAGAAAAACAATTTTCTTAGGATTCAGCAGAAAACTTTCTAAAGAGTCCTATTGTCACAGCAAATGCAAATTCAACGGGATTTGTTTTTAGTAGATTGCAGGTCTTAGAGTTATATGTTTAGTTGGTGGCCAAACAAGTTTTGCAAAAATTACGCTTCTTAGGCCAACCTTCGCTGGTGCCTATAACCTACTCACAAGGGATGGAAGTCTCGAATCGAGCCCACACACGAGGAACCGAAGTAACTTGGTGGATAGGCTTGTTGATTTCCGACTAACTTCCCTTGTGGTGCAAAAGAGGAAAGGTAGAAATTTATCTAGTGACCTTATGTGTGAGGTGCACAGTGTCTCAAGTGTGCAAGCATACGATCGTGTTTTGATTTTTTGAAATTCCACAAACAGGATCCTTTTGCACACAATTTTTAGTCACAGATTTTAAAATCCAACCTCTTAACAGTCCCAATTAGTTTAAAGTGACCACTGAATTAATTTGATTCAAGCACTTTAGTGGTCTTAGATTTATGTTCAATGCATATGCATGACAAGTAATTAATGCTCAAGAAAAGACGTACCTTACTTCAGCTTTCTTTGTGCAGTGTATGAATGCAATGCAATAAAAAATAAACTAGATGCTGCTCATTCAGTCCTAGATGATCGTCTTATAGATATGCAGCTTCTAGCAGGCATTTCGAAATTTTTTCTTTTAATAATAATAACAAACAGACCTGATCTAACTAACTAACTGAAATGCAGTTCAAAACAGTTCAAATAATCCTATAATCTAAATAAATGGGAACACGTTTCCAAAAATACCCAACAAGGGCCCAAAAGACAGTAATTTAAATTCTGCTGTTTATCTAACTAAATCTAACTAAGACCTACTGCCTAAATCAGAAATAGGCTTCTCCGTAAGCCTAAATGCGTGGGATCAAGGCCCACGTGTTCCTGTTGTCGTCCTCCAGGTGGCATCAAGGTCCACCAAAAAGATCGTCTTCGCCGTGCGTGTTGTTCACGTTCAAAGTCGTCGCTTTGCTGCGCCTCATCACTGTGTCAGATTCCTCGCACAATAATAAAAATGATTAGATAATTTCGTGACTCAAAAGATTTAAAAACAATAAAGTAAATCTATTATGTCTGTTGCCTCCCCGGCAATGGCGCCAATTTTGATAGACGACTTTTCGCTTAGCGTTATAGTATTTAAGTGGTGGAAAAATAGACTAATAAAAAATAATGAAAATAACCACTCGCAGAAGAGCGAGTCGTGTCCACAGGGAGGCAATGATGCAATCAATACTTAATTATTTAATGTTATTTCGGATAGTGCGAAATCCCTGTTCAAATCTGACTTAAAATGTGAAGGAAAGTAGATTTGCAATAACATAAAAAGATAAGGGTATAAGTGCAGTTTTCCCTCACAGAAATCCTCAATAAATTTAGGATGAATTCATGTAGTTTCACGTGATGTGTACTAAAGACAATTAGTACTTAAGTTAAGCCCAAAATCAATCTTTAAACTAGTTAATATCAATACCATGCAATTATAAAGAATTATGAGTGTTTGAATGCAATTCTACCATAATATAATAATAATAATAAAAATCAAATCGGTGGCAATGGCATTGAATGTAAATTTTAATTGAGAGGAATATAGAGGATCTCTCCTCTCTCCTCCTCGCATGTGCGGCGGCGCACAGTTGGCCGCGAGAATCGGCAGGGAGGTGCAGCTTGACGAGACCTATGCAACGGTGGTAGTGGGGGTGGCCAGAAGGCCGGTCTGTTGGAGCAAGAAGGTGGTGGTGCTGTTGCGGTGCCTGCAGCTGTGAGCTTGCTGGTGGGGCACGCTGGTGGTGGAGCGTGCAGGCATGCGCTTGGTGTGGAGAGGCGAGAAGGCGTGCTGCAGTTGGCGCCTGCAGGTGCGCTGGTGGGCAGGCGGTGCTGCGCCTGAAGTTGGGCGGGTGGCAGTGCGGGTGCGCCTGCAGGGTGCGAAGGCGCGCGGTTGCGCGCTGCAGAGGCTGGCGCCTGTAGGTGCGCTGATGAGGGGCTGGGCTTGGTGCGTGCGGGTAGAGAGCTTGCAGGAGTTGGTGAAGCGGTGCACCTGCAGATGGCTGGGACGGAAGGTGATGAGGGGCACGGCCTGGTGCACGCGGGCAGGTAGATGGTAGGGCACGCTGATTTGCAGGGGGCGCTGGTGCGAGCAGTTGGTGAGCGCCTGTGGCAGGAAGCGGCCTGCAGTGGCTGGAGGTGGAGCACGCTGGTTTGGTGGATGCGCCTGCTGTGGCTGGAGGAAGAGGTGCGCGGGCGGAGGCGTGCGCGCTGGTGAAGGCGCGCTGAACTGCAGGAAGGAGGAGGCACGCAAGGAGGGTGAGCCGGCGGAGGCGTGCGCGTTGGTGGAGGTTTTTCCTCGCAAGGGGGCAGAGGGCACAGTGCACGCTGGAATTGTTCCTCGCAAGGGGGAAGATGGATTTTTTGTGCACGCCGCCTCTTCTCTTTTTAACTCCTCTCTCTCCCTCCATGCGCCAATCCAGGGATTTGCAAATCCCTTTTCTGTTTTTGGCCGACGAGCGTTGGAGGAGACAGCCGGAGGAAAGGGAAAAGTTCCTCCGGTTGTTGGGGAAATTTGCTCCCCAACCCTTGCTCTTTTTGAATATAATATCTGCACATAAAAATAATAAAATCATTACATATTAAGTTATAGAATGTTATAAACGTAAATCATGATGCATGCAATTCTTCTACAACTTAATTGTAATTATTAACACACCTACAAGGTACGATTAAAGGTACTTAGGCTTAATATTAGTCCATTAAAATAGACTCATCAGATATCTTTTTTCCTCATTAAACTCCTGATGTACTCTTTCTTAGTATTAAATATCATTTGAGTAGTTATTTTTCATTGAATATTTAATGTGACAGGTTATTAGTTATTGAAAATCTATATTCTGCTCAATTTCTTGTGCTCATTTATATTATCTATTGAGATTAGCACGTGAATGCAATACTTGCTCTCTGTGTTCGACCTCGGACTTCAATTCGAGTAATAAATTTTATTTGTTGATTGAGCAATTTAGAGGATACTACAACAAACACATATTTAAATCTCCTCACTCATGCGTTCAACAGCTACTAAGCGAGATTTGAACCTTAAAAGATACTTCATTTATAATAATCTTGCTTGAAGCCCTGGTTATGCACATACACAGATTTCTAACTGATCATTAAGGACACAACCCATTTTAAGGCCGCATCACATTCCAAAGCACTATTATCCCAAGCCTAACTAAATTGAGCATATGTTGGTCCCAGGATTCACCAAGTCTGATTCAGGGTGTTATTCATATTGTGATTCAAATTATTGATATCTACTTTTTCTAAAAGGTGCTAAGTTGGGGGGCTTGATTGTCAAACGACTTAAGTAAGTAAGGGTTTGTCATAATTGCCTTTGGGACATGCTCCCCTTGCTACGCCAGCCCAAATTAAATGGCTTTCGGATTAAGGACAACACGAAATTCAATTTGTGGTGAGGGTTATACTCTTGAAGCATAGGTCCCTAAGCTACCCAATTTAAGGACAAACTTGTATTTCTTGTGCTGCAGGGCTTCTCTTTTTGTCTAACCGACTTCCTTCTGGTGTATGCTTAGAAGGAGGTCATTGAATCCTAGATTGGAAGGACCATTAGACCATTCTAGGAGGCGAAGGTTAAGTTACAACTAAGAAAATCCCAAGGCTAATAACCAACCACCATACCTTCGAATTAGAAAGAGCCAATTTAGAGGCAGTTGGACTAGTTGCAGCAGATGAAAGCATGATTTTAGAGCATGAATGGTCAAGGCGCTCAACCCTTGAAGGATTTCTATGATCCTTTGAATTACGGGGATCGTCTCGATGTAATGATCCCTGCTAGAGATGTAGAAATCAAGCCCCAAGTCTTGAGTTTGATTAAACACTTTCATGGGCTTGGCTTCGAGGATCCATTCCAGCACTTGGAGGATCTGACCACCTTAGTTCATACCACCAAGTCACGGAATGTAGATAAGGAACAAATAATCATGAGGCTTTTCCCCCACTCGCTTAGGGATAAGGCCGCACATTGGTACCGCACCATAGGAAGGCCAATTGCCACTTGGACAAAATTGAAATTGGCCTTCCTAAAGAAATTCTTTCATGCTGGACGGACCAATGCTTTGCAATGGGCAATTACCACTTTCGTCCAGCGGCCGAGGGAACCACTTGATGGTGCTTGGGAGCGATTCCAAGACTTATTGTGGAAGTGTCCACACCACGAGGTGCCTCAATGGCAACTTGCGCAGATCTTCTATCATGGGTTGATTGATCAACTCCGTAATCATGTGGATACTTCTTGCGGAGGCAATTTCGTCAACAAAGATGCAGATAACATGTATGATTTATTTGAGGAAATGAGTGAAAACTCAATAAACCATGGGTCCATGGACACCTTCGACCGATCCAACAACCCAGATCAAATGTCAATGAGATTCAAATTGATTCTCATAAGTTTGATATGGAATTGATCTACAATAAACAAGATAAGGTGGATTTAGTTGTCAAAAGGATGGAAGAGTGGGTGGTTGGATCTTCTAAAAACACTTCTAGATCCACTCATTCCCAGGATTCAGGATTCTATTCTTCGCAAACTCCTACGGGATGGGAGTTTGTGAATCAACTAAAGTCGACTCAACCTATGAGCCAACACTTCTTGGAACCCTACAGGTTCTAAACTGGGGCCTTTGATCTCAGTCTTTCTAATCCTTCCTGATGGTGAAACTATGCGTAATGTAAAATGCATTCATTAAAGTGTGAAAGTTCGCTATCAATTTTAATAGAGTAACCAAATTAGGAGTCCGGTTCGAACATAGGGAGACAAGAATTGAAAATTGCATATGTAAACAAAGGTGAATATGCACTAATACTAACTAGATAATAGAGAGTAAGGGATATAGATCATAAAAATATACTTTTATTGATGCTAGAAAATGGTTAAAAGTAGAGTTTTGAGAAATAAACTAAATGCTATTCTACTTGAACAACTAGAACAAAGAGAGAAAGAGAGAAGATTAGAAGTGTAGTCACAATGGTGGAGAGATTCGTCGACAGAGCCAGAGAGGATGTAAAGGAGGATGTACAATAGAGGAATGCTTGATGGAAGAGGGTGGGCTTAAGGGGGAGGGATGGCCATGGTGGAAATTCTAGGTGTTCTACTTAGGAGGTGGTGGAAGAAGATGGAGGATTTTTGGATAAGGAAGAGATGGATCAAGGGGGGTCTGCTATGGGTGTATTTATAAGAATGTTGGAAGCTTCCTATTGGTTGGTTTAGGTTGCCTAGGATCAAGGATTTGGATTGTCTAGATTAGATCTAAGGGGGTGGCTAGGATACGTAGGTGATCTGGAGATTTCGCTGGGCAGAAATATGTATCAAAAAATATGTTGTTGTAATGTGCAAATCGTGGTGGAAAAATCCTGAACAAAACTAATTATCAGTAAAATTAACCACAATGGATTAGGTCGTATCCATAGGTAAGAGCAGATCAATAAATTCATGAATAATTTTTCCTTGTATTCGTCTAATCGAATGCGAGATCCGTGCTCAAATTCGCTGCAAAATGCGACGAAAGGAGGAAGACACACAATAATTTAAGAATGTAAGGTTATCTGTATAATTTTTCATCAATAAAATTTTTAATAAATATGTGATCAGTAGTGGCATCTCATGTAATGTCCAATTGCACATGTACTAGAGAGGAATTGTGTAAATCTCTGAATCCAAATCCAATGTCGAATGATGGCCATAACATGAGTTAATTGAATTCAAGAAAGCGCAAGTGCACCGCTACAAATTCACGTCAATATAATAATAAAAAATACAAAATCCCACATCTCATCAGTGGCATGCAAATGTAAATAAAAATCAAACCCAAAACAGAGCTTTTCTTCCCTTCATGCATGCGTGGAGGAGAGGCGATGGCAGACCGTGGGAAGCTCGGAGAAGGTTGGCCACGATGAGGGCTACGCGTGGGCAGTGATGGCGCCTCGAACGGTGGCTAGTGCTACCATCGACGATGAGGAGGGGTAGCGACGGTGGTGGGTGTCCATGCACATGCGCGGGCTGTCGTGGTCGGCTCTGAGGGCGTGGCTGAGCTCGTGAGGATGCAACGAGTTCGTTGGAGTCGACGGTGTGGTGAATGGAGGGTGGAGGGATCAGCTGCGTGTGGACATGGACGATGAGCTTTGGGTTCCTCCTCTCTATTGACAGCGAAGAAGAAGAAGAAGGAGAGGAGGGCGGTGGCTCGGGCGTGCATGCGCATTGTGGGGATGCGAGGGCGAGGGCTATGACGCGCACGGGCTGTATGCGCATGAGGGGCTATTGCGCGCACATGACCGCATGGTGATTGTGGCTGCGCGTGAGAGGGGGCCAGTTGTGTGGCTGAGGATGGCACTTGCAAGGGCGGTGATGCGCGAGGCTATGGCTATCACTGAGGAGCTGAGGGTGACTTTGAAGAAGAGGCTGGTGCCCTTGCTACTGTTGTGTTGTTGTTTAGGCCGTTGGTGGAGGGTGAAGATGAATAGTGTGTGCCTGAACGTGGCTGCATGTGGCTGCAAGTGGAGGAGCCTGTGGGTTTTCAGACGTCCAGGAACCTTCCTGGACATCTTAACCGGAGGGGATGGTAGTGCACAGTGGTGATGGCGGAGCACGGTGGTGATGTCCGAGATGCGGTCGTGGTGTCGAGGAGCACACTGTCATCACTCTCTTCGAGAATGAGGCAGAGCATGGTGGTGGTTCATTGTTGTGGTCGGGGGTGAGACTCGATGATGAACGTCGAGGCAAAGTCGTCACGGTTGCGTAGTGGCGGAAACGTCAGGGGTGAGACGTAGTGGTGATTGTGTCTATCGATGGTGGAAGCGTGGAAGTGGACGGTCACAATCATGGATGTGGCCGATGATGGAGGCTCGTGGTGGTGGTGGCATATGATGGAGAGGTTGTCTGTGGGGAAGAGATGTGGAGAAGGGGGCTTCCTCCCGAGGAGGGGAGAGATGGTTTCTTTCCCTCCGTTCCTTTCCTGCCCATATAGAGAAAGAGAGAATCAGAGAAAGAAAGAGTCAGAGAAAGTCATTATTTTCTGTTACCAAATAGAGAGGAGAGAATTGAGGGAGAGAGAGAGAATAAGGAAACATTCATGTGCTTGTGATCAAAGGGAAAAAGAGAGGGAAGATAATAAGGAAAGAGAATGTATCCACGTGATCTCATTTTGCCACTTTCCTATTTTTCATTTTATGCAAAACATTCCTAAAGAATAATCTCAAATAATGCATGTAGGCATTGAAATTCCATAAAATTGCATGAATGGCCAACATACGAGCGTAATTAATTTTTCCGTGTAATGTATGCCTGAAACTTTAATTCTCAGTTCAATGATAATGCCCTTAGGCTCTAATTTAGTCTACTAAAGTGGACCTATTAGTAAGATAAGGACCTTTGGATCGAAAATGGAGGGAGGAAATAAGGTTTGGTTTTTGTTGGGGTTGGATGGAGGTTGTTGCAACAGCCTTATATGATTGCCCTCACTTGTCTTGAATTTTCGACCTTGTTCTATTCCAAATTTCAAATTTCATATAAAAGTAAAGTTGTAGCTCTCAAAATTAGCTTTCCAATGCAACTTGAATCCCTTAATTTGGACTTAAAATGCAAAGGTTATGACCAAAACACTAGACATGTTTCAGGCTATTGCGAATTTCGAGATTTGGAATAGAATTTGGTTTAGGTTTTGTTTTTCTATGGGATAGGGCCTATTTTTGGATAGCCATATTGGGTCTAAAATTAAGGCTCATGGCCAGCCTCTAGGTTGGTTAATTATGTTAAGTAATTAAGCTCTAGGCTAAGGTTAATTAGGTTCTTAAATTGGGCTAGACTTAGCGTTAATTAGGTTCAAGTCCAATTGACTCAATCCTCTTCCGAGTGAGCTCAATCTTGAATCTCTTATCCATAGGGCTCCAAATTGCTCCAAACATGATACTTGCACATATTGCGCAAGAGACATCAAGGTATCAAATATAAGTCTGGGTAAAATTATAGAAAACCCAAACTTTTGTAATATTTATAAAATGCACCTATATGACTAAACTGACCTAACTAAATGCATTCTACCCTATTCAACCCTTAGATTAGCATTAGTTAGGCATAATTAATGTAAATATATATGGTAATATTTACCTCCAAGCTTATCTTTTGCTAGTCCTTGAGCAAAATAGAGATTGACAAACTGATAAAATAATATTTACACGTGAAATAGAATTATGAGTTTTGAGCTTAATTCAAATTAGAAATCTCCAATCTCGATTAATCACCAAAGCAAAGGAATTATACAAAAAACCATAATGACAAAGACTTAGCAGTTCTAAAGTATTGACTCAAATCCGAACTACCCGAATCAAATCAGAATCTTATTAGCCATTGAACTTGGGTTGCTAAAGTGACTCTCTCTGACTAAGTCGACCTACCCAAAATTTGAATCGAATGTGAGAAACAAGCATCTTGTGTGTGATTTTTTCATGTGACTCATTAAACAGGCAACTAAGTTGATTCCTAGTATTCAATAAGACTTAGGATATTTCTATGCTATTTCTGGGACAACCCATCTTTGGGTAGGCCATACTAGGATTTGGTAGCCTTCTCCTCACCACTTTTCTATTCTGAGGTCAACACATATGGTGTATATTGAAATTCCACCAGAGGGGGGTAAATAGTGAATTGAAATTTAATATAAATGGAAAGCAATCACGCAAATAGCATTTACTACAAGACAAGTACTTTTAGGTGGAAACCTAACCCGGGTAAAAACCACTACCTAAGCCTCTCGACTTAGGATTTCCCGATTGACTGAGTCGATCAAATCCACTAACCGTACTGCTTAAAACGAGGGTAGTACAACCTCAATATAAACCACAATACTTTACAACCGAGGGTAGTGTACCACAATCCTCTTCTTCATGAAGAGAATTTTGTCTCATGAAGGAGATGAGAATTCGCCACGTGAATACCCAACTAAGAAAACGAAAATACAAGAAACCTTATATAGCCACAAACTATAGATTAAACTATGCTACTATAGGTGAAGTGACTTCCTTAAGATGAAAGTGAGTAGAAGTGTTTACGTAGCAATTCAGTGCTCTTGAAAGTCTAGTATAAAGCTTGGAGAGCAAAACCATAATTTTTTTCTTTTTGATCTCTCACAAATTTGGTATAATAGTGGGAAGAATTATCTCTATGTTTTGTGGAGCAAAGGAGAGGCTCCCATCTATTTATAGATGTGTTAGGAGCCCTCAACAAGGCTTGGGAGAGGCCTTATAGCTATTAGGAAAGATTCGAAAACAAATCAGGTCAAAATCAAGGTCATAATGACTTTGACAGAAGAATCGGACATCTACTTTTTGGGTCAAACGTCTGATAAGGATATATTAGACATTTGACTATATTTTCGGACATCTGAACATGAAGGATGGTGTTCCTGGAATTAATTGGACCTAAACAAGGATCTTGATTCTAAGGGTCAGACGTTTGGTTTAGAGTTTTAAGATGTCTGATGAACAAATTGGACGTCTAAAATTGTGTGGGGTGGTTCCTAGATTTGAATAGATCCAAATAGGGATCTAGTGGTAAGACATCATACCGGACGTCTGTACATATTATTGGATGTTTGGAAGAAAGGAACATTATGGGAATTAATTCTCGAGAAGCTAACAGTTGGATTTGGGTCTGACAAGGTCCATGTTTAAGCGTAAGAATCAATGCTTTACGAAATACTCGTTGTAGTATAAGATGGAAATCGTACAAACACTTAAATTCATAAACCCGAAATCAATGTGAGTCCGATGTCGTTCGTAGGGAGCAAATATGGAATTTACAACACTAATCACATTCAGAAATAATGAGCACAATTATAGAGATATGCAATAAGAATTAATAATAAAGAATATATGCAATATCATCCCAAATTGAATCTCAAGAAGTCATAGGATAAAGGAATAAAAGCTCAAAACAATGGTGATTTAAATCACCAATTATTCCTTCAAATTAGGCATTATCCCAAGCTTATTAATTAATCAAATATCTCAATAGTGGTCTTGAACCACTAATCCACATTAGCCATGAGCCAAATAATCCCACAGTACCAGAGCTAAAGCCAAATCAGACGTCGGCCACAAGGGGCAGGCGCCTCAAGTCAGCACCTCAAAGAACCAAGGCAAAGCAGCATAGAAGAGACACAAGGGTCTTGCATGCTAAGTGTTGAGAGAGGAGGGCACAAATCCTAAGGTAGCAAAAACCCTCCCCTCTCCTCAAATTTCTCTTAGTACGCAGTCAAACCCGGTTATTCGGTGTTGAATGCTCTAAATCGGTGTTTTAAAAGTAATGCGCTATAGTATAGTCGATAAATCGCGTAGAACACTTAAATTTATAGCTCAAATGAAATTCTGAGGTCAAACGCAAGGAGTAATATAGCAATTCATCTCAAGATCAAAATTTTAAGCAAGAATATAGTAATGTAATAGCAATTTCAAGCACAAATGATATAGATATAAATTCAAGAGTCAATGTGACAAAAAGATTAGGGTAAAAATGGTGATTTGAATCACCAAATTATCCTATTACAATTATACTTAATTAATGCAATAGTATCAATCAACCAAATGCTATGTCAACTTAAGTGCTACAGTGTCTTAGAACCAGCAACAGAGGCAGGCCCCTCTTTTTCCTTTAGGCAACAGAGGCACAGGCATAGGCATAGCAACAGAGGCACAGGCCTCATCTGTAGCGGCTGGAAGGTCTCACCGGAGGTACACCGACAAGGTGGAAAACGAAGTCGCGGATGGTGTAGGAGTGGTTGAAATAGCAGAGTAGTGGCACGGTAATGATGTGTGGAAGATAAGGAGTCGAGGAGACTAAGTGGTGGTCGATGAGGGGGAGGAGCGACGTTGGGTCAGGTGTGGTCGGCGCTGGAGATGAAGGAAGCTTCGCTGGGGGAGAACGACGATGACGAAGACTTGAGGGAGAGGCATTGGCTGGTATGACATGACGCAAAAGGAGAGGAAGGCGAATCCGTCGCCGGTATTGCGAGTGGATGAAGAGGGTGGTCGGAGAAGGTCGCCGGACGTCGTGGAGCTTTTCGACCGGAGAGGAGGGATGAAGTAGAGGGATTCAGGTTGAAAACGAGCGTAGAGAGGACGGTTTGTCCTCAGGGGTCTTTAAATAGGTCTCAGGGGGTGCTAAAAGCTTGGAAACCAAGCTTCTGAGCTTAGTAAGTTCACCGGAGTAGGAAACCCACATCTCTCATGCGTTCGCATGAGAGATTGGGAAAGAGATGGAGCCCACGAATAAGTTCAAATCGTGGGTGTTTAGCAAGCGAGATCAATGGTTTAAAAATCGATGCGTCGTAGTATAAGTTGAAATCTCTTGAAAACAAATAGATTTTATTACTCGAAGTTTTAAGTCCGAGGTCGAACATAGGGAGCAAATTGGGGTTTAAAAATCAAGAGCACAACTTTAAAATTCAATATAATATGCAAAGAAAATCAGAGTTATAGAGCAAAAACATAGAATGTCAATGTATATAAAGAGAGTACGAAAAATGGACGTCTGATTTTGTGAATGAGACGTCTTAAATATGGCTGCTACAGTGCTGCTTCACTTCTCTTTTTCTCTTCTCTGATCTCTGTCTCTGGTTGGCTTCCTTCCTTCTTTTCTTCTCTACTCTTTTCATGCCTTAGCCTTCTTTTTGCCTTTAACTTCTTTGGCCTTTGCCTTTGGCTTCTTCTTCTTCTTTCTTTCCTTCTGGCGACTCCTCTTTCTTCTGCCTTTAGTTCCTTTTCCTTCTCTTTCTCTTTCTTCAGCCCTTTAGCCTTCATAGCTTCTTCCTCTTCAGTCCTCGCCTTCTCCTCCCTTAGCTTCTCTAGCCTCCGCCCTCTTCTTCCTTGGCTTCGTCTTCTTCTCCTTTCATGTGAGAGCAAAACCTACCCCTACCCGCCCCCACGATCTCTCTTCCTCTTTCTCTCTTAGGCTCGCTCTCCCAGAGCTGCTTCTCAGGTAATCGGGTCGGGTGCGCGCTCGGGACCAGGCCCACCGGCGTGCGGTGGTGGGCGAGGAGTGAAGGGTTGGGTATACGGGTCTCACTAGTTCCCCGAGGATCGGGTCACGGATGAGGCAGTGAGAGGGTGAGTGGGACCTCACCTCGTGGTCAGGAGGCGAAGATCCTTATTCACTTTTTCAATTTATTTCACTGTGCCTGCTCAACGGCTTCCGAGGTAGGACTAAACGTCCCACCCTCCTTCGCGTGCGTCCCCAGCAGGAGGCTTCCCTTGATTGCAGCTGCTACTGGGGTCTTCGAAACCAATTGCCTGCTTGGAGCCATGCACGAGGAGATTCCGCGCAACCTGGGGCTGTGCACCTGGAGCGGGGAGACCTGGAGGAGGCTTGCAAGTAAGCTCCTCGTGGTCGTTAATGGCGGCGAGGACTCCAAACCTGTCAACACGAAAACGGTCTCGTGGCCTCATCAGAAAGCTCAGGGAGCTTCACTAAGACACAGTGAACGTAGTGCGGGGGTCGGCATGGCGTGGGGTGGTCGGAGTTTGCGTGCCTAGGGCACCCTGTGTGCGTGAGAGTGGGTGCGTTCGGGGGCTATTTTGGGGGTGTGGCGCGGTGAGTGGAGTGAGGGTTTAGGATCAGTGAGGTGTTGCGGTGCTTATGGGGTGGTTGGCGAGGCGGGTGGAGTTGTGGAGCGGTGGGGATGCCTCGCCGGAGTGTGGTTGGAGGTGGAGAAGGTGGTGGTGGTTGCGTGCGTCGAGGGGCGTTTGCAAGAATAAAAGACAAAAAAATGGTTAGAACAGAGAAAAAACTTAGCTGTGCATGGGGAGATGAAGGGGGATGCATAGATGGCGGCCAGCTCATATTGCTGTCGCTTGAGACGAAACACTCATTGGGGGGGGGATGGTGACGATGAAGGGGTTGCAGAGGCGTCGGCGGGTGTGGCACGACGCGGATGAATAGAAGGAAGAGAACCCTGCCATTGGTATTGTGGCAGAGCAGCAAGGGAAAGAGAGGGATGTCACCAGAGCTTGCTGAGTCACTGGCCGGAGGGGGAAGAGACGAAATAGAGGGATTTTTTAGCCAATTTCAAGCATGGAAGATGCAGAGGGATTTGGGCATGCTTTTATATGCCCTAGAGGAAGGATTTATACTTGGAAGCCAAGCATCCAAGCACGGCAAGCTTGCCGGAGATGGAAGGTTGAAGGAGACCCAAATCTCTCATGCATTCACATGAGAGATTGGGTACCAAATCGAGCCTCTGATTATGTTCAAACTGGAGGAGATTCTTAGAGAATCTCCCTTTCAATTTTGAAGGGGATTCTCTTAGAAATCAGAGTGATCTTGCCTTTATTTTCTCGCCAGAGTAGGGTTCCCTCCGCTATAATGGCGGAGGGACCTAATTGCAAAGAATGAAGACAAAGATAGGGGGGTTTCTGTAGAAGTTTTAAAAAGTTAGGGGTAGAAATGTAATTGAGCTGGACCTGTTTGCAAAGTAGGTCAAGATGAATTCCCCTTAGGTCCAAATTTTGGTACAAACCTAATTTGAACCTAAGGAATCTAATGGTAAAGTTGGATTTTGGGTTTGACCATGTTTGACTAGGCAATTTATGAAAAAATCTAATTTAGGGCAAACATTTGACTGAGACCCTAATTTAGGTCAAAATAGGTTCTAAGGGCCAAATTGAAGGTTCTAAACCCTAGAGAATATTTTTCCATGATTTTTAAAGGGTTTAGGTGAATTTTATTCTAACCAGAACCTTGTTAAATCAAGTGGGTTTGTTTTAGGTTTACAAGAAGTCATTTAATTTCCAGAATTCACGTGAACCCTTTTCTGTTTGAACCAACCTACTTTTTATCTTGTTAAGACCATTTGACCTGTGTTTAGCCCATGAGAAAACCTGTTGTTGTACTGTAATGGTAAAATTACAGTTTTGCCCCTTATTTCTTGCTTTTATCTCAGAATGGTTATTCATTGAGTTAAGACCTCTAGTTGGTTATGTAGGAGCTTTTGTTCTCTTTTCTAGAATGAGCTAGTTAGAGCTCATGATGGTGTTCCCATCGTACCCCCATGCCTAGCTTTTGCTAGTCCCTTAGCAAAACTTTAAGGTTTTAACTTCTGTTCTAGACGATGAGTTCCTTGATGTTCACAAATTATGATGAGTGCTTTTTTTTCTTTTTGATTAGGTCAGAGTACTGATAGTAGGCCTAGAGGTAATCAAGTACCAACCAAGATCCGGACCTGGCCAGCTCTAGCCTCAGTCCTTCGCGAAGGTTTTTAAGGCCCACAGGAACTATCCTAAGGTTCGTTGGATTCCATGGTTAAAGCACCCCTGCTTGTAACATATTTTAGTCTTGATTTAGTTTGTAGTGCATTTTTTGTAAGAGAGAGACAGAGGATTTTTTTGTTTGGAGAGTTTTCTCTCTCTTTTCTTTTTATTTCTAGCTTTGGATTGGCTTCTTAACATGGTCTGTATTGGATTCCTCATCCCCATCATCAATCCTTGAAGGGTCCCTGGCAATCGATGCTTTATGATAGCACCGCCCATGGCAACCCCTAGAGCCTTGGCTTTCGAGATTTCAAGATAATCCCACCCATGGCATTCTGTAGCTAAATCCAGGCCTTGGCAATCGACATTTCATGATAATACTGCTCATGGCATCTGAACCAGCACAGGGTGCTTACATGCCCCCGGTAGGATATGTAGATATCCTAGGAGACAAGCACCAAGGAGATGATATGTTATTATGCATCTTTGAGGGGAATTTCCCGCCTCTCCGCGTCGGGAACTTGTCAAATCAACTTGTGTTTATCGGTCGCTCCTAATCTAGGCGACTTTTTCAGAACACTTAAACGCTTTTGCGTAATTTTAATAATTATGCGCACTGAACCAGACTGTGTGTGGATTGGGGTGCTTAGGTTACCGAGTCCCGTAAACCAAAGGTTAGTTAATGAGGTCGAATGCTCCCTAAGCCTTAGACCTAATACTTAAGCTTCACATTTTCCCCAACCTCTTGAGGACTATCTAGATCTTAGTGGATACTTAAATTTTTAAGCCTAAGAGTTTAGCCCGAGAGGCTTAAGATCAGCGTTTCTATTAATATCTTTTGTCTCATTAGCACTTTTTTCCTTTCATTTTCATTTTTTTTTTGATGTGGTCTAGAACTTAGTTAATCCCTTAATTTCTACTAATGGCTATCTCTTCTTTCCTTTCATTTTGTGCTCCTTTTTTTTTGACATTTTTCACTTTTCCCCTTTTTTTTCCTCTTGAATTGTATGGCCTCAAAATTTTCTCTCCCCTCAGAATTTTTTTGTTCTTTTTTAAGATTTTTTCATTTTTTTGGTGTTTTTGTGATGTGTGATTTTTTTGTTGAAACATTTTCTTGTGAGATGAGTTTTCATGGTGTTTTGCACTTTCATACCCCCCATGCCTACGATTTGCAATGTCCCTATTGTAAATTAGGTGGGTTCGAGTTCAGCTTAGATCATTCATTAGAATAGATTTTGGGTGGGCGAACGAGTCGAGGTGACTATTGTGAATGATTTCAAAACTCGGGTACGGGTACCCGAGGTGGGGTTGGCTGTTCTAATGGATGAACCCTAAAATGCAATATGAATTCAACATAGGAATGTCAAGAAATGTTTCAGGTTTTTCAAGAATGATGGGTTGCCTCCTGTTAAGCGCTGAGTTTTGTGCCATCGGTTGGGCGCAAAAATGTTTCAGGTTTTTCAAGAATGATGGGTTGCCTCCCGTTAAGCGCTGAGTTTTGTGCCATCGGTTGGGCACAATGAGCTTAGGGAGAATGAAGGGTAAAGGATATCTCAACCAAATTTGTATCAGTCAAGTCAATGAATGGTTTGAGTCTCTGACCATTCACGATGAAAGGTTCTGAATCATGGCTGAGTGGACTGATCGCAATGGCTCCATTTCCAAAGATTTGTTGGATGAGGTAGGGTCCAATCCATTTTGATCGTAGCTTTCCTGGGAATAGTTTAAGCTTAGCATCAAAGAGTAGAACTTTTTGACCAGGGTGGAGGATCTTTCTGGATATGTGCCTGTCGTGAAAGGCCTTAACCCGCTCTTTGTAAATTCATGAGTTCTCACATGTGCCGTGGCGTAATTCATCGATCTCGCTCATTTGAAGCTTTCTGTGGGTTCCTGCCTTAGAAAGATCTAGGTTGCAGTTCTATACTATCCAATAGGCTTTGTGCTCCAATTCGACGGGGAGGTGACATGCCTTCTCGTACACCAATCTGAAGGGAGAGATGCCTAATTGGGTTTTATGGGCGGTCCTATAAGCCCACAAAGCTTCCAGAAGTCGGGATGACTAGTCCTTCTTGTCAGGTCAAACAGTAACCTAGAGGATTTTCTTGATCCCCCGATTTGATAGCTCAGCTAGACCATTTATTTGGGGGTGGTAAGGAGTAGAGATTCTGTGCGATGCCCCATATTTGGTCATCAGTGACTTGAACTGAGCATTAGTGAAATGGGTCCTTTTGTCAGAAATTATAGCACGTGGAATCCCGAATCGTGAAAAGATGTTCTGATGAATGAATTTGATAACCACTTTATGATCATTGGTTCAGGTCGAAATGGCTTCGATCCATTTGGACACATAGTCAATAGCGAGTAAAATGTACTCGAAGCCATTCGAAACAGGGAAAGGTCCCATAAAATCAATCCCCCATATGTCGAAGATTTCACATGCAAGAATCGGCTGCAAGGACATCATATCACGATGGCTTATGTTGCCTAAGGTCTGGCAACGAGTGCATGCCCTACAGTGATTGTACGCATCTTTGAAAATCGTGGGCCAATAGAAGTCGCACTGGAGGACTTTCGCTGCGATTTTATGACCTGAAAAATGTCCACCGTATGCCTGGTCATGGCAGAAAGACAATATGTCTTGAATTTCCACTTCCGTGACACATCGTCGAATGATCTAATCAGCACTGATGTGGAAAAGAAACGGGTCTTCCCAGAAGTAATACTTGGCATCGAAAAATAATTTATCCTTCTTGGCCTTCGGCCAATCAGACATGATCTAATGTGATGTCAGGTAGTTTACTATATATCAGCAAACCATGGAAGCCCTGTATTGATAGTCAGGAGGTGCTCATCAGGAAAATGTTTCATGATGGGTCCGGAAGGGTCGATGATCTCAGAAGGAAGGCGGGACAAGTGATCAGCTACCACGTTCTGTTTTCCCGCTTTGTCACGAATCTCGAGGTCAAACTCTTGTAACAGCAAGATCCAGTGGATTAATCAAGCTTTTGCATCCTTCTTCGCAAGGAGATGCCTCACAGCTGTGTGATCCGAGTAAATGATAACACAGGAACCCAGGAGATAAGATCTGAATTTTTCCAGGGTAAATAGTATGGCTAGCAGCTCTTTCTCAGTAACTGTGTAGTTACACTGAGCCTCGTCAAGTGTCTTGCTAGCGTAGTAGATGACCACGAGTTTCCTATCAATTTTCTGCCCAAGTATCGCTCCTACAGCAAAATCAGATGCATCGCAAATGATCTCAAAGGGTTGAGACCAATCAGGGGACTATAGGATCGGGGCTTGGGTAACTCGATCATGGAGGATTTCAAATGCTTGAGTGCATTCCTTGGAGATTTCGAAAGGTACATCCTTAGAAAGCAGAGAGGTCAGGGGGTGCGTGATCTTTGAGAAATCAGGAATGAATCAACGGTAAAAATCAACGTGCCTTAGAAAAGATTGGATGTCCTTGATCGAGCTAGGCATAGGGAGTTTGGAAATCAAGTTCACCTTGGCTCGATCGACTTGGATGCCTTTTTCTGATATGAGATGTCCCAGGACAATTCCTTCTGGCACTATGAAATGGCTCTTTTCCCAGGAAAGAACCAGATTCATGTTAATGCACCGCCTGAGGATTTGGACCAAGTGCAAGAGACAATCGTCAAATGATTCTCCGAATACTGAAAAGTCATCCATGAAGACTTCTAGATAATCACCTACCATATCTGAGAATATGGCAAGCATGCACCGCTGAAAAGTAGCGGGTGTATTGCAGAGACTGAACGGCATCGTTCAGAATGCGTACGTCCCGAAGGGTAGGTGAAAGTGGTCTTTCTTGGTCCTTAGGATGGATTGCCACCTGGTTATAACCGGAGTACCCATCCAAAAAGCAAAAGAACCTATTTCCCACTAGTTTCTCGAGGATCTGATCAATAAACGGTAGTAGGAAATGATCCTTCTTCGTGGAGGAATTGAGTCTTCTGTAATCAATGCAGACTCTCCACGAGTTTTCCACATGGGTCGGTATGACTTCTCCGGTTTCAGTCGTGATAACGGTGAGTCCTGCCTTCTTCAGCACAACCTAGATTGGACTCACCCACCGACTGTCGGAGATCGGGTAGATGATCCCTGCATCTAACCACTTGATGATCTCCTTTTTCACGACCTCTTGCAGATTAGGATTCAGACGTCTCTGCATTTCACAGGAAGGTCGTGTGCCCTCTTCGGTGTAAATACGGTGTGTGCAGTAAGAGGGGTTGATACCAATTAAATCATCAAGGGTCCATCCAATGGCTCTACGATGTTGCTGGAGAACAGTAATCAGACGGGATCCTGGTCAGGTGTGAGTCTGGAGTTGATAATCACAGGAAACGTCTGATTGGAACCCAAAAGGACATACTTTAAATGGTCAGGAAGAGGGTTGAGTTCCAGAACGGGGTTATCAGCAGCAGCGGGCGGTTCAGGGTATGTGTCAGGAGCAAGAGAAGGAGTTATAGGTGTATCTAAGTCAGATTCGGACTCCTCTGATTGCGGGTTTTGATCTTCTTGTGGTTGATTGGAAGTAATCAGGTTGTCCTCAATATACGGTTCATCAACCACAGCCTTGATATCACATATTTGTTCTATAACTCCGCAATTAATCCCTTGTTGGGCATTAAAGATGCCAATCTTCAGTGTTTGGTTCCTGAATTTTAGTTCAATTTGGCCCTCACAATTTATATTGGCCCTAGCAGTGGCCAGAAAGGGTCTCCCTAGTATAATTAGTGTATCCCTTAGGTTTTCTGGAGCATCCATATCCAAGACTACAAAATCCACCCGTATCCTAACAATGACATCCTCAAGAACTCCTTTCGGTGACTTAATAGATCAATCAGCCAACTGTAATGTCACCTCTGTCGGTTTAAGCTCAGATTCCTCAAGGTGGTCATGGAGGGATGTAGGTATTAGGTTTATGGAGGCACCTAAATCTAATAAAGCTCTGTCGAATTGGGTATCATCAATGGTACATGAAATCAGGGGAGTACCTATGTCTTTTGCCTTAGGTGGGAGTTTGATCAAAATTATAGAGCTGGCTTGCTCTAACAGTACGATTGGACTCCCACTTTTGGTTTGCGGCTTACGCTTGGGTGTACACACATCCTTCAAAAATCATGCGTAAGCCGATACGTGGTGGATTACATCCATCAAGGGGATTTTTATATGGACCTATTCAAAGAGCTTGACCAGATCCTCCTCAAGAGCCACGGGTTTGTTTGTCTTCTTTCCCTTTGGTCAAGGCCTCGAGAAATGGAACCTTGGATGGTTCCTCTAGAATAGGTCCAGGTTCTTGATCTGGGATAGGGGTGTCCTAGATAACTATCCTAGGGCTTGGGTTACTACCAGGCTAAAAGTGGCTTGGATAAGGTGGGCCTTGTGTTGCTTTGCCACTACGGGTTGTTACAGAATTCAATCCTGCCTGGTTTTTGTTCAGTGTTGGTAAAATAGGTGGTTGCTGTTGAAATTCCGCATACGATGTCGAAGCTTCCATCCCGTCGGGTGATGGAACAGAAGGGGCCTAATAAATCATGTGGGCTTGGCCTGGATTTGGGTTCATAACACACCTCTTGTTTGGCACGTTATTTAGATTCGGTAGAGGTTGTGAAGGGACTGTGCCAGGTTGGCGGGAATTCGCCATCTGGGCGAGTTGATTGCAAACCTCTGTGATCTCATCCTTGTGCTATTTTTGCATAGCCACATTCGTCTTCTGAATGTCAACCAGAGTCTGAAGGATAAGAGTCATTTTATCTATTTGGGTTGGCCCAGATTGATAGGTAGGGTTGGGCTGAGGTTGAGGCGGCTGATATGGATAGGGAGCTTGTGGATGGGGTTGATAAGGTGGTCTTTGATTCTGAGTATTTCCTACCCACAGGAAGTTGGCTGATTCCGCCATCCAGGGTTATAGGTATGAGAAAATGGATCATTCTGGATGGCATTGAGGTCCTCGCAAGTCTGTGGAACCTTAAGAAAGTCAGAGTACGAGGGTTTAAAGTTCCCTTAACTAGAGTAGGTCAGATTGGAGTTTTCTTCGGTCCTAGAGTCAAACGGGGGTGGATACGGGTCCATCCCCTGAGAAGAACGGTGATAGATGTTATGCAAAGCTTCCCTCCCAAGAGGCAGCTGTGCAAATGGGTTTTGCGCAGAGGTGGCTCACTGCAGATGTCGAGTCAGCTCATCCACCTTCTTCTCGATGATAGAGACCTTGTCCAACTGACTGGCTATCAGTTCCAAGTCGACAGATGTGGACAGGCCCCATGTCTCATGTGTTCCCCTCGGATTCGTCGATGCACGGGCATTCGTCCTGTCGAATAAGCCCATGGAGTCATTATTGATGGAGTTCTCGCACATATTTTCGAGAATCTCCCACACAATGTCTTTGTGTTGACCCATGATATTTCCTTTGCAGGTTGCATTGACGAATAAGCGGATATCTTCATGGAGTCCTTGGTAAAAAGACTGGACTTATTCCCATTTAGGAACTCCATGATGGGGGTACTTTCGCATGAGATCCAGGAAATGGTCCCATGCTTCATTAAGAGGTTCTCCAGATTACTGAGTGATGTGTGTGATATGGTGTCTTAAGCCATTCGTCCGACCAACTGAGAAGAACTTTTTCAAGAATTCGGATTGCAGTTCAACCCATGTGTTGATTGGATGCATTTAAGTCTGATACCAATGATCTGCCTTGTCCATGAGAGAGAAGGAAAACATCTTCGTAAGAAGAATATCCCAATTTTGGACATCTGACCCAAAGGTCTGGGCTAAATGTTTGAGTTGTATGATGTGTTGGAAGGGATCCTCGGAATTAAGCCCATGAAATTTTGGAATAGCATGAATCATGTTGGGCTTGAGTTCAGAATCAGGACCTCCAGTCGGGATTTGGACTCAAGGTTCGATCGCCACCGCAGCAGGATTGTAGTGATCTCGCATCATAGGATGCTGTGGCGGGTTTACAAAGGCTTGAAATAGATCATTCAGGTGCTGGAGTTGGTTTTCATGATTATTCTCTTCTACTAGTTGTGCCATGATGATGGAAGGAGGATTTGGTTCTGATGAATTAGAGGAGATGTCTATGTGGTGGGGTTGCTGCACAAACACGGTCGTTGAGGCTTGGCCTCGGCGGGAGTGAATCGCTAAAGGAGGTCTTAAGGATGGTCTTAAGGACCTCCTACCGAACATGAACCGATGGTTTGGACGAGATTAGAATGTGCTGGACCCAATCAAGGCACCCAAAAATTTGGATGGCTATAGAGGTTTGGGGCGGATGATACCCCTTAGTCAGAAAGCCGTCCACCTAAGAAATACCTGGGCAGCTAGAGAGGGAGAGTCCCGACAAGACCCCTACACGGTAGAGCGTCCCCACGAGTTACAGGGTTTCCCCTACCTGACCTCTCTTTTCACTGAGATTCCAGGTAGACCAGATGGGGACTTTGACCTCTTAAGTCTACCACTTTTATTTAAGAGCAAAGGTGCTTAGGATTCCACTTGAACTTTAGATGTATTGAGTGAAAAAGTGACCTAATTTCAATGTTGGTTGACCTAACAAGAGGTCAACTTCACCTATTTGTCCTTTGAGAGCTTTAGGTCCTTCCTTTTAGGATTCAAGTGAAATTAAGAGCTTGAATTTTAGTGTTTCTCTTGAATAAGTCTTTTCAACCAAGGCATAGGCACACCTCTTTTTGGATAGTTGATTCTTGCTTAGAAAGATATGTCTCTAAAATCCTAAATTGGAATCCTTAATTTGGCTCTAATTTTGGTCCAATTTAGTTGCCAAAAATATGGTATCTAGGGCTCAATCAAGAAGGCGGTAGCCCTAATTGATTTTATTTTGTTTTTCCTTTTCAAAATGAGGAGCTTAAGAGAAAGGACTAATCAGAGATTACCTGCCCCGAGTGTGTTTGCTGTGCGGCTGTCTTCCTTTGAATCTTTTCCCCTGAAACAATCACAACAAAAGAGATATATCAAGTTAGTACCAAATCAGAAATTGTGATCAAGATTTCTAAATTTCCCGTTGCTCCCCGACAACGGTGCCAAAATGTTTAGCGGGCGAGATCAATGTTTTAAAAATTGATGCGTCGTACTATAGGTTGAAATAGCTCGAAAACAAATAGATTTTATTACTCGAAGTTTTAAGTCCGAGGTTGAACACAGGGAGCAAACTGGGGTTTAAAAATCAGGAGCACAACTTTAAAATTGAATATAATATGCAATGAAAATCAGAGTTATAGAGCAAAAACACAGAATGTCAATGTATATAAAGAGAGCATGAAAAATGGATGTCTGATTTTGTGAATTAGATGTCATAAATATGGCTGCTACAGTGCTGCTTCACTTCTCTTTTTCTCTTCTCTGATCTCTGTCTCTGGCTGGCTTCCTCCTTCTTCTTTTCTTCTCAGCTCTTTTCGTGCCTTAGCCATCTTTCTGCCTTTAGCTTCTCTGGCCTTTGCCTTTGGCTTCTTTTTCTTCTTCTTTCTTTCCTTCTAGCGACTCTTCTTTCTTCTACCTTCAGTTCCTTCTCCTTCTCTTTCTCTTTCTTCAGCTCTTCAGCCATCACAGCTTCTTCCTCTTCAGTCCTTGCCTTCTCCTCCCTTAGCTTGTTACGAACGGGCGCTCCAGACGTCTTTTAAGACGTCTAGGAGGTGGCCCAGATGTCATTCCAGACGTCTGGAATCACTTACAGACGTCGGACCAGACGTCTGGGATCATTTCCAGACGTCTAGAAATCGGTTATTTTGGCACGCTGCTGTTCGTCTGCGAGCCTGAGCACGTAGACCTGCGTTTTCTCTCTCTCTCCTGCGGCCGCAGACGCCTCTGCCGCGTTCTCTCTCTCCTCCTCGCACGGCCTTAAAAGGGCCACGCCTCTCCCTCACTCCCGTCACCTCCGCCTCCTTCCTCTTCTCCTTCAGCTAGTGTGCGAGAGCGTGCGTGAGAGCGAGCACGAGGGTGCAGCGGCGGCGGCGACAGCCGCGGCAGGTGTGGGAGGAGGTGTTGCGCGGGGGAGGAAGCGCTCGACCGTGAGGGCGAGCACGCCGGGGCTGCTAGGGTCGGCCGGCGGGGGGCGCAGCGGGCGCGGAGCGATGCGGGAGGACTGCTGCGGCTCGAGCAGTAGGCGGAGCACTCGCAGCGCGGCCGTGCGTCGCGAGCGGAGGGCGAGTGGCGCCCTAGTTCTGGAAAATTTTCTAGAATCAGACGTCTGTGCTTCTAGCCAGACGACTGGAACGACGTCTGGAAGACTGTCCAGATGTCTGAAAGGTGAGTTCTTCCGTCTTCTTCCTTCCCTTCGATTGACTGTACTAAGAGAGAGAGGAAATGGGTACGCGCAGGGTCAGAGATTCGCATCCAACGCGAATCAGACGTCTGGCTCCAGTGCCAGACGGCGGGAACGACTTCCAGACGTCCTGGGTGACCATCGGACGTCTGGGAACTAGGCCAGACGCCCCCGCAGGCTTCTGGACGTCTGAGAGCCCACGCACAGCGAGGTAATTCCCTGATCCACTTATTAAGACGTCTGGAAGAAGTTCCAAACGTCTGATTTTACACTGTTTCGTCGTTTTTGACTTGTTTTGGTCCCGTTCGGGCTCCGTTTTCCGCATTTCGAGTTGCGTTCTTTTCGGAATTACATCCTCTACCTGTCTACAGTAGCTGTATACTGTTTTGAGAAGTTCCTTGTGTTTGATCCTTGTGATAGGACCCTATTCCGTTGCAGTCTCGGGGGTTGTGGAGGCACGCGGGATTCCCGACCACGCCCCCAGTTCGTCTATTGTAACCGGTAGAGTGGCTATAAGTATAATATGTTAAATTATGAAACCATAAATACAACCTAGGACATTGCATGAATCCTAGGAATGAGAAATAGATTGAATGGTAGATTCCTAGGGTGTTGCATGAATCCTAGGGCTGGAAAACTAGATTGTATGATAGATCCTAGGATATGGCATGAATCTTAGGACGGGAAAACTAGTGGAATGTATGAATACTGCAGTCTTGGAAAATGTGGAAAGGAAATAATAGCTGCCTGTGAATTGAATTAACAGCTGCCTGTTATGAATAAATGAACATGATTAAGAGTATGGGATGTATGAACGTGAAACTGGAATGTCCTGAGTTAAAGAGCTGGAACCCTACGGGGAATTAGGAGTAGAACTCCTGGAAAGTGAATGGAATAGAATTGGGGAAGTGAGCTGGCCCTTGAGTACGGAGTGCCAAGGAGAGCGACTGTCCCCCCCCTGTTTAGTGCAGAGCGGAGCCAGCCGCCCCAGGGACCCGGGGTTAGGACTGGCCACTCTGTACCGACTTGCTGGCCCTCGTGTACGTAGTACCGAGGAGAGCTACTAGTGTAGGGAGGTACTAGCTACCCCAAGGGCCCCGGGGTTCTGCTAGCCTCCCACACCGACTTGTTAGGCCCACTGGGGCAAACCAGGGTAGTCAGGCGAGGGTGCGCGGACTGTGGAGGGGCAAGGCCCCTGTTTGGTTACTGTGGAGGGGTTGGACCCCTGTTACTGAGAGGGCTCTGCCCTGTACTGGTTCCGTGCTGTGCTTTGGGCGCACCCGTTAACGGAAACGACTGACCGCGTGCCAGTGCGGATTAGCTACCCGTGCGTTTACCGCGCGTGCCGTAGTCACCGTTACGTCTGTCAGTGACCTTGGGGTGGTTGACTGAGAGTAGGATCACCACGGGGGACTCTCCCAGCCAGGAGAGCACCACGTGCTACTTCTGTTGTTCGGAAAAGACTGCAATCAAGATGGTTCCCACGAGGAACATTCGAGATCAAGTGAAGGATTTGAGAAATAGATAAATTGTGAAACAATAGAAAGACGTAAATAAAGGAAGAAAGAAAATTTAAAACAGCTACTGTACACTTTACTGTTTCTTTAGTTTAGCTGCCACTCTACTCAGCGTTTTGCTGACGTGTTACACTCGTTACCTTTCAGGACCAGGTGTTGAGCAGCCAAGGTCAGCGGCTGCAGAGGATGCTGGGCCGAGTAGGGTCCAGTAGAGTTACTACTGTTCTCTTGTACCTCTTTTTGTTCCGTTATAGTGAGTAGTTCTTGTTTCCGCTGTACTTTTCTTTACCTACAGTTCATATTATGTTATGAATGTTGTTCTACTGTTGTGGTGGTATATACTGTAGTGGTTTCTTTCCTTACTGCTGTATTTCCTTACTGTAGTTATATTCATGCTGAATGTGGTTTATTTTACTGCTCTTTTGGTTACTTCCTCGTTGGACGACTAGGTCTTGGGATTAGTCGAGTCAGTCCGGTTCTCATGTCTCGTAGGGACTTGGGAATCGGGTCGTTACAAGATGGTATCAGAGCAAGGTCGTCCCGAGAAGTGAATCAACTGACTGGAAAATAACCAATTCACATGTCTATAACTATAGTAGCCACCATAATATATCTCTTGACATGAGCTCTTACACGTTTCCGTTTGGTATCGTTCCGTAGTGACGTGTTCTGTTTTGTTTCGCGTCTCCTTGCAGGGGATGCCTCGTCGTGGGACCAGTGAGGCGGGCCGCGGGCGCGGCCGAGGATGAGGTCGGCGAGGTGGGCGTGCCGTTGCCGACACCCCAGTGGACCAGCCACTACTCCCAGGAGTCCAGGCCCAGGACCTCGCCCGGCTGATACGAGACATTGTACGTGAGGAGCTCCACCCACCGCCCCGAGCACCTCACCCTGGGGTTGCGGAGGGGGAGTCCTCTGTGGGACCACTCGACGGACGCGGCGCTGGACACGGGGGAGGGGATGGGCCGCCGCAGCCCCCACCTTCCTCCGATACTTCCGTGCACGAGGCACCTTCGTCTGGAGGTGCACCAGCACCTCCCCTACAACGCCACTTCGAGCTCTTCGGGTAGTTCCGGAAGCTGAGACCCGACCGAGGCAGAGGACTAGCTTGAGCAGCTGGAGAAGATTTTCGACACCCTTCGCCCCCCGGTGGAGTGCTGCGTGGCCTTTGCCACGTACCAGCTGGAGAGTGCGGCACACAGGTGGTGGAGGGCAGTCCAAGGACAGGAGAGGGACGAGCCGACCTGGGACCGGTTCGTCGCCCTCTTCTGCGAGCAGTACTTCCCCCAGACGTGGCAGGACCAGAGGAGGCGGGAGTTCCACACTCTCCGCCAAGGGACGATGACCGTGAGCGCGTACCGCACGCGTTTCTTGGAGCTGTCCCGCTTTGTAGCGACAGCGGTAGCTACTGAGGAGGAGCACCTTTGGAGGTTCACCGAGGGTCTCCGGCCTGCGATTCGGGGGTATGTCAAACCCCTGAAGCTGCCTATGTTTTCGAGGGTGGTGGAGGCAGCTATGACTTACGAGGAGACCAACCCATCCGCGCGAGACACTGACAGCGGGCGGAAGAGGCCCTTTCAGCCAGACTTTTCACAGGGCCGGCGAGAGAGGAGACACGTGGCGTTCGCAGGAGAGCTGTCACGTTTTACAGGGCCATCAGTGGCCTTTGGGGGCCCTCGACAAGGGCCAGTCGCCAGCACCGGACCCCCGCCCAGCCGACAGCAGGGACCCACTGAGGGCGGGAGTCGGGTTCCCCTCTGTTACCAGTGTGGCCAGCCGGGCCACATCAGGAGGGACTGCCCGTCTAGGGGGGAGGTCAGCAGATACTTCCCGCGCAGAGCACTGGAGGGCGCGCAGGAGGCCGCGGTTCCCAGGCGCGAGGAGGAGGACAGCAGTCGCGAGGAGGGTACCGACCAGCACCTACCCGTCCGACGCAGAGTGTGGCTGCTTCGTCCGCACCTAGAGCTGAGGGGCGTATCAATGCCCTAACACACAGGGATGCCAGAGCTTCGGGATCGGTGGTAACAGGTATGGTTTCAGTTTCCGGCAGACTCGTTTACACGCTTTTCGATTCCGGCGCTACGCACTCGTTTGTCGCAACCAGTTTCGCAGTTAGTTTGGACCGGGATTATACACTGTTAGAGAATCCGTTCGTAATCAGAGGTCCGAGTGGTCAGCTGTTTGTAGCTGAGGAGGTGTACACGGAATGCGAGGTCAGCGTCGGGGGACATAGCTTGCCAGCTGACCTGATTATGTTACAGATGGAGGACTTTGGAGTGATTCTGGAGATGGATTGGCTGTCTGCTTACCACGCCTTGGTGGACTGTTTTGAGAGGAAGATCGTCTTCTCCATTCCGGAATTGCCTTCTTTCGAGTTTCACAGACAGCCAGTGGACGGAGGTTTCAGGTGCATTTCGGCACTTCAGGCGGCGAGACTTTTGAGCCAGGGGTGTGAGGGTTTCCTAGCTTGTGTGGTGGCAGAGCCCAGCCCTGTGGCAGACTTCCAGAGCATCCCGGTGGTCAGAGAGTACCCTGACGTGTTTCCAGACGAGTTACCAGGACTACCGCCCGAGCGTGAGATCGAGTTTGAGATCTCATTAGTACCAGGGACCAGCCCCATCTCCACCGCGCCATACAGGATGGCACTGCTTGAGCTACGAGAGCTCAAGTCTCAGTTACAGGACCTTTTGGACAAAGGTTTTGTGAGGCCCAGTGCGTCTCCCTGGGGAGCCCCGGTACTGTTTGTGAAGAAGAAGGATGGTACCCTACGCCTTTGTGTGGACTACTGACAGCTGAATAGGGTCACCATCAAGAACAGATATCCGCTGTCGAGGATTGACGACTTATTTGACCAGTTGCGGGGTGCCACGGTGTTTTCCAAGATCGACTTGAGGTCTGGATACCAACAGTTGAGGATCAGGGAGACCGACGTCTCCAAGACAGCTTTCCGCACCCGGTACGGATACTACGAGTTTTTGGTCATGCCGTTTGGGCTGACCAATGCCCCCGCTGCTTTCATGGATCTGATGAACCGGGTGTTTAGACCGTACTTGGACCAGTTCGTGGTGGTTTTCATAGACGATGTACTCGTCTATTCTAGAGATCGGACGCAGCACGGACAGCATTTGCGGATGGCTCTGGACACTCTGAGACGACGCAGGCTGTATGCCAAGTACAGCAAGTGCGAGTTCTGGTTGAGGGAGGTGACCTTCTTAGGTCATGTGATCTCTGGAGACGGCTTGGCGGTGGACCCAGCCAAGGTCGAGGCAGTACTCAGGTGGGAGAGACCGCGTTCAGTCACTGAGATTCGCAGTTTCCTGGGACTGGCAGGCTACTACAGATGATTCATTAGAGGATTTTCACAGATTGCGCGTCCTATGACACAGTTGACCCGGAAGGACGTGCCCTTCGCTTGGATAGACGCCTGTGAGGCGTGTTTTCTGGAGCTGAAGGAGAGGTTGACCTCGACTCCCGTGATCACCATCCCTGACAGTAGTGGCAGGTTCGTTGTGTACACGGACGCCTCCTTGCAGGGGTTAGGAGGTGTGCTCATGCAGAGGGGTCACGTTGTCGCTTACGCTTCGCGACAACTGAAGCCCCATGAGCATACCTACCCTACTCACGACCTAGAGTTGGCAGCTGTTGTCTTCGCGCTGAAGACTTGGAGGCACTACTTGTACGTTGAGACCTTCAAAATTTTCACAGATCACAAGAGCCTCAGATACCTTTTTGATCAGAAGGAGCTAAACATGAGACAGAGACGTTGGTTGGAGCTCCTGAAGGACTACGACTGTAGCATCTCCTACCACCCGGGAAAGGCCAATGTGGTGGCTGACGCCTTGAGCCGTAAGGCTCCCGCACACTTGGCCAGTCTACAGTTACAGAGTTGGAGCCTTTTGGAGGAGGTGGGCAGTTGGCGACCTCTAGAGTTACGAGGGTACTGTGGGGCAGTGACGGTGACCCGGCAGACTAGGCCAGAGCTGATAGACCGCATCATCACAGGACAGATGACCGATCCGTACTTGCAGTCCTTGCGCGACAGAGTACTGTCGGGAGACCCGGGGGACTTCTCTTTCACAGACTGGGTGCTGCGCTTGAGGGGACGGTTGTGCGTTCCCAGAGACGAGGAGCTGTTGAGAGAGCTCCTGACTGAGGGACACGGTTCCAGATTCACCATACATCCCGAAAACACGAAGATGTACCACGACTTGAGACGCGAGTTTTGGTGGAGGGGGATGAAGTGGGATGTGGGTGAATTCGTGCAGCAGTGCTTAGTGTGCCAGCAGGTGAAAGCCGAGCATCAGAGGCCTGCAGGGCCGCTACAGCCGCTTCCAGTGCCAGAGTGGAAGTGGGAGAGCATCACCATGGACTTGGTGGTGGGCTTACCTGTTACCCAGCGGGGACACGACGTAGTCTGGGTAATAGTGGATAGACTGACGAAGACGGCGCGATTCTTGCCGATCCAAGTCACTTTGGGACCAGCACAGTTGGCAGAGAGGTATATCCGTGATGTGGTACGACTACACGGAGTTCCGCGGGAGATTGTATCCGACCGGGATACCCGCTTTACGTCCCAGTTTTGGGCTGAGTTTCAGCAGGCCTTGGGGACGCGGTTGAGGTTTAGTACGGCTTACCACCCCCAGACGGACGGACAGTCTGAGCGCACGATACAGACACTTGAGGACCTTTTGCGTGCTTGTGTACTGGACTGGAGGGGCTCTTGGGAGGAGCACCTGCCCCTGGCGGAGTTTGCATACAACAACAGTTATCACTCGAGCATCGGCATGGCTCCCTACGAGGCTCTGTACGGACGGAAGTGTACGGCACCCTTGAGTTGGGTTGAGGTCGGGACCAAGTGGGAGGTTGGCCCCAGGTTGATCCGGCAGAGTCAGGAGGTAGTCGAGCAGATCCACAGGCGACTCCGCACTGTCAGGAGTAGACAGAAGAGCTACGCGGATCGGAGACGCAGAGAGGTGCAGTTTGAGGTTGGGGACCACGTCTTTCTTCATGTTTCGCCCATGAAGGGCCTGCAGCGGTTTGGGGTGAGAGGGAAGCTCCCGCCGAGGTTTGTGGGGCCCTTTGAGGTCCTGGAGCGGGTTGGACCCGTTGCTTACAGGCTTGCCCTCCCCCTGCAGCTTTCTTGTGTGCACGGCGTGTTCCACGTGTCCAACCTCAGGAAGTACGTAGCCGATCCCAGTCACGTACTGAGTCACGAGAGCGTCGAGGTGGGCGACGACCTGACCTACCCCGAGCGGCCAGTGCAGATTCTAGACCGTGCCGTCCGCAGTTTGAGACGAAAGCAAGTACCCTTGGTAAAGGTTTTGTGGAGGAGCCAGCGGTACGAGGAGGCTACCTGGGAGCCTGAGGCGGTAATGCGGGAGCGGTACCCGGAACTCTTCGCGGGTACGTCTTTTCAGACCGGCTTCGGTCCTCTTTGAGTTTGTTATGATTTTTATGATGTTTTCCCGCACCCTAGTTAGCGCAAGTTTCGAGGACGAAACTTCCTTTGAGTTTGTTATATTGTTATGAACAGGCGCTCCAGACGTCTTTTAAGACGTCTGGGAGGTGGCCCAGACGTCGTTCCAGACGTCTGGAATCACTTACAGACATCGGACCAGACCTCTGGGATCATTTCCAGACGTCTGGAAATCAGTTATTTTGGCACGCTGCTGTTCGTCTGCGCGTCTGAGCGCGCAGACCTGCATTTTCTCTCTCTCTCCCTCTTTTTCCCTCTCTCCTGCGGCTGCAAACGCCTCTACCGTGTTCTCTCTCTCCTCCTCGTGCGGCCTTAAAAGGGCCACGCCTCTCCCTCACTCCCGTCACCTCCGCCTCCTTCCTCTTCTCCTTCAGATAATGCGCGAGAGCATGCGCGAGAGCGAGCGCGAGGGTGCAGCGGCGGCGGCGACAGCCGCGGCAGGTGCGGGAGGAGGTGCTGGGGGGAGGAAGCGCTCGACCGTGAGGGTGAGCACGCCGGGGCTGCTAGGGCCGACCGGCGGGGGGCGCAGCGGGCGCGGAGTGATGCGGGAGGACTGTTGCGGCTCGAGCAGCAGGCGGAGCACTCGTAGTGCGGTCGTGCGTCGCGAGCGGAGGGCGAGTGGCGCCCTGGTTCTGGAAAATTTTCCAGAATCAGACGTCTGTGCTTCTAGCCAGATGACTGGAACGACGTCTGGAAGACTGTCCAGACGTCTGAAAGGTGAGTTCTTCCATCTTCTTCCTTCCCTTCTATTGACCGTACTAAGAGAGAGAGGAAATGGGTACGCGCAGGGTCGGAGATTCGCATCCAACGCGAATCAGACATCTGGCTCCAGTGCCAGACGGCGGGAACGACTTCCAGACGTCCTGGGTGACCATCGGACGTCTGGGAACTAGGCCAGACGCCCCCGCAGGCTTCTGGACATCTGAGAGCCCACGCAGAGCGAGGTAATTCCCTGATCCACTTTTTAAGACGTCTGGAAGAAGTTCCAAACGTCAGATTTTACACTGTTTCGTCGTTTTCGACCCATTTTGGGCCCGTTCGGGCTCCGTTTTCCGCATTTCGAGTTGCGTTCTTTTCGGAATTACATCCTCTACCTGTCTACAGTAGCTGTATACTATTTGAGAAGTTCCTTGTGTTTGATCCTTGTGATAGGACCCCGTTCCGTTGCAGTCTCGGGGGTTGTGGAGGCACGCGGGATTCCCGACCACGCCCCCAGTTCGCCTGTTGTAACCGGTAGAGTGGCTATAAGTATAATATGTTAAATTATGAAACCATAAATAAAACCTAGGACATTGCATGAATCCTAGGAATGAGAAATAGATTGAATGGTAGATTCCTAGGGTGTTGCATGAATCCTAGGGCTGGAAAACTAGATTGTATGATAGATCTTAGGATATGGCATGAATCCTAGGATGGGAAAACTAGTGGAATGTATGCATACTGCAGTCTTGGAAAATGTGGAAAGGAAATAATAGCTGCCTGTGAATTGAATTAACAGCTGCCTGTTATGAATAAATGAACATGATTAAGAGTATGGGATGTATGAACGTGAAACTGGAATGTCCTGAGTTAAAGAGCTGGAACCCTACGGGGAATTAGGAGTAGAACTCCTGGAAAGTGAATGGAATAGAATTGGGGAAGTGAGCTGGCCCTTGAGTACGGAGTACCAAGGAGAGCGACTGTCCCCCCCCTGTTTAGTGCAGAGCGGAGCCAGCCGCCCCGGGGACCCGGGGTTAGGACTGGCCACTCTGTACCGACTTGCTGGCCCTCGTGTACGTAATACCGAGGAGAGCTACTAGTGTAGGGAGGTACTAGCTACCCCAGGGCCCCGGGGTTCTGCTAGCCTCACACACCGACTTGTTAGGCCCACTGGGGCAAACCAGGGTAGTCAGGCGAGGGTGCGCGGACTGTGGAGGGGCAAGGCCCCTGTTTGGTTACTGTGGAGGGGTTGGACCCCTGTTACTGAGAGGGCTCTGCCCTGTACTGGTTCCGTGCTGTGCTTTGGGCGCACCCGTTAACGGAAACGACTGACCGCGTGCCAGTACGGGTTAGCTACCCGTGCGTTTACCGCGCATGCCGTAGTCACCGTTACGTCTGTCAGTGACCTTGGGGTGGTTGACTGAGAGTAGGATCACCACGGGGGACTCTCCCAACCAGGAGAGCACCACGTGCTACTTCTATTGTTCGGAAAAGACTGCAATCAAGATCGTTCCCATGAGGAACATTCGAGATCAAGTGAAGGATCTGAGAAATAGATAAATTGTGAAACAATAGAAAGACGTAAATAAAGGAAGAAAGAAAATTTAAAACAGCTATTGTACACTTTACTGTTTCTTTCATTTAGTTGCCACTCTACTCAGCATTTTGCTGACGTGTTACACTCGTTACCTTTCAGGACCAGGTGTTGAGCAGCCAGGGTCAGCGGTTGCAGAGGACGCTGGGTCGAGTAGGGTCTAGTAGAGTTACTACTGTTCTCTTGTACCTCTTTTTGTTCCGTTATAGTGAGTAGTTCTTGTTTCCGCTGTACTTTTCTTTACCTGCAGTTCATATTATGTTATGAATGTTGTTCTACTGTTGTGGTGGTATATACTGTAGTGGTTTCTTTCCTTACTGCTGTATTTCCTTACTGTTAGTTATATTCATGCTGAATGTGGTTTATTTTACTGCTCTTTTGGTTACTTCCTCGTTGGACGACTAGTTCTTGGGATTAGTCGAGTCGGTCTGGTTCTCGTGTCTCGTAGGGACTTGGGAATCGGGTCGTTACATAGCTTCTCTGGCTTCCACCCTCTTCTTCCTTGGCTTCGTCTTTATCTCCTTTCCTGTGAGAGCAAAACCTACCCCTACCCACCCCCACGATCTCTCTTCCTCTTTCTCTCTTAGGCTCGCTCTCCCAGAGCCGCTTCTCAGGTAATTGGATCGGGTGCGCGCCCGGGACCAGGCCCACCGGCATGCAGTGGTGGGTGAGGAGGGCAGGGTCGGGTATACGGGTCGCACCAGTTCCCCGGGGTTCGGGTCACGGACGAGGCAGTGAGAGGGTGAGTGGTACCTCACCCCGTGGTCAGGAGGCGAAGATCCTTATTCACTTTTTCAATTTATTTCACTACGCCTGCTCAACAGCTTCTGAGGTGGGACTAAACATCCCACCTTCCTTCGCGTACGTCCCCACCTTCCTTCGCATACGTCCCCAGCAGGAGGCTTCCCTTGATTGCAGCTGCTACTGGGGTCTTCAAAACTAATTGTCTGCCTAGAGCCGTGAGAGAGGAGATTCCGCGCAACCTGGGGCTGTGCACCTAGAGCGGAGAGACCTGGAGGAGGCTTGCAAGCAAGCTCCTCGCGGTCGTTAATGGCAGCGAGGACTCCAAACCTATCAACACGAAAATGGCCTCGTGGCCTCATCAAAAAGCTCAGGGAGCTTTGCTAAGACATGGCGAACATAGTGCAGGGGTCGGCGTGGCGTGGGGTGGCCGAAGTGTGCATGCCTAGGGCACCCTGTGTGTGTGAGAGTGGGTGTGTTCGGGAGGGTGTTCTGGGGGCATGGCGCGGTGAGTGGAGTGAGGGTTTAGGATCAGTGAGGTATTGCAGTGCTTATGGGGTGGTTGGCGAGGCGAGTGGAGTTGTGGAGCAGCGAGGACGCCTCGTCGGAGTGTGGCCGGAAGTGGAGAAGGTGGTGGTGGTTGCATGCGTCGAAGGGCATTTGCAAGAATAAAAGAGAGAAAAATGATTAGAACAGAGAGAGGACTTAGTTGTGCGTAGGGAGATGAAGGGGGATGCATAGATGGCGGTCGGCTCGTATTGCCGTCGCCGGAGACGAAACACTTAGTGGGTGGGTGACGTGCCGTAGTGCGTGTGTTAAGAGGTGTCGTTATAGTCGTACTTGATATGTCGTTTTAAAAGAAGTAAACGGAGGTGAGTCCGAGTGTCGGTCTCAGGGAGGCGTGGAAATCGGATTTTGTTTATCACTTGTTGTCACGAAAAAGGCGGAGTTTTGCTTGCGAAAGAGAGTTTTGAAAAGCGAGAGCGAGAGAGAGAGTTTAGGGTTAGAAAGTTCTTAGTTTTGATCATGCACTTTAAACAGAAATTAAAATGGCGACTGAACGGAAAATAATTTCATTAAACATGCATTCATAGTTCATGGTTTACAACATTAAATACATGCTTCAACAAAAGTAAATGAAAGCTTAAAAGAGAGAGAGAGAGGTAGAGAGAGTGGAGAGCGACGAGGTAGCCACTGTGGTAGAGGAGGCTCCGTCGGCGGCTCGTCGTCTCCGGCGATTACAAGAGTGCCTAAAACTAGCTAGGAGAGGAGTGGAGTAGTTGCAAGTGGGAGAGCATGCCTTGAATGGTGGTAGAAGGGGGTTTAAATAGAGTTAAGGGCTTCCTAAAAGAAGAATGGGCTTTAGCGACATCCAGAGCGTCGCTAAAATTGCTTCTATAAACGTCGGTGAAGCCCTCTTGCCGCCGGTCAGCTGCCCGCCCCGGTCTTCTTCTCCGCGCGATCCGTGGCCGCTGATTGAGAGCCGTCCGATCGAAGATCGGATTCGATCGGACGGCTGAGAGCCTTCGGCACCCGCGCTGAGATCGCGCCTCGGGCGCGCATGCGCGCGCGCGTTTCCTCCCGGCGTGCGCGCGCGCGTGGGCGCTAGGGAGCTGTCGTCACGCCACGTGGCGTTATCCTGGCCGCCTGCTGTTGATCGGGCAGCCCAATTTTGCCGCGCCCTTCGCTCGCCTTCGATTTCTGCTCCGCACGGCTCGAACGCGCGTCGCGACGATGCGGGCGTGCGCGCTAACCGTTGCGCCACGCCTGCACTTTGTCGCGGCGACTGCGGGCGAGCCCGCGGATCTCGGCCGTTCGATCAAAGATCAACGGCCGAGATTTGTCTTTGGCTGGCTTGAGGGTTTGCGAGCGGTGGGGGCGGGGCGACGTGGCGCTCTCTGGGCCGTTGATCTGCAGATCAACGGTCAGAATTTCTTGGGCCCATTGTGGGAGCTCCGGATGTCGGATTTGGCCAATCTTGAGTCTGTTGGACTCCGTTCATCGTTCTGAATCCATCCGTGCGGTCCGATTACTCATCTGAGGCCTGCTTTGACAAATGCTTTACACAAATGGCCATTAATACAATTTATAAGCAATCTTGGTACTTGATGCATGCAATGCTCCTATTCTACTTTATGCTGCTCCATTTATTCTAAAGATGGGCCATATTCAACCTAATTACTACCCCCTTGTGTGGTGTTATCATACCCCCATGCTTACTCCTTACTAGTCCCTAGCAAGGTTTATTCTAGCCTTTATTTCCTTGGAGAATTCAATAAGTAATTTCTTAGGCACTTGATTACTTGTCAATAAGAGGAAATATACGAAGATCTTAATCTACAAAGACTAAGCAGCGCCCGAGTGTCTGGCAAAATACGAATCGCCCGAATCCTTGCTTTAATGTACATATGTATACGTATGTATATTTTCTTAGCATTTTTTTTGGAATTCAATGTGGGTTGGTAACTTTTTACGGCTACCCAACCCACCCAAAACTCGGTCAAAACCCTAAGTGCTAAGCATCTTGGTGTGAATGTTGTGATAGACTCACTTAACGGTAATTGAGACAGACTTCGAGTTTCTACGCCTCTAGGTGACCGAAAAAGAAAATATTTTTGCCTGAAGGTGTATTTGTTCGATTGGTAGCTTTCTCCCTACGTTCGTTTTACTTGGGGTCAACACAAGGATTTTCCAGTGTATATCTCCCCGGCTTATACTACTTCCCCGCTTCTTCCTTAGGTGTTTTGGTCTTTTTTGTGTAATTATTAAGCTGGGCTCTGGACAACCGACCAATGGGCTGTTACCCACGATCACTTGCCAGCCATATTTGTGCGGTGAAGTGTGGTTTATTTTCTTTTCTTCTTTTTTTTTTTTTCATAGGTGGCTTCCCTGATCTCAAATGTACCTAGAGGCAGCAAAAAGGAAATGGCCTGTGGCTGGGTTCTGGACAACCTGCCAATGGCCTGTTACCCACAACAACTTGCCAGCCATACCACCCTAGAGAGTTCATTAGCTACCCAATTTCTGTCAAAATCTCCGAGAAGTGAGTCTGTGCAAAAATGTGTGCAGATGCTTAGACTCAAAGTTTTCCTGAGTTAGAGGGTGAGTTGATAAGTCGTATACTTATTACCTTATTTAGTAGGTGGATTAGAATAGCTTAAAGTTGCAAGGATTCCCTGCTAAATCCATATTTTAACAGACACCAGGGCTGATTAAGCCTGAAGGCCTGAAAAGTCTAAGTGTTTAAGTTCTTTTTGTATTATTTCCCACTATTGACAAGTTTCTAATGCCTAAGTTTTCTTCCTAAATTCGTCATTTTTTTTTAAAATTAATTAATTAATTCAGACTAATTAATTAAGCTCAGGATTATGCAATTTACCACCCCCCATGCTTAAGTTGGACAATGTCCTCATTGGCAAATACATGGATGCAAAAGGGTTCAAAAAAATAGTACCTGAGTGACGTAAACTACCAGATCAGTCTGAATCCTCTGGGTTGCCTCCCAGGAAGCGCTGAGTTTAATGCCTCCAGCTGGGCGGTGCTTGGTGTCAGCCCTCAACGAGGGTGACACTTTCCTTGGGGGGTACCTGGGCCAGGAAATGCTTCAATCTTTGACCATTAACTGTAAAAGTGTGCCCAGTGTTAAGATCAGCGATTTCAACCACCCCATTAGAATAGGGCTTGACCACCCGAAATGGTCCTGTCCATTTGGACCTAAGTTTCCCTCGGAAGAGTTTCAGGCGTGCATCAAATAGCCAGACTTGTTAGTTCGGCTCAAAGGTTTTTCTATGAATGAGTCGGTTGTGAACGGCTTTCATTTGCTCCTTATATAGCCGACTATTGTCAAAGGCATCCCGACGAATTTCTTCGAGCTCAGATAATTGAAGCGTCTTTTGCGCACCGGCTAACTGGGGATCCATGTTACATTGCTTGACAGCCTAGTATGCCCGGTGTTCCAATTCGACAAGGAGATGGCAAGCTTTGCCAAAGACCAAGCGATAAGGCGACATGCCTATCGGGGTCTTAAAAGCGGTCCTGTATGCCCATAGGGCATCATCAAGTCGTGTGGACCAGTCTTTCCTGTCAGGTCTCACAGTCTTCTGTAAAATATTCTTGATTTGTCTGTTTGAGACCTCAGTCTACCCATTTGTTTGTGGATGATACGGGGTGGCAATGCGGTGGTTTACCCCGTATTTTCTAAGTAGGGCACGGAATTGGGAATGGATAAAATGGCTTCCACCATCACTGATCATGGCCTTGGGTATTCCAAACCGGGAAAAGATGTTCTTCTTCACAAAGTCCATGACCGTCTTGTGATCGCATCGTCGAGTGGCGACGGCTTCAATCCATTTGGAAACATAGTCTACCGAGACCAGGATGTACTCGAAGCCGTTGGATGGTGGAAAGGGGCCCATAAAATCGATACCCCAAACGTTGAAGATTTCGACAATCAAAATGGGCTGAAGGGGCATCATATCTTTCTTGGTCATGGTCCCCAGTGTTTGGCATCGCGCGTAAGTCTTGGCAAAGATGTGTGCATCCTTAAATAAGGATGACCAATAAAATCCAGACTGCAAAACTTTTGCAACTATTTTCTTGCCAGAGAAATGGTCGCCACACTCTTGGTCATGACAAAAGGAAAGCACACTCTGAACTTCATCTTCGGGGAGGCACCTCCTGATGATCTGATCAGCACAGAGGCGAAACAGCATGGGATCATCCCAGAAATAGTGCTTGGCCTCATCCAAGAACCTGTCCCGTTGCTGTCTGGACCAGCTGTGCGGGGTTTGTCCTATAACCAGGTAGTTGACATAGTCAGCATACCATGGCATTTTCTTGTCTTGCACGGCTAGGATGTGTTCATTAGGGAAGGTATCAGATAGAGGTAGGGAGGGTCCAATGTGGTCTGGATGAAGTCTTGACAAGTGGTCAGCCACCACATTTTTCGATCAGGCCTTGTCTCGGATTTCCAGGTCAAATTCTTGCAAAAGCAGGATCCATCTGATGAGCCTGGGTTTTGCGTCCTTTTTGGCCAACAGGTGCCGGATGGCTGAATGGTCGGTGTAGATAGTCACGTGGGATCCCAGCAAGTATGATTGGAATTTTTCCAGTCCAAAGACTACAGCGAGCAACTCTTTTTCTGTGACCGTATAATTACGTTGGGCCTCGTCCAACATTTTGCTCGCGTAGTAGATCACCACAGGCTTCTTGTCTTGCCTTTGTCCCAGGACAGCGCCTATGGCTAAATCTGATGCGTCACACATAATCTCAAAATCCTAGGACCAGTCTGGGGGTTGAAGTACAAGTGCGGTGGAGACTAAGTCCCGGAGGGTATGATAAGCCTGGATGCAATCAGGAGACATGTGGAAAGTGGTGTCGTTGGCTAGAAGGTCGGTCCAGGGTTTGGAAAGTTTGGAAAAGTCTTTGATGAACCTTCGGTAGAAGCCAACATGTCCTAGGAAAGAGCGAATCTGCCGGACCGAACTAGGTGGAGGAAGTTTGGAAATTAAATCAACCTTAGCTCGATCTACCTCGATGCCCCTATGCGAAACGATGTGCCCGAGGATAATTCCTTCTTGAACCATAAAATGGCTCTTTTCCCAACTTAACACCAAGTTAACCTCGATACATCGTTTCAGGATTTTCTTCAAGTTGCTCAAACAATGGTCGAATGAATTCCCGAATACAGAGAAATCATCCATAAATACCTCCAAGTATTCACCCACCATTTCTGAAAAAATGGCTAGCATGCAACGCTGGAAGGTCGTAGGTGCGTTGCATAACCCGAACAGCATTCGACGGAATGCAAACGTGCCATACGGGCAAGTGAATGTGGTCTTTTCCTGATCTTCCGGAGCAATTGCGACTTGGTTATATCCTGAATATCCATCCAGGAAGCAAAAATACTTCTGCCCTGCCAATCTTTCAAGGATTTGGTCAATGAATGGCAAGGGGAAGTGGTCCTTCTTAGTGGCTTCACTAAGCTTCCTATAATCAATACACACCCGCCATGCGGTGGTGGTGCGGGTGGGGATGGATTCGCCATGATCATTAGTGACAACAGTGAGTCCAGCCTTCTTTGGAACCACTTGAGTGGGGCTCACCCAGGGGCTATCAGAGATAGGGTAGATGATGTCAGCGTCGAGCCACTTGATAATTTCTTTTTTAACGACCTCCCGCATGTTAGGGTTTAACCGTCTCTGCATCTGGCGGGAAGGTCGGGCCCCGTCTTCCAGGTAAATCTTGTGGGTGCAATAGGTGGGGCTAATTCCTCTTAGATCTGAGATGGTCCAACCAATGGCGGCCCGGTGTTCTGAAAGAGTTGCAGTCAACCTTAGTTCCTGATCCTTGGTTAGATGGGAATTAATAATCACTGGGAAGGTCTGGTCAGGTCCCAAGAAGACTTACTTGAGATTCTCGGGCAATGGTTTAAGTTCAGGTGCGGGTGGGACCACAGTCGATGGGAATGGAAAGGGCGGTAGTTGATCAACATCGATCTCTTCAAATGGTGTCATGTGATGATACTCAGCCTTACAGAGGTCCACGGGTAATGATGGTGACGGGTCAGAACTACGGGTTTGGTGGTCTGAGATAGAACTGAGGGTAAGGCATTAATCGATTAAAGTTTCCACGGGATCATGTTCCTCAATGTAATCGCAATCAAAAGACTTTGTCACCCGGAAGATATCCAATTGCATTTTCCTGTCTCCGAAGGTGATTTCCATACATCCCGTGTCGCAGTCGATGTTTGCTTTAGCTGTAGCCAAGAAAGGTCTGCCTAAGATTATGGGTGCGTTCTGTACTTTTTCAGGGACCTTCATGTCGAGCACCAAAAAGTCGACTGGGAAATAGAAGTCCTTGACCCGTACAATAACGTCCTCGACAACCCCCTTCGGGGTTTTTACTGATCTATCTGCCAGCTGGATGGTGACAGGGGTTGGTGCCAGCTCCCCAAAACCAAATTGGTGGTACAGGGTTGTTGGAATTAGATTGATAGAAGCACCTAGGTCCAGGAGTGCTCTATCAAATGTCATGTCCCCGATATTGCAGGAAATTAGGGGCGCTCCTGGGTCACTTCGTTTGAGTGGAAGGTTGCTTGATATCACGGAACTCGCTTGCTCAGAGAGTACAACCTTCCTAGGTGCTTGAGGTCTCGGCTTACGCTTGGGTGTACAGGCATCCTTTAAGAACTTGGCGTAAGCGGGGATGTGTTTGACGGCTTCTAGGAGAGGAATATTAATCTGTACTTGCTTAAAAATCTCCAACAGCTCCTCAGTTTCCGCAGCATTCTTCTTTTTCTTAATTGTTTCCAAGGCCTCAGGGTAGGGTGTCTGAATGTGGACTGGTTCCATGTCTGGGTCCTTGGTTGGTGCCTCTTCTGAGTCGAGTATTTCAACAGGTAAAGTCTCGGGGAGAGTCGACCATTTGGGATCCTAGGTTTTGGTGCCGCTTCTCAAGGTCACAGCATTTGCAGAGGCATTGGGGCCATAGGGTGATCCTTGAGAAGACGAGGATGAAGAAGCGCCAAACCCAGGAGGTGTTTGTGGGGCTGGCTGGACCATGTGAGCCTGCCTGGGATTGCCTTGGAACCCTTGAGAATTGGGGCCTCTGTTAATTATGTTTCGCGGGTTCGGTTGTGGTTGGGAAGGTAGAGATCCTTGCTGTTTACAGTCCAAAAGTTGGCTTAACTGTCCCTTTACCAAGGCCATTTCTTCATGATGTTTCTGGTTCATGTCAGCCATCATCTTTATTAAGGTATCCATTTGGTTTTGTGGGGGAGGGGCCGCCCTATTCTGGTTATATTGGGGTCTAACTGGTGGTCCTTGCTGATAGGGGGGCAAGTGTGGCTGCTGGTTTGTCCTGGGCTGGTTTTGGAATTGCGGTGGTTTCTGGTTTGTCCAACCAAAGTTGGGGTGATTGCGCCAGTCGGTGTTGTAAGTGTTGGAGAAAGGGTCAGGTTTCGCATAACCTTGGATGGCTTGCACATCTTCTAAGATAGCCGATGTTGATGAAGAGGGAAGGGAGTAATCAAGGGTCGAGGGAGCAAAGGTCCCTCCCTGGAACGTGGTCGGGGGTTGTTCCAGGTTCAGTTGGGTGAAGGGCTGGACCAGGTCAACATTATGTGCTCCCTTTGCTAGGGAGAAAGTCTGCAAGGGGTTCCTGGTTTGATTCAGTAGCTCATCAATCTTTTTGTCCACCAATTCCACTCGATCTAACTTTTTGGCAATGATGTCCATGTCAACCATTCCAGAATTTGCTTGCACCTCATAAATCCTGCCACGGGGTTGACTGGACCTGTTAAACTGGTTCATGGAGTCATTGTTGAGAAAATTCTCGCTCATAGACTCAAAGAGCTCAAACGCGCTCTCCTCATCTTTGTTTAGGAAGTTTCCCCCGCATGAGGCATTGACGAAGTTCCGTAGGTTGCTGTCCAGACCGTGGTAAAAGATCTGGGCCAATTGCCACCTTGGGACATTGTGGTGTGGGCATTTCCTCAAAAGTTCATTAAATCTTTCCCACGCCTCATGAAATTGTTCCCCACCCTGGAGTGTGAAGGTAGTGATAGCTCTCTGAGGGCATTGGTCTTTCCTATGGGGAAGAATTTCTTTAAAAATGCATGCCTCAGTTCTTCCCAGGTGGTGATGGGTCTACCTAGGGTTCTAAGCCAATGAGAAGCCTTGTCTCTTAATGAGAAAGGGAACATCTTGATTAGAACAATGTCAAGGCTAATGTTCCTAGGTTTCACTGTTCGTGCTATGCGGTCGAGATCCTCCAGGTGTTGAAAGGGATCCTCATTTGAGCTTCCATGAAAGTGTCTCTGGATCAAACTTAAGATGTTTGGTTTCAACTCAAAATCATCTCCCGCCTCGGGGATCCTAAGGTGTGGCTCGACTCTAATAGCAGAGGGATTATAGAAATCACGGAGAGGTCTTGGCTGGTCCTGAAATGGCGGTAAATCAAGTGGTGGTTGTCCTGGTATGTCATGGAAAGGTGGTGGTTGTTCTTGTGGGTTCTGTAACCGTTGTATGGCTTGCATGATGGTGTGGATTTGTTGTTGCTGAAGCCAATGGTTAGCATTGATTTGAGCTTGGATGATGGCCATAGCATCTGGTGGGGGTTGATCTTCAGCCTCATATACCCTAGGTTCAGCCATGTTTTCAACAGAATTACGTCGCCTAGATTCCTGCCCCAAAACACACAATTCGGGATGCAGTGAGCGCCTCCCGTGCATACACTAGAGAAGAATAGGAGGGGATGCGGAGGGCGACAGATGCGAGAAATGTGTTTCAATCAAGCACTCAAGCCTAATCCTTATGGTGTATTCCTTAGGAGACCTAGAAATCTCACAAAGGGTGATTAAGTCCGTAAGCACTGGACTCCCCTTCCCAAGGCTAATCTGGCCAGGTTGATTACGAGGGGATTGTAGGGAAGGTTCTTCCTTTGGCTTGCGCCTCCGGTTCCATAGACCCCACAACCGCGGTCGTTTGACACTGCCCTGCAGCCTAGTCACCAGATTCTACCAAGGGAATGAAAGCCAAGTGCCTAGCAAACAAAACCTCGCCTTTTGAGACTTAACTCAGTCCTGCCTAGGGCACGTCTACTCAGTTTTAAAGGGTTAGGATAGTGCTTGTGCTTAGGGTGATGTGATGAGGCGTTGATTGGGGTGGTGCCTCTTAATTTTCCACTTTCAAAGTGTGTGCTTCTAGCAAAACATGATTTTCAAGCAAGGATTTTTAAGGTGTGGTGTCTTTTAGTATTTCATCCTTACTTTAGTGTTTTTTAGGGTTGACGTGTCTTAATGTTTTCAACCAAGTTTCAGTGGGCACGTCAAGTTCTGCACACAATTCGATGAAAGTAGATTTCCTTTTTATTTTGTAGAGGCTCTAAAAACTCTAGTGTACTCATCCTAATGATCATGCGGCTTCTATTAGATGAGTCAGTTTTAGGGTTGAGTGGTGCGGCCCAGGTCAACACATGGTGGCTTCGCAAACACCACTCAAGAAAGAAAAGAACACTCCAAGAATTTATTCAGCATATTAGAGTGTACATTTTTTTTTTGTAGGGTGATGTGTTAAGAATGTGGGTCAAGCAATCATTCACCACGCCAATTTTTTCAGTTTTTTACAATTTTTTTAGCTTTTTCACGCAAGAAAACAATGAGAGAGAGATTGCTCACTATCGGTCCTCGAGGCGCCTACTCCCTTGCTACCGTCGTGGAATGCGTCGCTTCGCCGTCCATGCGCCGAATTCCTGCAACCGTCAAGTAAAAAGGAAAATAGGGCATGATGTGAGAATGAATGTGGAATGGAGGTGATAAAACAAATCCGTTGCCTCCCCGGCAACGGCGCCAAAAACTGACGTGCCGTAGTGCGTGTGTTAAGAGGTGTCATTATAGTTGCACTTGATATGTCGATTTTAAAAGAAGTAAACAGAGGTGAGTCCGAGTGTCGGTCTCAGGGAGGCGTGGAAATCGGATTTTGTTTATCACTTGTTGTCACGAAAAAGGCGGAGTTTTGCTTGCGAAAGAGACGGTTTTGAAAAGCGAGAGCGAGAGAGAGAGTTTAGGGTTAGAAAGCTCTTAGTTTTGATCATGCACTTTAAACAGAAATTAAAGTGGCGACTGAACGGAAAATAATTTCATTAAACATGCATTCATAGTTCATGGTTTACAACATTAAATACATGCTTCAACAAAAGTAAATGAAAGCTTAAAAGAGAGAGAGAGAGGTAGAGAGAGAGTGGAGAGCGACGAGGCAGCCACGGCGGTGGAGGAGGCTCCGTCGGCGGCTCGTCGTCTCCGGTGATTACAAGAGTGCCTAAAACTAGCTAGGAGAGGAGTGGAGTAGTTGCAAGTGGGAGAGCATGCCTTGAATGGTGGTAGAAGGGGGTTTAAATAGAGTTAAGGGCTTCCTAAAAGAAGAATGGGCTTTAGCGACATCCAGAGCGTCGCTAAAACCGCTTCTATAAACGTCGGTGAAGCCCTCTTGCCGCCGGTCAGCTGCCCGCCCCAGTCTTCTTCTCCACGAGATCCGTGGCCGTTGATCGAGAGCCGTTCGATCGAAGATCGGACGGCTGAGAGCCTTCGGCGCACGCGCTGAGATCGCGCCTCGGGCGCGCGTGCCCGCGCGCGTTTCTGCCCGGCGTGCGTGTGCGCGTGGGAGCTAGGGAGCTGTCGTCGCACCGCGTGGCGTTATCCTGGCCGCCCGCTGTTGATCGGGCGGCCCAATTTTGCCGCGCCCTTCGCTCGCCTTCGATTTCTGCTCCGCGCGGCTCAAACGCGCGTCGCAGCGATGCGGGCGTGTGCACTAACCGTTGCGCCACGCCCACGCTTTGTCGCGGCGACCGCGGGTGAGCGCGCGGATCTCGGTCGTTCGATCGAAGATCAACGGCCAAGATTCGTCTTTGGCTGGCTTGAGGGTGTGCGAGCGGTGGGGGCGGGGCGATGTGGCGCTCTCTGGGCCGTTGATCTCCAGATCAACGGTCAGAATTTCTTGGGCCCATTGTGGGAGCTCCGGATGTCAGATTTGGCCGATCTTGAGCCCGTTGGACTCCGTTCGTCATTCTGAATCCATCCGTGCGATCCGATTGCTCATCTGAGGCCTGCTTTGACAAATTATTTACACAAATGGCCATTAATACAATTTATAAGCAATCTTGGTACTTGATGCATGCAATGCTGCTATTCTACTTTATGTTGCGCCTTTTATTCTAAAGATGGGCCATATTCAACCTAATTACTACCCCCTTGTGTGGTGTTATCAGTGGGTACGGCGATGATGAAGGGGTTGCAGAGGCGTCAGCGGATGTGGTGCGACGCGGATGAATAGGAGGAAGAGAACCCTGCCACTGGTATTGTGGCCGAGCAACAAGGGAAAGAGAGGGTCAAGTTGAAGTGGGTCTGTTTTAGGTTTACAAGAAGTCCTTTAAATTATCAGAATTTACATGAACCATTTTCTGTTTGAACCAACCCACTTTTAATCTTGTTAAGATCATTTGACTTGTGTTTAGCCCATGAGAAAATCCATTGTTGTACTGCAATGGTAAAATTGCAGTTTTACCCCTTATTTCTTGCTTTTATCTCAGAATGGTTATTCATTGAGTTAAGACCTCCAGTTGGTTATGTAGGAGCTTTTGTTCTCTTTTATGGGTCAAAATGAGCTAGTTTGGGCTCATGATAGTGTTCCCATCAGTGGGGAAATCTCTTAGGAATCTTTCTTCTAAATTTGGAAGAGATTGAGTGTGAAATTAAAGAGAAAACTCTAATTGAAGGTCGCCGGAGTTGTAGGAATAAGACTTCTGCATTCATGGAGGTGGCGGGGACCTTTTGGAGAAGAAGACAACAAAGATATGGGCCTATTTGTAATGAATTTCAAAAGCTAGGGGCACTTGTGAAATTAAATGAATCAGACAAGACTGAAATGCGAACTAGGTTAAGATGATCTCTGATTTGACCCAAATTTTGGTATAAACCTAATTTGGATCCAAGGAATCCAATGGTGAAGTTGGATTTTGGTTTTGACCTAATTTGATTGGGTAATTTATGTAAAAACCCAAATTAGGGCAATAGTCTGTTTGAGACTCTATTTCAGGTAACAATGAGTTCAGACGGTCAAATCAAGGATGCTAAACCTTAGAGAATATTTTTCTATGATTTTTAGAGGGTTTAGATAAATTTTATCATAACTAGAACCTCAGTTAATTAAGAGGGTTTGTTTTTAAGATTTCAGATGTCCATTAATTCTTGAAATGCATGAAAACTTATTTCTGTCTTCATGGACCCACTTATTAGACATTAATGACTAAATGACCTTTAATAAACCCCTGGCATACCCCGTGGTTCTTCTGTACTTGTGATAAGATGGTAAAATTGCAGAAATAACCCTATTTTCATCTTTTCTTCTCAAAACAACTTAACCTGCCCAAAAGACCTTTTAACTGATATGTACGGGCTTTTATTGGTTTTATCAGACCAAATTGAGCTAGTTTTGTCTCATGATGGTGTTCCCATCAAACCCCCATACCTAGCTTTTGCTAGTCCCTGAGTAAAACTATATCGATCAAACTAGTTATCTAGGTCGGATGTAATCGTCAGGATGGCTTACTAAGCTGCATCTCTAGGAATTAGATCTTAATACCAATAATAGGTCTAGAGGTACTCAAGTACCAACCCAAATCAAGACCTGACTAGCTTTTGTCTAAGTCTGCCGTGAAGGTTTCTGAGGCCCACATGAACTAACCTAAGGTTTGTTGGACCTAGCGGTTAAAGCACCCGTGCTTGAAACATGGTTAGTCCAGGTTCAGTTTGCCAGAGCATTTTGTAAGAGATATATATAGAAGGGGATTTTTATTTATGGAGAGCTTTCTCTCTCATTTTCTTTTCATTATATTTTTCCTTAGATCCATCTTCGGATTGACCCTAAACACGGTCTGTATCAGATTCCTTGTCCCCACCATCAATCCTCGCAGGGTCCTTCGCAATCGATGCTTCGAGATAGCACCGCCCATGGCAACCCTCAGAACCCTAGCTTTCGAGATTTTGGGATAATCCCGCCCATGGCATTTTGTAGCTGAATCTAAAACCCTGGCAATTGAGATTTCAGGATAATCCGGCCCGTGGCATTTGAACTAGCGTAAGGTGCTGACGTGCCCCCAGTAGAATATTTAGATATCCTAGGAGAGAAGCACCAAGGAGACGATATGTTATTACGCATCTTCGAGGGGAGTTGCCCGTCTCTTCATGTTGGGAACTCATCCAAATCAACTTATTTTTTCGAGCCGCTCCTAATCTAGATCTTAGGACCATTTTCAAAATAGATTAAAATGCCATTTGGCGTGATTTTATTATTTAAAGCGCACTGAACCAGACTGTGTGTGATTTAGGGTGCTTAAGTTACTGAGTCCAGCAAACCAGAGGTCAGTTAACGAGGTCGAATACTACCTAAGCCTTAGACCTGATACACAAGCTTTACATTTTCCCCAACCTCTTGAGGACTAATCTGGATCTTGGCAAGTACGTCAGTGTTTAAATACAATCAGATTCAAGAGGCTTAAGGTCGGTAATTGCCACTAATCCCTTAAGTTTTAGCCTTCTAGGTCGTAATTCATCATTCGATCCAACCAAGAAGTTAGATAAGTTCCATATTACTTTAAGGGACTCAATTTCTTTCTTTATCTTTTTGCTCCTTTCTTTTCTTTTCAATTTTTCTTCCCTCCTTTTCTCATTTTTCTCAAAAATGGCTCTCCTTTTTCCTCAACCTCCTCTCTTTATTTTTTTTTTCAATGAAACCCTTTTTTATGAATTGATTCTCACAGCATTTTGCACTTTAATAGCCCCCATGCCTATGGTTTGCAATGTCTTCATTGTAAATTGGGTGGGTTCAAGTTCAGCTTAGATCATACATTAGAACAAGTTCAAGGGGTGGGTGGAAAAATCGGGGTGACTGTTACGGATGATTTCAAGCTCTGGTACGAGTATCAAAGGTGGAGTCGGTTGTTCTAATGGATGAACCCTAAAGTGCACTATTGAGTTCAGCAAAGAGATGTGTCAAAAGGGTTTTGGGTTTTTCAAAAGATGATGGGTTGCCTCCCATTAAACGCCGAGTTTAACACTATCAGCTGGGTGCTGACGAGTTGATCTTCAGTTTCGTTAAAATTTTAAACATAAAATGACGTATCGTTGTAAAGCTTTTATGGTGGAAAATCGACTATCAAAACATTTAATATTTCTAACCACAGTATTAGGTCGTATCCACAGGGAGGATCGAGCCAAATAAACTCGTTATTATCAAAACATGATATGCCGGAATTGTCATTATGCAAAACAAGAGGGAGATGCTCATAAAATCACTAGAATAAAATATTATTATCTAAAAATTCAAAATAGCGGCAATGGCAGTTAATGTAAATATTAATTCCTCGTAAAACAGAGCTTTTGCTCTCTCTCTTCCTCACACACATGGAGGAGGGGCCGTCGGCCGGCCTACGAGCTATGGAGGTGCACCGGAGGACGGGCGTCGAGATGGCGATGATGGGGCAGCAGATGATTGTTGGAGGCAGCTGGTCGGAGGTGCATGAGCAGTAGCCATGAGCGGCCTGTTATGCTAGAGGAGAGGCATGGTTGGCAGTCATGGCTATCAGGGAAGGCATAGTGGAGCTTGGTCGTCGACTTGGTGGTGTTGGCATCGAGGAAGAAGGTTGATGGAGTCTGAAGGCGTTGCTGCTCGCTGCGGCTTTTTGGGTTCTTTTATATGATGGAAGGGTGGAACAGGGGGTGGTTTGAAGGAGAGGAGGAGATGAGGGAATGGGTTGTGGGTTTTGGGGTTCGAGTGAGGGTAGCGTAGCGTGATGGTGATCTACGTCAAGGAAGGTGATGAAGGTGAGGGGGAGGGGGAAGGACAGCGGTGGTGTTGGGTTGAGTTGTAGGTGGTGGTGGTGGTGGGTCACATAGAGAAAGAAGAGGAAGAAGATGAAGGTGATGTGTTTTGGTGATGGCGGTGGTGTGCTTGTGCACCCTGTCACAGTGCACACATGATTGGTGGCGTTGGGGGCACGACAGAGTATGCGAAGTCCACGGTGTAGGCTTGTTTCATGACATACACAGGTTCCATAGTGCAGGAGATGGAGGAGGATGGAGGAGATCTCCGTAGGGGGGCTAGAAGATCCCTCTCTCTGTTGGCCCTCTCTCTTTTTAAAAGTCCCCTAGTTTGTTCCTTCGGCTGTTGACTTCTCCAACCACTTGCGAACATCGCGAGTGGTTGAAACCAATGGATAAGCATTGGCAGATCTTTATCAGATGTTTGACTTCATCATCAGACGTCTTAAAAAATGTAAAGTCAAGGAACTTGTCCTGGCAATTCCCAGACATCTATCCTTAGCTCCAGACGTCTTATAAACGTAGAAATGTCGTGTGAACTCTTGTACCTAGCCTGCATTCATAAAATAAATTATATTATCATAACATTTGTTATTAAAAGTGAAATTTGAGCATAAAATTAAATGCAAGATAAGGTAAATTGCCATTTAACTCCTACTAAATTAATAATTAAGGACAACTAATTAAAAAGTACTTAAGCCAAATAATGATCCACTAAAGTGGACTTATTAAATGCCCCCATGCTTAAGTTTTGCTAGTCCCGAGCAAAAATGAAAAACAATAGAAGTAATTAGAAGATTTCTTCTTTCCTTATTCAAAAATTTAGAGATTTAGACAACTGTGAAGTGATAGTAACCTAGGTAACGGATCTAAGTGAAATAACCAACTTACATTTGCAGTTCGTACTCATCCCTTGGTAAATATTTCTATCGGAATAGGTAACTACTTCCCTCAGGGATAAAGCAGAAAATAATATGTAGTTTGACCTCTGTTTTTTAGCTTAGGTAGGAGATACTGAGTTGAATTGATTTATATTTGGTAGCTCACACTCTTCTGGTGCTACCTGTAGTCTAGTATTGTAGACTCTAACTCTCCAGACTATCAAATGAGTCAACCCAGAGAGTGGCTAAGCAACTGTGCTCACTTGATGTTCCTTTGTGCTCACTCTTTTCCTTCTTTTCTTTCTGAGATCACAAATCTCACTAGATTTTGTAAATGTACTCACTATTTGGTGGCCTCACATGACATTCACACTTCAATTAAAATCCTAGTAACCCTATAACTAAGTTAGAAGACCTCAACTAGTATTTGGGTGATCAGAAATACTAAAATGTAGGTATGGGTCATATTTGGTGGAACACAATGGGTGTTTTTATTGCCTCAATGTTATGGACACCTGATAAAATTAACACTTAAGACAACTATAACTCGAACATTTTTTTTCTCTTTTTTTCTTTTTTTTTTTGTATATATATGTTTCTCTCTCTATTTTTTTTTTCTTTTCTTTTTTCTATATATCTATATATTTCTTTTCTTCTTTTCTTTTTTTATAACTCCACACAACACGACGCAGACTTTTACTCATGAGACATTAATAGAGATGATGATGGTCAAGAGGATATTGTGTGGCTTATTTGGTGGAAGTACCTACTCTCGTCATTGGAAGGAATGGATAGGACACGTGTATTTCTGACCTTTGACACTACTAACCTCCTTCAGCCAAGGACTCTATGAAGGATGGTCATAACCATCCACCATAATCATAGTTTTATTAGAAATCAATCTTTATGTATCTGCCTTATTTGGTGACTCTCAAGAATTCACACAATATTCGCACGCAAGAACAAAGAGTGAAAATTATGCCTAACTCTGAGGTATCATCATCTAATTATCCAAAACTTAATAGTCCTTGCACTAGACTTAGCGCACTAGTAGTCTCTCTAGTTTCTTCTCACAAATATGAGATGGATCTAATAGAAGATAGTATGCCTGACTCCCTATTAACTGTCTAAGGGTTCAGCAGACTCAAAATGCTTATTGGTTTTCTTAAAAGGATCCATTACATAGTCTACGTGCAAGTGAAGTAATTGTACTGGATTCTAAATTTAAGAAACAATTTTAAGAAGAAAATATTTAATGACACCTTCATGACAAAGATGTTTTGCTAGAGACTAACCAATTTAGCTCAACAAAAGAGAGATTTTTTTTTTTAATGCTAATGCAGCTAACCTAAATGCATGAATACTAACTAAAAATGCAAAATGTACCCCCCATGCCTAAATCCTACAATGTCATTGTAAAATTAAAACAGGGGGAAAAAGGAAGGAAATCACCTAATGATGGTGTTATTCTGAATGTTGGGTTGCCTCCCAACAAGCACTGTATTTTCTGTCGGCAGCCAGACTTATAGGGAACCTGTAAGTATGGTTTCAAACAGAAAGAGCTAGGCCCTAAAAATATGTGTAACAGCGAGAGCATAGAAAACAGGTAGCCACGGATGTTGGCGAGCTGATGATGCAACATTATCCCAAATGCTCGCTAGAAGACATGAAAGCAGAGAACCTCGTAGGCTACCTGGGGAGGTCTAGGAATAATGAAAGGAACATGAGAAGGGAACTCCGGAAATGGAATAAGTGGAGGATAATAAGGATCCTACAAAGCAGGAAGGGTTTTAAAAGATATAAACATAGCAATTTCAAACCCTTGAATGGCGAGACTAAAAGTACAAGCATCAATCCACACTCGCCATTCTACCCGAGGATGTATTGGCCTGATATGCTCCCTAGAAAGAATGTATATGAGCAAAGACCTGAGCCAAGGATTGGCTAGGGAGTGTAAGGGTTATTTGTGGTCTTGGGAGGTAATGATAAAGTCCAAAGAGGGCTTAGTCAGTGTCGAGTCCAATTCCAACAACGATTCAGATTGTGTATTCTCCCTAACAATTATTGCAGAAAAATTCACGTCACCCTGCCTATCATTAATGATTAGAGTCATATTTCACCTTCCAGTATATGTGAATCAACGGTGGACTCCAAATTAAATTCCTTTGATGGCAGGGTCAAAGCAACAAAATCATTATCATTAATTTCATCCCTGGATTCTTTTGGTTCACTTGAGTTTTTGTCGGGGTGTATATGTATTCACCAGTAAAGAGAGGAGTTGGATTAGTATCCTCAATTATTTCTGAAGGAGGATCAGTTTTAATGTTTTGGAGTAAGCCTATATCACTCAATTCTTTGTTCTTCTTAGGGAATAAATCCTCAATTGATGTATATTATCCCCGAGAGTCTCCCGTAGGCTTCTCGCTATTGTGTTCGTCCTCCAATATCAACTCCTGGTTTTGCGGAGGATGACTCTCAAAATCAAAAGAAGGGAGGGATCCGGATTTCACCAAATTATTTATATCTTTAGGGGGTAAGTCCTTGAATAACACATAATCCCCCTGCGATGCACTCTAGATTCTAAGGCCAACTTCGTCTATCGAGATATCATCCTCCTCTAAAATAGACTCTTTGTACCCCTGAGACCAAAATTGATCCAATTCATCCGCCATTCCCTTAGGGTCACATTCATTGGGCGCATTTAAATCCTTAGAATGTTGGATGGTAGGTGTTGATTCCCTAAGTGGAGGGTCAGGATTAGGCTCACTAAGGGTAGAATGGGGTTCCACCAGATAATTAATAAGGGAAGTGATATGAATAATATGACCTTGACCCGAGTTATTAGGGGTAAGGAAAATACTGTCATCAGGGTTAAGGTCTTCAAGAGGTACCATCTTCCCTTTCTTTTGACTCTAATATAGCTCGGGTGGATAATCACTAGGATCGTTCTCTTCTAGTGGCTGTCTCATGGGGAGAGTCTAAGTGATAGGTACTCAAAACGGGATCCTTATTGTCATTGGTTTCCTCAAAATTATTTTCATGATTACGGTTGTACAGGTAGCGATCGGAATCATTAGTAAGAGCGTAGCTAGCTATCTAATTTCCCTATTCAATTGTTGACTATTCCTCAACATCTCTCCCATAGACTCTATCATTTCTTTTTGTTGTTTTTGCATTTCTATCATAAAAGAGGAGAGACTACTACTATTAGATTGGGGAGGATAGTCAATCTCAGGCTCTAGTTGCCTAAGGATATTGGTCCAACCTCGATAAGGAAAATCATGAAGGGTGGGAGGGTTGGGTGTTTGCATAGTAGTAGGGATTCCATGGGTGGAAAATCCCGCTCCTAGGCTCTACTCAAAAGTGGGAGTTATTGGGCCAGTACTCCCAGGATAGGAATATGAATGATCCCATGAATTGTCAATGTACCTATCAAAGGATGGATACGCTTGGGGCATGGGATCCTGGTTAAAATGATAGGAGTAAGGAAAGTCCATTTCTTTCAATTAAATGGTTTAACTCTCTTAGGACTTAGATAGATTAAAAAAAAAGAAACTTCCTAGAGAGCTTTATCATGCACACGCCAAGCAAACTCAAGGCAAAAGGTCTTTTGTTGATTTAAAGTTCTTTAAGTCCTCTTCCAACTCTTCAGCTTGGCCAAATATAGTCAAGGTAGTGTTTCTCCGTTCCCACATAAATGGTATAAGAGAAATGAGGCACTTGAAATTTCTGGTCAGTGACTGTTAAGAAGGTTGAGGTTACTTTTAGTTCTTTTTGGGTGATCAATCAAGTTGTCAAGCAATTACACACCCTAAATTGACCTTCGAGTGCCCTAAAGATGTACACTTTGTTGCGATGATATTCTCTAATGCTCAAGTAAAAAGGTACTCCAAGGATGGAACCAAGGGATGCAAGTAGGGTGAACCTTTCCTTTGAGGCATTGCGTTAGTAGTGCCTCTTAACTACCCTTGAATTCCTTTAAGGGGTGTCCCACTCCTTAGAGTATCAAGTCACTCGAGCAAAAGTTAATACTACCATCACAAAGCGAGATAGGAGGGTTTGCACAGATAAAGAGATCGATGCCTATAGCCTTAAGGGTCCAAGTCCTAGTGCAGTGCCTATAGTGCATGTTCAGTGCAGGAAGTGTGCATCACACCACGAAAAGTGATTTTTCTTTTGAAATTCGCAGCCATGTTATTCAAACACTTCCTGTATATTTTTTTTTGTTTCTTTTCAAGAAGTAATGTGACCACTTGATAAATATTTTCAAATCAGCTTAAATGGTCTTTTTTAATTATGTCCAAATGCAATGCGTATGCAGATAACTGATGCACAAGAAAAGACGCATCTTACTCCAGCTCTCTTCAATGCAGGATGTTTACAATGCAAAAAGAAAAGCTAGATGCTACTCATTGAATCCTAGATGGTTGCCCTATAGATATGCAGCTTCTAGCAGACAGTTTGATTTTTTTTTTTAATAATAATAAACAAACAAACCTAATCTAACTAACTAACCAACATGCAGTTCAAAAAATTTGAATAATCCTATAATCTAAATAAAATGGGAACATGCTCCCAAAAATATGCTCTCGCATACAATAGCGTAAAGCAATAAAAGCATTGGGAACGGGTTCCCAAAAATGCCCAACACGGGTCCACAAGACAAAAATTAAATGTCTAAGGTCTATCTAGCCTGATCTAAGTCTAAACAGATCTCCGGTCGCCAATCCTACTTCCCACGGGTAGGATCAAGGCCCACGTGCTCTTGTTGCTGCCCTCTAGGTAGCGTCAAGGTCCACCAAAAATATCACCTTCGTCGTGCACGCCTGCCATGTTCATTTCTTCCAAATAGATGTACCTCGCACAGGAAAAAGAAATAGATCAATGTATATATTGACCTAATTAGAAATTACTACGAACAGGAAATACGTGCGAGTTTACTAGGATCGTTGCCTCCCCAGCAACGGTGTGATTGCGTAGCAATCATAGGTCTTAATTGACATAAATTAGGCTAGGACTTAGCATAAGTTAGGGTAATTCATGCATGCATAAGCATTTTCTACATCTTTACTGCTTTCCTTTAGCTATGCATGAAATAATGTTATAATGTGCTGATTAAGTGTATTATGTCAATTGCAGGCAATAAGCTGATCAGGAGTTGGATCTGGAGCAGGATCTGAAGCTGGATCAGGAATAACGAGAGTTGCAGCAGAGATGGAGCAGAAGGCTTAGATTAGATGTAGGAATAATGATGTAAGGGAGTTAAAGGTTTGCTATTCTATTAATTAGGAATAAAGCAGTAAAATGTGAAGAGCTTAGGTCCATCCTAGCCTTAGGATAGCCTAGAGACTTCCCCAAGCCTTAGCCACCCTTAGATTAGGTCATAACACCCTAGGAAGCCCTAAAACCCTAGTTCCAACCCTTATCTGGACGTCCAGATAAGCTATAGGACGTCCAGGACCCTTAGCCATCTCCCGCACACCTCAAACCCACTTCTACAGTGTTATTGGACGTCTAGACACTTTGTCAGACGTCCAATTTCTATAGAATACCCAAAACAGAACCTAGATTTCCCCCTGACTCAGATTGGACGTCCAGAACTGAAGTCTGGACTTTTGATTTTTGAGTATAAGTCGTCTGATCACATTTTTGGATGTCTGGTATTGGTCGCCAGCCCTTGTTTTGAGATTCAAGCCTTGATCTTAGATCTCTAGCTCGATAGACCTAATCCCAACCCCATAGGAACATAAATTAAGGTGTCCCAACCCTAGTACATCACCTCTTGACTTACCTAAGGACCTAATTAGGTCCTCACCAAACCCAATTGACTTAGATCAAAGTCAATTACCTTCACATAAGTTAATTGGACTCATTGAGTCCAATTGAGCTTAGATCTCAACCCACACAAGTTCAATTGGACTTAGTGAGAGTCCAATTGACCTAAACCCAACCTAATTGAGTTATTTCACTCTCAATTAGGTTCACACTCACCCAATTAAACTTAGGTTAAGTGTAATTGCAAATTTCCCTTAGCAATTAGGGTCTGTAACCCTAATTCAAGACATACACCTACTTAAACCCCTTAGGACCTAACCTAAACCACCTAGCCACATAGAGCACAACCACACACACACACACACACACACACACACACACACACCCATTCACACACACACACTTCTCTAGAGTTCTCTAGAACTCTCTTGAAGTGGCGCCACCTCTTGGTTGCCAAATTTAGCAACCAAGAGGCATTCAAAATGAGATCCACATTTTTTGGATCTCATAACCATATGGCAGGCCACTCTTGGACTCTCTCTAGAGAGTTCCACACCTCTCTAGAGAGAAGCCCTTAGGTCTATAAAAAGACCCAATGGGTGGCCATTTGCACCCATTCACGTTCTTGGCACCCATTCACTCCATTGGCTCCATTCACATCCACCTCCACTTAGGCTAGCCACTCCATCTCCACGTGTTCACCACCACCATGAAGGACACCATGCCGGGATGCTGGATCACTCCTCTCTCTCTCAAAGGGTCGGCCTAAGCTCCATTGGCCATCCCTCATTCTCCTCTCGACCACTCCAAGGCCATCGGGGACCACCTCCGAATGCCCTTTTGTTCTGCTAGATCTAGATTAGTAGTTTATGCTCTTCATAGTTTTACTGCTTTTTATTACTTCTTAGTAGCGTAGTCCTTATTCTCCCCGAATGATGTATGCAAAATCCCCCTGTAGATTCTTGTATGCGATCGTTTTCTGGTAGCTAGATTTCCATTTTAAGCATTTATGTACAAGTTTTCCTCTACAGTTCTTGTTGCAAACAACTCTCCAATGGAATGAATGAGAAAATGCATTTTTATATATATCTCTATATGTTTGAAATCACCATGAGCTTAATGATTGCCATTCTTTTTGCGTGATTCGAGTTGCCTATTTTCAATTGTTTATCTATTCTGCAACAAGCATGTCGTTTCCTGAAAATATAGAGAATCTAACGATAGACGTATTTTCCATGAATAGTCACCACCTCACTAGAATCGTGCGTACAGAAACTCACACGTTCACCTTTGTGATTTATTTAACACATGCGCACGTAATCAGGGTTCATAATAGAAGTGGTGAAATCTTAATCAGGAGATTGGAAATCGGCGTGCGAATTTAAACAAGGTAGAGCGGTAAAAGATCGAATTCTAAAGTAAAACAAATGCCTCCCAGAGATGAACAACCGGGACTCAAGTCTCGTTATCTTTAGAAAATAATTTCTTTGTTTGATCATATTGCGCACTATACTATGACACTTTTCCCATTAGAAACACACTCTACGCTTTCAACATGGTGCCATTTGACGAGTCAATCTTCACTTTCGTAAAAATTTTAAACATAAAATGACATATCATTTTAAAGCTTTTGTGGTGGAAAATCGACTAACAAAACATTTAATATTTCTAACCACAGTGATTAGGTCATATCCACAGGGAGGATCGAGCCAAATAAACTTGTTATTATCAAAATCCATTGTTCCCTCTTTATTTCCCTAAAAAATCAAGTTAAGATTCCTTTTAAACTAACTAATCAATAACATGATATGCTGGAATCGTCATTATGCAAAACAAGAGGGAGATGATCATAAAATCACTAGAATAAAATATTATTATCTAAAAATTCAAAATAGTGGCAATGGCAATTAATGTAAATATTAATTCCTCACAAAATAGAGATTTCGCTTTCTCTCTTCCTCGCATGCATGGAGGAGGGGCCACCAGCCGGCCTGCGAGCTGTGGAGGTGCACCGAATAACGGGCGTCGAGATGGCGGTGACGTGGCAGCAGATGATTGCTGGAGGCAGCTGGTTGGAGGAGGAATGGCCGACCGAAGGTGCGTGAGCAGCAACCGTGAGAAGCCTGTTGCGCTAGAGGAGAGGCATGGTTGGTGGTCACGGCTGTCAGGGAAGGCATAGTGGAGCTTGGTCGTCAACTTGGTGGTGTTGGCGTTGAGGAAGAAGGTCGACGGGGTTCGAAGGCGTTGCTACTCGCTGCGGCTTTTTGGGTTCTTTTGTGCGATGGAAGGGTGGAATAGGGGGTGGTTTGAAGGAGAGGAGATGAGGGAATGGGTTGTGGGTTTTGGGGTTCGGGTGAGGGCTGCTAGGCGTGATGGTGTTCTATGATGAGGAAGGTGATGAAGGTGAGGGGGATGGGGGAAGGACGGCGATGGTATTGGGTTGAGTTGCAGGTGGTGGTGGTGCTAGGTCACATAGAGAAAGAAGAGGAAGAAGATGAAGGTGATGCGTTTAGGTGATGGCGGTGGTGTCCGTGTGCACCCTGTCATAGTGCACACATGATTGGCGGCGTTGGGGGCACGGTAGAGTATGCGAAGTCCATGGTGCAGGCTTGTTTCACGGCGTACATAGGTTCCACAGTGCAAGCGATGGAGGAGGATGGAGGAGATCCCTGCAGGGGGGCCAAAAGATCCCTCTCTCTGTTGGCCCTCTCTCTTTTTAAAAGTCCCACAGTTTATTCTCTCGACCGTCGACTTCTCCAACCACTTGCGAACATCGTGAGTGGTTGAAACCAACGGATAAGTATTGGCCGATCTTTATCAGACGTTTGATTTCATCATTAGACGTCTTAAAAAATGTAAAGTCAAGGAACTTGTCCTGGCAATTCCCAGACGTCCATCCTTAGCTCCAGACATCTTATAGATGTAGAAATGTCGTGTGAATTCTTGTACTTCACCTGCATTCATAAAATACATTATATTATCATAACATATGTTATTAAACGTGAAATTAGAGCATAAAATTAAATGCAGGCTAAGGTAAATTGCCATTTAACTCCTACTAAATTAATAATTAAGGACAACTAATTAAAGAGTACTTAAGCAAAATAATGATCCACTAAAGTGGACATATCAGGTGCAATAAGCTCAGGGAGAATGGAGATCAATGGATAACACAGCCAAATTCGCATTAGTAAGTTCGATGAATGACTTGAGTTGCTGGCCATTTACAATGAAAGGTTCAGAATCAAGGCTGGGTTGACTGATTTTGACGGCTCCATTTCCAAAGATTCGCCTTACCAAGAATGGTCCAATCCATTTAGATCTGAGTTTGCCTGGGAAAAGTTTTAGCTTGGCATCAAAGAGTAGGACCTTCTAACTAGGATGGAAAGTTTTTTTAGATGTGTTTGTCATGAAAAGCCTTCACCCACTCTTTGTAAATTCGTGAATTCTCGTACGTGTCATTGCGTAGTCCCTCGATCTCACTCATTTGAAGTTGATAGTGGGTTATGGCCTTAAGGAGATCTAGATTACACTTCCATACTACTTAATAGGCTTTGTGCTCCATCTCGACAGGGAGGTGACATGCCTTCCCGTACACCAATCTGAACGGAGACATACCTAATTGGATCTTGTGGGTGGTCCTATAAGCCCACAAAGCTTCAGAAAGTCGGGCTGACTAGTCCTTCCTATCAGGTCAAATAGTGACTTGGAGGATTTTCTTGATCTTCCGATTAGATAGTTCATCCAATCCATTGGTTTGGGGGTGGTAAAGGAGCCGAGATTCGGTGTGACACCTCGTACTTGGTCATCAGGGATCTGAACTGTGCATTTGTAAAATGGGTCCCTCCATCAGAGATAATGGCATGTGGGACATCGAACCGAGAGAAGATGGGCTGATGAATAAACTTGATTAACGCTTTGTGATCATTAGTTTGGGTCAGGATAGCTTTGATCCATTTAGACACGTAGTCTATGGTGAGAATAATGTATTCGAAGCCGTCTGATTTAGTGAAGAGTCCCATGAAATCAATCCCCCATATATCGAAGATTTCTCATACAAGAATCGACTGTAAAGGAATCATATCATGGTGGCTCATGTTGCCCAAGGTCTGGCAACGAGTGCATGCCTTACAGTAGTCGTATGCGTCTTTGAAGATCGTGGGCCAATAAAAGCCACATTGGAGGACTTTAGCTGTGGTTTGTGTCTGGAGAAGTATCTACTGTAGGCCTGGTCATGGTAGGACAAAATGTCTTGAATTTCCATTTTCAGGATGCATCGTCTGATGATCTGATCAGCACCAATGTGGAAGAGGTATGGGTCTTCCCAGATGTAGTACTTGGCATCAAAAAGTAGCTTGTCCTTCTTGGCCTTAGGCCAATCAAATGGGATATGATTTGACGCCAAGTAGTTAACCAAATTAGCGTACCAGGGAAGTCCTACACAGATAGTTAGGAGGTGTCATTAGGAAAGTGTTCAGTGATTGGTCCGGAAGGGTCGATGATATCAGAAGGAAGGTGGGACAAGTGATCGGCTACCACATTTTATTTTCCTGCCTTGTCGCGAATCTCGAGGTTGAATTCTTGCAATAGTAGGATCCAGCGGATTAGTCAAGGTTTCGCATCTTTCTTCGCGAGGAGGTGCCTCACTACGGTGTGATTCGAGTATATGATAACACGGAAACCCAAAAGATAGGATCAAAAATTTTCAAGGCCAAATACTACATCTAGCAGCTCTTTCTCAGTAACTGTGTAGTTATGCTGAGCCTCGTCAAGTGTCTTGCTAGCATAGTAGATGACCATGGGTTTCCCGTCAACTTTCTGCCCAAGCACCGCCCCTACTGCATAGTCAGACGCATCACACATGATCTCAAAGGGAAGAGACTAGTCAGGCGATTGCAGGATTGGTGCTTGAGTAACTCGATCACACTGGCTCTCAAATGCATGAGTGCATTCCTTGGTACTTTTGAAAGGAACATCCTTTAGGAGAAGATTAGTTAAGGGGTGCACGATTTTCGAGAAATCAGGAATGAAATAGCGATAGAAATCGACATGCCCCAGAAAAGAGCGGATGTCCTTGATTGAGCTAGGCATGGGTAGTTTGGAAATCAAATTAACCTTAGCTCGATCAACCTGGATGCCTTTTTCAGAGACGAGGTGACCCAGAACAATTCCCTCAGGTACCATGAAGTGGCCCTTTTCCCAGGAAAGAACCATATTGACATCGATACAACTCCTGAGGATTGGCCAAGTGCAGGAGGCAATCATCAGAAGATTCCCCAAATACTGAGAAGTCATCCATGAAGACTTCAAGGTACTCACCTACCATATCTGAGAATATAGCAAGCATGCATTGCTAAAAAGTGACGGGTGCATTGTAGAGACCGAACGACATCCTATGGAACACGTATGTCCCAAAGGGGCAAGTGAAGGTAGTCTTCTCTTAGTCCTCAGGATGGATTGCCACCTGGTTATAACTGGAGTACTCGTCTAAGAAGCAAAAGAATCGATTCCCTGCCAATTTCTCGAGTATTTGATCAATAAATGGCAGTAGGAAATGATCCTTTTTCGTGGAGGCATTTAGCCTTCGGTAATCAATACAGACTCTTCACAAGTTTGCGATGCGGGTTGGTATAGTTTCGCCGATTTCAGTCGTAATGACGGTGAGTCTTGCCTTTTTAGGCACAACTTGGATTGGACTCACCCAACGACTATCGGAGATCGGGTAGATGATACCTGCATCTAACCACTTGATGATCTCCTTTTTCACGACATCCTGCAGGTTCGGATTTAGGCATCTTTGCATTTCACGAGATAGTCGTGAGCCCTCTTCGGTGTAGATATGATGCGTGCAATATGAGGGGCTGATGCTAGTCAGGTCATCGAGAGTCCAACCAATGGCTCTCGGATGCTATTGGAGGACAAAAATCAGATGTGTTTCCTGATCAGAGGTGAGGTGAGAATTGATAATCACAGGAAATGTCTGATTAGAACCCAAAAAAACATATTTGAGATGGTCAGGGAGGGGTTTCAACTCTATGACTGGATTTTCAGCAACAGTAGGTGGTTCAGGGTGAGGTTCAGGAGCAACGGTAGGAGCTAAAGGTATCTCTAAGTTTGGTTCAAGCTCCTCTAAGTGTGGGGTTTGATCCTCTTGTGGTTGATCATCAGAGATAAATAGGTTTTCCTCTACACATGGGTCGTCAACCACGGACTCGATGTTCAAATTTGTTTGATAACCCCACAATTAATTCCTCCTTGGGCCTTAAAGATATCGATCTTTAGTGTCTTTCTCCCAAATTTTAACTCAATTTGGCCCTCCTCACAATTGATGTTGGCCTTAGCTGTGGCCAGAAAAGGTCTCCCCAAAATGATCGGTGTGTTCTTCAAGTTTTTAGGAGCATCCATGTCTAAAACTATAAAGTCCACGAGGAAGTAGAAATCATGTACCCTAACTATGCCATTCTCGAGAATTCCTTTTGGTGACTTAATAGATCGATCAGTCAATTGCAATGTCACCTCTATTGGTTTAAGCTCAAATTCTTCAAGGTGGTCAAGTAGGGATGTAGGTATTAGGTTTATGGAGGCTCTTAGATCCAATAATGCATGGTCAAATTGAATATCACTGATTGTACAGGAGATTAGAGGGGTACTGGGATCTTTTTCCTTAGGTGGGAGTTTACTCTAAATGATGGAGCTAGCTTGCTTCGACAATACGATCAGGCTCCCACCTTTGGTTTGCAGCTTATGCTTTGGTGTACATACATCTTTTAGGAATCTTGAGTAAGCTGGTATGTAGCGAATTGCATCCATCAACAGGATGTTTATTTGGATCTACTCAAAGAGCTTGACTAGGTCCTCCTCGAGAGTCACGGGTTTAGTTTCTTCTTTCCCTTGGTAAAGGCCTCGGGAAATGGAACCTCTGCAGGTTCCTCTGGAATTAGTCCAGGCTTTTGATCTGGGACAGGGGTATCTTGGATGACCAACCTAGGGTTTGGGCATGAACTACCAGGCTGAGAGTGGCTTGGGTAAGGTGGTTCCTGAGTTGTTTTGCCACTATGGGTGGTAACAGAATTCAGTCCTGCCTGGTTCTAGGTTGGGGTAGTCAATAGAGGTGGTTGCTGCTGATAACCCGCATATGATGTTGAAGCCTCCATCCCATCGGGTGATGGAGCAAAAGGGGCCTGATAGACATAGTGAGCTTGGCTCTGAGTCGGGTTCATAACGCGCCTTTGTTTCGGCATGTTATTTGGATTGGGTAGAGGTTGCGAAGGGAGTGCATCAGGCTGCCGGGGATTTGCCATCTGGGCGAGTTGATTGCGAACTTCTGTGATCTCGTCTTTGTGCTGTTTTTGCATAGCCACATTCGTCCTCTGAATGTTAGCCAGAGTTTGAAGGATAAGAGTCATTTGATCTTCTTGAGTTGGCCTAGTTTGGAAAGTCGGGTTGGGCCAAGGTTGAGGTGGCTGATATGGATGAGAAACTTGTGGTCAAGGCTAATATTGAGGTCTCTGATTTTGATTCCTCCCTGACCACGTGAAATTAGGATGATTACACCATCTAGGGTTGTAGGTGTTTGAGAAAGGATCGTTCTGCATGGCGTTGAAGTCCTCGCAGGTCTGAGGAACCTCGGAGAAATCAGAAGACAAGGGTTCAGAGTTCCCCCAACTAGAGTAGGCGGATTCAGAGTTTCCTCTGAACCCTAGATCAGACGGGGGTGGGTACGGATCCATCCCCTTAGAAGATTGGTGGTAGTTGTTGTGCACAGTCTCCCTCCTAGAGGGTGGTTGTGTAAACGGGTTTTGTGCAGTGGTGGCTAGCTACAGATGTCGAGTTAGCTCATCCACCTTCTTCTCAATGATAGAGACCTTATCCAGGCAACTGGCCATTAACTCCAAGTCGACGGAAGAGGACAAGCCCTGCATCACATGTGCTCCCCGTGGATTCGTCAATGCATGAGTGGTCGTCCTGTTGAACATGCCCATGGATTCATTGTTGATGGAGTTCTCGCACATGTTCTCGAGAATCTCCTACACGGTGTCTTCGTGTTGACCCATGATGTTTCCTCCACAGGTCGCATTGACGAACAATCGAATATCCTCACGGAGTCCTTGGTAAAAAGACTGGACTTGTTCCCATTTAGGAACCCCGTGGTGGGGGCACTTTCGCATGAGATCCAGGAAGCAATCCCATGCCTCATGAAGCGGTTCTCCTACTTGCTATGTGAAATGTGTAATCTGGTGCCGCAAAGCATTTGTCCGACCAACAGAGAAGAACTTTTTCAGAAACTTGGATTGTAGTTCAGTCCATGTGTTGATTGGACAAGTTAAGGTTTGGTACTAGTGAGTGGCCTTGTCCATGAGAGAGAAAGAGAGCATTTTCATGAGCAAGATATCCCGATTTTGAGCTTCTGACTTGAAGGTCTGGGCTAAATATTTGAGTTGCTTGATATGCTAGAAAGGATCTTCGGAATTAAGCCCATGAAATTTAGGAATAGCATGAATCATGTTGGGCTTGAGTTCATTATCAAGACCTCCAGTCGGGATTTGGACACGAGGTTTGATCGCCACTGCAACATGATTGTAATGATCTCACATCATAGGATGCTGTGGTGGATTCATAAAGGCCTGGAATAGATCGTTGAGGTGCTGAAGTTGATTCTGGAGATTGTTTTCTTCTTATGCTAGTTGTTCCATGAGTGTGGGTGAAGGAGATCTAGGCTTAGATGAATCAGAAGGTATGTCGATCTGGTCGGGTGGTTGCACAAATAGGGAAGTCGAGGCTTGGCCTTGATGGGAGTGAATATCTAATGGAGGCCTCAAGGGTGGTCTTAGGGACCTCCTCCCAAACATGCACCGATAGAGAAGATGAGGGATAGAAAGTGTGATGGACCCAATCAAGACACCCAAATATCTTTGTATGACTATAGAGGTTTAGGGCAGATGATACCTCTTGATCAGAAAGTTGTCCACCTGAGAATTACTTCGGCAGTCAGGAAGGGAGTCCTGCAAAGACCCCTACACGGTAGAGCCTCCCCACGGTTTACAGGGTTTCCCTCACCCGACCTTCCTTGTCATTGAAGGTCTAGGTAGACCAGAATGGCTAACTTGACCTCTTAAGTCTACCAATTTTAAGTTTAGAATGTGTGCGCTTATGATTTCACTTGAATTTTAATATGTTTTTATGAGTGGTGACCTAATTTGAAGATTGGTTGACCCCGCAAGGTGGGTCAACTTCACCTGATTTGCTTTTGATTATTAGGTCCTGCTTTTAGGATTCAAGTGAGATTTAGAGCTTGATTCTTAGGGTTTGCTTCTTAGATAAGTTCAATCAAGGCGTAGGACACACACAGTTTGGGAAGATTGATTCTTGTTTTAAGCAAGTGTGTCTCTAAAACCTTAGAATTGAAACCCTAATTGGCTTTTAATTGGTCAATCAATTAATTCCAAATCTAGCACCTAGGGCTCAATCAAGAAGGTGGTAGCCCTAGGTGTCTTAAATCCCTTACTAGGTGCAAGAATCAGGTTTGGGATGCTTTCTAAAAAGAATGTATCAAATCAAGCAACTTGTGACGATTATCTAAGAATAGAATGCAAGTTAGCCCGAATTGATTTTTCTTCTTTTAGCTTTTTCAGAATCAAGGGCTTAGAAGAAAGTGGATGGAGTTTACCTGCTCCTAGAGTATGTTGATTGGATTCCCACATGCTCAGATCACAACAAAATAGATAGAGCAAGTTAGTATCAAATCAGATATTGCAATCAAGAGATCAAATTACGCATTGCTCCCTGGCAATGGTGCCAAAATGTTAAACGCTCTAAATTAGTGTTTTAAAAGGAATGCGTTGTAGTATAGCCGATAAATCGCATAGAACACTTAAATTTATAGCTCAAAAGAAATTCCGAGGTCGAACGCAGGGAGAAATATAGAAATTTATCTCAAGATCACAATTTTAAGCAAGAATATAGCAATGTAAAAGCAATTTCAAGCACAAATGATATAGATTTAAATTCAAAAGTCAATGTGGCAAAAATATTAGGGTAAAAATGGTGATTTGAATCACCAAATTACCCTATTACAATTATACTTAATTAATGCAATAGTATCAATCAACCAAATGCCACGTCAACTTAAGTGCTACAGTGTCTCAGAACCAGCAACAGAGGCAAAGGCCCCTCTTTTTCCCTCAGGCCTTAGGGAGAGGCACAGGCACAGCACAGCACCAACAGAGGCGAAGGCCTCTTCAGATTTCGCTAAGTGTAGAGAGCAGCAAAGGGAAAACCCCCCCTCTCTCTCTCTTTCTCTTCTCTCTCGGATCTGGCAAACTAGACCAAACCCGAGTAACCGGACAATCGGATCAGGACCTAGACCCACGTGGCGTGAGCACAGGTGAAGGCGTGAGTGAGTACGTGAGGCGCTGTATGTGCGGGGGCGTGGTAGGGACCTGACCCCAGTGACTCGAAGGCGATAAGCCCTCATCACTTTTTGCCTATATGCACTGCTGGAGGTGCCTCAGTTCACGATGTGGGACTAAAGTCTCACGTCTTCTTCGCGTGGTAGCTGCAACTAATGTGGTGTCTGATTGGGGACAAAAGTAGCCCTGGCAGTAGGAATTGGTGACCTGGGAGGCTTCCTAGGACTAGGCCACACCACTTGGGAGTGGTAATGACGAAGAACACGGTTGGAGAAATGCAGCTGAAGCTGGAGATGATAGTGGCAGCGATGGAGCTCTGGTATATACCTAAAACGCAAAATACGGCCTCTCGACCTTGTCAGAAAAGCTCAGGAGGATCACCGATTGACGACGAGTGCGATGGTGGTTGTGGTGTCGCGTGAGGGTGTGTGTGGAGGTCTGGCGACCTCGCGAAGGTGTTGCAGCGAGGGTGGTGTCGGGTGGAGGTGTTGAGTGGCCAATCCCCTCGATTGCTTAAGGGGTTTTGCTGGTCAAAGAACGATGAAGGTGTAGGGACCGGTGGCAGGTGAAGAGATGGTCTATAGCAGTTGGAAGGTCTCATCGGAGGTACGCAGGTGAGGTGGAAGATAAAGTCGTGGACGGTGTGGAGCGGTCGAAATAGCAGAGTAGTGGCATGGTAATGATGTGCGGAAGATAAGGAGTCGAGGAGACTAAGTGGTGGTCGATGAGGGGGAGGAGCGACATCGGGTTTGGTGTGGCCAACATCGGAGATGAAGGAAGCTCCGGTAGGAGAGAACGACGACGACAAAGACTTGAGGGAGAGGCATCGGTTGGTATGACGTGACGTAGAAGAAGGAGAGGAAGGCGAATTCGCCGTCGGTATTATGAGCAGATGACGAGGGTGGTCGGAGAAGGTCGCCGGACGTTGTGGAGCTTTTTGGCCAGAGAGGAGGGATGAAGTAGAGGGATTTAGGTCGAAAACGCGCATAGGGAGGGCGGTTTGTCCTTAGGGGTCTTTAAATAGGTCTCAGGGGGTGCTAGAAGCTTGGAAACCAAGCTTCTGAGTTTGGTAAGTTCACCAGAGTAGGAAACCCACATCTCTCATGCATTGGCATGAGAGATTGGGAAAGAGGTGGAGCCCGCGAATAGGTTCAAATTGTGGAGAAATCTCTTAGGAATCTTTCTTCCAAATTTGGAAGAGATTGAGCATGAAATCAGGGAGAAAACTCTGATTGAAGGTCGTCGGAGTTGTAGGAATGGGACTTCTGCATTCATGGAGGTGGTGGGGACCTTTTGGTGAAGAAGACAACAAAGATAGGAGCCTGTTTGTAATGAATTTCAAAAGCTAGGGGCACTTGTGAAATGGAAAGAATTAGACAGGATTGAAATGCAAAATAAGTCAAGACGATCTCTGATTGGGCCCAAATTTTGGTATAAGCCTAATTTGGACCAAAAGAATCCAATGGTGAAGTTAGATTTTGTTTTTGACCTAGTTTGACTAGGTAATTTATGCAAAAATCCAAATTAGGACAATAGTCTATCTGAGACTCTATTTGAGGTCAAAATGGTTTCAGATGGTCAAATCAAGGATGTCAAACCCTAGAGAATATTTTTCTATGAATTTTAGAGGGTTTAGATAAATTTTATCCTCAGTTAATTAAGTGGGTCTATTTTTAGGATTTCAGATGTCCATTAATTGTTGAAATGCGTGAAAACCTATTTCTGTCTGCATGGACTCACTTATTAAACAATAATGACTAAATAACCTTTAAGAAACCTCTGACATACCATGTGGTTATTTTGTACTTGTGATAAGATGATAAAATTGCAGAAATAACCCTATTTTCATCTTTTCTTCTCAAAACAACTTAACTTGCCCAAACAACCTTCTGACTGATATGTAGGACCTTTTATTGATTTTATTAGACCAAATTGAGCTAGTTATGGCTCATGATGGTGTTCCCATCATCTAGGTAAACGGATCTAGTGCCCAGACCCACGGGCATGATCGTAGGTGAGGGCTCATGGACAACCGCGTATGAGTGTGTCGAGGTCAGAGAGGGTGAACGGAGGTGGTGGTGTTCGATGAGGTGTGGGAGAGATCAAAGCCCTAAATTTCTTTGAGGCTTTTGATCAGTGAAGTGAGGAAAAGCTTTGGATTAGGTAGCGTGTGGTCTGGAGCATGATGAGAGCCTCATCATGAGCCATAACTAGCTCATTTTGACCCAATAAAGAAGATAAAAGCTCCTACATAACCTAGAAGGCCTGAATGAAGGAATAAGTGCTCTGAGAAGAAAACATGAATCAAAGGTTAAAATTGCAATTTTACCATTGCAGTACATAAATGGGATTCCTTAGAGGCAAAACATAGGTCAAATGGTCTAAATGAGATAAAAAGTGGGTTGAGTCAATCAGAAATGGGTTCATGTGCAATTTAGAAATTAAATGACATTTGGTAACCCTAAAACAAACCCGCTTAAATTAACAAGGTTTCGGTCAGGATAAAAATCAAGTAAACCCTCTAAAAATCATGGAAAAATACTCCTTAGGGTTTAGAACACTTAATGTGGCCTTTGGAACCTAGTTTGACCTAGATTAGGGTCTTAGCCATTCAATTAACCTAATTTGGGTTTTTACGCAAAATGTCTAGTCAAATGAGGTCAAACCTAAAATCCAACTTCACCATTGGATTCCTTAGGTCCAAATTAGGTTTATACCAAAATTTGGACCTAAGTGGAGGTCATCTTGACCTACTTTGCAATTTTGGTACACCTAAATCACAACTTGGTCCCTATCTTTTGAAAATCATTGCAGAGAGCCCCCTAAGTTCCTCGCCACCTTTACAATCAGGTCCTACCGCCATTGTTAGGGTAGAACCGATCTCCGGCGAGGTTTAGAGAGGGATTACTCTCAGATCCCTCAGAGATTCCCTCCCAGAAATGGAAGGGAGATTCTCTGAGGAATTCCTTCCATCTAAATCCAATCACGATCTCTGGTGTGAACCCAATCTCTCGTGCGAACGCACGAGGGATTTGGGTATCCACCTTCTTTCCTTCTCTGGCGAGCCGGCGGAGGTGATTGCGTGCCCTCCACGCACTAGAAGGTTCGGCCAACACCTATAAAAGGATCTTCAGACCCGGCCACAGATCTTCAGACTTGTTTTGGCGGAGATTCCCCCAAATTTTCCTCTCTTCCATCTCCGGCCAAGAAACTCGCAAGCTCCGGCGACCTCCTCCCCTCCTCGTCGCTCTGCTGCCATACCAGCAGCGTAGTCAACTCCGCCTCTTTCTCCCACGTCACGCAGTACCAGGCACACGTTCTCCTGACCTCGTCCTCGTCGCTGCTCTCTCCCTCAGGGTTCTTCTCCGACGACGGCAGCTACGCACCGTCCACTCCGCTGCCTCCCTCCCTTCCAGAACACTCCAGATGCCTTCTCCATCTTTCCCTCTCTTTTCCCCCTATTATTTTATTTAATTGCCCCCCGACATTGCCTGACCACCTCCATCTTCCTCGCCTCCGACCGACCTCCGGCGAGCCGCATCCACCATTCCGCCCCTCCACACGGCTCGCCAATCATCTCATAAGCTCCGCCTCACCATAAGGAACAATCTCCGCCCCTCCACTGCCACTCCACACCTCCACAGTAGCCCCACGAACAACCCCACACTTCCGGTCACAGGTCGACCTAGGCATGCACGCCTAGGCCGTCCCACGACCTGCAGCACCGTTCACCACCTTCGCCGTGCCACGGCGAAGGTGCCCAGCTGGTCTGATTAGGCCAATAGGCCGTGCTTGTCTTTGACAGAATTTCAGTCCTGCCGCCATTGACGGTTGAAGCAGCTGCAGCAGCTCCAGGCGTCAGGCCTTCCAGGCTTCAGGCGCAGCAGATTCGCGCAAGCAGTGCGAAGCCCTCGGGTCCAGCAAGGAACGCTGCGAAGCTCGCAGCTTTGGCAATTGCACGAAGAAAGCTCTGCGGGCGTGCGCGAGATTGGGCCAGGCCAGATAGTCCCACATCGGCGAAACGCAACGCGCAGGTATGCTTTAAATTGAATTTGTGTTATCTGCTATTCACCTCCGAACGCACAAGGGTGAGGTCCCTCACCTGACCCACTCGCCTTGTCCGCGGTTTCACCCTGCGGATCTGGCGGGATCCGACCCGACCCTGACCTGAGCACTCCTCACGCATCACCCACTTGCTGGTGCGCCTGGTCCCGAGTGCGAGATCCGACCTGAATACCCGTGGCTTTGGGAGAGCGTCCTTGAGCGAATTGCAGAGAGAGAGAGAGAGACGTTCTGGTAGAGGGGAAGGGTTAGGTTTTGCTTCCCTGTGTGCAGGTCGGGCGATGAAGAGAGGAGACTTAGCCGTAAGGAGAAGAAGGAAGAAGAAGCAGAAGAAGAGAAGACAAGGAAAAAAGAAGGACTGCAGACAAAAAGGAAGAAGAAGACAGAAGAGAAACAAAGGCAGGAAGAAGAAGCCTTCGTAGGAAAGAGAAGAGAAGAGAAGAGAAAGAAGTTCATGGAAGAAAAAGACCTGTGGATTAGAAGAAAAGAAGAAGAAGAGACAAAGAAGAAGAAGAAGAAGAAGGCAGAAGAGAGAAAGAAGACTTACTTTTAAGACGTCTGATAAAGAAATCAGACGTCCAATTCTGTTTTCCTTTAGCAATTCTTTTTATAACTCTCGCTTTTTTAATCAATTGTTTTCATTTAAAAGTTGTATTCTTTGGTTTTAAAAGTACTGAGATTGCTCCCTGTGTTCGACCTCGGATACTCTAGTTTTTCGAGTAATAAAATTCTCTATATTTGTTTGAATGCTTTGTCGGCTATATTACAACGTGTTATCTTTTAAAACCCCACAAAAACGTACAAACAGAGTAGTGAGGTGGCCAGATGAACTTTTCAGAGTTCCGCTAGTCGTAGGGAAGATGATGTGCGTATGGTCAGTATGGTGCGTGGACCTAAAATCTAAGGAGTTAGAGAGGATCAGAGGAGTGAGAGGAAGAGTGAGAAGAGACTTAGAGTGAGAGAGAGTCTAAGGACAATTGGGTATGATGGGCCAACGTTAGAGAAGAAGATGATGACGAAGATCAACGAGGTAGGAGAAGGCGAGAATGGTCGCTCTTTGGCTGGATTCTGCTGTGACTAAGAGGTGAAGATGATGAGCTAGTCAATTTGACCATTGATCAGCTTGATGAGAGGGGTGGAGAGGTTCACCGGAGCTACAAGAATTTTCGACCGGAGGAGAGAAGTTGTTTTGGCCTTATTCTAAGCTAAAAAGAACGACAAAAGCATAAGGAGCTTTTATAGAGCTTTAAATCAAGCTCTTAATTAGTGAAGAAGCTTGATTAGGTTGTGAAATCAGAGAAAAGGATCCCTTGATTTCTTAGAGTTCGTTCGAGCTTCATGATGCGAATCAAGGTCCAAATTATAGAGAGATCTCTCAAGATTAATCCCTCCAAATTTGGAGGGATTTGGTCTTCATTTGAGAGAGATCTCCCCGTGAATCTCGATTGAGGTGCATTCCAACCTATAATGGTAGTAGGGACCTAAATGAAGAAAATGACAAGAAGTTAGGGGGCTATTTGCAAAGAATTCGAAACTGAAAGGGTAAAATGTCGGAAATAGCGTTTTAAAGGGCTAAATTGCAAACTAGGTCAAGATGGACTCTGATTGGGCTCAAATTTTGGCCTTAACCTAATTTGAACCCAAGGAATCTAATGGTGAAGTTGGATTTGAGTTTTGACCATGTTTGACTGGGCAATTTGCACAAAAGCCTAAATTAGGGCAAAATCCGTCTGAGACTCTGTTCTCGGTCAAAATGGGGTCATATGGACAAACCAAGGGTACAGAACCTCTTAGAATATTTTTCTATGATTATCAGGAGCTTTAGATAAATTTTATCCTGACCATAACCCCTTTAATTTAAGCAGGTCTGAAATTAGGGTTTTGTGTATTGTTGTGGTTCTCGAAATGCTCGAAACCCCATTTTTGTCTGTGTGGACCCACTTTTTGGATTTTAATGCTCAATAGACCTTCAATTAACCCCTGATAAACTCTGTGGTTATTCTGCATTTATGAGGTGATGTTAAAACTATAGAATTAACCTTGTTTAAATGTTCTCTCTTCAAAACGGATCTGAGTGGAATTATGGCTCTCTGGTGATCATTCAGGAGCATTTATCTCTTGATTTTAATTAATTTAAGCTAGTTATGGCGAATGATGGTGTTACCATCAGTCCAATGCCTCTTTTTCAGACGTCTAGAATGGGTCTCGGATGCCTGATAATAATATTAAAACATGGGTTAAGTGTCTCGAGAAGATTGTGTTCTGATAATATCAACAGCTCTATATTAGACATATGATATAAACATCAGACATTTGAAAAGGTGATATCAAATGTCTAATTAAGCTGTCTGATTATGGTTTTGATTTTCTAAGTCTATTCTAGGATTTGCTTAAGTGTTCTAAAGTGTTCTTAAGACTTAGGTTAATATATATTGGGCTCTTTAACATATTTCTAAGGAAAAAGAAAGAACAACAACAAACAAGTACATGAAATAGAAAAACTCTATTCTATTATTCATCTTCTTCAAGCTTTGAACCTAAGCAAAGCTCCCCAATCCATGCTCCATGCTCCTTGATGCTTTTGTTCTCCATCAAGCTCCATTCCTCCATGGTGCTGAGCTTGAGCTCCTTCACACTTGTTTTCATTTGCAATAATCCTAAAATCTTAAACTTAATTGCAAATGTTGAAATTCAAGTGTTTTGTTATCAGCAAAATCAATGATCATGGTGTACTTGAACCAACAATCACCCCTTTTTGATGATGACAAAATCATAAATAATACTCTAAAAATTCTCTCCCTTTTTGACATTATTGAAAAGGTTTGATCAATTTTAATCAATTTATCCTATAACTCCCCCTTAAAACATGCTCTTCTAACATAAGATTAACTCCCCCTTCTTGACATAATAATATAAGGAATGTGCTTTTCTAAAATTCATTAACTCCCCCTTTTGACATAATTTAAGAAGCATAGCCTATAACAAGTTTATACTTCTCCCCCTGATGATAACGTCATCATCGGCCATATCTAGCTTTATTTAGTCATATTCCATCATTAAATGCTCCTACAAAACCACCAGAGGACCCTAATTCACTGCAAATCCATTCTGAGAGAATAACAAGAAAATAGGGGTAAAACTACAGTTTTAATAGCATATCTCAATTGCAGAACAATCACGGGATTTATTAGGTATTAATTAAAGGTCAAATGGTCTTAAATACCTAGCAAGGGGGTCCGTGTAGACAGAAATGAGTTTTCGCAAGTTTCGAGAATTAAATAACATCTGAAACCCTAAAAACAGACCTGCTTAATCTACTGAGCTTCTGGTCAGGATAAAATTCACATAAACCCTCTAAAAATCATAGAAAAATATTCTCTAGGGTTTGGTACCTTCAATTTAACCATTGGAACCCAATTTGACCTAAAACAGAGTCTCAGACAGACTATTACCCTAATTTAGGTTTTTGCATAGATTACCCAGTCAAACTAGGTCAAAACCTAAATCCAACTTCACCATTAGATTCCTTAGGTCAAAATTAGGTTTGTATCAAAACTTGGGCCCAATTAGGGATTGTCTTGACCTAGTTTACAATTCAGTCTAGTCTGATTCTTTCTCTCACACCCTGACCTTAGCTTTTGAAAGTATTTACGTTTACCCCCCTAACTTCATCTCCTTCTTCACAAATAGGTCCTTTCCACCCTAGAATCCTAATCCTACAACTCCGGTGAGCTTCATTTGGGAAGATCTCTCTGATTTCTTGACAAATCCTTCTCAGATTTGAAAGGAGAATTTGTCAAGAAATTAGCTTCCTTTTTAGCAGATCCAAAGTCCCAAAAATTGCCTAATGTATCATGCGAATCCTTCAAAGGAGTGGGTTTCCTATTCCGACAAACCTTCCATGCTTGAAAGCTTGGATTCCAAGCTTCAACCGCTATCTAAAGGCCTATAAAAGGAACCCCAGTGCACGCCATCCATCCCACGCTCGAATTTGGTTGGAAATCCCTCAATTCCTCCCTTCTCTCTAGCCGAATAGCTCCTCGACGTCCGGTGATCTTCTCCAACCTCCCTCATCATCTGTTCGCAATACCGACGACGGATTCATTTTCCTCATCTTCCTTTGCGTCGTGCCATACCAATCGACGTCTCTCCCTCCGTTGTCCTCACCGTTTCGTCCCCATCAGAGCACCTTCATCCTCGGCATTGACGTAGCCCCGAATAGTCCTCCTCCTACCCTTTTTGTCTGATTTGATTAGGTTAGATTAGTTCCTTATAGCTCGTAGGTTAGTTTCCTACCCAAAAGCCCAAAAGCAAACCCTCGACACCGCCGTTCACCCTCATCTTCTCCATCTCCGGTCGTTCCTTCGACGAGGTGCCCCCATCGCTACACTCATCCACATGCCTCGCCACAACTCCCAAAAGCACCACCATCCCTCCGCGCACAAAACCCCTATCTCTATTCGCCTTCCCATCCACCCGAACCCTCTGCTGAACAAACCCATTATCTTCGACCTATTCCATCTCCGCCAGCCACCTACATGCATTCTCGCAGCATGCCACGACCGTCACCACGTTCGCCATCACACGGCAATGGTACTGAATGTGTTTGACACGGCCAAAAAGCCTTATTTGTTTATTTCAAGTGTACATGTCCTCCTCACCATTGACGGCAGAGTTTGGGCTCGCTTAAAGCCTTCTTCAGAACCTGCAGCTCCAGGTGATACACCCAGATCATGCGGAAAGTCTCCAGCCTTTGAAGTAGGGTTTCAATTGGGATATTCCCCTGCAACAGTTGCTCCAATTAGCCACAGATTCAATTGTAGCTGCATACGAGAAGAAGGTGGGACATTTAGTCCCACCTCAGAAACTAGTGGAGCTGTAACCCTAGATAAGAGGAATTTGTGACACCGATTCTTCGCCTCAAGTCACATAGGGGGTGAGCTCCCTCGCACTTCACACATGCCTCACCCGTGACACTCTACATGCGGGCCTGGTCTACCCGATTACCCACCTACGCATGCACACACCTCGGCTGCTACCCACTGCAGGTAGCCCTGGTCCCGGGTGCACTCACACTCGAAAACCCAATTACCCAGTACTGTGCATGGCCCTATGAAGGCAAGAAAGAGATGGAAATGTAGAGAGAGAAATTAGAGAGAGAGCCTGAGAAAGGGTTGGATTTTGCTCTTCAGTGTTCTCGACACTTAGTTGATTTCAGAGGTGAGTTCCCCCTGTGCATCAAAAGGGCCAAAGAAGGAAGGAACAAAGAAGAAGAGGAGAGGCAAAAGAAGAAGCAGAGAAAGAGAGAAGACATGGCGGAAGAAGAGGAGAATCGTAGAAGAAGAAGAAGAACAGAGCAGCAGAAGAGAAGGCAAGGAAGAAGAACATCAGTAAAAAATCAAAGAGGAGTACTGTAGCAACACCTTTTAAGACGTCTAATTTTGATTATCTGCTCCTTCATTTGATTATATTTATGTAATTGTTCTGTGTTAGACTTATAATTGGTGATCCAAATCACCATTATTTTGTCTAGATTTCTTTTTGACTCTTCATATACTCATGTTATACATTGCATATTAGATTTTGAGTAATTAATTGTGCTCATTTACGTTATTTGTTAAGATTAGCATGTGAATTCCAAATTTGGTCCCAGCGAACGACCTTGGAATTTCATTCAAGTATAAATTTTATCTGTTGTTTTTGTGATTTATTGGCTATACTACAACGCAACGACTTTTAAAACACTGATTCATCGCGTAACTACACCCCTTATCTTGATGTTAATTAGAAATAGATCATTAAAATTAAAGAAGGGTTTTACCTAACTTACCAAGGTTAATAAGGCCCATATGGCCATATAGAGGTTGCCACATGTAATCACCTCTCCATCCATAGCTTTCAAACTTAGGAAATGGTGCTTGATTCCAGTTGTATTCCATTGGCCTCCTTATCAGCCATCTCAGGTTTCTTCGTGTTCATTGAGGCTTCTTAGATCCATTCTTTGGCCTTGCTAATTTTAGTTGTCCATCCTTTGATTTGTAGATCCAATTCTTCACATTGTAATCTCCTTGGAATCCTACAAAACAATGTTCGAGTTGCTTTTTGATATCCAAGTCAATTTGGATCCGGATTTGTTAGTGGGTCTCCTTAGTGGAGATTTCTTCTCAACCTTTTGGCTTGTGCTAGCCTCATAGTAGCCAAGTCTAAATTTACTAGAGGTTGGCTTTTGATGAGCAATCGATTTATCCAAATTTGCCTTCCCTTTAGTGAATTTGGCTAGATCATCAAGGAGTTGATTTGACTTCTCCTTCAGATGAGCTATTTCAAGTTCCAAATTTTGAATCTCATCTTCGAATTCTTTAATGTCTTCTTTCAAAATGTGATTTTCAAATCTAAGCAAAGACTCATTTGCTTCAACTTCCTTAATTTTCTCTAAATGAAATTTATTTTCAGAATCTAGTTCTTTAAACTTATCTAATAGAGATTTATTTTTAGATTTAAGCTTCTTTCAATCCTTTTTAACAATCTTATACTCAAAAAATAAGGATTCAAAGGCATCTTGGAGTTCTTCTATTGAAAAAGGGTTTACTTATTGTCGTTATTGTCTTCTTTCTCACTTTCACTTGTAATTGCCATTAAACCAAGGCATGCAGTTTCACTTTTTGATTCCTTCTCAGGTTCTTCTTCCTCTTCCTTTGAGGTTAAGCTGTCTCAAGTAGCTTGGAACGCCTTATTCTTATGCTTCTTTTCCTTCTTCAAGAGAGGGCATTCCGATCGAAGGTGCCCCTTCTTGTTGCAATGATAGCAACGAGTTGATTTGTTCTTCTCCTTCTCTTTTCGTTCTCTAAGCTTAAGGAATTTAACAAATTTGTTAGTCAAAAATTTGAGTTTTTTGTCATTGGAACTTACCTCGCTATCCAATGCGGCTTTGAAAGTCAAAGTCTTCTTCTTCAACTCCGGAGTCTCCTTTCTTTGATTCATTTTGCTCTCATATGCCATGAGATTGTCGAGTAAATTGATGTGCACACATCTAATTGACCTAAAGTGCCTATTTATGCATGTTTCCAGTGTCATAGGAGCATTCATCATTATAAATATTGCATAACATGCATCATCAAGCATTTAGGTTAGATTGTATAAAATTTAGGTTAATTTTCTCTTTTTGTGGTCAGGGAGCAGGGCAACATTTATTGGGGCCTCGGATTGAAGATCCAACTGTATGGATCTGATCAGGGCGACAAACGAAGTCTAATGCCTCCGAGATTGCCCTGATCGAACCTCTGTAGTATCAGATGTAGTCCGAGGAAGACCATAGGTCAAGGGGAAAGGTAGAGTAAAATCTGGACTTCAGATGACAAATTCAACCGCATGGATGGGTTCGGATCGACGATCGCAGCTAAACAGTGTGAAAATCGATCCAATCCGACATTCGTAGCACCACCTATGAGCAATGGAAGATGGACGGCTTAGATGGTGCCATGTGCCGCCATCCAAGCCACCTATGGTCATCGCAGCTCTTCTTCACCAGTTGATCAACGCATCTCGGCTGTCAAATCATCGATCCAATGACTAAGATTCAATCTTGGTCGCCCATGCACTCAATTGAAGGCAAAGCTCGCATGCCCTCAACCATTTGATCTTCATCCAACAATCGAGGGCGTGTGAGCATTAATTCGTAAACATGACATAAAGAGAGAAATAGCGTAGTGGTCGCGAGTTGAACGTGCAACACGAGGAGCGCGTTTGAGTCGTGCAGAGCAAGCAAAATCTGCTGAAGGCCAGCGCGGGCGAAATTCGCTCGTTGGATGGCGATCGAGCGCATCAGTAGTCGCTACGTGATTGTGTGGATGAACGAGTGCGCCCACGCGCAATCTGACGCCAAAGTCCACGCCCGATTTGATGCGATGAGGCAGGCAGCCAAGCGACTTCCTCGATCGTTCGATCTTGATCTAACGTTGGAGACGTGGCTGTGTCACCGCATAATGTGCGAAGAGGAAGTGGTCGCAGCTGAGATTGCTCTGCACGTGTGCTTGGGAACGGCTGAAGAAGAGTCGCGGACATGGCTCTTTAAGGAGCATTGGATTGGCATTTCACGACTCTCATTCAAGGCACGCCTTCAGCATCGGTTGCCTGTAGTGACGCTCATAAATGTCACTAAAGGACTTGATATTAGTGTTAAAGCTTGTAAAAGGACCTTTTTGCCCCCACGACTATACCTATAAAAAACCCTACGCCCTCCACATTTTCTTGATCTCTTCTTCTCTTCTCTCACCCCCTCCAAAGCTCGATGAGCTTATCCTAAACACGGGATGCTCCATTAGAGTTATAAAAATAATTTTTCCACTTTCTCACCCCCTTTGTGGAGCATCCTGCGGTTGTTCTCTCACCGCCATTCGGGAAGCAGATCCCGCTCCGACGTCGCCCTGTTCCATCCTCTGTCCTCCGTCTTTGTTCTCCCTCATCCAGCATCTCATGACCTTCATCCGGGCACTCCATCAATGCGGCTCATCCTCCAAGCAGCCGTCGAGGAGGATAACTTCTCTCCCCTTTCTCTTTTTATTGCTTTCTAAATTAGATTTCCTGCTTTCTAGTATAGCACATAGATGTAACGAACATGGTTATGTGGTTATGAAACATTTGTCTATTCTCTCTCTATTTTCTCTTTATTTGTATTATTTTTTATCTATCTTCTATTATTTATTCTTTAAGTAGAATAGTTAGGGTAGATTTAATTCAACTAGCTACTCCACTTCGTGATAATAAATCAAACATGATTTTTGATCAAATGTACGCCTCCCCATGTTTGACTCGAGACTCACCAGAGTTTTGGTTAAATTATCTGTTTGACAGATTTTTACATGACTACAATGGCAGGTTTTCAAAACTCAAATTTTTTAGCATACAAATCCTGATCAACATTTTGGCATCGTTGGCGGGGAGGCGAAGCTCTTTGATTTCCCAAGTTTCTCGCCTTATTTATTTTTTACCTCACTTGTCTCCATTCTTATTGTTATTGCAGGTACCCTTTCGAGGGGAAATAAAACAGTAGATTGGAGTAAAGTGTTGTTGAAGGGTTTGTAAGTATACCCCACCTCCCACCCACTAGTTTTCATTCCATCACCTAATAACACAAACCTTAATTAACCTAGGAGCTCTTATAAACCCTAGGCTTAGTTTGGCTGTTTGTTTGCCACCTCCATCCACCTCACCCTCCATTTAAAAAAAAAAAATCTAAAAAAATTCTCACAAAGGTACAGAATCTCTTCTGATTTTTCATACTCAATCGGTAACTCGATCTTTGGAACTGGTACACTCATCAACACATAATTGAGTAGAAATCAGATTAGGTAATGACTTATGTGCCTAATTCAGTGGTGCATCAGGCCAATTGTTTGAGTTGTTTTCGCTGCACCACTTCATCTAAAATAACTCATTGAGTAGCTGCCTCTTAGGGTTTAACTTTTGGGAATTAATTAAGCACTTTACATTCTTTTAAGTTTTAAAGGAAAACATATTTACCCGTGCTTTGAAAACCTGGTGTGCCAACTGAACTTGATTGAATACACCTAAAGTTGAATCCTAAAAGCTACTAAGCAAGATTTAAACCCTAAAATTCATCACATCCAAAAATAATCTTGCTTGAAAATCATTGGTTGTGCACACACACACATTGAAACTGATCTTTAAGGGCACAACCCAGATTAAGGGCCCATCACATTCCAAAGCACATTCAAACCTAACAATAATTAAAATAGAGTAGACGTTGGCCTTAAGGATTGGACTCGCTCTTCGGGGTCAAGATCAAGATTATTTTTGATTAATCTGATTCTACCATTCAATCTGATGTCTAGCTAGGGGAGCAGAGTCAAATGACCGTAGTTGGGGGGTATCAAAGGAACCTAAGGTGAAAGCCAAGGGAAGAACCTTCTTCCTAGCCCCTCCTTCTAACTGGTTGTATTGATCGGAAAGAATTAGATCAAATCATTTTTTTCATCTTAAGATGAGTTTTGGGAGTCTGTAGATCTTTAGACTACCCTACCTAAGGACTGGTTTGATTGTTTGTATTGCAGGGCACCTTTCTTCCTCGCACTTTGCCATGGATGCTTCCACATCCTACTCACATTTCCACTCTTACCCTCCTACCAATACTTATTCCCAAGATGATTATTATCCCAACCAAACTTATTCTCACCCATCTACTAGTTGGTATAATCCTGATTAGGGATATAGTTCCGGACCTCCGTGTTCAGGGTCTAACCCTGGACACCATGATCATGATTTTTACCCTTCTTTGAATTACATCGATTATAGATCATTGCCCTTCTATGGACAACCTAATATGATCTACAATGAAGAAGGATATATTGATCCTTACCCTCCCCCAAATTACCTTGCTTATGGGTCATCACCCCTTTATGAACAATCCGAAATGACCTATTATTAGGGAGGGTATCAAGAACCTCAATTTGTTTACTCCCTTGGACTGAACCCAAATCCATCCAACCATGAACCAAACTGTTTAGTTCAGGTGAACCAGGTCTAAGATAAGGTGTTGGCTAACTTAAGGAATACCATACAATCTTTAGAAGCTCAACTAACACCCTACACTAAAGAATTGGAGCCTTTGATTCAAATGCTTAACGATCTTAACGAGTATTTGTTGGATTGGCTCCAAGATGTTAAGGATAAGGATCCAAGTGAGTTTTTACTTGGGAAGTTATCGGACTTGAAGATGAGATTTGTGATTGCTCTAGTCCAATCTTAGGATGATTCCCAGGATGAACCCCCTTCAGGTGAGCCAATGTCAGTATCTGCTCAGGCACCTATAGGGGGGACATGTTTTACGAGACTGGGATTGACTAGGTTGGTTTAAAGCAACCAATTGAGGATGAATTGATTTCCACACTCGAGATCCATGAGCTAGGGTACGAAGAAAAGTATGTCTCCATGAACAAGGAAATGATCAATGATTTTGAGACATATATAAATGTGGATTTAGAATTCTTTGATTCTAAAGGTGAAGAATCGTTGTATGAAGTCTCACATGAATTTGAGGAAGATAATTGTAGTGAGACAAACGGGCTCGCGGAGTATGATAAATCATTTGATGGCCCAATAATTGAGGAAATTAATTTTGTTGGGGCTAGAATGGTGGATTTAGATCTTGATTTCATCAAGGATTCAATTCATAGCCTTATTCCTCAATTATACCTCTTTGAGCATATGACGATTTTGATTTTGAGATCACTAGATCCAAGTCAATTTTGATTCAGCCACAAATCTTGGACTTGAAAATTTTAGATGGGGTAATTAACATGCAGGAGGCCTCGGAATCTAAAATCCTGATTGTGGAGGATAGGGATTTGGAAATGAAGATATGGGAAGCTAATTCTAGAGGAAGTAGAAATTTGAGTCTAAGGGTTCCTATAGACCTGAAGCCACCAACCATTTACCAAGACCCTTATGACATTTTCAACTTCAAGGATGTCCAACCTAAGCACAATTTCACTGATTATCTTTTTTATCTTGATTTTCCTATTATCCAACTTTTTGAACTTGGGTTGCATCCTCATAAACTACAGGCCTGACCTCGCTTGCATACTGATCTTATGTTCTGGGTAATTTTTATCCAGAACCTTAGATACACTTGACCATGGGGCATGGGTCTGCACCACAACCTCATCCACATTTGTGGACATCTTCTCCTGGTAGCTCCAAAAATAGATTTTCTTATTTGATCTTGACCTGCACCTGTGAATTCTTTATTTCTTCTTTATTTGTAAAGTGTGCCTAGCTGAAGGTATTAAACTCAACACGTATACTATCTCTTTTTCATCTTGGAGCCGACCTGTTAATCAAGAAATTCAGGTGCTTTCCTCTTTACTTTGCTCTGTTTCATGTCTTTTTAATACAATGAGGATATTGCATTAGATAGGCATGTGGGGGGGCTGGATATCATTATCTGAATCATCTTGTTAGCTCCATAGATTCTTTTTTTTTTTTTGAAAAAAAAAATTGAATTAGGAAAAGAAGACTTGGGCTTTAGAAATTTTCAACCTTAGGAAATAATACAGTAGGACCTGAACATTTAGACCCTTCAGGTCTTCGGGCTTAATCAGCCCGAGTGTCCACTAAAATGTGGATTTGTTTCTTGAGTCCTCACCATTTGAAAATTCATTTCAAATTTGTTAAATAAGTTGGGGTGATAAGTATACTATTATCAACCCACCCTCTGATTTGAGGGGACTTTAAGTATAAGCATCTGCACATTATTTTGCACTAACTCATTGTTTGATAATTTTAACGGAAATTGGATAGCTAATGAACCTTCTAGGGTGGTATGGCTGGCAAGTTGTCGATGGTAACAGCTCATCGACCGATTTTCCAGAGCCCAACCACACGACCATTATCTTCTTGCTGCCTTTAGGTAAATCTTAGATCAGGGAAGCCACCTACTCGAAAAAAAAGAAAAAAAGAGAAAAATATTCAAAAAGAAAAGAAATAGAAATAAAAAAGAAGAAAAGAAGAAAAAGAAATAAACCACATTTCATCGCATGAGTATGGCTGGCAAGTTGTCGGTGGTAACAGCTCATCAGCTGGTTGTTTAAAACCCAGCTCACAAAAATGCACGTTTAATTCCAAACACTTAGGAAGAAGCATAGAAGTAGAATAAGCCAGGGAGATATACACTGCGTTCGCCCTTGTGTTGACCCCATAAAAATAAAAAGTAGGAAGAAAGCTACCGGTTGTATAGATGCACCTTTAGGCAGAATTCTTTTCAAGGTTACCTGGGGGCGTAGAAACCCGAAGTCCGTTCTAACTACCGATTAGTGAGTCTATCACTTCACACAAAAAGATGCTTAGTACTTAGAGCTATTTTCTAGTCTTGGGTGGTTTGGGTAGCTGTAGAAAGCTGCCTCGAAACCTTAAACTCAAAAATCCAAAAAAAAAGAAAAGAAAAAGATCTTTTTTCTTTTGAATAAGGAGAGGACTTGGGCGATCTGCATTTTGGTAGACACCTGGGCGCTGTTGTGTCTTTGAAGTTTAGGTCTTAGTACAAATTTTCTAATATTGAAAAATAACTTCTGCTCAAGAAATTTGATCCTAATTCTTTTTATAAGTAGCATGAAGTTTTGCTATGTAATAGCAAAAGATAAGCATGGGGTGTGATGTGCAGACATCTAATTGACCTAAAATGCTAATTTATGCATGTTTCCAGTGTCATAGGAGCATTCATCGTTATAAATATTGCATAACATGCATCATCATGCGTTTAGGTTAGATTGTATAAATTTTAGGTTAATTTTCTCTTTTTGTGGTCAGGGAATAGGGCAACATTTATTGGGGCCTCAAATTGAAGATTCAATCATATAGATTTGATCAGGGCAACGATCAAAGTCTAATGCCTCCGAGATTGCCCCAATCGAACCTCTATAGCATCAGATGCAATTCGAGGAAGATCATAGGTCAAGGGGCAAGGTGGTGTAAAATCTAAACTTCAGATGACAAATCCAACTACACGGATGGGTTTGGATCGACGATCGCAACCCAACAGTGTGAAAATCGATCCAATCCGACATCCGTGGCACCACCGATGAGCAATAAAAGATGAGTGGCTTAGATGGTGCCATGTGGCACCATCCAAGCCACCTATGGTTGCCGCAGCTCTTCTTCATCGGTTGATCAATGCATCTCAGCCATTGGATCATTGATCCAATGGTTGAGATTCAATCTTGGCTGCACATGCACTCATCTGAAGGCAAAGCTCAGACGCCCTCAGCCGTTGGATCTTCATCCAATGGCTGAGGGTGCATGAGCGTTAATTCGTAAACACGACATAAAGAGAGGAATAGCACAGTGGTCACGAGCTTAGCACGTAATGCGAGGTGCATGTTCGAGTCGCATGGAGTAAGTGAAATCTCCTGAAGGCAAGCGACATCGACAACAGCTACATGGCTGCGCGGATGAACGAGCACGCCCACGCATGATCTGATGGCAAAGCCCACGCCCGATCTGAAGCAATGAGGCACGCAGGTGAGCACCTTCCTCGATCGTTCAATCTTAATCTAACGGCAGAGACGTGGTCATGTCACCGCATAATGTGAGAAGAGGAAGCAGTGGCGGCGTTTAAACCGTCTGATCAAGCAATCGGATGGCTGAGATTGCTCTGTGCATGTGCTTAGGAATGGCTGAAGGAGAGCCATGGAAGTGGCTCTTTGAGGAGCGTTGGATTGGCATCGCTCAGCTCTCGTTCAAGGCATGCCTTCAACAGTGGTTGGCTACAGTGACTCTCATAAACGTCATTAGAGGTCTTGATATTAATGTTAAAGTTTGTAAAAGGGCCTTTTTGCTCCCATGACTACACCTATAAAAGGCCCTACACCCTCAACATTTTCTTAATCTCTTCTTCTCTTCTCTTACCCCTCTAAAGCTCTATGAACTTGTCCCAAAATCGGGAAGCTCCATTAGAGTTATAAAAATAAAATTTCCACCTTCTCACCCCCTTTGTGGATCATCCTACGGCTGTCCTCTCATTGCAATTCGGGAAGCAGATACCGCTGTGACGTCACCCTGTTTCATCCTCCATCCTCTGTCTTCATTCTCCCTCGTCCAGCGTCTTGCCACCTTCTTTCGGATGCTCCGTCAACACGACTTGTCCTCCAAGCAACAGTCGAGGAGGATAACTTCTCTCCTCCTCTTTTTACTGCTTTCTAGATTAGATTTCCCACTTTCTAGTGTAGCACATAGATGTAACGAACATGATTATGTGGTTATGAAACATTTGTCTATTCTCTCTCTATTTTCTCTTTATTTGTATTATTCTTTCTCTATCTTCTGTTGTTTATAGCTAGGGTAGATTTAATTCAACTAGCTACTCTGCTTCGTGATAATAAAGCAAACGCGATTTTTGATCAAACATACGCCTCCCCATGTTTGATCCAGGACTCACTAGAGTTTTGGTTAAATTATCTGTTTGATGGATTATTACGTGATTGCAACGGCGGGTTTTCAAACTCAAACTTTTAGCGTAGAAATCACATCCAACATAAATCCTCCATATTGAGCTCCTTAATTTTGTGAGCTTCCTCAATCGCGGTTACCTTTTGTTCCAATTCCAGTCTAAGGGAACGAAGTTAACTTTGATTGAAGTTCTCCTTTAATAAAAGACTTCCCAAGAGACTTAAGGTTGTTCAAGATGAGTGTGAACCTAGTATACAACTTGCTCAAGGCCTCATTATATTTCAAAATAAAGGGTTCAAATTCTTGAGAGAGCAAATTAATTTTAGAAGATTTTACCTTGGACGTACCTTCATGTGTTACCTCGAGTGTGTGCCAGACAACTGTCTGATTATGGTTTTGGTTTTCTAAGTCTATTCTAGGATTTTCCTAAGTGTTCTAAAGCATTCCTTGGACTTATGTTAATATATTTTGGACTCTTTAACATATTTCTAAGGAAAAAGAAAGAGCAACAATAAACAAATACATGAAATAGAATAACTCTATTCTATTCTTCTTCTTCAAGCTTTGAGCCTAAGCCAAGCTCCCGAATCCATGTTCCATGCTCCTTGATGCTTTTGTTCTCCTCCATCAAGCTCCTCCATTCCTCCATGGTATTGAGCTTGAGCTGCTTCACGCTTGTTTTCATTTGCAATAATCCTGAAATTTTAAATTTAATTGCAAATGTTAAAATTCAAGTGTTTTATGATCATCAAAATCAACAATCCTGGTGCACTTGCACCAACATATATCTCCCTGACTGGACTCCTAGGTCTCTTATTGCCAATCTCACTATGATTAAGATGCACTCATGTAGATAAGAGATGAAAGGGATATATATATATATATTTTGGTTAGCTTTTTTTCTCTTCTTTTTTTATTATTTTTTATAACTTCCTCCAACTACTCATTTTTTTGGGTTATCTTCTTTATCACACTCATTTTTCTAGGTGAGTGGCTCTCCTTCATCTAATCTAAATGCATCTCCTGTAAATAGAAACATTCCTAAGAGCTAGAAACACGACCAAGTCCTTCGGATCTTGTGCCCTAAGACTAAATCTTATTGACCACGAAGGACTCAAAGCCCAGAAGATGAGTCAGTGAAATGTGTAAGTGAAGATGCTTGGAACTCAAAGACTATCCAAACCACAAGGTGGAAAGATAAGTCATTCACTTCTCACCCTTTTGACTTAATATTTTTAGCTTTATTAGATTCTTTCAAAGACTCAGGAAAACAAATCCAGATTTAGGTAAATACTCGAGATAATTAAGTTGGCATATATACAACTGATGTAGACACATACATTTAGGATAAAATGCCTATTTATGTATGTTCCTAGGCTTAGATATGCATTCCATAGTATAAATATTGCATAGCATGCATCATTGTGCATTTAGAATAGTTTTATAAAGTTCAGGTTAATTCGTGTCCTTTTATGGCTATAAGAGAAGAAGATCTATTTCAGGGCCTCGGATTGACGATCCGACAGTATGGATATGATCAAAGCGACAATCAGAATCCAACACCTCCGAAATCGTCTTGATTGGAATCCCGTAGCACCTTATGCAGTCTAAGGAAGATCAACAGCCAAAAGATTGAGTGATGCAATTAGAAGCTTCAAATGACAAATCCAATTGTATGGATGGATCCAGATTGATGATCACAGCCCAACAACGTGAGAATCGACCTAATTCGACATCTGTGGTGCCACCAACAAAGTGCAGAAGATGGACGGTCCAGATGGTGCCACATGGTGCCATCCACACCACCTAAAGTCGGCTCGCAGCCTTGATCAGCCTCAAAAGCACACGCAAGGAGCAACTTGGGTTGTTGGATCTTCATCCAACGGTCCAAATTAATCCACGTTGCCCTTCCAACCACACCTGACCTCTGAGAGCACCTTTACATGCAATCTCGATCGTTGGATTTCAATCCAATGATCGAGATCATCTATTGAGCATTTTGCAAGAAAGTGTATCTTAGACAAAAAGGGAGGCATGGCACAGTGGTCCGAACAAGCGCTCACAAAGCGAAGATGCCCATTCGAGTCCTCGCATGTCTTTAAATCGACCACACAGGCATGAGCGGTCCATTAGAGCTGCACGATCTTAATTGAGCGGTGCAGACCTCGCCACGTGGTGCAACGGATGAGCGCGGATGTGGCTGCGTGCGCATGCACAATCGCATGCCCAGTTCGACACCTAATCTCACGTGCCATCCAATGCGATCTAGAGAGAGCGATCCTCGTGTGTTCGTGACTGTCGATCCAGCATCTGACGATGAGCAAGCGAGCGTGAGTTGGAGGCTATGGCAATGTTTAGGGAAGGTCTTTAGCGACGTTTATGGACGTCACTAAATGTCTCATGCACGAAATGCCTCCTCTCCTCCACTATAAAAGGACCCCTACTCCTCACATTCTTCTTCATTTCTTCCTTTCTCTCCCTTACCACCTCTGAGGCTCTAGATAGAGATTGTCCTAATCCTGGGATGCTCCTCTAGAGTAGAAGATCAAACATTTTCCTCGCCTCTCATCCCCATTCATGGAGCATCTCGTGGTAGTCCTCTCACCACTTCGAGAAGTAGATCCTCACCGCGATGTCGTCTTGCCCTGTCCTTCCTCCGCCACCGTTCTCCTTCCTCCAACTTCCCCCCACCTTCATCTAGGTGACGTTAGAGCGAGTCATCCTCTAAGTGACCGTCGAGGGGGACTCTTCTCATCTTTCTCAATCTTTTACCACTTTCTAGTGTAGTTGTAATTCTTCCTTGATTATCTATAGTAAACTTTGGTTAGCTAAATATTGATATTTTATCTCTCTCTCTCTCTCTCTTTCTCTCTCTTATTTTGCAAGTAGATTAGCTAGATATTATCAACTTGATCTCTTGCCTTATAAAAATGCCAAAAAAATTGCAAAAGATAAAAATAACAAAAAGAAATAAAATTGAAAGCGCGGATTTCAAAACCAGATGTTCGCCTCCCTGTGTTCGACTTGGGACTCACTTCGAGTTTCGTTATAAATTTTATTTGGTAGCTATTTTTGCGACTATGACGACGGATTCTCAAAATTCCTAACTTTTCACTCACTAAAACACATTCACCATTTTGGCACTGTTGTCGGTGAGGCAACGCTCTTTGGTTTTGCTCGCGTTTTTTCTCCTTAATGTTTATCTCACTTTTTCTCTGATCTTACTGTGATTGCAGGTACTCTTCTGAGGCAAGCCAAAGCGATTAGATTAGAGAAAAGTGCTGATGAAGGTTTTGTAAGTGTATCCCCATCACCCCCACCCTAGATTCCATTTTGCCACCTAATAACTGAAACTCAAATCAACTTAGGTGCTTGCATGAACCCTAGGTTAGATCTAATTGTTTGATTGTCACTTCATCTTATCTCACCCATTCGCATGAATTAAAAATACAAAAAAAAACTCTTCTTTTCTTGTGGGATTAAGCTAAAAGAGACACACTTAACACCCGCAAATTCTCATCTTAAGGCACACAATCACTTTGATTCTACCACTTAACCAGGGATCTAACCTGTGGACCCGGTACACTTAACTCAACACACACATAAGTGAGTAGAAATCTGATTAGGTTAAGACATTTTGTGTGCCTTAATCAAGTGGTGCAATAGACCAATTGCTTGAACTGTTTGGGTCACACTACTCAAATTAAAACTAATTCATCAAGTAGCTTGCCACTTAGGATTTAATTTTTAGGAACTAACCAGGCACTCCACATTATTTCTGATTTTTAAAAGGAATATATCATCATCGATGCTTTCAAAACTTGGAGTGTTCTATTGAACCTTGATTGAATACACCTAAAGATTAAACCCTAAAAGCTACTAAACAAGGTTAAACCCTAAAAGACACATCATAATAACCTTGTTTGAAAACACTGGTTATGCACACACACACATTTGAATTGATCTTTAAGGGCACAACCCATCTAAAGGGCCCATCACATTCCAAAAGCACAATCATCCCAAGGCTTAATTAAAATTGAGTAGACGTTGGCCCTAGGATTCATTGAGTCTATTTCAGGGTGTTTTCTTGAATGCATTTAGAATTAGTGACGTCTGCTTGCTTCAAAAGGTGCTAAGTTAGGGGGCCCGATTGTCAAACGACTTAAGTAAGCAGAGGTTTGGCATAATTAGAGGCCCTTGGGTCATGCACCCCCTGCCTCGCCAGCCTAACTTTACCACCTTCGGAAGTAAGGACAACATTAAATTCATTGTGTGGTCAGAGTTTACTTTTGAGGCATGTCCTTAAGCTACCCAATTTAAGGACATGTTTGATTGATTGTACTGTAGGGCACCTTTCTTTCCTCTGTTTTCCCTCCTTCACCATGTATGCTTCCACATCCTACACACATTTCCAATCCTACTCTCCTACCACTACTTATCCCCAAGATGATTACTATCTTGACTCGACTTATGACTACCCATCCACTAGACGGGATAACTTTGATTGGGGATATGATTTCGAACCTCAATGTCCATGACCTAACTCTGGACATCATGATCATGATTATTATCCTTCCCAGAGCTACAATGATTATAGATCACCGCCCTCTTATGAACAAACCAACCCGATCTACAATTAGGAAGAATATGATGATTATAACACCTACCCTCCCTAGGATTATGCTGAATATAGGCCACCACCATTCGTTGAACAACCCGAAATGACCTACTATCAGGGAGGGCCTTAAGAACCTCAATTTCTTGACTCCCCTAGATTTAACCCAAACCCACCCAACCCTGAACTAAACCATTTAGTTTAGGTGAACCAGGTCCAAGATAGGGTGTTGGATAACTTGGGGAACGTTATACAATCTTTAGAAGCTTATCCAACACCTTGCACTGAAGCATTGGAGCCTATGATCAAAATGATTGATGAGCTTAATAGTTCTTTATTGGATTGGCTCAAAGATGTTAAGGATAGGGGCCTGGGTGAGTTTTTACTTGGGAAATTATGAAGATTGAGGATGAAATTCATAGTTGCCTTAGTCCAATCTTGGGATGATTCCTAGGACGAACCCCCTTCAAGAGAGCCAATGTCTGAACTCGCTCAAGTGCCTGTCGGGGGGGGGGGGGCACATTTTCTGAGACTGGGGATGACCAGGTTCGGTTAGAGTAACCAATTGAGGATGTTGTGATTTTCTCACCTGAGATCCTTAAGCTAGGGAGCGAGGAAAAATGTCTCCATGGACCAAGAAATGGCATATGATTTTGAGACATGTATAAATGAGGATCATGAATTCTTTGATTCTAAGGGTGAGGAATCTCTTAGCGAAGTCTCACTTGAGCTTAAGGAAGATGATTTTACTGAGACTAACGGGCCTGAGGACCATGATGAACCATTTGATAGCTCGATCATTGAAGATTGTGATCCTGTTGGGGCTAACTTGGAGGATTCGAATCTTAATTTACTAGAAGATTCAATCAGTAGCCCCATTCCTTTACCACACCCCAAAGAATATATTGATGATCTTGAAATTATCAAACTCAAGTCAATTTTTATTTAGCCATGATTTTTGGATTTGGGTAAATCACATGGGGTGAATAATATGCTAAAGGTACTGGAAATCGAACACTTGAACTTGGAGGGTGGAAATTTGGAAATGAAAATCTGGGAGGCTAATTCTGAGGGAAGTACAATTTTGAATCTAAGGGTTCCTATTGATATGAAACTAGCAACCTTCTACCAGGACCATTGTGATATTTTTGACTTTGAGGATGTGCAACCCAAGTACATAACAATCCACTATCTTTGTGAGACAAACTCTAAGTGGAAATCTGAACCTAGTGAATTAGATCTACCCATTGTCTGACATTTTAGCCTTGGGTTGCACACCACAAAATCACAAGCTTGGCCCCGCAAGCACAACAAGCTCTGGTTCTGGGTAATTTTCATCCAAAACCTTAGAACCACTTGACCTTGTGGCATGAGTCTGCATCACAATTTGGTCCACATCTGTGGACATCTTCTGCTGACGGGTTTAAGGATTAATCTTTTGATTCTGATCTTGACCCGTACTTGTGAATTCTTAACCTTCTCTTTGTTTGTAAACTTAGTGACTGGTCGATCTTTCGCTTTTAAGTCGGTTGCAGTTTAATGTGGTGGAAAAATCGACTGATCAATATTTAAGAAGAAATAACCACTCACAGAGGAGCGGGTCGTATCCACAGGGAGGCAATGACGTATTAAAATTCGCACCAATTAAAAACGTTCGTTCGTAGTTAGTTTGGACAAGAATCAAGCCAAGATTGCCTTTAGATTAAGGTTTAAGCAAGAAACAATGCTGAAATGGCAATTATGAGAAACTAGAGGATATTTTCCGCAATGCAGAATCAATAAAATATCATTAAAAAGTGACAATGGCAGAAAATGTAATTTCTAATTGATGGTTTACTGTAGCAAAATAGGGGAATTTTTCCCCTTTGTCTTGCGTGACAAGGAGCGGATGGCCGGGCGCGGGAAGCTCAGAGGAGGTCCCTTGGACCGAGGGCTTCGAATCGGTAGTCGCGCAGCGGCGGCGAGTCGCGCGGCGGCTGGAGGTGGCCAGACGAGCTCCGGCGGAGGTGCTGCAGCCGGTGAGCTTGTGCGGCCTGCTGGCGTGAGATCTGCCGCGCGCTGCTGCTGGCGGCTCTGCAGGCGCGGGAGGAGGGTGCTGCAGGTGCGAGAGCGGGTGCGCAAGCTGTAGGCGCGGGCGTGGCTGCTGCTGGTGGCGGGCGCGCGAGCGAAGGGATCTGCAGGCGTGGTGAGCGCTGATCTACAGGCGCAGGGAAGAGCAGTTGGCGTTCTGCAGCTGTGCGCTGATCTGCAGGCGCGGGGGTGGGAGCGGGCGAAGTTCTGCAGGCGCGGTTGGACGAATCTGCAGGCGCAGGAGGATGGTTGCGTGGGTCTGCAGGTGCGAGGAGAGCGCTGCAGCCGGTGAGCATGTGGAGATGGGCGCGGTTGAGGAGGGCGTGCGTGGTTGGAGGGTGCAGGGGCGGTTGAGCTAAAGGTTGATGGGCGCGGGTTGAGCTGAAGGTTCTGCAGGCACGGGAGAGGGTCTGCAGGCGACTTCAGACGTGTGCGGTGGAAGTGAGCGGGTAGCTTCAGACGTCCGGGAAATTTCCCGGACGTCTGAAGTTACTGAAAGGGTGGCTGACGGTTGTTGCAGTGGTGGTGGTTGGCGACGGCGGCGAGGGAGATGCATGCTAATGTGCTCACGGTGATGCGGACGAGCTCCGGATGGCGGTGTGGCCTGTCACACCACACGCCCATGGTGGTGGAGACTCGCTGCCACAGTAGAGGTCGGCAGTATGGAGTGGAAGAGAGAAGTTCTCTCTACACAGTGGTGGGTCGGTGGTGGAGGCCTCCCGAGCTCGGCTGCCTCCCTCCTCCTTTTGTAGTGGCCTGCACAAGTTTGAAATCAGTCGCTCGACCAGATCCACCACATCCGCTTCCCCTTGAATGGGTCTTCACTGCGGCCATTCGACGTTGGAGCGGCAGCCAGCCATTCCTGCAAGGAGAAGAGTAAAGAAAATAATGTTAAAATATTAGGGTCATTTATATACAGACCCTCAACTTCTATGTTAATGAAAACAATGTACCTAATTGGTTGTCTAATTAGATGAATGCTATTCTAAGCTAATTCTAAATGCACTTAAGATATAAATGCAATGTATGGATTATGTAATTAAATTAAAACTATGAATTAATCTATTTACATCCTAATTTATGCTAAATAAATGTTAGAATTAACCTAATGTGTAGGCACTTAAATACTTAAATAGCCCACAACTATGGGCTAATCAAATACCCCCATGCCTAGTTTTTGCTAGTCCCTAGCAAAATTAAGGGAAACCTAGCACTCTAAGTAGACTAGTCAACTCACTTAGTCTTCCTTCAGAAGCATATTAAGTTCAGGCTCTAGACCCAAGGTTTCTAAGTAGTTGTTAAGTTACTGACTAGGTCGGCTAAAGACGAGTTGCAAGCACAAGTTTCCCTGATTTCTAACTCTACCCTAAAGTTTATTGATCCCTGAGATTAAAGCATCCGTGCCTGTGCATTGGTCTGAGTTATTTGAGTTAAAGGATTTTTTTTTTTATATATACCTTTTTTTTTTTTTTGATTCTTCTAAGTCTAACCTCAGATCAGCTATCAACACGATCTGTGTCGGATTCATTGTCCCCATTACCATACCTCGAAGGGTGCCTGGCTTTCGATGCTTTGAGATAGCACCGCCCATAACGACCACAAGAACTCCTGGCAATCGATACTTCGAGATAGTATCGCCCATGGATTTCTTAAGCGAATTCAGGCCTATGGCAATCGGCACTTCGAGATAGGGCCACCCATGGTACCTGAACCGCGTAATGCGCTTACATGCCCTCAGTAGGATGGATATCCTAAGAGAGAAGCGCCAAGGAGGTAATATGTTATCATCGCATCCTCAAGGTTAGTATATACTCGACCTCTCCTGCGACGGGAACTCTTCCAATCAAGATGTGTTTTCAAGCCTCTCTTAAGTCAAAACTAAGAGAACCAAATCTCTTTTCAGAAAGACAGAAATTAAGTTGATTACCAGACTAAGTGTGTGAAATTTGGATGCTTGGGTTACAAGGACCCATAAACCAAAAGGTAGAATAAGACTCTAGGTACTACCCCACCTTTTAACTCAAACCCTAGTTTCCCTTCCTCAACCTCTTGAGGAATGGTCCGCAACTTAACTCCTACTTAAGTTTTTAAGTCCACAAAGGACCCTAAAGGTCTAAAGCTAGTAGCTTATTTAGCTTCTAAAGTTTGACCCTAGAATTAACTTAGTCTACCCTAGAGTTCTGATTTGCTTAAGACTGCAAGATCTAGCCAGTTAAATTTTTTTTTTTTCTCTCTTTTTTGTTTTTCTCTTTTTCTCTCTTTTTTTTTTATATGCTATAAACAAAATGCCTCAGGTCCTCTCCCCCATGCCTGGTTCAAACAATGTCCTCATTGAAAATAAAAAATAGCTAAAGGAAGATATTACCTGATGCGGAGAAAGGTAGGAGCTAAGGCTCCTCAAGAGTGACTTCGTCAACCAGATGGCCATCTAAAGTTATGTACGGTTTTAACTATTGACCGTTGACGATAAAGGGAGTTGCTGAAGAGGAAGGATTTTTGATCCCCACAGCTCCATGGGGGAATACTTTGGTGATTATGTAAGGCCCATCCCAACGAGATTTTAATTTCCCAGGAAAAAGCTTAAGTCTGGAATTGAAAAGCCAAACTTGTTGGTTGGGTTCAAAGGTCTTTCGAAGAATAAACTTGTCATGCAAGACCTTAGTTCTTTCTTTATAAGCTTGAGAGGTGTCATAAGCATCATTCCTCAGCTCCTCAAGCTCACTTAATTCTAGAAATCGTGCCTTACCTGCCTTCTCTAAATCCATGTTAACACTTCGAATAGCCCAAAGTGCTTTATGTTCCAACTCAATAGGTAAATGGCACGCTTTTCCATACACAATCCGAAAGGGAGAAGTACCCAAAGGGGTCTTATAGGCCGTTCGATTAGCCCACAAAGCATCATCGAGCTTTTGGGACCAATCTTTCCTATAAGGTCTAACGGTCTTTTCCAAAATATTTTTTATCTCCCTATTTGATACTTCAACCTGGCCACTTGTCTGAGGGTGGTAAGGGGTAGCAACCTTGTGAGTCACTCCCAAACTCTTAATTAACCGATTGAAGTGGTGGTTTCGGAAATGAGGTCCCCCATCACTTATAATAGTCTTGGGGCAGCTGAAACGGGATATGATATTGGCCTTCACAAATTTCAAAACCATAGAGTGGTCATTTGTGTGCGTAGGAGTGGCCTCTATCCATTTAGAGACATAATCAACTGGCACCAAGATATATTCAAAACCATGGGACGACGGGAAGGGGCCCATAAAGTCAATTCCCCACACATCAAAAATTTCAACAGATTGAATAGGATGTTGAGGCATTTCATTTTTCTTCCCAATCGTTCCAGTCCGTTGACATCTAATACAGGCCTTAACAAAATTATGAGAATCCTTAAATAAGGAGGGCCACCAAAAATCGGACTGGAGAACCTTAAAAGCAGTTTTCTTAGCACCAAAGTGTCCTCCACAATGAAGTTCATGGCAAAAACTCAGCACACTTTGTTGTTCCTCCTCAGGCACACAACGTCTCAATACTTGGTCTTGTCCAATTCTAAATAATTCTGGCTCTTCCCAATGAAAATATCTTGCTTGAGAAATGAATCTCTTTCTTTTCTGCTCATCCCAAGAGCCAGGAGTTTGTCCAGTGACCAAGTAATTTACAATGTCTGCATACCAAGGTAAAGTTGATGTTACCGCCATCAGAGTTTCATCGGGAAATGTCTCGCGAATGTCTTCAGAAATAGAGTCATTAAGAGGAAGGCGAGACAGGTGGTCAGCCACAACATTTTCTACTCCTTTCTTTTCACGTATTTCCAAGTCAAATTCTTGAAGGAGTAAGATCCACCTAATCAGACGTGGCTTAGAATCTTTCTTAGCAATGAGATGTTTCACTGCTGCATGATCAGTAAAAATAACCACCTTAGACCCAAGTAAATAAGACCTAAACTTCTCCAGAGCAAAAACTACAGCAAGTAATTCTTTTTCAGTGACGGTGTAGTTTTGCTGAGGTTCAGTTAAAGTCTTGCTTGCATAATGCAGCACATGAGGTCTTCCCTCAACCCTTTGTCCGAGGACTGCTCCCACTGCATAATCCGAAGCATCACACATAAGCTCAAATGGGAGTGTCCAATCAAGGAGCTTGGAGAACAGGTGTAGAGATCAAGGCTTCCTTTAGAGTTTGAAAGGCCTCGGCACACTTTGAATCAAAACTGAAGGAAGATTCCTTCGCCAATAAGTCACAAAGTGGCCTAGAAATCTTACTAAAATTTTTAATAAAGCACCTGTAAAAGCCAGCATGGCCCAGAAAGGATCTAATCTGTTTGACATTCGTAGGCAATGGAAGTTTGGAAATAGAATCAATCTTGGCTTTATCTACTTCCAAACCTTGCTCGGATACAACATGCCCAAGTACAATTCCTTTCTATACCATGAAGTGACTTTTCTCCCAGCTGAGGACTAAACCAATCTCCTTACATCGTTTCAACACATTCTCTAGGTGCAGGAGATACTGGTCGAAAGACGAGCCATAAATAGAGAAGTCATCCATAAATACTTCAACACACTCGTCAATCATGTTCGAAAAGATAGACATCATACACCGCTGGAAAGTTGCAGGGGCATTACATGATCCAAACGGCATATGCCTGAATGCAAAAGTACCATAAGGACTCATGAATGTCATCTTTTCCTGGTCATCAGGAAAGACTGCCACCTGATTGTACCCAGAATATCCATCGAGAAAGCGATAATACTTATTCCCTACCAATTTTTCGAGAATTTGATCAATAAAAGGCAAAGGAAAGTGATCCTTCTGGGTAGTGGTGTTCAGCTTGCGGTAATCAATACAGACCCTCCATCCAGTTGAAGGTCTAGTGACAACTTGTTCACCTTGGTCGTTGAGTTCCATAGTAAAGCCTGCCTTCTTTGGCACCACATGAATGGGACTGACCCATTTACTATCAACAATGGGATATATGATCCCAGCGTCCAACCACTTCAGGATTTCCTTTATTAGAACCTCCCTCATATTAGGGTTCAGACGTCTCTGCATGTCCCTAAAAGGCTTGATGGAATCATCAGTATAAATGTGGTGCATGCAGAGTGTAGAGTCTATACCCTTAATGTCAGCAATGCTCCAAGCAATAGCTTCCTTGTGCCTAGACAGGCATTCAATCAAGGCTCCCTCCTGTGACTCAGACAGCACAGCTGAAATGATAACGGGGAGCGTATCATTGGCACCTAGGAAAACATACTTGAGAGTGTCAGGGAGGGGTTTCAGCTCAAGGTTGGGGGCTTGTATGGTTGAGGGTTTCATAATAGATGTCCCCATCTCAGGTAGCAAATCTGCCTTCGGCGGAAATGATGGGGGAAGAGACTCAGCAGAAACTCCTAGCAATTCCTCTAGTTCTAGTATATCCCCTTCACATTCCTCCAAGAGATGGGAATGCTCATTTAGCATGACATGCTGAAGGGGGTCATCACATAACATTGCAGGAGTTGCCTCTTCAATCAGGTCATCTATCACCTCAACTTGAGAACAATCCTCAAGTCCAGCTTGTTTGTAAGCATCAAACACATTAAGCCGGATTTTTCTGTTCCCAAAGCCCATTTTCAATGCCCCAGTATTGCAATTAATTGAAGCATGGGAAGTTGCAAGGAAGGGGCGGCCCAAAATGATGGAGGGTTTGGTTGGCTTGTTGGTAGGGTCAGTGTCCAAAGCTAAGAAGTCAACGGGAAAGAAGAAATCCTCCACTCTTACGAGGACATCTTCCAAAATTCCCCGTGGTGTCTTAAGTGATCGATCAGCAACTTGAAGGATTACAGGGCTAGGCTTCAGATTGCCTCCCCCAAGTTGTTCATACACGTAGCTCAGAAGGATGTTCACCCCCGCACCCAGATCAAGCAGAGCCTCATCAATTTGTAAGTCACCAATAACTACAGAGATATATGGGGCTCCTGGATCCTTAAGTTTCGGGGGTGTGCCATGTTGAACAATTGAGCTAACAGAATCAGGCAGGACAACTTTAGATTGGACCAGTTTTCTAGATTTCCGCTTTTTCGTGCACAAGTCCTTTAAGAAGCAGGCATAAAATGGAATCTGCCTGATAGCTTCAAGCAAAGGCAGGTTAATCTGCACTTGCTTGAAAGTTTCCATAATCTCATCTGTCTTATCTTTGGCTCTAGATGAGCCAGCAGAAGTCTTCCCAGAGGTGGATAAGCGCTCTGGAAAAGGCACTCTCGATCTCTGGGTGGAAGGGTTGTCATGTCGAGTAAGGGGTGGAACGGGGGCAACTTCTTCCGGTGAGGTGATTTCAAGCGGAGAAGATTTGGGCAAATCTTCTCTAGTGGGGGTGAAAGTCGGGGTGGATGGTTTTTTAGGGGGTGAGACTATAGGAGCATCGGGTTTGGAAATTTCTTTCCCACTCCTCAGAATAGTCACCGCCTGAGCATGCTCCCTAAAGACAATCCCTTTTCCTTTAGGATTTTCCTCAGCAGCACTGGGAAACTTCCCAGTCTCCCTCTGTCTAACGGCCTCAACAAGGTGTCTAATTTGTGATTTCATCTCATGTATAGCCTTGTCATGAGATTGGATGATGGCACTTTGACTTTCTTACATAGTTTTCAACATCGCCTTCAATTCATCCATCTCAGAGGTTTTAGGTTGGGCAAAGGTCTGAGGTTGGTTCATTTGATGGTTTTGAAAGGATTGTGGTTTGTGATTCCCTGAATTTGAGACATTTCCTTGTCTCCATGAAAAGTTTGTGTGGTTCCTCCATCCCTCATTATAAGTGTTGGAGAAAGGATCATTACGAGGTCTTGGACGGAACCCTTGAGCGGCATTCAAATCCGCTTGTACAAGCTCAGGGAATTGGGAGGCCAAGTGGCAATCCACAGTGGCGTGTGTATTGCCTTGACAAATTACGCATTCGGAAGCTTGGGATGTGGAGGTGTTAGGTGTGAATGAACTCGGGTTCGACATAAGCCTTTCCATGTTTTGATTCAGTAATTGAATTTGATAGGCTAAATTCTGGGTGTCCCTTGCTTCATTCGCCTCCAACTTTCTTTGCATGAGAGTGGGCTTTCTATCCATGTAGGAAGAATTCAAGTGAATAGAATTCTCACTCAAAGTATCAAATAAGTTCCAAGCTTCATCCTCAGTCTTAGATAGAAAGGTTCCTGCACAGGCACCATCCACAGTTTGCCTATGCGAATCATTAAGTCCGGTGTAGAACCTTTCAACCAGTTGCCATTTAGGCACCTGGTGATGTGGGCAAAGTCTCAGCAAATAGTTAAAATGCTCCCACGCATCATGAAAAGCTTCCCCATCCTTTTGAGCAAAACTCATAATTTCCCTCCTAAAGTGATTTGTTTTGCTCATAGGGAAGTACTTCTTCAAAAACTCCTTCTTCAGGGCATCCCAAGTATTTATATTATCAAGGGTGTGATACCAATACTTGGCTTTGTCCTTTAGGGAGAAGGGAAAGAGGGTCCGCATTTGAGCGTCATCAGTAACGCCCTGCAGGTTCACCGTGGAACAGACCTCGGTGAATTCCTCGATATGCCTGTAAGGGTCTTCCCTAGTAGTACCATAAAAGGAGGGTAGCAAGGATATGGTACTACTTTTGATCTCATATGGATTGTCCCCTCCAGGTCTACGTAGTGCTGGGCCAGCTTGGTTGGTTGGGATGAAATATTCCTTAAGGCTCCTTTGACCGGCCATTTCTACCCTTGGAAGGTCTTTTCTTAGGATTCTTTCAGGTTCAGGATCAAATACAAGTTGTCTCCAAAGAGAACACCTACCAAGCATGCACTACAAGCACAATTCAAACGGACTTGTTTAGTCTTTACAGATTTAGGCTTTTGACTTTAGTTCAAATTGTAGGTGACAAAACAAGTTGCCCAATCAATTACGCGCCTATTATCAACCTTCGAAATGCCTAAAAAGCCCTAGTTGGAACTTAGGTATTCTTCCCTAAATTTCAAATGGTCAAGTAAATCCAAAGACGGAAGATCGAGGGATGCAAGTAGGCCTAAGCCTTCCTTTGAAGCTGTGCTTTCGCGGTGCTCCTCAACTACCCCCAAAAATCCGTGACAGGGTATCCCCCTCTTTGGATTTACAAAACCTTTGATCTCAAGTTCCAAACACTTCAGAATCCAACGATAGGAGGGCTCTTGTCCTAGTCGTTTCAAGACTTAGGAGTGTCTAAATTAGTGCTATGGTGCAACAGATATAAGTGTGCATTCATCGCAAAATGATTTTGAATTTTGAATCGCACACCACGTTTTACAATCACGTCCTTGATTTTTAGATATCCCTCCTTTAATTAGTCCTTTTTTTGAATATATGTGACCACTTGTTAGATCGCTTCAAGACAAACTTTGTGGTCTTTGTATTAAATCCTAAATGCAATGCGTGATCAAAAATAGGATGCAAAGTAAGACAATACGTACCTTGCCTCCAGCGATCTACGATGCCAAAATGCACGCAATGCAGAAAAGTAAATCTAGAGGCTGCTCATACAGACCTAAATGGTTCGTCCTAGGGCAGGCAGCTTTTAGCAGGCAGCTCGTTTTTTTTTTCTATTTTTTTAGAACTACTTATGCACAAGCAAATAAAAGTAATAATAATAAAAAGAAAAAATAAACCTAAATCTAAAGAAAAGGGAATAGACTCCCAAAAATTACCCAACACGGGCCCAAAACAAAATCGGGGAACAGACCCCTCAAAATATGCCCCAGAACAAGGGTTTCAAACTATCTGCAATGAAAAATTAAGTCTACAGTCTTAATTCTAGTCTAATTAAACTAGCGACTAAATACAATGGTGTCCGTCGCGTCCTCGTCCTTCTCCTCCTTTCAAAATTGCTCGTCCACTTCTCGTCTGGCAACGTCAAGGGTCGCCTCTCACACAAGCTGATTCTTGCACAAAATTTCTCGCATAGAAAAGAAAATAATAGATGGTCAAATCTCTGTGCAATTGACAAATAATCAAAAAAAAAAAAATAAATAAATAAAATTAGGCGAAATTATTGCATCTGTTGCCTCCCCGGCAACGGCGCCATTTGATTGGTCGATCTTTCGCTTTTAAGTCGATTGCAGTTTAATGTGGTGGAAAAATCAACTGATCAATATTTAAGAAGAAATAATCACTCGCAGAGGAGCGGGTCGTATCCACAGGGAGGCAATGACGTATTAAAATTTGCACCAATTAAAAACGTTCGTTCGTAGTTAGTTTGGACAAGAATCAGGCCAAGATTGCCTTTAGATTAAGGTTTAAGCAAGAAACAATGCTGAAATGGCAATTATGAGAAACTAGAGGATATTTTCCGCAATGCAGAATCAATAAAATATCATTAAAAAGTGACAATGGCAGAAAATGTAATTTCTAATTGATGGTTTACTGTAGCAAAACAGGGGAATTTTTCCCCTTTGTCTTGCGCGACGAGGAGCGGATGGCCGGCGCGGGAAGCTCAGAGGAGGTCCCTTGGACCGAGGGCTTCGAATCGGTGGTGGCGGCGAGTCGCGCGGCGGCCAGAGGTGGCCGGACGAGATCCGATGGAGGTGCTGCAGCCGGTGAGCTTGCGCGGCCTGCTGGCGTGAGATCTGCCGCGCGCTGCTGCTGGCGGCTCTGCAGGCGCGGGTGGAGGGTGCTACAGGTGCGAGAGTGGGTGCGCAAGCTGCAGGCACGGGCGTGGCTGCTGCTGGTGCCGGGCGCGCAGGCGAAGGGATCTGCAGGCGTGGTGAGCGTTGATCTGCAGGCGCGGGGAAGAGCGGTTGGCATTCTGCAGCTATGCGCTGATCTGCAGGTGCGAGGGTGGGAGCGGGTGAAGTTCTGCAGGCGCGGGAGGATGGTTGCGCGGGTCTGTAGGTGCGTGGAGAGTGCTGCATCCGGTGAGCGCGTGGAGATGGGCGCGGTTGAGGAGGGCGTGCGTGGTTGGAGGGTGCAGGCGCGGTTGAGCTGAAGGTTCTGCAGGCGCGGGAGAGGGTCTGCAGGCGACTTCAGATGTGTGCGGTGGAAGTGAGCGGGTAGCTTCAGACGTCCGGGAAATTTCCCGGAAGTCTTAAGTTACTGAAAGGGTTGCTGACGGTTGTTGCGGTGGTGGTGGTTGGCGACGGCGGCGAGGGAGATGCACGCTAATGTGCTCACGGTGATGTGGACGAGCTCCGGATGGCGATGTGGCCTGTCACACCACACGCCCATGGTGGTGGAGACTCGCCGCCACAGTAGAGGCCGGCAGTATGGAGTGGAAGAGAGAAGTTCTCTCTACACAGTGGTGGGTCGGTGGTGGAGGCCTCCCGAGCTCGGCTGCCTCCCTCCTCCTTTTGTAGTGGCCTGCACAAGTTTGAAATCAGCCGCCCGACCAGATCCACCACATCCGCTCCCCCTTGAATGGGTCTTCACTGCGGCCGTTCGACGTTGGAGCGGCAGCCAGCCGCTCCTGCAAGGAGAAGAGTAAAGAAAATAATGTTAAAATATTAGGGTCATTTATATACAGACCCTCAACTTCTATGTTAATGAAAGCAATGTACCTAATTGGTTGTCTAATTAGATGAATGCTATTCTAAGCTAATTCTAAATGCACTTAAGATATAAATGCAATGTATGGATTATGTAATTAAATTAAAACTATGAATTAATCTATTTACATCCTAATTTATGCTAAATAAATGTTAGAATTAACCTAATGTGTAGGCACTTAAATACTTAAATAGCCCACAACTATGGGCTAATCACTTAGCATGTGTGTATACTCCTTTCTCTCTATGGAGCTGACCGAATTTTCACGAAATTTAGGTGATATTCTGTTTACTCTACCCTTTTCATGTCTTTATTTTTACAATGAAGACATTGCATCATTTAGGAATGGGTGGTGGATACTTAATTTTGGAATTATTTTGTCAACTTCGTGGAATTTCTTTTATTTTCTTAAAAAACTTAAAAATTCAAAAATAAAAAAAAATAAAATTAGGAAAAATAACTTATGCATTAAGAGTTTTTAACTTTAGGAGACGATACTTTAGGACCTGAACACTTAGACTCTTCAGGTCTTCGGGCTTAATCAGCCCGGGTGTCCACTAAAATGTGGACTTGTTCTCGAGTCCTTGCCATAGTAATTCTATTTTAATTTGGTTAATAAATTGGGGTGATAAGTACATGACTTATCAACCCGCCCTTTGATTTGAGGGAACTTTAAGTTTAAAGAATTTACACGCTATTTGCACTGACTTACTTTTCGACGATTTTTATGGAAATTAGGTAGCTAATAAACTTTCTAGGGTAGTATGACTGGCAAGTTATTGTGGGTAATAGCCGATTGGTTGGTTGTCCAGACCCCAGCTACATGATCATACTCATTCTACTGCCTTTAGGTAAATCTTAAATCAGGGAAGTCACCTACTTAGAAAAAAAAAATGATACTCAAAAGGAAAAAGAACAAAATAGAAAAATAGAAAATTGAGAAAAATAAAAGTAGAAAAATAAACCATACTTCACTACACGAGTAAGGCTGGCAAGTTATCGTGGGTAACAGCCCATTGGCTGGTTGTCCAGAGCCCAGCTCACAAAAATGCACAAATAATTCCCAAAACAATTAGGGAAGAAGTGGGGAAGTAAAATAAATCGGGGAGATATACACTGGGTTCGCCCTTGTGTTGACCTCATAAAAGAATAAAAAATGTAGGGAGAAAGCTACCGATCGAAAAGATAAACATTTAGGCAGAAACTCTTAAGGTCACCTAGGGTTGTAGAATCCTGAAGTTTATTTTAAAGGCCGCTTAGTGAGTCTATCACTTTTCATGTTAAGATGCTTAGAACTTAAAGTTCTGTTCGAGTCTTGGGTGGGTTGAGTAGCCATAGAAAGTTGCCTCGAAACTCTAAACTCAAAAATCCAAAAAACTTACAAAAGAAGAAAAAACATAAAAAAATGTATCTTCCCATTTCAAAATAAGGCGAAGACTTGAGCAGTCTGCATTTTGGTAGGCACCCGGATACTATTGAGTCCTCATAATTTAGGATCTTAGTTGAAATTTTCTTTTGTTAATAAACAACTAATGCCTTAAGTGATTGAGTCCTAATTCTATTCTTATACATAGCATTTAGTTTGATTTTGCTAGGGACTAGCAAAAAATAGGCATGGGGGTATGATGTTGGCACATCCATTTAGGATAATATGCCTATTTATGAATGTTCTTAGGCTGAGATATGCATTCCATAGCATAAATATCGCATAGCATGCATCATTCTTCATTTAGAATAGTTTGTATAAAGTTTACGTTAATTCATGTTCTTTTATGGCTAGGAGAGAAGAAGATATATTTCAGGGCCTCGAATTGATGATCCGACCATACGAATCTGATCAAGATGACAATCGGAGTCCAACGCCTTTGAAATTGTCTTGATTGGAATCCCGTAGCACCTTATGCAATCTGAGGAAGATCAACGGCCAAGGGACTAGGTGATGCAATTCGGAGCTTCAAATGACAAATCCAGCTACACGGATGGATCCGGATCGACAATCGGAGCCCAACAATGTGAGAATAGACCCAATCCAACATTTGTGGCCCCACCTAATAAATGAAGAAGATGGACAGTCTAGATGGTGCCACGTGGTGCCATCCAGACCACCCAAAGTCGACCCGCAACCTTGATCAGCCTCAAAAGCATGCGCAAGGAGCAACCGAGGCCGTTGGATCTTCATCCAACAGTCCAGATTAACCCACTTTGCCCTTTGAACTGCGCTTGACCTTTGAGAGCACCTTTACATGCAATCTCGATCGTTGGATTTCAATCCAACGGTCGAGATCAGCTATTGAGTGCTGGGCAAGAAAGCGTATCTCAAACAAAAAGGTAGGCGTGGCACAGTGGTTCGAAAAGGTGCTCGTAAAGTGAAGATGCCTGTTCGAGCCCTCGCATGCACCTAAATTGACCACATAGGCATGAGCGGTCAATTAGAGCAGCGCGATCTTTATCGAGCAACGCAAACCTCACCACATGGTGCAACAGATGAGTGTGGATGCGGCTGTGCGTGCATGCACGATCTCATGCCCGGTTCGACGCCTAATCTCATGTGCCATCCAATGTGATCCAGAGAGCGCGATCCTCGCATGATTGCAACCATCGATTGAGCATTTGAAGGCGAGAAAGCGAGCACACGAGCATAGCTGCAAGCGAGGATGAGTTGGAGGCTATCGCGACGTTTAGGGTAGGTCTTTAGCGACATTTCTGGACGTCACTAAATGTCCCATGCACGAAATGCCTCCTCTCCTACACTATAAAAGGACCCCTACTCCTCCCATTCTTCTTCATCTCTTCCTTTCTCCCCTTAACCACCTCTGAGGCTCTACAGAAAGCTTGTCTTAAGCCCAAGATGCTCCTCTAGAGTAGAAGATCAGACATTTTTCCTACCTCTCATCCCCATTCGTGGAGCATCTCGTGGCTATCCTCTCACCACTTCAAGAAGTAGATCCTCGTAGCGACCCCGTCCTACCCTATCCTACTTCCTCCACCACCGTTCTCCTTCCTCCAACTTCCCACCACCTTCATCCAGGCGACGTTAGAGTGAGTTGTCCTCCAAACGATTGTCGAGGGGGACTCTTCTCATCTTTCTCTATCATTTACCACTTTCTAGTGTAGTTGTAATTTCTTCCTTGATTATCTGTAGTGAACTTTAGTTAGCTAAATATTGATATTTTGTCTCTCTCTCTTTCTCTTTCTTATTTTGCAAGTAGATTAGTTAGATATTATCAACTTGATCTCTTGCCTTATAAAAATACTAAAAAAATTGCAAAAGATAAAACAACAAAAAGAAATAAAATCGAAAGCGTGGATTTCAAAACCAAACGTTCGCCTCATTGTGTTCGACTTGGGACTCACTTCGAGTTTCGGTATAAATTTTATTTGGTAGTAATTTTTGCGACTACATTGATGGATTCTCAAAAACTCTAACTTTTCACTCGCGAAAGCACGTTCACCAACAACCTGGAGAGTCTAAGTGGAAATATTTTGTTCATACTTTTCGCAAGATCGGTAAATCCTCAAATTCGAAGTAATTCAACTTTTTTTGTAGCTCAAACTCTAAAAACAACGAATTTTTTTACTTTTTTCCTTTTTTTTGAAGAACTTTTTTTTCCTTTTATTTTCAGAAAATACGATATAAGAAGCAAACTTTGCTATGCTATGTATAAAATTCTAGAGAAGAAAAAGTGACTCAAAAGATTATTTACCCCTCATACCTATTTCATGCAATGTTCTCAATGCCTGTAATACACATAAGAAAAGAAACAGATATCACCTAGTAACTCATGAGTTCTAACAAACATAGCTTGATTGTCTCGAAACCTGAATCAACCAAATCAAGATATAAGCTAACCTAATTCATTGGGTTGCCGATGGGAACACCATCATGAGCCCTAACTAGCTTATTTTGACTAAGAAAAGAGAACAAAATCTCCTACATAACCAACTGGAGGTCCTAACTCAAGGAAAAGCCCTTCTGAAAGAAAAGTAAGAAACAGGGGGTAAAACTATAATTTACCATTGTAGTGCAACAATGGGATTTTTCATGGGCTAAACACAGGTCAAATGGTCTTAACGAAATAAAAAGTGGGTTGGTTCAAACAGAAAAGGGTTCATGTAAAATCTGGGAATTAAATGACTTATGGTAACCCTAAAATTGACCCAATTAATTTAACAAGGTTCTGGTCAAGATAAAATTCACCTAAACCCTCTAAAAATCATGGAAAAATATCCTCTAGGGTTTACAACCTTCAATTTGACCTTTAGAACCTATTTTGACCTAAATAGGGGTCTTAGTCAAATGTTTGCCCTAAATTAGGCTTTTACGTAAATTACCCAATCAAACGTGGTCAAACCTAAAATCCAAGTTCACCATTGGATTCCTTAGGTCCAAATTAGGTTTTTACCAAAATTTGGACCTAAGGGGAGTTCACCTTGACCTACTTTGCAATCTAGTCTAGCCCAATGACATTTCTACCCCTAACTTTTGAAAACCTTTGCAGACAACCCCCTAGCTTCCTCGTCGTTCATTGCAATTAGGTCCCTCCACCATTGCAGCGTAGGGAATCCTACTCTGGCGAGGATTCAAGGGAAAGAACTCCCTAATTCCTCAGAGAATCCCCTTCAAATTTGAAAGGGAGATTCTCTGAGAAATCCCCGTTCATGTGAACCTAATTTGGAGCTCCAATTTCTAGCCAATCTCTCATGTGAATGCATGAGAGATTTGGGTCTTTTTGACCTTCCATCTCCGGTGACCTACCCGTGCTTGGAAGCTTGGATTCCAAGGACAAGACCCTTTGCCAAGGGTTAGAAAAGGGTGCCCTGATCCTTCCGCAGATCCCCAGCTTGAATTGGTCTGAGATAACCCCCAATTTCCTCTCTTCCCCTCCAATCAACCTCCCAGCAAGCTTCGACGACTCCTATCTCCTCCTCTTGTTGCTCTGCCACAATACCAGTGGCAGAGTTACCTTTGTCTCCTTCGTCCGCATCACGCCACACTAGTCGACACTCTAGCTACCCTCTCTTCATTGCCATCCTCCTCCTACAGGGATTTTCGTCTCTGGGGACGGCAGACATGAGCCATCCGCCATCCCTACCCCCTTTGTCCTTAAATTAGGTTAGGTACTTTCTCCCTCTCTCCTCTTCTTGTTTCCCCCTCTTTATTTCCTAAAATATCCCTCGACGCTCGCAAACCACCACCATCTTCTCCACCTCCGACAGACCACTGGCGAGGTGCTCCCGCCGCTCCACGCACCCATCCACCTCACCAACTACCTCACGAGCTCCACCATGCCTCATTGACCATAACCCCTCTCTCCATTCATCGCTACACACCCCCAACACGTCCCCCGAACACACCCACATCTGCATGTATAGGGTGACCTAGGCACGCACACTCAGGCCACCTCGTGCTACGCCGATCACCGTGCCACCTTCGCCATGCTTAGGTGAAGCTGCCTGTGTGTTTTGACAAGGCCACAAGGTCGTTTGCATGATTGCAAGTTTAGACCTCCGCCGCCATTGAAGCAGGCACGAAGCTTGCTTGCAAGCTTGTGCTAGGTAGCCTCACTCTAAGCTCCAGGTCCCAAGCTATGTGGAATCATCTCGCGCAAAACCTCAGCCAAGTAATTAGCTTTGGAGGCTACTGCAATTGCTGTAGTTCATGAAGACTTCTGCTGCGGGGGCGCCTGCGAGGAAGGTGGGACATTTAGTCCCACCTCGAAAGATTAGGAGTGGATGCTGTGGAATAAAGTGAAAAAGTGTCAGGGGCATATTGCCTCCTGACACGAGGTGAGGTCCCACTCACCCATCGCCTCGTCCACGACTCATGCCACGTAGACCTGGCTCTGACCTAGATACCTGACTACCCGTGCACTCCTCACCCACCACCCACGTCGGTGGGCTTGGTCCCAGCACGCATACCCGACCCGTTAACCTGAGAAGGCTCTAGGAGAGCGAGCCTAAGAGAGAAGAAAAAGAGAGATTGCGGGGAGGGTAGGGGGTAGGTTTTGCTCTCACGAGAAAAAGAGGAAGAAGAAGCCAAGGGTGTAGCCAAGGAAGAGGAAGGAGGAAGCCGCAGGCGAAGCTAAGGAGAAGGCAGGGCTGAAGAGGAGATGAAGTCAGGAGAAAGAAGGAAGAAGAAGATAAGGGCCAAAACAGGAAGAAGAAAGAAGAAGGATAGAAGAACAAAGAAGAAAGAAGAGAACGAGAGAAAGGAGTAGAACAGAAAAGAAAGAAGACAAAGAAGAAGAAAGATTAATCAGAGAAAGAAAAATAACTGTAGCATTTGATTTTAAGACGTCTGATTTTATAATCAGACGTCCAATTTCCATAAGCCCTCATTACATCTCTTGCTACATTTATTATTCATATACTCATGCTTTACATTTTTCATTAGATTTTTGAGTAATATTATGTGTTCAAAATGCATTCATTGAGTTTAGTGCGTGAATTCCATTTTCTCCCTGTATTCGACCTCGGACTTAAACTTTGAGTAATAAAATTTATTTATTTTCAAAGTGATTTCAACTATACTACGATGCATTATTTTAAAACCCGATTTCGCTTCGTTAAACAGTTGCCTCCCAACAAGCGTATAATTTTACGTCTACAGTTAGACGTCGATCCTTAAAAATATAAATCAATGAATAAAGAGGAGAGTGTTAAGAGTAGAATAACAGATAGATCAAGGAGGTCCAGAATCAGATGCCCACAAATGCAGACCAGTTGGTGATGCAACCCCATTCCATAGGGTTGGGTACAGGATATATGAGTTAAAAGAAGCCATATCTAGTCACATTTAGTACTAAGGACAAGAGGTGCATTGGGACTGAAGGTAGGTAACCCAAGTGTAAAAGATGTATGATTCAAAAAGGGTTGAGCCCAATGGTAAAGAGATTTGAAGTGAGGGTGTAGATGTTGGGCTATCTTGCATTTACTTAAATCAAATTTACTTAAGTCATAAGGGTCCTTATAAAGAGTTGAATGTTTCAATAGTAGAGGCACCCTTAAATCCTTGGTATCATTTCCCACAAAACTTCTTTTAGTTCCACCACCTCCTTTCTTTCATCCTTGAAGTCCAAGTCTTTTAAATAATCAATGATGAATTCAAACTTGGTTACATTAGCTATACAATCAAATTCCGTAGAAAATGATTCAAGTTCAGGGTCATCCAGATTTGATGTAAAGGTGAAGCTAGTTGTTGAAGGTTCATCAAGTTCAAATTGATATCTTTGAACTTCACCTACTTCAGGCAAGAAAATTTCCTTAAAATCAAATGTGAAATTTTCAATTTTAAAAACATCAGAAATCTCATCCTTGAAGAGAAATGTCTCATATTCCGATTCACTCTTATGTTCCTCAAATTCTGCCTCAAATTGAATATAAAGCTTTCAACTTTGGAATTATCAAAAATTTGATCCTTAAAAAGAAATGCCTCATATTCAAATTCATCTATATACTCCTCAAATTATGAGTCTTTCGAAGAGACATTTTCAATCAGGCCCTCAACCTTCTTAAGTTCTTTAATAAGCCCACACTTCCATTAGAGTCCTCAATAGCCTTAAAAATTTTTAATTTCATCTTTTCATCCCCGAAGGCTATTGGTATATTCCCATTTTTACAATTAATCAGGGCCTTCGTAGTTGTTAAGAATGGTCTACCTAAGATAATCAAAGCCCATCTTAAATCATCAGGAATCTCAAGATCTAAAATAGTAAAGTCCACTAGGTAGTAGAAATCATTTATTTGAACAATAATATCCCTCAAAATTCCTCATGGACTTCTTATAGATTGGTCAGCTAGCTAGATTTTAACCGAACTAGGTTCAAGGTCTCTGAATCCAATCTTCTCATAGATTTGTGTGGGTAATAGGTTGATGGAGGCCCCTAAATCAATTAAGTCCCTATCAAAGGCTAGGTCAGCAACAGTCCAAGAAATCAAGGGGGTTCCTGGGTCTCCTTTCTTAGAGGGTAGGTCCTTTAGAAGTATAAAGCTAGCTTGTTCTGAAAGGACCACCTTCTTAAGAGGTTCAATCTTAGCCTTACACTTCTGAGAGCATATTTCCTTCAAGCACTTAGCATAGGCGGGAATATGTTCGATGGAATCGAGGAGCAAGATATTAATCTGGACTTGTTTTAAAACTTTGAGAAGCTCCTCATTGCTGGTTTGGTTTTTCTTCTTCCTGTATTTCGTTAAGGCTTTAGGGAATGGGATGTGACTAAGAATTTTAATCAAAGTTTCCTAAGACTCTTCTTTTCCTCATGTACATTAATCAGGGTAGGTTCATCAGGATCCTGGTAGGTTGATTGATTTGGGTGCCACTCCTCAGGGTAATGGGATTAGCAGTGGCATTAGGGTTCATATTGTGAGGAGGCTTGGGCAAGATAGGAGCTTGCTGAGGAATAGGAAATCCAGGTGGGCTTTGAGGGTCGGGATTAACCACATGGGCTTGCCCCTGATTTTGTAGGTTCCTAGAGTTTGGTATAGGATGGGATGGGAGGGATCCTTGTTGCCTTAATTGATTTAGTTATCCCTTAACCTCAACCACCTCTTCCTGATGGTTCTGGTTTAAGTCAGCAATCATTTTAATCAAGGTATCCATTTGACTAGGCTGAGTAGGTCCAAGTCTAAGCTGATTGTAAGTTGGCCTACTGTTGTGACCTTGATCGTAGGAGGAAGGGTTAGCAGTTGGTTTGGTTTGATTCGGATTTTGGTTTTGATTTTGTCTAGACTAGGAGAAGTTAGGATGGTTTCGCCATTCAGGGTTGTAAAATTAGAATAAGGGTCTATTTTGGGATAACCCTGGCTAGCTTGTACGTCCTCATAGCTAGAGGGTGTACTAGGAGTTGGGACAAAATAATTAGGATAAGAGGGAATAAAGACCCCTCCCTAGAATGTAGTCAGCATCTGTTCTAGGTTCATTTGGTTCATAGGTTGAACCAAGTCAAGATTGTTCACAAACTCCTTTCCCAAGGGAGTCTGAGGTAGTGTAGGTGCAGTCAGTGCTCCCCTATCCACATAATAGGCTTGTAGGGATATCCTTAGAGGTTTCCTAGAATTGTTGATGGGCTCATCCAATTTCTTATCCACCACTTCCATGCAATCTAATTTCTTAGCTATTATGTCCATGTCAACTGAGCTCGAATTAGCTTGGACCTCATATATTCCACTGATGGTAACGCCATCATGAGTTATAACTAGCTTTAATTAGTCATAATCAAGTGACAAATGTTGGTGCTAAAGCACCACGATCGTTTATTTTGATGATAACAAAACACTTGTTATTTAACATTTGCTTTTGAGTCCTAGTTTTCAGGTCAAATTGCAAATGGAGACAAGTGTAGAGACGGAGTTCAAGCTCACATCCATGGTGGATTAGAGGAGTTTGATGGATAAGAAGGAGCTTCGCGAGGAGTGAAAGTATGAAGTTAGAAGAATAGGATAGATGTCTTTTCTATCTTGTACTTTATATCTCTTTGTTATTTGCTCTTTTATTTCTTAGTAGCATGTTAAAGAGCCTCAAAGTATCCTCAAAGTAGTCCTAGGAACACCTACACAACCCTAGGATACTTAAGTTTTCCATAGAGAACTTAGAAAACCTAAATAGGCATCAGACAGCCTGATCAGATGTTCAATCTGGAAATCAGACGTCTGATGTTGACTTTTAAGACGTCTGACTATTGACTAAACGTCTAATAACTTAGCTGGACTTAGTTGATTCTGTCTGTTGAAATCAGACGTCCAGACCTTAGTCCAGACATCTTAGAAGACATCTGATGGTTGTGCCAAACATTCAATTAGTCGAACGTTGGCTAAAAAAGTAAACGTTGAGGAATATGACCTTTAGACTTCTATCAAACGTCCGTAGAGGACACCAGACGCCTAATGTGTGACCGTTGTGCCTCGATTAGGCTGAAATCACTTGCCATGAGGATTATAGATGTTTAAGCTCTTGGGAATCCATTTCTACACTTAATTAGGTTTCCAGACATCCAGACCTAGTGCCAGACATCCTATATGTCATCTGATGGTTTTACATTAGAACCCTGTTTAGGTCTGAACCAAGTGAGGAAGGAAACCCGCTTGGAATTAGACGTCTGACTTAGTTCTCAGACATCTTAAGGATGACTTCCAGACATCTAATCTTTTTCCCAGACATCTGATGACCTTGTCAGAATCATTAATGATTCTGATTGCGGCTTGCCTTGCCTTGGGATGAACCCCAATGGCTACCTAAGGCTTCTAAGGCCTTCCAAAGCCTTCTTAGCCACCTATAAATAGAGGAGTAGTCTCCCTTGTTTAGATACACTAAGCAATACAATTTCTACATACATTGTGTCCTAGAAAAGAAGAAGATCATCTAAAAGTGTGTTTCTCTCCGAGATCATCTCATACACTTTGAGAGGTCCACATTCGCTGTGCACGCGCTCTCCCATCGTCGGTTTTGAGAGAATTGTCATGTCGTTGCGTGGTTCACGCACCCGTGTCACATCAACGCACTTCCGCTAAAGGAAAGTTTCCTAACTCCTATAGTAGCTAGGTTTTATTCTTTACGGCTCTATAGGTTGTTGTATTTTATTATCTTCGGTTGGGTATTCGCTTTGCGAATTCCCGTCTCCATCGAGGGACAAAATCCTTCTCATGAAGAGAAGGGGTTTAAGGAACGCTACCCTCGTTCTTGTAGTGTGGTTGTACTACCCTCGTTTTAAGGAGTACTTTAGTGGATTTTAATCGACTTGGTTGATCGGAAAATCCTAGCTCGAGAGGGTTAGGTGATGGTTTTTACCTGGTTTGGGTTTCCACCAAAAAATTACTTATGCATATTATGTAATGGCTTTCTTTGTGAGATTGCTTATTTTGTTTCCACATTTTATATTTTATCATGCAAATCTCACCCCCTCCAGTAGGGATTTTCAACAAATGCCCCTACATAATCGCTTGAGAGCCATAATTACATACAAAGCTAGTTTGAGAAGAAACATTAAAATCAGGGTTAATTCTACAATTTTAACATCACATCATGAATTCAGAGTAATCATGGGGTTTCCCAAAGGTTAATCTAAGGTCAAATGAGCACTAAAGTCCAATAAGTGGGTCCATACAGACAGAAATGGGATTTTAGACATTTTGAGAACCGAATCATAACACAAAATCCTAATTTTAGACCTACTTAAATTAATAAGGTTCTAGTTAGAATAAAATTCATATAAACCTCCTAAAATTCATATAAAAATATTCCTTGAGGTTTGGTACCCTTGGTTTGACTATCTAAACCTATTTTGACCTTGAACAGAGTCATAGATGGATTTCTGAAACTAATTTAGGTTTCTACGCAAATTACCCAGTCAAAATTGGTCAAAACTCAAATACAACTTCACCACTAGATTCCTTGGGTATAAATTAGGATTGTACCAAAACTTGGACCCAACCAGACTCCATATTGACCTAGTTTGCATTTTAGTCCATTTAAACTCTATTCCTCTCAATTAAGCCCCTAACTTTTGAAATATTTAGGATCAAGTCACTAAATTTATCGACATTTTTATAGAAAGGTCCCTACCACCACTAGAGATTAAACTGACCTTCAGGACAACTTTGACTGCCTCAAATCCTATTTAAATCATCACCAAATTTGGTGGATTGGTGTTTTCACTATAAGGAATCGATTAGGGTCAATCTTGGCTCCCAAATCGCAAGGATGCATTCGTGCGAACACAAAAAATTTGTGGGTGTCTTTTGCTTCAATCGCAAGCCAATTTGGGCTTGTTTCTTGATCCAGAGCTCTATCAGGAGCTCTATAAAAGCTCCCAAACCTCATGCCACATTCCTTAGGTCGGTTTGGCTGCATTTCTTCATAAAATCCCTCTCTCCGACCACCTCCACCGCAGCTCTGACGATGCCCTTCCCTCTGGTTTCCTCGCCCGTTGCCACATACCACTGGTAGCGGGATCGTCTTCATCTCCATCCGCTCCTCGACGGACAAATCAGGTGTTCCCAGGTCCCCTTCTTCCTCGCCACTCTATCACCGGAGGAATTCTCTTCCCCGACGCTCGCCAATCAAAGATGATGCCATCTCTTCCCTTTCCTCCATTAGTTTAGGTCCCTTAGCTTCCTCCCTCTCTCTACTTCATTTCCCTTTCTTTAGGTATTAGACTCGACTGCTAGTTCGCCCTCAACTGCTTCATCTTCCTCTGCTCTGACCAAGCCTCTGACGAGGCCTTTCGTACTCCATAGTCCACCAAACTCTATGCTATCACCTCTAAAACCTTTGCCTCGCCTCCGCCATCAAAACCCCTCTTATTATTTCACCTTTCGCACCTCCAAAACTCCCATCGAACAAACCCATCTCTGCTTGCCTTCCTCGACTTTGATGGACCTCCACACTCACCCACATGCCAAATTAACACCACCATCGCACTCCACAACCACCGACAATGCTTATGGATTATCTAATTGGGGCCTAGATCCCGTACTTGTGTGTTTCAGGTTTCGCTGGCCGCTTGCAATTGCCGTTGTCTTCCTCGATGTCGCCACGCTTAATTCGACCATCATCGCCATCAACACCACCTCTAGGTGACGCAGATTACATCTGCATATCCAGCTGCAACTCAATTGAGTAGAGAAGCCCAGTCGTAGCTCCAATCGATAGGGACCTTCCTTGCAGCTATGCATGCGAAGAAGAGGGTGGGACTTAGTCCCACCTCATAAGTGACAAAGTAGGTTGTTGGGTATAAAAGGCAAAAGTGATCTAAGCAGCTTGCCCAAGTCACGAGGGGTCGGGTCCCTCACTCACATGCCTGAGCACCCTCATTCGCCATACACGTCGATGGCCTGAACCTATACCCGTGACCCATTTACCCGCCTGTATACATGATTAGCCCTTGGTTTGAGAGAGAAAAAGAAGAGAATTTGTGAGAGGAGGGGGGAGGGTTTTACTACATGGTTGAGTGCCTCGAGGCACGTGCTGAAGGAAGAGGCTTGGAGACTTAGCCTCTGAGAAGGTTGGCCTTGTGTTGTAGAGGCCTTGAAGAAGAGAAAGCACCCTTGTGTGCTTACTGATGCCATGCCTAATACTTTAAGTTGTCTGAAAGTAAAGGGCGACGTCTAGTTTGATTCTAAAGGCATTGAGACATTATTTTGAACTTAAGATGATGTGGATTATTGATTGAAGTTATTGTTGAGAAATTTGAGTAATTTGAATATAAGATATATGCTTAATTAGAGGAATCTAAATGGTGATTTAAATCACCACTTTTTAGGTTTCTTTATTCTTTTTTTCTATATATTCCTTGAGATACATTGCTTTATATTTGAATATCAATATGAGCAATTTATTCATTGCATATCTTTTATCTAATGCTTGATTTACTATGCTCATTTATTCTAAATTAAGATTAGTGCATGGATTCCATTTACTCTCTGCGAACGACCTCGGACTCCAACTAGATTCTGAGTTTATAAATTTAAGTGTTTTGTGTGATTTTGTCAACTATACTACGACACATATATTTCTTAACACTCGATGAAAGCATTAAACATCCACCACGGGGTTGATTGGACCTGTTAAAAGTAGTCATGGAGGCATGATTTAGAGAGTTCTCACTCATAGATTCAAATAAATCAAAAGCACTCTCTTCATCCTTATTCAGAAATTTCCTCCACAGGAAGCGTCCACAAAGTTTCTAAGGTTATCATTTAAACCATGGTAGAAAATTTATGCTTTGTACCACCTAGGAACCTCATGGTGTGGACACTTCTTTAATAATTCATTAAATCTCTCCCAAGCTTCATGGAGTTGTTCCCCTGGTTGTTGTGAAAATGTGGTTATGGCTCTCCTAAGGGCATTAGTCCTACCTATAGGGAAGAATTTCTTAAGTAACAAAGGGAAACATCTTTATTAGGATAATATCTAGGCTCACATTTCTAGGTTTGATGGTTTTAGCAAGTTTGCCTAGATCATCAAGGTGCTGAAAGAGGTCTTCATTAGAGTTCCCATGGAAAAGATTTTGGATCATGCTGATCACATTGGGTTTTAATTCAAAATCATTTCCCCCTTCAGGGACCCTAACAAAATGTTCTACATGAGTTGTAGAAGGGTCATAAAAGTCTCTAAGGGATTTGGGTGGTGCTGGCAGTGGTTGTGGTTCTTGGATCCGTTTCAAAGTCTACATAATCAATTGGACTTGATTTTGTTAAAGTTTGTGATTAGCATTGATCTAGGCGTGGATTAAAGCAAAGGGTCAAGATTTTGATTCTCAAGATTTTCAAGGAGCTCTGCTTGTTCAGGAATCTCAAGAATCTCAAGCATATCAAGAATCTAAAGCATCTTACCCTTACTAGAATTAGCCATCCCAAAATCAGAAAAATTAGATCTCCTTCTAGGGTTCCTCTCAAGAGGTTCAACCAACTTAGGACTAAGTGATCTCCTATCAAGCATAAATAGAATAAGTACAGGAGATGCGAGGGGAAACAGATGAGAGAATACCCACCCTCATAATACAAGCAATCAATCTAGTCCTTATAGTGTAAACCCTAATTAGACCTAATCCTGGCTCCCCAAAATACAACTGGGTTGACTAACCCTTGAATTAATTGGCTGGCCAGAAGAGTGGGACCCCCTAGGATACCCCGCACGACGGGACATGTTAACACGCTTTTGTCGAAGTTTAAGATATGCATTGTAGTATAGCGACTAGAGCAAATCATCAATTAAATTTATATCTCGAATTGTATGTCTGAGGTTGTCTTAGGAGCAATTAATATCACAATTTAACCACTACTCCATCAAGTATGAAATGAGGCAAAAAGTTTGATGCAAAAAGAAATATATTACTCAATCAATATCACTATCAAACTAAAAAAGCATAGAGAACGTTAAGGAAAAAAATGTTTTCAACTCAAGTAAATGCCCAACACTTAGTCAAATTTCAACCCAAAGAACCGACCCTTCACAGCCAAAGCCAAAGGCCATAACCTAATCCAAGCTCCAGCCCAAGCCCAGTCTAAAATCAACCCAAATTAGGCCCACGCCCACGTGTATGCAGGTGTGTGTGCATGTGTATAGTGGGAACTTGACCCCCTAAGTATCCAAGCGCAACTTTAGGATGCAAGTTTCCTTATAAGCGCAAGTTCGGGTCACCGTCCTTCATGAGGTGGGACTAAAAGTTCCACCTTTCCTTTATCTTCTTCGTTGTTGGAGCTGATGTTGGATTAAACTATGATTGGCTGTGGGATTGGTAATCCACGACCTAGATGTCTTACCCAAGGGGTTCCACAGCGAGGAAGAAGGTGCTCTTGTCATGTTCTCACCAAATGTGATTGTTTGTTGTCGGAGAAGGAACCCAATTCGATGAAGCACTTGCACGTGGAAACATGACCTTTAGACCAATTAAGCACACAAGAAGCTCCGATGAGCTACACCAAAGCAAAACCCTATGACAATTGAAAGCGAGGGTGAGTAGATATGCATGGCTGTCGAGCTTCAAAGAAGCTCATCGGCATGAATGGCGGACGACGGTGGAGGTGTTGTAAGGACAAATTGGTTTGGGCAAAAGCTTTATGAGGGTAAGGGGAAGCTTTTGCCCAAATAAATTGGGTGAGGGGAAGTTGGAGGAGGTTGATTGGTGAGGGTGATGGTGGTGATTGTTGGAGAAGTCAGAGAGGGAGAAGGAGTGGGTAGATGGAGCTCTAAAGCTCCTAAAACCTAATTGAGGATGAGAGGAAGAAAAGCTCTAACCTAATTTTGAGAGAGGAGGGGAGGAGAGCGTTGCCGCAGGTGTGATGGCGAGGAAGAAGATGGGTTGTTCGCCGTAGTCGAAGAAGGGGAGTTAAGGTCCGAAGCTTCGCGGGAAGCTCCATGGAAGGAAGAGGAAGAAAAATCCTCTGCATATTGTATATAGCAGAGGGTGAGGAAGGTGGACGAAGAAGCTCAGCTGGTGCGTTCAAGTTGCCAGCGAGGGAGAAGAAGGGGGAATTCCAACCAATTGAGCATGAAGAAGTGCATGAAAAAGTCCAAGCACTTACATAGAGGATGCATTCGCATCAAATGACCATAAATTTGCAAGATTGACTTGAGATTTTGGCTACTTTAGGATTCTCAAAATTGAGGCTCACCAACGGTGATTGGCTCTAAGTTGGAGCTTGAGATCTTGGTTGATTGACAGAGCTTGATCTCGTGAGTAATCCCACCAAATTTGTGGGATTTGGAGAAGATGTGATGGCCCAATTCTTCAATCAAATCTCGCACGATTTGGGTTTCCCTCCTTGCTGCTTTGCTACTTGCTAAGTGAAGAAGATGAAGGCTAACATCATCGTGACGTCATCCAAGGGCACGAATGTAGGAATAATCAAAACTTAGGGGTGTTCATGCAGTAATTAGAGATAAATGGGCTAAAATGCAAACTTAGTTAAGATGAACTCTGATTGGGCTCCAAATTTAGGAGTAACCTAATTTGAACCCAAGAAATCTAATGGTGACCTCAAATTTAGGTTTTGATGAAGTTTGACTGTGTAATTTACACTTTAACCCCAAAATGAAGTAATTTCTTGCCTTTATCTCAGTTTTTGGTTAAAGCGAATGTTCCAAACCTCATCGAATATTTTTAAATGAATTTAAGAAGATTTAGATTACATTTATTTCAACCAGAATGTTGTCAATTAAAGTGAGCTTGTAAATAGGATTTTTATTGTTAAATTAATCTTCAATTCTCAGAAAACCCTGATTCAGTCAATTCGAACCCACTTCTTGGGAATTTAAGTTCATTTGACCTTATATTAGGCACCGATTCACCTCTTAGTTAATCTATATTTGTGAATATTCTTTAAAATAGTAGAATTAACTGAATTTCCTTTTTCTTCTCAAATTCAAGCCAAAACTGAATTACACCCTTTTTCTGATTATTAAGGAGCATTTATTTCTGGAATTTGACTAAATTAGGCCAATTATGGTAGATGATGTGTTACCATCAGGACACCATTAGAGGTTAATGCGGTTACCGTACTGACCTTTCTTGTCACCAATTGGTCCAAGTAGATAAGACCTTGATCTTAGCCTAATCTAACTTCAAGTTACCAAGTAGATTAGTCCTACCTATGGCATGTCTACATAATTTTAGGCTTAGGCTTGAAGCACTTTTGGAATGTGATGGGTGTTAGTGGGGGTATTACCCTTAAAATTGATTGCACAAGTGAAGTGCACAATCAAAGGTCCTCCTTAAACAAGATTTTAATGATGAAATGACTTTTATGATTGATCTTGTTTAGAGAGGGATTTCAGGATTTCAATGAGATGATAGATTCAAGCAAGGTTCATGTGAAGGCACACAAAATGTTTTACAAACATGGATGATAGTATATTTCCTTTAGAGTTTAGAAAAATATGAGTGCCTAACTGAAAACTATAAGAATTTTAACCTAGGTAGGAAGCTTCTAGAAGATGAATTGCTTTTAATTAGTTCAAGTGGTGTGTCCTAATACAAAGAAACTATGATTTCTCAAACACCACTGCATAGGGAATCCAAATATATTTTTTCAAGAATTTTGAGTCCCTAAAAATAATTCTTTTAGATTTTTTTGTGTACTGGTGTCCAAAAATCAGAAAAGATCCCTAGTTAGTGTTTCATGTGAATCAAATAGTGAAGTGCCTCAAAATATTTTTTTCAGATATTTCCTTAGTGCTCAATTATCCATGGAATCCAACGATGTAAATTTCTGGTTAATCAAAGTTGTATAAATTGCTATGATTTTCATATGGTCTCAAATCAGGAAGAAAAATCAAGATGGATATTAGTGTAGTCCACGAATTTTAAAAAATTTAATGTTGATCAGATGAGGGAAAAATTTAAACACAATCTTCCTAAATTCAATAACTACGTCCAAGAGAAATTTTATAATTTTTGGACAAATATAAGTGTAGGAAATGATTTTTGAAACTCGAATTAGTTAGCATCCCAAATTTTAGGAAGGTGGTTTTGGGGATATTAAGGGATAATGTCCACCAAAAGAGATTCTTTCTTTTTCTGATTTTTTTATGCAAATAACTCAAGAAAATAACTATCCAATGAATCTTGATAGACACCTAATCTAGATGGATGTTGTTTGATCTAAAATGAGTTTTAAAATCGTCGTGTTGTAGTATAGTTCGAATTAGCGCGAAAAATAAATAATATTTATACTCGAAAGAAATCCGAGGTTGAACACAGGGAGCAATTGGCAAAATACTTCGCAAGATCATAATTCAAATGTAATATAAGAATTTCAAACAAGAATGATATATAAATGAAATCTGATGTCAATAATGCAAAAAGATGAGAGGGTAAAATGGTGATTTGAATCACCAAATTACCCTATAATGTTAAGCTTTGCAAGCTACTCAAAGTAACACATCATATAAGCCAAACGAATCTCAATTTAATCAACAGAACCAAGGTATCAGCAGATTTCAGATAACAGAATAAGCGCTCAGATGCCTTAACAGAGGCAAAGGCCTCTTCCTCTTTTCTCTTCAAGCCTCAGGGAGAGGCGTAGACTTCTCTTCTCTTTTCCTCTTCTTCCCTCACTTTAGAGAAGGCACAACATAGGACACAGTATGCCAGTAGAGGCAAAGGCCTCTCTCAGATCTCACAAGTGTTGAGAGGAGGGTAGCAGAGCAAAAACCCCCCTCCTCTCTCTTCATCTCTTCTTCCACTCTCAGAACCAACAAACTAGACCAGACCTGGGTATCACAGTAAAAGGACCAAACCCAGACCTGTGAGGTGTGAGCACAGGCAAGGGCATGCATATGTGCATGTGTGCAGGGACCTCACCCTTTGTGCGTGCTGAGGTGATAAGCTGGTGTCACTTTTTCAATTTATGCGCCTTTGCGCACTCGTCAGTAAATGAGGTGGGACTATGTTGTCCCCCTATTCTTCGCGTGCAGCTATAGGAGGTAATGCCTTCAATTGAAGGTGAAGGAGTTGTTGTGGTCTTCAGTCCAGGATTTGGGACAGATCCTGGAGACACTACGCGTCGGCTGGCATGGATTTAGAGAAGAACACAGCCGCAGGAGCTTGAATGATGTCGGAGAAGGAAGCTGTTGCGACGGAGCTCCGACGGCAACCTAAAACCAAGAACACAGGCTAAATGCTCTAGTCAATATGCTCAGAAGGTTCGTCGGACCACGACGAGTGCAACGATGGTCGTGGTTTACTGTGTATGCATGTGTGGAGGGCTGACAGTGAGGCGGATGAGGGCGGACAATAGGTGTGTTCGGTGGGAAGGTAGAGGATGTTAAACCCAAAATTTCTTTAAAGTTTTTGGAGGGTGGGTCGTGGTGGAGGTTTTGGACCAGTTGGCGAAGTGGATGAAGTTGTGGAGCGGCGGAGATGCTTTGCCGAAGATGTTGCCGGAGGTGGAGAAGATGAAGTGCGAGGGAGGTGGTTGGCGGGAGTGCGTGTGTCGTAGGTGTGAGAGAGAGAAATAGAGTGAGAGAGAGAGCAAGAGAGGGACTTATCTAGGTGGGAGAGAGGAAGAGGCAGCCAGTTTTGATCAACCAGCACCAGAGAAGGAGGGAACGGTGAGGCGGTGACGACGAGACAGATGGAGAAACGCCCTCATTTGGCTGGGGAGGGTCGCCGGAGTAGAGAGGAGTCGGGTAAGCCGACCAATTTGGTCGTTGGACGGCCAGAGGAGGAGGATCGAAGAGGGTCACCGAAGCAGGGGTTTTGGTGGCCGGAGAAGGAGAATCTAAGGGAGTTGACGCACCAAAACCTGCTAAAAAGAAGCGAAATGCAATAGGGGTTCTTTTATAGGCCATAGGAAGCCCTTCCAAGCTTGGAAAGAAGCTTCCAAGCTTAAAAGGTCACGCACATGTTGGATACCCGAACCTTTGAAAGGTTCTCATGACCTTTTAGGAAAGACATAGAGCTCAAGGCGTGACTCAAAAGGACGATAATTTCACAAGGAATCCCCGTATCAATTTTGGGAGAGATTGATTGAGAATCGAGCAAGAAATCCTTGCTCGAAACTCGACGGTGAAGGTTTAACCTCCAAAAATGGCGTGAGGACCTATTTGTGAAAATGATGACAACGTTAGGGGCCTTTTTGTAAGGATTTTGACAGTTAAGGGCATATGTGTGATATAAAAGAATTAGACAAAACCAAATTGCATACTGTTTGCACCTCAAAACACGCCTGTAATAACGCCTTCTTGTGCTATTTTCTAGCATTAACATTGCATAATAGGATCCTGTAATCGCATTTGTAAAAACACTTGCATGCATGCATTTAATCAAGAGAGGAAGAGGAGTGAAACAATCGCCTACATAGTTACATTTTTCTTCAAGTGCCTCCTTGCAAAATCACCCTCTTTTTATTTTTCCTCTTGATTTCTTCTTTTCTCTCCTTCCCGCGGCTGCATCCTTCCTGCGGCTGCACTCTTCCCGCAGCTGCATGCAGCAGCTCGCAGCACTTCTTCCCGTCACTTCTCCCTGCCAACGCCGCTCCCTATAGCTGCAACTCGCACACCCTCTCCCTGCTGCAGCCGACACACCACTCTCCCCTCCTCTATAAGTAGCTGCAGCTTCATCCTCGCGACGCAGCTGCTGCAGCTGCTGAAAAAAAACCCGCAGCCATCTTCTCCACCGCTTTCCCCTCCCATACGTCGGCCCTCCGTCGAGGAGGCACCCGGCGAGCAGGAGAACCCACTGTGGTGCACACCACCACAGTGGGAGCACCACCGCCCAGCTCTTTGACGAGCCGGTGGGCGTGGTGCATTCCCTCGCTTCATTTTTTCTCTTTAACGCCATTGCCGCCGCTCCAAGCTTCGAGGCTTGAAGCCACGGCAGCAGCAGCCCAGCAGCAGCAGCAGCAAGTCCTCCCGCCCCTCCGCGACCGTCCCCGCAGTCGCTCACCGCCTCCGCGTGCGTCTGCAGGGCGTTCCCCGCCTCCGTCTCCGTTCTGTCCTCCTCGCAGTTGCACCCGTAGCCCGCCGCCGCGCGCACTGCAGCGGCCGGCTACGGCCTCACGCCGACCCCTGCCCCCCTCCGCGACCCTCCGCGACCACCTGCAGACCTCCTCCACGCTCGCTCCTCCGCGCCATCGCCCGCTCGTCGACTTCGCGCAGGCCTGCAGAACCCTGCGCGAAGGCGTGCCCGCACCCGCCGTCTTCAGACGTCCGCCTCCGCCTTCAGACGACGCGGCGTCAGACGTCCGCCGCCGCGAGCAGACGTCTTAACTCGCTGCCATCGTCCGCTCTCGCGATCTCTCCCACCCGCTCTTTCTCTCTCTGGCGCTCTCTATCTCTCTCTCTCTGCTGATCTCTCTCTCCCGCTCTCTCTCTCTCTCACGTATTCTCTCTCTTTTTCACTCACTCACAGACACACACTACACCAACACACACACATCTTCACCGACACACACACACACCCACACACACACTTACACTATACGTATAGTTATATATAGTAACATATATATACTTATATACATCTATATATAATATATACATACATACATATATATATATATATATATACACTTATATACATAGTATATCTATATATTTATGTATACACACACATATATATAATATATCTATATATATATATATATATACACGTATATATATATCTATATACTTATACATATACTTATATATATATACATATATACTTATATACATATATATATATACATATCTATATACTTATATATATACACACATATATATATATATATCTAGATACATATATACTTATATACATATATATATATATACATCTATATAGTATTATATATATATACTTATATACATATATACATACATATATATATATACATATACACCTATATATATATATATAATACATATATATCTATATATATCTATACATATATACTTATACATTTATATACATATAGATATATTTACTCATATACATACATATGTACATATATTTTCACGTTATTTACTATACGCTGTATCACGGGGATACCTGCACCAGTTGCTGATATTCCCTGATACACGCGTACAAAAAAAGCGTGGTCCCATACATCATCCATCATCCATCCTCCATCCACACTCCACGCGGCACATAGTCGTGTTGGTTGCGTCTCTCTAGACGTCAACTGACTCGACATAGTGCTACACTCCATCGTCACCTCCACCCCCACCCCTTTATATATATACTACATATAAATATATATCTATAGCTACTATATTTACTTTCTATCTGTTAGCTTCCTTCTTAGTAAAAAGATAAAAAAGGTATAAAAGTGAAAAGATAATCTTTGATTTGCAGGTACCACCGTCTTGCGAGTAGCAAGACTTGTTTTGGGACTCTGTTTGGCTAAAAGCCAAGGACACAATTTTGAGGGTGTGCCTCAAGAACAAGGATTACCATAAAAAAACCTAAATAAGAAAAACACCAAAAACACAATAAACGAACGGAAGAGACGCGTTTTAAGGAAAACGTAGAAACTCGACTTTAACCCCACTTCCCTGAGTTCGACCCTGGGCCTAAAAGTGACAAGATAAAATCAATTAGGCCAGGTTAAAAATTTTGTAAATAGATGGTTAGGTCTGAATTAGGTTAACCACTATACATATTTCAACGATAAAAACATCATATTAACAACCTATCCAGGCCGAACCATCATGACTTTTCTGGCGCCGTTGCCGGGGATGTGCGCTTTCGAGTAAGTTTCTATCCAATTCCTTTAAATTTGTCTCTTCTCTCTTCACGGGTATTGTTGTTTTTTGGTGTGCAGGTGAACCTGGTGGAAGGAGAAGAAGGCTGACGAAGTCGAGGACGTGAGCAGATCCAAGGCGGGAACGAGAGCGTGAAGACGTCGACATCGCATTGGAGCTTCGCACACGTTGCCGAACAAGTAGGTTTTCTTTTCTCATCAAATTAGGGTTAACTTGCCACCACAAAAAAAAAAAAAAAAAAATTTAAAAACTAAAAACTAGAAAAACTTCTTGGGATTTCTTGAGGGCAAGTGGATTAAAATTCACTTGATTGATTGGTTGTCTTCACTCCCACTGTCCTGGGATTTCCCGCCTTACTTCGCATAGCGAAAATCCGAGAATCTTGATTCTTAGATTTTTCGCCGTGGGAAGTATTCTTTGAGGCAAAGAAAAAGATTGCTTGTATCCCTCTTTTGCCTCACTTATCTTTAATTCAGGATCACATTTTTGGTGGGGAGACTTGGAATTGAGTTGATTCCAACCCCACCACGACTTTTCAAACTTTCCCGTGATTCGATCCTGAATACTTCAACCCCAACAATTTTATTTTCTTTATCTTTTGGTTGAAGCCTTGTGTGTGGAAATCATTTCTAGTGATTGGGAGCACTTGAATTGAAGTGCTTTGGCTCCCTGTCACATTGATATAAAACTGATTCCTGCATCCACACTTAGAAATCTCCATTTAGGGTAGCCCATTGCATTTTAAGCATGCATTAACTAACTGATAATTGAAGAAGGGTTTCTTGGGTTTTAGAAGGAAAACCTGTATTTTTGCAAAAACCCGGAGATTGGTTGAATCGGTAATTCAGCAAAACCCTAAAATTCATACTACTTAAGGCTGAACTCTAAAAACCATTCGCCAATAAAAACTTCAATTCGGGGAGATTTCCCCGTTGCATGCTTGTTCTTACACACTCTTAAAAGCAATCACTTGGGCATTACCCGTAAACAACGCCCTTCACATTCCAAAAGCACTTGACCCTAAGCCTCTAATTAAAACTGGTAGTAACTTGACCCTTACTAAGGATTGGAGGTCTAACTACCTGTGTGTAGCGACTACGTGCTGGTGAGAGTTCCCGCGTGCTATCGGGTGTCTAAGACTGGGGCAAACGGCCTTTCAATCTGGCCCGGTGGTTCCGCGGTGCTCTCATTCGGTTCCGTAGTTCGTGATAGTAGGTAACTTAGATCTTTAGGTCTAAGGGCACACTGTAGAGGTTAGGAACTTGACTGTATTGATTTGTAATCAAGTGTACCTTTGCGGCGTCATTTCTCTCATCCCTTTTCCCTTCTCATCTCCCCAATTCTTCCTGCGGTAGTGCATGTTTGGGAGGAGGTCACAAAACCCTGAACTATTTGAATTGACTGATAAATCTAGAAAACAAGTCGAATCGTCCTCCTCCTCCACAAACATGGCTGCACGCCCACCCCCAAATCCCGAGGGAGGAAACCGCCCTCAGAACCCACCAGGTGGTGGAGCCTTAGATCCCATAACCCGCCTCCAAGCCCAAATGGAAATGTATAATGAGCAAATCGAAGCCATTCGGGAAACATTGGAGGAAATGCAGAACCCTCCCGAACGGGAGGAGCCTAGGTCTCTTAGCTCTTATCAGAATCCCGCTGCTACAGAGACCATAGGACAAATTCGGGTCCCCATGGGCGGGGACGACTTTGAATTAAAACCAAACATAATTGGCCTAATCAATTTTCACTTTCATGGTCTTGCAAGTGAAGACCCATTTCTCCACTTGGAAGACCTAACCCGACTTGCTGAAACCGTTAAACCAAGAAATGTCGGGTTATCTATAGTCCTCATGAAGATGTTCCCGTTTTCATTACGGGATAAAGCGTCGCAATGGTTACGCACCCTTGGGAGAACCATCCACTCTTGGGAAGAGATGCGAACAACGTTTCTCAAGAAGTTCTTCCCAATCGGGCGGACCAATGCGCTTCGTCGTGCTATCACTTCATTTACGCAACAAAACGGCGAACAATTTCATGAGGCATGGGAGAGGTATAACGACCTCCTCAGGAAGTGTCCGCACCACGGTCTGCCTAAGTGACATATAGCCCAGATTTTCTACTATGGGCTAAATGAGACTTTGAAGCAGATTGCAGACGCTTCCTGCGGAGGGAACTTTATGAATAAAGACGAGAATGGAGCATTCGAGCTGTTTGAAAATATGAGTGAAAACTCGATGAACAATGCTTCCATTGTCGCCTTTAATCGTACCAGCCAGCCCCGAAATGTCCACGAAGTTGACACGGGACCCTCCCATTCATCCACTGATCTAAGCCTTATTGCACAAAAACTGGATGAAGTCTCCGTCGTGCACAAGAAGCTGGATGAGCTTCTGGCCAACCCCGGCCGATCTATGGCAAACACCACCTCTTCACCACTTCGTCACAATCCAAGTTCTTCTAATACCAAGCTTATCCCGAGAAACCCCGTTAGACCTTCCTTACCGAGTGTCGCGCCAAGCGACTCGGTAAGTCATGTGGAACTGGTTTCTGCGAGCCAGTATTTCGACACGGAGGACCAAGCCTCCGTATGCTCAGACGCATATGTACATGCGGACGCGTCTTCTGGCATAGAAGATGCTTGCGCCCTGGGGAACAACCCGTTCTCTGCCACTTATAACCCAGGGTGGCGTAATCATCCGAACTTCGCATGGTCCAACAACCCGCAGCGCCAAAACCCCGCGGGTGGACCAATGCGACCGTCCGCACCCGTCATCCCAAGGGTCCAGTTTAATCCTATGGCAAATCCGCCATCAGGCCCTTGCGTACCACAAACTGAACACGCATCAAGCCCTCTTGACAAATTGATGCGAATGATGACGGAAATGTCAAAGCGCCATGAAGAGAACATGACCTCTCTTCAGCACCAATTGGCGCAGCAGAACGCCGAGATCAGTCAACTACGCATGGCGACTCGATCTCAGGGCACTCTTCCCGCCCAACCTGTTCCAAACCCACGAAGTTTCGTGCCCCGTGGTTCTCAACCACAGGTACGACCTTCTCAGGGACAGGTTAATCAAGTTCTGCAAGCTCCGAGCATTCCACCGGGATTTCAGGCTAATCCTGCTGCAGCACCACACTCTTATATCCCCATTGCAAACCCTCCTCCACCGTATGATCCCACTGGACCCGCATCGTCCAATGCTATCACTACGAGGAGCGGTAAGCAGACCGTCGATCCGCCTCGACCTGATCTTGGCCCATCTTCTTCTTCGCCCTCTCATTCGGGATGCATACCGCATTCGCGAGAGGATGATGCACCAAAACTTGTGCCAGAATCAGTCCCATTCCCTGAGGCTCTACTAAGGGAGCCAAAAGGCAAAAAGAAAAATACGCAGGCCTTTGACAACCTACGTAATTTGTTCAGGGATGTAGAAATCAAGGTACCCCTGCTCGAGGCAATCGACCACATACCTACTGTCGCTCGATTTTTCAAAGACTACACAACACCCAGGCGACAGTCAAAGAAGACTAAGAATCCGGTGGTTCTCTCGCCTCATGCAAGTTGTGCTATACTGTCAAACTTACCACCGAAGCAGAAAGATCCGGGCACACCACTGATTTCCTGTAGCATCCAAGGCTGCAGTTTTAACCGTGCCTTGCTTGATCTAGGATCTTCCATCAATCTCATACCGACCATCATGCTCAAAAAATTTTCCTTGGGAAATCTGAAACCCACCCCTGTCACGTTACAGTTGGCAGATCGTTCTGTCAAAATCCCGAAGGGTGTGGTGGAAGACGTGGTGGTTAGGGTCAACAGTCTCTGTTTTCCTGTTGACTTTCTTGTTTTAGATATGGAAGTTCCTAGTTCACTTTCTGATTGTCCGATCATCCTCGGTCGACCTTTCTTGGCCACAGCCCGCGCCCACATCGACTGCGAGTCGGGCTGTATTGAGATTGCCGTTGGATCTGAGAAGCTCAAGCTTAACATATTCAAGGCAGCCAAGAACTTTGATTGCGATTGCATTGAGGATGACACGTCTGACGAGGACATGGCCGTCAGCGCGTGTATCGGACTAATTGGGACCTATTCGGACTGCTGCGGATTACCTATAAACACTGATAACTGCCTGACCAACGCATACTGTGACGTTCCCCAATCCCTCCCTTCTCCAGTACCTTCTCCTGGCCAGACTTCTGACGAGGTTTTCTCCGCTTCCCATACCTCGTGGTCTGAGTCATATCCGGGCTACTCACTGTCGGTCCATACTCATGAAGACCGAATTGCCCTTTCTTCCCCGCCAAATCAGGCGGATTTACAAATCCACACTGGGACCTTGAGCCCATATACTTCTCACTGGGGCTATTCATTTTTGGATCCATCTATCCAAGAAGCCCCTCTTCTTGGCCAATCTGAAGGCCAGTTTCTTCCTCCTAACTTGTTCTCCTACCCGTCTGGGACACTCTCGTCCCAAGAAATGCCAGATCCTTCCCCATCCACTCCCGAGCTAAAAGTGCTGCCTAATACACTCAAGTATGTTTTCCTGGGACCAAATGAAATGCTCCCTGTAATCATCAGTTCAAAATTAACCATGGAGCAGGAGTGCAAACTAACTAAGGTCCTCCTAGAACACAAGGCAGCTATTGGATGGTCTTTATCAGACTTATCTGGTATTAGTCCCTCCTACTGCACTCATCGTATATATACGGAGGAGGAGGCTCGACCTTCTCGCGAGATGCAACGACGTCTCAACCCTAACATGCGGGAGGTCGTTAAGAATGAAATCATTAAGTGGCTGGATGCGGGTATAATCTACCCGATCAGTGATAGCCCCTGGGTGAGTCCGATTCACGTTGTGCCCAAAAAGGCAGGACTCACCATCCGTGTCAATGACAGGGGCGAATCCATCCCTACACGCACTCCTACATCTTGGAGAGTGTGTGTAGATTATAGGAAACTCAATGCTGCAACCAAGAAAGATCACTTCCCGCTACCATTTATTGACCAAATCCTAGAGCGGTTAGCGGGAAATAAATTTTTCTGCTTCCTGGATGGATTCTCAGGATATAACCAGGTGGCAATAGACCCCCGAGACCAAGAGAAAACCACTTTTACCTGCCCTTTCGGCACCTTCACCTTTAGAAGGATGCCGTTCAGACTTTGTAACGCGCCAGCAACTTTCCAGAGATGCATGCTGGCGATATTTCATGACATGGTGGGTGACTTTCTCGAGGTCTTCATGGATGACTTTTCAGTCTTTGGACCATCTTTCGACGAATGTCTTGCCAACCTGACTCGCATCCTTAGGAGATGTATTGATGTAAACCTCGTACTTTCCTGGGAAAAAAGTCATTTTATGGTGCACGAGGGAATTGTTCTTGGACATATCATCTCCGATAGGGGTATCGAGGTTGATAGAGCTAAGCTCGATATCATTGCTGATTTACCTGTGCCTGGTTCTGTCAAACAAATCCGCTCCTTCTTGGGACACGTCGATTTCTATAGGAGATTCATCAAAGACTTCTCCAAAATTTCTCGACCCTTAACTCATCTCCTATCAACTGACGTGCCCTTCGACATGGGCCCTGACTGTATACAAGCCTTCACGCAGCTGCGTAATGCTGTCACCAAGGCCCCTGTTCTCCAGCCGCCTGATTGGTCCCTTGACTTTGAACTTATGTGTGACGCTTCAGACCTTGCAGTCGGAGCCATCCTGGGACAAAGACGCGATAGACACCCCTTCGTGGTATACTACGCCAGTAAGACGTTGTACGAGGCCCAGCGTAATTATACTACCACTGAAAAGGAACTACTGGCAGTCGTCTTTGGGCTAGAGAAATTCCGTTCTTACCTTCTAGGCTCTCACGTTATTGTTTTCACTGATCACGCGGCCATTCGCCATCTCATGCACAAGAAGGATGCCAAGCCTAGACTGATTCGTTGGATCCTTCTGCTCCAGGAATTTGACATTGAGATTCGTGATAAGGTCGGAGCCCAGAATGTTGTGGCTGATCACCTTTCCAGACTGGACCCTGACCATATTGGACTTACTCTGCCAATTAATGAAGTTTTTCCTGATGAGCACCTATTGGCAATAAATGTGGCAAGTGGACCGTGGTATGCCGACATTGCCAATTACCTTGCTTCTGGATCTCTTCCACGTGGCTGGCCTAAAAACCAGCGCGAGCGTCTCATGGCAGAAGCAAAGTATTATTTCTGGGATAATCCACTTCTTTTTCGGATAGGTGCTGATCAAATCATCCGTCGCTGTATTCCTGACAGTGAGTTCCCCAGTGTGCTATCCTTCTGCCACGATCAGGCCTGTGGAGGCCATTTCTCTGGGAGGAAAACTGCAGCCAAGGTGTTGCAGTGCGGTTTCTTTTGGCCCTCCCTTCACCAGGACGCGCACACTTATGCCAAACATTGCACTAGGTGCCAGTCATTAGGGTCAATGGCACGTCGTGACATGATGCCCTTGCAACACATCCTAGCTGCGGAAATCTTCGACATCTGGGGAATTGACTTCATGGGTCCCTTTCCTCCATCCAACGGCTTCGAATTCATCCTCGTGGCCGTCGACTATGTTTCAAAATGGATCGAGGCTATTCCCGCGCGCCGTGCTGACCATGTTATCTCCACCCGATTCGTCAAAGACCATATCTTTGCACGTTTTGGGATCCCTCGGGCCATTATCTCGGATGGAGGAAGCCACTTTACCCATGCTTCTTTTCGGGCACTTCTGAGGAGGTACGGAGTCCACCATCGTATCGCATCCCCGTATCATCCTCAGACGAACGGCCAGGCGGAAGTGTCGAACCGGCAAATCAAGCAGATTCTCCAGAAAACGGTTCGTCCTGACCGTAAGGATTGGTCCGACAAGCTGACTGACGCACTTTGGGCGTATCGGACCGCCTTCAAGGCTCCCCTTGGTATGTCTCCATATAGAATCGTTTACGGAAAGCCTTGTCATTTGCCTGTGGAGTTGGAGCACCGCGCTTATTGGGCGGTTCGCCAATGTAACCTCGACCCAGACTTGTGTGAACGAGAAAGGAAACTCCAACTCCAAGAGCTGGAAGAGCTCCGTCGTGAAGCCTATGATTCTGCTCTAACCTTTAAACTGCGCACTAAGGCTTTTCATGACAGCCATGTTCGGCGGAAGGAATTTGAGCCATCTCAGCAAGTTTGGCTCTATAATGCCCGACTCAAATTCTTTCCAGGGAAATTAAAGTCCAAATGGACTGGTCCTTTTCTGGTCTCAAGACCATTCCCCAATGGGGCCGTCGAAATCGAAGATCCCAAATCTGGGCTTAAATTTACGGTCAACGGGCAGCGTTTGAAACCCTATCTGACTCATGAACCTGCCCCCGTTGGAGAAACCGTTGCCCTGTTGGAGGGTAACTAATTCTTTGCCTCATTCTGAGTCCAGCTGGGGACATTAAATTCAGCGCTTGTTGGGAGGCACCCTAACAGCACTCACCATCCACCATCACTTTTCACACCTCTATCGCAATCACTTCACTTTTCTCTTCACCACCCACCATCCACCCACCCTTCCACCCTGATCTATACCCTGAACCTCAGCTCTTGTTACCCGATCTTCCATCCTTCCTCTGCCTTTCCCTGCATGCATATGAGGACATAGCATTGTTTGGCATGGGGGGGTGGATAGGCATCCATAGGATCCGGGTATGTTATGGTATTATACAGTTCCCACCTATTTATAAATATGCAAAAAAAAAAAAAAGAGAAGAAAAGAAAAGAAAAAATATATATATATATATATTATAATAAATGGTGTTTAATAATGATCTTGAAGCTGAAACAAAAAGACAATAAGTGTTTATGGATATTCAACCTCTGTTTTGAAGACTTTCCAGGCCACAAAAGCTTGATTCGCTCAGGCTCGGCTTAATTCACTTAAAGCATTGACAAAATAGATCAAGATCTCTCCTAACTAAGGATGTATTCTTGTACCTGAGACACCAGTACAGGATCCGTTGGTTTGCTTTTTCTTGAGAGCTTAAGTAAACTTGGTTCACACTACACATATCAGGAAAGACCAGGTGAACATAAGATCCAACCCTAGTGTTCATTAGGGAAGGTGGAGTCCTTACCTGTGTGCGCAGGTAGACTTTTTATCCCAGGCTTTAGTCTTGTGTTTAGGAGCGACTCTTTCCACCAAAAAGAAACTCTCCCACCCAAAAAAAAAAAAAAAAATGTGTGTTTCAAAATGTGTTGTAAGAGATATACTGACACGTGTTTCAAAAAAAAAAAAAATCAATCAGAAAAGAGATGTTTTAAAAGAGTCAGTATATCTCATAAATGTCTATATACTTTATTTTTCGGTGAGTCACAAAAAAAAAAAAAAAATCAGAAAATGGGAGTTGAGTTTTCCGTAATCATCTTAAGGGTCAATCCGAAAACACGAGCTGAAACTGGGACCAACCTGTACTTAAAAATTCGTGAAACCCTGGGAGTGAGTCTTAAGGTTCATCTGGTCAGTCTTGATCCTTCACTATGCACAAACCATAACCTCTTGAGCTCTCGAGTACGGCAAAAACCTCCTGGGTCCTGGAAATCGTACTTAAGGTTTAAATATCAAGAGTCCTGGTTAGTTGAGAGATGATCTATGTTATGTGAGACTTAAAGTACTGGTAGTCTTCTTTACAATTGGTTCTCACAATATTCCATAGTAAACACACCTGTATCACCTCAGAAGAAAATCTTCAGCTTAAGATCATTTCTAAATACTATTTTGCTAGGGACTAGCAAAAGATAGGCATGGGGGTATATGTTTGCACCTCAAAACACGCCTGTAATAACGCCTTCTTGTGCTATTTTCTAGCATTAACATTGCATAATAGGATCCTGTAATCGCATTTGTAAAAACACTTGCATGCATGCATTTAATCAAGAGAGGAAGAGGAGTGAAACAATCGCCTACATAGTTACATTTTTCTTCAAGTGCCTCCTTGCAAAATCACCCTCTTTTTATTTTTCCTCTTGATTTCTTCTTTTCTCTCCTTCCCGCGGCTGCATCCTTCCCGCGGCTGCACTCTTCCCGCAGCTGCATGCAGCAGCCCGCAGCACTTCTTCCCGTCACTTCTCCCTGCCAACGCCGCTCCCTATAGCTGCAACTCGCACACCCTCTCCCTGCTGCAGCCGACACACCACTCTCCCCTCCTCTATAAGTAGCTGCAGCTTCATCCTCGCGACGCAGCTGCTGCAGCTGCTGAAAAAAAACCCGCAGCCATCTTCTCCACCTCTTTCCCCTCCCATACGTCGGCCCTCCGTCGAGGAGGCACCCGGCGAGCAGGAGAACCCACTGTGGTGCACACCACCACAGTGGGAGCACCACCGCCCAGCTCTTCGACGAGCCGGTGGGCGTGGTGCATTCCCTCGCTTCGTTTTTTCTCTTTAACGCCATTGCCGCCGCTCCAAGCTTCGAAGCTTGAAGCCACGGCAGCAGCAGCCTAGCAGCAGCAGCAGCAAGTCCTCCCGCCCCTCCGCGACCGTCCCCGCAGTCGCTCACCGCCTCCGCGCGCGTCTGCAGGGCGTTCCCCGCCTCCATCTCCGTTCTGTCCGCCTCGTAGTTGCACCCGTAGCCCGCCGCCGCGCGCACTGCAGCGGCCGGCTACGGCCTCACGCCGACCCCTGCCCCCCTCCGCGACCCTCCGCGACCACCTGCAGACCTCCTCCACGCTCGCTCCTCCGCGCCATCGCCCGCTCGTCGACTTCGCGCAGGCCTGCAGAACCCTGCGCGAAGGCGCGCCCGCACCCGCCGTCTTCAGACGTCCGCCTCCGCCTTCAGACGACGCAGCGTCAGACGTCCGCCGCCGCGAGCAGACGTCTTAACTCGCTGCCATCGTCCGCGCTCGCGATCTCTCCCGCCCGCTCTTTCTCTCTCTGGCGCTCTCTATCTCTCTCTCTCTGCTGATCTCTCTCTCCCGCTCTCTCTCTCTCACGTATTCTCTCTCTTTTTCACTCACTCACAGACACACACTACACCAACGCACACACATCTTCACCGACACACCCACACACACACTTACACTATACGTATAGTTATATATAGTAACATATATATACTTATATACATCTATATATAATATATACATACATATATATATATATATATATATATATACACTTATATACATAGTAATATCTATAGTTATGTATACATACATATATATATAATATATATATATATATATATCTACTTATATTTATCTATATACTTATACATATACTTATATATATATATATACTTATATACATAGTATATCTATATATTTATGTATACACACACATATATATAATATATCTATATATATATATATATATATACACGTATATATATATCTATATACTTATACATATACTTATATATATATACATATATACTTATATACATATATATATATACATATCTATATACTTATATATATACACACATATATATATATATATATCTAGATACATATATACTTATATACATATATATATATATACATCTATATAGTATTATATATATATACTTATATACATATATACATACATATATATATATACATATACACCTATATATATATATATAATACATATATATCTATATATATCTATACATATATACTTATACATTTATATACATATAGATATATTTACTCATATACATACATATGTACATATATTTTCACGTTATTTACTATACGCTGTATCACGGGGATACCTGCACCAGTTGCTGATATTCCCTGATACACGCGTACAAAAAAAGCGTGGTCCCAAACATCATCCATCATCCATCCTCCATCCACACTCCACGCGGCACATAGTCGTGTTGGTTGCGTCTCTCTAGACGTCAACTGACTCGACATAGTGCTACACTCCATTGTCACCTCCACCCCCACCCCTTTATATATATACTACATATAAATATATATCTATAGCTACTATATTTACTTTCTATCTGTTAGCTTCCTTCTTAGTAAAAAGATAAAAAAGGTATAAAAGTGAAAAGATAATCTTTGATTTGCAGGTACCCCGTCTTGCGAGTAGCAAGACTTGTTTTGGGACTCTGTTTGGCTAAAAGCCAAGGACACAATTTTGAGGGTGTGCCTCAAGAACAAGGATTACCATAAAAAAACCTAAATAAGAAAAACACCAAAAACACAATAAACGAACGGAAGAGACGCGTTTTAAGGAAAACGTAGAAACTCGACTTTAACCCCACTTCCCTGAGTTCGACCCTGGGCCTAAAAGTGACAAGATAAAATCAATTAGGCCAGGTTAAAAATTTTGTAAATAGATGGTTAGGTCTGAATTAGGTTAACCACTATACATATTTCAACGATAAAAACATCATATTAACAACCTATCCAGGCCGAACCATCACATACTAGGTCAAGACAGTCTCAGATTCGGCCTAAATTTTGTTACAAATCTAATTTGGTCTTAAGGAATCCAATGGTGAGTTTGGATTTTTGTTTTTAGGAAAAATATCAGTTTGAGACTCTATTTGGGTCATGACGGGTTCTAATGGTCAAATTGAAGGTACCAAACCTTAGAGAATATTTTTATATAAATTTAAGAGGGTTTAGGTGAATTTTATTCTGACCAAAACCTCAGTTAATTAAGCAGGTCTGTTTTTAGGATTTCAAAAGTTATTTAATTCTCAAAACATGCGAAAACCCTTTTCTATATCTATTAACCCACTTGTTGGTCATCTAAGGCCATTTGACCCTTAATTAACCCTTGAGAAAACTCGTGATTATTATGTATTCAAGATATGATGGTAAAATTATAGCTTTAACCCTAGTTTCTTATCTTTCTCTCAGACTGGATTTGCAATGAATTATAGCCTTCTGTCAGTTATGTAGGAGCATTTATTCCTTGATAATGACTAAATTGAGCTAGTTATGGCTCATGGTGGTGTTCCCATCAATGGACAAATGAGAAATTTTTTTTTGAATGTAAATCTAGTGCAAATCTAACCTAGGTTTCACGAATGATCTAAACTAAGATGTGAAACCTACCTCGATGTCTTTGGTCGCCCTTTGGTCCATTTCTACTCTTTGTCCACGAGATCTTGTGTCATCGCAAAATCTTGAACGCAATCAAACAAATAGAGAAAATTAAGTTAAAGACACAAATGCAAAATATGAAAGAAAATATGCAAGCAAAATCCATTGCCTCCTCAGCAATGGTGCCAAAAACTGACGGAGAAATTACGCGTAATGTACAATGCATTCATTATAGCATGAAAGTTCGTTATCAATTTTAATAAAGTAACCGAATTGGGAGTCCAGGTCGACCACGGGGAGATAAGAATTGGACATCACATATGCAAAAGAAATGAAATATGCATTAATACTAACTAGATAATAGAGAGAGAAAGAGTAAGGGATATAGATCATAAAAATATATCTTTTTTGATGCTAGAAAATGATTACAACTAGACTTTTGACAAATAAACTAAATGTTATTGTAGTAGAACAACTGGAATAGAGAGAGAAGAGAGAAGATTCGGAGCGTAGTCATGGTGGTGGAGAGATCCGTCGACAGAGTCGAAGAGGATGCAGAGGAGGATGTCAAGTAGAGGAATGCTTGATGGAAGAGGGTGGTCCTAAGGGGAAGGGAAGACCATGGTGGAAATTCTGAGTGTTCTACATAGGAGGTGATGGAAGAAGGTGGAGGATTTTCGGATAAGGAAGATATGGATCAAGGGGGGTGGGCTATGGGTGTATTTAAAGGAATGTTGGAGGCTTTCTATTGGTTGGTTTAGGTTGCCTAGGATCAAGGATTTGGATGGTCTAGATTAGATCTAAGGGGGTGTCTAAGATAGGTAGGATAAGGACCTTTGGATCTAAAATGGAGGGAGGAGATAAGGTTTGGTTTTGGTTGGGGTTGGATGGAGGTTGTTGCAACAACCTTATATGATTTCCCTCACTTGTCTCAAATTTTTGGCCTTGTTATGTTCTGAATTTTAAATTTCATATAAAAGAAAAGTTGTAGCCCTCTAAGTCAGCTTTCCAATGCAACTTGAATCACTCAACTTGGACCTAAAATACAAACGTTATGACCAAAACACTAGAAATTTGTCAGGTTATTGTGAATTTTGAGATTAGGAATAGGATTTGGTTTAGGTTCTATTTTTCTAAGGGATATAACCTATTATTGGTCGATGATATTGGGTTTAAAATTAAGGCTCATGGCTAGCCTCTAGGTTGGTTAATTAGTTTAGGTAATTAGGCTCTAGGCTAAGGTTAATTGGGTTCCTAAATTGGGTTAGACCTAGCATGAATTGGGTTTAGGTCCAATTGACTCAATCCTCTTCCAAGTGAGCTCAATCTTAAATCTCCAATCTATAGGGCTCCAAATTGCTCCAAACATGATACCTACACATATTGCACAAGAGACATCAAGGTACCAGATATAAGTCTGGATAAAATTGTGGAAAAACCCAAACTTTTGCAATATTCACAAAATTCACATATATGACTAAACTGACCTTACTAAATACATTCTACCCTCTTCAACACTTAGATTAGCATTAGTTAGCCATAATTAATGTAAATATATATAGTAATATCACTTCCTTCTCGCCATCTTCACCTTACAAAGATGTACATGCTATAGAGGAGAGCACTAGGTCCAAGCCGTATTCCAACACTTATAACCTAGGTTGTAGGAACCACCCTAACTTCTCTTGGAAGAATCAGGGCCAGCAAACCCAAGATCAACCCAGTAATTATGCACCGCAGAGACTGCTGGAGTGGAAATCATTGTAGTTTAGGAAAATGCATCATAGTATAGTGATGAAAATCAAATTGACATTTAAATTTATAAAGCTTGAAAAACTAAGTTCTAAGGTCGTTCGCAGGGATCAAATATTGCAATTCAATCACCAATCAAATAATATGACAATGAGCACAATAATCAGTCAAAGCTTAATAAAATATATTCAATGTATGCCAGGAGTTATAGAACAATAATATATATATAGAGAAAAAAGAATGGTGGTTGAAACCACCAATGTATCACTCAAGTTCAACTCTACTCAACTCAAACCATATATCAGCCCAAGCCTCTCAAATTAAACAATCATTGTAAACTACACAGATAGCTTAATCAATTAATTCCAAAGCCATAGATGTCTCAGTAAAGCCTCTCAAATTTTGCCTAAGTGTTAAGGAATGGATCTCGAGGGAAAAAGCCCTCTCTCAGAATCCACAGACCTTTCTTTCTCTTCCTTATCAGACCCTAATCGAATCTGGACCTAATACCAGACCCACGGGGCGTGTGCACAGGTGAGGAGTACGTGAGGTGAAGGAGGGACCTGACCCCTGATCATCTTGGGTAGCCAGGTAGGGGACACTGAAGGTTATGAAGAAATTTCAAAAATGTCCGTGCACGATGTGGGACTATCTAGTTCCAGCTTCTTTGCAAGTGCCTACAGTGGAGTCTCCAGGTCAATTGAAGCTGCTGTTGTTGCTACCTTGGCAAATTGAAGGCCTGGAAGTCTTCAAGGATGTATTCCATGTTGCTTGGAGGTGTTTTTGGAAGCTGAAGTCGAGGAACGGTGGCGGACGACGGCAGTGATGAAGGTAGCTTTGGTGAAGACCTGATGTACAAACATCTGATTAACCTAAAATGTCTATTAATGCATGTTCTTAGTGTCACATTAGCATTATACATTGTAAATAGTGCATAACATGCATAATCATGCATTTAGGTCAAGTTGTATAATTGTATAGTAATTCTCTCCTTTTATGATTAGGGACAGGGTGACTTTTTAATCAGAGCCTTGGATCGAATTGTACGAATCTGATTAGGGTGACGATTGGAGTTCAATGACTCCAAGATCACCCTGATCGGACATCCGTAGCACTAGATAGAGACCGAGGAACCCTAAAGATCAAGGGCCAAGATGGTGTTAATCCACACCTCAGATGACAAATCCAACTGCACGGATGGGTTCGGATCAACAATCGCAGCCTAACGGCATGAAAATCGGTCCAATCCAACACCCGTGGCACCGTCTACAACACTCAGAAGATGGACGACCAAGATGGCACCACGTGGTGCCATCCCAGCTGCCCAACCGACCCTCAGGATCACCGCTGCCTCTCCAAAGAGTCTTCAACGCACGATTTGGGCTGTTGGATCTTGATCCAATGGTCGCAAGCACACGCGTACAAATTCATCCACACGACACAAGCCCATGCATAGTGCAGTGGTCGAGCGCATTGTGTGATTGTGCGATGCGCATTCGATCCCGCAGCTGCTACATGCAGGTGCGTAATTGGAGCCACGCGATTCCAATGGAGCTACATAGATCAACCGATAGCACCCACGCGTGATTAGACGCGCAGCGCAAACGCCCGATCGCACGCGGGAGCGCGGCGCTGACGAGGGCGGTTTAAGCCGTCCGATCTCTTGATCGGACGGCTGACCACATGCGGTCGTGCGAAGGCGTTGAGAGTGTGAAGGCGAGGGGGCGCGTGTGCGGGGTACGCACATCGGCCACATTCAAGCCTTTAGTGATAGATAAATCAATCACTAAAGGTCCTGAATTAATGTTTTTAATGTTGTAATGTCCAAAATGCCCCTCTCCTTGCAACTATAAAAGGAAACCCCTACCATATGAATTTCTCATCCATTCCTTCTCCTTTCTCCCTCTCTAAAGCTTAAGAGAAGCTTGTCCCACACTCGGGATGCTCCTCAAGAGCTGAAACCAAGTTTTCACCCACGTTCTGGAAGTGGATCCTGCAACGACGATGACGTGCTGCCTCGTTCCTGTTCCTCCTACTTCGTCCTCCTTCCCGCTCCATTCCTCATCTTCTAGGCATTGTCCTGTCCGACTCGTCCTCCAAGTGATCATCGAGGAGGATAACTTTTCTCTCCCATTCTTTTTACAGCTTTCTAGAGTAGATTTTTCCTGCTTTCTAGTTGTAATAATTTCTCGCTTTCTAGTGTAACCATTTCTCGCTTTCTTACATGTAAAAATATTATGCAATATCAAGTGATTGTTCTTTCTCTCTCTCTCTTATTGTATATATTGATTCCATTATGATTATTTCGCCCTTTAAACAAAAACATGAAAATATAATTGCGAATTTTGATCGACGTAGCCTCCCTGTGTTTGACCCGGAATTTCTTTACAGATTTTTCGGTATAAATTTTATTTGTTGAACGGATTTCTTCTCGACTCGAGCTACAACGACAGGTTTTCAAATCCAATTGCGAACGCGTAGTCATCCACTAGTCAACATTTTGGCACCGTTGCCGAGGAGGCAACGATTTTTCGATCTTCTTTTCGCATTTCGCGCACTTTTCTATTTTCTAACTTGCTTTATCTCATGCCTATTGTTTTGTAGATACCTCTATCAGGGAATTGTCAAGCGGTAGATCGGAGTAAAGTGCAGTTGAAGATGACTGTAAGTGCTCCCCATTCTTCTCTCTCTATAGATTTCATTTCATCACATTAATTCAAACTCCAATTAACTTAGGTGTTTGCATAAATCCTAGGATTAGTTTGGTTGTTTGAATTTTCACCCACATTCATTTCATCCTCGCATATATAGAAAAAAAATAAAAGGATAATTTCTTGTAGGGTAATTCAACCTATACACAACATACACCCACATTCAAGGCACTTAACCTAATTGATTTTCTTCTACTCAAAAGGATTATGATCTATGGAACTGGAACACGTAAATCAACACATAAAAGGGTAGAAATCAGTCTAGGTTAATCATTTTATGTGGCTAACTCAGTAGTCAATTGTGGTCAATTGTTTGAGTTGTTTGGGCTGCACCACTCAACAAAAAATCAACTCACCAAGTAGCTTCCTCTTAGGGTTTTCAATCTAGGTTCATACCAGGCACTCCACTTTATTTCTGATTTCAAAAGGAAAGCAATCTTCACCTGTGCGTGAAAACTTGATTTGCCTCAAACTTGATTGAATTAAACCTAATTTTAAACCCTAAAAGCTACTTAAGCAAGATTTGAACATTAAAATCTACTCATCACAAATAATCTTTCTTGAAAACCCTGGTTGTGCATGTGCTTACACATACTCAATTAATCATTAAGGGAACAACCCATTTTAAGGGCTCACCACATTCCATAAGCACTACAATCCCATGCCTCAATAAAATCGAGTAGACGTTGGCCTTAAGGACTGATTTGCTCTTTAGGGCCTAGTTTGAGATTATTTACGATTAACCTGCTTGTACTGATCAATTTGATGTCTAGCTAAGGGAGTAGCATCAAACGACTGCAGCTGAGGGTACACTAGGAACTGGAGGCGCAAGCCGAAGGAAGAACCTTCTCCCCAGTCCCTCCTTCTAACTGGTTGGATTGAGCAGACACAAGTAGAGTAAATTGTTTATAATCTTAAGGCAGGTTCTGAGAGTCTGTAGATCCTTAGGCTACCCCACTTAAGGACATGTTTGTTTTGTTTTACTGCAGGGTTCTTATCCCTAGTCCTTCCGATCTTTTCCTAGTTTATGCTAGGAAGGTCATTGAATCCTTGATTGGAAGGACCACTAGAGTATTCTAGGAGGCGTAGACTGTATTTTGGCCAAATTGATCCCATGGCCGATCAACAACCTCCTCTGCCTTAGGATCCACAGGAAGTATTTTGAAGGCATCTGGAACAAATGCAGAGAATGCAAGAATGGTTCCAAAGAGTGCAGGGCGCTCAGCCTTTGAATAATTTTTATGATCCTTTAAATTACAGGGAACATCCTGACGTCCAGATTCCTACCAAAGACGTAGAAATTATGCCCCAGGTGTTAAGCCTAATCAAACATTTCCATGGGCTTGGCTCTGAAGACCCGTTTCAGCACTTGGAGGACTTGACTACTTTGGTCCAGACTACCAAGGCACGAAACGTGAATGAGGAGAAAATGATCATGAGGCTCTTCCCCCACTCTCTTAGGGATAAATCCGCTCATTGGTACAGGACTATAGGAAGACCAATTGCAACTTGGAATGAGTTGAAATCAGCCTTTCTGAAGAAATTCTTCCCAATCGGACGTACCAATGCTTTGAGACGGGCAATTAATACCTTTACCCAATGGCCGAGGGAGTAGTTTCATGTTGCCTGGGGGCGACTCCAGGACCTATTGTGGAGGTGTCCACACCACGAGGTGCCAAAATGGCAACTCGGGCAGATTTTCTACCGCGGGTTGACTGAGCAACTCAGAAATCACATGGATGCTTCTTGCGGAGGCAATTTCCTCAACAAAGACGTAGATAGCGTGCATGATTTGTTTGAGGAGATGAACGAGAATTTGATCAATCATGCCTCTATGGATACTTTTAACCGGTCCCAGCAGCCTAGATCGAATATTAATGAAGTCCACGACTCTCATTCATTCGATATGGAATTGATTTGTAATAAACTTGATAAGGTGGACTTGGTTGCTAAGAGAATGGAGGAGTGGATGGTAGGAAACTCAATGAACTCTCAAACCACTCAATCCTAGAATTCGGGATTCCATTCATCATATGCTCCTTCTGGACGGGAGTTCGTGAATCAACTTGATGCGGCTCAACCTGCGAGCTAGCATTATTGGGAACCCCACAAGTTCCAAACTGGGGCTTTTGATCCCTATTTCTATAATCCTTCCCTTTCTTTCTCTCCATCCTCAACCTATGAGGATGTTTGTGCTGTACAGGAGAATGTTAGATCCAACATCTACTCCAATGCTTATAATCCAGGTTAGAGAAACCACCCTAACTTCTCATGGAAAAACCTAGGGTAGCAGACCCAATTTCGACCCAGCAACTATGCTCCGCAACGACCAATAGGCCAGGGTCATGTTTATACTCAGTTGCCGCCAAATCAAGTCAATCAGCCAGCTTGGAAAGCCCGTCAACCCGTAGGGCAGGCTGATTTGAACCGACAAATGGTAGAGATGCAAGGATGTATGCTCCAGCTCATGCAGCAAAAGAAAACCTCGCTGGATAACTTGCAAACCAGGCTCATAGCTAATCTCGTCAACCCAGATCTCTACCATCTCAACCCGTACCCAACCCACGAAATATCCTGAATTTGGGCAGTCAAGCCCATGGGTACAGGAATTAGAGGGACCCACACGCACATGCTCAGGTAGTTGAGTAGGGTCCTTCCTCCTCTTCTTCATCCACAAATCAACGGTTCTTAGCTAATGAAGCCCCTTCAATCTTTCCTAACCCTCCCCAAGACCCAAACTCGTATGCATCTACTAATTCTGTTACCTTGAGGAGTGGTAAACAAACTCAGGATCCACAACTACACTGTTCTTATTTACCGTATCCTGAAGAACCTGAGGAGAGAAAGGAGAACTCTAGAGAAGAAATCAAGGCTCGAACCAAATTCCGAAGATCTGACTCATGTTCCTTTTCCTGAGGCCTTGATTAGATCAAGGAAGAAAAAGTCTGTTGATAGTAATGAGGAGCTTCTGAATATTTTCAAGAATGTCGAGATCACTATCCCACTCCTCGACTCTATCAAACATATACCGGCTTACACAAAATTTTTAAAGGAATTATGTACACAGAAGCATGATTGCACCGCAAAAATACACCTACAATTGTGCCATCTTGTGCTATTTCCTAGCATCACTAGTGCATATTAGGTTTCCATAGTCGCATTTTTAAAAATACATGCATGCATGCATTTAATTGAGAGGTGAGGAGAGTGAAATAAATGGCCTTGCAACTAACATTTTTCCTCAAGTGCATCTTTGCAAAATTCACCATCTTTTTATTCTTTATTTTACTTGATTTTGAAATCTTCCCCGCGGCTGCAAAAGCTTGGACCTTCCTCCTCGCGCCATGCTCTGCAAACAGCTCTCCCAGCAGCCACATACCCTACCAGGCCATGCACAGCCAGGGCATGGCTGTGCATGCCTTTTTCCTTTATAAAATAGGGCGGCTTCTTCTTTGGAGGAGAGACAGGTCCTCCACACAAAAAAGCCAACGCAGCTTCCTCTCCAGGCCGCTGTCCCCTCCCCTCTCCCTCCATACGCAGGACCTCCTCCTCTGAGGAGCCACTCTGCGGGCAGGAGTCCATCACTGTGGTGCACACCCACCACAGTGAGACCACCACCGCCCAGCTCATGAAAGAGCCGGTGGGCGTGGTGGTATTCTCTTCCCTGTTTCTTCGTTTGAAGCCACTTCAGCCATTGGAGCAGGAGCTTCAAGCTTTGAAGCTCAAAGCTCCGCACGCAGTAGCAGCAGCCGCCCCAGCCCTTTCCACGCACGCCTGTAGGCTGCCCTTGCCTCCAGCACGCGCCTGCAGGTGCCCTCGCCTCCCGCTTCTTCGCATCGCACTCACCTTTCCGCCCGCAATCGACCACCCCGCGCCCCTGCAACGGCCGGCCAAGCCTTACCGCTCACACCAGTCAACACCCGCAGGCCACCGTGCACCCTTCCGTGCTCCTTCGCCCATGACCCAATCCTCTCCACGTGCTCTATCGCGACGTCCTGCCCGCAAGCCAGCAGTCGGAGCCACTCTTCCCCGCGCGCGCCACGCCGTCCGCACTCATAACATTGGACGCAGGCGGTTGTGCGGCTCGCCCGGCCACTGTAGCCATTGTTCACGCATTTCTGCGAAACACTGTGGCTACAGTGGGGTGACCGATAAGTTTCTCACTTATCCGGTCACCCGGCGCACCGCTACCGGCCACTGCTCGCACCCGCATCCAGCCCCGCGCCCGCTCCAGCGCCCGTCCACGCGTCTACGTGCACCCGCGTCGCCCGCTCCCTTCACCCACGTACGTCTACGTGCGCTCGCTCCAGCTCTCCGCGCAGTGCTGTGCGCTGCGGCCTCTCCTCTCCCCGCGCTTTCTCCCTCCCAGCGCGCCCCTCTCAGCACGCATACGTGCTTGTGCGTGCGCGCGTGGACTCCAGACGACGCCTAGCTGCCTCAGACATCTTAACGCTCGCCTCCTTCACTCCAACAGGAAGCGCGCGACACCTCTCTCTCTCTCTCACACAGCACTCTCTCACTCTCTTTACCGACACTTACACACACACACTCACACTCTCATACACACACGCACACACCTATACTCTACTTTATACATATATATATACGTACATATATATATATTTATATACATACATATATATATATATACATATATCTATACATATATTAGTACTTATATAACTATGTATTAGTCTACATACATACATACATATATATATATCTATATACTTATACATATATATATACATATATACACACCTACTTATACAAATATATATATACAAATATACATACATATATATCTATATAACTATCTATACATATATATATATATATATATACATATCTATCTACATATATCTATATACATATATTACTATATATATATATATTTACATCTATATAGTTATATATACATACTTATACATACATACATACATACATATATATATATATATATATACATATATACATATATCTATCTATACATATACTTATATATATATATATATATATACATATATATATACCTATATAACTACATATATATATACCTATATATTCATAACCATATATATATACATTAGATATATATACATATATATATATGTATATATATCTGCACCAGTTGCTGATATTCCCTGATACACGTGTACAAAAAGCGTGGTCACACACATCTTCCACCATCCATCCTTACACTCCACGTAGCACCTCGTCCTGTTGGTTGCGTCTTTCTAGACGACGACCGACTCGACACCGTGCTACACTCCATCTCCGCCTCCACCCCCACCCCTTCATACATATATAATATATACATATATATATATACTATATTTACTTTATTTTTGTTTCTCTTTCCTGTCACTAAAAAGATAAAAATATATATATAAAAGAGAAAATATAATCCTTGACTTGCAGGTACTCTGTCTTGCAAATAGCAAGACCCATTTTGGAATCCTGATTTGGCTCAAAGCCAAGAACCTAATTTTGAGGGTGTGCCTCAAGGACAAGAATTATCAGAAAAAAATCTAAATAGAAAAAAAATACCAAAAACACAATAAACGAATGAAAGAGATTCATTGAAGAAAGAAAGGCATAGAAACTTGACTTTTAACCCCACTTCCTTGAGTTCAACCCTGGGCCTAAAAGTGACAAAGATAAAATCAAGTAGGCTAAGTAAAAAAAAAATTTGTAAAGAGATGGTTAGGCTCGATTTAGGTTAACCACTATACACACTTCAACGATAAAATCACCATATTAACACACCTAACCGGGTCTGACCAACATCTCTTCTGGCGCCGTTGCCGGGGAAGTGCGCCTTCAAGTAAGTTTCTATTCCATTCCTTTCATTTTTCTCTTCTCTCTTCACGGGTGTCTCTGTTTTTGGTGTGCAGGTAAACCTGTTGCAAGGAGAAGGCAGGCAGACGAAGTTAGAGACATGGGCAGATCCAAGGAGGGAACGAGAGCGTGAAGACACCGACACCACACTAGAGCTCCTCACACGTTGCTGCACAAGCAAGTCTTTCTTTCTTAGCAACCTAGGTTAACTTGTAACCTTAATAAAAAAAAACTAAAAACTAAAAAACTAGAAAAACTTCTTGGATCTCTAGGGGCAAGTGGATTAAATTCGCTTGTTTGATTGTTTGCCCTTACTCCCACTACCTTGGGATTTCCTGTAAAACTTCGCATAGCGAAAATCCAAGAATCTTGATTCTTGAATTTTTCGTCGTGTGAAGTATTCTGAGGCAAATAAAAGGATTGATTACACCCCTCTTTGCCTTACTTATCTGCAAATTCGGGATCACATTTTTTGGTGGGGAGACTTGGAATTGAGTTGATTCCAACCCCACCACTACTTTTCAACTTGCCTAAGATTCGATCCCGAATAATTCAACCCTAACAATTTGATTTTCTTTATCTTTTGGTTGTGCCTTGTGTGGAAATCATTTTCGGTGATTGGGAGCACTTGAAATGAAGTGCTTTGGCTCCCTTTCACACTAATCTAAAACTGATTCGTGCATCCACACATAGAAATCTCCATTTAGGGAAGCCCATTGCATTGTAGCATGCATTAACCAATTGACATTGAAGAAGGGTTTGCTGGGCTTAGAAGAAAACTTGTATTCTTGCAAAACCCGGAGATTGGTTGAATTGGTATTTCAGCGAAATCCTAAAATCCATACTACTTAAGGTTGAACTCTAAAAATCATTCACCAATTAAAAACTTCAATTCGGGGAGATTTCCCTATTGCATGGTTGTTTTACACACTCTGAAAAATCAATCACTTGGGCATTACCCATAAACAACACCCTTCACATTCCAAAAGCACTTGATCCTAAGCCTCTAACTAAAATTGGTAGTAACTTGACCCTTATTAAGGATTGGAGGTCTAACTACCTGCGTGTAGCGCCTACGTGCTGGTGAGGGTTCCTGCATGCTATCGGGTGTCTAAGACTGGGGCAAACGGCCTTTCAATCTAGCCTAGTGGTTCCGCGGTGCTCGCATTTGATTCCATAGTTCATGATAGTAGGTAACTTTGATCTTTAGGTCTAAGGGCACACTGTAGAGGTTAGGAATTTGATTGAATTTATTTGTCATTAAGTGTACCTTTGCGACGTCATTTCTCTCATCTCTTATCCCTTCTTATCCCCCCAATTCTTCCTGCGGTAGTGCATGTTTGGGAGGAGGTCACAAAACCCTGAACTGTGTGAATTGCCTGATAAATCTAGAAAAGAAGCTGAATCGTCCTCCTCCTCCACAAACATGGCTGCACGCCCACCCCCAAATCCCGAGGGAGGAAATCGCCCTCAAAACCCACCAGGTGGTGGAGCCTTAGATCCCATACCCGCCTCCAAGCCCAAATGGAAATGTATAATGAGCAAATTGAAGCCATTCAGGAAACATTGGAGGAAATTCAGAACCCTCTCGAACGGGAGGAGCCTAGGTCTCTTAGCTCCTATCAGAATCCCGCTGCTACAGAGACCATAGGACAAATTCGGGTCCCCATGGGCAGGGACGACTTTGAACTAAAACCTAACATAATTGGCCTAATAAATTTTCACTTCCATGGTCTTGCAAGTGAAGATCGTTTTCTCCACTTGGAAGACCTAACCCGATTAGCTGAAACTGTTAAACCAAGAAATATTGGGTTACCTATAGTCCTCATGAAAATGTTCCCGTTTTCATTGCAGGATAAAGAGTCGCAGTGGTTGCACACCCTTGGGAGAACCATCCACTCTTGGGAAGAGATGCGAACAACGTTTCTCAAGAAGTTCTTCCCAATCGGGCGAACCAATGCACTTCGCCATGCTATCACCTCCTTTACGCAACAAAACGACGAACAATTTCATGAGGCATGGGAGAGGTATAATGACCTCCTCAGGAAGTGTCCACACCACGATTTGCCTAAGTGGCATATAGCCCTGATTTTCTACTATGGGCTAAATGAGACTTTGAAGCAGATTGCAGACGCTTCCTGCGGAGGAAATTTTATGAATAAAGACGAGAATGGAGCATACAAATTATTTGAAAATATGAGCGAAAACTCAATGAACAATGCCTCCATTGTCTCCTTTAATCGTACCAGCCAGCCCCGAAATGTCCACGAAGTTGACACGGGACCCTCCCATTCATCCACTGATTTCAGCCTTATCGCACAAAAATTGGATGAAGTCTCCGTCGTGCACAAGAAGCTGGACGAGCTTCTGGCCAACCCTATCCGTTCTATGGCAAACACCCCCACCTCACCATTTCGTCACAATCCTAACTCTTCCAACCCAGGCTTATCCCGAGAAACCCCGTAAGACCTTCCTTACCGAGTGTCGCGTCGAGCGACTCGGTAATTCATGTGGATCTGGCTACTGCGAGCCAGTATTTTGACATGGAGGACCAAGCCTCCACGTGCTCAGACGCATATTTACATGTAAACGTGTCTTCTAGCATAGAAGACGCTTGCGCCCTAGGGAACAACCCGTTCTCTGCCAGTTATAACCCAGGGTGGCGAAATCATCCAAATTTCGCATGGTCCAACAACCCGCAGCGCCAAAACCCCGCAGGTGGACCAATGCGACCGTCCGCACCCATCATCCCAAGGGCCCAGTCTAATCCTATGGCAAATCTGCCATCAGGCCCTTGCATACCGCAAACCGAACACGCATCAAGTCCTCTTGATAAATTGATGGGAATGATGACGGAAATGTCAAAGCGCCATGAAGAGAACATGACCTCTCTTCAGTACCAATTGGTGCAGCAAAATGCTGAGATCAGTCAACTACGCATGGCGACTCGATCTCAGGGCACTCTTCCCACCCAACCTGTTCCAAACCCGCGAAATTTCATACCTCGTGGTCCTCAACCACAGATACGACCTTCTCAGGGGCAGGTTAATCAGATTCTGCAGGCTCCGAGCATTCCACTGGGATTTCATGCTAATCCCGCTACAGCACCGCACTCTTATGTCCCTATTGCGAACCCTCCTCCGCCGTATGATCCCACCGGACCCGCATCGTCCAACACGATCACTACGAGGAGTGGTAAGCAGATCGTCGATCTGCCTCGACCTGATCCTAGCCTGTCTTCTTCATCGCCCTCTCATTCGGGATGTGCACCGCATTTGCGAGAGGACGATACACCCAAATTGGTGCCAGAATCAGTTCCATTCCCTGAGGCTCTACTGAGGGAGCCAAAAGGCAAGAAGAAAGATACGCAGGCCTTTGATAACCTACGTAATTTGTTCAAGGATGTAGAAATCAAGGTACCCCTGCTCGAGGCTATCGACCACATACCTACTGTCGCCCGATTTTTCAAAGGCTACACAACACACAGGCAACAGTCAAAGAAAACCAAGAAACTGGTGGTTTTCTCGCCTCATGTGAGTTGTGCTATACTGTCAAGCCTACCACCGAAACACAAAGATCCGGGCACACCGCTTATTTCTTGTAGCATCCAAGGCTGCAATTTTAACCGTGCCCTGCTTGATCTAGGATCTTCCATCAATCTTATACCGACCATCATGCTCGAAAAATTTTCCTTGGGAAATCTAAAACCCGCCCCTGTCACGTTACAGTTGGCAGATCGATCTATCAAAATTTCGAAGGGTGTGGTGGAAGACGTGGTGGTTAGGGTCAACAGTCTCTGTTTTCCTGTTGACTTTCTTATTTTAGATATGGAAGTTCCTAGCTCACTTTCTGATTGTCCGATCATCCTTGGTCGACCTTTCTTGGCCACAACCCATGCCCATATCGACTGCGAGTCGGGCTGTATCGAGATTGTCGTTGGATCTGAAAAGATCAAGCTTAACATCTTCAAGGCAGCCAAGAACTTTGATTGCGATTGCATCGAGGATGACACGTCTGACGAGGACATGGCCGTCAGTGCATGTATCGGACTAATAGGGACCTATTCTGATTGCTGCGGATTACCTGTAAACACTGATGACTGCCGGACCAAAACATATTGTGACGTTCCCCCATCCCTCCCTTGTCTTGTACCTTCTCCTGGCCAGACTTCTGACGAGGTTTTCTCCGCTTCAAATATCTCGTGGTCTGAGTCATATCCGGGCTACTCACCGTCGGTCCACACTCTTGAAGATCGGATTGACCTTTCTTTCCCGCCAAATCAGGCGAATTTGCAAATCCACACTGGGACCTTGAGCCCGTATACTTCTCACTGGGGCTATTCCTTTTTGGATCCATCTATCCAAGAAGCCCCTCTTCTTGGCCAATCTGAGGGCCAATTTCTTCCTCCTAACCTGTTCTCCAACCCGCCTGGGACATCTCGTCCCATGAAATGCTAGATCTTTCATCATCCACTCCCGAGCTGAAAGAGCTGCCTAATACACTTAAGTATGTTTTCCTGGGACCAAATGAATCGCTCCCTATAATCATCAGTTCAAAATTGACTAGGGAGCAAGAGTGCAAACTAACGAAGGTCCTCATGGAACACAAGGCAGCCATTGGATGGTCTCTATCAGACTTATCTGGCATTAGCCCCCCCAACTGCACTCACCGTATATATACGGAGGAGGAGGCTCGACCTTTCCGCGAGATGCAGCGAAGTCTCAACCCTAACATGCGGGAGGTCGTTAAGAAAGAAATCATTAAGTGGCTGGATGCGGGTATAATCTACCCAATCAGCGATAACCCCTGGGTGAGTCTGATTCACGTTGTGCCCAAGAAGGCAGGACTCACCATACGTGTCAATGATAGGGGCGAATCCATCCCTACACGCACTCCTACATCTTGGAGAGTGTGTAGATTATAGGAAACTCAATGCTGCAACTAAGAAAGATCACTTTCCGCTACCTTTCATTGACCAAATCCTGGAGTAGTTAGCGGGAAATAAATTTTTCTGTTTCCTGGATGGATTCTCATGATATAACCAGGTGGCAATTGACCCTCGGGACCAAGAGAAAACCACTTTTACCTGCCCCTTCGACACCTTTGCATTTAGAAGGATGCCGTTCAGACTTTGCAACGCGCCAGCAACTTTCCAGAGATGTATGCTGGTGATATTCCATGACATGGTAGGTGACTTTTTCGAGGTCTTCATGAATGGCTTTTCGATCTTTGGACCATCCTTTGACGAATGTATTGCCAACCTGACCCGTATCCTTAGGAGATGTATTGATGTGAACCTCGTGCTTTCTTGGGAAAAAAGTCATTTTATGATGCACAAGGGAATTGTTCTCAGACACATCATCTCCGATAAGGGTATCGAGGTTCACAGAGCTAAGCTTGACGTAATTGCTGATTTACTTGTGCCTGGCTCTGTCAAATAAATCCGCTCCTTCCTAGGACACATTGGTTTCTATAGGAGATTCATCAAAGATTTCTCCAAGATTTCTCGACCTTTAACTCATCTCCTATCAACCGACGTACCCTTCGATATGGGCCCCGACTGCATACGAGCATTCACGCAGCTGCGTGATGCTGTCACCAAGGCCCCTGTTCTCCAGCCACCTGATTGGTCCCTCAACTTTGAACTCATGTGTGACGCTTCCGACCTTGCAGTCGGAGCCATCCTGGGACAAAGATGCGATAGACACCCCTTCGTGGTGTACTACGCCCGTAAGACATTGGACAAGGCCCAGCGTAATTATACTACCACTGAGAAAGAACTACTAGCGGTCGTCTTTGGGCTGGAGAAATTCCGCTCTTACCTTCTGGGCTCTCACGTTATTGTTTTCACTGATCACGCGACCATTCTCCATCTGATGCACAAGAAGGATGCCAAGCCTAGACTGATTCGTTGGATCCTTCTGCTCCAGGAATTTCACATTGAGATCCGCGATAAGGCCGGAGCCCAGAATGTTGTAGCTGATCATCTTTCCAGACTGGACCCTAACCATATTGGACTTACTCTGCCGATTAATGAGATTTTTCCTGATGAGCACCTATTGGCAATAAATGTGGCAAGTGGACCGTGGTATGCCGACATTGCCAATTACCTTACTTCTGCATCCCTTCCACGTGGCTGGCCTAAAAACCAGCGCGAGCGTCTCATGGCAGAAGCAAAATATTATTTCTGGGATAATCCAGTTCTTTTTCGCATAGGTGCTGATCAAATCATTCGTCGTTGTGTTCCTGACAGTGAATTCCCCAGTGTGCTATCCTTTTGCCACGATTAAGCCTGCGGAGGCCATTTCTCTGGGAGGAAAACTGCAGTCAAGGTGCTGCAGTGTGGTTTCTTTTGGCCCTCCCTTCACCAGGATGCACACAATTATGCCAAGCATTGCACTAGGTGCCAGTCGTTAGGGTCAATGTCACATCTTGACATGATGCCCTTGCAACCCATCTTAGCTGCAGAAATCTTCGACATTTGGGGAATTGATTTCATGGGTCCCTTTCCTCCTTCCAACGGCTTCGAATTTATCCTCATAGCCGTTGACTATGTTTCGAAATGGATCGAGGCTATTCCCACACATCGTGCTAACCATGTTATATCCGCCCGATTTTTCAAAGACCACATCTTTGCACGCTTTGGGATCCCCCGAGCCATTATGTCGGATGGAGGAAGCCACTTTACCCATGCTTCTTTTCGAGCACTTATGAGGAAATACGGAGTCCACCATCGTATCGCATCCCCGTATCATCCTCAGACGAACGGCCAGGCAGAGGCAACGAACCGGGAAATGAAGCAAATTCTCCAGAAAACGGTTCAACCTGACCGTAAGGATTGGTCCGACAAGCTGATTGACGCACTTTGGGCGTATCGGACCGCCTTCAAGGCTCCCCTTGGTATGTCTCCATATAGAATCGTTTACAGGAAGCCTTGTCATTTGCCTGTGGAGTTAGAGCACCGCGCTTATTGGGCGGTTCGCCAATGTAACCTCGAACCAGACCTGTGTGGTCGAGAAAGGAAACTCCAACTCCAGGAGCTGGAAGAGCTCCATTGTGAAGCCTATGATTCTGCTTTAACTTTCAAACAACGCACTAAGGCTTTTCACGACAATCGTATTCGACGGAAAGAATTTGAGCCATCTTAGCAAGTTTGGCTCTATAATGCCCAACTCAAATTCTTTCCTGGGAAACTGAAGTCCAAATGGACTGATCCTTTCCTGGTCTCGAGACCATTTCCCAACGGGGCCGTTGAGATTGAAGATCCCAAATCTGAGCATAAATTTACGGTCAACGGGCAGCGTTTGAAACCCTATCTGACTCATGAACCTGCCTCTGTTGGAGAATCTATTGCCCTACTGGAGGGTAACTAATCTTTTGCCTCATTCTGAGTCCAGTTGGGGACGTTAAATTTAGCGCTCATTGGGAGGCACCCCAACAACACTCACTATCCACCATCACTTTTCACTTCACTGTCACGCTCACTTCACTTTTCACTTCACCACCTACCATCCACCCACCCAACCACACTGCTGTATACCCTGCACTTCAACTCTTGTTACCCGATCTTTCGTCCTTTCTCTACCCTTCCCTGCATGCATATGAGGACATAGCATCGTTTGGCATGGGTGGGTGGATAGGCATCCATAGGATCTGGGTATTTTATGGTATCGTGCAGTTTCCACCTATTTATAAATATGTAAAAAAAAAAATGGTGTTTAGTAATGATCTGAAGGCTGAAACAAAAATACAATAAGTGTTTATGGATATTCAACCGCTGCTTTGAAAACTTTCCAGGCCACAGAAGCTTGATTCGCTCAGGCTCGGCTTAATTCACTTGAGCATTGACAAGATAGATCGGAATCTCTCCTAACTAAGAACGTATTGTTGTACCTGAGACACTAGTACAGGATCCGTTGGTTTGCTTCTACTTGAGAGCCTAAGTAATCTTGGCTTACACTACACATATCAAGAAAGACCAGGTGAACATAAGATCCAACCCTAGTGTTCATTAGGGAAGGTGGAGTCCTTACCTGTGCGCGCAGGTAGGCTTTTTATCCCAGGCTTTAATCTTGTTTTTAGGAGAAATTCTTTCCACCAAAAAGAAACTCTCCCACCAAAAAGAAAAGTGTGCTCCTCCAAATAATGTTGTAAGAGATATACTGACACGTGTTTCAAAAAAAAAAAAGAGAGAGAGAAAGATGCAAATAAGTTAGTATATCTCACAAATGTCTGTAAAGTCGCACCCTACAAGAAGTTCTTCAGGGCAGGTTACAAATACCTTGTTTTCTTTGAGCCACAAATGTCAGAAAATGGGAGTTGAGTTTTCCGTCATCTTTTTAAGAGTCAATCTGAAGACACGAGCTGAAACTGGGACCAACCTTTACTTAAAAATTCATGAAACCCTGGGCTTGAGTCTTAATGTTCATCTGGTCAGTCTTGATCCTTCACTACGCACAAGCCATAACCTCTTGAGCTCTCGAGTACAGCAAAAACCTCCTGTGTCCTGGAAATCGTACGTAAGGTTTAAATATCAAGAGTCCTGGTTAGTCGAGAGATGATCTATGTCATGTAAGACTTAAAGTACCGGTAGTCTTCTCAACAATTGGTTCTCACAATATCCAACAATAAACACACCTATGTTGCCTCAGAAGAAAATCTTCAACTTAAAGATCATTTCTAAAGACATTACAAAAATGTTTTGTTAGGGACAAGAAAAAGATAGGCATGGGGGTATGATTGCACCGCAAAAATACACCTGCAATTGTGCCATCTTGTGCTATTTCCTAGTATTACTAGTGCATATTAGGTTTCCATAGTCGCATTTGTAAAAAAACATGCATGCATTTAATTGAGAGGGGAGGAGAGTGAAATAAATGGCCTTGCAATTAACATTTTTCCTCAAGTGCATCTTTGCAAAATTCACCATCTTTGTATTTTTTATTTTACTTGATTTTGAAATCTTCCCCGCGGCTGCAAAAGCTTGGACCTTCCTTCTCGCGCCATGCTCTGCAAATAGCTCTCCCTGCAGCCACATACCCTGCCAGGCCATACACAGCCAGGGCATGGCTGTGCATGCCTTTTTCCTTTATAAAACAAGGCAACTTCTTCTTTGGAGGAGAGCCGGGTCCTCCACACAAAAAAGCCAACGCAGCTTCTCCTCCAAGCCGCCGTCCCCTCCCCTCTCCCTCCATACACAGGACCTCCTCCTCTGAGGAGCCACTCTGCGGGCAAGAGTCCATCACTGTGGTGCACAAGCACCACAGTGAGACCACCACCGCCCAACTCATCAAAGAGCCGGTGGGTGTGGTGGTCTTCTCTTCCTTGTTTCTTCGTTTGAAGCCACTTCAGCCATTGGAGTAGGAGCTTCAAGCTTTGAAGCTCAAAGCTCCGCACGCAGCAGCAGCAAGGCACCAGCAGCCGCCCAGCCCTTTCTGCGCATGCCTCCCACTTCTTCGCACTACACTCGCCTTTCCGCCCGCAACCGGTCACCGCGCGCCCCTGCAGCGGCTGGCCAAGCCTCACCGTGCACACCAGCCAACACCTGCAAGCCACTGCGAGCCCTTCCGCGCTCCTTCGCCCACGACCCAGCCCTCTCCGCGCACTCTGTCGCGACGTCCCGCCCGCAAGCCAGCAGCTGGAGCCACTCTTCCACGCGCGTGCCGAGCCATCCGCACTCACAGCACTGGACGCAGGCGGTTGCGTGGCTCGCTTGGCCACTGTAGCCATTGGTCACGCGTTTCTGCGGAACACTGTGGCTACAGTGGGGTGACCGGTAAGTTTCTCACTTATCCAGTCACCCGGCGCATCACTACAGGCCACTGCCCCCACTCGCGTCTAGCCACGCGTCTGCGTACTCCCGCGTCGCCCACTCCCTTCCCCTGCGTACGTCTGCGTGCGCCTGCTCCAATTCTCCGTGCAGCACTGTGCGTTGCGGCCTCCCCTCTCCCCACTCTCACTCCCTCCCAGCGTGCCCCTCTCAGCACGCATACGTGCCTGCAAGTGCGCGCGTGGACTCTAGGCGACGCCTGGCTGCCTCAGACGTCTTAACGCTCGCCTCCTTCACTCCAACAGGAAGCGCGCGGCATCTCTCTCTCTCTCTATCACACAGCACTCTCTCACTCTCTTTACCGACACTTACACACACACACTCACACTCTCATACACACACGCACACACCTATACTCTACTTTATACATATATATACGTACATATATATATATATATATATATATACTTATATACATGCATATATATATATACACATATATACTTACATATACATACATATATATATATATACATATATACACACCTACTTTTACATATATATATATACAAATATACATACATATATACATATATATCTATATAACTATCTATACATATATATATATATATATATATATATATTTATATATATATACATATCTATCTACATATATCTATATACATATATTACTATATATATATATATTTACATCTATATAGTTATATATACATACTTATACATACATATATATATATATATATATACACATATACTTATATATATATACACACATATATATACATATATAACTACATATATATATACCTATATATTTATAGCCATATATATATATATGCATATAGATATATATACATATATATATATATATTTTTTCACATTACTTACCATACGTGGTATTATGGGAATATCTGCACCAGTTGCTGATATTCCCCGATACACGCGTACAAAAAGCGTGGTCACACACATCTTCCACCATCCATCCTTACACTACACGCAGCACCTCGTCCTGTTGGTTGCGTCTTTCTAGACGACAACCGACTCGACACCGTGCTACACTCCATCTCTGCCTCCACCCCCACCCCTTTATACATATATAATATATACATATATATATATACTATATTTACTTTATTTCTGTTTCTCTTTCCTACCAATAAAAGGACAAAAAATATATATATAAAAGAGAAAAGATAATCCTTGACTTGCAGGTACTCCGTCTTGCGAATAGCAAGACCCGTTTTGGAATCCTGATTTGGCTCAAAGCCAAGAACCTAATTTTGAGGGTGTGCCTCAAGGATAAGAATTATCAGAAAAAAATCTAAATAGAAAAAAAAAACACCAAAAACACAATAAACGAACGGAAGAGATTCGTTGTAGGAAAGGTGTAGAAACTTGACTTTTAACCCCACTTCCCTGAGCTCGACCCTGGGCCTAAAAGTGACCAAGATAAAATCAAGTAGGTTAGGTAAAAAAAAATTTTGTAAAGAGATGGTTAGGCTCAATTTAGGTTAACCTCTATACACACTTTAACGATAAAATCACCATATTAACACACCTAACTGGGTCCGACCAACAAAGCATAAGTTAAGAGAATCTGTTCCGAGGAAGGTGGTATTCTCCGAGCAGGCTAGGTTTGTTATCCTACACCACCTCCCTCAGAAAAAGAGAGATTCAGGTGCTCCTTTGATTTCTTGTGTCATCAGAGATTACAGTTTTGATAGAGCACTGCTGGATCTGGGTGCACCCATCAACCTAATTCCTACTTCTCTTTATAAGAAGTTTGGATAGGTGAACTTCAACCAACTTCAGTAACACTGCAGTTAGTGGACCGTTCGGTCACAAATCTGCGAGACGTTATTGAAGATGTTATTGTTAAGGTTAAGGATTTATATTTTCCTATAGATTTCCTTATCCTTGACATGGATGTACCTGAAAATTTGAGGAACACACCCATCATTCTGGGGCGACTGTTCCTGGCTACCACCAAGGTCAACATTAACTGTGAAAGCAGTAACATGGAAATCGCCTTTAGGGATCAAAGAATGAAATTGGATATTTTTAAGGCAATTAATAAGTTCGAGGATTGTGGATTTATTGAGGAACTTGAGGATGATAATGTGAATATTGAGACTTGTATGATGGTTTCTGCATTTGAAAGTTCCTCCTCTGATGATGAATTGGACCCGCAACCCTCTATGGCAGACCCGCCATCTTCTGAAGAAGTTATTGATTTTGTTCACTCTCAACCTCTTCCTCTTGATGAGTCTTCAATAGCATCTTCCTTACCTTCAATCATCAACCTGCTCCAGCTTGAACTGAAACCATTGCCTAAGAATCTGAAATATCAGTTTTTAGGACCACATAAGATGCTCCCTATGATTATTAGTGCTAAATTAACAAAGGAGCAGGAGATTAAACTGATTAAGGTCCTAAAGGAACACAAGGAGGCAATTGGTTGGACCATTCATGACCTTAGGGGAATCGAGCCATCTTATTGCAATCACAGAATATTTTTGGAAGATGGATCCTGCCCTTCTTGCCAGATGTAGAGGAGATTAAATCCAAATATGCGAGAAGTGGCCAAGAAGGAGATTATTAGGTGGCTCGATGCAAGAATCATTTATCCGATCTCTAATAGTCTTTGGGTAAGTCCTGTGTAGATTGTTCCCAAGAAAGCTGGGATTATCGTTGTGACTAACAAGAAAGAAGAATCTGTCACAACTCGTTCAGCTTCCTCTTGGAGGGTCTATATCGATTATAGGAAGCTGAATACAGCCACAAAAAGGATCATTTTCCTTTGTCCTTCATTGATCAAATCTTGGAAAGATTAGCCAGGCAGAAGTACTTCTCTTTCCTTGATGGTTACTTGGGATACAACCAAGTTCCTATCCATCCCAAGGATCAGGAAAAAATGACTTTCACTTATCCCTACGGAACCTTTGCTTTCCGTAGGATGCCATTCGACTTATGCAATGCACCTGCAACTTTTCAAAGGTGTATGCTGGCCATATTCTTTGACATGGTGGGAGAGTTTATGGAAGTCTTCATGGACGATTTCTCTATTTTTGGAGAATCATTTGACTCTTGTCTAGCTAATCTTGAAATGATTCTTAAATGATGCATCAAAACAAGACTGGTCCTTAGGTGGGAAAGAGTCATTTCATGACACAAGAAGGCATCGTCTTGGGTCATGTAATCACTGAATGGGAAATCGAAGTGGATAAAGCTAAGGTTGATGCTATCGCTAAACTTCCTCCTCCCACATCTGTCAAACAAATCTAATCATTTCTTGGTCACATGGGATTCTATAGGAGATTCATCAAGGACTTTTCGAAGGTTGCTCGTCCTCTGAGCAATCTTCTCGCCAAAGAAATGCTGTTTGATTTTGACGAATCATGCTGTAAGGCATTTGATTTTCTTAAAACGATAGTCACTTGTGCTCCGGTGTTGCAACCACCGATTTGGACAGCCCCTTTTGAGATCATGACCGACGCTTCTGATTATGCAGTCGAGGTTGTTTTGGGTCAGAAAATTGATAGGAAGCCCTCTGTTATCTACTACGTTAGTAAAACTCTGGACGAGGCCCAGAGGAATTACACCGTTAGTGAGAAAGAATTACTAGCCATAGTATTTGCTTTGGAGAAATTTAGGGCTTATCTCTTAGGGTCTCACGTCATCATATATACCGACCACTTGGCCTTGAGACATCTTTTGGCCAAAAAGGATGCCAAACTCCATCTTATTCATTGGATTCTTCTGCTTCAAGAATTTGATCTTGAAATCAAGAATAAATCCGAGGTACAGAATGTGGTGGCGGATCATTTTTCGAGACCTCTGAGTGATTCTTCTCATCCGGACATTCCGATTGCTGATACTTTTCTAGACGAAACCATCCTTACAGTTTCCGGTGTCCAAACTCTGTGGTTTGCTGTCATTGTTAATTATTTGGCGTTGGTCAAATCCCCCAAGATTAGACCAAGCAACAATGGGATAGACTCAAATCTAAGGCCAAATATTACTTCTGGTAGGACCCTGAACTGTACCGCATCGGCTCTGATCAGATTATTCGCCGATGTGTTCCGGAGAATAAATTCAAGAGTATACTCGAGTTCTACCATGCATCTGCGTGTGGTGAACACTTCTCCGGGAAACAGACGGTTACGAAAATTTTGCAATCTGGAATCTATTGGTCGTCTTTATTCAAGTATGCCCAGGAATTCTTGAGGTCATGTTCCCGATGCAGGCACTTGGGAGCATAACCAAGAGTGATATGATGCACCTAAACTTGATTCTTTCCGTCAAAATCTTCGATGTTTGGGGATTAATTTCATGGGACCCTTCCTCCCTTCATTTGGACATCAGTACATTCTCGTCACTATTGATTACGTGTCCAAATGGATTGAGGCGATTCCCACCCGAACCAATGACCACAAGGTGGTCATCGATTTTGTCAAGAACATCTTTAGCAGGTTCCGGATTCTGAGGGCCATCATCAGCGATGGTGGCATTCATTTCACTAATGCCCAGTTCCGTAATTTGCTGGCAAAATACGGGGTTAATCACAGAATCTCCACACCTTACCATCCCTAGGCGAATGGACAGGCCGAGATCACCAATCGAGAGATCAAGAATATTCTGCAGAAAATGGTTAGGCCTGATCGCAAAGACTGGACTCAAAAGCTTGAGGATGCTCTTTGGGCCTACCGTACAGCATATAAAACGCCCATCGACATGTCTCTGTTTTGTCTGGTATATGGAAAGGTATGCCATTTACCCATAGAAATTGAACATAGGGCATTCTGGGAAATCAAGTAGTGCAATTTAGATCTGAGTTTAGCCGGGAAGACTAGGAAACTCCAACTATCTGAGTTGGAGGAGCTTACAAATGATGCGTATGAGAATGCCAAGATATATAAGGCTCAGACAAAGTTCTTCATGACCAATTGGTTTCCCACAAGAGCTTTGAGCCAAATCAGAAGGTTTGGCTATTCGATTCTTGACTTAAGCTCTTTCTTGGCAAACTTAGGTCAAAGTGGAACGACCCGTTCATTATCGATCAGATATTTCCAAACGGAGCTGTTCAGATCTCTAACCCGAAGACAGGTAATTCATTCAAAGTCAATGGTCAACGTCTGAAGCCTGTTATTGACCGAACTATTCCAGAACCCATCTAAAACACAGTTGCTCTAGCCATGTTGTGACTTCTTTGACTGGACTTCGCTTAGTTGACGGCATTAAACTTAGCAGTTGTACAGTCTGACTCAGAGCTGACCCGAGCTTCATATTCAGGTGATATCTTCTGCACTCTACCCTTCCTTTCATGTCTTTTATTCTTAATGCGGACATTGCATCAGCTAAGCATGGGGGGTGGATTCATTTCTGAATCATTTTGTTAGCTCTATGGAATTTTTGTAAATTATATTTGTCTTCTTATATATATATATTTGAATTAGGAAGGAATACTTGGACATTATGACCTTTCAATCTTAGAAAATATTACAGTAGATCTGAACACTAAGACCCTTCTGGTCTTTGGGCTTGATCAGGCCGGGCATCCACTAAAATGTGTGGATTTTTTATCGAGTCATCGCCATCCTGAATTCTATTTTAATTTGATTAAATAAGTTTGGGTGATAAGTACACGACTTATCAACCCGCCCTCTGATTTGAGGGAACTTTAAGTCTAAGCATCTACACACTATTCATCACTGACTCATTGTTCGACGGTTTTAACAGAAATTGGGTAGCTAATGAACCTTCTAGGGTGATATGGCTAGCAAGTTATCACAGGTAACAACCCATAGGTTGGTTGACCAGAGCCCAGTCACTGGACCACTCTCTTTTTGCTACCTTTAGGTAAATCTTAGACCAGGGAAGCCACCTACTTAACAAGAAAAAGAAAGTCAAATTGGAAAGAAAAAGAAAAAGAAAAATGAGAAGAGAAAGAAAAACAAAAGAAATAAGCCACACTTCACCGCACGAGTATGGCTGGCAAGTTGTCGGTGGTAACAGCTCATCGACCGGTTGTCCAGAACCCAGCTCAAGAAATGCACATAAAAATTCCTAAAACACTTAGGAAGAAGCGGAGAAGTAGAATAAGCCAAGGAGATATACACTAGACTCACCCTTGTGTTGACCCCATAAAAAATAAAAGTAGGAGAAAGCTACCGGTCGTAAAGATATACCTTTAGGTAGAACTCTCTTTTTAAGGTCACCTAGGGGCATAGAAACATGAAGTCTGTTCTGATTACCGATCAACGAGTTTATCACATTCACAAAAAGATGCTTAGAACTTAGGGTTCTCATCAAATCTTGGGTGGGTTGAGTGGCCGTAGAAAGCCACACTGTAACCCTAAACTTAAAAATTAAAAAATAAAGTTAAAAAAGAAGAAAAAGAGAAAAAGAGATCTTTCTTTGAATAAGGCGAGGGCTAGAGGCGGTCTGCATTTTGGCAGATACCTAGGCGCTATTGTGTCTTTAAAAGTTCAGGTCCTAAGTAAAAATTTCTCGATGTTGAAAATGATTTTTGCCTGAGTAATCCAATCTAATTCCTTTATAAATAGCATGTAGTTTTTGCTAGGGACTAGCAAAAGATAGGCATGAGAGTGTGATGTGCATATATCTGATTAACCTAAAATGTCTATTAATGCATGTTCTTAGTGTCACATTAGCATTATATATTGTAAATAGTGCATAACATGCATAATCATGCATTTAGGTCAAGTTGTATAAATTGTATAGCAATTGTCTCCTTTTATGGTCAGGGACAAAGAAACTTTTTAATCAAGGCCTTGGATCGAAGATTCAATCATACGGATCTGATTAGGGCGACGATTGAAGTTCAACAACTCCAAGATTGCCCTGATCGGACATTCGTAGCACTAGATCGAGATCAAGGAACCATAAAGATCAAGGGCCAAGATGGTATTAATCCACACCTTAGACGACAAATCTGACAGCACGGATGGGTTCGGATCGACGATCGCAGCTTAACGGCATGAAAATCAATCCAATCCAACACCCGTGGCACCATCTACAACACTCAAATGATAGACGGCCAAGATGGTGCCATCCCAGCCGCCTAATTGACCTTCAGGACCATCGCTGCCTCTCCAAAGAGTCTCCAACATGCAATCTGGGCCGTTGATTCTTGATCCAATGGCCGCAAGCACGCGCGTGCAAATTCATCCGCACGATACAAGCCCACGCATAGCGTAGTGGTCGAGCGCGTTACGCGAGCGCGCGACGTGCATTCAATCCCGCAGCTGCTGCGCGCATGCACAAAATTGGAGCTGCACGATTCGCATCGAGCGGCGCAGATCAACCGATAGTGCCCACGCACAATCAGACATGTAACGCAAACGCCCAATCGCACGTGGGCGCGCGGCGCTAGCGAGGGCAATTTAAGCCATTTGATCTCTTGATTGGATGGCTGAGCACGCGCGGTCGTGCGAAGGCGTTGAGAGCGCGAAAGCGAGGGTGTGCACGAGCAGCGGGTGCACGTTGACCACGTTTAGGCCTTTAGTGACGGATAAATCTGTCACTAAAGGTCCTGAATTAATGTTTTTAATGTTGTAATGTCCAAAATGCCCCCACTCCTTGCAACTATAAAAGGAGACCCCTACCATATGAATTTCTCATCCCTTCTTTCTCCCTCCCTCTCTAAAGCTTAAAAGAAGCTTGTCCCACACCCGGGATGCTCCTTAAGAGCTAAAACCAAGTTTTCACCCCTGTTCCGGAGGCGGATCCTGCAACGACGACGACATGTTGCCTCGTTCCCGTTCCTTCTGCTTCGTCCTCCTTCTTCCCACTTTGTTCCTCATCTTCCAGGCGTTGTCCCGTCCGACTCATCCTCCAAGCGATCGTCGAGCAAAATAACTTCTCTATCCCATTCTTTTTACAACTTTCTAAAGTAGAATTTTCTTGCTTTCTAGTTGTAATAATTTCTCACTTTCTAGTGTAATCATTTCTCGCTTTCTTAGTTGTAAAAATATTATGCAATATCAAGTAATTGTTCTTTCTCTCTCTCTCTTATTGTCTATATTGATTCTATTGTGATTATTTCATCCTTTAAACAAAAACACAAAAATATAATTGCAAATTTTGATTAACGTAGCCTCCCTGTGTTCAACCCAAAATTTCTTTATAGATTTTTCGGTATAAATTTTATTTGTTGACTGGATTTCTTCGCGACTCGAACTACAATGACGGGTTTTCAAATCCAATTGCCAACACGTAGTCATCCACTAATCAACATGACCTGTAGATAGGAATACAGGCTAACAGCCCCAATTAAAGTGGTCAAAAGTCTCACCGTCAAGTGAGGACGATGATGGCATAGGTGATTTGGTCTTTCTTGAGGTGAAAGTGGTCGGACAGTGACTGTGATGGTGGGTGCAACGTGCGGTGTTCGGCTGGTAGTTCCAGAGGTCAAAAGCACAAATAACCTTGGGGCTTTAGATCTCTGGGATGAGGGGAAGGTGTGGGTGTCGGCGATTTATGGTTTGGTGGTGTGGAGCATCGGCGCGAGCTCACTAGAGCTCACACCGGAGGCGGAGAAGACGGAGGTGGATTAGCATTGGTAGTGGGTGATCCTAAGAACTAAGGGTGAAGAAAGACTCTAGAGGAGGAGAGGAAGAGGTCAAGGAGCTTAGAAGGATGAAGGGCAACGAGATACATCCGGCATTGACCGGCTAGATGTGAGGAAGATGAGAACCTCTGGTAGGATAGACGTCGAGGAAGAAAAGGAGATGGGAGCTCCTGCTGTGGCCGGCGAGGAGTGGATGAATGTGAGGAGGATGTAGGGTCACCCAATTTGATGGTTAGGTGGTTGAAGGAAGGGAAGCATGTGGGTTGGCTGGAGCCAAGTCGGAGAGCAACCAGAGAGGAGGAAGAAAGAGGTTTCTGGCCTAAACTTGGTTAGAATTGACGTAGGAAGATGGGAGAACTTATATAGAGCTCAATTGCGAACTCAAATTGGAAGAATTTGCAAGTTGGAATTGGGTTTCAGAGAGATTTCTATTTGCAAATCCTAAAGCTCGGTGGAGCTTCTCAACCTCCATTCTGGGTAGGAAATCAAGTCTAAACGCAAGAGGATCTCCTAATTGGCAATCCCTCCAAATTTGGAGGGATTTGGGCTTGAATTAGAGAACTCCACGGTCAAAGATTAGTTTTGTTGGGTTTGACCATGCGATTAGGGGCTTGTTTGTAAGAAAGATGGAAGTTAGGGTCTAGATGTAAAAGATAGAGATTTTAAGGGCTAAAATGCAAACTAGGTCAACATAGACTTTGATTGAGCCTAAATTTTGGTGTTAACCTAATTTAGACCCAAGGAATCTAATGATGCAGTTGGATTTGGGTTTTGATCACATTTGGCTGGGTAAATTGCACAGGAGCCCAAATAAGGGTAAATTCTCGTCTGAATCTCTATTTTTGGTCAAAATGGGTTAAGATGGTCAAGGTGAAGGTACCAAATCTCTTAGAATATTTTTCAATGACTTTTAGGAGTTTTAGGTTGAATTTATCTCAGCCAAAACCCCTTCAATTTAAGTAAGGTTGATAATTAGGGTTTTTAATGATATTTTAATCCTCGAAATATGTTAGCCCAAGAACTTCTTTGGAGCTCAATTCTAGTGTTCCCAAGCCCTTAGGAATCTCCACTAGATTTAAAAAAAAAAAATTGTAGCCCCACCTCTCATCTCTCTTCATGGAGCTCTCGTTGGTCATCCTTTCACCCCCACTTAAGGAAGCGGATCACTTCGTTGCCGCCTTGCCTCTCATCTTCTTCCTCCAACTTCGTCCTCCTTCTAACTTCGATCCTCTTCATTCGAGCATCGTCGAAGCACTCGTTTCCCAAGTAGCCTTCTAGGGGGATTCTCTCTCTGTATTTCTTTTTCTTATTTTCTAGTGTAGTTTATTTTTCGCAATAATCATTGTAATAAACTTTCTGACTTTTAACATAGTTATCTGTTATCTTTCTCTCTCTCTCTCTCTCGATACTACTTAGATTAGTTCCACATTACTATTTTGCCTATATAAAATACCAAAAAATTTTCATATAGCCAAAATTACCAAAAATAAATAAAGCGTAGTTTTTAAATGTTTGTCTCCCTATGTTCGACTTGGGACTCACATCCCAATTACAAATTTTATCTGATCTTGGATTTTTTACACATATTATGACGGAAGTTCCTCCAAAACCCTAATCTTATTCTTTTTGTGATTTTTTCGACGATCAAATGACAACTCTATGATCGTTAGTGCACATGGGTATGGCTTTGATCTAGTGGGAATCGTAGTCGATAGTGAATAAGATGGACTCAAAGCCAAACAAAGAAGGGAACAGACCCATGAAATCAATGTCCCAAATATCAAAGATTCCACAAAATACAAGATGGGAACACCATCATGGGCCCTGATTAACCACATTTAGTCAAGTTTGATTGATAAAAGCTCCTACCTAATCATCTGAAGGTCATAACTTCGCATTATTTTGATTTAAGAGAAGAATAGGGAATCAAGGTTAATTACGTAATTTTAACAGCACATCACAAGCAAAGATTAAACACGGGGTCACTTAGAGGTTAAATGAAGGTCAAATGAGCTCAAAAGTCTAAAAAGTTGGTTAACACTGACAGAAATAGGGTTTTACGCATTTGGAGGGTGAAACAGTACACAAAACCCCAATTATCAACCCACTTAAAATGAAGAGGTTCTGGTCAGGATAAAATTCATCCAAACCTCCTAAAATTCATAAAATAATATTCTAAGAGGTTTAGTACGCTTGGTTTGACCATCTGAACCTATTTTGACCTAGAATAGAGTTTCAGATGGGATTTTGCCCTAATTTGGGTTTCTGTGCAAAATTTCCTAGTAGTCAAAATTCAAATCCAAGTTGACCATTAGATTCCTTGGGTCTAAACTAGGTTATTTCCAAAATTTGGGCCCAATCAGAGTCCTTCTTGACCTAGTTTTCAATTTAGCCCTTTAAAACTCTATTTCTTACATTTAGCCCCTCAGGTTTCCAATTTATTACATTATGATCCCCAACTTCTCATCATTTTCTTCATTTAGGTCCCTACTGTAAAGCCCTATGGGAGGGTGTGAGATTTGCATGATAAAAGAAAAGTGCGGAAATATAAAACAAGCAATCACACAATATGCACAAAAAATTTTTAGGTGGAAACCTAAACCGGGTGAAAATCACCACCTAACCCTCTCGAGTTAGGATTTCCCAATCGACAAAGTCAATAAAATCCACTGACCCAGTCACTTAAACGAGGGTGACTGAACCTCAATACAACAATACTACTTTGAACGAGGGTAGTGTGCCTCAAGCCCCTCCTCTTCACGAGAAGGATTTTGTCCCTTGATAGAGATGGGAATTCGCAACGCGAACACCCAACCAAAAAATAAAGTAAAATACAAATCAAACCTATAGAGCCACAAAGTATAAAAATGAAACTAGCTACTACAGGTAAAAGATCCTCCCTTAGGTGGAAGTGCATCGGTTTAATGATGCGAGTGCGTGAATCACTCGGTGGCACTTTGTCACTCTCGTAACTGCGAAGGGAGAGTGGGTGCGCAACAACGATGAAGCTCTCTTGAAGTAAAACTAAAGCTTGGAGAGCTAGGGCTTCTTCTCAAGATCGAATGGACACTAAAGATGTGGAAATGTATTGCTTGGTGTGTATTTACAAGGCAAAGGTACTCCTCTATTTATAGAGGGCCTAGGAAGTCCTTGGAAGGCTTCCATAGCCGTTGGGGTTCATCCCAAGGCAAGGCAAGCCGTAATCAGAATCATTAATGATTCTGACAAGGTCGTCAAATGTATGGGAAAAGGATCAGACATCTCAAAGTCACTCTTAAGATGTCTGGGAACTAAGTTAGACATCTAATTCTAGATGGCTTCCCTTACTGACTTGGTTCAGAACTAAATAGGGTTCTAGTGTAAAACCATTAGATGACATACAGGATGTCTAGCACTATGTCTGGATGTCTGGAAACCTAATTAAGTGTAGGAATGGATTCTCAAGAGCTTAAACGGCTATAATCCTCAAGATAAGTGATTTCGGCTCAATTGAGGTTCAACGGTCACATATCAGACATCTGGGGTCCTCTACAGACGTCTGATAGAAGCCTAAAGGCCATTAGGCCATTTTCTTCAATGTTTACTTTGTTAGCTAACATTCCACTAGTTGGACGTCTGGCACAACCATCAGATGTCTTCTAAGACATCTGGACTAAGGTCCGGATGTCTAATTTCAATAGACAAAACTTACTAAATCTAACCTAAGTTATTGGATGTCTGAGTCAATAGCCAGACGTTTTAAAAGTCAATATCAGACGTCTGATTTCCAGATTGGATGTCTAATCAGGCTATCTAAAACCTATCCTGATTTTCTAAGTTCTCTAAGAATTGTCTACGTGTCCTAGGGTTGTACAAGTGTTCCTAGGACTACAGTGTTGATACTTTGAAGCTCTTTAACAAGAACTCTACGAAAATAAAGAGCAAAGAACAAATGAAAGCAAATTATAGACTATAAGATAAGAGAACATCTATCCTATTCTTCTGTCTTCTTCCTTCTTCAAGCTTTCACTCCTCGCAATGCTCCTCCAACGAGCTCCTCCAATCCACCATGGACGCGAGCTCTGAGGTCCTTCACACTTGTATCCATTTGCAATTATCCTAAAATCTTGGAATCAAAAGCAAATGTTAAATAACAAGTGTTTTGTTATCATCAAAATAAACGATCGTGGTGCTTTAGCACCAACAATCTCCCCCTTTATTATAATGACAAAACCATAAATAAAATTCTCCCCCTTTTTGACATAATTAAAAAGGTTTTTTTATCAATTTTAATTCTCCTAAACTCCCCCATAAAACATGCTCTTCTAGTTTTGGGTTAAATTTCTTTTAAGAGTAATGTTCTCCCCCTTTTTTGTAATAACAGGATAGCTATATATTTTTCTCCCCCCTTCTAAAGGAAAAATAGCTAACTTAGCAAGTTCCCCCCCTTAATGACGAACAGAAAAGCTCATTAATTTTAATAATCTCCCCCTATCTACATGCTATAGATAAAAGATAGCGTTAAGAGGTTTTACCTCACCTACCATGGCCAATAGAATGACTCAAATGGTGGTGGATGCCAAACTGGATGGGGCTCCCATCCGTAGCTTAAGGATCCAGGCATTGGCGTCAGTCTCCAATCGGGCGGTCGTCGCGAGACGGCTTGGTTGATTGTTCGTTGTCTTGTTGATCTTCTCATCCTCCTCCTTGGTTTACTCATTAGTCCTCCCAATTCGAGTCGACCGTTCTTGAGCTTGTAGGTCTAATCTTTTATATTGTAACTTCCTTGAATACCTACAAAACAAGTTTCAAGTTGATCTTTCGGTATCCAAGTTAGCTTGGATCCAGTTTTGTTAGTCGGTCTCCTTGAAGGAGATCCTTTCTCAACCTTAGGGCTAGACAAATTTTCGATCTTATTGATCAAATTATTTGATTTCTCCGTAAGGCATGCAAGTTCATCTTCTATAACATACATCTTAGCCTTTAAATCAGAAATTTCTATTTTTAAACTTGTATTCTCCTTAATCAACTCACTATTTTCATTTGTTAGATTATTATTCTCTAACAACAAATTATCATTTTTAGAAATATTTGGACTAGAACTAGTTTCTAGATCCTTAAGTTTAATTTCTAACTTTTCATTTTCAGATTTAAGAAAACTAAGATTCTTTTTCATATTTTTACTTTATATTTTTAGCGATTTACTAAGCTCATACAATTCATTAAAGGCATCTTGTAAATCGGTACCTCATCGTCGCTGTTGTCGCTATCACTTGCCATGACCATGAAGCCCATGCAAGCAACTTCATCCTTCTCTTCCTCTTCTTCTGAGCTAGATTCTTCATGAGTGTCTTCTAACAATCTCCATATCTCGTGGGTGGTGGTACACTCTTGGATTCACTCGAATTCCTTTGGACTCAACGCACAATACAAGGCATTCATAGCCTTAGCGTCGAGGTTGAGATCCCGAATCTGGTCTTCTGAGTAACCAAGCATGGGTTTCTTGGGAATGACAAATGTGGACTCATATTTTTCCAACACCTGGAAGTCATAGGCCTGCAACCATAAAGACATACAGGTTTTCCAATAAAAGAAATCTATACCTGCGAAATAAGGTGGTCTCAAGGTGTCATGTCCTTCGGTGTGTACGAATGTCTTTCCCTCCATGTTCTCTTGATCTCTTGCTGGTGTGTAACGCCCATCTGCAAGACCTGCTCTAATACCAAATGTAAATCCCTACGGGAGGGGGTGAGATTTGCATGATAAAAGAAAAGTGCGGAAATATAAAATAAGCAATCACACAATATGAACAAGAAATTTTTAGGTGGAAACCCGAACCAACTGAAAACCACCACCTAGCCCTCTCAAGTTAGGATTTCCCGATCGACAAAGTTGATCAAATCCACTAACCCAGTCACTTAAACGAGGGTGATTGAACTTCAATGCAACAACACTACTTTGAACGAGGGTAGTGTGCCTCAAACCCCTCCACTTCATGAGAAGGATTTTGTCCCTCGATGGAGATGGGAATTCGCAACACGAATACCCAACCAATAATCAAAGTAAAATACAAATCAAACCTATAGAGCCACAAAGTATATAAATGAAACTAGCTACTACAAATGAAAGATCTTCCCTTAGGTGGAAGTGCGTCGGTTTGATGATGCGGGTGCGTGAATCACTCGATGGCACTTCGTTGCTCTCGTAACTGCGGAGGGAGAGCAGCTGCGCAACAACGATGAAGCTCTCTTGAAGTGAAACTAAAGCTTGGAGAGCTAGGGCTTCTTCTCAAGATCAAATGGACACTAAAGATGTGGAAATGTGTTGCTTGGTGTGTATTTGCAAGGCAAGGGTACTCCTCTATTTATAGAGAGCCTAGGAAGGCTTTGGAAGGCCTTGGAAGGCTTCCATAGCTGTTGGGGTTCATCCTAAGGCAAGGAAAGCCACAATCAAAATCATTAATGATTCTAACAAGGTCGTCAGACATCTAGGAAAAAGATCAGATGTCTAGAAGTCACTCTTAAGACATCTGGGAACTGAGTCAGACGTTTAATTCTAGACGGGTTCCCTTACCGACTTGGTTCAAACCTGAACATGGTTCTAGTGTACAACCATCAGACGACATACAGGACGTCTGGCACTAGGTCTGGATGTTTAGAAACCTAATTAAGTGTAGGAATGGATTCCCAAGAGCCTAAACAACTATAATCCTCAAGACAAGTGATTTCGACTCAATCAAGGTTCAACGGTCACATATCAGACGTCTAGTGTCCTCTGCGAACATCTAATAGAAGCTTAAAGGTCATTTTCCTCGACGTTTACTTTGTTAGCTAACGTTCCACTAGATGGATGTCTGGCACAACCATCAGACGTCTTCTAAGACATCTAAACTAAGGTCTGGATGTCTGATTTCAACAGACATAACCTACTAAGTCCAACCTAAGTTATTATACGTCTGACTCAACAGTCAGACGTCTTAAAATCAATATCAGACATCTGATTTCCAGATTGGACGTCTGATCAGGCTATCTGAAACCTATCTTGATTTTCTAAGTTCTCTAAGAATTGTCTAAGTGTCTTAGGGTTGTGCAAGTGTTCCTAGGACTATAGTGTTGATACTTTGAGGCTCTTTAACAAGTACTCTACAAAAATAAAGAGCAAAGAACAAATGAAAACAAATTATAGACTATAAGATAAGAGAACATCTATCCTATTCTTCTGTCTTCTTCCTTCTTCAAGCTTTCGGTCCTCGCAATGCTCCTTCTCTAACGAGCTCCACCAATCCACCATGGATGCGAACTCTAAGGCCCTTCACACTTGTATCCATTTGCAATTATCCTAAAATCATGGACTAAAAAGAAAATGTTAAATAACAAGTGTTTTGTTATCATCAAAATAAACGATCGTGGTGCTTTAGCACCAACACCTACCATCATTAGTATGAATCGAAGCTCAGCAGCGAGATTCAAAGGAGGATTTCTCCCTCAAGTTGAAGCCAATCTCCTTCAAATTTGGAGGGAAGAATCTAGAAGAGATTCCCAATCTCTCGAACCACCTTAGGGAATCCAAATAGGTCCCTAGAGCTTGGATGAGCTCAATAAAATCAGGGGATCTTCTTCCCAGATTTCACAGCCAAATCAAGCCCTTCCCGAGTGATTGAGCTCATTCTGGAGCTCTATAAAGAGCCCTCATGACTTGGTCATCCTCCTCAGCCGAGTATCGACTGATTTTCTCCTCTTCTAGCTTCTCTAGCCTCTACGACTTCGACTCCAGCGAGACTTCTCAGACAACCTCATTGAGCCGGCCAACGGTCAAATTGATCGGCTCATGTTATTCGCCTCTTTGTCACGCGACTCTCCGGCCAAAGAAAGTGTGTTTCCTGCCTCTTTTTCCTCACCAAACACCTCACTGTCGACTGCATCTTCCCCGATGCCAGCCAATCAAAGCCGATCGTCTCCTCCTTTGTCTCACCTGCTAAGTCCCTCTAATCTACTCTACTTCATTTTTATCCACCCAAATTTTGCTTTCGATCACCACTTCAGCCTCAACACCATCATCTTCCCCACGGCAGGCACAAATTCTGATGAGCTCATGCCAATGCTACACTCGACCAACCATAAAAGCACCACCACCATGACCTTCCCCTCACTTATGCGAGCAAAACCCTTCAACTAATTGAGAGGTTCGCTCACTCCTCTGCTCTGCCAAAACACCCACACTCCTCATCCACATCCACCTCCGTTTGACCTCCACAGACCACGAAACTCCTCCACGTCACCACCATTGCACTCGCCTCAATGCGGTGAAGTTTTTGAACGCATTTGATTGGGCTGCGAGGTCATCTTTCTTGTTTCAAGTCCCTGATCAGAGCTCTGCCGCTGCAGTCATCTTCTCTGACCACGTCCGCATCTCTCTGATTCTCACTTGACCTGCTACTGCCTACAATCAATGCAAACTGAACCTAGAAGCCTACCTGGGGCTTCAAGCAAGCAAAGGCAAAGCTTTTGTGCATCAATTCTTCAACGCATCTACTGTAGCTTATGCAAGGCCTCGTGTGAAGGAAGAATAGGGACTCTAGTCCCACATCGGGGGCATAGAGGCACGCAAAGACGTCTAAAGTGATTTCGTGCCTGAGGCTTATCGTCTCGAAGGCATAGGTGTTGAGGTCCCCGACACACGCCCCAACACATGGGCATCACACGCGCTCGCTCACGTGCCCTTACCGGCGAACACGCCTGTAGGTGTGGGTTGGATCCATTTGCCTGATTACCTAGGTCCGACATGATCTGAGAGAAAGAAAACTGAGGAAGTGGGTAAGGATTTTGCACTATAGCACCTCAGGATTCGTGCCCCCCCCCTTGCTTAATACTTAGCCATTGCGAGGCCTTTGTGTCTTATGCCTGAGAGGTTTCTGTTATGCTTCTATTCTGTTGGTGCTTTGGTTTTCTTGAGGTTAAGGCGTCTATGCCTTAGTTCTATCATCTGATTGGATACATTGGTGTTGTGCTTGATTATGATATATTTGATTTGGTTACTGTTGAAATATTTGATATATTTAGAGCTTAAATTGTAAGGTTAATTTGGTGGTTCAAACCACCATTTTAACTCAATCTTTTTGCACTTTGATATCCACATTTCTGAGATACATTTTCTGACATATATTTCTGATTTTTCAATTCACTTGCAAATTGTTATTCTTAATATTGTGATTAGTGAATTGATTTGCTATATTTTCTCCCTCATGTTTGTTTTCGATATTACAAATTTAAATGTTATATCAATTTTCGTAACTATACTACGAGGCATTCTCCTAAATATGACGAATTTTGACGCAACACTATGATAGGGTTCCAAAGTTATATGTAAAAACATGATTTTACAAAAGATATGAATTAAGCTGTTGTAACGTGTAAATCCAATGGTTTTTTAAATTTGTAATCCTAGATAGGGGAGTATCTAGGGTTGTCCAAAAAGGCAAATTGGTATTCAAGAAAACACTAAGGTAGTCTTGCTTATATTTTTTTGCTTTTGAAGATATATGATTTTTTTTGGGCTTTTTGAAATAAAGGAAATGAAATGCAAGAAAAGGAAAGTGGATTGGACTTTTGCTACCGAAATCTACAAGCAACACGAACCCCTTCTCATGAGCTCTCCAAAGCATAAGTGTGCTAAGGAAATCAAGTGGGAAGATTATCATGAAAGCAACACAAAATTATGGCTAAGAAGTGAAGGCAAGAAATAATAACTTTCATTAATAGAAAGAGTTGGATTACATTTGTTTATGCTACTACAATCATGATTATGAAAAGATGAAAACAAGAGTAGTGGAAAGCTTATGCTTGGGTGAAGAATCTCGGCTCCAAGGCAAAATGGTGATGCTGGCGGCCTCCTCCTCTTCCTTGAAGCTTGGTGTGAAGCTTGGAGACTAGGAGAAGCTCCAAGAGGAGGTGGTGCTTCCTCTTGAATCCTCCTCTCCTATAAGGATCCTTGGCATGAGGCTTGAAATTGTCTCTATTTTGTGGTGGCCAAAGATGCCTTACAAGGATGTAGGTAGGTGACTTTTATAAGCTAGGTATGTGGAGTGTTTAGGAAGCCAAAAGGGAAAAGGTGCCATTGGGGAGTCCATCCTTGCCATCCAAAGAGATGGAGTCCCCAAGAATCTTCGGTTTCAAAAAAAATGATGCCTTTTGGTGGTAGAAAAATGCACCAATTAATGGGTGGTCAAAGGGTGCATAAGGAAGGGTCACATGGTGGCATAAATGGAGGATGGTTCCAGGAATTTTCCTTCTTGTCCAAGGTGACTTTTGAGTGGTAAAAATAATCCAATTAAAGGGGATGGCCAAGAGGTGCCTTTCTTCTTGGATTTCTAATGCACAAATTTAGGTGTGGACTTTTTTAGAATGAGCTCCTTAATGCATGTGCTTGGCTCTACAGTAGAGACTTGAGCTTCTTGAATGAGATGAGGAGCCCAATCAATGTAGTAGGGAGCACCATAATTGAGATGCTTCAACTTGCTGCAGAGGCTTATGAGTTGGGTTTGCTGTCATTGATCCATTTCAAGATATGGGGAGCCATTTCACTTGAGTCAAAATCTGCACTAGTAAGACAAATACATCAAGGCATCATTTTATTACAAAATTTGTGTAAAGCTAGCTAGATGCAAAATGAACTAAGTGCATGCATGAGTGCAATCCTAATTAACAAAATTGCTTATAATACTAGCAAAAAGAAGGTAATGTGTTTACAAAATTGATGTTTATCAAAAGGCATCATGTCTTTTCGTGTCATGTTGCCTAGAGTTTGGCAATGACTGCATGCCTTACAATATGTTTGCGAATCTGTAAAAAACATGGGCCAGTAAAACCCTCATTGCAGAATCCTTGTGGCAATTTTACAACCAGACAAATGACCACTACAGGCCTGGTCATGACAAAAGGAAAGTATAGACTCTATCTTAGATGAATTGACACAGCGCTTGATTATTTGATCGTTACAGAGTCGGAAAAGATACGGATCTTCCCAGAAATAATATTTGGCCTCTGATGCAAGTTGTGATATGTGATTCCTATCCCAGTTGGATGGAAATTGGTGTGTGATGAAATAGTTAACGATGTCGGCATACCAGGTGATGAGGGGCAAAAATCACCCTTGAACTTAAAACTTCGCGAGAAGCCTAGTAAGAGGTTCGGCTACTCGAAAGTGAAATAGGTAGGCAGGTTTGACTCGCTTCCACACAAGAAGATCCGAATATAGGTAGATCCGGATAAACCCGACTCACTAGAAAACCCGACGTCAACCAACGATAAGGAGACGGTGGAAAAGTCCAACATAGCCATACCAACAATAAATGATAGCATGGCCGCCGCAATTAATTGCCTAACAACATACATGTCCTAATAACGAATGTATCCAGTCAGAAGATCCTACGGCAGGATCAACCCTCAGTGCTATAAATAGCTAAGAGGGCCCTCGAGGCCCTCTCTCAGGAAATCAGAGAGAAAAAGAGAGATTGCATCATCACTTCTTACTAGTGAGTAGTTGGGAGCACCGTTCTCCCCCTAGATGTACACCCTTCACGGTGGAACTGGGTTAGCAACCCTCTTACCTCATTGTGATTGCTTGTTTCTGAATCGTTGAGTCGAACCCTCCGATTACTTTGGAGGTCCAATCACCAGGGAAGTTCAGATGTTATGCTCAGAAGATGCTCATTAGGAAAGTGTTCGATGATTGGTTGTCTCAATATTCTTAGAAGGAAGGTGGGAAAGGTGATCTGCAATGACATTCTGTTATCCCACTTTGTCATGAATCTTTAGGTCGAATTCTTGTAGAAGAAAGATCCACCTAATCAGCCTAGGTTTCGTGTCCTTCGAAAGAAGATATGCTTAATTGCTGAGTGATTTGAATATACAATACTGTGAGAAGCCAAGATGTAGGATCGAAATTTTTCGAGTCCAAATATTATTGCTAGCAGCTCTTTTTCTGTAACAATGTAATTGCGTTGTGCATCATTTAGTGTTTTGCTAGCATAGTAGATAACGACATGTTTCTTCTTGACTTCTTATCCTAAAATAACTCCCACTGCGTAATCTGATGCATCACACATGATTTTGAAAGGTAGATTCCAATAAGGAGGTTGTAGAATTGGAGCTTCAGTAACTTGATCTCTCGGAGTATGAAAAGTAGAAATATATTCCTCATTCATCTCAAAAGTCGTGTCTTTCGTGAGGAGATTCGACAAAAGTTGGGCAATCTTCGAAAAGTCAAGCATAAATCTATGATAAAATCCAACGTGCCTGAGAAGTGATCGGATGACCTTAATCAAGTCTAGAAAAGGTAGATTCGAGATTTGATTAATTTTATCTCGGTCTACTGGGATACCTCTCTCAGATACGAGATGGTCAAGTACGATGCCCTCAGGGGCCATAAAATGACACTTCTCCCAATTGAGGACTAGATTAACTTCTATGCATTAATTTAGGATGTTTAACAAATTATCCAAACAAGATTCAAAAGTTTCCTTGAAGACTAAAAAATCATCCATGAAAACCTCAAGATAATCACCCACCATTTCTGAAAAGATGGCCATAATGCACCATTGAAAAGTTACGGGTGCATTGTAGAACTCGAAAGGCATTCTTCGGAATAAAAATGTCCTGAAGGGACAGGTGAACATTGTCTTTTCTTTATCTTTGGGGTTTTTAGCAACCTAATTATATCTGGAGTAGCCATCTAAAAAGAAGAAGAACCTAGTACCAGTTATTTTCTAGAGGATCTGATCGATGAATGGTAAAGGAAAGTAATCCTTCTTTATAATGGAATTGAGCTTTCAATAGTCGATGCAAACCCGCCATGAATTCTCAATTCATGTGGGAATGGTTTCTCTAGATTCAATAGTAATCATACTGAGCACTGCCTTTTTAGGCACAACTTGGATTAGACTCACCTAAGGGCTATCAGATATAGGATATATGATATTACCATTTAGCCACTTGATAATTTCTTTCTTTACGACCTCCTTAAGATTCTAATTCAAACGGCATTAAGATTTACAAGAAGGTCGTGCCCCATCTTCTATATAAATTCAATGAGTATAGTAATTGGGGTTCATTCTAATCAAGTTGTGGAGTGTCCACCCTATAGCATTCCAATGATCTTGCAGTACCATAATCAATTTGGACTTTTGATCTTGAGAAAGATGAGAATTGATAATCATAGGACAAGTTTGATCGGGTTCGAGATAAACGTATTTCAGCGTGTTAGGAAAGGGTTTGAGTTCAATCTTAGGTGCAAGATTAACAACAGAGTCTAGGGTGGGATTTTCAACAGAGAATAGAGGTAAAGATGTGTCAAATGATTTGACCTCTAGATCGAGTGCAGTTTCATAAGACGAGTCTTCTAAAGTGATATAAGAGTCGAAAAATGATTCATCTAAATCATAAGAAATTATTCCATCCTCAAGAGTCTAATTGATTCAACTTCCACAATAAATTTAGAATCCAGCCCTTTAGAAGCTTTTAGTTTGTGTCTTCTCCCCAAACTTGAGTTCCATTGATCTGGATTCACAATCGATGTTGGCTTTGGCTGTAGCCAAGAAAAATCTCCCTAAAATGATTGGGGTGTCTCTGATTCATTTGAAAACTTTCATATCTAAGACTATAAAGTCTACAGGGAAATAGAAGTCTCAAAATCTCACTATTACATCTTTTAGTACTCCCCTAGGTGTCTTAATGGATGTATCGACTAGTTGCAAAGTCACATCCGTAGGTTTTAGAGTGTCAACATCAAAATGCCCAATTAGGGAAGTAAGTCTAGGAGGGCTCTTGATGAGAGCCTCATCATGAGCCCAAGCTAGCTCATTTTGACCTGAGAAAGCAAACAAAAGCTCCTTCATAACCTCAAGGAAGACTTAAGTCAAGGGTTTACTGTTCTGAGAAGGAAACATGAATTAAAGGGTAAAAATTATAATTTCCCCATTGCAGTACATAAATGGGATTTCTCAGAGGCAAAACATAGGTCAAATGGTATGAATAAGATAAAGAGTGGGTTGATTCAGTCAGAAATGGGTTATTGTGCAATCCAAGAATTAAATGACATTCTGTAACCCTAAAATAGACCCGCTTAATTCAATAAGGTTCTGTCCAGGATAAAAATCAACTAAAACCTCTAAAATTCATGGAAAAATATCCCTTAGGGTTTAGAACCTTCAATTTGGCCTTCGGAACCTATTTTGACCTAGATTGGGGTCCTAGCTCAGTATTTAACCTAATTTGGGTTTTTATGCAAAATACTTAGTCAAAGGTGGTCAAACATAAAATCTAACTTCACCATTAGATTCCTTAGGTCCAAATTAGGTTTATACCAAAATTTGGGCCTAAGGGAAGGTCATCTTGACCTACTTTGTGAAATGGTCCACTTAATTACATTCTGGCCCCTAACTTTTGAAAAACCCTTGCATAGAGCCCCCTAGCTTCCTCTCCACCCTTGCATCCAGGTCCCTCCGCCATTACAGTGGAGGAATCCGACTCCGGCGAGGATTCAAGGCTGATATCTCCTCGAATTCTCAAAGATCTCCCAGATTTGGAAGAGAGATTCTCTGAGGATTTCTCCATCCATTGAATGCGATCTCCAGATCAAATTTATGCCCAATCTCTCGTGCGAACGCTCGAGAGATTTGAGTATCCCAACCACCTTCTTTCTCCGATGAGGAATTTGCGCTAGATGGCTTGCCCTCCAAGGACCAAAAGCTCGGCTAACGACTATAAAAGGATCCCCGGTCCTTTGTGAATCCCCCAGAATTCCTCTTTCCCCTCTCCGGCCAAGTAACCCACAAGCTTCGACGACTCTCCCTCTCTCCTCTCATCGCTCTACCACCAGACTAGTGGCAGGGTTCACTTCGCCTCGTTTTTTCGCGTTGCGCCGCACCAGCGCACGCCTCTCTGACCTCCTCCTCGTCGCCGTTATCTCCACCTCAGGTCCACCTTCTCCGACGACACATACGCGCCGTTCGTCTCCTCTGCCTCCCCTTCTCTCCAAGCACCCCAGATAAGTTCCTCTTCTCCTACTCTCTATTTTCCCTCCTTTTATTTCACAAACCACCCATCGACTGCCACTGTCCACCTTCATCTTCCTCATCTCCGGCTGACCTTTGGCGAGGTGCATCCATCACTCCATGCATCCACACGCCTCGCCAACCACCTCACAAGCTCCGCCTTCGTCCACTGTCCACTTTCCGCCCACTCACTGCCTGCCACGCACGCTCCACACCTCCATCGAACAACCCCACACACACGATCACAGACCGACCTGGGCACGCACACCTAGGTCATTCTGAGCGACACTGACCCCCGCCTCACCTTCGTCATGACACGGCAAAGGTTGTCCTATTGTCTGACTGAGCCGTGAGGCCGTATTCGTACTGACAAGTCTCACCCCTCACCGCCATTAGAGAAGAACTGAAGCTTGCTTGCGAGCTTGCATTAGGTGACCCCGCTCTAGGAAGCCAAGTCCCAGGTGCATGGTTTTCCTTCGCGAACCGCATCAGCCACCTATCAAGAGCCGAAAAATTTCGCAGCTGCAGCAATTAGGAGACATTCCCTGCAGAAGCATGCGAAGAAGTGGGTGGAATTTTAGTCCCACCTTGGTAAGTTTTGAGCTTCCTGTGTAGTTTAAATTGATTTTGTGAATTGTGCTATTTGCCTCAAGTCACACAGGGGTGAGGTCCCTCGCCCTTACTCGCCACGCCTCGTCTGCGACCTGCCCTCGCGAACCTGGCACCCGACCCGATAACCTAGCACTCCTTGCGCATCACACCTACATTGGTGTGCCTGGAGCCGAGAGCGCACCCGACTCGATTAGCCGGCTCTGGGAGAGCATACCGAAGAGAGAAATAGAGAGAGAGAGATGCGAGGAGGGTAGCAGGTAGGGTTTGCTATGTGGTGTTGAGCAAGAAGAAGAAGCTAAGGAAGGAAGAAGCGCAGCAAGAGAAGAAAAGGAAGAAGGAAGCGGCTGAAGGACTTAGCAAGGAAGAAGGTAGCCGCAGCAAGGAAGGAAAAAGGAGAAGAAGAAAAGAGACGCACTATAGCAGAGGAGCGGCATACCAAGGGAAGAAGAAGAAGGTAACTAAAGAAGAGAAGAAGAGAGGCCAGGACTTAGCTGCAGGAAGACAAAGAAGAGAAAGAAGAGAGAAAGCAAGGGCACAAGAAGAAGAGAAGCAAGAGCAGCCAAGGAAGAAAAGAAGAAGAAGAAGCCAAAAGAAGCATAGCCGCAAAGCAAAACAAAAGAAGAAAGAGAGAGAAGACACAAAAGGACAACAATTCAAAGCACTGTAGTCAGAATTTTCAAGAAGTCTGATAAAATATCAGACGTCCAATTCTTTTTTAGCACTATTTCTCCATAACATTACTCTTCAATTTTGGTTGAATTAGTTATTGCTTTTTATTGAAAGTTGTGTTCTTAAGTTTTGGAATACCCAATTGCTCCTTGTGTTCGACCTCAAATACTTTGATTTTTGAGCCATAAATTCTTATTTGTTTTCGCGGAGATTTCATCTATATTACAATGAGACATCTTTTAAAACACGATCTAGCGGCGTAAACATTTTGGCACCGTTGCCGAGGAGCAACGGGCATTTTTGAAGCTTTTGATCACAACTTCTGATTCAATACTGATTTAATTTCTCTCTTTTGTTGTGCTTGGCTCAGGGAAAGCAAAGAAAAGAAGAGCAACCACACAACAACCACACCAAGGAACAGGTAACTTTCATTAGCCCTCTCTCTTAATCCCCTCAAAGTCTGAAAAGGAAAAAACACAAAAAAAGCAACCTAGGGCTACCTGTTTCCATGCTTAGTAATTCATTAAAGTTGCCTGATTTTCATTTCAACACATTTTGAATTGCACATCCAATTTAGGTAACTAGGGCTAAAACCTTCTTTATTGAGCCCTAGATACCAATTTCTGAGGCAACTAAATTGGACCGACTAGAGCCAACCTAAGGATTGCAAAGCTAGGATTTTTAGAAACACATCTTCTCTTAAACAAAGAAGCAAAAATTTCAAAAAGAGGTGTGCCTAAGCCTTGTTTAAAAAGATCTATACAAGAGAAACACTAAGCAAATTAGGCTCTTAATCCATTTGAACCCTAAAAGAAAGGACCTAAAAGCTCTCAAAGGAACAAGAGGTGAAGTTGATCCTTTGGGTCAACCAACCTTAAAATTAGGCGACTTTTTTACACTCAAAAGGCCTAAAGTTCAAGTGGAACCTTAAGCACCTTGATCTTAATTAAAAAAGGTAGACTTAAGAGGTCAAGGTATCCATTCTGGTCTACCTGGAATTTCAGTGACAAGAGAGGTCGGGTGAGGGAAACCCTGTAACTCGTGGGGATGCTCTACCGTATAGGGGTCTTTGCAGGACTCTCCCTCTCTGGCTACCTAGGTACTTCTCAAGTGGATGACCTTTCTGACTAAGGGGTATCATCCGCCCCGAACCTCTATAGTCACCCAACAATTTTTGGGTGTTTCGATTGGGTCCAGCACCTTCTAATCTCATCACATCCTTCGGTGCATGATTGGTAGGAGGTCCTTAAAACCATCCTTAAGACCTCCTTTAAAAATTCATTCTCGCCGAGGCCAAGCCTCGACGCCCTTGTTTATGCAGCAACATCACCACATAGACCTTTCCTCTGATTCAGAACCAAGTTCCCCTTCTTTTTCCATTATGGCACAACCCATTGAAGAAGAGAACAACCTTGAGCACCAGCTTCAGCACCTAAATGATCTCTTTCAAAACTTTGCAAACCCACCGCAGCGTCCAATGATGCAAGATCACTATAATCCCTCTACGGTGGCAATCGAGCCTTAAGTCTGAATCCCGATTGGAGGTCTTGATTCTGAACTCAAGCCCAATATGATTCATGCCATACCAAAATTCCATGGGCTTAACTCCGAGGATCCATTCCAGCACATTAAACAACTCAAGCATCTAGCCCAGACCTTCGAGTCAGATACACAAAATCGGGATATTCTGCTCATGAAAATATTTTCTTTCTCCCTCATGGACAAGGTTGTTCATTGGTATCAAACTCAGACTTGTCCGATCAACACATGGGATGAACTTCAATACAAATATTTGAAAAAGTTCTTTCCCGTTGGCCGGACAAATGCCTTGTGCCACCAGATCACTCATTTCACCCAACAAACGGGAGAACCTCTTCATGAAGCATGGAACCGATTCATAGATCTCATGCGAAAGTGCCCCCATCATGGAGTTCCTAAATGGGAACAAGTCTAGTCTTTTTACCAGGGACTCTGTGAAGACATTCGATTATTCGTCAATGCAACTTGTGGAGGAAACATCATGGGTCAACATGAGGACACGGTGTGGGAGATTATCAAAAGCATGTGCAAGAACTCCATCAATAATGACTCCATGAGCTTATTCGACCAGACGAATGCCTGCGCATCGACGAATCTTAGGGGAGCACATGAGACGCAGGACCTATCCACATCTGTCGACTTGGAACTGATGGCCAGTCGGTTGGACAAGGTTTCTATCATAGAGAAGAAGGTGGACGAGCTGACTCAGCATCTGCAGCGAGCCACCTCTGCACAGAACTCCTTTGCACGGCCACCTCTGGCGAGGGAAACTGTGCAGAACATCTATCACCAATCTTCTCAGGGGATGGACCCGTATCCACCACTGTCTGACTCTCGGACCGGAGGGACCTCCGATCCACTCTATTCGAGTTGGGGGAACTCTGAACCCTCGTATTTTGACTTTCCTGAGGCTCCTCAGACCTACGAGGACCTCAATGCCATCTAGAATGACCCATTCTCCAATACCTACAACCCTGGATGACGAAATCATCCCAACTTTCAGTGGATGGGAAATTCTCAGACTCAAAGACTACCTTATCAGCCCCGTCCACAAGCTCCTCGTCCATATCAGCTGCCTCAACCTCGGCCCAATCCCACCGATCAATCTGGCCCAAACCAGGATCAAATGACTCTTATCCTTCAAGTACTGGCTGACATTCAAAAGACGAATGCGGCAATGCAAAAATAGCACAAGGATGAGATCACAGAGGTTCACAATCAAATAGCCCAGGTGGAAAATTCCCACCAACCTGGCACCCTTCCTTCGCAACCTCTGCCAAACCCAAATAACGTGCCGACCCAGAGGCGCATTATGAACCCAAATTCAGGCCACACACATATGATTTATTAGGCCCCTGCTGCTCCATCACTAGATGGGATGGAAGCTTCAACATCTTATGCGAGATTTCAGCAGTAGCCACCCCTCTTACCAAACCCAAACCAAAACCAGGTAGGATTAAACTCCGTAACAACTCGTAGTGGTAAAGCAACCCAAGACCCACATTATCCAAACCACTCCAAGCTTGGTACTAGCCAAAACCCTAGGATAGTTATCCAGGATACCCTTTGATGAGAGCCTCATCATGAGCCATAACTAGCTCATTTTGACCCAATAAAGAAGAAAAAAGCTCCTACATAACCTAGAAGAAGGCTTAACTGAAGGAACAAGTGCTCTGAGAAAAAAACATGAAATAAAGGTTAAAACTGTAATTTTACCATTGCAGTACATAAACGGGATTTCTCAGAAGCAAAACATAGGTCAAATGGGCCAAATAAGATAAAAAGATGGTTGAGTCAATCATAAATGAGTTTATGTGCAATCTAAGAATTAAATGACACTTTGTAACCCTAAAACAGACTCGCTTAAATTAACAAGGTTTCAGTCAGGATAAAAATCGATTAAACCCTCTAAAAATCATGGAAAAACATCCTCTAGGGTTTAGAACACTTAATTTGGCCTTTGGAACCTAGTCTGACCTAGATTAGGGTCCTAGCTCCTCAATTAACCAAATTTGGATTTTTACGCAAAATGTCTAGTCAAACGAGGTCAAACCTGAAATCCAACTTCGTCATTGGATTCCTTAGGTCCAAATTAGGTTTATACCAAAATTTGGACCTAAGGGGAGGTCATCCTGACCTACTTTGCAATTTAGTACACCCATATCACAAATAGGTCCCTATCTTTTGAATATCCTTGCAAAGAGCCCCCCAAGTTCTTCGCCCCCTTTGCAATCCGGTCCTGCCGCCATTGTTAGGGCAGAACCGAGCTCCGGCGAGGTTCAGAGAGGGATTGCTCTCTAATCCCTCAGAGATTCCCTCCCAGAAATGGAAGGGGGATTCTCTGAGGAATTCCCTTCCTTCTAAAGCCAATTACAATCGCTGGTGTGAACCCAATCTCTCGTGCGAACGCACGAGAGATTTGGGTATCCACCTTCCTTCCAACTCCGGCAAGCCGGCAGACCTAATTGCGCGCTCTCCACGCGCTGATAGGAGCAGCCAGCACCTATAAAACACCCCCCAGACCCTGCCGCAGGACCCAAGCTTGATTTTGACGGAGATCCCCTCCAAATTCCCTCTCTCCCATCTCCAGCCAAACGACCCGCAAGCTCTGGCGACCTCCTCCCCTCCTTCTTGTCGCTCTGCTGCCATACCAGCAGCAGAGTCCTCTCCGCCTCTTCCTCCCGCGTCGCGCTGTACCCCGCGCGCGTGCTCTTGACCTCATCTTCGTCGCCGCTTCCTCCCTCAGGGTCTTTCTTCCCCGACGACGGCAGTCACGAGCCGTCCTCTCCACCGCCTCCCTTCCTTCCAGACAACCCCAGATACATTCTCCATCCTCTCCTCTCTCTTTTCCCCCTACTATTTTACTTGATTACCCCTCGACAGTACCTAACCACCTCCATCGTTCTCGCCTCCGACCGCCCTCCGGCGAGCTGCCCACACCACTCCGCCCCTCCACACGGCTCGCCAACCCCTCGTGAGCTCCGCCTCACCACCAGGAACCCATTCCACCCCATCACTACCACTCCAGACCTCCACAAGCACCCCCCGACCAACCCACCATCTCCGGCCACAGGTTGACCTAGGCACGCACGCCTAGGCTGACCTGCAACCTGCAGCATCGCCCACCGCCTTCGCCGTGCTACGGCGAAGGTTTCCAGCTATTCTGATTAGGCCAATAGGCCATTCTATTGGATGTCAGGTGTACGCTCCGGCCGCCATTAACAGCCGAAGCAGCAGGGAGCTTGGAGCAGCTTCGGGCATCAGGCTTCCTAGGCTGCAGGTGCAGCAGACTCTCGCGAAGGTCGCGAAGCGAACGAGGCTAGCCAGTCGCACAGAGGAGCCATCAGCTTGGGCAATCGAGTGACGAAAGCTCTGCGGGCGCGCGTGAAGGCAAGACCGACCAGATAGTCCCACATCGTGGGATTGCAAAACTCAGGTATCATATAAATTATTTTTGTGTTTTCTTCTTACTGCCTCCGTAAGCACAGGGGTGAGGTCCCTCACTGCCCCCGCACGCCTCGTCCGCGGCTTGACATCGCGGATCTGGCGGATCCGACCCGACCTAAACCTATGCACTCCTCGCGCATCACCACTTGCCGGTGCGCCTGGTCCCGGGTGCGAATCCAACCCGACTATCCGTGTGGCTCTGGGAGAGCGTGCTTGAGTGAACTACTTGAGAAAAAGAGAGAGGCTTGGGTAGAGAGGGACGGGGGTAGGTTTTTGCTACTGTGTGGTGTGCAGGAAGGAAGAAGTGACCGAGGCAGCGAACACTTAGCAGCTGAAGAACAGGAAGAGAAGAAAGAAGAGGCTATGTAGCAGTGAAAGGAGAAGTCTTCGCCGAGAAGAAGAAGAAGAAGAAGGAAGACAAGGCAGAAGAGAGAGAAGAACAAAGAAGAGGCCAAGTGAAGACTGCAAAGAGATCAGAAGAAAAAGAAGAAGAAAGAAGAAAGGAAAGGCAGGAGAAGAAGGAAAGATACAGAAGCAGAAAGGAGAAAAAGAGAGAAAGAGAGATCACATTTAAGACGTCTGATACCGAAATCAGACGTCCAATTCTACTTTTTTTTTCACAAATCCTTTTTAAAATTCTCTCTTTGAATCAATTATATTTGCATTTAACAGTTGTATTCTTTGGTTTTACAAAGTACTCAGATTGCTCCCCGTGTTCGACCTCGGATACTCTAGTTGTTCGAGTAATAAAATTCTTTATATTTGTTTAAACGTTTTGTCGGTTATACTACAACGTAATACGCTTTAAATCCGCACAAAATCGTTGAGAACACCCTTGTCCCAGATCAAGAACCTGGACCTATTCTAGAGGAACCAACTAAGGTTCCATTTCCTGAGGCCTTGACCAAAGGAAAAAGGATAACCAAACTCGTGGCTCCCGAGGAGGATCTAGTCAAGCTCTTTGAACAGGTCCAGATAAACATCCCCTTGATGGATGCAATCCACCACGTACTGGCTTACGCAAGATTCCTGAAAGACGTATGTACACCTAAGCGTAAGCCGTGAACCAAAAGTGGAAATCCGATCGTACTGTCAAAGCAAGTCAACTCTGTAATCTTGAATAAACTCCCACCCAAGGCTAAAGACCCAGGAACTCCCCTGATTTCATGTAAAATTGGTGAAACCCAATTTGATAGAGCCTTGCTAGACCTAGGTGCCTCCATAAATCTAAAACCTACATCCCTCCTTGACCACCTTGAAGAGTCCGAACTTAAACCGACTGAGGTGACGTTGCAGTTAGCCGATCGATCCATCAAGACATCTAAAGGAATACTTGAGGATGTCATTGTTAGGGTACGAGATTTCTACTTCCCGATGGATTTCATAGTTCTGGATATGGACGCACCTGAGAACCCAAGGGACACACCGATTATATTAGGGAGACCTTTTTTGGCCACTGCTAGGGCCAACATAAACTATGAAGAGGATCAAATACAATTAAAATTTGGGAATTAAACTCTGAAGATTGATATCTTTAAGAACCAACAAGGGATTAATTGCGGGGTTATAGAGCAAATATGTGATATCAAAGCCATGGTTGATGAATCGCATGTTGAGGACAACCCGATTATCCCCGATCAACCACTAGAAGATCAAAACTTGCAATTAGAGGAGTATGAACCTGATCTAAACACACCCATAACTCCAACCCTTGTTCCTGATACAAACCCCGAACCGCCTGTTGTTGCTAATAATCTTGTTATGGGACTCAAGCCCCTTCCCGAGCATTTGAAGTATGCCTTTTTGGGTTCAAATAAGACGTTTTCTATGATTATCAACTCCCGACTCACACCTGACCAGGAATCCCGTCTGATTATGGTTCTCCAGCAACATCACAGAGCCATTGGATGGACTCTCGATAACTTGACTGGCATAAGCCCCTCGTATTGCACACATCGAATCTACACAGAAGAGGGCGCACGACCTACACGAGAGATGCAGAGACGTTTAAACCCTAACCTACAGGAGGTCACGAAAAAGGAGATCATCAAGTGGTTAGATGTAGGGATCATCTACCCAATCTTCGACAGCCGTTGGGTGAGTCCAATCCAGGTTGTGCCTAAGATGGCCGAACTCACCATCATCACGACTGAAATCGGAGAGGTCATACCTACCCGAATAGCTAACTCGTGGAGAGTCTGCATTGATTACAGAAGGCTCAATTCCTCCACGAAGAAGGACCATTTCCCACTACCGTTTATTGATCAGATCCTCGAGAAACTAGCGGGAAATAGGTTCTTCTGTTTTCTTGACGGGTACTCCGGTTACAACCAGGTGGCAATTCATCCAGAGGACCAAGAAAAGACCACATTCACCTACCCCTTCGAAATGTACGCATTTCGAAGGATGCCTTTCGATCTCTGCAATGCACCCGCGACCTTTCAGCGATGCATGCTTGCCATATTCTCAGATATGGCAGGTGATTAACTGGAAGTCTTCATGGATGACTTTTCAGTTTTTGGAGCATCATTTGACGATTGCCGCCAGCACTTGGTCCAAATACTCAGGCGGTGCATCGATGTGAATTTGGTTCTTTCTTGGGAAAAGAGCCATTTCATGGTGCCTGAGGGAATCGTCCTGGGACATCTAATCTCGAAGAAAGGCATCCAAGTCGATCGAGCCAAGGTTAACCTGATTTCCACACTCCCTATGCCTATCTCGATTAAGGACATCCGATATTTTTTGGGGCACATCAATTTTTACAGTCGATTTATCCCTGATTTTTCAAAAATCACGCGTCCCCTGACCACTCTTCTCTCCAAGGATGTGCCTTTCAAAATCTCCAAGGAATGCACTCAAGCATTTGAGATCCTTCGTGACCGAGTCACCCAAGCCCCGATCTTACAGTCCCCTGATTGATCTCAACCCTTTGAGATCATGTGCGATGCATCTGACTTTGCTATAGGGGCAGTTTTGGGGTAGAAAATTGATGGGAAACCCGTGGTCATTTACTACACTAGCAAAACACTAGACGAGGCACAGCGTAACTACACGGTTATTAAGAAAGAGCTGCTGACTGTGGTATTTGCCCTAGAAAAATTCAGATCATATTTCCTGGGTTCCTGTGTTATCATCTACTCGAATCACACGGTTGTGAGGCATCTCCTTGCAAAGAAGGATGCGAAACCTCGATTAATCCGATGGATCTTGCTGTTGCAAGAATTTGACCTCAAGATTCGTGACAAAGAGGGAAAATAGAACGTGGTAGCTGATCACTTGTCCTGCCTTCCTTCTGAGATCATTGACCCTTCCGGACCAATCATAGAATGCTTTCCTGATAAGCACCTCCTGACTATCAATATAGGGCTTCCATGGTTCGCAGACATAGTGAACTACTTGGCATCACATCAGATCCCGTCCGATTGGCCAAAGGCCAAGAAGGATAAATTGCGTTCCGATGCTAAGTATTACCTTTGGGAAGACCCGTATCTATTCCGCATTGGTGCTGATTAAATAATTCGATGATGTGTTGCGAAAGTAGAAATCAAAGACATACTCTCCTTTCGCCATGACCAGGCATGCGGTGGACATTTCTCAGGACACAAAATCGCATCAAAAGTCCTCCAGTGTGGCTTTTACAGGCCCACAATTTTCAAGGATGCATACGATCACTGTAAGGCATGTACCCGTTGCCAAACATTGGGTAACATGAGCCATCGAGATATGATGCCTTTACAGTCGATCCTGGTATTCGAAATTTTTGACATTTGGGGGATTGATTTTATGGAACCCTTCCCTATCTCGGATGGCTTCGAATACATCTTACTCGCCGTTGACTACGTGTCCAAGTGGATAGAAGCTATTCCGACCCGAACCAATGATCATAAGGTTGTTATCAGATTCATTCATCAAAACATCTTCTCAAGGTTTGGGATTCCACGAGCAATAATTTCCGACGGAGGGACCCATTTCACAAACGCTCAGTTCAGGTCACTGATGACCAAATACGGGGTGTCGCATCGAATCTCTACTCCTTACCACCCCCAAACTAATGGACTAGCTGAGCTATCAAACCGAGAGTTCAAGAAAATCCTCCAGGTTACTGTTCGACCTGACAGGAAGGATTGGTCATCTCAGCTTCCGGAAGCATTGTGGACCTATAGGACCACCCACATGACCCAATTAGGTATGTCTCCCTTCAAACTAGTATACGGGAAGGCATGTCACCTCCCCGTCGAATTGCAGCATAAAGCCTATTGGGCAATACGGAATTACAACTTAGATCTTTCTAAGGCTGGAACCCATAGAAGGCTTCAAATGAGCGAGATCGATGAATTACGCCACAACGTGTACGAGAACTCGCGAATTTACAAAGAACGAGTTAAAACTTTTCATGATAAACACATTTTTAGAAAGATCTTTCATCTTGGTCAAAAGGTTTTACTCTTTGATGCCCGACTCAAATTATTCCCAGGAAAGCTACGATCTAAGTGGATCGAACCCTACTTAGTCCGACAAATCTTTGGAAATGGAGTCGTTGAGATCAGTCCACTCAGCCATGATTCCGAACCCTTTGTCGTGAACGGTCAGAGACTCAAACCGTTCATTGACATGACCAATACAAATTTGGCTGAGCCATCCTTTATCCTCCATTCTCCTTAAGCTCATTGTGTCCAGCCGATGGCGTAAAACTCAACGCTCAATGGGAGGCAACCTATCATTCTTTGAAAAACCTGAAACCTTTCTGACAATTCTACATTGAATTCATATTGCACTTTAGGGTTCATCCATTAGAACAGTTGACTCCACCTCAGGTACCCCTACCCGAGAATAGAAATCATTCGTAACAGTCACCTCGACCAGTTCGCTCACCCAACACTTGTCCTAATGAATGAACTAAGCTGGATTCGAACCCACCTAATTTACAATGGGGACATTGCAAATCGTAGACATGGGGGGTATGAAAGTGCAAAATGTCAGGAAAGCTCATATCAAGAAAAGGTTTCAACAAAAAAATTACATATCACAAAAAACATAAAAAAATTGAAAAATTTGGAGAAAGAAAAAAAAACTGAGGGGAGAGAAAATCTTTTTTGGGTTATACAAAATGGAAGGAGGAAAAAGAGCAAAATACCAAAAAGGAGTACAAAATGAAAAAAGAAAAGGATAGTCAATAGTAAAGGATTAAGGGATTAACTGAAGTTTTAGACCACATCAAGAAAAGAGAAAAATGAAAGAAAAGTACTAAGGAGAAATAAAAAGAGATTAGCAGGAATGTTGATCCTAGGCCTTTTGGGCTAGACTCTTAGGCTTAAAAATTCAAGTACCCGCTAAAATCTAGATACTCCTCAAGAGGTTGGGGAAAATGCGAAGCTTAAGTATTAGGTCTAAGGCTTAAGGAGTATTCGGCCTCGTTAACTGACCTTCGATTTGCGGGATTCGGTAACCTAAGCACGCTAATTCACACACAGTCTGGTTCAGTACGCATAAATATCAAAATCACGTAAAAAGCGTTTCAATGTTCTGAAAAAGTCGCCTAGATTAGGAGCAACCGATCAACACAAGTTGATTTGGACGAGTCCCCGGCGTGGAGAGGTGCGAAACTCCCCTCAAAGATGCGTAACAACATATCATCTCCTCGGTGCTTGTCTCTTAGGATATTTAAATATCCTACCGAGGGCATGTAAGCACTCTGCTGGTTCAGATACCATGGGCGGCATTATCATGAAATGTCGATTGCCAGGGTCTGAATTCGGCCACGGAACGCCATGGGCAAGATTATCTCAAAATCTTGAAAGCCAAGGTTCTGTGGGGTTGCCATGGGCGGTGCTATCACGAAGCATCGATTGCCAGGGACCCTTGAGGATTGATGATGGGGACGAGGAATCCAATACAGACCGTGTTGAGAAGCCAATCCGAAGCTAAAAAGAAAAAGAAAAGAGAGAGAAAGCCCTCCAAACAAATAAATCCTTTGTCTCTCTCTTACAAAAATGCACTGCAAGCTAAACCTAGGCTAAAAATGACTCAAGCACGGGTGCTTTAATCGCGAAGTCCAACAAACCCTAGGATAGTTTTTGCGGGCCTTAAAAACCTTTGTGGAAGATTCAGGCTAAAGTGGGTTAGGTCTAGATTTGTGTTGGTACTTGAGTACCTCTAGCCTATTGTAGGCATTCTGAACTAATCACAAAAGAAAAAGAAAAAGCACTTGTCACAACAAGTAGAAGAAACTCATGGTCTAGAACAGAGGTTAAAATCTTAAAATTTTGCTAAGCGATTAGCAAAAGCTAGGCATGGGGGTATGATGAGAGCCTCATCATAAGCCCTAGCTAGCTCATTTTGGCTTGAGAAAGTAAACAAAAGCTCCTGCATAACCTCAAGGAAGACTTAAGTCAAGGGTTTACTGTTCTGAGAAGGAAACATGAACTAAAGGGTAAAAACTGCAATTTCACCATTGCAGTACATAAAAGAGATTTCTCAGAGGCAAAACATAGGTCAAATGGTATGAATAAGATAAAGAGTGGGTTGGTTCAGTCAGGAATGGGTTATTGTGCAATCCAAGAATTAAATGACATTTTGTAACCCTAAAACAGACCCGCTTAATTCAATAAGGTTCTGGCCAAAATAAAAATCAACTAAATCCTCTAAAATTCATGGAAAAATATCCCTTAGGATTTAGAACCTTCAATTTGGCCTCTGGAACCTATTTTGACCTAGATTGAGGTCCTAGCTCAGTATTTAACCTAATTTGGGCTTTTATACAAAATGTCCAATTAAACATGGTCAAACCTAAAATCCAACTTCACCATTGAATTTCTTAAGTCCAAATTAGGTTTATACCAAAATTTGGGCTTAAGGGAAGGTCATATTGATCTACTTTCCGAAATGCTTCACCCAATTACATTCTGGCCCCTAACTTTTGAAAAACCCTTGCGCAGAGCCCCCTAGCTTCCTCGCCACCCTTGCATCCAGGTCCCTCCGCCATTACAATGGAGGAATCCCACTCCGATGAGGATTCAAGGCTGATATCTCCATGAATCCTCAAAGATCTCCTAGATTTGGAAGAGAGATTCTCTGAGTATTTCTCCATCGATTGAATGCGATCTCCAAATCAAATTTATGCCCAATCTCTCGTGCGAACGCTCGAGAGATTTGGGTATCCCAACCACCTTCCTTCTCCGACGAGGATTAAATAGAGAGAGAGAGAGATGCGAGGAGGATAGCGGGTAGGTTTTACTGCGTTGTGTTGTGCACGAAGAAGAAGCTAAGGAAGGAAGAAGCGCAGCAAGAGAAGAAAAGGAAGGAAGCGGCTGAAGGACTTAGCAAGGAAGAAGGTAGCTGCAGCAAGGAAGGAGAAAGGAGAAGAAGAAAAGAGACGCACTGTAGCAGAGAAGCGGTAGACCAAGGGAAGAAGGTAATTGAAGAAGAGAAGAAGAGAGGCCAGGACTTAGCTGCAGGAAGACAAAGAAGAGAAAGAAGAGAGAAAGCAAGGGCACAAGAAGAAGAGAAGGAGCAGCCAAGGAAGAAAAGAAGAAGAAGCCAAAAGAAGCATAGCCGCAAAGCAAAGCAAAAGAAGAAAGAGAGAGAAGACACAGAAGGACAACAATTCAACGCACTGTAGTTAGAATTTTTAAGACGTTTGATAAAATATCAGATGCTCAATTCTTTTTAAGCACTATTTCTCCATAACATTACTCTTCAATTTTGGTTTAATTAGTTATTGCTTTTTATTGAAGGTTGTGTTCTTAAGTTTTGGAATACCCAATTGCTCCCTATGTTCGACCTCGAATACTTTGATTTTCGAGTAATAAATTCTTATTTGTTTTTCCGGAGATTTCATCTATATTACAACGAAACATCTTTTAAAACACGATCTAGCCGCGTAAACAGCTCTATCAAAGCGTTGGTCCCCAATAGTATGAGAGATCAGAGGAAAACCTGGGTTTTTCTTCTTCAACGGAAGTGTACTAGAGATTATTGAGCTAACTTGCTCGGAAAGTACAACAGTACTTCCTTTCTTTGGCTTATGCTTTAGAATACACAAATCTTTTAGGAATTTTGAGTAAGCCAGGATGTATTTAACAGCATCTAGGAGTGGGATATTAATATGCACCTGTTCAAAAACCTTGATCAAATCTTCATCTACTGTAATAGGTTTCTTTTGTTTCCTAGATTTCCTATTAAGGAAAAGGGACTTGGGTGCCTTGTCCTGCTGTAGGGTAGGCCTGATCAGGAGAAGTAGCAATAATATTAGCGAAATTAGGTCTGGATGAAGAAGGCGATGTAGGAACAGAAGCAGTTCAAGAACTACTAGGATCTAAAGGAGGTCGAACTCTTGGATCTATTGGATCCCTAGTAGAAGTCCCTTAGTGGGTAGTAATAGATTTTACACCCGTATAAGAAGATTGTGAAGCAGACTGAGGGTTTTCTAGGATCGAAGGATTTGGTAATAAAGGTTGATTCACTTGATATAGCATAGGTTGTTGTTGATTGAGGAATCGGAACTCAACTTCGGGTGGTGTAGAGGGCAGGTTTCGATTGTTGGCCTAATGGATAACATGTGCTTGGCCTTGATTTTGATTCACGTTGACTAGAATAAACTCAGGATTTTGCAGATTCATAGGATTTGGAACTGGCTGAGATGGTAGGGCCCATGGTCGATGAGACTTCACTAACTATGTGATTTTGCCCCGAAGTTCAACTAGTTCTATCAAACATTACCTTTGTTTCTCAGTGAGAGCCTTAGCATTTCTTCACTGGCTCTTATTCACAACTTTTAGAATTTGGTCAAGTTGTGAATCTTTAGATGGCCTCGAATAATTTTACGTATTCGACTAAGTGGAACTCATGTGTTGCTGAAAAGGCAATGTTGGTAGGTTTTGACAAGCCTGATTTTGATAAATAGGTGGCCTTTGGCTCTAATCAGACCAAGAAAAGTTGGAGTGATTTCTCCATCCAGGGTTATAGGTGTTTGAATATGGGTTATATCTTGAACTATACCCTTGGATGGCGTAAAGATCATCAGAATGCATTGTGTTTTCAACAAGAGAGGGAACAGAAGGAAGTGGAGACCAAGGAGGAAAAGATGGGACAAAGGTCCCTCCTTGGGTCGGAGGAGTTTGGTAACAACCCAAGATAGATGGATCTTGGATATCCGAATTATTCACAAATTCCCTCCTCGCAGGAAGTTGTGAAGCAGGACTTGCTACAAAATTTGTAGCTAGTAGAGGCGTAAGATTCCTAACTGTATTGCGAAGCTCATCTAAGTGCTTGGCTACGATATCGACCTTATCCAGCTTCTCAATGATGATTTGAAGATCTCGTGAACTGGATTTGCCTTTGGCTTCGTGAATGACCCTCTAATTTGTATGCGTGTTCGTACTCTCTCGATTAAACTGAGACATGGAGGCATTATTAATTGAGTTTTCCTCCATGCCCTTTAATAGTTCGAGGGCAAATTCTTCATCCTTATTAAGAAAATTACCTCCACAAGAGGCGTCAACAAAATTTCGCACATTCTTTTGCAATCCGTAATAAGAGATATGCATGAGTCGCTAGTGAGGGATGTCATGATGTGGGCATTTCCTTAGCAATTCATGAAAGCACACTCAACCTTCATGATTTGGTTCTCCTTGATTCTGAGTAAATGTAGTGATAGCTCACCAAAGGGCATTGGTGCCACCTATAGGAAAGAATTTCTTCAAGAACGCAATCTCAAGTTCAACCCAAGTAGTGATAGGTCGTACGATAGTGCAATACCAATAAGCGACTTTATCTTTGAGGCTAAAGGAGAACATCTTCATCAAAAGGATTTCCCGATTTTGATTTTTAGGACCTAAGGTTTGAGAAAGATTCTTAAGATCCTCTATATGTTGAAACGGGTCCTCAGAACTGTACCATGGAAGTGGGGGATCAAACTAATGATATTCGATTTAAGCTCAAGATCGTTTTCCCCCAAGGGAATCTTAACATTAGGCTCCACTTGTACATTGGCTGGTCTCTACGGGAATCTCTAAGAGGTGGCCTAAGTGGAGGTCAAGGTCCAAGTCCTACCTCAGGTTGGCGAGCCTAAAGGTTTTGGAGAGCAGTCGTCAGTAGATTGATTTGACGGCTCTACTCAAGCATATGGAGATTCTAGGAAAGAATAGCTTGATGCATATTGAGATGAGGAATCTAATCTTGATCTCGAGGTGGATCAAGAAGGATAGGTGGAATAATCGAATCTGCCATCGGATCAGGGTTAGAACTAGAAGTAGATATAGAGTACGGAATGGAGACGGCAGGTCTAGGATTACCTGTCAATAGAGGGACAAGAGACTCTCTTTGAGATCATCTCATGCATAAATAGAAGAAATCTGCAAAGGTACACTTACACCACAGTGAGAAACTGTGGCAAGCAAAACCCTAAAAACAACGAGAAAATGCGTGTTTTCTTCTTTCTAAAGAAAAGAAGACCCATGGGTATGCACAAAATATAAGATGCAAATAGATACTATATCAATACAAAATACATGTCCTAAGTGAACTATGTGGTGCTTGACCTGTAAGCTCGAAGGTCCAAAGTTTAGGATGGAGGCCACTTACTACTGTCTCCTCAGGGTTTAGGTAGTGAGACAAACTTGTTGATCTTCAACTAAGGCCCTAAGAGGTGTAAAGAGGAGAGATAGATGCAAAGACTCATGTATCCTTACGTGATTGCACTACGTAAGCAATAGCAAGCAACATAATGCAATAGAAAATCCCACACACAAGTTCGCAAACAGGATTAAGTCATGAGTTTTTACGGATTTCCTCTTTATAAATGACTTCTAAAGAAAAGAAAGATAAATGTCACTTTTTAGTCTTTTGAAAGCAAAGGATGGTCTTGCTTATGTGTAATATGTAGAAATGGTAGGAACTAAAGCGGGAAATGCATACCTACCATCAGCAATCCCCAAGAAGTAAAAGGCAAGTAAGAAAATCTAGTAGGAAAATGCAACATAAAATGGATGCCTATGCATTATGTTGCTAGACAAGAAGAATGACTTATTGGTATTTTTATATCTAAATGTAGAAAACAGAAAACAAGAAATAGAACTACTATTATTACAAAACCAAAAGAGCCTCTCTCTCACTAAAAAATGGGAAAGAAAGCGAAAAATGTTGGTCTTCTCTTCACCAGGATTCTCTCAGACAGATCTCCTGAAAGAAGATAAAATTCAAAATTAAAATTAAGAATTCATAAAAAAATGCAAGAATAATACAAAAAGAATTAGAAATTAATAATGGCATACATATACAAGTTGCTTCCTCGACAACAATGCCAAAAAATGACATTCAATTTTCTTACATTAATAATAAATGTTTTTTTGTGTCATAGTTTACTAAGATAACCAACATATTTTGTAAATTTATAACTTGGTTAAGTCCAGGTCATTCTCTGGGAGACTTATTATAACTTAATTCACCAATTATTTTCTTAAATTATTTTTTTTCCTTATCTTAAATGAATTATAATTACTAATATAATTACTTCTATATAACTAAATTAATACATAATACTTACTATGCAATTAACTTAATTAGCTTAATTACTATTAAACCTGAATCTAACTACCTAACTTAATAACTTAGCTAATACTTAGTTAATTTACTACTGCAACTTATAAACAATTATAACTTAAGTTATACTTAAAATTACTACTAACTTAAATAACTACAATACTTAGTTAAGGTTATATTAACTTTAGCTTAAACTAAGTTATCTATACTTAACTTAATTACTTAATCTATTAAAATTATGTTAATTTAACTAGGTTTATATAAATTACTTAATTAGAAGACTTAAGTTAATACCTTAATTTAATTAAATATATATGTTAAATTCATGACTCAATTGCAAGAATTAATCAATTAACATAACTAATTCTCAAATGAATGCTAATCATGTAATATATGAACATTTGAAAATTTAAACTTCAATTTGCATAAAAAGAATGAAGATCAAAGCTTTAAAAAAATTATTTTGTTACAACTAACACAACCTTTAATCTTCCCTTTAAAGTTCTTATGGCTAACCAAGGCACACAACTTAACACTTTACTCATAGACGTCGCTCACTCTAAAAAAAATTTGGTATCAATAGTTAGGATTGTGCCACGTGGCACAGTCGTATACAATCACCCATAGGCCGATCCTCTCGGGCCAATGCTCAAGATATGGTCAGATAACATGCATCACACCTATAGGCGTCGTAGTCGCTTGAGCAGCTACGACGCCTAATCCTTTAAAGCCGTAGTTGAGCATTCTTTGATAAACACTAGTTTATCATCTTTCTTAAGGATTAATTCACATCTAGTTCCTAGGGTTTTCCCATCTGCATTGCATTATCTCATTGCATTTAGCATAAGCATGCATTTTAGGTTTTGGTCATGCATTATCATAGTTTCTATCATTTTACGTATTAATACATTATATTTGATTTCCAAGGTTGATTACATACAAAGATCAAGCAAGCCTTGGCAATGTGAGAGGCACACATATTAGAGGAAGTAGACAAAAGCTCTAGTAGTTGGATTCCAGCTCAATTCCAACTCATCCCTAGCTCATGGAAGCACATTCTTACTTAGCTTAGCTACTAGTCATGAACTAGCTAAGCTAAGCCAGCTGAAGAGTCATCATTCAACTTTGTCTAGCCCATCTCAGCTCCAGAAGAGATGTGGCTAGCTTAAGTTAGCTCTACTCAACTCAACTTAGTAGCTAGTAAAGAACTAGCTAGCTAAACAAGTTCTGGAGCTTACAAGCACCTCTTCATCAACTTCTACAAGCTCCATGAAAGCTCAAGCCAACTCAGGAAAGCTCCATCTATCTCCTCCATCTACTTAGCTAAGCTAGCTAGCTAGCTAAGCTAACTTAGCTCCTACCCTACCCCCTCTCCACTTTAAATGGCCATCCAACCTACCCTAAAACAGCACCAAAGCACCTCTTTATTTTGGCACCAAGGTGGTGTAACTACCATCACCAAGGCACCTCTTTACGTTGGCGCCAAAATAGACTGGCATCTCTTCACCCATGACCTCCTCTTCATGGCCGAAATTAAGCCTCTAGAAGCTCCCCCTTTTGGCACCAAAACCACCCCTCCATCTCCACCATCCAACAACCATCAAGTGCCATCTTAACCATCTATCTTGCTGCCAAACCACTAGCCTTCTAGAAGCCATTTTTGGTGCCAACCATAGGTGCCTTTCCACCCCTCAATCAGCCACCAAAAAGACTTATTCACCCTTTAACCATCACCTTCCCTCACCTATAAAAAGACCCCCCATTCCTACCATTTTTTCCATCCTTGGCAAGTACAATACTTCCTATATTCTACCTATAATAGCCACCCAAGGAAGAGAAGAGAAGGTGATCAAAGAGAACACCGTGTCTCTTTGGTGTTCATCTTCTTCTATCCTCTTCCTTGATTCCAAGCCAAGGAGCACCTACTTCAAAGAGGACGACTACGAGGAGCAAGTCCAAGGGTGGTGGACATCCACCCTTGGAAATTGAGGAAACTAGAGAGGAGAACCATCCATGCACACCTGAAGAAAGGAGCTAAGGAGAAGCCCTTTTCAAGTACGGGAGTAGCCGAACTTGGAGCAAGGACCATCTAAAGCTTCACCTGGAGGATTACATCCCTTTCTACTTCATTTACTTTTTGTATTAGCTATTTTAGTTGTAGGAAGCATTCCTGTAGAAGCATTCCTTTAAATTTGACTTTTGAAGTAGCAATACAAGTTCATGTGCCTCACTTTCTTAAGCTTGTCATTTTATTTCTTTTTCTTGCACTTTGCTGCTTAGATTCTAGTTACACCCTTTTCTACCCTTTAATTACCCTAGGTACACCTTCCTAGGGTGAGCTTAGAGGTGTAGAATTACTGGTTGCACTTAGGTGTAGGTTTACTTTAGCTCTCTACCTCGATTTATTCCAAAACCCTAAAAACATCAAACCAAAAGTACAGAGAGAGAGAGAGAGAGAGAATATTCGAGTTTTTGCAAGGGAGGAAACATTTCTAAAAACACCTATTGCCTCCTCGGACGACCCTAGATACATACTCCATCTAGGTCTCTAAATTTAAAAGTTGGTTGAATTTTACGCATTACAATGACTGCAAAAACCAGCATTTATAAAAACACGTATTTTTCGTATCATTCTTCTCCCACCAATGTCGGACTATTAGTCCCCGCTTCCTTTAGCATGTTGCATAGAACATCAGATTCCCTTCAATCCTTCATAGAACTCTTAAATCATCATTCAAACATCTATACACCACTAGTAGTTAACTAAGACTAGAATTTCTTCACAGAATCCTTCAGGAGCTTGATTCAATCATTAAGATGACTGGAAACACCATGTTAAATTTTGTTTCTTCAACTGCGTTAGTAGCTAAGGACAACCATATAGACCTTATATTTGCTATTGATGGGAACACCATCATGAGCCATAACTAGCTCAATTTGATCTAATTAAGTCATTAAATGCTCCTACATAACTACCAGAGGACTATAATTCATTGCATAATCATTCTAAGAGAAAGATAAGAAAACAGGGTTAAAACTATAATTTTACCATCATATCATGAATGCAGAATAACCGTGGGTTTTCCCAGGGGGTAATTAAGGGTCAAATGGCCTTAAATGTCCAACAAGTGGGTTAGTACAGACAGAAAAGGATTTTCACGTGTTTTGAGAATTAAATAACTTCTTAAATCATAAAAACAGACCTGCTTAATTAACTGAGGTTCTGGTCAGGATAAAATTCACCTAAACCCTCTAAAATTCATATAAAAATATTCTCCAGGGTTTAGTACCTTCAATTTAACCATCAGAACCCATCTTGACCCAAAATAAAGTCTCAGATAGACATTTGCAATAATTTAAATTTTTGCATAAATTACATAATCAAATGTGGTCAAAACTAAAATTCAACTTAACCATTGAATTCCTTAGGTTTAAATAAAGTTTGTACCAAAATTTGAGCCTAATCTGATATTGTCTTGATCAAGTTTGCAATTTGATCCTGTCTGATTCTTTTATATCACACATATGCTCTTAACTTTCAAAATCCTTACAAAAGGCCCCTAACTCTGTCATTATTTTCACAAACAGGTCCCTGCCACCATTAATCATATTCCTACAAACTCCAGTGACCTAAACTTGGCAAGATCTCCATGATCCCTTGACGAATCCCTCTCAGATTTGAAAGGGAAGTTCATCAAGGAATTCCCTTCCTTTTAAGCTAATTCCTACGCCCTAAAACCTACCTAATCTCTCATGCAAACACATGAGAGATTAGGGTATCCTAAAATTCCTATCTCCGGTAAAGCTTTCCAAGCTTGGGAAGCTTGTTTCCCAAGCTCAAAACTCCCTCCAAAGGCCTATAAAAAGACCTCCAGATTATACCGAACCTCTCAAGGTCGATTTTGACCGGGACTACCCTAAATTCTTTCCTCTTAATCCAGCTGAAAGGCTCCTCGAGCTCCGGCGACTCTGCCTGCCTGTCCTCGTCATCTTATCGTAATACCGATGACAGATACTCCTTCCTCATCTTCCTCCACGTCATGCAGTACCGGTAGACATCCCTATCTCCTTCGTCCTCGCTGTCCAACCCCCACCAGAGCCATCTTCATCTCCAATGCCGGCCATACTGCAACCGGCGCCAACTATGATCCCCATCGTCTGCTATATATCTCTATCAACTCCTCAGCCTCTCCCCTTCACGGCAGCACCTTCGACACTCCACTTCGACCTCCGCATCAACCTTCGCGACTCCGTCTTCCATCTCGTCGGCATACCACCGGTGAGTGCTAGCGGCCACCATAGACTACCTACACCGCCGCTTCCACACTCCTCACCATCGCCTCGACTTAGAGACTAAAACCCCTTAAGTAATTGAGGGGATTAGCCTCTCTAACACCTCATCGAACTACCCACCTCTAGAACTTCATTTCCACCTTCGCCAGCCAGCTACAACCACCTTTGCAACACGCCACCACCGCCATCACATTCGCCGCATCCCTATGAAGCTCCTGAACCTATTTAACTTGGCTACAAGGCCATATTCTTGTTTTCAGGTCTACATTGCCTCGACCGCCATTAGCGAAGCTTCGAGCATAGCTTCAACCTTGCTCCAACACATAAAAAATATAACAAAAGCTCCTACATAGCCAAATAAAGGGCTTAATTCAAGAAATAACTGTTTTGAGAGAAGAGCAAGAAACAAAGGGTAAAACTGTAATTTTACCATTGCAGTACAACAACAAGATTTCTTAGGACTAAACATAGGTCAAATGGTCTTAACAAGATAAAAAGTGGGTTGGTTCAATCAGAAAAGGGTTAATGTCAAATCTAGGAATTAAATGACTTCTTATAACCCTAAAACAGACCCACTTAATCTAACAAGGTTTCGATCAAGATAAAATTCAACTAAACCCTCTAAAATTCATGGAAAAATATCCTCTAGGGTTTAGAACCTTCAACTTGACCTTTGGAACCTATTTTGACCTAAATAGGGGTCCTATTCAAATAATTACCCTAAATTAGGTTTTTGTGTAAAATATCCAGTCAAACGTGGTCAAATCTAAAATCCAACTTTACCATTGGATTCCTTCGGTCCAAATTAGGTTCATTCCAAAATTTGGACCTAAGGAGAGTTCACCTTGACCTACTTTACAAAACAGTCCAACCCAATTACTTTTATGCCCGTAGCTTTTGAAAACCTTGCAGATACCACGCTATCTTCCTCGTCATTCCTTGCAATTAGGTCCCTCCGCTATTACAGCAGAGGAATCCTACTCCGGTGAGGATTCAAGGGGGAGTTCTCCTTGATTCCTCAGAGACTCCCTCCCAAATTTGAAAGGGAGATTCTCTGAGGAATTCCCAATCATCTGAACACAATCTCAAGCCCTAACTGCCACCCAATCTCTCATATGAACGCATGAGAGATTTGAGTATCTCTCGCAATCCTACTCCAGTGAGGATGCCTGTGCCTGGAAGCTTACCTTCCAAGCACAAGGCCCTCTGCCTAGGACTATAAAAGGCCCCCCATTCCCAGCTTGGTTTGGCCAGAGACAACCCCCCAAATTCGTCTCTTCTCCTTCGGCCAAACACCCTGCGAGCTCCAACGACTTATCCCTCCTCTCGTCGCTCTGCCACAATCCAGTGGCAGAGTTGTCTCCGCCTCCTTCACCCACGTCGCGCCATACCTGCGCACGTGCCAACTACCCCCTCATCGTTGCCGTCAACCTTCTACTGGATCATCGTCTCCGGCAGCGGCAGGTACGAGCCGACTTCGATCCTCTCCCCTTTCATACTTAAATTAGGTTAAATACTTTCCCCTTCCTCTACTCTTTATTTTCCCCCTATATTTCTGTTTCCACCCCTCGACAACCACAGACCACCCCCATCGTCTCCACCTTCGACAAACCATCGGCAAGGCGCATCCATCACTCCATGCACCCACACATCTCGCCAACTACCTCAGAAGCTCTACCACCTTCCACTAGTCATCTTCCCCTTCTCCATCGACCGCCATACATTCCATACACTACCCCTGAATGAACCCACCTTCACGGCCACAGGGTGACCTAGGCACGCACGCCCAGGCCACCTTGCGCCATGCCAACCCTCAAGACACCTTCGCCGTGCCACAGTGAAGCCTCCTGCGTGTTCTAATGAGGCCGCAAGGCCGTTCTACTTGATAGCAGGATCAGACATCGGCCACCATTGAAGCAGACGTGAAGGAGCTTGCAACCTTCACCCCAGGCAGTCTCACTCTAGGCCCCAAGTCCCAAGCGACACGGATTGGCATCACACATGCATTTAGCCAGGTAATTGGCTCTGCAAGGTCTTGCAGCCGCAATAATTACGTGCAACATCTCCTGCAGGTGCACGAGAAGCAAGTGGGACTTTTAGTCCCACCTCGGGCATTTTGGAGTAACCTGTGTGATATAAGTTGTAATTGTGTTAGGGGCTTATCGCCTCCTGACATGGGGTGAGGTCCCTCTTAGCTACTCTCGCCTCGTCCGCAATACACTCCTCCGCGGACCAGGCAGCCTGACCTAATTACCGTGCACTCCTCGCGCACCACCCACGCTGGTGCGCCTGGTCCCGAACGCGTTAACCCGACCCGTTTACTGGAGAAAGGCACAGCTGAGGAAAAGGCAAGGCTGAAGCTAAAGAAAGAAGGAAGAGAAAGTCAAGGCAGAAAGGAAGAAGAAGGAAGGAAGAAGAAAGGAAGAAAAAACAGCTGAATGCCAGAGCATAGAGAAAAGCCAAGTCAAAGAAGGAAGGAGAAGAGCCAGAGAAAGAAAGAGGAAGAAAGGAAAGAACAGAGAAGCCTAAGAAGAAAAAGGAAGAAGAAGAAAACAAAGAAGAGCCAGAGAAAGAAAGAAGGAAAGAAGAACAAAGAAGAAAAGAAGAGCTAGAGAAAGAAAGAAGCCAAGAAGAACAAAAAAAAGGAAAGAAGAGAAAGAGAAGAAGCAAGAGAACAAGAAAAGTCAAACATTTTTTAGACTTCTAATTTTATAGTTCAATTCTTCCTAATTTCTCTTTTATGCAACATTTTATTCATAAACTCATGCTTTACATTTTGAATTATATTTTGAGAAATTTTAAGTGTTCAAATTGCATTTATTATTGAGATTAGTGCATGAATTCCATTTGCTCCCTGTGTTCGACCTTGGACTTAAACTTCGAGTAATAAAATTTATTTGTTTTGAACGCTTTCTCGACTGTACTACAACACGACCCTTTTAAAATCGGATCAAGCTCTCTTAACATTTTGGCATTGTTGCCGGGGATGATTTCGATTTAGCGTTGTAAACATTTTGGCACCGTTGCTGGGGAGCAACGCGCAATTCATCACTAGTGACTGCTTTATTTTGATTACATTTGTGCACTAACTTGCCCTATTTGTTTTGCTGTGATTTTGCGAGATATTTCACGAGGAGATCTCCCGCGTAAATCGACCACTCTAGGGCAGGTAACTTCTCTCTTCTTCCCTAATCCATCTTCTAATCATGGGAAGACAAAAAGATGCAATCAAATTAGGAATCACTTGCCTTCTTTTTATAGTAATTATCATTTAAAAGGCTAGTTTCCTGATTTGCGAAATATTTTTTTCAAATCTTATCGAAGTTGAAGCAATTTTTAGGGACCCTACCCCACAAATTCCTGTGCCTATTAGAGATCACGCTTAATCTCTAAATCTCCGCAGACTATACACTTCTTGCTTGAAGTCCAAAGAGAACTTCTATGAAAATCAAAGATGATTGAAAATAGAACCAAATTAGGATTTCTACAGTAGAGTTTTGGAGTGCTAGTTCACACGTGCTTGCATAAAAGGAAAAAAACTCACCTACATCTGTGTGCTACCCAAGCCCTTGATTGAAAGGATCTATTCAAGAGAAACCCTAAAAATCAAGCTCTTAAGTTCACTTGAACCCTAAAAGAACAGACATAAAGCTCTAAAAGGACAAATAGGTGAAGTTGACCCATTGTTGGGACAACCAACCTTGAAATTAGGTCACTTTTGCACGTAAAACATCTCAAGTTCAAGTGAAACCCTAAGCACCTTTGATCTAAAAGTAGTAGACCTAACAGGTCAAGGTCCCCATTCTGGTCTACCTGGAATCTCAGTGACAAGAGAGGTCAGGTGGGGGAAACCTTGTAACCCGTGAAGACGCTCTACCGTGTAGGGGTCTTTGCGGGACTCTCCCTCTCTGGTTGCCCAGGTAATTCTCAGGTGGACAACATTCCGATCCAAGGGTATCATCCTCCCCGAACCTCCATAGTCATCCAAACATCTTTGGATGTCTCGATTGGGTAAAAAAACATCCAGTCCCTCATCCCTTCTCTTGAGAGCACACACATAGATTTTCAAGTGGGATTCTCTATTTAGATCTAATCACTTCAAGACTTGATTCTACATCTTGATCCAAATTCTGATTCTACATCTTGATTCCACCATCTAATCCAAATATGCAACCTCGTTACTTAGGATTACCATTCAAGAAACCTACGTCACAAAGATCCATGAGAGATAGGATGATTGAGGATGCCCTTGAATTTTATGAAATTGAATACAAAACCTCAACACCAGTAGAAGACATTCAGGTTAGTGTACCAACAACAACAACCTTCATCATAAAATGTGCCCAAGTGTTATTGACAGAAGCCACAAAAGGATCAACCCGAGACATTCTCATAACAGGATACATTGAGATAGAAAAATTGCATAACTTTGAATACCTTCAATGCATGACAAATCTTGTACTATGGGAACAACACCAAGATGATCTTGAAAAACGCGAAGAGATGATGAGATTATTGAAACAAATTATCAATCAGCAATACCCGTACATGCCCCAAACAGATGATGAACCATCTTAGAATAGTATTGAGGATCAATCCGATTTCCCAAGTCTTGGGTCTGAGGCACAAAGTTGTGGATTCCCAACCCAAATGGAATACAACATGCTTGATCTTGAATTAGGTTGGGAAGTTCCAATTGCAGGAGAACACGATTTGGAGCCAGCCCTAGAAACTCGATCACCAAGCATAGAATTCCGAGACTCCTGCAATGATGAGATTAGAACTAAACCTCTCGAGGGTATAAATCCCGCCCCTTATTCTAATAAAAGTGACCATCGAAGGTAAGTCTGACCTAGATTCTAATAATTCAACCCACATTCTCAGCCTAGAATCTTGATCTAAAACTTATTGAGAAGATTACGAGGCCCCATATGATGAAGATCAGATTTTCAATAAAGAGTATGATTCCGGGCCTTTATTTGATGAATATTCCTCTCCAACATCCTCAGAGATTCAGATCGATTTTTCAGAAGTGACGCCAATCTACGATACAGAAATCGAGGAGTTGGACGAGTGAGATTTTAATTGGGTCTTTCCTACCATCCTAGAACATGAGCCTAGACCAAATAAGAACACCTTTTTGAGCTCAATGTACATATATACTAGACCCAAGTCAGGTTGCTAAGTCTACATCATGTGATTTACTCAATGGTGGAACCCATGATATCGAATCTCATTCAGAACTTGATTTTCGCAATATCTCCAACGATTTCAAATCTTACCATGATTTCGGAGAACATCTGTTTCCTAAATACAACAAGCCAATCTATGACCTCAGCTCACATGATTCATTCTTCGACTCCGACTCCGACTCTGAGGTCCCAATTCCCGAGATTGTTGATTTAAGTTCAGGTTCCAGTGAGATGAAATCATTCATTTTCGATCCTCAGGAATCAAAATCGGAAAATGCCGAGAGTAACTGCAACCTAGAGTTCAAATCTTTTCTCGACTCAGATTTCCCTCATCCTATAGATACTCTTCAGGCATTCACCTTTGACTTTGAAAGCTACTACAAGGACTCTCTCAATGAAACCACCTGTAACTCCTTTCTACACAATTCTTATTGAAGCCACCTCCTTCACATATACAGAACCTATCCAAACCCGTTTTCAACCCCGACCCGCAACCGGACTCAATTTCTATTCTGATTCCCCTCTTACTGAGCCGATTGAAGATGATTCACTGCCACATCTATATCAGGTTTCGAACATTGATCAGACTAAAAACCATGCTCCATCATTCTCTGATCACCCCTATAGGGTTTCCCCATCATTCACTAATTATTTTACGGATCCCTACTCTGACCAGGCTGATTCGACTCAGCCAAACCCCGAATTCACACTTCCACATCCATCCGAGCTTCATAGCATATGGTGGGTTCCACATCTCTTGATCTACATTTATCAACCCACCAGAATGATTGGGTTTAGGCTGCATCATCAGCCTATGGATCTGAACAAGCACTAGTTGGACCAACCAGGCACTTGATCAAGGTACTTGTTCTACAAAACTCCATTGATTTGACCACTCCCTCTCCATATCATTTCCCGCTCGACTGAAGGCGTTGAATTTAGCGCTTAACGGGAGGCAACCCGTCATTCCAAAAACCTGAGATCCATCTGATTATCCATATGTACTTCACGTCTACTGCACCCTGAGTTCAGTCTTAGAACAGTTGATCCACCTCTAGTACACGTACCAGAGCTTAAAATCATCCGCAACAATCATTCTCGACCCATTCGCCCACTTGGCAAATCCTGTTCTAAGTTCCTGAACCCAACACTATTTCACACCCTCCGTTTACAATGAGGTCATTGCAAAACTTAGGCATGGGGAAGTGGTAAAGTGCAAACATACAGAAATCAAGAAAAGTCAGAAGGATTCTCACAAAAAAAATCACATATGTCAAAAATACCAAAACAAAAAGAAAATTGCGAAAAAGAACAAAAAATTGGAGGGAAGAAAATTTTGAGGTTATATAAACATGAGGAAAAGATCAAAATATCAAAGAGGAGCACAAAATGAAAAAGAAAAAGAGTCATTAGTAAGAGATTAAGGAATTAACCAAAGTTGTAAACCACATCAAGAAATAGAAAAAAGAAGGAAAAAGTGCTAAATTTGACACAAAAGAGATTAGTAGGAATGCTGATCTTAAGCCTTTTGGGCTAGACTCTTAGGTTTAAATATTCAAGTATCCGTTAAGATTTGGATAATCCTCAAGAGGTTGGGGAAAATGCGAAGCTTAAGTATTAGGTCTAAGGCTTAGGGAGTATTCGGCCTCGTTAACTGACCTTTGGTTTGTAGGACTCGGTAACCTAAGCACCCCAATCCACACACAGTCTGGTTCAGTGCGCAAAACTATCAAAATCACGCAAAAGCATTTAAATGTTCTGAAAAAGTTGCCTAGATTAAGAGCAGCTGATCAACACAAGTTGATTTGGACGAGTTCCCGACGCGGAGAGGCAGGAAGTTCCCCTCAAAGATGCGTAACATATCGTCTCCTTGGTGCTTGTCTCCTAGGATATTTACATATCCTACCGGAGGCACATAAGCACCCTGCTGGTTCAGATGCCATGGGTGGCATTATCACGAAATGTCGATTGCCAAGGTCTGGATTAGGCTACAGAATGCCATGGGCGGGATTATCTCGAAATCTCGAAAGCTAGGGTTCTGGGGGTTGCCATGGGAGGTGCTATCACGAAGCATCGATTGTCAGGGACCTTTGAGGATTGATGATGGGGACGAGGAATCCGATACAGACCATGTTGAGAAGCCAATTCGAAGCTAGAAATAAAAAGAAAAGAGAAAGAAAACTTTTCAAACAAATAAATCCTCTGTCTCTCTCTCGTACAAAAAAAATGCACTGCAAACTGAACCGAGGCTAAAATATGTCTCAAGCACGGGTACTTTAACCGCGGAGTCCAACGAACCTTAGAATAGCTCCTGCGGGCCTTAAAAACCTTCGCAAAGGACCGAGGCTAGAGCTGGTCAGGTCTGAATCTTGGTTGGTACTTGAGTAACTTTAGGCCTACTGTCGACATTCTAACCTAATCAAAAAGAAAAGAAAAAGCACTGATCATAATATGTGAAAGGAACTCATGATTTAGAATAGAAGTTAAAACCTTAACATTTTGCTAAGGGACTAACAAAAGCTAGGCATGGGGGTATGATGGGAACACCATCATGAGTCCTAACTGGCTCATTTTAACCTAGAAAAGAGAACAAAAGTTCCTACATAACCAAATAAAGGGCCTAATTCAAGGAATAACTGTTCTGAGAGAAAAGTAAGAAACAAAGGGTAAAACTGTAATTTTACCATTGCAGTACAACAATAGGATTTCTCAAGGACTAAACATAGGTCCAATGATCTTAACAAGATAAAAAGTGGGTTGGCTCAATCAGAAAAGGGTTAATGTGAAATCTAGGAATTAAATGACTTCTTGTAACCCTAAAACAAACCCACTTAATCTAACAAGGTTTTGATCAGAATAAAATTCAACTAAACCCTCTAAAATTCATAGAAAAATATCATCTAGGGTTTAGAACCTTCAATTTGGCCTTTGGAACCTATTTTAACCTAAATAGGGGTCCTAGTCAAATATTTTCCCTAAATTGAGTTTTTGTGTAAAATGTCCAATCAAACATGATCAAACCTAAAGTCCAACTTCACTATTGGATTCCTTAGGTCCAAATTAGGTTCATTCCAAAATTTGGACCTAAGGAGAGTTCACCTTGACATACTTTACAAAACAGTCCAACCCAATTACTTTTATGCCCGTAGCTTTTGAAAACCTTCCAGATACCACCCTATCTTCCTTGTCATTCCTTGCAATTAGGTCCCTCCGTTATTACAGCAAAGGAATCCTACTCCAGCGAGGATTCAAGGGGGAGTTCTCCATGATTCCTCAGAGACTCCCTCCCAAATTTGAAAGGGAGATTCTCTGAGGAATTCCCAATCATCTGAACACAATCTCAAGCCCTAACTGCCACTCAATCTCTCATATGAATGCATGAGAGATTTGAGTATCTCTCGCAATCCTACTCCAGTGAGGATGCCTGTGCCTGGAAGCTTGCCTTCCAAGCACAAGGCCCTCTGCCTAGGACTATAAAAGGTCCCCCTGACCTGGCCGATCATTCCCAGCTTGGTTTGGCCGGAGACAACCCCTCAAATTCGTCTCTTCTCCTCCGGCCAAACACCCAGCGAGCTTCGGCGACCTATCCCTCCTCTTGTCGCTCTGCCACAATACCAGTGGCAGAGTTGTCTCCGCCTCCTTCGTCCACATCGCGCCATACCTGCACACATGCCAACTACCCCCTCGTCATCACTGTCACCCTTCTACTGGATCTTCGTCTCCGGTAGCGGCAGGTACGAGCCGACCGCCATCCTTTCCCCTTTCATACTTAAATTAGGTTAAATACTTTCCCCTTCCTCTACTCTTTATTTTCCCCCTCTCTGTTTCTGTTTCCACCCCTCAACAACCACAGACCACCCCCATCGTCTCCTCCTCCGGTAGACCACCAGCGAGGCGCATCCACCACTCCACGCACCCACATGTCTCGCCAACTACCTTAGAAGCTCTGCCACCTTCCACTGATCATCTTCCCCTTCTCCATCGACCACCACACATTCCATACACCGCCCTCGAACAAACCCACCTTCACGGCCACAGGGCAACCTAGGCACACATGCCCAGGCCACCCCGCGTCACGCCAACCCTCAAGACACCTTCACCGTGCCACGGCGAAGCCTCCTACGTATTCTAATGAGGCCGCAAGGCCGTTCTACTTAATAGCAGGATCAGACATCGGTCGCCATTGGAGCAAACGTGAAGGAGCTTGCAACCTTCACTCCAGGCAGCCTCACTCCAAGCCCAACGTCCCAGGCGACGCAGATTGGTATCACGCACGCATTCAGCCGAGTAATTGGCTCTACAAGGTCTTGCAGCCACAACAATTGCGTGCGACATCTCCTGCGGGTGCGCGAGAAGCGGGTGGGACTTTTAGTCCCACCTCGGGCATTTTGGAGTAACTGGTGTGATATAAGTTGTAATTGTGTTAGGGGCTTATCGCCTCCTGACACTGGGTGACGTCCCTCTCACCTACTCTCGCCTCATCTATGATACACTCCTCCGCGAACCTGGCAGCCTAACCCGATTACCGTGCACTCCTCGTGCCCCACCCACACCGGTGTGCCTGGTCTCGGGCATGTTAACCCAACCCATTTACCTGAGAAAGGCTCTGGGAGAGCGAGCCTAAGAGAGAAAAGAGAGAGAGTGTTCGCGAGGAAGGGTAGGGGTAGGTTTTGCACTTGCTTGCAGGGAAAGGAAGAAGGAAGAGGAAGCTGAAGAAGGAAGCTAAGGAAGAGGAAGCTGAAGGAGGACGCTGAAGAAGAAAGCTGAAGGAGAAAGAGCCGTAAAGGAAGCTAAGGCAAAGAAGAGCCAAGGAAGGAGAAGGCACAGCTGAGGAAAAGGCAAGGCTGAAGCCAAAGAAAGAAGGAAGAGAAAGTCAAGGCGGAAAGGAAGAAGAAGGAAGGAAGAAGAAGAAAGGAAGAAGAAAGCAACTGAAGGCCAAAGCATAGAGAAAAGGCAAGTCAAAGAAGGAAGGAAAAGAGCTAAAGAAAGAAAGAGGAAGAAAGGAAAGAAGAACAGAGAAGCCTAAGAAGATAAAGAAGAAGGAAGAAGAAGAAAACAAAGAAGAGCCAGAGAAAAAAAGAAGGAAAGAACAAAGAAGAAAAGAAGAGCTAGAGAAAGAAAGGAGCCAAGAAGAACAAAGAAGAAAAGAAGAGAAAGAGAAGAAGCAAGAGAAGAAAAAAAGTCAAACATTTTTTAGACTTCTAATTTTATAGTCCAATTCTTCCCAATTTTTCTTTTATGCTACATTTTATTCATAAACTCATGCTTTACATTTTGAATTATATTTTAAGCAATTTTAAGTATTCAAATTGCATTCATTATTGAGATTAATGCATGAACTCCATTTGCTACCTATGTTCGACTTCGGACTTAAACTTCAAGTAATAAAATTTATTTATTTTGAACATTTTTTCAGCTGTACTACAATGCGACATTTTTAAAACCTGATCAAGTGCTTTTAACATTTTGGCGCTGTTGCTGGGGATGATTTCGATTTAGCATTGTAAACACAACGGAACGTCTCCGAAAGTGCAACCAAGGAGCCAATTTGGCTCTTTGACTAAGCCTTTGACCACAATCGCACGAAGCATCAGCAACGACGCACGCAAAGGAAGGGAGGTGGGATTAGTCCCACCTTGGAAGCTGAGAAGCACCTACTCCCGCATAAGTTGATTTTGTGTTCCTGCCTCAAAACACGAGGTGAGGTCTCATTAGCCTCACTCGATCCGACCTGCCTAAGCTCTCACTCCTCACTCACCACCCATTGCAGGTGAGCCTGGACCCAGGTGCACGCTTGACCCGAATGCCCAATTACCCATTACTGTGGAAGGCTCTGGGAGAGCGGATCCCAGAGAGAGAAAGAGAGAGAGTGCACGGGGAAAGGGGAGTTTTGCTCTCACTGGTACCTATGAGACCCTTAGTCGCAGAAAGAAGCAGAGAAAGAAAGGAGGAGAAGAAGAGCAACAGAAAGGCAAAGAAGAAAGAAAGAGTTTTGAAGAAGAAGAAAGGAGAAGAGAAGGAGAGCAGCTGAGACAGAAGCAAAGAAGAGAGAAGGAAGAGACCCTTGAGTCCCTTGGAAGCACTGTAGCAACCAGTTGTTTAAGTCGTCTGATATGTCTCTGCCGTCTGATTACATACATTTGAGGCTTTATTTCCTTGATTAATACTGTTGATCTAGTTGCTATTATTGTGGGAGTAATTGATGATTCAAATCACCATTTTACTTCATTCTTTTTGTACATTGATACTTGACATTATTGTTATATCATTTTGGTTGCAATCTTTTATATCTTTGATTCAAATTGTGATTTTGAGTTTTAAATTACCATATTGCTTCCTGTGTTCGACCTCGGACATCAAATTCAAGTAATAAATTTTATCTGTTTTTCGCACTGATTCGATGTATACTGCAACGCAACGATTTTAAAACCCGTTTCAGAGTGACGAACAGCTATACTCTAGTGCTCTCCTAAACTTCTAAATATGTTCCTTAAACTTGCCTAACAATTCTAAACCCCATCGAAGTTTTAGATACTTCATAATACAACAAATGGACATGGTTCTATAACTCTATAAAATGGGTTCCTAATACATACGTGCAGACTCAGCATAGTCTTGCCAGAACTTAGCAAATTCCATATTCTTAGGTTCCAAGTGTTAGAATGGTTCTCAAGGCTTCCAAAAATGTTTTCCAAAGAGATTAGCGTTGTTTAGCACTTGGACACTCTATCTTAGATCCTTAAGACTCTAATACTCACCCAAAGTTGCAGAACTTATATAGCAAAATACAAATATTAATAGGAAGCTCTAACCCTTGCCATAATGGATCCATATCATGCATAGATGCTTCAAAAAAATGTGTTAGAACCTTAAAACTAGGATTTAAAGCTTTGTGAGTTCTAATGGCAGCTTGAGTTGACCAAATTCAGGTGGGAGTTGACTTTGAGCTTAAGAAGATCTCAGATCAAATAGAGGATGCTAATAAACTCAAATTAATCTTAGGAACCTTTTGAAGTCAAAAGCAACGCACTTGAAATCAAACACTAAGATGGAGTATAAGAGTTCATCGCCTTTTCTTAAAAAAAATGAGTGCAACAGAGGAATTAAAAAATCATATAAGTTTGCACATGGTGGATTTAAGCTCAATAAGGTCCACTAAAGCTTCTAGACTTGTCACTAAGGTCTAAAGTACTAAGATCTGTGTAATGGAGTCTTCGTCGGAATCGAAGAAGATGAAGTGTACAAAGAAGAGGATTCAATGCAATTTGAATTTGATAGCAGGAAAAGAATCTATGAATGATGTGGAGTTAGTTGAGGATTGTTAGAATTTGTTACAAACTCCATAGTGATAGTTCAGGGTCGTCGGAGAAATAAAAGATGTTCGGGGGGCGGCGGTGCTCTTCGAAATTCGTCACAATGAAATAAAGCATAAAACACTATAAGGAAGAGCTTAAAAGCTTCATGATAACTTCATGAAACTTGTGAACCTCTCGATTTGATCTATGAAAGCTTTCATAAACATGGCAAACTCTAGTAAATGGAAAAGAAATTTAGAGTTTGATTGATTGATATAGAAGGTAGATCTTTCAATACATGTGTGCGAAATGACCCCTAAATCATTGTGAAGGTAAATGGGAGATTAATTTGAGTGAAGAGAGTTCAGAGGAACTTCACTGTAGACAACAAAGCTCCAATGATTGATGGAATTAAGCATCCAATGATTGATGGAATTAGGCGTTTGATGTAGGAGGGCTAATTAAGAGAAGTAGAAGGCAGAATAGCTTCATATGGAGATGAGAATGATGATTGGGGGTTCAATTGGATAGAAAAAGACTGGACGATGCCGGATTGGCAATGCTAGAGGCAAAGAACATGACTACAATCAGACACTAAAAATCTACCCAATCCTAAGAATTAAGAAGCTAAATCTACACTATAGAAGGGAGGTGAGAAGATAGAGGTACTTACCTAAGGAAATGGTGAGAGGGGCTCCGTCGAGACCTCGTCGAAGTAGAGAGAAAAAGTTGGGAAGAGAAGCAATTTGATGACGATCGAAGGTGTATACAGAAGAGGATTGAGTGTAGCTTTGTCGTTGGCATGGCGGAGTTGAGGAAGAGGGGGTAAGAGAGGCAATACTCATTGGAGAGCACCCGAGAGTAGAGAGAGAGGTTGCCAGAGGTAGATGAACTCCTACTGACCACATTAGGTTGCGGAAGGAGGGAAGGGACGTGATAGTGCAAACCAAAGGGTCCTAGGTCTATTTAGAGGCTACGGTGGCTATAGAGAAGGTTGTACCTGGATAGAAGGATGGCTAGAATTAAGTCATTATTATTAGGTAAAAATAGAGGAATGCTTATTATATCATAATTAAGCTAATTTAAGGTATAATTAAGGTCTTATCTCAATATTAACTTAATTAATAATTAACCTGATTTTATGTTATTGCTGATCAATTAACTAGGTAAACTAGCTTATTTAGATGAATAAGGAGCCATGATGAGTCTCTTATTAGCAAAGGAAGGAGGCTTTGTCACACTGCGCTAATTCTTCGATGATTAGGGAGAAGATTAGCAGGTGTAACGACACTCGGGTCAGCTAGCGAAAAAGCGTGATTTGATAAAATTACGTTTTTAAGTCGTTGCAACATGTGAATCCGCAATTGCTCTTAAATTTATAATCTAGATAGGATGAGTATTTAGGGTCACCCCAGGAGGCAAGATTGCAATTTTGAAATCTCTTGCTTGACAAAAAGAAATCAACTTTCTTTTCTTGAAAATTTGAATATAAGATTTTTTTAGATTTTTGAAATAAAAGGGCAACGTAAATGCGAAAAGAGATTACACCTACTAAAATCTAAGTGACAGGAAGAGCCTTTCTCCAAGCTCACCTTAGGTAGGTGAAGACCTAGGATAATCAGAGAGAGGGTGAGTGCACTAACTAACAAGAAAGCAAGTAAACAAGTGCAACAAAATAGAAAGGCAACTTTTATATAAGAAGAAAAATTATTTTACAAGAATGGAAGAGGAATGCTTGTACTCCAAAAATTTAAATATGCAAGTAAAATAAAATTTCTCCCGAAGATGATGGCGAAGAGGAAAGGGTCATTGTTCCAAGCTCAGCTGCTCTTGGGCTTAAAAAGAACCTTCCAACTCCTTCCTTGAAATACTCCTCCAGTAGATGATGATTCTCCTCCTTGGCAAACCCTGGATAGGGCGTGCCTTGCTTCTCCTAGAGTGGAAGGATTCCACTCTAAAAACTCCTAGGGTGGACGTGGACCACCCTAAAAGTCCTCCTCTTTGGCCATCCTCCTTGCCTGGCTCTCCTTAGAAATGGTCCCCATAGTGTGGGCACAAGAGAGAAGGGAAGAGGGGAAGACACCAAGGAAATAGAGTGTCTCCTTAATCTTCTCCTTCTATTGGCCGAATATGTCTGGTGGAATATAGGTGAACACTAAAAATGTAGCCAAGGGTGGAATGGAAGTGGATGGTTGATGGCCTTTTTATAGAGTGGATGGGTGGTGGTTGGAGTTAACTAGAGTTAAGGGTGGCATGGTGTTGTAGATGGCTAGGATTAGGTAGTTAATGAATGAAGGGTGGACTAGGGTTGGCGTGGAGTGTAGGGTTGTGTTGAGTGGTGGTTATGATGGGGTTGAGTAGAGTTGGCACCAACTCTTGTTGGGTTTAGGAGGGATGGTGTGGAGGTGGATATAAGGCTAGGATTAGGTCTTTAGGTGGTAGTTATGGGATGAAGGGTGGAGGTAACTTCGCGCCATGTGGAAAGGTGTCAGTGGGTGTAGTTAAAGTAGGGTTGGAACTATATTTGATGTGGTTAAGGAGGGGTTGATGGGGACGACTAGGATGGAGTTATAGGGTGGTTATGGGGATCCTAGGGTGTAGGCTAATTGGCGCCAACCTAAGGGTTGCTAGGAGGGGGTAGTTATGATCATTAAGGGGTAGCACCACCCTTGAAAGGTTGCCATGGTTTGGCACCAAGTAAGGGGTTTCTAGAAGGTGGTTAGGTGGAGGGTTAGGATGGGTTGTAGGGGTAGGTGTAAGGTGGTGATGAGGGGGTTTTTGGACGAAAGGAATGGTGCCAACATGGGGTAGTTGGAGGTGGTTTGTGGCGCCATTCTATGGTGTCTTTTGGTGGTGTTAGTGGGATGAAGGGTTGTGTAGGGTTGGTACCAAAAATAGGAAGGGGTACAAGTAGCTTAGGTGGAGCTAAATAGGGTTATTTGGTGAAGTTAAATTGGGTGAGTCAGGGTTAGGTTTTTTTGGTAACATGAGGTGAACTTAGCTAAGCTAAGCTAGCTTAGTTAGCTTAGCTAGTAGGGAGTAGGGTAGAGAGGTAGAGGGAGCTAGAGTTTTGGAGGTGAGGAGCTGGAAGGAGCTGCATGGAGCCGCACTGCAGCTGATGGTGGCTGAAGAAAACTGCAAAGAGCTACCTTAGCTGGCTTAGCTTGATAGTTCTTTGCTAGCTGCTAAGCCAAGCTAAGATGAGCTGGCTTCTGCTGATATGAGCTAAGGATAGCTGAGTCTGGTCTTCCTGGAGATTACCTAGTTAGCTGGAGTAACTAGCTTAGGTCAAGTAGCTCAGTTCAACTAAGTTGAGCTGAGTTGAGCCTCCAGGAGTTGGACTTGAGCTGGCCTAAGCCGGTTGAGATCATCTTCAGTTGACTAGGTCTAGCTAGTTGATAGCAGTAGCTAGTCCTAGTCAAGTTGATCTTCCAGTGAACTGTTCTAAGTTGAAGGAGCTGGAATGGAGTTGGGATCAACTGTTAGCTAGTTTGAGCCGTCATCTAGCTGAGGTAAACTGCATGGAGCTAAAGATGAACTAGCTTGAGCTACCATTCAACTGAGATGTGGAGCTAAAGATGAGTTGTTCCAGCTAGAATAAACTGGGATCCAGCTGTAATGAGCTTCCTCTTCACCTGCTGTCTTCCTAAATGCTAGCATTTTAGGGATCTGGCTATCTTTTCATCCCTAACATTGAAATAAACGTGTCAAAAATACTAAACATTATGCACTGCATGCCTAACCTAAGTGATGCCTAAATGCAGACTAGAAACCTATCTGCGAAGTTAAAACCCTGAGAGCTAGATCAGTTTTAGGGCATAAGAATGAGGATAAACTACATTTATCACACCCTCCATGCTTATCTTTTGCTAATCTCTTAGCAAAATTATTTTCACAAAGTGGATTTTTGAGAAAGACTAATTTTTTTACTTTTGAGGAGGAGATTACAGAACCTTGGTTGGTTAAAACATGAAAGACACGGGATTTATAATAGATAAACATCGGGATTCATCTTCAGATCCAAAAATTAGATGAATCGGGATCAATGTATCCTCCAAAAATTCACAAGTTAACTTCTTGTTAATTCAAATGACCCCAAATTATTTTATGGTTAGGATTTCCCTGGCTCTTGAATCCAATTCGCAACTTGTATAATCTTTTAAAACTTTGCGTCAGTGCTTGTGAATGCTAACATTATAAGGTCATACTTTTGAAATTATTATTATTTTTGTTTCTCCCACATGCTTATTCCTAGCTTAATCCTACAACAGATGTGTTGGGATCATCATTCCTGTTATCAATTCTTGAGGGGCTCTGACACCAGCACTTCAAGATAGTACTATCCAAGACACCGCCCAGGAGCTCACAACCCCAAAACACAATGCGATGTAAAGGGGTGTTCCAAGCGAACTCAAGCTCTTGCTCCGACGCTATAGGTAGAGCATCGTCCAAGAAACTTGAGCCGCAAAATGCGCTTTAATATTTCATCTAAAGATATGAAATATAGATATCGAGCAGCGCTGAGGTGGTAACATATTGACATCACGTCCTCAAAGGAGGCATTTTCCTTCTTCTTGGAAGTGGAAACTTAAACCAATCATCTGCTTCAGATTTCACTAAGGCTAAATAAGGGATTTTTCTAATTTCTAAATGTTTTTTAGGTATTGGTTGGTGTGTGAAATTTGACATAAGAATTTTACAAGAGACGTATGTTTTTGGATCGGAAACTATGCCAGGTAATTTTCAGGTCACAAAAAGAGATCAAGTCACCTGAATCATCATGAGTTCAAGTGAAATTTAGAGAATGATACTTAATATAGCCAACTGAGCACGCGCCCACCCCATGCTTCGCTGGCGTTGCGTTGTGCGCACTCTTTGCCGCGTGCACGCACACTCACGCGGTGGCGCTACGTTGTGCACATGCGTGATTACGCGCGCACGTGCACCCACGCTGCTGTGTGCATGTGGTGGCACGTGCGTGCGCATGGGCGGCCTGAGCTACGCCATGTGGCGCAATCTGAGTCGTCCATCTTCTTTTCGTTGTAGAGGTTGCTACAAAGGTCGGATTAAGTCGATTTTCGCGCCGTTGAGCTGCGATTGTCGACCCAAATCCATCCACGCAGTCGGATTTGCCATTTGAAGCTCCAAATTATGTCACATAGTCCATTGGCCGTTGATCTTCCTCAGACTACATATGGTACTACGAGACTCCGATCGAAGCGATTTCGGAGGCGTTGGACTTCAATCGTCATCTTGATCAGATCCATACAGTTGGATCGTCAATCCAAGGCTCCAAAATAAATATCTTTTTCTCCTGACCAAAAAAAGATGCAATTAACCTATATTAAATACTACTCTAAATGAAGAATGATGCATGCTACGTATTTATAACATGAAATGCAAATCTAAGCCTAAGAACATGCATGAATAGGCATTTTAACTAAAATAGATGTGTTTACATCATACCCCATGCCTATCTTTTACTAATTCCTAGCATAATTAAATTACATGCTATGTATAAAAGTAAAATTAGGATTAGATCGCTTAGGCCTAAGTCGTTTATTAATAATAGAAAATTTCAACAAAGGTCTTAAATAACGAAAACTCAACAGTACCTAGGTGTCTGCCAGAATGCAGACCGCCTAAGTCATCGCCTTATTTGAAAAGGGAAGATACATTTTTTATTTTTCTTCTTTTCTAATTTTTTTGTACTTTTGGAGTTTGAGAGTTTCGGAATAACTTTTTACAATTACCCGACCCGCCCAAGACTCGAAAAGGACTCTAAGTGCTAAGCATCTTGTGAAAATAGTGAAAAACTCACTAGGCGACCGTTGAAACGGACTTCGGATTTCTACAACCCTAAGTGACCTTGCCTAAAGGTTTATCTTTTCAATTGGTAGCTTTCTCCCTACTTTTATTTATGGGGTCAACACAAGGACGAACCCAGTGTATATCTCCCCGATTTATTCTACTTCCCTGCTTCTTCCTTAAGTGTTTTGGGAATTATTGTGCTTTTTTTTGTGAGCTGGGTTCTGGACAACCGGCCAATGGGCTGTTATCCACGGCAACTTGCCAGCTATACTCGTGCGGTGAAGTATGGTTTTGTTTATTTTATTTTTTTTTCTCCTTTTTCTATATATATTTTTTTCCTTTTTCTTTTATTTTATTTTTTTTTAAGTAGGTGGCTTCCTTTATCTAAGATTTACCTAGAGGCAGTACAACAAAAATGGTCTTGTGACTGGGCTCTGGACAACCTGTCAATGAGCTGTTACCACCGATAACTTACCAGCCATACCACCCTTGACAGTTCATTAGCTACCCAATTTCCAAAAAAACTGCCAAAAAGTGAGTCAGTGCAAAAAAAAGTGTATAGATGCTTAGACTTAAAGTCTTCCTAAATCAGAGGGTGAGTTGATAAGTCGTACACATATCATCCCAATTTATTTACCAACTTAAAATGAATTTTAATTGGTGAGGACTTGAGACTAAGTCCACATTCAAGTGAACACCTGGGATAATTAAGTCCGAAGACCTAAAGAGTCTAAGTGTTTGGGTTCTCTCGTATCATTTCCTAAAGTTAATAATTTCCAAATGCCTAAGTTCTCTTCTCCTAATTCTTCCTTCTTTTTTATCTTTTTGAATTTTCATTTTCTTTTAAAGAATCAAATAACAGGAAATCACTGTTACAGCTAACAAAAAGGTTATAAAATATGTCCACCCCCCATGCTTAGTTATTGCAATGTCCTCACTGTGAAAAATGAAAGCATGCAAGAGAGTAGAAGTGGAAGAATAGCACCTGATTTCCGTGAGACTCAGGTCAGCTTGGAACAATCTTTACATGTGCTGAGTTTAGTGCCTTCAGTTAGGCGAGGTCCTCAATAAAAAATAACTAAACATTGAGGCCACAACAACACAGTTTCCAGGCCCCCACGTATGGGTCTCGGAGAATGAAAATGGGCTTGCTAAAGAGATGAACAATGAAAGTGGCAAGCTCGTGGTGTAAGGAGAGCCCAAATAGTCTCAAATAGGAGTTTTGTTGATTTATTACAGAGGAAATGTGGTTGGGTATAGAATTTATACAATGGTTGGGTGAAAAAGGACGAAGAAGGTTTTGTCATGTGCTAGGGATTTGTGGGTACTCCAGAATACCTAATGTTTGAAGAGTTCTTCCCCAATGTTTAATTTCATCCTCACACTCTGGGTTCTTAAACCAACCATCCTGATCCTCAAAATTCCCACCCACAAGTTGGACCTCAAACTCTAAGCATTCAGGATAAGGATGTTGTTGGGTTTTATCTTGATCAAGTGAATCATCCAACAAATTTTCAATTTCATGTATATCTTCCTCATCCCGTGTTATTACAATTGGTCGCATTTTTGCTTTGTCCTCAATTATTTCCACAACCGTGTGATCTTCCCGAGTTTGGGTTGAGTTGGCCAATAAAAGGTTGTCCAAAGTAGATATGGCCATTACTTCCTCTATTCTACCAAGCTCCTCCATCGAACCACACTTAACTTTATTCCTTGAGACCTCGAAAATATTGAATCGATTTGTCTTACCCCCTTAGGCCATTTCTATATTTCCCAATTCACAATCAATCCTCGCCTTGGCAGTAGCCAGAAAAAGTCTTCCCAAAATAATCCGGGTGTGGTTGAGCTGTTTTGGGGCTTCCATGTCCAGGACCATGAAATCAGCAAGGTAATGTAAATCATTAACCTTGACTAAAACATCCTCCAAAATACCCCTTGGATTTGTAATAGATCTATCAGCTAACTGCAAGGTTATGTCAGTGTATTTTAGGTAGCCTAAACCCAATTCCATGTGCAGTAAGGTGGGGATCACATTAATGGAAGCACCCAAGTCAAGGGCTCAGTCAGAAGTAATGTTTCCTATTGTGCAGGAAATCAGTGGGGCTCTTGGGTCCTACTTCTTAGGAGGTAGCTTGTTTAAGATCAGTGTGCTTGTGTTATCAGACAAAACTACTCTCCTATTATTTTCATATTTCGCTCTACGCCTTTCTTTATATGCATTCAATAAACCTATGGCGTAGGCGGGGATTGATCCGATAGCCACGAGGAGTAAAATTATTGTCAATTTGAAAGCCTGAAGTAAGGACATCCGTTCCTCCAATTTCTCCTCCGACTTTTTTTGTTTGCCCATACAACAACATACTCCCGAATTAGGCTCTGATGTTTTGTTGATCACATTCTTAGTTGGAAGTTTGGAATTCTTGCTACGGGGCCTAATGGGGTTGACATGGGGTTGGGTAGGTCCCTTGTGTCTACTACCACTCCTCAAGGTGACGGTGTTTGCCGTGGTAAAATGCTGTTGGTTAGTACCTTGGGGAGGGTTGAGCAAAACCAAGAGGCTCCTGGTTGATTATGGTAGGAACTTGATTCGCTCCGGTAGGGATTGGGGTAGCCTGATAGATAGCATGAGCTTGAGCATGCGACTCCCCATCATTACCAAACCCTTGAGGCCCAGCGCCTCAATTTTGTACATTCCTTGGGTTTGGTACAGATTGTGATGGTAGAGATCCGGGCTATCAATTATTTATACTAAGTTCGGATTGCAAGGTATCTAGTGAAGTTTTCATCTGTTGCATGAGCTGGAGCATTAACCCTTGCATTTCTACCATTTTCAAGTTCAAGTCAGCCTGCTCAGCGGGTTGTTGAGCATTCCACATGGGCTGATTAACCTGATTCAGGGGAAACTGAGTATATACATGACCCTGACCCATTGGTTTTTGTGGTACATAGTTGTTGGGTCGATATTGGTCTGCTGCCCCGAATCTTTCCAAGAGAAGTTAGGATGATTTTTCCAACCAGAATTGTAGGAATTTGAATAAGGGTTGGACCTAACATTCTCTTGCATATCATGAACATCCTCATAAGATGAGGATGAAAAAGGATCAGAAAGACTGGGATCAAAGGCCCCAGTTTGGAACCCATAAGGTTTCGAGAAGAGTTGGCTCAAAGGTCGAGCCAGCTCCAGTTGGTTCACAAACCCCTGTCTCGTAGGAGATTGCAAAGAATGAAATCCCGATCCCTGGGATTAAGTGGATCTAAAAAAATTAGAGTTTCCAGACATCCACTCTTCCATTCGTTTAGTAACCAGATCCATCTTATCTAATCTATTGCAGATCAATTCCATATCAGATGTATGAGAATCTTGGACCTCATTAGCATTTGATCTAATTTGTTGGGATCGGTTGAAGGTTTCCATGGAGGCGTGGTTTAGAGAATTTTCGCTCATTTCCTCAAACAAATCATACGCGCTATCTGCGTCCTTGGTGAGGAAATTGCCTCTGCAAGAAGCATCCACATGATTACGGAGTTGATCATTCAACACATGATAAAAAATCTGCACAAGTTGCCATTTAGACACCTCGTGGTGCGGACACTTCCGCAATAAATCCTAGAATCTCTCCCAGGCCTCATGAAACGGTTCCTCCTACCGCTGGGCAAAAGTGGTAATTGCCCATTGCAATGCATTGGTTTGCCCAATTGAGAAGAATTTCTTTAGCAAGGCCGATTTCAAAGCTGTCCAGGTAGCAATCGGTCTTCCAATGGTACGATACCAATGTGCGGCCTTATCCTTGAGTGAATGGGGGAAAAGCCTCATGAGCACCTATTCTTCATCCACATTCCATGATTTGGTGGTCTGAACCAGAGTGATCAGGTCCTTCAAATGTTGGAATGGGTCCTCTAAGCCAAGCCCGTGAAAGTGTTTAATTAGACTCAAAACCTAGGGCTTGATCTCAACATCTCCGGCAGGAATCACAACGCCAAGACGATCCTCATAATTTGAAGAATTATAAAAATCCTTCAGGGGCCAAGTGCCCTGACCATTCATTCGTTGGAACCATTGTTGCATCTACTGCGATTCTTCCAACTACCTTTGAATCAGCTCCTGTTGGTTCGGGAGCGGGGGAGGTGGTTGTTGATCAGCCATGAGATCTGCTTGGTAAAAGCTCAACCTCCGCCTCCGGGAATGGCCTAAAGGTCCTTCCAATCTAGGGTTCAATGACCTATTTCCAAGCATACACTGAAAGGAAGTCGGAAGGACGGGGATGAGAAGGGACCCTGCAACTCAAAAATACAAGCCTATCCTTAGGTTGGGTAGCCTAAAGGTCTATAGACTCTCAAAATCCATCCTAAGACTATGGACAATTTTCTCTACTTATGTCTAGGCAATCCAACCAGTTAAAAGGAGGGACTGGGGAGAAGGTTCTTCCTTTGGCTTGTGCCTCTAGTTCCTAGTGTACCCCTCAGCCGCAGTCGTTTGACACTACTCCCCTAGCTAGACATCAGATTGACTAGTAGAAGTAGGTTAATCGTGAATAATCTCAATCTGGATCTCGTAGAGCGAACCAGTCTTTAAGGGCAACGTCTACTCAATTTCAATTAGGCTTGGGACAATAGTGCTTCTGGAATGTGATGGGCCCTTAATGGGTTGTGCCCTTAATGATTTGTTTGAGAATGTGTGAATGTGAACAACCAAGAGGTTTTCAAGTAAAATTATTAATGATGAGGTGAGTTTTAGGGTTCAAATCTCAGTTAGTAGCTTTTAGGATTCAAATACTAGGTATATTCAATCAAGTTTTGTGAGGCAATCCAAGTTTTGAAAGCACGAGTTCAAGTACTTTTCCTTTGTAAATCAAGAAAATATGGAGTGCCTAGCTTGACTTAAGTATTGAATCCTATGGGGCAGCTACAAAATGAATCTCTTTTAGATTAGGTGGTGCGGCCCAAACAATTCAATCAATCGGCCTAAATACACAACCGATCAAGGCACACAAAAAAAGTGATTAACCTAATATGATTTTTACTCTTTTATGTGTTGAATTCGTATACCGAGTCCATAGGTCGAAATCGCGCTTGAGTAGATGAAAATCAAGTCAAGTTATGTGCCTTTGATGTGTGTGTATAAAGTGAGTAAATTGATTCGTCCCACAGAAAATATCTTTTTATTTTTTTTATAAGATGTGGGTGAGATGGGTGAAGGTGGCAAACAAGACAAACAAAGTATATCCTAAGGTTTATGCAAACACCTAAGTAGATTAGGTCTTGGTTATGATTGTGGTGAAATGAACTAATGGGGGGGAATGTGGGGGACACCTACAAAACACTCTACTCACACTTTACTCCGGTCTACCGCACTTGGATCTCCATGATAGGGTACCTGCAAGACAGTAGATCACAAACAAGCGGGGTTAGTGCAATGTAAATGCAAAGAAGTGTAGAAAACAATAAAGTAAATTCTGTTGCCTTCTCGACAACGGTGTTAAAATGATCGCACGTGTTTTGCGGTTTGAAATCAGGGATACAAGTAACCCGTCGTCGTAGTTGCAAAATCCAAGATCAAATAAAATTTAAACCAAACCTTCAAGGGAGTCCCAGGTCGAACACAAGGAGGCAACGTTTACTTTAATTGAAAATCGTGCTTCATTTTGTTTATTTTTTATATTTAGGGCTTTGTCCTATTTTTTGTATTTTTGAAAGAAGACAAGCAGAATAAATCACAACATAGAAATAGAACAAATGTGATATATATATCACTCCAATGTCAATTACAATAAACTATGAAAGCATAAAAAGAGAGGGAGGTGAGAAGAAATCTCCTGAAGCGGCTGTTCGGTGAAACGACGGTGCCTGGCGGAAGCTCAGATGGAGGTGAGGAGCGGGACGACGGCGGTGAGATGCAGGAGGACGTCGGGTAGAGGAAAGCTTCGACGTGGCTCTGGAATGGAGGTGAGAAAGCGGAGATGATCTGCTACCGGAATGGAGGTGGGAGGACGACTCGAAGGCGACCTATGAATGGGGATGGGAAGAGGGATAAATATTTGGTGAGGCAGAGGTTCGCTACACTAATAAGAGCCTTGGGAGCTTGAGAGTAAGCTCTAATGGAGTTTTGGTAGGCTTGCTAGAGCTTAGGAGTAGGTGGGAGTAGAGTAAGTATAGATGACTTGAAAAGGAGGGGGTGTAGGTCCTTTTATAGTGGAGAAGAGGCAAAAATAGGTATGGAACCATTAGTGACGTTTAGGTCATCGCTAGAAGTGTCACTGTAGGCAGCTCACGCCCGTTCACGCCCGTAGTTGGCTTTGCTAGCACGCAAAGAATTAGCGACAGCTATAAGCGTCACTGTAGATTAAGCTCAGACGTCGCTATAGGCTGGCGCCAACCGAGCACGCACCCGCCCCATGCTCCACTGGCACTGCGCTGTGCGCATGCGTGCCTCCAAGCGCGCGTGTGCACCCGCACTTCTATGCGCATGCGGTGGGCATGTGTGTACATGGGTGGCCTGGGCTGCGCCATGTGGCATAATCTGGGTCATCCTTTTTGTTGTAGGGGCTGCTACAGAGGTCAGATTGAGTCGATTTTCACGCCGTTGGGCTGTAATCGTCAACCCAAATCCATCCACGCGGTCAGATTTGTCATTTGAAGCTTCAAATTATGTCAACTAGTCTATTGACCGTTGATCTTCCTCGGACTACATATGGTGCTACGAGACTCTGATCGAGGCAATTTTGGAGGCATTGGACTCCGATTGTCGTCTTGATCAGGTCCATATGGTTAGATCATCAATTGAGGCTCCGAAATAAATATCCTTCTCTCCTGACCACAAAAGGGCGTAATTAACCTAAATTATGTACGACTAATTTAAATGCAGAATGACGTATGCTATGCAATATTTATAACATGAAATGCAAATCTAAGCCTAGGAGCATGCATGAATAGGCATTTTAAATCAAATATATGTGTTTACATCAAGGTCTTTAAACATTGGCCATTAACTTGAAAGGTAGTATTCATTTTTTGATCAAAAAGGTTAACTATGCCATACAGATATGTTTTTAGGACAAAAAATGGGTCGATCCACTTGGATTTAAGTTTGCCAAGAAACATGCGTAAACGTGCATCGAAAAGCCAAACGTGCTGATTGATATAAAAATGTTTCCGAACGATATATTTATCATGAAATTTCTTTGTTCGATCTTTATAAATCATTGCATTTTCGTAAGAGCAATTACACCATTCTTCTAATTCAGTTAATTGTAATTTCCTTTGTTTACCGACTTCAGATAAATCCATGTTTAATTATTTGATTGCCCAAGAAGCCTTGTGTTTGAGTTCTACCGGGAGATGGCATGGCTTTCCAAAAATCAGACAGAAAGGGGACATGACGAGGGGAGTTTTAAAAGTTGTATAGTCCCATAAAGCATCATCCAATTTATTGGACCAATCTTTATGATTGGGTCAAACCATTTTTTGCAAAATATTTTTAATTTCCTAGTTAAAAACTTCTACCTAGCCATTTTGTTTACAGGTGGTAAGGAATAAAAATTTTATTAACTCCCTATTTAGATAAAAGGTGACGGAATTGAGAGTGAGTTAAATGTAATCCTCCATCACTAATAATGGCCTTAGGGATGTCGAATCTCGAGAAAATATGTTTATTGATGAAATCAACAACCACCTTGTAATCATTGGTGCATGTGGGTATTGCTTCAATCCATTTCGATACATAGTCGACTGCGACTAATATGTATAAATACCCACAAAAGTTGATGAACGGTCCCATGAAGTCAATGCCCCATACATCAAAAATTTGAACCTCTAATATCGGATTCAGGGGCATCATTTTCTTTCAAGCCATGTTACTGATGCTCTAACAACTCACATAAGATCGAACAAAAGAATGAGCATCTTTGTGCAAGCTAACCAAAAGAATCCAGAAGTGAGGACTTTAGCTGTAGTTTTCTTACCCGAGAAATGACCGCCACAGGCCAATGAGTGACAATGTGTTAGAATATCACCTAATTTTGATTCAAGAACACATCATCAAATGACCTGATCAGCGTAGATGCAGAAAAGGTCAAGCTCCTCCCATAAATAATATTTTATGTCAGCAAAGAACTTATCCCATTTGGTTTTTGGCCAACCAAAAGGGATTTGTTCTGTTGCTAGATAGTTTGCAATTGGTGCAAACCAGGGGAGGGTATTGGTAACTAAAATGGTCTCATCAAGGAAAATATTTGGAGGGGTCAACACGTCATTCGTCGTAAGACGACAGAGATCATCGGCCACTACATTTTGTAACCCCACCTTGTTCTTGATTTCCAAGTCAAATTCCTGGAACAGCAGGATCTAGCAGATAAGCTGGGGTTTTGCATCTTTCTTGTTCAATAGATTTTTAAGTGCTGAGTGGTCGATATAAACAATGACATGTGCCCCAACAAATATGAGTGGAATTTTTCTAGGGCAAAAACTATGGCAAGAAGTTCTTTTTTAGTTACCGTGTAATTCTATTGTGCGTCATCAAGGGTTTTACTTGCATAATAGATCACAACAGGCTTCTTGTCAATACGTTGCCCTAGAACGACCCCTGCAGCAAAATCAGAGGCATCTGTCATTAACTCAAAGTGACAATTCCCTGTAAAATTGGTGCCTCTGTGACATCCTCCTTCAACCGTTTAAAGCTCTCCAGGCATTCTTTGGTGAAATCGAAAGGCTGGTCTTTGGTGAGTAATTGACTTAAGGGCTTGGAGATTTGGGAGAAATTCTTAATGAAACGAAGATAGATGTCTACATGCCCCAAGAAAGATTGGATCTGTTTGACAGTAGTGGGCGATGGGAGTTTAGAATAGCATCAATTTTAGTACGATCTACCGCAATTCCTTTTTTAGAGATGATATGGCCCAAGACGATGCCTTCCTGAACCATGAAATGACTTTTCTCCCAATTGAGGACCAAGTTAACTTCTATAAATTTTTGGAGCATCCTTTCAAGATTTTTAAGACATAAATCAAAGGAGTCTCCAAAAATAGAGAAGTCATCAATAAAAACTTCAAGACATTCACCTACCAAGTCTGAAAATATTCCAAGCATACACCTTTGAAAAGTCGCAGGTGCATTACGCAAACCAACGAGCATCCTCCGGAAAGCAAAGGTTCCAAAGGGGCAGGTGAATGTAGTTTTTTCTTGATCCTCAGGATGGACCGCGACTTGATTATGGCTGAAATAACCGTCAAGAAAGTAGTAATAATAATGTCCGGCTAACCGCTCCAAGATTTGATCAATAAATGGGAGCGGAAAATGGTCCTTCTTGGCGGGGGTGTTTAATTTGCGATAATCAATGCACACATGCCAAGAAGAAGTGGTCCAAGTGACTATGTTTTCCCCATGTTCATTTGTGACAACGATTAGTCCAGCTTTTTTAGGCACTACTTGCGTGGGACTAACCAAGGGGCTGTCAAAAATGGGATAAATGATAGCAACACCAAGCCACTTTGTTATCTCCTTTTTTACCAACTCCTGCATATTAGGGTTCAGGCGCCTTTGTGGTTGGCAGGAGAGGCAAAATTCATCCTCAAGATATATTTCGTGAGTGCAATAGGACGGATTGATATCCTTAAAGTCAGAAAGGTGATGCCAAAAATGTGTGATTTGATAAAATTAGGGTTTGGAGTCATTACAACACAATTTTGCAATCACTTTTTAATTTGTAATACCTAGATAATGGAATATTTAGGGTCGTCCAAGGAAACCAATTTGTTAATCACATGAGTGGTTCTCTCACTCGCCTCTCAAATTAACACATTTCTTTTTGTACTTTTGATTTTGTTATTTCTAAGGTTTTCAGAAATAGTCAGGCAATGGATGCAAAGATGAAAGTACACTAACGACTACACCTATCACTAAACCTAAGTGGCAAGAATGGAATCCTCTCTCCTAAGCTCACCCTAGGCAAGTGCACCTAGGGTAATTAGAAGAGGAGGATGTGGTGCACTAAAGAATAACAAGAAAAACACATTAACTAGAACATGAAAATTAGAAGGCAAAATAAAACTTGTATTACTAGCAACTAAAAGAAATGTAGCGGAATGCTTGTTACATGAAAACAAACAGAAATACTAGCCAATACAAGATAAAATAAGATAAAGGAAAATCCTCTGTAGATGTTTTGGAGAGCCCTTGCTCGAAGTGTAGTCGCCCTGCACTTGAAAAGAATTCTCCTTAGCTTCTTCTTGTAGTTGTCCTCCTCCAGGCAGTCTCTCCTCGAGGTGGGCGTCAACCACCTCAAGTCTCCACTTACCTGGCCGTCCCCTCTAGGTGTGAAGATGACCTCCTCCTTGGCATGGCTAAGGGAGAAGAAAGAGAGGAAGAAGGCACTAAGGGGGCGGGTCGGTTGCCCCCTTGATCTTCTCTCCTTCCTTAGCGTAGAGAATGGGTGGATTAATGGTGGACCTAACTAAAGGGAGAAGATGTTTAGGTGGTGGTTAGGTAGGATATATATAGAAGTGGAGGGAGATGGTTGGTGTGGACATGTGTAGGGCTAAGATTGATTCTAAGGAAGGTTATGGGTGGTTATGGGAATCCTAGGGCCTAGGTTAGTTGGCACCACTTTAAAGGATGCAAAGAGGGGTGGTTATGGGTTGATTCCACCCCTTGGTGGACGTGCATGAGTGCAGAGATGCCTCCACTTTGGCACCAAATTGGGGGTTTCTAGAAGGTGGATTAGGTGTAGGGTTGGGATTAATTGTGGGCTTAGGTGTAGGGTTGTGATGAGAGGGTTTTTGGAGGGAAAAATAGCATCAAAAAGGGAGGTGGTTGGAGGTGTTTTTCGGCACCAACTTTGGTGTCTCTTGGTGGGGGTTATGGGGTGAAGAGGTGTGGTGGCACCAAGGTGGAGTAAGAGTAGGTGTAGGTAGGTGGCTTACTTTAGTGGACTAGTTAGGTGGTGTTTTAGGGTTAGGTTTTTGTGGCCAAGGAAGTGACTAGCTAAGCTAAGCTAGCTTAGCTAGTAGGGAGCATGGTAGAGACGTGGAGTGAGCTAGGGTTTTAGAGGGAAAAGAGCTGGAGGTAGCTATCTTGAGCTACACTGGAGTTGGTGGTTGTTGAAGAGAGCTGCAAAGAGCTACTTAGCTAGCTTAGCATGTTAGTTCTTTGCTAGCTACTAAGACAAACTAAGATGAACGGACTTCTGCTGAAATGAGCTGAGGTGAGCTAGGTCTGATCTTCCTGGAGATTACCTAGTTAGCTGGAGTAGCTAGCTTAGGTCAAGTAGCTCAGCTCAACTAAGTTGACCTGAGTTGAGCCTCCGAGAGCTGAACTTGAGCTGGCCTAAGCTAGTTGAGGTTATCTTCAGCTGACCAGGTCTAGCTAGTTAATGGCAGAAGCTAGTCCTAGTCAGGTTGATCTCTCAGTGAACTGTTCTGAGTTAAAGGAGATGGAATGGAGCTGAGATCAACTATTTTGAGCTAATTTGAGCTGCCATCCAGATGAGGTGAAGTAATGGAGCTAAAGATGAACTACCTTGAGCTACCATTCAGCTGAGATGAACTAAATGGAGCTAAAGATGAGTTGATCCAGTTAGAATGAACTAGGATCCAGCTGGGATGAGCTAGATCCAGCTATTATCCAACTGGAATGAGCTTCCTCTTCACCTATTGCCTTCCTAAATGCTAGGGTTTTAGGGATCTAGCTATCTGTTCATCCCTAACACTCAAATAAATGTCAAAAATACCAAAAATTATGCAATGCATGCCTAACCTAAGTGATGCCTAAATGCAGCCCAAAAGCCCATATGCGGAGTTAAAATCGTAAGAGCTAGATCAGTTTTAGGGCATAAGAATGATGATAAACTGACATTTATCAGAGTCTTAGTTATTGAGTTAGTTAGGGTCATAATAGTCCATTAAAGAGGTACAAGTAGAGTAATCGAATAACACTAAGGGGGCCAAAACCTACCGAAAATCCAGTAGAATTTTCCCTATTTTCTCAATATTTTCCAAAATCCTGTACTTGAAATGAAGACCCATGCATATATACTACAATTAAAGTGTGTACACCCCACAATCCAAACACACTAAACAATAATCACGAAATATAATATAAGTGGGTACACCTTGCAACCATCACATCTTTAACCAGCAAGTATAGAACAAAAACTAACCAATATCAAATATCACTACCCATAATATATAGCGTTGTTCCAATCTACGAGTATACATACATATTCATGTTTCATAGTTTGATCATTACAACATTCTACACAACTCAAGTAATACATATATAGCAAAAATAGGCCCCAACAATAGACTTTTCATGACATATAAAAGAGGCCATCAAAAAATGAGAATAAAAGAGTACTATTCAAAGACTTTTCATGACATATAAAAGAGGCCATTACAAAATGAGAATAAAAGAGTACTATTCAAAAGTTCAGTACGTGAGCCCCTCCATGGCCCTTGGTGTCACACCTAGGCTATTGCCATTCCCAACCACCCTAAGGTCAAGTAGAAGCACTAATCTACTCATGCGTGGATTTGAAACTACTCCCGTAAAGTTTGATAATCGCTACTCCATGGCATCGAATTTTGAAATGGGTCATAAGAACTGGATGAGCCAATTGGCCCAGTGGGACAAAACTCCATGTGCCAACAAAGCAAAAGCAAGTAGTGCATGGATATGTTTTACAATCTAGCTATCCATTCTAATTCCTCCCTAATGGTTATCCCACAAACATTCAAAATTTTTCTTTTATATCATTTGTTCTCTCATCTCGCATCAGAGATCAACTTATTAGAAATCTTCTCTCTCTAACAGAGGTGATTGGGATGTACTCTCCTCTGGAGTCCCATCCTGGTAGGCTCTCCTCGATCAGGGGAGAGTCTAACAACACTAGTCACCCTCAAGTAAGGCATAGCCATCCTAGTCTAGCAAGGATGGTGTTGATGTCGATCAGAAGAGTCTGGCATATTTGGGAGCGACCTAGGTCAAATCCTCAGGATTACAAGGAGCCACTCGGCTCGTATCCATTGAGGTACAGTCATAATTAATCATGTTTAGCTATGGTTGGGGAGGTTGGATGTTTAACAAGTCGTGCCTCCCGCTAGGAGCACGTATTCCGGGTGTGCTCTCTTAGCCAACCATCTAACTAAGGCTACAACTCTAACCTAAATAAGCAGGAATGTTTAGACGTTTAATGGGCTACATCATTGCTCCCTCATGGAAAATGGTCCTCTGGGTGCACCCTCTCAATCTATCGTTGGTGCTAAGGCAATGACCCAATCTTGCATCCATGTGTCCTAACCTTTCAAGTGAAACCCAGGTACCCCATGGTACCTAAACTCGACAACAACCACCTGGTGTGTCATCGTAACTGGGAATCCCCCACATTCCAGCATCATCCATAAGTAGCCACTAGCTACTTTAGCTCTTCGAGTCTCTTAACCTGAAGCAACGAACCTTTGGTTCATGATGATACTGTCATCATCAGTCATATCTAGTTTCAATTAGTCAATATCAAGGAATAAATGCTCCTACATAACCACTAGAGATACGTAATTCACTGCAAATCCATTCTAAGGGAAATATAGTAAAATAGGAGTAAAATTGCAGTTTTAACACATCTCAATTGCAGTACAATCACGAGTTTTCTCAGGAGTTAATTAAGGGTCAAATGATCTTAAGAGTTTAACAAGTGGATTAGAATAGACAGAAAAGGATTTTTGCACATTATGAGAATTAAATAACTTTTGAAACCCTAAAAACAGACTCACTTAAATAACTAAGGTTCTGATCAAAATAAAATTCACCTAAACCCTATAAATTTATAGAAAAATATTCTCTAGGGTTTGGCATTCTTGATTTGACTATCAGAACCCATCTTGACCCAAAATAGAGACATAAACAGACTTTTACACTAATTTGAGTTTTTACATAAATTACCCAGATAAACTTGGTCAAAACCTAAATCTAACTTCACCATTGGATTCCTTGGATCCAAATTAGGTTTGTACCAAAATTTGGACCCAATCGGAGATCATCTTAACCTAGTTTGCGATTTGATCCTGTCTGAGTCTTTTCTCTCACACACATGCTCCTAACTTTTGAATCCTTTACAAACAGGTCCCCAACTTTATCATCTCCTTTAAATAGGTCCCTGCTGCCATGAAATCCTAATCCTACAACTCCGACGAGCTTGATTTGGCATTTTCTCCTTGATTCCTTGATGAATCCCTCTTCGATTTAAAAGAGAAGTTCGTCGAGGAATTCCATTCCTTTTGAGCTAGATTCGAAGCTCTAAAATTGGCCTAAATCCTGGTGTGAACCTTTGAGAGATTCAGGTTCCCATCTCCGGTGACCTTCCAAGCTTGGGAAGCTTGCTTCCCAAGCTCAAATTGTCCTCCAGAGGCCTATAAAAGAACCCTCAGACATCGCCATCCATCCCAAACTCGATTTCTAGCCTATAAAGAACCCTCAGAAGGCCTATAAAGAACCCTCAGAAATCATCAGATGTGGAATCAGCAGCCTGATTGGGTTCTAGCCTATATATCACTTCTGGGCTCAAAAAGATGTTCTGTTCAAGCTCTAAGCTGGTAGGATAGACCCCATTAAAACCTTGCTCATCCAACTCCTCAGTTTCTGTATCATAAATTGGCATGTTTTCTGAAAAATCGATCAGATTTCCTGAGGATGTTGGAGAGGGATATTCATTAAATAGAGGCCCGGAATCATATTCTGTAAAAATTTGCTCTTTCTCATAAGGGGCCTCATAATCTTCCCAATAAGTTTCAGATCTAGGTTCTAGGCTTAGGATGTGGGTAGAATTATTAGAACCTAAGTCTGAATAACCTTCGAGGGTTACCTTATCAAAACAAGGGGCGGAATTTATACCCTCCAGAGGTTCAATTCTAATCTTGTTATTGCAGGAGTCTTGGAGTTCTAAGCTTGGTGATTTATGGCCTAGGGTTGGCTCAGCATTGTGTTCTCCTGCAATATCCCAACCTAATTCAACATTGTCTTCTATCTGGGTTGGGATTTTACAACCACTTTGTGCCTCAATCCCGAGATCTGGGAAACTGAATTGTTCCTTAATACTGTTCCAAGATGGTTCATCCTCTGTTTCTGGTTTATACGGGTATTTCTGGTTGATAATTTGTTCTACTGATTTCATCATTTCTACCCGTTTTATAAGGGCATCTTGGTGTTGTTCCCAAAGTACAGGATTTGTCAAGCATTGAAGGTATTCAGATTGGTGTAATTTTTCCATCTCAATGTATCCTGTCATGAGCATATCTCGGGTTGATCCTTTTGAAATTCCAGTTAATAGAATTTGGGCACAGTTTATGATGAAGGATGTGGTTGTTGGGACATCAACCTGAATATCTCCTATTGAGGTTTTTTCTTCTTTTTCATAGAATCTTATGGCATCCTTGATCATTTTATCTTTCATAGATCTCCGATATTCAGGTTTCTTGAATGGTAGTCTTGCTAGGTGATTAGGCTGCATAATTGGATCTGGTGGTGGAATCAAAGTTTGAATTAAGATGGAAGAAGGGGATTTTGTTCAGAATCAGAGGAAAGAGGGGCTATGTGAATGATTTCTGCAAAAACAAAGGAACCGAGGCTTAGCCTCGGGAAGCGTGAATTTCTATAGGAGGTTTCAAGGACCTCCTGAAAAATACTGAAGGGCTGGATGAGATAAGCAGGTGCTGGACCCAATCAAGACACCCAAAAATTGTTGGGTGACTATAGAGGTTCGGGGCAGATGGACCCCTTGATCAGAAAGATCGTCCACCTGAGAATTACCTGGGCAGCCAGAGAGGGAGAGTCCCGCGAAGACCCCTACACGGTAGAGCGTCCCCACGGGTTACAGGGTTTCCCCCACCCGACCTCTCTTGTCACTGCGGTTCCAGGTAGACCAGAATGGGGATCTTGACCTCTTAAGTCTACCAATTTTAAGATCAGGGTGCTTAAGGTTTTCACTTGAACTTTAGTCTTTTAAGTGCGAAGAGTGACCTAATTTAAGGTTGGTTGACCCAAGGGGTCAACTTTACCTCTTGTTTTCTTTGAGAGCTTTTTGGGTCCTGTCTTTTAGGGTTCAAGTGTTTAGAGAGCCAATTGTTTTAGATTTTCTTTGAATAGGTATTTTCAGACAAGGGCTTGGGCACACTTCATTTGGTTTTCTCAATTCTTGAGTTAAGTAGTGTGTCTCTAAATCCCTAGTGTTGGATCTTAGGTTGGCTCTACTTGGTCCAGTTAATTCTTTGTTGGGTAATTAGGGCTCAAGCAAGAATGTGTTAGCCCTTAAATACCCTTAATAGTGTGCAGAAATAATGAGTTGAAAACATGCAACTTTTATGGTTACTAAATATGGAAGACAGGTTAGCCCTATATTGCTTTGTTCTTTTTCTTTAGAGTGTAGGGGTTAATAGTGAGAGGAAAAATTTACCTGTCTTTGGTGTGGTTGCTTGTCTTCTTGAGTTCCTATAGCTGCACAAAAGAGAGGAGATTATCAGAAATAATAAAAGAATACAGGAATGTTTACCTCTAGAATAGCCGTTGCTCCCCGGCAACGGCGCCAAAATGATGAAGCGTCGGTTTCCGTTGTTAATTCGTTGTAGTAAAGCCGGTTGTTACCAACGTATCATATAAAATTTTTTACTCGGAAAAATAAAAGAGTTCCCGAGGTCGAACTCAGGGAGCAAGTTGTATTCTAGAGATATACAAGTTCTATTACAAAAATAAAGAGAGAGAGAGAGATGAAAAATTGGCTTCTGCTTCTTTTCTTCTTTCTTCCTCTTTGTCTTTGGTTCTTCCTGTTCTTCTTCTTCTTCTTCTTCTTTTTCTTCTGCTTTCTTCAGATTTTCCCCTCGTGCTCTTCTTCTTTTGTTCTTCCTTGTTTCCTTTCTTTCTTTTTCGTCAGATCGTCTTCTTCTTTTCTTGCTTCTTGCTTCTCTTCATTCCTTCTTCTTCTTTGTCTTCACCTGCCTTGACTTCTCTTTTTCTTCTTTCGCGATGGCCGTTGCTCTTCCTTCTTCTTCAGCCTGTCTTCTTTGGCTGCTGACCTTCCGTCGTCTGCCCCGGTGCTGAGACGACTTAACAATGCCTTCGCTACAGTGCAGCAGCTCCTTCTTCTTCAGCGGGTCTGCTTCTTCTTCCTTGGCCTGCACACTTCAGAGTTTATTCGTCAAGGCAAAAACCTACTCTACCCCCCTCCCCCGCGTATCTCTCTCTCTGAAATCACTCTTCGGAAGCTCTCCCAGAGCGCTACCGGGTAATCGGGTTCGGGTCAGGCCCGGGTCCAGGCCCACCGGCGTGCGTGGTGGGCGAGGAGTGCAGGTCAGTCTAATCGGGTCGGGCCAGGTCCGCGGAGCGTGGTCACGGACGAGGCCGAGTCGGGTCGGGTCGGGTGAGAGGGACCTCACCCCGTGGTAACTGAGGCAAACAGCATAAGGCAGTTTTTGCCTTTATGCATCCGCGCGCCTTTGAGAGATTCCGAGGTGGGACTAAATGTCCCACCCCAATTCTCTTACGCCTGCAGCAGGGATGGTGCTCCCAATTGCATCGGCTGTTGAGGCGTACAGCTCCAATCGAGGGCCAGGGTGTGTGCGTGAGACTCTTCCGCGCTGGCCGTGGCTATTCAATCTGGGATATCTCGGCTTGGAGCAACCTCGAGCAGGCTTCGAGCTTCCTCGCCAATGGCGGTCAAGGCCTGGAACCTGAAACCAATGGCACGGCCTCTCGGCCAAATCAGACAGGCGGGGGACCTTCGCCGTGGCACGGCGAAGGTGGTCAGGGGGTCTGCAGGGGGCGAGATGGAGCTGTCGGGTCGTCCTAGGTCAAACTGTGAGCGAGGGAGTGGGTGTGTTCGGTGGGTCTGCAGAGGGTGTTTGGTGGGAAGTGGAGGGGCGGAAGAGGATCAGGGTGAGGAGGCGGAAGTTCTGCGGTGGTCGGCGAGCCGTGTGGGTCGCTGAGGTGATGGGAGCGGCTCGCCGGAGGGTGGTCGGAGGCGGAGAGGATGAGGGTGAACAGGGTCGGTAGAGGGCTTAATTGACTAAATCGAAAGCGGGGAAAGAAAGAGGAGGAGAAGGGGAGTAAGTCTAACTTAACTGCAGGGACGAAGGGGGAGGAACAGGGCGACAGTCGTATCGACTGTCGCCGGAGAAGACGATGCCCAGTGGGGGGAGGACGGCGGTGACGACGGGGCAGAGGCAGCGCGCGCCGGTATTGCGCGACGCGGAAAGAGCAGGGGAAGAAATCTCTGCTGCTGGTATTGCGGCAGAGCGAAGAGGAGGAGGAGGAAGAACCGCCGGAGCTGGTGGGCGTCTGCCGGAGTGAGAAGAGAGGAAAATTGGGGGTTTTCTCCGTCAGATCCAGGCTGCCTTGGTCGGTGGAGCGGCGGGGGGTATTTATAGGGTTGAAGCAGGGAGGAAGGCGGAGGGAGACGACGTGTCTCCCTCGCCGGAGCATGGTCGGAATTCGAACCCATACCGTCCGTGCGTTCGCACGGCCGGTATGGGGGGCTACAGTGACCATGGGGGTGCTCCTGCGACGGCTGACGACGCAGGGCACCCCCGGTACACATGCCAGGTCCTCCACCTCACCCTGCGCGGCGCCATGCTCCGCGCAAGGTCGCCGGAGCATGGTGCTGGCAGGGTTTTGCAGGAGGGACCTGTTTGCAAAGAACGAAGGAGAGTTAGGGGCCTAAATGCGAGGGTTCAAAAGTTGAGGGCCAAAGAGTAAATATATGAGGACCAAAGTGTAAAGTCGGTCAAGGAGGTTTCTTCTTAGGCTCAAGTTTTTATACATGACTAATTAGAACCTAAGGAATCTGATGGTAAATTTCATTTTCATATTAAACCTTGTTTGACCGGTCAATTTGCGTAAAGACCCAAATTAAGTTATTAATTGGGCATGGTTCTCAATGTAGGTCAAAATGGGTTCTAAAGGCCAAATTGAAGGTTCTAAACCCTAGAGATTATTTTTCTATGAATTTTAGAGGGTTTATTCTATTTTTACTTTGCCTCGAACCTTGTGAATTGAAGTGGGTTGTTTTAGGGTTACAGATTATCATTTGGTTCCTTGGAAGTGCTGTAGCCCTTGCTAGATCATCTCATCCCACTTTTATTCTTATTAAGCTGTTTTGACCTGTGTTTGGGCCCTGAATTACCCTGTATGCAGATTATACTGGTAAAATTGCACTTTTACCCCTTATGACTGGTTTTCTTCTCAAACTCAGAATTCTCTGAGTTAAGCCTTTCCTTGAGATATGTAGGAGCTTTTATCCTTTGTATTGGGTCAAAATGAGCTAGTTATGGCTCATGATGAGGTTCTCATCACCTGCCTCGCCCGTGACATGCACCACACAGGCCTGGCACTCACCCGATTACCCACCTAAGCCTGCTCTCACACCTCGACTGCCATTTACGGCCGACAGTTCTAGTCCAGGGTGCACTTAGATCCAAAACCTGACTACCCGATACTGTGCATGGCCTTGTGAAGGTGGAAGAAAGGTGGAAACCCAAAGAGGAGAGAGAGCACGAGGGTTGGGGGGTTTTGCTCTAAAGATCAACAGTTAAAACTTAGCCAAATCCGAGAGTGCTCCCTCTGTATGTGAATAAGAGAAGAAAAGGAGAAGACCTGAAGAGGCAAGGCAACCACAGAGGAAGAAGAGAAGAAAAGAGAGAAAGAAGGCAGAAGAGGCACACAGAGAAGAGAAGAAAGAAGTCAAGGCAGAAGAAAAGAGGAAGAAGTGCAGTGTCCTCTTGGCACTGTAGCAAGACACTTAAGCCGTCTGACTGAGTGCCCTGTCGTCTGATGGAGTGCACTGTGCATTAAAGTTTGCATGGTTGAAACTGTTCATTTATTTAGATGATTAAGTAATTATTATGTGTATCTAAGCTAATAATTGGTTATTCAAATCACCATTATTTTGTCTTAGATGACTTTTTGCCTCAATAAATTCTTGATATATGCATGTGCTACATTGAATATTAATTTTGAGTAATTGTTATCACTAATTGTGTCATTTACAATATTTATTGAGATTAGCGATTGAATTCTTATTTGCTCCAAGCAAGCAAACGACCTCGGACTTTCATTCGAGTTATAAATTTTATTTGTTTTCAAGCGATTTCGACCTATACTACGATGCAGCTTTTATAACCTCGATGTTGCGCAAAAAACAATTCACGCAGTCAATGTGCCATTCCTTACAAATCCACCTATCTAGACCAAATCTCCAATTTCATTCATTTCCTTACCCCCATAATGGGTATCTCAGCCCTAGGGACCTACTGGATCCTTAGGGGTCTCACTTAAGACCCTACAAATCCAAGAAGTCTTAATTGAAAGCCTAGGAGTCATTAATTCACAGTTGGAGGTTAATCCTATATTTAGCCAAAGTTTTTCTTGGCTTTTAATTCTTGCTTTAGAAAAAACTCAGAGGCCCTAACAACTTTAAATTTCTAGATTTAAAAATCATTGGCAATTTCCTTTTGGCTCATAAAGAGAGATCAAGTTCATTTAGTTCGACCCATTGGATGCCTTTTAGGAGCTTTTAAACCCTTTGTATCTTGCCATTTCAGGGTCACGTCTATTTTCCAAATAATTTGTACTAATATAGATATTTGAACTTCTCATACGCTCAACAAGCCCTCATAATTTTTGGTTCAAGTTCCACTTCAAGTACGAAACATCGTAAGCACAAGGAACTTATTAGAATAATTATTAATAGTTCATCACGAGAAGAGTATGTCAATCATCTCTCAATCTCTAACCATCCCAAGGCAAACACCTCGTATTCCTACTCATATAAAAGGAATACAAATTCACATATAGTAAAGGAAACCTAATGCAATGAGTAAACATGGATGCATGAATCACTTCCTACATGCCACACAACATCCACCCAAAAATAATCCAATCCCTACCTTTAGCTCACCCGCACATTCATTCCATAACAAAGGGGATGAGAAAAATTTATTCAACACAAGGAAACAATCCCTAATTGAAATAGGGGATCAAACCTTCCTCCTTGCAATGGTTGTAATCCCCCAACCTCCACCTAGCATCACAGCAACATCAACAACAAGATCAAGGATGGTGGTGAAAGATTTTTCTCTATTCCACCAAAATACCCCAAAATCCCTAAGATTTGGGGGTAACCTACAACTAAGAAAATAAGAGAAGTGGGTGAGGAGTGTACCTACAACCGTGGGATCCCAAGGCTATGTAATAGCCTACACACAATCCCCCCCGCTAGTAGCAATAGCCGTTACCTTGACACAAGCCATAGCAACAGCCACTGCCATAAGGACGGTAGCTGCAGCAACACCAGTGGTTGCAACCGCACAGGAGCAACATCAAGTTCATGAGCAGACCGATAGTGGTAGGCGATCAACGACGTGATGGCTAGCGAGTAGGGGAAGGAGGAGAGGAAGGGGGTATGCCGTTGGAGAGGGAGAGGAGAAGAGGCTATTGGTGGAGTGAGGAGAATGGCAATGGTTTCTTGTGAATAAGAAGGGGGAAAAAGGACATGGGCAACGAGAGAGTCATATAGGCAGACATAGATCTCACCCAGAGGGTGAATCAAGTACGTATTGGGGGAATAGTAACTGAACATCAGCCCAAACCGGAATTAGTGAGTGATTGAGCTACTCAGAAATGACTATGAACCATAGCTCCACGAGTGAGCAAAGTGAAACAGAGCGAAATGAGGCTGGTCTCCTTCGCATCTAACTCGCACCCTAACACCTGTTGTTGAGCTCGTTGTCTTCTTTCCTCCCTATCCTTCCTAATCAGTAAAAGAGCGTCAAGCTTCACTGCCCTCTCCATTCAGTAGCAGTATGAGAATAGTCTGAGACCATCCAACCCTGTATTATAGGGTATTTGTCCCAAGGAATGGGAGGGGATTTGGGTCATTCCCAACTCAAAATAAAAATGGGGAAGAATATCACCCATGTCCTACCACCCCACCCATTTAGCTATTTAAGTCCATCAAGTTTTTCACCCAAAATCCCCTCATAAAAAAAAGACGTTAGTAATCAATTTCAAATAACAACAAAATTCTAAACCCTTACACCCCGACTCCCTTAAAAGGATTTCGTTCGTGAAATCAGACATACCTCAAGTCTGGAAGAGGTGGGAATACCTGATATGCATCTTCGCTCGGGCTCCCACATGGCCTCTTCAAACCTCTGACTACACCACAACAACTTTACAAGGGGTACAAACTAATTTCGCAACCTTCTCATCACCCGATCTAGGATCTGCATCAGTTGCTCCTCGTAGTTGAGATTGGGCTCGATTCGCAGGTCATCATAGCATACCACGTCTTTTGTCCGTAATGTACTTTCTTAATAGACATATGAAACACATATATGAAACACATATGTTGATGCCTTAGTTTTGAAGCACCAAAATTATATTATCTATCAGACTAATTTTTCAAGACTCTATCTTGACCCTGGAAAGGAATAAAGCTATTTGGAGTCATTTGTTGTGTTTTTTTCTTTCGAGTCTGGATTCTTTGTATGGAACCTCAAAACTATTTCTCGTAAAATACGATTTACCTAACAACTAAGTTCAGATATAAATTGATCTACCACTTCTTAATATTGATCAACCAAATACCTTTTTAATCGATCAAATTAAGTCAGATTAAGAAATTTATAAAAACCTTTTTTAATCGATCAAAACCTAATTTAATTGATCAAATTGTAATCAACCAAACCTTTAAATCGACCAACCAAATTCATTTTTGATCGACCAAAACATATAATTTGATCGACCAAATGCATTTGAAAAACTTCCTTTTTAAGTCGAATTTCAAGTATAAATAGAGGCCTTTGGCAACCTTTTTCTACACAATCTAGAATGAAAAACCTTTAAAAAGTGCTTCTATATCTTCATCTCTGTAGTGCTTCTACACTTCTACTTTCTTGCTTCTCTAACAACGCCGATCAAACACCTCTACGAAAAAACTTTGGTTTGATTTCCTTTTGAGGTTCCATTAGGATTTCATTGTACTACTTTCTTTATGCTATTTTGATATGGGTCCCAAGTTGTTTTTGGGAAGACTCGTTGTTGTGGTTCTCTTCAAGTTATTAAGAGAAGGGTACTTGTAAGATGTTATGCCACCCTCGTTCAAGTGGTGCATTAGTGAATTGACTAGCGTTGCCTAGTTGAGAAAATCTTAGGCTGGGAGGCTTAGGTAGTATTTTAACCCATAGGAGCTTCCACTATAAGTTCAGGTGCACTCGTGAATATTCATTTGTGGTTTATTTAGGGATTATTTTTAAATTGCCGTTTATGCTATTCACCCCTTCCCTCAGGAACCTCACTTGGTATCAAAGCATTGGTTAAGTCCAAAAGATGTCAAAGTTATATGTCAACACTTACGCTGAGGGGCAATTTGTAGTATGCCCTCTGCTATTTGATGGCACAAACTACGATTATTGGAAAATCAGAATGCAAATCTTCTTGGAGTCTATGGACTTCGAGGTTTGGGACGTAATTGCGTCAAAATATACATACCCAAAAATAAAGGAAGGAGTAGCCATAACATTCGAGCAGAAGAAGATGGCTACCTATAATGCTAAGGCCATGAATGCAATCTTTTGTTGACTTTCCAAGGAAGAATTCAACAGAGTCTCTACATGCAAAATAGCTTACGAGATTTGGAACATCTTGGAAGTTACACACAAAGGAACCTCAAAGGTAAAAGAAACCCGTGTAAATTTGTTAACCCAAAAGTATAAGTTGTTCAGGATGACAAAGGGGGAGTCAGTCAAGGAGATTGATTGCGCAGCAATCATTTTTTTAAAAAACATGAGTGATATCGACAATGATAGCAAACTAGAAACATTTTATTTGTGAATCAACAAATAACAATTACACAGTTTCATTCCATTCCTTTACAAAACTCCAATACTCCCTAACAATGTTCCCCACATTTAGAGGTCCCCCTCTAAACAATCTATCATTATGAGCACACCACACACTCCACATAACACCAGCCATCTGTACGTGAGACTTGCCCGTCATCAGGAGGTTTGTCCATAAGCCATCCCATGTGAAAACAAATTCCCCACAAACTCCCCTCCAAATTTGATCTGTCACCAAGCAAGAGGAAAAGAGATGCATGTTACTATCAGTGGGAAAGTCGCACAATGAACAATTTTGGGCAAGGACCCCCATTCTACTTCGTCTCAGTTCGCCCGTGATAAGCCCATCTCTTCTACATAACCACAAGAAGATTTTAATTTTTAAGGAAACCTTCAAATGCCATATCTTTGCACAGTCCTTGTCCATCTTTGATGGATCAACGTCCCTACAACTAACAAGCAGCTTGTACACCTTTGTTGGAGAGAAGATTCCATGTTTCCACTTGAAATTATCAATGCCACTCACCGATTGGAAGACTTGAAGATCTGACAGAGACGCTCTTGTTCATCACATGTCTTTCCTCCCTCACACAGCCTATCTCCTGCAATATCCCATTTTCTATTTACACTATCCCAACAAGCACTACCAGAGGCCCTTTTGTCTGGAGCTGCAGCAAAAGCCCTTGGCTAGGTCTCGCTCAGGATTCCCAAGCTTGACCATCTGTCATTCCAGAACGAAAACTGCTGTCCATCCCCTAAGATAGGAGAGAAATTCATCCAATTCTCTTGTAGTGCTCTCCATACTAATTTCCAGAATAGGGAGGGGCATCGAGGAGTAGATGTACACCGTGCCACATGCAAGCTACCGTATAAATCCTTGATCAAGTTCCACAAAACCTTCCCAACGTCTTCAAAGAGCTTAACTGCCCACTTTAACAGAAGAGAGTCATTGAATTCCTTCAATGATCGAATACCATCCCTCCTTGAGAGTGGGGACTGCATAGCTTTTGCCACTTCAGAGGATGCAAGAATCTGCCTTCAGCCTTCGCTCCCTTCCAAAAAAAGCATTTTCTCACCACATCCAACCTTTTCCAGATAGCCTTCCGTGATCTGAATATAGAGAAGAAAAAAATCGGAAATGAGGTGATGATCGAGTTTAGCAGAATCAGTCTCCCACCCTTTGATAAATATCGACTACTCCAGTTCTCCAACTTAGCAGCCACCTTTCCAAATGGAATGCCCCAGTCACTTCTTTAGTTTGGTATCTTTCAGAGGTAGACCCAAGTACCTCACCAACAGTGTCGTGATGGGTGTGTGAAGGATGGTTGAAAGTGCTTCGCATTCCTGACCTGTCATACCAAAGCAAACCAAGGATGACTTCGTGCCATTAAGCTTAAGCCCCGAGATCTCACCAAACATAGTCACCATAGTGAATAAGGTCTCTGCCACACTTCTCCCCCCTTCCACAAAAAACATTATATCGTCAACATATTGCAAAATTGGCGCAAGCGCCCTGGAGTTGGACATAGAGTATCCCCTCACCATGCCTGCACGGGACAATTTGCAAGTAAACTGAGCCAAAGTGCCCACAGCTAGTTTAAAAATTAAAGGGGTCAAACGACATCCCTGTCGCACTCCACATTGAGGTTGTATCCATACACCACACGGTCTCCCATTAATCAGAAATGAAAAAGAAGAGGTAGCAAGGCACGTTTTCATCCATTGTATCCATAACGACGGAAATCCCCTCCTCCTAAAAATCTCCCGTAGATAGGACCAAGCAACAGAGTCATAGGCTCAGCTAAAATCCACCTTCCACATGTACGCTTTACTTCTTTATCTGCACCACCCAACCACCATCTCTTGCACCACTATGAAAGACTTACAATGATCTATTGGGAAGGAAGGCCGATTACACTGGGCTAATTAAGTTCGATAAGACCCTTTTCAATCTATTAGCCAAAACCTTACTGATTATCAAATAGATTGAGTTTGATAGTGTAATAGGTTTGAAATCATTCAGTCTCTCCGCCCCTTGCTTCTTCAACAATAAGAAGAGGTACGACTTCTTTATTCTTTCCATACCTAAGTTACCACACTAGAACTACTGAATAACATCCATGACATCCCCTTTAACCACATGGCAGAACTCCTTGTAAAAGAAGGCTTGGAACCCATCCAAACCTGGTGACCCCTCAACATTTAAACCTGCCATGGCTTCCACAACTTCCTGATCTGAAATGGGCTCCATCAACTGTCCAGCCGCCATATCCCCTACACGGGGAAATGTTGATGCAGCCAGCCTCCAACCTCCCCTCTCTGTTGATTTGGTGGACTCCCTGAAATATCTGATTGCCTCCCTTCTAATTTCATCAAGGGAAGTTAACACCAAATCACCGGCCTTTAAAGAAGAGATGAAGTTCACTCTCCTTCAAGAGCTCATTGCCATATGAAAATACTTTGTATTTGCGTCACCTTCTTTCAACCATAATTGCCTAGATTTTTCTCTCCAATTCACTTCTCTCGCCAGATCCTTAGCCTGAATCACCCCTTGCCAATGCTTTCATTACCCCTTCTCCTCATCTATCAAGCACCCACCATTTTCTTTTTTATATAGAAGATGCACCTTAGACAAGGCCTCAGTCCTCCTTTGATTTCTCAGGGTCTCAACAGTCTTCCTGTACTCCTTCAAGAGAGATCTCAACTCCCTCAATTTATTTGGCAATCGGGCTATGGCGGTGCCTTCAACCTGCTTATTTTCCCACCAGCAGCTAATCATCACTTTACACCCATCCTCCCTAAGCCACGATTTCTTGAACTTGAAGTATGTACCTATGTACGAGTCCTCCCCACTATCCCAGAGCAGGGTATGGGGCAAGAAGGGTCGGTCCATCCCCATTACAGATGATAGTTGGAATCTCTTCAGCATTTCCACATTGCCAAAGAATCTAACTTTGACACCAACCCATTCCCATTTCTCCAAGTATATTCTGCCCAGCTTATGGGTATTCGTTCAGACCCAATTCAGATACAGCCAACTAGAACCCAGGAGAGATACCGCAGCAATCATAGGACTTAATTAACCTAAATTAAGTTAGATCTTAGTATAACTTAGGATTAATTCATGCATTAATTGCATACTTTGCATCTTTACAACTTTACATAGATATTTCTAAAATAATACCAATTTTCTATACTAATTGGTGAAATATTTGGTTTTCAGGTAATAAGGAGCTTAGGAAGATAATCTAAAGTTGGATAAAGGCCAAAGTTGCAGTAGAGATGGAGCAGAAGCCCTAAAATAAAGCTGTGAATAAGATAGTGTGGGAGAGGTGTACTATGCTACTTATAGGATTTTAATGTTAGAATTAAAATATGAACATAGGGCATCCCTGCACTTATCCCTAGCCTTAGGATAGCCTTATCCACCTTCGCAAACCTTAGCCATCTTCCTATTAGGTTATCTTAGCCTCGAACACCTCAAAACCCACTTTCCAGCCCACCTCTGGTCGTCCAGACAGTGTGCTGGACATTAATCTTTGCAGGAAACCAAGATAGGACCCAACTCCAATACTGACTTAGTATTGGACATCCAAACTCAAGATCTGACTTCTAATTCTGAAGTATAAGTCGTCTGAACCACTGATCCGATGTTTGGAGGTCTTCTCCAATTACTGATTTTGGATTTAAAGCCATATCTTGCTTCTTAAGACTTAGGAAACCTACCTTACACCCTAGGAAGCCTAATTTAAGGTACCCTAAGCTTAGTATACTATCTTAAGACACTCCTAAGAACCTAATTGGGTTCTCACTAAGACCAATTGACTTAGCATAAGTCAATTGCACTTTACCTATCTAATTGGACTCATGGAGTTCAATTGAGCCCTAATCTCAACCCATGCAAGTCTAATTGAACTCAACCAAAGTCCAATTGACTTACACACAACCTAATTGGGAACTTCTCTCCCAATTACACACACATTGGCCCAATTAAACTTGCGTTAAGTTTAATTGGATCAATCACCTTAGCAATAGGTTGTGTGAACCTACTTTTAGAAACCTACTTAGACCTAATTACCTAGACCTATAGGACCCTACCTAGACCAAACTTAGGCACCATCTAAGTGGTCCACTTGACCACCTAAGTGGCACGCACACCCACACCCACACATAGTTAGCATCCACACTTGGACGCCACCTAAGGAGACACCTAAAACCCTAGTCTACTTAGTCCATTCTTAGATCCACAAATTGTGGATCTAAGAAGACACACTCCTTTCCCAATTTGGATGCCACCTAAGCCCTTCGAGAGGCTTCTTCCCAACGCCTACCTTAGGTCTTCCAAGTCTATAAAAGACTACCTTAGGTGGACGCCCAAGCCACTTGTATAGTGAGGAAGATTCTTAGTGCGGAAGATTCTTCGATTCTTAGTGAGGACGCCTAAGCCACTTGGAGGTGGATCAAACATTAAGAATAAAGCCTTAGTGAGGAAGATTCTTCAATCTCCCACCAGTGACTGGGAAACAAAAACAATTGCCATCTAGGAATCAAAGGATCTGACAACACTACAATTGGATGACTTGATCGGCAGCCTCATGGCTTATGAAGTACAACTTCAGCACATGAAGAATGAAAACGAAGGAACGAAGAAGAAAGACATAGCACTCAAAGCAAATGATTACTCAAACGAATCAAGCAACGAGGATAAAGATGACATTGCCCTTCTCTCAATGAAATTCAGAAAGTTCCTAAAGAACAAGAGGAACTAGAGAAAGAAGAAGGAAGATTCAAAGGAAGATGTCATCTGCTACAGTTGTAGCAGGAAGGGACATATTCGAAAGGATTGTCCGCTTCTCAAAAAGGAGATAGAAAGAAGAACAAAGAAGCCCATGAGGAGAGATGGAAGGAAGAAAGCACTTCCAGCATCATGGGATGAATATGACTCAAGATTAGAAGAGGAAAAAACCTCTAGTGAAGAAGCACTTCTAGGACTCATGGCTCTAGAAGATAAGGTAACCTCTTTCACACCTGACAAATTATTAGAAGTTTTCTATGAACTACGTGATCTAGCTAAAACACTTAAAGCTGAAAACAAGAGGTTAGCAAAAACCTTAAATGATGAAACTACTCTTAAAAATATGTTCGCATCACAAAATAATGAGCTCTCTACTGAAGTTACTAAACTTAAAGCACATATACACTCTGAAAATAGATATTGATAAGCTTAAAGAAAAATCTGCCACATTTATAAATGATCTAGCTAAATTTTACAAAGGCAGTCGTAATCTTCACAAATTACTAGGAACACAAACTTAGACCAACACCAAGTTTGGGTTAGGATATATGCCAGAAAATGATCATGAAACTTCTAGTTCTAAATCAAGGCAAAAGGTTGAGAAACGTAGCTTGCCATAAAAGACAAACAAAACTAACAACTTTGGACCCAAAAAAAAATATGTACCAAAACGAACTTTGGAAACTTGTTTTGTACGTCATATAAAAAAAGTAGATTATAAAGAATGGACTTACCACCGGTCGAACAGAAGCCTCAAGCTCATCTGTAGATCTCGTAATGCTGGTCCTCACGAGGCTGCGCGAATGAGAGGACCAAGGCAAAAGAAGATGGATCATGGATAGCGGATGGTCAAAATACATGACTAGTGAAGAAGACCTATTCCTAGAACTCAACCACAAAGGTGGAACAATCACATTTGGAAATAACTACAAGGGTCATATTATTGGTACTAGCAAAATTGGTAACTCCTTTACCCCTTTTGATAATGTACATTTAGTTAAAGGATTAAAACATAATTTTCTTAATATAAGCCAAATATGTGACAAAGGTTATAAAATTAGTTTCACCTCAAATGGATTTAAAATAAAAGACAAACAAACTAAACAAACCTTGCTTAAAGGTCACAGATACAAAGATATATATTGTCAACTTCGACAAGTGCGACAGCTTTGAATGTCTAATCGCATTTGACGATGAGGCAATACTCTGGCACAAACCACTAGGACATGTTCACATGAAAAACATAAGTAAGCTTGCGAAACATAACCTAGTCAAAGGGTTGCCAAAGATCAATTTCAAGAAAAGCAAAATTTGCGATTCTTGTGAAATTGGTAAGCATTCCTTTAAATAAAAAAGGATGGTTAGCACTTCTCAGCCTCTGGAACTACTTTACTTAGACTTATTCAAACTAACCAAATCTGAAAGCCTGAGTAGGTGTCACTATTGTCTAGTCATTATTGATGACTTCTCTAGATTTACCTAGGTATCTTTTCTAAGAAGTAAGGACTTGACCCTTGATATCTTTAGTAAACTTGTAAAAATATTGCAAAATGAGAAAGGATTAGAAGTCATTAAGATAGAAAGTGATCATAGTGGAGAATTTGAAAATCAATCTTTTTCTAACTTCAATAATCAACTTGGGATAAAACATGAGTTCGCATTTCCTAGGATGGCTCCTCAAAATGGAGTTGTTAAAAGAAAGAATAGGACCCTGCAAGAGTGTGCCCGTACAATGTTGTGCGTGTCAAAGCTGCCTTGATATTTTTAGGCTAATGTGGTAAACATTACTTGCTATATCCAAAATAAATCTTGATCAGACCTATTCTAAGCAAAACAACCTTTGAACTTTACCATGGAAGAATACATAAGATTTCCTATTTCAAAGTGTTTGGATGCAAATGTTTTATATTGAATACAAAGGATAACCTTGATAAATTTGATGCTAAAAGTTCAAAATAAATCTTTTATATTACTCTACTATAAGTAAAGCCCATAGAGTTTGCAACAAGAATAACCAAGTTGGTGAGGAAACTTTACATGTATCTTTTGATGAAATCCTAGCACACCCACAATCCTCTCATCATGATGATGATGAACTCCTAGGAGATCCTTCAAACATATACCTGAAATAAATATCTCGGAAGATCTACCAAAATATATATCTTATCACAAGGATTACCAAAAGGAACTAGTGATTAGAGACCTACCTAAAGGAGTTCAAACTAGATCATCAGTCAATACCCTAGCACTTATATCTTTTGTCTCTCAATTAAAACTCAGGAATGTTAAGGATGCCTTTATTGATGAGTACTAGATTATCGCAATGCAAGAAGAAATGAATCAATTTAAGAGAAACCAAGTGTGGGAACTTGTTCCAAAACCTTACTCTCAAATCATTATAGAAACCAAATAGGTCTTTAAAAATAAACTATGAATCAGGAAAAGTAGTAAGAAATAAAGCTAGACTTGTAACCCAATGGTATAATCAAGAAGAAGGTATTGATTTTGATGAGACTTATGCACCTGTGGCTTAGCTACACCTGTGGCTCACCTGGAATCCATTCAGATGCTATTAGCCTTTGCCACCCATATGGAATTCAAACTTTTCCAAATGAACGTCAAAAGTGCATTTCTAAATGGATTCATCAAGGTAGAAGTCTATGTCAAGCAACCTTCAGGTTTTGAAAATATTGACCATCCAAAATATGTTTACAAATTGTACAAAGTAGTGTATGGTCTAAAACAAGCTCCACAAGCTTGGTATGATAGGCTAAAAAATTACCTAACTGAGAACGACTTTAAAATAGTAAAAATAGATCCAACTCTATTTACAAAACGAAAAGAAAATGACCTTTTGTTAATTCAAATTTATGTTGATATCATTTTCAGAGCTACTAATGATCTTTTATATTAAGAGTTCGCTAAGGTTATGCAGGAATAATTTGAAATGAGTATGATGGGCGGACTTCGATTCTTTCTTGTTCTTCAAATAAACCAATTAAACACTAGGATATTCATATCCTAAACAAAGTACACCTCGAAGATTCTAAAAAAATTCTCCATGGATAAGGTGAAAGGAAAAGAAACACATATGACAGCTTCAACACAAAAAAATGACGAAACAGGTAAGTTTGTTTATCAAAAATTGTTTAGAAGCATGATAGGATCTCTATTGTATCTCAGTGCTGATAGACCTGACATTCAGTTTAATACTTGTTTGTGTGCACGTTTTCAAGTAAATCTTAAAGAAACACACCTAAATGTTGTTAAAAGAATCCTTAGATACCTTAACAACACTTCAAACTTAGAATTATTCTATCCCAAGTTAGCCACATTTGATCTATACTCATTGTGATGCTGATTATGCAGGCAGTTTCACGGATCGTAAGACTATTAGTGGAATGTGTCAATTTCTTGAAAATTCCCTAATCCCTTAGTTCTCTAAAAAATAGAATATCGTTTCCCTATCCGCGATAGAAGTTGAATACATAACTACTTCCTTAGCTTATTCTCAATTACTTTAGATGAAACAAACCCTAGAAGATTTTGGCGTGGCTTACAAAAATAACAAAATACTTTGTGACAATACTACTTCCATTAACCTATCCAAAAATCCTGTGCAACACTCTAAAATCAAACACATAGATGTTCAACATTATTTTCTAAGAGACTGTTAAAAGATGAAATAAGTCTAGAGTTTGTGCAAACAAAAACTCAGTTAGCTGATATATTCCCTAAACCCTTACCCAAAGATAGGTTCAACCTTATATGTTGTTGTGCTCTAGGTCTATTAAGACTAAAAGAACTATATGAAAAAACTTAAATTGTTGTGTTTTCTTAGTTTGATCGATCAAAATCCTTGATTTGATCAACCACTTCTTTGGTGGGAATTTTCCCTCCAAAAATTTGAAGTTTGGTCGACCAAAATTAATGTTTGATCGACCATGTTGTTTGGGCGGGAAATTCCCCCCCAAAACTCCGAACCTTGATCGACCAACCCTTTACCTTCATCAATCAATTTTCTTTTTATCGACCAAAATAATGTTTTGATCGATCAAATTTGGGTGGACTTCCTTTTTGTTTGGTTGATCCTAATCACCTTTAATATCAATTTAGCCTACCTAATCCGTGCCCAGTACAAGCATTACCTACCTTATTTAATTTTACCATACATAACTCAAAAAAATATAAAAACCCCAACTTTTTTTACCTATGTTTTCACATCCACACAACCTACCCCACCAAGACCTTACCCTGCCCCACAATCTGCACCACCACCGAACACACCTCCCCACCAACAACCAAGCCCCCCCCCCCCTCCCCCCACCAACAACCAAGCCACCCCCCCTCCCCCCACCAACCAACGCCAGCCAAACCTCCGTCACCACCGACCACGCAACCTTCCTCCACCAACCAGCACCACCTCTGGTCGCCATCTCCACCATCCGGCTACCCTGTTCGGCCCTTCATCCTCCTCGTGCCGCCACCTCCTTCGATCATCGGTGACGAGCATCACTGACGTCCTCCTGGTGATGAGTCAAATTTATTAAACTACTAATTACACCTAAGAACACTCAAGTTGGGAATTGAACTACATTTTCGAGCGCACATTATACTAGGATATTAATTAAACTCGAATTTTGACATTCTTGTATTTTTAACGCAATACATATGTCCCATTGATCATTTATTGACATATTATTTATATATATATTTTATGTGCAGGGTATCTTCAAAATTTGACAAAGGAAAAATTAAAGTTGAAATGCTCGATTGAAACAACCTCCTCAACCTTCCCCCTTTTCTCTCAACTGTAGGATTTTTTTTTAAAAATAGAACGGCCACACCCGAGCCTCAGGAGATCAGATCTCTTCCTCCCCTTGTGGGGACCTTCTCCCTAGCTGCCACCATGGAAATAGCATGCACTGTGATCAAAAGCATGCACCATGGGACCTTGGCGAGCTTCTTCATCACCTTCTCCACGCACCCACCTTCGCCCTTCGCCTGCCGTGGTGTGCGAAGTGATAGAGCGCACACCACCACCGTCACCAACACCATCCAACACCACCTTCATCACCTTCTCCACGAATCCATGCGCACCCTTCAACCGTAGACCATCCTCTCTTCAACTCGTCTCCCCTATTCCTCCCAAAGAACCCAACACCTCAAACCCTATCCCCCGCCCCTACTTCCTCTTCTTCCTCAACTCGCCTCCCCTGCCACGCAACACGCAAAGAACCCAAACCACCTTCACATGCAGCAACCACCATCAATCCCTATCCTAGACGCCGATCGCACCAACGCTCCGACCACACTCAGTTATACCATTCCAAACCTCATCAACAGCCGCTCGACTCCACCGCACGCTGCTGGCCAACCCACCGCCGCTAGCCTTGCCTCCACCAACAGGCCAACTCTAGCCCTTGCCGACCACGTCGCCATAGTTGTCGGGTTTCCCTCGCTCTAGAGAACCTTCACGAGCACCCTTGACATCTGATGGGCCCCTCCTTGCATGCATACAGGACCTCTGCACTCCTCCCCTATTTTCCAACAGTAAAGGGGTATTAGTTTTCTCTGATTTTTTTGATTGCAAAACACTATGCATTTATTTTTGATTGAATATTTAATTGAGTGAGTTTTACTGCAAAGTTCTTGTTAAATGACGTGAATGCGGAGCTACTGTAGCTACAACTTGATTGGTCTATTAAGAGTTACTTGGGTATTAGTAGGTGCTCTTAACGTTGTAATTATTTTATTACCTTGGCATTTGCAAATATTTGGATGCTTATCTGATTGATGCATAGGATTACTCGTTGATATCCATGAAGCTATCTCCATGCTATGAATGATGTAGGAAATATTTGTCAATATTGATGGATGATTTGCTCTACCTACATATACTTGATAGTCACTAAGGTACAGTAACTTATAGTTTAGGATAAGATGCGATTTGCTCATTGATGTTTGCATGGGTTATAGAGAATATTTGTGATCATAAATGCAATGTATGTGTGAGTTTATCTAGTTCATACCTCCCTGTGGATACGACATTCGAAACTAATATGGTTTATTATATTAATTATTATCTTTGACTGAGAGATTTCCACCACATAAAATATAATGTCATATCTCATTCTAATGCTATCATCTTCTTAATCAAGCGAAATTCTCTCCATCAAATGGCGCCGTTGCTGGGAAGGCAACAGGCCTAGTAAACTCGCATGTATTTCCTGTTCGTAGTGATTTCTAATTGGGACTATATATTCATTGATCTATTTTTTTTCCTATGCGAGATATAACTATTTGGAGGAAACGAACGCGACAGGCATGCACGATGGAGGCGATATTCTTGATGGACCTTGACGCCACTTAGAGGGTAGCAACAGGAGCATGTAGGCCTTGATCCCACATGCGTGGAGGAAGGATCGGCGACTAGAGACATTTGTTTGCTTCTTTCAGATTTAAATTAGTTTAGATAGACATTAGAACTTAATTTCTATCTTTTGGACCCTTGTTGACATTTTTGGGAACGTGTTCTTAGTGTTTTTTATTTCTTATCCATCTTGTATGCGAGAGCGTATTTTTGGGAGCGTGTTCTCATTTTATTTAGATTATAGGATTATTCGAATTATTTGAATTGCATGTTGGTTAATTAGTTAGATTAAGTTTGTTCGCTTAGTATTATTATTATTATATATATATATTCGAACTGCCTACTAGAAGCTGCATATCTATAGGGCAGTCATCTAGGATTGAATAAGCAGCATCTAATTTTTCTTTTTGCATTTCAAGCATCCTGCATTGAAGAGAGCTGGAGTAAGATACGTCTTTTCTTGTGCATCAATTATCTGCATACGAATTGCATTTGGACATAATTAAAAAAGACCATTTAAGCTGATTTGAAAATATTAATCAAGTGGTCACATTACTTCTTAAAAACAAAGAAAAATATATAGGAAGTGTTTGAATAACATAACTGTGATTTTCAAAAGAAAAATCAGAAAAATATATAAGAAGTGTTTGAATAACATGACTGCTATTTTCCAAAGAAAAATCACTTTTTGCGATGTGATACACTTCCTACGTTGAGCACATACTATAGGCACTGCACTAGGACTTGGACCCTTAAGGCTATAGGCATCGATCTCTTTATCAGTGTAAATCCTCCTATCTCGCTTTATAACGGTAGTATTAACTTTTGCCCGAGTAACTTGATACTCTAAGGAGGGGGACACCCCTTAAAGGAATTCAAGCATAGTTAAGAGGCACCGCTAACGCAATGCCTCCAAGAAAGGGTTCGCCCTTTTTGCATCCCTTAATTCCATCCTTGGAGTACCTTTTTACTTGAGCATTAGAGAATATCATCGCAACAAAGTGTACGTCTTTAGGGCACTCGAAGGTCAACTTAGGGTGCGTAATTGCTTGACAACTTAATTGATCACCCAAAAAATGACTAAAAGTAACATCAACATTCTTAACAGTCATTGACTAGAAATTTCAAATGCCTCATTTCTCTTATACCACTTACGTATGAACGGAGAAACATTGCCTTGACTATATTTGGCCAAGCTGAAGAGTTGGAAGAGGACTTAAAGAACTTTAAATCAACAAAAGACCTATTGCCTTGTGTTTGCTTGGTGTGTGTATGATAGAGCTCTTTAGGAAGTTTCTATTTTTAATCTAAGTCCTAAGAGAATTAAACCATTTAATTGAAAGAAATGGACTATCCTTACTCCTATCATTTTAACCAGGATCCCATGCCCCGAGCATATCCATCCTTTGAAGGGTACAGTGATATTTCATGGGATCATTCATATCCTAGGAGTACTGGCCCGATAACTCCCATTTTTTAGCAAAGCCTAGGAGCAGGATTTTCCACCCCTGGAATTCCCACTACTATACAAGCACCCAACCCTCCCACCCTTCATGATTGTCCTTATTGAGGTTGGACTAATACCCCTAGGCAACCAGAACCTGAGATTGACTATCTTCCCTAATCTGATAGTACTAGTCTCTCCTCTTTTATGATAGAAATGCAAAACAAAAAAAAAAAATGATGAGGTCTATTGGAGAGATGCTGAGAAATAGTCAACAATTGAATAAGGAAATTAGACAGCTTAGCTATGCTCTTACTAATGATTCTGATCCCTACCCATACAACCGTGATCATCAAAATAATTATAAGGAAACCAATGACAATAGGGATCCTGTTTTGAGTAGCTATCACTTAGACTCTCCTTATGAGACACAGCCACTAGAGGAAAACAACCATAGCGATTATCCACCCGAGCTATATTAGAGTCAAAAGAAAGGGAAGATGGTATCTCTTGAGGACCTTAACCCTGATGACAGTATTTTCCTTACCCCTGATAATCCCGATCAAGGTCGTATTGTTCACATCACTTCCCCTATTAATCATCTGGTGGAACCCCATTCTACCCTTAGTGAGCCTAATCCTGACCCTCCACTTAGGGAATCAACACCTACAATCCAACATTCTGAGGATTTAAATGCGCCCAATGAAGGTGACCATAAGGGAATGAAGGATGAATTGGATCAGTTTTGGTCTCAGGGATACAAAGAGTCTATTTTAAAGGAGGATGATAACATGATGGAGGAAGCCGGCCTTAGAATCTGGAGTGAATCACAAGGGGATTATGTGTTATTTGAGGACTTACCCCCTGAGGATATAAATAATCTGGTGAAATCAGGATTCCTCCCTACTTTTGATTTTGAGAGTCATCATCCGCAAAATCAGGAGTTGATATTGGAGGACAAACACAACAGTGAGAAGCCTAGGAGAGACTCTCGGGGACAATACACATTAATTGAGGATTTATGCCCCGAGAAGAACAAAGAATTGAGTGATATAGGTTTACTCCAAAACATTAAGACTGATCCTCCTTCAGAAATAATTGAAGATACTAATCCAACTCCTCTCTTTACTAGTGAATCACATATACACCCCGACAAAAACTCAAGTAAACCAAAAGAATCCAGGGATAAAATTAATGATAATGATTCTATTGCTTCGACCCTACCATAAAAGGAATTTAATTTGGAGTCCACCATTGATTCACATATACTGGAAGGTAAAAATATGACTCCAATCATTAATGATGGCAGGGTGACGTGAATTTTTATGCAATAATTGTTAAGGAAAATACACAATCTGAATCGTTGTTGGAATTTGACTCGACACTGACTAATCCCTCATTGGGCAATCATTACCTCCCAACACCACAAACAACCCTTATACTCCCTAACCGATCCTTGGCTCAGGTCTCTGCTCACATACATTCTTTCTGGGGAACATATCCGGCCAGTACATTCTCGGGTAGAATGGCGAGTGTGAATTGATGCTTGTAGTTTCAGTCTCGCCATTCAAGGTTTGAAATAATTATGTTTATATCTTTTAAAACCCTTCCTGCTTTGGAGAACCCTTGTTATCCTCCACTTATTCTGTTTCGGGAGGTATTCCTAGACCTCCCTAGGTAGCCTACGAGGTTCTCTGCTTTCATGTCTTCTGGCAAGCATGTGGGATAACGTTGCATCATCAGCTCGCAAACATCCTTTGCTACCTATTTTCTAGGCCCATGCTGTTACACATATGCTTAGGGCCTAGCTCTTTCTGTCTAGAACCAAACTTACAGGTTCCCTATAAGTCTGGCTACCAACAAAAAATGCAGCGTTTGTTGGGAAACAACCCAGCATTCAGAATAATACCATCATCAAGTGATTTCCTTCCTTTCTCCCCCTGTTTTAATTTTACAATGTGGACATTGTAGGATTTAGGCATGGCGAGGTGCATTTTGCATTTTAGGCAGTATTCATCCATTTAGGTTAGGTGCATTAGCATAAAAAAAAAATCTCTTTTATTTTCTTGAGCTGAATTGGTTAGCCCTAGCAAAGCATCTTTATCAAGAAAGTGTCATTGAAAATTTTCTTCTTAAATTGTTTCTTAAATTTAGAATCTAGTACAGTTACTTCACTTGAACGTAGATTGGGTAATGGATCTTTGTAGAAAACCAATAAGTATTTTTAGTCTACTGAACCTTTGAACAGTTAATAGGGAGTCAGGTATACTATATTCCATTAAATCCACCTCATATTTGTGAGAAGAAAGTAGAGAGACTACTGGTACGCTAAGTCTAGTGCAAGGACTCTTAAATTCTAGATAATTAGATGAGGATACCTCAGAGTTAGGTATAGTTCTCGCTCTCTATTCCTATGTGTACATTGTGTGAATTCCTGAAAGTCACCAAATAAGACACATACACAGAGATTGAGTCCTAATAAAACTATGACTATGGTAAATGGTTACGACCGTCCATAGAGTCCTCGACTGAAGGAGGATAGTAATGTCAAAGGTCAGAAATACGATTGTCATATCCATTCCTTCCCGGTGTCGAGAGTAGGCACTTCCACCAAATAAGCTACACAATATCCTCTTAACCATCATCATCATTCCTAATAATGCCTCGTAAATAAAAGTATGTGTCGTTTCGTGTTAATAGTTAAAAAAAAAGAAGAAAAAGAGAGAAAAATAAGCAAAGGAAATATTTATATTTTAAAAAGAAAATAGAGACAAAAAGAAAAGAGTCCGAGTTTGGAATTTTATCTTCTTGTCATCCTTTTTATTAAATATCGATGCTTTTGAGGCAACAACAAAAACATCCATTGCGATCCACCAAATATGACACATACCTACTTTTCAGTATTTCTGATCACCCGAATACTGGCTGAGGTACTCTAACTTAGTTGTAGGGTTATTAGGACTTTAATTGAAGAGTGAATGGCATATAAGGCCACCAAACAGTGAGTACATTTACAAAATCTGGTAAGATTTGTGATCTCAGAAAAAAAATAAGGAAAAGAGTGAGCACAAAGGAACATCAAGGGAGCACAGATTTTAATCTCTTTCTAGGTTGACTTATTTGATAGCCTAGATATTTAGAGTCTGCAATACTAGACTACATGTAGCACCAGATGAGTATATGCCACCAAATACGAATCCATTCAACTCAGTATCTCCTACCTAAGCTAAAAAGCTAGGGTCTAACTACAGATTATTTTCTACTTTATCCTCGAGAGAAGTTACCTATCCCAATAAAATATTTACCAAGGGATAAGTACGAGCTGTAAATGTAAGTTGGCTTTTCACTTGGATCCATTACTTAGGCTACTATCATTTCACATTAGTCTGGATCTCTAAATTTTCGGAATAAGTAAAGAAAAAAAATCTTTGGTCATTTCCATCATTTTTCACTTTTGTTAGGAACTAGCAAAACTTAGGCATGGAAGTATTTGATGAGTCAAATTTATTGAACTATTAATTACGCCTAAGAACACTCAAGTTGGGAATTAAACTACATTTTCGAGCGCACATTATACTAGGATATTAATTAAACTCGAATTTTGACATTCCTATATTTTTAACACAATGCATATGCTCCATTGATCATTTATTAACATATTATTTATATATATGTATATTGTGCAGGTATCTTCAAAATTTCACAAAGGAAAAATCAAAGTTGAAATGCTCGGTTGAAACAACCTCCTCAACCTTCCCCCCTTTCCTCTCAACTACAAGATTCTTTTTTTTAAAAAAGAACGGCCACGCCCGGGCCTCGGGGGATCAGATCTCTTCCTCCCCTTGCGAGCACCTTCTCCCTAGCCGCCACTGTGGAAACAGCGTGCACCGTGATCAAGAGCATGCACCGTGGGACCCACCTTCTCTACGCACCCTCCTCCGCCCCTCGCCTGCCATGGTGTGCGCGGTGACAAAGTGCACACCATCACCATCACCAACACCATCCAGAACCACCTGCATCACCTTCTCCATGAATCCACACCCACCCTTCAACCGCAGACCATCGTCTCTTCAACCCATCTCCCCTGTTCCTCCCAAAGAACCCAACACCTCAAACCCCACCCCCCGCCCCTGCTTCCTCTTCTTCCTCAACCCGCCACCCCTGCCACGCAACACGTAAAGAACCCAAACCGCCTTCACATGCAGCAACCACCATCAATCCCCATCCTAGACGCCGATCGCACCAACGCTCCGACCACACTCAATTATACCGTTCCAGACCTCATCAACAGCCGCTCGACTCCACCGCATGCTGCTGGCCAATCCACCGCCACTAGCCTCACCTCCACCAACCGGCCAACTCTAGCCCTTGCCGACCACGCCGCCACAGTTGCCGGGTTTCCCTCGCTCTAGAGAACCTTCACGAGCACCCTTGATAGCCGCTTGCATGCGTACAGGACCTCTGCACTCCTCCCCTATTTTCCAACAGTAAAGGGGTATTAGTTTTCTCTGATTTTTTTATTACAAAACACTATGCATTTATTTTTTATTGAATATTTAATTGAGTTTTACTGCGAAGTTCTTGTTAAATGACGTGAATGCGGAGCTGCTGTAGCTACACCTTGATTGGTCTATTTAGAGTTACTTGGGTATTAGTAGGTGCTCTCAACGTTGTAATTATTTTATTACCTTGGCATTTGCAAATATTTGGATGCTTATCTGATTGATGCATAGGATTCCTCGTTGATATCCACGTAGCTATCTCTATGCTATGAATGATGTAGGAAATATTTGTCGATATTGATGGATGATTTGCTCTACCTACATATACTTGATAGTCACTAAGGTACAGTAACTTATATTTTAGGATAAGATGCAATTTGCTCAGTGATGTTTGCATGGGTTATGAAGAATATTCGTGATCATAAATGCAATGTATGTGTGAGTTTATCTGGTTCGTACCTCCCTGTGGATACGACATTCGAAACTAATGTAATTTGTTACATTAATTATTATCTTTGACTGAGAGATTTCCACCACATAAAATATGTCATATCTCATTCTAATGCTATCGACTTCTTAATCAAGCGAAATTCTCTCCATCACCTGGCGTGCTCCCCCTCCACACCAACCTGCAGTCGTTCCCCTCTCTAATCAGCCACCGCTCGGTCTCCTCTTGATCGATCACATTGATCAATCTTGGTATACTACCTGTCCTCTTTTCTTTTCTTCCTTCTTAGATTTCTAATCTTAGGTAGTGATATTTCATCGGTTTGTAGCTATCTTACCATGTTTCTGATGATTTTTGATGTATATGTGAGCTATTTCATCTGTGGAGAACTCTTTTTTTTTGCACAAAACTCATTTTGATCGATCAATCCCCATGCTTGATCAACCAAAAATCATTTTTCCAAAACACTGACTTGTCTGGATTTGATCAACCACTCAACCTTTCTGATCGACCAAAATTTGTTTTTTGATCGACCAATCAGTACTTTTGATCGACCAATGGCACCTAAATGTGCACGTGCTTCTTGTTCTGTCTCACGTGATGATATGTTTGATCGCTATTTTATCACCGAGGCTGTGCATGAGCACTTCTCTATTCTCGCCAAGCTATCTCCCCACATTGGTAGACCTGCAAACTTTACATACTTTGAGTCTATCTTTTTAGGTTTACGAGATAAATTTGCTTACCACCAAATATTGCATCTTTTGGAGTGCAACTTTTATGCAGGCTCCAAGACTAACCGCATTCCTGATGTTGGCCCAATGGCTTGTCACCTGTTTCATACTAACTTGAAAAACATAGGTGAAGGGTTCAACATGGAGCTCACTACTAACATTTATGGGATCGAGGTTTTGGTGAATGTCGACATTATCACCGAGATTCTTGGATGCCCTAATATTGGTACTAACTTCTTGGAACTCCACCAGTAGACCAAGAGTGACACCATTAGGGAGACTCTTCTCCCTCCCTTTCATTATAACTTGGGTTGCACCGCCAAGTCCCCCTATTTTCGAAGTCTTCCTCTATTTCTTAATTGTGTCTTCTCATGGAACTTTATGTCCAAGTCAACTTCTTTTGAGAACTACCCAAGGATTATGCTCATCACCTTATATGCCTTTATGAAGAACAAGCAATTCAACTAGAACCACTTGATTCTCTACTTGATGGACAAGAAACCCACCAGCTCCTAATTTGGGACTCTCCTATCTCATATCTTCCTACATTTCAATGTCTCAATGGATATCAACCACAAACAATTCATTACTCGAGTCTCCATCTTTTATAAGCTCACATATATTAAAATAGAGCAAGCACAGGGAGCTCGTGGAGAAGCCGATCCTTAGCAGCAGCCTCAGGAGCCAGCCAAACCTTCTACTCAAGGTGCTTCCTCCTCTACTGTACCTCCACCTTACTCACCGTACAACCACTTCACTACTACCTATCCTCCTCCAGTTCGTCCTACTCCTTTCTAAGACCAGGAGTGGGGTATTCTCAACAGGCAGCTCATCGGCAGGGACCACGTCAGTATTCAGGATGTTACTAACGATATCTCCTTGATGATGCACAGATAGTGAGAGACAGATACAATTTTTCTACACCATGAGCATCAGGTATCCAACTACCTGAATGCTCAAGGATAGTTCTTGGAGAGTCTATTCACAGCTTGCAGCAACAGTCCTATAGACCTCCTCATCCTCGTTGCTCTACAATAGTTCCTCCTTCAGCAACAGCTCCTCTAACAGCGTCAAACTAGCAGATTACTCCTCCTTGCTAGACAGCTAAGCAGCTAAAACCGACTTCCTCTGCATAGAGACATCGTTATCTTAGCCGACCGTCCTCTTTCTCGACACCATCAGATCCTATGGATCTTGAGTGGGATGCTGATCTCCAAGACACAGTGGATGCTTTGTTTGCTTCACTTGGATAGACTTTGGACCTTTCTTATTTGACTGCTAATACTTAGTTTCCTTTCGCACTATCTATGGCATGTAAAACTTTATATTTGTGGACATGTTTATTTATGCATGCTATTTCTCAACTACTTGCTTTAGAATACTTGCCTCTTATATCATGAGCAAATAAATTCACTGCTCTCTTTACTTGTTTAAGGGGGAGACATTAGATATAACTTATTTGCTTAATGTAGGTTTTGCTGAAATAAAAAGGGGAAAATATTATACATATCACTTGATTTATGATCTTATGCAAAAATTTCATAATATAGCTATTGCTCTTCATGCATAATTATAATTTTGTTATCATAAAAATTGGGGAGAATGTTGATGCCCCAGTTTTGATGAACTAAAATTATGTTATCTGCCAAACTAATCTTTCATAACTCTATCTTGACTCTGGAAATGAATAAAGCTCTTTGGAGTCATATGTTGTGTCTTTTTCTTTCTTGAGTCAAGATTCTATGTCTAGGACCTCAAAACTATTTCTCACAAAATACGATTTACCTAACAACTAAGTTTAGATATAAATTGATCAACCAAAATCATTTGATCAACTAAACACCTTTTTAATAGATCAAATTAAGTCAAATTAAGAAGTTCATAAAATCTTTTTAATCGATCAAAACCTAATTTAATCGATCAAACTGTAATCGACTAAACCTTTAGATTGACCAACCAAATTCATTTTTTATCAACCAAAACATATAATTTGACCAACCAAATGCCTTTGAAAAGCTTCCTTTTTAGTTTGAATTTTAAGTATAAATGAGATCTTTGGCAGCCTTTTTGTACACAATCCAGAACAAAAAAATCTCTAGAAAAAGTGCTTCTACACCTTCATCTCTATAGTGCTTCTATGCCTCTGCTTCCTCACTTTGCTAAGCACTCTGATCAAACGCCGCTACGAAAAAACTTTGATTGATTTCTTTTTGAGGTTCCATTAGGATTTCATTGTACTACTTTCTTTATGCTATTTTGATCTAGGTCCCAAGTTATTTTAGGGAAGACCCGTTGTTGTGGTTCTCTTTAAGGTTATTAAAAGAAGGGTACTTGTAAGAGGTTGTGCAACCCTCGTTCAAGTGGTGCATTCGTAGATTAACTAGCGTTGTATAGTCAGGAAAAACTAAGCTAAGAGGCTTAGGTAGTAATTTTTACCCCTAGAGGTTTCTACCATAAATTCAGGTGCACTTGTGAATGTTCATTTCTGGTTTGTTTAAAGATTATTTTTACATTGTCATCTATACTATTTACCCATCCCCACTAATATAGCATATTAGATCCCCAAGAACTTACATCGTGCACCGATGAAAGTGAGGAGACAAAGCTAGTCAATATGCCATAGGACCAACTCGCTTGACAATCTCAAATGGGCCCACGTAATGGGGTCTCAACTTTCCCTTAATTCTAAAATGGTGAATTCCTTTCATTGACGACACATGCATAAATACTCTATCTCCCACTAAAAACTGCAAATCTTGTCATTGACGATCACTAAAGCTCTTTTTCCTAGATCTAGAGGCCAACAATTTTCTCCTAATGAGGGTAACTTTTTCTGACATAGGTTGCACCAATTCTGGGCTTTGCATAGATTTCTCTCCTACTTCTGCCTAGCTAATCGACGAAGAGCACTTTCGCCTATATAATGTCTTGAAGAGTGCCATGCCTATACTAGCATGGTAGCTATTGTTATATGCAAATTCGACCAATGGTAGGTGGTCCGCCCATGACCCTTGCCAATCCAGCATGCAAGACCTCAACAAGTGCTCCAAGGTCTAGATAGTCCTCTCCGACTATCCATTAGTTTAGTGATGATACGCCAAGTTGAATTTCAGCTTGTCTTGCTTGCTCGAAATCAGGTTTTAAATCGTCACGTTACAGTATAGTTGAAATCTCGCGAAAAACAGATAAAATTTATACTCGAAAAAGTCCGAGGTCGTTCGCTGAGAGCAAATAGGAATTCAGTTCTCAAAATTGCACTTTAAAACAATAGAGATACGAAATTGTAATCAGAAATTGATTCAGAGTAATGTAGCAACAAGATCAAGTATCAAGTAACTGCAAAAAGAATGGAGTAAAATGGTGATTTGAATAACCAATTACTCCCTTCAATAATGACAAATAGAACTCAATAGATATATATATGAAATAATCTCAGCTATTTGAATAATCAATCTGATTTCTTCTTCTGCATCTTGCTTTCCTTCTACTTCTTCTATGCTTCTCTTTTCTTCTTCTGCTTCTTCTCTGCTTCCCTACCTTTCTTCCTGTGCAGCTCTTCTTTTCTTCTTCTTCTTTCTTTCTCTGCTTCTTCAGCCTTTTTATTCTTCTTCACACAGAGGGGGAAGGATCCTCAATTTTGGCTAAGTGTCAGCTAAACCTTCTCAGAGCAAAACCCCTGCCCCCGCACACGGTCCTCTCTTTCTCTCCTTCGGTCATGCTTTCCTAGAGCCTCCAACAATATCGGGTTATCGGGTTTCGGACCTAGAACGCACCCAAGTCTAGGGTTGCGGGCGTGATATCGCAACCGAGGAGTGAAATCGAGTTAGGCGGGTCGGGTCAGTGCCAGGATCGCGGGAGACAGGTCGCAGGCGAGGAACAGGTGAAGGGTGAGCGGGGACCTCACCTTCGTGTGTTGAGGCGATATGCCTACAACACAAAATCAATTTATGCGGCGATGCACCCTCACAGATTTCCGAGGTAGGACTAAATCCCACCCTTGTCTTCGCGCGGTTGGCAGTGGATGATGCGTCTAATTGAGGGAGCTGCAACTATAGAGATCCTTAATTCAGGACCTGGAGACCACCCTGGAGAGGTTCCACGTCGCCTGGAGGAAGCACCTAGGACTTGCAATAGCTGGAGAAGGCTTCAAGCTTCGCTCGAAGCTACATCCATGGCGGCTGAAGAGCGAACACCTGAAATCCAACATACGGCCTCTCGGCCCTGTTAAATAGGTTCAGGAGCTTCACCGTAAGGTGTGGAGTGCGTTGGTTGTGGTTGTAGGGTAGATAGTCGTGTGTGCTAGCCAGACGGTGACGAAGACAGAAGCCGATGATGGGTTTGTTCGGTGGCGTGATTGAGGGACCAAATCCCTCAATTTCTTGAGGGGTTTTGGTCTGTGGAACACGGCGTAGCTGATGGAGGTGACAGCAGAAAGTTTCGAGCAGTGTGGTGGTGTGTAGGCGTCGCCAGAGCTTCACCGGAGGTGGAGAAGATGAAGTGCGAGAGGTGGCGGTTAGCGGTTGTGTGTGTTTGCGAGGGTGGAAAAACGAAATAAAAAGAGAGAGAGGAAGAGAGGGACTTATCGAGGTGATTGAGAGGCGGAGGGCTCCAATGTTGGTCGACCGAAGCTGGAGAAGGAGGGAGATGCGAAGGGGCGACGACGGTGATGCAGACAGAGGAACGTCCTCCCTTTGGCTGGAGAGGGTCGCGACGAAGAGAGGAGTTTAGGCCGTCCAATTTGATTATTGGACGACCGGAGGAGGGAGATTCAAGGGGGTTGCCAGAGCAGGGTTTTGTGATGGCCAGAGGAAGGGAATTGAGGTGATTTGGCTCCCAAAAACTTGCTAAAAAGCACGGTTGTGTGATGGTGTTTCTTTTATAGGCCATAGGAAGCCCTTCCAATCTTGGAAAGAAACTTTCAAGCTTGGAAGGTATTTGCAAAACAGGATACCCGAACCTTTAAAAGGTTCGCAAAGCATTTTGGGAAAGACTTAGAGCTTAGGGAATGGCTCAAATGGAAGGTAACTTCCCAAGGAATCCCCGTATCAATTTTGGGAGAGATTGATTGAGAATCGAGCGAGAAATCCTCGCTCGAAACTCGACGGAGAAGGTTTAACCTTCCAAAAATGGCACAGGGACCTGCTTTTGAAGAGGACAAAGAAGTTGGGGGGCAATTTGTAAGAGAATTCAAAAGTTCAGGGCCTAAATGAGATAGAAAGAGTCTAACTGGATCAAAATGCAAACTTGGTCAAAATAATCTCAAATCGGGCCCAAATTTTGATACAAACCTAATTTGGACCCAAGGAATCCAATGGTGAAGTTAGATTTAGGTTTTAACAAAGTTTGACTAGGTAATTTATGCAAAAACCTAAATTAGGGCAAATGTCTGTCTGAGACTCTGTTTTGAGTCAAGACGGGTTCTGATAGTCATATTGAAGGTTCCAAGTCCTAGATAATATTTTTTTATGAATTCTAAAGGGTTTATGTGAATTTTACCTAGACCAAAATCTCAATTAATTAAGTGGATCTGTTTTTAGAGTTTCAAAAGTCATTTAATTCTCAAAACACGTGCAAACTCTTTTTTGTCTGTTCTAACCTACTTGTTAGCCTTTTAGGATGATTTGACCCTTAATTACCCCCTGGGGAAACCCGTGATTGTATTGCATTCATAATATGATGGTAAAACTGTAATTTTAACCATGTTTTGTTATCTTTCCCTCAGAATGACTTTGTAATGAAATATGGCTCTCTGCAGTTATGTAGGAGCATTTACTGACTTAATTAGATCAAAATGAGCTAGTTATGGTTCATGATGATGTTTTCATCATACCCCCATGCCTAACTTTTGTTAGTCCCTTAGCAAAATCTCACGAAATTAACTTTAATTCTAGGCCATATGCCTTTTTATTCTCAAAACTCTGGTGTATGCTTTCTTTTGTATATTAGGTCAGAATGCTGATGGTAGGCTTAGAGGTACTCAACTACCAACCAAGATCAAGACCTCACCATCTCTAACCTTAGTTCGTCATGAAGGTTTCTAAGGCCCACAAGAACTAACCTAAGGTTCATTGAACTCTGCGATTAAAGCACCCGTGCTTGTAATATGTTTTAGCCCAGGTTCAGTTCGCAGTGCGTTTTCGTAAGAGAGAGACAGAAGAATTTTTCTTTGTTTTTGGAGAATTTTCTCTCTCTTTTCTTTTTATTTCTAGCCTCGGATTAGCTTTACAACACAGTTTGTATCGGATTCCTAATTCCCACCATCAATCCTTGAAGGGTCATTAGCAATCGATACTTCGAGATAGCACCGCCCATGACAACCCCCAGAACCCTGGCTTTCAAGATTTCGAGATAATCCCACCCATGGCATTCCATAGCTAAATCCAGACCCTGCCAATCGACATTTCGTGATAATGCCGCCCATGGCATCTGAACCAGCACAAGGTGCTTACATGCCCCTGGTAGGATACTTAGATATCCTAAGAGACAAACACTAAGAAGACGATATGTTATTGCGGATCTTCGAGAGGGATTTCCTACTTCTCCATGCCGGGAACTCGTCCTAATCAACTTGTATTGATCAACCGCTCCTAATCTAGGTAACTTTTTTAGAACAGATTTAACGCATTTGCGTGATTTTGATAACTAAGCGCACTAAATCAAACTATGTGTGGATTGGGGTGCTTAGGTTACCGAATCCTGCAAACCAAAGGTCAATTAACGAGGCTGAATAATCCGTAAGCCTTAGACTTAATATTTAAGCTTCATATTTTCCCCAACCTCTTGAAGACTATCCAGATCTTAGCGAATACTTGAATTTTTAAGCCTAGAATCACAGCCCAAGAGGCTTCAGATCAGCGCTCATACTAATCTCTTTTGTCTCTTAGCACTTTTTATCTTTCATTTATTTTCTTTTTGATTTGATTTAAAATAAAGTCAATTCCTTAATCTTTTACTAATGACTCTCTTTTTCTTTTCTTTTCAAATTGTGCTCCTTTTTGACATTTTTATCTCCTCCCCTTTCTCCTCAAAAATGATATGCAATCAATTCACTCAAAATGCCCTCCCTTCTCCTATCTTTGTTCTTTTTTTCTTTTTTCTTTTTTGGTGTTTGGAATATATGCTTTTTTTTTATGAAATCCTTTCTTATGAAGTGATTCTCACAACGTTTTACACTTTAATACCCCCATGCTATGATTTGTAATATCCTCATTGTAAATTAGGCGGGTTCTAATTTAGCTTAGATCGTACATTAGAACAGGTTTTGGGTAGGTGATCGAGTCAGGGTGATTGTTGCGGATGATTTCAAGCTCAGGTACGGGTACCAGAGGTGGAGTCAGTTGTTCTAATGGACAAACCCTAAAGTGCAATACGAATTCAACATAAGATGTGTCAAGAAGGGTTTCGGATTTTTCAAAAAGATGACAAGTTGCCTCTCGTTAAGCGCTGAGTTTAATGCCATCAGCCGGGCATAATGAGCTCAGGGAGAATGGAGATCAAAAAATGCCTCAGCACTGTTCGTATCGGTGAGTTCAATAAACGGCTTAAGTCGCTGACCGTTCACAACAAAGGGTTCTGAATCAAGGCTGGTTGGCTAATTTCAATAACTCCATTTCCAAAGATTCGTCTCACCACAAATGGTTCAATCCATTTTGACCTAAGTTTTCCTGGGAAAAGTTTGAGTTTGGCATCAAAGAATAGAACTTTCTAGTCATGGTGGAAAGATTTTCGTACAATGTGCCTGTCATGAAAGGCTTTAACCCACTCTTTGTAGATACGCGAGTTCTCATACGCATCATTGCGTAGTTCCTCGATCTCGCTTAATTGTAACCGGTGGTGTATTCCAGCCTTCACTAGATCCAAATTGCACTTCCGTACTGCCCAATAAGCCTTGTATTCCATCCCGACGGGAAGGTGGCATGCCTTATCGTACACTAATCTGAAGGGAGACATGCCTAATTAGGTTTTGTGGGCGATCCTATAGGCCTACAAGCCTTCCGGAAGGCAAGTAGACCAATCTTTTCTATCAACCTGAACAGTGACCTAAAAGATCTTTTTGATCTCTCGATTTGACAGTTCTACCAGTCCATTAGTTTGAGGGTGGTAAGGAGTCACGATACAATGCGACATCCCGTACTTTTTCATCAGGGACTGGAAATGCACATTAGTAAAATGAGACCCGCCATCGCTAATGATGGCCTTAGGAACCCCAAATCTGGTAAAGATGTTCTCCTGGATAAATAGAAAGACAACTTTATGATCGTTAGTTCTTGTAGGGACGGCTTCGATCCATTTGGAGACATAATCAACAGCGAGTAGAATGTATTCGAAGCCGTTAGATCCGAGAAAGGGTCCCATGAAATCAATTCCTCATATGTCAAAGATTTCACACACAATAATCAAGTTCAAGGGCATCATATCCCGCGAGCTCATGTTGCCAAGGGTCTAACAACGAGCGCATGCCCTACAATACGTTTGTCTTTGAACAAAGTGTGTCAAAAGAACCCACACTGGAGAATTTTTGCTGCGGTTTTACGCCCAAAGAAATGGCCACCGTAGGCCTGGTCGTGACAGAATGACATTACGTCATTGACCTCGTCGTCAGGAATGCATCTCCAGATCACTTGATTATTGCCAATGTGGAAAAGTTATGGTTCCTCCCAAATATAATACTTGGCCTCGGTAATCAATTTGTTCCACTTGGAAGTCAACCAATCTAGCGGAACTTTCCCCGTAACCAAGTAGTTTACAATATCAGAAAACCATGGGAGACAATGAATGGCTAGCAGGTGCTCGTCCGGAAAATGCTCAGTGATTGGACCAGACGAGTCGATGACGGAAGAAGGAAGATGGGACAACTGATCAACTCCCACGTTCTGTTTTCCTATTTTATCGTGAATCTCGAGATCGAATTCTTGCAGCAGCAAAATCCAGCAGATTAGTCGAGGTTCCGCATCCTTCTTTGCAAAGAGGTGCCACACTGCAGTGTGACCTGAGTATATGATAACACAGGAACCCAAAAGATATGATCTGAATTTTTCCAGGGCAAATACTACAGCTAGCAGCTCTTTCTCAGTAACTGTATAGTTACACTGAGCCTCGTCAAGTGTCTTGCTAGCGTAGTAAATGACCACAGGTTTCCCATCTATTTTCTACCCAAGTACTGCCCCTACAGCATAATCGATGCATCACATATGATCTCAAAGGGTTAAGATCAATCAAGGGACTGCAAGATAGGTGCTTGGGTAACTCGATCACACAAGATTTCAAATGCCTGAGAGCACTCCTTGGAGATTTCAAAGGGGACATCCTTAGTTAGAAGATTAGTCAGGGGGCGCGTGATTTTCAAAAAATCAGGAATGAATCGACGATAAAAACTGACGTGCCTCAAAAAGGATCGGATGTATTTGACCGAGCTAGGCATGAGTTTGAAAATTATATTAACCTTGGCTCGATCAACCTGGATGTCTTTTTCAGAGATGGGATGTCCCAGGACAATGCCCTCAGGTACACATGAAGTGGCTCTTTTCCTAAGAAAGAACCAAGTTCACGTCAATGTATCGCCTGAGGATTTGGACCAAGTGCAGGAGGCAATCATCAAATGATTGACCAAATATTGAGAAGTCACCCATGAATAATTCAAGGTATTCACCAACCATATCTGAGAATATGGCAAGCATGCATCGCTGAAAAGTGGTAGGTGCATTGCAGAGACCGAACAGCATCCTTCGGAATGCATATGTTCCGAATGGGCAGGTGAAGGTGGTCTTTTCTTGGTCCTCGGGATGGATTGCAACCTGATTATAACCGGAGTACCCATCCAAAAAGCAAAAGAATCAATTTCCCATTAGTTTATCGAGAATCTGATCAATGAACGGTAGTGGGAAATGATCATTCTTCGTGGAGGAATTGAGTCTTCTGTAATCAATGCAAAGTCTCCATGAGTTTGCTATACGGGTCGGTATGGTTTCTTCGATTTCAGTCGTGATGACGGTGAGCCCTACCTTCTTAGGCACAACTTGCATTGGACTCACCCACCAACTGTCGGAGATCAGGTAGATGATCCCTGCATTTAACTACTTGATGATCTCCTTTTTCACGACATCCTGCAAATTTGGATTTAGGCGTCTCTGCATTTCACGGGATGGCCGTGAGCCCTCTTCAGTGTATAAGTGATGTGTGCAGTATGAAGGGCTCATACCAATCAGATCATCGAAAGTCCACCCAATGGCTCTCCGATGCTGCTGGAGAACAGACATCAAGCATGTTTCCTGATCAGGTGTGAGTCGGGAGTTGATAATCACAGGAAACGTCTAATTGGAACCCAAAAAGACGTATTTGAGATAATCGGGAAGAGGTTTTAATTCCATAACTAGGTTGTCAGCGGTAGTGGGTGGTTCAGGGTGGGTGTCGAGAGCAAAGGAAGGAGCTATGGGTGTGTCTAGGTTGAGTTTCGACTCCTCTAATTGCAGGTTTTGATCTTCTTGTGGTTGATCAGAAATAATCGGGTTTTCCTCAATACATAAGTCGTCAACCACAGCCTCGATATCGTAAATCTGCTCTATAACTCCACAATTAATTCCTTGTTGAGCCTTGAAGATGTCAATCTTTAGTGTCTTCCTCCCAAATTTTAATTCAATTTGGCCCTCCTCACAATTGATATTGGCCCTAACAGTGGTTAGAAAATATCTCCCTAATATATTCGGTGTATTCTTCACTTTCTCAAGAGCATCCATGTCTAAGACAATAAAATCCACTGAAAAATAGAAATCATGTACCCTAATTATAACATCCTCGAGAATTCCTTTTGGTGACTTAATTAATCATTCAACCAGCTGTAAAGTCATTTCTGTCGATTTAAGCTCAGATTCCACAAAGTAATCTAGTAGGGATGTAGGTATCAAATTTATGGAAGCTCCTAAGTCCAATAAAGCTCGGTCGAATTGTATATCACTAATTGCACAGGAGATCAGAGGGGCGCCTGGGTCTTTTGCTTTAAGCGGGAGTTTGCTCAAAATGACGGAGCTGGCTTGTTTTGACAGTTCAATCGGGTTCCCACTTCTGGTTCGCGGCTTACGCTTAGGTGTACACACGTCTTTCAGAAATCGTGCGTAAGTCGGTACGTGGCCTATCGCATCCATCAAGGGGATATTTATATGGACTTGCTCAAAGAGCTTAACCAAGTCCTCCTTAGGTGCCACGAGTTTGGCTGTCCTTTTTCCCTTGGTCAAGGCCTCAGGAAATGAAACCTTAGATGGTTCCTCTAGAATTGGCTCAGACTCTTGATCTGGGACGGGTGTGTCCTAGATGACCAATCTAGGGTTAGGGTTTATATTACCAGGCTGGGAGTGACTTGGATAAGGTGGGTCCTGTGTTGTTTTGCCACTCTGGATAGTAACAGAATTCAATCCCGCCTGGTTTTGGTTTGGTGTGGGCAAAAGACTTGCTTGCTGCTAATAACCCGCATATGATGTCGAAGCCTCCATCCTGACGGGTGATGGAGTAGAAGGGGCCTGATAAACAAAGTGAGCTTGGCCCTGATTTGGGTTCATAGCGCGCCTCTAGTTCGGCACGTTATTCGGATTAGGCAGAGGTTGTGAAGGAAGTGCACCAGGTTGGTGAAGATTTGCCATCTGAGCAAGTTGATTGCGAACCTCTGTGATCTTGTCTCTATGCTATTTTTGCATAGCCGCATTCATCTTCTGAATGTCAGCCAGAGTCTGAAGGATAAAAGTCATTTAATCTGCATGAGTCGGCCCAGATTGATAAGTTGGGTTAGGTCGAGGCTGAGGCGGCTGATATGGACGAGGAGCTTGTGGTTGAGGCTGATATTGAGGTCTCTGATTTTGATTATTTCCTAACCATGTGAAATTAGGATGATTATGCCATCCAAGGTTGTAGGTGTTTGAGAATGGATCATTCTGAATGGCGTTGAAGTCCTCGTAGGTCTGAGAAACATCAAAAAAGTCAGAATACGAGGGTTCAGAGTTCCCCCAATTAGAGTAGGTGGGTCCAGAGTTTCCTCCGAAACCAGAATCAGATGAGGGTGGATACGGGTCCATCCCCTGAGAAGATCGATGATAGATGTTATGCACAGCCTCCCTACCAGAGGGCGGTTGTGCGAGCGGGTTTTGCGCAGAGGTGGCTCGCTGCAAGTGTCGAGTTAGCTCATCCACATTCTTCTTAATAATAGAGACCTTGTCCAGATGACTGGCCATCAGTTCCAAGTCGACAGAAGAGGATAGGCCCTGCGTCTCATGTGCTCCCTTTGGATTCGTCAATGCACGGGCATTCGTCTGGTCGAACATGCCCATGGATTCATTATTGATGGAGTTCTCGCACATATTCTCGAGAATCTCCCACACGGTGTCTTTGTGTTGACCCATGATGTTTCCTCTGCAGGTCGCATTGACGAATAATCGAATATCCTCACGGAGTCCTTGGTAAAAAGATTAGACTTGTTCCTATTTAGGAACTCCATGGTGGAAACACTTTCGCATGAGATCCAGAAAATGATCCCATGCCTCATGGAGCGATTCTCTTGCTTGCTGCATGAAATGCGTGATTTGGTGCCGTAAAGCATTTGTCCGACCAACAGGGAAGAACTTTCTCAAAAACTCGGATTGAAGTTCCACCCAGGTGTTGATTGGACGCGTTTGGGTTTGTACCAATGAGCAGCTTTATCCATGAGAGAGGAGAACATTTTCATGAGTAGGACATCCCGATTTTAAGCTTTTAACCCAAAGGTCTGGACCAGATGCGTAAGTTGCTTGATATGCTGGAAAGGATCTTCGGAATTACGCCCATAGAATTTGGAAATGGCATGAATCATGTTGGGCTTAAATTCAGTATCAGGACCTCCAGGGGGTTTTGTACTCGAAGTTCGATTGCTACCGCAACGGGATTGTAGTGATCTTGCATCATTGGATGCTGTAGTGGGTTCACAAAGGCTTGGAATAAATCATTGAGGCGCTGAAGCTAATTTTCAAGATTATTTTCTTCTGCTAGTTGTGCCATGATGATGGATGAAGGAGAATTAGGTTCAGATGAATCAGAAGAGATATCAATTGGATTGGGTTGCTGCACAAACAAGGAGGTCGAGGCTTGGCCTCGACAGGAATGAGTAGCTAATGGAAGCTTCAAGGATGGTCTTAGAGACCTCCTCCCGAACATGCATCGCTGGAGTAGATGAGAGGCAGAATGTGATAGACCCAATAAAAACATCCAAAAAAAAATTTTTTGGATGATTATAGAGGTTCGGGGTAGATGATACCCTTTAGTCAGAAAGCCGTCCACCTGAGAATTACCTGGCTAGCCAAAGAGGGAGAGTCCCACAAAGACTCCTACACAGTAGAGCGCTCCCACGAGTTACAGGGTTTCCCCCACTCGACCTCTCTTGTCACTGATGATCCAGGTAGACCAGAATGGGGACTTGACCTCTTAAGTTTACCAGTTTTAATTAAGAGCAAGGGTGCTTATGATTTCACTTGAACTTTTAAGATATTTTTGTGAAGAAGTGACCTAATTTGAAGATTGGTTAACCCAAACAAGGAGGGTCAACTTCACCTGTATTGTCCTTTTGATAAATTTAGGTCCCTCTTTTAGTGTCCAAATGAATTTAAGAGCCTGATTTTAGGGTTGTGCTTGAATAAATCAATTCAATCAAGGTTTAGGCACACATTATTTGGAAAGATCAATTCTTGATTAAGCAAGCGTGTGTCTAAAACCCAAAACTGGAATCCTTAAATGGCTCTGATTTGGTCTAATTTAATTTGTCAAAATGTGATACCTAGGGCTTAAGCAAGAATGTGATAGCCCTAGATACCTTAAGATCTTAAGTAGGTGCACAAATCAGGGTTTGGATGTTCTCTAGAATGTATCAAATCAGGCAACTTGATGATTTGTCTAAGAATAGAATGCAAGTAGCCCTAATTGATTTTTTTCTTTTTCTAGCTTTTTCAGATTTATGGGCTTAGAAGAAGGTAGATGGAGTTTACCTATCCCTAGAGTGATTGATGTGCGGCTGATCTTCGTTTAATGAGTCCCTGAAACATATTACAATCAAAACAGATGTTGCAAGTTAGAATCCAATCTAATATTGCAATCAAGAGATCTGAATTGTGCGTTGCTCCCCAGTAACGGCGCCAAAATGTTGCTCGCTCGAAATCAGGTTTTAAATCGTCACATTGTAGTATAGTTGAAATCTCGCGAAAAATAGATAAAATTTATACTCGAAAAAGTCCGAGGTCATTCACTGGAGCAAATAAGAATTCAGTTCTCAAAATTGCAATTGAAAACAATAGAGATACGAAATTGTAATCAGAAATTGATTTAGAGTAATGTAGCAATAAGATCAAGTATCAGACTGTAAAAAGAATGGAGTAAAATGGTAATTTGAATTACCAATTACTCCCTACAATAATGGCAAATAGAACTCAATAGATATATATATGAAATGATCTCAGCTGTCTAAATATTCAATCTGATTTCTTCTTCTGCTTCTTGCTTCCCTTCTACTTCTTCTCTGCATCTCTTCTTTTCTACTTCTTTCTTTCTCTGCTTCTTATGCCTTTCTATTCTTCTTCTTCACACAGAGGGGGAAGGATCCTCAATTTTGGCTAAATGTCAGCCAAACCTTCTCAGAGCAAAACCCCCTGCCCCCGCACACGATCCTCTCTTTCTCTCCTTGGGTCATGCTCTCCCAGAGCCTCCAACAATACCGGGTTATCAAGTTTCGGACCTAAAGCGCACCCGGGTCCAAGGCTACGGGTGTGATACGCAGTCGAGGAGTGAAGTCGGGTTATGCGGGTCATGTCAATGCCAAGCCCGCGGGGGACAGGTCACAGGTGAGGTGCAAGTGAAGGGTGAGCGGGGACCTCACCCTTGTGTGTTGAAGCGATATGTCTACAACACAAAATCAATTTATGCGACACTACGCCCTCACAGATTTCCAAGGTGGGACTAAGTCCCACCCTTGTCTTCGCGTGGTTGGCAGTGGATGATGCGTTTCATTGAGGGAGCTGCAGCTGTAGAGATCCTCAATTCAGGACCTGGAGACCTCCCTGGAGAGGTTCCGCATCGCCTGGAGGCTGCACCTGGGACTTGCAATAGGTGGAGAAGGCTTCAAGCTTCGCTCGAAGCTACGTCCATTGTGGCTGAAGAGCGAACACCTAAAATCCAAAATACGGCCTCTCGGCCCTGTTAAATAGGTTCAGGAGCTTCACCGTGGGGCGTGGAGTGCATTGGTTGTGGTTGTGGGGTGGATGTCATGTGTGGTGGCTGGACGGTGACAAAGACAGAAGCTGGTGATGGGTTTGTTTGGTGGCACGATTACGGGACCAAATCCCTCAATTTCTTGAGGGGTTTTGGTCTATGGAGCACAACAGAGCTAATGGAGGTGACAGCGGCAAGTTTCGAGCAGTGTGGTGGTGTGTAGGCATCACTGGAGCTTCGCCGAAGGCGGAGAAGATGAAGTGCAGGAGGCGGCGGTTAGTGGTTGTGTGTGTTTGCGAGGGTGGAAAATGAAATAGAAAGAGAGAGAGAGAGGAAGAGAGGGACTTATCGAGGTGGTTGAGAGGCGGAGGGCTCCGGTGTTGGTCGACTGGAGCCGGAGAAGGAGGGAGATGCGAAGGAGAGGCGACAGTGATGCAGACGGAGGAACACCCTCCCTTTGGCTGGGGAGGGTCGCGACGAAGATAAGAGTTTAGGCCGTCCAATTTGATGGCTGGATGGCCGGAGGAGGGAGATTCAGGGGGGTCGTCGGAGCAGGGTTTTATGGTGGCTGGAGGAAGGGAATTGAAGTGATTTGGCTCCCAAAAACTTGCAAAAAAGTACGATCGTGTGATGGTGTTTCTTTTATAGGCCATAGGAAGTCCTTCCAAGCTTGGAAAGAAGCTTTCAAGCTTGGAAGGTATTTGCAAAATAGGATACCCGAACCTTTGAAAGGCTCTCATGGCCTTTTGCGAAAGACATAAAGCCCAACGAATGGCTCAAATGAAAGGTAACTTTCCAAAGAATCCCCATATCAATTTTGGGAGAGATTGATTGAAAATCGAGCGAGAAATCCTCGCTCGAAACTCGACGATGAAGGTTTAACCTTCCAAAAATGACGTGGGGACCTGCTTGTGAAGAAGACAAAGAAGTTGGGGGGCTATTTGTAAGAGAATTCAAAAGCTAAGGGTCTGAATGAGTTAGAAAGAGTCTGATTGGACCAAAATGCAAACTTGGTCAAGATGATCTCAAATTTGATCCAAATTTTGGTACAAACATAATTTGGACCCAAGAAATCCAATGGTGAAGTTAGATTTAGGTTTTGACCAAGTTTGACTGAGTAATTTATGCAAAAATCGAAATTAGGGTAAATGTCTGTTTGACTCTGTTTTGGGTCAAGATGGGTTTTGATAGTCAAATTGAAGGTTCCAAACCCTAGATAAAATTTTTTTATGAATTTTAGAGGGTTTATGTGAATGTTATCCTGACCAAAATCTTAATTAATTAAGTGGGTCTATTTTTAGGGTTTCAAGTCATTTAATTCTCAAAACACGTGCAAACCCTTTTCTGTCTGTTCTAACCCACTTGTTAGCCTTTTAGGACCATTGGACCCTTAATTACCCCTTGGGGAAACCCGTGATTGTAGTACATTCATGATATGATTGTAAAACTGCAGTTCTAACCATGTTTTCTTGTCTTTCCCTCAAAATGACTTTGTAATAAAATATGGCTCTCTGGTAATTATGTAGGAGCATTTACTGACTTAATTAGATCAAAATAAGCTAGTTATGGTTCATGATGGTGTTTCCATCAGCGTGGTACCCAAGGATTCTTGTAGGCTGATCTAGAAATGGGATACGAACCTCGAATCTCGATCTGAAACAATATCCTTGGGAACCCCATGTAACCTGACAATTTCCGTAACATAGATCTCAGCTAGCTGACTTGGCTTGTGGGTGGTCTTTATTGCCAAAAAGTAAGCTAACTTAGATAGTCGGTCAACAATGACCCAGATAACATCATGCCCATTTGAAGTCCTCAGCAATCCCACCACAAAGTCCATGGTGATGTTCTCCCACATCTACTCTGGTAGTAGGAGAGGATGTAATAAACCTACAGGGCTTCTATGTTCGGCCTTCACTTGTTGGCAAGTCAGACATCGACTAACATATTGTGCCATGTCTCGCTGCATGCCTTTCTACCAGAAATCCTTCTAAATACTCTTGTACATGTGTGTACTCCCCAGGTGAATAGTCAGCTTAGAGTTATGCATTTCAAAGATCAGTCGTCTCTTCTGAAAGCACTAGAGCGGGGTGATTACTGCTAAAAAGGCGGTAAATAAATAACTAATTCAGGTTAATGCAGATTCAAGATATGCTCAAACAATCTACACATATAACAACAATGACAACATAAGTATTTATAGTGGAAACCCAAATTCGAGTAAAAATCACTACTTAGATCTCCCAATCTAGGATTTTGCCCCAAGTCAAACTTGGAAAACTAACCGATACTTATGGGGTACCAAACCCTTTTACAAACCCTCTTGATTTCCCACTCGAGTAAAGCCCTCTTGCTCAAGAGGAAAGGAACCCACAACCCAGGCACTCGGATTACAAGAGGTGAAAAAATAAAATTGAATTAAAATACAGTTTTGCTCCTATAGATAGCCCCAATAAGTTATGCAATTAATTATATGAACCAACTATCTATGAGGCTAAAAGAACTCCCTTAGTGAGTGTATGAAGTTGACACAGTTGGGAATTGAAGTGGTTGAACTCTAAGAAAGGTGGCCTTCAAGAACAAGAGCTCAAAACACCTCCAATGAGCACCAAGTGGAGGCTTTTGCCGAATGTAAGCTTGAAAGAGCTTTTGAGTGAATTTTGGGTGTTCTCTAACCTTATAAGAGTGGGAACTCACTTGGTATATATAGATGGAGGTTAAGACTATTTTGTATGTGCAAAAGACCTCTATTTAACGTGTCAAAAGTTTCCCCATTTGATTTTCCAATGACTAATTGAATTTAACAAAAAGTACTTTAATTAACATTAGTTAAAAGTACCCTGACATTAGGTGAACTATCTAATGTTAGGTACTCAGTTAGGTACAAAATTCGCTCTCCCGGAACTTGTTTGGACGGCCTAAAGTGCACTAACTAACGTTAGGTATGATTTGTCTAACGTTAGATGCTCTGTTTAATGCAAAGTTCGTTATCTCCTGGAATTCTTGAGTTGAGCTTAGACCAACTACCTAACATTAGGTAACTTATACCTAACGTTAGATGGACTCTAAAATGTCCTCCAACTGTCCAAACCAAATTTGTTGATCTCATGGGCTCTAAGGTGATCTATTAATCCCTAAGGATATGTTTTACCATATTTTTGACCAAATTAGACTTATGGAAGTGGTGCCCTAATAGTGTAGACAAATGTTAATCTTATTGGGGCTTTCCTTACATTCTAAGAGATATAAAATTACAACTCAAATCCTAAAGTTACAAAGAGTCCTAAACTTGATCTCCTCCATCTTCGCTTCATAATTCGTCAAGAGAGCTTCAATCCAGACATTAATCTTGCAACAACCATGCATAACATATAATTTTAACCTCAATCACTTGATATACTTGTTATCATCAAAACCATCATTAAAGGCTAATATGGTACCTAATTGCTTATGCACCAACATCTTCAATGTCTCATGCTTAGGTATGCATAGCCGCTTTCGAAAATAGAGTGCTCCACTGAGCAAAGAGAAGTCGGGTAATCGTCCTGACATGACCCTATCTCAAATTCGAGCCAACTTTGGATCGGTAAACTGCATTTCCTTTATCTTAATGATCAGCTATGGCAGCAATCTACGTGACATGGTAAGAGTGCCTTAGAAATTCTACCCAATGATTGTCTTCCACTCACTGATCTCAATGATCCGATCCCACTTGTGCACTTGAAGCTGTGCCACCATTACCGTTGGGTTTCAACTCAAAGCATTAGCTACCACGTTGTCTTTGCCTGGATGGTATAGGATCTTGCAGCGTAATCCTTCAAGAGGTCCATCCAGCGATGCTACCTCATATTAAGTTCTTTCTGAGGGAGGATATACTTGAGGCTCTTGTGGTCGGTGAAAATGTTAAAAGTTTCTCCATAGAAATAATGCCTCCAAACCTTGAGGGCAAACATGACGGCTGCTAATTCCAAATCATGCATCAGGTAATTCTTCTCGTGATCTCATAATTGCCATGAGGCATAGGCACTTCTGCATCAAAACATAGCCAAGTCCAAGGTGTGAAGCATCACTGTATACCACAAATCCACCACTTCTCGAGGAAGAGCCAAAATCGGCACCAACGTAAGTCTTCACTTCAACTCTTGGAAACTTTGCTCACAATCTGGAGTCCAAACAAAGTTGACTCCTTTCTTGGTCAAGCCTGTTAACGGGACCACAATCTTAGAGAAGTCTTGGATGAAACATCGGTAGTACCCAGCTAATCTTAAGAAGCTCCAAATATCGATCACTGAACCCAGTTGAGACCATCTCAACACTGCTTCAACTTTGCTAAGTCCACCAATACACCTTTGTCGTTGACCATGTGACCCAAGAAGGTGACTTCTCTCAACCAAAATTCACACTTACTAAATTTGACGAAGAGATGGCTGCGTCGTAATGCATTCAACACAACCCTCAAATGTTCTGCATGTTGCTCCGTGCTCCGAGAATAAATAAAAACATCATCAATGAACACTATGACTAACTGATCCAATAATGGTCTAAACACTTGATTCATCAAGTCCACAAATGATGTAGGGGCATTGGTTAGTCCAAACAACATAACCAAAAACTTATAGTGGTCATATCTAGCTCGAAAGGCAGTTTTTGGGATGTCTTCCTCCCTTATTCGCAGCTAATGACATCCAGACCGTAGATCGATCTTTGAAAACACTGTAGACCCCTGCAATTGATCGAATAAATCATTAATCCTAGCTAGAGGATACCTCTTCTTAATCATAACCTTATTTAGTTGTCGGTAGTCAATGCAAAGCCGCATGCTTCCATCTTTTTTATTCACAAAGAGTACAGCTGCTCCCCACAACGACACACTAGGCCGAATAAATCCTTTATCCAAGAGCTCCTGTAATTGGATCTTCAGCTCCTTGAGCTTAGTCGGAACCATTTTGTACAGGGCTTTAGAGATCGGACTAGTTCTCGAATCTAATTGTATCTCGAATTCGATTTCTCTATGTGGAGGAATTCTTAGTAACTCCTCAAGAAACACATTCGGAAACTCATTAACTACAGGGACATCATGAAGGTCTTCCCCATGGTTGCAACCGCACAGGCTAAGAACCCCTTGCATCCCTTAGCCGAAAACCTATAGGCCTTCATTGCGGAGATTCTTTTTACAGCATCCCACTAGCCTTAGATCTCTAGTTGGCACTGTCCCAATGGAGAGGATTAATTTCTTCCTAAAACAATCTAGGAACACATGATGCCCTGCTAACCAGTCCATTCCTAGAATCATATCAAATTCCTTCATTCAAGGATTACCAAATTTGCTAATAGCTCATTATTAGCTATACTAACATAGCAACTAGGCATCCATTGCTTGGACACAGATACATGTTCCCCCAGTCTGGTGATCACACAGGGAATGGTTAGATCTAACACTGGTTTCCCTAGTTTGCTTGCAAATCTAGGTGACACAAAGGAATGTGCGGCCCTCGATTCAAAAAGAGCATTTACCACTACATTGCAAATGAAAATCAAACCTCGAATGACTGAGGTGAGGCCTGGGCATCTCTCAAAGTCAAAGCATTCACCCTTCCTACCACTTGACTCGCATTTGGCTGCCCCACTAACACTGATATAACCGACCTATTCATCGGGCAGTCCTTTAGATGTCTTGGCTACTGGCATAAAATGCAAAGTCACGGTTGGTTGCACTTCCCGCGGTGGTTCTTCCCACAATTTCTACATCCTGATTGCTTTTTCCACTGGCCATCTTGTTTCTTCCTCTGTCCTTGGGTGTCCTGAGCAACAGCCTCTAAAACCGATATGGTTTGAACCTGGTTGGGGGAGAAGCGCTCGGACACTCGAGGTCCACTAGTCATGGGGTTAAATCTCTTCCCTTGGCAGTTATTATGTCAATTTGGCACATCCAACTTCTTCTGAGACTGTTCTTGCTGCCATATTGTTGACAGGGATCTAGAGAGGATTAAGATTAAGTTATCATCGTTGTAGTGCAAAATCTTCAATCGATCTCTCAACAAATACAATTTATCAACTCGAAAATCTAGAGATGAAGTCTGAGGTCGAACACAGGGAGTAAGTAGAAATTCACACGCTAATCTCAATTAAAAGTATAAATGAGCACAAAAATAAGCTAATAATGATATTCAATGAAATTTTAATCTGTCACATTTGATATTCAATGAATAATATAAGTATTTCAAGAGTTAAAAAGGATAAAAAGATATCTAGACAAAATAATGGTGATTTAGATCACCAATTATTAACCTAAGCATATGTATAGCAATTACTCAATTGATGTTAAATAAATGAACAGTACCCAGACGTCTAATATTCAAGTCAGACGACTTAAATGTTCTCTGCTACAGTACTCTTATTTTCTTCTCTTCTGCTTTGGCTCTTCTTCCTTCTTCTGTTCTTTCTTCTGCCTTTCTTCCCTAGTCCTTCTCTTCTTCTCAGGCATGGCAACCTTCTTTTCTTTTGCCTTTCCAAACCTTCTCCCTTTCTTCAGTTCTTCCTCTTTCTTTCTCATGCACAAGGGGAGCAAACTCTTCCTCACAATTAAGTGTTGAGTCTCTTTTCTTCAGAGCGAAACCCCCCTCCCCCGCTCTCTCTTTCCTTCTCTTCTCTCTAATCTAGGTTTAATGGGTAATCGGATATGCGGTAACCCAGGTCCAGAACTGCAGGTGTGGGTCACAACCGAGTGAGATGGGCTTAGGCTGGTCAAGTCAGGTGCGGGTGAGCAAGGACCTCACCCCCAAGTGTTTGAGGCAACAAGGCACTGTGACGAATTCAATTTATGTGTTGCGGTGCACTCTTGTCCTCACGATGTGGGACTATCCCACAAGCCTCTTCTCGCGAGCACCTGTAGCTGAAGACATCCTCGATTGGAGTAGCAGCAGGTGATGTGGTCTCCAATTGACCACCTGGGAGTGGTCCTTGGGTGTTTCTGCGTAACCTGGGGGTGTCACCTAGGGCGTGTGCGACCTGGAACTTGAAGAACGTGGTGGTGGTAATGGTGGCAACGGCGAACCTTGAAAATCACGAACATGGCCTCTCGGCCACGTTAGAATAGCTCAAGCATTGCCAGACCATGGCAAGTGTAATGGCGGTGGTATCGTGGTGTGAGAGTGCGTGTGGAGGGTGGACGGCGACGGAGAAGGAAGCATGATGGTACGGTGTTCGGTGGGAGGTTCGGGCGAGTAATCCCCTCAATTTCTTAAGGGATTTTGCTTACGTGGACATAGCGGAGGTATGGGAGTTGTTGGCAAGGTGGATGGGCAAGTATAGCAAGCAAATGACCTCACCGGAGGGCGACCGAAGTTGGAGAGGATGAAAGGCGAACGGCAGTGTCGAGGGGGTATTTTTGGTTTTGGATAGAGAAAACTAACCTAAAAACTAAAAGAAACCTAACTAACTAGTCTAATGAGACAAAGGAGGTAGGATAACACCACTGTTGGCGGACCGGCACCATGGAAGCTGAAGTCTCTAGAGGGGGACAATGGCAAAGATAAGGAGAGGATGGCCCTCGCTTTGACTGGAGAGGCGCGGAGGAAGTCGGGGAAGAACGTGGCACTCCCAATTTGGCCATTGGGAGGCTGTAGGACGACGGAGGGAGAAGCTCGTCGATGCGAAAGCGAAGCGAGCCGAAGAGAGGAAATGAAGACTTGTTGTGGCTCAAAACCTTACTAATGATGTAGGGCTGTGCATGAGGGCTTTTTATAGGCCATTGGGTCGAGCTTCAAGCTTAAAAACCAAGCTTGAGAGCTTCGCAAATCAGGAAATAGGGTTAGAATTTTCAAGAGTTTGCATGAACTCTTGGATGAATTAGGAAGGTCGTGGAAGAGCTCAGATGGAAGACGATCTCCTCAAAAGTCTCCCTTCCAATTTTGGAAGAATTTCTCCATAAAATCAGGGAGATCTTCCTAATTGAAGATCAACTCTAGGTGAGTTCACACAGCCATGGTGGTAGGGACCTTTTCACGAAGAAGATGAAGAAGTTGGGGGGATCCTTGTAAAGAATTCGAAAGTTAGGGGCATGTGTGTGAGAAAAAAGAGTCAGACTGGACCAAAATACAAACTTAGTTAAAATGATCCTTAATTGGGCTCACTTTTTTATACAAACCTAATTTGGACCCAACGAATCTGATGGTGAAATCAAATTTAGGTTTTGACCGAGTTTGACTAAGTAAATTGCGTAGAATCCAAAATTAGGACAACTGTCTGTCTGAGATTCTATTTTAGGTCACAATAGGTTCCAATGGTCAATTCAAAGGTACCAAACTTTTGAAAATATTTTTCTATGATTTTTAGAAAATTTAGGTAAATTTTATCCTGACCAAAACCTCAGTGAATTAAGCAGGTATGTTTTTAGAGTTTCAAATGTTATTTAATTCTCGAAATACACGAAAACCCGTTTCTGTTTGCATGAATCCACTTATTAGATATTTATGACCTTTTAACCTTTAATTAACTCCTGAGAAATCCTGTGATTGTTCTGCAATTAAGATATTTTATTAAAACTGCAATTTTACCCCTGTTTTACTATTTATCTCAGAATAGATATGCAATGAATTACAGCTTTTTGACGGTTATGTAAGAGCATTAATCAATTCATTATGACTAATTTAAGCTAGATATGACTGATGATGACGTTATCATCACACACCACGACTAGGACCCTCTCATAGGCTAAAGCCTTCTCAGCTACCATGGCTAAGCTATCCATCGATGTTCCAACCAACTTAATCTTCAGATTGTTTTGCAACTCACTAATGAACCACCACATTTGCACTTCTTCCCCAGCAAAAGCCTTACTAGCAAAACGAAGTAGCTCCATGAACTCTATATTCATTGACCATCATTTAACCTTGTTGGAGGTTGATGAACTCATCCCTCTTCTGTGCTCTCCACTCTTGAGGGTAGAATTGATCATTGAAGAGCTTTAAGAATCTATCCCATGCTATCGACATCTATTCAGTGGTTTTGGTTGTGGCCCACTATCGCTCTACTATCCCTTCAAGCTGAAAGGTGGACAACCTCACCTTATGCTTCTCTCGAACTTGGAGGGCGTCAAACATTTTCTCAATCTTCAATAACCAATCTTCTGTTATCGACGAATCACCAGATCTTGAGAAGGTCGATGGCTTCATTTTTCTGAACTGCTCGAACTCAGCACTCTGGGTGAGTGCTACAAACAATGGCTGATTGGGCTCTTCGTTGTAAGGACGCTCGTTCAATTCTCCTTTACCACTACCACTAGCTCCATTGTTACCTTGGTTCCCCGATTCGGCCCCAATTCGACTCATAGCGTCAGCCAGGATCTATAAGGTAGCCTACATCTGTTGCATCGTGCCCTAAAACTGGTTTATGGCTGCGAGGGGATCGGGTTGATTTCGGCCGCCACCCTGTTGTTCCCAGGATTTTGGAGGCATCCTGTAATAGGCATAAACCTCCATCAAATTCACATCATAAAAGTCTAGCAATAAATGGTATGCAATACACACGGACTACAATCAATTTTCTGACTAACCCTAAACCAAACCCAGTAAACATACTTCTAGAGAAGTGTAATGCTCTGATACCACTGTAGGTTGTCACGCCCCGCTAATTCTCCAATGATTAGGGAGAAGATTAGCAGGTGTAACGACACTCGAGTCCCAGTTACTGAGTCAGTTAGAGTCATAATAATCCATTAAAGAGGCACAAGTAGAGTAATCAAATAAAACTAAAAGGGTCGAAACCTGCCAAAACTTCGACAGAATTTCCCTGATTTTCTCAATATTTCCAAAATCCTATACCTGAAATGAAAACCTATACATGCATACCACAATTGAAAAGTTGGTACACCCCACAATCCAAACACACTAAACAATAATCACGAAATATAAAACAAGCAGGCACACCCTAAACCATCACAACATCTTTAATCAAGAAGTATAGAAGGAAAACTAACCAGTATCAACCATCACTACCCACAACATACAACATTATTCTAATCTACGAGTATACATACAAATTCAAGTTTCACAGTTCGATTATTACAACAATCTACACAACTCAAGATATACATATATAACAAAAACAGGCCCCAACAATAGACTTTTCATGACATATAAAAGAGGTCATCACAAAATGAGAATAAAAGAGTGCTATTCAAAAATTCAATAGGTGGGCCCTTCCATGGCGCCTGGTGTCTCACCTCAGCTATCACCATCCCTAGGCACCCTAAGGTCAGGTAGAAGCATTGATCCTCTTGTACATGCAGTTGAAATTGCTCTAGGAAAGTCTCATAATCACTGTGCCATGGCATCAGATTTTGAAGGGTCATAAGAACGAGATGAGGCAATTGGCCCAATAGGGACAAAATTCTGTGTGCCAACAAAGCAAAAGCAGGTAGTGCATGGATACCATCTTCTAGGCTAACTATCCATTCTAATTCCTCCCCAATAGTTATCCCATAAACATTTAAATTTTTCTTTTATATCATTTGTTCTCTTATCTCGCCTTGGAGATTAACTTATTAGAAATCTTCCCTCTCTAACAGAGGTGATTGGGATGTACTCTCCTCTAGAGTCCCAGCCTGGTAGGCTCTCCTTGATCATGGGAGAGTCTAACAACACTAGTCATCCTCGAGTGAGGCATACACGTCCTAGCCTAGCAAGGACGGTGCTGACGTTGGTCAAAAGAGTTGGGCATTTTTGGGAGCGACTCAGGCCAAATCCTCAGGACTACAAGGAGTCGCTCGGCTCATATCCATTAAGGTACGGTCATAATTATTCATGTTTAGCTATGGTTGGGGAGGTTGGATGTTTAACGAGCCATGACTCCCCCTAGGAGCATGTATTCTGGGTGTGATCTCTCAGCCAGACATCTGACTAAGGCTACAACTCTAACCCAAATAAGCAGGACTGATCAGTCTGCATCATTGCTCCCTCATGGAACATGGTCCTCTGCATGCACCCTCTCAATACATCATCAATACTGAGGCCATGATCAAATCTTACATCCACGTGTCCTGACCTTTCAAGTCAAACCTGGATACCCCCTGGTACCTAAACTCAACGACAATCACCTAGTGTGTCATTGTGATCGGGAATCTCCTAGATTCCAGGGTCATCCATAAGTAGCCACTAGCTAGTTCAGTTCTTCAGGTCTCTTAACCCAAAGCAACGAACCTTTGGTTCAAGCAATCAATGTGCCATTTCTTACGAGTCTGCCTCTCTAGACAAAATCTCCAATTTCATTCATTTCCTTACCCCCGTAATGGGTATCTCACCGCTAGGGACCTACTAGATTCTTAGGGGTGTCACTTAAGATCCTATGAATCCAAGAAGTCTTCGTTGAAAGCCTCGTAGGAGTCATTAATTCACAGTTGGAGGTTAATCCTGTGTTTAGCCAAGGTTCTTATTGGCTTTTAATTCTTGCTTTAAAAAAAACTTGGAGGCCCTTACAACTTTAAATTTTTGGGTTTCAAAATCATTGGTATTTTCCTTTTGGCTCGTAAAGAGAGCTCAAGTTCATATAATTCGGCCCATTGTATACATTTTAGGAGCTTTTAAACCCTCCAAATCTTGTCATTTCAAGGACTCGTCTGTTTTCCAAATAATTCGTACTAATATACATATTCGAACCTCTCACACCCTCAACAAGCCCTCATAATTTTCAGTCCAAGTTCCTCCTCTAGTATGAAGCATCGTGAGCACAAGGAACTCATTAGAATAATTATTAATAGTTCACCACGGAAAGAGTATGCCAATCATCTCTCAATCTCTACCCATACCAAGGCAAGTACCTCGTATTCCTACTCGTATAAAAGGAATACAGAATCACATATACTACGGGAAACCTAATGCAACGAGTAAACATGGACACATGAATCATTTCCTACATGCCACACAAAATCCACCCAAACATAATCCAATCCCTCCCTTTAGCTCACCGACATTCATTCCATAACATAGGGTATTAGAAAAATTTATTCAACACAAGGGAACAATCCCTACCTGAAATAGGGGATCAAACCTTCCTCCTTGCAATGGTTGTTATCCCCCAAACTCCACCTAGCATCACAACAACGTCAACAACAAGATCAAGGATGGTGGTGAAAGATTTTCTCTATTGCACCAAAATACCCCAAAATTTGGGAGTAACCAAGAGCTACGAAAATAAGAGAAGTGGGTGAGGAGGAGGAGTGTACCTACAACCGTAGGATCCTAAGGCTATGTAGTAGCCTACACACAATCTCCGCCGTCAGCAGCAGCAGCCGTAACCTTGACACAAGCCACAGCAGCAGCCGCTGCCCCAAAGACAGCAGCTGCAGCAACACCATTGGCTGCAGCTGCACAGCAGCAGCGACAAGTCGACGAGCAAACCGTCGACGGTAGGCGATCGACGAGGTGATGGCCGGTGAGCAGGGGAAGGAGTAGGGGAAGGGGGTATGCCGTTGGAGAGGGAGAGGAGAAGTGGCTATCAGTGGAGTGGGGAGAATGGCAGTGTTTCTTGTGAAAAGGCAGGGGGGGAAATGGCAACAAGGAATGGGAGGGGATTTGGGTCGTTCCCAACTCAAAATAAAAATGGGGAGAATATCACCCATGTCCTACCACCCCACCCATTCGGCTATTTAAGTCCATCAAGTAAATTTTTCACCCAAAATCCCCTCATAAAACAAAATGTTAGGACTTGGGTGCGATCAATTTCAAGGGGTTCCAAATTCCCTAATCATGTGGTTAGGTAAGGGTTTGATATATTTCAAATAACTACAAAATTCTAAACCCTTACGGATTTGATGAAGGGATGTAAAAATTGCAAGTTAAAAATTTAAAGTTTAAATATTGTGTTTAGGTCCTCGTGAAGGGTGACTCCCTCATTTGAAGATCTAATGGTTAGTTTTGGTTTGCGCAAATTGAGGCCATCAGATGTTGAATTTTGACCATCTAAGACCTGATCTTAGGGTTTTCAACTGTGATGGATGTATCCATATGGTCGGATTGGGTGATTTCTACTCTGATTGTTGAGGCATTAAATAGAGGGCATGTTTGCACGTAATCACACGAAAAGGGCTTCAGGTGAGTGTACTCACACACATGAGGTAGAATACTATCTTTTGTTAATTATTTTCCTCTTGTATCTTTATATGTTTTCTCTTGAAATCCATGCACATAGGGTGAGTAATTATTTGATTTGATTAGTTGTCGTCCTTAAAATTAATGCATTATCCCTGTCTTCTTACCAGTACTTGTCGATGGGGGAGGGAATGTTTGTTTAAACAGTAATGTTGTCCAATACTAGACTAATGTGATCAACTATTGGATTAAGAATGATTAATTACAAATTATTGGCTATTTTTCATGATTTGACAAATTATGAATGCTTGAGTATACTAGTTGTAGCCCTATCATCACATGTATGAAAAGAACTTTATTTTTCATAAAACTGCCATCATTGTGTTTGTTAAATGAATAACTTGTTTGGGACCATTGTCAGAAGATGGAAATTAAGTAGTTTAGCAATCAATTTGATGGTAATGTGATTTGAACTCTTTTATAACTTCAAATTAAAATTCAAGAAGTGAACATATTGTAAACTTCATGTCATGAATGATCTGATAACGATTTTATGAGATAAATATGAAGATGCTTAGTGGACTATCAGTTAGTTGCCTAAGTCACTGTTCTTAGTGATCGTCTGTGGCCAGGGAGATGCATGCCTCCCTATGACTTAGGCTCGAGTGTGACCTTAATTAGGTTTCTTTTACACCAGACATGGAGTGTTTCGTCTGTTGTTGTTGCGGGGAGAAGAGCTATCCAAGGTAGACGATACCTTACGCTTGTGATGTAGCTACTCCCGAGGTTATTTTTGAGGTCATACACCGATCGCGTCCTACACCGTGGGCTATTAAATCAAGCAAGACACTGCTGGACTTGATTGAGTCCAATTCGAGAGACTTTATGGATAGAGACGAGTTTAGATCAATAACTCCAATTTATTTCATAATAAGATGATCGGTAATTGGCAAAATAATATTGAATCTCTATTTAAATGTTCACTCGTTGATGCTAAAAAATTACTTAATTGAAATTTATCATGCATTCCTTTTAGCTTTTTACCTTTTGTTTTGTGTTTTCTCTTGTTTCTAGTTCTTCTTCTCATTATTTTCTTGCCTATTATAGTTAGTTGCCTAAATACATTCTACTAGGAGTTTTCTCATTAGCCTAACTTCAAATGCAGGTGAATCTTCTCAAGCATTGACAATGGTTGGAGAGTTTTTTGAGCGGGGTAAGGGGCATTGAGACATGAGATTTCCAGTTACTTATTGCCGCTATTGTAGTAGTATTTCTTTTCTTATTTTCTTCGTGATGTAATAGACTAGTGGTTTTCTTTTTGGTGAACTTTTATTTTCTATTTGGATATGGACTTGACACATTATAATTAAATTCCGCATTTTATGTTTTGGTTAGTAATTCATCTAATTCTTAATATGCCTCTCATGTTTTTGTGTTGGACAATATATAGTTGAGTTTAAAATCTGTGACTCGATATGGTTAGGTGTTGGGTTTCAACAACAACTATTCGTCGCCATCGTGATGGCAAGGGCACCGGAGACTACCATGCAAATCAAGTGGAGAACGCTTGGAGGAGGCTCGATCACGATCAGTGTTTCTGATGCTTGGAGTCCAACCATCATGCCAAGACCTGCCACGACCCTATCTATTGCTCTCGCTGCAATGGTTCAGGGCATCACGCGATGTCGTGCCCACGTTGTCGAGGGCCATTGGGGATTAGCACATGTCACGCTGATAGCCACCTCCTGCGACCATAGCGCCGCCTTGGCAGGGACCCCTACGATCAAGGTGACTATCCCAAGCACAAAGGATGGGACATACATATCGTTGGGATTGCATCGTGCCCTAGCCGGGCAGTTGTCACACCGTGTGAGATCCTTAGTAGAGATTACCGTGTAATCGAGGGGTTGGATTCCTCCACATGGAAGGTTGGAAGATTCGCAGGTAGGGCCATCTTCCTCTTTGGCCTGAGCGACGAAGAGCTTCATCAACTTCTCTTTCAAACTATGGACGTAGGAGTGATGCACGAAAATTTACAATGAATAACGTTTAAAATCATGTCGTCGTAGTTTGCAAAACTTTGCGATAAAATAAAATAACCAGAAGTGAGCCCATGTTGAACACGAGGCAAACACGCTTAAAATTTTACTTGATTATTTCTTTTTGGTGTTTTAAATATTTTGTAATTTTTATAATGTTTTATATAAAAAGAATGAGGGTAAGAAGCAGGACAATTTATACCAATTACACACATATATATATATATATAGAGAGAGAGAGAGAGAGAAACTTGGATTATAAAGATGAAATGTTTTATTACAAAATAAAGAAAATATAATAAAAAATAATAAAATAAAATAAAAGAGAGAGGGTTGAGAAGAATCTCCTAAGACGGCTGCTCGGTAAAATGACTTGCTCGGTAATGACTTGAAGATAGAGGTGCAAAGGTTGGATGACAAAGGTGAGGTATAGGAAGAAGGTAGGTAGAGGAAGGCTTGGGCCAAGCTTATGGTGGAGTATGGGGTGAGAAAAGGTCCTAACTAAGGTGAAATGGAGGTGAGAGGATAGGTGATAGCAAAATATGCTCGATATTTAAAATTCATTAGCTGCAGTGTGTAAATTCTCTAACAAGTATAATATAACCACATTTGGGAGTCTAGGTCAAAACGGGGTGACAAATAAAAGGATTTTGTGTTCGTATTTTTTTCATTTTTTGTATTTTTGTAAGAGAAAGCAAATATGAACTAGGGTAGCAAAAAAATAGAATTAGGGACAGATAGAGAGAGAGAGCAAGGGATAGAGATTAAGAAAATACTTTTATTTATACTAGAAGAATGATTACAACTTGAGTTTTTGAAATGAAATAAGTAGAACTAACTAGAATAAATCTAAAATTAACAAGAAGAAGAAAGTAGCAAGAGGGGAATCCAGAGCAGAGTCATGGTGGTGGAGAGATCCGTTGACAAACCCAGAATAGACGCAGAAGAGGACTAGAGGTAGAGGAAGGCTTGGTGAAGGTGGAGATCTAAAGGAACCTAATGAGGGATGGCTAGGGTTTCTTCTAAGTCTAATTAGGAAGGCTTAGATGTGGTGGTAGAATGTAAGGTAGAGTTGGAGTAGAGGAATTGATTCCTAAAGGGTGGTCTAGGCGTGTTTTTATAGAGGTTGGAAATGAATGTAAGTTTTAGGATCTAGATCTAAGGGTTTAAGGAAAGCCAACAAGCTAAAGGATATGTGGACCAAAGGATGGACATCCAAGGGGGCTAAAAAGGGCTAGGGGGCCTGGCCACTTTAGCTTCTTGGAGAAGCTCTAGTGGGCGTTCAAGGTGTAGGAGGGGTAGCCCTAGATCTAGGTTTGAATGGTTGGGATTAAGCCTTAAGGGATATGATCTTTTTAGGTCTTTAGGAGAGGATATGTTCTAGGTTTTTTCTAGAATCCTAAGGAAAGGATATGGGTAGGCTATAGGAATTAATGGAGGCCCTTAGATTGGGATTTGGTGGTATAAGGAGGGGATAAGGTGGCCAGCCACCTTTCTTAAGTGCTAAGCAACATGGCTAGCCACATAAAGAGGATATGATCTTTTGTGTGGTCGACCCCTTAGTGGATATGTTCTATTATGCACAAGGTTTTAGGCCATAAGACCTAATGTGTAGGGTCTAGATTAAATAGGTTTACGTTTTCTAAAAATAGGAGGGCTCAAGATAAGGTTTAATGTGTAGAATAGGCTATCTTAGGAGGGGTTTTAGGAAGAGTCCAGGATATGCCATGTGTCCTCATGTCCTTTCTTTTTTGTCTTTAATTCTTTCACTCCAAGCTTCCTAGCTTTATTATAAGCAACTTAATCTTCACCACTTATTCCTGCATTATTCAAAAGACTTCATTTAGATGCTAAGTGCATATAAAATATTTATCTGACCTGAATATGCATACATGACTATAATGTAATATTTACAACCCATATGCACTAGACTAATTAGATACTTAGCATAAAATAGATAAGTTACCAATATAAATTATGTATCTTTCAATAGGTTGATCTTCACCCAAAATGGAGGTGAGAGGATGACTCTAGGAGGCCCTATGAAGGTGGTGAAAGGAAGGTTGAAGGTGTTGATACCCTTGCTTTGATGTAACAAAATTATGTTTTATTGCGGACTAATCATTTCAAGTCACATTAAGATGGATTCTCAAAGGAATGATTACGTGCCAAGAAAGATCAGACTCAAAAAGTCTCTTATATGTTTCAGAGTTGCTATTTTATTTTTTATTGAGTCTGGAAATATGCAAGGAATCTCAAAAAATATTATTCATTTTTTTTTACCTTCGACAAATAATAAACTTAGGTCAAACTCTAAGTTTTCAACCCTATTTATTGACTAATATTTTTATTTTGATCAACCAAATTAAATTTATCGACCATACCTATACTTTTGATTAAAATTATCTACCAGTCAAATTCTGAATTTGCACTTCAAGTCAATCAAATTCCTAGATTAATTAGTCAACCTATAATAGATCAAAATATTGTTTTAATTGACCAAAGTTCATTTTGATCGACCAACATATAATTTTGATCGACCAATGCAATTTTTGCAAACCTTCTAAATCAAGCCTGAAAACACCTATAAATACGAGCCCTCAACCCCCATTGCAAAACACACCTTTCAGAGCTAAGGGCATAGTGTAGAGATATGGGCACGAATATCGAAGCAACAGTGGGCATGAAACTCGAGGCAAAACCACCCCCCACCCTCAGAAATCTCTCCTAATTGGGTCATTATTTGGGTAATCGGATTCAGGTCGGGTCCAAGCTCACCTGGGGCGAATGGTGAGCGAGGAGTGCACAGGTCATGTAAGGCGAGGACCTCACCCTCGTTATGAGAGGCAACAAGGCAACAATAGCAATTCAATTTATCCACTGTTGTCTTCACCGTTGTCCATGATGTGGCACTAAAAGTGCTTGTTTTCTTCCCGAGCGTGCAGTAGATGAAACTTGCTTCAATTGTTGATGTAATTATGTTGCTTCCTTTAATTGCCACTGTAAGTGAGCTCTCCAGATGAATCCGCGTCCGTTAAGGGTAGCAATGAGGGTATTAGAGGTGGCAATGGACGACAGAGCATTGCAACAAAGGTTGATGTCAGAGCTTGAGTCGGAGACACCTAAAAGTCACAAAATAGCCTCTTGGCCCAATTAAACCAGCGTAGGATGATCGCCGTGTGTCGAGGGGTGTAGCAGCGGTGGTGTTTGAGTGTATGCATGTGTGTTGTGGTTGGTCGACATCGAGGAAGGTGACGGAGAGCGTGGGTGTTCGGTGAGAGTGTAGAGTGCTCGAAACCCAAAATAGGGTTAGGGTTTTTGAAGGTGATGATGAGGTGGAGCTCATGGAGGTGGTAGCGCGGTGTTTTGTTGAGTGTAGCAACCGCGTGGCCTCGCCGAAGCACGGCCGACGTTGGAGAAGATGAAGGGGAAAAGGGGTGAACAGTGGTTGAATTGGAGTGGAAAGGGGTTGAATCTAACCTAAAGAAGAAGAGGAGGAAGAAGAACTTAGCTATGGATGAAGAGGATGAGGAATTGACGCCGGCTGTGATTGGCCGGTGTCGAAGAAGGTGAATTCTCCGGTGACGGGGATGGTGGCAAAGAAGAGGTCGGAAATGATGGGGCTTTGGCTAGCCACCGTCGAAAGAGGGCGAGGAAGAGAGGTGTGCCTCCAATTTGATTGTTGGAGGCATGAACGAGGGAGAACAAGGAAGTCGCCAGAGCATAGGTCGAACATGGCCAAAGGGAAGGAGAGAAGAGCTTATATGGCCTGAAACCTAGATAAGGAGAACAGTGAGGATCCCAGGGTTCTTTATAGAGCTCTTAGGATCATGGAAACATCTAGAATAGTCAAACCCCAAGTCAATTTTTGAGCTTGAGATTCTAGGATTCGTTGGCGATGAATCCGGCCACAATCGAGCTCAAAACCTAGTCCTATTTGTAAGGAATTGTGTCAGGGGCAATTTCTCCAAATTTGGAGAGGTTTGGGTGAGAATTAAGCGAGGAATCCTCGCTCAAAAGTCAGCAGTGAGCTTCCATTCAAACCAATGGCGGCAGGGACCAGAATGAAGAAAACAACTAAAAGTTAGGCACCCATTTGCAATAAATCCGAAAGTTAGGGGCTTGGATGTGAAGAATAGAGATTTTAAGGACTGAATTGCAAACTAGGTAAAGATGAATTCTGATTGGGCCCAAATTTTAGACTTGACCTAATTCTAACCCAAGGAATCTAATGGTGAAATTGGATTTGAGTTTTTAACACGTTTAACTGAGTAATTTGCATAGAAGCCCAAATCAAGGCAAAATCCCATCTAAAACTCTGTTCTAGGTCAAAATATGTTCAAATGATCAAGCCAAAGGTACCAAACCTCTTAAAATATTTTTATATGAATTTTAAAAGGTTTAGATGAATTTTATCCTAACCAAAACCTTTCCGATTTAAGAAGGGTTGATAATTAGGGTTTTGTGTACTATTTTGGTTCTCGAAATGCGTGAAATCATGTTTCTGTTAGTGTGGACCCACTTTTTGGTCTTTAATGGTCAATTGACCTTTAATTAACCCCTGGGTGACCCCATGGTTACTCTGCATTTATGATGTGATGTTAAAACTGCAAATTTAACTCTATTTTATTATTCTCTCCTCAAAACAGATCTAAGTGGAATTACGGTCCTCAGGCAATCATTTAAGAGCATTTATCACTTGATTCCAACTATTTTGAGCTAATTATGGCGGATGATGGTGCTACAATCATAACCCATGCCTAACTTTTGCTAATCCTTTGCAAAATCTCATGGAAAGAGCTGGATCTCTAGACCATACTTTGATGTTTAGATGACTGATTTGTGTCACTCTATAGAAATTAGATTAGAATACCAACAATAGGCCTAAAGGTACTCAAGTACCAACCAAGATCCGACCTGATCAACTTCAACCTAGGTCCGCTGTGAAAGTTTCTAAGGCCCACAAAAGCTTCCTAAAGGTTTGTTGACCCCAGCGATTAAAGCACCCATGCATAGACGTATCAAGTCCAGGTTCAGTTTGCCAGTGCATTTTGATAAGAGAGAGATAGAGAAGGATTTTTCATTTTGAGAGTTTTCTCTCTTTTCTTTTTATATTTCCCTGAATTCAGCATCGGATTGACCCTAAACACTGTGTGTATCGGATTCCTTATCCCCACCATCAATCCTCGAAGGGTCCCTGGCTTCCGATGCTTCAAGATAGCATCGCCCATGGAAACCCCCAAAACCCTAGCTTTTGACACTTCGAGATAGTGCCGCCCATGGCATTCTGTAGCTAAATTCAAGTCCTGGCAATCGACATTTCAAGATAATCCCACCTATGGCACTTGAACCAACACAAGATGCTTACATGCCCCCGATAGGATATTTAGATATCATAGGAGACAAGCACCGAGGAGACGATATGCTATTACGCATCTTCGAGGGGAGTATTTTTCATTCCACCTCTTTGCGTCAGGAACTCGTCCAATCAACTTATGGCTTTGAGCCACTCCTAAGCTAGATCCTCGAGATGACTTTTTTAGAACATAACACTTTTGGTGTTATTTCTTCATTAAGTGCACTGAACCAGACTGGTGTGTGGATTGTGGGTGCTTAGGTTACCAAGTCCCGCAAACCAAAAGGCAGGCAATGAGGCCGGATAATCCCTAAGCCTTAGACTTAATATATCAGCCTCACACTTACCTCAGCCTCTTGAGGACTAATATGGATCTTAACAAATACGTGAGCGTATAAGCTTTAAAACAGGCCCAAGAGGCCTTAAGATCAGCACTCTTACTTATCTCCTTATCTCTAGCACTTCAGGACTTAATCCTTGTTTTGATTTGATCTAGAACTTAAATAGATCCCATAATCAATTGCTAGGACTACTGATATCTTCTTAATTTTGCTCCTTTTGACATTTTGTATTTCCTCCTTTTTTCCTCCGCAAGAAAGATTTTCAGTCAATTCTCAAAATTCTCCTCCCCTTTCTTTCTCTATTTTTTTGTATATGTATTTTTTTGTGAGAGCCCCTCAGAGAATTGAAATTCTATTTGTTTTGCATTTTAACACCCCCCATGCCTAAATTTTGCAATGTCCTCATTGTAAACTAGGTGGGTACGAATCCAGCTTGGATCAAGGTTTAGAACAGGGTCAAAGGGTGGGTGAACGAGTCAAGATGACTGTTACGGATGATTTCTAGCTTTGATACAAGTATCAAAGGTAGAGTCGGTTGTTCTAAAGTTGAACTGTAAAGTACAGTAGGAGTGTAGCTCAAAAGGATGATCAGAAGGATCTCGAGTTTTTGGAATGACGGGTTACCTCCTGTTAAGTGCTAAATTCAATGCCTTCAGCCGAGCAGAAGGTGGTCAAGGAGAAGAGGTGGTCAGATTAAAGGAATTTTGTATAACAAGCACCTTGATAAGTAGCCTGGTTAGTCCAACCAGGTGCTTGTTCAGATCAATAGGCTGATAATGTAAACCAAACCCAATCAGTCTAGTGGGTTAATGGATGTGAATCAATAGATGTGGAGCCCACCGGATGTTTTGTGCCTTGAAAAGACGTGGAAATACAAATCTGGGGTTTGGCTGGATCGACTTAACCTGATCAGAGTAGGGGTCCTTAAATGAAAATGGATCTGTGGAAAATGTAGGAACCCTACAGATGGGATCAGGGAAGGACAAGATTTGGTTATCATTTGGATCAATGTTCGATTCCCAATCAAAAGATGGAGATGAATCATATGCGACCAGATCAAAAAGAGGTGAGTCAAAATAGAAATTAATTCCGGTGGCAGGTCGGAGTTGGGATCGGATTTTGAAAGGCTCTGTATGAGGTGTGGCTACTTCGAGTTTCAAGTCATCGGCCTCAGAATTAGAATCAAAGAACGGATCATGGATATTGAGGTTGTAAACTGGCTCATAATCATCTGGAAATAATGGTTTTCCGAAATCAGAGTATGATTCGAAATCATCAAAGAATTTGCGACAATCAGTTTCTAAACTCAATTCAAGATCGAGATTTCCACCAAAGGACAAATCATGTTGCTTGGGGTCAACAACCTGACCTTGGTCTAATCTAGTCTTAAATTTCAAGCTTAAAGAGATGTCCTATTAGGCATAGGCTCGGATTCTGGGCACCTAGGGTAGATCCAATCAAATCCCAACTCTTCCAACTCCTCTGTTTCTGTATTGTAAATTGGTGTGACTTTCGAAAAGTCAATTCGTTCCTCTGAGGAATCTAGATCACTATGAAGGAGCATGAGGAGAGGTAGAGGCAGAGGGTAGTGGTTCAACAAGAGGACCACCTTAGAGAGGTGGACTAGTGGAAGCGATCTCGATAGTTGTGGTTGAAAGGAGGGGATCCTAATACCCTCTTCTTTCGTGCCATGGCAAGTTTCAGGAGGCGTGCCAACCACATCTCCCAGCTTCGAGACAAAGACATGCAATTCATTACGCCTGAGGAGATTCAGCGGGAGGTGCACTTTTACTTCCAGAAGATCGCCAGAGCAACATTGGGCGAGGAGTGGAGCTTGGCCGCCACCAACATGCCCTACCTAGCAGAGGAGTGTGGGGTGCTCACTTAGTAGATTAAGGAGCAAGAGATCCAGTTGCCATCAGGGGTTTGAAAGTCAAAGGGTCTTCAGGACCGGACGACTTCCAAATCCTCTTTTATAGGGAGTTTTGGTCAGTTGTCAAGACGGACGTCCTTGGGGTGGTGGAGTTCCCAGCGGGGAACTCTAGCTTTGAGCGATTAAACCATGCCCTTCTCTTTCTCCTGCCAGAGAGACCAGGTGAGGAGAGTTTCATAGACTATAGGCCTATAGCTCTCTTAAACTCTATTTACCTAATCATTGGTAAGGTCCTTGCCAATTGAATCAAGGAGGTGCTCCTCCGTTTGATCATCCTGGTGCAATTTTCTTTCCTTAAAGGTCACTCACTCTAAGAGTCATTTGTGGTGTCATAGGAGATGGTAGCTAGTTGGACACGTTGGCGCACGAGGGCCTTCCTATGGAAGGTTGACTTCTCCAAGGCCTATGATATAGTGTCTTAAGTCTATCTATGGGAGATACTCTAGTGAAGGGGTTTTTCGGAGACCTGGGTGTATTAGGTCAAGAGATGTAATGATAGTTTCCTTCTCGCCTCTCCTTAACGAGAGGCCTACAGGCATGTGGATTTATCCCCAAAAGGGGGTACATTAGGGGTGTCCACTTGCCCCTCTTGTCTTCATCCTGGCCGTTGACACATTGGCCAGGATGACCTTCAAAGCTACTGATGCTGGGATCATTAGAGGTTTCACTGTGGGGCTTGAGCATAAGACTCTTACCCCCATACTGTAGTATGCTGATGACACAGTCTTCTTTTTGGAGGGTAAGGAGCCGCGGGCACAGGCAGTCTAGAGGATTGTTCAGATCTTCGGTGACATCACTGGTCTCTGAGTTAATGAGCCCATGTCCTTCCTGGTTTGCTTCCACCAGAACGGCAAGTAGAGGGTTGTCATCTCCAGAATTCTCCAGAAGTCGCTTGTCTCCCTACCAACATGCTACCTTGACCTCCCATTATAAGACAAGAAGATGCACACCTCCGATTGGGTTTTTCTATTTGAGAAGCTCACTTCCAAGCTGACGAGGTGGAGTGGCAGACTTTTGTCTAGAGGGGGGAGGTTGATCCTTCTCAACTTTATGTTTTCCATTCCCACCTTCTACTTCTCCCTGTTCCGGTCGTGCAAGGGGGTTCTTCGATGACTCGAGATGGTCAGGAGGGGGTTCTTCGATGACTCAAGATGGTCAGGAGGGGGTTCTTCTGAAAGGGCTGCATGCAAGAGGGCTGCTTTCTACAGCTAGTGCGTTGGGCGACAATCTGCAGGCCTAAGAGGAGGGGTGCCCTAGGGGTTCATAGGATGAAGGAGGCGGTAGATTCACTTCTCCTAAAGTGGGCCATATAGCTCCTATAGGGAGAGTAGGGCCTCTAGTAGAAGTTGGTGTGAGATTCTATGGCAGCACGATTTCACTACGTGGATAGGTACAACATCTCAGGGGGGAGTCCCCTTTTCTGGAGCTCCATTGTTGACACTCTCTTGGAGCATTGGGAGCATTTCAAAGCTCAACTTGGAGATGGCAATCACTTCTTCTAAAGTCATGATTGGACGGGACAAGAGGTGTTGTAGGATAGATTTCCCAAGGTCTTCGCACAATCCATGGCATGAGATGCACAGGTTGCAAATTGCTGGGACATGCAGGAGGGTGCCTAGAGAGTTCCACTATTAGGAGGAAGGCTGGGGAGTTGATTCTTAATTGCGTAGTGATAGATACATGTTTAATAAGGATAATTTTCCTATTGTGTGCTAAGAACTTAGCTAGCTTAGTGCATATAGCTTGCATATACTGTATTCTAATCATGCATGCATAATTAGGTCATTTAGGTGTTGTATGTTTAGTTGGTATCTAATTCAAGTGTCTTGAATAATGCAGGATCAAGTGGTTTAGCTAAAGTAGCTTGGAATAAAGTTGTGGAGCCAATAAAGCTTGAAGTGAAGTGAAGTGAAGCTCAAAAGAAATAAAGCCAAGGAAGAAAGAAGAGAGACATGAGGACATATGGCACACCCTAACCTCTTCCTAAAACCCACCTTTGGACAGCCTATTCTATCCCAACCTATGTCCTAAACCTATCTTAGAAAAACCACCTACAAATCTATACCATAGATTTAGAATCCTAAGGCCACAACCCACCACCAAAAATAGCAAATGGAAGAACTTATCCGTTAAGCATGGTTGGCCATGCTTGCTTAATCCCTAAGTAACCTAGCTAGCCGCCATAGTCTCTCCATCCACCGTTGAATCACCATCCAATGGCCTCCCACACAACCCTTAGTCGCCCACCTAGTTGGCTTCCTTAGGACTCTAAAAACCCAAGAAATTATCCCTTCTTAAAGACCTAACTTAGAACATATCTCCTAAGCCTTGATCATATCCTAACCCTTTAACCTAGATCCTATGGCCCTTATACCATACCTATAGCTGGCCACATATGGCTTCTCTAGGAAGCTATATGGCCGGCCACTTTAGCATAGGCACACACCCTTGGATTCACATCCAAGGGCCTACCTATGCCTTGATGTGTTAGCTTAGACCAAACCCCTTAGATCTAGATCCTATGGCCCTCATTTATTCATCATCTCTATAAAAATAATCCTACACCTACCACTTAGGAATTCTTCCTCTACCCTCTCTACGCATATTTTTCTACCACCTCCAAGCCCTCATAACTAGATAGTGTAGTTGTCATATGGTTCTTTCTTAGGTTATCTCCATGAGAGTAGAACTCCACCTCCACCAAGCCTTTCTCTACCTTTGGTCCTCCTTTGGATCTTCGCATCCACTTCACTCCGATGTCGTCAACGGAATCCTCCACAGCCGTGACTCTACTCCGAATCTAAACTTCGTACATCTATTTTTCTGTCATTTTTATTTATTCTAGTTATTTTAACTCTATTCTAGTAGTTTAGTATTTGTTGTTAAATTCAGTTGTAAACATTCTTCTATTTGTAAATAAAAAAATATTTGCTTCTCCATCCCTTGCTCTCTATCTCTCTATTTTTTTTTCTCGTCAGTAGTTACGCATGTTTGCTTTCACTTACAAAAAAAATACAAAAAAAACCTGGATATTCAAAAAAACAAACAAAAATGCAAGCAAATTCCTTTTATCATTTGTCCCTCAGTGTTTGACCAAAACTCCTAATCCGATTATATTTTAATTGATGAGTGGTTTTGCACACTACAACAAACATCTTTTAAAATACATGTAGATCTGACTACCAATTTTAGCATCGTTACTAGGGAGTAACAAAGTTCACTTTTATCTTTGCTTTCATTTTTGCATTCATATCTCTAACTCACATGCCTCTGCCTATTATGATTGTGTAGGATCTCGTAGCGACATGGGATCATGAAGACAAGCGGAATATTTGGAGAAAGTGTGGGTAGAGACCATCAAGTAGGTATTTGCATCTTAGATTTAGGTCTATTTTGAATCCTACATTACATTTGCTATGTTAGGTTTACATTTTAAAAAAATCACAAAAAAAAAATCCCTTTGGTGGATGTTATTCCTTTTAAAACCCAAAGATCACCTTGATAATTTTACACGAGGGGGGTGAATTGTATAATTCAAATATTCAATGAAAAATATGGTAATCACAAAAAATCATCCATAATTAATACCAAGATTTATAGAGGAAACCTAAATCAGGAAAAATCTCTTCCTAGTTGATCACCAACTAGGATTTTCCTTTTGTTCTCCAAAAAAGAAAAGCCACTAACCTTCACTAACCGAGGATAGTGAGTCTCAATCACATAAACCCTTTCTTATACAATCCACAAGAAGGCCTTTTGTTCTTCTCTCACTAGAAGAATGAGAAGCCAACAACCTTGGCACCCAAATTATAATAAGCTATATAATTTAGTTTGTTTAAAACACATAGATCAACAAATAAAATGCAAAATAGATTAGTAACTTAGAGACAAATAAGGAGCGGAAAGGAGAAATCGCCTCCCTGACAACGGTGCCAAAAAGTTTTTTGTTCACGGATGTGATTGCAAGAAATCGCTTTTCATTGTAGTAAATGTGCACAGAAACTTTTGAAATTTGTAAATCGGATTGAACTCATAAGATTTTTCAAATAAAAATATGGAAGTTTAAATCATTCGCAGGGAGGCAAATATATTAAAATTGCTTTTTCAAATTAGATTTAGAACTAAGCAGATTGAATATCAAGGAGAATGATATCTAGAACATGCAACTAACTAAATACTAGAACTAGGAAGCATGCAACTTGAAGACAAGTTAAAAAATAACTACTAAAATTTTATTGAATATAATCAAGAGTTTTGCACAAGTAAATTAGTAAAATGCTTCTGAAATTACAACTAGAATAGAGTTGATATAATTAGAACTAGATAAAGAAAATGTAGGGCCTTCGAAGGCGAAGTCGAGAGTATCGATGTAGATGCAGATGAGGTGCACCCGCCATAATTACCCAAGATGGCGTGGAAGAAGACTAGTGCTAGTAGGTAGAGGCTATTTAGAAGTAGGAATTTCTAAGTAGTAGATGGATTCCTGATGGGGGGGCAGCTAGGTGTTTCTATAAGAATCATGGAGGCTTCTTATTGGTCGACGTAAAGTGCCTAACTAGGATCACTAATTTGGATGGCTAAGATTAATAAGTTAAGAGGATTAAAGGCAAGGTGATAGGATAGATTAGGTTTTTGTTGGAAGTAAATCAAAGGTCTAGATTAAATGAGAAGGGTGATTGATGGTCTAGATTTAATAATAAGGATTGGTAATTAGACAATTAGGTGGAAGGGATAAGTTGAGTTTGATAGAGTGATGGCAGCTGTAGGTGGTGTTAGTTTGGTGGAGGGTTTGTTGCATGGGATAAGGGAGATTTTGGGTGGATAAGAAAAAAGGTTACGTAGAGGGCAAGTTTGGTGGAAGGGAAAGGCTAAGTTGATAGTGGGATTTTTGCATGGGATTGGGTAATGTAGGAAGTAAGGTAGAATTTGTATGGGTTGGTGTTTGGTGGGGTGGGGATATATTACGTAGGTGGGTAAGTTTGCATTGGCAACGTGGGTATGTTTAGGATATGGGATATAGGAGATTGTGGTGGAGGTTTAGGAAATTAAGAAAATAAATGTGAGAATTTTAGTGACAAGGTGGGTATGGAAATTTACGTAAAGGCTATTCGGATTTACGTGGAGGTTATTAGTCTTAGGTTTAAGCTAGGTAAAAGGGTTAATTGAATTTTCAAATAGGTCTACTAACTAGGTTAAACTCCTTCAAATGAGCTCAAGTCCAAAAATTCAATCAATCATTCTCTAAACAACCTAAAATTTTGCAACTGCACATCTAAAAATAAACACATTACGATTTCAGATACAATTGTGAGAAAAATTACATAAAAGCCCATAAATATTTATTATTTACAAAATGACCTAAGAGGCCTAATCTGAACTAACTAAATGCAATCAAACCCAAATTAACCTTAGACTAACATTGCTTAGGCTTTAATTAGCATAAATAAAAATAGAATATCATGAAGGTTAATGAATTTTCTTTCTTGGAGAGCAACAGGAAAATCCTATTTGGGGATCAACTAGGAAGGGTTTTTTTTTTATTTAGGTTTTCTCTGTAATTCTTGGTGTTAATTGTGGATGATTTTTTGTGATTGTCATATTTTTTCTTAAATATTTGAATTATGCAATTCACCCCTTCTTTTGTATAATTATCATTTGGTATCAAAGCCTATGTTTCACAATTTTCTGAAGTCACTTTCAGGTGAAAAAGATCTATGACAACTAGAGAAATTGTGGCCACTACTAGCAACAACATCTATTCTACCTCCAAGCCACCACTGTTTGACAAAAGAAATTATGCATACTTGAGGCAACGTATGAAAATATTTTTGCAATCTAGTGACTATGTTATATGGGATATGGTTGAAAATCCTTTCAACAAGCCTACAAAGTCTGATGATGGAAAACACATTGATGATCAAAAGAAACAGTTAATGATGTACGCTAAGGTTATAAATGCGCTTTATTATGCTCTTTACCCTGAAGAATTTAACAAGATATGTTAGTGCATTGTAGCTCATGAAGTTTCGAGAGAACATTCTAAGTTACCCATGAAGAAACAAGGTGAAAAATTCAAAAATTATTTTGCTTACTAATGAATTTGAAAATTTTGAGATGTATAAAGGAGAAACAATTAAAGCTGTGTATACTCGCTTCACTGATATTATCAACAATTTTAAAGCCTTGGGCAAAAGCTTTACAAGAGGTGAATTAGAAGGTAAAATTTTACATTCACATAGCTAATTTATTTAAATATTTGTAATGAAGATGTCCTAGCTAATCTTCTATGCCAAAAAGAAATTTCATCATTTGATGCAATTAAACAATCAAAAAGAATTGTTCTTATCTATTACAACAACATAAATATCTTTATATTTTTTCCCTTCTAATAAAACTTCTTTTGTGATGTCATCAATAATTTTAAAGATTTTGCAACTGAATACAACTTCAAGACCTTTATGATATACTTGAGTTACACTTAATAGATTATGTTTAAGACCTTTTACCAACACAAAAGAGTTACTTTTTTGAATAATTTCAATACCAACTATTTTTTCTTTTGATTGTTTTCAAATGAAACCATACCTCCATCTTTGTGTTCCAGATGAATAAATAGATCTTGATTGCTAGTCATATGCTTTGAACATCCATTGTCCATGATCCATTTGCCTTTTCATTCCTACAAAAGTTTAAGTAGGACTTTACATTAACATTCAGAATCCTTCTTTTGATATATGATAAAGCCATTTCTTGAAGTCAACATCTTTTCTTCTTACAGAACAAGATTTCAAAATATTACTTGGTACGCATATTTTCTTGGGTCCTGTAACGACCCATTTCCCGAGCCCCTACGAGACTCGAGAACCGGACCGACTCAACTAATCCCAAGACCCAGTCGTCCAACGAGGAAGTAACCAAAAGAGCAGTAAAATAAACCACATTCAGTATGAATATAACTAACAGTAAGAAAGTACAGCAGTAAGGAAAGAAACTCCTACAGTAGATACCACCACAACAGTAGATCAACATTTATCATATAACATGAATTGCAGGTAAAGAAAGTACAGCGGAAACAAGAACTACTCACTATAACAGAAACAAAAGAGGTACAAAAGACTGTGGCAAACCCTACTGGACCCTACTCGGCCCAGCGTCCTCTGCAGCCGCTGACCCTGGCTGCTCAACACCTGGTCCTGAAAAAGGTAACGAGTGTAACACGTCAGCAAAACGCTGAGTAGAGTGGCATCTAAAACTAAAGGCAACAGTAGAGTGTACAGTAGCTGTTATGTTCTATTACTTTCTTTATTCACATCTTTCAATTTTCTCACTAATTCATTTATTTCTCAGATCCTTTACTTGATCTCGAATGTTCCTCGTGGGAACGATCTTGATTGCAGTCTTTTCCAAAAAGTAGAAGTAGCACGTGGTGCTCCCCTGGCCGGGAGAGTCCCCCATGGTGATCCTACCCTCAGTCAACCACCCCAAGGTCACTGACAGACGTAACGGTGACTACGGCACGCGCGATAAACGCACAGGTAGCTAACCCGTACTGGCACGCGGTCAGTCGTTTCCGTTAACGGGTGCGCCCAAAGCACAGCACGGAACCAGTCCAGGGCAGAGCCCTCTCAGTAACAGGGGTCCAACCCCTCCACAGTAACCAAACCGGGGCCTTGCCCCTTCATAGTCCGCGCACCCTCGCCTGACTACCCTGGTTTGCCCCAGCGGGCCTAACAAGTCGGTGTGGGAGGCTAGCAGAACCCCAGGGCCCGTGGGGTAGCTAGTACCTCCCTACACTAGTAGCTCTCCTCGGTACTACGTACGCGAGGGCCAGCAAGTCGGTACAGAGTGGCCAGTCCTAACCCCGGGTCCCTGGGGCGGCTAGCTCCGCTCTGCACTAAACAGGGGGACAGTTACTCTCCTTGGTACTCCGTACTCAAGGGCCAGCTCATTTCCCCAAAACTATTCCATTCACTTTCCAGGAGTTCTACTCCTACTTCCCCGTAGGGTTCCAGAACATCTTATGTCTCACTTTCCAGTTTCCCATTCTTACAAACCATGATCTCAATCATGTTTCTTTATTCATAACAGGCAGCTGTTAATTCAATTTACAGGCAGCTTTATATTCCTTTCCATTTTTCCAAGACTGCAGTATTATACATTCCACTAGTTTCTTCCATCCTAGGATTCATGCCATATCCTAGGATCTATCATACAATCTAGTTCTCCAGTCCTAGGATTCATGCAACACCTAGGAGCTATCATTTAATCTATTTCTCATTCTTAGGATTCATGCAATGTCCTAGGTTCTAGTTATGGTTCCACACTTTAACAGATTTATTAATAACTTAAAGCCACTCTACCAGGTACAACGGGAGTAATGGGGGCGTGATCGGGAATCCCGCGTGCCTCCGCGACTCCCAAGACTGCAACTGAACGAGGTCCTATCACAAGGATCAAACACAAGGAGTGTCTCAAAACAGTGTATAGCTACTGTAGACGGGTAGAGGAATTAATTCTGAAAAGAACGCAACTCGAATCGCGGAAAACGGAGCTCGAACGGGCCCTAAACGAGTCGAAAAAGACAATACTGTGCAAAATCAGACGTCTGTAACTTCTTCCAGACGTCTGTAACTTCTTCCAGACGTCTTAAATAGTGGATCAGAGAATTACCTGTTCAGCGTGGTTTCCCAGACGTCCAGAAGTCTGCGGGGACGTCTGTCCTAGCTCCCAGACGTCCGATGGTCACCCCGGACGTCTGGAGGTCACTCCCGCCGTCTGGTACAACTTCCAGACGTCTGATTCGCAAAGGATGGCGAATCAGCGAACCTGCGCACAGCCAACTGCCTCCCTCAGTACGATCAGTCGACAGGAAGGAAGAAGAAAGCGGAATACACACCTTTCAGACGTCTGTATGAGCTACCAGACGTCGTCCTCGCCGTCTGCCTATCAACCCAGACGTCTGATTCTGGAAATTTTTCCAAAATCAAGGCGCTACTCGGCCTCCGCTCGCGACGCCGCCCGCGTCGCACCTTACGCGTCTGCTGCTCAGACCGCAGCAGGTCCCTCTCCGCGTCGCTCCGCGCCCCTTGCGCCCTCCGCCGGCCGGCCAAGCCGCTTCGGCGAGCTCGCCCTCACGGCAGAGCTCCGCCCTCGCACGCCGCACCTCCTCCGCGCTCACTGCGGCCGCCGCTGCCGCCCTCGCGCTTGCTTGCTCTCGCGCACAGGAAGGAGAAGAGGAAGAGGATGGTGGAGACGACGGGAGGGGAGGCGTGGCCTTTTAAGGCCGCGCGAGGAGGAGAGAGGGCGCGGCAGGCGTCTGCAGCCGCAGAAGAAAAAAGGGGAATAACGAATATGCGGTCTGCGCGCTCAGGCGCGCAGACGACTCGCGCGTGTGGAAGATAACGGTTTTTCAGACGTCTGGAAACCATCCCAGACGTCTTGCAAGACGTCTGGATGTGATCCCAGACGTCTGGTCCGACGTCTGGGCCACCTCCAAGACGTCTTAAAATACGTCCGGGGCACGCGTTCGTAACAGGTCCAGAATTGTAAGTTTCTTTCCATACCTTTTGTGGAATGAAAGATGAACCTTTCTTTTCCTTTTGACTAAGAAAATGATTATTTCTTGATAAATATGAGATATGAGAAAAATCAAGACCGTTTTTGTCATTTTTATGTCTTTGCAAAGAAACTAGTTTATCAAAATTCCATTTACCCTTTGTAAACTTACTAAGATCATTTACAAGTTGCACAAATTTATTTTTTAAAATAACAATATCATTTTCCAAATTAGAAATCATATCTTTCAAGGAATAAATTTAACATTTAAGAATAGAATTTTCACTACTAAGATTTTTATTTTTAGCAATGCATTCTTTATTCTTAGATTTAAACATTTTATATGAATCATAAAGCTCATTTTTAGCAATGCATAATTGACTTTAGAAAATTGCATTTAGGTACTTATAATTAAATGTGTATGTGTTTGTATGCATTTAGCTCTTGAAACAAATTCAAAGAACTTATAAAAACTCAAAATAAAATGTTGGAGACATAAAATCATCAAATTTGATCTTCTTAGATCTTCTCCTTTCTTTAATCAACATCTTCAACATCATTGGAGCTTTCTATCATCATCATTGAATCCTTCCATTATGATTAATGTCTAAATTTACAGATAACTTTAAAACAAAATATATCTTGCATGAAACATCAAAATAAATAAGATTAATACCTAAGTACTAAAACACCTTTTTGAAATTTGAGCTGCTTGAAAAGTTAATTTTTAAAAATCAACTTTCTAAAATCCGAGATGCCTAAAAATTTGATTTTTAAAGATCAATCGCCAAAAAATACATAGGTCCAAAAATCACCTAATTGTACTTGGACACATGTTTTGAAGTTAGGAATTATCCCTAAACTTTTTGTGGCCTAACTCTTAGTAGAAAAAAATTAAAAATTTATGAATCAGACCACTATCAAAAATGCAATTTGTTACTAATTTCATGCACTATTTGAATTTTAGTATTTTTCTCGAAAACTTCAAATTGAGTGAAATAACTTGAAGTGGATTCCTAATCAAAACACCTTTCTCTAAAAAAATTTTGAAGGCACGACACTCACTGATTCATGCAAAAACTAACTAGGGGTCTTTTTTGACCTTGAGATCCTAGTACACTAAAAATTATGGGAAAAATACCAAAAAATGACTTAAAATTCTAGAAAACTGATAGACACCAGTTTATCATCATTCTTTTACATTAAAAAAATCCTAGCTCTTAGAGTTTTTCTTCGCAAACGAGTTTTTGGGGTTGCATTTAGTTATAAATTAAATAGGTATGCATTGCATTTTTTTATCTTTTTAATGTGTTTTTGTGTGTTAGAGATGAACAGATATACAGATCCCTAAAACCCTAGCACTCAGGAAGGCAACTGGTGAAGAAGAAGCTCAGACTAGTTGGAACTCAGCTTGATCCAGCTCACCACAGTTGGAATCCAGCTCACTTGGACTAGGGTTAGCTCATCCTAACTCCATTCTGCTCATCTCAGCTGAATGACAACTCAAGAGAGCTCATCTTAGCTCACCCTAGCTCAAGTCAGCTCAGATCCAACCCAACTTAGCTGAGTCTATCTCATCTCAGCTCCCACTAGTCCATGGGGAGCTCTAGCTAGCTCAGCTGAGTTGACTGGAGTTCACCCCAACTCAGGTCCAACTACATCCAGCTCCACTCAACTCCAGCTAGCTGAAGATGAATTCATTCCAGCTCAGGAAGCTCAAGTCCAGCTCCTGGGGACTCAGCTTAGCTCAAGCTAGTTGAGCTAAGCTACCTTAGCTGTCTTAACCAGCTCAATCCTCCTCGGGAGCACCAGACCCAGCTCACCTTAGCTCCATTCAACAGAAGCCAGCTCACTTTATCCTGGCTTAGCAGCTAGCAAAGAACTAGCAAGCTAAGCCAGCTAGAGTAGCCCCATGTTGACCTCTTCAGTAGCTGCCAGCTCCAATTCAGCTCCATACTCTTCATATCCAGCTCCTCTCCTCAAACCCTAAGCTCCACATGCATACTCCTCTATTCCATAGACTAGCTTAGCTTAGCCTAGCTAGCATCCACCTCCCTAGCACCAAAAACCTAACCATAACTCCACCTACATAACCTTCCACTCCAAGTCCACCTAAATCTACTTAAGCTAGCTCCACCCTACTCATTTTGGTGCCACCACTTCACCTTTCGCCCCTCAACTAACTACCAAAAGACACCAAAAGTTGATGCCAAAACTAACCCTAACCACCTCCCTTTTGGCGCCAACTTCAACCCCCATATCCACCCTACACATAACCCCTCCAAGCCACATCCACCATCCACCACAACCCCCTTCTAGAAGCCTAGAAGTTGGCACCAACCCATGGCACCTCTCCATGGTTGGCACCACTTTTAGGTGTCCCTTGACCACCCATAACTACCCCCCTTACATCCCTTAGGTGGCACCAACTCTCCTTAGCCTTAGGATCACCTAACCACCCCCATCTTCCCATCCTAGCCATCCATCTCAAGAGTCACCTCAACCCTCTCATCCTACCCTATAAAAAGACCAACACCCACCACCTTACAACCCATCCTTGGCTAGCAAAAATACCTCTCATATTCTACCTAAAGCTCACGCCCAATAGAGAAGAAGAAGAAGAAGAAGATTAAGGGGATACTCTGTCCCCTTGATGCCTTCCCCTCTTCCCTGCTCTCTTGTGTCCACGCCAGCCAAAGGAGAAGCCAGGCAAGGAAGACCTTTGGAGGAGGACATGAAGGTGGTCCACGCCATCTTGGAGGAGAGCTTAGAGGTGGTCCACACCACCTAGGAGGAAAGCCTTAGCACGCCCCCTACTTCAGGGTTTGCCAAGGAAGCTACACCTTGAAGAATTCTGCAAGGCGAAGGAGAAGCTCTTTCTGATTACGAGAGCAGCTGCAATTGGAGTAAGAGCCTCGCCATCTTCACCATCATTTCAGAGGATTTTTGTGTTTTCCTTATATGCATTTTCAATTCTAATAGTTCAAGCATTCTTCTACTAGATTCTTATTAAACAATTCCTCAATTTTATACAAGTTGCCTTCATTAGATTTGTTCGTCTTGATTGCAATTTGAATTTCCCTTTTTTGTTCACTCACTTCCCTCCCTCTCTAATTACCCTAGGCCTTCACGTGCATAGGCTGAGCTTAGAAGGAAGATAGCTCTTGTCACCTAGGGTTACTATTAGGAGTAGTTATCATTAATTTGAAATCCTTGTTATTTCAATTACAAAACCAAAAAAAAATAATATATTGAAAAAACCAAAAAGAAAGTTGAAATTTATTTTCTATGCAAGAGATTTGATTGCAAGCATATTGTCTCCTTGGACGACCCTAGATACCCCACTATCTAGGTCTTATAAATTTTAAAAGCGAATCTGTTTTTGTGCGTTGCAACGACTTAAAATCTTAATTTAACAAACCGCGTAAAAATGCAATCAAAAATATTTTCTAGATTTCCCATTCAGTGGTGTTTGAGAAACCATAGTTGCTTTATTTGTGCTGGACCACTTGATCTAATTAAAATTGACTCATCAATTAAAAGTTGCTTGCCTAGGGTCCAATTCTCGTAAAGGAAAAATATCATCACCTGTGCTTGTCAAAACTCTTGTGTGCCTACACAAAACTTGATTAAACCTATTAATTTATTGTAACCCTAACATTCATCTCTAAACAAGATCAATCCTGAAATTCACTGCATCATAAAAATCTTGCTTGAGGATCTTATTGTTTGTGCACTACACTTTTGTGAATTCACTTCTCAGGGACACCAACCCATTAACAAATGCACTACCACATTCTAAGGTACATTCATGATCCTAAGCCTAATTAAAATCTATTAGATGTTGTTCCTTCAAATTGAGTTAATCTCGAGGTACATACTAATATCATAAAACTAATTGGTGAGGTACCTTTTCCGGTAGCAATTAAGTTGAGAGGCCTGATTGTCCAATGATCAAGAAGAAAAAGGAAGAAAAGGAGAAAGAGAAAGGAGTTGATCATAAGAAGATCTTAAGAAAGGCGTATAAAGCCACTTGGGATGACAACGATTCCGACACGGAATCCTCGTCTAAAGAATCCGAGGAAAATGAAGTTGCCCATCTATATTTGATGGAAAACGAAAACTCGAAAAATAAGGTAGAATCTGAAATTACTTTTAATGAATTATTGCAAGCATATGAAGATTTGTATTATAAAGCTAGGTTAATTAAAAAGGAAAATAAAGTTTTGCATAATAACTATAAGACCTTGGAAATAGAAAATTCATGTTTAGAAATAGAGTTCGATATGGCAAAAGATACTAATTCACAATTGCATGCAAACATCGTAGAATTAAAGGATATTTATGAGCATTTTGAGGGAACCTTAAACAATCTTAAAACAACTACTAGATTGAATACTGAATTTTATAATGCATTAAAAGTAAAATTTCATGGTTAAAAGAACACACAAAATAAATCACATGCACGTAGGCATGCATGGATTTACCAAAAGGAAAAATCCCAAGAATTATAGATCCAACATAAAAGTGATCTATAAATCTAAGGATTTGAAGGAAACTAACCATCAAGGACCCAAAAGAAAATAAGTACCTAAATCAGATTTGTTAAATTATTTTGCAAGTCAAGAAAGATAAGTGGATCCTAGACAATGGGTGTTCCAAGCACATGGCGGGACATTCTGACCTCTTTATCAAATGGATGAGAATTCAAGAAGGACACGTCAAGTTGGGCGACAACAAACATTATCGCATTATTGGTGAAGGTACAATAGGTAATTCATCTAAGTAGGTACGAAATGTACTTTTAGTAGAGAATTTAAAACATAACCTGTTTAGTATTAGTCAAATATGTAATAATGGTTGTGATGTATTGTTTACAAAAATTAGATTTAAAATACTAAAAGAAGGAACTAATACAATTTTAATTGAAGGTTTTAGTTATAAAAATATTTATACTCTTCATTTTTCACAAGAGAAATTTGTGAAATATCTGCTTGCCATTGATGCTGAAGTGTATTTATGGCACTGTAGGGTAGGTCACATAAATCACAAACACTTAAATAAGCTAGCAAAAAATGAGTTAGTAAGAGTCCTACCTAAACTAACTTATAAAAAAGATGCATTGTGCAAATATTGTGAACTCGGAAAAATGCATGTCTTCTTTTAAATCAAAAGACTTAGTTTCAACTACACATCCTTTAGAGTTGTTACACCTTGATCTATTTGGGTCAACATGATTTGAGAGCCTAAATGGATCAGAATTTTGTCTAGTTATTGTTGATGACTTCTCAAGGTTCACTTGGGTCATCTTCTTGAAACATAAGGATGACTCATTTGACTCCTTCGTAAGTCTTGCTCGAAGACTTCAAAACGAAAAATCATCTTTAATTCTTAGACTTAGGATTGATCATGGGGGTAAATTTGAAAATGAAAACTTGTCAAGTTTTTGTGTCAATTCCGACATATCCTATGAATTTTCATTCCCTCGGGCACCATATCAAAATGGTGTTGTAGAGTGCAAGAATCGCACTCTACAAGAATGCACTCGAACTTTGCTGTTGAAGTTTGGGCTTCAAAAATATTTCTAGGCTGAAGCCGTTAATACGGCCTGTTATGTTCTTAATAGAACTCCTTTAAGGCCTATTATTAAGAAAACTCCATATAAGCTATATTATGAGAAGTCTCCTAGGATTTCATATTTTAGGGTGTTTGAAAGTCGATGTTATTTATTAAACACCCGAGATCGACTTGATAAGTTTGATGTTAAAAGTGATGAAGGTATCTTTATTGGTTATTCAACCAGAAGCAAAGCTTATCGAGTCTTCAACAGAAGGGCTTTTGTTGTAGAGGAATCCCTGCATGTTTCATTTGATGAAACAACTTTAGAAGAACCAGAACCAAATCAATTAGAGTCCGATGATGAGGATATCCCCTTCATCGATGTATCAAAAATGGAAGATACACGAAATGTACATGATCTTCCAAAAGAATGGGTATACCACAAGGATCACCCTCAAGATCAAATTATAGTTGATATTGAACAAGTTATAAAAATCCAATCTCATTTTAGGGCTGACTTTGTCCTTAATGCCTTTATTTCTCAACCTGAACCCAAGAAAGCTGATGAGGCATTAAAGGATGAGTCTTGGGTTGTAGCTTTGCAAAAGGAACTACTCCAATTTACAACGAACAATGTATGCGACTTGGTACCTGCTCCTGAGGGTAATTCCATTATTGGAATCAAGTGGGTGTTCCGAAATAAATTAGATGAATCTGGTACAGTAATCAGTAATAAGGCAGACTCGGCTCAAAGCTATAACCAACATAAGAGAATTGACTTTGATGAGACATTTGCTCCTATTGCTCACTTGGAGTCCATTCGGATGCTACTTGCCTTTGCAAGTGCAAAAGGCTTCAAGTTATTTCAAATGGATGTCAAGAGCGTTTTTCTTAATGGCTATATTAAGGAAGAAGTTTATGTTCATCAGCCTCTCGGATTCAAGGACCCAGCACACTCAAAGCATGTATTCAAGCTCAATAAGGCATTATATGGACTCAAACAAGCTTTTAGGGCCTGGTATGATAGACTTAGGTCCTTCTCCAACATGGATATCGAATTGGAGTTGTTGATTCAACTCTTTTTGTAAAGGAAGAAGGAAATGACATCCTGTTGGTTTAAATATACGTCGACAATATCATATTTGGATCAACCAAGGAGTCCCTATGTCGACATTTTTGTGAGACTATGAAAACTGAGTTCAAAATGAGTATGATAGGTGAACTCAAATTCTTTTTAGGACTCCAAATCCAACAATTAGACACAGGTATCTACATTAGCAAAACAAAGTATGTTCTTGAAATTTTCAAGTTTGACTTTAAAAATGTAAATGAAAAAGAGACTATAATTGCTCCATCTACTTCTCTTGGTAAAGATTTATCCAGTAAGAAGGTAGATGAAAAGAAATATTAGGGTATAATAGGTTTACTACTATACCTGACATCCTCTAGACTTGATATTCTTTTTGCTACATGTTTATGTGTGAGATTCCAATCAGAACCCAAGGAATCTCATTTAAATGTAGTAAAAAAAATATTTGGACACCTAAATAGCACAAGAGATCTTGGTCTCTTTTATCCTAAAGCATAGACTGTAGACTTATTATTCTATAGGGATGTGATAGCGAGAAAGGCGCAATTTGTAATTAGGGTTTTTAAATCGTTGTAACAGGCCAATTCACAATCACTTTTATAATTTATAAACCTAGATAGTGGTAGTATCTAAGGTCGTCCAAGGAGGTAGGAATGCACTTAAAAATTCTTGCTTGACAAAAAGGAAATCAACTCTCTTTTTGAATTTTAGAATATAAGATTTTTTTGTTTTGAAATAACGAGAAATTAAGAAATCAAGAGCGGATGGAGATTACACCTAACTTGCTGAAACTAAAACCTAAGTGACAAGCAATTCTACTCTCTAAGCTCACCCTAGGTACGTGAAGACCTAAGGTAATTAGAGAGTGTGTGAATGCACTAAGGTAAAAGTAATAAGATGCAAGAAGATGCAACAAGATTTTAAAAGAAAGCAACTTAAGGAGAAAATTGTTTTACAAGATGACAAGTAGAGGAATACTTCTACTCTAACAAATGAAATAAAAGAAAAAAAATCCTCCTATGATGATATTGGTGAAGAAGAGAAGTTTCTTGCTCCAAGCTCAGCTGCTCCTGAGCTTAAAAAGAAGTTCACCTTCTTCTCCTTTGAAAAGCTCCTCCAAGTTGGTATCTTCCTTGACAAGCCCTAGGTGGGCGTGCCATTGCTCCTCCAAGGGTGGAAGATTTCCACCCACAAGATCTCCTCTTAGGGTAGGCATGTACCCTAGGTCTTCTCCTCTACTTGGGCATCCTCCTGGTGGTGTTGCTCCTTGGCTTGGATAAAAAAAGAAGGGAAGAAGAAGAAGGCACCAAGGAGGCAAGGGGTAGCCTCCTTAATCTTCTTCTCTCCTCTCCTTCCTATGGCCGAATATAGGTGTATCTAAGTGGGAATTAATGTAGCCAAGGATGATTTTAGTGGTGGTAAAATGGGGGTTATATATATGGCTTATGAAGGAAGAGGTTGACGTTGACACATGTAGGGCTAGGATGGGTTCAAAGGGTAGTTATGGGTGGTTATAGGGATCCAATGGAGGGGGTAAGTTGGTAACATCTAAGGGGGTGCTATGGGGGTGGTTATGGTTGACCAAGGTGTGTTTAAAGTTGGCGCCAACCATGGAAGGGTGCCATGGTTTGGTGCCATCTAAAGGGGGTTTTAGAAGGGGGGTAGGTGGATGGCTAGGATGGCTTGTAGGGGTAGGTGTATGGTGATGGAGAGGGTTTTTGGAGGGAAAAGTGGCACCACTTTTGTGGTACCCTTTGGTGGTGGTCGTGGGTTGAAAGGAGGTGAGTAGGTTGGCGCCAAAAAGGGGTTTAGGAGTAGGAGCTAGGTAGAATAGATTTAGGTCTCTTTTTGGTGAAGTTAGCTAGGTAGGTTGGGTGGCCATGTAGGTGAAGCTGGCTTTGAGCTTAGCTAAGCTAGCTTAACTAGTCTGTGAGTAGAGGAGGTATGCTAGAGGTAGGGTTTAGGGAAGAGGAGTTGAGGAAGGAATGTCTGGAGTTGAACTGGAGCTGTTAGCTACTGAAGGGAGTTGCAGGGAACTACTTTAGCTGTCTTAGCTTACTAGTTCTTTGCTAGCTACTAAGCCAAGCTAAAGTAAGCTGGCTTCTGCTAAATTATGCGGAGGTGAGCTAGGTCTGATTTTCCTAGGGAGGACCTAGCTAGCTGGAGTAGCTAAGATAACTTAGCTCAACAAAGTTGAGCTAAATGGAGTCCCTGGGAGCTGAACTTGAGCTGGCCTGAGTTGTTTGAAGTCATCTTCAGCTGCCTTGAGTTGAGCAGAGCTGGAAGTAGCCGGACCTGAGCTAAGATGGACTCCTATCAATTTAGTTAAGCTAGCTAAAGCTCCAAGTGAACTGATTGGAGCTAAGGTGAGCTAGATTCAACTAAGTTGAGCAAGGTTTGAGCTAACCTGAGCTAGGGTGAACTAAAACGAGTTGCCTTGAGCTACCATTCAGCTAAGATGAGCTGAATGGAGCTTAATAAAGCTAACCCTAACTTAAGTGAGCTGGTATCCAACTATGATGAGATGGATTTGGCTAAGTCCCAGCTGGAATGAGCTTCCTCTTCACCAGTTGCCTTCTTGGGTGCTAAGGTTCTAGGGATCTAAGTATCTGTTCATCCTTAACACTCAAATAAACGTGTCAAAAGCACAATAAAACATGCAATGCATGCCTAACCTAATTGATGCCTAAATGCAGCTCAAAAACCCATTTACGAAGTCAAAATCCTAAGAGGTAAGTTTGTTTTATGGCATAAAAATGATGATAAATTGGCATTTATCATGATGCAGATTATGCAACGAGTTAGACAGACCGAAAGAGCACTAGCGACACTTGTCATTTTATTGGAGAATCTTTGGTCTCATGGTTCTTTAAAAAATAGACATGTGTTTCACTTTCTACGACTGAAGCAGAATATATTGCTACTTCACTTGTCTGCTCTCAGGTCATTTGGATGAGACAGACTTAATCGATTTTGAATTATTTTTTACACAATCTACAATTTTATGTGATAGTACAAGCACAATTAATTTATCTAAAAGTCCGATACATCATTCACATACCAAGCACATAAATGTTCGACATCATTTTTTTAGAAATAATGTGCGTCAAGGTGCCATTCAGTTAAAATTCATAGATACACAAAATCAATTGGTAGACATTTTTACAAAACCACTTGCAACAGAGAGATTATACTTTATAAGAAGAAAATTGGGGCTTTGTACAATTAAAGAAATTCAAAATTCAAAGATTAGTTGCCTTATAACTTGTTTGTAACTATGAAAATCCCTAAGGGCTGATGATAACGTCATCATCAGCCATATCTAACTTTAATTAATCATAATCAAGGAATAAATGCCCCTGAATAACAACTAGAGGACCATAATTCATTGCATGATCATTCTAAGAGAAATACAGTAAAATAGGGGTAAAACTGCAGCTTTAACAACATATCTCATTTGCAGAACAATCATGGGATTTTTTAGGGGTTAATCAAAGGTCAAATGGTCATAAATGTCTAACCAGAGGGTCTGTACAGACAGAAATGAATTTTCAAGAATTTCAAGAATTAAATGACATCTAAAACCTTAAAAATAGATTCGCATAATCTACTAAGGCTCTGGTCAAGATAAAATTCACATAAACCTTCCAAAATTCATAGAAAAATATTCTCTAGGTTTTGATACCTTCAATTTGACCATCAGAACTTATTTGACCTAAAATTGAGTCTCAGACAAATAATTGCCCTAATTTGGGTAACTACGTAATTTACCCAATCAAACTTAGTCAAAACCTAAATCCGACTTCACCATCAGATTCCCTATATTCAAATTAGGTTTATACCAAAATTTGGGCACAATCAAAGATTATCTTGACCTATATTGTATTTTGGTCTACTCTGAATCTTTTCTCTCACACACATGTTCCTAACTTTCGAATTCTTTATAAATAGCCCCCCAACTTTATCATCTTCTTCACCAACAGGTCCCTGCCTCCTGCAAATCTCAAACCTACTTCGCCGGCGACCTTTCATTGAAGAAATCTCCCTGATTGATTGACAAAACTCTCCCAAAATAGATAGGAGGATTCTTGATGAAATTGCCTTCCATTTGAATCACATCTTAGGCTCTACTTCTTTCCCAAAAGGTCATGCGAACCTTTCAAAGGTTCGGGTTTCCTTTTTGTGTGAACCTCCCAAGCTTAGAAGCTTCTTTCCAAGCTTGGGAAGACCTCCTATGGCCTATATAAGGTCCCACGATGCCTAGCAGAACTCCCTAGCAAAGTTTTGGCCAAAATGCCCTCTTCAAACTCCTTCCCCAGTCATCTTCGACTTAGCTCCGACGAGCTCATCCCTCCGTCGCTCTCCGACCTCCCAACGGCCAAATTAGGAGTGTCATCATCTTCGTCTCCTTCGTCCGCGCCTGGTGTGCCAAAGCCAGGGCTATCCTCCACTATCTTCCTCGCTGTCCACCTCAACGGAGAAGTTCTCTTCCATGGCGCCGACCAAGCAAAGTTGGCATCCTCCTGCCCCTTTCATCCATAATTCTAGGGTTAGTTAGGTCCTTTTCCCTCTCTACTTCACTTCTAACTTCTTTCTTATCCCTTTCAGCTACCGACTACGTCATTCACCCTCATCTCCTCCATCTCCGGCCGCTCCTCCGGTGAGGCGTCTCCACCACTACACCCCTCCATCCACCTCGCCACCACGCCTTACACCTCTGCCACATCCATCCGCACAAAAGCCCTAACATCTCTCCTCCTATTACTCATCCTAACACCCCAACGACCGACCCACTGCCCCACCACCATCTTCGACCTTCGCCACGCTCACCCACAACCTCTCGTAGCACGTCACTGCCATCAACGCCTTTGCCGCATCGTTGCGATCCTACTGTCGCATTGTGGCGATCCTACTTTGTGTTTCAGGTTGCCGACCACTGCCGCCATTACCGAAGACCTTCAAGCAAGCTTTGAAGCTTGCTTCCCAATCGAAGGCCCCAAGTGCACCCTCCAGGAGACGTAGATACCTTCCAGGAAGTGACCCAGGTCTCCAATTGGAAGCAGCGTGCGCTCCTTCAGCTCCAATTGGAAGACCACTGCTGCTGTCAGCCGCGTGAAGAAGGCAGTGGGATATAGTCCCACCTCGGAAGCACAGGAACTGCTGGAGTGTTATAAATTATTTTTCTCGCATCAGCTTACCACCTCAAGTAACACCGGGGGTGAGGTCCCTGTGCACCCCTCACGCCTCGCCCGCGACACTACTCCACGCGGGCCTGGCTCTGAACTCGACCCACCTAACTCGCCTTCACTCCTCGGCTGCGATTACGCCCACACCCCTAGACCTAGGTACACACTTTACCCGAATACACGATCCGATTACCTGGAAGAGGAGAGGAGGAAGAAAGAAAGAAAGAGAGAGCGAGGAAAAGGGGGGTTTTGCTCTTCAAGGCAACCTCCCAACATTTAGTTGCTAGGAAGGTTTGAGAAGGAGGAAACCCTTTGCCGTGCCTCTGAGAGAAAGAAAGGAGAAGAGGTTATGAAGAAGAGAAGGCATGTGCTTGCCTTCTGTTAAGACGTCTGATTGCTAAACCTATCGTCTGAGGTACTGTAGCACTCAAGCTACTGTTGGTTTATTTGAAATAATTGATGGTTGAATGCATGCTTAAACTTTAGAGGATATAAGTGGTGATTCAAATCACCATTGCTTTTTTATTCTTTTCTCTTTTTATCCTTATATTCTTGAGATACATTGGATTTCATTAAATAACTAATTGGACAAGTTATTATTTATTGAAAATCTATACTTTACTCAATTTCTTGTACTCATTTATGTTCGACCTCGGACTTAAATTCGAGTATTAAATTGTATTTATTGATGAGCGATTGAGGTGTTACTACAACGAACGCTTATTTAAATCTCCTCATTCTCGTTCGCCCTGACAATAATTTACCCACTTTCGTTAAAAAGGAGTATACTCTAATATTTCCATATTTATGAAAATATCAAGGCATTGTTTGCAATATGATTTCTTAACTTAGGGTATTGATTACACTATTCTTCAACACCTAAGTTGTTCATTTGCATTTTTCTCAACCACTTAAGCGTTCATGTGACTTGCACATAACCCATCCCATATAAAAGAGAACAAGCGCAAACACTTGCCTCATTTTGCACTCTTCAACCCTAATTCACATTCTCTTCAAGGGCTTCTCCAAACCCTAGCCAAAAAGAAGGATCACCTCCTCCAAGTCTCTACTCAAGGATTCAAAGTATTCTCTTCTTCTCTTAGTAGATCTTGTTCATCCTAGACCTTATTTTCTTATTCCACAAACACTCCCTTCTGCTGCATACCATTTTTTCATCAGGTACCAACTGATACCGGTACTCATCATCGATACCGATACTTGCTGGGTGCAGCAGAGCCTGCTATTGGCAACAGGTACCGGTACTCACGATCTATACCAATACTCGCTCGTTTTTCTGGTCGGAACTGGAACCAACCAGTACCGGTACTCACGACCAGTACCGGTACACACAGGCTTATGTGTGTTTCTGTATGCACGCATGAAAGGAAAAATTCTTGCTTTCTCATTGTTTTTCCTACTTTATTTATTGTATGTTTATAGATGCCACCTAAATTCAAAAGTAAGGGAAAGATACCTCAAGATGTATTTCACAAATTTTGCATCAATGAGGACGCAACATCCAAGTTTGATTGGTATAAGGGCCTTAAGCTTTATCATTGCAAGCCTGTTGAGTGGAAAGACTTTTCATTACAACTTTTTAATTTCACTACTCGTCTACCTGAACATCTAATGCACTTCTTTGATGAGTCATTTTTTGCTAATGTTCTTGGAAGTCTATCCTGACATTAATTGTCTATTTTTTGCAAATCTCCAATAACAAGTAAATAGAGGTCATCTAGTCTTAACCTCGAATATTTTTGGTCAAAAAGTAACAATTACACCAAAATTCCTATTTACCATAACACAATGTTCGAATTAAGGTCATGCTTTCAATACCCTTAAGGAAAAATTCACTTCTTCACAAATTCATGAAACACTTTTTCTCCCTAACTGTCAGGGAAAAGCTTTGGTGGAACCTAACATGACCTTATTTGCAAGAGCCTTTTTCCGAATTTTAGCATGGAATTTAAGAGCCAAATATTCGGGATTCCATAAAATCCCATAGATATTTTACCCTTAATCAATGCTATTAACATAAGTTTTCATGTTAATTGGAACATGGTATTCATCCATTTTCTAAAACCTCATTACTGTGATTCAGCTCTACCTCTTGATATTCTTATATCTATACACTTATCAAGAGTAGAATTGATCTCTCAAACTTTACTCTGCTTAGAAAAGTGGTCTACTTCAAGTGGTCTACATTCAGGAAAATGAGAATAAAGCCTGCTAGAAAGGAATCATCGAGTGATGATGAAGAAGATGAAGTTAATCCAAATGCTCAATCTTCTTCTCATCAAGTTCCTAGCTCACCTTTTACATCTGTTCCTATGACCTATCCTTATCCTAAAGCTGAAATTCCTTGGGTAAACTTGTCTCATATACCTGGAACAAGCCCCAATATGATTAAAACCTTCAACTATATAGGTTAAAATCTTACCAATCTCAATTTTGGTTTTCGTCTCATGGAATCACTTTCTATTGAGTCCTCCCATTTTGCTTCTTCCACTCAACATCCTAAGCAATGGAAGCGTACTCAACCAAAAGTGCCCAAAGAGTACAGTGAATTTCAAGACCCATCTCATGTTTCCTCTCTAATGGAAGAACATATCTTTCATGTTGGTTACATGAAATCGATGTTTAAGATTGATACATTATAATACAGACCAAAATCGCTCGTCAACAAATACAATTTATAACTCGAATTTAAGTCCGAGGTCGAACATAAGGAGCAAATATGCAATTCACACACTAATCCCAATAAATAATATAAATGAGCACAAATAATTACTCAAAACTAACACGAGTATATCAAGAATCTAATGAGGTAAAAAGGCATCTAAGGTAAAATAATGATGATTTAAATCACCAATTATTAGCTTAGATACACATATAATAATTATTTAATGATCTAAATAAATGAATAGTATCAACCACTTTAACCATGCAAGCTTTAGTGCACAGTGCACTCCCTATCAAACAGATTAGACGACAGAGCTCTCAATCAGATGGCTTAATCGTCTACTGCTACAGTGACAAGAGGGCACTCTTCTTCTGCTCTGTCTCCTTTCTTCTTCTCACGACTACGAGAGCAAAACCCCCTAGCCCCGCGCTCTCTCTCTCTCTTCACCTTCTCTTTCTCAATGTCCGGTCAGATGCTCGAGTAATCGGGTATTCAGGGATCAACGTACTCGGGACCAGGGCTACCGACGTGAGTAGTAGCTGAGGTGTGAAGGCAGGTTGGGTATGTGATCGGGTAAGGAGGACCTCACCCTCGTGTTAGGAGGTGAAGAGGCTAAGGCACAAAAACATAAAATGTCCCTGCTTTCTTCTGTGAGCAGGAGCTTCAAGTGCTTCTTCTAATTCTAGTCAAAGAGCCGATCAATGGTCCAAATTAACTCCTTGGTTGTGCTCCTGGATGAGTTCTGCTGAGCCTGGAGATCTCGCCTAGGGTTATTGGCTGGGAAGCAAGCCTCAAAACTTGCTTAAAGCTCTTCGGTAATGGTGGCTGCACCCTAGGTACCTGAAAACAAGAAGTGGGCCTCTCGGCCGCATTAAAAAAATGTTCAGGAGCTTCACGCTAATGGGGCGACAGCGGTGGTGGCCGTGGCGTGCAGTGAGAGGTCGTGGTTGAGCGTGGCAAAGGCGGATTAGGTCGGAAGAGGTGGGTCTGTTCGGTGGGTAGTTTGGAAGGTGGAATTGGTGAAATAGGAGAGGGGTTTGGTTCGTGGAGTCAAGGAGGAGGTATAGGGAGTTTTGGCGAGGTGTTTGGTGGACTGTGAAAGTGGAGCGGACTCGCCGGAGATGTGGCCGAGGGTGAAGACGAAGGTGGCGGGTGGTGGTGTCGAGGGTTGAAACTAAGTTTGAAAGGGGGAGGATTAACATAAAAGTCTAAGGGAACTAAACTACTCCTAAACTAATAGATGAAAGGGGGGAGATCAGCTTGCCAGGGGCACGTCGGCACCGGTGACGAAGGTGGCTCCAATGGGGAGGAAATGGCAAGGACGACGGAGGGAGAGGCGTCGACTAGTACGGCACGATGCGGAGGAAGACGAGGAAGGAGAATCCGTCGTTGATATTGCAGGCGGACAACGAGGGAGGTCAGAAGAGGTCGCTGGACGTCGAGGAGCTATTCAGCTGGAGAGGAGGGAGAAATGTGGGGGATTTCTGGCCAAATTCGAGAGTGGGAGTTCGGGCAAGCCCTTGGGGTCTTTAGGTAGGCATTAGGGGGTCGGTTGGAGCTTGGAAGCCAGGCTTTCAAGCTAACAAGGTTCGTTGGAGTTGGAAACCTAAGAGATACTTGAATCTCTCATGTATTCGCATGAGAGATTGGGAAGGTTATGGAGATCGATGTTGGGTGCGTTGGAAAGAGAATTTCACAAGGAATCTCCCTTCCAATTTTGGAAGGGATTCATTAATTAGAGTTCTCTTCAATCAAAGGTCGCCGGAGAAGGATTCCTTCGCGATAATGGCAGAGGGACCTATTTACAAAGAGTGACGACAAATATAGGGGCCAATTTGTAAGGATTTTGAAAGTTAGGGACATGTGTGTGAGAGAAAAGAGTCATACAGGACTAAATTGTAAACTATGTCAAGATGATCTCAGATTGGGTGTAAATTTTGGCACAAACCTAATTTGAACCCAAGGAATCCAATGGTGAAATAGTATTTCGATTTTGACCATGTTTGATTGGATAATTTATGTAAAAATCCAAATTAGGGTAATAGTCTGTGGATCTATTTTAGGTCAAATGGGTTCCAATGGTGAAATCAAGCAAACCAGACCCTAGAGAATATTTTTCTATGATTTCTGGAGGGTTTATGTAAATTTTTCCCTGACCAAAACCTCAGTAGATGAAGCGGGTTTGTTTTTAAAGTTTTAAATGTCATTTAATTATCGAAACACGTGAAAATCCATTCATGTCTGCATGGACCTTCTTGTTAGACAATTATGACCATTTGACCTTTGATTAACCCTTGAGAAACCCCATGATTGTTTAACAATAGAGATATGCTGTTAAAACTGCAGTTTTACCCCTGTTTTACTATATTTCTCTCAGAATGATTATGCAATGAATTTTGGTTCTCTGACGGTTATGTAGGAACATTCATTCATTGATTATAACTAATTAATGCTAGATATGGCTGATAATGACATTATCATCACTTCATGATGATGAAGAATATGAAGAAAATGATGATGAAGAAATCTCATATGCTAAAAGTGAAGATGAAGAAATTGAAAATGAAGACGATGAAGAAGATGATGATGATAGCAGAGATGACAATAATGGCAGTGGACATGTTCAAAAATATATCAGGAAATGAGCTCGAAATTAGTTCAATTTATATTTTGTTGTATAAGATATTATCTTTGTTTGTTATGTTGTATGACTTTTAAATCTATCGCTTGACTTTTATGAGCTTGATGTTGATTGAATGTCTTTTCCTACATAATTTACCAATGCTTGATCTTTCTCTATGCATATTGTTATCTTTTTGTTTGATTGACAAAAAGGGTGAGAAATGGAAAATACTTCATATTTAAAATAAGGAAGCTTAGTTTGAGGGAGAAGTTTCGCTCCTAGTGGAGTTTTTTTGTATTCCTTCTCTTATGAGGTTTCTGTCATTTTAAATATGGGTATTTCTTTTGTCTTTTCAACACCAAAAAATAGGGAGATTGTTGTAATGTAGTTCCACTTCTCTTTTATATTTTGGTGTTAATAAAACTATTTTAAAACTAATAAGTTTATAAAGTGTTATTTACAGGAAATCACAGGATTTAGGAAGTATGGATGTTAACAAGGAAGAAGTGTGGATGACATGAAGAATGAAGAATGCTTTTATGTGTTGTAATTTAGATTTTTGTATGTCTTCTAACAAGAAAAATTAATTTAGGAGTTAAAATAAAAATAGAGATAATTAGGTATCAAACTCACGTTCAATCATTCGTTTGAAAAATCAAAATCGTTTCTTTGACATATTAATCTTGTATTTGTGTTCAAATAGCACCAAGATTGATTAATAGAATTTATTCAAGATACGTGTTGCAAGTACCCGTACTATTCATAAGTACCAGTACATGCTAGACACAAGTTTAGGTCATAGCCCCAAACTGTGAACAAGTACCGGTACTCATCATGAGTACCGGTACCAGGTGCTTACAGTTTGTGGATAGGGGTAGTGCCTGGACCTTACAAGTACCGATACTAATCACCAATATCGGTACATGTAGGTCACGATTTTATCTTGTCTCAAACCTGAGTCACAAGTACAGGTACTTATCATGAGTACCGGTACTTGGTGACTTAGTTGGTACTCAACTGTAAGCACTGAGTACCAATACCCAGGCTCTATTGGGCTAGCTGCAGGATATCTGTAAGTAGCTAGTACCAATACCAACTAACCGTTGTACCTGATCCGAATGGCTATTTAGAAATTAATCATTTCTCTAATCTTCCCATTTTGCCTCCAACGACTAGTAATCGTAGGGGAGGTGTTTAGTGGCCTATAAAAACACTTTTTGAATGTCATTTGCATATAACATAAGAATCAAAATTCTCATTGTTCTAGATTATACATCTCTCATTTCTAGCTACGAGGGTGATAGGCTTGTTGCATCTTTCCTTCAAGAAGATCCTCATCTTGCAACAAGATCTTTTGGCAAATCTGCTCTTCCTCGTAAAATCGTTTTTATGCTTTAGTGTTTTTTGCTAGATCGATATATCAAATATCTTCTAAGCTAATTCTTGTTTGAGACTTGGGACACCTGAAATTTTTTGCTTTCATCTGATCTTATAATTGGGTTAAGATAACATATTAATTACCTTTTTAGTAAATTGATTTCCTCTGGGTTGAGAGAATCGGGTTAAAAATCCTAAATCAGGAGACTTAGGTAGTGGAATACCCAAGTGAGGATAACCACTATATATTTGGTGTACTATTTTTGTGATTTATTTTATTTACAATATTTCTTTACCACACTATTCCTCCCCCCTTCTAGTGCCCTTGTGCCCTTTAGATCCTACATGTGGTATCAGAGTAGGTTGCAGCAAAACGTAACATGACTTGCAATGGCATCATCAACAAAGCGTACTGAAGGACAGTCATCTACCCGTCCTCCCTATTTTGATGGGACGAATTATGGGTACTGGAAAAGAAGGATGCAAGTCTTCCTTAAGACAATGGATGAGTAGTCATGGACCCTCATTCAAGAAACGTATTCAGATCTGGAGCCACAAGTAGTGTGGATGGTGGATCAGAAGAAAAAGATCGTGAGCAATGTGAAGGTGATAAATGCACTGTATTGTGCGTTATCAAAGGAGGAATTCAACTGTATCTCAACCTACAAGTTCGCATATGAGATATAGAACACGCTGCAAGTCACCTACAAAGGTACTAACAAGGTAAAAGAAACACGCGTATCTATTCTAACAAAAAGCTATGAGTATTTCAAGATGGAGAAAGGTAAAACCATCAAGGCAATGTACACAAGGTTTGGGGATATAGTCACCTCCATGAAGAATTTAGGACTAAAATCCACTGAAGAACAACTTGTAAGAAAGATCTTGAGATCTCGTACAAGTGAGTGGTCTTTGAAGTCAACAGCAATCCAAGAGGTAAAGGACCTTTCAATCCTTTCTTTTGATAATTTGATTGGAAGCCTCATGACCTATGAGGTCCAACCAGAGAACATGAAGAAAAATTAGGAGAAATCAGTAAGCAAGAAGAAAGAGCTTGCCTTCAAAGCTCTAAAGGAAGACTCAGATCTCGATGACTCCGACTCCGACTCTGACGAAGAAGAGCTTACTCTTCGAACAAGAAGATTTCGATGATTCATCTAAAAGCAAGGTAAAAGAGTAAATAAATTTTCAAATGATATAGTTTGTTTTAAATACAAGAAAAGAGGACACATACGAAAAAACTGTCCAATGATCAAGAAGAAAAAGGAAGAAAAGAAGAAAGATAAAGTTCTCAAGAAAGGCGTATAAAGCGACTTGGGATGACAGCGATTTCGACACGGAATCCTTGTCTGAAGAATCTGAGGAAAACGAAGTTGCCCATCTGTGTTTGATGCCAAACGACAACTTGGAAAATGAGGTAGAATCTGAAATTACTTTTAATGAATTATTGCAAGCATATGAAGATTTGTATTATAAAGCTAGGCTAATTAAAAAGGAAAATAAAGTTTTGTTACAAAAAGGAAGAAAATCCACTGACCAATTTCTCTTGCTCTAGACCCAACTAAGATTTTCCTTTTGCTCTGGGAGTGCTTCCGGTCACCTGATAAGCTGTCCTGACATCCGAAACGCGTGGGAGGGCATGCCCTGCACCTTCCCAAAGTTGTCCTTACACATGACAAACCAAATCTCCCTAGATTAGCCAAACAGATTGGCTCTGCGGTGCGGCCTGCATGGCCGTAACCGCAAAAGGAACGTACCTTCGCGAAACTCTGCTTTCAGACGTCCGATGTCGTCACCAGACGTCCAACCCGTCATCTGGATGTCACTCCAGACATCTAATTCTGAGAAAAACCCAGAACCAGAGCGACCCCCTGCTCCCTTCGCCGTGTGCAGTCGCGGTTCCTCGTTTGTAACTCCGACTGCAGTAGGGTGTCGAGGATGTCTCCCCCGACGTACTCTTCCCGCACGCGCCGCTCCCGCCGTGCGTCCTCTGGCGAGTTCCCACGAACTCGCGAGCTCAAGCTCCTCCTCTCTTCACGCCGCCTCTCCTCGCTCTCGCGCCCTCTCTCTTGATCGTCCCTCTCGCTGCAATGGAGAGGAAGAAAGGAAAGTGGTGGTGGTGGAGTGGAGAAGAGAGGAAGGGGGGAGAGGGGTTATATAGGGAGTGGGGTAGGGTTCGGGAAGGAGAAAAGAAGAGAGAGAAGAGAGGAAGGCTGTCAACGTGCAGACTCGACGCTGTATACAAATTTTTCAATTTTTAGGCATCAGGGAAAGGGTCCAGACATTTGACCAAACGTCAATCTGACAATCCAAACGTCTTAAAAGGCTCAGAACAGAACAGGTCTTTACGAGTTGGGAGGCCTGATTGTCAAATGACTTAAGTTGAGCAGAGGTTTGACATAATTAGCAACCCTCGAGACACACTCCTACTCCACTGATCGAACTTATTTGGCTCCTGGATCAAGTACGACATCAATTTGTTTTGTGGTGAGAGATATATCTTAAAGGCTTAGGTCATTTAGGGTTATACTATAAGGCTTAGACATTGCTTGCCTGTACTGTGCACACACATTCTCTCTCCTATTTGCCTTGCATCTCCTCTATCTCTTCTATTGTATGCATGAAAGGAGATCACAAAATCCTGTTTGAGCCATTTGTAAGGAATCCTAAAAGGAGACTAGATTTTTCTAAATCTACTAAGATGGCTGATTCTAGTAAGGAAAAGATGCCTAAGAATCCTGAGCAACCTGAGATTCCTAAAGATCTTGAGAATTAGAATCTTGACCCTTTAGCCTTAATCCAAACCTAGATCAATGCCAATCATAAGCTTTAGCAACAGCAAGTTGAATTTATTATGCAAGCCCTAAAGAAGATCCAAGAACCACCACCACCAGCTAAGTCCTTAAGAGATGTTTATGTCCCTTCTACTTTTAATATAGAACCTTATGTTAAGGTCCCTTAAGGGGGAGATGATTTTGAACTCCAACCTAATGTGATTTGCCTAATTCAAAATCCTTTCCAAGGGAACTCCAACGATGACTCCTTCCAATACCTTGAAGATCTAAGTAGACTAGGTGAAACCATCAAACCTAGAAATGTGAGCCTAGACATAGTTTTAATAAAGATGTTCTCTTTCTCCTCAAGGGATAAGGTTGTACACTAATTCAAAACTATAAGAAAACCTATTACCACTTGGGAGGAGCTATGAAGCTCCTTCTTAAAGAAATTCTAGCTTCCCTATAGGCTGGACTAATGCCCTTAAGAGAGTCATAGCCACTTTCACTCAACAACCAGGAGAATAGCTCCATGAGGCTTGGGAGTGGTTTAATTATCTACTTAGAAAGTGTCCACACCATAAGGTTCCTCCTAGGTGGCATCTAGCCTAAATTTTCTATCATGGATTGAATGAAACGGTTAAAAATTTTGTGGATTCTTCCTGTGGAGCAATTTCTTAAATAAGGATGAAGATAGTGCATTTGAATTATTTGAATCTGAGTCAGAACTCACTAAATCATGCCTCCATGACCACATTTAATTGGTTCAGTCAACCCCCAAGTCTATTCTTTGGACAAGCTCATTAGTCAATCCAAGAATCCTCTAGGGATATCCCCTCAAGTCTATTCTTTGAATAGGGGAACACTGACTGCACCTACACTTGTGAACAATCTTGATTTGGTTAAACCTATGAACCAATTGAGCCCGGAATAGATGCCAATTACGTTCCAGTGAGGGGCCTTTGTCTCATCTTATCCTAATTATTCTTTCCCGACTCTTAGTCCACCTACTAGCTATGAGGAGGTACAAGCTATCTTGGGTTATCCCAAAATGGATTCTTATTCTAGCTGTTACAACCTTTAGATGGTGCAACCACCTTAACTTCTCCTAGTCTAATCAGAGACATAATCAAAATATGAATCAGAACCAAACCAAACCTACTTTTAAGCCTTCTTATAATTATGGTCACAATAGTAGGACAACTTATAACCAGCCTAGACTTGGACCTACTCAACCTATTTAGTGCAATCAAATGAATACCTTGATTAAAATGATTCCTAACTTGAATCAGAAACATTAAGGGACAATTGAGTCAATTAATGGAATCTAGATAACAAGGATCCCTCCCATCCTAGTGTATAACCTACAAAATCAGACTTACTTTTAGTAAAGATTCCACCAAAATCAAGGGCAAGCCCATGTGACTAATCTTGCCCCTCAAAACCCACCTGGATTTACTTTACTAATGGGAACACCATCATAAGTCTTAACTAGCCTGTTTTGGTCTTAAAAAGGTAATAAAAGCTCTTACATAACCATCAGAGGGTCCTAATGCTTGATGTTCTGTTTTGAAAAGAAAAGATAAAACCAAGGTTATTTATGCAATTTTAACATTTCACAACTACAAAATAACCATGGGGTATTCCAAGGGCTAATTAAGGTCAAATGGTCATAAATGTCTAAAAGAGGATCCATGCAAAAAGAAATGGATTTTTCACGCATTTCAAAGATTAATGGACATCTAACACCCGAAAAATAGACCCGCTTAATTAACTGAGGTTCTAATCAGGATAAAATTCATCTAAACCTTCTAAAAATCATAGAAAAATATTCTCTAATGTTTGGTATCCTTGAGTTAACCATCTAAACCCAATTTGATCTAAAACAGACTCTCAGACAGATAGACAGATAGACAGACAGTTGCCCTAACTTAGGTTTCTGCATAAATTACCCAGTCAAACTTGGCCAAAATCAAAATCTAACTTCACCAAATTAGATTTGCACCAAAATTTGGACCCAATCAGAGATCACCTTAACCATGTTTGCGTTTCAGTCCAAATAGTCTCTTTTTATCACACAATGACTTTTAACTTTTTGAATTCTTTACAAATAGGCTTCTAGGTTTTCCAACTTATTCACATTCTGGTCCTCGCACCATTTTTGGAAACTCAGACCTTCACCGTCGAGATTCGAGTAAGGATTTCTTGTTCGATTCTCAATCAATCACTCCTAAATTTGAAAGAGAGATTCATTGAGGAATTTCCTTCCAAATAAGACCATTCATGAATCTTAAATCCCTATAGAAGTCTCATGCGAACGGTCCAAACACATGGGTAACAAACGTGCGCGAAAAGCTCGGAGTTCGCAAGCATGTTTCCAAGCTTGGAACTCTATCCTAAGGCCTATAAATGGACCAACATTGTGTTCCTCACCTCCTTATTAAATCTTAGCCTGACAAATCATCTCCTCCTCCGACCATCTTCGGATTTCGCTTCGGCGACCACCTTTGTTCTCCCTCTTCCGACCGTCCAACAATCAAATTGGACAACCTATGTTCTTCCTCTTCTTCGTGATCCTCTCCGACCAAAGAGAGGACGTCTTCCTGCCTAGTTCGTCATCGCCATTCTGCCTTCTTCGTCTTCTCCGACTCCGATCAGCCACAACCGGAGCATCCCAGCCTCAATTCTCTCCTCTAAGCTCCTCTTTCTCTTCCTTTATCCCTCTACTACACTTCCCCCTTACCTACACATCCAAACAACCATGCTACTGCCCTTAACGCCCTCGCCTTCTTCTGCTCCGATGAAGCTCTGGTGATGCTTATCTACCGCTCCTCTGCACAAACCTCGCCGCTACCACCTCCATTAGCTCCACCACCTCCCAAAGAGCAAAAGCCCTCTAGCTATTAAGGCCATTACCCTCTCATTCGTGCTCCCAAACACACCCACCTCCATGCACCCTCTTCGACCTCGCTACGCACATTCACACTCACACGACACATCACCACCAGCACCTTCACCGTCATCCGACGATTCTCCCGAGCTATTTTGACAAGGTCGAAAGACCATACTTTAGTTTTCAGGTGCACGTCGGAGCTCCATCGCCGCCACCTCCATCTCCGGCTCCGCCAGCAGCCATTAGGCCATGTTCCTCCTTGCCAACAACTCTAGACGCTGCGGAAGACCTCCAGGAAGCTCTCCAGACTTTCAATCAAAGACATTGGTGCCTGCAGTTGCCTCGATTCTACGCTCACATCACCCGCTGCTATGCGAAGAGACGAGGCGGGCACTTTAGTCCCACCTCGGAAATCAGTGAAGCCTGCACGCGATATAAAAATTTGTGCATTGGACCCCTCGCACAGTCACGAGGAGTCGAGTCCCTCAGCCACGCGTACAGCGCAAGCACGCCTTGCCAGCTAGTCACGCAGGCGGGTCTGGCCCAGGTCCAGATCCGATTACCAGAGTAAGTCGGCATTGAGAAGAAAAGAGAGAGGAGGGGGTTTTTCCCTCTACTGTGCTCTCTCAACACTTTGTCTTTGAGAGGCTTTCGTGCCTCTGTGTTGTTCTCAGCCTTGTTCGTGAAGGCCTGAAGAAGAACTATTAAAGGGAACAGTGTGAAAGCATTGTAGCTGGGTGTCATTTAAGGTGTCTGAGCGCCTATTCCTGTCGTCTGATATTCTGAGGGAGTTGCTTCTGATATTGTAGTTGAGCTTTACATTCATATATTAAGTGCTTGTAAAACTTAAAGAGTAATTTGGTGATTGAAATCATTATTTTACTCTAATCTTTTTGCACTTTCAAACTTCAGTTATCTGATATATCATTTCTGATTATTCTTCTTGTTATAATTGCTTATATTTGTGGTGACATTGTGATCTTTGAGATTAATTGCTACTTACTCCTTGCATTCAACCTTGAACTTCAAATTCGAGTATAAATTTTATGTGTTTTCCTATGGTTTCAACTATACTACAACGAAGTATTTTAAGACTCGATTTCACGCGTTAACATTTTGGCAATGTTGCTAGGGAGGAATGCGTAAGTTGATCTCTTGATTACAGTTTCTAACTTGATAGTAACTTGCTCTATTTGTTTGGCTGAGATCTATGCAGGAGAAATTCATTCAAGGAGAACGACTACACATCAAATACTCCAGGGACAGGTAAATTTCATTCCCTTTTTCCTTAAAAGCCCCTAATTCTGAGCAGAGATCAAAAAGGAGAAAAAAATCAATTAGGATCAACTTGTTTTTCATATTTAGAATCAATTATCACAAGTTGCCTAATTTGATTCATTTCTAAAAAAAACCCTGATCTTGATTTTTGCACCTATTGAGGGTTTAAGGTAACTAAGGCTATTCACCTTCTTGATTGAGTCCTAGGTACCAAATTTGGACGGAATTAATTGAGCCAGTTAGAGCCAAATTAGGGTTTTCATTTCAAGGTTTTAGAGAGACATTTGCTTAAAAAAGAATCTACTCTCCAAAAATGTGTGTCCTAAGCCTTGATTGAAAGTACCTAAACAAGCAAACCCTAAAATCAAAGCGCTAAACATCACTTGAATCCTGAAATTGGAATCTAATAATCAAGGACAAATACAGGTGAAGTTGACCGACCTTGCAAGGTCAACCAATCTTCAAATTAGGTCACCACTGACAAATACATTCTAAAGAGGTCAACCAATCTTCAAATTAGGTCACCACTGACAAATATATTCTAAAGTTCAACTAAAATCCTAAGCACCCTATCTCTAAACTTAAAATTGATAGACTTAAGGGGTCAAGTTATCCATCCTGGTCTACCTGGATCCATGGTGACAAGGAAGGCCAGGTTGGGAAAATCCTGTAACCTGTGGGGGCGCTTTACCGTGTAGGGGTCATTGCTGGACTCTCCCTTCTTGGCTACCTAGGTATTTCTCAGGTGAACATTTTGATCTAGAGGTATCATCCGCCTCGAACCTCTATAGTCATCCAAAAATATTTAGATATCTTGATTGGGTCAATCACACTTTCTATCCCTCATCTACTCCATCGGTGTATATTCGAGAGGAGGTCCTTAAGACCACCCTTGAGGCCTCCACTAGTTTTCCAATCTCGTCAAGGCCAAGTCTCGACCTCCTTGTTTGTGCAACCTTCCAGCCAGATCGATATCTCTTTTGATTCATCTGAGCCTAGATCTCTTTCATCCATAATCATGGAGCAACCAACAGGAGAAGAAAACAACCTCCAGAATCAGCTTCAGCGCCTCAATGATCTATTCCAAGCTTTTATGAATCCACCACAGCGTCCTATGATGCGAGATCATTACAATCCTACTGCGGTAGCAATCGAACCTAGAGTTCAAATCCCGACTAGAGGGCCTAATACAAAACTCAAGCCCAATATGATTCATGCTATCCCTAAATTTCATGGGCTTAATTTCGAGGATCCCTTCCAACATATCAAGCAACTCAAGCATCTAGCCTAGACCTTCGGGTCAGAAGTTCAAAATTGGGATATCTTGCTCATGAAGATGTTCTCCTCTCTCATAGACAAGGTTGTCCACCGATACCAAACCCTAACTCGTCCAATCAACACATGAACTGAACTGCAATCCGAGTTTCTAAAAAGTTCTTTCCCGTTGGTCGGATAAATGCTTTGAGACACCAGATCACACATTTCACGCAAAATGCAGGAGAACCACTTTATAAGACATGGGATCACTTTCTGGATCTCATGCGGAAGTGTCCCAATCACGGAGTTGCCAAATGGGAACAAGTCCAGTCTTTTTACCAGGGACTCCATAAAGATATCAAACTATTCATCAATGCGACCTGTGGAAGAAACATTATGGGTCAACACGAGGACACTGTGTAGGAGATTCTCGAGAATATGTACAAGAACTCCATCAATAATGAATCCATGGGCATGTTCGACCGGACGACTGCTCATGCATTAACGAATACACGGGGAGCACATGAGACTCAGGGCCTGTCCTCATCTGTCAATCTGGAATTAATGGTCAGTCGCCTGGACAAGGTCTCGATCATCGAAAAGGTGGACAATTGACTCGACATCTGTAGAGAGCCACTTCCGCACAAACCTCGTTTACACAACCGCCCTCTGGGAGGGAGGCTGTGCATAACATCTACCATCGATCTTCTTGGGAGATGGATGCCTATCCACCCCGGTCTGATCTAGGGTTTGGAGGAAACTCCGGATCTGCCTAATCTAGTTCGAGGAACTTTGAACCCTCTTCGAGATTCCTCAAACCTGTGAGGACTTCAATGCCGTCCAGAACGATCCTTTTTCAAACACTTATAATCCTGGATGGCGTAATCATCATAACTTCACATGGTCGAGGAACAATCAAAATCAGAGACCTCAATATCAACCCCAACCACAAGTTTCTCATCCATATCAACTGCCTCAGCCTAGGCCCAATCCAAATTATCAATCCGGGCCAACACGAGAAGATCAAATGTCTCTAATCCTTCAAACCTTGGCTGACATTCAAAAGATGAATGCGGCTATGCAAAAACAACATAAGGATGAAATCATAGAGGTCCGTAATCAACTCGCACAGATGGCGAATTCTCGCCAACCTGGTGCACTCCCTTCACAACCTCTGCCTAATCCAAATAACGTGCCAAACTAGAGGCACATTATGAACCCAACTTGGGGCCAGGCTAATTACGTATATCTGGCCCCCTCTACTCAATCACCTGACGAGATGGAGGCTTCGATATCATACTCGGGATATCAGCAACAACCACCACTTTTGCCAAACCCAACCCAAAACCAGGCAAGACTGAATTCCGTTATTACCTGTACTGGCAAAATAACTCAGGACCCACCTTATCCAAGCCACTCTCAACCTGGCAGTTCAAACCCAAACCCTAGGTTGGTTATCCAGGATACCCCTGTCCCAGATCAAGAACCTGAACCAATTTTAGAGGAATCCGCAAAAGTTACATTTCCGAAGGCCTTGACCAAAGAGGAAACATAAGCCTGTGGCACTCGAGGAAGACCTAGTCAAGCTCTTTGAGTAGGTCCAAATAAACATCCTGTTGATGGATGCGATTCACCACGTATCGGCTTACACGAGATTTTTAAAAGACGTGTGTACACCTAAGCATAAATCGCGAACCAAAAGAGGGAATCCAATCGTACTGTCGGTGCAAGCTAGCTCCATCATTTTGAGCAAACTCCCACCTAAGGCAAAAGACCCTAGTACCCCTCTGATCTCTTGCAAAATCGGTGATCTAGAATTTGACAAAGCCTTTTTGGAGTTAGAAGCTTCCATAACTTTGATCCCTAGCTCCCTACTAGACCATTTCGAAGAAACTGAGCTCAAACCGACTGAGGTGACTTTACAGTTAGCTGACCGATCAATCAAGTCACCTAAAGGAATTCTCAATGATGTTCTGGTTCGGATCCGCGACTTTTATTTTCCTGTGGATTTCATAGTATTAGATATGAACACTCTTGAGGATCTCAAGAATATACCGATTATACTTGGAAGACCATTCTTAGCTATAGCTAGGGTGAACATTAATTGCGAAGAAGGCCAGATTGAGTTGAAATTCGAGAACAAAACACTGAAAATCGATATATTCAAGGCCCAGAAAGGAATTAACTGCGGGGTAATAGAGCAAGTGTGCAACATTAGTGCTATGATTGAGTACTCATCTCTCGAGGAAGACCTGAATACCCCTGATCCTCAATCTCAAGCAAATTATGTCCCGTAGATAGAGGAGCCTAGTACCGATCTAGAACCACCCACAGCACCCACCTCACCTACTGAGGCTCATACCGAACAACCTTCAGCTACTAGTAATCCCGTTATGGAATTGAAACCTCTTTCCGATCATCTGAAATACGTCTTCTTGGGTTCCAATCAGATATTTTCTGTGATTATCAATTCCTGACTAACATCTGATCAGGAAACACAATTGATTTCTGCCCTCCAGCAACATTGGAGAGCCATTGGTTGGACTCTCGATGACTTGACTAGTATTAGCCCTTCGTATTGCACACATCGCATTTATACCGAAGAAGGCTCACGACCATCCCATGAAATGCAGAGACACCTGAATCTGAACCTGCAGGATGTCGTGAAAAATGAGATCATTAAGTGGTTAGATGTTGGGATCATCTACCCGATCTCCGATAGTCGTTGGGTGAGTCCGATCTAGGCTATGCCTAAGAAGGCAGGACTCATCGTAATTATGACTGAAATCGAAGAGACCATACCAACCTGTATAGCAAACTCGTGGAGAGTCTGCATTGATTACAGAATGCCTCCACGAAGAATGATATTTCCCACTACCATTCATTGATCAGATACTCGAGAAACTAGCGGGAAATCGATTCTTCTACTTTTTGGATAGGTATTCTGGTTATAATCAGGGGTCAATCCATCCTGACGACCAAGAAAAAATCACCTTCACCTGCCCCTACAGGACGTACACGTTCCGCAGGATGCTGTTTGGGCTCTACAATGCACCCGCCACCTTTTAGCGGTGCAAGCTCGCCATATTCTCTAATATGGTAAGTGACTACCTTGAAGTCTTCATGGACAACTTCTTGGTATTTGGTGTGTCTTTCGATGATTGCCTCCTGCATTTGGTCCAAATCCTCAGGCGTAGCATCAACGTGAATCTGGTTCTTTCTTGAGAAAAGAGCCACTTCATGGTTCCTGAGGGTATTGTCCTGGGACACCCCATCTCTAAAAAAGGCATCCAGGTTAACTGGGCTAAGGTGAATCTGATTTCCAAACTACCTATGCCTAGCTCAGTCAAGCACATCAGATCTCTTCTGGGGCACATCGATTTTTATCGTCGATTCAATCCTAATTTCTCAAAAATCGTGCACCCCCTGACTAATCCCCTATCAAAAGATGTCCCGTTTGAGATTACAAATGACTGCATTCACGCATTTGAAAGCCAGCATGACCGAGTTACCCAAGCATCGATTCTGCAATCCCCTTACTGGTTCCTACCCTTTGAGATCATGTGCGATGCGTCTGATTATGCAATGGGTGTAGTACTTGGGCAGAAAATTGACGGGAAACCTGTGGTCATCTACTACGCCAGTAAGATGCTTGACGAGGCTTAGCGTAACTACACAGTTACTGAGAAAGAGCTACTAGCTGTAGTATTTGGCCTGGAAAAATTCAGATCATACCTTTTGGGTTCCCATGTCATCTTCTACTTGGATCACACTGCAGTGAGGCACGTACGAAGAAGGACTTGAAACCTCAACTAATCTGCTGGATCTTGCTGTTACAAGAATTCGATCTCGAGATTTGCGACAAGGTAGGAAAAAAGAACGTGGTAGCTGATCACTTATCCCACCTTCCTTCTTCTGTCATTGACCCATCCGGTCCAATCATGGAGCATTTTTCGGATGAGCATCTATTGGCTATTCATGGTCTCCCCTGGTTTGCTGATATGGTAAACAACTTGGTTACGGGGAAAGTCCCACCAAATTGGGTGACTTCCAAGCGGGACAAGCTGATTTCCAAGGTCAAGTACCATATTTGGGAAGAACTATATCTCTTCCACATTGGCAATGAACAAGTAATTCGGAGATGCATTCTTGACAATGAGGTCAATGACGTGATTTCATTCTATCATGACCAGGCTTGCGGTGACCATTTCTCTGAGTGAAAAATCGTAGCAAAAATCCTCCAGTGTGGGTTCTTCTGGCTCACGATATTCAAAGACGCACAAACATATTGCAGGGCATGTGCTCGTTGTCAGACCCTTGGCAACATGAGTTAACGGGATATGATGCCCTTGAACCGATCATTGTGTGTGAAATCTTTGACATATGAGAAATTGATTTCATGGGACCATTTCCAGGATCTAACGACTTCGAATACATCTTACTCGCTGTTGATTACGTCTCAAAATGGATTGAAACCGTCCCCATAAGAACTAGTAATCACAAAGTTGTTCTCTGATTCATTCAAGAGAACATCTTTTCCGGATTTGGGGTTCCTAAGACCATCATCAGTGATGACGGGTCTCATTTCAACAATGTGCAATTCCAGTCCCTAATGAAAAAATATGAGGTGACGCATCGTATCTCAACCCCTTACCACCCCCAGACTAATGGACTGACTGAACTGTCAAATTGAGAGATCAAGAAGATCCTCCAGGTCACTGTTCGGCTTGATAGGAAAGATTGGTCTATTCACCTTCTGGAATCCTTATAGGCCTATAGAACTACCCACAAGACCCAATTAGGCAAGTCTCCCTTCAGACTTGTGTACGGTAAGGCATGTCACCTTCTTGTAGAGATAGAGCACAAGGCCTACAGGGCAGTACGGAAGTGCAATCTGGATCTTTTGAAAGCTGGAATACACCGCCGGTTGCAAATGATCAAGATTGAGAAACTACGCAACGATGAGTACGAGAACTCGCAAATCTACAAAGAGTGGGTCAAAGCCTTTCATGACAGGCACATTATCCGAAAATCTTTTTATTCTTGTCAAAAAGTCCTCTTTGATGCCAAACTCAAGCTCTTCCCAGGAAAACTCAAATCTAAATGGATTAAACCATTCTTGGTAAGACAAGTATTTGGAAATGGAGCTATTGAAATTAGTGAACTCAGCCATAATTCTGAACCTTTTATCGTGAACGGTCAAAGACTCAAACTGTTCATTGAACTCACTATCCCGAACTTGGCTATTGTCTCTTTTGATCTCCATTCTCCCTGAGTTTATTACGCCTAGCTAATGGCAATAAACTTAGCGCTTAACGAGAGGCAACCCGTCATCTTTTAAAAAACCTGAGACCCTTTTGATATATCTCATTGCTGAACTCATTGCACTAGAGGGTTCGTCCATTAGAACAGCCAACTACACCTTTAATATTCATACCAGAGCTTGAAATCGTACGCAACAGTCATCCCGACCCGTTCACCCACCCTTTTAACTTGTTCTAATGTACAATCTCAGCTAAACTCAAACTCACTTAATTTACGATGAAGACATTGCAAATCGTAGGCGTGAAGGCTATTAAACTGCAAAACCCTGTGAAAATCAGATCACAAAAGGTTTCATAAAAGATACATATATAAAAAAAAAGATAAAAGGGGAGGAAATTTTAAGATATCACATCATTCTTGAGGAGGTGATTTGAGCTAAATGAAGAATGAGGAAACAAAAAGAAAAGAAAGAAAGGAGCAAAAAGATAAAGAAAAAATTTGAGTCCCTTCAAAATAATATGAAACTTACCTAACTTTTAGGTTGGATTGAATGATGAATTAAGACCTAGAAGGCTAAAACTTCAAGGATTAGTGGCGAATACCAACCTTAGGCCTCTTGGATCTGTTCTAAAATTTAAACACTCATGTACTTGTCAAGATCCAGATTAATCCTCAAGAGGTTGAGGAAAATGCAAAGTTTATGTATTAGGTCTAAGGCTTAGATAGTATTCGATCCCGTTAACTGACCTCTAGTTTGCGGGACTCGGTAACTTAAGCACCCTAAATCACATAATTTGGTTCAGTGCGCTTAAATATGAAATCATGCCAAAAAGTATTTATGCTGTTTTGAAAATGGTCTTAAGATCAATATTAGGAGCGGCTCGAAAACACAAGTTGATTTGGTCGAATTCCCGGTGAGGAGAGGCGGGAAACCCCCCTCAAAGATGTGCAATAACATATCGTCTCCTCGATGCTGTCTCTTAGGATATCTAAATATCCTACCGGGGGCATGTAAGCACCTTGTGCTTGTTCAAATGCCATGGGCAGCATTATCACGAAATGTCGATTGTAAGGGTCTGGATTTAGCTACAGAACGTCATGGGCAGCACTATCCCGAAGTGCCGAAAGCAAGGGACCTTTCGAGGATTGATGGTGGAAGCAAGGAATCCGATACAAAACGTGTTTAGGGCCAATCCGAGGTTAGATCTAAGGAAAAATATAATGAAAAGAAAAAGAGAGAGAAAGATCTCCAGAAATGAAAATCTTCTTCTATCCCTCTCTCTTACAACAAATGCACTGGCAAACTGAACCAGGGCTAATCATGTTACAAGCACGGGTGCTTTAACCGTTGAGTCCAACGAACCTTAGGATAGTTCCTGCGAGCCTTAGAAACCTTCACGGTAGACCGAGGCGAGAGCTAGTCAGGTCTGGATCTAGGCTGGTACTTGAGTACCTCTATGCCTATTGTTGGTATTAAGATCTAATTCCTAGAGTTGATGCTTAGTAAGGCATCCTGACAATTACATCTGACCTAGATAACTGGTTTGATCCATAAGGTTTTGTTAAGGGACTAGCAAAAGCTAAGCATGAGGGATATGATGGGTGATTAAGGTGTGTTTCGCGAATTTAAATTTGGGGTTTGGAGGATCCGTCGTAGTCGTAAAACACGTCTATTAGATAAAATTTATAACCAAAACTCGAAAAGCGAATCCCAAGTCGAACACGGGGAGACGAACATTTGGTTTTGCAAAATTCACGTTTCGCTTTTATTTATTTTCATCGTTTTTATCTTTTCTAATTTTTTTTTAATATTTTTATCAAGAGATTACATCGATGAAAACCTTATCTACTTGCAAAAATAATATAACAAAGCGACAGAATCACATATATTTCTGAATCCAATGTTTTCTACAACTAAGAAAATGGGAAAAACTACACTAGAAAGTAGAAAAGATAGATGGAGATGAGAAAATCCCCCCCGACGGTTGCTCGGAAGACGACTCGCTCTGGCATTGCCTGGAGGAAGGTGGTGAGCAGGACGAAGGAGGACGGAGCCAGAGGATGGAGGATGGCGTAGGATAGTGTCACAGCGAGGATCTATATCCCGAAGGGAGGTGAGAGGATGGCCACGGGATGCTCCACAAATGAAGATGAGGGGAGGGAAAACTACTTGATTTTCTACTCTAGAGGAGCATCCCGGGCTTAGGACAAGCTCTCTCTAGAGCCTTGGAGGTGGTGAGAGGAAGAAAGGAAGAGATGGTTTGGAATGGTGGTGGGTAGGTCCTTTTACAATGGAGGAAAAATAAATTCGCATCTAGGTCATTATTAAAGTCTGTAAACATCACTACAGATCCGAAATTTTTGTCGCTGAAGATTCGCACCTTCAATTCATTTGCTGGCACGCACGGGTCATTAGTGACAGTTGCAAGCGTCACTAAAGGCCCACGCAACTATCACTGAAGACTCGCACATACCCCCGCTGGCGCCTGCTAAAGGCGTGGCCGTCCGATGCTTGATCAATGGCTTAGGTGCACCCGCTAATCGCACCTTTTGAAGGTGCGCCCGCTGGCGTTCAGGAGATACGCGGGTGCCGCTGGATCAGAATCGGACATCTGACGTCGCCCGCAGATGTCTTAACGTCGCACTCGCGAATCCGCAACTCAGCCGTTCGTGTGTCATCGGGTCATCGAAATCGAGCATGCCTCACCGCTGGCCTAGATTGGAAGGTTCGGTGGGACTCGACCCCGCGGCAACTAGTGTGCGATGAGCACTTCACCAATGCGCTACAGGAGTCAGATGGTTGCGGCTACGTTTTGAGGCTCAACCGCTTCAACCATTGGATGCAAATCCAACGGTGGAGATCGCTCGCTCAAAGGAAGAGGAAGTTCTGCAGACGCCCAGGGGCGATTCAGATGGTGCCACATGGCGCCATCTGGGTTGTCCATCTTCATTCTGTTGCAGAAGGTGCCACGGTGCTCAGATCAAGATGATTCCCGTGTTAGAATGAGATCGTTGCTTCAAATCCATCCGTACAATCGGATACTTCATCTGAAACTCGTATAGATGTCACATTGCCCCCTGGTCGTTAATCTTCCTCGAACTTCATATGATGATACCAAATTCTGGTTTAGACGATTTCGGAGGCATTAGACTCCAATCGTTGTCCTGATCAAATCCATACGGTCTGATTGTCCGTCTGAGGCCCTTAAATAAGTCTTTCTCTCCTGACCATAAAAAGGATCTAATTAACCTAAAATATATACAACTACTCTAAATGTAGAATGATACATGCTATGCAATATTTATAACATGAGATGCAAATCTAAGCCTAAGAACATGCATAAATAGGCATTTTAACCTAAATAGATGTCTCTACATCAATGGGAACACCATCATAAGCCCTAACTAACTTGTTTTGGTTTTAAAAAAGTAATAAAAGCTCCTACATAACCATCAAAGGGTCCTAAATGCTTGATGTTCTGTTTTGAGAAAAAAAGATGAAACCAAGGTTATTTCTACAATTTTAACAGCATTTCACAAGTACAGAAAAACCACGGGTATTTCAAGGGCTAATTGAAGGTCAAATGGTCATAAATGTCTAAAAAGAGGATCCATGCAGAAAGAAACATGTTTTTCACGTGTTTTAAGAATTAATGGACATCTGAAACCCTAAAAACAAACCCACTTAATTAACTGAGGTTCTAGTTTAGATAAAATTCATCTAAACCTTTTAAAAATTATAGAAAAATATTCTCTAAGGTTTGGTATCCTTTAGTTGATAATCTGAACCCAATTTGACCTAAAACAGGTCTCAAAAAACAGTTGCCATAATTTGGATTTCTGCATAAATTATCCGATCAAACTTGGTCAAACCAAAATCCGACTTCATCATGAGATTAATTGGGTCTAAATTAGGTTTGTACCAAAATTTAGGCCTCATCAGAGATCACCTTGACCTTATTTGCATTTCCGTCCAAATAGACTCTTTTTATCACACAATGACCCTTAACTTTTTTAATTCTTTACAAATAGGCCTCTAGGTTTTCCATCTTCACATTCTGGTCCTTGTGCCATTTTTGGAAACTCAGACCTTCACCGTCGAGATTCGAGCGAGAATTCCTTGCTTGATTCTCAATCAATCACTCCCAAATTTGAAAGGGAGATTCATTGAGGAATTTCCTTCCAAATGAGACCATTCATGAATCCTAAAACCATATAGAAGTCTCATGCGAACGGTTTGAACACATGGGTATCAAGCGTGCGTGAAAAGCTCAGAGTTCGCAAGCTTGTTTCCAAGCTTGGAACTCCATCTTAAGACCTATAAATGGACCTACATTATGTTCCTCACCTCCTTAGCAAATCTTAGCTTGAGAGATCATCTCCCCCTTCTCTGGCCATCTTCACATTTCGCTCCGGCAGCCACCTTCGTTCTCCCTCTTTTGGCCGTCCAACCATCAAATTGGATGGACTAAGTTCTTCCTCTCTTCTTCGCGATTCTCTCCGACGAAAGAGAGGACGTCTTCCTGCCCCGTTTGTCATCGCCATCCTCCTATCTTCTTCGTTTTCTCCGGCTCCAATCAATCGCAACCGAAGCATCCCAGCCTCAATTCTCTCCTCTAAGCTCCTCTTTCTCTTCCTTTATCCCTCTACTACACTTCCCCCTCACATACACTTCTAAACAACCACGCTACTGCCCCTGGCGCCCTCGCCTTCTTCCGCTTCAGCGAAGCTCCGGTGACACCTATCCGCCACTCCAACACACGAACCTCGCCACTACCACCTCCATTAGCTTTGCCACCTCCCAGAGAGCAAAGGCCCTCTGGCTATTGAGGCCATTAGCCTCTCATTTGTGCTCCCAAACACACCCACCTCCATGCACCCTCTTCGACCTCGCTACGCACGTTCACACACTCACACGACACATCACCACCACCAGCACCTTCACCGTCATCCGACGATTCTCCCGAGCTATTTTGACAAGGTCGAAAGACCGTACTTTGGTTTTCAGGTGCACGCCGGAGCTCCATCGTCGCCACCTCCATCTCCAACTCCGCCAGCAGCCATCAGGCCATGTTCCTCCTTGCCAACAACTCCAGACGCTGCGGAAGACCTCCAGGAAGCTCTCTAGACTTCCAATTGAAGCCTGCGCACAACATAAGAAGAATTTGTGCATTGCACCCCTCGCCCAGTCACGAGGGGTCAGGTCCCTAAGCCACGCGTGCAGCGCATGCACGCCTCGCCTGCTAGTCACGCAGGCGGGTCTGGCCCAGGTCCAGATCCGGTTACCGAAGTCAGGTTTGAGAAGAAGAGAGGGGGGGTTTTGCCCTCTACTGTGCTCTCTCAACACTTAGTCTCTGAGAGGCTTTCGCGCCTCTGTGCTGTTCTTGGACTTGTTCATGAAGGCCTGAAGAAGAACTATTGAAGGGAACAGTGTGAAAGCATTGTAGCTGGGTGTCATTTAAGGCGTCTAAGCACCTATTCCTGTCGTCTGATATTCTGAGGGAGTTGCTTCTGATATTGTAGTTGAGCTTTACATTCATATATTAAGTGCTTGTAAAACTTAAAGAGTAATTTAGTGATTCAAATCATTATTTCAATCTTTTTGCACTTTCAAACTTGAGTTATCTAATATATCATTTCTGATTATTCTTCTTGTTATAATTGCTTATATTTGTGATGATGTTGTGATCTTTGAGATTAATTGCTACTTGCTCCCTACGTTTGACCTCAGACTTCAAATTTGAGTATAAATCTTATCTGTTTTCGTGTGATTTCAACTATACTATAACAAAGTATTTTAAAACCCGATTTCGCACGTTAACATTTACCTCAGTAGGATCCTATATTGCCTAGCCCATCTTGAGGACCTAACCCTTACTCTCATGCTTCTGCTCACTCAGTAGTTACCTTGAGAAGTGGTTCTAGAACCCAAGACCCAATCTGGCCCTTTAACCCAGCCACAAATAATCTTGGTGAGCATGATCTAATTTATGATGTTGAAGATAAAGAGGATAACAAGGCTCAAGACCCAACTTTGACTGAGTCTCGCGTACCCTTTCATGAGGCCTTAGAAAAAGTTAAGAAAAAGAAGAATGTGGCTAGCAACAAAGAGTTGATTGAATTGTTTAAATAAGTCCAAATTAATATACCACTCATCGATGCTATTAAGCATATTCTCGCCTATGGAATGTTTTTGAAGGATATATGTACTCGCAAGCGTAAGGATAAAACCCAAATGCCATAGAAGGTAGTGCTGTCTGATAAGTTCACTTTTGTGGACTATTATTTAGCTTAAGTACTGTTTAATTATTTGTTCTTAGCTGTTAATTAATTAGGAGTTATATAGCAATTCACCTTGACCTGCATTTAATTTTATGCTTCAATTTTTACATTTAATAGCATACGTTATGATAATATAATTTATTTAATAAATGCAGGTTAGGTGCAAGATCAGGAGCTAATTTTTACTTATATAAGACGTCTGGGACTTGGATTGGACGTCTGGAATTATTGTTACAAATTCGCGGCATTATATTTTTTAAGACGTCTGATGCTCCAGATAGACGTCTGAAGATGGAACTGCCCGTAATTATCTACCGTTCCAACCACTCGCGATCGTCGTGAGTAGTTGGAGATACTTGCAGCCGAAGGAAAAGGAGGAGAGTGGGGTTCAAAAAGAAGCTGCGTCCTCCGAGGATAGGGCTGATCTTCCTCCCCTGGCGGGGATCTTCTCCCTCTCACCACTGTGGAACAAGCGCACCCTGTGTTTCAAGCTTGCATCGTGGTCTCTACGCACCTTTCGGCCACGCGCAAGCCGCCCTTCTAGCGCCCACAGACGCCGCACCAAGTGCCTGCAGGCGCCGCACCATCAGCCTGCCCATATCCCACCGAGCGCGTGCGTCCCCTTTCAACCTTGCCAACGCTTACAGGCGCCGCACCATCAGCCGTGCACAGCCACAGCGCAGGCGCCGCGCCCTTGCGGCCACGCGCAGTGTGCAACTGCGCCGCACACAACCCTGCAGCACGCACAACCCGGCCACGCGTAAGCCACCTTTGCAGCACCCACAAACAACGCACTGTTCATCTTCTTCCCCAAAAGAACCCATCGCCGACCGTCCACCTCCAAGTGCAGCCACCTCCACGTGCCACGAAGCTTCACTCCAACAGCGCCATCGACTCCGCCTTGCCCTCACAAGGCTGCCCACACTCGCAGCAACCCTTCCCGCCGTCCCTATGCACCTGCACGCAAGCCGCCACCGACGGCATCCAAGGCTCCGACCAGCCGCCGCCGGTCACCTCCGTCAATGCCACAACCACCAACACGAAGCCCACATCCCGGCCAATCGACTCCGAGCACCGCACCTCCAACCGCGCCTTCTCCTCCGCGTGCGCACGAGGGAACGAAATCCCCTATTTTGCTACAGTGATTAGTCAATTAATATTTACCTTAAATGCCATTGCGGAAGTTCCTATTCATTTATTTTAGGCATTACATTATTGCGGTGAAATTGCATAGTCCTCCTACTTCATCTAAATTATTTGCACATATATATATCACATGAATGATTGAATGCATGGAGTATGGAGAACAAGTTATTTTTTAAAAATTAGTATTTACGGTGCTTACCAGTATAGAGATCACTAGTTTACATGATATTATATTATGATGAATTTGCATAATAGCACCTACATTCTTGATTAATTGGTTAAAGAAGCATTTATGTGAGAAAAAGAAAAGCACGAAGTAGCATGCATATCTATTGAGTTTCCTAAATAAACGAGATACTATTTATTAATTTAAATAGGCTAATTCCTCCCTGTGGAGACTACCTAACTATTCGTGGTTAGATTTTGAAAATTTAAATGTTTTGAAAAGTGATTTTCTACCACGCAATTAAATACGACACATCATTTTATGATAAAGTTTTCAACGAAAACGAAGATCGCTCTTTCACTGTCTAAACAAGCTAGCTTGGTGATATTAAGCAGCCTACCTCCTAAATAGAAGGATCCAGGAGCCCCACTGACTTCATGTACTATTGGTGATCTAAATTGTAATAGGGCTCTTTAGGATTTAGGTGCTTCCATTAATTTGATACTAACCATTTTATACAGATAGTTTGGATTTGGTGAGCTTAAACCCACACTTGTAACTCTGCAGTTGGCTGATCGAGCTATTAAAACACCTAAGGGAATGTTGAGGATGTTATAGTAAGAGTCAAGGACTTTTATTTTCTAGTTGATTTTCTTATCCTTAAAATGAAAGTACCTAAAAGATTAAAAGACACTCTCATCATCCTAGGCAGACCTTTCCTAGTTATGCCTAACGCAAATATTGATTGTACCACTAGATTTATGAAAATTGCCTTCGGAGATAAAAGATTACAATTAGATATTTTTAAGGTAATAAAAGATTTTGATCGTGGGTTGATTGATGATGTTGATCTTGAAGAAAATTTTATTGAGAAAAGTATGGCTATTGGATTGATTGAAAACCCTTTAAAAGCACCTTGACTTAATCCAATTCTCACCCACAAGTTGAGGAGATCCCTAATTTGTTCCACATTGACACTAACCCACGACCTCTCACCTAATTTTCCCTCTACACCTCCCCCACCTTCTACCATGGTCTCACCTCGACCTAAGCTTAAACCTTAAGCAGAAAATCTTAAGTATGTTTTCCTTGAATTGAACTAAACTCTATTAGTGATTAGTAATGCACACCTGACCAGGGAGCAACAATTTAGATTAACCATGGCCCTAAGAGAACACAACCAAGCAATTAGGTGGATCATTTCTGACCTCAAAGGAATTAGCCCCTCATACTGTACCCACAATATCTATGTTGAAGATGGGGCCCGACCTTCTCATGAGATGCAAAGGACATTAGACCCTAATATGTGAGAGGTCATCGAAAAGGAAAGGATCCAGTGGCTAAATGCCAGAATCATATATCCAATCTCTGATAGCCTTTGGGCGAGCCCAATACAAGTGGTTTTAAAGAAAGCCAGGCTCACAATTGTAACCAATGACAAAGGCGAATTAATCCCTACCCACACTACCACCGCATGGCAGGTTTGTATTGATTACAGAAAACTTAATGTTACAACTAAGAAAGACCATTTTCCCTTGCCTTTTATTGATAAGATCCTTAAGAGACTGGCAAGGTGGAAATTTCTGTTTCTTGGATGGATACTTGGTATACAATCAAGTTGCCATTAGCCCTGAGGATCAAGAGAAAAGCACCTTCACTTGTCCCTACGGAACTTTTGCATTTCGTGCAATGACTTTTGGGCTATGCAGTGCACCTGCAACTTTTCAAAGGTACCAGCCATCTTTTGTGACATGATGGGTGATTATCTTGAGGTCTTCATGGATGATTTTTTAGTTTTTGGAGACTTGATCTATGTCTAAACAACTTAACCAAGATCCTGAGAAGATGTATTAAGGTAAACCTAGTATTAAGCTAGGAGAAGAGCCATTTTATGGTTATAAAGGGAATTGCACTATGTCATATTATTTCAAGAAGATGGATTGTAGTTGACCGAGCTAAAGTTGATTTAATTTCCAATCTTCCACCCCTTGGTTCAATTAAACAAGTTAGATCATTCCTGGGACATCGGATTTTACAAAAGGTTTATATAAGATTTTTCCAAGATCTCTAGACTTTTAAGCAACCTTCTATCTAAAGAAACCCCTTTTGATTTTACTGAAGAGTGCATCTAAGCCTACTGGACCTTAAAGGATGTGTTGACCCAATCTCCAATCTTATAAGCCCTCAATTGGTCCTAATCCTCTGAGATTACGTGTGAGGCATCCGACTTTGTTATAGGGTAAAAAATTTAGATCTTATCTACTTGGATCCTACGTGGTAATTTATATTGACCACTTTACCCTCCGGCATTTAATGGCAAAGATGTAAAACCCAGGTTGATTAGATAGATTCTACTTTCACAAGAATTTAACCTGAAAATACGAGATAAAGGTAGATCTCAAAATGTTGTGGTCGACCATCTTTCTAGTCTTGACCTTGACCACATTGGACCTGCACTACCCATGCAAGATCATTTCTTGATGAACACTTGATGGCCATAAATAATGTCTTCCCTGGTATGCTGATCTAGTTAATTGCTTAGTTGTAGACAAAATCCCAATTGATTAGACTACTGAACAGAGAGACATGATGTACATGCATCTATGTCACATAAACTATCTATTTATGCGTGTTCTTAGATATATAATTGCATTCAGCATTAAAAACATTGCAGAGAATGCATCGTTCTGCAATTACATTAGTTTGTACAAATTTTAGGTTAATTTACCCATTTTATGGTCAGGAGCAAGGGCGATATTTATTGGGGCCTCAAATTGAAGATACAACCATACGAATCTAATCAAGGTAACAATTGAAGCACAACGCCTTTGAGCTCGCCCTGATCGGACCTCCGTAACATCAGAAGTAGTCCGAGAAAGATTAGAGGTCAAGGGCCAAGGTGGTGTAAAATCCGTACCTCAGATGACAAATCCAACCGCATGGATGGGTTTGGATCAACGATCGCAACTCAACGACATGAAAATCGATCCAATCTGACATCCGTGGCACCACCAACAAACATTTGAAGATGGACGATCAAGATAGTGCCATCCCAACCACTGAAATTGCCCTAGCACAGCCGCAATGCATCTCCTTCATTTGATCGTTTAATCTCAACCATCAGATCCATGATCCAACAGCTCACATTTAATCGAGCCCACACTTCACAAACCTCTGAAGGAAAAAGGCACGCTTAATCTCAACCGTTGGATTGTGATCCAACGATCGAGAGCAAGCACGCCTAAATTCGTAAATTCGACAAAGTTGGCAGCGCAGCACAGCAGTGAAGCGCTCTTCACGAAAAGCACGACACACGCTCGAATCCACATGAGCGGATTAAATGCATGAAGAGGAGCGACGTGTGAAATTGCGTCGTTTGATCGATGATGAACGGCTACGGATGCGGCTACGTGGCAGCATGGATGAGTGAGCACGCTCACGAGCGATCTAACGCGAAACTCCATGCCCGACCTAACGCGATGAGGCACACGTGCGAGTGCACTTCTCGACCATTCGATCTTAATCCAACGGCGATCAAAGCAGTTGTCGCCGCTTAGCCGACGAAGAGGAAGCAGCAAAGGCGCTATCTCAGCCGTTGATGCGTGATCGAGGGTTGAGATCAACCCATGTGCGCAACACATGAAGGTTGAGAGGCGTCAACATGGCCGCTTCTAAGCACTCCGATCTCCATTGTGCAGCCAACGTTGTGCGCGTGTCTTCATCGACGATCCCCTACAGCAACGGATACATCCGTCACTAAAGACCCCTATATTAAATTGTAACTATTTAAATGACCAAACTACCCCCATTTCTATGCCCATAAAAAGACCCTATGCCCTTCACTTCTTCATCCCTTCTCTTCTCCTCTCACCCTCTCTAAAGCTTTAAAGAGCTAGTCACATACCTTGGATGCTCCATTATAGTCTTAAATGTAATTTCTCCATCTTCTCATCCCGTGGTTGTCCTCTCACTGCCATTCGAGAAGCGGATCCCACCACGACGTCAACCTGCTTCATTCTCCGTCCTCCAGCTCTATTCTCCCTCGTCCAACATCTCATCCCCATCGTCCGAGCACTCGTCAATGTGGCTCGTCCTCCGAGTAGCCGTTGAGGAGGATTTTCTCATCACTCTCTTTTTATCGCTTTCTAGTGTATGTTTCCAGCTTTCTTGTTGTAGCGATTAGATGTAATGAACACGCTCCTATGGTTATAAAATTTGTTCATCCTCTCCCTATTTTCTCTTTCTCTATATTATTCTCTCATTTCTATTATTTATTTAAGTAGAATAGCTAGCATAGATTAATTTCAACTAACTACTCTGCTTCGTGACAATAATTCCAACGTGATTTTTAATCAAACGTTCGCCTCCTCGTGCTCGACTCAGGACTCACCAACATTTCAGTTATAAACTTTATTTGATATCGAATTTTAACGCAACTACAACGATGGGTTTCAAGCTCAACTTTTTTGCGTACGAAATCTCGGTCATCATTTTGAAGTCGTTGCCGGGGAGGCAACACTTTGATTTTCCACGTTTTCCACCTTACTTATCGTTCACCTCACTTGCCTCTATTCTTATTGCGATTGCAAGTACTCTCTTGAGGCAGTCAAAAGCAGTAGATTGGAGCAAAGTGTAGTTAAAGGATTTGTAAATACATCCCACCTCTCACCCCTTAGATTTCATTCCACCACCTAATAGCACAAGCCCTAATTAACCTAGGAGCTTGCATAAACCCTAAGGTTAGTCGTGGTTGTTTGTTTATTACTCCCACCCACCTCACCCTCTCATATATATATATATATGATTGTGGCATTTACTTAAACATACACATCACATACAGCCACAAAGGTACACGACCTCTTATGATTTCAATCACTTAACCGAAAATCCAACCTAAGGACCTGGTACACCTACATGACTTATACAAATAAGTGATTAGAAATCAGATTAGGCTAACCATTTTGTGTGCCCTAATTACTGGCGCATCAAGCCACTTGTCTAATTTGTCTAGGCCACACCACTTAACATAAAAACTTGTCACATAGGATTCAACTTTTAGGAATTAACCAGACACTCTACATTCTTTTAAGTTTTAAAGGAAGACATCTTCACTTGTGCTTTCAAAACCTGGTGTACCAACTGAACCTTGATTGAATAAACCTAAAGTTGAACTCCAAAAGCTACTAAACAAGGTTGAACCCTAAAAGACAAATCATCAATTAACCTTGTTTGAAAATCATTGGTTGTGCTTGCACACACATATCAATCTGTAAGGGCACAACCCAAATAAAGGATCCATCACATTCCTAAGCACATTCAAACCTAAGCCTAACTAAAATCAAGTGGACATTGGCCTTAAAGATTGGACTCGTTCTTCGATGCCCAAATCAAGATTATTTTCGATTAATTTGCTTCTACAGGTTCATCTGATGTCCAACTAGGGGAGCAGTGTCAAACGACCACGGTTGAGGGGTATCTGACAAACACCAGTTTATCATCATTCTTACGCATTAAAACAAACCTATCTCTTAGGATTTTGTTCCGCAAACGGATTTTTGGATTGCATTTAGGCATAAATTAGGTTAGGCATGCATTTTCCTTTTTATTGTCTTTTTGAAGTGTTTTTCTGAGTGTTAGGGATTTACAGATTGACAGATCCCTAAAACCCTAGCACTCAGGAAGGGAACTGGTGAAGGAGAAGTCCAAACCAGCTTGAACTCAGCTTTATCCAGCTCACCATAGCTGGAATCCAGCTCACTTAAACTAGGGTTAGCTCATCCTAGCTCCATTCAGCTCATCTTAGCTCACCTTAGCTCAAGTCAGCTCACATCCAGCTCAACATAGCTAAGTCTAGCTCATCTCAGCACCCATTAGTTCACTGGGAGCTCTAGCTAGCTAAGCTGAGTTGACTGGAGTTCACCTCAGCTCAAGACCAGCTACATCTAGCTCCACTCAACTTCAACTCAGGAAGCTCAGGTCCAGCTCCCGAGGACTCAGCTTAATTCAACCTAGTTGAGCTAAGCTACCTTAGCTACCTCAACTAGCTAGGTCCCCGAGAGCATCAGACCCAGCTCTCATCAGCTCCTTTCAGTAGAAGCCAACTTGCTTTAGCTTGGCTTAGCAGCTAGCAAAGAACTAGCAAGCTAAGCCAGCTAAAGTAGCTCCATGCCACCCTCTTCAGCAACTGCCAACTCCAGTTCAGAACCAGACTTCTCCTGTCTAGCTCCTCTTCTCAAACCCTAGCTCCAATTGTCTCCTCCTCTACTCCCTACTAGCTAAGCTAGCTTAGCTTAGCTAGACTCCAACTCCCTTGGCAATCCAATACCCTAAAACCCTACCTAACTAGCTCCACCAACTAAACCCTCCCTAAGCCCACGTAAGCTAGCCCCACCCTACTCCAAGTTTGCACCACCACCTAGCCACCTTTTTACCCCTCAACCACCACCAAAAGGCACCAATTTTGGTGCCAAAAACTACCCTAACCACCCCTCCCTTTTGGCGCCAAAATACCCTCTCATCATGGCCCTACGCCTACCCCTCTAAGCCACATCCACCATCCACATACCCCCCTTCTAGAACCCTACCTTGGTGCCACCTAATCCCCCATCTAGAAGGCCATTTTGGCACCAACTTCAAGGGACACAACCACCCATAACTACCACCTATGTGACCCTTGGGTTGGCGCCAATCATCCTTAGCCCTAGGATCTATTAACTATCTCCCAAATCCTATCTTAGCCATCCATTTCAAGAGCTACCTATACCCCCCATCCTACTCTATAAAAATACCCTTAACCACTAACATTTTCATCATCCTCCATTAGTATATTTTCTACCCTATATCCACCTACATCTCACGGCCAACAAGGAGGAGAGAAGAAGATTAAGGGGGCATCCTTCCCGCCCCCTTGGTGCCTTCTTCACCTTCTCTCTTCTTGTGCCACACCAAGGAGGATGAGCATTCCACTATGAGGACGACTAAGAAATTAGAGGAGGAAGGGTGGTGCACGTCCACCCTTGGGAGAAGCATAACCATGCCCCCCAATAGGGCTTGCCTTGAAGGACATCATCTTGGCGGAGTGTTACAAAGGAGTTGGAAAGCCCCTTTTCAAGCCCAAGAGCCACTGAACTTGGAGCAAGGAGCCTCCCATCTATGAATTCCTACAGGAGGGGGTGAGATTTGCGTGATAAAAGAAAAGTGAGGAAATATAAAACCAATCTCACAAAAAGACAATTCCACAATGTACAAGTGATTTTTCGGTGGAAACCCAAATCGAGTGAAAATCACCACCTAATCCTCTCGAGTTAAGATTTTCCGATCGACCGAGTCGATCAAATCCACTAACCCAATCACTTAAACGAGGGTAACTAAACCTCAATATAACAACACTACTTTGAACGAGGGCAGTGTGCCTTAAACCCCTCCTCTTCACGAGAAGGATTTTGTCCCTCGATGGAGATGGGAATTTGTAACACGAATAGCTAACCAATAAACAAAGTAAAATACAAATCAAACCTATAAAGCCACAAAATATATAATTGAAACTACCTACAACAAGTAAAAGATCTTCCCTTAGATGGAAGTGTGTCGATTTGATGACGCAGGTGCGTAAATCACTCGGTAGCACTTCGTCACTCTCGTAACTACGGAGGGAGAGCAGGTGCGCAACAACGATGCTCTCTTTAAGTGGAATTAAAGCTTAGAGAGCTAAGGCATCTTCTCAAGATCAAATGGATACTAAAGATATGGAAATGTGTTGCTTGATGTATCTAAACAAGGGAGGGTTAGTCATCTATTTGTAGAGGGCCAAGGAAGGCTTTGGAAGGCCTTAGAAGGCTTCCATAGCCCTTGGGAATTATCCCAAGGCAAAATAAGCCGAAATCATAATCATTAATGATTTTGATAAGGTCATCATAAGTCTGGGAAAAAGATCGGACGTCTGGAAGTCACTCATAAGACGTCTGGGAACTAAGTCAGACGTCTAATTCTAGATGAGTTCCCTTACTGACTTGGTTCAAACCTAAACAGGGTTCTAATGTAAATCCACTAGACGACATACAGGATGTCTGGCATTAGGTCTGAACGTCTGGAAACCTAATAACTTTGTGGGACTGATTCCCAAGAATGCTTAACAGCTATAATCTCAGACATAGGTAATATGGTGTCAAACGAGGCTCAACGTCTATTTATTAGACGTCTGGGTAGCATATCGGGCGTTTGAAATCTAATAAAAGGTCAGATTAAAGTTAATCTTCTAAGAATTGGTTGCTAAAACCAACGGTCATCTAATTGGATGTCTAACCAAGACATCAGACGTCTTCTAAGACGTCTGGACTATGGGACAGTCGTCTGATTTCAACAGACAAAAGGTTCCAAGTCTAACCTAAGTTATTGAACGTTTGAGTCAACAGTCAGACGTCTTAAAAGTCACGATCAGACGTCTGATTTCCAGATTGGACGTCTGATCAGGCTGTCAGATGTCAATCTAAGGTTTTTAAGTTCTACATGAAAAAGCTCGAGTATCTCAGGGTTGTACAAGTGTAACTAGGACTATTGTAACATTACTTTTGGCTCTTTAATAAGTAATCTAAGACATAAAGAATAAAAGAATAAAAGAATTACAAAAGAATACATGAAAAGAGTATCTATCATATTTTTCATCTCCTTCCTTCATCAAGCTTTCGCTTCTCGCAATGCTCTTTCTTCTCCGACAAGCTCCTCCAATCCACCATGGATGCGAGCTCTGAGGTCCTTCACACTTGAATCCATTTGTAAATAACCTGAAATCTTAGACTTCAAATGCAAATGTAAAATACAGGTATTTTGTTATCATCAAAATAAACGATCGTGGTGCTCTAGCGCCAACACCATCTTCACCATCATTATAGGAGGATTGGTGTTTTTGTCATTTTTTGTAATTTTCCTAGCAGTAGAAAGCATTCCTCTAATAGGGTTCTCGTGTAAATAATCTTCCTTGTTAAATCAAGTTGCTTTCCTTATAAATCTTTTGTCGCATTTATTTTCTCTCTCTAGCACCCTTCACTCCCTCTCCCTAATTACTCTAGACCTCAACGTGCCTAGGATGAGCTTAGGGAGAGGAATTAATTGTCACTAAGGTTTTAGCTTAGCGATTGTAGGTATTAGTTGCTTTCCAGCCAACAGCTCACATATTCGCTGTTATAAATTTGAAAAGACCAAAAAGAAAGTTGATTTCCATTTCCAAGCAAGATATTTGATTTTACAAATAATTGCCTCCTTGGATGACCTTAGATACTTATCTAGATCATAGAAATTTAAGAGTTGGTCAATTTTGCGCATTACAACGACGTATTCTACAAACTGCATAAAATCTGTATCAGTATCAAAGGAACCTGAGGTGAAAGCCAAGGGAAAAACTTTCTCCCCAATCCATCCCTCTAACAGGTTGGATTGGCCGGAAATAAGTAGACCAAATCATTCCTTTCATCTCAAGACGAGTTTTGGGAGTCTGTAAATCTTTAGGCTATCCCACTTAAGGGCTAGTTATTGTTTGTACTGCAAGGCACCTTTCTTTTCTCTTTCCTCCCGCTTTGTCATGGACCCTTCCACATCCTACTCGCATTTCCACTCTTACCCTCCTACCATCACTTACCCCCAAGATGATTACTATCCTGACCCAACTTATGACCATCCATCCATTAGTCGAGACAACTTTGATTGAGGATACAATTCCGGACCTAGTGTTAAAGGTTTAACCTTAGATGCCAAAATTTTGATTTTTATCCTTCTTAGAGCTATAATGATTATAGATCTCCACTTCCATATTAACAACCCCATATGATCTACAATCAAGAACGATATGACACCTACCCTCCAAAGGATTACACTGCATATAAGTCACCACCCCTCTTTGAACAACCCAAAATGACCTATTATAAGAGAGGGCATGAAGAACATCAATTTCTTGACTTCCCTGGACTGAACCCAAACCCATCCAACCCTGAATCAAACCATTTAGTTTAGGTGCCCCAGGTTCAAGATAAGGTGTTGGCTAACTTAAGGAACACCATTCAATCTTTAAAAGCTCAGCCAACACCTTGCACTAATAAATTGGAGCCTCTTATTCAAATGATTGATTGACGATCTTAATAAGTATTTATTAGATTGGCTCCATGATGTTAAGGATAAGGACCCGAGTGAGTTTTTACTTGGAAAGTTGTTGAAATTGAGGATGAAATTTATAGTTGCTCTAATTCAATCTTGGGATAATTCCCAGGATAAACCCCCTTCAGAAAAGCTAATGTCAGAACCTGCTCAGGCACCTATAAGGGTGACACATTTTACGAGATCGGGGATGACCAGGTTGGTCTAGAGCAATTAATTGAGGATGAATTCATTTCTTCACCCGAGATCCCTGAACCAAGGTACGAGGAAAAATGTCTCCATGGACCAGGAAATGATTGATGATTTTGAGAAATATATAAATGCGGATCCAGAATTCTTTGATTCTAAAGGTGAAGAATCGTTATGTGAAGTCTTAAATAAGTTTGAGGAAAATGATTTTGGTGAGGCATCCGAGCTTGAGATACCCTGATAATTGAGGATTTTGATCTAACTAGGGCTAACAAGGAGGACTCAGATTTTGATTTCATAAATGATTCAATTCATAGCATCATTCCTCAATCACACCCCGTTGAGCATAATCAAGAATCTTCTTGAGATTATCAAACCCAAATCAATTTTGATTAAGCCACAAATTTTGGACTTGGATATTTTAAACAGGGATGATGACATTTGTGAGGTCCCGAAAACTGTGATTATGGAGGATAGGAATCTGGAAATGAAGATTTAGGAAGCCAATTCCAGGGGAAAGAGAATTCTTGATCTAGGGGTTCCTAGAGACCTGAAACCACCAACATTCTACCAGGACCCTTATGACATTTTTTTATTCTGAGGATGTACAACTCAAGCACAAATTCATTGATTAGCTTTTTTATCTTGATTTTCCTATTGTCTGACTTTTTAGACTTGGGTTGCATCCTCACAAATTACAAGCCTGACCCTGTTTACACAATGATCTCCAGTTTTGGGTAATTTTTGGGTAATTTTTATTCAGAACCTTAAATACACGCAATCCTAGGGCATGGATCTGCACCACAACTTGGTCAACATCTGTGGACATTCTCCACTGGCAGGTCTTGAGGTTAACCTTTTTATTTTGATCTTGACTTGCATTTGTGAATTCCTTATTTCCTCTTTATTTGTATAGTGTGCCTAGTAGAAGACAATAAATTTAGCACATATACAGTCTCTTTTTTATCTCGAAGCTGACCTGTTAATCGCAAAAGTCAGGTGCTTTCTCTATTTCGCTATTTTTTATATCTTTTTAATACAATGAGGACATTGCATTAGATAGGCATAAGGGGTGGATATTCTTATCTGGATCATTTTGTTAGCTCCATAGATTTTTTTATTTTCTCTTTACTTTTGAAATAAAAAACTGAATTAAGAAAAGAAAAGTTGAGCTTTAGAAATTTGTGAACTTTGGGAGATGATACAATAGAACCTAAACACTTAGACTCTTTAGGTCTTCGGGCTTTATCAGCCCAAGTGTCCATTAAAATGTAGACTTGTTTCTCATATTTTCGCCATTTTGAATTCATTTCTAATTGTTAAATAAGTGGGGGTGATAAGTACATGACTTATCAACCCGCCCTCTGATTTGAGGTAACTTATAGTTTAAGCATCTACACACTATTTGCACCAACTCACATTTCGGTGATTTTAATGGAAATTGGGTAGCTAATGAACCTTCTACAATGATATGGCTGACAAGTTATCGTGGGTAACAACTCATTAGTCGATTGTTCAGAACATAACCACACGACCATTCTCTTTCTGCTGCCTTTAGGTAAATCTTAGATCAGGGAAGCCACCTAGTTAAAGAAAAAAAGAGAAATACCCAAAAAGAAAAAAATAATAAGAAATAGAAAAGAAGAAAAAAATAAATAAGACACACTTCACCGCATAAGTATGGCTAGTAAGTTGTCATGGGTAACGACCCATTGGCCGATTGTCCAGAACCCAGTTCACTAAATGCACAAATAATTCCTAAACACTTAGGAAGTGGGGAAGTAGAATAGGCCAGGGAAATATACACTGGATTCACCCTTGTATTGACCATTTAAAAATAAAAAATAGGGAGAAAGCTACCGATCAGATATATACACCTTTAGGCAGAAATTCTTCATTAGGGTCACCTAAGGTTTATAGAAACTTGAAGTCCATTTTAATTGTCGATCAGTGAGTCTATCACGGTTTCACAAAAAGATGCTTAGAACATAGAGTTCTTTTCGAGTCTTTAGTGGGTTGGATAGCCGTAGAAAGTTACCCCGAGACTCAAACTCAAAAATAAAAAAATAGAAAAGAAAAAAAAAGATGTACTTGCTTTTGAATAAAGCGAGAGCTTGAGCGGCCTGCATTTTGGTAGACACCCGGGCGCTGTTGAATCTTTATAGTTTAAGTCTTTAGTGGAAATTTCTTAGGGTTGAAAAAAACTATTACCCAAGTAATTTGATTATAATTCTTTTATAAATAACATATAGTTTTACTAAGACTAGCAAAAGAAAGGCATGGGGTGTGATGTAGACACATCTATGTCACATAAACTATCTATTAATCCGCGTTCTTAGACGTATAATTACATTCAGCATTAAAAATATTGCATAGCATGCATCATTCTGCATTTAGATTAGTTTGTACAAATTTCAGATTAATTTTCCCTTTTTATGGTTAGGATACAAGGCGATATTTATTGGGGTCTTGGACTGAAGATCCAACCGTACGAATCTGATTAGGGCGACGATTGGAGTCCAATGCCTCCGAGATCGCCCCGATCGGACCTCCGTAGAAAAGATGCAATCCGAGAAAGATCAGAGATCAAGGGACAATGTGATGTAAAATCCGTACCTCAAATGACAAACCCAACTGCACGAATGGGTTTGGATTGACAATGGCAGCCCAACAGTGCAAAAATCGATCCAATCCGACATCCATGGCACCACCTTCAAGCATTTAAACATGGACGGCCAGGATGGATGGCCAGGATGATGTCACGTGGCTCCATCACAACCGCCCAAATCTACCAAGCACAGCTGCAACACATCTCCTTCATTTGACCCTTTAATCTCAGTCGTCGGATCCGCGATCCTACGGCTGAGATTTAATCGAGCCACACTTCATAGACCTCTGAAGGCAAAAGGCATGCTTAATCTCCACCATTGGATCGTCATCCAACGGTTGAGAGCAAGCGCACCTAAATTCACAAATTTGATAATGTTAGCAGTGCAGCACAGCGGTGAAGCGCTCTTCGCGAAGAGCACACGTGTGCTCAAATCCACGTGAGAAGATTAAATCCGCGAAGAGTGACGTGAAATTGCGACGTTCGATCGACGGTGAACTGCTACGAATGCGGCTATGTGGCAAAGCGGATGAGCGAGCGCACCCACACGCGATCTGACACCAAACTCCACGCCCGATCTGACGCAATGAGGCACTCGGGCGAGCGCACTTCTCGACCCTTCGATCTTCATCCAACGGCGATTAGAGAGGTTACGTGGCCACTTAACCGATGAAGAGGAAGCGGCAGAGGCGCTATCTTGACCGTTGATGCGTGATTGAAGGGTTGAGATCAACCCATGTGCACAATGCATGAAGGCTGAGAGGCATCGACATGGCCGCTTCTGAGCACTCCGATCTCCATCGTGCGGCCGACGTTGCACGCGCATCTTCACTAACATCACCTATAGTAATGGATACATCCATTACAAAAGACCCCTATATTAAATTTTAAGTATTTAAATAACCAAACTACCCTCATTTCTATGCCTATAAAAAGGCCCTACACCCCCCACTTATTCATCCCTTCTCTTCTCCTCTCACCTTCTCCAAAGCTCTAAAGAGCTAGTCCCATACCCTGGATGCTCCATTAGAGTCTTAAATATAATTTTTCCATCTTCTCATCCCCGTTTGTGGAGCACATGTGGTTGTCCTCTTGCCGCCATTCGGGAAGAGAATCCCGCCACAATGTCACCCTGCTTCGTTCTCCGTCATCCAGCTCTGTTTTCCCTTGTCCAGCATCTCATCCACATTGTCCTGGCGCTCCGTCAATGCAACTCGTCCTCCAAGCAGCCGTTGAGAATTTTCTCATCCTTCTCTTTTTATTACCTTCTAGTGTAAATTTTTAGCTTTCTAGTCGTAACTACTAGATGTAATGAACATGCTCCTATGGTTGTAAAATTTGTTCATTCTCTCCCTATTTTCTCTTTCTCTGTATTATTCTCTCTTTTCTATTATTTATTTTTTAAGTAGAATGGCTAGCATAAATTAATTTCAACTAGCTACTCTATTTCGTAACAATAATTTCAACACGATTTTTAATCAAACGTTCTCCTCCCTGTGTTCAACACAGGACTCACCAGAGTTTCGGTTATAAATTTGATTTGATAGTGGATTTTTACGCAACTACAAAGACGGGTTTCAAACTCAATCTGTTAGCATACGAAATCTCACCCATCAATACATCTAGGACGACCCTTTACTATTTAGACTTTGTGTCAATCATATCATCAGAAGACGTATCCCTGAGTCCGAAATTCAATGGATGCTTTTTTTTTGGCATGATCAAGCTTGTGGTGGGCATTTTTCTAGAAAGAAAATGATTTCAAAGATTTTATAGTTTAGATTTTACTGGCCAACCCTTTATAAAGATGCACATGACTTTGCTAAGACTTGCATCAAGTGCCAAACGCTAGGGAGTATGACCAGAAGGGACATGATGCCCCTTAATCCGATCTTGATTGTCGAAATCTTTAATGTTTGGGGAATAGATTTTATGAGTCCCTTCCCACCATCAGATGACTTTGAGTATATTTTAGTTGGAGTTGAGTATGTTTATAAATGGATTGAAGTCATTTCTACTAGAAATAATGATCATAAGGTCGTTATTGATTTTGTAAAGAAAAATATATTTTCAAGATTTAGGATACTGATGGGAACACCATTATAAGCCCTACCTAGCTTATTTTGACCCAATTGAGAGAATAAATGCTCCTACATAACCAACTGAATGTCCTAATTCACTGCATAACCTTTCTGAGAGAAAAGAAAGAAACTATGGGTAAAACTGTAATTTTACTAATGCAGTGCAACAACGTATTTTCTCAAGGACTAAACAAAGGTCAAATGATCTTAACAAGATTATAAGTGGGTTGAATCAGACAGAAAATTGATTGTGTGTATCCTGTAAATTAAATGACTTCTTGAAACCCTAAAACAGACCAGCTTGATTAACTAAGGTTCTGATCAGGATAAAATTCACCTAAACCCTCTAAAAATCATAGAAAAATATTTTATAGGGTTTAGACCCTTCAATTTGGCCATTGGAACCCATCTTGACCTAGAATAGGGTCTCAGACAGATATTTGCCCTAAATTGAATTTTTGCATAAATTTCCTAGTCAAACGTGGTCAAACCCAAAATCCAACTTCACCATTGGATTCCTTAGATCCAAATTATGTTTGTACCAAAATTTGGACCTAAGGAGAACTCATCTTGACTTAGTTTACAAAAAGGTCTAACCTGATTACATTTCTACTCCTAACTTTTAAAAACCCTTACAAATAATCCCCTAACTTCTTCATCATTTTTGCAATTAGGTCCCTCCACCATTATAGTGGAGGAATCCTACTCCAGTGAGCTTTGGAAGGAGCGTTCTCCCTGATTGCTCAGAGAATCTCTTCCAAAATTGGAAGGGAGATTCTCTGATAAATTCTCTTTCGTCTGAACTCATCTTTGATCTCAGATTCTTTCCCAATCTCTCATGCGAACGTATGAGAGACATGAGTATCCTAACGGCTTCCAACTCTGGTGACCCTGCCTTGCTTGGAAGCTTGGCCTCCAAGCACAAATCCCTCTCCAAATGACCTATAAAAGGAGCCCCAGATCCAACTGCATCCTCCAAGCTTGAATTTAGGCTGGTTCTCCCTATATTCCTCTCTCGCCAGCCATAATCTCCGCAAGCTCCAGCGGCTCTTCCCTCGCTATCTCATCGCCCAACCACAATACCAGTGGTCGGGTTAACTCTGCCACATTCCTCCGCCTCGCACAACACCGGCCGACGTCACCTCTGCCTCGTCTTCATCGCCGCCTCATCTACGGAGCTTCGTCTTCCCCACGACCAGCAGCCATACCGACGTGGATCCCCTGTCCCTTTCATCCCTTAGAAGTAGGTTTTTAGACTCTCTCTCTCTCACTTTCTTTCCCACTCTTTATTTCCCAAAACGACCCACCGATGCCACTGACCACCATCACCTTCTCCACCTCCAACGATACCTTCAGCGAGGTGCTCCCGTCGCTCCGCACCTCCATACACCTCACCGACCACCCTACGACCTCCGCCTCGACTCACTGATCATTTCCCCCCCACTCCAATCACTCCATCAACCACCCAAACACTCCCTCGAACACACCCACACCTTCGCACACAGTGTGCCCTAGGCACACTCGCACAGGCACCCCTACACCACGCCAACTACCCCAGCATCTTTGCCGTGCTCCGGCGACCCTTTCTGAACTTTTCGACGTGGCTGCAAGGCTGTGCTATTGATTTCAGGTTCAGGACACCTCCCGCCATTGTTGCTGAGCTTGAAGCAAGCTTCAAGCCGCTCCAAGCTTCGCTCTGCTCCAGGAGATCACCCCAGGCTGTGCGGAATCCTCTCGTGCACACGTCCAAGCCCTTGCGCGAAGACTGTAACAGCTGCAACCCTTCAATTTGGCCAAGCCATTTGCTGCTACCACGCGCGGAAGACAGGTGGGACATTTAGTCTCACCTCGGAAGTGGAAAGCTGCCCGACGTTGCATAAATTGATTTTGTGTTAGAGGCTTATCGCCTCCAACACTGAGGGTGAGGTCCTCCTCCCCCCTCTCATAGACTCGTCCACGACACCTAATATGTGGACCTGGCCACGACCCGACTACCCGACTTGTTCACTCCTCGCTCACCACACACGTCGGTGAGCCTAGACCCGGGTCTTCGTTAGGTCCGATTACCCGATCGGTTAAAGGCTCTAGGAGAGTGGCTCTGAAATAGAAAAGCGAGAGAGAGAAGAGAGCTACGCAGTGGAAGGGGGGTTTTGCTCTGAGGAATTTACCTCCGACACTAAGTCGAATTCAGAGAAAGATCAAGGCTGAAGGAAGAAGGGAAGAAGGAAGCTTAAGGCAGAAGAAAGGTAAAGTCCAGAAGAAGAAGAAGGAAGGAGAAGCTAAGAAAAAGGAGAAGACAAAGGCAGAGAAAGAGAAGCAATCAGACATTTAAGTCGTCTGATTAAAGAATCAGACGACAGATTTTAGCCTCATTGCATATTTTTACATTGAATTATTTGGTGATATTGTAGGAGTATTTGGTGATCTACATCACCATTTTACTCCCATATTTTTACATCTGATACTGCTATTATTGCAATTTCTTTCAGTATAAATTGTGATCTTGATTTCTAGATACCAATTTGCTCCCTGTGTTCGACCTCGAAAATCATTTCGAGTAATAAAATTATATCTGTTCTGAACATTTTTTTCAACTGTACTACAATGCTATACTTTTAAATACCGATTCAACACTCTCAACAGATACCTTTGTCCTTAATTAGTGATAATGGTAATCATGTTACCAATGTCAAGTTCATGACTTTATTAGAGAAGTATGAGGTGAATCATAGGATTGTTACACCTTATTACCCCTAAACAAATGGGTAAACTAAGGTCTTCAATAGATAGATTAAACATATATTACAAAAGGCTATGAGACTTAATAGAAAGGATTCTCCTGCGAGATTAGAAGATGCACTTTGGCCTTATCAAACTTCCTACAAACTCCCATAGGAATGTCACCTTATCGATTAATTTATGGGAAACCTTGTCATCTCACAATAGAATTGGAGTGTAGAGCTTACTAGGCAATCAAAGATTACAATTATAATCTAAATTTGGTTGGTGATTATAGGAAGCTCCAATTAACTAGGCCTAAAGAAATTAGCCATGAAGCTTATGAAAATTTGAGAATTTACAAAGAAAAATTTAAAGTCTTTCACGACAAGCATATACTTGGAAACACCTTTGAGCCTAATCAAGGAGTTTGGTTATTTGATACTAGATTAAAATTGTTTCTAGGCAAGCTAAGATCAAAATGGATAGGCCCGTATATAGTGGTCAAAACTTTTTCTAATGGGGTTGTAGAAATTGTAGATATAAACATAGGACAAACCTTTATTGTGAATAGACAAACCATAACCCTCCTAGAGGGTTAGCTAACTTAACTGCATCTAGCTGTAGACGTAAAATTCAACGCTTGTGGGGAGGCAACCCAATAAATTAGGTTAGGTTGTCTTTGCTTTGTTTGATTCAGGTCTAGAGATGTTCGAGTTGTATTTATTCAGAACTCATGAGTTAGGTGATATCTATTTCCATTCTTTTATTTGTTATAGGCATTGAGAACATTGCATGAAATAGACATTGGGGGATAAAGAATATTTTGAGTCACTTTTTGTCTCCAGAATTTTATACATATCATGTCAAAAATTATTTTGAGAAAAGAATGATGGTTTTAGAGTTTGAGTTACAAAAGATTGAAAATTTTTTATTTTAAGGAATTATCGATTGTAGAAAATATACAAAGTCTTTTTGCCTACACTCTTTAGGTCACCTTCCGACTTAATTTTCTCGAGTATTTACTAAATGCGAATTTGTTTCCCAAGCCTTTGACAAGGTTTGAAAAAGTCGAAAGTATTAAATTGAAAAGTGTGACAAGTACATGACTTATCTTCTCACCTTCTGGTTTGAAGAGTCTTTCAGATTTAAGCATTCTTCACTTACACTTTGCATTGATTCGTCTTTTAGGTGACTTCTGCTGAAATCTTAGTGGTCAATAGGGTTTAATCAAAGAGTTAATTGATCCTTGCAGGTGTGGTTGGCATGTTGCACTAAGTATGCTCCCCAGATGTAGGATGTCCAAATCCTAGCTTCGCACCTTTAGCTTTTGGATCTTTATTTAGGAAATGTTATTGAACGGACAAAGGAGAGCTATCCATCTAGAAAAATGATTTGGAGAATAAAAGAAAAAGGAAAAAAAAGAGAAGTTCAAAATTTTCAAATAAATCTGCACTTTGTTACAAATGAGTGTTAGCTTTTAGAAAAGAAAAAAAGGAAGAAGAAAGGAAAAAGAAAAAAATGAAGGTAAAATAATTAAGAAAAGAGACCTAGAATCCAACTGGGGAAAAATATGCTTAAAGTGTTGACCTCGAGATAGAAATAAGTGAGGAGAAAGCTGTCAAGTCTTCGTAAAGGTGATTTAAAAACGAGGTCCATTAGAGCAAAGAGATATTCTAACCCTTATTAAATACTTGGAGTCAACCTAATGGACCATTGGACAAGTCACTTTTTACACACAAGATGATTACTTTTCACATCCAATTTAAACATTGGATGAGTTGACAGAGCCATAAAAAGTTTCTCTCGAAACTTAAGTCTTAAAGCTAATGAAAATATCTAATTTGACCTACATTTGAGTTGATACTTTAGAATTGTTGAGTTTTTTGTTATTAAGATTTTGTGAATAATTTCCTTTGTGTTGATAAAAAATCATGTCAAATTCTTAATCTGGCTTAACTCAAGTTCATGATTTGATTTCCGGTATACTCTTAGTTTTCCTCAAAATTGTTTTCCTATTTTCTCACATGACTTTTATTTTCTATTTTGCTAGGAACTAGCAAAAGATAGGTATGGAGTATGTTAGATACATATTTAATAAGGATAATTTGCCTATTTTATGCTAAGAACATAGCTAGCTTAGTGCATATAGGTTGCATATATTATTTTCTAATCATGCATGCATAATTATGTCATTTAGGAGTTTTATGTGTAGTTGGTATATAATTAAATTGTCTTGAATAATGCGGGATCAAGAGGTTTAGCTAAAGTAGCTTGAAATAAAGTTGTGGAGCCAATAAAGCTTGAAGTGAAGTGAAGCTCGAAAGAAATAAAGACAAGGAAGAAAGAAGAGAGACATGAGGACACATGGCATACCCTAACCTCTTCCTAAAACCCACCTTAGGACAACCTATTTTATCCCAACCTATGTCCTAAACCTATCTTAGAAAAACCACCTACAAATCTGCACCATAGATCTAGAATCCTAAAGGTCACAACCTACCACCAAAAATAGCAAATGGAAGAACTTATCCCCTAAGCATGGTCGACCATGCTTACTTAATCCCTAAGTAACTTGGTCAGCCACCATAATCTCTCCATTCACCCTTGAATCACCATCCAATGGCCTCTCATACAACCCTTAGCCACCAACCTAGTTGGCTTCCTTAGGACTCAAAAAACCTAAGAAATTATCCCTTCCTAAAGACTTAAATTAGAACATATCTCCTAAACCTCGATCCTAACCCTCTAACCTAGGTCCTAAGCCCCTTATACCATACCTATAGCCGGCAACATATGGCTTCTCTAGGAACCTATATGGCCGGCCACTTTAGCATGCACTCACCCTTGGATTCACATCTAAGGGCCCACCTGTTCCTTGATGTGTTGGCTTAGATCAAACCCTTAGATCTAGATCCTATGGCTCTCAGCTATTCACCATCTCTATAAAAAGAACCCTACACCTACCACTTAGGAATTATTCCTCTACCCTCTCTACACATTTTTCTACCACCTCCAAGCCCTCCTAAGTAGACAGTGCATTCGTTCCCTTAAGTTCTTCCTTAGGTTATCTCCATTACAATAGAACTCCACCTCCACCAAGCCTTTCTGTACCCCTAGTCCTCCTCTGGATCTCCGCATCCACTTCACTTCAGTGCCGTCAACAGAATTCTCCACTGCTATGACTTCTCTCTGGATCTTCACCTCCTACCACTACAAAAATTGGTACCTACACCGACGATCACAAATCATCGATTTAGGTCAAAAATACTGTCGCTGTTTCTCCTAGGACCTATTCCGACGGTCATTTTTGGCATTGTGTTAGGGGGGCTTCGCCGTAGGATACTACGACAGCAAAAACCATCGGCGTTGCACCTGATGCTATAGCGACAGTCAACTTTGCAAGGGTGCACAATTTTGCATTTATACCAACAGCAACGATTCTGACCGTCAGTGTAGATGTTATCACTGACGATTGTTTATTTAGTGCATGGCTATACGGTCACCATCAAGAACAATTGTTAGTAGAACTAGCAATTTTATTTGTCACTACAATCGTCAGAGTAGATCTTTCATGTAACTAAAATATACACCTTCAATTACTTATTTCTTTTAAACATCAACCATATAATATGCATAAATGAAATTTCAAAGATACTCATAAAGTCATATAACTTAATTAATATAAATTAATCAAATAATCTCCTACAACCATTTTCAAATATAAATATTAAAATCAAAAAAATTCAACATTTGTATAAGAATTCAACGTAACTAAAATATGATTCATCATCACCAACTTGAAAATATGATCATATTTCAAACACCAACGATAGCAAACACCAAACACCTTAATCTCCCACAAAGAAAAGAAAAAAAATCTAAGTATATTTTTTAATCACAAGGCTCCGAGGAATTCATATTTAGATTAAGATCTCATACCTCCTACAAAGCTTATGCTTGGTTCCTTTTCACGTGATCAAATACAATTCATACCCTATTTTGATAATCAACACCTTAAGTACAATTAACACAAATATAAACTATGAATGCTAATATATCGACTAATGTCACGATCCGTTCCCGGCTCCCTATAGAATCCGAGAACGGCTCACCTCGACGAACCTCAAGACCTAGTCGTCCAATAAGAAACAACCAAATGCATACTCATTCCACAACCACAGGAGTAATGTAAATAAGCAGAAAAATATATAACAGACAGTAAAATAAATAGAATAGGAAATCATAAGGATATTACATGATACAATGAAAAGATACGGTTATCGAACATAGCCATCACAACAGAAACTAATAGAATTATAACAGAAACAGTATGGAACAATCACTACAGACTACAAGTACCCACGACTAACAAATGTTCTGCAGTAGAAACAGAAGAAAGACTACGGCTAGGCTCGACCAGGCCCAACAACTTTGAGCTGATGGCACTGGCTGCTCAGATACCTGACCTGAACATGGTTACGAACTTCGTGGTCAGCTAACGGTTAATATAGTGGTGGTTAAGTCATTTACATGCAAGTAAACAAGCAACTAACTACACATATATTTGTCGGTTATTATTATCTATTTTCATTCATCTTATTTACGCGTTTCTGAGTCGAGATCACTAATCAGGATCAGGACCTCTAACAGTACACTGCTCGACCCCAAACTGACGGTAAAACTCAAGACAAAAGAGTGTGGCAGCAAAATCGAAAAGAACGTAGACTAATCTGTCAGAAACAGTAACCATGCCTACCATCACAGAACCTGAAACTCTTGCGTCTTTGTGTGTTAGGACGTTGATACGTCCCTCAGCCCTGGGTAAAGAAGAAGTGGCCACGCTCTAGGTGGGCAAGCAGCAACTGCCTGGTACCCTCCTCTTGACCGTTGTCCTCCACGCGCCTAGTGACCGCGGCCACCAGATCGACCTACAACGCTTGGTGCGGGGAGCATTTACTGTGCTTCGACCCTAGATGGGCAGTCCCTCCTGATGTGACCTAGCTGGCCACACTAGTAGCAGAGAAGGGACACGACCTCCTCCCTCAGTCGGTCCCTGCTGATGGTTGGGCGGGGCTCTGGTACTGACAGTTGACCCATGTCTGGAGCCCCCAAAGGCCACTGGTGGCCTCGTACAACAAGACGACTCCCCTACGGGCACTGCGTGCCTCCTCTCCCAACAACCTTGTAAGTACTCTGACTGGTAGGGCCTCTTCCATTCACTGTCAATGTCTTGCGAGGCTGGGTTGATCTCATAGGTCATAACCGCCTCGACCACACGAGAAAAGTGAGCAGCTTTAAGGATTTCACATACCCCAGAATCACAGGTCGGAGTCCCTTGATAACCTCTACAAGCACTCCTCAGTAGCCACACCTGTCAAGGCGAAGCGTGACAGCTGCCAGAAACACGTGCGGTACGCGCTGTCATCGTCCCTTGGCGGAGAGTAGAACTCTCGCCTCCTCTGGTCCTACCAGGTTTGCGAAAAGTACTACTCGCAGAAAAGAGCTACGAACTAGTCCCACAATAGCTCTCTCCCCTCCTGGCCTCTAACTGCTCTCCACCACCTGTGGGCTGTGCTCTCCAACTGGTACGTGGCAAAGGTCATGTGGCACTCTACAGGAGGGTGGAATGTGTCAAACACCTTCTCTATTTGCTCCAATCAGTCCTCTGCTTCAAACAGGCTTCCAGAACGGAGGTTCCAGCTTTCGTAACTAGCCGAAAAGTTCGTGATGGAGCTACAACGGGAGAACAAGTACGCCTCCAGGCAATAAGGGCTCGTGTTCAGAAGTATCTGAGGGTAATGGGGGTGGTGGAGAATCACCCCCTCTCCCTCCAACTCGTTTAGCGCTGCAGTGGTTACCTTGTCCCGCAGAGGACTTCCTCTACATCCTTAGGGAGGGGTGGCCGAGGAGGCTGTTAGAGCTCCTCTCGTAGTATATCCTGAATCAGCTGAGCAAAATCCTAGGCCTAGATACCCAGAAGAAGAAGTGGGTCGACTAATGCCTCAGGTCCGACACGTCCGCCCCTACGACCCCACCCATGGCCACGACCACGTCCGTGACCCGCCTCAAGGGCTCCCTGACAAAACATCTCCTACACGGAGATACAAGAGAAAAATCAAAGACTGTCAATCATAACGGATTACATAAAAAAATGAGAATCGGAAGCAAAGATCAAAGCGATACATTATGATAATTATCCTAGTTACATACACGTGAGTGATTACGTCCAGACCATTTGATTCATTTCTCGAGACAACCTTATTCTGATACCATCTTTTCACGACACATTCCCAACTGCAGAAGGAGCTAGGTCTAGTCTAACTCAACCTTAGCTATTGTTCCTTTCCTGCTCTAGAGCATTTTTATGTTGTTATAGTGAGTACTTAATATATGTAATAATATTTCTGTTACTTTTCTACTTTATGTTTTGTTGTTGTAGTTGTGATGGCATGTAATATTACGAGACATGTTGTTCTGTTTCCTTTACTGTCTTTTGAGTTATTTCTACTTAGTTACATTACATGTGTAATTGTAAAATATTTCCTACTTCTGATTATTTCTCATTGGACGACTGGATCTTGAGATTAGTTGAGGTGAGCCAAACTCAGGTCCTGTCGGGGCATGGGATCGGGTCGTAATAACTAACCAAAGAAAAGATGGTGCTAATACATTGCACGTAACACTTACACGAGCTTTGCCTTTTCATCATCACCCTCCCTTAAACTGCAACATGATATAATTATATCACTAAAAAAATCACTTCTTTATACAAGTTAAAAATCTACACTTAATTTTGATTTAACACAAATAAATAGCACAATCTATGTATTTTCTCACTTTATATACATCCATATCATTTTGCCTAAAAATTAATTAACTAAACAAAATAATATTTCCCCAAATTAAATTTAAAATATAAATTGCATGGCTGTCATGAAACACATAAGAAATTAACATTATGTAATTATTTATAATTCTATTACACTTCGTGACTACATCCTCATATAACCTCACATTTTTGTGTTTACAATAAAGAAATTCATGAAACATCAAGATTAAAAAATGAATGCTTTAACTTAGAACTAAGAAAACATGCACCAACCAAGAATCAATATTAGACCTGTACCATAAAGGATATTATTCTACCACTAGACCATTGGTACTATTCATGTTTCATGAACCTAAATTAATATAAATTACATTGCAACAAAATCATAAATTGAGTTAAGAAAAAAAAAGTAAAAATCAAACATAATCCTTCAATAAAGTTAGGAAAGATGAACATTCAGTCATACATTTGCTTCATAGAGTCACATCCCTTGCTGTAGTTACATAGCTACTTTTGCATATCTAACCAAGCTCGATTTAGTCACGTATCTACCAAAAAAAGCTCCATCAATTAACACTTTATGACCAATTTACTTTCCAAACATATAAAAACCACTAGGAAGGGAAATTCTTTTTTACCTTTTGCTGGGAGGCTTGATAGATAAACACCAACCAATAAAGTTGAAGACCACAAAAATGTGTCAAAATAATCTCCCCATCAAACAAATGAACCAATTTGTAATGTAATATAAATAGTGCAGCACAACAAGCTGCTTATCTAACTAATCATACTTCAAGATCTAACTGCACATAATGCAAAGAAGGTATGCTTGATCCCTACATCCTCAGATATGCTTCGAGTGACAGCACCAATGGTCAAACAAGCAGCTGAAAGTTTGAAACAAGTTCCAAGACTACAACCAAATTAATAAAGATACTTTTCCTACACCTAATTATAAACAGAAAGGATGACAGCTTTGATAAGTACTCATAGTTGACAACTCCAAGCTTATTATTGGATAAATCATGGTCAAGATATAAAATTCCTAGTTGTTCTAGTTCTTTTCATCAAATCTGCACTGAAAAACTTATATATATATATATATATATATATATATATATAAAAGAAACAAAATGAGTAAATTCTTCTTTCTTTTCCATGGGGAAGAGCACAAGATCAACACATTTGAAAAGTGTCCTTAGCAGGACAGCATTTTCAACCTTCCCAAGTTTTCAAGTACTGATGTTCTGCAGCCTCCTCGATTTATGATTGCTAAATATCATTAGGAGGCCCATGCGAGAAAATGTATTGGTATTCACCAGCTAATCAGTGATCAAGGGCACTTCTAACAGCTTTAACTTCTGAAATCCAACTCTATCTACTAAATATCATGTTCTGCTCTTGCAACTTTCTCATCCTCTCGCTTATCTTAGTCCTCCGTATCTACAGAATTTACAGGTCCCAATCAAGTTGTACAAAGAATGAAGATCAGAACCCAAAGGATAAAAAAAGATCAAGAATTTCATGAACGCAGATAGTTACCCTCTCTGCTATGCTGCAAGGATGTGTAGCACAGCCTATCTTTGCTCGTAGTTGTTGGTGTTAGAGTACCACGATCATTTATTTTGATGATAACAAAATACATGTTATTTAACATTTGTAATTTGAGTCCTAGATTTCAGGTCAATTGCAAATGTGGACATGTTTAGACGGAACTCGAGCTCGCATCCAGGATGGATTGGAGGAGCTTAATGAAGAACAGAGGAGGTTCGCATGGAGCAACAGATTGAAGATAGAAGACAAGAAGAATAGGATAGATTCTTTTTAATCCTTTCTTGTATCTCTTGTCTTTATTTTCTTGCTCTTATTTTCCTTAGAATATTATGTTAAAGCCCTCAAAGTACCCTAACAGTAGTCCTACGAACACCGGCACAACCCTAGGATACTAAGGTTTTCTGTAAAACACTTAGAAAACCAATATAGGGTTCAAACAGCACTTCCAGACGTCTAATTCCCAAATCAGACGTCTGATTGTTGTTTCAGACGTCTGATAACTATTAGGCTGGAGTTAGTATTCTGTCTGATGAAATCAGACGTCCAGACCTTAGTCCAGACGTCTTAGAAGACGTCTGATGGATTTGCCAGACGTCCAATTAGTGGACCGTTGGCTGGATTTACAAACACTCAAGAATATGACCGTTAGAGCCTTATCAGACGTCCTTAGGCCTTTCCAGACGTCTGATAATTGACCGTTTTGCCTCGGCTGACCCAAAATCTCTTCTCAGAGATTTTTTAGCCGTTGCAACGTTTGGAAATCAATTCCCACAGTAAAAGTTGGTTTCCAGACGTCCAGACATAGTGCCAGACGTCCTATATGTCGTCTGATGGACTTGTGCAAAAACCCTGTTTAGATCTGATTCAAGCCAGGAGGAAACCCACATAGAATCAGACTCTGACCTTTAAATCAGATGTCTTAAAGTGGCCTTCCAGACGTCTGATGTAAGAGTTAGATGTCTGATTACCCTGTCAAGCGCAATCATTGTCCTGATTTCGACCTGATTCTCTTGGACTTTGTTCCCAACGGCTATAGAACCTTTCCTAAGCCTTCCAAAGCCTTCCTAAGGCCTCTATAAATAGAGAGAAACCTTTGAAACACAAATACACACTTGGATACACCTAAGCAACATACTTTCTACCCTTTTATGTCCAAGAAAAGATCTTGCTCTCCAAGCTTAAGTTCCATCACCTAGAGAGCTAAATTCCCTTTGCGCACTCGCTCTCCTGCCGTTGTTCACGAGAGCGACATTGCGCCATCGCGTGGCACACGCACCGCGTCATCAACTCGACGCACTCCTTGCAAAGGGGAGTTTCCTAATTCCTATAGAAGCTAGGTTTATAATTATTTTGTCGGCTCTATAGGATTATTGTTTATTTTATCTTTGTTATTTAGTTGGGTATTCGCTTTGCGAATTCCCATCTCCTTCGTGGGACAAAATCCTTCTCGTGGAGAGAAGGGGTTGAGGAACGTTACCCTCGTACTTGTAGCGTGGTTGTAATTGAGGTTGAATCACCCTCGTTTAAAGTGATTCGGTTAGTGGATTTGATCAACTAGGTTGATCGGAAAATCCTAACTCGAGAGGGTTAGGTGGTGGTTTTCACCCAGTTTGGGTTTCCACCTAAAAACATTTGTGTACATTGTGTGATTGATTTTCTTTGGTGAGATTGCTTTATATTTTATTTTCGCATTTATTACGTCACCCCCTCTTCGAAGGGAGAACTTTCATTTGGTATCAGAGCAGGTTCTTGCAAGATCAGAGTAACACCCGGCAAGAAGATCATGGAGGGAAGCTGTTCCACAAGCAGGATTTCCGAGGGGCAGTCCACAACCCGTCCGCCGTTCTTCGACGGGAGCAACTACCCCTACTGGAAGTTGCGGATGAAGACCTGGCTTCAAGCCACCGACTTCACGATCTGAGCCAGATGCGAGACGCCATTTGAGATCCTAGAAAAACCCGCGGGAGGCTACTCACAGCTGCATATTCGAGAGCTTTCACTCAACGCAAAGGCAATGAATGCCCTGTATTGCGCGTTGAGTCCGAAAGAGTTCGAGAAAATCCAAGAGTGCACTACCGCCCACGAGATATGGAGAAAGTTAGAAGACACTCATGAAGAGATGAGCTCGGAGGAAGAAGAAGAAGAAAAAGAAGAAGAAACCGCTTGCTTTGGTTTCATGGCCAGAGGAACCAATAGCGACAGTGAAAGCGGAAGCGACTCCGACGACGAGGTAAATTTCGATTTACAAGAAGCTTTTAATGAACTATTTGAGATTAGTAAATCACTTAAAATAGAAAATAAAAATATTAAAAAGAACCTTAGTTTTCTTAAAAATGAAAATAATATGTTAGAAAAATAACTTAAGGACATAGAAGCTAGTACTAGAATTGATAACCTATTATTAGAAAATCAAGACCTCATCAATAAAAATAATAAATTGATTGAGGAAAATGATAGTCTAAAGTTAAAAATCTCTAATTTAAAGACTAAGATGAGTATTATAGAAAAAGAAATTGCATGTCTTAGGGAAAACTCCAACAAATTAATCAATAAAGTATATAATTTTTATAGCCCTAAGATTGAGAAAGGATCTCCGTCAAGGAGACCCGCTAACAGATCCGGATCCAAGCTCACTTGGATACCGAAGAAAAAATTAGAATCTTGTTTTGTAGGTCATAATAACTACAACACAAAGGACTGGACCTACAAGCTCAAGTCTGGTCAACTCGAGTTGGGAGAACCAAGGAGTAGACCAAGGAGGAGAACAAGAAGACCGACGAGACGGCGAACAAACGACGGACCCGCCGCACGTCGACCACCAGACTGGAGACCGGCGCCGATGCCCGGGCCTCCAAGCTACGGATGGGAGCCCCATCCGATGTTGCATCCACCACCACCATTCGGGCCATTTTATTGGCCATGGTAGGTGAGGTAAAAATTCTTGACCCTATCTTTGTTTATCAGTAGCATTTAGATAGGGGGAGTTAATTTATGAGCTAATTGTCAATTTTTAAGGGGGAGATATAAGGTAGCTAAATTTCCTTTAGTAAGGGGGAGAAAAATAATAGCTATCTTGTTGTTACAAAAAGGGGGAGAATATCACCTTTGTTAAAATAAATTCATAGAAGAGCATGTCTTAAGGTGGAGTTATAGGAAATTTAAAACCAATCAAACCTTTTTGATAATGTCAAAAAGGGGGAGGATTTTTATGCATTATTATTTACGATTTTGTCATCATCAAAAAGGGGGAGATTGTTGGTGCTAGAGCACCACGATCATTTGTTTTGATGATAACAAAACACGTGTTATTTAACATTTGCAATTTGAGTCCTAGATTTCAGGTCAATTGCAAATGTAGACGTGCTTAAACGGAGTTCGAGCTCGCATCCAGGACGAATTGGAGGAGCTTGACGGAAAACAGAGGAGGTTCGCGTGGAGCGACAGATTGATGATAGAAGACAAGAAAAATAGGATAGATTCTTTTTAATCCTTTCTTGTATCTCTTGTCTTTATTTTCTTGCTCTTTTTATTTTTCTTAGAATATTATGTTAAAGAGCCTCAAAGTACCCTAACAGTAGTCCTAAGAATACCTGCACAACCCTAGGATACTAAGATTTTCTGTAGAACACTTAGAAAATCAATATAGGGTTCAAACAGCACTTCCAGACGTCTGATTCTAAAATCAGACGTCTGATAAAGTATTTTAAGACGTCTGACTGTTGTTTCAGACGTCTGATAACTGTTAGGCTGGACATAGATAGTTCTGTCTGATGAAATCAGACGTCCAGACCTTATACCAGACGTCTTAGGAGACGTCTGATGGATTTTCCAGACGTCCAATTAGTGGACCGTTGGCTGGCTTAGCATACACTTAAGGATGTGACTGTTAGAGCCTTATCAGACATCCATAGGACTGTCCAGACGTCTGATAAATGACCGTTTTGCCTCGGCTGACCCAAAATCTCTTCTCAGAGATTTTCTAGCCGTTGCAACGTTTGGAAATCAATTCCCACAGTAAAAGTTGGTTTCCAGACGTCCAGACATAGTGCCAGACGTCCTATATGTCGTCTGATGGACTTGCGCAAAAACCCTGTTTAGATCTGATTCAAGTCAGGAGGAAACCCGCATAGAATCAGACGTTTGACCTTTAAATCAGACGTCTTAAAGTGGCCTTCCAGACGTTTGATGCAAGAGTTAGACGTCTGATTACCCTGTCAAGCGCAATCATTGTCCTGACTTCGGCCTGATTCTCTTAGGCTTTGTTCCCAACGGCTATAGAACCTTTTCTAAGCCTTCCAAAGTCTTCCTAAGGCCTCTATAAATAGAAGGAAACCTTTGAAACACAAATACACACTTAGATACACCTAAGCAATATACTTTCTACCCTTTTATGTCCAAGAAAAGATCTTGCTCTCCAAACTTAAGTTCCATCACCTAGAGAGCTAAATTCCCTTTGCGCACTCGCTCTCCCGTCGTTCACGAGAGCGACATTGCACCATCGCGTGGCACACACACCGCGTCATCAACTCGACGCACTCCTTGCAAAGGGGAGTTTCCTAATTCCTATAGAAGCTAGGTTTATAATTATTTTGTCGGCTCTATAGAATTGTTGTTTATTTTATCTTTATTATTTAGTTGGGTATTCGCTTTGCGAATTCCCGTCTCCTTCGTGGGACAAAATCCTTCTCGTGTAGAGAAGGGATTGGGGAACGTTACCCTCGTACTTGTAGTATGGTTGTAATTGAGGTTGAATCACCCTCGTTTAAAGTGATTCGGTTAGTGGATTTGATCAACTAGGTTGATCGGAAAATCCTAACTCGAGAGGATTAGGTAGTGGTTTTCACCCGATTTAGGTTTCCACCTAAAAACATTTGTGTACATTGTGTGATTGATTTTCTTTGGTGAGATTACTTTATATTTTATTTCCGCATTTATTACGTCACCCCCTCTTCGAAGGAAGAACTTTCAGTAGTTTCCAAGGAGCAGCAGCTTGGAATGTAATGAACTCCGAACTCAAGCCATTATTCCTCAACTCTCCACTCTAGGAATCCATCTCAAGCCATTATTCCTCAGCTCTCCACTCTAGGAATCCATCAAGATCGTAATATTCATAACCAAATGGTACCACTATGATTAAACAGAGTCCTCAAGTTGAAAAGTACTTGAGTCTTGACAAATCGCTCTCCTCTTACTCTCTTCCCCCATTGAAGTAATCAGATAGCAGAACGAAATCCTCTCAAGAGGCCAAAGTTGCAAGTGTCATGGCTCTCCTCAATGCTATCGCCACTGACATCTGAGACATGAAACCAAATGAAGCCTACTAAGAGAAGCTTATCTGATCATCTTAGTATTTCATAAAATTTACAGTCTACAATTAATGTTGATTCTAATGTTTTTCAAATAATGGCATCCATGTCTAAACATACTCATCACTTCACTATTAAATATAAGGCATTACCTCATGGGTAAGATTCCATATAATATTATAAAAACCTCTTTGGTTTGACTTTTGAAATGTTTTTAGTAAATGTTTTTTTTGCAGCAGCACATTCTGGAGCTTTAACTTTTGAAATCCAACTCTATCTATACAGCTCCAACACCCATTGTCCATCATCCATCAGCCACACAATCAATCTTCATCCATGTCCAAGTAAGAGCAGCTTCATTCTTCCATAAATTCATATCTAAATCAGGTTGGACAAAATGATCAAGGCTGCTCCAAGAAAATCACTGAATGCCATGACAAGAAAACAAATGCCTATCAGTTGAATGATCTTTAGAATTCAGTGCATGAGGAGCCTAGCTTGGGGGGCTGGTTTTCTCTTGCTACCAATGCTTGGTCCACCTAGTGGTGGGAAATCATCATCCTTGAGAGTTAGCTTGGAAATGCTTAAACAAAGGAGGGAGTGGGTCCATTTCCTCTTTGCAAAGTATTCCAGGCGAGTTCCCATCCTTATCCACTGCATAGTTGTAACAGTTCTATGTAGCATCAGCATCAAGATCAATTAAAATAGATAAAATATAAAATCCAAATTTAGAAGCTTAGATAAATGAAAAAAGAGCTAATCTTTTGTGCACACAGCAATATATGGTGTGTGCACTTCCCAGACCTCTCACCAAGGACATAGCCCAGACCTTAGTCCTCTTAAAAGAGAAATTTCTTCGGCCAATAAAAATTATTTCCGTAAAATAGCTAATAAAGTCACATCTCCCCTGCAACGAAGAGACCAAAGCCCAAGCAAGAGTGCCAATTGAAAATAGAACAATATGAAATGATACTACTTAACTACTGTGCACACACCACAAAGGTGTGTGCACCACCAAAGCTAGCCAAGGAAGCATTTCCAAACATTAGCCCTTATCATCATGAACCAGTAGCAAAGCATGATTTAAACAGTTCTCCATGCCATACCAACACTTCATCTTTCCCTCATATCTATCTTGAATAAATGATACACAAGAAGAGCTATTTCTCCAACATAATTTGAATAACAACTGCACTTCCAATCAAGAAAGTATTGAGGAGTATAATAGATAAAAAGTAAAATCCAAGTTAAGAAGATTAGACAAATGATACGAGGGCTTATCTTTTGTTGACACACCAAAACAGTATGGAACTATACTTAACTGTTGTACACACACCACAAGGTGTGTGCACCTCCAAATCTGACTTGCCAAGGAAACAAATCCAGACATAAGCCAAAATCATCAAGCATCCCTTCATTGATGGAAAGCATTTTTTTAAAACAACAAAACCAACAGATAATTGCTGAAATGCAAACCCCTCTAATACAGCTATCATTCCTACTTGAAGAAATTACCTTATGCCAAAACTACTAGACAATAGAAGCTCTTGCAAGAAGCAATAGGAACAATTTTCTTCCAGGGGGAGGGGGGAAAAATCCACACTCTTTCTATGCGAACGCAAAGTAGGAAGTAGATCTAATATGGTTCCATGTAACATGGAAAAATTAAGTCAACTCAGATGCACAAATGCAACAAGAATCACACAGGAGACCGTGCCTCCCCAATAGCAGTAGAATCAAAACCTAACCGCAATGTGATGAAAGATGGTCCTCACATCCTATCTCACAGTGTATGATAACTAATCATAAGTCCATTTGTGGAAGAAGAGCAATGATGTGGCCTGGCTTGGATATATTAAGTTTGACAGCAGGTCTTGGTTATCATCTATAGTGAATGCCAAGTTAGCTATTGTTTGAAACAGAGGATATTATCTACTTGTCTAGGCTCATGACAGATTTAAACCAATAAAAAGAGATGTAGGAATCATGCATAATATGAAAATGAAAGGTGGTAGCACCCTCAACATTTCTAGTGAATTCGAAATTTTATTATTCCTGAAAATCTAGGTTATGTTGATGGAAGTCCTAGTTGCCTAGATACCATGATATATTAGAATTTTTTTTTCCAGTTATAAGATCTTCAAATTGAAGAAAACAACCAATTAAAATACAGAGCTCGGCTGACACAAAGGGGCATTAAAAATGTAAATGGATTCCATTTACATTTCATGAAGAAAAGTAATATTCAATAAACACTTCAAGAACCTGTACAAACACTTCATGAAGAAAAGTAATACTTATCTTGCAAAAATCAACCATATTCAATAAAAACATAGCTGAACTCCAATACATATATCCAAGACTACAAGGAGTCCAAAGTTTCTTTCAAAAAAATTGTACATGGGAGCCTAAGAAAAAGATTTAAGTTCCGATATATAATTTCTGACACCGCAGTAATAACTGGAATACCAGTAAATGAAGGTTGCTGACCCAAGGAAAGCAGCAAAGTACATCACTCACAGTCAATTTATGACAGCTTCGACCTCAGAGGGAGAATAGAGATGATAAGTGGGAGCTACTTTTGCAATGTCAACATTGTTTGAAGTTACCTGTTCAAGAAACAATCACTTATTATTAATCACCATTGTCGTAATCTACTTTAATTGTATAGTAATTACATTCAGCTCTGGCATTACCTTTTCTTCCATAACCTGCTTCAAGATAGAGAGGGCTATTGCTTCAGCTTCCTGGAGGGTCAAGTCCTACATGGATGTCGACAGTTCTTTTAAAAGGATAGACTAAGCCAAGTTTCTTTATGGGAAACTAATTTCCACGTTTTCACAGATAACATGTATGTGAGTGAACACCAGAACCATTTAAATGATATGTCCTTCACTTTATGTTCTCAGCAACCAAGGTACCTTTTTGTACTACTCTTGCAAAGAGCTGTAAGCTCCTTCTGAATTAGAACCAATTGCTTTTGCATTGCACTGCCAAAATGTGCCAGAAGGATCTGTGTAGTACCTGCATTCAACAATAAGAGCTTTGGCTAAAGCACAAAAGCAGTAAAGTTCCTAAGACCTGATTTAACTATTAAGACAAGGTTTCTTATATGTCATCCCTGCATGTCCTATTTCATCATGTTTTCCATCAATGCTTCTCCTAAAATGGCCTGAGGGTAACCCATTTGAATGGTCTAATTGTTTAGTAAATGGATGGACTCCCAACCAAAACACCAGGGTTCAAATCTTACCTTACTCAAAAATGGCTTAATGGTGGCAAATTCGCATGGTACATGGTGATGTATGAAAATAGCTTCAGCAGATGGAGCCCCACAATTGTATACTAATATGCCCACCTAGAAACCACTAACCACTTTACAGTTCCTGGGAAATCATTCTAAGCTAGAGTACTGTCAGGGCTTTACTTCATTGGTGTGGCAGGTGACCAGTTCATGTCACAAGATTGACATGCCTAATCTCCCAAAATACACTGTTTGAACTTTTCAAGAGCCAATCGCTTGCTTGCTTCATATTTTTTCTGAAAGAAAGCAACTAACTTTAAATGTGAAATTATCATACTTCCTATGTAGAAAATTTTTTACTCAAAATGATGCAAGAAGCTACTAACTAGAATTCCCATCCCTTCCATTGCTTAATCCAACAGAAGAAGGTAATTGTTCTAGGGACCAATCAATCGCTTACTTTAGATTTTTCTTGAAAGAAATGATTAAAAGTTAAACATGAAATTGTAGTACTTTTTATGCTGAAAATTTTCAACTCACAATGATGCGAGAAGCTACTAACTAGAATTCCCATCCCTTCACTTAATATACTGGAAGAAGGTAATTTTTCTGAGGGCCAATCAATGCATATAAGCGGGTAGATGAATCAGAAGACAACCCTTTAATGCCAATAAAGTGTCACACACTGCCAAAGGAGTTAATAAGGTCTAGAGACTTCAACAGAGAACTATGGTGATCCTAAAGCTAGAAAAAAATATCCATGCAATGAATATCAGGAACTTCATAAAACCTTAATTAGACAATTCAAACCCAGGCACAACCTCCAAACAAACAGGTTTTTAAAAATGCCAAAAGAAGTAAAGGCTGATGTCTTGGAGACCTAAAAGAAATAACAGATTGGCAAATATTTGTATTCTCAGATAAAATCTTAAAAAACAAAAGGGTATGATCATGATTCAAAAATCAACAGGGACACTCCAAAAGGCCGAGACTGCCCATTAGAAAATTAATTATGAAGTGCTAATGATAAATAACAAATGCCAGCCCATGCAAGGGCATAAAACCAATATAGTGGGAAGATCATCCCTATAACTTACAAGCATCAACAAAAAAAACACACAGATATAATGTAACAGGTGCTGTTATCTCCAAACTATTAATACTGTTAGTATTACTGCCTAACCAGGAAGTGAATAAGTTCCCATCTCATCGAGAGCAAGGTTTTTTTTCCCTGGAAAGAAGAGGCAAGCTATTTTAGCAGACTTTTCTTCTTTTTGTTTACTTCTCCAAGACATGCCTTCATTATAGATTCCCTGGCTGATTTCTTTTAAATATAAGAGAATTATTTTGACATTGCACCTTATAATTGAACTAAACCTGTTTGTCCCTTCAATGATGAATGCCATGACACTCCCTTGCACTATCCAAATCTATCATGCTCAATTCTACCCTTTGGGAAAATTTATTCCTCTTATCTATTATACTAAGGAAGACACATTATCTTCCTTGTTTTAGGGAGTGAAGCAATGCACCAAACCTAAGAAGCTTGCATGTTGTCAAGTTCGACACTAACCTGCAAAAGAACAACACAAATCTGGGCAAAAAAAGGAGTTTCTAAACGAAATGAGTGGAATTAAAAAAAACTAGACACATATTTCAGACTAAAAATTTATGTTTCTCTTTAAGGAATGGAGCAAAAATTGAATAAAACTGACAAACTAATAAAACTTTATGTGAGAAGAGCAGCAGTATATTCATCCAAACTAAGCGGCAATCAGAAGCATAATCACCGAAAGTTTCAGAGAAAAAAAATTATTTTAGCATTAAAAATTCAAGGGAAATCATTAAATCCCCCTGTTGTTCAGAAAAAGGACAAAAGATGTTGTCAAAACCTAAATAGATGGTTGCTTAGAACTTCAGACTTGAAGAAATTAACTCACTTGCTGGGGTGATTTTCTTAGTTTGTTCTTTACTTGCCCCTTTTCTAAGGAAGTTTTGGGAGGAAGTCAAAGCAAAAAACTGGAGGCAATTTTCTAAGCACTATTCTATCTAGAAATGCTCAGAAGTAGGGGATTTCCAGCCTTAGTAAAACCATCGTAGCTGCTATATGGCATATCTGGAGAATGGATTTCCATAGCTTATGGCATGGATTTCCATAGCTGCTATATGGCATGTTCCAGCCTCAACAAATTCCTTAGCTTCCTCAGATGGATGGATTCAGATGATGTCAAAGCAACGGATGGATGGCTACTCTAAGGTAGATTGGAAGCTCACAAGTGCCACTTTCTAAGTAAAACCCCATTTGGTCCTCTTAGGAATTTCCACAAACAAGTGGTAGGCATTGCACATTTTAAAACTATCCCAAGCAAGCGTGCAAACGGATTCCCCTCCCAGTCGACCCTCCAACGAAATTAGAATATACGAGTTCAATGGGAATTATTGATTGCAAAAAACATAGGGAAATGACATAAATAGAGACTGCGAGAATTTGAATCCAATTGGGCAACGTACCTTGGAAGAGTTCATTCATATGCAAGCAAACTTGAAGCATCGAACACTCATGTCGAAGGGAGAAGGCATCGAATCTGGTGACTTGGTAGGTAAGATAAAGATCGATCAAGGACGTCCCCCTGAGAGATCAATCTCCATTCACAAACCACTGCATACAAGATCATGAATCACATAAAAGAAAAGTTCATCATCAAAGCATAACCCAATCGAGATCACAAAATGAACATGAATATCGTGATTGATCGAGAGAAAGATCGAGTTGGAGATCTCGAGTGCAAACCTGACCATTAGTTTCATCACAAACCCCAACCAGGAAGATCGACATGGTGTGCGATCAATCGATCTGCTCGATTCCAGAAGGGGATCGGTGGATGCGGTTGATCGGTTGATGTGGGTGTAGGGGCTTTGGTTAGGGTTTACGATCCAGGGGAAGAGGGTTTGGTATATAGATCTAGAGAGTATGTCAAGAGTTAGGAGGCGACATATGTTGGAGGAGACGATGGTAGGGTGGGAGGCGTCATGAGCTCGGGAGAGTAGAAGATGGTGAAGCATAGATGCTGTGGAGTGAATTTAAGATTTAGGATTTTGGTGTCAACTTTTAGGAGGTCTCGGCTAATTCTTTGAGATTAGATCTCAGTTGGTGTCTGTTTTTTTCGTAGTGTATATCTTTTTATTTTTTGTTATTTTTATTTATTTTAGCTGTTCTAATTCCATTCAAGTAATTTAGAATTCATTGTTGAACTTAGTTGTAGGTATTCTTCTATTAGTAAAATAAAAAAATATTTATCTCTCTATCCCTGCTCTCTATCTCTCTCTATTTTTATTCTCTCAAGTAGTCAAGTATACTTACTTTCTCTTATAAAAAAGATACAAAAAAATTTGCATATTTGTAAAAATAAAAAAAATAAGTAAAAGAATTCCTTTTATCATTTGTCTCCCTATATTCGACCTGGATAGTTGTAGGCATTCTTCTATAGTAAAATAAAAAATATTTGCCTCTCTATTCCTTGCTCTATATCTCTCTCTCTCTATTTTTATTCTCTCAGGTAGTTAGGCATATTTACTTTCTCTTATAAAAAAGATACAAAAAAATCTGCATATTTGAAAAAACAAAAAAAAAAGTAAGAGAATTCCTTTTATCATTTGTCTCCTTATGTTCGACCTACGCTCCCATCCAGTTATATGTTAATTGATTAGTGATTTTGTGCATTACAATGAATGACTTTTAAAATATGCGTACATCCGGTTATCATGCAGCAATCATAGAACTTAATTAACCAAAATAATGTTAGAAACCTATCTTGTCTGTACATATTACATGCATAATTGGCATATCATACATTGCCTCATTTTATACAATTATACATAAAATAATGAGAGTTTATCTTGTTATTTGATGCTTCTATTTATGTTTGCAGGTAATAAGAAGATCGGCCCTCTATCTGGATGCGGAATAAAGCGGAGTAGAGAAGCTATGGATATGCACCTACAGATATGGAATAAAGTGTAGTAGAATAAAGAGCGAGGAATAAAGATAAGAAGAAGAAGCAAGGATGGCATAATCAAGAGAAAGAAGAGGAGGAGATAACCCTAATCCAAAATGCCAAACTTAAACCCTAAACCAAACCCAATCCTATCATCCAAAGCCAAAATAGCCCTCCTAAGACCTAATCCACTATCCACATTCCTTATCCCACTATCCACAATCCCATCATGCTATCCATAATCTTATCCCTACTGCCTACTATCCCAATTATCCAATCCCTAACCTAATTTCGCAATCCCAAACTCATTGGATCCATTAGATTCCAATTAGGTCCAATAGAAAATTAACTAGGCTAAGTGGTTCCTAATCAAGGGTAGCCTAACCCAATTAATTCTTTCTAAACCTAATTAGGCTAAGTATTAAAGTAGTCCAACACCTAACCCTTAAGTTCTACCATCCCAAGCTACCCCTAGGTTGATCCTAAGGAACACCATTTCCCATCCCAACTCTATAAAAAGGACCCAACCCCCTTCAACTCTTTAATCACCTCCTCTTCACCTTCGACTACTACCTTTCTCTCTCCTTCATGCCGACGATCACCATCGCTGTCACCGACCGCTGCTCTTCCTCCCTTAGCTAATGGTGCTCCTCCCTTTAAGACTGCCCCATTGATAAACACTAGTTTATCATCATTCTTATGCATTAAAATAAACCTAGCTCTTAGGATTTTGCTCTGCAAATGAGTTTTTGGGTTGCATTTAAGCATCAATTAGGTTAGGCATGCATTGCATTTTTTATTGTGTTTTTGATGTGTTTTTGTGAGTGTTAGGGATATACAGATACTCAGATCTCACGAACCCTAGCACTTGAGAAGGCAACTGGTGAAGGAGAGGCTCAAACCAACTGGAACTTAGCTTGATCCAGCTCACTTGGACTAGGGTTAACTCATCCTAGCTCCATTCAGCTCATCTCAGCTGAATGGCAGCTCAAGAGAGTTCATCTTAGCTCACCTTAGCTCAAGTCAGCTCAGATCTAGCTCAACTTAGTTGAGTCTAGCTTATCTCAGCTCCCATCAGTTCACTAGGAGCTCTAGCTAGCTCAGTTAAGTTGACTAGAGTTTACCTTAGCTTAGGTCTAGTTACATCCAGCTCCACTCAACTCCAGTCAGCTGAAGATGATTTCATCTTAGCTTAGGAAGCTCAAGTTCAACTCCTGGGGACTCAGCTTAGCTCAACTTAGTTGAGCTAAGCTACCTTAGCTACTTCAATTAGCTAGGTCCTCCCCGGAAAGATCAAACCTAGCTCACCTCAGCATACCTTAGCAGAAGCCAGCTTACTTTAGCTTGGCTTAGTACCTAGCAAAGAATTAGCAACCTAAGATACCTAAAGTAACTCCATGCCACCTTCTTCAGTAGCTACCAGCTCTAGTTCAGCTCTAGTTCAGCTCTAGACAACTTCCTCCGGCTCCTCTCCTCTAAACCCTAGCTCTAGATGCCTACTCCTCTACCCTACTACTAGCTAAGCCAAACTAACCTTCTAGAAGCCCTCCTAATTGGCTCCAACTTTAACCTAATCCTAGCCCTACACTCCACCACCCAAATCATCTCCACCCTCCATGTGTTGGCGCCAACCCATACTGTAACGAACGCGTGCCCCAGACGTCTTTTAAGACATCTGGGAGGTGGTCCAGACGTCTGGGATCGTTTCCAGACGTCTGGAAATCCGTTAATTTCGACACGCGCGAGTCGTCTGCGCGCCTGAGCGCGCAGATTGGATATTCGCTTATTCCCTCTTTCTCTGCGGCTGCAGACGCCTGTCGCGTCCTCTCTCTCCTCCTCGCGCGGCCTTAAAAGGCCACGCGCTCCCTCCCGTCGTCTCCACCGTCTCCTCCCTCTTCTCCTTCAGCCAGTGAGCGTGAGCGCGAGCGCGAGGGTGGCAGCGGCGGCCGCAGTGAGCGTGGAGGAGGTGCTGCGTGCGAGAGCGGAGCTCTGCCGTGAGGGCGAGCTCGCCGGGGCTGCTAGGGCCGGCCGGCGGAGGGCGCAGGGGGCGCGGAGCGACGCGGAGGGGGGACTGCTGTGGTCTGAGCAGCAGGCGCGCGAGGTGCAACGCGGGCAGCGTCACGAGCGGAAGCCGAGTGGTGCCCTGTTCTGGAAAAATTTCCAGAATCAGACGTCTGGGTTGATATCCAGACGGCGAGGATGACGTCTGGAAGATCTTCCAGACGTCTGAAAGGTGAGTTTTCCGTCTTCTTCTTCCTTCCTGTCGACTGACCGTACTGAGGGAGGGAGATGGGTGTGCGCAGGCTCGGTGATTCGCCATCCAACGCGAATCAGACGTCTGGCTGTTGTACCAGACAGCGGGAGCGACCTCTGGACGTCCGGGGTGACCATCGGACGTCTGGGAGCTAGGCCAGACGTCCCCGCAGACTTCTGGACGTCTGGGAAACCACGCTGAATAAGTAATTCTCTGATCCACTGTTTAAGACGTCTGGAAGAAGTTCCAGACGTCTGATTTTGCACAGTATCGTCTTTTTCGACCCGTTTAGGGCCCTTTCGGGCTCCGTTTTCCGCGATTCGAGTTGCGTTCTTTTCAGAATTAATTCCTCTACCCGTCTACAGTAGCTATACACTGTTTTGAGACTCTCCTTGTGTTTGATCCTTGTGATAGGACCTCGTTCAGTTGCAGTCTTGGGAGTCGCGGTGGCACGCGGGATTCCCGATCACGCCCCCATTACTCCCGTTGTACCTGGTAGAGTGGCTTTAAGTTATTAATAAAATCCGTTAAATTATGGAACCATAATTAGAACCTAGGACATTGCATGAATCCTAAGAATGAGAAATAGATGGAATGATAGCTCCTAGGTGTTGCATGAATCCTAGGGCTGGAAAACTAGATTGTATGATAGATCCTAGGATATGGCATGAATCCTAGGATGGGAAAACTAGTGGAATGTATAATACTGTAGTCTTGGAAAATGGAAAGAGATATAAAGCTGCCTGTAATTTGAATTAACAGCTGCCTGTTGTGAATAAATAACGTGGTTGAGAACATGGATTGTAAGAATGTGAAACTGGAAAGTGAAACCTGGATGTTTGAGTAAAAAGGATGGAACCCTACGGGGAAGTAGGAGTAGAACTCCTGGAAAGTGAAGGGAATAGTTTTGGGGAAGTGAGCTTGCCCTTGAGTACGGAGTACCAAGGAGAGCGACTGTCCCCTTGTTTAGTGCAGAGCGGAGCCAGCCGCCCCAGGGACCCGGGGTTAGGACTGGCCACTCTGTACCGACTTGCTGGCCCTCGCGTACGTAGTACCGAGGAGAGCTACTAGTGTAGGGAGGTACTAGCTACCCCACGGGCCCCGGGGTTCTGCTAGCCTCCCACACCGACTTGTTAGGCCCGCTGGGGCAAACCAGGGTAGTCAGGCGAGGGTGCGCGGACTGTGGAGGGGCAAGGCCCCGGTTTGGTTACTGTGGAGGGGTTGGACCCCTGTTACTGAGAGGGCTCTGCCCTGGACTGGTTCCGTGCTGTGCTTTGGGCGCACCCGTTAACGGAAACGACTGACCGCGTGCCAGTACGGGTTAGCTACCTGTGCGTTTATCGCACATGCCGTAGTCACCGTTACGTCTGTCAGTGACCTTGGGGTGGTTGACTGATGGTAGGATCACCACGGGGGACTCTCCCGGCCAGGAGAGCACCACGTGCTACTTCTACTTTTTGGAAAAGACTGCAATCAAGATCGTTCCCACGAGGAACATTCGAGATCAAGAAAAAGATCTGGGGAATAAATGAAATAGTGAGACAATTGAAAGATGTGAATAAAGAAAGTAATAGAACATAACAGCTACTGTACACTCTACTGTTGTCTTCAGTTTTAGTTGCCACTCTACTCAGCGTTTGCTGACGTGTTACACTCGTTACCTTTTTCAGGATCAGGTGTTGAGCAGCCAAGGCCAGCGGCTGCAAAGGACGCTGGGCCGAGTAAGGTCCAGTAGAGTTACCACTGTCTTTTGTACCTCTTTGTTTCCGTTATAGTGAGTAGTTCTTGTTTCCGCTGTACTTTTCTTTACCTGCAGTTCATGTTATATGATAAATGTTGTTCTACTGTTGTGGTGGTATATATTGTAGTAGCTTCTTTCCTTACTGCTGTACTTTCTTACTGTTAGTTATATTCATGCTGAATGTGGTTTATTTTACTACTCTTTTGGTTACTTCCTCGTTGGACGACTAGGTCTTGGGATTAGTCGAGTCGGTCCGGTTCTCGTGTCTCGTAGGGACTCGGGAACCGGGTCGTTACACATACCCTTCTAGAATCCCATTTTTGGCACCAATTCAAGAAGCACCAAAGGTGGTAACCACCACCTTTGAGTTGGCGCCAAACCTTAATCACCCTAGGATCTACTAACTACCCTAAAATCCCATCCTAGCCGTCCATTCCAAGAGCCACCTATACCCCCATCCTACTATATAAAAGGACCCTTAACCACCACCATTTTCCCCACCCTCCATTAGTGTTAACTCTACCCTATACCCACCTACAACTCGCGGCCAAGAAGAAGGAGGAGAGAAGAAGATTAAGGGGGCATCCTACCCCCCCCCCCCCCCCCTGGTGCCTTCTTCTCACTCTTCTTCTTGTGCCACTCCAAGGAGGAGACTCTCTTCAATTTGGAGGACGGCCAGGAACTGGAGGAGAACAAGGGTGGTGGTGGATGTCCACCCTTGGAGGAGCTAAGGCATGCCCCCCTCTAGGGCTTGCCTTGGAGGACACTATCTTGGAGGAGCATAGCAAGGAAGGAGAAGAAGGAGATCTTCTTTTCAAGCCAAGGAGCAGCTAAGCTTGGAGCAAGAAGACCTTCATCTTCTTCACCACCATCATCATCTAAAGGATTTGTTTTTATTTTGTTTTCTATCAAATTCTAGTAGAAGCATTCCTCTACTTATAAAAAACAAGTCCCTTTAGTAAAAGAATTTTTGTCTTCTTTAAATTCTTGTGGCAATTCTAGTTTTATTGATTTATCTTTGTGCACTTACGCTCCCTCCCTCTAATTACCCTAGGCCTCCACGTGCCTAGGGTGGGCTTAGAGAGAGGCCATTTTGTGTCACCTAGGCATTAGGTTCTTTAGTCTTTTCTGCCAACAATTTCACGATTACCCCTTTATTTCAAAACCATAAAAATTACATATTCAAAAATATCAAAACAAAAAGTTGATTTATATTTCTAAGCAACAGACTTGATTTTGCAAACATATTGCTTCCTTAGACAACCCTAGATACTTCCATATCTAGGTTTAAAAATTTAAAAGCGATTACGATTTGGCTTATTACGTCTTAAAAACCTGCTTTTACAAATCACGTCAAATTTTGCATCACCCGTCACCCATCCTCCTTCTCGAAGGCCTTAAGGCCATCCCCCCCCCCTTCTTTTTATTTCATTCTTGTAGTTTATATCTATTTATTTGTTTGCATTAAGCTTTCCTCTAGAATTTTTTTTCTTATGCATCTTGTTCTACTTCTTATTTCTAATCAAGATAATTTTTTAATGCTTATTAATGATGATATGTTTTGATTTGGATTTGCAACTTGATCTGTGCATCTACTTTAAAATTTGAGTCTAATCGTTCTATTGCATGAAAAATCATTAAATTTTTATGGAGATAGACAGTCAAATAAGATTTTCAACGGTATAGATTCTAACTATGAATAGGAAAAAAGATAAAAGGGGATTGATCTGGAATTCTGAGTCTATTTTCTGACCTTGCAAGAATTTTGATAAATTGTACACTTCTTTTTTTTTTTTGAGAAAGAAAGGGAAGCTATCTAAGCTGATAACCATTCGGATAAATCGTACACTTCTTCAATTGACTTGAAACTTTGCTAAATTTTTTTTGATTCATTCTAGTTTTTTTGACAAAAATTGATGAAAAATACCAACATGATTGGAGCTAGGGTTCATGCATTTCATAGCCTTGGGGTCAAATCGGGCAGATTGACCTTTCTCTTTTAGAAATTTCATTTAAAATATTAAATGAACCTAGAAAAACCCCTAAATATTCCGAGGTGATCCTTATTTAGTACAGTATCTTTATGAGCATTTTGGAGAGCATTTAATCTGATTTTCATATGATTTGATTAAACATGTGATTTAAAATATGAAAGATAAAAAGTTCAATTCGAAAACCTATCGTTTCCTTGAGTTTGATCGGGACCCAAGTTTTAAAAGCGAAAAAAATTTGAATTCAACTGTTGTTTTTCAAATTTATTACGTGAGATAACTTGCAATCCTTATAGTATGATACTTGTTGATTGTCAAAATATCATCGTGCTACTTTCTCGGGGTTGGAGAGTACAAGTATAGGCCCTTTCATGATTTTAATGCTCTCCAATGCGTGGGATCTTGCAATTACTACTAATATTGGTGGTGTCAAATAATTTGCGATGTTCGTTGATGATTGGGCAAAATGCATCTTTGTTTAGCTATTTAATGAAGAATATGGATGAACTCCTAGGAACTATAACACTCTTTTGTAAGTAGAGAACCAATTTTATTGCAACCAAAAAGAAATTCTAGTTTGATAATGCCAGGGAGTATCTCAACTCCAAATTGATCTCCTATTTCAAAAACAATGATAAATAATGCACCTATACTCAAAGTAGAATGGCATGATTGAACAAAAAAAATTACATCTTTATGGCACCCCAAATCTGATGACCTAAAACATCACTCAACCTGTAGATCACCTGTACCAGTAATTGTACCTATACCTGTACAACATGCAATTTGCACGACATGCATCCACAACAACAAGGCTAAGTGGAGGCAAGAAAGAGAAAGAAAAGTAAAACATCTATGCCATCAACAACACGCCACCACATATTTTTAATTACAAACCACAACTAACTACATTGGTACATGTAGTTTAGCAAGCTTAGTGGTTAAAACTTAAGGACATACTACATCCATATATATATATATGTGTATACTAGTCATTTTCTCTTACTTGATCCATCCCAACTCATAGATCTCTTCCTAAGCATTGACCCCTTGGTCAATCTCAGAGATAATTATCCTTTGCATTCGATCGAGGTGGATGTCATATGCACACTCTCTTAACCAAGCTTCGAGGTTTGGGCTATCTTAGCCTTCGATAGCTTACTCCCCTTAGACACAAGTCCAGGAGTTACCCAAGATGACCAAGGTCAATTACATTCCGTACCCAACGTTAGTGGTTGATTCAAAACCACTAAGTTAATAATTGATCAATGTAGTGTGCTTTTCGTGATAAAAAATAACAACTGAAACTCTGGTGAGTATCGGGTTAAATACAAGGAGGCATGAAATTGAATCTAACCTAATGCAGAAACAACTAAATGCAAACTATTTTTTATTTGTATTTTAATATAAGGAGAAGATGGTGAGAAGAAGAAATCAAACCAATATCGAGACTTGAAATCAAAAGGGGGTGAAAAGCACGGATTGCGAGATAATATAATTGCGGCTAAGAAGAAAAACTACAATAAAACAGAAAACAAAGTAGAAGTAGAGATGGAGATCTGGAGCATAGTTCGAGAATGTAGCCACTAGGAAGTAGATCCAGAGATAAGGCAGAATGTCTAGAGAGGTGAGGAGCATGCCTGACATAGCGCATAATGCTTAGTGCATAAGATGCGAGAAATCAAGGTTATGTGTCGTAGCATAGTTTTCACACATAAGCACTAGGTCATTAATTTATTACGGAACTCGATTTAGATTACTCTTAAGTGAGTCCCAATCGATCCAACAGGGAGGCTAAGTAGAGATGGGCCTAATTGAGTTCCTTATTCTATTTTTGGATTTTTAGCTTTTTCTATTTTTTTTTCTTCTTTTTTGCAAAAGAGTAAGCTAAACCTAAGACTATCTAAGCGCTTACTTTTTTTTTTGTTGATTTTCCTAAGTGACAAAATGAGAGGCTAACTAACTTTTCTTTTTCTTTTCACTTTTATATTTTTTTGGCATTTGAGTTTTGCAAAAAAGCAGGAAATACACGTTAATCGCACTGAATCAGATTTTAAAATTGATGCATTACAGTATAGATTGAATCAACGCGAAAAACAAATAGAATTTATACTCAAATGGTAGTCCGAGGTCGAACACTGGGAGTAATTAGCAAAAATAATTCTTAAGATTACAATTCAAGTATAATATAAGCAATTTATAATAAAACTCCAAACAATAATGATATATAAATGAAAGCAAATGTCAATAATGCAAAAAGAATGGGATAAAATGGTGATTTGAATCACCAATTACCCCTCACAATAATAGCAAATATCTCAACAGTATCAACCAAATAAAGCCTCGCAATCAAGTATCAGACAGTTGAGTGTTCAATCAGATGGCTTATCCATCTCGAACTACAGTGTAGAGCCTTTTCTCCCTCCTCAGCCTCTTCTCTTCTTCTTCTTTCTCTTCAATGGCTTCTCTTCTTCTTCCTTCTCTTCACACACAAGGGGGAGGGTTTCTTCTTCAAACGGCTAAGTGTCAGCCGTTGATCTTTAGAGCAAAACCCCCCCAAACCCCCACACTCTCTCTTTCTTTCTCTCTCTGTGTTTCGCTCTCCCAGAGCCTTGGGCAATCGGATTCGGATCTAACCGCACCCGGGACCAGGGCTGCAGGCGTGGGTCGCAGCCGAGGTGTGCACGGGCTAGGCGGGTTGGGTCAATGCCAGGCCCGTCTGAGCAGTGTCACGGGCGAGGTAGTTTAGGGTGAGTGCGGACCTCACCCCCTTGTGTCTGAGGCGATAAGCCTATAACACAAAATCAATTTATGCACTGCTACAGCCTCACAGATTTCCGAGGTGGGACTAAATGTCCCACCTTCCTCGTGCAAGTGTCTGTGGCTGCATTGCTAGCACAATTGGGGCAGCTGCTGAGGGTATGGCTTCTAATCAAGGCCTTGGAATGAGACCTGAAGCCACTTTGTGTTACCTGGGGATGTTGCCTGGGCTCGCAACGCCTAGAGCTCGAAGAACAGGGGCAGCGATGGTGGAAGTGGTGGAGCTTCGACGAGGATACCTGTAAAGAAGAATACGGTCTTGCGGCCTAGTCAGATGATTCAGCAAGCTTCGTCGTAGCATGGCGAATGTGATGGTGGGTGCAACGTGAGGCGAGGAGCGTTGTGGAGGTCGGACGAAGTTGGGAATGGAGGCATGGTGATGGGTTGTTCAGGGGCGTGTTTGGGTGGTGAATCGGTGAAATAGATAGAGGGCTTTTGCCACTTAGGTAGTGGCAGAGGTGTATGGATGAACGACAGCCAAGTTGGTAGAGCGTAGTGGCCATGCGAACTCACCGAAGGTACACCGATGAGGTGGAAGACGAGGAGCGTGCGAGTGAGATGGTGGTCGAAACGGAGTGTGGTTGGTGTGTGAATGAAGTAGAGGAGTTAGGGAACTTATCTAGGTAGTTGGCAAACGATGAGGAGTAGAGACGATGTCGGTTGCAGTGTGGTCGATGCCGGGGAAGAAGGTGACTCCAGTGGGGGTTGGATGGTGAGGACGAAGGAGATAGAGGCGCCGGCCAGTATTGCGCGATGAGGAGGAAGCTGGAAAAATCCGTCGTCGGTATTGCGAACGGACAAGGAATGAAGACGAAGGAGGTTGCTAGATGTCGAGGAGCACTTTGGTCGTTGGAGGAGAAAAGAATTTGGGGTTATTCCGGTCGATTCGAGCATGAGGAACTCGGTCTCATCTGGGGATTCTTTTATAGGCCTCTGGAGGATGATTTGAGCTTGGGAAGCAAGCTTCCCAAGTTTGGAATGTTCGCCGGAGATGGAAACTTGAAATATACCCGAATCTCTCATGCGTTTGTATGAGAGATTGGGAAGGTTGTAGGGCTTAGGATCTGTCTCAAAAGGAAGGGAATTCCTTGACGAACTTCCCTTTCAAATCTAAGAGGGATTCGTCAAGGAATCAAGGAGAACATGCCAAATCAAGCTCACTGGTGTTGTAGGATTAGGATTTCATGGCGGCAAGGACCTATTTGTGAAGAAGACGACAAAGCTGGGTGGCTATTTGTAAGAAGTTGAAAAGCTAAGGGGCCATGTGAAATAAAGAAAATCAGACTTGGACGAAAGTGCAAACTAAGTCGAAGCCTACAGCACAAAATCAATTTATGCGCTGTTGCAGCCTCACAGATTTTCGAGGTGGGACTAAATGTCCCACCTTCCTGGCGCAAGCGTTTGTGGCTGGATTGCTCGCTCCATTGGGGCAACTGTTCAGGGTATGGCTTCTAATTAAGGCCTTGGAATGAGACCTGAAGCCACTCTGTGTTGCCTGGGGATGTTGCCTGGGCTCGCAACGCGTGGAGCTCAAAGAACAAGGGCAGCGATGGCGGAAGTGGCGGAGCTTCAATGAGGATACCTGCAAAGAAGAATATGGCCTTGTGGCCTCGTCAGATGGTTTAGTAGGCTTCGCTGTAGGACGGCGAACGTGATGGTGGGTGCAGCGTGAGGTGAGGAGCGTTGTGGAGATCAGACGGAGTTGGGAATGGAGTCATGGTGATGGGTTGTTCGGGGGCGTGTTTGGGTGGTGAATCAGTGAAATAGATAGAGGGCTTTTGCCCCTTGGGTCGAGGTAGAGGTGTAGGGATGAACGACGGCCAATTTGGTGGAGCGTGGTGGCCGTGCGAACTCGCCGGAGGTACATTGGCGAGGTGGAAGATGAGGAGCATGCAAGTGAGATGGTGGTCGGAATGAAGCGTGGTTGGTGTGTGAATGAAGTAGGGGGTTAGGGAACTTATCTAGGTAGTTTGCAGATGATAGGGAGTAGATGCAACACCGGTTGTGGTGTGGTCGGCGCTGGGGAAGAAGGTGGCTCCGGTGGGGGTTGGACAGCGAGGATGAAGGAGATAGAGGCGCCAATCGGTATTGCGTGACACAGAGGAAGCTAAGGGAGACAAATTTGTCGCCGGTATTGTGAACGGACGAGAAATGAAGACAGAGGAGGTTGCTGGACGTCGAGGAGAACTTCGGTCGGAGGAGGAGAGAAGAATTTGGGGTTATTCCAGTCGAATTCAAGCGTGAGAAACTCGTTCTCATCTGGGGATTCTTTTATAGGCCTTTGGAGGATGATTTGAGCTTGGGAAGCAAGCTTCCCAAGCTTGGAATGTTCATCGGAGATGGAAGCTTGAAATATACACGAATCTCTCATGCATTCACATGAGAGATTAGGAAGGTTGTAGGGCTTAGGATCTGGCTCAAAAGGAAGGGAATTCCTTGATGAACTTCCCTTTCAAATCTGAGAGGGATTCGTCAAGGAATCAAGGAGAACATGCCAAATCAAGTTTGCAAGAGTTGTATGATTAGGATTTCATGGCAATAGGGACCTATATGTGAAGAAGACGACAAATTTGGGGGGCTATTTGTAAGAAGTTTAAAAGCTAAGGGGACATGTGAAATAAAGAAAATCAGACTTGGACGAAAGTGCAAACTAGGTCGAAAAAATCTCAGATTGAGCCCAAATTTTGGTTCAAACCTAATTTGGACCTAAGGAATCCAATGGTGAAGTTGGATTTTGGTTTGGACCTAGTTTGACTGGGTAATTTGTACAATTACCCAAATTAGGGCAAATATCTGTCTGAGACTCTATTTTAAGTCAAGACGGGTTTCAATGGTCAAATTGAAGGTACCAAACCCTAGAGAATATTTTTATATAAATTTTAGAGGGTTTAGGTGAATTTTATCCTGACCAAAACCTTAGTAGATTAAGTACATCTGTTTTTAGTGTTTCAGATGTCTATTAATTTCTGTAACGCATGAAAATCCTTTTATGTCTGTTCTAACCCACTTATTAGACTCTTAAGACCATTTAACCTTTTTTCAACCCCTGAGAGAACTCATAGTTATTCTACTTTTGTGATAGAATGGTAAATTTATAGAAATAATCCTGTATTCTTGTCTTCTTCTCAAATCAATGTTTTGTGCCCTTAAGACCTTTTGATGGATATGTAGGAACTTTTATTAACTTAATCAAATCAAACTAACCTAGTTATATAGGTTTGAACCCCTAAGGGGGAGATGCAAGTTAGCTAAATTTCCTTTAGTAAGGGGGAGAAGAAAACAACTATCTTGTTGTTACAAAAAAAGGGGAGGACATTACTTTTGTTAAAAGAAATTCATAGAAGAGCATGTTTTAAGGGGGAGTTATAGGTAATTTAAAATCAATTAAACCTTTTTGATAATGTCAAAAAGGGGGAGGATTTTTTTTGCATTATTATTTATGATTTTGTCATCATAAAAAAGGGGGAGATTGTTAGTGCTAGAGCACCACGATCATTTGTTTTGATGATAATAAAACACGTGTCGTTTAACATTTGCACTTGAAGTCTTAGATTTCAGGCAAATTGCAAATGGAGACGTGTTTAGACGGAGTTTGAGCTCGCATCCAGGATGGATTGGAGGAGCTTGATGGAGAACAGAGGAGATTCGCGAGGAGCGATGGCTTGAAGAAGGAAGGAGATGAAGAATAGGATAGATTTCCTTCTCTTGTACTCTTTGTATTTTTCGTTTCTTTTGTTGCTCTTTATTTTTGTTACTTAGATTCATGTTAAAGAGCCTCAAAGTATCCTAACAGTAGTCCTAGGAACACCCGCACAACCCTAGGATACTTAGGTTTTCTGTAGAAAACTTAGAAAACCTTATAGGGTTCGAACAACATTTCCAGACGTCTAATTCCAAAATCAGACGTCTGATAATATGTTTTAAGACGTCTGACTGTTGATTCAGACGTCTGATAACAATTAAGCTGGACATAGTTATTGTGTCTGATGAAATCAGACGTCCAGACCTTAGTCCAGACATCTTAGAAGACGTCTGATGGACTTGCCAGACGTCCGATTAGTGGACCGTTGCTGGCTTAGCAAACACTGAATGATATGACAGTTAGAGCCTTATCAGACGTCCTTAAGCCTTTCCAGACGTCTGATATATGACCGTTTTGCCTCGGCTGACCCAAAATCTCTTCTCAGAGATTTTCTAGCCGTTGCAACGCTTGGAAATCCATTCCCACAGAAAAAGTAGGTTTCCAGATGTCCAGACATAGAGCCAGACATCCTGCATGTCGTCTGATGGATTTGCACTAGAACCCTGTTTAGATCTGATTCAAGTCAGGAAGAAACCTGCCTAAAATCAGACATCTGACCTTGTTTCCAGACGTCTTAAAGTGATCTTCTAGACTTCTGATGCCAGGATCAGACGTCTGATTACCCTGTCAGTGAAATCATTGTTCCTGATTTCGGCCTGATTCTCTTGGACTTTGCTCCCAACGGCTATGGAAGCTTTCCAAAGCCTTCCTAAGGCCTCTATAAATAGAGAGGAACCTCTTGCACACAAACATACACCTAGACACACCAAGAACAAGCATTTCCACTCTTTTGTGTCCAAAAAGAAGCTCTTGCTCTCCAAGCTCAAGTTCTACATCTTGAGAGCATCAAGCCTTTGCGCACCCGCTCTCCCGCCATAATTCACGAGAGCAACGTTCGCCGTCGCGTGGCTCACGCACTCCTTGCAAAGGGAAGCATCTTAATTCCTATAGAAGCTTAGGTTAAATATTACTTTGTTGGCTCTATAGGATTGTTGTTTATTTTATCTTTATTATTTGGTTGGGTATTCGCTTTGCAAATTCTCGTCTCCTTCGTGGGACAAAATCCTTCTCGTGAAGAGAATGGGATTGAGGTACGCTACCCTCGTATAAAGTAGCATGGTTGTAATTGAGGTTGAATCACCCTCGTTTAAGTGATTCGTTTAGTGGATTTGATCAACTTGGTTGATCGAAAAATCCTAACTCGAGAGGGTTAGGTGGTGGTTTTCACCCTGTTTGGGTTTCCACCTAAAAATTATTGTGTACATTGTGTGATTGATTTTTTGTGAGATTGTTTGTATTTTATTTCCGCAATTTATTACGTCACCCCCTCCTGGTAGGACCGCCGTTTCCTACATGATGGTGTTCCCATCATACTCCCATGCTTAGCTCTTACTAGTCCCTTAGCCAAACCATCTGAATCGAAAAAGTTATTTAGGTTGGATTTTAACCGTCAGGATGCCTTACTAAGCTGTATCTCTAGGAATTAGATCTTAATACCAACAATAGGCCTAGAGGTACTCAAGTACCAGTCCAGATCCAGACCCGACTAGCTTTTGCCTCAGTCTGCCACGAATGTTTCTAGGGCTCACAGGAACTATCCTAAGGTTCGTTAGACCCAGCGGTTAAAGCACCCGTGCTTTAAACATGGTTAGTCGGTTCAGTTTGCCAATGCATTTTGAGAGAGACATAGGAGAATTTGATTTGTGGAGAGCTTTCTCTCTCTTTTCATTATATTTTTCCTTATATCCATCCTTGGATTGGCCCTAAACACGATCTGTATCGGATTCCTTGCTCCTACCATCAACCCTCGTAAGATCCCTGGCAATCGATGCTTTAAGATAGCATCGCCCATGGCAACCCCTAGAACCCCGGCTTTTGAGATTTTAGGATAATCCCGCCTATGATGTTCTGTTACGACCCAGCTCCTGGATCCTTACAGGACCCGAGACCGGCTCGCCTCGACTAATCCCAAGACCTAGTCATCCAACGAGAAATAACCAAAAGCAGGAAAATTAACTTCGTTCATACATGCAATATAACTAAGTAGAAGGAAAAACGAAACAGTAAAGGAAAGTAGAACAGTTATCTCAAAAATAGTACATGCCACCACAACAACAACAGAAAATAGAAAGTAATGAGAATAGTAATTTTAAAGTCTAGTACTCACAACTACAGCAAAAACAAAAGAGTTGGAAAGAAAACTACTACGACTGGACTCGATTGGGCCCAGCTCCCTTTGCAGCCGAAAACTCGGGTTGCTCAACTCCTGGCCCTGAACAAGATTATGAAAAGACGGAGTTAGCAAACGCTGAGTAGAGTAGTGTTACATTATTTATGTGTAAGTAAAGTAAAAACAACAAGCAGGTTTTATTCTCATTTCTATTTATCTCATTTATGTATTTCTGATTCATCTATTTCTCAAAGTATCCAAGTATTTCTTGATCTTGCTTGTTCCTCGTGGGAACAATCTTGATTGCAGTCTTTTCCGTGGAGTAGAAGGTACACGTCATGCTCTTTTGGCTGGGAGAGTCCCCCGCGGTAGTCTTACACCCAGTCAACCACCCCGAGGTCACTGTCGAGACGTAGCGATGACTACGGCACGCGTGATAAGCACACGGGTAGTTACCTCGCACTGACACGATGTCAGTCGTTTCCACTAGCAGGTATGCCCAAAGTACAGCACAGAACAGTATAGGGCCTTGCCCTCTCAGAACAGGGCTTTAGCCACTCAGAACCAAATAGGGATCTCGCCCCTCCACAGTCTACGTACCCTCGTCCGACTACCCCAGTTTGCCCAGTGGGCCTAACAAAGTCGATGTAGGGTGGCTAGCTTAACCCCGAGTCCCGTGGCGTGGCTAGCTCCCTCCCTACACTAGTAGCACACCTCAGTACCACATACGCGAGGGCCAATAGGAGTCGGTGTAGAGTGACCAATCCTAACCCTGGGTCTCAACCCAAGGGCAGTTAGCTCCGCTCTACACTAAAAGGGACAGTTGCTCTCCTTGGTACCATGTACACAAGGGCCAGCTCACTTCCCGTCTACATTCCAGATTCCTTTCATACACAGGAGTTCTACTCCTAATTCCCTGTAGGGTTCATGCTCATATTCCTCTCATTTATCCATATTCAGATCTCATGTTTCACAACTCGTTCCTCATCCATATATAGGCAGCTCGTGTTTTCACAATTTAATTCTCAAGCATATACATGCAACTTGTGGTTTCACAGTTCACTTTCTCATTCACATACAAGCAACTTGTATTTTAACATGCATCTCATAATTGCACTAATACCATTTGCTAGCAATTTATTTTAACCATGCACTCAAGTAGATAGTACAGCTTAAAATAGGCTCATACATTTCTACCCTAAGGTTCATTCCACATCCTAGAGTTCGATCCGATTATTCTAAAAAAGTAAATTCTTATTTAAATATTAACAACTTAATTAAACCACTCGACCGGGTATCACGGGAGGAATGGGGGACTACACCGCAGATCTCGTCATCTTCACGGGCCCCGAACATGCCACCGGCTGGTAACCTATACCAGCAACTAATTTACATCAGACAAGCTCAAAATAGTAGATACTCAACATGAACACGTAGATAAACTCGAGTAGAAAGCAGCAGTACTTCGTTTGAGGAAATTCGATTCCGTTTGGGCCCCAAACAGGCCAAAAATGCGGTTACTGACCAAAATCAGACATCTGGACCAAAAATGCGGTTACTGACCAAAATCAGACGTCTGGGACCAGTCCCAGATGTCTTAAAAGACGTCAGATCTCACCTTACACTTCCTGCAGCTGCTTCAAACTTTCAGACTCCCTTTACGACCATCTGGGGGCAGCTCCAGACGTTAGACAAGGCCTCCGGTTGTCTGGAAGTACCTTCAGACGTCTGGTGACGTGATCAGACGTCCAAAAGTACTTGGAAAAGCACACCACGTGCCTTCCCAAAGCCCTCACCTGCTTACGAAAATTGCAGGCACAATCTCAGCTCGACATCTCCTATGCTACAATCTGCATGGCGGAAAGTAGCGTAGGAAGATACATACCTTGCGCGATATTGTGCTTTCAGACGTCTGGCTTCAGCTCTAGACATCCTGGCACCTCGCCAGTCATCTGGACAATACTCCAGATGTTTGATACTGGAAAACTTCCAGTACCAGAACCTCCTTCGCGATGCTCCTCCCCTTGCAACGCCACCCGCAGCGCACCACAGCAGCTTCAGCAGTTGTAGAGGATCTGGAGGCCACCTCCCCTAGCCCCTCCTCCTTGCGCGTGCACCCGTCGTCTGCTGTGCGAGCTCCGTCGAGCTCCCGAAGGTCATCCAACCTTCTCCTCCTCTCTTACGCTCTTCCTTCCTCTCTCCCTCTCATTCTCCCTTGCTTGCCCTCTTTCTTGTCCCTCTCATTCTCCCTTGCCTCAACTGCATAGGGAAGACACTGGAGGTGGTGGTGGCTAGTGGTGAGGGGGTGAGGGTGGTGAGAAGGGAGGGTTTAAATAGAATGGGGTTAGGGTTTAGGGTGAGGGGCGTGAAGGAGAGAGAAGCTCTGCATGTCGCCCGCACACAGAGCACAAGGGAACGTATGAAAATTCCCATTTTCAGACATCCGGGCCTGTGTCCAGATGTCTGAATAGACGTTTGACTGAAACTCCAGACGTCTTATCCGACTAAAAAGGCAACGAGTCATTTTATCATAACAAACCTAAAGGAAGTTTCGTCCCTGAAACTTGAGCTAGCTAAGGTGCGGAAAAAGGAACGTAAAAACGCATAACAAACTTAAAGAGGACTGAAGTAGGTCTGAAAAGACGTACCCTCAAAAAGCTTCGGCTACCGCTCTCGCATTGCTACCTCAGGCTCCCAGGTCGCCTCCTCGTACCGCTGGCCTCTCCATAGAACAGTTGCCAGTGGTACCTGCTTCCATCTCAAACTCTGGACAGCTCTATCTAGTATCTATACTGGCCTCTCGGGATAGGCGAGGTTGTCCCCTACCTCGATGCTCTCATGGCTCAGAACGTGATTGGGATCGGCGACATACTTCCTGAGGTTGGACATGTGGAACATGTCGTGCACCCCAGAAAGCTGGAGAGGAAGGGCAAGCCAGTAAGCAACGAGTCCTACCCGCTCCAGGACCTCAAAGGGCCCCACAAACCTCGGTGCAAGCTTCCCCTTCACCCCAAGATGCTATAGGCCCTTAATGGGAAAAACACGGAGAAAGACGTGATCCTCAACCTCGAACTGCACCTCTCTGTGCTTCCGGTCAGCGTAGATCTTCTGCCTACTCCTGATAGTGCGGAGTCGTCTGTGAATCTGCTCTATCACCTCCTGACTTTGTCGGATCAGCCTGGGACAAACCTCTCAATTGGTACCCACCTTGACCCATCTCAAGGGTGCAGTGCACCTCCGTCTGTACAGAGCCTCGTACGGTGCCATGCCGATGCTCGAGTGGTAACTGTTATTGTATGCAAACTCTGCCAAAGGTAAATGCTCCTCCCAGGAGCCTCTCCAGTCTAGTACACAGGCGCATAGAAAGTCCTCAAGTGTCTGTATGGTGCGCTATGACTGTCCCTCTATCTGAGGGTGGTAAGCGGTACTGAACCTCAAACGTGTCCTAAGGCCTGCTGAAACTTAGCCCAAAACTGGGAAGTAAAATGAGTATCCCTGTTGGATACGATCTCACGTGGGACTCCGTGCAGGCGAAACACATCTCTGATGTATCGCTCTGCTAGCTGTGCTACCACAAAAGTGACTCGGATTGGCAGAAACCATGCCGTCTTCGTCAACCGATCACGATCACCCAAACTGCGTCCTGTCCCCGCTGGGTAACTGGTAAACCTACCACCAAGTCCATGGTGATGCTCTCCCACTTCCACTCTGGTACAGGAAATGGCTGCAATGGCCCTGCAGTCCTCTGGTGCTAAATCTTCACCTGCTGGCATACTAAACACTGCTGAACAAACTCACCAACATCCCGCTTCATCCCTCTCCACCAAAAGTTGCATCACAAATCATGGTACATCTTTGTGTTCTCGGGATGTATGGTGAACCTGGACCCATGCGCCTCTGTCAGAAGCTCTCTCAACAACTCCTCGTCCCTAGGAACGCATAGACGTCCCCTCATACGTAGGATCTCGTCTGAGAAGGAAAAGTCTCATGGGTCCCCTGTCAACACCCTATCTCGTAGCGTTTGCAAGTACGGATCGGCCATCTGCCCTACGATGATCTGGTCTATTAGCTCTGGTCATGACTGTCGTGTCACTGTCATTGTCCCACAATACCTCCGTGACTCCTGGGGTCGCCAACTACCCAATTCCTTCATGAGTCTCCAACTCTGTGCCTGTAAGCTAGCCAAGTGGGCCGGCACCTTCCAGCTCACGGCGTCTACCATCACATTGGCCTTCCCTGAGTGGTAGGAGATGTTGTAGTCATAGTCCTTCAGGAGCTCTAACCAACGTCTCTGTCTCATGTCGAGCTCCTTCTGTTCAAACAAGTACTTTAGGCTCTTATGATCTGTAAAAATCTCGAAAGTCTCATCGTAAAGGTAGTGCCTCCATGTCTTCAGCGAAAGACAACTGCTACCAGCTCTAAGTCATGGGTAGGGTAGCTATGCTCATGGGACTTCAGTTATTGCGAAGCGTAAGCGACAACGTGACCCCGCTACATGAGCACACCCCCTAACCCCTGCAACGAGGCGTCGCTGTAAACCACGAACTCGCCACTGCTGTCTGGAATGGTAAGCACAGGAGCTGAAGTCAATCTCTCCTTTGACTCCTGGAAACACGCCTCACACTCATCTGTCCATGCAAAGGGCATGTCCTTCCGGGTCAGTTGGATCATAGGATGCACGATCTGAGAGAATCCTCTGATAAACCGCCAGTAATAACCTGCCAGTCCTAAAAAGCTGCGTATCTTTGTCACTATGTGTGGCCTCTCCCACCTAAGTACAACCTCTACCTTGGCTAGATCCATAGCCAATCCATCTCTTGAAATCACGTGGCCCAAGAAAGTCACCTATCTCAACCAAAACTCATACTTGGTGTACTTGGCATACAGCCTGCGTCGCCTTAAGGTATCCACGGTCATGCGTAAATGTTATCCATGCTGCGCCTAATCCCGCAAGTAAACGAGTAAGTCGTCGATGAACACCACCACAAACTAGTCTAAGTACGGCCTGAAAACACAGTTCATCAAATCCATAAAGGCAGCGGGGGCATTGGTTAGCCCAAAAGGCATGACCAAGAACTTGTAGTGGCTGTACCGGGAACGGAAAGCTATCTTGGAGACGTCGATCTCCCTGATCCTCAACTGGTGGTAACCTGACCTCATATCTATCTTGGAGAACACTATGGCATCTCGCAACTGGTCGAAGAGGTTGTCAATCCTTGGCAGCGGATACTTGTTCTTGAAAGTAACCCTATTCAACTGTCAGTAGTCAACACAAAGTCACAGGGTATCGTCCTTCTTCTTCACAAACAGTACAGGAGCTCTCCACAGGGATGCACTGGGCCTCACAAAGCCCTTCTCCAACAGGTCTTGTAGCTATGACTTGAGCTCTAGCAGCTCAAGCAGTGCAATCCGGTACGATGCAGTAGAAATGAGGCTGGTTTCCGGTTCCAGTGAGATCTCGAACTATCTCACGCTCTGGAGGTAAACCTGGTAACTCCTCCGGGAAGACGTCGAGGTACTCGCAAACCACCGAGATACTCTTAAGGTCAGCCACGGGGCTAGGCTCTGCCACCACATAGGCCAAGAAGCCCTCACACTCCTGGCTCAAAAGCCTCATTGCCCAAAGTGCGGAGATGCATCTGAAACCTCCATCCACTGGCTGACAGTAAACTCAAAGGGAGGCAACTCTGGTATGGAGAATCTTCCTCCTAAAATAGTCCACCAGGGCGTGATAAGCGGACAGCCAGTCCATCCCCAGAACCACGCCGACATCCTCCATCTGGATCATAATCAGGTCAGCGGAGAGGCTATGTCCCCCTATGCTGACCTCGCAGTCCGTGTAGACCTCTTCGGCTACAAACAACTGGCCACCTGGGCCTCTGATCACAAATGGATCCTCTAACAATACACTGCCCTGCCTCAAACTGACAGCAAAACTCGTAATGACGAAAGAGTGGGTGGCGCTGGAATCAAAAAGTAAGTACACCAATCTGCCAGAAACGGTAACCATACCTGTCACCACAAAACCCGAAGCCTTGGCATCTCTGTGTGTGAGGGCGTTGATGCGCTCCTCAGCTCTCGGTGCAAACGAAGTGACTACACTCTGAGTTAGGCGAGCAGCAGTAGGTCGGTACCTACCTCGTGACTGCTGTCCTGCCCCACGCGCCTGGTGACCACGACTACCAACTCGGCCTCTAGCTCTCAGTGCGGGGAGCATTTGCTGTGCTCCGGCCCTAGATGGGTAGTCCCTCGTGATGTGGCCCGGCTGGCCACACTGGTAGCAGAGGGGTACATGATCTCCTCCCTCAGTAGGTCCTTACTGGCGGCTGGGTGGGGGTTCAGTGCTGGTAACTAGCCCCTTTTTGGGGCCCCCACAGGCCACTAGTGGCCCCACAGAATGAGATGGCTCTCCCGCAGGTGCCGTGTGCCTCCTCTCCTGACGGCCTTGAGAGTACTCTGGCTGGTAGGGCCTCTTCCATCCGTCGTCAGTGTCTCGCACGGCCGGGTTGGTCACTGATGAGAACCTCATCATGAACCCTAACTAGCTTACTTTGATATAATAAAATGAACAAATGCTCTTACATAACCTAAAGGAAGGCCTAATTCAGGGGATTACTGATCTGAAAAGAGAATAAGAAATAAGGGGTAAAACTGTAATTTTACCATTGCAGTGCATCAACGGGATTTCTAAGGGTCTAGATATAGGTCCATTAGACTTAATAAGAGAAAAAGTGGGATGGTTTAGTCAGAAAAGGGTTATTGTGAAATTTAAGAATTAAATGACATTCTGTAACCCTAAAACAAACCTACCTAAATTCACAAGGTTCCAGGAAAGATAAAAATCAACTAAACCCTCTAAAATTCATGGGAAAATATCCCTTAGGGTTTAGAACCTTCAATTTGGCCTTTGGAACCAGTTTTGACCAAGATTGGGGTCCATGCCCAATATTTGACCTAATTTGGGTTTTTTGCAAAATGTTCAGTCAAACGTGGTCAAACCTAACATCCAACTTCACCATTGGATTCCTTAGGTTCAAATTAGGCTTTCAATAAAATTTGGACCTAAGGGAAGGTCATCTTGACCTACTTTGCAAATTGGTCCACCCAATTACATTTTGGCCCCTAACTTTTGAAAACCCTTGCGAAGACCCCCTCAACTTTTTCATCACTTTCTTCATTTTGGTCCCTCTGTGTTTGCAGCAGGGACCCACACCGTCGGCGACTTTGCGAGGAGGTTTTCTCCTCATTTCCATGGGGAGCTGCTCCCAGATTTGAGAGGGGAGCTCTTTGCGAAGCCCCCTACCGCATGAGCAGCTCCCCATACCCTGAATCGCCCCATACCTCTCGTGCGAATGCTCGAGAGGTATGGGTCTCACTCCGGAGATACCTCCGAAGTGGTGTTCCCGAAGCTTCCTTGCGATTCCCCCTCTGCCCGTGCCTATTTAAGAAGCCTCAGGACCAACCGCTTCTGGCAAGCCTGTTTTGGCCAAAGAAATCCCCTCAATTTCGTCTCCTCCTCCTTCGGCCATCCGCCTGCAAGCTCTGATGACTCTCCCTCCCTCTTCTCGTCGCTCTGCCACCGTACCAATGGCAGAGCCATCTCCGCCTCACTCCTCCGCATCGCGCCGTACCCACGCGAGGCTCCTTGACCTCCACGTTGTTGCTGTCATCCTCACCTCAGGGTCTTCGTCTCCAGCGACGGCAAACACCCGTCACTCACCCTATGCATCCCCCTTTCGCTCCAAATACCCTAGATAAGTTCCTCTTCTCCCCCTCTTCATTTCCCTTTTTTTAATTTACACTTTCGACCCCTCGACTGCCACTGACCACCACCATAGTTCCCACCTCCGACCAGACCTCCAGCGAGGTGTTCCCATCGCTCCACGCCTCCATCCACCTCGCCAAACCCCTTAGAAGCTCCGCCACCTTCCACTGAGCACTTTCCCCATCTCCACCGCCTGCCACACACACTCCACACCTCCACCGAACAACCCCACACCCACGGTCATAGTTCAACCTAGGCACGCACACCTAGGTCATTCTGAGCCACACTAACCCCCACCTAACCTTCGCCGTGACACAGCGAAGGTTTTCCTGTGGTTTGACAAGGCCATAAGGCCATATTCGTGTTGATAGGTGTCGATCCCCTCTCCTCCATTGAAGCTCGAGCGAGCTTGCTTGCTGCTTCACCCCAGGCTATTGCGCTCCAGGAGAACGAATCCAGGAGAAGCGGGATGGTCTCGTACACGCATTCAGATAGGTGAGAGTCCTGAAGAGGAATCACCGCAGCAGCAATTGGGCGAAGTTCTTCCCTGTGGGCACGCGAAAAAGCTGGTGGGACATTTAGTCCCACCTCGGAAACTTAGGCACGCGGTAAGTGCTTTTTATTATTTTTGTGCCTTTAGCTCTTCGCCTCCAGTACATGGGGTGAGGTCCCTCACCCACGTACACCTGCCTCGTCCACGACCACTCCTACACGGACCTGGCTGACCCATTTACCCTGCACTCCTCGCGCACCACCCACATCGGTGCGCCTGGACCCGGGCGCGTGTAACCTGACTAGTATACCCGATTGTCTGGCTCTGAGAGAGCGAAGAGAGAAATAGAGAGAGAGTGATGCGGAGGAGGGTAAGGGTAGGTTTTGCTTCACTCTGTGTATGGAAAGAAGGAGAAGGAAGCTGAAGGCAGGAGCAGCTAAGGGCGAAGAAGGTGTTGCTGGAGAGGAAGAGTTGAAGTCAGGAGCGGCAAAGAAGAAGGAGAAGGAAGAACTTAGCCACATAAATCAGAAGAAAGAAGAAGAAGAAGAAGCCAAGGAGGCAGCTGCAGAGAAGAAAGAGAAAGCTAAGGCCAGAGGAGGAAGGAAACTGTAGCAGCAAAGGAGCCAAGAAAGAAGACGGCCAAAGACAGAGAAGCAAAAGCCAAGGAGAAGGAAGAAAGAAGAAGGCTCGGCTGAAGAGAAAATCAAAGTAAAGGCACTGTAGCAGTTGTCAATTAAGGCGTCTGATTCACAAAATCAAACGTTTGAGAAAGGAAAGGCAGAGAAAGAAGAGAAAGAAGAAAGAGAGCAAAGAAAAAGAAAGAGAGGAGAGAAGAAGGAAGAAAAGAAAAAAAAAGAATTTATTTCTTTTTACATTTTCCTCTCTAGCATTTATCTACATTGCATTATTATTGAACATTTTCTTTCAAGTAAAATTTAAGATTGTGATTTTCTACTTCTAAGATACCAATTTGCTCCCTGAGTTCGACCTCGGAATATTTTTTAATTTTGAGTAAATAAAATTGATAATTGTTTATACGACATTTTCAAACTATACTGCAACAAATATCCTTTTAAAAACACGATCTCGTCGTAAAAGCGATTATTTTTGGCGTCGTTGCCGGGGAGCAATAGGCATTTCAGAAGCTTTAATCACAACTTCTGATTCATTATTGATTTAATTTCTCTCTTTTGTTGTGTTTGTTGCTGGAAAGAAAGTCACGAAGAGCAAAGCAGCCGCACAACTACACCAAGGAACAGGTAAACTCTTATTAGCCCTATCTCTTAATCCCCTCAAAATCCAAAAAGGAAAAACAAAGAAAAATCAATTTAGGGCTACTTGTTTCTATATTTAGTAACTCACAAAAGTTGCCTAATTTTTAATTTCAACACATTTCTGATTGAGCTTCCACTTAAGGTAACTAGGGCTAAGACCTTCTTGATTGAGCCCTAGGTACCAATTTGTGAGGCAACTAAATTGGACCAACTAGAGCCAACCTAAGGATTACAAGCTAGGGTTTTAGAGGTACATCTTCTTCTAAGAAAAGAATCAAAAATTCCAAAAAGAGGTGTGCCTAAGCCTTGTTTGAAGAGACCTATCTAAGAAAAACCCTAAGCAAATCAGGCTCTTAATCTACTTGAACCCTAAAAGAAAGGACCTAAAAAGCTCTCAAAGGAACAAGGAGGTGAAGTTGATCCTTTGGGTCAACCAACCTTTAAATTAGGCCACTTGCACTCAAAAGGCTTAAAGTTCAAGTAGAACCCTAAGCACCTTGATCTTAACTAAAAGTGGTAGACTTAAGAGGTCAAGGTCCCCATTCTGGTCTACCTGGAATCTCAGTGACAAGAGAGGTCGGGTGGGGGAAACCCTGTAACCCGTGGGGGCGCTCTACCGTGTAGGGGTCTTCGCGGGACTCTCCCTCTCTGGCTGCCCAGGTAATTCTCAGGTGGATGACCTTTCTGACTAAGAGGTATCATCCACCCTGAACTTTTATAGTCACCCAGCATATTTTGGGTGTCTTGATTGGGTCCAGCACATTCCGATCTTATCAATCCATCGGTGTATGTTTGGTAGGAGGTCTTTGAAACCTCCTCCAGAGATCCATTCTCCTTGAGGCCAAGCCTCTGTACCCTTGCTTGCGCAGCAACCCCACCACATAGACCTTTCCTCTGATTCTGAACCAAGTTCCCCTTCTTCCATCATGTCACAACCTGTTGAAGAAGAAAACAATCTTGAGCACCAGCTTCAGCGACTAAATGATTTCTTCCAAAACTTCATGAACCCACCGTAGCATCCCATGATGTGAGATCACTATAATCCCGTTGCGGTGGCAATCGAGCCTCGAGTCCGAATCCCGGCTGGAGGTCCTGATTCTGAATTGAAGCCCAATATGATTCATGCCATACCAAGATTCTATGGGCTTAACTCCGAGGATCCATTCTAGCATATTAAACAGCTCAAGCATCTGGCCCAGACCTTCGGGTCAGATGCGCAAAATCGGGATATTCTGCTCATGAAGATGTTCTCTTTCTCCCTTATGGACAAGGTTGCTCATTGGTACCAAACTCAGACTCATCCGATCAACACATGGGATGAACTTTAGTCTGAGTTTTTGAAGAAGTTTTTTCCCGTTGGTTGGACAAACGCCTTGCGCCATCAGATCACTCATTTCACCCAACAGACGGGAGAACCTCTTCATGAGGCATGGGATCGATTTTTGGATCTCATGCGAAAGTGCCCCTATCACGGAGTTCCTAGATGGGAACAAGTCCAATCTTTTTACCAAGGACTTTGTGAGGACATTCGATTATTCGTCAATGCAACCTGCGGAGGAAACATCATGGGTCAACATGAGGACATGGTGTGGGAGATTCTCAAGAATATGTGCGAGAATTCCATCAACAATGACTCCATGGGCTTATTCGACTGGATGAATGCCCGTGCATCGACGAATCTTAAGGGAGCACATGAGATGCAGGGCCTGTCCGCATCCGTCGACTTGGAATTGATGGCCAGTCGGTTGGACAAGGTCTCCATCATAGAGAAGAAGGTGGACGAGCTGACTCGGCATTTGTAGCAAGCCACCTCTGCGCAGAATTCTTTTGCACAGCCACCTCCCGCAAGGGAAACTATGCAAAACATCTTCCACCGATCTTCTCAGGGGATGGACCCATATCCACCCCCATCTGACTCCAGGACCGGAGGGACCTCTGATCCGCTCTATTCTTGTCGAGGGAACTCTGAACCCCCATACTTTGACTTTCCTGAGGCTCCTCAGACCTGCGAGGACCTCAACGCCATCCAGAATGACCTATTTTCCAACACCTACAACCCTGGATGGCGAAATCATCCCAACTTCCAGTGGGCGGGAAATTCTCAGACTCAAAGACCACTTTATCAACTCGTCCACAAGCCCCTCGTCCATATTAGCCGCCTCAGCCTCAGCCCAACCCCACCTATCAATCTAGGCCAAACCAAGGCCAAATGTCTCTGATCCTCCAAACATTGGCTGACATTCAGAGATCGAATGCGGCAATACAAAAACAACACAAGGACGAGATCACAGAGGTCCGCAACCAACTCTCCCAAATGGTAAATTCTCGCCAACCGAGCACACTTCCTTCACAACCTCTGCCAATCCCAAATAACGTGCCGACCCAGAGGCCCGTTATAAACCCAAATCTAGGCGACGCACACATGATTTATCAGGCCCCTTCTGTTCCCTCACTTGACGGGATGGAAGCATCAACATCTTACGCGGGATATCAACAACAGCCACCCATTTTACCAACCCCCAACCAGAACCAGGTAGGATTAAACTCTGTAACAACTCGTAGTAGAAAAGCAACCAAAGACCTACCTTACCCAAACCACTCCAAGCCTGGTAGTGATCCAAGCCCTAGGATAGTTATTCAGGATGTCCCTATCCCAGATCAAGAACCTAAACCTCTTCTAAAGGAACCAACCAAGGTTCCATTTCCGGAGGCCTTGACCAAGGGAAAAAGGATAACCAAACCCGTGGCTCCTAAGGAGGACCTGATTAAGCTCTTTAAACAGGTCCAGATAAACATCCCCTTGATGGATGCAATCTGCCACGTACCGGCTTACGCATGATTTTTGAAAGACGTGTGCACGCCTAAGCATAAGCCGCGAACCAAAGTGAGAGTCCGATCATACTATCAGAGCAAGCCAGCTCTGTAATCTTGAGTAAACTCCCACCCAAGGCAAAAGACCAGGCACTCCCCTGATTTCATGTAAAATTGGTGAAACCCAATTCGATAGAGCATTGCTAGACCTAGGTGCCTCCATAAATCTAATCCCCATATCCCTACTTAACCACCTTGAAGTGTCCGAGCTTAAATCGACTAAGGTGACATTGCAGTTAGCTGATTGATCTATCAAGTCACCTAAAGGAATACTCGAGGATGTCATTGTTAGGGTGCAGGATTTCTACTTCCCAGTAGATTTTATAGTTCTAGATATGGATGCACCTGAGAACCCAAGGGACACACTGATTATACTAGGGAGACCTTTTCTAACCACTGCTAGGGCTAACATAAGCTGTGAGGAGGGCCAAATAGAATTGAAATTTGGGAACCAAACTCTTAAGATTGACATCTTTAAGGCCCAACAAGGGATTAATTGTGGTGTTGTAGAACAAATATGTGATATCAAAGCCGTGGTTGATGAGCCGCATATTGAGGACAACCTGATTGTCCCCAATAACCACAAGAAGATCAAAACCCGCAATTAGAGGAGTCTGAACCTGATCTAGATACACCCATAACTCCTACCCTTGTTCTTCACACACACTCAGAACCACCTGCTGCTGCTGATAATCCCATCTTGGAACTCAAGCCCCTTCCCGATCATCTGAAATATGTCTTTTTGGGTTCCAATCAGACATTTCCTGTGATTATAAACTCCAAACTCACCCCTGATCAGGAATCCCATTTGAGTAATGTTCTCCAGCAACATCTTAGAGCCATTGGATGGACTCTCGATGATTTGACTGGCATAAGTCCCTCTTATTGTACACACCACATCTATTCCGAAAAGGGCACATGACCTTCGCGTGAGATGCAGAGACGACTGGACCCTAATCTACAGGAGGTTGTGAGAAAGGAGATCTTTAAGTGATTAGATGCAGGGATCATCTACTTGATCTTCGACAGTCGATGGGTGAGTCCAATCCAGGTTGTGCCTAAGAAGGCAGAGCTCACCACCATCACGACTGAAATCAAAGAGGTCATACCGACCCATATAGCCAACTCGTGGAGAGTCTGCATAGATTACAGAAGACTCAATTCCTCCACGAAGAAGGATCATTTCCCACTACCATTTATTGATCAGATCCTCGAAAAACTAGCGAGAAATAGTTCTTCTGCTTTCTTGACGGGTACTCTGGTTATAACCAAGTGGCAATCCATCTTGAGGACCAAGAGAAGACCACGTTCACCTGCCCCTTCGGGACATACGCGTTCCGAATAATGCCTTTCGGTCTCTGCAATGCACCCGCGACTTTTCAACGGTGCATGCTTGCCATATTCTCTGATATAGTAGGTGATTATCTGAAAGTCTTCATGGATGACTTCTCAGTATTTGGGGCATCATTTGACGATTGCCTCTAGCACTTGGTTCAAATACTCAGGCGATGTATTGACGTGGATCTGGGTCTTTCCTGGGAAAAGAGCCACTTCATGGTGCCTGAGGGGATCATCCTAGGACATCTAATTTTGGAGAGAGGCATCCAAGTTGATCGAGCCAAGGTTAACTTGATTTCCAAACTCCCTATGCCTAGCTCGATTAAGGACATCCGATCTTTTCTGGGGCATGTTAGTTTTTACCGGCGATTCATCCCTAATTTCTCGAAAATCGCGTGCCCCCTGACCACTCTTCTCTCCAAGGATGTACCTTTTGAAATCTTCAAGGAATGCACTAGCATTTGAGATCCTTCGTGACCAAGTTACCCAAGCCCCGATCCTACAGTCCCCTGATTGGTCTCAACCCTTGAGATCATGTGCGATGCATCTGACTTTGCTGTAAGAGCGGTTTTGGGGCAGAAAATTAACAGGAAACCCATGGTCATTTACTACGCTAGCAAAACACTTGACGAGGCTCAGCGTAATTACACTGTTACTGAGAAAGAGCTGCTAGCCATAGTATTTGCCCTTGAAAAATTCAGATCTTATCTCCTGGGTTCCTATGTTATTATCTACTCGGATTACATTGCTATGAGGCATCTCCTTGCAAAGAAGGACACGAAACCTCGATTAATCCGATGGATCTTGCTGTTGCAAGAATTTGACCTCGAGATTCATGACAAAGCGGGAAGACAGAACATGGTAGCTGACCACTTGTCTTGCCTTCCTTCTGAGATCGTTGACCCTTCCAGACCCATCACGGAGCATTTTCCTGATGAGCACCTTCTGACTATCGATACAGGGCTTCCATGGTTTGCTGACATAGTAAACTATTTGGCATCATGTCAGACCCCGTCTGATTGGCTGAAGGCCAAGGATAAATTGCTTTCCGATGCCAAGTATTACATTTGGGAAGACCCGTATCTATTCCGCATTGGTGCTGACCAAATTATCCGGCGATGTGTCACGGAAGTTGAAATCAAAGACATGCACTCTTTCTGCCATGACCAGGCATGCGGTGGCCATTTTTCTGGGTGCAAAACCACCTCAAAAGTCCTCCAGTGTGGCTTTTACTGGCCCACAATTTTCAAGGATGCATACAATCGCTGTAAGGCATGTAGCCGTTGCCAGACCTTGGGCAACATGAGCCATCATGACATGATGCCTTTACAACCGATTCTAGTATGCAAGATTTTCGACATTTGGGGATTGATTTTATGGGACCCTTCCATATCTCAGATGGCTTTGAATACATTTTACTCGCTATTGACTATGTGTCCAAATGGATCGAAGCCATTTCGACCCAAACCAATGATCACAAGGTTGTTCTCAAGTTCATTCACCAAAACATCTTCTCACGGTTCAGGATTCCTCGTGTGATCATTTCTGATGGAGGGACCCACTTCACGAACGCTCAGTTTAGGTCACTGATGACCAAATACGGGGTGTCACACCGAATCTCTACTCCCTACCACCCCCAAACTAATGGTCTAGCTGAGCTATCAAACCGGGAGATCAAGAAAATCCTTCAGGTTACTGTTCGACCTGACAGGAAGGATTGGTCATCCTGACTTCCGGAAGCTTTGTGGGCTTATAGGACCACCCACAAGACCCAATTAGGCATGTCTCCTTTCAGACTGGTGTACGGGAAGGCGTGTCACCTCCCTGTCGAATTGGAGCATAAAGCCTATTGGGCAGTATGGAACTACAGCTTAAATCTTTCTAAGGTTGGAACCCACAGAAAGCTTCAGATAAGCAAAATTGATGAATTACGCCTCGATGCGTATGAAAACTTGCAAATCTACAAAGAGCGGGTTAAAGCCTTTCACGACAAGCACATATCTAGAAAGATCTTTCACCCTGGTCAAAAGATCCTACTCTTTGATGCCCGACTCAAACTGTTCCCAGGGAAGCTATGATCTAAGTGGATCAAACCTTATTTAGTCCGACGAATCTTTGGAAATGAAGCCGTTGAGATCAGTCCACTCAGCCACGATTCCGAACCCTTTGTTGTGAACGGTCAGAGACTCAAACTGTTCATTGACATGATTAATACAAATTTGGCTGAGTCATCCTTTATCCTCCATTCTCCCTGAGCTCCTTGCGCCCAGCCGATGGCGTAAAACTCAGCGCTTAACGGGAGGCAACCTATCATTCTTTGAAAAACCTGAAACCTTTCCTGACATTTCTTTGCTGAAGTCATATTTCACTTTAGGGTTCACCCATTAAGACAACCAACTCCACCTCAGGTACCTGTACCTAAGTATAGAAATCGTCCGCAACAGTCACCTCGACCTGTTCGCTCACCAAACACCTATCCTAATGAATGAATTAAGCTGAATTCGAACCCACCTAATTTACAATGGGGACATTGCAAATCTTAGGAATGGGGGGGTATGAAAGTGCAAAATGCATGAAAATTCATATCAAGAAAAGGTTTCAACAAAAAAATCACATATCTAAAAAAAAAAAACTGAGAAGAGGAGAGAAAATTTTTGTGGGTTATACAAAATAGGAGAGAAAAAGAGCAAAAAGATAGAAAGGAGCATAAAATGAAAAAGAAAGAGATAGTCATTAGTAAGAAATTAAGGAATTAACCAAAGTTCTAGACCACATTAAGAAAAGTAAAGAGAAAGTACTAAAGTGACACAAAAAGATTAGTAGGAATGCTAACCTTAGGCCTTTTTGGCTAGACTCTCAGTACCGGCTAAGATCTGGATAATCCTCATGAGGTTAAGGAGAATGCAAAGCTTAAAGTATTAGGTCTAGGGCTTAGGGAGTATTCAGCCTCGTTAACCGACCTTCGGTTTGCGGGACTCGATAACCTAAGGACCCCAATCCACACAGTTTGGTTTAGTGCGCATAATAATCAAAATCACGCAAAAGTGTTTTAATGTTCTGAAAATTTTGCCTAGATTAGGAGCGGCCAATCAACACAAGTTGATTTGGACGAGTTCCCGGTGCAGAGAGGCGGGGAATTCCCCTCGAGGATGTGTAACAATATATCGTCTCCTCAGTGCTTGTCTCTTAGGATATTTACATATCCTATCGGGGGCATGTAAGCACTCTACTGGTTCAGATACCATGGATAGCATTATCACGAAATGTCAATCGCCAGGGTCTGGATTCGGCCACGAAATGCCATGGGCGGGATTATCTCGAAATCTCGAAAATCAGGTTTCTGGGGGTTACTATGGGCGGTGCTATCACGAAGCATCGATTGTCAGGGACCTTTGAGGATTGATGATGGGAACGAGGAATCCGATACAGACCATGTTGAGAAGCCAATCCAAATCTTGAATTAAAAAGAAAAGAGAGAGAAAACTCTCCAAACAAATAAATCCTCTGTCTCTCTCTTACAAAAACGCACTGCAAACTGAACCAAGGCTAAATATGTCTCAAGCACGGGTGCTTTAACCACGGAGTCCAATAAACCTTAGGGTAGTTCCTGTGGGCCTTAAAAACCTTCACGGAGGATCGAGGCTAAAGCTAAACAAGTCCGGATCTTGGTTGGTACTAGAGTACTTTTAGGCCCATTGTCGGCATTCTAACCTAATCAAAGAAGAGAAAGCACTTATCATAATTGGTGAAAGAAACTCATGGTTTAGAACAGAAGTTAAAACCTTAAAATTTTGCTAAGGGACTAGTAAAAGCTAGGCATAGGGGTATGATGAGAACCTCATCATGAACCCTAACTAGCTTACTTTGATATAATAAAATGAACAAAAGCTCCTACATAACCTAAAGGAAGACCTAATTCAGGGGATTATTGATCTGAAAAGAGAATACGAAATAAGGGGTAAAACTATAATTTTATCATTGCAGTGCATCAACGGGATTTCTAAGGGTCTAGATATAGGTCAATTAGACTTAATAAGAGAAAAAGTGGGATGGTTCAGTCAGAAAAGGGTTATTGTGAAATTTAAGAATTAAATGATATTCTGTAACCCTAAAACAAACCCACTTAAATTCACAAGGTTCCAGGAAAAATAAAAATCAACTAAACCCTCTAAAATTCATGGGAAAATATCTCCTAGGGTTTAGAACCTTCAATTTGGCCTTTGGAACCTATTTTGACCTAAATTGGAGTCTATGCCTAATATTTGACCTAATTTAGGTTCCAGTCAAATATGGTCAAACCTAAAATCCAACTTCACCATTGGATTCCTTAGGTTCAAATTATGTTTTTACTAAAATTTGGACCTAAGAGAAGGTCATCTTGACCTACTTTGCAAATTGGTCCACCCAATTACATTTTGGCCCCTAACTTTTGAAAACCCTTACGAAGTCCCCCTCAACTTTTTCGTCACTTTCTTCATTTTGGTCCCTCTGCCATTGCAGCAGGGACCCACACCGTCGGCGACTTTGCGAGGAGGTTTTCTCCTCATTTCCATGGGGAGCTGCTCCCAGATTTGAGAGGGGAGCTCTTTGCGAAGCCCCCTACTGCATGAGCAGCTCCTCATACCCTGAATCGCCCCATACCTCTCGTGCAAATGCTCGAGAGGTATGGGTCTCACTCCGGAGATACCACCGACGTGGTGTTCCCGCCGCTTCCTTGCGATTCCCCCTCTGCCCGTGCCTATTTAAGAAGCCTCAGGACCGACTGCTTCTGGCAAGCCTGTTTTGGCCGAAGAAATCCCCCCAATTTCGTCTCCTCCTCCTCCGGCCATCCTCCTGCAGGCTCTGACGACTCTCCCTGCCTCTTTTCGTCGCTCTGCCACCGTACCAGTGGAAGAGCCATCTCCGCCTCACTCCTCCGCATCGTGCCGTACTTGCGCGAGGCTCCTTGACCTCCACGTCGCCGCTGTCATCCTCACCTCAGGGTCTTCATCTCCAGCGACGGAAAACACCCGTCGCTCGCCCTCCGCATCCCCCCTTCACTCCAAATACCCTAGATAAGTTCCTCTTCTCCCCCTCTTCATTTCCCCTCTTTTAATTTACATTGTCGACCCCTCGACTGCCACTGACCACCACCATCGTTCCCACCTCCGACCAGACCTCCCGCGAGGTGTTCCCACTGCTCCACGCCTCCATCCACCTCGCCAAACCCCTCAGAAGCTCTGCCACCTTCCACTGAGCACTTTCCCCATCTCCACCGCCTGCCACACATACTCCACACCTCCACCGAACAACCCCACACCCACGGTCACAGTCTGACCTAGGCACGCATGCCTAGGTCATTCTGAGCCACACTAACCCCCACCTAACCTTCGTCGTGACACGGCGAAGGTTTTCATGTGGTTTGACAAGGCCGTAAGGCCATATTTGTGTTGATAGGCGTCGACCCCCTTTCCTCCATTGAAGCTCGAGTGAGCTTGCTTGCTGCTTCACCCCAGGCTACTGCGCTCCAGGCGAATGAGTCCAGGCGATGCGGGATGGTCTCGCACATGCATTAAGACAAGTGAGAGGCCTGAAGAGGAATCACCGCAGCAGCAATTGGGCGAAGTTCTTCCCTGTGGGCGCACGAAGAAGCGGGTGGGACATTTAGTCCCACCTCGGGAACTCAAGCATACGGTAAGTGCTTCTTATTGTTTTTGTGCTTTTAGCTCTTCGCCTCAAGTACACGGGGTGAGGTCCCTCGCCCACGTACACGCGCCTTATCCGCGACCACTCCTACGTGGACCTGGCTGACCTGTTTACCCTGCACTCCTCGTGCGCCACCCACGTCGGTGCGCCTAGACCCGGGCGTGCATAACCTGACCCATATACCCGATTGTCTGGCTCTGAGACAGCAAAGAGAGAAATAGAGAGAGAGAGCGACATGGGGGAGGGTAGGGGTAGGTTTTGCTTCGCTCTGTGTAGGGAAAGAAGGAGAAGGAAGCTGAAGGCAGGAGCAGCTATGGGAGAAGAAGGTGCTGCTGGAGAGGAAGAGTTGAAGTCAGGAGCGGCAAAGAAGAAGGAGGAGGAAGGACTTAGCCGCAGAAATCAGAAGAAAGAAGAAGAAGAAGCCAACGAGGCAGCCGCAGAGAAGAAAGAGGAAGCTAAGGCCAGAGGAGGAAGGAAACTGTAGCAGCAAAGGAGCCAAGAAAGAAGACGGCCAAAGACAGAGAAGTAGAAGCCAAGGAGAAGGAAGAAAGAAGGCTCGGCTGAAGAGAAAATCAAAGTAAAGGCACTGTAGCAGTCATTAGTTAAGGCATCTGATTCACAGAATCAGACGTCTGAGAAAGAAAGGATAGAGAAAGAAGAGAAAGAAGAAAGAGAGCAAAAAAAGAGATAGAGAGAAGAGAAGAAGGAAGAAAAGAAAAGAAAAAATTTATTTCTTTTTACATTTTCCTCTCTAGCATTTATCTACATTGCATTATTATTGAACATTTTCTTTCAAGTAAAAATTGAGATTGTGATTTTCTGCTTCTAAGATACCAATTTGCTCCCTAATTTCGACCTCGGAATATTTTTGAATTTCGAGTAAATAAATTTGATAATTGTCTATACGACGTTTTCAAACTATACTACAACTAATATCCTTTTAAAAACACGATATCGTCGTAAAAGTGATTATTCTCCTCGTAAGTCATGGCTGCCTCTGTTGGTGCTAGAGCACCACGATCATTTGTTTTGATGATAACAAAACACGTGTTATTTAACATTTGCAATTTGAGTCCTAGATTTCAGGTCAATTGCAAATGTGGACGTGTTTAGACGGAGTTCGAGCTCGCATCCAGGACGGATTGGAGGAGCTTGACGGAAAACAGAGGAGGTTCGCGTGGAGCGACAGATTGAAGATAGAAGACAAGAAGAATAGGATAGATTCTTTTTAATCCTTTCATGTACTTTTATCTTTATTTTTCTTGCTCTTTATTTTCCTTAGAAATTATGTTAAAGAGCATCAAAGAACCCTAACAGTAGTCCTAGGAACACCGGCACAACCCTAGGATACTTAGGTTTTCTGTAGAATACTTAGAAAACCAATATAGGGTTCAAACAGCACTTCCAGACGTCTAATTCCCAAATCAGACGTCTGATAAAGCATTTTAAGACGTCTGACTGTTTTTTCAGACGTCTGATAACTGTTAGGCTGGACATACCCAGTTCTGTCTGATGAAATCAGACGTCCAGACATTAGACCAGACGTCTTAGGAGACGTCTGATGATTTTGCCAGACGTCCAATTAGTGGACCGTTGGCTGGCTTAGCAAACAGTCAAGTATATGACCGTTAGAGCCTTATCAGACGTCCTTAGGTCTTTCCAGACGTCTGATAAATGACCGTTTTGCCTCGGCTGACCCAAAATCTCTTCTCAGAGATTTTCTAGCCGTTGCAACGTTTGGAAATCAATTCCCACAGTAAAAGTAGGTTTCCAGACGTCCAGACTTAGTGCCAGACGTCCTGTATGTCGTCTGATGGACTTGCGCAAAAACCCTGTTTAGATCTGATTCAAGTCAGGGAGAAACCCGCATAGAATCAGATGTCTGACCTTGGAATCAGACGTCTTAAAGTGGCCTTCCAGACGTCTGATGCAATAGTTAGACGTCTGATAACCCTGTCAAATGTAATCATTGTCCTGATTTCGGCCTGATTCTCTTGGACTTTGTTCCCAACGGCTATAGAACCCTTTCTAAGCCTTCCAAAGCCTTCCTAAGGCCTCTATAAATAGAGGGGAACCCTTGCAACACAAAAATACATAAGGGATACACTTAGCTACACACTTACACACTCTTTTGTGTCCAGAAAAGATCTTGCTCTCCAAGCTCAAGCTCCATCATCTTGAGAGCTAAATTCAGTTTGCGCGCCCGCTCTCCCGCTGTTGTTCACGAGAGCGACGTAGCGCCGTCGCGTGGCTCACGCATCGCGTCATCGTCGACGCACTCCTAGCAAAGGGGAGTTTCCTAAATCCTATAGAAGCTTAGGTTTATTACTTTGTTGGCTCTATAGGTTTGTTGTTTATTTTACCTTTGTCTTTTGGTTGGGTATTCGCTTTGCGAATTCCCATCTCCTTCGTGGGACAAAATCCTTCTCGTGGAGAGAAGGGGTTGAGGAACGCTACCCTCGTACTTGTAGCGTGGTTGTACAGAGGTTGAATCACCCTCGTTTTAAAGTAATTCGGTTAGTGGATTTGATCAACTAGGTTGATCGGAAAATCCTAACTCGAGAGGGTTAGGTGGTGGTTTTCACCCGGTTTGGGTTTCCACCTAAAAATACCTGTGTACATTTTGCGATTGATTTTTGTGAGATTGCTTTATATATTTCGATTACGCATTTTTTTTTGTCACGCTGATCTCACCCCTCCAAGTAGGGAAACTTTCAATTGGTATCAGAGCAGGTCTTGCGAGATCGGAGTAACACCCGGCAAGAGATCAAATGGAGGGAAGCACATCAGCAATCAGAATCTCCGAAGGGCAGTCCACCGTCCGACCACCCTATTTCGACAGGAGAGACTTTGGATATTGGAAGTTGAGGATGAAGACGTGGCTCCAAGCCACTGAATTTGAGATATGGGGATGTTGCGAAACCCCATACGAGATCCCGAAGTGACCCCAAGGAGGCTACTCGCAGGTGCAGATTCTAGAGCTCTCACTCAACGCAAAGGCAATGAATGCCTTGTATTGCGCATTGAGTCCAAAAGAATTCGAACGAATCCAAGAGTGCACCACCGCCCACGAGATATGGAGGAGGTTGCAAGGCACTCATGAGGAGACGAGCTCGGAAGAAGATCTCGGGGAGAAGGAAACCACGTGCCTTGGTTTCATGGCAATTGGAGAAAGTGAAAGCGAAAGCGACTCAGACAACGAGGTAAATCTCGATCTTCAAGAAGCATTTAATGAACTTTTTGAGATTAGTAAATCACTTAAAATAGAAAACAAAAGTATTAAAAAGAACCTTAGTTTTCTTAAATCTGAAAATGATAGGTTAGAAAAACAACTTAAGGACATAGAAACTAGTGCTAAGGATAATAACCTGTTATTAGAAAATCATAACCTCATCAATGAAAATAATAAGTTGATTGAGGAAAATGATAGTCTTAAGTTAGAAATTTCTGATTTAAAGACTAAGATAAATACTATAGAAAAAGAAATTGCATGTCTTAGGGAAAACTCTAACAAACTAATCAATAAAGTAGATGATTTTTATAGCCCTAAGGTTGAGAAAGGATCTCCATCAAGGAGACCTTCTAACAAATCCGGATCCAAGCCCACTTGGATACCGAAAAAAGAATTAGAATCTTGTTTTGTAGGGTTCAGGGATAATTACAACATAAAGGACTGGACCTACAAGCTCAAAGCTGGTCAACTCAAGTTGGGAGAACCAAGGAGTAGACCAAGGAGGAGAACAAGAAGACCGACAAGACGGCGAACAAACGACGGACCCGCCGCACGTCGACCACCAGATTGGAGACCGGCGCCGATGCCCGGGCCTCCAAGCTACGGATGGGAGCCCCATCCGATGTGGCATCGACCACCACCATTCGGGCCATTTTATTGGCCATGGTAGGTGAGGTAAAATTCTTAACCCTATCTTTTTATAAGCTTTTAGATAGGGGGAGTTAAAAAATGATGAGCTAATTGTCAATTTTTAAGGGGGAGATGCAAGTTAGCTAAATTTCCTTTAGTAAGGGGGAGAAAAATAATAGCTATCTTGTTGTTACAAAAAGGGGGAGAATATCACCTTTGTTAAAATAAACTCATAGAAGAGCATGTTTTAAGGGGGAGTTATAGGAAATATAAAACCAATTAAACCTTTTTGATAATGTCAAAAAGGGGGAGGATTTTCTGCATTATTATTTATGGTTTTGTCATCATCAAAAAGGGGGAGATTGTTGGTGCTAGAGCACCACGATCATTTGTTTTGATGATAACAAAACACGTGTTATTTAACATTTGCAATTTGAGTCCTAGATTTCAGGTCAATTGCAAATGTGGACGTGTTTAGACGGAGTTCGAGCTCGCATCCAGGACGGATTGGAGGAGCTTGACGGAAAACAGAGGAGGTTCGCGTGGAGCGACAGATTGAAGATAGAAGACAAGAAGAATAGGATAGATTCTTTTTAATCCTTTCATGTACTTTTATCTTTATTTTTCTTGCTCTTTATTTTCCTTAGAAATTATGTTAAAGAGCATCAAAGAACCCTAACAGTAGTCCTAGGAACACCGGCACAACCCTAGGATACTTAGGTTTTCTGTAGAATACTTAGAAAACCAATATAGGGTTCAAACAGCACTTCCAGACGTCTAATTCCCAAATCAGACGTCTGATAAAGCATTTTAAGACGTCTGACTGTTTTTTCAGACGTCTGATAACTGTTAGGCTGGACATACCCAGTTCTGTCTGATGAAATCAGACGTCCAGACATTAGACCAGACGTCTTAGGAGACGTCTGATGATTTTGCCAGACGTCCAATTAGTGGACCGTTGGCTGGCTTAGCAAACAGTCAAGTATATGACCGTTAGAGCCTTATCAGACGTCCTTAGGTCTTTCCAGACGTCTGATAAATGACCGTTTTGCCTCGGCTGACCCAAAATCTCTTCTCAGAGATTTTCTAGCCGTTGCAACGTTTGGAAATCAATTCCCACAGTAAAAGTAGGTTTCCAGACGTCCAGACTTAGTGCCAGACGTCCTGTATGTCGTCTGATGGACTTGCGCAAAAACCCTGTTTAGATCTGATTCAAGTCAGGGAGAAACCCGCATAGAATCAGATGTCTGACCTTGGAATCAGACGTCTTAAAGTGGCCTTCCAGACGTCTGATGCAATAGTTAGACGTCTGATAACCCTGTCAAATGTAATCATTGTCCTGATTTCGGCCTGATTCTCTTGGACTTTGTTCCCAACGGCTATAGAACCCTTTCTAAGCCTTCCAAAGCCTTCCTAAGGCCTCTATAAATAGAGGGGAACCCTTGCAACACAAAAATACATAAGGGATACACTTAGCTACACACTTACACACTCTTTTGTGTCCAGAAAAGATCTTGCTCTCCAAGCTCAAGCTCCATCATCTTGAGAGCTAAATTCAGTTTGCGCGCCCGCTCTCCCTCTGTTGTTCACGAGAGCGACGTAGCGCCGTCGCGTGGCTCACGCACCGCGTCATCGTCGCCGCACTCCTAGCAAAGGGGAGTTTCCTAAATCCTATAGAAGCTTAGGTTTATTACTTTGTTGGCTCTATAGGTTTGTTGTTTATTTTACCTTTGTCTTTTGGTTGGGTATTCGCTTTGCGAATTCCCGTCTCCTTCGTGGGACAAAATCCTTCTCGTGGAGAGAAGGGGTTGAGGAACGCTACCCTCGTACTTGTAGCGTGGTTGTACTGAGGTTGAATCACCCTCGTTTTAAAGTGATTCGGTTAGTGGATTTGATCAACTAGGTTGATCGGAAAATCCTAACTCGAGAGGGTTAGGTGGTGGTTTTCACCCGGTTTGGGTTTCCACCTAAAAATACCTGTGTACATTTTGCGATTGATTTTTGTGAGATTGCTTTATATATTTCGATTACGCATTCTTTTTGTCACGCTGATCTCACCCCTCCAAGTAGGGAAACTTTCAGCCTCAACCACACGAGAGAAAGTGGGTAGCTTCAGGGGTTTGACATACCCCCGAATCGCAGGTCAGAGCCCCTCAGTAAACCTCCACTGGTGCTCCTCGTTGGTAGACACCGCTGTCGGGGTGACACGTGACAGCTCCAGGAAATGCATGCGGTATGCGCTAACTGTCATCGTCCCATGGAAGAGAGTGTGGAACTCCTACCTCCTTTGGTCCTGCTAGGTCTGTGGAAAGTACTACTTGCAGAAGAGAGCCACAAACTGGTCCCACGTTGACTCTCTCCCCTCCTGGCCTCTGACTGTCCTCCACCACCTGTGTGCTGCGCTCTCTAGCTGGTACATGGCAAAGGTCATGTGGCACTCTGCAGGAGGGCAAAGGGTGTCGAACACCTTCTCTATCTACTCCAGCTAGTCCTCTGCCTCAGACGAGCTCTCATTCCCCTTGAAGGAGGGGGGCTTCAGCTTCTGAAACTGACCGAAAAGCTCATGGTGTAGCTGCAGCGGAGGAACATGCATGCCTCCAGGTAAGGAGGGCTCGTGCTCAGAAGTGTCAGAGGGTGGTGGTGGTGGTGGAGGATCACCCCCTCCCCCTCCTACTCGTCCGGCGCTGCGACAATCTTGCTGTACCACCGAGGACTCCCCCTCCACGTCCTTAGGGAGAGGTGCCCAAGGAGGCTACTGGAGCTCCTCCTGCACGATGTCTCTGATCAGCTGGGTGAGATCTTGGGCCTGAATGCTTAGGAGGAGAGGTGGGTCAACTGGTGCTTCAGGTTTGGTATGTGTGCCCCTTCGACCTCGTCTACAGCCACGACCATGGCCTGCCTCGAGGATTCCTCGACGAGGCATCTCCTACAAGGAGATGCAAGAGATAGAACAAGAGTTGTCAATGATACCGGATTACAAGAAAAAGACTTGGAAATGAATATCAACGTGATACGTTGTGATTGTTAGTTCAACTACTCATATATAATATTTTGATGATTTTACAAAATGTAGAAAATGAAATAATAAATAAAGCGTAGCATATTGTTTTCTCTCTATAATAACATATTTGCAGGATTTCAAAAAGCTTTCCAAGACGGGAGATTAAAAGCGTGAAGACGAGTAGCATAAGTATTAGGTCTTAGGCTTTTTTTCATGTAAACTTTCAAAGGTTGTAATTTTCATCTTATTTGAGTCTAGAAATATTGTAAAGAGCCCCCAAACATAACCTATAAATAGCTAACTTAGGCTCTCTACACTTAGGATAAATTAGAAACAAAAAACCCAACACTTATACTTTTATCAGACGTCCATTAAAAAGTCCAGACGTCTGATTTTCCATCATAAGACGTCTGACATGTGTATCAGACGTCTAATTTCAAATATTTCTGCCTTTGTTCATCTCCTCATAAACATCAGTCGAAGGACTTCACTTTCAGACGTCGATAACCGTTCACAGACGTCTGATTCTTTACCCAGACGTCCTCATACTAACCGTTAGACTTTTTATCGGCAAAAACAATTTCTAGACGTCTTGACACACTTACAGACGTCTGCCTTTGAACCGTTGGCCATGATTTTCTGTGCGTATCTGTCTACGGCCACATAATCTTTTGGCAGAAGCAGCAAGGAAGAGTATTTAGGTTTCCAGACGTCTGGTAATGTCCTCAGACGTCCGTAACGACGTCTGATCCTCTAAACCTAGAACCCTGTTTGGATTCGATGATAACAGGAACGAATGCACCATTCATTAGACGTCCAGTAAACTAATCAGACGTCTTATGACATAATATCAGACGTCCTTCTTTTGATCCAATAGAGTCCGTTAAGGATGTCCTGCAATATTAGACGACCATAGGAAAAATCAGACGTCCTGTAAGACGTCTGATCTTATAATTAGACGTCTGATGTTGCTGTCAGAATCATCATTGCCCTGATTTTGTGTGGATTTCGTCCTAAACTCTTGGGATTTGTCTCCAACGGCTAGAAGAGCTCTCCCAAGTGTTCTTGAAGGTTCCAAACTTGCCTATAAATAGACTACAACTCTTCTTTGGCAACACACACCTCTTGAGATACAATTCCATTAGAAAAATCTCTTGCTCACTACTCTAAGCTCCATCTTGCCCTTGTGCTGTGCTAATACTCTGATCAAAGGGCAAATCCATACTCCCGGCTCGCTCCGTTCTGCAAATCATCAGGGAGTTCTTTTCATGCTTAGTAGATAAGAAAGCAACTAAATTATTGGGGTGCTCTATAGGTGTTATTTTTACTTGTTAATTTCTGTATTTTGGGTATCCGGCCTGTCGGGTCCCCGTCTCTTCATCTTGAAGAGAGAAACCTCCGTTTAGGGATCGGAGGTGGGAATTGTAATTGAGGTACACTACCCTAGTTTAAGTAGTGTGGTTAGTGGATTGATCACCTTGTGATCGAAAATCCTAAGTCAAGAGATTGGCTTAGGTGGTGGTTTTCACCCATCTTGGGTTTCCACCTAAAAATAATTGAGTATATTGTGTGATTAAATTTGTTGTATTACAATATTATATAATTTCACTATTCACCCCCCCTCTAGTGCAATTTCAGTGATGGCTATCCTAATTATATGCACGTGAGTGGTTATTCTCAGACCAATTGGTTCATTTCTCGGGATGACCTTGCTCTGATACCATCTTGTTATGACCTGGTTCCCAGATTCCTACAGGACCCGAGACCGACTCGCCTCTACTAATCCCAAGACCTAATCGTCTAATGAGAAATAACCAAAAGCAGGAAATAAACCACATTCACACATGCAATATAACTAAGCATAAGGAAAAACGAGACGTAAAGGAACAACAGATCTAAAAGTCTCAACAAAGTAATACGTTCCATTACAACAACACAGTAGAAAAGAAGACAGAAAGTAACAGGAACAGTAAAATAGATGTCTATTACTCACTACAACAGCAGAAAACTAAAGAGCTGGAAAGAAACGACTACGGCTGGGCTCGGCTGGGCCCAGCACCCTCTGCAGCTGGAAACTTGGGCTGCTCAACTCCTGGTCCTGAACAAGGTTACGAAAAGATAGAGTCAGAGAACGCTGAATAGAGTGGTGTTTACATTATTTATGTGCAAGTAAAGTAAAACAAGCAACCAGATTTTATTCTCATTTCTATTTATCTCATCTATGTATTTTTGGTTCATTTATTTCACAAAGAATCCAAGTATTTCTTGATCTTGTATGTTCCTCTTGGGAACGATCTTGATTGCAGTCTTTTCCATAGATAGAAGGTACACGTGGTGCTCTCCTAGCCGGGAGAGTCCCCCGTGGTAGTCCTACACCCAGTCAACCACCCCGAGGTCACTGTCACGACGTAGTGTCTATGGCACGCGTGATAAGCACATGGGTAGCTACCCCACACTGGCACGCGGTCAGTCGTTTCAACTAGAGGGTACTTCTAAAGTATAGCATGGAATAGTATAGGGCCTTGCCCTCATAGAACAGGGGTCTCGCCCTTCAGAACCAAATAGGGGTCTCGCCTCTCCATAGTTCACGTACCCTCGTTCGACTACCCGATTTGCCCAGAGGGCCTAAAACTCGATGTAAGTTGGCTAGTCCTAACCCCGGGCCCCGTGGGGTGGCTAGCTCCCTCCCTACACTAGTAGCACACCTCGGTACTACGTATGCGAGGGCTAAATAGGAGTCGGTGTAGAGTGACTAGTCCTACCCCGGGTCTCAACCCAAGGGGTGGCTGGCTCCCCTCTACACTAAAAGGGATAGTCGCTCTCCTTGGTATCGTGTACATAAGGGCAAGCTCACTTCCCATCTGCATACCAGATTCCTTTCATACACAGGAGTTCTGCTCCTAATTCCTCGTAGGGTTCATGCTCATATTCATCTCATTATCAATATCCGGATCACACTATCCAATTCTCAATTTTTCCATCACATACAAGCAACTTGTGTTTTCATGTCTAAAGTAGTATCTCATAATTTCATTAATACCATTGCTAGCAATTTATTTTAAACAGGCACTCAAGTAAATAGTATAACTCAAAACAGGCTTATACATTTCTACCCTAGGGTTCATTCTACATCCCAGAGTTCGATCCAATTATTCCAAACAAGCACATTTTTATTTAAATATTAACAACTGAATTAAACTACTCTAACAGGTATCATGGAAGGAATGGGAGCCTGCACCGCAAATCTCGTCGTCTTTGCGGGCCCTGAACACACCACTAGCTGGTAACCTGTACCAGCGACTAATTCACATCAGATGGGTCAAAAATAGTAGGTACTCAAAACTAACATGTAGAGAAACTCGAGTGGAAAACAACATGTAACGACCCGGTTCCCGAGTCCCTACGAGACTCGAGAACCGGACCGACTCGACTAATCCCAAGACCCAGTCGTCCAACGAGGAAGTAACCAAAAGACAGTAAAATAAACCACATTCAGCATGAATATAACTAACAGTAAAAAGTACAGCAGTAAGGAAAGAAACTACTACAGTAGGCACCACCACAACAGTAAAACAACATATATCATATAACAAAAACTGCAGGTAAAGAAGGTACAGCGGAAACAAAACTACTCACTAGAACAGAAACAAAAGAAGGTACAAAACTGTGGCAACTCTACTGGACCCTACTCGGCCCAGCGTCCTCTGCAGCCGCCGACCCTGGCTGCTCAACACCTGGTCCTGAAAAAGGTAACGAGTGTAACACGTCAGCAAAACGCTGAGTAGAGTGGCAAACTAACTAAAGGCAACAGTAGAGTGTACAGTAGCTGTTATGTTCTATTACTTCCTTTATTTACATCTTTCAATTTTTCTCACTATTTCATTTACTTCTCAGATCCTTTACTTGATCTCGAATGTCCTCGTGGGACGATCTTGATTGCAGTCTTTTCCAACAGTAGAAGTAGCACGTGGTGCTCCCCTGGCCGGGAGAGTCCCCCGTGGTGATCCTACCCTCAGTCAACCACCCCAAGGTCACTGACAGACGTAACGGTGACTACGGCACGCGCGATAAACGCACAGGTAGCTAGCCCGTACTGGCACGCGGTCAGTCGTTTCCGTTGACGGGTGCGCCCAAAGCACAGCACGGAACCAGGGCAGAGCCCTCTCAGTAACAGGGGTCCAACCCCTCCACAGTAACCAAACCGGGGCCTTGCCCCTCCACAGTCCGCGCACCCTCGTCTGACTACCCTGGTTTGCCCTAGTGGGCCTAACAAGTCGGTGAAGGAGGCTAGCAGAACCCCGGGGCCCGTGGGGTAGCTAGTACTCTCCTAACACTACTAGCTCTCCTCGGTACTACGTACACGAGGGCCAACAAGTCGGTACAGAGCGGCCAAGCCTAACCCCGGGTCCCTGGGGCGGCTGGCCCCACTCTGCACTAAAACAGGTACAGGTACTTCCCTTGGTACTGCGTACCCAAGAGACAGTACAACTACATCTCAGTTCCATTCCTTTTCTTTCCAGGAGTTCCACTCCTAATTCCCCGTAGGGTTCCAGCCCTTTATCTCAGAACATCATATGTTTCACTTTCCAGATTCACGTTCTCAATTTCCATGATCTCAAACATGTTTCTTTGTTCATAACAGGCAGCTGTTAATTAATTTCACAGGCAGCTTATATATTCCTTTCCATTTTTCCAAGACTGCAGTAATATACATTCCACTAGTTTTTCCATCCTAAGATTCATGCCATATCCTAGGATCTATCATACAATCTAGTTTTCCGGCCCTAGGATTTATGCAACACCTAGGAGCTATCATTCCATACATTTCTCATTCCTAGGGTTCATGCAATGCCCTAGGTTCTAGTTATGGTTCCATACTTTAACAGATTTTATTAATGCTTAAAACCACTCTACCAGGTACAACGGAAGTAATGGGGGCGTGGTCGGGAATCCCGCGCGTCTCCGCGACTCTCAAGACGGCAACCGAACGAGGTCCTATCACAAGGATCAAACACAAGGAGTGTCTCAAAACAGTGTATAGCTACTGTAGGCGGGTAGAGGAATAAAGTCTGAAACGAACGCAACTCGAATCGCGGAAAACGGAGCCCAAACGGGCCCTAAACGGGTCGAGAAAGACAATACTGTGCAAAATCAGACGTCTGGAACTCCTTCCAGACGTCTTAAACGGTGGATCAGAGAATTACCTGTTCGGCGTGGTTCCCCGGACGTCCAGAAGTCTGTGGCGACGTCTCTCCTAGATCCCAGACGTCCGATGGTCTCTCCGGACGTCTGGAGGTCACTCCCGCCGTCTGGTACAACTTCCAGACGTCGGATTCGCAAAGGATGACGAATCCGAACACCTGCGCACAGCCAACCCTCCTCCTTCAGTACGGTCAGTCGACAAAAGAAGAAGGAGAAAGCGGAACTCACCTTTCAGACGTCTGTATGATCACACAGACGTCGACCTTGTCGTCTGGATATCAGTCCAGACGTCTGATTCTGGAGATTTTTCCAGAATCAGAACCTCGCTCGGCCTCCGCTCGCGACGCCGCCCGCGTCGCACCTCGCGCGTCCGCTGCTCCGCCCGCAGCAGGTCCCTCTTCGCGACGCTCTGCGCCCCCTGCGCCCTCCGCCGGCCGGCCAAGCCGCTCCCGGCGAGCTCGCCCTCACGGCAGAGTCCCGCCCTCGCACGCCGCAGCTCCTCCGCGCCTTTGCTGCGCCGCTGCCGCTGCGCCCTCGCGTCCGCTCGCTCCGCCCGCAGCAGGAGAGGAGGAAGATGGTGGAGACGGGAGGGGAGGCGCGCCCCCTCCCCCTTTTAACGCCGCGCGGAGAGGAGGAGAGAGACGGCCGCAGTCGCCTGCAGCCGCAGAGAAGATGCGGATCGCAGGTCTGCGCGCACAGGCGCGCAGACGAATATCCCGTGCGAGTATAACTGTTCGTCAGACGTCTGTAAACTATCCCGGACGTCTTGTCAGACGTCTGGATGTGATCCCAGACGTCTTGACAGACGTCTGGGCCACCTCCCAGACGTCTTAAAAGACGTCTGGGGTACGCGCTCGTTACACAACAGTACTTCATTTGCGGAAATCCAATTCCGTTTGGGCCTTGAACGGGCCAAAAACACGATTACTGTCCAAAATCAGACATTTGGGAATAGTCCCAAACGTCGTAAAAGACGTCAGATCTTACCTCTCACTTCCTGCGGCTGTCTTAGACGTCTAGACTCCTCTGCAATCGTTTGAGAAGAGTTCCAGACATCTCACCTTCCTTCCAGTCGTCTGGAAGGGCCGTCGGACGTCTGGCGATGTGGTCAGATGTCCAAAAGTGCCTGGAAAGGTGCACCATGCGCCTTTCCAACACCTTGCACCTGCGTATGAGAAATGCAGATCTATTTTTAGCCCGACATTCCTATGCTGTGGTCCGCATGGAGGAAGTATCACAGGAAACACGTACCTCCGCGCGATAATATGCTTTCAGACGTCCGGCTTCAGTTCTGGACATCCATATGCCTCTCTAGACATTTGGTTGACGTCCCAGACGTCTGATACTGGAAAACTAGTATCCATAACTCCCCTGTGCAGCTCACCCCGCTCGCGCCTCTACCCTCAGACGACGCAGCAACAGCTTCAGAAGCTGCAGGAGCTTGAGAAGCTCCCCACTAGCATCCTCCTCTCTCCCACGAACTCCTCGAGCTCCACCAAGCTCCCGTAGCCATCGTGCCTCTCCCCCCTCTCTCCTCTCACTCCCTCGCACTCTCTCGCTCTCGCTCTTCCCCGTTCTCCCTCATCGACTCCTTTCCTTCCTTGCTGTGACTGCAGCAGAGATAGGAGGCTGATGGGACGTGGCCGAACGCAAGGAGAAGGTGGAGGTGGCGGTGGCTCGAGTGGTGAGGGGTGGAGTGTAGATGGGGGGTTTAAATAGGAAGGATTTAGGGTTCGGGGTGAGGGGATGGAGGAGAGAGAAAGACTCTGTGCGTCGCCCGCGCTCAGAGCGAAAAGAACGTATGATATTTTCCTACTCCCAGACGTCTGGCCCTTCATCCAAACATCCAGACAAACGTCTGACGATTAATCCAAACGTCTTAAGCACCCCAAACAGGCACCAGGTCATTTCAGTGGGGATGGCTTCGGTCCATTTGGACACATAGTCTACAACAAGAAGAATATACTCGAAGTCATCCGAGATAAGGAAGGGTCCCATGAAATCAATCCCCTAATTATCGAAGATTTCGTATACGAGAATTTGTTGTAAAGGCATCATATAGCGGTGGCTCATGTTGCCCAAGGTCTGGCAACGAGTGCATGCCTTACAGTGATCGTATGCGTCCTTGAAAATCGTGGGCTAGTAAAAGTCGCACTGGAGGACTTTTGCTATGATTTCATGTCCGGAGAATTATTCGCCGCTGGCCTAATCATGGCAGAAGGACAAAATGTCTTGAATTTTCGCTTCTAGGATGCACCGTTTGATGATCTAATCAGCACCAATGAGGAAGAGGTATGGGTCTTCCCAGATGTAGTACTTGGCATCAGAAAGCAATTTGTCTTTCTTGGCCTTTGACCAATCGAACAGGATTTGACGTGATGGCAACTAGTTCACCAAATCAGCAAACCAAGGAAGTCTTGCACTTATAGTCAGGAGATTGTAGTTTCCCTACTAGGAGGGGGTGACATAATAAAATGCGAAAATAAAATATAAACAATCTCACAAAAAATCAATCGCACAAAGTACACAATAATTTTTAGTTGGAAACCCAAACCGGGTGAAAACCACCACCTAACCCTCTCGAGTTAGGATTTTCCGATCAACTAAGTTGATCAAATCCACTAACCGAATCACTTTAAACGAGGGTGATTCAACCTCAATTACAACCACGCTACTTTATACAAGGGTAGCGTACCTCAAACCCCTTCTCTTCTTGAGAAGGATTTTTTCTCACGAAGGAGACGGGAATTCGCAAAGCGAATACCCAACCAAATAACAAAGATAAAATAAACAACAATCCTATAGAGCCAACAAAGTAATTTAAACCTAGCTTCTATAGGAATTAAGATGCTTCCCTTTGCAAGGAGTGCGTCGAATCGATGACGCGGGTGCGTGAGCCACGCGACGGCGCAACGTTGCTCTCGTGAACTACGGCGGGAGAGCGGGTGCGTGAAGGCTTGATGCTCTCAAGATGTAGAGCTTGAGCTTGGAGAGCAAGAGCTTCTTTAGGACACAAAAGAGTTTGAAAGTGTATTACAAAGTGTTTCTTGTGTATCTAGGTGTGTGTTTGTGTGCAAGAGGTTCCTCTCTATTTATAGAGGCCTTAGGAAGGCTTTGGAAGGCTTAGGAAAGCTTCCATAGCCGTTGGGTGCAAAGCCCAAGAGAATCAGGCCGAAATCAGGAACAATGATTGCACTGACAGGCTTATCAGACGTCTGATCCTGGCATCAGACGTTTGGAAGATCACTTTAAGACGCCTGGGAACAACATCAGACGTCTGATTTTAGGCGGGTTTCTTCCTGACTTGGATCAGATCTAAACAGGGTTCTAGTACAAGTCCATCAGACGACATACAAGATGTCTGGCACTATGTCTGGACGTTTGGAAACCTACTTTTTCGTGGGAATGGATTTCCAAGAGAGTGTAACGGCTAGAAAATCTTTGAGAAGAGATTTTGGGTCAGCCGAGGCAAAACGGTCATTTATCAGACGTCTGGTCTAAGGTCGAACGTCTGATTTCATCAGACAGAACTAATAAGTCCAGCCTAAATGTTATCAGACATCTGAATCAACAGTCAGACATCTTAAAACATATTATCAGACGTCTGATTTTGGAATTAGACGTCTGGAAATGCTGTTTGAACCCTATATTGGTTTTCTAAGTTTTCTACAGAAAACCTAAGTATCTAGGGTTGTGCTGGTGTTCCTAGGACTACTGTTAGGGTACATTGAGGCTCTTTAACATTAATCTAAGTAACAAAAATAAAGAGCAACAAAAGAAACGAAAAATACAAAGAGTACAAGAGAAGGAAATCTATCCTATTCTTCATCTCCTTCCTTCTTCAATCTATCGCTCCTCGTGAATCTTCTCGGTTATCCATCAAGCTCCTCCAATCCGTTCTGGATGCGAGCTCAAACTCCGTCTAATCACGTCTCCATTTGTAATTTTCCTGAAATCTAAGACTTCAAGTGCAAATGTTAAATGACACGTGTTTTATTATCATCAAAACAAATGATCGTGGTGCTCTAGCACCAACAGTGCTCTTCAGGAAAGTGCTCTGTGATGGGTCTAGAAGGGTCAATAATGTCAGAAGGAAGGTGGGATAAGTGGTCAGCTACCACGTTATGTTTTCCCGCCTTATCGCAATTCTTGAGATTGAATTCTTACAATAGCAAGATCCAGTGGATTAGTCGAGGTTTCGCATCCTTCTTCACGAGGAGGTGCCTTACTGTAGTGTGATCCGAGTATATGATAACATGGGAACCCAAAAGATACGATCTGAATTTCTCCAGGGAAAATACTACAGCTAGCAACTCTTTTTCAGTAACTGTGTAGTTACGTTGAGCCTCGTCAAGTGTCTTGCTAGCATAGTGGATGACCACGGGTTTTCCATCTATTTTCTGCCCAAATAACGCACCCACAACATAATTAGATGCATCGCACATGATCTCAAAGGGTTAAGACCAATCAGGGGACTACAGGATAGGTGCTTGGGTAACTCGATCATGTAGGATCTTAAATGCCTGAGTGCACTCCTCAGTAATTTCGAAGGGGACATCCTTGGAGAGAAGATTAGTCAGGGGACGTGAGATTTTCGAGAAATCAAGAATGAATCAATGGTAAAAATCGACGTGCCCCAGAAATGATCGGATGTCCTTGACCGAGCTAGGCACAGGGAGCTTGGAAATCTGATTTACCTTAGTTCGATCAACCTGGATGCCTTTTTCAAAGATGAGATGTCCCAGGACAATTCCCTCAGGTTCCATGAAGTGGCTCTTTTCCCAGGAAAGGACCAAACTCATGTCAATGCATCACCCGAAGATTTGGACCAAGTGCAGGAGGCAGTCATCAAACGATTCCCCAAATACCGAGAAGTCATCCATGAAGACTTCAAGGTATTCACCTACCACATTTGAGAATATGGCAAGCATGCACTGCTGAAAAGTAGCGGGTGATTGCAAAGACCGAAGGGCATCCTCCGGAACGCGTATGTCCCTAAGGGGCAGGTGAAGGTAGTCTTCTCTTAGTCCTCAAATGGATTGCAACCTGGTTATAACTAGAGTACCCATCCAAAAAGCAGAAGAATCGATTTTCTGCTAGTTTCTCGAGTATCTAATCAATGAACGGTACTGGGAAATGATCATTCTTCATGGAGGAATTGAGTCTTCTGTAATCAATGCAGACTCTTCACGAGTATGCTATACTGGTCGGTATGGTTTCTCTGGTTTCAGTTATGATCATGGTGAGTCCTGCCTTCTTAGGCACAACTTGGATTAGACTTACCCATTGACTATCGGAGATTGGGTAGATGATCCCTGCATCTAACCACTTGATGATCTCCTTTTTCACGACATCTTGCAGATTTGGATTTAGGTGTCTCTGCATTTCACAGGATGGTCGTAAGCCCTCTTCGGTATAGATGTGATGTATGCAATATGAGGGGTTGATGCCAGTCAGATCATCTAGAGTCCATCCAATGGCTCTCCGATGCTGCTGGAGGATAGTAATCAAGCATGTTTCCTGATCTGATGTGAGTCATGAGTTGATAATCACAGGAAATGTTAGATTGGAACCCAAAAAGATGTATTTGAGACGGTCAGGGAGGGGTTTCAATTTCATAACAGGATTATCAGCAGCCATAGGTGGTTCGAGATGGGTGTCGGGAGCAAAGGAAGGGGCTATGGGTGTGTCTAGGTTAGGTTTAAGCTCCTCTAATTGTAGGTTTTGATCTTCTTGTGGTTGATCAGAAATAATTGGGTTTTCCTTGATACATGGGTCATCAACCACAACCTCGATATCGCAAATTTGTTCAATAACTCCGCAATTAATTCCTTGTTTGGCCTTAAAGATGTCTATCTTTAGTGTCTTGCTCCCAAATTTTAACTCAATTTGGCCCTCCTCACAATTAATATTGGCCCTAGCTGTGGCCAGAAAGGGTCTCCCTAATATGATCGGTGTATTCTTCAAGTTCTCAGGAGCATCCATGTCTAAGATGATGAAATCCACGGGAAAGTAGAAATCGTGTACCCTAACTATGACATCCTCGAGAATTCCTTTTGGTGACTTAATAGATCAATCGACTAACTGCAAAGTCATCTATCAGTTTAAGTTCAGATTCCTCAAAGTGGTCTAGTAGGGATATGGGTATCAAATTGATGGAAACTCCTAGGTCCAATAAGGCTTGGTTAAACTGTATATCACCGATAGCATAGGAGATCAGAGGCGTGCCTGGGTCTTTTGCCTTAGGCGAGAGTTTGCTCAAAATGATGGAACTGGCTTGCTCCGATAATACGATTGGGTTCCCACCTTTGGTTCGTGGCTTATGCTTGGGTGTACATATGTCTTTCAGGAATCATGCGTAAGCTGGTACGTGGCGAATCGCATCCATCAAGGGGATGTTTATATGGACCTGCTCAAAGAGCTTAACCAGGTCCCCCTTAGGTGCCACGGGTTTGGTTGTCTTCTTTCCCTTAGTTAAAGCCTTAGGAAATGGAACCTTAAATGGCTCCTCTAGAATTGGCTTAGGCTCGTTATCAGGGATGGGTGTGTCCTGGATGACCAATCTAGGGTTAGGGTCTACAGTCTCAGGTATGTCGTGGCTAGGAAAAGGTGGGTCTTGTGTTGCTTTGCCACTACGGGTGGTGACGAAATTTAATCCTGCCTGATTTTGGTTTGGATTGGTCAAAATAGGTGTATGTTATAGAAATCCCAAGTATGAAGTTGAAGCATCCATCCCGTCAGGTGATGGAGCAGAAGGGGCCTGAAAAACAAAGTGAGCTTGACTCTGATTTGGGTTCATAACGCGCCTCTGGTTCGGCAAGTTATTCAGGTTTGGAAGAGGCTAAGAAGGAAGTACACCAGGCTGGTGAGCACTTGCCAGCTGGGCCAATTGATTACGCAGCTCAGAGATCTCTTCTTTGTGTTATTTTTGCATGTCAACCAAGGTTTGGAGAATCAAAGATGTCTGATCTTCTTTAGGCAGTCCAGATTGGAAATTTTGATTAGGCCTTGGTTGAGTGGGTTGATATGGTCACTGGTTTTGTGGTCGGGTTTGGAATTAGGATCTCAGATTCGGGTTCTTTCTCGACCACACAAAGTTAGGATGATTCCTCCATCTAAGGTTGTAAGTGTTGGAGAAAGGATTATTCTGGACGGCATGGAGATCCTCGCAGGTCTGAGGAGCTCCGAGATAATCAGGGTACGGGGGTTCAGAGTTACCCCAACTGTGGTGGGCTGACACGGGGTTGCCTTTGAAGCCATAATCAGACGGGGGTGGATACGCATCCATCCCTGGGGAGTGGTAGATGTTGTGCATAGCCTCCCTTCCCATGGGTGGGTGCGCGTATGTGCTTTGAGGTGTAGAGGTGGATTTGTGTAGATGACGAGTGATGCCGTCCACCTTTTTTTCGATAATGGAGACCTTATCCAGTTGACTGGCTACCAACTCCAGATCAACGGATGCAGAAAGGCCTCGGGATTTGTGTACCCCCAATTGTTTGTCAATGCGCGGGTGGACGTCCGATCGTATGCACCCAATGACTCATTGTTCAAGGAGTTCTCGCACATGTTCTTGAGAATTTCCCAGATCGTGTCCTCATGCTGACCCATTATGCTACCACCACAGGTTGCACTGACAAAGAGCTTGATGTCTTCACGGAGTCCGTGGTAAAAGGATTGGACTTGTTCCCACTTCGGAACTCCGTCATAGGGGCAGTTACACATGAGATCCAAAAAACAATCCCATGCCTCGAGTAGAGATTCTCCCGCTCCTTGGGAGAAGTGCGTGATTTGGTGCCGCATCGTGTTTGCACGACCAATGGGGTAGAATTTTTGTCGGAAGACGGTTTGAAGTTCTCCCCATGTGTTGATCACGTGTGGTTGAGTTTGAAACCAGTGAGCGGCTTTGTCAGCCAAAGAGAATGAGAAGAGTTTCAAGAGTAATCCGTCCCGATTCTATACATCTGCCCCAAAAGTGTGGGCCAGATGTTTTAGGTTTTTGATGTGCTGGAAAGGATCCTCAGAGTTCAAGCCATGAAATTTTGGGGTCATAAGAAGCATGCTAGGCTTGAGATCCACCTTGGGTCCTCCCGCGGGAATGTTGATTCAGGGTTCAATCTCCATCGTTGTAGGATTACAGTGATCTTGCATTTGAGGACGTGGCGGTGGGTTGATGATGGCATTGATTTGATTTCAAAAATCATGGAATTGTTGCTCAAGGTTAGGTTTATCTTCTTGGTGATCCATAGCTGATAAAGGGGAAGTAGGTTCTGAATCAGAAGATATGTCAATGTGATCAAGTTGTTACACAAACATGGAAGTCGATGCTCGACCTCAACGAGAGTGAATTGATAATGGAGACCTCAAGGGTGGTCTTAAGGACCTCCTCTCGAACATGCACCGATGGAATAGATGAGGGATAGCAGGTGATGGACCCAATCAAGACACCCAAAAATTTTAGATGACTATAGAGGTTCGGGGCGGATGATACCCCTTAGTTAGAAAGTTGTCCACCTGAGAATTACCTAGGCGGCCAGAAGGGGAGAGTCCCGCAAAGACCCCTACATGGTAGAGAGCCCCCACGGGTTACAGGGTTTCCACCACCCAATTTTTCTTGTCACTGAGGGTCCAGATAGACCAGAATGGGGACTTGACCTCTTAAGTCTATCAGTTTTAAGTTAAGAGCAAAGGTGCTTATGATTTCACTTGAACTTTAAGATGTTTTTGTGCAAGGTGACCTAATTTGAAGATTGGTTAACCCAACAAGGTGGGTCAACTTCACCTGGTTGTGCTTTCAGAAATTTAGGCCCCTCTTTTAGTGTTCAAATGAAATTAAGGGTTTGATTTTAGGGTTTGCTTGAATAGATCAATTCAATTAAGGCTTAGGCACACACACTGTTTGGGAAGGTTAATTTTTGATTAAGCAAGTGTGTCTCCAGAACCCTCAACTAGAAACCTTAATTGGCTCTGATTAGTCCAATTTAATTTATCCAAATGTGGTACCTAGGGCTTAAGCAAGAAGGTGATAGCCCTAGATACCTTAAAACCCTAAGTAGATGCACAAATCAGGGTTGGGTGTTCTCTAAACAGAATGTATCACATCAGGCAACTTGATGATTAATCTAAGAATAGAATGCAAGCTAAACCTAATTGATTTGTTTCCTCTTTTAGCTTTTTTCAAAATTAGGGTCTTAGGGGAAATTGGATGGAGTTTACCTACCCCTGGAGTGTTCTGATGTGCGGCTGATCTTCCTCCAATGAATCCCCTTGCATAGATCATAGTCAAAAGAGATAGAGCAAGTTAGTATCAAATTAGATATTGCAATCAAGAGATCGAATTGGGCATTGCTCCTTGGCAATAGCGCCAAAAATGTTAGTCGCTCTTAATAGGATTTTAAAATTGATGGTTGTAGTATAAATTGAATTAGCACGAAAAATAAATAGAATTTATACTCGAATGGAAGTCCGAGGTCGAATACAAGGAGAAATTAGCAAAAATAATTATCAAGATTGCAATTCAAGCACAATATAAGCAATTTATAATAGAACTCCAAATAATAATGATATATAAATGAAAGCAAATGTCAATAGTGAAAAAAGAATAGGGTAAAATGGTGATTTGAATCACCAATTACCCCTCACAATAATAGCAAATATCTCAACAATATCAACCAAATAAAGCCTCACAATCAAGTATCAGACGGCTGAGCATTCAATCAGATGGCTTATCCATCTAGAGCTACAATGTAGAGCCTTTTCTCCCTCCTCAGCCTCTTCTCTTCTTTCTCTTCACTGGCTTCTCTTCTTCTTCCTTCTCTTCACGCATAAGGGGAGGGTTTCTTCTTCAAATGGCTAAGTGTCAGCCATTGATCTTCAGAGCAAAACCCCCCTAAACCCCCATGCTCTCTTTCTTTCTCTCTCTGTGTTTCGCTCTCCCAGAGCCTCGGGCAATCGGATTCGGATCTAACCGCACCCAGGACCAAGGCTGCAGGCGTGGGTCGCAGCCGAGGTGTGTGCGGGTTAGGCAGGTTAGGTCAGTGCCAGGCCCGTGTGGGCAGTGCCATGGGCAAGGCAATTTAGGGTGAGCGAGGACCTTACCCCCTTGTGTCTGAGGCGATAAGCCTACAATACAAAATCATTTTATGCACTGCTGCAGCCTCACAGATTTCTGAGGTGGGATTAAATGTCCCACCTTCCTCGCGCAAGCGTCTGTGGTTGGATTGCTCGCTCAATTGGGGCAGCTGCTGAGGGTATGGCTTCTAATCAAGGCCTTGGAATGAGACCTGAAGCCCCTTTGTGCTGCCTGGGGATGTTGCCTGGGCTCGCAACGCCTGGAGCTCGAAGAACAAGGGTAGCGATGGCGGAAGTGGCGGAGCTCCAACGAGGATACGTGTAAAGAAGAATAAGGTCTTGTGGCCTCGTCAGATGATTTAGCAGGCTTCGCCATAGCATGGTGAATGTGATGGTGGGTGCAGCGTGAGGCGAGGAGTGTTGTGGAGGTCGGACAAAGTTGGGAATGGAGGCATGGTGATGGGTTGTTTGGGGGCATGTTTGGGTGGTGAATTGGTGAAATAGATAGAGGGCTTTTGCCCCTTAGGTCGAGGCGGAGGTGTAGGGATGAATAGCAGCCAATTTGGTAGAGCGTAGTGGCCATGCGAACTCGCCCAAGGTATGCCGGCGAGGTGGAAGACGGGGAGTGTGCAAGTGAGATGGTGGTCGAAACGGAGTGTGGTTGGTGTGTGAATGAAGTAGAGGAGCTAGTGAACTTATCTAGGTAGTTGGCAGACGATGGGGAGCAGAGGCGACGTCGGTTGCGGTGTGGTCAGCGTCGGGGAAGAAGGTGACTCCGGTGGGGGTTGGATAGTGAGGATGAAGGAGATAGAGGCGCCGGTTGGTATTGCACGACGAGGAGGAAGCTGGACAAATCCGTCGTTGGTATTGCAAACGGACAAGGAATGAAGATGGAGGAGGTTGCCGGATGTCGAGGAGCACTTCGACCGGAGGAGGAGAAAAGAATTTGGGGTTATTCCAGTCGAATTCAAGTGTGAGGAACTCGGTCTCATCTGGGGATTCTTTTATAGGCCTCTGGAGGATGATTTGAGCTTGGGAAGCAAGCTTCCCAAGTTTGGAATGTTCACTGGAGATGGAAGCTTGAAATATACCTGAATCTCTCATACGTTCATATGAGAGATTGGGAAGGTTGTAGGGCTTAGGATCTAGCTTAAAAGGAAGGGAATTCCTTGACGAACTTCCCTTTCAAATCTGAGAGGGATTCGTCAAGGAATCAAGGAGAACATGACAAATCAAGCTCACCGGTGTTGTAGGATTAGGATTTCATGGCGGTAGGGACCTATTTGTGAAGAAGACGACAAAGCTGGGTGGCTATTTGTAAGAAGTTCAAAAGCTAAGGGGCCATGTGAAATAAAGAAAATCAGGCTTGGACGAATGTGCAAACTAAGTCGAAACAATCTCAGATTGGGCCCAAATTTTGGTACAAACCTAATTTGGACCTAAGGAATCCAATGGTGAAGTTGGATTTTGGTTTTGACCTAGTTTGATTGGGTAATGTACGTAATTACCCAAATTAGGGTAAATATCTGTCTGAGACTCTATTTTAGGTCAAGACGGGTTCTAATGGTCAAATTGAAGGCACCAAACCTTAGAGAATATTTTTATATGAATTTAGAGGGTTTAGATAAATTTTATCCTAACCAGAACCTCAGTAGATTAGCGGGTCTGTTTTTAGGGTTTCAGATGTCCATTAATTCCTGTAACGCATGAAAATCCTTTTGTCTATTCTTACCCACTTATTAGACTCTTAAGACCATTTGACTTTGTTTAACCCCTGAGAGAACCCACAGTTTTTCTATTTTTGTGATAGAATGGTAAATTTGCAAAAATAACCCTGTATTCTTGTCTTCTCAAATCAATGTTTTGTGTCCTTGAGACCTTTTGATGGATATATAGGAGCTTTTATTGACTTAATCAAATCAAACTGAGCTAGTTATGACTCACGATGGTGTTCCCATCAATACGTATTTACAAGCACCAACTAAATAAAGAGAGAAGTGTTTTTACGATTTTCATTTTGCAGATTTGTTTTTTGCTTTTTGAATAAGGTGAACATAAGAGTAGAAAGAACTAGGCTAAACTTTTTATTATAACAAAAAGAGGAAACATTACATCTTGAAACTAAGCAAGCTTCATTACACTAATAGTGGCTTGAGCCACATATATCAAGTGATAAAAGAGTATTACAAGGCACACACACTCATTCTCTTATAAGATAAGTAGAGATGACAAGAGTGACTTGATGTTGTGTTTGGCTAACAGCTTCTTGGCCGAATGGGATCCAAGTAGGAGTTAGGAAAAATGTTATGGTTGTGGTGATGATGGGACTGATTAGGATTAGGTAGAAGGCCTTGTAGGATAGGACGATGTGTTATAGGTCCCTAATGTGGTTTAAGTTAAGTGGCTCGGTGATGTGTGTTATGATGTACTCATTGGTCCTAATATTAGTGGTGATTACTATGGCGGAGGTGAGGGATATAGAGATGAATATCCTATACTTAGGAATGACTAAGGTTTGCTCTAAAGTGGTGTTCTCTATGGAGTCTACTTGGTGGGCTTAGTGATAAGGTGAAGGGACGACCATAGGCTTAGGGTTCTAATGGTAGTGATGGTAGTGGTAGGAATTATGTGAGGGTTCTAATGGGATGGCTCTACTTAATGTGTGGTGTGTGTGTTCTAAGGGGTAGTATGTGAATATGGTGAGTGGAGTGTGTGTAGTTCAAAGGTGAGGGTGTAGGTCAAAGGTGGTCAAGAGAGTGGATAAGGAGGGGAGAGTTGGCGTGGTATATGGGTGCTTAGGGAGTGAGATTTAGGTGGGTTTAGGTGGTGGTCTAGGGTTGGCATGAGGTTAAGTGGGGTTGGATTAGTGATAAGCGGGTTTTTGCGAAGAAAAGTTAGGGTTTTGAGAGACCCCTCGTAGTAGTCGCAAACTCGCTATCAAATAAAATTTTACCGAAACTCCAAAGGAGTCTCGGGTTGAGCATGGGGAGGCAAACGTTTAGTTTGAAAATCGTGCTTTCTATCTAAGGCAAGAGATCAAGTCAAAATAATTTCTATCTAATCTACTTCAAAGAGAGAGAGAGAAACACATATTATATGAGTAATTCAAACTGTTTATTACAACTAATTGTGAACAACACTACAAAAATGATAAAAAGAATTAAGATGAGGAAATCCCCCTCGATGGTCGTTTGTAGGACGACTCGCTCTAACGGCACCCCGGATGAAGGTGGGGAGGAGCTGGATGAAGGAGAACGACAGTAGAAGGAGGATGGGATGGGACAGCGTCGCGGCGAGGATCTTCTTTTGGAACATGGTGAGAGGACGACCATGGGATGATCCACGAATGGGGGTGAGAGGCAGGAAAATATTTGATTTCTACTCTAGAGGAGCATCCCGGGCTTGAGACATGCTCTCTCTAGAGCCTTAGAGGAGGTGAGGGAGAGAAAGGAAGAGATGATGGTGGATGGAGGGATATGGGTCCTTTTATAGTGGGGGATGAAGGGCTTAGTCACACATGGGTAATTAATGACATCCATAAACGTCCCTAAAGATTTGTCCATATGTCGCTGAAGATCCGTGCCAACTCACGCTCGCTTGCAGCTGTGCTCGTGTGCCCATCACGTGGCTGTGTCGTGCACACGCATGCGTTGGAGCTTGCACTGTGTGTGTGTTGCGGTGCGGGTGCACGGCCTGGTATGCCCTAGACATTAATTTGGAGGATTGGGGGGGCTCTGTGGGTTTCGAACCCGTGCCCCTCCTTTGAGAATGTGCCTCAAGACTAATGCACCAAGCCCACGAGTTTGTCCCGAGGAGGAGACAAGGGCATGCGGTGGAGACGGCTTCTCAGTTATTGGATCAAGATCCAACGGCTAGGACTGGATGATGTAGATGAAGAGAAAGCGTTAGGTAAATTGCTAGCTGATGTTGGGCGGACTAGATGGCACCATGTGGCACCATCCATTGATGGGAACACCATCATGAGCGCTAACTAGCTCATTTTGACTCAATGAAGAGAATAAATGCTCCTACATAACCAATTGAAGGTCATAATTCACTACACAAACATTCTGAGAGTAAAATAAGAAACTAGGGTTAAAATTGCAATTTTACCAATGCAATACAACCATGGGTTTTTTCAAGGGCTAAACAAAGGTTAAATGGTCTTAATAAGATAACAAGTGGGTTGGATTTGACAGAAAAAGGTTTGTGTATGTTCTATGAATTAAATGACTTCTTGAAACCCTAAAAATAGATTCACTTAATTAACCAAGGTTCTGGTCAGGATAAAATTCACCTAAATCTTTTAAAAATCATAGAAAAGTATTCTCTAGGGTTTAGTACCTTCACTTTAGCCATTAGAACCCATCTTGACCTAAAATAGGGTCTCAAACAGATACTTGCCATAATTTGGGTTTTTGCATAAATTTTCCAGTAAAACGTGGTCAAACCCAAAATCCAACGTCACCATTGGATTCATTAGGCCCAAATTAGGTTTGTACCAAAATTTGGATCTAAGGAGAATTCATCTTGACCTAGTTTGCAAAAAGGTCCTGTCTGATTACATTTCTACACCTAACTTTCAAAAACCCTTGCAATCAGCCCCCTAGCTTCTTCATCATTTTCACAAATAGGTCCCTCCACCATTATAGTGGAGCAATCCTACTCCAGAGAGCTTTGAAAAAAGATTTCTCCTTGTTTACTTGAAGAATCCCTTCCAAAATTGGAAGGGAGATTCTCTGAGTAATTCCCTCCAATCTGAATCCATCTTTGATCCCTGATTCTTTCCCAATCTCTCATGCGAACACATGAGAGATTTGGGTCCCTTAACAGTTTCCATCCTCGGCGAGTTTTCCTTGCTTGGAAGCTTGGCTTCCAAGCACAAAACCTCCTCAGAGCCTATTTAAAGACTCCTCAGATCCAACTGATGTTCCTCAGCTTGAAATTGGGTCGGATTCCCTCCATTCTTCTCTCCCCTCCGACCACAACAACTCCGCAAGCTTCGGCGACCTTTCCATAGCTCCTTTGTCGCCCAACCACAATACCAGTGGTCGGGTTATCTCCACCACAATCCTCCGCGACGCGCAATACCGGTCGACGTCGCCTCACCTACGGAGCTTTGTCTTCCCCACGTTCGGCAACCATATCGGCGTGGGACCTCCTTCCTTTTCGTCCCTTAGAGGTAGGTCTTAGATTCCCTCTCACTCACACTTTCTTCCCCTCTCTTTATTTCTCAAAAATCGACCCCTAATGCGATTGGCCATCATCACCTCCACCTTCGGCGATACCCTCGATAAGGTGCCCCCATCACTACGCACCTCCATCCACCTCGCCGACCACCCTACGACCTCCACCTCATCTCCCTAATCACTTCCCCTCACTCCACTCACTACGCCACTCACCTAAACACCTCACCGAACACACCCACGCACTCTCACACAGTGTGCCTTAGGCACGCCACCACAGCCACCCACTTGCCACGAAACCACTCCCATCACATCCGTTGTGCTCCGGCGATGCTCCCTGAGCGATTTGACGTGGCCACGAGGCTGTGCTATTGATTTTAGGTTCGTCGCCCATCCGCCATTGTTGCTGAGCTTGAAGTAAGCTTCAAGCCACTCTAGGCCTCGCTCTGCTCCAGGAGATCGCTCCATGCTGTGCGGAATCCTCTCGCGCACGCATCCAGGCTCTCAGTTGGAGTCGTATGCCTCTACAGCCTCGCCAATTGGAAGCCACTCCCTGTTGCTGTGCACGCAAAAGGAAGGTGGGACATTTAGTCCCACCTCGGAAGTGGAAAGGTGCCTTCGTGCGCATAAATTGTAAAAGTGCCAGAGGTTCTTCGCCTCCAACACTAAGGGTGAGGTCCTCCTCCCCCCCTTCACCGGACTCGTCTGCGACATAACCCGCGGACCTGGCTAACGTGACTACCATGACCCGACTTCACTCCTCACTCACCACACACGCTGGCAAGCCTGGACCCGGGTATGCGTTAGGTCCGATTACCCGACCAGCTAAAGGCTCTGGGAGAGCGGTTTTGAAATAGAAAAGAGAGAAGGAGAGAGAAGAGCTACGCAGGGGAAGGGGGGTTTTGCTCTGAGGAGTTTGCCTTTGACACTTAGTCAGATTCAAAAGGCACAATAGGGCTGAAAGAAGGGAAGAAGAAGAAGAGAAAGCAAAAGGCAGAAGAAGAGAAGAAGGAAGAAGCTGAAAGAAGAAGAGAGGGCTCGCAAAGGCAAAGGAAGAAGAAGGAGAAAGAAGAAGTGAAGAAGAAGAAAAGGATGAAGGCAGAAGAAGAACAAGAAGAAGAAGAAGAAGAGGAAGAAGAAGAAGAAAGACAGCATCAGAGAAATCAGAAGAAGGAAGAAAAGAAGGATACTGTAGCAAAATCATTTAAGACATCTAATTGCAAAATTAGATGTTTGAATTTTATATTTCCTTCTTTAATCAATTTGAGTAATTATTATTTTGTCTATACTCATATGCTCTATACTCCTAATTAGCTTTTGAGTAGTATTATGTGTTCAATTTGCATTTATTGATGAGATTAGTGTGTGAATTTCGTTTGCTCCCTGTGTTCGACCTCAGAATATATTCGAGTAATAAAATTATATTTGTTTTGAACGCTATTTTGGCTGTAATACAATGCAACACTTTTAAACACCGACTCAGCGACTCAAACATTTTGGCACTGTTGCCGAGGAGCAACACGCAATTCATCACTATTCTCTGCATTATTTGATTATATCTGAGCACTAACTTGCCCTATTTGCTTTATTGTGATTTTGCGAGGTACTTCACGAGGAGATCTTCTGCGCAAATCAACCACTCCAGGGCAGGTAACTTCTCTATTCTTCCCTAATCAACCTCCTAATCTTGGGAAGATAAAAAGGAAACGATCAATTAGGAATCACCTTCATTATTTTTCATAGTAGGTATCATTTAAAAGACAAGTTTTCTGATTTGCGATTTTTTTTTTCAAATCTCATTGAATTTGAAGAGATTTTGTTTAGAGACCTTACCCCAAATTTCCTATGCCTATTAGGGACTACGCTTAACTTCTAATCTTCTTAGACTACGCACTTCTTCTTTGAAGTCCAAGGAGAACATTTTTGAAGATCAAAGAGGACTTGGAAATAAAGCCAAATTAAGGTGTCAATTGTTAGGGTTTTTGGAGTGCTAGACACACTTGCCTGCATAAAAGGAAACAAACCCACCCGCATTTGTGTGCTACCCAAGCCCTTGATTGAAAAGATCTAATCAAGAAAAACTCTAAAAACAGGTTCTAAAATCATTAGAACCCTAAAATCCTTGGACCTAATAACCCGGGAGTCAAATCAGGATGATTTCTAGGTTTTGACTTGGAGTCATTCTGCAATCTTTAGGGCAGGTCAAGTTAAGTTGGACTACATTGTAGGCCAACCAATATCTAAATTAGGCCACAAGTCTAATCAACTGTTAATTCAATTGAAAATAAAGGCACAAAATTAGGACATAAAACTGGTAAACTTAAGATGTCAAGTTATCCATTCTGGTCTACCTAGACCCTTAGTGACAAGGATGGTCGGGTGGGGGAAACCTTGTAATCTGTGGGGGTGCTCTACCGTGTAGGGGTCTTTGCAGGACTCTCCCTTTCTGGATGCCCAAGTAATTCTCAGGTGGATGACTTTCTGATCAAGGGGTATCATCCACCCCGAACCTCTATAATCATCCAAAAATCTTTGGGTGCTTTGATTGAGTCAATATCACATACAGTCCCTCATCCCTTCTATTTAGAGCACACACACATATTTTCATTGGGAATCTCTTGCAAGATCAAATCACTGCATTCTAAAATTGAATTTTGATTCTACCCTTTGATTCAAACATGCAGCCTGGTTACTTAGAAAGACCATTATTATGACCCGGTTCCTGGATCCCTACAAGACTCGAGACCGGCTCGCCTCGACTAATCCCAAGACCTAGTTGTCCAAGAAGAAATAACCAAAAGCAGGAAAATAAACCACATTCACACATGCAATATAACTAAGCAGAAGAAAAGTACGAAGCAGTAAAGAAAGTAGAACAACTGTCTCAGTACATGCCACTACAACAACAACAGGAAATGGAAAGGAAACAAAAAGTAACAGGAACAGTAAACTATGTGTCCATTACTCACTACAATAGTAGAGGAAACGAAAGTGCTGAAAGAACAACTACGGCTGGGCCCAGCACCCTCTGCAGTCGGAAACTCAGGCTGCTCAACTCCTGGTCCTAAAAAGGGTTACGAAAAGACAGAGTCAGCGATCGCTGATTAGAGTGGTGTTTACATTATTTAAGTGCAAGTACAGTAAAACAATAATAGGTTTATTTCTCATTTCTATTTATCTCATTTATGTGTTTCTAGTTTATTTATTTCTCAAGTATCCAGGTATTTCTTGATCTTGCATGTTCCTCATGGGAACGATCTTGATTGCAGTCTTTTCTGTAGAGTAGAAGGTACACGTGGTGCTCTCCTGGCCGGGAGAGTCCCCCGAGGTAGTCCTACACCCAGTCAACCACCCCGAGGTCATTGTCAAGATGTAGCGGTGACTACGGCACGCGTCATAAGTGCACGGGTAGCTACCCCACACTGACACGCGGTCAGTCGTTTTCGCTAGCGGGTACGCCCAAAGTATAGCACGGAACAGTATAAGGCCTTGCCCTCTCAAAACATGGGTCTCACCCCTCAGAACCAAATAGAGGTCTCGCCCATCCACAGTCCTCACACCCTCGTCTGACTACCCTAGTTTGCCCAAAGGGCCTAACAAAGTCGATATAGGGTGGCTAGCTGAACCCCGGGCCCTATGGGGTGGCTAGCTCCCTCCCTACACTAGTAGCATGCCTCGGTACCATGTACGTAAGGGCAAACACGAGTCGGTGTAGAGTGGCCAATCCTAACCCCAGGTTTCAACCCAAGGGAGGCTAGCTCCGCTTTACACTAAAGAGGGACAGTTGCTCTCCTTGGTACTGCGTACATAAGGACCAGCATACTTCCCATCTACATTCCAGATTCCTTTCATCCACAGGAGTTCTACTCCTAATTCCCCGTAGGGTTCATGCTCATATTCATCTCATTTATCCAGATCCAGATCTCATGTTTCATAACTTGTTCCTTATCCGTATACAGGCAGCTCGTGTTTTCATAATTCAGTTCTCAAACATAACATGCAACTTGTGGTTTCACAGTTCCATTTCTTATTTACATACAGGCAACTCGTATTTTAACATGCATCTCGTAATTATATTAAAGGCATTTGCTATCAATTTATCTTAACCATGCATTCAAGTAAACAGTACAGCTCAACCAGGCTCATTCATTTCTACTCTAGGGTTCATTCCACATCCTAGAGTTCAATCTGACTATTCCAACCAAGTACATTCTTATTTAAATATTAATAACTGAGTTATACCACTCTACCGAGTATCATGGGAGGAATGGGGGCCTGTGTCGCAGATCTCGTCGTCTCCACAGACCCCGAACACGCCACTGGCTAGTAACCTGTACTAGCGATCAATGTACATTAGATAGGATCAAAACAGTAGATACTCAACACAAACACGTAGAGGAACTCGAGTGGAAAATAACGGTACTTCATTTGTGGAAATCCAATTCCGTTTGGGCCTTAAACGAGCCAAAAATGCGATTACTAACTAAAATTAGACATCTGGGACTAATCCCAGACGTCTTAAAAGACATTAGAACTCACCTTGTGTTCCCTATAGCTGATTCAGACATCCAGACTCCTTCTGCGACCGTCTGGGGGCAGTTCCAGACGTCAGACAAGGTCTTCGGTCGTCTGGAAGCACCTCCGGATGTCTGGCGATGTGATCATACGTCTAAAAGTACCTGGGAAAGCATACCGCATGCCTTCCCAAAGCTTGTACCTGCGTACGATCACCCGTAGATGCAACAGTCAGCTGAGATCCCCTACGCTATGATCTGCATGGTGCAGGAAGATACGTACCTCGCGATATACGTGCTTTCAGACGTCCGGCCGTAGCTCCGGAAGTCCTGATGCCTCACTAGTTGTCTGGGCTTCACTCCAGATGTCTGATACTGGAAACTTCCAGTATCAGAACCTCCTCGCAGCTCATCCCGCTCGCACCTTCGCCCCCAGCGGCAACTCTAGCCACTGCAGGAGCTTAAGCAGCTCCTCACCGACGTCCTTCTCTCTCCTACGAGATCCTCCTTGAGCTCCACTGAGCTCCCACGATCGTCTTCCTCCTCCCCCGATCTCACTCCCTTGCACTCTCTCGCTCTCGCTCCTCCCCGCTCTCCCCTCACCGGTGGCTCTCCTTCCTCGCCGCGGCTGCAGCAGAGATGGAGGGGAATGCAGTTGTCGCAGGAGAAGGTGGAGGTGGCGGTGGCTTGAATGGTGTGAGGAGGAGAGGAGAGGAGAAGGGAGGGGGTTTATATAGGAGAGGGTTTAGGGTTCGGGTGAGGTGTGAAGGAGAGAGAGCGGGTCTCTACGCACCGCCCGTGTGCAGAGCGCAAAGCACAGTACGAAAAACTCACTTTTAGATGTCCGGACACGTGTCCAGACGTCTGGATAGACATCTGACTGAAACTCCAGATGTCTTATTCGGCTAAATATGTAACGGGTCATTACAACCATTAAAGAAACCTGAATCACAAAGATCCATGAGAGATAGAATGGTTGAGGATGCCCTTAAATTTTATGACATTGATCATAAAACCTCAAAACCAGTAGAATACATTCAGGTTAGTGTACCAACAACAACAACCTTCATCATAAATTGTGCCCAATTATAATTAACAGAAGCAACAAAGGGATCAACTCGGGATATTCTCATAACAGGATACATCGAGATAGAAAAATTGCATAACTTTGAATATCTCCAATGCATGACAAATTCTGTACTTGGGGAAAAACACCAAGATGATCTTGAAAAATGGGAAGAGATGATGAAATTGTTGAAACAAGTTATCGATAAAAAATACTCGTACATGCCCCAAATAGTTAATGAAACATCTTGGAGTAATATCGAGGATCAACATGATTTCCCAAATCCTAGGTTTGAGATACAATGTTGTTGTGGATTCCCAACCCAGATGGAATATGATATGCCTGATCTTGAAATAGGTTAGGAAGTCCTAATTGTAGGAGAACACGATTTTGAGCCAGCCTTAGAAAACCAACACCGTGGTTCACCAAGCATAGAATTCCTAGACTGTTGTATTGAAGAGATTGAATCAGAACCTCTCAAGGGTGTAAATTCTGCCCCTTGTTCTGATAAGGTGACCCTTGAAGGCAATTCTGACTTAGATTCTAGTAATTCAACCCACATCCTTAGCCTAGAATCTGGATATGAATCTTATTGGGATGATTACAAGGCCCCGTATGACGAAAATCAAAGTTTGAATTTGGATTATGATTCTGGGCCTTTATTTGATGAATGTACCTCTCCAACATCCTCAGAGATACAGATTGATTTTTCAAAAGTAATGCCAATCTACGATACAGAAATCGAGGAGTTGGAAGAGTAGGGTTTTGATTGGGTCTTCCCTACAAGCCAAGAACTCGAGCCCAGATCCAATAGGGATACCTTTTTAAGCTCAGAATCTACAAATAGGCTAGACTCAAGTTAGGTTGCTGAATCTACATCTTGTGATTTATTCCATGGTGGAATTTCTGATCTCGAATCAAATTCAGAACTTGATTCTCGCAAGTTCTCCGACGATTTCGAATCTTACTATGATTACGGAGAACCATTGTTTCCTGACGACTATGAGCCAATCTACGACCTTAGCTCACATGATTCATTCTTCGACTCTGACCCTGAGGTCCCTGATCCTGAGATCATTGATTTAAATTCAGGTTCCATTGAGATGGAATCATTTCTTTTTGATACTCAGGAATCAAAACCAAAAAGTGCCCAGAGTGACTACAACCCAAAATTCGAATCTTTTCTTAACTCAGATTTTCTTCATCCTATAAACACTCTTCAAGCATTTACCTTTGAGTTTGATGGTTACTAGGAGGACTCTCTAAATGAACGCACCTTTAATTCTTATTTAAATGAGCCCTCATACACAATTCTTATTGGTGCCACTTCTTGCACATATACAGAACCTATTCAAACCCGTTTTCAACCTCGACCCACAACCAGGCTCAATTTCTATTCTGATTCCCCTCTTACTAAGCCGATTGCAAATGATTCGCCTCCACATCTTTATTGGGTTTTGGACATCGATTAGGCTACAAATCATGCCCCATCCTTCTCTGATCACTCCTGTAGGGTTCCTGCATCATCCATTGATTCTTTTTCATTTAAGGATTCCTACTCTGATCAGGCTGATCCAACTCAACCAAACCCTGGATTCACACTTCCGTATCATTCTGAGCTCCACAGTATATGGTGAGTTCCACATCTTTTGATCTACATTCATCAAACCACCAGATTGATTGGGTTTGGACTGCATCATCAGCCTGTTGACCTGAACAAGCACCTGGTTGGAACAACCAGGCTTTTGATCAAGGTGCTTATTCTACAAAACTCATCTTATTTGACCACTCCTCCATACCATATCCCGCTCGGTTGAAGGCGTTGAATTTAGCGCTTAACGAGAGGCAACCCATCATTCAAAAAACCCGAGATCCTTCTGATTATCTTTCTATACTTCACGTCTATTGCACCCTGAGTTCGATTTTAGAACAATCGATCCCACCTCTAGTACACGTGCCAGAACTTGAAATCGTACGCAACAGTCATCCCGACCCATTTGCCCACCCGATAATCCTGTTTTAATTTCCTGAACCCAAAACTGTTTCACACCCTCCATTTACAATGAGGACATTGCAAAACTTAGGCATGAGGGGGTGGTAAAGTGCAAGCATACAAAAATCAAAGTTCGAAAGGGTTTTCACAAAAAATCACATATCCCAAAAAGAACAAAAAAATGAAAAAATTATGAAAAAGAGCAAAAAAATGAGAGGAGAGGAAATTTTGATGGCTTATCAGTTTTGAGGAGAAAAAGGAGAAGAGTTAAAAATGTCAAAAAAGAAGCATAAGTTGAAAAGAAAAGAAAAGAGGTAGTCATTAGTAAGAAATTAAGGAATTGACTTAGTTCTAGACCATATTAAGAGAAAAAGAAAATGAAAGACAAAAAGTGCTAATGAAACGCAGAAGAGATTAGTAGGAATGAGGATTTTATGCCTCTTGGGCTATGATCCTAGGCTTAAAAATTCAAGTACTCGCTAAGATCTGTATACTCCTCAAGAGGTTGAGGAAAATGCGAAGCTTAAGTATTAGGTCTAAGGCTTAGGGAGTATTCAGCTTCATTAACTGACCTCTGATTTGAGGGACTCGGTAACCTAAGCACCACAATCCACACATAGTCTAGTTCAGTGCGCATAAGTATCAAAATAACGCAAATGTGTTTAAATCATTCTGAAAAAGTCACCTAGATTAGGAGCGGCTGATCAACATAAGTTGATTTGGACGAGTTCCCAACGTGAAGAGGTGGGAAATTCCATTTGAAGATGTGCAATAACATATCGTCTCCTCGGTGCTTGTTTCCTAGAATATCTACATATCCTACCGGGAGCATGTAAGCACCCTGTGCTGGTTCAGATGCCATGGGCGGTATTATCCTGAAATGTCAATTTCCAGGGTCTAGATTTAGCTACAGAACACCATGGGTGGGATTATCTCGAAATCTCGAAAGCTAAGGTTCTGGAGGCTACCATGGACGGTGCTATCCCAAAGCATCGATTGCCATGGACCCTTCGAGGATTGATGATGGGGACTAGGAATCCGATACATTCCGTGTTGTGAAGCCAATCCGAAGCTAGAAACAAAAAGAAAAGAGAGAGAAAAATCTCCAAAAATAAAGAAAATTCCTCTGTCTCTCTCTGACAAAAATGCACTGCAAACTGAACTGAGGCTAAAATATGCTACAAGCATGGGTGCTTTAACCGTGGAGTTCAACGAACTTTAGGATAGTTCCTGTGGGCCTTAGAAACCTTCGCGGCAGATTGAGACTAGAGCTGGTCAGGTTCGGATCTTGGTGGGTACTTGAGTACATCTAGGCTTACTATCGGCATTCTAACCTAATCTACAGAAGAAAGCACACATCAAAGTTTTGAGCATCAAAGGATTACATGGTCTAGAATCAAAGTTGAAACCTTAAAATTTTGCTAAGGGACTAGTAAAATCTAGGCATGGGGGTATGATGAGAACACTATCATGAGCTCTAACTAGTTCATTTTGACTCAATGAAGATAATAAATGCTCCTATATAACCAATTGAAGGTCATAATTTACTACACAACCATTCTGAGAGTAAAACATGAAACTAGGATTAAAACTATAATTTTTCCAATGCAGTATAACCGCAGGTTTTCTCAAGGGCTAAACAAAGGTCAAATGATCTTAATAAGATAACAAGTGGGTTGGATTCGATAGAAAAGGGTTTGTGTATGTTCTATGAATTAAATGACTTCTTTAAATCCTAAAAATTGACCCACTTATTTAACCAAGGTTCTGGTCAGGATAAAATTTACCTAAATCCTCTAAAAATTATAAGAAAATATTCTCTAAGGTTTAGTACCTTCACTTTGGCCATTAGAACCCATCTTGACCTAAAATAGGGTTACAGATAGATATTTACCCTAATTTGGGTTTCTGCATAAATTTCTCAGTCAAACGTGGTCAAATCCAAAATCCAACTTCACCATTGGATTCCTTAGGTTTAAATTAGGTTTGTACCAAAATTTGGATCTAAGGGGAATTCATCTTGACCTAGTTTGCAAAAAGGTCATGTTTGATTTCATTTCTACCCCTAACATTCAAAAACCCTTGCAATCAGCCCCCTAGCTTCTTCCTTGTTTTCACAAATAGGTCCTTTCACCATTATAGCGGAGGAATCCTATTCCGATGAGCTTTGAAAGGAGATTTCTCCTTGTTTACTTGGAGAATCCCTTCCAAAATTGGAAGGGAGATTCTCTGAGTAATTCCCTCAAATCTAAACCCTTCTTTGATCCTTGATTCTTTCCCAATCTCTCATGCGAATGCACGAGAGATTTGGGTCCCTTAACAGTTTCCATCCCCAGTGAGTTTTCCTTGCTTGGAAGCTTGGCTTCCAAGCACAAAACCTCCTCAAAGACCTATTTAAAGACTCCCCAGATCCAACTGATGTTCCTCAGCTTGAAATTAGGCCGGATTCCCTCCATTCTTCTCTCCCCTCTGGCCACAACAACTCCGCAAGCTCCAGCGGCCTTTCCCTAGCTCCTTTTTCGCCCAACCACAATACCAGTGGTCGGGTTATCTCCACTACAGTCCTCCACGTCGCGCAATACCGGCCGACGTCACCTCTGCCCCATCTTCGTCGCTGCCTCACCTACAGAGCTTCATCTTCCCCACGTCCGGCAACCATACCGGCATGGGACCTCCTTCCTTTTTGTCCCTTATAGGTAGGTCTTAGATTCCCTCTCTCTTACACTTTCTCCCCCTCTCTTTATTTCTCAAAATCGACCCTTAACGCGACTGACCATCGTCACCTCCTTCGCCTTCAGCGAGGTACGCCCGTCACTACGCACCTCCATCCACCTTGCCAACCACCCTACGACCTCAGCCTCATCTCCTTGATCACTTCCCCTCACTCCACTCACCCAAACACCTCACTGAACACACCCACGCACTCACGCACAGTGTTCCCTAGGCACGCCACCACAGCCACCCACACGCCATGAAACCACTCCCATCACATCCGCCGTGCTCCAGCAATGCTCCCTGAGCGATTTAACGTGGCCGCGAGGCTATGCTATTGATTTCAGGTTCCTAGCCCATTCTCCATTGTTGCTGAGCTTGAAGCTTGGCCTCGCTCTACTCTAGATCGCTCCAGGTTACGTGGAATCCTCTCCGCACGCATACAGGCACTCAGTTGGAGTCATATGCCTCCGCAGCCTCACCAATTGGAAGCCACTCCCTGTTGCTGTGCATGCGAAAGGAAGGTGGGACATTTAGTCCCACCTCGGAAGTGGAAAGGCACCTTCGTGCACATAAATTGTAAAAGTGCCAGAGGCTCTTCGCCTCCAACACTAAGGGTGAGGTCCTCCTCCCCCCCTTCATTGGACTCGTCCGCGACATAACCTGCGGACCTGGCTGACTCGACTACCCTGACCCGACTTCACTCCTCGCTCACCACACATGCTGGTGAGCCTGGACCCGGGTATGCGTTAGGTCCGATTACCCGATCGGCTAAAGGCTCTGGGAGAGTGATTCTGAAATAGAAAATAGAGAAGGAGAGAGGAGAGCTACGCAGGGGAAGGGGGGTTTTCCTCTGAGGAGTTTGCCTTCGACACTTAGTCAGATTCAGAGGGCATAGCAGGGCTGAAAGAAGGGAAGAAGAAGAGGAAGCAAAAGGCAGAAGAAGAGAAGAAGGAAGAAGATAAAAGAAGAAGAGTGGACTCTCAAAAGCAAAGGAAGAAGAAGGAGAAAGAAGTGAAGAAGAAGAAAAGGCTGACGGCAGAAGAAGAACAAGAAGAAGAAGAAGAAAGACAACATCAGAGAAATTAGAAGAAGGAAGAAAAGAAGGATACTGTAGCAAAATCATTTAAGGCGTTTGATTGTAAAATCAAACGTCTGAATTTTATATTTCCTTCTTTAGTCAATTTGAGTAATTATTATTTTGTCTATACTCATATGCTCTATACTCCTAATTAGTTTTTGAGTAGTATTATGTGTTCAATTTACATTTATTGATGAGATTAGTGTATGAATTCCATTTGCTCCCTGTGTTCAACTTTGGAATATATTCGAGTAATAAAATTATATTTGTTTTGAATGCTATTTCGGATGTACTACAACGCAACACTTTTAAACATCGACTTAGCGACTCAAACATACATCTTCTTTCGCTTGCAAAGGATGCCACTATGCTCGGATCGAGATGATTTCTGCACTGCTGGATTGCAATCATCGCTTCGGATCCATCCGTATGGTCAGATTTTTCATTCGAAGCCCATAAGGATGTCACATTGCCCCCTTGCCATTGATCTTCTTCAGACTACATACAGTGTTACGGGATTTCGATCTAGACGATTTCGAAGGTGTTGGACTCCAATCGTCGCCTTAATCAGATTCATACGATCAGATCGTCAATCCGAGGCCCTGAATTAAATCTCCTTCTCTCCTGACCATAAAAGGATGCAATTAACCTAGTGAAATCGCTTGGCTTCGGGATAACCGGGTTTTAGTTTGTTATAACGTTGTAGTATAGCCAGTTATTACCAACATTTCAAATATATAAATTTTTTTACTCGGAAAATAAAAGAGTTCTCGAGGTTGAACTCAGGGAGCAAGTTGTATTCTAGAGATATACATATTTCTTTTACAAAATAAAGAAAGAGAGAGGGAAAGAATTTGTTGCTCTTTGTTTTCTCCTCGTGATGTTCTTCTTTCTTTCTTTCTTCAGATCTCCTACTTCTTTGTTCTGCAGAGGTGATGCTCCTCTTTCTTTCTTCAGATCTCCTTCTTCTTCTTCCTTGGTTTCTGTCTTGGCCTCTCTTCTTCTTTTTCTGCAGTCTCTTCTGTGAAGGTTTCTTCTTCCTTGGCTCTGCTGTACTTCTTCTCTGCAGCCTTTCCTCTTCTTCTGCCTTGCTCAGCCTCTTCTTTAGCGTTTCTTCTTGTTTCTCCTCCCTGCGGCTAAGTGTCAGCTTCTTCTTTTCTTTTTCAGCCAGGGACGTCACCCCTCCTTTCTTCTTTTCCCTTCAGGCCGTCGTCTGATTTCCAAATCAGACGACTTAACTACCTGTTGCTACAGTCAGCTTCCTTCTTCTTCCGCAGGTTTCGCCTGTGCCTGCACACTTCAGAGTTTTTCGTCAGAGGCAAAACCTACTCTACCCTCCCCCCGCGTCTCTCTCTCTCTCTGAAACCACTCTTGGGAAAGCTCTCCCAGAGCTGTCGGGTAACCGGGTTCGGGTCAGGCCCGGGTCCAGGCCCACCGGCGTGCGTGGTGGGCGAGGAGTGCAGGTCAGTCTTAAGTCGGGTCGGGTCGGGTCAGGTCCGCGGGGCGTGAGCGCGGACGAGACCGGGTAACCGGGCGGGTGAAGGGGACCTCACCCCGTGTGCTGAGGCGGTAAGCCTTCAGCACTTTTGCATCTTATGTCGCTGCGACTCTTCAGGCGTTTCCGAGGTGGGACTAAATGTCCCACCTCAATTGCGCGCCCGCAGCGGGGAAGTCAGCAGGAGATTGCGGCGTCACGCGAAGCTTTCTGCCTTAGCTGCGAACCTGGTGTTTTGCCAAAATGCCTCGCAAGGCCTGGGAGTTGAATCTGGGCTTGGCGCTGAGCGTGGCGCGCCTGTAGCTGCAGGCGGAAGCAGTTCCTCCTGCGCGGCAATGGCGGCGGAGGTCGGGTGGCCTGTTCACAAGAAAACGGCCTCTCGGCCTAATCAGAGAGTGCCAGGAGCTTCGCCAGGGTGCGGCGAAGCTCGTGTGGGTGGTGGCGAGGCGCGGGGCGGCGTGCGAGGGCTGTCCTAGGTCGGACTGTGGGTCGGAGGATGGGTCTGTTCGGTGGGGTTGCAGAGGGTGATGTGGGGGAAGTGGCAGGGCGGAGGTTGATCAGGGTGAGGAGGCGGAGGTCCTGCGGTGGTCGGCGAGCCGTGTGGGTCGCTGAGGTGATGGGAGCGGCTCGCCGGAGGGTGGCCGGAGACGAAGGGGGTGAAGGTGGTCAGGGTCGGTCGAGGGCTTAATTGAATAAATTGAAAGCGGGGAAAGAAAGAGGAGAAGAAGGGGAGTAGCTCTAGCTTACTTGCAGGGACGAAGGGGGAGGAACAGGGCGACAGTCGTATCGACTGTCGCCGGAGAAGACGATGCTCAGGGAAAGGGGCGGCGGCGAGCAGAGAGCCGGAGAGGCGCCAGCTGGGTACGGCGTGGCGCGGGAAGAGCAGGGGAGGAAGTCTCTGCTGCTGGTATTGCGGCAGAGCGAAGAGGTGGAGGGGGAGGAAACCGCCGGAGCTGGTGAGCGTCTGCCGGAGGAAGAAGAGAAGAAAGTTGGGGATTTTCTCCGTCAGATCCAGGCTGCCCCGGTCGGTGGAGCAACGGGGGGTATTTATAGGGATCAAACAGGGAGGAAGGCGGAGGGAGACGACGTGTCTCCCTCGCCGGAGGATGGTCGGAAACAAGAACCCATACCGTCCGTGCGTTCGCACGGCCGGTATGGTGGGTTACAACGACCAGGGGGGTGTCCCTGCGACGGCTGACGACGCAGGGCACCCCCGGTTTACTTGCCAGGTCCCCCACCTCACCCTGCGCGGCGCCATGCTCCGCGCAAGGTCGCCGGAGCATGGTGCTGGCAGGTTTTGCAGGAGGGACCTGATTGCAAAGAACGAAGGAGAGTTAGGGGCCAAAATGCGAGGGTTCAAAAGTTGAGGGCCAAAGAGTAAATATATGAGGACCAAAGTGTAAAGTCGGTCAAGGAGGTTTCTTCTTAGGCTCAAGTTTTTATACATGACTAATTAGGACCTAAGGAATCTGATGGTGAATTTCATTTCCATATTAAACCTTATTTGACCGATCAATTTACGTAAAAACCCAAATTAAGTTATTAATTGGGCATGGTTCTCAATGTAGGTCAAAAAGGGTTCTGAAGGCCAAATTGAAGGTTCTAAACCCTGGAGATTATTTTTCTATGAATTTTAGAGGGTTTATTCTATTTTTACTTTGCCTCGAACCTTGTGAATTGAAGTGGGTTGTTTTAGGGTTACAGATTATCATTTAGTTTCTTGGAATTGCTGTAGCCCTTGCTAGATCATTTCATCCCACTTTTATTATTATTAAGCTGCTTTGACCTATGTTTGGGCCCTGAATTACCCTGTATGCAGATTATACTGGTAAAATTGCATTTTTACCCCTTATGACTTGTTTTCTTCTCAAACTCAGGGTTCTCTGAGTTAAGCCTTTTCTTGAGATATGTAGGAGCTTTTATCCTTTGTATTAGGTCAAAATGAGCTAGTTATGGCTCATGATGAGGTTCTCATCACCTAGCATATACATAAACTACTATAAATACAAAATGATACATGTTATGCAATATTTATAACATGGAATGCATATCTAAACTTAGGAACATACATAAATAGGCATTTCAACTTAAATGGATGTGCCTACATTAGTTAGGTTTAGGGTAATTAGGTGGTGTAGTGGGCTTTAAGGTGGATGGGGTTATGTGTGGGTGTATAGGCCTAGCAAATAAAAATAAAGCAAAATACCATATGGTAGTTATTACTAGGCCTACATAAGCAAAGATAATAAAATGAAAAATATGTATAGACACTATAAAGGTGCATAAATGTGTACATGTGTATAATTGTCTACATAGTGGTGTAGGCACATGTAATTGCACTTTTATGTATGTGCACAAGTATATGTGTGTATAGCGCATGCATGGGTGTGTACATAGGTAGGATTAGGTAGGTTTGCATGGGTTATCCTGATTTTGCATGTCCTTTTCTCCTGCTCTCTTTTATGCTTCTTCTCCCTATCTTTAAAATGTAGAAATAGCTTCTTCGCATCATTTCATTCTCAAATGTTGCTCCTAACTTATGATCCTACATGCATAAAATCTCAATATTACTCAATAGACCATAAGATAACAAAATTAAAGATAAGAATGTACAAATACAATTATGCATGCAATGCATGTGATAGATGCTCTATTTATATAATATATAATGCAAGCTAGGTTTTAGATTAATTCAGTAAATTTAGGTCCTATGATTGCTATGCAATCATACCCCTATGCCTAACTCTTGCTAGTTCCTAGCAATGGAATGCGTGATTGTTTAAAACTTTTTTTTTCTTCCTTTTTTTGTCTAATCTTTCTTATTTTCCTTTCCTTTGACTTTTGACTTTATTAGAAACATCTTGAGTCAAGGATCAGACTTCTAGATATTAGTCGTCACCCTCCTTGGGAATTAATACTTAGGATTTCTTCCTCGAAGACTAAACAATACCTAGGTATCTTCCAAAATACAAATCACCCAAGTCATCACCTTATTTTTGTAATTTCTCTTTCTTTTTTTCTTCTCTCATGTAATTTTTTAATTTTTGTTTAGGGTTTTAGGGTAACTCTCGGCTACCCAATCCACCCAAGATTCAGAAGACTCGAAAGTACTAAGCATCCCATTAGTGTAAGTGTGACTCATTGCAAGGTGATTGTAATGGATTCTAAGTAGCTCGAAGCTCCAAGCGACCCATAAAGAAAAGTGTTTCCTTTAGGTTTATCATTTTGACCAAGTAACTTCTCCCTATCGCTTTTCTCATAGGTGTGCATATTTCTACTTCCCAGCTATGCCTTATTAGGGTGAGAATGTAAGGGTTGGGCTCTAGACAGATGGCCAATGGGGGGTTACCCACGACAAATTACCAGCCATGCCTATACGTAGGTGTGGCTATGTTTAGTTTTTTCTCCCTATTCATATATATAATAATTTTTTTCTGCTTCTTTTTCTCTTTTTCACAAATAACATTTTTTTTCTTTCTATTTTTTTCATATATAACATTTTTTTTTGTGTTTCTAATTTTTCTCTTAGTAGGTGGCTTCCCTAAGATGTACCTAAAGGCAATAATCAAAGAGATTAGATCTAATAGCTGGGATCTGGACATCCATCAATGGAAGTTTACCCATTGCTACATGCTAGCCATACTACTGTATGTTTATTGGATCTTTAGTTCCCATTATAATTCCCAAATATTGAGTCAATGCAATTTATGTGCGGATGCTTAGACTTTTGAGACCTTTTAAATTAGAGGGTGGGTTGATAAGACGTGTACTTATCATCCCAATTTATTAATATATACAGGTTTATTTTAAGATGGTAAGGACTTGAGAAACAATTCCATATCGTAGTAGACACCTAGGTTGATTAAGTCACTAGACGTAAAGAGTCTAAGTGACAAAACCCTAATTGTATTATTTCCTAGGGTCAGTGTCTTCTTAATATCCATCAGTCTTAACTTAATTTATTTCTTTTTATTATTTTTGTATGTATGCATTTTTTTGTGTTTTTCAAAGATAAACTTTGAACAATGCTAAAATAGATTTTTTTTTTCATGTTTATCATTTTCTATTTTTTTTGAATTTTTTAGGCTTTTTGAAAGAAAGTGACAAACTCTAGATACTGGCAAAAAATTTACTTTTGTACTACCCATCCCCCCCATGCCTAAATGAATGCATGTCCTCATGCCTCTTGCAAAATTTAAACAGAGGAGTAGATATCACCTAATAAAGCTTGTGTTTTCCTATGCATTATTTCTAGTTCCTAGAGGAGAAAATGAAAAAAGCATATTTACAAAAGGGATGTTGGTTACCTCCAAATAAGGGTTAAATTTAACGCCCCCAACTAGGTAAAAATTCAGTATTCAACCCATAATAAGATAGAATGTTTCTTTAGGAAGTGAGGGTTCCTAGCCAATGACAAGTTTCAATCGTTGTCCATTAACAGTAAATACGTACCCAATTTTACGATCTTGAATTTGAATAGACCCATTGCCAAATGGGGCCACAACATGATAGGCTCCAGTCCATTTCGATTTCAATTTCCATAAGAATAGTTTGAGTCTAACATCAAATAACCAAATTGTCTGGTTCGTCTCAAACTGCATTCTTTGAATATTCTTGTCAAGGAAGGCTTTTAAGTTGTCCTTGTAAATCCTTGTACTTTTGTAAGCCTCCCTCCTAATTTCTTCCAATTCAGAAAGCTGTAAATTTTTGTGCTAACCTCCTTCTCCCATATCCAAATTACACTTCTTAACTGTCCAAAATGATTGATGATCCAATTACATTGCTAGATGACAAGGTTTCCCATAAACTAATCTATAGGGTGACACTTCCAATGGGACTTTATAAGCGATATGATATGTCCAGAGTGCGTCAATTAATCTCGATAACCAATCCTTTCTGTCGAATCTCACTTGATAAGTTCATTTTAATGAACTATAATTATATCTAAAAATAATTAATTTGAAAATTAAATTAAATTTCGAGCAGTTGAAAATGACATTTCTGCATTTTTACTTAATAAATTCTGCATACTTTTCTTTCATTAATTAATTGACATATTATTTACATATACATATATATTTTTTTACATAAATTAATTGAGAACCCGACAGATAACAAATACTCTGTAATTGGATCTACTCCTAATTTCAGGCGCATTTTTCCTTCTTACGTAACCCTGTCAACCTCTCCCTCACGTTATCTCTTTTATTCCTCACGTTACTCCTCAACCCCAAAACAAATCCCACGTCCACCAAACTCCCACTGGAACCCTTATCCCACGCAACAGAATACCGTACGTACCCCTTCGTTTAATTCCCTTGTGGACTGCCCCCACCCTAACTCCCTCGTCACTGCATGCGACCACGCCCCTCAGGAAGTTTCTCTCACGCACGCAGAGACCTTCGCACCTCTGCTACCCTCATCACCGCAGACCCCTCCCCTCTCCCTCTCCCTCTCCCTCTCCCTCTCGTTTCTTTCTCTCTCCCTCTCACGAACGTACCACGCACAGGGACCCGGCCTTCCCTTTGACGCAGACACGACCCCCCCAGCGCTCTCCCTCCACCCTCATGTACGACCGTGACCCCCTCCTGTACTCGATCTCTCCCTCACCTCTCTGCATGCGACACCGCCCCACACCCCACCCCCCCCCCACCCCCCAACACCGCCGGTACCTCTCTCTCGATCAGAACGCACCGTCCTCTTCCTCACATTTTTCCTGTCAACCCATACAGGCGGCACCACCACTCTCCATGCAGAGAACAACTCCACAACGCCCTCACCTCTTTTGCTGACCGCGCGAGCGTGCAAGACGTCTGCTCTCTCCCTCGAGAACACCCACCACCACGCCCTCTACAGCCACGACCGTGCCTCGACAACTCTTCCTCGACCGCACTCCTGCTCTCACGCCTCTCTCCTCGACGCCTCGACCGTGAACGCCCACACAACAAATCCGTGCCCTTTTGTGGGGAAGCGTGGTGACAGCATGCTTCACCCACTTCACTGCGACAACCACGACTGTGACTCTTCAACGTTCCCGTCACTGCACCGTGCCCAGAACCGCGTGCTTCAACCGCAACCACGTCTCAATCTCGATTCATTGAGTTTGCTTCCATTACCATAGTTTATATTATTTGAGAATATTACATATCATTGACCTATATCAGTGAATCTATTTACGTATTATTACCTCCTGACATATACTATGGTTCTTCCCGTATTTCTAGTGCACTGCACTGAATTGACGAATGATTGACTTATTTTGTGGATTATTTATTTTGTGATCCGAGAATTTCTACGTGCATTATACATTCCTTCGGTGTGGGTATTTAATCTGATATACATTTTAAGTAGTTCAATCACGGACTCGTGCATATAATTTCTAATTATTTGTTCATTTGGATATTTTATCTATTATAAATATTATTACTATTATTAATATCGCTACTATTCTTATTATTTGTTAAAAAGAAGAAGTAAAAATCTAGATCATATTGACGTCATGTAATAGGTTTACTTGCTTATATTTTTTATTTTTTCTGAGTTACAATTTATCTTACTTATTTATTTATTTTTATGTGTGAGGAAAACAAGTTGAGATGATAAGTGCGATCGAGTCATCGCATGGACCTTGAGTTATGCCCACGAGAAGACACGAGGAGAAAGGAAGAGACGCGTGGACCTACTAATTTGGATTCTCCGTCGTCACCTGTTCAATTATTAGTAGAGTAGAAATTAGATTACTAGATTACTTAATTGTCTTCTCACCTTTGTAGCATTGGGGTTGATTTTCGGGAACCTATTCCCATTTTCCTTAGTTATTAGGTTTATTTGTCTATAGTGTGGATTGTTGCGTGGTAGACTTAGGACTATTTAGTTGCTCGCTTTATATATATATATAAATAAATAAATAAATAAATAAATATATATATATATATATATATATTTTCGAGCTGCCTGTTTAGGAGTTGCATATCCATAGGAACGTGCATGCTAGGGGTGAATGAGCAACATTTAGATCTATTTTATTGCATTGCCTAGCATCTTGCACAAAGATTAATTGCTAGAGTTAGGTATACTCTTATCTTTTGCATCTCCTATCCACGCATTACTGATGTAAACACAATTACAATACTTAAAAGGTCTATTTTTGCATGTTCTTAAGCATAGGATTGCATTTCATGATATAAATATTGCATTACATGCATCATCTTGCATTTAGAATAGTTTGAATAAAATAGAGGTTAATTGTCTCTTTTTATGTGCTTGGACAGGGCAAATATTTTATCGGGGCCTCGGATCAAAGATCCAACCATATGGATGTGATCAGGGCGATGATTGGAGTTCAACGACTCCAAGATCGCCCTAATCAGGCATCCGTAGCATCAGATAGAGACCGGGGAACCCTAGAAGATCAAGGGCCAGGATGGTATAAATCCACACTTCAGATGATAAATCCGACCGCACGGATGAATTCGGATCAACGATTGCAGCCCAACGACACAAAAATCAAGTCAATCCGACATCCGTGGCACCATCTACAACTTCCAGAGTTTGGACGGCCAAGATGGCGCCACGTGGCGCCATCTCAGCCGCCCAAACGGCCGCTTGCGTTTTGTGAAGGCCCCCGCCCGATCCCTCTCCGCCGTTGGATCTCGATCCAACGGCTGCGGTCGCTCGCGCTTAAAAGCGTCCGCGCGACCATTTCGTCCGCGTAGCGCAGCGGCGACGCAGCTGCGGGCGAAGCGGAGGTCGCGGGTTCGAGCCGCGGTGAGGGGGTGGAAGGCGCGGGCGAGCGGGCGCGGACGAGCGTCAGATGAAGATCCAACGGTTGCGCGCGCTCAATCAGGACGACGCGAGATTGGACGCCGGGCGTAACGCGCGATCGCACGCGGGCGGGCGCGCTACGCAGCGGGCGCGGACGCGATCTAAGCCGTCCGATCTCGCGATCGGATGGCTGAGACTACGCGGACGTGCGTAGGCGTTACGCGCGCGGGCAGCCGAGCGGGCGCGTGTGGGCGCGGCGGTGACGGCCAGGTCGGGGCTTTAGCGACGGTTTTATCCGTCACTAAAGACCCCTTATTTATTATTTTGAAGATGTAATGTCCATTTTGCCCCCACTCCTTGCAACTATAAAAGGAGACCCCCTCCATACGAAATTTTCATCCCTTCCTTCTCTCTACCTCTCCAAAGCTCAAGAGAAGCTTGTCTCACACCCGGGATGCTCCTCGCGAGATAAAGTCTAAATTTTCGTCCTCCTTCGGAAGTGGATCCCGCAACGACGACGGCGTGCTGCTCCGTTCCCGCTCTTCTGCTTCGTCCTCCCTCGTCCTGCTCCGTTCTCGTTCGTCCAGACGTCGTCTCGTTCGGCTCGTCCTCCAAGCGACCGTCGAGGAGGATAACTTCTCTCTCTCATTCTTATTTATAGCTTTTCTAGTGTAGAATTTTCCTGCTTTATAGTGTAAGTGATTTCCCGCTTTCTAGTGTAACTTTCATTTCGTTTGCTTGTATAAACAATTGAAATATTGAATGCATGTTCTCTCTCTCTCTCTCTCTCTCTCTCTTAATTTGATAGTTCCATTGTAATTATTTCGCCTTGTTTATCAAAAATCCTAAAAAAAAAAAAAACATAATTGTGAATATAGATCAACGTAGCCTCCCTGAGTTCGACCCGGAATTCTTTTTCGGTATAAATCTTATTTGTTGAACACGAATTCTTCGCTTTTGAACTACAACGACAGGTTTTTTCCAAAACCAAACACGTTAGCGTAGATTCGTAATAGTTCAACATTTTGGCGCCGTTGCCGGGGAGGCAACGATTTCCGATCTTTTCTTCGCATTTCTTGCACTTTATTTATTTTCTAACTAACTTTCTCTTGTGTCTATTGTTTTGCAGAGACCTCCATCAAGGAATCAACAAGCGGTAGACTGGAGTAAAGTGCAATTGAAGATAACTGTAAGTGCTCCCCCATTCTTTCCCCCTCCATAGATTTCATTCGCCACATTAAATCCAAATTCCAATTAACCTAGGTATTTGCATAAATCCTAGGAATAGTTTGGTTGTTTGGATTTCTACTCACACTCATTTCACCCTCATTCATAAAAAAAAATAATAACAAAAAGGTAATTTTGTGAGGTAACTTTCAACAAACACACAACACACACCCACATTCAAGGCACTTGATTAACTTGATTTGTTTTCTACTCAACCGGGTTCTTATCTGTGGAACCGGTACACACAGAGCAACACATAACAGAGTAGAAATCATTCTAGGTTAACCATCTTTGAGTGCCTAACTTAGTGGTGCAATTGTGGCCAATTGTTTGAGTTGTTTGGGCCGCACCACTTTATTTAAAACCAACTCATCAAGTAGCTCCTCCTTAGGGTTTTCAATCTAGGTATATTCTAGGCACTCCGCTTTCTTTCTGATTTTAAAGGAAAACTATCTTCACCCGTGTTTTACAACTTGGTTTGCCTAGAAACTTGATTGCAATTCACCTAATTTGAAACCCTAAAAGCTACTTAAGCAGGATTTGAACATTAAAATTCACACATTACAAATAATCTTGCTTGAAAACCCTGGTTGTGCACGCACTTACACAAATTTCAATCAATCATTAAGGGCACAACCCATTGTAAGGGCCCATCACATTCCATAAGCACCACAATCCCAGGCCGTAATAAAATTGAGTAGACGTTGGCCCTAAGGTTTGATTCGCTCTTCAAGGCTTAGTCTGAGATTGTTTTTGATTAACCTACTTGGACTGATTAATCTGATGTCTAGCTAGGGGAGTAGCGTCAAACGACCGCGGCTGGGGGGTACACTAGGAACCGGAGGCGAAAGCCAAAGGAAGAACCTTCTCCCCAGTCCCTCCTTCTAACTGGTTGGATTATACAGACGCAAGTAGAGTAAATCAGTTACAGTCTTAAGGCTGGTGTTGGGAGTCAGTAGATCCTTAGGCTACCTCACTTAGGGACAGCCTTGTTTTGTTGTACTGCAGGGTCCCTATCCCCGGTCCTTCCGACCTACTCCTAGTTTATGCTGGGAAGACGGTCATTGAATCCCCGATTGGAAGGACCATTAGAACATTCTAGGAGGTGCAAGTTAGACTTTGGTCAATTTGATCTCATGGCCGAACAACAGCCTCCTCTGCCTGGAAATCCACAGGAAGAATTTCGAAGGCAGCTGGAACAAATGCAGAGAATGCAAGAATGGTTCCAGAGAATGCAGGGCGCTCAGCCCTTGAAGGATTTTTATGATCCTTCAAATTACGGGGAACGTCCCGGCGTCCAGATTCCAGCCGGTGACGTATAAATCAAGCCCCAGGTGTTAAGCCTGATTAAACATTATCATGGGCTTGGCTCCGAAGATCCGTTTCAACACTTGGAGGACTTGACCACTTTGGTCCAGACCACCAAGTCTCGAAACGTAAACGAGGAGCAAATGATCATGAGGCTCTTCCCCCACTCTCTTAGGGATAAGGCCGCGCATTGGTATAGGACAATAGGAAGACCAATTACAACTTGGAATGAGTTGAAATCGGCCTTTTTGAAGAAATTTTTCCCAGTCGGTCGTACCAATGCTTTGAGACGGGCAATCACTACTTTTACCCAGCGGCCGGGGGAGCAGTTTCATGTGGCCTGGGAGCGATTCCAGGACTTATTGCGGAGGTGTCCACACCACGAGGTGCCGAAATGGCAACTCGTGCAGATTTTCTATCATGGGTTGACTGAGCAACTCAGAAACCATGTGGATGCTTCTTGCGGAGGCAATTTCCTTAATAAAGATGCAGATAGTGCACATGATTTATTTGAGGAAATGAGTGAGAATTCAATTAATCATGCCTCCATGGATACTTTTAACCGGTCCCAACAACCCAGATCAAATGTCAATGAAGTCCATGACCCTCATTCATTTGATATGGAATTGATTTGTAATAAACTTGACAAAGTGGACTTGGTTGCTAAAAGAATGGAAGAGTGGCTGGCTGGCAATTCTATGAACAACTCTCAATCCACTCAATCCCAAAATTCGGGATTCCATTCTTCACGAGCTCTTTCTGGACGGGAGTTCGTGAATCAACTCGATGCGACTCAACCTATGAGTCAGCATTTCTCGGAACCCCATGGGTTCCCAACTGGGGCCTTTGATCGCAGTTTTTCTAATCCTTCCTTTTCTTTCTCTCCATCCTCACCCTATGAGGATGTCTGTGCTGTACAAGAGAACGTTAGATCCAACCCCTACTCGAATGCCTATAATCCAGGTTGGAGAAACCACCCTAACTTCTCTTGGAAAAATCCGGGGCAACAGACCCAATTCCGACCCAGCAATTATGCTCCGCAACGACCAATGGGTTAGGATCAAGTATATACTCAGTTGCCTCCGAATCAGGTCAATCAGCCAGCTTGGAATGCCCGTCAACCCGCAGGGCAGGCTGATTTGAACCGTCAAATGGTAGAGATGCAAGGATCTATGCTCCAGCTCATGCAGCAAATGAAAAACTCACTGGACAACTTGCAATCCGGGCTCATTGCTAACTCTCGTCAACCTGGATCTCTACCATCCCAACCCGTACCCAACCCACGAAACATTACGAATTCGGGCAATCAAGCCCAAGGGTACGGAAATCAGAGGGACCCACACGCGCATGCTCAAGTGGTTGAGTAGGGTTCCTCATCTTCTTCTTCTGTAAATCAACAATTCATGGTCAATCAAGCCCCTCCAATCTTTCCTAACCCTCCCCAAGACCCAAATTCTTACGCTTCTGCAAATTCTGTCACTTTGAGAAGTGGTAAGAAGACTCAGGATCCACAACCACATTATTCTAATCTTTTGAATCCTGAAGAATCTGAGGAGAGAGAGGAGAATTCTAAAGGAGAAATCAAGGCTCAGGAATCCGATTCCAAAGATCTGACTCGTGTTCCTTTTCCTGAAGCCTTAACCAAAGCAAAGAAGAAGAAGTCTGTTGATAACAATGAAGAGCTTCTGAATTTATTTAAGAATGTTGAGATCAATATCCCGCTCCTTGATGCTATCAAGCACATACCGACTTATGCAAGATTTTTAAAGGAATTGTGTACACAAAAGCGTAAGTCGAGAGAATCTGTTCCGAGGAAGGTGGTACTCTCCGAGCAGGCTAGTTCTGTTATCCTGCACTACCTCCCTCAGAAAAAGAGAGATCCTGGTGCTCCTTTGATTTCTTGCGTTATCGGAGATTACACATTTGATAGAGCACTTTTGGATCTCGGTGCATCCATCAACCTAATTCCGACTTCTCTTTACGAGAAGTTTGGGTTAGGCGAACTTCGGCCAACTTCAGTAACGCTACAGTTAGCGGATCGTTCGGTCACAAACCCGCGAGGCGTTATTGAAGATGTTATAGTTAAGGTCAAGGATTTCTATTTTCCTGTAGATTTCCTTGTCCTTGACATGGATGTACCAGATAATCTGAGGAACACGCCCATCATTCTGGGGCGTCCGTTCCTGGCTACCGCAAAGGCCAACATTAATTGTGAAAGCGGTAGCATGGAAATCGCCTTTGGGGACCAACGTATGAAATTAGATATTTTTAAGGCGATCAACAAATTTGAGGATTGTGGATTTATTAAGGAACTTGATGAGGATAATGTTAATATTGAAACTTGTTTGACAGTTTCTTTAATTGAAAGTTCCTCTTTGGTTGATGAATTTGACCCGCAACCCTCTGACTTAACATCTTCGGAAGAGGTTACTGATTTTGTTCACTCGCAACCTTTCCCTCTTGTTGAATCTTCAGCATCTACCCGACCATCAATCATCACCCCACCCCAGCTTGAATTGAAACCATTGCCCGAGAATTTGAAATATCAATTTTTAGGACCTCAGAATACGCTCCCTGTGATTATCAGTGCTAAATTGACAAAGGAGCAAGAGATTAAATTGATTAAGGTCCTAAAGGAACATAAGGAGGCAATTGGTTGGACCATTCATGACCTTAGGGGGATCGAGCCATCTTACTGTAATCATAGAACATTCTTGGAAGATGGATCCCGCCCTTCTCGCCAGATGCAAAGGAGATTGAATCCAAATATGCGAGAAGTGGTCAAAAAGGAAATCATCAAGTGGCTCGATGTAGGAATTATTTATCCAATCTCTGACAGTCCCTGGGTAAGTCCCGTTCAGATTGTTCCAAAGAAAGCCGGGATTACTGTTGTGACTAATGAGAAAGGAGAATCTGTCACAACTCGTTCAGCTTCTTCTTGGAGAGTTTGTATTGATTACAGGAAGCTGAACACTGCCACTAAAAAGGATCATTTTTCCTGCCCTTCATTGATCAAATCTTGGAAAAATTAGCCGGGCAGAAGTACTTCTGTTTTCTTGATGGCTACTCGGGATACAACCAAGTTCCTATCCATCCCGAGGATCAGGAAAAAACTACTTTCACCTGTCCCTACGGAACCTTTGCTTTTCGTAGGATGCCTTTCGGGTTATGCAATGCACCTGCGACTTTTCAAAGGTGTATGCTAGCCATATTTTCCGACATGGTGGGAGAGTTTATGGAAGTCTTCATGGATGATTTCTCCGTTTTTGGAGAATCATTTGACTCTTGTTTGGCTAATTTGGAAATGATTCTTAAGCGATGTATCAAGACACGATTGGTCCTTAGCTGGGAAAAGAGTCATTTCATGACCCAAGAGGGCATCGTTTTGGGTCATGTAATCTCTGAACGGGGAATTGAAGTGGACAAAGCTAAGGTTGATGCTATCGCTAAACTTCCTCCTCCCACATCAGTTAAACAAATCAGATCATTTCTTGGCCATGTGGGATTTTATCGAAGATTCATCAAGGACTTCTCGAAGGTTGCCCGCCCTTTGAGCAATCTTCTTGCCAAAAAAACGCCGTTTGTTTTTGACGAATCATGCCAAAAGGCATTTGATTTCCTAAAAACGGCAGTCACCTGTGCTCCAATTTTGCAACCACCTATTTGGACAGCCCCATTTGAGATCATGACCGATGCTTCTGATTACGCGGTCGGGGCTGTCCTGGGTCAGAAAATTGACCGAAAGCCCTTTGTCATTTACTACGCTAGTAAAACTTTGGATGAAGCCCAGGGGAATTACACTGTTACTGAAAAGGAATTACTAGATGTAGTATTTGCGTTGGAAAAATTCAGGGCTTATCTCTTGGGGTCTCATGTTATTGTTTATACCGACCACTCGGCCTTGAGACATCTCTTGGCTAAAAAGGATGCTAAACCCCGGCTTATTCGTTGGATTCTTCTTCTTCAAGAATTTGATCTTGAAATCAAGGATAAAACCGGGGTACAAAATGTGGTGGCGGATCATTTGTCGAGACTCCTAGGTGATTCTTCTTGTTTGGACATTCCGATTGCTGAAACTTTTCCGGACGAAACCATTCTTACAGTTTTAGGTCTCCACACCCCATGGTTTGCTGACATTGTTAACTATTTGGCCATTGGTCAAATCCCCCAGGATTGGACCAAGCAACAACGGGATAGACTCAAATCTGAGGCCAAATACTACTTTTGGGAGGACCCTGAACTGTATCGCATTGGCTCTGATTAGATTATTCGCCGATGCATACCGGAGAATGAATTCAACAGTATACTTGAGTTCTGCCATGCATCTGGGTGTGGTGGACATTTCTCCAGGAAAAAGACGGCTGCAAAAATTTTGCAATCTGGCTTCTATTGGCCGTCTTTATTCAAGGATGCCCAAGATTTCTCACGGTCATGCCCTCGATGCCAGGCACTCGGGAGCATAACTAAGAGAGACATGATGCCCTTAAACCCTATTCTTCCTGTCGAAATTTTCGATGTTTGGGGCATTGATTTCATGGGACCCTTTATCCCTTCATTTGGACATCAGTACATTCTTGTCGCTGTTGATTATGTGTCTAAATGGATTGAGGCAATTCCCACCCGAACCAATGACCACAAGGTGGTCATCAACTTTGTCAAGAAAAATATCTTCAGTAGATTCGGGATTCCGAGGGCTATCATCAGTGATGGTGGCACTCATTTTACTAATGCCCAATTCCGGAGTTTATTGGCCAAATACGGGGTTAATCATCGAATTTCCACACCTTACCATCCTCAAACGAATGGACAAGCCGAGATCTCTAATCGAGAGATCAAGAACATTCTGCAAAAACCGGTTAGGCCCGATCGCAAGGATTGGACTCAAAAGCTTGAGGACGCTCTTTGGGCCTACCGTACGGCGTATAAAACGCCCATCGGCATGTCTCCATTCCGTCTGGTGTATGGAAAGGCGTGTCATCTACCCGTAGAGATTGAACACAGGGCATTCTGGGCAATCAAACAATGCAATCTAGATCTAAATCTAGCTGGGAAGACCAGGAAACTCCAACTATATGAGTTGGAGGAGCTTAGAAATGATGCTTATGAGAATGCCAAGATCTACAAGGCTCGGACCAAAGCTCTACATGATCAAATGATTTCCCGCAAGAGCTTTGAGCCAAACCAGAAGGTCTGGTTATTCGATTCTAAAGTTAAGCTCTTTCCTGGTAAACTTAGATCTAAATGGAATGGCCCATTCATAATTGATCAGATTTTTCTAAATGGTGCCGTTCAGATTTCTGACCTAAAGACGGGTAACACCTTTAAAGTCAACGGTCAACGTCTGAAGCCTGTTGTTGACCGTAATCTTCTAGAACCCGTTTCAGACTCTGTTGCTCTAGCCATTCTGTGACTTCTTTGGCTGGACTTCGCCTAGCTGACGGCATTAAACTCAGCAATTGTACATATAACACAAGGCTGATACGAGCTTCATATCCAGGTGACATCTTTCATATTCTACCCTTTCTTTCATGTCTCTTTTTCAATGAGGACATTGCATCAGCTAGGCATGGGGGGGTGGATTCATTTTTGAATTAGTTGGTCAGCTTTGTGAAATCCATATAAATTGCTCTCTTTCTAAAAAAAAAAAAAAATTAGGAAGGATTAGTTGGACATTAGGACTTTTCATCCTAAGAAATTTTACATTAGGATCTGAACACAAAGACCCCTCAGGTCTTTGGACTTAATTAGCCTGTGTATCTACTAAAATGTGGATTTGTCTTTGAGTTCTCGCCATTTTAATTCTATTATAATTGGAATAAATAAGTTTGGATGATAAGTACACGACTTGTCAACCCACCCTCTGATTTAAGGGAATTTTGAGTTTTAAGCATCTACACACTTTCTTTGCACTGACTCGTTGCTCGGCGATTCTAACGGAAATTGGGTAGCTAATGAACCTTCTAGGGTGATATGGCTGGCAAGTTATCGTGGGTAACAGCCCATAGGTAGGGTGTCCAAAGCCCAGTCACTGGACTTTTCTCCTTTTGCTGCCTTTAGGTAAATCTTAGACCAGGGAAGCCACCTACTTAAAAAAAAAAAAAAAAAAAAAACTGAGAACAGGAGAAAAGAACAAAAAGAAATAAGCCACACTTCACCGCACGAGTATGGCTGGCAAGTTGTCGGTGGTAACAGCTCATCGACCGGTTGTCCAGAACCCAGCTCAGAAAATGCACTAAAAATTCTCAAAACACTCAGGAAGAAGTGGAGAAGTAGAATAAACCGGGGAGATATACACTGGATTCACCCTTGTGTTGACCCCGTTAAAAAATAAAAGTAGGGAGAAAGCTACCGGTTGTAAAGATACACCTTTAAGCAGAATTCTTTTTGAGGTCACCTAGAGGCGTAGAAATCCGAAGTCCGTTCTAATTGCCGGTCAACGAGTCTATCACAATCACAATAAGATGCTTAAAACTTAGGATTCTCATCAAATCTTGGGTGAGTTGAATGGCCGTAGAAAGCCACTCTTAAACCCTAAAAGTTGAAAATCCAAAAAAAAAATTAGAAAAGAGTAAAAAGAGAAAAAGAAATGTTTCTTTGAATAAGGCGAGGCTTGAGGCGGTCTGCATTTTGGCTGATACCCGGGCACTGTTGTGTCTTTGAAAGTTCAGTTCCTAAGTAGACAATTTCTTAATGATTGAAAGTGACTCAGGTCCAAATAATCCAACCTAATTCTTTTAAAAATAGCATATAGTTTTTGCTAGGGATTAGCAAAAGATAGGCATGGGGGTATGATGTAAACACAATTACAATACTTAAAAGGTCTATTTTTGCATGTTCTTAAGCATAGGATTGCATTTCATGATATAAATATTGCATTACATGCATCATCTTGCATTTAGAATAGTTTGAATAAAATAGAGGTTAATTGTCTCTTTTTATGTGCTTGGACAGGGAAAATATTTTATCGGGGCCTCGGATCAAAGATCCAACCGTATGGATGTGATCAGGGCGATGATTGGAGTTCAACGACTCCAAGATCGCCCTAATCAGGCATCCGTAGCATCAGATAGAGATCGGGGAACCCTAGAAGATCAAGGGCCAGGATGGTATAAATCCACACTTCAGATGATAAATCCGACCGCACGGATGAATTCGGATCGACGATCGCAGCCCAACGACACAAAAATCAAGTCAATCCGACATCCGTGGCACCATCTACAACTTCCAGAGTTTGGACGGCCAAGATGGCACCACGTGGCGCCATCTCAGCCGCCCAAACGGCCGCTTGCGTTTTGTGAAGGCCCCCACCTGATCCCTCTCCGCCGTTGGATCTCGATCCAACGGCTGCGGTCGCTCGCGCTTAAAAGCGTCCGCGCGACCATTTCGTCCGCGTAGCGCAGCGGCGACGCAGCTGCGGGCGAAGCGGAGGTCGCGGGTTCGAGCCGCGGTGAGGGGGTGGAAGGCGCGGGCGAGCGGGCGCGGATGAGCGTCAGATGAAGATCCAACGGTTGCGCGCGCTCAATCAGGACGACGCGAGATTGGACGCCGGGCGTAACGCGCGATCGCACGCGGGCGGGCGCGCTACGCAGCGGGTGCGGACGCGATCTAAGCCGTCCGATCTCGCGATCGGACGGCTGAGACTACGCGGACGTGCGTAGACATTACGCGCGCGGGCAGCCGAGCGGGCGCGTGTGGGCACGGCGGCGACGGCCAGGTCGGGGCTTTAGCGACGGTTTTATCCGTCACTAAAGACCCCTTATTTATTATTTTGAAGATGTAATGTCCATTTTGCCCCCACTCCTTGCAACTATAAAAGGAGACCCGCTCCATACGAAATTTTCATCCCTTCCTTCTCCTCTCTACCTCTCCAAAGCTCAAGAGAAGCTTGTCCCACACCCGGGATGCTCCTCGCGAGATAAAGTCTAAATTTTCGTCCTCCTTTGGAAGTGGATCCCGCAACGACGACGGCGTGCTGCTCCGTTCCCGCTCTTCTTCTTCGTCCTCCCTCGTCCTGCTCCATTCTCGTTCGTCCAGACGTCGTCTCGTTCGGCTCATCCTCCAAGCGACCGTCGAGGAGGATAACTTCTCTCTCTCATTCTTATTTACAGCTTTTCTAGTGTAGAATTTTCCTGCTTTATAGTGTAAGTGATTTCCCGCTTTCTAGTGTAGCTTTCATTTCGTTTGCTTGTATAAACAATTGAAATATTGAATGCATGTTCTCTCTCTCTCTCTCTCTCTCTCTCTCAGTTTGATAGCTCCATTATAATTATTTTGCCTTGTTTATCAAAAATCCTAAAAAAAAAAAAACATAATTGCGAATATAGATCAACGTAGCCTCCCTGAGTTCGACCCGGAATTCTTTTTCGGTATAAATCTTATTTGTTGAACACGAATTCTTCTCTTTTGAACTACAATGACAGGTTTTTCCAAAACCAAACACGTTAGCGTAGATTCGTAATAGTTCAACATTTCGTGCGATCGCGCGTTACGCCCGGCGTCCAATCTCGCGTCGTCCTGATTGAGCGCGCGCAACCGTTGGATCTTCATCTGACGCTCGTCCGCGCCCGCTCGCCCGCGCCTTCCACCCCCTCACCGCGGCTCGAACCCGCGACCTCCGCTTCGCCCGCAGCTGCATCGCCGCTGCGCTACGCGGACGAAATGGTCGCGCGGACGCTTTTAAGCGCGAGCGACCGCAGCCGTTGGATCGAGATCCAACGGCGGAGAGGGATCGGGCGGGGGCCTTCACAAAACGCAAGCGGCCGTTTGGGCGGCTGAGATGGCGCCACGTGGTGCCATCTTGGCCGTCCAAACTCTGGAAGTTGTAGATGGTGCCACGGATGTCGGATTGACTTGATTTTTGTGTCGTTGGGCTGCGATCGTCGATCCGAATTCATCCGTGCGGTCGGATTTATCATCTGAAGTGTGGATTTACACCATCCTAGCCCTTGATCTTCTAGGGTTCCTCGGTCTCTATCTGATGCTACGGATGCCTGATTAAGGCGATCTTGGAGTCGTTGAACTCCAATCATCGCCCTGATCACATCCATACGGTTGGATCTTTGATCCGAGGCTCCGATAAAATATTTGCCCTGTCCAAGCACATAAAAGGAGACAATTAACCTCTATTTTATTCAAACTATTCTAAATGAAAGATGATGCATGTAATGCAATATTTATATCATGAAATGCAATCCTATGCTTAAGAACATGCAAAAATAGACCTTTTAAGTATTGTAATTGTGTTTACATCAATTACATTCTGGGTTAAGTTCAAAACACCACTTGATTTTGATTGAAGCTACTTAATTAAGTGGTCGCCTAACTTAATGTGGGACTGCTAATCAGATTAGGCCCTAAAAGTAAATTCACACTTGACTTGACAAAATGACTTGCATGCAATTCTCTACAAAACAAATTTATGCGTGTGACACACATCCTGCACTAAGCATGCACTTTAGGCACTGCACTAGGTCTTGATTCCTTAAGGCTATATGCACCGCACTAGGTCTCGATCCCTTAAGGCTATAGGTATTGATATCTTTATTGGTGCAAACCTTCCTACTTCACTTTTTGGTAGTAGTATTATCCTGTGACCAAGTGATTTGATACTTTAAGGAGGGAGACACCCCTTAAAGGAACAAAAGGATAGTTAAGAGGCACCGCTAACAAATTGCCTCCAAAGGAAGAGTTTGCCCTACTTGCATCCCTCATTTTTGTCCTTAAAATACCTTTTCACTGGATCACTTGCAAATATCATTTAGGCAAGGTGGTCTTAGGGCACTCGAAGGTTGGCTCAAGACGCGTACTTGATTAACTTGTTTAGCCACCAAGAGATAACATAGCCAACCTCCTTTCTTCTGCAGGGGTAGGAGGTTGGCTCAAATCTACTCTAAGAAAAAGAGTCCCTTTGACTAGTGTTTGTTGTGATTGATTTGTGTATGCTTGGTAGACGCTCTCTTAAGAGTAGTTTAGTATTTGATCTTAAGCTTGAGAGAATAATTAGGAGAATTCACTAAAGAGAAAGGAGAGAAGAGATGGCTGATTAAGGAGCGAACCAACAGAGAACTTTGAGAGACTATTTTGTCCCCACCAATCAACCTGTTCACGCACTTATAGGGGATCCATATGATATCAAGAGCATTACCATATCCTTGTTACCCTCCTTTTATAGTATTACTAGGGAGGACCCCTACCGGCATTTCAAGGAGTTCACCAAGGTTTGTTCAAGATGAAACTTCATAACTTTACTGATGAAGCTCTAATGAGAATCCTTTTTCCCTTCTCCCATACGGATAAGGAAAAACACTAGTACCACACTTTAGATGCTAGGGTGAATGATTGGAACACCCTTAAGAGAGAATTCCTGAAGAAGTATTACCCGATGAGCAAAACCAACCACTACAAGAGGAAAATCATGGGTTTTGCTCAATTAGATGGGGAAAAATTCCATGAGACTTGGGAGCATTTCAATGACTAGATACGATAATGCCCCCATCATTAAGTGCCTAAATGGAAGTTGGTAGAAAGGTTCCATACTGGACTTTCTAATAGGAATAGGTAAATAGTTGATGCGGCTTGTGCTAGAACCTTTCTCACCAAAAGGGAGGATGAGGCCTGGACACTTAGTGATAATTCTATCCACTTGACTTAAGCCTATTAGGATAGAAAACTAACCATCCTGGATTCTAAGATGAGGTAGGCTTCTGTTGATATGCTAAATCGATGTTTTAAAATCGTTGCATTGCAGTATAGTCGAAATCGTTTTTCAACAAATAAAACTTGTAACTCAAATATCTAAAAGAAGTTCGAGGTTGAGCACAGGGAGTAAATAGGAATTCACACACTAATATTTAATAAATGAGCACAAAAATAAGCACAATAATGATATTCAATGAATATTAATCTGTCACATTAGATATTCAATGATGCTCGATGTATTTCAAGAGTTAAAGAGGATAAAAAGATATCTAAGACAAAATAATAGTGATTTGAATCACCAATTATTAATCTAAGCATATATATATCAAATACTCATTAATGTCAAATAAATGAACAGTGATTAGACGTCTGGCAGGTGGCCCAGATGACTTCAATGTCACTTGCTACAGTGTCTTCAATCTTCTGTTCTTCTTCTCTGCTTCTGTTGCTTCTTTTCTCCTTCCTTCTTTCCTTCGTCACAGCTCTTCAGCCTTGTCTTTCTGCTTTAGCCTCTTCTTTTCTTCTCAGTGACTAAGTGTCACACAGCTACACCAAGGAGCAAAACCCACCCCTCCCCCGCTCTCTCTTTCTTTCCTTCCTCCTCTCTTCTTTCTCTCAGATAGTTGGGTAATCGGGTATACGAGTCGTGTAATTGGGTCAGGGCTGCATGAGTGAGTGTTGCAGCTGAGGAGTGAGGCTAGTCGGGTCGGGTCGGTGAAGGGTGAGCGGGGACCTCACCCCTAAGTGTTTGAGGCAAATAACCCTCGGCACGAATTCAATTTATGCACCTTCAGTGATCCCAAATTCCATGATGTGGGACTAACTTTCCCACATTTTTCACATGCATCTGCAGGTGCTTGTCTTCGTCCAATTAAGGGTGAAGGAGCTCTCGAAACTCCTTATTGAAGGCCTGAGTATCTTCCTGGGAATAAGCTGCATCACCTGGAGGTGGCACCTAGGGGTAATAGTGGTTAGAACACCACGAACACTGTCGGAGGGATGACGCGGCGACAGAGCTCTGGCCGAAGACTTGAAACACAAATACGGGCTTGAAAGCCCTTGTTAAATGGTTCAATAGAGTCACCGGAGTACGTGGAAGATGGTGGCGGTGTCCATGGGGTGTGGGAGTACGTGGAGTGGTCGGATGGAGACGGAGAAGGTGGTTGGTGATGGGTGTGTTTAGGGGGTGGTGTGAGTGGATGGAATGGGAAATAAAGATGGGGTTTTGATGGGCGTGAGATGGCGGAGGTTGTGGGGTCATTGGTGAGGCGGTTGACTGCTTCTGGTGTGAGATGGGCCTCGCTGGAGAGGTGGTCGGAGTGGAGATCAAAGGTGGCTTGCATGTGCGTCGGTGGTTATTTTTGGGTTTTGAGTAAAGGGATTTAACTTAGGAAACTAAGGGAACCTAATCTAACCTTAAACTAACGGATGAAAGGGGGGAATGCCTACACCGGTGGTATGCAGAACATGGGGAAGACGAAACCTCTGGTGGGAGAAGCGGCGACGACGAGGGGAGATGGGCAGCAGTCGCAGGTATTACGACATGCGGAAGAAACTGGGGATGAAGAATCCGCTTGCTATGGTATGTGAGAGCAGACGGGGAAGGTGGTTGAAGGTCGCCAGAGCTCATGGAGCATTCGGCCAGAGAAGAGGGAGGGAGGTTTTCCTGCCAAAAATAAGCTAAGGAGGTAAGGTTTGCTTCAGAGGGTCTTTTATAGGCCATAGGAGGTCCTTCCAAGCTTGGAAATCAAGCTTAGAAGCTTGGGGCTTACACACATGTAGGATACCCAAACCTCCAAAAGGTTCACACGAGCTTTGGAATAGGATTCAAAGCCTCGTACATGGCTCAAATGGAAGGCAATTTCCTTAGGAATCCCCCTTTCTATTTTGGGAAAGATTCGTCAATCAATCAGGGAGAACTCTCCAATCAAAGGTTGCTGGAGTACGACTTCCTCTGCAATAATGGCAGAGGGACCTGAGTGCAAAGAATGATGATAAAGATAGGGACCCATTTGTAATTATTTCAAAAGATAGGGGCATAAATGTGAGAGAAAAGAATCAAACCGAACTGGAATGCAAACTAGGTCAAGGTGATCTATGATTGGGCCCAAATTTTGGTACAAACCTAATTTGGATCCAATGAATCTGATGGTGATGTCGGATTTAGATTTTTACCAAGTTTAACTGGATAATTTGTGTAGAAACCTAAATTTGGGCAACTGTCTATCTGAGACTCTATTTTATATCAAATTGGGTTCCAATGGTCAAAGCAAGCATACCAAACCCTATAGAATATTTTTATATGATTTTTAGAAGGTTTAGGAGAATTTTATCCTGACCAGAACTTCAGTTAATTAAGCAGGTCTGTTTTTAGGATTTCAGATGTCTATTAATTCTCAAAACGCGTGAAAACATGTTTCTGTCTGCATGAACCCACTTATTAGACATTTATGACCATTTAACCTTTAATTAACCCATGGGAAATCCCGTGATTGTTCTACATTTAAGATATTCTGTTAAAATTGTAGTTTTACCCCTATTTTAATGCATTTCTCTCAAAATGGATATGCAATGAATTACGGTCTTCTGGCGGTTATGTAGGAGCATTTATCAATGAATTATGACTAATTAAAGCTAGGTATGGATAATGATGACGTTATCATCAGCTTCTGTGGTTGATATGTGCCATCCTGATGATGAAGAGTGGAAGATTCCTTCTTCTATTGATAGCCGTGTCACTAGAACTGGTGAGGAGACAAGTTTTATATGTCTAGCCTTGGCTGCCTTCAGGCCAAGAGAGAGGCTGGATATGTTTGAGCGGAAAAAAAAGGGTCTATGCCCCTTGCAGCACTTATGAGGTCCTTTCAGATGTGCAGGATAATGATGATCATCGCCGTGTATGTTCCCATCTTTAAAGACTAAAGATCCCATTGAAGGTTTAGATTTTTCTTTGGTTACCTAAACGTGGAGGTTTGGTCAATGGGTCGTTTAGGAGAAGGATCCTTGGTGTAGACATCACACCTTACCCCTTTTGTAGCTTTGAGGAGGATGACGCCAGACATCTTTTCAATACATGCCTAGTAACTAATGAGGTGTGGCACAAGTTTTGTTCCTTTCCCCTTCCTGAGTAGGAGATGTTGTGGATCCATTTTAGGTCTAGTGGCAAGCCACATGTGATCATGGCTGCAATTTTGTGGGTGATTTGGAGAGCCCAAAATGATGAAACCTTCAATGGGGGTGATGTGTGGGTGGAGAACATTTGTGGGGATGTAGTGTTGAATACCAAGTTATGGCATGAGAATTTGTAATTGATTCATAATAATATATTTGGACAATTACTGTGAATGTTAGTAGTCCTTTCTCATTTTCAAAAAAAAAGAAAACCAACCATCCTCCAAAAGAAAGCGGAAGCTAGTGAAGCTAGGGCTACTCAGAATTTAACCTTCCAAATCCAATTGTTGAATAAAAATTTTGAGAGGCTCATGTCGAACCCCAGCACATTCCCATAGTCAGCTTCCCAAGTCTAGGCTATTTCTAAATGCTCCATTTTCCAAAGCACTCTTCACGCCACTGTTAGGTGTCACTTGGCAAATCAACTCCACGAGTTAGTTCAGGCAAACCTGAATGCTACCCAAGGGTTTTGTGCATCTCCCAAGAATAATCTATATTCTACTACCTACAATCCTTGGTGAAGGAACCACCCAAATTTCTTGTTGAAGCGAGGTGATGCTTTCAACTCGGGGAACACAAGACCCCAACCCTTCCTGTCACAACAATTCCAACCCCCTCCATAGCCCAACAATTTTGAGTTGGATGGCCTTAAAGCAATGATGAAGGCCATGCAAGAAAACCAGAATATGATCATTCAATTTCAGAATAAACCATCCAAGAAATGCAATCCCAAATTGGCCACCTTGTTGAGGCTGTGTTAAGACCGATGCCACCAAAACCCTTTTAAGATGTCTGGGAGTTGGTCCAGACCTCTGGTCAGATGTCTGGACACCTTCCCAGATGTCTGGAAATTAATTTTTGCATGCGTACAACCGCAAGTCTACGTGTGTGCCGCATGCAGACTGAACCCCAGCCACCCTCTTCTCTTTCTCTCCCTTCGCCGACTTGTAGGACCTTTTCTCTCGTGCCTACAAATAATCCCCTCCTCTCCCTCACGCCACCCCACCCCATCCGTCTCCTCCTTCCTCCAGCGCGAGAGTGAGAGTGAGAGCGAGTAGCAGCTACAGTCGAGTGCAGTGGCAGAGAGGAGAGGGGCAGCGAGAGAAGGGAACAGCAGAGAGTGCACTAGCCGTGAGGGAGCTCGCCGGAGAGGCTTGCGGCTAGTCGAGCATGTGCGAGGTGGAGTGTTGTGTCGGGGAAGTCCTCCTTGACGCTACTGCACCTAAAGCAGCGGGCGAACGACCGCGGCGCGGTCGCGCGCAGCAGGAAGAAGATGAAGGAGGTTCTGATTTTGGGATTTTTCCTAGAATCAGACGTTTGGACCTACATCTAGACGACATGGACGATGTCTGGAGGAGGCTCTAGACGACTGAGAGGTACATACTGTGCATATACATCCCTTTTTGCGGATACGGCCATGCAGGCCATTCCGCCGATGCTCCGTCACGTGCCATGTTTAAGAGTTTTCGCGTGCGTGTGCAGGATTCGCTTCGGGAAGGCGCATGACACGCCCTCCCACGCGGTCCAGACATCTGGGCGAGTCACCAAACGGCGGAGAGCATCTCTAGACATCCGGAGAGGTGGTCGGACATCTGGAACTAGGTCTAGACGGTTCAACACGATCCCTGGACGTCTGAGGAGCAGCACAGAGTGAGGTATGGATCTGGACTCCTTTTAAGACATCTGGAAGATGTTCCAGACGTCTGATTTGAGTCAGAATTGTCATTTTTGACCTGTTTAGGGTCCGTTCGAGGTCCGATTTCTGCGTTTAAGATTTTGTTCTTCTTCGTATAAGTTCCTCTACTTGTTGGAATGCTTTTATCATATTTCTGAGTGGTTTCTTGTGGTTGATCGTTGTGTTAGGACCTCGTTCCATTGCGGATTTGGAGGTTGTGGAGGCACGTGGACCTACCGATCATGCCCCCATTACTTCCGATTTTGCGGGTAGAGTGGCTTCCCTTAGTTAATTATAAACATAAATGCATATCTGGAATAAATGATAGATCCTAGGGTATGGCATGAATCCTAGGACCAGAAAAATTAGATTGAATGATAGATCCTAGGGTATGGCATGAATCCTAGGACTAAAAACACTAGAACGATTGTATTAAATGCCTGAAATGTAGTCTTGGAATGAGTAGATAATAATTGCCTGTAATTGGATAACAGCTGCCTGTGAAATGTAGAGTACTGTTGTTAGTAACTGCTACATGTAATTTCTGTTGTTTGAAATTAAATACGAGTTGTCTGTATATAAATTGGAAAAGAAAGATTGGATGTTGGAAACACGTGCTATCTGTGAATAAACATAAAATGATGAAACATAGTATGGCTTGGCCTGAGAAACATGAGCATGAACCCTATGGGGAATTAGGAGTAGAGCTCCTGGAAATAAATAGAATGGAACTGGAAATGTGAATGGGGAAGTGAGCTGGCCCTTGAGTACGGAGTACCAAGGAGAGTGACTGTCCCCTTGTTTAGTGCAGAGCGGAGCTAGTCGCCCTAGGGTTGGGACCCAGGATTAGGACTGGCCACTTTGTATCGACTCTATGGCCCTCGCGTACAGTACCGAGGAGAGATACTAGTGTAGGGAGAGAGCTAGCCACCCCACGGGGCCCGGGGTTCAGCTAGCTGTCCTACACCGACTTGTTAGGCCCACTAGGCCAACCAGGGTTGTCAGGCGAGGGTGCGCGGACTGTGGAGGGGCGAGACCCTTGTTTGGTTACTGTGGAGGGGCTAGACCCCTATTACTGAGAGAGCTCTGCCCTATACTGGTTCCGTGCTGTGCTTTGGGCGCACCCGTTAACGAAAACGACTGACTGCGTGCCAGTACAGGGTAGCTACCCGTGCGTTTATCGCGCGTGTCGTAGTCACCATTACGTTTGTCAGCGACCTTAGGGTGGTTGACTGAGGGTAGGACCACCACGGGGGACTCTCTCGGCTAGGAGAGCACCACGTGCTACTTCTACTTTTCGGAAAAGACTGCAATCAAGATCGTTCCCACGAGGAACATTCAAGATCAAGAAAAAGACCTGATAAATAAACCAAGTGATGAAAGAAAGAATAATTAGTTAAATAAAGAAAGAAATTGAAAACATCAGTTACCTGTCCACCTTTTCTATTTCTCTTATCTAGCTGGTTGCCACTCTACTCAGCGTTTCGCTGACATGTCGTACTTACCACCTTTTTCAGGTCTAGGTGTTGAGCAGCCAGAGCCTATGGCTGCGGAGGGTGCTGGGCCTAGTAGAGCCCAGTAGTTGTACTTTTGTTGTACCCATTTTCTATAGTAGTGAGTATTTTGTTACACCTTTGTACTCTTTCATTGTAAACTTCATATTCCTGTACCTATTTTTAATTCTATACTGTTGTGGTGGTGTGTGCTGTAGTAGTTACTTCTTTACTGCTGTACTTTGTTACTTTTAGTTGCTTGCATGGTGAATGTGGTTTATTTTACTGCTTTTTGGTTACTTTCTCGTTGGACGACTGGGTCTTGGGATCAGTCAAGTCGGTCCGATTCTCGTGTCTCGTAGGGATTCGGGAATCGGGTCGTAACAGGCTGTTAGGCAATGTGATCCTGGAAAATTACCTAGCTCATCTAAGGGGAAACCTAAGGGTAAAGGGCCCTTTATAAGGGAGCATGCTAAGGTTGTAACTGTTTTGATTAGTGGTAAAGAAATCTTCAACTGAAGTCACTCCTTCGGTCACGCCTCCTACCAACCCTACACTGACTTCCATCGAGGAAAAGCCACTTTGCCCCTCCTCGCTTGAAATCACTCACCCGGAGGATGTTGTCATTCTTCCACCTCTTTCCAGCCATGACAACCCCTCCACCTAGTGGCCGAGAGCACCCTTTGTAGAGAGTCTATCCATCCCTTGGGCATCTTCTGCTGGCTCATTTGGAGCCAAAGATAGGATGCAAGAGATTATGGAGACACTTAAGTAGGTTCATATCAACCTACCTTTGTTGGATGCTATTAAGTAGATTCCATCCTATGCTAGATTTCTGAAGGGCCTGTGTCGCAGAAGAGAAAATCACGAAAACAGGCCCAGGCTAAGGTCGTCCTGCTCGACCTGGTTAGCTCAGTCCTACGACATGGTACACCCCCCAAACTGAATGACCCAGGACCCCATATATTTCTGTGGTCATTGGAGACCAACGCATTGATGAGGCTCTCCTCAATCTGGGTGAGTAGGTTAATATATTACCGAGCTCGATCTATAAGCTATTAGGAGGAGGAGAATTAAAGCCTGGTCTTGTTGTCCTCCAGATAGCTGATGGATCTCTCAAGACACCATGTGGGCTTTTAGAAGATGTCCTGGTGAGAGTTGAGGACTACTTTCTCGTTGATTTCTTGATATTGGATACTAACCCATCCAACCAGCCCACAAAACCTTCAATTATTTTAGGGCATCCCTTTTTGGCCACGGCTAAGGCCTCTATTAAATGCAAATTAGGGGCAGTTAAGATGGGCTTCGGAAATCAAAAAATTCGAATAAATGTGTTTGATGCCTATAAATAACTGGATTGGAAGATTGTTCCCAAATTGAGGTGATCGATGAGATTGTAGAGGAGATGACACGAGCTTTTTTATGTGATGATCCCCTCCGAATGGTCATTTCTAATGACCATACCCAGACTCTTGAAGAATGTGAGGGGGATATGCCTGAATTAAAAGAACTGTTAGGTGTCAAAGCCGAGTCTCACTCCCTGCCATGGACAATTAAGGTAGATACGCTACTGAAGGTGGGGGCATCAAACCTAATTCCCTCGATTCTAAAAGCTCCTGACTTGGAGCTTAAGCCACTCCCTAAGTCCCTCAAGTATGCTTTCCTTGGGCCCAATGATACACTCCCCGTCATCATCTTTACTGTGCTATCTGAGACGCAAGAGGGAGCATTAATTGAATATCTAAAATGACACAAGGAAGCCATTGCTTAGACTATAGTTGATATCAAAGGGGTCAACCTGACTCTCTGTATGGATCACATTTACACCAATGAGTCAGTGAAACCCTTTCGAGATATGCAGAGATGGTTAAACCCTAATATGTAGGAAGTGGTAAAGGAGATTTTGAAATGGTTAGACGCTGAGATCATTTATCTCATATTTGATAGAAAATGGGTCAGTCCTTTACACGTAGTGCCTAAGAAGATGGGATTCACTGTTGGAACAAATGAGAAAGGGGAGAAGGTTACCACTAGGCCCCACCAGACCCTCAACTGGCTTGAGGGTTTGTATTGATTATCGTTGCCTAAACACCGTGACCTAGAAAGACCATTTCTCGTTGCCATTTATTGATCAGATACTAGAGAAGTTGACAAGGAATAAATACTTCAGTTTTCTTGATGGGTATTTTGGGTACAATCAAATCGCCACCTTTCCAGACGATCAGGAGTGTACTACTTTTACGAGTCCTTATGGCACCTTTGCTTTCCATCGCTTGCCATTTGGACTATGTAATGCTCTAAGAACATTCCAGCAGTGTTTGATGTCTATCTATTCAGACATGATAGACGAGTTCATAGAGGTTTTCATGGATGAATTTTCTATCTACGACATGTCTTTTGACCACAGTCTTCACATTTAGAAAAAGTTCTCACTTGTTGCAAAGAGATAGGATTGGTGCTCAACTGGGAGAAAAGCCATTTCATGGTCCAGCAAGGCATTGTTCATGGGCATGTAGTGTCTAAGCAGGGTCTAGAAGTAGAGAAATCCAAGGTTGAGTTCATTTCCAAACTCCTACTGCCCACCAATGTCAAGCACATCCGATCATTTCTCAATCATGCAGGCTTTTATAGGCACTTCATTAAGGATTTTAGCAAGATTTCTAGGCCACTTTATGACTTAGTGGAGAAGGACATTGCCTTCATTTTTGATAAAAAGTGTGTTGAGGCCTTCCAAGTCTTGAAGGAGGCCCTCATGACTACGCCTATTCTAAGAACACCTGATTGGACCATCCCATTTGAATTGATGTGCGATGCTTCAGATTTTACCGTGGGAGCGATCCTTAGTCAAAAGGTTGATAAAAAGCGTCACGTGCTTTATTATGCTAGCAACACCCAGACTGAGCCATAGCAAAACTATATTATGGCGGCTTTGGAGAAGTTTAGGTCCTATCTTCTAGGATCTAAGGTTGTGGTGTATATGGATCATTTTTCCTTGAAGCATTTGCTTGCCAAGAAAGACACCAAACCTAGACTTATTCGATGGATGCTGTTACTATAGGAGTTTAACCTTGACATCTGTGACAAGAAAGGGGTCAAGAATGTAGTACCAAGTCATTTATCCAGGATCCTAGTTGAGGCTTCAACCCTGTCAAGAAATATTCATGAGACTTTTCTTGATGAAACTATTATGGTGGTACAACCAATGACCCCTTGGTATGCTGATGTCGTCAACTACTTATCACGGGTGAGATCCCCAGTACATGGGATAAGCAGAAGCGAGACAGATTTCTCGCTGACACTAAACATTATCACTGGGAGTACCTTGAACTTTTTAGAATAGGTCGTGACCAAGTCTTCTGTAGGTGTCCCCTAGAGGAGGAGCAACTGAGTGTCTTGAAATTCTGTCACACATTGCACTGTGGAGGACACTTTAGTGCTAAGAAGATTGCCTTTAAGGTTCTCTAGTCTAGTTTCTGGTGGCCTTTACTATTCAAAGTTTCTCATACTTATATGGGGGCATGTCTTCGTTATCAAAAGACTAGAACGATTGGGAAGTGGGACGAGATGCCCTAGCAGCCTATTCTTCTTGACGAGATACTCAAGGTTTGGGGCATAGATTTCTTGGGCCCCTTCCCATCGTCCCATTGTTATGAATGTATCCTCAAGGCAGTTGATTATGTATCAAAATGGATAGAGGCCATTATGACTAGGACCAACGATCACTCTATGGTCATGGATGTTGTCAGGGCTAATATCATTTCCTGATTTGGTTGCTCGAAGATGATCATTAGTGATGGGGGACCTCATTTCCAGCATGCTCACTTCACCTGTCTACTTAAAACTCTTGGTGTCACCCACAAAGTGGCGGCCCCATATCATCCATAGATAAGTGGACAGGCCGAGGTGTCCAATAGGGAGATCAAAAAAATCCTTGAGAAAACTATAAGACCGGATAGGAAAGATTGGTCGAAGAAATTGAATGACACATTATGGGCTTACAATATTTCTTATAAGACCCCCCTGGGTATGTCTCCCTTCTATATAGTGTATGGCAAAGCTTGCCATTTGCTTGTTGATTTGCTTGTTGAGATTGAGCATAAGGCCTATTGGGCTATCAAGAATGTCAATATGGATCTTAAGAAAGCAGGCAAATCAAGCTTGTTAGAACTCACTGAGCTTGAGGAGTTGAGGAATGAGGCCTATGAAATTGCTCAATGATGTACAACTACCCTACATAGTTAATTAATCATTGTTAAGTTATAGTATAGGGAGTAAGGTAATCGCCACATTTAATAAATTTTACTGGTTAAGTCTAGGTCATTCATTGGGAGGCTAAATTAAGTATATCATTCACCAATTATTTGAAATTACTCTTTATTAATTAACTAACTATTCTACACTTAGCTTATATACATAATTACTATATAAAACTTAATAACATAACTTACAAAACTAAGATAACCATTACTACTTAAGTTACTTCTAAGTTACATATATACTTAAATTATAACTACTAACTACTTATTAATAGATACTATATTACTTAATTAAGCTAGGGCTTTGATGGGAACACCATCATGAGCCATAACTAGCTTAATTTGGTCTTATAAAGTCAATAAAAGCTCCTACATATCCGTCAGAAGGTCTCTTGAGCAGGGTGAATTGTTTTGAGAAGAAAAGATGAAAATAGGGTTATTTCTATAATTTTACCATCTTATCACAAATACAGAATAACCATGGGGTATGCTAAGGGTTTATTAAAGATCATTTAGCCATTAATGCATAATAAGAGGATCCATGCAGACAAAAATGGGTTTTCACGCATTTCAAGAATTAATAGACATCTAAAATCCTAAAAATAGACCTGCTTAATTAACTGAGGTTTTGGTCAAGATAAAATTCATCTAAACCCTCTAAAAATCATCAAAAAATATTCTTCAAGGTTTGGCATCTTTGATTTGACCATTTGAACCCAGTTTGACCTAAAACAAAATCTCGTACAGATTATTGCCCTAATTTGGGTTTTTGCACAAATTACCCAGTCAAACTAGGTCAAAACAAAAATCCAAGTTCACTGTTGGACTCCTTAGGTCCAAATTAGATTGGTACCAAAATTTGGGCCGAATTAAAGATTGTCTTGACCTAGTTTGCCATTTGGTCCACTATGACTTTCTATTTCACCAGTGCCCCTAACTTTTGAAATTCCTTACAAATATCCCCTATCTTTGACGTCACTCTTTGCAAAAAGGCCCCTTTGCCATTGTCGTGAAGGAATCCTAATCCGGCAAGCTTCTTTTGGCAAGAACATAGTGGTTACTTGATGAATCCTTCTCAAAATTGAAAGGGAGATTTGTTAGGTAATTTCCTTCCTATTGAGCCATGTCCAAGTCTCCAATTCTTTCCCAATCTCTCATGCGAACGTATGAGAGATATGGGTATCCTACTTCAGCGAACTTACCAAGCTTGAAAGCTTGATTTCCAAGCTTCAAACCTCCATCTATGGCTTATTTAAAGACCCCTGAGGACAAATCGTCCTCTTCATGCTCGTTTTTGGCTAGAATACCTCTCCTTCCTCCCTCCCCTTCGACCGAAAAGCTCCATGATGTCCGACGAACTTCTCCGACCACTCTCGTCATTCGCTCACAATACCCACGGTGGATTCCTCTTCCTCTCCCTCTTTTGCATCGCGCCATACCAACGGGCACCCCAATTCTCCTCATCTCGTCGTCTTACCCTCACCGGAGCTATCTTCGTCTCCAGCATCGACCACACTAGACTCGGTGTCACTGACGTGCTACGGATGTGTTTGTTTAAAAGGGTCGTTGTAGTTCGCGTTTGCAACGTCGATTTTAAATGAAGACACAGATGTGAGTCTGAGTATCGAATACAGGGAGGCGTGAAAAATCAGAATTTTATATCACTTAATGTCACGAAAATGGCGGGTTTTCGCTTGCGAGAAAATGCGGGAGAAGAGCGAGTAAGAGAGAGAGAGTAGGGTTAGAGTCTTTTGAGTCATGGCATTCACTTATATCAAGATGGAAAACAAAATCAATACTATATTTAACATGCAACTCGAGTTTTACAAATACAACAATAGCTAAATCCTTAAACAAAAGTAAAGTAAAGCTAGAGTAAAGGGAGAGAAAGAGAGAGAGAGGGGAGATGGCGAGGCGGCTACGGCGGTGGAGGAGGGCTCCGTCGGTGAATCATCGACTCCATTGATTACAAAAGGTGCTAAGGGAAGCTAGGAGGGAGTTACAACACTTGCCAAGTGAATTCTATGCCTCCCATGGGTGTTTGGAAGGGGTTTAAATAGGAAGAAGGTCTTTCCAAATGAAGGAGTGGACGTCGCTAAAACCCTTCCCAAAACGTTGGTGAATACCCCTGCCCATCGGTCGCACACATGCACCGTTCTTCTTCTCCTTCGCGATCTGTGTGCGGCCGCTAAGGACCGTTTGATCCCCGATCAACGGTCCAGATCGCGTGCGCCCGCGCTCTTAGATTGCGCCTCAAGCGTGCGTGAGATCGGGTGTTGTCGACCGGCGTAGGCGCATGCATGGAAGCATTGACACTTGAGGAGGCACCGTGTAGCGCTATCGAGACCTCTCAATGGCGATCAGGCAGTCGAATTTGGACGCGCGGGCGAATTTGGTGGATGAGCTGCAGCGGGCGGCTCAAACCCATGCCTTCTGCGCATAAGGTGGAGGCGCGACCATTGCGCTGTCTCTGCGGATGGTTGCGCTTCCTCGTCAATCCTCAGCCGTTCGATGGAAATCGAACGGTCGTGGATAGCTCCTGCGTGATGAGGCAATGCTCCGCTGCGAGCGGGGGCGCATCTGATGCTACCACGTGGCCACCTCGTGGCCGTTGATCATTAGATCAACAGTCAGAACTTCTTGGGCCATTTGTGGGAGCTCCAGATGTCGGATTTGGCCAATTTCAAGTCCGTTGGACTCCATTCGTCTCTCTGAATCCATCCGTGTAGTCTGCTTGCTCATTCGAGGCTTGTTTTGACATGGACTTGCATAAATAGCCATTAATATTAGTTTATAAGCAATCTTTAACATGCGATGTATGCAATGCTCCCATGCCCCTTTCATGATGTGATATTCATGCATATTATCTTTAAGATCGACCCCGTTTGGCAAAATTATCATCGTAAAATGTAGTGTAATCATACCCCCATGCTTACTCCTTGCTAGTCCCTAGCAAGGTTCATTTAGCCATCATTCTCAGTCAAAATTCAGGAAGTGATTATTTAGACATTTTGTTACTTGTCAACAAGAGAAAATATACTAAGATGCTGATCTACTGAGACTCAACAGCGCCCGGGTGTCTGCCAAAATATGAATCGCTTGAATCCTTGCTTTAAGGCATATATATATATTTTTCCTTTTCATCTTTTCTCATTTTTATGGATTTTTGGATTCGAGAGTGTGTTGGTAACTTTTTACGGCTACCCAACCCACCCAAAACTCAAAAAAGACTCTAACTGCTAAGCATCTTGGTGTGAAGATTGTGATAAACTCACTCAATGGTAATTCAAACAGACTTCGGGTTTCTACGCCCCTAGGTGACCGGAAAAGGAAGTGTTTTGCTTAAAGGTGTATCTGTCCGATCAGTAGCTTTCTCCCTACTTTTATTTTATTTGGGGTGAACACAAGGATTTTTCCTGTGTATATCTCCCCGGATTGCTCTACTTCCCCGCTTCTTCCTTAAGTGTTTTGGGTCTTTTTGTGCATTTAATGAGCTGGGTTTTGGACAATCGACCAATGGCCTGTTGCCCACGATCACTTGCTAGCCATACTCATGTGGTGAAGTATGGCTTATTTTGTTCTTTTTCTTCTTTTCTATTTTTTTTCTATTTTTGTTTAGTAGGTGGCTTCACTGATCTCAAATTTACCTAGAGGCAATAAAAAGAAAATGGTCCTGTGGCTGGGCTCTGGACAATCAGCCAATGGACTGTTACCCACGACAACTTGCCAGCCATACCACCCTAGAAGGTTCATTAGCTACCCAATTTCTGTCAGAAACTCCGAGTCAGTCAAAGCAAAAATGTGTGCAGATGCTTAGAATAAAAGTCCCTCTGAGTCAGAGGACAAGTTGATAAGTCATATACTTATCACCTTATTTTATTGGTGGATTAGAATAAATTAAGGTTGCAAGGATTTGAAGCTAAATCCATATTTTAACGGATACCAGGGCTGATTAAGCCTGAAGCTTGAAAAGTCTAAGTGTTCAGGTTCTTTTTGTATTATTTCCCATTGTTGACAAGTTCTTAATGCCTAAGTTTTTCTTCCTAAATTCAAAATTTTTTATTTTATTTCATTCAGACTAATTAAATGAACTCAAAATCATACAAATTACCACCCCCCCATGCTTAAGTTGGACAATGACCTCATTGACAAATACATGGATGCAATAGGGGTTCAGAAAGATATTACCTGAGTGAAGTAAAATACCTGATCGATCTGAATCTTCTGGGTTGCCTCCTAGGAAGTGGTGAGTTTAATGCCTCCAGTTGGGCGGTGCTTCGTGTCATCCCTTAATGAGGGTGACAACCTCCTTTGGGGGAACTTGGGCGAGGAAGTGTTTCAATCTCTAACCATTGACTGTGAAAGTATGCCTAGTGTTCGGATATGCGATTTCAACTGCCCCATTGGAGTAGAGCTTGACTACCCTAAATGGTCCTGTCCAGTTGGATCTGAGCTTCCCAGGGAAGAGTTTAAGTCGAGCGTCAAAAAGCCAGACTTGCTGATTAGGCTCGAAGGTTTTTCTGTGAATGAGTCGGTTGTGGATGGCTTTCATCTTTTCCTTGTACAACCGATTATTCTCAAAGGCATCCCGACTAATCTCCTTGAGCTCGGAGAGTTGGAGTGTCTGCGCACCAGCTAACAGCCCAACTCAAGGAGATTTGTCGGGATGCGTCATGTTAGTCGGGATGCACCATGTGAGTTGGAGTCAAAGTTAGTGGTGGTGATGGCTTCAATCCATTTGGAGACATAGTCTATAGAGACTAAGATGTATTCAAAGCCATTGGATGGTAGAAAGGGGCCCATAAAATCAATACCCCAGATGTTGAAGATCTCGACGATCAGAATGGGTTGGAGGGGCATCATGTCTTTCCTGGTCATTGTCCCCAGAGTCTGGCAGCAAGAGCAAGTCTTAGCAAAGTTGTGTGCATCCTTAAATAAGGAAGGCCAGTAAAATCCAGACTGCAAAACCGTTGCAGCCATTTTCTTTCCTAAGAAGTGGCCACCACAAGCTTGGTCATGACAAAAGGATAGCACACTCTGAACTTCATCCTCTGGAATACACCTCCTGATGATCTGGTCGACAGAGAGGCGAAACAACATGGGATTATCCCAGAAATAGTGCTTGGTTTCAGCCAAGAACTTATCTCGTTGCTGTCTGGATCAGCTGTGCGGGGTCTGTCCTACAACCAAGTAGTTGACATAGTCGGCATACCAAGGTAGTTTCCTATCTTGCACAACCAGAATTTACTCATCAGGAAAGGTGTCAGATAAGGGCAAGGAAGGCCCAATGTGCTCTGGGTGGAGTCTGGACAGGTGATCGGCCACAACATTCTTTGACCCAGCTTTGTCGCAAATTTCTAGGTTAAATTCCTGCAAGAGTAGGATCCATCTGGTGAGTTTGGGTTTTGCATCCTTTTTAGCCAACAAATGCTGGATGACCGAGTGCTCTGTATAGATGGTCAAGTGGGATCCCAAAAGGTAAGATCGAAACTTTTCAAGTCCAAAAACTACGGCGAGCAGTTTTTTTCTGTGACCGTATAATTTCGTTGGGCCTCGTCCAACGTCTTGCTCGCATAGTGACAGAAAGCCGTTTTCGCGCATTTGAAAGTCATCGAAAATCGTAGTATAGTCGCGCAAAAATGTTCGTCAAAGATTTGATTTTTAAAGATAACGAGACTTGAGTCCCGGTCGTTCGTCTCTGGGAGGTGTTATTTTTGTTTTTGAATTCGATCTTAAAGCCGCTCTACTTTATTTAAACGACATGCTTGTGCATAATATATAGGCGGTTAAAGAGTAGGCACTTAAATCACTCAAATATGATAATCATTCAGCTCAAGTTGATTTCAAACACATAAGAGATATATATATATATATAAAATGAAATTTCATTCATCATGGGAGAGTTGTTGCATAAGGAAATCTAGAGGAAAGCTTATACATGAATGCTTAAAATTAAATCTAACTACCAGAAAACGATTGCATACAAGAATCAACGGGGGAATTTCGCATGCATCATTGGGGGAGAAGTAAGACTACTCTACTAAGCAGTAAATGAAAGCAATAAAAATTATGAAGAGCATGATCTAGAGCTAAAAGAATAGAGGGCATTCAGGGGTGGTCCTCGATGGCCTTGGAGTGGTTGAGAGGAGAATGAGGGGCGGCCAATGTAGCTTAGGTCGACCCTTGGAGAGAGGTAGGGTTGATCCAGCATTCCGGCATGGTGTCCTCCATGGTGGTGGTAGTGAGCTCGTGGAGGTGGAGTGAGTGGCTAAGTGGAGGTGGCGTGAATGGCACCAATGGAGAGTAATTGCCAAGGGAGTGAATGGGTGCCAACGGCCACCCAAGGGGTCTTTTTATAGACCTAAGGGAAGCTCTCTAGAGAATTATGGAATTCTCTAGAGAGGCCTATGGTGGGAGCTCGTGGGAGAGTGAGAGAGAGAGGGTGGATGGTGGTTTTTAGATCCACCAAATGTGGATCTAAAAATTGAATGGCTCTTGGTTGCTATTTTTGGCAACCAAGGCAACCACACATGGTAGAGAGTTCTAGAGAACTCTAGGCTAGATATTTTCGTGTGGATGGTGTGTGTGGGTGTGTGTGGGTCGAAACTTAGGTGGCTAGGTTGATTAGGTTGGGTTCTAGTGGGTTTAGGTCAAGGTAAGTCTCAAATTAGGGTTATAAACCCTAATTCACTAAGGGAAAGTGCAATTAAACTTAATACAAGTTTAATTGGGTGTGTGGAAACTTAAATGAGAGTAAAACAACTAAATTAAGTCAGGTCTAGTTCAATTGGACTCTCACTATGTCCAATTGGACAGTGTGTGCTGAGATCAAGGCTCAATTGGACTCAATGAGTCCAGTTGAATAGGCTGATGGAATTGACTAAGATCCAAGTCAATTAGGTTTAGTGAGGACCTAATTAGGTCCTTAGGGAGGTCTAGAGGTGATGTACTAGGGTTAGGGTACCTTTATTTGGGTTCCTATGGGGTTGGAATTGGGTTTAGGGACCTAGAGATCCAAGATCAAGGCTTAAATCTCAAAACAGGAATTGGAGAGCAGTATTAGACGTCTAATTATAGAATCAGACGTCTTATACTCAAACTCAGAAGTCCAGACTTGTTGTCTGGACGTCCAATCAGAGTCAGGAAGGATTTCGGGTTCTGTTTTGGGTATTCTGCAGAAATTAGATGTCTGACAAAGTGTCTGGACGTCCAATAACACTGCAGAAGTGGGTTTGAAGTGTGCGGGAGTTGGCTAAGGGTCCTGGACGTTTTAAAACTTATCTAGACATCCAGAGAAGGGTTGGAACTAGGGTTTTAGGGCTTCCTAAGGTGTTGTGACCTAATCTAAGGGTGGCTAAGGCTTGGGGAAGTCTCTAGGCTATCCTAGGGCTAGGATGGACCTATGCTCTTCACATTTTACTGCTTTATTTCTACTTAATAGAATAGAAAACCTTTAACCCCCTTACATTATTATTCCTACATCTAAACTAGGCCTTCTTCTCCAGCTCTACTACAACTCCCGTTATTCCTGATCCAGCTTCAGATCCAGCTCCTGATCAGCTTATTCCCTACAATCGACATAATGCACTTAATCAGCACATTATAACATTATTTTATGCATAGCTAAAGGAAAGCAGTAAAGATGCAGATAATGCGTATGCATGCATGAATAACCCTAACTTATGCTAAGTCCTAGCCTAATTTAGGTCAATTAAGACCTATGATTGCTGCTCAATCACGTAGTAGATCACCATGGGTTTCTTGTCTTGTCTCTGTCCCAGGACTGCGCCTATGGCAAAGTCGATGCATCACACATGATCTCAAAATCCTAGGACCAGTATGGGGGCTGAAGTACAGGTGCGGTGGAGACTAAGCCCCTGAGGGTGTGGTAGGCCTGGATGCAATCAGAGGTCATGTGGAATAGGGCGTCATTGGCTAGAAGGTTGGTTAAGGGTTTGGAGAGCTTGGAGAAGTCTTTGATGAACCTTCAGTAGAAGCCAACGTGTCCAAGGAACAAGCGGATTTGCTAGACCGAGCTAGGTGGGGGAAGTTTGGAAATCAAATCAACTTTAGCTCGATCTACCTTAATGCCCCTATGCAATATGATGTGACCGACGACGATTCCTTCTTGAACCATGAAATGGCTCTTTTCCCAGCTTAACACCAAATTAACCTCGATACATCATTTTAGGATTTTCTCTAAGTTGCTCAAATAGTGGTCGAATGAATTCCCAAACATCGAGAAATCATCCATAAAGACCTCCAGGTATTCACCCACCATCTCTGAAAAGATGGCTAGCATGCGACGCTGAAAGGTAGCGGGTGAGTTGCATAACCCGAACAGCATACGACGGAATGCAAACGTACCGTACGGGCAAGTGGATGTGGTCTTCTCTTGATCTTCAGGAGGAATTGCGACTTGGTTATATCCTGAATATCCATCCAGGAAGCAAAAATACTTTTGCCCTGCCAATCGTTCAAGAATCTGGTCGATGAATGGTAGGGGGAAATGATCCTTCTTGGTCGCCTCATTGAGCTTCCTGTAATCAATACACACCTGCCATGCGGTGGTGGTGCGGGTGGGGATGGATTCGCCATGCTCATTGGTGACAACAGTGAGCCTGGCTTTCTTCGGAACCACTTGAGTGGGGCTCACCCAGGGGCTATCAGAGATGGGATAGATGATATCAGCGTCAAGCCATTTGATAATTTCCTTCTTAACGACCTCCCGCATATTTGGGTTTAACCGTCTCTGCATCTGACAGGAGGGTCATGCCCCATCTTCTAGGTAAATCTTGTGGGTATAATAGGTGGGGCTAATTCCTCTCAAGTCTGAAATAGTCCAGCCAATGGAAGCCCTATGTTCTGATAGGGTTACGGTCAACCTAAGTTCCTGATCCTTGGTTAGGTTGGCGTTGATAATCACTGGGAAGGTCTGGTTAGGTCCCAGGAAGACATACTTGAGATTCTCCGGTAGCGGCTTTACTTCAGGTGTGGGTGGAACAATCTTTGATGGAAAGGGGAAAGGCGGGAGTTGATCAACATCAATTTCCTCGAACAGTGTTGGTTGATGGTAATCAGCCCTACAAAGGTCTGCGTGCACAGATGGTGACGGGTCAGAACAGTCGTTACAAGATTGGGTCTGGTAGTTTGAGACAGAACTAAGGGTGAGGCATTCCTCGACCAAAGGCTCCACGAGATCGTGATCCTCGAGACAGTCGCAATCAAAAGACTTGGTCTTCCGGAAGATATCCAATTGCATCTTCCTATCTCCGAAGGCGATTTGCATACATCCCATGTCACAATCGATGTTTGCCTTAGCTGTAGCTAAGAAAGGTTTGCCTAGGATGATGGGTGTGTTCTGTAGCTGTTCAGGGACTTCCATGTCGAGCACCAAGAAGTCGACTGGGAAATAGAAGTCCTTGACCCAGACAATCACGTCCTCGATAACCCCCTTCGGGGTCTTCACAGATTTATCGGTCAACTGGATGGTCACAGGTGCGGACGTAAATTCTCTGAATCCAAATTGGTGGTACAAGGTCGTCGGAATAAGATTGATGGAAGCACCTAAGTCCAAGAGCGCTCTATCAAATGTCATGTCCCCGATATTGCAGGATATCAGGGGTGCTCTTGGGTCAGTTCGTTTGAGCGGAAGGTTGCTTGATATCATGAAATTTGCTTGCTCTGAGAGCACAACCTTCCTAGGTGCTTGAGGTCTTGGCTTATGCTTTGGTGTACAGGCATCCTTCAGGAACTTGGCGTAAGCTGGAATGTCTTTGATGGCTTCGAGGAGAGGAATATTAATATGAACCTGCTTAAAGATCTCCAGGAGCTCCTCATTCTCCATAACACTTTTCTTTTTCTTGATCGTCTCCAAGGCCTCGAGATATGGTGTCTGAATGTGAATAGGGTTTATTTCTGGGTCCTTGGGTTTTTCCTGCGCCTCTTCAGAGTCGGGCATTTCAGGGGGTGAAGTCATGGGAGGAGTCGGCCATTTGGGATCCTAGGTTTTGGTGCCGCTTCTCAAGGTCACCGCATTTGCAGAGGCATTGGGACCTGATAACACCACGCAAGGGGGTAGTAATTAGGTTGAATATGGCCCATCTTTAGAATAAAAGGCACAACATAAAGTAGAATAGGAGCATTGCATGCATCAAGTACCAAGATTGCTTATAAACTGCATTAATGGCCATTTGTGTAAAGCATGTGTCAAAGCAGGCCCCAGATGAGAAATCGGACCGCACAGATGGATTCAGAACGACGAACGGAGTCCAACGGACTCAAGATCGGCCAAATCCAACATCCGGAGCCCCCACAATGGGCCCAAGAAATTCTGACCGTTGATCTGGAGATCAACGACTCAGAAAGCGCCACGTCGCCCCGCCCCCACCGCTCGCACGCCCTCAAGCCAGCCAAGGACGAATCTCGGCCGTTGATCTTTGATCGAACGACCGAGATCCGCGTGCTCGCCCGCGGTCGCCGAGACAAAGCGCGGGCGTGGCGCAACGGCTAGCGCGCACGCTCGCATCGTAGTGACGCGCGCTCGAATTGCGCGGAGCAGAAATCAAGCGAGAGAGAAGGGAGCGGCAAAATTGGGCTGCCCGATCAGCAGCGGGCGGCCAGGATCGCGCCACGCGGAGCGATGATAGCTCCCGAGCGCCCACGCGCGCCCGAGGAGAGATCTAAGCGCGGGCGCAGGAGGATCTCAGCCGTCCGATCTTCTATCGGACGGCTCTCGTTCAACGTCCACGGATCGCGCATTGAGAGAGAGCGGGGCGGGCAGCTGACCGGCGGCAGGAGAGCTTCACCGACGTATCTGGAAGCGATTTTAGTGACGTTCTTGATGTCGCTAAAGCACATTCTTCTTTTAGGAAGCCCTTAACTCTATTTAAACCCCCTTCTACCACCATTCAAGGCATACTCTCCCACTTGCAACTACTCCACTCCTCTCCTAGCTAGCTTTAGGCACTCTTGTAATCGCCGGAGACGACGAGCCGCCGACGGAGCCTCCTCCACCGCCGTGGCTGCCTCGTCGCTCTCGACTCTCTCTCTACCTCTCTCTCTCTCTCTTTTAAGCTTTCATTTACTTTTGTTGAAGCATGTATTTAATGTTGTAAACCATGAACTATGAATGCATGTTTAATGAAATTATTTTCCATTTAGTCGCCATTTTAATTTCTGCTTAAAGTGCATGATCAAAACCAAGAGCTTTCTAACCCTAAATTCTCTCTATCTCTCGCTTTTCAAAACCGTCTCTTTCGCAAGCAAAACTTCGCCTTTTTTGTGACAACAAGTGGTAAACAAAATCCGATTTCCACGCCTCCCGAGACCGACACTCGGACTCACCTCCGTTTACTTCTTTTAAAATCGACGTATCAAGTGCAACTATAACGACACCTCTTAACACACCTGCACTACGGCATGTCAGGACCATGGGTCGGTCCTTGAGAAGATGAGGAAGAAGAAGCACCAAAGCCAGGGGGTGTTTGTGGGGTTGGCTGGACCATGTGGGCCTGCTCGGGATTACCTTGGAACCCTTGCAAATTGGGGCCTTTGTTAATCACATTTCGCGGGTTCAGTTGTGGTTGAGAAGGAAGGGATCCCTGTTGTTTACAATCCGACAGCTGGCTCATCTGTCCCTTCACTAAAGCCATTTCCTCCTGGTTTTTTTAGTTCATTTCAGCCATCATTTTTATTAGGGTGTCCATTTGGTTTTGTGGGAGAGGAGTCGCCCTATTCGGATTATAGGGGGTCTAACCGGTGGACCTTGCTGATAGGAGGGCAGGTTTGGCCTGGGTTGGTTCTGAAATTGAGGTGGTTTCTGGTTTGTCCAAGCAAAGTTTGGGTGATTACGCCAGCCGGCATTGTAGGTGTTGGAGAAGGGGTCAGGTTTGGAATAACCTTGGATAGCCTGGACATCTTCAAAGATAGAAGATGTCGAAGGGGAGGGAAGAGAGTAATCATGGGTTAAGGGAGCAAAGGTCCCTCCATGGAACATGGTCAGGGGTTGTTCCAGGTTCATTTGGCTTAGTGGCTGGACCAGGTCAATGTTGTGAGCTCCCTTTGCTAGGGAGAGGGTCTGGCTCAGTAGTTTATCTATCTTTTTATCTACCAATTCCACTCGATCCAATTTCTTAGCAATGATATCCATGTCAACCATTCCAGAATTTGCTTGTACCTCATAGATCCCACCACGAGGTTGACTGGATCGACTAAACTGGGTCATGGAGGCAATGTTGAGCGAATTTTCGCTCATAGACTCGAAGAGCTCAAATGCACTCTCATCGTCTTTGTTCAGGAAATTTCCCTCGCATGAGGCATCGACGAAGTTCCGAAGGTTGTTGTCCAGACCGTGGTAGAAGATCTGGGCCACCCTATTCGGATTATATGGGGGTCTAACTGGTGGTCCTTGATGATAGGGGGCAAGTTTGGCTGCTGGTTTGGCCTGGGCTGGTTTTGGAATTGAGGTTTCTGGTTTGTCCAACCAAAGTTAGCGTGATTACGCCAGCCAGTGTTGTAAGTGTTGGAGAAAGGGTTAGGTTTAGCATAACCTTGGACAGCCTGTACATCTTCAAGGATAACAGATGTCGATGGGGAGGGAAGAGAGTAATCAGGGGTTAAGGGAGCGAAGGTCCCTCCCTGGAACATGGTCAAGGGTTGTTCCAGGTTCAGTTGGCTTAAGGGCTGGACCAGGTCAACATTGTGAGCTCCCTTTGCTAGGGAGAAGGTCTCTAATGGGTTCTTGGTCTGGTTCAGTAGCTCATCTATCTTTTTATCCACCAATTCCACTCGATCTAATTTCTTGGCAATGATGTCCATGTCAACCATTCCAGAATTTGCTTGTACCTCATAAATCCCACCACGGGGTTGACTGGAACGGTTAAACTGGGTCATGGAGGCATTGTTGAGTGAATTTTCGCTCATAGACTCAAAGAGCTCAAACGTGCTCTCCTCATCTTTGTTCAGGAAGTTCCCCTCGCATGAGGCATCGATGAAGTTCCGTAGGTTGCTGTCCAGACCGTGGTAGAAGATCCGGGCCAATTGGCACCTTGGTACTTCGTGGTGTTGGCATTTCCTCAATAGTTCATTAAATCTCTCCCATGCCTCATGGAACTAGTCCCCGCCCTGGAGTGTAAAGGTGGTAATGGCTCTTTTGAGGGCATTGGTCTTTCTTATAGGGAAGAATTTCTTTAATAATGCATGCCTCAGTTCTTCCTAGGTGGCGATGGGTCTTCCTAAAGTCCTAAGCCAGTGAGATGCTTTGTCTCTCAGTGAGAAGGGGAACATCTTGATCAAAACAATGTCTAGGCTAATATTCCTGGGTTTTACAGTCCGAGCGATCCGATCAAGATCCTCTAGGTGTTGGAAGGGGTCCTCATTTGAGCTTCCATGGAAGTGGCTCTGAATCAGGCTCAGGACGTTTGGTTTTAGCTCAAAATCATCTCCCCCCTCAGGGATCCTAAGGTGTGGCTCAATCTGAATTGCAGAAGGATTGTAGAAGTTGCGGAGGGGCCTAGGTTGGTCTTGGAATGGTGGTGGATCAAGTGGTGGTTGCCCTTGCGGGTCCTGGAAAGGTGGTGGTGGTTGCCCCTGCAGGTTTTGCAACCAGTGTATGACTTGCATGATAGTGTGGATCTGTTGCTACTGAAGCCAGTGGTTTGCGTTGATCTAGGCCTGGATGATGGCCATCGTATTTGGTGGAGGTTGGTCCTCAACCTCATCTACTCTAGGTTCAGCCATGTCTCTAGCAAGATCAAGTCTCCTGCATTCCTGTCCCAAAACAAACAACTCAGGATGAAGTGATCGTCTCCTGTGCATACACTAGGGAAGAATAGGAGGGGATGTGGAGAGCGACAAGTGCGAGAAGTGTGTGTGCACAACCAAGCAGGCAAGCCTAGTCCTTATAGTGTATTCCTTAGGTGACCTAGAAATCTCCAAAGGAGAGATCAAGTCCGTAGGCACGGGACCGCCCTTCCCAAAGCTAATCTGGCCAAGTTGATTACGAGGGGATTGTAGGGAAGGTTCTTCTTTTGGCTTGCGTCGTCGGTTCCATAGACCCCACAACCGCAGTCATTTGACACTTCCCCACAGCCTAGTCACCAGATTCTACTAAGGGAATGAAGGCCAAGTGCCCAACAAACAAAATCACGCCTCTTGAGACTTAACCCAGTCTTGCCTAAGGCACGTCTACTCTATTTTAATGGGGCTAGGATAGTGCTTGTGCTTGGGTTATGTGATGAGACATTGATTGGGGTGGTGCCTCTTAGTTCTCCAATTCAAGTGTGTGTGCTCCTATCAAAACATGATTTTCAAGCAAGGATTTAAGATGTGGTATATTTTAATGTTTGTCCTTACTTTTGTGTCTTTTAGGGTTGATGTGTCTTAATGTTTTCAAGCAAGTTTCAAGTGGGCATGCCAAATTTTGCACACAATAGGTGAGAGTAGATTTCCTTTAATGTGAAGAGGCTCTAAAACCCTAATGTGCTCATCCTAGTGTTCATGCAATTTCTACCAAATGAGTTGATTTTATGGGTGAGTGGTGTAGCCCATGTCAATTCACGGTGGCTTCGCAAACACCACTCAAAAAGAAAGAAAGGCACTCCAAAAAGATTAGGTCTTTAAGAATGTTAGAGTGTATTTTTTTTTTTTTGGGTGATGAGTTAAGGATGAGGATCAGGCAATCATTCACCACGCCATTTTTTTTTTTGATTTTAATTTTTTTTTTAGATTTTTTTTACGCAAGCAAACAACCATGGGTAGAGAACTACTCACAATCGGTCCTTGTTGCGCTTACTCCATCTCCACCATCATGAGTTGCGCTCCTTCGCTGTCCAAGCACCGAGTTCTTGCAACCATCAAGTAGAAGGAGAAAATGCGTTAGATGATGTGAGCATGGATGCAAAATGGAAGTGATAAAATAAATCCGTTGCCTCCCCAGCAACAATGCCAAAAACTGAAGTGCTACGGATGCATTTGTTTAAAAGGGTCATTGTAGTTCGCGTTCGCAACGTCGGTTTTAAATGAAGAAACGGATGTGAGTCTGAGTATTGAACATAGGGAGGCGTGAAAGATCGAAATTTTCTATCACTTAATGTCATGGAAATGGCAGGTTTTCGCTTGCGAGAAAACGCGGGAGAAAAGCGAGTGAGAGAGAGAAAGAGAGAGAGAGTAGGGTTAGAGTCTTTTAAGTCATGGCATTCACTTAGATGAAGATGGAAAACAAAATCAATACTATATTTAACATGCAACTCGAGTTTTACAAATACAATAATAGCTAAATGCTTAAACAAAAGTAAAGTAAAGCTAGAGTAAAGGAAGAGAAAGAGAGAGAGAGGGGAGACGGCGAGGTGGCCACGGCGGTGGAGGAGGGCTCCGTCGGTGGCTTGTTGACTCCGTTGATTACAAAAGGTGCTAAGGGAAGCTAGGAGGGAGTTACAACACTTGCCGTTGGAAGGGGTTTAAATAGGAAGAAGGGCCTTTCAAATGAAGAAGGGGTTTTAGCGACGTCTGGGACGTCGCTAAAACCCTTCCCAAAACATTGGTGAACACCCCTACCCACTGATTGCGCAGCAATCATAGGTCTTAATTGACCTAAATTAAGCTAAGACTTAGCATAAGTTAGGGTTATTCATGCATGCATACGCATTATCTGCATCTTTACTGCTTTCCTTTAGCTATGCATAAAATAATGTTATAATGTGCTGATTAAGTGTATTATGTCGATTGCAGGCAATAAGCAGATCTGGAGCTGGATCTGGAGCAGGATCTGAAGCTGGATCTGAAATAACAGGAGTTGTGGCAGAGCTGGAGCAGAAGGCCTAGTTTAGATGTAGGAATAATAATGTAAGGGGGTTAAAGGTTTTATATTCTATTAAGTAGAAATAAAGCAGTAAAATGTTAAGAGCTTAGGTCCATCCTAGCCCTAGGATAGCCCAGAGACTTCCCCAAGCCTTAGCCACCCTTAGATTAGGTCACAACACCCTAGGAAGCCCTAAAACCCTAGTTCCAACCCTTCTCTGGATGTCCAGATAAGTTTTAAGACGTCCAGGACCCTTAGCCAACTCCCACACACTTCAAACCCACTTCTGCAGTGTTATTGGACGTCCAGACACTTTGTCAGACATCCAATTTCTGCAGAATACCCAAAACAGAACCCGAAATCCTTCCTGACTCTGATTGGACGTCCAGACAACAAGTCTGGACTTCTGATTTTTGAGTATAAGACGTCTGATTATATAATTAGACATCCGATACTGCTCTTCAATTCCTGTTTTGAGATTTAAGCCTTGATCTTGGATCTCTAGGTCCCTAAACCCAATTCCAACCCCATAGGAACCTAAATTAAGGTGCCTTAACCCTAGTACATCACCTCTAGACCTCACTAAGGACCTAATTAGGTTCTCACTAAACCTAATTGACTTGGATCTTAGTCAATTCCATCAGCCTATTCAATTGGACTCATTGAGTCTAATTGAGCCCTGATCTCAGCACACACTATCCAATTAGACTCAGTGAGAGTCCAATTGACCTAGACCTTAATTAATTGAGTTGTTTTACTCTCAATTAAGTTACCACACACCCAATTAAACTTGTATTAAGTTTAATTGCACTTTCCCTTAGTGAATTAGGGTTTATAACCCTAATTTGAGACCTACCTTGACCTAAACCCACTAGAACCCAACGTAATCAACCTAGCCACCTAAGTTGCAACCCACAAACACCCACACACACCCACACACACCATCCACACGAAAATATCTAGCCTAGAGTTCTATAGAACTCTCTACCATTGTGGCTGCCTTGGTTGCCAAAAATAGCAACCAAGAGCCATTCAATTTTTAGATCCACATTTGGTGGATCTAAAAGCCACCATCCACCCTCTCTCTCTCACTCTCCCACGAGCTCCCACCATAGGCCTCTCTAGAGAATTCCATAATTCTCTAGAGAGCTTCCATTGGGTCTATAAAAAGACCCCATGGGTGGCCATTGGCACCCATTTACTTCCTTGGCATCCATTCCACTTAGGCTAGCCACTTCCATCTCCACTCCACCACCACAAGTTGAGCACCACCATGGAGGCCACCATCTCCACGCCAGGAAGCTGGATTAGCTCCCCAACCTCTCTCCAAGGGCCGGCCTAAGTTCCATTGGCCACCCCTCCTTCTTCTCTCAACCACTCAAAGGCCATCGGGGACCACCCCTGAATGCCCTCACATTCTGCTAGATTTAGATTATGCTCTTCGTATATTTACTGCTTTTATTTACTGCTTAGTAGCGTAGTCTTATTTCTCCCCCAATGATGCATGCGAAATCCCCCCATCGATTCTTGTATGCGATCATTTTCTGGTAGTTAGATTTAATTTTCAAGCATTTATGTACAAGCTTCCTTCTACGTTTTATGTTGCAAACGACTCTCCTGCTGAATGAATGAAAAATGCATTTATATATATGTATCTCTCTTTATGTGTTTGAAATCACCATGAGCTGAATGATTATTTTATTTGTGTGATTTAAGTGCCTATTCTTTAACCGCCTATATATTGCACACTAGAATACTAAGTAGAGCGGCTTTAAGATAGATTTCAAAAATAGAAACACGCCTCCCAGAGATGAACGACTGGGACTCAAGTCTCGTCATTTTACAAAATAATATTTTTGACGAACGTTTTTGCGCGACTATACTACGATTTTCGACGACTTTCAAATGCGCGAAAATGGCTTTCCGTCACCCACCGGTCACACGTGCGCGCCGTTCTTCTCCTTCGCGATCCGTGTGCAGCCTCTGAGGACAGTTTGATCGCCAATCAACGGTCCAGATCCTGCGTGCCCACGCGCTCAAATCACGCACGCCCATGCGCTCAGATCGTGCCTCAAGCGCATGTGAGATCGGGCGTCGTCGACCGGCGTAGGCGCGTGCGTGGAAGCATCGACTCTTGAGGAGGCATTGCGTAGCACTATCGAGGCTGCTCGATGGCGATCGGGTAGTCGAATTTGGATGCGCAGGTGAATTTGGCCAATGAGCTGTAGCGAGCGGCTCGAACTCGCGCCTTCTGCACTTGAGGTGGAGGTGCGACCATTGCGCTGTCTCCGCGGATGGTCGCACTTCCTCGTCAATCCTTGGTCATTTGATGGAAATCGTACGGTCATGGATAGCTCCTACGTGTAATTATCCCTGAATCCTACAAAACAAGATTCTAATTTTTCCTTCGGTATCCAAGTGAGCTTGGATCCGGATTTGTTAGCGGGTCTCCTTGACGGAGATCCTTTCTCAATCTTAGGGCTATATAAATCATCTACTTTGTTGATTAATTTGTTAGAGTTTTCCCTAAGACATGCAATTTCTTTTTCTATAGTACTCATCTTAGTCTTTAAATCAGAAATTTCTATTTTTAGACTAACATTTTCCTCAATCAATTTATTATTTTCATTGATGAGGTTATGATTTTCTAATAACAGGTTATTATCCTTAGGACTAGTTTCTATGTCCTTGAGTTATTTTTCTAACCTATCATTTTCATTTCTAAGAAAACTAAGATTCTTTTTAATGCTATTATTTTCTCTTTTTAGTGATTTACTAACTTCAAAAAGTTCATTAAAAGCTTCTTGTAGATCGAGATTTACCTCGTCGTCGGAGTCGCTTCCGCTTTCACTGTCGCTATTGGTTCCTCTGGCCATGAAACCAAAGCAAGCGGTTTCTTCTTCTTTTTCTTCTTCTTCTTCCTCCGAGCTCATCTCTTCATGAGTGTCTTCTAACTTCCTCCATATCTCGTGGGCGGTAGTGCACTCTTGGATTTTCTCGAACTCTTTCGGACTCAACGCGCAATATAGGGCATTCATTGCCTTTGCGTTGAGTGAAAGCTCTCGAATATGCAGCTGTGAGTAGCCTCCCATGGGTTTTTCTGGGATCTCAAATGGTGTCTCGCATCTGGCCCAGATCGTGAAGTCGGTGGCTTGAAGCCAGGTCTTCATCCGCAACTTCCAGTAGGGGTAGTTGCTCCCGTCGAAGAACGGCGGACGGGTTGTGGACTGCCCCTCGGAAATCCTGCTTGTGGAACAGCTTCCCTCCATGATCTTCTTGCCGGGTGTTACTCCGATCTTGCAAGAACCTGCTCTGATACCAAATGTAGTTTTCCCTTCGAAGAGGGGGTGACGTAATAAATGCGGAAATAAAATATAAAGCAATCTCACCAAAGAAAACCAATCACACAAAAAGACAATCACACAAAGATAAAATAAACAAGTAATCCTATAGAGCCAACAAAGTAATTTTAAACCTAGCTTCTATAGGAATTAGGAAACTCCCCTTTGCAAGGAGTGCGTCGAGTTGATGACGCGGTGCGTGAGCCACGCGATGGCGCAACTTCGCTCTCGTGGACTACGGCGGGAGAGCGGGTGCGCAACAGCTTGATGCTCTCAAGATGTAGAACTTGAGCTTAGAGAGCAAGAGCTATCTGGGACACAAGAGAGTGGAACATGTAATAAAAATTGTTTCTTGTGTATCTTGGTGTCTCTAGGTGTGTATTGGTGTGTCAAAGGCTCCCCTCTATTTATAGAGGCCTTAGGAAGGCTTTGGAAGGCTTAGAAAAGCTTCCATAGCCGTTGGGAACAAAGCCCAAGAGAATCAGGCCGAAATCAGGACAATGATTGCGCTTGACAGGGTAATCAGACGTCTAACTCTGGCAGCAGACGTCTGGAAGGCCACTTTAAGACGTCTGATTTAAAGGTCAGACGTCTGATTTTGGGCGGGTCTCTTCCTGACTTGGATCAGATCTAAACAGGGTTTTTGTTCAAGTTGATCAGATGACATACAGGACGTCTGGCACTATGCCGAGACGTCTGGAAACCTACTTTTACTGTGGGAATGGATTTTCCAAACGTTGCAACGGCTAGAAAATATCTGAGAAGATATTTTGGGTCAGCCGAGGCAAAACGGTCATTTATCAGACGTCTGGACAGTCTTATGGATGTCTGATAAGGCTCTAACGATCATATCCTTAAGTGTATGCTAAGTCAGCCAACGGTCCACTAATTGGACGTCTGGCAAATCCATCAGACGTCTCCTAAGACGTCTGGTATAAGGTCTGGACGTCTGATTTCATCAGACAGAACTACCTATGTCCAGCCTAACAGTTATCAGACGTCTGAAACAACAGTCAGACGTCTTAAAATACTTTATCAGACGTCTGATTTTAGAATCAGACGTCTGGAAGTGCTGTTTGAATCCTATATTGGGTTTCTAAGTGTTCTACAGAAAACCTTAGTAACCTAGGGTTGTGCAGGTGTTCCTAGGACTACTGTTAGGGTACTTTGAGGCTCTTTAACATAATATTCTAAGAAAAATAAAAAGAGCAAGAAAATAAAGACGAGATACAAGAAAGGATTAAAAAGAATCTATCCTATTCTTCTTGTCTTCTATCTTCAATCTGTCGCTCCACGCGAACCTCCTCTATTTTCCGTCAAGCTCCTCCAATCCGTCCTGGATGTGAGCTCGAACTCCGTTTAAGCACGTCTACATTTGCAATTGACCTGAAATCTAGGACTCAAATTGCAAATGTTAAATAACACGTGTTTTGTTATCATCAAAACAAATGATCGTGGTGCTCTAGCACCAACAATCTCCCCCTTTTTGATGATGACAAAATCATAGATAATAATGCAAAAAATCCTCCCCCTTTTTGTGGAGTTATAGGAAATGTAAAATCAATTAAACCTTTTTGACATTATCAAAAAGGTTTAATTGATTTTACATTTCCTATAACTCCCCCTTAAAACATGCTCTTCTATGAGTTTCTTTTAACAAAGGTAATGTCCTCCCCCTTTTTTTTTTTATAACAACAAGATAGCTATTATTTTTCTCCCTCTTTCTAAAGGAAATTTAGCTACCTTATATCTCCCCCTTAAAAATTGACAATTAGCTCATAAATTTTAACTCCCCTTATCTAAATGCTACTGATAAAAAGATAGGGTAAAGGGTTTTACCTCACCTACCATGGCCAATAAAATGGGCCAAATGCTGGTGGTGGATGCCACATCGGATGGAGCTCCCATCCATAGCTTGGAGGCCTGGGCATTGGCGCCGGTCTCCAATCTGGTGGTCGACGTGCGGCGGGTCCGTTGCTTGTTCGCCGTCTCGTCGGTCTTCTTGTTCTTCTCCTTGGTCTATTCGTTGGTTCTCCCAACTTGAGTTGACCAGCCTTGAGTTTATAGGTCCAGTCCTTTGTGTTGTAACTATCCCTAAATCCTACAAAACAAGATTCTAATTTTTCCTTCGGTATCCAAGTGAGCTTGGATCCGGATTTGTTAGCGGGTCTCCTTGACGGAGATCCTTTCTCAATCTTAGGGCTATATAAATCATCTACTTTGTTGATTAATTTGTTAGAGTTTTCCCTAAGACATGCAATTTCTTTTTCTATAATACTCATCTTAGTCTTTAAATCAGAAATTTCTATTTTTAGACTAACATTTTTCTCAATCAATTTATTATTTTCATTGATGAGGTTATGATTTTCTAATAACAGGTTATTATCCTTAGGACTAGTTTCTATGTCCTTGAGTTGTTTTTCTAACCTATCATTTTCATTTCTAAGAAAACTAAGATTCTTTTTAATGCTATTATTTTCTCTTTTTAGTGATTTACTAACTTCAAAAAGTTCATTAAAAGCTTCTTGTAGATCGAGATTTACCTCGTCGTCGGAGTCGCTTCCGCTTTCACTGTCGCTATTGGTTCCTCTGGCCATGAAACCAAAGCAAGCGGTTTCTTCTTCTTTTTCTTCTTCTTCTTCCTCCGAGCTCATCTCTTCATGAGTGTCTTCTAACTTCCTCCATATCTCGTGGGCGGTAGTGCACTCTTGGATTTTCTCGAACTCTTTCGGACTCAACGCGCAATATAGGGCATTCATTGCCTTTGCGTTGAGTGAAAGCTCTCGAATATGCAGCTGTGAGTAGCCTCCCATGGGTTTTTCTGGGATCTCAAATGGTGTCTCGCATCTGGCCCAGATCGTGAAGTCGGTGGCTTGAAGCCAGGTCTTCATTCGCAACTTCCAGTAGGGGTAGTTGCTCCCGTCGAAGAACGGCGGACGGGTTGTGGACTGCCCCTCGGAAATCCTGCTTGTGGAACAGCTTCCCTCCATGATCTTCTTGCCGGGTGTTACTCCGATCTTGCAAGAACCTGCTCTGATACCAAATGTAGTTTTCCCTTAGAAGAGGGGGTGACGTAATAAATGCGGAAATAAAATATAAAGCAATCTCACCAAAGAAAACCAATCACACAAAAAGACAATCACACAAAGATAAAATAAACAAGTAATCCTATAGAGCCAACAAAGTAATTTTAAACCTAGCTTCTATAGGAATTAGGAAACTCCCCTTTGCAAGGAGTGCGTCGAGTTGATGACGCGGTGCGTGAGCCACGCGATGGCGCAACTTCGCTCTCGTGGACTACGGCGGGAGAGCGGGTGCGCAACAGCTTGATGCTCTCAAGATGTAGAACTTGAGCTTAGAGAGCAAGAGCTATCTAGGACACAAGAGAGTGGAACATGTAATACAAATTGTTTCTTGTGTATCTTGGTGTCTCTAGGTGTGTATTGGTGTGTCAAAGGCTCCCCTCTATTTATAGAGGCCTTAGGAAGGCTTTGGAAGGCTTAGAAAAGCTTCCATAGCCGTTGGGAACAAAGCCCAAGAGAATCAGGCGGAAATCAGGACAATGATTGCGCTTGACAGGGTAATCAGACGTCTAACTCTGGCATCAGACGTCTGGAAGGTCACTTTAAGACGTCTGATTTAAAGGTCAGACGTCTGATTTTGGGCGGGTCTCTTCCTGACTTGGATCAGATCTAAACAGGATTTTTGTTCAAGTTGATCAGACGACATACAGGACGTCTGGCACTATGCCCGGACGTCTGGAAACCTACTTTACTGTGGGAATGGATTTTCCAAACGTTGCAACGGCTAGAAAATATCTGAGAAGATATTTTGGGTCAGCCGAGCAAAACGGTCATTTATCAGACGTCTGGACAGTCTTATGGATGTCTGATAAGGCTCTAATGGTCATATCCTTAAGTGTATGCTAAGCCAGCCAACGGTCCACTAATTGGACGTCTGACAAATCCATCAGACGTCTCCTAAGACGTCTGGTATAAGGTCTGGACGTCTGATTTCATCAGACAGAACTACCTATGTCCAGCCTAACAGTTATCAGACGTCTGAAACAATAGTCAGACGTCTTAAAATACTTTATTAGACGTCTGATTTTAGAATCAGACGTCTGGAAGTGCTGTTTGAACCATATATTGGTTTTCTAAGTGTTCTACAGAAAACCTTAGTATCCTAGGGTTGTGCAGGTGTTCCTAGGACTACTGTTAGGGTACTTTGAGGCTCTTTAACATAATATTCTAAGAAAAATAAAAAGAGCAAGAAAATAAAGACAAGAGATACAAGAAAGGATTAAAAAGAATCTATCCTATTCTTCTTGTCTTCTATCTTCAATCTGTCGCTCCACGCGAACCTCCTCTATTTTCCGTCAAGCTCCTCCAATCCGTCCTAGATGCGAGCTCAAACTCCGTTTAAGCACGTCTACATTTGCAATTGACCTGAAATCTAGGACTCAAATTGCAAATGTTAAATAACACGTGTTTTGTTATCATCAAAACAAATGATCGTGGTGCTCTAGCACCAACAAGGCAAAGATCCCGGTAGCCCTCTGATTTCTTGTACAATTGGTGATATTCAATTAGACCGTGCATTATTGGATCTAGGAGCCTCCATAAACCTAATACCTACATCCCTACTTGACCACCTTGAAGAATCTGAGCTTAAACCGACAGAGGTGACGTTGCAGTTAGCTGATCGATCTATTAAGTCACCAAAAGGAATTCTTGAGGATTTCATAGTTAAGGTATGCAATTTCTACTTCCCCATGGACTTTACAGTTTTAGACATGGATGCTCCTGAAAACTTGAAGAATACATTGATCATTCTAGGGAGACCTTTTCTGGGAACAGCTTGGGCCAACATTAATTGTGAGGAAAGCTAAATTGAGTTAAAATTTGGGAACAAGACACTAAAGATCGGCATCTTTAAGGCCTAAAAAGGAGTTAATTGTGGGGTTGTCGAACAGATCTGCGATATCGAATCCGTGGTTGAAGAGCCCTTTGTTGATGAAAACCCACTCACCTCTGATATTCAACCATAAGAGGATCAAACCCCACACTTAGAGGAGCCTGAACCAGACTTAGAAATACCCTTAGCTCCTGCCTTTGCTCCTGAACCTCACTCTAAACCACCTGTTGCTATTGAAAATCCAGTCATGGAGTTGAAACCCTCCTTGACAAACTCAAATATGTATTTTTGAGTTCCGATCAGACATTTCCTGTTATTATCAATTCCCCCCTTACATATGATCAGGAAACCTGCTTGATTTCTGTTCTCCAACAGCATTGGAGAGCCATTGGTTGGACTCTCAATGACCTGACTGGCATTAGCCCCTCATATTGCACACATCACATCTACACTGAAGAGGGTTCATGACCATCCCGTGAAATGCAGAGACACTTGAATTCGAACCTACAAGATGTCGTGAAAAAGGAGATCATCAAGTGGCTAGATGCGAGTATCATTTACCCGATCTTCGATAGTCGTTGGGTGAGTCCAATCCAAGTTGTGCCAAAAAAGGCAGGACTCACCATCATTACGGTTGAAACTAGAGAGACTATACCAACCCATATAGCAAACTTGTGGAAAGTCTGTATTGAATACCGAAGACTAATGCCTCCACAAAAAAGGATCATTTCCCACTGTCATTTATTGATCAGATACTCGAGAAATTGGCAGGAAATTGATTCTTTTGCTTCTTGGACGGGTACTCCGATTATAACCAGGTGGAAATCCATCCCGAGGACCAAGAGAAGACTATTTTCACCTGATCCTTCGGGACATATGCGTTCCGTATGATGCCATTCGGTCTCTGCAATGCACCTGCTACTTTTTAGAGGTGCATGCTTGCCATATTCTAAGATATGGTAGGTGAGTACCTTGAAGTCTTCATGGATAACTTCTCGGTATTTAGGGAATCTTTTGATGATTGCCTCCTGCACTTGGTCCAAATCCTCAGGCGTTATATCGATGTGAATTTGGTTCTTTCCTGGGAAAAGAGCCACTTCATGGTACTTGAGGGAATTGTCCTGGATCACCTCGTCTCTGAAAAAGGCATCCAAGTTGATCGAGCTAAGGTTAATTTGATTTCCAAGCTACCCATGCCTGGCTCGGTCAAGGACATCTGTTCTTTCTTGGGGCATGCCGATTTTTACCACCATTTCATTTCTACTTTTTTTAAAATCGCGTGCTCTTTGACTAATCTTCTCTCAGAGGATGTCCCCTTCAAAATTATCGAGGAGTGTACTCATGCATTTGAGAGCCTACGTGATCGAGTTACTCAAGGACCAATCCTGCAATCCCCTGACTGGTCTTTACCTTTTGAGATCATGTGCGATGCATCTGACTACGCAGTGGGTGTAGTACTTGGGCAGAAAATAGGCAGGAAACTCGTGGTCATCTACTACGTTAGCAAGACACTTGACGAGGCTCAGTGTAACTATATAGTTACTAAGAAAGAGCTGCTAGCTATAGTATTTGGCCTCAAAAAATTTTGATCCTATCTTTTGGGTTCCCATGTTATCATATACTCAGATCACATTGCAGTGAGGCACCTCCTCGCAAAGGACACAAAACCTCGATTAATCGACTGGATCTTGTTGTTGCAAGAATTCGACCTCGAGATTCACGACAAGGTAGGAAAACAGAACGTGGTAGCTGATCACTTGTACCACCTTCTTTCCAATATCATCAACCCTTCCAGATTAATCACAGAACACTTTCTTGATGAGCACCTTCTAACTATCGGCATAGGACTTCCCTGGTACGCTGATTTAGTTAACTACTTGGCATCACATTAGATCTCGTCTGATTGGCTGAAGGCCAAGAAGGACAAGTTGCTTTCTGATGCTAAGTACTACATCTGGGAAGACCCATACCTCTTCCTCATTGGTGTTGATCAGATCATCAGACAATGCATCCCAGAAATGGAAATTCAGGTCATTCTCTCCTTCTGCCATGACTAGGCCTGCGGCGGACACTTCTTCGGACACAAAACCACAGCTAAAGTCCTTCAGTGTGGCTTTTATTGGCCCACTATCTTCAAGGATGCATACGATTACTGTATGGCATGCACTCGTTGCTAGACCTTGGGCAACATGAGCCACCATGATATGATGCCTTTACAGCCGATTCTCGTGTGTGAAATCTTCGATATATGGGGGATTGATTTTATGGGACCCTTCGCTAAATCGGATAGCTTCGAATACATTCTCCTCGCTATTGACTACATGTCTAAATGGATTGAAGCTATCCCGACCCGAACCAATGATCATAAAGTAGTAATCAAGTTCATTCATCAGCACATCTTTTCTCGGTTTGGTGTCCCACGTGCCACTATCTCTGATGGAGGGACCCATTTTACAAATGCACAGTTTAGATCCCTGATGACCAAGTACGGGGTATCACACCGAATCTCGACTCCTTACCACCCCCAAACCAATGGTTGGCTGAATTGTCTAATTGGGAGATCAAGAAAATCCTCAGGTCACTATTCGACCTGACAGTAAGGATTGGTCAGCCAAACTTCCGGAAGCTTTGTGGGCTTATAGGACCACCCATAAAATCCAATTAGGTATGTCTTCGTTCAGATTGGTGTACAGGAAGGCATGTCACTTCCCCGTCGAGATGGAGCACAAAGCCTATTGTGCAGTACAGAAGTACAATCTAGATCTGCTGAAGGTCGGAACCCACCGTTAGCTTCAGATGAGCGAGATCGAGGAACTATGCAATGACACGTATGAGAACTCACGAATTTACAAAGAGCGGGTGAGGGCTTTTCATGACAAGCACATTTCTAGAAAAACTTTCCATCCTGGTCAGAAGGTCCTACTCTTCGATGCCAAACTTAAACCATTCCCAGGTAAGCTCAGATCTAAATGGATTGGACCATTCTTGGTAAGATGAATATTTGGAAATGGACCCGTCATAATCAGTCAACCTAGCCTTGATTCTGAACCTTTCATTGTGAATGGCTAGCGACTCAAGCCATTCATTGAACTCACTGATACAAACTTGGCTGAGGTATCCTTTGATCTCCATTCTCCCTGAGCTTATTGTGCTCGACTTATAGTGTTAAACTCAACGCTTAATGGGAGGCAACTTCTCATTTTCTTAAAAAACCCAAAACCCTTTTGTCACATCTCTTTGCTGAACTCATATTGCACTTAAGGGTTCATCCATTAGAACAACCAATTCCACCTCTGATACTCGTACCAGAGCTTGAAATTGTTCGCAACAGTCATCCCAACCCGTCCACCCATCCTTTCAACCTGTTCTAACATATGATCTAAGCTGAACTTGAACCCACCTAATTACAATGAGGACATTGCAAATTGTAGGCATGGGGGGATATTAAAGTGCAAAACACCGTGAGAATCAATTCACAATAAGGGTTTCTCAAAAAAAAAAAAAAAAAAGAGGAGGTTGAAAAAAAAGGAAAAGCCATTTTTGAGAAAAATAAGGAAAGGAGGGAAGAAAAATTGAAAAGAAAAGAAAGGATCAAAAAGATAAAGAAAGAAATTAAGTCCCTTCAAAGTAATAGGAAACTTACCTAACTTCTAGGTTGGATCGAATGATGAATTAAGACATGGAAGGTTAAAACTTAAAGGATTAGTGGCGAATACCGACCTTAGGCCTCTTGGATCTGATGGGATTTAAATACTCTGGCACTTATCAAGATCCGGATTAGTCCTCAAGAGGTTGGGGAAAATGCAAAGCTTATATATTTGGTCTAAGGCTTAGGAAGTATTTGCCCTCGTTAATTGACCCTTGGTTTGCGGGACTCGATAACTTAAGCACCCTAAATCACACATAGTCTGGTTCAGTGCATTTTAAATAATAAAATCATGACAAATGGCATTTAATCTATTTTGAAAACGGGCCTAAGATGTAGATTAGGAGTGGCTCGAAAACACAAGTTGATTTGGACGAGTTCCCGACACAGAGAGGTGGGAAATTCCCCTTAAAGATGCGCAATAACATATCGTCTCCTCGATGCTTGTCTCCTATGATATCTAAATATCTTACTGGGGGCATGAAAGCACCTTGTGCTGGTTTATATGCCATCGGCGGCATTATCATGAAATATAGATTGCCAGGGTCTGGATTTAGCTACAGAATGCCATGGGCAGGATTATCTCAAAATCTCGAAAGCTAGGGTTCTGGGGGTTGCCATGGGCAGTGCTATCTCGAAGCATCGATTGCCAAGGACCTTGCGAGGATTGATGGTGGGGACAAGGAATCTGGTATAGACCGTGTTCAGGGCCAATCCAAAGATGGATCTAAGGAAAAATATAATGAAAAGAAAAAGAGAGAGAGAAAGCTCTCTACAAATAAAATTCTATTTCCATATCTCTCTCTTAAAATGCACTAGGAAATTGAACCTGGACCAACCATGTTTCAAGCATGGTTGCTTTAATCGCTGGGTCTAACGAACCTTAGGTTAGTTCCTGCGGGCCATAGAAACCTTCACGGCAGACTGAGGCGAAAGCTAGTTAGGTCTGGAGCTGTGCTAGTACTTGAGTACCTCTAGGCCTATGGTTGGTATTAAGATCTGATTCCTAAAGATGCAGCTTAGTAGGGCATCCTGACGGTTACATCCGACCTAGATAACTGGTTTAATTCATAGAATTTTGCTAAGGGACTAGCAAAAGCTAGGCATGGGGGTATGATGGGAACACCATCACGAGCCATAACTAGCTCAATTTGGTCTTATAAAGTCAATAAAAGCTCCTACATATCCGTCAGAAGGTCTCTTGAGCAAGATGAATTATTTTGAGAAGAAAAGATGAAAATAGGGTTATTTCTGCAATTTTACCATCTTATCACAAATACAGAATAACTATGGGGTATGCCGGGGTTTATTAAAGATCATTTAGTCATTAATGCCTAATAAGAGGGTCCATGCAGACAAAAATGGGTTTTCACACATTTCAAAAATTAATGGACATCTAAAACCTTAAAAACATATTTTCTTAATGATGAGAACCTCATCATGAGCCATAACTAGCTCATTTTGACCTAATACAGAGAATAAAAGCTCCTACATGACTTAGAAGAGGGCTTAATTGGAGGAATAAGTGTTCTGAGAAGAAAACATGAAATAAAGGTTAAAACTGCAATTTTACCATTGCAGTACATAAACGAAATTTCTCAGAGACAGAGCACAGGTCAAATGGTCTAAATAAGATAAAAAGTGGGTTGAATCAATCAGAAATGGGTTCATGTGCAATCTAGGAATTAAATGACATTTGGTAAACCTAAAACAGACTTGCTTAATTCAACAAGGTTCCGATCAGGATAAAAATCAAGTAAACCTTCTAAAAATCATGGAAAAATATCCCCTAGGGTTTAGAACATTCAAATTGGCCTCTGAAACCTAGTTTGACCTAAATTAGGGTCTTAGCTCATCAATTGACCTAAATTGGGTTTTTACGCAAAATATCCAATCAAACGTGGTAAAACCTAAAATCCAACTTCACCATTGGATTCCTTAGGTCCAAATTAGGTTTGTACCAAAATTTGGACCTAAGGGAAGGTCATCTTGACCTACTTTGCAAAATAGTCCACCCAATTACATTCTGGCCCCTAACTTTTGAAAACCTTTGCGAAAACCCCCCCAACTTTTGTTGTCACTTTCTGCATTCCGGTCCCTCTGCCAATGCTGCAGAAGACCCATACTCCGGCGAAGTCTCGAGGAGGATTTCTCCTCGCTTCCCCAGGGAGCTGCTCTCAGATATGAAAGGGGGGGTTCCCTGAGAAGTCCCCTACCGCCTGAGCAGCTCCCCATGCCCTGATTCGCACCATACCTCTCGTGCGAATGCTCGAGAGGTACGGGTGTTGTACCTGCGGCGACCTCCGGTGAGAGCTTTGCTCACCCTCCGTGCATCTGACCCTCTGCTTGTGCCTATAAAAGAAACCCCAGGACCAGCCGCTTGAAGCAAGCTTGTCTTGGCGGAGAATCTCTCAACATTTCCTCTCTTCCTTCTCCGACAGGAAACCCACAAGCTCCGGCGGCCACTCCTCCTCCTTCTCGTCGCTCTGCTGCCATACCAGCAGCAGAGTCTGCTTCGTCTCGTCTTCCTGCGTCGCGCTACACCAAGTGCACGCCTCCCTGCCCACTTCCTCGTCGTCACTCTCTCCCTCTGGGTGTTTCTTCTCCGGCGACAGTCGATACGACTGCGCGCTTCTCCGGCCCCCTTCGTCCCTGCAAGTAGGTTATAATTACTCCCCATCTTCCCCTCTTTCTTTTTCCCACATTATTTCATTCAAACCGACCCTTGACTGTCCCTGACCACCATCACCTTCCCCGTCTCCGGCCACTCTCCGGCGAGTTGCCCCCGTCGATCCGCAGCTCCACACAACTCGTCGACCGTCCCAGAAGCTTCACCTCATCACACTGAACGCCCTCCGCCCCTCCACAGTCCCTCCACACTCACTCAACACGCCACCGAACACACCCATCTTTCTGGCCACAGGACGACCTAGGCACGCACACCTAGGCCGCCCCGCGGCCTGCCGCACAGCTCAACACCTTCGCCGTGCCACGGTGAAGGTTTCCCGGTGGTTTGATTAGGCCGAGAGGCCCTTTTAGTGCTTGACAGGTCTGCTGCCCCGGCCGCCATTGTCGACGATTCGAGAAGCTCCCAAGCGAGCTCCAGGCTTCAGAGCTCCAGGTTTCCAGCTGCTGCGGATTGGGGAGACTCCTGAGAAGGCAGCCTGCCAGCAACCGACGAGAATCGAAGCTGCAGCTGAGGAGATTGCGAAGAGGTCTTCCTACGGGCGTGCACGAGGAGAGGCGCCGGTTTAGTCCCACATCGGTAAGCCTCGTAGTGCCTTCACTGTTTAAATTGATTTTGTGATACAGGCTTATCGCCTCCGAATACACCTGGGGTGAGGTCCCTCGCCCATCACACCCGCCTCGTCCGCGGTTTCACCTCGCGGACCTGGCGGGATCCGACCCGACACCACCAAGCACACCTCGCGCACCATACACACGCCGGTGCGCCTGGTCACGGGTACGCTATCTGACCCGTTAACCCGGCTTTGGGAGAGCTTCCTGTGAGCTGTTTGCAGAGAGAGAGAGATACATGCAGGTAGAGGGAAGGGTTAGGTTTTGCTGTGCCTTATGTGCAGGAACAGAGCGTCGAAGGAGAAAGGCTAAGTACTTAGCCGCAGGAAGGAGAAGGAAGAAGCTCTGAAGAGAGGCTGAGTAGAGGAAAAGGCAAGGCAGAGAAGAAGCAGAAGAAGAGAGGCCGTGCAGAAGAAAAGAGAAGGAAGGAAAAAGAGAACTCAGAAGAAGAAGGCTCGCCAAAGAAGAAGAAGAAGAACAGTGAAGAAGAAGAAGAAGATCAGAGGCACGCAACAGCAGAAGAAGAAGAGAGAGAACAGTAAAAGAAGAAGAAGACTTTCATTTTAAGACGTCTGATACAGAAATCAGACGTCCAATTCTGTTCTTTTTAGCAATTCATTTTTATAATATAATTCTTTCATTGAACCAATTTTTTTTCATTTAAAAGAAGTTGTATTCTCAAGTTTTTAAAAGTACTTAGATTGCTCCCTGTGATCGACCTCGGATACTTCGATTTTCGAGTAATAAAATCTTTATTTGTTTTGAACGTTTTTTCAGTTATACTACAACGCGACATCCTTTAAAAACCTGATAAAACGTACGCGAAATACTTAATTAACTGAGGTTCTGGTTAGGATAAAATTCATCTAAACCCTCCAGAAATCATCAAAAAAAATTCTCCAGGATTTGGCATATTTGATTTGACCATTTGAACCTAGTTTGACCTAAAAAAAAGTCTCATACAACTATTACCCAGTCAAACTAGGTCAAAATCAAAATCCAACTTCACCATTGGATTCCTTAGGACCAAATTAGGTTTGTACTAAAATTTAGGCCCAATCAGACATTGTCTTGACCTAGTTTGCAATTTGGTCCAGTATGACTCTTTTTATTTCACCAGTGCCCCTAGCTTTTGAAATTCCTTACAAATACCCCCTATCTTTGTCATCACTCTTTGCAAAAAGGCCCCTCCACCATTATCGTGAAGGAATCCTACTTCGGTGAGCTTCTTTTGGCAAGAACACAGTGATTACTTGACGAATCCTTCTCAAAATTGAAAGGGAGATTCGTTAGGCAATCTCCTTCCTATTGAGCCATGTCCAAGTCTCCAATTCTTTCCCAATCTCTCATGCGAACACATGAGAGATGTGGATATCCTACTTCGGCGAACTTACCAAGCTTGAAAGCTTGATTTCCAAGCTTCAAACCTCCATCTAAGGCCTATTTAAAGACCCCTGAGGACAAACCGTCCTCTTCACACTCGTTTTTGGCCGGAATACCTCTCCTTCCTCCCTCCGCTTTGGCCGAAAAGCTCCATGACATCTAGCGAACTTCTCTGACCACTCTCGTCGTCTGCTCACAATACCCACGGTGGATTCCTCTTCCTCTCCCTCTTCTGCGTCCCGCCATACCAGCGAGCGCCCCAATTCTCCTCATCCTCACTGTCTTACCCTCACCGGAGCTCTCTTTGTCTTCGGCATCGACCACACCAGAATCGACGTCACCTCTCCACCCCATCGTCATCTACCTACTCAGATCATTTCTTTCTCTCTCTCTCTCCGACTTCTATTTCCCGCACTTACGACACACACACGACCACTGTTTCCCCCCTCAACGTAGTCATCTTCCTCCACTCCGGCAACCACTCTAGTGAGGCTCTATGTTCGCTACACCACTCCATAAGCCTCACAACCTATCCCAAAAGCTTCGCCTCATCCACGCGAGCAAACCCCTCAAGAAATTAAGGGGTTTGCTTGCCCTAACAGCCTACCAAACACCACCACCATCACGTTCACAGTCTACCCTTGCCATGGCCACACATGCACTCTCACAGCATACCATCGCCACCATCACCTTCATCACACTCGCACGAAGCTTCTGAGAATATTTAACTTGGCTGCAAGGTCATATTCATGCTTTCAGGTACTCCACTGGAGCTTCGCTGCCGTGTCATCTTCTCCTACTTTGTTTGTGGTGTTCTAGCCGCGATTGCTCCAAGCAACTTCCCCAGGTGACGCGGAATAGCTCTAGGTTCACGTCCAGGCTTCCAATTAGGAGCTTCGAGTGCTCGTTCATCTCCAATTGGATGTGAGTTTCACTCGGCTGCTCGTGCAAGGAAGGAGGGACTAGATAGTGCCACATCAAGGATTGATGAGCATTAGAGGGCGTATAAATTGATTTTATGTTTACACCCTCTCACCTGAGATCATCGGGGGTCGGGTCCCCACTCACGTGCCTCCGTACGCTCACTCCTCACCCGCTACACCACGCAGGTGGGTCAGGTCCCTAGTCTAATTACTCGATTAGTCGGGTTTGAGAGAGAGAAGAAGAGAAAAGAAAATAGAGAGAGAGGGGGGTTTTGCTTCAGTGAACCCCTCTCCACACTTAGTCTCTACGAGGCAACTGTGCCTCTGTGTTGTGCCTTCCCTTGAGCTTGAGGAGAGAAAAGAAAGGAAGAAGAAGAGTGCCCTCTTGGCACTGTAGCAACTGGATGGTTAAGCTGTCTGATTGAAAGCTCCATCGTCTGATCTGTCTGACACAGTGCACTGTGCACTTAGCTTGTGTGGATTACATTTGGTTGATACTGTTAAGATATTTGCTAGTATTGTAATTAGGGTAATTGGTGATTCAAATCACCATTTTACCCTAATCTTTTTTGCACTATTGATCCTTGCTATTATATATACATTATTATTGCTTGAATTTCTCATTAAATATTATTATCTTGTGCTTAAATTGTGATCTTAATTGCAACACTTACTCGCTGCGTTCGACCTCGGACTTATATTTGAATAATAAATTGTATTTGTTCACGTGCTATTTTTGGCTATATTGCAACGAAATACTTAGATTAATTACTATATTAGCACGCAAACAATACTTAATTACTATATTAATTACTTATAATTACTGAGCACTTAGATTACTACTTATATTATGCTATTTATATTATACTAATACTTACTATAGTATAAGTTACTATACTAATAAGCTACATAATTTAATAATTACTTAATTAACTACTTAATTACCTACTCAATTAACTACAATATGTTAACCACATGAATAATTGCAAAGCAATACACATTAAAAACAAGGCAGTCATGCCATAAGCAAAAAGAAATGATATTGCATTGAATTACAAAAAAAAAAATATTAAAAATGTTGTTTCAAAACAACATATGAATTATTCACATTTATTCACATTTTAATCACAAACTTAGGAAATGTGCCTCGCCATAGCCTTTACTAAGGCTTCACAAAGCCTTCTCAGCTATCACTTAGGCTTAACAGAGAGCCTCAACACTTAGCCAACACCAAGTGTTAAGTGTGCTTTCGACCAGAAGGGATCAGGTTCATCCACATGGCTTTTCACAGGATCAATGGCTTAGATGGGTCGGATCAGTACCACAACTAGGCCACGTGTCATCGTCACCCCATACACCTGGTGGCCGAAGGCCATTCTCCCAAAACCACATGCACAGTTAAGGTCAATGGTCAATATGTCACACATGAGCACACGCAGCATGTGCACGCTCACATCATTGTTGACTGAGCAGCTAGTGAAGGCGAATCATTATATACTGCAACAAGCACTCGTAAGCTTCTGAGGTGGGACTATCAAGTCCTACCTTCTTTCTACATACAACTTCAGCAGATTTCAACTCCAAATCTCCATCAATTCTGCTTGATTCTTCAGCTTTTGAAACTCCAGATCTCCAGATCTTCATCTCATCTCTTGATTTCACCAATCAATTACTTGATTGGATCCAAAGAGATGTTTCAAATAAGCTTTCAAACATGATTGCCCGCTACGATCAAACAACTGCAACAACTCTTCATAACCTATATACCTTAGCTCTATGACCTATTCTCTTTCTCTTTCATTCCTAATTAGCTTCCCTTAGTGCCTTTGACTCAAACTGTGCACAGGAAAACATAAAGGAATGTCTTCATAGCTTAGGAACAGCCTGAACAACCTTCTTGAAGCTTCAACCCAATAGAGGCAAAATCAAAGCTTCAGATTGACTCAATTAACATTTCAGAACCTCTAGATCTAATATAAACACCTTCAAAAGATTAAGACAACTTCAAATCAACTCTGAAGAGCTTTAATTCTCAACCCGAGCTCAAAGGAGCTCAACTGCAGGTTAGAGAACCCAATTGACTCAGAATTGATTTTAGACCTAGTTTGACTTCAAATCTCCTCAGAAATGGCTTTAATTGATTCCTAATGATCTTAGGAATAATTGACATATCTCAGGAATAGGCTGAGAAGCTTCAGAGCCCCTATGGCTTCTTGGTTTGACCACACACAGGATGAGAGTTAACTTTCATCTCTAGAATTTCTTGAATCAAATTAGAAGTCCAGATTTATTCTAAGTCACTTTAGAAACTTATTGAAATCATCAATTGAAGGAATTGAGCTTCATAACACCAAGATCCAAGTATTTCACCTAAGATCTTAGATGAATTTGTTTGAAAGAAACATAGAGGTCCAACAACCTATTCAAAGGTTGTTTCAGACTTAACAGAGCCTAAGGATGCTTATAGACCTAATTCCGAGCTCTAAGAGTGTTAGCATTTGCCAGTGTAGACCAGTCAGAGCTTGGGAAGATGAGTGCAAATAGAGAGACTCAATCAATGTAACTCAATTTATGTAATGGAAAAGGATTAGAAGAATCAAATTTAGTGATATGGAGCTTCTAGAGGTAAATCAAGCAATGTTCATTAAGATTTGATTCGTCAAAGCTCACCGAAGCTCTGGTGATCGCCAATTTTAGTCATCGGGTGTCAAAACCCCATAAAGCACTCCAAAAATTAGCTCAAAAGCTTCCTAAGGATCTCAGGAGGCTAAAGAACTCAACAATTAACTCATGCTCAACAATTAACTCATTAATAGTTTAGATCAATCATACAAACTCAAATTGACTTGAATTAGAGTTTGAGTTTGTCAGAACAATAGAATCAAGGTTTTGATCAACCACTTGAGGCAAATTGATCAATATGATAATGCGAAGGTGAATATGTGGGTGATTTAGTGCATTAAACTCTCCTGACCTCCTCCATTAACAACGACGGTCAGGAGTTCAGGGGGAAATTAGGCATTTTGTGATTACTACTTAATTGAGTAGGGAAGAAAGTGGTAAATGATTGTGGAAGAGTAAGGAAGATGAATATGGAATGGATTTGATGTAAGAAGGCCAGGCAAGGCTAGGTTTAGCCTTGTCGACATCGAAGAAGAAAACATGCGATATGAGATTACACTATCTAATCTACCTAATTAACTAAGTAAACCTGCTCTAAACTAAAAGCTATGGCTAAGCTACGGTTTACCTGGACGAAAGGAGGTAGAAGGCACCAATGAGGGATTGTTGGAGTGAAGAAATCAGAGGATACTAAGAGTAGCATCTTTGATGAAAAATTGAAGGTGGTTCAGAAAGAGGATGAATGCTATTGTACCTCGTCATAATGGTGGAGAGGAAGAGGAGGTGAGAGAGACAATTAGCTCTACTAAAGTGATATGAAAAAGAGGTGAGAGTTCCCCAGAGATGGAGAAGAATAGCTTATTATCGGCTCAGTTGGGGGAAGAGGGATAGGGAGTCGACCCTTGACATCAGAGGGTTAGAGAGCTATTTATAGGTGGAGTAAAGGATTTTGGTGAAAGTACCTGGACGCAATCGCGTCCAGATACACAGGGTTAAGGTTCTTCGTTTGTGAACTCACCTCATCGACGTTAGTTAGGTTTAGGGAATCTAGTCCATTGGATGTGATAGGGAAGGTGACCGGAAGGACAGTGACAGCCCTGGTGGTTGTGCGTCGTCGAGAAGACGGTGATATAAGGGATGTAATCACCAACGGTCGTGGATCGTTTGTGAGGAGGAAGAAGAGATTAGGAAGAAGCTTAAAGGACCAAAATGAAAATATGGAAGGACCTACGTGTAACTAAAAGGACTCAAATGTCATGAAAGATAAGGACTAAAATGCAAACAGTGACTATTACTGAGCAATTTAATTTATTTCAACTTTTTATATATTATTATAAATACAGTAAATAATACATTTATGGCATGAAATTGCATTTTTGTATTTTTATCTATATTTATTTAAGTGATTAATGTTATTAAGTTAATTAACAACTTAGGTTATAAGTTATAGATAATGCTATATATATAGCTAAATTATTAGATTTGAGTCCTAATTGTTAATTAAACATAAGTAGACATTTATTAGACCTTAATTTATATAGCTATTTTAACATATAAATAAGGTATGTACTATTTTACCCTAATTATATAATTAACCCTATATTAATGTTGTTCACTATCAATTTAACTAGGAAAACTAGCTAATATTGATGAATTAGGAGCCATGATGAGTCTCTCATCACTCAAGCCTACAAAGAGCACACAAAGATATTTCATGATAAGCACATCCTGATGGTAACACCATCATGGGTCCTAACTAGCCACAATTAGTCAAATTCAAATGATAAATACTCCTAAAATAATCATTTGAGGGTCACAATTCCCCATTAATCTGATTTGACAGGAAGACAAGAAAATATGGTTAATTATACTATTTTAACAACACATCACAAATGCAGATTAACTACAGGATTACTCAGGAGTTAATTGAAGGTCAAAAAAACATAAAAGGCTAAAAAGTGGGTTCACATTAATTGAATCAGGGTTTCACGCATAGGTGAAAATAATACTGAAAAACCTAATTATCAACCCTACTTAAATTGAAAAGGTTTTGTTCAGGATAAAATCAATCTAAACCTCCTAAAAATCATTAAAAAATATTTCAAGAGGTTGGGTACCTTCACTTTGACCACTGAACTCATTTTAACCTAAAATAGAGTTTCGGACGGGAATTTACCATGATTTGGGCTTTTATGCAATTGACCCATCCAAATGTGGTAAAACTAAAATCCAAGTTTACCATTATATTCCTTGGGTCCAAATTAGGTTAACACCAAAATTTAGGCTCAATTAGAGTCCATCTTAACCTAGTTTGCATTTTAGCCCCTAAAAACTCTATTTCTTACATCTAAACCCCTAAGTTTCGAATTTCCTTGTATATATACCCTTATCTTTCTCCTCTCCTTCACAAGGAGCCCCCTACCTCCTCTTTCTTCTCTGCCTTCATCATCATCTGAACATAGAGAGAACCCAAAAGCTGCCGACATTCAATCAAAGAATTGATTGGAGAAACTTCAATAAAAAAATCGCCAAAGTTGGCGAGATTGATCTTAAGATCATTCTCAATCTGCTGAGCATCAATTTAAGACCAAATTTGGTCGAAATTGGTCCGGAGAGCTTGAGATTTTCTATCTCTCTTCTCTATCAATGTCAGACTCCAAACATGCCAATTTTGGGTGAATGAGGAAAACCTCATCTATAAAAAGGGTTCAATTTACCTAAGCAGAATTCATCTAGGTTTTGGCGCGAAACTCCTCCCTTCGCCGTCTTCCTCCACTGCCATTGACGATGACCTAGACCTCCTTCAATCTCTGTCTTCACTGCTGCTTGCGTCAATCGAGCAACGACTCTTCTTCACCGGAGCTTCTCGCCAAGCTTGGGTTTTTTTTTAAATTACCTCCTCATCAGCTCCATCCCCTGTCTTCTTCTCCCTCTCCTGCGGCTGCACTGACGACCTAGCTCTTCATCTTCTTCCTTCCAATAAAGTTAAGGCTTCTATTCCTCCCTCTCTTAATTAGGTCTAGGACGACTCTTAACCTTGCTCTCCTTCTCCTTCTCCGACGTCGGCCGCATCTTCATCAATCACCTTCACCGCTGGCCTGCCTACAACCTCCTCATACCTAATTGACCATGGCAAAAGCTCCACCTCACCTTCATGACACTTTCTCCCCACTCAATTTGCCCTCACTGCACCTCCGTCACTACCTTTGACCACGTTCGTCGGAGCACCACCCACCTTCACTCTCCGGCCACTACACTGTACCTCACACCAAACTGCGCACACCATCATCTTCGCCACACCACGGAAATGGTTGCCACCTGTCTGATTAGCCCCTAGGCCGTATTTCCCTTACAAGTCAACGTCACTGTCACCGGTCATCTTCCTCGTCTCTGTCACCGGCCATCTCGCGGCCAACGACCTTGCTCCCACCGCCAATTGTCGCGGTCTGACACCACGACAACGCCTACACCCTCAATTGAGCGAGAATGAAGCAGCAACAACACCAATTCGACAAGGAATACACCTGCAGCCACACGCGAAGGATCAGGGATTTTTAGTCCAACATTAGGCGCACTTAAACTAGATTTAGATATTTATCATTCTTACTCTGTTAGTTGTTCACCTTCGAAAGCATGGGGTGAGGTCCCTCACATGTGTCACACACGCCCTCTCTCGCCACCACACCGGCAGGTCTGGGCCTTTGATCCGATTACCCGATTAACCCCTGACCTGATTCTGAAGAGAGAAAGAGAGAAGGGTACTCTAAGAGGATTGGGGGGGGAAGGGGTTTGCACTATTGCACATTAGGATTCGTGCCAACACTTAGGCACAATTTGAGAGGTAATCTGGGTTGCCACTTAAGCCTTCTGACCTTTTGATGCGGGAAATACGCAGTTTGTTAATAATGTGAAATATTGTCATTGTACACGTAATTCCGCAATCAACTTTTAAAATTTGTAAAACCTAGATAGTGGAGTATCTATGTGATGTGCATACATCCGATTAACCTAAAATATCTATTAATGCATGTTCTTACTGTCACATTAGCATCATACATTGTAAATAGTGCATAACATGCATAATCTTGCATTTAGATCAAGTTGTATAAATTGTATAGTAATTGTCTCCTTTTTATGGTTAGGGACAAGCTGACTTTTTATCAGGGCCTCAGATTGAAGATCAACCATACGGATCTGATTAGGGCAACGATTGGAGTTCAACGACTCCAAGATCGCCCTAATCGGACATCCATAGCATCAGATAGAGACTGAGAAACCCTGAAGATCAAGGGCCAAGATGGTGTTAATCCATACCTCAGATGAAAAATCCCACCACACGGATGGGTTCGGATCAACGATCGAAGCCTAACAATGCAAAAATCGATCCAATCCGACACCCGTGGCACCATCTACAACACTCAGAAGATGGACAGTCAGGATGGTGCCACGTGGCACCATCCCAACCGCCCAATTGGCCCCAAGGACCCGCCTCCACTTCTCTTCTTCACCTGCTCATCAAATCCCCACCGTTGGATGCTCATCCAACGGCCATAGAGCCGCACGTACAAAAGTGTCAGCTTGCCTAAAGAGGAAGCGTAGCACAGCGGTTGAGCACCCCTTCGCGAGCGAAGGGCGCACGTTCGAGTCGTGCTGTGCTTCAAATTCAGAGGGGGCGTGGAGCAGGTGTGCGATTAGAGTCGTGCGATGAAGATCCAGCGGCGGGGAGTGAGCGATAGCACCCACGCACGATCAGACGAGCGGCGCGGGTGTAGCTACTCTTAGTCGACCGATCTCTTGATCGAACGATTGTGAGCGCGCAAACGTGCGTAGGCATTTTAGGCGAAGAAGAAGAATGGGTGCTCGCAGCGCGCACACACGTCACCCACGACGGACCTTTAGTGACGTTTAAGTCCGTCACTAAAGGTCCCATATTAATGTTTTTGAAATTGAATGTCCAAAATGCCCCCACTCGCAACTATAAAAGGAGACCGTCTCCATTCGGATTTCTCATCCCTTGTTTCTCTTCTCTCCCTCTCTAAAGCTCAAGAGAAGCTTGTCTCACACCCGAGATGCTCCTCAAGAGCTAAAACCAAGTTTTTGCCCCCATTTCGGAAGCGAAAAGACGGTGACGTGCTGCCTCTTTCTTGTTCCTCCTGCTTCGACCTCCTTCTTCCCGCTCCGTTCCTCGTCTTCCAGGCGTTGTCTCGTCTAGCTCGTCCTCAAAGCGATCGTCGAGGAGGATAACTTTTCTCTCCCATTCCTTTTTCCTGCTTTCTACAGTAGAATTTTCCTACTTTCTAGTTGTAATAATTTCTCGCTTTCTAGTGTAATCTTTTCTCGCTTTCTTAGTTGTAAAAATATTTTGCAACATCAAGTGAATGTTTTCCCTCTCTATTTCTCCCTTATTGTCTATATTTATTCCACTTCATTGTGATTATTCCGCTCTTTAAACAAAAACACAAAAAATATAATTGCGAATTTTGATCGACGTAGCCTCCCTAAGTTTGACCCGGGATTTCTTTATAGATTTCCGGTATAAATTTTATTTGTTGAACCCGAGTTCTTTGCTACTCGAACTACAACGATAGGTTTTCAAAACCAACTCCGATAGCGTAGTCCTCCGACGTTCAACATTTTTGCACCATTGTCGAGGAGACAACGATTTTTCGATCTTCTTTTCGCATTTCACGCACTTTACTATCTTCTAACTTGCTTTATCTCATGTCTATTATTTTGCAGATACCTCTATCAGGGAATCGTCAATCGGTAGATTGGAGTAAAGTGCAATTGAAGATGACTTTAAGTGCTCCCCATTCTTTCCCCCTCCATAGATTTCATTTCATCACATTAAATTCAAATTCCAATAAACTTAGGTGTTTGCATAAATCCTAGGATTAGTTTGGTTGTTTGGATTTTCACTCACACTCACATTTCACCCTCTCATACAAAAAAAAATAAAAAGATAATTTTGTGGGGTAATTCAACATACACACAACATACACCCACATTCAAGGCACTTAACCTAATTGATTTTCTTCTACTCAACCGGATTCTGATATGTGGAATCGGTACACACAAATCAACACATAAAAGAGTAGAAATCATTCTAAGTTAATCATTTCTGTGTGCCTAACCCAGTGGTGCAATTGTGGCCAATTGTTTGAGTTGTTTGGGCCACACCACTCAATTTAAAACCAACTCATCAAGTAGCTTCCTCTTAGGGTTTTCAATTTAGGTTTATACCAGGCACTCCACTTGATTTTTGATTTTAAAAGGAAAGCAATCTTCACCCGTGCTTGAAAACCTGGTTTGCCTCAAACTTGAATTAAATCAACCTAATTTTAAACCCTAAAAGCTACTTAAGCAAGATTTGAATATTAAAATCTACTCATCACAAATAATCTTGCTTGAAAACCTTGGTTGTGCACGCACTTACAGATACTCAATTGATCATTAAGGGCACAACCCATTTTAAGAGCCCACCACATTCCATAAGCACTACAATCCCAGGCCTTAATAAAATCGAGTAGACGTTGGCCTTAAGGACTGATTCGCTCTTCGGGGCCTAGTCTGATATTGTTTATGATTAACCTGCTTGTACTGATCAATCTGATGTCTAGCTAGGGGAGTAGCGTCAAACGACCGCGGCTGGGGGGTACACTAGGAATCAGAAACGTAAGGCGAAGGAAGAACCTTCTCCCCAGTCCCTCCTTCTAACTGGTTGGATTGAGCAGACACAAGTACAGTAAATCGTTTATAATCTTAAGGCGGGTTCTGGGAGTCTGTAGATCCTTAGGCTACCCGACTTAAGGACAAGCTTGTTTTGTTGTGCTATAGGGTTCTCATCCCTAGTCCTTCTGACCTTTTCCTAGTTTATGCTGGGAAGAAGGTCATTGAATCCCCGATTGGAAGGACCACTAGAGTATTCTAGGAGGTATAGATTGGATTTTGGCTAAATTGATCTCATAGCAAATCAACAACCTCCTCTTCCTCAAGGTCCACAGGAGGTGTTTCGAAGGTAGCTGGAACAAATGCAGAGAATGCAAGAATGGTTCCAGAGAATGCAGGGCGCTCAGCCCTTGAAGGATTTTTATGATCCTTCAAATTACGGGGAACGTTCCGGCGTCTAGATTCCTGCCGTTGACATAGAAATCAAGCCCCAGGTGTTAAGCCTAATCAAACATTTCCATTGGCTTGGCTCTGAAGACCCGTTTCAGCACTGGGAGGACTTGACCACTTTGGTCCAGACCACCAAGGCGCGAAATGTGAATGAAGAGCAAATTATCATGAGGCTCTTCCCCCACTCTCTTAGGGATAAAGCCGCTCATTGGTACAGGACTATAGGAAGACCAATTGCAACTTGGAATGTGTTGAAATCGACCTTTCTGAAGAAATTCTTCCCTGTCGGACGTACCAATGCTTTGAGATGGGCAATCACTACCTTTACCCAGTGGCCAGAGGAGCAATTTCATGTGGCTTGGGAGCGATTTCAGGACCTATTGTGGAGGTGTCCATACCATGAGGTGCCGAAATGGCAACTCGGGCAGATCTTCCACCACGAGTTGACTGAGCAACTCAGAAATCATGTGGACATTTCTTGTGGAGGCAATTTCCTCAACAAAGACGCTGATATCACACACGATTTGTTTGAGGAAATGAGCGAGAATTCAATCAATCATGCCTCCATGGATACTTTTAACCGGTCCCAGCAGCCCAAATCGAATGTGAATAAAGTTCACGACTCTCATTCATACGATATGGAATTGATTTGTAATAAACTTGATAAGGTGCACTTGGTTGCTAAGAGAATGGAGTGGATGGCTGGAAACTCAATGAACAACTCTCGATCCACTCAATCCCAGAATTCAGGATTCCATTCATCGTGAGCTCCTTCTGGATGGGAGTTCGTGAATCAACTTGATGCGGCTCAACATACGAGCTAGCATTATTCGAAACCCCACGGGTTCCAAACTAGGGCCTTTGATCCTAGTTTCTCTGATCCTTCCCTTTCTTTCTCTCCATCCTCACCCTATGAGGATGTTTGTGCTGTACAGGAGAATGTTAGATCCAACCCCTACTCCAATGCTTATAATCCAGGTTGGAGCAATCACCCTAACTTCTCTTGGAAAAATCCAGGGCAGCAGACCCAATTCTGACCCAGCAAATATGCTTCGCAACGACCAATGGGTCAAGGTCATGTTTATACTCAGTTGCCCCCGAATCAGGTCAATCAGCTAGCTTGGAATGCCCGTCGACCCGTAGGGCAGGCTGATTTGAATCAACAAATGGTAGAGATGAAAGGATCCATGCTCCAGCTCATGTAGCAAATGAAAACCTCATTGGACAACTTGCAAACTAGGCTCATAGCTAATTCTCGTCAACCCAGATCTCTACTATCTCAACCCGTAGACAACCCACAAAATATCCTGAATCCAAGCAATCAAGCCCATGGGTATGGAAATCAGAGGGACCCACTCGCACATGCTCAGGTGGTTGAGTAGGGTCCTTCTTCTTCTTCTTCTGCAAATCAACGATTCTTGGCTAATGGAGCCCCTCCAATCTTTCCTAACCCTCCCTAAGACTCAAATTCATATGCATCTGCAAATTCTGTTACCTTGAGGAGTGGTAAACAAACTCAGGATCCACAACCACACTGTTTTGATTTACTGAATCTTGAAGAACCTGAGGAGAGAAAGGAGAACTCTGGAGAAGAAATCAAGTCTTAGGAACCTGATTCCAAAGTTCCAACTCATGTTCCTTTTCCTGAAGCCTTGATTAGATCAAGGAAGAAGTCTGTTGATAGTAATGAGGAGCTTCTGAATATTTTCAAGAATGTCGAGATCAATATCCTGCTCCTCGATGCTATTAAGCATATACCGGCTTACGCGAGATTTTTAAAGGATTTATATACACAGAAGCGTAAGTCAAGAGAATCTGTTCCGAGGAAGGTGGTACTCTCCGAGTAGGCTAGTTCTATTACTTTGCACCACCTCCCTTAGAAAAAGAGAGATTCAGGTGCTCCTTTGATTTTTTGTCATCGGAGATTACACTTTTGATAGAGCAATGCTGGATCTGGGTGCATCCATCAACCTAATTCCAACTTCGTTTGACGAGAAGTTTGGATTAGGTGAACTTCGATCAATTTCAGTAACGCTGTAGTTAGCAGACCGTTCGGTCACAAATCTGCGAGGCGTTAGTGAAGATGTTATTGTTAAGGTTAAGAATTTCTATTTCCTTGTAGATTTCCTTGTCCTTGACATGGATGTACCTGAAAATCTGAGGAACACACCCATCATTCTAGGGCGTCCGTTCCTGGCTACTGCTAAGGCCAACATTAACTGTGAAAGCGGTAGCATGGAAATCGCCTTTGAGGATCAAAGAATGAAATTGGATATTTTTAAGGTGATTAATAAATTCGAAGATTGTGGATTTATTGAGGAACTTGAGGATGATATTGTGAATATTGAAACTTGTATGATGGTTTCTGCATTTGAAAGTTCCTCCTCTGATGATGAATTGGACTCGCAGCCCTCTATGGCAGACCTGCCATCTTCTAAAGAGGTTATTGATTTTGTTCACTCTCAACCTCTTCCTCTTGATGAGTCTTCATCAGCATCTTCCTTACCTTCAATCATCAGCCTGCCCCAGCTTGAACTAAAACCATTGCCTGAGAATCTGAAATATCAGTTTTTAGGATCACATACGACGCTCCCTGTAATTATCAGTACTAAATTAACAAAGGAGCAGGAGATTAAACTGATTAAGGTCCTGAGGGAACATAAGGAAGCAATTGGTTGGACAATTCATGACCTAAGGGGGATCCAGCCATCTTATTGCAATCACATAATATTTTTGGAAGATGGATCCCGCCCTTCTCGCCAGATGCAGAGGAGATTAAATCCAAATATGCGAGAAGTGGTCAAGAAGGAGATTATTAAGTGACTCGATGCAGGAATCATTTATCCGATCTTTGATAGTCCTTGGGTAAGTCTCGTGAAGATTGTTCCCAAGAAAGCCGAGATTACCATTGTGACTAATGAGAAAGGATAATCTGTCACAACTCGTTCAGCTTCCTCTTGGAGGGTTTGTGTCGATTACAGGAAGCTTAACACGGCCACAAAAAAGGATCATTTCCCTCTGCCTTTCATTGATGAAATCTTGGAAAGATTAGTTGGGAAAAAGTACTTCTGTTTTCTTGATGGCTACTCGGGATACAACCAAGTTCCTATCCATCCTGAGGATTAGGAAAAAACTACTTTCACGTGTCCCTACGGAACCTTTGCTTTCCGTAGGATTCCATTCGGTTTATGCAATGCACCTGCGACTTTTCAAAGGTGTATGCTGGCCATATTCTCTAACATGGTGGGAGAGTTTATGGAAGTCTTCATAGACGATTTCTCTGTTTTTGGAGAATCGTTTGACTCTTGTCTAGCTAATCTTGAAATGATTCTTAAACGATGCATAAAAACAAGATTGGTCCTTAGCTGGGAAAAGAATCATTTCATGACACAAGAAGGCATCGTCTTGAGTCATGTAATCTCTGAATGGGGAATTGAAGTGGATAAAGCTAATGTTGATGCTATCGCTAAACTTCCTCCTCTCAGATCTGTTAAACAAATTCTATCATTTCTTGGTCATGTGGGATTCTACAGGAGATTCATTAAGGACTTTTCAAAGGTTTCTCATCCTCTGAGCAATCTTCTCGCCAAAGAAATGCCGTTTGATTTAGATGAATCATGCCGTAAGGCATTTGATTTTCTTAAAACGGCAGTCACTTATATTCCGGTATTGCAACCACTGATTTGGACAACCCCTTTCGAGATCATGACCGACTCTTCTGATTACATGGTCGAGGCAATTTTGGGTCAGAAAGTTGATAGGAAGCCCTCTGTTATCTACTACGCTAGTAAAACTCTGGACGAGGCCCAGAGGAATTACACTGTTACTGAGAAGGAATTACTAGCTGTAGTATTTTCTTTGGAGAAATTCAGGGCTTATCTCCTAGGGTCTCACGTCATTATATATACCTACCACTCGACCTTGAGACATCTCTTGGCCAAAAAGGATGCCAAACCCCAGCTTATTCGTTGGATTCTTCTGCTTCAAGAATTTGATCTTCAAATCAAGGATAAATCCAGGGTACAGAATGTGGTGGTGGATCATCTGTCGAGACTTCTGAGTGATTCTTCTCGTCCAAATATTCCGATTGTTGATACTTTTCCAGACGAAACCATCCTTACAGTTTCAGGCGTCCAAACCCTGTGGTTTGCTGACATTGTTAATTATTTGGCCGTTGGTCAAATCCCCCAGGATTGGACCAAGCAACAATGGGATAGACTCAAATCTGAGGCCAAATATTACTTCTGGGAGGACTCTGAATTGTACCGCATCGGCTCTGATCAGATTATTCACCGATGTGTTTCGGAGAACGAATTCAACTGTATACTTAAGTTCTGCCATGCATTTGCTTGTGGTGGACACTTCTCCGGGAAAGAGACGGCTGCAAAAATTTTGCAGTCTGGATTCTATTGGCCGTCTTTATTCAAGGATGCCTAGGAATTCTCAAGGTCGTGTTCCTGATGCCAGGCACTCGGGAGCATAACTAGGAGAGATATGATGCCCCTAAACCTGATTCTTAGAACTATCACATTCACAATAAGATGCTTAGAACTTAATGTTCTCATCAAATCTTAGGTGGGTTGAGTGACCGTAAAAAACCACTCTTTAACCTTAAACTCAAAAATCCAAAAAAATTAGAAAAGAAGAAAAAGAGAAAAAGAGATTTTTCTTTGAATAAGACAAAGGCTTGAGGCGGTTTGCATTTTGGTAGAAACCCAGGCGCTGTTGTGTCTTTGAAAGTTCAGATCCTAAGTAAAAATTTCTTAATGTTGACAATAACTTTTGCCCAAGTAATCCAACCTAATTCTTTTATAAAAAGCATGTAGTTTTTGCTAGGGACTAGCAAGAGATAGGCATGGGGGTGTGATGTGCATACATCTGATTAACCTAAAATGTCTATTAATGCATGTTCTTAGTGTCACATTAGCATCATACATTGTAAATAGTGCATAACATGCATAATCATGCATTTAGATCGAGTTGTATAAATTGTATAGTAATTCTCCTTTTTATGGTCAAGGACAGGGTTACTTTTTATCAGGGCCTCAGATCAAAAATCAATCGTACGGATTTGATTAGGGCAACAATTAGAGTTCAACAACTCCAAGATTGCCTTGATCGGACATCTGTAGCAATAGATAGAGACTGAGGAACCCTGAAGATCAAGGGCTAAGATGGTGTTAATCCACACCTCAGACGACAAATCTGACCACATGGATCTACACTTCAGATTGGATGCAAAAATCGATCCGATCTGACACCCGTGCACCATCTACAACACTCAGAAGATGGACGGCCAGGATGGCGGTAGGTCCTTGGGACTGGTTGGGCGGCCGGGATGGGGCCACGTGGCGCCATCCCATCTGCCCAACCGGCCCCAAGGACCTACCTCCACTTCTCTTCTTCACTAGCTTGTCGAATTCCCTCCGTTGGATGCTCATCCAATGGCCGCAGAGCCGCGTGCACAAAAGCGTCCGCTTGCCTAAAGAGGAAGCGTAGCGCAGCGGTCGAGCGTCCCTTCGCGAGCGAAGGACGCGCGTTCAATCCGCGATGCGCTTCAAATTCAGAGGAGGCGTGGAGCGGGCATGTGATCAAAGCCGTGCGATAAAGATCAAGTGGCGAGGAGCGAGCAATTGTGCCTACGCGCGATCAGACGCGCAACGCTTACACGTGATTGCATGCAGGCGCGCGATGCGAGCGTAGCTACTCTCAGCCGTTCGATCTCTTGATCGAACGGCTGTGAGAGCACGAATGTGCGTAGGTGTTTTAGGTGAAGAAGAAGAGCGGGTGCGTACAACGCGCGCACACGTCGCCCACGACGGACCTTTAGTAACATTTAAGTCCATCACTAAAGGTCCCATATTAATGTTTTTGAAATTAAATGTCCAAAATGCCTCCACTCCTTGCAACTATAAAAGGAGATCGCCTCCATACGGATTTCTCATCCCTTCCTTCTCTTCTCTCCCTCTCCAAAGCTCAAGAGAAGCTTGTCCCATGATTAGCCCATAGTTGTGGGCTATTTAAGTATTTAAGTGCCTAGACATTAGGTTAATTCTAACATTTATTTAGCATAAATTAGGATGTAAATAGATTAATTCATATTTTTAATTTAATTACATAATCCATGCATTGCATTCATATTTTAAGTGCATTTAGAATTAGCTTAGAATGACATTCATCTAATTAGTTAAACAATTAGGTACATTGTTTTCATTAACATAAAAGTTGAGGGTCTATATATAGATGACCATAATATTTTAACATTATTTTATTTATTCTTCTTCTTGCAGGAACGGATGGCTGCCGCTCCAACGCCACCAGCTGCCGCAGTGAAGAACCCATTTAAGAAGGAGCGGATATGTTGGATCTGGTCGGGCAGCTGATTTCAAATTTGTGCAGGCCACTACAAAAGGAGGAGGGAGGCAGCTGAGCTGAGGAAGGCCTCCACCACCGACCACCACTGTGCAGAGAGATCTCCTCTCTTCCATTCCATACCGCTGACCTCAACCGTGGCGGCGAGTCTCCACCACCGTGGCTGTGTGGTGTGACAGACCACACCGCCATCCGGAGCTCGTCCGCATTACCGTGAGCACCTTAGCGTGCATTTCCCTCGCCGTCGTCACCAACAACCACCGCCGCAGATACTGTAAAATCACCCTTTCAGTCAGTTAAGACGAACCCCCACTCCAACAGCAATCTCCGTCCTCTCACTTCACTTCCACCACCCACGCCGCAGCAGCCACCCGCTCATCTCCAACCGTACGCAAGGCGTGCACAGCCTCCAGCCCTCACGCCCACTCACTCCACCTTCCCCGCGCCTGCAGCCTTCGCCATCTCCACGCGCAACCACCGGCGCACCCTTCTGAAGTCCACCCACTCACCTTCAGCCTGCACCTCACCGCTCACCTGTGCGCACTAGCCTGCGCACATGTCTGCAGAACCTCACGCACGCGCTCCCGCACCCACAGCACCTTCCCCGCACCGACTGCAGTGCGTGCCCACGCCATCTGCAGCCGCACTTGCAGAACCACCCGCTTGCGCCCTCCCGCCAGCAGTCCCACGCGTGCCTCACTGCGCACGCCCTCCTCCCGCGCCTGCAGCACCCGCTCTCATCGCCAACAGAGCGCACAGCAGTCCGCCCACGCCTTCAGCAGCGCGTGCCATGCCCAACAACAGCAGCTACAGCACCGGCTGCAGCCACCTCCGCCGGAGGTCGTCCGGCCGTCCACTCCTCATCGCGCACGCCAATGGGGAAAAAATCCCCTGTTTTTCTACAGTAAAAGGGCCATTAATATTTACATTTTCTGCCATTGCCAACTTTTATTGATATTTTATTGAATCTGCATTGCAAAAAAATCCTCTAGTTGTTAAAAATTACCATTTCAGCATGTTTTCTTGATATTATCTTAATCTGAAGGCAGATTTAGCTCGATTCTCGTCTAAACTAACTCCGAACATACGCTTTTAATTGGGAGAACTTAAATAAGTCATTGCCTCCCTGTGGGTACGACCCGCTCTTCTACGAGTGGTTATTTTAATTATTGATTAGTCGATTTTTCCACCACATCAAACTACAAACGACTTTTAAAGTGAACAATCAACTCGTCATCCCACACCCGGGATGTTCCTCAAGAGCTAAAATCATGTTTTCGCCCCCATTCCGGAAGCGGATCCCGCGATGACGATGACGTGTTGCCTCGTTCCCGTTCCTCCTGCTTCAACCTCCTTCTTTCTACTCTGTTCCTCGTCTTCTAGGTGTTGTCTCGTCCAGCTTGTCCTCCAAGCGATTGTCGAGGAGGATAACTTCTCTCTCCTATTCCTTTTTCCTGCTTTATAGAGTAGAATTTTCCTGCTTTCTAGTTGTAATAATTTCTTGCTTTCTAGTGTAATCTTTTCTTGCTTTCTTAGTTGTAAAAACATTTTCTAACATCAAGTGAATGTTTTCCCTCTCTCTCTCTTATTGTCTATATTTATTCCACTTCATTGTGATTATTCCGCTCTTTAAACAAAAACACAAAAAAATATAATTGCAAATTTTTATCGACGTAGCCTCCCTAAGTTCAACCTGGGATTTCTTTATAGATTTTCGATATAAATTTTATTTGTTGAACCCGAGTTCCTCGCTACTCGAACTACAACGACGGGTTTTCAAAACCAACTCCGATAGCATAGTCCTCCGACGTTCAACACTAGGGTCATCCAAGGAGGCCAATTCATTAATCACATGAAGTGGTTCTCTCTCTCACCTCTTAAATCCGCACTTGTCCTTTTGTATTTTTGATTTTGTTATTTTTAGGGTTTTCAGAAATAGTCGGGTATTTGATGCAAAGATGAACTACGCTAAGCCTACGCCTATGTGACTAAAGGAAATTCTTTCTTCTAATCTCACCCTAGGCAAGTGCACCTAGGGTAATTAGAAGAACAGTGTGTGCACTAAGACTACCAAAAGAAAGTATTAACAACTATGAGCAAGAAATTGATGGCAACAATATGCTTTTGTATTGCTAATTAACATGATGTACTTGTAGCAGAATGCTTGTTACAACAAGAGAAAAGTAAACAACACTAGCTAATACAAAAGAAACTGATAAAGATGAGGAAAAAGGTGTCCTCTAAATGAAGCTTGGAATGGTCTTCGATCCAAGTTTGGTAACTCTCAGACTTGAAGAAGATGCTTCCTTGCTCCTTCCTTCTTGTGGTCTTCCTCCAAGTGTTCTTCTCCAAGGGCGGACGTCCACCCTAGCCTTCCTTCCTCCTTGCCTAGCCGTCCCCTTTGATGAAGAACTCCTCCTTCTAGGAGTGGCACAACGGAGAAAAAGAAACAGGAAGAAGGCACCAAGGGGGCAGGTAGGTTGCCCCCTTGATCTTCTTCTCTTCTTCTTCCTTGGCCTTAAGTGTAGGTAGTGTAGGTAGAAACCAAACTAAGGGAGAAGATGGGATTTAGGTGGTGGTTAGGTGGGGTATATATAGAAGTGGAGAGGTGATGGTTGGTGTGGATAATGTGGGTGGCTAGGATGGCATGATGGAGGTGGTTGAAGGATCTAAGACTATGGATAAATGGTACCAACCCAAAGCGCACATGGAGGTGGTTATGGTTGGATGTTGGTGCCTTTTGGTAGTGGAGAGACACCATAAGTTGGTGCCAAAAAGGAGGCTTCTAGAAGGGCCTAGGTGGCACCTACTTATGGATGGTTAGGATGGGTTTAAAGGGAGATGTGTCGTGGAGATGAGGGGTCACTTTGGTGCCAAAAGGGAGGAGGTGGTTATGGATATTTTGGTGCCAAAATATGTGTCTCTTGATGATGGTTGAGGGGTGAAAAGGTGGCTTGTTGTTGGCACCAAAATGGACTAGGAGTAGGGAGCTTAGGTGGACTTAGGTGAGGTTAGTTGGTGGAGCTTAGGTTGGGTGAGTTAAGGTTAGATTTAGCTACCATGGAGGTAGACCTAGCTAAGCTAAGCTAGCTAGGCTAGTAGGTGAGTAGTGGAAAGAGGTAGAGGGAGCTAGGGTTTTGGAGAAGAGGAGCTGGAAGGAGCTATCTTGAGCTACACTGGAGCTGGTAGTTGCTGAAGAGAATTGCAAGGAGCTACTTTAGCTGGCTTAGCTTGCTAGTTCTTTGCTACCTACTAAGCTAAGCTAAGATGAGCTGGATTCTGCTGATATGAGCTGAGGTGAGTTGGGTCTGATCTTCCCAAAGATCACCTAGCTAGCTGGAGTAGCTAGCTTAGGTCAAGTAGCTCATCTCAACTAAGTTGAGCTGAGTTGAGCCTCTGGGAGCTGAGCTTGAGCTAGCCTGAGCTGGTTAAAGTCATCTTCAGCTAACTAGGTCTAGCTAGTTGATGGTAGTCACTAGTCCTAGTCAAGTTGAGCTTCCAGTGAACTGTTCTGAGCTGGAGGAGTTGGAATGGAGCTGTGATCAACTGACTTGAGTTAGTTGGAGTTGCCATCCAGCTAAGGTGAGCTAAATGGAGCTGAGGTGAACTAGCTTGAGCTACCATTCAGCTGAGATGAGCTGAATGGAGCTAGGGGTAAGTTGATCCAGCTAGAATGAGTTGGGATCCAGTTGGGGTGAGTTGGATTTAGGTAGGATGCAGTTGATAAGAGCTTCTTCTTCGTCTTCTGCCTTCTTGAGTGCCAAGGTATGAGGGATTTGACATACTGCCTATCCTTGACACTTAGATAAACATATAAAAAATACAATAAAATGCAATGCATGCCTATCCTAAGTAAATGCCTAAATGTAGCCTGAAATCTCATTTGTGAAGTTAAAAACCTAAGAGCTAGATCTGTTTTAGGTCATAAGATTTATTATAAACTGGCGTTTATCACCTTTATGTCCAACGTCTAATTTGGGCTACTGTTGAAATATTGGCTCTGATTTGGTTACTCTAATTTGATGTGGCTAAGTGTTTGAGGTTACTATTGAAATATTGAGATCTGATCCTTGGGATTTGTGCTTAATTATGGGGCTTAATTGGTGGTTTCAACCACCATTTTTAGGCTTTCTTTTTATATTTTTGTCACTGATTCTTGAGATACAATTTCTTATTGATTATTCTAGTTGTGATTGAATCTTGTGCTTATTGATATTGGTTTTCTACACTTGCTCCCTACGAACAACCTCGAAACTAACAATTTTTCGAGCTTTATAAATTTAAATGCTATATTGATTTTTGCCGCTATACTACGATGCATTGTTTTCCTAACTCCAACTATTTTTGACCGCAACACATCTTTAGGAAAACCTTTGAGCCCAACCAACGGGTCTGGCTATTCAATTCCAAACTCAAGCTATTCCTTGGGAAACTTAAGTCTCGTTGGGATGGGCCATACATTGTTACGCAGGTGTTCCCTCACGGTGCTGTTGAGATCCAAATGCCCTCCTTTGGTGAGACTTTCAAATTAAATGGCCAACATTTAAACCGTATGTTACTCTTTCTGATGGCTAGGTTTTGGACACCTACAGGTTGGAGGAGCCTTAGCTCTAACCATTCTCCACCACAAGTAATATCTTTCCTTGTTTTTTACTTTCCAATGAGGATTTAAGCATGGGAGGTATAACCTGAGGTTGTTCACAGCATTTATGCATACTTTACATTCATGTAAGTAGTGCATTTATATATCAAAACAAAAAAAAAAAATACAGAGAGAGAGAGATAGAGAGAGAAGGAGAAAAAACTGTGTTGGTCCCAGCATTTGATTATGGAAGAGTCTACCTAAGTTTTGGGTTGGAATGAATGATGAATTAAGTCTTGAAATGCCAAACCTTAGGAGATAAGTGAGGTATACTGACTTTAGGCCTCTAGGCCTATGGGGCTTAAAATTCAAGTATTTGTTAAGATATGGATTATTCTTCAAGTAATTGAGGAAGTTGAGAAGTCGAACACCACCACCTCATTAGAATGTGTTGAATAATGATTCTTAAGAGAAAATTGGGGAAAACACACCGCTCATTGAAAACAACTCCCTGAACCACCCCGACACCAATAGGGGACAAAACTAGGGAACCCCTACATCGATAGGGGAGAACATGAAAAGGATATTGATATTATCCTTCAGAAAGCACTCCACCCCAGCCCAGGAAAGAGTAGTCATTAATGAATTTGATACGATCGGGAAAGAAGATGAAATAAATTATAAGGATTTTCCCGGGTTACCCTACTATATGCCAATTAGGGACATGATCTTCCCTAATATGACTCTTGCCCCAATGCATATATCACTCCTAGCTCCATAGCTTACTACTAGAATAAATATAACAAATAACAAAAGAAACACAAATCCTCCTGAAATGATGGTGAAGAGGGGAGGCTCCTTGACCCAAGCTTAGTAGCTCCTAGGCTTGAAAAGGGCTCCTCCTTTTCCTTCCTGGACGTCCTCCAAAGGCAAACCCTAGATGGGCGTGCCTTCTCCTTCCTAGAGTGGATGGCTCCTACTCCAAGAACTCCTCCTTGAGGTGGCATGGACCACCTATGATTCTTCCTCCAAGGGTGGTAGTGTACCACCCTCAAATCCTCCTCTCCTTAGGGTAGGCATGTACCCTAGGTTGTCCTCTAATGCCTGGCTTCCTCCCTTGGCTGGCGTGGGCACAAGAGAGAAGAGAAGAGGGGAAGGCACCAAGGGGATAGAGTATCCCCTTAATCTTCTTCTTCTCCTCTTGACCTTCTATGTAGGTGGAAATATGGGTAAAAAAGAATGTAGCCAAGGTTGGATTTTAATGGTGGTGGTAGGGGGTTTTTATAGGAGTAGGAGGGGGGTAGGGTTAGTTATAGGATGGACGGCTATGATGGGGGTTAGATGGTGGTTATAGGATCCTAGGGCTAGGGTTGTTGGCGCCAAAATGGAAGGGCACTTGGCGGTTGGCGCCAACCCTAGGTGGTTGCTAGGGTTAAGGGTTTGGTTAGGTGTGTTGTAGGGTGGAGATGGAGTTATATGGTGGTGGTTATGAGATGAGGGGCTAGGGTTATTTGCGTGGACTTAAGGGTTGTGTGTAGGTGTGGCTAAGGGAGAGTTGGCGCCAACTTTAGTGTGGTTAAGGGGGTAGGGTTGGCGTGGACATAAGGGAAGGCTAGGATGGTTTTTTATGGTGGTGGTTATGGGATTAAGGGTGGATATAGGTGGCGCCAAAATGGAAGGGTGTGGGTGGTGTTTTTGGCGCCAAAATAGTGGTGGTTTAGGGTTGGTTATGGTGGCTTAGGTTGGCGCCACTAGTGGGCTTCTAGAAGGGGTTAGGTGTAGGGTTTAGATGGGGATAAAAGGAGAGGTGTAGGGCTAGTATAAGGGCTTGTGTTGGCGCCAAAATGAAGGGGTGGCTATGGCATTTTGGCGCCAACTTGAAGGGGTGTTTAGGGTGGTAGTTATCGTGGGTTGGTGCCAAAAGGGGTTGGGTTAGGTTAGGGTTAAGGTGGAGTTGTGGTCGGACATGGAGGTCTTTGGTGGAGTAGAGTCTAGCTATGCTGGCTTAGCTAGTAGAGTAGAGGTGGAGGAGCTAGGGTTTCATGGAGGAGAGCTGAAGAAGAGTATTCTGGAGCTGGTATCAGGTACTCTGGAGCTGGGACTGCTGAGGCAACTTCAAGGGGAGCTCAACTACTAAGCTTAACTACTTAGTTCTTATGCAAGTAGCCAAGCTTGGGTAGTTGAGCTGGCCCTAACATAGCTGGAGCTAGGTTGAGCTGGAACTGCCTCTGATGAGAACTCTAGAGCTAGCTGAGCTACTGGTTGACAAGTAGTAGCTCAGCTAGCTTGGAGTCCAGTTGCCATGAGCTGGATGGTGCTGGGATGAGTTGTGGCTAGACTCCTATCAACTTAGTTGAGCTAGCTAGAGCTCCCAGTGAACTGGTGGGAGCTAAGATGAGCTAGGATCAACTACGTTGAACTTGATCTGAGATGAGGTGAACTCTAAGCAAGTCAGCTGAGCTAATTAGAGCTCCATGTGAACTAATGAGAGCTGAGATGAGCTAGACTTAGCTGAGTTGAGCTGGATCTGAGCTGACCTGAGCTATGGTGAGCTAAGATGAGCTCTCTTGGGTTAGCATTCAACTAAGGTGAGCTGAATGGAGTTGAATGGAGCTAACCCTAGTCCATGGGAGCTGGTATCCAGCCATGATGAGCTGGAATCAACTGAGTCCTAGCCTGATTGAGCTTCCTCTTCATCAGTTGCCTTCCCGAGTGCTAGGGTTCTGGAGATCTGACTCTCTGCTTATCCCTAACACTCCAAGAAACACATCAAAAAAATAAAATAACAAATGCAATGCATGGCTAACCTAATTTTTGCCTAAATGCAACCCAGAAACCCGTTTGCAGATCAAAATCCTAAGAGCTAGGTTTGTTTTAATGCATAAGAATGATGATAAACTGGTCTTTATCATACCCCCATGCTTATCTTTTGCTAGTATCTTAGCAAAACTTTAATTTTTACAAAATGGAATTTTTGGGAAATCTAATTTTGTTGACTTCTGAGGAGAAAGAGATTACAGGACATAGTTTGATCCAAACACAGGAGGTATGGGATTTGTTAAGGATAAACATCGGGATATGTTTTCGGATCCAAAAATTAGACAAGAATGGGATCAATATATCCTCCAAAAAATTCACAAATTAACCCCTTGTTAATTCAGATGACTTGAAATTTTTGTTTTTAGGATTTTTTTGGCTCTTGAATTTGATTCGCAACTTGCAATAACCTTTAAAACTTTGTGTCCGTGCTTGTGGAAAGCCAACATTTATAAGGGCATGTTTTTGGTTTAAAACCTCTTTTTTTTTTTCTCCCCCTTGCTTATTTTTAGCTTAATCTTACAACAGATGTGTCGGGAACATCATTCCCATCACTAGTACTTCGAGATAGCACTGTCCATGACACCACCCAGGAGCTCACAACCCCAAAACACAATGCGGTGCAAAGGGGCACTCCAAGCAAACTCAAGCTCTTGCTCCGACACTATAGGTAGAGCACCGTACAAGACACTTGAGTTGCAAAAATGTGCTTTAACGCTCCATCTAAAGATATGAAATATAGATATGGAGCAGCGCCAAGGCGGTAACATGTTGTCATTGCGTCCTCGAAGGAGGTATTTTCCTCCTTCTCGGCGGTGGGAACTCAAACCAATGATCTGCTTTAGACTTTTACTAAGGCCAAATAAGGGGTTTTCCTGATTTTTAGTAGTTTTTAGGTGTTGGCTTGTGTGTGAAATTTGACACAGGAAGTTACTCAAGAAATGCAAGTTTTTGGATCAAAAACTAAGCTAAATACCTTCCATATTACAAAAGAGGATCAAGTCACCTGAACTATCATGAGTTCAGGTGGAATTTTAGAGAAGGATATTTGATTTAGTCTAAAGAAAGACCCTGAAATTCTAATGATCAGATCCGTATCCTTATACCTAGTTTGTTAAACATTAAATCCCATTGTATCAAAAGTAAGTTTTCAACCTTAGTCCCGATTTCAAAATGTTCCTCAAAAAAGCTTTTCAATATTTTTATTTTTTATTTGTTTTGGTTATGGAAGCAAGAAATTAAAATGACTAAAGAAAAATGCATGTTTTTGGATTTTGAAAATCCTAAATCAATCGTTAAAATTTTAAAAACACCCCCCCATGATTAAGATATGCAATGTCCTCATGCATTAGGAGGGAAAAGAGATCACCTTAGTGAAGGGTGGTCAGGTTTAGGATGGTCAAACCTAGAAAAAGAAAGGAAAAAGGAAAGTAGGAAAAATGATGGGTTACCTCCCATCCAGTGCTATCTTTTACACCATTCAGCTGGGCGTAGTGTGCATTAGTGATTAGCTGTGGTTGGTTCGATGAAATTGAAAGATTCAGACGGAAGATTCAAGGCATGATCAAAATAAGGCTTTACATGTTGGCCGTTGACTTGAAAAGTCATATTAGTTTTAGGATCAAAAAGATCAATAGTGCCATACGGATATGTTTTTAGGACAATAAAGGGGCCGATCGATCTTGATTTCAACTTTCCAGGGAAAATACATAATCGTGCATCGAAAAGGCAAACGCGTTGATTAACGTCAAAATGTTTCCAAACAATGTATTTATCATGAAATTTCTTCATTCGATCTTTATAAATCCACGTGTTTTCATATGAAAAATTACGTAATTCTTCCAATTTAGTCAATTGTAATTTTTTGTGAACACTGGCGTTAGATAAGTCCATAATTGATTGCTTTATTGGCCAGAAAGCCCTATGCTCAAGTTCTACCGAAAGATGGCATGCCTTCCCAAAAATCAGACGGAAGGGAGACATGCCAAGCAGGGTTTTGAAAGCGGTACGATAGGCCCATAAAGAATCGTCTAATTTGGTGGACCAGTCTTTACGATCAGGCCTAACCATCTTTTGTAAAATATTTTTGATTTCTCGGTTAGAAACTTCAGCTTGACCATTTGTTTGGGGATGATAAGGTGTGGAAATTTTGTGAATAACCCCATATTTAGAAAGAAGGTGACGAAATTGTGAGTGAGTGAAGTGTGAGCCTCCGTCACTAATAATGGCCTTTGGAATGCCGAATCTTGAGAAAATATTTTTCTTAATGAATTTGATGATAACACTGCATCTTGGGGTGATAAATTTGTCAATTGGGGTTTATCTTAAGAACAAAATGCATAGATAAAACATCATAAATAGGAATAGGAGCATCGCATGCATTGCACATCAAGATTGCTTATAATGCATTATTAACGGCCATGTGTACAAGGACATATCAAAACAGGCCTCAAATGAGCAATCAAACTGCACGGATGGATTCAGAGCGACGAACGGAGTCTAACAAACTCGAAATCAGCCAAATCCGACATCTAGAGCTCCTGCAATGGGCCTAAGAAGTTTTGATCGTTGATTTGATGATCAATGGCCCACAGTGCGCCACGTGGCGCCTGCACATCGTATCTTCACTGCCGGCCGCTTCTGCCTTCACCCGGAGGATGAATCTCAGCCGTCGATCTTCGATCGAATGGTTGAGAGCCGCCCGCGCGCCCGCCCTCACCGTGACAAAGTAGTAGGCGCAGTGCAGCGGTCGACCGCCTCAAGCCTGCGCAGTCGGCGCAGGATCGAAATTCAAAGGCAAAGGCACGCCCTGGGGAAATTGAGCCGCCCAATCAGCAGCGGACGGTGCGGACGGAGCGACGCGGCACGATCTCACATGTCCAAAGCCGATGCCCACGATGACGTCGGGGGGCGTGGGCGCGATCCAGGCGTACGCCCCACGAGCGACATCAATCGTCCGATCCGCGATCGGACAGCTCTCAAGCCATGCACACAGATTGAGCGTGGAGAAGAACAAGCACATGCAAGCGACCAATGGGCAAGGGGCTACACTGACGGATTTAGTATGGGTTTAGCGACGTCCCGGACGTCATTAAAGCCCATACTTAAATTAGAAAACCCTTTTGCCTATATAAACTCCATCCAACCACCCATGGAGGACATTCAATCCACTTGCAAGTGTTCTACCCCACTCCTAACCACCATTAGCTCTCTTTGTAATCGCCGGAGCCGACGAGCCGCCGACGGAGCCCCCTCCACCACCGTGGTTGCCTCACAGTCTTTTGTCTCTCTCTTTCCCTCTTTATCTTAAGCTTTACTTTACTTGTGTTCAAGCATTTATCTAGTGCTGTAATTATAAACTAAAGTTGCATGTCAAATGAAGTTATTTTCTATCTAGTTACTTGCCCGCTTTTATGTTTAAGTTGCATGTTGTGAATGAAACAATTCTAACCCTATTCTCTCTCTCTCTCTCACTTGCTTTTCACCCACGACTTTTCGCAAGCAAAAATCCGTTATTTCCGTGACATTAAGTGACAAGAAAAATCCGATTTTCTCGCCTCCCTGAGATCGACACTCGGACTCACATCCATTTCTTTACTTAAAACCGACGTTGCAAGCGCAAGTTATAACGACTCTTTTAAACACATGCGCCCCACGCCACATCAGTTTTTGGCGCCGTTGCCGAGGAGGCAACAGATTTATTTTTTCACTTCCATTTTACACCCATGCTCACATCATCTAACGCCTTGTCTCCTACTTGATGACTGTAGGAATTCGACTCTTGGATGGCGAAGCAGTGCAACTTGTGACGGTAACGAGGGAGTAAGCGCAACAAGGACCGGTCGTGAGTATTTCTTCACCCTTGGTTGTTTGCTTACTTAAAAATCTAAAAAAAATTATAAAACTAAAAAAAAATTGGCGTGGTGCATGATTGCCTGATCCACATCCTTAACACATCACCCAACCAAAAAAAATACACTCTAACATTCTGAATAATCTAAGATTCTTGGAGTGTTCTTCTTTCTTTTTTTTGAGTGGTGTTTGCGAAGCCACCTTGAATTGACATGGGCCGCACCACTCAACCTTAAAATCGACTCATCTAATAGAAGCTGCATGATCACTAGGATGAGTACATTAGGATTTTAGAGCCTCTACACAACAAAAGGAAATCTACTTTCACCAAATTATGTGCAAAACTTGACGTGCCCACTGAAACTTTTCTGAAAACATTAAGACACGTCAATCCTAAAAGACACTAAAGTAAGGATGAAATATTAAAAGACACCACATCTTAAATAAATCCTTGCTTGAAAACCATGTTTTGATAGAAGCACACACACTGAAATTGGAAAATTAAGAGGCACTACCCCAATTAACGCCTCATCACATAACCCTAGCACAAGCACTATCCTAGCCCTTTTAAAACAGAGTAGACGTGCCCTAGGCAGGACTGGGTTAAGTCTCGAGAGGCGGGGTCTTGTTCATTGGGCAGTTGGCTTTCAATCCCTTAGTAGAATCTGGTGACTAGGCTGCGGGGCAGTGTCAAACGATCGCGGTTGTGGGGTCTATGGAACTGGCGACATAAGCCAAAGGAAGAACTTTCCCTACAATCCCCTCGTAATCAACCTGGCCAAATTAGCTTTGGGAAGGGGAGTCTAGTGCTTACAGACTTGATCACCCTTTTGGAAATTTCTAGGTCCCCTAAGGAATACACCACAAGGACTATGCTTGTTTGCTTGGTTGAACACACACACTTCTTGCATCTGTCGCTCTTCGCATCCCCTCCTGTTCTTTTCTAGTGTATGCACGGGAGACGATCACTACATCCCGAGTTATTTATTTTGGGACGGGAATCCAGGCGACCTGATTCTGCTAGAAACATGGCTGAACCTAGGGTAGATGAGGTTGAGGACCAGCCCCCACTAGACACAATGCCCATCATCCAAGCCCAGATTAACGCAAACCATCGGCTTCAGCAGCAACAGATCCACACTATCATGCAAGCCATACATCGGTTGCAGAACCCACAAGGGCAACCACCACCACCTTTCCAAGGCCCACAAGGGCAACCGCCACCTGATCTACCACCATTCCAGGACCAACCTAGGCCCCTCCATGACTTCTACAATCCGTCTGCTATTCAAGTCGAGCCGCACCTTAGGATCCCCGAAGGGGGAGATGATTTTGAGCTAAAATCAAATGTCTTGAGTCTGATTCAGAGCCACTTCCATGGAAGCTCAAATGACGACCCCTTCCAGCACCTAGAGGATCTTGACCGGATAGCCTGAACTGTGAAACCTAGGAACATTAGCCTTGACATTTTTTTGATTAAGATGTTTCCCTTCTCACTGAGAGACAAGGCATCCCACTGGCTTAGAACCCTAGGTAGACCCATCACCACCTGGGAAGAACTGAGGCATGCATTCTTAAAGAAATTCTTCCCCATAGGAAGGACCAATGCCCTCAGAAGAGCCATTACTACCTTTACACTCTAGGGTGGGGAACAGTTTCATGAGGTGTGGGAAAGATTTAATGAACTATTAAGGAAATGCCCACACCACGAAGTACCAAGGTGGCAATTGGCCCAGATCTTCTACCACAGTCTGACACAACCTACGGAACTTCATCAATGCCTCATGCGGGGGGGACTTCCTGAACAAAGATGAGGAGAGCACGTTTGAGCTCTTTGAGTCTATGAGCGAAAATTCGCTCAATAATGCCTCCATGACCCAGTTTAACCATTCCAGTCAACCCCGTGGTGGGATTTATGAGGTACAAGCAAATTCTGGAATGGTTGACATGGACATCATTGCCAAGAAATTAGATCGAGTGGAATTGGTGGATAAAAAGATAGATGAGCTACTGAACCAGACCAAGAACCCATTAGAGACCTTCTCCCTAGCAAAGGGAGCTCACAATGTTGACCTGGTCCAGCCCTTAAGCCAACTGAACCTGGAATAACCCTTGACCATGTTCCAGGGAGGGACCTTTGCTCCCTCAACCCCTGATTACTCTCTTCCCTCCCCATCGACATCTGTTATCCTTGAAGATGTATAGGTTGTCCAAGGTTATGTTAAACCTGACCCTTTCTCCAACACTTACAACACTGGCTGGCGTAATCACCCCAACTTTGGTTGGACAAACCAGAAACCACCTCAATTCCAGAACCAGTCCAGGCCAAACCAGCAGCCAAACTTGCCCCCTATCAGCAAGGACCACCAATTAGACCCCCATATAATCCGAATAGGGTGGCCCCTCCCCCGCAAAACCAAATGGACACCCTGATAAAGATGATGGCTGAAATGAACCAGAAACATCAGGAGGAAATGGCCTTAGTAAAGGGACAGTTAAGTCAACTATTGGACTGTAAACAACAAGGATCCCTACCTTCCCAGCCACAATCGAACTCGCGAAACATGATTAACAGAGGCCCCAATTCGTAAGGGTTCCAGGGCAATCCCGGGCAGGCTCACATGGTCCAACCCGCCCTACAAACACCCCCTGGGTTCGGTGCTTCTTCGTCCTCATCTTCTCAAGGATCAACCCATGGTCCCAATGCCTTTGCAAATGCGGTAACCTTGAGAAGCGGCACCAAAACACAGGATTCCAAATGGCCGACTCTTCCCGAGACTTCACCAGCTGAAATACCCTACTCAGAAGAGGTAATGGAAAAACCCAAGGACCCGAAATAGATCCTATCCATGTTTAGACACCCTACCCCGAGGCCTTAGAAACAATCAAGAAGAAAAGTGTTGTGGAAACTGAGGAGCTTTTGGAGATCTTTAAGCAGGTTCAGATTAATATTCCGCTCCTCGAAGCCGTTAAGCACATCCCGGCTTACGCCAAGTTTTTAAAGGATGCCTGTACACCCAAACGTAAGCCACGACCTCAAGCACCTAGGAAGGTTGTGCTCTCTGAGCAAGCAAGTTCCGTGATATCAAGCAACCTTCCGCTCAAGCAAACTAACCCAGGAGCACCCCTGATATCTTGCAATATCGAGGACATGACATTTGATAGAGCACTCCTGGACTTAGGTGCTTCCATCAATCTGATTCCAACAACCCTGTACCACCAATTTGAATTCGGAGAGTTGATGCCCACACCTGTCACCATCCAGTTGGCTGATAGATCTGTGAAGACCCCGAAGGGGGTTATTGAGGACGTGATTGTGCGGGTCAAGGACTTCTATTTTCTGATTGACTTCTTGGTGCTTGACATGGAAATCCCTGAAAAACTACAGAACACACCCATAATCTTAGGCAGACCTTTCTTAGCTACGGCTAAGGCAAACATCGATTGTGACAAGGGATGTATGGAAATCGCCTTCAGAGACAAGAAAATGTAGTTGGATATCTTCCAAGTGACCAAGTCTTTTGATTGCGACTGTGTCAAGGAACACGATCCCATGGAACCTTTGGTCGAGGAATGCCTTACCCTTAGTTCTACCTCGAACCACCAATCCTATAATGACTGTTCTGACCTGTCACCATCGCTGCCTATGGACCTCTGTAGGGCAGATTACCATCAAACAACACCATTTGAGGAGATTGATGTTGATAAACTCCCAGCTTTCCCTTTCCCTTCGACTGTTGTTCCACCCGTACCCGAACTAAAGCCACTACCTGAGAATCTCAAGTATGTCTTCCTAGGACCTGACCAGACCTTCCCTATGATTATTAACTCTCATCTAACCAAGGATCAGGAACTCAGGTTGACTGCGACCCTTTTGGAACATCGGGCTGCCATTGGATGGACCATTTCAGATTTAAGAGGAATTAGCCCCACCTATTGCACTCATAAGATTTACTTGGAAGACGGGGCACGACCCTCCCGCCAGATGCAGAGACAGTTAAACCTAAATTGTGGGAGGTCATTAAGAAAGAAATTATCAAGTGGCTTGACACCGACATCATCTATCCCATCTCTGACAGCCCCTGGGTGAGCCCCACTCAAGTGGCTCCAAAGAAAGCCGAGCTCACCATTGTTACCACTGGCATGGCGAATCCATCCCCACCTGCACCACCATCGCATGGCGGGTGTGTATTGATTATAGGAAACTCAATGAAGCAACCAAGAAAGATCATTTCCCCTTGCCATTCATTGACCAAATCCTTGAAAGATTGGCAGGGCAAAAGTATTTTTGCTTCCTGGATGGATATTCAGGATATAACCAAGTTGCAATTGCTCCTGAAGATCAAGAGAAGACCACATTCACTTGCCCATACGGCATGTTTGCATTCCATCGTATGCCATTCGGGTTATGTAACGTACCCGCCACCTTTCAGCGTTGCATGCTAGCCATTTTTTCAGAAATGGTGGGTGAATACCTGGAGGTCTTTATGGATGATTTCTCTGTATTTGGGAATTCATTCGACCACTGTTTGAGCAACTTGGAGAAAATCCTGAAATGATGTATCGAGGTTAATTTGGTGTTAAGTTGGGAAAAGAGCCATTTTATGGTTCAAGAAGGAATCATCCTCGGTCACATCGTATCGCATAGGGGCATTGAGGTGGATCAGGCCAAAGTTGATTTGATTTCCAAACTTCCTCCGCCTAGCTCGATTTGGCAGATCTGTTCATTCCTAGGATATGTTGGCTTCTACCGAAGGTTCATCAAAGACTTTTCCAAGCTTTCCAAACCCTTAACCGACCTTCTCGCCAACGACGCCTTATTCCACATGACCTCTGATTGCATCAAGGCTTATCACACCCTCTGGGACTTAGTTTCCACAGCACCTATACTTCAGTCCCCGGATTGGTCCCAGGACTTTGAGATTATGTGTGATGCATCAGATTTTGCCATAGGCGCTGTCCTGGGACAAAGACAAGATAAGAAACCCGTGGTGATCTACTACGCAAGCAAGACGTTGGATGAGGCCCAACGAAATTATACGGTCACAGAGAAAGAATTGCTTGTTGTAGTTTTCGAACTTGAGAAGTTCCGACCTTACCTGCTGGGATCCCACGTGACCATCTATACTGACCATTCAGCTATCCGACACCTGTTGTCTAAAAAGGATGCGAAGCCCAGGCTCATCAAATGGATCCTACTCTTGCAGGAATTTGACCTGGAAATCCGTGACAAAGCCGGATCAAAGAATGTGGTGGCTGACCACTTATCCAGACTTCACCCAGACCACATTGGACCCTCCCTACCTTTATCCGACACCTTCCCCGATGAACACATTTTGGCTGTGCAAGACAAGAAACTGCCTTGGTATGCTGACTATGTCAACTACCTGGTTGTAGGACAAACCCCGCACAGCTGGTCCAGACAGCAATGGGACAAGTTCCTGGCAGAGGCCAAGCACTATTTCTGGGATGATCCCATGTTGTTTCGCCTCTGTGCCGACCAGATCATCAGGAGGTGTATCCCTGAGGACGAAGTTCAAAGTGTGCTATCTTTTTATCATGACCAAGCTTGTGGTGGCCACTTCTCAGGAAAAAAAATGGTTGCGAAGGTCCTGCAGTCTGGATTTTACTGGCCTTCCTTATTTAAGGATGCACACAACTTTGCCAAGACTTTCTCTCGCTGCCAAACACTGAGGACCATGACCAAAAAAGATATGATGCCCCTCCAGCCCATTTTGATTGTCGAGATCTTTGACATTTGGGGTATTGATTTTATGGGTCCCTTCCCACAATCCAACGGCTTTGAGTACATTCTAGTCTTGGTAGACTATGTCTCTAAATGGATTGAAGCCGTCGCCACCCGCCGATGCGATCATAAGACTGTCATGGACTTTGTTAAGCAGAACATCTTTTCTCGATTTGGAATACCAAAGGCCATGATCAGTGATGGTGGAAGTCATTTTATTCACTCCCAATTCTGTGCCCTACTTAGAAAATACGAGGTTAACCACCGCATCGCTACCCCGTATCATCCGCAAACAAATGGGCAGACCGAGGTCTCAAATAGACAAATCAAGAACATTCTACAGAAAACTGTGAGACCTGACAGGAAAGACTGGTCCATACGACTGGATGATGCCCTATGGGCATACAGGACCGCTTTCAAGACCCCGATAGGAATGTCACCTTATCGCCTGGTCTTTAGCAAAGCCTACCACCTTCCTGTCGAATTGGAACATCGAGCTTACTGGGCTGTCAAGAAGTGTAACATGGATTCCCAGTTAGCCGGTGCACAGAGAACGTTCAAACTCTTTGAGCTTGAAGAAATTTGTCAGGATGCCTTTGAGAACAGTCATCTGTATAAGGAGAAAATGGAAGCCGTCCACGACCGACTCATCCATAGAATGACCTTTGAGCCTAACCAACAAGTCTGGCTTTTCGATGCCCGCCTAAAACTCTTTCCAGGGAAGCTCAGGTCCAAGTGGACAGGACCATTTAGGGTGGTCAAGCCCCACTCCAATGGGATGGTTGAAATCGTTGATCCGAATACTGGGCACACTTTCACAGTCGATGGCCAGAGATTGAAACACTTCCTAGCCCAGGTTCCCCGAAAGGAGAGTGTCACCCTCATTGAGGGATGACACGAAGTACCGCCCAGCTAGAGGCATTAAACTCAGTGCTTCCTGGGAGGCAACCCAGAAGATTCAGACTGATCGGGTATTCTACGTCACTCAGGTAATATCTTTTCAAACCTCTGTTGCATCCATGTATTTGTCAATGAGGACATTGTCCAAGTTAAGCATGGGGGGGTGGTAAATTGCATGATTCTGAGCTCATTTAATTAGTCTGAATATAATAAAATAAAAAAAAAGAATTTAGGAAAAAAAAACTTAGGCATTAGAAATTTGTCAATAGTGGAAAATAATATGAAAAGAACTTGAACACTTAGACTTTTTAGGCCTTCAGGTTTAATCAGCCTTGGTGTCTGTTAAAATATGAATTTAGCTTCAAATCCTTGCAACCTTAAGCTACTTTAATCCACTAACTAAATAAGGTGATAAGTATACGACTTATCAACTCACCCTCTAACTCAGAAGAACTTTTAGACTAAGTATCTGCACACATTTTTGCACAGACTCACTCCTCGGAGATTCTGACAGAAATTGGGTAGCTAATGAACTCTCTAGGGTGGTATGGCTAACAAGTTGTCGTGGGTAACAGCCCATTGGCAGGTTGTCCAGAGCCCAGCCACGGGACCACCTCTTCTTCATTGCCTCTAGGTAAATTTGAGATCAGGGAAGCCACCTACCAAATAAAAAAAAAGAGAAAAAGAAAAAAGAGAACAAAATAAATCACACTTCACCGCACGAGTATGGCTGGCAAGTGATCGTGGGTAACGGTCCATTGGTCGGTTGTCCAGAGCCCAGCTCAGTAAATGCACAAAAAGAACCAAAACACTTAAGGAAGAAGTAGGGAAGTAGAGCAAGCCGGGGAGATATACACTGGAAAAATCTTTGTGTTGACCCCAATTAAAACAAACATAGGGAGAAAGCTACCGATCGAACAAATACACCTTCAGGCAAAACACTTTCTCTTCCAGTCACCTAGGGGCGTAGAAATCCAAAGTGTGTCTAAATTACCGTTAAGTGAGTCTATCACAATCTTCACACCAAGATGGTTAGCACTTAGAGTTTTATCCGAGTTTTGGGTGGGTTGGGTAGCCGTAAAAAGTTACCAATACACTCTTAACTCCAAAAAATCTAAAGAAAAAATATATATATATATACATACATTAAAGCAAGGATTCAGGCGATTCATATTTTGGCAGACACCTGGGCGATGCTTAGTCTTTGTAGATTAAGATCTCAGTATATTTCCTTCTATTGACAAGTGACGAAGCGTCCAAGTAATTACTTCTTAAATTCTAACTGGAAATAAAGGCTAGAATAAACCTTGCTAGGGAATAGCAAGGAGTAACCATGGGGGTATGATAACACTGCATCTTGGGGTGATAAATCTGCTAATTGGGGTTTATCTTAAGAACAAAATGCATAGATAATACATCATAAATAGGAATAGGAGCATCGCATGCGTTGCACATCAAGATTGCTTATAATGCATTATTAATGGCCATGTGTACAAAGACATGTCAAAATAGGCCTTAGATGAGCAATCGGACCGCACAGATGGATTCAGAGCGACAAATGGAGTCCAACGGACTTCAAATCGGCCAAATCCGACATCCAGAGCTCTTGCAATGGGCCTAAGAAGCTTTGACCGTTGATCTGATGATCAACGGCCCACAGTGTGCCACGTGGCGCTCGCTCATCGCATCTTCACCACTGCCCACTTCTGCCTTCACCCAGAGGATGAATCTCAGCCGTAGATCTTTGATTGAACGGCTGAGAGCCGCCCGCGTGCCTACCCTTGCCGCGAGAAAGCAGCGTGCGCAGCGCAGCGGTCGACCGCCTCACGCCTGTGCAGCCAGCATGGGATCAAATCTCGCTGCATGGAAATTCAAAGGCGAAGGCAAGCATTGGGGAAATTGAGTCGCCCGATCAGCAGCGGACGATGCGGATGGAGCGACGCGGCTCGATCTTGCACGTCCAAAGCTGACGCCCGCGATGACGTGGGGGGCGTGGGCGCGATCCAGGCATACGCCCCACGAGTGACATCAACCATTCAATCTGCGATCGGACGGCTCTCAAGCCGTGCACACGGATTGAGCGTGGAGAAGAACACACGCGCGCAAGCGACCAGTGGGCAAGGGGCTACACCGACAGATTTAGTATGGGTTTAGCAACGTCCCAAACATCGCTAAAGCCCATACTTAAATTAGAAAACCCTTTTGCCTATATAAACTCCATCCAACCACCCATGGAGGGCATTCAATCCACTTGCAAGTGTTCTACCCCACTCCTAGCCACCATTAGCTCCATGCCTCCATCATATTCTTTTTGTAATCGCCGGACCGAACAAAATTATGAGCATCTTTGTGCAAGTTAGGCCAAAAGAATCCTGCATTAAGGATTTTAGCTGCAGTTTTCTTGCCCGAAAAATGTCCGCCATAGGCCATTGAATGATAATGTGTCAGAATATCATGGATTTCTGAATCAGGAACACATCGTCTAATGACCTGATCGGCACAAATGCGGAAAAGGTCAGGTTCCTCCCAAAAATAGTATTTAATATCAGCAAAGAACTTATCCCTTTTTATTTTTGGACAATCTGCGGGGATTTGTTCTATTGCTAAATAGTTTGCAATGGGTTCAAACCAAGGGAGGGTGGTGGCTGCTAAAATGCTTTCATCAGGGAATTGATCAGGGGGGTCATTATGTCATTCGTCATAAGACGAGAGAGACGGTCAGCCACTACATTTTGTGATCCTGCCTTATCCTTGATTTCCAGGTCAAATTCCTAGAGCAGCAGGATCCAACGGATAAGGTGGGGTTTCACATATTTTTTTGTTAGCAAATATTTAAGTGCTGAGTGGTCGGTATATATAGTGACATGTGACCCTAAAAGGTAAGATCTAAATTTCTCTAGGGCAAATACAATGGCAAGAAGTTCTTTGTCAGTAACCATGTAATTCTATTGTGCATGATCAAGAGTTTTTCTAGCATAATAGATCACAACGGGCTTCTTATCAATCCTTTGCCCTAGAACGACCCCCACAGCAATATTTGAGGCATCCGTCATTAATTCAAAGGGACTATTCCAATCAGGTCCCTGCAAAATTGGTGCCTCGGTAACTTCCTTCTTCAACCTCAAAAAACTCTCCAAGCATTTATCATTGAAATTGAATGGTTGGTATTTAGTAAGAAGCTGACTTAAGGACTTGGAGATTTGGGAAAAATTTTGTATGAATCTACGGTAGAAACCCACATGACCCAGAAAGGATTTTATATGTTTTACAGTAGTGGGTGGTGGGAGCTTAGATATAGCATCTATTTTTGCTTTATCTACCGCAATTCCTTATTTTGATATAACATGGCCCAAGACAATACCTTCCTGGACCATAAAATGACATTTTTTCCCAGCTGAGGACCAGATTGACTTCTATGCATTTTTGGAGAGTTTTTTCAAGGTTTTTGAGATAATGGTCAAAAGAATCTCCAAAAATAGAGAAGTCATCCATAAAGACTTCTAAACATTCACCTATCAGGTTTGAAAATATTGCAAGCATACACCTTTGAAAAGTCGCAAGTGCGTTGTAAAGACCGAAGGGCATTCTTCGAAAAGCAAAGGTTCCAAAGGGGTAGGTGAAAGTTATTTTGTCCTGATCCTCAGGATGAACCGCTACCTGATTATAGTCAGAATAGCCATTTAGAAAATAGTAAAAGTCCCGTATGGCTAATCACTCCAAGATTTGATCAATAAAGGGAGCGGAAAATGGTCCTTCATGGTGGTAGTGTTCAATTTTCTGTAATCAATACACATGCACCAAGAAGAGGTGATTCGAGTAGCTATATTCTCCCCATTGTCATTGGTGACAACTATTAGTCCAGCCTTTTTGGGCACTACTTGTGTAAGACTAACCCAGGAGCTTTCAGAAATGGGGTAGATGATATTTGCATCAAGCCACTTAATCTCCTTTCTTATCACCTCCTGCATATTAGGGTTCAAGCACCTTTGTGGTTGGCGGGAGGGGCGAGAATCGTCCTCCAGATATATACGATGTGTATAGTAGGTGATGGAGAGATTCTCGCTTATTTATGATAGCAATAGAATGATATGTCGTAGTGTTTTATGTGGTGGAAAATCTCTCAATCAAAACTAAATATCAAATTTAACCACAATAAAGATGTCGCATCCACAGGGAGGAATAGACCAATAAATTCACGAGTAGAGGAATATACTATTTGCAGACACTTTCGTGACTTTAATGTAAGGAATATGCTATTTTAAATGGAGCTTGCAATTTCCTTAAAAGTTCAGAGTTATTTATGCAATTTTCACATCAGGAATTAAGCTCCCAAAAATATGTATATGATGCATGTGTAATGGCATATCATGTAAATTTAACTTGCATGTAAATCTGATTCGAAATTCAAAATTAAATGATGCACATAACACAAGTGAAGTAATTTCAGGAAACTATAAGTGCATCCATGCACTGTGGCTTAAAAAAATATTAATATCTAAATGGCAATGGCATTCAATGTAAATATTAATTGAGGAGAAAACAGAGCATTTCTCCTCTCTCTTCCTTGCGCGCACGAGGAGGCTTCGTGGGAGGAGCTATGCAACGGGAAGGCACGTCTCGACGAGGGCTATGCAATGGTGGTGACGTGGCGGCCGGAGGTGGCCGGCTGGCGGAGAGGAGCGCCGGCTCGTCGACTCTGTTGAAGGAGGACGACCGTGCGTGGAGAGGAGGAACAGCGCTGCTGCAGCCCGCGCGACTGCGTGCTCGGCCCGCACGCAAGGGCATGCTAGGGTGCACCTGCTAGCGGTTGCTGGTGTGGGCTGCAAGGGCGCTTGGTGCGGCGTCTGCGGTCACTTGGCTGCTGCCTGAGGGCGATGGTGGCAGGCGTGGGCGCCTGCGGGCGCTTTGTGCAGGCTGCACAAGGGCAGTGCAGTGAGGGCTTTAGTGCAGGGGCAGCAGCACGGAGGGAGCGCTGGTGCAGCGCCTGCAGGTGGTGGCGATGGCTGGTGCAACACCTGCAGGGCTTGCGAGTGCGGGCAAGCGATGGCGCACGTCTGCAGGCGGTGGAAGTTGGTGCTGCTATGGCAGTGCGCGCGGTTGCAGGCGCGCGGTGGGAGGTGAAGGTGCTGTGGCAGTGCGATGAAGGAAGGAGAGCACCGGTGTGGCTGCGCGCAAGGGTGCTTGGCTGCCTCTTGCGTGCGGTAGGTGGCTGGCGAGGGTGTAGCGCCTACAGGGCTGCAAGGGCGGTGAGGCTTTGGTGCAGCGCCTGCGGGGCGCACAAGGAAGGCAGTGGAGGGCGTTGGTCGGACCCAGATAGGTTGTGTTAATATGGTGATTTTATCGTTGAAATGCGTATAGTGGTTAACCTAATTCGAGCCTAACCATCTCTTTACAATTTTTTTTTTTACCTGGCCTACTTGATTTTATCTTGGTCACTTTTAGGCCTAGGGTCGAACTCAGGGAAGTGGGATTAGAAGTGAATAAGTTTCTACACTTTTCCTACAACGAATCTCTTCCGTTCGCTTATTATGTTTTTGGTGTTTTTCTATTTAAGATTTTTTTCTGATAATTCTTGTCCATGAGGTACACCCTCAAAATCAGGTTCTTGGCTTTGAGCCAAATTAGGGTTCCAAAACTGGTCTTGCTAGTTGTAAGACTGAGTACCTGCAACTCAAGGATTATCTTTTCTCTTTTGTATATTTTTTTTATCTTTTTACTGGCAGGAAAGAGAAACAGAAATAAAGTAAATATAGTATATATATATGTATAAAGGGGTGGGGGTGGAGGTGGAGATGGCATGAAGCACGGTGTCGAGTCGGTCGTCGTCTAGGAAGACGCAACCAACAGGACGAAGTGCCGCGTGGAGTGTAAGGTGGATTGGTGGAAGATGAGTGCGAACAAGCTTTCTATACGCGTGTATCGGGGAATATCAGCAACTGGTGCAAATATTCCCACAATACAACGTATGGTAAGTGATATGAAAATAGATATATATTTGTATATATGTAAATATATATCTATATGTATATATATATATGGTTATAATTATATAGGTATATGTGTACTTATATATATGTATATATATATATATATAGGTATGTAAATATATGTATAGATAGATATATGTATAGATATATATATATATATGTATGTATGTATGTATATATAACTATATAGATGTATATATATATGTGTATGTATATATATAGTAATATATGTATATAGATATATGTAGATAGATATGTATATATATATATGTGTGTATATATAGTTATAGATATATATGTATATATGTATGTATATTTGTGTATATATATATATATTTATACATATATAAATATATGTATATATGTAAATATATATGTATATATAAGTATATAGATATATATATATATATATGTATGTATGTATATTAATACTTAGGTATATAGGTACTACTATATGTATAGATATAAGTATATATAGATATATATATATATATGTATATAAATATATATATATATATATATATATATATATATATATATAAATATATATATGTATGTGTATATATATATATATATATATAAATATATATATGTATGTATATATATATGCAAGTATATATTAGTGTATAAGTGAGTGGGTGTGTGTACGAGAGTGTGTGTATGTATGTGTCTATAGGAGAGTGAGAGAGTGTTGTGAGAGAGAGAGAGGGAGAACGTCTGCTGAGGAAGGCGCTGCCGTTTAAGTCATCTGAATCCAGCAGGCGACGTCTGATGGCACACGCACACGTGCAGGTGCGTAGGCGCGTAGGCGTGCGGAGAGGTGAGCGCTGGAGGGAGCGGGTGTTGGGGAGAAGAGGCGGGTGCGGGTGAAGGCGCTATGCGCTGAAGTGGGCGAAGACTTGGGCGAATGCAAACGCGTGGGCGGGCGCTGGAGCGAGCGCGGGGCGGGATGCGAGCACGGGCTAGCGTAGGTTGCGGCACGCCGGGTTACCGGATAAGTGAGAAACTTACCGGTCACTACACTGTAGCCACAGTGTTCCGCTGACTAGAGTGAATAGTGGCTATAGTTCATGGCTGGCTCGCGCGATCGCCTGTGCCCGATGTTGTGAGTGCGGGAGCCGCTGCGCGAGCTGGCACGCATGCGGGAGGTCTACGCCGGCTGGGTTGTGAGCGAAGGAGCGCAACAGGGCACGCGGAGAGGGGCGCGGGTGGCCTGCTGGCATGCGTGGTGGAGCTTGGCCGGCTGCTGCAGGGGCGCGCGATGGCCAGTTGAGCTTTAAAGCTTGAAGCTCCTGTGGAAATGGTAGAAGTGGCTAAACATCGAAACAGAGAGAGAACCACCACGCCCACCGGCTCTTTGATGAGCTGGGCGGTGGTGGGACTCACAGTGGTGGTTGTGTACCACTGTGAGCTGCTCCTGCCCGCAGCGTGGCTCTTCAAGGAGAAGAGAGGCTGCGTATGGAGGGGAGAGGGGAGGAGACGGCCTGGAAGGGAAGAAGGCTGTTGTAGGTGTGTGGACCAGGCTCCCGTGCAAAGAAGAAGCCGTGCCCTTTTAAAGGGGAAGAAGGCATGCACAGCCATGCCCTGGCTGTGCATGCGGCTACAGGGAGTGGCTATGCAGGGCAAGCTAAGCAGGACATGGCGTGAGGCATGGTAGCCGCAGAGAAGAAATTCAAAGTCAAATAAAATTAAAAATAAAGATGGTGAATTTGCGAAGCAGCACTTGAGGAAAACGTTAATTTCACAGCCATTTTATTCACTCTCCTCCCCTCTCAATTAAATGCATGCATGCGTGTATTTTCACAAATGCGACTATGGATACCTAATATGCACTGGTAATGCTAGGAAATAGCACAAGATGGCACAATTGTTGGTATATTTTTGCTATGCAATCATACCCCCATGCCTATCTTTTGCTAGTCCCTAACAACACATTTTTTTTGTATTGTATTTAGAAATGATCTTTAAGCTGAAGATTTTCTCCTGAGGCGACATAGGTGTGTTTATTGTTGGAAATTGTGAGAACCAATTGCATAGAAGACTACCAGTACTTTAAGTCTTACATGACATAGACCATCTCTCAACTAACCTGGACTCTTGATATTTAAACCTTAAGTATGATTTCCAGGACCCAGGAGGTTTTTGTCATACTCGAGAGCTCAAGAGATTATGGCTTGTGCTTAGTGAAGGATCAAGACTGACCAGATGAACATTAAGACTCAAGCCCATGGTTTCATGAATTTTTAAGTACAGGTTGGTCCCAGTTTCAGCTCGTGTCTTCGGATTGACCCTTAAAAAGATGACGGAAAACTCAACTCCCATTTTCTGACATTTGTGGCTCAAAGAAAATAGGGTATTTTCCTAGAAGAACTTTTTTGTAGGAAGATTTTACAGATATTTGTGAGATATATTGACTTATTTGTATCTTTTTTTTTTTTTTTTGAAACACGAGTTAGTATATCTCTTACAACATTATTTGGAGGAGCACACTTTTCTTTTTGGTGGAAAGAGTCTTTCCTAAACACAAGACTAAAGCCTGGGATAAAAAGTCTACCTGCGCGCACAGGTAAGGACTCCACCTTCCCTAATGAACACTAGGGTTGGATCTTATGTTCACCTGGTCTTTCTTGATATGTGTAGTGTGAACCAAGATTACTTAGGCTCTCGAGTAGAAGCAAACCAATGGATCCTATACTGGTGTCTCAGGTACAAGAATACGACCTTAGTTAGGAGAGATTCCGATCTATCTTGTCAATGCTCAAGTGAATTAAGCCGAGCCTGAGCGAATCAAGCTTTTGTGGCCTAGAAAGTCTTCAAAACAGCGGTTGAATATCCATAAACACTTATTGTATTTTTGTTTTAGCTTTCAGATCATTACTAAACACCATATATATATATATATATAGAAACTGCATGATACCCTAAAATACCCAGATCCTATGGATGCCTATCCACCCCCTCATGCCAAACGATGCTATGTCCTCATATGCATGCAGGGTAGGGTAGAGAAAGGATGAAAGATCGGGTAACGAGAGCTGAGGTGCAGGGTATACAGCAGGGTGGTAGGGTGGGTGGATGGTGGGTGGTGAAGTGAAAAGTGAAGTGATCGTGATAGGGGTGTGAAAAGTGATGGTGGATAGTGAGTGTTGTTGGGGTGCCTCCCAACGAGCGCTGAATTTAACATCCCCAGCTGGACTCAGAATGAGGCACAAAATTAGTTACCCTCCAGCAGGGCAACAGATTCACCAACGGGGGTAGGTTCATGAGTAAGATAGGGTTTCAAATGCTGCCCATTGACCATAAATTTATGCCCAGATTTGGGATCTTCAATCTAAACGGCCCCGTTGGGAAATGGTCTCGAGACCAGGATCGGACCAGTCCATTTGGAATTCAATTTCCCAGGAAAGAATTTGAGCCGGGCATTATAGAGCCAAACTTACTGAGATGGCTCAAATTCCTTCCGCCAGATATGGCTGTCGTGAAAAGCCTTAGTGCGTTGTTTGAAAGTTAAAGCAGAATCATAGGCTTCACGACGGAGCTCTTCCAGCTCCTGGAGTTGGAGTTTCCTTTCTCGATCGCACAGGTCTGGGTCGAGGTTACATTGGTGAACCGCCCAATAAGCATGGTGCTCCAACTCCACAGGCAAATGACAAGGCTTCCCGTAAACGATTCTATAAGGAGACATAACAAGGGGAGCCTTGAAGGCTGTCTGATATGCCTAAAGTGCGTCAATCAGCTTGTCGAACCAATCCTTACGGTCAGGACGAACCGTTTTCTGGAGAATCTGCTTGATTTGCCGGTTCGACACTTCTGCCTGGCCGTTCGTCTGAGGATGATACAAGGATGAGATACGATGGTGGACACCATATTTCCTCAGAAGTGCCTGAAAAGAAGCATGGGTAAAGTGGCTTCCTCCATTCGAGATAATGGCTCGAGGGATCCCAAAGCATGCAAAGATGTGGTCTTTGACAAATGGAGTGGATATAACATGGTCAGCACGGCACGTGGGAATAGCCTCGATCCATTTCGAAACATAATCAACATCCACGAGGATAAATTCGAAGCCGTTGGAAGGAGGAAAGGGACCCATGAAATCAATTCCCCAAATGTCGAAGATTTCTGCAGCTAGGATGGGTTGTAAGGGCATCCTGTCACGATGTGACATTGACCCTAACGACTAGCACCTAGTGCAATGTTTGGCATACTTGTGTGCATCCTGGTGAAGGGAGGGCCAAAAGAAATCGCACTGCAACACCTTGGCTGCAGTTTTCCTCCTAGAGAAATGGCCTCCGCAGGCCTGATCGTGGCAGAAGGATAGCACACTGGGGAATTGCTGTCAGGAACACAGCGACGGATGATTTGATCAGCACCTATCCGAAAAAGAAGTGGATTATCCCAGAAATAATACTTTGCTTTTGCCATGAGACGTTTGTGCTGGTTTTTAGGCCAGCCACGTGGAAGGGATCCAGAAGCAAGGTAATTGGCAATGTCGGCATACCATGGTCCACTTGCCACATTAATTGCCAATAGGTGCTCATCAGGAAAAATCTCATTGATCGGCAGAGTAAGTCCAATATGGTTAGGGTCCAGTCTGGAAAGATGATCAGCCACAACATTCTGGGCTCCGGCCTTATCGCGGATCTTAATGTCAAATTCTTGGAGCAGAAGGATCCAACGAATCAGTCTAGGCTTGGCATCCTTCTTGTGCATGAGATGGCGAATGGCCACGTGATCGTGAAAACAATAACATGTGAGCCCAGAAGGTAAGAGCGAAATTTCTCCAGCCCAAAGATGACCGCAGTAGTTCTTTTTCAGTGGTAGTATAATTACGCTGGACCTCATCCAACATCTTACTGGCGTAGTACACCACGAAGGGATGTCTATCGCGTCTTTGTCCCAGGATGGCTCCGACTGCAAGGTCGGAAGCATCACACATGAGTAAAAAGTCGAGGGACCAATCAGGTGGCTGGAGAACAGGGGCCTTGGTGACAGCATTACGCAGCTGCGTGAATGCTGGTATGCAGTTGGGGACCATATCGAAGGGTACGTCGGTCGATAGGAGATGAGTTAAAGGTCGAGAAATATTGGAGAAATCTTTGATGAATCTCATATAGAAACTGACGTGTCCCAAGAAGGAGCGGATTTGTTTGACAGAGCCAGGCACAGGTAAATCAGTAATGACATCAAGCTTAGCTCTGTCAACCTTGATACCCCTATCGGAGATGATATGCCTGAGAACAATTCCCTCGTGCATCATAAAATGACTTTTTTCCCAAGAAAGCATGAGGTTTACATCAATACATCTCCTAAGGATACGGGTCAGGTTGGCAAGACGGTCATCAAAAGATGGTCCAAAGACCGAAAAGTCATCCATGAAGACCTCGAGAAAGTCACACACCATGTCATGAAATATCGCCAACATACATCTCTGGAAAGTTGCTGGCACGTTACAAAGTCCGAATGGCATCCTTCTAAATGCAAAGGTGCCGAAGGGGCATGTAAAAGTGATTTTCTCTTGGTCCCGGGGGTCAATTGCCACCTGGTTATATCCTAAGAATCCATCCAGGAAACAGAAAAATTTATTTCCCGCTAACCGCTCCAGGATTTGGTCAATGAAAGGTAGCGGAAAGTGATCTTTCTTAGTTGCAGCATTGAGTTTCCTATAATCTACACACACTCTCCAAGATGTAGGAGTGCATGTAGGGATGGATTCACCCCTGCCATTAACACGGATGGTGAGTCCTGCCTTCTTGGGTACAACGTGAATCGGACTCACCCAGGAGCTATCGCTGATCGAGTAGATTATACCCACATCCAGCCACTTAATGATTTCCTTCTTAACGACCTCTCGCATGTTAGGGTTGAGACGTCGCTGCATCTCGAGGGAAGGTCGAGCCTCCTCCTCTGTATATATACGGTGAGTGTAGTAGGAGGGGCTAATGCCAGTTAAGTCTGATAAAGACCATCCATTGGCTGCCTTGTGTTCCATAAGGACCTTAGTTAGTTTGCACTCTTGCTCCCCGGTCAATTTTGAACTGATGATTACAGGGAGTGTTTCATTTGGTCCCAAGAAAACATACTTAAGTGTACTAGGTAGCTCTTTCATCTTGGGAGTGGATGGTGATAGGTTTGGCATTTCTTGGGACGAGAATGTCCCAGGCGAATCGGAGAACAAGTCAGGAGGAAGAAATTGGCCCTCAGATTGGCCAAGAAGAGGGGCTTCTTGGATGGATGGATCCAAAAAGGAATAGCCCTAGTGAGTAGTATATGGGCTCAAGGTCCCAGTGTGGATTTGCAACTCCGCTTGATTTGGCGGGAAAGAAAGGACAATCCAGTCTTCAAGGGTGTGGACTGGCGGTGAGTAGCCCGGATATGACTCAGACCATGAGATATGGGAAGCGGAGAAAACCTCGTCAGAAGTCTGGTTAGGAGAAGGTACAGGACAAGGGAGGGATGGTGGAACGTCACAGTATGTGTCGGTTAGGCAATCATTAGTGTTTACAGGTAATCCGCAGCAGTCAGAATAGGTCCCAATTAGTCCAATACATGCGTTGACGGCCATGTCCTCATCAGATGTGTCATCCTTGATGCAATCACAATCAAAGTTCTTGGCTGCCTTGAAGATGTTAAGCTTGAGCTTTTCAGATCCAACGGCAATCTCAATACAGCCCGACTCGTAGTCGATATGGGCGCAGGCTGTGGCCAAGAAAGGTCGACCAAGGATGATCGGACAATCAGAAAGTGAGCTAGGAACTTCCATATCTAAAACAAGAAAGTCAACAGGAAAACAGAGACTGTTGACCCTAACCACCACATCTTCCACCACACCCTTTGGGATTTTGACAGAACGATCTGCCAACTGTAACGTGACAGGGGTGGGTTTCAGATTTCCTAAGGAAAATTTTTCGAGCATGATGGTTGGTATAAGATTGATGGAAGATCCTAGATCAAGCAGGGCACGGTTAAAATTGCAGCCTTGGATGCTACAGGAAATAAGCGGTGTGCCCGGATCTTTCTGCTTTGGCGGTAGATTTGATAGTATAGCACAACTCGCATGAGGCGAGAGAACCACTGGATTCTTAGTTTTCTTTGACTGTCACCTGGGTGTTGTGTAGTCTTTGAAAAATCGGGCGACAGTAGGTATGTGGTCGATAGCCTCGAGTAGGGGTACCTTGATTTCAACATCCCTGAACAAATTATGCAGGTTATCAAAGGCCTTCGTATCTTTCTTCTTGCCTTTTGGCTCCCTCAGTAGAGCCTCAGGGAATGGAACTGATTCTGGCACCATTTTGGGTGTATCGTCCTCTCGCGAATGCGGTGCACATCCCGAATGAGAGGGTGATGAAGAAGACGAGCCAAGATCAGGTTGAGGCAGATCGACGGTCTGCTTACCGCTCCTCGTAGTGATCGCATTGGACGATGCGGGTCTAGTGGGATCATACGCGAAGGAGGGTTCGCAATAGGGACATAACAGTGAGGAGCTGCAGCGGGATTAGCCTGAAATCCCGGTGGAATGCTTGGAGCCTGCAGAATCTGATGAACCTGCCCCTGAGAAGGTTGTGCCTGTGGTTGAGGACCACAGGGTACGAAATTTCGCGGGTTGGGAATAGGTTGGGCTGGAAGAGTTCCCTGAGATCGAGTCACCATGCGTAGTTGACTGATCTCAGCATTCTGCTGTGCCAATTGGTGCTGAAGAGAGGTCATGTTCTCCTCATGGCGCTTTGACATTTCCGTCATCATTCGCATCAATTTGTCAAGAGGACTTGATGCGTGTTCTATTTGCGGTACTCAAGGGCCTGATGGCGGATTTGCCATAGGATTAGACTGGGCCCTTGGGATGACAGGTGCGGACGGTCGCATTGGTCCACATGCGGGGTTTTGGTGCTGCGGGTTGTTGGACCATGCGAAGTTCGGATGATTTTGCCACCCTGGGTTATAAGTGGCAGAGAACGGGTTGTTCCCCAGGGCGCAAGCATCTTCTATGCTAGAAGATGCGTTCGCATGTAAATATGTGTCCGAGCACACGGAGGCTTGGTCCTTCGTGTCAAAATACTGGCTTGCAGAAGCCAAATCCACATGACTTACCGAGTCACTCGGCACGACACTCGGTAAGGAAGGTCTTACGGGGTTTCTCGGGATAAGTCTGGTATTGGAAGAATTGGAATTGTGACGAAGTGCTGAGGTGGGGGTGTTTGCCATAGAATGGGCAGGGTTGGCCAGAAGCTCGTCCAGCTTCTTGTGCACGACGGAGACTTCATCCAATTTCTGTGCGATAAGGCTGAGATCTGTGGATGAATGGGAGGTTCCCGTGTCAACTTCGTGGATATTACGAGGCAGGCTGGTATGATTAAAGGCGATAATGGAGGCATTGTTCATTGAGTTTTCGCTTATATTTTCAAATAATTCGAATGCTCCATTCTCGTCTTTATTCATGAAATTCCCGCCACAAGAAGCATCTGCAATCTACTTCAAAGTCTCATTTAGCCCATAGTAGAAAATCTGGGCTATATGCCACTTAGCCAGACCGTGGTGCGGACACTTCCTGAGGAGGTCATTATATCTCTCCCATGCCTCATGAAATTGTTCGCCGTTTTGTTGCATAAAGGAGGTGATAGCACAGCGAAGTGCATTGGTTCGCCCGATTGGGAAGAACTTCTTGAGAAACGCTGTTCGCATCTCTTCCCAAGAATGGATGGTTCTCCCAAGGGTGCGAAACCACTGCGACGCTTTATCCTGCAATGAAAATGGGAACATTTTCATGAGGACTATAGGTAACCTGATATTTCTTGGTTTAACTGTTTCAGCTAATCGGGTTAGGTCTTCCAAGTGGAGAAAAGGATCTTCACTTGCAAGACCATGGAAGTGAAAATTTATCAGGCCAATTATGTTAGGTTTCAGTTCAAAGTCGTCCTTGCCCATGGGGACCCGAATTTGTCCTATGGTCTCTGTAGCAGCGGGATTCTGATAGGAGCTAGGAGACCTAGGCTCCTCCCGTTCGGGAGGGTTCTGCATTTCCTCCAATATTTCCCTAATGGCTTCAATTTGTTCATTATACATTTCCATTTGGGATTGGAGGCGGGTTATGGGATCCAAGGCTCCACCACCTGGTGGGTTTTGAGGGTGGTTTCCTCCCTCAGGATTTGGGGGTGGGCGTGCAGCCATGTTTGTGGAGGAGGACGATTCAGCTTCTTTTCCAAATTTATCAGACAATTCACACAGTTCAGGATTTTGTGACCTCCTCCCAAACATGCACTACCGTAGGAAGAATTGGGGAGATAAGAAGGGAGCAAGAGATGAGGGAAATGATGCCACAAAGGTACACTTGATGACAAATTAATACAATCAAATTTCTAACCTCTACAGTGTGCCCTTAGACCTAAAGATCTAAGTTACCTACTATCACGAACTATGGAATCGAATGTGAGCATCGTGGAACCACCGGGCCAGATTGAAAGGTCGTTTGCCCCAGTCTTAGACACCCGATAGCATGCAGGAACCCTCACCAGCACGTAGGCGCTACACGCAGGTAGTTAGACCTTCAATCCTTGATATGGGTCAAGTTGCTACCAATTTTAGTTAGAGGCTTAGGATCAAGTGCTTCTGGAATGTGAAAGGTGTTTTTTACGGGTAATGCCCAAGTGATTGATTTTTAGAGAGTATGTAAACCAAGCATGCAACGGGGAAATCTCCCCGAATTGAAGTTTTAATTGGTGAATGGTTTTTAGAATTCAGCCTTAAGTAGTATGGATTTTAGGATTTTGCTGAATTACCAATTCAACCAATCTTTGGGTTTTGAGAGAATACAAGTTTTTTTCTAAGCCCAACAAACCCTTCTTCAATGTCAGTTGGTTAATAAATGCTAAACTGCAATGGGCTTCCCTAGATGGAGATTTCTACGCGTGGATGCATGAATCAATTTTAGATTAGTGTGAAAGGGAGCCAAAGCACTTCAATTCAAGTGCTCCCAATCACCAAAATGATTTCCACCGACAAGGCTCAACCAAAAGATAAAGAGAATCAAATTGTTGGGGTTGAAGTATTTGGGATAGAATCTTAGGCACGTGAAAGGTCGTGGTGGGGTTGGAATCAATTCCAAGTCTCCCCACCAAAAAGGTGATCCCGAATTGCAGGTAAATGAGGCAAAGAGGGGTGGCAATCAATCTTTTTATTTTCCTCAAAGAATACTTCACACGATGAAGAATTCAAGAATCAAGATTCTTGGATCTCTGCTATGCAAAGTTTAGCGAAAAATCCCGGGCGGTGGGAGTAAAGGCAAACAATCAATCAAGTGAATTTTAATCCATTTGCCCCAAGAGATCCCAAGAAGTTTTTCTAGTTTTTTTTTAGTTATTTTTTTTTATATATTTGGGTGACAAGTCAACCTAAGTTGCTAAGAAAGGAAGACCTACTTGTTCAGCAACGTGTGCGAAGCTTCAATGCGATGTCGGCGTCTTCACACTCTCGTTCCTGCCTTGGATCTGCTCACGTCTCTGACTTCGTTTGCCTGCCTTCTCCTTGCAACAGGTTCACCTGCACAGCAACAAACAAAAACACCCATGAAGAGAAGGGTGTGAGAAGAGAAAAATTAAAGGAATGGAGTAAAAACTTACTTGAATACGCACTTCCCCGGCAACGGCGGTAGAAAAGAGTGTGGTCGGACCCGGATAGGTTGTGTTAATATGGTGATTTTGTCGTTGAAATGCATATAGTGGTTAACCTAATTCGAGCCTAATCATCTCTTTACAAATTTTTTTTTTACCTGGCTTACTTGATTTTATCTTGGTCACTTTTAGGCTCAGGGTCGAACTCAGGGAAATGGGATTAGAAGTGAATAAGTTTCTACGCTTTTTCTACAACGAATCTCTTCCATTCGCTTATTATGTTTTTGGTGTTTTTCTATTTAAGATTTTTTTCTGATAATTCTTGTCCTTGAGGTACACCCTCAAAATCAGGTTATTGGCTTTGAGCCAAATTAGGGTTCCAAAACTGGTCTTGCTATTTGCAAGACTGAGTACCTATAAGTCAAGGATTATCTTTTCTCTTTTGTATATTTTTTTTATCTTTTTACTGGCAGGAAAGAGAAACAGAAATAAAGTAAATATAGTATATATATATATGTATATATTATATATGTATAAAGGGGTGGGGGTGGAGGTGGAGATGACGTGTAGCACGGTGTCGAGTCAGTCGTCGTCTAGGAAGATGCAACCAACAGGACGAAGTGCCACGTGGAGTGTAAGGTGGATTGGTGGAAGATGAGTGCGAACAAGCTTTCTATAGGCGTGTATCGGGGAATAGCAGCAACTGGTGCAGATATTCCCGCAATACAACGTATGGTAAGTGATATGAAAAAATATATATATATATATGTATATATGTAAATATATATCTATATGTATATATATATATATGGTTATAATTATGTAGGTTTATGTGTACTTATATATGTATATATATATATATATATATATAGGTATGTAAATATATGTATAGATAGATATATGTATAGAAATATATATATGTATATATATGTATGTATATGTATGTATATATAACTATATAGATGTATGTATATGTGTGTATGTATATATATAGTAATATATGTATATAGATATATGTAGATAGATATGTATATGTATATATGTGTGTGTGTATATATAGTTATAGATATATATGTATATATGTATGTATATTTGTATGTATGTATATATATATATATACGTAGATAAATATATGTATATATGTAAATATATATGTATATATATATATGAGTATATATACATATATTTATATACGTATAAATATATATATATATATATATATATATATATATATTAATACTTAGGTATATAGGTACTACTATATGTATAGATATAAGTATATATAGATATATATGTATATAAATATATATATATGTATGTATATATATATATAAGTATATATTAGTGTATAAGTGAGTGGGTGTGTGTACGAGAGTGTGTGCGTATGTATGTGTTTGTAGGAGAGTGAGAGAGTGCTGTGAGAGAGAGAGAAAGGGAGAACGTCTGCTGAGGAAGGCGCTGCGTTTAAGTCGTCTAAACACAGCGAGCGATGTCTGATGGCGCACGCACACGCGCAGGGGAGAGGCATCTGCCTGAGGGAGCGGGCGTAGGGGAGAGACCGCAGCGCACAGCGTTGCGCGAAAATGCGGGTACGGGCAAAGGCGCTATGCGTTGAAGCGGGCGAAGACTTGGGCGAATGCAAACGCGTGGGTGGGCGCTGGAGAGGGCGCGGGGCGGGATGCTGGTGCGGGCTAGCACAGGTTGCGGTGCGTCGGGTGACTGGATAAGTGAGAAACTTACCGGTCTCCGCACTGTAGCTGAAATAGCGATCTTCATTTTCGTTGAAAACTTTATCATAAAATGATGTGTCGTTGTATTTAATCGCGTGGTAGAAAATCGCTTTTCAAAACATTTAAATTTTTGAAATCTAACCACAAATAGTTAGGTCGTCTTCACAGGGAGGAATTAGCCTAAATTAATAAATAATGTCTCGTTTATTCACGAAACTCAATAGATATGCTCGCTACTTCGTGCTTTTCTTTTTCTCACCTAAATGCTTGTTTTAACTAATTAATCAAGAATGTAGGTGCTATTATGCAAATTCACCATAATATAATAACATGTAAAATAGTGATCCCTATACTTGTAAGCACCGTAAATATTAATTTCTAAAACATAACTTGTTCTCCATAATCCATGCATTCAATCATTCATGTGATATATATATATATGTGCAAATAATTTAGGTGAAGTAGAAGGAGGACTATGCAATTTCACTGCAATAATGTAATGCATAAAATAAATGAATAGGAACTTCCACAATGGCATTTAAGGTAAATATTAATGGACAAATCACTGTAGCAAAACAGGGGTTTTCGTTTCCTCGTGCGCACGCGAAGGAGAAGGTGCGGCTGGAGGTGCAGTGCTCGGAGTCGATCGGCCGGGATGTGGGCTACGTGTTGGTGGTCGTGGCGTCGACGGAGGTGACCGGTGGCGGCCGGTCGGAGCCTTGAATGCCGTCGGCGGCGGCTTGCACGCGAGAAGCGTAGGGTCGGTGGGAAGGGCTGCCGCGAGTGTGGGCAGCCTTGTGAGGGCAAGGCGGAGTCGATGGCACTGTTGGAGTGAAGCTTCGTGGTGCGTGGAGGTGGCTGCACTTGGAGGCGGACGGTCGGCGATGGGTTCTTTTGGGGAAGAAGATGAACAGTGGGCTGGCTGGTGGTGCTGCGCGAGGGAGGCTTGCGCGCGAGCGGGTGGTGCGTGCTGCAGGGTGGTGCACGGCGCAGTTGCGCACTACGCTTGGCCACAAGGGCGCGGCTGGAGGTGCAGTGTCTGTGGGCGCTGCAAGGTCGCTTGCGTGTGGCCGGGTTGTGCGGGCACTGTGGGGTGAAGGTGGGTAGAGAGCACCTGCTGTTGAGGGTGCGCTGATGGTGCTTGGCTTGAAGGTGCGTGAGCGGGAGAGAAGGCGCGAGAGATGGCATGCAGGTGTTGCGGTTTGCTTGCAGGAAGGAGGCGCGCGGGCGTGTTGTGGGCAGGCTGATGGTGTGGTGCCTGCAAGCACTTGATGCGGCGGGGGTGGAAGGTGATGAGGGGTGCTGGAAGTTGGCAAGCGGGCAGGCACTTGTGGAGGGAAGTTGCATGGCGCAGAGACCACGGTGCAAGCTTGAAACACAAAGTGCATTTGTTCCACAGTTGTGAGAGGGAGAAGATCCCCGCTAGGGGAGGAAGATCTGCCTCATCCTCGGAGGGCACCGCCTCTTTTTGAACCCCACTCTCGTCCTTTTCCTTCGGCCGCAAGTCTCTCCAACTACTTGTGACGATTGCGAGTGGTTGGAACGGTAGATAAGTACGGCCGGTTCCTCCATCAGACGTCTATATGGAGCATCAGATGTCTTAAAAAAATATGATGCCACGGATTTGCAATCAATAATTCCGGACGTCCAATCAAAGTCCCAGACGTCTTATATAAGTAAAAATTAACTCCTGATCTTGCACCTAACCTGCATTTATCAAATAAATTATATTATCATAAAGTATGCTATTAAATGTAAAAATTGAAGCATAAAATTAAATGCAGGTCAAGGTGAATTACCATATAACCCTTAATTGATTAACAACTAAGAACAATTAATTAAATAGTACTTAAGCTAAATAATAGTTTACAAAAGTGGACTTATCAAATGCCCCCATTCCTAAGTTTTGCTAGAACTAGCAAAAATGAATAATTGAAGTAATCAGAAGACTTCTTCTGATCTTATTTCAAAACTTTAGAAATCCAGACAAATGTGAAGTGCTAATAACCTTGGTAACGGATCCAAGTGAAAGAGCTGATTCGCGTTGGGAGTTCATACATCACCCTTGGCAAAAATTTCTGTCGAGATAGGCAACCACTTCCCTCGGGGATGAAGCAAACGATAATCTGAAATTTGACCCCGGCGTTTGGCTTAGGTAGGAGATATCAAATTGAATGGATTTGTATTTTGTGGCACATACTCAACTGGTGCTACATATAGCTAGTACTGCAGACTCTAGCTCTCTAGACTATTAGATAAGTCAACCCTGAGAGAGGCTACATAACTGTGCTCTCCTGATGTTCCTGGGCACTCTCTCTCTCTCTCCTTTTTTTTTTTTCTGAGATCACGAATCTCGCCAGATTTAGAAATTATACTCACTATTTGGTAGCCTCACATGGCATCCACACTTCAATTAAAGTTCTAATAACTCTACAACTAAGTTAGAGTCCTCAACTAGTATTCAGGCGATCAGAAATATTAGAAGGTAGGTATGGGTCATATTTGGTAGAACGCGATAGGTGTTTTGTTACCTCAGAAACAGTGTTTCATCATAAACTTGGACTTTTTTTTTTTTAATATAACTATTTTTTTTTTCATTTTTCTTCTTTCTGTTTCTTCTTTTCCCTCTTCTTTTTTTTTTTATTTCTTCTTATTTTTGTTTCTTTTTCAATCAGCACAACACAATATAGACTTTTATATGATGACAGTCAAGAGGAAGTTGTGTGGCTTATTTGGTGAAAGTGCCTATTCTCGGCACCGGGAAAGAATGGATAGGACAGGCGTATTTCTGACCTTGGACACTATTACCCTCCTTCAGCTAAGGACTCTATGAAGGAGGGTCGTAACCATCCACCATAGTTATAGCTTTATTAAGACTCAATTTCTGTATATCTGCCTTATTTGGTGACTCTCAGGAATTCACTCAAAGTACACACCTAGGAACAGAAAGTGAAAACTACGCCTAACTCTGAAGTATCATCTAATTATCCAGAACTTAAGAGTCCTTACACTAGACTTAGCGCACCAGTAATCTCTCTACTTCTTCTCACAAATATGAGGTGGATTTACTAGAAGATAGTATGCCTGACTCTCTATGAACTGTCCAAGTGTTCAGTAGACTACAAATGCTCATTGATTTTCCTCAAGGATCCATTACCCAGTCTACGTGCAAATGAAATAAATGTACTGGATTCTAAACTTAAGAAATAATTCAAGAAGAAAAACCTCCAATGACAAAGGTATTTTGCTAAAGAATAACCCATTCAGCTCATTCTTTTTTTTTTTTTTACTAACCTAAATGCATAAATATTTCCTAAAATGCACTCCCCCATGCCTAAATCCTACAATGTCCCCATTGTAAAATTAAAAGAGGAGGAGAAAGAAAAGAAATCACTTGATACAATTTGCTGGGTTGCCTCCCAACAAGCGCTGCATTTTCTGTCAGCAGCCAGACTTATAAGGAACCTGTAAGTCCGGTTCCAAACAGAAAAGGTTAGGCCCTAAGAATATGCATAACAGTGCAGGCCTAGAAAACAGGTAACCATGGATGTTGGCGAGCTGATGATGCAATGTAATTCCAAATGCTCGCCAGAAGATATGAAAGCGAAAAACCTTGTTGGCTACCTTGGGAGGTCTAGGGGTAATAAACGGAATATGAAAAGGGACCTCCCGAAACGGAATAGGTGGAGGATAACAAGGATCCTCCAGAGCAGGATGGGTTTTAAAAGATATACACATTATTAGTTCAAACCCTTGAATGGCGAGAGTAAAAGTACAAGCATCAATCCATACTCGCCATTCTACCCTAGGATGTACTGGCTTGATATATTTTCCAGCAAGAATGTATATGAGCAGAGATCTGAGCCAAGGGTCGGTTAGGGAGTATAAGAGTTGTTTGTAGTGTTGGAAGGTAATGGTTAAGTCCAATGAGGGCTTAGTAGGTGTGAGGTCCAATTCCAATAATGACTCGAATTGTGTACACTCCCTAACAGTAGTAGACAACTTCAAGTTATCCTGCCTAGCATTAATGAACGGAGTCATATTTGAGTCAAGGGTAGACTCCAAATTACAACTTTCTAATGGCAGGGTCAAAATGTAAGAATCATTATCATTCGGCTCATCCCCAGATTTGTTTGGTTTACTGAAATATTTGTCGAGGTGTATATGTGATTCATTAGTAGTTGGATCAGTATCCTCAATTATTTCTAAAGGAAGATCAGTCTTAATATTTTGGAGGAAGCCTATATCATTGAATTCTTCATTCTTCTTTGGGTATAAATCCTCAATTGACATGTTTTGTTCCCGAAAGTCTCCCATAGACTTCTCATTATTTTGTTTGTCCTCCTCTAATATCAACTCCTGTTTTGACGGAGGATGACTCTCAAAAGAAGGAAGGAATCTAGATTTAATCATATTATTTCTACCCTCTGGAGGTAAATCCTCAAATGATAAATAATTCTCCTATGAATCACTCCAGATTTTCAGTCCAGATTCCTCTATTTGGGTATCCTCATCTTCAGAATTAGACTCGTCATATCCTTGAGACCAGAATTGATCATCCTCTATTCCCTTAGGGTCACCTTCATTAGGTGCATTTAAATCCTCAGTATATTGAATGATAGGTGTTGATTCCCTAAGTGGAGGGTCAGGAGTAGGCTCACTAAGAGTAGAATGGGAATCCACCAAATAATCAAGAGGGGAAGTGATAGGAACAATAATCTTCCCTTGCTTTTGACTCCAATATAATTCGGGTGGATAATCGCTATGATTGTTGTCCTCTAGTGGCTGCGTTCCATTGGGAGGTCTAAGTGATCGCTACATGAAATTGGATCCCTATTGTCATTAAGTACCTCAGAATTATTTTCATGATCATGATTGGATGGGTAGGGATCAGGATTATTGGGAACCGTGTAGCTAAGTTGTCTTATTTCTTCATTTAATTGTTGACCATTCCTCAACATCTCTCCCATTGATTCCATTATTTCCTTTTGTTGTTTTTGCATTTCTATCATAAAAGAGGAGAGGCTACTATTATCAGGTTGGGGAGGATAGTCAATTTCAGGCTCTAGTTGCCTAGGGGTATCGGTCCAACTTCGATACGGAAAATCATGAAGGGTGGGAGGGTTGGGTGTTTGCATGGAAGTAGGGATTTCAAGATTCGAAAATCCCGCTCCTAGGCTCTGCTCAAAAGTGGGAGTTATCAAGCCAGTACTCCCAGGGTAAGAATGAGAATGATCCCATGAATTATCAATTTACCCATCAAAGGATGGATACGCTCGGAGCATGGGATCCTGATTAAAAGATGGGAAGTATTGACTCTGATAATCTGAATGATAGGAGTAAGAATAATTCATTTCTTTAAGCAAAACAATTTTAACTCTCTTAGCAAAATCAGAATATAAGCAGAAAAACTTCCTAGAGAGTTCTATTGTCAAAGTAAACGTAAATTCAACGGGATCTATTTTTAGTAGATTGTAGGTCTTAGAGTTATATGTTTAATTGGTGGCCAAACAAGTTTTGCAAAAATTACGCTTCCTAGGCCAACCTTTGTTGGTGCCTATAACCTACTCGCAAGGGATGGAAGTCTTGAATTGAGCCACACACGAGGAACCGAAGTAACTTGGTGGATAGGCTTGTTGATTTCCGACTAACTTCCCTTGTGGTACAAAAGTGGAGAGGTAGAAATTTATCTAGTGACCTTATGTGAGGTGCACAATGTCTCAAGTGTGCAAGCATACGATCGTGTTTTGATTTTTTTGTAATTCCGCAAACAGGATCCTTTTGCACACAATTTTCAGTCACAGATTTTAGAGTCCAACCTCTTAACAGTCCCAATTTGTTTAAAGTGACCACTGAGTTAATTTGATTCAAGCACTTTAGTGGTCTTAGATTTAGGTTCAATGCATATGCATGACAAGTAATTAATGCTCAAGAGAAGACGTACCTTACTCCAGCTTTCTTCGTGCAGTGATGAATGCAGTGCAATAGAAAATAAACTAGATGCTGCTCATTCAGTCCTAGATGATCATCCTATAGATATGCAGCTTCTAGCAGGCAATTCGAATTTTTTTTTTCTTAATAAGAATAACAAACAGACTTAATCTAACTAACTAACTGAAATGCAGTTCAAAATAGTTCAAATAATCCTATAATCTAAACAAATGGGAACACGCTCCCGAAAATACGCTCCCGCATACAAGAGCGATCAGAAATAAAATGGCACTGGGAATACGTTCCCAAAAATACCAAACATTGGCCCAAAAGACAGTAATTTAAATTCTAATGTCTATCCAACTAAATCTAACTAAGATCTACTGCCTAAATCAGAAATAGGCTTCTCCGTAAGCCTATGTGCGTGGGATCAAGGCCCACACGTTCCTGTTGCTGTCTTCCAGGTGGCTTCAAGGTCCACGAAAAAGATCGTCTCCACCGTACGCGCCCGTCGCATTCGCCGCGTGTTTTTGCACAGAAGAAAATCCACAGTTAATAATTCAGAAAAGCTTTCAAAATCGCATAAAAATAACATAAAATTCCTGAAAAAATTAATAGGCATTTTTCCTCCCCGGCAACGGCGCCATTTCAAAGAGCGATCTTCATTTTCGTTGAAAACTTTATCATAAAATGATGTGTCGTTGTATTTAATCGCGTGGTAGAAAATCGCTTTTCAAAACATTTAAATTTTTGAAATCTAACCACAAATAGTTAGGTCGTCTCCACAGGGAGGAATTAGCCTAAATTAATAAATAGTGTCTCGTTTATTCACGAAACTCAATAGATATGCTCGCTACTTCGTGCTTTTCTTTTTCTCACCTAAATGCTTGTTTTAACTAATTAATCAAGAATGTAGGTGCTATTATGCAAATTCACCATAATATAATAACATGTAAAATAGTGATCCCTATACTGGTAAGCACCGTAAATATTAATTTCTAAAACATAACTTGTTCTCCATAATCCATGCATTCAATCATTCATGTGATATATATATGTGCAAATAATTTAGGTGAAGTAGAAGGAGGACTATTCAATTTCACTGCAATAATGTAATGCATAAAATAAATGAATAGGAACTTCCGTAATGGCATTTAAGGTTGATGTAAACACATTTACACTACTTAAGATGTCTATTTATGCATGTTCTTAAGCATAGGATTGCATTGTATGATATAAATATTGCATTACATGCATCATCTTGCATTTAGAATAGTTTGAATAAAATGGAGGTTAATTGTCTCCTTTTATGTGCTTGGACAGGGCAAATACTTTATCACGGCCTCGGATCAAAGATCCAACCGTATGGATGTGATCAAGGCGACGATTGGAGTTCAACGACTCCAAGATCGCCCTAATCAGGCATCCGTAGCATCAGATAGTGATCCGGGAACCCTAGAAGATCAAGGGCCAGGATGGTGTAAATCCGCACTTCAGATGACAAATCCGACCGCACGGATGAATTCGGATTGATGATCGTAGCCCAACGACACAAAAATCGAGTCAATCCGACATCCGTGGCACCATCTACAACTTCCAGAAGATGGACGGCCAAGATGGCGCCACGTGGCGCCATCTCGGTCGCCCAAACGGCTGCACGCAATCTCAGCAGTCTCCGCATCCGCCTTTCCCCGCCGTTGGATTAAGATCCAACGGGTGCGACGCGCCCGCGCTGAAGTCAGGCGCTCGACATAAACGCGACCCCAGCGCGTTGGTCGAGCGCTCTAACGCGAAGCGGGGACGCGCGTTCGAACCTCGCCACGCTGAAATTGGAGCGGTGGCGCGCCTCCGATCGACCGCACGATCGCGATCCAACGGCAGTGTGCGCTCAATCAGGACGACGCGCGATTGGACTCCCGTGCGTAACGCGCGATCGCACGCGGGCGGGAGCAGCGCAGCAGGTGAAGATGCGTCTTAAGCCATCCGATCTCGCGATCGGACGGCTGAGACTTCACGGACGTGCGTAGGCGTTACACGCGCGGGCAGTCGAGCGGGCGCGCGTGGGCGCGGAGGCTACGCCCACGTTGGGGGCTTTGGCGACGGTTTTATCCATCACTAAAGACCCCTCATTTATTGTTTTGAAGTTGTAATGTCCATTTTGCCCCCACTCCTTGCAACTATAAAAGGAGACACCCTCCATATGAAATTTTCATCCCTTCTTTCTCTTCTCTACCCCTCCAAAGCTCAAGAGAAGCTTGTCCCACACCCGGGATGCTTCTCGCGAGATAAAGTCCAATTTTCGTTCCCCTTCAGAAGTGGATCCCGCGACGACGACGGCGTGCTGCTTCGTTCCCGTTCTTCTGATTCGTCCTCCTTCGTCCTTCTTCGTTCTCCTTCGTCCAGGCGTCGTCCCGTCCGTCTCGTCCTCCAAGCAACCGTCGAGGAGGATTTCTCTCTCCCTATTCTTTTTACCGCTTTCTAGTATAGATTTACTACTTTCTAAATTAATCTACTCGTCCTCCAAGCAATCGTCGAGGAGGAAATTTCTCCCTCCATTCTTTTAATGCTTTCTAGACTAAATTTATTGCTTTCTAGAGTAATTGTTTTATGCTTTCTAGTTGTAATGAACAATTTCTTCAATGAAAAATTCCTTGTTTATTCTACATCTCATTTTGATTTCTCTGTGTAATATTCTCTTTCTATCTTACTCTCTCTCTCTTCTATTTATTGTAAATAATTAGATAGTTCTAAATTGAATTATTCTGTAACAAATAAAAAGAAACGCGTAGTTTTTAAATCAAACGTCCGCCTCCCTGTGTTCGACCCGAAATTTTAATTTCGGTATAAATTTTATTTGTTGAACACGAATTCTTCGCTTTCAAACTACAACGACAGGTTTTCCAAAATCGAACACGTTAGCGTAGGTTCGTACACGTTCAACATTTTGGCGCCGTTGCCGGGGAGGCAACGATCTTTGATTTCTCTTCGCATTTTGTAACTTACAAATCATTTACCTCACTTTTCTCCTTTCTTATTGTAATTGCAGGTCCTCTTTCGAGGCAGGCAAAAGTGGTAGATTGGAGTAAAGTGCTGTAGAAGGTTTTGTGAGTTACCCCCCACCTCCCACCCATTAGATTTCATTTCATCACATAATAACTCAAACATCAATCAACTTAGGTGTTTTTATAAACTCTAAGGTTAGATTGTTTGTTGTTCGACACCCATACTCACCCTAACCCCCACATTAAAAAAAAAAAAATCTCACAGAGGTACACAACCTCATCTGATTTTCAAACTCAACCGGTAAACCAATCTTAGGAGCCGGTACACACATCCAAACACATAATTTAGTAGAAATCAGATTAGGTAATCATTTGTGTGCCTAATTAAGTGGTGCAATAGGCCAATTGTTTGAGTTGATTGGGCCGCACCACTTCAAATAAAATCAACTCATCAAGTAGCTGCCAATTAGGTTCAACTCTTAGGGATTTACCAGGCACTCCACATTCTTTTTAAACTTTAAAGGAAAACATCTTCACCTGTGCTTGCAAAACCTGGTGTGCTAATGAAACTTGATTGAAAACACCTAAAGTTGAATCCTAAAAGCTACTAATCAAGATTTGAACCTTAAAATTCACCACATCAAAAACAATCTTGCTTGAAAACCACTGGTTGTGCACTCACACACGAATCAATCAATCATTAAGGGCACAACCCATTTAAAGGGCCCATCACATTCCAAAGCACATTCAAACCTAGCCCTAAATAAAACAGAGTAGACGTTGGCCTTAAGGATTGGACTCACTCTTCAGAACTCAGAACGAGATTATTTTCGATTAATCTGTTTCTACTGTTCAATCTGATGCCTAGCTAGGGGAGCAGAGTCAAACGATTGTGGCTGGGGGGTACACTAGGAACCGGAGGCGCAAGCCGAAGGAAGAACCTTCTCCCCAATCCCTCCTTCTAACTGGTTGGATTGAATAGACGGAAGTAGATCAAATCGTTCCTTTATCTCAAGGCGGGTTTTGAGAGTCTGTAGGTCTGTAGGCTAACCCATTTATGGACAGGTTTGATTGTTTGTATTGCAGGGCACCTTTCTTCCTCCGTGTATCATGAATCCTTCCACATATTTCACGCATTCCCGCTCTTTCCCTCCTGTTGTAAATTATCCTCAACTTGATGATTATCCCAACTCGTATTGTAATCAACCATCAGTAAGTTGGGATAATTCGGATTGGGGATACAATTCCGGACCCCCGTGTTTAAGGTTTAACCCTAAACACTTTGATTCTGATTTCTATCCTTCTCAGAGCTACGTCGATTATAGATCGTATTCCTTTCATGAACAGCATAATACGATCTGCAATCAAGAAGGATACACTGATCCTTACCCATCCTCTGATTTCACTGCCTTTAGGTCATCACCATATTTTCAACAATCTGAAATGACCTATTATCAGGAAGGGTATAACGAATCTCAATTCGTTAATTCCCCTGCATTGAGCCCAAACCCGCCCAACCCTGAACCAACTTATTTGGTTCAGGTTAACCAGGTTCAAGATAAGGTTCTGGCTAACTTGAGGAATATCATTCAATCTTTAGAAGTTCAACCAATACCTTGCATTGAGAGATTGGAGCCCCTGATTGAAATGATTGATGATTTAAACAAGTCTTTGTTGGATTGGCTCCAGGATGTTAAGGATAAGAACCCGGGTGAGTTTCTACTTGGGAAATTAGCAAAATTGAGGATGAGATTCGTGGTTGCTTTGATTCAATCTTGGAATAATTCCCAGGATGAACCCTCTTCAGGAAAGCTAATGACAGAACCTGCTCAGGCACCTGTTGGGGGGGGCACGTGTTACGAGGCTGACCAGATTGAATTAAAGCAACCAATTAAGGATGATCTGATTTCTTCACCTGAGATCCCTGAGCCGGGTTACGAGGAAACGTATGTCTCCTTGGAACAGAAAGTGACAACTGATTTTGGGACATACATTGATACGGATCCTGATGGTGAAGATTCAAGTTGCGAAGTCTCACGCGAGTTTTCTGAACACGATTTCTGTGAGACGATTGGGCCTGAGGAATCTGATAGATCATTTGATAGCCCAATAATTGAGGAAACTGATCTTATTAGGGCACACATTACGGATCCAGAATCACATTTTCTGGAGGAATCAATTCAATGCCCTGGTTATCAGTTACACCCTGTTGAGCTTATTGATGATTCTAATTCTGAGATAATTAGACCCAAGTCAATTTTGATTCTGCCACATCATTTAGACTTGGAGATTTCAGACGGGGTGATGAATATACAAGAGGTCCTGGAATTTGATATGCTAAATGAGGAGGATAGGAGCTGGGAAGTTTTGATTTGGGAAGTTAATTCTGGAGGAAATGGAAGATTGAGTCGAAGGGTTTTTTTTAAGTTGAAACCATCAAATCATAACCCTTACGACATTTGTTTCGAGGATGTTCAACCCAAGCACACATTCAACGATTATCCTTTTGAGCTTCAATTCTCAGTAACCCGACTTTTTGGTCTTGGGTTGCATCCTCAGAAATCGAAGGCCCAAGCTCGCTTACATTCTGATTTTAGGTTTTGGGTAATTTTTATCCAGAACCTAAGATATTCTCGATTATGGGGTGTGGGCCTGCACCACAATCTGGTCCACAATTGTGGACCTCTGCTGACAGGTCAGAGGATTCTTCTGTTCATTCTAATTCTGACCTGCACATGTGAATTCTTCATTTCTTTTCTTTGTATAGTGTGCCTAGCTGAAGGCACTAAACTCAGCACTTATATAGTTCTTTTTCGTTTTCATCTTGGAGCGGACCTGATATTCATGCAATTCAGGTGCTTTCTACGCTTTTCCACTCTGTTTTATGTCTTTTTAATACAATGAGGACATTGCATTAGATAGGCATGGGGGGGTGGATATTCATCTCTGAATTCATTTGTCAGCTCCGTAGATTTGTTTATTTTCTTTTATAAAATAAAATTTTCGGAATTAGGAAAGAGAATTTGGGTTTAAGAAAATTTTCAATCTTAGGAAATACTACATTATGATTTGAACACAAAGACCCCTCAGGTTTTGGACTTAATTAGCCTGTGTATCCACTAAAATGTGGATTTGTTTTTGAGTCCTCGCCATCTTAATTCTATTATAATTGGAGTAAATAAGTTTGGGTGATAAGTACACGACTTATCAACCCGCCCTCTGATTTGAGGGAATTTTGAGTTTTAAGCATCTACACACTTTCTTTGCACTGACTCGTTGTTCGGCAATTTTAACAAAAATTGGGTAGCTAATGAACCTTCTAGGGTGATATGGCTGGCAAGTTATCGTGGGTAACAGCCCATAGGTAGGTTGTCCAGAGCCCAGTCACTGGACCTTTCTTAGTTTGCTGCCTTTAGGTAAATCTTAGACTAGGGAAGCCACCGACTTAAAAAAAAAAAAGGAAAAGGAGAAAAGAACAAAAAGAAATAAGCCACACTTCGCCGTACGAGTATGGCTGGCAAGTTGTCGGTGGTAACAGCTCATCGACTGGTTGTCCAGAACCCAGCTCAGAAAATGCATTAAAAATTTCCCAAAACACTTAGGAAGAAGCGGAGAAGTAGAATAAACTGGGGAGATATACACTGGATTCACCCTTGTGTTGACCCCGTAAAAAAATAATAAAAGTAGGGAGAAAGCTACCGGTTGTAAAGATACACTTTTAGGTGGAATTCAGGTTAGGTCACCTAGAGGCGTAGAAATCTGAAGTCCGTTCTAATTGCCGGTCAACGAGTCTATCACAATCACAATAAGATGCTTAAAGCTTAGGATTCTCATCAAATTTTGGGTGAGTTGAATGGCCGTAGAAAGCCACTCTTAAACCCAAAAATTTGAAAATCAAAAAAATTAGAAAAGAGAAAAAGAGAAAAAGAAATTTTTCTTTTAATAAGGCGAGGGCTTGAAGCGGTTTGCATTTTGGCTGATACCCGGGCACTGTTGTGTCTTTGAAGGTTCAGTTTCTAAGTAGACAATTTCTTAATGATTGAAAATTAACTTAAGTCCAAATAATCTAACCTAATTCTTTTATAAATAGCATATAGTTTTTGCTAGGGACTAGCAAAAGATAGGCATGGGGGTATGATGTAAACACATTTACACTACTTAAGATGTCTATTTATGCATGTTCTTAAGGATAGGATTGCATTTCATGATATAAATATTGCATTACATGCATCATCTTGCATTTAGAATAGTTTGAATAAAATGGAGGTTAATTGTCTCCTTTTATGTGCTTGGACAGGGCAAATATTTTATTGGGGCCTCGGATCGAAGATCCAACCATATGGATGTGATCAGGGTGACGATTGGAGTTCAACGACTCCAAGATCGCCCTAATCAGGCATCCGTAGCATCAGATAGTGACCCGAGAACCCTAGAAGATCAAGGGCTAGGATGGTGTAAATCCGCACTTCAGATGACAAATCCGATCGCACGGATGAATTCGGATTGACGATCGCAGCCCAACGACACAAAAATCGAGTCAATCCGACATCCGTGGCACCATCTACAACTTCCAGAAGATGGACGGCCAAGATGGCACCACGTGGTGCCATCTCGGCCGCCCAAACGGCTACACGCAATCTCAGCAGTCTCCGCATCCGCCTTTCCCTGCCGTTGGATTAAGATCCAGCGGCTGCGACGCGCCCGCGCTGAAGTCAGGCGCTCGACATAAACACGACCCCAGCGCGTTGGTCGAGCGCTCTAACGCGAAGCGGGGACGCGTGTTCGAGCCTCGCCACGCTGAAATTGGAGCGGTGGTGCGCCTCCGATCGACTGCACGATCGCGATCCAACGACCGTGCACGCTCAATCAGGACGACGCGCAATTGTACGCCCGCGCGTAACGAGCGAACGCACGCGGGCGGGCGCGCAGCGCAGCGGGCGAAGATGCGTCTTAAGCCGTCCGATCTCGCGATCGGACAGCTGAGACTTCGCGGACGTGAGTAGGCGTTACGCGCGCGGGCAGCCGAGCGGGCGCGCGTGGGAGCGGAGGCTACGCCCACGTTGGGGGCTTTAGCGACGGTTTTATCCGTCACTAAAGACCCCTCATTTGTTGTTTTGAAGTTGTAATGTCCATTTTGCCCCCACTCCTTGCAACTATAAAAGGAGACCCCCTCCATATGAAATTTTCATCCCTTCTTTCTCTTCTCTACCCCTCCAAAGCTCAAGAGAAGCTTGTCCCACACCCGGGATGCTTCTCACGAGATAAAGTCCAATTTTCGTTCCCCTTCGGAAGTGGATCCCGCGACGACGACGGCGTGCTGCTTCGTTCCCGTTCTTCTGATTCGTCCTCCTTCGTCCTGCTTCGTTCTCCTTCGTCCAGGCGTCGTCCCGTCCGGCTCGTCCTCCAAGCAACCGTCGAGGAGGATTTCTCTCTCCCTATTCTTTTTACCGCTTTCTAGTATAGATTTACTGCTTTCTAGATTAATCTACTCGTCCTCCAAGCAATCGTCGAGGAGGACATTTCTCCCTCCATTCTTTTAATGCTTTCTAGAGTAAATTTATCGCTTTCTAGAGTAATTGTTTTATGCTTTCTAGTTGTAATGAACAATCTCTTTAATGAAAAATTCCTTGTTTATTCTACATCTCATTTTGATTTCTCTGTGTAATATTCTCTTTCTATCTTACTCTCTCTCTCTCTTCTATTTATTGTAAATAATTAGATAGTTCTAAATTGAATTATTCTGTAATAAATAAAAAGAAACGCGTAGTTTTTAAATCAAACATCCGCCTCCCTGTGTTCGACCTGGAATTTTAATTTCTGTATAAATTTTATTTGTTGAACACGAATTCTTTACTTTTGAACTACAACGACAGGTTTTCCAAAACCGAACACGTTAGCGTAGGTTCGTACACATTCAACAAAGGTAAATATTAATGGACAAATCACTGTAGCAAAACAGGGGTTTTCGTTCCCTCGTGCGCATGCGAAGGAGAAGGCGCGGCTGGAGGTGCGGTGCTCGGAGTCGATCAGCAGGGATGTGGGCTACGTGTTGGTGGTCGTGGCGTCGACGGAGGTGACCAGCGGCGGCCGGTCGGAGCCTTGAATGCCGTCGGTGGCGGCTTGCGCACGAGAATCGTATTGTCGGTGGGAAGGGCTGCCATGAGTGTGGGCAGCCTTGTGAGGGCAAGGCGGAGTCGATGGCACTGTTGGAGTGAAGCTTCGTGGCGCGTGGAGGTGGCTGCACTTGGAGGTGGACGGTCGGCGATGGGTTCTTTTGGGGAAGAAGATGAACAGTGGGCTGGCTGGTGGCGCTGCGCGAGGGAGGCTTGCACGCGAGCGGGTGGTGCGTGCTGCAGGGTGGTGTGCGGCGCAGTTGCGCACTGCACATGGCCACAAGGGTGCGGCTGGAGGTGCAGTGTCTGCGGGCGCTGCAAGGTCGCTTGCGTGTGGCCGGGTTGTGCGGGCGCTGTGGGGTGAAGGTGGGTAGAGAGCGCCTGCTGTTGAGGGTGCGCTGATGGTGCTTGGCTTGAAGGCACCTGAGCGGGAGAGAAGGCGTGGGAGATGGCATGCAGGTGCTGTGGTCTGCTTGCAGGAAGGAGGCGCGCGGGCGTGTTGTGGGCAGGCTGATGGTGTGGTGCCTGCAAGCACTTGATGCGGCAGGGGTGGAAGGTGATGAGGGGAGCTAGAAGTTGGCAAGCGGGCAGGCACTTGTGGAGGGAAGTTGCAGGGCGCAGAGACCACGGTGCAAGCTTGAAACACAGAGTGCATTTGTTCCACAGTTGTGAGAGGGAGAAGATCCCCGCCAGGGGAGGAAGATCTGCCTCATCCTCGGAGGACGTCGCCTCTTTTTGAACCCCACTCTCGTCCTTTTCCTTCGGCCGCAAGTCTCTCCAACTACTCGCGACGATCGCGAGTGGTTGGAACGGTAGATAAGTATGGCCGGTTCCTCCATCAGACGTCTATATGGAGCATCAGACGTCTTAAAAAAATATGATGCCGCGGATTTGCAATCAATAATTCCGGACGTCCAATCAAAGTCCCAGACGTCTTATATAAGTAAAAATTAACTCCTGATCTTGCACCTAACCTGCATTTAACAAATAAATTATATTATCATAAAGTATGCTATTAAATGTAAAAATTGAAGCATAAAATTAAATGCAGGTCAAGGTGAATTACCATATAACCCTTAATTGATTAACAACTAAGAACAATTAATTAAATAGTACTTAAGCTAAATAATAGTTCACAAAAGTGGACTTATCAGTAGCCACAGTGTTCCGCTAACTAGCATGAACTGTGGCTACAGTGCATGGCCGGCTCGAGGAACCGCCTGTGCCCGGTGCTGTGAGTACGGTAGCCGCTGCGCGAGCTGGCGCGTGCACGGGAGGTCTGCGCCGGCTGGGCTGCGGGTGAAGGAGCGTGACAGGGCACGCGAAGAGGGGCGCGGGTGGCCTGCTGGCGTACGCGGTGGGGCTTGGCCGGCTGTTGCAAGGGCGTGCGGTGGCCTGCTGGCGTGCACGGTGGAGCTTGGCCGGTTGCTGCAGGGGCACGCGGTGGTCGGTTGAGCTTTAAAGCTTGAAGCTCCTGTGGCAATGGTGGAAGTGGCTAAACGTCGAAACAGAGAGAGAACCACCGCTCCCACCGGCTCTTTGATGAGCTGGGTGGTGGTGGGACTCACAATGGTGGTTGTGTACCACTGTGAGCTGCTCCTACCCGCAGCGTGGCTCTTCAAGGAGAAGAGAGGCTGCGTATGGAGGGGAGAGGGGAGGAGACGGCCTGGAAGGGAAGAAGGCTACTGTAGGTGTGTGGACCAGGCTCCCTTGCAAAGAAGAAGCCGTGCCCTTTTAAAGAGGAAGAAGGCATGCACAACCATGCCCTGGCTGTGCATGGCTGTGCATGCGGCTGCAGGGAGTGGCTGTGCAGGGCAAGTTGAGCAGGACATGGCGCGAGGAAGAGGCTGCCATGCATTGCAGCAGTGGAGAACAAATTCAAAATCAAATAAAATTAAAAATAAAGATGGTGAATTTGTGAAGCAGCACTTGAGGAAAACATTAATTTCATGGCCATTTTATTCACTCTCCTCCCCACCCAATTAAATGCATGCATGCGTGTATTTTCACAAATGCGACTATGGATACCTAATATGCACTGGTAATGCTAGGAAATAGCACAAGACGACACAATTGTTGGTGTGTTTTTGCTATGCAATCAGGCATTGGTGCACAGTGCTTGTTGGTTGCACAGTGCACACAGTACTTCTTGATGGATCCTCTCCTCCAAGCCCCTCCGCCTCTCTCTCTATATCTCCTCTCTCCCGCAAGTCAAGGGATTTTCAAAATCCCTTACTAAATATGGCCAGCATTGTTTTTCTGTTGAAGGAGGACGGCAGTTGTAGGTTAGATATTTGTGGGAGGAAAATATCTTTTCACCTCCTATTCTTTTCTACAATTGGTTCTCTTCCCTCTTCTTCCCGATTATTAGCCTGTAACGAGTGCACTGTTGTGGGACCTGCATGAAATTTAAAATAATTACATAATAAGTAATAGAATAAATGTAACCTTAAATAATGACATAGGCAATCATTTAATGACCTAATGTGATTATTAACAAACATACTATGTTAGAATTGAATTACTTAGGCGTAACAATAGTCCATTAAAATGGACTCATCAGTAGGATGGATGAATACCCTTAAGATCAAAAAGGGTCCATCCAATAGCTTTTTATATTTACCCAAAACCTGGAGAAGTTTATGTTCTTATGCCCTAGTAAGTCAAGAATTTATAATCAGGGGTAGGGTCTGATTTGGACCCAGGAAAACATATTTAAAGGAGTCAGGCAAAGGTTTTAACTCCGATTGTGGACCCGACTTTGAAAGAATTTCTGCTTTTTGTGTTAGTGGTGAAGTGAGAGTGAAAGGATCAACTAGAGTGTTAGCTGAATGTGTGGTTAGGGTGGAAGGGTGGGATGAAGTGGATTGTTCAGGAACCGTGTTAATGGTAAAACAGGCACCTAAATGTGAAATTTGCAAAGTTTTCTTCACTATATTTTCCATTTCTGAATCCAAGTCATCAAAGAAATCAGGTTCTTGGAACCTCCTAGAAGCTTGGAAAATATCTAAGGTTATAGATTCACCGCCACACATGATCTTCATTTTGCCAGAATCACAATCATTATTTGCGCGGGTGATGGCTAAGAATGATCTTCCAAGAATTATAGGGGCAAACTTTAAAGCTTCCGATACCTCTATGTCCAGGACTAAAAACTCTACTAAAAATAGACAATTTTTGACCTGGACAAGGACATCCTCAATAATTCCCCTTGGTTTAATTGTAGATCGGTCTGATAACTGAAGAGTAACCTCAACGGGCTTTAATTCACCGATCTTAAATTCCTCAAAAATAATTGTGGGGATAATATTAATTCAAGCACCGAGATCCAATAAGGCGCGATCAAAAGAAGTGTCATTAATGATTACTTGAATGAAGGGAGCGCCCGGATCTTTTCTCTTAAGAGATAGTCGGCTCTGCACAACTGAGCTGACTATCTCGAGAAGGATCACCTTTCCTAAATTTCTGGGCTACCTCTTTGGGGTACACAAATCCTTTAGAAATTTTGCATAGGCAACAATGTATTTTATGGCATCTAGGAGAGGGATGTTAATTTCAACTTGCCTAAATAAATCCATCAACTCCTTATCAGTGGGCTCGGATTTCTTCTTTTTCTTATTTTGTGAAGAATGGAGGGCTTGTGGAAATGGTGCAGGGTTTTCCTATTTTACATTATTAGGTTTCTAAACAGTGTTAGAGGAAGATGGGGAAGAGTTGATCTGTTTTTCATTGAAACAAGTTTCTTTAATAGGAAGGGGGTCTTGAGCAGTTTTCCCATTCCTCAAAGTAACTGCATTTACAGTTTGGTTGTTTCTAGGATGAGGATGGGAAGCTTGACTATATTGAAACCCAGGGGATGCTGAGGTGCTAGTTGAATGGGTTGACTAGGATATCCACCTTGGAACTGATTCCGTTGATTATTCGAGTTGGGCATGGGTTGGGAAGGTAAATTCCCAGTAGGTTGATGATCAAGAGTAACCTTAACTTGGTGTTGCAGGTTGGTAATCATGTAGGTTACTTCTAACATTTGGTTCTGCATACTTTGTAGAGTTTTCATGACCTGGGTATTGATATCTTCCTGGGATGGTACAGGGTGATATGTAGGTTGCCCATAATTCCCAAAGAGATTTTCTTTGGGAAACGGAATCAGGTTCGGGGCTTTCCAGGAGTGATTCGGGTTGGTCCTCCAATTTTGATTGTAAGTGTTGGAGGGGTTTCTAAATTGCTCCTTAAGAGCATAAATATTTTCCTTGGTGGGATCAAGAACATTCTGATTCAGATAATCAAAATTCCCAGTCAAATCTTGTGAAATATCAGCAAAAAACTGCTGACCAGCAGGTGTGGCATCAATGTTGTGCAGATTTTCTCTTCGGAGAAGTTGTGGAGTGTTAGTGTGTGGAGAGTTAAAGTGTGGAGAATTAAGGTGTGGAGCATGTTTGTGAGTGAGCTTTTCTTCAATCTTTTTCTGGTGAATTTACATCTGGTCCAGTCGTTGAGCTAACATATATAGATCATCCTGAGTAACCGTAACAGAGGTTGGATTTGGAGTCAATTTCATTGACTCCATGTTTGGGGTTTTCAGTTCTACCAAAAGTGTCCATTGAAGTCATATTAAATGAGTTTTCACTCATTTCTTCAAAGAGGAGATAGGTACTTTCGACATCTTTATTAAGGAAATTGTCCCCACATGAGGCATCCACAAATCACTTCAATTGATCTTCTAATCCATGATAGAAGATCTGCACTAACTGCCATTGCAGAATTTCATGGTGGAGACAACTTCTTAAAAGTTCTTGGAATCTTTCCCAAGCTTCATGGAGGGGTTCACCAATTTTTTGTTGAAAGGTCGTTATGGATCTTCTTAAAGTGTTAGTTCGACTGATCGAAATTTTTTTTTTTAGAAAAGCGCTCTTTAATTAGGGCCAGGTGGTGCGTGGGTGCACAACAATTCTAAACCAGTGTGAAGCTTTATCTTTTAAAGAGAGAGGAAAAGGTCTCATCAACCACACGTCTTCTTGCACATTGCGGGAACGAGTGGTTTGAGCAAGGATGTTAATTCCTCGAGATGACAGAAAGGGTCCTCTCTTGGAAGACCATGGAAATGCTTGATCAGGTTCAGAATAGTTGGTTTGATCTCAAAGTCCCCTTGTGGTATGACCACCCTGGGTCTTTCCTCATAGTTGGAAGTATCACAGAAATCCTTAAGAGGAACAACAGGCTGCTGGCGGGGTGGTGGGTTTTGCCCTTGGTTGGCTAGGTTCGTCACAATCCTAGCCAAATTCTCTTGGTTTTGTTGTAGCTGAACCAAATGATCGACCATAAAGGCAAAGGGGTTTGTATTTTGAGTTTGGATTTGAGGGCCACCTAGCCCTGCAGGAATTTCTGGTTGCTCCATATGAGGGAGGTTAGGGATAGGGAAGTCAGCTTGTGGGTTGATTGACGGGTTAGAAGTGGAAGCAGAATTTTTTTGTCGATTTCCCGGGTTTTCCATATTTTTAGAAGAGGAAGGAGAAGAAAATAAAGATTTTCTGGTGTAGGGGGAAAAATCAGATGGTCCCTCAAGATGTGGTTTTTGGGACCTTCACCCATGCATGCACTTTTTTAAAAGAATTGGAGGGGAGGAGAAGAGAGAGAGATGAGAGAAAGTGTGAAATTCAAACAACAAATTCTAGACCTAACTTAATTGTGACTCCCTAAAAATAACCTAAGACTTGGTCTACCTAGGAAATAAGTAATCACTAGTGAATATCCATTCTGTCAACAAATTTAGCCAAGTTGTTTAATGGGAGGTTTGGGCCCAAGTATTTCCCAAAAAAATCCCCAGGTGCTTGTACAAACCCGCGCTTGGTCGTTTGACACTCCTCTCAGCCTGAACACCAGATATAGATGACAAAATTGATATTAACTAAAGAAAACTTAAGACCTAGATAGCAAGACTAAGTTGATGAAACCTTAGGGGTCAAGTTGCTACAGATTTTAATTAGATCTAGGATACTAAAGTGCACACGAAATGTGGAGGGCATTGATTGGGTTATTGCCCTGTTATTTCAATATTTCGTGTGTGTGCAGGAATTGGAAAGTGGTTCCAATTTCAAACAAGTTGTCACATAAATTTAAGTATTTATGTCTTTTAGGATTTACTTTAAATTAGTGCATTTTAGGGTTTCCCTTCTTAAGACTTCAAACAAGTTTTGAGATCCACAAACAAGAGGAAATCAAGTTATATGGGTGAGGATATGTTTCCTTTTAGTTGTTTGTTTCTAAAAATGAAAAAGAAACCCTAATCCAATTGATCATAGGACAGAAATTTAACTACCAATGGATCTTTTTTAGGCCTTCTGTATTAAGAAGTGGTCCAAAAAGATCAAACAACACCACTACTTTATGTCAAATCAAACAAGTATTCTAGAAAATATTTTTTTAAGATTTTAGGAATTTGTTTGATATTTTTAAAGAATTTTTCTTTGTGCTGATGTAAAAGTCCAGAATTGATACCTGTGGGTATTTTAGACTTTTCAGTATCACCACCGGCCTCTAAAAATTTTGGTGATTTTATGTAATGTGTATAATTTTACAAGGATTCCAAAAAGCTAAATTTCACAAAAATTGGATGAGTATAAAAATTCTAAAATTTCATAGACAGCAGCAAAATAGAAAGATTAGAGGGTGTGACCCTCTTCAGACCTCAAATTTTTAAAAATTAAATACAAACCCAATTATTCTAAAATTTATCACACATGTTTCCAACTTGATTTAGAATCTCTGGGTGAAATTTCACAATTTTAGGTGGCCTGTGGTGTCTGAAACTAATTTTTGAAATCCGGATAGAAGTCTGGATCTGAAAATCAGAACACCAACACTTGAAGTGAAGTGGTGTTTAATGAAGCATACAAGCAAACAATGGATTTTAAATTGCACCACTCCACTTAATTAAGATATTTGAGACCCTGAAAGCCAAGTTTAATATTCTTTTGGTAGTTTTTAAGGATAAATGTGACAAGAAAGAGAGAACCAACCTGAAATCATGAGAAGAAAAGGAACTTTTGAGCTCTCGCTTCCAAATTCCCGCTTCCTTCCTGCAATACCTGCACACACAAGAGAAAAGAAAGAGAAGGGGATGAGATCCACTTCAAGCAAGAGGAAAATTGATTAGCAAAGCCATGCCTCCCAGACAATGACACCAAAAAGTGTATGCGATTTCATGTGTTACAACGACCCTAAAAAACCCTACTTACAAATCACGCTAAATCTTGCATCACTTGTCTCTTAGAATATTTAAATATTCTACCAGGGGAATGTAAGCGCATCGTGTTGTTCAGGTGCCATGGGAAACATTATCCCGAAATGTCAATTGATAGGACCTAAATTAGCTAAAGATGCCATGGGTGGCATTATCATGAAGTGTCAATTGCTAGGGTTCTTGAGGTTGCCATGGGTGGTGCTATCTTGAAGCATCGAATGCTAAGGATCCATTGAGGTTCAATGATGGGAACAAGGAATCTGACAGAGACCATGTTGAGAGACAATCCGAGGTTGGACTTAGAGGAATCACAAAAAATTACGAAAAGAAAATCTCAAAAATGTCTCTTCCATCTCTATTCTGAAAAATGTGCTGGCAGGCTGAATCTGGACCACCTGCATGAATGCATGGGTGCTTTAACCTCTAGGGTCAACAAATCCTTGGGCAGGCTATGCGACCTAAGAAACCTTTGACAGAGACCCAAAGCTGAAGTCGATCAGGTTTGTATCTTGACCGGTACTTAAGTACCTTAAGGCCTAGGGTTAGTATTTCAAATTAGTTTCTAGAGGTGGGGCACGACAAGGCATCCTAACAACAATTTCTGGTCTAGAGATCTGGTTCTTTCACATATATTTTGCTCGAGACTATCAAAACTTAGGCATGGGGACATTTAGTAAGTCCACTTTAGTTGATTATAATTACGCCTAAAAACATTCAATTTGGGAATTGAACTAGATTTCGAGCATGCATTACAATTACAAATCAGTTAAGCTCATGTTATGACATTCCTGCATTTTTATTTAATGAATTTTGCATACGTATGTTTCATTAATTGATTGACATATTATTTACATATACATGTTTTTCTTGCAGGAATTGATTAAGGACCAACAAATACCCAATACTTTGTGATCGGACCCATTTCAAATTCCATGCACATTTTTCCTTCCTACATAACCCTCTCAACCTCTCCCTCACGTTATTTCTTTTATTCCTCACGTTACTCCTCAACCCCAAAACAAATTCCATGTCCACCAAACTCCCAACGAAACCCCTTATCCCATGTAACAAAACACTGTATGTTGCCCCCCTATGTTTAATTCCCCTGCGCACTCTATTTTTCCCTCCTCATCTCATGCCACAAATGCCACCTCCTTCTCTTATTTCTCCCTCCGACAACAGACCTCCATCACCGCAAACCCCCCACCTCCCGATGCTACTTATCTTTCCCCTAACTCCCTCGTCTCTGCATGCAACCACTCCCCTTAGGAAGTCTCTCTCTCTCGTACACAGAGACCATCGCACCCCTGCTACCCTCATCACCATAGACCCCTCTCCTCTCCCTCTTGTTTCTTTCTCTCTCCCTCTCACAAACGTACCACACATAGGGACCTAACCTTCTTCTCTCCCTTTAACGCAAACATGACCCCTTGTTGAACGGAAATCGTCATAGTATAGTGATGAAAATTGAATCGACCTTTAAATTTATAGTGCTAAAAAAATCATGAGTTTCAAGGTCATTCACATGGAGTAAAATTGGAATTTAATCCACTAATCAAAATAATGTAAATATGAGCACGATAATCAATAATCACAAGAATAATATGCAATGAATAATCACTCACAAATTTATTCAATAAATGATCCAAATTGTATCTTAGAAATTGAATAACAAAAAGATAATAAAGAGCCTAAAAAAGTGGTGGTTGAAACCACCAATTAATCTCAAAACTTAGGCTTAATTTTCATCAATATCAACTTCTCAAAGCCAATCAGTAGCACCAATTAATCAATCAATTTAAACCCAACAACTGGCCTTAAGCGATTAAGTGTTTAAGTGTTTAATAAAGCCACAGATGGCTTAAGTGTTTAGCACAAACCTCTCAAAATTCGCCTAAGTCTATGGGCTAATATCCAAAGTGCAAACCCCCCCACTCACTCATAGATCCTTTCTCTCTCCTGAACCTCGGTCCAATTCCAAATTGGTCCAGCGCAGGGGGGCTGGTCCGGCTCACATGACGTGGGCGAGCGGACCGACATGCATAGGCTCGTGGTATGGGACCTGACCCCGTGACGAAGGCGATAAGCCTACACACAAAACTCAATAAATATCAAAATCCATTTTATCTTTTTCCGATATGGGACTATATTTGGTCCCTTCTTCATGCGCCTGTAGCTGAGTCCTTCAAGCTCAATTGATGCTGCTGCCTTGTGTTGTTCTTCATTTGGAGTTGCAGCTGAGTTCATGGGATGGTTCCGCACTCGAAGAGGGTGGTGGCAAGGCGATTAACGGCCAGGCAAAGATGAATGGTGCTAGAGAAAACGACGGTGGCGGCGAGGAAGCTTGCACAAAAAACACAGCCCTAGGTCCTAGTTAGTAGGTTCAGTAGCTTCACCGAGACACGGCGAATGTGGTGGTTGGGTCAATTTGGTGAAGGTGTGCGTGTAGTGGTCAGATGGTGTCAGAGATGAACAACAGTGATGGGTTTGGTGGATGGAGGTCTTCCAAGGGTCAAAAGCTCCAATAAACTTGGGGCTTTTCATCTTTGGTATGAGAGGAAGGTAGTGGTGGCACGGACTCACGGTCGGAGGTGGAGAAGACAAAGTAGGAGGTGCATTTGGTGATCAAAACTAGATTCTAAGGGCCTAATCCTAATCTAGGGAGTAAGGGGGAGAGGGAGAGCTAATTTGTGGACGAAAAGAGGGGGAGACTCATGTCAACTTGACTTGCCAGACACAAGCGAGAAGAAGTGTCCAATGAAGGAGATGATGATGAGGAAGGGGAGGGAAGACCCTAGCTAATGTGCATTAAGGTCAGAGGAACTAGAGGAAGATGGTTGCACATCCAATTTGATGGTTGAACGTGTGGAAGAGGAAGAATGGAGAAGGTTGCTGAAGATTGTGCGGACATAATCAAAGCTTAAGGAGAAGAGGAGATTTTAGCCAATTCACGACTAGAAAATACGTGGGAAGTGCTAGGCCTTAAATAGAAGAGATTAAGACCTTCAATTGAGAGGAAATCACAAGATTTCCTCGTGATTTAAGCAAGTGAAACCCACTGAAATGTGGAGTTCGCTGTTGGCGATGGGTTGATTTTGGCACTCGAGAGATGGCTCAATATGTAAGGGATCTTCTTGGGAGCAATCTCTCCAAGTTTGAAGAGTTTTCATCTTAGATTGGAGAAGAAATCTCTAATCAAAGGTCAGTGGTAATGGGTTTTTGAATATGTTCAAACATCAATGGCGGTAAGGACTTGTTTGCAAGAGAGACAAGAGGTTAGGGGCCTGATTGTAAGGAAAGTGTGAAATGTGAGGATTTAACTGAAATGAACAGAGATTTGGGGACTAAATTGCAAACTAGGGCAAGATGGACTCTAATTGGGCCTAAATTTTAGTGTTAACCTAATTTTGAACCAAAGAATCTAGTGGTGAACTTGGATTTGGGTTTTGACAACATTTGACTTTATAAATTATGCAGAAGCCCAAATCAAGACAAATTCTTATCTAAATCTCTATTTTTGGTCAAAATGAATTCAGATGGTCAAAGTGAAGGTATTAAACCTCTTAGAATATTTTTCAATAGTTTTTAGGAGGTTTATAATGAATTTATCTTGACCATAACCCTTGAAATTTAAGTGAGGTTGAAAATTAGGGTTCTCAATACTGTTTTAGTCCTTAAAATGCTTGAAACCCTGATTCAGTCAATGTGAGCCCACTTCTTGTCTTTTTAATTCATTTGGCCTTGAATTAAACCCTGATCAACCCCTTGGTTAATCTGCATTTGTGATTGGATGTTAAAATAGTAGGATTAACCCTGTTTTCTTATCTTCTTAGATCAGTTTGGTACGAAATTGTGATCCTTAGACGATCATTTAGGAGCATTTATCACTGGATTTCCACTAATTCAAGTTAGTTACGACGAATGATGGTGTTACCATCATACCCCCATGCCTAAATTTTGCTAGTCCGTAGCAAAATCCTATGGAAAGAACTAGATCTCTAGACCACAGTTTTGGTGTTCAGATGCCTGCTCGTGCCACTTTTATAGAAATCAGATTAGAATACCAACAATAGGCCTATAGATACTCGAGTACCAGCCAAGATCCAGACCTGACTAGCCTCAGCCTTAGGTCTACCACGAAGGTTTCTAAGGCCCACAAAAACTGTTCGGAGGTTCGTTGACCCCAGCAGTTAAAGCACCCGTGTGTATTTGTAGCAAGTCTAGGTTTAGTTTGGCAATACATTTTTGATAAGAGAGATAGATATGGATGTTTATTTTGAGAGTTTTCTCTCTTTTCTTTTTACATTCCCCTGAATCCAACCTCGGATTGGCCCTAAACACGATCTGTATCGAATTCCTTGTCTCCACCATCAATCCTAGAAAGGTCCCTGACTTTCGATGCTTCGAGATAGCACTGCCCATGGTGACCCCCAGAACTCTTGGCTTTCAATACTTCGTGATAGTGTCACCCGTGGAGTTTTGTAGCTAAGTTTAGGCCTTGTCAATAGTCGTTTCGGGGTATTCCTACTCGTGGCACCTAAACTAGCACAAGGTGTTTACGTGCCCTCGGTAGGATATTTAGATATCCTAAGAGACAAGCACCGAGGAGACAATATGTTATAATGCATCTTCAAGGGTAGTATTTTTATGTCTCTTTGCGTCGGGAACTCGTCCAATCAACTTGTGTCTTCGAGCCGTTCCTAAGCTAGATCTTTGGGAAACATTTTCAGAATAGAATGCTTTTGTCATTATACTTCAATATACGCACTGAACCAGACTGGTGTGTTATTTTTGGGTGTTTAGGTTACCAAGTCTCGCAAATCAAAGGACAGGCAATAGGGTCGAATAATCCCTAAGCCTTAAACTTAATACAACAACCTCTCACTTTCCTCAACCTCTCAAGGAATAATCCAGATCTTAACAAATACATGAGTGTTTTAGCCCTAAAATAGGCCCAAGAGGCCTAAGGTCGGTAATCTTTGCTTATCTCTTTGTCTCTAGTACTTCAGGACTTAATCCTTATTTTAATTTGGTCTAGAACTTAAGTAGATTTCATAATCAGTTGCTAGGACTATCAATTGTTTTACATTTTTCTCCTTTGACATTTTTTGTATTTCCTCATCTTTTCCCTCCTTAAGAAAGATTTTCCTTCAGCTTGCAAAATTTTTCCTCCCTTTTTCTCCATTTTTTTTGTATATATATATTTTTTGTGAGAACCCCCCAAAGAATTGAATTTCCCATTTGTTTTACACTTTAATACCCCCATGCCTAAGTATTGTAATGTCCTCATTGTAAATCAGGTGGGTTCGAATTCAGCTTAGTTCATACATTAGAACAGGTCCATAGGGTGGGTGAATAGGTCGAGATGACTGTTGCGAACATTTTCAAGCTCTGATTTGACTATCGAAGGTGGAGTCAGTTGTTCTAAAGTTTGAACCTTAAAGGACAATATGAATTCAACTCAGAGATATGTCAGAAGGGTCTTGGGTTTTTGAAATGACGGGTTTCCTCTCGTTAAGCACTTAATTCGATGCCTTCAGCCAAGCAGAAGGTGGTTAAGGAGAAGGGGTGGTTAGATTAGAAGAATTTTGTAGAATAAGCACCTTGATTAGCCTTGTTGGTCCAACCAGGTGATTGTTTAGATCAATTGGATGATGATGCAGACCAACTTAATCAGTCTGGTGGGTTGAGGAATGTGAATCAGTTGGCGTGGAGCCTACCAGATTCTTTGTGGCTCAAATAGGTGTGGAAATACGAATCAAGAGTTTGGTTGTATTAGCTCAGCTGAATCAGAGTAGGGGCCCTTAAAAGATAATGTATCAGTGAAGGACATAGGAACCCTACTTATGGGGTCAGAAGGGGACAAAAGATAACTATCGATTTGATCAATGTCCCATTCCTTGTCAAATTGTGGTGGTGAATCATATGCAATCGAGTTAGAGAAAGGTGAGTTAGAATAGAAATTGATTCTGGTGGTGGGTCAGGGTTGGGATCAATTTCTGAAAGGCTCTGGCTCGAGAGTAGGTGGTAAGGTTGCTTCGAGTTCCAAATCATTGGCCTCAGCATCAGAATCAAAGAATGGATCATAGACACTGAGGTTGTAAATCATCTCATAATCATCTGGAAACAATGATTCTGCTAATTAGAGTATGATTCAAAATCATTGAAGAATTTGCGAAAATCATCTTTTGAACTAACTCAAGAATGAAATTTCCACCATAGAATAAATCAAGATGCATGGAGTTATCAACTTGACATTGGTCTAACCTAGACTTGAATTCCAAGCTCGGAGGGATGTCCTTATTAGGCATATGCTCGGAGGTGGGGCATCTAGGGTAGATCTAATCAAATGCCAACTCTTCCAACCCCTCTAATTCTATATCGTAAATTGGTTTGATTCGGACAAATCAATTTGTTCTTTTGAGGAGTCTAGAGAGGTATAATCATCAAATACAAGCCCAAGATCATAGTTCAAATCTAAAATCTTGTTCTCATTGCATTGAGCCTCATGATTTTCCCAACTAGGCTTAGATCTAGATTCTAGGTTAGATGTAGGGCTTGGGTCACTAGAATCTGGATTTGGTTCTATTGGGATGTTAGAATTACTCTCGAGGGATACCTTAACAGGATAAGATGCGGGAGTTACATCCTTTAGAGGTTCTGAGTCGCACTCATCACAGGTGTTTTGAAAATCTAGGCATGATGGACTAGCTTCACACTTCCTATGGCTGGCTCGTATTTGGGAACACCTGTAACTGGATCTACCCAACCCATAACATGATCAAGTATTTCATTCTGCGCAAGATCAAAAATTGGTTCCATTTGAGTTGGGGGTCCATAACAATAACCCCATTTTTATACCCAGGCTCTGGAAAATTGTATTGATCCTTAAAATTGCTCCAAGATGCATCATTAGTTTCCGGGTGGGAATTGGGGTACTTTTGATTAATTGCTTGTTGCATCATATTTAACATATTCCCACGTTTCTCATTGACATCCTGGTGTATTTCCCAAAGTGGTGGATTTGTCAAACATTATAGATACTCAGTGTTATGTAATTTGCACAATTCACTGTACTCCAATAAAAGAGCATCTCGAGTTGAACCATGTATCATTTGTGTTATCATCATCTCAGCACCATTCATAATGAGGCTTGTTTCTGGTACGTTAACCTGAATGCTACTAAAGGGATCCAAGGTTCTGTCAAATTCTTCCTTATGCCTAAGAGCATCTTCAATCATTTTCTCTTTTATGCTCATACGGGATTCAGGTTTATTGAACATCTTTCCTATGTTCTCAGGTCGCATCTCCAAATCAGGTGGTGGATTAGGATGGAGAATCAAATTTAGGTCTAGATTGATTTGATCATTTTTCACCCACAAGGTCAACTCTAATGGAGGCTTCTAAGTCAGACCTAGGGACCTCTTCCTATGTATGTGCACTAAAGAATAGATGAGAGACTGGATGTGTATTGGACCCAATCAAGACACCCAACAATTTTGGATGACTAAGGCTATTTGAGGCAAATGCACCTCTTGATCAAAAATCCACACACCTGAGAATTACTTGGAGAGCCAGGAAGAGAGAGTCCGACAAAGATCCCTACACGATAGAGCATCCCCATGGGTTATAGGGTTTCCTCCACCTAACCTTCCTTGTCACCGCGGTTCCAAGTAGATCGGGATGTGCGAATTGAGACCTAAGTTTACCAATTTTAGCCCTAATTGAGCCTTGTATTTCACTTGATTTAGAAGTTATTTCAAATGGTGACCTAATTTGTAGGTTGATTGTTCACAAAGTGAACCAACTTCACCTGACGTGTCCTAAGGTTGATGATGAAATTTGAGTTAGAGCACCCAAATCACCCTGAATTAGTTCTCAACAGGTTATTAGGTCCCAAGTTTTAGGGTTCAAGTGAATTTAGAGCCTTGATTTTAGGGTTCACTTGGTTAGATAGTTCAAACAAGGACTTGGGTAGCACACAAATGTGAGAAGATCAATTTCTTTAATTGCAGTCCAGTGTGTACTAAAACTCCAAAACCCAAATGTGGAAACCTTAGACTGGCTTTATTCCAAGTCCAATTTGAATCCAAATATGACATGTTGGACTCAAAGAAGAAAGTGAGTAGTCCAAGATGTTGAGAACTTTTAGCGTGAATTGCTATTAGGTACAGGAAGGATGGGTTTTTTCTAATCAAATCGTACCAACTTCAATCTAATTTAAATCAAATATACAAATAAGGAAACTCTTTGTCTTTATTGATAATTACTAGAAAAGTAAGGTTATTGTATCCTAATTGGTTTGTTTCCTTTTTCTCTTCCCAAGATTAAGAGATGATTGAGGAAGAAGAGAAAATTTACCTACCCCTGGCGTGGCTGATTGTGTGGATGATCTCTTCGTGATTCACCTCACAACAACAAAACAAAGCAAATAAGGCAACTTAGAAATCAACTCAATAATGATATGACTAGTGGTGAATTACGCGTTGTTCCCTGACAATGACCCCAAAATGTTGAACGACAATCATCGTAGTTTAGGAAAACCCGTCGTAGTATAGTTACAAAAATCGAATCAACATTTAAATTTATAGTGCTCAAAAAATCGTGAGTTCCAAGGTGGTTCATAGGGAGAAAAATTAGAATTCAATCCACTAATCAAAATAATGTAAATATGAGCACCATAAGCAATAATCACAAGAATAATATGCAATGAATAATCACTCACAAATATATTCAATAAATGATCCAAACTGTATCTCAGAAATCGAATAACAAAAAGATAATAAAGAGCCTAAAAAGGTGGTGGTTGAAGCCACCACATAATCACAACACTTAGGCTTAATTCCTACTCAATATCAACTTCTCAAAGCCAATCAATAGCCTCAATTAATCAATCAATTTAAACTCAACAGTTGGCCTTAAGCGATTAATTCCTTCAGCCGTCTCAACAGAGCCACAGATGGCTTAAGTATTCATTACAACCTCTCAAAATTCGCCTAAGTCTTTGGGCGAATATCCACAATGCAAACCCCCCACCACTCTCTCACAGATCCTTCTCTCTCCTAAAACTCGGTTCAGACCCGATCCAATTCCAAATTGATCCAGCGTAGGGGGCCAGTCTGACTTGCATGGCGTGGGCAAGCAGATGACATGCATAGGTTCGTGGTATGGGACCTGGCCCTATGACGAAGGCGGTAAGACTACACACAAAACTCAATAAATATCAAAATCCATTTTATCTTTTTCCAATATGGGATTGTATCTGGTCCCTTCTTCGTGTGTCTACAGCTAAGTCCTCCAAGCTCAATCGATGCTACTACCTTGTGTTGTTCTTCAATTGGAGCTGCAGCTGAGTTCGTGGGATGGTTCCGCGCTTGAAGAGGGTGGTGGCAAGGCGATTGATGACCAGATGATGATGAATAGTGCCAGATAAGACAACAGCAGTGGTGGGGAAGCCTGCACAGAAAACACGACCCTAGGGCCTACTTAGTAGGTTTAGCAGCTTCACCGAGACACGACGAATGTGGTGGTAGGGTCAATTTGGTGAAGGCGTGCATGCAGTGGTTGGACGATGTCAGAGAGGAATGGCGGTAATGGGTTTGGTGGACGAAGGTCTTCCAGGGCTCAAAAGCTCCAATAAACTTGGGGCTTTTGATCTTTGGTATGAGAGGAAGGTAGTGGTGGCAGCTATGTGTTGTTTCGATACGTGTGTAGCTATGCAGACTCACTAGAGTCGCGGCTGGAGGCGAAGAAGAGGAAGTGGGAGAAGGTGGATTTGGTAGTCAAAACTAGATTCTAAGGGCCTAATCTTAATCTAGGGAGTAAGGGGGAGAGGGACAGCTAATTTGTGGATGAAAAGAGGGGGAGACTCGCATCAGCTTGACTTGCCGGACACGAGGGAGAAGTGTTCGGTGAGGGAGACCGCACATCCAATTTGATGGTTGGACGTGTGGAAGAGGAAGAACGGAGGTCACCGGAGATTGTGCGGACGTGGTTGGAGCTTGAGGAGAAGAGGAGATTTTGGCCAATTCACAACTAGAAAATATGTGGGAAGGTGCTAGGCCTTAAATAGAAGAGGTTAAGACCTTCAATTGCAAGGAAATCTCATGATTTCCTTGTGATTTTTGCAAGTGAAACCCACTGAAAATGTGAAGTTCTCCAAGAGTGATGGGTTGATTTTGGCGCCCGAGAGATGGCTTAATACGTAGGGGATCTTCCAGGGAGCAATCTCTCAAAGTTTGGAGAGATTTCATCTTAGATTGAAGAAGAAATCTCTAATAAAAGGTCGGTGGTGATGGGTTTTTGATTCTATTCAGACGTCAATGGTGGTAGGGACCTATTCGTGAGAGAGAAGAGAAGTTAAGGGTTTGATTGTAAAGAAAGCGTGAATTGTGAGGGTTTAACTGAAATGAATACAGATCTAGGGACTGAATTGCAAATTAGGTCAAGATGGATTGTGATTGGACCCAAATTTTGGTGTTAGCCTAATTTGGATCCAAGAAATCTAGTGGTGACGTGGATTTGAGTTTTGATCATGTTTGACTAGGTAAATTATACAAAAGCCCAAATCAAAACAAATTCCTATTTGAATCTCTGGTTTTGGTCAAAATGGATTTAAATGATCAAAGTGAAGGTACTAAACCTCTTTGAAAATTTTTCAATGATTTTTAAGAGGTTTATATTGAATTTATCTTGACTAAAACACTTTCAATTTAAGTGAGACTGATAATTAGGTCTTCAATACTATTTTAGTCCTCGAAATGCATGAAACCCTGATTCAGTCAATGTGAGCTCACTTCTTCGTCTTTTTAGTTCATTTGACCTTTAATTAACCCCTAATCAACCCTTTAGTTAATTTACATTTGTAATTGGATGTTAAAATAGTAGAATTAACATTGTTTTCCGATCTTCTTCATAGATCAGTTTGGTACTGAATTACGATCCTCAAATGATCATTTAGGAGCATTTATCTTTGGATTTCCACTAATTCAAGTTAGTTATGATGAATTATGGTGTTACCATCACCCCCCTTTCCAATGCTTTCCCTCCACCCTCACACACGATTGAGACCCCCTCCTATGCTTGATCTCTCCCTCATCTCTCTGCATGCAACCCCCCTCCGCCCCCCCGCACCACTGCTACCTCTCTCTCGATCAGAATGCACCAACCCCTTCCTCACATTTTTCCTCTCAATGCACACAGACTGCACCACCACTCTCCTTGCAAAGAACAACTCAATCGTGCCCTCGCCTCTCTTACTGATCGTACGAGCATGTAGGATGCCTGCTCTCTCACTCAAGAATAACCGCCACCGTACCCTCCACAGCCACAACTGTGCCTCGATGACTCTTCCTTGACCGCAGTCTCGCATTCATGCCTCTCTCCTCGATGCCTCAATTGTGAACGCCCGCACTACAGAACCGTGTCCTTCCTTGGGGAAGTGTGGTGAAAGCATTCCCAACCCACTTCACAGTGACAACTACGATCGTGCCCACAATCGTGTGTTTCCATCGCAACCACACCTTGGCCTTGACTCATTGAGTTTGCTTCAATTACCATAGTTTATATTATTTAGGAACATTACATATTATTGGCTTGTTTTAGTGAATCTATTTGCATATTATTGCCTCCTTGTGGAGACGACATATACTGTGGTCCTTTCCGTATTTTTAGTGCACTGAATTGATCAATGACTAACTTATTTAGTGGATTATTTATTTCATGATCTGAGATTTTCTACATGCATTATAAATTCCTTTGGTGTGGTTATTTAATCTGATATACATTTTAATTAGTTTAATCTCAGACTCATGCATATAATTTCTAGTTATTCGTTGATCTAGATTTTTTTCCGCCATGATTTATGCTACAACGACGTATTATTATTAGTATTATTATTACTATTATTAATATTTATACTATTCCAATTATTTGCAAAAAAAAGTGAAAAATCCATATCATCACTATTTTCTATAAGATTTCTTTTGTCTTTCTGTTTGGCAGCTCTACCTACCCATTGTTTTGCAGGTGGCATAGGATAGAAATGCGATCGTTTGCCTCATACTTTTCGAAAAGAGATCTAAAATGGGCAGGCGTAAAATGACTACCCCCATTACTAATCAGAACGCAGAGAATTTTGAATATAGAAAAAATGTTCCCCTCGACAAAATGAACAACAATTTTATGATTGGCATGTCTTTCTCGAATGGCTTCGACCCATTTAGAAACATAGTCTATGGCTAACAAAACATACTCGAAGTGATGAGAGTTCAAAAAGGGGCCCGTAAAGTCGATTCCCTAAACAATGAAAACTTCCAGGGCTAACATTGGTTGGAGGGGAATCATGTCCCTCTTAGTCGTGGATCCCAACGTCTAGCATCTCTGGCAACCTTGGGCAAATTATGTGCATCTTTAAATAATGATGACCAAAAGAAGCCCGACTACGAAACCTTTGCAATGGTTTTTCTCCCTGAAAAATGGCCTCCACAGGCTTCATTGTGGCAAAATGATGGAATACTTATTGTTTCAGACTCAAGGATGCACTGTCTAATGATCTGGTCGAAACATAGTTGGAATAACAATGGGTTGTCCCAAAAGTAATATTTCGCTTCTACAAGAAATTTGAACTTCTGGCCATTTGCCATTCCTGGGGGAATCATTCCACAGACTAAGTAGTTCGCAAAATCTACGAACCATGGAAGCTCACATGAATCTATAGCCAAAATACTTTCATTAGGGAATTTTTTATTACTTGGTATAGAAGAAGGAATATAGGTTGGGTCTAATCTGGATGGTGGTCAGCAACCACATTTTGAGATTCGACTTTATCCCTGATTTCAATGTTAAACTCTTGAAGAAGGATTCATCTAATAAGACATGGCTTGGCATCCTTCTTTGCCAATAAATGCTGAAGGGCAGAATGGTCAGTGTATATAATCACTTTTGATCCTAGGAGATACGATCTGAACTTCTCCAACCCGAAAGTAATGGCCAACAGCTCCTTCTTGATAATTGTGTAATTACGCTAAGCTTCATTCAACATCTTGCTGGAGTAATAAATAACATGGGATCGTTTGTCTCTTCTTTGTCCCAAAATCGCTCCAATTGCATAGTCAAAAGCGTCACACATGATTTTAAAATCAAGGGACCAATCAGGGGGTTGGAGGATAGGAGAATTAGTGATAGCTTTCCTGAGGATAGTTAAATACTTAAGACAATCCTTATTAAAGTCCAATGGGACATCATTTGAAAGAAGTCAGGTTAGGGGTCGGGCTATTTTAGAAAAATCCTTTATGAAATGTCGATAATACCCGACGTGTCCCAAGAAATCACATCAGATTTTTCTCGATTGACTTCTAATCCTTTTTCAAAAATCTTATGCCCGTACTATCCCATCTTGTACCATTAATCATAACATGACACTTTTCCCATGATAGCATTAGGTTTACGTCTATGCATCTTCTCAAGCTCTTGGTTAGATTTGTTAGACAGGTCGAAAAATCATCTCCAAATATGAAGAAATCGTACATAAAAACCTCAATGTAATCACCTATCATATCAGAAAATATAGCCATCATGCAACGTTGGAATGTTCCTGGGGTGTTGCATAAACCAAATGGCATCCTTTTAAATGCAAAAGTACCAAAGGTGCATGTGAATGTCGTCTTGTCTTGGTCCTCAAGATTGATAGCTATTTGGTTGTATCTTGAGTATCCATCCAAAAAGTAGAAATACTTTTTCCTAGCAAGTCTTTCCAAAATTTGGTCAATGAAGGGTAATGGGAATTGATCTTTCTTTAGTATTCAGTTAAGTTTTCTGTAGTCAATACACACCTGATAGGTGGTGTGTGTGGGGATGGATTCACAGTCTTCTATTTGGATAACTGTTAGTCCTACCTTCTTCAGCACTATTTGGATAGGGCTTATCCATTTACTGCTGAGATTGGGTAAATGATGTTGACATCTAGCCATTTAATAATTTCCTTCTTAACAACCTCTAATATGTTAGGGTTTAGTCTTCTTTAGGGTTGTCTAGATGGTTTTGTTCCTTCTTTGGTATGAATGTGGTGTCTGCAATATGCTACGCGAATTCCTTTTAAATCTAACATACTCCACCTAATAGTAGCCTTATGATCTTTTAAGACCGCTATAAGTTGTTGCCCTTGTTCTTGGGTGAGTCGTGAGTTCACGATCACAGGAAAGGTTTCCTATTCACCTAAGAACACATACTTTAAAAAGTTTGGTAGAGGCTTGAGTTCCAGTATTGGTTAAGAGGGTTCGGTGATGCTCTGAGGGAATGGTTCTTGAAATAGGGGTTGTGGGGGATTGTCATGGTATTCTTCAAAATTAAGTAGGGTCACTGAGTTGTTTACTGAAGGTCCAATAGAGGCTGCACTAGCTAGATGACATTATTCTGAGCTTGATTCCATGTCATCTACCTCAGTGATAAAGTAAGGTGTTGTGTTATCTTCTAGGGTCAACAATGCCAATTCCATGTGAGGGGTTGAGTCGAGGTCCACTAAATTATCAGCGATGAGATGTGTAAGGTATTCTAAATCATAATGATCTATCTGGGGTATGCCTAAGAAACTTGATGAAATTCCTTTGAGTGATAAAATTAGGCATCCCGGATGAATGGCCAACTAGATCAATGTACATCATTCCATTGTTAACGTAAAATTCCTGATCATCATCCTCCAATTCATTGTCTATTCTGTCACAATCAAAGTTCTTTGTTGCCTAGAAAATATCAATCATCAATAATAAATCTACATTTATTCATGATAAAATGTCTATTTATGTGATTTCTTAAATTTATAATTGCATTTAACATTGTGAATATTTCATAACATTCATCATATTTCAATTAGGTTGATTTGTACAATCTATATATTAAGTCACTTATTTTTATAGTTAGGGGATAGGGTGACATATTTTGGGGCATCAGATGAAGAATCTAACCATACAGATAGATCCAGATCGACGATCGCAGCCCAACGATGCAAAAATCAGTCTGATCGGATATCCTTGGCATTCTCAGCAAGCATTTGAAGATAGACGGCCCAGATGGTGCCATGTGGTTCCATCCTAGCCACCCACAGCCACCAACCCTTTCCTTCTTTATCAATGCCATCAACTCTTAGCCATTGGATCGCCATCCAACGGCTGAGATCGCTCCTCGCTCGCGCCTTCACATTTCTTAAAGGGGCCACCCGACGCTTGATCTCCACCATTAGATCATCATCCAATGGCTGAGATTTCGTGGATGGAAATTCAAAAAGGCAACACAAGGGTGAGTATAGCACAACATTCCTCCTCCTTATCCCCATCCAAGGACGCACATTTGAGCCTTGCTACGTGGATATAATCCGCGAAGAAGAAGCACGTTCCAAATTCGGCCATTGGATCATAATCAAGCAGCTCTTGTCTCGCCATGCGACGCGACAGATGGGAGTGAAGATACATGCGCGTGATGACACGCGATCTGATGTGGACGCACGTGAGATGAAGATCGATCGCAGCCGTTGGATTTGGATTGGACATTACATGCGTAACATACGTTGAGCGTGAGTTGCGTGCACATCGACGATTACTCGCGATCGTCGGATGTGAGATCTACTACTCTCGTTGAACCACATGTCGTAGAGACATTGTGAGCGTGTTGAACACTTGATAGAGGCCAAATCGGAGCCATCCGATGGTGATTGGACGGTCCTTGTTAAGCCTTGCTGAGATGAACAATTGAGGGTCTTAAAATGACCATTTTACCCCCAATTTTTCACTGTAAAAGGGCCCCTACACCCACTCCATGCTCTTCATCCCTTCCTTCTCTTCTCACCTCTCCTTAGAGCTAAGAACAAACATTCTCAAGCTCATTCTAGCACTCCCAAGTTATAGGTTGCTTTGCTAGATTTAAAACAAAAATTTTGTAATTCCTGCATCTCATCCCCTTCACGGAGCTCTCGCAACTGTCCTCTTGCCTCCCGTTCCGGCAGCAGATCCCACAACGACGATGTCCTACCTCATCCCCGATTCTTCTAGCTTTGTCCTCCTTCCTCCATCTTTGTTCCTCTTTGATGAATGTATTTTCGCGACAAAAGTTAGGGTTTCGGAGAACCCATCGTCATAGTCGCAAAAATCACTACCAAATAAAATTTACCGAAACTCCAAAGGGAACCTCGAGTCGAACACAGGAAGGCGACGCTTGTTTCTTTGAAAATCCACGTTTCTCTTTGTTTATTTTTGGTATTTTTAGGGTTTTGTTATTTTTTCGTATTTTAGGAGAATGATAAAACTAACTACTCGCAAAATGAATAATAAGAGAGTCGAGAGTTGAAACACAACTTGATAACTTGAGATGAAGTGATGTTTATTATAATTATAATAAGCTAAGCAAACTAAAAGAGGTAAAGGTGAGAGGAAATCTCCCAAAGCAGATGTTTGGCGAGACGACGGTGCTTGGCGATGGCTTAGACAGAGGGGAGATGCTGGACGTCGGGGATGGGGTGCAAGAAGAATCCGAGTAAAGGAAAGCTTCTCCAAGCTAGTAGGAATGGGGATGAGATGGCAGAGATGATCAGTTTCCTGAATGGAGGTGGGAGGATAGCCCTTTGATCACCTATGAAGGTGGTGAGAGGAAGGTTGAATATTTGGTGGATGTGAAGGATTTCTACACTAATAGGTGGCCTAGGGCTTGAGAGGGAGCTCTTGGGAGCTTTGATAGGCTTTTAAAGCTCTTGAGTAGGAGGGAATAGCATGGGAAGTGATAGGTAGGCAAGGGGGGTGTGTAGGTCCTTATATAGTGAATGAAAGGTGGCTAAAATGGGCATGGTATAATTAGCGACCTCTAGGACGTTGCTGTAGATCCCATTCATGCGTCGCTGTAGCCAACACACACTCGCTCATGCACTCACTGTAGCAAGTTGTGCTTCACTGGCTGTCCATCTCGCTCATTGATTGCACTCATGCTGTGCTAGTCGTCCATCTTGCATCTCTAGTTGCCATCATGTGCGTCTGCTGGCGCTTGTTGAGTTGCAGTGGAGTGGATCACCACCCTTGGATGGCGGATGAAGGGCTTTGATGGCACGGGAGACGACGCTTCAGATTGTGCCTCCCTCCATCACACGGCGGAGATCACATCAGGAGACTTAAAGCATCACGCCCCCTCGGTGTGCGTACTATCGTGCATCCTCCCTCACGTTGGATGTCACGTGTGTGAGTTGCACGCATCGAGTGGCACCATGTAGCCACTTCCTTCACCACTCGATCTCCCATCAACAGCTCAATTTTCACCCGCATGTGCTCAGCGGATTAAATCTGCGTGCAGGGCTTTGATCGGTCGTCCGCACATTGCAAGTGGAGGTGTTAACCACTACACTGAGGGAAAGTTTGCATCGAGTTTTGGAATTAAAGCTTATGCACCCACGATTGTTGGATCTTGATCCAACGGCTGAGATTATGTGAAGCTCTTCTCTGCTTGGCTCGAGGCGGGTGACGTGGCCTCTTGAAGACGGTTGGATTCGAATCCAACCGTCGAGATTTTGCAGTGTGGCTTGGGCGAGCAGCTGCTATCGGGCTAGAGGCCTGTGAGGGTGCCACGTGGCGCCATCATGGCCATCCAACTTCTTCTTCTTGTAAAGGGTGCTATGAAGCTCTAATCGGAGTGATTTTTGCACTGATGGACTACGATCGTTGTTCCGGATCCATATGTGCGGTCAGATTTTTCATCTGAAGCCTGCAAAGATGTCACATTGCCCCCTGTCCATGTAAAATGTAGATATTAATATACAAATTACACAAATTATCCTAAATGCAATGTAATGAATGTTATACATTATTCACAATGCTACATGCAATGTTATGCTTAGGAACTATTATAAGTCAGCATTTTATCATGAATAAATGTGTATTTATCATACCCCCATGCTTATCATTTTCTAGTCCCTAGCAAAATTAACATAAATGCTATGTATAAAATAAAATTAAGATTTGATCACTTAGGCAAGATTTGTTGATTAACTAAGGACCTATTTGCAAAAACTCAACAGTGCTTAGGTGTTTGCCAAAATGCAGACCGCCCAAGTCTTCGCCTTATTTTGAAAAGGGAAGATACATCTTTTTTTTTTTTGCTTTTTCTTCTTTTCTAATTTTTTTTTAGATTTTGGTCTTGAGAGTTTCGGGGTAACTTTTTATGGCTACCCAACCCACCCAAGACTCGAAAAAGACTCTAAGTGTTAAGCATCTTATCGTGAAATTGTGAAAGACTCACTCAACAAAAATTGAAATGGACTTCGGATTTCTACGCCCCTAGGTGACCCGAAAAAGCAAATGTTTCCTAAAGGTGTATTTGTTTGACCAGTAGCTTTCTTCCTACTTTTATTTTTGTGGGGTCAACATAAGGGCGAACTCAGTGTATATATCCGTAAATTATTCTACTTCCTCGCTTCTTCCTTATGTGTTTTGAAATTTTTGTATGTTTTATGAGCTGGGATTTAGACAAACGAGCAATGGGCCGTTACCTATGACAACTTACCAGCCATACTTGTGCGGTGAAGTATGGCTTTTTTTTTCTTAATTTTTATTTTTAAGTAGGTGACTTCCCTGAGCTAAGATTTACCTAAAGGCAATAGTAAAGGAGAATAGTCCTGTGGCTAGACTCTAGACAACCGGCCAATGGGTTGTTATCCTCGACAACTTGCTAGCCATACCACCCTAGAAGGTTCATTAGCTACCCAATTTCCATTAGAACTGCTGAGTGAGTCACTGCAAATGTGTGCAGATGCTTAGACTATAAGTCTCTTCAAATCAGAGGGCGGGTTGATAAGCTATGTACTTATCACCCCAATTTATTAACCAAATTAAAACAAAATTAACTTGGCGAGGACTCGAGACCACGTCCACATTTTTTTTTTTTGAAACTAAAAGGAAAGCTATCGTATTATGATAGCAATCCGGGAGGACATTTTATTGATAAAGAGATGAATAAAAAATTATAAATCAGATTCCCATCTATGTATGAGGGACCAACACTCATTTACAATTTGCTTACAGCATACTGGTCTCTCCTGAAATAACCTCTCATTTCTTGCCCTCCACATGCACCAAAGAGTTGCGGCCATGCGCAGGTGCGGTCTCTCCAAAATTAAAAAATTATGCCACAAAGAATCTGTAACGACCCGACTCTCGAGTCCCTACGAGACACGAGAACCGGACCGACTCGGCTAATCCCAAGACCTAGTCGTCCAACGAGGAAGTAACCAAAAGAGCAGTAAAATAAACCACATTCAGTATGAATATAACTAACAGTAAGAAAGTACAGCAGTAAGGAAAGAAACTACTACAGTAGATACCACCACAACAGTAGATCAACATTTATCATATAACATGAACTGCAGGTAAAGAAAGTACAGCGGAAACAAGAAATACTCACTATAACAGAAACAAAAGAGGTACAAAAGACTGTGGTAAACCCTACTGGACCCTACTCGGCCCAGCGTCCTCTGCAGCCGCTGACCCTGGCTGCTCAACACCTGGTCCTGAAAAAGGTAACGAGTGTAACACATCAGCAAAACGCTGAGTAGAGTGGCATCTAAAACTAAAGGCAACAGTAGAGTGTACAGTAGCTGTTATGTTCTATTACTTTCTTTATTCACATCTTTCAATTTTCTCACTAATTCACTTATTTCTCAGATCCTTTACTAGATCTCGAATGTTCCTCGTGGGAACGATCTTGATTGCAGTCTTTTCCAAAAAGTAGAAGTAGCACGTGGTGCTCCCCTGGCCGAGAGAGTCCCCCGTGGTGATCCTACCCTCAGTCAACCACCCCAAGGTCACTGACAGACGTAACGGTGACTACGGCACGCGCGATAAACGCACAGGTAGCTAACCCGTACTGGCACGCGGTCAGTCGTTTCCGTTAACGGGTGCGCCCAAAGCACAGCACGGAACCAGTACAGGGCAGAGCCCTCTCAGTAACAGGGGTCCAACCCCTCCACAGTAACCAAACCGGGGCCTTGCCCCTCCACAGTCCGCGTACCCTCACCTGACTACCCTGGTTTGCCCTAGTGGGCCTAACAAGTCGGTGAAGGAGGCTAGCAGAACCCCGGGGCCCGTGGGGTAGCTAGTACTCTCCTAACACTAGTAGCTCTCCTCGGTACGACATACACGAGGGCCAGCAAGTCGGTACAAAGCGGCCAATCCTAACCCCGGGTCCCTGGGGTGGCTAGCCCCACTCTGCACTAAACAGGTACAGGTACTTCCCTTGGTACTGCGTACCCAAGAGACAGTACAAACTACATCTCAGTTCCATTCCTTTCCCTTTCCAGGAGTTCCACTCCTAATTCCCCGTAGGGTTCCATCCTTTTAACTCAAACATCCAGGTGTCACTTTCCAGTTTCACGTTCTTACGACCCATGATCTCATTCATGTTTCTTTATTCGTAACAGGCAGTTGTTAATTCAATTTACAGGCAGCTTTATATTCCTTTCCATTTTTTTTTCCAAGATTGCAGTATTATACATTCCACTAGTTTTTCCATCCTAGGATTCATGCCACATCCTAGGATCTAGTATACAACTAGTTTTCCAGCCCTAGGATTCATGCAACACCTAGGAGCTATCATTCCATACATTTCTCATTCCTAGGATTCATGCAATGTCCTAGATTCTAGTTATGGTTCCATACTTTAACAGATTTTAATAATAACTTAAGCCACTCTACCAGGTACAATGGGAGTAATGGGGGCGTGATCGGGAATCCCGCGTGCCTCCGCGACTCCCAAGACTGCAACTGAACGAGGTCCTATCACAAGGATCAAACACAAGGAGTGTCTCAAAATAGTGTATAGCTACTGTAGACGGGTAGAGGAATTAATTATGAAAAGAACGCAACTCGAATCGCGGAAAACAGAGCCCGAACGGGCCCTAAACGGGTCGAAAAAGACGATACTGTGCAAAATCAGACGTCTGGAACTTCTTCCAGACGTCTTAAAAAGTGGATCAGAGAATTACCTGTTCAGCGTGGTTTCCTAGACGTCCAGAAGTCTGCGGAGACATCTGGCCTAGCTCCCAGACGTCCGATGGTCACCCCGGACATCTTGAAGTCACTCCCGCCGTCTGGTACAACTTCTAGACGTCTGATTCGCAAAGGATGGCGAATCAGCGAGCCTGCGCACAGCCAACTCCCTCCCTCAGTACGGTCAGTCGACAGGAAGGAAGAAGAAAGCGGAATACTCACCTTTCAGACGTCTGCATGAGCTTCCAGACGTCTCCCTCGCCGTCTGGCTATCAACCCAGACGTCTGATTCTGGAAATTTTTCCAGAATCACGGTGCCACTCGGCCTCCGCTCGCGACGCCGCCCGCGTCGCACCTCGCGCGTCTGCTGCTCAGACCGCAGCAGGTCCCTCTCCGCGTCGTTCCGCGCCCCCTGCGCCCTCCGCCGGCCGGCCAAGCCGCTCCGGCGAGCTCGCCCTCACGGCAGAGCTCCGCCCTCGCACGCCGCACCTCCTCCGCACTCACTGCGGCCGCCGCTGCCGCCCTCGCGCTCGCTCGCTCTCGCGCACAGGAAGGAGAAGAGGAATGGGACGGTGGAGACGACGGGAGGGGAGGTGTGGCCTTTTAAGTCCGCGCGAGGAGGAGGGAGTGCGCGGCAGGTCTGCAGCCGCAGAGAGAGAGGGAAAAAGAGAGAGAGAGAGGAATCACGGGTCTGCGCGCGCAGGCGCGCAAACGAATCTCTCGTGCGAAAAATAACTATTTTCCAGACGTTTGGAAACGATCCCAGACGTCTTTTCAGAAGTCTGTATGTGATCCCAGACGTCTGGTCCAACGTCTGGGACACCTCCCAGACGTCTTAAAAGAAGTCTGGGGCACGCATTCGTAACAGAATCCCATGGGGGGAGTGGTTCCTAACAAGTCCTCCATATTACATCAGTAATCAGGCAAGAAGAAAAAATGTGGTTAAGACTATCAGTGTGCATTCCACATAGGTGGCATTCATGAAAAGCAGCTCCCATTCTTTTGTGCCTTAGATCCCCTGTTATCAAGCCCTCCCTTTTGCAAAGCCAAAGAAAAATTTGTACCTTGAGGGGGATCTTTAAGAGCCATATTTTTTTGTCAATGTGATTATAACCCCAACCTCTGCCATCTTCCATTATCTTTCCATACGCACACTGAACTGTATAAATTCCATCCCAAACATAGCTATCTTCCACTCCAGATTTGGGTTTGAATCTTTCCAGGTTTGAAATCATGTTCCTTCTTTTTTCCCACAACCAGGTGCCCACCCTGATGGATTCAGCTTCATTCAGTTGCCAGCAGACCCCTGTTTCATACCAATAGCAGCTTACAGTACCTGTTTTGTCCCTTGCTACAGCAAAAACCCTCGGGTAGGATTCCTTCAAAGGGCTCAGCAGGGATCAATGTTCACACCAGAAGTCAAATGTTCTGCCATCTCCTAATACCGGCTGCAGCAGATGCCAATTACATTTCAGAGCTTGAATCACAGATTACTAGAAAGGTGATGGTCTGATAGGAAATAACCTCTTTAGCGCACTGTTGGACTGACCATAGCTATCTCTAATCAGCTCAGTCCAAGGCTTCTCTTCCCCCTTCAGAACCTTTATAGCCCATTTGATCAATAAAGCCTCATTAAATTCTTTCAAAGATTTGATTCCCAATTCCCCACTTTCTTTGGGCCAACAGATTTGCTTCCATTTTAAAGGCTGCATAAATCTACCTTCATGCTTGACACCTTTCCAAAAGAACCTCTTTCTCATTAAATCCATGCGCTTCCATACAGATTTTGGAGCTTTGAAGAGGGAGAAGTAGAAGACAGGGATCGAGGTAATAATAGAGTTCAACAAGATGAATCTGCCACCCTTAGATAAGAACCTGCTATTCCATCCTGCCAACTTGACTGAAATTTTATCAAAAGGATTGTTCCAGTTGCTTTTTTTCATTCTTGAGCATCTTAGGGGTAGCCCCAAATATCTGATGGGAAGATTAATGCAAGGGGTCCCCAAAATATCCAAAATAGCTTCTTGTTCTATCTCATTCAGGCCAAAGCATACCAAATTGGACTTCTCCTTATTTAAATTCAAACCTGAAATGTCACCAAAGATATTAACCATATGACCAAGTGCACAAGCTTCACCCTCTGACCCTTCCATAAAAAAGACCATATCATCCGCATACTGGAGAATAGGAGCTATGGCTTTCCTGTTAGAAAGGGAGTATCCTTTGATAATACCTGCCTCAGAAAGTTTGCAAGCATATCTAGCCAGACCATCAACAGAAAGGTTAAAAACCAAAGGGGCCAAAGGATATCCTTGCCTCACCCCGCACTGTGGTTGAATCCAGGCCCCACAAGGCTTCCCATTGATCAAAGGAGTGAAAGAAGTAGTAGTAATGCACCTTTTCATCCATTGAATCCAGAGAGGGGGAAATCCTCTTCGCTTGAAAACCTCCCACAAATAGGGCCACGAAATAGAATCATATGCCTTATGGAAATCAACTTTCCACATAAAGGCTTTACATTTCCTTTCTTGCCAACCACACACCATCTTCTGGGCCATGATGAAGGACTCTTGTAAGGATCTATTAGGAAGGAATGCAAATTGGACTGGATGAATCACATCCTGCCGGATGGGTCGTAGCCTATTTGCCAAGACTTTGCTAATCACCAGATAAATAGAGTTCGAGAGAGCTATAGGTCAGAAGTCCTGAAATTTCTTTGCACCTTGTGTCTTTGGCAGCAAGAAAAGAAAGGATCTGTTGATCTTATCAAACCAGAGTTTCCCTCCTCAAACTCCTTAATAACATCCATCACTTCTTTACCAACCACACCCCACATCTCTTTATAGAAAAAAAACTTGGATTCCATTAGGACCAGGAGAACCTTCATTATTTAAGTCTTTAATGGCAGCCATTATTTCTTTCTCAGTGATGGTTGCCATCAAACTAGATACTTGTTCCCCAGAGACTTTAGGTGAGTCACTCACTGCCATTCTCCATTGACCTCTCCCTACAGCCCGTGACGAGTCTCTAAAGTACTTGATGGCCTCAGCTCTAATATCTGGCATAGATGAGATTCTCTGATCGTCCTTGAGTATGGATGAAATTAAGTTGATCCTTCTATGAGAGCTGGCAGCCAAGTGAAAAAATTTGGTATTGGCATCCCCATCTTTAAGCCAAAGTTGTCTGGAACGTTCCCTCCAATCCATCTCCAATTTTAAGTCTTCTTCAGCTACCACATCCTACCACATTCTTCTGGTTTTGAGCTCCTGGTCAGTTAGAGGAATAGTAGCTTCTTTTGAATCAAGGCCTTGGATTTCCAGGAGTGCCTCATTGCACTTCTGATGTCTCACAACAGACATTGCAACCCCATATTCCTTTAGCATTGTTCGTATAGCAGTCAGCTTGGATGCAAGCTTGATAGTGGCCATTCCATCTACATGTTTGGCCCTCCACCAGCCTTCAAGCATCTCACGGAATCCCGGTTCTCTCAACCAGGATTTTTTAAATTTGAAATAAGAGCTAGCAAGCACTTGTTCCCCACTATCCCAAACCAAAGGCATGTGATCAGAAAAGGGGTGTTCCAGTCCACACACAGAGGATAACTGGAACATATCCAATAGCCCAGCATTACCAAAGAATCTATCAATTTTTGACATGAGGCCACTACCATTTCTCCAAGTGAATTCAGTTCCAGGAGAGGGATATTCACTCAAGCCTAGTGTCTAAACCATCAATTGGAACCCAGTAGATGCACTGTCCACCATGCCATTTGGTCTGTCCCTCCCCGTCAGGACATAATTAAAATCTCCTCCCATGACCCATGCAGCCCCATTCACAAAGCCAGCAGCTTCACTCCAATCTTCCCACAACTCCTGCCTTATATAGGTATCACAAGGGCCATAGAATCCTATAATGTAGAGGTCACTCCCCCCCTGAGTCCTTTCAAATTTACAAGTCAGCATATATCTAGCTATAGAGACCTCGACCATTTGCAGAACGTTTTTCTTCCACCACATAACAATACCCCCAGACTTACCATGTGAATTAAGCATCACACAGTCATTCGCATCACCAACCTTCATATCAGCCCAAGCCCTATCTTCTTCACTTTCTATGTGTGTCTCTTGAATAATGGCATAATCTATCTCCCATTCTCTCATATATCTCAGAAGAGAAGCCCTCTGACTTCTGTCGCACAGCCCACGCACATTCCAAGAGAGAATCCTCATTAAGTTTCTTGCGTGCCCCCTTCTTAGAATTCAGGGCTCTGCTAACCCTCATCACAACTGTAATGGCATTTTCATCAAGTTTCTATGCTGTATTTTGTCTCCTCTGTCTGAGTTTATAAGGGGATCTACCCATACTAGTCCTGTATATTGTCCCTGAACCAAATTTCAATCCTTCTACTGCTGGTAAACTGGTTTGCAGACTCAAGGAATTTGCAGGAATCTCTTGTAAAACACACTGATCAGGTGTATCTGCGTATAACAACATTCATTTTCTTTTCCATACCATCTTCTACCAATGTCACTTCCATCCCTTCCTTCATTTCCTCTGTGCAGTGGTGGTCCTTGCGTTTTTTAGGCTCAGGTGCCTCATCAGGGGTCTCACGTCCTGGCTATTGTGAGGCTACCTCAGGCTTCACCACCTCCGCATAAGATGCGTTGTTTTGATTAAGTCACCCATACGTACTGTCCACTAAAAAATTCAAAATCAACAGCGATGAACTCCCCCCACAGCGGAGAATAATCTTCTCTGGCACAAAACCAGCTTTGAATACATCAACCCAAACATTCAGTACACGGCCATCACCTTCCATCAATCCAATCTTAGCATCATCAGCCAAAGTAGCAAACCTTGCTATCATAGCTACCACCACCTCTTTTGATCTTAGATGCAGCGGTAAACCCCTGATTCCTAGCTTCCCCGATCTAGAGGCTGCTCTCTGGGGTGGCCGTTCAAGCAATGATCCATCAAAAAGGGATACCAGCCTCCAAATCACCATCAATCCATCCAAAGCACTCGAGCGGAAGCGCAAACGTTCTACATCCATCATCCCCAAACCAAAGAGCACAAACCGCATAAGGGTGAGAGACGTAATCTTCTAACCACTAGTCGACAAAGATAGAGAACTTACCAACTGATGAATCCTTTCCAGGGAAGGATTTCCCGTCATCACCTCTTTGACTAAAGCCCCTCGTAACACAAGCTCCGCTATCCTGATGTCGTCATTCATAGGGATTTCCACATCCACCGTGTGTCCCCCATAGGTAGGTGGAGGTAAAGGTGGAAGCGGCTGCTTTCCAACTTTTGTTGCCCTATTGTGCAAGCTCGTCCTTCCACTTGGTTGTCCATGATTAGCCGTGCAAGAGTCTCGTTTGTGGCCATGTCCCCGACATGCCAGGCAGACCAAAGGGAAGCGACACACCGCCGCCATATGCCCTCGACGCCGACAGCAAAAGCACACAATTTCCTTGTTGCCCCATGGTCTGCCATTGTTAACTCGACTTTTGCCTACAACCCTTTTTCCATTGGCCATCGGACCTCTTCTCTCCTTCCTCCTCCAAGCCCTAGATCTCCAGGTTGTCCATCCTCCGTCACCATGGATCCTCTCTCCTGTTGCCCTAGGGTTGTCCATTGCCCCTGGAGCTTTGATTTCTTCCTTTGACATGAAGATGTGTTTTTTTCCCCAAGTCCACATTTTAGTGGACACCTGGGCTGATTAAGCTTGAAGACCTGAAGAGTCTAAGTGTTCAGGTCTTAAAGTATCATTTCCTAAAGTTAACAACTCCTAATACCTAAGTTCTCTTCTCCTAATTCTAAAGTTTGTTTTTCTTTTTTCTTTTTTAATAATAGGAAATTACTGTTATGGAATTGACAAAATAATCAAATCATAAAGTATCCACCTCCCCATTCCTAGTTAATGCAATGTCCTTATTGTAGAATAAAAGCACAAAGGAGGGAAGACTAGGATAAATATCACCTATATTTTATGGAAATCCGGTCAACTCCAAAACAGCCCATACACGTGCTGAGTTTATTGCCTTCAGCTAGGCGATGTCCAACCAAAAGAGATCAGGTCAAGGTGAAAACAACCTTGTCTGAGACAGGTTCAGGGAGAACATGGCCAACATATGGTTTGAGACATTTCTCGTTGACCTTAAAGGAATTACTCATCTTTGGGTTAGATATTTCAACGACTCCGTTAGAAAAAATCCGATCAATAATGAACGGGTCGTTCCACTTAGACCTAAGCTTGCCGAGAAAGAGCTTAAGTCGAGAATCAAAATGCTAGACCCTCTGGTTCGGCTCAAAGCTCTTATGGGAAATCATCTGGTTATGAAGAGCTTTGGTGGTTGAAATCGTCTTGGACAACCGGGTTTTAGTTTGTTATAACGTTGTAGTATAGCCGGTTATTACCAACATTTCAAATATATAAATTTTTTACTCGGAAAATAAAAGAGTTCCCGAGGTCGAACTCAGGGAGCAAGTTGTATTCTAGAGATATACATGTTTCTTTTACAAAATAAAGAAAGAGAGAGGGAAAGAATTTGTTGTTCTCTTTGTTTTCTCCTCGTGATGTTCTTCTTTCTTTCTTTCTTCAGATCTCCTTCTTCTTCTTTGTTCTGCAGAGGTGATGCTCCTCTTTCTTTCTTTCTTCAGATCTCCTTCTTCTTCTTCCTTGGTTTCTGTCTTGGCCTCTCTTCTTCTTTTTCTGCAGTCTCTTCTGTGAAGGTTTCCTCTTCCTTGGCTCTGCTGTAATTCTTCTCTGCAGCCTTTCCTCTTCTGTAGAGTTTCTTCTTGTTTCTCCTCCCTGCGGCTAAGTGTCAGCTTCTTCTTTTCTTTTTCAGCCAGGGACGTCACCCTTCCTTTCTTCTTTTCCCTTCAGGCCGTCGTCTGATTTCCAAATCAGACGACTTAACTACCTGTTGCTACAGTCAGCTTCCTTCTTCCGCGGGTCTTCTTCTTCGCCTGTGCCTGCACACTTCAGAGTTTTTCGTCAGAGGCAAAACCTACTCTACCCCCCCCCCCCCGCGTCTCTCTCTCTCTCTGAAACCACTCTTGGGAAAGCTCTCCCAGAGCTGCCGGGTAACCGGGTTCGGGTCAGGCCCGGGTCCAGGCCCACCGGCGTGCGTGGTGGGCGAGGAGTGCAGGTCAGTCTTAAGTCGGGTCGGGTCGGGTCAGGTCAGGTCCGCGGGGCGTGAGCGCGGACGAGACCGGGTAACCGGGCGGGTGAAGGGGACCTCACCCCGTGTGCTGAGGCAGTAAGCCTTCAGCACTTTTGCATCTTATGTCGCTGCGACTCTTCAGGCGTTTCCGAGGCGGGACTAAATGTCCCGCCTCAATTGCGCGCCCGCAGCGGGGAAGTCAGCAGGAGATTGCGGCGTCACGCGAAGCTTTCTTCCTTAGCTGCGAACCTGGTGTTTTGCCAAGACTCCTCGCAAGGCCTGGGAGTTGAATCTGGGCTTGGCGCTGAGCGTGGCACGCCTGTAGCTGCAGGCGGAAGCAGTTCCTCCTGCGCGTCAATGGCGGCGGAGGTCGGGTGGCCTGTTCACAAGAAAACGGCCTCTCGACCTAATCAGAAAGTGCCAGGAGCTTCGCCAGGGTGCGGCGAAGCTCGTGTGGGTGGTGGCGAGGCGCGGGGCGGCGTGCGAGAGCTGCCCTAGGTCGGACTGTGGGTCGGAGGATGGGTCTGTTCGGTGGGGTTGCAGAGGGTGATGTGGGGGGAGTGGCAGGGCGGAGGTTGATCAGGGTGAGGAGGCGGAGGTCCTGCGGTGGTCGGCGAGCCGTGTGGGTCGCTGAGGTGATGGGAGCGGCTCGCCGGAGGGTGGTCGGAGACGAAGGGGGTGAAGGTGGTCAGGGTCAGTCGAGGGCTTAATTGAATAAATTGAAAGCGGGGAAAGAAAGAGGAGAAGAAGGGGAGTAGCTCTAGCTTACTTGCAGGGACGAAGGGGGAGGAACAGGGCGACAGTCGTATCGACTGTCGCCGGAGAAGACGATGCTCAGGGAAAGGGGCGGCGGCGAGCAGAGAGCCAGAGAGGCGCCAGCTGGGTGCGGCGTGGCGCGGGAAGAACAGGGGAGGAAGTCTCTGCTGCTGGTATTGCGGCAGAGCGAAGTGGTGGAGGGGGAGGAAACCGCCGGAGCTGGTGAGCGTCTGCCGGAGGAAGAAGAGAAGAAAGTTGGGGATTTTCTCCGTCAGATCCAGGCTGCCCCGGTCGGTGGAGCAACGGGGGGTATTTATAGGGATCAAACAGGGAGGAAGGCGGAGGGAGACGACGTGTCTCCCTCGCCGGAGGATGGTCGGAAGCAAGAACCCATACCGTCCGTGCGTTCGCACGGCCGGTATGGTGGGTTACAACGACCAGGGGGGTGTCCCTGCGACGGCTGACGACGCAGGGCACCCCCGGTTTACTTGCCAGGTCCCCCACCTCACCCTGCGCGGCGCCATGCTCCGCGCAAGGTCGCCGGAGCATGGTGCTGGCAGGTTTTGCAGGAGGGACCTGATTGCAAAGAACGAAGGAGAGTTAGGGGCCAAAATGCGAGGGTTCAAAAGTTGAGGGCCAAAGAGTAAATATATGAGGACCAAAGTGTAAAGTCGGTCAAGGAGGTTTCTTCTTAGGCTCAAGTTTTTATACATGACTAATTAGGACCTAAGGAATCTGATGGTGAATTTCATTTCCATATTAAACCTTGTTTGACCGGTCAATTTGCGCAAAAACCCAAATTAAGTTATTAATTGGGCATGGTTCTCAATGTAGGTCAAAAAGGGTTCTGAAGGCCAAATTGAAGGTTCTAAACCCTGGAGATTATTTTTCTATGAATTTTAGAGGGTTTATTCTATTTTTACTTTGCCTCGAACCTTGTGAATTGAAGTGGGTTATTTTAGGGTTACAGATTATCATTTAGTTTCTTGGAATTGCTGTAGCCCTTGCTAGATCATTTCATCCCACTCTTATTCTTATTAAGCTGCTTTGACCTATGTTTGGGCCCTGAATTACCCTGTATGCAGATTATACTGGTAAAATTGCATTTTTACCCCTTATGACTTGTTTTCTTCTCAAACTCAGGATTCTCTGAGTTAAGCCTTTCCTTGAGATATGTAGGAGCTTTTATCCTTTGTATTAGGTCAAAATGAGCTAGTTATGGCTCATGATGAGGTTCTCATCAGTGGTTACCTTATAGATTTTGGCATTCTCTTAGGCGTCATTTCTAATCTCCTCCAACTCAGATAGTTGGAGTTTCTTGGTCTTCCCAATTAACTCTAGGTCAAAATTGCATTTCTTGATGGCCCAAAATGCCCGGTGTTTTATTTCTACGGGTAAGTGGCATGCCTTAGCAAACACCAAATGGAACAGAGACATACCGATAGGCATTTTGTACCCCGCATGGTAGGCTCAAAGAGCATCATGAAGCTTTTGAGTCCAATCCTTCCTATTAGACCTACCCATTTTCTGCAAAATATTCTTGATCTCCTGATTGAAGTTCTCAGCCTATCTGTTTGTCTGGAGGTGGTAAAGTGTGGAAATCCGATGATTCACCCCGTATTTTGCCAATAGATTCCTAAACTAGGCGTGAGTGAAATGCATGCCACCATCACTAATAATGGCCCAAGGATTCCCAAACCGACTAAAATTATTTTTCTTAACAAAGTCAATGACCACTTTATGGCCATTGGTTCGGGTAGGAACCACCTCAATTGATGAGAGCCTCATCATGAGCCATAACTAGCTCATTTTGACCTAATAAAGAGAATAAAAGCTCCTACATGACCTAGAAGAGGGCTTAATTAAAGGAATAAGTGTTCTAAGAAGAAAACATGAAATAAAGGTTAAAACTGTAATTTTTCCATTGCAGTACATAAACGGGATTTCTTAGAGACAAAACATGGGTCAAATGGTCTAAATGAGATAAAAAGTGGGTTGATTCAATCAGAAATGGGTTCATGTGTAATCCAGGAATTAAATGACATCTGGTAACCCTAAAATAGACCTGCTTAATTCAACAAGGTTTCGGTCAGGATAAAAATTAATTAATCCCTCTAAAAATCATGGAAAAATATCCCCTAGGGTTTAGAACATTCAAATTGGCCTTTGGAACCTAGTTTGACCTAGATTAGGGTCTTAGCTCATCAATTGACCTAATTTGGGTTTTCACGCAAAATGTCCAGTCAAACATGGTCAAACCTAAAATCCAACTTCACCATTGGATTCATTATGTCCAAATTAGGTTTGTACCAAAATTTAGACCTAAGGGGAGGTCATCTTAACCTACTTTGCAATTTAGTACACCCAATCACATTTTGGTCCCTATCTTTTGAAAACCATCACAGAAACCCCCTAGCTTCCTCGCGAATCTTACAATCAGGTCCCTTCACCATTATTGGGGAGAGAATCCTTCTCCGGCGAGGAAGACAGGCGGGATACTCTCAGATCCCTCAGAGATCTCCTCCCAGAATTGGAAGGGAGATTTTCTAAGGAATCCCCTTCCATCTGAGCCCGATCACAACCCCTGATTTACACCCAATCTCTCGTGTGAACGCACGAGAGATTTGGGTATCTAACTACCTTCCATCTCCGGTGAGACGTCGGTGGCAGAAGACGTGCCCTCCACGCACCAGAAGCACAGCCAACACCTATAAATTAAACCCCAACTCCAGCCGCACCTCCTCAGCTCGACTTGGCCGGGATTCCACCTCAAATTCCTCTTCTTCTTCTCCGGCCAAGGGGTCTAGCGAGCTCCAGCGAGCCCCCCTCCTCTTCCTCGTCGCTCTGCCACAAAACCAGTGGCAGAGCCGTCCTCCTCATCCTCCTCCACATTGCGCAACACCCGCGCGAGCTGCCCTAGCCCCGTCGTCGCCGCCGTCTTCCAACACTGGACACTTTCTTCTCCGGCGACAGCAGGTACTGTTGGCCGCCTTCTCGTCCCCTTCGTCCCTTTAGTTAGGTTAAAACTATTCTTCTCTGTCCCCTCTCTCATTTCCCTCATTTTATTTCATCAAACGCCCCTCGACCGCCGCTGTTCACCACCACCTTCCTCATCTCGGACCACCCTCCGGCGAGATGCTCCCGTCCCTCTGTAGGCCCACACGTCTCACCGACCATCGCATAACCTCCGCCTCACCTCACTAAATAGCCTCCGCCCGTCCATAGACCCTCTACGCCTCCACAACAACCCCTCGAACACACCCATCCATCCGGCCATAGAGTGACCTAGTCATGCATGCCTAGGCTGCCCCGCGGCCTGCCACCTAGCGCTTCACCTTCGCCGTGACATGGCGAAGGTCCCCCAGTGATCTGATTAAGCCACAAGGCTCTTTTCGTGTCCGACAGGTTTCACGCCCCGGTCGCCATTAGCGGTGACTTGAAGAAGCTTCTTGCTTGCTCTAGGTCGCAGGACTGCAAGGCTCCAGGTGTAGCTAACTCGGGGAGGCATCGCGAAGACATCTGACCCAGCAAGTGACGCCACAGAGCCTGCAGCAGTGGTAATTGAAGGCACGGTCTACTGCGGGTGCGCGAGAAATAGAGGCGGGCATTAGTCCCACATCGTTAAGTCACAAAGCGCTGGAGTGATTTATAATGTTTTTGTGTTATAGCCTCATTGCCTCCGAACGCACATGGGGTGAGGTCCCTCACCTATTCTCACCGCCTCGTCCGTGATTTCACCACACGGATCTGGCGACCCGACCCGACACTACCCTGAGCACTCCTCGCACACCACCCTCACACTGGTGCGCCTGGACCTGGGCGCGCGATCCGACCTGTTTACCCGGCTCTGGGAGAGCGTGCTAAGAGTGGTTTACACAGAGAGAGAGAGATGTGCAGGTGTGGGTAGAGGGTTAGGTTTTGCTCCTCTGTGGTTTGTGCAAGGAAGGCAGACAGGAGAAAAGAAGCTAACACTTAGTCGCTGCTAGCAAAGGAAAAGAAGAAGGAAGGAAGCCATTGCAGAGGAAAAAGAGAAGGAAAGGAAGAGGCGAAGGAAAAAGAGAAGAAGAACTGAAGAAGAAAGAAGAAATAGAGAAGGTAAAGACAAGCAGAAGAAGAAGAGGAACTGAAGGCAAAGGAAAACAGAACCAAGGAAGGAAGCAAAGGAAGCAGAGCCAAGGAAGAAGAAGACTCTCAGAGAGAAAGAAACTGCAGAGAAAAGAAGACAGAAGAAAATAGAAAGAAATAAGCAAGGCACTGCAGAGAAGAAAGAAGAAGCACAAAGAAGAAGAATGGAAGAAAATCAGAAGAAGAAGAATAAGAGAAGGGAAACATATTTTTAAGACGTCTGATCATAGGATCAGACGTCCAAATTCTTCTTTTTGCCACAATTCCTTTTCAAACTCATGCATTTATATTTGAATTATGTTTTGAGTAATTAAAGTGTTCAAGTACATTCTTGAGATTAGTAATAATTCCAGTTGCTCCCTGTGTTCGACCTCGGATACTTAGGTTTTCGAGTAATAAAACTTTTATTTGTTGACAACGCTTGATCACCTATACTACGACGTAACTAACTGTTAAAACACGATTGAGAACACGTCAACATCAATCCATTTAGACACGTAATCCATAGCGGCCAGAAGATACTGGTGTCCAAATGAAGGAGGAAAGGGTCCCATGAAATCAATGCCCCAAACGTTGAAGATTTCGATAGGAAGTATCGGGTTTAGGGGTATCATATCTCTCTTGGCCATGTTCTCGAGTGTCTGACATCGACAGCAGAACCTTGAGAATTCCTGGGCATCCTTAAATAAAGACAGCCAATAGAATCCGGATTGCAAAATTTTCGCTGCCGTCCTTTTCTTGGAAAAATGTCCACCACACACAGATGCATGGCAGAACTCAAGTATCCTTTGGAACTCATTTTCCAGGATGCATTGACGAATAATCTAGTCAACGCTGATGCGGTACAGCTCAGGATCACCCCAAAATAATATTTGGCCTCGGACATAAGTCTATCCCGTTGTTGCTTGGTTTAATCTTGGGGGATTTGACCAACGGCCAAACAATTGACCATATTCGCAAACCAAGGAGTTTGGATACCCAAGATTGTAAGGATAGTCTCATCTAGAAAAGTGTTAGAAATTGGGATATCCAAATGAGGAGAATCAATTAGGATTCTCGAAAGGTGATCCACCACTACGTTTTGTGCCTCGGATTTGTCTTTAATTTCAAGATCAAATTCTTGAAGTAAAAGAATCCAGTGAATGAGCCGAGGCTTGGCATCCTTTTTGGCCAAGAGATGTTTCAAGGCCGAGTGGTCGGTATAGATAATGACATGAGAACCTAAGAGATAAGCCCAAAATTTTTCCAAAGTGAAAACTATAGCTAGCAATTCTTTTTCAGTAATGGTGTAGTTCCTCTGGACCTCGTTTAGAGTCTTATTAGCGTAGTAAATAATAGAGGACTTTTTATCTATCTTTTGACCCAAGACAACCCTGACCACATAATCAGAAGCGTCGGCCATAATCTCACATGGGGTTGTCCAGATCGGTGGTTCAAACACCGGAGCGCAGGTGATTGTCATTTTTAATAAATCAAATGCCTTACGGCACGATTCATCAAACTCGAACAGTGTGTCTTTGGCCAGAAGGTTAGTCAAGGGTCTAGCAACCTTCGAGAAGTCCTTAATGAATCTCCGATAGAAACCCACATGACTAAGGAATGATCAGATTTGTTTCACAGATGTGGGTGGAGGAAGTCTAGAGATGGCATCCACCTTAGCCTTATCAACTTCAATACCCCGATTAGAGACCACGTGACCCAAGATAATGCCTTCTTGAGTCATGAAGTGGCTCTTTTCCCAGCTAAGGACCAGCTGTGTTTTGATGCATCTCTTGAGGGTCAATTCTAAGTTAGTTAGGCAAGACTCGAAAGAATCTCCAAAAATGGAGAAATCATCTATGAATACCTTAAGACAATCTCCCACCATGTCAGAAAAGATGGTAAGCATGCACCTTTGAAAAGTCACAAGTGCATTGCAAAGCCCAAACGACATCTTACAGAATGCAAAGGTTTTGTAGGGACATGTGAAAGTTGTCTTCTCCTGGTCATCAGGATGAATAGGGACCTGGTTATATCCTGAATAACCATCCAGGAAGCAGAAATACTTTTTCCCAGCTAACCTTTCTAGGATTTGATCAGTGAATGGCAAAGGGAAGTGGCCCTTTTTGGTGGCTGTGTTCAGCTTCCTATAATTGATACAAGCTCTCCAAGCGAAAGCTGAACAGGTGGTGAAGGATTCCCCTTTCTCATTAGTCATTACAGTTATCCCCACCTTTTTGGGGACAATTTGAATGGGGCTAACACAAGGACTATCTGAGATCGGGTAAATAATGCCTGCATCGAGCCACTTGATTATTTCCTTCTTGACCACTTCTCGCATATTAGGGTTTAGTCTCCTTTGCATTTTGCAAGAAGGGTTGGATCCATCTTCCATAAAAATACGATGATTACAGTAAGATGGCTCGATCCCCCAAAGGTCGTGGATGGTCCAACCAATTGCCTCTTTATTATTCTTAAGGACCTTAATCAATCTCAGTTCTTTCTCCTTAGTCAAATCAGCACTAATAATCATAGGGAGCATATCCTTAGGTCCTAAGAAGTCGTATTTTAAATTCTTAGGCATGGTTTCAGTTCAAGCTGGGGTAGGTTGAGGATAGAGGGTAAGGAGGATGCCGATGAAGATTCATTAGGACAATTTAGAGGAAGAGGTTGGGAATGAATGAAATCAGCAACCTCTTCTGGGTGTGCCAAGTCTGCCACGGAGGGTTGTGGGTCAAGATTGTCAGTACTAGTGAAATCCTCAAGGGTATCAATCATTAAATAGGTTTCAATGTTATGATCCAAATCCTCGAAGTCCTCAATAAATCCACAATCCTCAAATTTGTTCATCGCCTAAAAAATATCAAGTGTCAGTTTCCTGTCCCCAAAGGTGATTTCCATACTACCTCTCTCACAATTTATGTTAGCCTTAGCAGTAGCTAGGAATGGGTACCCCAGAATGAAGGGTGTGTTCATCAAATCTTCAGGTACATCCATGTTGAGGACTAGGAAATCTACGGGAAAATAGAAGTCCTTAACCTTGACAATCACGTCCTCAATAACGCCTTTTGGTGTGGTGACCAAACGAACCGAAACTGTAGCGAAACTGAGGTTGGCCTGAGTTCAGCTAACCCGAACTTTCATAGAGAGAAGTTGGGATTAGGTTGATGGATGCACCTAGATCCAATGGTGCCCAATCAAAAGTGTAATCCCCAATGACACATGAAATCAATGGGGCACCTAAATCTCTCTTCTTCTGAGGAAGGTGGTGCAGGATAACAGAACTAGCCTGCTCAGAGAGTATCACCTTCCTTGGGGTGGATTCATTTGGTTTCCGCTTTTGAGTACATAGATCCTTCAAGAACTTAGCGTAAGTCAGGATGTGCTTAATAGCATTGAGGAGCAGGATATGATCTATACACTCTTCAATATATTCAGGAGCTCCTCGTTGCTATTTAGGGTTTTCTTCTTCCTGGTTTTTAATTAGGTTTCAAGGAACGTGATGTGGGTGGTTTCTTCAATTTCAAGTTCCTGAGGCTTGTTCTTTTCTTCAACTTTCTCATTTTCTTCCTCAAGCTCACCAGGGATTTGGTTACTAGAAGAAGATAGTTCAGGGTCCTGGGTTTGCTTCCCACTCCTCAAGGTGACAGAATTTATAGACGCATATGGATTCGCATCTTAGGGAGGGATAGGGAAGATAGGAAGGGCTTGATTAACCAGATAACAAGGGTTAGAAGAGGAAGAAGAAGAAGGACCTTGCTCAACCACCTGAGCATGTGCGTGTGGGTCCCTCTGATTCCCGTACCCTTGGGTTTTATTGCCCTGATTTTGTACAGTGTGGGGTTTAGGTATAGGTTGAGATGGTAGAAATTTGGGTTGTCAGGTGTTAGCAATAAGCTCAGATTGCAAGTTGTCCAACGATGTCTTCATTTGCTACATAAGCTGGAGCATAGATCCTTGCATCACTACCATCTATCGGTTTAAATCAACTTGCCCTACGGGTTGTTGGGCATTCCAAGATGGCTGATTAACCTGTCTCAGGGGTAACTGAGTGTATACTTGACCCTAACCCATAGGTCTTTGAGGTGCATAGTTGCTGGGTCGTATCTAGGTCTATTGCCCCTAATTCTTCCAAGAGAAGTTAGGGTGGTTCCTCCAAGTCGGGCTATAAGTGTTGGAATATGGGTTGGACCTAGCATTCTCCTATATAGTATGTACATCCTCATAGGGCGAGGATGGAGAAAAGGAATAATCAGAAAAACTAGGATCAAAGGCCCCAGTTGGAACCCATAAGGTTTTGAGAAATTCTAGCTCATAGGTTGAGTCGACTCAAGTTGGTTCATGAACTCCCGCCCTGTGGAAGCTCATGAAGAATGGAATCCTGAATTCTGGGATTGAGTGGGTGTAGAGGTGTTAACTGAATTTCCATTCATCCACTTTTCCATCCTTTTCGTAACCAAGTCCACCTTATCTAATTTATTGCAAATCAATTCCATATCAAATGAATGAGAGTTTTGAATCTCATTAGCATTTGACATGGGTTGTTGGGACTGGTTGAAAGTCTCAATGGAGGTGTCATTTATCGAATTCTCGCTCATTTACTCAAACAAGTCATATGTGTTATCTGCATCCTTATTGAGGAAATTGCCTCTGCAAGAGGCGTCCACATGATTATGAAGTTGTTCTACCAACCCATGGTAAATGATCTGCACGAGTTGCCATTTCAGCACCTCGTGGTGTGGACACCTCTGTAAAAGATCCTAGAATTGCTCCCAGACACCACGAAATGGTTCCCCCGGTCACTGGGCGAAAGTGGTAATCGCCCGTCACAAAGCATTGGTCCATCCAATTGGGAAGAATTTAGTCCATTCAATTGGTCCATCCAAAATGAATGGCTAGAATTAAGACTAAGGAATCAAGGGCTAGGATCAAAGATAGGTGGATAGATAGGGTTAGGATTTGTTGGAATTAATCAAGGGTCAAGATATGATCATTAGGTTAGCCCTTGTGTTGACCTTGGGATAGAAAAGGGTAGGGAGAAAGCTATCAGTCCTTAGTAAGGCAAATTCGAAAATAGGGTCCAATAGAGCAAATAGATAATCTGATTACCTTAGTGAAAACTTAGAGCTCAATCTGATTGCCACTAATGAGTCACTTCTTTACACACACTAGATGCTGAAAATTCAAATTCAATATTAAAACCTTTGATGGGTTGAAGAGCCATAAAAGGTTACTCTTGAAATCTAAATCTAAGGCTACTTGAATCTCTAATAGGATTTAGGCAGTGCGTATTTTGGTCGGTACTCTAAAGCTATTGTGTGTTTGTAGATAAGAACTTGCATACAGTTTCTTTTGGTTTGGTGAAAAATCAATGTTTTATACTTAACGTATCTTAGCTCAGACTAGCTTTGTTAATTGATTTTTCGTCTTTTGTTTTGCTGAGGGACTAGCAAAATATAAGCATGGGAGTGTGCTAAATGTGTAATTAATGGATATAAAATACCTAATCTAGCGTAGCCTTAGCATGTCAATATGCATATATATCATTGCATTTCATGCATTTAGGTCGTGCATGCATATTTGGTTTAATAAGTGTTTTACAACACTAATTCATGTATTTATAATATGTAGGAATAATTGGAGCACATGGACAAGACAAGCCAAGGAAGAAAGATAGGACAAAGGGGACACTTGGCACCTCTCACTTTCCCTACACCTTAGACCTAGGACAACTTACTCTACCATAGCCTTGTCCTAAACCCTCTTCCATTCTAATAATAGCCTTTTCTACATTTAAACTCCACACAACCTCATGCCAAATCCCAACCCTCCATCTTAGAGACCAAATTCTAGCCCTACAATTCAAAAGCTACATGCTAAAAATAGTCACCTAATTAAGTGCAACCAAACTCAACCAAGCCTCCCATCTCCACCATGAACCCACCATCTTCTGGCCCATGATGATCTAAAACCAATCTTAATCCCAACCAATCATCTAAACTAAGCCTAAACCTAGCCCTCCATTAAAGTCTAATGAATCTAGCCTTAAACTGCACCCACATTCCCATGCCAACTCTAGCTCAATCCTAAACCTTCACCTCTTCCAAATCCAATCACCACCATCCATCCTCAGTGATCCAAGGCTCACCTCTTCAACCAATCAAATTACACTTCTATAAAAACACACCTAGGCCATCTCTTCCTCTCCATCTTCACCTCCATATTTCTCCATCTTCTCCACCACTTTCTTCTACTTTCAAAAGCTTTCCCAAGTAGAAGAATTAGGTCCTTTCTCCACCATTAATGGTCGTCCACTAGCTCCCATAGGATACCCTTCATAGTTGTCCCCTAACCCTAAGCATTCCTCTACATCCATGCCACCTTAGCTTAAGTTTACCCTTAGCACCTTAGATGTCCCCTTAGGTTCCATCTCCTACCTTGTTCCTACTATCAAGGGAAAGAAGGATGGCTGGAAACCTCCACTCCCAATCCAAAGCTTCTGCATCCACTCCAGCATTCCAATGATTTCTTCCACTTTCTCTCTTTCCCTTTTTTATTATTGTTCATATTTGTTTATTATTCAAGTTTTTCTAGTTGTAATCATCTCTTTTGATAATTTTCTTTTCCTCATTAGTTGTAATTATATTTTTGAATTAATGAAAGATTTCCATTTCAATTTAGCATATGCCTTCTGTGTCTTACTATGTTTTCTTAGTATTTGCAATTTCCTCTTCGTAGTCAGATTTAGCATCATCCCTAATCCTTCTTTATGAAAACAAAAACACAAAAAAAAATAGAAATAGAAAAATACCAAAAATAGAATGAAAGAGTGCTTGGACAAATAATTAACTAAAGTTGCCTCCTTATGAATGACTTAGATTCCTAAATCTATTTCAAAATATTGTGAGTTCGGTATTTTAAAAATTGAAAATGTTCACGGATTTTCACACTACAAGGACAAGTTTTTATCAAACATGATTTCCACTGAACATTCACTGAGATGGCATTAGGCTCCAGAGTCTACAAGCCAATCTACATAGCATTGATCATCTACTTGTGATTAAGAGCAAGCATTGTACCTTAAGAGGAAGCAAAGGTGACTATCTCAAAGGAAGCAAAAGTCACCTGGGGCAATTGAGTAGGGTGCTAGAGTAACTCATCATAATTTGCCCTAGGTACTGGAATCGTGTCACTCGATGCATCAGAGATAGCAATAGCCTGATTGGCTATGGGAGATCAACCATGTTTGGTCAACTCGTAGCCTCTGTATGTCCAAGCCTCCCACAGTAGGTGTACACAGGGTGGTCTTTCCCGACAAGTGCACATCCACAACCCCTGCCACATGTTGCAGGAGCACCTCTACCATGCCTCGAGGTACTAGTTGGGGTAGAAGTTTGTCCAATAGACTCAGTAGAGGTCCAAGTGATCACAATCCTACTCAATCTACTATAGGCTTCCTCAAGAGAGGGAGCTCTAAGACAGTAAGAATTTGGGAGCAAGCAATAGTATATTCTGGCCTAAGGCTAGAAAGAAATTGGAGAATAGGATCCTCCTTGTGAAGCTCCCATTGAGAAGAACATGTGCACACTGGTTTGCATGCATTATACTTCTCAAGGAGACCCTTCAAAATAGAATAATACTGTGGCAGCAGGCGGCCCTCCTAACGAAGCTGTGAGAGCTCATTGTAAATTTGGAAGACTCTACTAGAGTTCTTGTGAGAATATGTGTCACATAAACTATCACACATCTCCTTCACTATTTTGTAGTACATAATCTTGTCTCTAATCTATGAGATGACACAATTCATGATCCATGCTCAAACCATGATGCTGTCCTTCTTCTAGGATGCATTCCTTCATGTCTTCTCTGCATGCTCTAGTTGAAGGAGAATATCCTCCTTATGATGACCTTCTACGATCATTACAAACATTTTGTGACCATCAAGTGTAATTGGTCTCATATAACTTCACCATGGGACCAAAGAACGGGTTCTTATATGCCCCAGTCTTATAAATATGCTTTGATGTCACTTCGAACAAACTAGAGGATGCCATCTCATCCCCCAACTAGAGTTCGATCAAGAGTCAACATGCAATCAGAGTGAAATCAGACCATCAAGGAAGAAAGAAGACCCAAAATTAGACATTGAGAAGCTTAGGTAATACTGATAGCAACATAACCGGTTGTGCTGGAGCTCTGACGAGGGTTCTGGCCATCAACCTCTAGGGATTGGTGCTCCTCCTCATAAGGAAGATGTTGGGCAAGGTGCCTTGCCGAAATGATGATTAGATCAGGGTCTAAACCCTAATCCCATCAAAGGGATCATTGGGTGGCGCTACCACTATTGGTGCTCACCAGTGGAGCTCCGGCGAGGGTTCTAACTGGTGGCAGGCCAGATCCACTGCTGCTCAAGGTAAGGAAGATGATGGGGGGTAGAGCTTGTCAGAATAACCACCAAATTAAGGGCTAAACCCTAATCCAAGTCTGATTGTGTAGGGCGACACCATCACTAGAGGCAGCTCGATCCAGGGAAGGGTCAATCGATTCACCACGGGGAAGGGTCCAACCAACTAGCTGAGGGTTTGGTGACCCTCCTACCGATGGTGGTGTGCAAGTTCGAGGTCCTCTCCGCTAGTGGCTACAAATCCGACGGTGGTAGAGGGAAGCTCCTTAGGGTTTTTGTTTGGTGGAGAATGGAAAAAGGGTATCGAACCTCGACTTGGGACTGTTGCTATGATATTAAGTAGAAAACAAAAGACTTAATTTTCTATAACCCTACCTCTCATTATGAAGAGGTGTGTAGGACTACCCCACAAAGAAATAAGAAAATACAAGAACAATATAAAGACAATAACAGAAAAATACAACCAAAGGGGCTTAACACAAAGAAATTAATGGGTGGAGAAGAAATGAGGGAGAATGCAAGAAGGTATAGATCTCCAACTTCGGATCGCCACTCTGATATCATGTTGGAAGAAGAAAAATGTTCTACCATCACCAAAACCCTAGACCTCTCTTTGGAGGAAGAGGTTAGGATAAGTTACAGGCAAGCCCTCAGAGAAAATAAAAAATAACAAGCCATGCAAGAACAAAGAAAACTAAGGCATCTTTCTACACAGATGTCACATGGATAATAAATAGATTTGGAAGTGCTACATGCTCAGGAAAACTTTGCATGCTATAAAGCAATCATCCCATTCTCAGTACAAAAGCATAAGGATAATGATGAAATAGCAAGAGATACAAGCAAGGGAATGTAGATCACATTGTTCATGAGAGGTCAGTAAATATCATAAGCTAAATCATAGTAAACCCCCAAAGTAAACTAGCCCTTAATGGAATAATTTTGAAGATAAAGTCCATATGTACATTATGATACACAAGCATCGTCTCCGTATATGTGAAACAGCAAACAAATAAGATGATGGAAAGGATAACACCATATTGTTGTCCCATTTCTGCATGTGAACCAATGAAATTTTTATCCAACTAAACAAAAAAGCATTCTGATTTCAGAAAAATGCTACAGAGAGCTACACTCTGTAAAATGGCATACCTAAAGCATACTCTGGATTTTTCATCTTGCATGCTGCCAAATACAACATTGACGTGTAATCTAATTCTGTGCCGGGCAAGAACCGGTTGAAAATCTTCACCAGATTCTGAACTTCTCTGAATTTCTTTCCTGAAATTTCCTGGGATAAAAATCATATACAGATAACTTAAAGTTTTAACGACACATGATCTTGCTACGTCTTTGTTTCATGCAGCATTCCTGTTGTTTTAACAAACACATCACTCCATATCAGGTTTTTTGCCAAGTCTGATTTTAGCATTCATTTCCTTAGTTGCGGAAATAGCAGAGGAAACAAGGATTATCAGGATATTGCAAAATGTGGACAATTTTGAAGAGAGGACCTCATCCACTAAACTTTGTATGGGTTCTGAAATGAAAAATAACCCCTGTAATTGGGGACAGAATTGCACTCCATAACTAGCTTATGTACTTGGATAACATGTATATTTTCCTGCACGTTACCAGCAAAAATTTAAAACCTACCATTTGTCTTTGCAGCTACAAATTCCATCACTAAAATGGTGATAAAAGCTACTATCATTAGCAAGGACTTCCCTTCCATAAAATTTTGAAATAAATTTAGCTGTTGTGTGACAGTCTATACACATTCTGATACTTTTCTTTATACAAATTGGTGTTCTGGCATTCAAAGAGATGAAACCAAAGCACATTGTAAGCTTCTCAGTGTGGAAACAGGAGAAAGGATTCAAATCTCCATCATCATCATTACCATCGTCATTGTCATACATGATAGGGTCTAGAGGGACACAATCAGCTTTCTACATTTTGTATGCTATGTCATCCCATGCTTCCATAATTCTACCCAAATCAGGATGTGAACTGTCTCCTGCTTCGAAAGCATGAATAGTGTCACCAATATTTATCCAGCTACATGCCTTGACAATCAGTAGTCCATGAGATTGAAATGTGTTTTGAATATCCTTAGCAGCATCCCACATGCCAGCCATGGCATAAATGTTATGCAATAGCTCATAGTTGGAGGTATTCAGTGGTTCAAGTTCAAATAATTGCTTGGCAGCCATCTCTCCTATTTCATAGTTTGTGTGCAGACTACATGAACAAAGAAGGGTACCCCATTGGCAAGCATCTGGTTCAAATGAAATCCTTCTACTAAAGTCCACTGCTTCTTCCAGTGAGCCAGCATAACCCAATATACGCACCATGCGTGTAAAATGCTCCAAAGTAGGGGTAATACCATGAATATCCTTCATTGAATTAAAATAATTCCATCCTTCTTCTGCAAGTCCTTCCCAATTACAAGTGGAAAGGACAGCAGTGAATGTAATGTGATCAGGCTTGATGCCAGATTCCATCATCTTTGCGAACAGGAGAATTGAATCTGCAGCCAATCCATACAGGGAATAACATTAAATGATCCCATTCCACAGTCCTAAATCTTTCTCAGAGGCACAATCGAATACAAGTCTAGCCTCAGGGAGACTGCCACATTTTGCTTACATATCTGCAAGCGAGCTTTGAAGAATGATGGGGAATTTCTCTTCTGATTTCACTGCAAAACCATGTAATCCTCTCCCAAGATTCAGTGCGTATGCATTGCTGCAAGCTGAAAGAACAATCATGAGAGTAATATAACTTGGAATGGTTCCTTTTAACATATCTACAAACAAGCTTAAAGCTACTTCTGGCATTCCATTTAAATTATATCCAGCCATCAGACTGTTCCATGACACCGTGTTTTTCTCATCAATGCCATAAAATACCTCACTAGCTAGATCAATATCATTGCACTTTGCATACACGTCAACTAAAGAACTAGAAAAAAAAATATTGCGATCGAAATGGTTCCTTAAAACATATGCATCAATTTCCTTTCCTTGCCTTCTAGATTTTAGATCTGCACATGCTGCAAGGGCACTGACAAGTGTGATAGCATTCAGATCATGCACCTCATTAAATATCTCAACTGGAAAGCAACTGATCAGATGAGTGCCATCAGAACTAATGCACTCCCATGGTAATTGCATAATCTGAAACAGTTGCAGAAACTCTTTTTTAAGTCCATACTGCTGGAAACCAGCAATAAGTGCATTCATGGAGACAATATTTGGTTTAAGTCCCATACAAAGCATCTCATGTAATGTCTTGAATGTTTCTTTCCTTTGACCACTCCTAGCAAATAAACTGAGGATTGTATTATATGTGATCACATTAGGTTTTAATCCACCTTTGGCCATACATTCAATAAGCTCCAATGCGTCATTCATTCTGCCTTCTCTAGCATATGCTGCAATCATCTCATTCCATATTGCAGCTATCTTGTTCTCCATCTTTGAGAAAACTTTCTCCGCATTTTGGCTTTCTTCACAATTCAAACACATATCGATTACCGACCTGGACACGTACACGTTCAAAGTGAAGTCACACTTCAAGGCATAAGCACGAAGCTCTTCGCCCAAACTCAGTATCTTCAAGCCTGAGAAAGCTGAGAGAGCGCTCGCAACGGTGATGGCATTTGGAGCCTCCTCGGGGAGCATCTGGAAGAAGGCATCCAATGCATGCTGAAACAACCCACGTTGAACACACCCCGAAACGAGACCGTTCCAGGTATTGACAGCTGGCTTCAGTCCCCTCTCCTTCATCTCCTCCAAATAAGAAACAACAGCATCCACATCGCCATTCCGTGCAAACCCCGAAATCAAAGCATTACAGGCTATCAAGTCTGGCTCTATCCCACTCACTTGCATGAACTGGAATATCCCAACAGCATCATCCATCAAACTGGCATCAGAATAACCGGTCATGAGCATGGTCCACGAGACTACATCTCTTTCAGGCATCTTAGTGAAAGCTACCTTGGAGGACTCCAGATCCCCACAATTGGCATACATGTCAACGAGTGAATTCCCCAAAACCACATCCATTTCCAAATTCACATCCTTGATCATGTACCCGTGGATTGCAGCGGCCAAGCGGAGATCCTCAATCTCCTCGGAGGCCTTGAGGATCCTGGGCAGCAGGAACTTATCCGCGCGCACGCCTTCCTCCATCATCAGCGCAAACACGTCGAGAACATCTTCCCACAACCCCAATCGGGCAAAGGCACCGATAACTGAAGCGTAGAGCGCCACCACATTACTGCCAGGCATTTTGTCGAGCACCTTGAGGGCACATATGTCGGAAGGCGCCTTCTCACAGAGAATTGCCAACTTGTCGCTAAGCGTCGGGTTCTGTTATGACCTTGGCATCAAATGTCGTTTAAGATGTCTGGGAATTGGTCCAGATGTCAGGTCAGACGTCTGGAATTTAATTTTTTCGGTGTACGGGTTCGCGTCTGCGCGCATGCGTGCGCAGACTAAACCGCCGCCCTCCTTCTCTTTCCTTCCTTCTTGCAGGCGTAGCCACCTTTTTCTCTCTCTCTCCCCACGGCAGCCTTCAAATACCCCCCTCTCCTCTCCCTCACCCTCACTCCACCGCCCTCTTCTTCTTCTTCTTCCTGTCAGCAAGAGAGTGAGCAGGCGAGGGTAGCAGCAGCTGCTGCTGTGAGTGCATGGGGAGCAGGGGCTACTACGAGAGGGAGAGAGCTAGATCATGAGGTTGCGAGATTGCCGGAGCAGCCAGGGCCGACCAGCAGGTGCGCTGCGAAAGCGTGGTGTTGGGAAGGAGCTGCTGCAGCTCAGGCAGCAGGCAAGCGCGGCGCGGCACGGCCATGCGTTGCAGGCGGAGGGCGAAGAGGTCCTGATTCTGGGAAAATTTTCCAGAATCAGACGTCTGGACATACGTCCAGACGACACAGGAGGCGTCTGGAGAAAGTCCAAACGTCTGAAAGGTACGATATTTTTCCACCCTTTCTATTTTCGCATGTACGGCCATGTAGCCGTCCCGCCAAGGAGTTCTACCTCATTTCGTGTTGAGGACGATCGTGTGTGCTTGTAGGTTTCGTTCGGGAAGGCGCAAGGGCATGCCCTCCCACACAGATCGGACATCTGGGCACAGCACCAGACGACGGAGAGTGTCTCCAGACGTCTGGAGTGACAGTCGAAAGTCTGGAAACTAAGTCCAGACGGTTCAGCGGGATTCTGGACGTCTGAAGGACAACGCAAGATCAAGGTATGACCTGAGCCATCGTTTAAGATGTCTGGAAGATGTTCCAGACGTCTGATTTTGAGCAGACTTGTCATTTTTGACCCGTTTAGGGTTCGTTCAAAGTCCGTTTTCCACGTTTCAAGTTTCATTCTTCTCAGATTTAGTTCCTCTACCTGTTTACAGTATTTGTATCATATTCTGAATAGCTCCTTGTAATTGATCCTTGTGTTAGGATCCCATTCCATTGCGGCTCTAGGCGTTGCGGAGGCGCGCGGGCTTGCCGATCACGCCCCCAGTACTCCCGATTTTATGGGTAGAGTGGCCCCTTTAATTATTTATCAAAAATTAAGCACTTGTGAAATAATTAATAGATTCTAGGGTATTGCATGAATCCTAGGACTAAAATACTAGATTGAATGATAAATCCTAGGGTATTGCATGAATCCTACGACTGAAAAACTATATTGAATGATAGATCCTAGGATATGGCATGAATCCTAGGACTGGAAAACTAGATTGAATATATATTGCAGTCTTGGAAAAGTTGAAAGGAAAACGATAACTGCCTGTAATTGGTTAACAGTTGCCTGTTTATGAATGGATAATTACTGTTGAGAACATGGGCTATATGAATATAAAGTTGAAATGATGAAACCTAAATTGGTAGAGTTAAAGAAAAAAATGAGCATGAACCCTACAAGGAATTAGGAGTAGAGCTCCTGAGAAGTGAATGTAATAGAATTGGGGAAGTGAGCTGGCCCTTGAGTACAGAGTACTAAGGAGAGCGACTGTCCCCCGGTTTAGTGCAGAGCGGAGCTAGCCACCCCAGGGACCCGGGGTTAGGTCTGGCCACTTTGTACCGACTTTTGGCCCTCGTGTACACAGTACCGAGAAGAGCTACTAGTGTAGGGAGAGCACTAGCTACCCCACGGGCCCCGGGGTTCTGCTAGTCCTCCTACACTGACTTGTTAGGCGCACTGGGAAAACTAAGGTAGTCAGGCGAGGGTGAGCGGACTGTGGAGGGGCAAGCCCCCTGTTTGGTTACTGTGGAGGGGCTGGACCCCTGTTACTGAAAGGGCTCTGCCTTATACTGGTTCCGTGCTGTGCTTTGGGGCGCACCCGTTAACGGAAACGACTGACCGCGTGCCAGTGCGGGGTAGCTACCCGTTCATTTATCACGTGTGCCGTAGTCACCATTACGTCTGTCAGTGACCTTGGGGCGGTTGACTGAGGGTAAGACCACCACGGGGGACTCTCACAGCCAGGAGAGCACCATGTATTACTTCTACTTTTCGGAAAAGACTATAATCAAGATCGTTCCCACGGGGAACATTCAAGATCAAGAGAAAGATCTCAGGAATAACTCAATAACGAGTAAATGGAAAATAAAGAAAGAGATTAAAAATATAACAGCTACTGTCCACCTTACTATTTTCTTAGCTTTTGGTTGCCACTCTACTCAGCGTTTCGCTGACGTGTCACCTTTGTCACCTTTTCAGGACCAGGTGTTTAGCAGCCAGAGCCGGCAGCTGCAGAGGGTGCTGGGCCTAGTAGAGCCCAGTAGTTTTTACTTGTGTAGTACCCACTGTACCTTTCCTTCTGTTGTAGTGAGTAGTTTCTGTTACCACTGTACTCTTTTATTGTAAGCATCATGTTTATGTACCTATTTATTTCTTTACTGTTGTGGTGGTGTATACTGTAGTAGTTCTTTTCTTTACTGTTGTATTTTGTTACTGCTAGTTATATACATGGCGAATGTGGGTTATTTTAGTGCTGTTTTGGTTACTTTTTCGTTGGACGACTGGGTCTTGGGATCAGTCGAGTTGGTCCGATTCTCGTGTCTCATAGGGATTCGGGAATCGGGTCGTAACAAGATGGTATCAGAGCAAGGTCATCCCGAGAAGTGAACCAACTAACTGGAAAATAACCAATTCACGTGTCTGTAACTAGAGTAGCCACCACAACGTTTCTTTTGACATATGTTCTTAGACTTCTCCGTTAGATATCATTTCGTATTGACGTGTTTCCGTTCTGTATTCACGTCTCCTTGCAGGAGATGCCTCGACGTGGGACTAGCGAGGCGAGCCGCGGGTGCGGCCGGGGACGAGGTCGGAGGGGTGGGCGCGTTGAGGTCGACGTTTCAGTGGACCCCGAGCATTCAGGCCTAGGACCTCGCCCAGCTGATATGGGACATCGTGCGAGAGGAGCTCCACCTGCCGCCACGAGCGCCTCTCCCTAGGGCTGCGGAGGGGGAGTCCTCTGTGGGACCACACGACGGACATGGCGCTGGACGCGAGGGAAGGGATGGGCCGCCACCGCCCCCACCTTCCTCCAACACTTCTGCGCACGAGGCTTCTTTACCTGGAGGTGCACCAACATCTCCACTGCAATGCCACCTCAAGCTTTTCGGATAGTTTCAGAAGTTGAAGCCCCCTCCTTCAAGGGGGATGAGGACCTGACCGAGGCGGAGGACTGGCTCGAGCAGATCGAGAAGGTTTTTGACACCCTTCGCCCCCTGGTGGAGTGCTACGTGGCCTTTGCCACGTACCAGCTGGAGAGCATGGCACACAAGTGGTAGAGGGCGGTCAGGGGACAGGAGAGGGACGAGCCGACCTGGGACTAGTTCGTCACCCTCTTCTGCGAGCAGTACTTTCCCCAGACGTGGTAGGACCAGAGGAGGCGGGAGTTCCACAATCTCCGCCAGGGGACGATGACCGTGAGCGCGTACCGCACGCATTTTCTGGAGTTGTCTCGCTTCGCAGCGACAGCAGTGGCCACTGAGGAGGAGCGCCTTTGGAGGTTCACCGAGGGGCTCTGGCCTGCGATTCGGGGGTATGTCAAACCCCTGAAGCTGCCTACATTCTCGAGGGTGGTGGAGGCAGCTATGACATACGAAGAGACCAACCCGTCCGCGTGAGATACTGACAGTGGACGGAAGAGGCCCTATCAGCCAAACTTCTCACAGGGCAGACGAGAGAGGAGACACGTGGCGCCCGCAGGAGAGCCGTCATGTTTTGCAGGGCCATCAGTGGCCTTTGGGGGCCCTCGACAGGGGCCAGCTGCTAGCACCGGACCCCCGCCCAGCCGACAGCAGGGACCCACTGAGGGTGGGAGTCGGGTTCCCCTCTTCTACCAGTGTGGCCAGCCGGGCCACATAAGGAGGGACTGCCCGTCTAGGGCAGGAGGTCAGCAGATGCTTCCCGCGCCGAGCACTGGAGGGCGAGCAGGAGGCCGCGGTTTCCAAGCGTGAAGAGGAGGACAGCAGTCACGGGGAGGGTACCGACCAGCAGCTACCCGTCCGACGCAGAGTGTGGCTGCTTCGTCCGCACCTAGGGCTGAGGGGCATATCAACGCCTTGATACACAGGGATGCTAGAGCTTCAGGATCAGTGGCGGCAGGTATGGTTTCAGTTTCCGGCAGACTCGTTTACACGCTTTTCGATTTCGGCGCTACGCACTCGTTTGTCGCTGCCAGTTTCGCGGTTAGTTTGAGGCAGGACTGTATGCTGTTAGACGATTCGTTCGTGATTAGAGGTCCGAGTGGTCAGCTATTTGTAGCTGAGGAGGTATACACAGGTTGCGAGGTCAATGTTGGGGGACATAGCCTTCCCGCTGACCTGATTATGATACAGATGGAGGATTTTGGCGTAATTCTGGGGATGGACTGGCTGTCCGCTTACCACGCCTTGGTGGATTGCTTTGAGAGAAAGATCGTCTTCTCCATACCGGAGTTGCCTTCTTTCGAGTTCCACGGGCAGCCAGTGGACGGAGGCTTCAGGTGCATTTCTGCACTTCGGGCGGCAAGACTTTTGAGCCAGGGGTGTGAGGGTTTCCTAGCTTGTGTGGTGGCAGAGCCCAGCCTGTGGCAGACTTCCAGAGTATCCCAGTGGTCAGAGAGTACCCCGACGTGTTTCCAGACGAGTTGCCAGGACTACTGCCCGAGCGTGAGATCGAGTTTGAGATCTCACTGGTACCGAGGACCAGCCCCATCTCCACAGCACCATATAGGATGGCACCACTTGAGCTGCGAGAGCTCAAGTCTCAGTTGCAGGATCTTTTAGAGAAGGGCTTTGTGAGGCCCAACGCGTCTCCCTGGGGAGACCCGGTACTGTTTGTAAAGAAGAGGGATGGTACCCTACGCCTTTGTGTGGACTACCGACAGCTGAATAGGGTCACCATCAAGAACAGGTATCCGCTGCCAAGGATTGATGACTTGTTTGACCAGCTGCAAGGTGCCACGATATTATCCAAGATCGACTTGAGGTCTGGATACCACCAGTTGAGGATCAAGGAGGCAGACGTCTCCAAGACAGCTTTCCGCACCCGGTACGGACACTACGAGTTTTTGGTCATGCCATTTGGGCTGACCAATGCCCCCGCTGCCTTCATGGACTTGATGAACCGGGTGTTTAGACCATACTTGAACCAGTTCGTGGTGGTATTCATTGATGATGTGCTCATCTACTCTCGAGATCAGGCACAGCACGGACAGCACTTGCAGATGGTTTTGGACACACTGAAACAACGTAGGTTGTATGCCAAATACAGTAAGTGCGAGTTCTGGTTGGGGGAGGTGACCTTCTTGGGTCATGTGATCTCTGGGGATGGCTTGGCTGTGGACCCAGCAAGGTTGAGGCAGTGCTCAAGTGGGAGAGACCATGTACGGTCACTGAGATTCGTAGTTTCTTGGGACTGGCAGGCTACTACAGGCGATTTATCAGGGGCTTTTCACAGATTGCATGTCCTATGACACAGCTGACCCGGAAGGACGTGTCCTTTACTTGGACAGACACCTGTGAGGCGTGTTTTCAGGAGCTGAAGGAGAGGCTGACTTTGGCTCCCGTACTCACCATCCCAGACAATAGTGGCGGATTCGTTGCGTACACAGACGCCTCCTTGCAGGGGTTATGGGGTGTGCTCATGCAGATTGGTCACGTTGTCGCTTACGCTTCGCGGCAACTGAAGCCCCATGAGCATAGCTACCCTACCCACGAACTGGAGCTGGCAGCTATCGTCTTCACGCTGAAGACCTGGAGGCACTACTTGTACGGTGAGACCTTCGAGATTTTCATAGATCACAAGAGCCTCAGATACTTGTTTGATCAGAAGGAGCTCAACATGAGACAGAGACGTTGGTTGGAGCTCCTGAAGGACTATGACTGCAGCATTTCCTACCACCCAGGAAAGGCCAACGTGGTGGCCGACGCCTTGAGCCGAAAGGTGGCCGCACACTTGGCCAGTTTACAGGTGCAGAGTTGGAGCCTCTTGGAGGAGATGGGCAGTTGGCGACCCCTAGAGTTACGGGGGCACTGTGGGGCAGTGACTGTGACGCGACAGACGAGGCCAGAGTTGATAGATCGCATCATCGCAGGATAGATGGCCGACCCGTACTTGCAGTCCTTGCATGACAGAGTACTGTCAGGAGACCCTGGGGACTTCTCTTTTACAGACCAGGTGCTACGCATGAGGGGACGTTTGTGCGTTCCTAGAGACGAGGAGCTGTTGAGAGAGCTCCTGATTGAGGCACACGGTTCTAGATTCACCATACATCCCGGAAACACAAAAATGTACCATGACTTGAGACGTGACTTTTGGTGGAGGGGAATGAAGCGGGATGTGGGTGAATTCGTGCAGCAGTGCTTAGTGTGCCAGTAGGCGAAAGCCGAGCATCAGAGGCCTGCAGGGCCGCTACAGCCACTTCCAGTGCCAGAGTGGAAGTGGAAGAGCATCACCATGGACTTGGTGGTGGGCTTACCTGTTACCTAGAGAGGACACGACGTAGTCTGGGTAGTCGTTGACAGATTAACGAAGACGGCGCGTTTCTTGCCGATCCAAGTCACCTTGGGACCAGCACAGTTGGCAGAGAGGTATATCCGCGACGTGGTACGTCTATACGGAGTTCCGCGAGAGATCATATCCGACCGGGATACCCGCTTTACGTCCCAGTTTTGGGCTGAGTTTTAGCAGGCCCTGGGAACGCGATTGAGGTTCAATACAGCTTACCACCCCCAGACGAATGGACAGTCTGAGCACACGATACAGACACTTGAGGACCTTTTGCATGCTTGTGTACTGGACTGGAAGGGCTCTTGGGAGGAGCACTTGCCCCTGGCGGAGTTTGCATATAATAACAGTTATAACTTGAGCATCGGCATGGCACCCTACGAGGCTCTATACGGACGGAGGTGTACGGCACCCTTGAGTTGGGTTGAGGTGGGGACCAAGTGAGAGGTTGGCCCCAGGATGATCCGGCAGAGTTAGGAGGTAGTCGAGCAGATTCACAGGCGAATCCGCACTGTCAGGAGTAGACAGAAGAGCTATGTAGATCGAAAACGCAGAGAGGTGCGGTTTGAGGTTGGGGACCACGTCTTCCTTCGTGTTTCGCCCATGAATGGCCTGCAGCGGTTTGGGGTGAGAGGGAAGCTCGCGTCGAGGTTCGTGGGACCCTTGGATGTCCTGGAGCAGGTTGGACCCGTTGCTTACAGGCTTGCCCTTCCTCCCCAGCTTTCTGGTGTGCACGACGTGTTCCACGTGTCCAACCTCAGGAAGTACGTCGCCGATCCCAGTCACATCCTGAGTCACGAGAGAGTCGAGGTGGGAGACAACCTGACCTACCCTGAGCGGCCAGTGCAGATTCTCGACAGGGCCGTCCGCAATCTGAGACAGAAGCAAGTACCCCTAGTGAAGGTTTTGTGGAGGAGCTAGCGGTACGAGGAGGCTACCTGGGAGCCTGAGGCGACGATGCGGGAGCGGTACCTGGAGCTTTTTGCGAGTACGTCTTTTTGGACCGGCTTCGGTCCTCTTTGAGTTTATTATGCATATATCATTCTTTTCCGCACCCTAGTTAGTGCAAGTTTCGGGGATGAAACTTCCTTTGAGTTTGTTATGTTGTTATGACCATGGCATCAAACGTCGTTTAAGACGTCTGGGAATTGGTCTAGACGTCTGGTCAGACATCTGGAAGCCTTCCCAGACGTCTGGAATTTAATTTTTTCGGCGTAAGGGTTCGCGTCTGCACGCATGCGCATGCAGACTGAATCACCGCCCTCCTTGTTCTCCTTCCTTCCTCCCTGCAGGTGCAGCCACCTTTTTCTCTCTCTCCCCACGGCAGCATTCAAATACCCCCCTCTCCTCTCCCTCACCCTCACTCCACTGCCCTCTTCTTCTTCTTCTTCCTGTCAGCGAGAGAGTGAGCGGGCGAGGGCAACAGCAACTGCTGCTGTGAGTGCCTGGGGAGGAGGGGCTACTGCGAGAGGGAGAGAGCTAAATCGCGAGGGTGCGAGCTTGCCGAAGCAGCCAGGGCCCGCCAGTGGGTGCGCAGTGGAAGCGTGGTGTTGGGAAGGAGCTGCTGCAGCTCAGGCAGCAGGCGAGCGCGGTGCGGCACGGCCGTGCGCTGCAGGTGGAGGGCGAGGAGGTCTTGATTCTAGGAAAATTTTCCAGAATCAGATGTCTGGACATACTTCCAGACGACGCAAGAGATGTCTGGAGGAAGGTCCAGATGTCTGAAAGGTACGATACTTTTCCACCCTTTCTATTTTCGCGTGTACGGCCATGCAGCCGTCCCGCCAAGGAGTTCTGCCTCATTTCGTGTTGAGGACGATCACGTGTGCGTGCAGGTCTCGTTCGGGAAGGTGCAAGGGCACGCCCTCCCACACAGATCGGACGTCTGGGCATAGCACCAAACGACGGAGAGTGTCTCCAGACGTCCGGAGTGACAGTCGTACATCTGGAAACTAAGTCCAGACGGTTCAGCGGGATTCTGGACGTCTGAAGGACAGCGCAGGTTCAAGGTATGGCCTGAGCCATCGTTTAAGACATCTGGAAGATGTTCCAGACGTCTGATTTTGGGCAGACTTGTCGTTTTTTACCCGTTTAGGGTCCGTTCGAAGTCTGTTTTCCGCATTTCAAGTTTCATTCTTCTCAGATTTAGTTCCTCTACCTGTTTATAGTATTTGTATCCTGTTCTGAGTAGCTCCTTGTAATTGATCCTTGTGTTAGGACCCTATTCTATTGCGGCTCTGGGGGTTGCGGAGGCGCATGGGCTTGCCGATTACGCCCCCAGTGCTCCCGATTTTTGCGGGTAGAGTGGCCCCTTTAATTATTTATCAAAAATTATGCACTTGTGAAATAATTAATAGATTATAGGGTATTGCATGAATCCTACGACTGAAAAACTAGATTGAATGATAGATCCTAGGATATGACATGAATCCTAGGACTGGAACACTAGATTGAATATATATTGCAGTATTGGAAAAGTAGAAAGGAAAATGATAACTACCTGTAATTGGTTAACAGTTGCCTGTTTATGAATGGATAATTACTGTTGAGAACATGGGCTATATGAATATAAAGCTGAAATGATGAAACCTAAATTGGCTGAGTTAAAGAAAAAAATGAGCATGAACCCTATGGGGAATTAGGAGTAGAGCTCCTGAGAAGTGAATGGAATAGAATTGGGGAAGTGAGCTGGCCCTTGAGTACGGAGTACCAAGGAGAGCGACTGTCCCCCGGTTTAGTGCAGAGCGGAGCTAGCCGCCCCAGGGACCCGGGGTTAGGTCTGGCCACTTTGTACCGACTTTTAGCCCTCGTGTACACAGTACCGAGGAGAGCTACTTGTGTAGGGAGAGCACTAGTTACCCTACGGGTCCCGGGGTTCTGCTAGTCCTCCTACACTGACTTGTTAGGCCCACTGGGCAAACCAGGGTAGTCATGCGAGGGTGCGCGACTGTGGAGGGGCAAGACCCCTGTTTGGTTATTGTGGAGGGGCTGGACCCCTGTTACTGAGAGGGCTCTGCCCTATATTGGTTCCGTGCAGTGCTTTGGGGCGCACCCGTTAACGGAAACGACTGACCGCGTGCTAGTGCGGGGTAGCTGCTTATGCGTTTATCGCACGTGCCGTAGTCACCGTTACGTCTGTTAGTGACCTTGGGGCGGTTGACTGAGGGTAGGACCACCACGAGGGACTCTCCTGGCCAAGAGAGCACCACGTGTTAGTTCTACTTTTCGGAAAAGACTGCAATCAAGATCGTTCCCACGAGGAACATTCGAGATCAAGAGAAAGATCTGAGGAATAACTCAATAACGAGCAAACAGAAAATAAAGAAAGAGATTAAAAATATAACTGCTACTGTTCACCTTACTATTTTCTTAGCTTTTGTTTGCCACTCTACTCAGAGTTTCACTGACGTGTCACCTTTTCAGGACCAGGTGTTGAGCAGCCAGAGCCAGCGGCTGCAGAGGGTGCTGGGCCTAGTAGAGCCCGGTAGTTTTTACTTGTTTAGTACCCATTGTACCTTTCCTTCTGTTGTAGTGAGTAGTTTCTGTTACCACTGTACTCTTTTATTGTAAGCATCATGTTTATGTACCTATTTATTTCTTTACTGTTGTAGTGGTGTATACTGTAGTAGTTCTTTTCTTTACTGTTGTATTTTGTTACTGCTAGTTATATACATGGTGAATGTGGGTTATTTTACTGCTCTTTTGGTTACTTTTTCATTGGACGACTGGGTCTTGGGATCAGTCGAGTCGGTCCGATTCTTGTGTCTCATAGGGATTCGGGAATCGGGTCGTAACAGGTTTGAAGTAGGGAGACCCAATTTCAGGACTCGAGCGTGGAGCTGTTTCGCCGCGACGCCGGCCGTTTTCGCGAAGGATCGCGGTCCATTGATGATGTCCAGAGGTAAATGGGTTTGGTGGTGATCGGGAACAGGAAGAAGGGGCTTGGAGATGGTGGCTTTTAGAGACTTTGTGGGTCTTCGTCGAAACGGCTTAGGGTTGTCAGGGAAGGCGATTGTTGAGGGCTTCGTGGGTACCCAACGAAGGTGGAGGTGTTCATGGGTGGGGTGAGGACGAAGAAGACACGAATACGAGGTGGTGTGCCGAAGAGGAGCAGCGGTGGCGGAGGCCATCTTGGCTTCCGCTCTTCCTCGAGGTTCTTTTCGTCGGAGAAGATGTGAGGCGAGCTTTCCTTGTCCTTCGAGTGAGGAGAGCACGTTGGCGAGAACGTGTGGCAATGCTTCTCCAGTTCTTCCTCACATGTGGTTGCCCCGAGGGAAATGATTAGAACTTGGAAGTGGAATAAGATTGCAAAAGAGAATGGAATGACCTTCCTAATTCTTTGGGTTTTTATAAGTTGTGTTTCTTCTTAATGAAATTTTAATGAATTGTATATAATTATCTATTTATTAACCTTAAAATCTCATTATACCATCGTAACTTTTTAAATTTTTTCATTGAACTTCATCATTAGAGCAATGCTACGAGAAATAAAATTGAATTTTCTGCATACATGAGTACAAGTCGAATCATTTAAAGAATGTTTAACAAATTAACAAAATCGAATATGAAATCATTTACGTTTCAACTTAAGTTCTTATTCAAATTGTTGACTAATTAGACAACTTACAAAGCATCAATCGACGTTGTTTCTTTGTCTTTTAGAATGAGCATTGAAAACATATTAGAATGATAAGTATTGTTGATATAATATGAAGTTTTGTATAAAAGTGTATTTAATTTAGCTAGACTTGGGGATATAGTATCAATCTTATATTATCATTGTTCAATATAATTTTCCCAAATAGTCAAGATAAATTGCAACATGGATTGACTTGTTGGATAGACAGTAGCATGAGTGAAAACTCAATAGTTGAAGGATTTGCTTAAAAGTTGTAATGATAGTATAGCATTCTCTTCACAAATATGTTCCTTTGATATAGTATGATGATTTAATTAACAACTCTATTTTAGCTTTGAATAATAATTATAAAGCTTCAGCATGATGCAAAATTTTATAAAAATGACAACAATTTATCATTAAACAATAGCTTACAACTCCCTTCTTAGGTGGCTAAGAAAACAAAGGCCATTAAATAAGAGCCAACATTATAATTGGATCTATTGATGATCATCTCAAGGGGATTAAAGAAATTATGATACATTGTCCATCTATAATTGAGCCAAACTGCTCTAATTAGATCCCATTTGGTGTTATGCATGCTCAATACACTACTACAAAAATAACATATGTAGTAGCATAAGTTAGATAAATAATAAATAGATCCAATAGGAAGAATGTTAAATGGAATCTTCCACATGAGAAACATTATTCTAGGAGGCCATTTTGAATCCCATACTTTCCTTATCAATTGAATTACCTAAACATTAGGCACCTAAATTTTCATCTAAAATATTCACTAGGAAATGATAAGTAAATTTGACAAAAAAATGACTCTTCACATGAGAAACCCATAACATCGAATCTACTACATCAACCTTCTTAGGATGTGAATTCCTCTAATTATTTAACATATATCATCAAGAACATATTATTGAAAGAGTTGACTATTCTAATAATGAAGGTCTTTCATGATTAGGTTTCTTACAAGAATAGGAAGGATCGTATTTGGATTCTTTGGAAAAAGGGAAAGGTGAACCTTAGCGAGCCAATTACCTTTCCATATGTTTATGGATTTGACATTTTTGATTTTCGAATAGCTTCCAACAAATAGTTAATGCTCGATGGAGCAAACATCCTTCTAGAAAATTGAGTAATAATATTGCACCTTTGCCTACCAAAAATCACAATTAGAAAACTGATATGGATTTTACATGATTTTATAAATATGGGTTTTTTTCGTTGGGGCACATAAAATTGATCAACTCTTAAAATTTATAAACCTAGATATGGTGAGTATCTAGGGTTGTCCAAAGAGGCCAACTTGTTAGTCAACAAGATGATTCTCTTTCTTGCCTCTCAAATCAACACATGTATTTTTTTTCTGAAACTGAAAGGAAAGCTATCGAATCACCAATAGGCAACACATGTATTTTTGTGATTTTGGTTTTGTTGTTTTTAGGGTTTTCAAAATATTCGGGTATTTGGAAGCGAAGATTAACTAAAGCTACGCCTATCAACTACTCCTAAGTGACAAGAATAAATCCTCTCTTCTAAACTCACCCTAGGCAAGTGTGCCTAGGGTAATTAGAAGAGAAGAATGTGCTCTACAACTATTAAAAGCAAGAAAAAACACACTAAGTTAGAAAACAAGAAATTGGAAGGCAATTGAAAACTTTGTATTATTAGCAAGTAGAGTACAGGTAGAGAAATGCTTCTTGCGAAAACAGTAAACTACTAGCTAATACAAAAAAAATAATGAAGAAGAAAAATCCTCCAATTGATGATGAAGGAGGAGGTGGGTCTTGCTCCAAGTATAGCAACTCCTATGCTTGAAAAGATCTCCTCACCTTTAAGTTGATATTCCTCCAAGCCTTCCTCTAAGGTGGGCCTCAACCACCTTGCTCTTCGTCTTGCTTGGCCATACCCTTTATGTGGAGAACTCCTCATCCTTGGCGTGGCACAAGTGAGATGAAGAGAGAGGAAGAAGGCTCCAAGGGAGCGGGTAGGTTGTCCCCTTGATCTTCTTCTCTTCTTCTTCTCCTTGGTCAAAGGTATAGGTGGTGTAGGTGGAACTAAAACTAAAGAAGAAGATGATTGTAAGGTGATGGTTAGATGTGTTTTTATAGGAAGGAAAGGTGGTGGTTGGCGTGGGGGGTATGTGTAAGGTGGTTAGGTGATCCTAGGGTTAAGGCTATTTGGTGCCACCTAAAGGGTTGCTAGGGGGGTAGTTATGGTGGCTAAGGGACACCTAAAGGTGGTACCAACCATTTAAGGGTGCCATGGTTTGGAGCCAACCTTGTTGGCTTCTAGAAGGTGGTTAGGTGGAGGGTTAGGATGGGTTGTGTGGTAATGTGTAGGGTGGTGATATGGGGTCATTTGGCATCAAAAAGGGAGGGGGGCGGGGTGGTTGGTTATGGTCATTTTGGCACCAATTGTAGGTGTCTCTTGGTGATGGTGGTGGTATGAAAGGTGGTGAAGAGTTGGAGCTAAAAAGGAGTAGGAGTAGGGGAGCTTAGGTGGACTATAAGTAGGCTTATTTGGTGGAGCTAGTTAGGTGGGGTTTAGGGTTAGGTTTTGGTGGCCAAGGAGGTAGACTAGCTAAGATAAGCTAGCTAAGTTAGCTTATCTAGTAGATGAGTGGAAAAGGAGGTAGAGGGAGCTAGGGTTTTAGAGAAGAGGGGCTGGAGGTAGCTGGAAAGAACTACACTGAAGCTGATGTCTGTTAAAGGGAGCTGAAGTGGAGCTCAGTAGCTAGCTAGTTGTTTGCTAGCAGCTAAGTCAAGCTAATCTGAGCTGGCTTTCTTCTAATCTGAGCTGAGATGAGCTGGCTCTGGTCTTCCTAGAGATTACCTAGCTAGCTGGAGTAGCTAGCTTAGGTCAAGTAGCTTAGCTCAACTAAGTTAAGCTGATTTGAGCCTCCAGGAGCTAAACTTAAGCTAACCTGAGTTGGTTGATGAATTCTTCAATTGACTAGGTCTAGCTAGTTGATGGCAGTAGCTAGTCCTAGTCAGGTTGAGCTTCCAATGAACTGTTCTGAGCTGGAATGGAGTTGGGATCAACTGTTATGAGCTAGTTTGAGCTACCATCTAGCTGAGGTGAGCTGAATGGAACTGAGGTGAACTAGCTTGAGCTACTATTCAGCTGAGATTTGTTGAATGGAGCTAAGGATGAGTTGATATAGCTAAAATGAGTTGGGATCCAACTGTGGGATGAGCTAGATCTAGCTAAGATCCAACTAATAGGTGCTTCTCTTTCATCTTCTACCTTCTTAAGTGCCAAAGTATGTGAGGTCTGACTTTCTACCTATCCCTGATACTTAGAGAAACACATTAAAATACAAATAAAGTGCAATGTAAGCCTAACCTAGGTGAATGACTAAATGCAGCCTAAAAACCCATTTGTGGAGTAAAAACCCTAAGAGCTAGATCCATTTTAGAGCATAAGAATGATGCTGAACTAGCATTTATAAAAAACTAAAGGCCTTCTATAACTTTGAAGAATAAGGAATTACCAACTTATCCTAACCTCCATCCATATTTCATTAGAAAATCCATAATATTGAGTAACTGTTTATTATTCCAAGGCCCCCAATATGCTTAGGAAGATTAATTTTGTTTCAAGAAGTAGTAAGAATTTTGTGCTACTAGAGTTTTTCGTTCCACTAGAATTCTCCCATAATTTTGTCAATTTTAACACTCATCTTTAGATAAAGAGCTAGTAGCTAGACAAAAGATAAATAGAAATTGTTGTAAGGGTAAACTTGACTAGAATTGTTATATCAACTTTAATAGAAAGCTTGTTTTCCTTCATGAATATTGATCTTTGATTTATGGCCTTCTTAAAGTTGGTAACTACGATAAGGATTGTAAGATAAAAATCATCACAGGATAGATTTAATCTCTTCTTATATTGAAGCACCCACAATTAAAGATCATGGGAGTTATTGAAGTTAACATGTGAACTAAAATGTTGACAATAATAGTCTAGGATATACTTATTGATAGATTTTTTTTTATTGTGAAGAAGAGGCCTTACCAAGAATGATAATGTCATTAGTATAAGTTAACATTGTAATGACTGGAGTAAACTACTATGACTTGATCTGATGTAGTAAATTGACACTTTTATTTCTGTATGATCCTACACAAGAATTTCACTTGTAGGATGAACAAAAAAGAAGATAGTGGACATCCTTGATTAAGACTAGCTTTAGGATAAACCAAACTCTGAGGGGTGCCATTAATTGAAATAAAATAACTAACATGGGAAGAGAATTATGTATAAGAGAAATAATGAAAGAAATAAATCTTAATTTGCTTCAAACAATTAACAATTAAGTGCCAACTCAGATAATCAAAAGTTTTTTTTATATCTAGCTTGAATAGCATATGATATTGTGCTCTTTCTTTCTAAGATTATGTAAGATTTTCTAGCAATAGTAATATGATGTGTGTTAGTCGCTTTAGATCAGGTTTTAAAATCAATGCGTTGCAGTATAGTTCAGATCAGTGTGAAAAACAAATAAAATTTATACTCGAATATTAAAAATGTAGTTTGAGGTCGAACATAGGGAGCAATTAACAAAATGATTCTCAAGATTGCAATTCAATACAAATATATGAGCAATAGAATTCCAAGTAGTAATGATATATAAATGAAAGCATATGTCAAATAATGCAAAAAGAATGGGATAAAATGGTGATTTAAATCACCAATTACCCCTCACAATTATATTAAATATTTCAATATAACAATCAATCTAAAGCCACAAAGGATAAGTGCACAGTGCACTTCTGCTGGTTGCTTCAGCCCTTCTTCTTCTTCTTCTGTGCCTTCTTCTCCTTCTTCCTTCTCTTCTCTGTGGCTGCTCTATTTCTTCTTCTTTTCACGCACAAGGGGGAAGGATTCCTTAAACGGTTAAGTGTCAGCCGTTGAACCATAGAGCAAAACCCCCTGCCCCTCGCACTCTTCTCTCTTTCTCTCTCTGGGATCCGCCCTCCTAGGGCCACAGTCCGGGTTATCGGGTATTTAGGTGAGCGCACCTAGGACCAAGCTCACCAGCAGCAGGTGTTGCATCCAATTCCAATCAAAGGCCTAGTCAAAGGGCCAAATTGATCCCTTGGTTGCGTTCCTAGACGAAGTCCGCTGCACCTGGAAGTGTCTCCTAGAGCTGCAACGGATAAGGAGAGCTTCAAGCTTCGCTCAAGCTCACCGTTAATGACGTGGAGGACTTGGCACCTGAAAATCAAGAAAAAGGGCCTCGTGGTTGCATCAGATGGCTCAGCAGGTTCGCCGAGCAATGGTGAGTGCGGTGGTGGGTGCAGCATGTGGTTCGAGTGAGGGTGGAGGTCGAACGGTGACAGAGAAGGGTACGGGAAGGTGGGTTGTTTGGTGGCACTGAGGAGATGCCAATAGCTTCAATTACTAGAGGGATTTTGCTCTCTGGGACACAATGGAGGTGTAGGAATGAACGGCGGCCAAGTTGGTGGAGCATAGTGGTCATGCGAACTCGCCGGAGGTACGCCGGCGAGGTGGAAGACGGAGGGCGTTAGGGCGAGTCGGCGGTCGAAACGGAGTTGTGAATGTTCTGGAATGATAAGTGGAAGATGAGGCATAGATAAGGCTAGATAGCGGACGAAGTAGGGTAGAGGCGGTGCCGGTTGTGGTGTTGTCGGCGCCAGGGACGAAGGTGCTCCGGTGATTGAAGGATGGTGACGATGAAGGAGATAGAAGCACCTACTGGTATGGTACGACACGGAGGAAGGTGAGGGAGTCAAATCCATTGCCGGTATTGCGAACGGATATGGAATGAAGACGAAGAAGGTCGCCAGAGCTTGAGGAGCTTTTTGGTCAGATTAGGAGGGAGGAATTGAGGGTGTTCCAGGCCAAAAATCAAGCTTGGGATCTTTGGTCTGATCTGAGGCATCTTTTATAGGCCTCTGGAGGGTGTTTGGGGCTTGGGAAGAAGCTCGTTGGAGATAGAAATTGAAATATACCCAAATCTCTCATGCATTCGCATGAGATATTGGGAAGGTTTTAAGGCTTAAGGTTTGGCTCAAAAGGAAGGGAATTCCTTGACGAACTTCCCTTTCAAATTTGAGAGGGATTCGTCAAGGAATCAAGGAGAACATGCCATATTAAGGTCACTGGAGTTGTAGGAATAGGATTCATGGTGGTAGGGATCTTTTTGAAGAAAATGATGATAAAGATAGGGGCCTTTGTGTAAAAAGTTCAAAAGTTAATGGCCTATGTGGAATAAAGGAAATTAGACTTGGACCAAAGTGCAAACTAGGTTGAAACAATCTCAGATTGGGCTCAAATTTTGGTATAAACCTAATTTGGACCTAAGGAATCCAATGGTGAAGTTGAATTTTGATTTTGACCTAGTTTGACTAGGTAATTTGCATAATTATCCAAATTAGGGTAAATATTTGTCTGAAACTCTATTTTAGTTCAAGATAGGTTCCATGGTCAAATTGAAGGTGCCAAACCCCAGAGAATATTTTTTCTATGATTTTTAGAGGGTTTAGGTGAGTTTTATCCTAACCAGAACCTTGGTAGATTAAGTAGGTCTATTTTTAGGATTTCAGATGTCCATTAATTCCTGTAATGCAAGAAAATCCTTTTCTGTCTGTTCTAACCCACTTATTAGACTCTTAAGACCATTTGAACTTTGTTCCACCCTTGAGAGAACCTGCTGTTATTCTGCTTTTGTGATAGAATGGTAAATTTGCATAGATAACCCTGTATTCTTATCTTCTTCTCAAATCAATGTTTTGTGCCCTTAAGACCTTCTAATGGATATGTAGGAGCTTTTATCTACTTAATCAGATCAAACTGAGCTAGTTATGGCTCATGATGGTGTTTCGATCAATGTGTCTACATTTGATGAATTAAAGATAATCATTAGAAGAATCAATTTAATTTTATTGGCAACCTTTCTTGTAGTGATTTTGTAGAAAGTGTTTAACAAGATAATAGGTTTGAAGTTCTTTACACCTATGGGATTGTCAACCTTAGAAACATGGTTATAAAAGTATGATTGGTACCATGAGGCACTTGCAAAGTTGTAAATGCTTTCTTTACAAAGTTCATAATATCAACTTTGATTATACTCTAGCATTATTGAGAAAAAAGGGCATTGAACAATAAGGGTTTGTAGCTTTTTGAGGATGCATGTAGAAATATTACCTACAACTTTAACATCTATCTTGAATGGAATAGACATCAAGGCATACTTCTTCAAAAACCTAATTGCTCTTGATAAAGATGTTTGAAATGTTGTCATTTACTATAATTGAGCAAAGAAATCTTGATAGCAATTAATGAGACTACTGGAGATCTCATTGGATGCACTAGAAATAGATCCATCCTTTATCTCCAAACTAGTGATATAATTCTTCTTGAATCTTTAAGTAGCCTTCATAGGCAAGAAATTGGTGCATGTATCCCCTTCCTTTGTCCATTTTGCAATTCACATGTTGAACCAAACTTTTCCTCCAAGAGTGAAAGTTGATCATAGCTACTTTTAAGTGAAGCTTCCATTAAAAGATCTTCCTTAATGGGGTGAATAGATTGCAGTGAGAGTAATTATTCTTCAATCTTCCAAAATCTTCCTATTGTGGAATAAAGTTCTTTCTTATTCCAAAGCTTTGAGTTTAAACTTCAACTTTTGACATCTACTATTGATGTTATCCTTGCATTATTGTTATGGTTCCATACTTCCATAGTAACTTCTAAGAAGTTAGGATGCTCTAGCCATAAGGGTTTGAATTCCGAATGCCTTTTATGCTTCATAATGTTTTTATTAAGTTTAGGCAAGAAAGGCAAGTGATCACTTTCGGTAGCAAGTAGATGGAACATACTTGTATTGAAAAGGCTCTTTCACTAATTGATATTACTATGCTATATCAAACCTAGCTCTTGGACCAAGTGTATGTTGGATCAATATATCTGAGATCAACCTATCAATTCGTGTTAATAAAATTTTTGAAAGGATTTATGATAATAATTATTGAGAATATGCACTTCCTTGTCAAATTTCTCAAGAATATCGTTAAAATCTTCTATACACAAAATACAACCCTAAATTTAAGAAATATATATCCATATGAGTAGAATAAAATAGGGTTTTACAAGGATAATTATCAATCCCAACAAGACTCCATCTCTGACTTCTTTTTGCTTTTTTTGAAGGCTATCACCAACACCCTTTCTTTTCCACTCTTCTTCCCCACCCAAGATCTCCTCTCTCCTACACTCATCGAACTAGTTCACCACTTTTACCCAACTATAATTTAACGTCAGCTAGGACCCTCTTAGTGTCACACTAGCCTCGCAACTCTATCACACAATCTCTCGCTCCTCCCCCCCCCCCCCCCCCCAACCCTTTTTCGGCAGTTAGAGTAAATAATGGGAAGAACTAGGTACTATGCATGCATATCCATTAGATCCCCCATCCAAGATTGGAATTAATGCACCTAAATAGGATCATCTTTTCATAAGAAATGCGTGACAAATAACATAAAATACCACCAATTAATCTTGATCCCACCTACAAGTGCTAAAGAAAAGGCAATCTGAATGAATGCCCACAATAAAAATGACGTCTTCCAGCTAAAAAGACCATTATGGATCACTAGAGACCAGCACATGAGAATGGAAAAAGCAAGGATCTTTTCTTCCACGATACAATAAAAAATACCTTCAGTCACCTAGGGAAGAACAATTTGATAGTCCATGGTGTTCTTCCTTTTTATCGTTTGCATAGGTAAGGCAAAAGAGATTGGAAGGAGCAATAGGAGCCTAAGTTAAAATGGGAAGATTGTAGAGAAGTTTGGCATAAGAATAAAAATAAGAGAGAAGAAAATCCATGGAAAAAATGAAGAGAAAAATAAAGGGAGGAGCAAGCATGGGGATACGATGGCAAAATTCATGCGGTAATTGCTGAGATTGAGAGGAATAGATTAACTCATTTCCCCATTCTATGGTTTCCATGGTATATGGGTATAGATGAATTATTGGGGGAAATATACATTACCATAAAGTTAACTGAATGTTGTGATTTAGATGGGTTGTTTATTATTCTTTTTTTGTACGAGAATAGGCAAAATTTTATTACTATTTTTATTTGGTAGCTATATTTAAATAAGGATGTTGGTAAAGAAATGCCTCTTACAACACTAAATGCAATGTATGTTTCAAACCTTGTAGTTCCCACAATTAACCATGAAAAAGACCAAGAAACCAACCATACACTCATCCCATGGGACCCACCAATAACCATGGACGATGCCTTAATCTTCCTATGCAAGTTACACGACACTCCATCTTCCTCATTCAGTCCCACTCCTAAACCCTAACTCCACCATTGCCCCTCTGCTCAAGATCATCGGTACGAAACGAGCATCACTGGAGGACAACAGAAACAAAAACTCAGAAAAGAAGATGGCAATCACAAGGTATGGATTCAAAACCCATATTTTACCCATGATTTCAAAAATTCACCATTGATAATCATTACATTTTGAAGGAATCATTCATTTCTTCTTAAAAAAGTGAAAACTTGTATAAAAAATGAGAAAAATCACTGATGATAGTTTTGATTTAAACAAGCTAACATAATTTTACGAAAAGAAAGAAAAAATCACAGATGAAATCCGTATATCATTGGTGAATATCTACTTTTCTCAATTTTTGTACCTATCACAGGTGATATCTCATATATCACCGGTGATATTTGTGTTAAGGAGTACACGTCATGCTCTGATTTGAAAAGAAATCACTGGTGATATTTGTGCTAAAATGCACCTCATGGGCCAATAACATCCTTTCACTACAAAGAAATAGCTCTACACCAATGGTACAGATACACTGACATAAAGTATATGTCGCTATAGATTTAATTATGCGTTACTAATATTACATACTACATACATATATGTTTCCGTTGTCTACATTGCTAAATCCTATTTCTATTCAGTTTCTTTCCTTCCCAAATTCCCACCGTAGAACACCCGATGCCCTCGCCCTTCCAGCAACACCCGACGCCCCTCTAAATCCACCTCCACCTCGATGCTCCCCTCTCCCCTTCTCCTTCCCCTCACAAATCCCCTTCCAGACTCCAGATCCACCTCCACCTCCACGCTCCCCTCTCCCCTTCCCCTTCCCCTCACAGATCCCCTTCCAGACTCCAGATCCACCTCCACGCTCCCCTCTCCCCTTCCCCTTCCCCTTGCCCTCACAGATCCCCTTCCAGACTCCACCATTCCCACAAGCCTCTCCTACAACCAAACCCTAACAATCTCCCAGTCCGATCGACCTCCTCCATCTCCGCCTCCCCCTCTCCCTCTCCTTCCCCGTCGGAGAGAGATGAGTCCCGATGGCTCTGTGACGAGCAGCAGTGGCTGCGTGAGAGCGGTGGCTCCGAGAGGAGTCCTGGTGGAACGCTGAGCGCGAGTCGCTCCTCCGTGAGATCCTCGCCCTTTGTGAGAGGCTCGAGGCGATCGAGCGAGGGGGAAGGGATCCGGTGAGCATGGAAGTATTCCTGAAATACCTCAAGCAGCGAGGGGTGCCACCGCCGGTGCTGGTGCAGGAGGCGGAGGTGAAGGAGATGGTTCTCGAGGGGGCGGCGAAGGACGAGAAAGGGAGACCTGCGGAGGAGGAGGAGAGGAAGATGGTTAGGAAGGGATCCAAAGGTGAGAATGTGAGAGCGATCAAGAACTCATTGAATCTTCTAGGGGAAAGGAAATGTGTTTGATTTTGTATCTCTAAAAAAGAAGAAAAAAAAAAGAGAAGCATACCTTATTTTACTGATTTCTGACATTTCAACTTGAGAACTTTTTCTATGACCGATAAAATGTGGAACTATCATGACCTTTTAACTGTTTACAGCTTTCGTGCTTCGTGTTGTGGATGACTAGCATTCGGAGAATGTCCTTGGATGGTCACTCTGGATTTGAAAATGTAAGCCCATGTATGTGCGTTTTACAAAAAGTTATTTTGTTTGTTTTATAATGTTTGACAGTATTTACTTCTCACTTCAAATCATGGCAAATGTTGCTGCATAGCCAACCTTCCTCTTAAGTAAACTGTAGCATGTCATGTTTGTCAAAAGATGAGGTTCTTGCCTTCTAAAGATCAAGAATAATCATTTCCCAGTATTTGTCTATACGGTGAATAATCCGTCATTTTGGGCTTTGATTAATAATGCTATTTACCCCTTTATTACTGTCAATACCCCCTCCCCTCCCCTCTCCTTCCTCTTCTTTGTTTTATGAACCTGGATCTTAACAAATAACTTTTTAGGGTGGTGCTTTGTGGTTTCAAAATCCATCTGAATTCTCACATGGTATTTGTGGTCTTGTTTTCCCTATATTGATTGCTCTCTTGCATTTTATTAATGTCCAGGTAATTCTGTTGCTGGCTCTGTTCTTCCTGTTTATATTTTCTATCCTATAGATGCTGCCCTTATGTTTTAAAGATGCATTAGTTCCAGTTCAAATCTTAATATCTCTTAGAAATTACTTAAGAAAAAAACATCTTTTAGAATGTCATGCACTTGAATAGAAAGAATAGTGGCCTGTAGCATGGAGATGCCCGATCATATGATGCTCAGCAAGGTGATGAAAATAACATGCAAAGATGTAAAACTCCTCTTTGCATTTTATTTCGATTAATGCATAGTTGACTATTTAAATTGTGCTTAGCTGGGGTGTTTGCATTTTTATCTGGTTCCCCTGATTATGGAGCTGGGCAATTGGACACCAAAAGGTATGGCGATCAGAATGCTAGTAGAAGGGAAGATGCAAACCGTTCTCTGCTCACTGAGCAGACTCCTTTCTACAAAGATCTAGTATGTGCCCACATGCAATTTGCCAATTCATGCTTGGGAGTAAGAAAGCTTGCATGTATGTTAGTATATGGTAAGACCCAAAAACAAGGTCTAACGATGGTAACCACACATTTGAGGTATGTTTTAGTATGATAGATATGATTCTTTTGACATCAATTTACATAAATTTATCTCTTATGATGCCTTTAGCTCTTATATATTCATACTATCAGGCAATAGGTTTGTTGATTGGAATGGAGGATGTGTCTCTAGAAAGCAATCTGATTATTTATCAGCTCCGGTGACCTTTCTTTGAGGTTAGGTATGTTTTGCATGCAACTTGCTTCTTTCATGAAAGTAAGGTAAAACTTGATTCAACCACCATTTTCCATGAAATCATTTTGATTTTCTCTATAGAGCTTGCTAGTATGCAGTTTCACTGCGTCAATCACGATTCTTGCTTGCATATTTTTATTTTTCTCATTTGAAGTCATTTCTCTATTTGGTCATTCTAGGTTGAGTTGTTGCTAATGGATGCTAACAGAGTTCACTTAGAAGAATCTTCCTCAAAGATATCTAGCATTCAACAGATTATCATGGTAACCAATGCCCTTAGCAAGGCCTTATGAAAAATTTTGTTAGTGTAGACTTTTTTGTAACTAGTCTTTTGTATGTATTGATTTTTGGATACATTCTCTGTTAATGTCTTAGCTGTAGTTTCACCAATTCTCAAGTCAGAGATTATTTAGTTTCTTCTATGAGTTGTCCATCATCATGTAAGTGTTGACCTATTGTGACCAGACCATATTGTACTTACTCTGTGCTCAATGTGTGTAAATTTGTGCAGGGTTTTAGTGAGTGTCTTGTAACTGCTAGTCTCCCGTGCTATTGGAGCCATGTTTAAGAAGGCATTGACTCATATAATTATTTAATTCCTATTTTTGGTAAATATTTTAATTTTTTACAACCCCATATATCTAAATCTACTAACTCAATTCTCATTTTTGATAGTGATTTTTAATTTGTATGTAATCCTATTTATTTAAACTTGTTAATCCCAGCCATATGAAAGTCTCCCTTCAATTTCTTCTCCTTAGCTGCATTATTTTGATTATTATTTCTTTTTTCTCATTTTAGACCTTGGATGTACTCTTGCAAATCCTTGTGTTCCCAAAAGTGGAGTCACTACATTATAAGGTTGTGTGTTTCACATCTGCATTGAAAGCACATGGTTAACAATAACTGTAGCAAATTCAAGTTTTGTTGATGGATTAGATATGGGAAGTAACACCAAGGTACTAAAAAAAAATGACAACTATATTAATTTCTATGATATAAATTTTTTCAAGCTCTTATTTCAAATGTTAAGCAGAACTTATGAGGATTAGCTTAGGAGAGATGAGAGCCTTTTCCAAGCTAATGTTACCATCAGTCAAAGACAACACCTCTTCTGAGAGTTGCGGGGTGGTTAACCTCATTACCACATGTCATAAGAAAGTAACTTTATCTTTCATTAGTAAATGTCAGAAATGTACAATAATTACAATCATATTTATAAGAAATTGCACATGGTATGCCAATTCACATCAATAAGATATTTGTATATACATGCATTTTGGGTATATCTAAAAATTGATTATCCTATATAAGATCCATTCTAATAACTTGATATACATTTTCCTAATGGAAGCAACATGATATGCATATACTTGTTCCATTCTATTTTAATAAAATTTTAAATATGCAAGTCTTGCCTACCATGGACACTTATATTACCTTCTATGCATATACTTGTTAAATGCACTTGTATTCCTATTTAATCCACATCTAGAAATTTAAAATGAACACAAACATGAAAATAGTCATATCCATTAAACATGAGCTCCCTTAATGGAAGTGTAATTAAGGGTTTGCTATGGACAAATGTAGTTGGAGGAAGAAGTAGAAAGCTTGAAGAAGCTTTGCATGTAATTGTGGAAAAAGGTACTCATTAGATTGGTATTCTATTTCCATCATGACCTTTTTCCTAATCTTTTTTATTGTTTTGTTGATGGACATCCTTGTTCAGAGTAGTTGTAAATTATTCTAAGATCTGCGCATGCATGGACCACTATTTTCCATGCATCGGCCATTTTTTCGTGTTTTGTAGAATTGATTGGACCCAACATGCCCTAAAACTTTCATTCGGAAACTTTCACTCAAAAAAAAAAAAAAAAAGAAATTATAGCAACCCTACTGACTGTTGTCTGATTATATAAGCCAAAACCCAATTCCACACAAACCCCTGCAAAGAGCATTACAAAATTGGAACTTTCCTCAACCTAATAATTCCTTCTCCAAGCAAATACATCTCCTGAGAATCATATTCCTGGAAGAATCTCACTTCGGAGGGCAAACAGGTGGGCCCAGTCAACCTTTAATGACCAACCTCAAAAAATAATTCAATCAATATTATCATTATTTGTCTTGCCAAGGTTGTCTCTAAAGCCTCATGCTTCCTGCTCAGGATTCTGTGAAAAGAAAAATGTCGACTACTGCTCACGATTCGTGATTAGCACATGTCACTAGGACAAACGGTTATTTTAACTAAATCAATCCAGAATATTGTTTTCTCTCATTCGCCAGTACATGCCATCAGTGGATCCTTGTGAACTGCATAAGCTAAAACTATCTCCCAAAGAGATCAATGCAAAATGATATCATCAACTTATGATTACAATGTAAAGCATGAATTCTATTTTCAAGGAAATACATCTCCTGATAAACAAAGTTCCAATAAGGAGAAAAACCAGTCAGTCTACATCGATTATTGCACCTCACTAGCTTACCCAGAATCTCTTCCTCCCATTCTCAGCAAGTTGGACCCAAATCTTCACGCTTCCCACTCAAAACTACGAAGGGAATGGCTGCTGCTGCTCGATCTGCCCCTGCAGCTCATGAGTCCACGACTGCTGCTGCTGCGGTTGGAACATCACCCCTTGATCCATAGGAGGCATAATTCCACTGGGCACAACACCCAGATGCTGAGGAGGAACATAGTAGTAAGGCATCTACTCGTTCCCCTCACCTACATTCTCTCTTGATTCGCCAGCACCTTCTTCCTTCGCCTCATCCCTCAGGACTATATCAATCAGGAAGTCAAAAGCCTTGGTGTGTGTTATCGCAGCCAAGGTTTTAAAAAACGTGAGGTGGTACCGAAGTGGTTTGCCTTCATCGAGGCAAGGCGTAAGCCTCGAGGCGGTCGAGGTGTAAGTTTCAGGATTTGCATAAAAAATATAGAAAATAAAATGATATATACTGATCAAGTGTTAATAAGAAAATAATAACATAATTGACACAGTTTCATAATATTTTTTCTCTATCACAACGTTGAAAAAATGAAACTAAACGGGAGATGACGTTTAAATGAAAAGATAAACATCCATATAATATAGAATATTAGAAATCATAACAAAAGTACAAACTAAACCAACTTCCCAAACCATTGGGTGACTTAAGAGTTAAAACATACATTAAAATGAAGGCACATGAAACATCCACATCAAAAACTTAAAAGAACTACAACACATTGTAGACTATGGTATACTCCTCCTTGAACACCGTCAAATTCATCAATGCTGTTGCTAGGGTTGGTTGCATCATCCCAAGAATCATTCATAAACTTCATCCTAGCCTCATTATCAACATCTTCCTCAATATATCTATCACTCTCTTGAAACTCTTCCTCCTCAACGTCAATAACAGCTTTGCTTAAAAGATAAGTCATTTTAAACAATTTCTTAGAAGTTAGAACCTTAGTTTGTAACTTTAAACATTATAGTTCAGCAAAATAAAAAATTACATATTACCTTTACCCTTGTCCTTTCTCTTTTGCCTCTTTCTTCTACTTCCTCCTACTTATATTCCTCCCTCTGCTTCTACTAACTGCTCAAGATCAATAGGATTCTCTTCTAGAGCTACAGTTGCATCAAGCTCCTCATAAGCATCAATTTCTGTTTCACAAAGTTGTAGCTCAGCAATCTACTCATCATTTGAGTCCGCTTCCTCTAAGCATAGAGAATCATCCATTGTCTTTTTCTTCACTTCCTTATGTTTCAATTTCAAATTGAACATACAATAAATCAAGTCATTGAGTTTATCTTGTCTCAGCCTGTTCCTACTCTTAGTATGGACTTACTCAATGAAAAGTTCACCATTAAATTTTATAGCCTAATTATTATATATTACTCTAAATTTAAAATGCATATTTAGACTTTTTACCTGATTAAAAGTACTCCAATTTCGCTCACATGCAGATGCACTACAAGTCAAACTTAAAATGTGCATGGCAAACTTCTTCAACTCAGGTGTTTCATCACTAAATGTTCTCCACTAATCCGCCGTAATGGAAATTTTGTTTATAGTATATTGGAAAAAATTAACACAATTTATTAATTTAAATGATAGAATCATTGAAAGGACTTTACCAGGACTCCTCTTAAAATGAGTCTCAATGGCATTGGACCATCCAAATAATCATCTTCTATTAACAAATGCATCTATTTGGAGATCCACATTCAACCTCTCATCCTTGTCAGGAATCAACCTCTGGAAGCATGAGTACAAGCCCATCTTTTACTTGTGAATCAACATTAAAAGTTGGTTCATACTGGCATTGGGGATTCAGAAAATAGGCAGCATCATGCAAGTGTGTGTGCAATTGCCTATCCCATCTTGTGTCAATGATGTCCCAGATTATCTTGTACTTTTTTTCATCATTATCCAAATTTTTAGCAATAGCTTCCTTGGCCATATCCATAGCCTCATAAATAAATCCCATAGGTGAATATTGTTCAGCATCCACCATTCTTAAAACCAACACCAACGGTTTGATTGTCCTTATCACATAGGCTAAACCGGGCCAAAATGTTTTACTTTTGAGGACAATATTTTTATACAGCTTGCCTTTAAAACTTCAATGCATAACTACTACACTTCCACCTTTTTAAGGTGAAAAAAGATTCAAGAGCATCTTTTACTGTTAGCAATCTCTGCAAGGTAAGGAAAGCAGTAGCAAACCGAGTGACGGCAGGTCTCACCAAGTCTCCTCTTACATTCTTCCTTATCATGACCACCACCCAAGCATGTGCATATATGTAATTGATTATTTGTTTGGCCTTCTTGAAAACAGAGTCATGAAGAGGTAGCTTCATGATATTCTCCAACATAAGGTCAATGCAATGAGCAGCGCATAGAGTCCAATACAAATGGTCCCTTTTTTCCATCAATTTCTCTCCAGCTTTTTTATAAGCTAATGCATTATCTGTTATCACTTGGATAATATTGCTTTCACCTACTTCTTCAACAACATCATCCATTAATTTGAAGAGATAGTCAGCATTCTTGATCTCATCAAAGGCATCAACAGATTTCAGAAATCACGTACCTTTTGGGTTGTTAACCAAAAAATTGATCAAGATGTGTCCTTTTGTATCTGTCCAACCATCAGACATTATGCTACATCCAATCTCTTCCCAAGACGCTTTCGCTTGGTCCATCATAGTAGCTATTGTCTTGACTTTTTCTTTCAAAATTCAAGTTCGTAACTCATGCATTGTAGGACCTCTGAATCCCCTTCCATAGTTACTTACATCTTGAAGCATTTGCCAGTAAGATGGACTAGTGGCCAAATTGAATGACAATCCATTCTCAATGAAGAAGCTACCAATACTAAGACACGTTCTAATTCTTTGTTCTTTCTTCCAAGAAGAATTTAAAGTAATCTGCTTTGTAGGACATTGAGGAGCATTATCAGGTCCATCACTTCCAGGCCATACTTTTGTTCAACTTTTGCAACAAATAAATCCATAGGACCCTTCACTACTTGCGCACCACTTGATCCTGTAGGTGTATTTTCATCATGCCCAGATAGACCTTCTACTGTATATGCACCTATGCGACAAATTTCTTCCATTTCTTCAAGTGCTCTTCTTCTACCAACTTTCTTCTTTGCTAAGAAGGCCTTAATTTCAATTTCAACTTCAGGTGTTACCTTTGCACATGCTCCCACATTTTTGTGTCTTCACTAAGTGCTCCTTCAGTCTTGCAATGCCACCTGTGATAGTTTTCCCACAAAAGTTACACTTCACATACTTATATCCTTTCTCCCTTTGAGATCCTTGAAGGTCAATTTTCGTGCAATACTTCCATCCAGGATCAGACCTGCCAGTGCCAGTGGATCCTTCTTTTCCTCCTCTTCTTGCCTTTGGCGCCATGTCTAAAAGCATAAAAGAGATTGGTAATCAAATAAACCTAAATGACCTAAACTTATAGTCAACATACTAAGCTCAACCTCAACATACTAACCTCAACCTCAAATGCATCCTACTGAAGAGTGGAGCACTACCGCTGGAGCTGTGCTCGGGCCTGCACTTGGCCCTCCTTACTCTAGGGCCTACACTGCGCTGGGCCTGCACTGTTGCTGGAGCTGGAGCTGCGCTGCGCTGGGGCTTGCTTGGAGTACTACGCTGCCGCTGCTTGCGCTGGGGCTTGCGCTGTGTTGGAGCTTGAAGCTGGGGCCTATGCTGTCGCTATGTGGAGCGCTGAAGCCTGCGCTACGCTAGAGCTGCTCGCGCTACTGGCACTGGAGCACTACGCTATGCTGCGTGGAGCGCTGAAGCCTGCACTAGGGCCTGCGCTACGCTGGAGCGCTGCTTGCCAGTGGAGGCTGCGATGTGGTGGAGCAGGAGCTATCGGTCTGTTGGTGGAGGAGGAGCGTGCTGCATAGTTGCACTTCCACGGTTCCACCTTTTTGAGGTTTGTATTTTAGGTTTGGGGCTAAAGCCAAGGCTTAGGTCAAAAAAATAGTCATGTGACTAGCACATGACTATTTTATAAAGCAAAACAGCTGAGGCGGCACCTCTCCAGTGCCTCAGCTCCTCGGCCACGCCTCGACAAAGCGAGGAGCTACAGTCTGCGAGGTGCACGCCTCGCAGACTGTAGCTGAGGCTTAAGCCTCGAGGTGAAATTGGCACGCCTCATCTCAAGGCGCATGCCTCAAGCGCCTCAAGGCACGTTTTTTTAAACGATGATCGCAACAGGAATGTTGCTCTTCTGTAGTGTCCTCTTACTCTCCTCGGTGTGTGCCCACGAGCATAGAGTCAACTCCAATATGGACATCTCGCAGGCTCTTGCGAATAAAACTGGAGCTTCAGCGGCGATCATCCGCACATCCTCGTTGGCCTTCATGATCTTGACGCGTGCCAGGGGGAGGCTGTGGTTCTTGAAGTCCTTGGTCTGGAGGATCTCCTGGTGGTGGCTGCGCCAGAAGTTGCGATGGGCATGTTAAAGGTGCTGCTGGGAGTGCAGTTGCTACTGTTGCTGCTGCTGAGGGGGGAGATAGGGGGGTTGGTTGGGGACTTGAGGGGGGATGGGGAAGGGCGGCGGTTGGGGTTGGTTGGCTGGTGCCGTCATCACGCTGCCATCCACCATTTGAATCGGTTGGTAGGGAGGGACATTGTAGGCCATCTCGAGCGGGTCCACATACCCTTGCAGATCTTGGGGTTGCTCATCCATTTTTTTTCCTTTTCCTAAAGCGTACGACTGCTAGTTCGATTAGCCCATGTGTCAAACCCAAGGCACGTGAAGTTGGATTACAAGGAATGTAAGAAAAGTTGGGGAAGAGTCTGAAGATGGAATGCTTCTTGGAGGGAATTATCAAGCATGAGTTCCTTTGAAGAAAAACCCAAGTTTAAACGCTGTGATGATATGATACGCGAAATGATATGGTTTTTCTTGACTGAAGCTGATTCGTTGAGGAATCTCAGATTCCAACTTTGAATGGTAAAATGTAAGGTGACTAAATATATCCGAAACCATGACGACCAGTTGTTTGATGGAAGGTAGACTGATTAGGACCCTTTGAACAGAAAATGGGAGATAGGTTCTGGGTTTTAACTAACAAAAGTTGATTTATTGAGGACTATGAGATGGTGACTCCAAGACTTGAAATGTGACGTTGCAGACCTTTGTAACATATCTGATATTGTGAAGATTGGTCATTTTTCAGAGGAATTAAGTTTGAAAGAGAAGGAAGATTTGATGGAAGATAAACCCTGTGCAACAAGACATGGTTGGTTGTGTTTAATTAAAGATGATTTTCTTAGGAACCTTAGGTTCTAATTTCAAGTCTCGAAATGTCACAGGACTCATGACTGAGCTTTGTGAATCTAAAACTATGAATGCCAGTCAATTTTTAGAGGAATTAAGTTTGAAATTAATGGTTGAAAGAGTCTTGAAACCTGAGTGTCACCCCATGATAAAGCAATATGTCACAAGATCTGGTTTTGGTCAATTAGAGGTAATTCATCAAGGAATGTTAGATTCCAACTTCAAACCTTAAAATGTAATGCATTTAGATTTTGTAATATATTTGTAACCATGAAGGCCGGCCATTTTTCAAAGGAATTTGGTTTAGAAGAGAAGGAGAATTTGACAGAAGGCATGATGCAACCATTTAGTAGTTGATCTTTTCTCCCCATTATACTTTATTTTCCTTTTGAAAAGTTGTATTGTCATAAAAGGAATGATATCTAAAATGACGGTCAAAATTCAGGATCTTCATTGTTGCAACATAAAGTTTAGTTCTTTAGGCTTTTCAAAAAACAAAAAAGTTTACTTTTTTAGACATTGCCTAAATGGGATTTTGCAATGTCAAACCTGCTACAGGAAAATGGTCTTGCAGTTTACGGGATTTTACAGTTCTTTGTTGTGACTGGCTGTCTTGCTTAATCCTGCATGTAGGAAAATGGTGATCAGCTCAAACCTACTGTGGAAAGGGTTTTAGTGTAAGAACCAAAATTTTGAATTTTGTGGGATATCGATTTACTTCATAGTTGAGAATGATCTTCTTATCATGTGAACTTGCTTGTATTTTTTTACATATAAGCGACCATTTTTTTTTTGTAAACTGCCCCTTCTTAGCACTGAGGTGAACTTTAACATGATTGCAAGTTTACTTCAACTCCTGATAGAATAACCTATAAATACTACTTAGGTCCAGCTCCATCGGAGGAAATGGCCAGGTGTCTCGAACTCCAACTTTGTACATTTCAACACTTAACTCAAGAAATAATGCCAATGTTCTTATGAAGGAAAAAGAAGAGCATGTTAATTTGGTTCTTAGAAATTAAGAGAGGATTTTTTCCAAAATCAAAACTAGCATGCAACAAAGAAGGGAATTGAACGCATGCATGCCAAATTAATGCAACCCTACAGATCTTCAAGTTTCATCTGCAAACATATAGCAGAATTGTCTTTTTATTCTTTGAATTTAACTTATAATTCTACAAGAAGCATATGTCAAACAAATGACAAGAAGCATATGTCATTTTTTTTTCATTCAGGTTTGCTTCGCTTGGGGTTAGAGGAGCCCCTGTAACGACCCGATTCCTGAATCCCTACAAGACACGAGAATCGGACTGACTCGACTGATCCCAAGACCCAGTCGTCCAACGAGAAAGTAATTAAAAGAGCAGTAAAATAAATCACATTCACCATGTATATAACTAGCAATAACAAAATACAGCAGTAAAGAAAGGAAATACTACAATATACACCATCACAACAGAAAAGAAATAAACATGTACATAACATGAAGCTTACAATAAAGAGAGTACAGGAGTAACAGAAAACTACTCACTACAGAGGAAAGAAAAGTACAGAAGGTACTACAGGTAACACTACTGGGCTCTACTAGGCCCAGCGCCCTCTGCAGCCGCTGACTCTGGCTGCTCAACACCTGGTCCTGAAAAGGTAACAATGGTGACACGTCAGCGAAACGCTGAGTAGAGTGGCAACTAAAAGCTAAAAGAAACAGTAGAGTATACAGTAGCTATTATATTTTTACTTTCTTTCTTTATATTTTTCCATTTATTCACTATTGATTATTTCTCAGATCCTTCTCTTGATCTTGAATGTTCCTCGTAGGAACGATCTTGATTGCAGTCTTTCCCAAAATGTAGAAGTAACGCGTGGTGCTCTCCTGGCCGGGAGAGTCCCCCGTGGTGGTCCTACTCTCAGTCAACCACCCCAAGGTCGCTGACAGACGTAACGGTGACTACGGCGCGCGCGATAAACGCATGGGTAGCTACCCCGTACTGGCACACGGTTAGCCGTTTCCGTTAACGGGTGCGCCCAAAGCACAGCACGAAACCAGTATAAGGAAGAGCCCTCTCAGTAACAGGGGTCCAGCCCCTCCACAGTCCGTGCACTCTCGCCTGACTACCCTGGTTTGCCCAATGGGCCTAACAAGTCGGTGTAGGAGAGCTAGCAGAACCCTGGGACCTGTGGGGTAGCTAGTGCTCTCCCTACACTAGTAGCTCTCCTCGGTACTGTGTACACGAGGGCCAGAAAGTCGGTGCAAAGTGGTCAAACCCACCCCGGTCTCAACCTGAGGGCGGCAAGCTCCCCTCTACATTAAGAGGTAATATGTGCTTTCTTTGATACCAAATACCCAAGAGACAACACATTTTCATGTTTCACTTTCTCAATTCCATTTCATTTATTTCCAGGAGCTCTACTCCTAATTCCTCGTAGGGTTCATGCTCTTTTAACTCAGCCAATTTAGGTTTCACCGTTCCAGCTTTATATTCATATAACTTATGTTCTCATCCGTATTTATTCATTCATAACAGGCAACTGTTAACCAATTTACAGGCAGTTATCATTTCCTTTCCACTTTTCCAAGACTGCAATGTTTATATATTCAACTAGTTTTCCAGTCCTAGGATTCATGCCATACTCTAGGATCTATCATTCAATCTAGTTTTCCAGTCTTAGGATTCATGCAATACCCTAGGATCTATCATTCAATCTAATTTCTCAGTGCTAGGGTTCATGCAATGCCCTAGACTCTATTAATTGTTTCATAATTGTACAAGTTCTGTTAAATAAATTAAAGGGCCACTCTACCCGTGAAATCGGGAGTACTGGGGGCATGGTCGGCAATCCCGCGCACCTCTACAACCCCCAAAATCGCAACGGAACGGGATCCTAACACAAGGATCAACACAAGAAGTTTCTCAGAACAGTATACAATTACCGTAAACAGGTAGAGGAAATAAATCTGGGAAGAACGAAACTTGAAACACGGAAAACGGATTCCGAACGAACCCTAAACGGGTCAAAACCGACGAGTCTGTCCAAAATTAGACGTCTGGAACTTCTTCCAGACGTCTTAAAATGTCGATCAAGCCATACCTCGGTCTGCGCAGTCCTTCAGACGTCCAGAAGCCTGCTGGATCGTCTGTTCTTAGTTCCCAGACGTCCGATTGTCACCCCGAACGTATGGAGGTCCTCTCCGTCATCTGGCACTACACCCAGACGTCTGATCTGTGTGGGATGACGAGCCCTCGCGCCCTCCCGAACAACACCTACGCACACACGCACCCGCTCTCATCACGAAGAGGCGTAGAGAACGCGGCGGACGGCTGCATGGTCGTACACGCGTAAATAGAAGGTAGGAAAATATTATACCTGTCAGACGTTTGGACCTTCCTCCAGACGCCTTCTACGTCGTCTGGACGTAAGTCCAGACGTCTGATTCTGGGAAATTTTCCCAGAATCAGGACCCTTTTCTCTCTCCGCCCGCGATGCACGGCCACGCTGCGCCGCGTTCGCCTGCTGCCCGAGCTGCAGCAGCTCCTCCACGACACCCCACGCTCGCTGCTCCCCCGCTGGCCAGCTCTAGCTACCCCGACAAGCTCGTACCCTCACAGTCGAGCTTCTTCTTCCTCTCGCAACAACTCCTTCCCGCATGCTCGCAGCAGCCGCTGCTGCCGCACTTGCTCACTCGCTCGCTCGCGCTCTCGCTGGCAGGGAGAAGGAGAAGAGAAGGCGGTGGAGTGAGGGTAAGGGAGAGGGCGGTGGTATTTGAAGGCAGCGGGGAGAGAGAGAAAAGAAGCGGCGTCGTCTGCGGGGAGGGAGAGAAAAGCGAAGAACGAAGGCAGCAGGTTCAGTCTGCACGCGCACGCACGCAGACCCGAACCCGTATGCCGAAAAAATTTAATACCAAACGTCTGGGAAAGGTTCCAGACGTCTAGCCAGACGTCTGGGCCACTTGCCAGACGTCTGGGCCACTTACCAGACGTCTTAAACTACGTCTGATGCCCATGTTCATAACAATATAACAAACTCAAACGAAGTTTCATCCCCGAAACTTGCGCTAACTAGGGTGCGGGAAAGAACAAAATATATATATAAAAAACTCAAAGAGGACCGAAGCCGGTCCGAAAAGACGTACCCACGAAAAGCTCCGAGTACCGCTCCCGCATTGCCGCCTCAGGCTCCCAAGTAGCCTCCTCGTACCGCTGGCACCTCCACAAAACCTTCACCAGGGGTACTTGCTTTCATCTCAGACTGCGGACGGCTCTGTCAAGAATCTGCGCTGGCCGCTCAGGGTAGGTCAGGTTGTCGCCCACCTCGATGCTCTCGTGGCTCAGGACGTGACTGGGATCGACGACATACTTCCTGAGGTTGGACACGTTCAACACGTCATGCACACCCGAAAGCTGAGGAGGGAGGGCAAGTCTGTAAGCAACGGGTCCAACCCGCTCCAGGACCTCAAAGGGACCCACGAATCTCGACACAAGCTTCCCTCTCACCTCAAACCGTTGCAGGCCCTTCATGGGCAAAACACGAAGGAAGACGTGGTCCCCAACCTCAAACTGTACCTCTCTACGTCTCCGATCTGCGTAGCTCTTCTGCCTGCTCCTGACAGTGCGGAGTCGCTTGTGAATCTGCTCGACTACCTCCTAACTCTGCCGAATCAGCCTGGGGCCAACCTCCCACTTGGTCCTCACCTCAACCCAACTCAAGCGTGCCATACATCTCCATCCGTACAGAACCTCGTAGAGTGCCATGCCGATGCTCGAGTGATAACTGTTGTTGTATGCAAACTCTGCCAGGGGCAAGTGCTCATCCCAAGAGCCCCTCCAGTCCAGTACACAGGCACGCAAAAGGTCCTCAAGTGTCTGTATCGTGCGCTCAGATTGTCCGTCCGTCTAGGGGTGGTAAGCTGTACTGAACCTCAACCGCGTCCCCAGGGCCTGCTGAAACTCAGCCCAAAATTGGAATGTAAATCGGGTATCCCGGTCGGATATGATCTCTCGCGGAACTCCATGTAGATGTACCACGTCGCGAATACACCTCTCTGCCAACTGTGCTGGTCCCAAGGTGACTCGGATCGGTAAGAAACGCACCGTCTTCGTCAATCTATCAACAGTTACCCAGACTGCGTCGTGTCCTCGCTGGGTAATAGGTAAGCCCACCACCAAGTCCATGGTGATGCTCTCCCACTTCCACTCTGGCACTGGAAGTGGCTGTAGCAGCCCTGCAGGCCTCTGATGCTCGGCTTTCACCTGCTGGCACACTAAACACTGCTACACGAATTCAACCACATCCCGCTTCATCCCTCTCCACCAAAACTCGCGTCTCAAGTCATGGTACATCTTCGTGTTTCCGGGATGTATGGTGAATCTAACACCGTGTGCCTCAGTCAGGAGCTCTCTCAACAGCTCCTCATCTCTGGGAACGCACATACGTCCCCTCTGGCGCAGCACCTGGTCTCGTCTGTCATGTCACAGTCACTGCCCCACAGTGCCTCCGTAACTCTAGGGGTCACCAGCTGCCCATCTCCTCCAAAAGGATCCAACTCTGCACCTGTAAACTGGCCAAGTGTGCGGGCGCCTTCCGGCTCAAGGCGTCAGCCACCACGTTGGCCTTTCTCGGGTGGTAGGAAATGCTACAGTCATAGTCCTTCAGGAGCTCCAACCAACGTCTCTGTCTCATGTTGAGCTCCTTCTGATCAAAAAGGTATCTGAGGCTCTTGTGATCTGTGAAAATTATGAAGGTCTCACCGTACAAGTAGTGCCAGGTCTTCAGCGCGAAGACAACCGCTGCCAGCTCCAAGTCGTGGGTAGGGTAGTTATGCTCATGGGGCTTCAGTTGCCGCAAAGCGTAAGTGTCAACGCGACCCCTCTACATGAGCACAACCCCTAACCCCTACAAGGAGGCGTCCGTGTACACAACGAACCCGCCACTACTGTCAAGGATGGTGAGCACGGGAGCTGAAGTCAGCCTCTCCTTCAGCTCCTGAAAACATGCCTCACAGGCGTCTGTCCAAGTGAAGGGCACGTCCTTCCGAGTCAGCTGTGCCATAGGACGTGCAATCTGTGAAAAACCCCTGATGAACCGTCTGTAGTAGCCTGCCAATCCCAGGAAACTGCGAATCTCAGTAACCGTACGCGGTCTCTCCCACCTGAGCACTGCCTCGACCTTGGTTGGGTCCACCGCCAAGCCATCTCCAAAGATCACATGACCAAAGAAGGTCACCTCCCTCAACCAGAACTCGTACTTGCTGTATTTGGCGTACAACCTACGTCGTCTCAGTGTGTTCAGAACCATCCGCAAGTGCTGCCCGTGCTGCGTCTGATCTCGAGAATAGATGAGCACATCATCAATGAATACCACCACGAACTGGTCCAAGTACGGTCTAAACACCCGATTCATCAGGTCCATGAAAGCAGTGGGGGCATTGGTCAGCCCAAACGGCATGACCAAAAACTCGTAGTATCCGTACCAGGTGCGGAAAGCTGTCTTGGAGACGTCTGCCTCCTTGATTCTCAACTGGTGGTATCCAGACCTCAAGTCAATCTTGGAGAATACCATGGCACCTCGTAGCTGGTCAAACAAGTCGTCGATCCTCAACAGCGGATATCTGTTCTTGATGGTGACCCTATTCAGCTATCGATAGTCCACACAAAGGCGTAGGGTACCATCCTTCTTCACAAACAGTACCAAGACTCCCCTGGCAGATGCACTGGGCCTCACAAAGACCTTTTCTAAGAGATCCTGCAACTGAGACTTGAGCTCTCGCAGCTCAAGTGGTGCCATCCTGTATGGTGCGGTGGAGATGGGGCTGGTCCCTGGTACTAGTAAGATCTCAAACTCGACCTCACGTTCAGGCGGTAGTCCTGGCAACTCGTCTGGGAACACGTTGGGGTACTCTCTGACCACCGGGATACTCTGGAAGTCTGCCATAGGGCTGGGCTCTGCCACCACACAGGCTAGGAAGCCCTCACACCCCTGGCTCAAAAGTCTCGCCGCCCAAAGTGCAGAAATGCACCTGAAGCCTCCATCCACTGGCTGACCGTGGAACTCGAAAGAGGCAACTCCGGTATGGAGAAGACAATCTTCCTCTCAAAACAGTCCACCAAAGCGTGGTAAACGGATAGCCAGTCCATCCCCAGAATTACGCCAAAGTCCTCCATCTGTATCATAATCAGGTCAGCGGGAAGGCTATGTCCTCCAATACTGACCTCGCAACCCGTGTACACCTCCTCAGCTACAAACAGCTGACCACTCAGACCTCTGATCACAAACGGATCCTCTAACAGTATATAATTCTGGCCCAAACCAACTGCGAAACTGGCTGCGACAAACGAGTGCGTAGCGCCGGAATCAAAAAGCGTGTAAACGAGTCTGCCGGAAACTGAAACCATACCTGCCACCATTGATCCTGAAGCTCTGGCATCCCTGTGTGTCAGGGCATTGATACGCCCCTCAGCCCTAGGTGCGGACGAAGCAGCCACACTCTGCGTCGAATGGGTAGCTGCTGGCCGGTACCCTCCTCGTGACTGCTGTCCTCCTCCTCGCGCATGGGAACCGCGGCCTCCTGCTCGCCCTCCAGTACTTGACACAGGAAGCGTCTGCTGACCTCCTGCCCTAGACGGGCAGTCCCACCTGATGTGGCCCGGCTGGCCACACTGGTAAAAGAGGGGAACCCAACTCCTGCCCTCAGTGGGTCCCTGCTGTCGGCTGGGCGGGGGTCCGGTGCTAGCAACTGGCCCCTGTCGAGGGCCCCCAAATGCCACTGATGGCCCTGTAAAATGTGACGGCTCTCCTGCGGACGCCACGTGTCCCCTCTCTTGCCGGCCCTGTGAAAAGTCTGGCGGGTAGGGCCTCTTCCGCCCGCTGTCAGTATCTCGGGCAGACGGGTTGGTCTCCTCGTAGGTCATAGCTGCCTCCACCACCCTCGAGAACGTAGGCAGCTTCAGGGGTTTGACATACCCCCAAATCGTAGGCCGGAGCCCCTCTGTGAACCTCCAAAGGCGCTCCTCCTCAGTGGCTACTGCTGTTGCTGCGAAACGGGACAGCTCCAGAAAACGCGTGCGATACGCACTCACGGTCATCGTCCCCTGGCGGAGAGTGTGGAACTCCCGCCTCCTCTGGTCCTACCACGTCTGGGGAAAGTACTGCTCGCAAAAGAGGGTGACGAACCGGTCCCAGGTCGGCTCGTCCCTTTCCTGTTCCCTGACCGCCCTCCACCACCTATGTGCCGCACTCTCCAGCTGGTACGTGGCAAAGGCCACGCGGCACTCCATCGAGGGGCGAAGGGCGTCGAAAACCTTCTCGATCTACTCGAGCCAGTCCTTCGCCTCGGTCGGGTCCTCATCCCCCTTGAAGGAGGGGCACTTCAGCTTCCGGAACTACCCGAAAAGCTCGAAGTGGCGCTGCAGTGGAGATGCTAGTGCACCTCCAGGTGAAGGAGCCTCGTGCACAGAAGTGTCGGAGGAAGGTAGGGGCGGTGGCGACCCATCCCCTTCCCCGCGTCCAGCACCGCATCCATCGTGTGGTCCCACAGAGGACTCCCCCTCTGCAGCCCCAAGGAGAGGCGCTCAGGGCGGTGGGTGGAGCTCCTCTCGCACTATATCCCGTATAAGCTGGGCGAGGTCTTGGGCCTGAATTCCCGGGAGCAGTGGCTGGTCCACTGAGACGTCGACCGCAACACGCCCACCTCGCCGACCTCGTCCTCGGCCGCGCCCGCGGCCTGCCTCGCTAGTCCCTCGTCGAGGCATCTCCTGCAAGGAGACGCGAAACAAAACGAAAACACATCAATATGGAACGATATCTAACGGAGAAGTCTAAGGCTTAATGTCAAAAGAAATGTTGTGGTGCCTACTCTAGTTACAAACACGTGAATTGGTTATTTTCCAGTCAGTTGATTCACTTCTCGGGACAACCTTGCTCTAATACCATCTTGTAACGACCCGATTCCCGAATCCCTACGAGACACGAGAATCGGACCGACTCGACTGATCCCAAGACCCAGCCGTCCAACGAGAAAATAATCAAAAGAGTAGTAAAATAAATCACATTCACCATGTATATAACTAGCAGTAACAAAATACAGCAGTAAAGAAAGGAAATACTACAGTATACACCACCACAATAGAAGAGAAATAAACATGTACATAACATGAAGCTTACAATAAAGAGTACAGGGAGTAACAGAAAACTACTCACTACAGCGGAAAGAAAAGTACAGAAGGTACTACAGGTAACACTACTGGGCTCTACTAGGCCCAGCGCTCTCTGCAGCCGCTGACTCTGGCTGCTCAACACCTGGTTCTGAAAAGGTAACAAGGGTGACACGTCAGCGAAACGCTGAGTAGAGTGGCAACTAAAAGCTAAAAGAAACAGTAGAGTGTACAGTAGCTGTTATATTTTTACTTTCTTTCTTTATATTTTTCCATTTATTCACTATTGATTATTTCTCAGATCCTTCTCTTGATCTTGAATCTTCCTCGTAGGAACGATCTTGATTGCAGTCTTTCCCGAAAAGTAGAAGTAACACGTGGTGCTCTCCTGGCCAGGAGAGTCTCCCGTGGTGGTCCTACTCTCAGTCAACCACCCTAAGGTCGCTGACAGACATAACGGTGACTACGGCACGTGCGATAAACGCACGGGTAGCTATCCCGCACTGGCACGCGGTCAGTCATTTCCGTTAACGGGTGCTCCCAAAGCACAGCACGGAACCAGTATAGGGCAGAGCCCTCTCAGTAATAGGGGTCCAGCCCCTCCACAGTCCGCGCACTCTCGCCTGACTACCCTGGTTTTCCCAGTGGGACTAACAAGTCGGTGTAGGAGAGCTAGCAGAACCCCGGGGCCCATGAGGTAGCTAGTGCTCTCCCTACACTAGTAGCTCTCCTCGGTACTGTGTACACGAGGGCTAGAAAGTCGGTGCAAAGTGGCCAAACCCACCCCGGTCTCAACCTGAGGGCGGCAAGCTCCCCTCTACACTAAGAGGTAATATGTGCTTTCTTTGATACCAAATACCCAAGAGACAACACACTTTCACGTTTTACTTTCTCAATTCGATTTCATTTATTTTCAAGAGCTCTACTCCTAATTCCCCGTAGGGTTCATGCTCTTTTAACTCAGCCAATTTAGGTTTCACCATTCCAGCTTTATATTCATATAACTTATGTTCTCAACCGTATTTTTTCATTCATAACAGGCAACTGTTAACCAATTTACAAGCAGTTATCATTTCCTTTCCACTTTTCCAAGACTGCAATGTTTATATATTCAACTAGTTTTCCAGTCCTAGGATTCATGTCCTGCCCTAGGATCTATCATTCAATCTAGTTTTCCTATCCTAGGATTCATGCAATACCCTATGATCTATCATTCAATCTAATTTCTCAGGCCTAGGGTTCATGCAATGCCCTAGACTCTATTAATTGTTTCGTAATTATACAAATTTTGTTAAATAAATTAAAGGGTCACTCTACCCGCGAAACCGGGAGTACTGGGGGTGTGGTCGGCAATCCGCGTGCCTCTGCAACCCCCAAAATCGCAACGGAACGGGATCCTAATACAAGGATCAACACAAGGAGTTTCTCAGAATAGTATACAATTACCGTAAACGGGTAAAGGAAATAAATCTGGGAAGAACGAAACTTGAAACGCGGAAAACGGATTCCGAACGGACCCTAAACGGGTCAAAACCGACGAGTCTGTCCAAAATCAAACGTCTAGAACTTCTTCCAGACGTCTTAAAATGTCGATCAGGCCATACCTCGATCTGCGCAGTCCTTCAGATGCCCAGAAGCCCACTGGATCGTCTGTTCTTAGTTCCCAGACGTCCGATTGTCACCCCGGACGTCTGGAGGTCCTCTCCATCGTCTGGCACTGCGCCCAGACATCTGATCTATATGGGATGGCTAGCCCTCACGCCCTCCCGAATAACACCTGCGCACACATGCACCTGCTCTCATCATGAAGAGGCGCAGAGAACGCGGCGGGCGGCTGCATGGCCGTACACGCGTAAATAGAAGAAGGTAGGAAAATATTGTACCTGTCAGACATCTGGACCTTCCTCCAGACGTCTTCTGCGTCGTCTGGACGTAAGTCCAGACGTCTGATTCTGGGAAATTTTCCCAGAATCAGGACCTTTTCGCTCTCCGCCCGTGACGCATAGCCGCGCCGCGCCGCGTTCGCCTGCTGCCCGAGCTGTAACAGCTCCTCCGCGACACCCCACGCTCGCTGTTCCCCCGTCGGCCGGCTCTAGCTGCCCCGGCAAGCTCGCACCCTCGCAGTCGAGCTTCTTCTTCCTCTCGCAACAACTCCTTCCCGCATGCTCGCAGCAGTCGCTGCTCACTCGCTCGCTCGCACTCTCGCTGGCAGGGAGAAGGAGAAGAGAAGGCGGTGGAGTGAGGGTGAGGGAGAGGGCGGTGGTATTTGAAGGCAGCGGGGAGAGAAAAGAAGCGGTGTCGTCTGCAGGGAGGGAGAGAAAAGCGAAGAACGAAGGCGACGGGTTCAGTCTGCGCGCGCACGCGCGCAGATGCGAACCCGTATGCTGGAAAAATTTAATACCAGACGTCTTAAACTACGTCCGATGCCCACGTTCGTAACAGTCCCCCTCCCTTTTAAAGAGCACAGCCATAAAAATGCATTTAGTGGACATTACTAGGCATCCAGATCAAGAAATGACTGACTGGTGTAGGTAAGTTAACAGGTAAGGAACCCATTGATGAGAAGCTTTGCATTGAAGTCTTGAGCAAGAAGAGGGGGCTGGGTTTCTTTTGCAAGGTTAGGTCTTTGTTTCTAACTAAGACCATTGCTCGTACTTGGGAAAGGTCAATGGTTTTCATGAGCTTCTCTACCCTTTTTTTGCCTTTTTATTTTTTAAATATTACAGGAATCATTAAGCAAAAAAGGTAAATTTCAAAGTTAGAGATCCTCATTTTCTGTAGTGATTTCGATCTCACATGTATGATTTACAAGAAGAAATCACAATTACGATGATATTTTCATGTCATATTTTTTGTTGGATATAAAGGCATGGCATTGCTTAGGACATGATCTCCCTTCAGTTTTGCCTTTCTTGATTATTTGATCATGTCATAGACTAAGGCATATGTTTCTTATGAATTTATATGAGTGCCTTGGAAAGTGATAATCTTTGCATTGGTCACATGAATACTTGTACGCCTTAGTTACCAATCTCATAGATAGCTAAACATTGTCATCTATCATATATAGATTGTTGTCATTTACTTTAAACTTATCGAAAACGCAATCACTTTGAGGTATATGAAAAATTAATCTTGATGTAGTCATGTTTGCATCTTTATTTTTTCAAAATTATTAGGAATGACTTCAGGATTATTTATCTTCTAACCACTCTTAGTCTATGTTATTTTAGGTTTATGAAATATTAATAGCACCAGTGGTCTAGTAATAGAATGGTACCCTTTCATAGTACAGACCCAAGTTTGATTCCCAGTTGGTGCATCTTTTTTTGATTTCAAGTTGCAGCATCTATTTCTTAATCTTTATGCTTCTTGAATTTCAAAATGCTGGCCTCTTGTATGTTAGGAAGCAGGTGGAGTCAATTATCCAACCATTTTTGTGTTGATTTGCTTTATGTTAGAAAGCAGATTTGCTTTATATGGGAAATAAAGTCCTAGTTGAGAAACCACTATGGTATTTGCATTTAATTTTGGCATTCCTTTTGTTTATATAACTACAAGTGCATTTGCCATCCTTTTATGCTATTTACTCTTTGTTTTTTGTCGAAACTCTTGTAGCTATCTATATAGCATTTTCAAAGGATACCTAACATAGCATTACATGGAGTGGCAAACATTCTTTTAAATTTGGCACCTTCTCATTAGGGTTGTAACTCATTATTTACTTGTTTGGATTGTCTATTGGGAGTTTATGATTGGAGAAGAAACAGGAATTGAGTAACCCAACTAAAAATAGTTTGAGTAGTAAGTTTCTTTTAATCATTCAAGAAATCAGAAAACAACTAGTAAAACACTTGATTTCTAAAGGCACATATTCTTGGAGAATCCCCTTCAAAATTGTCAAAAAAAAAATGAAATGATAGTTGTGCAAACAAACCTCTGTAGTGGGAGAAATAGACATAAGCTGTCTCTTACTTGTGGATATGACCCATTCATTTCTCCCCTAGCATCTGACATGTCAATTTCTCTAAATGTAAATTTGATGTCTAATTTATATTTATTCTCATATGACCCATTCAGATCCCATGTAATCCCATTGCCCCCCTTCCCATCCTGCTAAAATGTGAAAGAAAAATTATATATATATAGTCTTCCATGTCATATTGTTTATTTTTTTGAGAGAAGTTGGATATTAACATTGAAGCTCTCTTTTTTCTATGATGACTTTATATTTATGTATAAGCAAATGGTAAAATCATCATTTTTTTCAAGAGTTGTAACATCATGTTTAATGATTTGTAGTTGTGCATTGCCTTAAGTTGATCAAAAACCTTTGCGAACTGTTCAAGATCTCACGCTTAAGTACTTGACAATTAATGAACTTTTAAAACAATTAGATACTTGTGTATAGAAAGAGATTGATGGATAATTGTGCCTCATGCCACTTATAGTACTTGTTAATGGACAAATTTCTTTTAGAATCATATGAAAAAATTGTTCCATTGGATGTACATGTATGCTTTTATGAATAGTTTAATTTGTTATTTCAAAAGTGTTATATCTTGTATGTTTTCTTTTAATTTTACTTCAATGAAGGTAAACATTGTTATTGATGATAAGATTAAATATTAATTCTATTAAGATATTGCTTTGATATCTACATTGACAGATCTAGTGACTGACGGTCATGTTAGTATTATATTAAAAAGACAATTAGAGTAATTACTTGTAGTGATAGTTTTAGTAACTTTTTTTACCCTACAATGATGAATAAAAGCGTTGTTGTTGCTGCTATCACAAAAAATGGCTAGTTTATAGGATGTGACCATCACTATAGGTCTAGGTAAAACACCGATGGTAAAAAAACTGTCGATGTTGCCTACAGTGACGCCTCTTAAGATAACACCTTCAATGACCGTCAGAATAGCTCTTTGTACCTACAGTGAAGGTCATTTCGACTTATATCGACGGTTACTAACCGTCGGTGTAGGTGCAGAATGCTATGTTTTAAGCCTAAAAAACAATGATGATATCACATATATCATCGATGGTATTCATGCTAAAGAGAACCTCATGGGCCAACAACACACCCTTTTGAGATCGAAAATCACTTATGATATCTCATATATCATTGGTGATATTTGTGTTAAGAGCACACCTCATGCTTTGATTTGGGCAAAAATCACTAGTGATATTCATGAAGGTCAAATGATTCGCACATGGCATCATAGAAATGTGAAAAATTTTTGTTTAAAACCTTTGATTCAAAAACAATTCGATACCTGTAAATCTAACAATCAAAGAATAAATGATTTAAACCAAGACTTCATGGGAAAAACTAGCTTCTTCCCATTGCGAGGTCCCCACGAATGTAGAACTTATACCTTCGTGTAGTGTAGTACAACACCACACAGACAGTGCCTCTTATAATAAGTGTCGATGCAACTGCAAGGCCTTCTCAACAAGCTGATAAGGCTCTCGTTGCTAAGAACACTCAACTCCCTTCATGTATCGCTAACCCTTTGTGATCCCAAAGTGTCCTTCGCCTTGAAGCCTTCCACACACGATCAGAGAAGCACCAATAGGACTACGAACTCTTCAGTCCCTCGTTGAGCGGTTGACCACATAGGCATTGGTTGACTAGCGCTAAAGGGGTGACTCCTCAAGGAGAGCAACCCTTATGTTGTTGGTCAACCTTTGCAACCGATGGTTGTGCAACAACACAAGGGTTGATCTTCCAACCTAGTTGTTGGTTGACTAAGAAGAAAAGAGGGCTTGGAGTTCCTAAACTCTTCTTCTCCTCTTCACCTTGGCGGTGATGGCTCTCTCTCTTACAAGAATTATGAAGTTGATTAGGTCTTTCGGCCTTGCCTTTAGGAGATATTTATAGGGATTCATGTTAATCCTAATATGATGGATTGTTGGATCAAATCCAACAATTGGGATCTATTCTTACTTGAACAATTGCTTGATTGGTCCTTCAATAATTTTAGCCAATTAGGTTTTGATACCCAAAGCACATTTAATTTCTATCCAAAACCTTTTGGATCATGACCCGACACCTTAGGCTCAATTAAATCTTAAATCAAATGCAATTTAATTCTTTAAATAATATTTGATTTCTCTTCAAATAGGAGCCTACCAAAATCATTATTGGTTTCATTATACCAATAATGAAGTGTTTAGGATTTATGAATTATGGCATTATGCTTTGCTTAAGTCTTTTGAATACTTAAGAATCCTTCACAATAAAGGATAATATTAACTCCGAGGACTAATCCCATCGGATGGCTATAATTTCTCCTTGGTTTATATTATTTCCAAGGTTAAAGAAATTGGTGGTCGATATTCAGTCGGTGAGATCATGGACTGAGTATATGGTATGCGAGTGATTAATCATGAATTAACCAGTTAAGCATTTTTAAGTATTCAAAAATCTAAATATAATTATATATACTATTATATATACCTATATATAAATTGAAAATATGCATATATGTATTAGTATTATTCTTTTGACATGCATATTCTCTCAAGGAGACTCGACAGGTGACAGGGAGGGTGATGGTGATGGAGGATTGAGGAGAATCAAAGAGAGGGGTATAGGTTTAGGGTTTCATTAGGATTCAAATGTAGGGGTAGGGGGATGGAGAGTTAGGTGGGGTTATTTTTCTCTTTGACGTGCCAGTCATGACATAAAAAGATTGAACTCCTAATGCTTGATCAGACGATTAATCGGATAATCGGCTGATTAATTGGTCTACCCAATTATAGGCCTGAATATTGATATGTGGTTCAGTCCCTAATCGCATATGATTAATCGGTTGATTAATCAACCGCATAGACTAATTTTTGCAGCCTTGATTATTTCTACTATCTCTTTGTATCATTGGGATGAGGACGAAGACCAGATTCTTTCCTAAAGGATTGTCTTCTTCTCTTTCATGCTTGAGTCTAATTAGGACTCTGCAACCACATGTTGAATTGATCTTTCCCAATATACTCAAAATGAGCCCATTCCTCTAATCCACTACATATATCTATGAAGCAGATTTATATGACCCCTTTGAGAGATCATGTGTTTCCCATTTTTTCTCATAGGTACCAACTTTCCAGTATCAACACCAAAGTAGGTACAACTACCATTGGTCTACTAAATACATGTGTTTGGTAACCAAGACACATATCTATCTTAAATCCAAGGATACACTGTGAGAGCTCCTATGATTAATTAGAACTAATTGGACAATTAAGTTTTCAAATCTTAAAACTTGAAATCTAAAGCACTCAATCAAAATATCAAGGACTAATGCAATTTGTACACCCAAGATATGAATTGAGACATTGACCACCTAACTAGAAGGAATAAGGCCTAATAAATGAGGTCCTAATTGGATAGTGCCCAATAGGAATCTATTTTGGTAATGGTGTTCTCAATAGGACTAATTGGTAGATTTGCTTGAGTGAATGGGGTTTGGGGTAGAAAAGGTAAGGTTTTGGCATGAGGCAATCAACGAATAGAGACTTGGTGGACCACTTAACAATTCCCCCCCCCCCCCCCCTCCTTCCTACACCATACCCCCCAACCAAATAAAGGAAATAAAGAGGATAGGCATGCCCTACCAATCATTGGAAACCTCCTCAACCATCTTCTTCCTCCCATGTGATAGAGAAGAGTGAGAGTAGAGGGAGAGAACAACTACAATAGCTGAATAAAAAGGAGATAGGGATGTGAAGGGGAGAGTCGTAGCATCTGTGAGAAGTAGAAAACCACTGATGCAAAAAATGTGATTTATAAAAGTAAATTTTTAAGTTGTACGTGTAAAACTTGATTGACTTTTGAATTTGTAGAACCTAGATAGTGGTGTATCTAGGGTTGCCTAAAGAGGACAAATTCTTAGTTAATTAGCTTGTTCTCTCTCTCTCTCTCTCTCACTCTCTCGAATCGTCAACTTATTTTTTTTGCTGTTTTGAAATTTTTAGGTTTTTGGAAATAATTGGGACAACGAGATAAAAAACTAAACTATGCCTAGTGACAAAATGAAATTCCTCTTTCTAAGCTCACCCTAGGTAAGTGCACCTAGGATAATAAGAAAGATGGAGTGAAGTGCACCAAGAAATCAAAGAAAACACTTGAAACTAAAAACACGCAAATTGGAAGGCAAGAATTTTCTATAGAATTGCAAGTAGGTTTATAGAAGCTACTTGAAGAGCTCACGTGTGTGAATGATATCAGACAAGTAATCCTCAAGTAGAGGAACGCTTGCTACTACAAAAAGTACAAAATAAAATACAAGAAGATAGAAGATTCTCTCGAATAGATGAAGTAGAAGAAATCCTTGCTTCAAGTCCATAGGCTCCTGAACTTGAAAAGGACTTCTCCTTCCCAGAGTTGCTCCTCCTCTCTAGCTTTCTCCAAGGGTGGACGTCCACCACCCTCTCTACTCTATGCCTGGCCATCCTCCTTAGGGTAGTTGCTCCTTGGCATGGAAGAAAGGAATAAGGAAAAAGAAGCCACCAAGGAGGCATGGGATCCTCCTTAATCTTCTTCTCTCCTCTCCTTCCTATGGCCGGCTATGTAGAGTATGTAGGAAATTAATGTGTAGCCAAGGATGTCCTTTATGATGGTAGTTAATGGTGTATTTATAGACTGGATAGGAAGGATTGGCGCCAATCTTGGTTAGGCTTAGGATTAAGGTGGAGTGGGATGAGATCGAGGGTTGAGATGTGGTTTTGAGATGGTGGTTGTTGGATGGAGGGTAGAGGTGGGTTGGCGCCACATGGAAGGGTGTAGGGAGGTAAGGTTTAGGTAGGGATAGGTTGAGTTGGCACCACTTTTGGGCTTCTTAAAGATGGTGCCAAAAAGGATGATGTCGATGGGATCTTGGTGTGGATGAAGGGTGGAGATGGGCGTTAATGTTGGCACCAAGGGTAAATGGGTCTGGATGTGGAGGTTATCTTGGGTTGGTGCCATTTTTGGCATGGTTAATGGGTAGTTAAGGTGGTGAAAGGGTGTTAATGAGGTGGTGGTTTTTGGTGGAGTTGAGGGTTAAGTGGACAACCATGTGAAGTGGAGAGGAGCTAGGGTTAGCTTAGCTAATAGATGAGTAGAGGAAGAGCTACGGTTTAGCTGAGAGGGAGCTATTTGGAGCTTGAATATATTTGCATGGAGCTGAGCTGATGCTGAAGAAGAGTTGCTTTAGAGCTCAGCTACTAGCTTAGCTACTAGTTCTTTGCTAGTTGCTAAGCTAAGTAGGATGAGTTAAGTTGAGCTAGACTTAATTGATCTAGAGCTGAGATGAGTTGGCTCTGATTTACTAGAAGACTCTCTAGCTAGCTTAGCTAGCTAGCTTAGGTCCTAGAGCTAAGCTCAATTGAGTTGAGTTAGGTTGAGTCTTCATGAGCTAAAATTGAACTGACCTTAGCTGGTTGAGGACTCTTCAGTCGACCAAGCTTAGCTGGTTGAGGAGTAGTAGCTAAGCTTAGTCAAGTAGAGCTACCATGAGCTTTGTGGAGCTGGGTTGAGCTGGAATCCAACTGAGGTGAGTTGGATTGAGCTAAGATCCAGCTGGAATGGGTTCCATCTTCTTCTTCTTGATAGTCTGCCTTTCATATTGCTAGAGTTTAGGTGATCTTCACTGTGTGATCATCCTTGACAATGACATGAAGTGTATGAAAATCAAAATAAGGGGAAAACAATGTAATGCATGCCTAAACTATGAAATGCCTAAATGCAACCCAATACCATAATGAAATGTGGAAAACCTAGGAACCAGATGTGATTTCTAGGTCAAGAATGATGATAAATTGATGTTTATCAACCACCATTAAATCCATTAATCCCACACTGAGGTAAATGCCCCATTTCAACTTGGGTCTTCCCAATCTCCATGAAGTTCTTGAGGAAGGGATGGCCTACATGTCTGATTTGGAGTGAGATTTGCACGATCAGACCTTCGTACTATGTCAAGAAGCAAGTTAGGGGCTCAATTTGAGCCCCCATTGATTTGGGGATTGTGTGTATGTGTGCTACAAGACTAGAGTTGTTGTAGTAGGGAAGCTGCAGTGGGGAAGAAGAGGAGAAGGGCCTATAGTAGCAGCAAATTGCTTCGAAGCTTGAGGTAGGTCTTGTATTCCTTTTATTTTCGTGAATGTTTAGATGCACATTTTAGTCAAAATGTCGAGGAAATGTTGAGGGTGGTCTTGCATTTTTCTCTCCAATTTAGGTGATTTGGAGGTGGTGGGGCACGAGGCACCCCATTCTTTTTAAATGGAAGGACTTGGGTTACATGATATGGAAATCCAATTAGGATTTCAATTCTTGATGTTAGGAAGGTCCTACCGGTAGTTGGGAACCTAAAACGTAGGTTTGATGTTGTGTAGACAGGTTTCCCTGAGCTCCTAAATGGTTGGGAATCAATTAGAGTTGTGTGCAAATTGTTAACACGCAAAGACAGCTTCATGAGATGTCTAATTTTATTATCAAACGTTTAATGAAGGCTCATCAGATCTTTAATTATAAAATTGGATGTTCGCTGGAGAGGAATATTTCTCCAAGACCTCAGTGATTGTAGTTTCGAGTGTTCGAGATTATGGTCAAACATCTGATACTATAGCCAGGGGATGTCTGATGGCCAGATCAGACAAATCCTGTAGCAAGTGCATTTCTATCCCAAAATGCATGCCATCAATCATTTAACACAACTGCCAAATGTCTAGAAAGGTCTCAAGGCATCCAAACATGAGCCTAGACATTCGACAACAAGGGTATTTGGGTCATTTTATAATATGGCCCAGGAGATATCTAATCAATAAGACGAATGCCTTATTTTTCATAATTAAACGTCCAATCAAAGATACAAGATGTTTGATCATAGTTCTAGGATGTCTGATTAATGGGCAGACGTCTAGTAGCTAAGGGTCAGGAAGAGTGACCCTATTGCTACACAGGTCGTCTAATTTTGGCATCAAGTATCTGATAGGCTAAGACTAGACGTCTAACCATAGTATCAGACATTTGATACTGTTATATCAGGTGATGTTTCCGGTTGTGAGTTTGTTGTGTAGATAGTGGTGAAATACCACTAGGGACTTAAGAGTGAGTACTTGGAGAGGCAATCTAGCAGGGAAGCCTAATGGTATCTCTACAGAGAGCCATTGAATTTATGCACGAGATCACTATTGGTGCATCAAAAATCATTGTATTTAGTAAAATGTGTTATAGTATAGCAATGAAAATTAATGCGACATTTAAATTTATAAATGCTCAAAAACCAAATATAAGTTCCAAAGTCATTCGCAGGAAGCAAATATGGAATTCGGAACACTAGTCGAAATATGAGTAAATGAGCAAATAATAAATCACAATAAAGATATTCAACAAATAAATGATTTACTCAAAATGATATTCAATAATAACAATTTGTATCTCAGAAATCAATGGAATAAAAAGAGAATTTAGAACCTAAAAGTGGTGATTTGAATCACCAATTTAATCCTACAATGAAGCACATATGCCAATGCCAACAGTAACTCCAATTTTTCAACAGTGGTCTTGAACCACTTATCTACAAATATCCACGACAGCACAACACTCACATATCTCCACAGTACCTTCAAATCAGATGCCAAACCCTTAGGTTAGATGCCTTAAAGTCACCAATTCTCAACATAAGTACAAGGCAAAACCCTCTTGAAACGGCTAAGTGTTGAGAGTAGAGGCACTCTTCCCAAGGCACATATGCACGCACCCCGAGGGAAAACCTCCCCCCACCCTCCTTAGAATCCTTTCCTCTCCTCAATCCAGAATTGGGTCACTAATCGGATATGCTAATTAGGTAATCAGGTCATGAACAGGGACCAGGCCCACCGGCAGTGGTGGTGGGCGAGGAGTGAGAGAGAGAGTGTGTGTGTGAGGGGACCTCACCCCTTGTGAGAGGCGAATAGCCTACAACATGAATTTGTTGTATGTGCTTCTTCGAGTTTAGTGCCCACGATGTGGGACTAAACAACCTCCTCTCCCCTTCGTGTGCTACAGTTGGGTGTTCTTCCCAAATCAAGCTTGTTGTGTCTGCTGCCGTACTCAATTGATGGCTTGGAATCTTGTGTGAGGTGGAACTGCGTGGCCCGGTGGTGGAGATGAGGCTTGAGAGCAGCTGACGATCGTGGGGGACAAAGACGGTGGAAAGCAGAGGACGGAGCTTGCTGACGATACCTGAAATGTACAAAAATGACCTTTCGGCCTAATTAATAGGTTCAGGAGACTCGCCATGAGGTAGCAAAGGTGATGGCGATGTTGACTGGGTGAATGGAGGCCTCGGGCGACTGGACGGTGGTGATAAAGGTGACTGGAGTGTGGGTGGCTCGAGGAGTAGTTTTGGTGAGCAAAACCCAAAATTAGAAGTGGGCTTTTAATGGTGAGAAGTGAATGGAAGGTCGTGGTGGTGGTGGTTGGGCGTTTTGTTGTCAATGGAGGCTAGGTGAAGCTCACCGAAGCTTCGTCGGTCGTGAAAAAGACGAAGGTGAGAGAAGCATACGATGGTTAATCTTAAAGTCTAAGGGTGTAGGAAGGATCTAAAGAAGGAAAGGAGGAAGAAGAACCTAATATAAGGGACGAAGAGGGTGCGAAGTCCACGGAGGTGTGGCTGCCAAAGCCGAGGATGAAGAAACTTCCAGTGATGAAGAGGGCGACGAGGAGAGGGGAAGAGGGCCTCCACTGTGACTAGTGAGAGGCAGACGACAGTGAGGGATAAGGAGGTGCTCCCAATTTGGTCGTTGGGAAGCTATAGGAGAACGGGGGAGGACATTCGCCAGAGCTATGGTGGAGGTGGCTGGAGGAGAAGAATTAGGGGATTTGGCCTGGAACCGAGCTCAAATTCAACCTAGGAAGTTGGGCAAGCTTATATAGATGTTTTAGGACCTTGAATTGCACGAAATTAGTGCAAGTTCCTTGCGAAAATCGCAAGGAACCTCACACTAAACTTGAGTTTGCTAGCAATGTAGGGTTGGATTTGGTCCTCATGAGGTAGATCATTGCGTAGGGAATCTTTCAATCAATAATCCCTCCAATTTTGGAGGGATTTGATTGATAAATCAAGGAGATCTCTTGGATTGAAGTTCAACAGTTTGGGTTTGATCCTGTTCAGACCTCCAATGGTAGCAATGTTTTACCAAAATGCAAGGAAGACGAGAAAGTTAGGGGGCCATTTGTGAGAAACTTGAAACCTGAGGCCTAAGTGTAAAAAATAAAGATTTTAAGGACTAAATTGTAAACTAAGCCAAGATGGATTCTGATTGGGTCCAAAATTTTATATTAACCTAATTTTGACCCAAAAAATCTAATGGTAAACTTGGATTTGAATTGTAACCACATTTGACTGGGTAAATTACGTAAAAGCTCAAATTAAGGCACATTGTCGTCTGAATCTCTATTCTAGCTCAAAATAGGTTTAAATGGTCAAACCAAAGATACCAAACCTTTTATAATATTTTTCTGACGTTTACGAGGTTTACATTAATTTTACCCTAACAAGAACCTTTCCAATTTAAGTGGAGCTGATAATTAGGGTTTTATATATTATTTTGGTTCTGAAAATGCGTGAAACCCTAATTCAGTCAATGTGAACTCACTTCTTAGTCTCTTATGTTCATTTGACCTTTAATTAACCACTGAGTGACCCATGGTTAATCTACATTTGTGATGTGTTGTTAAAACAACAGAATTAACCATGTTTTCTTGTCTTCTCAAAACAAATTAGAGTGGAATTATGGTTCTCAATGATTGCATAGCAAGCTACGTCAATAAATATGTCATCTTGTGTTATTTCCTAGCATTACCCATGCATTTTATGTAGCTATACTTGCATTTGTAAATATTCACTTGCATGCATTTCTAAAGAGGGGAAGAGAGTGAGAACAAATGACCATTCAATCCACTTCAATTCCATCTCATCTCAAACACACATAATAATTAACATATTCATTATGTGCTTGCATTGCAAATTCACCGTCCTTTTTTTTTCCTCCATTCAATTGCGATTGCATAGAGCTATGCACCCGTCCATTTGCATGGGGAGAGGCACACGCTCTCTCTATAAAAGAGCACGCACCCCTCCCCCACAGAGCTTCAGCCGATCACCACACCACATAGCCAATTCCTCTCCCACCCTCAGACCAACACACCACACACTCACTCACTGCCGGCCACTCTCTTCCTCTCTCTCTCTCTCTCCATACCTAGCTCCTCTTCTCACTAGTTGAGAAGAGGCACACTGTGTGCAGGAGAAGCTCACCGTGGTCTCAGACCCCACAGTGAGCTCCACCACCACCCAACTCCTTCGCAAGCAGGTGGGCGTGGTGGATTCCTATTTTGATTTTCATTTGCGTGCTCTTCTTTATTTTCTATTTTCCTATTTTTTCTCTCTATCTCATCGCCTTCGCCATTAGAGTGGAACTTCAAGCTCTGAAGCTCGACCTGAGCCACGGTGCGCCCAGCACCTCCGAGCGCCTCCGCACGCATGCACAGACCCCTCAGGCTCCCCTTCCGTGCACATGTGCGTGCTCCACAGCTTCCCCCGTGCTGCATCTGCTCAATCGGTTACCACTCCGCGCGGCACTGTAGTGCACTGTTTACCACAGTCAGCGTGACACTGTAGTCACCAACAAGCTTCTCACTTAGCCGATGGCTCCGCACTCTCTCTCCTCAGCGCTATCACCTCCACCCGGTCATCCCCTGCACGGGCACTTCACCCAACGCCCATGCCTCTTCTGCACCCGCACCCCATTCCTCAACAAACGGCCCTTGTGCGTTGCGGGCTCTTCCCTAGCGCCTGCACGTTGCGCTTGCACCATCCCCGCACATCGCCTGTGGTGCGGCCCTCCCTCACGCACCTACGTGCTACATCACCGCACTCCAATGCGTGCACGCACTCTTCACACACGCCCGCTCCCTCACTCACCCAGACACACCTACTCTCTCACACAGCACACACAGACGCACACTCTCCCTCACACTTGCACACCTTGATACACATACACCTACACGCATACATATTGACGAGTTGATTTTTCGCTTTCAAAAATGATGATTAAGATGATTTGTCGTAGTATTTCTAAGTGCTGGAAAATCAACTAATCCAAACAATTAAAATAACCACTCAATTAGAAGCGAGTCGTATCCACAGGGAGGCAATGACCTATTAAAAACTCACACAAGATGTCAAGCAGAAATTCTCAAATATACTCTCCCAAGTAATAGAATAATAATTAAGCTCAAACCTCCTTTTAAGGAAATCACTTAAAGTTATATTTATGTTTAATAACATGGTGATCATAAAATTCCTATGACCAAAAGTGAAATCCCAAAATAAAGATTGTCAAAAACAATCATCGTAAATATAAATGCTACTAGGGCATGACTTCCCTTGAATAAAACCAAGAAAACCTTTTAAGTGAAGGGAATCATGTAAGATAATGTTGCAATAGTCATTTTACAAAAGAGGAGGAGCATTCTCATCAAAATCACATAATATTTAATTGATTTAATGATATAGGAATGAAGTAGCAATGACAAGCAATGTAAAAACTAATGGCATGGTTCCCGTAGCAAAATAGGGGAAGATCTTTGCCATGCTTGCACACGTGGAGGAGACCACGACTGGAAGCTTGAAGCTCACCGAAGGTCGAGTGGGCCAAGGGCTACTCGGCGGTGGTGGTAACATGGTGAACGATGACCAGCAACGGTCGCTAGAGAGGAGGAGGCCTCCAGCGGTGGAGACGTGCTCGCGGCGTGCGCAGACTATGGGGGACCTCCCAAAGTTGTGGGTGGCCTCGTAAGGGCAAGACAAGGTCGATCGCATTGACGGAACGGAGTGTCATGGTCGAAGGTAGTGGTTGCATGTGGATGTGGACGGTGGGTGATGGGTTCCTTCGTGGCGATGGTGAAGAGGAAGAAGTTGGTGGAGGATAGCACGCAGGTGCTGGGCGTGTGTGTGCGGAGGGGGCTCGGGCACGCGAGTGCACGCTGTTGAAGGGGACCACACGTTGGAGGCGAGGAGGCGCAGGCGCGAGAGGGCGCTACTGGAGGACGTGCGGCTACGCGTGTGTTGCTGCGGGCACGGTGGAGGCGCAGCGAGGGGGAGCACAGGGGCATGCACACACAGCTGCTGCACACTGGATTACGCACAGCCTCTACTGAAGGTGGCGTGCTACGATGGGCTGGGTTGCGCGGGGGCGAGGAGGGTAGTGGCGCGTTGTTGGTGATGATGGTGGTGGGTTTCGTTGAAGTGGAGGAGAAACAGAGGAAGAAGGTGGTAAAGAGGCTTCAAACATTCGGGAAGCTTCCCGAACGTCTTAAAATTACGAAAATGGTTGTTGGCGCGTTAGTGCGGTGGTGGTTGCTAGTGATGGCGGTGAGGGTGTGCACGGTGATGGTTGCATGTCGTCGGAGACGCATGCACACGGTGTTGGCACGAGTCCACCGGCTTGGTGCGGCGAGCTATCATCTCGCCGACCCATGGTGTGGTGGAGCTCGGTCTTGGAGATGCATGGTGGTGTTGATGGAGGTGAGCTCGAAGCTCTTCACAGTGGTGGAGTGGAGGCGGAGTCTCCTCAAGCACGATAGCAACTCCCCCTCTCTTGTAGCCGTCTGCATGGATTTGAAATGGAGAGGTAGGAGCAGATCCACATTCTTCGCTCATCTTCATTGCGACCATCACTTCATGCGTTGTGCACAACTATAGCAACTGTTGAAGAAGAAAAATTAATAAAATAATAAATGAAATGATGACTTATTTATCTTCAAACCCTCACATAATATGTTAATTCTAATACATGCATATAATGCAACCTAAAGACTAATGCACACATGCCAAATAATTTATATATGAATGTAATGCATACAAGCAATTATATATAAACTAAATTATTTATTTCTTAATGTATGCTATGTATACGTTAATATTAATCTTATGCCTAAGCACTTAAGTAACTAATTAGCCCACAAATATGGGTTCATCAAATGCCCCCATGCCTAGTTTCTGCTAGTCTCTAGCAAATTCAAGCAATAACCTAACTCTTCAAGTGGACTAGCCAACCAAATTGGTCTTCCTTTAGAAACATGTTAAGTTCAAACTTTAAACCTAAGGTTCACAAGTAGTTGGTAAGTTACAAACTAGGTCAACTAAGGACGAGTTGCAGGCATAAATTTCCTTGATTTCTAGCTCTACCCTTAGGTTTATTGGTCCCAGAGATTAAAGCATCCGTGCATGTGCATTGGTCTGATTTATTTGAGATTAGTATGATTGCCAACCCAGAAAAGAAAGTAAGAAAGATTTTTTTTTTTTAATTCTTCTAAGTCTAACCTTGTATCAGCTATCAACACGGTCTGTGTCAGATTCACTGTCCCCATCATCGAACCTTGAAGGGTAGCTGACTTTCAATGCTTCAAGATAGCATCGCCCATAGTGACCCCAAAAACTTCTGGCAATCGACACTTCGAGATAGTATCGCCCATGGATTTCTTAAGCGAATTCAGGCCTGTGACAATCGGCACTTTAAGATAGGGCCGTCCATGATACCTGAACCGCATAATGCGCTTACATACCCCTAGTAGGATGGATATCCTAAGAGACAAGCGTCGAGGTGACATGTTATCATCGCATCCTCAAGGTGAGTATATACTCCACCTCTTCTGCGGTAGGAACTCATCCAATCAAATTATGTATTCAAGCTTCTCCTGAGTCAGAACTAAGAGAACCAAATTTTCTTCAAGAAAGGAATTAAGGTGATCATTATTTACACAAGACCAAGTGTGTATGAAATGTGGATGCTTAAGTTACAATGACTCGCAAACCAAAAGGTAGAAAAATACACCAAGTACTACCTAGCCTTTAACTAAATCTCTAACTTTCCCTCCTCAACCTTTTGAGGAATGGTTTGCAACTTAACTCCTACTTAAGTTTTTAAGTCCACAAAGGACCCTAAGGATCTAAAGCTAGTAGCTCAACTTACCTTCTAAAGTCAGACACCTAGAGTCAATTTAGTTTAACCTAAAGTTCTAGTCTTATGCCTAAGAATGCAGGGCCCAGCTAGTTAAGCTCAATACTAAAATTTTCTCTCTTTTTTTTTGAGAATGCAAATGTATGCAATGCAGAATTCTTTAACTAAATACATGAATGCACTATATATAAATGCTATGTATATCCCCAAGTATACCCCCCCATGCCTAAAATCTGCAATGTCCCCATTGCATAGAAGAATATTACCTGGGTTAGAGATGGGCTGCCGTTATTTTGTTGGCAGTCGAGTAGCCAAAGAACCTGCAAGTCAGGTTCTAAAACCAAAGAAATAGGCCTTAAAAATGAGAAAGTAATGCTGGCCTAGAAAACAGGTAATCTAGGATGTTGGTGAGCTGATGATGAATCCCGATAACAAATACTCACCCAACCAAGATGGGAATGAAATCTTCCCAGATCACCAGAGGAGGTTCTAAAGGATAAACTAGCATAACAACCTCCAAAGAGGTAGAAGGAGGATGACAAGGATCCTCCAAAAGGAATGGGAAAGGAATGGTGTAGAGATAAATCCCCAAGATAATGGACTGACTATAGGAATCATCAATCCATACCCGATTTCCCATTACAAGAGATATTGGTCTGTTAAGTCCCCGGGTCAAAACAATAGTGATCATATCTTTAAGCCAAGGATTGTCTAGAGTGTCTAAGTTTCGAGGTTGCAAGATGGCCATAAGATCTAAGGTAGGTCTATTCGACTCAGTATCCATGCCTAACAACCACTCCAGTTCTTCAATCGCGTCCCTAGCATCTCTGGTAATATCACAAGCATCTACTTGCTCTTCATTAGTGATCATTTTTGCACATGGAGTCAAATTTTCACCTTCAGACATAGGCGAATCAGAGGATGACTCAGAATCAAATGAAGGCAGGTCAGAAGCAACAGATTTAGAGATTACCATATCAATCTCATCCCCAAGTTCTTGTTCTTTACTCAAATCCTCCCCAGAGTATATATGTGAATCCACATAAATTTCAAAAGTTACTTCCACATTTTCCATTATTTCATCATGAGGAGGGATATCATCAATGGGTGTGCTAAAGAAACCTAATTTGGTCAACTTTATGACATCCTTAGGGGTTAATTCTTCAAATAATACATAATCACCCTTAATGTCACTCCAAATCTTGAATGTAGATTCCTCATATAATTCATCCTTCTCATCATACAATTCATCATATACTCAAAGTCTATAATCATCTAAAATCTCAACAAATCTCCAAAGGCACTCTATCTGGGGTAAATGGTTTACACTGGTGACATTGGACTCCTCAGGTAGGTGAATTTCTTTAAGGTTAGGTTCCCTAAGGGTGGGTTTGAGTTCCATCTTGTGATCAAAATGGAGGGCAGGATTAACAACTTGACTTCAACCCACTTCATCAAATGTCACGAAAATACTATCATCAGGGTCGAGGTCTTCCAATGATATCATCATTCCCTTCTTTTGACTCCAGTATAATTCAGGTGAATACTCAACATGATCATCATCTTCCTCAAGTTGCCACCTTTCTTCATCCTATGTATAGCTACTTTCATACATATCCTCCTCCCACTTATGGCGTTGACCTCCCAAGGAAGTTCCATTTAGCAAGGAAGGTTCAAAATCAATCCCATAGAAGTAGCTATTCTCCTTTTAGAATCCCCAAAATTTCCCTCCAACTTAGGGCATGGCTCTCCCATAAGAGATGCATCTAGCGTAGAGGGGTGCATTTCATCCTCAATGGGGTAGATTGGGTGGCTAATTTCTTCTTTTTCTTGTTAGTCTGCTCTCGAAGATTCTCCTAACAATTCAATCATTTCATCTTGCATTTTCTGTATTTCCATCTTCAAGGAGGAGAGGTCGTCATTACTATCGAGAGAAGTCAAGCTTAGGCTAATAGTTTCTAGGAGTTTTTGTCCAACCATTATAATTATTCAAGGAGGGTGGGTTGGGTATTTCTATGGTGTATGGAATATTAGGCAAGGCAAATCCCGCTTCTAGGTTCTGCTCACTGATTTGGGGCTTAACCACACCAATACTCCTATAATAGTAGTAAAAAGGATCCCACTGGTTGTCATTTTGTCCATCAAAAAATGGACCATCTCAGAGTATGGGATCGAAGATTGCAGAATGGGGGTAAGGGTGTGAGCAAGATGTGAAAGGATGAAAGTCAACGTGGTCCATTCTAACTCACACCACAATCAGATTCCCCAAGCAAACACAAATCAAACTTTTTAGGTCATTAATCAGTTAGGCTTTTGAGATTTTAAGTACACTTGTAGGTGACAAATCAAGTTATCTAAGCAGTTACGCACCTAGTTGTTGGCCTATAATACCCTTAAGAAGACCTAACTGGGACTTAGGTGATTCTCCCTAAAGCCCAAAAAAGTTTAGTCACCACCAAACACAGTAAAGAGGGATGCAAGTAGGGTCAAATCCTTCCTTTGAAGCGTTGCTTTCGTGGTGCTTCTTAACTACCCTCAATACGCAAGGTTTGGAAGTAACTTTACCTTTGAACTAAAGTTCGGGTCACTTTAGACCCCAGTAATAGAAGTCTCTAGTCCTAGTGATTCCAAACCTGAGGAGTGTCTAAACGCATGCCGTGGTGCAAGAAATATAAATGTGCATACACCGTAAAACTTTTGAGTTTGAATTTTGAACTGCAGCACAATATCTCAATTCAAGTCATTTTTTTTTAATGTTCCTCCTTTAGTTAAAGTCTTTTTTTAGAAAATGTGATCACTTGTTAATTCTTTCAAAATAATTTAGGCGGTCTTGTCTTTACATCCAGATGCAAAAGCGTGAACAATATATGAATGCAAAGTAAAAGAGAACATACCTTGCTTCCTGCAATTTTCAATGAGATGCACACAAATGCAAGCAAAATAAATCTAGAGGCTGCTCCTTCAATCCTAAATGATTCGACCTGGGGTAGGCAGCTTCTAAAAGGCAACTTGTATTTTTCTTTTCTTTTTTTTATACTTATGCACAATCAAGAAAAATAAAATCAATCCACAAAAGAAAGTAAAAACATAAGTCTAAATAAATGGGAACAGACTCCCGCAAAAATTACCCACGCAGGAGCCTAAAAGAAGGTCGGGGAACAAACCCCTAAAAATGTACCCCAGAACAAGGGTTTCCCAAATGAATGTACTAAGATAAAGAGAAGAGAGAAAAAAGAAAAACATCTACAGCTAAATGGATGAGATGAAGATGTGGTCCTCCGGATATCCCCTCCAACGGTGGAAACAAGGTCCACTGAGGCGTTGTTGAGGCGACGTGTTGCTCCTTCTCCCAGTGTTGCAACTCCACCGATGATGTAAAGGATCGCCTGATCTTTGAGGCTAGTGTGGCAAGACGTTTTCAAATACGCGTACATCGCACCAAACAAATAATCGAATTAAAATATGCCTCAAATAAAATGTGAACAAATAATTAAATAAATGCGAGTCTAACAGGCTTGTTGCTACCACGGCAACGTCGTCATTTGACGAGTTGATTTTTCACTTTCGAAAATGATGATTAAGATGATTTGTCGTAGTATTTCTAAGTGGTGGAAAATTGATTAATCAAAACAATTAAAATAACTACTCAATTAGGAAGTGTCGTATGCTACTTGGGCATGACTTCCCTTGAATAAAACCAAGAAATCCTTTTAAATGAAGGGAATCATGTAAGCTAATGTTGCAATAGTCATTTTACGAAAGAGGAGCATTCTCATCAAAATCACAATATTTATTTGATTTAATGATATAGGAATGAAGTGGTAATGGCAAGCAATGTAAAAACTAATGGCATGGTTCCTGTAGCAAAACAGGGGAAGAGCTTTGCCATGCTCGCACGCGTGGAGACCACGATTGGAAGCGTGAAGCTCACCGGAGGTCGAGTGAGCCGAGGGCTGCTCAACAGTGGTGGTAGCATGGCGAGCGGTGACCAGTGACGGTCGCCGAAGAGGAGGCCGCCGGCAGTGGAGGTGTGCTCACGACGTGCGCAGACTGCGGGGGACCTCCCGAAGGTGTGGGTGGCCTCGTGAGGGCAAGACAAGGTTGATGGCATTGACGGAACGGAGTTTCGTGGTCGAAGGTAGTGGCTACGTGTGGATGTGGACGGTGGGTGATGGGTTCCTTCTTCGTCAGTGGTGAAGAAGTTGGTAGAGGATAGCATGCAGGCGCTAGGCGTGCGTGTGCGGAGGGGGCTCCGGAGTGCAGGGGCACGCTACTGAAAGGGAATGCATGCTGGAGGTGAGGAGGCACGGGTGCGCGAGGGCGCTGATGCGCAGCCGCGCACGTGTTGCTACGGGCACGGTGGAGGCACAGCGAGGGAGATGCGCGGGCTGGAGGTGAGGGGGAGCGTAGGGGCACACGCATGCAGCTGTTGCACGTTGGGCTACGCCTAACCTCTACTGAAGGTGGCACACTACTACGGGCTGGGTTGCGTGCGGGCAAGGAGGGCAGTGGCGCATTGTTGGTGATGATGGTGGTGGGTTTTGTTGAAGTGGAGGAGAAATAGAGGAAGAAGAAACGAAGAGGAAGAAGGTGGTAAAGAGGCTTCAGACGTCCAGGAAGCTTCCCAGACGTCTTAAAATTGCAAAAATGATTGCTGGCGCATTAGTGCGGTGTTGGTTACTGGTGATGGCGGTGAGGGTGGTGCACGGTGATGGTTGCGTGCCATCGAAGACGCACGCGCACGGTGTTAGCACGAGTCCACCAGCTTGGTGCGGCTAGCTGTCACCTCGTCAGCCAACGGTGTGGTGGAGCTCGACCTTGGAGACGCACGGTGGTGGTAATGGAGGTGAGCTCGAAGCTCTTCACAATGGTGGAATCAGGGTGGAGTTTCCTCGAGCCCAGTAGCAGCTCCTCTCTTGTAGCCATCTGCATGGATTTGAAATGGAGAGGTAGGAACAAATCCACATTCTCCGCTCGTCTTCACTGCAGCCATCACTTCATGCGTTGCGCACAGCTGCAGCAATCGTTGAAGAAGAAAAATTAATAAAATAATAAATGAAATGATGACTTATTTTTCTTCAAACCCTCACATAATATGTTAATTCTAATACATGCATATAATGCAACTTAAAAACTAATGCACACATGCTAAATAATTTATATGTGACTGTAATGCATACAAGCAATTATATATAAACTAAATTATTTATTTCTTAATCTATGCTATGTATACGCTAATATTAATCTAATGCCTAGGCACTTAAGTAACCAATTAACCCACAAATATGGGCTCATCACACACACACACATATATATAGTTGTATACACTTATATGGTTATATATACTTATATACACATATCCACATTCTCCTATACATATATTCACCTCACATCTCCTACCCTCATACCTGTCCACTCACCCCTTCACCGCGCATCGTATCACGGGAATATTCGCACCAATTGCGAATATTTCCCGATACCTGCGCAAGGCAATCACTTCCACCCACACTCATACACATCCGCTCCACACTCCATGCAGCACTTAGCCTTATTGGTTGCATCTTGCTAGACGTGGACCAACTTGACACCGCATTACATCCCATCCCCATTTCCATCTTCACCCCTATTGTTTCTATATCTACTTACATATCTACTATATTTATATATACATATACTAAGCTAAGTATCTCTTTTCATTTCTTTCTTTGCATTTTATTTTGCTTCCATTTGTCTTTTGTTTTTGCTATTAAAAAAAACAAAAAAAAGTATAAAAGAGAAAAGATAATTCTTGTCTTACAGGTACCCGATCTTGTGAGTGACAAGATCAATCTTGGAACCCTAAGTTGACTTCAAACCAAGGATCATTTGGTTCAAGGTCATGGACTTCATTTCTGAGGGTGTGCCTCAAGGGCAACTTTATCAAAAAAAAAAAAAATATTAAAAGTAGAAAAAAAAATCAAAAACATAATAAACGTGAGGAAGAGATGTGTTCTAAGAAAGGCATAGAAACTTCTTAATCTCCTAATTCCTGCCTCCCTGAGATCGACCTTGGGCCTAAAAGTGACCAGGATAAAATCAAATAGGTCAGGTTAAAATTTTTGTAAAACTGGTGTAGACTCGATTTAGGTTAGCTCACTATACTAATTTAGACGATAATATCACCATATTAAATAAGTCTATACGAGTCCGCAACACGTTTTTCTAGCACCGTTGTTGGGGAAGCACTATTTGAAGTAAGTGTTTCTATCCTTTTCCTTTGTTTCTTTTCCCACCCTTATCTTCACGGGTGTGTTTGTTTGTATTGTGCAGGTGAGCTGTTACTAGGAGACACAAAGAGAAGATGGGAGATAGGAGCAAGGCCAAGGCGGGAGCATGAAGTTGCTGCCGTCGCCTCTTAACTCTTCGCAACCGTTGCAGAAAAGGTTAGTGTTCTTCTCTTTAGTAAACTAGATCCTTTTATCACCTTCAATTCAAAATTTAAAAAAAAATCTAAAAATTCCAAAAACCTTAAAAAATGTTTCTTGGGAATTTCTTGGGGCGAGTGGACTAAAATCGACTTGCTGATTGTTTGCTATCATCCCCACCACCCCTTGATTTTCCGCAAACTTCGCATAGCAAAAATTCAAGAATCTTGATTCTTCACAATTTCGTTGTGTGAAGTCTTCTTAGAGGCAAAATAAAAATTAATTAATTGTCATCCTTCCTTGCCTCATTTATTAGCATTTCAGGATCACATTTTTAGTGGGCAGGCTTGGAATTGAATTGATTTCAACCCCACAACAACTTTACATTTGCCTTAGATTCAATCCCGAATATTTCAACCCCAACATTTTCATTTTCTTTACATCATTTGGTGGTTGAGCCCTTGTGTGGAATCTCATTTTGCTGATTGGGAGCACTTGAATTGAAGTATTTTGACTCCCTCTCACATTAAGCTAAAATTGACTTATGCATCCACACATAGAAATTTCCATTTAGGGAAGTCCATTGCATTTTAGCATGCATTAACTAATCAACATTGAAAAAGGGTTTGTTAGGTGCAAAAAGAAGTATTCTGTGAAAATCAGATTGGTTGAATTGGTAATTCGCTGTAATCACAAAATCCATATTACCTAAGAATTGAATTCTAAAAGCCATTCACCATTTAAAACTTTAATTCGAGGAGATTTTCTCGTTGCATGCTTGCTTAACACACTCTTAAAATCAACGCACTTGGGCATTCCCCGTATACAACGCCCTTCACATTCCAAAGCACTTGAATCCTAAGCCTCTTAATTAAAATTGGTAGTAACTTGACACAATTAAGGTTTGGAGGTCTAACTACCTACGTGTAGTGCTTACGTACTGTTGCGGGTTCCCGCATACTATCGGGTGTCTAAGACTGAGGTGAACGGCCTTTCAATCTAGCTCAGTGGTTCCGCGGTGCTCGTATTCTATTCCGTAAGTCGCAATAGTAGGTAACTTAGATCTTTAGGTCAAAGAAACACATTTAGAGGTTAGGACCTTGATTGTTTGATTTGTCATCAAGTGCACCTATTCGGCGTCTTTTCTCTTATCCCCTGCTCTCTTCTCATCACCCCAATTCATCTTTCGGCAGTGCATGTTTGGGAGGAGATCAAAAAATCCTAAACTGTTTGAATTGTCTGAAAACTGTAGAAGGGTAGAAGCTGGTGAATCGTCCTCCTCCTTTATAAACATGGCTGCTCACCTACCCCAAATCCTGAGGGAGGAAATCGCCCCCTCCAAATCCACCAGGTGGTGGAGCTGTTGACCCATTAACCCACCTCCAGGCCCAAATGGAATTGTATAATGAGCAGATTGAAGCCATTAGGGAAACCTTGAAGGAAATGCAAAACCTTCCCGAACGGGAGGAGCCCAAGTCTCTTAGGTCTTATCAGAATCCTGCTGCTACAGAAACGCGTGGGCATATTCATGTCCCCGTAGGCGAGGAGGATTTCGAATTAAAACTGAACGTAATCAGCCTAATTAATTTCCATTACCATGGATTGGCCAGTGAAAACCTTTTTCTTCACTTGAAGGACTTAACCCATTTAGCTGAAATGATTAAACCAAGAAACATCAGGTTGCGTATTGTCCTCATGAAAATGTTCCCATTTTCGTTGCGAGACAAAGCAGTGCAATGGTTGCGCACCATTGGGAAACCTCTCCGAACTTGGGAAAAGATGTGTACAGCATTTCTCAAGAAAATTTTCCCAATCAGGCACACCAATGCGCTTCGCCGTGCTATTACTTTCACGCAACAAAACGGTGAGCAGTTTCATGAGGTCTGAGAAAGGTATAATGACCTCCTCAGGAAATATCCACACCACGGTCTGCCTAAGTGGCATGTAACCCAGATCTTCTATTATGGGTTAAATGAAACTTTGAGGCAGATTGCAGACGCTTCATGCGGAGGGAATTTCATAAATAAAGATAAGGATGGAGCATTCGAATTGTTTGAAAATATAAGTGAACTCAATGAACAATGCCTCCATTGTTGCCTTTAATCATACCAGCATGCCTTGCAATGTTCACGAAGTTGACACAGGACCCTCCCATTCATCCACAAATCTTAACTTAATTGCACAAAAATTGGATGAAATCTCCGTCGTGTACAAGAAGCTGGACAAGCTTCTAGCCAACCCCGCCTGCTCTATGACAAACACCTCCACACCATCAATCCATTACAATCCTAATCCTTCCAATGCCAAGCTTATTCTTAAGAATCCTGTGAGACCGTTCTTACCGAGTATCGCACCGAGCGATTAGGTGAGCAATGTGGACTTGGCTTCTACAAGCCAATATTTTGACATGGAAGACCAAGCCTCCGTGTGCTCGGATGCATATACACATGCAGACTCACCAGAAGAAGCTTGTGCCCTAGGGAACAACCCGTTCTCTGCCACCTATAACCCAGGGTGGTGAAATCATCCTAACTTCGCATGGTCCAGTAACCTGCAGCGCCAAACCCCGCAGGTGGACCAATGCTACCGTCTGCACCCGTCATCTCAAGGGCCCAGTATAACCCTGTGGCAAATTTGCTGTCGGGCCCTTGCGTACCTCAAACGAAACACGCATCAAGCCCTATTGATAAATTGATCGTATGATGACGGAAATGTCGAAGCGTCATGAAGAAAACATGACCTCTCTTTAGCACCAATTGGCACAGCAGAATGCTGAGATCAGTCAACTATGCATGGCGACTCGATCTCAGGGCACTCTTCTAGCCCAATTTGTTCCTAACCCGCGAAATTTTGTAACTCGTAGTCTGCAACCACAGGTATGACTTGCTCAGGGGCAGGTTCATCAGATTCTACAAGCTCTGAGCACTCCACCTAGCTAATCCCGCAACAGCACATCACTCTTATGTCCCTATTGTGAACCCTCCTCCGCCTTATGATCCCATTGGACCTGCGACATCTAATGCGATTACTACGAGGAGTGATAAGAAAACCGTCGATCCGCCTCGACCTGATCCTAGCCTATCTTCATCGGCCTCTTATTCAAGATGCGCATCTCATTCTCATGAGGACGATACACCCAAACTGGTGCCAGAATCAGTCCCATTCCCTAAGGCTCTACTAAGGGAGCCAAAAGGAAGAAAAAAAAACACGTAGGCCTTTAATAACCTGCATAATTTATTTAGGGATGTTGAGATCAAAGTACTCCTATTGGAGGCTTTCGATCATATACCCATTGTCGCCTGATTCTTCAAAGACTACACTACACTCAGGCGACAGTCAAAGAAAACAAAGAATCCGATGGTCCTCTCGCCTCATGTGAGTTGTGTTATACTATCAAATCTACCACCGAAGCAAAAAGATCTGGGCACATCGCTTATTTCATGTAGCATCCAAGGCTGCAATTTTAACTGTGCCCTACTTGATCTAGGATCTTCCATCAATCTTATACCAACCATCATGCTCAAAAAATTTACCTTAGGAAATCTGAAACACACCCCTGTCACATTGCAATTGGCAGATCGTTCTATCAAAATCCTGAAGGGTGTGGTGGAAGACATGGTGATTAGGGTCAACAGTCTTTGTTTTCCTGCTGACTTTCTTGTTTTCGATATGGAAGTTCCTAGCTCACTTTCTAATTGTCCGATCATTCTTGCTCGACCTTTCTTGGCCACAACCCACGCCCATATCGACTATGAGTCGGGTTGCATTGAGATCACCGTGGCTCTGAGAAGCTCAAGCTAGACATTTTCAAGGCCACCAAGAACTTTGATTGCAATTGCATCGAGGATGACACGTCTGATGAAGACATGGCTGTCAGTACGTGTATCGGACTAATAGGGACCTATTCTGACTGCTGTGGATTGCCCCTGGGCATAAACTATCACCTGACAGACTTATACTGTGACATTTCCCCACCTCTCCCCTTGCCCATATCTTCTGATCAGACTTCTGACAAGGTTTTCTCCGCTTCCCACACCTCATGGTCTAAATCATGTCCGGGCTACTCACCGCTAGTCCACCCTCTTGAAGACCGGATTACCCTTGCTTTCCCGCTAAATCAAGCAGAAATGCTACTCCACACTGGGACCTTGAGCCTAAATGCTGATCACTGGGGCTCTCCTTTCTTGGATCTATCAATCCAAGATGCCCCTCTTCTTGGACAATCTGAGGGCAAACTTCTGTCTCCTGCCCTTCTTTCTTCTGACCCTTTTGGGACACTTGTCCCAAGAAATGCCAGATCTTTCACCATCCACTCCCGAGCTGAAAGCGCTACCTGATACGCTTAAATATACTTTTCTAGGAACAAATGAAACGCTCCCTGTATTAGATGGTGTTAACCAGGGAGTAAGAGTACAAGCTAATGAAGGTGCTTATGGAACACAAGGCAGCCATTGGATGGTCTAGCATTAGCCTCTCCTACTACACTCACCGTATATACACGGAGGAGGAGGCTCGACCATCCCGGGATGCAGCAACGTCTCAACCCTAACATGCGAGAGGTCATTAAAAAGCAAATTATTAAGTGGCTGGATGCAGGTATAATCTACTCGATTAGTGACAACCCCTTGGTGAGCCCGATTCATGTCGTGCCCAAAAAGGCAAAACTCACCATTTGTGTCAATGGCAAGGACGAATCCATCCCTACACGCACTCCTACATCTTGGAGAGTGTATGTAGATTATAAGAAACTAAATGCTGCAACAAAAAAAGACCATTTTCCGCTACCTTTTATTGACCAAATCCTGAAGCGATTAGTGAGAAATAAATTTTTTTGATTCCTGGATGGATTCTTTGAATATAACCAGGTGGCTATTGACCCCCAAGACCAAGAGAAAACTACCTTCACCTGCCCCTTTGGCACCTTCACATTTAGAAGGATGACATTTGGACTCTGTAACGTGCCAGCAACTTTCCAGAGATGTATGCTGCTGATATTTCACGATATGGTGGGTGACTTTCTTGAGGTCTTCATGGATGACACCAGTTGCTGGCCAACCTGACAAGTATTCTCAGAAGATGTATTGATGTGAACATCGTGCTTTCTTGGGAGAAAAGTCATTTTATGGTACATGAGGGGATTGTTCTCGGTCACATCATCTCCGAACGGGGTATTGAGGTGGATAGAGCTAAGCTAGAGGTGATTGCAGATTTACCTGTGCCTAGATCTGTCCAACAAATCCACTCCTTTTTAGGACACGTCGGTTTCTATAGGAGATTCATCAAAGACTTCTCTAAGATTTCTAGACCTTTAACTCATCTCTTATCAACCGACGTATCCTTTGATATGGGCCCCGACTGTATACAAGTATTCACACAGTTGCATGAGGTTGTCACCAAGGTCCCGGTTCTCCAGCCACCTAATTGGTCCCTCAACTTTGAACTCATGTGTGACGCTTCTGACCTTACAGTCAGACCCATCCTAGAACAAAGACACGATAGACACCCCTTCATGGTGTACTACGCCAGTAAGACGCTAGACGAGGCCCAGCATAATTATACGACTACTGAGAAAGAACTACTGACGATCGTCTTCAGGCTGGCAAAATTCTGCTCTTACCTTCTGGGCTCGCATGTTACTGTATTCACTGACCACATGGCCATTCGTCATCTCATGCACAAGGATGCCAAGCCTAGACTGATTCGTTAGATCCTTCTGCTCCAAGAATTTGACCTTGAGATACGCGATAAGGCTGGAGCTCAGAATGTTGTTGTTGATCATCTCTCGAGACTGGACCCTGACCACATTGGACTTACGTTGCCGATTAATAAGGTTTTTCCCGATGAGCACCTACTGGCGATTAATGTGGCAAGTGGACCTTGGTATGTTGACATTGCCAATTACCTTGCTTCTGGCTCCCTTCCACGTGGTTGGCCTAAAAACCAGCACGAGTGTTTCATCGTAAAAGCAAAATATTATTTCTGGGATAATCCACTACTTTTTTGAGTAGGTGCTGATCAGATCATCCGTTGCTGTATTCCTGACGAGTTACCCAGTGTGCTATCCTTCTGTCAAGATCAAGCCTGCAAAGGCCATTTCTTTGGGAGGAAAACTGCAGCCAAGGTGTTGCAGTGTTGTTTCTTTTGGCCCTCCCTTCACTAGGATGCACACAATTATGCTAAACGATGCACTAGGTGCTAGTTGCTAAGGTCAATGTCATGACATGACATGATGCCCTTGCAACCCATCCTAGCTATTGAAATCTTTGACATTTAGGGAATCGATTTCATAGGTCCCTTTCCTCCTTCCAATGGCTTTGAGTACATCCTCATTGCTATTGATTATGTTTCGAAATGGATTGAGGCTATTCCCACGCACCATGCTGACCATGTCATATCTACTCGATTTGTCAAAGACTACATTTTTGCGTGTTTTGGGAACCCTCGAGCCATTATCTCTGATGAAGTCATTTTACCCATGCATCTTTTCGGGCACTTCTGAGGAAATACGGAGTCCACCACCATATCGCATCTCCATATCATCCTCAGACGAATGGCCAGGCTGATGTGTCGAACTGGCAAATCAAGCAAATTCTCTAGAAAACGGTTCAACCTGACTGTACGGATTGGTCCAACAAGCTGATTAACGCACTTTGGGCGTATTGGACTGCCTTCAAGGCTCCCTTTGGTATGTCTCCCTATAGAATTGTTTACAGGAAGCTTTGTCATTTGCCTATGGAGCTGGAGCACCACGCTTATTGGGCTATTCGCCAATGTAACCTCGACGCAGACCTGTGTGGTCGAAAAAGGAAACTCCAACTCCAGGAGCTGGAAGAGCTCCGTCGTGAGGCTTATGATTCTGCCTTGACTTTTAAACAATGCACTAAGGCCTTTCACCCCAGTCACATTCGCCGGAAAGAATTTGAGTCATCGCCGCAAGTTTGGCTTTATAATGCCTGACTCAAATTCTTTCCAGGGAAATTAAAGTCCAAATGGACTGGTCCCTACTTGGTCTCGAGACCATTTCCTAACGGGACCGTCGAAATTGAAGATCCCAGATCTGGGCATAAATTTACGGTCAATGGGCAGCGGTTAAAACCCTATCTTACTCATGAACCTTCCCCTATTGGTGAAACTATTGCCCTACTGAAGGGTAACTGACTTCGTGCCTCACTCTGAGTCTAGTTGGGGACGTTAAATTCAGTGCTCATTGGGAGGCACCCAAGCAACACTCCTCCACTTTTACCTTCACATTCCATTTCACTTCACTTCACTTTGCACTTCTTCACTTTTCACTTCACCACCCACCATCCACCCGCCCTGTCACCCTACTGTATACCTCCTACCTCAGCTCTCGTACCAAGACCCTTGGACCTTGCTTAACCCTACATGCATATGAGGACATAGCATCATTTGACATAAGGGGTGGATAGGCATCCATAGGATCTGGGTATTATATGGGTATCATGCAGCTTCTACATCCATTATACATATCCATCTCTAAATATATACATAGCTTATTTGTTAAAAAAAAAAGTGTTTAACTATGATCTAAAAGCTGAAACAAAAATACAATAAGTGTTTATGGATATTCAATCTTTGCTTTGAAGACTTTTCGGATCATAGAAGCTTGATTCGCTCAGGCTTTGGCTTAATTCACTCGAGCATTAGTAAGATAGATCAAAATCTCTCCTAACTTAGGATGTATTCTTGTACCTGAGCTACCAGTACAAGATTCGTTGGTTTGCTTTTACTTGAGAGCCTAAGTAATCTTGGTTTAAACTACACATATCGAGAAAGATCAGGTGAACGTAAGATCCAACCCTAGTGTTCATTAGGGAAGGTGGAGTCCTTACCTGTGCGCGCAGGTAGACTTTTTATCCCAGTCTTTAGCCTTTTGTTTAGAAAAAACTCTTTCCACCAAAAAGTACTCACCCACCAAATAAGTGCACTCTTCCAAATAAAGTTGTAGGAGATATATTGACACTAGTTTCAAAAAAAAAAATTCTTGTGAATAAGTCAGTATTTCTTCCAAAAGTCTGTAAATTCGTCTCCCTAAAAGTTTTTCAAGGTGCCTTACGAATATCCTATTTCTACCATATATTCTTTGAGCCACAAAAACAACAAAAGTAGGGTTGAGTTTTTCCATCATTTTTTTAGGGTTAATCCGAAGACATGAGCTAAAGTTAGGACCAACCTGGACTTAAAAATTTATGAAACCCTAGGCTTCAGCCTTAATGTTCATCTGGTCGGTCTTAATCCATCATTATGCACAAACCATAACCTCTTAGCTCTCGAGTACGGTAAAACCCTCTGAGTCCTGAAAATCATACTTAAGGTTTAAATATCAGAGTCCAGGTTAGTCGAGAGATAGTCTATATCATGTAAGACTTGAGTACTGGTAGTCTTCTCTGCAATTGGTTCTCACAATGTCCAACTGATAAACACATTAATGTTGCTTCAAAATCTTCAGCTTAAGATCATTTCTAAACACGATACAAATAAATATTTTGCTAGGGACTAGCAAAAGATAGGCATGGAAGTATGATTGCACAGTAAGCTACGTCAATAAATATGTCATCTTATGTTATTTCCTAGCATTACCCATGCATTTTATGTAGTCGTACTTGCATTTGTAAATATTCACTTGTATGCATTTCTAAAGAGGGGAAGAGAGTGAGAACAAATGATCATTCAATCCACTTCAATTCCATCTCATCTCAAACACACATAATAATTAACATATTCATTATGTGCTTACATTGCAAATTCACCATCCTTTTTTTTTATTTTCCTCCATTCAGCTACGATTGCATAGGGCTGTGCACCCGTCCATTTGCATGGGGAGAGGCACACGCTCTCTCTATAAAATAGCATGCACCCCTCCCCTACAGAGCTTCAGCCAGTCACCACCCCACATAGCCACCTCCTCTCCCAGCCTCAGACCATCACACCACACACTCACTCACTGCCGGCCACTCTCTTCCTCTCTCTCTCTTCATACGCAACTCCTCTTCTCACTAGTTGAGAAGAGGCACACTATATGCAAGAGAAGCTCGTCGTGGTCTCAGACCCCACGGTGAGCTCCACCACCACCCAGCTCCTTCGCGAGCAGGTGGGCGTGGTGGATTCCTATTTTGATTTTCATTTGCGTGCTCTGCTTTGTTTTCTGTTTTCCTATTTTTTCTCTCTGTTTCATCGCCTTCGCCATTAGAGCAAAGCTTCGAGCTCTGAAGCTCGGCCTAAGCCATGGTGTGCCAAGCACCTCCAAGTGCCTCCGCGCGCATGCACAAACCCCTCAGGCTCCCCTTCCACATGCGTGTCCGTGCTCCACGACTTCCCCGCATGCTGCACTGCCTCAACCGGTTACCACTCTCCGTGCGGCATTTTAGCACTCTATTCACCACAATCAGTGCGACACTGTAGCCATCGGTAAACTTCTCAATCGATGGCTCCACGCTCTCTCTCCTCAACGCTACCGCCTCCACCCGATCATCCCCTGCGCACGCTCTTCACCCAGCACCCACAGCCCACCCCTCAACGCATAGTCCTTGTGTGCTGCAGGCTCTTCCCCAGTGGCTGCGCGTTGCACTTGCACCTTCCCCACACGCCGCGCATGGTGCGGCCCTCCCTCATGCACTTGCGTGCTGCATCACCTCACTCCAGCGCACACGCGCACTCTTCACACACGTCGGCTCCCTCACTCACCCAGACACAAACACACACACACACACACACCCACTCTCTCTCACACAGCACACACAGATGCACACACTCTCCCTCACACTTGCACACCTTGATACACATACACCTACACGCATATATATATATATATATAGAGAGAGAGAGAGAGTTGTATACACTTATATGGTTATATATACTTATATACACATCCACATTTTCCTATACACACATTCACCTCACATCTCCTACCCACATACCCGTGCACTCACCCCTTCACCGCGCATAGTATCACGGAAATATTCGCACCAATTGCGAATATTTCCCGATACCTGCGTAAAGCAAGCGCTTCCACCCACACTCATACACATCCGCTCCACACTCCACGAGGTACCTAGTCTTGGTTGCGTCTTACTAGACGTGAACCAACTTGACACTGTGCTACATCCCATCCCCATTTCCATCCTCACCCCTATAGTATCTATAAAACTATATATATTCTATATCTACTTACATATCTACTATATCTATATATATACGTATACTAAGCTAAGTATCTCTTTTCATTTCTTTCTTTGCATTTTATTTTGCTTCCATTTGTCTTTTATTCTTGCTATTAAAAAGAACAAAAAAAAGTATAAAAGAGAAGATAATTCTTGTCTTGCAGGTACCTGATCTTGTGAGTGACAAGATTAATCTTGGAACCCTAAGTTGACTTCAAGTCAAGGACCATTTGGCTCAAGGCCAAGGACTTCATCTTTGAGGGTGTGCCTCATGGGCAACTTTATCAAAAAAAAAAAAAAATCTTAAAAGTAGAAAAAAAAATCAAAAACATAATAAACGCGAGGAAGAAATACATTCTAGGAAAAGTGTAGAAACTTCTTAATCTCCTAATTCCTGCCTCCCTGAGATCAACCCTTGGCCTAAAAGTAACCAAGATAAAATCAAGTAGGCCAGGTTAAAATTTTTGTGAAACTGGTGTAGACTCGATTTAAGTTAACTCACTATACTAATTTCGACGATAATATCACCAATTAAATAAGCTTATTCGAGTATGCAACACTCAGGCAATCATTTAAGAGCATTTATCTCTTGATTTCAACTAAATTAAGTTACTTTTGACGAATGATGGTGTTACCATCAATCACCAACCCAATAAAATTTCTCATGAGAAGGGAAATATTAGCACTACTCACGAGAGTAACATGGGACAGTAATTAAGGGGTTGGACCCCAAAAAATGTAGGGTGGCTGATGAGTGTGTCACATCACATGCCAACTCCTCGAGGTGGATGGCTACTCAGTGGAGTGCTGGATGGGTGGCCAGTGGGGTTGTCCAATGATGCTTCGTTAAAGGGAAGAAGTCTCCTAAGGTTGAGGAGTTAGGTGTCCACCCATATTGGTCATGCAGAATACTGACCATGGTTATCTCAGGCGATTTTTGGATTCAATACTAAGGGTGTAACCTTCTGAAGGCCAAGGTAGCCTGAACCCTGAATCTTGGAGAATAAAATGCGCAACTAATATTTCCACAATTATAGCTCTTAATAAGCCTATTTCCTGGGTAGTTCCTAGGTTAACACAATACATTTAGATTATAACTATCACATTATTTCCATATAGGCATTTTAGGAGCATGCATCAGCATTGTCTTTAATGTTTTTCCTTAAACATGATTTTCATAATGAATTCTGTTAAAATCATATGTTGGACAGAGTAACCACTTTATGCATGCTGACAATAGATTTAAGAACATAGTTTACAAGTTAAAATTAACTAAACATGAAGTTCCACGTGTACATGAATGCTTGTTCTATATTCCTAAACATACAAAACAATGCCAGCTCCTTAAAATCTCCAAAAATTGATTCACAATCCACTTTGATTTCTCACTCAGATCAGGATGCATTTGCTGCTATCGGAGATCAACAGCCATTCTAAAATTCAGCAGCAGTAGATACTGCTGAAGCTATTGAATCAGGTTAATAAACCTGATCAAGTGTTCCACAAGAGTCCTTCAAATCTGAAAAACAAATCAGAACTAAAGACCATGCAACCAAAATAGTATCTCCATAAAAATCCACTTGAAATTAGAGATTCAATCACCTATTGAGAATGTAACTCACACATCTTACTTGTCCAACTCCCCCATCTGATGAAATCAAAACATTCAGTACAAATCTCATTTGTCTCAAATCTTCATCGGAAAGTCTAAAAAACCCTACAATTCAAATATGAGATCTAGAGAAAATATGAGAAACCTTAATTAATCCATTTTCTTATGTTATAGACAACAAAAGGAAATTAGATTAAATTAGGGTATTCAAGTCAGTTTGAAAACCTCCTCAGACCCTCATTAAGTATTTCTCACCTTAATAAACTCATACATATTAGATCAATAACAATTTTGAGCTTAGAAAACCATTTTTGAGTAAAAATAAGATGTTGCCTAGATTGGGCCTTTTAATATAAGAGTGCCATTGTGAATTGCTCATTTGATCTCCTAAACACTATATATCAGTGTTTAGGACTTCAAGCATTCTCAGAAAAGATCATTAGGTCGTTGTTTAGGCCATGAAACATTCCCTATAGTTCTCATTGGCCTAAACTACCTATTATTCATAAAAATTCAAAATCTGACTTCACATGAAACACCGAGAATATACTTATTGAAATTTTGATCAAACAAGTTTAAATCAATTGCATAAATCCAAATCAAACCCAGATAAACCTGATTTCGATGATTAAATATGAATAATTTGCAATTAACTCAAAACCCATTCAATCAACTCTCAATCAAATTTGTTAGATCTGATCGTTTTAAATCTGAAGAAGGGCATTTATGGATATATGAGCTGAATGGAATACCCTTAATTTGATGCCTGAGTGCCTTAATAAATCTGAAAGCTAATTAGATTCAGATTCCTTGAATGCTCTAATGAATAGGTGTTTAGCGAATGAATAGTGCATCGAGTGAGTGAATGTTAATTGTGAGGTAAAGAGGGAGAAGAATGGCTTGCAATGGAGGTGAAAAAACACATCTCTGATCTAAATTGATTAGAGAGGGTGAGATTGACTTTAGCTATACTACTCCTAATCTAGACTAATCCATCACCAAACTTAGCATCTAAACTACATCTAATGATCTAAACTACACTAACGGAGCCTACAATTAATCAAGAAAGTAGGAAAACTAATCTAAAAAGCGATAAATCTATCTAACAGATGAAGGAGGTGTCCGAGGTCCACAGGTCGGAGGTTGATGGTGACGAAATGGAGGAGACCCTCAGATGAAGGAGGAGGTGTCCAAGAGCCTAGAGCTGACGACTAGAGGTGATTGAAGGAGGGAGGAGATCCTGGTCTGTCACCACAGGTGAAGAATTTAGGTAGGAGAGCTAAGGGGATGGACAAAGTGAATCACTCAAGGGGAGGGAGCTGGTTAGCATCGTGCGAGCCCAAGAGAGTTTCTTAAGTAGACTTGCAAGTGGATTAGAGCACTGTAGTGGTGGATTTAGACGATTAGGGCATGGACGATGGTGATGCAAGGAATGCGTGCGCAGGAATATCAAACCAAATACAAGCCACTAGATGAGATCTGGAAGAAAATATGATCCTTCGCTCAAATGCGCACGAAGGATGGAGATGAATCGACCGTAGGATCATGGGATCAAAGGAACAATGGCCCAGATGGGCCATGTTCTTCGGGTGCACAGTGCACCTTGCGCTGCAGGTATGTTGGTGCATTTGCAAGGAAGCCTACTAAGGGAAAAATAGTAGAAAACTTATAGAAAAGCCCACTAGTGGAGAAATGTTTGGCAGAGCAGTCCTCAAAGTTTGCTAAAAAGGTCCCTGACGATTTTCAAAGAGGTCCTTGGAGGTTTTAAACTTAAGAAATTGTATATGAAAGAGGACATAAATGTAATGTTAATAATGCAGGGTCCTAATGATGTCCAAATGCAACCAAGTTTTTATTGAAACTTAATTGAATATTTAAGAAGCTAATTTAACCTTTGATTTGTACTTTTGAACTTAAGCATGTGTTCAATTTGCAATTGGATCATCATTTTGCATTTGTCAATGGAATATCTCATTAATTGACCTAATTATGCATTTTTAACATGAAGTGGATGTTTTAGGTCATTTTTCTTAATTCTCACACTTAACCCATTTCTTGTGTTAATTATGTAGTGTTTAACCTAGTTTCTAGCTTAACTTGGGCATTTTAGCTATGATGAGCCACACCTTATTAATACCTTAAGCATGAGGGGCTGTTTTAAATTAACGGTCATTTCAGGATTTTAAAACCCAAAAAAATATAAACATTTCTTTTATTTTGCATGCATTCTTCATCAAAATTAGAAAAATCATAAAACACTTTTTAAGAAATTTTTGGAAGCATGAGACTAAGGTTGAGACTTTAAAAGGTACACTTGGGATTTAATCTTTAACAAACTATGAATGAAGCTATGGATCCTTTTGTTAGAATTTTTAGGTCTATTAAACTTAGACTAGATTGAGTATCCTTTAAGGAATTCCTTCTGAACACTTGATGGTTTGGGTAACCTGATTTTATTTAGCGGCTTGAACAGTACTTGGCTTGGCTCTCGATCCAAAAACTTGCATCTCTTTTCAAAACCTTATGTCAAACACTTCACACACAAAGCCAGCACAACCCATGCCCCAAAAATATTTAAATATTTAAAATGACCCCTATTTTGGCCTTGGTGAAAGTCCGAGGCAGGTGATTGGTTTGAGTTCCCACTATCGAGGAGGAAAATATTTGCTTTGAGGATGTGATGTCAACATGTAGCTGCCTTGGTGTTGCTTTATATCCATATTCCATATCAATATATGGAGCATTAAGGTGCATTTTGCACCTTAGGTGTCTTGAATGGTGCTCTACCCATAATGTCGATAGAACAATGCTAACCTGAGTTTTCCTGGAGCGTCCCTTTACACTGCTTTGTGTTTTTAGGGTTGTGAGCTCTTGGGGAGTATCTTGGACAGTGCTATCTCGAAGCATCGACACCAGAACCCCTTGGAGGATTGGTAACAGGAATGATGATCCTGACACATCTATATTAGGACTGATCTAAGGGTCAGCATGGGGGAGTAAACAAATAAAAATAGCAAAAAAAAGTAGAAAAATTTCAGAAAAACACGACTATATAAGTATGCTATTTTTCTGTTATTCCAAAAACGTTGGCCAATCACAAGCAGTGACACTTGATTCTTCATGGTTATATGAGTTGCGGATTGAGTTCATGTGCTAAGGAGGTCCTAACTGCGAAAAGAGTTTTGGGTTATTTGAATTAGAAAAGGGTTAATTAGTGAATTCTTGAAGGATACATTGGTCCTGATTAATCTAATCCTTGGATTTAAGGATGAATCCCGACCTTTTATCCTTAACAAATTCCGTACCTTCCTTATTTTCAATCAACCAAAGTCCTGTAATAATATTTTCCTTAAAAGTAAAAAAATTGCTTTTTTCCCAAAATCATTTTACGAAATTCAGTTTTGCTAAGAGACTAGCAAAATGATAAGCATGGGAGTGTGATAAACACCAGATTATGATCACTATCTCTTAGGTTTTCCATGCTACAGTATGGTTTGGGGATTGCATCTTGGCATTTCTTAGTTTTGGCATTCATTACAACATTTTCCTTTATTTTGGCTCTCATTCATTTCATGTCATTGTCAAGGATGATCACATAGTAAGAATCACTTAAACTTTGGTAATGTGAAAGGCAGATTACTCAAGAAGATGAAGATCGAGCTCATTCCAACTACATCTCAGCTCAATCTAGCTCACCTCAGCTGGATTCCAACTCAACCTAGCTCATTCCAACTCTACTCGACTCGTGGTAGCTCTAGTCAACTTAGCTTAGCTACAAGTCCTCAGCTAGCTGATGCGAACACCATCATATCTCTTAACTGACCACTTTAAGTCAGGTTTGAAAGGTAAATGCTCCTACATAACCATTTGAGGGTTACAACTCCACATTATTCTGTTTTGAGAAGAAAATAAGAAAGCATGGTTAATTCTGTAATTTTAACAGCATATCATGAACACAGAATAACCACAGGATTTTTCAAGGGTTAATTGAAGGTCAATTGAGCATTAAAGACTAATAAGTGGATTTATGCAGACAGAAACAAGATTTCATGCATTTCAAGAACCAATATAGCACCTAAAATCCTAATTTTAGGCTTGCTTAAATAACAGAGGTTCTGGCCAGGATAAAATTTATCTAAATCTCCTAAAATTCATATAAAAATATTTCTTGAGGTTTTATATCCTTAATTTGACCTTTGAAACCTATTTTGACCTTAAACAAAGTCACAGACAGAGTTTTACCCTAATTTGGGTTTCTACACAAATTACCCAGTCAAACTTGATCAAAACTGAAATCCGACTTCACCATCAGATTTTTTGGGTCAAAACTAGGTTTTTAACAAAATTTGGGCTTAATTAGAGTCCATCTTGATCTAGTTTGCATTTTAGTCCATTTAAACTCTATTTCTCTCAATGAAGGCCCTAGCTTTTGAATTTCTTGCATTTAGTCCCCCAACTTTGCTATGTTCTTTGCAAGAAGGTCCCTACCCACATTAGAGGTCAACTGACCTCCAAGAAACCTTAGACTGCACCTAAACCTACTCAAATCATCATCAAATCCTGCCAAATTTGGTGGGATTGATGTTCATACTTTGGAGTGGGACTAATCTTGGCTCCAAATCACAAGGAAAACCTTGTACGAACGCACGAGATTTTTCGGTAACTTTCCCTCCATTGCAAGTCTTGTTTAAGCTCTTTCCTTGTCTAGAGCTTGCTCAAAGCTTTATATAAAGCTCCAGAACTCAAACCCAAGCTCCTTAGCAAAGTTTTAAGCCGGAAATACCCTCTCTCCCTCAACTCTGGCCATCCACACCTTCTTCTGGAGCCTCTCCGCCCTCTTCGTCGAGTCGGCTAATGGTCAAATTGACCAACTCCACATCTTCCCATCATCCTCGCGACCGTCACCAGCGAAAGCATGACCGCCATCTCCCTCTCCTTCATCGTCGCCGTGTTGTCGTCGCCTTCACCTTTGCCAGCTCCAGCCTATCATAGCCAGTAGCATCCACCTGCTATCTCCCTCTCTAACTCTCTCTCTCTTCCTCTCCCCTTGTTGAAGCTTCCTAACTCCTACCTTTCCCTTTTCAACCGCTGACACGCACGCACAATCTTCATCTTCCTCCGCTCTGGTGAAGCCCTCCGCTCGCTCCACTGCACCAAATCACCTACCAAAGAGTCTGACTAAAGATTTTTCTCCTTTTGTTTAATCGAAAAATCTAGAAATCCAGGCAATCATGAAAGTGTAGTGATGGTAGCTTAAGCAATGGACCCAAGTGAAAAGCCAATTCATACTTAAAGTTCATAGTTGACCCTTAGTAAAAATTATATCGGGATAGGCAAACTCCCCTCGGGGATACGTAACAAATAATATGAAATTTTACCCCAGCTTTTTAGCTTAGGTAGAAGATGTCTGAGTCAAGTGGTTTTTTTATTTGGTAGCTCACACTCATATGGTGCTACATATAATCTAGTACTACAGATTCTAGATTTCCAGACTATCAAACAAATCAACCTAGAGAGAGGCTAAAAATTATGCTCTTTTTAGTTCTTTTATACTCTCTCTTTTTCTTCTCTTTTTTTTTTCGAGCTCACAATCACACCATATTTGTAAATATATTTGGTGGTCTCTCATGGCATTACACTTCAATTAGGTTCTGATAATCCTATGACTAAGTCAGAAGCCCTTAGCCCATATTCAGGTGATCAGAAATACAGAAAAGTAGGTATGGGCCGTATTTGGTGGATCGCAATGGTAGGGGTTTTGTTACCTCAATCTAAATGACTCAAAAATGAAATAAACAGATAAACACAATTATGAACTCAACACTTTTTTTTAGACTTTTTCTATTTTTTCTCTTCTTTTTTTTCTTCTTTTTTTCATATATATATTTTTTCTTTTTCTTTCTTTCTCTTTCTCTTTTCTTCTTCTTCTTCTTATTTTTTTTTCATGCATATCTATGAACACAACACAACACACTTAATTTTATTCAAGAGGCATTATTAAGGATTGGTGGTGTTTAAGAGGATATTGGGTGGCTTATTTATTGGAAGTGCCTACTCTCGACACTGGGAAGGGAATAGATAGGACAACGTATTTTCTGACCTTTGACACTAATACCCTCCTTCAGCCAAGGATTCCATAAAGGCCAGTTGTGACCATCCACCTTATTCGTAGTTTTATTAGAACTCATCTCTACGTATCTGCCTTATTTGGTGGCTCTCAAGAATTCTCACAAGATTCGTACGTAGGAACTTGAGAGCGAAAACTATGCCTAACTCTCAGTATCATTATCTAATTATCTAGCAACTAAGAATCCTTGCACCAGACTTAGACTACCAGTAGGCATTCTACTCTCACCTCACAAATGTTTGGTGGATTTACTCGAAGATGGTTTGCCTGATTCCCTAACCACTATCTAAGGGTTCAAGAAAAGAAGCAATGCTTCTTCTCGACAAACTAAAAATATCTATTGGTTTTCATAATGGATCCCCTGCGAAATCTATATGCAAGTGTAAAAATTATACTGGATTATAGATTTAGAATTAACTCAAGAATAAAATCCCTAATAAAACTTCCTTGATAAAAAAATGATGCATGAATGGAATATATATAAATGCTATGTGTAACCTTTCAAAGTTGCACTTCGAAGATTTCCCTAATTCAGGTTACTTTCAGCTCGACCCTAATTTTAGAGCAAAAAGGTGAGTGGATGAGTCAGAAGTGATTGTTGCGAACGATTTCTAGCTCCAATGCAAACATTGGAGGTGGAGTTTGTTGTTCTTAATTTAAGGACCCTAAAGTGTAGTTAGCATGATGTACGAAAGGTTAAAAATTTTCAGTTTACATGTATTTACCCCCCCATGCCTAAGTTCTTACATGTCCTAATGCATGAATAGGATGAAAACTAAATTAAGATAGGGAGTAAATGGGTAGAAATCACCAGGAATAGCTCCTGAATTTTTTTGTTCCACTTATTCCAACACCTAAGAAGTAAAATAAATATGCAGGAAAATATGCCAAATAAAATATGATATATATAAGTGCTGAGTTTAACTCCTCCAGCTGGGCATAAACTTGAAAAGGATATATCAATACAGTATTGAGAATGACGAGTAAAATGATAAGAATTTTAATCTCATTCGCCAACAGCGAGCTGCAAATGCGGACCAGCTGTCCATGAATTTCGAGCCTAAATAATTGGGAAAATATTATAATGGTATGATAATTTCATCATCAGCCATATCTATCTTAAATTAGTCATAATCCATTGATAAGTGCACCTACATAACCGCTAGAAGACCGTAATTCATTGCATATACTTTTTGAGAGATAAACATGGAAACAGGGGTAAAACTGCAGTTTTAACATAATATCTTAATTGCAGAACAATCATGGCATTTCCCAGGGTTTGATTAAAGGTCAAATGGTCATAAATGTCTAATAAATGGGTTAGTGCAGATAGAAATGGGTTTTCACACGTTTTAAGAATTAAATGACATCTGAAACCTTAAAAATTGACCTGCTTAAATAACTGAGGATTTGGTTAGGATAAAATTCATCTAAACTTTCTACAAATCATAGAAAAATATTCTTTAAGGCTTGGTACCTTTGATTTGACATTGGAACCCACCTTGATCTAAAATAGTCTTAGACAAACAGTTGCCCTAATTTTGGTTTTTATGCAATTTACCCAATCAAACTTGCTCAAAACCTAAATCCAACTTCTCCATCAGATTTCTTGGGTCCAAGTTAAGTTTGTACCAAAATTTAGGCCCAATCAGAGATCATCTTGACTTAGTTTGCATTTTAATCATGTTCTGACTCTTTTTCTTACAAAAAGCCCCTCAACTTTTGAAACCTTTACGAATACCCCCCTAACTTCATCATCTTCTTCACAAATAGGTTCCCTCTACCTTTAGATCCTAAACCCAACTCCGGTGACCTTCAATCAAGGAGTTCTCCCTGATTTTTCATCCAAACCCTTCCAAATTTGGAGAACTGCTGAGGCAATCTCCTTCCATTTGAGCCATTCATTGGGCTCTAATTCCTACTCAAAACCTAATGCGAATCATTTGAAGGATTGGGTCTCCTATTTCACAAAGCTTCCAAGCATGGTCTCTAAGCTTGGAAAGCTCTCTTGAGACCTATTTAAGGGCCCCTGAGGATAAACCGTCCTCCTTAACTTGGTTTGGAGGACGATTCTCCCTTCTTCCCTTCTCCCCGACCTCCACCTCCACCAACTCTGGTGAGCCCGTCTGTCTACCTTCCTCGTCTGCTTTCACATACTATAGCAAGTGGATTCCTTCTTCTCGCGATCATCCGCATCTTGTGGTACCAGTAGACGCCGTCTCCCTCCTATCCTCGCTGCTTCTATCACCAGAGGCTTCTCTTCCATGGCATCGGCCACACCATACCCGGCATCCTTCTTATCCCCTTCGACCGTTACAGTAGTTAGTTAGGATCCTTTTAGTTCTTAGGATTAGTTTCCCCTACCAAAAACCAAAAATAAATCCTTGACGACCGTCGCAACCCACCTTCGTCCTCTGCTCTAGTTGAACCTCCGGCGAGGTCCTCCACACGCTCCACACCTCCAAAAGCCTCTCCGGCTCTTTTAGAAGCTCTGCTACATCACACTCATCAAAACCCCTCACCTATTCCACCCTTTTGCCCACTCACAACTGCCACCAAACAAACCCACCTTCATGCTTCACCTCCATCACCGACACACGTCCTCCAGCTACCAGACGCTTGCTAACCACCACCATTGAGTTCGCCTTGCCACGGCAAATCTTTTGAGCTCTCTAATTGGGGCTTAGTGCCCGTATTCTTGATTTTAGGTCCCCTACCAGAGCTTCGTTGCCGCGTCACCTTCTTCGGCTGTATTCATCAAGTCGCGACCCTGTTCTTCGCAAAGAGCTGCACCCAGGTGGTACGAAATTAACATCTCCAGGCTTCCAGGTTCACAACTGGAAGAAAGAGGCGCAACTGCACTCACAATTGGGAGAAGTTTTATCTCTGTAATAGCATGCGAGGAAAGGGAACTCAATAGTCCCACATTCGTGGGATTTGGAGAGAGTGAAGCGCATAAATTATTTTTATGTTGAGGGCTTATCACCTCAAGCACACTGGGTGTGAGGTCCTCGCTCACCCGCACTTAACCCGACCCGCCTAAGCCTTGTTCACTCCTCGGCTGCAACCCACGCCTGTAGCCTTGGACTCGAGTACGTTATTCGATTACCTGATTGAACCTGGTTTGAGAGAAAGAGGAGAGGAGGAAGGAAAGAGAGAGCGGGGGAGGTTGGGTTTTGCTTCAGAGAAGAATGCCCAACTCTTGGTCGTGAGAGCTTGAAAGAAGACGAGAAGAAAGGAAGAGAGAGAGAGGCCTTAAGGAAGGCTTGCTGAAGGTTGTCGTGAAGGCAAAAGAGGAAGGAGAGAAGAAGAATAGAAAGAAGTACTAAGGAAAAGAAGAGAAGAAGGAAGAAGAGACAAAGCAGAAGAGAAGAAGAAAATCAGAGTACTGTAGCAGAGCTTCATTTAAGTAGTCTGATTACTGTTGGATGATTTGGTTTATTTGAGATATTTGTGACGCATATCTATGGGGCTTAGTTGGTGATTTAAATCCCCACTTTTGGCTTTTCTATTCTTTTTATCCCAGGATTCATTGAGTTTCATTGAACATCTAATGTGATAGATTAGCATTCATTGAATATCATTACCGTGCTCATTTATTGTGCTCATTTATTATTTAATTGAAGATTAGCACGTGAATTCCATATTTGCTCCCTGTGTTCGACCTCGGACTTCATTTCTAGATTTTTGAGTTTATAAATTTTATTTGTTGAAGAGCTATTTAGGAGACTTTACTACAACGAGCCACTTTAATCTCCTGAATAGCCAGTTAAACAAATGGAGCTTGGGAAAATCTGCAGCTAGATGCTACAGAAGAAAGACAGATAAATACGGGTGCCGAGTAGAAAGGAAGACGAAGACATCCCAAAGAGGTAATGGAGGATGTGGGTGGTTGGGGTATGAGCGGAGTCGTGTAGGGTAAAATCATATGGGTCCTGATAATGGTGATGAATGGAAGGCGTGACCCAAGTGGTGTTATCAGATCTAGAAATCAAGGTCCAGTGATCAATCTCTATGTCTCCCAAAGATGTTTCTTCCTGAGTATCATCCTCTTCTTTTTTCAAATAATTCAATTCTAATTCCCAATTATCACATGATTCAAACAAATTTTTAGCTTTCTTAGACAACTCATCATATGTAATCCCCAATAATTTTTCAATCTCTTGAATATCTTTTTCATAGGGTGATATTTCCTCCTTCTCACTTAGATGGAATTGGGCATTAGATTCAGTAGTGAGTCCCTCCACGAAAGTGGACTGGGCTGAATCACTGATTGAGGAGTTGTTAAAGTCTTTTTGATTTTGTTGCTCCATGTATGTGATCATTTGAGTTATTTCATCAATGTCTACATGGGTACTCCCAAATACAACAAAATCATATTCAAATTTATTAATACTTGGTTCCTCAAAATGAAATGATTGATTTTTAGGCCCTAAATCAAGATTAAATTGTGAAATGAATCTCGTTCCTCAACTTCAATAGGAACATCAATATCATCCACCTTAGGTGCTTGATCTACAGAATCCTCAATGACCACCTCAGAATAACAAATTTGTTGTGGGACACCCGACCCAAATTCAAGCATTTCTGATTTTTGTTGATTGAGTAATCTGGAATTCATTGTATGGGGTATGGGTTTGAATTGGGCTAGGTCGGTCAAGATAGTCAACCATGCTATCAAAGATTTGATCCTGTATTGAGGGTGACTCTTGTGATTTAGTAGATTCTTGATTCGGGTCATGTGATCCTACCTAGGTGTTAATTGCCATGGTTTCTTCCGAATTACTTTCCGAATCACTTTCCGTATCATCCAAAAGATACCTTGACTTCGTTTTCTTAGAGGTTGCATAAATATTAAAGTGAATCTTCTCATTACCACTGCTCATTTCCATACATCCTAAGTAACAATCAATCTGTGCATTTGCCGTAGCCAAGAAAGGGCGACCCAGAATGAAGGGTGAATCACTTAGCTTCTCCGGTATATCCATGTCCAAAATAATAAAATCAATCGGAAAGCTAAGACCATGCACTTTAATTATCACATCCTGAACTATCCCCTTAGGTGTTTTGATAGAGCCATCTACCATTCTAATGGTGATAGGTATGTGGTGCAAATCTCCAAGTCTAGTGCGATCAAAAAGGGCGGTAGAAATCAAGCTAATGGAAGACCCTAGATCCATAAGGGCTCTATTAAAGGTGAATTCCTTGATGGCACAAGATATGAACGGTTTTCCAGGGTCGGTCTTTTTGTGTGGTAGAGTACCAGAAACAAATGCACTTATGTTAGCAGATGAAACCACCTCTTTAGGTATGCAAGTCTTTTTCTTCTCTTGTGACTCTTTCTTTAAGGCCCCAAGAAAAGGTAAATAGGTCAAATCAACTTCAGGGACCTTTTTCTTCTTTTTGTCCTTAAAGTCTGAGTCGGAACTGGATGCAGGTTTGGTCTTAAGATTTTTGGTTGAGCCCGAATCAAATCGTTTGGGTAGGCTCCTAGCTTTTCTCTTTCTTTTAAAAGATAAAGAATTGGCACCTGCATAATATCACATATGATAAATTGGAGGGGTTAGAAGAATGGGTAGAGAATAGGAGTGAAAAGGAGTGTGCATGCGGGGATAAAATGATTCTTGGAGTCTCTTGATTTGATCCCCTTTAGATTTCACTTGATTTTCCAAATTAGTCAGCCTTTCTTCATTTTTCTTGTCAAAGTCCAACAAAAGGTTCATGATATCCTCAAGGGTGGTTGTGGGTTGGGTTGGACTAGACTGATCTTGAGTTTGATTTTTTCTCTGTCGAGGCCATGAAAGATCAAGATTGTCTCTCCACTCTGGGTTATACAAATTAGGATGTGAATCAAAGTGTGTATCACCCTAAGTGGGGCTGACCATAAAGGGAGTTGATTGAGAACCTGATGTGTGATCCTGTACTTGTGATCCATTATTCCAATTCTTAAGTGATATATCATCAAGTATAGGTGTATCAGAAATGGTGCGTTCCCCAAGTGATCTACCCAAATCATGAAGTAGGTCCAAAGGTGCCTTCTGGGTTGGCTGAGTCCAGGATGCCTCTCAAGGGTAGCAAGAGTCAGTAGAGTAGCTAGTGGATCCAAAATATGGGTCACTTGATCCACTAGGCTATGTATTTCAGGTCTCTTCTTCCTAGGAGGAGTGATAAGATTGAGATTGTGCCTGACATTGTCTTATTTTCTCCAGGAGCTTGGCACGTTGATCCTCTAAGCTCTTGTTAAACTCCCGGAATTCAGCAACTATGGCCTTCAATGGGCTCTGATCTAGATAAGGGTCGGATTCATGAGGTTCAAGTTCTAAATAAGCTGGGGGATAAGGAGTATGAGAATAATCATATTCCAGCTGCTAAGGATGAGTCTCCCAACTAGGAGGAGTCGAAATCATGGTTGGGTTGGGAGATGGAGGATCCTGAGGGTCAAAAGGATGATATAGGTTCATGGATATTTGAGAAAAGAAGAGAATGGAGATAAGAGAGGGTCTTCCTTAGGAAGACACAACCAGCTACAAGGGGTTGGTGAAAATAAGGCAAAGGCCTAAAATGAGAGAGCCCCAAATCAAGCAAACAATCTAGCCCTAAATTGTATACTGGACCTAAACCTAGAACCCTAAAATGGACTTCGGTTAAACCAACCCTTGAATTACTTGGCTGGCCAGAAGGGTGGGACCCCTAGGACACCCCGCACGGTGGGACACCACTAGAGGTTAACGCTATTACCGCACTGACCTTTCTTATCACCAGTTGTTTCAAATAGACAAGGCCTTGATTTTCACCCAATCAAATTTCGATTACCAAGTAAATTAGTCCTGCCTAGATTACGTCTACTTAGTTTTAGGCTTGGGCTTAGAGTGCTCTTAGAATGTGAGTGGGCGTTTTGGGGGTGTTGCCCTTAAAATTGGATTTAGAGTGTGAAATGCACAGACAGAGGATTTTCAATACAAGCTTTAATTGGTGTAGTGGTTTTTATGGCTCAAGCGCTTGTATTAATTTCTTTTAGGATTTCCTTGTTTAAGTCAATTCAAACAAGGTTGTAGTGGAACACACAATAGGTTTTGCAAGTCTCAATTTGTTATATGAATTTCCTTTAAGTATGGAATGCACATGTGCTTTGCCTTAGTGTGGAAACCTAATATCATATAGGTCTATATGATAATTTTAAGTCCAACAAGGTAGAAGTGGTGCGACCCAATCAAGGAAAACAATGGTCCTAATGCACCACTACAAAGTGAAATAGACCTAAAGGGTTGCCTAGGTTGAAATGTAAATCAGTTTAATTCAGGTAGGTGAGGGGGTCAATCAAGAAATCAACCTCACCTATTAGGCAACTAAATTGATTCAAATCAATTTAGGTCTCTAGAAAAAATTAAACCCTAAAGTTTGATGTCCTAGGGTTTATGCTCTTTTAAAAATCTATAGTCAGATCTTATTTTGACTTGAAATCACTACCCAAATCAGTAAAGGAATCTAAATAAAATGATATTTTACAGAGATATTCCTTTTTCAATAAGGCATTCAGGGAATATTTTTTTGAAATTTTTCCATTTCAATCGAATAAATAAGAATTTTTAATTGTCTGGGGGTTAGATCTGGGATTTTGACCTCTGGTCGATTTTCCACTTTGAAATAGTATCAAATAAACTCTGAAAATTCTATAAAAATATGGAACTGAAAGCCAATTAGATCATCTTTCAAACCCCAGCATTTTTGGTCAGATCAGATTCACACATTGTTCGAAAATGCTGTTTGAAGTTCAAAATTTTTCAAATCTGGGTCAGTTTGACCCTTTGTAATTCACAAATTTTTAAAAATTACACAATCCGAATTTTCTCATATAAATGGTGCCATTTGAAAGATGGTTTAAAAATGAAGCTCTTTCCCAAATTTCAAAATTTTTTGCTAAATATATTTTTGGCAAATGAATTTTTAAATCGCTCCTTGAAATTAGGTTGAAATCAGGGATGTGGTGGAAAGGCTTTCGAAAGGTTTGAAGGTTTGAAATTCAAATTTCAAACCTTCCCACCAAAATGATTTTTTTTTCTTTTTCAAACTTTTTTTAGAGGGAAAACCTTTTTCAAATTTTTCTCTCTATTTTTTTTTTCAAGCAACTTCTAAGCTAGAATTCAAATGGAAACCCTAATCTACCTACCTAATTTTTTTGATTTTTTTTTCACGAAAATAAACTTTTTTTTTTTTTCAGAAAGCAAAATCTAACTAAAGTTAAAATCTAACCTAAGAGTCAGAAAGAAACCTAAAACTAGGGTAGAGAAGATGTGCACCTGATTTTTTTTTTAATGCACTCGATGTGTGCATAGATTCGTTCTTATTTTCCTGCACATAAAAAAGCAAAGATATTAAGCAAATCCAACTCTAAAAACTCGCCCGTTGCCTCCCCGACAACAATGCCATTGGATAAGGTATTTTCGTACGTTTTGAAATACGTCAGAATTCGTAGTATAGTTGCGCTAAACCCTCAATCAAAAATGTTTATTTATTGAACGAAACTCGTGTTGATTTTTTTCTTTAGAACTTGAGTCCCGGTCGTTCATCTCTGGGAGGTGTGAAAAATGAGGTTTAGATTTAGATCCACTTTTTTAGCCTAAATCTAACCTAACCTAATCTTTTTGGTCTTTTTGTATTTTGCGATTTCTTTGTGTTTTTGATTTTTGTTTTGAAAATTGAAACCTAATATGACTCAACCTAAATCTAACTACATACCCGTAACCCTAAGTGACTAAGTGCATCTAAGTGAGGCCATGGTGGTCGTGCATGGTGTGACTAACCCTAAAGTGGATGTTCCTAAGGGGACTAAGAGGCATGCATCAAAATCGTAAGAAGTGAAAACACGAGCATGCACATAAAACTACTTGATAAGAAAATATCATGCATCAACTATTAAGTAGGTATAGAATCCTGATACATGAAAAGAGATCTAAGAAACTAAAGAATGGGATCAACCAAGTGAGGCTATGGAGAGCCTTCTTGGATGTCCACTAAGAAGAAAGTGAGGGGGGTGTGTGCACCCAAGTAGAGAGGAGGGTGTTGCACCCTTTCTCTACCAATGGCCATCCTTGAAAAGACCTTGAAGATGGTCTCCTCTATGGCCGTCTAAGAGAAAAAGAAGATGGGGCGTGGACTCATATTTCAAGGAAAGGGAAGAGGGCATGCCCATGAAGAAGAAGAGGAGAAGAGGGTGGTTGACCCCTTCTCTTCTAGCTGTCCTTGAAGCCTTGGAGGAGAACTCCTTGGAGCTTCACTTAGTCATCCATGGAGGAGCACCTTGGAGCTTCACCTAGTCATCCATGGAGGAGGAGAGTGGACGACCTTTGGAGGGTGGAAGGGAGGGTTTGGTGGTCGCAAGTTCAAAATGGAGAGAAGAGAATTGAATGTGTGCGACACCTTTCTCTTGGCTTTTATGGGAAGGCCTCTTTTGGTCGCCACTTTTGGTGGATCCCAAAATAGAAGTCACCACCTTTGGTGGCCTTAGTGTTGACGACCAAAAATAGGGAGGGTAGATTAGGAAGGTTGGTTTTGGAAGGTGTGTGTGTGTGGTTTGAATTTCATAGAGCTATGTTGTGGGTGTTGGTAGGATTAGGTGCTAAATAGGTTGGGTCAATCTAGATTCGGTGGGTGTAAACCTAATTAGGCTTAGGAGAGTCTAATTGGAGGGAGTGAACCTAATTGCATCTAGGTCAAGTCTAATTGGATGTGTGTGGTTTAACTAAGGTAATCCTTATAGGTAAGAGTCAAGTAGATCCTAGGTGGATCCAATTGGGTTTAGGTGCACCCAATCAACTATAGATGCATCCAATTAGGTATGGGCTCGCTCAATTAGGTTAGGGATAAGATAAGTGAGGGTATGGATAGTGGGGTACGCTAAGGAGGTCTCTAATTAGGTTTCCTAAGGTGTTTGGTGGGGTTTCTAGGTCACAAGAGGCAAGCTCGGGCTTCTAGCACCGAAAACAGGAACTAGAGAATAGTATCAGATGTCCAGGGAACATATCTGACGTCTTAAAGTCCAAAGTTGGACATCTGAATAATAAATTGGACGTCCAATTTTGTGTCAGTGTGAGTTTTAGCTTCCTGGATTGATTTTCTGTAGAAATTAGACGTCCAACCTAATGTCTGGATGTCCTAAAAGGTGCTGGAGAGTGGGTTTTGGGTTTTCTAAGGTAGGTTTTGGTTCCTAAATGTTTGGGAGAGGGATAAGATGGATAAGAACATGGATAGTGCTATCCATGTTTGGGTTCTAAGCCTAAGATGTCCTAATGGAAGTGATTTTGGGTTTGGGAAGGCTGTCCTAGGGTTTCTAAGGGTAGGGATAAGGCTATCCTCCTCACTCCTATTGTCTGGATCAATCTTCTTCCCTCCTTATTGCTTTATTCCATTCCATCTCACATCCTATATCACTTTATTACTTGCAAACAACAATAAAACATTAAATAGCAAGATATCTCATCTTATTCTCTAATAAATGATGCAATGCATGATATGCATGATATGAATGCAATATTTACAAATTAAGCTAGGTTCAAACATTATTTAGGTTGATTAGGACCTATGATTACTGTGCAATCAATACCCTGTACTTTTTCATTAGGGACTAGAAGTGCACATTTGTGAAATTAGACCTCCCATTGCTGATGATGGCTTTTGGAACCCCAAATCTAGAAAAGATGTTCTCTTGAATGAACCAAAGAACAACTTTATGGTCACTTGTTCTGGTGGGGATGGTTTCGACCCATTTAGAGACGTAATCAATAGTGAGTAAGATATATTAGAAGCCATTATATTCTGGAAAGGGTTCCATAAAATCAATGCCCCAGATGTTAAAGATCTTGCACACAATGATCGGATTCAAGGGCATCATATCACGTGGGCCCATGTTGCCTAAGGTTTAACAACAAGCGCATGCCCTATAGTAAGTTTGTGCGTCTTTGAACATTGTGGTCTAGAAGAACCCACACTGGAGGATCTTCATTGCGATTTTTCAGCCAGAGAAATAGCCACCATAGACTTGGTCATGACAGAATGCGATGACTTTATTGACCTCGTTGTCAGGAATGCATCTCCAGATTACCTGATCATTGCCAACATGGAAGAGATACGATTCTTCCCAAATGTACTACTTGGCATTGAAAATCAGCTTGTCTCGCTTGGAAGTCACCCAATCTAGCGAGACTTTCCCCGTAACCAAGTAGTTTACCATGTCAGCAAACCTTGGTAGTCTGTTAATGGCCAATAGATGTTCATCCAGAAAATGCTCGGTAATAGGTTCAGACGGGTCAATGACTGAAGAAGGAAGGCGAGACAAATGGTCAGCTATACCAAGTTCTGCTTTCCCGCCTTGTCGCGAATTTCAAGGTCGGATTCTTGCAAAAGCAAGATCCATCAGATTAGTCTTGATTTTGCATTCTTCTTCCTGAGTAAGTGCCTCACTGCAGTGTGATTTGAGTATATAATGACATGGGAGCCCAAGAGGTATGATCTGAATTTCTCTAGGCCAAATACTACAGCCAGCAACTCTTTCTCCGTAACAGTGTAATTATGTTGAGCCTCGACTAATTTCTTACCGGCGTAGTATATGACCACGGGTTTCCCATAGATTTTCTGCCCTAACATCGCTCCCACTGTGTAGTCAAATGCATCACACATGATCTCAAAGGGTTGAGACTAGTCGGGGGATTGTAGGATTGGAGCTTGGGTGACTCGGTCACGTAGGATCTTAATTGCGTGAATGCACTCACTTATCATCTCGAAAGGTGTGTCTTTTGAGAGGAGGTTTGCCAAGGGTCGCGCGGGCTTTGAAAAATTAGATATAAATCGACGATAAAAACCCACGTGCCCCAAGAATGATCTGATATCTTTGACTGAGTTAGGCATAGGAAGTTTGGAAATCAAATTCACCTTGGCTCGATCGACTTGAATACCTCTCTCAGAAACAAGATGTCCCAGGACGATGCCTTCTGGAACCATAAAGTGGCTCTTTCCCAGGAGAGCACAAGGTTCACATCAATGCATCTTTGGAGAATTTGGACCAGATGCAGGAGGCACTCATCAAAAGATTCACCAAATACTGAGAAGTCATCCATGAATACTTCAAGGTATTTACCCACTATGTCAGAGAATATGGCTAGCATGCACCGTTGAAAGGTGGCGGGTGCATTGCATAGCCCAAAAGGCATCCTATGAAACATGTACGTATCGTAGGGGTAGGTAAAGGGGGTCTTCTCCTAATCCTTTGGATGAATTTCCACCTAATTATACCCGGAGTAACCATCCAAGAAATAGAAGAATCGATTTCCCACCAATTTCTCAAGAATCTGATCAATAAATAGCAGTGGGAAATGATCTTTCTTCGTGGAGGTATTCAGTCCTCGGTAATCAATGTAGACTCTCCACAAATTTACAATGCAGGTCAGGATGGTCTCTCCAGATTTAGTCGTGATAACGCTGAGCCCTACCTTCTTAGACACAACCTGGATTGGGCTCACCCAGAGGCTGTCGGAGATCGGGTAGATAATCCCAGCATCTAACCACTTGATGATCGCCTTTTTCACGACCTCCTGCAGATTTGGATTGAGACTTCTCTACATTTATCGGGATGGTCATGATCCCTCCTCGATGTGTGCAATATGAGGGACTGATATCAGTCAGATCATCGAGAGTCCATCCAATGGCTTTCCGATGCTGTTGGAGGACAAAAATCAGCTTTGTTTCCTGATCAAATGTGAGTCAAGAATTGATAATCACAGGAAACGTTTGATTAAAACCTAAGAAGACATACTTCAAATGGTCAGGAAGAGATTTCAACTCCATAACTGGGTTATTAGCAATGGAAGGAGGTTAGAGATGGGCCTCAGAAGATAAGGTAGGAGCTGTAGGTGAATCTGGATCAGTTCTAGTCTCCTCTATTTGTGGGGCATGATCTGCTTGGGATTAAGGATCAAGGGTAATTAGGTTTTCTTCTAGAACTGTGTCCTCAATCACAGAACCGATGTCGCAAACTTGCTCAATAGACCCATAGCTAATTCCTTTCTGGGCCTTGAATATATCAATCTTCAGTGTTTTGTTCCCAAATTTCAATTCGATCTGGCCTTCTTCACAGTTTATATTAGCCCAAGCTGTGGCTAGGAATGGTCTTCCTAAAATAATTGGTGTATTCTTTAGATTCTCAGGTGTATCCATATCTAATACAATAAAGTCCACTAGGAAGTAGAAATCATGAATCCGAACTAGAACATCCTCGAGAATTCCTCTAGGTGACTTGATCGATCAGTCTGCTAACTGCAAAGTCATCTCTGTCGGTTTGAGCTCAGTTTCCTCAAAAAGGTCTAGTAGGGATGTAGGTATCAAGTTTATGAAGGCTCCTAGATCTAATAATGCTCGATCAAATTCTAAATCACCAATTTTGTAGGAGATCAAAGGGGTGCCAGGATCTTTTGCTTTTTGCGGGAGCTTGCTCAAAATAATCAAGCTGACTTGCTTAGATAATAATATTGGACTCTCGTCTTTGGTTTGCAGCTTACTCTTAGGTGCACACAAATCTTTCAGAAATCTCGCGTATGTTGGTACGTGGCGAATCGCATCCATCAAGGGGATGTTTATCTGGACTTGCTCAAAGAGCTTGACTAGATCTTCCTCAAGTGCCACGGGTTTGGGTTTCCTCTTTCCTTTGGTCAAGGAATCAGGAAATGGAACCTCTGTAGGTTCCTCTGGAATTGGTTTAGGTTCTGGATTTGGGATAGGGGTGTCTTGGATAGCCAACCTAGGGTTATGCTCTGAACTACCAGGCTTAGAGTGGCTAGGATAAGGTGGATCCTGAGTTGTCTTGCCACTACGGGTGGTAACAGAATTTAGTCTTGTCTAGTTTTGGTTTGGAGTAGGTAGAAGTGGTGGTTGCTGCTGATATCCCGATTATGATGTCGACGCCTCTATTCTGTCAGGTGATGGAGTAGAAGGGGCCTGATAGAAAAAGTGAGCTTGCCCCTGATTCGAGTTCATAATGCGCCTTTGGTTTGGCACATTATTCGGCTTTGGCAGAGGATGTGATGGAAGTGCACTGGGCCAACGAGAATTCACCATTTGTGCTAGCTGATTACGGACCTTTGTGATCTCGTCCTTGTGTTATTTCTGCATAGCGACATTCATTATTTGAATGTCAACCAGTGTTTGAAGGATTAGAGACATTTGATCTTCCCGTGTTGGCTCGGATTGGTAATTTGGATTTGGCCTAAGCTAAGTAGGCTGATATGGGTGTGGAGCTTATGGTTGGGGCTGAAATTGAGATCATGGATTTTGATTATTCCCATACCATGCAAAATTGGGATGATTACGCCATCTAGGGCTATAAGTGTTTGAGAATGGATCATTCTGGACGGCGTTGAGGTCCTCGCAAGTCTGAGGAACCCTAGAGAAGTCAGAATACGAGGGTTCAGAGTTCCCCCAACTAGAGCAGGAAGTTCCAGAGTGTCCTCCGAAACCAGGATCAGATGGGGTGGATAAGGGTCCATCCCCTGGGAAGAGTAGTGATAGATGTTATGCAAAGCCTCCCTACCAAAGGGCAGTTGTGCAAATGGGTTTTGCTGTGCTGAGGTGGCTCTCTGTAAGTGTCGAGTCAATTCGTCCACCTTCTTTTTGATTATCGAGACCTTATCTAGGTGATTGGCCACTAGTTCCAAATCCATGGGTGTGGATAGGCCTTGGGTTTCATGTGCCCCCCATGTGTTTGGCAATGCATAGGCAGTCGTCCTGTCGAACATGCCCATGGATTCATTATTGATGGACTTCTCGCACATATTCTCCAGGATCTCCTACACAGTGTCCTCATGTTGACCCATGATGTTGCCACCATAGGTCGCATTGACAAATAATCTGATATCTTCACGGAGTCCTTGTAAAAAGACTAGACTTATTCCCATTTAGGAACTTCGTGATGGAGGGATTTTTGCATGAGATCTAGAAAATGATCCCATGCCTCATGAAGTGGTTCTACCGCATTTTGAGTAAAGTGCATGGTCTGGTGCCTCAAAGCATTTGTCTGACCAACGGGAAAAAACTTCTTCAAAAATTTGGATTGAAGTTCAGCCCATGTGTTGATCGGACGAGTTAGGATTTGGTACTAGTGGGAAGCCTTGTCCACGAGGGAGAAAGAAAACATCTTCATGAGCAGTATGTCTCAATCTTGAGCAGTGATAAACGCCAGTTTATCATCATTCTTATGCATTAAAATAAACCTAGCTCTTAGGATTTTACTCCGCAACCGAGTTTTTGGGTTGCATTTAAGCATAAATTAGGTTAGGCATGCATTTTACTTTTTATTGTATTTTTGTTGTGTTTTTGTGAGTGTTAGGGATATACAGATGGACAGATCCCTAAAACCCTAGCACTCAGGAAGGCAACTGGTGAAGGAGATGCCCAAACTAGCTGGAACTAAGCTTTATCCATCTCACCATAGCTGGAATCCAGCTCACTTGAACTAGGGTTAGCTCATCCTAGCCCCATTCAGCTCATCTCAGCTAAATGGCAGTTCAAGAGACCTCATCTCAGCTCACCTTAGCTCAAGTTAGCTCAGATCCAGCTCAACTCAGCTGAGTCTAGTTCATCTCAACTCCCATTAGTTCACCGGGAGCTCTATCTATCTCAGCTGAGTTGACTGTAGTTCACCTCAGCTCAGGACCAGCTACATCCAGCTCCACTCAACTCCAGCTAGCTGAAGATGACTTTATCTTAGCTCAGGAAGCTGAAGTCCAGCTCCTGGGGATTCAGCTTAGCTACTCCAACTAGCTAGGTCATCCTCGGGAATATCAGACCCAGCTCACCTCAGCATACCTTAGCAGAAGCCAACTTACTTTAGCTTGGATTAGCAACTAGCAAAGAACTAGCAAGCTAAGCCAGCTAAAGTAGCTCCATGCCACCCTCTTCAGTAGTTGCCAGCTCCAGTTCAGCTCCAGACTTCTCCTGTCTAGCTCCTCTTCTCAAACCCTAGCTCCAATTGCCTCCTCCTCTACTCCCTACTAGCTAAGCTATCTTAGCTTAGCTTAGCTTTGCTTAGCTAGGCTCCAGCTCCCTTAGCAATCCACTACCCTAATACCCTACCTAACTAGCTCCACCAACTAAACCCTACCTAAGCCCACCTAAGCTAGCTCCACCCTACTCCTTTTGGCACCACCACCTAGCCACCTTTTCACCCCATTACCACCACCAAAAGGCACCAATTTTGGTGCCTAAACCTAACCCTAACTACCCCCCTTTTGGTGCCAACATCCAACCCCCATATCCACCATACACCTACCCCTTCCAAGCCTCATCCACCCTACACATACACCCCCTTCTAGAACCCTAAGTTGGCGCCACCTAACCCCTTCTAGAAGCCAAAAATGGTGCCAACTCTAGGTGCCTTTTGGCCACCATAACCACCCCCTTAACACCCTTTAAGGTGGCGCCAAATGATCTCCACCATAGGATCACCAACCACCTCCATCAAATCATCCTAGCCATCCATTCTAAGAGCTGCCATCCTACTCTATAAAAAGACCCTTAAACACCACCATTTCCTCGATCCTCCCTTAGTATATTTTCCACCCTAATTCTTCCTATAGCCCACGACCAAGTAAAAGAAGGGAGGAAGAAGATTAAGGAGGCTAAGCCTTTCCTCCTTGGTGCCTTCTTCCTTTCCACTCTTCTTCTTGTGCCACACTAAGGAGGAGACTCTTCAATTTGGAGGACGTCCAGGCATTGGAGAGAAGGGTGGTACACGCCCACCCTTGGAGAAGATTTGAAGGTGGTAGCTTTCACCTTGGAGGAGCATAGTGCATGCCCCCTTTGTGGGCTTGCCTTGGAGGACACCATCTTGAAGGAAGGAGTTGGAGAGCTCCTTTTCAAGGACACCATCTTGAAGGAAGGAGTTGGAGAACTCCTTTTCAAGCCCAGGAGCCACTGAGCTTGGAGTAAGAAGCCATCCTTCTTCACCATTTTATCTAGAGGATTTGTGTTTTTATTTCCTTGTATTTTCAAGTAGATTAGAAGCATTCCTCTATGTGTTTTGTATAGAACAAATTTATTTCCAATCAAGTTGCCTTCTTTTCAATTTTTTGTCTCATTTGTTTTTTATCTTGTTTCTAGCACTTCACTCCCTCTCCCTAAGTACTCTAAGCCTCCATGTGCCTAGAGTGAGCTTAGGGAGAGGCCATACTTGTCACCTTAGCAATGGTTTAGTGAATTAGGTGTAGATTGCTTTTTCGCCATCAACTTTGCGAGCGCCCGTTATTTCAAAACCATAAAAATTACATATTTAAAAATATTAAAAAGAAAGTTGATTTCTATTTCCAAGCAAGAGACTCGATTTTGCAAATATATTGCCTCCTTGGATGACCCTAGATACTTTCCTATCTAGGTTTACAAATTTTAAAAGTGAATCAATTTTTGTGAGTTGTAGCGACTTAAAACATCACTTTTACAAATCGGGCAAAAACGCGATCAAGCAGCTGTCCCAAAGGTCTAGGCCAGATGCTTGAGTTGTTTGATATGCTGGAAGGGATCCTCAGAGTTTAGCCCATGAAATTTAGGGATAGCATGAATCATGTTGGGCTTGAGTTCAGTATCAGGTCCTCCAACAGGGATTTGAACTCTAGGTTTGATTACTACTGTAGCGAGATTGTAATAATCTCTCATCATAGGATGCTACAATAGATTCATGAAAGCATGGAATAGATCATTAAGACGCTGAAGCTGATTCTGGAGATTGTTTTCTTCTTCTACTTGGTGTTCCATGGCTATCGATGAAGGAGATCTAGGCACAGATGAATCAGAAGAGATATCGATCTGGTCGGGAGGTAGCACAAAAAAGTGAGTCAAGGCTTGGCCTTGACAGAAATGAACTAATGGAGGCCTCAAGGGTGGTCTTAAGGACCTCCTCCCAAACATGCACTAGGGAACCAGATGTGGGACAGAATATGTGATGGACCCAATCAAGGCACCCAAAAACTTTTGGATGACTAAGGAGGTTCAAGGTGGATGATACCTCTTGATCAGAAAGTCGTCCACCTGAGAAATACTTGGGCAGCCAAGAAGGGAGAGTCCCGCAAAGACCCCTACACGGTAGAGCATCCCCACGGGTTACAGGTTTTCCCCCACCCAACCTTCCTTGTCATCGCGGATCCAAGTAGATCGGAAGGAATGACTTGACCTCTTAAGTCTACCAAATTTTAATCTTGAATTAAGGTGCTTAGAATTTCACTTGAACTTCAGATTTGATTTATGCTTCGTGACCTAATTTGAAGGTTGGTTGACCCACAAGGTGGATCAACTTCACCTAACCTGCCCTAAGGTTGAGGATGAGTTGTGTAATGAACCCAAAATCACCCTGAGTGGTTTGAAAGTAGGTTATTAGGTCCAAACTTTTAAGGATTCAAGTGAATGATAGAGCCTTCTTTTAGGGTTTTCTTGAATAGGTCAATTCAAGCAAGGGCTTGGGTGACACACAATGCAGAAAAATTAATTCTCCTTATTTCAGGCAAGTGTGTTTTCTCAACCCTAAGATGGAAACCCTAATTTGGCTCTTTTGGTCCAATCATTTCTTTCCAAATGTGGCACTTAGGGCTCAATCAAGAAGGTGAACAACCCTAGGCACCTTAGATCCTTAATAGGTGCAGAAATCTATATGGGGATCTCTAGAATGAATCAAATCAGGCAACTCAAGTGATTAAATCTAATAAGGAATGGAGTTGATTCTAATTGATTTTTCTTTTCAATTCTTTCCAGAAATAGGGGTTTAAGAAGAAGGAAATGAGATTACCTGCCCCTAGAGTGGTTGTCGTGTAGCTGATCTTCTCTGTGTATCTCGCACAAACACAACAAAACATATAAGACAAGTTAGTATCAGATCAGAAATTGTAACCAGTGAATTCAAATTGCACGTTGCTCCCCGGCAATGGCACCAAAATGCTTAAGCGAATTCGTCATTTGTTAATAAATGCGTCATAATTGACGAATCGACTTTTCGCTTTGCGTGTAGTATTTAAGTGGTGGAAAAATCGACTAATCAAAAAAAGTGAAAATAACCACTCATAGAAGAGCAGGTCGTGTCCACAGGGAGGAAATTATGCAATAAACTCTTAATTATTTTATATTCTTTCGGATAAGTGCGAAATCCCTATTCAAATCTGACATAAAATGTGAAGGAAAGTAGATTCGCAATAACTTAAAAAGATAAGGGTATATGTGCAGTTTTCCCTCACTGAAATCTTCAATAAATATATGATGATTTTGTGTAGTTTTCACGTGTCATATACTAGAGAGAATCGGTGCACGTGTTGATCCCAAAATAATCTTTAAACAAGTGAATATCAATAACATGCAATTGTAAGGAAATATGAGTGTGCATGCACAATTCTGCCACAATAAAATAATAATAAATAAAAAATCAAATTCTGTGGCAATGGCAGTGAATGTAAATTTTAATTGACTTCAAAACAGGGCATTTTCTCTCTCTCCTCCTCGCGAGAGAGAGAGAGCACCGGCGGGCGTTGGAGAGGCTAGGGAGGCCGGCGAGGATGAAGGCTATCCAATGGAGGCTGCGGTGTCGACGGAGGTGGCCGGCCGACGGAGGAGAAGTGGCCTGAGGAGGCTGCTTGTTGTAGCCGTGCGCCTGTGGGGAGGCGCTGGAGAAGGGTGCCAGCAGGTGGCTGCTGGCGGTTGTGAAGGCGTGTAGCGCCTTTAGGCGCAGCTGAAGGCATGCGCTGCAGGGAGCCTGCGGTGCTGCGCTAAGGCGCTGCTGGGCTTCCTGAAGGAGGGAGTGCGGGTGAGGCGGTTTGCAGATGCGACTGTAGGATGAATGCGAAGGCGGGCGCTGGAGTGTCTGCGGGTGCGTGCAGAGGGCGTCAGCGCACTGCGGTAGGGCGCAGGTGAGGGCAGTGCGGTGCAGGAGCGGGTGCCAGGTAGTGCGCCTGAAGGCGATGAGGCTAAGGCATGCCTACGGGAGCGCTGGAGGTGCTTGCCTTGCATGCCTATGAGGAGCGCTAAGTTGTGAAGAACTTGGTGATGGCGGGTGCGGGCAGAGGTGGCGTTGGAGAGGTTGGAGCGCGGGTGGAAGGTGGGTGCGCGCCTGCGGAGAGGCTTGCTAGGGTGCAGCTGCAGGCGCATGGTGGTGATGAAGGTGCGGTGCCTACAGGGGCAGGCTTGGTGGTGTGAGCAGGCGGTGTGTGTTGGAGTAGGCAGAGATAATGGCACGAGTGCCTGCAGCGTGGGAGGGGAAACGCTGGTGGTGCGGCTGGAAGGAGCGCTGCAGATGAGTGGTGTGCGCCTGCGGGTGGGCGCGCGCTGGTCACAGTGCACGCTTGGAGTCACCCACTCTCTCTCCAGACGATCCCCTCTCCTCTTTCTCCGCCTCTTCTTTTAACTCCTCCTGGTTTGCGCCTGCGAGAGTTAAGGGATTTTCAAATCCCTTAACTATTTCTGGCTGGCGGCTGTTCAGGGTACCCGGAGGATGGGGAAAAGAACAGCCGCCGGTTATTTGAAAGGGTAATTTACCCTTTTCTCCTCCTTTTGCCAATTATTTTTCCTGCACATAAAAAGAACATATTAAGTTATAGAATAGATGTAAACCTAAATCATGATGCATGCAAACATTCTATAACTTAATATAGTTATTAACAAACCTAAAAGATACAATTAAAGTTACTTAGGCGTAATATTAGCCCATTAAAATGGACTCATCAAATACCCCCATGCCTAAGATTTGCTAGTCCCTAGCAAAAATGAAAAATAATAGAAGTAATTAGAAGATTTCTTCTTTTCTTACTTCAAAACTTTAGAAATCCTGACAAAGGTGAAGTGCTGATAGCCTAGGTAACAGATCTAAGTGAAAGAACCAATTTGCATTGGAGGTTCATACTTCACCCTTGGTAAATATTGCGTCGGGATAGGCAACTACTTCCCTCGGGGATAAAGCAGAGGATAATCTGTAATTTGACCCCGGCGTTTGGCTAAGGTAGGAGATATTGAGTTGAATGGATTTGTATTTGGTGGCACACACTCTTCTGGTGCTACATATAGTCTAGTACTGCAGACTCTAGATCTTTAGACTATTAGACAAGTCAACTCTGAGAGAGGCTACACAATTGTGCTCTCTTGATGTTCCTGGGCACTCCCTCTTTTCTTTCTTTTTGAGATCACGAATCTCGCCAAATTTAGAAATTGTACTCACTATTTGGTGGCCTCACATGGCATCCACACTTCAATTAAAGTCCTAATAACTCTATAACTAAGTTAGAGTCCTCAACTAGTATTCGGACGATCAGAAATACCAAAAGGTAGGTATGGGTCATATTTGGTGGAACGTGATAGGTGTTCTGTTGCCACAGAAACAATGTTACATTATAAACTTGGACCTTTTTTTTTTTTAATATAACTATTTCTTCTTTTTGTTCTTTCTGTTTCTTCTTCTTTTCTCTCTTCCTCCTTTTTTTTTTATTTCTTCTTGTTTTTGTTTCTTTTTCAATCAACACAACATGATACAGACTTTTATTTATGAGGCATTATTAGGGATGATGATGGTCAAGAGGAAGTTGTGTGGCTTATTTGGTGGAAGTGTCTATTCTCGGCACCGGAAAGGAATGGATAGGACAGGCGCATTTCTGACCTTTGACACTATTACCCTCCTTCAGCTGAGGACTCTATGAAGGATGGTCGTAACCATTCGCCATAGTTATAGCTTTACTAAGACTCAATCTCTATGTATCTGCCTTATTTGGTGACTCTCAAGAATTCACACAAAATATGCACACAGGAACAGAGAGTGAAAACTACGCCTAACTCTGAAGTATCATCATCTAATTGTCCAAAACTTAAGAGTCCTTGCACTAGACTTAGTGCACCAGTAATCTCTCTACTTTCTTCTCACGAATATGAGGTGGATCTACTAGAAGATAATATGCCTGACTTCCTATGAACTGTCCAAGGGTTCAGTGGACTCCAAATGCTTATTGGTTTTCCTCAAGGATCCATTACCAAGCCTACGTGCACGTGAAATAAATGTATTGGATTCTAAACTTAAGAAATAAATCCGGAAGAAAAACTTCCAATAACAATGGTATTTTGCTAAGGACTAACCCAATCAGCTCGAGAAAAGAACTTTTTTTTTATAATAAATATGTAAATATGTATGCAAATATTTATAAATGCTATAAACATTCTCAGGTTATACCCCCCCATGCCTAAGACTGACAATGTCCTCATTGGAAAAATACAGACATAGAAGAATATCACCTGAGGAGGAGAGTGGGAGGAGCTAAGGCTCCTCAAGCCAAAGTGCGTCCAAAACCTGGCCATCTGAAAGAGTAATATACAGTTTAAGTCGCTGGCCATTTAGTTTAAAGCTCGCACCTGAAATAGGGTTCCTAATCTCTATAGCTCCATGAGGGAAAGTATTGATAACAACATATGGCCCATCCCAGCGGGACTTGAGCTTTCCAGGAAATAATTTAAGTCTAGAATTGAAAAGCCTGACCCACTGGTTGGGCTCAAAAGTCTTTCTAATGATGTGCTTGTCATGGAAGACTTTTGTACGTTGCTTGTAAGCTTGAGAAGTTTCATAAGCTTCATTACGAAGCTCCTCAAGCTCACTTAATTCTAACATACGTGCTTTTCCCGCTTTATCCAGATTTAAGTTAACGTTTTTAATAACCCAATAAGCTTTATGTTGGATTTCAACGGGAAGGTGGCACGCTTTTTCGTAGACAAGATGGAAAGGAGACATGCCCAAGGTAGTCTTATACGTAGTTCTGTAGGCCCAAAGAGCATCATTTAGTTTTTTAGACCATTCCTTCCGATCAGGCTTGGCAGTTTTTTCTAAAATTCGCTTAATCTCCCTATTAGACACTTTAACTTGTCCACTCGTTTGTGGATGATAAGGTGTAGCTATCATGTGGTTGACTCCCAAATTTTGGAGTAGTCTTGTAAAGTGTACATTCTTAAAGTGAGGTCCTCCATCACTTATGATCGTCCTTGGGCACCCATACCGAGAAATGATATTGGCCTTAACAAAGCCCAAGACCACGGAATGGTCATTGGTTCGCGTGGGTATGGCTTCTATCCATTTTGATACATAGTCAACAGCCACAAGGATGTATTCATATCTGAAGGACATAGGAAAGGGACCCATGAAGTCAATGCCCCAAATATCAAAGATTTCAACAGGGAGGATAGGTTGTTGGGGCATCTCATCCCTTTTTCCAATGGTTCCCGTCTGCTGGCAACATAGACATGATACGTATGTACATCTCGGAATAATGTGGGCCACCAAAAACCAGACTGAAGAACCTTATGGGCAGTCTTCTTCCCACTAAAATGTCCCCCACAGTGGAGGTCATGGCAGAAACTCAGAACACTTCTTTGTTCTTCATCAGGGATGCAATGGCGAAACAGCTGGTCAGGGCCTATTCTAAAAACCTATCTCGCTTCTGCTTATCCCAAGTACTGGGGGTGATGCCCGTGACCAGATAGTTCACTATGTCAGCGAACCAAGGAGTTTTAGCTTCCACAGCCATTAGAGACTCATCAGGGAAAGTCTCTTGAATACCGCCAACAGGATTTGATGCCTCAATAGGGATCCTAGACAAATGGTCTACTACCACATTCTCAACTCCTTTCTTGTCTTTAATTTCTAGGTCAAATTCTTGGAGTAGCAGAATCCAACGAATTAGGCGAGGTTTGGCATCTTTTTAGCCAGAAGATGCTTAAGGGCTGAATGATCAGTGAGCAACACAACCTTGGATCCCAAAAGATAAGATCGAAACTTTTCCAAAGCAAATACTACAACGAGTAATTCCTTTTCAGTGACCGTGTAATTTTGCTGAGGATCCGTAAGGGTCTTGCTGGCATAATGCAGCACATGAGGTTTGCCATCAACCCTTTGACCTAAGACCGCTCCCACTGCAAAATCAGAAGCATCTCACATAAGCTCAAATGGGAGGGTCCAATCTGGTGCTTGGAGAATCGGCACGGTAATGAGGGCTTTCTTCAAAACTTGGAAAGCCTTGCCACATCTATCATCAAAATCGAAGGAGACATCCTTCGCTAACAGGTCGTAGAGTGGCTTAGAGATTTTACTGAAATCTCCAATGAAGCGCCTATAAAATCCAGCATGGCGAAGGAAAGATCTAACCTGACGAACATTGGCAGGCAATGGAAGCTTAGAGATGGAATCGATTTTTGCGGTGTCCACCTCTAATCCTCTCTCGGAAACTATATGCCCTAACACAATGCCCTATTGGACCATAAAGTGGCTTTTCTCCTAGCTAAGCACCAGCTTTGCCTCTTCGCAACGGGTTAAGACTTTATCAAGGTGCGAAAGGCATAGGTCAAACGACGAGCCATAAATGGAGAAGTCATCCATGAAAATTTCAACGAACTCGTCGATCATATTAGAGAAGATAGCCATCATACAACGTTGGAAAGTGGCAGGAGCGTTACATAACCCGAATGGCATTTGGCGGAATGCAGAAGTGCCATAAGGACTCGTGAAGGTGGTACACTCCTGATCATCAGGAAAAATGGCTATCTGATTGTACCTAGAGTACTCGTCAAGAAAACAAAAGTACTTGTTCCCCGCCAATCGTTCCTAAATTTGATCGATAAACGGTAAGGGGAAATGGTCTTTCTGGGTAGCCATGTTTAAACGGCGGTAATCATTGCAGACCCTCCAACCAGTTGAGGGTCTAGTGGTCACCAGTTCTCCTTGGTCATTCTCCTCCACAGTGATTCCTACCTTTTTCTGAACTACGTGAATAGGACCGACCCATTTACTATCTAAAATGGGATAGATAATCCCTGCATCCAGCCATTTTAGAATATCCTTTTTAACAACCTCCCGCATATTTGGATTGAGCCTTCTTTGCATATCTCGGAAAGGCTTCACAGACTCATCCGTGTATATATGATGCATGCAAAGAGAGGGATCAACACCCTTAATATCAGCAATTGTCCAGGCAATTACTTCCTTGTGCCTTTGTAAACACTCAAGCAGAGCTCCCTCCTGCAATTCAGATAATGCAGACGAGATAATAACGGGGAGCGTGTTATTAGGGCCAAGGAAAGCATATTTCAATGTGCTCGGGAGGGGTTTCAACTCCAATTCAGGAGCCTTTTGGATTGAGGGTTTTAGTTGAGATGTCCCCGCCTCAGGCAGCGGATCTACCTTCACAGTCCAGGGTGGGGACAGAGACTCAGTGTGTACCCCCAGCAACTCTTCTAGTTAGGGCATTTTCCTTTCAGTTTCTTTAATAATCGAGGGATGGTCCTGAGATATGCCCTTCTGAAGGGGATCTCTACATAAGAGTGCTAGAGTAGTCTCTTCAAGTATTTCATCAACAACCTCAATCTGAGAACAATCTTCAAATCCCAGTTGCTTGTAAGTATCAAAAACATTCAACCGGATCTTCTTGTTCCTAAAGCCCATTTTAAGTGCCCCGAATCTACAATTTATAGAGGCATTGGCTGTGCCCAAGAAGGGGCGTCCTAGAATAATGGACAGCTTTGTGGGCTTATTAGATGGGTCAGTATCAAGTACCAGAAAGTCAACGGGGAAGAAGAAATCCTCCACTCTCACAAGGACATCTTCCAACAATCCCCGTGGTGTCTTAAGTGATCTGTCTGCAACTTGGAGGATTACTGGACTAGGCTTCAGCTTTCCTCCACCCAAAAGGTCATAGACAGAGCTCGATAGAATGTTTACCCCTACACCTAGATCGAGCAGAGCCTTGTTAATGTGTTGGTTACCTATAACCACTGAAATATACAGGGCCCCTGGGTCTTTCATTTTGGGGGGTGTTCCATGCTGAAGAACCGAGCTCACATGGTCAGGCAGGATGACCTTGGTTTGGACCTGTTTCCTAGATCGGCGCTTTTGGGTGCACAGGTCCTTCAGAAACTTGGCATAGGACGGAATCTGTTTAATCGCTTCCAACAAAGGCAAGTTAATCTAGACTTGCCTAAAAGTATTCATAATCTCTTCAGTTCTATCCTTGGTTCCAGACGAGCCAACAGAAGATTCCCCAGGAGCAGATAGGCGCTCTGGATAGGGAACCCTCAGCTTCTAGGTAGAGGGGTCGTCATGGCGGGAAAGGGGTGGTGGAAGGACGACATCCTCATTGTGGGTGATTTTTTGTGAGGGAGAGTGGTGTGGCTCTTCCTCGGGTGAGATGGAAGTCGGGTAGGGTGTGGAAGGGGAATTCTGAGATGTAACCGTAGGAGTGTTATCAGGCTTGTCAATCTTTTTTCCACTCCTCAACACGGTCACTGCTTGGGTGTGATCCCTGAATACAACCCCCTTGCCCTTAGGGTTCTCCTCAGAAGAGCTAGGCAGCTTCCCCGGATCATGTTGCCTAACTGCCTCAGTAAGATGACCAATTTGAGATTGCATATCAGTAATCATCTTATTCTGAGATTGGATAACCATATTTTGATGTTTTTGCATTGCTTTCATCATGGCCTTTAGTTCATCCATCTCAGAGGGCTTATTCGGAGGAGGATTTTCATACGAAGGTTGGTATGTGGGCTAGGGAGGTAAGGGTCTAGTATTCCCTGAGTTAGAAGCATCACCTTGCTTCCCAAAGAAGTTTGGATGGTTCCGTCACCCTGGATTATAAGTGTTGGAGTAAGGGTTATTGCGAAAGGGGCGGAAACCTTGGGCCGCATTCAAGTCGGCCTGAATCAACTCAGGGAATTGGTTTGCTTGATGGCACTCCACAGTGGCGTGCGTTGTGCTTTGGCAAATCGAGCATTCTCTTGAAGCCTGAAAAATAGAGGCTGCTTGTGGGTTCATGCCGGGGTTTGCTAAAAGCCTATCAAAGTTTTTATTCAATAGTTGAATTTGATAAGCCAAATCCTGAGAGGCCCCAGCTTCATGGGCCTCTATCTTCCTCTGCAAGATTGATGGTTTTCATTCTTGATAGGCAGATGACAGATGTATGGAGTTGTCGCTTAATGTTTCAAATAATGCCCAGGCTTCATCCTCAGTTTTGGTCATGAAGGTTCCTGCACAGGCTGCATCAATGGTTTGCCTATGCCTTTCAGATAATCCGTTATAGAACCCTTTGACCAACTGCCATCTTGGCACTTGATGGTGGGGGCATAACCTAAGAAGGTCATTAAAGCGCTCCCAAGTCTCATGAAATTGCTCCTCTTCCTGTTGAGTAAAACCCATAATCTCTCTTCGATAATGGTTGGTTTTACTCATAGGAAAATACTTTTTTAAAAATTCTCCCTTAAGGGTGGCCCAATCATTTACCCTTGCATCAAGGGTATGATACCAGTGCTTGGCCTTATCCTTTAGGGAGAAAGGAAATAGAGTCCTCATCAGGGCTTCATCAGTAAAGCCCTGGAGCTTCACCGTGGAACAGACGTCGGTGAATTCCTCCAAATGCCGGTAGGGGTCCTCCCTAGTAGTACCATAAAAAGAGGGCAATAAAGATATGGTACTGCTCTTGATCTCATACGGATTATCCCTTGCCGGTCGTCTTAGTGCTTGTGCAGGTTGGTTAGTAGGAATAAACTAGTCCCTTAGGGTCCTTTGTTGATTTGCACCTTGCTCAGCCATTCCTTCTTTTTCTTCTCCTAGGTGAGCTCTCCTAAGAATTCTCTTAGGCTCAGGATCAAACACTAGACTACCCTCAAGAGAGCGTCTACCAAGCATATAAAACACGATTCAGATTTTTTTTATTAAGTTAAACCTCCACTCCAAAGATAAGTCAAAAGATCAAGACTTATCCCTTCGTTCCCACGTAAGTGGTATAAGAGGGGTGTGGACTTGAAATCTTAACCTTCTTTATTGTGGATGTCGAATTAGTTAATATAAATGGCCAAACAAGCTTTTCACTGCAATTACGTGCCTTAATTCAACCTTCGAGAGCCCTAGGACCTATACTTTGCTTGGATGATACTCCCAGGTGATCAAGTGAGAAGTTACTCCAAGGACGAACAAAGGGATGCAAGTAGGGCGAACCCTTCCTTTGAGGCGATGCGTATGAGGTGCCCCTTAACTACCCTTTTTGTTCCTTTAAGGGGTGTCCCCCTCCGTGGAGTATCAAAACACTTGGTCAAAAGATAGTATCACCACCACCACAAAGCACAATAGGAGGGTCTGCACTGATAAAGAGATAGGTGCCTATAGCCTTAAGGGATCGAGCCTTAGTGAGGTGCCTAATGTGCATGCTCAGTGTCAGAAGTGTGCAACACACCGCAAATCTTTGTAATTTCTTTTGAAATCGCAGACAAGTCCCTTAGAATCAGATCAAATGTGAATTGCTTTTAGGGTTGAATCTGATTATTAGTTCCACTTTTAGTTATGTGACCACTGAATTAGTAAATTCAAACAACTTGGTGGTCTTGAATTTAAATTTGAATGCAAATGCGTGAACAGGAGCTGGATGCAAAAGTTAGAAAGATGTACCTGTCTCTAGCAATCTTCGTGCTAATATGCTTGCAATGCAATAATAAGATCTAATGTGCTGCTCAATCACCCCTAAATGCGCGCACCTAAGGGCATGCAACTTCTAAATAGGCAGCTCGATATTTTCTTTGTTGGTTTTAAAAGCAGGCAAGCAGAAAATATAATCACGCATGAACCAAAAATATTGTAAGCCATAGTAGCTAAAGAATGCGGGGACAAACCCCCAAAAATTCAGCCCCAATTACTACAAGGGTGAAAAGACAGAAACAAATTTGTGACGAAGGAGAATCCTCAGCAAAAATAGGATCTTGGTCTCCTTCATTTTTTCCTCGTGTAGCTTAACTCGTGATTGCTGTTGTCGCTCTGTTGCGCCTCGTCGCCTCTTCAGATTCCTTGCATAGTAAAAAGAAATTGATCAGATAATTTCACAACTCAGAAGATTTAAAAATAATGAAGTAAATCTATTACGTCTGTTGCGTCCTCGGCAACGGTGCCAATTTAACGAATCAACTTTTCAATTTGCATTGTAGTATTTAAGTGGTGGAAAAATCGACTAATCAAAAAAAGTGAAAATAACCACTCATAGAAGAGCGGGTCATGTCCACAGGGAGGCAATTATGCAATAAACTCTTAATTATTTTATATTCTTTCGGATAAGTGCGAAATCCCTATTCAAATCTGACATAAAATGCGAAGGAAAGTAGATTCACAATAACTTAAAAAGATAAGGGTATATGTGTAGTTTTCCCTCACTAAAATCTTCAATAAATATATGATGATTTTGTGTAATTTTCACATGTCATATACTAGAGAGAATCGGTGCACGTGTTGATCCCAAAATAATCTTTAAACAAGTGAATATCACTAACATGCAATTATAAGGAAATATGAGTGTGCATGCACAATTCTGCCACAATAAAATAATAATAAATAAAAAATCAAATTCTGTGGCAATGGCAGTGAATGTAAATTTTAATTGACTTCAAAACAGAGCATTTGCTCTCTCTCCTCCTCGCGAGAGAGAGAGAGCACCGGCGGGCGTTGGAGAGGCTAGGGAGGTCGGCGAGGATGAAGGCTATCCAATGGAGGTTGCGGCGTCGACGAAGGTGGTCGGCCGACGGAGGAGAAGTGGCCTGAGGAGGCTGCCTGTTGTAGCCATGCGCCTACAGGGAGGCGCTGGAGAAGGGCGCCTGTAGGTGGCTGCTGGCAGTTGTGAAGGCACGCAGCGCCTTTAGGCGTGGTTGGAGGCGTGTGCTGCAAGGAGCCTGCGGTGCTGCGCTAGCTCATGACTGGGCTGCCTAAAGGAGGGAGCACGGGTGAGGCGGTCTGTAGATGCGTCTACAGGATGAACGCGAAGGCGGGCGCTGGAGTGTCTGCGGGTGCGTGTAGAGGGCGTCAGCGCACTGCGATAGGGTGTGGGTGAGGGCAGTGCAGTGCAGGAGCGGGCGCCAGGTAGTGCTCTTGAAGGCAGTGAGGCTGAGGCACGCCTGCGAGAGCGCTGGAGGTGCTTGGCTTGCATGCCTGCAAGGAGCGCTAGGCAGTGAAGAACTTAGTGATGGTGGGTGCGGGTAGAGGTGGCGTTGGAGAGGTTGGAGCGCACGTGGAAGGTGGGCGCGTGCTTGCGGAGAGGCTTGCTAGGGTGCGGCTGCAGGCGTGCGATGGTGATGAAGGTGCGGTGCCTGCAGGGGCAGGCTTGGTGGCGTGAGCAGGCAATGTGCGCTGGAGTAGGCAGAGATGATGGCGCGAGTGCCTGTAGCGTGGGAGGGGAAACGCTGGTGGTGCGGCTGGAAGGAGCGCTGCAGATGAGTGGTGTGCGCCTGCGGGTGGGTGCACGCTGGTCACAGTGCACGCTTGGGGTCACCCACTCTCTCTCTGTACGATCCCCTCTCCTCTTTCTTCGCCTCTTCTTTTAACTCCTCCTGGTTTGCACTTGTGAGAGTTAAGGGATTTTCAAATCCCTTAACTATTTCTGGCCGGCGGCTGTTGAGGGTACCCGGAGGATGGGGAAAAGAACAACCACCAGTTATTTGAAAGGGTAATTTACCCTTTTCTCCTCCTTTTGCCAATTATTTTTCCTGCACATAAAAAGAACCTATTAAGTTATAGAATAGATGTAAACCTAAATCATGATGCATGCAAACATTCTATAACTTAATATAGTTATTAACAAACCTAAAAGATACAATTAAAGTTACTTAGGCGTAATATTAATCCATTAAAATGGACTAATCAATAGTATAGGACAAATGTGCTTAAATCATTTAAATTTATAACTCAGATTCTAAAGAAGAGTTCGAGGTTGAACACAGGGAGCAAATAATAGCAATTCAATCTCACCAATCACAAGAAATATAAGCAATTATAATCAAAACTGTATTTAGAACAACTCAAAAGGATTTATATATGAAATCCAGTAGCCAAGAGCAAAAAGAATGGGTTAAAATGGTGATTTGAATCACCAATTAACCCTTTCAAGTTAAGCTTAAATATCTCAACAATAATTATTAACCTAAAATTCAACGTCAACCAACTCAAATGAACCAACAGTAGCTTTAGAACTAGCAGAACCAAGCTTCTGAGAAGAGGCAAAGGCCTCCTCTCTCTTCTTCCTTCGTGCCTTAAGGGAGGGAGGCAACCACAGCACAGAGGCAAAGGCCTCTTAGAATACGCTAAGTGTAGAGAGCAGCAGAGGGGAAAACCCCCCCTCTCCTCTTTTCTTGTCTTCTTTCTCTCAATGTCTCGGGTTTAGCCAGGTAATCGGCCGGGTAACCGAGCGTGAACAGTGGACCAGGCCTACGGGCGTGGTCGCAGGCAAGGAGTGCTTAGTTGGGTAAGCGGGTGTGAGGGTGAAGGGGAGCCGACCCTCGTGTTCTTGGGCGAAGAACGAGGGTGAGGAATTCCTCTTATCCTGCTCACTCAGCTGCAAAATCCATGATGTGGGACTAAATGTCCCACAGTCTTTTTCGCACGCAGCTAGAAGTTGATGACTCTGATTACGGTCACAGCTGTGGATGAAGGCTCCAATTGGGCACCTAGAGATGTTCCTGGGAGTAAACCATGAGGCCTGAGGGTGTTTCCTAGAAGTATCGTGGCCGGAGCACTGCGGATGAGGTCAGAGGAGTCGAAGGCAGCGGCTGAGGTCCGGTGAAGTACTTGCAAGTAAGAAAACGGCCTTGCAGCCATGTCAAAAGCATTCAAGGGGATCGCCGTGGAACGACGAGTATGCTGGAGGTAGTAGCATGGAGTGTGAGTGTGTGAGGAGGCCTGACGACCTCAAGGAAGGAGTGTGGCGGTGACGGTGGTCGGTAAGGTGTTGTGGTAGGTGAAAGCCTAAATAGTTTGAGGGCTTTTGTAGAGAGTGGTGCGGCAGAGCTTGTGGAGGTGGTGCGAGGCTGTTTGGAGGTGTGTGGCATTGGGAGTGCTTCGCCGGAGTGGAGGACGAAGGTGTTGTAGCAGTCGGGACAGTGGTTGTGCGTGTGTTGTGAGTGTGGGGAAAGAGAATGGAGGAAGAGAGGAAGGTATAGAGAGACTTAGGAGTGAAGGAGGCGGATGGGGAGTGCCAGTGTTGGCAAGCTGGAACTGAAGAAGACGAGTGAGTTTGGTGATGTGGCGACGACGATGAAGAAGCAGGAAGTAATCCCTCTTTGGCTGGAGAGATGCAGAGGAGGCAGAGGAAGGCAGAGGGCCATCCAATTTGATTGTTGGATGGTTGGATGAGGAGGATGGAGAGGGGTCGTCGAAGTATGGTGAGGAGGTGGTTGGAGAGGGAAGAAAGAGGAGTTTCTCTGACCAAAACTTTCTAAGGAGCACGGTTATGCGATGTAGAAGCTTTTATAGAGCTTCAAGCAAGCTTCCAAGCTTGGAAACAAGCTTGAGAGGCTCAAATTTTTAGGAAGAAGATCCTTCGAAATCAAGGATTCGCACGGGTTTGTTGAAGGGATTTGGGATCTAGAATTAGGTTAGATGATTTAGGACTTTGTTAGGATCTTCCCTTCCAATTTGGGAGGGATTGACCAAGCAATCAGGGAGGAATGTGTGATTGAAGCTCGGTCCTTTGGGTTCACACCTGCCATGGTGGTAGGGACCCATTTGAATAAAATGAAGAGAAGTTAGGGGGCTATTTGTAAAGATTTCAAAAGTTAGGGGCATGGATGAGAGAGAAAGAGTCAGAGTGAACCAAAATGCAAACTAGGTCAAGATGGGCTTTGATTGGGCCTAAATTCTGGTATAAACCTAATTTTGATCCAATGAATCTGATGGTCAATTCAGATTTCAGTTTTGACCAAGTTTCACTGGGTAATTTGCGTAGAAACCCAAATTCAGGCAAATTTCTGTCTGAGACTCTGTTCTACGTCAAAATGGGTTCCAATGGTTAAATCAAGGTACCAAACCTTACAGAATATTTTTATATGAATTTTAGAAGGCTTATATGGAATTTATCCTGACCAAAACATCTGTTATTTAAGCAGGTTTGAATTAGGGTTTTGGGTTACTGTTAATTCTCGAAATGCGTAAAAACCCATTTCTGTCTACATGGACCCACTTATTAGACATTAATGTTCATCTGTCCTTTATTTCACCCCTAGTCAACCCCTTGGTTATTCTATGTTCATGATATGCTGTTAAAATTATAGAATTAACCCTAATTTCTTATTCTCTTCTCAAAACATAATAAAGTGAAGATATGACCCTCAGATGAATATGTAGGAGCTTTCATCTTTAATTCCAAACTAAAATGGGCTAGTTAGGGCCTATGATGGTGTTCCCATCACTCACCTATTAAAACTCCTTAAGAAATTAAGGGGATTGGCCACTCAATAACTCTACCGAGCACCACCCTCATCGCACACCACACACACCCTCACTCCACGAAACCACCACCAGTTCACTCGCCATCCACTGGCGATCCTTCTGAGCTTCTTTGACGTGAGCGCAAGGCTGTGTTCTCTATTTCAGGTCTTCGCCGTCGTTCCGCCACCACCACCATCACCTCCGACCTCGGCTGCTGTTCTCTGGCCTCGATCATCCGTGATTCCACTCCCAAGTCGCACGACTGAGCTTTAGGTCCCTTCCTAGGCAACTAATTGAAGCTACCAATGACGTCTTCGCCTTCAATTGGAGGTGTCATCTCCTCAGCTGCTGCACGAAGAACCTGTTGGAAGATAGTCCCACACCATTAACAGAAGGGCCTCCAACTACACATAATGACAAAAAGTGATGAGGCCTTAACGCCTTCGAGTCACTGGGGTCAGGTCCCTACCACACGCCCTCACACACGTGGTCGTCCACGCCCTCGCCCGCGCTCACACCTCGCGGGTCTGGGTGGTGGATCCGGTTACTCGATACCCAGGTTTCATATGTCTGAGCTTGGAAAAGGAAGAAAGAAAATCTGAGCGAGAGGGGGTGGGTTTTGCTACCTCGAGATTTGAGCCCCCTCCTCTCTATACTTCACGAGATTTGTTAGGCCCTTGAGCCTCTGTTGCTACTGCTGCTATATTCTTAAGGCTCTTAGCCTTGTGCTTCTCTTGAGAAGGACCCTTGAGCACCTTTTGATAAGGCATCTGAAGCCTTTGGTTGACGTCTGCTGGTTACTGTTGGATTATTTGAATAATTTGATTGATGCGGATTAATAGTTGTGATTTACTGTTGAAATATTTAAGTGGTTTTGAGCATAACATTGAGGGCTAATTTAGTGATTCAAATCACCATTTTAATCCAATCTTTTTGCATTATTCTTTTGATTTTATTGAAATATCATTGAGAGTGTTATTGATTTCAATTGCATATATTTCTTGTGATTTCATCTTTGCTTCCTGCGAACGATCTTGAGCTCTACTTTCTAAACCTGAGTTTATAAGTTTAAATGATTTAGGCGATTTTGACTTATACTGCAACCCATTTCCTAAACAACGATGATTTCACTCGAACATTTTGGTGCCATTGCTGGGGAGCAACGCACAATTTGATTTCACTGATTACAATTTCTGATCTGATTCTAACTTATTTTATCTGATTTGTTGTGGTTGTGCGAGGTATACGAAGAAGATCAACCGCACGACATCCACTCCAAAGGCAGGTAATCTCATTTCCTTCTTCTTAAGCCCCTATTTTTGGAAAGAATTAAAAAGAGGAATCAATTAGGATTAACTCACATCCTTATTAGACTTAATCACTTGAGTTTCCTGATTTGATTTATTTTAGACATCCCCATCCAGAATTCTGCACCTACTAAGGATTTAAGGTGCCTAAGGCTATTCACCTTCTTGATTGAGCCCTAGGTGCCACATTTGGAAAAAAATGGACTTGGACAAGAGCCAAATTAGGGTTTCTACTTTAGGGCTTGAGGAAAACACACTTGCCTGAATTAAAAGAGAATTGATTTCCTACATTGTGTGTCACCCAAGCCTTGTTTGAATTGACCTAATCAAGAAAACCCTAAAAGAAGGCTCTAACATTCACTTGAATCCTTAAAACTCGAAACTTAATAACCTGCTTGTAAAACCCTCAGGGTGATTTTGGGTTCATTACCCAACTCATCCTAAACTTTAGGGTAGGTTAGGTGAAGTTGACCCACCTGGTGGGTTAACTACTAGGTCAGTTTTCGCTTTCAAATAATGTATTAAGATGATTTGTCATTGTAGGATAAAAGTGGTGGAAAATCGCTTAAGAAAATAATTAAAATAAAAATTAAACCACTAACAAAAGAGTGGGTCGTGTCTATAGGGAGGCAATGATGCAATAAAATCATGAATATTTTTTTCTCGTATTCGTTCAATCAAGTGTGAAATCCATAGTCAAATCTGATATGAAATGCGACGAAAAGAAGATACACAATAACTCAAAAATGTAAGGGTATATGTGTAATTTTTCCTCATTGAAATATTAAATAAATATGTGATGAATCTATGTAATTTCCAATTGACATGCATTAGAGAAAATTTGTGCACATCTTAATCCAAAATCAATGTCAATAGATGTGAATAACAAAAGCCACGCAATTATAAGAAAGCATGAGTATGAAGTCACAATTTCACCTAAATAAAATAATCATAAATCAAAATTCATTTTTGTGGAAATGGCATGAAATGTAATTATTAATTGAGGTTGAAACAGAGGATTCTACCTCTCTCCTCCTCGCACATGGGAGAGAGGATTGTTCGAAGAACTCTTCTGGACATAGATTGGCTGGAGCGAGGGCTCCGCAACGGTGGCGGCGACAAGTTGTGAGATGGCCGGAGCCAGCCTGCCGGAGGAAAGAAGTGGCAGCGGTGGAGGAGGCTGTTGCTAGCCGCGCGTGCTGCAGGCGCAAGGAGGGCAGCGCGCGAGCACTGCAGGCGCTACAGGCGTGCACGGGGCATGGGCGCATGGAGGCGCGGGCTCTGCAGGGCGCATAGGCGTGCACGAGGGTTCTGTTGCTACCGCTGCAGGTGCTGCAGGGAGGTGCTAGAGCAATGGACTGCTGGCGCGCGAGCATGGGTGAGCTAGAGGTGAAGGCGCGGGCACGGTTTGATGGCGTGAGGCGAGGGCACTGGGGTGAGAGCGCGCGGTGCGCAGGTGGCTAGGTGAGGGCGCTGGAGGTTTTGGTGAAGGAGAGGAGGTGCGGGCGTGCTAGCTGGGGTGAAGGCGCACGGTGGGGTCTGATGGAGAGGGGGGGCTGCTGGCGCATGCGCTGGCTGAGGTGAGGGCGTGCGGTGGCTGGGGCGCTTGGCATGGTGCGCTGGAGATGAAGTGAGGGCGCGCGGTGGTGCAGGTGTTGGTGACGGTGCTGGTGCTGTTGGTGAAGGCACGCGCGGGCAGATGGTGCGCGGTGTTGGCGTGTGCGCTGGAGGTGGATGTGCTAGAGGTGGGGCACGCGGAGGCTGGCGTGGGTTGCTGGCTGAGGTGAGGAGTTGCAGAGACTCTTGGCGGTGTGGGCTGTCACCCCACACGCCCACGGTGGTGGAGTCGTACTGCCGCGGTGGGAGGCTGGTGGTATGGAATGGAAGAGGAGCAAGGTCCTCTAGGCACAGTGAGGAATAAAGGGGTGGTGGCCTCCTCCTTAACAGCAGCTCTTCCTTCTCTTTTATAGCCACGATTACCGTGATTTGAAATTCAAAACACCGTGGAATCAATGTGATGTGCAGGAGGAGGAGGTAGAGTTGGAGGAGTTACCTGCAAAGGAGAAGAAGAATACAAGAATAAAATAATTAGCGTTATTTATACATAACTCCTTAACTTCTATGTTAATTAAAATAGTGCACCTAATTAATTAACTAATTAAATGTATGCAACCCTAGGTTAATTCTAAATTCATGAATTATACACTTAAGCTAAAAATATGAATTAATTTATTTACATCCTAATGTATGCTATGTAAATGTTAAAATTAACTTAATGTCTAGACATTTAGATACTTAAATAGCCCACAAATATGGGCTAATCAAATACCCCCATACCTAGTTTTTGCTAGTTCCTAGCAAATCCAAGCAAAACCTAGCACTCCAAGTAAACTAGCCAACCCAATCGGTCTTCCTTTAGAAACATATTAAGTTTAGACTTTAGACCTAAGGTTCCCAAGTAGCTGCTAAGTTACAGACTAGGTCGGCTAAAGACGAGTTGTAGGTACAAGTTTCCCTGATTTTTTACTCTACCCTAAGGTTTATTGATCCCTGAGATTAAAGCATCCGTGCATGTGCATTGGTCTGAGTTATTTGGGGTTGGTATGACTGCCAACCTAGAAAGGAAAAAGGAATATATATATATATGTATTTGTTTGATTCCTCTAAGTCTAACCTCAGATCAGCTATCAACATAGTCTGTGTCGGATTCATTGTCCCCATCACCGTACCTCGAAGGGTGCCTGGCTTTCAATGCTTCGAGATAGCACAGCCCATAGCAATCCCAAGAACTCTTGGCAATCGACACTTTGAGATAGTATCACCCATGGATTTCTTAAGCGAATTCAGGCCTGTGGTAATAAGCACTTCGAGATAGGGATGCCCATGGTACTTGAACCGCATAATGCGCTTACATGCCCCTAGTAGGATGGATATCCTAAGAGACAAGCATCGAGGAGGTAATATGTTATCATCGCATCCTCAAGATGAGTTTATGCTTCACCTCTCCTGCGGCAGGAACTCTTCCAATCAAATTGTGTTTTCAAGCCTCTCCTAAGTCAAAAGGAACAGAACCAAATTTCTTTTAAGAAAGGAATTAAGGTGATCACTTACTTACACAAGACCAAGTGTGTGAAATTTGGATGCTTGGGTTACAAGAACCCGTAAACCAAAAGGTAGAACAAGACTCTAGGTACTACCCCACCTTTTAACTCAATCCCTAGCATTCCTTAACCTCTTGAGGAATGGTCTACAACTTAACTCTTACTTAAGTTTTTAAGTCCACAAAGGACCCTAAAGGTCTAAAGCTAGTAGCTCACTTAGCTTCTAAAGTTCGACCCTAGAATCAACTTAGTCTAACCTAGAGTTCTGATTTACTTAAGAATGTAGGGCCTAGACAGTTAAGCTCAACTTTTATTTTTATTTTTATTTTTATTTTTTTTAAATGCAATTGCATGAATGAATGCAAAATGTAGACATGCTATAAACAAAATGCCTTAGGTCCTCTCCCTCATGCTTGGTTCAAACAATGTCCTCATTGAAAACAAAAACAGTTAAAGGAAGATATTACCTAAGGCGGAGAATGGTAGGAGCTAAGGCTCCTCAAGAGTGACCTTGTCAACCAGATGGCCATCCAAAGTAATGTATGGTTTTAACCGTTGATCGTTGACGATAAAGGGAGTTGCTGAAGAGGAAGGGCTTTTAATCTCCATAGCTCCATGTGGAAACACTTTAGTGATTATGTAAGGCCCATCCCAATGAGATTTTAACTTCCTAGGAAAAAGCTTAAGTCTGGAATTGAAAAGCCAGACTTGTTGGTTGGGCTCAAAGGTCTTTCGAAGTATATACTTATCATGCAAGACTTTAGTTCTTTCTTTATAAGCTTGAGAGGTGTCATAAGCATCATTCCTCAGCTCCTCAAGCTCACTTAATTCCAGAAGTCGTGCCTTACCTGCCTTCTCTAAATCCATGTTAACACTTCAAATAGCCCAAAGTGCTCTATGTTCCAACTCAATGGGTAAATGGCACGCTTTCCCATACATAATTCGAAAGGGAGAAGTACCCAAAGGGGTCATATAGGCCGTTCGATACACCCACAAAGTATCATCGAGCTTTTGAGACCAGTCTTTCCTATTAGGTCTAACGGTCTTTTCTAAAATATTTTTTATCTCCCTATTTGACACTTCAACCTGGCTACTCGTCTGAGGATGGTAAGGGGTAGCGACCTTGTGAGTCACTCCCAGACTCCTAATTAGCTGATTGAAGTGGTAGTATCGGAAATGACTTCCCCCATCACTTATAATGGTCTTGGGGCAGTTGAAACGAGATATGATATTGGCCTTCACAAATTTCAAAACCACAGAGTGGTCATTTGTGCACGTAGGAATAGCCTCTATCCATTTAGAGACAATCAACTGCCACCAAGATATATTCATAACCATGGGACGAAGGGAAGGGGCCCATAAAGTCAATTCCCCACATATCAAAAATTTCAACAGATTGAATAGGGTGTTGAGGCATTTCATTTCTCTTCCCAATCGTTCCAGTCCGTTGACATCTAATACATGCCTTAACAAAATATGAGAATCCTTAAATAATGAAGGCCACAAAAAATCGGATTGGAGAACCTTAAAAGTAGTTTTCTTAGCACCAAAGTGTCCTCCATAATGAAGTTCATGGCAAAAACTCAGCACACTTTGTTGTTCCTCTTCAGGTACACAACATCTCAATACTTGTTCTTGTCCAATTCTAAATAATTCAGGCTCTTCCCAATGAAAATATCTTGCTTGGGAAATGAATCTCTTTCTTTTCTGCTCATCCCAAGAGCCAGGAGTTTCTCCAGTGACCAAGTAATTTATGGTATCCGCATAGCAAGGTAAAGTTGGTGTTATCGCCATCAGAGTTTCATTGGGAAATGTCTCGCGGATGTCTCCGGAAAGAGTCATTAAGTGGAAGGCGAGACAGGTGGTCAGCCACAACATTTTCTACTCCTTTCTTTTCATGTATCTCCAAGTCAAATTCTTGAAGGAGTAGGATCCACCTAATCAGACGTGGCTTAGAATCTTTCTTAGCAATGAGATGTTTCACTGCCACATGATCAGTGAAAATAACCACCTTAGACCCAAGCAGATAAGACCTAAACTTCTCCAGAGCAAAAACTACAGCAAGTAATTCTTTTTTAGTGATGGTGTAGTTTTGTTGAGGTTCGGTTAAAGTCTTGCTAGCATAATGCAGCACATGAGGTCTTCTTTCAACCCTTTGTCCAAGGACTGCTCCCACTGCATAATCCGAAGCATCACACATCAGCTCAAATGGGAGTGTCCAATCAGGAGCTTGGAGAATAGGCGTAGAGATCAAGGCCTCCTTCAGAGTTTGAAAGGCCTTGGCACACTTTGAATCAAAATTGAAGGAAGATTCCTTCGCCAACAAGTCACAAAGTGGCCTAGAAATTTTACTAAAATTTTTCATAAAGTGCCTATAAAAGCCGGCATGGCCCAGAAAGGATCTAATCTTTTTAACATTCGTGGGCAATGGGAGTTTGGAGAGAGAATCAATCTTGGCTTTATCTACTTCCAAACCTCGCTCAGACACAACATGCCCAAGCACAATTCCTTTCTGTACCATGAAATGAGTTTTCTCCTAGCTGAGGACTAAACCAGTCTCCTTACATTGCTTCAACACATTCTCCAGGTGCAGGAGACACTGGTCAAAAGACGAGCCATAAATGGAGAAGTCATCCATAAACACTTCAACACACTCGTCAATCATGTCCGAAAAAATAGACATCATACACCGCTGGAAGGTTGCAGGGGCATTACATAATCCAAACGGTATACGCCTGAATGCAAAAGTACCATAAGGACTCGTGAATGTTGTCTTCTCCTGGTTATCAGGGAAGACTGCAACCTGATTGTACCCAGAATATCCATCTAGCAAGCAATAGTACTTATTCCTTGCCAATTTCTCTAGAATTTGATCAATAAAAGGCAAGGGAAAGTGATCCTTCTGGGTAGCGGTGTTCAGCTTGTGGTAATCAATACAGACCCTCTATCAGGTTGAGGGTCTAGTGACAACTTGTTCACCTTGGTCATTGAATTCCATAGTAAAGCCTGCCTTCTTTGGCACCACATGAATATGACTTACCCATTTACTATCTGCAATGGGATATATGATCCTAGCATCCAACCACTTTAGGATTTCCTTTTTAACCACGTCCCTCATATTAGGGTTCAAACGTCTCTGCATGTCCCTAAATGGCTTGATGGAATCATCAGTATAAATGTGGTGCATGCAAAGTGTAGAGTTTATACCCTTAATGTCAGCAAAGCTCCAAGCAATAGCTTCCTTTTGCCTAGACAAGCATTCAATCAGAGCTCCCTCCTGTGCCTCAATAGCACAACCGAAATGATAACGGGGAGCGTATCATTGGCACCTAGGAAGACGTACTTGAGAGTGTCAGGGAGGGGATTCAACTCGAGGTCGGGGGCTTGTATGGTTGAGGGTTTCATAATAGATGTCCCCATCTCAAGTAGCATATCTGCCTTAGGTAGAGATGATGGGGGAAGAGACTCAGCAGAAACACCCAGCAACTCCTCAAGTTCTAGTATATCCCCTTCACATTCCTCCAAGAGATGGGAACACTCGTTTAGCATAACATGCTGAAGGAGGTCATCACATAACATTGCAGGGGTTGCCTTTTCAATCAGGTCATCTATCACCTCAACTTGAGAACAATCCTTAAGTTTGACTTGTTTGTAAGCATTAAACACTTTAAGCCGGATTTTCCTATTCCCAAAGCCCATTTTCAATGCCCCAGTATTGCAATTGATTGAAGCATGCGAAGTTGCAAGGAAGGGGCAGCCCAAAATGATGGAGGGTTTTGTTGGCTTATTGGTAGGGTCAGTGTCCAAAACTAAGAAGTCAACGGGAAAGAAGGAATCCTCCACTCTTACGAGGACATCTTCCAAAATCCTTGTGGTGTCTTAAGTGATTGATCTGCAACTTGAAGGATTACAGGGCTAGGCTTCAGATTACCTCCCCCAAGTTGTTCATACACATAGCTCAGAAGGATGCTCACCCCTGCACCCAGATCAAGTCGAGCCTCATCAATCTGTAAGTCGCCAATAACCACTGAGATGTACGGGGCTCCTGGGTCCTTAAGTTTCGGGGGTATGCCATGTTGAACAATTGAGTTAACAGAATCAGGCAGGACAACTTTTGATTGGACCTGTTTCCTAGATTGCTTCTTTTTCGTGCATAGGACCTTTAAGAAGTGGGCATAATACAGAATCTGCCTGATAGCTTCAAGCAAAGGTAGGTTAATCTGCACTTGCTTGAAAGTTTCCATGATCTCATCCATCTTTGGCTCCAGATGAGCCAGCAAAAGTTTGCCCAGAGGTGGATAAGTGCTCTGGAAAGGGCACTCTCGATCTCTAGGTGGAAGGGTTGTCATGTCGAGTAAGGGGTGAAATGGGGGCAACTTCTTCCGGTGAGGTGATTTCAAGCGGGGAAGATTTGAGCAAGTCTTTTCCGGTGGGGGTGAAAGTCAGGGTGGATGGTTTTTTAGGGGTGAGACTATAGGAGCATCGGGTTTGGAAATTTCTTTCCCACTCCTCAGAATAGTCACCGCCTAAGCATGCTCCCTAAAGACAAGCCCTTTTCCTTTAGGATTCTCCTCAGCAGCACTGGGGAGCTTCCTAGTTTTCCTCTGTCTAACGGCCTCAACAAGGTGTCCTATTTGTGATTTCATCTCATGTATAGCCTTGTCATGAGATTGGATGATGGCACTTTGACTTTCTTGCATGGTTTTCAACATTGCCTTCAATTCATTCATCTCAGAGGTTTTAGGTTGGGAAAAGGTCTGAGGTTGGTTCATTTGATGGTTTTGAAAGGATTGTGGTTTATAATTCCTTGAATTTGAGACATTTCCTTGTCTCCATGAAAAGTTTGGGTGGTTCCTCCATCCCTCATTATAAGTGTTGGAAAAAGGGTCATTACGAGGTCTAGGACGGAACCCTTGAGCGGCATTCAGATCCGCTTGTACAAGCTCAGGGAATTGGGAGGCCAAGTGGTAATCCACAGTGGCATGTGTATTGCCTTGGCAAATTGAGCATTCAGAAGCTTGGGATGTGGAGGTGTTAGATACGAATGAACTTGGGTTCGACATAAGCCTTTCCATGTTTTGATTCAATAATTGAATCTGATAGAATAAATTCTGGGTGTCCCTTGCCTCATTCGCCTCCAAGTTTCTTTGCATGAGAGTGGATTTTCTATCCATGTAGGTAGAATTCAAGTGAATAGAATTCTCACTCAAAGTATTAAAAAGGTTCCAAGCTTCATCCTCAGTCTTAGATAGAAAGGTTCCTGCACAGGCACCATCCACAGTTTGCCTATGCGAATCATTAAGTCTAGTGTAGAACCTTTCAACCAGTTGCCACTTAGGCACCTAGTGATGTGGGCAAAGTCTCAGCAAATCATTAAAGCGCTCCCACACATCATGGAAAGCTTTCCCATCCTTTTGAACAAAACTCATAATTTCCCTCCTAAAGTGATTGGTTTTGCTCATGGGGAAGTACTTCTTCAAAAACTCCTTCTTCAGGGCATCCCAAGTGTTAATATCATCAAGGGTGTGATATCAATACTTGGCTTTGTCCTTAAGGGAGAAGGGAAAGAGGGTCCGCATTTGAGCGCCATCAGTAATGCCCTGCAGCTTCACCGTGGAACAGACCTCAGTGAATTCCTCTATATGCCTATAAGGGTCTTCCCTAGCAGTACCATAAAAGGAGGGTAGCAAGGATATGGTACTGCTTTTGATTTCATAAGGATTGTCCCCTCCAGGTCTACATAGTGTAGGGCCAGCTTGATTGGTTGGAATGAAATATTCCTTAAGGCTCCTTTGACCATCCATTTCTACCCTTGGAAGGTTTCTTCTTAAGATTCTTTCAGGTTTAGGATCAAACACAAGTTGTCTCCCAAGAGAATGCCTACCAAGCATGCACTACAAACACAATTCAAAAGGACTTGTTCGGTCTTTACAAATTTAGGCTTTTGACTTTAGTTCAAATTGTAGGTGATAAAGCAAGTTGCCCAATCAATTATGTGCCTATTGTCAACCTTCGAAATGCCTAAAAAGACCTAGTTGGAGCTTAGGTGTTCTTCCCTAAATCTCAAATGGTAGAGCAAATCCAAAGATGGAAGATTGAGGGATGCAAGTAGGCCTAAGCCTTCCTTTGAAGCTGTGCTTTGGTGGTGCTTCTCAACTATCCCCAAAAATCCGTGACAGGGTATCCCCCTCTTTGGATTTACAAACCTTTGATCTTAAGTTCCGAACACTTCAAAATCCAACAGTAGGAGGGCTCTTGTCCTAGTAGTTCCAAGACTTAGGAGTGTCTAAATGCATGCTGTGGTGCAAGAGATATAAGTGTGCATACACCGCAAAAAGATTTTGAATTTTGAATCGCACGCCACGTTTGAAAATCAAGTCCTTGATTTTTAAATGTCCCTCCTTTAATTAGTCCTTTTTCAAGAATATATGTGACCACTTGTTAGATCGCTTTAAGATAGATTATGTGGTCTAAAAATTAATTCAAATGTATTTGCATAACAAGTAGAAATGCGAAGTTAGAAATGCATACCTGATTCCAGCATTCTTCATGCAATATGCAAGACAAGAATTAGATCTAGATGCTGCTCATTCAGTCCTAAATGATTCGACTAAGGGTAGGCAGCTTCTAGTAGGTAGCTCATTTTTTTTTTTTTTAGTTTTCTTTTAGCTACTTATGCACAAGCAAATTAAGGGTAAACAATCCAAAAAACAAATTAAAAACCTAAATCTAAAGAAAAGGGAACGTGCTCCCAAAAATCAGCCCCAATTACTACAAGGGCGAGAAAACAAAAATAAAACTTATGAAACGGAGAATCTCCTATAGAGGCATGATCCAGGTCTCCTTCGTCTTCTCCGCATGTAAGCGTCACTCAAGGTCGACGTCTTCTCCCAGATGTGCCCATCACCTCTCTCAATTTCCTCGCTCAAATTCCTCACACAGATTCTTCGCACAGAAAAAATAATAAATGGTCAGATCACTGTGCAATGAGAAATAATCAGAAATAAAAATCAGGTGAAATTATTGCGTCTGTTGCCTCCCTGGCAACGGCGCCATTTGCTAGGTCAGTTTTCGCTTTCAAATAATGTATTACGATGATTTGTTGTTGTAGGATAAAAGTGGTGGAAAACTGCTTAACAAAATAATTAAAATAAAAATTAAATTACTCACAGAAGAGTGGGTCATGCCCACAAGGAGGCAATGTTGCAATAAAATCATGAATATTTTTTTCTCGTATTTGTTCAATCAAGTACGAAATCCATAGTCAAATCTGACATGAAATGCAACGAAAAGAAGGTACACAATAACTCAAAAATGTAAGGGTATATGTGTAATTTTTCCTCACTGAAATATTCAATAAATATGTGATGAATCTATGTAATTTCCAATTGACATGCATTAGAGAAAATTTGTGCACATCTTAATCCAAAACCAATGTCAAAAGATGTGAATAACAAAAGCCACGCAATTATAAGAAAGCATGAGCATGAAGTCGCAATTTCACCTCAATAAAATAATCATAAATCAAAATTCATTTTCTTGTGGCAATGGTATGAAATGTAATTAGTATTTGAGGTTGAAACAGAGGATTCTACCTCTCTCCTCCTCGCGCATGGGAGAGAGGATTGTTCGAAGAACTCTTCTGGATGTAGATTGGCTGGACTAAGGGCTCCGCAACGGTGGCGGCGGCAAGTTGCAAGATGGACAGAGCCGACCTGCCGGAGGAAAGAAGTGGCAGCGGTGGAGGAGGCTGCTGCTAGCTGCGCGTGCTGCAGGCGTAGGGAGGGCAGCATGCGGCATTGCAGGCACTGCAGGCGCGCAAGGGGCGTGGACACGTGGAGGCACGGGCCCTGCAGGGCGCATAGGCGTGCATGGGGGTTCTGTTGGCGCCACTGTAGGTGCTGTAGGGAGGCGCTGGAGCGGTGGAATGCTGGCGTGCGGGCGTGGGTGCGTTGGAGGTGAAGGCGCGAGCGTGGTCTGATGGCGTGAGGTGAGGGCGTCGAGGTGAGAGCGCGCAGTGTGCAGGTGGCTAGGCGAGGGCGCTGGAGGTTCTAGTGAAGGCGAGGAGGCGCGGGCGTGCTGGTTGGGGTGAAGGCACGTGGTGGGATCTGATGGAGCGGGGGGGCTACTGGCACGTGCGCTGGCTGAGGTGAGGGCATGCAGTGGCTGGGGCATTTGGCAAGGTGTGCTGGAGATGAAGTGAGGGTGCGCGATGGTGCAGGTGTTGGTGAGGGCGCTGGTGCTATTGGTGAAGGCACACACGGGCAGATAGCGCGCGATGTTGGCGTGTTCGTTGGAGGTGGATGCGCTAGAGGTGGGATGCGCAGAGGTTGCCATGGGTTGCTGGTTGAGGTGAGGAGTTGCAGAGACTCTTGGCGGTGTGGGCTGTCACCCCACACGCCCACGGTGGTGGAGTCGTACTGCCGCGATGGGAGGCCGGTGGTATGGCATAGAAGAGGAGCAAGGTCCTCTAAGCACAATGAGGAACAAAGGGGTGGTGGCCTCCTCCTCAACGGTAGCTCTTCCTTCTCTTTTGTAGCCACGGCTACCAAGATTTGAAATTCAAAACATCGTGGAATCAATATGATGCGCAGGAGGAGGAGGCAGAGTCGGAGGAGTTACTTGCAAAGGAGAAGAAGAATAAAAGAATAAAATAATTAGGATTATTTATACATAACTCCTTAACTTCTATGTTAATTAAAATAGTGCACCTAATTAATTAACTAATTAAATGTATGCAATCCTAGGTTAATTCTAAATGCAGGAATTATGCACTTAAGCTAAAAATATGAATTAATCTATTTACATCCTAATGTATGCTATGTAAATGTTAAAATTAACTTAATGTCTAGACATTTAGATACTTAAATAGCCCACAAATATGGGCTAATCATTAACCAACCTTCAAATTAGGTCACAAATCACAATCGATTCTAAAGTTCAAGTGAAATTCAAAGCATCAAGTTGCTCATTCCGATCTACTTGAATTCTTAGTGACAAGGAAAGATCGGTGGGGAAACCTTGTTACCCGTGGGAACGCTCTACCGTGTAGGGGTCTTTGTGAGGCTCTCTCTTCCTGGCTGCCCAAGTATTTCTCGAGTGAATGATTTTCTGATCGAGGTATCATCCGCCTCGAACCTCCTTAGTCATGACAAGATTTTTGGGTGCTTTGATTGGGTCAGTTACACATTCTGTTTGTCATCTAGCTCGTTAGTGCATCTTCGGGAGGAGGTCCTTAAGACCACCCTTGAGACCTCCATTAGCAGTTCATTCCTGTTGAGGCCAAGCCTCGACTCACTTGTTTGTGCTACCTTCCGATCATATTGATATCTCTTCCAAATCTTCTACTTCTAAGCCCAGATCTCCTTTAGCTATATCCATGGAAAATCAGGAAGAAGAACCCAATCTCCAGAATCAGCTATAGTGCCTCAACGATCCATTTCAGGCATTCATGAACCCACCGCAGCATCCTATGACGCGAGATCATTACAATCCCGCTGCGTAGCAATTGAACCTAGAGTTCAAATTCCAGTTGGAGGACCTGATACTGAACTCAAACCCAATATACTTCATGCTATCCCCAAATTCCATGGGCTGAACTCTGAAGATCCTTTTCAGCACATCATACAGTTGAAACATTGACAAGCATAGAAATCGTGAGTTTTCAGAAAACAACATCGTAGTATAGTCGTGAAATCCCCTTGACAAAAACATTTATAATATCAAAACTCGATGGATTTTATTCCTTTGAAAACTTGAGTCTCGGTCATTTGTCTCTGGGAAGCGTAAAAACAAGTCAAGATTTGAATCGGCTTTTCTAACCTAATATTTTTGTCTTTTTGTGTTTTTGGTCTTTATTTTGAAACACGAAATGAAATCTAGATCTAGACGTGCTAGCGAAAAACTAAGTGACTACGTGCATCTAAGTGGGGCCATGGTGGTTGTGCATGGTGTGACAAACCTAAGTAACTTGAAGACAAGCAATCACAGAAGCAATAATCACGCAATATTATTTATACATAGAAACAAATGTCAATTAACATCTATACTAGAAAGCATATAAATAGGGGAAATCCCTTACGTCAAAAAGTACCACTAAGGCCATCGGCTATGTGTGAGGTTGTAGTCTAGGCCATGGGGATACAAACCCGTCTACACGCCTACCAACAAGAGATGGCCGACCACAAGAGGCTATGGGTGTGCCTTCATAGCCATCCAAAAAGAAGAAGAAAAAGAGGGTGCGTCCTCTCTATGGAGAAGAAAGGACACGCCCAAGTGAAGAGAGGAGAAGAGGGTGTTGCACCCTAGTGCTCTCCTTCTTCTTGCCACCACATGAAGATGCCTTGGAGGAGCTTCTTCTTTAGCCGTCCATGGAGGGGGCCATGGAGGAGGAGGACGGCCCTAGAGTTTTGGAGGGTGGAAGGGTGTCGCAAGTGGGAGGAGAATGGATGGGAGAGTGAATGAATTTCGTGGCTCTCTTCTCTCCTTGGCTTTTGTGGGAAGGCCTCTCCATTTCAAATGGGTCACCACTTTTGGTGGCTCCCAAAATAGCAAGTGCCACCAATGTAGGATCTAGGTTGGTGACCAACTAATGAGGGCTAGAATGGGCAAGTGGGATTTAGGAAAGTGTATGTATGTGTAGGTGTAATTTTCGTGGAGTAGGGTGGTGGGTTTGGTGAATCTAGGTTGGGTTAACCTACATTAAGTGGGTGTGGACCTAATTAGGCTTAGGAAAGTTTAATTGAATAGGAGTGAACCTAATTAGGTCTAGGTCAAGTCTAATTGGATGTGTGCATGTGATTAGGCTAGGGTAACCCTAATAGGTATGAGTCAATTAGATCCTGGGTGGATCTAACTGGGCTCAGGTGCACCCAATCAACTGTAGATGCACTCAATTAGGTATGGTATGGTTCAATTGGGTTAGGGATAGGACAAGTAGGGCTATGGATAGTGGACTAGGCTTAAGAGGTCTTTAATTAGGTTTCCTATGGTGTCCGGTGGGGTTCCTAGGTCAAAATAGGCAAGATCAGGCTTCTAGCACCAAAATCAGGAGCCAGACAGCAGTATCAGACGTCCAAGATAGTGGTCAAACATCTTATACTACAAAATTGGACGTTTGGACAATAAATTGGACGTCCAATTCTATGTCAGTATGAGTTTTGGCTTCCTGGATTATTATTCTGCAGAAATCAAATGTCCAGCCAGATGTTTGGACGTCCTAAAAGGTGCTGGAGTGTGGGTTTTAGGTTTTCTAAGGTGGATTTTGGTTCCTAAGTGTTTGGGAGAGGGATAGGGTAGATAAGAACATGGATAGTGCTATCCATGTTTGGGTTTTAAGGCTAAGGTGTCCTAATGGAGTTGTTTTAGGTTTGGGAAGGCTGTCCTAGGGTTTCTAAGGGTAGGGATAAGGCTATCCTCCTCACTCCTCTTATCTGGATCAGTCTTCTTCTTCCTTTATTGCTTTATTCCACTATCTCCTTCATCCTGGATCACTTTATTACCTGCAAATAGTAATAAAAACCATTAAATAGCAGGATATCTCATCTTATTCTAAATAGACTAATGCAATGCATGATATGCAAGATATGAGTGCAACATCCACAAATTAAGTTGGGTTCAAACATTATTTAGGTTGATTAGGACCCATGATTGCTGTGCAATCAAATATCTAGCTCAGACCTTCGGGCCACTTGTTTAGAATCAAGATATCTTGCTCATGAAGATGTTCTCTTTCTCCCTCATGGATAAGGCTGCCCACTGGTATTAAACTCTGACCCATCCAATCAACACTTGGGTTGAACTCCAATTTGAATTCCTGAAGAAAATTTTCTTGGTTGGTCGGACAAATGCTTTGAGGCACCAAATTACGCACTTCATGCAAAATCTGAGAGAACCACTTCATGAGGCATGGGATCGCTTTCTGGATCTCATGCGGAAATGACCCCATCACAGAGTTCCTAAATGGGAACATGTCTAGTCTTTTTACCAGGGGCTCCATGAGGATATTAGACTCTTTGTTAATGCAGCCTGTGGTGGCAACATCATGGATCATCATGAAGATACCATTTGAGAGATTCTCAAGAATATGTGTGAGAACTCCATAAACAATGAATCTATAGGTATGTTCGACTGGATGACTACTCGTGCATTGACAAACACCCAGGGGACACATGAGACTCAAGGCCAATCCGCATCCTTCGATCTAGAACTGATGGCTAGTTGCCTGGACAAGGTCTCTGTTATCAAGAAGAAGGTGGATGAATTGACTCGACAGGTACCGAGAGCCACCTCAGCACATTAGAGCATGTATGTGCAACCGCCTTCCGGTAGGGAGACTGTGCATAACATTTATCACCACTCTCACCAGGGGATGCGCTCATATCCACACCCATATAATCTTGGTTTTGGAGGAAACTCCGAAACTATCTACTTTAGTTAGGGGAACTCTGAACCCTCATATTTTAACTTCTCTGGAGTTCCTCAGACCTATAAGGATTTCCACGCCATCTGGAATGATCCATTCTCTAACACCTATAACCCTGGATGGCGTAATCATCCCAACTTTTCTTGGTCAGGGAATAATTAAAATTTGAGATCTTAACTCCAACCTCGACCACAAGCTCCATGCCTATACCAACCTGCTCAGCCTAGGCCCAATCCAAATTATCAATCTAGGCCATCAAGGGAAGATCAAATGACTCTTACTCTACAAACCTTGGCTAACATTCAAAAGACCAATGTGGCTATGCAGAAATAGCACAAAGACGAGATCACAGAGGTTCAAAATCAGCTTGCACTGATGGAAAATTCTCGTTAGCTTGGTGCACTTCTATCTCAGCCTCTACCAAATCCAAATAATGTGCTGAATCAGAGGCACATTATGAACCCGAATCAGGGCCAAGCTCACTAAGTTCATCAAGCCCCTTCTACTCTAACACCCGATGGGATGGAGGCTTCGACAACATACTCGGGATAACAGCAGCAACCACCACTTCTGCCAACTCCAAACCAAAACCAGGCAGGACTAAATTCTGTTACCACCCATAGTGGCAAGCCAACTTAGGATCCACCTTATCTGAGACACTCTCAGTCTGGTAGTTCAGAGCCTAACCCTAGGTTGGTTATCCAGGACACCCCTATCTTAGATCCAGAACCTGAACCAATCCTCGAGGAACTTACAATGTTTCAATTTCCTGAGGCCCTGACCAAAGGAAAGAGGAAATCCAAACCCATGGCACTTGAGGAAGATCTGGTCAAGTTCTTTGAGAAAATCCAGATAAACATCCCCTTGATGGATGTGATCCACCACCTACCGGCATACGCGAGATTTTTGAAGGATTTATGTACACCTAAGCGTAAGCCGCGAAGCAAAGATGGGAGTCCGATCGTATTGTCTGAGCAAGTTAGCTCGATCATCTTGAGTAAACTCCCGCAAAAAGCAAAAGATCCTGGCACCCGTTTGATAGACCCGTTTTTACGTATTTTGAAATTGTCAGAAATCGTAGTATAGTCGCGCAAAAACGTTCGTCAAAAAATGATTTTTTTTTGTAAAGATAATAAGACTTGAGTCTCGGTCGTTCTTCTCTGGGAGGAGTTTATGCAAATCTGAAATTGATCTCTTTTTCACCTTACTTGCTTAAAATTGCATGGCGGTTTATGGTTATTACGTATTTAAGCACGACATGCTTAGATCAAGAATATCAGAAGTTAAAAGCAGGCAACTTTAATCACGCCAAATATATTGCAATAAGCTCATGGTGATTCTCAACACATAGACATATATATATAGAAAAATTTCTTTCATTCATTCAAGAGAGTGTTTGCAACATGGAACTAGAGGAAAGCTTATAGAGGAAAGCTTGGAAACATAAATCTAACTAACAGAAAATGATCGCATACATGAATCTATGGGCAGATTTTGCATGCATCATTGGGGGAGAATAAATAGCTACACTACTAAGCAGTAATAAAATCATGTAAATATGAAGAACTAGCTACTAATCTAGTAGAAATAAGGACATTCGGAGGTGGGCTCCGATGGCCTTTGAGTGGTTGAGAGGAGGAGGGGCGGCCATTGGTGCTTAGGTCGGCCCTTGGAGAGAGGTTAGAGAGGTGATCCAGCATCCAGGCATGGAGATGGTGGTAGCCATGGTGAGCAACTCATGGAGGTGGAGTGGAAGTGAATGTCGCTAACCTAAATGGGAGTGAATAATGCCAAGAGATGGATGGGTGCAAATGGCCACCCCTTAGGTCTTTTTATAGACCTAAGGGAAGCTCTCTAGAGAATTATGGAATTCTCTAGAGAGGTCTATGGTGGGAGCTTGTGAGAGAGTGAGAGAGAAATGATGGATGGTGGTTTTTAGATCCACCAAATGTGGATCTAAAAATTGAATGGCTCATGGTTGCTAATTTTAGCAACCAAAGAAACAACACATGGTAGAGAGTTATAGAGAACTCTAGGCTAGGTATTTTCGTGTGGATGGTGTGTGTGGGTGTGTGAGGGTCGAAACTTAGGTGGCTAGGTTGATTAGGTTAGGTTCTAGTGGGTTTATGTCAAGGTAGGTCTCAAATTAGGGTTGTAAATCCTAATTCACTAAGGTAAAGTGTAATTAAACTTAATACAAGTTCAATTGGGTGTGTGAAAACTTAATTGTGAGTAAAATAACTCAATTAAGTTAAATATAGGTCAATTGGACTCTCACTGAGTCCAATTGGACAGTATGTGCTGAGATCATGGCTCAATTGGATTCAATGAGTCCAATTGAATAGACTGATGGAATTGACTAAGATCCAAGTCAATTAGGTTTAGTAAGGAATTAGGTCCTTAGGGAGGTATAGAGGTGATGTACTAGGGTTAGGGCACCTTAATTTAGGTTCCTATGGGGTTAGAATTGGGTTTAGTGGGCTAGAGATCCAAGATCAAGGCTTGAATTCAAAAATAGGAACTGGAGGATAGTATCAGACGTCTAATAATAGTGTCAGATGTCTTATAATGAAAAATCAGAAGTCCAGACTTATTGTCTGGACGTCCAATCAGAGTCAGGAGGGATTCTAGGTTCTGTCTTGGATATTCTACAGAAATTGGACGTCTGACCAAGTGTCTGGACGTCCAATAACACTATAGAAGTGGGTTTAAGGTGTGTAAAAGTTGGCTAAAGGTTTTGGATGTCCTATAACTCATCTGGACGTCCAGATAGAGGTTGGAATTAGGGTTTTAAGGTTTCTAGTGTGTGGTGACATAATCTAAGGGTGGCTAAGGCTTGGGGAAGCTTCTAAGCTATCCTAGGACTAGGATGGTCCTAAGTTCTTCATATTTTACTGCTTTATTCCTACTTACATAGAATAGCATACCTCAAACCCTTACATTATTGTCTACTACATCTTATTCTAGGTCTTCTGCTTCAACTTTGCTGCAACACCAGTTATCCTTTATTCTTCTGATCCAGCTTTGGATCCAGCTTCAGATCTACCTTCTGATCAGCTTATTACCTGCAATTGACATAATGCACCTAATCAGTACATTATAGCATTATTTTATGCATAGCTAAAAGAAAGCAGTAAAGATGCAAGCTATGCTTTTGGATGCATGAATTATCCTAACTTATGCTAAGTCCTAGCCTAATTCTCGACAATTAAGACCTATGATTGCTGCGTAATCACCCTTTGATCTCCTGCAAAATTGGTGATCTAGAATTTGATCGAGCATTGTTGGATTTAGGAGCCTCCATAAGCTTGATACCTACATCCCTACAAGACCATTTGGAGGAAATTGAGCTCAAACCAACGGAGGTGACTTTGCAGTTAGCGGACCGATCAATCAAGTCACCTAGAGGAATTCCCAAGGATGTTCTGGTTCAGATCCATGATTTCTATTTTCCATTGGACTTCATCGTGTTAGACATGGATACTCCTGAAAATCTGAAGAACACATCGATCATTTTAGGGAGACCATTCCTAACCACAGCTAGGGCAAATATTAACTGTGAAGAGGGCTAGATTGAGTTAAAATTCGTGAACCAGACGCCAAAGACTGACATCTTTAAGGCCTAGAAAGGAATAAACTGTGGGGTAATCGAATAAGTATGTGACATCAGTTCTATGGTTGAGAATCCACTTGTAGAGGAAGACCTGACTATTTTTGATCCTCAATCCCAAGAAAATTCTGACCCATAGATAGAGGAGCTCGGAGCTGATCTAGAGTCACCCTTAGCTCCCACTTTATCTTCTGAGGCCCACTCTGAACCCTCACCAGATCATTTGAAGTATGTGTTTTTGGGTTCCAATCAAACGTTTCCTGTGATTATCAATTCTCGACTCACATCTAATCAGGAAACAAAACTGATTTCTATTCTCCAGCAGCATCGGAGAGCCATCAGATGGACTCTCGATGATCTGACTGGTATCAGTCCCTCTTATTGCACACATCGTATCTACACTGAAGAGGGTTCACGACCATCCCGAGAGATGTATAGAAGACTCAATCCCAATTTGTAGGAGGTCGTGAAGAAAGAGATCATCAAGTGGTTAGATGCTGGTATTATCTACCCAATTTTTGATAGCCAATGGGTGAGCCCGATCCAGGTTGTGCCTAAGAAGGCAAGGCTCACCGCAATCATGACCGAATCTAGAGAGACTATCGCGACCTGCATTGCGAATTCATGGAGAGTCTACATAGACTATCGAAAATTGAATGCCTCTACGAAGAAAGATTATTTCCCACTCCCGTTCATTGCACAGATTCTTGAGAATCTAGCAGGAAATCGATTTTTCTGTTTCTTGGATGGTTACTTCGGATATAATCAAGTTGCAATTCATCCAGAGGATCAGGAGAAGACCACCTTTACCTGCCCCTACGGTACATACACGTTCTGTAGGATGCCATTTGGACTATGTAATGCACCTGACACCTTTCAACGGTGCATGCTAGCCATATTCTCATATATGGTAGGTAATTACCTTGAGGTCTTCATGAACGACTTCTCGGTAATTGGTTAATCTTTTAATGAATGCCTCCTGCATTTGGTCCAGATCCTTAAAAGATGCATTGAAGTGAACCTGGTTCTCTCCTGGGAAAAGAGCCACTTCATGGTTCCTGAGGGCATCGTTCTTGGATATCTTGTCTCTGAGAGAGGTATCCAGGATGATCGGGCTAAGGTGAATTTTATTTCCAAGCTACTTGTGCCTGACTCGGTTAAAGACATCAGATCATTCCTGGGGCACGTTGGATTTAATCATCGATTCATACCTGATTTCTCTAAGATCACATGCCCCTTAATGAATCTCCTCTCGAAGGATGCACCTTTTGAGATATCGAGTGAGTGCATTCACGCATTTGAGATCCTACGTGACCGAGTCACCTAGGCACCAATCCTGCAATCTCTTGACTGGTCTCAACCCTTCAAGATCATGTGCGATGCGTCTAACTACGTAGTAGAAGTGGTGTTGGGTCAGAAAATCGACGAGAAACCAGCGGTCATATATTACACCAGTAAGACATTGGACGAGGCTAAGCGTAATTATACTATTATGGAGAAAGAGCTGCTGGCTATAGTATTTGGCCTGGAGAAATTTAGGTCATACCTCCTCGATTCCCATGTCATCATATACTCAGATCACACTACAGTGAGGCACTTACTCACAAAGGAGGATGCGAAGCCGAGAATAATCCGCTGGATCTTGCTGTTGCAAGAATTCGATCTTGAAATTCACGACAAGGCGGGAAAACAGAACGTGGTAGCTGACCATTTATCTCGCCTTCCTTCTTCGGTTATTGACTCGTCTGTACCTATTATCGAGCACATTCCGGATGAGCATAACAGACTTTCTTGGTTTGCTGACATCGTGAACTACTTGGTTATGGAGAAAGTCCCACCAGATTGAGTAACTTCTAGGGGGCAAGTTGATTTCCAATGCCAAGTATTATGTCTGGGAAGGTCTGTATCTTTTCCATGTTGGTAATGACCAAGTGATTCGGAGATGCATTCCCGACGATGAGGTCAACTACGTAATCTCATTATGTTATGACCAAGCCTGTGGTGGCCATTACTCTGGGCATAAAACCACAGCAAAGATCCTCCAGTGTGGGTTCTTTTGGCCCATAATGTCCAAAGACGCACAATCCTATTGTAGGGCATGTGCCGTTGTTAGACCCGTGGCAACATGGGCCTGCGAGATATGATGCCCTTGAATCCGATCATCATGTGCAAAATCTTTGACATTTGGGGAATTGATTTCATGGGATCCTTTCTAGGATCTAATGGCTTCGAATACATCTTACTCGATATTGATTACATCTCTAAATGGATTGAAGCCGACCCCACTAGAACAAGTGATCATAAAGTTATTCTTCAGTTAATTCAGGAGAACATCTTGTCCCAATTTCGGGTTCCAAAAGCCATCATCAGTGATGGTGGGTCTCATTTCACCAATGTGCACTTCCAGTCCCTGATAAAAAGTATGGGGTGTTGCATCATATCTCGACTCCGTATCACCCCCAAACTAATGGATTGGCTGAACTGTTAAACCAAGAGATCAAGAAAATCCTTCAGGTCACTGTTCAACCTGATAGAAAAGATTGGTCTACCCGCCTTCTGGAAGCCTTGTGGGCCTATAGGACCGCCCATAAGACCTAATTAGGAATGTCTCCCTTCAGACTCATGTATGGGAAGGCATGTCACCTCCTTGTAGAAATGGAGCACAAAGCCTACTGGGTAGTACGAAAGTGCAATCTAGATCTTTCGAAGGTTGGAATCCACCAGCGGTTGTAGTTGAGCGAGATCGAGGAACTACGCAATGACACGTACAAGAACTCGTGAATCTACAAAGAACGGGTGAAAGCTTTCCATGACAGGCACATTTCACGAAAATCCTTCCATCCTAGTAAAAAGGTATTACTCTTTGATGCGAAACTCAAGCTCTTCCCAGGAAAACTCAGATCAAAATGGATTGGACCATTCCTTATGAGACGAGTATTTGGAAATGGAGTGATCGAAATCAGTGAACTCTGCCACGAATTAGAATCTTTTGTTGTGAATGGTTAGAAACTCAAACTGTTCTTTGAACTCATTGACTCGAATTTGGCTGCAGTATCTTTTGATCTCCATTCTCCCTTAGCTTCAATGCACCCAGCTGATGGCGTTAAACATAGCGCTTAACGGGAGGCAATCTATCATTTTTGAAAAATCCAAAACCTTTCTGACGTATCTCTTTGCTGAATTCATATTGCACTTTAGGGTTCGTCCATTAGAATAGTCTACTCCACCTATAATACTTGTATCAGAGCTAGAAATCGTTTGCAATAGTCATTCCGCCCCATTCACCACCCACCTATTCTTATGTACGATTAGAAATTGAACTCGAACCCACCTAATTTACAATGAGGACATTGCAAATCTTATTCATTGGGGGGTTATAAAAGTGTAAAACACTGTGAAAATCAATGCATGGAAGGGTTTCATTCAAAAAAAAAAAAGAGAAAAGAGGAAAGGAGAGGCCAATTTGAATCTAGCTAAATGAAAAGAGAAGAGGAAAAGAAAAGAAAAGAAAAAAAGGAGCAAACAAAAAGAGAAATAAATGAGTTTGTCCCTTAAAATTGAGTATGGAACTTACCTGACTTCTAGGTTGGATCGGATGATGAATTAAGACCTGGAAGGCTAAAACTTAGAAGATTAGTGACGAGTACCAACCTTAGGCCTCTTGGATCAGTTTTAGGGTTTAAACACTCATGTATTTGTTAAGATCCAGATTAATCCTCAAGAGGTTTAGGAAAGTGCGAGGCTAATGTAGTAGGTCTAAGGTATAGGGATTATACGGCCCCATTGCATGCCCTTTTGGTTTGCGGGACTTGGTAACCTAAGCACCCAAAAATCACACACTAAGTTTGATTCAGTATGCTTAATAAAGAAAATCATGCCAAAAAGTGTTCTGATATGCAAAACTATCTTGAAAATTGAGCTTAAGAGTGACTCGACAACACAAGTCGATCGAACGAGTTCCCGATGAGGAGAGGTGGGAAATTCCTCTTGAAAATGCATAATAACATATTTTCTTCTCGGTGCTTGTCTCCTAGGATATCTAAATATCCTATCGGGGGCATGTAAGCACCTTGTGCTAGTTCAAGTGCCATGGCGGGATTATCCTGAAATGTCGATTTTCAGGGCCTGAATTTAGCTATAGAACACCATGGGCAGCATTATCCCGAATTGTCAAAAGCCAGGGTTCTAGCGGTTGCCATGGGCGGTGCTATCCCGAAGCATCGAAAGCCAGGGACCCTTCAAGGATTGATGGTGGGGACAAAGAATCCGATACAGACCATGTTTAGGGCCAATTAGAGGCTGGATTTAGGGAAAAATAAAAAGGAAAGAGAGACTGTGCAACCGCCTTCCAGTAGGGAGACTGTGAATAACATTTATCACCACTCTCACCAAGGGATGCACTCATATGCACACCCGTCTAATCTTGGTTTTGGAGGAAACTCCGGAACTATCTGCTTTAGTTAAGGGAACTCTGAACCCTCATATTCTAACTTCTTTGGAGTTCCTTAGACCTACGAGGATTTCCACCCCATCCAGAATGATCCATTCTCTAACACCTATAACCTTGGATGGTGTAATCATCCCAACTTTTCTTGGTCAGGTAATAATTAAATTCTGAGATCTCAATTCCAACCTCGACCACAAGCTCCACGCCCATACCAACTTGCTTAGCCTAGGCCCAATCCAAATTATCAATCCAGGCCATCAAGGGAAGATCAAATGACTCTTACTCTACAAACCTTGGCTGACATTCAAAAGACAAATGTGACTATGTAGAAACAACACAAAGACGAGATCACAGAGGTTCAAAATCAGCTTGCACAGATGGCAAATTCTCTCCAGCTTGGTGCACTTTCATCTCAGCCTCTACCAAATCCAAATAATGTGCTAAATTAGAGGCACATTATGAACCTGAATCAGGGCCAAGCTCACTATGTTTATCAAGCCCCTTCTACTCCAACACCCGATGGGATGGAGGCTTCGACATCATACTCGGGATATCAGCAGCAATCACCACTTCTGCCAACTCCAAACCAAAACCAGGCAAGACTAAATTCTATTACCACTCATAGTGGCAAGTCAACTTAGGATCCACCTTATTTGAGACACTCTCAGTCTGGTAGTTTAGAGCCTAACCCTAGGTTGGTTATCCAGGACACCCCTATCATAGATCTAGAACCTGAACCAATCCTCGAGGAACTTACAAAGGTTCAATTTCCTGAGGCCCTGACCAAAGGAAAGAGAAAATCCAAACCCATGGCACTTGAGGAAGATCTGGTCAAGTTCTTTGAGAAAATCTAGATAAACATCCCCTTGATGGATGTGATCCTCCACGTACCGACATACGCAAGATTTTTGAAGGATTTATGTACACCTAAGCGTAAGCCACGAAGCAAAGATGGGAGTCTGATCGTATTGTCTGAGCAAGTTATCTCGATCATCTTGAGTAAACTCCCGCAAAAAACAAAAGATCTTGGCACTCGTTTGACAGACCCGTTTTCGCGCATTTTGAAATCGTCGAAAATCGTAGTATAGTCGCGCAAAAACGTTCGTCAAAAAATGATTTTTTTTTTGTAAAGATAACGAGACTTGAGTCCCGGTCATTCGTCTCTAGGAGTCGTTTATGCAAATCTGAAATCTATCTCTTTTTCTCTCTACTTGCTTAAAATCGCATGGTAGTTTATGGTTATTACATATTTAAGAACGACATGCTTAGTTCAAGAATATCGGAAGTTAAAAGCCGGCAATTTTAATCACATCAAATATATTGCAATAAGATCAGGGTGATTCTCAACACATAGACATATATATATAGAAAAATTTCTTTCATTCATTCAAGAGAGTGTTTGCAACATGGAACTAGAGGAAAGCTTATAGAGGAAAGCTTGGAAACATAAATCTAGCTAACAGAAAATGATTGCATACATGAATCTATGGGGGGATTTTGCATGTATCATTGGGGGAGAATAAAGAGCTACACTACTAAGCAGTAATAAAAGCATGTAAATATAAAGAACTAGCTATTAATCTAGCAGAAATAAGGACATTCGGAGGTGGGCTCCGATGGCCTTTGAGTGGTTGAGAGGAGGGGCAGCCAATGGTGCTTAGGTCGGCCCTTGGAGAGAGGTTGGAGAGGTGATCCAGCATCTAGGTGTGGAGATGGTGGTAGCTATGGTGAGCAACTCGTGGAGGTGGAGTGGAAATGAATGTAGCTAACCTAAATGGGAGTGAATAATGCCAAGAGATGGATGGGTGCAAATGGCCACCCCTTAGGTCTTTTTATAGACCTAAGGGAAGCTCTCTAGAGAATTATGGAATTCTCTAGAGAGGCCTATGGTGGGAGCTCATGAGAGAGTGAGAGAGAGAGGATGGATGGTGGTTTTTAAATCCACCAAATGTGGATCTAAAAATTGAATGGCTCTTGGTTGCTAATTTTAGCAACCGAGGCAACAACACATGGTAGAGAGTTCTAGAGAACTTTAGGCTAGGTATTTTCATGAGGATGGTGTGTGTGGGTGTGTGTCGATGTGTGAGGGTCAAAACTTAGGTGGCTAGGTTGATTAGGTTTGGTTCTAGTGGATTTAGGTCAAGGTAGGTCTTGAATTAGGGTTGTAAACCCTAATTCACTAAGGTAAAGTGCAATTAAACTTAATACAAGTTTAATTAGGTGTGTGAAAACCTAATTGAGAGTAAAATAACATAATTAAGTTAGGTTTAAGTCAATTAGACTCTCACTGAGTCCAATTGGACAGTGTGTGCTAATTGGACTGAATGAGTCCAATTGAATAGGCTGATGGAATTGACTAAGATCCAAGTCAATTAGGTTTAGTGAGTACCTAATTAGCTCTTTAGGGAGGTCTAGAGGTGATGTACTAGGGTTAGGGCACCTTAATTTAGGTTCCTATGGGGTTAGAATTGGGTTTAGTGGGCTAGCGATCCAAGATCAAGGCTTGAATTCCAAAATAGGAACTGGAGGACAGTATCAGACGTCTAATAATAGTGTCAGACGTCTTATAATGAAAAATCAGAAGTCCAGACTTATTGTCTGGACGTCCAAGTAGAATCAGGAGGGATTATAGGTTCTGTCTTGGGTATTCTGCAGAAATTGGACGTCTGACCAAGTGTCTGGACATCCAATAACACTATAGAAGTGGGTTTAAGGTGTGTAAAAGTTGGCTAAAGGTTCTGGATGTCCTATAACTCATCTGGACGTCCAGATAGAGGTTGGAATTAGGGTTTTAAGGTTTCCTAGTGTGTGGTGACATAATCTAAGGGTGGCTAAGGCTTGGGGAAGCTTCTAAGCTATCCTAGGGCTAGGATGGTCCTAAGTTCTTCATATTTTACTGCTTTATTCCTACTTACATAGAATAGCATACCTCAAACCCTTACATTATTGTCTACTACATCTTATTCTAGGTCTTCCGCTCCAACTTTACTGGAACACCAGTTATCCTTTATTCTTCTGATCCAGCTTTGGATCCAGCTTCAGATCTACCTTCTGATCAGCTTATTACCTGCAATTGACATAATGCACCTAATCAGTACATTATAGCATTATTTTATGCATAGCTAAAAGAAAGCAGTAAAGATGCAAGCAATGCTTTTGCATGCATGAATTATCCTAACTTATGCTAAGTCCTAGCCTAATTCTCGACAATTAAGACCTATGATTGCTGCGTAATCACCCTTTGATCTCCTGCAAAATTGGTGATCTAGAATTTGATCGAGCATTGTTGGATTTAGGAGCCTCCATAAGCTTGATACCTACATCCCTACAAGACCATTTGGAGGAAATTGAGCTCAAACCAACGGAGGTGACTTTGCAGTTAGCGGACCGATCAATCAAGTCACCTAGAGGAATTCCCAAGGATGTTCTGGTTCAGATCCATGATTTCTATTTTCCATTGGACTTCATCGTGTTAGACATGGATACTCCTGAAAATCTGAAGAACACATCGATCATTTTAGGGAGACCATTCCTAACCACAGCTAGGGCAAATATTAACTGTGAAGAGGGCTAGATTGAGTTAAAATTCGGGAACCAATGCCAAAGATTGATATCCTCTTCGACGATCGCTTGGAAGACGAAGGACGGAGCGGGAAAAAGGAGGTCGAGGCAGGAGGAATGGGAATGGGGCAGCACGTCATCGTCGTTGCGGGATTCACTTCCGAAATGGGGGCGAAATTTTGACTTTATCTCTCATGGAGCATCTTGGGTGTGGGACAAGCTTCTCTTGAGCTTTGAAGAGGTAGAGAAGAGAAGGAAGGGATGCCCATTTCATATGGAGGGGGTCTCCTTTTATAGTTGCAAGGAGTGAGGGCATTATGGACATTACAATTTCAAAATATTAAATGAGGGGCCTTTAGTGGCGGAATTAAGCGTCACTAAAGTCTAGGTCGTGGGCGACGTGCATTGCGCCTGCCGTCTACTCCTCTCCTGCGCCACCCACGTTCATCAATCTTCGGCTGTCCGATCGTAAGATCGGACGGCTTAAGATTTGCTAACTGCAGCGCCTCAACGTGTGCCTAACACGTCCAATCTCGCGTCCGCGCATCGCTACCTCTGAGCGTGCCACGTCTCCACCCTTGCTGCCACTCATCCAAGATCTAACAGCCCAATTTGAGCTGTCCCATGCGTCTGTGCTCAATTGAGGCTTGCGGGGGTTCGAACCCGCGCCTCTTGTTCCCGATAAGACCTTTGACCACTCCGCTACAGTGGTGAAGTTGTCACGCGGACGCTTTAAGGCATAGGCGTCCATGGCCATTGGATGGCGATCCAACGGCCAAGATCCATCACGCAGTGAGAGGATGCGACGATCTCCAAGATTGGCTGGGTCGGTTTGGGTGGCCGAGATGGCACCACGTGGCACCATCTTGGCCGTCCATCTCCTGGATGATGTAGATGGTGCCACGGGTATCAGATTGAGTCGATTTTCATGTTGTTAGGCTGCGATCGTCGATCCGAATCCATCCGTGCAGTTGGATTTTTTGTCTAAAGTGTGGATTTACACAGTCTTGGCCCATGATCGTTAGGGTTCCTCGGTCTCTATCTGGTGCTACAGATATCCGATTAGGGCGATCTTGGAGTTGTTGAACTCTAATCATCCCCCTGATCAAATCCGTACAGTTGGATCTTCGATCTGAGGTCTCGATAAAAAGTCGCCCTGTCCTTGAACATAAAAGGAGACAATTAACCTCCATTTTATTCAAACTTATCTAAATGCAAGATGATGCATGTTATGCAATATCTATAGTATGTAATGTCATTCTATGCTTAAGAACATGCATAAATAGATATTTTATGTAATATAAACATGTTTACATCACACCCCCATGCCTATCTTTTGCTAGTCCCTAGTAAAAACTATATGCTATTTATAAAAGAATTAGGTTAGATTATTTGAGCATTAGTTATTTTCAATATTAAGTAAATGTTTACTTAGGATATGAACTTTCAAAGACACAACAGTGCCCGGGTATCTGCCAAAATGTAGACCACCTCAAGCCCTCGCTTATTCAAAGAAAAGTTTCTTTTTCTCTTTTTATTCTTTTCTTTTATTTAATTTTTTTTTTATTTTTGAGTTTAGGGTTTAAGAGTGGCTTTCTACGGCCATTCAACTCACCCAAGATTTGATAAGAACCCTAAGTTCTAAGCATCTTATTGTGAATGTGATAGACTCGTTGATCGGCAATTAGAACGGACTTCGAGTTTCTACGCCTCTAGGTGACCTTAAAAAGAGAGTTCTGCCTAAAGATGTATCTTTTCAATCGGTAGCTTTCTCCCTACTTTTATTTTTATGGGGTCAACACAAGGGTGAATCCAGCGTATATCTCCCTGATTTATTCTACTTCTCCGCTTCTTCCTAAGTGTTTTGGGAATTTTCAGTGCATTTCTTGAGTTGGGTTCTGGACAACCGGTCAATGAGCTGTTACCACCGACAACTTGCCAGCCATACTCATGCAGGGAAGTGTGACTTATTTCTTTTTTTTTTTTTTCTTTTCGCCTTTTCTATTTTGTTTCTTTTTTTTTTTTTTAAGTAGGTGGCTTTCCTTGTCTAATATTTACCTAAAGGCAGCAAGAAGAGAATGGTCCAGTGACTGGGCTTTGGACAACCTACCGATGAGCTGTTACCCACGATAACTTGCTAACCATATCACCCTAGAAGGTTCATTAGCTACCCAATTTCCGTTAAAACCACTGATCAACAAGTCAGTGAAAGGAAAGTGTGTAGATGCTTATGACTCAAAGTTCCCTAAAATCAGAGGGTGGGTTGATAAGTCGTGTACTTATCACCCAAACTTATTTAATCAAATTATAATAGAGTAAGATGGTGAAGACTTGAAAAGCAAATCCACATTTTAGTGGATACATGGGCTGATTAAGTCCAAAGACCTGAAGGGTCTTTGTATTCAGATCCTAATGTAATATTTCCTAAGGTTGAAAAGTCCTAATGTCTAATTATTCCTTCCTAATTCAATTTTTTTTTTGTATATATAAGAAGAGAAATACAATTTACAAGAACTTCACAAAGCTGACAAAATGATTCAAAAATGAATCCACCCCTCATGCCTAGCTGATGCAATGTCCACATTGAGAAAGAGACATGAAAGAAAGGGTAGAGTATGAAAGATATCACCTGAATATGAAGCTCAGGTCAGCTTTGTGTCATATGTATAACTGCTGAGTTTAATGCCGTCAGCTAGGCGAAGTCCATCCAAAGAAGTCACAATATGGCTAGAGCAACCGTGTCTGAGATGGATTCTGGAAGAGTACGGTCAATAACAGGCTTCAGACGTTGATCGTTGACTTTAAATGTGTTACCCATCTTTGGGTCAGAGATTTGAATGGCTCCATTTGGAAAAATCTGCTCGATAATGAATGGGCCATTCCATTTAGATCTAAGTTTTCCAGGAAAGAGCTTAAGTCGAGAATCGAATAACCAGACCTTTTGATTCGGCTCAAAGCTCTTACAGGAAATCAATTGATCATGTAAAGCTTTGGTCCGAGCCTTGTAGATCTTGGCATTCTCATATGCATCATTTCCAAGCTCTTCCAACTCAGATAGTTGGAGTTTCCTAGTCTTCCCAACTAATTTCAGATTGAAATTGAATTGCTTGATCGCCCAGAATGCCCTATGTTCAATCTCTATGAGTAGATGACATGCCTTTTCATATACCAAACGAAACGAAGACATGCCGATGGGCGTTTTATACGCCGTACAGTAGGCCCAGAGAGCATCCTCAAGCTTTTGAGTCCAGTCCTTGCGATCAGGCCTAACCATTTTCTGTAGAATATTCTTGATCTCCCGATTGGAGATCTCGGCCTGTCCATTCATCTGGGGATGGTAAGGTGTGGAGGTTTGGTGATTAACCCCATATTTGCCAACAAATTTCAAAATTGGGCATTAGTAAAATGAGTGCCATCGTCACTGATGATAGCCCTCGAAATCCCGAACCTGCTGAAGATATTTTTCTTGACAAAATCGATGACCACCTTGTGCTCATTGGTTCGGGTGGGAATCGCCTCAATCCATTTGGACACATAATCAACAGCAACAAGAATGTACTGATGTCCAAATGAAGGGAGAAGGGATCCCATGAAATCAATGCCCAAACATCAAAGATTTCGACAGGAAGAATTGGGTTTAGGGGCATCATATCTCTCTTAGTTATGATCTCGTGTGCCTAACATCGAGAACAAGACCTTGAGAAATCCTAGGCATCCTTAAATAAAGACGGCCAATAGAAGCTAGATTGCAAAATTTTTGCAGCTATCTTTTTCCTTGAGAAATGTCCACCACATGTAGATACATGGAAGAACTCGAGTAAACTGTCGAATTCATTCTCCGAAACACATCGGCGAATAATCTGATCAGAGCCGATGCGGTACAGTTCAGGGTCTTCCCAGAAGTAGTATTTGGCCTCAGATTTAAGTCTATCCCGTTGTTGCTTGGTCCAATCCTGGGGGATTTGACCAATGGCCAAATAATTAACAATGTCAGCAAACCATGGGGTTTGGATACTTGAAATTGCAAGGATAGCTTTGTCCGGAAAAGTTTCAACAATCGGGATGTCTAGATGAGAAGAATCACTTAGAAGTCTTGACAAATGATCCGCCACCACATTTTGTACCCCGATTTTATCCTTGATTTCAAGATCAAATTCTTGAAGCATTAGAATCCAACAAATAAGTTGAGGTTTGGCATCCTTTTTGGCCAAGAGATGTCTCAAGGCCAAGTGGTCAGTATAGATGATGATATAAGACCCTAAGAGATAAGCCCTGAATTTTTCCAAAGCAAATACTACAACTAGTAATTCCTTTTCAGTAACAGTGTAATTCCACTGGGCTTCATTCAGAGTTTTACTAGTGTAGTAAATGACAGAGGGCTTCCTATCTATTTTTTCACCCAAAATAGCCCCGACCACATAATCAGAAGCGTCAGTCATGATCTCAAAAGGGCCTATCCAAATCGGTGGTTGCAACACTGGAGCACAAGTGACTCTGTTTTCAAGAAATCAAATGCCTTACGACATGATTCATCGAAAACAAACGGTATTTCTTTGGTGAGAAGATTGCTCAGGGGACGAGCAACCTTCGAGAAATCCTTGATGAATCTTCTATAGAATCCCACTTGACCAAGAACTGATCGAATTTGTTTAACAAATGTGGGAGGAGGAAGTTTAGCGATAGCATCAACCTTAGCTTTATCCACTTCAATTCCCTATTTAGAGATTACATGACCCAAGATGATGCCTTCTTGTGCCATGAAATGACTCTTTTCCCAGCTAAGGACCAATGTTGTTTTGATACATTGCTTAAGAATCATTTCTAGATTAGCCAAACAAGAGTCAAACGATTCTCCAAAAATAGAGAAATCGTCTATGAAGACTTCCATAAACTCTCCCATCATGTTAGAGAATATGGCTAACATACACCTTTCAAAAGTCGCAGGTGCATTGCATAAGTCGAAAGGCATCCTACAGAAAGCAAAGGTTCCGTAGGGACAGGTGAAAGTAGTTTTTTCCTGATCCTCGGGATGGATAGGAACTTGGTTGCATCCCGAGTAGCCATCAAGAAAACAGAAGTACTTCTGCCCGGCTAGTCCTTCCAAGATTTGATCAATGAAAGGCAAGGGGAAATGATCATTTTTCGTGGCTAAGTTCAACTTCCTATAATCGATACAAACCCTCCAAGAGGAAGCTGAACGAGTTGTGACAGATTCTCCTCTCTCGTTAGTCACAATGATAATCCCGGCTTTCTTGGGAACAATCTGCACGGGACTTACCCAGGGATTATCAGAGATTGGATAAATAATTCCTGCATTGAGCCACTTAATGATTTCCTTTTTGACCACTTCTCGCATATTTGGATTTAATCTCCTCTGCATCTGGTGAGAAGGGCGGGATCCATCTTCCAAGAATATTCTATAATTGCAGTAAGATGGCTCGATCCCCCTAAGGTCATGAATGGTCCAACCAATTGCCTCCTTATGTTCCTTCAGGGCCTTGATCAATTTAATCTCTTGCTCCTTTATTAATTTAGCACTGATAATCATGGGGAGAGTCTTCTGAGGTCCTAAAAATTGATATTTCAAATTCTCAGGCAATGGTTTCAATTCAAGCTAGGGCAGGGTGATAATTGATGGTAAGGAAGATGTTGAAGACGCATCAAGAGAAGAGGTTGAGAGTGAACAAAATCAATAACCTCTTCAGAAGATGGCAGGTCTGCCACAGAGGGTTGTGGGGTCCAATTCATCATCAAAGGAGGAACTTTCAATTGAAGAAACCATCAAACAAGTTTCAATGTTTACATTATCCTCCTCAAGTACTCAATAAATCCACAATCCTCAAATTTATTAATCGCCTTAAAAATATCCAATTTCATTCGTTAATTTCCAAAGGTGATTTCCATGCTACCACTTTCATAGTTAATGTTGGCCTTAGCGGTAGCCAGGAACAGATGCCCCAGAATGATGGGTGTGTTCCTCAGATTTTCCGGTACATCCATGTCAAGGACAAGGAAATCTATAGGAAAATAGAAATCCTTGACCTTAACTATGACATCTTCAATAATGCCTCGCAGATTTGTGATTGAACGGTCCGCTAACTGTAGCATTACTGAAGTCGGCCGAAGTTCACCTGATCCAAACTTCTCGTAAAGAGAAGTCGGAATTAGGTTGATGGATGCACCTAGATCCAGAAGTGCTCTATCAAACGTGTAATCTTCGATGACACAAGAAATCAACGGAGCACCTGGATCTCTCTTTTTCTGAGGGAGGTGGTGCAGGATAACAGAACTAGCCTGCTCAGAGAGTACCACCTTCCTCGGAACAGATTCTCTCGACTTACGCTTTTGTGTACATAAATCCTTTAAAAATTTCACGTAAGCCGGTATATGCTTGATAGCATCGAGGAGCAGGATATTGATCTCAACATTCTTAAAAATATTCAGAATCACCTCATTGCTATCAACAGACTTCTTCTTTGATTTGATCAAAGCTTCAGGAAAAGGAACATGAGTTAGATCTTTGGAATCAGGTTCCTGAGCCTTGATTTCTTCTCCAAAATTCTCCTCTCTCTCCTCAGGTTCTTCAGGATTCGGTAGATCCGAACAGTGTGGTTGTGGATCCTAAGTCTGCTTACCACTCCTCAAGGTAACAGAATTTGCAGATGCATAAGAGTTTGGGTCATGGGGAGGGTTAGGAAAGATTGGAGGGGCTTGATTAGCCAAGAATTGTTGATCTACAGAGGAAGAAGAAGAGGAAGGACCCTGCTCAACCACTTGAGTATGTGTGTGTGTGGGTCCCTCTGATTTCCGTACCCGTGGGCTTGGTTGCCCGGATTCAGAATATTTCGTGAGTTGGGTACGGGTTGGGATGGTAGAGATCCAGGTTGACGAGAGTTAGCAATGAGCCCAGTCTGCAAGTTGTCTAGCGAGGTTTTCATTTGTTGCATGTGCTAGAGCATGGATCCTTACATCTTTACCATTTGCAATCAACCTGCCCTACGGGTTGACAGGCATTCCAAACTGGCTGATTGACCTGATTTGAGGGCAACTGAGTATACACATGACCCTGACCCATTGGTCATTGCAGAGCATAGTTGCTAGGTCAGAATTGGGTCTGTTGCCCCGGATTTTTCCAGGAGAAGTTAGGGTGGTTTCTCCAACCTGGATTATAAGCATTAGAGTAGGGGTTGGATCTAACATTCTCTTGTATAGCACAGACATCCTCATAAGGTGAGGATGGAGAGAAAGAAAGTGAAGGATCAGAAAAACTAGGATCAAAGGCCCCAGTTTGGAACCCGTGGGGTTCCGAATAATGTTGACTCACAGGTTGAGCCGAATCGAGTTGATTCATGAACTCCCGTCCAGAAAGAGCTTGCGAAGAATGGAATCCCAAATTTTGGGATTGAGTGGATCGAGAGTTCATAGAATTTCCAACCATCCACTCTTCCATTCTCTTAGCAACCAAGTCCACCTTGTCAAGTTTGTTACAAATCAATTCCATATCAAATGAATGAGAGTCATGGACTTCATTAACATTTGATCTGGGCGGCTGGGACCGGTTAAAAGTATCCATTGAGGCATGATTGATTGAATTCTCGCTGATTTCGTCAAACAAATCGTGTGCACTATCTGCATCTTTGTTGAGGAAATTGCCTCCGCAAGAAATGTCCACAAGATTTCTGAGTTACTCAGTCAACCCGTGATAGAAGATCTGCACGAGTTGCCATTTCGGCACCTCATGGTGTGGACACTCTGCAATAGGTCCTGGAATCGCTCCCAGGCCACATGAAACTACTCTCCTGACGGTTAGGTAAAGGTAGTGATTGCCCATCTCAAGGAATTGGTACGTCCGACTGGGAAGAATTTCTTCAGAAAGGCTAATTTCAACTCATTCCAAGTTGCAATTGATCTTCCTATTGTCCTGTACCAATAAGCGGCCTTATCCCTAAGAGAGTGGGGGAAGAGTCTCATGATCATTTGCTCCTCATTCACATTTCATGCCGTGGTGGTTTGGACCAAAGTGGTCAAGTCCTCCAAGTGCTGAAACGGGTCTTCAGAGCCAAGCCCATGGTAATGTTTGATCAGGCTTAACACCTGGGACTTGATCAGGCTGGAATCTAGACGCCGGGACGTTCCCCGTAATTTGAAGGACCATAAAAATCCTTCAAGGGCTGAGCGTCCTGCATTCTTTGCATTTGTTTCAACTGCCTTCGGAATTCCTCCTGTGGATCCTGAGGCAGAGGAGGCTGTTGGTCGGCCATGGGATCAATTTGACCAAAATCCAATTTACACCTCCTAGAATACTCTAGTGGTTCTTCCAATCGGGGATTTAATGACCGTCTTCCCAGCATAAACTAGGAGAAGGTCGGAAGGACTGGGGATAAGGACCCTACAGTACAACAAAACAAGCCTGTCCTTAAGTAGGGTAGCCTAAGGATCTACAGACTCCCAAAACCTGCCTTAAGATTGTAAATGATTTACTCTACTTGTGTCTGCTCAATCCAACCAGTTAGGAGGGACTGGGGAGAAGGTTTTTCCTTCGGCTTGCGCCTCCGGTTCCTAGTGTACCCCCCAGCCACGGTCGTTTGATGCTACTCCCCTAGCTAGACATCAGATTAATCAATAAAAGTGGGTTAATCAAAGATAATCTTAGACTAGGCCTTGAAGAGAGAATAAGTCCTTAAGGCCAACGTCTACTCGATTTTATTAAGGCCTGGGATTGTAGTGCTTATGGAATGTGATGGGCCCCTAAAATGGGTTGTGCTTTGAATAATTGATTGAAAATTATGTAAGTGCATGCACAACCAGGGTTTTCAAGCAAGATTATTTGTGATGTGTAGATTTTAATGTTCAAATCTTGCTTAAGTAGCTTTTAGGGTTTAAAATTAGGTTGATTTCAATCAAGTTTGAGGAAAACCAGATTTTCAAACACGGTGAAGATTATTTTCTTTTAAAGCCAGAAATAAAGTGGAGTGCCTGGAAAAGACCTAGACTGAAAACCCTAAAGAGAAGCTACATGATGAGTTGATTTCAGGTAGAGTGGTGCAGCCCAAACAACTCAAACAATTGGCCACAACTGCACCACTAGGTTAGGCACACAGAGATGGTTAACCTAGAATGATTTCTACTCTTTTATGTGTTGCTTTGTGTGTACCGGTTCCATAGATCAGAACCCGGTTGAGTAGAAGCAAATCAAGTAGGTTAAGTGCCTTGAATGTGGGTGTACGTTGTGTGTCTATTGAAAATTACCCCACAAAATTATCTTTTTATTTTTTTTATAAACGAGGGTGGAATGAGTGTGAGTGAGAATCCAAACAACCAAACTAATCCTAGGATTTATGCAAACACCTAGGTTAATTGGAATTTGGATTTAATGTGACAAATGAAATCTATGGAGGGGGGAAGAATGGGGGGCACTTATAGTTGTCTTCAATTGCACTTTACTCCGGTCTACCGCTTGACGATTCCCTGATGGAGGTCTCTGCAAAACAATAGACATAATAAAAAGTAAGTTAGAAGATAATAAAGTGCTTGAAATGCGAAAAGATCAGAAATCGTTGCCTCCCCGGCAACGGCGCCAAAATGTTGGAGCTACAAGTTACTACGCTATCGTATTTGGTTTTGAAAAGCTGTCGTTGTAGTTTGAAAGCGAAGAACTCGTGTTTAACAAATAAAATTTATACCGAAATAGAAATCCCAAGTCTAACTTAGGGAGGCTACGTCGATCAATATTCGCAATTATATTTTTTTAGGATTTTTGTTGAAAAGTCAAGCGACGTAATTACAATGAAGCAATATAAACAATCAGAATAAACGAGAGAGAGAGAGAGAACATGCACTTAATATTTCAAAATGTTTATAAAATTAAACCAGTGAAAAATTACACTAGAAAGCGGGAAATCTGTTACACTAGAAAGTAAGAAAATTCTACTCTAGAAAGCTGAAAAGAGGAATGAGAGAGAAAAGTTATCCTCCTCGACAATCGCTTGGAGGACGAGCCGGACGAGATGATGCCTGGAAGACAAAGGATGAAGCGGGAAGGAGGTCGAGGCAAGAGGAACGGGAACGGGACAGCACGTCGTCGTCGTTGTGGGATCCGCTTCCGAAATGGGGGCGAAAATTTAACTTTATCTCTCAAGGAGCATCCCGGGTGTGGGACAAGCTTCTCTTGAGCTTTAAAGAGGGAGAGAAGAGAAGCAAGGGATGCCCATTTCGTATGGAGGGGGTCTCCTTTTATAGTTGCAAGGAGTGAGGGCATTATAGACATTATAATTTGAAAATATTAAATGAGGAGCCTTTAGTGACGGAATTAAGCGTCACTAAAGCCCAGGTCGTGGGTGACGTGCACCGCGCTTGTCATCTGCTCCTCTTCTACGTCACCCATGTTCATCAATCTTCGGCCATCTGATCGTAAGATCAGACGGCTTAAGATTTGCTAACCGCAGCGCCTCAACGCCCGCCTCTGAGCGCGCCACGTCTCCGCCCTCGCTGCCGCTCATCTAAGATCCGACAGCCCAATTTGAGTTGTCCCATGCGTCTGCGCTCAATTGAGGCTCGCTTGGGTTTGAACCCGCGCCTCTTGTTCGCGATAAGGCCTTCGACCATTGCGCTACAGTGGTGAAGTTGTCACTCGGACGCTTTGAGGCGTGGGCATCCATGGCCGTTGGATGGCGATTTAACGGCCAAGATCCATTGTGTGGTGAGAGGATGCGGCGGTCTCCAAGATTGGCTGGCTTGGCCGTCCATCTTCTGGATGATGTAGATGGTGCCACGGGTATCGGATTGAGTCAATTTTCACGGCATTAGGCTGAGATCGTTGATCTGAATCCATCCGTGCGATTAGATTTGTTATCTGAAGTACGGATTTACATCATCTTGGCCCATGATCTTTAGGGTTCCTCGATCTTTATCTGGTGCTACGGATGTCATATTAGGGCGATCTTGGAGTCGTTGAACTCCAATAGTCGCCCAGATCAAATTCGTACAGTTGGATCTTCAATCCGAGGTCTCAATAAAAGGTCGCCCTATCCCAGAACATAAAAGGAGATAATTAACCTCCATTTTATTCAGACTAATCTAATTGCAAGATTATGCATGCTATGCAATATCTATAATATGTAATGCAATTCTATGCTTAAGAACATGCATAAATAGACATTTTATGTAATATAAACATGTTTACATCAAAACTCCTCACAGATCATTTGAAGTATGTGTTTTTGGGTTCCAATCAAACGTTTCCTGTGATTATCAATTCTTGACTCACATCTGATTAGGAAACAAAACTGATTTCTATTCTCCAGCAGCATCGAAGAGCCATCGGATGGACTCTCGATGATCTGACTGGTATCAGTCCCTCTTATTGCACACATCGTATCTACACTGAAGAGGGTTTACAACCATCTCGAGAGATGCAGAGAAGACTCAATCCAAATTTGCAGGAGGTTGCGAAGAAAGAGATCATCAAGTGGTTAGATGCTAGTATTATCTACCCGATTTTTGATAGTTGCTGGGTGAGCCCGATGCAGGTTGTGCCTAAGAAGGCAAGGCTCACCGCTATCATGATTGAATATAGAGAGACTATCTGGACAAGCATTGCGAATTAGTGGAGATTCTACATAGACTATCGGAAATTGAATTCCTCTACGAAAAAGATCATTTCCCGTTCCCGTTCATTGTCCAGATTCTTGAGAATCTAGCTGGAAATCGATTTTTTTATTTCTTGGATGGTTACTTCGGATATAATCAAGTTTCAGTTCATCCAGAGGATCAGGAAAGGACCACCTTTACCTGCCCCTATGGTACGTACGCGTTCCGTAGGGTGCCATTTGGGCTATGTAATGCACCTGACACCTTTCAACAGTGCCTGCTAGCCATATTCTCAGATATGGTAGGTAATTACCTTGAGGTCTTCATGAACGACTTCTCGGTATTTGGTCAATCTTTTAATGAATGCCTCCTGCATTTGGTCCAGATCCTTAAAAGATGCATTGAAGTGAACCCGGTTCTCTCCTGGGAAAAGAGCCACTTCATGGTTCCTGAGGGCATCGTTCTTGGATACCTTGTCTCTGAGAGAGGTATCCAGGTTGATCGGGCTAAGGTGAATTTTATTTCCAAGCTACTTGTGCATGACTCGGTTAAAGACATCAGATCATTCCTGGGGCACGTTGGATTTTATCGTCGATTCATACCTGATTTCTCTAAGATCACATGCCCCTTGACGAATCTCCTCTCGAAGGATGCACCTGTTGAGATATCGAGTGAGTGCATTCACACATTTGAGATCCTACGTGACTGAGTCACCCAAGCACCAATCCTGCAATCTCCTAACTGTCTCAACCCTTCGAGATCATGTGCGATGTATCTAACTACACAGTAGAAGTGGTGTTGGGTCAGAAATCGGTGGGAAACCAGCGGTCATATATTACGTCAGCAAGACATTAGACGAGGCTCAGTGTAATTATACTATTATGGAGAAAGAGCTGCTGGCTGTAGTATTTGGCCTGGAGAAATTTAGGTCATACCTCCTTCGTTCCCATGTCATCATATACTCATATCACACTGCAGTGAGACGCTTACTCACAAAGAAGGACGCGAAGCCGAGATTAATCCACTGGATCTTGATGTTGCAAGAATTCGATCTTGAAATTCACGATAAGGTGAGAAAACAGAACATGGTAGCTGACCATTTGTCTCGCCTTCCTTCTTCGATTATTGACTCGTCCGGACCTATTATCGAACACATTCCGGATGAGCATAACGGACTTTCTTGGTTTGCTGACATCATGAACTACTTGGTTATGGGGAAAGTCCCACCAGATTAAGCAACTTCTAGGCGGGGCAAGTTGATTTCCAATGCCAAGTATTATGTCTGGGAAGGTCTGTATCTTTTCCATGTTGGTAATGACCAAGTGATCCGGAGATGCATTCCCGATGACGAGGTCAATGACGTAATCTCATTCTGTTATGACCAAGCCTGTGGTGGCCATTACTCTGGGCATAAAACCACAGCAAAGAACCTCTAGTGTGGGTTCTTTTGGCCCACAATGTCCAAAGGCGCACAATCCTATTGTAGGGCATGTGCCGTTGTCAGACCCTTGGCAACATGGGCCCGCAAGATTTGATGCCCTTGAATCCGATCATGTGAGAAATCTTTCACATCTGGGGAATTGATTTCATGGGATCCTTTCCAGGATCTAATGGCTTCGAATACATCTTACTCGATATTGATTACATCTCTACATGGATCGAAGCTGACCCCACCAGAACAAGTGACCATAAAGTTATTCTTCAGTTAATTCAAGAGAACATCTTTTCCTGATTTGGGGTTCCAAAAGCCATCATCAGCGATGGTGGGTCTCATTTCACCAATGTGCACTTCCAGTCCCTAATAAAAAGTATGGGGTGTCGCATTGTATCTCGACTCCTTATCACCCCAAAACTAATGGATTGGCTGAATTGTCAAATCGAGAGATCAAGAAAATCCTTCAGGTCACAGTTCAAATAGACAGAAAGGATTGGTCTACCCACCTTTCGGAAGCCTTGTGGGCCTATAGGACCGCCCATATGACCTAATTAGGAATGTCTCCCTTCAGACTCATGTACGGGAAGACATGTCACCTCCATGTAGAAATGGAACACAAAGCCTATTGGGTAGTACGAAAGTGCAATTTAGATCTTTTGAAGGCTGAAATCCACCACCAATTCCAATTGAGTGAGATCGAGGAACGACGCAATGACACGTACGAGAACTCGTGAATCTACAAAGAATGGGTGAAAGCCTTCCATGACAGGCACATTTCAAGAAAATCCTTCCATCCTGGTAAAAAAGTATTACTCTTCGATGCCAAACTCAAGCTCTTCCCGGGAAAACTCAGATCAAAATGGATTGGACCATTCCTTATGAGACGAGTATTTGGAAATGGAGCGATCGAAATCAGTGAACTCCACCATGAATTAGAATCTTTTGTCGTGAATGGTTGGAAACTCAAACTGTTCTTTGAGCTCATCGACTTGAATTTGGCTACAGTATCTTTTGATCTCCATTCTCCCTTAGCTTCAATGCACCCAGCTGATGGCGTTAAACATAGAGCTTAACGGGAGGCAATCTATCATTTTTGAAAAATCCGAAACCTTTCTAACATATCTCTTTGCTGAATTTATATTGCACTTTAGGTTTTGTCCATTAGAACAATCGACTCCACCTTTAATACTTGTATCAAAGCTAGAAATCGTTCGCAATAGTCATTCCACCCTGTTCACCACCCACCTGTTCTTATGTACGATCAGAAATTGAACTCGAACCCACCTAATTTACAATGAGGGCATTGCAAATCTTATTCATTGGGGGGTTATTAAAGTGTAAAATGCTGTGAAAATCAATGCATGGAAGGGTTTCATTAAAAAAGAAATAGAGAAAAGAGGAAAGGAGAGGCCAATTTGAATCTAGCTGAATGAAAAGAGGAGAAGAGGAAAAGAAAATAAAGAAAGGAGCAAACAAAAAGAGAAAAAAATGAGTTTGTCCCTTAAAATTGAGTATGGAACTTACTTAACTTCTAGGTTGGATCGGATGATGAATTAAGACCTGGAAGGCTAAAACTTAGAAGATTAGTGACGAGTACCAACCTTAGGCCTCTTGGATCTATTTTAGGGTTTAAACACTCATGTATTTGTTAAGATCTAGATTAATCCTCAAGAGGTTTAGGAAAGTGCGAGGCTGATGTAGTAGGTCTAAGGCTTAGGGATTATACGGCCCCGTTGCCTGCTCTTTTGGTTTGCGGGACTTGGTAACCTAAGCACCCAAAAATCACACACTAAGTCTAGTTCAGTACGCTTAATAAAGAAAATCATGCCAAAAAGTGTTCTGATATGCAAAACTATCTCGAAAATCTAGCTTAGGAGTGACTCGACAACACAAGTCGATTGAATGAGTTCTTGGTGCGGAGAGGTGGGAAATTCCTCTCGAAGATGCATAATAACATATTTTCTTCTTGGTGCTTGTCTCCTAGGATATCTAAATATCCTATCAGGGGCATGTAAGCACCTTATGCTAGTTCAGGTGCCATGGCAGGATTATCCCGAAATGTTGATTTTCAGGGCCTGAATTGAGCTACAGAACGCCATGGGCGGCACTATCCCAAAGTGTCAAAAGCCAGGGTTCTAGCGGTTGCCATGGGCGGTGCTATCCTGAAGCATTGAAAGCCAGGGACCCTTCAAGGATTGATGGTGGGGACAAAGAATCCGATACAGACCATGTTTAGGGTCAATTAGAGGTTGGATTTAAGGAAAAATAAAAAGGAAAGAGAGAAAACTCTCCAAATGAAAAAAATTCTTCTCCATCTCTCTTATAAAAATGCACTGGTAAACTAAACCTAGACATGTTACATTTAAGCACGGGTGCTTGAACTGCTGGGGTCAATGAACCTCTAGGCAGTTTTTGCGGGCCCTAGAAACCTATAGGGCAGACTCAGGCTAAAGCTGGTCAAATCTAGATCATAGCTGGTACTTGAGTACTCCTAGGCCTATTGTTGGTATTCTGATATGATTTCTAGAGATGCAGCTTAGTAAGGCATCCTGATGATTACATTCGACCTAGAGACCTGGTTTGATCCATAGGATGTTTTCTAAGGGACTAGCAAAAGCTAGGCATGGAAGTATGATGGGAACGCCATCATAGGATTTAAATGGCCACTTTTAGTCAAGCTTAAAAGGTAAATGCTCCTACATAACAATCTGAGGGTTACAACTCTACAGTATTCTGTTTTGAGAAGAGAACAAGAAATAGGGTTAATTTTGTAATTTTAACAACATATCATGAACATAGAATAACTACGGGGTTTTTCAGGGGTTAACTGAAGCAGCATTAGAAACTAATAAGTGGGTCTATGTAGATAGAAACAGTGTTTCACTCATTTTGAGAACCAATACAGCACTCAAAATCTTAATTTTAGACCTACTTAAATTACAGAGGTTCTGGTCAAGATAAAATTATCTAAATCTCCTAAAATTTATAAAAAAATATTTCTTGAGGTTTGGTATCCTTAATTTAACCTTTGGAACCTATTTTGACCTTAAACAGAGTCACAGACAAAGTTTTACCCTAATTTGGGTTTCTACGCAAATTAACTAGCCAAACTTGGTCAAAACTGAAATCCAACTTCACCATCAGATTTCTTGGATCCAAATTAGGTTTGTATCAAAATTTAGACTAAATCAGAGTCCATCTTGACCTAGTTTGCATTTAGTCCATTTAAACTCTATTTCTCTCAATCAAGCCCCTAGCTTTTGAATTTCTTGCATTTAGCCCCCAACTTCGTTATCTTTTTTGCAAGAAAGTTCTTTCCACCTTAGAGGTCAACCGACCTCCAAGAAACCTTTGACTGCACCTAAACCTACTCATATCATCATTTAATCCCACCAAATTTTGTGGGATTGATGTTTACACTGTGGAGAATTAATTGGGACTAATCTTGGCTTCCAAATCGCAAGGAAAACCTCGTGCGAATGCATGATATTTTTGGGTAACTTTCCCTCCATCGTAGGCCTTGTTTAAGCTCTTTCCTTATTTAGAGCTTGCTTAAAGCTTTATATAAAGCTCTAGAACTCAAAGCCAAGCTCCTTAGTGAAGTTTTAAGTCGGAAGTACCCTCTCTTCCACAACTCCATCCATCCGCACCTTCATCTCCGATGAGCCTCTTCGCCCTCTTCGTTGAGCTGGCCAATGATCAAATTGACCGGCTCCACATCTTTCGCTCATCCTCGCAACCGTCTCCGGCCAAAGCACAGCCGCCATTTCCCTTTCCTTCCTTGCTATCGTGTCTCCGTCACCTTCACCTTCACTTTCTTCGGTTCCGGCCTATCATAGCCAGTAGCATCCGCCTGCTATCTCCCTCTCTAACTCTCTCTCTCTCTTGTTCTCCCCTTACTGAGGCTTCCTAACTCCTTCCTTTCCCTTTTCAACTGCCGTCACGCCCGTAGGATCTTCTTCCTCCACTCCAGCGAAGCCCTTTGCTCGTTCCACTGCACCAAACTTCCTGCCACCGGTCCCTACACCTTTTCCGTTCCTCACTTGCTAAAACCCCACAAGAAATTGAAGGAATTAGCCACTCAATACCTCCACCGAGCATCACCCTCACCGCACCACCTTTTCGACCTCGCCAGCACACCACACTCACCCTCACTCCAAGAAACCACCACCAGCACACTCGCCATCCACCAACAATCCTTCTGAGCTTCTTTGATGTGCTGCAAGGTCATGTTCTCTATTTCAGGTCTTCACCGTCACTCCACTGCCGCCACCATCATCTCCGACCTTGGCTATTGTTCTCCGACCTCAATCATCCGTGATTCCACTCCCAGGTCGCATGGCTGAGCTCCAGGTCCCTTCCTAGGAAGCTAATTGAAGCTACCAACGACATCTTCACCTTCAATTAGAGATGTCACCTCCTTAGTTGCTGCACGAAGAAGCCATGGGAAGATAGTCCCACATCGTTAACAGAAGGGCCTCCAGCTACACATAAAGGCAAAAAGTGACCAGGCCTTATTGCCTTCGAGTCACTGGGGTCAGGTCCCTACCACACACCCCTGCATACGTTGTACCTCACGTGCTCGTCCACGCCCTCGCCCGCACTCACTCCTCGTGGGTCTGGGTGGTGGATCTGATTACTCGATACCCAGGTTTGATCCATCTGAGCTTTGAAAAGGAAGAAAGAAAATCTGAGAGAGAGGGGGTGGGTTTTGCTACCTCGAGATTTGAGCCCCTCCTCTCTCTATACTTAGCGAGATTTGTGCGACCCTTGAGCATCTATTGCTGCTGCTACTGTGTTCTTAAAGCTCTTAGCATTGTACTTCTCTTAAGAATGGCCCTTTAGCACCTTTTGATAAGGCATCTGAAGCCTTTGGTTGACATCTGCTGGTTACTATTGGATTATTTGAATAACTTGATTGACCACCCACCAAAACCGAATCCTAACCCTTCATTAAATCCAACCCAACCCCCCCTCCTTCCCTTCCTATAAATACCCCCTACCTACCAGCTAAAAACTCATCTTTAGCTATCTTTGGCTAGCTTTAATTTCCTACCCATATACACCATTGATTGCATAGCAAGCATAGGACTTAATCAACCTGAATTAAGTTAAATCCTAGCTTAACTTATGAATAATACATGCATAAGCTACATATTTCACATCATAACTATTTTACTTAGCTATTTATAGAATAATACTATTCTACCTTACTAATGAGCTTGGAATAAAGCTTGGAATAAAGAAATGAAGATAGAGAGTAAGAGGGAGATAGAATAGGTTACTTGTAGGAATAAATGCAAAAAATAAAGTAAAGAAGAACATAGGATAACCCTATCCCTATCCATATTTCCCTAGGATAACCTTATCCCTGCTCCTATCCCTAAGCCATCCTCATATTAGTCTAAATTAGCCTAAAACCCAAAACATGGATAGTGCTATCCATGTTCTTCCCCACACTATCCCTACTCTTATCCCCCACTTGGGATAACTCTATCCATAACCCTGAATATACCCACTTTAGCCAAAACCTAGATAGTGTTATCCAGATTCCCATTTTCCACTATCCACATCCCTAATCCTCCTATCCCTAACCCAATCCACACCTTAGAATCCCATCTAGGTCCATATTAACCTCAATTGACTCAATTTGAGTCAATTGGGTCAACAGTATTCAAATTGGGTCCAGTTGGATCTGGTTAGGTTAACCCTAGTCTAATTAGGCTCATAATAGTCTAATTGGACTCTACCTAAACTCAATCAACTAGCTTACACCTAATTGGGTGCATCCCTACTTGATTGGGTCAACTTGAACCCAATTGGATCCACCTAGGACCCAATTGATCCATCTCTACCCACACTTGTCTAATTAGGTTCACTTAAACCTAATTAGACTCGACCTAGACATATTAGGATCATACACACATTTATGTGATCACCGTAACCCAAATACACACACACACACACCTAATTAGACTAGGACCAACCTAATTATACTCCACTTGTTAGAGCCTAGGCTAACCTAACCTAATTAAACCTAACCCAACTCTACTAAAATCATCACCAATACCCCCTCACCTTTTTGCATAACTTAGTCCAAACCCCCTTCCACTAAAGGTGGCGCTAGTAGCCCTAACCCTAACCTCTTGTGGCCTCCCACTAACACCCCCCTCTTCCTATAAATACACCACCTAAAGCCACCAAAAAACCCATCTTCTTCCTCCACCAAAAATCTCCATAGCCCTCCTCGAGCTCCTCCCTACTACCTTCCAAGAGGCTGTCCACCACCACCTTGGTGGCCACCCTCCTCCCTCCCTCCACCTCCAAACCACACAGCCACCAAGGACCACCCTCGGTGCCCTTAGTTCCCATAGTAGTATAGTTCTTCTCATGCTTTTATTTCCGCATTTAATGTTTGCAAGTAGATACTTTAATCTCCTTATTTTTGCATGCATAGACTCTCCTTGGTGCTCCTCTCACGTGTGGAGTGTAGATGGGCCTCCATACCTTTGGTCTAGCCACCACCATCCTCCAATGTTGTTGGCTCTACGAGCATCCGACGGGATGGATTTCTATTAGCGAGTTCCATTAGTACTAGACTTATTTCATGTGTACAAACTTTCCTCTGTAATCATTCTGCTAGATATTTCTATAAATATGAATGATTCAATGAAATAAAAGTTCTCTCTATTATGAATCATTCGTAGTCTTTGTTATCATATTTTGAAAACAACAAAAAATTAAAAAACCAAAAAACATAAAAAAAATATGGCAGAGCTGGGACACAAACAAAATGGCATTTAACGCGAATTCCATCGGTAGAGTTCGTGCAGTCAAGATGGTGCGCACCGACACACACACATTCACATTCATTTCCTTTCTCACACACACCTATGTTACCCACGTACACAACATCACCGGTGAAATGTATTTACGTATTCATGAAATCGGGCTGCAATTTTAAGCATAGGTTAGCTGGGTTAGATTTGCAAGCAAAGAAGAAGAATGTAAGAGAAAAAAATCAGAATCATTTTCGTAATCACTGCCTTCCATAGTTCAAAAAGGACACACCATGAGTTTCGTTATTTTTTCTTAGATTTGATTTCATGACTATACTACAACTAAAATTCATTAACACCGCGAATTTTGACTTTGACAACCATATAGTCAGCCATAGGAAGGAGAGAAGAGAAGAAGATTAAGGGAGCTACCTTTCTCTCTTGGTGCCTTCTTGATGAGAAGCTTATCATGGTCTCTAATTACCCCTAATTAACCAGTCTTCCTAGTTAATTAGCTAGAAATATGTAAATATACGGGTTAATTATTAAATAAGGGATAAATAGTAAAGGACCTTAAAATAAGTTTAAAATGCTATATTATCATCCAATTATTATTATTAATAATTTAATTAATAATTGGACTCGAAATATTATCAGTAATTTATCTAATTAATATGTTAACTAATTTAAGTATAATATATACCTAAGTATGTAATAACTCAAGTAACTTTACTTAATTAAATAAATTAATCTAAAAAGGTCAAAAATGTAAATTCAAGGTCTAGATATAACAATTGTCTTATTTATAATCATATATAAAAAGTTGAAAAAGATTTAAATTAAAATAAACCTTGAAAACCTTAGTTTACATTGTAGTCCTTATGTTTTATTTCAATCGAGTCCTTATTCTTCATTTAGGTCCTCAACATTCGTTACGAATAAGTCCCTGAAACTTCTTCTTTCTTTCTTCAGCCTCCTCGACGGCTGACGATAGGAGGTGTTTCCACGTCGGATTACCGCATATCCAACGTTATTTCTTCCTCTCCAAGCTCCTGGAGCTTATGCTCACCATCTCCTTTTCATCCACCGATCTGGATGAAGCTACAATCCTATTTTAGGGTTGTGGATAACCTCACCGGCGTCAAAGAAGATGCTGGTCGTTACTTGATAGCGATTTCACACGGTTTGTTAAAATACGTTGTTGTAACGCGCGAATCCGCTTACGCTTTTAAAATTTATATCCTAGATAGGGGAGTATCTAGGGTCGTCCAAGGAGGCAAAAATTGCAATAATGATTCTCTTGCTTGGAATGTAATCTCAACTTTCTTTTTAATATTTTTCAATATGTAAAATTCTTTTTTGTATTTTGAAAAGACGAGGGCAAACTGCAGATTGTAGCGAAGAGAACTAACACCTACAAATGATTAACTAAAATCTAAAAGATAGAAATATCTTCTTCCTAAGCTCACTCTAGGCAAGTGGAGGCCTAGAGTAATTAGGAAGAAGAGGTGAAACAAGTGCTAGAACCAAAACAAACAACTGCAATAAAAAAACTAAAAGAAGGCAATTTTGATTGAGTAGAATGAGTGTTCTTTTCAAGGACAAGTAGAGGAATGCTTCTACTAGAATTAAACAATCTAAAAGCAAGAAAAGAAACACAAATCCTCTTGTAACAATGGTGAAGAAGGTTGTCGTCTTGCTCCAAGCCTAGCTGCTCCTTGGCTTGAAAAGAGGGCCTCCTTCTTCTCCTTCCTTGAGAGCTCCTCCAAGGTGGAAGCTACCACCTTTAATGCTCTCTCCAAGGGGTGGGCGTGCACCACCCTCAAAAACTCCTTCAAGGTGGCGTGGCCACCTTCAAGATCTCCTCCAAGATCTTCCTTGCCTGGCTTCTCCTTTGGCTGGCGTGACCCAAGAGAGAAGGGAAGAGGGGAAGGCACCAAGGGGACAGAATATCCCCTTAATCTTCTTCTTCTTCTTCTCTCTTGGACGTGGGATTCTTGGTGGAATATGAGAGTGAAATGACTAGCCAAGGATGGCTTGAATGGTGGTGGGTAGTGGTCTTTTTATAGGGTAGGATGGGGGGTTAAGGTGCCCCTTGAAATGGAGGGCTAGGATGGAAGGATGAGGGTGGTTGGTGATCCTATGGCTAGGGTGAGTTGGCGCCACCCCAAGGGGTGTTAAAGGGGGTGGTTATGGTGGTGTTGGTGTCTTTTGGTGGTGGAGAGACACCCCCATGTTGGCGCCAACATGGGGTTTTCTAGAAGGGGGGTTAGGTGGATGGTGGAGATGGATTCAAGGAGGATTGTGTGGTGGAGATGAGGGGGGATTTTGGAGGGAAAAGTGGCGCCATTAAGGGGTGGTTATGGGTGGTTTTTGGCACCACTTTTAGGTGTCTTTTGGAGGTGGTGGGTAGGTTAGGTTGGTGCCAAGTAGGTTAGCTTATGTGGAGCTTAGGTAGAGCTAGTTGGGTGGAGTTGGTAGGTGGGTTTTTGGGGTGGTACAAGCCAAGGAAGTTGGAGCATAGCTAAGCTAAGCTAAGCTAAGCTGAGCTAAGCTAGCTTAGCTAATGGAGGAGTAGAGGAGAAGGTGTTGGAGCTAGGGTTTGGAGGAGGGAGCTGAGGAGAAGTCTGGAGCTGGAGCTGGAGCTGGCTGCTGCTGAAGAGGCTGGCATGGGGCTACTCTAGCTGGCTTAGCTTGCTAGTTCTTTGCTAGTTGCTAAGCCAAGCTAAAGTGAGCTAGCTTCTACCAAGATGAGCTAAGGTGAGCTAGGTCTGGTGCTCCCGGGGAGAATCAAGCTAGTTGAGGCAGCTAAGGTAGCTTAGCTCAACTGAGATGAGCTAAGCTGAATCCCCGGGAGCTAGACTTGAGCTTCCTGAGCTGAGATGAATTCTTCTTCAGCTGGCTAGAGTTGAGTGGAGCTGGATGTAGCTGGATTTGAGCTGGGGTGAACTCCTGTCAACTCAGCTGAGCTAGCTAGAGCTCCCTGTGAACTAGTGGGAGCTGAGATGAGCTAGACTCAGCTAAGTTGAGCTGGATCTGAGCTGACTTGAGCTAGGGTGAGCTAAGGTGAACTCTCTTGAACTGCCATCCAGCTGAGATTAGCTGAATGGAGCTGGGATGAGCTAACCCTAGTTCAAGTAAGCTAGGTTCCAGCTATGGTGAGCTGGATCAAGCTGGGTTCCAACTAGTCTGGGCTTCTCCTTCACCATTTGCCTTCTTGAGTGCTAGGGTTTTAGGGATCTGTGCATCTGTATATCCCTAACACTCACAAAAACACATTAAAACGACAATAAAAAATGCAATGCATGCCTATCCTAATTTATGCCTAAATGCAACCCAAAAACCCATTTACGGAGTAAAATCCTAAGAGCTAGGTTAGTTTTAAAGCATAAAGATGACGATAAACTGGCGTTTATCATTACTCCACTCCTAGCCTCTTCTTCGTCCAGATACAACCTCCATCTCAGCCACCGCCACCTATAAATACCCCTCCACACCATCGATTTCACGAAGTTATCTCCCTTCCCCCTTCTTCACAGAGCTAACTAATAGGCTATTCTCTCCAAACTCCGGCAACTTTCCTCCGCTTCATCCGTCTTCCTCCATCCATCTTTGATCGCTCTGGATCTCCGCCGATGTCAGCCAAGTCTCCTGACGCAGTGCTGACTAGGAGTTCCTCTGCTTCACTTCACAAATGCCTTCCGAACTTCTTCCTTCAACCCTCTAATTTTCTCCTCCATTATGAACCATCGATGGAGATCTTCTACCTCCTTCGTCCAGGTTTCAGTAGATTAGTTGGGATAGTTAGTTAGGTAGATTAGATAGGTGTAATGCTAGATTTCCATTTGACTTCTTCAACTTTGGCGAGCTCGTTGGGCTTGTCAGGAGCAAACCTTTTGTCTTTTTAAGTCATCGATCACCTTCTTAAATCATTCACGAACATTTCTATCACTTTTAATCACTGAATTGATCATCTATTCGCCTAAACCACATCCACCTTCACCGCTGCTTCTGCTGTCCATGGCGGAAGTGGTTGAGCTTAAACCACCTCCACTGAGGCTCTCCATCATCTAACTATCACTTAAGGGCCCCTATCTTCACTTTAATTTAAGTAATTACCATCTATAACTTAAACACCCAATTTAATTTAATCTCCTGAGCTCGCTGTCAGTGGCAGCTCAGGAGGATTTCAAATCATTAATTATCCACCTATAAACCATCGCAACTACCTTTTGACTTGTTTTCTCCACTCAATTGAGTGGGAAAATAGGTCCTGAGCCTAATCATACTTGAAATTTGTTTACTGAGAATTCACTGCTTAATTTTCAATTTAATGGATAATTGATGAAATTAATGCGTTCCTGAGGTTTCTTGTGACCTCAAGGAGCTTTTCAGATCACTAATAGCACGTTTTAACATCATTTGTACATTTTAGCCTTTTTCTGGACTCACCGAAGCTCCAGCGAGCTCCGGTGAGTCAAAAGAGCTTTTCAGCCCATAGAACTTAGTGTGAAGCTCCAGATCTCTGATTTGAAGGTGAAAGAGCGATGTTCATTTTCATTAAAAACTTTAACATAAAATGATGTGTCGTTGTATTAATCGCATGGTAGAAAATCGCTTTTCAAAAAATTTTAATTTTCAGAATCTAACCACGAATAGTTAGGTCATCTCCACAGGGAGGAATTAGCCTATTTAAACTAGTAAATAGTGTCTCGTTTATTCGAGAAACTCAATGGGTGTGCATGCTAATTCGTGCGATTCCTTTTCTCACATAACTGCGCGTTTAACCAATTAATCAAGAATGTAGGTGTTTAGATGCAAAATCACCATCATATAATATTTTGTTAACAAGTGATCTTGATACCAGTAAATACTGTAAATACTGATTTCTAGAATATAACTTATTTACCATAATATCTATGCATTGAATCATTCATGTGATATATGCATATGCAAATAATTTAGATGAAGTAGAAGGAGGACCATGCAATTTCACCACAATAATGTAATGCATAAAATAAATGAATAGGAACTTCCGCAATGGCATTTAAGGTAAATATTAATTGACGAATCACTGTAGCAAAATAGGGGATTTTGTTCCCCTCGTGCGCACGTAGAGGGGAAGGCACGGTTGGCTGCAAGAGTCGTTGGAGAAGCTGGGTCGGAGGAGAGGAACACTCCGGTGGTGGTGTGGCAGCCTGCGGTGGTCGGAGATGCCGTCGACGACGAGGAAGAGGTGCGGCAGCAGTGGGTCCTAAGGAGGCCATGCGCAGGCATCGACTGGTGGCGTGAAGCGGAGGGGAGCAACGGTGGAGCGAAGGTGTCTCAACAGTGGTGTCGGCGACGAGAACAGAGACCGAAGGGGGGCTGCACGGCGTGGGGCAGGCCGGTGGCTGATGGGTTCTCTAGGTGGAGTTGCAAGCGACTTGTTGGGAGGAAGAAGACGAAGCGGACTGTTGGCGTCGCTCGCACGGGCACGCTGGCTGGAGTGCGGGCCAGCAGTGCAGTGCGCGCAGGCGTGTGCACTGTGCACAGCTGTGGCTGCGTTAGGTCCTTCCTGCCGGTGGAGAAGAAGGTGCGCAAGCAGGCTAGGCGGTGGCGCGTCGGGCCAATTGTGCGCGCCTTAGGCTGTGTACGCATGCGGCTAGAGAGAGGGATCTTCTGTGTGCGCATGCAGGTTGGAGGTGGTGTAGTGTGCAATGAGGGCGGTTAGAGGCTAGCAGTGCGTAGAGACCACGGTGCACGCTTCCTTCACGGCGATGGAGATGGAAGATAGTTCCCCGCTAGGGGGAAGGCGGATCAGCCCCACTCCTCGGTGGACGCGACTTCTTTTTGAACCAAACTCTCCTCCTTTTCCTTCGGCCGCAAGTATCTCCAACTACTCGCGATGATCGCGAGTGGTTGGAACGGTAGATAAGCACGGGCGGTTCCTCCTTCAGACGTCTAACTGGAGCATTAGACGTCTTAAAAAAAATATAATTCCACGAATTTTTGACAATAATTCCAGACGTCCAATCCAAGTCCCAGACGTCTTATATAAGTAAAAATTAGCTCCTAATTCTTGCACCTAACCTGCATTTATCAAATAAATTATATTATCATAACGTATGCTATTAAATGTAAAATTGAAGCATAAAATTAAATGCAGGCCAAGGTGAATTGCCGTATAACTCATAATTAATTAACAACTAAGAACAAATAATTAAATAGTACTTAAGCTAAATAATAGTCCACAAAAGTGGACTTATCAAATGTCCCCATGCCTAAGTTTTGCTAGTCTCGAGCAAAAATGAAAAACAATAGAAGTAATCAGAGGATTTCTTCTTATTTCAAAACTTTAGAGATCCAGATAAATGTGAGGTAATAATAGCCTAGATAACATATCTAAATGAAAAAGCCAATTTGCATTAGGAGTTCGTAATTCACCCTTGGTAAATATTGCTGTCGGGATAGGCAACTACTTCCCTCGGGGATAAAGCAGAAGATAATATGTAATTTGACCCCGGATTTTGGCTTAGGTAGGAGATATCTAGTTGAATGGATTTGTATTCAGTGGCACACACTCATCTGGTGCTACATGTAATCTAGTACTACAGACTCTAGATCTCTAGACTATTAGAAAATTCAACTCAGAGAGAGGCTAAACAACCGTGCTCTCTTGATGTTCCTTGGCACTCACTCTTGTCTTTCTTTTCTTTCTAAGATCACAAATCTCGCCAGATTTAGTAATTGTACTCACTGTTTGGTGGCCTCACATGGCATCCACACTTCAATTAAAGTCCTAATAACTCTACAACTAAGTTAGAGTCCTTAACCAGTATTCGAGCGATCAGAAATGCTAAAAGGTAGGTATGGGTCATATTTGGTGGAACGCGATAGGTGTTCTGTTACCTCAGAAATAATGTTACATTATAAACTTGGACTCTCTTCTCTTCTTTTTTTCTTATTTTTGTTGTTTTTTTTTTTTTTTGGTAACATAACTATTTCTTCTTTTTCTTCTTCTTTTCTCTCTCTTTTTTTTTATAAATCAACATAATAAGACACAGACTTTTATTTATGAGGCAATATTAGGGATGATGATGGTCAAGAGGATATTGTGTGGATTATTTGGTGGAAGTGCCTATTCTCGACACCAGGAAGGAATGGATAGGACAGGCGTATTTCTGACCTTTGACACTATTACCCTCCAACCGAGGACTCTATGAAGGACGGTTATAACCATCCACCATAGTCATAGCTTTATTAAAACTCAAGCTCTGTGTATCTTCCTTATTTGGTGACTCTCAGGAATTCACACAAAGTACGCACACAAGAACAAAGAGCGCAAACTACGCCTAACTCTAAAGCATCATCATCTAATTATCTAAAACTTAAGATTCCTTGCACTAGACTTAGCGCACCAGTAATCTCTCTACTTTCTTCTCACAAATATGAGGTGGATCTACTAGAAGATAGTATGCCTGACTCCCTATTAACTGTCCAAGGGTTCAGTAGACTACAAATGCTTATTGGTTTTCCTCAAGGATCCTTTACCAAGTCTACGTGCACGTGAAATAAATGTACTGGATTCTAAACTTAAGAAATAATTTCGAAAGAAAAACCTCCAATGACAAAGGTATTTTGCTAGGGACTAACCCATTCAGCTCAAGAAAAGAATTTTTTTTTTTATATGCTAACCTAAATGCTTGAATGCACCCCCCATGCCTAAATCCTACAATGTCCTCATTGTAAAATTAAAACAGGGGGAGAAAGGAAAGAAATCGCCTGATGACGATGTTATTCCGACCGCTAGGTTGCCTCCCAACAAGTGCTGCATTTTTTGTCAGCAGCCAGACTTAGAAGGAACCTGTAAGTCTGGTTCCAAATAGAAAAAGTTAGGCTCTAAAAATATGTGTAACAGTGTGGGCCTAGAAAATAGGTAGCCACGGATGTTGGCGAGCTGATGATGCAATGTAATACCAAATGCTCGCTAGAAGATATGAAAGCAAAGAACATCATTGGCTACCTTGGGAGGTCTAGGAATAATAAACGGAATATGAAAAGGGACCTCTCGAAACGGAATAAGTGGAGGATAACAAGGACCCCCAGAGCAGGATGGGTTTTAAAAGATATACACATTATTAGTTCAAACCCTTGAATGGAGAGAGTAAAAGTACAAGCATCAATCCACACTCACCATCTACCCGAGGATGTACTGGCCTGATATGTTCTCTAGAAATAATGTACATGAGCAGAGATCTGAGCCAAGGATCGGTTAGGGAGTATAAGGGTTGTTTGTAGTGTTGGAAGGTAATGGTTAAGTCCAATGAGGGCTTAGTTGGTGTTAGGTCTAATTCCAACAATGATTCAGATTGTGTATACTCCCTAACAGTTGTAGACAACTGCATATTACCCTACCTAGCATTAATGATTGGAGTCATATTTGAATCAAGGGTAGACTCCAAATTACAACTCTTGATGGTAGGGTCAAAATGTCAGAATCATTATCATTCAGCTCATCCCCAGATTCATTTGGTTCACTTAAATTTTTGTCAGGGTGTATATGTGATTCATTAGGAGTTGGATCAGTATCCTCAATTATTCCCAAAGGAGGATTAGTCTTAATGTTTTGAAACAAGCCTATATTACTGAATTTGTTATCTTTCTCAAGGTATAAATCCTCGATTGACATGTTTTGTCCCCGAGAGTCTCCCATAGACTTCTCACTATTTTATTTTTCCTCCTTTAATAACAACTCCTGTTTTGATGGAGGATGACTCTCAAAAGAAGGGAGGAATCTGGATTTAATCATATTATTTCTATCCTCTGGAGGCAAATCCTCAAATGATAAATAATTTCCCTGTGGTTCACTCCAGATTTTCAATCCAGGTTCCTCTATTGGGGCATCCCCATCCTCTAAAATAGACTCTTCATATCCCTAAGACCAAAATTGATCTAATTCATCCTCCATTCCCTTAGGGTCACCTTCATTGGGTGCATTTAATTCCTCAGGATATTGAATGGTAGGTGTTGATTCCCTAAGTGGAGGGTCATGGGTAGGCTCACTAAGGGTAGAATGGGATTCCACCAAATAATCAATAGGGGAAGTGATAGGAACAATACAACCTTGACCCGGGTTGGTAGGGGTAAGGAGAATACTATCATTGGGGTTGAGGTCTTCAAGAGGTACCATCTTCCCTTGCTTTTGACTCCAATAAAGCTTGGGTGGATAATCACTATGATCGTTGTCCTCTAGTGGCCATGTCTCATTGGGAGAGTCTAAGTGATAGCTACATAAAATTGGATCCCTATTATCATTGGGTTCCTCCGAATTATTTTCATGATCAAGTTGTATGGGTAGGGATCAGAATTACTGGGAAGCGTGTAGCTAAGCTATCTTATTTCTTCATTTAACTGTTGACTATTCCTCAACATCTCTCCCATTGATTCCATCATTTCCTTTTGTTGTTTTTGCATTTCTATCATAAAAGAGGAGAGGCTACTATTATCAGGTTGGGGAGGATAGTCAATTTCAGGCTCTGGTTGCCTAGGGGTATCGATCCAACCTCGATACGGAAAATCATGAAGGGTGGGAGGGTTGGGTGTTTGCATGGAAGTAAGGACTTCAGGGTTGGGAAATCCTACTCCTAGGCTCTGCTCAAAAGTGGGAGTTATCAAGCCAGTACTCCCAAGATAAGAATAAGAATGATCCCATGAATTGTCAATGTACCCATCAAAGGATGGATACGCTCGGGGCATGGGATCCTGATTAAAAGATGGGAAGTATTGACTCTGATAATCTAAATGATAGGAGTAAGGGTAATCCATTTCTTTAAGCAAAATAGTTTTAACTCTCTTAGGATTTAGCAGAATACAAGCAGAAACTTCCTAGAGAGTTCTACTATCAAAGCAAATGCAAATTCAGTGGGATCTTGTTTTTAGTAGATTGTAGGTCTTAGAATTAAATGCTCAATTGGTGGTCAAAGAAGTTTTGCAAAAAAATTACGCTTCCTAAGCCAACCTTCGCTGGTGCCTATAACCTACTCGCAAGGGATGGAAGTCTCGAATCAAGCCCACACACGAGGAACCGAAGTAACTTGGTGGATAGCCTTGTTGATTTCCGACAAACTTCCCTTGTGGTGCAAAAGAGGAGAGGTAGAAATTTATCTAGTGACCTTATGTGTGAGGTGCACAGTGTCTCAAGTGTGCAAACATACGATCGTGTTTTGATTTTTGAAATTTCGCAAACAGGATCCTTTTGCACATAATTTTCAGTCATAGATTTTAAGGTCCAACATCTTAGCAGTCCCAATTTTTAAAGTGACCACTGAATTAATTTGATTCAAGCACTTTAGTGGTCTTAGATTTAGGTTCAATGCATATGCATGACAGGTAATTGATGCTCAAGAGAAGACGTACCTTACTCCAGCTTTCTCCGTGCAATAATGAATGCAATGCAGTAAAAATAAACTAGATGCTGCTCATTCAGTCCTAGATGGTCGTCCTATAGATATGTAGCCTCTAGCAAACAATTCGAATATATATATATATATATATATATATATATATTAATAATAAACAAACAGACCTAATCTAACTAACTAACTGAAATTAAGTTCAAATAGTTCAAATAATCCTATAATCTAAATAAATGGGAACACGCTCCTGAAAATACGCTCCCGCATACAAGAGCGATAAGAAATAAAGAGGCACTGGGAACACATTCCCAAAAATACCCAACAAGGGTCCAAAAGACAAAAATTAAATTCTAATGTCTATCTAAATTAAATCTAACTAAGATCTACTGACTAAATCAGAAATAGGCTTCTTCGTAAGCTTATGCGCGTGGGATCAAGGCCCACGTATTCTTGTTGCTGGCCTCCAGGTGGCGTCAAGGTCCACCAAAAAGATCATCTCCGCCGTGCATGCCCGTCACGTTCGTCGCATGTTTTTGCACAGAAGAAAATTCACAGTTAGTAATTCAGAAAAGCTTTCAAAATAGCATAAAAATAACATAGAATTCTCAAAAAATTTATAGGCACTTTTCCTCCCCGGCAACGGTGCCATTTGAAAGAGCGATCTTCGTTTTCGTTGAAAACTTTAACATAAAATGATGTGTTGTATTAATCGCGTGGTAGAAAATCATTTTTCAAAATATTTTAATTTTCAGAATCTAACCACGAATAGTTAGGTCGTCTCCACAGGGAGGAATTAGCCTATTTAAACTAGTAAATAGTGTCTCGTTTATTCGGGAAACTCAATGGATGTGCATGCTAATTCGTGCGATTCTTTTTCTCACATAACTGCGCGTTTTAACCAATTAATCAAGAATGTAGGTGTTTAGATGCAAAATCACCATCATATAATATTTTGTTAACAAGTGATCTTGATACCAGTAAATACTGTAAATACTGATTTCTAGAATGTAACTTATTTACCATAATATCTATGCATTGAATCATTCATGTGATATATGCATATGCAAATAATTTAGATGAAGTAGAAGGAGGACCATGCAATTTCACCACAATAATGTAATGCCTAAAATAAATGAATAGGAACTTCCGCAATGGCATTTAAGGTAAATATTAATTGACGAATCACTGTAGCAAAACAGGGGATTTTGTTCCCCTCATGCGCACACGGAGGGGAAGGCGCGACTGGCTGCAAGAGTCGTCGGAGAAGCTAGGTCGGAGGAGAGGAACACTCTGATGGTGGTGTGGCAGCCTGCGATGGTCGGAGATGCCGTCGACGACGAGGAAGAGGTGCAGCAGCAGTGGGTCCTAAGGAGGCTATGCGCAGGAGTTGGCTGGTGGCGTGAAGCGGAGGGGAGCAACGGTGGAGCGAGGGCGTCTCAACAGTGGTGTCGGCGACGAGAACGGAGACCAGAGGGGGGCTGCACAGCGTGGGGCTGGCCGATGGCTGATGGGTTCTTTAGGTGGAGTTGCAGGCAGACTATTGGGAGGAAGAAGATGAAGCGGACTGCTAGCGTCGTGCGCGCGGGCACATTGGTTGGAGTGCGGGCGAGCGGCACAGTGTGCGCAGGCATGCGCACTGTGTGCAGCTGTGGTTGCATTAGGTCCTTCCTGCCGGTGGAGAAGAAGGTGCGCAAGTAGGCTGGGCGGTGGCGCGCAGGCGTGCACACAGTGCGTGCGGGGCCAGTTGTGTGCGCCTTAGGCTACGTACGCACGCGGCTAGAGAGCGGGGTCTTTTGTGTGCGCACGTAGGTTGGAGGTGGTGTAGTGCGCAGTGAGGGCGGTGAGAGGTTGGCAATGCGCAGAGACCACGGTGCACGCTTCCTTCATGGTGGTGGAGATGGAAGATAGTTCCCCGCCAGGGGGAAGGTGGATCAGCCCCTCTCCTCGGTGGACGCGACTTCTTTTTGAACCAAACTCTCCTCCTTTTCCTTCGGCCGCACGTATCTCCAACGACTCGCGACGATTGCGAGTGGTTGGAATGGTAGATAAGCACGGGCGGTTCCTCCTTCAGACGTCTAACTGGAGCATCAGACGTCTTAAAAAAAATATAATGCCACAAATTTGTGACAATAATTCCAGACGTCCAATCCAAGTCCCAGGCATCTTATATAAATAAAAATTAGCTCCTGATTCTTTCACCTAACCTGCATTTATCAAATAAATTATATTATCATAACGTATGCTATTAAATGTAAAATTGAAGCATAAAATTAAATGTAGGCCAAGGTGAATTGCCGTATAACTCCTAATTAATTAACAACTAAGAACAAATAATTAAATAGTACTTAAGCTAAATAATAGTCCACAAAAGTAGACTTATCAGAAGGTCAATGATCATGCTGAAGAAGTTTATTTAAGGTTTTAATGCTTGGAGCTTCTCTTAGATCTTTGCCTTCTCCAACTCCAGCAGAGTTGGAGATGGTTGATAGTTAGGGTTAAGTCTCATTTAAAAGGTCTCAAAGCATTAGTAACTTGCCCTGAGACTATTCCATTGAGTCAATCACTGTGATTGACTTTGGTTTGTTCTGTCGAACAAACTCCTCTAGAATCTCAGGCGACAGGCCAGGAACCCTAGGAATCTTAACTGAATCATCCTTCCAAGGGTCTGAATCCGTTCCTGAGGTGAAAGAGAAGATGACTAAGGCTTTAATTTCCTCTGAAATGATTTAATTTAGAAAGTCAAAATTTGAGGCTTCATGGTCAACCTTAAGTCTAATTCTTGGATTTATGATTCAATCAGACAAATTGAAGAGTCCAATTCAAATGCAATTTGGATGAGCTCTGATCAATTTTATGGTAGAAATTTATTTCTGTTCAGTTTGGGTTATTTTTGAAGCTAAACTGACGACAGTAGGTTTGTGATGAGATTCAAATGGATAATCTGCCCAGATAGTTTCTTAACAACCTCTTGAACCTAAACTGACGACAGTAGGTTTGTGATGAGATTCAAATGGATAATCTACCCAGATAGTTTCTTAACAACCTCTAGAGGTTGTTTGATTTGATTAAATGGGTCTTTAGCCATCTGCTGGACCTATCAGAACTTGAATTGCAATTCTGAAGCTCCTTGGCGAAGCTTTTTAGCTTCATCACTTCCCTGAAGCTCCTTAGAGTTCACTTCCTTCACCAACAGCCGCAGAAACACTCTCTCAACCTATTCAACACCTCATCTGGAGGTCAAATGTCATTGTGTACGACTTTAGAGCCAAAACTCCCTTCTACGAGCAATTTAGCCGTAGTGAACCAGGTCCCTTCGCCCTTCAAATCGAAAAGCTAAACCTTCCTCGAGTATCAAATTGATACTACAATTATGTAGATAAACCTTAGAGCTTTCCAGCAAGCCTTCATTTGCTTGGATTGGAGCTTTGAGCTAGCTGGAATGATCATCTGAAGTCTGCACTGGGAGGGGGAAACATAGTCCCACATCGGTGGAACTGGAGCGGTTGCCTTGGTATAAAAGTGATTTGTGTTTAAGGCACTTCAGTCGACAGCGTAGAGCTCATGAAAGAACATGAGCATATGGGTGTGTGTGTGGGCACGTGCGGTGCGCGTGCCTGGGTGTGTGTGTGCCTGTGGGCGTGTGAGTGTGGGCCCATGTGGGTGCGTGCATGTAGGCTTGGGAGGCCGTGAGTCGGATGGGCTCGAGACTATACGAACTGAAAATAAATCGAACCGAATAAAAATCTAGGCTTGGACCTAGTAGGGTCTGGTTCCACCCTGAGAGGGGTGCTGTGTATCCCCGATTGGTCCAAGCCGCCAATCAAAAACCTAATTTTTGGGTTCAAAGGGTCAAACCGATTCGATTTAGAAGATTTGCAAAGGTTCAGAAGAGAAGAATTGCAAAGGTTTAGAAGAGAAGGAGAATATGGAGAGAGCTCGTAAGGTTTGAATAAGGAAGATAGGCACAAGAGCTAAAGAGAAATAATAGGCAGAGTAAGAAGATAGAAAAGAAAGAGAAGAAGATATGCATAAAAGAAGAGCTCAAGAAAGATTAAGAAGAAAGATTAAGATAAAAGTAAAAAGAGAAAAGAGAGAGAGAGAGAAAAAGGTAAAGAAGAAGAGAAAAAAAGAATAATGCTGAAGACAAGAAGAAGAATAATTGTGTTTAATTTCTTGCATTTTATTGATTTCTTTTTGAGCTTAATGTTGTAATAAGGCATATTTTCATTAGAATTACTTTTTCTTGCCTTAATCTCTTGTAAATAAAAAGAAATTAAAAGAAATAAACATATTTACTTGTTTGTAAAAGAAAATCATTTGTGTAAATGTGTTTCCTTATGGAATTTTTCATATTCTTCTAATTAGAAATCCTTAAGCAAAATTCTTATTTCTAAAGAAAATTTAATTATAATTTCCATAAGTAGCTTAGGATTAATGGTGAATTCTAATTAAGTTATGCCTCATAGCGAATGACCTGGACTCAATCAGTTAAGAGAAATAAAACTTAAAATGTTAGGTTAGCTTGACCTTATACTACTTAATCGACATAAATTCAAGTTGACCTAAGTTACTTTTTCTGCATATAATTAAGCATAATTAACTTAATTAACTATGTTGAGAAAGTTAACCACCATTTTAATGGCGTCGTTGCCGGGGAGGTAACTGTAATTATATTTTCATTATTACTATTTTTAGTTGTTTTGTACTAATTAGTTTTGTTTTTGTTTTATTTTATGTCTTCTTGTCAGGTTTAGCTGCGGGTATTCTCAAGAAAGAAGGCGGGTTTTCTTTTTCTGTTTTATTTTTCACTATACATGCCATTGTAAGTATTCTTTTCTTTTTCTCTAGTTTAGTTGTATTGTTGTATTTAGTTAGTAAAAAAATTTAAAAATACAAAAATACATACTTTCTGACTAGCAGCAGCATGTTATAGGCATACACTCTTAGGAGTGCATTTACATGCTAGTAATTCTATGGTCTGACTCGGGAAAAGTTTTCTACTATTTTTCTCGCATCAGCGGGAAAACACGCGAAAAATCGCGTAGATCCCTGTCCTGGAGTTAATATCAAGACCACATTTCTTTGCTTGAAAATACTTAAAAAGCAGTCACCTTACTTCTTTCTATCATATTTTTGAAAAGATTAAGTAAAAAAGAGGATAATAAAAATTGTGAATTAAATCTGTTTGCAGAATGCATGCAGGTTTATTCACTATTGTCTGTTGCATGCTATCGCGCACACAGCGCAATCACTAGAGTCACACGAGTTTAATTTTCTATCTCTCCTCTTTGCACCTCTTAGGGCTTTGGTCGAAGATCAACAAGTCTGTCTCACTACTAGAGCCCCGGGGAGCCAGTAGTGAGCGGTCTCGATCTTAGACCGTAGGCCTTTGAGCTTTAAGGATACGCACTTGCGTAGACACGAGTTTAGGACGCGTATTTTGATACTGATACTATACTTGTTTGCATCCAAAGTATTTTACATATTCTAGGACTTTCTTCTTTCCTTTGAAAGAAGAGAAAAACCTGCTTTTTCGCACTGTTTTGCAAGTTTTGTTGCCGCTATTTTTGGTGGTGTGAGTGTGCCTTTGCATATTGTTTTTGTTTTATGCATGGGAGGCGATCCTTGAAACCGCCTCTTGTAACTCCGTTGATAGGTGCTTCTAAGTCGGTTGCAGCTAAGCAACCAATAAAATTCCCATCTTATTCATTTGTTTCTATGGATCAATTGCAAAATAAGAATCCTGAGATCCCTTCTTCTAGTCAGGGGGAGATGCCACCTTTTGATATTCATGAGGTGCTCCTAAACCAGAATCTTAGAATGCTTGAACAAAATCGCCAAATTAATCTTTTGACAGTAGCTTTAAATAATTTGCAAAATCTTCAAGCCCGTCCTCCACCTCAACTTGAGGCAGGTTTTGACCTTCCAAATTTACCGATCCCTCATCCTAGGCCTCTACTCTGAGACTACTATAATCCATCTAATGCACAAGTAGAGCCTAATGTTAGGATTCCCATTGGGGAAAATGACCCAGAATTAAAGCCAAATATTATAGGTCTAATCCCACATTTTCACAGATTTGCATCCGAGGATCCATTTCAACATATTGAAGATCTTAAAAATCTATCTCAAACTCTTGGACCTCGAAATCAAAATAGGGAAATCCTACTCATGAAAATGTTCTCTTTTAGCCTTAAAGATAAAGCTACATATTGGATTAGAACTATTGCAAGACCAATCTCAACTTGGGCTGAACTTGAATCTTCATTCTTGAAGAAATTCTTTCCTATTGATCGCACGAATGCTTTAAGGCGAGCAATCACAACTTTCAATCAAAATCAAGGAGAATCAATTCATGAAGTGTGGGAATGCTTTCATGAATTACAAAGGAAATGCCCACATCATGACATCCCTCGTTGGCAACTAATGCACATCTTTTATTATGGATTGCAAGAAGGCATTCGCAATCTAGTCAATGCCTCTTGTGGAGGGAACTTTCTAAATCGCGATGTAGAATCTGCTTTAGAATTATTTGAAGGGATGGCGGAAAACTCGATTAATAATGCATCCATGTCGCAATTTACGCAGGGCACGAATATGACACATCAAAATCCGCATAAGGGCATTCACGAGATCGGTAATCTATCCAGTTCAAAGGATTTAGAGATTATTGTAAAAAAACTAGATAAAGTCGACATCATAAAAGCATCTTGATGAGATCCGAAATACAACGAAAACTCTTACACCTCTACTTGCTACGCAAAATCCCACGCATTCACCTGTTTTGTAAATTCCCATGGGGAGGGAATTTGTGAATAATATGGATTCTAGAGATCCATCTGTTGGTGTTAGAGCACCACGATCATTTGTTTTGATGATAACAAAACACGTGTTATTTAACATTTGCACTTGGAGTTTTAGATTTCAGGTCAATTGCAAATGGAGACGTGATTAGACGGAATTCGAGCTCGCATCCAGGACGGATTGGAGGAGCTTGATGGAGAACAGAGGGGATTCACGAGGAGCGATAGATTGAAGATGGAAGGACAAGAAGAATAGGATAGAATTCCATTTTATTCCTTTCATGTACTTTTGTCATTTTTTTCTTGCTCTTTATTTCCTTAGAACATTATGTTAAAGAGCCTCAAAGTACCCTAACAGTAGTCCTAGGAACACCCGCACAACCCTAGGATACTTAGGTTTTTTGTAGAGAACTTAGAAAACCAATATAGGGTTCAAACAGAATTTCCAGACGTCTAATTCCCAAATCAGACGTCGGATAATGTGTTTTAAGACGTCTGACTGTTGATTCAGATGTCTGATAACATTTAGGCTGGACATAGTTAGTTCTGTCTGATGAAATCAGACGTCCAGACCTTAGACCAGACGTCTTAGGAGACGTCTGATGAATTTGGCAGACGTCCAATTAGTGGACCGTTAGGCTGGCTTAGCAAACACCGAAGATCTGACCGTTAGAGTCTTATCAGACGTCCTTAAGCCCTTCCATACGTCTGATAATTGACCATTTTTCCTCGACTGACCCGAAAATCTCTTCCCAGAGATTTTCTAGCTGTTGCAAATCCATTCCCACGAAAAAGTAGGTTTCCAGATGTCCCGACATAGTGCCAGACGTCCTGTATGTCGTCTGATGGACTTGCGCTAGAACCCTGTTTAGATCTGATTCAAGTCAGGAAGAGACTCGCCCAAAATCAGACGTCTGACCTTATTTTCAGACGTCTGATTACCCTGTCAATGCAATCATTGTCCCTAATTTTGGCCTGATTCTCTTGGGCTTTCCACCCAACGGCTATGGAAGCTTTCCTAAGCCTTCCAAAGCCTTCCTAAGGCCTCTATAAATAGAGGGGAGCCTTTGCACACTAAGATACACCCAAGCAACATACTTTCCACTCTTTTGTGTCAAAAAAGAAGCCCTTGCTCTCCAAGCTCAAGTTCTACATCTAGAAAGCATCAAGCTATTTTGCGCACCCGCTCTCCCGCCATAGTTCACGAGAGCGACGTTGCACCGTCGCGTGGCTCACGCACCCGCATCATCGATCCGACGAACTCCTTGCAAAGGGGAGTTTCCTAATTCCTATAGAAGCTAGGTTTAAAATTACTTTGTTGGCTCTATAGGATTATTTGTTATCTTTGTTATTTGGTTGGGTATTCGCTTTGCGAATTCCCATCTCCTTCGTGGGACAAAATCCTTCTCGTGAAGAGAAGGGGTTGAGGGACGCTACCCTCGCACTTGTAGCGTGGTTGTAATTGAGGTTGAATCACCCTCGTTTAAAGTGATTCGTTTAGTGGATTTGATGAACTTGGTTGATCAGAAAATCCTAACTCAAGAGGGTTAGGTGGTGGTTTTCACCCGGTTTGGGTTTCCACCTAAAAATTATTGTGTACTCGTGTGATTGAATTTTTTGTGAGATTGTTTATATTCTATTCCGCAATTTTTTACGTCACGTTGATCTCACCCCCTCTGAGTAGGGAAACAACACCATCTTCCTTGGTTTTCTATCTACTGCACCAACCCAAGGAGGGACCTTTGTCCCATAATCTTTCCCACCTTTTTCCCCATCTCCTGTTTTTGTGGAAAACACGCCCTATCCTTTAGATTTGAACGCCATTTAGGGATATGCACCAAGATCAAACCCATATTCTAATTCCTATAATCCTGGATGGTGTAATCACCCTAAATTCTCTTAGTCTGACCATTCACAAAGACCATCATATCTGACTCAGACCAGGCAAAACCCGCCTACGTTGCCGTTTCAGTAACCTAATGCGAGGCCATTTTACACGGGTTCGCAAAACCCCGTAGGGCCAAATAGAGATTCATAGCTTGACTAGATTTTGCGAGCTGTGACTGAGAGCCAGCGACAGAATGCTGAGGCTCTTGTTGAAGTCCAACGGCAATGTTCGATAGAATTGGCTGATCTTAGGGGCCAAATCACTCAGTTAGTTGAATCTCCTCAGCTAGGGGCCCTTTCATCCCAGCCAATTCCAAACCCTAGGAATATCCAGTAGAGACAACACCCAGGAGTGCAAAATCCGAATCAGGGACATGTCCATTTCCTTAATCAATTACCCCTGAATCCAAATTTGAATCAAAATCCAAATCCACCCTCTTCTAATCATGATTTTGAGTATATTAATCAACAACAATCATTTTCAAATCAACCTTTGATTTCTAATTTATCTTTCCAAAATCAACAAGCATCTTCTTCTTCATCATCTTCCTCTTCACATGCAGGTATTAACTGTGTTACAACCCGCCATGGAGCTTCCACTAGGGATCCAGTTTATCCAAGGAACCTATCCCAAGACCCTAATACATCTAGAACGACCCCTGTTTCTACACTTGTAAGAGGTGCAGAACCCAATCCCGTAATTCCTGCTAATTCGCCAGATCCGGGAAATACCTCAGTAGAACAGAAAATCCACGTCCCATTTCCTGAAGCTTTGAAGAAGACTAGGAAACAAAAATAACCTGTTACATTAGATGAAGATTTAATTAAAATTTTTGAATAGGTACACATTAATATCCCACTCCTAGATGCTATCAAACATATTTTGACTTATGCGAGATTTCTTAAGGAGTTGTGTACTCCTAAGCGTAAGCCAAAGAAAGGAAGCACTGTGCTACTTTCAGAGCATGTGAGCTCTATAATTTCAAGTACGCTTCCTTTGAAAAAGAAAGACCCAGGATCTCCATTTATTTCATGTATAATTGGGGATCAGTGTTTTGATAGAGTCCTCCTAGATTTAGAAGCATCTATTAATCTCATTCCTTTATTTTTAGTAAAACATTTCAACATAGAAAACCTTAAGTCTACCAATGTGACTTTACAATTAACCGATAGATCAATTAAGTCACCTAAAGGAATGTTGGAGGATGTAATTGTAAGAGTTCGAGATTTTTATTTCCCAGTAGATTTTATTGTCCTTGATATGGAAGTACCCGAACACATAAGAGATATCCCAATTATCTTAGGGAGACCCTTTTTGGCCACTGCAAAGGCCAACATTGATTGTGAATCTGGAAAGATTGAATTGAAATTTGGGGAGAAGACAATTAAATTGGATATATTTAGAGCTTCTAGAGGATTGGATTGCAATTGGATTGAGGAAATCAGATCTATTGCAGTTTTTGAGGATGACATTAGTTCCTTAGAACTAGAAAGCACACCTTTTGATATCCCGTACCCTCAAAACAACAAAACCCTATTATTAGAATCTTTACTCAATCCTGAATCTGAATTTTATGACTCATCTAACTCACTTCTTGCAATCGAAAATCCCGCCCCAAATCCTACTGTTGATTCTACTCCTGTACTAGAATTGAAACCATTTCCTGATAATCTTAAATATGTCTATCTTGAATTTGATCAAACATATCCTGTAATTATCAACTCTCATCTTTCTAAATCACAAGAATCCAAATTGATCAAGGTTCTTTGAGATCACAAGAAGGCAATTGGGTGGACTCTACATTACCTCACCGGGATTAGCCCCAATTTTTGTACTCATCGCATCTATATTGAAGATGGGGCACGACCTTTAAGAGAAGCTCAAAGACATCTAATTCCGAATTTAAAGGAGGTCATAAAGAAAGAAATAATCAAGTGGCTAGATGCTGATATTATATATCCCATATCTGATAGCCCTTGGGTGAGTCCAATTCAAGTGGTACCTAAAAAGGTAGGACTCACCATAATTAAAATAGAATCTGGAGAAACCATTCCCACACGAATTGCGAATTCGTGGCGGGTTTGTATTGATTATCGTAAGCTTAATACAGTTACAAAGAACCATTTTCCTTTGCCATTCATTGATCAAATCCTTGAGAGATTTGCTGGTAATAGGTTCTTCTGCTTTTTAGATGGTTACTCTAGATATAATCAAGTAGTAATCTATCCTGAAGATCGAGAGAAAATGACTTTCACCTGCCCCTTCGGAACTTTTGCTTTCCGAAGAATGCCATTTAGGCTTTGCAACGCACTCACGACTTTTCAGCGTTGCATGTTAGCCATTTTTACCAAAATGGTGGGTGAATATATGGAGATTTTTATAGATGATTTTTCAGTCTTCGGGGAAACATTTGATATTTGTCTGGATAAATTGTCGATGATTCTTAAGAGATGTATAGAAGTGAACCTTGTCCTCAGTTGGGAGAAGAGCCATTTTATGATTCCAAAGGGCATTGTACTTGGCCACCTCATGTCTGAGCGAGGTATCCAAGTAGATCGAGCTAAGATCAATAAAATTGGAAATCTTCAAATTCCTGACTCGATCAAAGGCATTAGATCATTTCTCGGGCATGTGGGGTTTTATAGGAGATTTATACTTGATTTTTCAAAAATTTCCTGACCACTCACAAACCTCTTCACAAAGGATACTACTTTTGAGATGAGTGAGGAGTGTATTTCAACATTTGAAACATTGAGAGACAGAGTTACATAGGCTCCGATCTTGCAACCACCTAATTGGGATTTACCATTTGAGATCATGTGTGATGTATTAGATTATGCAATAGGAGTAGTTTTGGGACAGAAAATTGAGAAGAATCCGGTAGTAATTTATTATGTTAGTAAAACTTTGAATGAGATACAAAGGAATTACACAGTTATAGAAAAGGAATTACTAGCAATAGTATTTGGATTAGAAAAGTTCAGATCTTATATGCCCAGATCATGAATCATTGTATACTCTGATCACTAAGCTATCCGACACCTTCTATCTAGAAAGGACACAAAACCTAGGTTGATTAGATGGATCTTGCTTTTGTAAGAATTTGACCTAGAAATTCGTGATAACGCAGGATGATAGAATGATGTTGCCGATCACCTTTCCTGCCTTCCTTCTGATTCTATTGAATCATCTCCTCCAATTACTAAACACTTTCCTGATGAACATCTTTTGACTATATCCTCAGATCTTCCTTGGTACGCAGATATTGTTAACTATTTGGTTACACATCAATTTCCGCCAGACTAGGACAGGAATCGCAAATCACGACTCAAAGCAGAAGACAAATACTATTTTTGGGAAGATCCGTATCTTTTCCGACTCTGTAATGATCAAATCATCAGGAGTTGTGTCACTTCTTCTAAGATTGATTCTATACACTCTTTTTGTCATGACTAGGCTTGTGGTGGTTATTTTTCTGGTCGAAAGACCGCTGCAAAAATTCTGCAATGTGGGTTTTATTGGCCCACTTTATTTGCAGATTCACAGAAATATTGGAAGGCATGTAGTCGTTGCCAAACTCTTGGTGGCATGTCATGAAAAGACATGATGTGTCTGAACCCGATTGTTGTCTGTGAAATCTTTGATATTTGGGGCATAGACTTTATGGGTCCGTTCCCATCCTTTTTTGGCTTCAAATACATTTTACTTGCTATTGATTACATTTCTCGTTGGATTGAAGACATACCTACATGCACAAACGATCATCAAGTTGTCATTATTTTTATATAGAGTCATATTATCGCTCATTTTAGGGTACCTCGTGCCATCATTTCTAACGGCGATTCTCATTTTATTAATGCCCAGTTTAGAAATCTACTTAGAAAATATGGGGTTACACATCATATTTCTACACCTTATCATCCCCAGACTAATGGGCAAATTAAGGTCTCTAATCGGGAGATCAAAAAGATCCTTCAAATGATAATCTGACCTGATAGGAAGGATTGGTCTTCCCATTTAGATGAGGCTTTGTGGGCTTATAGGACTGCCCACAAAACACAAATAGGCATGTCACCATACAGACATGCTTACGGGAAATCCAGTCATCTTCCCGTAGAAATTGAACACAACGCCTATTGGGCAATTAAATCCTATAATTTAGACCTCGCGAAGGCTGATGATCATCGTAGGTTGTAGCTTAGTGAACTTGAGGAATTGCATCATGATTCCTATGAGAGTTCAAAGCTGTATAAGGAAAAACTTAAAGCCTCCCATGATAGATATATTTCCCGCAAATCTTTTACACCTGGTCAGAAGGTGTTGCTTTTTGATGCCCGTTTGAAGCTCTTCCCTAGGAAACTTAGGTCTAAATGGCACGGGCCATTTATTGTTGTTAAAGTCTTCGACAACGAAGCTGTCGAAATCACCAAACCCAACAAGGATCAACCCTTCAAAGTTAATGGTCAACGTTTAAAACCTTTCTTCGAATCACATCCTTTGGGTCATGTTGGAGATTGTTACACGCTCCATTAGGGTTTGCCACCTTTCCATCTATATTTTGTACATAGTTGTTTCCTGCTTTCTACACTTTTCTCTTCCCATACACTTTTCTGATTTTTCACTTCATCTTACACTGATTACCTTCATTTAGTCTGATTGTCCACTCTGACCACTGGTTAGAATTGAAATCATCCGCACAGAGATCTTTGATCTCCTCTATCCGACTCCTTTCATCACCCTGCACTAGAAGTGTAATATCTTTTCACCCCTCTTACAATGAGAACATTGTAAAATCTTGGCTTGGGGGGTGTGAAGTGAAAATTTCACTTTAAGTGTATTTGCAAAGAAAATATAAAAAAAACACATAAAAATTAAATCCCACAAAAATTTTTTAAAAACAATGGAAATACCAAAAATGTTAAAATTTTAAAATAAAAAATATCATAAAAATTTGAAAAAATTAAAAAATTTCATAAAAATTGGAAAATTTTATAAAACATAAAAACAAAAATATATAAATACAAAAATTTGAAAATTGAAAAATTATAAAAATAATAAAAGGGGTGTTTACATCTAGAATAAAGGAAAGAAGAAGAAAAGAAAAAAATATATTTATATCAATAATTAAGAGCTTAATTTTTTCTTTTGGGTCAGAAACCAAAAAGATATACAAAGAATATATAGTATATATATAAGAGCATTAAATCCTTATTTAGATTTTTACTTATAACATTTTGTAAAAACACACTTTTATTTGCAAAATCTTAAAACAAGATTTTATTTGAATTAGAATCTTTAAACCTTAAAGCTTTGTTTTTCTATTCTTACCCTGAAATTAAGAAACTAAGGTGTATTAAGTTTAAAACTTAAGTTTTGGAATTAAATTCTAACTTTTTAATCAATTAGATTAAGTAATCTTTTTACTTTTTCAAATATTTGATTTTATCACAAAGTTAAGTAAAAAGGTCAGATATTCAGAATTGATTAAGTAAAGAGTTAGTAGAATCTTAGTCTTCAAGTCTATCAGGCTATAATTAGCTTAATCAACTAAAGGGCACTAGGATAGACTTGGTGAGTTTTTGTCTTAACAGATCCGATAGGAGGAAACTAAAAGTTTAAAGAACCTGAGTGAATGGCATTGTTGTCCGAGCTCTGGTTTGAGAGCTAAGTAACCTAAACATCCAAAAATCACACACATAGAATTATCTTGATGGCATCTGAGACCGTGAAAACACAGAGGTTAAGAGATCGATTCTAAATCCTCTTTAGTTCAAGGATTTCCGTGGGTGGTTCTTGTAAGGGTGAAGGATGTGCCACTCACCTAGAAAAAGGATTTGGAGTATAAAGTTAGTAAGAAAAATGAGAAGCGGGAGAAAAATAAAATGAAACACCCTGCAGTTAAGTACCTCACTACAAATAGGTATTTATGCAGTTTTTCCATAAAAATAAAGCATCTCGGTATAAATAGATTCTACCCTTCCTTCCATCAAATAAAAGAACACCTCACTACATATAGGTGTTCTAACCTATAGAAAAAGTTGAAAAAAATATGGAGATAAAAATTAGGAATAAGAGACCCAGTGGTCTACCTAGGAGATATACATAAAAAGTGTTGACCTCGGGATAGAAAACTGGTGAGGAGAAAGCAACCAAACTTGAGTAAGGCCAAGCTAAAGGCTTGGATTGGAATAATCTGGATTGGAAATTGATGTCTTAAGATCTGGATTTTTGCAAATTTGGATGCCTTTAGGACAATTCTCTTCACAAGCATGAATGTTTTAAAATCATAGCTACTGAACCTTTGTATTGGGCAATAAAGCCTAAGAAATCGGGTTTTGAGGATTTGCAGTTGAGACCTAAAGGAGAAGGATTGACAAAATCCTAGGACTAGAAGTTTGTCCTTAGTGCTGTAGGCTAGTAGATTAAAGTTTTAGTACTCTAAGTTTGGTTAATGATGAATATCTGGCTAATTTGCTTAAATTTAGATTGATAGAAATCAAATATCATAAACAAAGGATTAACTTAAGTCTATTGAGTTTTTGAGTTAAAATTTAATTTTCAACTCTTAGATATTGTTTTCTTAAAACACTTTGAATTCTAAGTTTTTAAGGGTTAAGAATGATTACAAAGAATAAGTGATTTTGGAGATTTTAATTTTTGATAAAATTCTTGTTAAAAACTATTTTTAATAAAGTGTGTTTTGAAGATGTTTTGAGTTTTAAGTCTAAGTAAATTTTCACAAAATGCTCTGTATATCACTTATTTATATATTAAAATTTTAAAAATTAATTCTGACTTAAGCTTTCCTCTACGTGGTTCTTATTTATATTAATTTAAACCCAAGTACTTCAAATCATCATATTTCTAGTTAATTTTGCTAGGGACTAGCAAAACTTTGGCTTGGGGGTATGATGAGAATCTCATCATGGTCTCTAATTACCCCTAATTAACTAGTCTTCCTAGTTAATTAGCCAGAAATATGTAAATATGTGGGTTAATTATTAAATAAGGGATAAATAATAAAGGACCTTAAAATAAGTTTAAAATGCTATATTATCATCCAATTATTATTATTATTAATTTAATTAATAATTGGACTCAAAATATTATCAGTAATTTATCTAATAAATGCGTTAACTAATTTAAGTATAATATATAGCTAAGTATGTAATAACTTAAGTAACATTACTTAATTAAATAAATTAATCTAAAAAGGTCAAAAATGTAAATTCAAGGTCTAGATATAATAATTGTCTTATTTATAATCATATATAAAAAGTTGAAAAAGATTTAGATTAAAAGAAACCTTGAAAACCTTAGTTTACATTTTAGTCCTTATATTTTATTTCAATCGAGTCCTTATTCCTCATTTAGGTCCTTAGCTTTAGTTACAAATAAGTCCCCAAAACTTCTTCTTTCTTTCTTCAGCCTCCTCGACAGCTGATGATGAGAGACTCATCATGATCTCTAATTACCCCTAATTAATTAGTCTTCCTAGTTAATTAGCTAAGGTTATGAACATATAAGGGTTAATTATAGAATAAGGGATATATAGAAAAGGACCTTAAAATAAGTTGAAAATGATATTTTATCATTCAATTAACATTATTAATAATTTAGATAATAATTGGACTCGAAATCCTGTTAATCATTCCCTTAATTAATAAGTTAAGTAACTTAAACATAATGTATACCTAAGTATATAATAACTTAAGTAATTTTACTTAATCTAATAAATTAACTCAAAAAGGTCAAAAATGTAAATTCAAGGTGAAAACATAATATTTACCTTATTTACTAACAAATATAAAAAGTTTAAAAAGATCTAAGTTAAAATAAACCTTTAAAACCTAGGTTTACATTTTGGTCCCTAAAACTCATTGCAATCGAGTCCTTAAGTTTCACATAGGTCCTTAAGTTTCATTGCATATAAGTCCCTTTCGCCTTCTTATTCTTCTTCAGTCAATGGACGGCTAACGACGGAGAGTAACGCCACCAGACGATCACCGCCCTGCCGACATCAACCTTCTTTCTCCAAGCTCCTAGAGCTTGGGCTTGGTAGATCTCGAATAAGTTGTGTTAATATGGTGAAATTATCGTTGAAGTTAGTATAGTGGGTTAACCTAAATCAAATCTAACCATCTTTCAAAAAATATTTTAACCTGGCCTTCTTAATTTTATCTTGGTCACTTTTAGGCCCAGGGTTGATCCCAGAGAGGTAGGAATTAAAGGTGAATAAGTTTCTATGCCTTTCCTAGAACATCTCTTCCGTGCATTTATTATGTTTTTTTTTTATTTAAGATTTTTTTGTTGATAATATTGTCCTTGAGGCACACCCTGAAAATCAAGTTCTTGGCTTTGAGCCAACTTAGGGTTTCCAAAAAAAATGGTCCTGCTATTCGCAAGGCCGAGTACCTGCAAGACAAGAATTATCTTTTCTCTTTTACTCTTCTTTTTTTATCTTTTTAATAGCAGGAAACAAAGAGAAATAAAAACAAGGTAGGTTGCTTGTAGAGAAAGGAATACTTAGCTGAATATAATAAATATAGTCTCTATATATATAGATATGTATATATTATATATATAGGGGTGGAGGTGGAAGTGGAAATGGCGTGTAGCAGAGTATCGAGTTGATCCACGTCTAGTAAGATGCAACCAACAAGATGAAGTGCTCGTAGAGTGTGGGACGGATGTGTGGGAGTGTGTGCGGAAACGCTTGCTTTACGCAGGTATCGAGGAATATCAGCAACTGGTGTAGATATTCCCACGATAGAATGCATGGTGGAGTGACTAGTGCAAAGGCATATGGATACAGGTAGGTGATGTGTATGTAAATATATATATATGTATATATACAGATAGGGTTATAACTATATAGGTATATATGTAGTTATGTATATATATAGATATGTAAATATATATATGTATATATATATATATTTATAAATAGATATATATATATAAATAGTAATATATGTATATCGATATGTATATGTATATATATATATAGATATATTTGTATAAGTATCTATGTATATAGATATATATATATATATGTAGATATATATTTATGTATAAATGTGAGTGGATATATAAATATACATGTGTGTAGACGTGAGTTTATAAGGGTGTGTGCGTGTGTACAAGTGTGTGTGAGAGAGTACATGTGAGTGTGTACAAGTGAGTGTGTGCGCGTACTGGCGGGTGACTGTGAGAGAGAGGGAGGAGTTTAGGTCGTCTGGCGGAAGCGTTCGCTGTCTGATCTCGCAGGAGCGCGTGCAAATGCACAAGCGCTTCACGCGAGTGCTGGAGGGAACGCGCGCGCTGTCTTTGCGCGCAAGTAGGTGCGGGAGTGCAGCGCAGCGCACTGCGTAGCGCAACGCACAGCACTGCCGGTGGGAGCGGGCGCGGGCACAGACGCGGATGACTGGCTAGAGCAGGTTGCGGGCGAGAGAGAGCGCTGTGCCAACGGCTAAGTGAGAAACAAGCCGGTGGCTACAGTGTCGTGCTGAGAGGCATGAACAGTGGCTACAGTGCCGCGCGAGAGTGAGCGACCGGTAGCGCCAGTTCTGTGTGCGCGGGTGCACTGGGAAGCGCCTGCGCACACGGGGAGAGCTCGCGGAGGTCTGCTGGTGTGCACGCGATGGCCTGCGCTACTTCATGAGGTCGTTGCTGCTGCTGGAGCTTCCGACCTTGAAGCTCTGGCAATGGCGGTGAGGGCTTCCAGCGATGAAAATAGAAGGTGAAACCACCACGCCCACTTGCTCTCGAGGGAGCTCGGCGGTGGTGGAACTCACAATGGTGGTTGTGGGACCACTGTGAGCTTTCTCCTGCCCGCAGTGTGTCTCTTCAGTGAGAAGAGATACTGCGTATGGAGAGGGAGAGGGGAGGAGGTTGGCCTGACAGTGGAGGAAAGTGTCTAAAGGTGGTCTGTTTTCAAGCTCCTGGCGCAAAGGAGAGGGCAAGGCTTTTTATAGAAGGAGCTTGCCACAACCATGCTGCTGGTGTTGCATGTCCAGCCATGCTGCTGGGCAGAGGAATGGCGCGAAGAGGTGCATGCCCCATGCCTTGCAGCTGCGCGAGGGAGGAGAATTCAAAGTCAAAATAAAAAAATAAAAATAGTGAATTTGCAATGCAACCCTTGATGAAGATGTTAATTAGATGACCAATTATTTGCATTCTCCTGCCCTCTTAATAAATGCATGCATGTGCAACTATAGCTACATAAGATGCAATGGCAGTGCTCGGAAATAACACAAGATGGCATAATTACTGTTGTATTTTTGCTGTGCAATCATACCCCTATGCCTATGTTTTGCTAGTCCCTAGCAAAACATTTTGTATTGTATTTAGAAATGATCTTAAGCTGAAGATTTTCTTTTGAGGCAACATGGGTGTGTTTGTTGGTTGGATATTGTGAGAACCAATTGCAGAGAAGACTACTAGTACTTTAAGTCTTACATGACATAGACCATCTCTCAACTAACCTGGACTCTTGATATTTAAACCTTAAGTACGATTTCCAGGACTCAGAAGGTTTTTTCCATACTCGAGAGCTCAAGAGATTATGGTTTGTGCATATTGAAGGATCAAGACTGACCAGATGAACATTAAGACTCAAGCCCAGGGTTTCACGAATCTTTAAGTGCAGGTTGGTCCCAGTTTCAACTCGTGTCTTAGGATTGACCCTTAAGAAGATGACGAAAAACTCAACTCCCATTTTATTACATTTGTGGCTCAGAATATATGGTGGAAACAGGGCATTTGTAACTTGCCCTGAAAAACTTTTTAGGGAGAAGAATTTACAGACATTTGCGAGATATATTGACTTATTTGCACAATTTTTTTTTTTTTGAAACAAGTGTCAGTATATCTCTTACAACTTTATTTGGAGGAGCACACTTTTTTTTGGTAGGAGAGTTCCTTTTTGGTGGAAAGAGTTTCTCCTAGACACAAGACTAAAGCCTGGGATAAAAAGTCTACCTGCACGCACAGGTAAGGACTCCACCTTCCCTAATGAACACTAGGGTTGGATCTTATGTTCACCTGGTCTTTCTTGATATGTGTAGTGTGAACCAAGATTACTTAGGCTCTCAAGTAGAAGCAAACCAACGGATCCTGTACTGATGTCTCAGGTACAAGAATACGTCCTTAGTTAGGAGAGATTCCGATCTATCTTTTCAATGCTCAAGTGAATTAAGCCAAGCCTGAGCGAATCAAGCTTCTGTAGCCTGGAAAGTCTTCAAAATAGTGGTTGAATATCCATAAACACTTATTGTATTTTTGTTTCAGCCTTCAGATCATTACTAAACACCCTCTTTTTTTTATGCTATGTACATATTTATAGATGGATGGAAGCTGCATGATACCATATAATACCCATATCCTATGGATGCCTATCCACCCGCCCATGCCAAACGATGCTATGTCCTCATATGCATGTAGGGTAGAGGAAGGTCCAAAGATCGGGGAATGAGAGCTTCGGTGCAAGTTATATAGCAGGGTGGTAGGGTGGGTGGAAGGTGGGTGGTGAAGTGAAGTGTACGTGATAGTGGAGTGTTGCTGGGGTGCCTCCCAACGAGCGCTGAATTTAATGTCCCCAACTGGACTTAAAATGAGGCACGGAATTAGTTAACCTCCAGCAGGGCAACAGTTTCTCCAATGGGGGCAGGTTCATGAGTAAGATAAGGTTTTAAACACTGCTCATTGACAGTAAATTTATGCCCAGATTTGGGATCTTCAATTTCAACGGCCCTGTTGGGAAATGGTCTCGAGACCAAGAAGGGACCAGTCCATTTGGACTTCAATTTCCCTGGAAACAATTTGAGCTGGGCATTGTAAACGCAAACTTGCTGAGATGGCTCAAATTCCTTCCGCCGAACTCGGCTGTCGTGAAAAGCCTTAGTGTGTTGCTTGAAAGTTAAGGCAGAATCATTGGCTTCACGACGGAGCTCTTCCAGCTCTTGGCGTTGGAGTTTCCTTTCTCGACCACACAGGTCAGGGTCGAGGTTACATTGGCGAACCGCCCAATAAGCGCGGTGCTCCAGCTCCAAGAGCAAATGACAAGGCTTCCCGTAAACGATTCTATAAGGAGCCTTGAAGGCGGTCCGATACGCCCAAAGTGCGTCAATCAGCTTGTCGGACCAATCCTTACGGTCAGGCTGAACCATTTTCTGGAGAATTTGCTTGATTTGCCGGTTCGACACCTCAGCCTGGCCGTTCGTCTAAGGATGATACAGAGATGCGATACGATGGTGGACTCCATATTTCCTCAGAAGTGCCCGAAAAGAAGCATGGGTAAAATGGCTTCCTCCATCTGAGATAATGGCTCGAGGGATCCCAAAGCGTGCAAAAATGTGGTCTTTGACAAATCGAGTGGATATGACATGGTCAGCAAGGCGTGTGGGAATAGCCTCGATCCATTTCGAAACATAATCAACAGCCACAAGGATGTATTCGAAGCCGTTGGAAGGAGGAAAGGGACCCATGAATTCGATTCCCCAAATGTCAAAGATTTCAGTAGCTAGGATGGGTTGCAAGGGCATCATGTCACGACGTGACATTGACCCTAACGACTGGCACATAGTGCAATGTTTGGCATAATTGTGTGCATCCTGCTGAAGGGAGGGCCAAAAGAAACCGCACTACAACACCATGGTTGTAGTTTTCTTCCCAGAGAAATGGCCTCCGCAGGCTTGATCGTGACAGAAGGATAGCACACTGGGGAATTCGCTGTCAGGAATACAGCGATGGATGATCTGGTCAGCACCTATTCAAAAAAGTAGTGGATTATCCCAGAAATAATACTTTGCTTCTGCAATGAGACGCTCGTGATGGTTTTTAGGTCAGCCACGTGGAAGGGAACCAGAAGCAAGGTAATTGGCAATGTCGGCATACCAAGGTCCACTTGCCACATTAATTGCCAATAGGTGCTCATCGGGAAAAACCTCGTTAATCGACAGGGTAAGTCCAATGTGGTCAAGGTCCAGTCTTGAGAGATGATCAGCCACAACATTATGGGCTCTGGCCTTATCGCGGATCTCAATGTGAAATTCTTGGAGCAGAAGGATCCAACGAATCAGTTTAGGCTTGGCATCCTTCTTGTTCATGAGATGGCGAATGGCCACGTGGTCAGTGAATATAATAACATGCGAGCCCAGAAGGTAAGAGCGGAATTTCTCCAGCCCAAAGATGACCGCCAATAGTTCTTTCTCAGTGGTTGTATAATTATGCTGGGTCTCGTCCAACGTCTTACTGGCGTAGTACACCACAAAGGGGTGTCTATCGCGTCTTTGTCCCAGGATGGCTCCGACTGCAAGGTCGGAAGCATCACACATGAGTTCAAAGTCGAGGGACCAATCAGGTGGCTGGAGAACAGGGGCCTTGGTGACAGCATCACGCAGTTGCGTGAATGCTCGTATGCAATCGGGGCCCATATCAAAGGGTACGTCGGTTGATAGAAGATGAGTTAAAGGTCTAGAAATCTTAGAGAAGTTTTTGATGAGTCTCCTATAGAAACCGACGTGTCCCAAGAAGGAGCGGATTTGTTTGGCAGAGCCAGGCATAGGTAAATCAGCAATTACATCAAGCTTAGCTCTGTCAACCTCAATACCCCTATCAGAGATGATATGCCCAAGAATAATTCCCTCGTGTACCATAAAATGACTTTTCCCATGAAAGCAAGAGGTTCACATCAACACATCTCCGAACGATACGGGTCAGGTTGGCAAGACAATCGTCAAAAAAGGGTCCAAAGATCGAAAAGTCATCCATGAAAACCTCAAGAAAGTCACCCACCATGTCATGGAATATTGCCAGCATACATCTCTGGAAAGTTGCTGGCACGTTACAAAGTCCGAACGGCATCCTTCTAAATGCGAAGGTACCGAAGGGGCAGGTAAAGGTGGTTTTCTCTTGGTCCCGGGGGTCAATTGCCACCTGGTTATATCCAGAGAATCCATCTAGGAAACAGAAAAATTTATTTCCCGCTAATCGCTCCAGGATTTGGTCAATAAAAGGTAGCAGAAAGTGATCTTTCTTAGTTGCAGCATTAAGTTTCCTATAATCCACACACACTCTCCAAGATGTAGGAGTGCGTATAGGGATGGATTCGCCCTTGTCATTGACACGGATGGTGAGTCTCACCTTTGTGGGCACGACGTGAATCGGACTCATCCAAGGGCTATCGCTAATCGGGTAGATTATACCTGCATCCAGCCACCTAATAATTTCCTTTTTAATGACCTCTCGCATGTTAGGGTTGAGACATCGCTACATCTCGTGGGAAGGTCAAGCCTCCTCCTCCATATATATACGGTGAGTGCAGTAGGAGGGGCTAATGACAGTTAAGTCTGATAAGGACCATCCAATGGATGCCTTGTGTTCCATAAGGACCTTTGTTAGTTTACACTCTTGCTCTCTGGTCAACTTTGAACTAATGATTACGAGAAGCGTTTCATTTGGTCCCAAGAAAACATACTTAAGCGTATTGGCAGCTCTTTCAGCTCGGGAGAGGATGGTGAAAGATCTGGCATATCTTGGGACAAGAGTGTCCCAAGCGGATTAGAAGAAAACAAGGCAGGAGGAAGAAGTTGGCCCTCAGATTGGCCAAGAAGAGGGGCATCTTGGATTGATGGATCCAAAAAGGGATAGCCCCAGTGAGCAGTATGTGGGCTCAATGTCCCAGTGTGGAGTTGCAATTCCGCCTGATTTGGCGAGAAAGAAAGGGCAATACGGTCTTCAAGAGTGTGGACCGGCGGTGAGTAGCCCGAATATGACTCAGACCACGAGGTATGGGAAGCGGAGAAAACCTCGTCAGAAGTCTAGTCAGGACAAGGTACGGGAAAAAAGAGGGATGGGGGAACGTCACAATATATGTCGGTCAGGCAATCGTTTGTGTTTAAAGGCAATCCACAGCAGTCAGAATAGGTCCCTATTAGTTCGATACACGCGCTGACGGCCATGTCCTCGTCAGACGTGTCATCCTCGATGCAATCGCAATCAAAGTTCTTGGCTGCCTTGAAGATGTTAAGCTTGAGCTTCTCAGATCCAACGGTAATCTCAATACAGCCCGACTCACAGTCGATATGGGCGAGGGCTGTGGCCAAGAAAGGTCGACCAAGGATGATCGGACAATCAGAAAGTGAGGTAGGAACTTCCATATCCAAAACAAGAAAGTCAACAGGAAAACAGAGACTGTTGACCCTAACCACCACGTCTTCCACCACATCCTTTGGTATTTTGATAGAACGATCTGCTAACTGTAACGTGACAGGGGTGCGTTTCAAATTTCCTAAGGCAAATTTCTCGAGCATGATGGTTGGTATAAGATTGATGGAAGATTCTAGATCAAGCAGAGCACGGTTAAAATTACAGCCTTGGATGCTACAAGAAATAAGCAGTGTGCCCAGATCTTTCTGCTTCGGTGGTAGATTTGACAGTATAGCACAACTCACATGAGGCGAGAGAACCACTGGATTCTTTGTTTTCTTTGACTGTCGCCTGGGTGTAGTCTAGTCTTTGAAAAATCAGGTGACAGTAGGCATGTGGTCGATAGCCTCTAACAGGGGTACCTTGATTTCAACATCCCTGAATAAATTACGCAGGTTATCAAAGGCCTGCATATCCTTTTTCTTGCCTTTTGGCTCCCTCAGTAGAGCCTCAAGGAATGGGACCAATTCTGGCACTAGTTTGGGTGTATCGTCCTCTCGCGAATGCGGTGCGCATCCCGAATGAGAGGGCGATGAAAAAGATGGGCCAGGATCAGATCGAGGCGGATCGACAGTTTGCTTACCGCTCCTCGTAGTAATCGCATTGGACGTTGCGGGTCCAATGGGATAATAAGGCGGAGGAGGGTTCACAATAGGGACATAAGGGTGAGGTGTAGTTGCTGTGGGATTAGCCTGAAATCCCAGTGGAATGATCGGAGCCTGCAGAATCTGATGAACCTGCCCCTGAGAAGGTCGTACCTGTGGTTGAGGACCACGGGGTACGAAATTTCGCGGGTTGGGAACAGGTTGGGCTGGAAGAGTGCCCCGAGATCGAGTCGCCATGCGTAGTTGACTGATCTCAGCATTCTGCTGCGCCAATTGGTGTTGAAGAGAGGTCATGTTCTCTTCATGGTGCTTAGACATTTCCATCATCATTCGCATCAGTTTATTAAGAGGACTTGATGCGTGTTCTGTTTGCTGTATGAAAGGACCCGATGGCGGATTCGCCATAGGATTAGACTGGGCCCTTGGGATGACGAGTGCGGACGGTCGCACTGGTCCACCCGTGGGGTTTTGGCGTTGCGAGTTGCTGGACCATGCGAAGTTTGGATGATTTCGCCACCCTAGGTTATAAGTAGCAGAGAACGAGTTATTCCCCATGGCGCAAGCGTCTTCTAAGTCAGAAGATGAGTCCGCATGTAAATATGCATCCGAACACACAGAGGCTTGGTCCTCCGTGTCAAAATAATGGCTTGCAGAAGCTAGATCCACATGACTTACCAAATCGCTCGGCGCGACGCTCGGTAAGGAAGATCTCACGGGGTTTTTGGGGATAAGCCTGGTGTTGGAAGGATTGGGATTGTGACGAAGTGGTGAGGTGGGGGTGTTTGCCATAGAACGGGTGGGATTGGCCAGAAGCTCGTCCAGCTTCTTGTGCACGACGGAGACTTCATCCTATTTTTGTGCAATAAGGTTAAGAACTGTGGATGAATGGGAGGGTCCCGTGTCAACTTCGTGAACATTACGGAGCAGGCTGGTCCGATTAAAGGAGACAATGGAGGCATTGTTCATTGAATTTTCGCTCATGTTTTTAAATAATTCGAATGCTCCATTCTCGTCATTATTAATGAAATTCCCTCCGTAGGAAGCGTCTGCAATATGCTTCAAAATCTCATTTATCCCATAATAGAAAATCTGGGCTATATGCCACTTAGGCAAATCGTGGTGCGGACACTTCCGGAGGAGGTCATTATACCTCCCTCCCAAGCCTCATGAAATTGTTTGCCATTTTGTTGCGTAAAGGAAGTTATAGCACGGCGAAGCGCATTGGTTCGCCCGATTGGGAAAAATTTCTTGAGAAATGTTGTTCGCATCTCTTCCCAAGAATGGATGGTTCTCCCAAGGGTGTGTAACCATTGCGACGCTTTATCCCGCAACGAAAATGGGAACATTTTCATGAGGACAATTGATAACCCAATGTTTCTTGGTTTAACCATTTCAGCGAATCGGGTTAGGTCTTCAAAATGGAGAAAAGGATCTTCACTTGCAAGATCATGGAAGTGAAAGTTAATTAGGCCAATTATATTGGGTTTCAATTCAAAATCATCCCCGCCCATGGGGATCCGAATTTGTCCTATGGTCTCTGTAGCAGCGAGATTTTGATAAGAGCTAAGAGACCTAGGCTCCTCCCGCTCGGGAGGGTTCTGCATTTCCTCCAAGGTTTCCCTAATGGCTTTAATCTGTTCATTATACATTTCCATTTAGGCTTGGAGGCGGGTTATGGGGTCCACGGCTCCACCACCTGGTGGGATTTGAGGGGGAAGATTTCCTCCCTCGGGATTTGGGGGTGGGTGTGCAGCCATGTTTGTGGAGGAGGATGACGATTCAGTTTCTTTTTTTCTAGAATTATCAGACAATTCAAACAGTTCAGGGTTTTGTGACCTCCTCCCAAACATGCACTACCGCAGGAAGAATTGGAGAGATAAGGGAAAAGGGGATGAGAGAAATGACGCCACAAAGGTACACTTGATGACAAATCAAGGCAATCAAAGTCCTAACCTCTACAATGTGCCCTTAGACCTAAAGAACTAAGTTACTTACTATAACAACCTACGGAACCAAATGCGAGCACCGCAGAACCACCGGGCCAGATTGAAAGGCCGTTTGCCCTAGCCTTAGACACCCAATAGCACACGGGAATCCGCACTAGCACGTAGGATCTACACATAGGTAGTTAGACCTCCAATCCTTAATAAGGGTCAAGTTGCTACCAGTTTTAATTAGAGGCTTAGGATCAAGTGCTTCAGGAATGTGAAGGGCGTTATATACGGGTAATGCCCAAGTGCGTTGATTTTAGAAAGTGTGTAAACCAAGCATGCAACGGGGAAATTTCCTTGAATTGAAGTTTTAGTTGGTGAATGGTTTTTAGAAGTTCAGCATTAAGTAGTATGGATTTTAAGATTTCGCTGAGTTACCAATTCAACTAATCTCCGGGTTTTGAGAAAATACAAGTTCTTCTATGCCCAACAAACCCTTCTTCAATGTGAGTTGGTTAATGTATGCTAAAAATGCAATGGGCTTCCCTAAGTGGAAATTTCTATGTGTGGATGCACGAGTCAATTTTAGGTTAGTGTGAAAGGGAGCCAAAGCACTTCAATTCAAGTGCTCCCAATCACCAAAATGATGTTCCACACACAAGGCTCAACCACTAGATAATGTAGAGAAAATCAAAATGTTGGGGTTGAAATATTCGAGATCAAATCTAAGGCACGTGAAAGGTCATGGTGGGGTTGGAATCAACTCAATTCCAAGTCTCTCACCAAAAATGTGATCCCGAATTGCGGATAAAATGAGGCAAGGAGGGATGGCAGTCAATCTATTTAATCTTGCCTCAAAGAACACTTCACACGACGAAAGATTCAAGAATCAAGATTCTTAGATCTTCGTTATGTGAAGTTTGGCGGGAAATCCCAGGGCGGTGGAGGTGATAGCAGACAATCAAGCAAGTGTTTTTTTTTTAATCCACTTGCCCCAAGAAATCCCAAGAAGTGTTTTTAGGTTTTCTTATCTAGGTGACAAGTTAACCTAAGTTGCTAATAGAGGGAGAGACCTACCTTTTCAGCAACGTGGGAGAAGCTCCAGTGTGGCACCGGCGACTTCACGCTCTCGTTCCCACCTTGGATCTACCCACATCTCTAACTTCCTCTGCTTGCCTCCTCCTTGCAACTGGTTTACCTGTACACCAGCAAACAAAAACACCCGTGAAGAGAGGGGTGTGAGAAGAGAAAATCAAAGGAATGGAGCAGAACTTACCTCAATGCGCACCTCCCCGGCAACGGCACCAGAAAAAAAGCGTGGTAGATCTCGAATAGGTTGTGTTAATATGGTGAAATTATCGTTGAAGTTAGTATAGTGGGTTAACCTAAATCGAGTCTAACCATCTTTCAAAAATTTTTTTAACCTGACCTACTTAATTTTATCTTGGTCACTTTTAGGCCAAGGGTCGATCTCAGGGAGGCGGGAATTAAAGGTGAATAAGTTTCTATGTCTTTCCTAGAACGTATCTCTTCCGTGAGTTTATTATGTTTTTTTTTTATTTAAGATTTTTTTGTTGATAATATTATCCTTGAGGCACACCCTCAAAATCAAGTTCTTGGCTTTGAGCCAACTTAGGGTTTCCAAAAAAATTGGTCCTTCTATTCGCAAGGCCGAGTACCTGCAAGACAAGAATTATCTTTTCTCTTTTACTCTTTTTTTTTTATCTTTTTAATAGCAGGAAACAAAGAGAAATAAAAATAAGGTAGGTTGCTTGTAGAGAAAGGAGCTGAATATAATAAATACAATCTCTATATATATAGATATGTATATATTATATATATAGGGGTGGAGGTGGAGGTGGAAATGGCGTGTAGCATAGTATCGAGTTGGTCCACGTCTAGTCAGACGCAACCAACAAGACGAAGTGCTGCGTAGAGTGTAGGACGGATGTGTGGTAGTGTGTGCGAAGACACTTGCTTTACGTGGGTATCGGGGAATATCAGTAACTGGTGCAGATATTCCCGCGATAGAATGCGTGGTGGAGTGACTAGTGCAAGGGCATATGGATACAAGTAGGTGATGTGTATGTAAAGATATATATATATATGTATGTATGTATATATATGTATATATACAAATAGGGTTATAACTATATAGGTATATATGTAGTTATGTATATATATATATATGTGTGTATATATATATATATAGATATATTTATAAATAGATATATATATATTTATAACTATATAGATATATATATATTAATATATGTATATATATATAGATATATTTGTATAAGTATCTATGTATATAGATATATATAGATATATATATATGAATATATATATGTGCGTGTGTGTGTGTAGATATATATTTATGTATATATGTGAGTGGATAAATAAATATATATGTGTGTAGACGTGAGTTTATAAGGGTGTGTGTGTGTGTACAAGTGTGTGTGAGAGAGTACACGTGAGTGTGTACAAGTGAGTGTGTGTGCGTACTGGCGGGTGACTATGAGAGAGAGGGAGGAGTTTAAGTCGTCTGGCAGAAGCGTCCGCTATCTGATCTTGCAGGAGCGCGCACAGGCTCACAAGCGCTTCACGCGAGCGCTGAAGGGAACGCGCGTGAAGTCTTCGCGCACAGGCAGGTGTGGGAGTGTAGCGCAACGCACTGCGTAGCGCAGCACACAGCACTGCGGGCGGGAGCGGGCGTGGGCGCAGACGCGGGCAACGGCTAGAGTGGGTTACATGCGAGGAGAGAGCGCTATGCCACCGGCTAAGTGAGAAACAAGCCGGTAGCTACAGTGTCGCGCTGAGAGGTGTGAACAGTGGCTACAGTGCTGATGAGACACTCATCATGATCTCTAATTACCCCTAATTAACTAGTCTTCCTAGTTAATTAGCTAGGGTTATGAATATATAAGGGTTAATTATAGAATAAGGGATATTTAGTTAAGGACCTTAAAATAAGTTAAAAATGACATTTTATCATTCAATTAACATTATTAATAATTTAGATAGTAATTGGACTCGAAACCATATTAATCATTCTCTTAATTAATAAGATAAGTAACTTAAGTATAATGTATACCTAAGTATGTAATAACTTAAGTAATTTTACTTAATCAAATAAATTAATCTAAAAAGGTCAAAAATGTAAATTGAAGGTGTAAACATAATATTTACCTTATTTTCTAACATATATAAAAAGTTGAAAAGGATCTAAATTAAAATATACCTTCAAAACCTAGGTTTACATTTTAGTCCTTAATATTCATTACAGTCGGGTCCTTATTTCTCACATAGGTCCTTAGGTTTTATTATTTCTAAGTCCCTCTTCATCTTCTTCTTCTCCAGCCAAACGAATGGCTGGCGGCAGAGAGTCACCCTATTGCGCGATCACCGCCCTACCGACATCACCTCCTCTTTGCCCAAGCTCTTGTAGCTTGCGCTCACTACCTCCACTTGATCCATTGGTATGGATCAACCGAAAATCCTATTTTTCAATGGGAGATAACCTCACAGTCGTCGGAGACGACGACGGAGGTTAAGTTCCTCGAGCTTCTTCTTCTGCTAGACCTGCCCCTCTCTTCGCCGCAAACTACTATAAATACCCCCTCACACCTCCGATTTTAGCAAGTTGGCTCCCTTCCCTCTTCTAACACTGTAGCCGACTTCGATAGGCTATTCTTCCAAACCTCCGGCGATTCCCCATTCCATCTTCCGACTTCCTCCGTCCATCTTAAGTAGCTGAGGAAATTCACCGTGGTCTTCCGCACCTCTGACAAAGGCGCCGACCCTAGGATTCCTCCGCTCCACCTCAAATTCGCCTGTCGGAGATCTTTCTTCAACCCTCTGACTTCGTCGTCCGCCATGAGACTTCGGCGGAACCCTATTGAACCCTTCGTCCAGGTAACAGTAGACTAGGAGTAGGAGTAGGAGTAGGCTAGCTTAGTTAGTTAGTTTAGTTAGTTAGGTTAGAGTAATTTTAGAATTTAGCTTCATCTCCTTCAACTCCGGCGAGTTCCTTGAGCTCGCCAGAGACTTTAATTTTGTCTATTAACTCATTGTTCACCTTCTTTTATCTTCCATGTTCACTTCTAATCCACTTTAACGTTTAATTAAATCACCTAAACGCCTAATTCAAATATCACCTTCACCGACTACTTCACTATCCATGGTGGCAGAAGTCGACATAATTCCACCTTCATTGGGTTCTTTCATCACCTATCATCACTAATGAACCCTAATCGACATTATATTACCTATTATTATCATCTATAATTAACCGCCTGATGTAAACACATTTACACTACTTAAGATGTCTATTTATGTATGTCCTTAAGCATAGGATTGCATTTCATGATATAAATATTGCATTACATGCATCATCTTGCATTTAGAATAGTTTGAATAAAATGGAGGTTAATTGTCTCCTTTTATGTGCTTGGACAGGGCAAATATTTTATCAGGGCCTCGGATCAAAGATCCAACCGTATGGATGTGATCAGGGTGACGATTGGAGTTCAACGACTCCAAGATCGCCCTAATCAGGCATCCGTAGCATCAGATAGTGACTCGGGAACCCTAGAAGAACAAGGGCCAAGATGGTGTAAATCCGCACTTCAGATGATAAATCCGACCGCACGGATGAATTCGGATCGACGATCGCAGCCCAATGACACAAAAATCGAGTCAATCTGACATCCATGGCACCATCTACAACTTCCAGAAGATGGACAGCCAAGATAGCGTCACGTGGCGCCATCTCAGCCACCCAAACGGCCGCTTGCGTCTTGTGAAAGCCCCGCGCCCGATCGCTCCCCGTCGTTGGATCTTAATCCAACGGTTGTGGGCACTCGCATTTAAAAACGCCCGCTCGACCATCCGCACCCCATAGCGCAGTGGTCGAGCGCGCTATCGCGAGCGTGGGGCGCAGGTTCGAGCCGTGGCGAGGAGCGGCGGGCGCGAGCGATTGGGCGCGGATTGAGCGTCGGATGGAGATCGGACGGCCGCGTGCGCCCGATAGTGTCGACGCGTGATTGGACGTGCAATCGAACACGCAATCAGACGCGCTGGGGGCGCGCAACGCAACGGGCGCGATCTAAGCCGTTCGATCTCGCGATCGGACGGCTGAAAATCAATGGACGTGCGCGGGCGTTGAGGCACGTGAGCAGCCGAGCGGGCGCGCACGAGCCGCCCACGTCGCCCACGAAGGGAGCTTTAGTGACGGATTTATCCGTCACTAAAGACCCCTCATTTACTATTTTGAAGTTGTAATGTCCATTTTGCCCCCACTCCTTGCAACTATAAAAGGAGACCCCCTCCATACGAAAATTCTCATCCCTTCTTTCTCCTCTCTACCCCGCCAAAGCTCAAAAGAAGCTTGTCCCACACCCGGGATGCTTCTTACGAGATAAAGTCCAATTTTCGTTCCCCTTCGGAAGTGGATCCCGCGACGACGACGGCGTGCTGCTCCGTTCCCATTCTTCTGCTTCATCCTCCTTCGTCCTGCTTCATCCTCCTTCGTCCGGCTCGTCCTCCAAGCAATCGTCGAGGAGGATAACTTCTCTCTCCCATTCTTATTTACAGCTTTTCTAGTGTAGAATTTTCCTGCTTTATAGTGTAATTGATTTTCTGCTTTCTAGTGTAACTTTTATAAACAGTTGAAATATTGAATGAATGTTCTCTTTCTCTCTCTCTCTCTCTTTCTCTCTCTTTTAGTCTGATAGCTCCATTGTAATTATATCGCCTTGCTTAACAAAAATCCTAAAAAAAAATATAATTGCGAATATAGATCAATGTAGCCTCCCTGTGTTCGACCCAGAATTATTTTCGGTATAAATTTTATTTGTTGAACATGAATTCTTCGCTTTTTGAACTACAACGACAGGTTTTCCAAAACCAATCTCGTAAGCGTAGCGATTCGCAAAAACGCGGTTCAACACCGCCTACATTTAATTTAGCTCCTGAGCTCGCTGTCCATGGCGGCTCAGGAACATTTCAAACTATAAATTAAATATATATTTATGATTAATAACATCTGTTGACTTGATTTAACTTCTCAATCGAGTAGTTAAATCAAGTCCTGAGCTTAAACCACTTAAGTCTTTTAAGAAACGAAGTTACTGTCAAATCTTTTAAGAAATGAACTTACTGTCAAATTTTTTTTTCAATGAACAAATGAAGAATTTAAAGGGATAATGAGGTTCCTTGTAACCTTAGGATCATTTCTGGATTAAAAATAATTAATTTTGTCAATCTGTTCAAACATTTTATATTTTCTGGACTCACCGGAGATCCGACGAGCCATTCTTGTGTTGCAGCCTCTTAAACTTGTTAAGTGGCTCCAGAATAGTAAAATAAGGATTACTGATCATGTTAAAGATATTTGTTTGATGTTTTAATCACTGGAGCTAAAGAAGTAACTTCTTCCCCAACTCCGGCGAGTTGGAGAAGTCTGTTATGAAGGAATTGAGAAACACTTAAGGAGCTCAGAAGCTTCAGCGCAAAGCACTGAAGCTATTTTAACTCTCAAAACATTGTAACTACCACTGAACAACTCTGTCGAACACATACCTATTTTAGTTCAGGCGGCGAGCCTGAATCCCTAGGAATTAAGGTTGAAACACAAATCTGAAGATCTAATTGAGTTCCAGATGATGAGACTCTAATTGAGGCATTAATTTCTTAGGAAGAAGCTCTAAACAGAAAGTCAATTTTTGAGCTTCCATAGTCATACCTGAGTCTGATAATGGTGTTCTGAGCTTGAATTGAGGAATTGAGATGTGCAAGTTGTTTCTGGAATCTTATTTGATGATCTGAAATCAATTAAAGTAAGCCCAGATGATGTATTTAGTAAAAATTTTGTTTCTGTCAAGTTGGGTAACTCTCGAACCCAAACCAACAGAAGCACTATTCTGTTGAAATTCAAACCTAAAACCTTCCCATATTGACTAGTTAAAACCTTTAGAATTAATCTAAATAGATTAAGAACACTTTAAAGTGTCTATTGCACTTGTTGAAATCTGTAAATCAACCTCTGAAGTTTTCAGAGAAGAGAAAAGCTTCTCTGCAGGTTTTGAAGGTCTTGAGAACTTAAAATCCACTCTAACAGAAGCGGAATTGTTTATATAATATGTACAGACCTTCTAATAAATGAGAGAAGTCCATCTGAGGACTTCCCTGACTTTAATTTCATTTTCCAGGCTTTATAAAACCCGCAGAACCCCTGATTTCATCTCTTAAATTGAAGAGCCAAACATCATTAAAACATTAAATTGACCCTAAAATTGTGTAGATTACCCTTAGAGCTTTCCAACGAACTTTAAATCATCCAATTTGGAGCTCTGGGTAGAATGTTAGGATCGATTGAATTCAGGTCTGGAAGGGGAATGTTTGTCCCACCTCGGATATCCACGAGCACGTGCCTGGGTATAAAACTGTTTTGTTCCCTTGGCTATGCAGTCGTCAGCACTCGGCGCATCGGTTCCGATTTTGATCTGATTTGAGCATTGTTCTGAGTGTGTGGGCATTAGCCTGCGGGTGTGTGCACCCTTGGGGGTGTGCGGATGTGAATGTGCCCTGGGAGGGCAAGTGTGGCCTGGGAGGCCGGGTTGAGCCGATGAGGCTCGAGACTATGAACCGATTAAGAAATAAACTGAAACAAACCTAACCAAGATTAGGCGAGGACCGAGTAGGGTCTGGTCCCACCCTGAGACCAGGGTGTTGTGTATCCTCGAAAGGACCTCGCCGCAAATAAAAAAAACTTTTGGTTTAAAAAGTAAAAAAACCTGGTTCAGTTGAAAGCTTAAGGAAAGAGAAGCTTCTGAAGGATGCAAAGGTTAAGGAAGAAAGAAGCACGGATGCTAAGGAGTGTTGAGAAAAAAAAGACTAAGGAACAAAGGAGAAAAATTAAGGGAACAAGAGAAGGCAGGTGAAGGTAGAAATAACACAAGAAGGAAAGAAGAAAGAGAGCTCGACAGAGAAGAAAATAAAAGAGAGAAGGAAGAAGATTAGAGGCTGAGAAATAAAAAGGCATCAATACTTTGTTGATGAAAATAAATGAATTTTCTCTTGCATAACTGCTTTTTGTTCTTAATTGTAAAAGGCATGCTTTAATTAGATAACTTTTTGCCTTAATTTCTTAGAATGAAATAAAATTGAAAAAAACTAGCATGTTTACTTATTAATAAAGTACAATATTTTGAGTAAATATGTTTGCATATGGAATTTTGTTTGTTCTTTATGATTTAAATATTTTGAAAAAATTCATGTTTTGAAAATGAAACTAGTTTTACCTCCTAAACTTTAAGAGATAAAAGAAAAATTGGAGAATTTGGAGAAAATTATTATGCCTCCCAGTGAACGACCTGGACTCAACCAGTAAAAATTTCTAAAATGTTAGGTTAGTTCGACCCTATATTACACAACCGACACAACTTCGAGTTAACCTAAGTGATTTCTTCTACTCTTAATTAAGTGAAATTAACTTAATTACTGAGCGGTTTTGTGTGCGCGGGCGCGTTGGGAAGCGCCTGCGCATGCGGGGAGAGCTCGCGGAGGTCTGCTGGCGTGCGCGCGATGGCCTGCGCTGCTTCAGGCGACCGTTGTTGCTGCTGGAGCTTCCGACCTTGAAGCTCTGGCAATGGCGGTGAGGGCTTCCAACGATGAAAACAGAAGGTGAAACCACCACGCCCACCTGCTCTTGAGGGAGCTGGGCGGTGGTGGAACTCGCAGTGGTGGTTGTGGGACCACTGTGAGCTTTCTCCTGCCCGCAGTGTGTCTCTTCAGTGAGAAGAGATACTGCGTATGGAGAGGGAGAGGGGAGGAGGTTGGCCTGACAGTGGAGGAAAGTGTCTGAAGGTGGTCTGTTTTCAGACTATCGGTGCAAGGGAGAGGGCAAGGCTTTTTATAGAAGGAGCCTGCCACAACCATGCTGCTAGTGTTACATGTCCAACCATGTTGTTGGGTAGAGAAATGGCGCGAAGAGGTGCATGCCCCATGCCCTATAGCCGCCTGAGGGAGAAGAATTCAAAGTCAAAATAAAAAAATAAAAATGGTGAATTTGCAATGCAACCCTTGATGAAGATGTTAATTAGATAGCCAATTATTTGCATTCTCCTCCCCTCTTCATAAATGCATGCATGTGCAACTATAGCTATATAAGATGCAATGGTAGTGCTCGGAAATAACACAAGATGGCTTAATTACTGGTATATTTTTGCTGTGCAGTCAGGGCTCACCACTCCATCTTCATCCACCGGTCTGGATTAACCTAAAACCCTAATTTCTAGTAGGAGTTGACCTTACTTTCGTCGGAGGCAACGTCGGAGGTTAAGCTCCTCAAGCTTCTTCTTCGTCCAGACCTTGCCACTCTATTCATCGCCAACCACTATAAATACCCCCTCACCCCTCTGATTTAACACAAGTTGGCTCCCTTCCCTCTTCTAACACTGAGCCGACCCAATAGGTTATTTGTCTGCAACTCCAGTGATTGTCCATCTCACTCTCCGACTTCCTCCATCCATCCTGATCAGCTAAGGAGATCCACCGAGGTCAGTCGCGTCTCTGGACACAGGCTACGACCAAGGAATCCTCTACTCTGTCCAAATCTGCTTGCCGGAGATCTTCCTCTTTACACCCTCTGATTTTGTCGTCCGCTATGAACCTTCGGCAGAACCCTATTGACCCCTTCGTCCAGGTAACAGTAGATTAGGAGTAGGAGTAGGAGTAGGGTAGTTTAAGTAGGTAGTTAGGTAGGTAGTTTAGTTGTAATGTCAGATTTTAAACTTCATCTTCCTCGACTCCGACGAGCTCCTTGAGCTCGCCAGGGCCCTAGTTTTGTCTTTTGAAATCACTATCCACCTTCCTTTAACCCTCATGATCACTTCTAATTCGTTAAAACACTTAATTGATCATTAATTCACCTAATTCACTTTCACCACCACTGACTACTGTCGTTGTCCATGGCGACAATAGCTGAGTTTAGAATCACATCCATAGGGCTCTCCATCACTTATTCACAACCTAAGGACCCTAATTAACACTCTAATATGTATAATTACCACATATAACTTAAACACCCAATTTGTAATTAAGCTCAGGAGCAGTTCAAATCCTTAATTATATATATATTTATGATCTCAAGTATTTGTTGACTTGTTTTGACTACTCAATTGAGTGGTGAAACAGGTCTTGAGCTTAATCGAATCTAGATTTATGAAAAATGAATTTCACTGATAAACCTTAATTCCAATGAGCAAATGAAGAATTAATTGAGTCCTTGAGGTTCCTTGCAACCTCAGGATCCTTTTTAGACTAAAAATGGCACGTTTTTATAATATGTACACAATTTGTTCCTTTTCTGGACTCACCGGAGCTCCGGCGAGCTCCGACGAGTCATTTTCGACCTTCAGGCTTTAGAACTTGTTGAGAAGCTCCAGAATGGTTCAATTCTGGTTCTTGATTAGTTTGAGGTCATTTATTTGAAGATTAAGTGACTAGAGCTGTAGATTGAGGTTCATCTTCTCCAACTCCGGCGGAGTTGGAGAAGTCTGACAGAAGTCTTATAGAGGCACTTGATGGATTCAAAAGCTTCAGTGCAATGCACTGAAGTTAATTATGCCCTTAGAATACTGTAACAACCCTTGGTTCCTTCTAACGAACAAACCACATTAGGAGCTCAGGCGACGAGCCTGAAACCCTAATTTCTAGGGTTAGAACACCTATCTGAGGATCTGAACAAATTTCTGAAGTTGAAAGAACCTTATTTGAGGCTTTAATTTCTTGGGAAAATGCTTTAAACAGATAGTCAAATTTTTGAGCCTTTCAATCAAACCTCAAGAGGATATCCTAATTTTGAGCTCGAATTGAAGAATTGAGGAGTTAGAATTGATTCTGAGAATCTGTTGGATGGTTTTAGAGAGATTTAATTGAGCTCAAACATGTATTTTGTTGGAAATTCACAACCTGCCAGTTTGGGTTATTTTCAAACCCAAACTGACAACAGTGGTATTTTGATGAGATTCAATCTTGAATCCTACCTAGATCAATTTGTAGCAACCCTTAGAACTTGTTGAAATCGATCAGATACTTTCTTAAGTGTCTGTTCACCTATTTTCAGATTGTATAAATCTGTTCTCTGAAGCTTTTAGAGAAGCTTCGTTACGACCCGATTCCCGAATCCCTACGAGACACGAGGATCAGACCGACTTGACTAATCCCAAGACCCAGTCGTCCAATGAGAAAGTAACCAAAAGAGCAATAAAATAAACCACATTTATCATGCATGTAACTAACAGTAACAAAAGTACAGCAGTAAGGAAAAGAACTACTACAGTACACACCACCACAATAGTAGAAATTTAAACAGGTACATAAACATGATGCTTACAATAAAATAGTACAAGTATAACAGGATATACTCACTACAACAGAAAAATGGTACAGTAGGTACAACACAAGTAGAACTACTGGGCTCTACTAGGCCCAGCACCCTCCGCAGCCGCAGGCTCTGGCTGCTCAACACCTGGTCCTAAAAAGGTGACAAAGGTGACACGTCAGCGAAACGCTGAGTAGAGTGGCAACCAGCTAGCTAAGGAAAACAGTAAGGGTGTACAAGTAGCTATTATTTTTAGTTTCCTTCTTTATTTCTCTATTTACTCATTCTTGAATTATTTCTCAGATCTTTCTCTTGATCTCGAATGTTCCTCGTGGGAACGATCTTGATTGTAGTCTTTTCCAAAAAGTAGAAGTAGCACGTGGTGCTCTCCTGGCCGGGAGAGTCCCCCGTGGTGGTCCTACCCTCAGTCAACCACCCCAAGGTCGTTGACAGGCGTAACGGTGACTACGGCACGTGTGATAAACGCACGGGTAGTTACCCCACACTGGCACGCGGTCAGTCGTTTCCGTCAACGGGTGCTCCCCAAAGCATAGCACAGTCAGTATAGGGCAGAGCCCTCTCAGTAACAGGGGTCTATCCCCTCCACAGTAACCAAACAAGGTTCTTGCCCCTCCACAGTCTGCACACCCTCGCCTGACTACCCTGGTTTGCCCAGTGGGCCTAACAAGTCGGTGTAGGATGGCTAGCAGAACCCCGAGGCCCGTGGGGTGGCTAGCGCTCTCTCTACACTAGTAGCTCTCCCCAGTATTATGTACGAGAGGGCTAAACGTCGGTACAAAGTGGCCAGACCTAACCCCGGGTCCCTGGGGCGGCTAGCTCCGCTCTGCACTAAACAGGGGGATAGTCGCTCTCCTTAGTACTCCGTACTCAAGGGCCAGCTCACTTCCCCAATTTCATTCCATTTACCTTTCAGGAGCTCTACTCCTAATTCCCCGTAGGGTTCATGCTCATATTTCTCTAGCCAAGCCATTTTATGTTTCATCATTTCAGTTTTATTCCCATATAGCCCATGTCTCCAATAATTAATATACATTCATATACAAGCAGCTGTTATCCAATTACAAGCAATTATCATTTTTCTTCTACTTTTCCAAGACTGCAATTCATGTATTCACGACATTCATTTCGGTGTTTCTGTTCCTAGGATTCATGCCACATCCTAGGATCTATCATTCAATCTAGTTTTCCTGTCCTAAGATTCATGCCATACCCTGGGATCTATCATTCAATCTAGTTTTCCAGCCCTAAGATTCATGCCATAACCTAGGATCTATTATTTATCTTACAAGTGCATTGATGTTGATAACCAATCAAGGGGAGCCACTCTACCTGCAAAATCGGGAGTGATGGGGGCGTGATCGGCAGGTCCACGTCCCTCTGCAACCCCCAGAGCCGCAACGGGATGAGGTCCTAACACAAGGATCAAACACAAGGAATCACTCAGAATAGGATACAAGTACTTTAAACAAGTAGAGGAACAATTTCTGAGAAGAACGAAATTTCAAATACAGGAATCATACTTAGAACGGATCCTAAACGGGTCAAAAATGACAATACTACCACAAATCAGACGTCTAGAACACCTTCCAGACATCTTATACGATGGCTCAGATCATACCTTACTTCTGCGATGCTATTCAGACGTCCATGATCCCGCTGAACCATCTGGACCTAGTTCCAGACATCCGTCTATTACTCCAGACGTCTGGAGATGCTCTTCGACATCTGGTGACTTGCCCAGACGTCCGATCTGTGTGGGAGGGCGTGTCCTTGCGCCTTCCCGAACGAACCCTGCATGCATACGCAATCGATCTCAACAAGGCAAAGAGGCAGAACCTTCGGCAGAACGGCCTGCATGGTCGCATCTGCAGAAAGGAAGAAGTTGAGGAAAATAGTACCTTTCAGACGTCTGGATCTCACTCCAGACAATCCAGACGTCCCCCGCGCCGTCTGGACATAGGTCTAGATGTCTGATTCTAGGAAAATTTCCTAGAATCAGGACCTCCTCACCCTTCGCCTGCTGTGCACGGCCGTGCTGCGCCGCACTCGCCTGCTGCCTGAGGTGCAGCAGCACCGGGCCAACTTCCCCAGCACCGCACTCCCGCTGTGCGCCCGCCAGCTGGCCCTAGCTGCTCTGGCGAGCTCGCCCTCTCTTCCTCACGTGCTCCGCCTCTTCTCCCTCTCACTGCACCTCCTCCTCCCTGCGCGCACCAGGCAGCAGCTGCTGCCCTCACTCTCTCACTCTCACGCAAACTGGAAGAAGGAGGAGACGGTGGAGTGGTGGTGAGGGAGAGAGAAGGGAGGAAGAGAGTATTTGAAGGTGTGGCGGGGTGGGAAAAGGTGTTTGCAGGACGGGGAGGGAAGAGAGAGAAGAAAAGAGGGTGGTGGGTTCAGTCTGCGCGCGCATGCATGCAGACTCGCAATCGTACGTCGCAAAAATTTAATTCCAGACATCTGGGAAGGCGTCCAGACATTTGGTAACTCCCAGACGTCTTAAAAGACGTTTGATGTCGTGGGTCTTAACAAGCTTGAAACTTCTCTGTGTTACCTGAAGCTTTAAGAGCTTCAAAACCTCTACCTAAAGCTACGGAATAACCAATATAAACTATTTAGACCCTTACTGAGAGAGCTTAAGTCCATCTGTGGACTCTGCGAAGATAAACTTGATTTCCAGGAAATTTAACTCGTAGGAACCCCCTTATTTCACTCTTCAAATTGAAGAGGAAATCATCCTCTAAACTTAAAATTGACCCTGCAACCTTGTAGATCTACCTTAGAGCTTTCCAACAAGCCTTGAATTGCTTTATTTGGAGCTCTGAGTAGGGAGATATGGTCGATTGAAGTCAGGTCTAAAGGGGGGAACATAGTCCCACATCGGTAGATTTCGAGCGGGTGCATGGGAACAAAAGGAATTTGTTGCATAGCCGATTCAGTCATCAAGCGCTCGGCACAATCTGAACATCTGGCATTACGAGCATATGTGTGTGTGTGCGGGCATGTGTGCCTGCGGGTGTGCGCCCGAGTGGGCGTGTGCGAATGTGGCCCTGGGAGGGCGAGGCCTGGGAGGCGTGAACCAATTCGGTTCGAGAGAGGGCCGGTTTGGCTCAAATGAAATAAACCATAATCGAACCATAATGAAATTAGGCGAGGACCAAGTAGGGTCTGGTCCCACCCTGATCTCAGGGTGCTGTGTATCCTTGAAAGGTCCTCGTTGCAAATAAAAATTATTTTTGGTTAAAGAGTAAAAAAAACCTGGTTCAACTAAAGGTTCAAAGGGAAAGCTAAGAAAAGGTAGAGCTGAAGGTTAAGTGAAAAGCTGAAGGCTAAAGTTGAAGGAAAATAAGGGAAGAATAGGCATGAAGACTAAGGAGAAGCTAATAAGGAAAGACTAAGGGAAGAAGAAGGCAGGCGCAGAAGAAGAGAAAAAGAAAGAGAGCTCGAGAGAGTAAAAAAAATAGAGAATAGAAGGAAAAGAGAGAGAGAAAGAAAGAAGAAGAAAAGAGAGGCTGAAGAAATAAAGAAGAATTTGTTTTTCTTGCATCATTTTAATTACTTTTTGTTCTCAATTATTGTAATAAGGCATGTTTTGATTAAATAAACCCTTTCTTGCCTTAAATCATTTGAAATAAATAGAGGATTTACATGCTTTAAATGTTGAAAATGAGTTTTCATATGGGATTTTGCATACTTCTTCAATCTAATCAATTTTTGCAAAATTCATGTTTCTAAATTAACTTAAATATACCTCCTAAACTTATAAAGAAAATAAAAGATAACTAGTGAATTTAGAATGAATTATACCTCCCAACGAACGACCTGGACTCAACTGGTAAAAATTTCTAAAATGTTAGGTTAATTCGACCCTATACTACTAATCGACACAACTTCGAGTAAACCTAAATGATTTTTCTCTACTCTTAATTAAGTAAAATTAACTTAATTACTGAGTTGAGTAAGGAAACGTATCAGCTGACGATAGGAGGTGTTTCATCCATCTGATCACCGCATATCCAACGTCATTCCTTCCTCTCCAAGCTCTTGGAGCTTGTGCTCACCATCTCCTTTTCATCCACCGGTCTGGATGAAGCTACAATCCTATTTTAGGGTTGTGGATAACCTCACCGGCATCAGAGAAGATGTTGGTGGTTACTCCACTCCTAGCCTCTTCTCTGTCCAGATACAACCTCCGTCTCAGCCGCCGCCACCTATAAATACCCCTCCACACCATCGATTTCACGAAGTCAGCTCCCTTCCCCCTTCTTCACAGAGCTAACCAATAGGCTATTCTCTCCAAACTCTGGCAACTTTTCTCAGCTTCATCCGTCTTCCTCCATCCATCTTTGATCGCTCTGGATCTCCGCCGACGTCAGCCAAGTCTCTTGACGCAGTGCTGACTAGGAGTTCCTCTGCTTCACTTTACAAATGCCTGCCGGACTTCTTCCTTCAACCCTTTGATTTCCTCCTCCGTTATGAACCATCGACAGAGATCTTCTACCTCCTTCATCCAAGTAACAGTAGATTAGGTGAGTAGATTAGTTAGGATAGTTAGTTAGGTAGATTAGATAGGTGTAATGCTAGATTTCCATTCGTCTTCTTCAGCTCTGGTGAGCTCGTTGGGCTTGTCTGGAGCAAACCTTTTGTCTTTTTAAGTCATCGATCACCTTCTTAAATCATTCACGAACATTTCTATCACTTTTAATCACTAAATTGATCATCTATTCGCCTAAACCACATCCACCTTCACCACTGCTTCTGCTGTCCATGGCGGAAGTGGTTGAGCTTAAACCACCTCCACTGAGGCTCTCCATCATCTAACCATCACTTAAGGGCCCCTATTTTCACTTTAATTTAAGTAATTACCATCTATAAGTTAAACGCCCAATTTAATTTAATCTCCTGAGCTCGCTGTCAATGGCAGCTCAGGAGGATTTCAAATCATTAATTATCCACCTATAAACCATCACAACTACCTTTTGACTTGTTTTCTCCACTCAATTGAGTGGGAAAACAGGTCTTGAGCCTAATCATACTTGAAATTTGTTTACTGAGAATTCACTGCTTAATTTTCAATTTAATGGATAATTGACGAAATTAATGTGTTCCTGAGGTTCCTTGTGACCTCAGGGAGCTTTTCAAATCACTAATAGCACGTTTTAACATCATTTGTACATTTTAGCCTTTTTCTGGATTCACCGGAGCTCCGGCGAGCTTTGGCGAGTCAAAAGAGCTCTTCAGCCCATAGAACTTAGTGTGAAGCTCCAGATCTCTGATTTGAAGGTCATTGATCATGCTGAAGAAGTTTATTTGAGGTTTTAATGCCTGGAGCTTTTGTTAGATCTTTGCCTTCTCCAACTCCAGCAGAGTTGGAGATGGTTGATAGTTAGGGTTAAGTCTCATTTAAAAGGTCTAAAAACATCAGTAACTTGCCCTGAGACTATTCCATTAAGTCAATCACTGTGATTGACTTTGGTTTGTTCTGTCAAACAAACTCCTCTAGAATCTCAGGCGATAGGCCTGGAACCCAAGGAATCTTAACTGAATCATCCTTGTAAGGGTCTGAATCCATTTCTGAGGTGAAAGAGAAGATGACTAAGGCTTTAATTTCCTCTGAAATGGTCTAATTTAGAAAGTCAAAATTTGAGGCTTCATGGTCAACCTTAAGTTTGATTCTTGGATTTAGGATTCAATCAGACAAATTAAAGAGTACAATCTGTTCCTGTGATGTTTGTAAATGATTCAAATGCAATTTGGATGAGCTCTAATCAATTTTATGGTAGAAATTTATTTCTGTTCAGTTTGGGTTGTTCTTGAACCCAAACTAACGACAGTAGGTTTGTAATGAGATTCAAATGGATAATCTGCCCAGATAGTTTCCTAACAACCTCTAGAGGTTGTTTGATTTGATTAAATAGGTCTTTCGCCGTCTGTTGGACCTATCAGAACTTGAATTGCAGTTCTGAAGCTCCTTGGTGAAGCTTTTTAGCTTCATCACTTCCCTGAAGCTTAGAGTTCACTTCCTTCACCAACAACCATGGAAACACTCTCAAAACCTATTCAACACCTCATATGGAGGTCAAATGTCATTCTGTAGGACTTTAGAGCCAAAACTCCCTTCTGCGGGCAATTTAGCCGTAGTGAACTAGGTCCCTTCACCCTTCAAATCGAAGAGTTAAACCTTCCTCAAGTATCAAATTGATACTACAATTATGTAGATAAACCTTAGAGCTTTCCAGCAAGCCTTCATTTGCTTGGATTGGAGCTCTGAGCTGGCTGGAATGATCATCTGAAGTCTGCACTGGGAGGGGGAAACATAGTCCCACATCGGTGGAACTGGAGCGGCTGCCTTGGTATAAAAGTGATTTGTGCTTAAGGCACTTTAGTTGACAGCGCAAGGCGCATGAAAGAACATGAGCATATGGGTGTGTGTGTGGGCGTGTGCGGTGCGCGTGCTAGAGTGTGTGTGCGCCTGTGGGCGTGCGAGTGTGGGCCCGTGAGGGTGTGTGCATGTGGGCTTGGGAGGTCGTGAGCCGGATGGGCTCGAGACTATGCGAACTGGAAATAAATCGAACCAAATAAAAAGCCAGGCTTGGACCTAGTAGGGTCTGGTCCCACCCTGAGAGGGGTGCTGTGTATCCTCGACCGGTCCAAGCCGCCAATCAAAAACCTAATTTTTGGGTTCAAAGGGTCAAACTGGTTCAGTTCAGAAGATTTGCAAAGGTTCAGAAGAGAAGGATTGCAATGGTTTAGAAGAGAAGGAGAAGAAAGAGAGAGCTCGTAAGGATTGAATAAGGAAGACAAACACAAGAGATAAAGAGAAATAACCGGCAGAGTAAGAAGATAGAAAAGAAAGAGAAGAAGACATGCATAAAAGAAGAGCTCGAGAAAGATTAAGAAGAAAGATTAAGAGAAAAGTAAAAAGAGAAAAGAGAGAGAGAGAGAAAGGTAAAGAAGAAGAGAAAAAAAGAATAATGCTAAAGACAAGAAGAATAATTGTGTTTAATTTCTTGCATTTTATTAATTTCTTTTTGAGCTTAATGTTGTAATAAGGCATATTTTCATTAGAATTACTTTTTCTTGCCTTAATCTCTTGTAAATAAAAAGAAATTAAAAGAAATAAACATGTTTACTTGTTTGTAAAAGAAAATCATTTGTGTAAATGTGTTTCCTTATGGAATTTTGCACATTCTTCTAATTAGAAATCCTTAAGCAAAATTCTTATTTCTAAAGTAAATTTAATTATAATTTCCATAACTAGCTTAGGATTAATGGTGAATTCTAATTAAGTTATGCCTCATAGCGAACGACCTGGACTCAATCAGTTAAAAGAAATAAAACCTAAAATGTTAGATTAACTTGACCCTATACCACTTAATCGACATAAATTCAAGTTGACCTAAGTTACTTTCTTCTGCATATAATTAAGCATAATTAACTTAATTAACTGTGTTGAGAAAGTTAACCATCACTTCTTCTTCCCTTCTTCCTTAGTCCAAGCAAGGATCAACTCTAAGAAGGACAACCAGGAAAAGGAGAAAAAGCTAGGGTGGACGTCCACCCTTAGAAGATTCAGAGAGGAGGAGCACTTCATGGAAGGAGCAAGGAAAAGCTTTTCTAAGTCCAGGAGCATCTGAACTTGGAGCAAAGACTTTCTTCTTCTTCACCATTTGGGAGATTGTCTATTATTTTACTTTTAGTTCTTTATTGTAGAAGCATTCCTCAACAGAAATTTTGTAAAGACAAGTTTTCTCCCATATTAATATAATCGCATTTCATAATTGTTTTGTGTTTTCATTCAAGTAGTTTATTTTCATTCTTTAGTGCATCCATTTTACCCCTCTAATTACCTTAGGCACACTTGCCTAAGGTGAGCTTATAGAGGTAGGTTCCATTTTTATCACTTAGACGTAGCTTTAATTATGGATATCTCATTGCCCTAGTTATTTTAAAACCCTAAAAACAACAAAACATAAATACAAAAAAAAAAGAAGACTCTAGTTTTTGAAAGAGAGAAATTACTTTTGAAAACTAAAATTGCCTCCTTAGACTACCCTAGATACTCCCACTATCTAGGAATATAAATTTAAAAGTTGATCGTATTTTGCATGTTACGACATCAAAAACCCATTTTAACAAATCATGCATTTCTCGCATCAATGGGCTTATCCACAAGCCTTGACCACACCTTGACCATGCCCTCACCTTCTTTTGCACCTTAGTATAGAACCTTCTATTCTTAAGTTGCACCCTAAAGTAGCCCTCCTAAACCAACACCATAGGAACACCTTACCCAACCCAATTGTTGATGGAGCGAGAATTGTCAATTTAAGGAAATACATGTCGTAGTATAGTCGAAAAAATCGCTTTACAACATTTAAATTTGTAAAGTGCCCTGATTGCACAGCAATCATAGGACCTAATATACCTGAACTAAGTTAGATTCTAGCATAAATGCATGCATAAACATCATAATTTGCATAGTAGTTAGTTTGGTAGCTTTATAGATACTACTGGCATTTTATGCTCTAAAAGAGAGACGATATTAATTGCAGATGATTTGAGGCTGCAGATGACAGATCAGATCGTACAGATCTGATTAGGACGACAACTGGAGCCTAACGCTTCTGGAATCATCTTGATCAGACAACCGTAGTATCACATACAACCCATAGAAGATTGAGGCCAAAGGGCAAGATAGTAGAGATCCAAACCTCAAATATCAAATATGACTGCACGGATGGATCGGAATCAACGATCGCAAGCCAATAGTGTAAAGATCAACTCGATCAGAGCCCTGTAGCACCAACTACAAAGGTGGGAAGATGAATGACAAGGATAGTGCCACATAGCACCATCCCAGCAACCCCTCATCGCGCCTTTAGCAACTAAGAGTTCATCTCAACCGTTGGATCTTCATCCAACGGGTGAGGGTAGCCATGCACAAAATCAAAAACGCAACACAAGGACACATGTACTATGTTGGTCTCAGTGCTCGGAAGCAAGTGAGCGGAGTGAGTTCAACTTGCGCTCAGCACAAAATCAGAGAGGTAGCAGAGCTCACGCGAAATTGAGCCATTAGATCAGATCGGATGGGTTAGAGGTGGCCGTGTGGCGTGCGGAGACGTGTTGGATGAGGCGGCGCGGATGCATGCAAGGTTGAATGCCTGAATTGACACCTTGTTGTACGCGGAGACAGAGGCGGTAACACGATGAGTTTTAGGTTGTCTGATCGTAAGATCGAATGTTTGAGATTGAATGAGCATGTGCAAGCGCAAGGAGCGTGAGGGTGCGGCACGAATCGTGATCCGACAGCTCAGAGGCCACCACGTGTCAGCAGCAGGTTAAATCTGCTCATTTAAGGTGCGTGGAGGGTTATTTTGAGGTGCGATATGATCTATTGATCTCCCGATTGACGAATCTGATCACACTTAAGTTGTTTCATGGTTTTGAGGACCTAAATGCCTACTTTACCCCTCATTAAAGCTATAGAAAGAGCCCTAAAATCCCAGTTGAGACACAACTTCCACCGGACACTTCTCCAGCCTCTCTCTCTGCAACATCTCTCTGGTCTTCCTCCCAACACTCTAGATCTGAAGTGCTGCCGCACCTCGCACAAACATCCCACAAGTGTCGTCGTCCTTCATCTACTTTTTTCTCTCTTTATTCTTTACCATACTTGTTTTAATTCCTAGTTTGAGAACAGTTTAACATTAGCAATAAAAATATGATTTTCTGAATATCTGGTCTCTGTTTCTATTTTGCAATAGGATAGATTAGTTAGTACAAAAGGCTTTAAAAATCGTGTTTTGCCTCCCTGCGTACGACATAAGACTCACCGATTTTGATTTATAAATTTATTTGTTTCGACGTAATTTGCAACTACAACGATAAAAGAATCTTTTAATGCGTTTCACAACAAACAAGTTGGCCTCGTTGTCGAGGAGGCAACAGAAATTTTTGAAGCTTTTCTTTTTAGTTCTTATTTGAGATTCTAACACGCTATTCTTTTTTATTGCGTGTTCGTAGGAATTGTAGAATTACGAGAAGAAACATGCAACAACGGAAAAAAAAAATAGTTTTGAATCTCAGGTAAGTACTTGTATCCTGGATTAGGTTAGATTTTTTTTGAAAAAAAAAAATTTTTAATTAGGTGCTTGCTTGATCCTTAGGTTAGCATTTGCTTGCTTTTTGAAAAAAAAAATCTCTCTTGTTGGTGGGAATCAACAAAACCACCTCCTATATTTTCGGGCTGAAACAAACTCTCATCTTAAAAATTCAATTCCCGAAAATTCACACGTCCAAAAATTCTAAAATTTTTACTAGTTTGAAGGCAGGAACATATTCAAATTTTGCACCATTCTGAGTTATATAAAAATTTTAAAAGTTAGCGAACTGAATTGATATCAAATCTGTTATTGTTCCTGATTTTTCAAACTTAAAAAAATCATAAGAATTTTTATGCAACTCCAATTTATCTTAAATTTGTTGTGTTAGATTCCTATGATAATATAGAATCTTGGAAAATTCTGAAAAAAATATTTTTCTATACGTTTGTTTGTACGTACTATTCAATCACCAACTGAGAGTCAAAACAAATTGTAGAACCCCCGATATACTTTAAATTTGAAAAAAAGAAAAAATATGCATTAAAATTCTTGAAAAAATATTTTCTGAGTGCCTAGTTGGTAGTGCAATAGGACTAATTGATTGCAATGATTGGGTCGCACTGCCTTACTTGCTTTGGACCTAAACCCAATTATTTTGGGAAGCTAAGTAATTCAAGGGCTGATCTAACCTAGTCATATTTTGGGTAGCCAAGATTAGGTCTAAGGATTAGCTTGATTGTTTGTACTGTGAGGGTAGGGATTCTCTCATCTGTCTTCTCCCTTTCATCTATTATCTTTCTTCTGGTACATGAACGCTAGAAGGTCTTTGAACCCTGATTTGGTACCACCTTTAGAGAGTAATCTAAGGAGAAGACCCAATTTTTCTGTGTCTGAATCCTTTCCCATGGGTAATTACCATGAGAAAGAATTGATTGAGGAGGAGAACTTGGACCCATACTCTTTTGCTTCCCACTGTTCCTCCTTTTTTCCCTATCCCAACCCATCCCTTACTCCAAGTTCTTTAGGATAAGAGAACCTTCCTCAACACCCGGGACTTGATTCCCTTGCTTACACCTCATATTCCCTGGGTATATCCAAGCCTACCTCATCCTTACAGAATTCCACACTAATTTATGGATATCAAGGATCTCTACAATCTCAAGAGACACTCTCCATACAGGACCAACACCTAATCGGCATGACCAACTATCCTAACTAGACTTATCTCTCCCCTGGTCAGGGATATGCCTCAGAGTCCCAATACCTAGAATATCAATCCTATCCTCGAAATCACTTTGCAAATAATCCCAATTCCACCTGACCCACTCCACCCTCTTATCGGGATAACCCTACATCACCCAACCAAGGATATGATTCTTACCCTAGGTATTCAAATCCTGACAATGATAGATATTCTGATTTAACTGAGGCTAGACGTTCTGGAAATTATTACCCTTAGCCCACTTAAACCCCTGACCATGGCGGTGATCCTAAGATTACCCAATTACTCCAAGTAGTCTAGAAGATGAGAGAAGCTAATAAAAGAAATACGGATAACCTGACAAAAGAGCTCAATAAAATCCGAGAAGCACAACTTCATAGACCTGGTTAGAGTGTGCCACATGTTGGTGGTATGTCACTTAAGGTTGAGGATCCAACCTTACGTATGACATCTTACCTAATCCCAACCTCTACATACACCGAGCCCACCCACCAACTCTGTGATTATCCAGAATAAATCCTACCTAGACCTACATCTAAACTAATTGATAATTCTGATACCCCAAAGACTGACTTTGAGGAGAAAGACTTACTCGAGGATCTAAATCTTGATTCAGAACCTGAATTACAATCCTTCATATCAAAAGACGCACAATTGGACAACGTGGATAATTCGGATTTGGATACCTCAAAAAATTTGGGAGAATCAGAACAAGATTATGAAGAGCCCCATCAAAAAGATAGAACGGTTGGGGACAATATCAATGAAACCCCCAGCCAGGCATAGTTGGATGGTTCTTATATGATTTTGGCTGAGGATTACCATGATGAGATGTGCTTAGACGATTCAATATCTGGATTCGGCAATACTAATCATTCTGAGATATTCCATATAGAAGCTGAATCTGCTTTCACTTCTGTATCAGCTAATTTGCACCCTTTTACTTCCATCCACCAGAGTCCTCAGGAAAACCCAAACTCTTATCCCCAAAATCTTGAGATTGAACAAGACAGACAATCCCCTTATGAAAAAGATGTTCAAGAGACTGCAGAATTATTGGGGATGACTTATGATAATTTATCTGACGAAGCAAAGAATTTAGCTGAATTATGGAATCTTGAGGAACTTGATTTGATTGATTAGAAACAAGAAGACATTCCCTCAGAAGATATAGTTCAAAAGAAAGATAATTGGGATCAAATTTATAATCTTACTCAAAAATTCACAAAATAAAAAGGAATTGAGGCCTTGATTAATCTAGATTCTGATCTTACCCCCTGGGGAAATGATTTTAAGGAAAATGAATTTTTGCCCATTACATTTAAGGATTTGCATCATGAATTATGACAAGCTTCGGGTGACTCATATGAGATTTTTAATCACCCCAGGGATGAGTTTGAGAATTCTGATTTGGATATCCAGCATGATTTGGGCTAATCTAGAACTATTGAGATGGATCACTTGATTTTATTTGACTCGATCACCTACTCTACATCTATCCACACCTAACTTGACTTACGAAGTGGTTCCTTATACCATTTTAGACTACACCACTCGGGTTTCTCCTTTCATTTCCCATCACTTTTAGGACCCGTATGATTTATTCCCTATTGACCACTCTTTATCCACCTCATCTGCCTTACTTATGCACTACTTCGTAGGGTTTCCACTATCTACTTTCTACTCTAACACCCACACTTATTTTTCTCTCTTTTGTAACACCTGACTATAAATAATTCCAAGCCCGTTTATTTTATTTTTTCAATCTTTTGGGCTAGGTATTCACCATCAGCTAATTTGCATTTGTGAATCATTGATTCTTGAGCCGTATGATCATATCTTCGTTTTAATCCTAACTCAACCCATTAATTTGATCATTAATTATTGGGTTTAGGTTGGACAAACAACGTTAAACTTAGCGCTGGTTGGGAGGCAACCCAGTACTCTATATAGGTATTTTTCACTTTTATCTGATCAAGATGACATGGATTAATAAGCTCAGTTAGGTGATATCCCCTCCTTTCGCTTATTACATTTTGATTTCTCTACATACATTTCAATGAGGACATTGTAATGAATAGGCATTGGGTGGTGGACATTGCATGTCTTATTCTTATGTCAAAAAAAAAAATTGCATTCATGCATAAAGAATTTTTATCAAGAAGGTTTTATTAAGGATTATTAAGTTGATTTCTGAATTTAGAATCCAATACAATTTCACACTTACACGTAGAATTTGTAATGGATCCTCTGTGAAGACCATTAGACATCTTTAGTTTGTCGAGAAGTAATGCTTCTTTTCCTGAACCCTTGGATAGTAATTAGGGAGGTAGGCAAACCATCTTCTAGTAGATCCACCAAACAAGTGTGAGGTAAGAGTAGAGAGTCTACTGGTACTCTAAGTCTAGTACAAGGAATCTTAGTTTCTTGGTAATTGGATAATGATACTTGAAGTTAGGCATAATTTTTGTTCTTGGTTGCTGTGTACAAATTCTTAGTGTGTGAATTTTTGGAGAGACACTAAATAAGGCAAATACGCAGAGAGTGAGTTCTGATAAAACTACAACTAACGTGGACAGTTACGACCATTTTTTATGAAATCCTCGGCTAAAGGAGGGTATCAATACCAAGGCCAAAAATATGGTGTCCCATCCATTCCTTTCCCGATGTCGAGAGTAGACACTTCCACCAAATAAGCCACCTGATATCCTCTTGAACACCCACAATCTTGAATAATGCATCGTGAATAAAAATGTGCATGGATGTTGCAGTACGTTGCATTGGTAGAAATAAATATATAAAAAAAAAATAGAAAGAGAGAGAGAAAAGCAGAAGAAAAAAAAAGAAGAAAAAGAAAGAAAAAATATATAGAAAAAAATAGAAAAAAGGGAGTGTGTTAATTGCGTTGTGTTTATTTCATGCCAAGCACATTGAGGCAACATCACCCATTCCCTTTACAATCCACCAAATACAGCCTTGACTTACTTTTCTGTATTTTTGACTACCTGAATATGGCTTGAGGAATTCTAACTTAATTATAGGATTATCAGAACTTAATCAAAATGTTAATGTCATAAGAAGGCACCAAATATATTTACAAATATAGTGAGATTGTAATCTTGAAAAGAAAAAGAAAAGAAAGGAGAAAAAAAAAGAGAGAAAGAAAAAAGAGAGAATGAGTACAAAGGAACTAAAGAGAGCACAGTTTCTCCACCTCTCTTTGAGTTGATTTATTTAATAAGTCCGGAAATCTAAGTTCTGTAGTACTAGTCTATATGTTACACCAAAGGAGTGTGAGCCACCAAATACAAACCCACTTGACTCAGACATCTTCTACCTAAGCCAAAACCTGGGGCTGAAATTACAGATGACCCCGAGAGAAAAAGTTTGCCTATCCCAATAGAATTTTACTAAGGGTCAAGTATGAGCTTTAGATGTGGATTGACTTTTTACTTTGATCTGTTGCATAAGCTATAACACTACACTTTCACGACTGTCTGGATTTCTAAGGTTTTGGATGAAAACAAAAGAAATAAATCTCTAATCGAGCTCTTGATAGAAATTATTCATTTAGGATCACTTTGCATTTAGCCTTGCATTTGCTATGGACTAGCAAGATTCAGGCATGGGGGTGTGACTGTATAGCAATCATAGAACCTAATCTACCTTAATTAAATTAGATTCTACCATAACTTAGGAACAATGCATACATAGGCATCATAATTTGCATAGTAGTTAGTTTGGTAACTTTATAGATAATACTGTCATTTTATGCTCTAAAAGATAGATAATATTAATTGTAGATGATTTGGGGCTGCAGATGACAGATCAGACGATACAGATCTAATCAGGACGACGACCGGAGCCCAACGCTTCTGGAATCATCTTGATTAGACGACCGTAGCATCACATACAGCCTATAGAAAATTAGAGGCCAAAGAGTAAGATAGCAAAGATCCAAACCTCAGATGTCAAATCCGACTGCATGGATGGATCCGGATCAAAGATCGTAACTCAACAACGTAAAGATCAACCCGATCGGACCCCTGTAGCACCAACTACAAAGGTAGGAAGATGAACAGCCAGAATGGTGTCATGTGGCACCATCCCAGCAGCCCCTCATCTTGCCTTCAACAACCAAGAGTTCATCTCAACCGTTGGATCTTCATCCAATGGTTGAGGGAAGCATGCACAAAATAAAAAATGCAACACAAGGACACACATACCGCATTGGTCTTAGCGCTCGCACGCAAGCACGAGGCATGAGTCCGACTCACGCTCGATGCCAAATCAGAGGTGGTAGCTCTCATGCAAAATTGAGCCATTATATTAGATCGGACGACGCGAAGGTGGCTGTATGGCATGTGGAGACGTGTTGGATGAGGCGACGCGGATGCACGCGCGGTTAAACGCCTGAACCAATGCCCCATTGTACGTGGAGACAGAGGTGGTAGCGCGATGAGTTTTAAGCTGTCCGATTGTAAGACCGAATGGCTAAGATTGAATGCGCATGTGCGAGCTCAAGGAGAGCGAGCGGTGTGGCGCAGATCATGATCCGGTGGCTTAGAGGCCACCACGTGTCAGCAGCAGGTTAAATCCGCACGTTTAAGGCGTGTCGAGGGTTATTTTGAGGCACGATCTGATCCATTGGTCTCTCGATTGATAGACCTAATCTCACCTAAGTTGTTGCATAGTTTTTGGGGCCTAAATGCCTACTTTTCCCCTCATTGAAGCTATAAAAAGAGCCCCAGAGCCCCAAGTTGAGATGCAACTTCCACAAGACACTTCTCTAGCCTCTCTCTCTGTAACATCTCTCCGGTCTTCCTCTCGACGCTCTGGATCTGAAGTGCTACCTCACTTCGCACAAGCATCCCACAAGCATCGTCATCCTTTATTTACTTTTCTCTCTTTATTTTTTAGCATAGTTGCTTTAATTCCTAGTTTGAGAACAGTTTGCCATTAAGAATAAAAATCTGATTTTTTGAATATATGATCTCTGTTTCTATGTTGCAATAGCATAGATTAGTTAGTACAAAAGGCTTTGAAAATCGTGTTTTGCCTTTATGCGAACGACTCAGGATTCACTAATTCTGATTTATAAATTTAATTGTGTCAACATGATTCGCAACTACAACGATACAAAAATCTTTTAATGCATTTTGCAACGAACATGCTAAAAAATTACAATTGAGTCTAAGGTCATTCGCAGGGAGCAAATATGGAATTTACACACTAATCGCAATTTAAATCAATGAGCACAATCAATTAAACACGAGAGATATTAAATGAATAATAATCTGCTCAAAATGATATCCAATTGTATCATAAATTATTGGAATAAAAAGAAATCAGGAATCTAAAAAGAATGGTGATTTGAATCACCACTTAATCAAACACATATCCCATGTTTCAAGCCAATTCAAATATCTCAAAATTGGTTAGAACCACTTAAATAGCCACGTCAAATTCAGAGCTAATATCTCCCAAATAATCCCACAGAACCTTCAATCAGACGTTAAACCTTAAGGTTAAATGACTTAATCGTTTAAAGCACAACCAAGGCACCAGGCCTTAGCAACCTCAAAGATTAAGGCTCTTGAAATCTCGTTAAGTATTTAGCATATACGGGTACAAATTTCAAGGCTTCAGTGCAAAATTTACCCTATCCCCATTCAGAATTTCTCCCTATTTCTCTAATCGGGCGTGCAATCGGGTAACTGGATCCGGGTAAGATGTCCAGGCTCATCGAGTGTGGGGATGAGCGAGGAGTGGAGAGGGTGAGGGGGGACCTCACCCCCGGGTGTCGAGGCAACCGGGTAAGGGCACGAAATGCCTTTATTCATTGTTGCATGCCTTTGCCTTTCCAAGGTGGGACTAAAAGTCTCTCTTTCTTTGCGCGCAGTTGTAAGAAAAGGTTTTGACGAATTGGAGTTGTCGTTGTTGCTGCTTTAGCCGATTGAAGGCCCCGGTATCTTTGTGAGGGAATTCCATGGCTTCTCGAAGTGATACGAGGCATATTGATGGCCTGAGCAGTGTAGTCGATGACAAAGAAGATGAAGGCGGTGACGTAGCTCCGGCTGAACCCTAAAAAACATGAACACAGGCTCTAAGCCCCAATTAGAAAGTTCATGAGCATCGCCGGTGCTCAGCGAAGATGATGGTGGTGGTCTCATGATGATTAGGGGCATGTAGAGGTGTGACGGTGTCAGAGAAGGTGATGGTGGTAAGTAATGTTCGATGGAGTTATGGAGTGCACAAAACCCTAAATTTGATGAGGGCTTTTGGTCGGAGGCATATGGCGGAGCTTCTGGGAGTTGTAGCAGGTGGATTGGGTGTTTATGGAAGTCTCATGACATCGTCGGAGCTTTGCCGACACTAGGAAAGATGGAGGGGGAGAGAGGTGATCGTTGGATGAATTTAGGAGATAAGGGTCCTAATCTAACCTAAAGAAGGAGAGGAGGAAGATCAACTACCTAGGAGGGAAGAAAGGGGAGGAATTGGCATCAGCTGTGATTGGTCGGTACCAGAGAGGGTGAATGCTCCGATGGGAGAGACAACGTGGAGGAAAGGTTGTGGCAGCTCCTACTTGGTACGGCGATGAGTGGAAGACTTCGGGAAAGATGCTTCCTCTACCTATTGTATGTGGCAAAGGGTGACGATGGGAGATCGAGGAGCTCGCCGGATCTTGGTCGGAGCAGGATGAAGGAGGGAGAGGAAAAGGACTTTGGCCTAAAACCTTGCTAAGGAGGATGTTGGGAGTTTCATGAGCTTTTATAGGGCTTAAATGTGAGCTCTCAATGAAGAAAGGGGCTCAATTAGCCGTGGTCTCAAAGGGAAAAATCCCTCAAATTCCTTGAACTTGCCTGAGCTCTAGGATCAATTCTGATCCCTCAAATGGGGTTGGTTGGATTCCTTACTATCTGATCAGCAATCCCTCTAATTTTGGAGGGATTTGGAATTGATTCGAAAGAGATCTCCTCTCTTGAGGGATGGCTGCAGATCCGTTCACATGCCAATGGCAGCAGGGACGTTTTTGAGAAAAAGATGAGAAACTTAAGGACCTAATCGCAATAAAATCGAAAGGGGTTTAAGTGAGAGAAATAGAGTTTTAGGAGACTAGATTGCAAACTAGGTCAAGATGAACTCTGATTGGGCCTAAATTTTGACCTTAGCCTAATTTGGACCCAAGGAATTTGATGGTGAACTTGGATTTGAGTTTTGACCACGTTTGATTGAGTAATTTACACATAAGCCCAAATTAAGGTAAAATCTCGTCTAAGACTTTATTCCAGGTCACGATAGGTTCAAATGGTCAACCAAGGGTACCAAACCTATTAGGATATTTTTATATGAATTTTAGGAGGTTTAGATGAATTTTATCTTGACCCAAACCTTTTCAATTTAAGCGGGTCTGAAATTAGGATTTTATGTACTATTTTGGTTCTCGAAACGTGTGAAACCTCGTTTATATCTGTGTTAACCCACTTCTTAGACTTTAATGCTAATTTGACCTTCAATTAACCCCTAAGTGATCTCGTGATTACTCTGCATTTATGATGTGATGTTAAAGCTGCAAAATTAATCATGTTTTAATGTTCTCACCTCAAAATAGATCTACGTGGAATTACTGTCCTCAGGTGACCATTTAGGAGATTTTATCTCTTAATTTAAGCTAATTAAAGCTAGTTATGGCTAATGATGGTGTTACCATCACCAATACTCTATAAAAGACCCCCCATAGAGAGTGCACACCCCTCCTCCATTCTCCTCTCCAACTCACTCTATTGAAAGCTCTCCTCGTGAGCTCCATGAATAGCTCTTGATCCTTGGCTAAAGGCTAGCTTATGCCCACTTGGCTTTGGATTTCTAGTCAAAGAAAAGGTAGGCTTCAAGCCAAGGGTCCTCTTCTTCCTCCAATAGGTCTCGTGCCTCCATTGCCATTGGAAGAGACACCTATCTTCTTCCTCATTCTCTTTTTAGTTTTCTTTGTTAGCTTAGTATTTTTCTTACTTGCTATTTGCTTTACTTGCATCTTAGTTAGTTGATCTTTATATTTCTTGCTTTTTAATTTCCTTGCTCATAGAATAGATTTCATATTCAAGCATTTTAATACTTAATTACGTTTTGCTTTTGCTTTATTTGCTTTTTAAGTTGTTACACACACTCTCACTCACTTGACCATTCATGAACCCACTCACACCACTACCACACTCACACACCATCACCATCATCACCTCTCTAAATGCACAAGCACACACTTCACATCCATCACATATGCCACCACTTCACACCTTCACAAGCACTCTAGTTCACTCATTCACACACATACACTCCTTAGTACCACCTCCTACAAGACCAACTCCTAATCCCACTACCACCAACACATCCATTAGATCCCTAGGACCATGGTCGTCCCCTCTCCATACCAAAGAGCCCACCAAATAGACACCATTGAGAATACCACATTAAAGCAAGCCTTAGTCACCCCCGAGTTTAGGATCTTCATTTCCATATCCCTATTCTTCACCATAGTCATTACTACAACATTAGGATCAATGAGCACATTATCACCCACATCACCGAGCCACTAAACCTCAACCACATTAGGGAGTTTGAGCACTTCATCCTCCATTAGATGGCCTTTTTTCTAATCCTTATCAGCCCTATCATTACCACCACCTCAACCTTTGTCCCATCACCATTTTGGATCCCATTCCTCCAAGTAAGACCCCAAGAAATCACTCACCATGTTGATTTTTTTATCTCTATTTATCAAGTGTTCGAGTGAGTAAAGAGTGCTTTGTAACTATCTATCTTTCAAGAGCTTTGTATAAGTTGATCTTTTCACACTTTAGTGTAGTGAAGTTGTTTTCTTTTTAATGCGTGTTCTAGGTTGTAGTATGTTTGTGTGAAATAAAAGTTTGCACTAATTGTTCTCTTATGTGTCTTTTTCTTAATCAAAAGAAAAGCAAAAAAAAAGAGTATAGTTGTAAAAGTACTCTTATTGTTATTTAGTTGGCGCTTGTAAATATATTATCGTTTGTTTTTACTTTAGTAAACAAAAAGACCAAAAAAATTATATTTATTCAAAAGAAAAAAAAACGCCATGCCTTATTGTCTAGTTATGGTCACTCTTCTTATGCCCACTATTACCCCTCATAGCCATTTCCCTCACTTAACACAAAACATCCATGTGCATATTACTTAGTCACTATAATCATCTCCCTCGAGAGTGTTTTGCAAGCGTAGTTAGTTTTCTTTCCACTTTAACATTAAGACAAAAATCACAAAAGAAAGATAGGTGGATTAGATAGTCTTAGGTTTCATTTCTTTTTCACAAGAAAAGAAGAAAAAAAAGGAAAAGATAAAAAACACAAAAATGGAATAAAGGAACTCACTTAAGGCATTCAAGGTCCATGTTCATGTAAGCCTCCTTGTGGGATTAACCAGGACTCTCTCAAGATAATCCATTTTGAGTTTCACAATTAATTTAAGTGTATTAGGCTAAAGGCAAGCTGAGTTACAATGACATGTTTTCAAAAATGAGTAACTTCACAATCTTAATGTCTTATATTTAACTCCACCTCAGCTAGCAACCCATTACATTTTTGGAGCCATTGCGAGGGAGGCAACGGACCTTGGTCTGGGCTAATGTACTTTGTGAATATTCATCTCTAATCTTTTCTTGTTTTGGTTGTTTGATTTTGTGTAGGTGAGTGCGAAGGGAAACCTAGGCACACACCAACACGTGGTGAAGAATAAGAGGAAAGTACCCCTCCACCCTTAGTTAAAAAAAAAGAAAAATTTTTAAATATTTTAAAAATTTATAAAAATATAAAATTTAAAAAAAAATGATCAAAAGTGGGCTACCTTGCCTCATTTGGTGTTCTACCAACACTTCTAGCTCATTCTTGCTCATTTTGAGTTCGAACAAACTTAAAACTCTAACTACAAAAATCATCTCAAGTCTGACCGAACTCCAAAAAATTTTGAAATCACATCAGGAGATAAATATAATAATCAGCTTTCATTTTCCACCATTTTTACTTAAAAAGTCCCATTGTAAAAGTTTTAAAAATTTTTACAGTGAGGGTCTATCAGCACTAAAACAGAAACAAACTTAGTCTGCTTTTGCGAATTTGCTGCAGCCTGTACACTTCTCAGAATCTGTTAAAATCAGTGGCATTGGAAAGCTCTTGCAATTCTCTATCTCCTGTAAGTTTTGAAAAATTTTTGGATGGGTGTATCTCTACTATTTTTCTGAATCTATCTGCAGTGGTCTGTTTGCCTATTCTAGACCATCAGAATTGAAAAATCTTGTTAAAATCTTTAAATATCTCAAAAATTCAGAAACAATTATTTTTGGACTCCTGATTGACATAAGATTTAGTACCCATCATTTGGGCTTCATCTGATATTGATTCCACCATATCCCACACAAGAACATTCGTCCAATCTGTTTAGAAGTTGCACAACAATAGGGTGTTTCAACATAAGTTTTACTTCTTTTAGAGACCCTATACCAACTTGTGTGAGCCCTTGGTGATTGAAATACTTGTAATAGACATGGGTTTGAGAAGCCACCCTTGCATTGCTTGGGCCGACTTATCTATCCACTAAAATTCACTTATTTCGTCACCTACTAGCAACAACCCTCACAGTGCCACATAGAAGAATAGGAGCATGCTAAGTAAAAGGAAAAACACACACTCATGCCTTTGCAATCCCTCAATCACCTCTCAAGTGATAACAAGTGCAACCTAATGGAAGTATACATAATCTTGGCAAATCTTTAAAATCCTAAGATTGGTCTCATTGACTATCATCATTTAGATTTGACCTCTTGACTTAATTTTCCTAAACCAGATCGGGCGTCTAAGACTGGGGAGTAGTGCCAAACGGCCGTGATAAGAGAGTACAAAGGAACCCTGCCAGTGCGAGGAAGAACCTACTCTCTTATCCCTCCTTATTCAATCTGGCTTGATTAGTTCTGTCGCACTCAACACTTCATAATTCCTTGCCCCTTTTATGCAAGGAAGGAGGTCATTAAGGTCTCAATTATCTGGTCCTCTGCCACAACGTTATGGGAGGCCCACTTCTGCTCCTCTAGTCATCAGTATTTCTTCTTTATCATCCTCCTCCTCCTCTCCAATCATGGAGGAAGAAAACCCCTAGATCGAGAACGATCCTCTCACTCTCATTAGAGCATAACTCGCCGCATCTAAGCAGCACCACAAGGAAGAAATGGACAAAATCTTGAAAACCCTAAAGGACATGCAGAACCTTCCTCAAGGCAAATAACTAACATGGTTGAGAGACTTCTACAACCCAGTTGTACTCCATCTGAGACCATTAGTTATGATGCCCGCTGAAAGGGATATCTTTGAGCTTAAACCTAATGTCATAAGTCTAATAGAGACTTATTTTCATGGTCATTCCCATGAAGACCCATTCCAACACTTAGAAGATCTAGGACGTATTGTTGAAACAATCTGTCCCCAGGATGTGGACCTTAATGTAGTAATGATGAAGCTTTTCCCTTGTTCTTTAAGGGATAAGGCTTCTTATTGGTTTAAGACCATAGGAAGACCCATTAACACATGGGAAGAGCTCAGGACAAAATTTCTGCAAAAATTCTTGCCCATTGGAAGGACTAACACCATGAGGCATGCCATCACCACATTTGCCCAAACACTTGGAGAGAAACTGCATGATACGTGGGAAAGATTTCAAGATTTGTTAAGGAAATGCCCACATCATGGAGTGCTTGACCGCGTTATTTTAGTTTTTGAAAATATAAATCAAGATCGTTGCAGTACAGAAATCGACTGGTGAACAACGCAAATCAAAACAAATTAAATAAACCGATCACAATGGGAGCGGGTCGTATCCATAGGGAGGAAATGGCCTATTAAAACTTTCTAAAGTCTTTCACAAAAGTTCACAATTAAAGTCGCGAAAATTCGATGCCAAAACCCCTCTCAAATGAGGCTCATAGTGTTCATATATGTTGATAAAGCATTTAAAGAAAGGAGGGAGGTTATCTTCACAAAATAGCTGACATTATAATATTCAATAAATGAGAAAATTCAAGTTTGGCAATGGCACTCCACCGTAATAACTAATGGAGAGGAAATAGGGAATTCCCTCCTCGTGCTCGCACGTGTACAAGAGAAAGAGTCCAGCCATGAGGTGCTCATCGGAGGTAGGCAGCTTCGAGCCACATCCGGCGGTGGTAGCCGCGAGAAGCGGGATGACCGAAGGTGGCTGCACAGAGTAAATGAAGGTGGTGGGTGGCGTGGGTTGTTGCTGCTATTGTAGAGCAGCTCCACGCACGACGGAGGGCGGAGGTCAACCGCGCATTTGCAGTTGCACGGGAGGAGGCCAGTGACGCACAGCGCGGTGGAAGTGGCTGCTGCTACTGCTGTGTGGAGAGGCATACGCCTACTGGTGGAGTTGCAACCGTTCGTGGAGAGGGGCGGCGACCTTGTTGGTGCGTGTGCTTGGAGGGGCGGCGCGTTGGTCGTAGAGCGAAGGCACGCACAAGGATGTGCACGAGGAGGATGACAGTGGTGTGCTGCGTGCGTGTGAAGGTGGTAGCGGTTGGTGGTGATGGGTTCTTTTCGATGGAGGGAAAACAGAGGAAGAAAAAGATGAAGAAGATGAAGAGGAAGGTGATGAGGAGGGGGGGCGAGGTTCTGTTGGCATTGGAGGAGTGGGCTATCTGATGGCAAGGAGGAGATGGGTGCTTGCCAGAGGTGATGATGGTGGTGGGTTTGGTTTTCAGATGGAATAGGGGAAGATGAAGGTGAAGGGGGTGCATGGAGGTAGCGGTGGTGTTGATGGTGTTGTGGGTGTAGAAGCACAGTGGTGCAAGCGAGCTCCAGACTGGAGGTGTGTCCTGTCACGATGCACGCCCATGGTGGTGGAGACTCATTGCCGTAGTCAAGGCTGGCAGTGGTGGAGTGGAGGAGAGCTTGAACTCTTTGCACAGTAGTAGAGTAGGGTGGAGGCCTCCCTCAGCATGGACAACTCCCGCTCCCTTTGTAGCTGCAAGTGGTGGATTTGAAATGCAAGAGGCGGGAGCAGATCCACTTCACGACGGATGAATGCTAATAGCTGTGAGTGAATGGGCGCAAGAGGAAGCGCAGCCATTACCTGTAGAAGAAGAATAAAATAATAATAAAATATTATGATTATTTATGCACAAACCCTTAACATCTATGTTAAATTAAAATAATGCATGTAATGCACCTAATTGGTTAACTAATTAAATGCATGCAATTCTAAGTTAATTCTAAATGTATTTAGATATGAATGCAATGAATTAAATATGTAAATAATTGAATAGTTAGACTAATCTATTTATATCTTATTGTATGCTAGTTAAATATTAAAGATATCTTAATGTCTAGGCATTCATATACTTAAATAACCCACAAATATGGGCTAATCAAATGCTCCCATGCCTAATTTTTGCTAGTCCTTAGCAAATTTAAGCAACAACCAAACACTCCAAGTGGTCCAAGCTGACTCAATTGACCTTTTCATAGAAATAAGGTTGCATTATCTAACCCTAGATCATAAGGTACCTAAGTAGTTGCTAAGTTACAGACTAGGTCAGATAAGGACAAGTTGCAGGCACAGGTTTCCCTGATTTCTAACTCTATCTTAGGGTTTATTGATCCCAAAGATTAAAGCATCTGTGCATGCGCATTGGTTTGATTTATTTAAGGTTGGTATGATTACCAACCTAGAGAGTAAGAGGATTTTTTTTTTGGTTCTTGTAATATATATATATATATATATATTTGTTTGATTCCTTTAAGTCTAACCTTGGATCAACTATCAACACGGTCTGTGTCGGATTCATTGTCCCCATCACCGAACCTCAAAGGGTGCCTGGCTTTCGATGCTTCGAGATAGCACTGCCCATAGCCACCCCAAGAACTCCTGGCAATCGACACTTCGAGATAGTATCACCCATGGATTTCTTAAGCGAATTGAAGCCTGTGGCAATCAGCACTTTGAGATAGAGCCACTCATGGTACCTGAATCGCACAATGCGCTTACATGCCCCCAGTAGGATGGATATCCTAAGAGACAAGTGCTGAGGAGGTGACATGTTATCATTGCATCATCAAGGTGAGTATATACTCCACCTCTCCTGTAGCAGGAACTCATCCAATCAAGTTGTGTTTTCAAGCTTCTCCTAAGTCAAAATTAAAAGAAGCAAATTTTCTTTAAGAAAGAAATTAAGAAAAAGACACCAGGTACTACCCAGCCTTTAACAAAATCCCTACTTTTTCTTCCTCAACCTCTTAAGGAATGGTCCACAACTTAACTCCTACTTAGGTTTTTAAGTCCAAACGGGCCCTAAAGTTCTAAAGTCAGTAGTTCAACCCTAGCTTCTATAATTAGATACCTAGAGTCAGCTAAGCAAACCTAAAGTCTTGGTCTCATGCCTAAAGATGCAGAGCCCAACTGGTTAAGCATAACATGGCATTTTTTTTTTTTAAATGCAATATGCATGCATGAATGCAAAATGTAGACATGCTATAAACAGATGCCTCAGGTCCTATCTCCCCCATGCCTGGTTCAAACAATGTCCTCATTGGAAGCAAAACAACTAAGGGAAGATGTTACCTGAGGCGGAGAATGACAGGAGCTAAGACTCCTCAAGAGTGACCTCGTCAACCAGATGGCCATCCAAAGTAACATATGGTTTTAATCATTGGTCGTTGATGATAAAGGGCGTTGCTGAAGAGGAAGAGCTCTTGATCTCCACTGCCCCATGCGGAAACACTTTGGTTTTTATGTATGGCCCATCCCAACTTGATTTCAATTTTCCTAGGAAAAGCTTATGTCTGGAATTGAAAAGCCAGACTTGTTGGTTGGGCTTAAAGGTCTTTCTAAGGAAATACTTATCATGCAAGACCTTAGTTCTCTCTTTATAAGCTTGAGAGGTGTCATAAGTATCATTCCTCAGCTCCTCAAGCTCACTTAATTCCAGAAGGCGTGCCTTACCTGCCTTTTCTAAATCCATGTTGACACTTTGGATAGGCTAAAGTGCCCCATGTTCCAACTCAACAGGTAAATGACATGCTTTCCCGTACACTATCCGAAAGGGAGATGTATCCAAAGGGGTCTTATAAGCGGTTTGATACACCTACAAAGCATCATCGAGCTTTGGGACCAGTCCTTCCTATCAGGTAAACAATCTTTTCCAAAATGTTCTTTATCTCCCTATTCGACACCTCAACTTGGCCAATCGTCTGGGGGTGGTATGGGGTAGCAATCTTATGAGTGACTCCTAGACTCTTGAGTAACCAGTTGAATGGTGATTTCGGAAATGAGGTCCCCCATCACTAATAATAGTCTTAGGGCAACCAAATTGGGATATGATATTGGCCTTCACAAATTTCAATACCACCAAGTGATCATTTATTCGCGTAGGAATGACCTCTATCCATTTAGAGACATGGTCAACTGCTACTAAGATATACCAATAACCTTGGGACGAAGGGAAGGGTCCCATAAAGTCTATTCCCCAAACATCCAAAATTTCAACATGTTGAATCAGGTGTTGAGGCATCTCATTTCTCTTCCCAATCGTTCCAGTCCGTTGACATTTAATACAAGCCTTAACAAAGTTATGAGAATTCGTAAATAACGTAGGTGACCAAAACTTGGACTGAAGAACCTTAAAAGATGTTTTCTTAGCACCAAAGTGTCCACAATGAAGTTCATGGCAAAAACTCAGCACACTTTGTTACTCCTCTTCAGGCACGCATCGTCTTAGTGCTTGGTCTTGTCAAATTCTAAATAATTCAAGCTCTTCCCAATGAAAGTATCTAGCTTGGGAAATGAATCTCTTCCTTTTCTGCACATCCCAAGAGCCAGGAGTCTCTCTAGTGACTAAGTCATTAATGGTATCAACATACCAAGGTGAAGTCGGTGTTACTGCCATAAGGGTTTTTCGGGAAATGTGTCACAGATGTCTCTAGATGGAGAGTCATCAAGTGGAAGGTGAGACAGGTGGTCATCCACTACATTTTCTACTCCTTTCTTGTCACGTATCTCCAAGTCAAATTCTTGGAGTAGGATCCACCTAATCAGACATGGCTTAGAATCCTTCTTGGCAAAGAGATGTTTCACTGCCGCATGATCAGTGAAAACAGTCACCTTAGACCCAAGAAGATATGACCTAAACTTCTCTAGAGCAAAAACTACAACAAGTAATTCCTTTTTAGTGACGATGTAGTTTTGTTGTGGTTCGGTTAAAGTCTTGCTGGCATAGTGCAGCACATGTGGCCTTCCCTCAACCCTTTGACCAAGGACCGCTCCCACTTCATAATCCGAAGCATCACACATTAGCTCAAATGGGAGTGTCCAATCTGGAGCTCGAAGAATAGGTGCAGTGATTAAGGCCTCCTTCAGAGTGTGAAAGGCCTTGGTACACTTTGAATCAAAACTAAAGGAAGATTCCTTCACCAACAGGTCACAAAGTGGCCTAGAAATTTTACTGAAATTCTTAATAAAGCTTCTGTAAAAGCCAGCATAGCCCAGAAAGGATTTAATATGTTTGACATTCGTGGGAAATGGAAGTTTGGAAACAGAATCAACCTTGGCTTTATCTACTTCCAAGACTTGCTCAGACAGAACATGCCTAAGTACAATGCCTTTCTGTACCATGAAGTGACTTTTCTCCCAGTTGAGGACTAAACCAGTCTCCTTACGTCGCTTCAGCACATTCTCTAGGTGCAGGAGACATTGGTCGAAAGACAAGCCATAAATGGAGAAGTCATCCATAAACACTTCAACACACTCGTCAATCATGTATGAGAAAATGGACATCATACACCGCTGGAAGGTTGCCAGTGCATTACATAGTTCAAATTGCATACGCCTAAATGCAAAGGTATCGTAAGGATTCATGAAAGTTGTCTTCTCCTGGTCATCAGGGAAGACTACAACCTGGCTGTACCAAGAATATCCATCAAGAAAGCAATAGTACTTATTCCCTGCCAATTTTTCAAGAATTTGGTCTATAAAAGGTAAGGACAAGTGATCTTTCTAGGTAGCGGTGTTCGGTTTGCGGTAATCAATGTAGACCCTCTATCCAGTTGAGGGTCTAGTCACAACTTGTTCACCTTGGTCATTAAACTCCATAGTAAAGTCTGCCTTCCTTGGCACCACATGGATAGGACTTACCTATTTACTATCAGCAATGGGATATATGATCCCAGTGTCCAACCATTTTAGAATTTCCTTTATAACCACCTCCCTCATATTGGGGTTAAGAAGTCTCTACATGTCCCTAAATGGCTTGATGTAATCATCAGTATAAATGTGATGCATGCAGAGTGTAGAGTCTATACCCTTAATATTAGCAATGCTTAAAGCAATAGCTTCCTTGTGCTTAGACAAACATTCAATCAGGGCTCCCTCCTGTGCCTCAAATAGCACAGCTAAAATGATAACGGGGAGCGTATCATTGGCACTCAGGAAGACGTACTTGAGAGTGTCTAGGAGGGGTTTCAACTCAAGGTCGGGGGCTTGTATGGTTGAGGGTTTCATAATAGATGTCCTCATCTCAGGTAACAAATCTACCTTGGGCAAAGATGATGGGGAAAGAGACTCAGTAGAAACACTAAGAAACTTCTCAAATTCTAGTATATCCCCTTCACATTCCTCCAAGAGATGGGAATGCTCATTTAATATGACATGCTGAAGGGGGTCATCACATAACATTGCAGGGGTTGTCTCTTCAATCAGGTCATCTATCACCTCAACTTGGGAACAATCCTCAAGCCTGGCTTGTTTATAAGCATCAAACACATTAAGCTAGATTTTCTTGTTCCCAAAGCCCATTTTGAATGCCCCAGTATTACAATTGATCGAAGTATGTGAAGTTGTAAGGAAGGGGTGGTCCAAAATGATGGAAGGCTTGGTTGGCTTGTTTGTAGGGTCTGTGTCCAAAACTAAAAAGTCAATGGGGAAGAAGAAGTCCTCCACTCTCACGAAGACATCTTCCAGAATTCCTCGAGGTGTCTTGAGTGATCGATCTGCAACTTGGAGGATTACCAAGATAGGCTTCAAATTGCCTCACCCAAGTTGTTCATACATGTAGCGCGAAAGGATGTTCACCCCTGCACCCAGATCAAGTAGAGCCTCATCTATCTGTAAGTCACCAATGACCACCGAGATGTACGGGGCTCCTGGGTCCTTAAGTTTCGGGGGTGTGCCATGTTGAAATATTGAGCTAACGGAATCAGGCAAGACAACTTTTGATTGGACCTGTTTCCTAGATTGTTGTTTTTTCGTGCACAGGTCCTTTAGAAAGCGGGCATAAGACAAAATCTGCCTAATAGCCTCAAGCAAAGGCAGGTTAATCTGCACTTGCTTGAAAGTCTCCACAATTTCATCCGTCTTATCTTTGGCTCCAAATGAGCTAGCAGAAGTCTTCCCAGAGGTGGATAAGCGATCTGGAAAGAGCACTCTCGGTCTCTGGGTAGAAGGATTATCATGTCAGGTAAGGGGTGGAATGGTGGAAACCTCTTCCGGTGAGGTGATTTCAAGCAAAGGAGAGTTGGGCAATTCTTCTCCAATGGGGGCAAATGTTAGGGTGGATGGGTTATCAGAAGGTGGGACTATAAGAGCACTAGGTTTGGAAATTTCTTTCCCACTCCTTAGAATAGTCACCACCTGGGCATGCTCCCTAAAGACAATCCCTTTTCCTTTATGATTCTCCTCAGCAACACTGGGAAGTTCCCAATTTCCCTCTGTCTAACAGTCTCAACAAGGTGTCCCATCTACGATTTCATCTCATGAATAGCCTTGTCATGAGATTGGATGATGGCACTTTAAGGAGGGATATTTTCCGGGCAACCAAGAACTTTGAGTGTGACAGAATAGATGATGAATTTGAGGATGATGATCAGGAATTTTGTGCCAACGTTGAGATGCTTTACACTAATCCGATTGACCATTCACCTGGGATGCCTGATTTTGTGACATTAAAAGAAATTTCAATTGAATTTCTAGGCATAACCTAGGGAGACTTTAATCATTCCGATTACCCTCCACAGATCACCCCTGATAGCTTAGTGGACCTGGACTCAACCTCTCACATGGAACTACTAGCATTAACCTGGGAAGGAAACACGACTACACCATACTTTGTCATAGAGGCAAACGACATGGAACCAAGTTCAAAGCAAGGTCATCTCATGAATGCAGCCTCTATGGGGGCTTCGGTACCCATCAACTCAGTGACCCCACTTGATCTTCATGATCATCAAGACCATCCCTCAACAACCTCATACCAAGAACCATTCTCCTAGAATATCACTTAGCCTTCTCCATTAATGCTAGAACTGAAGCCTCTACCTGATTTATTGAAATACATGTTCTTAGGTGAACAGGGAACCCTTCCTGTAATCGTGAACTCACAACTCACCCAAGAACAAGAGAGACAACTCATAGCAGTCTTAAAGGAACACAAAGCTACTATCAGGTGGAGCATTTCAAACCTTAAAGGAATTTTCCCCTTGATGAGGCAGAAATTTGTCGCAAAAATGTTTGAGTTTGGAAAACCCGTCGTCATAGTTTGATTCGCAAGAAAATCTGTTGATCAGATAATATTTATAACCGAAACTCAAGGTGAGTCCCAGGTCGAACACAAGGAGGAGAACGTTTGGTTTTATGAAATCCGAGTTTCGCTTTTTATTTGTTTTTGTCATTTTTATCTTTTATAATTTTTTTGGTATTTTATCAAGCAAGAGATCAGATCGATGAAAACATTATCTAACTAATCTACTTGCAAAATATAAGAAAGAGAGATAGAGAATATCAATATATTAATGAACAAATGTTTCCTACAGCTATGAAAGTGGAAAAACTATACTAAAAAGTAGTAAAGATAGATGGAGATGAGAAGAGTTCCCCTCGACGGTCGCTTGGAGGATAGCTCGCTTTGATAACGCCCGGATGAAGGAGGTGAGGAGCAGGACAAGGGAGAACGGTGGAGGAGGAAGGAGGATGGGGCAGGACGTCGTTGCAATGAGGATCTTCTTCCCGAAGGAGGTGAGAGGACGGTTGCGAGATGCTCCACGAATGGGGATGAGAGGCGGGAAGATATTTAATTCTACTCTAAAGGAGCATCCCAGACTTGGGACAAGCTCTCTCTAGAGCCTTGGAGGTGGTGAGGAGAAGAAAGGAAGAGATGAAGAAAAATGGGAGGGGTAGGGGTCCTTTTATAGTGGAGGAAATGATCAATTTCATATACAGGACATTTAGTGACGGTCATAAACGTCACTAACGATCCACCGTAAACATTGCTGAAGACAACCCACGCACCTCACCGCTGCCGCTGTACTGGCGCGTGCTCCACGTGCCCTTGTCGCGCTCCCACACCCGCTGTTGTGCCGCTACGCCTTCACGCGCGCAGTGCCTTGCGTTGCCGCTACGCTATGTGTGCGTGCCTCCACGAGCACACACATGCCCGCACTGCTGTGAGCATGCGGTGGCGCGTGCGTGCGCATGGGCAGCCTAGGTTGCGCCACATGGCGTGATCTAGGTCGTCCATCCTCTTCCCTTTGTAGAGCCTACTACAGAGGTCGGATTGAGTTGATTTTCACGCAATTGGGCTGCGATCGTCAACCTGAATCCATCTATGCAGTTGGATATGTCGTTTGAAGCTTCGAATTACATCACATAGTCCCTCGATCGTTGATCTTCCTCGGACTGCATATGGTTCTACGGGACTCCAATCAAGGCGATTTCGGAGGCATTGGACTCCAATCATCGTCCTGATCAGATCCGTACGATCAGATCGTCAATCCGAGGATCCAAATTAAATCTCCTTCTCTTCTGGCCATTAAAGGACGCAATTAACCTAAATATATACAAACTACTCTAAATGCAGAATGATGCATGCTATGTAATATTTATAGTATAGAATGCATATATAAGCCTAGAGACATACATAAATAGGCATTTTAACCTAAATGGATATTTTAACCTAATATATCGCAAATGATGTCCCACTTGAATTCACCTAAGTTTCCCTGGTTTGTAGACATTGCAAACTACTTGGTCTCTAGGAAAATGCCCCTTGGAATGACAAAGGACCAAAAGCTCAAATTCCTTGTTAAAGCCTAATATTACTTTTGGGTTGACCTATTGCTCTTCCGATTAGGGTCAAACCAGATCATCAAGAGGTGCATTCCTGATTCTGAAACTAAGAGCATTCTATCTTTCTACCACAGTGAAGCCTGTGGAGGCCATTTTTCAGGAAGAAAAACTACTGTAAAAGTTTTGCAATCAGGATTCTTTTGGCCATCTTTGTTTAAGGATGCACATAGTTTTTCCCATGCTTGCATGCAATGCCAAACATTGGGAACCATGACAAGAAGGGACATGATGACCCTCCAACTAATGCTGGTCATGAAAAACTTTGATGTTTGGGAAATTGATTTCATGGGCCCTTTCCTAAACTCTGATGGCATCAAATATATTCTTCTAGTTGTAGACTATGTCTCCAAATGGGTTGAAGCCATCTCGGCAAGACATGCTGGTCACAAAACCATATTTGGTATTCCCCGCGCCATGATTAACGAAGGGGGAAGTCATTTTATGCATGCCCATTTCAAATCTCTTTTGAAAAAGTATGGGGTAAACCACAACATTTCTACCCCATACCATCTGCAAACAAATGGGCAAGCGAAGGGCTCAAATAGACAAATCAAGGAAATTTTACAAAAAATAATGAGACCTGATAGATAGAAAAGATTGGTTCGAAAGGTTAATTGACATGCTTTGGGCATATCGAACCGCTTACAAGGCTCCTTTGGAGATGTCACCATATCGATTAATTTATGGGAAGCCTTGTCATCTTCCAGTGGAAATAGAACAATGATCTTTTTGGGCAGTTAAAAAGTGTAACTTGGACATGGAAGAAGGAGGTCAGCATAGCAAATTGCAATTAGAAAAATTGGAAGAGATTAGAAGGGAGGCTTATGAAAATGCTAGGATCTACAAAGATAAATTAAAAGCCTTCCATGATAAGAACATTCAAAGAAAGCAATTCTAGCCAAACCAAGCAGTTTAGGTATTTGACACTAGGCTCAAACTGTTCCCAGGGAAATTGCAAATCAAAATGGTATGGACCGTATCATGTCGTGACCCCTTATGGAAATGGATCTGTCTAGATCCAAGACCCCAAGACTAGCCATGTATTCACTGTTAATGGGCAAAGATGGAAGCCCATTCTTGCCCAAGAACCCTCACCTTCCAAAGAAACAATTGATTTGATTGAGGGTTGATATACTAAATTTCCATTGAGTTGAGACCATTAAATTCAACCCTTGTTGGGAGGCAACCAACACACATGTAAATACTTTATCTTTCTTTTATTCTCTAGGTTTTGGAAGTACTAAACAGTACATCAAATTCAGGTGCTATCTATCCCTCTGTATCTCTATTTTAAATTTTGCATGACATGCTGATATTTAGGCATGGGGGGATGGGTAGAGCAAGATTAATATTCTACCAATATCTAGAGTTTTTTCATTTCTTTCAAAATAGCTGAAAATTTTTAAAAAATGGAAAAAGTAAAAATGAAAAAATTTTCCCTTCTATTTTTAAATTTTGTATAGAATTACTTGCAAAGAAAAAAATGATGAAAAATGAAGACAAATGAAAAAAATGTGTGTTTGCATTGTACCAAGTTATTTGGAGAAAGATAAAATATTGCATATTTACAAAAACAAAAAAAAGAAATAAATTGAGTCAAGATAAGACCAATAGATATTAAGAAGTCATTGACCCTGAGAAATAATACAATTAGGGTTTTGTTACTTAGACTCTTCAGGTTTAGCGGCTTAATTAACCTAGGTGTCCACTATGATGTGGATTTGTTCTTGAATCCTTGCTAGCTTAAATAAACTTGAAAATATTAATAAATTGGGATGATAAGTACACAACTTATCAACCTACCCTCTGCTTTAGAAGTCTTGATAGAGTAAGCATCTACTAACAAATTGCACTGACTCATTGTTAGGTAGTTATAATGGGAGCTAGAGCTCCATTCAACATACATGAGTAGTATGACTGGCAAGTTGTCATAGGTTTGACGCCCCATTGGCCAATCGTCTAAAGCCAAGCTACTAGATCTATCTCCTTGCCCATTGCCTTTAGGTACATCTCATACTAATGAAACCACCTACTAAAAGAAAAATTAGAAACACAAAAAAAAAATGATGATATATGAAAAACATATGCATAGCAAAAGATGATAGTTGTGAAAAAAAGAGAAAAATTAGAAAACTAGCAATAGAAGAAAATAGCATATATGAATAAGAAGAAAAAAGTTAACATAGCCACACCTACGCATAGGCATGGCTGGCAAATTGTCGTGGGTTTGACGTCCCATTGGTCGTTTGTCTAGAGCCTAGCTCTCACTTTCTTACCATAAATAAGGCGAAGTGAGGAAGTACAAATGAACACACCTATGCAAAAGCGGTAGGGAGATGCTACTTGGTCGAAAAGATAAACCTAAAGGCAAGTAAGGTCTCCTAGAGTTTAAGGCAATTTAGAATTCATTACATCCACCTTCCAATGAGTCACACTTTCACTAATTGACGCTTAGTACTTCTGAGTCTTTTGTATCTTGGGTGGATTGGGTAACCGAAGAAAGTTACCCCAAAACACTAAACAAAAACCAAAGAAAAAAAATTATATTTTGAGAGAAAAGAGAGAAAGAGAGATAAATTATAAATAAGGTAAGGAATTAGGGGTCTGCATTTTGGCAGGCACCTAGGTACTATTTAGTCTCTGAAGATGAAATCCAAGGTATCAGTTCGCAGGGCTAGTGACAACTAAATATCTTGAAGTCTAATTCTTGAATCAATATGTTTCTAAATAGAGCCCAAAAGAAAAAGAAAAAAAAAAGGTCTTAGTCAATCATGCATTTAATTGTAAGGGACAAGCAAGATTAGGCATGGGGGTATGATTGCATAGTAATTATGGGTCCTAAGTCGACTAAATTAAGCTAATAACCTAGCTCACATCTTGTAAATAGAGCATACATTGCATGCATTGCATTCGTACTTGCATTAGTACATCCTTAGACTAATTCTGTCATATTATGGTCCATTGAGTAATATTATCTATTCATCCATGTAGGACCATAATCAAGGAGCAATATTGGAGCTTAAGGATACAAGAGAAACATCTTTACAACCCAAGAATGTGGAAGCAGTTGGCAAGAAAAGCAGAGGAGAAACCCATGCAAAAACCATGCAAACCCATTCATGTCCAACTAACCCAACCAAACACAAACCCATGCACATAACCATACACTTACACACACACACACATATGCACACACATAAATTGTAAATTGCATGTTCATTCATACTCTCATACGCAATTTTATACATGCATGATACTTGTGCACATTTTTACTATAGCTATTTATATTTTTCCTATTTTATTTACATATATGTGGACCTAGTTGGAGCTAATATATATTTAATTTATTTTCTCTAGACCCACTCTACTACACACTAAAGCCCACACAATTTGAGAGCCCAAACATCTCACTAATCTAAACACACCTAACCCTAGTTACTTGGCCCTCACCACCAATTAGAGCCCACCTAATCCCCACCTAACCACACCCACATCCAATGCCCACATGGGCTTATCCGCAAGCCTTGACCACTCCTTGACCACACCCTCACCTTTTTTTGCACCTTAGTATAGAACCTTCTATTCTTAAGTTGCACCCTAAAGTAGCCCTCCTAAACCTACACCATAGAAACACCTTACCCAACCGAACACTCTATAAAAGATCCCCCATAGAGAGTGCACACCCCCCCCCTCCACTCTCCTCTCCAAGTCACTCTCATGCTAACTCTCCTCCTTGTGAGCTCCATGAATAGCTCTTGATCCTTGGCCAAAGGTTAGCTTGTAACCACTTGACTTTGGAGTTCTAGGTGAAGAAGAGGTAGGCTTCAAGCCAAGGATCCTTTTCCTCCTCCAATAGGCCTTGTGCCCCCATTGGAAGAGACACTTATCTTCTTCCTCATTCTCTTTTTAGTTTTCTTTGTTAGCTTAGTATTTTTCTTACTTGCTATTTGCTTTACTTGGATCTTAGTTAGTTTATATTTATATTTCTTGCTTTTCAATTTCCTTGCTAATGGAGTAGATTTCATATTCAAGCATTTTAATACTTGCTTTTTGCTTTTGCTTTATTTGCTTATTAAGTTGTTACACACACTCTCACTCACTTCACCATTCATGCAACCACTCACACCACCACTACACTCACACACCATCACCATCATCACCTCTTTACACGCACAACCAAACACTTCACATCCATCACAAACGCCCCCACTTTACACCTTCACAAGCACTCTAGTTCACTCATTCACACACATACACTCCTTAGTACCACCTCCTACAAGATCAACTCCTAATCCCACTACCACCAACACATCCATTAGATCCCTAGGACCATGGTCGTCCCCTCTCCATACCAAAGAGCCCACTAAATAGACACCATTGAGAAGACCACATTAAAGCAAGCCTTAGTCACCCCCGAGTTTAGGATCTTCATTTCCATATCCCTATTCTTCACCATAGTCATTACTACAACATTAGGATCAATGAGCACATTATCACCCACATCACCGAGCCACTAAACCTCAACCACATTAGGGAGTTTGAGCACTTCATCCTCCATTAGATGGCCTTTTTTCTAATCCTTATCAGCCCTATCATTACCACCACCTCAACCTCTGTCCCATCACCATTTTAGATCCCATTCCTCCAAGTAAGACCCCAAGAAATCACTCACCATGTTGATCTTGTTATCTCTATTTATCAAGTATTCGAGTGAGTGAAGAGTGCTTTGTAACTATCTATCTTTCAAGAGCTTTGTATAAGTTGATCTTTTCACACTTTAGTGTAGTGAAGTTGTTTTCTTTTCAATGTGTGTTCTATGTTATAGTATGTTTGTGTGAAATAAAAGTTTGTGTTAGTTGTTCTCTTGTGTGTATTTTTCTTAATCAAAAGAAAAGAAAATAAAAGAAAAATGAGTATAGTTGTAAAAGTAACGTTATCATTATTTAGTTGGCACTTGTAAATATGTTGTCGTTTGTCTTTACTTAGTAAAAGAAAAGACCAAAAAAGTTATATTTATCAAAAAGAAAAATAAAACACCATGCCTTATTGCCTAGTCATGTCCACTCTTCTTACCCCCACTAATACCCCTCATAGCCATTTCCCTCACTTAACATAAAACGTCCACCACGCATATTACTTAGGCACCATAATCACCTTCCCTGAGAGTATTTTGCAAGCATAGTTAGTTTTCTTTCTGCTTTATCATTAAGCCAAAAATTACAAAAAAAGTTAGGTGTATTAACTAGTCTTAGGTTTCATTTCGTTTTGACAAGAAAAAAAGAAAAAAATGGAAAAGATAAGAATCACAAAAATAGAATAAAGGAACTAACTTAAGGTATTCAAGGTCCAAGTTCAACTAAGCCTCCTCTTGCGATTGACTAGGACTCCCTTAAGCTAATCCATTTTGAGTTCAGTAATTAATTTAAGTGTGTTACTGCTAAAGGTAAGTCAAGCTACAATGACGTGTTTTTGAAAATGCGGAACTTCACAATCTTAACGTCTTATATTTAACTCTGCCTTAGCTAGCAACTCAGTACAGGGGGGCAGCTACTAAGGGGATTAAACTCTATGTATGGTTGGCCCTTGGATGGTGGTTTTAAGGCTAGGATTGGAGATAGGTTGGCCAGCCATAAATGGGTTTTACCTAAGGGTTATGGGCGGCTAGGTGTTGTTTTTAGGAAGGGATAGAGTTAGGGTTTTGAGGTGGGTATTTAGGCCATAGGTTAAGGAATATATGGTGGGGATTTATGCACCATGTTGGCCAGCCATGAGGGGATAAAAAGAAGCATGTGGCTAGCCTGAGGATCTTCCTTGGTGGCTAAGTAAGGTAGAAGGATAAGGTGTAGAGGATATGTTCTAGGTTCTAGGATTAAGTTGGAATTGAGGTATGGTTCTATCCTAGCTTGGCCGACCATAATATGTGAGACTATTAAGGTGCATGGCTAGCTAATTGAGTTGGTCAATTGGGTTAGGTAAGTGGGTGCTAGGTTAGAACAATTAGGCTTCTAAATAGGCTAGGGTCTAAGGCTAATTGGGTGATCAAATTGGTTCACCAACTTGACTCGATCTTCCTTTCCAAGTGAGCTCAATTCCAAATCTCCTTCCAACCATGATTCAGTTAGCTTGAAATTTGACACCTACACACATATGAGAAAGAAAATCAAGGCACCAAATACAATTAAGGCAAAAATTGCATGAAAACCCTAAACTTATGTGTTATTTATAAAATGCACTAAATAACTAATCTAACCTATATAAATGCATTCTAAACCAAATTACCCTCAGACTAACATTATTTAGGCATTAATTCATGTAAATAAATATGCAATTATTAGTTGTCAATCAATTGCATTGTGCTGTGCCTTCACGGAAGAATTGCGCACACGTCTTCCTTGCCCTTAGGCCCTTGTGCTCGGTCGACTGCATGCACTAATGCGAGATTGCAAGCTCTCCCCCGTGAGTCGTCACTCCTGCCACGCATCCAATGCTATTTCCTGATAAGATGATTTTCGCTTTCGAATAATTTGATTAAGATGATTTGTTGTTTTAGTAACAAAGTGGTGGAAAATCACTTAACAAAATAATTATAATAAAAATTAACCACTCACAGAAGAGCGGGTCATATCCATAGGGAGGAAATTGCCTAATTAAACTCACTAATATAAAAAATGAATGTTCACTATTGATTTTGTCAAGAAATCAAGCCAAATCCGCCTTTAAATCAAGATAACAATGAGAAGTTATACTGCAATTGCATTTGTATGAAAGTGGAGGGCTATTCAAGCAAAATAGCCATAATATAATATTAATTAAATGAAATTCCCTCTCTTGCAATGGCAAAGCAATGTAAATTTTAATTCATGGAAAAATAGAGGAATGTTTCTCTCACTTTGTCACGCATGGGAAGGGGAATGGCGGCTGGCGAGGCTCTGAGGGAAGGTCGGCCAGCGTGTTGGGAGTTCAATGACGGTGGCGGTGAGGTGGAAGATGGCCGGTGGTGGCCAGCGGCATGGCTGAAGTGGTCGGCAGCGGGCTACTGGAGCTGTTGCTGTGGAGGCGCACGCATGCACATGGGGAGGCATGGCAAACGTAGCTGCTGCTGCTGTAGGCCGCGCGGGGTGAGGAGCTAGCAGAGCGCAGCTGCTGCTGCACACTGCAGGCGCGGCAACGGTGGCTACTGCATCTGCGTGGGCAGCTGGGCACCACGTGGATGTGCACAGCACGTGGGAGAGGAAGCCACTACACGCACAGTTTCTGCTGGAAGAGGCCGCTGCACATGCAGGCTGCTGGTTGCGAGTGTGGCGGAGGCACAGACACACGCAGAGGGGCACTTGGTGCGGGAATGGCGCTGGTGTTGGAGGCGACTGCGCGCGGTGGAGAGGGGTGTGCGATACTGCACGCTGGTGCATGCTGTAGGAGGTGCAGCACACGGTTGAGCGGCGCTACAGCTGGTGCGTGTGCGCACGGATGGCCGCACATGGTGCGCATGGTGCAGCAACCTAGATGATCATGCATGGTGTGGAGTTGGAGGTGGCTGCTGCTGTGCGTGGGGATGGCGTGGTTTTTGGGTTCTTTTTAGTGGAGTAGAGGAAAAACAGAGGATGGGGGAAGAAGATAAAGGTGTTGCTGTAGGAGTTTCAGACGTCTAGGAAGATTCCCAGACGTCTTAACGAACGGGGGCGTGAAGTTGCGGCGGCTGTGGTGGTGGATGCTGGTGATGTCGGTGAGGGTGGTGCACCCTAAGGTGCTCATAGTAATGCAAACGAGCTCCAGATGGCGGTGTGACCTGTCACGCCATACGCCCACGGTGGTGGAGGCTCGTCGCCACGGTTGAGGCCGGTGGTGGAGCGAATGAGAGGTCAAGTCTCTGCACAGTGATGAATCGGGGTGGAGGCCTCCTCTCAACGGCAGCTCTCCCTTCTCCTTTTGTAGCCACTACCACACTGATTTCAAATTCAAAATGCCGTAGCATGAATGTGATGCAAGGAGGAGGAGGCGGAGGCGAAGGAGTTACCTATGCAAGGAGAAAAAGAATAAAAGAATAAAATAATTAGGGTTATTTATACATAACACCTTAACTTCTATGTTAATTAAAATAGTGCATCTAATCAATTAACTAATTAAATGTATGCAACCCTAGGTTAATTCTAAATACATGAATTATGTACTTAAGCTAAAAATATGAATTAATTTATTTACATCCTAATATATGCTACGTAAATGTTAAAATTAATTTAATGTCTAGACATTTAGATACTTAAATAGCCCACGAATATGGGCTAATCATTGCCCTACGCACCCCGTATGCAAACAACCTCTGTTTATCCTCTCTTATTCTCTCTTCTTTCTTCTTCTCTCTCCTCTCTCTCAAAACTCGTGTAGCCTGAGGGTACTAATGACACGCCTAAACCCTAATTTAGTCTTTTATAGACCACTAAGTAGGATTAGGATTTAGGAAAGTCATTAATTGCCCAAAATACCATTGAAAATTGGTTTATTCACATTATAATCCTATTCATTTCATTTCAAGCATAATTTAAGCTACACAACTCGAATTCACGTCAAACAAGCGTCGTTGGAAAGCTCACAACGTAAGGAATCTAATGGTGGCCCACATGGAACCCTTCTGATGAGGTTTGACCAAAGGTTAACCGAAAACACATGTTCTTCACATTTTACAAGACATTCACACTTGCACCAAACCTAAAGTATGTTTACAAGTGTTCGTTCGCTTTAATCAGGGTAAAAAATACATGTTGTAATATAACAACTAGAGCGAAATAAACATTCAAAAATTTATAATCTCAAAATGTGAGTTCCGAGATTGTCTCAAGGAGCAAGAAATTGCACAAATACCACTAATCAATTGAATAGAATATGAAGCATAGAAGTTTGGTGCAAAAGAAATGAATGATCAATGTAACAATCAAACTCAAAGTAATTGAATAATAGCAAAGGCAAAAAAAAGTATTTTGAATCAACTAAGACAACCCAAATCGTAGCAAAAATCGACCCACTTCTCTTTTGACAAACTTCAACCAAAGCCCTCTCTTTTTCTCAGATCCAAATTGGGTTGTACCCACGCCCGTGTGGATGGGCGCGCGTGTGCATGCACGTGGGTGTATAGGGACCCGACCCCCTGATTCTAAGCAACTAATGGGGTCGGTGTTTCCTTTTGCGGCCAATTGAAGAGGACCAATACACAAGGTGGGACTAAATGTCCCACCTTCTTCATTCTCTTCACGTCGAGCTACTGGTGATGTCGACGATGAATTGATTGTTGGATATGAAATCCATGGCTTGGATGGAGAGCTATGAGGAATCCACAACAGCTGGAGGTGGAATCAACCTTGTCGCAACATCGGATACAACATCTGTCACCGAGGAAGAAAGCAAATCCGACGAGACCTGCGTATAAGTATATAGACCTCTTTTTCCCCAGTTAAAAGCATTAAAAGCTCCAGTGAAGCACACTAGAGCGAAGCCCTAATGCTATTAGCTTTGCATGTGGATGGAGGGTGGTAGTGGTGAAGCTTGAAGAAGCTACATCGGCAGTGATGGTGGACGATGATGGAGGTAATGATGAAGCTAATTGACGTAGGCAAAAGCTCAGCGAGGGTGAGGGGAAGCTTTTTCCCAGGTCAATTGGTCGAGGGGGTGATGTCGGTGAGGTGGTGATGAGAGAATCATCATGGCTCCTAATTGTCACTAATTAGTTAGTTTCCCTAGCTAATTAACTAAGAATACAATAAATATAGGGTTAATTATATTATAGGGGTTAAAATAAGTTAAAAATACAAAATTAAGGATCAATTAATCTTAATAATAATTTAATTAATAATTGGACTCAAAATAATAATAATTGGCAACATAAAAAGTATTTTATTTAACTTAATTAATTTAAAGAGCTAAGTACTTAATTAACCTATTTAATTATATCATTTAAATAAATATAGCTAACAAGGGAAAAAATGTAATTTCAAGGAATAAATATAATACTTACCTAATTTATCATAATATATAAAAATTTGAAAAAGAAATAAATTAAAATAAGCCTTAAAACTCACTGTTTACATTTCAGTCCCTCACTTTTATTTCATGTGAGTCCTTTTTATTATCATTCTGGTCCTTTTGATTACAAAAATACTCCTATGAACACGTCTTCTTCAACCTCTCTTCTTCATCACAGATGGCTGAGGACAACTAGTGTCTGTACCTACCGATTACCGTTCATCCGACGTCTGAACCTCACCGAAGCTACCGCCCAGCTTGCGCTCACCATCTCCTCCACATTCGACGACCCGGATGTCCTCAAAATCCTATTTAGACTAGGTGGATAACCTCACCAGCGTCAGAGACAATGCTAGTGGTTACCTTGAACCTAGCCACTTTCCCATCCAGATTCAACCCCCCTGACCTTCGCTACCGCCTATAAATAGACCACAACACCTCTGATTCACGGTTAGCGACCCCCTTCCTCCCACCGTGGTCGTTCATAGGTTTTCCTCCATTCTCCAACGTCTTTCCATCCCCATTCTCGAGCACTACTGTCGAGGAGCACTGCCTCCCTCACCTCCTCTTCCTCTCCACCCTGCCAACGGTGTTGCAGCACCCCATAGCTTTGATCCTTTCACTTCGCTTGGCCAAAGATTCTTTTCCCAACTACTTCAATTTCGCTCTCATTATCTCTCTACCATTAGCGAATTCCCTCACCTCCCTCATCTAGGTAATCATAGTTAGCCGTAGCTTTTAGCATAGATTAGCTTAGCGTAGTTAGTTAAGTCATTAGTTTAGTGCTAAGCCAAGTTTGTACTTTGTCTTCCATAGCTCAAACTAGCTAATTCTGGATCGCCTGACCTCCTTTCACTGATCTAATCACCTAATAAATTTCTTCATTCTTCCATGATCATGATCCACCTTCTCTCCTCTTAAATTGATCACCTATCCATTTAATTCCATTCTACCTTCACTGGACTCCGCTGCTGTCTATGGCGAAGGTTTCTGGCTTATTTCACACAATTGGGGTTTTGCACCAGTTCCACATGACACAAGGACCCCATTCTTGCTATCAATTTGATTGATCACACCTAAACACAAAAACACCTAATTTCCACATCAACTTCTGAGCACGCTGTCAATGGTGGCTTAGAAGAGTTCTACTCACCAAATCCATCACCTAATCATCTCCGCCTAGTCGAATCTAACTGTTCCTCTCACTCAATTGAGTGGGAGAATAGTTCTTGAGCTCATACAAACCCAAGATGAATCTTTATTGGATTCTTTGATAAATCCTTGTATTAGTTCTTCAATTTATTCAATTGAAGTGTTCTTAAGGTTCTGTTAAACCTTAGGAATCTTTTAAGACATTCCCCAAATTGATTCATGGAGATTTGATCTTTGCTAACATAAATCCGCCTTCACTGGAGCTCTGGTGAGCTCCGACGAGCTCAATTTGAGCCTCAGCCCTCATAACATGGTGAAAAACTTCAGATTAGGTCATTTGGATTAGAGGAACATAATCCACTTGTTGGACTTGTGTTTTAATGATAATTACCCCTAGTTGATCATCATCTTCTCCAACTCTGGAAAAATTGGAGAGATGTTATCATTGAGGCTTAGCATCTAAATTCAGGTCCATAAGCTTGAGCAAAACATATAGAGTCTATATTAGTTTTCATTTAGGTCTGAGATGCTCTAGTTTCTTTTGTCGAACACATCACAGTTGAAGCTTAGGCAGCAATGCTTGAGAGAACCTAGGGAGTGATCAAAACATAGATTTGAAGTGTTGAATCGATTCCTAGGATAGATTTTAGCTTGTTTAGACCTTTAATCTTTTCTGGAATGCTTTCATCTGAAAAGTCAAATTTTAGGCTTTATGAGTAAACTCTAAGTCGACTCTTAGGTTTCAGAGTTTGAACCTCTAGTTTAAAGGTTGGGTTGAGTTTTTGTGATGCTTCGTATATTAATGGAGTTGATTTAGACATGATTTATTAAGGAATTTAGTTGATTTCAATATCAAGATAGTTTGGGTTCAAATTGAAACCCAAAGTTTTTAGAGCTCTTTCATTGAGTTTTAATGCCAAATCTTGCTTAGATCAGTCACTGTTAATCCTTAGAAATGATCTAAATCTAGTTTTGAGGTTTTAATCCATTTGCTGGTCAGATTCAAATCTGAATTAGAGTTTTATACGCTGATCATTGAAGCTCTGAATCTCTTGAGCTTTCCTAAGCTTGCTAGACCTCTATTCCTCTATCAAACCCTTCGGATTGATCCTTAGAATCTAATTAGACCCTCAATTGAGGGCATCTTATTGTCTGCAAGTCATTGGACCTGAGATACTCTCTCTAAAGAATGTAAGAGCCATGGTGACAGTGCCATGTTCTCCCTGCGAATCTTTGAATCAATTGAGATCCAAGCACTAAATTGGTGCTAAAATTGGAAAGCCAAGATCTAGGGCCTTTGGTCGAGCTTTTAATCGCTCAATTTTGAGTTCTGTGTTGGTTGGAATCATCCCTCGAAGATCCGACTGGTGAACGCTACGTGAAGAAGAAGCATCATCTTTTGTCCCACCGCGGAAACCTGTGACTACGCGCACATGTATAAAATGTTTTCGGTGCCCCAGTGCTTCAGTTGTCAGCGTTAGATGCGCCAAAAACCTATACCCTCTTCTGAGTGCGTGCATGCATGTGCGTGTGCCTGTGTATGCGTGGGCCCAGGTGGGAGTGAGCTTTGTGGGCCTAGAATTGGCTCGATACTGGGCAAAATCCAAAAGGCTAAAATCCACCATTAATTGAACTAGGACTGGGTCTCCAGTAAGGTTTGATCTGGTCGTCGTGGACTGTGTATCCTCAAAAAGGGCTCGATTTGCCCATTAAATAAATTTCAATTTAAGTAAAAAAGGTGGGTTTAATGGCTTAAAAATGGTTAAGTGCGGAACGAATGCATAATGAGTTAAAATGAGTGAGTTAAAGAGAAGAATTGAGGGTGAAGCTTAAAAATTTAGCTAAGTGTGGAATGAAAGATTAAGTGTTAATTAAGAGAAGAAGAGAGAGATGTACGAGCAAAAAGAGTGAGCTAAATGAGAAAGGAGAGAGAAGGATGAAGTCTGAGAACTGAGATTAATTAGTGTTTAAGCTTCTCTTGTATATAAAGGCATTATTTTTCATTGTAATTTCTTTTTATCCCTTATCTTGTGTAAACATTCAAAGTAAACATTTCTTTTCTTTGATATTCAATGTAAAAATCTTTCATGCACATTTCCTTCATATAATGGAATAGTTGCAAGTTTTAATTATTCAATTTTATGTGCAATTGTTCATGCGCTTAACATATTACTTAATTATAGATTTAATTAATCAATTTATTAGTTAATTATGCACTAGAATAAAATGGTGAATTAAATTAAGTTTATGCCTCCCAGTGAACGACCTAAACTCAATTAGTTAAAAGAAATAACAATCTAAAATATTATTTTAGCTTGACCCTATACTACAATCAATGACACCGATTTCACAATTCAAGTTAACCTAAGTTTATTCTTTACATGATTAATTAAGCCTAATAACCATAATTAACTATGTTGAGAATTGTACCATCAGGTGGCGATGAAGGTGGAGGTGGTCATTGGAGGTGGAGCTCGCAGGTCCTAGAGGCTGCAAATGGAGCTTTAGAGCTCTAGATTCCTAATTGGAGGGTTAAGAAGAAGCCCTAACCTAATTGGATGAAAGGAGGAGGGGAGATGCTCACCGAGGGTACACCGACGATGAGGAAGATGATGAGGTCATCGCAGCAGAGGAGATGGAATTGAGGCATGAAGCTTCCCGTGAAGCTTCGTGGGATGAAGGAGAGAGGAAACCCTCTGCCTATTGTACATGGTAGAGGGTGATGAGGCGGGGCGGTGGAGCTCTGAGCTGCTTCATTGTCACCGGCGAGGAGAGGAAGAAAGAGAGGAAATCCAATCAAATTGCGGATGCTTTGTGCTTGGAAAAGTCTAAGCCTTTAAGTAGAGGAGAATTCTACATCAATCAAACCCAAGTTCGCAAGATTTGATTGCGAATTTGGTCATTTTTGGATGACCGACTCTTGGCCAAATCAGAGGAGATTCATGCCAAATCAGAGCTCAAGATATAGCTTGCTCAATTAGTCTTGATCTAGCGATCAATCGCACCAAATTTGGTGGGATTTGATAGAGATTTACTCAATCAAAATCCCATACAAATCTCACCAGCTTTGGGTTGCTCTACATCGTATTTTAGGAAGAAGACCGACTGACATCAGCGTGACGTCAACCAAGGACCTATATGCAAAAAGATTCAAAATGTAGGGGGATTTTTGTAATAATCAGAGACTAATGGGGTAAAATGCAAACTTAGTCAAGATGGACTCTGATTGGGTTGAAGATTTAGGGATAACCTAATTTGGACCCAAGGAATATAATGGTGATCTCAAATTTAGATTTTGATGAAGTTTGACTAGATAATTTACACTTTAACCCAAAATGTATCAATTTCCCATCTTGATCTCTATTTTTGGTCAATATGGGTTCATTTTGTAAAAGTGAATGTTCCAAACCACATAAAAAAATTTTCAACGATTTTTATAAGGTTTCTATTACATTTATTTCTGCAAAACCCTTTCAATTAAAGTGGGGCTGTAATTAGGATTTTATTCATAAATTAACCTTCAATTCTCAGAAAACCCTAAATCAGTCAGTTCAAGCCTACTTCTTGAGAATTTGAGGCTCATTTGAACTTTCATTAGGCACAGTCTCACCCCTTAGCTAATCTGCATTTGTAAATAGTCATTAAAACAATAGAATTAACTTAATTTCCATTTGCTTCTCAAATTCAGAATAGAATTGAATTCTACCCTTTTTATGATTAGTAACGAGCATTTATCCTTGGAAATTAGCTAAGTAAATCCAGTTATGAAAGATGATAGTGTTACCATCATAACCCCATAACTAACTTTTGCTAGTCCCAAGCAAAATCCTATGGAATATAACTAGATTTCTAGACCAGAATTTGTCGTCAGGATGCCTTATCATGCTAGACCTCTAGAGAATTGTTTGAAATACCAACCCTAGCCCTTAAGGTACTCAAGTACTGGTGTTACGACCCGAACCTAGCTCCTCATGGAACCTGGGAACGACTCTCCTTAACTAATCCCAAGACCCAGTCGTCCACACATGCAATATCGCGTAACAGTAGTCTTAACTAACCCGGCTCCCTTAGAAATAAGCCAAATGCAAAAATACAACATTCCACACATGCAATATAGCTAAGCATTAATTAGAAGATAGCAAACGCAACAATAGTCTCAAGTAAATATCGCGCCACAAGTGAAAACAGAGTTTACTAACTAGCCGTCACAACAGAAACAGAAAGACGTATAGCAACATTACAGGTTCCAAATGTACTAAAAAGAAATACTCACTAAAGTAGTAGGACAGCGTATCCAAAGTGGAAACAAAAAACTGGAACAGACTAAGGCTAGGCTTGACTAGGACCAGCCCCCTCCGTAGCTGGTGGTGCTGGCCGCTTACCTCCCTAACTTGAACGTAGTGGCAAACATCAGCAAAATGCTGAGTAGAATGGCAAACTTAAGAACATATAAGGCATTTAACTGCTAAAAGCAGTAAACTATTTATGCAGTTTCAGTTATTCAAATAGTTAACGTCTGGTTCTATTCATAATCACTAGTTGTTTAGTATTTATTTAGGCATTCTAGTAAAGGTCCATGTCATCACTTGATTCACATATACCCTATGGGAACAATCTTGTTGTAGTTTTCTCGCGATGCAGGACGTAAACATGGTACTCTCCTGGCCGAGAGAGTACCTCATGGTAGTCCCACACCCGGTCCACTATCCCGGGGTCACGGTTGCGATGTAGCGGTAACTAGGGCATACGCGATAGACGCATGGGTAGCTATCTCGCACTGGCACGTGGTCAGTCCTTTCCGCTGACAGGTATGCTCTAACGTATAACACAGAACAGAACAGAATAGAAGCCTCGCCCCTCACTAGTCTACGTACCCTCGCCCGACTATCCCGGTTTGCCAAGTGGGCCCAACAGGAGTCGATGTAGCTAGGCCATTTCTATCCTAGGTCCCAACCCAAGGGAAGGCTAGCTCTCTCCTTACACAAAAGTGACAGTACGTCTCCTCGGTACCACGTACACGAGGGCCAACTCACTTTCCGTACCCAAGTTCAACCAACAGTCATGCCTGTATAGGTGAGATTATTCCATCATACATTAGAATTTTCATATCACAATAGTTTAGCTAATTTTCTAGTTCCCCATAAGGTTCGTGAATAATACTCGTCTCACACCATCAAGTGCATGCATCTCTATTTACAATGAAATTTCAATCATGGAAATAAGCAGTTCGTGATATAACACTAAAAGCATTTAGCTACATCATTTGACTTTTTTTTTTCTTACAATGTGGAAATGATCATCATGCATATTTAAGTTGTGTCAATCAAAGTTCATGTACTGAACGTAAATATACATCATTCTCAATCCTTAGGGTTTACTTTATAACTAGGTTTTAGATGGAAAACTCTACTTTGACATCCACTTAATCAAACCAACGAAAAAGAGTAGAGGAAGTCCACTCTACCAAGGGGTACAGGTGATATGGGGGCACGAGTGGCGTATCCCGCTGCCTTTGTAGGTCCCGTGCACACCACGGACTGGAGGCCTACACCAAATCGCCAGTCAAACCAAGCATTAATTTCATTGACTAACATTTCAGCACGTCAAATAGGCTCAAAACAGTGTGGAAACAACTCTAAAATGTAGGAAATTCAAAAAGGCTTCCAAAAATAACTTGATTGTGCAATTCTGACCTCGTTTGGGCCCTGAACCGACCCAAACACTCCTCCTGATTCACCTGAATCGGGCCAGGCGGGTTGGTCTGGTTGGACCAGCCGCCTGCATGCATCAGACGCACGTACCGACGGAGATCAGACGTCTAGGGTGAGTCCGAGACGTCTTAAACATGCGTAGGAACTCACCTGGAACTCCTGCTTCTACTCTCGTCATCTGCTACCTCCCACAACTGTCTATGGGTGCAGTCAGACGCTGACACCACTCCCGACTGTCTGGGGTTGCAATTGGACGTCTGATACCACCTCAGATGTCCGAAAGCACCTCGATTGCCGATTGTGTGTGCTTTCTCAACACCCTTCTCCTCTGCGTAGCCCACCTCCCCATGCAAGCATGGACCCCAAGACTGTACACGACACAAACGCCTCGATCAGGTCTCACCTCAGGTCCTGCATGCGTCTGGACATCCGAAACTCACCTTGGACATCTGCGGAGCCTCCCAACCGTCTACTGGGCTTCACGGACATCTGATGATTGCAGAAGATGCGCCTGCGCCTTGCACGCAGAACCTCCTCACAGCATAAACTCACCTCGTCTGCGGTGCAGCAGCCCTCCTCTCCCTCTCGGTCTCTCCTCCCTTTCACTCCCGCTCGGTCTCTCCTTGCTCTTACTCCCACTCTCGCTCACTGCTTGCAAGGGAAAGAGAGGTGGTAGGAGCGTCGCTTGAGGAGGATGATGGGGGGTGCGGAAAATGAGGAGGGGTTTATATAGGGGTCTTAGACTAGGGTTTAGGGCACGTGTTTAAGTGGGGCCCAAGGAAATTGCACCTAGCCCCGCAGAACAATTTGGGGGGTGTAAAAATTACGTTAAGTCCCTCTAAGAGTCACAAAAAATTGCACGGTGTCTCCTTGGTGCGTAGAAAAAAATTACAACAAGGCACCTAAGGTTCAAGAAAAGCCAAATGACCCTTAGGAAGGGTCATTTCAACATAACAAACTTAAAAGAAGTTTCACCCTAGAAACTTGAACTAAACTAGGATGCAGAAAGAAATAGAGTATGCACATAACAAACTTAAAGATGATCAAAGTAGGTTAGAGATTATGTACCTACAAAAAGCTCCGGGTACCGATCCTGCATTGCCGCGTCGGGCTCCCATGTCGCCTACTCGTGTTGCTGGCTTTTCCATAGGACTTTCACTAGTGGCACTTCCATTCACCTCAAGTTCTTGACGGCTCTATCCAATATCTGTACAGGCCTCTCTAGATAGGTCAAGTCATCTCCCACATCGATACTCTCGTGGCTTAGAATGTGGCTGGGATTGACGATTTATCTCCTGAGGTTGGAGATGTGGAACACGTCGTGCACACCTAATAGCTGAGGAGGAAGGGCAAGTCGGTAAGCAATGGGTCCCACCCGTTCCAGGACCTTTAAAGGTCCCACAAATCTCGGCACGAGCTTGCCTTTCACCCCAAAATGCTGCAAGCCCATCATGGGCGAAACATAGAGAAAGGCGTGATCTCCAATCTCAAGCTGCACCTCCTGACGCTTCCTATCAGTGTAGCTCTTCTATCCGCTCCTGACAGTATGGAGTCATCTGTGAATCTGCTCTATCACCTTCTGATTCTAATGGATCAACCTAGGACCAACCTCCCACTTGGTCCCTAAGTCGACCCAACTCAGGGAAGCCGTACACTTCCACCCGTATAATCCCTCATAAGGTGCCATGCCAATAATTGAGTGGTAGCTACTGTTAAATGCAAACTCTGCTAAGGGAAAATGCTCCTCCTAGGAGCCTCTCTAGTCTAGTACATTGGTGCGTAGAAGGTCCTTGAGGGTCTGAATGGTGCACAGTGATTGTCCGTCGGTCTGGGCATGGTAAGCAATGCTGAATCTCAAGTGAGTCCCCAAAGCCTGCTGGAACTCCGCCCAAAACTGGGAAGTGAAATGGGTATCTTTGTTAAATATGATCTCGCGGGAAATTCTGTGAAGATGCACCACATCCCTGATGTAGAACTTTGCTAACTGTGCTGGCTCGAACGTGACTCGAATCGGCAAAAATCACATTGTCTTCGTCAATTTGTCCACTATAACCCAAATGGCATCGTGTCCCCACTGTGTAACCAATAGCCCCACTACCAGATAGTGACACTCTTCCAATTCCACTATGGCACAGGAAGTGGCTGTAGTGGCCCTGCAGGCCTCTAGTGCTCGACCTTCACCTGCTGGCACACCAAACACTGCTACACAAACTCACCAACATCCCGCTTCATCCCCCTCCACCAGAAGTCACGGCATAAATCATAGCATATCTTGGTGTTCCCGGGATGTATGGTGAACCTGAACCTGTGTGCCTCAGCCAGAAGCTCCCTCAACAGTTCCTCGTCTCTGGGAACGCACAAACTCCACCTAATGCGTAGGATCTCATCAGTGAAAGTGAAGTCTTTTGGGTCCCCTATCAATACCCTGTCTCGCAGCATCTGCAGATACGAATCAGCCATCTGTCTAGTAATGATACGGTCTATGAGCTCTGGTCGTGCCTGTCTCATCATTGTACCTACCCCGCAGTATCCACGTGGCTCCTGAGGTCACCAACTGCCCACCTCTTGCATGAGCCGCCAACTTTGTGCCTATAAGCTAACCAAGTGGGCAGACGCCTTTCAGCTCAAGTCGTTAGCCACCATGTTGGCCTTCCCCGAATGATAAGAGATGCTGCAGTCATAGTCCTTTCGAAGTTCTAACCAACGTCTCTGCCTCATATTAAGCTTCTTTTCATCAAATAGGTGCTTAAGGCTCTTATGATCCATGAAGATCTCAAAAGTCTCATCATACAGGTAGTGCCTCCATGTCTTCAATGCGAAGACAATCGCTGCCAGCTCCAAGTCATGAATGGGGTAGTTATGCTCATGGGGCTTTAGTTGCCACGATGCATAAGCGACAACGTGACCTCCCTACATGAGCACACCACCCAACCCCTGTAATGAAGCATCTGTGTAAACTACGAACTCGCCACTACTATCTGGAATAGGGAGTACAGGGGCTAAAGTCAGTTTCCCCCTCAGCTCTTGAAAGCAACCCTCACACTCTTTTGTCCAAGTAAAAGGCACATCCTTCCTAGTCAACTAAGTCATAAGACGTGCAATCTAGGAGAATCCTCTTATAAACCGTCGGTAATAGCCTATTAGCCCCAAGAAACTATGTATCTCTATCATTATACGTGGCCTCTATCACCTGAGCATGGCCCCAGCCTTGGCCAGATCCACAGCTAACTCATCTCCCAAGACCACATGGCCCAAGAAAGTAACCTGCCTCAACCAAAACTCGCACTTGCTGTACTTGGCATACAGCCTGGGCCATCTCAAAGTGTCCAGAACCATGCGTAGATGCTGCCCATGCTATGACTAATCCCAAGAGTAAACTATCACACCATCGATGAAGACCACCACAAATTGGTCCAAGTAATGTCTAAAGATGCAGTTCATCGGGTCCATGAAAGCAACGAGGGCGTTGGTCAACTTAAATAGCATGACCAAAAACTCATAGTGTCCATACCGAGTACAGAAAGCTATCTTGGAGACATCTATCTCCCTGATCTTCAACTAATGGTAACCCAACCTCAAGTCTATCTTGGAGAATACCGTGGTGTCTCTCAACAGGTCAAAGAGGTCATCAATACAGGACAACGGATACTTGTTCTTAATGGTGACCCGATTCAGCTGCCTATAGTCAACACAAAGCCGAAGGGTGCCATCCTTCTTCACAAACAAAATAGAGGGCCCCCATGAGGACACACTAGGCCTCACAAAGCCCTTCTCTAACAAATCCTGCAACTAGGACTTGAGCTCTCGCAGGTCAAGTGGTGCCATCCTGTATGGTGCAGTGGAGATGGGGCTGGTCCCTGATACCAATGAGATCTCAAACTCGATCTCATGCTCAAGTGGTAGTCCTAGTAGCTCCTCTGGGAAGACGTTGGGGTACTCGCAGACCACCGGAACACTCTATAGGTCAGCTGCTAGGCTAGGCTCTGCTACAACATAATCTAGAAGGCCCTCACACCCCTGACTCACTAGCTTCGTTGCCCGAAGCGTGGAGATGCACCTAAAACCTCCGTCCACTGGCTAGCCGTGGAACTTAAAGGGAGGTGGCTGAGGTATTGTTGAAAGTGGAAAACTATGCGATCAAAGTTGGATTTGAAAAACCCGTCGTTGTAGTTCAATTTGCGAAGCAATCTGTCAACAATTAAAATTTAACCAAAATTCGTAAAGAATTTCCGGGTCGAATACAGAGAGGTTACATCGATCTAAAATCCGTGATTATAATTTTTTAGTATTTTTGTTTGAAAGCGAGATAATCACAATGAAACTGATATTAACACTAAGAGAGAGAGAGAGAACAATCACTTGATATATGACTACTGTTTTTACACTAGAAAGCAGGAAATGATTATAGCTAGAAAACGGAAAATTCTATTCTAGAAAGCGATAAAAAGAAGGGAGAGAGATGTTATCCTCCTCGACGATTGCTTGGAGGACGAGCTGGACGGAGCGACACCTGGAAGATGGAGGACAAGGCGGGAAGGAGGACGAAGCAGGAAGAAGCGGGAACGAGGCAGAACATCGTTGTCGTCGTGGGATCCACTTTCGAAACGGGGGCGAGAAAACTTTGGATTTGGCTCTAAAGGAGCATCCTAAGTGTGGGATAAGCTTCTCTAGAACTTTGGAGAGGGAGAGAGGTGAAGGAAGGGATGAGAATTTCGTAGGGTAGGGGTCTCCTTTTATAGTTGCAAGGATTGGGGGCAATTTGGTCATTACATATTTAAAACATTAAATGTGGGGGTCTTTAGTGACGGAATTGCGCGTCACTAAAGACTCGATCGTGGCCTTACGTGCGCACCCACCCGCACCCTCACTCCTTCCTTGCACCTCAACGCAAAAGCAACGTTCTCGCAAGATCAGCCGTCCGATCTCAAGATCAGACAGCTTAAAGTCGTTCCTTGCCCGCTTCATCTTCAACTACAGCGCCCGTGCGTGCGATGGAGCATGCAGAAGCGCGTCATTGTGCACGTATGCGATCCAAAGCACCACCACACGCCATGTCTCCGCTCCTCGCCCACACAATCTTCATCTGACGGCCGGAATCAACACGCCCCGCTCCCTAGTTGAATTGAGGCTCTCGAAGAGGCTCAAACCTGCGACCTCTATCTCGTCCGCAGCTGCATGACCATTGCGCTGTCGTGATGGATTATCACATTTCTCACCAAGACGCGCACGCTCATGGCCGTTGAATCAAGATCCAACGGTCTAGATCCAATCGTGCGTGCGAGGAGAGAAAGAGAGGGCATAAGAGGATAGAGAGAGTAGCGGGCGTTGATCTCAACTGTTGGATCAAGATCCCATGGTCGAGATTGATTGATTCATTGAGGAGAGAAAGGGCAACGGCGGGTCCTTGGGCTAATTGGGCAACTGGGATGGCGCCATGTGATGCCATCTTAACCGTCCATCTTTTGTGACTTCCAAAAGGTGCCACGAATGTTGGATTGGATCGATTTTCACGTCGTTAGGCTGCGATTGTCGATCCAAACCCATCCGTACAGTCGGATTTGTCATCTAAAGTGTGGATTGACACCATCTAGGCCCTTGATTTCTGAGCTTCCTCGAACTATATCTAGTGCTACGAATATCCGATTGGGGCGATCTTGAAGTCGTTGAACTCCAGTCGTCGCCTTGATCAGATCTGTATGGTTGAATCCTCGGTCCGAGGCCCTGATTAAAAGTTGCCCTGTCCCTGGCCATAAAAGGAGACAATTACTATATAATTTGTACAATTTGACCTAAATGCGTTACTATGCATGTTATGCAATATTTACAATGCATGATGCTAATATGGTACTAAGAACATGTATTAATAGATATTTTTGGCTATTTAGTTGTATGCACATCATAGCCCCACGCCTATCTTTTGCTAGTCCTTAGCAAAAACTACATGCTATTTATAAAAGTATTAAGATTGGATTACTCGGGCAAAAGTCATTTTCAACATTAAGAAATTTTTACTTAGGACCTGAACTTCAAAGACACAATAGCACCCAGGTATCTACCAAAATGCAAACCGCCCCCTCGCCTTATTCAAAGAAGGATCTCTTTTTCACTTTTTTTTCTTTTCTATTTTTTTTTGGAGTTTTGAGTTTAGGATTTTAAAGCAGCTTTCTCCGACCACTCAACAGACCCAAGACTTGATGAGAACCCTAAGTTGTAAGCATCCTTTTGTGAATATGATAGACTCGTTGATCGGCAATCAGAACAAACTTCGGGTTTCTATGCCCCTAGGTGATCTCAAAAAGAATTCTGCCCAAAGGTGTATCTATATGATCGGTAGCTTTCTCCCTACTTTTATTTTTATTGGGTCAATACACGGATGAATCCAGTGCATATCTCCCCGGCTTATTCTACTTCTCTGCTTCTTCGTAAGTGTTTTAGGAATTAAATGTGTATTTCTTGAGCTGGGATCTGGATAACCTACCAATAGGCTGTTACCCACAATAACTTGCCAGCCATACTCATGCAGAGAAGTGTAGCTTATTTCTTTTGTTTCTTTTTTTTCTTTTCTCCTTTTCTTTTTCTTTTTCTTTTCCTTTTAGGCTTTTTTTTTCTTTAAGTAGGTGGCTTCCCTGGTTTAAGATTTACCTAAAGGCAGCAGGAAAAGAATGGTCCAGTGGCTAGGCTCTAGACAACCTACCTATGGGCTGTTACCTACAATAACTTGCTAGCTATACCACCCTAGAAGGTTCATTAGTTACCCAATTTTCGTTAAAATTGCCAAACAATGAGTCAATGCGAATAGTATGTAGATGCTTAGACTTAAAGTTCCCTCAAATCAGAAGGTGGGTTAATAAGTCGTGTACTTATCACCCCAACTTATTTAATTAAATTGAAATAGGATTCAGGATGACAAGGACTCAATAAACAAATCCACATTTTTGTGGATACCTGGCCTAATTGAGCCCAAAGACCTAAAGGGTCTTAGTGTTCAAATCCTACTATATTATTTCCTAAGATTGAAAAGTCCTAATGCCCAGGTATTTTCTCCTAATTCAAATTTTTTTTTAAGAAAAATAAGTAAATTTACAAGAATTCCACAGAGCTGACAAAATGATTCAGAAATGAATCCACCTCCCCATGCCTACTTGGTGCAATCCCTGCATTGAGAATAAAAGACATGAAAGGAAGGATAGAATGTAGAAGATATCACCTAAATATGATGCTGGGGTTAGCTTTGAGTTAGACTATACAACTGCTAAGTTTAATGCCATCAGATAGGCGAAGTCCAGCCAAAGAAATCACAATGTGATTAGAGCAACCGTGTCAGAGACGGGTTCTGGAACAATACGGTCAATAAAAGACTTCAGATGTTGATCGTTGACTTTAAATGAATTACCCGTCTTTGGGTCAGAGATCTGAATGGCCCAATTTGGAAATATCTGATCGATGATGAACGGGCCGTTCCATTTTGACCTAAGTTTACCAGGAAAGAGCTTAAGTCGAGAATCAAAGAGTCAGACCTTCTGGTTCGACTCAAAGCTCTTGCGGGATATCAATTGGTCATGAAGAGCTTTGGTCCGAGCCTTATAAATCATGGCATTCTCGTATGCATCATTTCTAAGCTCCTCAAACTCAAACAGTTGGAGTTTCCATATCATTCCGGCTGAACTCAAATTCAGATTACACTGCTTGATTGCATAGAATGCCCTATGTTCAATCTCTACGGGTAAATGGCATGCCTTTCCATACACCAGAAGAAACGATGACATGCCGATAGGAACTTTGTATGCTGTATAGTAGGCCCAAAGAGCATCCTTAAGCTTTTGAGTCCAGTCTTTACGATCAGGCCTAACCATTTTCTGCAGAATATTCTTGATCTCTCGATTGGAGATCTCGGCCTGTCCATTCGTCTGGGGGTGGTAAGGTGTGGAGATTCTGTGATTTATCCCATACTTTGCTACTAAATTACGGAACTAGGCATTAGTGAAGTGAGTACCACCATTGCTGATGATGGCCCTCAGAATCTCAAAACAACTGAAGATGTTCTTCTTGACAAAATCGATGACCACCTTGTGGTCATTGGTTCGGGTGGGAATAGCCTCGATCCACTTGGACATGTAATTAACAGCGACAAGAATGTACTGGTGTCCAAATGAAGGGAGGAAGGGTCCCATGAAATCGATGCCCCAAACATCGAAGATTTCAACGGGAAGAATCAGGTTTAGAGGCATCATGTCTCTCTTGGTTATGCTCCCAAGTGCCTAACATCGGGAACACGACCTCAAGAATTCCTGGGCATTCTTGAATAAAGACGACCAATAGAATCCAGATTGCAAAATCTTTACAACCGTCTTTTTCCCAGAGAAATGTCCACCACACGTAGATGCATCACAGAACCCGAGTATACTTTTGAATTCATTCTTCGGAACACATCGGCGAATAATCTGATCAGAGCTGATGCGGTACAATTCAAGATCCTCCCAAAAGTAATATTTGGCCTCAGATTTGAGTCTATCTCGTTGTTGCTTGGTCCAATCCTAAGGGATTTGACCAATGGCCAAATAATTTACGATGTCTGCAAACCACGAAGTTTGGACCCTGATGCTGCAAGGATAGTCTCATCTGGAAAAGTATCAGCAATCGGAATATTCGAACGAGAAGAATCACTCAGAAGTCTCGAAAGATGATCCTCCACCACATTCTGTGCCCTAGATTTATCTTTGATTTCAAGATCGAATTCTCGAAGTAGCAGAATCCATCAAATAAGCTGGGGCTTGGCATCCTTTTTGGCTAAGAGATGTCTCAAGGCCGAGTGGTTGGTATATACTATGACATGAGACCTTAAGAGATAAGCCCTAAATTTCTCCAAAGCAAATACTATAGCTAGCAATTCCTTCTCAGTAACAGTGTAATTCCTCCAGGCCTCATCCAGAGTTTTGCTGGTGTAGTAGATGACAGAGGGTTCCCTGTCGATCTTCTGACCCAAAATAGCCCCGACCACGTAATTAGAAGCGTCATTCATGATCTTAAATGGGGCTATCCAAACCGATGCTTGCAACACCAAAGCACAAGTGACTACCATTTTAAGAAAATCAAATGCCTTATGGCATGATTCGTTGAAATCAAACTGCGTATCTTTGGCAAGAAGGTTGCTCAGAGGGCGAGCAACCTTAGAGAAGTCCTTGATGAACCTCCTATAGAATCCCACACGACCAAGAAATGATCAAATTTGTTTGACAAATGTGGGAGGAGGAAGTTTAGAGATAGCATCAACCTTAGCTTTGTCAACTTTGATTCCCCGTTTAGAGATTACATGACCCAAGACGATGCCTTCTTGTATCATGAAATGACTCTTTTCCCAGCTAAGGACCAGTCTTATTTTGATGCATCATTAAGGATCGTTTCAAGATTAGCCAGGCAAGAATCAAACGATTCTCCAAAAATAGAGAAATCATCCATGAATACTTCCATAAACTCTCCCACCATGTTAGAGAATATGGCTAGCATACACTTTTGAAAAGTTGCAGGTGCATTGCATAAGCCGAATGGCATCCTACAAAAAGTAGAGGTTCTGTAAGGATCGGTGAAAGTCATTTTTTCTTAATCCTCGGGATGGATAGGGACTTGATTATATCCCAAGTAACCGTCTAGGAAACAGAAATACTTCTGCTCGGCTAGTCTTTCAAGGATTTGATCGATGAAGGGCAAAGGGAAATGATCCTTTTTCGTGGCTGTGTTCAGCTCCTTGTAATCGATATAAACCCTCCAAGAGGAAGCTGAACGAGTTGTGATAGATTCTCCTTTCTCGTTAGTCACAACGGTAATCCTGGCTTTCTTGGGAACAATTTGTACGTGACTTACCCAAGGACTATCAGAGATCGGATAAATGATTCCTGTGTCGAGCCACTTGATAACTTCCTTCTTGACCACTTCTCGCATATTGGGGTTTAATCTCCTCTGCATTTGGCGAGAAGGGTAGGATCTATTTTCCATGAATATTCTGTGATTGCAGTAGGATGGCTCGATCCCCCTAAGGTTATGAATGGTCCAACCAATTGCCTCCTTGTGTTCCTTTTGGACCTTGATAAGTTTAATCCCCTGATCCTTAGTTAATCTAGAACTAATAATCACAGGGAGCGTCTTTTTAGGTTTCAAAAACTGATATTTCAAACTCTTAGGCAATGGTTTCCGTTCGACCTGGGGTGGGTTTAGGATTGAAGGTAAGGATGATGCTGATGAAGATTCATCAAGAGGAAGAGGTTGAAAGTGAACAAAATCAATAACGTCTTCAGAATGTGGCGGGTTTGCCACAGAGGGTTGTGGGTCAGATCCATCACAATAGGAGGAACTTTCAATTGCAGAAACCACCATATATATTTCAATATCGAAGTTATCTTCCTCAAGTTCCTATATAAATCCATAATCCTCAAAATTATTAATCTTCTTAAAAATATCCAATTTCAATTTTTGATCCCCAAAGGTGATTTCCATGCTACCACTCTCACAATTGATATTGGCCGTAGCAGTAGCCAGGAACAGACACCCCAAAATGATGGGCGTGTTCCATAAATTCTCAGGTACATCCACATCAAGGACAAGGAAATTTACAGGAAAATAGAAATCCTTAACCTTGACAATAACATCTTCAATAACACCTCGCAGATTTGTGATCGAACGGTCTGCTAACTGCAGCGTTACTAAAGTCGGCCGAAGTTCAACTAATCCAAACTTCTTGTAAAGAGAAGTTGGAATTAGGTTAATGAATGCATCAAGATCCAGAAGTACTCTATCAAAGGTGTAATCTCCAATGACACAAGAAATTAAAGGAGCAACTAGTTTTCTCTTTTTCTGAGGAAGGTGATGCAGGATAACAGAACTAGCCTACTTGGAGAGTACCAGCTTCCTTGGAACATATTCCCTCGACTTACGCTTCTGTGTCAATAAATCCTTTAAAATTTTAACTTAAGCCAGTATGCGTTTGATAGCGTCGAGAAGCGGGATATTGATCTTGACATTCTTGAATATATTCAAGAGCTCATCGTTACTATAAGCAGGTTTCTTCTTCCTAGGTTTAATCAAGGCCTCAGGAAAAGGAACATGAGTCCGATCTTTGGAATCAGATTCCTAAGCCTTGTTTTCTTCTTCAGAGTTTTCCTTTCTCTCCTCAAGCTCTCCAGGATTTGGTAGGCCAAAACAGTATGGTTGTGGATCCTGAGTTTGTTTTCCACTCCTCAAGGTAACTGAATTAGCAGATGCATACGAGTTTGGATCTTGGGGAGGGTTAGGAAAGATTGGAGGGGCTTCATTAGCCAAAACCCTTTGATTTGAAGAAGCAGAAGAGGAAGGACCCTGCTCAACCACCTAAGCATGTGCGTGTGGGTCCCTCTGATTCCTGTACCCTTGGGCTTGATTGCCTGGATTCTGGATATTACGCGGGTTGGGTATGGGTTGAGATGGCAAAGATCTGAGTTGACAAGAATTAGCAATGAACCCGATCTGCAAGTTGTCCAGCGAAGTTTTCATTTGCAGCATGAGCTAGAGCATAGATCCTTGCATTTCTACCATCTGTCGGTTCAAATCAGCCTGCCCTACGGGTTGACGGGCATTCCAAGCTGGCTGATTGACCTGATTCGGGGACAGCTGAGTGTAAACATAACCTTGACCCATTGGTCTTTGCGAAGTATAGTTGCTGGGTCGGAATTGGGTTTGTTGTCCTGGGTGTTTCCAAGAGAAGTTAGGGCGGTTCCTCCAACCCAGATTATAAGCATTGGAGTAAGGGTTGGACCTAACATTCTCCTGTACAGCATAGACATCCTCATAGGATGAGGATGAAGAGAAAGAAAGGGAGGGATCAGAGAAACTGGGATTAAAGGCCCCAGTTTGGAACCCATGGGGTTTCGAATATTGCTGCTCACAGGTTGAGCCGCATCCAGTTGATTCACAAACTCCCGTCTAGAAGGAGCTCGCGACAAATGGAATCTCGATTTATGGGATTGAGTGGATCGAGAATTGTTCATTGAATTTCCAGCCATCCACTCCTCCATCCTTTTAGTAACCAGATCCGCCTTATCTAGTTTATTGCAAATCAGTTCCATATCGAATGAATGAGAGTCGTGGACTTCATTAACATTCGATCTGGGTTGTTGAGACCGGTTATAAGCATCCATGGAGGCATGATTGATAGAATTTTCACTCATCTCCTCAAACAAATCGTGCACGCTATCTACGTCTTTGTTGAGGAAATTGCCTACACAAGAAGCGTTCATGTGATTTCTAAGTTGCTTAGTCAACCCATTGTAAAAGGTCTGCACAAGCTGCCATTTCGGCTTCTCGTGGTGTGGACACTTCCACCATAGGTCCCGGAATCACTCCCAGGTAACATAAAACTGCTCCCCCAACTGCTGGGTGAAGATAGTAATTACCTGTCTCAGAGTATTGGTACATCCGACAGGGAAGAATCCCTTCAGGAAAGCTGATTTCAGATCGTTCTATGTTGCGGTCGAGGCATCTCTCAACTAGTCAAAGAGGTCATTGATACGAGGCAACAGATACTTGTTCTTGATGGTGACCCAATTCAGCTGCCTGTAGTCAACAAAAAGCTGAAGGGTGCCATCCTTATTCACAAACAAAATAAAGGCCCCCCATGAGGATGCACTAGGCATCACAAAGCTTTCTCTAACAAATCCTGCAACTGAGATTTGAGCTCTCACAGGTCAAGTGGTGCCATCCTGTACGGTGCAGTGGAGATGGGGCTCGTCCTTGATACCAATGAGATCTCAAACTCGATCTGACGCTCAGGTGGTAGTCCTGGTAGCTTCTCTAGGAAGACGTCGAGGTACTCGCAGACCACTGGAATACTCTGTAGGTCAGCTACTGGGCTATGCTCTGCTACAACACAAGCTAGGAAGCCCTCACACCCCTGACTCAGTAGCTTCGCTGCCCGAAGCACGGAGATGCATCTAAAACCTCCGTCCACTAGCTGACCATGGAACTCAAAGGGAGGCAGCTCAGGTATTGTTGAAAGCGGAAAACTACGCGATCGAAGTTGGATTTGAAAAACCCGTCGTAGTTCGATTTGCAAAGCAATCCATCAATAGATAAAATTTAACCAAAATTCGTAAAAAAATTCCGGATCGAACACAGAGAGGCTACGTCGATCTAAAATCCATGACTATATTTTTTTGGTATTTTTGTTTGAAAGCGAGATAATCACAATGGAACTGATATTAACACTTAGAGAGAGAGAGCAATCACTTGATATATGAATACTATTTTTACACTAGAACACAGGAAATGATTACATCTAGAAAGCGGGAAATTCTATTTTAGAAAGCGATAAAAAGAAAGGAGAGAGATGTTATCCTCCTCAACGATTGCTTGGAGGACGAGTCGGACGGAGCAACACCTGGAAGGCGGAGGATGAGGCGGGAAGGAGGATGAAGCAGGAAGAAGCGGGAACGAGGCAGAACGTCGTCGTCGTCACGGGATCCACTTCTGGAACGGGGGCGAGAAAACTTTGGATTTGGCTCTAAAGGAGCATGCCGGGTGTGGGACAAGCTTCTCTAGAACTTTGGAGAAGGAGAGAGGTGAAGGAAGGGATGAGAATTTCATAGGGTAGGGGTCTCCTTTTATATTCGTAAGGATTAGGGGCTTAGTCATTACATATTTAAAACATTAAATGAGGGGGTCTTTAGTGATGGAATTAAGCGTCACTAAAGACCCGATTGTGGCCTTACGTGCGCACCCACCTACACCCTCTCTCCTTCCCATGCCTCAACGCAAAAGCCACGTTCTCGGAAGATCAGCTATCCGATCTCAAGATCAGACAGCTTAAAGTCATTCCTTGCCTGCTTCATCTTCTTCACCTACAGTGACTATGCATGCGATGGAGCATGCAGAAGTGCGTCATTGTGCGCGTACGCAATCCAAAGCACCTCCACGTGCCACATCTCCGCTCCTCGCCCACACGATCTTCATCTGACAGCCAAAATCAACGCACCCCGCTCCTCGGCTGACTTGAGGCGCTCGAAGAGGCTCGAACCCACGACCTCTATCTCACCCGTAGCTGCATGACCATTGCGCTGTCGTGGTGGATTGTCACGTTTCTCACCAAGGCACACACGCTCACGGCAATTGGATCATGATCCAACGGCCCAGATCCAATCGTGCGTGCGAGGAGAGAAAGAGGGGGCGCGCGAGGATAGAGAAAGTAGCGGGTGTTGATCTCAGCCATTGGATCAAGATCCAACGGCTGAGATTGATCAATTCATTGAGAGAAAGGGCAGCGACGGGTCCTTGGGCTAATTAGGCAACTGGGATGGCACCATGTGGCGCCATCTTGGCCGTCCATCTTCTGTGACTTCCAAAAGGTGCCACACATGTCGAATTGGATCGATTTCTGCACCGTTCGGCTGCGATCGTCGATCCGAACCCATCCATGTGGTCAGATTTGTCGTCTGAAGTGTGAATTGACACCATCTTGGCCCTTAATTTATGAGCTTCCTCAAACTATATCTGGTGCTACAGATGTCCGATCGGGGCGATCCTGGAGTCGTTGAACTCCAATCATCGCCATGATAAGATCCGTACGGTTGGATCCTCGATCTGAGACCCTGATTAAAAGTCGGTCTGTCCCTGGCCATAAAAGGAGACAATTACTATACAATTTGTACAATTTGACCTAAATGCATGATTATGCATGTTATGCAATATTTACAATGCATGATGCTAATATAGTACTAAGAACATGCATTAATTGACATTTGTGGCTATTTAGATGTATGCACATTAGGTATGGAGAAAATGATCTTCCTCCCAAAGCAGTCCACTAGGACATGATAGGCAGACAACCAGTCCATCCCTAAAATCACGCTAAAATCCTCCATCTGGATCACAATCAGGTCAGTGGGAAGACTGTCCCCTTATAACGACCATATAGTCTGTGTAGACCTCCTTGGCTACAAACAGTTGTCCACCTGGGCCTTTAATCAAGAACGGATCCTCTAACAGAGTACTGCTCAGCTCCAAACTGATGGCAAAACTCGCAGAGACAAAAGAATGTGTGGCACCAGAATAAAAAAGCACGTAAATTAATCTGCCAGAAACTATAACCATACCTGCCACAACAGAACCTGAAGCTCTGGAGTCTCTGCGAGTTAGGGCGTTGACATGCCCCTCAGCCCTAGGAGAAGAAGAAGCAACCACACTCTGGGTCAGGCGAGTAGCAGCTGGCCAGTACCCACCTTACGACTGTTGTCCTCCTCATGCTTGGTAACCGCGGTCGCTGAATCAACCTCCAATGCTCGGTGCTGGGAGCATTTGGTATGCTTCGACCCTAGATGGCAGTCCGTCCTTGTGTGGCCTGGCTAGCCATACTGGTATCAGAGAGGGGCACAACCTCCTCCCTTAGTCGGTCCCTGCTGATAACTAGGCGGGGGTCTGGTGCAGGCAGCTGACCCCTATCTGGGACGTCCAAAAGCCACTGGTGGCCCCACAGAGTGGGACGCCTCCCCCGCAGACACCGTGTGCCTCCTCTCCTGGCAGCCCTGTGAGTGCTCAGGCTGGTAGGACCTCTTCCATCATCCGTCAGTGTCTCGCACGGCAAGGTTGGTCTCCTCGTATGTCATCGCCGCCTCAACCACGCTAGGGAAGGTAGGTAACTTCAGGGGCTTCACATACCCTCATATAGCAGGCCAAAGACCCTCAGTGAACCTCCACAGGCGCTCCTCTGTAATCGCAATAGACAGGGCGAAGTGCGACAATTCCAGCAAACATGTGTGGTACGTGCTAACTGTCATCACCCCCTAGCGGAGAAAGTGGAACTCCCACCTCCTCTGGTCCTGCAAGGTCTGTGGGAAGTACTACTCCCAAAAAAGCACTACGAACCGGTCCCAAGATGACTCTCTCCCCTCCTGTCCTCTGACTGCCCTCCACCACCTGTGGGCTGCACTCTCCAACTAGTACATGGTAAAGGCCACTCGGTACTCTGTAGGAGGGTGGAGCATGTCAAAGATCTTCTCCATCTGCTCCATCAAGTCCTCTACCTCAGACAGGCTCTCCTCCCCCTTGAAAGAGGGGGGCTTCAGCTTTCGGAACTGGGCGAACAGCTCGTGGTGAAGTCGTAACAGGGGAATGGGTGCGTCACTCGGTAGGGAGGACTCCTACTCAGTAGTGTCTGAAGGAGGTGGGGGTGGTGAAGGATCACCCCCATCCTCTCCAGCTCGCCCAGCACTGCGACGACTCCCCTCTCTCACTGAAGACTCCCCCTCCACATCCCCAGGAGGAGGCGGCAGAGGAGGTGGTTGCTGCTAAAAGTCCTCCCACACGATGTCTTGGATTAGCTGAGCGAGGCCCTCAGCCTAGATGCCCTGAATGAGGGGTGGAGTCAACCCTGCCTTAGGTCCAGCATGTCTGCCCCCACGACCACGCCTACAGCCACGCCTGTGGCCGACCTCATGTGCTACACGACGAGGCATCTACTACAATGAGATAGAAGAAAATAGAGATTGTCAATGACACAAAGCTAAAATATGACTCAAAAGGGGAAATCAAGGTAACACGTTGTGAAGGCTATCTTAGCTACATGCACATGAGTAGTTACTTCCAGGCCATTTGGTTTATTTATCGAGACAACCTTGTTTTGATACCATCTTATTACGACCCAAACATGGCTTCTCATGGAACCCGGGAATGGCTTGCCTTCACTAATCCCAAGACCTAGTCGTCTATTGAGAAATAAGACAAATGCAAAAATACAACATTCCACACATGCAATGTAGCTAAGCATTAATTAGAAGACAGCAAACGTAACAGTAGACTTAAGTAAACATCGCGCCGCAGGTGAAAATGAAGTTTACTAACCAACCATCACAACAGAAACAAAAAGACGTATAGCAACATTACAAGTTTCAAATGTACTAAAAATAAATACTCACTAAAGCAGTAAGATAGCGTATCCAAAGCAGAAATGGAAAACTGGAACAAACTACGACTTGGCTCGACTGGGCCCAGCCCCCTCCGCAGCCGGTGGTGCTGACAACTCACCTCCCTGACCTGAACATAGTGGCAAACGTCAACAAAATGTTGAGTAGAGTGGCAAACTTAAGAACATATAAGGCATTTAACTGTTAAAAGCAGTAAACTATTTATGCAATTTTAGTTATTCATACAGTTAACGTCTGGTTCTATTCATAATCACTAGTGGTTTAGTATTTAGGCATTCTAGTAAAGGTCCATGTCATCACTTGATTCACATGTACCCTATGCGAACGATCTTGTTGTAGTTTTCTTGTGATGCAGGACGTAAATGTGACACTCTCCTGGCCGGGAGAGTACCCCGTGGTAGCCTTACACCTAGTCCACTATCCCGGGGTCACGGTCGCAACGTAGTGGTGACTACGGCATACGCGATAGACGCACGGGTAGCTATCCCGCACTGGTACGCAGGTAGTCCTTTCCGCTAGCAGGTACATGCTAATGTACAACACATAACAAAACAGGAGCCCCGCCCCTCACCAGTCACGTACCCTCTCTCGACTATCCCGGTTTGTCCAGTGAGCCCAACAGGAGTCGGTGTAGGGAGGCCATTCTTATCTCGAGTCCCAACCCAAGGGAAGGCTAGCTCTCTCCCTACACAAAAGTGACAATAGGACTCCTCGATACCACGTACATGAGGGACAGCTCACTTTTTGTACCCAAGTCCAACCAACAGTCATGCCAGTATAGGCGAGATTATTCCATCATACATAAGAATTTCCATATCACAATAGTTTAGCTACTTTTCTAGTTCCCCATAAGGTTCATGCATAATACTCGTCTCACACCATCAAGTGCATGCATCTCCATTCACTATCAAATTTCAATCATGGAAATAAGTTCTTGATATAACAATAAAAGCATTTAGCTACATCGTTTGAGTTTCTATTTTCATACAATGTGGAAATGATCATCATGCATATTTAAATTGTGTCAATCAAGGTTCATGTATTGAACGTACACATACATCATTCTCAATCCTTAGGGTTTACTTTATAACTTAGGTTTTAGACGGAAAACTCTGGTTTTGACATTCACTTAACTGAACCAATGAAAAAGAGTAGAGGAAGACCACTCTACCAAGGGGTACGGGTGATATTGGGGCATGGGCGGCGTATCCCATTGCCTCTGCAGGTCCCACGCACACCACGGACTGGAGGCCTACACCAACTCGTCGGTCAAACTAAGCATTAATTTCATTCACAAACATTTCAGCACATCAAACAGGCTCAAAAGAGTGTGGAAATAGCTCTAAAATGTAGGAAATTCAGAAAGGTTTCCAACGATACCTTGATTGTGTGATTCCGACCTTGTTTGGGCCTTGAACCGGCCCAAACACTCTTCCTAGTTCACCTGAACCGGACCAAGAGGTCTGGTCTGGCTGGACCGACCGCCTACTTGCATCAGACGTGCGTACTGACTGAGATCAAACGTCTGGGGTGAGTCCCAGACGTCTTAAACATGCGCAGGAACTCACCTGGCGCTCCTACTTCTCCTCCCGTCGTTTGCTACCTCCCACAGCTGTCTGGGGGTGTAGCCAAACGTCAGCACCTCTCTCGACCGTGTAGGGTTGTGACCGGACATCTGATACCACCTTCAGATGTCCAAAAGAACCTCGGTTGCCAAGTGTGCGTGCATTCCCAACACACTTCTCCCTTGCGTAGCTTGCCTCCCCACGCAAGCGCAGCCCCCAAGCCTGTACGCAACACAGATGCCTTGGTCAGGTCTCACCTCGGGTCTTGTGTACGTCTAGACGTCCGAAACTCACCTTGGACATCTACGGAGCCTCCCAGCCGTCTACCGGGGTTCGCGGACAATTGATGACCGTAGGAGATGCACCTACACCTTACGCCAAGCACCTCCTCGTAGCATGAACTCACCTCATCTATGGTGCAGCAACACCTCGCGCTCCGTGCAGCTGCAACAACCCCCCTCTCACTCTCGGTCTCTCCTTCTCCCTTACTCCTGCTCTCGCTCATTGCTTATAAGGGAAGGAGAGGTGGTTGGAGCGCCACTTGAAGAGGATGAGCGGGGGGTACGAAAAATGAGGGGTTTATATTGGGGTCCTGGAGTAGGGTTTTAGGGCGCAGCTTTAAGTGGGGCCTAGGGAAATTGCACCTGGCCCCACAAAACAACTTTGGGAGGGTGTAAAAATTATGTTAAGCCCCTCTAAGAGTCACAAAAACCCGCATGATGTCATCTTGGTGTGTAGAAAAAAATTACAACAAGGCCCCTAAGGTTCAAGAAAAGCCAAATGACCCTTAGGAAGGGTCATTTCAACTAGATAAGATACAGACCACATCGGCTTTAGCCTTGGGTCTTCAACAAAGGTTTCTAAGGCCCCTGAGGCTACTCGAGGGTTTGTTGACCCCAGCGGTTAAAGCACCTATGCATTCGTGCAAAAGGTTCAAGTTCAGCTTGCCAGTGAATTTTTCAAAACAGAGATGGAGATATTTTTGAGATTTCTCTCTTTTTGTAATTTTTTTGTGACTCCTCTAAATCTAACCTCAGATTGTCCTTCAAGACGGTCTGTGTCAAATTCCTTATTCCCACCATCAATCCTCACAAGGTCCTTGGGATTCGATGCTTTGGGATAGCACCACCCATGGCAACACCAAAACCCTAGCAATCAACACTTTGTGATAGTGCCACTGTTCGTGGCGTAGATCACGTAGAACATTAGCATGTTGTAGTATAGCGCGAAATACATCTCGAACAAATAAATTAACGGAATTGGTGAGTCCCGGTAAATCACAGGGAGGCAAAAAACACTTTTGATTTCATGCATTTATTCTAAATATAAGTACTAAACAATAGAAACAATCAATTACAACATCCACATCACAAAGAGATTGAATTTGATATATGCAATAAATGAAAACATGAATGTAAACAACTACTACTGTAACAGAATGAGGGACCATGGGTGGTCCGTGGTGCCCTTTTGGAGAGGTTGGAAAGAGCTGCAACGATCCGTTGGGGTGGCCCAATAGATGCTTCAGATGGAGATGCAGAGACGGAGGCAAAGAAGACAAGAAGAAGAAGAGAGAGGAGTTGTAGGAGGAAGAAGAAGAAAAACTAAAGAATCCCTTCAAAGGGTACCCTTAGGCTTCTTTTTATAGCTTTTGTGAAGGGCATTTAGGGTATTTGGGCCCTTTATCCCGTACAAAGGCTTCAGATTAATCAGATCCAATGATCGAGAGATCAACTGCCCTGATTAAGCCTTCCAAATCCTTCTTCAATCCACGATTTAATATGGTGCTACCACGTGGCAACCGTTGGAGCGTTGGATCAAGATCAGGCGACTCAGCTGCTTCCTCGCTCACACGCTACATTCCTCACTTCGCTGCTCACCTTCAAAACCTGCCTGATCGTCGACCGTCTAATCGTAAGATCGAATGGTTCAGATTCATGCATGTGTTGCCCTTTGATCAGCGCCTCAACTCCTAAAGCTTCTCAACCGTCCGATCGAAAAGCCAGTGCAATGCCACTAAGTCCTAAGGCGTGTGTTATTGCACGCGTCTGCATCTGACGCTCCTGCGCCTGCCATGCGTTTGCCACCGATCCACCCGATGAAGATCCGACAATGGAATTTCATTCGCGGGCGCCGACTCCTAATCGTGCTTCGAACCCACGTCGCACACTATCTGTTAAGAGTGCTCTCCACTGTGCTACACACGCGGATTGTCGCGCTTTCCAAATCCTGTGCAATCGCTCTCAGCCGTTGGATAGGAATCCAATGGTCGAGATTTCTCCCTTGCGTGCTAAGGCGGCTGGAGGCGGGCGACATGGCTGCATCGCGAACATTGGGTGACGATCCAACGACCCACGACTCTCCTTCCTAGATTGGGGCGCGGTGAGGGGAGACTACGATGGTGCCACGTGGCACCATCGTGGCCATCCATCTTCTCCTTGTATCTGATGATGTAGGCCTCCGATTGATTTCTGTGCCGTTAGACTATGAACATCAATCCGAATCCATCCGTGCAGTTGGATTTATCATCTAAAGTCTGGATATTCTTCAATTTGCCCCTTGGCTCCTACTTCTACAAACTTCCTAGGGTGCTACGAGGGTCTAATTGACGCGTTCTTGGAAGAATTGGACTCCCGTCATCATTACAAATAGATCCATAAGGTTGGATCGGTCATCAATAGCCCTGGATTACCTGCAATTATTAATACCTCTCAAATAGCACATTATTATGTATAAAACATATAGATCATCTAAGATGCAAAGTACGAAGTGTATGCATGCAGAATGCCCATGTTAAGCTAGGTTCTACCTTAATTCAGGCGAATTAGGTCATATTATTGTTGCGCAATCAGCCACCCATGGCATACAGTAGCCAATCCAACCCTGGCAATCGACATTTCAGGATAATGTCGCTCATGGCACCTAAACAACACAATGCACTTATATACCTTCGGTAGGATATTTAAATATTCTAAGAGACAAGCGCTGAGGAGATGACATGTTATAACGCATCCTCAAGGGGAGTATTTACACCTCTCATGTGGTGGGAACTCCTCTAATCAACTTGTGTTTTCGAGCCTTTCCTCTATTAGATTTTCGAGAAACCATCTTTTTCAGGTAGAGGAATTTTTTGATATTATTCTTCATTAAGCTCACTGAACCAAACCAGTGTGTGAGATGCGGATGCTTAAGCTATCAAGACTAGCAAACTAAAGGATAGACAAAGAGGCTAAATACTCCCTAAACCTTAGACTTAATACATCAACTTCTTCAACCACTTGAAGAATAATCCATATCTTAACAAATACTCGAATTTTTTAGCCAAATAGGCCCTAGAGGCCTAAAGTCAGTATATCCCACATATCTCCTAAGGTTTAGCACTCCAGGTCTTAATTCATCATTCATTCTTGCCCAAAACTTAGGTAAACTATTCCATAACCACATACTGGGACTAACATAATTTTGCTCCTTTCCTCTCTGTCTCTCTTCTTATTAAAGATTTGCAATTTAGTTCAAAAGATTTCCTCTCCTTTCATCCTTTTTTTTTGTGAGAACCCTTCCAAGTAATTGAAATCCAGTCATTTGCACTTTAATACCCTCATGACTAAGTTTTGCAATGCCCTAATTGCAAACAAGATGTGTTCGAATTCAGCTTAGTTCATATTTTCAAACAGGTTTAAAAGGGTAGGTGGTTGGGACGGAATGGCTGTTGTGAAAGATTTCAAGCTCTAATACAAGTATTGGAGGTGAAGTCGGCTGTTCTAAAGTATGAACCCTAAAGTGCAATAAGAATGATGTTCAAGAAAGATAAGAAAAGTCTTGAGTTTTCAAATGACAGGTTGCCTCCCGTTAAGTACTATGTTTGCCACCATCAACTGGGCACAATGCGGCTCAAGATGAATGGAGGTCAAAAGATTCTTTAGCCAAGTTCAAATCGGTCAGCTCAAGGAAGGGTTTAGTCTTTAACCATTCACTACAAAAGGATTTGAGTCTTGATTGAGTTCACTAATTTTAATGGCTCAATTTCCAAAGATCCTCCAGACCAGAAAGGCTCCAGTCCATTTCGATCTTAGTTTTCCTGTAAAGAATTTGAGTCGAGCATCAAAAAAAAGCACTTTTTGACCAAGATAAAAAGTCTTTTGTGAAATATGCTTGTCATGAAGAGCCTTAATCCGATCTTTGTAGATATGCGAGTTCTTGTATGCGTCATTGCGTAGTTCATCGTTCTCGCCCATCTACAAAAGGTGGAGGATTCCGACCTTCCCGAGATCCAAATTGCATTTTCGTACTGCCCAGTAGGCCTTGTGCTCCATTTCTACAGGAAGGTGACATGCCTTCCTATAAACTAGTCTGAACAGAGGCATCCCTAGCTCAATTTTATGAGAGGTCCCATAGGCCCATAATGCTTCCAGAAGTCAGTTTGACCAATCTTTTCTAATAGGCAGGATAGTGATCTGAAGAATTTTCTTGATCTCTCGATTGGAGAGTTCAACCAGTCCAATAGCCTAAGGATTATATGGAGTCAAAATCAGATGCAACACCCTATATTTCTTCAACAGGGACTGGAAGTGCACATTCATGAAATAGGTCCCCCCATCAGAAATGATTGCTCGCGGAACAACGAATCGGGAAAAGATGTGCTCATGAATAAATTTGATCACCACTTTATAATTATTGGTTCGGGTTGGAATAGCTTCGATCCATTTGGACACGTAGTCCACAACCAAAAGGATATATTCAAAACTATTCGAATTCGAAAATGGACCCATGAAATCAATCTCCCATATGTCAAAAATGTCGCACACAAGAATTGAGTTCAAGGGCATCATATCGTGATGTCTCATGTTGCCTAAGGTTTAGTAATGAGCGCATGCCCTATTATAATTGTGCATCCTTGAAGACTGTGGGCCAATAAAAACCACATTGAAGGATTTTCGCTACGATTTTTTGCCCAGAGAAATGGCCACCGTAGGCCTGGTTATGGCAGAAAGAGATTATATCCGTGACCTCGGCATTGCAAATGCATCTCTGGATGATTTGATCAGCACCAATGCGGAAGAGATATGGATCTTCCCAAACATAATACTTGGCATCTAAAATCAATTTGTATTTCTTGGCTTTTAGCCAATCAGACAGGATCTGGTTCGATGTCGAATAATTAACAGTATCGACATACCAAGGAAGTCCAGCATCAATATGCTCAAAAGATGCTCATCCGAAAATTGCTTAGTAATAGGTCTGGAAGCGTCAATGATCGAAGAAGGAAGATAGGGGATAAATGGTCAACAACCACATTTTGTTTTCCCGCCTTATCGCGTATCTCGAGGTCAAATTCTTGCAAGAGCAAGATCCATCAAATTAACCTTGGTTTAGCATCCTTCGCAAGTGCCTCACAGCAGTGTAATCTGAGTAGGTAATGACGTGGGATCCCAAGAGGTATGATCTAAATTTCTCTAAACCAAATACTACAACTAGCAACTCTTTCTCCGTAATTGTATAATTATGCTAAGTCTCGTCTAGTGTCTTGCTGACTTAATATATTACCACCGGTTTCCCATCGATCTTTTGCCCAAGTATCGCTCCTACCCCGTAGTCTGATGCATCGCACATGATTTCGAACGGCTGAAACTAGTCAGGAGATTGTAGGATGAGAGCTTTGGTTACTCGATCGCGCAGGATTTTGAATGTGCAAACACACTCACGTGTCATCTCAAAGGGAGTGTCCCTTGAGAGATGATTAGTCAAGGGCCATGAAACCTTAGAAAAATCAGAAATAAAACGTTGATAAAAACTGACGTAACCCAGAAAAGATAGAATATGTTTGGCTGAGGAAGGCAAACGAGTTTGGAAATCAGATTCACCTTTGCTTTGTAAACTTGGATACCCTTCTCAAATACAAGGTGTCCAACTACGATGCCCTCAGGAACCATGAAGTAGCTCTTTTCCCAAGAAAGAACCAGGTCCACCTCAATGCTTCACCAGAGGATTGAACCAAGTACAGAAGGCAATCATCAAATGTTTGTCCAAAAATCGAGAAGTCGTCCATGAAGACTTCAAGGTACTTACCCACCATATCAGAAAATATGGCTAGCGTGCACCATTGAAAAGTGGCAAGTGCATTGCATAGCCCAAATGGCATCCTACAAAACGCATAAGTCCCATAGGGGCAAGTAAACGTGGTCTTCTCCTGATCTTCAGGATGAATTGCCACTTGGTTATATCTGGAGTACTCATCCAAAAGGCAAAAAAATCAATTCCCCGCCAGCTTCTCAAGGATCTGATCAATAAATGGGAGAGGGACATGTCTTTCTTCATGGAGGTATTCAACTTCTAATAGTCTATATAGACTCTCCACGAATTTGCAATCTGAGTAGGGATGGTTTCTCCATATTCAATAGCGATAACATTGAGTTTCGCCTTTTTAGAAACCACTTGAATGGGACTCACCCAGTGACTATCAGAGAAGGAGTAGATGATACCCACATCAAGCCAGTTGATAATCTCCTTTTTCATGACCTCCTGGAGATTCGAGTTAAGTTTTCTTTGCATCTCGCGAGAAGGTCGTGAGCCCTCCTCGACATAAATTCAATGAGTACAATATAAGGGACTTATGTTAGTCAAGTCATTTAGAATCCAACCAATGGCTCTATGATGTTGCTGGAAGACTGAAATTAATTTTGTTTCCTGATCAAGAGTGAGTCGAGAATTAATAATCACCGGAAATGTCTGATTTGAACCCAAAAATACATACTTCAAATGATCCAGGAGTAGTTTCTACTGTAGGACTAGGTTATCAACAGTGGGTGGAGGTTTGGGGTTGGCCTTAGCAGGAAGGGTGGGAGCTACGGATGGCTCTAAATTGGGTTCAGGCTCCTCAATCTGTGGATCAAGATTTTCTTATGGTTGAGGCCCTTGGAAAATTTGGTTCACCTCAGAAATTGGGTCCTCAACCAAAGAACCTATATCACATACTTCTTCGGGTTGGGCCTATATGCAGAACCCAATTTGAAAATTCGGGTTGGGCCTAGGATGAGCAGGCTGATATGAGCATGGATTTTGTGGTTGGGGTTGGAATTGAGGTTTGGAGTTCCGAGTATTCCTCGATCAAGAGAAATTAGGATAATTACGCCATCCATGGTTGTAGGAGTTAAGAGTAAGGATCATTTTGGATGGCGTGAAGCTCCTCACACGGTTGAGTAGCTCCAGAGTAATCAGGATACGAGGGTTTAGAGATCCCCCAACTAGAGTAAGAGGGTTCAGAGTTTCCTCTAAAACCCAGATCAGAGGTGGATATGGGCTCCATCCCAGGATAAGAGTAATGGTGGTGAACATTATGCACAGCCTCCCTCCCTCTGGGTGTCCATGCATGCGTGCTTCATTGAGAAGAAGTGGCCCTTTGGAGTTGGCAAGTCAAATCGTCCAAGTTCTTCTTTGTAATAAAGACCTTATCCAATCGACTAGCCACTAACTCCAGATTGATGGAAGCGGATAGGTCTCATGTTTCGTGTGTCCCTCATGTGTTTGTCAGCACGGTAGTCGTCCGGTCGAACATACCTAGAGACTTATTGTTTATGGAGTTCTCGCATGTATTGTCAAGAATCTCCCAAACGATGTCTTCATCTTTACCCATGAAGTTACCTCCATAGGCTACATTGACAAAGAGTCTGATATCATCATGGAGTCCCTGGTAAAAATACTGGAGTTATTCCCATTTAGGAACTCCATGATAAGGGCACTTTCGCATGAGATCAAGAAAGCGATCCCATGCCTCATTAAGAGGTTGAAAGTTCCCTACTTGGAGGGGTGAGATCAGCGTGACGTAAAAATATGCGGAAATAAAATTATAAAGCAATCTCACAAAAATCAATCGCACAATGTACACAGGTATTTTTAGGTGGAAACCCAAACCGGGTGAAAACCACCACCTAACCCTCTCGAGTTAGGATTTTCCGATCAACCAAGTTGATCAAAATCCACTAAACGAATCACTTTGAACGAGGGTGATTCAACCTCAGTACAACCACGCTACAAGTACGAGGGTAGCGTTCCTCAACCCCTTCTCTCCACGAGAAGGATTTTGTCCCACGAAGGAGACGGGAATTCGCAAAGCGAATACCCAACCAAAATACAAAGATAAAATAAAATAGCAGTCCTATAGAGCCAACAAAAATTAAACCTAGCTTCTATAGGAAATAGGAAACTCCCTTTTGCAAGGAGTGCGTCGACGATGACGCGGTGCGTGTGCCACGCGATGGCGCTACGTCGCTCTCGTTATCTACGGCGGGAGAGCGGGCGCGCAAACTGTTTGATGCTCTCAAGATGTAGAGCTTGAGCTTGGAGAGCAAGTGCTTCTTGGACACAAGAGAGTGGAAATACTTGATCTTAGTGTATTGCAAAGTGTTTGTCTTAGTGTGTATATGTCTCTCTAGGTGTGTTTTTGTTACAAAGGTTCCCCTCTATTTATAGAGGCCTTAGGAAGGCTTTGGAAGGCTTGGAAAAGCTTCCATAGCCGTTGGGTACAAAGCCCAAGAGAATCAGGCCGAAATCAGGACAATGATTACACTTCACAGGGTTATCAGACGTCTAACTCTGGCATCAGACGTCTGGAAGGCCACTTTAAGACGTCTGATTCCAAGGTCAGACGTCTGATTCTATGCGGGTTTCTCCCTGACTTGAATCAGATCTAAACAGGGTTTTTGTACAAGTCCATCAGACGACATAGAGGACGTCTGGCACTAAGTCTGGACGTCTGGAAACCTACTTTTACCGTGGGAATTGATTTCCAAATGTTGCAACGGCTAGAAAATCTCTGAGAAGAGATTTTGGGTCAGCCGAGGCAAAACGGTCATTTATCAGACGTCTGTGAAGTCCTATGGACGTCTGATAAGGCTCTAACGGTCATATTCTTGAGTGTCTTCTAAGCCAGCCAACGGTCCACTAACTGGACGTCTGGCAAAGTCATCAGACGTCTCCTAAGACGTCTGGTATAAGGTCTGGACGTCTGAATTCATCAGACAGAACTAACTATGTCCAGCCTAACAGTTATCAGACGTCTGAAACAACAGTCAGACGTCTTAAAATCCTTTATCAGACGTCTGATTCGTGAATTAGACGTCTGGAAAGTCAGTTTTAACCCTATATTGGTTTTCTAAGTGTTCTACAGAAAACCTACGTATCCTAGGGTTGTGCAGGTGTTCCTAGGACTACTGTTAGGGTTCTTTGAGGCTCTTTAACATAATGTCTAAGGAAAATAAAGAGCAAGAAAATAAATACAAGAGATACATGAAAGGATAAAAAAGAATCTATCCTATTCTTCTTGTCTTCCATCTCCAATCTTTCGCTCCACGCGAACCTCCTCTATTTTCCGTCAAGCTCCTCCAATCCGTCCTGGATGCGAGCTCGAACTCCGTCTAAACACGTCCTCATTTGCAATTGACCTGAAATCTAGGACTCAAATTGCAAATGTTAAATAACACGTGTTTTGTTATCATCAAAATAAATGATCGTGGTGCTCTAGCACCAACAATCTCCCCCTTTTTGATGATGACAAAACCGTAAATAATAATGCATAAAAAATCCTCCCCCTTTTTGACATTATCAAAAAGGTTTAATTGATTTTACATTTCCTATAACTCCCCCTTAAAACATGCTCTTCTATGAATTTATTTTAACAAAGGTAATATCCTCCCCCTTTTTGTAACAATGCGATAGCTATTATTTTTCTCCCCCTTTCTAAAGGAAATTTAGCTACCTTATATCTCCCCCTTAAAAATTGACAATAAGCTCATTATTTTTTAACTCCCCATATCTAAATGCTTATAAAAAGGATAGGGTTAAGAATTTTACCTCACCTACCATGGCCAATAAAATGGCCCGAATGGTGGTGGTGGATGCCACATCGGATGGGGCTCCCATCCGTAGCTTGGAGGCCCAGGCATCGGCGCCGGTCTCCAATTTGGTGGTCGACGTGCGGCGGGTCCGTCGTTTGTTCGCCGTCTCGTCGGTCTTCTTCTTCTCCTCCTTGGTCTACTCCTTGGTTCTCCTAACTCGAGTTGACCAGCTTTTAGTTTGTAGGTCCAGTCCTTTATGTTGTAGTCATCCCTGAACCCTACAAAACAAGATTCTAATTTTTTCTTCGGTATCCAAGTGAGCTTGGATCCGGATTTGTTAAAAGGTCTCCTTGATGGAGATCCTTTCTCAACCTTAGGGCTATAAAAATTATCAACTTTGTTGATTAGTTTGTTAGAGCTTTCCCTAAGACATGCAATTTCTTTTTCTATAATGTTCATTTTAGTCTTTAAATCTGAAATTTCTAATTTTAGACTAACATTTTCCTCAATCAATTTATTATTTTCATTGATGAGGTTTTGATTTTCTAATAATAGGTTATTATCCTTAGGACTAGTTTCTATGTCCTTGAGTTGTTTTTCTAACCTATCATTTTCGTTTCTAAGAAAACTAAGGTTCTTTTTAATGCCTTTATTTTCTACCCTAAGTGATTTACTAATCTCAAAAAGTTCATTAAATGCTTCTTGAAGATCGAGATTTACCTCGTTGTCTGAGTCGCTTTCGCTTTCGCTTTCGCTGTCGCTTCCTCTGGCCATGAAAGCGAAGCAAGCGGTTTCTTCTTCTATGGTCTTTTCTTCTTCTTCTTCGTCCGAGCTAGAATCGTCCCAAGTGGCTTGGAACGCCTTCTTCTTAGATTTCTTCTCCTTTTCCTTCTTCTTCTCCTTTTTGAGAAGAGGGCATTCTGGTCGCAGATGCCCTTTCCCGTTGCAGTGGTAGCAACGTCTCGGGCTTTCCTTCTTTTCCTTTTTCTCTTTCTTTAATTCCCTACAAAACTTGGAAAGATTTTTAAGTAAAATTCTAAAGTCTTCGTCGTCGGAACTTACCTCGCTATCCGACGCGGCTCTAAAGGCGAGAGTCTTCTTCAGTTTAGGCTCTGGTGTATCCTTCTTCTTCTGCTTCAACTTAGTCTCGTAGGCCATCAGATTGCCTAGGAGATCTTCCATGTTGAGCTCCTCCATTTCGTTCGCCTCTTCGATGGCGGTGACTTTCTGTTCCCATTCCGGTCCAAGGGAACGAAGAAGCTTCCCTTGAAGCTCCCCCTTGATGAAAGTCTTCCCTAAAGCTTTCAAGTTATTTACTATGAGAGTGAACCTAGTGTTCATCTCACTTAAAGTTTCGTTAGTTTTCATAGAAAAAGCCTCAAATTCTTGTGAAAGTAAATTGAGTTTAGAAGTTTTTACCTTAGAGGTACCTTCATGAGTTACCTCGAGTGTGTGCCAGATCTCGTATGCGGTGGCGCATTGCGAGATTCTGTTGAACTCCTCCGGGCTGAGCGCGCAATATAACGCGTTCATTGTTTTCGCGTTGAGAGAGAGCTCCCGGATCTGCTGCTGCGAGTATCCTCTGGCGGGTTTCTCTGGGATGTCGAAGGGGGTCTCGCACCTGGCCCAGACTGTGAAGTCGGTGGCTTGAAGCCACGTCTTCATCCGCAACTTCCAGTAGGTGTAGTTGTTCCCATCAAAGTAGGGCGGACGGGTTGTGGACTGCCCCTCGGAAATCCTGCTTGTGGAACAGCTTCCCTCCATGTGATCTTTCTGCAGATGTTACTCCTGTCGGCGGAAAACCTGCTCTGATACCAATTGAAAGTTCCCTACTTGGAGGGGTGAGATCAGCGTGACGTAAAAATATGCGGAAATAAAATTATAAAGCAATCTCACAAAAATCAATCTCACAATGTACACAGGTATTTTTAGGTGGAAACCCAAACCGGGTGAAAACCACCACCTAACCCTCTCGAGTTAGGATTTTCCGATCAACCAAGTTGATCAAAATCCACTAAACGAATCACTTTGAACGAGGGTGATTCAACCTCAGTACAACCACGCTACAAGTACGAGGGTAGCGTTCCTCAACCCCTTCTCTCCACGAGAAGGATTTTGTCCCACGAAGGAGACGGGAATTCGCAAAGTGAATACCCAACCAAAATACAAAGATAAAATAAAATAGCAGTCCTATAGAGCCAACAAAAATTAAACCTAGCTTCTATAGGAAATAGGAAACTCCCTTTTGCAAGGAGTGCGTCGACGATGACGCGGTGCGTGTGCCACGCGATGGCGCTACGCCGCTCTCGTTATCTACGGCGGGAGAGCGGGCGCGCAAACTGTTTGATGCTCTCAAGATGTAGAGCTTGAGCTTGGAGAGCAAGTGCTTCTTGGACACAAGAGAGTGGAAATACTTGATCTTAGTGTATTGCAAAGTGTTTGTCTTAGTGTGTATATGTCTCTCTAGGTGTGTTTTTGTTACAAAGGTTCCCCTCTATTTATAGAGGCCTTAGGAAGGCTTTGGAAGGCTTGGAAAAGCTTCCATAGCCGTTGGGTACAAAGCCCAAGAGAATCAGGCCGAAATCAGGACAATGATTACACTTCACAGGGTTATCAGACGTCTAACTCTGGCATCAGACGTCTGGAAGGCCACTTTAAGACGTCTGATTCCAAGGTCAGACGTCTGATTCTATGCGGGTTTCTCCCTGACTTGAATCAGATCTAAACAGGGTTTTTGTACAAGTCCATCAGACGACATAGAGGACGTCTGGCACTAAGTCTGGACGTCTGGAAACCTACTTTTACCGTGGGAATTGATTTCCAAACGTTGCAACGGCTAGAAAATCTCTGAGAAGAGATTTTGGGTCAGCCGAGGCAAAACGGTCATTTATCAGACGTCTGTGAAGTCCTATGGACGTCTGATAAGGCTCTAACGGTCATATTCTTGAGTGTCTTCTAAGCCAGCCAACGGTCCACTAACTGGACGTCTGGCAAAGTCATCAGACGTCTCCTAAGACGTCTGGTATAAGGTCTGGACGTCTGAATTCATCAGACAGAACTAACTATGTCCAGCCTAACAGTTATCAGACGTCTGAAACAACAGTCAGACGTCTTAAAATCCTTTATCAGATGTCTGATTCGTGAATTAGACGTCTGGAAAGTCAGTTTTAACCCTATATTGGTTTTCTAAGTGTTCTACAGAAAACCTACGTATCCTAGGGTTGTGCAGGTGTTCCTAGGACTACTGTTAGGGTTCTTTGAGGCTCTTTAACATAATGTCTAAGGAAAATAAAGAGCAAGAAAATAAATACAAGAGATACATGAAAGGATAAAAAAGAATCTATCCTATTCTTCTTGTCTTCCATCTCCAATCTTTCGCTCCACGCGAACCTCCTCTATTTTCCGTCAAGCTCCTCCAATCCGTCCTGGATGCGAGCTCGAACTCCGTCTAAACACGTCCTCATTTGCAATTGACCTGAAATCTAGGACTCAAATTGCAAATGTTAAATAACACGTGTTTTGTTATCATCAAAATAAATGATCGTGGTGCTCTAGCACCAACAGAGGTTCCCCTGCATTTTGCATGAAATGCGTGATTTGGTGCCTTAGGGCATTAGTGCGTCCTACTCGAAAGAATTTCTTGAGAAATTCAGCTTGCAACTCTTCCCAAGTATTGATCAATCGAGAGTCAAAGGCTGATACCAGTGGGCAACCATATCCTTCAATGAGAAGGGTAACATCTTCATGAGCAAGGTGTTCCAGTTCTGAACATTTGGCTCGAGGGTCTGAGCTAAATGTTTCAATTCCTGAATATACTAGAAGGGGTCATCAAAACCCAATCCATGAAAGTAGGGGATCAAGTTAATAATATTTGATTTTAACCTTGTATCAGGCTCCCCAGCTAGAATTTGCACCCTGGGCTCGATAGACTGTAGGATTATAGTGATCCCGCATTTGTGGATGCAGTCGGGGGTTGGCCAATGCATGAATCAAGTCAGTGAGAGTCTATAACTGGTCTTGCAGGTGTTGAATATCATCACCCCCTTCCTGATCTGGGTTCTCCATAGAATCAGAGGATGAAGAACCAGGTTCACATGTAGATGGATCAAAAGAGAACCCAAACAAGTGGGTTGGGGTTTGACCCGACGAGTGTGACTCGCTAATGGAGATCTTAAGACTAGTTCGAAGGACCTCCCATACATGTACTACAGAATTAGATGAGGGACTAGAGATGTTCTGTACCCAATCAAGGCACCCAAAATAATTAGATGACTATGGCCGATTCGAGGCAGATGAACCTTTGGATCAAAAATTCACCCACTTGAGAATTACTTGGACAGTCAGGAAGGGAGAGTCCCACAAAGACCCTTAGATGGTAGAGCATCCTCATGGGTTACAGGGTTTTCCCCCACCCAACCTTGTCACTGCGGTTCCAAGTAGATCGAAATGTGTAAATTGAGCCCTAAGTCTATCAATTTTAAGCTTACTTGTGTTGAATTATCACTTGAATTAAGAAGTTGATTCAAATTGTGACCTGATTTTAGGTTGGTTGATTCATAAGGTGAACCAACTTCACCTGACCTGTCTTAAGGTTTAGGATGAAATCCAGGTCAAGTCCCCTAAACCACCCTGTTTTGACTCTCAAACAAGTTATTAGGTCTCAATATTTATGATTCAAGTGATCTTAGAGCCTTGATTTTAACGTTTGATGATTAGATCAATTTAACCAAGGGTTTAGGTAGCACTCAAATGTGAGATATTTTTTCCTTTATATTTGGCAAGTGTGCACTAACACTTTAAATCCTAATGTTTGAAACCCTAATTAGCTTTATTCTAGGTCCAAATTAATTCCAAATATAACACCTTGGACTCAAACAATAAGGTGATTAGTCTGAGGTGTTGAGAAATTTTAGTGCACATCCCTAATTGGCACAGGAAGCAAAGATTGGGTGTATGTAATCCAATCAAATCTCTTCGATCGCAATCACTTGAGGAACTTAAGAAATTTTTGCCATGAGTGATAATTGTAGAAATGTAAGGCAAGGTTGGCTTCCTAATAATTTTTTTTGTTTTTTTTTATCTACACAAGAAAGAGGGGGATTAAGGAAGAAAAGGAAAGAAGACTAACGTGCCTTTGGTGTGGTTAATCCGATCTGGTGGTCTTTAGCTTTACCTCATGCTTGGTTCAATATTGCCTCGAAACAATCAAAACAAAGACAGTTAGAATTCAAATAAGAAGATAAAAAGATGCACAACTGAATAGTGATAAGTGCGCATTGCTGGCAAGGACGTCAAAATGTTTGTTTGCTTTCATCGAGGTAAAAAATACGTATTGTAATATATCGACTAGAGCAAAATAAACATTCAAAAATTTATAATCTCAAAACGTGAGTTCTGAGGTCCTCTTAGGGAGCAAGAAATTGCACGAATACCACTAATCAATTGAATAGAATATGATGCACAGGAGTTTGATGCAAAAGAAATTAATGATCAATGTCACAATCAAACTCAAAGAAATTGAACAATAACTAAGGCAAAAAAAATGTGTTTTGAATCAACTAAGCCTCATCCCAAATCGCAGCAAAAATTGGCCCACTTGTCCCGGGCAAAACCCCAGCCAAAGCCCTCTCTTTTACTCAGATCCAAATCGGGTCAGACCCACCCGTGTGTGCGTAGGCGAGCGTGTGCATGAGCGTGGGTGTATAGGGACCCAACCCCCTGATTCTGAGCAACTAATGGGATCGGCGTTTCCTTTTTTGGCCGATTGAAGAGGTGCCAATACAAGAGGTGGGACTAAATGTCCTACCTTCTTCATTCTCTTCACATCAAGCTGCTAGTGATGTCGGCAATTAATTGGCCGTTGGATCTCAAATCCGCGACCTGGATGGAGAGCTACAAGGAATCTGCAGCAACTGTAGGTGGAATCATCCCCGTCGCATCGCTAGATACATCGTCTGTCATCAGAGAAGAAACCAAATCCAGAGAGACCTGTGTACAAGAATACAAACCTCTTTGGCCCCGATTAAAAGCATCAAAAGCTCTAACAAAGCATGCTAGAGCAAAGCCCTAACTTTATTGGCTTTGCGAGTGGATGGAGGGTGGTAACAGTGAAGCTTGAAGAAGCTTCATCGGCAGCGATGGTGGATGGTGATGGAGGTAATGGCAGAGCTAACTGACTTGGGAAAAAGCTCAGTGAGGGTGAGGGAAAGTTTTTGCCCAGTTCAATTGGTTGAGGGGGTGATGGCGGTAAGGTGGTGATGAAGGTGGAGGTGGTCGTTGGAGGTGGAGTTCGGAGAAGGTCCTAGAAACCACAAACAAAGCTCTAGAGTCCAGATTCCTAATTGAAGGGTTAAGAAGAAGAAGCCCTAACTTAACTGGATGAGAGGAGGGGAGATGCTCGTCGGAGGTACGTCGGCAAAGAGGAAGATGATGAGGTCGTCGAAGCGGAGCAAACAGAATTGAGGCACGAAGCTTTGCGTAAAGCTTTGTGGGATGGAGTGGGGAAACCCTTTGCCTATTGTATGTGGCAAAGGGCGACGAGGCAGGGCGATGGAGCTCTGAGGTGCTTCAATGTTTCCAACAAGGAGAGGAAGAAAGTGAGGAAATCCGGTCAAATTGAGCACACTTTGTGCTTAGAAAAGTCCAAGCCTTTAAATAGAGGACAATTTCACATTAATCAGACCCAAATTTGCAAGATTTGATTGCAAATTTGGTTATTTTTGGACGATCGAATCTTAGCCAAATTGAAGGAGATTCATGCCAAATCAGAGCTCAAGATGTAGCTTGCTCGATTGGTCTTGATCTTGCAATTAATCCAACCAAATTTGGTGGGATTTGATCGAGATTTGCTTGATCAAAATCCCATGCAAATCTTGCCAGCTTTGGGTTGCTCTGCAGCCCATTTTAGGAAGAAGAAGACTGGCTGACATCAACATGACGTCAACCAAGGACCTAGATGCAAAAAGATTCAAAACGTAGGGGGATTTTTACAATAATCAGAGACTAATGAGGTAAAATGCAAGTTAGCATGGACTCTAATTGGGTTCAAACTTTAGGGGTAACCTAATTTGGACCCAAGGAATCTAATGCTGACATTAAATTTATGTTTTGATGAAGTTTGACTGGAAAATTTACACTTTAACACAAAATGTATCAATTTCCCACCTTGGTTTTTATTTTTGGTCAAAATGGGTTTATTTTGTAAAAGTGAATGTTCCAAATCTCATGAAATATTTTGTAATGATTTTTAGAAGGTTTATATTACATTTATTTCCACCAAAACCCTTTCAATTGAAGTGAGGCTGTAATTAGGATTTTTATTCATAAATTAACCTTCAATTCTTAGGAAACCCTAAATCAATCAGTTCAAGCCTACTTACTAGGACTTTGAGTTCATTTGACCTTTCATCAGGTATAGGATCACCCCTTAGTTAATCTACATTTGTAAATACTCATTAAAACAGAAGAATTAACTTAATTTCCATTTGCTTCTCAAATTAAGGACAAAATTGAATTCTACCCTTTTTATGTTTGGTAAGGAGCATTTATCCTTGGAAATTAGCTAAATAAAGCCAGTTATGGAAGATGATGGTGTTACCATCAATAGGTTTTCAATGACCCGAACCATAATAAAATGACTTGAAACTCAATTTTTAGGGCGTTACAATAGACATCTAATAAATAAGCAAGGGTCTGGAAGGTTGGTTCTGGAACCACACCAGCCAATGCCTAGTTTAGATGTCAGTCATCTAATGAGGCATGATCAAATGTTTAACCATTGTAACAGACATCTAATACTATAATATGTGGTGGATACTATTCTTGACCACGGATCTTGTCGTACGAAAACTGTGGTAGCGATCACCTTGGGGCTCAAGAGTGAGTACTTGGGAAGGTAGTTTAATGGGGATGCCTAGTCATGTCTCTAAGGGGAATCATCTAATATACACACGAGATCATTGACTAAATTAATTTCCCTTAGGGAAGGGAAATACCGAGACTACACATGAGATCAACATGGGTTAGTTGTCAAAAGATTGGATCTCAAGTATCAAGGGTAGGGTGGCCAATGAGATGTGTTGGACATAGGCAAACTTTTTAGAGGCTATAGGTGGCTCGATGGAGCGCTAGTTGGGGCAACCCAATGGTGGTGTCTGATGATGTTCTATAGGAAGGGGAGGTCACCAAAGGGTTAAGGAGTTAGGCGATCACTGTCGAGGATGAAATGCGACTAACCATGTTTATCTTAGGTGGCTTCTAAATCGACTCTAAGGGTGTAAGCTACCGAAGGCTAAGGTAACCCAAACCTTGAACCTCAGAGATGAAAGTGCGCAAGAAAAATCTACCTCAAATCCCCATAAGGCATGATTTTTAGTTTGTGGGCCAATGCATGGATGAATTTGCGAGTCATGTCGGGAATAGAGTCAAGGTAGGAGTTATATATATAAGGGCCGTATCCAAGAGAGTGCCTACAAAATAAACCATGAGCATCAATTATGATCCATTGGATGAAGATCAAACGAACGTAAATAATACCACCTACCTTAATGGAAGTGGTTTTGGAAAGAATCGAAAATAATGGTCGTTGAAAACTTTCCTAAAAAATAGGACGTAATAATAAGGGGTGCTACACACAGTTGTAATATAAGTAATAACTCAGAATTGCTTGTAACAAAAACTTATATTATAAGTATTCTTTCTAATATAAGTGCAAAAATTTATATTACAAGTGAAAATTGACTCTTAATATATGTGAAAACTTGTATTACAAATTAAGATAAGTTGTAATAAAACATCATTACAAAACACGTTGTAATAGAAGTAATTGTAAGAGAACATATATGGTTGCAAAAATTATATTACAAGTGAATTAATTTGTAATATATGCGAAAACTGATATTACAAAGTAGGAAAAGTTGTAATATATCAATATTACAAAACATATTGTAGTAGAAGCAACTGCAATACAATCATATATAGTTATAATACAATCTAGTAATGCAATCAATGAGTGATTTTAGAGGATCCGTTAGGATATTCCATATATATTATAATAATTATTATTAAATATTTCCAAAATTAATCTATGGTTTGTGTGTGTGACAACTCAGGTCTCGCCAATTGACAAAACCCAAGTCGTTGGGTGCTAATAACAAGCACAAACAACCACAAGATCACAATCACCCAACATATCACCATAGAACATCAATAGCTAAACATCCATTCATAATGCATTAAAAGAAAAATATAAAGTGTTAACAAATATAATAAAATCCACCACAGAAAATAGAAAAGTTAACGAGTGCTCAAGTGTTAATACAATCACAAAAGACTGGAAAAAGAAAACTAAAGAGCCACAGTGCTCATTGCAAACCATCTCCTACAGGAGAATTCGATCCCACAGTAGATGGACTAACAATAGCCGCTGCACCCGACTGCCAGCAATACTTGAGTACGGAACCCAAGAAAACACATCATTAAAATCTAAGTAGAACAACAACAATAGAGTGACAACAGCAACAAGAGCGAAATGAATGAGGGTACTGTGTCATCAATTATTTCATTTATTAATTATTACATTATCCGATGCATTTATGCATTAAAGCCCAAGTTATTTGAATCCATATTTTGGAAATCGACGTCTCAAGCACGAGGCGATCTCGTGTAACTTCCTGAGATGCAAGGTAGGTATAAGACATCTCCTTGGTCGAGAAGGCGGCTTATACCCATTAAGTCACCTCGATTCGTCACCTTGGGGTCATCGTGGAAAGGGGTGGCAGCTACGTCGTGTGGCGTGAACACGTACAAGTGCTATGTACACTAAACCATAGACAACCAATGACTCACCCACCTACCGAGAAATAAGCCACTCCAAACCAAGAGGCACGCATCCCGCTATCCAAGTTGGTCGCTAAGCCTAAAAAGAGTCATAAGGAGGTCAGCAAATCCCTAAACCAGCTCAGAATCCATCTAAAAGACCAAAGCTATAGCCAATCTGGTGAGTAGCGAGGCTAAATCCATATCAAAATTGATATTTGCAACCAAAATCGACTATAAAATATGTTGTTGAATCATGGCGGTGAAAATGAAAAAATCAAAATTTATTTAAAAAGTTAAAACCATGTACAGCAGGGGGTATTTATCATATCCACAGGGAGGCTAATTAACACATCTAAATCTCATTTATTTGTAAAAAAATACAGAACACGAAATTGTTACATTCATATTACTTATAACCACAAGATTTGTCACATTCACATTCAAACAAACTATAAACACTTGTAAAACTGAAAAACAAAACAAAAATAATACGAGACGTGGGAACTCCCCTTGCGTGTGGGGAGCATAGGTAACTATGGTGGCAGTCGTGGATGTCATCAGAGATCAGGAGTGGCACACCCACGTGCCCTTCATGCTACCATCGTAAGGGGGTTGTCGAGGTGTTATCGACGATGATCGTGGTCCTATAGCAGATGTGGTTGCGAGCAAGCATGTCACTCAAGCCTTCTACGCTGTCACCGCAAGGATGCGAGGGATGCATGGTCTCGTGGTAGCCACTCGAAGGAGTGAGGAGAAGGCAATGGAGACGTGGTGAGGAAGGTGGCCAATGTGAGGGGAGGCTACACTAAGGCCCACTCTATCTTGTGGCCATAAAGATGATGAAGGCAGAGAGTGGTGATGCTCGTGTGAGAGAATGTGGAGGGCAGCGATGACGGTGGTGGTAGCGGTTAGGTGGTTGTGGTCGGCAAACTGTTGGGCAAAGGAAGAAGATGGGAAATGAGGAGAGGAGATGCACCTAAGGTGGTCAACCTGAGGAGAGTAGCGGTTATGGTGGAGGTCAATGTGAGGTGGTGGTGACGAGGGTGGAAGATGTGAGGGTGATTTTGCACGGTGGTGATGGAGAGGGGAGGAGGGCCACTAATGGTGGAGGAGCTTGCAACCCTCCCTCTCTGTCGTGAGCGAGATGGGAGTGACGCGCGTCCTTGACCCTTAGGCTATTTGTTTCGTGGACGGTGTTTTGGAGGAATTGTACATGAAATAGACATTTAGTGGAATATGTAGGGGAATAAATGCCTTTTGGTGTTTGGATTCGGAGTTGAAGTTGAAAAGGAATAAATGTCATTTGTTCTTTATTTGGTGGAATTGGAGTGTTTGGTTCATGAAATGAAAAGGGAGAGTAAATGGGTATGTGATGCATTGTTTGGAAAAATTTGTAGGAATAAGTAATAGATTGGACCAAAATACCCTTGGGAGGGATGTTAAATGTGGGAAAGTTTTGAATGATGTTTAGGAGAAAAATAATTTGATGGGAGGCAATCAATGTTAGATTACAATAAATTTGTTTACTGAGATAGGTTGACATTGACATTACATGTCATGCTTAACTATTATTGATTATTAACAACCAATTTCTGTGCATAAATGATATAGTAGATGTATACTGATAACACCACGCAAGGGGGTAGTAATTAGGTTGAATATGGCCCATCTTTAGAATAAAAGGCACAACATAAAGTAGAATAGGAGCATTGCATGCATCAAGTACCAAGATTGCTTATAAACTGTATTAATGGCCATTGGTGTAAAGCATTTGTCAAAGCAGGCCTCAGATGAGCAATCGGACCGCACGGATGGATTCAGGACGACGAATGGAGTCTAACGGACTCAAAATCGGCCAAATCCGACATCCGGAGCTCCCACAATGGGCCCAAGAAATCCTGACCGTTGATCTGGAGATCAACGGCCTAGAACGCGCCACGTCACCCCCCGCCCCCGCCGCCCGCACGCCCCCAAGCCAGCCAAGGACGCATCTCGGCCGTTGATCTTCGATCGAACGGCCGAGATCCGCACGCTCGCCCGCGGTCGCCGCGACAAAGCGCGGGCGTGGCGCAACGGTTAGCGCGCACGCCCGCGTTGCGGCGACGCGCGTTCGATTCGCGCGGAGCAAAAATCGTCTGCGGGCGAAGGGCGCGGCAAAATTGAGCCGCGCGATCAGAAGCGAGCGGCTAGGATCGCGCCACGCGGCGCGACGACAGCGCCCCACCTCCCACGCGCGCGCGCACGCCGGGCGGAAACGCGCGCGCGCACGCACGCCCGAAGCGCGATCCTAGCGCAGGCGCGGGAGGATCTCAGCCGTCCGATCATCAATCGGACGGCTCTCGTTCGACGTCCACGGATCGCGCCTGAAGAGAGAGAGGGGCGGGCGGCTGACCGGCGGCAGCAGACCTTCACCGACGTATATGGAAGCGGTTTTAGCGACGTTCTGGATGTCGCTAAAGCACATTCTTCTTTTAGGAAGCCCTTAACTCTATTTAAACCCCCTTCTACCACCATTCAAGGCATCCTCTCCCACTTGCAACTACTCCACTCCTCTCCTAGCTAGTCTTAGGCACTCTTGTAATCGCCGGAGACGACGAGCCGCCGACGGAGCCTCCTCCACCGCCGTGGCTGCCTCGTCGCTCTCCACTCTCTCTCTACCTCTCTCTCTCTCTTTTAAGCTTTCATTTACTTTTGTTGAAGCATGTATTTAATATTGTAAACCATGAACTATGAATGCATGTTTAATGAAATTATTTTTCATTTAGTTGCCTTTTTAATTTCTGTTTAAAGTGCATGATCAAAACCAAGAGCTTTCTAACCCTAAACTCTCTCTATCTCTCGCTTTTCAAAACCGTTTCTTTCGCAAGCAAAACTCCGCCTTTTTCGTGACAACAAGTGGTAAACAAAATCCGATTTCCACGCATCCCTGAGATCGACACTCGGACTCACCTCCGTTTACTTCTTTTAAAACCGACGTATCAAGTGCAACTATAACGACACCTCTTAACACACACGCACGAAGGCACGTCAGTTTTTGTCACCATCCAGCTGGCGGATAGATCAGTGAAAACCCCGAAGGGGGTTGTCGAGGACGTGATTGTACGGGTCAAGGACTTCTATTTCCCAGTCGACTTTTTGGTGCTCGACATGGAAGTCCCTGAAAAATTACAGAACGCACCCATAATCTTAGGCAGACCTTTCTTAGCCACGGCTAAAGCAAACATCGATTGCGACACGGGATGTATGGAAATCGCCTTCGGAGACAGGAAAATGCAATTAGATATCTTCCGGGCAACAAAGTCTTTTGATTGTGATTACATTGAGGAACATGATCCCGTGGAAACTTTAATCGAGGAATGCCTTACCCTCAATTCTGTCTCAAACCACCAAACCCGTAGTTCTGACTCGCCACCATCATTACCTGTAGACCTCTGTAAGGCTGAGTATCATCACATGACACCATTTGAAGAAATCAATGTTGATCAACTACCGCCCTTTCCATTCCCATCGACTGTGGTCCCACCCGCACCTGAACTTAAACCATTGCCCGAGAATCTCAAGTACGTCTTCTTGGGACCTGGCCAGACCTTCCCAGTGATTATTAATTCCCATCTAACCAAGGATCAGGAACTAAGGTTGACTGCAACTCTTTCAGAACATCGGGCCGCCATTGGTTGGACCATCTCAGATCTAAGAGGAATTAGCCCCACCTATTGCACCCACAAGATTTACCTGGAAGACGGGGCCCGACCTTCCCGCCAGATGCAGAGACGGTTAAACCCTAACATGCGGGAGGTCGTTAAAAAAGAAATTATCAAGTGGCTCGACGCCGACATCATCTACCCTATCTCTGATAGCCCCTGGGTGAGCCCCACTCAAGTGGTTCCAAAGAAGGCTGGGCTCACCGTTGTCACTAATGATCATGGCGAATCCATTCCCACCCGCACCACCACCGCATGGCGGGTGTGTATTGATTATAGGAAGCTTAACGAAGCCACTAAGAAGGACCACTTCCCCTTGCCATTCATTGACCAAATCCTTGAAAGATTGGCAGGGCAGAAGTATTTTTGCTTCCTGGATGGATATTCAGGATATAACCAAGTCGCAATTGCTCCGGAAGATCAGGAAAAGACCACATTCACTTGCCCGTATGGCACATTTGCATTCCGTCGAATGCCGTTCGGGTTATGCAACGCACCCGCAACCTTCCAGCGTTGCATGCTAGCCATTTTTTCAGAAATGGTGGGTGAATACTTGGAGGTCTTTATGGATGATTTCTCTGTATTCGGGAATTCATTCGACCATTGTTTGAGCAACTTGGAGAAAATCCTGAAACGATGTATCGAGGTTAACTTGGTGTTAAGTTGGGAAAAGAGCCATTTTATGGTTCAAGAAGGAATTGTCCTCGGACACATCGTTTCGCATAAGGGCATCGAGGTAGATCGAGCTAAGGTTGATTTAATTTCCAAACTTCCTCCACCTAGTTCGGTCCGACAGATTCGCTCTTTTCTAGGACATGTTGGCTTCTACCGAAGGTTCATCAAAGACTTTTCCAAACTTTCCAAACCCTTGACCGACCTTCTAGCCAACGACGCAACTTTCCACATGTCTCCTGATTGCACCCAGGCTTATCATACCCTCCGGGACTTAGTCTCCACCGCACCGGTACTTCAACCCCCAGACTGGTCCCAGGGTTTTGAGATTATGTGTGACGCATCAGATTTTGCCATAGGCGCTGTCCTGGGACAAAGGCAAGACAAGAAGCCCGTGGTGATCTACTACGCGAGCAAAACGTTGGACGAGGCCCAGCGTAATTATACGGTCACAGAAAAAGAGTTGCTTGCTGTAGTCTTTGGACTGGAAAAATTCCGATCATACTTACTGGGATCCCACGTGACTATCTACACCGACCATTCAGCCATCCGGCACCTGTTGGCCAAAAAGGATGCAAAACCCAGGCTCATCAGATGGATCCTGCTTTTGCAGGAATTTGACCTGGAAATCCAAGACAAGGCCGGATCGAAAAATGTGGTGGCTGACCACCTGTCAAGACTTCATCCAGACCACATTGGACCCTCCCTACCTCTATCTGATACATTCCCTGATGAACACATCCTAGCCGTGCAAGACAAGAAAATGCCATGGTATGCTGACTATGTCAACTACCTGGTTATAGGACAAACCCCGCACAGCTGGTCCAAACAGCAACGGGACAGGTTCTTGGCTGAGGCCAAGCACTATTTCTGGGATGATCCCATGCTGTTTCGCCTCTGTGCTGATCAGATCATCAGGAGGTGCCTCCCCGAAGACGAGGTTCAGAGTGTGCTTTCCTTTTGTCATGACCAAGCATGTGGCGGCCATTTCTCTGGCAAGAAAACAGCTGCAAAAGTTTTGCAGTCTGGATTTTATTGGCCGTCCCTATTCAAGGATGCACACATCTTTGCCAAGACTTGCTCACGATGCCAAACACTAGGGACAATGACCAAAAAAGATATGATGCCCCTTCAGCCCATTTTGATTGTCGAAATTTTCGACGTTTGGGGTATCGATTTTATGGGCCCCTTTCCACCATCCAACGGCTTCGAGTATATCTTGGTCTCGGTAGACTATGTTTCCAAATGGATTGAAGCCGTCGCCACCCGACGATGCGATCACAAGACGGTCATGGACTTTGTAAAGAAGAACATCTTTTCCCATTTTGGAATACCCAAGGCCATGATCAGTGATGGTGGAAGCCATTTTATCCATTCCCAGTTCCGTGCCCTACTTAGAAAATACGGGGTAAACCACCGCATTGCCACCCCGTATCATCCACAAACAAATGGGCAGACTGAGGTCTCAAACAGACAAATCAAGAACATTTTACAGAAGACTGTGAGACCTGACAGGAAAGACTGGTCCACACGACTTGATGATGCCCTGTGGGCATACAGGACCGCTTTTAAGACCCCGATAGGCATGTCACCTTACCGCTTGGTCTTTGGCAAAGCTTGCCATCTCCCTGTCGAATTGGAACACCGGGCTTACTGGGCTGTTAAGCAATGTAACATGGATCCCCAGTTAGCTGGTGCGCAAAGGACTCTTCAATTATCTGAGCTTGAAGAAATTCGTCGGGACGCCTTTGACAATAGTCGGCTATATAAGGAGAAAATGAAAGCCATCCACGACCGACTCATTCATAGGAAAACCTTTGAGCCAAACCAACAAGTCTGGCTATTTGATGCACGCCTGAAACTCTTTCCAGGGAAACTTAGGTCCAAATGGACAGGACCATTTCGGGTGGTCAAGCCCTATTCCAATGGGGCAGTCGAAATCGCCGATCTTAATACCGGGCACACCTTTACAGTCAATGGTCAAAGATTGAAGCATTTCCTGGCCCAGGTACCCCCCAAGGAGAGTGTCACCCTTGTTGAGGGCTGACACCAGGCACCGCCCAGCTGGAGGCGTTAAACTCAGCGCTTCCTGGGAGGCAACCCAGCGGATTCAGACTGATCTGGTAGTTTACGTCACTCAGGTACTATCTTTTTGAACCCTTCTGCATCCATGCATCTGCCAATGAGGACATTGTCCAACTTAAGCATGGGGGGGATGGTAAATTGCATAATCCTGAGTTTAATTAATCAGTCTGAATGAATAAATTAATTGAAAAAAAAAAATTTGAATTTAGGAAGAAAAACTTAGGCATTAGAAACTTGCCAATAGTGGGAAATAATACAAAAAGAACTTAAACGCTTAGACTTTTCAGGCCTTCAGGCTTAATCAGCCCTAGTGTCCATTAAAATATGGATTTAGCGGCGAATCCTTGCAACTTTAAGCTATTCTAATCCACCTAATAAATAAGGTGATAAGTATACGACTTATCAACTCATCCTCTAACTCAGGAAAACTTTGAGTCTAAGCATCTGCACACATTTCTGCACATACTCACTTCTCGGAGATTTTGACAGAAATTGGGTAGCTAATGAACTCTCTAGGGTGGTATGGCTGGCAAGTTGTCGTGGGTAACAGCCCATTGGCAGGTTGTCCAGAACCCAGCCACAGGCCATTTCTTTTTCACTGCCTCTAGGTACATTTGAGATTAGGGAAGCCACCTACGTAAAAAAAAAAAAAAAAAAAAAAAACCACACTTCACCGCACAAGTATGGCTGGCAAGTGATCGTGGGTAACAGCCCATTGGTCGGTTGTCCAGAGCCCAGCTCAATAATTGCACAAAAAAAGAAGACCAAAAACACCTAAGGAAGAAGCGGGGAAGTAGTACAAGCCGGGGAGATATACACTGGAAAATCCTTGTGTTGACCCCAAGTAAAATGAACGCAGGGAGAAAGCTACCAATCGAACAAATACACCTTCAGGCAAAAATTTATTTTCTTTTCCGGTCACCTAGAGGCGTAGAAACTCGAAGTCTGTCTCAATTACCGTTAAGTAAGTCTATCACAACATTCACACCAAGATGCTTAGCACTTAGGGTTTTGACCGAGTTTTGGGTGGGTTGGGTAGCCGTAAAAAGTTACCAACCCACACTGAATTCTAAAAATTCTAAAAAGACATATATAGATATATACGTATACATAAGTATAGTTATATATACAAAGCAAGGATTCGGGCGATTCGTATTTTGGCAGACACCCGGGCGCTGCTTAGTCTTTGTAGATTAAGATCTTCGTATAGTTCCTCTTATTAACAAGTAACGAAGTGCCTAAGCAATTACTTCTTGAATTCGCCAAAGAAATAAAGGCTAGAATAAACCTTGCTAGGGACTAGCAAGGAGTAAGCATGGGGGTATGATAACACCACGCAAGGGGGTAGTAATTAGGTTGAATATGGCCCATCTTTAGAATAAAAGGCACAACATAAAGTAGAATAGGAGCATTGCATGCATCAAGTACCAAGATTGCTTATAAACTGTATTAATGGCCATTTGTGTAAAGCATTTGTCAAAGCAGGCCTCAGATGAGCAATCGGACCGCACGGATGGATTCAGGACGACGAACGGAGTCTAACGGACTCAAAATCGGCCAAATCCGACATCCGGAGCTCCCACAATGGGCCCAAGAAATCCTGACCGTTGATCTGGAGATCAACGGCCTAGAACGCGCCACGTCGCCCCCGCCCCCGCCGCCCGCACGCCCCCAAGCCAGCCAAGGACGCATCTCGGCCGTTGATCTTCGATCGAACGGCCGAGATCCGCGCGCTCGCCCGCGGTCGCCGCGACAAAGCGCGGGCGTGGCGCAACGGTTAGCGCGCACGCCCGCGTTGCGGCGACGCGCGTTCGATTCGCGCGGAGCAAAAATCGTCTGCGGGCGAAGGGCGCGGCAAAATTGAGCCGCGCGATCAGAAGCGAGCGGCTAGGATCGCGCCACGCGGCGCGATGACAGTGCCCCACCTCCCACGCGCGCGCGCACGCCGGGCGGAAACGCGCGCGCGCACGCACGCCCGAAGCGCGATCCTAGCGCAGGCGCGGGAGGATCTCAGCCGTCCGATCATCAATCGGACGGCTCTCGTTCGACGTCCACGGATCGCGCCTGAAGAGAGAGAGGGGCGGGCGGCTGACCGGCGGCAGCAGACCTTCACCGACGTATATGGAAGCGGTTTTAGCGACGTTCTGGATGTCGCTAAAGCACATTCTTCTTTTAGGAAGCCCTTAACTCTATTTAAACCCCCTTCTACCACCATTCAAGGCATCCTCTCCCACTTGCAACTACTCCACTCCTCTCCTAGCTAGTCTTAGGCACTCTTGTAATCACCGGAGACGACGAGCCGCCGACGGAGCCTCCTCCACCGCCGTGGCTGCCTCGTCGCTCTCCACTCTCTCTCTACCTCTCTCTCTCTCTTTTAAGCTTTCATTTACTTTTGTTGAAGCATGTATTTAATATTGTAAACCATGAACTATGAATGCATGTTTAATGAAATTGTTTTTCATTTAGTTGCCTTTTTAATTTCTGTTTAAAGTGCATGATCAAAACCAAGAGCTTTCTAACCCTAAACTCTCTCTATCTCTCGCTTTTCAAAACCATTTCTTTCGCAAGCAAAACTCCGCCTTTTTCGTGACAACAAGTGGTAAACAAAATCTGATTTCCACGCCTCCCTGAGATCGACACTCGGACTCACCTCCGTTTACTTCTTTTAAAACCGACGTATCAAGTGCAACTATAACGACACCTCTTAACACACACGCACGAAGGCACGTCATATACTATTTCCAAAGTCATTTGATACTTAGAAATAAAACATAACACATTCAAGTAATTTGGAGTGTGTTAACATTGATAACGTACAATTTCAAAGGTGATTAGTGGATATTTGCTTCCAAGTTATATAAAGAGGAGATGATTTGTGAACATTTATAATTTATGAAGATGGAACACACGTTGATCTATGCAATTGATAATAAGGGCATCTCAAAGCCTGGATGAACAACATCGAAATGTTGAAAGTAAAGCTGCAATATTGGAACTACAATATGGATGAAGACGCCGAAACATACCATTATATTAATTTAAAAGTGAAATGTACACATCATTTGAAATACACATTACAATTTGTATAAATATGAAAAGAGGTACAAAATGTTTTCTTTGAGTCTAAATACAATGGATACATATTTCATTGATGGGAAATGGATACATCAATTGATACTTCGTTGACACCATGACATTTCTGTGACCATATAGCTACAACAGGACAGTAACCTTCATTGGTGAATCACCATCCGAACATGGTAACTTTGATTGCATCATATTTCCTTACCTACATTTGCATTTCAAAAGTTATTCAAAATTGTGACAATAACATGCCGTGAAATTATAATTTGACACAATTAATGGGACATACCTTCTCAACATGGACTTAGGCACAATATATACCTGCATCTACCTTGTCTTCATAGCTTTGAAATTATAATGAATTGTTATTTGACTCAAGTATTGGACAGTAATATATTCACTGACATGAAGTTAAGGACTAACCTTGCGTGTACGATTAACCTATTAGGATAACGACCCGAAGAATGGATGGATGATATGGGACAAGATGAATCAAAATGTATAGACATAAAGAGTCAAGTGTCATTAAGTTAAAAAAAATATAAGACATTAGAAGTATAAAAGTCAACAAAGAACTTGAAGTAGTTGTAGTGGAAAAAATAAAATGGTTAAGGATTGATTGGAAGAATCAATTTAGAAACTTCATATCTGCAATCGCAACATAGAAACAATAAATACCAAAGTACAAATAACATTAAAAGCTTGCTGGTAGGCTTAAGTATGGAACACAAACAAACTAACAGTAGGAAATCCAATGTGTTGAAATATGGAACAAAACACAACTGATAGCGGCATAATGGAAGTCCCATTTTCATAACAAAGCAATGAGAATACGGAGGAAGAGTGTGTTATTAAGAGATCTTAAATGGATAGTTGTAGCATCAAGAATTCATGTAAGACTAATAACATTCACAAGAAAGCAAGTTCAAATCCAAAATGTATGAGTAGCAATTATCAAAAGACCGGAGGTATGATTGAAACGCATAAGTGATGGGAACACCATTATGAGTCATAACTAGCTCAATTTAATCATTATCAAGGAATAAATGCTCCTAAATAACCACTAGAGAGCCCTAAGTCATTACATAATCATTCTGAGAGAGATAAGAAAATAGGGTTAAAACTACAATTTTACCATCATATCTTGAATGTAGAACCACAGGTTTTCTCAGAGGTTAATTAAGGGTCAAATGGCCTTAAATGTCCAACAAGTGGGTTGATACAGACAGAAAAGAATTTTGCATGTTTTAAGAATTAAATGACTTCTGAAACCCTAAAAACAAACCCACTTAATTAACTAAAGTTCTGGTCAGGATAAAATTCACCTAAACCCTCTAAAATTAATAGAAAAATATTCTCTAGGGTTTGGTACCTTTATTGATTCAGTGGAGGATGTAGGAACCCTACAAGAGTGATTAGAGAATGATGGGGCGTGATTGTAGTCTGATCAAAGTCCGAAACCCAACTAAATTGTGGAGGGGAATCATATGCTACCAGCTCATTGAGAGGGGAATCAAAGTAGAAATTAAGTCCAGTTGCGGGTCGAGGAAGAGATGTTAAAATTATTAAAACAGATTATTGATCAAAAATACCCATACATTCCCCAAGCATCTAGCGAAACATCTTGGAACACTACTGAGGATCAATTTGATTTTCCAAATCCTGGGTTCGAGAATCAAGATTGTTTTGCACCCCGAACCCAAACGGAATATGATCCAACTTATATACAGATTGATACGCCTGATCTTGAGATGGGTTGGGAGGATCCAATTGCAGAAGATCACGATTTTGAACCAACCCTAGAAAATCAAAAGACTGGTTCACCAGGCTTAGATTTCCATGACACTTATAATAATGAAATTAAATCAGAACCTCTCGAGGGCGTAAATACCACTCCTTATTTTGATAAGGTGGTCCTCAAGGACAATTCTGACATCCCAGTAGAGCCCAACTTAGATTTCAGTAATACAACCCATACTCATAACGTAAAATTTGCATCTGAGCCTTCTTGGGATGATTATAAGGCCCCGTATTATGAAAATCAGATTTTGAATGTGGATTATGATTCTAGGCCTTTATTTGATGGATGCACCTTTCCAACATCCTCAGAAACACAGATTGATTTTTTGGAAGTCATGCCAATTTATGATACAAAAACCGAAGAGTTGAAAGAGTTGGGTTTTGATTGGGTCTTCCCTACAAACCAAGAGCTCATGCCTAATAGGGATTCCTTTTTGAGCTCGGAATCTGAGAATAGGCTAAACCCAAGTCAAGCTGCTGAGTCTACATCTTTTGATTTATTCTGTGGTGAAACCTCTGATCCCGAATTAGATTCAGAACTTGATTCTCGCAAGTTCTCAGACGATTTCGAATCTTACTCTGATTTCGAAGAACCTTTGTATCCTAACGACTACGAGCCAATCTATGACCTCAACATACATGATCCATTCTTCGACTCTGACTCTCAGATCCCTAATCCCGAGATCATTGATTCAAAATCAGGTTCCATTGAGATGGAATTATTTCTTTTTGATACTAAGGAATTAGAAACAGAAATTGCCGAAAGTGTCTACAACCCAGAGTTCGAATCTTTTCTTGACTCAGATTTCCTTAATCCTATAAGCATTCTTCAGGCATTTACCTTTGATTTCGACGGCTACTATGAGGACTCTCTAAATAAACCCACCTCTAAAACCTTCTTAAAGGAGCCCTCACACAATTATTCTTGAAGCCACCTCTTCTACATATGTAGAACCTTCCCAAACCCATTCTCAACCCCGACCCGCAACCGGATTCAATTTCTACTCTAATTCCTCTCTCAATGAGTCGGTAGCACATGATTCCCCTCCACATTTCAATCGAGTTTCGAACTTCAATCAGACTACAAATCACACCCAATCCTTCTCTGATCACTCTTGTAGGGTTCCTACATCCTCCACTGATTCTTGTTCATTTGAGGATCCCTACTCTGATAAGGCTAATCCGACTCAGCCAAATCCTAGCAATACACTTCTATATCCTTTTGAGATCCACAGTATCTGGTGGGTTCCGCATCTACTGATTCACATCTATTAACCCACCAGATTGATTGGGTTTGGGCTGCATCATCAGCCTATTGATCTGAACAAGTATCTGGTTGGACCAACCAGGCTATTGATCAAGGTGCTTATTCTACAAAACTCATCTGATTTAACCACTTCTCCATACCATTTTCCAATCGGCTGAAAGCATTGAATTTAACACTTAATGGAAGGTAACCCGTCATTCCAAAAACTCGAGATCCTTTTGATTATCCTTTTCTACCTCATGTTTACTGTACTCTGAGTTCAGTTTTAGAACAGTCGATCCCACCTCTGGTACTCGTATCAAAGCTTGAAATTGTCCGTAACAGTCATCCTGACCCGTTCGCCCACCCAATAATCTTGTTCTAATCCTTGAACCATAACTGTTTCACACCCTCCATTTACAATCAGGACATTGCAAAACTTAGGCATGGGGGGTGGTAAAGTGCAAAAATACAAAAATTCAAAGTTCGGAAACATTCTCACAAAAGAATACATATTCCAAAAAATCAAAAAAATAGAAAATTGAAAAAGAACAAAAAAAATGGAGAAGGGTGGAAATTTTGAGTGAATTAATTGTATATCATTTTTTAAGAAGAAAAGGGGAGGTGATATAAATGTCAAAAAAGAGCAACAATTTGAAATAAAAAAAGAGATAGTCATTAGTAAAAGATGAAGAAATCTACTTAGTTCTAGACCAAAAAAAAAAAGAAATAAAAAGACAAAAAGTGCTAAGAGACAAAAGAGATTAGTATGAACGCTGATCTTAAGCCACTTAGGCTTATGTTTAAGCTTAAAAATTCAAGTATCCGTTAAGATCTGGATAATCCTCAAGAAATTGGGAAAATACAAAGCTTAAGTATTAGGTCTAAGGCTTAGGGATTATTCGACATTATTAACTGAACTCTAGTTTGCAGGACTCGGTAACCTAAGCACCGCAATCCACACACAATCTGATTCAGTGAGCTTAATTATCAAAATCATGTAAATGCGTTAAATCTGTTTTGAAAAAGCTACCTAGATTAGGAGCGGCTGATCAACACAAGTTGATTTGGAAGAGTTTCGACGCGGAGAGGTGGGAAATTTCCCTCGAAGATGCGCAATAACATACCATCTCCTCGGTGCTTGTCTCCTAGGATATCTAAATATCCTACTGGGGGCATGTAAGCACCTTATGCTGATTCAAAGGCCATGGACGACATTATCACAAAATGTCGATTGCTATGGTCTGAATTTAGCTACAGAATGCCATAGGCGGGATTATCCCAAAATCTCGAAAGCCAGGTGATGAGAACCTCATCATGAGCCATAACTAGCTCATTTTGACCTAATACAAAGGATAAAAGCTCCTACATATCTCAAGGAAAGGCTTAACTCAGAGAATTCTGAGTTTGAGAAGAAAACAAGTCATAAGGGGTAAAAATGCAATTTTACCAGTATAATCTGCATACAGGGTAATTCAGGGCCCAAACATAGGTCAAAGCAGCTTAATAAGAATAAAAGTGGGATGAGATGATCTAGCAAGGGCTACAGCACTTCCAAGAAACTAAATGATAATCTGTAACCCTAAAACAACCCACTTCAATTCACAAGGTTCGAGGCAAAGTAAAAATAGAATAAACCCTCTAAAATTCATAGAAAAATAATCTCTAGGGTTTAGAACCTTCAATTTGGCCTTCAGAACCCATTTTGACCTACATTGAGAACCATGCCCAATTAATAACTTAATTTGGGTTTTTGCGTAAATTGACCGGTCAAACAAGGTTTAATATAGAAATGAAATTTACCATCAGATTCCTTAGGTCCTAATTAATCATGTATAAAAACTTGAGCCTAAGAAGAAACCTCCTTGACCGACTTTACACTTTGGTCCTCATATATTTACTCTTTGGCCCTCAACTTTTGAACCCTCGCATTTTGGCCCCTAACTCTCCTTCGTTCTTTGCGATCAGGTCCCCCCTGCAAAACCTGCCAGCACCATGCTCCGGCGACCTTGCGCGGAGCATGGCGCCGCGCAGGGTGAGGGGGGGGACCTGGCAAGTAAACCGGGGGTGCCCTGCGTCGTCAGCCGTCGCAGGGACACCCCCTTAGTCGTTGTAACCCACCATACCCGGCCGTGCGAACGCACGGACGGTATGGGTTTTTGTTTCCGGCCATCCTCCGGCGAGGGAGACACGTCGTCTCCCGCCGCCTTCCTCCCTGTTTGATCCCTATAAATACCCCCCGTTGCTCCACCAACCGGGGCAGCTTGGATCTGACGGAGAAAATCCCCAACTTTCCTCTCTTCTCTCTCCGGCAGACGCTCACCAGCTCCGGCGGTTCCTCCCCCTCCACCTCTTCGCTCTGCCGCAATACCAGCAGCAGAGACTTCCTCCCCTGCTCTTCCCGCGCCACGCCGCACCCAGCTGGCGCCTCTCCGGCTCTCTGCTCGCCGCCGCCCCTTTCCCTGAGCATCGTCTTCTCCGGCGACAGTCGATACGACTGTCGCCCTGTTCCTCCCCCTTCGTCCCTGCAAGTAAGCTAGAACTACTCCCCTTCTTCTCCTCTTTCTTCCCCCGCTTTCAATTTATTCAATTAAGCTCTCAACCGATCCTGTCCACCGTCACCCCCTTCGTCTCCGGCCATCCTCCGGCGAGCCGTTCCCATCACCCCAGCAACCCACACGGCTCGCCGACCACCGCAGAACCTCCGCCTCATCACACTGAGCACCCCCCACCCCTTCACTGCCACTCCACACCTCTGTAACGCTCCCCCCAACAAACCCATCCTCCGACCCACAGTCCGACCTAGGGCAGCCCTTGCACGCCGCCCCACGCCTCGCCACCACCCACACGAGCTTCGCCGCACCCTGGCGAAGCTCCCGGCACTTTCTGATTAGGCCGAGAGGCCGTTTTCTTGTGAACAGGCCACCCGACCTCCGCCGCCATTGCCGTGCAGAAAGAGCTGCTTCCGCCTGCAGCTACAGGCGCGCCACGCTCAGCGCCACGCCCAGATTCAACTCCCAGGCCTTGCGAGGCGTTTCGACAAAACACCAGGCTCGCAGCTGAGGCAGAAGGCTTCGCGTGACGCCGCGATCTCCCGCTGCTTTCCCCGCTGCAGGCGCGCAATTGAGGTGGGACATTTAGTCCCACCTCGGAAAAGCCTAAAGAGGTGCAGCGATATAAGATGCAAAAGTGCTGGAGGCTTACTGCCTCAGCACACGGGGTGAGGTCCCCTTCACCCGCCCGTTTACCCGGTCTCGTCCGCGCTCACGCCCCGCGGACCTGACCCGACCCGACCCGACTTAAGACTGACCTGCACTCCTCGCCCACCACGCACGCCGGTGGGCCTGGACCCGGGCGTGACCCGAACCCGATTACCCGGCAGCTCTGGGAGAGCTTTCCCAAGAGTGGTTTCAGAGAGAGAGAGACGCGGGGGAGGGAGAGGGTAGAGTAGGTTTTGTTCTCTGACGTAAGCTCTGAAGTGTGCAGGCACAGGTGAAGAAGAAGAACCGCGGAAGAAGAAGGAAGCTAACTGTAGCAACAGGCAGTTTAAGTCGTCTGATTTGGAAATCAGACGACGTCCTGAAGGGAAAAGAAGAAAGACGGAGGAAGATCTGAAGAACAACAGAAGAAGGCGAGGCAGAGGAGAACACAAAAGAACAAGGGAAGAACTGAAAGAAGAAAAACAAAGAAGAAAGAAGAAGATCTGAAGAAAGACAGAAGAAAAAGGAGGAGCAGGAACAGCAAGGAAGAAGAAGAAGAGCATCACCATTGCAGAAGAAAGACATCACCTCTGCAGACAAAGAAGAAGAAGAACTGAAAGAAGAAAACAAAGAAAAGAAGACAACAAATTCTTTCCCTCTCTCTTTCTTTTTGTAAAAGAAACATGTATATCTCTAGAATACAACTTGCTCCCTGAGTTCGACCTCGGGAACTCTTTTATTTTCCGAGTAAAAAAAAATTATATTTGAAATGTTGGCAATAACTGGTTATACTACAACGCTATAACAATAAAACCCGGTTATCTCTCGAAGCCAACGTCAATGGGCAATGCTATCTTGAAGCATCGATTGCTAGGAACCCTGTGAGGATTAATGGTGGGAGCTAGGAATCCCATACAGACCGTGTTGTAAAGCTAATCCGAAGCAAGAAATAAAAAGAAAAGATAGAAAACTCTCCAAAAATAAAAAAATCTTATGTCTCTCTCTTACAAAAATGCACTGCAAACTGAACCGAGACTAAACATGTCTTAAGCACAGGTAGTTTAATCGCGGAGTTCAATGAACCTTAGGTTAGTTCCTGTAGACCTTAGAAACCTTCGCGGCAGACTGAGGCTAGAGCTGGTTAGGTCCGAATCTTGGTTGGTACTTGAGTACCTCTAGGCCTACTATTGGCACTCTGACCTAATCCACAAAAAGAAAGCACACATCTGAGCATAAAAAGGCATATGGTCTAGAATTTAAGTTAATTCCATGAGATTTTGCTAAGGGACAACCAAAAGCTAGGCATGGAGGTATAATGGGAACACCATCATGAGCCATAATTAGCTCAATTTAGTCATTATCAAGGAATAAATGATCCTACATAACTGCCAGAGAGTCCTAAGTCATTGCATAATCATTCTGAGAGAAAGACAAGAAAATAAGGTTAAAATTACAATTTTACCATTATATCTTGAATGCAGAACAACCACGGATTTTCTTAGGGGTTAATTAAGGGTCAAATGGCCTTAAATGTCCAACAAGTGAGTTAATATAGACAGAAAAGGATTTTTACGTGAAACCCTAAAAACAGACTCGCTTAATTAACTGAGGTTCTGATCATGATAAAATTCACCTAAATGCTCTAAAAACCATAGAAAAATATTCTTTAGGATTTGGTACCTTTAATTTGACCATGGAGTCAGAACCTGAATCAATGATCTTAGGATCAGGGACCTCAGAGTCGGAGTCGAAGAATAGATCATGTATGCTGAGGTCATAGATTGGCTCGTAGTCATCAGGAAGCAAAGGTTCTCCGAAATCAGAGTAAGATTCGAAATTGTCGGAGAACTTGCGAGAATCAAGTTTTGAATCTAATTTGGGATCAAAGGTTCCACCACAGAATAAATCAAAAGATGTAGACTCAGCAACCTGACTTGGGTTTAGCCTATTCTCAGATTCCGAGTTCAAAAAGGTATCCCTATTAGGCATGGGCTCTTGGTTTACAGAGATGACCCAATCAAAACCCAACTCTTCCAACTCCTCGATTTTTGTATCGTAGATTAGCATGACTTCCGAAAAATCAATCTGTGTTTCTGAGGATGTTGGAGAGGTGCATTCATCAAATAAAGGCCTAGAATCGTAATCCACATTCAAAATCTGATTTTCATCATACGGGGGCTTATAATCATCCCAAGAAGGCTCAAATCCAGATTTTACGTTACAAGTATGGGTTGTATCACTAGAATCTAGATTGGGCTCTATTAGGATGTCAGAATTGTCCTCAAGGACACCTTATCAAAATAAGGAGCGGTATTTACGCCCTCGAGAGGTTTTGATTTAATTTAATTATTACAAGTGTCTAGGAAATCTAAGCCTGGTCAACCAGTCTTTTGATTTTCTAGGGCTGGTTCAAAATCATGATCTTCTACAATCGGATCGTCCCAACCCGTCTCAAGATCAGGTGTATCAATCTGTATATAAGTTGGATCATATTCCGTTTGGATTGGGGTCCAAAACAACCTTGATTCTCGAACCTGGGATTTGGAAAATCAGATTGATCCTCATATTGTTCCAAGATGTTTCGCTAGATGCTTGGGGAATGTACGGGTATTTTTTATCGATAATCTGTTTTAATAATTTTATCATCTCTTCCTATTTTTCAAGATCATCTTGGTGTCTTTCCCAAAGTACAGGATTTGTCATGCATTGGAGATATTCAAAGTTATGTAATTTCTATAAATCCTGTCATGAGAACATCCCAGGCTGATCCATTTGTTACTTGTGTTATAATTAATTGGGCACAGTTTATGACGAAGGTTGTTACCGACACATTAACCTAAATGTCTTCAATTGGATTTAAGGTTTTGTCATCAATCTAATAAAATCTAAGGGCATCCTCAATCATTCTATCTTTCATGGATATTTGAGATTCCAGTTTCTTCAATGGTTTTCCTAAATTGCCAGGCTGCATCTTCAAGTCAGGTGGTGAAATCAAGATATAAAATCAAGAACTCAGGTTGGATTGAAATCGATCAGATCTGAAAGAAATTCCCTAGTAAATCTGTGTGTGTTCTAATAGAAGGGATGAGGGACTGGATGTGAGATTTGACCCAATCAAGGCACCCAAAAGATTCTTTGGATGACTAAGGTAATTTCGAGGCAAATGATACCTCTGAATCAAAAATTCGCACACCCGAGAAATACCTAGACAGCCAGGAAGGGAGAGCCCCGCAAAGACCCCTACACGGTAGAGCGTCCCCACGGGTTATATGGTTTCCCCCACCCAACCTTCCTTGTCACTGAGGGTCCAAGTAGACCGGAATGTACGAACTTAAGTCCTTAAGTCTACCACTTTTATGTCCTAATTTGTACCTTGAGTTTCACTTGATTAGAAGTTTATTTAACTTGTGACCTAATTTGGAGGTTCGTTGGCCTACAATGTAGATCAACCTCACCTGACCTACCCTAAAGATGGTAGAATAAGATCTAGGTTAAGACCTAGAAATCACCCTGATTTGACTCTCAAGTTAGTAGGTCCAAGCATTTTAGGGTTTAAGTGAATTTAGAGACTGATTTTTGTTAATTAGACCTTTTCAACCAAGGGCTTGGGTAGCACACAAATGCAAGTGGGTTTTTTTTTTATATAGGCAAGTGTGAACTAGCACTTCAAAACCTTAGAATTAAAACCCTAATTGGCTCTATTCTGCATTCAATTTGATCCTAAAATGTTCTTGGAATTCAAACAAGAAGTGTGTAATATAAGATTAGAAATTAAGCGCAGTCCTTAATAGGCACAGGAAATTTAGGGTAGGGAATTCTGAATAAAATCGTCTCAATCTTCAATTAAATTTGAAAAATTTTCACAAATCAGGATACTTGCCCTTTTAAATGACGATTACTATGAAAAATAAAGCAAGTGATTCATATTTGATTGTTTCCTTTTTTTTTGCCTTCCTAAGATTAGGAGGTTGATTAGGGAAGAATAAAGAAGTTACCTGTCCTGGAGTGGTTGATTTACGCGGAAGTCCTCCTCGTGAATTACCTCGCAAAATCACAAGAAAGCAAACAAGACAAGTCAGTGCTCAAATATAATTAAATAATGCAAAGAATAGCGGTGAATTGCGCGTTGTTTCCGATAACGACGCCAAAAGTTGACAAAGCAAGATCGATGTTTATAAATAACACGTTGTAGTATAGGTCGAAATCGCTTGAAAACAAATAATATTTATAACTCGAATGAAAGTCCGAGGTCGAACATAGGGAGCAAATTGGAATTTGCACACAAATCTCAATAATGTAAATGAGCATAAGAATTTAAACCAAATAATGATATTCAATAAATACTAATCTGTCGCATTAAATATTCAATGAATTCTCATGTATCTTGTGGCAATAAAAAGGTAGAGAAGCTAAAATAATGGTGATTTAAATCACCAATTATTTAATTTAAGCATATATGTCAAGTAATCAATTCATCAAGTTTTCACAATGTCAAGCCTCAAATCAGATGTCAAGTTATTGAATCAAACGACTTATCCAACAAGTGTTATAATGTTTCCCTAGCACTGTTCTTCTTCTTCTCTTTTCTTCTTGGCTTTTCTTCTCTCCTCTGCTTCTGCTTTTCTCTTTTCTTCCTCTTTAGCTTTCCTCTCTCTCCCTTTATGCATGAACCTTCTTCCTTCCCCTCTTCTTTCTCTTCTTACCTACCTTCAACCTCTTCTCTTCTTTCTTCACGCATAAAGGGCGGCCATCTCAAATTTGATTAAGTGTCGCACAGGGAAAAACCCTCCCCTGCCCTGTGCTCTCTCTTTCTCTCCTCTTAGGTTCTGCCCTCTCAGGACCAGTCAAGGTAATCGGGTATACAGATCGAGCATACCCGGGACCAGGCTCACCGACATGGGTGGTGAGCGAGGAGTGCTTAGGTTATGCGGGTATACAGATCAGCCAGACCGGTGTGTAAGGTGTCGCGGGCGAGGCGCATGAGGGCACGTGCAGGGACCTCACCCCATGTGTGTTACTTGAATAAGTAATAAATTGAAACGTGTAAACTACAATTGAAATCTAATGGTTATATGTGAAATTCAAGAGAACCAAAATCCAAAAACATCATTGGAATGAAAATTTAATACAAATAGAAATTAAATGTAAGAACATAATAGATTTGTGTAGTTTACAATCACAAAATAGGTTGGGGTTGGTAATTACGACCATCCATGCCAAATTACCTTCTAAACTAAAAAGGTTTTGGGGTTGCCATATACGACCATCCAAGCCAACCTATTTACTGATCAACTAACATATTAGGGATGCTAAAGTTGGGTCATCCTTGATAGGTCACCTATATATCGCTTGCTTATCTCAGGACTTTTGTCGTTATACGACCTGTCATTGGTAATTGTGTCCAAATATCATCATTGCCAAAATAGATTACTACCAAGAAAAAACATCCACATATTAGGCAAACATGCAAATTAAAAATAATCATAAAGTACATAAATCTACCATGAAAAATCTAACAAAACCCAAGTTCAAATTAAAAGATAGGGTACTATTAAACTAGCTAACCGCCAACAACTAGTAGATTACGATAGACAGACCATATGAATGTCTCGGTCCAATTTACCTCACCAAGTTTAGAACATGGAAATGGAAATAAGATAGGAATATTTATGGAAGTCTACAAAACATGCATCCGTCTCATATTTGTTGCTAAGGTTTCATCTTGCATAGTTGAATTCACTTCAAGTTCCTCCTCCAGTTTGTCGACCCTATTTTTCAAGATATCAACTTCTGCTTCCGATGCATGAAGGTCTGCTTCCAAACCATGGTATTCCATGAAAGTATTGTTGAGTGTAGAATCCATTTCAGAGAGGCTATTTTGGAGTTGAAGAATATAGTCGTCAATAGGTTTTTCTTGGTATTTGTACTCCTTTTCCAACTTCTCGTAAAGGAATACTAGGAAGTGAAACTTAGCCTTTAATGAATGGAATGTGTAGAAATGAGCCATGGCCAAGTTCTTGTAACCACAACCCTATATTTAAATTGAATGAAAAATGTCCATCAATATAGGATTGTAATAGTTTAAAATAAGATGGCTACGTGTCTCGAGGTTTACTTATTGCATCTCTCCGAGGGCATATGTAGAATAAGCAATCACAAACAGACATATTTCCCCGATCATTTTCGTGATTGTTTGTGTCAAACAGCAATACACAGTTGTGATGACATAGGCACTATCTACCATGATACCAACAATGGGAAATTTCTTCAGGAGGTCTCTCCATGCCTACAAAAATCTTGAATGGCAATGCAATTCTAGATTGAAAAAATGGGAAGATAAGATAGTGAAATGTAACGACATAGTAGTAATAACACAATTCAAGTTGTCTAAGTGGAGATTACAATCGACAAACTACTTAAAATAGGAGGACACAATTCTAAATATCGTAGAGTATTGCCACAAGGGCAAACATTCAAAATAAAATTGCTACATGGATGGTGTATATGTCTAGCTCAATGGCATAGATGGTATGCATCCCAAAGTTGTTGTGTAATTTGGTCACGGATGAACTCTCCACCTTTAATTTCATCAACATCAACTCCATGACCCACCTCTATGTCACTAACATCTTCAGATTTTTCCAGACCATCAGCAAAGAATAAATCGTCGAATGCAAAACGACAGATGAAATTATGTGCGATGCATGCAGCCATGACAATACATGTCTGTGTTCTGAAAGAGTAGAACAGCCTCTTGTCCAGAAGAGTAAATCACTTCTTAAGAACGCCAAATACCCTTTCCACCACCTGTCTCAATTGTGCATGGCGATGGCTGTATAATTGCTTCTCATTCTAGTAGGCACATCCTCTGTACTTCTGAAGGTGGTAGGCAACACCTCGAAACAGTGCAAGGAACCTCTCTGTGTTTGCGTATCTCAGATCACCCAAGTATCTCCTACCAAAAGGGACTCTAAAATCACAAAAAATTAGGGCCCATTGAATTACTCGCATATCTGCAGTGGAACCTTCAAATCTAGTTACAACAAACAAAAATTCTAAGTTGAAACCAACCGCTATAAGGACGTTCTGGCTAGTGTAGCCCTTCTTGTTTTTAAACCTTGCTTGGTCAAAAGCTTTCACCATCACACGTACATGGCACCCATCAATGATACCAATGACTTCCTACAAGCATTTAACTCGAGGTCAATGAGTTTCAAAAATATAACCATAAACGGTACACATCTTCTTAGATATGATGCTACCTTGAAATAACGGTAGAAGCTAGGATTGGTTGCAATCTTCTCAGGAACTGATGTGTCAGCTCGTGGTTGTCAAATGAAATCCTTTTTAAAGGCAACGATAGCTTTCAAGCCCTTGTTAAAGTATTGACTTATGGCCTCCCCAGAGTACTAAAAGTGTTCCATGACATGGCGATTGGAGCCTCCTTGTCCCAAAATGGATAGGACAATAGCAACTTGCTCCCTCACAGTAGTGTTTCTTGTCTCTCTCATCAATCCTCAAGTCGACATGGTATCCGCCAAAACATGGAAGCATTCCTTGGACAGTCGGAATCCATCGTAACATCTAGATGGGTGATCAGCCAATACATCATGAACCCATAGATGACCTGTCATACGATTCGTCTTCGCCTCCTTGGAATGTACTCATGATATTCAGGATACTGCACTGCTAGTGGTAAAATAATTTCTACTATTGCCCTTTCATCCTCCTCGGAGTTACTCAAGTATTCATCAATCCTCCAGGGTCCATCCCTAGAGTAAATGAAATCCATTTCAAACATTGAGAAATACAAAGAATATAACATGATAGAAGGCCAACGCTACTTGGAAGATATTTAAAGTGGATTTCAATGTCAACAAAATTGCATTTCCATCAACTTACATAAGTCCACTTCCATGGCCATACCAAATTTAGCCATATAGATACCATGCATGACAGTAGGAGCACAAAACATACACTGGGAAATAAAAAACACAAGAGGAGTTCCATACAACAACTACATAGATAGAACCAATTTCGGTTACAAAGCAAAGACTAATAGTCAACCAACTTTCAAGTACAACTGTCTAGGTACTCATGGCTCGAAGATATCCAGCACTTGGAGGTATTGCAGGAAGCGCTTCCCCCGTATAGAACGACAATATATTGGTTCCATCATATCCCAAGAGTTAGGAGAAGGTGGAATGATAAGGTTTTTGGTCTCATCCCAAATCCAACCTTCCATCTAGAGGAGTCGATTGACCAAGCAGACCGTATGTTTGATTCTCTTCCACCTATTACAAAATGCCAGCATTGACAAGTTCACGGTGGTTAGATTGTTGAAGTGTACAATCACTTCACTCCATCCATTCCTAGTCAGGTTGCCTTCAATCCACTCGCCATTAAGTTGTTCCCACTTGATCAAGCTTAGAAAAATGGTATCATCTATTTCAGACCATGCGAATGGGGGTGGCCTCATCCTAATTTTCAAAGAAGAAAGCTACTTAAGAAGTAGATAAAAACCATCAAATAGTTCCCCACAATTATCAAAGTACCAACTAAAGGTAACTTGAACGAAAAGAGTTTGAAAGTACAATTCATGATCCAAAGACATCATAACCACTAAGAAAATAGGAAACATTAACTAGAGTCTACATAAACTAACAATAAAGACGACTGAGTACACAACCAACCATAGAAAGCATCTAAAACCATTGTCTGAAAGGCACAAACACATCAAAGGCCATAGTAATTTCCCAAATGCTTGCTTAGCCATGCAACAAATGCCCCATTATTATTCAGAATATGCTGAAATACCACCCGCTGTGCTTCCATAGTAAACAAATCCACTAATGTGGCAAGGTCATTTGCCTCTATCATTGGCAACTTCTCTCCCACTAAATGTAAGTGATGAACGAGTTTTGATGACGAAAAATCAAAGTTTCAAGAACCCGTCGTCGTAGTTCGCAAAATACGTTATCAAATGCAATTTATAACCGAAACTCCAAGGGAGTCCCAGGTCGAACACAGGGAGGCGACATTTACTTTTGTTGAAATTCGTGCTTCATTTTGTTTCTTTTTGGTGTTTTAGGGTTTTGTGAATTTTTTGGTGTTTTTGAAATAAAAAGACAAGTGAGATAACTTCACAAAGTGGACAATAAATATGATATATTTCACAATGGCATTCAAATGTCTATTACAATATGCTAAAACATAAAAGAGATAGAGGTGAGAAGAAATCTCCCAAATCGACTGTTTGGCGAGACGATGGCTCTTGGCAGTAGCTTGGATGAAGAGGGTGAGGTACTGGACAACGAAGGTGAGATGGAGGAGGATGCTGAGTAGAGGAATGCTTCACAAAGGCTTCAGAATGAGGATGAGGAGCTGGAGATGATCTACCGGAAAGGAGGTGAGAGGATGGCTCCAAAGCTTCTTATGAAGGTGGTGGGATGGAGGATGAATATTTGGTGGGGATATTGTTGTCAGAGCGAGATCAAGGTTTTAAATGTTGCGTCGTAGTATAGGTCGAAATCACTTGAAAACAAATAATATTCATTACTCGAATAGAAGTTCGAGGTCGAACACAGGAAGCAAATAAGAATTCACACACTAATCTCGATAATGTAAATGAGCACAAGAATTAAGCCAATAAACTACTCAAAAATGATAATCAATATAAAGCATAAGTTTAACATATGGCAAAAAGAATCTCAAAGCAAAAGCAATGGTGATTTGGAGCACAAATTATTCAATTTGAGCATTATGCATTAAGTTCAAATAATGCAACAGTACCATCAACCATTCAACTTAGGTACTTGAATAACCAAATAAAGCCTCAAATTAGACGTTGGGTCATTAAATCAGACAGCTTAACCAACATATACTACAGTGCTTCCCTAGCACTGTTCTTCTTCTCTTTTCTTCTTGCCTTCTCTTCTCTTCTCTTCTTGCCTTTTCTTCTCTTCTTCTGGCCTTTTTCCTTTCCTCCTTTTCTGTCTTCTTACGTCTTCTCTTCTTCCTTCTTCTAAGCAGGCCTTCTTTCTTTCCTCCTCTTCTACGAAGGCTTCCTTCTCTTCTTCTTTCTTCACACACATAGGGCAACCATCCCTTCATATTTGGCTAAGTGTCACACAGGGCAAAACCCTCTCCTGCCCCGCGCTCTCTTTCTTTCTCACTTCCTCTTAGGTTTTGCCCTCCCAGGTCCACAGTCAAGGTAATCGGGTATACGAGTAGAGCATACCCGGGACCAAGCTCACCAACATGGGTGGTGAGCGAGGAGTGCTTAGGTTAGGTGGGTTATCAGATCGGCCAAACCCACGAGTTAGGTGTCGCGAGTGAGGCGTGTGAGGGATGCGTGCGGGGACGTCACCCCTTGTGCTTGTTGAGGCGATAAGCCTAGGTGACAAATTCAATTTATGCGGAGTGGTGCAGCTGTCAGTTTCCGAGGTGGGACTAAATGTCCCACCCTTCCTTCGTGCAACAGCAGCAGCAACTCCGTCGAATTCACGTTCTCTGCTGGTCAAAGGGTCCAATTGACGGTCAAAAAGGGAACCTGGAATGGTTCCACGTCGCCTAGGCGTGATGCCTGGTGCTATCAAGCGTGATGCAAGCTTCAAGCTTGCTCGAAGCTTGTCTTTAATGGAGGGCAAGACTTGTAACCTGAAAACTAAGAATAAGGCCTCAGCCGTGTTAAAGCACTCAAGAAGCGTTGCCGGACAATGACAAACATAACCATGGTGGTGCGGAGGTGATTGGCGGAGTGAGGAGGTCTAACGACCTCGGACTGTTGGTGCGAAGGGTGTGGTGTTCGACAAAGGGTTTGGGTGGACGAGAAGGCAAATAGGGAGAGGGGTTTGGTAGGGCGTGATGTGGCGAAGGTCGTGAGGTGGTTGGCAAGTTAATTGGTGATTTGTGCAGGTAAGATGAACTCGTCGGAGGAGTGGTCGGAGACGGGAAAGACAGAGGTGAGTGGCAGTGTCGAGGGCTATTTTTGGGGTTTTTGGATACGAAACTAAACTTAAGAGCTAAACTAACTAATCTAACCTAATCTAAACAGATGAAAGGGGGAGAACGACACTGGCATTGGTAGGCCGACATCGGGGAAGAAGACACTCCGATAATGAGGACGGCAACAACGATGGAGATAGAGGGGCTCCTGCTGGTACGGCCAAGAGCGAACGAGAGAGAGGAAGGGAATCTGGCCACTGGTATTGTAGATGAACGATGAAGGAGGTCAGGAGGAGTCGCCAGAGCTTGTGGAGCTTCGCAGCCGGAAGAGAAAGGAGGAATATGGGGATTTCACGACTGAAATCAAGTCTAGGAGTTCGGCCGAGCCCTGGGCGTGCTTATGTAGGGCTTAGGAGGTCGATTTGAGCTTGGAAGACAAGCTTCCAAGCTAGGAATGTTCGTCGGAATAGGAGACTCACCTCTTTGAAGGATTCGCATGAGAGATTTGGCGAGAACTGGAGCTTGGGAATTGGCACAAAAGTAAGGGAATTCCTTGACGAACTTCCTTTTCAAATTTGAGAGAGATTCGTCAAGGAATCAAGGAGAACTTGCCAAATTTAGTCCATAAGAGTTTGTAGGAATAGGATTCATGGCGATAGGGACCTTTTTGTGAAAATGATGACAAAGCTAGGAGGCCATTTGCAAGGAATTCAAAAAGCTAAGGATTTGCATGAGATAAAAAGAGTCTGACTAGACCCTAAAATATAAACTTGGTCAAGATGATCTCAGATTGAGCCCAAATTTTGGTACAAACCTAATTTGGACCCAAAAAATCCAATGGTGAAGTTAGATTTAGGTTTTGACCTCATTTAACTGGATAATTTATGCAAAAATCCAAATTAGGGCAAATGTCTGTCTAGGACTCTGTTTTGGGTCAAGACGGGTTCTAATGGTCAAATTGAAGGTGTCAAACCCTAGAGAATATTTTTCTATGAATTTTGAAGGGTTTAAGTGAATTTTATCCTGATCAGAACCTTAGTTAATTAAACAAGTATGTTTTTAGGATTTCAGATGTTATTTAATTCTTAAAACATGCGAAAACCCTTTTTTGTCTATATTAACCCACTTGTTTGACATTTAAGGCCATTTGACCCTTAATTAACTCCTGAAAAAACCCATGGTTGTTTTGCATTCAAGATATGATGGTAAAATTGTTATTTTAACCTTATTTTCTTGTCTCTCTCAAAATGATTATGCAATGACTTAGGGCTCTCTGGCGGTTATGTAGGAGTATTTATTCCATGATAATGACTAAATTGAGCTAGTTATGACTCATGATGGTATTCCCATCAGATATAGGAGCATTACAGTAATAAGAGGCCTTTAGAGCTTGGGAATAAGCTCTAATGGAGCTTTGGCAAGCTAGTAGAGCTTAGGAGTAGGTGGGAGTAGAGTAGGTAGAGATGGTGAAGAATGGAGGTGTAAGGGTCCTTTTATAGTGAAGGGAAGAGGAAAAAATTCATGTAGAGGTTGTAGTGACAACTGCAAGCATCACTAAAGACCCCTGCACCTGTCGCTGAAGATCGTGCTCCCACCGCTCACGCCCGCAATTGTCCTCACGCATGCAGGCAATTAGTGACAGCTGCAAGCGTTACTAAAGACCCGCCCAAGCTGTCGCTGAAGGTCGGTGCCAACCCTACACACGCCCACACTCTGCTGTCGTTAAGGTTAGAAGCATCGTGGCCGTTGGATCGAAAGTGGACGGCTGAGACAGTGCGGAGATCGTGCTTCTTGATCGAGCATGAGATGGCACGTCCAGAGGTGCATTGATGGCCCCATGCTGCATCCGTGCACATCCGTGAGCCCACATAGCCTCACCTCGGCTGCTCGTGCGTGATCAGGCAGTCGAAATTGAGGTGCTCCTCTTCTGCAACCAATTAGAGGAGCTTGGGAGAGTCAAACCGCGCCACGGCTGTGCGAGCTCCTCTTGAGGCCGCTGCACCACATGTCAAAGATGTTGCGATTTTGAATTAACCGCAACCAGTGGTCAAGCGATCCTAGATGTTGAATTTTCATCCGACGGTTAAGATCGCGCGATGGAAGCTCTCTTAAAGAAGGGCGAGCAACGTGGCTTCACAAGAGCCGTTGGATGGGCATCCAACGACCCAGATCTCGTGAGGGGCCTTTGAGGAGTAGCTACTGCTGGCCAGTGTTGGGCAGACTAGATGGTGCCACGTGGCACCATCTAGGCCATTCATTTTCTTTCTATTGCAGAGGGTGCCATGATGCTTGGATCGAGATGATTTCCACGCTGCCAGACTGCAATCATTTCTCCGAATCCATCCATACAATCAGATTTTTCATCCAAAGCTCATAAGGATGTCACATTGCCCCCTGGCTGTTGATCTTCCTCGGATTGCATAAGGTGATACGGGATTCCGATTAGTATGATCCTGGAGGCATTGGACTCCAATCATCATCCTAATCAGATCTATACATTCGGATCGTCAATCCGAGACCTCGAAATAAATCTCCTTCCCTCCTGACCATAAAAAGGACGTAATTAACGTAAAATATACACTACTCTAAATGCAAGATGATGCATGCTATGCAATATTTATAACATGAAATGCAAATCTAAGCCTATGAACATGCATGAATATACATTTTATCCTCAATAGTTTTGTCTACATCACACTCCTATGCCTATATTTTGCTAGTCCCTAATAAAATTAAACTATATGCTATGTATAAAAATAGAATCAGGAATTGATTACTTAGGCAAGATTTGTTGATTGCCTTAGAAATTTTCAACCCCAAGACCTAGTTACAAAACTCGACAGTGCCCCGGTATTTGCTAAAATGCAGAAAGCCCAAGCCCTCGCCTTATTTGAAAAAAAGGATGATACAATTTTTTTTTCTTCTTTTCTAATTATTTTGGATTTTTTTTTTGACTTTGAGAGTTTCGGGATAACTTTTTACGGCTACCCAACCCACCTAAGATTCGAAAAGGACTTTAAATAATAAACATCTTGTGAAAAGAGTGAAAGACTCACTAAGTGACCGTTAAAACGGACTTAAAGTTTCTACAACCCTAGGTGACCTTAAGAGTTTCTGCTTAAGGTCTATCTTTACGAATGGTAGATTTCTCCCTACTTTATTTTTTTATTGAGTCAACATAAGGGCGAACCCAATGTTTATCTCCCCAGTTTATTCTACTTCCCCGCTTCTTCCCTAAGTGTTTTGGAATTATTGTGTATTTTTGTGAGTTGGGCTCTAGACAACCGGCCAATAGGCTGTTACCCACGTCAACTTGCCAACCATACTCGTGCGATGAAGTGTGGTTTTATTTTTTTATTTTCTTATTTTTCTTTTTTTTTCTTTTCTTTTTATTTTTGAGCATCTTTTTTTTTTAAGTAGGTGGCTTCCCTGATCTAAGATTTACCTAAAAGCAGTAGAATGAGTATAGGCAAGTAGCTAGGCTCTGGAAAACCGGCCAATGGGCTATTACCCACAACAACTTGCCAGCCATACCACCCTAGAAAGTTCATTAGCTACCTAATTTCCGAAGAAACCACCAAAAAGTAAATCAATGCAAATAGTGTGTAGATGCTTAGACTTATAGTCCCCTCAAATCAGAGGGCGGGCTGATAAGTCGTTCCTTATCACCCCAATTTATTAGCCAAATTAGAATAAAATTATTTGACAAGGACTTGAGGCTAAGTCCACATTCAAGTGGACACCCAGGCTAATGAAGCCCAAAGACCTGAAGAGTCTAAGTATTCAGGTCCCAAAGTATCAATTCTTAATGTTTGCAAGTCTTAATGCCTAAGTTCCCTTCTCCTATTTCTATTTTTTTTTAATAACAAGAAATTACTGTTACAGCTGACAGAAAGATTATTTCATAAGATATCCATCCCTCTATGCTTAGCTAATGCAATGTCCTCATTGTTAAAATGATAGCATGCAGGAGAGCAGAAATGGAAGAATAACACCTGGTTTCCGTGAGATTATGATCAACAAGAAATCGCATTTACACATGCTGAGTTTAGTGCTTTCAGTTAGGCGATGTTTGGCTAGTGGTGGTTAGGGCAAGGTGAGAGCAATCATGTCCGAGATGGGTTCAGGGGGCACATAATCAACAAAGGGTTTGAGACGTTGCCCGTTGACCTTGAAGGAATTACCCGTCTTTGGGTCAGAGGTTTCGACGGCCCCGTTAAGAAAAATCCGCTCAATAACGAACGGGTCATTCCACCTAGACCTAAACTTATCAGGGAAGAGCTTCAGTCGAGAATCGAAAAGCCAGACCTTCTGGTTTGGCTCAAAGCTCTTATGTGAAATTATTTGGTCATGAAGAGCTTTAGTCCTTACCTTATAGATTCTGGCATTTTCATAGGCATCATTTCTAAGCTCCTCCAACTCAGATAGTTGGAGTTTCCTAGTCTTCCCGACCAACTCTAGGTCAAAATTACATTTCTTGATGGCCCAAAATGCCTGATGTTCTAACTCTATGGGTAAGTGGCATGCCTTACCAAACACCTGACGAAATGGAGACATACCGATAAGCATTTTGTACACCGTACGATCGGCCCAAAGAGCATCATCTAGCTTTTCGATCCAATCCTTCCTATTAGGCCTTACGGTTTTCTGCAAAATGTTTTTGATCTCCCGATTGGAGACCTTAGCCTGTCTGTTCGTCTGTAGGTGATAGGGTGTGGAAATCTAATGATTTACCCCGTATTTCCCCAGTAAATTCTGAAACTGGGCATGAGTGAAATGTGTGCCACCATCACTGATAATTTCCCAAGAATCCCGAATCGACTGAAGATATTTCTCTTCAACAAATCAATGACTACTTTGTGGTCATTGGTCCAGAATCCATTTGGAGACGTAATCAATAGCAACCAGAATATACTGGTGTCTAAATGGAGGGAAGGGTCCCATGAAGTCGATGCCCCAAATGTCAAAAATTTTGATGGAAAGTATTAAGTTTAGGGACATCATGTCTCTCTTAGCCATGTTCCCGAGTGTCCAGCATTAGGCGCATGACCTTGAGAATTCCTAGTGATGTAGACACATCAATTTAGTTTAAAATGCCTATTTATGTATGTTCTTAGGCTTAGATTTGCATTCCATATTATAAATATTGCATAGCATGTATCATTCTGCATTTAGAGTAATGTATATTTTAGGTTAATTACATCCTTTTTATGGTCAGGAGAGAAGGAGATTTATTTTAGAGCCTCGGATTGACGATCCGACCATACGGAGCTGATTAGGACGACGATTGAAGTCCAACGCCTACGAAATCTCCTTGATCAGAGTCCCGTGGCACCATATGCAGTCCGAGGAAGATCAACGGCCAAGGGACTAGGTGACGTAATTTAGAGCTTCAAACGACAAATCCGACTGCGTGGATGGATTCGAGTCGATGATCGCAGTCCAACGGCATGAAAATCGACTCAATCCAACCTTTGTAAGTTAAATTTAGGAAAAATATGAAAATGAAAGCTAATTTGATAACCTTTCAAGCCCCACCATTTTTAATCAAATCTGATTTGTATACTGTTCAGAATCGCATTTAAAATTAAAAAAAATTAGATCCGAGTCTGTGTGACCCCCTTGTATTTCGCAAATTTTCAAAAATTACACAAATCAAATTTTTTCAAATGAACATTGGCATTTGAAAGTTAATTTGAAAATATATCTTCAGCCCAAATTTCATAATTTTTGGGTCACAAATTATCCAGCAATTGAATTTTAAATATCTGATCGAATTTCAAGGAGTGGTAAAAAGACTTTTGAAAAGGTTTTCAAATCAAAATGAGCCTTTCCCAAAAGTTTTTTTAAAATTTTATGAATTTTTTTCTATATTTTTTTTTCAAAATTTTTTTTCTTTTTTTGAAGGAAAATTTTTCAGGTTTGTTTTTTCACAAACAAATCTAACCCTAAGATTTAAACAAAACCTAAATCTAAAATCTATTTTTATTTTTAAGGAAATTTTCAACTTTTTTTTTTCAAAAATAAAATCTACTCCTATGATTCAAAGAAAACCTAACACTAAGATTTTGGTGTGTACCTGATTTTACTTCAACTGCACCTTATGTGCACAGGATCCACTTTTTTCTATTCCTACACACCAAAAGCAAGCAGAAGTGAATATGCTAAGATTAAACTCAAAAATCAAAAATCAACAACCAAAATCGCATTGCCCCTAGCAACGGCACCATTTGTTGGGCTCGTAAAATGCAGATTTGATTATGGAAATGTCGTAGTATAGCGCAAATTACAATTCAAACAAAGCTTTTGTAACGAGACGGTGAGTCCCGATCGATCTCAGGGAGGCAGGTGATAATGAAATTGATTTTTAACTCATTTATTTTCTTCTTTTGCTTGCTTAAAATTGAATGCTGGTTTCAAGCCTACGAATGTAAGTGATAATAACATCATCATGCGCCATAACTAATTTTAATTAATCAGAATTAATTGACAAATGCTCCTACATAATCGTCGGAGAATCGTAATTCACTGCATATCTTTTTTGAGAAGAGTGCATTAAATCAGGTTTAATTCTACAGTTTTAACAGCACATTATGAATGCATAATAATCACGGGTTTCCCGGGGGTTAATCTAAGGTTAGATGATCATTAATGAGTAATAAGAGGGTTCACATAGACAGAAACGAATTTTCACGTACTTCGAGAACTGATTTATAACCTAAAAATCCTAATTTCAAACCCGCTTAATTAACAGAGGTTCTGATCAAGATAAATCCATCTAAACCTTCTAAAATTCATAGAAAAATATTCCATGAGGTTTGGGACCCTTAATTTGACCATTGGAACCCATTTTGACCTTAAACAGAGTCTCAAACAGAAAGTTGTCCTAATTTGGATTTCTACACAAATTGCCTAGTCAAACTTGGTCAAACTTGAAATCTAACTTCACTATCAGATTCCTTGGGTCCAAATTAGATTTAGACCAAATTTTGGGCCCAATCAATGATCATCTTGACCTAGTTTGCATTTTGGCCCAATCTGACTTTTTCTCTCATACACGCTCCTAGCATTTGAAATTCTTGCAAAGAGCCCCCTAACATTGTTAGCTTCACATGCAGGTCCCTTCCGGCATTGGAGGTCAACCAACCTCCAAGCGACCTTTGACCAAGCCAAATCCTACTCAAATCTCCATCAACTCCCACTAAATTTGGTGGGATTGATGTTCACACCTAGGAGAATCGATTGGGATTGTTCTTGGATCCCAAATCACACATGATTGGCTGTTCAAACACATGAAATCAATGGGGTTCTTGAATCCTAAGTAGCCAATCAGATCTCCTTCCTATTTTAGAGCTTGCCCTAGAGCTCTATATAAGTTCTAGCAACAAAATCCACTCTTCCTTAGCTAGGAACAAGGCCAGAACAACGCCTTCCTCCTTTCCCACAGCCAACTCCGACCTACGCTCCTGCAACCTCCTCCGTCATCCTACGGATAGCCAACAGTCAAATTAGTTCGTCCAACTTCTTCCTCACGTTCATCCATGCCTCGCCAGCCACAGAGAGGGCATCCTCCGCCTTTTCCTCATCGCCATCTCCCTCAATAGAGCAAGTTCCTTCTCCGGCACCGACCAATCATAGCCGATGCCAAACCCTCACTTCTTCACCCCATAGTTAGGTCTAGAATCTTCCTCTTTATCTCCTTAATCTTCCTAACCCCCCTACTTAAATCGACCGCCAACTCGCCAGTTCCATCTCCGTCTTCCCCAGCTCCGACGACGCCTCCCCGACGCTACATGCCACCAAACGCACCCGTTCCACCTTCAGAAGCTTTGCCTCACCTCACCGCACAAAACCCCTCATCTAATTCCACCAAACACCCACTCAAACACCCCACCAAACACAACCTCATCCGCACCACCTTCTCGCCTCCGTCCAACCACCACACACATGCTAATGCCATGTAAACACCATGACCACCTTCGCCATCACCTAACGATCCTCCTGAAGTGTTTAACATGGCCGAGAGGCCGTATTTAGTGTTTCAGGTGTCTACCATCCTCTGCTGTCACCTTCGTCATCTCCGACCACAACCACCTGCTCTGACCGCATTCACCCTCAAGACCACTTCCAGGTTGCGCGCAATGGCTCCAGGTGCATTCCCAAGCCCTCAATTGGACATCACGACCACGACATCACCTTCAATTGGAGGCCTTACCCCCATCAGCTAGACATGAAGGAAACCAGTGGGGATAGTCCTACATCATGCACAAACAAGGCAGTAGCAGTGCTTATTATGATTTTGTGAACTGAGCTATTCGCCCAGCACACTAGGGGTCAGGTCCCTTATCCCCTCACATCTGCCAACTTGCCTATGCTCACTCCTCGATCACCACCCACACCGGTGACCCTGGACACTGTTTGAGACCCATTTATCCATACTTGGATCCAAATATGCTCTGGGTCTGTGGGAGAGAAGAGGACTTGTGAGAAAGGGGGGGAGGATTTTGCTCTCTGAGACTTGTGTCCTATGCGACACTTAGTCACTGAAGGAGTTGGTTCCCCTATGCTGTGTGTGAGAAAGAGAAGGTCTGAAGAAGAGAAGGCTTTGTAGAAGAAGGGACGTGCCTGAAGAAGAAGGGAAGGCTTTGTGAAGGAAAGCTAAAGAAGATTAGAAGCTTTGAAGAAGAAGGCTATGAAGAGCCTTATGCCTGAGACACTTAAGTCGTCTGAGGAAGAGAAACCGTCTGATCTGATAACACTATTGCATAATTTAAGTACTTCAGTGTACAATTAAATTCTAATTAAGTAAATGAAGGCATGCTTAAATTAAGAGGATATATGTGATGATTCAAATTACCATTATTTTTATTCTCATTTCTTTTTACTTAATCATATATTGGTTCTTATTGAATATATTTCTGAGTAATTTATTCATTGCATATCTATTTTGTGATAAATTAATTGTGCTCATTGATTCTTAATGTGATTAATGTTTAAATTCCATATTTGCTCCATGTGTTCGACTTTGGACTCTTCTTTTGATTGAGTTATAAATTTATTTGTTTTCGAGCAAATAAAGCTTTGCTACAATGAAACGACTTAAAACTCCTCGATAGCCCATTAACAGTAAGATTCACCAGTCGTATTGTTAACCCTTACTACATGTGCATGCGTCAGATAAATGATAAAAGTGAAGGTATGGGAACTCGTGCACATAATTCTTACTTCACGATGGCGGTTAACAGAAAACGCATCAATCACAAGATCATTGATATTTTCAGGAACTGACATTTTTATTGCAATAGAGATATGAAGCAACCAACTTGTTGATTTATTTGCTCAAATATAGTGTCATTACAATCATTTCTAAAGGAATACTTGTACATGGAAATTTAAAAGACTAACTATTTGCTAATAGAAAAGATATGCATGCATGGATCTTAAGAAGATTATGCATGCTTTCTTAGAGAGAGTAATATTACTACTACTTAGCAAGAAAATAATGCAGAAATTAAACTATGAGGAACATTAATCTAAGCTACGAGAAATTAGGGCATTGGAGGTGGTCTCCAATGGTCGTGTGACTGGTAGGAAGGAATGGAGGAATGGCCAAGGTGGTGTGGCCGGCCCCTAGATGAAGGTCGTGGAGTAGCTCCCTTGGACCTTGGATGAGTGAAGATGGTGGAGGTGCTTGTGAACGGAGGTGAAAGTGGCATGGAGAGGGAAGTCCAAGCATCCAAGAGATGGGACACTTGGCCGTCCAACCTAGTCTTTTTATAGACTTCTTGGACGGCCAAGGTGCTCTCAAGAGAAGCCTCTAGACTTCCCTAGAGTGGTCATGGCCTATGGTTATTTTTAGTCTTCTTAGATCCACCTTTTGTGGATCTAAGAATGACCATGTGTAGTGATTCTAGAGTATTCTCTAGAGTGTGCGTAAGTATGTAGGTGTAGGTGTGTGTGTGTGTGCGTGAATGAGTGGCTAAGTGTGTGCATGAATAGGTGGTCAAGTGGACCACTTGGTCCAATTCTAATTAGGTCTAGGTTGGTTCTATCAAGGTTTCTAAAAATAGGTCTAAGTGTGGCTTATTACCAAATGGTTAACCCAATTAAACTTAACCAAGTTAAATTGGGTTAATATGTGTTCAATTGGGATTGAGTCAATTGGACTCTCATTAAGTTTAATTAGACTTGTGTTGGTTGACATTTAAGTTCAATTGGACTCTATGAGTCCAGTTAACTAGGTAAAGTGTAATTGCCTTAGATCCAAGTCAATTGGACTTAGTAAAAACCTAATTAGGTTCTTAAGAGAGTCTTAGGGTAGTGTACTAAGCTTAGGATACCTTAATTTAGGTTTTCTAAGGTGTAGGATTAGGTTTAGGAGCCTTAGGAATCAAGATTTGGCTTGAATCCAAAAACAGCAATAGGAGAAGGGTTCCAGACGTTTGATCGTATGATCAGACTTATACTTCAAAATCAGAAGTCTAAGTCTCTAATCTGGACGTCCAATACTGAATCAGTATGGAGTTTTGGTTCTGTCTTGGGTTGCTGCAAAAATTGGACATCTGACACCTTGTCTGGACGTCCAATTTTGCAACAGATTGTGTTCTAAGTCCTGCAAGTGGTATCTAAGACCAGTATCCTACCTGGACGTCCAAAGGCAGGCTGGAATGTGGGTTTTGAGGTATTTTAGTCTAAGGTGACCTAATGGGAAGATGTCTAAGGTTTGAAAAGGTGTCTAAGGCTATCCTAAGGCTATGAATAGGTATAAGGATTTCCTATGTTCTTCATAATTCAATTCAGACATTAAAATCCTACAAATCTCCTCCCTACATTATGTCTTCAACTTGAGTAGCTTTATTCCAAGGCTTCTATTCCAACTCTGCTACAGCTTTATCTTCTATCCTGCTTCAGATCGTCTCCTGAGCTCTCATTACTTACAAACTAAATAATACACTAATCAATACATTATTATAACATTATGTCATGAATATCTAAGTAAAGCTGAAAAGATGCAATATATGCTATTAATACATGAATTATGTTACAATTGTACTATGTTCTGATCCAATTCAGGTCTTTTAAATCCTATTATTACTATGCAATCAATAACATACATATTTTTATGTAAACGTTGCATGACTTTTGGATTACCCCTGCTGAACACATGATTTTTTGATAAACAATTTTTCCTTTTTCCACGTGATATAACTACCCATATAATATTAAAATCAAAATTAAAAATCACTTAGCAGCTATCAACCTTCACAGAAAATTAGTTGCATAATTTTTCTGACCTAAATTTTATTAAACGATTAATTTCTTACACGTGCTTTCTACTCTAAATTTGATGTTCAGTTATTCCTTTGCAAAACCACCTGAGCGTTGGTTTCTAATGCTCACAACCGATCAAAAGACTCTTATATTTCTATAAATACTTATCTATTCCCTCTTTGATAACATATTACTTACATATTAACTTCCCATCATTCTACGAAGTAACTCTCCAATGTCAAAAATTATCCCTTGCATGCAAAAGCTTTCAAAGTCCTTCCTTCTCAAGTGCACTTGTTCTCCAAGCTACAACTTCCTCACGCAACAATGGTTAATTAGGAAAGGAAGTATTGCTCATGATTATTGAATGTTTCTTATACACGTTGCTTTCATGTGCTTATTATAGGTCTTTATTGAAAAGTCTTATTGGATAAACATATTTTTAACTTATACTTACACACTAGTTTTCTAAAAGCATTTTCAAGCATGTAATAGTATTTTGAAAAATAAGAATTTTCTACTCCATACTTTCACATGCAAAATTTGTTATCCAAGGAAAGTTTATTTTGGAGTACATTTGATTAGTATTGAGCATATTCTTCCACGCCACACTTACACATATTGACTCTATAGGATTGTTACATAATCATATCTTTTTACTTATTCTTGGATTTCCTTACGTGAAATTGCCATTCTTCCTTATAAGAACAAAATTACTTTCTTGCGGGTTCTACAAGAAAGTGGTTGTTGTAACTTAAGGATTGCCACCTACAGTTGTAAAATGATACTATAGTGAATTTGCTTGCTGGAGGTAAGTGAAAAATCCTTGTTGAAAGACAAGTTAGAGGTTTTTCCCGAATTTTGGATTTCCTTTCTAAATCCTGAGTTCATTTGTGATTTGAATATTATTATACAAAATAATTATTTTAAATTTTATATTTTTATATTGTGCACAATTCACCCCCCTATTATGCTATCCTCATTTGGTATCAGAGTGATTATCACCAATTTTGTGAAGTCATTTTCAAGTGATTTTCAATATGAGCACAAGAACCATTGCTACGACCTCCAACAACGATCACTCCAGTAAACCACCTTTCTCTGATGGATCCAACTATAGTTTTCGACGTCAAAGGATGGACATTTTTCTCCAATCCAATGACTACTCTATATGGGATATGGTAGAGACTCCTTATGTGAAATCTCCAAAACCTAATGCAGGCAACTACACTAATGATCAAAAGAGACAACTTGTGCTGAATTAAAAAAATTTAATGCTCCACGGCCAATGAAATATGGAGAACTCTCAAAATCACTCATGAAGGAGCAACTAAGGTAAAAAGTTCCAAAATTATTTTATTGACTAATAATTTTAAGAAATTTGAGATGCAGGAGCAAAAAACTATATAAAGGATATGTTTACACATTTCACTGACATTGTAAACAATCTCAAAGCTCTTGGCAAGAATTTTGTAAGAGATGAATTGGAAGAAAAGATCCTTAGATCTCTTACTAGCAAAGTTTGAATCTAAGGCTTGTAATTGAAGAAGCCAATGATGTTGGAAGTTTGGATATGGAGAATCTTATTGCCAATCTTATGGCTTATGAAATAAGCTATCTCAAAAGAAAAAAGGCAATGAAGATTTCGAAAAGAAACAACTTGCATTAAACTTGGAACAAGATTCAGATGAAAGCTTAGATGATGAAGATATTGTTCTTTTATCAAGTTCAAGCATTTTCTCAAAAATAAGTCATTTAAAAAGAAACGAGATGACAAAAAGGAAGAGTCTATCACATGCTACAATTGCAAGAAAGTAAGACACATTAGAAAAGATTGTCCTCTCTTAAAAGAAAGAAAATGAAAAGATTTCAAGAAGAATAACTTCACAGCCAAAAAGAAATTCAAGAAGATCAAGAAGAAAAGAGTTTCAAATAACATGAGATGATTCTGGTTTATCCTCAAGTGATGAAGAAAAATCAAGTGAAGATATTCTTGAAAAAGAAGCTTGTTTAGACCTTATGATACCTAAAGATGAGGTACATAATCTTCCTTATGATAAATTACTTGATGCTTTTAATGAATTATTTTCAACTTTTAAACAGTGAAAATCTAAAAATAAGAATGTTAAGTCTAAAAATCAACCTCTTAATTTTGAAAATTTTGATCTAATTTGTGAAAATATTCTCATTGATAAGTTGAAAATCTTGAAAATGACATAGCATCTATTATTGAAAAGAATAACTTGATAGATTCTGAGATTGTTATTGTTAATAATAAAAATTTGATACTTGCGGATAAGAATACTCTTCTTACATCTGAAGTGAATGTCCTAAAAGAAAATATCAATCTTTAGAGTTGATTGTTCAAAATCTAAGAAAAGATTCTGAAGTGTTATTGAATGATCTTTACAAACTTACGAAAGAAAAAGAAAATTTAGATAAATTGATTAGAAACCAACATACATGTAATAACAAATATGATTTTGGTTTCTCTCATGATATTAGTAAAAATGTGGAGAAAAGTGTAACTTCCATATAAAACAAATGAAAGAAAACTAACTCTTGTGGATCCAAAAATAATGGGTACCAAAGTTAATTTTTGATACTTATTTTGTAGAAATGAAAGATGATTATACAAACTAGCCTTTCAATATAGATAAAGACAATATCAAAATTATAAAGAAGTCATCCTCTCATTTTGTAGGAGAAGATGAAAGGAAAATAGGGATGGATAGTGGTTACTCTAAACAAATGACAAGCAACCAAGAATTATTTGAAGATTTTACATTAATGAAAGGAGAAATCATGAACTCTGGAACATATTATGTAATCATTCCTTTATCTGGTTCTTGAATAATTGGCAAATGTAATCATTCCTTTATTCATGTAGTCTTGATTAAATGACTCAAGCATAACCTCTTGAGTATTAGTCAAATATGTGATAAAGAATTTTCTATTTTATTTATTGTCAAATGTTTTAATATTTTAGATGAAAATGATAATGTTGTGTTAGAAGACAAACGGCATAAAAATCTTTATATTGTAATAATTGATAAAAACAATACTTGTGATTATTTAGCTGCATCTAGTAATGAAATCTCTTTATGGCATAAAGCAGACTAGGTCACTTACGCGTTAGGCACCTAAATAAATTTATTAAGCATGACTTAGTTAAAGATTTACCTAATAAAAAATTTGATAATTTAAATAATTGTGATTCTTGATCCTTAGGTAAAATTCATAAAATTTCCTTTAAAGCCAAAAATGTTGTATCAACTACTAGAACCCTTACAAATATTATATCTTGATTGGTTTGGTCCAACTAAATCTGAAAACTTAAATGATTGTCATTTTTATTTTGTAATAGTTGATTACTCAAGATTCACATGGGTTTTCTTCTTGCATCAAAAAGATCAAATTTTAGAGTTTCAAAAAATTCTCTAACAAGGTACAAAATAAAAAAGGATATCTGATTAGTAAAAGTCGCTTTGATTATGGTGGTAAATTTGAAAATCAATATTTTTCTTCATTTTGTGATGAAAGTAAAATTTTATATGAATTCTTTTTTCCTCGCACACCTCAACAGAATGGAGTTAAACAAAAAAATCATACTTTAGAACAATGTACAAGAACTTTGTTAATTGAATCTAATCTTCCAAAATATTTCTAGGCTAACGCTACAAACACAACCTATTATATTTTGAATAGGGTTCTTATTAGACTACTCTTAAAGAAGACCTCCTTTGAACTCTACTTTGACAGAAAATCTAAGATCAATTATTTCAAGGCATTTGGTTGTAAATGATTTGTATTAAACACAAAAGATAATTTAGATAAATTTGAAGTAAAAGGTAAAGAGTATTTTTACTGGTTATTCACGCATTTTAAAGTCTCATGTTTTTAATAAGAAGCCTTTAAACTCTTCATGTAAAATTTATTGAAGATCCATCTTGTTCGATACAAGAAATTAATAATGAAGATGATGATGAATAACCTTTCATTGATGTTTATGACATCAAGGAAAATAATGTTCACAATCTTCCAAAAAATTGGACCTTCGATAAAGAACACCTTAAGAAACTAATTATTAGGGATGTTAAAACAAGTGTGAAAACAAGTGGTCAACTCCTTAATAATAACTTTACTCTCGATGCTTTTGTTTCACAAGTAAAACCTAAAGGAATTAAAGAAGCTTTAGATGATTCATCTTAAATATTAGCTATGGAAGAACTTAATAAATTTGAAAGAAATCAAGTTTGGAATTTAATTCCACTTCCTAAAAATAAATCAATCATAGGAACCCATTGGTTTTTAGAAGTAAAGCAAGTGAAGATAGAACTATTATTAAAAATAAAGCAAGATTAGTAGCTCAAGATTAGAATTAACAAGAAGATATAGATTTTGATGAAACTTATTCACTGTTACTAGATTAAAATATATTTGTATGTTATTAGCATTTATTGCTCATTATGGTATTACTTTATTTTAAATGGGTGTTAAATCTATTTTCTTAAATGATTATATTAAAGAAGAAGTATATGTCAAACAATTTCCAGGATTTGAAAATTCTGATTTTCCAAACCATGTATATAAATTAGAGGTGTCATATGGATCAAGTCAAGTTAGTCTCGACCTGTTTAACCCAAACTTGTTAATAGTTGATCGGATCGAGTTAGACCCATTTACTAAACAGGTTCAGCGCCCTCAACGCGAAGCCGACCCTTTTAAATTCCTAAAACCTGACTCGACCCAATTAACGCATTTAATTAAACAGGTTAAACAGGTTTGACAGGTGTAAATGAGTTAAATGAGTTAAATGGATTTGGGGGGTTTAATGGGTTAAATAGGTTTAGTTGGTTTGGTGGGTTTAAATGGATTAAATGGGTGAATAGGTTGTTAAATGAGTTTGACGGGTTTAAATGGGTAAACGGGTTGTTAAATGGGTTAAATAGATAGGTTAGATGGGTAAACAGGTGTAATGGATTAATCGTGTTAGACGGGTCTATGGGTTTAAAATCAAACCCGACCCATTTATTAAACAGGTTTAAACCCATTTAAAAGAAATGGCTTTGGGTAGGGTTCGGGTCCAATATTCGGGTTGGGTTCGAATCAGGTTAAGCGAGTTAAAATTTTTTTGACAGGCCTAATATAAATTGAAGAAAGCTTTCTATGGTTTGAAACAGGCTCTAAGAGCTTAGTATGATCGTCTTAAAAACTTTCTTCTTAAGTCAGATTTTTAAATGGGAAAAGTTAACACTACACTTTTCATTAAATGTTTAAATGATGATATCTTGATAATTTAAATTTATGTTCATGATATTATTTTTGGATCTACTAACACTTCTTTATGCCAAGAATTCTCTAAGACCATGCAGGGAGAATTTAAGATGAACCTTGTGGGTGAGCTCAAATACTTTTTAAGAGTTCAAATACCTCAATAAAATGAAGGTATCTTTATTCATCAAACAAAGTACGCTCAAGACTCAAAGTTTGGTATGGACCATCTAAAAGGCAAAGATACTCCTAGTGCTGCAAATATAAATTTAGATTTGGATACTCAAGATAACGCAGTGGATTCAACAAAATATAAAAGTCTGATTGGTTCACTTTTATATTTAACAACAAGCAAACCTGATATTGTGTTTGCTACATGTTTGTGTTATAGATTCTAAGTCTCTCCCAAGGAATCTCATGTTGTCAAAAGAATTTTTCATTATCTGAAAAATACTCCTGATCTAGGATTATTCTATCTCGAGTCTTCAACTTTAGAACTTTTAGCCTACAATGATACTAACTATTCAGGAAGCAGAACTAATAGGAAAAGTACTAGTGAAACTTGTCATTTTATGAGTATCTCTTTTACTTAGTTTTCTAATAAACAAAATTATGTAGCTTTATTTACTATAGAAGCTAAGTAAATCTCTACTACCTTAACTTGCTCTTAATTATTGTGAATGAAACAAACACTTTCAGATTATGATAACACTGATGCCATTAACTTATCAAAAAATTCTGTTCACCATTCATGCATTAAATATATTGATATTAGATACCATTTTTAAGGGGTAACATTTTTAAATGAAAAATTCAATTATATTTGATTTCCACACAAGAACAATTAGCTGGTATACTTATAAACTATAAAAAAAATAACCTTTAAGGATATTTAATATTTACCACTATAAGCCTTTTATTTGCAACTGTATGTAATTAGCAATAATAATTGCCACCTTCATTGACATCACTAAAAGGTTAGCAGCCATTGTACAATCGCCGCTAAATCAACGATATTAGCAACACTTTAATTATCACAAATAATATCGCTAATGATTTCCTTTAAAGGTAATTTATTTACCACTATTTTACCATTATTTATTTATTTTAATGACAATTTAATTAACATTATTAATGTCACTATATATTTCATTTAATGATCTTTTTCTTGTCATTAAATTACCACTATTAATTTGGTTAAGTGACTTTATTTTGACATTTAATTACCTCTATTAATATTATTTAATAATAATTAATTATGTTTCTAAATCATCACTATTGATTTACTTTAATGATGTTTTATTATGTTACTAAATTGTCACTAATGATTTACTTTATTAACATTTTCTTTTGTCATTCATAAAGGGGATTAACCTCAATTTTATTGATCCACAAATAATAAAATACACTAAGAACCCTTCAAGGAAGAAAATACATCAAAAAATAAGAAATAATATAGCAGCCTTAACACTAAAATAATCTATTCTCAAGGGTGATACAAAGAAAAGAAAAGTACGATAATACAATTGAAAAAACAAATTCATTATGTCCATCAAGATCTCTTGAAAAAACATCATTAGTAACCATAGCTACCATTTATTCTGATTTTCTACAACTTTAATCTGACCATGAACAAGCTCCTTTCTCATGTATCATTTCTATACTTTTTTATCCATCATCTTCAATCTAATCCAGCAAGCTTGTTACGACCCGATCCCAGATCCCTATAGGAATCGAGACCGATCCGCCTCAACTAATCCAAGACCTAGTTGTCCAATGAGGAATAACCAAAAGCAGGAAATAATTCACAACCATAGATGTAATGTAACTAAGCAGAAAGAAATCAAGAAACAGTAAAGAAACAGAGCGAATAATATACCAATATTACAGACTATCACAATTACGACAGAGGAAAGTACAACGAAAAAATAACTGAAACAGTATTACATAAAATAAAGATACTCACTACTACAACAGAAGCTAGGAAACAATAAGAAAACGTAGCTAAAGCTGGATTCGACTGGATCCAGCTCCCTCTGCAGCCGGTGGTGCTGGCTGCTTAACTCCCTGACCTGAACAAGATTATAAAATTTCCGGAGTCAGCGAACGCTGAATAAAGTGGTAATTTAACTATTTACATGTAATTAAGACAAACAATTAATTTATGCAATTAACTATCCATTTTCATTTAGTTCAACTAAGTACTTCTAATTTGTTATTCATTTATGCACTTAAATCATTTCTTGATCTGGCATATTCCTCACGGGAACGATCTTGATTGCAGTCTTTTCCATGATGTAGGAGATACACATGATGCTCTCCTGATCGGGAGAGTCCCCCGTGGTAATCCTACAACCAATCAACCACCTTGAGGTCACGGTCGCGACATAGCGATGACTACAGCACGCGTGACAAACGTGTAGGTAGCTATCCTGCACTAGCACGCAGTCAGTTGTTTCCACTAGCAGATACGCCTAAAGGAACAGCATGGAACAGTACAGGACCTTGCCCTCTCAGAATAGGGGTCTCGCACCTCCACAGTCCGCGTACCCTCGTCTGACTATCCCAATTTGCTCAGTGAGCCTAATAAGAGTTGATGTAGGACGACTAATCCTAACCGCGGGTCCCCTGGGGCGGCTAACTCCCTCCCTACAATAAGTAGCTCACATCGGTACCATGCACGCGAGGGTCAAATAGAGTCGGTGTAGAGTGACTAGGCCTGACCCCGGTGCTCAACCTAACAGGCAACTAGTACCCCTCTACACTAAAGGGACAGTTGCTCTCCTTGATACCGCGTACACAAGGGTCAGTTCACTTCCCGTCTACAGGAGTTCTCCTAATTTCCCATAGAGTTCATGCCGGTATTCCTTTCGTTTCATATTCCAAATTTTCAGATCTCTCTATTTACATTTCCGATTTCATTCTCAAAACAAGCAGCTCGTGATTTTCTAACTAACAAAGTATCACATTAAAATAACCAATATATTTGCTAACATTTAAAGTTTTACATGCATCTCAAGTAAACAGTGTGGCTCAACCATACCCATTTGTTCCTACCCTAGGGTTCATTCTCATCCTAGGGTTCTACATGTATCTCAAGTAAACAGTGTAGCTCAAACTATACTCATTTATTCCTACCCTAGGATTCATTCTCATCCTATGGTTCATTCAAGTTATTCTAAACATGCAGTTCATTTGTTAAATCATAATATTAATGTAAACCACTCTACCGGACAACACGGGAGGAATGGGAGCTCGGATCGCAGATCTCGTCGCCTCCGCGGGTCCCATGTATTCGACTGGCTGGAGACCCATACAATTGACCAACCACATCAAACGAATCCAAAGCATATACAAATGACACTAACTCATAGAGAAACTCAAGCGAAAAACAACGATAGTTTGTTTGCGGAAATCCGATTCCATTTGGGTCCTAAACGAGCCAAAAACACACACATTATCAAAAATCAGACATCTGGGACTAGTCTCAAACGTCTTAAAAGGTGTCAGTACTCACCCTGGGTTTCCTGCGGCTTCCTCAAACGTCCGGATCCTTCCGCGATCGTCTGACGTGAGTTCCAAATGTCGAACTCTCCTTCCGATCGTCTGGAGGTACGATCAAACGTCTGGAGACATGTCCAGACGTCCGAAAGCACCTCGAAGGACGCACCCCGCGCCTTTCCAACACTCTGCCCCCTGCATACGTACGCGTAGCTAAAAACGGCTAGACAAATCTCCTGCAATAAGGCCTACATGGCCGTAAACCGCACAGAAGCACGTACCTTGCCATTGAGCGTGCTTTTAGACGTTCGGCTTCAGGTCCGAACGTCCCCCTGCTACTTTAGACTTCTGAGATGTGCTCTAGACGTCTGATACCAGAAAATGTCCAATACGCAAAACTCTCCCACGAGTTGTCTCCTTCGCGAGCTCGCCCGCAGAAGCTGCAGCAGTGCCTCCAACAGCTGCAGGAGGCAAAGGCTTCTACTCACAAGCTCCTCCTCGCCTGCGCCCGCACCCTCGACTCTCTTGCACACGAGCTCCTCCGAGCTCCCGTGGCTCCCTCGCGAGCTCCTCCTCTCGAGCTCTTCCCACGCTCTCGCTCCCCTCTCCTTCGCGTCCCGTCTCTCTCTCTTCTTCCTCTCTACATGCCGCGCTAAAAGGGAGGAAGGTGGCAGCCGGCAGGAGGGAAAGATGGAGGTGGTGGCTGGTGGAGATGGGGAGAGTGGCGTGGGTGTGGGGTTTAAATAGGAAAGGGTTAGGGTTTGGGGTGAGGAGAGAGAGATGTGTGTGCGTGTGTGCACGTACGAAAAAAGAATACAAGGTACGATTCTTTTACTTTCAAACGTCCGACCCTCTATCCAGACGTCTGGATAGACGTCTAATGACTAATCCAGACATCTTAACCAACCCAAAAAGGCAGTGGATCATTTCAAAGCTTGTAGCCTCAATCAAAGGATTCACAACTCCAACTAATAAAGCCTATATATACTTTATTGATAGATCCTTACGTTAATTTGAAATCTTGTTATCGTAAAAGGAATTCTTCTAAAAAAATAAAATGATGGTTGAATTTGACTCAATAAATATAAGCTATTCAATGTTAAACTTATGTTTATACCCTAGAAATTGACCATCTAAAAGAAACTCAATATACCATATGCTGAGAATAAGACAAAACAATGAACATCTCTTCAAACAATACTTTTAGATTTTGGAAAATATCAAATGTTTCACTTTCTATGAATAGGCATATGGCATCACCCGCTGCTCCACTTGGAATCACACCATCCCCAACACACCAATTATAAAACCTGGATGACTATGAAGACTAACAAGGTTGAAAGAAATGTTAATTATAATAAGCTAATGATAACACAGGGATTTGATGGGCATTGATTTTTTGTCCATTTGTAATCACATTGTGGACTTCCCTTCTACTATGAAGATTACCATTGAAACTTCGCATAAAAAGAATGAAGTTACCCACTTACATCGTGATCCAAGATAAACCTTTTCTTATAAAAATGTTCTCAAATGAAACTTGATACAGATAAGTTACTACACTTCAATATTTCATATAGATTATCCTAATAACATAAAATGAATACCTAGTTGGAAAAAGATATTGTTAGATGTACTTTTACATAAAAACTTTAAAATAAAGACGACTTCAACAAAATAAATAAAATGCCATAAAAGTTTTCATGGTAATATTTTTTTTCAACAACTAAAGAGAATATTACAATGAATTGAAATAACAATTCAATCATGATTAATTTGAAGAACATTTGAAGATGTTGCTATAGAATGAAATTTTATAGGCTTTATTATTGTTTTGATAGGTAGATAATTGAAGATGATTTGGCTTGTTTAAGTCCTTTCAAATTTGCAAATTTGCTATACAATCAGTAAGTTTGAAGGTCAACATGGTGTAGATTTTGATGGTCTAGGGTTCAAGATGCTTGATTTGGTCAGTTGCTACTAATTAAGGCTTGGTTGCTAGATTGAGGATTCCAGGTTGAGGTTATTCAATTGATGTTTGAAGATTTCAGACCAAATGTTATGTTCAAAATTCATTCTGCTACTGCTATGTCAATGCACCATGGTCATTAACAATTGACTTACCACTCCAAGATTGAACTATATTCAAACAAGTATCCCAATTCAGTAGGGTATACAGAGAACCTAAGATTACGTAAAAAAGATGGAGACTAGCACAAAAAGATGACCTTTATTGTGTATCAAATCCCTAATGTATAGTCATTGACAAAATTATTAATGTAAGGCGATAAAATTAGGATATGCCTAAAACCTATTGCTCTTGCAAATATGTCCCTCTACAACTTTGGAGAACCCCAACCCAAGATCTAAATTACCTAAATCAATCTTTGACCTATAACCTCAAGAGGTTCTCTAAATTCTGCTATAGCATGTGATTCCTTCCATCATTTTTCTTTTTCAAAAGAAGAGTGATCCTTCAATCGAAGCAAAAGATAAATTCATCTTACCATTCTTAATGGCCCAATCATCATTTGCATATAACCCTTATCATCCTTCTTAGCAGGTATCAAGGGATAACAAAGGAAGATAGCATTCCTATCCAAATTCCCTGCTATTCTTTTACCCTCATATTGGTTTATTCCAGTCCACAAATCAAATCTCCAATCAGACAAATTATATGCAGTGAACATAAACCTCCATAAGGATTGCTTCAAGAACCAGTAGCTGACACCATCAATTACCAGTCATGCTTCTCATCTAAAATCCATGCTCTATGCAACAACTCTGATTACATACCCACCAGCAGCTCTGAATCAAAACAAACTAAGTTCAACAACAGTGAGAGGAACTCCAGCAACTCAATAGCGATCTAATTAGTACAAGCATAAGATTGATTCACCACACTTCGAAGTTGATTGGATTCTACCAAAATCTTGCATATTTCTTTGGATTGTATCCTAATTGAAAAGATTTCAATTAAGATTTCTTTTCCCAAAGACTGATCAATAATTGAAATGTTCAATCAGAACCTACAATATCAAGAGAAGTCATAAAAGATCCTTTTCACACTCTATCAACTGCAACTCCATGTTCTAGCAGGAGTATCAACAACATATGGTTTATCTAATCATCTTGCAATCCTGTAAACTGCAAACTGCAAATGTTTACATGATAACAGTCATGTTTATGCCGAAGAAGGAAAAAGAGCAAATGGGACCAAGAAGCTTGCTCTTATACAAAAGGATTTTCGTGCCACCTTTAGCATTACCAAACCATACTACTTTGCTAAGATAGTATGACGCAAGAACCCAGCATATCACCTTTGCGTCAAGGCCCTTCATGGTCCCAACTGATTTAGATCGTACTGCCCACAAGAATATTTTAAATTTTGAGAATAACTTCCAAAAAAAATATTATCTAATTATAATAAGCAGCACAATGCAACCACTCTAGAAAAGAAAACATCACAGCAATAATTACCAAGAGAATAATAGCACTTAGATATGAGAATCCGCAAAGAAAAGAAGACAGAAATCTGATGTGAATTTTAAATCAATGTGGTAAGACCTACGCACTTGAGTATTTATTGGGACAAATGAATCTATTTACACATTATCTATTTATTTACACAATGAATAGAATTATCAAATTGAATACAATTTTCCATTTTTCCTAAGATTTGAGAAATGTACCAGTATTGCAGCCTATGGTGATCAACACTTGAATAGGTGTTCAGAGTCCCCTTCTTGCTGCCGACACTTCCTTAGACCCACGAGGCCTCCAAATCTTACTCACGTATTTGGGAGGAGCCTGATGAGAGAGAGAGAGAGTGTGGTAACAATGGCGAGACAGAACCCAATGCCGTGTTTACCCTTGCACTACAAAAAAAATATTGTTTTATCGAGGCTACCACTTTTGTGTCAAATATTGTTTTATCGCAGTTAATGGTGCCATCTAGCAAGTCCAAATGCATTTAGGGGAGACCCAATTTGGGTCTCATCATGCCTAGATGTAAGAGTAAGGGAAGGAAAGAAGGCAGTGCAAATGATTCCTCTTCGACACCACACAACGTGAAGGGGTTGGAAGTGGAGGCTCTCCAAATAGCAAAAAATATCCAAAGTAGGTAATCCTCCTAAGAAGTGCTCTATGTAAACAAAATGCAACTTTAGGTGGACCAAAAAGGAACCACACCTTATAGGCAATTTCTTGTAAGGAATTATATATGCTCTCTGATCCTTGGTTAGAAAATTAGTAACACATCTATAAACATTCTTGGAAAATCTCTAATTGCCCCATATGATAACAATTGATCAAGGCCTTCTAGGAGGCACATGATAATAGGTAAACTATTTCTATTCGAAGTAGAGTTTTTTATTCAGATTAAAATGAGACATGCTTGGATGGCAAACTCTTGATCAAATTTTCTTTTCTGGGTAGTGGGTATAAACCTCTATACTATTTTCCCTAACTTGTGTTGATGTTAAACATTTTTGGTAAAAAGATTTGTGTGGCTCCCATTAATACTGGAGAACCTACCCTAAAGTAATCACCTATATTTGAAATGTAATTTCTGATTTTTTTAACTTTTCTAAATCCGTAGTAACCATTTCACAATTTTAAGAGAAGCTATATTTAAAAGGAGTAAAACTCCTTTACCCTGAAAAGAATATAAATAACTAGCAACAAATTGATTGTCACCAAATTTTCCATAGTCCTTGTAATTACCAATGGTGTTGCAATACACTCTACAACAAGAACTCTACTCTGCAGTTATATGTCTCCTAGTCACTACTAAACCAGAACCACAATAAATGCTACATTCTGCACTCTGTTAGGAATACCACCATTCAAAGCAATGAAGCAATAGACATATGTTTCATTGGTTCTCCTCAAGTGAAAGTTCTACTTACACCAGATTTTCTTTGGAATGCAACTACTTCAAAAAATAGAAAATGAAGTTATAAAACATGGTAAATTGACAAAACCTGGGAGTTCCAACAGCAATATTGATGTTAATATAATCCCTGTATATGATATCCTCACCATTAATGACTATTGATAGTGGGCTGATTTTGGAGTCCACCAACAGCAGCCTCCTGGGAGTTCCAATAGCAATATTGATGTCAATATAATCCCTGTATATGATATCCTCGCCATCAATGACTGCATTGATAATGGGCTGATTTTGGAGTCCATTAACAGTAGCCTTCAGCATAATGAGCAAGATGAAGAAAGTTTGATCATTCCCCCTCAGACACTCCCAATTCCAACATAACATACCTTCACAAAGCCAGACATGAGACCCAACTTCACACCGTGCTTTTTCAGGAAGGCATCTTTGTATTCAAATCGAAGTTTCATCAAGTCAGTCCTACATTATCAAGTGCAGAGAAAACAAATCAGATGACTTCATTATGTAACAAGAGAAACTAGTATTTTCAAAAAGAGATCAAGTGAGATTAATAGATTAAGGTTGTCCTTTGTACTTTTTAACAATAAAAATGTCACTACACTGAGACTTCCATAAGAAAGAAAAGCTATATAAAATGGAAACCAGTTCAAAATCGTAAAATCTCTTTTATCTATCAATAGCATGTTGGCCTGACATTGCCTTGCCCACAAGAGAAACTCCTCCAGAATTCAATCCACAGAGGAAAAAGTCAATCCTTATGAAATCACAACCTTCCTCCAATTTTTCTTGGCAAAAGGACAATCAAATAAATGGTGCTTGCAATTCTTTGAATCTAAGTTACAAAAGCTACAAGTAGGATCAGATTCAGGAGCCCTTTTTTTGGCATTGGTTATCAACCTCTGCCTTTGCAGAAACCAAGCATGGAACTTTCTTTTTTAAGAAAAGGAATCAAACGAAGATCTTGACCTTGAAAGGTGTCTTGGTCCTCCAAATAAATATGGCAATCTCTTTGCAGATAGGGATATGCAGATCCAATGGTGAAAGGGTCATCATGCTATTTCTAATGGATATTGCTCCCAAAATTGGATGAAGATGGATAATATCTATGTGTGACATTCTGAAATCACCAACAAAAGAAAAAATCACCAATTTTTTGCTAGATAGATGAGAGAAACATTGGAGTTCCAATAGCCATGCACTTGTTCTCATTCAATAGACCAATTTGAAGAAAAGGATGCATGGCATTCCTCTGCATTTGCAAATAGTCAAAGAAACTTCTTGGAAAAAAACCTCACTGTTGTTCATTCATCATATCAAAAGCTATAACCAGATCTATCACCAAGCTTGGCAGCAAAAAGCTAACTGAAGGCATAAGACCAACCAAGCCATTTTAAGTTAGATACTCTTTTGAAGCACCTAACTTATCCTCAATGCAGAGATCTACTCGTTTCCCATCACATAGAAAATCTATTTAGTGAAACAGACTCCGGTTTATTGTTTGAAGATTCATAACACCTGCACAATCTTCAGAGATGGGATAATATACCTCATTCCAAGCTATATTATAGACTCCACACACCCTCCTCTGCCAAAGAAAGGAGTGTTCAATCCATTTCAAGGAGGGTTCAGCCCATTTTAAGGAGTGCACGATCAATTACATAAGAATATGAATCCAGATGGATTTGTTCAAGCTTTCTGATATCAACTTAGAATTTTGTTCTCTCTCTTTTTTACAAGGAAAAATGGGTCACTTTCATTAAAGAAGGGAGCTAATCGCACTAATGTGTACAAAGTATATTAAGGCGATGAAGAACTCCCTTAATAAATGATCTATCCCATTGAAAGATGACCCTATTGTGCTCCAGTCAAATGCTCCATAACAAGATGAATGCCTTCCCCAAAGTATTAGCATTTGCAAGGGCATTATGTATACTGCTCCAAAATGTAAACTTAAAGCTATAGTTGATTGACCAATCCCCAACACTCTTCTAATAAGCTTAGGTGAAGGGATAAGTGAAGAAGAGGCCGTTGGTGATCCATGCATATACCATGCTAATTAAACAAGACACAAACAAACAGATAAAAGTTAAAAACACATACACACACACACACAAAAATAAAGAATTGTCTAGAAGTTATTAACAAGAATCGGCAATGCCATTACAAACAGGTGCATTACCTTAAATTCTGCATCGCTCAAATCCTCTATGGCTTTTAATGCCAAATCCTTTGTCTTGTATGCAACAAAACCATAGCCTTTGTTTTCTTTCCCATCCTTAACCTTCATTATATGAACCTGCCATCAAAAAATCGTTAGACTTCAATCAAGAAAAAGAGCAATGGAAGAAATTCCGAAGTAATGGCACAACAATGGGAATCTCAATGCAGATGGAGAACTGAAAGGAAATTGAAGCACGAGAGAGAAATGGGGGTTGGCCAAGTGAGGAGAGAGCGAGTGAGTGCTGCTTACTTTTTGTGGCTGCGGCCCCAACCCTCGAGCTTGGAGAGGGGGCAGCCGCAGCAGGACCTAAGAGCAAGGCGGCGCGACCGTTGGGGGGAGCCATCCTCCAGAGCTCCTTCCTCACGCACTCGTAGTCGGGGTTGTCCCCATTCCCACCTCCCTTCCATGGGAGGCTCTCGATCTCCTTCCATACCTGATCCGAGGGCGACCTCATCCCCTACTCCGTCTGCACCTTCACGTCGAAGTCTGCCGCGTCCTTCAGCCCCAGCACCTCATGTTCTGGCATCGCTGGGAGGAGTACCCCCCCTGCGCAGACGAGGGCGATCGCGATGGCGGTGAAGGCAATGAGGAAGGCGAGGAGGCCGGCGAGGTAGGGGAGAGGGGACTCGTTGAAGGAGGTGAGGGTGGGGGCGAGGACGAGGGTTAGAGAGTGGACGACATGCGAGAGGGAGAAGTAGAGGAGGAAGGCGCACGAGAAGAGGACGAGCATGAGGATTATGATGTCGAGAGTGACGGCGGAGGAGGAGTGCTCGCAGGGAGGGCTGCGGTAATGGTGGTGGTAGTGGTTGTGCTTGTTGTAGCTATGGTTATTGTGGAGGCGGCACGGCTTGAGAGGAAAAGACGATGTGGAGGATTGGGGGAGAGGGAGCGGGGTAGGGGGAAGCATGATAGAGGGAAGCCGCCAAGGGGATGAGGTTGGATAGGCGGAAGGGTTTGTGTTTGCACACGATTGGGGGTGTATGGAGGAGAGGGGAGTGGGGGAAAAGGAGGGGAAGGGTGCTGCGGTGGGGATTTTTGTTTTAAGGTGGCGACGGTTAAGGGAAGGAGAAGCCCACCGTAGCGGGAATTTTTGTTTAAGTGCGATGAGTGCGTTTCCACCGCATTTTAAGGGGACGGGAAAGATGTGTTGGGGAAAATTTTCGAAGATTTCTTCTTTTTAATGTCATCATCGATAAAAAAAGTGTTGACATAAGTCCAGTTCTCATGCTTTTACGTTAACATAAGTCCAGTTCTCATGCTTTTATGTTAACATAAGTTTCTTTTATCATTTTAATTACATTAATTTATTAACTTCAAAATAATGGCATTACGTAAAATTAAATATTACATTAAATTTTTTTGTTATTATAATGATTATTGATTAATTGAAAATTTTTAGGTACTCATATTTATTAACATTTAAATTATGTATGAAATTATAATGAAAATATGTTATGTACATATAGTGGTGTATATATTTGTCGTTAATATTATTTACCCATTATCAAAAGATTTTTAATATCATATATTTTTATTGTCATTAAATTATTTTTGAAAGATTAGTAAATAATATGTATGATTTATGTAGTGTCAAATATTTTTTTCTTTAATGTTAATCACTGTTTAATAAAAAGAAAAATAATGACGTAATTACATTTTACCTTTAAATCATACCAATAGTGTCATATATATTTATCACAAAAATTAATTGTCATCCGAATAGATGTTATATGGCACATATAAAAGAATTGTCGTTAAATCAAAAAAATTAATGGCAATTGTATTTTATATTACTATCTAATTTATCATTAAAGACTATTTTTTTTATAGTAATCACTTCCACAAAATAAATTTACATATATCAGAAAAAAATTAAGTATTTACACTTTAAATGATATTAGTTAAACAAATAAAATTTATGTTTACTTTTAATTATCTAATCATTTAAATAATCCCATTTTTTTTGTTAAACATTTAACTAATTGTTCTCTTTAGTCTCAAAAAGATGTTTCTTTCAATTTGTCAGATAACTCAATTGGTGAACAGACTCATATCACTTAAATAGAAACGACATATTCTCAATTCAAATTCTCACTAACCTAAAAGGATAAATTTGTAAGTTATTTATCCCCACCAAGATAAATGTCACCATCTTTTTAAAAAAATTTTTCTTTCCTTTTAAACTCCCCTCTTTAGACATTTATTTTCTATCCATACCTTCTTAACACACATGAGAGTATATCCTCTTTGATACTACCTTCTGAACGATATCTTTTGTCAAAAAAAAAAAAAAAATCATGCTGTTTTTTATCTTCTTTACTCTTCCCTCTTTTACCCAAAAGATACAATCCTTCCCTCTTCACCCCCATTCTCATCACTCCCACAGCTGACGAGACCACACACCCTTCTCACTCCCCATAATTGACGATTCTCTCACATCCCATAACTCCCTTCAAAATCGTACTTTTTTGATCGACCTCCTTCACTTTCTCTCTCCGTCCCTCACTTCTCCTAGCCATGCACCATCCTCCCCCTCCTCTCAATCTTCCATCTTCTTTTGTAAGGTAAAAATCATATCTTTTCTCTTATCTTCTTATTTTCTTTGTCTTATTCTTTTCATTATTTCTTTATCTTATTTATTCTCCTGTTTGCTATGTTGTGGTGTTATGTTTTTCCTTTCATCGACGGTTTTGTTTTCACCACATCTTACTTCTTTTTTTATGATCTCTCAAAATGCATTTTGATTCCATCTTTCTATGACTTCTTTTCTCTTCCCTTGATTTACCTTTCAAAACCTCTTTTTAGATGGCCCGAAAAAGCCATTCTGGCAAGAAACTCAGCCTCCGCCGAACCGTCCTCTTCTTCCCCTTCCACATCCACTTTCGAATCCATGCTCCCCGGTATCGGTATTTTCATTAACCCCAATGCTAAACGAAAATGTTTCTCCACTATTGCTCAAAGTCAAAATCGTTACTCACCACCCTTTATTATTTGGTCAACTCCTTGACGTGGATGGAGTTAACATTAAAATTCTCTTTAACGAACAAAACCTTACCACATTTTTCTCTCCGTCCTTCAGTAACAAAAAGAAACTCAAAGGATTATATTCCCAACTTGTGCGTGTGTTTTGTACCAACTTTGAACAAATCAACCCCCCACATGCCCTTGCCTTGTCTTCCAAAGTTGGCAATTGCATCCTTATGGTTGATCCCTTTGATTTGTCTCAAGTCCTTCACACTGAATCATCTGGCACCTACCATGAAAATATTGAAGGTCGATTTCGTGACCAATCCTACTCTAGCTTTCCAACCAACAAACTTACATTCCTTACACGTTTTCTTACTCGAGTCATGGATTGGAATTTCTTTGTCAAAACTGGTGGCTATAACCATTGTCCCCGTTGAACCATTACCCTTGTTTATTACTTTATTCACCAAATCAAAGTGAATTGGCCACGCCTATTTGTCTTTCACATGGATGATAATCACTCGGGTTCCCTTCCCTTTAGTACTATCCTCTCTCAATTTTTCCATAGAATCAGGTTGGACTTCTATCAACTTGAAACCTCCAATCTCTACTTTGATCACACCACCCTTGTGTGCATTAAACAGGTGACGTCTCTTTAGTCGGATGGTGAAGATTCTGATGATGCTCCAAAAGAAGTCAATGCCTCTTATTCCTACCCATCTGAAGAGCCTGATCATCCCAATAACATGGAATGGGATTACATGGCATCTAATCACACTAACCCAACTGTTATAACCAATATTGGACTTCTTCTCCAACGCCAGATCAACGACCGCAAGACTTTAGTTGCTGTTCTTAATGGAATGCAACGACAGTTTGACCACTGATAGCGGATTTTATGCGGTTTGTAAAATACGTCGTTGTAACGCGCAAAGCCAATCAACTCTTAAATTTATAAACCTAAATAGTGGGATATCTAGGGTCGTCCAATGAGGCAATATATTTGCAAAATTAATTCTCTTGCTTACAAAATAGATCTCAACTTTCTTTTAATCTTTTTCAATATATCATTTTTATGTTTTTTTTAAATTAAGGCAACATGCGAAATTGTTGGCAGGAAAGTGACTTACACTTCAACTCAATATACTACTTCTAAAGTGCCAAGTAGAGCCTTTCCCTAAGCTCACTCTAGGCAAGTGGAGGCCTAGAATAATTAGGGAGAGGAAGTGAAGAATGCTAAAAACAAAGCAATTAAAAATGCAACTAAGGAAATTGCATAGAAGGCAAATAGATTAATGAAAAAGTGTTTTACAGAAAAGCCTAGTAGATGAATGTTTCTACTACTAGAAAATTTGCAATAAATAAAAGAAAACACAAATCCTCTAGATAGATGGTGAAGAAGAGGGCTTCTTGCTCCAAGCTTGGTAGCTTTCGAGTTTGAAAAGAATCCTCCAACTCCTTCCGTGCTATGCTCCGCCAAGGTGATGTCCTCCAAAGCAAGCCCTAAGGGGGCGTGCCTTAAGCTTCTCTCCAAGGGTGGACGTCCACCCTAGGTCCTTCTCCTTTACTTGGCCGTCCTCCTTGAAGTAGAAAAGTCTTCCTCCTTGGCGTGGCCCAAGTTGAAGAGAGTGGGGAGAAGGCACCAAAAGGGCTGGTGATGTGCCCCTTTAATCTTCTTCTCTACTCCTTCTTCTTGGCCATAGGTGTAGGTGGGTATAGGTAGAAAAATACACTAATGGAGGATGCTCTCAAATGGTGGTAGGTGGTGGGTTTTTATAGAGTAGGAAGGGGGCTAAGGTGACTCTTGGAATGGAGGGCTAAGATGGAGGTGGTTGGGGATCCTATGGCTAAGGACAATTGGCGCCAACCTAAGGGACACCTAAGGGATGGTTATGGGTGGTGGCACCCCTTGAAGTTGGCGCCAAAATAGTTTATAAAAGGTGGTCTTAGGTGGCGCCAAGAAAGGTTCTAGAAGGAGAGGTTATGTGGAGGGTGGAGAAGGGTTTAAGGGGAGATGTGTGGTGGAGATGAAGGGGATTTTTGGAGGGAAAAGTGGCGCCAACAAGGGGGTAGTTAGGGTGGTTTTGGTGCCACTTTTAGGTGTCTTTTGGAGGTGGTGGGTAGGCTAGGTTGGCACCAAGTAGGTTAGCTTATGTGGAGCTTAGGTGGAGCTAGTTGGGTGGAGTTGTTAGGTGGGTTTTTGGGGTTGTACAAGCCAAGGAAGTTGGAACATAGCTAAGCTAAGCTAGCTTAGCTAATGGAGGAGTAGAGGAGGAGGTATTGGAGCTAGGGTTTGAAGAGAGGAGCTGAGGAGGAGAAGTCTGGAGTTGGAACTAGAGCTGGCTGCTGCTGAAGAGGCTGGCATGGAGCTACTCTAGCTAGCTTAACTTGCTGGTTCTTTGCTAGCTGCTAAGCCAAGCTAAAGTGAGCTGGCTTCTACCACAATGAGCTGAGGTGAGCTAGGTCTGGTGCTCCCGGGGAGGATCAATGTAACGACCCGGTTCCCGAGTCCCTACGAGACACGAGAACCGGACTGACTCAACTAATCCCAAAACCTAATCGTCCAATGAGGAAGTAACCAAAAGAGCAATAAAATAAACCACATTCAGCATGAATATAACTAACAGTAAGAAAGTACAGCAGTAAGGAAAGAAACTACTACAGTATATACCACCACAAAGTAGAACAACATTTATCATATAACATGAACTGCAGGTAAAGAAAAGTACAGCGGAAATAAGAACTACTAACTATAACGGAAACAAAGAGGTACAAAAGACAGTGGTAACTCTACTGGACCCTACTCGACCCAGCGTCCTCTGCAGCCACTGGCCCTAGCTGCTCAACACCTGATCCTGAAAAAGGTAACGAGTGTAACACGTCAGCAAAACGCTGAGTAGAGTGGCAACTAAAACTAAAGACAACAGTAGAGTTTACAGTAGCTGTTATGTTCTATTACTTTCTTTATTCACATCTTTCAATTGTCTCACTATTTCATTTATTCCCCAGATCTTTTTCTTGATCTCGAATGTTCCTCATGGGAATGATCTTGATTGCAGTCTTTTCCAAAAAGTAGAAGTAGCACGTGCTGCTCTCCTAGCCGGGAGAGTCCCCCGTGGTGATCCTACCCTCAGTCAACCACCCCAAGGTCACTGACAGACGTAACGGTGACTACGACACGCGCGATAAACGCACAGGTAGCTAACCCGTACTGGCACGCGGTCAGTCGTTTCCGTTAACGGGTGCGCCCAAAGCACAGCACGGAACCAGTTCAGGGCAGAGCGCTCTCAGTAACAGGGGTCCAACCCCTCCACAGTAACCAAACCGGGGCCTTGCCCCTCCACAGTCCGCGCACCCTCGCCTGACTACCCTGGTTTGCCCCAGCGGGCCTAACAAGTCGTTGTGGGAGGCTAGCAGAACCCCGGGGCCCGTGGGGTAGCTAGTACCTCCCTACACTAGTAGCTCTCCTCGGTACTACGTACGCGAGGGCCAGCAAGTCGGTACAGAGTAGCCAGTCCTAACCCCGGGTCCCTGGGGCGGCTGGCTCCGCTCTGCACTAAACAGGGGGACAGTCGCTCTCCTTGGTACTCCGTACTCAAGGGCCAGCTCACTTCCCCAAAACTATTCCATTCACTTTCCAGGAGTTCTACTCCTACTTCCCCGTAGGGTTCCATCCTTTTTACTCAAACATCCAGGTTTCACTTTCCAGTTTCACATTCTTAAAATCCATGTTCTCAACCACGTTATTTATTCACAACAGGCAGCTGTTAATTCAAATTACAGGCAGCTTTATATCTCTTTCCATTTTCCAAGACTGCAGTATTATACATTCCACTAGTTTTCCCATCCTAGGATTCATGCCATATCCTAGGATCTATCATACAATCTAGTTTTCCAGCCCTAGGATTCATGCAACACCTAGGAGCTATCATTCCATCTATTTCTCATTCCTAGGATTCATGCAATGTCCTAGGTTCTAATTATGGTTCCATAATTTAACAGATTTTATTAATAACTTAAAGCCACTCTACCAGGTACAACGGGAGTAATGGGGGCGTGATCGGGAATCCCGCGTGCCTCCGCGACTCCCAAGACTGCAACTGAACGAGGTCCTATCACAAGGATTAAACACAAGGAGAGTCTCAAAACAGTGTATAGCTACTGTAGACGGGTAGAGGAATTAATTCTGAAAAGAATGCAACTCGAATAGCGGAAAACGGAACCCGAACGGGCCCTAAACGGGTAAAAAACGACGACACTGTGCAAAATCAGACGTCTGGAACTTCTTCCAGACGTCTTAAAAAGTGGATCAGAGAATTACCTGTTCAGCGTGGTTTCCCAGACGTCCAGAAGTCTGCGGGGACGTCTGGCCTAGCTCCCAGACGTCTGATGGTCACCCCGGAAGTCTGGAGGTCGCTCCTGCCGTCTGGTACAACAGCCAGACGTCTGATTCGCGTTGGATGGCGAATCACCGAGCCTGCACACACCCATCTCCCTCCCTTAGTACGGTCAGTCGACAGGAAGGAAGAAGAAGACGGAAAACTCACCTTTCAGACGTCTGGAAGATCTTCCAGACGTCGTCCTCGCCGTATGGATATCAACCCAGACGTCTGATTCTGGAAAATTTTCCAGAACAGGGCACCACCCGGCTTTCGCTCGCGACGCCTCCCGCGTCACACCTCGCGCCTGCTGCTCAGACCACAGCAGTCCCCCCTCCGCATCGCTCCGCGCCCCCTGCGCCCTTCGCCGGCCGGCCCTAGCAGCCCCGGCGAGCTCGCCCTCACGGCAGAGCTCCGCTCTCGCACGCAGCACCTCCTCTGCGCTCACTGCGGCTGCCGCCCTCGCGCTCGCGCTCACGCTAACTGGCTGAAGGAGAAGAGGGAGGAGACGGTGGAGACGACGGGAGGGAGCGCGTGGCCTTTTAAGGCCGCGTGAGGAGGAGAGAGAGGACGCGGCAGGCGTCTGCAGCCGCAGGGAAAGAGGGAATAAGCGAATATCCGGTCTGCGCGCTCAGGCGTGCAGACGATTCGCGCGTGTCGAAATTAATGGATTTCCAGACGTCTGGAAACGATCCCAAACGTCTGGTCAGACGTCTGGACCACCTCCCAGATGTCTTAAAAGACGTCTGGGGCACGCGTTCATTACAATCAAGCTGGTTGAGGCAGCTAAGGTAGCTTAGCTCAACTGAGTTGAGCTAAGCTGAGTTCCTGGGAGCTGAACTTGAGCTTCCTGAGCTGAGATGAGTTCTTCTTCAGCTGGCTGGAGTTGAGTGGAGCTGGATGTAGCTGGATCTGAGCTGGGGTGAACTCCAGTCAACTCAGCTGAGCTAGCTAAAGCTCCCTGTGGACTTGTGGGAGCTAAAATGAGCTAAACTCAACTAGGTTGAGGTGGATCTGACCTGACTTAAACTAGGGTGAGCTAAGATGAACTCTCTTGAGCTGCCATTCAACTAAGATTAGCTGAATGGAGCTGGGATGAGCTATCCCTAGTTCAAGTGAGTTAGGTTCCAGTTGTGGTGAGTTGGATCAAGCTGAGTTCCAGCTAGTCTGAGCTTCTCCTTCACCATTTGCCTTCTTGAGTGCTAGGATTTTAGGGATCTGTATATCTGTTTATCCCTAACACTCACAAAAACATATCAAAAAGACAATAAAAAATGCAATACATGCCTAACCTAATTTATGCCTAAATGTAGCCCAAAAACCTATTTGCTGAGTAAAATCCTAAGAGCTAGGTTTGTTTTAATGCATAAGAATGATGATAAAATGGTATTTATCAACCACTTCAAAGTTAGTGTGAAGAAAGACCCGAAGAAAACCACGAATTCCTTAAAGAAAAATTAGTTTTTAGTATCTTAGTTAGCTAACTTATGCATGTTCTCTATTTAGACATTTTATGTTTTGTGTGGTACTATTTATTTCCTTACACTTTAGTTTGTACTTTATTATATTGTTTTAGACTTTCCTAGGATTTTATTTGATGCTTGCTATGTTATTATCCCGCTCTCACAACAAAGAAAATAGTGTACACCAACGGTATACCTACACCGACATCTAATATATGTCGCTATAGGGACTCGTACAAGTTGCAAATATTCCATGCTTCACCAGCGGGCAACCTTGAGGAAAGAAAGAAAGCACGAGGGCAAATGCGTCTCTTTGTTTCGCTTGCCCTTCTGTTAGCCCTAAAGCAACGTCGCTTCTCCCCATTGACTGTACTGGTATCCTCGACCTCAGAGCGACGCCTCTCGACCTCGGATGTTATCCTCGACGCCGACCTCAGAGCGACGCCACTCTTATCCTCGATGCCGACCTTAGAGCGATACCAGACCTCGGAGCAACGACATTCGATGGAGTCGATGCTTCTTCACGATCAAGCTCAGAGGCCACAGCGTTGTCACATTCTCGGACCTCAGAGTCGCCGCCCCTGATCAAGTTCCCCATTCTCGTCGACTCAGGTTAGTTAAAGCTCTCGATCTCTCGCGTGCCGATCTGTCCTCGTCGAAGATCATCGAAGGCAGAGGTTTCTTTTAGGGTTTTGGATTGATCTCGCACTCAAATTTGATCTCGTGCTCATATTTTTCCTTTTCGAATCGATCCCTCACTTTCTCGATCTTTCTCAATGTTCTATTGATCGGATTCTACTCGGTCAGATAATCTCTCCCACTTGATTAGATCTCTTTCACTCAATTTCTCTCTATCGTTCTCTCTCACTGATCCTTCGATCAGATCTATGATTGATTAGACCTCTCCCACAAGATTTCTCTTATTCAATCACTTTCTCTCTCTCTCTATATGAAAACAAAAGGCAAGGAGCAGCAACATATTTAGATCAGTTTCGAAAATCTGACCTTCCTGTCACCAAGTATGGGCGTCAAACTCCTAAGATCTTTCTAATTGACTATTTCCTTTCAGCAACATTTGGAAGCCTTGATTTCAAGTTGAAGTTTGTTGAGGTATTATGATGTTATTGCATATTTGAATATGAAATCTATATGCTGTATATCTTGGAAATGGCAATGAATCTCTAGATTTCTAATTGAAAATGCCAATATGAAATGTTCAGAATGGCATTTTACTTTTTTCTTGCTTATTGGTTATGTAGTGGCCATTGGTCCATTCCAACTCATTATTTAATACTGACAACAGGTTTTTTAATGCTAGTACTAGCATAACTTGTAACTTAAAAAACTTGTAATTATTATCATGAGACTACAATTAACTGACTTATTTTCATGGGATTGGATTGGCTTCATGTGATCAGATTTCACTAAAATAAACTAATCATGTCATATAATTGTATCTCGATCATGCCTACCTAACCTTTCATTAGCAATATTTGGCCTGATGATAGCTGAAAGGACACTCACTAGACAATTCATAAATCTAAATTAATATGGAAAACATACATGAGGTCACAGTTATTTCATGAAATACCTGCACCTCACCTAGAGTTGTGCCTACTGTAAGATAAGAACCTTTCTTGGTCCACTGAACAGAGCATATGCTATCTCTTGGTCCCAAATCACACAACTTCCTCACCTATAACCCCATTTAATGCTCAAATTCGGAGATGAGTTCCTGCAACTAGAAATCTGCCATGCCCCCTAATTTAGGGATCAATGACCTCAATGGATTTCTTGCACTTCAGTGGCTAGCATCCTGATTGACAATCTACACAGATGTCAATGCCTGGGCTTCTGGAACTTGGTCAACATGACTAGCTCCTCAAAGGAAGCAAGGATGGTAGAAGGAATCTTGCAGATGTTTAAAGAGTACTGAAACATTCAAATGCCATCTTCCCATCAGCAAAGATTAAAAGGAAAAGGATAAAATGGTGAGGTGCTGCAGGGCATCAATTTGGAGAGGCTCAACCCACAAGATGCTAGATACTTAATACAGTATCTTGGAGAGGAGACGTTCGGTCAACAGAAGGCATATGTCTGGGGACGGATGGGTTCATCACCAAGGGATCCAACTCTACTGATGCTACCTTGAGCTAAGGACATGTGCACAATGCACATGAGGTAGTTACCAATTCATCATTGAATGCACCACTTGAGCCTTCAGGTCGTTAAGTAACTAGAGACCATCATAGCTTTGACCTTACAAAAATAAAGAGTATGAGTAACAAGGATAGCTAAATGTCCTTTCTCATGGTCACATACCAAAAATATTCACAATATAATAACCTCAAACAACATCTATGGCTAGGTTCTATGTTCATTTACTTATTTTTCTTGTATATTTTTTTACTATGTATAACATCTTCATTTTTCTAAAAAAAGCAGCATACATGTTCGCCTACATGCAAACATAACCAGTTACCCAATTATTTGTATTCTCTTAAACTGGAAAGAGCATTCTAATGTTATAAACAATGGCCACTGATTCCCAAGGGCCACACATGGAAAATATCCACATATAAGACATTTTCACCTAAAGAGATATTTAACTTGGTCATTTCAAAAGCAAATTTAGTAACACTGAGCACACATATAACTGTTGTATCTCATAATTTGTACTGACCAATTGAGCAAGAACTTGATTGAATCATAACAATTCTTGGTCTGACCAAGGAATTGCAACCATTCAACTTCCTGAATTAATGACTTGAAATTGTCCTTTTGCTCCTAAGGCTAAGTCCGTAGCGCCTCTACCTTCTGTCGACATGAGGCTCTACAGTTTCCTCTTCTACTATAGAAAGAAAAAGACCAGCTGATGTAGCATAACACAATGATCTGAAGAATACCCATTTTCATTTTGGTTGATATAGAAAGTTCCTATCAATTCCACATGACTTGTTTATATCCAAATCGTAGTGAATTCAAGCCCACAAATGTAAAGTACCCCACTCATATTGAGGTCCATCCATTTAAGCAATGCCAAGAGTAAAACCAACTGCTCTAGAGTCCTTTAGTTCATTTCTAGTGTTTTCTATGTCTTTCAAAAACAACACGTGTGAACAACAAAGAGACATCTCCTTTCTTGTCCTAAAAGTAATGGTCGTCTCCATTTTAACAATTGTGCTTAACATATGATAGCTTAAACTAGAACCTTTTGCTTGTTGGGGTCTGATGGTAACACCATCATTAGCCATAACTAATTTGAATTGGTTAAAATCAAGTGATAAATGGTCCAGAATGATCGCCTAAGAGTCGTAATTCCACTCAGATCCATTTTGAGGAGAAAATATTAAAATAGGGCTAATTTTGCAGTTTTAACAGCACACCATGAATGCAGAATAACCATAGGGTCACCCAGGAGTTAATTGAAGGTCAAATGAGTATTAAAGTCCAAAGAGTAGGTCCAGACAGACAAAAATGGGGTTTTACGCGTTTCGAGAACTGCAACAGCATACAAAATCCTAATTTCATATCTACTTAAATTAAAGAGGTTCTAGTCAAGATAAAATTCATTTAAACCTCCTAAAATTTATAGAAAGATATTCTAAGAGGTTTGGTATCCTTGGTTTGACCATCTGAACACATTTTAACCTAACAGAGTCCCAGATGTGATTTTGCTCTAATTTGGATTTCTGTGCAAATTTTTCAGTTAAACATGGTCAAAACTGAAATCCAAGTTCACCATCAGATTCCTTGGGTTTAAATTAGGTTAGTATCAAAATTTAGGCCCAATCAAAGTCTATCTTGACTTAGTTTGCATTTCAGTCATTAAAATCTCTATTTCTTACCATCAAACCCCCTAACTTTCAAGATTCTTGCAAATTGCCCTCTAACTTTGTCGTCTCCTTTACAAAATGCCCCCTGTCGCCATTGAAGGTCTGAACAGAATCTCTCCACTACTCGCCGACCTTCAAACTTGGAGAACTCCTTAATTTCTCAATCAAATGCTCTTAAATTTGGAAGAAATAATCCCTAGGAGGAACCCAATTCCAGAGCTCAATCACAAGCCAAAAATTCCAGTGAACTCTCAAAATTTAGTGGGTTCTCCTCATGAATTTTGCAAGGAATCCACGTTGATTTAGGGCAAATCAAGCCCTGTTCGACATCTATATAAACTCCCCTAGCTTCCACTGTGCTCTTTAACAAGGTTTAAGGCCAAAACACCTCTTCCTCTCCTTCCTCTGCCTTTCTCTGACCAAGCTCCGGCGACACCTCCTTGATTTCCTCCTACGGCCAGCCAAAGGCCAAATTGGCTGGTTCTCCATCTTCCCTGACTTCGTCAGCTCCTCGACAGCCAACTCAGGGGTGCCTTCTACCTCTTCTTCCTCGCTGTCTCCTCCTCCAGAGTCTTTACCTTCTTAGGTGCTAGCCAATCATAGCCGACGCCACTTCCTCATCCCCGTCGTCCGTAGCTAGGTCCATCTTCTTCCTCTTCTTCTGTAGGTTAGATCCAACCCCTTCCAACCTCAATTAGATCGACAACCACCTCCCTTCTTCCCCGTCTTCCCCAAGTCCAGCGAGAACTCCGATGAGTTTGCACCGGCGATCCACGCCACGAAACCTTGCTCCATCTCGTCCATAAACACGCCCATCACCTGGGGAGCAAAAGCCCTCAACAAAGTTTGGCTTTTGATTCCCCTAACACTTAGCCAGGGAACCCATCCTTCCACACTCATCTATTCACCCTTCGACCATCATAGACCTCCATCCACCACATTCTCGTCGCCACCACATTTGTCGTCCTTTGACGACCACTCCTAGTTGTTTTAATTGGGCCCTGAGGTCGTATACTTGTTTTCAGGTCTTCAACGGAGGACTGCCATTGTTGTTATCTTCAGCTTCGTCCACTGTGCATCGACCATTGCAGGACTCAAGACCACGTTCCATCGACATGGTTTCATCTCCTGGAGCTTATTGCACTAGCCGTCGCAAAGGAAACAACGAAGTATAGCCTCGATTTAACGAAGGACTCACTGCTGCTCGTGAAGGCTGCAATGAAGAAGGAACTCGGCTGCTTAGTCCCACATCGGTTGTCTCCAATTGCACACTAGCATATAAGTTGAATTAGTGAAAGGGGCTCTTTGCCTCAGACACTGGGGGTGAAGTCCCTGCTCACCTAACCTTCACTCCTCACCCGCCTCCACGCTGGCGGGCCTGGACCTCTGAACCGTATTCCCGATTACCCGATTAGCCCTAAACTCGGTTCAAGAAGAGAGATAAAGGAATTTGAGGTGGAGTGGGGAGGGTTTTGCCTTAGGATGCGTGCACGCGTGCCTTGAAATGCGTCCCATTGTGCTTAATACTTAGCAAGAATTTGAGAGACTCCCTTGTGCCTTGTGCTATGTGACCCTTGTGTCTCTTCTGCCGTGTTGAGTTAAGGCGTTTGGAGCCTAAACCTGATGTCCGATTTAATTTTGCTTGGTTTGGCGAATACAGATGGTTTATTTAGCTAAATTAGAACTTGATTATCAGGTTAAATTGGTGGTTCAAATCACCATTTTAACCTAATTTTTTTACCCTCTCACTCTTTAGTTTATTGAAATATTATTCTAATTACATTGAGCATTATTTTTGCATTTCTTTCTTGATATTGTGATTAGTTGATTGAAATTGCTAATTTGCTCCCTGCGAACAACCTCGAACTCATTTCTTGATTTCGAGTTTTATAATTTAAGTGTTGTCGCGATTTTTATCCTATACTATAACGCGTATTCCTTAAAAGATGATTTTCACAACAAACAGGGTCATTTTCCTTTCTTGTAAGTTACTTCCATTTGTATCTGTACGAAAATTCATGAACTTTTGGTCACTTTTTTTTATATCTTTTTCCATTTGTTTCTTCCATGGGAAGCCATTTTGATTATTAGTAAAATTGCATGTTTACATGAAATTGCCCCATTTTTTAATAAATTCTCCAGAAAATATGGCAACACTTGATGCAATAGCATTGCAGGGAAATTTTCCTACTTTGAACATCTTCAATTTCTACAAGTACATAGAGACAAATCTTTAAAGGAAGTTTTTAAGACTATCCTACAAATCAAGTCTTGTAATTTGCAATATACCTTACATATTGCATACTAATCTTAATCTATTTGATCGATTGTGGATCAAACTATGCTCATAACCTGATAGCATCAAGCAATTCTCTGCTCAAGATCTCTAAATTATATCTCAAAATCACTTGCAATGTCTATTTAGGGTTAAGATTACATGATTAGCTTTTTTAATGTCATTTGATTAGGCTCAGGTTTTACATGTTCTTATCTTTATTTTCTTTTCTTTTTTCATTTTTTTTTTATGTGCAGTGGCTTATGATTGAAGTTGGATCTCTCAACTGTGAAGAGTATCGGATAGTATAGATTGAGGTTAGATCAAAGTGCCTGATAAGGGGTTCAACGTGGTGGGAGAGGTCAAGGTCGCAATCCAAGTGCTGGACATCAGCATGCTGCACCAGGAGCACGTGTTGCCCATGATCCTGAGCACCGGCAGCGCGTTGAAGGATCTCATCGTCAAGGATGACGGGAGATCGTTGTATTAGGTGATCAATTTGACTGGTATTTCTTCTTCTCCCCCTTCTTGTTGTTGCTTTGTACTCCATCTATGTATCCATTGAAGTCTTGTTTGGTTGACGAGGTGTTCTGCTAGATGTTCCCAAAGACTCCTTTTTTGACAACCTTGAGGTTAATGCTGTTCTTCTCCTATTGCCTTGGTTCTGTGCTGATCTTATTTGTAACTTACTTAGTAACCTTTCTGTTTTAGGATGTAAGCATCCAATGTGAACCATGTTCCAGATAATGACCCTGATGTAGCTACTATAATCATAAATAATGCAGTTAATGGTTTTCTTTTCAAAGAAAAAAGCCTCTACAATTCCTTTCATTGCAATTTTGATTGATAAGCATCACATTGTTGATTTGCTTTAGAGTCTTTCTTGAGAATAGTGACTCAGAGGTGCAGGGTATCAAATATTGCTAAATAGAAGAACATAGAGAATTGGATAATCTAACAAATTGTGGCTGGAAGAATTTTCCTTAATAAGGTAATTAGGGATCAATAATCCTTAATTACCTTATTGGGGATTTTAATTCATAATTAACCATATGAAAATTGCCTTTAGTAAAGGCGATCGAGTTTAAAAAAGAACTTGCCTTTTGTAGAGGTGAGTTATACTCAAGAGGAACTCACCTCTACTAAAGGTGAGTTCTTCAGAAGTTTTTTTTGTTTGCAGCAGTGGAGCAGCAGCTGCTGCTGCTGAACCTATCGCAGCTACTGCTGCTGCTTAAGAATATGCTCAAGCTGCTAATGAAGAATCTACTGCTGCTACTTTACCTTTTCAAACAAAAAAAATGATGCCATTTGTATACTCTATGCTCGTTATATTACTCCTGCTGCTGCTAACAATTCAGAGTTCTTTCCTTAGGTCATAACAGCTGAAATTGAAAATACAATGGAGATAAGAAAAAGTTAAGTTCAAGCTTCAGCTAATTGAAGTGCTGCCTAATTCATCAGTTCATAAGGTATGGTCATGCTGTCCTTTCTTTGGTTAAAAAAAAAACAACAATCATCACCACAACTAGCCCATCACCCATCAAAAACTATGGCAATCCTCCACAAACTCTTTAGAATAAAAGCTGCAGCATCCAGAGAATAATCAGTGAAAAAAGTAAAAATAGCAAGAGCCATCTAATGTGATGCCACTGAGAGATCACATTCTGGAAAAAAAAATCAGAAGAAGGGATGGAAAAAAGACAAGCTATTTGTTATTCTGCAATGCATGATATCATGAAGAGACCAACTGAAGGTCTTACATTCTCACCAACTATTATCACCAAGAAAATAACCATGTATATCACTTTGTTTATTCATGGTTTCACATTCGAGAATTGTCCCAATATTTCTTTCCAATCAGACACACAACTTATTAACCTGCCAGTGGCTATGATGGAGGACGATGAGATTTTCCACCCATTATTTGGTTTATGAATGCCAGAAAAGTTCTCCAAACCAATATTTCTTTCTAATAGGACACGCAGCTTATTAACCTTTTGAGTACAGTTTTGGGCTGAAGCTTACACTTACTCTAATTAAACTTAAAGTTGGGTTAAAAGGATTGCTTCCAAATTGATGTCTGCCTTGTCTATCTAGATTTACCCAGAAGAATAGCCAGTTTGCACTCTTGAAGTAAGTGCAAAGCATTTCTAAGAAGAATAGTCAGTTTTCACTCTTGAAGTGCAAAGCATTTCTAAGAAAAATGTCTTGAATTGTGTCTTACTTGCAACTTATATTTTATTTTCCACTATCAAGTATACTTTGTTTTGGATTCTACTTCTTTTCTCCAAGTTCGCATTTAATGATTATATACAAGTAAATTTTTGTTTCTAATTTGAAATCAAACCTGATGATCCTAAGACTTTATATGGTCCTAATGTTGTCATTTCCTTTTCGTAGATAAGGCCATTGGTAAAGCCAACAAAAGATCTTATGCATGTTCACCATGTTGGGTAAATGAATGCAAGATTATCTTAAACCCAATCTCTCCTATTACTTCTCATTTTTACACCTCGATTTTGCTATTTGGAAGCTTTAAACTAAGAGAACCAAGCAAGTTGGAAGCCAGACCAGGAAGGCCTTGTTGTGATTTATATGAATCCAATAAGCTCATAATCAGATTCCCATCTACATCAATTGTTGATCAATCCTCATGCATGTCCTCTGTCATGGAAGAAGTTTCCTGGATTGAAAAAGAAAGGTACAACAGTTTCAAAAAAAAATACAGAGCTTCATGGCAATAAGTATTATGATGACAATCTTTAGAATTAGCAGCTACAGGCTGTCTGATAAATATAGGTATGGATAAATAAGATATTATGGAAGACAAGTCAACAATGAAAAAAAACAACTTTCCTAAGAAATGGAGTCAGCTACGAAAGCCTTCGAACTTGAGTTACAGTCAACCCCTGAAGTTAATGGTCAATGGATCCAAGTCCTCCTTTATTTATACCTTTCAGTCTATGAAAGGATAGCATTAACAATTGCAGCAGAATATTTCTTTGGGTCCAGTACAATATTGCTTATTCCTTCCAGACACTCTAAGCTAACATATCCAACCTTAGATGCCTTCACACTTTCCAAACCCAAGAATTTTACCTCTTATGTAGGATGAATCAGATTTCCAAGATGCCTAGCAAAATACTTGTTTGAGAGATTCATAAGAAATGTGAAAAGCTTTTTTACTAATGTAAAGCAGGATCAACTCAATTCATTACAGGCATCTCTATACTATTCAAGAGATTCAATTATATTTACATGTATTTTTTTAACTTTCAGCGTAACCTCCTGTTAAAAAATTATCTCTATAATTTAGCAAGTTAAGTGATCAACAATCTATTGTAGTGAGTCTTCCGGTATCTTTTGGATCAATGGAAGTTGTTTGAATCTTCTGTTTCAAATTAAATCTAGACTGCCCTTTCGACAACATAAAATATTTTCAGTTTCCAATTTGACTTCTCACTATTATTATAATTATTGTCTTTTGTCTTGGTTCCAATTTTGTTTCCTTTTCCTTTTGGTAATAACATCTGCCAAGACAACTAAACAATATGAAGACAAAAAGGATAAGGACCACTTGCTAAGCATCTCAAGCTTATTCTTATTTTGTGATCTTTTCTGTCGCCATTAGAATTTGTGGGCATGATCTTTTCAAAAAAACAAAAAGTATTAGTATTCATGACAGAAATTGCCACTGGGAGTAGTATTCATGACATAGATTGTAACTGATGTTGAGGGTATGAAAGTAGTGGAGCAAATGGCAACATGAAATATTAGTGTTGACTCCATCTTGAGTCTTATTTATTTGGACCTTTATTGTTGTTGGTGCTTCTTTATTTTCAGATTTAGTTACAGAGTTAACGGTTTGGAGTATGAATGCAGCTGGTTTTATTAATTTTTTAAAGGCTTTTAATTGTTGAAGGGAACATATTCATCTTGAATATGTGCCTAAAAGATAAGTACCTTAATTGTTGAAGGGAACATATTCATCTTGAATATGTGCCCAAAAGATAAGTACCTTTGGCACATAAATGTTGTTGCTTTATTTAATAGTTAAGTTTCTACTTCAAAGTTTTTTGAGTTATCATATTGATAAAGTTTTAATTGCATTTATTCTTTTACGATGTTTACATCATTTTGAAGGAAGATAAAGTTTTTTGGAATGCAAAATAGTTGCTACATATTAAAGAATGCAGTTGTTGAATGGAGTGTAGAAGATAAAGTTTTTAAACTGAGGTTAAAAATTGGTGTTTGTGTTAGGTGTTGGGCATGAGGTGTCATTATCCCTAATACTTTGTATCTTCTTCAATTTACAATTACCAAGGATGAACATTAGAGGTACTCCATGGATCCAAGGGTAGATCAAGAAGTTGGAGTCCAACACCAAGGTAAGTGCACCTTGATTTATTTGCATATGTCTTGTAGTGAATTTGGAACCTAGTTTATGTTGTCACCATGCTAAGTTTATGTTTGAATGAATGGACATGCTAGGGGTACTCTAATGTGATTTTTCTAAAATAGCATAATCATGCAATATAACAATTTCCTGTTGTCACCATCTGTTTGCATGATTGAAGTTAATGAGGGGATAAATTGTAAATGGGTATATGACACTTGGGTGTGGATCCACGTATCTCATCCTATAAATTGTGTAACACATCCCCCAACCTCTTAGAGTTGTCCTTGTGAGTGAAAAATAAAATCTCTAGTTACTAGTAGGCACTAGGGCTTTATGGAGCTTATGCTTCTATGGTTTTTCCCCAATATATGGAATCTGAATTTACCCTCAATTAACTTATGTGAATATCCTTTATTCTCATGGATATGTTGCCTTGATCATGTGTGGTCTTGGAATCTCACTTCAAGGTTTGAGTTGGATAACTGAAAAGCTCATGCTCTAATTAGTTGTTTATATTATATCTAAAAAAGGAGTGAGCTCTAATTAGTTGTTTATATTATATCTAAAAAAGGAGTGACTATTTCTCATGCATTTTAGTTACGAAATTTCTATTTTTCTATAAGGTTTTAAATATCGATATCGATATCATTATCGACAAGTTAAAAAAGGATATATCGAGGATATATCGCTGATATCGGTGAATTTTGGGGAAATCGCTTAGAAAGGTCCAAAATATCCCAAAATGTTACAAATTTTATAAAAATTAACATTTTAATAACTAATACATTATGAAGAAATGTCTAAAAGACGAAAATCATAAATTCTGAATGAAAACATAATAGAAATGCACTAGTCGTATGTCGATAAAGTCATATATTGAAAAGAAAGTATATATAACATGATAATAATTGAAAAATGTTCATAGTAACTTTCGTTGCATATTATTGACAATTGAAATTGTAAAGACCCGTCTCACTTTTAACCTTTTAAGACGTCTGGAGTCTCAATCAGACGTTTGGACCTTTTCTCGGACGTTTGAAAATGAAATTTCTGTATGCGTATTGCGCCCTAAGCACACGCGGTGCGCAGGACCTTCTTCCTCTCTCTTTTTTCCTCCTTTCCCCTAAACCTTAAACCCTCACTCCACCTATTTAAACCCCTCCCCTCCTCAGCTCTCCACTCCACACACCACTACCCCCACCTTCAGAGCCTGCGAGAGGAGGTGAGCGAGGGAGAGCGAGAGGGCGAGGAGGAGAGTGCGGGAGGAGGAGGTCGAGGTCGGAGAGCTCCGGTGGGAGCTCGGCGGAGCTCGCATAGTCACCGTGGGCGCGTGCGGGAGGAGAGATTCTGAAGAGGCGGCTTCGACCATCTGCAGCGACTGGAGCTGCAGCGGCGCGAGGTGCGCGGCGGAGAGCGTTGGGAGCAAGTTCTGGTACTGGAAACTTTCCAGTATCAGACATCTGGAGTGGAGTCCAGACAGTTGACGGAGCTCCTGGACGTCTGGAGTTAAGGCCAGACGTCTGAAAGGTCATTTATCGCAAAGATACATTCTTTTTCGAGGTTACGGCTATGCAGGCCTCACTGTAGAGTGGATGTTGGACCTGATTTGGTGGCAGCGACTGTCGTACGTAGGAGCAGCCTTAAGGAGCGCAGAACGCTCTCCCACGCACTTTTGGACGTCTGATCAGCTCACCAGACGTCCGGAGGTGCTTTCAGATGACCAGAGGAGTGATCTGAAGTCTGGAATTGCCTTCAGACGATCGCAGAGGAGGCTTGGTCGTCTGAGGACACCGTAGGGACTTGAGGTAAGGTTCTGTATCTTTTAAGACGTCTGGACTTATTCCCAGACATCTGATTTTGGACAGTACAAGTTTTCGACCCGTTTTGGGTTCGATCGGGGTCCGTTTTACGCAGATGAAGTACCTGTAGTTTCCTTTCAAGTTTCTCTACGTATTAGAGACCTTTGTACACTACTCTGAACTCTCCTTTTGTGATGCATTCTCTGGTGTAGGGTTTCAACCTGTTGCGTGTTTGGGGCTCGCAGAGATGCCTGAGTCTACGGTTCGAGCTTCCATTACTCCCGGATTGTCTGGTAGAGTGGTTTACTTCTGTTAATAATATTTAATAAAAAATGTGCTTGTGGAAATAGCCGAGTGGAACCCTAGAATGTGGCATGAACCCTATGATAAAGGAATAAATGAATCTTTTGTGCTGTATGATATATTTGCATGTATGATTTAACTAAACTGTTACCACTTGCCCGTATTATAATTGTGAGCTGCCTGTAATCTAAGAACAATTATATGTGAAATCACCAGTTGCATGTATTGAATTACGGGAACACGAGCTGCCTATTTATAAATGAGAATTGAATTGTGAATGGTGGATCCGAATCGGAATAAATGATGTGGACATGACATGAACTCTATAGGGAATTAGGAGTAGAGCTCCTGTGGTTAGTTGGAAACCTGAAATGTAGACGAGAATCGTGCTAGCCCTTGAGTATGTGGTATCAAGGAGAGCTACTGTCCCCTTTTGTGTAGAGTGGAGTTAGCCGCCCTTGGGTTGAGACCCGGGTTTAGGATTAGCCACTCTACACTGACTTCTATTGGCCCTCTTGTATGTGGTACCGAGGTGAGCTAGTGTAGGGAGAGAGCTAGCTACCTCACGGGATCCGGGGTTCAACTAGCCACCCTACACCAACTTGCCAGGCCCTCTAGGAAAACCGTGGTAGCCAGATGAGGGTGTGCGGATTGTGGAGGGGGGAGACCCCTACTTGGTTCTGAGGGGTGAGACCTCTATTCTGAGAGGGTAAGGGTCCTATACTGTTCCGTGCTGTACTTTGGGCGTACCCGCTAGTGGAAACGACTGACCCCGTGTCAGTGTTGGGTAGCTACCCATACGCTTATCACGCGTGTCGTAGTCACCGCTGTCTTGACAGCAACCTTGGGGTGGTTGACTGGGTGTAGGATTACTAGGGGGACTCTTCCGGTCAGGAGAGTACCATGTGTACCTTCTACTATTCGGAAAAGACTGTAATCAAGATCGTTCCCACGATGAACATGTAAGATCAAGAATTTCTGGATGTTTGAGAAAAATGGGTGAAAAGGAAATATACATAAAACATAATAAATAGAAAAGAGAATTAAACTTGTTACTTTTACTGTTTTAGATAGTATAGATACCACTCTACTCAGCATTTGCTGACTCTGTCTTTTTCATAACACTATTCAGAACCAGGTGTTGAGTGGCTTGAGCTTCTGACTGTGGAGGGTGCTAATTTCAGCACTTTCTTGTTGTTTCCCTTGCTATTATAGTACGTATTAGACTTTTTAGTTACTGTTGTCTCTACTGTTACTTTCGTTTCCGTTATTTCTGTTATTGTGGAGGTATGTAATGGAACAACAGTTTTACTTTCCTTTACTGCTTTGTACGTTTTTACTGCTTAGTTATATTGCATATGTGAATGTGTTTTACTTTCTTGTTTTTTGGTTATTTTTGTTGGATGACTGGGTCTTGGGATTAGTCGAGGCGAGCCGATCTCAGGTCCTGTAGGGATCCGGGAACCGGGCCATAATAGAAATCATGCCTTAGTTGCATTGATTTTCTTATCATTTTCAATATGCTCTCTATTCTAATACTCTTTTTTTTCTCATTGACTTGCCTCAGATTTCGTAAATCACCCTATTACTCTTCTCATTACAATTTCAAGATATGAAATCACAAATACTATCACCAAAGATGTACTTGGTGATAGAAGATACGATTTAGATCACATAGGAGCATATAATAAACAAATATAAATGGTCAAATAACCAGAATCCTGATTTTCTTATCAGTTCCAACACGTTCTTCATTTCAATACTCTTCTATTTCTCACTGATCTGTCTCACATTTCGTGAATCGCCCTATTATTCTTCTCATTATGAGCTCAACACATGAAATCACATCTCCTATCAATAAAGATGCACTTGGTGAAACAAGACATGGTTTTGATAATACAAGCGTATATAATGAACAAATATAAATACTCAAATAACTAAAGAGAAATTTTGTCCTTCATAGTATAATGCACAATTTACAAGATTAGTAGAGATCAACAAAGTACCAGTATGCAAGTATTTAGATAAATCATGCTGAAACAAGTGAACCTGTCAACCCTAAGTTGTTGTGTGAGACAGAAAGAAGAACCATCATGGATGACATCCTTTAATAAAAGGAAGATGACAAGATAGCCCTGTAGGATCTGTGATGCATAAGCACACTAGAAGGGGGGATGAATAGTGTGGTAGATAAAAATTTGCAGGAATAACAAATCATAAAAATACACAAGATATGTAGTAGTTTCCGTCACTTGGATATTCCACTACCTAAGTTTCCCGACTTAGGATTTTTAATTCCCTCAACTCAGAGGGAATCAATTTACTAATGACTTGAGGTAATTAATGGGTTATCTCAACCTAATTACAAGATATCAAAAAGAAATAAAGATACAGGCGTAAGCAAGATGCAAATAAAAACTTACAACAAATTCCTAAGTCTTCAACAAGTATATTATTTAATAAGAGTATATAAATTAATCTAACGAGAATACTAAGGCATAAATGAACCATTGAACAATGAAGAACACGATCGCCTTTGATGACTTGTTGCAAATGGAGAGAAGCCTTGAAAAGAATGCAACAAATCAAGTTCCTTTGCAGATAGAAAAATTGAGAATTGGAGGTATAGGCAAGGATATTATTTTTGACTTCTTAGTTGTGTGCAAAAGACACTCAAAGAGTGCTGATATAAGCCACTAAACATCTTTTCTACGTATACTAGCCGTTAGGGGCAATTTGGGAAGATTAGAGATAGGTTTAATTGCAAAATAGTCGTTCAGACTGGTCACAACAGTTAGTTGGTACCGGTACTAAATTTTTGGTACGGGTACTGACTGCCTACAATCAACCCAACTAAGTCACTAGGTACCGGTACTCATGATGAATACTGGTACTTGTGACTCACAAATTTGGGTCCTGTGACCTACATGTACCGGTACTCATGATGAGTACCGGTACTTGTAAGGTTTAGGAACTATATCAGTCTATAAGCTGTGAGCACCTTGTACCGGTACTCATGATGAGTACTTGTGTTTGTTGTTCATAGTTTAAGACTAAAAACCCAAACCTGTGTTAAGTACCAAGAATGAATTTAAGTCAATTTTGAGAGTTATCCCGTCTACTATATACGACTTTATTTTGAAAGAATCTAACTTGAGTTTTAAAATGAATGAATGAATGATATTTTGAACCCTAATTATCTCTACTTTGATTTTAACTCTTAGATTATGTTTTACTTGTTAGAAGACATACAAAGACTCTAAAATACAATGAATACAACAAAAACTATAATCTTCTTCCTTCATATGCTATCTTGTCCCTTCAATGCTATCTTGTTGCTTGCGTCCATAGATTCTTTTGTCCTGTAATACTTCATAAACACATTAGATTTTAAAACGATTTTGTTAACACCAAAACATAGAAGAGAGGTGGAATTAGGTTTCAACAATCACCCCCTTTTTGGTGTTGACAAAACAAACAAGATATTCATATTTAAAAATAAACAGACTTAATAAGAGAAGAATAAAAAACTCCACAAGGAGTGAAAAACCTCCCCCTCAAACTAAGCTCCCCCTATTTTAAATATGAAGTATCCAATCATTTCTCCTCATTTTTTGTCAAGCAAAAAGATGAGCAAATAATACATTTTTAAGCAATTAAAGCATGATATATAAGCAACCAACTCTATACAACTTTCATAAAAACTAAACATAATAAAGTTCATAAAGATAAAACTTGAGACAATTTTAGCAAAGCCACACATAAGAAATCTTAAAAATCATACAAGTTTAGCAAGACAAATGTTATACAAATTCAACAAGCAACAAAATGAAAACTAAACTAATTTATAGGACGTTTTTTGATAAGTTTTTGTACATGTCCACCATCATCATCGTCGTCATCATCGTCGTTGTCATCATCTTCATCTTCATCATCACTATCTTCATATGAAACTTCTTTTTCATCTTCAGTGTCTTCTTCTTCCTCATCAACATGGAGAAAAGGTTCTTCCACAATTGGAGAGGAGACAGAAGATGGATCTTGGAAGTACTTTTTCCTTCTTTCACTGTATTCTTGAGGTGCTTTCGGTTGAGTCTGCTTCATTTGTTTAGATTGTTGAGTGGAAGAAGCGACATGGGAAGACTCAATAGAAGGAGAAAGGTCATGAACTTGTGTTCTATGTGACGGAAGGTAAAAGTAAGATTAGATATATTTTAACCAATGTAATTGAAAGTATTTATCAAATTTGGATTTGTGTTAAGACCCATGAGATAGGTTTACCCAAGGTGTTTCAGCTTCCGGACATGGATATGTTATAGGGACAAAAGCCGAAGATGAGTCTGAAGATTGATAAGAGGATTGAGCATTTGGATCAACATACTCTTCTTCATTATCACTAGAGGATTCCTCTCTAGCAGGTTTCACTCTCATTTTCCAGAGAGTGGACCATTTGAAATAGATCACTTTTCTAGGAGTAAAATTAGAGGTCAAATTTATTTTTGTGAAGAATATGGGATACCAAGATATCCAATGGTAAAGCTGATGCACGATAATAGGGTCTAAGAAAATGAATGAAAACTGTGTTCCAATTTACCGGGAAGCTTGTGATGATAGCATAAATTAAGGGTAAAATATCAACATAAATTTTGTGGAATCCTGAATTTTTAGCCCTTAAGTTCCATGCTAAGATATGAAAAATGACGCAAGTAAATACGGTCATGTTTGGGGCAACCAATGCTTTGCCTTAACAGTTAGGAAGCAAGAGAGTTTTATGGATTTTATAAGTAGGAAATTATTTCTTAAGTGTGTAAATGCATGACATTCATTTGGATATTCAGTGATGGTTAACAAGAATTTTGGTGTAATGGTGATTTTCTAACAAAAAACATTTGTTGTTAGGACAAGGTGACATCAATTTTCTTGTTCTTGGAGATTAGTAAAGAATAGACAATTGACATAAGGGTATACTTTATGAATATCGGCAAAGAATGATTCATCAAAGAAATGCATGAGTTTTTGTTTAGAAATTTGAGTGGTAAAATTAAAGAGTTGAAGAGAGATCTTTCCACTCAATTGGCTTACAATGATGAAGTTTTAGACCTTTATACCAATCGAACTTCGACCTAGCATCCTCATTGATGCAAAACATGTGAAAAGCATCTTGAGGTACTTTTTCCTTACTCATAGATTTAGGTGCCATTTGAAATCATGCAACAATAAGGAATAGGAAAACGATTAGAAATATAGAAAACTTCCTTTCATGTGTTTGTACAAAAACATATTTAAGCCTGCATGTACCGGTACCTACTATCTAAAGTAGGCTCTGCTGCAGCCAGCTAGTACCGGTACCGGTGGTTGGTACCGGTACCATCTGGTACCTTACATGAATGAAATGCAGCAGCAGGAATGGTTTTGAGAGAGTGAAAACAAGATACGAGATGACTCAATGATGCAAGAAATGACAAGAAGATAAGAGTGTACCTAGAGTTGAGGCTTGGAGATAATCCTTCTCTTCTTGGCTAGGGTTTGGAGAGGCTCCTGTGAAGAGAACTAGGGTTTGCAAGTGATAAAATGAGCACTTGCCTCTTTTATATGGGATGGGTTATGTGCTAGTCACATGACCACTTAAGTGGTTGAGAGAAATGTAATCAACTTAGGTGTTGAAAAAATAATGTAGTTAATAACCTAAGTTAAGCAAACATATTGCAAACAACACCCTGATATTTCCAGATATATGAAAATATTACAGTTTACCCCTTTTTTAGCAAGCATGGGTAAATTGCAGTGAGGTCCTCAGGGATTTTTATAAATACAAACAAACAACATATCAATCAAATTGTTAGTTTTGAATCTCTTTTATTGTACAAAGTCCTAATTTTCTTCTTATAAAGTATAATCTCTCTGCTGCAAGAGGTTTTGTAAAGATGTCTGCCAATTGATTTTGTGTGTCAACAAATTCTAATTGAATGGAACCTTGAAGCACATTATCTCTAAGGAAATGATGTCTAACATCTGTCTTTGATACATGAATGATGTACTGGATTTTTGGATGAATTTACTGCACTTGTATTATCATATAAAATTTTGGATTGCGCAAAAATTAATCCAAAGTCGGACAAAGTCTGTCTCATCCAAATGACTTGAGAGTAAGCAAGTGAAGCAGTAATATACTCTGCTTCAGTAGTAGAAAGTGAAATGCAAGTTTGTTTCTTAGAGAACCATGAGACCAGAGATTCTCTAATAAAATGACATGTGCTGCTAGTGCTCTTTCGGTTTATCTGACTCCCTGCATAGTTTGCATCACTATAGGATAATAGATCTAAGGTTTGTGCTTTAGGATAGAAAAGACCAAGATCTTTTGTGCTATTTAGGTATCTAAATATTTTTTTTACTGCATTAAAATGAGATTCCTTGGGTTCAGATTGGAATCTCGTACATAAACATGTAGTAAAAAGAATATCTGATCTAGAAACTGTAAAATATAGTTATGAACCTATCATATCTCGGTATTTCTTTTCATCTACCCTCTTACTGGATAAATTTTCACCAAGAGAAGCAGATAAAGCAATCGGAGTCTTTGCCATTTACATTTTCAAAGTCAAATTTTTTAAGAGTTTTAAGAACATATTTTATTTGACTAATGTAAATTCCTATGTCTAATTATTGAATTTGGAGTCCTAAAAAGAATCTGAGTTCACCCATCATATTCATTTCAAACTTAGCCTTCATAGTCTCACAAAAATGTTGACACAGTGACTCCTTAGTTGATCCAAATATAATATTGTCGACATATATTTGAACCAGTAGGATGTCATTTTTTTCTTTTACAAAAGAGTTGAATCAACAATTTCAATTCTAAATCCGTGCTGAATAAGAAAGGTCTAAGCCTATCATACCAGGCCCTAGGAGCTTGTTTAAGTTCATATAACGCCTTATTGAGCTTGTATCCATGCTCTGGGTGTGCTGGGTCCTCAAACCCGGGAGGCTGATGAACATAAACTTCTTCCTTAATATAACCATTAAGAAAGACACTCTTGACATCTATTTGATATAACTTGAAGTCCTTTGCACTTGCAAAGGCAAGTAGCATCCGTATGAACTCCAAGCGAGCAACAGGAGCATATGTTTCATCAAAGTCAATACCCTCCTGTTGGTTATAGCCTTGAGCTACAACTCAGGCTTTATTCTTGATCCTTGAACCAAATTCATCAAATTTATTTCATAACACTCACTTGGTTCCAATGACGGAATTACCCTAAGGAGCAGATACCAAGTTTCATTTATTGTTCTTTGTAAATTGGAGTAGCTTCTCTTGCATAGCTGCAACCCATGACTCATCCTTTAATGCCTTATCAACCTTCTTGGGTTCAAGTTGAGAAACAAGGCATTAATGACAAAATCAGCTTTAAAGTGAGATCGGGTTTTTACAACTTGTTCAATATCACCTATGATCTGTTCTTGAAGGTGATCCTTATGGTGTACCCATTCTTTTGGAAGATCATGGACATTTTGTGTATCTTCCATTTTTGATACATCGATGAAGGGGGTATCTTCATCATCAGAATTTAAATGATTTGGTTCAAGTTCACCTAAGTTTGTTTCATCAAATAAAACATGCAATGATTCTTCTATAACAAAAGTCCTTTTATTAAAGACTCGATAAGCTTTGCTTTTTATTGAATAGCCAATAAAAATGCCTTCATCACCTTTAGCATCAAACTTATCAAGCAATCACGGGTATTTAATAAATAACATTGACTTCCAAGCACCCTAAAATATGAAACCCTAAGAGATATCTCATAATAAAGCCTATATGGAGTTTTCTTAATAATAGGTCTTAAGAGAGTTCTATTAACAACATAACATGCCGTATTAATAGCTTCCGCCCAGAAATATTTTTGAAGCCCAGATTCCAAGAGCAAAGTTCGAGTGCATTATTGTAGAGTGCGATTCTTGCGCTCTACAACACTATTTTGAGATTGTGCCCGTGAAAATGAAAATTCATGGGTTATGCCAGAATTGACACAAAAATTTGAAAAATTTTCATTTTCAAATTCACCCAATGATCAGTCCTAAGTCTAAGAATTGAAGATGATTTTTCCTTTTAAGTCTTTGAGCAAGACTTAGGAAGGAGTCAAATAAGTCATCTTTATGTTTTAAGAAGATGACTCAAGTGAACCTGGAGAAATTATCAACAATAACTAGGTAAAATTTTGATCTATTTAGACTCTCGAATCGTGTTGGTCCAAATAGAACAAGGTGTAACAACTCTAAAGGTCGTGTTGTTGAAAGTAAGTCTTTAGGTTTAAAAGAAATCTTGTGCATTTTTTCGAGTTCACAAGACTTGCACAAAGCATCCTTTTTATAAGTTAGTTTGGGTAAGCCTCTTATTAACTCATTTTTTGCTAACCTATTAAAATGTTTATGATTAATGTGACCTAGCCTACGGTGCCAAAGATCTATTTCAACATAGGAAGCAAGCAGACATGTTACAAATTTCTCTTTTGAAAAATAAAGTGTATATATATTTTCATATTTAATGCTTTCGATTAAAATCGTATTTGTTCCTTTTTTTAATATTTTAAGTCCAACTTTAGTAAACAGAATATCACATCTATTATCACATATTTGACTAACATTAAGTATGTTATGTTTTAAGATTTCTACTAAAAGAACATTACGTACCTACTTAGAAGAATTACCTATTGTACCTTCGCCAATAATGTGACAATGTTTGTTGTCGTCCAACTTGACATGTTCTCCATCTTCGATTCTGGTCCACTTGATAAAGAGGTTGGGGTGTCCTGTCATGTGCTTGGAACACCCACTATCTAGGATCCATTTGTCCTTCTTGACTTGCAAAATAGTTTATTAAGTCTATTTTAGGTATCAATTTTCTTTTGGGTCCTTGATGGTTAGTATCCTTCAAATCCTTAGGTTTATAGATCACCTTAGTGTTAGATCTATAATTCTTATGATTCTTGACCTTTTGATAAATCCATACATGTTTAGGTGCATGTGATTTATTTTATATGTTCTTTTTATTATTGAACTTGGCTTTTAAATTATTACAAAATTCTGTATTTAGCCTAGTTGTTTTTAGATTATTCAAAGTGTCCTCAAAATGTTTATAAATATCTTCTAATTTTACTATTTTTGTATGCAATTGATTAGTTTATTTTGACATTTTTAATTTTATTTCTAAACAAGATTTTTCTATTTCTAGAGTTTTATAACTATCATGCATGATCTTATTTTCTTTTTTAATCAACCTAGCTTTGTGATACAAATCTTCATATACTTGTAGTAACTCATTAAAAGTGACTTCAGAATTTACCTCATTTTCTGAGTTATCGTTCGCCATTAAGCAAAGATGTGCAGCTTCCGTTTCTTCAGATTCTTCGAAAGATGATTCCGTGTTGGAATCACTATTATCGTAAGTCGCCTTGTATGCCTTCTTGAAATCTTCTTTTGATCGAGTTCTTTGTCATTTTCTTCCTTCTTGATCATTGGATAATCTTTTCATACGTGTCCCTTCTTCTGCACTCAAAATAAAAATGTCATTTGTAAATTTAATGACTCTCTTACCTTATTTTCAGATGAATCTTCTGAATCTTCTCGTTAGAAGAGCAAGCTCCTCTTCTTTGTCGGAGTTGGAATCGTCAAAGTCTGACTCTTTTATAGCTTTGAAAGCAAGTTCCTTCTTCTTACTTACAGATTTTTCTTCATTCTTCATATTCTTCAATTGGACTTCATACTCCATGAATCTTCCAATCAAGTCATCTAAGGAGAGTGTAGAGAGGTCCTTCGCCTCTTGGATGGCTGTGGACTTTGGAGACCAATCGCTTGTAAGGTATCTCAAAATCTTTATTACAAGCTACTCCTTTACCTTGATTCCAAGGTTCTTCATTGGATTCATGTTACAACCCGATCCCAAATCCTTACAGGACCCGAGACCGGCTCGCCTCGACAAATCCCAAGACCCAATCTTCCAACGAGAAATAATCAAAAGCATAAAATATTGCACAATCACACATGCAATGTAACTAGGCAGAAAATAATATATAGACAGTAAAGGAAACCGCATGAAAAGTCTTACAATATCACATGTCATCACAACTACAACAGTGGAAAGTAACAAAAATGTAAAAGAAACGGTATTATAGATATCAATACTCACTACAACAAAAGAAGCTCTAAAACAAAAAGGGAACACGGCTAAGGCTGGGCTCGATTGGGCCTAGCTCATTCTGCAGTCGGTGGTACTGGCTGCTTAACTCCCTGACCTGAAAAGGTTATAAAATCTGTAGTCAGCTAACGCTGAGTAGAGTGGTAGTTAAGTTATTTATATGCAATTAACATAAGACAAGCAACTAATTAATTATTACTTCCATTTATCTCAACTAAGTAGTTTTGATCTGTTTATTCTCTTTAGAATCTAGTCATTTCTTGATCTTGACTGTCCCTCAAGGGGACAATCTTGATTGCAGACTTTCTCGTGATGTAGGATGTATACGTGGTTCTCTCCTGGTCGAGAGAGTCCTCCATAGTAGTCCTACACCCAGTTAATCATCCCGAGGTCACGGTCACGACATAGCGATGATTACGACACGCACGATAAGCGCACGGGTAGCTACCCTGCATTGGCACGCGGTCAGTCGTTTCAGCTAGCGGGTGCGCTTAAAAGTACAACACGGAATAGCATAGGGTCTCGCCCTCTTAGGACAGGGGTCTCTCCCCTCCATAATCCACGTACCTTCGTCTGACTATCCCGGTTTGCCCAGTGGGCCTAACAAGAGTCAGTGTAGAGTGGCTAGTCCTAACCCTGGGCCCCGTTGGGCGGTTAGCTCCCTCCTTACACTAAGTAGCTCACATCAGTACACGTACGCGAGGGTCAAATAGGAGTTGACGTAGAGTAACCAAACCCACCCCGGGTTTCAACCCAAGGGGCGGTAAGCTCCCTTCTACTCTAAAGGGATAGTTGCTCTCCTTGGTACTGTGTACACAAGGGTCAGCTCACTTCCCATCTACTTACTAAGTTCTTTCAGTATACAGGAGTTCTCCTAATTCCCCGTAGAGTTCATGCTTGTATTTCCTTCATTCCATTTCTCAACATTTAGATCTCACTGTTTACATCCCGGGTTTCATTTTTATAACAGGCAGCTTGTATTTTAATAAATGAGAAAGTATCACATCAAGTAGTTAATATGCTTGCTAGCAATTAGGGTTTAACATGCCTCTCAAAGTAAATAGTGTAGCTCAAGTAATATTCATTCGATTCTGCCATAGGATTCATTTCACATCATAGAGTTTAATTATGTTATTCTAAACATGCACTTTACCTATTTAAATCTTAATATTAAAATAAGCCACTCTACCGGGAAACACGAGAGGAATGTGGGCTAGCACCGCAGTCCTGTCGTCTCCACGGACCCTGAACACGCTTTAGGCTGGAGATCTATACCAGTGACTAAGTCACATCAGACGAGTTCAAAATAGTATATAATTGACACTAACACGTAGAGAAACTCTAGCGGAAAACACCAGTACTTCGTTTGCATAAAATCGACTTCATTTGGACCCATCAAAAACATACATACTGTCTAAAATCAAACGTCTGGGACTAGACCCATACGTCTTAAATGACCTCAGAACCTCACCTTACTTTCGTGCATTGTTGGCGGACATCTGTAACCCTTTTATAGTCGTCCTAGGTCTTCCCAGACTCTGTTGGTGCGTCCGGATGTCCGATGTGTCTATTAGACGTTTATGGAGACGTCCAGACATCCTAAAGTACCTCGAGAAGCGTGCTTACAAGCCTTTCCAAGACCTGTACCTACGCACACATTCGCAGGTTTAAAACCACGACAACACAACATTACATACGTAACGTATGTGCATGTATGTGCGTTCAGGATGTTTATCTTGACACTCCGCGAGTTTTCAGCTGTCCAGCTTCAGATCTGGATGTCTGCTGCCGCTCCAGACGTCTGGTAGATGCTCTAGACGTCTGATGCTGTAAAAATCCAATATGTAGAACCTCCTCGTACGGTCCTGCTTCTCGCTGGCATCCGCCCGCAGTGATTGCAGCGGCAACCTCAGCAGCTGCAGGAGGTCGAGAAGCTCTCCTCCGGCATCCTCCTCTCTTCCACGAGCTCCTCTTTGAGCTCCCGCAAGCTCTCTCGTCTCCCTTCCACGCCCTCCCTCTTCCTCGCTCACACTCTCTCCCTCTCCCCCCTTCCTCTGCGCTTCGCCCTCCTTCCTCTTCGCGGCTGCGAGGGGATGGGAAGGGCTGGTGGTTCATCGGCAGCAAGGGAAGGGGTTGGAGGTGGTGGAGTGGAGATGGAGTGGGGTGGCGTGGGGTTTTATAGAAGGATGGGTTAAGGTTTGGAGGGGAGGGAGAAGGAGAGGTGTGCATGTGTGTGTGCGTGTGTGTGTGTGTGGTGTGTGAGGAGAGGAAAAGTTGCGGATCCTCCCCCTCTAAAAACTCTCTTTTTCCCGTAGAGCCCACACACTCAACTCAAAAGGGTCAAAATTTGCGTTCGCGTCCTTAGCTTTCCAGAAAATTCCGAACGGTCCATGGAAAGGGGCATTTCAATTCACTCTCTCCAAAGCTTGTGTACATTTCTTTGATTGTTTCACCTTTCTGCATCCTGAAACATTCATAGCTTTCTGTTAAAATAGAAATGTGTTTCTTTTACCTTGCTTGTATCTTCATAGGTGACTTGCAGCGTGTTCCATATCTCATATGCGGACTCGCATGCGGAGATACGGTTAAATTCTTCCCTTGATAACGCACAATAGAGTGCATTCATCACTTTTGCATTTCCCGCGATCTTTTTCTTTTGGTCTGTGCTCCAAACAACACCTTTCAATGGCTCCGAATCCACGTACTCTTGAATGAGATTCCACGAGTCCTCATCCATGGCCTTGAGAAAGATTTGCATCCTCCTCTTCCAGTATCCATAATCCGTCCCATCAAAGTAGGGAGAATGTGTGGATGACTGTCCTTCAGTGCGCTTGACTGATGATGCCATTGCGAGAGAAAGATTACTTCTATTCGCGATCCGTTCTAATACCACCTGTAGGATTTGTAATGCACAAGCACACTAGAAGGGGGGATGAATAGTGTTGTTGATAAAAATTTACAGGAATAACAAACCACAAAAACACAAAATATATAGTGGATCCCCTCACTTGGGTATTCCACTACTTAAGTCTCCTGACTTAGGATTTTTAACTTGATTCTCTTAACCCGGTGGGAATCAATTTACTAATGACCTGAGGTAATTAATGGGTTACCTCAACCCAATTACAAGATATCAAAAAAAAAAAAAAGATACAGGTGTAAGCAAGATGCAAATAAAAGCTTACAACAAATTCCTAAGTCTCCAACAAGTATATTGTTTAATAAGAGTATATAAATTAATCTAACAAGAATACTAAGTCGTAAGCGAACGATTGAACAGTGAAGAACACGATCGCCTTTGATGACTTGTTGCAAATGGAAAGAGGCCTTGAGAAGAATGCAACAAATCAAACTCCTTTGTAGCTAAAAAATTGAGAATTGGAGGTGTAGGCAAGGATAGTATTTTAGGGTTCTTAGTTGTATACAAAAGACACTCAAAGAGTGCTTATATAAGCCACTAAATACCTCTCCTACGAATACTAGCCGTTAGGAGCAATTTGGGAAGATTAGAGATAGGTTTAATTGCAAAATAGTCGTTTGACTGGTCACAATGGTTAGTTGGTACTGGTACTAAACTTTTGGTACCGGTATTAACTGCCTACAGTCAGCCCAACTAAGTCACTAGGTACCGGTACTCATGATGAGTACTGGTACTTGTGACTCATAGGTTTGGATCCTGTGACCTACTGGTACTTGTAAGGTTCAGGAACTACATCAGTCTATAAGCTGTGAGCACCTTGTACCGGTACTCATGATGAGTGCCGGTACTTCTTGTTCACAGTTTAGGATTAAAAACCCAAACATGTGTCAAGTACTAAGAATGAATTTATGTCAATTTTTAGAGTTATCCCATCTACTCTATACAACTTTATTTTGAAAGAATCGAATTTGAGTTTTGAAACGAATGAATGAACGTTAATTTGAACCTTAATTATCTCTACTTTGATTTTAACTCCTAGATTATGTTTTACTTGTTAGGAGACATACAAAGACTCTAAAATACAATGAATAAACAAAAACTATAATCTTATTCCTTCATATGCTATCTTGTCCCTTCAATGCTATCTTGTTGCTTGCATCCATAAATTTTTTTGTCCTATAATACTTCATAAACACATTAGATTTTAAAATGGTTTTGTTAACACCAAAACACAGAAGAGAGGTGGAACTAGGTTCCAACAAGCCTTTTCAATACCCCCATGGATTATCAAAGTGCTTGATTTTATGCATCTTTTTATAGAGGTTTGAAGATGCTAATGTATTTCTCACCGTCATTTTAGAATCTTCTTCCTATATTTCAATAAGTAGAACCAAGTGCAATGACTGAATTATCTACAAAGGATGCACAACTCTAAAGTTGACATATTTGATGGACTACAAGGAAGAAAGAACCCTAGCATGTACAGCTCTAAAATTCAACAAAAGTTCATAATATCGGTGATATATCTCCAATATATCAGTGATATCGGTGATATCATGGAAAAAAGATAGTAAGGCTGAAATTAATATGTGTTGAGCCGTCAATAGCGATATATCGGCGATATATCGTCGATATATGAATCCTTGCTTTTCTAGTGGTATTCAATAACTAGAATGAGTGTGCTCTCTGATTGGTCATTTTAATCATCGAAGATGGCTTTTCTGGGAAATGGAAAAGACGGTAAGTATCTAGTTGATAGTCACCCGAATTTTCTTATCATGGCCTTAGGTACAAACAACCATATTACAAATGTTTATCCCAAGTAAAAAAATAGAGTGGAAATACAAGAAAAAATTCTCCACATAAGCTCTTTCACCCCAAAATATCACCCCATTCCTCCCCAACAAAATTCTCCATAAGACAACCATTATCTTTCCTCTACCTTTTTGACCTGAAGATAGAAGGGCCAGGATCCATCCTTTCATTATGAAAAGACAAATGTGTGTATCATCAACACAATCAAGCCAAGTAAATTGAAATGATTCCGAACCTATACAACACAAAATAAATGGTTGATGTCTTCAGCGCCACCCCACATAAGGTGCAAGACATATCAACCTCTAGCACCTTTCGTGACCTCCAAACCCCTTGTTGTTATCCTTCTCCTACGCAAAAACCAATCAAAATTTCTTACCTTCAGGGGATAAGTTGTTGCTGAAATTAGTCTGTAGTCCTATAAGTGTCAAGCATCATGTTGACACCTCACTTCCTGCAACCTCTTGTAGCACACTAAAATTTCTAGAATTCCACGATAAAGCATTAGGCTATGCACAGGGCCTTAGATTGCCAAGTAAGACCAACAACTGTGCCAACTCCAATGAGCGTTTATCAGATAGCGGGCTTGTAAAGCATGGAACCCAAGCATCAAGCCAAAGAGCTTATGTTCCATGCAAAAGGTGAAAAGTTTGATCATGTCCAATCCAATAAGGTGAAAAGTTCGATCTGAAAATTATGGATGTGTCATGTTTTAAAAGATATCGTTGAACTATTTTTGTGGAATATTCTTCCCACAAGTTTGCTTATGGTGCTTTTGTGCTTAATAATTTGGTAATAATTTACAGGGTGGAGGAGAATTGGCAGACTTTTGCAGTAAGTGTGAATTTCATTTTCATTTCCTTACTATGTCTTTTCCTGAAAGTGTTCATGCATTTTGATGTTTCATTACCTCGTTTATGATCGATTCATATATGATGCTAACACCCATATCCAACACTTATGCTTGTGCAATTTTGCAGTATAAAGCATTTTGCTATTTTTTGTATATTACCCTTCTTATCCGAATGGGGTATTTATGTCTCAAGAATATATGCCTACTTACTTTTTGAATTTAGTTCATTCTTTTGAAAGACTGAAAGTGTAGGGACTTTTTGTAAACTTGATCCTGTTTGTGAAAATTGGCAAATCAGTTGGGTGGGGGAATTTTAATGAATTTGATCTTCTATTATGACATTTGAGTAGATGTCCTTTAGATTTTGTTTGTGAAGTTCATCGTTGTACTTTCTTTTTTGAAGGCTTTTACCATCTAACTGTACAAAATAAGTTACCTACACCAACAGAGGATTTGTAATGACAATCCATAAATGTCATTGTAATTATTTTCAAAATGTTGGTAATATAACTTTTTTTTATCTAGCCATTGTTTCTTATTTTCTGCACCCACAATCCTAAAAACCTAAAAAGAAAACGAACCAACAGGCCTCCACAATCCTAATCCCCCGCCACCACCCCGACAATGCAACCCTTCCAACCCCCCACCCCCCCGACCAACCCTTGGGTGCTACCTCTCACTGCAACCATTACAAACCCCAAACCCATCTTCCTTCTCCCCATCTCCCCCACTCACTCCTCTCATGCTACCACGTTGGCCCACTCGCCTCGCTCGAATCATGCCAATGGTTACCTCGATTGAAGCCCATCGACACTCACCTCAATTGGAGCCCATGATGTTCAACTCGATCAGACCTAGATCTATAAAGTTGATGTCTCACCATCAACTCCCAGATGCTCGAATCACCGATTAGGTCCGACCTCTCGTTGCTTCTATCATTCTCTCTATCGTCGCTTCTCTGTGGCCATTTATCGCTATATATCGTACTTGAGGTATGTTGATCACGAAGCCCTAACAACCATCGATCCAGATCACATGTTCGCCACCCTCTCTATATTGTACTTATATTGATAATTAATGTTGTCTCCTAATACTACTTTTTTATCAAAACATGAAGTTGAACAGATAGTACCATGTCATTAAGTAGAAGAGAGGTCACATTTTCTTTTTAGGTTTTGATCTAGTACTTAGATTTTGCTTTTTTAGGCTTTCAAGATTTTGGAATAACATCTTTGTTGACTAAATTTTCTTTTCTTTTATGGTATTTCCTCAATACTACAACACTTTTCGCATTAAAAATTCAATTACAATGGCAAAGGTAATTGTGATTATTTGAGAGTTGTAGGGATGGGGCCGATGTTCAAGTGGTTCCTTGTTTAGATAGAAAATAGTTAATGCTATTGATTAGATGATGGGAAACCACTATGGCTAACTGATGACCTATCTATATAATTAATTTGAAGATTCTAGCTTGATCATTTATATTATTTCATGCCAGCTTACTTTGTGACTAAATTTGTAAAGTTAGTCCTTTTTTTCTAAATACTTTGCAATGTCATTGTAGTTGCTCTTAGGTAGCATTTGGAAGCAGGATAAGTTGGTAGATGAAATTGGTGGGGGTTAAAGGTTTTGGTTGCTTGGTGTGTTAAGTGCTCAATCTAATGTGATAGTTATAATAGAGGAAGCAGTAATTGTCATTGTTACTTGATGTTGTCACTATTATATGGCTGCTAGGTTAACTAGATTCAACCAATTACTTGATGCACCATTTGAGGTACCACCCGTATACTAAAAAGGTTTAAAGTAAAGAAGCTTACCCTTTTTGGTCACTTATTAGCACTTTTTGAACTTTGAAAGCAAGGATCTTACAGTGCATGGGTGATTGGCTTGGATAGCAGAAAGATACGTCCCTATGTCTTTTTAGCTCTGTAATCCATCATCAAAAAATTCTTTAGACGTAAGTATAGATAGCAAGAGTCCTTTGCCCAAATAATCAATCCATATAAGGAACAAATAATTAGCCAACACATTCTCCACAGCACTATGCACCACCAAAGACAAACAACAATATGCAGCCAAGTTGCCTATAGAAAGGCCATGGGCACGGCTGTCTTCTTCATGGATTTGGATGCATGAACACTGTGAGCACAGGGACCTTCAAGAAAGTTCCTACATGAGCCCATGTTAGACAAAAAATCAAGCCAGTCAATCCTTGGTCAAATCCAAACACAAGAATAGATGACGTCAATGGTAAAAACACAAGAATAGATGACGTCAATGGTAAAATTATCTATTCCAACCATTGACATCAAGAAATGGTCATTGTTGATGTTGTTGGGCAATCCTTGGTTCTGTTGTTGTGCAGACTGACCTATACCTACGTCGTCGTCGTTTTTGTTGTGTTTGGTCATTTCGACCATTCAATCCATTAGTCATGGTAAAATTAGCTGTTGTTGCAGCTATCGTCGCTGCAGACAGAGTTGAAGAGGATAAAGGATGAGAATGAGATGTTAAGAAGAGCAATAGAGAGATCCATGAAGGATTACCATGACCTACAAATCAAATTGATAGCTCTCTAGTGCCAAGAGCAATTGAAAGTATATGGTAAACCTGTTCCCCTCCTTAGTCAAATTTGTTCAAATTCGAACTATATATTGTACATGCTTGATTTAGTGTTTGTCGATTACTTGTGTTAATTACATGTTGGATGATCATATTTCTCTATCTCTAGGTGGTGGGCTTGGTAGGGTTTTGGAGCCCAATAGATTAACGCCTTCTTTGAACAATGTGATTGGTAGTGAAGAGGAGTTGGCTCTGTCCCTTGCAAGGGTACAAGAAGACAGAGATGAAGAGGAGGCAGCAAGTTGGGATAGGAGGAGAGAAATGCAGGGATTGGAGTTTGCTACTGCGATCACAAGCTAGACAATAAACCCAGCCTTTCAGAAGATAAGGGTATCGATCCAGGCTTGGCGTCAAGCTCCAACTGTAAGAAATTAAGAATCTAATTTAATATAAGGGTAGGTGTCGGGCCTTATATTAAAGGAGTTTCACTTTTCAAAGGATGCTCACAATGGTTGATTCATCAAATTGTGCATTCTTAAGTGGTAACACTCTTTTGCTAGTTTTTATTTCATACTTATCATCTCTTGCTCTTTATTTTATTATTTCATGGTGATTGTGGTTGGGTGTGCCCGCATTTTGCTTTTCTTTTGAACTCAATGATTATGATGATCATTGATAGCTTCCATTATTACCATTGTATTTTAAATACAAGCTTATGAGATATAACTGTTTACTAAATAAACATGCAGCAAATAATGATGATAATAGGGATAATAATACTAATGGAGGGGTGAAGATGACAAGATTGCCAAAAAGGTTCCACACAACTAAACACATGCATTCTCATCAAGTCAAATGGAGCCCCAGACCATGAAGAACAAAAGATAAGTTCTCAAGCCTTTATGCAAATAATGCATTGTTAAATGTAGGTGTCCACAAACCCAAGAATGGACCAGGAGGATCATGCTAGAAGCAACCACTTTCATTGATTCTATAGAACAAGTAAAAAGCCTCCGAAAAAAATATGCAAGGATGCCCTTCCTAGACCACTTTTTCCTCCAAAATCTTAACTGGATTAAAGAAATCCACCATCACCAAAGGTAACAAATCTACAATTTCTTTCCACAGGAATGGACAACCATGTTTACAGTTACTCGATTCAGGTCTTTGCCACAAAGGCCTCCATAAATCTCAAGCAAAAGTCATGATTTACCCATGATCTTGACCACCTATCTTTTTTCGATTCCAATTAATTGCATCTAATTGAAGCAATCTTAGGTCCTTATGAAATTTCTTTGTCAGAATCTGTTAACCGTATATGAGCTGTATAACCAACCTGCCCAGGATCGTAACAACCTCTGCTATCACATTCTATTATTAATATGATGATTTTTGGAATTAGGTTTAAGAATATGTGTTGAAACTCATTCAATCTCTTAAAATGCTTATTATAATTCTAAGAGTTCATATTCACATAGGATTTACAATCTAAGAGAATTGCCTAATTGCCCCAAATTTGGAATTGTCCAAGGAGGAGCACTTTCTGAAACATGGCCCATTTTGATGCTTCTCTTGGCAAAAGCAGCAACTTCTCCAATGCAGGTTTTTCCATGATCTGCTCAGATTGATTGGGTCCTTAAACATTATCCACCATATTAAAATTATTCTCTTTTGTCAGAAAGATGCAGATTTTGCACAAGAATGGGCAAAGTGATAGTAGTTCTGGGTGGAGGGGAAATTGGAGTGTCTCAATGCATCGATTGTGAAGGAGTCGGTTCTTAAACATGCACAACATGTTAAGGCAGTGGGATTCAACCTCGGTATCTTGATCGCAGGTAATGAAATTCAAATGATTATAACTTGATTTCTTGCTAGAGCTAGTAAGTGCAATAGCGTTAGACTATCATGACAAGTATTTCTATGCTTATGCCTGTCTAGTTGAAAGGTTCAAGTGTCGATTGGATGCTGTTGGGCTGGTTTGAAGCTGAAAACACGACGTAGGGGTCCCAATCACAATTGGAAATTCATAAATATTTTTTCTTTGAAATAAAATCCTAACTAAAAGCGAGTAGGATAGTTGAGGAACAACATCCATGATATGAACTTAGTTTCTCATGTTGGTTATGTTAGCTTTTTTTTATAGTTTCTCATGTCAGATATCAATAGGACTTCCATGTAAGCATACTGCAGCAAACCAACCTATGCACTACAATTAACACATACTCCCACACATGCTCCTACATGCACTCACCATGTACATGTGTGCCTACCTCCCTGTTTTGTTTCTTGATTTCTTTTTCCAATAGGCTTCAAATTCTTTTTTCAAAAAAACTTATTAGAAAGGACTTCAATATTATTCATTTTTTGACCACTCCTAGTTTGTCTTAATTGAGATTCATGAAGTATGAATGGTACCAATGGTTTAGTGGTAGAAAGTATCCTTTTACGGTACTGACCCAGGTTTGAATCCCAGTTGATACATCTTTTCTTTAGTTTCAAGTTAAAGCATCCATTTTTTAATCTTTATGTTTCATGAAATTTTTTATTGTAAACACAAAAATGGGAGGTTGTTTAAGGATACAGTCATGAAGTGCAACAAAATTATAAATAATTTATGTTTAAGGTCTACTCTTTAATATAGTCCTTTTCGTCTTCTAAATGGAATCACTTTGAATTATCATGGTATTTGGATGGCGAAATGTCCCTTGAAGATGAATATTTTTGCCTGGCTGGTGAGAAGAAGACGAATCATGACGAAGCAGCGGAGAGCTAGATGGGTCTAGATAGATGACTTAGCGTGCCCCCTTTGTTGGGGGGGGGTGTTGAGGATGTCCAATATCTTCTGTTTCAATACCTGTTCGTAACGTAGGTTTGGCAGGAGATGGGGATTGGCTGGATCTCCCATCAGGATGCTGCTAGCTTTTGGTCCTCCTTTCGGAGGGGAAGTGTGGGCGGCGGAGTGTACACCTTCTGCTCCAAGCATGATCGGGCAAAGGCCTTGGCAATTCTGTGGGAGGTATGGCTGGGGAGAAATGAGGTGGTGTTTAGGGGGGAGAAGTCTTATGTTGAGAACATTGTCTCATCTATCTCCTCCTAGATTGGTTTTTGGATGACTAGTTTGTAAACTTCTAATGTAATATTGTTTTGATGTGGAATAAATTTGGGTGGTTATCTTCAGGATAACCACCCTTTGCCTTTTCAAAAAAAATCTTTGGGTTTTAGATAATCTTGATAGCTGCTTTGGTTTTCTTCAATTACTGGGATCCATTATTGCATTCCCAAAGAGGGCCTACTTTACCAATGAAATGGCTTGTTTTATTTCATAGAAGTAATTTTTCCCTTATTTTTCAATTTCTTTCTTTTTCTCAAGTTTTTAGTTTGGGTTGTCTCAACTATGTTTAAATCTGTTGAGACTAAATTTTGCTAATGGCATCATTGTATAAAAATAGTGATAAGCTTGTATACTAGTCGAAACTTTTTTGCAGCCAAGAATCTCAACGAAGGGTTTAAATAGGATAATAAGCCAATTTCCTAAGAGTATAGATACATTGGTTGCTTCCTTTTTGGTAAAGGTTCTTCAGCACATTTTGTTAGCTACACTTCCTGTTAGGAAATAAATCAATTAGAATATTTGATTAGTGTTTACTATTTTTAGATCTTGGTTGGGTTTCCATGTATGCCCTTTGCCTCTCTATATAAAGAGGGCTAGGGCCTTTCTATTTGATCAATAACAAGAATTATTTTTCCTGCAAAATTTTCTACACTTTCTTTTAATGAACTACAACAGGTAGTTGGCTATATAATTTTCTAGTATGAATTTTTGCCATGAAGTTAGCATTAGCTTCCATTGCAATGATACGAAGTTATTTTCTTTCACCCTACGTAAATTTATGCTTTTCTAAATGATTATTGAGCATGTAAATACTTTGAAAATGATATGTGACAGAAAGAATTCTCATTTAGTATAAAAATATAAATATAGATGAGATGGTAAATTTAGTCATGTATATAAGAATCAATGATTTTGCGCATACCTACAAATTTGCTCTATTGATGTATATTATGTGCATATCTATACCATTATTACACATACCAATGATATAAAGTTAGTTTGTGAATATAAATCTAGATGTCTATGATTTTGGTCATGTATATACCAATTTAGTTTCATGTTGATCAGGTGTTTGTTTCTTACTTGGCTTTTATTTTATTTGATTTTTTTATCCTTTTTCTGAGTACTTTCAATAACGATATTTAATTTTAATTTTTTTCTTAGGAGATGCAAGAATTAGTGGCATTCATGGAGGTTGGGGATTTGAAGATTGCTTCAAGTGAAGAATTAGTTTTTCATATTTTTTTGAATATATCATGTTAGACAATAGTTTGTGTTTGAAAAAATTTTGCATAAATAATACTCATGAAATTTATGTATTTCAAGTTAAAGGAAACTTTTATTACATGAAACTTTGGTTGACGATTAAACTTTTTTTCTTTGGTATTAATGCTTGATATTTTCTAAAATATCTTATTTGGATTAAATGATTTGTGACTCTAATTGTTTGTTTGTATACTTAGTGGATCTTATCAGAAGAGGAAGTTTCATTTATGCATAATATGTAACAAAAAATTAGATATTAAATATATGGATGTCTCAATGATGATATACTAGGGATATATATTTTTTATATTCAAGGACTTTCATTGACAGTAATATCAATGGAAATAAGTGTTAATATATGGTTTATGTAGGGAAATAACCTGTTTATTTATAGTGATAGTTTTACCAACGATTTTTCCGTTGGAAAAGACTTCTGTACTACATTGACAAAAGTTTTTGTTAGACTAAGGTCTATATCGACGGTCATAAGCGTCACTATTGACATAATCATAAAATCAGAGTCTTATTAAAACATGATCGTCGCTGTAGCTATAGGTACAACACTGACGGTAAAAAATCGTCAGTATTGTCTACAGCGACGTCTCTTAAGAGAATACCTTTAATGATCGTTGGAATAACTCTTTGGACCTACAGTGACAATCATTTTGACCTATAACTACGATTACTAGAATGTTGTATTTATATCTTATGTTTATCGCACTTTAGTTTGTTTCTTTATTTTTTGTTGTTTGCTCATGCTTTTTGAAGTTTGTCAAAAGGAGGGCATAAAAAGGAGAAAATTATGATATGATTAAATGCTAATGTTTTTTATTATGCATTAATTCTTTTTGATAAAAGGAGTAACTGAAATTCATTTCTATTTTGTCAAATATCAAAAAAGGAAGAAATTATTAGTATTTTAATACTACGTTATCTTTATTTTGATTTTTTTCACATTCATTATTATGTTGTTTGTATTTCATTTCAATAGTAGGGATTATTATGGAATACAAGTGATGAATATTATCAAGAAAGTATTCTTTAGTCATGATCTATTTTTATTATTAGATTTCATGTTAAAGATCCATTAACACTTATACACATCACTTCTATATTTGTTTAATTAAATAGATAATAAATCTCAACTACTTGCATTGTTTATTTTATTATGTATTTAATTGACTAATTATTCATTCATTTTATCTTATTGACTTTCATATTTTTATGTAAACATTGCATGACTTTTAGATTACCCTTAACGAACACGTGTTTTTTTATGGACAGTTTTTCTTTTTCCCACGTAATATAACGTCCATGCAATATTAAAATCGAAATTAAAATCACCTTGTAGTTATGGGCCTATAACTTTTTTAACCTACATTTTATTAAACGGCTAATTTGATGTTCGATTGTTCTTCTGCAAAACCACCTGAAGGTTTGGTTTCTATCGTTCCCAATCGGTGAAAAGACACTCATATTTCTATAAATATTTATCTATTCCCTCTTTAGTAACACATTACTTATTAACTTCCCATCATTCTACCAAGTAACTCTCCAACGTCAAAAAGTATTCTTTCGTGCAAAAGTTGTCAAAGTCCTCAACTGGAGTCATTCTCAATGCTACCGCAACTTCCTTCACACAACAAAGGTTATTTTCGAAAGGAAGCATTAGTCATTGATTATTGAATATTTCTTATACTCCTTGGATTCATGCATTTATTATAGATCACTTTTGGAAATTTTCATTAGAGTAAACATTTTTTTTAACTTACACGCTAGTTTTCAAAAACCATTCTCAAGCATGCAATAATGTGTTTTGAAAAATAAGAATTTTCTACTTCATGCTATCACGTGTAAAATTTGTTATTCAAGGAAAGTTTATTTGGAGTACATTTGATTAGTATTGAGCATATTCTTACATGTCACACTTACACATAGTGGCTTTATATATAGGATTATTGTATAATCATATCTTTTTACATGTTGTTGGGTTTCCTTATGTGAAATTGTTGTTCTTCCTTGTAAGAACAAAATTATTTTCTTGTAAGTTGTATAGGAAAGTGGCTATTGTAATTTGAGAATTACTACCCTCTGTTGTAAAGTGATATTATAGTGAATTTATTTGCTGGAGGTAAGTGGAAAATCCTTGTTGAGAGACAAGGTAGAGTTTTTCCTGGATTTTTGGTTTCCTCTTTAAATCTTGTGTTCATTTGTTGTTTGAATATTGTGTAAAATTATTATTTAAAATTTTATATTATTATATTGTACACAATTTACCCCTCTTTTTTGCCATCCTCAATAAGCACTTCTACTCATTGTGCCCTCTTTCTTTTCGCTTTTTCTTTTCTAATTAAGTAAACTAGGTTTACATCTAATAACCTACATCCATAAATCCATAAAGTTCCGAGTTTAAACTCACAAAATACTAATGGAGCTCACATGCTAATATTCTTGATAAATTTGGATTCTGCTCAAACCTGTAAACTAGAGGTTGTCATCACCTGAAGCACACACCCTATTCGAGATAAAGGGAAGGTAAAGTTGAGTTGCATATAATTATGTGCAACACCTGTCATCCATCATTAAATCCATTCTAATCTAATGGATCTCCTTCTAACTTTTTTCCAACCCTAAACCCTCTCTCCCCATATCTCCTCCAAATCATACTTGCCTCCCCCATTCCTTCCTCGCTGGTGCCCCAACTCTCCTCCCCCTCACCTTTACCCCTCCTTCGCCTACAGTTGCACCCCCCCCGCCCACCCTTACTGCTGCCCGTCCCTCCTGATCTCCCCCAAATCACACCTACCTCCTCCATCCCTTCTCCGCTAGCACCCCCACCCTCCTCCCCTTCATCGTCGCCCCTTCCTTCCTTCTCCTTCACCCACAGCTACCCCTCCCTCCTCACCCCTATCACTGCCCTTGCCTCTTGCTCCCCCACTACCTTTCTCAGCCACCATTACATTGCTCCTTACCTCCACCTCCATTCCCTCCCTCCACTATGACAACTCCACCACCTCTGCCACTTTGTGCTTACCAGTGGCGCATGAGCAGATATTGAAAGGGGTACGGACACAATCTAGTAGAGCACGAGCTCAGGCCACTTGGCTTCCTACTGAAAGAGCGCCTCACGGTAACTCACCCTTTTTCTTGTATGTTTCATGTTGCTCTCTTCTTAGTCTATTTGTTATAATTGATTTGTCCAAGAAATATCCATGCAATTGATTTGACTCTAAAGCCATTAGGTCCATAATAGTTTGTTTATGTTCAGATTGATACAATAGTTGTTTTGGATGATTTCACTATGATTCTTAAGCTTTATTTGTAGAAAACATCAATTCAGATCATCATAGATTCACATTTCTTGAGTTCACTCCGTAAACCTTTATGGAATTTGGGTTCCTTTGAAATGGTCTAGAAATTTCCGTGCCATACATAAATATATATAGCTTATGCCTTTGGTTTAAAAGAATGTAACTCCTCCCTCTCTACAAGTAGGAACAACCCCCATTATCAAAATGTTCAATAAAATGCCATCGAATACTTGTCAACCTCTCCACCCCTCATTACATTTCCTTGGTGGGATTCACGTTTATTGACCATCATAATGCTGAACACTTTTTTTAAACATGTGATATTTTAGATGGGAGATGTCAGTATGGTGGTTTACGTTGATACCTTTTTGTTTTAGAATAAACTTTTCAACAATATCATTGATGAGGGGTAAAAAGTACTCTCAGATTCAAAATTTCACACCTGACCTGGCAAAAGATTCGGCTACCCGAACGAGGGGGTATGCAAGCAGAATCGGCACTTCGTCCTGCTTGAGACCTACTGGATCTCAGTCAACACTCGCCCGATCTGCCAGAAGATCCTGTGCAGTAAGGGCAGAAGATATGAAATGATGGAATTGACCACCTGCACCCTGATAGCTACCACGTAGCCTGATAAATAGGGATACCAGAGCCCATCAATAAGAGTGATCACCCATGTTATAAATAGAGAGGGAACCCTCTGAGAGGAGGGAACTCCTCCCCGAGAGAGGGAGCGAGATCATGTAATATGTATCCAGAAAATTCTAGTGTATAGTTGGGCGCATCGTTCTGTCCCCAGACGTATATACCCTGTAGTGGAATTGGGTCACCAAACCCCCATTTTCCATTGTGTTTGCTTGGTGATGGTCGATCTCTCCCCTTAAGAAATGGATGCCAATGGCTAAGTAGTACCTCTTACGCTAATAAATCTTTTGGTAAGCCTTCCGAGGCCTATTAAATGGCATCGTCTATGGGAAGCATCAACAAAAGAGCTATCTCTCTGTAGAGAATCCGATTACTGGGAGAAAGGGCCCCTCCGACGCCCTGTGATGACCCCCCCCCCCCACTGGGAGCTTTTGCGGTGGTCATAACCACTTGTGGTCCCACTTGAGGCCTTCCTTCCTTCGGAGGGGCTCGATCGGGACGCGATGTCTATATACCCTAGCGACTGCAGCTCGTCCCTTGAGGTCCCTAAGCAGGACCCTCCTTCTCGGGGGTGCGGCCTGGTTAAGAAAAACTAGGAGCCAAGTTCGACGGTCCTAGATACATGCCCATGCATGTGCCGCCTGCTCACGCAGGAAGGGGAAAATAGAGGTCCCCCGTTAGAGGTGCCCGAAACGCTATCCAAGGCCCAGCATGAAAGAATAGCGGACCCTGCCCCACGCATCGCTCCCTGAGGAAAAATTCTCAAGGCAAGCCAGTGCTCGACCCTTCCACGGGAACTTCCCATGGGGCTCCTCCAGTGGTGCCCGATCGGCGAGGGCCCACATGCAGATCGTTCCCTAGCCTGCCGGACAACCCCTCTGAGGATGTGAAGAGCAAGTCCTGAGAGCACTTCACCAAGCACTCGGGGACTGGGCACAACCCCAAGAGGCTATCAGGAGTCGAGCAACAGAGGGTCGAGCATGCTCGGTCTTGCCCGGTTTAGCTCGAGGCTCGGCACTACGACAAATCAGACCAGGTGAGGTAGCGGACCCACGGCACCCCGAGTTAGTTCGTCTGCGCCACAAGCATGGGCGCAATGCCCCTGGCCACTCACCCAAGTATCTAAAAAGAGCCGTGGAGTGAGGTGACTCCCCTCGTGGATCACCCGAAGGACGCGGTGCAGATGACGGCCACCGCTAAAGACAGGTATGCCTCGGATAGGCGGGCCCTGATGCCTGCCTGCGGAAGAGGCTTTATCCACCAGCAAAGTGCAAAATGTACTGGGCAACTGATTGCACAGCAATCATGCGACCTAAATCACCTGAATTAAGCTAGATTCTAGCATAACTTAGGAACAATTCATTCATAAGCATTGTAATTCGCATAATAGTTAGTTTGTTAGCTGCATGGATAATATTATCATTTTAAGACCTAAAAGAGAGATGAAATCAATTGCAGATGATTCAAAGTTGCAGATGATAGATCAGACCATATAGATCTGATTAGGATAACGACGAGAGTCCAACGCTCCTGGAATCATCTCGATCAGACAACTATAGCATCTTGTGCAGTCCATAGAAGAACAAAGGCCACGAAGCTACATGATAGAGATCCAAGCTTTAGATGAAAGATTTGACTATATAGATGGATCTAGATCAACGATCGTAGTCCAACGATGCAAAAATCAATTCAATCGGAGACCTACATGACTAGTAATAAAGAAAAGAAGATGAATGACCATGATGGTGCCATGTGGCGCCATCATGGCCGCTCCTCACACCAGTCCCAACTACTGAAGGCGTAATGCCGTGCGTTGTGAACCGTTGGATCAACATGCAATGGTCAAGGTGCATCTATGCTATCACCCTGCCACCACACCATCAAGGAGGGAAGATTCTCAACTGTTGGATCTTCATCCAACAGCTAAGAGCAGCCGTGCGAAGATTGGAAACTTGACTCAAGGGCGGCCTTAGTGCAGTGGTGAGCACACTCAACTGCGAGCGAAGAGTACAGGTTTGAGTGGTGCTTCGCACGAAATCAACAGAAGCGGTGGAGGCGCGGGCACTATTGGCCGTCAAATGGCAATTAGAGGGCATGGATGCAACTGCATGGCGCGACCAGAGGGTCCACTGCGAATGCACGAATGAACGCGCACTTGAAATGCGCGATCTCATGCACTCTTTAGCGAAGGCAGCAGCACTTGTTTAAGCCGTTGGATCGAGAGATCGAACGGCTGAAGCCGGTTGAAGCTTAAGGTGCAAAGTTTAAACTCACGGGTGCGCGCAGGGGATAAGAAGAAGCAGCGGGTGTTGGAGTGGCGAGCACTAGAGTGTCCGATGGAGATCCAAGGAGTGAGAGGCCGCCACGTGTCAAGCCGAGGTTAAATCTGAGCGTAGAGGGCGCAAATAAGGTGATTTTGAGGCTAGATTTGATCCGTGGATCCCCTGATCGACGGATTTGATCATAAGGGAGTTGTTGCACAATTTTAAGCGCTAAAATACCCTTTTTGCCCCTCATCAAAGCTATAAAAGAAGGCCTAGGGCCCCCTAGTTGAAAAACATACTCCTACAATCTCTCTTCCACCTTCCTCCAGACCTCTCTCCCTCTGCAACTTTGCTCTGACTTTTATCTCGGCGCTTTGGATCTGAAGTGCTGCCGCACTTCACACAAGAATCCCATAAGCGACATTGTCTAATCTCTCTCTCTCCCCCTCTCCCTCTCCCTCTCTATTTAATGTTTAGTATAGCAATCTTTAGTTTGATAAACTATTTATGCATGCAATAAAATTTCGATCTTTTAAATCTCTGATCTATACATATAGACATATATATGTTTAGAATGAGTTTTATTGAAAAGTTTTTGCATGAAATCGTGATTGCCTCCTTACGAACGACCTGGTACTCATCTATTTTTATAAATTTATTTGTTCTGTCGCGATTTGCACTACAACGATAATATCAATCTTTCTAGCGCATCTAGTGGCGACGAGCAGGTTGGCATAGTTGCTGGGGCGGCAATGGAAATTTTTGAAGCTTTTTGATGCTTATTCAAGATCTCTAACTTGCTATTTTTTTGTTGATTTCAAGATGCATAGAAATCTGAACAGGACACAACAAATGGAGAAATCGTGGGTTCGAATCTCAGGTAAATATCCATAGTTAAATTAGTTTGGTTTAGAAATAAAAAATAAAAAAAATAAGATTTGCTTGAATCTTAGGATTAGTTAGAATTTTCTTGCTTAATGAAAAAAAAAAATTCTCTCTCTTGTTAGTGATTTTCAGGCTGAAAGAAACTCTTAACTTATAAATTCAATTCCCAAAGATTTGCACGTCTGAAAATTCTCAAATTTTTATTGAACGTGAGTTTTGAAGTCATGAACAACATATCCAAATTTTGTGCTAATTGGAGTTATAAAAAAATTTGAAAATTTACACATTGATCTATTATCAATTCGGTTACTGTTCCTGATTTTTTGAAGTTCAAAATATCATAGGAATTTTTATACAACTCTGGTTGACTTGAAATTTATGGCACTGAATTTTTGAGATAATAAAGAATTTAGGAAAAATTTGAAAAAAATATTTCTTGCACGTTTAATTTCATAAATTATTCAATCACGACCTGAAGGTCAAAATAGATTACAAAACTCCCAGTACACTTTAAATCAGAAAAAAATAAAAAAATGTGCATTAAAAATTCTTGAAAAATATTTTTTAGTGCTTAGTTAGTGGTGCAATAGGACCAATTGATTGCATTGCTTGGGTCGCACCACTCATCTGATTTTAGACTTAACAAAATCATCTAGAACTATCTTGCTTAGGGTTTCACATTAAGGGTGAAGCACACCTGCATTTCCATACTTAAAGGAAATATATCAAACAATTATGATTTGCAAAACTCTTGTGTCTCATCAGAACATTGATTGAAGATATTAACTCAAGTGAACCCTAAAACGCATTAACATAAGCATTTGAATCTTAAAAATTCACTTCATAAAAAAATTGCTTGTGAACTCTTTGCCTGAGCACTTCACACATCTGAAATCAATTTTAAGGGCAAACAACCCATAATGTCGATCATATTCCAAAAAGTACATTAAACCCAAGCCTAAAACTGAGTAGATGCACCTTAGGCAGGACTAATAGTCTTGGGGACTTAAAATTAGATTGGGCTAAGATCAAGGCCTTGTCTACTTAGACCCACTGGTGATAAGAAATGTTAATGCGGTAACTGTTGGTGCTAGAGCACCACGATCATTTGTTTTGATGATAACAAAACACGTGTTATTTAACATTTGCAATTTGAGTCCTAGATTTCAGGTCAATTGCAAATGTGGACGTGTTTAGACGGAGTTCGAGCTCGCATCCAGGACGGATTGGAGGAGCTTGACGGAAAACAGAGGAGGTTCGCGTGGAGCGACAGATTGAAGATAGAAGACAAGAAGAATAGGATAGATTCTTTTTAATCCTTTCATGTACTTTTATCTTTATTTTTCTTGCTCTTTATTTTCCTTAGAAATTATGTTAAAGAGCCTCAAAGAACCCTAACAGTAGTCATAGGAACACCGGCACAACCCTAGGATACTTAGGTTTTCTGTAGAATACTTAGAAAACCAATATAGGGTTCAAACAGCACTTCCAGACGTCTAATTCCAAAATCAGACGTCTGATAAAGCATTTTAAGACGTCTGACTGTTGTTTCAGACGTCTGATAACTGTTAGGCTGGACATAGTTAGTTCTGTCTGATGAAATCAGACGTCCAGACCTTAGACCAGACGTCTTAGAAGACGTCTGATGGATTTACCAGACGTCCAGTTAGTGGACCGTTGGCTGGCTTAGAAAACACTCAAGATTATGACCGTTAGAGCCTTATCAGACGTCCATAGGACTTTACAGACGTCTGATAAATGACCGTTTTGCCTCGGCTGACCCAAAATCTCTTCTCAGAGATTTTCTAGCCGTTGCAACGTTTGGAAATCAATTCCCACCGTAAAAGTAGGTTTCCAGACGTCCATACTTAGTTCCAGACGTCCTGTATGTCGTCTGATGGACTTGCACAAAAACCCTGTTTAGATCTGATTCAAGTCAGGGAGAAACCCGCATAGAATCAGACGTCTGACCTTGAAATCAGACGTCTTAAAGTGGCCTTCCAGACGTCTGATGCCAGAGTTAGACGTCTGATAACCCTGTCAAATGTAATCATTGTCCTGATTTCGGCCTGATTCTCTTGGACTTTGTTCCCAACGGCTATAGAACCCTTTCTAAGCCTTCCAAAGCCTTCCTAAGGCCTCTATAAATAGAGGGGAGCCTTTGCAGCACAAAAACACATAAGAGACACTTAGAAATACACTTGGATACACTTAGCTATACACTTTCACACTCTTTTGTGTCCAGAAAAGATCTTGCTCTCCAAGCTCAAGCTCCATCATCTTGAGAGCTAAATTCAGTTTGCGCGCCCGCTCTCCCGCTGTTGTTCACGAGAGCGACGTAGCGCCATCGCGTGGCACACGCACCGCGTCATCGTCGACGCACTCCTTGCAAAGGGGAGTTTCCTATTTCCTATAGAAGCTAGGTTTAATTATTTTGTTGGCTCTATAGGACTATTGTTTATTTTTATCTTTGTCTTTTGGTTGGGTATTCGCTTTGCGAATTCCCGTCTCCTTCGTGGGACAAAATCCTTCTCGTGGAGAGAAGGGGTTGAGGAACGCTACCCTCGTACTTGTAGCGTGGTTGTACTGAGGTTGAATCACCCTCGTTTTAAAGTGATTCGGTTAGTGGATTTGATCAACTAGGTTGATCGGAAAATCCTAACTCGAGAGGGTTAGGTGGTGGTTTTCACCCGGTTTGGGTTTCCACCTAAAAATACCTGTGGACATTGTGCGATTGATTTTTGTGAGATTGCTTTATATTTTCAATTCCGCAATTTTTTTACGTCACACTGATCTCACCCCCTCCAAGTAGGGAATTACATTTGGTATCAGAGCAGGTCTTGCTTTTTCGGCGTAACAACCCGGCAAGAGATCACATGGAGGGAAGCTGTTCCACAAGCAGGATTTCCGAGGGGTAGTCCACAACCCGTCCGCCGTTCTTCGACGGGAGTAACTACCCCTACTGGAAGTTGCGGATGAAGACGTGGCTTCAAGCCACCGACTTCACAGTCTGGGCCAGGTGCGAGACCCCCTTCGACATCCCAGAGAAACCCGCCAGAGGATACTCGCAGCAGCAGATCCGGGAGCTCTCTCTCAACGCGAAAACAATGAACGTGTTGTATTGCGCGCTCAGCCCGGAGGAGTTCAACAGAATCTCGCAATGCGTCACCGCATACAAGATCTGTCACACACTCGAGGTAACTCATGAAGGTACCTCTAAGGTAAAAACTTCTAAACTCAATTTACTTTCACAAGAATTTGAGGCATTTTCTATGAAAACTAACGAAACTTTAAGTGAGATGAACACTAGGTTCACTCTCATAGTAAATAACTTGAAAGCTTTAGGGAAGACTTTCATCAAGGGGGAGCTTCAAGGGAAGCTTCTTCGTTCCCTTGGACCGGAATGGGAACAGAAAGTCACCGCCATCGAAGAGGCGAACGAAATGGAGGAGCTCAAAATGGAAGATCTCCTAGGCAATCTGATGGCCTACGAGACTAAGTTGAAGCAGAAGAAGATGGATACACCGGAGCCTAAACCAAAGAAGACTCTCGCCTTCAGAGCCGCGTCGGATAGCGAGGTAAGTTCCGACGACGAAGACTTTAGAATTTTACTTAAAAATTTTTCCAAGTTTTGTAGGGAATTAAAGAAAAAGAAAAAGGAGAAGAAGGAAAGCCCGAGACGTTGCTACCACTGCAACGGGAAAGGGCATCTGCGACCAGAATGCCCTCTTCTCAAAAAGGAGAAAAAGAAGGAAAAGGAGAAGAAATCTAAGAAGAAGGCGTTCCAAGCCACTTGGGACGATTCTAGCTCGGAGGAAGAAGAAGAAAAGACCATAGAAGAAGAAACCGCTTGCTTCGGCTTCATGGCCAGAGGAAGCGACAACGAAAGCGAAAGCGACTCAGACAACGAGGTAAATCTCGATCTTCAAGAAGCTTTTAATGAACTTTTTGAGATTAGTAAATCACTTAGGATAGAAAATAAAAGTATTAAGAAGAACCTTAGTTTTCTTAAAAATGAAAATGATAGGTTAGAAAAACAACTTAAGGACATAGAAGCTAGTCCTAAGGATGATAACCTATTATTAGATAATCATAACCTCATCAATGAAAATAATAAATTGATTGAGGAAAATGTTAGTCTAAAATTAGAAATTTCAGATTTAAAGACTAAAATGAACATTATAGAAAAAGAAATTGCATGTCTTAGGGAAAATTCTAACAAATTAATCAACAAAGTAGACAAGTTTTATAGCCCTAAGGTTGAGAAAGGATCTCCATCAAGGAGACCCTCTAACAAATCCGGATCCAAGCCCACTTGGATACCGAAAAAAGAATTAGAATATTGTTTTGTAGGATTCAGGGATAACTACAATACACAGGACTAGACCTACAAACTCAAGGCTGGTCAACTCGAGTTAGGAGAACTAAGGAGTAGACCAAGGAGGAGAACAAGAAGACCGACGAGACGGCGAACAAACGACGGACCCGCCGCACGTCGACCGCCAGATTGGAGACCGGCGCCAATGCCCGGGCCTCCAAGCTACGGATGGGAGCCCCATCCGATGTGGCATCCACCACCACCATTCGGGCCATTTTATTGGCCATGGTAGGTGAGGTAAAATCCTTTACCCTATCTTTTTATCAGTAGCATTTAGATAGGGGGAGTTAAAAATTTTATGAGCTAATTGTCAATTTTTAAGGGGGAGAAATAAGGTAGCTAAATTTCCTTTAGTAAGGGGGAGAAAAATAATAGCTATCTTGTTGTTACAAAAAGGGGAGAATATTACCTTTGTTAAAATAAATTCATAGAAGAGCATGTTTTAAGGGGGAGTTATAGGAAATTTAAAATCAAACCTTTTTGATAATGTCAAAAAGGGGGAGGATTTTTTGTATTATTATTTATGGTTTTGTCATCATCAAAAATGGGGAAATTGTTGGTGCTAGAGCACCACGATCATTTGTTTTGATGATAACAAAACACGTGTTATTTAACATTTGCAATTTGAGTCCTAGATTTCAGGTCAATTGCAAATGTGGACGTGTTTAGACGGAGTTCGAGCTCGCATCCAGGACGGATTGGAGGAGCTTGACGGAAAACAGAGGAGGTTCGCGTGGAGCGACAGATTGAAGATAGAAGACAAGAAGAATACGATAGATTCTTTTTAATCCTTTCATGTACTTTTATCTTTATTTTTCTTGCTCTTTATTTTCCTTAGAAATTATGTTAAAGAGCCTCAAAGAACCCTAACAGTAGTCCTAGGAACACCGGCACAACCCTAGGATACTTAGATTTTCTGTAGAATACTTAGAAAACCAATATAGGGTTCAAACAGCACTTCCAGACGTCTAATTCCAAAAATCAGACGTCTGATAAAGCATTTTAAGACGTCTGACTGTTGTTTCAGACGTCTGATAACTGTTAGGCTGGACATAGTTAGTTCTGTCTGATGAAATCAGACGTCCAGACCTTAGACCAGACGTCTTAGAAGACGTCTGATGGATTTACCAGACGTCCAGTTAGTGGACCGTTGGCTGGCTTAGAAAACACTCAAGATTATGACCGTTAGAGCCTTATCAGACGTCCATAGGACTTTACAGACGTCTGATAAATGACCGTTTTGCCTCGGCTGACCCAAAATCTCTTCTCAGAGATTTTCTAGCCGTTGCAACGTTTGGAAATCAATTCCCACCGTAAAAGTAGGTTTCCAGACGTCCATACTTAGTTCCAGACGTTCTGTATGTCGTCTGATGGACTTGCACAAAAACCCTGTTTAGATCTGATTCAAGTCAGGGAGAAACCCGCATAGAATCAGACGTCTGACCTTGAAATCAGACGTCTTAAAGTGGCCTTCCAGACGTCTGATGCCAGAGTTAGACGTCTGATAACCCTGTCAAATGTAATCATTGTCCTGATTTCGGCCTGATTCTCTTGGACTTTGTTCCCAACGGCTATAGAACCCTTTCTAAGCCTTCCAAAGCCTTCCTAAGGCCTCTATAAATAGAGGGGAGCCTTTGCAGCACAAAAACACATAAGAGACACTTAGAAATACACTTGGATACACTTAGCTATACACTTTCACACTCTTTTGTGTCCAGAAAAGATCTTGCTCTCCAAGCTCAAGCTCCATCATCTTGAGAGCTAAATTCAGTTTGCGCGCCCGCTCTCCCGCTGTTGTTCACGAGAGCGACGTAGCGCCATCGCGTGGCACACGCACCGCGTCATCGTCGACGCACTCCTTGCAAAGGGGAGTTTCCTATTTCCTATAGAAGCTAGGTTTAATTATTTTGTTGGCTCTATAGGACTATTGTTTATTTTTATCTTTGTCTTTTGGTTGGGTATTCGCTTTGCGAATTCCCGTCTCCTTCGTGGGACAAAATCCTTCTCGTGGAGAGAAGGGGTTGAGGAACGCTACCCTCGTACTTGTAGCGTGGTTGTACTGAGGTTGAATCACCCTCGTTTTAAAGTGATTCGGTTAGTGGATTTGATCAACTAGGTTGATCGGAAAATCCTAACTCGAGAGGGTTAGGTGGTGGTTTTCACCCGGTTTGGGTTTCCACCTAAAAATACCTGTGGACATTGTGCGATTGATTTTTGTGAGATTGCTTTATATTTTCAATTCCGCAATTTTTTTACGTCACACTGATCTCACCCCCTCCAAGTAGGAAATTACAGTAACCGCATTAACCCTTAGTGGTGTCCCACCGTGCAGGGTGTCCTAGGGGATCCCACCCTTCTGGCCAGCCAAGTAATTTAAGGGTTGATTTAATCCAGTCGTGTTTCAGGGAACCAGGATCAGGTCTATTTAGGATTAACACTCTAAGGACTAGTTTGATTGCTTGCATTGAAAGGGCGGGGTATTCTCTCATCTGTATGCAAGGTAGAAGATCTCAAAATCCTGATTTGCTACCACCATTAGAAAGAAATCCTTGGAAAAGACCTATTTATCTAGAATCTGAATCTGAACCCTCTGCAATGGCTAGTCACCACGAGGAAGATGAGATTGAAGAGGAAGAACAAAATTTGGATCCAATGACCCTCTTACAGAGGCAGATCTCTAAACAAGGCCAGCACCATGACAGGCAGATGCAGGTCATTGTGCAGGCCATCACTTGACTCCAAACTTGGAGAGTTGACCAGCCTCTCCATGACTTTTACATCCCTCCTAATGCCCAACTTGAACCCTTTGTCAGGATACCTCAGGATGGGGAAGATTTTGAACTCAAACCTCAGATTATTAATTTGATTTCTCATTTCTATGGCCGCGATTTTGATGACCCCTTCCACCACCTCAAAGAAATTTTACACATAGGAAGGACCATTAGCCATAGGAACATGAATGAGGGTTTCTTGATGATGAAAATGTTCCCATTCTCCTTAAAAGATAGAGCTGCTCATTGGTTGAGGACTATTGGTAGACTAATCCTAACTTAGGAAGATCTGAGAAGCACATTCCTGAAGAAATTCTTTTCCGTAGGAAAAACCAACGCCCTTAGATGTGCCATTACAACCTTTAAGTAGAACCCTGGAGAACAATTACATGAAGCTTGGGAGAGGTTTAACGATTTAACTAGGAAATGCCCTCATCATGGGATTCCGAAGTAGCACTTGGTCCATATATTATGTTATGGGTTAAGTGATAATATGAAGAATTTTGTTGATGCGGCATGTGGGGCCAATTTCTTAAGTAGAGACGCTGAGGGAGCCTTTCTATTATTTGAGAATATGAGTGAGAATTCCCTCAACAATGCCTCAATGTCTGCCTTTAACAGAGCTAATCAACCAAGGAGTGGAGTTTATGAAGTTGAAGATAATTCGCACTCGGTTGATTTAGAGCTAATCACACAACTATTAGACAAGGTGGAACTCCTGGGAAAGAATGTGGAGAATTTGGATAAAACACTGGATAATCTTCTGAAGGGCGGGAGTTCCTTAGGTACACATTCCAGAGTAAATCCTATGCTTACCCAAGGAGTTCCTATGTTAACCCACACCCAACTCTCGAACCCCCTAGGTCAGGAATTAGTGCACAACATCAATGACCTAACCATGGCTCCACCTACGAGCCAACTGTACTTGGACCCATCTCTTTCTGGGTACCAAGGAGGGACCTTGATGCCCTCAAATTCTGAACTAGACATCCCGATGCCTAGTTATCCTGAGGATGTGAATGCACTCTAGGGTTACACTAGAAATGAGCCTTATTCAAACACTTACAACCCTAGATGGCGCAACCATCCTAACTTTGCTTGGTCAAGTCAGAAACCCACCCAGGGTCCTAACTTGACTAAGCCAAACACTTATGGGCAACTTAGTAGGTACACACAACCATGCACATATCAGCCACAACCTACTCAGGAAAATCAACCCTTTGATCTGAGTCTAATCCTCAAAGAAATGAAAGAAATGAATCTATGACATAAAGAAGAAATGAATCAATTGAGGACAGATTTGACGGGACGATTAGACCGGCTAGTTGATGCTAGACAACATGGGATGTTGCCATCCCAACCGGTCTCAAACCCAAGGAACTTCAATAAGGTTAACCAGCACAACACACAGAAGCAGCAAGCATACATAATTTAGCCTGCTCCCCAGCACCCACCTAGTTTTGTTAACCCTAACCCAACCTAGGCTCAACCCATTTTGCAAAACCCACCTTACCCTTCTAACCCTAATGGACATGCCTGTGCTGTCACTTTGAGAAGTGGGAAACAAATCCAAGATCCTTATCCTTCTACATCAAAATCTTACCAGGATCTTGAGGAGCCTGAATCTGACCTGGGAGACCAAGCTAATCTAGAAAATAAGACTCAGGATTTGAATACTCATGATTTTTCTCAAGCACCTCTTCCTGAAGCCTTGATCAAACCCAAGGAAAAGAAAACCAACCAATCTAAGGAGTGACTTGAAATTCTAATGCAAGTCCAGGTGACTATACCACTCCTTGAGGCCATTGAGAACATCTCGGCCTATGCAAAATTTCTCAAGGAAATATGGACACCGAAATGCTAGGCTAAATCATCAAAAAGGGTCGTGATTTTTGAACAGGCCAGTGCCATCATCCTAAATATGCTCCCTCCTAAAAAGAAAGATCTAGGGACCCCCTTAATTTCATGTGAAATAGATGGTTTTATCCTGGATCAAGCTTTACTGGACCTTGGTGCCTCCATAACTTAATCCCCACATAATTATATGAAGAATTGAATTTAGGCCCCTTGCAACACACTAATGTGACCCTCCAGCTTGCTGATAGGTCAACCAAAATTCCAAAGGGCCTTGTACAAAATGTGATTATAAAAGTGAGGGATTTTGAGTACCCTGTGGACTTCCTTGTGCTGGATATGAAGGCATCAGAAAACCTGAACCACACCCCAATAATATTAGGAAGACTTTTCTTGGCCATGACCAAGGCTCTAATCAACTGTGAGATGGGGATTATGTACATCACCTCTGGAAGGAAAAATTGTCAACTCAACATCTTTAAAGCTTTCCAAAAGAATAAGGTGAATTGTGGTTCCATCGTGGTCGTAGGAACAATTGAACAAGTTTTGGCAATCCACACTAAAGATGATCCGAATCCTGCCAAAGCTCAAGACTAGCACGAAAGGTAAGAAGGGGATGTACTTGAGGATGATTCTGATTTACCACCTCCCATAGAAACTCAAATTGAAAAGGACATTAATGAGATTGAGAAACTCTTGGGAGTAACTGATGACAAGTTGGATGATAATGTAAAGAATCCTCAATACACTCACCCCGAAATCCAAGAACTGTTGAATTTTGAGGGGGGACAATCTAAGGATATGAACCAGGAAATAACCCTAGAAGAAGTTCAATACATAATGGACTGTGGAAGAATTTATAAGCCAACTGGTTCAAATGGATGGCTTGACTCTGAGGGAGAAATGACTTTGGATGAGGAAGAGGTAATATCTAATGAGGATTTTGACGAATTTAGCACAACTCTACCTTTAACCTCATATGACCCAGAGCCTGGAGAATTCATTATTTTTGACATCAATTACTGATACGAGGATCCTTATTATTATGATTCAGAACTAGATTTAAATCTCAATCATGATCTCAATCCAGACCCTCTACCACCTCTTCTTAATCTATGGAACTGGATTAATGAATAGGCTCTGCATTTTGAACCTCATCCACCTGACCATATTTCATATTTCAAACCAGAAAGACTCTTTGGAGTAGAACTACATCATCAGCTGATCCGCATTTGTGGATCACTAATTCTTGGATCAAATGATCATATCTTCATTTTAATTCTAACTCAACCCATTAATCTGATCATTCATTTTTGGGTTTAGGTCCAGCAAATGACGTTAAACTTAGCGTTAGTTGGGAGGCAACGCAGTATTCTTTACAGGTAGTTTGCATCTTTTGCATCCATGCTGACCTGGATTAACAAGCATAGTGAAGTGATATCCCCTCTTGCTTATTATACTTTGATTTTCTGCATACATTTCAATGAGGACATTGTAATGAATATGCATGGGAGGTGGACATTGCATGTGTTACTTTTATGTCAAAAAAAAAATATTGCATTTAGGCATAGAGAATTTTTATTAAGGTTTTATTAGGGATTTATTCTTAAGTTGATTCCTAAGTTTAGAATCTAGTATAATTTCACACTTACACATAGAATTTACAATGGATCCTCTATGAAGACTGATAAACATCTTTAGTTTGTCAAGAAGAAGCAATGCTTCTTTTTTTGAGCCCTTGGACAGTAATTAGGGAGTCAGGCGAACTATCTTCTAGCAAATCTACCAAAGAAATGTGAGGTAAGAGTAGAAAGTCTACTGATGTTCTAAGGCTAGTATGGGGAATTTTAACTTTTGGATAATTAGATAATGATACTCGGAGTTAGGCATAGTTTTTGCTCTCGATTTCCGCATATAAATTCTTAGTGTGAATATTTCGAGAGCCACCAAATAAGGCAAATATGCAGAGAGTGGGTTTTGATAAAACTAGGACTAAGATAAATGGTCACGACCATCCTTTATGGAATCCTCGGCTGAAAGAGGATAGTAATGTCAAGGTTAGAAATACGCTGTCCCATCCATTCATTTCCTAGTGTCGAGAATAGGTACTTCCACTAAATAAGCCACCTGATATCCTCTTGAACACCCCTAATCCCGAATAATGCCTCATAAATAAAAGTTCGTATGCTATACTACGTTGCATTAGTAGATATTTGGATGCGAAAGCAAAAAAAAGAAAAAGAAAAAAAATATATATGTATAGAAAAATGAAAGGAAAAAGAAAAGAAAAGAAAAAAAAAATATATATATATATATACGTAGAGAAAAAAATAGAACAAAAAGAAAAAGCAGAAAAAGAATGAGTTTATGAGTTTAGAGTTTATTTCAAGTGTATTGAGGTAACAACACCTACCACCCTCACGATCCACCAAATATAGCCTTAACCTACTTTTCTGTATTTCTGGCTGCCTAAATACGGGCCGAGGAATTCTGACTTAGTCATAGGGTTATTAGAACCTAATCAAAGTGTTAATGTCAGGAAAGACCATCAAATAGATTGACAAATCTGGTGAGATTGTGAACTCTAAAAAAAAAAAAGAGATAAGAAAAAGAAGAAAAAGAAAAAGAAAGAAAAAAAATGAAAGAGAGAGAGCGAGTACAAAGGAACTAAAGAGAGCACAGTTTCTCCGCCTCTCTTTGAGTTGAATTATTTAATAGTTTGGAAATCTAGGTTCTAAAGTACTAGTTTATATGCAGCACCAGATGAGTGTGAGCCACCGAATATAAATCTATTTAACTCAGTTATCTTCTACCTAAGCCAAAAATCAGGGTTAAATTTACAGATTATCTTATAACCCCAAGGGAAGAAGTTTGCCTATCCTAATAGAATTTTACTAAGGGTCAAGTACGAGCTTTAGATGTAGATTGGCTTTTTCACTTAGATCCGTTGCATAGGCTATAATAAAATACTTTCACAATTATCTGGATTTCTAAGGTCTTTGATGAAAACAAAAGAAATAAATATCTAATCAAACTCTTGATAGAAATTTGTCATGTAGGACCACTTTGCCTTTAGTCTTGCATTTGCTAGGGACTAGTAAAATTCAAGCATGGGGGTGTGATTGCACAGCAATCATGCGACCTAAATCACCTGAATTAAGTTAAATTCTAGCATAACTTAGGAACAATGCATTCATAAGCATCGTAATTCGCATAATAGTTAGTTTGTCAGCTGTATAGATAGTATTATCATTTTAGGACCTAAAAGGGAGATGAAATCAATTGCAGATGATTCGAAGCTGCGGATGATAGATTAGATTGTATAGATCTGACCAGGACAATGACGGGAGTCCAATGCTCTCGAAATCATCTCGATTAGACAACTATAGCATCTTATGTAGTCCATAGAAGAACAGAGGCCACGGAACCAGATGACAAAGATCCAAGCCTTTGATGAAAGATCCAACTGCACAGATGGATCCGGATCAACGATCGTAGTCCAACGACGCAAAAATCAAACTGATCGGAGGCCTGCTCAACCGCGAGCAAAGAGTGCGAGTTCAAGTGGCGCTTTGCATGAAATAAACAGAAGCGATGGAGGCTCGGGCGCTTGTGTCCGTCAGATGGCGATTGGAGGGCGTGGATGCAGCCACGTGGTGCGACTAGAGAGGTCCGCGGCGAACACACGAACGAACGTGCACTTGAAATGCACGCTCTCATGCTCTCTTCAGCGAAGGTAGCAACATTTGTTTGAAGCTGTCCGAACGAGAGATCGGACAGCTGAGGCTTAGGGAGTGAAGTTTAAACTCGCGGGCGCGTGTAGGGGATAAGATGTAGCGGGTGATGGCGCAGCGAGAGCTGGAGTGTTCGATGGAGTTCCAAGGAGCAAGAGGCCGCCACGTGTTAAGCTGAGGTTAAATCCGAGCGTAGAGGGCGCAAATAAGGTGATTTTGAGGCTAGATTTGATTTGTGGATCTCTCGATCGACGGATCTGATCATAAGGGAGTTGTTGCATGGTTTTAAAGGTCAAAATACCCTCTTTTCCCCTAATCAAAGCTATAAAAGAAGGCCCAGGGCCCCCCAGTTGAAAAACATACTCCTACGTTCTCTCTTCCACCTTCTTCCAGACCTCTCTCTGTCTGCAACTCTGTTGCGACTTTCATTCCAGCACTCTGGATCTGAAGTGCTATCGCACTTCACACAAGAATCCCACAAGTGGCGTCGTCTTATGTCTCTCTCTCTCTCCCTCTCTATTTACTGTTTAGCATAACAATCTTTAGTTTGAAAAACTGTTTATGCATGTAATAAAATTCCAATCTTTTGGATATCTGATCTATACATATATACACATGTATATGTCTGTTTAGAACGATTTTTATTGAAAAGCTTCTGCATGAAATCGTGATTGCCTCCATGCGAATGACTTAGTACTTACCGATTTTTATAAATTTATTTGTTCCGTCGCGATTCGTACTACAATGATAATATCGTATCTTTCTAACGCGTCTAGCGGCGATGAGCAGCAATGAAGTCCCGCGTTTAAAGAAGAACACACTCCTTTGAACCATCACAAGGCGGACGTACTTGAGACAGATCGGTCCGCGGAGGATCGCTCCCATGCGGGCCAATATGATTCCTCGACGAATGCACCCCCTGACCAAAAGTTAGGCGGGCATGCTTGAAGGGGGACAAAACTTGGACTAAGGTTCGCTACCCCCAAGCCTCGTGTGGTCAAGGAACGGAAGGCCCGTAGGGCACTTAGGGGGTCACCCTGGAGAGGGGCCTCGGTAGCTACAGGTAGCCGATGCTGCCTTCGCTGTAAAATGAGAGCCAGGCGGGTCAACACCTCGTCCAAAGGGCCAGGAATGTCACGAAGATTCCCTATCAGGTGGACATCACCGTCGAAACCCTGGCAATAGTACTCACGCCACTCGAGGTCCTCTCCTATCGCCTTAGCCTATCAACGCAATGGTTAAAGCGACCTCGAGTCGACGTCACGCCAGAAAATTGGGCTCCCCTTTCCGGGTCGACTCTCCCCAGGTACCTCCCCTCAATCTCCATCAGGGCGAGGAAAATATCAACAAACCTCCTTGCATGTTTTGGCGGAGCATTTTAGGCTTGCTTTGGCAAAAGCCCCCCCCGATAGGGTGACTCCAAGCCCTTTGGAAAGTATGCTCCCCTAGCCATTGATCAGGCAGAAGTCTCCACTGCAATGCCCGTGAGTAACCAAGGACTTCACCTCCGACCCCGCTGGACGCGACAACATGAAGGCTAAGGCAACTCTCCTGACCAACGTCGTCTGAGATGGGTAACAACCCACGTTGCTTATAGCGGCAATGCCAGTAGCGCTATATGACACTCAGGCCAGGCTACCTTTGAAGCCACCCCTTCCGGGCCGCCCTGCCTATGGCGCATTCCCCACTCTGGTAAGAATGCCTTCCCCTCCTCCCCTAGGCCATTCTGGTCATAGCCCTTTGACAACCAAGAGAAGGGGAGAGAGAGGGAGGGCACGACCCTCCGACCAGCCTAGACAAGGACGGACATCTCAACCAGTTTGCCACACTAAGGCGACTTGGATGATGGTGGCACTGGGCAACCTAGCTGGCTGACCACCAGTGCACGCTCGCCGCTAGACCCTCTTGATGCTACCTGACCCCCTCCGTGGGTGGGAGCAATGCGCGAAGGTGCGGGGACCTAACTCAAACTCCCTAGGGTCAAGTCGAAGCGATCCGAGAAGCTCGCACTAAGAAAGGAAAGGGGAGCCCAGTCCGAGCAATCTAGCGAGGGGCTAACTCGACTAACCTGCCAGGCGACTTCGGGGCAATAGCCAGACTTTGCAGTCTCGGCGTCGCCCACCTTCTTTTCTTTCCTTACAATGCGACTAAGCTCGTCGAGGCTAGGAGGATCTCAATCCCTACAAAGGCCTAGAGGGATCCACTCACCCAAAGGCTACCTCGTAAGGCTATCAAGGACTATAGTGTCCCTTTAAGTCCCTGTGATGACAAAATCGCCCCTCGACAGTAGCTGACGCCAGATATCCCCTTAGTGCATAGTCCCAGCCACTCCAAGGGCAATCCCATACCCACCAAATTCGACGCGGAAGGCTTGTAACCTACCGCAATGGTAGCAAGAGGCCTAACCTGTCAAGGACAGGCTTTCAATTCCCGTGACGAACTACCACCGCTTGCACAAAGTGACGGCTACTCTCAGCCCTCACCTAGCAATTCACCTCCAAAGAATGCCCGGGACAAAATTTTGATCCACCAAACCACCTCTTCAGGTCAGCGAGAACTCGAACGGACGTGTCCGATGTTCCATTTGTTACTACCTCCTCAGGTTGGCAAGAACTCAAACGGACGTGTCCGATGTTCCATTTGTTGCCGCCTCTTTAGGTCGGCAAGAACTCGGACGAACACGTCCGGCGTTCCATTTGTTGCTACCTCCTCAAGCCAACAAGCTACCTCTTCAGGTCAGCAAGAACTTGGACAAACTCGTTCGACGTTTCATTCGTTGTTGCCTCTTCAGGATGGCGAGCCACCTCTTCAGGTTGGCAAGAACTCGGACGGATGCGTCCGACGTTCCATGTATTGCTGCATCTTCAAGCTGGCAAGCGGCCTTGTCAGGACGACAAGAACTCAGAGAAACGTGTCCAATGTTCCATGTATTGCCACCTCTTCAAGACGGCAAGCCACCTCTTCAGGTCTTCAAGAACTTGGACGGACGTGTTCGATGTCCCATGTATTGCTATCTCTTTAGGTTTGCAAGCTACCTCTTCAGGTCGGTGAGAACTTGGGTGGACATGTCTATTGTGGCATTGATCGCTGCCTCCTCAGCACAGCAAGCCACCTCTTAAGGACGGTGCGAACTCCGACGGATAAGTCCAACCTCGTTGGTCGCCCCATCGACATGGCCACCGACCTCCCCAGGTTGGCAAGAACCCGGATGGGTATGTCCAAAGGGCCAACTTTAGCCACCTCTTACAGTCAACAAGAAGACGGGCGGACGCCCACAGCATCCCCTTCCTTGCCACCTCTTAAGGATGGCAAGTTGCTTCTCAAAGCCGGCCTGAGGATTGAGCGGGCACGTCCAACATATGGCCACCCCTCAAAATCTGCTCAGTCACCTTATAAGGTCGACCGGGGCTCGGATGGACCCGCCTCGTAGTCTTGACAATTGCTGCCTCCTAAGACCGGCAAAGCTACTCTTGACGGCTGACACAAATTCAAGCAGAGGCACTCATGCCCCGCTTATCAGGCGTCAGAAGGCCATTCCTAGCGAATAGCATTATCGAGGCTCACGCCTTACGACGACCAGGGTGTGAGCTCCCCAGGTCAGTAAGGACTTCAGCCTATGCGCCTAGAAGTTCCACACTCCGCCCATAGGGAGGACCCTGACTACCCTACCAGTAGAGGCATTGACCCCTTGTAGCAAATGGGGAGGGTTTGAGCCCTCTCACCCTGTGGGCACCATATGGGCCGCTAAAAGCTGAGTCAGGACCTTAGGGCCCCGTGTCATGCAACGCCCATAACGCGGGCTTGGACCCCCACTCTCCGAGCCTTGCCTAGCATGCTTTCAGACCTTCACCAGCAAGAGCCCAAGCACCCACTCTTGTCTCTCGTTGCCACCCTCTAAGGTCGACCCTACTTCATAGCCACCCTCTACGGAAGGCTGTAGGCGGTGGTTGCCTTCAAGGGACAACCCACGCAGAAATCCCCTTGTGCTTGCCCCGTTCAGGGGCACATTCGGGTGGGCAAATGCCTGGTGGTGTCACACTCGATAGCCTCAACAACGAAATGGCTTTTCACCCACAAGCGATAAGGACAACCCTAATGGCAGAATGGCCGCGTCTAGAAAATGGCCAGGCTGCCAACCACTTTGGGGGACATAGTTGGTCACCTAGCGGCCAACTTCCAGACCCTCGTCTTCAAAGTAAGGCTGAGGTAACAGGGTGCAGTCCAACAAGTCTCACCTTGGACCGCCTTCGAATTAACGACTCGTCTCCAAGTCTGAGCTAACCCCTATGGGAATACAGCCAAGCTCTTCCGCCTCAGTTGATCGGACCTACCCTGTCGACGCTGCTTGGCACGTCCAGGCAAATGATCTCTCGAAGGGAGCAGTGGTCCCTAACAGGGCATGCACACAAGCTCCACCAGCAGAGCTCGCCATGAGGCTCCCTTGTCAAGGACAAGCATCTAGACACTCCTACGAAGGGCACCTCTACCCAACCCCCAAGGGGGACACGCAGCGAGTGTTTAAGTGAATTCGTTGTTGTTTAAGAAATGCGTCGTAGTATAGGACAAATGTGCTCAAATCATTTAAATTTGTAACTCAGATTCAAAAAAAGTCCAAGGTTGAACACAGGGAGCAAATAATAACAATTCAATCCCACCAATCACAATAAATATAGGCAATTAAAATCAAAACTTGATTCAGAACAACTCAGAATAATATATAAATGAAATTCAGTATCATAGTGCAAAATGAATGGGTTAAAATGGTGATTTGAATCACCAACCCTTTGAATGTTGAGCTCAAATATATCAAATTTATCAACAGTAATTATCAACCAATATTCCACATCAACCAGATGAAATAACCCAATAGAACTAAGGCACCAGTAGATATCAAATGAATGCACAAGGCCTTCAGACGCCTTAAGTGCTTAGGAGGATCAGCTTCAACAGAGAGGCACAGGCCTCTTCTTCTTTCCTTCTTCGTGCCTCAAGGGAGAGAGGCAAGGCACAACACAGCACAACACCAATAGAGACATGAAAGCCTCCCAACAGCTCAGCAAAGAGAGGGTAGGAGTAAGGGCAAAACCACCCCCCTCTCTCTCTTTCCTTCTCTTCTTTCTCTCAAAGACCCGAGGTTAGCTGGGTTATCGAGTGGGTAATCAGATCCATAACAGGTGCAGGCCTGCGGGCATGGTCGCAGGCGAGGAGTGAGGCTTAGGCGGGTTAAGCGAGTCGTGAAGGTGAAAGGGACCCGACCCCCGTGACTTGGGCAAACAACGGGGGTGAGAAATTCCTTATATCCTGCACACTCAGCTACAATGTATACGATGCGGGATTAAAAGTCCCATAGTCTTCTCCAAGCAGGTGCTGTAGATGGAGCTCCAATTGCAATCGAAAGGAGGCCTTGCTTCATCATTTGCGGGTCTGGAAGGATGCCTGGGAGTCACCCACGAAGCCTAGTTCTAAAACCTGGAGCGGATGTGGCCGGATGACTGAAGACGAGTTTGGAGGAATCGCGGTGGCGATGGCGGTCTAGTGAATCACCTGAAAGCATGAACACGGCATTGCGACCAAATCAAACATTCTTAGAAGCTCCGCCGTGAAGCGACGAGTGTAGTGGTGGGTGCGGTGTGGCGTGCATGTGCATGAGGAGGTCTGACGACCTTGAGACGTCAGTGCGGATGGTTGTGAGTCAGGTGGAGTGAATGAATGACAAATCCCTCAAATACTTGAGAGGTTTTGGTCAGTGAAGTGCGGCAGAGGTTTTTGGACCGGTGGGAGGTGGATTGGTGTAGTGTAGTGGGTTTTCGAGGTCATTGGAGGTACGTTGGAGATGAGGGAGGCAACGGTGGTACGGGTGTTTGGGAGGTTTGAAGTGGGTGTCATGGATGAAAAACAAACCAGTGGGAGTCATGGAGTTGATTGAGGATGGTTGCGGACGACGGAGATGCGGAGGTGGCACTGGCTATGATTGGCCGGTGTCGGAGACGAAGGTGCTCCTAGAGGTAGAACAGCGACGTTCTGAAGGGGTAGGAAGCCCCTTGCAGGTATGGCGAGGTACAGAGGAACCTGAGGGAGATGAACCTGCTGCCTATAGTATGTGGTAGCAGGCGAGGAGGCCAGAGGAAGGGAGTCACTGGAGTAGAGTTGGAAATGGCAAGAGGTAGAGGAGAAGACGATTTTGTGGCCCAAAAACTCGCTAAGGAGTTCGGTCTGGCGATGGGGACCTTTCTATAGAGCTTAGGTGAGCTTCCAAGCTTGGAAACAAGCTTGATAAGCTTGGATTCTCAGGAGAAGGATTCTTGAAATCCTTGGGTTCGCATGAGCAACATGGATGGATTTGGAGTCTAGAATTAGGTTTAATCGATCAGGGATCTCCTCAGGGTCATCCCTTCCAATTTTGGAAGGGATTGGCCAAGTAATCAGGGAGGATTCCTGATTGAGAGCTTGGCTGCATGAGTTCACACCTGCCATGGCGGCAGGAACCCAACTGAGAAGAATATGATAAAGTTGGGGGGCTGTTCGCAAGAATTTTTGAAAGTTAAGGGTGTATGTGAGAGATAGAGTTTGAATGGACCAAAATGCAAACTAGGTCAAAATGATCTCTAATTGAGCACAAATTTTGGTAAAAACCTAATTTTGACCCAAGGAAAATAGTGGTGAAGTTGGATTTGAGTTTTGATCAAGTTTGATTGGGTAATTTGCGTATACATCTAAATTAGGGCAACTTTCTATTTGAGACTCTATTTAAGGTCAAAATGGGTCTCAATGGTCAAACTAAAGGTACCAAACCTCATTGAATATTTTTTTATGCATTTTGGAAGGTTTAAATGGAATTTATCCTAACCATAACCTCTATTATTTAAGCGGGTATGAAATTAGGGTTTTGGATTTTTATTGATTCTCAAAATGCACGAAAACCTGTTACTGTCTGCATAAATCCCCTTATTAGACTTTAATGTTCTTTTGACCTTAGGTTAACCCCTATGAAACCCCGTGGTTATTCTGTGCTCATGATATGTTGTGAAAATTACAGAATTAACCCTAGTTCTTTGTTTTCTTCTCAAAACAGCCTAAAGTGGTGTTATGACCCTCAGATGGATTTGTAGGAGCATTTATCTTTCATTCTAGACTAAAAATGGCCATTTAGGTCCTATAATGGTGTTCCCATCATACCTCTATGCCTTGCTTTCGCTAGTCCCTTAGCAAAACATCCTATGGATCAAATCAGGTCTCTAAGTCAGATATAATCGTCAGAGTGCCTTACTAAGTTGCATATCTAGAAATCGGATCAAAATACCAACAATAGGCCTAGTGGTTCTTAAGTACTAGCCAAGATCCAAACCTAACCGGCTTTAGCTTGAGTTTGCTGTGAAGGTTTCTATGTCCCACAAAAATTGCCCAGAGGTTCGTTGACCCCAGTGGTTAAAGCACCCGTGCATAAATGTAACAGGTCTAGGTTCAGTTTGCCAGTGCATTTTTATAAAAAAGAGATAGAAGGATTTTCATTTGGAGAGTTTTCTCTTTTCTTTTTTGTTTTTTCCTAAATCCAGCCTTGAATAGGCCCCAAACACGGTCAGTATCGAATTCCTTGTCCCCACCATAAATCCTTGAAGGGTCCCTGGCAATCGATGCTTCGGGATTGCACCGCCCATGGCAACTCCTAGAACCCTGTCTTTCGACACTTCGGAATAGTGCCGCCCATGGCATTCTGTAGCTAAATTTAGGCCCTTTTAATTGACATTTCAGGATAATCTCGCCCATGGTACTTGAACCAGCACAAGGTGCTTACATGTGCTCTATAGGATATTTAGATATCCTAAAAGACAGGCATCGAGGAGACGATATGTTGTGACGCATCTTCGAGGGAAATTTTTCATCTCTCTGCGTCGTAAACTCGTCTAATCAACTTTTGTCGTCAAGCCACTCCTAAGCTAGATCTTTGAGATGACTTTTCAGAACAGAATACTTTTTGGCAGATTTTTCTTTGTTAAGTGCACTGAACCAGACTAAGTGTGTGATTTTGGGTGCTCAGGTTACCAAGTCCCGTAAACCAAAGGACAAGCAATGGGGCTGAATACTTCCTAAGCCTTAGACCTACTACATCAGCCTTACACTTTCCACAACTTCTTGAGGATTAATCCAGATCTTAGCAAATACTTGAGCGTTTAAACCCTAGAACAAATCCAAAAGGCCTAAGGTCGGTATCCACCACTAATTCCCTAAGTTTTAGCCTTCCAGGTCTTAATTCATCATCTAATCCAACCTAAAAGTTAGGTAGGTTCCATATTTAATTTTAAGGAACATTCATTTTCTTTTCTTTTTGTTTGCTCCCTTTTCTTCTTTCTTTTCTTTTTCTTCCCTTTCTTTTTTTCATTTGGCTCAAAATGACCTCTCCTTTCCTCTTTTCTCCCTCTTTTTTTTTCATGAAACCCTTCCATGCATTGATTTCACAGCGTTTTGCACTTTAATACCCCCTTATGCCTATGATTTACAATATCCTCATTGTAAATTAGGTGGGTTCGAGTTCAATTCAGATCGTACATTAGAACAGGTGGGTGGTGAACGGGTCGGAATGACTGTTGCGAACGATTTCAAGCTTTGATACAAGTACCAAAGGTGGAGTTGGCTGTTCTAATAGACGAACCCTAAAGTACAATATGAATTTAGCAAAAGGATATGTCAGAAAGGTTTCGGATTTTTCAAAAGATGATGGGTTGCCTCCCGTTAAGCGCTAAGTTTAACGTCATCAGCTGGGTGCAATGAAGCTCAGGGAGAATGGAGATCAAAAGATACTGCAGCCAAGTTTGAGTCAGTAAGTTTGACGAACGGTTTCAGTCTCTAACTGTTCACGACAAAAGGTTCAAAATTAAGGCTGAGTTTATTGATTTCGATAGCTTCATTTCGGAATACTTGTCTTACCAAAAATGGTCCAATCCATTTAGATCTAAGTTTGCTTAGGAAGAGCTTGAGTTTTGGCATCAAAGAGTAGCACCTTCTGACCAAGATGGAAGGATTTTTGTCGTATGTGCTTGCATTAAAGGCTTTCACCTGCTCTTTGTAGATTTACGAGTTATCATACACGTCATTGTGTAGTTCCTCGATCTCGCTTAATTGCAATCAGTGGTGGATTCCAACCTTCACAAGATGTAGATTGCACTTCTGTACTACCCAGTAGGCTTTATGCTCCATTTCTACGAGGAGGTGACGTGCCTTCCCATACACGAGTCTAAAGGGAGACATGCCTAACTGGGTCTTATGGGCAGTCCTATAGGCTCACAAGGCTTTCGAAAGGCAGGTAGACCAATCCTTTCTGTTAGGCCGGGCAGTGACTTGAAGGATCTTCTTGATCTCCCGATTTGATAGTTCAGCCAATCCATTAGTCTGGGAGTGATAAGGAGTCGAGATACGATGCGACACCCCGCACTTTTTCTTCAGGGATTGGAAATGTACATTGTGAAGTGGGTCCCTCCATCAGAGATGATGGCCCATGGAATACTGAACTGAGAGAAGATGTGCTGATGAATGAATTTAATCACAACCTTATGATCATTAGTTCAGGTTGGGATGGCTTTAATCCATTTGGACATGTAGTCCACAGCTAAGAAAATGTATTTGAAACCATCAGATTTTGGGAAGGGGCCCATAAAGTCAATCCCCCAAATGTCAAAAATTTTGCACACGAGAATCTGCTGCAAAGGCATCATGTCACGTCGGCTCATGTTGCCTAAGGTCTGGCAATGAGTGCATGCCTTATAAAAGTCATGTGCATCTTTAAAAATTGTGGGCCAATAGAATCCACACTGGAGGACTTTTGTGGAGGTTTTGTGTCTAGAAAAGTGACTACCACAGACTTGGTCATGACAGAAGGATAGAATTCTATTGAACTCAGATTCTGGAACACATCTTTTGATGATTTGATCAACATAGATGTGGAATGGATACAGATCTTTCCGAACAAAGTATTTGGCATCTGAAAGTAATTTGTCTTTCTTGGCTTTTGGCCAATCAGATGGAATCTGATGTGATGCCAAATAATTTACCATATCAGCATACCATGGAAGTTCCGTTTTGATTGTCAGGAGGTGCTCATCAAGAAAGTGCTCTGTGATAGGTCCAGAAGGGTCAATAAGTAAAGAAGGAAGACGGGATAAGTGGTCAGCTACCATATTCTGCTTTCCCGCCTTGTCATGAATTTTAAGATCGAATTCTTGCAATAGTAAGATCCAGTAGATTAATCTAGGATTCACATTTTTCTTCATGAGTGTCTCACTATGGTGTAATCTGAGTAAATGATGACGTGGGATCCCAAGAGGTAAGACTTGAATTTCTCTAGGCCAAATACTATAGCCAGCAACTCTTTCTCTGTAATAGTGTAATTATGCTGAGCCTTGTCTAATGTCTTGCTAGCGTAATATATGACCACTGGTTTCCCATCGATTTTCTAACCTAGCACCACTCCCACTGCATAGTCAGATGCATCACACATGATTTCAGAGGGTTGAGACCAGTCAGGGGATTGCAGGATTGGTGCTTGGGTGACTAAGTCACGTTTGTTCTCAAATGCGTGAATGCACTCACGTGACACATCGAAAGGTGTGTCCTTTGAGAGGAGGTTCGTCAAGGGGCATGCGATCTTAAAGAAATCAGGTATGAATCGATGATAAAATCCAACGTGCCCCAGGAATGATTGGATGTATTTGATCAAGTTAGGTATGGGTAGCTTGGAAATCAAATTCACCTTAGCCCGATCGACCTAGATACCTCTCTCAGAAACAAGGTGTCCCAAAACGATGTCTTCAGGAACCATGAAGTGGCTCTTTTGCCAGGAGAGAACCAGGTTCACTTCAATGCATCTCTTGAGGATTTGGACCAGATGTAGGAGACATTCATCAAAAGATTCACCAAATACCGAGAAGTCGTCCATGAATACTTCAAGGTATTTACCAACCATGTCAAAGAATATGGCTAGCATGCATCGCTGAAAGGTGGCAGGTGCATTGCATAGCCCAAAAGGCATCCTATGGAATGCATATGTACCGTAGGGGCAAGTAAAGGTGGTCTTTTCCTGATCCTCTGGATGAATTGCTACCTGATTATATCTGGAGTAACCATTCAAAAAATAGAAGAATCGATTTCCCACCAATTTCTCGAGTATCTGATCAATAAATGGCAATGAGAAATGATCTTTCTTCGTGGAGGCATTTAGTCTTCAATAATCAATGCAGACTCTCCACAAATTTGCAATGCAGGTCGGGATGGTTCCTCTAGATTCAGTTGTTATAACAGTGAGCCCTGCCTTCTTAGGCACAACTTGGATCGGGCTTACCTAGCGGCTGTCAGAGATCTAATAGATGATACCAACATCTAACCATTTGATGATCTTTTTCTTTACAACCTCCTGTAGATTCGGATTGAGTTGTCTTTGCATTTCTCGAGATGGTTGTGAGCCCTCTTTTGTTTAGATATGGTGTGTGCAATAAGAGGGATTGATACTAGTCAGGTCATCAAGAGTTCATGCACTGGCTCTCCGATGTTGCTAGAGGACATAAATCAGCTTTGTTTCCTGATCAGATGTGAGTCGGGAATTGATAATCACAGGAAACTTTTGATTAGAACCCAAGAATACATACTTTAGATGATCTGGGAGGGGTTTCAACTCCATAACCGGGTTATCAGTAGCAGGTGGGGGTTCGAGATTGGCCTCAGAAGATAAGGTGGGAGCTAACGGTGAATCTCGATTAGTTTTGGGTTCCTCTAGCTGTGTGTCGAGATTTTCTTGTGGTTGAGGATCAAGAATAATCAGGTCTTCCTTTGCTAGTGGGTCCTCAACCATAGAACTAATGTCACATACTTCCTCAATTACCCCACAGTTTATTCCTTTTTGGGCCTTAAAGATATCAATCTTTAATGTCTGATTCCCGAATTTTAGCTCGATTTGGCCCTCTTCACAATTGATATTAGCCTTAGCTGTGGCTAGGAATGGTCTCCTTAAGATGATTAGTGTGTTCTTTAGATTTTCAGGAGTCTCCATGTCTAATACGATAAAGCTCACCAGGAAGTAGAAATCATGAATCCGAACCAGAACATCCTCGAGAATTCCTCTAGGTGACTTGATTGATCGATCTGCTAACTGCAAAGTCACCTTTGTCGGTTTGAGCTTAGTTTATTTGAAATGGTCTAGTAGGGATGTAGGTATCAAATTTATGGAGGCTCCTAAATCCAATAATGCTTTATCAAACTCTAGATCACCAATTTTGCAGGAGATCAAAGGGTTGCCAGGATCTTTTGCTTTTTGCGAGAGTTTGCTCAAAATGATCGAGCTGACTTGCTCAGACAATACGATTGGACTCCCATCTTTGGTTCGCGGCTTACGCTTAGGTGTACACAAATTCTTCAGAAATCTCGCATATGCAGGTATGTGGCGAATCACATCCATCAAGGGGATGTTTATTTGGACTTCCTCAAAGAGCTTGACCAGGTCTTCCTCAAGTGCCATGGGTTTATGTTTCTTCTTTCCTTTGGTTAAGGCCTCAGGAAATGGAACTTCTATAGTTTCCTCTAGGATAGTTTTAAGTTCTAAATCTAGGATAGGGGTGTCCTGGATAACCATCCTAGTGTTAGGCTTTGAACTACCAGACTAGGAGTGGCTAGGATAAGATGGATCCTATGTTGTCTTGCCACTACGGGTGGTAACATAATTAAGTCCCTCTTGGCTCTGGTTTGGATTTGGTAGGAGTGGTGATTGCTGCTGATATCTCGAGTATGATGTTGAAGCCTCCATCCTGTCAGGTGATGGAGCGAAAGGGGCCTGGTAAACAAAGTGAGCTTGGCCATGATTCGGGTTCATAAAGCACCTCTAGTTTGGCATGTTATTTTGATTCGGCAGGGGTTGTAATGAAAGTGTACCAGGTTAGTGAGAATTCATCATCTGTGTGAGCTGATTACGGACCTCTATGATCTCATCTTTGTGCTATTTCTACATAGCCGCATTGGATTTCTGAATGTCTACCAGGGTTTGTAGGATGAAAGACATTTGATCTTTCCTTAATGGCCCGAATTGATAGTTTGGATTGGGCCTAGGTTGAGCAGGCTGATAAGGGCGTGGAGCTTGTGGTCGAGGTTGGAATTGAGATCTCAGATTTTGATTATTCCCTGATGATAACTCTACATCCAATGATGATAATTTCATAACTAGAGTTATTTTTTAGGATATATGTGCATTAATGACATACCATAATGCGCTTGGGGGCATTGCATGCATGACGAATTAAGATTACTTATAATCAATGTTTAATGGCTATGTGTACAAGTGCATATTGAAACAGGCCTCAGATGAGTAATCGAATTGCATGGATGGATTCAGATCGATGAATGGAGTCCAATGGACTCGAAATCACTTAAATCCGACATCCGGAGCTTCCCCAAAAAGCCCAAGAAGTTTTGGCCATTAATCTAATGATCAACGACCCACAATTAGCCACATGGAGCCATCCACCGCGTGCACGCACTGCAGCAACCCCGCTTCAGAACAAGGATACGAGATAAGCCATCAAATCCAAGGATCAGACGACTGAGCCTTGCCAACGCATGCACGCACCTTACCCTTCGTCATCGTGCACACAAGGAGCATTCTAGGCCGTTTGATCTCCCATCGGATGGCTGAGCACCCACGCAAAGCCTCGACAAAGCGCGGAGGCATCACAGTGGTTAGTGCCTCTCCTTACGCGCCTTCAACGCACGATCGAACCTCACTAGCTGCATCCGGGCGTGCAATCAAAATTCAGCTGTTGATGCACACGCGGACGATAAAGATGGAAGCTACATGGTGTGATCCAACGTGCCCAAGCATAGACGCGCACGATCACGTGCACCCAACTCGTGTCCAAGCATCCGATCATGCGTAATATCGGCCGTTGAGGCACGATCGAACGGTTGATGCTCTCCCATCGCATGAAGGGCGCGAAGGTTGCACCCGTGGGCGCAGGGGGGGCCGACGTGGCATGCCCTCAGCTATCCGATGGCGATCTGCGCCTTGGATCCGATGACTGAGGATGCGTAGGCGCGGATTGAAGGAAGAAGCACGTGCGTGCGCTTGGACCGGCAGGTGAGGGGCTTCACCAACACTTCGTGTTTAGCGACGTCCTGGACGTCGCTAGAACCCTTACTTAGTTTGGAAACCCCTTCTCTATATAAACCTCCTCAACCACCCCATTCAAGGGCATTCAATTCTCATTCACTCTCCATGTAATACTAGCCCTCTCCTAGCTCCACCAAACACTCCATATCTGCCCCCAGAGTTGTCGAGCTGTCGACGGAGTCCCCCTCCACTACCGTGGCTGCCTCACCTCCTCCTCGCACTCTCTTTTACTCTAGTTTTATGTTACACCATTTTAAGCTTTCATCTATTGTTGTATTTGTAAATGATCTCTAATTGCATGTTATATGTTGATGTTGCTTCTTATATCATAGTTCACATCTCCTTAAGTGATTGTTATGTTTTAAACGCAAGCTCTAACCCTACTCTCTCTCTCTCTCGCTCTCGTTTTTGCAAGCAAACCATGCTACCATTTTATGACACCTAAAGCGACTAAACTTAATCTGATTTCACGCCTCCCTGAAATCGACACTTGGACTCACAAATCCATATCTTAATTTAAAATCGACAACGTGAGCGCATGCTACAATGACATAATTAAACCAACATGTTCCGTGCATGTCAGTTTTTGGCGCTGTTGCTGGGGACGCAACGGATTTCTTGTCACTTTTATCCCACATTAGTATTCACATCTTCTAACTCATTTTTCTCTCTCTACTTGATTGGTTGTAGGAACTTGACGCTTGGGCGACAGAGGAGTGCGATCCAAGACAGTAGATAGGGAGTAGAGTGCTGTGAAGACGGTTGTGAGTATTACTCCACCATTGATTGTTTGCTTGCCTAAAAGAAATACAAAAAAAAAAATTTATTCAAAATTGGCGTGGTGAATGGTTACTTGACCCACTTTCCAAACTCATCACCCAACTAAAAGAATACCCTCTAGCGTTCTTGAAGAGATAATCTTTTTGGAGTGTTCTTCTTTCTTTTGAGTGGTGTTTGTGAAGCCACCATGACTTGGCTTGGGTTGTACCACTCACCATAATTAAAATCAACTCACCTGGTAGAACTGCATGAACACTAGGGTGAATACACTAGGGTTGTTTTTCTAGGGCCACATCATTCTAAAGGAAATCGACTTTCTTCCATTGTGTGCAAAACTTTGTGTGCCCACTTGAACCTTGTTTGAAAACATTAAGGAACTTCAACCATAAAAAGCATTAAAGTAAGGATAAATCATTAAAAGACATCACATCCTAAAATCCTTGCTTGAGAACCATGTTTTGTTAAGTGCACACACACGCTCAATCGGACTAACTAAGAGGATGCCTCATTACATATCCTAAGCACAATCACTGACCTAACCCTCATTAAAATCGATTAGACATGCCCTAGGATGGACCAATCTAAGTCTTGGAGGAGTAATTGGGTTTGTCAAGTGCTTAGCCTTAATTCCTATAGTGGAATCTGGTGTCTAGGCTACGGGGAAGTGTCAAACGACCGCGGTTGTGAGGCCTACGGAACCGGTGGTGCAAGCCAAAGGAAGAACCTTCCCCTTAATCCCCTCGTAATCATCCTGGCTAGATTAACTTTGGGAAGGGAAGTTAAGTACTTGCAAGTTTAATTATTCCCTCTAAGGCTTTTTAGGTCACCTAGGTCTACACTATAAGGACTAGACTTGCTTGATTGTTTGTGCACACACACTTCTCTCACCTATTTTTTTCTCACCCCTCCACCTCTTCTCAACCATGGATTTCAATGCCTATTCATCTTACCCAAACTATCCCCAACATGATTTGTATTCTAACCCAGGTAGACCGTATCCACAGCTTACTTTGGATAACCAGCCACCTAGTTGGGGATATAACCCAGAATACCCCCCTTGCCTCAACTATCCCAATTGTAACCAACCCGCACCAACCTCTTATTGGGATACATCCAACCCACCCACCCAGGGGTACGATCCAAACCTTGGGGATCCTTATCTCGATTCGCCTCATGACGACTCTCCAGTTAGGTCCCACCCACTGACTAACCACTTTGATGGGACCTACACTCTAGGAGAACACTAAGATCCCTACCCTTCCGAAGACTATAACCAAGAAAGGTCATTTGAATTCAAGGATCTCTCCTACTTGACCTTTGGATTGGAAGGGCTTCTAGACAAATGGAAATCAAAGGATGATTAGAAACCTAAGTAAATCAAGAATGATCAACCGTTGATTTGGTTTCCTGGTGAAGAATCTGACTGGGAGGAGGACTTAGAACCTCAATTATTCTAGAGTAGGACTAAACAGAGAATGGTTCCTCTTGAAGAATTGGACCCTGAAAATGATAGAATAGAAGACTCACCCAAGAAATTAAACCCTAGTGCAGATTCCAGTACACATCCTCAACCACACCTTCCTAGCCCTGATTTGAAGGAAGAAATCCAAGGGAAACTGAATGATACCCTGTCAATTCTTGATAACCTCTAGTTAGAGTTACACAGACAAAATCAACAATTGATTAAAGGGCAACAAGCCATGATGGATATATTCCAACAACTGGAGGAAGAGGGCCAAAGAAAACTGTTGAAAACAACTTCGTTCACGAAATTTGTGAAGCAAGGCCCTACCATGATCAATTGGACTATACCTATTTACCCAAAATTGGTTCATTCCACTATTGATACTCCCCAGGAGTTGGACAACTCCATAGAAGATGTCATTGAGGACTCAGAACATGATTTAAGGAGAGTTGAGGATGCACATCAGGAGGAAACTAAGAATTTGGGGGGTGATGTCATGGAAGCCAAATTTAATCTTCCTGAGGAAAATGATTCGATGGAAAAGACATCCAACATTGGAGATGGGGAATGGGATTGTAATTTTGAAATAATCGATTTCAAATTAGTTGAAACCCCCATCGCAAATTTAGAGGAGGGCCAAGAGAAGGAATTTGAGTATGATATGAAAGAGTTTGAAGAGAATATTCTTGGGGTCAAGGACTTAGAGGGAATAGTCAATGAAACCCTAGTTGAATAAGGGATGGATCTTTCTCTGGAGAGAGACCTCATGCTTGATTTTAGGACTCATTATGAAACTCTTGATTTTATTACATGCCCTACTAGAATAGAAATCCCGCAACTCGAATGCACTAGAATTGATACATCTTTAAGGGTTTACAATTTTATAGGGATACAAGCTGAGTATAAACTTACATCTTCAGTGTTCGGCATTTTAGATTTGGGGTGCGCTCGTCCACATCAACTTCTCTGCATGCTACAGACTAAGAGAGGAATAAACACGGGCATGCATGTTACATCTGTTGCAGAGTTCTTGTCCCTTTGGGACGGGACTCCACCACAACCTAGTTCGCATCTGCGGACTTTTAATTTTGGGTCTTGCTGATTTCGTCTGCACCTTCTTGACCTAGACAATTTGTGTTTGTGCATTATGCCCAGCTGAAGGCACTAAACTCAGAGCTTCCTAGGAGGCAACCCAGAAGATTCAAGCTGATCAGGTACATAGCTGCACTCAAGTAATTTCTTTCTGTACCCCCTTACATACATTTATTTGCCAATGAGGACATTATCCAACTTAAGCATGGGGGGGTGGTAATTCACATTCTCTGAGTTCATATTATTAGCTTGAATTATATGTATAGAAAAAATAAAAAAAAAGAATTAGGAAAGAAAACTTAGGCATGAAGGGCTTGCCAATTGTAGGAAATAATACGAGAACCTAAACACTTAGACTTTTCAAGCCTTTAGGCTTAATTAGCCCAGGTGTCCACTAAAATGTGGATTTAGCCGTGAATCCTTGCAACCTTAATTTACATTAATCTGATCAATAAAGTAGGGTGATAAGTATACGACTTATCAACCCGCCCTCCGATTCGGAGGGACTTTTAGTCTAAGCATCTGCACACACTTTTGTATTGACTCACTCCTCCGAGATTCTAACAGAAATTAGGTAGCTAATGAACCTTTTAGGGTGGTATGGTTGGCAAGTTGTCGTGGGTAACAGCCCATTGGTCTATTGTTCAGAACCCAACCACAGGACCATTCTCTTCTATTATTGCCTCTAAGTAAATCTTAGATCTGGGAAGCCACCTACTAAACAACAAAAGAAAAGGAAAAGAAAAAAGGAGAAATAAAAAAATAGAAAAAGAAGAAAATGAAAAAAAAGCCACACTTAACCGCATGAGTATAGCTGGCAAGTGGTTGGTGATAACAACTTATTGACCGGTTGTCCAGAACCCAGCTCACTAAATGCACGAAAAAGCCCAAAACACTTAAGGAAGAAGCGGGGAAGTAGAGCAATCCGGGGAGATATATACTGGAAGCACCCTTGTGTTGACCCCACACAAAATAAAAGTAGGGAGAATGCTACCGATCGGGTAAATACACCTTTAGGCAAGCATTTTCTTTTATGGTCACCTAAGGGCATAGAAACTCGAAGTCTGTTTTAATTATTGTTGAGTGAGTCTATCACAATCTTCACATCAAGTTGTTTAGCATTTAGAGTCTTTTTCGAGTTATGGGTGAGTTGGGTAGCTGTAAAAAGTTACCTACACACTCTCAACTCCAAAAATCCAAAAAACTTAGAAGAGATGACAAAGAAAAAAAAAATATATCTATATAAATGCTTTAAAGAGGGGACTTGAGTGGTTTGCATTTTGGCAGACACATGGGCGCTGTTTAGTCTTTGTGGATTAGGCTCTTAGTATATATTTCCCCCCGTTGACAAGGAACATATGTCTAAGTAATCAATTCCTAATTTCGACTGAAAATATGACTAGGATAAACCTTACTAGGGACTAGTAAGGAATGAGCATGGGGATATGATAACTCTACATCTAATTATGATAATTCCATCAACTAGAGTTAGTTTTGAGGATATATGTGCGTTAATGACATATCATAATGGGCTTGGGGGCATTGCATGTATGACGAATTAAGATTGCTTATAATCAATATTTAATGGCTATGTGTACAACTGCATGTTGAAACAGGCCTTAGATGAGCAATCAGATCGCACGGATGGATTTAGATCGACGAATGGAGTCCAATGGACTCGAAATCACTTAAATCCAACATCTGGAGCTTCCCCAACAAGCCCAAGAAGTTCTGGCCATTGATATGACAATCAACAGTCCACAATCGGCCACGTGGTGCCATCCGCCATGTGCATGCACTGCAACAACCCCGCTTCAGCACAAGGAGACGAGATAAGCCGTCCAAACCAAGGATTAGAGGGCTAAGCCTCGCCAATGCATGCACGCACCTTGCTCTTCGTTATCGTGCACGCAAGGAGCATTCTCCGCAGTCTGATCTCCCATCGGACAGCTGAGCACCCACACAAAGCCTCGACAAAGTGTGGAGGCATCGCAGCAGTCAGCGCCTCTCCTCGCTCACCTTCGACGCGTGATCAAACCTCACTAGCTGTATCCGCGTGCGTAATCAAAATTCAGCTGTTGATGCACATGCAGACGATAAAGATGGAAGCTACGTGGTGTGATCCAGCGTGGCCAAGCACAGACGCGGAATGATCACGTGCGCCCAATGCGTGCAGGGTGCGATCCAAGCATCCAGTCATGCGCAATCTCGGCCATTGAGGTGCGATCGAACGGTCGACGCTTTCCCATTGTGTGAAGGGTGCGAAGGCAGCACCCGCGGGTGTGGGGGGGGGGCGACGTGGTGCGCCCTAAGCTATTTGATGGTGATCTGTGCCTCCGATCCGACGGCTTAGGACATGCGGGCGCGGATTGAAGGAAGATGCACATGCATGTGCTTGGACTGGCGGGCGAGGGACTTCACCGACACTTTTGGAATGGGTTTAGCGATGTCTTGGATGTCACTAGAACCCTTACCTAGTTTGGAAACCCCTTCTTCCTCTATATAAACCTCCTCAACCACCCCATTCAAGGTCATTCAATTCTCATTCACTCTCCATGAAATACTAGCCCTCTCCTAGCTCCACCAAACACTCCATATCCGCTCCCGGAGTTGTTGAGCTGCCAACGGAGCCCCCTCCACCGCCGTGGCCACCTCTCCTCCTCTTCGCACTCTCTTTTACTCTAGATTTATGTTGCACCATTTTAAGTTTTCATCTATTGTTGTATTTGTAAACGATCTTTAATTGCATGCTATATGTTGATGTTGCTTCTTATATCATAGTTCACATCTCCTTAAGTGATTGTCATGTTTTAAACGCAAGCTCTAAGCCTACTCTCTCTCTCTCTCTTTCGTTCTCGTTTTCGCAAGCAAACCATGCTATCATTTTGTGACACTTAAAGCGACTAAAACTAATCTGATTTCACGCCTCCCTGAGATCAACACTTGGACACACAAATCCATATCTTAATTTAAAACTGACTGTGCGAGCACATGCTACAATGACATAATTAAACCAACGCATTCCACGCGTATCACCTGACCACACAAGGTTAGGATGATTTCGTCATCCAGGGTTATAAGTGTTAGAGAATGGATCATTCTGAATGGCGTTGAGCTCCTCGCAGGTCTGAAGAACCCCAGAGAAGTCAAAATACAAGGGTTTAGAGTTCCCCTAACTAGAGTAGGTTGGTTCAGAGTTTCCTCCGAAACCAAGATCAGACAGGGGTGGATATGGATCCATCCCCTGATGAGTGTGGTGATAAATGCTATGCACAACCTCCCTACCAATGGGCGGTTGCGCATATGTGCTCTGCTATGTTGAGGTGGTTCTTTGTAGATGTTGAGCCAATTCATCCACCTTTTTCTCAATAATAGCAACCTTTTCCAGGAGACTGGCAATCAGTTCAGATCGACGGATGCAGACAGACCCTAAGTCTCATGTACCCCCCCGCATGTTTGTCAATGCTCGGGTAGTCGTCCGGTCGAAATACCCATAAATTCATTGTTTATAGAATTCTCGCACATATTCTCGAGAATCTCCCAATTGATATCTTCATGTTGACCCATGATGCTTCCACCTCAGGTTGCATTGACAAATAGCTTGATCTCATCACAGAGCCCATGGTAAAAAGATTGGACTTGTTCCCACTTAGGAACTTCGTGATGGGGGCATCTTCACATGAGATCCAGAAAGCGATCCCATGCCTCATGAAGTGGTTCTCCAGAATTCTATGTGATGTGTGTGATCTGGTGCCTTAGAGCATTCGTCTGCCCAACGGGGAAAAATTTCTATAAGAATTCATTTTATAGTTCTCCCTAGGTATTGATTGGACGATTTAGAGTCTGGAACCAATCGGCAGCTTTACCCATGAGTGAGAAGGAGAACATTGACGTGCGCGTGCGCGTGTTTGGAAGTGTCATTATAGTTTGCACTTACGACGTCGGTTTTAAAGTGAAGAAACGTATGTGAGTCCGAGTGTCAGTCTTAGGGAGGCGTAAAACTCGGATTCTTGTCACTTATTGTCACGAAAATCGTGGGGTTTTGCTTGTGAAAAGGTGTGGGTGAAAAGTGAGAGAGAGAGAGAGAGAGATTAGGGTTAGAATTGTTTCATTAGCAACATGCAACTTGAATAGAAAATAGAGCAAGCAATTGAATAGAAACTAACTTCATTAATCATGCAACTTTAGTTCATAATTACAACACTAGATAAATGCTTGAACATAAGTAAGGTAAAGCTTAAAAGAAGGGAAGAGAGAGAGAGGTGGGGGAAGCGAGGCAGCCACAGTAGTGGAGAGGGCTCCGTCGGCGGCTCGTCATCTCCGACGATTACAAAAGGGCTTAAAGGTAGCTAGGAGGGGGGTAGAGTAGTTGCAAGTGGAGTGAATGCCTTGAATGGGTGGTTGGAAGGGGTTTAAATAGGGAGAAGGGCTTTCCAAATGAAGAAGGGGTTTTAGCGACATCCGAGACGTCGCTAAAGCCCTTCCTAAAACGTCGGTGAAGGCCTCTGCCCGTCGGTCACTCGCCCGCAGCCGTGCTTCATTACGCCTGATCCGTGTGCGCGGCTTGAGAGTCGTCCGATCAAAGATCGGACGGCTGAGGTCTTTGCAACGGGTGTGCTCGGATCGCGCCTTGAGTGCACGTGTGTGCGGGCGTTGTTGATCGGCGTGAGCGCGCACGTGGATGATCGTCGCTTGAGGACGCGCCGCGTGGCGCAATCGTCACCCTTCGCGTGCGGATCTACAGCCTTAATCAGCTGTGCCCACTCGAGTAGCAAATTAGGCAGCACGCGGGGTCTCGAACGCTCGCCGCTGCCTTTGCGAACAACATGCTTCTTGCTGCGCTACTGGGCCAGATTGTCGCGCAGAGGAGGCGAGGTGCACAGGTGTGGAGCGCTGCGGAGCCGTCCGATGGAGGATCAATGGCCGAGATGCGTCCCTTGGTGGAGGATGCGGGAGTATGCTGTGCGCGGATGCGTGGTTTTTAGCCGTCCGATGGGTGATCGGACGGCTTAAAATGGCGCTGCGCGATGAAGGGTGGATGCGGGCTTGGCAAGGCTGACATATGGCGGCCCCATGGCCGTTGATCGTTAGATCAACGATCATAACTTCTTAGGTCTGTTGCGAGAGCTCTAGATGTCGGATTTGGCCGATTTTGGGTCCGTTGGACTCCGTTCGTTGCTCTGAATCCATCCGTGTGGTCCGATTGCTCATCTGAGGCTTGCTTTGACAAGTGCTTATACAAATGGAAATTAATACTATTTTATAAGCAATCTTGACATATGATGCATGTAATGCTCCCATTCTATTTATGATGTGTTATCCGTGCATTTTATTCTTAAGATGGACCTTATTTAATAGAATTATCACCCCAAGATGCAGTGTTATCAAACATCTTCATGAGCAAGATGTCTCGATTTTTTATAGCGGGCATGAAGGACTGGGCCAAATGTTTTAGTTACGTGATGTGCTAGAAGGGATCTTCGGAATTTGAGCCATGGAATTTAGGAATAGCATGAATCATATTTGGCTTGAGTTCAACATTAGGCCCTCTAGTAGGGATTTATACTCTAGGTTCGATCTCCACCACAGTGGGATTGTAATGATCTCGCAACTGAGGCCACGGTGGTGGATTGATGTATGCATGAAATAGATCATTGAGATGTTGTAGTTGATCTTGGAAATTGGGTTCTTCTTCCGCTGGGTGTTCCATGGATGAAGATGAAGATCTAGGCTTAGATGAATCAGAAGAGATATTGATCTGGTTGGAAGGTTGCACAAACAAGTGAGTCGAGGCTTGGCCTCGACGAGAATGAATATCTAAAGGACATCTCAAGGGTGGTCTTAAAGACCTCCTCCCTAACATACATTAGGAAACCAAATGAGGGATAAAATATGTGATGGACCCAATTGAGGCACCTAAAAACTTTTGGATGTCTAGGGAGGTTTGAGGTGGATGACACCTCTTGATTCGAAAATTACTCACCCAAGAAATACTTGGGCAGCCAGGAAGGGAGAGTCCCGTAAAGACCCCTACATGGTAGAGAGTCCCCACAAGTTACAATGTTTCCCCCACCTGACCTTCCTTATCACCGCGGATCTAAGTAGACCAGAATGAATATCTTGACCTCTTAAGTATACCAAATTTTAAACCGGAATGATGGTGCTTTTTGTTTTCACTTGAACTTTAGAGTTGATTGTGATTTGTGACCTAATTTGAAGGTTGGTTGACCAACAAGGTGGATCAACTTCACCTAACTTGCCTTAATGTTGAGGATGAGTTGGGTAATGAGCCCAAAATCACCCTGAGTGGTTTGCAAGCAGGTTATTAAGTCCAAACTTTTAATGATTCAAGTGAATGATAGAGCCTTCTTTTAGGGTTTTCTTGATTAGGTCAATTCAAGCAAGGGTTTAGGTGATACATAATGCGGGGAAATTAAATCTCTTTATTTCAGGCAAGTATGTTTTCTCAATCCTTAGATGGAAATTCTAATATGGCTCTTTTGGTCGAATCAATTTTTTTCCAAATGTGGCTCCTAGGACTCAATCAAGAAGGTGAACAGTCCTAGGCACCTTAGATCCTTAGTAGGTGCAGAAATTTGGAAAGGGATCTCTAGAAAATCAAATCAGGCAACTTAGGTGATTAATTCTATGAAAATAATGCAAGTTTGATCCTAATTGATTTCCTTTTCAATTCTTTCCAGAGATAGGGGAACTAAGAAGATGGAAATGAGATTACCTGCCCCTAGAGTGGCTATTGTGTGGCTGATCTTCTCTGTGTATCTTGCACAAACAAAGCAAAATAGATAAAGCAAGTTAGTAGCAGATCAGAAGTTGTAATTGGTGAAATCAAATTGCGCGTTGTTCCCCGGCAACGACGCCAAAATGTTTAAGCGAATTCGTCATTGCTTAAGAAATGCATCGTAGTATAGGACAAATGCACTCAAAATCATTCAAATTTGTAACTCAGATTCAGAAAAAGTCCGAAGTCGAACACAGAGAGCAAATAATAGCAATTTAATCTCACCAATCATAATAAATATAGGCAATTTTAATCAAAACTTGATTCAGAACAACTCAAAATGATATATAAATGAAATTCAGTATCACAGTGCAAAAAGAATGGGTTAAAATGGTGATTTGAATCACCAATTAACCCTTTGAATGTTAAGCTCAAATATATCAAATTTATCAAGAGTAATTATCAACCAATATTCCACGTCAACCAGATGAAATAACCCAACAAAACCAAGGTACCAGCAGATATCAGATAAATGCACAAGGCCTTTAGACGCCTTAAGTGCTCAGGAGGATCAGCTTCAACAGAGAGGCACATGCCTCTTCTTCTTTCCTTCTTTGTGTCTCAAGGGAGAGATGCAAGGCACAGCACAGCATAGCACAGCACCAATAGAGGCACGAAAGCCTCCCAGCAACTAAGTAAAGAGAGGGCAGGAGCAAGGGCAAAACCGCCCCCCTCTCTCTTTCCTTCTCTTCTTTCTCTCAAAGACCTAAGGTTAGCTGGGTTATCGGGCAGGTAACCGGATCCAAAATAGGGTGCAGGCCTGCAGGCGTGGTCGCAAGCGAGCAGTGAGGCTTAGGCGAGTTAAGCGGGTCATGAAGGTGAAGGGGACTCGACCCCCATCACTTGGGCGAACAGTGGGGTGAGAAATTCTTTATATCCCACACACTCAGCTACAATGTATACGATGTGGGACTAAAAGTTGCACAATCTTCTCTGCACAGGTGTTGTAGATGGAGCTCCAATTGTAGTCGAAAGGAGGCCTTGCTTCGTCAATTGCGGGTCTGGAAGGATGCTTGGGAGTCACCCGTGAAGCTTGGGACTGAAACCTGGAGCGGATGTAGCCAGAGGACTGAAGATGAGGTCGGAGGAATCGCAGCAGCGACGGAGGTCTGGTGAATCACCTGAAAGCATGGATATGGCCTTGCGGCCAAGTCAAACACACTCAGAAGCTCTGCCATGAAGCGACGAGTGCAGGGGTGGGTGCGGTGCGGTGTGCGTGTGCGTGAGGAGGTCTGACGACCTTGAGACATCAATGCGAATGATCATGAGTTGGGTGGAGCGAATGAGCTGCCAATCCCCTCAAGTACTTGAGGGGTTTCGGTCAGTGAAGTGCGGCGGAGGTTTCTGGATTGGTGCGGTGTAGTGGGTTTTCGAGGTTGCCGGAGGTACGCCGGAGACAGGGGAGGCGACGGTGGCACAGGCATTTGGGCGATCTGAAGCAGGTGTCGAGGATGAAAACCAAACCAGTGGGAGTCACGGAGTTGATTGAGGATGGTTGCGGACGACGGAGATGCAGAGGTGGCACCGACTATGATTGCCTAGTGCCGAAGACGAAGGTGCTCCTAAAGGTAGAATGACGACATTCTAAAGGGGTAGGAAGCCCCTCGCAAGTATGGCGAGGTGTGGAGGAACCTGAGGGAGATGAACTTGCTACCTATAGTATGTGGCAGTAGGTGAGGAGGTCGGAGGAAGGGAGTTGCTGGAGCAGAGTTGGAGCTGGTCGGAGGTAGAGGAGAAGAGGGTTTTGTGACCTAAAAACTTGCTAAGGAGTTTGGTCTGGCGAGGGGGACCTTTTTATAGAGTTTAGGTAAGCTTCCAAGCTTGGAAACAAGCTTGATAAGGTCGAATTCTCAGGAGAAGGATTCTTGAAATCCTTTGGTTCGCATCAGCAACATGGACGGATTTGGAGTCTAGAATTAGGATTAATCTATCAGGGATCTTCTCAGGGTCATCCCTTTCAATTTTGGAAAGGATTAGCCAAGTAATCAGGGAGGAATCCCTGATTGAGAGCTCGGTTGTGTGGGTTCACACTTGCCATGGCAGCAGAGACCCAACTGCGAAGAAGATGACAAAGTTGGGGGGTTGTTCGCAAGGATTTTCAAAAGTTAGGGGTGTATGTGAGAGATAAAGAGTTTGAATTGATCAAAATGCAAACTGGGTCAAAATGATCTTTAATTGAGCCCAAATTTTGGTACAAACCTAATTTGGACTCAACGAATCTTGCAGTGAAGTTGGATTTAATTTTGACTAATTTTGATTGGGTAATTTGCGCAGAAACCTAAATTAGGGTAACTTTCTATTTGAGACTCTATTTAAGGTCAAAATGGGTCTCAATGGTCAAATCAAGGATACCAAACCTCATGGAATATTTTTCTATGTTTTTTAGAAGTTTTAGATGGAATTTATCTTGACCATATCCTCTGTTCTTTAAGCGGGTTTGAAATTAGGATTTTGGGTTATTATTGATTCTCGAAATGCGTGAAAACCTATTTTTGTCTGCATGAACCCACTTATTAGACTTTGATGCTATTTTGACCTTAGGTTAACCCCTGGGAAATCTTATGGTTATTTTGTGTTTATGATATGCTGTTAAAATTACAGAATTAACCTTGATTTTTTGTTTTCTTCTCAAATAGCCTAAAGTGATGTTATGACTGTCAGATGATATGTAGGAGCATTTATCTTTCATTCCAGACTAAAAGTGGCTAGTTAGGGCCTATGATGGTGTTCCCATCAGCGAGTATCACCGGAGACAGGCTTATCCTAACTAGCAAGAAGGTCCCAGGTGGCACAGGCGTAGTCGAAGCACCCTTTTAACTCCACCTGGGACAAACCCCGTCAAGTGGTGACTGATTCCAACCCTAAAGCCTCCAAGGCCAGCAGGGATTAGCCCCTTGGGCCGGTAAGGACCCAAGCCCACGTGCCATGAGGTTTGACACACCACCAACTGGCGAGAGTTCGGGCCACCCTACCCTCAAAGGCATCCACCCACCAAAGTGAAGGGTGAGGGTCTGGCCTGCTTCGACCAACGATTGTCATATTGATGAAGGGGCAAGGAAGTGGGACCCTAGTGCCCCATCTCCTGAACGACGCAACGTCGCAAGAGGACACGAGCTTGGCATCCCCCAGGCCACCTCCTAAGGTTGGCCCCCTTCTTGGCTGCCCTTCAAAGAAGGCCCTCGTAGGCAACTGACCCTTGGAGGAATGTGCAATGGACTTGGGTGTCCCGCTTAAAAGGCCAAGAGATGAGTTCCAGACTCTCTACCCCCTATCGCCGCCTCACGTGGAGAGTCGGTCAAAGGCAAGGCACCCACTGTGAATGCCCTTAGCCTAAATATTCTACGGGATAAGCACCATGCGCTGAGTAGCCTTGATGCAGCTTCTCGTGGAAAATGTCCTACTCCCACCTGCTAAGGGGAGCGGACAGACCAGGCACCGGATAATTACTCGGCCCATATAGGCTGCAAGAAGGCCTCTAAGGGCAACCCACCCACGCCTTTACAACGCTAGCCATAGGTGCTCGGCCACTGCTACGGATGGCCCTCCTCACGGGCATCCTAATAGGCCCTGCAAACGATAAGTCGGTAGGATGTAACAGAAGGAGCCTCTATGCCAACTCATTCAAGCAGGCGAAAGGGATCAAGCTAAGACTCCTAAAATGCGATTCACGAAACCCGTTCGAGCGAATCCCATGCAAAGAATACATTCTCACACTTGGCATACGAGCAATCCATATAAGGAATAAAGCAATATATTCTTTTATTTCCTTTACAACAAATATCGACTGTTACATTTCCCAGATTGTGATCACCGGCTAAGTTACAGCTAAAAACAAACAGGAGATTACAAAAAAATAGCGGCAAGACTCAACGGCTTCACCATCAGTTCTTCCAAGATTGCTCACACTCAGAAGAACAGGGTGATAGTGCAGAGGTAGGACAGGCGAACTTAGGTGATGGTGGGGGGGTGATGTTTGGGTAGGCGATGATGGTAGTGGTGATGAGGGCTGTGCACTGTCACTGCATGGCTGGTCGTGGTGGGGTCATGGTGAGGATGAAGGTGAAGGGTGAAGGTGGTGTCACGATGCTCGCCATGTTCATGGTGTAAGTGGGTTCCACGGTGGAGCGGCAACTAAAGATCCCCGCAGGGGGGAGAAGAGATTCATCCCGAAGAAGATGCATAGAGAAGATATTTAAAGAGGGGAGGTAGAATGTATGGGTGGTTTTGCAGTTGGAGAAAGAAGCGGCGTGGAGTAGGCGGTGCGTTAGGATAGGGAATAGGAGTTGTTGCAAGGAGGAAGGCGACACTGTAGGGTGGGTACATCAATTGTCCAAATTGTGTTCCAGACGTCTTAAGTATGAAAATTGGATGGCTGATGTGTACGCCAACCATCTAAAATGATAGATTATGTAGAGAGAGAAGGTGACGTTGGATTTGACTCATGTAGGCTTAGGTTGTAGGCATAGGTCCTAATCTAATTGGGATTTTGAACTGGAAATTGGGTTTAGGATAAGTGGGAGAGGCATGAATGGAACCTCAAGCCATCTTCTCTATTTATTCCTGCAGCCAAAAGAAATTCACACAATTATTTATATAACATAGAAAATTATGTAATCGTATGACATGCATTTATTTTGCAAATAATAATACAATCTAAAATGTAGGAACTATCAACTTAGGCTAAATAATGGTCCACTAAAGTGGACTTATCAGGTACTCCTGCGACCCTGTATTCGGTCAGTTCTCCACAGCGGCTCGAAAAGAAGGGTGCAGCTGCATCTCTCTCCCAAGGAACATCTTGCCAGGGTCACCTTGCAGGCGCCATGAGAGAGAATGCTCTGCCACTCCTCGTTCCCCCACCTGCTTCCTCTTGAGCTCCTTGCGAGCAAGAAGACCACTTCTTTGCATCCCGCCAAGCTTCCCTCACGCAAGATGGACCCCCAGTCGGGACAAGCTGCCGCATCACCTGATATTGCTCGGCAAAGAACACCACACAAGCCTGTGCCAGGAAAAAAAAAACAAGCTAACCGTGCAGGAGGGAGGTCAACCCACAATAGGCATCTCAAGAGATGGAAACCCTTACCTCTCCCTGTGCATTGACTGGAGGCATGAAGAGGGGCTCACCCCCATCCGAAGAGCTGCACATAACTACTCTCAGCCGCTATGTCGAACACGCAGGTGTTCGACGACAGAGCTCTATCCAAGGAGCGAACGAGTCACAAACGTTCTTCCCTACAACTCTTAAGTCCCTCAAGCACGTCCGTAGACGATGGAAGGCGGTGAAGCTAGGCCCATATCAGACCTCTATTTATAGCCCCACTACGCGGGCCCTTAAGGGTGGTAACGTCTTTTCTACCCCCTGTCAATCACTTGCGGACTGTCGATTCCCAAGAAACCAAATCCCAGGAGATACGACACTGATCCCGCGGTAGCGTAACCGCACCAATAAAATCGCCGGTCAAAAATCCCTTGCGTTATTACACGTAGGGCATTCAAAAAGCCTTTCATGCCCTCCTAAAAAGGGCACGATGCTTCGGGCCACAACCTCTCATGGCGACAACGGTGCCTGCTTCAACGTCTAGAGTGGATGAAAGGTCTCCTCCTAAGGACGGCACCAGCTCTGGCTAATGCGCCCCACGCCTACCTTCTGTCTCCTCCCAAGGACAGCTTCGGGTAGGGCCAATGTGCCCCATGCCGACCTTCTGCCACCTGTTAAGGCTGGCACCAGCTCGGGCCAATGTGTCCCACACCTACCTTCTGCCGCCTCCTAAGGCCGACACTAACTCGGGCCAATGCACCTCATGCCTACCTTTTGTTGCCTCCTAAGGCCAGCACCGGCTTGAGCCAATGCACCCCACACCTATCTTTTACTACCTCTTAAGGTTGGCACCGGCTCGGGACAATGCACCCCACGCCTACCTTCTGCTGCCTCTTAAAATTGGCATCGACTCAGGACAATACGCCCCACGCCTACCTTCTACCGCCTCCTAAGGCCGGCACCGGCTTGGGCTAATACGCCCCATGCTTACCTTCTGCCGCCTCCTAGGGTTGGTACTAGCTTGGGCTCATATGCCCATGCCCAAACTCTGTCACCCCCTGAGGCAGACATAACCTCCATTAGCCCCACATTCAAGTGACATCGTCTCCTAAGGACGACACGAACTCGGGCTCATACTCCCCTAACAAGGAGCCTCTCCCAACCAACTAGAAGTAGGTTAAGGCCACTTAACTCCTTAGTCATAAATGTTGCCCCTGCTACAACACAGTCGGATGAACATCTGGGGGCATCACCTATTGCAGAGTTTTGGCCATTCTCACTACTCTCTCAGCAATTCACACTAGTTAAAGAGTGGGGGCATATGATGAGGGGCAAAAAGTGTCATCGGATCCAAAACTCCGCACTCGACCCGGCAAAGCATCCAGCTACCCGGATGAGGGGGTATATAGGCAGAACTGGCACTCTGTCCCACTTGAGACCTGCCGGATCTCAATCAACCTCAGCTTGGGCTGCCAGAAGATCTTGCGCAGCAAGGGCAGAAGATACGAAATGATGGGTCTGACCACCTGCACCTTGATAGCTACCACATAGGCTAACAAATAGGGGTACTAGAGTCCGTCAATGAGAGTGATCTCCCATGTTATAAATAGAGAGGGAACCCTTTGAGAGGAGAGGATTCCTCCCGAGGAGAGGGAGTGAGATCATGTAATATGTATCCCAAAGATTCTAGTGTATAGTTGGGAGCATCGTACTCTCCTCAGACGTACATCCCTTGCGGTGGAACTGGATTACCAAACCCTCATTTTCCCTTATGTTTGCTTGGTGATGGTCGATCTCTCTCACTAAGCGATAGATGCCAATGACTAAATAGCACTTCCTATGCTAATAAATCTTTTGGTAAGCCTTTCGAGGCCCATCAATCACAAAAATCATAGGTTTGTGGGCTTTATAGTTGTTCTGATATCTTCTAGCGTTTGTTCTTTTGCAAGAGAACTTAGGATTACTATTCTTAAAATCATGGATTTGATAAAAAAAATTGTGATCATAAGTGCCACAAATAAAAAGTTCGATAGTCAAGCATTCTCGAGCTCAAAGTTAGTGGCACTACTAGTCTTTTAGGTGGGCAAGTTGTAAAGAACAATGAATATGACTTAGTGTTCTTACGTGTAAGGGCCAGTGAAGATTAGAAGTTTTGAAAGACAATATGACCATTAAAACAAATGTTTTCCTTAAAAGAAAACTCCAAGTCATACAATTTGGATTAGAAATTGCTTCTTGTTTACACCTCTCTCTTGTCGTGCCTTATGGGAAAGTTGACGACAAAACTTTTTTTATCTATTAATTGAAACCAAAAACTTCTAGTTATTCCACTTTTACACCTTTTTCTCATTCGAAAAAAAATCTTTAACATCTTTCTTTCCTCTACAAAAAAGGAGGAAGCTTGACCATTCTTGCATGCAGATCATTTCTTGCATGAAGTTTCTTTTAAACTCCAAAAGACACCTAAATATGGAACATGAAGTTAAAACTTGTATAGTGGTTTCCAATTCAATGTCATCTACCATAACCAAGTAGTAGAAGAAGCAATGGGAGTTCTTCTTGAATATGATTGAAGGTTTATGATTGGATGATATAGATTGGATGAAAGTTTCTTGTCATAGCATGCAAGTCTTTGACATATAGCTGAAGGTGTAATTGCTTGGAACATCCATTGATGGGTACAACAAAAGTCAAAGGAGTTTACATGGCTAGAAGGATCCATTTTTTGAGGTACAGGATGGTTTATTAGGATCTAATGTAATGCCTAAAAGGATGCCGCCAGAATTTCAACTTCAACAATGACCTATTGTGTAGAATTGCTCTCTTTATTTAGGGATTGACAACCGTATGTATTATGTTATGGATGATAAAGGTAGAGATGCTATACGTAGTCATGTGAGGTGTTGTGAGGTAAATATTGTTTACGTAAAATGTGAAAAATTTTCTCTAACTAACTTAAAAACCATATAATCCTACACCATGTGATATAATTTCTCATTATCGACGGTCTTCCTTTTGAGGTGCACTTCTAATATAGTGCTATTCGAGATTGCCAATAGAAGATGAAAACAAGATTTATTGTAGCAAGAGATGATTTATGTTGAAAGTAACGGAACCAATCAACATGGATCTTTATGAAATCTGCCTTAATCCATGGCCTTTAGCTTCAGTCATTTTTGGGCAACAAAACTGACAAAATGCAATACCAATTACTTCTCAATTAACGAATACTGACGTGAGGACAAGTGCAGACATCGAAAGACAGCAAAGAATTACAGTACACGAGGGAAATAAATAAATAAATATCAAAACGAAATTGAGGATTCTTTCCATCCCCAAGATATGAGATATATACAGGTATAATTGGTTTTCCGTTAAACTATTGTTTATCTTGGATTCCCACTAAGATGTTATGCTTGGGCATTCGTCTGGCTTTCGCGTTTCATTTGAACAGCAGCCCTCATCAGACTCCCTCTAGTAATGACCCCAACCTAATTTTAGTGCAGAAGAGAAAACAGGAGTAAGCAATAGCACGTATCATTAGAATGAGATAGAGCTACAAGAAACTCTAAGCAAGAACAAGCTATTTAGATGAGTTTAAGGTGCGTACCAGTTTGCCAGAAGCATCCACAACAGGAAGCCGGTGGTGTTTTGTTTCAAGTAACAACCTAAATGGAACAACAAGAAAAGAAAGAGCAATTTGAAAATTAGGTACATGTTTAAGAGTCCATGTGAATCATGTGCTTTTGAGATTTAGGCTTGTCTTTTAACCTTGCAGCATCGTCAAAGTTTGTTGACTCACGAAGGACCAAGGGGGAAGCTGTCATGACATCACTGACAACCTTGCCATGGTTTTTGCTCAACAACTTCTGGATCTCATGAAATGACTGCAGCATAAAGCAACTCAAAAGATCAGGACCATTTCCCGAAAAATCGCAGTCCCACAATTTGGAGGGAAAATAGTAAATTTGTTATACATGCCTTCAATACATAGTTTGAGAATACTTTGTTTTAATTTTCTTGTTGAACTAACATATCAAGGTCGGTTAGAAACAATCCCAATGAACTCAAGCCATATCTAGAATTGATGGTGATTTCTATTATTCTTGATGATGAACTTAGTAGTTACCTATCCTAATCATGTGTGAGCCTTGAGTAAATGTCAAAAACAAAATCCTCTCAATTCAAAAGGCGAGTTTAGGGGAGAACAATTACTTACTTCCCAAGAGCTATTGACATCAGGGAATAGGTTGGCGTTGGTTTTTCTCTTGCCTGATTCACAAAGAGAGAGAAAAATAAGATTCTGCTCTCCGAATAATTACGATTCATGCATTCATAGAAGAATATAAACAACATCTTAAGAAATAATAGGTGAATGATCTAAAAAATCCACAAGATACCGGAAATAGAATCCAAAGCCAACAAGTCATAATCGGACACCACCCCAACCTGCACGATGATAAGAATATTGCTCGTTTAACATCACACTCGATTACGTAAAGAGATATATTATTGCAAGCTCTTATGTGTTTCCACTTTCAAATGCTAGTGAATTTGTTAAATCTGTCCAAATATTGGAATCAACAATCAAGAGAATTAGCTGCACAATATCAACACTGTCATTCTCATACTCCAAAACACGCATTTGACATGAGCAAATTCCCATCAGAGAAACAAAAGCTTAAAAGGTGACTTCTCCCTCGGGACTTCTTTTTATCAAACTAATACTTTTTGCTTTTTATTGCCAAACCGATACTTATGCTTGCAATGGAGATGCTCAAAGTTTCAAAATCAGTAATTAACTTTTGGGTGAAAATATATCCCAAATCTAATTTTTCAAAGAAATTATACTTTTCTAAACTGCTCTGCCAAGATCCCTGACATGAGCTAAGTTGAGGACTGTTCAATTACACAATGAAGATTCAAGCATATTACAGAAAGGCACCAAATTTAAATCAATAGGATGCTTCCAATGGCATGTACAAATTTAAATGGAATTTAATTTCAAGAGAGTTAGATGAAAACTCTGTATTATCCTCCCAACTTGACAGCCCGAATTTTATTTTGAGAAATACATTCAAGTGTATAGTGAGCAAAAATTGGGGAAAGATAGAGAAGATAGGCACATACCAATCTCTGGCCATCATCAATTACTGGGAAACCTGAGATTCCATCCTCCACAAGCATCTGCAATGCTGTAATCATTGGCCAGGAACAAGAGTCAGTTGGTATCTAAGAACCTACATGAATTGACTAATAAATTACGGTAGCGGTATTCTTCTCTTAATACCTGCTTCTATAGCGGTGTTGGGCTTTACAACACGCAGGTTATCTCTTCTTGTCATGAATTCTCCTACCGTCACGACTTGATTGCTTCTCTGTGGTCATCAATAGGGAAAACAACAAGAACAACAATCACAACCAAGGTATTGCAGCACAAGGAAAAGAATTCTAGAAAGTTATAACAACAACACGACACCATCTTGAACTGAAAAACAACAAACAACAGACACCCTTAGTCGAGAAAAAAAGGCCCCAAATCTGTATAAAATGAAAGCATGTGATTAACAAGCAATATTCGATGATACAGGCTAACAGATCTACTGGGATGAACCAGGCAATCCTCTTCGATAGAACTCTTAAGATCGGTTTATTTGACATGTTACAAAATTCAACACCTCTTCTTGCTTACTTTGCAGGAGCATTAGACATGGGGTTAACATCTGTTTCTATTTACTCAAAATATGCGTCGATCTGTGGTGTTGAATGAAGAAAACGGTTCATAAAAAGAGCGTTTGACATCACTTTCAACTTAACATCAGTAGGAACCTAAGTTTTGCAAAACCCTTACTTATTTATTTATTTATTCTTTTTGTTGGTAAAGGATAGAAGTTTTGAGAGGTGGTAGGAGTAGGGAGGGATAATTCGCGAAACAGGGTTCATCCTCTCCCAGCCCTGTTAGGCTATTCCCTCTCCAATTGTAAACAGGGGATAGCCAACAGTACGGTTTGATGCCTGTCATGCCATGCCATACCAGTGGAGATTTGCTGCTCATAGTAATAAATAAATAGTAGTACAGCAGAAAAAGGTGTTGTTGGAGTGAGGTGGGGCTACAAGATAGCATAGATTTTGACTTGAAAAAAGGGAAAGAAGAATCATCACATCAAGTTAAGTAAGTGCTCATACCAAACCGGAGCCGTTGCTATTAATGGCGGAGGTACCCCCTCTCCTGCCGGTGGCAACCGCGCATGGTCTGGTTGCGAGGGATCGCCGGCCCGCCGCAACCTGTTGGGTGGGGACTGCCACTGATCCGGAAGAGAGAACAGAAACCTCCATAACTAACCGTGCGTACTTCAACCGATAGACAAATCTACTTGAGATGCGATGAGGGAATTAGATGGGGATGGAGGAGGAGGAGGAGGAGAAAGCTAGAGAGTGTGGGAGAGGTCTATCTATGCCCCCTCGATCTATTTATAGGAATTAGAAAGGCTCCTCCCATTATCTATCCCTCCCCGGTGTGCGTTTGTGTGCGTATACGTAGTTACGTGTACAGATACCGGAACGGGGGAGAAGCGGCGGCGCACGCGGGGAAGGAAAGATAGCGGAAACCGCTTTTCCTCCCGGTGTGGGTGGGTACGGATAGGAAATGGGTAGCACAGCGATCTTCCCGGAAAGTGAGAACGGTAATTGGATCGTGGCCGTCCATAACTGGCGGTTCGATCTGACCGGCGGGGATTTTCTTTGTTTTGTTGTCGTCCACTCGTTCGTCGGAGATGACCGTAACGGCCGTCGCCACGTGCGTCATGCACGGCATAACATAAGAAGGGGCCGTTTTCTGGACTAGAGTTTATATTTAGTTAGGAATTCCCAACACGTCTAGAATCTTTGAACGCGGGCAAACCATGCAATGCTTCCAAGACTTTCCATTCATCTGTGTCCGTGGACCCGATTTTGGTCAAGGAATGGCCACTCTCATGTTCGAGATGATCGACGCATGTTCGTGGTTCTTTTGTCCGATGAGGTTATCATGAATCGAATTGTTTGCGTATTTGTTTTGATTGCTTGGAATTGAGGAAGAGATGAACCGACTACTTAGTTATGAATCGGAATCAAGTGGTCATCGCTTTCGTCTTATTGGAAAGTCTACCGTTAATGTTGATGAATATTAACGATTAATTAATTAATATTGACTTTGGGCATGCTACTGATGGAACAAATTAAGTTCTGATATCTTGGTACTCACCAATTACAGAAGCTCCCCTATAGTGTCTGGTGCAGCAGCGTTTGTACTGATCATTCTATCGGGTATGCACCAAAGTCCTCAGTTTTCTTGTATTAGAAATTTACAATTGTTAATAATTATTAACAACTTAATAATTATTGACCTTGGGAAACTTGCTCGGATTCAAAAGATCTAACATCTTGGTTCTTACAAATTAAGGCCTAATTTGATAAGGGGAATAAGTTTTTAGAATAAATATGAGAACAATGAAGGAGTGGAATAAATATTGAAATAAGTGAGTTAATTAATTTTAGTGTTTTGGTATATTAAAGTTATTCTATACATAGCGGAATAATTTTGCCCTTGTTTAAGTTCACTTAACTCGATGTAAATGGAGAGCGGATTAAGTGACGTGTTAAATATTTAACTCGACGCAAACTTACTTAACTTGTCAATCAAATGCCTCCTAAGATTGCGTTTGGCAATGGGTTAGCAGGTGGAATATAGACTTGCGGGTGGGATAGGAATAAGTTAAAGACTTATCCAAAAGGGTTTCAGAATTCCCTATTGACATCACATCAATATTATTTTTTACATCATATCAATATCAATACCTACTCACATCAACCTTAATATATACTAAAATATACCGACTCTAATATAGTATACCCACTCACGCCATATTATAATATTAAAATATTACCATACCAATCATTACAAGTTCCCAATTATTACAAATTTGCCAACTAAACACCTCCTTCAACTTATCACACTCCAATCCTATCCCAGAATAGCCAAAATCCCCAACCAAACACAACCTAAAGGAGCTCGAAAACTTCCCCTATCTCCTTCTAAAAGGTTATGGTATTGAGGTAGCAAATGTTAGGGTTCTAGTAAAAGTTGGGGTTCACACCCACTCCTCAACTTTCTTCTCACTGTCGAGGGCTACTATTCAACCCTTATTCATATTAGGAAAATTTTTAAGAAGGGACATCGACCCTAAATAAAGTTGAATTTGAGGCATGGGTTAGGGGGGTTAGAAAAAGGGGTACGGTATGCGATTAGCAATACCAGCTCATGATTTGGATTTATGTGCACGTGATCAAGGGAGGGCACGTGATATATGCCATGCTTGGTAAATGCAGAAGAGGAGCTCAGGATCCTCTGTCATGCTTGGGAAATGCAAAAGAGGAGCTTGGGAGTGGGAGCCACGTTATGCTATGCCTGGGAAGTTGAGAAAGGGGACTTGGGAGTTGGAGCTGTGCTTGGGAAGAAAGGAATTCCCTGCTATCGCCCTTCCTAACCATGAAATTGACACTCCCCCTTGGCAACCGCGACACCACGCCCCTGTTCTTTCACGTGCGTGCTAAAGCAACCTTTCCAAGCTCGCATACATCGCCTCCTATCAAATACCTGTGACTAATGTCACACCAATGGCTACCATCAATCTTACTTTCTCTACCTCTATAACTTGTGACCTCAATTTTATCCATCTCTCTCAAGCTCTTTTTCTCGCTCTCCCCACGCTCTAACTCCCTCTTGATAAGTGCACTCGCACTCACTCTCGCTGTCGTTCTCCCTCACGCCACCTCTCCTACGACTCAGCCACATCATCATCATCTACATTGCCATCATTCTCAACATCATCTCCCACTCTTCGGTGTTATTTATTTGAGGTAAATTAGTTTCATTTTATTAAATTTTTTATGTGCAAAGAAACTAAAATTAGTATATTTTTTAAATAAAAAATAAAATCAGTATGTTCTTTAAAAAAAAAATAGTACTCTTTGATAGTTTATGTGAAAATAAAATAAAAAAAATGAAAACAAATATTTTCTTTGAAAATAAAATTAATATCTTCTTTGAATCGTAATCATTTTATGTAAAATAAACTCGTAAAATTATTTAATTAAAAATATTAAAATGATGCATAGATTGCAAATATATGGTTTCTATCTTTTATATTTTACATCTATCTTTTATATATTAATGTGTATAAAATATAGTTATCTTTTTACACATTGATGTTTAATTATAGTATGGTGTTTGATAATATATGAAATCATAAAAAATCAAACAAGTGAAATTAATTTTGACCAGGGAAAAAATTATTCTCACAAAAAATTGAAATGTAGAATGATAATGTGTTATCTTATCTAAGTATCATTTAATTTAAAAAATTTGCTCCAATTATCTAGTAAAATATAAATATGTATCTTTTTTCAATAAATTGCTAAAATCATTAAAAGTATAGTGTGTAAAATTAAATTCATTAAAAAGATAAATAAGAAATGATATTTCACAAATAGAAGTCAAATAAATAAAATATAATATTTTAATATAATTTTATTTTATAAATATATTAGAACTATTTATTAAAAATTTGATAAATATTTAAACCATAATATAATCAAAATTTTTATTAGTATCATCATGTTTAAAGTGAAGATAAGATTGTAATTTATAAATATTTATCCTCTTTAAATTATGAATTAATGTATAAATCATTTTGTAAATTAAATTGATACTAAACATTTTGATATATCATATCGTTTAAATATCTTCATGTCTCTAAAGTATGTTTACACATTTTAATTTCAAATTAAAAAGCATGCTTATGTTGTTAAAATGGTTCATGACCTTTTAATCAATTTCCTTATGTCATTATAATGGTTTATGATCTTTTAATTTAAATCTACATTATGTCAGATAATGGAGGCATTTTTGTTTATCATCATACGATGGGGTGGTCGAGTGGTAGCTTACCTTGATAATGTTACGTACGAAGATGACATAGTAAAATGGTTAAAGTTAGAAGATCTGTGACATTTGAGAAAATGCTATCTCATGCGTATCGTGTAACTGGCTATGATCCATAGGCTTATCAAGCATGGTTAATGTGTAAAGTTAAGATTCAAGATTCAAGGTCATTTCACTTTGATATTGATGACAATGAGTCCTTGTATACTATACTTAAGGGAGATGCTGTGTTAAGACCCATGCTGTTAAGCCTTTTTAAGACGTCCGGACTTTAGGTCAGACGTCTGGTAAGACGTCTGGACTGAGGGTCAGACGTCTTGTAAGACGTCTGGACTCATTTCCAGACGTCTGAAAATCGAAAATCTTGGGTACGAACTTACGTTTGCGCGCAGATAGTACCCCTTGTTTTCCTCCGTCTTCTCTCTCTCTTCAGCTCCCAGCGAAAACCCTAAAACCTCACCCTTATAAACCCCTCCTCTCCCTCATTCCACCCCCACTTCCCAGCTACTTTCTTCCTTCCTCTAACGAGAGTAGCAGAGCGAGAACGGTGGAGAGGAGCGGCGTGAGAGGAGAGGAGGAGCAACGTGAGAAGGAGAGGAGAGCAAACTTGCGAGCTCGCGTGGGAGCTCGCCGGTGAGCTCACGGCTGGACCAGCGCATGCGCAAGGTGGAGGAGTGCATTGGGGAGGTCCTACCTGACACTGCTGCAGCCAGAGCAGCAGATGAGAGGGCGCGGTGCGGCCACGGGCGGTTCAAGAGGGTGGAAGCAGGTTTTGGTTCTGGGTTTTTCCCAGAATCAGACGTCTGGAGCGACGTCTGGACGACGTAGCCGACGTTTGGAGGAGGTTCCAGACGACTGAGGAGTAGACTTCGCGAAGGTACGTCTTCTTTGCGGATACGGCCATGCAGGCCGCTTCGTCGAGGCACTGTTTCATGCCTTTTTGAGGAGATTTCGTTGATTCGCGTAGGAGTTGCGTCGAGAAGGCGCGGGACACCCCCTCCCACGTACTTCAGACGTCTGGGCGAGGCACTAGACGACGGAAAGTGCTTCTCGACGTCCAGAGAGGTGGTTGGACGTCTGGAACTGGGTCCAGACGGTCCAGCGGAGTTCCTGGACGTCTGAGGAGTGGCACAGGACTTGAGGTATGGCACTGGACACTTTTAAGATGTCTGGAAGTTGTTCTAGACGTCTGATTTGAGTTAGGAATACTATTTTTGACCCTTTTAGGGTCCGTTTGAGGTCCAATTTCCGCAATTAAGATACCGATGTTTCCCGTATGATTTCCCCTACTTGTTGGAATACTTTCTATACTATTCTGAGTATTCTCTTGTGATTGATCCTTGTGATAGGACCTCGTTCCGTTGTATGTTCGGAGCTTGCTGAGGCACGCGGACCTGCCGTTCAAGACCCCACTACTCCTGGGTTTGCTGGTAGAGTGGCTTCCCCTTAAATTAATTACAACTTAGCGCATGTGTAGAATGAATGATTAGAACCTAGGATATGACATGAATCCTAGGACTAGAAATACTGGAATGTCTGTATTGAATGAATGGATTTCAGTTTTGCATGAGTAGATAGAATGATAACAATTGCCTGTAAATGAATAACAGTTGCCTATGAAATAGGTAGTATTTGTGTTAGTTAACTGTTGAATGTAACTTTCCAGTTGCATACGTGAAATGACGTAATATAAGTTGATGTATATAATTTGAAAATGGAAAGGTGAATGTTGGAAACACGAGCTATCTGTAAATAAAGTGAATATGGAATAGAGATACAAATTACATGTGTATAACCTGAGAATGGAAATAGAAATGATGAAACCTGGTATGGAATGACACGAGGAATATGAACATGAACCCTACAGGGAATTAGGAGATGAGCTCGTGGGGATAAATGGAATGGATCTGGGAATGTGCTGGGAAGTGTGCTGACCCTTGAATACGTGGTACCAAGGGGAGCACATGTTACCTCTTAGTGTAGAGGGGAGCTTGCCGCCTTCGGGTTGAGACCCAGGGTGGGTTTGGCCACTTTGTACCGACTCTGTGGCCCTCGTGTACACTGTACCGGGGAGAGCTACTAGTGTAGGGAGAGAGCTAACCACCCCACGAAGCCCGAGGTTCAGTTAGCCGCCCTACACTGACTTGCTAGGCCCATTGGGCAAACCAGGGTAGTCAGGTGAGGGTGTGCGGACTGTGGAGGGGCGAGACCCCTGTTATTGAGATGGCTATGCCCTATACTGGTTCCGTGCTATGCTTTGGGCACACTCGCTAACGGAAATGACTGATCACATGCCAGTGCGGGATAGCTACCCGTGCGTTTATCGCGCGTGCCGTAGTCACCGTTACATCTGTCCGTGACCTTGGGGTGGTTGACTGGGTGTAAGACCACCACAGGGGACTCTCCTGGCTAGGAGAGCACCACGTGCGACTCCTACTCTTCGGAAAAGACTGCAATCAACATCATTCCCATGAGAAACATTCGAGATCAAGAAAGAGACCTGATAAATAAACCAAGTGGTGAAAGAAAGAATAATTAGTTAAAGAAAGAAAGAAATTGAAAAACAACAGCTACCTGTCCACCTTTACTGCTTTAGTTAGTTGGTTGCCACTCTACTCAGCGTTCGCTGATGTTTTGTACTCATAACCCCTTTTCAGGTCCAGGTGTTGAGCAACCAGAGACTATGGCTGTAGAGGGTGTTGGGTCAAGTAGAGCATAGTAGTTGTAGCTTTCTGTTGTACTCCTTTTTTAGTTGTAGTGAGTAGTTCTTGCACCTCTGTACTCTTACATTTTGAACATTATATTCCTGTACCCGTTTACTTTTCTACTGTTGTGGTGGTGTATACTGTAGTAGTTTTACTTCTTCATTGCTGTACTTTTGTTACCGTTAGTTGCTTAGCATGGTGAATGTGGTTTACTTTCTTGCTTTTTGGTTGCTTTCTCATTGGACGACCGGGTCTTGGGATCAGTCGAGTCGGTCCGGTCTTGTGTCTTGTAGAGATTCGGGAATCGGGTCGTAACAAGATAATATCAAAGCAAGGTCGTCCCGAGAAGTGAACCAACTAGCTTGAGAATAACCAATTCACGTGCTTGTAACTAGAGTAACCACCACAACGTGCCCTTTTGACATCCGTCCTAAGGTTCTTTCGCTGAAGTTCATTAGAGTTGATGTCTTCTGTTTGTCTTCTGCGTCTCCTTGCAGGAGATGCCTCATCGGAGAATTCCCGAGATAGGCCGTGGACGTGGCCTTGGACGAGGTCGGAGGGACAAACGTGTCGAGCTTGGAGTATGAGCTACCCCTTCTCTCCTCTTGAGCATACAGTCTCAGGACCACATCCAATTGATCCGAGAGGTTGTTCGAGAAGAATTTCAGCTTCCACCCACTTTGCCACCCCCTCATCTCTCCTCCGAGGGTACGACGGGAGAGTTTTTCGTGGAACGACATTTTCACCGTCGCACCAGGCGAGTTAGAAGAGCTCGAGGAGGGCACGCTGCGCCTGCAGGAGAGCCGTCTCATTTTGCAGGGCCATCAGTAGCCTCTGGGGGCCCCCGACAGGGGCCAGCTGTCAGCACTGGACCACTGCCTAATCGTCAGCAGGGACCTACCGAGGGAGGGAGTTGAGTCCCCCTCTGCTACCAGTGTGGCCAGTCGGGTCACTTCAGGAGAGACTGCCCGTCTAGGACTAGAGCACAGTAGACGCTCATCACACCAAGTGTAGGAGGCCGTGGTTCCCAAGTGCGTGAGGGAGGACAGCAGTCGAGGGGAGGGTACCGGCCAGCTGTCGCTAGCTCGGCCCCGGGGTTGGCTATTTTGTCCGCTTCCAAGATTGAGGGGTGTCACGACGTCTTGACTCACGGAGACGTCATAGCTTCATTTTCTGCGGTGACAGGTATGGTTACAATTTTTGGCCTTTTGGAGTACATATTTCTTGCTTTTGGTACGACGTACTTTCTTACCCCACCTGTTTATCACTACTTTGGGGTCTGATAGCACTCCATTAGAGGATCCTTTGTGATCAGAGGTTCGGGTGGTCAGCTATTTGTAGCTGAGGAGGTTTACACAGGCTGTGAGGTCAGTGTTGGAGACACAGCCTCCCCGCTGACCTGATTGTAATACTGATGGAGGACTTTGGCGTAATTCTGGGGATGGATTGGCTGTCCGCTCACCATGTTTTTTGTGGACTATTTTGAGAGGAAGATCATCTTCTCCATACCAGAGATGCCTTCTTTTGAGTTTCATGGACAGCTAGTGGATAGAGGCTTCAGGTGCATTTCTGCACTTCGGGCGGTGAGACTTTTGGGCCAGGGGTGTGAGGGCTTTCTGGCTTGTGTAGTGGCAGAGCACAACCCCGTGGTAGGCTTTCAGAGTATTCCGATGGTCAGAGAGTACCCCCACGTTTTTCCGGAGGATCTGCCAGGACTACCGCCTGAGCGTGAGATCGAGTTCGAGATCTCACTGGTACTGGGGACCAGCTCCATTTCTACAGCACGTTACAGGATGACACCACTTGAGCTGCGAGAGCTCAAGTCCCAGTTGCAGGATCTTCTGGAGAAGGGCTTTGTGAGGCCCAGTGCATCTCCGTGGGGAACCTCGGTATTATTTGTGAAAAAAGAAAGATGATACCCTATGCCTTTGTGTAGACTACAGATAACTGAATAGGGTCACCATCAAGAACAGGTATCCGCTGCCGAGGATTAATGATTTGTTTGATCAATTGTGAGGTGCCATGGTCTTCTCCAAGATAGACTTGAGGTCTGGCTACCACCAGTTGAGGATCAAGGAGACCGACGTCTCTAAGACAGCTTTTCGCACCCGGTACGGACACTACGAGTTTTTGGTCATGCCGTTTGGGCTGACCAACGCCTCTGCTGCTTTCATGGATTTGATGAATCGGGTGTTCAGACCATATCTGGATCAGTTCGTGGTAGTATTTAGCGATGATGTGCTCATCTACTCTCAGGATTAGGCGTAGCACGGACAGCACTGGCTGATGGTTTTGGACACATTGAGACGACATAGGCTGTATGCCAAATACAACAAGTGCGAGTTCTGGTTGAGGGAGGTGACCTTTCTAGGTCATGTGATTTCAGGGGATAGCTTGGTTGTGGATCCAGCCAACGTTGAGGCAGTGCTCAGGTGGGAGAGACCATGTATAGTGACAGAGATTTGTAGTTTCTTGGGACTGGGAGGTTACTACCGGCGGTTTATCAGAGGTTTCTCGCAGATTGCACGTCCTATGACATAGTTGACCTGGAAAGACGTGCCCTTTTCTTGGACAGACGCTTGTGAGGTGTGTTTTCAGGAGCTGAAGGAGAGGCTGACTTCGGCTCCCGTGCTTACCATCCCAGACAGCAGTGACAGGTTAGTTGCATACACGGATGCCTCTTTGTAGGGGTTAGGGGGTGTGCTCATGCAGTGGGGTCACGTTGTCGCTTACACTTCACGGCAACTGAAGCTCCATGAGCATAGCTATCCTACCCACGATCCGGAGCTGGCAGCTGTCGTTTTCGCGCTAAAGACATGGAGGCACTACCTGTACGGTGAGACTTTTGAGATATTCATAGATCATAAGAGCCTCAGGTATTTATTTGATCAGAAGGAGCTCAACATGAGACAGAGACGTTGGTTAAAGCTCCTGAAGGACTATGACTGCAGCATTTCCTACCGTCCAGGGAAGGCCAACATGGTGGCTGACGCCTTGAGCCGGAAGGTGCTCGCCCATTTGGCCAGTTTACAGGCATGGAGTTGGAGACTCATGGAGGAGATGGGCAGTTGGCAACCCCTAGAGTTACCGGGGCACTGTGGGACAGTGACTGTGACACGACAGACGAGGCCAGAGCTGATAGACCGCATCATTACAGGATAGATGGCAGACCCGTACCTACAGTCGTTGCGTGATAGAGTACTGTTAGGGGACCCTGGAGACTTCTCCTTTACTGACGAGGTGCTACGCATGAGGGGACATTTGTGCGTTCCCAGGGACGAGGAGTTATTGAGAGAGCTCCTGACTGAGGCACACAGTTCCAGGTTCACCATACATCCCGGGAACACAAAGATGTATCATGATCTGAGACGTGACTTTTGGTGGAGGGGGATGAAGCGGGATGTAGGTGAGTTCGTGCAGCAGTGTTTAGTGTGCCAGCAGGTGAAGGCCGAGCATCAGAGGCCTGCAGAGCCGTTGCAGCCACTTCTAGTGCCAGAGTGGAAGTGGGAGAGCATCACCATGGACTTGGTGGTGGGCTTGCCCGTTACCAGCGAGAACACGACGCAGTCTGGGTGATTCTAGATAGATTGACGAAGATGTCACGTTTCTTGCCGATCCGAGTCACCTTGGGACTAGCACAGTTGGCAGAGAGGTATATCCTTGACGTGGTACGTCTGCATGGAGTTCCGTGGGAGATTGTATTCGACCGGGATACCCGCTTTACGTCCCAGTTTTGGGCTGAGTTTCAGCAGGCTTTGGGGACACGGTTGAGGTTCAGCACGGCGTACGACCCCTAGACGGACGGACAGTCGGAGCGCACGATACAAACGCTTGAGGACCTTTTGCGTGCTTGTGTACTGGACTGGAGGGGCTTTTGGGAGGAGCACTTGCCCCAGGCAGAGTTTGCATATAATAACAGCTATGCCGATCAAAAGTGCTGAGAGGTGTAGTTTGAGGTTGGGGGTCACGTTTTCCTTCGCGTTTCGCCCATGAAGGGCCTGCAGCATTTTGGGGTGAAAGGGAAGCTCGCGCTAAGGTTTGTAGGGCTCTTTGAGGTCCTGGAGTGGGTGGGACCCATTGCTTACAGGCTTGCCCTTCCTTCCCAGCTTTCTAGTGTACACGACGTGTTCCACGTGTCCAACCTCAGAAAGTACGTCGTCGGTCCCAGTCACGTTATGAGCCACGAGAGTGACGAGGTGGGTGATGACCTAACCTACTCCAAGTGACCAGTGCAGATACTAGACAGAGCCGTCTGAAGTTTGAGACGGAAGCAGGTACCCCTGGTGAAGGTCTTGTGGAGGAGCCAAAGGTACGAGGAGGCTACCTGGGAGCCTGAGGCGGCAATGCGAGAGCGGTACCCGGAGCTCTTTGAGGGTACGTCTTTTCGAATCGGCTTCAGTCCTCTTTGAGCTTGTTATGCATATGTTGTTCTTTTTCTGCACCCTAGCAAGCTTAAGTTTCGGGGACGAAACTTCTTTTGAGTTTGTTATGATGTTAAGACCCATGCTGTTAAGCCTTTTTAAGACGTCCGGACTTTTCAGACGTATGAAAATCGAAAATCTTGGGTACGAACTCCCGTCTGCGCGCGTGCTGTGCGCAAACAGTACCCCTCATTTTTCTCCGTCTTCTCTTTTTCTTCAGCTCCCAGCGAAAACCCTAAAACCTCACCCTTATAAACCCGTCCTCTCCCACATTCCACCCCTACTTCCTAGCCACTTTCCTCCTTCCTCCAGCGAGAGCAGCAGAGTGAGAACGGCGGAGAGAAGGAGAGACGTGAGAGGAGAGGAGCAGCATGAGAAGGAGAGGAGAGCAAGCTTGCGAGCTCGCGTGGGAGCTCACCGGTGAGCTCACGGCCGGAGCGGCACGTGCGCAAGGCGGAGGAGTGCGTCGGGGAGGTCCTCCCTGACACTGCTACAACCGGAGCAGCAGGTGAGAGGGCGCGGCACGGCCATGTGCGGCGCAAGAGGGCGGAAGCAGGTTCTGGTTCTGGGTTTTTCCCAAAATCAGACGTCTGGAGCGACGTCCAAACAACGTAGCCGACGTCTGGAGGAGGTTCCAGACGACTGAGTAGACTTCGCGAAGGTATGTCTTCTTTGTGGATACGGCCATGCAGGCTGCTCCGCCGAGGCACTATTTCATGCCTTTTTGCGAAGATTCGTTGATTCGCGCAGGAGTTACTTCGGGAAGGCGCGAGACACGCCCTCTTACGCACTTCAGATGTCTAGGAGAGGCACCAGACGACGGAAAGCGCTTCCAAACGTCCAGAGAGGTGGTCGGACGTCTGGAACTGGGTCCAAATGGTCCAGTAGACTGTGGAGGGGCGAGACCCCCTATTTGGTTCTTAGGGGCTAGACCCCTGTTACTAAGAGGGCTGTGCCCTATACTGGTTCCGTGCTGTGCTTTGGGTGTGCCCGCTAATGGAAACGACTGACCGCGTGCCAGTGCGGGGTAGCTACCCATGCGTTTATCGCGCATGCCGTAGTCACCGTTACGTCTGTCCGTGACCTTGGGGTGGTTGACTGGGTGTAGGACCACCACGGGGGACTCTCTCGGCCAGGAGAGCACCAAGTGCGACTCCTCTTCGGAAAAGACTGCAATCAAGATCGTTCCCACGAGGAACATTCGAGATCAAGAAAGAGACCTGATAAATAAACCAAGTGGTGAAAGAAAGAATAATTAGTTAAAGAAAGAAAGAAATTGAAAAACAACAGCTACCTGTCTACCTTTACTGCTTTAGTTAGTTGGTTGCCACTCTACTCAACGTTCGCTGACGTTTTGTACTCGTAACCTCTTTTCAAGTCCAGGTGTTGAGCAGCCAGAGCCTACGGCTGTAGAGGGTCTAGACTCAGTAGAACCCAGTAGTTGTAGCTTTCTATTGTACTCCTTTTTCAGTTGTTGTGAGTAGTTCTTGTACCTCTGTACTCTTACATTTTGAACATTATATTCCTATACCCATTTACTTTTCTACTATTGTGGTGGTGTGTACTATACTAGTTTTACTTCTTTACTGCTGTACTTTTGTTACTGTTAGTTGCTTAGCATGGTGAATGTGGTTTACTTTCCTGCTTTTTGGTTACTTTCTCGTTGGACGACTAAGTCTTGGGATCAGTTGAGTCGGTCCGGTCTCGTGTCCTGTAGGGATTCGGGAACCGGGTCGTAACATGCTGTGATGGATGAAATGTATATCATTATAGATCCCATTCCTAGGAATGCTTGAAAACATTGTATTTCTTATTCAATTTCATGTAATTAGGGACGACCTTGTAGGAGACATTATTTTCTATTAGGTTCATCCATTCTTCACTAATGAAATAGGATATGCTACATGCACATTTACCATTAGCACATTAGGAGGATACCACATTGGGGCATCATCATCTCAACATCATGCATTAGAAGCAATAGACTTGAATAGCTTACTTCTTGAAGCTGGAAATGACAATTTTCTAGGGGTTTGCACGGATTGGTTTGGGCTAGCCATGGTTTTCGAGTTGAGATTTTTCTAACACAACCACCCATTTCACTACCCAACCCAACCCATAAAAATCGGGTTGGGTTGAGTGGGTTATTGACTAGTCAAAGCTTAATTTATCTTCTACATGTTCATTTAGTTTAAATACTTAATAACAAAAAATTTTATTCTCATAAACAACTTGTATGTTATAAAAAATCAAATAAAATAGATAAAAAAGAAAAGAAGCTTCAACCAACATATCATCTCCATCCGAAACCATTCAGAGCAAATGGATTTTTCTGCTAAAAAGGAGAAAACGAATTTGCAATGGAATGTAGAGGGAAGTGGATGGTTAGTGTGGGGGTGGTGAGCTGTGTGGTGGTGGTGATAGCGGCTCTAGTGGTATGGCTGGGCAGAGGGGAAGGCAGAGAGGGAGGTGGATGGTGGAAAGAGGGGGTGGTGGGTTATGTGGTGGATTGGTGGTGGTGGCTCTGGTGATGGATGGTGGCTGTCAGAGGACGATGGCTAGATGCGAGTCATGTGACTGTGGTCAAGGTCAGGGGAGGCGATGTTTGATGTAGAGGAGGAAGAGAGGAGGGAGGAAGATGCTGACCTTAAAGCTGTGATGGAGGGAGCTGCGATAGAGGGAGAAGGAAAAGACTTAAGAGGGACCTGCGACGAGGCTGCAACGGAGGGAGCTGCTTAGGGTTTGTGAGAGGGAGAGGGAAAAGGCTCGAAAGAGAGTCGAGGTCTGGGGAGGCGAGAGGGTATGGATTTGGGTTTTTTCTTCTTCAAATTCATAAATGGCTGGAGGGAGGGGGTGCAAAGTATGGTTTTGGGTGTTTTTTTTCCTTTAAATAGATTCATAAATGGTTTTTTTTTCTTTAAATGGATTAATAAATAGATTATATATATAATTAAAAATCAAGTTGAACCAGGTTTTGGGTTGGGTTGGGTTTGTTGAACCTCAAACCGAACCGAACCCAGCCCATTTTTTATCGAGTTGGGAAAATCCCAACCTGCATCAACCCATTATAATTCACAACCCAACCCATCCTAACCCAATCAAGTTGGGTTCAAGTTAAACTTGATCCGTGCACACCCCTACAATTGTCGATTAGAAGAGGAACATGATGAGGATGAAGATGAATCAACAGGAAAAGATGAAGAGGATGAGGGACATGACATTACTAATAACACTAATCATGGCTTTTAGGCCATAATGATAGATATTGCTAGGGAGGAACCTCATGACACTTTTGTGGAGAATAATGAAGATGCCAACATACCAGATGATATTGGGAAGAGGAAGAAGCAGACCTCAGAAAAGAAGATCTCGACGATGAAGAAGATGGAGAAGGGGATCCCTTGGATGCTGGGCTGTATCTACCAGATAATAATGATTGGATTAATCAGATGCAAGATCAAGATGAATCATTCTTCTATCCGCCTGAATGAGTGCAAGATAGTGGAAGGAACTATTGGCAGAATGGAAGGTTGAATACAAAGGAAGAATTACAACAAGATCTATGATGTTGGAGTGTTGAGAAGGGTGTAGAATACAAAAAGGTAGCATCTAAGAAGAATGTATTGACAGTAAACATGTGTATATGATTGATGTGGCTGGTGTTTACATGCATCAACGAGAAAAGGATATGGTGATTGGATAGTTTCAGCATATCGCAAGGAACATTGATGCAAACTAATAGCATGACATGGTAATAGGCAGTGCGACTCAAAATTCATTGTCCAATTGATTCTTCCACAGTTTATGCACAATTTAGGGTTGACTTCGAAGCAAATTGTAATTGACATGGAATCAAAGCATGGCGTTAAAGTATCGTATAAAAAGGCATGGTATGCACAATAGAGAGCTTTGGAGCTAAGTTATGGAAATGTTGGGGAATGATTAAGTGAGATTTAAACATGTAAAAGATTGAGTTAAAAACACATTATTGTAGTTGCGTAAAAATCTGCTATCAAATAATTTTATCGAAACTTGAGATGAGTCCCAAGTCGAACACGGTGAGGTTATGTCGATTATAAATCCGTAGTTATATTTTTTTTTTATTTTTTTTAAGGAAAATATTCACAATATCTATACTATGCTAATCTACTTGCAATGTAAACAAAGAGAGAGAAAGGGAGAAGGAGAGAGAGAGAGAAAGAGAGAACAACAATTTTTATAGCTACCAAAATGTCTTTACAAATTACTTGCTACAAAGATAATGCTGGAAATTGAAATCTATAGTAGAAAGTAGTAAAGAGATAGGGGGAGAGAAATTATCCTCCTCGACGAATGCTTGGAGGACGAGCCGGACGATCGATGCCTGGAGGAAGGAGGATGAATCTGGCTGAAGCAGGGATGAGGTAGGGAGTCGTCGTCGTGAGATCCACTTCCGGAACGGGGGTGAGAGGATAGTTGGCAAGAGCTTCGCGAAGGGGGTGAGAAGTGAAAAATTTTATTTTTTAACTCTAGCGAAGCTTCCGGCCACGTCACCGTGAAAGGAAAAATTTGAGCGTTACAGCCGGCGAAGGGGTAGTCGCTCTCGGCCCTTGGATCGCGGATGAACGGCCCAGATCGCGCGTCGCTTCTCCTTCAGATTACACTAATGTTCTACGTGTGATTGTGCGTGATTGCACTTGTATGCATAGCGCTCGCATCGAGTGCTATCCCCCGCTCTTGATCACATTTTTGAATTTTCGTCCGCTTGATCTCAACCGTTGGATGCAAATCCAATGGCTGAGATTGAATCTGCCTTGATGAAAAGGAGTGGGTGCCAGTGGCTTTGGGCATGCTTGGGTAGTCTGGATGGAGCCACGTGGCGCCATGTAAACCGTCCATCTTCTTTGCTTTATAGATGATGCCACAGATGTCGGATTGAATCGATTTTTGCATCGTTGGGCTGTGATCATTGTGAAGGTTCGACCCTACCAGGAGGGGGTGACGTAATAATTGCGGAATTGAAATATAATCTCACAAATAAGCAATCACACAAGTACACAAGAATTTTTAGGTGGAAACCCAAACCGGGTGAAAACCACCACCTTACCCTCTCGAGTTAGGATTTTCCGATCAACCAAGTTGATCAAAATCCACTAAACCGAATCACTTTAAACGAAGGTGATTCAACCTCAATACAACCACACTACTTAGACGAGGGTAGCGTACCTCAACCCCTTCTCTCCACGAGAAGGATTTTGTCTCGCGAAGGAGACGGGAATTCGCAAAGCGAATACCCAACCAAATAACAAAGATAAAATAAACAAGTAATCCTATAGAGCCAACAAAGTAATTTTAAACCTAGCTTCTATAGGAATTAGGAAACTCCCCTTTGCAAGGAGTGCGTCGAGTTGATGACGCGGTGCGTGAGCCACGCGACGACGCAACTTCGCTCTCGTGAACTACAGCGGGAGAGCGGGTGTGCAACAGCTTGATGCTCTCAAGTGAATGGAACTTGACCTTGGAGAGCAAGAGCTAGCTAGGATACAAGAGAGTGGAAAGTGTATTACAAAGTGTTTCTTGTGTATCTTGGTGTTTCTAAGTGTATGTTTGTGTTGCAAAGGTTCCCCTCTATTTATAGAGGCCTTAGGAAGGCTTTGGAAGGCTTAGGAAGGGTTCTATAGCCGTTGGGTGCAAAGCCCAAGAGAATCAGGCCGAAATCAGGACAATGATTACATTTGACAGGGTGATCAGACGTCTAATTCTGGCATCAGACGTCTGGAAGGCCACTTTAAGACGTCTGATTTCAAGGTCAGACGTCTGATTCTATGCGGGTTTCCTCCTGACTTGAATCAGATCTAAACATGGTTTTTGCGCAAGTCCATCAGACGACATACAGGACGTCTGGCACTGTGTTTGGACGTCTGGAAACCTACTTTTACTGTGGGAATTGATTTCCAAACGTTGCAACGGCTAGAAAATCTCTGAGAAGAGATTTTGGGTCAGCCGAGGCAAAACGGTCAATTATCAGACGTCTGGACATTCCTATGGACGTCTGATAAGGCTCTAACGGTCATATCCTTTGCTGCCTGCTAAGCTAGCCAACGGTCCACTTTCTGGACGTCTGGCAAGTCCATCAGACATCTCCTAAGACGTCTGGTATTAGGTCTGGACGTCTGATTTCATCAGACAGAACTTCCTATGTCCAACCTAACAGATATTAGACGTCTGAAACAATAGTCAGACGTCTTAAAATACTTTATCAGACGTCTGATTTTGGAATTAGACGTCTGGAAGTGCTGTTTGAACCCTATATTGGTTTTCTAAGTATTCTACAGAAAACCTAAGTATCTTAGGGTTGTGCCGGTGTTCCTAGGACTACTGTTAGGGTACTTTGAGGCTCTTTAACATAATATTCTAAGGAAAATAAAAAGAGCAAGAAAATAAAGACAAGAGATACAAGAAAGGATTAAAAAGAATCTATCCTATTCTTCTTGTCTTCTATCTTCAATCTGTCGCTCCACGCGAACCTCCTCTGTTCTTCATTAAGCTCCTCCAACCCGTCCTGGATGCGAGCTCGAGTTCCGTCTAAACACGTCCACATTTGCAATTGACCTGAAATCTAGGACTCAAATTGCAAATGTTAAATAACACGTGTTTTGTTATCATCAAAACAAATGATCGTGGTGCTCTAGCACCAACACATTGATCCAAATCCATCCATATGATTGAATTTGTCATCTGAAGTTTTGATTATCACCACCTTACCCCTTGACCTCTGATCTTCCTCGGATTGCATATGATGCTACAGATGTTCGATTGGGGCGATCTTAAAGGCGTTGGACTCTGATCATCCCCCTAATCAGATTTGTACGGTTTGATCTTCAATTTGAAGCCTTAAAATGATGTCGCCCTGTCCCCTTGCCAATAAAATGAGAAAACTAAGATACAATTGTTCAAATTAGTCTACATGTATGATGATTCATGTTATGCAATATTTATATTGCATGATGCTTATATGGACTTAGGAATATGCATAAATAGGCACTTTAGGCCAATTAGATGTGTACACATTAGGGAATCATTCCTCGAACTCAAAAGATTTTTGCGAGAATTGGTAAGGAAAATCCAGGATCTGTATGCCATTACAAATAGTGTACAAGTCAACCAGAACATCATGAGTTTTGTCGCCTATTTTGGGTATTTGGTCCCTCGATTAATGGATTCTTGTACTGTCGACCCATCTTGTACATGGGTGCGATGCACTTGCATGGAAGTCGCTTAGGACACATGTATATAATTACAAGGTGTAATCCAAAAAGATAGTAATACCCATTGGCAGTTATTGTAGTAGAGAAGATGGAGAACCTTAGTGTGTGGAATCGATTTCTAAGTTACTTGGCACAGATTGTCAGTAGAGATGGCATTTGCTTTATTAGTGATCGTTTCATTGGATTGGTAGATGTGGTCACCCGTCATCTTCCTCCAATTAGAAGAAACACTCATTGACATTGCTTAAGGCACATGCATGCAAACATGCATAGAGGTGGGTACGTTTCGAAATATCTTCAAAACCATTTTTATGTAGCAGGTTCTACATTAACTGTTGAGGAACACTTGGTGATTCTCAAGCAAATTGAGTTAATGAATATGGGAGCTTATAAGTGGATTTTGGAACAAAATAATGGCGATAGAAGCTTTTTAGCATTATGTTACGATGACAGGAGTAGATATGGCAGCATGACTACTAATTCTGCTGAAAGTTTCAACAATGTATTAAAAGGTTGTAGAAGCTTATCTATTATAGCACTTGTAACTGCAACACTATTTCAGATAAATAAGTATTTTACAGAACGAGCTGACCAAGGGTAAGGAATGGAGCAGATTCTTAAGTTGAGGTATGATAACATTTTGCAGAAAAATGTTTGACAGTCTAGATGAAATAGTGCCACTTGATTTGATTACAACTATTATGTGTAAGACAAATAAGGTTGTGCCAACTAGGTCTAGCTATATGGTATAAGTTCAACATGCTCATGCAAATTTATGCAACTGAAGCATTTTCCTTGTGCTCATGTCATAGCAGCATGCGCAGTTGCAAATTTAGATCACATGGTATGTTGCTCGGACTATTACACTTTGAAATATTTTCGTAATGCATATGTTGAATCATTTTATCCTATATGAGATAAAAGATTTTGGAGGCAAAGAGAATCTACAAAGTTGTTGCCTTTAGATAGTATACGAGTTACATGAGGGAGGACAAGACAAAGAATTCGAAATGCCATGGATGTATGAGTAGTTACTGCCAAAACAAATGCAGGTCCTTCGACGAGTACTATCCATGACAATGTTTTACACCCCACCGCAACTCATATCTCTACTGCTGCATGTGCTAGGTCAGTGAGTAACAACATATTTCAATTATGCTATATTTATGATATATTTTGTTTGTAATATTGTTGATAGTAATGAAATTTTCATTAAATGCAAGTGCAATTTAAGGAAACTACAACATATTTAAAAAAGTAATGAAAAAAATGAATAATTTGGTTGAAGAGCAGTTAAAAATAACTAGTTTAGAGCTATTCATCATTTTTAGTGACCGAAGTTGGATCATTCTCTACTGCAAGCCTTGTTAGAGCGTTGGAGACCATAGACACACACATCCTGTCTGCAGTATGGAGAAGCCATAGTTACATTGGAGGATGTGGCCTTGATAGCTAGTCTTTACGTTGATGGTCGCGTGGTCATCAGCTCACCTCTAAGTATTAGCGACTGGGGAGAGTATTGCTTCTAGATGCTTTGGCGTAACCTGCTTCTTGATAGCGAGAAACTCATAAAGAAGAAGTGCTTAAGTAAGAGGTGGATTAAGGAGAAACTTTTAACATTGATGTAGTAAATACCTAAGATAAAGCAATTCAGTATGCACGAGGCCTTATTTTGTACCACAACAATTGCAGCTTATTTCCTCATGTATCATGTGATACTATATCCATGTAAGTACATTACATCTTCATTAAAATGAAAATATTTCTAATTTCTTTATTTGTTTATTAACATTATGTATTATATTGTAAGTACTGATTGCACAGTAATCATAGGCCCTAACTCGCCTGAATTAAGCTAGAACTTAGCTAAACATGAATATTCTGCATGCATACGCATCGCATTCTGCATCATAGTTGATATATGTGTTTTATGTATTAAACTATGTTATTTGATAGGTATTAATGATTGTAGGTAATCTAGGACTGCAGATGACCAATCCAACCTTTTGGATCTGTTTGGAATAACGACGGGAGTCCAACGCATCCAAGATCGCATTAATCAGACTCCCATAGCACCTTAGGGAGTTCGTAGAATAGCAAGAGCCAAGGGGCGAATTGAAGAAGATCCAAACCTCAGATGACAAATCCAACCGCATGGATGGAACTGGTTCGACGTTCGCAGACCAACGGTGCAGAAATCAACTTAATCGGAGGCCTATGTCATCAAATATAAAGAGAAGAAGAATGGACGGTCACGATGGAGTCACGTGGCACCATTGCAGCCGCCCCTCGCCACGCCCCCAACTCTTGAAGGCACCTCTCGCAGTGTGGGCCGTTGGATCTTCATCCAACGACCACGAACGTGCCACGTCGCTACCCAGATTCGATCAGTATAAATATAAATAAGCATGTATATATGATAAAGGCTTTGGGCAATGCATTGGCTCGCACGTGCGCGTATGCGTGGGACGTAGGTTCGAGCCCTGCGCTACGCAAAAATTAATGCGGCGTCACAGGCGGGCGTGTGCAGGCGGGTATGCACGATTGGAGGGTTGAGATGCATCCACGTGGCTCGATCGCGTGGGTTGTTGCGAGATTAGGAAGGCATGTGAATTGCGCTTAGGATTTGCGAGGGCGCGGTGCTGCGACCGATGTTAAGGTGGAATTTGAAGCCATGTGGCAAAAGCGAAAACGTGAAGGCACGGGAGTGCGGGAGCTGTGCGATCTGCATCCAAGGGTGCACAGAGTGCCATATGGCAGCACTAGAATAAACCGACCAGGGAAGGATTTGCACAAGAAGAAAGAAAACTATAAAAGGACCTAAGGGCCTCCCTTTGAAGGGGACAACTCTTAACTCTCTCTTCATTCTTTTTCTTCTTCTTCCTTCTTCTACCTCTCTCTCTTCTTCTTCCCGTCTTCTCTGCCTCCATCTGAAAAATCCGTTGGGCCACCCTGTCGGATTGTCATTACTTCTCTCAACCTCTCCGAAAGGCCACCACGATCTACTCGTGGTGCCCTTGTTCTATTCCATAAGTAGTTTATATTCATGTTATCATTTAGTTTAGTTTCATGTATGAAATTCATGTTCAAACGCTCTATGTGATATATATATCGTGATTCATTGTGTCTATTATTTAGTAGTTAGATTTAGAAAAAGTGCATGAAATCAAAAGCGTTTTTCTTCCTCCTTGTGATCGACCAGGGCTCCTAGTTCTGTTAATTTTATTTGTCGAGACATATTTCGCACTATACTATGACGTATTCATCTTTTACGTGATCTACGCCACGAGCAGGTACCTACCTTTGCTAGAGGATTTACAGGTTTGTGGTGACTATGCCTGGGGTGCTACTACATTAGCAAAATTATACGATGAATTAAGCAAACTCTCCAGGCAAAAACAAAAGGAAGGAAATGCCTTCTTCCCATTATTGATGGTTATTAAATGATAATGTAATTTATTTAATATTTAATTAATATAATCACTTAACATATTATATTTGCAGATTTGGACATGAGAGCGCTTGCATATTGGAAGACCAAACTCTTCGCTATTCTGTAATATTTGCATGCATTGCACCATGGGGTGCAAGGTACACTCGATTATATCATTTAATATTCTTTATTTATTAATTTTTCAAACTAGATAATACATTTTATCGTAATTTGTTATTATAGATGGAATGAAATTAAGGGTTATCATTCCAATATACAGTGCCCTCACGTAACATACTATCAGAACAAATTAGATATGCACAAAGAGCATTAGGTACTCATCTAATAGCAGAATTTTTTCCTTTAAAGATGTTTATTTTATAATGTGATGAATAAGACTTAATTTCTTACACATTGTTTGGAGACCTTACAACAATGTTGATTGGGTGTTGATTGAGATATGCGCTCATGGTTGAGCTATTTGGATGTCTAGGATAGTGTTGATCTGCTTCAACATAGTGGTCATGCATGTCCCAGATCTTGTAATAGCACAGTTCGGCAAGGTGCATCACCCCAGAATTGTTGGAGATGCTCCCCCAAGAAGATGGTCAAAATCGTCCAAGTGTAGATTGGGTTTCCATTCATGCTCGATACATCCAACGATGGAACGCTCGATATGAGTTTATCTTTCAAGAGCATTTACTTCCAGGCACACAGATAAAAATAAGACAAAGATATTTAAAATGGTATTGTAATATAACAAAAAGGTTCATACAATAAGAATTGGTAACTCGCATTGTTTCTTACAAGCCACAGGGCTTGTAGAGAGAGGATTGGTAAGTATAGAATTTTAATATTTTAAGGTCATTATTTCATTTAAATAATTTGATATTTATACATTCTGATTAATATTATGTAGACCTAACTTGCATTTTTCACTAGAAATCAGATTAAACAGTGATTAAGGGGACCACAACCTAGCCAGCAAAGGGAGCAAATGGAATATGAAGTTCGAAACATTAGCAACGTCCTTGAGGGATTCAATATAACAACAAATCACGAGCATCCATATTTCTATGAGGACACTCAACAAGGACATGGAACTTCATTCTGTACCACTGAAGCCCATGATTTTGAGACGGTAACTCCTGTTATTTAAGTTTAAATTTAGTGATTTCATTTTTATAGTTTAGTTACCATATCTTCATTAAATGTAGTTCACACATGGATCTTGAGATTACGTATCTGGCTCAAGTCACACAAATAATCAAGGAATCCCAAGTTTTGATCCTCAAATGACTTTCACACAATTGCTATCATCCTCGACCATGTACGATCCATATTTGATGTTGCAATCCTTGCATTTGACATAGTCATCTGCAGGACTATTCAAAGCAGGAACACATCTATGCAACTCATTTGGATTAGGCACATAATAATCTAACACATTTTTTAGAGTAGATGCACACGATGCGTTGTTTGGAGCATGGACACAACAACCTAATGCATTTTTCAAGGTAGGCCCTCAACAGGCTAGTAGCTTATTCGGACCAGAGTCACATTTGAGTACATTGTTTGGAGTAGGGACATAGCCTACAACATGCCTTCCAACACAATGAACAATCGTCCACTACGTTTGGAGGATGTATCACAGAACATGAAGGGGACATTAGACTAAAGGGATGGAATGTTCGTAGTAGATGGAGTACTGATACATGACCTCATATTAAGACTTGAGGTGGACATGTAGAATTGAGGAGGACCATCTCTGAGAGAGGAGAAAGTAACATAGCAGGGAGCAAGTAGAGGATAGAGAGGAGTTGGTCGACGTAGAGGGATTATGAATGCAATGACGAATGCTATAACAAATGTCTTTACTCGTTTAATTTCAAACAAATAACCAAAAAGTTGATTATGTGTTATGTGGTAAAAGATATCCTTCTTGTAAATAACTTATATATAACTCATATATAGACTTCCATTTTCTATGGATGTATATGTGTGTGTACATGGGAGAATTATCTAGTGAATCTACTGCTCAAATAACTTATATCCCATTATAAAATGCTCTTTTATATTTTATAAAAGTATTGCAAGTGCATTAGTAAGCTCTCAAATCGGAAATCTCGACAAAAGGTCTCTACCAGATAACCAATCTGAGCCAATGTATACTCCAAAATTTGCTCCTCGATCGCATCCAGCAATTAAGTAGAGGCATTAACTCTTTACACTTAAACAAGTCGAACACTCAAAATTACAATCTTAATTTTCTCTAGAATGATAATGTTTCTATTAATTGGATTAAGACCTCACCTCCAAGCAAGATGAGTGGTAATTAAAACCTAACTTCCTTAATTGCACCACATTTGCCTAATTAAAATTCCAATCTTAATTCCCTGGTATACTTCGAAAAGAACCAAGTAATTTTGCATGTGTACCCTCAAATTTGATGGATGCTTATATGACAAATTTATCATCACTTAATGTTAATGCGCTAAAGTCAGGTTTTAAAAATACGCGTCATAGTATAGGCAACTAAAGCAACGAAAACACAAATTTGTATGCTCGAAATTTGAGTTCCGAGGTCGTCTGAAGGAGTAAATCAATTGCAATTTAACAACTAATCAAGGGAATAAAATGAGCACAATAATATGATATATAGAGAAATAATATGCAATGAATGTCAATCTCAAACATGAACTCTCAAATTCCAAAAATAAATGAAGTGTTAGAGGATAAAAAAAATTTGATTTTCAACTAGCACAAATAACCTCAACACTTAATGTAATTCACGGCCATCAGACATTTGCCTTAGCCCTAAAATGGCTCAAAGTACAAAATCAGACCCAAGTCCAAACATCTGTACTTTAATTCAAAATTGACCCTAATCCGCCAATCAAGGGCCATAAGTATGTCTCAGTACCCGGCCTTAACCAGTTCAGACCCAGTTCAAGAAACTCAAAACCCAGCCTAGGCTCGTACCCAGGTGCACCTGCGTGTGCACCTGCGTGTGTGTGTGTGCATGCGTATGGGTAGGGTAGGGGACTCGACCCCCTGTGTACTTGGGCAACTCTTTAAGGGACAAAAACCAATATATGCCAAAAATAAAATCAAAATCCCATGATGTGGGATTTTACAATGTCCTCTTTGTTCAATTTTTCAGTTCTTCAGCATGGAAGAATTTGCTGATGATTAGAGCACGTCTACCATTGGATCTTCAATCCAATGGCATAGATGGCTTCCATAAGTGAAGCCACACAAGAGGAGGTTCTTCCCTTGAGCTTTGATGGTCGGATGAAGCTGCTTGACGGTGCATGATCGGAGGTTGACGGCTAGAGTAGTTGCAATGAAATATGGGCTTCTAGCGAGCTTCTCCATGAAGTGGAGAACGTAGTGGTGGTGTTGATTTGGTGTTTGAGAGGGTGGCGTGACCGTATGAATGTCGACGATGACGTGGGAGTATGGGTTGTTTGGTGTGTTGATCCATAGTTTAAAACTCTTAATTTCTTGAGGGCTTTTGATCTACGGGTCATGAGGATGGTTGTGGTGTAAGTGGATGGGTTGATGGTGGAGTGGTGTGGTGGCACGAGCTTGCTGGAGCTCACGTCGGAGATGAGGAAGGAGTTTGAACAGCGTGTGGAGAATATGAAACCTAGTTCTAAGGACCTAGAACTAAACTAGGGAGAGAGAGGAAGTAGAGTAGCTACCTATTGGGATGAAAGGTGGAGGAATCACGTCTGGCTTGGTCAGCCTGACGTGGGGAAGATGACGAGGTTAGCGAGGCAACGACAAGGAAGAAGGGGTCGGAAACACCCTAGCTTTGGCCGGCAAGGATTGTGAGGAGGAGAGGAAGATGTTGGCGGTATCAATTGACCTTGAACATGCGCAAAAAAGGGAGATCGGAGAGGCTCGTCAGAGTCGGAGCGTGGGGTGGTTGTGCATGAAGAATAGGTGGAAAACACTGCCAAACTTGACTCAAATGCACATGGGAGGATGTAGAAGATAATATAGAGGTGGATTTGGCTCTAAATTGCCTCAAATTTGTGAGATTCCTCGCAAATTTTGGTAAGGAAACCCAAGGGAATTTAGAGCTTGATTGGTGGTCGGTGGCTTCAAATTAGAGCTCAATGTTAGGTTTAATTGATTGAGGAAGATTTGAACACCAACCCCTCTAAATTTGGAGGGATTTAGTGATGATTTGAGAAAGAAATCGTCGGTCAAAGGTTGGTCATGGTGGATTCCTTTCCCACTACTAGGTTTTAGGAGTTGAGTAAGATGAAGGTGGTGGAGGGACCTGGATGCAAGAAAAACTTGAAACTTAGGGGCATTTAGGTCATAAATAAAGATGATTGGGCTAAAATGCAAATTGAGTCAAGATGGACTCAGATTAGGGTCAAATTTTAGGGTTAACCTAATTTGAACCCAAAGAATATAATGGTGACCTTAGATTTGAGTTTTGACCAATTTTGACTAGAAAATTTACACAGAAGTCCAAAATAAAATAAATTCTTGCCTAAGTCTCTAGTTTTTGTCAAAGTGGATTCATTTTGTAAAATCGAATGTTCCAAACATCATAAAATATTTTTCAATGATTTTTAGAAGATTTACATTACATTTATTTTCCCCAAAACTCGTTTAATTGAAGTGAGGCTATATTTAGGATTTTTATTAATAAAATAATCCTCGAAATGCTAAGCAACCCTTATTCAGTCAACTCATGCCCACTTATTAGGAAATTAAGCTCATTTGATTGTTTGTGATTAGCTGTTCAAACAACAGAATTAACGGGATTTCCTATCTTCTCATATTCAGTTCAAAACAGAGTTATGATCATCTGATAAATATTAAGGAGCATTTGTCACTATAATTAGGCTTTATTGGGCTGATTAACAACAATGATGGTGCTTCCATCATGCCCACATGCCTAACTTTTGCTAGTCCCTAGCAAAATCTTATGTAACAGATCAGGTCTTTAGGTGGGATTTTAATCATCAGGATGCCTGCATGTGCCCTCTCTATAAAAATCAGATTAAAATACCAACTCTAGGCCTATAGGTACTCAAGTATTAGCCAAGATCCAAACCTGACCAGCCTTAGCCTTGGGTCCACAATGAAGATTTCTAAGGCCCTAGTATCTGTTTAGAGGTTCGTTGACCCTAATAGTTTAAGGACCCGTGCATACATGCAGCAAGGTCTAGGTTCAATTTACCAGTGTATTTTTGTAAGATATATATATATATATGAAAATTTTCTCTCATTTGTTTAGATTCCCCTAAATCCAACATCAGATTGGCTCAAGACATGGTCTGGATTAGATTCCTCGTCCTCATCATAAATCCTCGAAGGTTCCCTGGCTTTCGATGCTTTGTGATAGCATCGCTCATGGAAACCCCCATAACCATGGCATTTGACACTTCCTGATAGTGCTGCCCGTAGAACCTGAACTAGCACAAGGTGCTTACATGCCCCCAGTTGGATATTTAGATATCCTAGGAGACAAATGCCGAGGAGACTCATCCAATCAAATTGTGTTTTCAAGCTGCTCCTAAGTCAAATTTTTTGAGAAAACATTTTTTTTAGAACAAAACGCTTTATGGCATTATTTTCATTAAGCGCACTAAACTAGACCAGTGCGTGAATTTTGGGTGCTTAGGTTACAAGTTGCACAAACTAAAGGGCAGACAAAGGGTCGAATAATCCCTAAGCCTTGACTTAATACATCAGCCTCGCAACTCCCTCAATCACTTGAGGAATAGTCCAGATCTTAACAAATACGTGAGTGATTAAGCCTAGTATAGGCCCAAGTAGCCTAAAGTCAGTATCCCTCAGTAATATCCTTTTCTTTAGTGCTTTAGGACTTAATTCATCATTCGATCCAGCCTAGAATTGAGGTAACTTTCATACTCAATTATTGGGACCAGCACCATTTTTCTTTTTCCTCCTTTCTCTATTTTTCCCTTCTTTTTCCTCAAAATAGATTTTCAAATCAGCTCAAAATTTGTTTTCCTCCCCTTTTAAACCTTTTTTTTTAGGAAACCCCCTTAATAGAATCGAATTTCATGTCATTTTGCACTTTAATACCTCCCATGCCTAGGATTTGCAATGCCCTCATTGCAAACTAGGTGGGTTTGAATTCATCTTAGTTTGTTATTTAGAACAGGTTCAGATGGGTGGGTGAAGGGTTGGGAAGACTGTTGCAGATGATTTCAAGCTCCAATACGAATATCGAAGGTGGAGTTGGTTGTTCTAAGGTATGAACCCTAAAGTGCAATATGAATTCAACTCAGAGATGGGTAAAAAAGGTCTTGAGCTTTCAAATGACGGGTTGCCTCCTGTTAAGTGCTAATTTTAACACCATCAGCTAAGCATAATGTAGCTCATGGTAAATGGAGATCAAAAGCTTCGGTAGCTAGATTTGAATCAATAAGTTTGAGGAATGGTTTCACTCTTTGACCATTCACTATAAAAGGGTCTAAGTCTTGGCTGAGTTTGCTAATTTCTACAGCTCCATTTCCAAAGATCCTCCAGTCTAGAAAAGGTCCAGTCCATTTTGATCTTAGTTTCCCTTGGAAGAGCTTGAGCTAGGCATCAAAGAGCACTTTCTGATCGGGAAAGAAAGATTTTCGTGATATGTGCTTGTCATGAAAGGCCTTAATTTGCTCTTTGTAGATATGTGAGTTCTCGTACGCATCATTGTGTAACTCATCAATCTCATCCATATGCAATCGGTAGTGGATTTCGGCCTCCTTGAGATCCAGATTGCACTTCCGTACTGCTTAGTAGGCCTTATGCTCCATCTCTACAAGAAGGTGACATGCCCTCCCGTACATGAGTCTAAATGGAGAAATTCCTAGCTGGGTTTTATGGGCGGTCCTATAAGCCCAAAATGCTTCTAGAAGTTGGGATTGTAATTTTTGACAGAGGGGGGGTGAGATATGCGATATGAAAATAGGATTCAAATTCTTGAGATAAAACATTAATCTTAGAAGCTCTTACCTTGGAAGTACCTTCATGAGCTACCTCAAGCGTGTGCCATATTTCGTATGCGGTGGTGCATTGTGAGATCCTGTTAAACTCCTCTGGGCTCAAAGTGCAATACAACGAATTCATTGCTTTCGTGTTGAGAGAGCTCGCGGGTCTGTTGCTACGAGTAGACTCCTTCGGGTCTCATCGGGACTTCGTATGGGGTTTGCACCATCCCCATAAAGAGAAGTCGGTGGCTTGAAGCCACATCCTCATACGTAGTTTCCAGTAGGCGTAGTAGCTCCCATTGAAGTAGGACGGTCGGACAGTAGATCGCCCCTCTACATGTCTCATGTGGTGATGCTTCCCTCCATGATTTGATCCTTGCTGGGTTGTTACGTCGATGTCGCGAGAACTGCTTTGATACTAATTGTAATTTTCGACGGAGGGGGGTAAGATATGTGGTATGAAAATAAGATGCGAAAATAATATGTAAACAATCACACAAGAATGCAATCTCACAAGTACACAGGGATTTTTAGGTGGAAACCCAAACTCGGGTAAAAATCACTACCTAAGCCTCAGCTTAGGATTTCTCGATTGACCTAGTCGATCAAATCCACTAACCTAGTCACTTTAAACATGGGTAACTTAACTCTTACAACCACGCTACTTTGAACCCAAGGGTAGTGTAACCTCAAAGCCCTCCTCTTCATGAGGGAGATGGGAATTCGCAAAGCGAATACCCAAACAAAGACAATTACAAAATATCCTATAGAGCTACAAAATAAATATGTTGATATAGCTACTATAGGCAAAGGAAACTTCCCTTTGATGGAAGTGCGTCGGCTAGCAACACAGTATGCATGAGCCACGCAATGGCACGACGATGCTCTCGTATGCAAAGGCGGGAGAGCGGGTGTACAGCGATGATGGTGCTCTTAAGTTGTGTAGACTAAGGCTTGGAGAGCAAGATCACTTTTCTATCTTCTTTGACACATATGATGTGGAAGTAGTTTCTCTAGGTGTATTTTGCATAGGAAGGGTGCTCCTCTATTTATAGAGGTCCTAAGAAGGGTTTAGAAGGCTTTGGAAGGCTTCTCTAGCCATTGGGAATAAATCAAGCCAAAATCCCAACGAAAGCAGGGTCAATTATAATTCCGATAGGGTTATTAGACGTCTGGACTTAAGGTCAGCCGTTTAAGTCTTCATCTGATCTAAAGGTTGGTCGTATGATCTAAAGGTCGGTCGTTTGGATAGTGTTGGATTAAGATGGACGTCTAAGAAGTCATTATAAGACGTCTGGGAAACTAATCAGGCGTCTAATTTTAAGATGAGTTACTTCCTGTTTTCACCAGATCAAAATAAGGTTCTAGAGTCTAGTTACTTAAATGACAGGTCAGACACTTGGCAAGATGTCTGGTTGTTTGGAAACATAATTCTCTACGAGAATTGATTTCTCGAGGCTCAAATGGCTATAATCATATGACAAAAGTGATTTGGGTCAGATCTTAGCCTAACGTCTATTTATTAGACGTCTGGGATGCTCTATGGACGTTTGGAAAGCTAATTAGATATAATCATAGGTTAATCCTCCAAGATTATGTTTAATAGGCCAACGGTCCTCTAGTTGGACATCTGGCAAGGTTTTCAGACATCTTCTAAGACGTCTGGACTATGGGATGATCGTCTGAAAGTAAAAGGACAGAGAGTCTGATTTCAGCCTAGGTGTTTGGATGTTTGGTCAAATAGTCAGACATCTTAAAGTCTAAGATCAGACATTTGAGGTTCAGATTGGACGTCTGATTGGGCTATCTGAAGCTTATTCAGGTTTTTTGAGTTTCCTACGAAAAGCCTAAGTGTTTGTCTAAGAGTCCTAGTGATGAAATAGTGTTCCTAGGACTAAGGTAAGTAATGTAAACATGTTCACACTACTTAAGATGTCTATTTATGCATGTTCTTAAGCATAGGATTGCATTGCATACTATAAATATTACATAACATGCATCATCTTGCATTTAGATTAGTTAAATAAAATGGAGGTTAATTGTCTCCTTTTATGTTCATGGACAGGGCAAACTTTTTATCGGGGTCTCGGATCGAAGATCCAACCGTACAGATGTGATCAGGGCGACAATTGGAGTTCAACGACTCCAAGATCGCCCTAATCAGGCATCTGTAGCATCAGATAGAGACCGGGGAACCCTAGAAGATCAAGGGCCAAGATGGTGTGAATCCGCACTTCAAATGACAAATCCGACCACACGGATGGATTCAGATCGACGATCGTAGCCTAATGGGGTGAAAATCAACTCAATTCGACAACCGTGGCACCATCTACATCATCCAGAAGATGGACAGCTCAGATGGTGCGCTGAGATGGCGCCACGTGGCGCCATCTTAGCCGCCCAACCGGCCAAAGCACTCACTGCACCTTCTCTTCTTCAATCAGAGAGTTGCTTCTCCACCGTTGGATGCACATCCAACAACTGTGGATGTGCGCGCCTGATTTCATCCGCACGACCATCTCGACTGCGTAGCGCAGCGGAGACGACGCTGAGGGAGAAGTAGAGGTCGCGGGGTTGAGCCTCCGCAAGCCTCAAATCAGGCGCAAGCATTGAGCAGGCTCAATTGAGCCGTAGGATGGTGAGCGGACGATTCAGATGCAGAGACGTGGCGTAATCTGGGCACACGAATCACGCACGCGTGATCAAACGTGCGTTTCAACGCTTGATCTGACGCGGGCGTAGTTAAGGCATCTGAACCGTTGATCTCACGATCGAATGGCTGAGATTCAGCTAACGTGAGCGTGCGTTGAGCACGTGACAGGCGAAGAGGCGCGAGGGCGCCGCCCACGTCAGCCACGTTCGGACCTTTAGCGATGGTTTTATCTGTCCTTAAAGGTCCTGAATTAACGTTTTTAGAGTTGTAATGACCAAATTGCCCCCACTCCTTGCAACTATAAAAGGAGACCCCCTCCACACGAAATTCTCATCCCTTCCTTCTCTTCTCTCCCTCTCCAAAGCTCAAGAGAAGCTTGTCCCACACCCGGGATGCTTCTCGCGAGATAAAGTCAATTTTTCGTCCCCCTTTTGAAAGCGAATCCCGCGACGACGATGACGTGCTACCCTGTTCCCGTTCTTCCTGCTTCGTCCTCCTTCATCCTACTCCATCCTCCTTTGTCCAGGCGTCGTCTCGTCCGGCTCGTCCTCCAAGCGACCGTCGAGGAGGATATTTCTCTCTCCATTCTTTTTAATGCTTTCTAGAGTAGATTACTGCTTTCTAGTGTAATCGTTTTCTACTTTCTAGTCATAATGTTTAGTAAAATAAACAATCATTTTAATGATGAATTCCATGTTCATTCTACATCTCATTTTGATTTTTGTTTGCAATATTCTCTCTCTCTCTTACTCTCTTTCTCTCTCTTCTATTTATTGTAAATAGTTAGATAGTTCTAATCAATTAATTTACTTCGTGACAAATAAATCAAACGCATGTTTTTATTAAATCAAACGTCCGCCTCCCTGTGTTCGACCTGGGATTTCCATTCCGGTATAAATTTTATTTGTTGAACACGAGTTCTTCGCTTTCATACTACGACGACAAGTTTTTCAAAACCAAACACGTTAGCGTAGCAACTCGTACGTTCTACAGTAAGATACTTTGGGCTCTTTACATGAATTTAAGCAAATAAAAGAGAAAAGTACAAAAACAAGTACAAAATACATGAACCGAATAAACTTCTATCCTATTCTTCATTTCCATGAATTTTCAAGCTCTTGCTCCATACGAGGCTCCATCTTCTCTTCTCCATTAAGCTCCTCTAATTCGCCATGGATACGAGCTTGAGCTCCTTCAAACTTGAATCCATTTGCATTATTCGTGAAACTCAAACTCAATTCAAATGTTAAATATTAAGTGTTTTGTTATCATCAAAATCAATGATCGAGGTGCTCTTACACCAACAGGGATGATTGGTCCGTTCTATCAAGTCGAATAATGACCTGAAGAATTTTCTTGATCTCACAATTGGAGACCTCAGCTAGTCCATTAGTCTAGGAGTGATAAGGAGTCGAAATACGATGCAACACCCCATACTTTTCCATTAGGGACTGGAAGTGCACATTCATGAAGTGGGTCCCTCCCTTAGAGATGATCGCCTGCGGGATATCGAACCAAGAGAAGATATGCTCATGAAAAAAATTGATTACAACTTTGTGATCATTGGTTTGAGTCAGAATGACTTCGATCCATTTGGATGCGTAGTCCACAGTGAGAAGAATATACTCGAAGCCATTCAAATTTAGGAAGGGACCCATAAAATCAATCCCCCGGATGTCGAAAATCTCTCACACGTGAATCGAGTTCAAGGGCATCATGTCACGTTGGCTCATGTTGCCTAAAGTTTGGCAACGAGCATATGCCCTGTGATAATTGTGTGCGTGTTTGAAGAGCGTGGGCCAATAGAAGCTGCATTGGAGGATTTTCGCTATGGTTTTGTGCCCAGAGAAATGGCCACCACAGGCTTAGTCATGGCAGAAAGATAGTATATCATTGACCTTGGGGTCGGAAATGCATCTCCGGATGATTGGATAGACACTAATGCGGAAGAGATATGGATCTTCCTAGATATAATATTTGGCATCTGAAATCAATTTGTCTTTCTTGGCTTTTGGTCAATCATATAGAATCTGGTGTGATGCCAAATAATTCACTAAATCAGCATACCAAGGAAGTCCAATATTAATAATTAGAAGGTGCTCATCTGGAAAGTGCTCAATAATAGGTCTGGAGGGGTCAATGATCGAAGAAGGAAGGTGGGACAAATGATTAGCTACCACATTCTGCTTTCTTTCCTTATCACGTATCTTGAGGCCAAACTCTTGCAAGAGTAAGATCCATCTAATCAGCCTCAATTTCGTGACCTTCGTGAGTAAGTGCCTCACAGTAGTGTGATCCAAGCAAATAATGATAAGGGAGAGCAGGAGGTATGATCTGAATTTCTCTAGATAGAATACTACAGGCAGTAGCTCTTTCTTGGTAATCGTGTAATTACACTGAGCCTCATCCATTGTCTTGTTGGCATAATATATTACCACTAGTTTCCCATGTATTTTCTGTCCCAACACCTCTCCTACTGTATAGTCAAATGCATTGCACATGATCTCAAATGATTGAGACCAGTCAGGAGATTGTAAGATTGGAGCTTGGGTTACTCGGTCGTGTAAGATCTCAAAAATGCGAACACACTCATGTGTCATCTCAAAGGGTGTGTCCTTTAAGAGAAGATTCAAGGGGTATGCAATTTTTGAGAAATCAGATGTGAACCATCGATAGAAACCAACGTGCCCCAGAAACAAACAAATATCTTTGATCGAAGAAGGTACTGATAATTTGGAAATCAAATTCACCTTGGCTCGGTCAACTTGGATACCTTTCTTAGATACAAGGTGTCCAAGTATGATGCCCTTAGGAACCATGAAATGATTTCTTTCCCAGGAGAGAACCAAGTTCATGTCAATGCATTGTTTGAGGACCTGAAATAAGTACAAAAGGCAATCATTGAAAGTTTGACTGAAAATCGAGAGGTCCTTTATGAAGACTTCAATGCATTTACCTACCATGTCGGAGAATATGGCTAGCATGCACCGCTGAAAGGTGGTAGGCACATTGCATAGCCTAAATGGCATCCTACGGAACACATATGTACCATAGGGGCAGGTAAAGGTGGTCTTCTCCTGATCTTCAGGATGAATTGCCACTTGGTTATATCTGGAGTAGCCATTCAGAAAATTGAAAAATCGCTTTCCTGCCAGCTTTTCGAGAATCTAGTCAATGAATGGGAGAGGGAAATGTGCATTCTTCGTGGAGGAATTTAGTTTTTGATAGTCAATACAGACTTTCCATGAGTTTGCAATTCGTGTCGGGGTGGTTTCTCTGCATTCAGTCATAATCACGGTGAGTCTCATCTTTTAAGGCACAACTTGGATGGGACTCACCTAGCGATTGTGAAAGATGGGGTAGATGATTCCCACATCAAGCCACTTGATGATTTCCTTTTTCATGACCACCTAGACATTCGGGTTAAGTCTTCTCTGCATCTTGTGAGAAGGTCGTGAGCCCTCTTCGGTAAAGATATGATGAGTGCAATATGAGAGGCTTATTCCAGTCAGGTCATCGAGAGTCCAGCCAATTGCTTTGCAATGCTGCTAGAGGATAGAAATCAGCTTCGTTTCCTGATCAGGAGTGAGTCTAGTGTTGATAATCATAGGAAACGTTTGATTCAAACCCAGAAAGATATACTTCAGATGATCCGAGAGAGGTTTCAACTCCAATATTAGGTTATCAATAGCGGGTGGGGGTTGAGGGTTAGCCTCAGAAGCTAAGGTGGTAGCTAAGGATAGGTCTAAATTAGATTTAGGCTCTCTAATCTGTGGGTCAATATCTTCTTGTGGTTGAGTATCTTGGAGAATCGGGTTCACCTCAAGAATTGGGTCCTCAACTAGAGAACCTATGTCACATACTTCCTCAATTGCTCAATAGTTTATTCCTTTTTGGGCCTTAAAGATATCTATCCTCAAAGCTTGTCCTCGAATTTTAACTCAATCTGGCCCTCTTTGCAGTTGATATTTGCCTTAGCAGTCTCTAGGAACGGTCTCCCCAAGATGATCAGTGTTTCTCTTAGATTTTCAGGAGTATCCATATCCAGGCCTATGAAATCCATCGGAAAGTAGAAATCTCATACCCTAACTAGAACATCCTCGTGGTGACTTAATTGATCTGTCGGCTAATTGCAAAGTCACCTCAGATGGTTTGAGCTTAGTCTCCTCAAAATGATCTAGTAGGGAGGTGGGAATTAGGTTTATGAAGGCTCCTAGATCCAATAACACTCGATCGAACTCTAAATTCCCTATCTTGCAGGAGATCAAAGGGGTGCCAGGATCCTTTGCCTTTTGCGAGAGTTTACTCAATTATAAAGCCTACTTGCTCTGACAGTACAATCAGATTCTCATCTTTATTTTGCAGCTTACGCTTTGGTAAACACAAATCCTTCAAAAATCATGTGTAAGTCGGTATGTGGCGGATTACATCCATCAAGGGAATGCTTATTTGGACTTGCTCAATGAGCCTGACCAAGTCCTCAAGTACCACAGGTTTGGATTTCCTATTTCCTTTGGTTAAGGCCTCGGAAAATGGAATGTCTGTAGATTTTCCAAGATCGGTTTAGGCTGTGGGTCTAAGGTGGGATTGTCCTTGATATCCACCGTGGGTTTAGGTCATGAACTACTCAGACTAGATTGATTGGGATAAGGTAGGTCTTGAGTAGTTTTGCCACTACTTGTAGTGATGGGGGTGCGCTTCACAAATTAAAATTGGGGTTCGGAGGACTCGTCGTCGTAGCTCACAAAACGCGTCTATCAGATAAAATTTATAACCGAAACTCGAAAAGTGAGTCCCGAGTCGAACACGAGGAGGTGAACGTTTGGTTTTGAAAATCTGCGTTTCTCTTTTATTTATTTTTGGTCGTTTCTATCTTTTCTAATTTTTTTGGTATTTTTAGCAAACAAGAGATCAGGTTGATGACTTCTAACTAATCTACTTGCAATAATATAAGAGAGAGAGAAAGAGAGAGAAACAATCATCTATTTATAAACGAATGTTTGTTACAATACGAAAGCGAAAAATCTACACTACGAAAGCATAAAAAGATAGAATGAGGTGAGAGAAATCCCCCTCGAAGGTCGCTCGGAGGACGACTCGCTTTGACGTCGCTTGAAGGAAGGTGGTGAAGAGCGAGACGAAGGAGGACAGAGTCGGAGGGCAGAGGATGAGGCAGGACGGCGTCGCAATGAGGATCTTCTTCCCGAAGGGCGGTGAGAGGACGGCCACGGGGCCTCGACGAATGGGGATGAGGGGAGGAAAAACTATTTGGTTTTCTTCTCTAGAGGAGCATCCCGGGCTTGGGACAAGCTCTCTCTAGAGCTTTGGAGGGGTGAGAGGAAGGAAGAGATGGTTTGGAATGGTGGTGGGTAGGTCCTTTTATATTGGAGGAGGAAGAACAAATTCGCATTTGGGTCATTACTAATGTCCGTAAACGTCGCTAAAGATCCTTGCAACTGTCGTTGAAGATCCACCCTTTAATTTGTTCGCTGGCACGCATAGGCCAATAGTGACAGCTGCAAGCGTCATTAAAGGCCTGTGTCGCTGAAGATCCACCCGCTGCTCATGCTCCGCTGGCGCGCGCATCGTGCGCTCCTTGTCATGCGTGTTGGTGCTGCACTGTGCGTGCGGGCGCTGCGCTGTGCGCTGTTGCTGCATGCGGGTGTGTGGGCAGGTGCACGAATGCGCTGGTTGAATTGAGGAATTGGGGGGGGGGTGTGGCGATTCGAACCTGCACCCCTCCTTTGGGAGTGACTCTCTCCAACCAACGCGCCAAGACATCTAGATTGTCACACGAATGTCTTAATGCACGCGGTGGAGATGAATCCTCAGTCGTTGGATCATGATCCAACGACTCTGTCGTAAGATCAGCGATGATGAGGAGGCGGTGTTGGGACTGTTGGCCGGTGATGGGCAGCTTGGATGGCGCCACGTGGCACCATATAGGCCATCCATTCTTCTTTCTGTTGCAGATGGTGCCACAGTGCTTGGATCGAGTTGATTTTCGCATTTCTGTACTGTGATAGTCGCTCTGAATCCATCTGTACGGTCGGATTTTTCATTTGAAGCCGTAAGGATGTCACATTGCCCTCCTGGCCATTGATCTTCCTTAGACCGCATAAGGTGCTACAAGACTTCGATCTAGACGATTTCGAAGGCATTAGACTCCGATCGTCGTCCTGATCAGATTCGTATGGTTCGATTGTCCATCCGAGGCCCTAAAATAAGTCTTCTTCTCTCTTGACTATAAAAAGGACCTAATTAACCTAAAATATATACAACTACTCTAAATGCAGAATGATGTATGCTATGTAATATTTATAACATGAAATGCAAATCTAAGCCTACGAACATGCATGAATAGGCATTTTAACCTAAATAGATGTGTCTAAATCATGTAGTAATAGTGTTTAGGCTTGCCTGGTTTGGATTTGGAGCTGGTAAAAGAGGAGGTTGTTGCTGATATCCGTAGATGGAGTAGAAACTCCGACCCTTCAAGTGGAGGTGCAGAAGGGGGCTGATAAACGTAATGTGGTTGGCCCTGATTTGGGTTTGCAACGTGCCTCTGGTGCGGCACGATGTTTGGATTTGGAAGAGGTTGAGATGGAAGTGCACCAGGCTGGTGAGTCCTAGCCATCTGTGCGAGTTGGTTGCGAATCTCTGTAATTTTCACATTATGCTACCTTTGCATGGCAGCATTGGTCTTCTGCATATCAACCAGAGTCTGTAAAATCAGGCTCATTTGGTCTTCCTTGCTAGGCTCGGTTTGAAAGTTCAAGTTGGGCCTAGGATGAGTGGGTTGATATGGATGTGGATTTTGTGGTCAGGGTTGGAATTGAGGTTTAGAGTTTTGATTATTTCCCGACTATGTGAAATTCAGATGATTACGCTATCCAGGGTTGTAAAAGTTGGAGAATGGATCATTCTGGATGATGTGGAGCTCCTCGCAAGGTTGAGCAGTGATAAATATGCATTTCTTCATGATAAAATGACTACTTATGTCAGTTCCTAAGCTTAGCATTGCATTTCACAGTATAAATACTGCATAACATTTATCAATTTGCATTTAGGATGATTCGTGTAATGTGTATATTAATCATTACATTTTGTATGGCTAGGGGACAATGTGACATCTTTATGGGCTTCAGAAAAAAAAAATCGACCATACGGATGGATCCAGAACGATGATTGTAGTTCGTCAGTGCAAAAATCACCTCGATCCATCATTTGTAGCACTCCCAACAGAGGAAAGAAGATGGACAGCTCAGATGGCACCACGTGGTGCCATCTGAGCCGCCCAACACCAGCTATAGTCACTGCCTCGCCTCAAGAGCAATCCCGCCAAGTGATCTCAGCCGTTGGATCTCAATCCAACGACTGAAAATCCATCTCAATGTGCTGCTCATCTCTAAAGGCCAAAGTTATGAAAAGATCTCGATCGTTGGATTGAGATCCAACGGTCAAGACCTTGCGGCCATCAGAACATCCGCTCGACCATTCACGTCCGTAGCACATTGGTCAATGCCCTCATGCAAACACATTGGCCATGTGATCGAAGCCCTGCATGTGGATTTAATCAGCTGAATGCATGCAAGTGAAAATTAAGCCATCGATGGACTATCGGGTAGCAAAGGAAGAGGCTACGTGGCGTCACCCGATGCGTGGGCAGATGGGTGATCGTATGCGTATCAGGGGTGCGATGCTTAAGTCGTTTGACGCGATCTTCGCCGTTTGGGCGCAATTCGGAGCATCCTCTCCCATGCACTTAGAGCCCTTCATCCGCCATCCAAGGGTGGCGATTCACTCTAGTGTGGCTTTGCAAGTGCTAACTAACGCCAGCTGTGTGCAGTCAGTGCACGAGATGGACGATTGGCATAGCATCGGTGCGATCAGTATGCGAGATGGATGGCCAGCGAAGCCTAGTGCAATCCAACGAGGCTCGTTTCAGCGGGTGCCAGGTTGCACATGAGTTGGCTACAGTGATGAATGAGCAGGATCTACAGCGACATCCCGGAGGCCGCTAATTGTCCTATGCCTATTTTAGCCTCCTCTCATCCATTATATAAGGACCTACACACCTCCCTTGCCTAGGCATCACTTCCTATGCTATTCACACCCACTCAAGAGCTTTAAAAGCCTATCAAAGCTCCCAAGAGCTCCCTCTCAAGCCCTCGGCCACCTATTAGTGTAGGACACCTTCCCATCCACCAAATACTCAACCCTCCTCCCACTACCTTCATAGGTGACCAAAAGGCTGTCCTCCCACCTCCTTTCAAGAAGCTGATCATCTCTACTGCCTCATCCCCATTCCTACCTGCTTGGCGAAGCTTTCCTCTACCTGGATTCTTCCCGCACCTCATCTCCGATGTCCAGCACCTCCCCTCCTCTATCCAAGCCGCCACCAACCGCTGTCGTCTCGCCAGATATCCGTTTTGGGAGATTTATTCTCACCTCCATTTCCTTTAGCTCGTTTAATATATTTCTACTTAGTGTGATTGTAATAAACTTCATTTGATTTCAATATATTAGTTCCCTCTTCGTTCTCTACTCTCTCTTTGCTCATTTTTAGCTTAGCTAAGCTAGCTTGTGGTTCTATTGTCATACTCATAAAATACAAAAAAGATAACAAAACCCTTAAGCACAAAAAAAAAACAATCAAAACTCGAATTTCAAGAAGCAAAACGTTGCCACCCCGTGTTCAACCTAGGACTCCCTTTCAAGTTTCGGTATAAATTTTATTTGATAGTGAGTTTTGTGACTACAATGACGCATCTCCCGAAGCCCTGATTTTACAATGCGAAAACACGCTTATCAAGTAGCTCTTGAGTAATCAGGGTACGGGGGTTTAGAGATCCCCTAACTAGAGCAGGATGGTTCGGAGTTTCCTCCGAAACTAGGATTAGATGAGGGTGGATGGGCATCCATCCCTTGATATGACTGGTGGTGAATGTTGTGCACAACCTCTATCCCTGGGGGCGGATGTGCATACGTGCTTTGTTGAGAAGAAGTGGCCCTTTGGAGTTGGCAAGTCAAATTGTCCAACTTCTTCTCGATAATGGAGATCTTATCCAATTGACTGGCCACTAATTCCAGATCAATAGATGTGGATAGGTCTCGTGTTTCGTGTGCCCCTTTGGTGCTTGTTGATGTGCAGGTAGTCGTCCGGTTAAACATACCCATAGTCATTGTTTATCTTGTTCTCGCACATGTTCTCGAGAATCTCTCAAACGGTGTCTTCATCTTTACCTATGAAGTTGCCTCCATAGGCTACATTGACAAATAATTTGATATGCTCAGGGAGTCCTTGGTAAAAAGACTAGACCTATTCTCATTTAGGAACTTTGTGATGAGGGTATTTCCACATGAGATCCAAAAAGCAATCCCATGCCTTATGAAGTGGTTCCCCCGTATTTTGTGAAATGCGTGATTTGGTGCCTCAGGGCATTAGTGCATCCAATTGGGAAGAATTTCTTGAGAAATTTAACTTGTAAACCCTCCCGGTGTTGATCAGTTGAGTCAGAGACCGATACCAATGGGTAACCTTACCCTTCAAAGAGAAGGGGAACATCTTCATGAGCAGGGTGTTCCGATTTTGGACATTTGGCTTGAGAGTCTAGGCCAGATGTTTCAATTATTGGATGTGCTGGAAAGAGTCTTTAGAGTCCAATCCATGAAAGTGAGGGATCAAGTTGATAATATTTGGTTTCAACTCAGTATCAGGTTCCTCAGCCGAAATTTACACCCTGGGTTCAATTACCACAACTGTGGGATTGTGGTGATCTCGCATCTGTGGACGTGCTTAGGGGTTGGCAAATGCTTGAATTAGATCGGCAAGAGTCTGCAATTGGTTTTGAAAGTTTTGAGTCTCATCTCCTTCTTGATCTTGGTTCTCCATGGAATCAGAGGATGGAGAATTGGGTTTAGATGTAGATGGATTAGAAGAGACATCAAGTGGATCAGAAAAGACCCCAAACAAGTTGGTCGGGGTTTGATCCCAACGAGAATGAACTACTAGTGGAGGTCTCAAGACGGGTCTCAAAGCCCTCTTCTCGTACATGCACTACAAAATAGATGAGGGATTGGAAATGTTCTAGACACCAAAAAGATTGGATGACTAAGGTTGTTTGAGGTAGATGAACCTCTGGATAAAAAATCCACACACCTGAGAATTACTTGGGCAGCTAGGAAGGGAGAGTCCCACAAAGACCTCTACATGGTAGAGTGTCCCCATGGGTTACAGGGTTTCCCTCACCTAACCTTCCTTGTCACCGTTATTTCAAGCAGACCGGAATGTATGAATTGAAACCTAAGTCTACTAATTTTAAACCTGATTGTGCCTTGAATTTCAATTGAATTTAGAATTGATTCAAATTGTGACCTAATTTAGAGGTTGGTTGATTCACAAAGTGAACCAACTTCACCTGACCTGCCCTAAAATTGAGGATGGAATTCGGGTTAAGTCACCTGAATCACCCTGTTTCGATTTTGCAAACAGGTTATTAGGTCTCAATTTTTAAGATTCAAGTGATCATTTAAATTTTTATGCTTGAAGCACCTTGTTTCGCACTGTAGTATAGGAAACTAAAGTGATGAAAACACTTAATTTTTTATGCTCAAAATTTGAGTTTCGAGGTAGTCTTAAGGAGCAAATCAATTGCAATTTAACCACTAAGTAATGGAATAAAATGAGCACAATAATATGATATAAAGAGAAATAATATGCAATGAATGTAAATCTCAAACATGAACTCTCAAATTCCAAAAAAAAAATGAAGTGTTAGAGGACAAAAACAAATTTGGTTTCAACTAGCACAAATAGACTCAACACTCAATGTAATGCACAGCCATTAGATGTCTGCCTTAGCCCTTATACGTCTTAAAGTGCGAAATCAGACCCAAGTGTAGACGTCTGTACTTCAATTCAAAACTGGCCCTAATCCGCCAACCAAGGGACATAAGTATGTCTCAAAACCCGGCCTTAACCGATTCAAACATGATTCAAGAAGCTCAAAACCCTACCTAGGCTCACGCCCAGGCGCACCCGTGTGTGCATGGGCGTGTGTCTGCATATGGGTAGGGTATGGGACTCGATCCACTGTGTACTTGGGAAACTCTTTAAGGGAAAAAAACCAATATATGCCAAAAATAAAATCAAAATCCCACGATGTGGGTTTTACAATGTCCTCTTCGTTTAGTTTTTCAATGTCTTCAGCGTGGAAGAATTTGCTGATGATTGGAGCATGTCCACAATTGGATCTTCAATCCAATGGCGTAGATGGCTTCCCTAAGTGAAGCCGCACAAGAGGAGGTCCTTTCCTTGAAGCTTTGATGGTCAGATGAAGCTGCTTGACGACATGTGGTCGAAGGTCGATGGTCGGAGTAGCTGGAACGAAATATGAGCTTTTGGACCCAATTAGAAAGCTCACAAGCTTCTCCATGAAGTGGAGAATGTGGTGGTGGTGTTGATTTGGTGTTTGAGAGTGTGGCGTGACCGACTGAACGTTGATGACGAGGTGGGCGTATAGGTTGTTCGGCGTGTTGATCCGTAGTTCAAAACTCTCAATTTCTTGAGGGCATTTGATCTACGAATCATGAGGATGGTTGTTGTGTAAGTGGATGGGTAATGGTGGCGTGGTGGCACGAGCTCGCCAGAGCTCATGCTGGAGACGAGGAAGGAGTTCAAACGTCATGGGGAGAACGTGAAACCTAGTTCTAAAGACCTAGAAGTAAACTAGGGAAAGAAAGAGGGAGTAGAGGAGCTACCTATTGGGATGAAAGGTGGAGGAATCACATCCAGCTTGGTCAGCTGGATGTGGGGAAGATGACGTGGTCGACAACGCAACGAGGAAGAAGGGGTTAAAAATGCCCTTGCTTTGGTTAGTAAGGATCATGAGGAGGAAAAGATGTTGGTGATGTGAATTGACCTTGAACATGCATGGAAGAGGGAGACCAGAGAGGCTCGCCAGAGTCGGAGTGTGGGGTGGTTGTGCGTGAAGAATAGGTGGAAAACACTACCAAACTCCACTCAAATGCACATGGGAGGATGTAGAAGTTTATATAGAGGTGGATTTGGCTCTGAATTGCCTCAAATTCGCAAGATTCCTCGCTAATTTTGGCAAGGAAACCCACGAGAATTTCAAGCTTGATTGGAGGTTGACAAGTTCAACTTGGAGCTCAACATTAGGCTTAATTGATTGGGGAAGATTTGAACACCAATCCCTCTAAATTTGGAGGGATTTGGTGATGATTTGAGAGAGAAATCACCAATCAAAGGTCAGTCGTGGTGAGTTCCTTTCCTACTACTGGGTTTTAGGAGTTGAGGAAGAAGGCGGTAGAGGGACCTGAATGCAACAAAAACTTGAAACTTAGGGGCATTTAGGTCATAAACAAAGATGATTAGGTTAAAATGCAAATTGAGTCAAGATGGACTCTGATTGGGCTCAAATTTTGGGGTTAACTTAATTTGAACCTAAGGAATCTAATGATGACATTAGATTTAAGTTTAACCAAGTTTGACTAGAAAATTTACATAGAAGCCCAAAATAGAATAAATTCCCGCCTTAGTCTATTTTTGGTCAAAGTGGGTTCATTTTGTAAAAGTGAATGTTCCAAACCTCATAAAATATTTTTTAATGATTTTTATAACATTTAGATTACATTTATTTTCCCCATAACCCGTTTAATTGAAGTGAGGTTGTATTTAGGATTTCTATTAATAAAATAATCCTCGAAACACGAAGAAACCCTGATTCAGTTAGCTCAGGCCCACTTATTGCGAACTTAAGATGATTTGACCATAGATTAAGCACATGGTTAACCCCTTAATTTACAATTGAGATTAAGTGTTAAAACAACGGATTTCATATCTTCTCATATTCAGTTCTGAATAGAATTATGATCTTCTGATTAGGCTATATTTTACTGATTAACACCAATGATGGTGCTACCATCACTTAATTATGTCTCTCTTAATTTAAACCTGTCTTGGTAAAGTTTTTTATTTACCGTCTAGGATATCACCTCATATTTTTGAGGATAACTCTACCTTGTTTTATTATTTTTTTTTAACTTTCCCTTATTTTAAATGTCATGGTGGGGCAATTGGCGGAGACATGGGAAGAGTGGTAGTGGAGGAGCTCGGGGTAGCGAGTGGGGAGAAGCCTTGGTTGGCAAGAGTGGGAAGGGGGATATACCTCCCTTACTGATAAATACATATGAATTCATGATAAAATGCTGATTTATGATAGTTCCTAGGCTTAGCATTGCATATCATGTTTCAAATACTGCATAACATCTATTGCATGGCATTTAGGATAGTTGTGTATTATGTACATTAATTCTTCCATTTTATATGGCCAGGAGGTAGTGCGACATCTTTACGGGCTTTGGATGAAGAGTCCGATCGTACGGATGAATTTGGAGCGATGATCGCAGTCCGTCAACGCAAAAATCACCCTGATCAGAGCTCCATAGCACCCTCTACAAGAAGAAGAAGACGGACGGCTTAGATGGCGCCAGGTGGTGCCATCCAGGCTATCCCACTTGAGCATTGCATCCCCAGCCTTGCTGCAAGAAGAGATCATGGCCGTTAGATCTCAATCCAATGGCTGAGACACGCGCAACCGCACTGCTCTTTGCTTGACAAAGTGGCGCTTTGGACAAATGGTGAAGCGCTCGGTCCTCAAACGAGAGGTGTGGGTTCGAGATCCGTGGAGACCCCCAAATTAGCAATTGGGGCGCACCGGCTAGTGCATGCACGCAGACGGGCATGCACTAGCCCGCAATTTAGCATTGCAACGCTAATGCAGCGCAACGCTAGTGCGAGTGTGCGTGACACGAGGTGTGATGAGCACGCAAGCACAGCAGTAGCGGGCGTGAATTGGCTCGGACCTTTAGCGACAGCCTGGGTGGGCCTTTAGTGACGCTTGCAGCCGTCACTAATTTCCTGTAGGTGCGAGGATAGCTGCGGACGTGAGCGGTGGGAGCGTGATCTTCAGCGACAACTGCAGGGATCTTTAGTGACACTTGCAGCTGTCACTACAACTGTCTACATGAATTTCTTCCCTTCCCTCCACTATAAAAGGACTCCTACACCTCCATTCTTCACCATCTCTACCTACTCTACTCCTACCTACTCCTAAGCTCTAGTAGCCTACCAAAGCTCCATTAGAGCCTACTCTCAAGCTCTAAAGGCCTCCTATTAGTGTAATATTCCTATTTCCCACCAAATATTCATCCTTCATCTCACCACCTTCATCGGTTGCCTTGGAGCCATCCTCCCACCTCCATTCCGGTAGAAGATTGCCTCCATCTCCTCACCTCCATTCCAGAGCCTTGCTGAAGCATTCCTCTACCCGACGTCCTCCTGCATCTCACCTCCTTCATCCAAGCTTCTGCCAGCCGTCGCCGTCTCGCCGAATAGCCGATTCGAAAGATTTCCTCTCAGCCCTATCTCTTTTATACTTTCATAGATTATTGTAATAAACATTTGCGTGATATATCATAGTTGTTTCATCTCTCTTGTGATCTATCTTGCTTGCTTCTTCTATAAAAACAAAAGAAAAAAAGTAACAAAACCCCAAAACACCAAAAAGAAACAAAACGAAACGCAGATTTCAACCAAAGTATGTGAAATCTTTACTTTGGAGTTTTGGTTATAAATTCTATTTGATAATGTGTTTTGCGAGCTACAACGACGGGTTCTCCAAACCCCAATTTTAATTCGCGAAACACGGCTCATCATTTTGGTGCCGTTGCCGGGGAGGCAACGGAATTTACTTTCTTGTTTTCTATGCTTCTTTGCATTTACATATTGTTAACCCTACTTGTCTCTGATCTACTATCTTGCAGGTACCCTAGCATGGAGATCCAAGTGGTAGACTGGAGTAAAGTACGGATAGAGTAATTTATAAGTGCCCCCCACATTCCCCCCCACTAGTTTCATTTCGCCACATTCATAACCAAGACCTAATGTACTTAGGTGTTTGCATAAACCCTAGGATAGAATTTATTTGTCTTGTTTGTCACCTCCACTCATCTCACCTTCGCATATAAAAAAAAATAAAAAGATACTTTTTGTGGGATGAATCAACATACACACTTTATACACCCACATTTGGGACACCTAACCCGACTTGATTTTTATCTACTCAACCAGGATTCCGACCTATGGAACCGACACACCAATTCAACATATAAAGGAGTAGAAATCATATTAGGTTAATCACCTTTCTGTGTGTCTTAATCGGTGGTCATTTAGGTCGGTTGATTGAATTGTCTACGCCACACCACCTAATATAAAAGAAATCCATTTTGTAGCTACCCCATAGGATTTAATAATTAGGTCAAGCCAGACACTCCATATTTCTTCTTGATTTATAAAGGAAAAGCACTTGAACTCGTGATTTCAAATTTGGTTTGCCTCTTGAAAACTTGGTTGAATACACCTAATATTTGAATCCTAAAAGCTACTAAGCAAGATTTGAATCATAAAACTCACTTTATCCTTAATAATCTTGCTTGAAAACTTCTTGGCTGTGCACATACACAGGCACAAGATAAAGGAAGAACCTTCTCCCCAATCCCTCCTCCTAACTGGTCGGATTGCCTAGATACAAGTAGAGTAAAGCATCCATAATCTTAGGATGGATTCTGAGAGTTAGTAGACCTTTAGGCTGCCCAACTTAAGGATAGGCTTGTATTTTTTGTGCTACAGGGTTCCTTATCTTCCTCATCCTTCCAACTTCCTTCCAGTGTATGCTTGGAAGGAGGTCATTGAACCCTAGATTGGAAGGACCTTTAGACCATTCTCGGAGGCGGAGGTTGAGCTATAGCCAAGTAGATCCCATGGTTGATCAACAACCTCCTCCCCTGCCCCCTAACCAACAGGAGCTAATTCAGAGGTAGTTGGAAGAATTACAGCAGATACAACAATGGTTCCAACAAATGCATGGTTAGGGAGCTTGGCCCTTGAAGAATTTCTATGATCCTTCAAACTATGGAGAATGTCACGGTGTCATGATTCTCGCCAGAGACATAGGAATCAAGCCCCAAGTCTTAAGTTTGATTAAGCATTTCCATGGGCATGGCTTGGAGGACCCATTCCAGCACTTGGAGGACTGACCGCTTTGGTTCAGACTACCAGAGCAAGGAATGTGAACAAAGAGCAAATGATCATGAGGCTCTTTCCCCACTCTCTCAGGGATAAGGCCGCACATTGGTACTGAACCATTGGAAGGCCGATAGAAACATGGGCTGCTTTTAAGTCGGCTTTCCTGAGGAAATTCTTCCTAATTAGACGGATCAATGCCTTGTGACGGGCGATTACCACTTTCGCCCAATGATCGGGGGAACCGTTTCATGGTGCCTACGAGCGATTCCAAGAACTTTTGAGGAAGTGTCCATACCACGAGATGTCGAAATGGCAACTCGTGCAGATTTTCCATCATGGGTTGGTTGAACAACTCTGTAATCACGTGGACACCTCCTGCGGAGGTAATTTCCTCAGCAGGGATGCAAATAGCGCATACGACCTGTTTGAGGAAATGAGCAAGAACTCAATTAATCACGCCTCCATGCATGCACTCAACCAGTCTGAACAACCCATGTCAAATGCTAATGAGATCTAGAATTCTTATTCATTTGACATGGAATTGATTTGTAATAAGCTTGATAAGATGGACTTGGTTGATAAAAGAATGGAAGAATGGATGTCTAGGAATTCGGAAAACACATCTACACCCACTCAATCCCAGAATTCGGGATTTCATTCCTCACAAGCTCCCATGGGGCAGGAGTTCGTGAACCAAGTTGAATTGGCTCAACCTATGAGCTAGGATTTCTCGGAACCTTATGGGTTCCAAATTGGGGCCTTTGATCCCAGTTTTTCTAATCCTTCTCTCCATCCTCGCCCAATGAGGATGCGTATGCAGTGTAGGAGAATGCTAGGTCCAACCCATATTCCGAAACTTATAACTCTGGTTGGAGGAACCACCCTAACTTCTCCTGGAGAAGTAAGGGGCAACAAACCCAAACACGACCTAGCAACATGCATCTTAAAGACCTATGGGTCAGGGTCAAGTATACACCTAGTTGCCCTTGAGATCGGTTACTCAGCCACCTTGGAATGCCCAACAATCTGCAGGGCAGGCTGATTTAAGCCGGCAAATGGAAGAGATGCAAGGGTCCATGCTTTAGCTTATGCAGCAAATAAAAACATCATTGGACAACTTGCAATCCGAGTTTATTGCTAATTCCCGACAACCCAGATCTCTACCATCCCAATCCATACCCAACCCGTGCAATGTGCAAAATTAGTGCAATAGAGCCTAAGGGTACGAAAATTAAAGGAACCCACATGCGCATGCTCAAGTGGTTGAGCAAGGTTCCTCCTCTTCTACTTTTTCTGGTTACATGACCAACCAAGGCCCTCTAATCTTCACTAACCCACCTCAAGACCCAAACCCTTATGCCTCTACAAACTCCGTCACCTTGAGAAGTGGAAAGCAGACCCAGGACCCTGAATTACCTTTTAGAAGCCAAAACCCTAGGGAGCTTGAGAGAGAGGAGGAAATTGAAGAAGACAATAAGGTTTAGGGACTAGAAATTGAAAATATCACTCACATCCCGTTCCCTAAAGCCCTATTGAAAACCAGGAAGAAGAAAGCCTTAGATAGCAATGAGGAGCTCTTGAATTTATTCAAGAGTAGAAATCAATATTCTGCTCCTTGATGCTATTAAGCACATCCCGGCTTATGCTAAATTTCTGAAAGAACTATGTACCCAAAAGCATAAGCTGAGAAAACCCACTTCGAGGAAGGTGATTCTCTTTAAGAAGGCAAGTTCTGTCATCATGCATTACCTTCCTCAAAAGAAGAAAGATCCAGGGGCCCCTTTGATTTCTTGCATCATTGGGGAATACACTTTTGATAGGACACTGTTGGATCTAGGTGCATCCATCAACCTAATCCCGACTTCTCTTTATGAGAGGTTTGGGTTAGGCGAACTTAGGCCAACCTTAGTAACGCTATAATTAGCAGACTGCTCGGTCACCACACAGAAAGGGCGTTATTGAGGATGTAATCGTCAAGGACAAGGATTTCTATTTTCTTGTAGATTTCCTGGTCCTTGACATGGATGTACTTAACGATTTGAGGAACACGCCCATCATTCTGGGGCACCCATTCCTAGCTATCGCGAAGGCCAACATAAACTGTGAGAGTGGTAGTATGGAGATCACCTTTGGGGATAGGAAGCTAACTCTTGATATTTTTAAGGCAATAAGAGGATTTAAGGATTGTGGATTTATTGAGGAGCTCGAGGATCATGATTTTGAGACTTGTACAATGATAAGTGCACTCAAGGACTCCACCAGCTTCAGCGAACCCAACCCACAACCCTCCATGGCAGACCTGCTACATCCTGAAGAGGCTATTGATTTTGTTCATTCCCAACCTCTTCCACTAGATCGTCCTGATGAATCTTCATCGGCTTCCTCCCTACCTTCTATACTAAACCCACCTCAGCTTGAATCGAAACCATTGCCTAAAAATTTGAAATATGAGTTCTTAGGACCTGAGAACACTCTCCATGTGATTTTTAGTGCTGATTTGACTAAGGAGCAAGAATTGAGGTTGATTAAGGTCCTTAAGAACAATAAGGAGGCAATTGATTGGACCATCCATGACCTTAGGGGGATCAAACCATCTTATTGTAATCACCGTATTTTTATGGAAGATGGATCCCGCCCTTCTCGCGAAATGCAAAGGAGACTAAACCTGAATATGCGAGAAGTGGTCAAGAAGGAGATAATCAAGTGGCTCAATGCTAGAATTATATACCCAATCTCGAATAGTCCGTAAGTTAGCCCCATTCAGATTGTACCCAAGAAGGCGGGAATAACCGTTACAACCAACGAGAAAGGGAAAACCTTCACCACTTGTTTAGCTTTTGCTTAGAGAGTCCGTATTGACTATAGGAAGCTGAACACAACCACCAAAAAGGATCACTTTCCCTTGCCATTCATCGATCAAATCCTAGAAAGGTTAGTTGGGCAAAAATACTTTTGCTTCCTGGATGGTTATTCAGTATACAACCAAGTCCCTATCCATCCCGAAGACAAGGAAAAGACAACTTTCACTCGTCGCTACGGAGCCTTTACATTTCGTAGAATGCCATTCGAGCTTTGCAATGCACCCACGACTTTTCAAAGGTGCATGGTGGCCATCTTTTCTGATATGATGGGAGATTGTCTTGAGGTGTTCATGGATGATTTCTCCATTTTTGGAGATTCTTTTGAGTCCTGCCTAGCTAACTTGGAATTGATCCTCCAGAGATGCATCAAGACACGGCTGGTCCTTAGCTAGGAAAAGAGCCACTTTATGACTCGGGAAGGCATTGTCCTGGGTCATGTAGTCTCTAATCGGGGTATTGAGGTTGATAAGGCTAAGGTGGATGCTATCTCTACACTTCCTCTACCCACACCTGTAAAACAGATCTGCTCTTTCCTTAGGCATGTGGGTTTTTATAGAAGATTCATTAAGGACTTCTCGAAGGTTGCTCGACCCTTGAGTAACCTTCTAGCCAAAGACACGTCGTTCGAGTTTGATGAATCATGCTGTAAAACATTTGATTTGTTAAAAACAACAGTCACCTATGCCCCGGTGTTGCAACCACCGGTCTGGACAACCCCATTTGAGATTATGGCTAACGCATCTGATTATGCTGTCGAGGTTGTCTTGGGTCATAAGATTGAGAAAAAGCCCTCTGTGATCTACTCTAGCAAGACTCTGGACGAGGCCTAGAGGAACTACACTATATTACTGAAAAAGAATTCCTAACTGTAGTTTTCGCTTTAGAAAAATTTAGAGCTTATCTTTTAAGTTCTCATGTAATCATTTACACTGACCACTTGGCCTTGAAACATCTCTTGGTCAAAAAGGATGCCAAACCCTAGCTTATTCGTTGGATTCTGTTACTTCAAGAATTTGATCTTGAAATCAGGGATAAAGCCGGGGCACAAAATGTAGTGGCAGATCACCTCTCGAGAATCCTAATTGATTCTCCTCATCCAGATATCCCTATTTCAGACACTTTTCTGGATGAGACTATCCTTACAATCTAAGGTATCCGAACTCCCTGGTTTGCGGATATCGTTAATTATTTGACCGTTGGTCAAATCCCCCAGGATTGGACCAAACAACAATGAAACAGACTTGTGTCTGAGGTAAAATATTATTTTTGGGACGATCCCAAGCTATACCGCATCGGTGCAAACCAGATTATTCTTCGATGCATCCCGAAAATTGAGTTCCATAGTAGACTTGAGTTCTGCCATACATCTGCGTGTGGTGGACAGCTTTCCGGGAAAAGATGGCAGCAAAAATCTTGCAATCCAAATTCTATTGGCCGTCATTATTTAAGGATGCCTAGGAATTCTCAAAGTCGTGCACTCGATGCTAGACACTCGGGAACATGGCTAAGAGAGATATGATGCCCCTAAACCCAATACATTCTGTCAAAATTTTTGACATTTGGGGCATCAACTTCATGGGACCCTTCCCTCCTTCATTTGGACACCAGTATATTCTGGTCGCTATTGATTACGTGTCCAAATGGATTGAGGCAATCCCCACTCGGACTAATGACCACAAGGTGGTCATCGGTTTTGTGAAGAAGAATATCTTCAGTCGGTTCAGGATTCCTCAGGTGATTTTTAGTGATGGTGGCACACATTTCACTCATGCCCAGTTTCGGAATTTACTGGGGAAATACGGGGTGAATTGTTTGCACCTCAAAATACGCCTATAAGAACGCCTTCTTATGCTATTTTCTAGCATTAACTATGTATATTATAATCCTGTAGTTGCATTTGTAAAAACGCTTGCATGCATGCATTTAATTGAGAGGAGAAGAGAATGGAATAAATGGCTTGCATTTTTACATTTTTCTTCAAGTGTCTCTTTGCAAAAGTCCCCTCTCCATATTTTATTTTCATCTTTCTTTCTTCTTCCCACGGTTTTTCTTCTTCCCGCGGCTGAATTTCGTCCACGCCATGCGCCTTCCCGCAGCCGCATGCAGCACTCCCGCCTCTCCCTGCTGTCCTTCCCGCGCCTCTCCCTGCAGCAGCCACTCTCCAACGCCTCTCCCTGCTGCTGCCATGCCTCCCCGCCATGCTCTCCTCCTCTATAAAGCCGCAGCTCTTCCTCGCGACGAGGGGGGGGGAACATTGCTGCAATACGCAGCTGCGGCGAGCTGCTGCAAAACGCCACCCTGCAGTCCACCACCTTCCTCTCCACCGTTCTCCCCTCCCATACGTCGGCCCTCCGTCGAGGAGGCACCCGACGAGCAGGAGAACCCACTGTGGTGCACACCACCACAGTGGGAGCACCACCGCCCAGCTCTTCAACGAGCCGGTGGGCGTGGTGTGTTCTTTTCTCTTCGTTTGCATCTCCACGCCATTGCTGCCGCTTCAAGGTCCGAAGCTTGAAGCAGCAGCAGCAGCAGCAGCCCAGCGTCGACAGCAGCAGCAGCAGCACCCCCGCCTGCATCCGCGACCATCAGACGTCGGCAGCCATCTGCAGACGACTCGACCTCCAGACGTCGGGCGCCGCCTGCAGACGACGCGGCTCCAAGACGTCTGCCGCCATCCACAGACGTCTTAACTCACGCCATCACCAGCTCTCTCGCCCGCTCTCTCTTTGCTGATCTCTCCCGCGCGCGTCCGCCCTCTCTGCCGCCCGCTCCCTCTCTGTCTGCCGCTCTCTCTCTCTCACGAATTCTCTATCTCTCTCTCTCTCTCTCTCTCTCTTTTTTCACTTACAGCAACACACACACACCCATTCACCGACACACACACTCACACACTAATAGTAACTTATATACATACATATATATATATATATATACATATACATATATCTATATATATATATACTTATATATACATAGTATATCTATATAGTTATGTATACATACATATAATATAATATATATATGCATATACATATATAATATATATATATATATATATATATACACATACTCATATACATATATATATATATACATATCTATATACTTATACATATACACATATATATATACATATATATCTAGATACATATATACTTATATACATATATATATATATACTTATATACATATATACATAGCTATATACATATATACATACATATATATATATATATATATATCTATATATATCTATACATATATACTTATACATTTATATACATACATATGTACATATATTTTCACGTTATTTATTATACGCTGTATCGCGGGGATATCTGCACCAGTTGCTGATATTCCCTGATACACGCGTACAAAAAAAGCGTGGTCCCATACATCATCCATCCTCCATCCACACTCCACGCGGCACCTAGTCGTGTTGGTTGCGTCTCTCTAGACGTCGGCTGACTCGACATAGTGCTACACTCCATCGTCACCTCCACCCCCACCCCTTTATATGTATATATATCTATAGCTACTATATTTACTTTCTATCTGATAGCTTCCTTAGTAAAAAGATAAAAAAAGGGTATAAAAGTAAAAAGATAATCTTTGATTTGCAGGTACCCCCGTCTTGCAAGTAGCAAGACGTGTTTTGAAACTCTGTTTTGGCTAAAAGCCAAGGACACAATTTTGAGGGTGTGCCTCAAGAACAAGGATTACCAGAAAAAAACCTAAATAAGAAAAATACCAAAAAATAGAATAAACGAACGGAAGAGACGCGTTTTAAGGAAAACGTAGAAACTCGACTTGAACCCCACTTCCCTGAGTTCGACCCTAGGCTTAAAAGTGACAAGATAAAATCAATTAGGCCAGGTCAAAAATTTTGTAAAGAGATGGTTAGGTCTGAATTAGGTTAACCACTATACACATTTCAACGATAAAAATATCATATTAACAACCTATCCAGGCCGACCATCATAGCTTTTCTGGCGCCGCTGCCGGGGAGGTGCGCTTTCGAGTAAGTTTCTATCCAATTCCTTTAAATTTGTCTCTTCTCTCTTCACGGGTATTGTTGTTTTTGGTGTGCAGGTGAACCTGGTGGAAGGAGAAGAAGGCTGACGAAGTCGAGGACGTGAGCAGATCCAAGGCGGGAACGAGAGCGTGAAGACGCCGACATCGCATTGGAACTTCGCACACGTTGCCGAACAAGTAGGTTTTCTTTTCTCATCAAATTAGGGTTAACTTGCCACCACACAAAAAAAAAAAAAAAAAAAAAAATTTTAAAACTAAAAATTAGAAAAACTTCTTGGGATTTCTTGAGGGCAAGTGGATTAAAATTCACTTGATTGATTGGTTGTCTTCACTCCCACTGCCCCGGGATTTCCCGCCTTACTTCGCATAGCGAAAATTCTAGAATCTTGATTCTTAGATTTTTCGCCATGGGAAGTATTCTTTGAGGCAAAGAAAAAGATTGCTTGTATCCCTCTTTTGCCTCAATTATCTTTAATTCAGGATCACATTTTTGGTGGGGAGATTTGGAATTGAGTTGATTCCAACCCCACCACGACTTTTCAAATTTGCCTGTGATTCGATCCTGAATACTTCAACCCCAAAAATTTTATTTTCTTTATCTGTTGGTTGAAGCCTTGTGTGTGGATATCTTTCTAGTGATTGGGAGCACTTGAATTGAAGTGCTTTGGCTCCCTTTCACATTGGTATAAAATTGATTCGCGCATCCACACATAGAAATCTCCATTTAGGGTAGCCCATTGCATTTTAGCATGCATTAACTAATTGATAATTGAAGAAGGGTTTCTTGGGTTTTAGAAGGAAAACCTGTATTTTTGCAAAAACCCGGAGATTGGTTGAATTGGTAATTCAGCAAAACCCTAAAATTCATACTACTTAAGGCTGAACTCTAAAAATCATTCGCCAATAAAAACTTCAATTCGGGGAGATTTCCCTGTTGCATGCTTGTTCTTACACACTCTTAAAATCAATCACTTGGGCATTACCCGTAAACAACGCCCTTTACATTCCAAAAGCACTTGACCCTAAGCCTCTAATTAAAACTGGTAGTAACTTGACCCTTTTAAGGATTGGAGGTCTAACTACCTACGTGTAGCGGCTACGTGCTGGTGAGAGTTCCCGCGTGCTATCGGGTGTCTAAGACTGGGGCAAACGGCCTTTCAATCTGGCCCGGTGGTTCCGCGGTGCTCGCATTCGGTTCCGTAGTTCGTGATAGTAGGTAACTTAGATCTTTAGGTCTAAGGGCACACTGTAGAGGTTAGGAACTTGACTGTATTGATTTGTAATCAAGTGTACCTTTGCGGCGTCATTTCTCTCATCCCTTTTCCCTTCTCATCTCCCCAATTCTTCCTGCGGTAGTGCATGTTTGGGAGGAGGTCACAAAACCCTGAATTGCTTGTATTGACTGATAAATCTAGAAAAAGAGCCGAATCATCCTCCTCCTCCACAAACATGGCACACACCTCCGCCTCACCACTTCGTCACAATTTCAATTCTTTCAACACCAGGCTTATCCCTGGAAACCCTGTAAGACCTTCCTTATCGAGTGTCGCGCCAAGCGACTCGGTAAGTCATGTGGAACTGGCTTCTGCGAGCCAGTATTTCAACATGGAGGACCAAGCCTCCGTGTACTCGGACACATATGCGGACACGTCTTCTGGCATAGAAGATGCCTGCACCCTGGGGAATAACCCGTTTTCTGCCACGTATAACCCAGGGTGGCACAATCATCCCAATTTTGCATGGTCCAACAACCCGCAGCGTCGAAACCCCGCTGGTGGACCAATGCGATCGTCCGCACCCGTCATCCCAAGGGCCCAGTCTAATCCTATGGCAACTCTGCCATCAGGCCCTTGTGTACAGAAAACCAAACACGCATCAAAACCTCTTGATAAATTGATGCGAATGATGACGGAAATGTCAAAGCGCCATAAAGAAAACATGACCTCTCTTCAGCATTTGGCGCAGCAGAATGCTGAGATCAGTCAACTAAGCATGGTGACTCGATCTCAGGGCACTTTTCCCGCCCAACTTGTTCCAAACCCGCAAAACTTTGTACCCTGTGGTCCGCAACCACAGGTACAACCTTCTCAGGAACAGGTTCATCAAATTCTGCAAGCTCCGAGTATTCCTTCGGGATTTCAGGTTAATCCCGCTGCAGCACCGCACTCTTATGATGATAGTGATCACATCAAGGATGACACGTCTGACGAGGACGTGACTGTCAGTACGTGTATCGAACTAATTGGAGCCGATTCAGACTGCTGCAAATTACCTGACGACTGCCTGACCAACACAAACTGTGACGTTCCCCAATCCCTCCCTATTCCTGTACCTTCTCCTGACCAGACTTCTGACGAGGTTTTCTCCGCTTCCCATACCTCGTGGTCTGAGTCATTGCCGGGCTGCTCACCGCCGGTCCACACTATGGAAGACCGGATTGCCCTTTCTTTCCCGCTAAATCAGGCGGATTTGCAAATCCACACTGGGACCTTGAGCCCACAGCTTACTCACCGGGGCTATTCCCTTTTGGATCCATCTATCCAAAAAGCCCCCCATCTTGGCCAATCTAAGGGCCAACTTCCTCTTCCTGATCTGTTTTCTGATCCGCCTGGGACACTCTCGTCCCAGAAAACGCCAAATCTCTCACCATCCACCATTACTTTTCACGCCTCTATCGCGATTACTTCGCTTTTCTCTTCACCACCCACCATCCACCCACCCTTCCACCCTGATTTATACCCTAAACCTCAGCTCCTGTTACCCGATCTATCGTCCGTTCTCTGCCTTTCCTTGCATGCATATGAGGACATAGCATTGTTTGGCATGGGGGGGTGGATAGGCATCCATAGGATCCGGGTATTTTATGGTATCAGACAATTACCACCTATTTATAAATATGCAAGAAAAAGAAAAAAGAAAAGAAAAATATATATATATATATATATATATATATATTAGTAATAAATGGTGTTTAGTAATGATCTAAAAGCTGAAACAAAAATACAATAAGTGTTTATGGATATTCAACCTCTGTTTTGAAGAATTTCCAGGCCACAGAAGCTTGATTCGCTCAGGCTCGGCTTAATTCACTTAAAGCATTGACGAAATAGATCAAAATCTCTCCTAACTAAGAACGTTTCTTGTACCTGAGACACCAGTACAGGATTCGTTGGTTTGTTTTTTCTTGAGAGCTTAAGTAAACTTGGTTCACACTACACATATCAGGAAAGATCAGGTGAACATAAGATCCAACCCTAGTGTTCATTAGGAAAGGTGGAGTCCTTACCTGTGCGTGCAGGTAGACTTTTTATCCCAAGCTTTAGTCTTGTGTTTAGGAGTGGCTCTTTCCACCAAAAAGAAACTCTCCCACCAAAAAGAAAAAAAAAAAAAAAAAAAATAAAAGAGTCAGTATATCTCATAAATGTCTGTATACTTTATTTTTCGGTGAGCCACAAAAAAAAAAAAGAAGAAAGAAAAAAAATCAAAAATGGGAGTTGAGTTTTCCGTAATCATCTTAAGGGTCAATCCGAAAACACGAGCTGAAATTGGGACCAACCTGTACTTAAAAATTCGTGAAACCCTGGGAGTGAGTCTTAAGGTTCATCTGGTTAGTCTTGATCCATCACTATGCACAAACCATAACCTCTTGAGCTCTCGAGTACGGCAAAACCTCCTGGGTCCTGGAAATCGTACTTAAGGTTCAAATATCAAGAGTCCTGGTTAGTTGAGAGATGATCTTTGTCATGTAAGACTTAAAGTACTGGTAATCTTCTCTACAATTGGTTCTCACAATATCCGATAATAAACACACCGATATCATCTCAGAAGAAAATCTTCAGCTTAAGATCATTTCTAAATACGGTTTTGCTAGGGACTAGCAAAAGATAGGCATGGGGGTATATGTTTGCACCTCAAAATACGCCTATAAGAACGCCTTCTTATGCTATTTTCTAGCATTAACTATGTATATTATAATCCTGTAGTTGCATTTGTAAAAACGCTTGCATGCATGCATTTAATTGAGAGGAGAAGAGAATGGAATAAATGGCTTGCATTTTTACATTTTTCTTCAAGTGTCTCTTTGCAAAAGTCCCCTCTCCATATTTTATTTTCATCTTTCTTTCTTCTTCCCACGGTTTTTCTTCTTCCCGCGGCTGAATTTCGTCCACGCCATGCGCCTTCCCGCAGCCGCATGCAGCACTCCCGCCTCTCCCTGCTGTCCTTCCCGCGCCTCTCCCTGCAGCAGCCACTCTCCAACGCCTCTCCCTGCTGCTGCCATGCCTCCCCGCCATGCTCTCCTCCTCTATAAAGCCGCAGCTCTTCCTCGCGACGAGGGGGGGGGAACATTGCTGCAATACGCAGCTGCGGCGAGCTGCTGCAAAACGCCACCCTGCAGTCCACCACCTTCCTCTCCACCGTTCTCCCCTCCCATACGTCGGCCCTCCGTCGAGGAGGCACCCGACGAGCAGGAGAACCCACTGTGGTGCACACCACCACAGTGGGAGCACCACCGCCCAGCTCTTCAACGAGCCGGTGGGCGTGGTGTGTTCTTTTCTCTTCGTTTGCATCTCCACGCCATTGCTGCCGCTTCAAGGTCCGAAGCTTGAAGCAGCAGCAGCAGCAGCAGCCCAGCGTCGACAGCAGCAGCAGCAGCACCCCCGCCTGCATCCGCGACCATCAGACGTCGGCAGCCATCTGCAGACGACTCGACCTCCAGACGTCGGGCGCCGCCTGCAGACGACGCGGCTCCAAGACGTCTGCCGCCATCCACAGACGTCTTAACTCACGCCATCACCAGCTCTCTCGCCCGCTCTCTCTTTGCTGATCTCTCCCGCGCGCGTCCGCCCTCTCTGCCGCCCGCTCCCTCTCTGTCTGCCGCTCTCTCTCTCTCACGAATTCTCTATCTCTCTCTCTCTCTCTCTCTCTCTCTTTTTTCACTTACAGCAACACACACACACCCATTCACCGACACACACACTCACACACTAATAGTAACTTATATACATACATACATATATATATATATATATATATATATATATATATACATATACATATATCTATATATATATATACTTATATATACATAGTATATCTATATAGTTATGTATACATACATATAATATAATATATATATGCATATACATATATAATATATATATATATATATATATACACATACTCATATACATATATATATATATACATATCTATATACTTATACATATACACATATATATATACATATATATCTAGATACATATATACTTATATACATATATATATATATATCTATATAGTATTATATATATATACTTATACATATACACATATATATATACATATATATCTAGATACATATATACTTATATACATATATATATATATCTATATAGTATTATATATATATACTTATATACATATATACATAGCTATATACATATATACATACATACATATATATATATATATATATATATATATATATATATATATATATATATATATATATATATATATATCTATACATATATACTTATACATTTATATACATACATATGTACATATATTTTCACGTTATTTATTATACGCTGTATCGCGGGGATATCTGCACCAGTTGCTGATATTCCCTGATACACGCGTACAAAAAAAGCGTGGTCCCATACATCATCCATCCTCCATCCACACTCCACGCGGCACCTAGTCGTGTTGGTTGCGTCTCTCTAGACGTCGGCTGACTCGACATAGTGCTACACTCCATCGTCACCTCCACCCCCACCCCTTTATATGTATATATATCTATAGCTACTATATTTACTTTCTATCTGATAGCTTCCTTAGTAAAAAGATAAAAAAAGGGTATAAAAGTAAAAAGATAATCTTTGATTTGCAGGTACCCCCGTCTTGCAAGTAGCAAGACGTGTTTTGAAACTCTGTTTTGGCTAAAAGCCAAGGACACAATTTTGAGGGTGTGCCTCAAGAACAAGGATTACCAGAAAAAAACCTAAATAAGAAAAATACCAAAAAACAGAATAAACGAACGGAAGAGACGCGTTTTAAGGAAAACGTAGAAACTCGACTTGAACCCCACTTCCCTGAGTTCGACCCTGGGCTTAAAAGTGACAAGATAAAATCAATTAGGCCAGGTCAAAAATTTTGTAAAGAGATGGTTAGGTCTGAATTAGGTTAACCACTATACACATTTCAACGATAAAAATATCATATTAACAACCTATCCAGGCCGACCATCATGAATCATCAAATTTCCACACCCTACCACCCTCAGATGAACAGACAGGTCAAGGTCTCCAATCGGGAGATCAAAAACATTTTGCAGAAAATCATAAGGCCTGATAGGAAGGATTGGACCCAAAAGCTAGATGATGCTCTTTGGGCCTACCATACGACTTACAAAATGCCTATTGGTATGTCACCGTTCCGTCTGATATTTGGTAAGGTGTGTCACTTGTAGAGTTAGAACACCGAGCATTTTGGGCCATCAGGAAACGTAATTTTGACCTAGAGTTGGCCAGGAAGACCAGGAAACTCCAACTATCTGAGTTGGAGGAGCTTATGAAAATGCCAAAATCTATAACGCAAGGACCAAAGCTCTCCATGACCATATGATTTCACGTAAGAGCTTTGAGCCAAACCAGAAGATCTGGCTTTTCGATTCTCGACTGAAGCTTTTCCCCGGCAAGCTTAGGTCTAAGTGGGACGACCCGTTCGTTATTGAGCAGATTTTTCCTAATGGGGTCGTCGAAATCTCTGACCCAAAGATGGGTAATTCCTTCAATGTCAACGGACAGCGTCTGGAACCCTTTGTTGACCATGTGCTCCCTGAACCCATCTCGAACAAGGTTGCTCTTACCTTGCTTTAACCATCGCAGGCTGATCATCGCCTAGCTGAAGGCACTAAACTCAGCACATATACAGGTTGTTCTGAGCTAACCAGAATCTCACGGAAACCAAGTGCTATTCTTCCACTTCTACTCTCCTGCATGCTTTCATTTTTAACAATGAGGACATTGCATTAGCTGAGCATGGGGGGGTGGATTTATCTAATGAAATAATCTTTTGTTAGCCGTAATAGTAATTTCCTATTATTCTAAAAAAAAAGAAGAATTAGGAGATGAGAAGTTAGGCATTAGAAGTTACAAACTTTAGGAATTGATACTTTGGGACCTAAATACTTAGACTCTTTAAGTCTTCGGGCTTAATTAGCCTGGGTGCCCACTCAAATGCAGACTTAGTCTCGAGTCCTCGCCAATTCAATTTCATCTTTAATCTAGTAAATATTTGGGATGATAAGTACACGACTTATCAATTCGCCCTCTGATTTGAGGGGATTGTAAGTCTAAGCATCTACACACTATTTGCACTGACTCACTTTTCGACATTTTTTACGAAAATTGGGTAGCTAATGAACTATCTAGGGTGGTATGGCTAGCAAGTTGTCGTGGGTAACAGCCCATTGGCCGATTGTCTAGAGCGTAGCCACAAGACCATTTTCTTCGTACTGCCTTTAGGTAAATCTTAGATCAGGGAAGCCACCTACTTAAAAAGAAAAAAAAAGAAAAAAAAGGAGAAAATAAAAAATAAAAACCACACTTAACCACATGAGCATGGCTGGTAAGTTATTGTGGGTAACAACTTATTGGCCGGTTGTCCAGAGCCCAGCTCACAAAAATGCACAATAATTCCCAAAATACTTAAGGAAGAAGAGGGGAAGTAGAATAAACCGGGGAGATATACACTGGGTTCGCCCTTGTGTTGACCCCATAAATAAAATAAGCAGGGAGAAAGCTACCGTTCAAAAAGATAAACCTTTAGGCAAGGTCACTTAGGGTCGTAGAAACCCGAAGTCCGTTTAACGGTCGCCTAGTGAATCTTTCACTCTTTTCACTAGATGCTTAGCACTTAGAGTCCTTTTCGAGTCTTGGGCGGGTTGGGTAGCCGTAAAAAGTTATCCTGAAACTCTCAAACTCCAAAAGTCCAAAAGAAAAAAGAAAAAAAGTCAAAAAAAAAGAAAGGAAGAAAAAGCACAAAAAATGTATCTTCTCTTTTCAAATAAAGCGAGGGCTTGGGTGGTTTACACTCTGGCAGACACCCAAGCACTGTCGAGTTTTTATAACCAGGTCTTGGGTTCAAGTTTTCTAAAGAACCAACAAATCGTGCCTAAGTGATCAAATCCTAATTTTAGTTTTATACATAGCATTTAGGTTAATTTTGCTAGGGACTAGCAAAAAGTAAGCATGGGGGTATGATAAACACACATGAATTTATAATAAAATGCTTATTTATGATAATTCATAGGCTTAGCATTGCATATCATGTTTTAAATATTGCATAACATCCACTGCATGGCATTTAGGATAGTTGTGTATTATGTACATTAATTCTTTGATTTATATGGCCAAGAGGAAGTGCGACATCTTTTACGGACTTCGGATGAAGAATCCGAACGTACAGATGAATCCAGAGCGACGATTGTAGTCCGTCAATGCAAAAATCACCCTAATCAGAGCTCCGTAGCACCCTCTACAAGAAGAAGACGAACCCAGATGGCGCCACGTGGTGCCATCCAGACTACCCCACCTGAGCCATCACGTTCCAAGCCTCGCCACAAGAAGAGATCCCAGTTGTTGGATCTCAATCCAACGACTGAGACACATGCGATCGCACCGCTCTCCACTCGACAAAGTGGCGCTTTGGCCAAACAGTGAAGCACCCGCTCCTCAAAAGAGAGGCGCGGGTTCAAGACCCACGGACCCCCTTAAATTAGCAATTGGGGAGCACCGGCCAGTGCACGCACCAGCCCGCGCGCCCGCACCACAGCGCCAGCGCAGCGCAACGCTTACGTGTGCGCATGCGACACGGTGTGTGATGAGCATGCAAACACAGCAGCAGCGGGTGTGAGTTGGCGTGGACCTTCAGCGACAGCCTAGGCGGGCCTTTAGTGACACTTGCAGCCGTCACTAATTGCCTGTAGGCGCGAGAACAACTATGAGCGTGAGTGGTGAGAGCGCAATCTTCAGCGACAGCTACAAGGGTCTTTAGTGATGCTTGCAGCTGTGACTACAGCCCTCTACACGAATTTCTTCCTCTTCCCTCCACTATAAAAGGACCTCTACACCTTCATTCTTCACCATCTCTACCTACTCTACTCCCACCTACTCCTAAGCTCTAGTAGCCTACTAAAGATCCATTAGAGCTTACTCTCAAGCTCCAAAGGCCTCCTATTAGTGTAATATTCATATTTCCCACCAAATATTCATCCTTCATTTCACCACCTTCATTGGCTGCCTTGGAGCCATCCTCCCACCTCCATTTCAGTAGAAGATTGCCTCCGTCTCCTCATCTTCATTCCAGAGCCTCGATGAAGCATTCCTCTACCTGTCGTCCTCCTGCATCTCACCTCCTTCATCCAAGCTTCTGCCAGGCACCGCCATCTCGCCAAACAGCTGATTTGGGAGATTTCCTCTCACCCCTATCTCTTTTATGCTTTCATAGTTTATTGTAATAAACATTTGCGTGATATATCATAGTTGTTTCATCTCTCTTGTGATCTATCTTTCTTGCTTCTTCTGTAAAAACAAAAGAAAAAAAATAATAAAACCCTAAAACACCAAAAAGAAACAAAATGAAATGCGGATTCCAACCAAAGTAATTGTCACCTCCCTATGTTCGACCTAGGAATTGATAGGTCCACTTTAGTGGACAAAATTAGAGCCTAAGTACATGGTCATTGAGATAAGAAGTGAATTAGAATATCCATTATATTAACAAAATAATGTAAGAGGCAAAATCGTCATTTCATGCACTGCATCATTATGGAAGGGACAATTGGAAGAAATCAGATTTAAATTAGAATGCCAGACATTTAATTTATCACAAAGGAAAGCGTTCTTCACTTCCCTTCTCCAATTTTGGGAAGTAGTGGACTCTATCCTAATTAGGAAATTCACCATGGGAGAGTTTGGAAATCACACACAAAAAAAGAAAGAAACAACGAAAAAGAAACAAACCTTTTTTCTCTCTCTCTCTCCCTCACGTATCTTTTTCTGCCCATAATCTCTCCATTCCATTTAGAGAGTTCGAAGCCACGCCAAGACAAATGGAAAGAGAGAAAAAGGAAAAGGAAAAAAAAGAGAAACCTTCCTCTCTTTCTCCTCCAATCTCTCTCTCCCTCATGAATATTCTCTCTCTGATAATTCTTTTTCCTTCTCTGACTCTCTCTTTCATTCTCTCTTTTTCTCCTTATATAACAGGGACGGTAGGACAAGGAAGATAGATTCCCTCTAGAAGGAGGAAGCCCTCCACATCTCCTCCCAACCTCTCCACCGTGTGCCACCACTATCGCGAGCCTCCATCATCGGCCACATCCACGACTGTGACCTTTCGCCACCGATGGACACAACCACCACCGCGTCTCGCCTCCGACGACTCCATCACTGCGGTCGGTGGTGACAACATCGACACCGGCAACTGCGTTCCCAACATCATCACCGTGCTCTGCCCATCTTCCTCGACATGTCCAAAGCACCACTGCAAGCTTCCGTTGTGTCACCGCCCTCCAGCCCTTTGGTTAAGTCGTTCGGGAACATTCCCGGATGTCTGAAGACCCAACCACCTCCTCGCGACAGCAGCAGGGTCAACGCCGGCCTTACTCCATCTTCCTATTGCACCTAACGGAGAGCCGTGCCTCTTGCTTGACCTACTCATTGTAGGCTGCAACCACCCGCAACTGCGCACCCCCTCACCTGCACGCAGCAGCGCAACCCGCTCACGTAGTGCCCACCGCAGTCCTCGTGCGCACAACACTGCCTTTGCGCGCGCTGCGTGCATCACCTCCATGGACAAGATCAGGCCGCAGCACCACCTTTGTCTCCCTCCTCTCCATGTGCACGACCACGACCTTCCTCCTAGCAGCAACATCCTCTCATGACGAGCAGCACCGTGAGCCACCACCTCGAGCTCCTCCTCCGTCTCCAGCAAGCGGTCGATCGCACCGTTGGATTGAGATCCAATAGCTGAGATCCCTCCATGAAATGGGCTTGAAGACGTGCCATCTTAGGTGGGGTGGCCTGGATGGCTCCACGTGGCACCATTTGGGTCGTCTGTCTTCTTCCTCTTGTGGAGGGTACTACAGAGCTTCGATCGGCGTGATTCTCACGATGACGGACTGCGATCGTCGCTCTAAATTCATCCGTACGGTCAAATTCTTCATCGAAGCCCGTAAAGATGTCGCCCTGCCTCCTGGCCACGTAAAATGATGGAATTAATTTACATAATATACAACTATCCTAAATGCCATGCAATGGATGTTATGCATTATTTATAACATGATATGCAATGTTAAGCCTAGGAACTATCATAAATAAGCATTTTTATCATGAATTCATGTGTGTTTATCAGCGAGGAAGGCGTCGATCCATGGTGCACGCCAAGTTCATAGTGCACACTCGAGCCACAGTAGGGAAGGAGAGAGTCCAGCTACCCCCTCTAAATGAACAAGGGGTATTTTTAAGATCATTTCCCTATATGCCTCGTCCAGATTTGGTATTTTCTTTGTGAAATGGGGGATCTTCCTTCCATTTTTGGTGAGCAATTAATTCATAAATTAAGATTTAGATTGACAACCACCATCTTGCAGTACTAACGAGAGGATTCTTGCAAATAAAGAGAATGGGTGCAAGTATTGAGTTGGCACAGGCAATTTGCATGTAAGGATGGGGTGTGCGAGAATTTCTTTCCAAGTCAAGTTGCTAATTAAAGCCTTTGCAAAGCTTTTCATGGATTAATCATACATAAAGACATGTATACATGTGCAAGGAATTAGTTCTCTACCTTAACTAGTTTTTTGATATAATACATGCTCGAATTCTAATTAATATCCCCATATAGAGAGTACTTAGGCTTTATAAATATCCATTGAAGTGAACCTATCACCTACTAATTAGCTATTGCTTTTGATTACTATAAAAATATATACCTAGCTAGATGTACCTTGAGGTTAGTTGTGCACAAATCCCAACTTTTGGTGCTCTTTTTTTCTAATCAGAGCTAATCTTCTACTGTTGAGATTGTCGACTACACATGAATTTGCATTTTGCTTCCTCGAAATCTTAACTCAGTGAAATAATTCTCAAACTTTCTTCGCAACCTTTACTAAAGTTTAATGATATGTATCTCCTTTTTGTATCTCAATGGTAGGTCGAAGATGATCTGTTATACTATTAGCATCAGACTCCCATTCCTCAATCACTACTTGCTTCCCTTACCCTTAGGTATGTATGTGCAATGAAAGAGAAGGGGCGTTTAGTTCATAGACCATAAGTAGGAATGGTACCATTGATTGCAGTTTCCTATTGAGGAACTTCTGATGGGGAGGCGATCACGATAAAGCTCTCTATCCTATTAGCCACTGGAGTTGAGTTCACCAAAGATTTGCGGATTAGAGGCTAATCCACGGCCAGAATGTGGTAGCACCTCAATGAGTTGTCACCATTGTGAAGAAGCTCCAGAGAAGGATTGGATGAAGAAGTTATGTATAGTAGTTCACAAATGAATACCATGGCAAATGAAAGAGGTCTACTGTGATGAGCCGAGTCCCACCAATCGACAAAACTTGAGTCACCGTGTGCTAACAACCAGCACAATCCAACCACAAGATCGCAACTACCCAACACATAGTCATAGAACATTAATAGCCAAACATTCATTCATAATGCATTAAATAAAAATAAATAAAGTGCTAACAAACTAGATAAAATTTACCATAGAAATCAAAAAAGTAAAGAATGCTCAAGTACTCGTACAATCACCAAAAATAGGAATTAAAAATCTAATAGCGAAAAAGAACAAAGCTAAAGAGCCACTGGCTTAAAACAGGCTATCTCCTCAAGTACGGCTCGGTTCTGCAGTAAATGACTGACAACAGTTGCTGCACCCTACTAGAGGATACGCTCTACTAAGATGAACCTAAGATGAGAGTGCCTACGGATCTAATACGCTCTACTAGAGGATAGGGGTGAATAGTATAGAAGACAATTTAAAAATAATCTAAGAATTTATATAAGCAGAAACGATAAAAATCAAGCACAAGGACACCTAAATTCAAAGTGAAAACCCTTGCAGGTAAAAATCACTACTTAAGCCTCCAAGCTTAGGATTTTCTCAACTATATCGAGCTAGTCAATCCACTAAAATCTTGAACCACTAGAACGAGGGTGGCACAATCTCTTACAACAATCATTTTCTTTATGACCTGAAGAGAAGCACAACAATTAGTCTCCTAAAACAATGAGGGATCCTAATCAAAATGGCTGAGTAAATAAATACAGTATAATCCTAAGAAACCTCAATGAAAAATCAAATCGATATTTTTTGTAGGGGATTTTGATCGAAGCACTTTGGAAAGCGTGGAAGTAGAAGCATAGAAACACTACAGAGATGAAGGCATAAAGGCACTTTTGCTAGAGGCATTTTGCTCTTTGTTGTGTGTAGAAAAAGGCTACCAAGGACCGTTATTTATACTAGAATTTTGACCTAGAAAGTGAGCTTTTGAAACACATTTGGTTGATCAAATAAAGTAGTTTGGTCGATTAAAAAGGTATTTGGTTGGTCAATCTATTTATTTGGTCGATTAATTAATCTTTTGATCGATTAGAAGGAGTTTTTATGGGCTTCCTAATTTGGTTAGATTTGATCGATTAACTTAAGTGATTGGTCGATCAAAGTCTTTTGGTCAATCATTTTTAATAATTAGTCGATCAACTAATATAAAAACTTTATTTTTAGGTAAATTACATTTTGTGAGTATAAAATTGAGGTTCCATACATGTATTCTAAACTCAAGAAATAAGAAGACTCAACAGATGACTTCAGAGAGCTTTATCCTTTCCATGAGTCAAGATAGAGTCCTGAAAGATTAGTCTGATAGATAACATAATTTTGGTGCATCAAAATTGAGGTATTAACATTCTCCCTCTTTTTGATGATAACAAAATTATAATTATGCAAAAAGAGAAATAGCTATATAATGAAAATTTTGCATAAGATTTGGGATCAAGTGATATGCATAATATCTCCTTTTCGTTTCAGCAAAAGAAATCTAAGTAGATAAAATTAATTCCGATTTCTCCCCCTTAAACAAGTATTTAAAGCAGGAAGTATAAGTAAAAGATTTGCAGCTCATAAGACAAATATGCTAAAGCAAGTAGCTAAGATATATCATGCCTAAAGGGTATATAAAGCAAGTCCACAAATATAAAGTTCTACAAACCATAGATAATTCAGAGTAAAAACTAGTAGCTAATACTCATAAGGGTCTACAAAAGATAAAGTCTACTCTAGTGATGCAAAGAAGGCATCAACTGTGCTCTGGAGATCTGCATTGAACTCAAGATCCATGGAATCAGATGGTGCCGTGGAGGAGGACGGTAGACCAAGACAAAGGCGTCTTTGTGCTGAGGAAGACGATGTTGGCTGTCTGACTGTCTGGCGAGGAGGAGTAACCTGCTGACTTGATGCTACTGGAAGAAGAGGTGTTGCTGAGGGAGGAACTGTAGTAGAATGGTGAGGAAGAGGAGGTCAATGGTATTGCTACTGCGGGCTGTGAATAGACTCTCCAAGTTTATCCAAGAACTATCCATGAGCATTTAGGTAGTTAGATACTTAATGCTCGTGTTGCAGCATAACTGAATTTGTCTCCCGTTGTCTGTGCATCATCAATGAAATATCGTTACTAACATCCTGAATACTGATGTAGTCCTTGCCTGTGAGCTGCCTGTCGAGAAGACCCCACTCCTAGTCATAGAAAGGAGTAGGTCGAGGTGGAGGAGGCAGTGAAATGCTCAAAAGGCGGGAAAGCTGGAGGTACGACAGAAGAGGAAGCTCCTTGTATAGATGGTCTGTCATGCTCCTAAGGCGGCTACTGGGGATCTGCTTCCTCACCATTTGCTCCCTGTGCTTGCTCCATTTTAGCATATGTGAGCTTATAAAAAATGGAGACTCTAATAATGAATTGTTTATGGTTGATATCTATTGGGACATTGAAATGTAGGAAGATATGAGATAGGAGAGTCCCAAATTGAAAGGAGTTGGTGGGTTTCTTGTCCATAAAGTAAAGAATCAAGTGGTTCCAGTTGAACCTCTTATTCTTCAAAAAGGCATATAGGGTGATGAACATGATCCCGAGGAAATTCTCAAAGGAGGTCGACTTGGACATGAAGTTCCACAAAATGACTCGATCAAGGAATCGACGAAGATGACGAAAATAGGGAGACTTGGAAGGGCGACCCAAGTCATAGTGAGAGGAAGCGAGAAGAGTCTCCCTAATGGTGTCACTCTAGGTCTACTGGTGGAGTTCAAGAAAAGTGGGACCAACACTAGGACAACCAAGAATCTCAAAAAGAATGTCAGCATTCACCAGAACCTCTATCCCATACACGTTTGAGGTAACCTCGATATTGAACCCTTCACCAATGTTTTCAAGTTGGCATAGAAAAGGTGACAAGCCATGGGATCAGCATTGGGAATGCGGTTATTCTTGGAACTTGCATAAAAGTTATGCTCAAATAGGCATAAAATCTAGTGATAAGTGAATAAGTCTTGTAAACTAGGAAAGATTGTCTCAAAATAAGCGAAGTCTACAGGGCGACCAATGTGGGGAGAGATCTTGGCTAGGATAGAGAAACACTTACGTGTAGCCTCAGTGATAAAATAGCGATCAAACGTATTGTCACGTGGGGTAGAAGAAGAAGCACGTGCTCATTTGGGAGCCATTGATTGATCAAAAATACATTGGTCGATCAAAAAAGCAATGATTGGTCGATCAGGGGTATAGTCTGGTCGATCGAAATTGGGATGGATAGAGTACTGGAAATTGGCTTTTTGGTCAATCAATTTAGGGTATTGATTGGTCAAAATGGAATTTGTGTGAAAAAATAGAGCGCTCCACAGTTGATTTAAGCTCACAAAAATCAATTTTTCACAAGCACAAGTTCACACAAACTGCATCAAGACAGTAAAACACATTCTGAGCACAAGATACTGAGATCGATTGGAGTGATCGATCAAGAGGTTTATCGAGTGGTAGTTGATGGAGAGAGATCGTCGGCTAGGGGGCAGCGGAGAGGAGGGTGCGGCGACGCTCGTCAATGGGGGAGTGGTGGCTGCGCAGGGTTGGGAGGGGGGCTACGCGCGAAGGAAAGAGGGCCCAAGGAGGTGGCGAAACGGAGAGGGGAGGTCACGAGAATTGGTGATGGTCGTGGGGGGGAGGGGGTGGTCGTTGGTGGTGGCAACATTGGTTGGTGGCAACGATGTAAGGGATGGTGGTGGTTTTGTTGTGGGGTAGTTTTTTTTTTTTGGTTGGTAGGGGTGGTGTGGGGTAAGGTTTTTGGTAGGGTATGGTAGGGTGTGGTAAAAATGATGGGCAAAAGTCAGGTATTTTATATTTTGTCAAGGCAAGTATGGTAAAGGTAAAAAAGGTAGGTATTGATGTAATGGGGTCAGTTTAGGCAAGTAAAACAGAGATTAGAGGAGATTAGGATCGAAAATGTAAGAATGGATTCCACCTAGATTTGATCGATCAAAACATTATGTTGGTCGATCAAAATGAAAATTGATCTATCAGAAAGAAAGTTGCTCGATCAAGGTTCAAAGTTTTGGGTGGAAATTTTTCACCAAAACCAAATGGTTGATCAAGAAAGAAATTTGGTCGCTGATCAAGCAAGAAATTTGGTCAACCAAACTTTTCCCGTAAAAAAAAGTGTTCAATCAAAAGGATGTTTTTGATTGATCAAACTGGGTTGGTCGATCAAAATTAAATTTTTTATCGATCAACCAGAGAAAACACATAGATTCATGATTTTTCAAATAGTTCTTTTAGTCTTGATAGACCTAGGGCACTACATATAAGGTTGAGCCTATTTTTAGGTAAAGGTTTGGTGAATATATTGGCTAATTGGTTGTTTGTTTGCACAAACTCTAAGTTTATTTCACCTTTTAGCACATAATCTCTAAAGGTTTAGTGAATATATTGTCTAATTGGTTGTCTGTTTGCACAAACTTTAAGTTTATTCACCTTTTAGCACACAATCTCTAAAAAAATGATGTATGACATCAATGTGTTTGGTTCTACAGTGTTGTACAGGGTTTTTAGATAGATTAATGACACTAGTATTGTCACAAAGTATTTTGTTGTTTGTGTAAGTTAGGCCAAAATCTTGTAGGGTTTGTTTCATCCATAAGAGTTGTGAGTAGGCTAGGGATGTAGTTATGTATTCAACTTCTGTTGTAGATAGGAAACAGTGTTCTATCTTCTGGAGAACCGAGAGACTAGTGAATTTCTGAGAAATTGACATGTTCCACTAGTACACTTTCGGTTTGTGAAACTACGTGCATAATCAGCATCACAAAATGAGTAAAGATCAAATGTGGCTGACTTGGGATAGGAAAGTCCTAAGTTTGAGATGTGGTTTAGGTATCTAAGAATTCCTTTTACAGCATTTAAGTGTGTTTCTTTAGGGTCTACTTGAAAACGAGCACACAAGTAAGTACTAAATAGAATGTCAGGTCTACTAGCAGTCAGATAAGAAAAGATCGTATCATGCTTCTAAATAATTTTTTATCTACAGACTTAACTCGTTTCGTCGTTGTTGAGTTGTGTTGAAGTTGCCATAGGTGTTTCGTTTCCTTTCACCTTGTCCATGGAGAATTTCTTTAGAATCTCTGAGGTGTATTTCGTTTGGGATGTGAATATCCTAATGGACAATTGATCTATTTGAAGACCAAGAAAGAATTGAAGTTCCCCTATCATGCTCATTTCGAATTGGTCCTACACAACCTTGGCGAACTTTTAGCATAACAGATCATTAGTAGCTCCGAAAATGATATCATCAACATAAATCTGAATTAATAGAAGATCATTTTCTTTTTGTTTTGTAAATAAAGTTGGATCTATTTTTCCTATCTTAAAGCCATTTAAAATTAGGTAATTTTTTATCCCATCATACCAAGCTCGTGGAGCTTGTTTCAGACCATATAATGCTTTGTGCAATTTGTAAACATTTTATGGATGGTCAACATTTACAAAACTTGGAGGTTGCTTAACATAGACTTCTTCCTTGATAACTCCATTTAGGAATGCGCTTTTGATGCTGATAAATCTACATTTATTCATGTTAATTTGTTTATTTATGCATGTTCCTAGGTTCATAGAAGAATCATGTATTATAAATATTGTATAACATGTATCATTTTGTATTTAGAATAATTTTTGTAAATTATGTATTAATTCGCATCTTTTTGCGGCTAGGGGATAAGGCAATATATTTTGGGGCCTCGGATTGAAGATCCAACCATACAGATCTGATCAGGATGACGATCAGAGTTCAACCCCTCCGAAATCATCTTGATCAGACTTTCGTAGCATTATATGCAGTCTGAGAAAGTTCAAAGGCCAAGGGGCAAGGTAGTGCCAATCCAGACTTCAAATAACAAATCCAACTACACGGATGGGTTTGAATCAACTATCGTAGCCCAACAACATGAAAATCGATTCAATCCGACATTCGTGGCACTACCTATGAGCACTAGAAGATGGACGGCTCATATGATGATGCCACATGGCACCATCTGGACCGCCCACAGGCGCCTAAGGGTCACCGCTGCTCTCCTTCTCTAGCCGGCCATTAGATTTAGGCCATTGGATCTTGAACCAACAGCCTTAGGCGTGCTCCATCACCGTGAGGGAAATTCCAAGCTCTGGACATAAAGCCCCTCATAGCACATTGGTTGGAGACTTGGAGCGCAACCAAGCGATCACCATTCAAGACCCCACATTCCCCCTATTTCAGAGCTGTACACCCAATTTGAATCAGGATCGCACTATCTTGATCATGCGACCTTGATGAAGCTTGTGGAAGCGCTGATCTGGGCGCTCAAATCCCAATCAAACAGCTAGAGTGCATCCTTGCAATTTCAAGAGCGAGTGTGTGATTGGCTAGCGTAAGTGCACGATCAACACGCGAGCTCAGCCCTTTGATGAAGATCCGACACTCCACACTCCTCCCAGCCGTGATCTCAGTGCGCGATCTTAAGACGTCCGCAACCACCCTCAGCCATCCGACCTGGGTGCGATCTGGGGGTGATCTGAGCATTGCAAGCGTGCCTTGATCTGAGCCATGCGATCTTGGTTACACGACCTTCCTTCCACACGTGCCAACAGTCATGCTCCATTAGTAACACTTACATGCATTACTAAAGGCCGTATTTTAATTATAAAGGCTTTGAAATTACCCTTTTGCTCCCATTTCTTCACCTATAAATAACCTACCCCTCCTACACATTTCTTCATCCCTTCCTATACTTCTCTCACCCACTCTAAAGCTCTAAAGAGCTAGTCCCATACCCGGGATGCTCCATTAGAGTTTATAAAAATAATTTTGTTGTCCTCTCACGCCCATTCGTGGGCACCCGTGGCTATCTTCTCACCTCGTTAGGGAAGTGGATTCCGCTGCGATGCCACCCTGCTTCATCCTCCTTCCTCCAGCTTCGTTCTTCCTCATCTAGCATCTCACCACCATCTTCTGGGTGCTCCATCAACACTTCTCGTCCTCCAAGCAGCCATTGAGGAGGATTTCTTCTCTTTCTATTCTTTTTACTGCTTTCTCTAGTGTAGATTTAATTTCTGTAAAGAACATTATTCTTCTTAGATAAAGTTGCCCTCTTTTCTCTCTCTTCTTCTCCTTGTATTATTCTCTCTATTTATTCTATTATTTATTCTTTAAGTAGAGTAGCTCGCTAGATTGATTTCAACTGGCTATTTTGTTTTGTGACAATAATTTCCAAATGTAGTCTCGAATCAAACATTCGCCTCCTCATGTTCAACCTGAGACTCACTTTGAGTTTCGGTAAATTATTTGATTAGCAGATTTTTTGCAACTACGACGATGGGTTTTCAAATTTGATTTTTCCTGCGTAAAATCTCATTTATCAAACGTCCATTTGGAAGAGTTTGAACTCCATGAGGGCGGTAAATTCCAACAACATTCGAATGGATTCCAAGCGAGCCACAAGTGCATAGGTCTCATCAAAATCAATTCCTTCTTCTTGATTGTACGCTTGGGCCATAAGTCTAGTTTTATTTCTAACTACTCCTAATTCATTGAGTTTGTTTTTAAATTCTATAATGGTTTGAGAATCTGGTTTTGGAATGAGTTCCCACACTCGGTTTCTCTCAAATTGATTCAATTCTTCTTGCATTGCGATAATCCAATACTCATCAGTAAAGGCATCCTTAATGTTTTTGGGTTCTAATTAAGGGACAAAGACTGTAAGTCTAAGGTAATGGCTAATGATCTAATTTGAAGTCCTTTGGATAGGTCTTCGATTACTAATTCCTTTGGGTGATTCTTCATACATGATATATCTTTTAGTAGATCTTTTCAGATATTTTCTTCAGGTATGTTTGAAGGATCTCCTAGGTGTTCATCATCATCAATATGAGAGGATTGTGGATGTGCTAAGGTTTCATCAAAAGATGCATGTAAAGTTTCCTCAACAATGTGATTTTTCTTGTTGTAAACTCTATAGGCTTTACTTTTAGTAGAGTAACCTAAAAAGATTCCTTCTGAACCCTTAGCATCAAATTTATCAAGATTGTCCTTCGTATTCAATATGAAACATTTGCATCAAACACCTTGAAATAGGAAATCTAGGTATTCTTCCATGATAAAGTTCAAAGGGTATTTTGTTTAGGATAGGTCTGAACAGGGATCTATTTTGGATGTAGCAAGCAGTGGTTACAACCTTAGCACAAAAATATCGAGGCAGCTTTGACTCGCACAACATTGTAAGGGTGATGTCGAAAAACATGATGAGATAATTCGTACGTTGTAGTATGCGCTTATGTTGCATTGAAAATCGTTGTTTTAGGAAAATAACACGTCATGGTAAAGTGACGAAAATCGATATAGTATTTAAATTTATAAACTCAAGAATAGAAATATGGGTTCGAGGTCGTTCACAGGGAACAATTATAAGCAAATCAAACACTAATCACAATTATCGAGATGAATAAGCAAGTAGAATCAAAATGATGCTCAATATATATCAGAAGAATATCTTAGAAAGTCAGGTATCATAGTGCAAAACGATTGGATTAAAAATGATGCTTTGTACCACCAAATTCACCCTAAGTTCTAAGCTCTTAATCAACTCAAATAAATCAACAGTAATCTCAATCAAATATCCACGAAGTAAATGTATCGATAGTAACCCAAGGAACATAACCAAGCCAAGCACCAAGTCAAGTGATAGTATTAAAGCTTTGACACCTTATCTCACACCTCAGTAGAAGGCTAAGGAAACATAGCAGCACAGAGGCACAAGGCAAAGGAGGCAAGTAGAATGGCTAATTGTTAAGCGTGGGGGAGCATGAATCCCAAGGCCACAGTGCAAAACCCTTCCCCACCCTCCTCAGATTTATCTCTCTCTGACCTGGGTATATGGGTCAAAATAGTAACTGGGTAATCAGGTATGAACAGTGATCAGGCCCACCGGCGTGCGTGGTGGGCAAGGTATGTGTGGCACGTGAGGCGGGGACCTCACTCTTGCTGTGTCGAGGCGATAAGGCCTTGGCACAGAATCAACTTTTGTGTCTTTGCGGGCCTCTGTCTTTCCTATGTGGGACTAAAGTCCCTCTCCACGTGCAACTGCAGCTGAATTGAGTGAGAAATTGAGGCAGCAGCTGCTGCTTCTTAGCATGATTGATCCTGCAGACATCTGCAGTGGTTGAAGCTACTTTGAATGAGATCAGCTATTGGTTAAATGAGGGCTGGAGTAGTGATGTTGAGGTCAGAGAAGATGGTGGCAGCGACGACGGTCCGACGAATACTTGGGGAACAAAATACAACCTTGTGGCCACATCAAACAAGTCCAAAAGCTTCGCCGGTGTCTGGAGGAGGTGCTGGTGGTGGAAATTGGGGGTGATTGTGTGTGACGAGATGTGGCAATGTCAAAGAAGGTATGCATGGGTCGAAGAGTCCGATGGGGTGAAGAAGAGTGTAAAGCCCAAAATTTTTTGAGGGCTTTCACTCAGTGTGACATGGTGGAGGTTGTGGAGGTGATGGCGTTGTGTTTGGTGGTCTGTGGCGGTTGTGGGAGCTCGCCGAAGCTTTGGCAGCAGTGGGGAAGATGGTGGGTGTCAGGGCGATATGGTGAGTGAACCTAAAATCTAAGGGGTTGGAGAGGATCAAGGGAGTGAGAGGAAGAGAGGATAGAAACTTAGAGTGAGAGAGAGAGAGTGAGGACATTCGGTGATGATGGGCCAATGTTGGAGAAGATGGAATCGACGGTGAGAGAGCGGCAAGGAGGGACAGGTTGGAAGCGGCCGATCTTTGGCTGGATTTGGTTGCGAAGAAGAGGCGAGGAAGATGAGCCAGTCAATTTGACCGTTGGCTGTCTCGATGAAGGGGTTGGAGAAGACTCACCGGAGCCAAACTGGCAACAGTCGGAGGAGGAGAAGATGGGTGATTTCCAGCTCTAACCTGGCTCACGAGGATGGCTTGAACTCGTGGGCTATTTATAGAGCTCAAGAATGAACTCTAAAGCAAGGAGAGGGAAAAATTTGGTCATGATTTCAAGGGAATCAATCCTAAAATTATCTTACGTTCACATGATCTCCATGGACTGATTCAAAGCTCTTGAGTCAACTCAACTGATTAGGAATCGTCTGAGGATCAATCTCCCCAATTTTGGAGAGATTTGTCTTTGATTTGAAGGAGAAATCCTCCCTCGAGTCTCGGCTGCAAAGCTTGGTTCACAGTAATGGCGGTAGGGACCTAAGTGAATAAAAAGATGAGAAGTTAGGGACCCAAATGCAATACACTTGAAACCTGAGGGGTTAAATGTAAGAAAGAGAGTTTTAAAGTGCTAAAATACAAACTAGGTCAAGATGAACTCTGATTGAGCCCAAATTTTGGTGCTAACCTAATTTAGACCCAAGGAATCTAATGGTGAACTTGGTTTTGTGTTTTAAGTACATTTGATTGGAAAATTTGCATAGAAACCCAAATCAGGGTAAAATTTCACCTGAAACTCTATTCTAGGTCAAAGTAGGTTCAGATGATTAAACCAATAGTACCAAACCTCTTAGCATATTTTTATATAAATTTTAGGAGGTTGAGATTAATTTTATCTTGACCAGAACCTCTTTAATTTAACTGGGTCGATAATTAGCATTTTAGTGTTGTTTTTGCCCTAGAAATGCGTGAAACCCCATTTTTATCAGTGTTGACCCACTTTTTGAAATTTTGTGCTCATTTGGCCTTTAGTTAACCCCTGAGTGACCCCGTGGTTAATCTATGTTTGTGATGTGCTATTAAAATTACAGAATTAACCCTAATTCCTTGTTCTCTTCTCAAATCAGAAGGATACGAAATTTTTTTTTAGAAAAGAATGATATGGAGTTGCGACCCTCAGATGATTAGATATGAGCTTTAATCATTCAACCTTGACTAAATGTGGCTAGTTAGGGTACATGATGGTGTTCCCATCATACCCCCATACCTACCTTTTGCTAATCCCTAGCAAAATCCTATGGATCAAATCAGATCACTAAGCCAGATGTAATTGTTAGGATGCCCTACTAAGCCGCATCTCTAGAAATTAGAACAAAATACCAACAATAGGCCTGGAGGTACTCAAGTACCAGCCCAAATCCAGACTTGACCAGCTTCAGCCTTGGGTTTGCTGCGAAGATTTCTAAGGCCCACAAAAACTACCCAGAGGTTCGTTGACCCTAGCGGTTAAAGCACCCATGCATATAAGGTGTCAAGTCTAGGTTCAGTTTGCCAGTGCTTTTTCGGTAAGAGAGATAGAGAGAGGGATTTTTCATTCTAAGAGTTTTCGCTCTTTTTTCCTTTATATTCCCCTAAATCTAACATCGGATTGTCCCTAAACATGGTCTGCATCGGATTCCTTGTCCCCACCATCAATAGTCAAAGGGTCCCTGGCTTTCGATGCTTTGGGATAGTACCACCCATGGCAACTCCTAGAACCCTGGCTTTCGCCACTCGATAGTGCAACCCATGGCGTTTTGTAGCTAAATTCAGGCCTTGGCAATCAACATTTCGGGATAATCCTGCCCATGGCACCTGAACCAGCACAATGTGCTTACATGCCCCCGGTAGGATATTTAGATATCCTAGGAGACAAGGACCAAAGAGACAATATGTTATTATGCATATTCGAGGGGAGTATTTGTCATTCTTGCTCTTTGCATCGAGAACTCATCCAATCAACTTATGTCTTCGAGCCACTCCTAAGATAGATCTTCGGGATGTCTTTTTCATAACAGAACACTTTTGGTGCTATTTTTTCGTTAAGCGCACTGAACCAGACTGGTGTGTGGATTTTGGGTGTTTAGGTTACCAAGACTTGCAAACCAAAGGGCAAGCAACGGGACGAATACTCCCTAAGCCTTAGACTTAATACATCAGCCTCGCACTTTCCTCAACCTCTTGAGGACTAATACAGATCTTAACAAATAGGTGAGTGTTTAAACCCTAGAACAAGTCCAAAAGGCCTAAGGTTGGTACTCGTCACTAATCTCTTAAGTTTTAGCTTTCCATGTCTTAATTCATCATTCGATCTAGCCTAGAAGTTAGGTGAGTTCCATACTCAATAATAAGGGACTATCTCATTTCTTTCTTTTGAGTGCTCCTTTTTCCTTTTCTCCTCAATTGTTTTCAATTTAGCTCAAAATTTGACCTCTCCTTTCTCCTTTCTCCATTTTTTTTAATGAAACCCCTCCATGAATCAAATTTCACAATGTTTTGCAATTTAATACCCCTACATGCCTAAGACTTGCAATGTCCCCATTGTAAATTATGTGTATTTGAGTTCAATTTAGATCATACATTAGAACAGGTGGGTGGCAAACGGGTCGGGATGACTATTGTAGACGATTTCTAGTTATGATATAAGTATCAAAGGTGAAGTCGACTGTTCTAATGGATGAACCTTAAAGTGCAATATAATTTCAATGAAAAGATAATTTAGAAGGGTCTCAGGTTTTTCAAATGGTAGGTTGCCTCCCATTAAGCGTTAAGTTTAATGAAATTAGCTAAGCGCAATGTAGCTCAAGGAGAATGGAGATCAAAAGCTACTGCAGCCGGATTCGAATTGGTGAGTTCAAGGAGCAGTTTGAGTCTCTGACCGTTCATGATAAATGGTTCTGAGTTGTGGCTGAGTTCGCTGATTTCGATAGCTCCGTTTCCAAAGATTCATTGAACAAGGAATGGTTCAGTCTACTTCGATCTGAGTTTTCCTAGGAAGAGCTTGAGCTTGGCATGAAAGAGTAACACTTTCTAACCAGGATGAAAAGATTTCCACGAAATGTGCCTATTATGGAAGGTTTTGACCCTCTCTTTATAAAGTCACGAGTTCTCGTACGCATCATTGCATAGTTCCTCGATATCGCTCATTTGCAACTGGCGGTGGATTCCAGCCTTCATGAGATTGAGATTGCACTTCCATACTGCCTAATAGACTTTGTGCTCCATTTCCACGGGGAGGTGACATGCCTTTCTGTATACAAGTCTGAAGGGAGACATTCCTAACTGGGTCTTATGGATGGTCCTATAGGCCCACAAGGCTTTTGGAAGGTGGGTAGATCAATCCTTCTTGTCAGGCTGAATGGTGACCTGAAGGATTTTCTTGATCTCCCAATTGGATAATTCAGCCAATCCATGGGTTTGGGGGTGATAAGGAGTCGAAATTCGATGCGACACACCGTACTTTTCATCAAGGACTGGAAGTGCACGTTCACGAAATGCGACATGCCATCGCTGATGATGACTTTTGGAATCCCACATCTGGAAAAGATGTTCTCCTGAATAAATCGAAGAACAACATTATGATCATTGGTTCTGGTGGGGACGACTTCGATCCACTTTGCGACATAATCAGCAGTAAGTAAGATGTACTCGAAGTCGTTAGATCCTGGAAAGGGTCCCATGAAATCAATTCCCCAGATGTCAAAGATTTCGCACACAATGATTAGATTCAAGGGCATCATATCGCGCAGGCCCATGTTGCCGAGAGTCTGACAACGGGCACATGCCCTTCAATAAAATTGTGCATTTTTTAACATTGTGGGCCAAAAGAACCCACACTGGAGGATCTTCATTGTGGTTTTACGCCCAGAGTAATGGCCACTGTAGGCCTGGTCATGACAGAATGAGATAACATCATTGACCTCGTTGTTGGGAATGCATCTCCAGATCACTTGGTCATTATCGATGTGGAAGAGATATGGATCTTCCCATACATAGTACTTGGCATCGAAAATCAACTTGTCCTACTGAGAGGTCACCCAATCTGGCGGGACTTTCCCCATAACCAAGTAGTTCATGATGTCTACAAACTAGTGACATATGTTAATGCTCAAGAGATGCTCATCCGGAAAGTGCTCGGTGATAGGTCTGGACGGGTCAATGATCGAAGAAGGAAGACAAAGCAAATGGTCAGCCACCACGTTTTGCTTTCCCGCCTTGTTGCAAATTTCAAGATCAAATTCTTGCAACAGCAAGATCTAGTAGATTAATCTAGGCTTCACGTCCTTGTTCGTAAGTGCCTTACTATAGTGTGATCTGAGTAAATGATGACGTGGGATCCTAAAAGGTATGATATGAATTTCTCCAGACCAAATACTACGGCCAGTAGCTCCTTCTCCATAATCGTGTAATTATGTTAAGCCTCGTCCAGTGTCTTGTTGGCATAATATATAACCACTGGTTTCCCATCGATTTTCTGACCCAACATTGCTCCTACTGCATAGTCAAATGCATCTCACATTATCTCGAAGGGTTGAGACCTGTTAGTAGATTGCGAGATTTGTGCTTGGGTGAATCAGTCACGTAGGATTTCAAATGCTTGAATGCGCTCACTCGTCATCTTGAAAGGCATGTCCTTCGAGAGCAGATTCACTAAGGGGCACGCAATCTTGGAAAAATCTGATATGAAGCGATGATAAAATCCAATGTGCCCCACGAACGATCTGATGTCTTTGACCAAGGCAGACATAGGTAGTCGTACTTTAGCTCGGTCAACTTGGATACCTATCTCAGAGATAAGGTGTCAAAGCACAATGCCCTTAGGAACTATGAAGTGGCTCTTTTCCTAGGAGAGAACCAGGTTCACTTTGATGCATCATCAGAGGATCTAGACCAAATGCAGGAGGCAATTATCAAAAGATTCACCAAAAATTGAGAAGTCGTCCATGAAGACCTCAAGGTATTTACCTACCATATCGGAGAATATGGCTAGAATGCACCGCTGAAAGGTGGCGGGTGCGTTGCATAGCCTAAATGGCATCCTGCAGAACATGTACGTCCCGTAGGGGTAGGTAAAGGTGGTCTTTTCTTGATCTTCGAGATGAATTGCCACCTAATTATATCTGAAGTACCATCTAGGAAATAGAAAAATCGATTTCTCACCAGTTTCTCGAGAATCTGATCAATGAACGGGGGCAGGAAATGATCTTTCTTTGTGGAGGCATTCAATTTTCGATAGTCTATGCAGATTCTCCACGAATTCTCAATACGAGTCAGGATGGTCTCTCCAGATTTGGTCGTAATCACGGTGAGCCCTGCCTTCTTAGGCATAACTTGGATGGGGCTTACCTGCGGCTGTCAAAGATCGGGTAGGTGATTCTGGCATCTAGCCACTTGATCTCTTTCTTCATGACCTCTTGAAGATTTAGATTCAGTCTTCTCTGCATTTCTCGAGATATTCGTGAGCCCTCTTCAATGTAGATACGATGTATGCAATAAGAGGGGCTTATCCCAATAAGGTCATCTAAAGTCCATCCGATGGCTCTTCGATGCTATTGGAGAATAGAAATTATCTTTGTTTCCTGATCAGGTGTGAGTCAGGAATTGATAATACAGGAAATGTTTGATTGGAACATAAGAAAACATACTTCAGATGATCTGGGAGGGGCTTCAATTCTAGTACTGGGTTATCAATAGTGGGTAGGGGTTCAAAATGGGGCTCAGAAAATAGGGTGGAAGCTATGGGTAGGTCTAGATCAGCTCTGGGCTTTTCTATCTGTGGGTCAAGATCTTGTGGCTGAGGATCGGGGATAATTTGGCTTTCCTCTATAGTCGGGTCCTCAACCGAAGAACTGATGTTGCATACTTCTTCAATTGACCCATAGCTTATTCCTTTCTGGGCCTTAAAGATATTAATCCGTAACGTCTTGTTCTCGAATTTTAACTCGATTTGGCCCTCTTCACAATTGATATTTGCCCTAGCTTTATCTAGGAACGGTCTCCCTAAGATGATCGGTGTATCTCTCAAATTTTCAGGAGTATCCATACCAGTACAATGAAGTCCACCAGGAAATAGAAATCTTGAATCCTAACTAGAACATCCTTGAGAACTCTAGGTGACTTGATTGATTTGTCTGCTAGCTGCAAGGTCACCTTAGTCTGTTTTAGCTCAGTTTCCATGAAATGATCTAGTAGGGATGTAGGAATGAGGTTTATGGAGGCTCCCAAATCCAACAAAGCTTGATCAAATTCTAGGTCATCAATCTTATAGGAGATCAAAGGGGTGCCATGATCTTTCACTTTCTGCAGAAGTTTACTCAAGATGATTGAATTGGCTTGCTCAGACAATGCGATCGGACTCTCATCTTTGTTTCGCGGCTTACGCTTCGGTGTGCATAAGTTCTTTAGAAATCACGCGTAAGCTGGTATATGGCAAATCGCATCCATCAAGGTGATGTTTATCTGGACTTGCTCAAAGAGCTTGACTAGGTCTTCCTCGAGTGGCACGGGTTTGGGTTTCCTCTTTCCTTTGGTCAAGGCCTTAGGAAATGGAACCTCTGTAGGTTCCTCTAGGATTGGTTGGGGTATCCTAGATAACCATCCTAGGGTTAGGCTCTGAACTATCAGGTTTAAAGTAGATAGGATAAGGTGGATCTTGAGTCGATTTGCCACTACGGGTGGTAACGGCATTAAGGCCTTCCTGGTTTTGGTTCGGAGTCAGCAAAAGAGGGGGTTGCTACTAATATCCTGAATACGATGTCGAAGACTTTGATAAACGCCAGTTTATCATTATTCTTATACCCTAAAACAAACCTAGCTCCTAGGATTTTAACTCCACAAATGGATTTTTGGGTTACATTAAGGCATCACTTCGGTTAGGCATGCATTGCATAATTTTGTTATTTTTGACATGTTTATTTGAGTGTTAGGGATGAACAGATAGTTAGATCCCTAAAACCTTAGCTTTGAAGAAGGCAATAGGTGAAGAGGAAGGTCAATTTAGTTGAACCATAGCTAAATCCAGCTCATCATAGCTGGATACCAACTCACTTGAGTTAGGGTTAGCTCTCTTAAGCATCATTTAGCTTATCTTAGCTGGATGGTAGCTCAGGGTAGCTCAATTTAGCTCAACCTAACTCAAGTCAACTTAGATCCAGTTCAACTTAGTTGAGTCTAGCTGATCTTAGCTCCAATCAGTTCACTGGGAGCTCTAGCTAGCTTAATTAAGTTGACAAGAATCCACCTCAGCTTAGGTCTAGCTACTTTCAACTCCACTCAACTCAAGTTAGCTGAAGATGACCACAACTAGCTTAGGCCAGCTCAAGTCCAGCTCCCAGGGACTCCACTCAGCTCAACCTAGTTGAGCTAAGCTATTTAACCTAAGCTAGCTACTCTAGCTAGCTAGATTATCTCCGAGAAGATTAGACCCAGCTCACCTCAGCTTAATTCAGCAGAAGCCAGCTCACTTTAGCTTAGCTTAGTAGATAGCAAAGAACTAGCAAGCTAAGCCAGCTAAGGTAGCTCCTTGTTGTTCTCTTCAGCAGCCACTAGCTCCAGTGGAGCTCTAGATAGTTCTTCCTCAGCCCCTCTTCGCTAAACCCTAGCTCCCTCCACTACTATCCTACTAGTTAAGCTAGCTAAGCTAGCTTAGCTTAGCTCCACCTAAGCTCTCCACTCCATGGCCGTCGATCCTCCTTAACCCCAACTTAACCTAACCCTAACCCACTCAAGTTGGCGCCAAAACTTACCTCCATGAACCCCTTCAAATTAGCACCAAATTGAGGCATCCCTTAACCCCACTACCACAACCAAAAGCCTCCTAAAGGTGGCGCCAAAACCACATTAACTTCCACTTATTTTTGGCACCACCACATAGCCTCCATCTCCACCCTTCATCCACCCTACAACCCTCCATCCAACCATTCAAGTTGGCGCCAACTTAGCACCTTCTAGAATGCCCACACATGGTGCCAACTTGAAGCACCTTTCCACCCATTAACCACCCATAACCACCACTTAACTATCCCCTTAAGTTGGCGCCAAGACACCTATACACCCACCCATATGGCGCCAACTAAATCTAGCCTCTCATCCCGTAATCACCACCACATGGAACCATCCTAACCCTTCTTATTTCCCATGCCAACTAACCCACCTAAACTCACCTAAGTTGGCGCCAATCCTCCTTAACCCAACCTCCATACACCCCTTCCCTTGGCGCCAATAAACCCTAGCCCTCCATCCCATAACTTCCACCCTACAACTTCATCTCAACCCTACACCACACCTTACCAAACCCCTTAACCCTAGTTACCTCTAAGGATGGCGCCAACCACCAAGTAACCCTTCATTTCGGTGCCATCAATCCTAGCCCTAGGATCTCCTAACCACCCCCTATGAACCATCTTGGCCATCCTTTCCTTAACCATACCTACCCACTTAGCCCTTCTATAAAAAGATCAATAACCACCACCATTATTTTCACCTTTGGCTCCATTATTGTCGCATATTCCCACCTTCAATTCCACCATACCCATGGCCATGAGAATAAGGAGAAAAAGAAGATTAAGGGGACACTTTATCCCCTTGGTGCCTTCCCTTCTTCCCTTCTCTCTTGAGCCCACGCCAGCCAAAGGTCCAGCCAGGCAAGGAGGACGTCTAGGAGGAGATCTTTAGGGTGGTGCATGCTCACCCTTGGAGGAGATTCTAAGGAGGAATTCTTCGACCTTTGGAGGAGCAAGGGCACGCCCAGTTATGGCTTGCTAAGGAGGACACACCTTGGAGGAGCATTTCAAGGAAGGGATTAGGAGAAATCCTTTTCAAGCCCAGGAGCAGTTGAGCTTAGAGCAACGATCTCTTGCTCTTCACCATCATCATAGGAGGATTTGTGTTTGCATTTTTTGTATTTTCATTCATATAGTAGAAGCATTCCTCTACTAGTCATTTTGTAAAACATTTTTTTTCTCCTTAATCAAATTTGCCCTTCCACCATTGTTTTGTTGCATTTTCTTGCTTTTACCATAGTACACTCACACCCTCTCTCTAATTATCCTAGGTCTTCACGTACCTAGGGTGAGCTTAAAGAGAGGATTTTTCTTGTCACTAAGGTTTTAGCTTTAGTAAATTAGGCGTAGTCTTTCTCCGCTTATTGCCTTGTTGTCCGTTATTTCAAAATCCAAAAAAGATTATCATATTCAAAAATTATAAAAAGAAAGTTCATTTCCAGATATCAAGCGAGATTATTTAAATTGCATTTTTGCCTCCCTTAGGGCGACCTGAATACTTTACCAAGTACTCAATTTTTATAAATTTTAAAAGCGAACGAAATTGCATGTTACAACAATAAAAACCCTAATTTCAAATAGCACATTTTTTGCATCAGCCTCCATGTCGTTTGGTGATGGAACAGAAGGGGCCTGATAAACATAGTGAGCTTGGCTCTGATTTGGGTTCATAATGCGCCTTTGGTCCGGAAGGTTATTTAGATTCGACAGAGGTTGAGATGGGAGTGCACTAGGCTGGCGAGACCCAGCCATCTGTGCGAGCTGATTTCGAACCTCTGCGATCTCGTCTTTGTGTTGTTTCTGCATAGCCGCATTAGTCTTTTGAATGTTAGCCAAGGTTTGTAGAATCAGATTCATTTGATCTTCCCCCAACGACTCAAATTGGAAATTTGGATTGGGCTTAGGTTGAGCAGGCTAATATGGGTGCAGAGCCTGTGGTCGGGGTTGGAATTGCGGTCTTGTGTTCTGATTATTTCTCAACCACACGAAGTTGGGATGATTTCACCATCCAGGGTTATAGGTGTTAGAGAACGGATAATTCTGGATGGCGTGGAGATCCTCGCAGGTCTGAGGAACTCCAAAGAAGTCAAAGTACAAGGGTTCAGAATTCCCCCAACTAGAGTAGCTAGGTACGAAGTTTCCTCCGAAACTGGGTTCAGATGGGGGTGATGAGAGTGGTGGTGAATGTTATGCATAGCCTCCCTACATGAGGGCAATTGCGCATATGTGTTCTGTTGTGCGACAGTGGCTCTCTGTAGATGTTAGTCAATTCATCCACCTTTTTCTCAATGATAGAGACCTTATCCAAGCGACTGGCCACCAACTCTAGATCGACGGATGTAGATATGCCTTGAGTCTTATGTGCCCCTCGCATGTTTGTCAATGCACGGGTTGTCGTCTGGTCAAACACACCCATATATTCATTGTTTATGGAGTTCTCGCATATGTTCTCAAGAATCTCCAAAAGGTATCTTCATGCCAACCCATGATGTTTCCACCATAGGTTGCATTGACAAATAGCCTGATATACTCACAGAGTCCCTGGTAAAAAGACTGGACTTGTTCCCATTTAGGAACTCCATGATAGGGCCATTTTTGCATGAGATCCAAAAAGCAGTCCCATGCCTCATGAAGTGGTTCTCCAGCATTTTACGTGAAATGTGTGATCTGGTGCCTCAATGTGTTCGTGTGACCAACTGGGAAGAATTTCTTCAAGAATTCAAATTGGAGTTCCTTCCATGTGTTGATTGGATGGGTCAGAGTCTGTTACTAGTAGGTAGCCTTATCCATAAGTGAGAAGGAGAACATCTTCATGAGCAGGATATCTAGATTTTGAATAGGAGGCCCGAAGGTCTAAGCTTAATGTTTTAGTTGCTTGATATGCTGGAAGGGCTCTTCGAAGTTTAAGCTGTGAAATTTTGGGATAACATTAATCAGATTCAGCATCAGTTCAATGTTAGGTCCTCCAGCCAGGATTTGCACCTTGCGTTCGATCGCCATAGTAGCGAGATTGTAGTGATCTTGCATCTGAGGACGTTGTGGCGGGTTGATGAATGGATGGAATAGATTCGTTAGGTGTTGCAATTGATTCTGAATGTTGGGTTCTTCTTCTTAGTTCTTCATTGATGTAGATGATGGAGATCTAGGCTTAGAAGTGGATGAGTCAGAAGAGATGTCAATTTGGGCGGGTGGTAGCACAAACAAGTGGGTTGAGGCTTGGCCTCGACGAGAATGAATTGCTAACGGAGGCCTCAAGGGTGGTCTTACGGACCTCCTCCCAAACATGCACTAAAGAACCAGATGAGGGACTAAATATGTAATGGACTCAATCGAGGTAGCTGATAGGTCCACTTTAGTGGACTAATTTAGTACCTAAGCTCATTATTGTTGGATTAAGAATTCTATTTAAAGCATGCATTTCACAGAGAAATCAGTTAAGCTTGTGTCTTGGATGTTCCAGCATTTTCCACGCTGTAGGTATACGTTAATGAATACCTCATCTATTGACATATTATTTTTTCTTAAAGGGATTAATTGAAGGGCCAATTGAGGATTGTCATCTTGTCATATGATTTTTCCAAACATATTAACAAAAGGAAGCAAGTGGGCTTACCTTTGTTGGCTCTTGGTTTTGGGCAAATGTCATTAAAAAGGAAAGTGGTGGCTGACGCATCAAAGGAAAGAGAGAAAGAAATCCTACCATATTCTTTCCCTAGAAATTCGTTCCCTCAAAATCAACCAAAATCCACCACTTGCCATTTTTAAATCCCTACGCTAACACAATATGGAAGAGTAAAAAGAAAAGAATGAAAGAAAAAGAGAGCATCGTCTATTTTTCCTCCAATCTCTCTCTCTCCTTGATATCTCTCTCTCATATATATAGGCATATGGAGACGATAGGACCAACATCTTCCTCCACGAGGGGGAGGAACTTCCTCTCCACCAGAATCACCAAAGTCCTTTAACCGTGCTCCACCCACCACTGCATGACTATTGACCACCGTGAGTCACCGACTCACAACCACCACCACGTCTCGCCCACATCCTCGCCAATTCCATCACCATCATTGGTTGTGACAGCATCGACACCCGCAATCGTGACGACTCCACCTCGACGTTCATCATCGTGTCTCATCCACGACCGTGATGATGAACCACCATTGCGACTGCATCATCCTCTACTATGTCTGCCAACCAACAGGGAGTGCACGCCCCTTCTCCTTTCAACTTAAGAAGTCTAGGAACCTTCCTGGACGTCCAAAGCCACCGCATCCTCCTCCTCCATGTTTGTCTTCTTCCTTCAGACCGTGCAACAGAGCAGTAGCCTCTTCCTCAAGTGCTACCGACACTAACTGGCCATAACCGTGCATGCGGCTGCCATTGCCCGCACACCCAAGCAGCACCCACCACACTAGAGCCTTCCACATGTGGTCACTATTCTTCTTCCACCTCCAGTGTACCTTCTCCATGCGCCAACACCTCCACCACGTGCTCCTCACCACGTGGTCACGTTTGTGAGTAACCACCTAGCCATGCCCAAGCCCTTCATCGGACAGACCCTTGCACGACTGCACTCCTCGCGTGTTCGTGCACAACCAACAAGCTAACACCGGCCTCCTCATCTTCTTCTTCCTCCCCTTCTTCTCTACCGACAGAGGGAAAAAGAACCCAACATCTCCAAAATGCAAGCGGCCTCTTTGCCCTCTGCTCGACGCACTATCGCCTTTATCGAACTTGTCGCACCATCACGAGCACGACCACGCCCTTAGAATCGCCATCAATAGCCTACGCTCACTGGGCGACCTCCACCTCTTTGGCAACCACTGTCAGCCACTGTTCTCTGATCCACCACCACCATCGGGGCCCCCTCGCTCTGGTCGACCTCCACCGAAGTTCTCGCAGTCGACCGCGGTCCCTTCTTCTCGCTAGAGCAAGGAAAGAGATGCTCTGCTTCTGGGTTAATTAGTATTTACATTTGATTCCATTGCCAAAATTTACATTTATGTAATTATTATCTTATTCAATCACTTTTCATGCATGCCCTTAAGTCCCACTCTATTTCTCTCATGCCCTCAATCTTTATACATTGAATTAAATTCTTAACATGCATGCATTAAATATCAACAAGTGCAGACCCTACTTAGAGGAGAAAGCCCAATGTCTTGAATTCTAATTTTATTTACAATACATGCCATTGTAGGAAAATTACTCACAAAACCCTTGCATTCTTAAATTATTGTGTCTTCTTCCTTTCACCTCGTTTAGCATCAAATTTGGGCACGGATTCTGCACATGATTGGGCAAATATAAGGGGAAAATATTCGTGAATTTATTGTTATTGTTCCTCCCTGTGGATACGACCTAACTCTTCTTGTTTAGTTTTATTGTTAAATATTTTTTGTCTAGGATTTTTCAATCACGATTTACATTACTATGACGACGTATTTTCTGACTTATACTTCTGAAAAGCGAAATTTCCCGATCAACACCCAAAAATCTTTGGATGACTAAGGAGGTTCAAGGTGGATGATACCTTTGGATAAGAAACTTGCTCACTTGAGAATTACTTGGGTAGCTAGGAAGAAAGAGTCTCGCAAAGACCCTTACACGGTAGAGCGTCCCCACGGGTTGCAAGGTTTCCCCCACCTGACCTTCCTTGTCTTTGAGAATCCAAGTAGGTCGGAATGGGCAAGCTTGACTCCTAAGTCTACCAATTTTAGTCCTGAGTATGAGCCTTGAATGTTTCTTGAACTTTAGAGTTGATTTTGATTGGGCAAGCTTGACTCCTAAGTCTACCAATTTTAGTCCTGAGTATGTGCCTTGAATGTTTCTTGAACTTTACAGTTGATTTTGATTGTGGCCTAACGTGGAGGTTGGTTAACCCAAAAAGTGGATTAACTTCACCTAACTTGCCTTAAAATTTACGATGAGTTGGGTAGAGAACCCAGAATCACCTTGAGTGGTTTGCAAATAGGTTATTACGTCTCAAGCTTTAGTGATTCAAGTGATTGTTAGAGCCTACTTTTAAGGTTCACTTGGTTAGATTGGTTTAACCAAGGCTTAGGTAACACACGATGTGGGAAATCTATTTTCTTTAAATTAGGCAAGTGTGTTGTCCTGAAACCCTAAAATGAAAATCCTAATTTGGCTCTATTTTTCCAAGTCCAATTCTTTCCCAAGTTGGCACCTAGGGCTCAATCAAGAAGGTGAATAGCGCCATGCACCTTATGTCCCTAATAGGTGCAAGCATCAGGATAGGGATCTTTAATCAAATTAGATCAAATCAGGCAACTCGGATGATTAATTCTATGAAATATGTGAGTTGATCCTATTGATTTTCTTTTTAATCCTTTTAGAGATAGGGGCTTAAGAAGAAAGGAATGAGATTACTTACCCCTAGAGTGGTTGTTGTGAGGTCGATCTTCCCGATTTACCTCGCAAAATCACAACAAATCACATGAAGAAAGTTAGTACCAAATTAGAATTGCAATCAATGAATGAAATGCACGTTGCTTCCCAGCAATGGCACCAAAATGTTGCATCAAATATCGTTGTTTTAGGAAAATAATGCATCATAGTACAGTGACGAAAATTGATACAGCATTTAAATTTATAAACTCGAGAAATAAAAATATGAGTCCAAGGTTGTTCGCAGGGAGCAAGTATAAGCAAATCAAACACTAATCATAATTATCGAGAAGAATATGCAAGTAGAATCAAAATGATGCTCAATATATATCAGAAGAATATCTCAGAAAGTCAGGTATCAGAGTGCAAAAAGATTGGGTTAAAAATGGTGGTTTAAACCACCAAATTAACCCTAAGTTGTAAGTTCTTATTCAACTCAAATAAATCAACAATAATCTCAATTAAATATCCACAGAGTAAATGTATCCACAGTAACCCAAGGAATAGAACCAAGCCAAGCACCAAGTCAGATGACAATATTAAGGCTCAAATGCCTTATCTCACGCCTCAGCAGAAGGCTAAGGCAACACAGCAGTACAAAGGCACATGGCACAAGAGGCAGGCACAACGACTAAGTGTTGAGTGTGGGGGGGGGGGGGGGGGGGGGAGTAGGAATCCTAAGGCCACAGTGCAAAACCCTCCCCGACCCTCCTTAGATTTATCTCTCTTAGACCATAGCATATGAGTCAGAACAGTAACTGGGTAATCGGGAATGAGTAGTGACCAGGCCCACCAGTGTGCGTGGTGGGCGAGGTGTGCATGGCGCATAAGGCAGGGACCTCACCCCCGCTGTGTCGAGGCGATAAAGCCTTGGCATAGAATCAACTTATGTGTCTTCGCGGGCCTCTGTCTTTCCGATGTGGGACTAAAGTCCCTCTAACTTCACACGCAGTTGCAGTTGAATCGAGTGAGAAATTGAGCCAATAGCTGCTGCTTCGTCGCATGATTGATCCTGCAGACACCTGCAGTGGTTGAAGCTACTTCGAACGAGATCACCTATTGGTCGAATGAGGGCCAGAGTGGTGTTGTCGAGGTCAAAGAAGATGGTGGCCACGAAGGTGCTCCGACGAATACCTGAGGAACAAAATATGGCCTTGCGACCTCGTCAAACAAGTCCAAAAGCTTTGCTAGTGTCCGACGGAGGTGCTGGTGGTGGAAATTGGGGTGATTGTGTGTGAGATGTGGCGACGTCGAAGAAGGTGTGCGTGGGTCGAGGTGTTTGGTGGGGTGAAGGAGAGTGTAAAGCCCAAAATTTCTTGAGGGCTTTCACTAAGTGTGACATGGCAGAGGTTGTGTAGGTGATGATATTGTGTTTGGTGGCCTGTGGCGGTCGTGTGAGCTCATTAGAGCTTCGCCAGCCACAGGGAAGTTGGTGGGCGTGAGGGCGATATGGTGAGTGAACCTAAAATCTAAGGGGTTAGAGAGGATCAGGGGAGTGAGAGGAAGAAAGGAGAGAAACTTAGAGTGAGAGAGAGAGAGAGAGAGAGTGAGGGCGTCTGTTGATGATGGGCCAACATCAAAGAAGATGGAATCGACAGCGAGAGAACGGGGAGGAGGGAGAGGTCGGAAGTGGCCGGTCTTTAGCTGGACTTGGTCGCGAAGAAGAGGCGAGGAAGATGAGCTGGTCAACTTGATTGTTGGCCATCTCGACAAAAGGGTTGGAGAAGACTCACTAGAGCTAAAGTGGCGACAGCCGAAGGAGGAGAAGATGGGTGATTTCCAACTCTAACTTGGCTGAGGACGATGGCTTGAACTCGTGGGCCATTTATAGAGCTCAAGAATGAGCTCCAAAGCAAGGAGAGGGTCAAATTTGGAGGTAATTTCAGGAAAATCAATCCCTAAATTTTATCATGTTCGCCTGATCTCCATGGGCTAATTCAAAGTTCTTGAGTGGGCTCCACTGGTTAAAAATCGTTTGAGGATTAATCTCTCCAATAATGGAGAGATTTAGCTTTGATTTGAGGGAGAAATCCTCCCTCGAATCTCAGCTGCAAAGCTCATTTCACACTAATGATGATAGGGACCTAAGTGAAGAAAATGTTGTGAAGTTAGGGACCCATATGCAATAAACTCAAAACTTGAGGGGCTAAATGTAAGAAAGAGAGTTTTAAAGGGCTAAAATGCAAACTAGGTCAAGATGAACTCTGATTGAGCCCAAATTTTGGTTTTAATCTAATTTGAACCCAAGAAATCTAATGGTAAACTTGGATTTGAGTTTTGACCATGTTTGATTAGGAAATTTGCATAGAAACCTAAATTAGGGTAAAATTCCATATAAAATTCTATTCTAGGTCAAAATAGGTTTAGATGGTCAAACAAAGGGTACCAAACCTCTTATAATATTTTTCTATAATTTTAGGAGGTTTAGATTAATTTTATCCTTACCATAACCACTTTAATTTAAGTGGATTGATAATTAGGATTTTGGTGTTGTTTTCGCCATCAAAATGCATGAAACCCGTTTCTGTTAGTGTTAACCCACTTTTTAGACTTTTGTGCTCATTTAACCTTCAGTTAGCCCCTGAGTGACCCCGTGGTTAATCTGTGTTTGTGATGTGTTATTAAGATTACATAATAAACCCTAATTCCCTATTCACTTCTCAAATCAGAATGATACAGAGATGTGACCTCAGGTGATTAGATAGTAGCTTTAATCGTCCAAACCTGACTAAATGTGGCTAGTTAAGGCCCATGATGGGTTTCCCATCAACTTACGACATCAATTTTAAAACGAAGATTGGATGGTGAGTGCAAGTGTTAATTTCAGGGAGGTGAAAAATCGGATCTTTTTGTTGCTCAATTTTATTGCCGCATGATGCTTTATTTTATTTGCGCGAAAAGTGGAGAGAGACAACAACAACAACAACAACCAAGCCTTTTCCCACACTAAGTGGAGTCAGCTATATGGATTCTTTGCCTCCACACAGATTGATTTTCATCCATTTTAGGAGTTAAATTAAAGTAATTGAGGTCATACTTAATAGTTTCCTTCCAACACTAGTTTGGTCTTCCTCGCCCCCTCTTAGCGGGTTCAGCCTCCAACTTCTCGCATCCCCTAACTAGAGCATCTAGTGGCTTTCTTTGTAAATGTCAAAACCACCTTAGACGTGCCTCTCTCATTTTATCCTCTATCGGTGCCACCCTAACCTTTTTTCTAATAATCTCATTTGAAATACGGTCCTTTCTTGCATGACCACACATCCATCTTAACATCTTCATTATTGCCAAAGCATCTTCTGTACATGCCTATAGTTTATAGCCTAGCATTCAGAACCGTACAACATGGCTAGTCTTATCACAGCTCGATAGTATTTTCCTTTGACTTTTAAAGGAACCATCTTATCACAGAGAACACCAGATGCACCCCTCCATTTCAATCATCCTGCATTAATTCTATGTGTAACATCTCCATCAATTCCACCATCATGTTGGAAAATGGATCCCAAGTACTTAAAAACATCTTTCATTGGAATGCACTCTTCTCCAATTTTTACATCAATCCCTTTATTGTTCCCTCTACTACTAAACTTGCATTCCATATACTCAGTCTTCGTCCTACATATGCGTAATCCTTTATCTTCCAAGACTTCTCTCCAAGGCTCAAGTAGAGAGAAAATCTATGGTAGAATATGAGTTCTAGTTATATATTAACGAAGATAAGCATAAAGCATAGCTATTGCAACATAAGCATCGAAAATAGAGGCCTAATTCAACATGCATGAAAAGAACATCAAACATAAGAGCACATATTGCTTTTATGAATTATAAAAATCATCTTGCAAACATTAACAAAAAGACTAGAGACATGCCTAAATAAAATAAAAAATATAAGCTAATGAAGAACTAGGAGCGAGTCGATGCAACCACGGCGGTGGAAGAGGCTTCGTCGGCTGCTCGGTGACTCCAGGGACTTCCTTTGGGCTCTATGGAGGTGGTGGAAGACTTGTGAAAGAGATGGATTAAAATGGAGAGTCATAGGACCTTTTACAGGTGAAGGGGAGGGTGGAAATCGGCCTTGGGAATGTTGGGACCGTGCACTTCACGTGCACAAGGCATGCTATGTGTGTCTCTCGTTCACGCTATGCACGTTATGTGTAGCTACGCTTGCATCCTCATGCGTCCTCGCGTGGCGAACTGACGAGGAGATAGCTGTGAGCACACTTTGCGCACATGTGCTTTGTATGCCCTTGCTGGCATTGAGAAGAAGCACGAGCAAGGAGTATCGCTCGATTTGGATCCAATGGCTGGAGTTGTGCCTCAATCACACGTTGAGATGTGAAAGAGCGCTCGCGATGCAGTTAACAACTATCCGATGGAGATCGAACGCACGAGGGTGCGCCATGTCTCGCCCCCAAATCACACTCCGCGTGTGATGGCATGTACATCCGTGCATGTAGTGCCTCACCCATCCGTTGTGCCATGTGCCGCAATGCACGCCATCCGATGTTGATCAGGTGGCCCTAATTGATTGGAGCTCGTGGTTGGGAATAAAATTGCATAGGCAGGAATTGAACCCTTGCCCCTTGAGAGGGAGTGCAGGGCAGGACTACTACGCTACACGTGGCTTTATGTTGAGTTGATGTAATTCTGCTCGAGGCGTCGTGGCTACTCTACAACCATTGGATGGAAATCCAATAGTTGGGATCACATGATGGAGATGCCTTCAGAACTGAGTCGAGAGGGCTTGAGCAGGTTTGGGCGGCCTGGATGGCACCACGTGGCACCATCTAGGCCGTTCATTTTCTTCTCTTCATAGGTGATGCTTTGGATGTCAGATCAGGGCAATTTCAGAGCCGTTAGACTCTGATTTTCATCCTGTATCCATCCGTGTAGCTAGTTTGCTCATCTGAGACATGTTTCAATACACACTTGTATAACTTGTCCATTAAACATTAATTTCAAGAAACTTAAAGTAGAGAGTGTACTATATGCATGCATTGCTACTAGACCCTCTATATGATGATATTTATGCGTATGCACCCTCGAAATTGACTCTAAATGAAATAATTAATGCTACTAAATGAAGAGTCATCATACCCCCATGCCCACCCCTTGCTAGTCCCTAGCAAGGTTAATCACAAGAATCTGTAGCCATGGGCAACTGTTAGGGCATAACTATCTACCGACCAAAGGAAATTCGATGCCTAGGGTCATAACTAGTAAGACTCAACAGTGTCATGATGCCGACCAAGATATGGATTGCCCTAGTCCTTACCTTATTCATATACATATATGCATATATTATATATATATATATATATTTCTTTTTTTTCATGTTTAGGGTTTCGAGCAACGTTCTATGGCTACCCAACCCAACCAGGACTCAAACGATCGAAAAGTGCTAAGCATCTTGTTGTGTATGTGATTGACTCGCTATATGGGAAAATAAAGCGAACCTTAGGTATCCATAAGCTCTAGGTGACCCTAATATGAAGTTATTGCCACCTAAAAGTTTATCTCTCCGATGGTAGCTTTCTCCCTACTACTTTTTTCTGGGGTCAACACCAGGCGCACCTAGTGTGTATCTCCCTGGGTCTTTTGTTTCTACTTCTCTGCTTCTCCTTAATTAGGGATTTATCCATGCTTTTCGTAGGCTGGGCTCTAGACAACCAGTAATGGCCAGTTACCCACGGCAACTTACCAACCATACTCGTGCGGTGAAGTGTGGTTTGTTTTTTTTTTCTTGTCTCCTTTTCTTTCTTTTTCTCTTTTTTTTCTTTTTTTTGTGGTACTTTTCTTCTTTTTTTTCAAGCAGGTGGGTTCCCTAATTTGAGACGTACCTAAAGGTGGTAGCCAAAGAGAGATACGCCTGATGGATAGGCTCTAGACACCCAGCAATGAGGGGTTACCCACTGCAATGTGCCAGCCATAGCACCATTAGCCTTATTGGCTCTCTAATTTCCGCTATGATCGCCCATACAGCGAGTCAGTGCGTAATATGTGTAGATGCTGAGACTTCTAGAGCACTTTAAATTGGAGGGTGAGCTAATAAGTCGCCTACTTATCACCGCACTTGATTTACTTTATTGCAGCTAGATTAAGTTGGCAAGGACCAGGGGAACCAATCTATATCTTGGTAAACATGAGGACTAATTAAGCTGCATAGCCTGAAGAGTCCTAGTGAAAAGATCCTAACTGTATTATTTCCTAAGGTGGGTAAAATTTGGTGCCCAAACCTTTTAGATCTTCTTATTTTTATTACAACAATTGTTTTATTATTTTAACAAAAATAACAACAATTAATTCAAGCTGACAATTCTATGCTCAGAAAATAAGAATTACCAGTCACCCACGCCTATCTAGCACAATGTCCTCATTGAAAAAATAAATGCATGAAAGGGAGTAAGGATAGAAATCACCTGAGTATCGAATTTGTAATAGGGCAGCTTGAATCCTCTGCATTGCCTCCCAAGAAACACTGAGTTTATTTCCTCTAGTTGGGCGGAGCTCTAAATTAACCCTCAATGAGGGTTACTGCTTCCTTCGGGATACCTGGGCAAGAAAATGTTTTAATCCTTGTATGTTTACTGTGAATTTTTGCTCGATCTTAGGATCAGCAATTTAGACCGCCTCATTGGAAAACAGTCTAACCACTGATAAATGCCAGTTTATCATCATTCTTATGCCGTAAAATAGATTTAGTTCTTAGGTTTTTAACTCTGCAAATGGGTTTTTGGGTTGCATTTAGGCATAATCTAGGTGAGGCATGCATGGCATTCTTTTTGTGTTTTTGACATATTTATTTGAGTGTTAAGGATAAACAGATGATCAAACCTTTAAAACCCTAGCACTCAAGAAGGCAGAAAGTGAAGAAGATCATATTAGCTGAACCCTAGTTGGATCCAGCTCATCTCAGCTAGTTATCAGCTCACATGGGTTAGGTTTGTCTCCCTCAAGCTCCATTCAGCACATCTTAGCTGGATGGTTGATGAGTGGCTACTCATCATGGCTAAAAGGCCAAAATTAAGCTAGACACTAAGCAAAACAATATCAAATTAACATATAAAAAGGGTTAAGTGTGGGAATTAAAGAAAAGACCTAAAACTTTTAATGTGTGTTAAAACCTCCTAATTAGGTCACAAAAATGAGATATTCTAAAAACTAAAGGACAAATGATGATCCATGCACATGTAAAAATTTGAAAGCAACTGGACATCATTTAGGCTTAGAAATAAATATATTACAATTAGGTCCTTCATGCATTACATTTCTACCCTTCAAAACTCCTTCTTGGACCTTTTTGCAAGCCGCAGGGACCCTTCTGTATGACTGCAAGGCCCTTCCAGTTATAGTCCTTTTCACTTTTGGACCTGCACGCTATTCTTCTACCCCTTCGTTCAAGGGTCTTCCTGCAAGTTTTCCCTCATTTCAGAGAGAAGCCTGTGTTCTTCACGCGCACTGTAGCACGCGAAGAACACAGCCATTCTCGACCGTCCATCGCACTTTTGATCTCGATCTGCGGCTGGAATCAAATGGAACCTTCGCGCGATTCAGTGCGTGCGTTCACCTCTCTTCCCAGATCTCATCTGATGGTCAGATCTCTCTCTTGACTCGCTGCGCGCTCTACCCATTTCATCCTCACCGCCGGCTTAATTTTGATTAACCTCACCCTTGCGGTGATTCCAATCACTGAGCTGCTACTTAAGCACCTCAGTGGTGTCGCGCGCAAAGGATCGCTCCCTCCTACATCTCTTAGTGATCAGTTCGTCCACTCCAGTCTCTCCTCCTCATCTAGACCCTGATTTCACAGCCACCGGCTGTGGAATCATCGCCTGCTCTCGACCCTCCTCGTCGCTAAGGACCTCGTAGCACCTGAGGACGACCCTGGAGTCTCACTAGCAGACTCTTCCCTCCGCTGGAGTCACCCTCCTCCTTTCTTCCTCAGCCGCCGGCTAAGGACCCATAGGTCCCATTCTTCCTTTTAGTTTAGGTTTTTAATTCTGCACAAGTAGTGTTAGATTTAGTTTGCAGTAGTTTAGAATAGATTTAGTTTTAATTGTTAGTGTTTAATGTTAGCTGTAGTTAGATTAGTCTTAGGAGTAGAATTAGTATTAGATCCCCTCCCTCACCTCCTCTGATCAGTCCAGATCAGAGGGGAAGAATCATCTGTTCATTGTTCAATTTATCTCCCTCTTCATGTTTTGTTTTTCCATCATCCAAATTCTGATTCTTGTTTTTCCTTTTAACGACGAATTTTTCATCAATCACCCACACATCCTGACCCAATTTCAGATCTGATGGCGCACTGCCTCAGATCTGAAAGTGGCGTCACAAGCACCATTTGGGGCTTCTCACTCACTCCATTTGTTTCACAAAAGCCCCTCTGTTTTAAATGGATTGCCTCAGTTTGTCAGAGCACTTTTGATTTGGATTTTAAAGGATTTTTACTCTCTGAAATGTTTTGACAGATCTGACAAATTGAAGGGATTTTTGGTTTTCATTGTGGGCAAGGACTCTGAGAAGTTCTCTGGTGACAGAGAACCAATCAGAAGAGCCTTTCATGATTCTGTTTATACTTTGTTTTGAATGCATTCGCCAGCTTCCATTAAATTTCCTTAATGCATTCTTAGTCTCTTTTTGCTATTTCAGAACTGCCATACACTATTTGTGTTGATGATCATTTCTGTATGGTGATTCTCTAGCCTAAGGAGTTTTCCATACTCCTTAAGGTTGCAAGAAGCTGGGATTGTATGTTGTTGGTTTTAATTGATTGAGCTAAGTCTTCCTTCATGCTGTCTATGGCATTAGGAAGACTAACTCAATGCCATTTGAGTTTTGATATGAAAGGATGCTTCTGATAGGATTTTTCCTAATGAGTGTTTGAGCTGAATTTACATGAGATTTAAACCCTTATCAGATTGGGATTTCAACTCTCAAAATTTTTAGTTTGTTTTGAATTTTCTCTTATTCCCAGTTACACAGCAACATGCTGCATCTAGCAGCTACATTTCCCTCCATCTCTAAATTCTCCTCTTCTCTACAATTCCCCTCTCATCTGTGAATACATCCCTCTCTTCAAGTGGACTAACTGCAGCAGCAGTTAGCCCATTTGGCAGTGGCTTAAGCCACTGCTGCTGCTACAAAACTCACCCTGAACAGCACACCTTCTCATCCCTCTCCATCTTCTCTGACAGTAGCTTAGCTGCTGTTTAAGTTGAAATCAAAACTTAATTAACCCTTCTTCCCTCATTTCCTAACTTCCTACTAAAACCTAATTATACATACTTATTTTAGAACTGTAAATATACCTATCTATATCATTCTAACTATAATATACAGACTAATTATGTAAGTATAAATACATAGATATACTGTAATTACTGTACAAACTTGTATATATATATATCTATGTACATATGTAATCTATGTAAATATATGTATATATACTAAACTATTATGTATGTATCTACTTAATTATGTGTATATATAGATACAGATTCCTATTTACATATTTAGTAGCTAGATTATAGATTAACTTAGCTAAATTAATAATTTAGAGCTATAATTAAATTAAATACATCTATAAACATAGGATAATATATATAGTAAGTAATTTAAGCTAATTAAAGTGTATTTATACCTAGTAGTAACTTAGTTTTAATTATAAACTACACAGAATTGCTATTTTAGCCTAAATAAAACATAAATAAATTCGTAAAAATACAATAAAAATATGTATTAAATACTTAAGTATGTAAATTAAAACTTTTTAAGGTCAATTAGACCATTTACTAATTATTTTATAAGTAATTAACTATTTAATCACCTAAATCAACCTGTATAATCAGTCTAGTTTAGCGAATTTATTTGTATAGTAAAAATATTTAAAATTCAAAATTAATTAATCAATTATGTAGTATTACGTAAATATTTTATTTACCATATTTTATTTTATTTTTTTTAATAATTTATGGCCCCCAAATCGAGGGCCAAAAACGCGCACAGACGCAGCTGCGTCTGATTTCCAGCGCACGATGTGGCGCTAGAATAGCGCCACATCATGTGCTGCAAACCAAACGCAGCCATATAAATATAATTTATGCTATAGGCTCAGCAGTCGTCACGGGCGCAGGGCGCCTGAAACACTGCCTATTATGTCCGGTCCGATTACCCGATGTGTGCTGAACTTTGATATGTGTGTAGGGCCGGGGGCCCGAGCGTGTGCGAGCTTGAAGGCGTTGGGCTGAGGCCTGACGCTGAGATTGAAAACGTAACTAAGCCACCGAATCTGAGATTAGGGCGCGCTTAGTAGAGGTCTGGTCCCACCCGTAGGGTGCTGTGTATCCCTCGAAAAGCGCACCCGCTAATTAAGCACATTTTACACTAAGGACGTTAGCCTAACCCCGTCTCCACCGCAGCCTCTGAAATACCTCAAGAGACAAGAGTTAAACACAGAAGAAAATGAAAGGACAGACGACTTAAGAGAAGGAACACACGAGATAACAAGAACAGAAAAGACTTACTGTACATACAGCAGTAGAATAAGTAATATACATACGTATAAGTAAACCCACATAATTACTAACAGAATAAAATGACACTATAAACGTCGCTAAAGACCTCAGTTTGCTTCTTTAGATTGTATATAGTGTTTTCTGAGATTTAGCGACGTTTATATCTGTCACTAAAACTGATATATATGTCACTATAAATAAAAGACTAGTAAGTTAAGGTTTTACACTATGGTATCCTAATGTAGTATGAACTAACATATTAGTGTTAATAGTATAACTTGTAAATACATAGTTTAGAGTATAATAATAGATTGTTTGATGCTTGTTCATAGTTAGTATTTTTGCAAGCACTTCTTAGTAACTAGGTAAATAAAACATTCATTCATTCTTTAAGTGTAAAGTTTCTTTTTGAATAAGAAGACAATTTTGGAGATAATCAAAGAGTGACCGAATTAAATTCAATAAATTGCCTCCCAGAGAACGACCTGGAACAAAACCAGTAAAAATTAGATAAATAAGCAAATGATAATAATGGTTGTAATGACTGGTACTCACCCACACTCACCACTATACGACATCCTTAAGGTTATATTATACACCCTATACTACAACGACATGATCACATTTTTTTGGCGCCGTTGCCGGGGAGGCAACGCTCTTTGCACCAAAATTTTCTTTTTATTCTTTTGTATATAGAAATTCTTTATTTCATTCATTCATTCATTGTAATTGCTTTTATTTTTCCATTGAATTAATTGTGTATACATTCTTTTAGTCATTTACTAATCATTTGTTTTTCCACAGCACTTGAGGAGGAGTGTCGTCTTCCTGGTGGAGTCGCTGCGCTCCAGATCCGTCTTCCTGGTGGAGTTTTGCCTCGAAGTAGCTGTAGGATTTTAGTATTAGTTTTAGTGTAGATAGTTTTAGGTTTATTAATTAGGAACAATTGTTAGTCATAAGTTGTGAGAGCTTGTTCTCACACAATTTCTGTAATAATTTTGGACTGTCTGGACTTTATTTCTTTATCTTTTTTATTTCTTTCCTTACTTTTGAATTGCATATAAAAATATTTTTCAAAAAAATAAATAAATAAATAAAAAAAAATCAAAAGATCAAAAAGACCTCATACTTATCTAGCAGCAGCAGAACGTTAGGCATCCATTTTTAGGATTGCATTTCATTCCTGCTAGATTTTTTATTCAAGTCAAATCTGCATTCGAAGATTGCTGGAGTCAGGTACGCATTTTCTACTTTACTCTAACTCCTGCCATATTTGCATTTGACTTAAAGTTAAGAAGACCACTACTTGTTCTGAATTTATTAAAAAGTGAAACGAGCAGCATAGAAAACACATTTTAATCACTTCAATCAAATCAAAAGGAGATATTCAAAATTGGGTGAAACCATGTTTGAGATTTTAATCGCCTTGTGTTGAATGTTATCGTGCACACAGCACGATCACTTAAGGCCACAATACACGGGTTTCTACCTCATCTTTCTGCAACCACAGGATCTGGATTCGCACGCTCAGTCTTATCCAGATTCCCAGTGGATTTTAGAGGTCTGCACATCGCTAGGTTTATCTTAGGATGCGTACAATTGTTTGAAACAATTGTTTGCGTATAACATAATTTTGCGTAGCAGCCTCTAGGAAAAATTTCTTCGATTTGTTTCGATTGATTGATCTTTCTTGAATTGAGATTTTATTGGGATTCTTCTGTTTTTATTATGAACGTTATTAAAATTTTCCCATTGAGTTGGATCGAATTAGAGTAAACGGGATTTCAAAAAACCAACTCAATGGAAGGTAGGAGATCCCAAAACCCAGAACTTGTACTCCCCTTGGGTACTGCTACCCAAGCTACTGCATCATCTTCTTTGCCTTCCACTTCTAATCCCTTACCTCCTGAGTCTCAAAATACTTTTCACAATCCCCCTCGCCAAGAGGATGATCTTGATTCTTCACACTTTGAGGATTTTGAAGAACTTCCTCCAGCCTTAGTTGCACATCCTCTACCACAGCAGCCACCTATCCCTAGGTTCCAACCTCCACCTTATCCTAATCATCCTAATCCACCCCCGGAGAGAGGACCTATGCCTCATCTTCAGCACCTTTTCGATACACAACTACAAATGAATACCTTAACCCAACAGGTGCAACAGCTTGCTCAAGCTGTAAATCTTTTAGCTAACCCCCAACCACAACCACTTCAACCTAGAAATCCTCAGGAACCACCCCAACCCCGTAGACCCCAACTACGAGATTATTATAATCCCGCAGTTGCCCAACCAATGCCTGTGGTACGTTATCCCAATGGGGGTCGTGCTGCTGAACTGAAGCCGAACATTGTAGCACTCATTCCTCACTTCCATGGACTTGCTTCTGAGGACCCTTTTCAGCATTTAGAGGAGCTGAAGAATCTTGCCCAAACTTTGGGTCCGCAAGGACATGATCAGCACACGCTTTTGATGAAAATGTTCTCCTTTTCATTAAAAGATAAGGCAGCCTTTTGGTTTAGAACACTTGCACGGACTACACCTATAGATTCCTCGGCTTCTTTAGAACATGAGTTCTTAAAGAAGTACTTTCCTGTAGGCCGCACTAATGCCTTAAGGCGTGCCATCACCACCTTCACCCAGAATTCAGGAGAACCTATGCACGAGGCTTGGGAGAGATTCCATGAGCTTTTGAGAAAATGTCCCCACCATGGTGTCCCACGCTGGCAACAGGTTCAGATCTTCTATCATGGGCTCCATGATGACACGGAATTTTGTAGATGCCGCTTGTGGAGGCAATTTCCTGTGTCGGGACGAGGACTCAGCCTTTGAGCTCTTTGAAGGCATGGCCGAAAACTCTATTAATAATGCTTCAATGAGCGTGTTTAATAGAAAGTCTTCACATTCCCACTCACACACGGGGGTACATGAAGCCCAATCCAGTAGCAAAGACATAGAGATAGTGGCTAGTCAACTGGATAAAGTGGGCTTAATCGAGAAGAAAGTAGATGAAGTATGGAAATTTCTCTCAAAACACTCATCTTCTTCTTCTCAGTCACCAGCACAAAACACTTCTCAGTTTCCCACAGGGAGGGAAACTGTGAATAACCTTTCTGTGACACAAACTGCATTACCGGATTTTCCATTTCTATATCCTTCACCGGTTGGAGGAACCTTTGTTCCTCCCTTCACTGACTTCCCTGCACCTTCTGGAGCTTCGGAGGAGCTTCATGCCATTCACAATGATCCTTTCACACAAACCTATAACCCTGGATGGCGTAATCATCCAAATTTCTCGTGGTCGGGAAATTCACAGAGACCTCCTTTTCAACAACCTTCTGCACCACCACTGCACAACCCGATCCGAGCACCACCTCCACAATTACACGGATATCCACCGCGTACCTACCAACAACCCCAACCCAGGCCCACCCAATACTCTCAATCTGGGCCTACACGAGATGACCAGTTGGGGTCTATCATGAAAGCTCTTACTGATATGCAACAACAGAATATTGCTATGCAGCAAAGACAGGACGCGGCCTTAGATGAGAGCCCAGCTATCACACTTGACGGAGTCCCGTCAACCACATTCACTCCCATCACAAGCACAACCCAACCCTAGGAACATACCTGCTCAAAGGTATGTCCAACCTAGACCTGCACTGCAAGACCAAACACATGACATTTCACAACCAATGCATAACACTGAATCGACATGATCTTGAGACTTTTTGATAATGGAGCTGTTGAGATGACTGAACTTGACAAATCTGAACCCTTTATTGTTAATGGACAAAGATTGAAACCTTTTATTGAGCCGCATGATCTCAGACTTGTCAATTCCACCATTTCGCTCCTACATTTTGAGCTACCAACTAAGTTTTCGCCTAGCTGAAGGCGTTAAACTTAGCAAACACCTACCCTTGTATATAGCTGTTTTACACCTTTCTTACTTTTACCTTTATTTGCATATAGTGTCTACCCTTGCATTCTGAGCATACATTCATTGACACACATGTCATGCATTTCACTTCCTAGCCCGACTGTTCACTCTGATCCTAGATCAGACTTAAAATCGTCCGCACAGAGATTTTATCTCCTCATTCCGGCTTCCTTTCATCACCCAGTCTAGGATAGTGAAAAGCAGAGCATGCATGTGCATCCACCCTTTCATTCAATGAGGACATTGAAACACTTAAGCATGGGGGGTGTAAATGGTAAACCATTTAAACCAAAATGCAATTGTAGACACAACTATAGTACATATAGTATTATCAAAAAAAAAATTATATACTTCAAAAAAATTGACAAATTTTGAAAAATTTTTTTAAAAAATTACAAAGCTAAAAATACAAAAATAACAAATCAAAAAAATTCCAAAAATACAATAAGGGACATGTACTTCATTATCAAAGGAGGACATTCATTTCAAGAGGGGAGGGAGAAAAAGGAAAAGAAAAAGAAAGAAAAGATAAGTGATCTTATAGCTGAAAAAAAAAAAAAAAATAATAATAGAATAAGTGTCTATGGACATTCAACCGTTACCGGTTTGACCTGCCGGGCCATAGGAGCTTGAAACAAGCTTAGGCTTAATACACTTCGAGCCTTGACAAGATAGACCACAGTCTCTCCTAACTTTAGGACAATTTTTGTACCTGAGTCACCAGTACAGGATTCGTTGGTTTGCTTTGACTTAGGAGTCTAAGTAACCTTGGCTTTCACTACACAATGTCAGGAAAGACCACTTGAACCTAAACCTCAACCCTTGTGTTCATTAGGGAAGGTAGAGTCCTTATCTGTGCGTGTAGGTAGACTCTTTGTCCTAATCTTTAGCCTTGTGTCTAGGAGAAGCTCTTTCCACAAAAAAAATCCACCCACCAAATACAGTGCGCTCTACCAAATAAGTTCTGGAGACATACTGTTCAAAAAAAAAAAAAAAAAGGGGTCAAGTATGTTCTCCAAAAAGTCTGAAAAACTACTCTTCCACCAAAAATGTTTTCAGGGTTCAAAACAAATACCCTGTTTATCCACCAAAAAAAAAAAAAATCTTCTCTGAGCCACAAATACAATAAGGGTTGGGTTTGAATACCATCAATTTTTGAGAGTCATCCGAAAACATGAGCTAAAGTTAGGACCAACCTGGACTTAAAAAGAAGTGAAACCCCGGGAATGAGCTTTAGAATTCACCTGGTTAGTCCTGACTTATCACAAAGCACAGCCATAACTTCATAGCATTCTGAGTCTCTGTAAAACCTCCTGAGTCCTGGAATTCGACTTAAGGTTTAAATATCAAGAGTCCTTGTTGGTTGAGAGATGGTCTATGTCATTTAAGCCTCGAGTTCTGGTAGGTTATCCTCAGTAACAAGGTTCTCACAATGTCCAAAAACACAGTTGGTATTGGAAATTTTTCAGCTTAAAGATCATCACTTAAAAAAAAAATTTTTTTTGAAAGAAGAAAAAGATATCTCTACACACTTACCTTGCTGATACTTAAATTGCCTTCCACTTCAACAGATTGTTTGCTAAGGGACTAGCAAAACGTAAGTATGGGGGTATGATGAGTGGCTACTCATCATGGCTAAAAGGCCAAAATTAAGCTAGACACTAAGCAAAACAATATCAAATTAACATATAAAAAGGGTTAAGTGTGGGAATTAAAGAAAAGACCTAAAACTTTTACTGTGTGTTAAAACCTCCTAATTAGGTCACAAAAATGAGATATTCTGAAAACTAAAGGACAAATGATGATCCATGCATCAATTGAACACATAAACAAGTTTGAAAAGATAAATCAGAAGTAAAATCAATGTCTTAAATGTTCAATTAAGCACATGTAAAAATTTGAAAGCAACTGGACATCATTTAGGCTTAGAAATAAATATATTACAATTAGGTCCTTCATGCATTACATTTCTACCCTTCAAAACTCCTTCTTGGACCTTTTTGCAAGCCGCAGGGACCCTTCTGTATGACTGCAAGGCCCTTCCAGTTATAGTCCTTTTCACTTTTGGACCTGCACGCTATTCTTCTACCCCTTCGTTCAAGGGTCTTCCTGCAAGTTTTCCCTCATTTCAGAGAGAAGCCTGTGTTCTTCACGCGCACTGTAGCACGCGAAGAACACAGCCATTCTCGACCGTCCATCGCACTTTTGATCTCGATCTGCGGCTGGAATCAAATGGAACCTTCGCGCGATTCGGTGCGTGCGTTCACCTCTCTTCCCAGATCTCATCTGACGGTCAGATCTCTCTCTTGACTCGCCGCGCGCTCTACCCATTTCATCCTCACCGCCGGCTTAATTTTGATTAACCTCACCCTTGCGGTGATTCCAATCACTGAGCTGCTACTTAAGCACCTCAGTGGTGTCGCGCGCAAAGGATCGCTCCCTCCTACATCTCTTAGCGATCAGTTCGTCCACTCCAGTCTCTCCTCCTCATCTAGACCCTGATTTCACAGCCACCGGCTGTGGAATCATCGCCTGCTCTCGACCCTCCTCGTCGCTAAGGACCTCGTAGCACCTGAGGACGACCCTGGAGTCTCACTAGCAGACTCTTCCCTCCGCTGGAGTCACCCTCCTCCTTTCTTCCTCAGCCGCCGGCTAAGGACCCATAGGTCCCATTCTTCCTTTTAGTTTAGGTTTTTAATTCTGCACAAGTAGTGTTAGATTTAGTTTGCAGTAGTTTAGAATAGATTTAGTTTTAATTGTTAGTGTTTAATGTTAGCTGTAGTTAGATTAGTCTTAGGAGTAGAATTAGTATTAGATCCCCTCCCTCACCTCCTCTGATCAGTCCAGATCAGAGGGGAAGAATCATCTGTTCATTGTTCAATTTATCTCCCTCTTCATGTTTTGTTTTTCCATCATCCAAATTCTGATTCTTGTTTTTCCTTTTAACGACGAATTTTTCATCAATCACCCACACATCCTGACCCAATTTCAGATCTGATGGCGCACTGCCTCAGATCTGAAAGTGGCGTCACAAGCACCATTTGGGGCTTCTCACTCACTCCATTTGTTTCACAAAAGCCCCTCTGTTTTAAATGGATTGCCTCAGTTTGTCAGAGCACTTTTGATTTGGATTTTAAAGGATTTTTACCCTCTGAAATGTTTTGACAGATCTGACAAATTGAAGGGATTTTTGGTTTTCATTGTGGGCAAGGACTCTGAGAAGTTCTCTGGTGACAGAGAACCAATCAGAAGAGCCTTTCATGATTCTGTTTATACTTTGTTTTGAATGCATTCGCCAGCTTCCATTAAATTTCCTTAACGCATTCTTAGTCTTTTTTTGCTATTTCAGAACTGCCATACACTATTTGTGTTGATGATCATTTCTGTATGGTGATTCTTTAGCCTAAGGAGTTTTCCATACTCCTTAAGGTTGCAAGAAGCTGGGATTGTATGTTGTTGGTTTTAATTGATTGAGCTAAGTCTTCCTTCATGCTGTCTATGGCATTAGGAAGACTAACTCAATGCCATTTGAGTTTTGATATGAAAGGATGCTTCTGATAGGGTTTTTCCTAATGAGTGTTTGAGCTGAATTTACATGAGATTTAAACCCTTATCAGATTTGGATTTCAACTCTCAAAATTTTTAGTTTGTTTTGAATTTTCTCTTATTCCCAGTTACACAGCAACATGCTGCATCTAGCAGCTACATTTCCCTCCATCTCTAAATTCTCCTCTTCTCTACAATTCCCCTCTCATCTGTGAATACATCCCTCTCTTCAAGTGGACTAACTGCAGCAGCAGTTAGCCCATTTGGCAGTGGCTTAAGCCACTGCTGCTGCTACAAAACTCACCCTGAACAGCACACCTTCTCATCCTTCTCCATCTTCTCTGACAGTAGCTTAGCTGCTGTTTAAGTTGAAATCAAAACTTAATTAACCCTTCTTCCCTCATTTCCTAACTTCCTACTAAAACCTAATTATACATACTTATTTTAGAACTGTAAATATACCTATCTATATCATTCTAACTATAATATACAGACTAATTATGTAAGTATAAATACATAGATATACTGTAATTACTGTACAAACTTGTATATATATATATCTATGTACATATGTAATCTATGTAAATATATGTATATATACTAAACTATTATGTATGTATCTACTTAATTATGTGTATATATAGATACAGATTCCTATTTACATATTTAGTAGCTAGATTATAGATTAACTTAGCTAAATTAATAATTTAGAGCTATAATTAAATTAAATACATCTATAAACATAGGATAATATATATAGTAAGTAATTTAAGCTAATTAAAGTGTATTTATACCTAGTAGTAACTTAGTTTTAATTATAAACTACACAGAATTGCTATTTTAGCCTAAATAAAACATAAATAAATTCGTAAAAATACAATAAAAATATGTATTAAATACTTAAGTATGTAAATTAAAACTTTTTAAGGTCAATTAGACCATTTACTAATTATTTTATAAGTAATTAACTATTTAATCACCTAAATCAACCTGTATAATCAGTCTAGTTTAGCGAATTTATTTGTATAGTAAAAATATTTAAAATTCAAAATTAATTAATCAATTATGTAGTATTACGTAAATATTTTATTTACCATATTTTATTTTATTTTTTTTAATAATTTATGGCCCCCAAATCGAGGGCCAAAAACGCGCACAGACGCAGCTGCGTCTGATTTCCAGCGCACGATGTGGCGCTAGAATAGCGCCACATCATGTGCTGCAAACCAAACGCAGCCATATAAATATAATTTATGCTATAGGCTCAGCAGTCGTCACGGGCGCAGGGCGCCTGAAACACTGCCTATTATGTCCGGTCCGATTACCCGATGTGTGCTGAACTTTGATATGTGTGTGGGGCCGGGGGCCCGAGCGTGTGCGAGCTTGAAGGCGTTGGGCTGAGGCCTGACGCTGAGATTGAAAACGTAACTAAGCCACCGAATCTGAGATTAGGGCGCACTTAGTAGAGGTCTGGTCCCACCCGTAGGGTGCTGTGTATCCCTCGAAAAGCGCGCCCACTAATTAAGCACATTTTACACTAAGGACGTTAGCCTAACCCCGTCTCCACCGCAGCCTCTGAAATACCTCAAGAGACAAGAGTTAAACACAGAAGAAAATGAAAGGACAGACGACTTAAGAGAAGGAACACACGAGATAACAAGAACAGAAAAGACTTACTGTACATACAGTAGTAGAATAAGTAATATACATACGTATAAGTAAACCCACATAATTACTAACAGAATAAAACGACACTATAAACGTCGCTAAAGACCTCAGTTTGCTTCTTTAGGTTGTATATAGTGTTTTCTGAGATTTAGCGACGTTTATATCTGTCACTAAAACTGATATATATGTCACTATAAATAAAAGACTAGTAAGTTAAGTTTTTACACTATGGTATCCTAATGTAGTATGAACTAACATATTAGTGTTAATAGTATAACTTGTAAATACATAGTTTAGAGTATAATAATAGATTGTTTGATGCTTGTTCATAGTTAGTATTTTTGCAAGCACTTCTTAGTAACTAGGTAAATAAAACATTCATTCATTCTTTAAGTGTAAAGTTTCTTTTTGAATAAGAAGACAATTTTGGAGATAATCAAAGAGTGACCGAATTAAATTCAATAAATTGCCTCCCAGAGAACGACCTGGAACAAAACCAGTAAAAATTAGATAAATAAGCAAATGATAATAATGGTTGTAATGACTGGTACTCACCCACACTCACCACTATACGACATCCTTAAGGTTATATTATACACCCTATACTACAACGACATGATCATAGCTCAAGGTAGCTCAACTTAGCTCAGATCCAGCTCATCCTAGCTCCAATCAGTTCATTGGGAGCTCTAGCTAGCTCAACTTAGTTGACAGAGGTTCACCTTAGCTCAAGTATAGCTCATCCTAGCTCCAATCAATTCATTGAGAGCTCTAGCTAGCTCAACTTAGCTACCAGAGGTTCACCTCAGCTCAGGTCCAGATCTACCCAGCTCTACTCAACTCACGATAGCTGAACTCCCACCAGCTTAGCTACTACTTGCCTACTTAGTAGCTAAGCTAGCTCAAGAGTTCTCATCAGAGGTAGTTCCAGCTCAACCTAGCTTTAGTTAAGTTGAAACTAGCTCAACTTAGCTCAACTACTCAAGCCTAGCTACTAGCATAAGAACTAGTTAGCTAAGCTAAGTAGTTGACCTCTTAAGAAGACCTCTTCAACCATCATTAGCTTTGGGAGAATTATTTCAGCTCTAGACAGCTCCTGACTACCTCCTCCAACTAAACCCTAGCTCTTCCACTACTACACTATTAGCTAAGCTAGCTTAGCTAAGCTCAACACTTACTCCTCTACTCCTGGCCATCCAACCTACCCAGCTAACTTCACCAAAAGGACCTAAACCTAGTCCACCTAGCTCCTACTCCTTAACCCTTTTTTTGGTGACAACTCTTCACCACCTTTCAACCTACCACCACCACCAAGGGGCACCACAAAAGTGGAGCCACTTTTTCCTCCAAAAATCCCCCTCATCACCACCATCCACCTAAGCTTCAACCCATCTAATCCCTACACCTAACTCCCCTTCTAGAAACCTTAAGATGGCGCCAACTTAAAGCATCCCCACACCAAATAACTACCCATTAACCAACCTATTTTTGGTGACAAAACCAAGAAACACCAACACCTACACCCTTCCATGCTTGGCGCCAAAAATAAACCCATCATCCACCCTACACCTACCCTCCTAACCTATCTCCACCATCCAATAAATGGTGCCACCGTTAACCCATCCTAAAGTTGGTGCCAACCCCATTTAACTCCACCATAACCACCTCAAAACACCCCCTCACGTGGCGAAAGCAAACCCTAGCCATCCATCCATTAACCACCATCCTAAGCCTTCATCCTAACCCTACACCTACCCTCCACGCCAACTTAACTCCAACCACACCAAAGAGTTGGTGCCAACTTTTCCTACACATCCCTACACATGGCGCCAACATATCCAAGCCCTCCATCCATTAACCACCATCCTAAGATCTAATCTTAACCTTCCACTACCCTACACGCCACTTAACCCAACCACCAACACCCTTAGCCAATATAATACCCTATAACTACCACCATAAGGACACCCTTGGCTACATTTTTTTCTACCTAAATCCACCATCCCAACAACCAAGGAGAAGAAGAGAAGAAGAAGAAGAAGATTAAGGGGACACTCTATCACCTTGGTGCCTTCAACTTCTTCCCTTCTTCTACCTTGTGTCTCCACCAAGCTAAGGAGGAAGGCCAGGCAAGGAGGACATCCAGAGGAGGAGCAATCAAGGGTGGTCTAGGTCCACCCTAGAAGGAGGTTTGGAGTGGAATTCTTCCACTCAAGGAGGACCCAGGCATGCCCCACCTAGGGCTTGCCAAAAGGAAGGAGAGCCAGGAGCTAAGAGGAAGTTTCCTTCAACCCAGGGGCAACCTGAGTTGGAGCGGAAACTCTGCAACACCATCATCATCTTCTTCATAAGCTTTCTTCTACATTTTTTTTGTACTTTGTCGCATGGTAATTTAGTGTTTTGATTTGTCTTGTTGGAGAGTACAAGTAGGAAATCTTCTTACTTGTGAGTTCAACTCTGTGTAAAACGATTTCCATTTTTACGAAGCATTCTTCTACTTTTGTTTAGATAGCTTGTGATTGTTGTTATGACTTGTTTCTCCATTATTCCAAGCCTGTCTTGCTTGGAGTGAGTTGGAGAATCAAGGCACTTGTTACTTTTCCCTTATTCAAAAAACCTTAAAAAAATATATATTTCAAAACATAAAAAGAAAGTTGATTTCCAAGATTCAAGTGAGAGATTTTAAAAAGCATTCCTACCTCCCTTGGGATGATCCGAATACTCATCGAGTGATCCGAATACTCATTGAGTGCTCGGTCTTTTATAAATTCAAAAGCGAGCAAAATTGTGTGTTGCAACGACTTAATTTTCAATTTTTACAAATCACGTATTTTCGCGATCAACCACCCGGTAAGGTCCCATCCACTTGGATTGTAACTTCCTAGGGAATAGTTTAAGTTGTGCATCAAAGAGCCAGACTTGTTGATTTGGCTCAAAGGTTTTTCTATTAATGTGCCAGTTGCGGACAACTTTCATCTTTTCTTTATACAGTCTACTATTCACGTAAGCGTCCCGATGAATTTTCTCGAGCTCGAAGAGCTAGAGCTTTCTTTGGGTATTGACCATATGGGAATCCATATTACATTTTTGATAGCCCAAAATGCTCGATGCTCCAGCTCGATCAGAAGGTGGCAAGCTTTGCCAAACACCAATCGGTATGGTGACATGCCGATAGAGGTCTTGGAAGTAGTCCTATACGCCTAGAGGGCATCATCAAGTTAGGTGGACCAATCTTTCTGATCAGGTCTCACGGTCTTTTGTAAGATATTCTTGATCTGCTTATTTGAGACCTCAATTTACCTATTCGTTTGTGGGTGATACGGGGTGGCAATGCGGTGAGTAACCCTGTATTTCCTAAGTATGGAACTGGGCATTAATAAAGTGACTCCCACCATTGCTGATCATGGCCTTGAGCATCCCGAATCGGGAAAATATGTTCTTAACAAAATCCATGATGGCCTTATGATCACATTTTCGGGTAGGCACAGCTTCGATCCATTTCTAGATGTAGTCTACTAAGACCAGTACATACTCGAAGCCGATGGATGGTGGGAAGGGACCCATGAAATCAATTCCCCAGACATCGAATATTTCGATGATAAGAATGGGCTGGAGAGGCATCATATCTTTTTTAGTCATGGTCCCAAGAGTCTGGCATTTAGTGCAGGTTTTAGCAAAATTATGCATGTCCTTGAATAGTGATGGCTAATAAAAATCGGACTGCAAAGCTTTTGCAGCCGCCTGTTTTCTGGAGAAGTGGCCACCATAAGCTTGGTCGTGACAGAAGGACAACACACTTTGAACCTCATCCTTAGGGATGCATCTCTTAATGATTTGATCGACACAAAGTCTAAACAACATGGGATCATCCCAGAAATAATGTTTGGCATCAGCCATGAACTTATCCTACTGTTGTCTTGACCAGCCATGTGGAATCTGCCCTACAACTAAGTAATTAACTAGGTCTGCATACTAAGGGAGATTCTTTCAATGCATGGCTAGAATATTCTCATCAGGAAATGTATCAGTCATAGGTTGTGAAGGTCCAATATGCTCTGGACTAAGTCTAGATAAGTAGTCAATTACAACATTTTTGGATCTAGCCTTGTCGCATATTTCCAGGTCAAATTCCTGCAATAGTAGGATCCATTTGATCAACCTAGGTTTTGCATCCTCTTTGGCTAACAAGTGCCGAATAGCTGAGTGGTCAGTATAGATAATCACATGGGATCCAAGAAGGTATGATCTGAACTTTTATAATCCAAAAACTATGGCGAGCAACTCCTTTTTTGCGACAATGTAATTTCATTGAGCCTCATCTAAGATTTTTCTCACGTAGTAGATCACCACAAGTTTCTTCTCCTGTCTTTGTCCTAGAACAGTTTCAATTGCAATGTCTGATGAATCACACATTATTTCAATGTTATGGGACCAATTTAGGGGTTGTAAAATAGGTGCAGTTGAGATTGTATCCCTTAAAGTGGTGTAGGCTTGAATGCAATCAGGTGTCATCTCAAATTGTACATTGTTAGCTAAAAGGTCAATTAGGGGCTTAAGGATTTTTGAGAAATCCTTTATGAACCTTCTATAAAAGCCAACGTGTCTTAGGAAGGTGATGCAGAAAATATGCGGTTTGTTAAAAGTGGGTTTTGATGTTGTTGTAACGCGCATCTTTGCAATCAACTTTTAAAATTTATATTCCTAGATAGTGGAGTATCTAGGGTCGTCCAAGGAGGCCAATTTGTTAGTCAAAAAAATGGTTCTTTCTCTCGCCTCTCAAATCAACACATATCTTTTTGTATTTTTTATTTTATTTTTTTAAGGTTTTCAGAAATAGTCGGCCAACGGATGCGAAGATGAAAGTACACTAAAGCTATGCCTATCAACTATTCTAGAATGACAAGAATGTCCTCTCTTCTAAGCTCACCCTAGGCAAGTACTCCTAAGGTAATTAGAAGAGAGTTGTGGTGCACTTACAACTACACGAACAACATGAAAAACATACTAAGATTTATACATGAGCTTGGAAGGCAAAGGACACTTGTATTACTAGCTAAGTTGATTACAAGTAGCTAAATGCTTCTATAAGAAAAAGAGAAACTAAACTAGCTAATACAAGCTAAAATACGATAAATGGTCGCACGGGTTTCGCGTGTTTGAAATCTGGGTTACAAGTAACCCGTCGTCGTAGTTGCAAACTCGTGATTAAATATAATTTATACTGAAACTCCAAGGGAGTCCTGGGTCGAATACAGGGAGGCAACGTTTACTTTGTATGAAAACCGCGCTTCGATTTGTTTCTTTTTGGTGTTTTAGGGTTTTGTTATTTTTTTTATTTTTGAAATAAAAAGACAAGCAATCACAAAAGAGAGATGGAATCAAATATGATATAGTGCATGAATGTCTATTACAAAAATCTAAGAAAGCATAAAAAGAGAGGGAGGTGAGAAGAAATCTCCCGAATCGACTGTTCGGTGAGACGACACCCGACGAAAGCTCGGACGGAGGTGATGAGCGGGACGATGGAGGTGAGACGTAGGAGGACGTCGGGTAGAGGAAAGCTTCAACGTGGCTCTGGAATGGAGGTGAGAAGGCAGAGATGATCTGCTACCGGAATGGAGGTGGGAGGATAGCTCCAAGGTGACCTATGAATGGGGATGGGAAGTTGGAGGAGTATTTGGTGGGGCAGAGTCTCGTCACACTAATAGGCACCTTGGGAGCTTGAGAGCAAGCTCTAACAGAGCGTTGGTAGGCTTGCTAGAGCGTAGGAGTAGGTGGAAATAGAGTAGGTAGAGATGGTTTGGCAAGGAGGGTGTGTAGGCCTTTATATAGTGGATGGGAAGAAGAGAATCCCGCGCACAGGCTTTCAACGACAGCTACAAGCGTCACTAAAGGCCGCTCGAGCTGTCGCTGAAGATCTGCGCCTCTTCATTGCCTTGGCTGGTGCACGCATTGTGCAAGCCATTTAGTGACAGCTGCAAGTGTCACTGAAGGATGCCTTTCTGTCCCTGCAAATTCCGCGCTCATGTTTCATGCCTACAGCTGTCTTCGCTCGATGAGATCTCTAGTCGTTCATCTTCGATCGTGCGGTGCACATGCAAAGCGTGCCTCTCTGAAATTTGAATCGCGCACCCTACATTCTCAGACGTCGGATGCACCTCCTAGGTGCGTCGGCGGTTGCATGCAGCATCCACGCTCATCTGTGCGTCCATGTAGCTGCTTCCTTCGCCCCCTGATCTTCCATCAACGGCTTAATTTCCCTCCTGCATGCGCTTCAGCAAATAAAATCTACACGCAGGGCTTCGAATGCATGGCTGTGCGTTGTGAGTTCAGGCGTAAACTGCTGTGCTGAGGAGCGTAATGTGCTCTGCATACGAATTAAGCTTCCGTGCCCATGACCGTTGGATGAAGATCTAACGGTCGAGATGACTCCTCGCTTGATCTGCCTGAGGCTGGGTGAGATGAGATGCTTCTTCAGTCGTGGAGCGCACATCTCAGCCATTGGATTGAGATCCAACATCTGGGATCTAATCTTGCAGCGGGCTTAGGGACGCCTTGCCTCAGGTGGGGCGGCCTGGATGGCGCCATGTGGTGCCATCTAGGCTGTCTGTTTTCTTCTTCTTGCGGAGGATGCTGCAGAGCTCTGATCAGGGTGATTCTCGCGTTGACGGACTGCGATCGTCGCTCTGAATCCATCCATACGGTCGGATTCTTCATCCGAAGCCTGTAAAGATGTCGCATTGCCTCCTGGCTATGTAAAATGACAGAATTAATATACATAATATACAACTATCCTAAATGTAATGCAATGGATGTTTGTGCAATATTTATATCATGATATGCAATGCTAGGTCTAGGAACTATCATAAATAAGCATTTTACGATGAATTTATATGTGTTTATCAATAAAGAAGGAGAATCCTCTGTAGAAGTTTTGGAGAGCCCTTGCTCCAAGTGCAGTCGCCCTGCACTTGAAAGAATTCTCCTTAGCTTCTTCATGTAGTTGTCCTCCTCCAGGCAGTTGCTCCTCAAGGTGGGAGTAACCACATTGATGATAACATCATCATCAGCCATAACTAGCTTTAATTAGTCAGAATCAATTGACAATTGCTCCTACATAACTGCCAGAGTGTCATAATTCATTGCATATCCTTTCTGAGAAGAATGCATTAAATCAAGGATAAATTTACAATTTTAACAAAAGATCATAAAGGCAGAATAATCATGGGATTTTCCAGGGGTTAAATAAAGGTTAAATGAGCATTAATGACTAATAAGAGGGTTCATACATAGAAACGGGTTTTCACGTATTTCAAGAATTAATGGACATCCGAAATCCTAATTTCAAACCCACTTAATTTACAGAGGTTCTAGTCAGGATAAAACTTACCTAAACCTTCTAAAAATCATAAAACAATATTTTATAAGATTTGGTATCCTTGATTTGACCATTGGAACCCATTTTGACCTAAAACAGAGTCTCAGACAAGAAGTTACCCTAATTTAGGTTTTTACATAAATTACTCAGTCAAACTTAGTCAAAGCCAAAATTAAACTTTACCATCAGATTCCTTGGGTCTAAATTAGGTTTGTGCCAAAATTTGGGTTCAATCAGAGATCATCTTGACTTAGTTTGCATTTTGGTCCAGTATAACTCTTCTCTTAAAATAACCCCTCAGCTTTTCAAATCCTTGTGAAAGCACCTTAACTTTGTCATCTTCTTCGTGGTCAGGTCCCTACCACCTTGGCCATGTGAACGCACCTGCAGCCGACCTTCAATCAAGGAGTTCTCCTTGATTTCACGCTCAATCTTTTCCAAAATTAGGACTCCTAAGAAGATCTTCCATCTTAGCCACATCTTGGGCTCTGATTCTTTCGCAAAAGTTGATGCGAACCATTTGAATTCGTGGGTTTCCTATTTTGCGAAAGCTCCAAGCTTCTAAGCTTGGTTTCCAAGCTTGGAACGACCCCCTGAACCCTATAAAAGGACCCACAATGCAAGGTTGTGCTCTTTAGCTTGATTTGGAGGTCAGAATCTCCTTTCGAGACCTCCGTCTCCACCAACTCTGGCGACCCTCTTCGACTGCCCTATTCGCTAGCTGTCACAGACAATAGCCGACGGGTTCTCCTTCCTCTCGCTCTTCCGTGTCTCGCAATACCAGCGAGCGCCGCCTACCTCCCCTCGTCATCACCGCTTTGCCCACCAAAGAGTTCACCTTCCACGGTGCTGGCCAATCAAAGCCAACACCACCCTTCCCTTTCGACTGTTAGTTTAGTATTAGTTAGGTTTCTCTCTCTCTCTACTCTCTTTTCCTCCCTTCAAACCCATAGTTTAACCCTCGACACCGTCGTTCGCCCTTCATCTTCTCCATCTCCGATCTTCCCCCGGCGAGGTTTCCCTACCACTCCACCACGCCACACGCCTCGACAGCACCCTCACAAGCATCGCCTCACCTACACGAACCAAACCCCCATCTTTATTTGCCATTCCATCCACTCAAACACTCCCCTGACCAACCCATTGTCACATGAGCTCCATCGACCTCGCTTGACCACCATACACACTCCCACGTCTTGCAAACACCACCATCACATTTGCCAACACTTGGCGAAGCTCTTGAAGTGTTCTAATGTGGCCGTGAGGCTGTATTGCTTGTTTCAGGTATCCCACCGGAGCTCCATCGTCATGCCATCCTCTCCAACTTGTTCTTCAAGTTACAGCCATATTCTTCATCAAGACAACTCCTAGGTGTTGCGGCTTGGCTCCAGGTCCACGCTCAGGTCCTTAATCAAAGGCCGCAGCTGCAAGCTTGCCCCAATTAGACGAAGCCTTCACCTGCTGCTGTTGCTTGAACGCGAAGAGAAAGAGTAGTGGGGATAGTCCGACATCGATGGAATACAAGCGCCCGCACGCCCATAAATTGAATTTGTGATTAGGCTTATTTGCCCAAGTCACGGGGGTCGGGTCCCCATTACCCATCTAACTCGCCTACGTGCACTCCTCGGTCACCACACACGCCGATGGATCTGGACACTATACACGACCTATATACCTGAGTATGAATCCGACTATGTGATGGGTTTGAGAGAGGAGGAGAGGAATTTGTCAGAGAGTAGGGGAGGGTTTTGCTCTCTTGGCCTTGTGTGTGCGGCCAACACTTAGCTGCTGAGGAACTTGGTCTCCTGTGCTGTAAAGGAAGAAGAGGCTTAGAGAAGAAAGAGAGGGATCGAGAAGAAGCTGAAGTGAAGAGAAGAAAAGAAGGATAGCAGAAGAAGAAGAGAGAAGAAACAAAGAAGGCTTTGAGAGTCTTGTGCACTTTAAGTCATCTAATTACCACATCTATCGTTTGATCTTAAGTTCTGACACTGTTGAATGATTTAAGCATTAAGTTAACATTTGATTAAATTGATTATAAGATGTCTGATATGCATGCTTAATTAAGGCTAATAATTAGTGATCTAAATAACCATTATTTTGTCTTAGATTTCTTTTTATCATTGTGATCTATTAAAATACTCATGCTTATAATTGAATATCAATTCGAGTAGATATTATTCATTAAATATCTCTTTTGTGCTTCCATTATGGTGCTCATTTATATGCAACTGAAGATTAGCATGTGAATTTCCTATTTGCTCCATATGTTCAACCTCAGAGTTTAATTTAGATCTTGAGTAATAAATATTACCTGTTGATTGAGCCATTTAGGAGTGTGCTACGACGATGAAACTTTAAACTCCTCGATATCTATACTTTGAAGCTTTCATGTACATGCATTCCTGTACATTTGATTGTTATGACAATATTTTTGAGGAAATGAAATCACAACTTGCTCGATATCTGATTCATCTATCTATATATTCTAGCTTATTGCAACTAAAATGTCTGTTTCGGAAGATATAGAGGATTTAACAATTAACGAATATTCTGTGAGTCGCCATTGTACAGTTAAGATAGTGCGCACTAAAACGCATACCTTCACATTTATATTATTTGACTCATGTGCACATCTTACGAGTTAACAACGTGACCAGAAAATCCTATATTCGTATTTTAAACATTCGACTACAATTTTAAGCAAGTAGAGAAATCAAATCAATTTCTCTTTTAAACTCTTTGAGATTGACCGGGACTCACTGTCTCGTTATATAAATTTTCGTTTGAGTCATGATTTGCACTATGCTATGATGTGTTTTTAATCAAATATGCATTTTACGACCTTAACAAATGGCGTCATTACTGAGGAGGCAACATGATTTTGATTTTCTATTTTTGAGCTTAACGTTGACACATCTGCTTTTGCTTGTTTATGATGTGCAGGAATAGGAAAAGCTGATTCTGCACACACATCAGGCGTAGTTGAAGAAATCAAGTGCACATCACAATCTTAAATTAGGTTTCCTTTGAACCCTAGGTAGATGGTGATCGGTTCTCCTCTATAGTTCTATTATTTCGTCGTAGTATAGCATAGAGAAGTGGTTACCAGTTTAATACAATTTGTTACTCGGAAATAAAAGAGTTCCCGAGGTCGAACTCAGGGAGCAAGTTGTATTCTAGAAGTACAATGTTTCTATTACAAAAATAAGAGAGAGAGAGGTTGGTCTCTTGACTTTTTCTTCTCTTCTTTCTCTCATCTTTGTCTTCTTTCTTCTTCTTGTTTGTCGGATCTTCTACCTTCAGTTCCTCTTCTTCTTCTGCTTCTTTTATTTCTTTTCTTCTTTCAGCTCTGTCTTCCTTGTGCTTCTCGTCTTCTTCTTTAGCTTCCCTTTCTTTCTTCTTCTTTCTGCCTCAGCTGCAGAGCTCCTTCTTCTTTCTTTCTTTTTCTTTGCGGTGCCTGCTCTTCTTTCCTTCTTTTCTTCCTCTGCAGAGCGTCGTCTGATTTTCCAATCAGACGGCTTAAGTCGCCGCTGCTACAATGCTGCTTGGTGCTCCTCCTTCTTCCTTCAGTCTTTCTTCGTCGGCCTTCTTCTTCTCTGCCTCGCTTTTCTTCCTCGGTTGTTTCTTCTTCAGAGCTTCTTCTTCTCTATGCCCTGCTCTCTTCTTCTTCTTCTCTGCCTCGGCCTGTTCCTGCACGCACCTCAGCCAACGCAAAACCTACCCCTTTCCCTCTACCCGCACGTCTCTCTCTTTCTCAGACTTCACTTGTAGGATAGCTCTCCCAGAGCCGCCGGGTAATCGGGTCGGGCTTCGTACCCGGGACCAGGCGCACCGGCAGGTGGGTGATGCGCGAGGTGTGCTCAGGATAGGTTCGGGTCGGATCCACCGGATCCACGTGGTGAGCTCGCAGACCAGGCGGGTGAGTGGGCGCGGGACCTCACCCTGGTGCGTTCGGAGGCGATAAGCTTATTTCACAAAAATAATTTAAACCGATGCGGCGCTTCGAAATCCCACGATGTGGGACTAAACTTTGTCCCTCGCGCGCGCCGGCAGGAAGGCGCGACCTGGCTTCAGCAGCAACGCGCTCGTTTCTCTTCGCAAATCTGCTCCTTACCTTCGCCCAAGTCCCTCCAGTTCGCCTCAGCTGGGATATTGCTGCTGCAGGGCCTGGAGCTTGCTTGGAAGCTCCTCGCCTTGTCGCTAATGGCAGCCGGGGCTGCAGATCTGCCAAACACAAACAGGGCCTCTCGGCCTAATCAGACTACAGGGTGACCTTCGCCGTGGCACGGTGAAGGTAATGCGGGGTGTAGCAGGTTGTGGGGCGGTGTCTAGCGGCGGCCCTAGGTCGGACTGCGACCGGAAAAGTGGGTTTGTTCGGGGGAGTGTTGTGGAGGTGAGGAGTGGCAGCGAAGGGGCGGGTGGTGTCGGGTGAGGTGAGGCGGAGCTTTTGGGGTAGGTGGCGAGTTGTGTGGAGTGGTGGATTGACGGGGCAACTCGCCGGAGAGTGGCCGGAGATGGAGAAGGTGAGGGCGGTCAGGTCGGTCGAGGGTTTAATCAAATGTAAAATAGTGAGGAAAAGAAAGAGGGGGAGGTAGGGAGAAGTTCTGACCTAGTTGTAGAGTCGAAGGGGGCCGGAGTGGGGCGACAGTCGTATCGACTGTCGCCGGAGAAGAAGGTGCCCAGAGAGGGGGCGACGGCGAGGAGAGAGCGGGAGAGCGCACGCTGGGTACGGCGCGACGGGGGAAGAGCGGGCAAAGGTGGCTCTGCTGCTCGTATTGCGGCAGAGCGACGAGGAGGAGGAAGAACTGCCGGAGCTGGAGAGGAAGGAGGGGGGTGTTTCTCCGTCAGAACCGAGCTCCTCAGTTCGGCAGACGGGGGTGATTTTTATAGAGGCAAAAATCAGAGAGGAGGGCGGAGGGAGACGACGTGCCTCCCTCGCCGGAGGATGGCCGGATTGCGACCCATAGCTTCCGTGCGTTCGCACGGAAGGTGTGGGCGAAGGCAGAGATCGTGGAGGTGTCCCTGCGACAGCAGACGTCGTAGGGAACACCCCATTGTCTTGGCAGGGGGTCGCCCTCACCCTGTGCGGCGCCATGCCTCGCCGGAGCATGGCGCCGCTCAGGGTTTTGCAGGGAGGACCCAAATGCAAAAATAATGAAGACTTAGGGGCCAAAATGCGAGGGTTTCAAAAGTTGAGGGTCAAACAGTAATAGATGAGGACCAAAATGCAAAGTCGGTCAAGAAGGCCTCTTCTTAGGCTCAAGTTTTTATGCATGACTAAATGGAGCCTAAGGATTCTAATGGTGAATTTTATTTTTAGGTCAAACCTTATTTGACCGGCCAATTTACGTAAAAACCCAAATTAAATCATTAATTGGGCATGGTTCTCAATGTAGGTCAAAATGGGTTCCTAAGGCCAAATTGAAGGTTCTAAACCCTAGAGATTATTTTTATATGAATTTTAGAGGGTTTAGTAGATTTTTGCTTTGCCTCGAACCTCATGAATTGAAGTGGGTTTGTTTTAGGGTTACAGATTATCATTTAATTCCTTGAAGTTGCTGTAGCCCTTATCAAATCAGATCATCCCACTTTCCTTCTTATTAGGTTAGTTTGACCTATGTTTGGATCCTGAGTTACCCTGTTTGCAGATTGTGCTGGTAAAATTACATTTTTACCCCTTATGACTTATTTTCTTCTTGAACTCAGAATTCTCTGAGTTAAGCATTTTCTTGAGTTATGTAGGAGCTTTTATCCTCTGTATTAGGTCAAAATGAGCTAGTTATGGCTCATGATGAGGTTCTCATCAGTAGATTTGATTTATGAAAAAAAAAATTAGGTTTAGACTTAGGTTTCTTTTGAATCTTAGGATTAGACTTTCTTTGTGAAAAAAGAGTGTTTCGGTGAACAAGGCTTATTTTATAATTTCAACCCTTTCAAAAGCCTTTTTACCCTTGAAATTTTGCCAGATTTTTATTGTGATTTAACAATTCGATTGTCGAATATTTTGAGTCAAAAATTCTGAAATTTGGGCACAAGCTTAATTTTGAAATTAGCTTTCAAACGGTACCATTCATTTGAAAAAATTTGAATCGTATAATTTTTTAAAATTCACAAAATACAAGGGGGTCAAACTGACTTAGATATGAAAGTTTTGAATTTCAAAAAGTGATTCCGAATAGTATACAAGTCGGATTTAACTATAAATGGTGGGGTTTGAAAGGTTATCACACTAGCTTTCATTTCCATATTTTTCTCGAATTTATGGAATTAAATTGATACTCTTTCAAATTGAAAAACCGATAAGGGGTTAAAATTCGAGATGTGATCCCCTGACAGTTAAAAATTTATATTAATTCATTTAAAATAGTAAAAATTTGAAAAAAAATTCTTTAAAAATATAATTGAAAAAGGAATCCGCCTGCCAAATTTGAAATCATTTGGATTACAATTGTGTCGTAGAGAATAGTTTTACGTTGAAGTATGGTCTGTTAAACACTTAGTCTATTACATAAACCCTACGACTCAACTTTTACGGTTACAATCTAGAGACCACACTTAGCTAGCCTAGACTAAATCAAGTCTAGTGGCTAGCCGATGATCTTGGTCACCTTGTGGGCCACTTACCAAAACCCCAATTTGAAGAAAAAAAAGGTTAAGCAAAATTCGATAAAAGACATTAATTAACCTACATTTGTTGTCGAACTACTAAGTCATCACAATCGCCTTAGTCAAACCCATTGCCAAATCTGCATGGCAGTATCAGACGAGTGCATCTAAGGGGTACAACAGAACCGAAGGCAAAAGACAAAGGAAGAACCTTCCCCTTAGTCCCCTCGTACAGATTGGTTGCGTTAGCTTGGGGGCTTGGGATTACTTTTAGTCAATTATATAACAAAATTTTCTTCATAAATTAGAACCTTAACAAAAAATCTAGTTACCTGATCTTAAGGACCAGTTGATTGACAAGGCCTTAGTCTTGTTTGGCTTAGTTGCACCAACCTGGGTTGATTGGTGTATGCAAGGAAGGAGGTCACTTAGACCTCAACTGATTGGACCTTGGGAGCCAATACCAAGGAGGCAAAAGTGACTCGTCGCATCACCCGTACCTTCTTCTCACCCTTCTTCCACTCAGTTAGCTGAGATGGCTAACCCTAGACCTGAACTTGGTTAGGATCCAACGAATCTGGACTCAATGGCTCGCTTGGATGCTCGGGTAGTCGAATCAGAGGAATGACATCAACAGAATATCGATAGAATTTTGACGACATTGGATAGAATGAAGCATCCACCCCGAGGTGAACACTGCTATGGGATTTCTACGATCCGGCGACACCGATTCTCACATCTCAAATCCGAATTCCCGCAGGCGAAGACATGTTCAAGTTGAAGCCCAATGTGATCAGCCTAATCCAGAATTATTTTTATGGGAACTCGAAGAGGATCCTTTCTAGCATATAGAGGACCTGAGTTGAATCGCGGAAATGGTTAGACCCAGGAATGTCGATCTGGGAATTGTTCTCATGAAGCTTTTTTCATTTTCTCTCAAGGATAAAGCTTCATATTGGTTCAAGATCATCGGGAGGTCAATTGGAACCTGGGCAGAATTACGACGTGAATTCCTGCAAAAGTTCTTCCTGATCGATCATACGAACGTGATGAGGCATGCAATTACAACATTCTCCCAAGGACCTGGAGAGAAGTTGCATGATGCCTGGATTGATTTAATGATCTTCTTAGGAAATGCACGCACCATGGTGAGCCCAGATGGCACCTAGCTTAGATCTTTTACCATGGGTTGGATGACACACATCGGTATTTAGCCGATGCATCTAGTGGTAGGAATTTCCACGCAAAAGAGAATAGCGCATTTGATTTGTTCGAGTCTTTGGCGAAGAACTCGATGAATGCCACGTCAATGAACCAATTCCAGCGACCCAGACAGCAAGGGGTTAGTGTCCATGAGGCTCATGCCAAGTCTGCTCGAGCCGATATGGACATCATCACCAAGAAGCTGAATAAGGTGGATCTGCTAGATAAGAAGCTCGATGAACTGATTCAAGCTCGACCTGAATTCTTCAAAAATTTTGTTGTATCTAGATCTTCCTACTCACCCCAGGCTCTTCCTGCTCAAGTTAATTTACTCACTCGGGTTGCATCTTCTCCATATTCACAGGATCCCGCATATTAGGATCCCACGAATAATCTTGATCTGGCACCGCATAATCAGGGTTACGCACCACATGATGATTTTAATGCGTATTCCCTTAATGAATATACCACTCAAATGTCGTCAGCCTATGAAGACATCAATGCCATTTAGGGATATTGGTGGAATAATCCGTACTCGGAGATGTATAACCCTGGTTGGCTTTAGCATCCAAATTTCTCCTAGTCTGGTAACTCACTGAGACAACATTAAGATCTGCACTACCAAACCAGACAATACGGGAATGCACAAAACACGTATCCAAGGCAACAAACATTCCCATCTCAGTAGCAGGAATCTTGTTATATATATCAACCGCTGCATCAAGCTGCCAGTCACCCTCCAAAGCGGGCCGACCCTTTGGAGACACTAAAGGAGGAACTGCAAGAATCAATGTGGAAATCCATGCAGGATAGCTTGCAGATAATGAAGGCAATGGCTGACCAAATACAGAGAATTCAAAACATGCAGAACCAACTGTTGTAGGAGCATAGGACTCAGGGAGCCTTGCCCTCACAACCTGTCCCTAACCCACGGTATGTGCAAAACCATGGTGCCCCGCTTAGGTTTCAGGCACCACAGGGACAGGTGCATGCTATATTACAGGCTCCTCCTGCACCACCCGGTTATGCCCAGGGACACTTGCCTTTGCTACAGAACTCCGCATACTCTGCCCATTCCACTCCTCCACCACCTCATGGACAGCATTCTGATGCGAAAGCTGTTATGTTGAGGAGCAAGAAGACCTGTGACCCACCATTTAGGCGGGTCCTGATTTTTGGCACCCTTCACCGCAAGATGGTTTGACTCCTTCCTCATCTCAGGAGCCACCTATGGCAGATAAGGGCAAGAGGCCAATTGACCCTGAGATTCCCATCCCGTTTCCTAAGGCTTTGCCACGAGATCTAACACGAAAAAAGGGTACATGGAATTTCGAGGACCTGGGATCGATGTTCAAGGAAGTTCATATTCAGGTCCCTCTCCTCGAGGCTATAGATCACATTCCCGTTGTCACTAGGTTTGTTAAGGACTACTATACCCCGAAGTGACAATAGAAGAATGGACAACAAGCGGTACTAACAAAGGAAGCTAGCGTCGTGATTCTAGCTGACCTATCGCCTAAAAAGAAAGACCCTGGTACCCCACTCATTTCCTACCTTTTACAGAATTCTCCATTTGATCGAACCCTTCTTGATCTGGGTTCGTCCATCAATCTAACTCCTACTGTCGTTTATGACTGTTTTCGATTCGGGGAGTTAAAACCCACCTCGGTTACTGTTCAGCTAGCGAATCGATTAGTGAAAACATCGACGGGAGTAGTTGAGAACGTGATCGTTAAGGTCCGTGGATTCTGCTTTCCCACAAACTTTTCATTCTCGATCTGGAGGTTCCTCCTAATCTCTATGATGCACCGTTCTTTTTAGGTCACCCATTTTCGGCGACAGCACGAGCAAATATTGACTGTGCATTCAGGTGTATGGAGATTGCCATAGGAGATGAAAGACTTAGACTTGATATATTTAGGGCATCAAGGAACTTTTATTGTGATCACATTGAGGAGGATGGTGAAGATGAAGAATCAACTTTCTGTGGTAATATTGGACTCCTTTGTGATGACCCAATGTCGCATTCGTCTTCATTGTTAGGGTTTCTAGACCTCAATGTACACAAGACTGAGACCACTGCAATGCACATTTTCTCCTACGGATCTGATTGTCTGCTGTGTTCATCTGATCACGACACCCCTGATTCTGACTATCCTCATCAACAAATTATTGAATCGCCCTTACTAACACAGGAAGGTGTGATTGCAACAAACGGGTTTCCCGTTAATGCACTTACGACTGACTATTTTATAAGTGCTAAACCAATAGCATATCAAGATCATCAGATTCTCGCTACTGATTTTGCTCCTACTCCGACTTCTGATTCTAACCCACCCGTAATTGAACTAAAGCCCTTACCTGACTCACTTAAATACGTGTTTTTGGGTGAAAGTGAGACATGCCCAATTATTATTAATGGTCACTTGATCGAGGAACAGGAGAGTCAATTGATTTCTATTTTACAAGACCATAGGGCCGCTATTGGGTGGAGTATTGCTGATCTCCATGGGATTCGCCCCTTATATCGCACTCATCACATTTACACAGATGAGGGGGTGAAACATTCAAGACAGCCTCAAAGATGGCTGAACCCGAATATGCTAGAGGTTGTTAAGAAAATCATTAAATGGCCGGATGCAGGCATTGTATACCTGTTTTCTGACAGCCAGTGGGTGAGTCCTATCCAGATCATGCCCAAGAAAGCAGGACTCACCATTATAAAGAATGATAAGGGCAAATCCATCCCAACCCGCATTGCAACTTCATGGTAGGTTTACATAGACTATAGGAAACTTAATACGACTACCCAGAATGATCATTTTCCTTTACCGTTCATTGATCATATTTTAAAGCAATTAGCTGAGCGTAGTTTCTTTTGCTTTTTGGATGGATACTCCTGATATAATCTGGTAGCAATTAGCCTGAAAGATCAAGACAAGACCACTTTCACATGTTCCATTGGAACATTCGATTTTAAGTGAATGCCCTTGTCCTTTGCAACGCACCAGCCCGTCTCCGTGGGATTTGCCCCTCATATTGTACTCATCACATTTACATGGATGAGTGGGTGAAACATTCTAGACAACCTCAAAGACGGCTAAACCCAAATATGCTAGAGATTGTTAAGAAGGAGATCATTAAATGGCTGGATGCGAGCATTGTATACTTGATTTCTGGCAGCCAATGGGTGAGTCCTATCCAGATCGTGCCCAAGAAGGCAGACTCACCGTTATAAAGAATAATAAGGGAGAATCCATCCCAACCCACACTGCGACTTCATGGTAGGTTTGCATTAGACTATAGGAAACTGAATACGGCTACCCAAAAGGATCATTTTCCTTTACCATTTATTGATCAAATTTTAAAGCAATTAGCCGGGAGTAGTTTCTTTTGCTTTTTGGATGGATACTCCTGGTATAATCTGGTAGCAATTAGCTCGAAAGATCAAGACAAGACCACTTTCATATGTCTCATTAGAACATTCGATTTTAAGCAAATGGCCTTCGTCCTCTGCAACTCATTAGCAACATTCTAGAGTTGTATGATGGCCATTTTCTCTAACATGATTGGGGATTATGTGGAAGTCTTTATGTACGATTTCTCTATTTTCGGAGATGACTTTTCATCTTGTGTTGATAACCTCACCAAGATCCTGAAACGATGCATTGAAGTAAACCTAGTACTCTCATGGGAGAAAAGCCATTTCATGATGAGGAATGTCATTGTACTAGGACACAGGATCTCATCCAATGGACTTGAGGTTGATCGAGCTAAATCAGAAATTATATCCCGATTACCTCCACCTAACTCGATTAAACAGATCAGATCATTCTTGGGTCACATCAGATTTTACTAGAGATTTATACGTGATTTTTCGAAAATTGCATACCCATTAACGAATCTTCTGGTAGCTGATGTTCCATTTGATTTTAATGTCTCGTATCTCAGCGCCTTCGAGACCATACAAGGCGTTATTTCTAATTCTCTGATTCTCCAACCACCCGATTGGTCTGCCAATTTTGAGATAATGTGCGATGCCTCCAATTTCGCCGTCGGAGCTATTTTAGGACAATGTTTGGAGCGACAGCCTTTTGTTATATACTATGCTAGCAAGAGCTGAATGAGGCTCAGCGTAACTATATTGTCACTGAAAAAGAACTGCTAACTATAGTATTTGGGTTGGAGAAATTCCGATCATACTTACTAGGGCCAAAGTGATAATTTTCACAAACCATTCTGCCCTTCGGCATTTGTTGGCAAAGAAGGATGCCAAACCCCGTCTTATCATATGGATCCTTCTCTTGAAGGAATTTGATGTCGAAATACACAACAAAGTTGGAGCCTACATCCCTTATTCCCTACCCATTTCAGACCAATTCTCGGACGAGTCTCTGTTGGCAATCCATTCTGTCGAGTTTCCCTGGTACGCAAATATCGAGAATTTTCTTCTCGCAGGCAAGATTCCCACAAATTTATCCAAGGACCAGAAACTCAAATTTATATCTGAGGCTAAATTCTATTTTTGGGACAACCCCTTACTCTTCCGCATTGGAGCCGATCAAATCATCAAGAGGTGTGTCCCAGACTACAAAATCTCAAGTGTGTTATCTTTTTGCCACAACAAAGCTTGTGATGGTCATTTTTTGGGTCAAAAAATCACTGAAAATTTTGAAGTCAGGATTTTTCTGGTCAACCATTTTAAGAGAAACACAAGATTTTTCCAAGTGCTGTAAACGATGTCAGTCAGTCGGTTCTATGACCAGGAGAGACATGATGCCTCTCCAACCCATCTTGGTCGTAGAAGTGTTCGATGTATGGAGCATCAATTTCATGGGCCCTTTCCTGAATTCTTATGACTTCGAGTACATACTTCTCGTTGTTGACTATGTCTTAAAGTGCGTTGAAGCCATCTCGGCGAGACAGGTTGATCATAAGACCGCCATTTCTTCCATATGAGAATATATTTTCACGAGATTCGGTGTACCCCGCACTCTGATTAGTGATAAACACGCATGAATTCATGATAAAATACTTATTTATGATAGTTCCTAAGCGTAGCATTGCATATCATAGTATAAATATTGCATTACATTCATTGTATTGCATTTAGGATAGTTTGTATTTTCTGTATATTAATTCCAACATTTTATTCTACCAGGAGGCAGTACGACATCTTTACGGGGTTTGGATGAAGAATTCGACCGTACGGATGGAACTAGAGCAATGATCGCAGTTTGTCAGCGCGAAAATCATCCTCATCAAAGCTCTATAGCATCCTCTATAAGAAGAAGAAGATGGACGACCTAGATGGCACCACATGGTAGCATCCAGGCCACCCTAGACGGACCATAGCCTCTCCAGCTTCACGCAAGAAGAGATCTAAGCCGTTGGATCTCAATCCAACAGCTGAGACACGCGCTACATAGGCCGGTACACGATCGCACAGTTCTTCACGTGACCATCCAACACATTGGCTAAACAATAGTGCACCCGCTCCTTAAACGAGAGGCGTAGGTTCGAGCCACAATCCTCCACGCCCGCTACAACACCGGCAAAAATTGGACTGCTCAATCTTGATCAAGCGGTCTAGATTTGTCACACGCGATTTGACGCCACCCAGCGACGCGAGGACGCACACCAAATTGCACGCGTGCAATCATAGGCACTCATTTAAGACGGCCGGATGTGCTCTCGGTCGTCGAATCTTTGAGGCACAGGATCTGCACGCGTTCAAACTAGCAAAGGCGCGATCCACGGACCCCTCTCAGCCGTGGGATGAAAGATCCAACGGCTGTCGTTGAGCGCTGGATTCAAACTCCATCAAGCGCACGCTTCCTCCTTGCGATCTCAGCCCTCCGCACCTGATCCAACGACTGAAGTCATCCGTGCATTGTACCACCTGCATCCACGCCTCCTCATGCCAGCAGAGGCATTTGAATGTGTAGCAACACCCCCGGTGGGTCTTTAGCAACGTTTTAAATGTCGCTAAAGACCCGTGCGTGCAAAAGACCTCCATTCCTCCACTATATAAATCCCATGACCCCTCCCCTTCCACACCATCTCTACCTACTCTACTCCTACGTACTCCTAAGCTCTAATAGCCTACTAAAGCTCCCTTAGAGCTTATTCCCAAGCTCCAAAGGCCTCTTTTTTGAGAAAATAAGGAATTCTACCTAAGGAGATAGCCATCCGAGGATATTAGTAATAGAATCAATGATAAAAAATATTACATCAACTTCTCCAACGACGTATGAGAGCCTGACACATGTACAATTTGTGCTGAATTGACAGGTCTCCCCTGAAAAAGACACTCATTACATGCACGCCAAACACACCACAGAACAGCCGCTATGGAACAATGGGGCCTCCTACTAATAAAATCTCCCCACATGTCCTCCCATACAGGTATCCCACCACCACACACCCTATTCCACACACAATCAGTGATCACACATGAGGAAGAAATATGGCGCATGTTATCAGTATAGAAGCCGCATAGGTAACATGTATGAGCAGCCACTCCCATCCTTCTATGCCTCAAGTCATTAGTGATGAGCCCATCCCTCCTGCAAAGCCATAGAAAAATTTGTATCTTCAACGGGATTTTCAACTTCCATAAATCTGCACAAATGATGTCAGCATCTGCACTTTGTCTCCTTGAAACCATATCTTCATAGCCCTTGGCAGTGGAAAAATTCCCCATCCATCTATATGTGTCAGCACCCCTTGTTGGGTTGAAAGCTTGCAAGTCTTGCATCAGTCTTGTTCTTTCCCCCCATGTGCGACTCCCCTCCCTGCAGCCCATTTCTTGTATCTCCCATCTATTTGCTTCTTCATCCCAGAGATCAGTAACCTTAGCGTCTTTGTCACCCACAAGGCCATATACCCATGGGTAGTGAGTATGTAATACACCCAAAGATGACCACTTTTCCAACCAGAAGAGAAAGGATTTCCGTCCCCACAGGCTGGTTGGAAAAGGTCCCAATTCTCCTTCATAGCTGCCACCACCGAGCTCCAAAAAAATGAGATGCTTTAATGGGGGACAATCTATTTGCCACAGAATGTGAAGTACCATATGTTCCTCTGATCACTTCCGCCCATGATTTATTTTCCCCTTGCAAAATTTTTATTGCCCACTTCAATAGTAGAGAATCATTAAACTCCTTCAAGGATCTAATTCCACACCCCCCTTGCTTCTTTGGTGCACACATACTATCCCATTTTACCGGTTGGAGGAAGTGTCTGTCATGTTTCACCCCCTTCCAAAAGAAATGTTTTCTCATTATATCTAGGCGTTTCCACATTGCTTTAGGAGCTCTAAAAATTGAAACCATAAAGACTGGCATCGCTGTGATAACAAAGTTCAAGAGAATCAACCTTCCCCCCTTTGAGAGAAATTTATTACTCCAACATTCCGGCTTTGCTAAAATTTTTTCGAACAAGTAGTTCCTATCACTCTTCTTCATCTTCCCACTCTTCAGTGGCAACCCAAGATAGGCAATCGGCAATGAGATGATCGGCGTGTGCAGAATTTCAGAAAGTTGGTGGCCCACATCTCTATTCGTTCCAAAACAAATAAGAGAGGATTTTTCCCCATTCAGTTTCAGCCATGAAATCTCCCCAAAAATAGTCACCACATGATGTATGGTGCACGCCTCCCGTGTACCCCCTTCTACAAAAAATACTGTCATCTGCATATTGGAGTACAGAAGCCAAAGCCTGACTCCTCGATAGAGTATACCCCTTGATCATCCTCAGTTCCAAGAGCTTGAGAGTGAAGCGAGCCAAGGTATCCATTGCCAAGTTGAATAACAATGGGGCTAAGGGACACCCCTATCTGACCCCACATCTAGGTTGAGTTCATGCACCACATGGTCTCCCATTAATCAAGGGGGAGAAAGTCGAGGTAGTAATGCATCTCTTCATCCATATAATCCATAGGACAGGGAATCCTCTACATCTGAGTATCTCCCACAGATAAGGCCGAGAAATCGAGTCGTAGGCCTTACTGAAGTCAACCTTCCACATGAAGGCCTTTGTCTTTCTCCTCCATCCAGCCACCATCTCCTGGGCCACAATAAAGGACTCTTGCAATGATCTATCTGGCAAGAGAACAGGCAATATCATTCCTTGGAGTACCCCTCTCAATCTATTTGCCAATACTTTGCTTATAATCAAATAAATGGAGTTAGATAATGCTATGGGTCTGAACTCACTGAACCTCTCCACCCCTGGCTTCTTAGGGAGCAAAAATAAATATGACCTGTTCAACTTCTCAAACCCTCTATTCCCCTGTTGGAACTCGTGGACCACCTCCATTACTTCCCCTTTCACCACCCTCCAAAACTCCTTGTAGAATAATACTTGAAAGCCATCTGGACCTGGAGATCCTTCCTGGTTGAGGCCATTGATGGCATCAATCACTTCCTGTTTAGAAAAATGGGCTACCAATCTTTCGGCCTGCATATCTTCCACCCTTAGGTACTCCATAATCATCACTTTCCAAGCACTTCTGGAGGGGGCAGTAGAGAGGTCACGGAAATAGGCAATCGCTGCAGCCCAAATGTCTACCATGGAGGTGAGCTGTTGGTCTCCTGAGAGGATGGATGAGATATTGTTGATGCGTCTCCTTGAACTAGCAACCATGTGGAAAAACATGGTATTGGCATTGCCCTCATGTAGCCAGAGTTGCCTCGACTTTTCCCGCCAGTCCATTTCCCTCTTCAAATCCTCTTGTAGAACCACCTCTTGCATTTGTATCTGTTGCTGTAACTCTCTTTCAGCTAGTGGACCTAAAGCCTCTTTCTCATCTAGTGTGCACAGCCAAGCAAGAGCTTGTACCCTCCTTTGTTCGCGCAACACCCACATAGTCTATCCGTACTCCTTCAACATAATTTTCAACCTCGCTAACTTCGCTGCAAGCCTCGAGGTCACTGACCCAGACACCTGTTTCATCTCCCACCAGTTCGCAATCATGTTGTTGCAACCTGGCTCCCTCAACCACGACCTTATGAATTTAAAGTAGGAGCCCACTAGACTGCCTTCACCACAATCCCAAATCAGCGGAGTGTGGTCGGAGAATGGCCTCTCCTGCCCGGCCAAACTAGAAAGATGGTACCTGTACAGAATACTTGAGTTCCTAAAGAAACGATCAAGTTTCGACATCTACCCATTTCCACTGCGCCAAGTGTATTCCACACCCGAAGAGGGGTACTCATTCAAACCCATGTTCTGGACCGCAAGCTGAAAACCAAGCACAGACTGGTCAATGCGCCCACTCACTCTGTCCTGACTGGATAGTGTGCAGTTGAAGTTGCCCCCTACGAGCCATGGACTGTCCCCAACCCCCTCCGCTTTCTCGGCAAGCTCAGACCATAGTGCAGTCCTCCTAGTCGCATTACATGATCCATAAATGCAGGTGATATACAAACAACATCCTGTGTGGACTGCCTGAAATCTGTAGGTTATATGGAATTCAGCTTGCAGTACCTCGGTCAGCTACAGTAGCCTTGCGAGCTTCTACCATATGGCCATGCCTCCTGACCTGCCTTGGGCCCTCATAGTAGTGATTTCAGATCTCCCCTTTTGTATCAGCGGCTTCCACGAATTCTGTCCATCCACTTTAATGTGCGTTTCTTGCAAAAGTGCACAATCAACATCTCACTCTCATATATCTAGCAAGGGACGCTCTTCTCACCTCGTCGCACAGCCCACGCACGTTCCATGATAGAACTCTCATCTTGTGTTAGGTTTCCCCTTCCTTGCCCCCCCCATCAGTCCTCATCACTCCAAGTGCTCTTGCCACCATGCTCAATTCCATCCCCATCCTGTCATCACCTCACCTTCTCTACAGTTTGTATGGGAATCTAATCAATACACCTTTCCTTTTGCCTTTGGTCCCAACATCGTATCGAAAGTCTTCAGGCGTATCAAAGGCGAATGGAGCTTCCACCCCCAACTTTCCAGGTCTGGTTCCAGCATTCTCCTCCACTGATACAATCATCTACGAGCCTTTCTCACACATACTGTCCTCATTCGACATTGACTCAATTGCTTCAGACATCAGGCCCTCGTTCCTCAACATGGTGCTCCTTTCTCTTTATCACTGATCTCTCCTCTGCAGAAAATCCATCTCGATTCTCCTGGACAGATTGGTTCTAGACCACCTCTACAAAGGCCTTTGCCCTCGGCTACTCATGTACTTCCACAATATCCAAGTAAATTCGAAGTCAAATCAACCACGAGCTTCCCCCACATCTGAGGATGATTTTTTTCGGTAAAGAGCCACTGCGTGCAAACACCACGTTCACCCAAACCACCCTCCCATCCCCTTCCCCAATCACAACTTCTTAATCCTCCTTCAACATCGCAAAGCTTTCAACATCTTCGCCGCAACCATTTTGGTTCTTAAATGCAAAGGCAGATGGCTAATCTCCAATCTCCCTTGTCTGGATACCACCTTCTGTGGGGGTCGCTCCTTCAATGCCCCATCAAAAGGTGAACATACCTCCATATCACATTGATGTTCTTAAACTTGCTCAATTGAAATCGGAGGGACTCGATGTCCATCATACCCATGCCATATAAAAGGAAGCAAGAAGGACCCAAGGTTGCAACCTTCCAATTCAGTGAGCTTAGGGTTAGGGATCTTACCAACTGTTGAAGCCGATCCAAAGACGGAGCCCCTATCATCACCTCCCTAATCAGTGCACCCCTTAGAACCAACTCCGTAGCATGAATGTCTTCTAAGTACGAGACCTCCACATCAAGAAAGTGTCCAGCCAAAGTTAGGGGTGGAGGAGGCGAGCCCTCGATCCCCTCTGCCCCGAGGGAGGGTGATAGTGTGGGACCTTTCCTCCTCCTTGCTGTGTCCCTCCTCTCTTACACATATCATGTTTATGGCCTTCTCCGCCATAGGCTACATAGATTAGAGACCCCAGCACACCGCCGCCATATGTCCTCTTGCCCTACATCTGAAGCAAAGGACCTCCCTCACGTTCACCCACCACCTAGCCTTCACGGTGGCCCCCCCTTCTCTACGATCTGCCTTGCACCTCCACCTCTTCGATCTCCATACCTCTCAGCCCTCGTTCTCCCTCTTGTCACCAGAGCCCCAACACCCCATCTCGCTTCGAGTTCTTGTCAACCTTCAGCTCCAAAAGCCTCTTATTAGTGTAATGCTCCTATACCCCACCAAATACTCGTCCTCCATCTCACCACCTTCATAAGAAGCCTTGGAGTCGTCCTCCCACCTCCATTCCGGTAGAAGATCACCTCCATCTCCTCATCCCCATTCTGAAGCCTTGGTGAAGCATTCCTCTACCCGGCATCCTCCTGCATCTCACCTCCATCATCTAGCACCTCACCCTTTTCGTCCAAGTTGGCGCCAAGCACCGTCATCTCACTAAACAACCGATTTGGGAGATTTCTTCTCACCCCTATCTCTCTTTTGTATTTCTTAGCATATTGTAATAAACATTTGCATGTTATGTCAGATTTGTTTCCATCTCCTTTGTGAGTTATCTTGCTTGCCCTTACCTTTACAAAAACACCCAAAAAAACTACAAAAACCTAAAACACCAAAACGAAACAACACGAAGCGTGGATTTCAACGAAAGTAAATGTCACCTCCCTGTGTTCGACTTGGGACTCCCTTGGAGTTTCGGTTAAAAGCCTTATTTGATAACGTGTTTTACGAACTACGACAACGGGTTCTTGAAACTATGATTTTACTTTACTAAAAGCTGTACATCATTTTGACGCTGTTGCCGTGCAGGCAACGAAATTTGTTTTCTTGCCTTCCGTGTTTCTTTGCATTTACATATTATTATCCCCGCTTGCCTCTGATTTACTATCTTGCAGGTACCTTAGCAAGGAGATCCGAGTGTGGTAGACCGGAGTAAAGTGCAGGTAGAGTAATCTGTAAGTGCCCCCCATTTCCCCCCCACTAGTTCACTTTTGCCACATTCATAACCAAGACTTAATCTACTTAGGTGTTTGCATAAACCCTAGGATATAATTTGTTTGTCTTGTTTGTCGCCTCCACTCATCTCACCCTAGCATATTAAAAAAAAAAATAAAAAGATACTTCGTGTGGGACAAGTCAACATACACACTACAAACACCTACATTTGAAGCACATAACCTGACTTAATTTTTATCTACTCAACTGGGATTTCGACCTGTGGAACCGGTACGCGCAAATCAACACATAAAGGAGTAGAAATTATACTAGGTTAATCTTTTTTTTTTTGCGTGCCTAATTGGTGGTGCATCTGAGTCACTTGTTTGAGCTGTTTGGACCGTACCACCCAATTTAAAAATAATTCATTCTGTAGCTGCCCCATAGAATTCAATATTTAGGTCAAGCCAAGCACTCCGTATTTTTTTTTTATTTGTAAAGGAAGACACTTGAACTCGTGACTTCAAACATGGTTTGCCTCCTAGAAATTTGGTTGAATCTACCTAATATTTGAACCCTGAAAGCTACTAAGCAAGATTTGAACCCTAAAACTCACTTCATCATCAATAATCTTGCTTGAAAAGTTTTTGGTTGTGCACATACACACATTTTTCAACAAATCATTAAGGGCACAACTCATTAAGGGCCCATCACATTCTGAAAGCACTAAATATCCCAAGCCTAACTAAAATTGATTAGACATTGGCCTTAAGGACTAATTCACTCTTCAGGGCTGAGATTGAGATTGTTCACGATTAATCTGCTTGTACTAGTCAATCTGATGTCTAGCTAGGGGAGTAGCGTCAAACAACCGCGATTGAGAGGTACACTAGGAACCGAAGGCACAAACCAAAGGAAGAACCTTCTCCCCAACCCCTCCTAACTGGTTGGATTGACTAAATACAGGTAGAGTAAATTGTCTATAACCTTAAGATGGATTTTGAGAGTATGTAGACCTTTAGGCTACCCAACCTAAGGATGGGTTTGTATTTTTTGTGCTACAAGATTCCTTTTCTTCCCCATCCTTTTGACTTCCTTCCAGTGTATGCTTGGAAGGAGCTCATTGAACCTTCATCTGGAAGGACCTTTATACCATTCCTGGAGGCGGAGGTTGAGTTATAGCCAAGCAGATCCCATGGCTGATCAACAACCACCTCCCTCGCCCCCGAACCAGCAGGTGCTGATTCAGAGGTAGTTGGAAGAATTGCAACAGATGCAGTAACGGTTCCAACGAATGTATGGTCAGGGCGCTCGGCCCTTGAAGGATTTCTATGATCCTTCAAATTATGAGGAATGTCCCGACGTCATGATTCCTGCTGGAGATATAGAAATCAAGCCGCAAGTCTTAAGTTTGATTAAGCATTTCCATGGGCTTGGCTCGGAGGACCTATTCCAGCACTTGGAGGACCTATTCCAGCACTTGGAGGATTGGACCACTTTGGTTCAGACCACCAAAGTAAGGAATGTGAACGAAGGGCAAATGATCATGGGGGTCATTCCCCACTCTCTCAGGGATAAGGCCGCACATTGGTACCGGACTATTAGAAGGCCGATAGAAACATGGGTTATTCTTAAGTCGGCTTTCCTGAAGAAATTCTTTCATATCGAACAGACCAATGCCTTGCGATGGGCAATTACCACTTTCGCCCAATGGCCGGGGGAACTATTTCATGGTGCTTAGGTGCAATTCCAGGAACTTTTGAGGAAGTGTCCACACAACAAGGTGCCGAAATGGCAACTTGTCTAGATATTCTATCATGAGTTGGTCGAACAACTTCGTAATCACGTGGACGCCTCCTGTTGAGGTAATTTCTTTAACAGGGATGTAGATAGTGCATATGACTTCTTTAAGGAAATGAGAGAGAATTCAATTAATCACGCTTCCATGGATGCCTTCAATCGGTCCCAACAACTCAAGTCAAATGCTAATGAGATACAGGATTCTCATTCATTTGACATGGAATTGATTTGTAACAAGCTTGATAAGATGGACTTGGTTGCTAAAAGAATGGAAGAATGGATGTCTGGGAATTCGGGAAACACGTCTACACCCACTCAATCCCAGAATTCAGAATTCCATTCCTTATGAGCTCCTACAGGGCGGGAGTTTGTGAAACAACTTGAATCGACACAACCTATGAGCCAGGTGATTGCGCAGCAATCATAGGCCCTAATTCGCCTGAATTAAGGTAGGACCTAGCTTAACATAGGCATTCTGCATGCATACACATCGTACTTTGCATCCTAGATGATTTATATGTTTTATACATAATAATGTCTATTTGAGAGGTATTAATAATTGCAGGTAATCCAAGGCTGCAGATGACCAATCGAACCTTATGGGTCTGTTTGGAATGACGATGGGAGTCCAACACTTCTAAGAGCACATCAATCAAACTCCCGTAGCACCCTAAGGAGTCCACAGAAGAAGCAGGAGCCAAGGGGAAAATTGAAGAAAATCCAGAGCTCAGATGACAAATCCAACTACACGAATGGATCTGGATTGATGTTCGCAATCCAACGGTGCAGAAATCAACTCAATCGAACGACTAATAAAGCTTAGGATTTGAGGTGCGTTTAAGCGTTGTACGACGAGCGTGCGGGCGAAGAGGCGAGCGGAGGCCGTCGGATGCAGATTCAAGGGTGCACAGTGTGCCACGTGACAGCATTAGATAAAACTGTGGATGGAGAAAGGATTTTGAAGGCTTAATCAAGACCATTGATCTCCCAATCAACGGATCTGAATAATCTGAAGCCTTTGCATGGAATTAAGGGCTCAAATGCCCTAAATGTCCTTCACAAAAGCTATAAAAAGAGGCCTAAGGGTCCCCTTTGAAGGCCATTCATTAGCTTTCTTCTTCTTCCTCCTACAACTCCTCTCCCTTCTTCTTCCCGTCTTCTCTGCCTCCGTCTCTGCATCTCCATCTGAAGCATCTGTTGAGCCACCCCGACGAATCATTGTTGCTCCTCCCAACCTCTCCAGAAGGCCACCACGAACCACCCATGGTGTCCTTGTTCTGTTACATAAGTAGTTAATGTTTATGTTAGAATTTGTTTAGTTAGATGTATGCAATTCATGTTCAAACTCTCTGATTGATATATATATACTACGATATTATGTCTATACTATTTAGTAATTATATTGGGAAAAAATGCATGAGATCAAAAGTATTTTCTGCCTCCTTGTGATTGACCGGAACTTACCAGTTCTATTAATTAAATTGCTCGAGACGTATTTCGCACTATACTACAACACGCTAATCTTCTGCGTGAGATACGCCTTGAACAAATTGGCATCGTTGCCAGGCAAGCACGACGACTTTTGATTTCATCTATAATATAGTATTTTTGTGTGCAGGTACAACATGAAATGGTGAATGAGGCAAAGAAAGTGCTGCGAAAATTAGGTGCACACATTCTTATTAGAAACTCGGCCAGAAATTAAGTGTCATCTTTAAAATTCAATAGTCGTGTTTCTGATGCTCCAAAAATCATAAAATTTAGACTGGAACTAGATGTTCAAATTATCTTTCTATCGCCACTTTTCTCAAAAAGAAATTTCTTCTGTGGAATTTTTAAAAATTCATGGAGTACATATTGGTCAGATTGCTTAAAAATAGAACTTTTATGAACTTTAGAAATCAATTATGACCAACATACTGGTCAGATTGCTTGAAAACAAAACTTTTATGAAATGGATTTACTCATGATTTGTGGGGTTTGAAAGATAATCAAATTAGCTTTCATTATCATATTTTTACAAAATTTTTGGAGCATATTTGATATTATTTCCAATAGAAAAATCAACACGGGGTCTAAATCCCAGATTTAACCCTTGATTTGTTAAAAATTCATAACTAATTGTTGAAAATAGTAAAAATTTTAGAAAAATACTCCTTGAAATGTTTATTGAAAAAGGAATCTTCTTGCCAAGTTTTAAATCATTTGGATTCCATCTTACTTTAGAGTATATATTTGAATTGTGGTCTTCAATTTGAAAAAAAAAAATAGAAATGCATGAGCCAATAGGACCACATAGACTAACTTAGACTCTGACGAGCCCAAGAGTTAGTTGGTGAGGTGAGTCACCTTGTAGACCACCCACCATCTACTAAATTGAAAAAACAGGTTAAAATTCACGAAAATATATCAAATAATCTGTATTTGGCTTGAAACTACTGGGTAGTTTCAACCTTTCTTGCAAAACCTGGTGTCTAAGCCTGCAAGGTAGCATCAAATGACCGCGGCTGCGGGGTAACAAAATTGGAGGCGAAAGCCGAAGGAAGAACCTTCCTCGTAGTCCCCTCGTAACCAGCCTGGCCAGGTTAGCATGAGAGATGGGAATTCCTTGTAGTCAGTCCCTCGCTAAATCTTTTTTAATAACACAAACTTAAACGAAAAATTCAATCATTTGATCTAAAGGACCACTCTGATTAACAAGGCCTTGCCTTGTTCTGCTTGACTACACCAACCCTTTAAATTGGTGTATGCAAGGAAGAAGGTCGTTAGGACTTAAACTTGTGAGACCTTAGGAGCCGAACCCAAGGCGGCAAAGAAGATTCTCGCCCGACCTCTCTTCTCAACCTTCTTCCACTCGATTAGCTGAGATGGCTAATCCTAGTCCTCGAGTTGGTAAGGACCCTCAGAATCAGGACCCAATGGCTTGTCTGGAAGCCAGAATTGAGGAAACGGAACTGCTAGTCCCTTAGCAAAATCTCATGGAATTAACTCAAATTTTAGACCATGGCTTTTTATGCTCAGAACTCTGATGTGTGCTTTCTTTTGTAGGTTAGGTGAGAATGCTAACAATAGGCTTAGACGTACTCAAGTACCAACCAAAATCCAAACCTAATCAACTGTAGCCTCAGTCTGCCATGAAGGTTTCTAAGGCCAATAGGAACTAACCTAAGGTTCATTGAACTCCGCAGTTAAAGCACCCGTACTTAAAACATGGTTAGTCCAAGTTCAGTTTGCAGTGCGTTTTTGTAAGAGAGAGAAGAATTTTTTGCATTTTTTTGGAGAGTTTTCTCTCTCTTTTTCTTCTTTATTTCTAGCTTCGAATTGATTTTACAACACGGTCTGTATCGGATTCCTAGCTCCTACCATCAATCCTCGCAGGGTTCTTGGCTTTTAACATTTCGAGATAGCACCGCCCATGGCAACCCCCAAAACCTTGGCTTTCAACACTTCGAGATAGTGCCGCCCATGACATTCTGTATCTAAATTCAGGCCCTGGCAATCGACAATTCAGGATAATCCCACCCATAGCACCTTAATCAGCACAAGGTGCTTACGTGCCCCCAATAGGATATTTAGATATCCTAAGAGGCAAGCACCGAGGAGTTGGTATATTATTGTGCATCTTCGAGGGGAATTTCCCGCCTCTCCGCATCGGGAACTCTTCCAAATCAACTTGTGTTGTTAAGCCGCTCCTAATCTAGGTAGCTTTTTCAGAACAAAATTAACACATTTGTGTGATTTTGATTATTAAGCACACTTAACCAAACTGTGTGAATTAGGGTGCTTAGGTTACCAAATCTCGCAAACCAGTGGTCAGTTAACAAGGTCGAATAATCCCTAAGTCTTAAACCTAATACTTAAGCTTCGCATTTTCCTCAACCTCTTGAGGACTATTCAGATCTTAACGGATACTTGAATTTTTAAGCCTAAAATAAGCCCAAGAGGCCTAAGATCAGCACTCATATTAATCTTCGTATTTCTGTAGTACTTTTGATTTTCAAAATTTTTTTTTCCTTTGAATTGGTCTAGAACTTAAATAGACTCCATAATCTTTTACTAATGACTAACTCTTTTTATTTCAAATCGTTGCTCCCTTTTGACATTTAAATCACCTCCTCTCTTCCTTCTCAAGAATGATATTCAATTAATCCTCAAAATTTCCTCGCTTTTCTCCTTTTTTTTTGTTCTTTTCAAAATTTTGTTCTTTTTTTTTCAATATATGTTTTTTTTTCATGAGAACCCTTCAGAACTTTGAATTTTTGTATGTTTGCACTTTAACATCCCCCCATGCCTAAGTTTTGCAATTTCCTCATTGTAAACCGGAGGGTATAAAATCAATTTGGGTTCAGGGATTAGAACAGGAAAATCGGGTGGGCGAACGGGTTGGATGATTGTTGCGGATGATTTTAAGCTCTGGTACGAGTACCAATGGTGGAGTCGACTATTCTAAAACTGAACTCAGAGTGTAATAGATGTGAAGTACAAAAGGATAATAAGAAGGATCTCGGATTTTTTGGACTGACGGGTTGCCTCCCGTTAAGAGCTAAATTCAATGCCTTCAGCCGAGTAGAAAATGGTATGGAGTGGTCAAATCATATGAATTTTGTAGAACAAGCACCTTGATCAATAGCTTAGTTGGTCCAACCAAGTGCTTGTTCAAGTCAACAGGCCGATGATGCAGCCCAAACCCAATCAATCTAATGGGTTAATAGATGTGAATCAGTAGATGCGGAACTCATCATATACTCTGGAGCACAAGTAGATGTGGAAGTGTGACACCAGGGTTTGGCTGAGTCCAATCAGCCTGGTAAGAGTAGAGATCCTCAAATGAAAAAGGGTCGGTGAAGGATGTAGGAACCCTATGGGAGTGATCAGAGAAAGATGGCATGTAATTTGCAGTCTGATCAATATCTGATACCCGTTTAAAAGATGGAGGAGAATCATCTGCAACCGACTCATCAAGAGGAGAATCGAAGTAGAAATTGAGTCTGGTTGCAAGTCGGGGTTGAAAACAGGTTTTGGAAGGTTCTGTATTCGCTGTGGCAGAGGTGGTTTCTTTCAAATCATTGACCTCAGTGTCAGAATAAAGGACGGGTTGTAGTTGCTGAGGTCGTAAATTGGTTTGGATTTGTCAGGAAACAATAGTTCTCTGAAATCAGGGTAAGATTCGAAATCGTCAGAGAACCTTGTGAGAATCATGTTTTGAATCTAATTCAGGATCAGAGATTCCACCACAGAATAAATCAAGAGATGGAGAAGCAGCAACTTGACTTGGATCTAACCTATTTTCAAATTTCGAGCTCAAAAAGGTATCCCTATTAGGCATAGGCTCGGGTTCTTTGCCCGTAGGGTAGACCTAATTGATTCCTAACTCTTCCAACTCCTCGGTTTCTATATCATAGATTGGCGTGACTTCTGAAAAATCAATCTGTATCTCTGAGGAGGTTGGAGAGGTGCATTCATCAAATACAGGCCTGGAATTGTAATCCAGATTCAAAATCTGATTTCCATCACACAGGGCTTTGTAATCATCCCGATAAGAATTGATTCCAGATTCTAGGTTAAGAGTGTGGGTTGGATCACTAGATCTAGGTTGGGCTCTACAGAGATGTCAGAATTGCTCTCGAGAGTCACCTTATCAGAATAAGGGACGGAATTTACACCCTTGAGAGGTTCTAATTCAATCTTAGTATCATAGGTGTTTGGGAAATCTAAGCTCGGTGAACTAGGCTTTCAATTTTTTAGGGTTGGTTTGAGATCGGGAACGCCGGTAATTGGATCCTCCGAACCCTTATCAAGATCAAGAATGTCAATTGTTATGAAATTTGAATCTGAATTCATCTGGGTTGGGGGTCCATAACAACTATGATCATTAAACCCGGGATTTAGGAAATTGTGTTGATCATTAGACTCACTCCAAGATGTTTTATTAACTTCTGACTGGTATTTTTGATCAATGCTTCTATATAGCCTATTCAGCAATTCTCCCTGTATTTCTAAAAATTCCTGGAGTTCTTCCAGAAATGAAGGGCTTGACCAACATTGCAGACACTCATTATTCTGTAATTTCACCAATACACTGTGTTTTGCTAGTAGATTATCCCAGGTTAAACTGTGGTAAATTTGTGTCCATATTATCCCTGCACGGTTTGCGATGATGTCTGTTGGTTTCAGAAATTTTTCCTGAATGTCTCTTTTATAATATTCTTCATGGTTTCTATAAGCATTCTCAATTATCTTTTCTTTCATGCTCATTTGGGACTCAAGTTTCTTAAACAGTCTTCCTATATAGCCAGGCTACATTTTTGAATCAAGTGGTGGAATCATGATGTAGAATCAAACTCAAGATTAGATTGCAGTTGATCAAATCAAATTAAAAATTCCCTAAGATGATATGTGTATGTGCACTAGAGAAAAGATGAGAGACTGGATGTTGTTGGACTCAATCAAGGCACCTAAAGATTTTTGGATAACTATAGAGGTTCGGGGCAGATGATACCCCTAGATCAGAAAGTCATCCACCTGAGAATTACCTAGGTAGCCAGAAAGGGAGAGGCCCGCAAAGACCCCTACACGGTAGAGCGTCCCCACGGGTTAGAGGATTTCTCCCACCTAACCTTCTTTGTCACCGAGGGTCCAAGTAGACCAGAATGGATAACTTGACCTTTTAGGTCTACCAATTTTAAGTCCTAATTTGTGCCTTTAATTCCACTTGATTAGAAGTTAATTTGACTTGTAACCTAATTTGGAGGTTGGTTGGCCTACTAGGTAGACCAATCTTCACCTGACTTGCCCTAAAGATGGCAGTATGAAATCTAGGTCAAAACCTAGAAATCACCCTGAATTGACACTCAAGTTATTAGGTCCAAGGGCTTTAGGGTTCAAGTGAATTTAGAGCCTGATTTTTAGGATTTCTCTTGATTAGATCTTTTCAACCAAGGACTTAGGTAGCACACAAATGTAGGAGGGTTATATCATTTTATGTAGGCAAATGTGAACTATCATTTCAGATCCTAATGTAGAAACCCTATTGGCTCTATTCTGCATCTAATTTTATCTTAACTTGTTCACCTTGAGCTTCAAGCAAGAAAGATGTTAGCCCAAAGTGATTTAGAATTTAAGTGTAGTTCCTAATAGGTACAGGCAAATAAGGTAGGGAATTTCTAAACAGAATTATCTCAAGTTTCAATCAAATATGAAATTTGTTTGCAAATCAGGAAACTTTCCTTTTTAAATGATGATTACTATAAAAATAAAGCAGGTGATTCTTAATTGATTGTTTCCTTTTTTTGTCTTCCCAAGATTAAGAGGTTGATTAGGGAAGAATAAAAAAGTTACCTGCTTTGGAGTGGTTGATTTGCGCGGAAGATCTCCTCGTGAAATACCTCGCAAAATCACAAGAAATCAAATAGGGCAAGTTACTACTCAAATATAATCAAAATATAGCAAGAGAATAGCAGTGAATTGCACGTTGCTCCCCGGCAACAGTGCCAAAACGTTGATGTAGGCGAACGAGGAGATTTAAATATGCGTTCGTTTTAGTATCCTCTAAATCGCTCAATCAACAAATACAATTTATTACTTGAACTTAAGTCCGAAGTTGAACACAGGGAGCAAATATGGAATTCACGCACTAATCTCAACAAGTAATATAAATGAGCACAAATAATTACTCAAAACTAATATTCAATGTAGCGCATGAGTATATCAAGAATCTAATGAGGCATAAAGACATCTAAGGAAAAATAATTGGTGATTTTAATCATTCTTTTTTTATCCTTAGAAATCAAAAATAGTAATTGCCGAGAGTGTCTGCAATCCATAGTTCGAATATTTCCTTGACTCAGATTTCCATAACCCTCTAAACACTCTTCAGGCATTTACATTTGATTTTGATGGTCATTATGAGGACTTTCTAGATGAACCTACCTTGGAATCCTTAGTAGAGGAGCCCTCACACATAATTTTCATCGATGCCACCTCTTCTACACATACAAAGCCTTCCAAAACATTTTTTTTTTAGCTTAGATACACATAATAATTACTTAATGATCTAAATATTTGCACAGTATCAACCATTTTAAATTCACGTAAGCATTAGTGCACAGTGCACTCCATCAGACGACAAAGCTCTCAATCAGACAGCTTAAGTGTCCATTGCTACAGTGCCAAGAGGGCACTATACTTCTCTTCTTTCTTTTGGCTTCTTCTTCCTGTCTTCTTCAGCCTCCTCCTCTCTACCTTTTGCTCTACTCTTTCTTCAGGCCTTCTTCTTCAACCTCACACACAGGGGAAAGGGCTCGAATTTTGGCTAGGTGTTAGCCAATGCACAAAAGAACAAAACCCCCCTTTCCCCGCATTCTCTCTCTCTCTTCCCCTTATCTTTCTCAGTGTCGGGTCATATGCTCGGGTAATCAGGTGTCAGGGATCCTCGTACCTGGGACCAGGGCTACCAGCGTGGGTAATAGCCGAGGTGTGGGATACGGGTTAGGCGAGTTGGGCAATGCAGGTAAGGAGGACCTCACCCTCATGTTAGGAGGTAATAAGGCACAGAGAGAATCAATTTATAGCACTCCAACGGTTCCTATGCTTTCGAGGTGGGACTAAATCCCACTACCTTCTTCGCGCGGTTGGCATTCAGGTTCTTCTGTTCAATTGGTTTAGGAGAGCGGACAACGCCCCCAATTGATTATCCAAGGATGCTCCTAAACGAGTTCCACTGCACTTGGAGATCTTGCTTGGGGCTATTGGCTGGGAAGCAAGCTTCAAAGCTCGCTTGAAGGTCTTTGGTAATGGCGGCAATGGTCGGCAACCTGAAACACAAAGTATGGCATTGCAGCCTTATCAGAGAAGCTCAGTAGGATCGCGAAGATGCGGCGAAGGCGTTGGTGGCGGTGGCGTGCTACAAGAGGTCGTGGGTGAGCGTGGTGAAGGCGGATTAGGTTGGAAATTGATGGGTTGTTTGGTGGCACTTTTGTGTGGGTGGAAGGGTGAATAGGTATAGGGGTTTGGTTCGTGGAGTCGAGGCAAAGCTGTAGAGGGTTTCGGAGAGGCGGATGGAGGGGTGCAGCGACAGGGACGCCTCGTCGGAGGAGCGGTCAGAGACGGAGAAGACAAGGGTGAATAGCGTAGTCGGTGACCGGATTTGAAGAATAGAGATAAGAGAATTAACTTGAGTCTAAGGGAACTAAACTACTCCTAAACTAAGGGACGAAAGAGGGAAAATGACATGCTGAGGGTACGTCGGCGTTGGGGAAGAAGGTACTCTAGTGGGGGTAGGAAACGGCGAGGACGACAAAGGGAGAGACGTCGGTTGGTACGGAACAATGCAGAGGAAGAGGAAGGAGAATCTGCTGCCGGTATTGCGAACGGACGATCAGGGAGGTCGGAGAAGATCGTTGGATGTCGAGGAGCTATTCGGCAGGAGAGGAGGGATGAATTGAGGGTTTTCCAGCCAAATTCGAGCGTGGGGAAAAGCGGTTTGCCACAAGGCTCCTTATATAGGCCTCAGGGAGTCGGTTTAACTTGGGAATCAAGCTTTGCCAACTTGGAAAGCTCGCCGGAGTTGGAAACTCAAAAGATACCCGAATCTCTCATGCATTCGCATGAGAGATTGGGAAGAGAAAAGACTTAGACAGGACCAAATTGAAAACTAGGCCAAGATGATTTGAGATTGACTAAATTTTGGCACAAACCTAATTTGGACCCAAGGAATCCAATGGTGAAGTTAAATTTAGGTTTTAACCAAGTTTGACTGGGTGATTTATGCAAAAACCAAAATTAAGGCAACTGTCTGTCTGAGACTCTGTTTTAGGTCAAATTAGGTTCCAGTGGTCAAATCAAACATACCAAAATCTAGGAAATATTTGTCTATGATTTTTAGAGGGTTTATGTGAATTTTATCCTGACCAGAACCTCAATAAATCAAGCAGGTCTATTTTTAGGGTTTCAAATGTCATTTAATTCTCGAAACGAGCGAAAACCCATTTCTATCTGCACAGACCTACTTATTAGACATTTAAGACCATTTGACCTTTAATTAACCCCTGAGAAATCACGTGATTGTTCTGCAATTGAGATGCCGTTAAAACTGCAATTTTACCCATGTCTTGTTATTCTCTCAGAATGAATTTGTAGTGAATTATGATCCTTTGGCTGTTATGTAAGAGCATTTAATGATGGAATATGACTATATAAAACTAGATATAGCTAATGATGACGTTATCATCAGAAACAAAAATACGAGCAGAGCATCGACAGGATCCTCACAACACTCGACAAGATGCAGCATCCACCACGTGGAGAACAACTGTGGGACTTTTACGATCCGACAGCAACAATTATAGCATCTTAGGTCCGGATTCCTGCAGGCGAAGATGCATTCGAGTTGAAGCCGAATATCATAAGTCTGATTCAGACTCATTTCCATGGAAACTCGAATGAGGATCCCTTCTAGCACATAGAAGATCTGAGTCGCATTGCAGAGTCAGTTCGACCCAGGAATGTAAATATCGGCATTGTTCTCATGAAGCTTTTTCCTTTTTCTCTCAAGGATAAAGCTGCTTATTGGTTCAAGACTATTGGGAGGCCAATTGGAGCCTGGGAGGAATTACGTCGCGAATTCCTCCAAAAGTTCTTCCCGATCGGTTAAACAAATGCTATGAGGCACGCGATCACGACCTTTGCCCAAGGCCCTGGAGAGAAGCTACATGACACCTGGGATAGATTCCACGATCTTCTCAGGAAGTGCCCACACCATGGTGTACCCAAATGGCACCTCACTCAAGTATGTTACCATGAGCTGGATGACACACATCGGTACCTGGTCGATGCATCTAGCGGTGGGAATTTCCTCGCGAAGGATGAGAACAATGCATTTGAACTATTCGAGTCCTTAGCAGAGAACTCGATGAATGCCGCCTCAATGAACTAGCTCCAGCGACCTGGACAACAACGAGTCAGTGTCCACAAAGCTCAAGCTGAGTCTACCCGAGCCAACACGAACATTATCACCAAAAAGCTAGATAAGGTGGATTTACTCGATAAGAAGCTCGATGAATTAATGCGAGCAAGATCTGGATCTTCTAACAGCACTGCTCCATCTTACTCCTATCAGGCATCCCGAGCCCCCTCTGCTCGTACATATCCATTCACTTGGGATGCTTTCTCCATCTCTACGGAATCCTGCGTACCAGGAACCCATGAATAATGTGGATCTGGCGTCGTACAATCAGGGTTACGCACCACATGATGATGTAAGTGCAAATTCTTTTGATGAATTTACAACTGAGACGTCTTCAGCCTGTGAAGATGTCAATGCTATTTAGGGTTACGGGCGTAACAACTTGTATTCTGAGACGTGGCAACTCACAGAAATCGAGTCAAGCTCCACACTACCAAACCAGACAATACGGGAATGCGCAGGGTACATATCCTAGGCAGCAGCCTGATGCCGATTTTACGTGGTTTGTAAAATACATCGTTGTAACGTGTAAAACTGATCAACTCTTAAATTTGTAAACCTAGATAGTGGGGTATCTAGGGTCGTCCAAGGAGGCTAAATTGTTTGCAAATCAAATCCCTTACTTGGAAATGGAAAGCAACTTTCTTTTTAATCTTTTTCAATATATAATTTTTATGTTTTGAAATAATGAAAGCGAAATGTGAATTGTTGACGGAAAAACAATTAACACTTACAATGACTAAGTTAAAACCTAAGTGACAAATAATTCCTCTCCTAAGCTCACCCTAGGCACGTGGAGGCCTAGAGTAATTAGGGAGAGGGAGTGAAGAGTGCTAGAGACAAAGAAAGCAATTGCAACAAAAATTCAAAAGAAGGCAACTTGATTAATGCAAAAGTGTTTTACAAAAGCCCTAGTAGAGGAATGCTTCTACAACTAGCAACAAAAATACAAATAAATAAAACACTAATCCTAATGATGTTGGTGAAGAAGAGGGGCTTCTTGTTCCGAGCCTAGTAGCTCCTTGACTTGAAAAGAAGCTCCTTCTCCTTCCTTGCTATGCTCCTCCAAGATGGTGTCCTCCAAGGCAAGCCCTAGAGGGGGGCATGCCTTGGCTTCTCCCAAAGGTGGGCGTGCACCACCTTTTCTCCTCCAATGTCTAGCCGTCCTCCTTGACATGGAATGCTCCTCCTTCTTGGCATGGCACAAGGTGAAGGAATGGGGAGAAGAAGGCACTAAAGGGGCGGGTGATGTGCCCCCTTAATCTTCTTCTCTTCTCCTTCTTCTTGGCCATAGGCATGAGGTGGGTATAGGTAGAATAATACTAAAGGGAGGATGGGAATTATGTGGTGGTATGGTAGGATATTTATAGGATGGGAAGAAGGGTGGTTATGGTGTTTTTTTTGGAGGGAAATGAAGAGGTGCCTTGGTTTTCCCTCCAAAAATACCTTCTAGAAGGTATTGATTTTGGAGGGAAGAAATGGAGAGTAGAGATGGGTTTTGATGGTGGATGTAGGGTGGGGATGGAAGGGATAGTTGGCACCAAAATAAAGGAGCAGGTGGTTTTTTTGCTGGAGCTTAGGTAGTAGGGTAGTAGGATTTGGTGCAATGGAGGTGAAATAGCTAAGCTAAGTTAGCTTAGCTAGTACGAAGTAGGGTTGGAGGCATTTGGAGCTAGGGTTTTGAGGGAGAAGAGTTGGAGGTAGTCATCTTGAGCTGCACTGGAGCTAGTGGCTACAAGGAGCTACCTTAGCTAGCTTAGCTTGCTAGTTCTTTGCTAGCTGCTAAGCCAAGATAAAGCAAGCTGGCTTCTGCTAAAAGGAGCTGAGGTGAGCTGGGTCTGATGCTCTCGAGGAGGACCTAGCTAGTTGAGGTAGCTAAGATAGCTTAGCTCAACTAAGTTGACCTAAGCTGAGTCCCCGAGAGCTGGACTTGAGCTTCCTGAGCTAAGATGAAGTCATCTTCAGCTGGCTGGAGTTGAGTGGAGTTGGATGTAGCTGGTCCTAAGTTGAGGTGAACTCCAGTCAACTCAGCTGAGCTAGCTAGAGCTCCCAGTGAACTGATGAGAGCTGAAATGAGCTAGACCTAGCTAAGTTGAGCTGGATCTGAGCTGACTTGAGATAAGGTGAGCTAAGATGAGCTCTCCTGAGCTGCCATTTAGCTGAGATGAGCTGAATGAAGCTAGGATGAGCTAACCCTAGTTCAAGTGAGCTGGATTCTAGCTATGGTGAGCTGGATCAAGTTGAGTTCCAATTGGTTTAAGTTTCTCCTTCACCAGTTCCCTTCCTAAGTGCTAAGGTTCTAGGGATCTGACAATCTGTTTATCCCTAACACTCACAAAAACACATCAAAAACACAATAAAAAATGTAATGCATGCCTAACCTAATTAATACCTAAATGCAACCCAACAACCTGTTTACGGAGCAAAATCCTAAGAGCTAAGATTGTTTTAATGAATAAGAATGATGATGAGCTGACATTTATCACACCCCCATGCTTATCTTTTGATAGTCTCTTAGCAAAACTTTACTTTTTACAAAATGAAATTTTTGGGAAATCTAATTTTTTCAACTGTTGAGGAGAAAGAGATTACGGGACATAGGACGATCCAAACACAGGAGGTATGGGATTTGTTAAGGATAAACATCAGGATTTGTTTTTCGATAAAAAAATTAGACAAAAATGGGATCAATATATCCTCCAAAAAATTCACAGATTAACGCCTTGTTAATTTTGATGACTTGAAATTTTTATTTTTAGGATTTTTCTAGCTCTTGAATCTGATTTGCAACTTACAATAACCTTTAAAACTTTATGTCTGTGCTTGTGAAAAGCCAACATTTATAAGGGCGTGTTTTTGGTTAAAATCTTTTTTTTTCCCATGCTTATTTTTAGCTTAGTTTTACAACAGATGTGTCGGGATCATCATTCTCATTACCAATCCTCGAGGGGGCTCTAGCAGTAGTACTTCGAGATAGCACTGTCCATGACACCACCTAGGAGCTCACAACCCCAGAACACAATGCGGTGTAAAGGGACGCTCCAAGCAAACTCAAGCTCTTGCTCCGACACTATAGGTAGAGCACCGTCCAAGACACTTAAGTTGCAAAAATGTGCTTTAATGCTCCGTTTAAAGATATGAAATATAGATATGGAGCAACGTCGAGGCGGTAACATGTTGACATCACATCCTCAAAGGAGGCATTTTCCTCCTCGACGGTGGGAACTCAAAATGATCTGCTTCAGACTTTTACTAAGGCTAAATAAGGGATTTTTTTTTATTTTTAGTAGTTTAAGGTGTTGGCTTTTGTGTGAAATTTGACACAGAAAGTTTTGCATGAAATGTAAGTTTTTGAATCAGAAACTAAGCCAGATACTTTCCATATTAGGATCAAGTCACCTGAACTATCATGAGTTCAAGTGGAATTGTAGATAAGGATATATGATCTAATCTAAAGATAAACCTTGAAATTCTAATGATCAGATTTGTATCATCATCCATAGTTTGTTAAAGATTAAATCCCATTATACTAAAAGTGAGTTTTCAACCTTAGTCCCGATTTCAAAATTTTCTTTAAAAAATTTTCAACATTATTATTTTTTTGGGTATGCTAGCAGAAAAATAAAATGACAAAAGAAAAATGCATGTTTTTAGGTTTTGAAAATCCTAAATCGATCGTCAAAATTTAAACATACCCCCCCATGCTAAGATATGCAATGTCCTCATGCATTAGGAGGGAAAAAAGGGATTACCTTAGTAAAAGGTGGTCGGATTTTGGATAGTCAAAACCTGGGGGAAAAAAGAAAAAGAAAGCAGGAAAGGTGTTGGGTTACCTCACATCCAGTGCTATCTTTTACGCCTATTCAGCTAGGCGTGGTGTGCATCAGTGATCAGCTGTGGTTGGTTTGGTGAAATCGAAAGATTCATACAGAAGATTCGGGGCATGATCAAAATAGGGCTTTAACTGTTGGTCGTTGACTTGAAAAGTCGTACTAGTTTTAGGATCAAAAAGATCAACAGTGCCGTACAGATATGTTTTTAGTACAATAAATGGGCCGGTCCATTTTGATTTCAACTTTCTAGAAAAAATACATAATCGTGCATCGAAAAGCCAAACACGTTTATTAACGTCAAAATGTTTCCAAACAATATATTTATCATGAAATTTATTCGTTCGATCTTTATAAATCCGCACATTTTTATATGAAAAATTATGTAATTCTTCTAGTTCAGTCAATTGTAATTTTCTGTGGATACCGACATCAGATAAGTCCATATTTAATTGCTTTATTGCCAAAGAGCCCTATGCTCAAGTTCTACCGAGAGATGGCATGCCTTCCCAAAAATCAGACGGAAGGGAGACATGCAAGCAGGGTTTTGAAAGGGGTACGATAGGCCTATAAAGCATCATCCAATTTGGTGAACCAGTCTTTACAATCGAGCCTAACCGTCTTTTGTAAAATATTTTTAAGTTCCCAATTAGAAACTTCCGCTTAATCATTTGTTTAGGGGTGATAAGGTGTGGAAATTTCATGATTAACCCCATATTTAGAAAGAAGGTGACGGAATTGTAAGTGAAGTGTGAGCCTCCGTCACAGATAATGGTCTTTGGAATGCCGAATCTTGAGAAAATATTTTTCTTAATGAATTCGACAACCACACGATGATCATTGGTGCGGGTGGGTATTGCTTCAATCCATTTAGAAACATAGTCGACTATGACTAGTATATACAAATACCAACCAGAGTTGATAAACAGTCCCATGAAGTCGATGCCCCATACATCGAAAATTTCAAGCTCTAAAATCGGATTAAGGGGCATCATATCCTTACGAGTCCTGTTGCCAATGCTCTGGCAATGCACATAGGACCGAACAAAATTATGAGCATCTTTGTGCAAGCTGGGCCAAAAGAATCTCGCATTAAGGATTTTAGCTGCAGTTTTCTTGTCCGAAAAATGTCCGCCACAGGCCATTGAATGACAATGTGTCAAAATATCATGGATTTCTCAATCAGGGACACATCGTCTAATGACCTAATTCGTTCTGTTGCTAAATAGTTTGCAATGGGTGCAAACCAGGGGAGGGTAGTGACAACTAAAATGCTTTCATCAAAGCATTGATCAAGGGGGGTCATTATGTCATTCGTCATAAGACGAGAGAGATGGTCAGCCACTACATTTTGTGATCCCACCTTATCCTTGATTTCTAGGTCAAATTCCTGGAGCAGCAGGATCCAATGGATAAGGCGAGGTTTCGCATTTTTTTTTGTCAGCAACTATTTAAGTGCTGAGTGGTCGGTATATACAGTGACATGTGACCCCAGAAGATAAGATCTAAATTTTTCTAGGGCAAAAACAATGGCAAGAAGTTCTTTTTCAGTAACCGTGTAATTCCGTTGTGCATCATCAAGAGTTTTACTAGCATAATAGATCACAACAGGCTTCTTGTCAATTCTTTGCCCTAAAATAGCTCCCACAGCAAAATCTGAGGCATCTGTCATTAATTCAAAGGGACTATTCCAATCAGGTCCCTGCAAAATTGGTGCCTCGGTAACTTCCTTCTTCAACGTCAAAAAACTCTCCAGCCATTTATCATTTTTTTTTTAGACAGAAAGGAGAGCTATCGTCTTACAATAGCAGTCCGGAGTAGTATATTATATGAACACGTAAGGGAAATTACAAAAAGGATCCCCAATAGTGTATGAGGGACCATCACTTTCTTACAATACTTTTACAACATACCGACCTCTCCTGAAAAAGTCTTTCATTCCTTGCCTTCCATACACACCAAATAGTAGCAACCATGTGAACATGAGGCTTCCCTCTCACATCAAACCCGTGCCAGATAGAATCCTACTCTGGTAATGGCTCCTGACATATTTTTCTCCAAATGGCATCAGTGACAAGGCAAGAAGAAAGGAGGTGATTTACATTGTCAGTATTCATTTCACACAAAAACAAACATGGTGATCAGTTCCCAACTTTCTATGGCGTAGATCACTTGTGATTAAACCATCTCTCGTACATAGCCAGAGAAAGATTTGTACCTTGAGAGGAATTTTTAACAACCAGATCTTCTTGTCAACGGAATCACATCTCCATCCATCTTCAATGCTCAACATTCTGTTATAGCCAGATTGGACACTATAAATCCCCTCCCAAAGGTATTTGTCCTCCATTCCAAGCCTAGGTCTGAAGCTCTCAAGGTCTGAGATAAGCCTTCTCCTTTCTTCCCACAGCCGGGTAGCTCCTCTGCTGGACTCCTCACCATCCAGATTCCAACTGCTGCTGCAGGACCAGACCTTACTGACAGTGGCATCCTTGTCAGCTGTTGCAGCAAAAGCTCTTGGATAGAGCTCCTTCAAGACACCCAGCTCAGACCACCCCTCCTTCCAGAAACTGAAAGACCTACCATCTCCAAGTGACGGTTGCAGCAAATGGAAGTGATCAGTCAATGCCTTAGTCACAGATTTCCAGAAGGGAGGACAGCTGGGCTGAAGTCTGGACAGCGTGCTGTTGGATGCTCCATATCTGTCTTTAATCAGAACAAACCATGGCTTCAGGTCACCTTGCAACAGTTTAACAGCCCATTTAAGTAGCAGGGCATCAATAAAATGCTTCAGGGATTTAATCCCAAGACCACCCCTCTCTTTTGGATAGCAGATCTGATCCCATTTGAGAGGTTGCAAGAACCTGCCCTCATGTCTAGCTCCCTTCCAAAAGAACCTCTTCCTCATCACATCTAACCTTTTCCAAATGGATTTCGGTCCTTTAAATATGGAAAAGTAGAAAACAGGGATGGAGGTGACCACCGAGTTGAGCAAGACAAGTCTTCCACCTTTGGAAAGGAAACTGTTATGCCAGCCATCTAATTTCACAGAAATCTTGTCAAAAAGGCAATTCCAATCACTCTTCTTCATCCTGGAACACCTCAAAGGCAGCCCTAGATATCTGATAGGAAGACTGATGCGGGGAGTCATCAAAACAGCTGCTAAAGCATCTTGCTCCTCCTCAGGTAAACCAAAGCAGACCAAACCAGACTTATCTCTATTCAACCTCAAGCCAGAAAGCTCACCAAAAATATTAACCATATGATGCAGAGCCAATGCTTCATCCATGGACCCTTCAACAAAAAAAGCAGAATCATCTGCATACTGAAGAATGGAAGCCAGATTATTCCTGCAGGATAATGAATATCCTCTAACAAGCCCAAGTTCAGCAAGCTTACAAGCAAACCAAGCCAAGCTGTCAACTGCCAAATTGAAGATCAGGGGAGCCAGGGGACATCCTTGCCTGATACCACATTGGGGTTGAATCCACGCACCACAGGGTTTTCCATTTATTAGAGGGGTGAAGGAGGCAGTGGTAATACATCTCTTAACCCAACAGATCCAAGTAGAAGGAAAGCCCCTTCTTTTGAGCACATCCCACAGATAAGGCCAACTGATGGAGTCATAAGCTTTACGAAAGTCAACCTTCCAAAGGAAGGCCATGCATTTTCTCTTATGCCAACCACAAATCATCTCTTGGGCCATGATAAATGATTCTTGTAGAGATCTGCTAGGGAGGAATGCTGATTGAGCAGGATGGATCAGATCTTGCAAGACGGGCCTCAATCTATTGGCCAGGACCTTGCCAATCACCAAGTACAAGGAGTTAGAGAGGGCAATAGGTCTAAACTCCTGAAAGGATTCAGCACCCGGGGTCTTTGGCAGAAGAAACAGATAAGATCTATTTATCCTTTCAAAGCCAAAATTGCCACTTTCAAACTCTCTAATCACATCCATAACCTCAGTGCCCACAATGTCCCACAGTTCTTTGTAGAAGAAACTTGGATTCCATCAGGACCAGGCGATCCTTCACAGTTGAGATCCTTAATGGCCTTCAGGACTTCAGCTTCATATGTGGGTTCAATCAGGCTGGACCCTGAATCTCATTAATTTTGGGTAGATGACTAGCTTTCATCCACCAACTACCCCTACCTGCAGCTCTTGAAGATTCCTTGAAATACTTGACAGGCTCAGCTCTGATATCAGATATGGAGGTAATTCTCTGCCCCTCTATAACAATTGAAGAGATCAGATTAGTTCTTCTCCTAGAACTGGTAGCCAAGTAAAAGAATTTAGTATTTGCATCCCCCTCACTTAGCCACAGCTGCCTAGAACGCTCCCTCCAATCCATCTCCAGTTTCAGGTCTTCTTCAATCACCACCCCCTGCCATCTCTTTCTATCTGCAAGGTCCAGCTCAGACAGATGAGCCACAGCTTCCTTGGAATCCAGTTCTTGAATCTTTAGCAAAGCCTCACGACGCTTCTGATGTCTGAGGACAGAGATAATATCTCCACATTCCTTCAGCATACCTTTCAAAGCCACAATCTTGGAAGCCAATCTGAAAGTAGCCATGCCTTTACCTTGCTGTGACCTCCACCAGCTAGCAAACATGTCTCTGAAACTTGGTTCCCTCAGCCAAGACTTTCTAAATTTGAAGTAGGAACCAGCCACCACTTGTTCACCATTGTCCCACACCAAGGGCGTATGGTCAGAGAATGGGCGTTCAAGACCACAAACAAAGGACATCTGGAAGAGATTCATCAGCTCAGCATTGCCAAAAAACCTGTCAATCTTGGACATGAGCCCATTACCATTCCTCCAAGTGAATTCAGCACTTGACGAAGGAAAATCACACATTCCCAAGGCCTGGACCATCAATTGGAATCCAGTGGTAGAGCTGTCCACCACCCCATTAGATCTATCACTCCCCAATAAAGTACAATTGAAGTCCCCTCCAACAAGCCAAGCCCCCCCATCTACAAAATCTACAGCCAGGTTCCAATCCTCCCACAGCTCCTGTCTCCTGCTAGGATCATTTGGACCATACACACTTGTCACAAAGAAGACATTGTCCCCCTGACCTCTTTTGAATCTGCAAGTCAGAAGGTGCCTAGCCACAGAAACCTCCTCCAAACACAGCAGCTGCTTCTTCCACCAGATGGCAATTCCCCCAGATCTGCCATTGGAATTGATCACCACAAGGTCATTTGCAAGACCTGCTCTCATCTCCACCCATGCCCTGTCAGACTCACAATCTATGTGTGTCCCTTGAAAGATGGCATAGTCAATTTCCCATTCTCGCAGATATCTAAGCAGAGACCCCCTCCTACTTCTATCGCGCAACCCACGCACATTCCAGGTTAGGACCCTCATTTCGGAGTCAGGTCTGTCCCCTTCTTAGCTGTAGAAGCTCTGCCAACCTTCATCACAGCTACAATGATAGATTCATCAACTCTTTGTGTAGGAGTGTGCCTTCTTAGCCTCAGCTTGTAGGGAGGTTTCCCAATCCTAGCAGTAGGAGTCTTTGACTTCAAGTGCACGACATTAGCCACAGGAGAGTAATTCTGCAAGTCCAAGGAATTCACAGAGGAGTCCACCAGAACAGAATCAGCAGGATCACCAGAATGGGCTTTCAGGTCCTCAGCCACAGCTTCATTAATCACATTCACTACCACCACTGCAGCTACCTCTTGGATCAGAGGTACTTCATCCACATCCTCCAGAGCTTCAGTCCTCATCTCCTCAACTCCCAAGCTCCCTACCCCATCTACCAATTCCCTACCTTTAGTGCATTCTGCCACCACCTCCTGACTAGCATAGTTTGGTTGCAAGGAAGGAACTTTGGTTTTCAGCACCTCAGCATAAGAAGGGGGGTGATGTCTAGACACGACCTCCCTGTTTGCCACAATAAAATTCAAAAGCAACATCCAAGAGCTGCCCCCACACCTGAGAATCAGTTTATCAGGAATGGAACCAGCCTTGAAGACATTCACCCTCACTTTCAGAGCACTGGCATCTCCTTCAGTCAGACCAACAACAGCATCCTCAGCCACAGATGCAAACCCGGCAACCATGTTTTCCACCACCTTCCTAGACCTCAGATGCAAAGGCAAACCTCTGATCTCAAGAACACCAGGCCTGGAAGCTGTTCTTTGAGGGGGACGCTCAGGCAAAGAGCCATCAAAGGGGGATACCAGCCGCCAGATCACTGATAATCCACCCAATTTGCTAGTCTGAAAATAGTACTTCTCTCCATCTACTGCACCCACATCAAAAAGCACAAATTGCGACGAAAAGATAACCGCAATTTTCCAAGCATCAGTTGATAAAGGAAGAGATCTCACCAATTGCTGAATTCTATCCAGTGAAAGGGTACCCAACATCACTTCCCCAATCAAAGCACCACGCAGTACCAGCTCCGCTACATTGATATCCTCGATCAAGGGAATCTCCACACCCATAGCGTGTCCCCCGAGAGTTGAGGGGGGGGGAGGGGCATCTGCGGCTCACCCCTAGGACGCGAAGGTGCATTGCACGCCCTACCCCCAAAAACATCGCAAGTCGCCAGGCAGACGTCCCGCTTGTGGCCAAAGCCAACACAAGCAAGACAAAGCAGTGGCTGCCGACAGGTCGCCGCCAGGTGCCCCCGAAGGCAACATCTAAAACAAATCACCTCCCTCCGACTTCTGTCCCAGCCACCTTGATAACCCCTCTTGCCCAGGGTCCTAACTCCATCAGACACATGGATGCCGCGCACATTCCTGTGCCAAGATCACGAGCACCATACCACCCATCCGTCAGGGTCATCGGCACGGGCGTCGAGGCCCCTCGAGCGGCCGGCCATCCTTGCTGGAGCTTCCCGCCCAAAGGAGAATTCAAATTTCGCTGGATCTTCTCTCTCCTCTTTTCGCAGTTAGGGTTTACCCAGATAAATCTTTTGTTTGGATAGATTCCAGGCATTTATCATTGAAATCGAATGGCTGGTCTTTCGTAAGAAGCTGACTTAAGGGCTTGAGATTTGGGAAAAATTTTGTATGAATCTACGGTTGAAACCAACATGACCCAAAAAGGATCTGATTTGTTTTACAGTAGTGGGTGGTGGGAGCTTAGATATAGCATCTATTTTTGCTTTATCTACCGCAATTCCTTGTTTTGATATAACATGGCCCAGGACAATACCTTCCTGGACCATGAAATGACTTTTTTCCCAACTGAGGACCAGATTGACTTCTATGCATTTTTGGAGAGTACTTTCAAGGTTCTTAAGACAATGGTCAAAAGAATCTCCAAAAACAGAGAAGTCGTCCATAAAGACCTCTAAGCATTCACCTACCAGGTCCGAAAATATTGCAAGCATACACTTTTGAAAAGTCGTAGGTGCGTTGCAAAGATCGAAGGGCATTCTTTGAAAAACAAAGGTTCCGAAGGGGCAGGTGAAAGTTGTTTTATCCTGGTCCTCAGGATGAACCGCTACCTGATTACAACTAGAATAATCGTCCAGAAAATAGTAAAAATCTCGTCTAGCTTACCACTCCAAGATTTGTTCAATAAAGGGGAGCGAAAAATGGTCCTTTTCGGTGGCAGTGTTTAATTTTCTGTAATCAATACACACGCACCAAGAAGAGGCGGTTCGAGTGGCTATATTCTCCCCATTTTCATTGGCAGCAACTGTTAGTCCAGCCTTTTTGGGCACTACTTATGTTGGACTAACTCAGGAGCTGTCAAAAATGGGATAGATGATATTTGCATTAAGCCACTTAATAATCTCCTTTCTTATTACCTCATGCATATTAGGGTTCAAGCGCGTTTGTGGTTGGTGGGAGGGGCAAGAATCGTTCTCTAGGTATATACGATGTGTACATTAGGACGGATGAATACCCTTAAGATCAGAAAGGGTCCAGCCAATAGCTTTTCTATATTTACTCAAAACCTGGAGAAGTTTGTGTTCTTGTGCCTCAATAAGTCCAGAATTTATAATCAAGGGTATGGTCTGATTTGGACCCAGGAAAACATATTTAAGGGAGTCAGGCAAAGGTTTTAACTCCAATTGTGGGTCCGACTCCGAAAGAATTTCTACTTTTTGTGTTAGTGGTGAAGTGAGAGTGAAAGGGTTAGCTGAAGTGTTAGCTGAATGTGTGACTAGGGTGGGGGGTGGAATGAAGTGGATTGTTCAGGAACCGTATTAATGACAAAACAGGAACCCAAATGTGAAATCTGCAAAGTTTCCTCCATTATATTTTCCATTTCTGAATCCGAGTCATCAAAGAAATCAAGTTCCTGGAACCTCCTAGAAGCTTAGAAAATATCTAAGGTTACAGATTCACTGCCACACATGATCTTCATTTTGCCAGAATCACAATCAATATTTGCGTAGGCGGTGGCTAAGAATGGTCTTCCAAGAATTATAGGGGAACACTTTAAAGCTTCTGGTACCTCTATGTCCAGGACTAAAAAGTCTACTGCAAATAGATAATTTTTGACTCGAACAAGGACATCCTCAACAATTCCCCTTTGTTTAATTATAAATTGGTCTACTAATTGAAGAGTAACCTCAACAGGCTTTAATTCACCTATCTTAAACTCCTCAAAAATAATTGTGGGGATAAGATTAATTGAGGCACCGGGATCCAATAAGGCGTGATCAAAAGATGTGCCATTAATGATCACTTGAATCAGGGGAGTGCCTGGATCTTTTCTCTTAAGAGGCAGTCGACTCTGCACAACTGAGTTGACTGTCTCAGGATCACCTTTCCTAAATTTCTGAGCTGCCTTTTTGGGGTATACAAATCCTTTAGAAATTTTGCATAGGCAGGTGTTACGACTCGGTTCCCAGATCCCTACAGGACCCGAGACCGGCTCGCCTCGACTAATCTCAAGACCTAGTCATCCAACGAGAAATAACCAAAAGTAGGAAATAATACCACATCCACACATGCATTGTAACTAAGCAGAAGGAAATGCGAAATGGTAAAGGAAAGTAGAGCAAACTGTCTCAAAATAGTACATGCCACCACAACAACAGTGGAAAGAAAACAGAAAGTAACTGGAACAATAAAATAGATGTCTATTAATCACTACAACAGCAGAAAAATGAAAGCTGGAAAGAAACGACTACGGCTGGGCTCGACTGGCCTAGCACCCTCTACAACCGGAAACTCGGGTTGCTCAACTCCTGGTCCTGAATAGGGTTACGAAAAGATAGAGTCAGCGAACGTTAAGTAGAGTGGTGTTTATATTAATTTTGTGCAAGGTAAAACAAGTAATCAGGTTTTGTTCTCATTTCTATTTATTTCATTTATGTATTTCTGGTTCATTTATTTCACAAAGGATCCAAGTATTTCTTGATCTTGCTTGTTTCTCGTGGGAACGATCTTAATTGCAGTCTTTTCCGTGGAGTAGAAGGTACACATGGTACTCTCCTGGCCAGGAGAGTCCCCTACGGTAATCCTACACCCAGTCAACCACCTTGGGGTCACTGTCGCGACGTAGTGGTGACTACGGTACGCGTGATAAGCGCATAGATAACTACCCCGTACTGACATGCGGTCAGTCGTTTCCGCTAGCGGGTACACCTAAAGTACAACACAGAATAGTATAGGACCTTGCCCTCTCAGAACAGGGGTCTCGCCCCTTAGAACCAAACAGGGATCTCACCCCTCCACAGTCCGCGTACCCTCGTCCGACTATCCCGATTTGCCCAGAGGGCCTAAAAGTCGGTGTAGGTTGGTTAGTCCTAATCCCAGGCCCCATGGGGCAGCTAGCTACCTCCCTACACTAGTAGCTCACCTCGGTGCCATGTACGCGAGGGACAACAGGAGTCGGTGTAGAGTGACTAGTCCTACCCCAGGTCTCAACCCAAGGGGTGGCTGGCTCCCCCTCTACACTAAAAGGAACAGTTGCAATCCTTGGTACCATATACACAAGGGCCAGCTCACTTCCCGTCTACATACCAGATTCCTTTCATACTCCGGATTACACTATCCAATTCTCGATTTTTCCATCACATACAGGCAACTCGTGTTTTCATGTCTAAAATAGTATCTTATAATTACACTAATACAATTTCTAGCAATTTATTTTAAACATGCACTCAAGTAAACAGTATAGCTCAAAACAGGCTCATACATTTCTACCCTAAGGTTCATTCCACATCCTAGAGTTTGATGCAATTATTCCAAACAAGCACACTTATTTAAATATTAACAATTGAAGTAAACCACTCTACCGGGTATCACGGGAGGAATGGGGACCTGCATTGCAGATCTCATCGTCTCCGCGGGCCCCGAACACGCTACTGGCTGGTAACCTGTACCATCCACTAATTTACATTAGATGAGCTCAAAATAGTAGGCACTCAACACTAACATGTAGAGAAACTTTAGTGGAAAACAGCGGTACTTCGTTTACGAAAATCCGATTCCGTTTGGGCCTTGAACGACCCAAAAACACGGTTACTATCCAAAATCAAACGTCTGGGACTAGTCTCAGACATCTTAAAAGACGTCAGATCTTACCTTGTGTCTCCTATGAGTTCCTCAGACGTCTGGATCTCTCCGCGACCGTCTGAAGGAAGTTCCAGACGTCAGACTATGCCTCTGATCGTTTGAAAATGCCATCAGACATCGGCGATGTGATCAGACGTTCAAAAGTGCTTGGAAAGGTGCACCGCGTGCCTTTCCGACGTCCTGCACCTGCATATATAATTATAGACCTATTTTCAGCCAGGCATTCCTACGCTACGATCTGCATGGCAAAAAGTGGCGTAGGAAACACGTACCTCCGCACAATAATATGCTTTCACACGTCCGCCTTTAGCTCCGGACGCCCTGTTGCCTCTACAGACATCTAGTCAACCCTCCAGACGTCTGATACTGGAAGACTTCCAGTATCAGGACTCCTCTGCGCAGCCCACCCCGCTCGTGCCTCCGTCCTCAGTCGACGCAGCGGCAGCTCCAGCAGCTGCAGGAGCTTCAGAAGCTCCCCGCTGGCGTCCTCTCTCCCACGAACTCCTCCTCGAGCTCCACCGAGCTCCTGTAGCCTCGAACCCCCCTTCACGTTCTTCCTTCCTCTCTCTCTCCCTCTCGTTCTCCCTCACTCACCCTCTCTCTCTCTCTCTCGCTCTCCCTCCTAACCCTTGTCGCGGCTGCACAGGGAGGATGGCTGGAGGTGGTGGTGGCTGGTGGAGAGTGGCGTGGGTGAGGGGGAGGGGGGATTCAAATAGAAGGGGATTAGGGTTTAGGGGTGTGGGGTGTGGAGGAGAGAGAGAAGCTCTATGCGCCGCCTGCGTGCAGAGCGCAAGGAACGTACAATATTTTCCCACTTTCAGATGTCTGGCCCTTCATCCAGACATCCGAACAGATGTCTGACGATTAGTCCAGACGTCTTAAACACCCCAAACAAGCACCGAGTCATTTCAACATAACAAACTTAAAGGAAGTTTCGTCCCCGAAACTTGAGCTACGTATGGTGCGGAAGAAGTAACGTAAAAGTGCATAACAAACTTAAAGAGGACCGAAGTAGGTCCAAAGAGACGTACCCTCAAAAAGCTCCGAGTACCTCTCCCATATTGCCGCCTCAGGCTCCCAAGTCGCCTCTTCGTACCGCTGGCTTCTCCATAGAACCTTCACCAGTGGTACCTGCTTCCGTCTCAGGCTCTGGACAGCTCTGTCTAGTATCTGTACCGACCTCTCAGGATAGGTCAGGTCGTCTCACATCGACACTCTCGTGGCTCAGAATGTGATTGGGATCGGCGACGTACTTCCTGAGGTTGGACATGTGGAACACATCGCACACTCCAGAAAGCTGGGGAAGAAGGGCAAGTCGGTAAGCAATGAGTCTTACTTGCACCATGACCTCAAAGGGCCCCACAAACCTCGGTGCAAGCTTCCCCTTCACCCCAAAACGTTGTAGGCCCTTCATGGGCAAAACACGGAGAAAGACGTGATCCCCAACCTTGAACTGCACCTTCCTGCGCTTCTTGTCGGCATAGCCCTTCTACCTGCTCTTGATAGTGCAGAGTCGTCTGTGAATCTGCTCTATCACCTCCTGACTCTGCCAGATCAACCTGGGACCAACCTCTCACTTGGTCCCCAACTCGACCCAACTCAAGGGTGCAGTACACCTCCATCCGTACAAGGCCTCGTAAGGTGCCACGCCGATCTACTTCGAGGAATTTGAGCTTAAACCAACAGAGATGACTTTGCAGTTAGCAAATCGATCTATTAAATCACCAAAAGGAATTCTCGAGGATGTCATAGTTAGGGTACATGATTTCTATTTTCCAGTGGATTTCTTTGTCTTAGGCATGGATGCTCCTGAGAATGTGAAGAATACACCGATCATATCAGGGAAACCCTTTCTGGCCACTACTAAGGCCAATATTAATTGCGAGGAGAGCCAAATTGAATTAAAATTTGGGAGCAAGACACTAAAGATTGGCATCTTTAAGGCCCAACAAGGAATTAATTACGATGTTATATAACAAATTTGCGATATCGAGGCTATGGTTGACGACCTATATATCGAGGAAAACCCGACTATTTCTGATCAACCACAAGAGGATCAAAACCCACAATTAGAGGAGTCTGAACCTAACCTAACTACTCCCATAACTCCTTCCTTTACTCCCGACACCCACCCTGAACCAGCTGCTATTGTTGACAACCTAGTAATGGAATTAAAGTCTCTTCCCGATCATCTGAAATACGTCTTTTTGGGTTCCAATCAGACGTTTCCTGTGATTATCAACTCCCGACTCATACTTGATCAGGAAGCACGACTGATTTCTATTCTCCAGTAGCATCGGAGAGCCATTGGATGGACTCTCGATGATCTGACTAATATCAGCCCTTCATATTGCACACATCACATCTACACTGAAGAGGGTTCATGACCATCTCGTGAAATGCAGAAATGCCTAAATCCAAATCTACAGGATGTCGTGAAAAAGGAGATCATCAGGTGATTAGATGTAGGGATCATCTACCCGATCACCAACAGTCGTTGGGTGAGTCCAATCCAAGTTGTGCCTAAGAAGGCAGGGCTCACCGTCATCATGACTGAAACCAGAGAAACCATACCGACCCATATAACGAACTCATGGAGAGTCTACATTGATTATAGAAGACTCAATTCCTCCACGAAGAAGGATCATTTCCTACTACCGCTCATTGATCAGAACCTCGAGAAACTAGCAGGAAATCGATTCTTCTACTTTTTGGACGAGTACTCCGATTATAACTAGGTCACAATCCATCATAAAGACCAGGAGAAGACCACCTTCACCTGCCCCTTCATAACATATGCATTCCGAAGGATGTTGTTCGGTCTCTGCAATGCACCCGCTACTGTTTAGCGGTGCATGCTTGCCATATTCTCAGATAGGGTAGGTGAATACCTTGAAGTCTTCATAGATGACTTCTCGGTATTTGGTGAATCATTTGATGATTGCCTCCTGCACTTGGTCCAAATCCTCAGGCGGTGCATCGACATAAATTTGGTTCTTTCTTAGGAAAAGAGTCACTTCATGGTACCTGAGGGAATTGTCCTGGGACATCTCGTCTCTGAAAAAGGCATCCAGGTTGATTGAGCCAAGGTCAATCTGATTTCCAAACTCCCTATGCCTAGCTTGATCAAAGACATCCGATCCTTTCTGGGGCACATCGATTTTTACCGTCTATTCATTCTTGATTTCTCGAAAATCGCGTGCCCCCTAACTAATCTTCTATCTAAGGATGTCCCCTTTGAAATCTCCAAGGAGTGCACTCAAGCACTTGAGATCCTACATGATTGAGTTACCCAAGCCCGCTTCATCTTCCTCGCTACAGCGCCCGTGCATGTGATGAAGCATGCAGAAGCACATCATCGTGCATGTACGTGATCCAAAGCATCTCCAAGCGCCACGTCTCTGCTCCTCGTGCACACGATCTTCATCTGACTACCAGAATCAACGCGCCCTGCTCCCCGGTTGAATTGAGGCGCTTGGCAAGGCTTGAACGTGCGACCTCTGTCTTGCCCGCAGCTGCATAACCATTGTGCTGTCATGCTGGATTGTCGCGTTTCTCACCAAAGCATGCACGCTCACAGCCGTTGGGCGCGGGAGGATAGAGAGCAGCGGGCATTAATCTCAGCCGTTTGATCAAGATCCAATGGTTGAGATTGATCAATACGTTGAGGAGAGAAAGGGCAGCGGCGATTCCTTAGGCTAATTGGGTAGCTGGGATGATGCCATGGACGGCCAAGATGGCGCCACGTGGTACCATCTTGGCCGTCCATCTTCTGTGACTTCCATAAGGTGCCACGGATGTTGGATTGAACCGATTTTCACACCGTTAGGCTGCGATTGTCGATCTGAACCCATCTGTGCGGTCGAATTTGTCGTCTGAAGTGTGGATTGACACCATCTTGGCCCTTGATCTCTGAGCTTCCTCGGACTATATCTGGTGTTACGGATGTTCAATCGGGGCGATCTTAGAGTCGTTGAACTCCAGTCGTCGCCCTGATCAAATCCGTATGATTAGATACTCGATCCGAAGCTCTGATTAAAAGTCGCCCTGTCCCTAGTCATAAAAGGAGACAATTACTATACAATTTGTACAATTCGACCTAAATGCACGATTATGCATGTTTATGCAATATTTACAATGCATGATGCTAATATGACACTAAGAACATGCATTAGAAGACATTTTTGGCTATTTAGATGTATGCACATCACACTCCCATGCCTATCTTTTGCTAGTCTCTAGCATAAACTACATGTTATTTATAAAAGAATTAGGATTAGATTACTCGGGCAAAAGTCATTTTCAACATTAAGAAATTTTTACTTTGGACCTGTACTTCAAAGACACAACAGCACCCAAATATCTGCCAAAATACAGACCGCCTCAAGCCCTCACCTTATTCTAAGAAGGATCTCTTTTTCTCTTTTTCTTCTTTTCTAATGTTTTTGGATTTTGGAGTTTAAGGTTACAGAGTGGCTTTCTATGGCCACTCAATCCACCAAAGACTTGATGAGAACCCCAAGTTATAAGCATCTTTTTGTGAATGTGATAGACTCGTTGATTGGCAATCAGAACGGACTTCGGGTTTCTACGCCCCTAGGTGACCTTAAAAGAAATTCTGCCTAAAGGTATATCTATACGACCGGTAGCTTTCTCCCTACTTTTATTTTTTATGAGGTCAACACAAGGGTGAATCCAGTGTATATCTCACCGACTTATTCTACTTCTTCGCTTATTCCTAAGTGTTTTAGGAATTAAACGTGCATTTCTTGAGCGGGGATCTGGACAACCTATCAATGGGTTGTTACCCACGATAACTTGCCAGCCATACTTGTGCAACGAAGTGTGACTTATTTCTTTGGTTTCTTTATTTCTTTTCTTTTCTTCTTTTCTTTTTCTTTTTCTTTTCTTTTTGAACTTTTTCTTTTCTTTTCTTTAAGTATGTGGCTTTCTTTGTCTAAGATTTACCTAAAGGCAGTAGGAAAAGAATGGTCTTGTGGTTGGGCTCTTAATAACCTACCAATGGACTGTTACCCACGATAACTTACCAGCCATACCACCCTAGAAGATTCATTAGCTACCCAATTTCCATAAAATCCACCGAACAAGAAGTCAATGCAAATAGTGTGTAGATGCTTAGACTTAAAGTTCCATCAAATCAGAGGGTGGGTTGATAAGTCGTGTACTGATCACCCCAACTTATTTAATCAAATTGAAATAGAATTTAGGATGGCGAAGACCCGATAAACAAATCCACATTTTAGTGGATACCTGGGTTGATTAAGCCCAAAGACCTGAAGGGTCTTAGTATCTAGATCCTACTGTATTATTTTCTAAGATTGAAAAGTCCTAATGTCCAAATATTCTTTCCTAATTTTTTTTCAAAAATAAAGAGAATAAAAGGAATCAACGGAGCTAACAAGATGATTTAGAAATGAATATCCACCCCCCATGCCTATCTAATGCAATGTCCTCATTGTATTAAAAGACATGAAATAGAGTGGAATAGAATAAAAAGCACCTGAATTGCGTGAATAACAGGTCAACTCCGAAATGAAAAAAACCTATATATGTGCTGAAGATCGTGCCTTCAGCTAGGCACACTATACAAATAAAGAAGAAACAAAATATTCATAGGTGCAGGTTAGAATCAGAATAAAAAGATTCACCTCAAGACCTACCAGTAGATGTCCACAGATGTGGACTAGATTATGGTGCAAACCCATACCCCATGGTCGAGTATATCTAAGGTTCTAGATGAAAATTATCCAAAACTTGAAATTAGTATGCAAGCGGGCTCAGGCCTACGATTTGCGAGGATGCAACCCAAGACCAAAAAGTCAGGTTATAGAAAAATCAAACTCAAAAAGATAATCAATGAATGTGTGCTTGGGTTGGACATCCTCTAAAAATATGTCAAAAGGGTCTTGGTAGAAGGTTGGAAGTTTTAGACAAATTGGAACCCTTAGACTTGGTTTTCTGCTTCCTCCGGAATCGACTCCCCATATAATCATCTCCCACTTTCTATCCTCTGCAATCAAAATTTGAAATTCTGGGACCTCCTATATATTAATCACCCCATCTGAATTTTTCAAGTCTAAAAGATGTGACTGAATCAGAATGGACTTGGGTTTAGTAATTTCAAGATCAAAATCATCAGTAAACTCTATGGTGTGTGATTGAGGATCGGAGTTATGAATTGAATCCTTCAAACTAGGATCTGAATCTGCCATGCGAGCCCCAACAGAATCAAATTCCTCAATTTTAGGGCCATCAAATAATTTATCAAATTCCTCCGACCCAGTTGTCTCACTAAAATCATGTTCTGTAAACTTATGTAAGACTTCGCATAATGATTCTTCATCTTCAGAATCAAAAGAAATCTAAATTCGCATTAATATGTGTCTCAAAATCATCAATCACTTTCTAATCCATGGAGACATACGTTTTCTCGTACCCCAGCTCAGGAATATCCTGTGAAGAAATCAAATCATCCTTATTTGATTGCTTTAGAACAACCTAGTCAATCCTAGTCTCGTAACACGTGTCCCCCCAAACAGGTACCTGAACGGGTTCTGACATTGGCTCTCCTAAAGGGGGTTCATCTTAGGAATCATCCCAAGATTAAACTAAAGCAACCATAAATTTCATCCTCAATTTCGATAATTTCCCAAGTAAAAACTCACCCTGGCCCTTATCCTTAACATCCTGAAGCCAATCCAACAGATACTTGTTAATATCATCAATCATTTCAATCAGGGGCTCTAATTCTTCAGTACAAGATGTTGGTTGAGCTTCTAAAGATTGTATAGTATTCCTCAAGTTAGTCGACACCTTCTCTTAGACCTGGTTAACCTAAACCAAATGGTTTGGTTCAGGGTTGGGTGGGTTTGGGTTCAGTGCAGGGGAATCTACGAATTGAGGATCTTGATACCTTCCCTGATAATAGGTCATTTCAGGTTGTTCATAAGGTGGTGATGACCTAAAGGCAGTGTATTCTAGGGAGGGGTAAGGATCAATGAATCCTTCTTGATTATAGATCATATTAGGTTATCCAAATGAGGGCGATGATCTATAATCAGTGTAGCTTGGAGAAGGATAAGAATCAAGATCATGGTGTCCAGGGTTAAACCCTGAACATGGAGATTCGGAACTGTATCCCCAATCAGAATTATCCCAACTAGAAGATGAATGAGAATAAGTCTAATTGGAATAATAATCATTTTGGGAATAAGTAGTGGTAGAAGGGTAGGAGTGGAAGTTTGAATAGGATGTGGAAAGATCTATGATAGAACGGGAGGAAGAAAGGTATCCTACAATACAAACAAACAAACTTGTCCTTAAGTGGGCTAACCTAAAGACCTACAAACTCCCAAAACTCGTTTTGAGATTAATAAACGATTTGATCTACTTCTTTCCGATCAATCCAACCAGTTAGAGGGAAGATTGGGGAGAAGGTTCTTCCTTTGGCTTGCACCTCAAGTTTCTAATGTACCCCTAGCCACGATCATTTGATGCTACTCCCCTAGCTAGACATCAGATTGAACAGTAGAAACAGACTAATAGAAAATAATCTCGATCTGGGCTCCGAAGAGCGAGTCCAATCCTTAGGGCCAACGTCTACTCTATTTTAATTAGGATTTGGTTTGAATGTGCTTTGGAATGTGATGGACCCTTTATCTGGGTTGTGCCCTTAATGATTGATTGATATGTGTGTGCGTGCACAACCAGTGATTTTCAAGCAAGATTATTTTTTAATGCGGTATATTTTAGGATTTAAATCTTACTTAGTAGCTTTTAGGATTCAACTTTAGGTATATTCAATCAAGTTAAGTTGGCACACCAGGTTTTGAAAGCATAGGTTAAGATGTTTTCCTTTAAAACTTAAAAGAATGTGAAGTGCTTGGTAAATCCCTAAAAGTTGAACCTATGTGGCAGCTACTTGATGAGTTGATTTTAATTGAAATGATGTGGCCCAATCAACTTAAACAATTGGCCTGTTGCATTACTTAATCAGGCACACAACTAATTACCTAATCTGATTTCTACTCGATTATGTATTTGGGTATGTGTACCGATTCCAAAGATCGGTTTATCGGTTGAGTTTGAAAATCAGAAGAAGTTATGTACCTCTGTGAGAGATTTTTAAAAATTTTTCTTTTATATGCAGAGGGTGAGGCAAGTGTAGGTGTCAAACAAACAATCAAAACTAACCTTAGAGTTTATAAGAACACCTAAGTTGATTTTTTTGTTTGTATTATTACGTGGTGTAATGAAAACTAATGAGTGGGGAGGTGGGGGTAAACTTACAGACCCTTCAACCGTACTTTACTCCAATCTACCGCTTTTGCTTGCCTCAAGAGAGTACTTGCAATCACAATAAGAAAGGAAAGTGAGGTAAAAGATAAGTAAGGAGGGAAAACGCGAAGAATCAAAGAGTGTTGCCTCCAAGGCAACAGCGCCAAAATGTTGAAAGCGGAAAACTACGCGATCATAATTGGATTTTGAAAACCCGTCGTTGTAGTTCAATTTGCGAAGAAATCCGTCAACAGATAAATCTATACCGAAACTCTAAAAATTCTAAGTCAAACACAAGGAGGCAGACGTTTGATTACAAATACACATTTGTTTTGTTTATTACGAAATAAATTAGTTAGTCGAAAACTAGCTATCTATTTAACAAATAATAAATAGAAGAGAGAGAGAAAATATTACAAATAAAGACAAAAGAGAGATAGAATAAACATAGATCTCATAACCAAATGTTGTTCATTACACTAATCATTACAACTAGAAAGTAGGAAATCTACGCTAGAAAGCAGTAAATCTACTCTAGAAAGCGGTAAAGAAAATGGAGAGAGAAGTATTCTCATCGACGATTGCTTGGAGGAGGAGTCGAACAGGGCAATGCCTGGAAGACAGAGGACGAAGTAGGAAGGTGGACGAAGCGGGAGGAACCAAAGGAGAGGCAGGACGTCGTCGTCGTCACGAGATCCGCTTCCCGAATGGAGTGAAAAGACAGCCACGGGATGCTCCACGAAGGGAGAGAAGGTGGAAAAATTCTAATTTTTACTCTATAGGAGCATCCCGGGTTTAGGCAAGCCCTTAGAACTTTGGAGGGGGTGAGAGAAGAAAGGAATGGATGATAATTTTGTAGGGTAGGGGTCTCCTTTTATAGTTGCAAGAATTGGGAGCAATTTGGTCATTCCATAGTCAAAAACATTAATATCAGGTCTTTAGTGACAAATTTATTCGTCACTAAAGACATGTCGTGGGCGACGTGTGCACGCGCCGCGCGTACCTCCTCTCCTGCGGCTCAACGCAAAAGCCACGTTCTCACAAGATCAACCATCCGATCTCAAGATCGGACGGCTTAAAGTCGTTCCTCGCCCGCTTCATCTTCTTCGCTACAGCACCCGTGAGTGCGATGGAGCATGCAGAAGTGCGTCATCGTGAGCGTACGCGATCCAAAGCATCTCCATGCGCCACGTCTCTGCTCCTCATGCGCACGATCTTCATCTGACGACCGGAATCAACGCGCCCCGCTCCCCGACTGAATTGAGGCACTCGGCAAGGCTCAAATGCGCGACCTCTGTCTCGCCTGCAGCTGCATAACCATTGCACTGTCGTCTTAGATTGTCGCGTTTCTCACCAAGGCAAGCACGCTCACAGTCGTTGGATCAAGATCCAACGGCCCAGATCCGATCGTGCGTGCGACGAGAGAAAGAGAGGGCGTGCAAGGATAGAGAGCAGCAGGCGTTGATCGCAGCCGTTAGATCAAGATCCAACGGCTGAGATTGATCGATTCGTTGAGGAGAGAAAGGGCAGTGACGGTTCCTTGGGCTGATTGGGCGGTTGGGATGGCGTCACGTGACATCATCTTGGCCATCCATCTTCTGTGACTTTCAGAAGGTGTCACGGATGTCAAATTGGACCGATTTTCGCACCATTAAACTACGATCGTCGATCCGAAGCCATCCGTGTGGTCGGATTTGTCGTCTGAAGTGCAGATTGACACCATCTTGACCCTTAATCTCTGAGCTTCCTCAAACTATATCTGATGTTACGGATGTCCGATCAGGGTGATGTTGGAGTCGTTGAACTCCAATCGTTGCCCTGATCAGATCCATATGATTGGATCCTCAGTCCGAGGCCCTAATTAAAAGTCACCCCATCACTGGCCATAAAAGGAGACAATTACAATACAATTTATACAATTCGACCTAAATGCATGATTATGCATGTTTATGCAATATTTACAATGCATGATGCTAATATAACACTAAGAACATGCATTAATAAACATTTTTTGCTATTTAGATATATGCACATCAAATGTATGCCTCTTAACAAAGGAATACAACTTAAATCGTAAAAGTAATCAGAGATAAACTAGGATTTGTGCTACGATCATTTTCAAAGAACGTGATTAATTAAATCACTTAAAACAGGTACTTGTAAGCAAGTACCGTTACTGTTCAACAATACTGGTATATGCAAGGCACAAGTTTGAGCATATGTCTCAAACTGTAAACAACTAGTACCAATACTAATCATGAGTACCGGTACCTTATGGTCACAGTTCGAAGATTCAGTTCTGGCCTGAACTTTACAAGTACTGGTACCCATGATGAGTACCGGTACAGATAGGTTACTGTGCCTAGTGAGTCTCAAACCTGGGAGTCACAAGTACCGATACCCATGATGAGTACCGGTATAAGGACAGTTATGTGCTAGCTACAGAAGAAACTGTAGGCAACTAGTACCAGCACCAATTAGCCATTGGCTCAAAACTGAACAGTTGGAAAATTAATTTTGACAATATGGACATTGGGATTTAAACCCCAACGTCTAGTTGGCATTCCGCTAAGGTCCTAACTTTATAAAAAAACCTTAGGACTCTTAATTTGCACACAAGAAATAGAAGAGAAATTCTAGAGCTATATTTCAGATTTCCACCACATTTTGAAGAGAAGAAAATTATTTGCTGCTCTCAACCTCTCTACACTTTGCAAACGTATCAACATGTTTTTCTTTTATGCATTTACGAAACAAATCACGTCCGTTCTAGGCTCTCAAATTGGTAATATCATTTATATACTTGTTTAGAGGCTTAGGTTTTTTTGTTGTAAGATTTCTCTTTCTTACACTAGTGCTCTATTTGTAATTGAGCTTATTGCTCGTTGGGTTATGATAACCCGTTTTTGTACTTGGGTTGAGGTACCCCATTAATTACCTCAACTAGTAAATTAATTCCCTTAAGATTGAGAGAATCAGGTTAAAAATCCTAAGCTGGGAGGCTTAGGCAGTGGAGTACCCAAGTGAGTGGGGAACCACTTTACATCTTATTTCTGTGATTATAATTTATGCAAATCTTTCTGGTTATTACTAATATTATGTTTAAGAGTTTGTGCACATAGCCATCTATTTATAGATCCTATCACCCCTTGGTCTATTTAAAGACCATCATGGATGGCCAAGAGACCCATCTAATTCTTAGACTCCATTCGTCCACACCATTGGCAAGCACCATCAACTTTCTCCACTCCACCTCCACGTTCAAGGGCTGGAGTAAGTCCACCACCTTCTCAAGAAGCTGGCCAACCACCTTGGCTGTCCCTCTTTTCCCCTCCCACCACGTCAAGCCATACAGCCATTGGAGACCACCTCCAATGCCTATTTTCTGTTAGCTACTTCTTCATTGTTTAAATTTCTACATTATTTTCTGTTGGTGATAGTAGTATCTGTTGGTACTAGAGCACCACGATCATTTGTTTTGATGATAACAAAACACGTGTTATTTAACATTTTCAATTTGAGTCCTAGATTTCAGGTCAATTGCAAATGTGGACGTGTTTAGACGGAGTTCGAGCTCGCATCCAGGACGGATTGGAGGAGCTTGACGGAAAACAGAGGAGGTTCGCGTGGAGCGAAAGATTGAAGATGGAAGGAAATGAAGAATAGGATAGATTTCCTTCTTTTGTACTTGTTGTATTTTTTTCGTTTCTTTTGTTGCTCTTTATTTCCTTAGATATTTCATGTTAAAGAGCCTCAAAGAACCCTAACAGTAGTCCTAGGAACACCGGCACAACCGTAGGATACTTAGGTTTTCTGTAGAATACTTAGAAAACCAATATAGGGTTCAAATAGACTTTCCAGACGTCTAATTCCCAAATCAGACGTCTCATAATGTATTTTAAGACGTCTGACTGTTGTTTCAGACGTCTGATAACTGTTAGGCTGGACATAGTTAGTTCTGTCTGATGAAATCAGACGTCCAGACCTTAGACCAGACGTCTTAGGAGACGTCTGATGACTTTGCCAGACGTCCAATTAGTGGACCGTTGGCTGGCTTCGCAAACACTCCAGATATGACCGTTAGAGCCTTATCAGACGTCCATAGGACTGTCCAGACGTCTGATAAATGACCGTTTTGCCTCGGCTGACCCAAAATCTCTTCTCAGAGATTTTCTAGCTGTTGCAACGTTTGGAAATCAATCCCCACAGTAAAAGTAGGTTTCCAGACGTCCATACTTAGTGCCAGACGTCCTGTATGTCGTCTGATGGAGTTGCACAAAAACCCTGTTTAGATCTGATCCAAGTCAGGGAGAAACCCGCATAGAATCAGACGTCTGACATTTAAATCAGACGTCTTAAAGTGGCCTTCCAGACGTCTGATGCCATAGTTAGACGTCTGATGACCCTGTCAAATGCAATCATTGTCCTGATTTCGGCCTGATTCTCTTGGGCTTTGCACCCAACGGCTATAGAACCTTTCTTAAGCCTTCCAAAACCTTCCTAAGGCCTCTATAAATAGAGGGGAGCCTTTGCAACTCAAAAACACACAAGATATACACCTAGAGAGACCAAGATACACTAAGATCAAGTATTTCCACTCTCTTGTGTCCAAGAAGCACTTGCTCTCTAAGCTCAAGCTCCATCATCTTGAGAGCATCATTCCCTTCGCGCACCCGCTCTCCCGCCGTTGTCTACGAGAGCGACATTGCGCCGTTGCATGGCTCACGCACCCGCGTCATCGTCGACGCACTCCTTGCAAAGGAGAGTTTCCTAAATCCTATAGAAGCTTAGGTTTATTACTTTGCTGGCTCTATAGGTTTGTTGTTTATTTTACCTTTGTTATTTAGTTGGGTATTCGCTTTGCGAATTCCCGTCTCCTTCGTGGGACAAAATCCTTCTCGTGGAGAGAAGGGGTTGAGGAACGCTACCCTCGTACTTGTAGCGTGATTGTACTGAGGTTGAATCACCCTCGTTTTAAAGTGATTCGTTTAGTGGATTTGATCAACTAGGTTGATCGGAAAATCCTAACTCAAGAGGGTTAGGTGGTGGTTTTCACCCGATTTAAGTTTCCACCTAAAAACTCCTGTGTACATTTTGTGATTGCTTATTTTTGTGAGATTATTTATATTTTCAATTCCGCATTTTTTTTGTCACGCTGATCTCACCCCTCCAAGTAGGAAACTATCAGTATCCTCCATTCCTACGACTGCATGCATAACCTATATTAGATCCATGCATGCACGACTTTTCTGTTAGAATAGTACTTTCAAGCTTTCATGTACAAGAATTCCTCTACATTTGATTGTAATGACAACATCTTTGAGGAAATGAAATCACAACTTGCATGATATCTAATTCATCTATATTGCAATCATTGCTTGCTTTATATTCTATCTTGTTGCAACTAAAATGTCTCTTTCGAAAGATATAGAGTATTTAACGATTAACAAATATTCTGTGGGTCACCATCATATAGTTAAGATAGTGCACACTAATATGCATACCTTCACATTTTTATTATTTTTGACTCATGAGCACGTCTTACAAGTTAACAACGCAACCGATAAATCCTATATTCGTATTTTAAACATCGGACTACAACTTTAAGCTAGTAGAGAAATCAAATCAATTTCGCTTTTAAATGCCTCCCTAAGATCGATCAAGACTCACCGTCTCGTTATATAAATTTTTGTTTGATTTGTGATTATCACTATACCACGACGTATTTTTAAACAAATACGCATTTTACAACCTCAACAGCATCATTTCCTTATACCTAGCTTGTTGACCTCCTACCAACTAAATATGAATGCAACCTATTTATAGTAGAATATATTTATTGTATTCCTACTAATGTTGGGATTAGCTGTGAGGTCCAATTAAGGGGAAGGTAATTCTCACTCTCGACATAAAAATTATTAGAGGCCAACTATAGTTGGAAGTTGATTTGACATTCTTTTCAGTTTTAGAATATGCTTTTCAGTTTAAAGTTTTTATCACTTGACAGAGGAGAAAATTCTTTCATGCAGATTTACCATTGTGCAATGATTGAAAGATCGTTTTAGGTAGTCTAAATTAGCTTGTGACTTTCTCTTGTATCAGAAGGGTGGATCTATTCTAGAAATTTTGGTTGGTCTTGTGTTAGATTGGCATCATAACAAGCATAAAGGTCATTATTCAAGATGCTTTAAAAATTCCCCTATTGTTACTCATTGTCATCACAATGTCAAAAACATGGTATAATGGTGCATTACAAATTTATGTCTATTAAGTGAATTCACAAGATATTAGCTACTAGCTTTTTGGGCTAACCATGTGCTTTGGCAAGAACCTTAGTTCACATTCTCACTTCTTGCAAAAATGTTTGATTCTTTTGATTATGAAAATTCCCACATAAGCTGGCAATCTACAATAATAAAACTAATTCCTTGGGTAGCTATTTTAGTTCCTCTGTATAACAACTACAATTGATTGGGTGGGTAAAAAATGAATCTTTGGTGATCAATTTAAACTTAAAAATTTCAGAAAATCACATCAGAAAAAAATGAAATTAAACTTAAGATTAATATGGGAAAATTGTATCTGCATTTGCCTATTTAAAATCAGGCCATAAATGAACGTATTCAGTAAGCTTTACCTATTACAAAATTTGAAAGGTATAACCCCAAGCTCTAGCGTCTTGACATATTTGATTTTGTTAGGAGATCCGAAATCCTGTCATTCATTCCTTATTCCACAATCTCTTACTCATTGTTTGAAGCCACATATGTTCCATCCTCCACATCTATGTTCATATCACAATCAAATTTGTCGAGGTCTTGATGGCACCCATACAATGATGGTACTAAGCCAACCTACAAAAGAAACAAGAATACAAACAGTAATTAGTTTACGCAATGAAATAAAATCAGGATGATAGAAGTTGAAGACCTATTTATTAAATCTATTAAGGATTGGAATCATCGTTTTAATGGTTATTACAATCAGTCCATACCGCAAAATACAAAGTGACCACTGTAATGCCCACCTGTAATAAACAAAAGATGAACTCAGAATATGACAAAATTATGACAATGTAGTTATTTTGTTCATATCTTAAGAAAATTTTATGGTAACACAAAATAAGGAAATGAAAATGCATATATCCAGAAATGATTTAAAAATGAAACCTAAATTGATCTACATAGGATATTTCATTCTCAAATCATCCCCTGAAAACCATGAAAATACAAGTACTTATTTCAAAAATAACTAAAACAACCTGTTCATAATGCAGTTATGAATAAGTGCAAAATCATGAAGCATCTGTAAGATAGACACGTTTATACACTACCAAAAGGAGACAAATGATGCAAAGGACCTTGGTATCATGGGCATTAGATAAGGAATAGATGGTGATTGAATTGGAATGAGAAATATATCATTCTATTTTCAATCTACTTTACAAGCACAGATTGTTGCCACATCTACATTGATTGCTTGCTTAAACAAGTATTCTTTGTTACCATAATAGTAGAATTGTATAATCCACGGTGTCCAATGACATTTGATCAACTTTCCAGTCAAGTATATTTAGTTGCTATTGTAGATTTGGTTATGTATATGAATTCCATCCATGCTTGTTTCTATACTCGTTTATATTGATATGCATGGATATCCATACCTGCACATCCATAACCCTTTTTTACTTTTGCTTTCTTTTCCTTTTCTTTTTCATTTTTTTTCTTTTGTCTTTTTCCAGAGGGTTTCGTGATCATATTATAAATAAACTTGAAAAGGCATGGAAACATCTATACCTTTGATTGGTACCCATCCACCTTTACTCAACTCTGCAAGCTACCACCAAATACCACAAATAAAGCAATTTCAGCCAGTTAATTTAGACTTACAAGATTATGTTCAATATTCTAACATAGATAATAATCCTTTGGTTAATTGTAGGATCTGGCAAGAACAGTAAGAAAGTGAATTTCCACTGACATTGTGCCCTTCTCTAGACTTGCATATAACAGAAAAATTAAAATTCCACATGCAGTTCCAAATTAATTTCTTAAATGAAAGTTTATGACGTTTTAATTGGTCAAGTGATACAAATAATCCAAGAATCAAAATTAAAATTTTCACCTTCATAACACCCCTCATGCCAGTTGGATCAAAAGCCCTAATGTGTCCTCCTTAGCAAGAACAACAGTACCCTCAAGAAGCCATTCTTACTATGCTGCAGCCTAATACTTGGCATCAAACTTCTAAGGTCATGTTAGTCTACATCTTCAGTTCTTGAAGAACAACATGTGCAGCATTGCGCTTAGCAACACCTATGACACCACCACCTAGATGTGCCTTACTGCCACACAAGTACTGGTCTTTGAGAGGTGTCCTGTATCGTAACCTACCAAATACAACCATTAGCCTGGAGTTATGTCTTGCTTCAATCTCATCTGAAGAGAGACTTGAAAATGTCATTAAATATCTTTACCAAAATAAATGCATTGCAAGACTGAAATTCAGATATGTTAGATTAACTTATTATGCTGGAAATATTGGTCAAGTAATACTTTAACCTCTGAATAATAACATGTAATACAGGACCCTAAGATTGACCTTCTTTTATCTTTTCCTCCCTTCTAAAGTATATAGAATGTCATCAGCAGTTGTAAACATTAGTCCATTAGTCAACAACAGTGAACTTACAGCCGAACATCTACCATGGGGTAAATACCCCCAACACTTCATTTCTCTCCTCACCAAACAATGCCCATGAACAACACATTGTTAATGCACTCTTACATGCATTCGATGGCTAAATATTCAGAAAAGACGTTCTATTAACATTTCTTCTCTATTTGATTTTTCCTAAACAATAAAACATTACTTGATAACATTAAGATTCCCCCATGATTGCTTGAAAATACCAACTGCGTAGTTCTTTTAGTTATGTTGGAAGATTCCAACCTAATTGTTACTCAACCTATAGTTCAAGAAGCCTAAATTAGCCTTCAACATACATGAGAGATGCCAATGCAAATCATGCCATCCTTTTACAGGTTGAAGCAAGAACATGGTATCTAACCCCATTGCACCAATAAATATATTTCATCCAATCAGAACATTCAAATAATAGTCTAGAATGTGTTCATCAACAAATAGCAATAACTTGGGAAAATTGAAGCCACTCATGCAATTAAGGCAATACGGGTTTACATTAAGTCGGTGAAAATATTCGCCTGTGAGACCAAACTCCCTTTCAAGATTAGGTGGACTGAGCATTTCAAAGTCAATAATAGATGAGCTAAACCTAGGAGCATATTCATCAATTAAGGAGAAACACTTTTTTGGAAATGAATCCTAAAAGAGACAATGTTATATGAATTTGAACCCATATCTTAGATGCTTAAGGTCCATGGCATAATCTTTGCCTATTAACCAACTACTTGGCCTGCTTGTGTTTGGCATGTCTTGACTTGAGATCTGCAAGGGAACTCACCCTTACTTATCTTTCCAGCTGCCTTCAAAAAGTTTGCAGGGAGTATATTGAGTAAAAAGATATATCGCATGCTTATCGACAATACAATAATAAGCAACTCACGGGGGCTCACTTTTTCAAATATTTTTTAGTATAATATGTTTTTCTTTTTTCTTTTTCATGAAAGAGAAGCATTGTGGAATTCAACATAGGGGCATTGAGTAATATTTGGTGTGAATCATGCATTAGTTATATGTTTTCATAATTATGAGATATTTTTAACAAGAAAGGCTCAACAACTACGCATAACAAAACCTTTAGTCTTTTGCATGCTACTGAGTACAATGACATTCCCATGTGAAACAATCTTTTTCGGAAAGAGATGAAACTGTAAATTGAAAAAAAAAAAGAAAGAAAGAAAAAGAAAAGTGGGGAAGGGGAATGGGCGGAGGAAGATGACTAGTCAAGGGAAGGGGGAGGACGTTGGGGATGGTTGCGGGTGGGAGGAAGGATGTTCGAGGGTGGGGTAGTCACACATGGTGACGGTTGTAGAGGGAAAGGGAGGGGGTTAGGCAGCTGTACAAGGTTGGAAGGGAGTGCTGTAGGGGTGGTCATGTGTGAGGGGAAGGGGTGTTATGGAGGGAGGTCAGGTGTGTAAGGAAGGGGAGGGTAGAGGTATCGAGGAGTGGAAAGAGAAGGGAGAAAAGGAAGCAGCATCGTGGTTGGGAAGAGGGGTCGAGGATGGGAGTAAGGGGTGTTGGGTAAAAAGCACAGGTAGTGTGGGTGAACGGGATAGAAATAGAAACTGACCTCAACGTAGGAGGGTGCAATGGAGAGGTTGTCAAAGGAGGGTATGTGACTGGAGAAGGCACGGACGAGCAGCAGGAGACCGGAGAGGTGGGCTGATCTCACCGGAGAGGAAGGCATGGGTGAGCAGTCCATTGATCTTGTTGTCGAAAGGTGGGCGGCCGAAGATAGAGAGCCGCCGGAGAGATGAGGGCATCAGTGGAGAGAGGAGAGTCGCTGTCGGAGGTTGAGAGCCAATGCTAGAAATCGTTGGAGATGGGGGACGATAGGCTGGAAGGGGAGGGAAGGAGGAGGGCTGTGGTTGGGGAAGATGAGAGGGTTAAGGATACAGGACGAGTGGGAGCGGCAACGAGCGGGAATAGGAGGGGAAAGTGCCTCTCCTTTTTTCAGAAAAGTTTCAAGCTGTTGATGTCATCCAGTGGCTCGTATTACATTCTCAAACCTTTTTTTTTATTCCGCGAGTTCACAAGTCTCCCACCCTTCCTCTCTCTTTAAATATATAGACACACAAATATAAATTACTATTTTTTTAGGTACAAGGTTGGGTTAATGAATACTTGCATTCTTAATAAATCTAATTGATATTTTTTGAAAATTTATTTTTAAAAATTAGGATGATGATATATTAATACATATAATGGTAAATATATTTGTTATTAATACTTTATGTCTCTATATTTTGTATATATAGGGGCATAAAAAATTGTCAATAAAGTTAACTGTCGTTTGATTAAAGAGTTATAATGTCATATAAAAAATGTTGCCACTAATCAAATTGCAGCTAAATATCATTTTTGTTGTAGTGATTTGTGAGTTTATTTTGGCTTAATCCTCCTCGTGGAAGCCACCTGATCCTTATGATTACATTTTTATAGATTTTTCATGGAAGGTTGTCCACCACATAAAAATGCGACTTATCATTTTATTTTCTTATCTTAATCAAGCGAAAATCAATCTATCAAATGGCATTGTTGCTAGGAAGGCAACGAGATTAATAAACTCGCAAATATTTTTCTATTTTTACTGGCTTCTTGTTGAGCCTATATATTTATTAATCTGTCATCTTGATTTCGGCATGTGGCATATCACGTGGAAAAGGAGAACCACGCCGGTTGCATTTTGGTGGGCCTTGATTCCACTTGGGAGGAGGCGAGTAACTGGAGTTTCAAGAAACCCAGAGGTTCACCTAGGAGGACTTCTCCTATTTTCCTACTTCCATTTAATTAGGTTTTAGGGTAGAATTTAGACTCAAATTATTTTATTTCATTGCTACCTGACCATGTTAGCTCGGTGCTCCAACATGAAACACCCCCCAAGTTGAAAGACCCAAGAGCTGCATATATTCCAGTGGTTATAGGTAACCAACGCATTGTTGAAGCTCTGCTCGATCTGGGTGTGGGGGTGAACATTTTGCCGAGCTCTATTTAGGACCTTATGGAGGAGGCGATTTGAAGCCTAGTCCTATCATTTTTCAGGTCATAGACAGATCGCTTAAGACACCACGAGGATTGCTAGAAGATGTCCCTGTGAGAGCGGCACATTTATTTTTCCTTGTTGATTTTCTTGTGCTAGATAATGACCCATCTAATCCCACCAAAACATCCATTACTCCGAGACACCCCTTCTTGGCCACAGCCAACGCCTCTATCAATTGTAGATCAAGGGCACTTAAAATAGGCTTTGGAATAAGAAAATCAGGTTGAATGTTTTTGATGACTACAACCAACCCAAATTAGACAGTTGTTCTGAGATTGAGATGATGGATAAGATCATTGAAGAGAGTACTCCAACACTCTTACATAGTGATCCCCTTCAGATGGTCATATCTAAGGACCAGCCTCAGCTTGTCAAAGAAAATGAAGGGGATATGCTCAAATTGGAATAGTTGCTAGCAGTGCACACAGAGTCCTTGTCTGCTTCGAATCCTAGACCTTGAAGGTAAAGCTACTACGAGAGGCAGGGACATCTCAGCTTGTACCCTCAATCCAAAAGGTTGCTCATAGCGAAAAAGCATGATTTGATAAAATTAGGGTTTTGAGTCGTTCCAACACACAATTTCACAATTGCTTTTAAATTTATAAAACCTAGATAGTGGAGTATCTAGGGTCGTCCAAGGAGGCCAATTCGTTAATCGCATGAATTGATTCTCTCTCTCGCCTCTCAAATATGCACTTTCCTTTTGTGATTTTGATTTATATTGTTTTTAGGGTTTTTAGAGACAATTGGGTAATTGGAAGTGAAGTTAACTATGCTTAATCCTATGCCTAAGTGACAATAATGAAGCCTTCTCCTCTAAGCTCACCCTAGGCAAGTACGCCTAGGGTAATTAGAAGAGAAGGGGTGTGGTATGCACTACAACTAAAAGAGATGAAAGAAAAACACACTAAATTAAAACATGAACTTGGAAGGCAGTGAAAACTTGTATTATTGGCAGAGTAAAACACAGGTAGAGGAATGCTTGTTACATGAAAACAAATAAAAACACTAGCTAATACAAGAACTTGGAAAGATAAAGAAGAAGGGGGAATTCTTTGGTAGAAGATCCGGATGGCCCTTACTCCAAGTGTGGTTGCTCCACACTTGAAAAGAGTTATCCTTCTCTTTCTTCTTCCTCCTCCAAGTTGTCTCCTCAAGGTGAGCATCAACCACCTTGTTCCTCCTCTTGCATGGCCGTCCTCTCTAGTAGAAGTTCTCCTCCTCCTTTGGCATGGCACAAGTGATAGGAAGATGGAGAAAGAAGGCACCAAGGGGGAGGGAGGTTGCCCCCTTGATCTTCTTCTCTTCTTCTCCTTGGTCGTGGGTTTAGGTAGTGTAGGGTGGAACTAAACTAATGGAAGAGATGATATTTAGGTGGTAGTTAAGTGGGGTATATATAGAAGTGGAGAGGGAGATGGTTGGTGTGGACATGTGTAGGGCTAAGATTGATTCTAAGGGAGGTTATGGGGATCCTAGGGCCTAGGTTAGTTGGTGCCACTTTAAAGGATGCAAGGGGGGTGGTTATGCGTTGATTCCACCCCCTGGTGGATGTCCATGAGTGGAGAGATGCCTCCACTTTGGCGCCAATTGGGGGTTTCTAGAAGGTTGATTAGGTAGAGGGTTGGGATTAGTTGTGGGCTTAGGTGTAGGGTTGTGATGAGAGGGTTTTTGGAGGGAAAAATGGTGCCAAAATGGGAGGCGGTTGGTGGTGGTTTTTGGTGCCAACTTTGGTGTCTCTTGGTGGAGGTTATGGGGTGAGGAGGTGTGGTGGTGGTGGTGCCAAGTTGGAGTAGGAGTAGGTACAGGTAGGTGGCTTACTTTAGTGGACTAGTTAGGTGGTGTTTTAGAGTTAGGTTTTTGTGGCCAAGGAGGTGACTAGCTAAGTAAGCTAGCTTAGCTAGCCTAGCTAGTAGGGAGTATGGTAGAGAGGTGGAGTAATCTAGGGTTTAGAGGGAGAAGAGTTGTAGGTAGCTGGAAGGACCTGCATTGGAGTTGATGTCTATTAAAGGGAGCTGAAGTATAGGTCGGTAGCTAGCTTAGCTAACTAGTTCTTTGCTAGCAGCTGAGCCAAGCTAATCTAAGTTGGATTCTTCTAATTTGAGTCTGGTCTTCCTGGAGAGTACCTAGCTAGCTGGAGTAGCTAGCTTAGGTCAAGTAGATCAGCTCAACCAAGTTGAGTTGAGTTAGGTCTCCAGGAGTTGGACATGAGCTGGCCTGAGCTGGTTGATGACTTCTCCAACTGACTAAGTCTAACTTGTTGATGGCAGTAGTTAGTTCTAGTCAGGTTGAGCTTCCAGTGAACTCTTCTGAGATGGAGGAGTTGGAATGGAGCTAGGATCAACTATTTTGAGCTAGTTTGAGTAATCATCCAACTGAGTTGAGCTGAATGGAGCTAAGGTGAACTAGCTTGAGCTACCATTCGGCTGAGATGAGCTAAATGGAGCTAGGGATGAGTTGATCCAGCTAGAATGAGCTAGGATCTAGCTGGGATCCAGCTAAATGGAGATTCTTCATCTTCTGCCTTCCTGAGTGCCAAGGAATATGAGATTTGACTCTCTGCTTATCCTTGACACTCAAATAAATTCATAAAAAGGCAATAAAATGCAATGCATGCCTATCCTAAGTAAATGCCTAAATGTAGCTTGAAAATCCATTTGCAGAGTTAAAATCATAAGAGCTAGATCTATTTTAGGGCACATGAATGATAATAAACTAGCGTTTATCACACCCCTATGCTTATCTTTTGTTAGTCTCTTAGCAAAATTATTTTCACAAAATGGATTTTTGGGAAAAACTAATTTTGTTTACTTTTGGGGAGAAAAAGATTGTGGGGCCTTAGTTGATTGAAAACATGGAAGGCACGAGATTTGTTAAAGATAAAACATCAGGATTCATCTTTGGATCTAAGAGTTAGAAGAATCGGGTTCGGTGTATCTTTCAAAATTTCACAAATTAACTCATTGTTAATTCAAATGACTCAAAACCATTTTGCAGTTAGGATTTCCTTAGCTCTTGAATTCGACTCGTAACTTACATAATTCTTTTAAAACCTTGTGTCTATGCTTTGTAAATGCCAATGTTTATTAGTATATTTATAAGGTCGTGTTTTTGAAACTTTTTTTTTTGTCTCTCCCCATGCTTACTCCTAGCTTAATCCTACAACAGATATGTCGAGATCATCATTCCTGTTACTAATCCTCGAGGGGGCTCTAGCGCTAGCACTTTGAGATAGTACTGTTCAAGACACAACGTAGGACCTCACAACCCCAAAACACAATGCGGTGTAAAGGGACACTCCAAGCAAACTCAAGCTCTTGCTTTGATGCTATGGGTAGAGCACTATCCAAGACACTTAAGCTGCAAAATTGCGCCTTAATGCTCCATCTAAAGATATGAAATATATATATAGAGCAGTGATAAGGCAGTAACATGTTGACATCGCATCCTCAAAGGAAAAATTTTTCTCCTTCTCGACGGTGGGAACTTAAACCAATGATCTGCTTCGGATTTCACTAAGACTAAACAAGGGGTTTTTCTAATTTTTCTAATTTTTTTTTTAGGTGTTGGCTTGTGTGTGAAATTTGACATAAGAATTTCACAAGAGACAAGTTTTTGGGTCAGAAACTAAGCCAAGTAATTTCCAGGTCACAAAACGATATCAAAGTCACCTGAATCATCATGAATTCAGGTGGAATTTAGAGTATGATACTTGATCTAGCCTAAAAATAGACCCAAAGATTCTAACAATCAGATCCGTATCCTTATCCCTAGTTTGTTAAATATTAAATCCCATTGTGCCTTAAAATGAATCTTTCAACCTTAGTCCCACTTTTCGAAATTTTCCTCAAAGAGTTTTATGATTTTTTATAATGAGATGCATATGAAAGAAAAATTGTATATTTTTAGGTTTTGAAAATCCTAAATTGATCGTCAAAATTTGAAAACACCCTCCATTCTTATGATATGTAATGTCCTCATGCATTAGAAGGGAAAGAGATCACCTTAGTGAGAGCTGGTCGATTTCAGGATGGTCAAAACCTAGGAAAAGAAAAGAAAAAGGAAAGCAAGAAAAAGTGATGGGTTACCTCCCATCCGGTGTTATCTTTTAGGCCTATTCAGTCGAGTGTGAAGTGATGCACTGAAGACAAACAGTCATGTAAATAATTGGACACTTGAATGTCCTCAAGAAATAGGTCTTCCTCAGGATCTTCGAAAAGATGATTGGTAAAAATATAGGAATCAAAATGAGATGGAAAAATGGAAGAATGACTTGAGTCTGGCCATGGTTTGAGTTCATGATAAAATTCAAACTCGGGTGGGTTGGGTGCTAGGTCCAATGGAAAGAGAGGGGGAGAGAAGTCAGTGTGATGAAGGGTGGGTGAAGTTAGTGTGGATGGGTCAGGTGGAAAATCAGGAAGAATTGAAGAATGAAGGTCAAACCCTAATTGATCTAAAATGTCTTTGACCACATAATCATATTTAGAAAATGAATCAATAAAATCTGGATCAATGATGGTCAAAGTAGAGTAGAAATTGATCAACATAGATTTCTCAATTACTACTTCCATTTTATTATCAGCGTCCTCAAAAAAATTCATGATCAATGGACTTCCTGGAAGCTTGGAAAATATCTAATGAGATAATCTGGTTACTACAACTTATATCCATTTTTATGGAATGACAATTGATATTAGCTTCTGCGGTAAGCAGAAAAGGTCTTCCAAGGATGAAGGGGCATTTGTGAGAGCCTCAGGTACCTTTATGTCAAGGACCAGAAAATCAACTGGAAATAGACAATTTTGGACCTTGACAATAATATCCTCGACAATTCCCTATGGCTGAATGGTAGATCGATCTGCCAATTGAAATTGAACCTTAATAGGTTTTAATTCATCAGATTGAAATTTCTTGAATAAGACCGGGGGGATGAGATTAATAAAGGCACCTAAGTCAAGAGGGGGGCGCAATAAAAGGTGGTGTCATTTATGACAACCGAAATGAGTGATGCGCCCGGGTCCTTTTTCGTGAGGTAGCTTGTTCTATACAACTGAGCTCATTGTCTCATAAAGGACAACTCGTCCTAGATTCTGGGCCTGCCACATTGGAGTACATATTTCTTTCAAAAAGTGAGCATAGGTATGGATGCCATCTAGGAGGGGCATGTTAGTCTCAACTTGCCCAAATAAGTCCAAAAGATCTTGGTGAGAGGGCTCTGATTTCTTTTTCTTAGAAAAATTGGATTACAGTGGTTGAGGGTAAGGAATAGGATTTGAATCTTGTGTTTTTGGTATGTCTTTTTCTTTTTCTTGATTGGGGTTAGGAGAGTCAATTTGCATAGGTTGAGAGTGGGTTTCATCCATTTGATGTAAAGGCCCTAAATCAGTGGTGGTTTTCCCACTCCTCAATATAACTACATGTGTAGTTTGGTTATCACTAGGAGGGGGTGGGGGGTGATTAGCCCATATTTGTGGGATATTTAAGTATTTAAGTGCTTAGACATTAAGTTAATTCTAACATTTATTTAGCATGCATTAGGATGTAAATAGATTAATTCATATTTCTGGTTTAATTACATAATTCATGCATTGCATTCATAACTAAAGGCATTTGAAATTGATTTAGAATGGCATTAGGTGCATTACATGCATTATTTTAATTAACATAATACTTAAGGATTTATGTATAAATAATCCAAATATTTCATTTTATTATTCTTCTTCTTCCCATAGGCAACCGTTCCACTTCCTCCGCCTGCATTCAATCTTCGCCAGCTGCCTGCACTCAAGACCCCATTCATGGAGGAGCAGGTGTGTTGGATCTGGTCAGGGCAGCTGAGACTACAAGGGAGAGGAGGAAGCAGCCGAGCTCGGGAGGCCATCAACCCATTCCACCACCGTGGGCCTCCACAGCCAAGCTCCATCATATTGTGGGCGGACAGGGTGACAGACCGCCGCTCCAAGAGGATGGACTTGGTCGCCACCGTGTACGAGCTCCTTGAAGCTCGCTTACCATGAGTGCATCTACTGATGCACGACTTGCCACCGTTCCATCACCGTGCTTCTTCTTTACCTGTTCCATCACAGTTCCCCACTCTCTGGGTTTCCTCCACTCCACCCCAAAAACCTCGCCACACCCACTGCAGCACAAAGAGTTGCAACTCTTCTTGCCAGCAACTCACGTTAGCCTCTGCACATTCCACCTCCATCGCCTTCACCTTCACCATGCCTGTGCGCCTTTCTACAGCAGACCACCCACACGCATTGCACCTCCACCGCAGTAGGCGTGCGCGCCCACCTCAACCGCCGCTCGCACCTCCAGCCAATGAACCACCTGCGCGCACGCTGCATCTAATCCCCGCGCCTCCTTCTACTCGCGCACACAGCAGCTAGTGCGCGCCCACTTCCAGTAGCTCAGCACACCTTCTCCTCCCGCACCTCAGCCGCCACCCGCACATCCAGCCAGTGTGCCTCAGCCCCTACTGTGCACACATAGGCGCGTGCGCTCACTTCCAGCCCGTGCGCACCTCCGTGCGTGCGCCTACACCTCGCTGCACCGCTGCTTGCAGCACCCGCCGCGCACCCTTTAGCTGCAGCGCACGCAAGAGCAGCAACCATGGCCACCGCCGCTGCCCCCTCCCCGCGTGCGACCTGCAGTGCGTAGCAGCAGCAGCTGCGGCCAAGCTTAGCAGCGCCCGCGTGCGCCCGCACGGCCTACGCGTCCACAGCCCCCATTCGCAATGAAGTCCTTCAGCACACACGCCTCCTCTCCGTCTCCAACAGTAGCAGAGAGCTACAACCACCGCCGACTGTTGCCGCTCCTCTCCTCATCGCCACCGCCTCCGACCATCGTTGGCCACGAGACCACCACCATCGAATAGCCCTCGGCTCACTCAACCTCCGGTGAGCTTCTCGTCTTCAATTGCAGCCTCTTCCTCACGCATGGACAAGGGGAAGAATTTCCCCTATTTTGTTACAGTAAAGCTATTATTAATATTTACATTCAGTGCCATTGTGAACTTTTATTATTATTTTATTAAGCTACATTGCAAAATATATCCTTTAGTTATGCAAAATTGCTATTTCAGCATTAACACTTATTGTTTACCTAATCTGAAAGTGATGTTGATTCAGTTTCTTGACTAAATTAATAGTGAACATCTATTTTTGACCCTTGCGAGTTTAGATAGGCCATTACCTCCCTGTGGACACGACTCGCTCCTAATTGAGTGGTTATATTAATTGTTGATTAGTCGATTTTTCCACCACATAGAACTACAAACGACGCATCATTTTATGTGACAAACGACTTTAAAAGTGAAGAATCGACTCGTCAAATGGCGCCGTTGCCGGGGAGGCAACAGGCTTAATTAATTTGCAATTATTCATTTGTTCAAATTGATTTTTAATTGAGGCATATTTAACCTGTTTTATCTGATTTGGTATGAGGTACACATATTACACACGAATTGTCGCATCGGCCTCAGAAACGCCGTGGTGGACCTTGTTTCCACCACTTTGGAGGAGGAATCGAGTTTCACATGTACGAGGAAGAGCTTGAACATTGGTGAACTTTGTTGTCACCAACTAGGAGGACATTTGAAGTAATCATCTTCATCTCCATCGATTTGTCAAGTAGATAGAATTTAGGTTTTAGAACTTTACTTTTCTTTATTTTCTTGCACTTACATTTGGTTTAAGACCCTTGTTCTGGGGTATATTTTTAGGGGTTTATTCCCCGATTTTGTTTTAGGCCTGTGTTGGGTAATTTTTGGGAGCCTGTTCCCTTTTCTTTAGATTTAGGTTTTTAATTTATTTTTTGGATTGTTTACCTTTAATTTGCTTGTGCATAAGTAGCTAAAAACAAAAAAACTAAAAAACTAAAACAAAAAAAAAACACGAGCTACCTGCTAGAAGCTGCTTGCCCTTAGGTCGAATCATTTAGGACTGAATGAGCAGCATCTAGATCTAATTTTTGTCTTGCATATTGCATGAAGAATGCTGGAATCAGGTATGCACTTCTAACTTTGCATTTCTACCTGTCATGCAAATGCATTTGGACTAATTTCAAGATCACCTAATCTGTATTAAATAGATCTAACAAGTGGTCACATATTTTCTGGAAAAAGGACTAATTAAAGGAGGGACATTTTAAAAACCAAGGATTTGATTTTCAAACTTAGCATGCAATTCAAAATTCAAAATCTTTTGCGGTGTATGCACACTTATCTCTTGCACCACGACACGCTTTTAGACACTCCTTAGGTTTGGAAATACTGGGGCAAGAGCCCTCCTATCGTTAGATTCTGAAGTGTTTAGAACTTGAGATCAAAGGTTTTGTAACTCCAAAGAAGGGGATACCCTGTCACGGATTTTTGGGGGTAGTTGAGAAGCACCGTGAAAGCACAGCTTCAAAGGAAGTCTTAAGCCTACTTGCATCCCTCGATCTTCCGTCTTTGGAGTTGCTTTACCATTTGAGATTTAGGGAAGAACACCTAAACTCCAACTAGGTATTTTTAGGCAATCTGTAGGTCGACAATAAGTGCGTAAATTGATTGAACAAATTGTATTGTCACCTGCAATATGACTTAAATCAAAAGCCTAAATTGGGAAAGACCTAAAAAGTCCTTTTTGAATTGTGTTTTGCTTGGGGAATTCTGATTGAGGTGTGAGTTAGAATGGACCACATGGATTTCCATCCTTTCACATCTTGCCCACACCCTTACCCCCACTCTGCACTCTTCGATCCCATACACCGAGATGGTCCATCCTTTGATGGACATAATGACAATCATTGGGATCCGTTTTACTCCTATTATAGGAGTATTGGCCTGGTTAAGCCCCAAATCAGCGAGCAGAACCTAGGAGCAGGATTTGTTTTGCCCAATATCCCACACACCATAGAAATACCCAACTCACCCTCCCTGAATAATTATAATGGTTGGACAGACACTCCTGGGTACTATAAGCCTGAGCCTGACTTCTCTCATGATAGGAATGACCTCTCCTCCTTGAAGATGGAAATACAGAAAATGCAAGATGAAATGATTGAATTGTTAAGAGAATCTTCGAGAGCAGGCCAACAAGAAAGAGATGAAATTAGCCACCCAATCTACCCCATTGAGGATGATGTACACCCATCTACAATTGATGCATCTCCAGTGGGAGAGCTACACTTTAAGTTGGAGGGAAATTTTGGGGATTATGTAAGGGAGAATAGCTACTTTTCGAGGTTCGATTTTGAAACCTCCCCATTAGATGACACTTCCTTGAGAGATCCACGCCTTAAGTGGGAGGAAGATACGTATGAAAGTAGCTATGCATTGGATGAAGAAAGGTGGCAACCTGAGGAAGATGATGATAAGGTTGAGTATCCACCTGAATTATATTGGAGTCAAAAGAAGGGAATGATGGTACCATTGGATGACCTCGACCCAAATGATAGTATTTTCATGACATTGATGAAGTGGGACGAAGTCAAGTTGTTAATCCTACCCTCCCTCCTGATCATGAGATGGAACTCAAGCCCACCCTTAGGGAACCTAACCCTTAAGAAATTGACCTATCTTAGGAGTCCGATGTTACCAGTGTAAACCATTTACCTCAAATAGAGTATCCTAGGGGATCTGCTGAGATATTAAATGATTCTAGACCTCGGGCATATGATGAATCATATGATGAGGAGAAAGACGACTTATATGAGGAACCTACATTCAAGATTTGGAGTGACACTAAGGGTGATAATGTCTTATTTGAAGAGTTAGCCCTTGAGGATGTCACAAATTTGACCAAATTAGGTTTCCTTAGCACACCCATCGATGATATTTCTCCTCATGATGAAATGATGGAAAATTTGGAAGCAACTTCTAAGATTTATGTGGATTCACATACAGACTTCAGGGAAGATTTGAGTAAAGAACAAGAACCCAGGGATGACATTGATAGGATAATCCCTAGATCTATTGCTTCCAACTTGCCTTCATTTGTTTTGAAGTCACCCTCTTATTCGCTTTTTTCTGAAGGCGAAATTTTGCCTCCTGATGAAGTGGAGGAAGATATTGGTGATAGTGAAAGGAATGCTAGGGATGCAATTGAGGATTTGGAAAGAGTGTTAGGGATGGACACTGTGCTGATTAAACCCAACCTATATCTTATGGCCATCCTGCAACCTCGGAACTTGGACACCCTAAATGATCCTTACCTTAGAGATTTGCTCACTTTTGTTTTGACTGGGGGGCTTAACAAACCAATATTTCCTATAATGGAGTATTGGGTATGGATTGATGATTTCTTTAGTCAGTCCATTTCCCTGGGGGTTTATCTATGCGCCATTCCTTCCCCATTCCTTTTGGAGGATCCTTCTCATCCTCCCCCTACCCCTTTGGAGGTTGTTATGCCAGTTTATCCTTTAGAACCTCTTCTGGTGACCTGGGAAGATTTTATTCCCATCCTGGTTGGGCGAGCATTTGCTATTGGGATTCATCATCAGCTCGCCAACATCCTAGGTTACCTATTTTCTAGGCCGGCATTACTTTGCTCATTTTTAGGTCCTATTTCTATGATCCTTGACCTGATTTGCAGATTCTTTGGCTACTCGGCTGCTAACAAAAGAACGGCAACACATCTCTGACCCAGGTAATATCCTTCTATGCAATAAGGACATTGTAGATTTTAGGCATGGGGGGTGTACTTGGGGATATACATAGCATTTATACATAATGCATTCATGCATTTAGTTAAAGCATTCCGTATTGCATACATTTGCATTTAAAAAAAAAATAGGGAGAAAAATATTTTGTAATTATTGAGCTTAAATGGGTAGGCCTTGCATTCTTAAGCAAATCAGAACTCTAGGTTAGACTAAGTTGATTCTAGGGTCGAACTTTAGAAGCTAAGTGAGCTACTAGCTTTAGACCTTTAGGGTCCTTTGTGGACTTAAAAACTTAAGTAGGAGTTAAGTTGCGGACCATTCCTCAAGGTTGAGGAAGGAAAGCTAGGGATTGAGTTAAAAGGTTGGGGTAGTACTTGGAGTCTTGTTCTACCTTTTGGTTTACGGGTCCTTGTAACCCAAGCATCCAAATTTCACACACTTAGTCTTGTGTAAGTAAGTGATCACCTTAATTCCTTTCTTAAAAGAAATTTGGTTCTCTTAGTTTTGACTTAGGAGAGGCTTGAAAACACAATTTGATTGGAAGAGTTCCTGCCGCAGGAGAGGTGGAGTATATACTCACCTTGAGGATGCGATGATAACATATTACTTCCTCGGCGTTTGTCTCTTAGGATATCCATCCTACTAGGGGCATGTAAGCGCACTGTGCGGTTCAGGTACCATGGGCGGCCCTATCTCGAAGTGCCGATTGCCACAAGTCTGAATTCGCTTAAGAAATCCATGGGCTATGCTATCTCGAAGTGTTGATTGCTAAGAGTTCTTGGGGTGGCTATGGGTGGTGCTATCTCGAAGCAACGAAAGCCAGGCACCCTTCAAGGTACGGTGATGGGGACAATGAATTCGACATAGACCTTATTGATAGTTGATCCGAGGTCAGACTTAGAGGAATAAAAAAAAAAAATCATTTTTCCTTTAACTCAAATAACTCAGACCAATGCACATGCACAGATGCTTTAATCTTAGGGATCAATAAACCTTAGGGTAGAGTAAAAAATTAGAGAAACTTGTGCCTACAACCTATCTTTAGTCGACCTAGTCTGTAACCTAGCAACTACTTGGGAACCTTAGGTCTAAAGTCTGAACTTAATATGTTTCTAAAGGAAGACTGTTTGGGTTGGCTAGTCTACTTGGAGTGCTAGGTTTTGCTTGGATTTGCTAGGGACTAGCAAAAACTAGGCATGGAGGTATTTGATTAGCCCATTTTGTGGGCTATTTAAGTATTTAAGTGCTTAGACATTAAGTTAATTCTAACATTTATTTAGTATGCATTAGGATGTAAATAGATTAATTCATATTTCTGATTTAATTATATAATTCATGCATTGCATTTATAACTAAAGGCATTTGAAATTGACTTAGAATAGCATTAGGTGCATTACATGCATTATTTTAATTAACATAAAACTTAACGATTTGTGTATAAATAATCCAAATATTTCATTTTATTATTCTTCTTTTCCCCCCAGGCAACCATTCCACTTCCTCCGCTTGCATTCAATCTTCGCCAGCTGCCTGCAATCAAGACCCCATTCATGGAGGAGCAGGTGTGTTGGATCTGATTGGGGCAGTTGAGACTACAAGGGAGAGGAGGAGGCAGCAGAGCTCGGGAGGCCATCAACCCATTCCACCACCGTGGGCCTCCATAGCCAAGCTCCATCATACTGTGGGCCGACGGGGTGATAGACCATCGTGCCAAGAGGATGGACTTGGTCGCCACCGTGTACGAGCTCCTTGAAGCTCGCCTAGTATGAGTGCATCTACTGATGCACGACTTGCCACCGTTCCATCACCGTGCTTCTTCTTCACCTTCTCCATCACAGTTCCCCACTCTCTGGTTTTCCTCCACTCCACCCCAAAAACCTCGCCACACCCACTGCAGCACAAAGAGCTGCAACTCTTCCTGCCAGCAACTCACGTTAGCCTCTGCACATTCCACCTCCAGCGCCTTTCTACAGCACCTCCACCACAGCAGGTGTGCGCGCCTACCTCAACCGCCGCCTACACCTCCAGCCAACGCACCACCCGCGCGCACGCTGCATCCAATCCCCGCACCTCCTTTTGCTCGCGCACATAGCAGCTAGCGCATGCCCACTTCTAGCAGCTCAGTGCACCTTCTCCTCCTGCGCCTCAGCCGTCGCTCGCACATCCAGCCAGTGTGCCTCAGCCCATTCCGTGCACCCGTAGGCGCGTGCGCTTACTTCCAGCCCGCGCGCACCTCCGTGCATGCGCCTGCACCTCGCCACGCTGCTTCCTGCAGCACCTGCCGCACGCCCTCTAGCTGCAGTGCAAGCAAGAGCAGCAACCGCAGCCACAGTCGCTGTCCCCTCCCTGAGTGCAGCCTGCAGCGCGCAGCAGTAGCAACTACGGTCAAGCTCAACAGTGCCCGCGCGCTTGTACGGCCTGCGCGTCCACCGCCTCCATCCGCATGAAGTTCTTCAGCGCACACGCCTCCTCTCCATCTCCAGTAGCAGTAGAGAGCTGCAACCATCGCCGACTGCCGCCACTCCTCTCCTCACCGCTGTCGCCTCCGACCACCGTTGGCCACGAGACCGCCACCATCGAATAGCCCTCGGCTTACTCAACCTTCGGTGAGCTTCTCGCCTTCAATCGCGGCCTCTTCCTTGCACACGGACAAGGGAAAGAATTTCCCCTGTTTTGCTATAGTAAAGCTACTATTAATATTTACATTCAGTGCCATTGTGAACTTTTATTATTATTTTATTAAGCTCATTGCAAAATATATCCTTTAGTTATGCAAAATTGCTATTTCAGCATTAGCACTTATTGTTTACCTAATCTGAAAGTGATGTTGATTCGGTTTCTTGACTAAATTAATAGTGAACATCGATTTTTGACCCTTGCAAGTTTAGATAGGCCATTGCCTCCCTGTGAACACGACCTGCTCCTAATTGAGTGGTTATATTAATTATTGATTAGTCGGCTTTTCCACCACATAGAACTACAAACGACACATCATTTTATGTGACAAACGACTTTAAAAGCAAAGAATCGACTCGTCAGGGGGGCCTATTGTTGATAGAAATCGAGTTTGTACTGAGGTATCAGGTTAATGGGAGGCTGATTAGTGTGGTTCTGATTTTGATTTCCACCCAGATTTGGGTTCCTTTGATTGACAGGGTTGGGTATGGGCTGGGATGGTAAATGTCCTGTAGGTCTCTGGGTTGTAGTAACCACAACTTGATTATGGAGATTGTTAATAACTTGGGTAACTTCCATCATGTTGCTTTGCATTCCTTGCAAGGTTTTCGTCATCTGGGCATTGGTGTCTTCTTGAGATGGTCTAGGTTAATAGAAAGTCTGATTTAAACCATACCCTCCAAATGGGTTTTATTGTTGGTGAGGAACCAGATTGGTCCAGGAGTGAGTCGAGTAATTCCTCCAATTAGAGGAACTTTTAAATTGCCCTTGGAGGGTGGAGATATTTTTAGTGGGGCTATGGTTTGGATGTGTGTAACTCCTTGGTGAACTATAAAATTCCTCAGAATATTGATTATATTTAGTAGGGGAAGTATTTAATTTATGCATATTTTCTCTCTTAGGGATATTACGTGGAGTTAGATGTGGAGCCCATGGAGCTCGGATAGGTGTGGCAAGTCTCCCTTGGTTGTCTAGGTTTGTTATAGTCCTAGTCAACTGTTGTTGATTAGCTTGCAGCTGAGCCATCTGCTTAGCTATCATGGGGTAGAGATTAGGCTAGGGGGCTTGATTAGGTAGCTCCAAGGCAGATAGATGGGGTATGGAAAAATCAGCATGCTAGTTAGATTGTGGGTTAGAGGACCTATTTTGTTTTCCCATTTTTAAAATGCAAAGAAGAGGAAGAATGTGGGAAAAGTCTTTTTGTGTAGGAGCTAAATCAAGTGGTCCCTCCAAGTGTGGAGTTTGGAACCGTCGCTCGTGCAAGAAATGGGGAGGAGAGGAGAGAGAGATGAGAGAAGTGTGCAATCAAGCAACAAAATTCTAGACCTAACTTAAATGTGACTTCCTAAAAGTTAACCTAAGACTTGGTCTATCTAGGAAATAAGAAATCAATAGTGGATATTCATTTCCTCAACAATCTGGTTAAGGTGAATAAGGGGAGGGTTGGGCCCAAGCATATCCCAGGAAAATCACTGGGGGCTTGTATAAACCCACGCCTGGTCGCTTGACATGGCCCCTTAGCCTGGCACCAGATATAGATAAAGGTATTGATACCAACTATAGAAAACTTAAAACCTAAGTAGCGAGCCTAAGTTTGATGAAACCTTACGGGTTAAATTGCTACAAAATTTTAATTAGGTCTAGGAGCTTAAAGTGCACAAGGTGATGGGCATTAGTTGTGGTAATGCCTGATTATTTCTTTTTTTTCTTGAGTGCAAATTGGGTGGGAAATAGTGCCCAAGCCAAATCAAAAGGATTTGCAAACAAGGATTTTTGGTTGAAGTGTTTTAGGGTTTTAATCAAGATTTAATGTCTTTTAAGATTCTCTCTTATTAAAAGTTCAAATAAGGTTTTGATGTTCCACAAAATAATGGCAAACAAGTTGTTGTTGATGGAGATCAATTCTTTGAAATTTGATGTGACTAAGAGAGAAAATTAAAAATCCCAAAGTTGGAAAATCCAATGCATGCAGCTCTTAGATGAATCTCTTTTTGAAAATCTTTTGAGGTGGTGGTCCAAACAAGACAAACAACTCCACCACTTGATATCAAATCAAACAAGGAATCGAAAATAATTTTTTTGAGATTTTATGAAATTGTTTGATATTTTTCTGGAATTTTTATTCTTACTAGTGTCAAGAGTCAGAATTGATAGATTCGGGAAATTGATTCTACAGAAATGTCAAACGATCTCAAAAATTTTTGAAAATTTTATATGATGTAGATAATTTCTCATCCAGAAATATAATTTTTACCCAAATATGATGAGTAGAAAAAGGTATAAAATTCATGGACAATAAGAAAATAGTAAGAAAACAAGGTTTGACCCATGTTCAGGGCATGAATTTTTTAATTTTTTTTATTCAACAAAATTTCTTGAAAATTGGACTCAAGGTTTTTGCTTCAAAGGGGCTTCCCTAGGTGAAATTTGGTGAATTTAGCAAGCTCCTAAGTGCTTGAACCTGATTTTTGAAAGTCAAGATAGAAGTTTTGATTTTCAAAAATCAGACACCAATAAGGTAAAGGTGGTGGAAAAATGAAGCAAACAAGTAACACATTGAGTTTTAGGGTTCCAGCACCCTCATGTTTTTTATTTTTTTGATAATTTAAATATTTTTTTTAGAGATTTTGATTTTTGTAAAAAGAGATAGCTTGGGGTACAAACGAGAAGTACGTGGGAAGACAAGATCACATGAAGTTTTCCACTCCAAGCGAATTCGAATCCTACTTCCTCTTCTAATTTGCACCTGAACAAAACACAAAACAAAATTCGTGATGACCCAATAAAGCAAGAGAGAGATAAAATATGTGACTAAGCCGTGCCTTCCCGGCAACAACGCCAAAGAGTGATAGCAAAAAAGCATCATTTGATAAAATTAGGATTTTAAGTCATTGCAACACTCAATTTCGCAATCGCTTTTAAATTTATAAAACCTAGATAGTGGAGTATCTAGGGTCGTCCAAGGAGGCCAATTCATTAATCACATGAATCAATTCTCTCTCTCACCTCTCAAATTCGCACTTTCTTTTTGTGATTTTGATTTGTATAGTTTTTAGGGTTTTAAGAGACAATCGGGTAATTGGAAGTGAAGTTGAACTACACTTAATCCTATGTCTAAGTGACAAAATAAAGCCTTCACCTCTAAGCTCACCCTAAGCAAGTGTGCCTAGGGTAATTAAAAGAGAAGGGGTGTGGTGTGCATTACAACTAAAAGAGATGAAAGAAAACATACTAAATTAAATCATGAACTTAGAACGCAATGAAAACTTGTATTACTAGCATAGTAAAATACAGGTAGAGGAATGCTTGTTACATGAAAACAACAAAAACACTAGCTAATACAAGAAATTGGAAAGATAAAGAAGGGGGAATTCTTTGGAAGAAGATTTGGATGGCCCTTGCTCCAAGTGTGGTTGCTCCACACTTGAAAAGAGTTCTCTTTCTCTTCCTTCTTCCTCCTCCTAGTTGTCTCCTCAAGGTGGGCGTCAACCACCTTGTTCCTCCTCTTGCCTGGCCGTCCTCTCTAGTAGAAGGCCTCCTCCTCCTTTGGCGTGGCACAAGTGATAGGAATATGGAGAAAGAAAGCACCAAGGGGGTGGGAGGTTGCCCCCTTGATCTTCTTCTCCTCTTCTTCTCCTTGGCCGTGGGTTTAGGTAGTGTAGAGTGGAACTAAATTAATGGAAGAGATGATATTTAGGTGGTGGTTAGGTGGGGTATATATAAAAGTGGAGAGGGAGATGGTTGGTGTGGACATGTGTAGGGCTAGGATTGATTCTAAGGGAGGTTATGGGGATCCTAGGGCCTAGGTTAGTTGGCACCACTTTAAATGACGCAACAGGGGTAGTTATAAGCTAATTGCACCCCTTGGTGGATGTCCATGAGTGGAGAGATGCCTCCACTTTGGCACTAATTGGGGGTTTCTAGAAGGTGGATTAGGTGTAAGGTTGGGATTAGTAGTGGGCTTAAGTGTAGGGTTGTGATGAGAGGGTTTTTGGAGGGAAAAATGGCGCCAAAAAGGGTGGTGGTTGGTGGTGGTTTTTGGTGCCAACATTGGTGTCTCTTGGTAGAGATTATGGGGTGAAGCAGTGTGGTGGCGGTGGAACCAAGTTGCAGTAGGAGTAGGTGTGGTAGGTGGCTTACTTTCATGGACTAGTTAGGTGGTGTTCTACGGTTAGGTTTCTGTAGGCAAGGAGGTGACTAGCTAAGCTTAGCTAGCTTAGCTAGCTTAGCTAGTAGGGAGTATGGTAGAGAGGTGGAGTAAGCTATGGTTTAGAGGGAGAAGTGCTGGAGGTAGTTGGAAGGAGCTGCACTGGAGTTCATTTTTGATGAAGGGATCTGAAGTAGAGCTCAATAGCTAGCTTTGCTAGTAGATAAGCCAAGCTAATCTGAGCTGGATTCTTCTAATCTGAGCTGAGGTGAGCTGGGTCTGGTCTTCCCGGAGAGTACCTAGCTAGCTGGAGTAGCTAGCTTAAGTCAAGTAGATCAGCTCAACCAAGTTGAGTTGAGTTAGGTCTCCGGGAGTTGGACATGAGTTGGGCTGAGTTAGTTGATGACTTCTTCTGTTGACTAGGTCTAGCTAGTTGATGGCAGTAGCTAGTCCTAGTTAGGTTGAGCTTCTAGTGAACTCTTCTGAGCTGGAGGAGCTTGAATGGAGCTAGGATCAACTATTTTGAGCTAGTTTGAGCTACCATCTATTTGAGGTGAGTTGAATGGAGCTGAAGTGAACTAGCTTGAGCTCACATTCAGCTGAGATGAGCTGAATAGAGCTAAGGATGAGTTGATCCAGCTAGAATGACCTAGGATCCAGTTGGGATGAGCTAGATCTAGCAGTCATCCAGTTGAATGGAGCTTCTTCTTCATCTTATGCCTTCTTGAGTGCCAAGGTATATGGGATTTGACTCTTTGCTTATCCCTGACATGCAAATAAATCCATCAAAAAGATAATAAAATGCAATGCATGCCTATCCTAAGTAAATGCCTAAATGCAACCTGAAAACCCATTTGGGGAGTTAAACCCTAAGAGCTAGATCTATTTTAGGTCAAAACAATGATGATAAACTGGCGTTTATCAATTGCCGAGCTGGAGCTTAAACCCCTCCAGAGCCCATTGAAATATGCTTTCCTTGGCCCTAATGACATGCTCATCATTATCTCGTCTGTGTTATTTGAGTCATAGGAGGGAGCTTTGCTTGAGTGTTTATAGAGGTACATGGAAGCTATTGCCTAGACTATAGCTAATATTAAGGGTGTTGACCCCTCCCTCTACATGCATCATACATACATGGACGGGACTGTGAAATCCTTTCATGATATGCAGAGAAGGCTTGATGAGAGCCTCATCATGAGCCTTAACTAGCTCATTTTGACCTAATAAAGAGAATAAAAGCTCCTACATGACTTAGAAGAGGGCTTAATTGGAGGAATAAGTGTTCTGAGAAGAAAACATGAAATAAAGGTTAAAACTGTAATTTTACCATTGCAGTACATAAAACGAAATTTCTCAGAAACAGAGCATAGGTCAAATGGTCTAAATAAGATAAAGAGTGGGTTGAATCAATCAGAAATGGGTTCATGTGCAATCTAGGAATTAAATGACATTTGGTAACCCTAAAACAGACCCGCTTAATTCAACAAGGTTCCAGTCGGGATAAAAATCAAATAAACCCTCTAAAAATCATGGAAAAATATCCCCTAGGGTTTAGAACATTCAATTTGGCCTCTGGAACTTAGTTTGACCTAAATTAGGGTCCTAGCTCATCAATTGACCTAAATTGGATTTTTACGCAAAATATCCAGTCAAACATGGTCAAACCTTAAATCCAACTTCACCATTGGATTCCTTAGGTCCAAATTAGGTTTGTACAAAATTTGGACCTAAGGGAAGGTCATCTTAACCTACTTTGCAAAATAGTCCACCCAATTACATTCTGGCCCCTAACTTTTGAAAACCCTTGCGAAAACCCCCCCAACTTTTGTTGTCACTTTCTGCATTCCGGTCCCTCTTCCAATGCAGTAGAAGACCCATACTCCGGCGAAGTTTCGAGGAGGATTTCTCCTCGCTTCCCCAGGGAGCTGCTCTCAGATGTGAAAGGGGGGTTCCCTGAGAAGTCCCCTACCGCCTGAGCAGCCCCCCATGCCTTGATTCACACCATACCTCTCGTGCGAACGCTCCAGAGGTATGGGTGTTGCGGTGAGAGCTTTGCTCACCCTCCGTGCATCTGACCCTCTGCTTGCACCTTTAAAAGAAACCCCAGGACCAGCCGTTGGAGGCAAGCTTGTCTTGGCGGAGAATCCCCCAAAATTTTCTCTCTTCCCTCTCTGGCAGGGAACCCACAAGCTCCGGTGACCACTCCGCCTCCTTCTCGTAGCTCTGCTGCCATACCAGCAGCAGAGCCAGCTTCGTCTCGTCTTCCTGCGTCACGCCGCACCAAGCGCACGCCTCCCTGCCCACTTCCTCGTCTCCGCTCTCTCCCTCTGGGTGCTTCTTCTCCAGCGACAGTCGATACGACTGCCCGCCTCTCCGGCCCCCTTCGTCCCTGCAAGTAGGTTATAATTACTCCCCATCTTCCCCTCTTTCTTTTCCCCACATTATTTCCTTCACACCGACCCTCGACTGTCCCTGACCACTATCACCTTCCCCGTCTCCGGCCACCCTTCGACGAGTTGCCCCGGTCGATCCGCAGCTCCACACAACTCGCCGATTGTCCTAGAAGCTCCGCCCCTCCACAGTCCCTCCGCACTCACTCAACACGCCACCGAACACACCCATCTTTCCAGCCACAGGACGACCTAGGAACGCACGCCTAGGCCGCCCCGCGGCCTGCCGCACAGCTCAACACCTTCGCCATGCCACGGCGAAGGTTCCCCAGTAGTTTGATTAGGCCGAGAGGCCGTATTCATGTCTGACAGGTTCTGAGGCTCGACCGCCATTAAAGTCACCTTGAAGTAGCTTCTTCCGAGCTCCAGGCTTCAGAGCTCCAGGCTTTCAGCTGTTGCGGATTGGGGAGACTCCTGCGAAGGCAGCCAGCCAGCAACCGACGAGAATCGAGGCTGCAGCTGAGGAGATTGCGAAGAGGTCTTCCTGCGGGCGCGCACGAGGAGAGGCGACAGGATAGTCCCACATCGGTAAGCCTCGCAGCGATTTAGTGGTTTAAATTATTTTTAGGAATAAGCCTTATCGCATCTGAATACACCTGGGGTGAGGTCCCTCACCCATCACACTTGCCTCATCCACGGATTCACCTCGCGGACCTGGCGGGATCTGACCTGACACCACCGAGCACACCTCGCACACCATATCACACTGGTGCTCCTGGTCTCGGGTACGCAACCCGACCCGTTAACCCGGCTCTAGGAGAGCTTCCTGTGAGCGATTTGCAGAGAGAGAGAGAGATACGTGCAGGTAGAGGGAAGGGTTAGGTTTTGCTGTGCCTTGTGTGCAGGAACAGAGCGCCGAAGGAGAAAGGCTAAGTACTGAGCCGCAGGAAGGAGAAGGAAGAAGCTCTGAAGAGAGGTTGAGCAGAGGAAAAGGCAAGGCAGAGAAGAAGCAGAAGAAAAGAGAAAAGAGAACTCAGAAGAAGAAGGCTCGCCAAGGAAGAAGAAGAAGATACTGTAGAGGGAATAGGAAAAGGCTCGCCAAAGAAGAAGAAGAAGGACTAGCAGAAGGACTCAGAAGAAGAGAAGGAGAAAGAAGAGAAAGAGAAAGAAAGAAAGAAAAGGAAGAACAGAAGAAAGAGAGAAGAAGAAGAAGGACTAACAGAAGACATAATCAAAAGAAGAAGAAGAAGAACAGTGAAGAAGATCAGAGGCACGCAACAGTAAAAGAAGCAGAAGACTTTCATTTTAAGACGTCTGATACAGAAATCAGACGTCCAAATCTATTCTTTTTAGCAATTCATTTTTATAATTCTCTCATTGAACCAATTGTTTTCTCAAAGTTTTTAAAAGTACTTAGATTGCTCCCTATGTTCAACCTCGGATACTCCGATTTTCGAGTAATAAAATCTTTATTTGTTTTGAACGTTTTTTCGGCTATACTACAACGTGATAATCTTTAAAAACCCGATAAAGCGTATGCGAAACATTTTTTGGCACTGTTGCCAGGGAGCAACGGGCACTTTTAAAGCTTTTGATCATAACTTTTGATCCAATATTTGATCTAATTCGTCTCTTTTATTGTGCTTATCTCAGGGAAAGCAGAGAAAAGAAGAGCAGCTGCACAACACACTCCAAGGAACAGGTAATCTTCATTAGCCCTCTCTTAACTCCCTCAAAGTCTGAAAAGGAACAAAAGAAGAATCAATTTAGGGCTACTTGTTTCATACTTAGTAAATTCATCAAAGTTGCCTAATTTTTCATTTCAACACATTTTTAACTGCTCATCCAACTATGATAACTAGGGCTAAAACTTTCTTTATTGAGCCTAGATACTAAATTTTGAGGCAACTAAAATGGGCCAACTAGAGCCAACTCAAGGATTGAAAAGCTAGGGTTTTTAGAGACACACCTTCTCTTAAAAAAAAGAAAAAGAAAAAAGTTTTTCCAAAAAGAGGTGTGTCTAAACCTTGTTTGAAAAGATTTATACAAGAGGAACCCTAAGCAAATCAGGTTTTTAAATCCATTTGAACCTTAAAAGAAATGACCCAAAAGCTCTCAAAGGAACAAGCGGTGAAGTTGATCCCTTGGGTCAACCAACCTTAAAATTAGGTCACTTTTTCACTCAAAATACCTAAAAGTTCAAGTGGAACATTAAGCACCTTGATCTTAAAGTAAAAAAGGTAGACTTACGAGGTCAAGGTCCCCATTCTAGTCTACCTGGAACCGTAGTGACAAGAGAGGTCGGGTGGGGGAAACCCTGTAACCCGTGGGGATGCTCTACCGTGTAAGGGTCTTCGCGGGACTCACCCTCTCTGGCTACCCAGGTAATTCTCAGGTGGCCGATCTTTTGATCAAGGGGTCCATCTGCCCCGCACCTCTATAGTCACCCAACAATTTTTGGGTGTCTCGATTGGGTCCAGCACCTTCTAACCTCATCACATCCTTCGGTGCATGTTCGGTAGGAGGTCCTTAAGACCACCCTTAAGACCTCCTTTAGAAATTCACTCTCGTCAAGGCTAAGCCTCAACGCCCTTGTTTGTGCAGCAACCCCAGCACATTAATCTTTCATCTGATTCAGAACCAAGTTCTCCTTCTTCTCCCATCATGGCACAACCCATTCAAGAGGAGAACAACCTTGAGAACCAACTTCAACACCTAAATGATCTCTTTCAAAACTTTGTAAACCCACCGCAGCGACCTATGATGCGAGATCACTACAATCCTGCTGCGGTAGCAATCGAACCTCAAGTCCGAATCCCGATTGGAGGTCTTGATTATGAACTGAAGCCCAATATGATTCATGCCATACCAAAGTTTCATGGGCTTAACTCTGAGGATCCATTCCAACACATATAACAACTCAAGTATTTGGCCCAGACCTTCGGGTCAGATCCACAAAACCGGGATATCCTTCTCATGAAAATGTTTTTGTTCTCCCTCTTGGACAAGGCTGCCCATTGGTATCAAACTCAGACCCGTCCAATCAACACATGGGAGGAACTTCAGTCTGAATTTTTGAAAAACTTCTTCCCCGTTGGCCGGACAAATGCCTTGCGCCACCAGATCACTCATTTCACTCAACAACCGGGAGAACCTCTTCACGAAGCATGGGATCGATTCTTAGATCTCATGCAAAAGTGCCCCCATCACGAAGTTCCTAAGTGGGAACAAGTCCAATCTTTTTACCAGGGACTCTGTGAAGACATCCGTTTATTCGTCAATGCAACGTGCGGAGGAAATAGCATGGGTCAACACGAGGACACGGTGTGGGAGATTCTCGAAAACATGTGCGAGAACTCCATAAATAATGACTCCATGGGCTTATTCGACAGGACGAATGCCCGCGCATCGACGAATTTGAGAGGGGCGCATGAGATGTAGGACCTGTCTGCTTCCGTCGACTTGGAACTGATGGCCAGTCTGTTGGACAAGGTTTCTATCATAGAGAAGAAGGTGGACGAGCTAACTCGACATTTGCAGCAAGCCACCTCTGGGCAAGACTCTTTTGCACGACCTCCTCTGGCAAGGGAAACTGTGCAAAACATTTACCACCAATTTGCCAAGGGGATGGACCCATATCCACGCCCGTCTGCTTCTCAAACCGGAATGACCTCCGATCCATCCTACTCTAGTTGGGGGAACTCTGAACCCTCGTATTCCAACTTTCCTGAGGTTCCTCAGATCTGCGAGGACCTCAACGCCATCCAGAATGATCCATTCTCCAATACCTACAACCCTGATGGCGAAATCATCCTAATTTTCAGTGGACGGGAAATTCTCAGACTCAAAGACCACTATATCAACCCCGTCCACAAGGCCCTCGTCCATATCAGCCGCCTCAGCCACGGCCCAATCCCACCTACCAATCCGGGCCAAACCAGGATCAACTGACTCTTATCCTTCAAGCACTAGCTGACATTCAAAAGAAGAATACGGCAATGCAAAAACAGCACAAGGACGAGATCATAGAGGTTCGCAACCAACTGGCCCAGATGGCAAATTCCCGCCAACCTGTCACCCTTCCTTCGCAACCTCTGCCCAACCCAAATAACGTGCCGACCCAGAGGCGCGTTATGAATCCAAATTTAGGCCACACACATTTGATTTATCAGGCCCCTGCTGCTCCATCGCCAGACGGGATGGAAGCTTTGACATCTTATGCGGGATTTCAGTAGCAGCCACCCCTCTTACCAAACCCAAACCAAAATCAGGTCGGATTAAATTCTGTTACAACACGTAGTGGTAAAACAACCCAAGACCCACATTATCCGAACCACTCCAAGCCTAATAATAACCAAGACCCTAAGATAGTTATCCAAGATACCATTGTCCTAGATCAAGAACCTGGACCTATCCTAGAGGAACCAACTAGGATCCCATTTCCTGAAGCCTTGACCAAAGGAAAAAGGATAACCAAACCCGTGGCCCCTGAGGAGGATTTGGTCAAGCTGTTTGAATAGGTCCAGATAAGCATTCCATTGATGGATGCAATTCGCCACGTACTGGCTTACGCAAAATTCTTGAAAAATGTATGTACACCCAAACGTAAGCCGCGAACCAAGGATGGGAATCCGATCATACTGTCAGAGCAAGCCAGCTCTGTCATCTTGAGTAAACTCCCACCCAAGGCTAAAGACCTAGGAACTCCCTTGATTTCTTGTAAAATTGGTGAAACCCAATTTGATAGAGCCTGACTAGATCTAGGTGCCTCCATAAATGTAATACCTACATCCCTCCTTGACCACCTTGAAGAATCTGAACTCAAACCAACTGAGGTGACATTGCAGTTAGCTGATCGATCAATCAAGTCACCTAAAGGAACACTCGAGGATGTCATTGTTAGGGTACGTGATTTCTACTTCCCGGTGGATTTCATAGTACTGGACATGGATGCACCTAAGAACCCAAGGGACACACCAATCATATTAGGGAGACCCTTTTTGGCCACTGCTAGGGCCAACATAAACTGCGAAGAGGGCCAGATAGAGTTAAAATTTGGGAATCAAACCCTGAAGATTGACATTTTTAAGGCCCAACAAGGGATTAATTGCGGGGTTATAGAGCAGATTTGTGATATCAGAATCGTGGTTGAGGAATTACACACAGAGGACAACCTGATTATCCTTGATCAACCACTAGAAAATCAAAACTCGCCAACAGAGGAGTGCGAACATGATCTAGACACACCTATGACTCTAACCCTTGTTCCTGATATAAACCCTGAACCACCCGCTGTTGCTGACAATCCTGTCATGGAACTCAAGCCCCTTCCCGAGCATCTGAAGTACATCTTTTTGGATTCAAATCAGACGTTTCCTGTGATTATCAACTCTCGACTCACACCTGACCAGGAACTACGTTTGATTACTGTTCTCTAGCAACATCGTAGAGCCATTGGATGGACTCTCGATGATTTGACTGGTATAAGCCCTTCATACTGCACACATCGAATCTACACAAAAGAAGGTGCACGACCTTCAAGAGAAATGCAAAGACGCCTAAACCCTAACCTACAGGAGGTTGTGAAAAAGGAGATCATAAAGTGGTTAGATGCAGGGATCATCTACCCGATCTCCGACAGTCGTTGGGTGAGTCCAATAAAAGTGGTGCCTAAAAAGGCAGGACTTACCATCATCACGACTAAAGCCGGAGAAGTCATTCCTACCCGAATAGCTAACTTGTGGAGAGTCTGCATTGATTACAGAAGACTCAATTCCTCCACGAAGAAGGATCATTTTCCACTACCGTTTATTGATCAGATCCTTGAGAAACTAGAGGGAAATAGGTTCTTCTGCTTTCTTGACTGGTCCTCCGGTTACAATTAGGTGGCAATCCATCCAGAGGACCAAGAAAAGATCACATTCACCTGCCCCTTCGGGACGTACGCGTTTTGAAGGATGCCTTTCGATCTCTGCAATGCACCTGCAACTTTTCAGCGGTGCATGCTTGCCATATTCTCAGATATGGTAGGTGACTATCTGGAAGTCTTCATGGATGACTTTTCAATTTTTGGAGCATCATTTGACGATTACCTCCAACACTTGGTCCAAATACTCAGGCGGTGCATCGATGTGAATTTGGTTCTTTCCTGGGAAAAGAGCCATTTCATGGTGCCTAAGGGAATTGTCTTGGGACATTTAATCTCAGAGAAAGGCATCCAAGTTGATCAAGCTAAGGTTAACCTGATTTCCAAGCTTCCTATGCCTAGCTCGATTAAGGACATCCAATCTTTTTTGGGGCACGTCGGTTTTTACCGTCGATTTATCCCTAATTTTTCAAAAATCACGTGCCCCCTAACCACTCTACTCTCCAAGGATGTGCCTTTCGAAATTTCCAAGGAATGCACTCAAGCATTTGAGATCCTACGTGACCGAGTCACCCAAGCCCCGATCCTACAGTCCCCTGATTGGTCTCAACCCTTTGAGATCATGTGCGATGCATCTGACTTCGTTGTAGGAGCGGTTTTGGGGCAGAAAATTGACGGGAAACCTGTGGTCATTTACTACACCAGCAAAACACTGGATGAGGCTCAGCGTAACTATACGGTTACTGAGAAAGAGCTGCTAACTGTAGTATTTGCCCTAGAAAAATTCAGATCATACCTTCTGGGTTCCCGTGTCATCATATACTCGGATCACACAGCTGTGAGGCATCTCCTTGCAAAGAAGGACGCGAAACCTCGATTAATCCGATGGATCTTGCTGTTGCAAGAATTTGACCTTGAGATTCGCGACAAAGCGGGAAAGCAAAATGTGGTAGCTGATCACTTGTCCCGTCTTCCTTCTGAAATAATTGACCCTTCCGGACCCATCACAAAACATTTTCCTGATGAGCACCTCTTGGCTATCAGTATAGGTCTTCCATGGTTCGCAGATATAGTAAATTACCTAGTATCACATCAGATTCCGTCCGATTGGCTGAAGGCCAAGAAGGACAAATTGCGTTCCGATGCCAAGTATTACCTATGGGAAGACCCGTATCTATTCCGCATTGGTGCTGATCAGATAATTCGACAGTGTGTCGCAGAAGTGGAAATCAATGACATACTCTCATTCTGCCCTGACCAGGCATGCGGTGGGCATTTCTCAGGACATAAAACAGCATCAAAAGTCCTCCAGTGTGGCTTTTACTGGCCCACAATTTTCAAGGATGCATATGATCACTGTAAGGCATGTTCCCGTTGCCAGACTTTGGGCAACATTAGCCATCGAGACATGATGCCTCTATAGCCGATCTTGGTATGCAAAATTTTTGATATTTGGGGGATTGATTTTATGGGACCCTTCCCGATCTCGGACGGCTTCGAATACATCTTACTCGCGATTGACTACGTGTCCAAGTAGATAGAAGCCATTCCGACCCGAACCAACAATCATAAAGTTGTTATCAAATTCATTCATCAAAACATTTTCTCAAGGTTCGGGATTCCACGAGCAATAATTTCTGACGGAGGGACCCATTTCACAAACGCTCAGTTCAGGTCACTGATGACCAAATACGGGTTGTCACACCAAATCTCTACTCCTTACCACCCCCAAACTAATGGTCTAGATGAGCTATCAAACCGAGAAATCAAGAAAATCCTTCAGGTTACTGTTCGACCTGACAGAAAAGATTGGTCTTCTCGGCTTCCGGAAGCATTGTGGGCCTATAGGACCGCTCACAAGACCCAATTAGGAATGTCTCCCTTCAGACTAGTGTACGGGAAGGCATGTCACCTCCCCGTCGAATTGGAGCATAAAGCCTATTGGGCTGTACGGAATTGTAATCTAGATCTTTCTAAGGCTGGAACCCACAGAAGACTTCAAATAAGCGAGATCGATAAATTACGCCACGATGCGTATGAGAACTCGTGAATTTACAAAGAACGGGTTAAAGCTTTTCACGACAAACACATTTCTAGAAAGGTCTTTCATCCTGGTCAAAAGTTTTCCTCTTTGATGCCCAACTCAAATTATTCCCAGGAAAGCTACGATCTAAGTGGGTCGAACCATACTTGGTCCGATAGATTTTTGGAAATGGCGCTGTGGAAATCAGTCCGCTCAGCCATGATTCCGAACCTTTTATTGTGAACGGTCAGAGACTCAAACCGTTCATTGATGTAACTTCTACTGATTTGGCTGAATCATCTTATATCCTCCATTCCCCATGAGCTTATTGCGCCCAGCCGATGGCGTAAAACTCAGCGCTCAACGGGTGGCAGCCCGTCATTCTCTTTGAAAACCTAAAACCTTTTTTGACACCTTTGTGCACTTAAGGTTCACCCTTTAAGACAGCCGACTCCACCTCAGATGCTTACATCTGGGATTAGAAATCGTCCGCAACAGCCACCCCGACCCATTCACTCATCAAAACATCTGTCCTAAGGAATGAACTAAGTTGAATAAAAACCCCCTAAGTCATAATGAGGACATTGCAAATCTTAGGCATGGGGGGTATGAAAGTGTAAAACTTGTAAGAAAAGGTTTTAAACAAAAAAATTCACATATGCCAAAAACACCATAAAAATTAAAAAAATTTTCAAAAAAGAATAATAGAATAAGAAAAGGAAAGAAATTTTGTGGAGGAGGGGAAAAAGAGTAAAATGCCAAAAAAGGAGTACAAAATGAAAAAAAAAGTCATTAGTAAAAGATTAAGGGATTAACGAAAGTTCTAGACCAGATCAAGAAAAGAAAAAGTGCTAAGGTAGCATAACAAGAGATTAGCCGGAACGCTGATTTTAGGCCTCTTGGGCTAGATTCTTTAGCTTTAAAATTCATGTATCCGTTAAAATCTGGATAATCCTCAAGAGGTTGGGGAAAATGCGAAGCTTAAGTATTAGGTCTAAGGCTTAGGAAATATTCGGCCTCGTTAACTGACCTTTGGCTTGTGGGATTCGGTAACCTAAGCACCCCAAATTCACACACAGTGTGGTTCAGTGCGCATAAATATCCAAATCACGCAAAAGCATTTAATGTTCTGCAAAAGTCACCCAGATTAGGAGCGGACAATCAACACAAGTTGATTTAGAAGAGTTCTCAGCGCGGAGAGGCAGGAAATTCCCATCGAAGATGCGTAACAACATATCGTCTCCTCGGTGCTTGTCTCTTAGGTTATTTAAATATCCTACTAGGGCATGTAAGCACTCTGCTGGTTCAGATACCATGGGTGGCATTATCACGAAATGTCAATCGCCAGGGTCTGAATTCAGCCACGGAATGCCATGGGTGGGATTATCTCGAAATCTCGAAAGCCAAGGTTCTGGGGGTTGCCATGGGCGGGATTATCTCGAAATCTCGATAGCCAGGGACCCTTGAGGATTGATGATGGGGACGAGGAATCCGATACAGACCGTGTTGAGAAGCTAATCCGAAGCTAGAAATAAAAAAGAAAAGAGAGAGAAAAGCTCTCCAAACAAATAAATCTTCTATCTATCTCTTACAAAAATGCACTGCAAACTGAACCTAGGCTGAAAATGTCTCAAGCACGGGTGCTTTAACCGCAGAGTCCAACAAACCCTAGGTTAGTTTCTGTGGGCCTTAGAAACCTTTGCGGAGGACTGAGGCTAAAGCGGATCAGGTCCGGATTTTGGTTGGTACTTGATTACCTCTAGGCCTATTGTCGGCATTCCGACCTAATCACAAAAGAAAAGGAGAAGCACTTATCATAATTGTTGACAGACACTCAGGGTCTAGAATAGAAGTTAAAAACCTTGAAATTTTGCTAAAGGACTAGCAAAATCTAGGCATGGGGGTATGATGAGAGCCTCATCATGAGCCATAATTAGCTCATTTTGACCTAATAAAGAGAATAAAAGCTCCTACATGACTTAGAAGAGGGCTTAATTGGAGGAATAAGTGTTCTGAGAAGAAAACATGAAATAAAGGTTAAAACTGCAATTTTACCATTGCAGTACATAAACAAAATTTCTTAGAAACATAGCATAGTTCAAATGGTCTAAATAAGATAAAGAGTGGGTTGAATCAATCAGAAATGGGTTCATGTGCAATCTAAGAATTAAATGACATTTGGTAACCCTAAAACAGACCTGCTTAATTCAACAAGGTTCCAGTCAGGATAAAAATCAAATAAACCCTCTAAAAATCATGGAAAAATATCCCCTAGGGTTTAGAACATTCAATTTGGCCTCTGTAACTTAGTTTGACCTAAATTAGGGTCCTAGCTCATCAATTAACCTAAATTGGATTTTTACGCAAAATATCCAGTCAAACGTGGTCAAACCTTAAATCCAACTTCACCATTGGATTCCTTAGGTCCAAATTAGGTTTGTACCAAAATTTGGACCTAAGGGAAGGTTATCTTGACCTACTTTACAAAATAGTCCACCCAATTACATTTTGGCCCCTAACTTTTGAAAACCCTTGCGAAAACCCCCCCAACTTTTGTTGTCACTTTATGCATTCCGGTCCCTCTGCCAATGCAGCAGAAGACCCATACTCTGGCGAAGTTTCGAGGAGGATTTCTCCTCACTTCCCCAGGGAGCTGCTCCCAAATGTGAAAGGGGGGTTCCCTGAGAAGTCCCATATCGCCTGAGCAGCCCCCCATGCCCTGATTCGCACCATACCTCTCGTGCAAACGCTCGAGAGGTATGGGTGTTGCGGTGAGAGCTTTGCTCACCCTCCGTGCATCTGACCCTCTGCCTGCGCCTTTAAAAGAAACCCCAGGACCAACTGACGTGCCGTAGTGCGTGTGTGTTAAGAGGTGTTGTTATAGTCGCACTTGATACGTCGGTTTTAAAAGAAGTAAACGGATGTGAGTCCCAGTGTCGGTCTCAGGGAGGCGTGGAAATCGGATTTTGTTTATCACTTGTTGTCACGAAAAAGGCGGAGTTTTGCTTGCGAAAGAGACGGTTTTGAAAAGCGAGAGCGAGAGATAGAGAGTTTAGGGTTAGAAAGTTCTTGGTTTGGATCATGCACTTTGAACAGAAATTAAAATGGCGATTGAACGAAAAATAATTTCATTAAACATGCATTCATAGTTCATAGCTTACAACATTAAATACATGCTTTAACAAAAGTAAATGAAAGCTTAAAAGAGAGAGAGAGATGGAGAGAGAGTGGAGAGCGACGAGGTAGCCACGGCGGTGGAGGAGGCTCCGTCGGCGGCTCGTCGTCTCCGGCGATTACAAGAGTGCCTAAAACTAGCTAGGAGAGGAGTGGAGTAGTTGCAAGTGGGAGAGTATGCATTGAATGGTGGTAGAAGGGGGTTTAAATAGAGTTAAGGGCTTCCTAAAAGAAGAAGAGGCTTTAGTGACATCCAGAGCGTCGGTAAAATCGCTTCCAAAAGCGTCGGTGTAGCCCTCTCACCGCCGGTCAGCCGCCCGCCCCGGTCTTCCTCTTCGCGCGATCCGTGGCCGCTGAACGAGAGTCGTCCGATCTTCGAGCCTTCTGCGCCCGCGCTAAGATCGCGCCTTGGGTGCGCGTGTGCGCGCACGTTTCCGCCCGGCGTGCGCGCACGCGTGGGCGCTCGTGCGCTGCGGTCGTGCCGCGTGGCGAGATCGTGGTCGCCCGCTGCTGATCGGGCGGCCCAATTTTTCTGCGCCCTTCGCCCGCCTTCAAATCCCGCTCCTCGCGGCTCGAACGCACGTCGCGGCGACCTCGAGCGTGCGCGCTAACCGTTGCGCCACGCCCGCGCTTTGTCGCGGCGACCGCGAGCGAGCACGCGGATGTCGGCCGTTCGATCGAAGATCAACGGCTGAGATTCGTCTTTGGCCGGCTTGAGGGTGTGCGAGCGGTGGGGGCGGGGTGACGTGGCGCTCTCTGGGCCGTTGATCTCCAGATCAACGGTCAGAATTTCTTGGGCCCATTGTGGGAGCTCTGGATGTCGGATTTGGCCGATCTTGAGTCCGTTGGACTCCGTTCATCGTTCTGAATCTATCCGTGCGGTCCGATTGCTCTTCTGAGGCCTGCTTTGACAAATGCTTTACACAAATGGCCATTAATACAGTTTATAAGCAATCTTGGTACTTGATGCATGCAATGCTCCTATTCTACTTATGTTGTGCCTTTTATTCTAAAGATGGGCCATATTCAACCTAATTACTACCCCCTTGTGTGGTGTTATCATACCCCCATGCTTACTCCTTGCTAGTCCCTAGCAAGGTTTATTCTAGCCTTTATTTCCTTGGGGAATTCAAGAAGTAATTGCTTAGGCACTTCGTTACTTGTCAATAAGAGGAAATATACGAAGATCTTAATCTACAAAGACTAAGCAGCGCCCGAGTGTCTGCCAAAATACGAATCGCCCGAATCCTTGCTTTAATGTACATATGTATACGTATGTATATTTTCTTAGAATTTTTTTTTTTTTCGGAATTCAGTGTGGGTTGGTAACTTTTTACGGCTACCCAACCCACCCAAAACTCGATCAAAACCCTAAGTGCTAAGCATCTTGGTGTGAATGTTGTGATAGACTCGCTTAATGGTAATTGAGACAGACTTCGAGTTTCTACGCCTCTAAGTGACCGAAAAAGAAAATATTTTTTCCTGAAGGTGTATTTGTTCGATTGGTAGCTTTCTCCCTACGTTCGTTTTACTTGGGGTCAACACAAGGATTTTCCAGTGTATATCTCCCCGGCTTATACTACTTCCCCGCTTCTTCATTAGGTGTTTTGGTCTTTTTTGTGCAATTATTAAGCTGAGCTCTGGACAACCAACCAATGGGCTGTTACCTACGATCACTTGCCAGCCATACTTGTGCGGTGAAGTGTGGTTTATTTTCTTTTCTTCTTCTTTCCCCTTTTTTTTTTTCGTAGGTGGCTTCCCTGATCTCAAATGTACCTAGAGGCAGCAAAAAAGAAATGGCCTGTGGCTGGGTTCTGGACAACCTGCCAATGGGCTGTTACTCACGACAACTTGCTAGCCATACCACCCTAGAGAGTTCATTAGCTACCCAATTTCTGTCAAAATCATCGAGAAGTGAGTCTGTGAAAAAATGTGTGCAGATGCTTAGACTCAAAGTTTTCCTGAGTTAGAGGGTGAGTTGATAAGTCGTATACTTATTACCTTATTTAGTAGGTGGATTAGAATAGCTTAAAGTTGCAAGGATTCGCCGCTAAATCCATATTTTAACGGACACCAGGGCTGATTAAGCCTGAAGGCCTGAAAAGTCTAAGTGTTTAAGTTCTTTTTGTATTATTTCCCACTATTGATAAGTTTCTAATGTCTAAGTTTTCTTCCTAAATTCATTTTTTTTTTCTTAATTATTTATTCAGACTGATTAATTGAACTCAGGATTATGCAATTTATCACCCTCCCATGCTTAAGTTGGACAATGCCCTCATTGGCAGATTCATGGATGCAGCAGGGTTCAAAAAGATAGTACCTGAGTGACGTAAACTACCAGATCAGTCTGAATCCGCTGGGTAGCCTCCCAGGAAGCGCTGAGTTTAACGCCTCCAGCTGGGAGGTGCACAAATAGGAATGGTTTGGGTCAAGGAGATATGTTCAAAATTAATCAGACCCAAAATCAGAAGTCCACAGATGCGAATAAGGTTGTGGTGGAGTCCCGTTCCTAAAGGGCAGTGATAACACCACGCAAGGGGGTAGTAATTAGGTTGAATATGGCCCCCCTTTAGAATAAAAGGCACAACATAAAGTAGAATAGGAGCATTGCATGCATCAAGTACCAAGATTGCTTATAAACTGCATTAATGGCCATTTGTGTAAAGCATGTGTCAAAGCAGGCCCCAGATGAGCAATCGGACCGGACGGATGGATTCAGAACGACGAACGGAGTCCAACGGACTCAAGATCGGCCAAATCCGACATCCGGAGCTCCCACAATGGGCCCAAGAAATTCTGACCGTTGATCTGAAGATCAACGGCCCAGAAAGCACCACGTCGCCCCGGCCCCACCGCTCGCACGCCCTCAAGCCAGCCAAGGACGAATCTCGGCCGTTGATCTTCGATCGAACGGCCGAGATCCGCGCGCTCGCCCGCGGTCGCCGCGACAAAGCGCGGGCGTGGCGCAACGGCTAGCGCGCACGCCCGCATCGCAGCGACGCGCGTTCGAATTGCGTGGAGCGGAAATCAAGCGCGAGCGAAGGGCGTGGCAAAATTGGGTCGCCCGATCAGCAGCGGGCGGCCAGGATCGCGCGACGCGGCGCGATGACAGCTCCCGAGCACCCACGTGTGCACGCACGCCGGGCGGAAACGCGCGCGCGCACGCGCGCCCGAGGCACGATCTCAGCGCGGGCGCAGGAGGATCTCGGTCGTCCGATCTTCGATCGGACAGCTCTCGTTCAACGTCCACGGATCGCGCATGGAGAGAGAGCGGGGCGGGCAGCTGACCGGCGGCAGGAGGGCTTCACCGACGTATCTGGAAGTGATTTTAGCGACGTTCTGGATGTCACTAAAGCACATTCTTCTTTTAGGAAGCCCTTAACTCTATTTAAACCCCCTTCTACCACCATTCAAGGCATCCTCTCCCACTTGCAACTACTCCACTCCTCTCCTAGCTAGTTTTGGGCACTCTTGTAATCGTCGGAGACGACGAGCCGCCGACGGAGCCTCCTCGACCGTCGTGGCTGCCTCGTCGCTCTCCACTCTCTCTCTACCTCTCTCTCTCTCTTTTAAGCTTTCACTTACTTTTGTTGAAGCATGTATTTAATGTTGTAAACCATGAACTATGAATGCATGTTTAATGAAATTATTTTCCGTTTAGTCGCCATTTTAATTTCTGTTTAAAGTGCATGATTAAAACCAAGAGCTTTCTAACCCTAAACTCTCTCTCTATCTCTCGCTTTTCAAAACCGTCTCTTTCGCAAGCAAAACTCCGTCTTTTTCGTGACAACAAGTGGTAAACAAAATCCGATTTCCACGCCTCCCTGAGACCGACACTCGGACTCACCTCCGTGTACTTCTTTTAAAACCGACGTATCAAGTTCAACTATAACGACACCTCTTAACACACACGCACGAGACCACGTCAGGCGGGAATTCTGTATCATGCATGCCCATGTCAGAACCTCTCTTAGTTTGTGGGCATGCAAACAAGTTTTTGTGGATGAACGCACCCCAATTATGACACGCCAGACACTAAAGATGTAGGTTTTATATTCAGCTTGTGTCCCCATAAAATTGTAATCCATCGAAAGTGTATCAATTCCAGTGCATTCAGGTTGCGGGATTCTTATTCTGGTAGGGCAGGTAACAAAGTTCAGAGTTTCATACTGAGCCCTACAACCAAGCATGAGGCCTCTCTCCAAAGACGAATCCATCTCTCCTGCAACTATTGTTTCATTGCTCATTTCCTCCAAGCCCTTGATCTCAAGAATATTTTCTTCAACCTCCTCTGTATCAGATTCACTGTTTGGGATTACATTAGAGGTAGGGTCAATTTCATCCTCTAGATCATATTCTTTCTCTCGGCCCTCCTCCAAATTTGTGATGGGGATTCTAACCGATTCATAATCAATTTCTTTGAAATTGTAACTCCATTCTCCATCTCCGATGATGGCTGCTACTCCCACCGGATTACTTGTCTTGGGCCGATTAGATTCAGATTCCAAGGTCTCTCCCCTCACCTTCTCAGTTTCCTCCTGATGTTTGTTCTCAATGCTCCCCAAATTGTGTTCCAAGGAATCCTTACTATCCTTATCCACTGAGCTGTCCAACTCCTGAGGGGTATCAATGGTGGACTGAACCAAATCAGGATGACTGGGTGTAGTCCAATTGATCATGGTAGGTCCTTGCTTTATGAATTCCATGAATGGCGTTGTGTGTAACAGCTTTCTTTGGCCTTCTTCCCCCAATTGTTGGAACAACTCCAACATGGCATGTTGCCCTTTAACCAATTCTTGATTCTGTCTGTGTAGTTCTAACTGGAGGTTATCAAGAATTGACATGGTGTCATTTGGTGTCCTTTGGATTTCCTCCTTGAAATCCAGGTTAAGAGAGTATGGTTGAGGTTGTGGATCAGAATCCATATTGGTGTTTAAGTTCTTGGGTGGGTCCTCTATTCTATCATGTTCAGGGTCCAGTTCTTCAAGAGGAACCATTCTCTGTTTGGTCCTACTCCAGAATAGTTGAGGTTCTAAGTCCTCCTCCCAGTCAGATTCTTCATCAGGGGACCAAATCAAAGGTTGATGATCCTGGGCTTGCCTAGATTTCTGATCATTTTCTGATTTCCATTTGTCTAGAACTCCTAATCCAAAGGTCAAGTAGGCAAGGTTGTTGAATTCAGATGACCTTTCTTGGTTATTATCCTGAGATGGGTAGGGTTCTTGGTGTTCTCCTAAAGTGTAGGTCCTATCACAGTAGAATGGGTCGGACCTAAATGAGGAGGCATCGTGAGGACAATCGAGATATGGAGCCCCATGATTTGAATCGTACCCTTGGGTGGCTATGTTGGTTGTATTCCAATAAGAGGTTGGTGCGGTTTGGTCATAGTTGGGCCAAGAGGGATATTCAAGGTTGTACCCCCAACTTGGTGGTTGGTTAGCCCAAGTAGGCTGTGGGTAGGGTCCACTTGGGTTAGCATACAAATCCTGTTGGGGGTAGTTTGGGTAAGATGGATAGGCATTGAAATCCATGGTTTGGAAGAAATGGAGGGATGTGGGAAGAACAGATGCGAGAGAGTTGTGTCCTCAACCAAGCAAACAAGCCTAGTCCTTATGGTGTATTCCTTAGAAGACCTAGAAATCTCACAAAGGTTGATTAAGTCCGTAAGCACTGGACTCCCCTTCCCGAGGTTAATCTGGCCAGGTTGATTACGAGGGGATTGCAGGGAAGGTTCTTCCTTTGGCTTGCGCCTCCGGTTCCATAGACCCCACAACCACGGTCGTTTGACACTGCCCCGCAGCCTAGTCACCAGATTCTACCAAGGGAATGAAAGCCAAGTGCCTAGCAAACAAAACCTCGCCTTTTGAGACTTAACTCAGTCCTGCCTAGGGCACGTCTACTCAGTTTTAAAAGGTTAGGATAGTGCTTGTGCTTAGGGTGATGTGATGAGGCGTTGATTGGGGTGGTGCCTCTTAATTTTCCACTTTCAAAGTGTGTGCTTCTAGCAAAACATGGTTTTCAAGCAAGGATTTATTAAGATGTGGTGTCTTTTAATGTTTCATCCTTACTTTAGTACTTTTTAGGGTTGACGTGTCTTAGTGTTTTCAGCCAAGTTTCAGTGGGCACGTCAAGTTTTGCACACAATTCGCTGAAAGTAGATTTCCTTTTTATTCTGTAGAGGCTCTAAAACCCTAGTGTACTCATCCTAATGATCACGCAGCTTCTATTAGATGAGTCAGTTTTAGGGTTGAGTGGTGCGGCCCAGGTCAACACATGGTGGCTTCGCAAACACCACTCAAGAAAGAAAAGAACACTCCAAGAATTTATTCAGCTTATTAGAGTGTACATTTTTTTTTGTAGGGTGATGTGTTAGAAATGTGGGTCAAGCAATCATTCACCACGCCAATTTTTTCAGTTTTTTTTTACAATTTTTTTAGCTTTTTCACGCAAGCAAACAATGAGAGAGAGATTGCTCACTATCGGTCCTCGAGGCGCCTACTCCCTTGCTACCGTCGTGGAATGCGTCGCTTCGTCGTCCATGCGTCGAATTCCTGCAACCGTCAAGTAAAAAGGAAAATAGGGCATTAGACGATGTGAGAATGAATGTGGAATGGAGGTGATAAAACAAATCCGTTGCCTCCCACGCAACGGCGCCAAAAACTAACGTGCCGTAGTGCGTGTGTGTCAAGAGGTGTCGTTATAGTCGCACTTGATATGTCGATTTTAAAAGAAGTAAACAGATGTGAGTCCGAGTGTTGGTCTCAGGGAGGCGTGGAAATCGGATTTTGTTTATCACTTGTTGTCATGAAAAAGGCAGAGTTTTGCTTGCGAAAGAGACAGTTTTGAAAAGCGAGAGCGAGAGATGGAGAGAGAGAGTTTAGGGTTAGAAAGCTCTTGGTTTAGATCATGCACTTTGAATAGAAATTAAAATGACGATTGAACGGAAAATAATTTCATTAAACATGCATTCATAGTTCATAGCTTACAACATTAAATACATGCTTTAACAAAAGTAAATGAAAGCTTAAAAGAGAGAGAGATGGAGAGAGAGTGGAGAGCGACGAGGCAGCCACGGCGATGGAGGAGGCTCCGTCGGCGGCTCGTCGTCTCCGGCGATTACAAGAGTGCCTAAAACTAGCTAGGAGAGGAGTGGAGTAGTTGCAAGTGGGAGAGTATGCATTGAATGGTGGTAGAAGGGGGTTTAAATAGAGTTAAGGGCTTCCTAAAAGAAGAAGGGGCTTTAGCGACATCCAGAGCGTCAGTAAAATCGCTTCCAAAAGCGTCGGTGTAGCCCTCTCGCCGCCGGTCAGCCGCCTACCCCGGTCTTCCTCTTCGCGCGATCCGTGGCCGCTGAACGAGAGCCGTCCGATCGAAGATCAGACAGTTGAGAGCCTTTTGCGTCCGCGCTAAGATCGCGCCTTGGGCGCGCGTGTGCGCGCGCGTTTCCACCTGGCGTGCGCGCGCGCGTGGGTGCTCGTGCGCTGCGGTCTCACCGCGTGGCGAGATAGTGGCCGCCGGCTGCTGATCGGGCGGCCCAATTTTTCCGCGCCCTTTGCCCGCCTTCAAATCCCGCTCCTCGCGGCTCGAACGCGCGTCGTGGAGACCGCGGGCGTGCGCGCTAACCGTTGCGCCACGCCCGCGCTTTGTCGCGGTGACCGCGGGCGAGCGCACGGATCTCAGCCGTTCGATCGAAGATCAACGGACGAGATTCGTCTTTGGCCGGCTTGAGGGTGTGCGAGCGGTGGGGGTGGGGCGATGTGGCGCTCTCTGGGCCGTTGATCTCCAGATCAACGGTCAGAATTTCTTGGGCCCATTGTGGGAGCTCTGGATGTCGGATTTGGCCGATCTTGAGTCCGTTGGACTCCGTTCGTCGTTCTGAATCCATCCGTGCGGTCCGATTGCTCATCTGAGGCCTGCTTTGACAAATGCTTTACACAAATGGCCATTAATACAATTTATAAGCAATCTTGGTACTTGATGCATTCAATGCTCCTATTCTACTTATGTTGTGCCTTTTATTCTAAAGATGGGCCATATTCAACCTAATTACTACCCCCTTGTGTGGTGTTATCACCAGCCGCTGGAGGCAAGCTTGTCTTGGCGGAGAATCCCTCAAAATTTTCTCTCTTCCCTCTCCGGCAGGAAACCCATAAGCTCCGGTGACCACTCCTCCTTCTCGTCGCTCTGCTGCCATACCAGCAGCAGAGCCAGCTTCGTCTCGTCTTCCTGCATCGCGCCGCACCAAGCACACGCCTCCCTGCCCACTTCCTCGTGGCCGCTCTCTCCCTCTGGGTGCTTCTTCTCCGGCGACAGTCGATACGACTGCCCGCCTCTTTGGCCCCCTTCGTCCTTGCAAGTAGGTTATAATTACTCCCCATCTTCCCCTCTTTCTTTTCCCCACATTATTTCCTTCACACCGACCCTCGACTATCCCTGACCATTATCACCTTCCCCGTCTCCGGCCACCCTCCGGTGAGTTGCCCCCGTCGATCCGCAGCTCCACACAACTCGCCGACTATCCCAGAAGCTCCGCCTCATCACACTGAACGCCCTCCGCACTCACTCAACACGCCACCGAACACACCCATCTTTCCGGCCACAGGACAACCTAGGAACGCACGCCTAGGCCGCCCCGCGGCCTGCCGCATAGCTCAACACCTTCGCCGTGCCACGACGAAGGTTCCCTAGTAGTTTGATTAGGCCGAGAGGCCGTATTCGTGTCTGACAGGTTCTGAGGCTCGACCGCCATTAAATCCACCTTGAAGCAGCTTCTTCCGAGCTCTAGGCTTTAGAGCTCCAGGCTTTCAGTTGCTGCGGATTGGGGAGACTCCTGCGAAGGCAGCCAGCCAGCAACCGACGAGAATCGAGGCTGCAGCTGAGGAGATTGCGAAGAGGTCTTCCTGCGGGCGCGCACGAGGAGAGGAGACAGGATAGTCCCACATCGGTAAGCCTCGCAGAGATTTAGTGGTTTAAATTATTTTTGGGAATAAGCCTTATCGCATCCGAATACACCTGGGGTGAGGTCCCTCGCCCATCACACTCGCCTCGTCCGCGGATCCACCTCGCGGACCTGGCGGGATCCGACCCGACACCACCGAGCACACCTCGCACACCATATCATGCCGGTGCTCCTGGTCTCGGGTACGCAACCCGACCCGTTAACCCGGCTCTGGGAGAGCTTCTTGTGAGCGATTTGCAGAGAGAGAGAGAGATACGTGTGGGTAGAGGGAAGGGTTAGGTTTTGCTGTGCCTTGTGTGCAGGAACAGAGCGCCGAAGGAGAAAGGCTAAGTACTAAGCCGTAGGAAGGAGAAGGAAGAAGCTTTGAAGAGAGGATAAGCAGAGGAAAAGGCAAGGTAGAGAAGAAGCAGAAGAAAAGAGAAAAGAGAACTCAGAAGAAGAAGGCTTGCCAAGGAAGAAGAAGAAGATACTGCAGAGGGAATAGGAAAAGGCTCACCAAAGAAGAAGAAGAAGGACTAGCAGAAGGACTCAGAAGAAGAGAAGGAGAAAGAAGAGCAAGAGAAAGAAAGAAAGAAAAGGAAGAATAGATGAAGGAGAGAAGAAGAAGGACTAACAGAAGACAGAATCAAAAGAAGAAGAAGAACAGTGAAGAAGATCAGAGGCACGCAACAGCAAAAGAAGCAGAAGACTTTCATTTTAAGACGTCTTATATAGAAATCAGATGTCCAAATCTGTTCTTTTTAGCAATTCATTTTTGTAATTCTCTCATTGAACCAATTATTTTCTCAAAGTTTTTAAAAGTACTTAGATTGCTCCCTGTGTTAGACCTCGGATACTCCGATTTTCGAGTAATAAAATCTTTATTTGTTTTGAACGTTTTTTCAGCTATACTACAACGTGATAATCTTTAAAAACCTGATAAAACGTACACGAAACAAGGCTCAACCCTAGTATGAGGGAGGTTGTTAAGGAGATTCTAAAATGGCTAGATGCAGGCATTATCTATCCCATTTCAAACAGTAAAGGAGTCAATCCTATCCATGTGGTGCCCAAGAAGGCAGGAATTACTATCAAGAAGAATGACCAAGGAGACTTGGTTTCCACCAGACCCTCAATTGGATGGAGGGTCTACATTGATTACCGCTGTCTAAATACGTCTAATGAGAAAGACTACTTCGCCTTACCTTTAATGACCAGATTTTGGAAAATTTGACAGGGAATAACTACTTCTGTTTCTTAGACAGGTACTCTATGTATAATCATATAGCTATCCTCCCTGATGATTAGGAGCATACCACCTTCTGAGTTCTTATGCCACATTTGCATTCTGTCAAATGTCATTTGGGTTATTGTTATTCGCTCTGAATCGGGTTTTAAAATCAATGAGTTGTAGTATAAGTTGAATCAACGCGAAAAACAAATAGAATTTATTACTTGAATGTCATAAATGAAGTCTGAGGTCGATCACAGGGAGCAATTGGCAAAAATGATTCTCAAGATCGCAATATAAGCAATGTATAAAAGAACTCTAAACAAGAATGATATATAAATGAGAGTGAATGTCAAATAATTAAAAAAGAATGGGGTAAAATGGTGATTTGAATCACCAATTACCCCTCACAATTATATCAAATATGTCAATAATAACAATCAATTTAAAGCCTCGTAAGATATGTGCACAGTGCACTTCTGTTGAATCTCAGACGTCTACTCAGCTAGTCAGATGGCTTAAATCACCCAAAGGTACTGCTCTTCTTCTTTTCTTGCTTCAGCTCCTCTTCTCTTCTTTTTCTTCTTCTCTTCTTCTACCTCCTTAAGCTCTAGAGAAGGCATAGCACAGGGCTTAGCACGCCAGCAGAGGCAAAGGCCTCCCTCAGATTTCACAAGTGTTGAGAGGAGGGCAGCAAAGCAAAACATCCCCCCCTCTCCTCTCTTTTTCTCTTCTTCCTCTCTCAAAACCAGCAAACCAGAACAGACCGGGTATCCAGGAAATGGACCGAGCCCAGACCCACGAGGCGTGAGCGCGGGCGAGGGCGTGTGTATGCGCGTGCGTGCAGGGACCTCACCCCCTGTGCATGCTAAGGCAACGAGGTAGAGGCACGTTTTCAATTTATGCACTACGTGGCCTTCAGTACTATCCAATGTGGGACTAATCAGTCCTCCTCCTTCATGTGTGCAGCTACTGCGGTTTCTTCATTTAATTCATGCAAGATGGCTGTCAAAGCTCCAATTTCTTGTCTACTCAAACTCTTGGAGCGATTGTGCAAAATGGGGACGATGCCTGGAGCTGAATCTACTGGAGCGAGTTGCAAAGCTTCATCGTGTAGCTCGGTCAATGGCATCTTGAGCGTGCACACCTGAAAAGAGCAAGACAGCCTCTTGACCACGTCAGAAGACTTCAAAAGTAATGCCAGAGTACGGCGAGTGCAGTGGTGGTCTTTCCATGGAGCGAGAGTGGGTGTGTGATCGTGGAGGTGGCGAAAACAATCGGAGAGCAGTGTGGTGTTTGATGGGTGATGAGTCCATTAAATTGGACTATTATTAAGCCTAAGTATCTTTAATTATACAATTTAGGTGTGTTAATAATGGTAATTAAGTTATAGAAGATTTATACACCTAATAATTTAAGTTATAACATTCTATAACTTCATAATTCTATGGTTTTTATGTGCAGGTACTAAAATACACAAAGAGCAAGGGTGGGGGGATAAAATTCCCAAAACAACCGCAACTCTGTTTTCCCCCTCCCCCGCCGGACATTGGGCAAAACTTCTGGCGCCGCCTTTCTCAACAGCCATGACCGGGGATTTTGGAAAATCCCTGATCTCACGCGGTGAGGGGAGAACTTAAAAAGAAGAGGCGAGGAGAGAAGAAGGCTATCGAGAGAGAAGAAAAGCGTGCACTGTGCCGCACTGCGTCCTCTTTCCCCTTGCGGGGAAAAAGTCTCTCCGCCTGCACATCGCCGCCGGTGCATCCTCCTTGCGTGCTGCAGGCAACCGCGCGCCAGCACCAACACCCTCTCCATCGCCTACAGATCTGCAAAGCCACTCCGCCCACAACGCCCGCATGGCCTCCTTGCTACGTCCCTGTAGCCCCGCTCGCTACTGAAGGCAACCGCGCGCCCCAGCACCCTCTTTGCGTCCCTGCAGTCCGCACACCAGTGTGCGCGCTTTCCTGCCTCCACCGCCTCTAAGCGCCACAGCAGGCGCTGCCTCTCCTCCAGCACGCCCCACCGCTACAACAGGCGCTGCATCTCCACCCAGCGCGCCTCCAAGTGCCACAGCAGGCGCTGCCTCTCCTCCAGCGCACCTCCAAGCGCCACAGCAGACGCTGCGTCTCCTCCAACGCACAGGCACACGCGCGCAAGCCTGCACGCCACAGCCGCAGTAGCAGCAGCTAACTTGCTCCACAGGCCGGAGCTTCGGCCACCGCCGCCGGCCGCCTTCGGCCACCTCCGCCGCAGCCGCTGCCACCGTCAGAAAGCTCTCGACCTCGTCGTCCTCTGAGGCCCTGCATCGACCCCCGCGGATCTCTCTCTCTCTCGCGAGGAAGAGAGAAAGGAAAAGCTCTGTTTTTGTTTGAATTAGAAATTACATTCAATGCCATTGCCAGCAATTTCATTTTTTTTATTAATATTATATTCTGGCATAATTGCATTCACGCACTCATAGTTCTTTCTAATTACATGGTATTAATATTGGCTAGTTTAAAGATTGATTTTGGACTTGATTTAAGTAATAATTGTCTATAGTACACATCACATGAAAAATTGCACTAATTCATCCTAAATTTATTGAGGATTTCTGTGAGGGAAAACTACACTTACACCCTTAACTTTTTAGGTTATTGCAAACCTACTTTCCTTCACATTTTAAGTCCAATGTGAAAAGGAATTTCGCACTATCCGAAATAACATAAAATAATTAAGTATTGATTGCATCATTGTCTCCCTGTGGACACGACCCGCTCTTCTGCGAGTGGTTATTTTCATTGTTTTTGATTCGTCGATTTTTCCACCACTTAAATACTATAACAGTAAGCGAAAATTCGACCAATCAAATTGGCGTCGTTGCCGGGGAGGCAATAGATGCAATAGAATTACTTTATTATTTTTGAATCTTTTGAGTTGCGAAATTATCTAATCATTTTGATTATTGTGCAAGGAATCCGCCGAAGCGACGATGCGCAATAGAGGAGCGACAGCAACCACGAGTTAAGCCACACGAGGAAAAGACGAAGGAGACCAAGATCCTGTTTCGCAGAGGATTCTCTGTCGTCACAATTTAATTCTGTCTTTTCGCCCTTGTAATTTGGGGTTAAATTTTTGGGGGTTTGTCTTCGCATTCTTTAGCTACTAGGGCTTACAGTATTTCTGGTACATGCGTGATTATATTTTCTGTTTGCTTGCTTTTTAAAACCAATAAAAAATATTGAGCTGCCTATTTAGAAGTTGCATGCCCTTAGGTGCGCGCATTTAGGGGTGATTGAGCAGCATATTAGATCTTATTATTGCATTGCAAGCATCTTAGCACGAAGATTGCTAGAGATACGTATATCTTTCTAACTTTTGAATCCAGCTTCTGTTCACGCATTTGCATTCTGATTTAAATTCAAGACTACCAAATTGTTTGAATTTATTAATTAAGTGGTCACATAACTAAAAGAGGAACTAATAATCAGATTCAACCCTAAAAGCAATACACTTTTGATCTGATTCTAAGGGACTTGTTTGCGGTTTCAAAAAGAAATTACAAAGATTTACGGTGTGTTGCACACTTTTGACACTGAGCACACACATTAGGCACCGCACTAAGGCTCGATCCCTTAAGGCTATAGGCACTGATCTCTTTATCGGTGCAGACCCTCCTATTGTGCTTTGTGGTAGTGGTGATACTATCTTTTGATCAAGTGTTTTGATACTCCACGGAGGGGGACACCCCTTAAAGGAAAAAAAAGGTAGTTAAGGGGCACCGCATACGCATCGCCTCAAAGGAATGGTTCGCCCTACTTGCATCCCTTTGTTTGTCCTTGGAGTAACTTCTCCCTTGATCACCTGGGAGTATCAACTAAGCAAAGTATAGGTCCTAGGGCACTCGAAGGTTGAATTAAGGCACGTAATTGCAGTGGAAAACTTGTTTGGCCATTTATTTTAACTAATAAAGAAGGTTAAAATTTCAAGTCCACACCCCTCTTATACCACTTACGTGGGAACAGAGGGATAAGTCTTGATCTTTTGACTTATCTTTAGAGTGGAGGTTTGACTTACTCAGTAATAAAATAAAAATTTTGCTGAATTATGCTTTGTATGCTTGGTAGACGCTCTCTTGAGGGTAGTCTAGTGTTTGATCCTGAGCCCGAGAGAATTCTTATGAGAGCTCATCTAGGAGAAGAAAGAGAAGAAATGGCTGAGCAAGGTGCAAATCAACAAAGGACCCTAAGGGACTATTTTATTCCTACCAACCAACCTGCACAAGCACTAAGACGACCGGCAGGGGATAATCCGTATGAGATCAAGAGCAGTACCATATCTTTGTTGCCCTCTTTTTATGGTACTACTAGGGAGGACCCCTACCAGCATCTGGAGGAATTCATCGAGGTCTGTTCCATGGTGAAGCTCCAGGGCTTTACTGATGAAGCCCTGATGAGGACTCTATTTCCTTTCTCCCTAAAGGATAAGGCCAAGCACTGGTATCATACCCTCGATGCAAGGGTAAATGATTGGGCTACCCTTGAGGGAGAATTTTTAAAAAAATATTTTCCTATGAGTAAAACCAACCATTATAGAAGAGAGATTATGGGTTTTACTCAACAAGAAGGGGAGCAATTTCATGAGACTTGGGAGCGCTTTAATGACCTTCTTAGGTTATGCCCCCACCATCAAGTGCCAAGATGGCAGTTGGTCGAAAGGTTCTAGAACGGATTATCTGAAAGGCATAGGCAAACCATTGATGCAGCCTGTGCAGGAACCTTCATGACTAGAACTGAGGATGAAGCTTGGGCATTATTTGAAACTTTAAGCGACAACTCCATACATTTGTCCTCTGCGTATCAAGAGAGAAAACCATCAATCTTGCAGAGGAAGATAGAGGCCCATGAAGCCGGGGCTTCTCAGGATTTGGCTTATCAGATTCAACTATTGAATAAAAACTTTGATAGGCTTTTAGCAAACCCCGGCATGAACCCACAAGCAGCCTCTATTTTTCAGGCTTCAAGAGAATGCTCCATCTGCCAAAGCACAACGCACGCCACTGTGGAGTGCCATCAGGCAACCCAATTCCCTGAGTTGATTCAGGCCGACTTGAATGCGGCCCAAGGTTTCCGCCCCCCTTGCAATAACCCTTACTCCAACACTTATAATCCAGGGTGGCGGAACCATCCAAACTTCTCTTGGAAGCAAGCTGATGCTTCTAACTCAAGGAATACAAGACCCTTACCTCCCCAGCCCACTTACCAACCTTCTTATGAAAACCCTCTTCCGAATAAGCCCTCTGAGATGGAGGAACTGAAGGCCATGATGAAAGCGATGCAAGAGCATCAGAATATGGTTATCCAATCTCAGAATAAGATGATTACTGATATGCAATCCCAAATTGGTCATCTTACTGAGGCAGTTAGGCAACGTGATCCGAGGAAGCTGCCTAGCTCTTCTGGGGAGAATCCTAAGGGCAAGGGGGTTGTATTCAGGGAGCACGCCCAAGCAGTGACTGTGTTGAGGAGTGGAAAAAAGATTGACAAGCCTGATAACACTCCTATGGCTACATCTCAGAATTCCCCTTCCACACCTGACCCTACCTCCATCTCACCCGAGGAAGAGCCACAGCACTCTCCCTCACAAAAAATGATCCACAATGAGGATGTCGTCCTACCACCACCCCTTTCCCGCCATGACGACCCCTCTACTCAGAAGCCGAGGGTGCCTTATCCAGAGCGCCTATCTGCTCCTGGGGAATCTTTTGTTGGCTCGTCTGGAGCCAAGGATAGGACGGAAGAGATTATGGATACTTTTAGGCAAGTCCAGATTAACTCTCCTCTGTTGGAAGCGATTAAACAGATTCCGTCCTATGCCAAGTTTCTGAAGGACCTGTGCACCCAGAAGCGTCGATCTAGGAAACAGGTCCAAACCAAGGTCATCCTGCCTGACCACGTTAGCTCGGTTCTTCAGCTTGGAACCCCCCCAAAATGAAAAACCCAGGGGCCCCATATATTTCAGTGGTTATAGGTAACCAACACATTGACGAGGCTTTGCTCGATCTGGGTGCGGGGGTAAACATTCTACCGAGCTTTGTCTACGACCTATTGGGAGGAGGAAAGCTGAAGCCTAGTCCAGTAATCCTCCAGGTTGCAGGCAGATCGGTTAAGACACCGCGGGGATTGTTGGAAGATGTCCTTGTGAGAGTGGAGGATTTCTTCTTCCCCGTTGACTTTCTGGTTCTTGATACTAACCCGTCTAATAAGCCCACAATGCCATCCATTATCCTGGGATGCCCCTTTTTGGCCACAGCCAATGCCTCTATAAATTGTAGATCCGGGGCACTTAAAATGGGCTTTGGGAACAAGAAGATCCGGTTGAATGTTTTTGATACTTACAAACAACCCGGATTTGAAGATTGTTCTCAGATTGAGGTCATTGATGAAATAATTGAAGAGACTACTCCAGCACTCTTATGTAGAGATCCCCTTCAGAAGGTCATAACTCAGGACCATCCCTCGATTATCAAAGAAACTGAAAAGAAAATGCCCAAACTAGAAGAGTTGCTGGAGATACACACTAAGTCTCTGTCCCCACCCTGGACTGTGAAGGTAGATTCGTTGCCTGAAGCGGGGACATCTCAACTAAAACCCTCAATCCAAAAGGCTTCTAAATTGGAGTTGAAACCCCTCCTGAGCACATTGAAATATGCTTTCCTTGGCCCTAATAACACGCTCCCCGTTATTATATCATCTGCATTATCTAAATTGCAAGAGGGAGCTCTGCTTGAGTGTTTACAAAGGCACAAGGAAGCAATTGCCTGGACAATTGCTGATATTAAGGGTGTTGATCCCTCTCTTTGCATGCATCATATTTACACGGACGAGTCCGTGAAGCCTTTCCGAGACATGCAGAGAAGGCTCAATCCAAATATGCGGGAGGTTATTAAAAAGGAGATTCTGAAATGGCTAGATGCAGGGATTATCGATCCCATTTCAGATAGTAAATGGGTCAGTCCAATTCATGTAGTTCCGAAAAAGGCAGGAATCATTGTGGAGGAGAATGACCAAGGAGAACTGGTGACCACTAGACCCTCAACTGGTTGGAGGGTCTGCATTGATTACCGCCGTTTAAACATGGCTACCCAGAAGGACCATTTCCCCTTACCATTTATCGATCAAATTTTGGAACGATTGGCGGGGAACAGGTACTTTTATTTTCTTGATGGGTACTCTGGGTACAATCAGATAGCCGTTTTTCCTGATGATCAGGAGCGTACCACCTTCACGAGTCCTTATGGGACTTTTGCATTCCGCCGAATGCCATTCGGGTTATGTAATGCTCCTTCCACCTTTCAACGTTGTATGATGGCTATCTTCTCTGATATGATCGACGAGTTCGTTGAAATTTTCATGGATGACTTCTCCATTTATGGCTCGTCGTTTTACCTATGCCTTTCGCACCTTGATAAAGTCTTAACCCGTTGCGAAGAGGCAAAACTGGTGCTTAGTTGGGAGAAAAGCCACTTTATGGTCCAGCAGGGCATTGTGTTAGGGCATGTAGTTTCTGAGAAAGGATTAGAAGTGGACACCGCAAAAATCGATTCCATCTCTATGCTTCCATTGCCCGCCAATGTTCGTCAGGTTAGATCTTTCCTTGGCCATGCTGGATTTTATAGGCGCTTCATTAGAGACTTCAGTAAAATCTCTAAGCCACTCTGCAACCTGTTAGCGAAGGATGTTTCCTCCAATTTTGATGATAGATGTGGAGAGGCTTTCCAAGCTTTGAAGAAAGCCCTCATTACCGCGCCGATTCTCCAAGTGCCAGATTGGACCCTCCCATTTGAGCTTATGTGCGATGCTTCTGATTTTGCAGTGGGAGCGGTCTTAGGTCAAAGGGTTGATGGCAAACCTCATGTGCTGCATTATGCCAGCAAGACCCTTACGGATCCTCAGCAAAACTACACGGTCACAGAAAAGGAATTACTTGCTGTAGTATTTGCTTTGGACAAGTTTCAGTCTTATCTTTTTGGATCCAAGGTCGTGGTGTTCACTGATCATTCGGCCCTTAAGCATCTTCTGGCTAAAAAGGACACCAAACCTCGCCTAATTCGTTGGATTTTGCTACTCCAAGAATTTGACCTGGAAATTAAAGACAAGAAAGGAGTTGAGAATGTGGTAGCAGACCACTTGTCTAGGATCCCTATTGAGGCATCAAACCCCGCTGGCGGTATTCAAGAGACTTTCCCTGATGAGTCTCTAATGGCCGTGGAAACTAAAACTCCTTGGTTCTCTGACATAGTGAACTATCTGGTCACGGGCATCACCCCTAGTACTTGGGACAAGCAAAAGCGAGATAGGTTTATCGCTAATGCTAAATTTTATCACTGGGAGGAACCCGAGCTTTTTAGAATAGGCCCTGACCAGCTGTTTCGCCGTTGCGTCCCTGATGAGGAACAAAGAGGTGTTCTGAGTTTCTGCCATGACCTCCAATGTGGGGGAGATTTTATTGGGAAGAAGACTGCTCATAAGGTTCTTCAGTCTGGTTTTTGGTGGCCCACATTATTCCGAGATGCACATACGTATGTGGGCGCATGTCTACGTTGCCAGCAGACGGGAACCATTGGAAAAAGGGATGAGATGCCCCAACAACCTATCCTCCCTGTTGAAATCTTTGATATTTGGGGCATTGACTTCATGGGTCCCTTTCCTGTGTCCTTCGGATATGAATACATCCTTGTGGCTGTTGATTATGTATCAAAATGGATAGAAGCCATCCCCACGTGAACTAATGACCATTCTGTGGTCTTGGGCTTTATTAAGGCTAATATCATTTCTCGGTATAGGTGCCCAAGGACGATCATAAGTGATGGAGGACCTCACTTTAAGAATGTACACTTCACTAGACTACTCCAAAATTTGGGGGTAAATCACATGATAGACACACCTTATCATCCCCAAACGAGTGGGCAAGTGGAAGTGTCTAATAGGGAGATTAAGAGAATTTTAGAAAAAACTGTCAGGCCTGATCGAAAGGATTGGTCTAAAACAACTAAATGACGCTCTTTGGGCCTACAGAACTGCATATAAGACTCCCTTAGGCATGTCTCCTTTCCGTCTTGTCTATGGAAAAGCGTGCCACCTTCCCGTTGAAATCCAACATAAAGCTTATTGGGCCATTAAAAACGTTAACTTAAATCTGGATAAAGCGGGAAGAGCACGTATGTTAGAATTAAGTGAGCTTGAGGAGCTTCTTAATGAAGCTTATTGATAAACGCCAGTTTATCATCATTTTTATGCTTTAAAACTAACCTAGCTCTTAGGATTTTACTCTGCAAACGGGTTTTTGGGCTGCATTTAGGCATAAATTAGGATAGGCATGCATTACATTTTTTATTGTCATTTTAATGAGTTTTTGTGAGTGTTAGGGATGTACAGATGCACAGATCCCTAAAACCCTAGCACTCAAGAAGGCAAATGGTGAAGGAGAAGCCTAGACTAGCTGGAACTCAGCCTAATCCAGCTCACCTCAGCTTGATCCAGCTCACCTCAGCTTGATCTAGCTCACCGCAGCTGGAACCTAGCTTACTTGAACTAGGGTTAGCTCATCCCAACTCCATTCAGCTAATCTCAGCTGGATGGCAGCTCAAGAGAGTTCACCTTAGCTCACCCTAGCTCAAGTCAGCTCAGATCCAGCTCAACTTAGCTGAGTCTAGCTCACCTCAGCTCCCACTAGTTCACAGGGAGCTCTAGTTAGCTCGGCTAAGTTGACAGGAGTTCACCCCAGCTCAGATCCAGCTACATCCAGCTCCCCTCAACTCCAGCCAGCTGAAGAAGAATTCATCTCAGCTCAGGAAGCTCAAGTCCAGCTCCCGGGGATTCAGCTTAGCTTATCTCAGTTGAGCTAAGCTACCTTAGCTGCCTCAACCAGCTTGATTCTCCCCGATAGCACCAGACCCAGCTCACCTTAGCTCATTTTGGTAGAAGCTAGCTCACTTTATCTTGGCTTAGCAACTAGCAAAGAACTAGCAAGCTAAGCCAGCTAGAGTAGCCCCATGCCAGCCTCTTCAGCAGTAGCCAGCTCCAGCTCCAGCTCCAGACTTCTTCTCCTCAGCTCCTTCCTCCAAACCCTAGCTCCAACACCTTCTCCTCTACTCCACCTTTAGCTAAGCTAGCTTAGCTTATCTTAGCTTAGCTTAGCTTAGCTAACAACCAGCTCCTTGGCCATTCATTACCTCCAAAATCAACCCTAGCTAGCTCCACCAACTCAAGCCTACCTAAGCTAGCTACCCTACTCAAGTTGGCACCACCTCCTAGCCATCCCTTCACCCCATTATCTCCACCAAAAGACACTTCAAGTTGGCGCCAAAAACCACCCCTAACCACCTCTATATTGGCGCCACTTTCAGCCCCTTAATCCACCCTACACCTACCCACATAAGCCATCCTAGCCATCCACCTAACCCCCCTTCTAGAATCCTTCTTGGCGCCAACTTAGACCCTCTTCTAGAAGCCATTTTGGCGCCAATATCAAGGGGTGTCAACACACATAACCACCCCTTAGGTGTCCCTTAAGGTGGCGCCAAACACCCTTGGCCATTGGATCCTTAACCACCTCCCTCCTTCCATCCTAGCCCTCCATTTCAAGGGTCACCTTAACCCCCCATCCTATTCTATAAAAAGCCACCACCTACCACCATTTTGGAGCATCCTCCCTTAGTATATTTTCTACCTAAACCACCTATACCTACGGCCAAGAAGAAGGAGTAGAGAAGGAGATTAAAGGGGCACATCACCAGCCCTTTTGGTGCCTTCTTCTCCCCACTCTCTTCAACTTGAGCCACGCCAAGGAGGAGGACTCTCCCACTTCAAGGAGGACGGCCAGGCAAAGGAGAAAAGCTTAGGGTGGACGTCCACCCTTGGAGAGAAACTTAGGGCACGGCCCCTTAGGGCTTGCCTTGGAGGTCATCACTTTGGCGGAGTACTGCAAGGAAGGAGTTGAAGGATTCTTTTCAAGCTTGGGAGCCACCAACCTTGGAGCAAGAAGCCCTCTTCTTCACCATCTATTTAGAGGATTTGTGTTTTCTTTCTTTATTTCAATTATCTAGTAGTAGAAGCATTCCTCTACTAGGCATTTTTGTTAAACACTTTATCAATTATCTAGTTGCCTTCTTTGCAATTTTTTTTGTTTGCATTTCTATTTGCTTATTTTCAGCATTCTTCACTTCCTCTCCCTAATTATTCTAGGCCTCCACTTGCTTAGAGTGAGCTTAGGGAGAGGCTCTACTTGCCACTTTAGAGTAGTTTACTTAATTGGAAGTGTAAACACTTTTCCCGCCATAATTTCGCATGTTGCCTTAGTTCAAAAACAAAAAAAAATGGTATATTGAAAATTACCAAAAGAAAGTTGAGATATATTCCAAGCAAGAGAATCAATTTTGCAACCATATTGCCTCCTTGGACGACCCTAGATACTTCCCTATCTAGGATTATAAATTTAAGAGCGAAAGCGGATTTACGCGTTACAACGACGTATTTTAACAAACCGCGTATTTTCGCTGTCACTTATGAAACTTCTCAAGCTTACAAGCAACGTAAAAAAGTCTTCCATGACAAGCACATCATTAGAAAGACTTTTGAGCCCAACCAGTGGGTCTGGCTTTTCAATTCTAGACTTAAATTATTTCCTGGAAAGCTCAAGTCTTGTTGGGATGGGCCTTACGTTGTGATTAATACCTTCCCTCATGGAGCTGTAGAGATCAGGAACCCTATTTCAGGTGCGAACTTTAGAGTAAATGGCCAGCGACTTAAACCGTATATTACTCTTTCAGATGGCCAGGTTTTGGACGCACTACGACTTGAGGAGCCTTAGCTCCTTCCACTCTCCTCCTCAGGTGATATTCTTCTATATCTATATTTTTCCAATGAGGACATTGTCAGTCTTAGGCATGGGGGGATATAACCTGAGAGTGTTTATAGTGTTTATAGCATTTATAAATATTTGCATACATATAAAAAAAAAAAAATTCTCTTTTCTTGAGCTGATTGGGTTAGTCCCTAGCATAATACCTTTATTGGAGGTTTTTCTTCCACAATTATTTCTTAAGTTTATAATCCAGTACATTTATTTCACGAGCATGTAGACTTGGTAATGGATCCTTTGGGAAAACCAATAAGCATTTGTAGTCTACTGAACCCTTGGACAGTTCATAGAGAGTCAGGCATACTATCTTCTAGTAAATCCACCTCATATTTGTGAGGAGTAGAGAGATTACTGATGCGCTAAGTCTAGTGCAAGGACTCTTAAGTTCTGGATGATTAGATGATGATACTTCAGAGTTAGGCGTAGTTTTCACTCTCTGTTCCTGGGTGCGTACTTTGAGTGAATTCCTGAGAGTCACCAAATAAGGCAGATACACAGAGATTGAGTCTTAATAAAGCTGTAACTATGGTGGATGGTTATGACGGTCCTTCATAGAGTCCTCAGCTGAAGGAGGGTAATAGTGTCAAAGGTCAGAAATACGCCTGTCCTATCCATTCTTTCCTGGTGCCGAGAATAGGCACTTCCACCAAATAAGCCACACAACTTCCGCTTGATCGTCATCATCCCTAATAATGCCTCGTAAATAAAAGTCTGTATCGTGTTGTGCTGATTGAAAAAGAAACAAAAACAAGAAGAAATTAGAAAAAAAAAGAGAAAAGAAGAAGAAAAAGAAGAAACAGAAAGAAGAAAAAGAAAAAATAGTTATATTACAAAAAAAGAAAAAGAGAAAAAAAAGTTGAAGTTTCTAATATTTCTGAGGCAACAGAACACCTATTGCGTTCCACCAAATATGACCCATACCTACCTTCTAGTATTTCTGATCGCCTGAATATTGGTTGAGGACTCTAACTTAGTTATAGAGTTATTAAGACTTTAATTGAAGTGTGGATGCCATTAGAGGCCACCAAACAGTGAGTACCATTTCTAAATCTGGCGAGATTCGTGATCTCAAAAAAAAAAAAAAAAGTGCCCAGGAACATCAGGAGAGCATAGTTATGTAGCCTCTCTCAGGGTTGACTTGTCTTAGAGAGCTAGAGTTTGCAGTACTAGACTATATGTAGCACCAGTAGAGTGTGTGCCACCAAATACAAATCCTTTCAACTTATTATCTCCTACCTAAGCCAAACACCGGGGTCAAATTACAGATTATCGTCTACTTTATCCCCGAGGGAAGTAGTTGCCTATCTCATCAGAAATTTTTGCCAAGGGTGATGTACGAACTCCTAATGCGAATCGACTCTTTCACTTGGATCTATGACCTAGGCTATCAACACTTCATATTTGTCTGGTTTTCTAAAATTTTGAAATAGGAAAAGAAGTCTTCTTATTACTTCTATTATTTATTTTTGCTAGGGACTAGCAAATCTTAGGCATGGAGGTATTTGATGAGTCCATTAAATTGGACTATTATTAAGCCTAAGTATCTTTAATTATACAATTTAGGTGTGTTAATAATGGTAATTAAGTTATAGAAGATTTATACACCTAATAATTTAAGTTATAACATTCTATAACTTCATAATTCTATGGTTTTTATGTGTAGGTACTAAAATACACAAAGAGCAAGGGTGGGGGGATAGAATTCCCAAAACAACCGCAACTCTCTTTTCCCCCTCCCCCGCCGAACATTGGGCAAAACTTCTGGCGCCGCCTTTCTCAACAGCCATGACTGGGGATTTTGGAAAATCCCTGATCTCACGCGGTGAGGGGAGAACTTAAAAAGAAGAGGCGGGGAGAGAAGAAGGCTATCGAGAGAAAGAAGAAAAGCGTGCACTGTGCTGCACTGCGTCCTCTTTCCCCTTGCAGGGAAAAAGTCTCTCCGCCCGCACACCGCCGCTGGCACATCCTCCTTGCGTGCTGCAGGCAACCGTGCGCCAGCACCAACACCCTCTCCATCGCCTGTAGATCTGCAAAGCCACGTTGCCCACAACGCCTGCACGACCTCCTTGCTACGTCCCTGTAGCCCGCTCGCTACTGAAGGCAACCGCGTGCCCCAACACCCTTTCTGCATCCCTGCAGTCCGCACACCAGTGTGCGCGCTTTCCTGCCTCCACCGCCTCCAAGCGCCACAGCAGGCGCTGCCTCTCCTCCAGCGCGCCCCATCGCTACAACAGGCGCTGCATCTCCGCTCAACGTGCCTCCAAGCGCCACAGCAGGCGCTGCCTCTCCTCTAGTGCGCCTCCAAGCGCCACAGCAGGCGTTGCGTCTCCTCCAGCGCACAGGCACGCACGCGTAAGCCTGCACGCCACACCTCTCGAACAGCCGCAGCAGCAGCCGCTAACTTGCTCCACAGGCCGAAGCTCCGGCCACCGCCGCCGGCCACCTCCGCCGCAGCCGCTGCCACCGTCAGAAAGCTCTCGACCTCACTGTCCTCTGAAGCCCTGCATCGACCCCCGCGGATCTCTCTCTCACGAGGAAGAGAGAGGAAAAGCTCTATTTTTGTTTGAATTAGAAATTACATTCAATTCCATTGCCAGCAATTTCATTTTTTTTTATTAATATTATATTCTGGCAGAATTGCATTCACGCACTCACTGTTCTTTCTAATTACATGGTATTAATATTGGCTAATTTAAAGATTGATTTTGGACTTGATTTAAGTAATAATTGTCTATAGTACAAATCACATGAAAAATTACACTAATTCATCCTAAATTTATTGAGGATTTCTGTGAGGGAAAACTGCACTTACACCCTTAACTTTTTAGGTTATTGCAAACCTACTTTCCTTCACATTTTAAGTCCAATTTGAAAAGGAATTTCTCACTATCCGAAATAACATAAAATAATTAAGTATTGATTGCATCATTGTCTCCCTGTGGACACGACCAGCTCTTCTGCGAGTGGTTATTTTCATTGTTTTTGATTCGTCGATTTTTCCACCACTTAAATACTATAACACTAAGCGAAAAGTCGACCAATCAATGGGGTGAAAGGATTAGCAATCGACCTAATAGGTTTAGGGCTTTTGATGAGGGGAGTACGGTGAAGGTTTTAGACCGGTTGGCGAGGGGTTTGAGTGTGTGAACTGGGCGGAAACCCTCGCCAGTGATGACACAGGAGGTGGAGACGAAGGCGGGGTCAGGGGCGTATCGGTGGTCGAAGGTGCGATGTGAGTGCGGGAAAAAGATGTAGAGAGATAGATAAAGAGATAGGGATACTTAGTGATGAGGTAGAGAGGCGGAGGTGGCCGATTTTGGTCGATCGGTGTCGGAGAAGGAGGAGAAGATGGTGAGACGACGACGACGAAGTAGACGAAGGTATGCCCTCCCTTTGGCTGGGGAGGGTCACGACAAAGAGAGGAGTCGAGGAAGTCGACCAATTTGGTCGTTGGACGGCCAGAGGAGGAGGATCAAAGAGGGTCACCAGAGCAAGGGTTTTGGTGGCCAGGGAAGGAGAATCTAAGGTGGTTAACTCACCAAAACTTGCCGAGGGAATGCGTAAGGCCACGGGGGCCCTTTTATAGGGCTCTAGATAGAGTTCTAAGCTTGGAAAACAAGCTTAGAACCTCCGAGCTTCTCGCTGGCGTAAGATACCCAATCAATCAAACTATTCGCATTAGGATTCTAGAGGGATTTAGGATCCCTAGATGGGCTCATTTGGAAGGCAATTACTTGATGAGTTTCCCTTTTAATTTTGAGAGGGATTTGTTAAGAAATCGCAAAGGTCTTGCCCTTTAAAGGTCGTCGAAGTTTGTAGGATTAGGATTTCATTTCGACAGGGACCTTTTTGTGAAGAGATGATAAAGTTAGGGCTCTAAATGCAAAGAATTCAAAAGTTAGGGGCATATGTGTGAGATAAAAAAGTCAAACAAGATCAAATTGCAAACTAGGTTAAGATGATCTCAGATTTGGCCCAAATTTTGGTACAAACCAAATTTTGGCCTAAGACATCTAATGGTGAAGTTGGATTTTGGTTTTGGCCTAGTTTGTCTGGGTAATTTATGAAAAAACCCAAATTAGGGCAAAAGTCTACCTGTAGCTCTATTTTAGGTCAAGATGGGTTCTGATGGTCAAATCAAGCCTACCAAACATTAAAGAATATTTTTATATGAATTTTAGAGGGTTTAGGTGAATTTTATCCTGACCAGAACCTTAGTTAATTAAGCGGGTCTGTTTTAGGGTTTCAGATGTCATTTAATTCTCAAGACACACGAAAACCCTTTTCTATCTATTCTAACCTACTTATTAGACTTTTAAGACCATTTGACCTTTATCTAACCCCTGAGAAAATCCATGGTTTTTTTGCATTCAAGATATGATGGTAAATTACAGTTTTAACCCTATCTTATTGTATTGCTCTCAGAATGATTATGTAATGAATTACGTCTCTTTGGCGATTATGTAGGAGCATTTAATGACTTAATCAGATCAAATTGAGCTAGTTATGGCTCATGGTGGTGTTCCCATCATACCCCTATGCCTAGCTTTTGCAAATCCCTTAGCAAAATCTCATGGAATTAATTCAAGTTCTAGACCATGTCCTTTTATGCTCAGATTTCTGTTGTGTGCTTTCTTTTGTAGATTAGGTTAGAATGCCAATAGTAGGCTTAAAGGTACTCAAGTACAAACCAAGATCCAAACTTGACCAGCTCTAGCCTCAGTCCATCGCGAAGGTTTCTAAGACCCACAGAAACTAACCTAAGATTCATTGAACTTCGTGGTTAAAAAGCACCCGTGCTTAAAACATGTTTAGTCCTGGTTCAGTTTGCAGTGCATTTTTGTAAAAGAGAGACAGAAGATTCTTTTTTTTATTTTTGGAGAGTTTTCTCTCTCTTTTCTTTCTTTACTTTTAGCTTCGGATTGGCTTTCTAACATGGTCTATATCGGATTCCTGGCTCCTACCATCAATCCTCACAAGGTCCCTGGCAATCGATGCTTCGAGATAGCACCGCCCATGGCAACCCCCAGAACCCTGGCTTTCGATATTTTAGGATAATCCTGCCCATGGCGTTCTGTAGCTAAATCTAGACCCTGGTAATCGACATTTCGTGATAATGCCGCCCATGGCATCTGAACCAGCACAAGGTGCTTACATGCCCCCAGTAGGAAATTTAGATATCCTAGGAGACAAGCACCGAGGAGACGGTATGTTATTGCGCATCTTCGAGGGGAATTTCTCTCCTCTCCGCATTGGGAACTCTTTCAAATAAACTTTTGTTGATCATCTGCTCCTAATCTAGGTAGCTTTTTCAAAATAGAATTAACACTTTTGTGTGATTTTGATAATCAAGCGCACTGAACCAGATTGTGTGTGGATTGGGGTGCTTAGGTTACCAAGTCCCGCAAAGTAGAGGTCAGTTAACGGGGCTGAATAATCCCTAATCCTTTAGACCTAATACTTAAGCTTTGCATTTCCCCAACCTCTTGAGGACTATCAAGATCTTAACGAATACTTGAATTTTTAAGCTTAAAACACAACCCAAGAGGCCTAAGATCAGCATTTATACTAATCTTTTTTTGTCTCTTAGCACTTTTTGTTTTTTATTTCTTTCTTTTGATTTGGTCTATAACTAAGTAGATTCCTTAATCTTTTACTATTGACTATCTCTTTTTATTTCAAATTGTTGCTCATTTTTGACATTTATATCACCTCCCCTTTTCCTCCTCAAGAATGATATGCAATTTTCAAAATTTCCCCCCTTCTCCATTTTTTGTTCTTTTTCAATTTTTTTAATCTTTTTGGTTTTTTTGGAATATGTGTTTTTTTTATGAAACCCTTTCTTCTAAAGTGATTCTTACAGTGTTTTGCACTTTAATCCCCCCTATGCCTATGATTTGCAATGTCCTCATTGTAAATTAGGTGGTTCGAATTCAGCTTACATCGTACGTTAGAACAAGTTTTGGGTGGGTGGATGGGTCAGGATGACTGTTGTGGATGATTTCAAGCTCTAGTATGGGTACCAGAGGTGGGGTCGATTGTTCTAATGGATGAACCCTAAAGTGCAATATCAGTTCAGCATGGGATGTGTCAAGAAGGGTTTCAGGTTTTTCAAAAAGATGACGGGTTGTCTCCCGTTAAGCATTGAGTTTAACGCCATTAGCCAGGCGCAATGAGCTCAGAGAGAATGGAGGGCAAAAGATACCTCAGCCAAGTTTGAGTCAGTGAGTTCGACGAGCGGTTTGAGTCTTCGATCGTTCACGACAAAAGGTTTAGAATCAAGGTTGAGTTCACTAATTTCAATGGCTCCATTCCCAATGATTCGTCTCACTAAGAATGGTCCAATCCATTTTGTTATGAGTTTTCCTGGGAATGGTTTGAGTTTGGCATCAACGAGTAGAACTTTTTGACCAGGGTGGAAAGATTTTCATATAATGTGCCTGTCATGGAAGGCTTTGACCTGCTCTTTGTAGATACGCGAGTTCTTATATGCATCATTGCGTAGTTCCTCGATCTTGCTCAATTGCAACTGGTGGTGTATTCCAGCCCTCATCAGATCCAGATTGTACTTCCATACTACCCAATTAGCCTTGTGCTCCATCTTGACGGGAAGGTGACATGCCTTTTCATACACTAATCTGAAGGGAGACATGCCTAATTGGGTCTTGTGGGCAGTCCTATAGGCCCACAAAGCTTCCTGAAGGCAAGTAGGCCAATCCTTCCTATCAGGCCGAATAGTGACCTGAAGGATCTTCTTGATCTCTCGATTTGACAGTTCTGCTAGTCCATTAGTCTGGGGGTGGTAAGGAGTCAAGATACGATGAGACACCCCGTACTTTTTCATTAGGGACTGGAAGTGCACATTATTAAAGTGAGACCCACCATCGTTGATGATGACCTTAGGAACCCCAAATATGGTAAAGATGTTCTCCTGGATAAATCGAAGGACAACCTTATGATCACTAGCTCTCGTGGGGACGTCTTCGATCCATTTAGAGACATAATCAACAACGAGTAGAATGTACTCGAAGCCGTTAGATTCGAGAAAGGGTTCCATGAAATCAGTTCCCCATATGTCAAATATTTCGCAGACAATAATTGGGTTTAAGGGCATCATATCCCGTAGGCCCATGTTGCCGAGGGTCTAACAACGAGCACATGCCCTACAATACATCTGTGCGTCTTTGAACAAAGTGGGCCAGAAGAACCCACACTGGAGAATTTTTGTTGCGATTTTATGCCCAGAGAAATGGCCACCGCAGGCCTGGTCGTGACAGAATGATATCACGTCATTGACCTCGTCGTCAGGAATGCATCTCCGGATCACCTGATCATTGCCAATGTGGAAAAGGTATGGTTCCTCCCAAATATAGTACTTGGCCTCGGCAATCAATTTGTTCTGCCTAGAAGTCACCCAACTTTGAGGGACTTTCCCCGTAACCAAGTAGTTTACAATATCAGCAAACCATGGGAGACTGTGAATGGCTAGCAGGTGCATGTCCGAAAAATGCTCGATGATCGGACCAGATGGGTCAATGATGGAAGAAGGAAGACGGGACAAATGGTCAGCTACCTCGTTCTGCTTTCCCGCCTTATCGCGAATCTCGAGATAGAATTCTTGCAACAGCAAGATCCATCGGATTAGTCGAGGTTTCACGTTCTTCTTCATGAGGAGGTGCCTCACTGCAGTGTGATCCGAGTGTAAAATGACATTAGAATCCAAAAGATAAGATTTGAATTTTTCCATGCCAAATACGACGGCTAGCAGCTCTTTCTCAGTAATTGTGTAGTTACGCTGAGCCTTGTCAAGTGTCTTGCTAGCGTAGTAGATGACCATGGGTTTTCCATCTATTTTCTGCCCAAGTATCGCACCCACAGCCTAATCAGATGCATCGCACATGATCTCAAAGGGTTGAGACCAATCAGGGGACTGCAGGATAGGTGCTTGGGTAAATCGATCACGTAGGATCTCAAATGCCTGAGTGCATTCCTCGGTAATTTTGAAGGAAACATCCTTAGATAGAAGATTAGTTAGGGGGCACGCAATTTTTGAAAAATCAGGAATGAATCGACGGTAAAAACTGATGTGCCCCAGAAAGGATCGAATGTCCTTGACTGAGCTAGGCATAGAGAGTTTGGAAATCAAATTCTCCTTGGCTCGATCAACCTGGATGCCTTTTTCAGAGACGAGATGTCCCAAGACAATTCCCTTAGGTACCATGAAGTGGCTCTTTTCCTAGGAAAGAACCAAGTTCACGTCGATGCACCGCCTGAGGATTTGGACCAAGTGTAGGAGGCAATCATCAAAAGATTCTCCAAATACCGAGAAGTCATCCATGAAGACTTCAAGGTATTCACCTACCATATCTGAGAATATGGCAAGCATGCATCGCTGAAAAGTAGTGGGTGCATTGCAGAGATCGAATGGCATCCTTTGGAATGCGTATGTCCTGAAGGGGCAGGTGAAGGTAGTCTTCTCTTGGTTCTCAAGATGGATTGAGATCTAGTTATAACTGGAGTACCCATCCAAAAAGTAGAAGAACTGATTTCCCACTAGTTTCTCGAGTATCTGATCAATAAACGGTAGTGGGAAATGATCCTTCTTCGTGGAGGAATTGAGTCTTCTGTAATAAATGTAGATTCTCCATGAGTTCGCTATACGGGTCGGTATGGTTTCTCCGGTTTCAGTCGTGATTACGGTGAGTCCTGCCTTCTTAGGCACAACTTGGATTGGGCTCATAGATGTTCCCTGCATCTAACCACTTGATGATCTCCTTTTTCACGAAATCCTGCAGATTTGGATTTAGGCATCTCTACATTTCACGGGATGGTCGTGAGCCCTCTTCGGTATAGATGTGATGTGTGCAGTATGAGGGGCTGATGCCAGTCAGATCATTGAGAGTCCATCTAATGGCTCTCCGATGCTGCTGGGGAATAGAAATCAGGTGTGTTTCCTGATCAGATGTGAGTCGAGAGTTGATAATCACAGGAAACGTTTGATTGGAACCCAAAAAGACGTATTTCAGATGATCGGGAAGAGGCTTTAATTCCATAACTGGGTTGTCAGCAGCAACAGGTGGTTCAGGGTGGGTGTCGGGGGCAAGGGAAGGAGCTATGGATGTGTCTAGGTTAGGTTCAGGCTCCTCAAATTGTGGGTTCTAATCTTCTTGTGGTTGATCAAGAGTAATCGGGTTTTCATTGATACATGGGTTGCCAACCACAGCCTCGATATCGCAAATTTATTCTATAACTCTGCAATTAATTTTTTGTTGGGCCTTAAAGATGTCGATCTTTAGTGTCTTGCTTCCAAATTTTAATTCAATTTGGCCCTCCTCACAATTAATATTGGCCTTAGTTGTGGCCAGAAAAGGTCTTCCTAATATGATCAGTGTATTTTTCAAGTTCTCAGGAGCATCCATGTCTATGACTATGAAATCCACTGGGAAGTAGAAATTGTGTACCCTAACTATGACATCCTCGAGAATTTCTTTTGGTGACTTAATAGTTCGATCAGCTAACCGCAAAGTCATCTCTGTTGGTTTAAGCTCAGATTCCTTAAAGTGGTCTAGTATGGATGTGGGTATCAAATTGATGGAAGCTTCTAGGTCAAAAAGGGCTTTGTCAAATTCTAAATCACCAATCTTGCATGAAATTAGAGGGGTACCAGGGTCTTTTGCCTTAGGCAGGAGCTTGCTCAAAATGATGGAGCTGGCTTACTCCTTTGGTTCGTGGCTTACGCTTGGGTGTACATACGTCTTTCAGGAATCGCGTGTAAGGCGATACATGGCATATAGCATCCATCAAGGGGATGTTTATTTGGACCTACTCAAAGAGCTTGACCAGGTCCTCCTAAAGTGCCACTGGTTGGGGTTTCCTTTTTCCTTTGATCTGGAAATGGAACTTTTGCGGGTTCCTCTAGAATGGGTCCAGGTTCTTGATCTGGGATAGGGGTATCCTGGATGACTATCCTAGGGTTTGAGTTTTCATTATCAGGATGAGAGTGGCTTGGATAAGGTGGGTCCTGTGTTGTTTTGCCACTACGGGTAGCAACTGAATTTAGTCCTGCCTGGTTCTAAGTTGGTGTGGGCAAAAGAGGTGATTGCTGCTGATTACCCTCGTATGATGTCGAAGCCTCAATCTCGTCGGGTGATGGAGTAGAAGGGGCCTAATAGACATAGTGAGCTTGGCCCTGAGTTGGGTTCATAATGCGCCTCTAGCTCGACACGTTATTCGGGTTTGGAAGAGGCTAGGAAGGAAGTGCACCAGGCTGGTGAGGGTTTTCCATTTGGGTGAGTTGATTGCGAACCTCTGTGATCTCGTCTTTGTGCTGTTTTTGCATAACCGCATTTGTTTTCTGAATGTCAGCTAGAGTCTAAAGGATAAGAGTCATGTGATCTCCATGAGTTGGACTGGATTGATAAGTTGGGTTGGGCTGAGGTTGAGGCAGCTGATATGGATGAGAAGCTTGTGGGCGGGGCTGATATTGAGGTCTCTAATTTTGGTTAGTCCCTAACCACATGAAATTAGGATGATTACACCATCCAGGGTGTAGGTGTTTGAGAATGGATCATTCTAGATGGCGTTGAGGTCCTCGTAGGTCTGAGGAGCCTCGGAAAAGTCAGAATATGAGGGTTCAGAGTTCCCCCAACTAGAATAGGCAGGTCCAGAGTCTCGTCCGAACCTTGGATCAGATGGGGGTGGATACGGGTCCATCCCTTGAGAAGATCGATGTTAGATGTTATGCATAGCCTCCCTACTAGAGGGCGGTTGTGTGAATGGGTTTTGCTCAGAGGTGGCTTGCTGCAAGTGTCGAGTTAGCTCATCCACCTTCTTCTCAATAATAGAGACTTGTCAAGGCGACTGGCCATCAGTTCCAAGTCGACGGAAGAGGACAGGCCCTGCGTCTCTTGTGCTCCTCTTGGAGTCGTTAATGCACGGGCATTAGTCCAGTCGAACATGCCCATGGATTCATTATTGATGGAGTTCTCGCACATGTTCTTGAGAATCTCCCACACGATGTCTTCATGTTGACCCATGATGTTTCCTCCACAGGTCGCATTGACGAATAATCGAATATCCTTACGGAGTCCCTGGTAAAAAGATTGGACTTGTTCCCATTTAGGAACTCCGTGGTGGGGGCACTTTCGCATGAGATCTAGAAAATGATCCCATGCCTCGTGAAGTGGTTCTCCTGCTTGCTGTGTAAAATGCGTGATTTGGTGCCGTAAAGCATTTGTCCGACCAACAGGGAAGTACTTTTTCAGAAACTTGGATTGTAGTTCCGCCCAGGTGTTGATTGGACACGTTAGGGTTTGGTACCAGTGAGTAGCCTTATCCATGAGAGAGAAGGAGAACATTTTCATGAGCAAAATATCCCGATTTTGAGCTTCTGACCCGAAGATCTGGGCCAGATGCTTGAGTTGCTTGATATGCTGGAAAGGGTCCTCAGAATTACACCCATGGAATTTGGGGATAGCATGAATCATGTGGGCTTGAGTTTAGTATCAGGACCTCTAGCAAGGATTTGGACTCAAGGTTCGATTGCCACCGCAGCAGGATTGTAATGATCTCGCATCATAAGATGCTGTAGTGGGTTTACAAAGGCTTAGAATAGATCGTTGAGGCGCTGAAGCTAATTTTCAAAATTGTTTTCTTCTGTTGGTTGCTCCATGATGATGGATGAATGAGAGTTAGGTTCAGATGAATCAGAAGAGATATCAATCTGGTTGGGTTGCTGCACAAACAGGGACATTGAGGCTTGGCCTCGACGGGAATGAATAGCTAATGGAGGCCTCAAGGATGGTCTTAGAGACCTCCTCCCGAACATGCACCGATGGAGTAGATGAGGGATAGTAGGTGATGGACCCAATCAAGACACCCAAAAAATTTTGGATGACTATAGAGGTTCAGGGCAGATGATACCCCTAAGTCAGAAAGCTGTCCACCTGAGAATTACCTGGGTAGCCAGAGAAGGAGAGTCCCACGAAGACCCCTACCCGGTAGAGCACCTCCACGAGTTACAGGGTTTCCCCCACTCGACCTCTCTTGTCACTGAGGATCCAGGTAGACTAGAATAGGTACTTGACCTCTTAAGTCTACCAGTTTTAAGTTAAGAGCACGGGTGCTTATGATTTTACTTGAACTTTAAGATATTTTTGTGCAAAGTGACCTAATTTGAAGATTAGTTAACTCAACAAAGTGGGTCAACTTCACCTATTTTATCCTTTGAGAAATTTAAGTCTCTCTTTTAGTGTTTAAATGAGATTAAGAGCCTGATTTTAGGATTTGCTTGAATAAATTGATTCAACCAAGGCTTAGGCACACACTGTTTGGAAAGGTTAATTCTTGATTAAGCAAGTGTGTCTCTAGAATCCTAAACTGGAAACCCTAATTGGCTCTTGATTGGTCCAATTTAATTCGTCAAAAATATGGTACCTAGGGCTCAATCAAGAAGGTGATAGCCCTAGATACCTTAAACCCTAGGTAGGTGCACAAATCAGGGTTGGGAGTTCTCTAGAAATGAACCAAATCAGGCAACTTGTTTGTGATTGAAGCTAAAAATAGAATGCAAGTTGGACCTAATTGATTTCCTTTTTTATCTTTTCAGAATCATGGGCTTAGGAGAGATTGGATTTGTGTTTTACCTGCCCCTAGAGTGGCTGATGTGTGGCTGATCTTCCTTTAATGAATCCCTAAAATAGATCACAATCAAAAGAGATAGAGCAAGTTAGTGCCAAATCAGATATTGCAATCAAGAGATCTATGTTGTGCGTTGCTCCCTGACAACGGCGCCAAAATGTTATTCGCTCTGAATCGGGTTTTAAAATCAATGCGTTGTAGTATAAGTTGAATCAACACGAAAAACAAAAAGAATTTATTACTCGAATATTAGAAATGAAGTCCGAGGTCGAACACAGGGAGCAATTGGCAAAAATGATTCTCAAGGTTGCAATTTAAGCAATGTATAAAAGAACTCTAAACAAGAATGATATATAAATGAGAGTGAATGTCAAATAATGCAAAAAGAGTGGGGTAAAATGGTGATTTGAATCACTAATTACCCCTCACAATTATATCAAATATGTCAATAATAACAATCAATCTAAAGCCTCGTAAGATAAGTGTACAGTGCACTTCTGTTGAATCTCAGACGTCTACTCAGCCGGTTAGACGACTTAAATCACCCAAAGGTATTGCTCTTCTTCTTTTCTTGCTTCAGCTCCTCTTCTCTTCTTTTTCTTCTTCTCTTCTTCTACCTCCACAGCACAGGGCTTAGCACGCCAGCAGAGGCAAAGGCCTCCCTCAGATTTCATAAGTGATGGGAACCCTATCATGAGCCATAACTAGCTCAATTTGATCTGATTAAGTCATTAAATGCTCATACATAATTGCCAGAGGACTACAATTCATTGCATATTCATTTTGAGAGAAAGACAAGTAAATAGGGTTAAAATTGTAAATTTACCATCATATCTTGAATGCAGTATAACCATGGGTTTTCTTAGGGGTTAATTAAGGGTTAAATTGTCCTAAAAGGCTAACAAGTGGGTTAAGACAGATAGAAAAGTGTTTTTGCGTGTTTTGAGAATTAAATGACTTCTGAAACCCTAAAAATAGACCCGCTTAATTAATTGAGGTTATGGTCAAGATAAAATTCACCTAAACCATCTAAAATTCATCTAAAAATATTCTCTAGGGTTTGGTACCTTCAATTTGACCATCAGAACCCATTTTGACCCAAAATAGAGTCTCATATTGACATTTGCCCTAATTTGGGTTTTTGCATAAATCACCCAGTCAAACGAGGTCAAAACCAAAATCCAACTTCACCATTGGATTCCTTAGGTCCAAATTAGGTTTGTAGGAAAATTTTGACACAATTTGAAATCATCTTGACCTAGTATGCAATTTTATCCTGTTTGACCTTTTGTTTCACAACCATTCCCTTAACTTTCAAAATTCCTTAAAAGCAGCCCCCCACTTCTTCATCATCTTCGCAAAAAGGTCCCTGGCGCCATTAAAGGAAACCCTGAGCTTCACCGTTGAGATCGAGCGAGAATTTCTCACTCGATTCTCAATCAATCAGTCCCTAAATGGTACTCAGTTTCTTGACGAAGTTGCCTTCCATTTGAGCCACATCTTGGGCTCCAAATCTTGCCCAAAGTGCCATGTGAATCAATTGAAATTTGGGTTTCTATCTCCGGTGAAGCTTTCCAAGCTTGAGAGCTGATTCTCAAGCTTCATTTGCCTTTTGGTGACCTATAAAAGAACCTCCAGGTCATACTGAATCTCTCACGCTCAAATTTGGCCTAGAACACCTCTAATTCTTCTCTTCCTTCTTGGTCGAAGCACTCCTCGATGTCCGGCGACTTCCTTCGCCTATGTTTTTCCTCCGTTCGCAATACCGGTGACGAAGTTTCATTCTTCTCATTCCTCTACTCCTAGCCGTACCAGCATTAGCCTCTCCCTTGTCCTCGTCGCTGTTTCCTATCTACCGGAGCTCCTTCCTTCTTCGATGTCGACCATACCGCAACCGGCGCCATCTCCGCTCCCTGTCGTCTGCTACCTTCCCACATCGCCTCTTTGGCTTCCCCTCATCACTACAGTACCATCAACACTTCGATTCAACCCTGCTGACACCCTCCGCGACTCTGTCCTCTATCTCGCCGTCATACCTCTGGCGAGCCCTAGTAGCCACCACACAAGCCCAAATGAGCTGCTACCAACTCCCACACCTCCACTGTATCCACGCGAGTAAAACCCCTCAAGAAATTGAGGGGATTACTTGCCCAAATTCTCCACCGAACACACCCACTTCCACCTTCATTTTCTACGTCGGCCAGCACCCATCACACACGCACATGCCACGCAACCACCACTGTTGCACTCGCCGTGGTCCAACGAAGCCTCTGAGCTGTTCTGATTGGGCCATTAGGCCGTATTTGTCTTTTTAGGTTCTCTACTGGACAGCCGCTGATGAGATCGCATTTGTGGGCTAATCGAATGCATAAATACCTAGATATTAGAAGGATTTCTACTTGTACATATCATACTTAGATTTATAAATAGATTAGTTTATAAATATGATGGCATGCTTGTTTTATACATTACATTCACATGTAATAGAAGGTACTATAAATTATGGTGACATACATGCATTACATGCATTATTTTGGAATATCTATTTAAATAACCCATTTTCTTTTTATTTTTTTCCCTTGCAACAAACCGCACCCTTGTTGCCAGACTTCAACGCAATGCCCCAACAGTTAAGATTAACTCGTCGGGTGAGTCGCTGGTTGAGATTTGCGGCAAGAGAAATGAACGGGAGAGGCATTTAGGCGTAGCCCCCCTGGATAGAGGGGGATCCATCTGCTCCCTTCCTCTCCACCATGAAGCAGAGCCTACACCGTGGAAGCTATGTGCACTATTGCCCTCTCAGCATGCACCAAGGTGCCACCGCCTCCTCTTCGTCGATCAGCGGTGCGGTGACAGTGCACTGCCACGTAGCCACTCCTGCGCTCTTGTCGGCGAACAGTAGCCCCGCCGTGTGCGTCCCCCCTCACTGCGTGCAGCCACACCCGCGCGCAGCCACACCCGCACGCAGCAATGCCAGTGCACGAAGTAGCCGCTCCTCGCATAGCAACCCCACCGCACGCACCCTCCTAGTGTGCGCGTGCACGCTTGTGCACACACCCCTCATGTGCGACGCGCCATCCACGCGGTAGTCCTCCTCCTCTCCTTCTTCTTCTTCATCTTCTTCTCCAACAGACTGAAAGAACCCAAAGTCACCGTGAAGCTCCTCCATGCAGCCACGTCTACAGGTCTCGAAACTTCACACCATTGACTCCAATAGATTCGCTGCACCTTCACGAGATTGGCCACACCTTCTAAAGGTCAGAAGCATCCCGCACATGCCGGCGAGCCGCCACCGACGCTGGCCATCCTCAACATTGCCGGTGAGACCGTCGGCCACCGTTCGGAGAGCCACCACCACCATCAGAAAGCTCTCGTCGCGCTTATCCTCCTCCGAGCTTCCCGTGGTCCGCCATCGTCTCCTCTTTGCGCACGCACGAGAGGAAGATTTCCTCTGTTTGGGGTTAATTAATATTTACATTGCATGCCATTGAAGAGAGATGGATTTTTTATTTTTGGAATATAAAATTGAAGTGAAATTGCAAGAATACACTTACGTTTTCTTGAAATTGCTTGACTTATGTTATGCACATCATTTAACATTGAAATTGGATTCAGATTTACATGCAACTAAAAATTATATGGCATGCCACAAACATGCATCATCTACATATTTTTGGAACTTGATTTCTGACGTGAAATTTATATAAATAGCCCTGAACTTCTCATGAAATTGGAAGAGACATTCAAAGCAGCATATTCATTGAATTAATTCTGCGAATACTTCTGCAAACATGATGGCTCTACACTCGTGAATTTATTGCAATCATTCCTCCCTGTAGATATGACCTGCTCTCTTGTGAGTGGCTTATTTTAATTATTGACGATTGATTTTTTCGCCGCTCAATTTCTACTTCGATAAAATATTTGCTTAAGTAAAAAATCAATCGATCAGCCGCTGCTGGCATTGTCTTCTTCGATGCGTTCTTCGCCTCCAGGCTTCGTGGCGACCTGCCGCAATGTTTGATCGAAGCAACCCCAGGTTCTACGAACTCCCAAGTCCTCAATTGAGAGAACGAGACACAGTTGCAACCTCAATTTGCGAGGACATCTCCACCTACTACTGTGTGTTCTGCGCGAAGAAAAAGGGGGATGGATAGTCCCACATCGTGGGTTTTGGAGAAGGAGAAGCTACATAAGATTCAAAACTGCTACAGCCTTATCGCCTCAGACACAAGGGGTGAGGTCCCTCACACCCCTCACGTGCCTCGTCCATAACACTACTCCTGCGGACCTGGTGCACCCGACTACCCGCCTAGCCAAACACTCCTCAGCTGTGACCCACGCCTGTAGCCCTGGACCGAGGTGCGCTCTAGGTCCGATTATCCGTATACCCGGTACAGTGGAAGGCTCTGGGAGAGCGTGACCAAGAGAGAGAAAGAGAGAGAGTGCATGGGGGTTAGGGGGTTTTTGCTCTCTGGAGAAGTGGCTGAAACTTAGCCAAATCTGAAGACCCTTTCCCCCTCTGCGTGAAGAAGAGAAGAGAAGAAAGGAGGGAGAAGGAAGAAAGCTTGGACCATGAAAGAAAAGAAGAGAAGAGACAAGCACAGAGAAAGAGAAGAAGCAAATCAGAAGAGAGATCACTGTTCATCCAGACGTTTAAAACGTCTGATCATTAAATCAGACGTTTGATTTGAGTTGATTTCTACATAGCTATTAAGTTTCATTTGATATTATTGTAGGGAGTAATTGGTGATTCAAATTACCATTTTATTGCATTCTTTTTGCAATTTGACATTTGATATTATTGCCACATTATTCTGAATCAATTTCTGATCATAATTTCTTATCTTTGTCGTTTAAAATTGCAATCTTGAGAATTGAATTTCTATTTGCTTCCAGCGAATGACCTTGGACTTTTCGAATATAGATTGAATTTGTTTTTCGCAAGATTTCGACTATATTGCAACGCAACGATTTAAAACCTGATTTCGGGTGAACTAACATTTTGGTGCCGTTGCCGAGGAGCAACGCGTAATTTAGATCTCTTGATTGCAATATCAGATTTGGTACTAGTTTGCTACATCTCTTTTGATTGTGATCTATTTCAGGGACTCATTAAAGGAAGATTAGCCATACATTAGCCACTCCAGGGGCTGGTAAAACACAAATCCAATCTCTTCTAAGCCCTTGATTCTGAAAAGCTAAAAAAGGAAGAAATCAATTAGGGCTACTTGCATTATATTCTTAGATAAATCATCAAGTTGCCTGATTTGATACATTCTATTTAGAGAACATCCAAACCTTGATTTGTGCACCTACTTAAGATCTTAAGGTATCTTGGTCTATCACATTCTTGTTTGAGCCCTAGGTACCACATTTTGACAAATTAAATTGGACCAAATCAGAGCCAATTAAGGATTACAGTTTATGGTTTTAGAGATGCACTTGCTTAATCAAGAATTGATCTTTCCAAATAATGTGTGCCTAAACCTTGATTGAATTGATCTATTCAAGCAAAACCCTAAAATCAGGCTCTTAAATTCATTTGAACACTAAAAGAGGGACTTAAATTTATCAAAAGGATAATACAGGTGAAGTTGACCCACCTTGTTTGGGTTAATCAATCTTCAAATTAGGTCACTTCTTCACAAAAATATCTTAAAAGTTCAAGTGAAATCATAAGCACCCTTGCTCTTAATTAAAACTGGTAGACTTAAGAGGTCAAGTCCCTATTCTAGTCTACCTGGATCATCAGTGACAAGAGAGGTTGGGTGGGGGAAACCCTATAACTCTTGGAGTCACTCTACTGTGTAGGGGTCTTTGTGGGACTCTCTCTCTCTGGCTACCCAAGTAATTCTCAGGTGGACGACTTTCTGACTAAGGGGGTATCATCCACCTCAAACCTCTATAGTCATCCAAAATTTTTGGGTGTCTTGATTGGGTCCATTACATTCTGTCTCTCATCTAATCCATCGGTGCATGTTGGGAGGAGGTCCTTAAGACCATCCTTGAGGCCTCCATTAGATATTCACTCTCGTCGAGGTCGAGCCTTGACTTCCGTGTTTGTGCAATAACCTGATCACATTGACATATCCTCTGATTCAGAACCTACTTCCCCTTCATCAGCTATGGATCACCAAGAAGAACAACCTAATCTTGAGGAACAATTCCATGATTTCCAAAATTGAATCAATGCCATCATCAACCCACTGCCGCGTCCTCAAATGCGAGATCACTATAATCCCGTAGCGGTGGAGATTGACCCCAAATCAACATTCCCATGGGAGGACCCGAGGTAGATCTCAAGCCTAGCATGCTTCATATGACTCCAAAATTTCATGGCTTGAACTTCGAGGATCCTTTCCAGCACATCAAAAACCTAAAACATCTGGACTACACCTTTGGGGCAGATGTACAGAATCGAGACGAATTACTCTTAAAGCTCTTCTGATTCTCTCTAGCTGACAAAGCCGCTCACTGGTTTCAAACTCAACCACACACAATCAACACATGGGGAGAACTTCAAACCAACTTCCTGCAAAAATTCTATGCCATTGGTCGTACCAACACGATGTGGCACCAAATCATGCACTTCTCCCAAGGAATGAGAGAACCTCTACATGAAGCATGGGATTGCTTTCTGGATCTCATGCATAAGTTCCCCCATCATGGAGTTCCAAAGTGGGAACAAGTCCGATCCTTTTTCCATGGACTTCATGAAGATATCAAGCTGTTTGTCAATGCAACCTGTGGTGGTAGCATCATGGGTCAACATGAAGACATGATTTGGGAAATTATCGAAAACATGTGCGAGAACTCCCTGAACAATGATTCATTGCGTGCGTACAACCGGACGTCCACCCGTGCATTGGCAAATAATCAAGGGGTACATGAATCCCGAGGCCTTTCTGCATCCGTTGACCTGAAGTTGGTAGCCAGTCAATTGGACAAAGTCTCCATTATCAAGAAAAAGGTGGACGACATCACTCGTCATCTACACAAATCCACCTTTGCACCTCAAAGCACATACGCACACCTACCCACGGGAAGGGAGGCCACGCGCAACATCTACCACTCCCTGGGGATGGATGCATATCCACCTCCATTTGATTATGGCTTTGGAGGCAACCCCGGGTTAGCCCACCTTAGTTGGGGGGACTCTGAACCCCCGTACCCTGATTATCTCGGAGCTTCTCAGACCTGCGAGGATCTTCACGCCATCCAGAATAATCCTTTCTCCAACATTTACTACTCTGGATGATGTAATCATCCTAACTTTTCATGGTCGGGAGATAACCCGAATCTAAGACCTCAATTCCGACCTCGACCACAGGTTCCGCGACCTTATTAGCCCACCCAACCAAGGCCCTCTCAAAACTTCCATCCTGGACCACCTAAAGAAGATCATACATCTCTGATTCTCCAGACCTTAGTTGACATGCAAAAACAACACAAAGAGGAGATCTCTGAGTTACGAAATCAACTGACCCAGCAGGCAAGTGCTCGCCAGCTTGGTGCACTTCCTTCTCAGCCTCTTCCAAACCTGAATAACGTGCCAAACCAGAGGCGTATTATGAACCCAAATCAGGGCCAAGCTCACTTTGTTTATCAGGCCCCTTTTGTTCCATCACCTGACGGGATGGATGCTTCAACTTCATACTTGGGATTTCAGCAACAAACACCTATTTTGCCCAACCCAAACCAAAATCAGGCAGGATTAAAGTTCATCACCACCCGTAGTGGCAAAGCAACACAAGACCCACCCTTTCCTAGCCACAACATGCCTAAGTCCATAAACCCTAACCCTAGATTGGTCATCCAGGACACACCCATCCCTGATAAAGAGCCTGAGCCAATTCTAGAGGAACCATCTTTGGTTCCATTTCCTGAGGCCTTGACCAAGGGAAAAAGGACAACCAAACCCGTGGCACCTGAGGTGGACCTGGTTAAGCTCTTTGAGCAGGTCCAAATAAACATCCCCTTGATGGATGAGATACGCCTCGTACTGGCTTACGCGTGTTTTCTGAAAGACGTGTGTACACCTAAGTGTAAGCCACGAACCAAAGGCGGGAACCCGATCGTACTATCGAAGCAAGTCAGCTCCGTCATTTTGAGCAAACTCCTGCCTAAGGCAAAAGACCCAGGCACCCCTCTGATCTCCTATGCAATTGGTGATATACAATTTGATCGAGCTTTATTGGACCTAGGAGCCTCCATAAATTTGATACCCACATCCCTACTAGACTACTTTGAGGAATCTGAGCTTAAACCGACGGAATTGACTTTGCAGCTAGCCGACTGATCTATTAAGTCACTAAAAGGAATTCTCGAGGATGTCATAGTTAGGGTACATGATTTCTATTTTCCCATAGATTTTATTGTCTTCGACATGGATGCTCCTGAAAATGTGAAGAATACACCGATCATATTAGGGAGACCCCTTTTGGCCACTACTAGGGCCAATATTAATTGTGGGGTGGGCTAAATTGAATTAAAATTTGGGAGCATGATGCTGAAGATCGACATCTTTAAGGCACAATAAGGAATCAATTGCGGAGTTATAGAATAAATTTGTGATATAGAGGCTGTGGTTAATGACCTATGTATCGAGGAAAACCCAACTATTTCTGATCAACCACAAGAAGATCAAAACCCACAATTAGAGGAGTTTGAACCTAACTTAGACACACCCATAGCTCCTTCCTTTGCTCTCGACACCCACCCTGAACCACCTGCTGCTGCTGACAACCCAGTTATGGAATTAAAGCCTCTTCTCGATCATCTCAAATGAGTCTTTTTGGGTTCCAATCAGACATTTCCTGTGATTATCAACTGACTCACACCTGATGAAGAAACATGCCTGATTTCTATTCTCCAGCAGCATTGGAGAGCCATTGGATGGACTCTCGATGATTTGACTGGCATCAGCCCTTCTTACTGCACACATCACATGTACACTAAAGAGGGCTCATGACCATCCCGTGAAAAGTAGAGACGCTTAAATCAAATTTGCAGGATGTTTTGAAAAAGGAGATCATCAAGTGGTTAGATGCAGGGATCATCTACCTGATCTCCGACAGTCGTTGGGTGTGTCCAATCCAAGTTGTGCCTAAGAAGGCAAAGCTCACTGTCATCAAGACTAAAATTGTAGAAACCATACCGACTCGTATAGCAAACTCATGGAGAGTCTGCATTGATTACAGAAGACTCAATTCCTCCACGAAGAAGGATCATTTCCCACTACCGTTCATTGATCAGATCCTCGAGAAATTAGTAGGAAATCGATTCTTCTGCTTTTTTGGATGGGTACTTCGATTATAATCAGGTCTCAATCCATCTTGAGGACCAAGAAAAGGCCACCTTCACCTACCCCTTCGGGACGTACGCATTCTGAAGGATGCTGTTCGGTCTCTACAATGCACCTGCTACTTTTCAGCGATGCATGCTTGCCATATTCTCAGATATGGTAGGTGAATACCTTGAAGTCTTCATGGATGACTTCTTTGTATTTGGAGAATCATTTGATGATTGCTTCCTACACTTGGTCCAAATCCTAAGGAGGTGCATCGACGTGAACTTGGTTCTTTCCTGGGAAACGAGCCACTTGATGGTACCTAAGGGAATTATCCTGGGACATCTCATCTCTAAAAAAGGCATCCAGGTTGATTGAGACAAGGTGAATATGATTTCCAAACTCCCTACGCTTAGCTCGATCAAAGACATCCGATCCTTTCTAGGGCACATTGATTTTTACCATCGATTCATTCCCGATTTTTCAAAAACTGTGCGCCCCCTGATTAATCTTCTAGCTAAGGATGTCCCCTTTGAAATTTCCAAGGAGTGCACTCAGGCATTTGAGATCCTGCGTGATCGAGTTACCCAAGCACCTTTCCTGCAGTCCCCTGATTGGTCTCAACCCTTTGAGATCATGTGCGATGCATCTGACTATGCTGTAGGTGCGGTACTTGGGCAGAAAATAGATGGGAAACCTGTGGTCATCTACTACACTAGCAAGACACATGACAAGGCTCAGCGTAAGTACACAGTTATTGAGAAAGAGCTGCTAGCCATAGTATTTGCCCTGGCGAAATTTAGATCATATCTGTTGGGTTCCCGTGTTATCGTATACTCGGATCACACTGCTGTGAGGCACCTCCTCGTGAAGAAGGATGCGAAACCTCGACTAATCTGCTGGATCTTGCTGTTGCAAGAATTTGATCTTGAGATTCGCGATAAAGCGGGAAAATAGAACATGGTAGCTGACCACTTATCCCACCTTTTTTTTGACAGTATCAACCCTTCTGGACCCATCATAGAATACTTTCCTGATGAGCACCTCCTGACTATTAGTACGGGGCTTCCTTGGTTTGTTGATTTAGTGAACTACTTGGCAGCACATCAGATTTCGTCCGATTCGCTGAAGGCCAAGAAAGACAAATTGTTTTCCGATGCCAAGTACTACATCTAGGAAGACCCGTATCTCTTCCACATTGGTGTTGATCTGATCATCAAATGGTGTGTCCCAAAAGCGAAAATTCAGGACATTTTGTCCTTCTGCTATGACCAGGTTGCGACAGACACTTTTCCGGATATAAAACCGCAGTAAAAGTCCTCCAGTGCAGCTTTTATTGGCCCACGATTTTCAAAGACACATACGATCACTGTAAGGCATGCACTCATTGCCAGACCTTGGGCAATATGATTCCTTTATAGCCGATTCTCGTATGCGAAATCTTCGACATCTAGGGGATTGGTTTCATGGGACCCTTCCCTATTTCGGAAGGCTTTGAATACATTCTTCTTGCTGTTGACTATGTGTCCAAATGGATCAAAGCCATTCCAACTCGAACCAATGATCTTAAGGTGGTAATCAAATTCATTCATCAGAACATCTTTTCTCAGTTCAGGAGTCCACGTGGCATTATCTCTAATGGAGGGACCCATTTCATGAATGCTCAGTTCAGATCATTGATGACCAAATACGGGGTGTCACACCGAATCTCTAGTCCTTATCACCCTTAAACCAACGATCTAGCTGAGCTATCAAATTGGGAGATCAAGAAAATCCTTCAGGTCACTGTACGACTTGACAGGAAATATTGGTCGTCCCGACTTTCGGAAGCCTTGTGGGCTTATAGGACCGCCCACAAAACCCAATTGGGAATGTCTTCTTTCAAATTGGTGTGCGGGAAGGCATGTCACCTCCCCGTTGAGTTGGAGCACAAAGCCTATTGGGCCATACGAAAGTGTAATCTAAATCTTTCTAAGGCAGGAACCCACAGAAAGCTTCAAATGAGAGAGATCGATGAACTCTGCAATGATGCGTACAAGAACTCGTGAATTTACAAAGAGTGGGTTAAGGCCTTTCACGACAAGCACATATCAAGAAAGATCTTTCACCCTAGTCAGAAAGTCTTACTCTTTGATGCCAAACTCAAACTGTTCCTAGGAAAACTTAGATCGAAATGGATTGTACCATATCATATCAGATGGATTTTTGGAAATGGAGCCATTGAAATTAGCCAACCCAGCCTTGATTCTGAACCCTTTATCGTGAATGGCTAGCGACTTAAGCCATTCATTGAACTCACCGATACGAACTTGGCTGAGGTATCTTTTGATCTCCATTCTCCCTGAGCTCATTGCGCCCGACTGATGGCATTAAACTCAGTGCTTAACGGGAGGCAACCCGTCATCTTTTTGGAAAACCCGAAACCCTTCTTGACACATCTTATGTTGAACTCATATTGCACTTTAGGGTTCGTCCATTAGAACAGCCGACTCCACCTCTAGTACTCGTACTTGAGCTTGAAATCGTTCGCAACAGTCCCCCCGACTCGTTCATCCACCCAAAACCTATTCTAATGTATGATCTAAGCTGAACTCGAACCCACTTAATTTACAATGTGGACATTGCAAATCGTAGGCATGGAGGGGTATTAAAGTGCAAAATGCTGTGAGAATCACTTCGCAAGAAAGGGATTTCATAAAACAAAATTACATATTCAAAAAAACCAAAAAAATAAAAAATTGGAAAAAAACAAAAAAATGAAGGGAGGAAATTGAGTGAATTAATTGCATATTATTTTTTAGGAGGAAAAGGGAGGTGATATAAATGTCAAAAAGGAGCACAATTTGAAAAAGAAAGAGATAGTCATTAGTAAAAGATTAAGGAATCTACTTAGTTCTAGACCAAATAAAAAATAAAGAAAATGAAAGACAAAAAGTGCTAGGAGACAAAAAGAGATTAGTATGAACGCTAATCTTAGGTCTCTTGGGCTATGATCTTAGGCTTAAAAATTCAAGTATCCACTAAGATTTGGATAATCCTTAAGAGGTTGGGGAAAATGTGAAGCTTAAGTATTAGGTATAAGGCTTAGGGATTATTCAACCTCGTTAATTGACCTCTGGTTTGCGGGATTTGGTAAACTAAGCACCCCAATTCACACACAGTTTGGTTCAGTGCGCTTAACTATCAAAATCATGCAAATGCGTTAAATCTGTTCTGAGAAAAGCTACCTAGAATAGGAGCGGCTGATCAACACAAGTTGATTTGGAAGAGTTCCCAACACGAAGAGGAGGGAAATTCCCCTCGAAGATGCACAATAACATACTATCTCCTCGGTGCTTGTCTCCTAGGATATCTAAATATCCTACCGAGGGCATGTAAGCACCTTATGCTGGTTCAGATGCCATGGGCGGCATTATCATGAAATGTCGATTGCCAAGGCCTGGATTTAGTTATAGAACGCCATGGGTGAGATTATCCCGAAATCTCGAAAGCCAGGGTTCTGGGGGTTGCCATGGACGGTGCTATCTCGAAGCATCGATTACTAGGGACCCTGTGAGGATTGATGGTAAGAACTAGGAATCCGATACAGACCGTGTCGTAAAGCCAATCCGAAGCTAGAAATAAAAAGAAAAGAGAGAGAAAACTCTCCAAAAATAAAGAAATGCTTATGTCACTCTCCTGCAAAAATGCACTGCAAACTGAACCTGGGCTAAAACATGTTACAAGCACAGGTGCTTTAACCACGGAGTACAATGAACCTTAGGTTAGTTCTTGTGGGCCTTAGAAACCTTCGCGGCGGACTGAGGCTAGAGCTGGTCAGGTCCGGTTCTTGGTTGGTATTTGAGTACCTCTAGGCCTACTATCGGCATCCTGACCTAATCTACAGAAGAAAGCACACATCATAGTTTTTGAGCATCAAAAGATTTCATGGTCTAGAATCAAAGTTAATACCATGAAATTTTGCTAAGGGACTAGCAAAAGCTAGGCATGAGGGTATGATGGGAACATCATCATGAGCCCTAACTAGCTTAATTTGATCTGATTAAGTTATTAAATGCTCCCACATAACTGCTAGAGGACTGCAATTCATTGCATATTCATTCTGAGAGAAAGATAAGGAAACAGGGTTAAAACCATAAATTTACCATCATATCTTGAATGCAGTATAACCACGGGTTTTCTCATGGGTTAATTAAGGGTCAAATGGTCCTAAAAGTCTAACAAGTGTGTTAAGACAGACAGAAAAGGGTTTTCGCGTGTTTTGAGAATTAAATGACTTCTGAAACCCTAAAAACAGAACCACTTAATTAACTGTGGTTTTGGTCAGGATAAAATTCACCTAAATCCCTTAAAATTCATAGAAAAATATTCTCTAGGGTTTGGTACCTTCAACTTGACCATCAGAACCCATCTTGACCCAAAATAGAGTCTCAAGCTGACATTTGCCCTAATTTGGGTTTTTGCATAAATCACCCAATCAAGCAAGGTCAAAACCAAAATCCAACTTCACCATTGGATTCCGTAGGTCCAAATTAGGTTTGTACCAAAATTTTGACCCAATTTGAGATCATCTTGACTTAGTTTGCAAATCAGGAAACTAGCCTTTTAAGTGATAATTACTATAAAAAGAAGGCAAGCAATTCCTATTTTGATTGCTTCCTTTTGTCTTTCAAGGATTAGGAGATGGATTTAGGGAAGAAGAGAGATTACCTGCCTTGGAGTGGTTGACTTGCGCAGGAGATCTTCTCGTAAAATACCTTGCAAGATCACAATAAAACAAATAGGGCAAGTTAGTGTTCAATATAATAAAAAATAATGTAGAGACTAGTGATAAATTGCACGTTACTCCCCGGCAATGGTGCCAAAATGTTAACACTTTTGATCATGTTTTAAGTTAGTCGCGTTGTAGTACAGTCGATCAAGCGTTGAAAACAAATAAGAAGTTTTTATTACTTGAATTGTTAAGTCTGAGGTCGAACACAGGTAGCAAATGGAATTTATTCACTAATCTCAATCAATGTAATTTGAACACTTAAATCTACTCAAAATCTAATTCAAAGTATAATGCGGGAGTTTATGAATCTTAAAATATAGCAATAAAATAGAGAGATTGAATCAGAGGTAAAAATATTTGATTCTTCTTTTGATCTTCTCTTCTCTTCTTCTCTGCCTTAGCTTTTCCTCTTTCTTCTTTCTTCTTCTCTTTTCTCTTTGGTTCTTCTCTTTCTCTGCGTGCTTGCCTTGTCTTCTCTTTCTCTTCTTCTCTATCTTTGGCCTTCTTTTTCCTTGATTTCTCCTTCCTTCTTATTCTTCCTTTCCTCTGCCTTAGCCTTGCCTTTCTTCAGCCGCACCCTCTCTACTACAGTGCCTTCTTCCTTCCTTCTCTGGCTTGGCTCTTCTTTCTTTGCCTTTGCTTTCTCAGCCTTTGCCTTTTGCTTTCCTTAGCTCCTTTGCTACAATGCCTTCTTCCTTTCCTTCTCTGTCCTGGCTGCGCCTTCTTCCTTGCTGCCTTCTCCTTCCTTTAGCTTTGCCTTGCTTCTGCCTTAGCCTCAGCTTCCTCTTCTTTTCCTTCTTGACTTTAGCCTTCTCTTCCTTCTCCTTCCTAGCTTAGCTTCTCAGCTTCTTCCTCTTCCTGCACACACGAGAGTGCAAAACCTATCCCCTACCCTTCTCGCGTACACTCTCTCTATTTCTCTCTTGGGTTCACTCTCTCAGAGCCAGCTGGGTAATCGGGTCGGGTTACGCGCACCCGGGTCCAGGCGCACCGGTGTGGGTGGTGCGCGAGGAGTGCAGGGTAAATGGGTCGGTCAACCAGGTCCACGGAGGCGTGGGTCGTGGACGGGGTTGGTGATGTGGGCGAGGGGACCTCACCCCATGTTCTGAGGCGACCTGCAAGAAACACAAAATCAACTTATATCACGCACCGCACTTCTGACTTTCTGAGGTGGGACTAAAAGTCCCACCCGCTTCGCTTGCGCACCTGCAGGGGTGTTCTTCTTAATTGTTGTAGCTGGGATCCTCAAAAAGCCACTCACTTGGCTGGATGCGCACACGAGTCCAACCCACGGCTCCTGGACCTGGAGACCTAGAGCGAAGCGGCCTGGAGCGAGCTTGCGAGCTCCTTGCTTCGTACTTCAATGGCGGCAGGGAGTGAATCTGAAACTCACAAATACGGCCTTGCAGCCTCATTAAACCACATGGGGAGCTTCGCTGTGTCAGGGCGAAGGTGAACTAGTGGGTGGCTGATCGCGGGGCGGCCTAGGCGTGTGTGCTTAGGTCGCTCTGTGGCCGTTGTGATGGGTGTGTTCGGTGGGCACTTGGGGAGGCGTTGGCGGTCAATGAAGGGGTGGAAGATGCTCAGTGGATGATGGCGAAGGTTATGAGGTAAGTGGCGAGGCAAGTGGATGGGTGGAGCGACGATTGCGCCTTCGCCGGTGGTCGGCCGGAGGTGAAGATGGTGGTGGTCTGTGGTGTCGAGGGTTTGAAAGTGAAAATAAGGATAGAGGAAATAAAGAGAGGAGAAAGGAGAAGAGTTTTGACCTAAATTAATGGATGAAAGGGGGTAGAAGAGTGGTTGGCCATACCTACCGCCTCCGGAGAAGATGAGTCCAGTGGAGGGAGAGCAACCACGATGAAGGGGCTGGAGGCACGACGCGAAGGAAGGAGGTGAAGACGTCTCTACCACTGATATTGTGGCAGAGTGATGAGAAGGAGGAGGAGGAATCACTGGAGCCTGCTGGACACTTGGCCGGAGGAGAAGGGAAGAAATTGGAGGTGATTCTCTGGCCAAGCTAAGTTGAATGGGAGCGGCTGGATTAGGGGGTCTCTTTACAGGTGTTGGTAGAGGCTCTTGTTCTTGGAAGGCAAGCTTCCAAGTGCAAGAGTCCTCGCCGGAGAAGGAATCAGTGGGAGACCCAAATCTCCCAAGCGTTCGCATAAGAGATTGGGTGCGAATTACGTCATTTGATTGCATTTAGATGAAAGGGAATTCCTTAAAGAATCTCTCTTCCAAATCTGAGAGGAGATCTCTGAGGAATCAGGGGGCAATCCTCCTTGGATCCTCGCCGGAGTAGGATTCCTCTGCTGTAATGGCGGAGGGACCTAAATGCAATGGGTGGCGAGGAAGTTAGGGGGGTCTACGTAATGGTTTTCAAAAGCTAGGGGTCAAAATGTAATTGGGTGGACTGTTTTGCAAAGTAGGTCAAGGTGACCTCCCCTTAAGTCCAAATTTTGGTACAAACCTAATTTGGACCTAAGAAATCCAATGGTAATGTTGGATTTTAGGTTTGATTATGTTTCACTGGACATTTTACACAAAAACACAAATTAGGTCAAATATCTAGCTAGGACCCCTACTTAGGTCAAAATAGGTTCCAACGGCCAATTTGAAGGTTCTAAATCCTAGGGAATATTTTTCCATGAATTTTAGAGGGTTTAGTTGATTTTTATCCTGACCAAAACCTTGTTTAATTAAGTAAGTCTATTTTAGGGTTATAGAATGTCATTTAATTCTTAGATTGCACATGAACCCATTTCTGACTGAATCAACTCACTTTTTATCTTATTAAGACCATTTGACCTATGTTTAGCTCCTGAGAAATCCCGTTGATGTACTGCAATGGTAAAATTGCAATTTTAACCTTTGTTTCATGTTTTCTTCTCAGAACATTTATTCCTTGAATTAAGCCCTTCTCCAGGTTATGTAGGAGCTTTTATTCTCTTTCTTATGTCAAAATGTGCTAGTTAGGGCTCATGATGATGTTCTCATCATACCCCCATGTCTAGATTTTTCTAGTTCCTTAGCAAAATTTCAAGGTTTAACTTCTGTTCTAGACCATGAGTTCTTTCATCAGTTATGATAAGTGCTTTTTCTTTTTCTTTTGATTAGGCTAGAATGCTGATAATAGGTCTAGAGGTACTCAAGTACCAACTAAGATTCGGACTTGACCAGCTCTAGCCTCGGTCCTTCGCGAAGGTTTTTAAGGTCCGCAGGAACTATCTTAAGGTTCGTTTGACTCCGCGGTTAAAGCACCCATGCTTGAGACATATTTTAGCCTTGGTTCAGTTTGCAGTGCATTTTTGTAAGAGAGAGATAGAGGATTTATTTGTTTGGAGAGTTTTCTCTCTCTTTCTTTTTATTTCTAGCTTTGGATTGGCTTCTCAACATGGTCTGTATCGAATTCCTCGTCCCCATCATCAATCCTCAATGGTCCCTGGTAATCGATGCTTCGGGATAGCATCGCCCATGGCAACCCCGAGAACCCTGGCTTTCGAGATTTCGAGATAATATCGCCCATGGCATTCTGTGGTCGAATCTAGACCCTGGCAATCGATATTTCGTGATAATGCCACCCATAGTAGAGTGCTTACGTGCCCCCGGTAGGATATGTAAATATCCTAGGAGACAAGCACCGAGGAGACAATATGTTGTTATGCATCTTCGAGGGGAATTTCCCACCTCTCTGCACCGGGAACTCATCCAAATCAACTTGTGTTGATCGGCCGCCCCTAATCTAGGCAACTTTTTCAGAACATTTAAACGCTTTTGCGTGATTTTGATAGTTATGCACACTGAACCAGACTGTGTGTGGGTTGGGGTGCTTAGGTTACCGAGTCTCGCAAATCGAAGGTTAGTTAACGAGGCCGAATACTCCCTAAGCCTTAGACCTAATACTTAAGCTTCGCATTGTCCCTAACCTCTTGAGGATTATCCAGATCTTAGCGGATACTTGAATTTTTAAGCCTAAGAGTCTAGCCCAAAAGGCCTAAGATCAGCGTTCCTACTAATCTCTTTTTGTGTCTCATTAGCACTTTTTCTTCATTTTCTCTTTCTTGATGTGGTCTAGAACTTCAGTTAATTCCTTAATCTCTTACTAATGATTATCTCTTTTTCTTTTTCATTTTGTGCTCCTTTTTGGCGTTTTGCTCTTTTCCTCCTCATGTTTATGACTTCAAAATTTTCCTCCCTCCATTTTTTTATTCTTTTTTATAATTTTCTATTTTTTTGGTATTTTTGATATATGTGAATTTTTTGTGAGAATCCTTCTGATTTTTCTTAGTTTCTATATGTATGCACTTTACCACCCCCCATGCCTAAGTTTTGCAATGTCCTCTTTGTAAACGGAGGGTGTGAAACAATATTGGGTTCAGGGACTTAGAACAGGATACATCGAGTGGGTGAATGGGTTGGGAATGACTGTTGTGGATGATTTCAAGCTCTGGTACGTGTACCAGAGGTGGGATTGACTGTCTAAGGCTGAACTCAAGGTGCAATAGACATAGAGTATAGATGGATAATCAGATGGATCTCGGGTTTTTTTGGAATGACGGGTTGCCTCCCGTTAAGCGCTAAATTCAACGCCTTCAGCCTAGCGGGAAATGGTATGGAGGGGAGTGGTCAAATTAGCAGAGGTTTGTAGAACAAGCACCTTGATTAAGAGCCTGGTTGGTCCATCTAGGTGCTTGTTAAGATCAACAGGCTAATGATGCAGCCCAAACCCTATTAATCTTGTGGGTTGATAAATGTAGATCAAAAGATGTGGAACCTACCATATGCAATGGTGCTCTGATGGATGTGGAAGTGTAAACTCGGGTTTTGGCTGAGTCGAATCAGCCCGGTTAGAGTAGGGCTCCAAAAAATAATCAGTGCATAATGTGGAAACCCTACAGGGGTGATCAGAGAATGATGGAGCACATTTTTCAGTCTGATCAATGTTTGATACTCGGTATATGTGTGGAGTTGAATCATCTACAAATGGCTCAGTGAGAGGGGAATCAGAATAGAAATTGAGTTCGGTTGCGGGTCGGGGTTGAAAATGGGTTTTGATCAGTTCTGTATGTGTGGAAGAGGTGGCTTTAATGAGAATTGTATATGTGGGCTCTTCTAGAAAGAAGTGACAGGTGCTTTCATGTAGAGAGTCCTCATAGCAACTTTCAAAATAAAAAATGAATGCCTGGAGAGTGTCTATAGGATGATGGACATCTGAGTCGAGAAAAGATTCAAATTCTGGGTTGCAATCACTCTCGGCATTTTCTGGTTTTGATTCCTGAGGATCGAAAAGAAATGATTCCCTGTCACTGGAACCCGAACTTAAATCAGTGATCTTAGGAACCGGGACCTTAGAGTCGGAGTCGTAGACTGAATCATGTGAGTTGAGGTCATAGGTTGGCTCGTTGTATTCAGGAAGCAGAGTCTCTTCGAAATCATGGTTAGATTCGAAATCGTCGGAGATATTGCGAAAATCAAGTTCTGAATGAGATTCATGATCATAAGTTCCACCATAGAATAAATCACATGATGTGGATTCAGCAGCCTGATTGGGGTCTAGCCTATATGTTAATTCTGAGCTCAAAAAGGTGTCCTTATCTGGTTTAGGCTCAAGTTCTAGGCTTGTGGGAAAGACCCAATCAAAACCCTACTCATCCAACTCCTCGATTTCTGTATTGTAAATTGGCATGACTTCTAAAAAATTGATCTGATTCTCTGAGGATGTTGGAGAGGGATATTCTTCAAATAGAGGCCCAAAATCATATTCTTCATTGAAAATTTGATCTTCTTCATATGGGGCCTCGTAATCTTCCCAATAGGTTTCAGATCCAGATTCTAGTTTTAGGGTGTGGGTTGAATCACTAGAATCTAGGTCCAAATAACCTTCGAGGGTCACCTTATCAGAATAAGGGGTGGGATTTACACCCTCGAGAGGTTCAGTTCTAATCTCATTATTACAGGAGCTTTGGAATTCTATGCTTGATGATCCATCTCTAGGGTTGGCTCTATATTGTGTTCTCCTGCAATTTCCCAACCTAATTCAATATCAGGCATGTTGTATTCTATCTGGGTTGGGAATCCACAACCACTCTATGCCTCAAACCCGAGATCTGGGAAATCGGATTGATCCTCAATATTATTCCAAGATGGTTCATCATCTGTTTGTGGCATATATGGGTATTTATGATTGATAATTTGTTTCAATAATCTCATCATCTCTTCCCATTTTTTAAGATCATCTTGGTGTTGTTCTCATAGTACAGGATTTGTTATGCATTGAAGGTATTCAAAATTATGCAATTTTTCTATCTCAATGTATCTTGTGATGAGAATGTCATGGGTTGATCCTTTTGTGGCTTCTGTCACTAGTACTTGGGCACAGTTTATGATGAAGGTTGTGGTTGTTGGTACATTAACTTGAATGTCATCTATTGGTGTTGAGGTTTTGTATTCAATTTCATGGAATTCAAGGGCATCCTCAATCATCCTATGTCTCATGGATCTCTGTGATTCAGGTTTCTTGAAAGGTAGTCCTAAGTAATTTGGCTGCATATTCGGATTAGTTGGAATCAAGATGTAGAATCAGAATTTGGATCAAGATCAAGTTGTGAAGTGAATAGATCTGAATAGAGAATCCCATTGAAAATGTGTGTGCTCTAAAGAGAAGAGATGAGGGACTGGAGGTGTTTTTGACCCAATCAAGGCACCCAAAGATGTTTGGATGACTATGGAGGTTTGGGGTGGATGATACCCCTGGATCGGAAAGTCATCCACCTGAGAATTACCTGGGCAGCCAGAGAGGGAGAGTCCCACAAAGACCCATACACGGTAGAGCGTCCCCACGGGTTACAAGGTTTCCCCCACCCGACCTCTCTTGTCACTGAGATTCTAGGTAGACCAAAATGGGGACCTTGACCTCTTAAGTCTACCACTTTTATTTCAGATCAAAGGTGCTTTAGGGTTTTCACTTGAACTTTAGATGTTTTGGCGTTGTGACCTAATTTGGAGGTTGGTTGACCCAAGGGGTCAACTTCACCTGACCTGCCCTAAAGATGGCAGAATGATTCTAGGTCAAGACCTAGAAATCATCCTGATTTGACTCCCAGGTTATTAGGTCCAAGGTTTTTAAGATTCAAGTGATTTTAGAGCTCAATTTTAGAGTTTGTCTTGCTTAAATCTTTTCAGTCAAGGGCTTGGGTAGCACACTGATGCGGGTTAGGTTTATTTTCTTTTTAACAGGTACGTGTGAACTAGCACTCCAAAACCCTACTGTAGAAACCCTAATTTGGTTCTATTTCCAATCCTCTTCGCTTTTTTTTTCTTTCAGAAAAGTTCTCTTTGGACATAAAACAAGAAGTGTGTAGTCCACGGAGATTTAGAAGTTTAAGTGTGATCTCTAATAGGCACAGGAATTTATGGGGTAAGATCCCTAAAAAAAATCGCTTCAACTTCAATCAGATTTGAAAAAATTTATTTCGCAAATCAGAAAACTAGCCTTTTAGTGATAATTACTATAAAAAGAAGGCAAGTAATTCCTATTTTGATTGCTTCCTTTTGTCTTTCAAGGATTAGGAGATGGATTTAGGGAAGAAGAGAGATTACCTACCCTGGAGTGGTTGACTTGTGCGGGAGATCTCGTAAAACACCTTGCAAGATCACAGCAAAACAAATAGGGCAAGTTAATGTTTAATATAATAAAAAATAATGTAGAGACTAGTGATAAATTGCACCTTGCTCCTCGGCAACGGTGCCAAAATGTTAACAACACTTTTGATCGTGTTTTAAGTTAGTTGCATTGTAGTACAGTCGATCAAGCATTGAAAACAAATAAGAAGTTTTTATTACTCGAATTGTTAAGTCAGAGGTCAAACACAGGGAGCAAATGGAATTTATTCACTAATCTAAATCAATGTAATTTGAACACTTAAATCTACTCAAAATCTAATTTAAAGTATAATGCAGGAGTTTATGAATATTAAAATGTAGCAATAAAATAGAGATATTGAATCAGAGGTAAAAATATTTGATTCTTCTTTTGATCTTCTCTTCTCTTCTTCTTCTCTGCCTTAGCTTTTCCTCTTTCTTCTTTCTTCTTCTCTTTTCTCTTTGGTTCTTCTCTTTCTCTGCATGCTTGCCTTGGCTTCTCTTTCTCTTCTTCTCTGTCTTTGGCCTTCTTTTTCCTTGATTTCTCCTTCCTTCTTATTCTTCCTTTCCTCTGCCTTAGCCTTACCTTTCTTCTTCAGCCGCACCCTCTCTGCTACAATGCCTTCTTCCTTTCCTTCTTTGGCTTAGCTGCGCCTTCTTCCTTGCTGCCTTCTCCTTCCTTTAGCTTTGCCTTGCTTCTGCCTTAGCCTCAGCTTCCTCTTCTTTTCCTTCTTGACTTCAGCCTTCTCTTCCTTCTCCTTCTTGCCTTAGATTCTCAGCTTCTTCCTCTTCCTACACACACGAGAGTGCAAAACCTATCCCCTACCCTTCCCGTGTACACTCTCTCTCTATTTCTCTCTTGGGTTCGCTCTCTCAGAGCCAGTCAGGTAATCAGGTCGGGTTACGCGCACCTGGGTCCAGGCACATCGGCGTGGGTGGAGCATGAGGAGTGCAGGGTAAATGGGTCGGTCAGCCAGGTCCACGGAGGCGTGGGTCGCGGACGGGGTGGGTGACGTGGGCGAGGGGACCTCACCCTGTGTTCTGAGGTGACCAGCAAGAAACACAAAATCAACTTATATCATGCACCACGCTTTTGACTTTCCGAGGTGGGACTAAAAGTCCCACCTGCTTCGCTCGTGCACCCGTAGGGGTGTTCTTCCTAATTGTTGTAGCTGGGATCCTCGCAAAGCCACTCACTTGGCTGGATGTGCGCGCAAGTCCAGCCCATGCCTCTTGGACCTGGAGGCCTGGAGCGAAGTGGCCTAGAGCGAGCTTGCGAACTCCTTGCTTCGTACTTCAATGGCGGCAGGGGGTGAATATGAAACTCATAAATACGGCCTTGCGACCTCATTAAACCACATGGGGAGCTTTGCCGTGTCAGGGTGAAGGTGAAGCGGTGGGTGGCTGGCTACGGGGTGGCCTAGGCGTGCGTGCCTAGGTCGCTCTGTGGCCATTGTGATGGGTGTGTTCGGTGGGCACTTGGGGAGGTGTTGGCGGTTAGTGAAGGGGTGGAAGTTGCTCAGTGGATGATGGCGAAGGTTATGAGGTAGGTGGTGAGGCATGTGGATGGGTGGAGCGACGGTTGCGCCTTCACCAGTGGTCGGCCGGAGGTGAAGATGGTGGTGGTCTACGGCGTCGAGGGTTTGAAAGTGAAAATAAAGACATGGGAAATAAAGAGGGGAGAAAGGAGAAGAGTCTGACATAAATTAATGGACGAAGGGGGGTAGAAGAGAGGCTGGCCATACCTACCGCCGCAGGAGAAGATGAGTCCAGTGGAGGGAGAACGGCGACGATGAAGGGGCTGGAGGTACGCGCGCGGGTATGGTGCGACGCAGAGGAAGGAGGTGAAGACGTCTCTGCCACTGGTATTGTGGAAGAGTGACGAGAAGGAGGAGGAGGAATCGCCGGAGCCTGCTGGACACTTGGCCGGAGGAGAAGGGAAGAAATTGGAGGTGATTCTCTGGCCAAGCCAAGCTGAATGGGAGCGGCCGGATCAGGGGGTCTCTTTATAGGTGTTGGCAGAGGCTCTTGTTCTTGGAAGGCAAGCTTCCAAGTGCAAGAGTCCTTGCCGGAGAAGGAATCAGTGGGAGACCCAAATCTCTTGAGCGTTCGCACGAGAGATTGGGTGCGAATCACGACATTTGATTGCGTTCAGGTGAAAGGGAATTCCTTAGAGAATCTCTGTTCCAAATCTGAGAGGAGATCTCTGAGGAATCAGGGAGCAATCCTCCTTGGATCCTTGCTGGAGTAGGATTCCTCGGCTGTAATGGTGGAGGAACCTAAATGCAATGGGTGGTGAGGAAGTTAGGGGGGTCTGCGCAATGGTTTTCAAAAGCTAGGGGTCAAAATGTAATTAGGTGGACTGTTTTGCAAAGTAGGTCAAGGTGACCTCCTCATAAGTCCAAATTTTGGTACAAACCTAATTTGGACCTAAGGAATCCAATGGTGATGTTGGATTTTAGGTTTGATTACATTTGACTGGACATTTTACATAAAAACCTAAATTAGGTCAAATATCTAGCTAGGACCCCAACTTTGGTCAAAATAGGTTCCAAAGGCCAATTTGAAGGTTCTAAACCCTAGGGGATATTTCTCCATGAATTTTAGAGGGCTTAGTTGATTTTTATCCTAACCAGAAGCTTGTTTAATTAAGTGAGTCTGTTTTAGGATTACAGAATGTCATTTAATTCTTAGATTGCACATGAACCCATTTCTGACTGAATCAACTCACTTTTTATCTTATTAAGATCATTTGACCTATGTTTAGCTCCTGAGAAATCCCGTTGATGTACTGCAATGGTAAAATTACAGTTTTAACCTTTGTTTCATGTTTTCTTCTCAGAACATTTATTCCTTGAATTAGGTCATTCTCCAAGTTATGTAGGAGCTTTTATTCTCTTTCTTAGGTCAAAGTGAGCTAGTTAGGGCTCATGATGATGTTCTCATCAGTGTGACCCAGAGAGAGAAAGAGAGAGAGCACATGGGGGTTAGGGGGTTTTGCTCTCTGGAGAAGTGGTTGACACTTCGCCAAATCTGAAGACCCTTTTTCCCTCTGCATGAAGAAGAGAAGAGAAGGAAGGAGATGGAAGAAATCTTGGACCGTGAAAGAAAAGAAGAGACAAGCACAGAGAAAGAGAAGAAGAAGCAAAACAGAAGAGAGATCACTGTTCATCTAGACGTTTAAGATGTCTGAGCATTAAATCAGACGTTTGATTTGAGTTGATTTCTACATAGCTATTGAGTTTCATTTGATATTATTGTAGGGAGTAATTGGTGATTCAAATCACCATTTTACTCCATTCTTTTTGTTGTTTGACATTTGATATTATTGTCACACTATTCTAAATCAATTTCTGATCATAATTTCTTATCTCTGTCGTTTGAAATTGCAATCTTGAGAATTGAATTCCTACTTGCTCCCAGCGAACGACTTTGGACTTTTCGACTATAAATTGTATTTGTTTTTTCGTGCGATTTAGACTATGCTGCAACACAACGATTTAAAACCCGATTTCGAGAGAACTAACAACAAGTGTTGAGAAGAGGGCGGCAGAGCAAAACACCCCCCCTCCTCTCCTTTTCTCTTCTTCCCCTCTTAGAACTAGCAAACTAGAACAAACCTGGGTATCCGGGTAAACGGACCAAGCCCAGACCCATGAGGCGTGAGCGTGGGTGAGGGCATATGTATGCGTGTGCGTGCGGGGACCTCACCCCTTGTGCGTGCTGAGGCAATAAGGTAGAGGCACTTTTTCAATTTATGCGTTGCGTGGACTTCAGCAGTATCCGATGTGGGACTAATCTATCCTCCTCCTTCACGTGCGTTGCTACTACGGTTTCTTCATCCAATTCATGCCAGATGACAGTCAAAGGCTCCAATTGTTGGTCTACTCAAACTCCTAGAGCGATTCCGCAGGAACTGGGGATGATGCCTAGAGCTGAATCTACTGTAGCAAGTTGCAAAGCTTCATCGTGTAGCTCGGTCAATGGCATCCTGAGCGCACACCTAAAAAGAGCAAGACATCCTATCAACCACGTCAGAAGGCTTCAAAAATATCGTCGGAGTACGATGAGTGCAGTGGTGGTCTTAGCGTGGAGCGAGAGTGGGTGTGTGATCATAGTGGTAGCGAAAACGATCAGAGAGTGGTGTGGTGTTCAGTGGGGTGAAAGGATGAGCAATTGGCCCAATAGGTTTAGGGCTTTTGATGAGGGGAGTATGACGAAGGTTTTGGATCGGTTGGAGAGGGGTTTGAGTGTGTGAAGTGAGTGGAAACCCTCACCAGTGATGTCGCTGTAGGTGGAGACGAAGGCGGGGTCAGGGGCGTATCGGTGGTTGAAGGTGCGATGTAAGTGCGAGAAAAAGATGTAGAGAGATAGAGAAGGAGATAAGGATACTTACCGATGAGGTAGAGAGGCAGAGGCGGTCAATTTTGGTCGACCGGCGTCGGAGAAGGAGGAGAAGACAGCGAGATGGAGATGATGAAGTAGACGGAGGTACACCCTTCCTTTGGCTGGGGAGGGTGACAAGTCCATTTTTGTGCATTTTGAAATTGTCATAAATTGTAGTATAGTCGCGCTAAACCCTTGATCAAAACATTTAACTGTTTACGAAACTCGTGTATATTTTATTCTTTTTAGAACTTGAGTCGCAGTCGTTCGTCTCTGGGAGGCGTGAAAAGGAATCGAGATTTGGATCCACTTTTCTATCCCAGATCTAACCTAACTTAATATTTTTGTCTTTTTAATGTTTTTTTGATTTTTATTTTGAGACACAAAATGAAACCTAGATCTAGATGTGCTAGCTAAAACCTAAGTGACTACGTGCATCTAAGTGGGGCCATGGTGGCTGTGCATGGTGTGAATGAACCTAAGTAACATGGAGACAAGCCACCACATAAACGAGAATTTCACAATGTTATTAAGGCATAAAAATGTCAACACATCTATACTAGAAAGCATTTAAATAGAAGAAATCCTTTAGGCCGGAAAGGTGCTATTAGAGCCATCGGCCTTGTGTGAGGGTGCAGGCTAGACCTTGGGTATACAAACCCGTCTACACACCTACCAAAAGTGATGACCAACCACAAGAGGCTATGGGTGAGCCTTCATGGTCATCCAAGGATCGAAGAAGATTGGCGGGGGGGGGGGCACTCTTAGCATGCCCAAGAGAGAAGAAGAAGAGAGGGTGGAGTGGACCCTTCTTCTCTTTTAGTAGTCGGCCTTGCAACTTGGAGGAGCTTCTTGCTACTCGCCCATGGAGGAGCTTTGGAGGAGGAGGACGACCTTGAGAGGAAAGAAGGAGAGGTGTGGTTGCAAGTGAGAGGTGGAGGATGATTAATTTTGTGGCTCCACTTTTTGTCCCTATGGGAAGGCTCCATTTGGTTGCCACTTTTGGTGGCTCCAAAAATAACTAATGCCACATTTTAGGATCTAGGTTTGACACAAGTTTTAGGGTTTCCAAGAGAGTGTGCGTGGGTTTGGTAGGGGTAAAATAGGAAGGTGTGTGGGTGTGTGTTTTTCATAGGGCTAGGTTGTGGGTTTTGGTAGGATTAGGTGCTAAATAGGTTGGGTCAATATAGATTAAGTGGCTGTGGACCTAATTAGGCTTAGGAAAGTCTAATTGTATAGGAGTGATCCTAATTAGGTCTAGGTCAAGTCTAATTGGATGTGTGCATGTGATTAGGCTAGGGTAACCCTAATAGGTATGAGTCAATTAGATCTAGGGTGGATCTAATTGGGCTCAGGTGCACCCAATCAACTATAGATGCACCCAATTAGGTATGGGATGGTTCAATTGGGTTAGGGATAGGATAAGTAGGGCTATGGATAGTGGACTAGGCTTAGGAGGTCTCAGATTAGGTTTCCTAGAGTGTTTGGTGGGGTTCCTAGGTCAAAATAGGCAAGCTAGGGCTTCCAACACCAAAATTATGAACTAGACAGCAGTATCAAACATCCAGGATAGTGGTTAGACGTCTTATATTACAAAATTGGACACCTGGACATTAAATTAGACGTTCAATTCTATGTCAGTATGACTTCTGCCTTCCTGGATTGTTATTCTGCAGAAATCAGATGTCCAGCAAGATGTCTGGACATCTTAAAAGGTGTTGAAGAGTGGATTTTAGGTTTTCTAAGGTGGGTTTTGGTTCCTAAGTGTTTGGGTGAGGGATAGGGTGGATAAGAACATGGATAATGCTATCCATGTTTGGGTTTTGAGGTTAAGGTGTCCTATTGGAGGTGGTTTTGGGTTTGGGAAGGTTGTCTTAGGGTTTCTAAGGGTAGGGATAAGGCTATCCTCCTCACTCTTCTTATCTAGATCAGTCTTCTTCTTCCTTTATTACTTTATTCCACTATCTCCTTCATCCTGGATCACTTTATTACCTACAAATAGTAATAAAAACTATTAAATAGCAGGATATCTCATCTTATTCTAGATAGACTGATGCAATGCATGATATGCAAGATATAAGTGCAATATCCACAAATTAAGCTTAGTTCAGACATTATTTAGGTTGATTAGGACCCATGATTGATGTGCAATCAGAGGGTCGCGACGAAGAGAGGAGCCGAGGAAGCCAACCAATTTGGTCGTTGGATGGCCGGAGGAGGAGGATCAAAGAGGGTCGTCAGAGCAAGGGTTTTGGTGGCCGAGGAAGGAGAATCTAAGGTGGTTGACTCACCAAAACTTGCTGAGGGAATGCGCAAGGCCACAGGGGTCCTTTTATAGGGCTATAAATGGAGTTCTAAGCTTGGAAAACAAGCCTAGAACCTCTGAGCTTCTCACTGGCGTAAGATACCCAATCAATAAAACTGTTCGCATTAGGATTTTGGAGGGATTTAGGATCTCTAGATGGGCTCATTTGAAAGGCAATTACATGACGAGTTTCCCTTTTAATTTTAAGAGGGATTCATCAAGAAATCACAAAGATCTTTCCCTTTAAAGGTCGCTGGAGTTTGTAGGATTAGGATTTCATGGTGGCAGGGACCTTTTTGTGAAGATGATGACAATGTTAGGGCCCTAAATGCAAATAATTCAAAAGTTAGGGGCATATGTGTGAGATAAAAAAGTTAGACAGGACCAAATTGCAAACTAGGTTAATATGATCTCAGATTAGGCCCAAATTTTGGTACAAACCTACTATAGACCTAAGGAATACAATGTCGAAGTTAGATTTTGATTTTGACCTAGTTTGACTAGGTAATTTATGCAAAAACCTAAATTAAGGCAAAAGTCTGCTTGTAGCTCTATTTTAGGTCAAGACGGGTTCTGATGGTCAAATCAAGCCTACCAAATCCTAGAGAATATTTTTCTATGAATTTTAGAGGGTTTAGGTGAATTTTATTCTGACCAGAACCTCAGTTAATTAAGTGGGTTTGCTTTTAGGGTTTCAGATGTCATTTAATTCTCAAAACACGTGAAAATCCTTTTCTGTCTATTCTAACCCACTTGTTAGACTTTTAAGAATATTTGACCTTTATCTAACCCCTGAGCAAATTTGTGGTTGTTCTGCCTTCAAGATATGATGATAAAATTATAGTTTTAACCCTGTCTTACTGTATTTCTCTCAAAATGATTATGCAATGAATTACATCTTGTAACGACCCGGTTCCCGAGTCCCTACGAGACACGAGAACCGGACCGACTCGACTAATCCCAAGACCTAGTCGTCCAACGAGGAAGTAACCAAAAGATGGTAAAATAAACCACATTCAGCATGAATATAACTAACAGTAAGAAAGTACAGCAGTAAGGAAAGAAACTACTACAGTAGGTACCACCACAACAGTAAAACAACATTTATCATATAACAAGAACTGCAGGTAAAGAAGGTACAGCGGAAACAAAAACTACTCACTAGAACAGAAACAAAAGAGGTACAAAAGGCTGTGGTAACTCTACTGGACCCTACTCGGCCCAGCGTCCTCTGCAGCCGCCGACCCTGGCTGCTCAACACCTGGTCCTGAAAAAGGTAACGAGTGTAACACGTCAGCAAAACGCTGAGTAGAGTGGCAAACTAACTAAAGGCAACAGTAGAGTGTACAGTAGCTGTTATGTTCTATTACTTCCTTTATTCACATCTTTCAATTTTTTTCACTATTTCATTTATTTCTCAGGTCCTTTACTTGATCTCGAATGTCCTCGTGGGAACGATCTTGATTGCAGTCTTTTCCAAAAGTAGAAGTAGCACGTGGTGCTCTCCTGGCCGGGAGAGTCCCCCGTGGTGATTCTACCCTCAGTCAACCACCCCAAGGTCACTGACAGACGTAACGGTGACTACGGCACGCGCGATAAACGCACAGGTAGCTAGCCCGCACTGGCACGCGGTCAGTCGTTTCCGTTAACGGGTGCGCCCAAAGCATAGCACGGAACCAGGGCAGAGCCCTCTCAGTAACAGGGGTCCAACCCCTCCACAGTAACCAAACCGGGGCCTTGCCCCTCCACAGTCCGCGCACCCTCGCCTGACTACCCTGGTTTGCCCTAGTGGGCCTAACAAGTCGGTGAAGGAGGCTAGCAGAACCCCGGGGCCCGTGGGGTAGCTAGTACTCTCCTAACACTACTAGCTCTCCTCGGTACTACGTACACGAGGGCCAACAAGTCGGTACAGAGCGGCCAATCCTAACCCTGGGTCCCTGGGGCGGCTGGCCCCACTCTGCACTAAACAGGTACAGGTACTTCCCTTGGTACTGCGTACCCAAGAGACAGTACAACTACATCTCAGTTCCATTCCTTTTTCTTTCCAGGAGTTCCACTCCTAATTCCCCGTAGGGTTCCAGCTCTTTATCTCAGAACATCATATGTTTCACTTTCCAGATTCACGTTCTCAAAATCCATGATCTCAAACATGTTTCTTTATTCATAACAGGCAGCTGTTAATTCAAATTACAGGCAGCTTTATATTCCTTTCCATTTTTCCAAGACTGCAGTATTATACATTCCACTAGTTTTTCCATCCTAAGATTCATGCCACATCCTAGGATCTAGCATACAACTAGTTTTCCAGCCCTAGGATTCATGCATCACCTAGGAGCTATCATTCCATACATTTCTCATTCCTAGGATTCATGCAATGTCCTAGATTCTAGTTATGGTTTCATACTTTAACAGATTTTATTAATAACTTAAGCCACTCTACCAGGTACAACGGGAGTAATGGGGGCGTGATTGGGAATCCCGCGCGCCTCCGCGACTCTCAAGACTGCAACCGAACGAGGTCCTATCACAAGGATCAAACACAAGGAGTGTCTCAAAATAGTGTATAGCTACTGTAGACGGGTAGAGGAATTACTTCTGAAAAGAATGCAACTCGAATCGCGGAAAACGGAGCCCGAACGGGCCCTAAACGGGTCGAAAAAGATGATACTGTGCAAAATCAGACGTCTGGAACTCCTTCCAGACGTCTTAAAAAGTGGATCAGAGAATTACCTGTTCAGCATGGTTTCCCAGACGTCCAGAAGTCTGCGGGGACGTCTGCCCTAGATCCCAGACGTCCGATGGTCCCTCAGGACGTCTGGAGGTCACTCCCGCCGTCTGGTACAACTTCCAGACGTCTGATTCGCAAAGGATGGCGAATCAGCGAACCTGCGCACAACCAACCCCCCTCCCTCAGTACGGTCAATCGACAAGAAGGAAGAAGAAGGTGGAAAACTCACCTTTCAGACGTCTGTATGATCTTACAGACGTCGACCTTGCCGTCTGGCTATCAACCCAGACGTCTGATTCTGGAAATTTTTCCAGAATCAGAACCCTGCTCGCCCTCCGCTCGCGACGCCGCCCGCGTCGCACCTCGCGCGTCTGCTGCTCAGCCCGCAGCAGGTCCCTCTCCGCGTCGCTCCGCGCCCCCTGTGCCCTCCGTCGGCCGGCCAAGCCGCTCCGGCGAGCTCGCCCTCACGGCAGAGCTCCGCCCTCGCACGCCGCACCTCCGCGCTCACTGCGGCCGCCGCTGCCGCCCTCGCGTCTGCTCGCTCTCGCGCACAGGAAGGAGAAGAAGGAGGAGACGGTGGAGACGGGAGGGGAGGCGCGCCCCTTTTAACGCCGCGCGGAGAGGAGAGAGAGAAGGCGGCAGGCCGCCTGCAGCCGCAGAGAAAAGAGGGAATATGCGGTCTGCGCGCTCAGGCGCGCAGGCGACTCGCGTGTGTCGAAAATAACGGATTTCCAGACGTCTTGAAACTATCCCAGACGTCTTATCAGACGTCTGGTTGTGATCCCAGACGTCTTGTCCGACGTCTGAGCCACCTCCCAGACGTCTTAAAATACGTCTGGGGCACACATTCGTTACACATCTCTCTGGCGGTTATGTAGGAGCATTTAATGACTTAATTAGATCAAATTGAGCTAGTTATGGCTCATGATGGTGTTCCCATCAGTTATGTAACACTCCTGCCATGTTCCAAGGCTGTATGATGGCTATCTTTTCTGATATGATCGATGAGGTTGTTGAGATTTTTATGGATGACTTTTCCATATATGGCTAGTCATTTGACCTATGTCTCTCACACCTTGATAAAGTGCTTACTCATTGCGAAGAGCCTTAGCTTGTGCCCAGCTGGGAGAAGAGACATTTTATGGTCCAGTAAGGCATTATTTTCGGGCATGTAGTCTCTGAGAGAGGATTAGAGGTGGATAAGGGCAAAATTGAGTCCATCTCTAAACTTCCACCATCTACCAATGTTCTTCAAGTTAGATCTTTTCTTGGCCATATTAGATTCTATCAATGCTTCATTAGAGATTTTAGTAAAATCTCTAAGCCACTCTGCGACCTATTTACGAAGGATGTTTCCTTTGATTTTGATGATAGATGTGGCGAGACCTTCCAGGTCTTGAGGAAGGCCCTCATTATTGCACCCATTCTCCGAGCACCAGATTGGACCCTCCCCTTTAAGCTTATGTACGATGCATCTGATTATGCCGTGGGAGCAGTCTTGGGTCAACGGGTTGATGGTAAACCTCATGTTTTACACCATGCCAGCAAGACTCTTACTGATCCTCAACAAAACTATACTGTCACTGAGAAGGAACTTCTCATAAGTTTTGCTCTTATTTACTAAGATCTAAGGTTTTGGTGTATACAAATCATTCGGCCTCAAAGAACTTGCTAAAAAGGACACCAAACCTACACTTATTCATTGGATTCTACTACTTCAAGAGTTTGTCCTAGAAATCAAGGATAAAAAAGGAGTTGAGAATATTGTAGCATATCATTTGTCTAGGTTCCCTATTGAGGCATCAACCCCTGTTGACTATATTCATGAGGCCTTTCAGGCTCTAATGGCCATGGAGGCCAAAACTCCTGATATAGTGAACTATCTGGTCACGGGCATTACCACCAGTACTTGGGACAAGCAGAAGAAAGGCAAATGTCTCACCGATGCAAAATTTTACCACTAGTAGGAACCTGAGCTATTTAGAATAGGCCTCAACTAGTTACTCCGCCGTTGCATCCCTAAGGAATAACAAAGGAGTGTTTTGAGCTTCTTCCATGACCTCCACTATGGAGGGCATTTTAGTGGGAAAAAGATTTCTCACAAGGTTCTTTAGTTTAGCTTTTGGTGGCCTAAAAGGGCATCGATTCCATGAGTCCCTTTCCCGTGTCCTTCGGATATGATTTATCCTTGTAGCATTGGACTATGTATCAAAATGGATAGAAGCCATACCCACATGGACTTTCCATGATTGTGGATTTTGTCAGGGCTAATATCATTTCTTGATACGAATGCCCAAGCACTATCATAAATAATGGAGGACCTCACTTCAAGAATGCACACTTCACACGACTACTCCAAAGTTTGGGAGTCAATCACATGATTGCCACACCTTACCATCCCCAAATGAGTGGTCAAGTTGAAGTGTCAAATAGGGAGATTAAATGAATTTTAGAAAATATTGTTAGGCACAATAGAAAAGATTGGTCGAAAAAGCTTAATGATGCGCTTTGGGCCTACAAGATCGCTTATAAGAATCCCTTGGGAATGTCACCTTTTAGAATAGTGTTTGGTAAAGCTTGCCACCTACCCATTGAGATCTAGCACAAGGCCTATTGGGCGATTAAGAATGTTAATTTGAATCTGGATAGAGCGAGTAAAGGTTGCATGCTTGTGCTAAGTGAGCTTGAGGAGTTGCACAATGAAGCCTATGAAACCTCCTAAGCCTACAAACAATGTACAAAGGTCTTCCATGATAAGCACATCACTAGAAAGTCCTTTGAGCCCAATCAGTGGGTGTGGCTATTCAATTCCAGACTCAAACTTTTTCGTGGGAAGCTTAAGTCCCGTTGGGATGGGCCATACATTGTTGTAGAAGCCTTTCTTTATGGTGTAGTAGAGATTCAAAACCCCACTACTGGCGAGCACTTCAAGGTAAATGGTCGTCTCAAACCTTACATAACTCTTTCTGATAGCCAAGTTGTGGACATACTTCTGCTTGAGGAGCATTAACTCCTCACACTCTCCTACTCAGGTGATATTCTTCTATGTATTTAATTTTTCCAATGAGGACATTGACAAGATTAAGCATGGGGGGGGGTATAACATGAGGTTGTTTTATAGCATTTATAAATATTTGCATGCATTTAGGTGCATTAGTCTATTAAAAAAAAACTTTTTCATTTTGTTGAGCTGAATTAGTTAGTCCCAACATTTTATGTGGATGAATGTATCCTTGTTCTAGGCTAGATCGAATAATGAGATCTGAACTTAGGTGTCTTACCTTAGGAGATAAGTGAGAGGTACCATCTTTAGACTCCTAGTGCTCCAAGAGATTAAAAGTCCAAGTATCCATTAAGATGCAAATTATTCTTCAAGTGGTTGAGGATGTGGTGAAGCAAAGGTGTTAAGTCAAGGACTTTGGAAGTATTTGATACCCTTGTTTGCTCTTTTGTTTGCGGGTCTTAGTAACCTAGGCATCCACCCTCTCACAGATTGTCATTCTGTTTAGAATGCCTAATAAAGTGATTGCATTAATTCTTTTCTTGAAGAAAGTTTGGTTCTCTAGGCTTTGATGTAGGTGAAGCTTGAAAACACAAGTTGATTGGATGAGTTCCTGCCACATGAGTGGTACAGTACATACTCCCCTTGGTGACGTGATGATAACATGTCACATCCCTAACTCTTGTCTCTTAAGATATCCATCCTACTGGGGCATGTAAGCGTAATGTGCAGTTGAGGTATCATCGGTGGCATTATCCCAATGTACCGATTGCCAAAGGACTGAATTTGCTTAAGAAATCCATGGGCAACACTATCTCGAAGTGCCGATTGCCAGGTGTTCTTGGGGTTGCCATGAGTGGTGCTATCTCGAAGCATCGAAAGCTAAGGACCCTTTGAGGATCGATGATGGGGATAGTGAATCTGATACAAACTGTGTTGATAGTTGAACCAAGGTTGGACTTAGATAAATTAAACAAAAAAAATTAAAAAAGACAAAACAAAAATCCTCTCTTTTGTTGGTCATCACACCAACACAAATTCATTCACCGGCAGACTGAATAAAGATCACTCGCACATATGCATGGATGCTTAAACCTCTAGGACCAACAAAGTTTCGGGTAGACTTGGGGGCCAGAGAAACCTTTGTCGGCGACCTAAAACCTTTACTGACTAGGTCTGTATCTTGACCGGTACTTGGATACCTTATGGTCTAGGGGTGGCATCTTAAACGGATTTCTAAAGGTGAGATATGATAAGGCACCCTAGTGATTAATTCCGTTCTGGAGCTTTGGGGTTCTCTATCGATTTTAATAGGGAGTAGAAAAACTTAGGCATGGGGGTAATTGATAAGTCCACGTTAGTGGACTGATTATTTGCCTAAATACTTGTTGGATAATTAATTGGGTTAACGAAGAGCTTGGGGATCAATAGAAAATTGGATTAAGTTCTTAAGTGGAGAATAATCTAAATTATGCATTTAGCATTACATTTGGTTTGGAATTACATTTGCACATATTTCATTCCCATGGAGGTGCCAAAGAAATACAATTGGACATATATGGAAATAGCAAGTGACAGTTGGTCAGGCTTGGAATTTTCCCCACTTGACCTCTTGTTTGCACCTCAAAACATGCCTGTAATAACGCCTTCTTGTGCTATTTTCTAGCATTAACATTGCATAATAGGATCCTGTAATCGCATTTGTAAAAACACTTGCATGCATGCATTTAATCAAGAGAGGAAGAGGAGTGAAACAATTGCCTACATAGTTACATTTTTTTTCAAGTGCCTCCTTGCAAAATCACCCTCTTTTTATTTTTCCTCTTGATTTCTTCTTTTCTCTTCTTCCCGCGGCTGCGTCCTTCCCGCGGCTGCACTCTTCCCGCAGCTGCATGCAGCAGCCACGCAGCACCTCTTCCCGTCACGTCTCCCTGCCAACGCCGCTCCCTATAGCTGCAACTCGCACGCCCTCTCCCTGCTGTAGCCAACACGCCCCTCTCCCCTCCTCTATAAGTAGCTGCAGCTTCATCCTCGCGACGCAGCTGCTGCAGCTGCTGAAAAAAAATCGGCAGTCCACCACCTTCCTCGCCCGTTCTCCCCTCCCATACGCCGGCCCTCCGTCGAGGAGGCACCCGACGAGCAGGAGAACCCACTGTGGTGCACACCACCACAGTGGGAGCACCACCGCCCAGCTCTTCAACGAGCCGGTGGGCGTGGTGTTTTCTTTTCTCTTCATTTTCATCTCCACGCCATTGCTGCCACTTCAAGCTCCGAAGCTTGAAGCAGCAGCAGCAGCAGCTAAACCGCGGCGACAGCAGCAGCAGCAGCACCCCCCGCCTCCTCCGCGACCTTCCCCGCAGGCGCGCAACCCTCCGCGCGCGTCTGCAGGCCCGTTCTCCGCCTCCGTCTCCGTTCTGTCCGCCTCGCAGTTGCACCCGTAGCCCGCCGCCGCGCGCACTGCAGCGGCCGGCTACGGCCTCACGCCGACCCCTGCCCCCCTCCGCGACCCTCCGCGACCACCTGCAGACCTCCTCCAAGCTCGCTCCTCCGCGCCATCGCCCGCTCGTCGACTTCGCGCAGGCCTGCAGAACCCTGCGCGAAGGCGCGCCCGCACCCGCCGTCTTCAGACGTCCGCCTCCGCCTTCAGACGACGCGGCGTCAGACGTCCGCCGCCGCGAGCAGACGTCTTAACTCGCTGCCATCGTCCGCGCTCGCGATCTCTCCCGCCCGCTCTTTCTCTCTCTGGCGCTCTCTATCTCTCTCTCTCTGCTGATCTCTCTCTCCCGCTCTCTCTCTCTCTCACGTATTCTCTCTCTTTTTTCACTCACTCACAGACACACACTACACCAACACACACACATCTTCACCGACACACACACACACCCACACACACACTTACACTATACGTATAGTTATATATAGTAACATATATATACTTATATACATCTATATATAATATATACATACATATATATATATATATATATACACTTATATACATAGTAATATCTATAGTTATGTATACATACATATATATATAATATATATACATATATATATAATATATATATATATATATATATATATATCTACTTATATATATCTATATACTTATACATATACTTATATATATATATATATATATATACTTATATACATAGTATATCTATATATTTATGTATACACACACATATATATAATATATCTATATATATATAAATATACACGTATATATATATATCTATATACTTATACATATACTTATATATATATACATATATACTCATATACATATATATATATATACATATCTATATACTTATATATATACACACATATATATATATATATCTAGATACATATATACTTATATACATATATATATATATACATCTATATAGTATTATATATATATACTTATATACATATATACATAGCTATATACATATATACATACATATATATATATACATATACACCTATATATATATATATATATAATACATATATATCTATATATATCTATACATATATACTTATACATTTATATACATATAGATATATTTACTCATATACATACATATGTACATATATTTTCACGTTATTTACTATACGCTGTATCACGGGGATATCTGCACCAGTTGCTGATATTCCCTGATACACGCGTACAAAAAAAAAGCGTGGTCCCATACATCATCCATCCTCCATCCACACTCCACGCGGCACATAGTCGTGTTGGTTGCGTCTCTCTAGACGTCAACTGACTCGACATAGTGCTACACTCCATCGTCACCTCCACCCCCACCCCTTTATATATATATTACATATAAATATATATCTATAGCTACTATATTTACTTTCTATCTGTTACCTTCCTTCTTAGTAAAAAGATAAAAAAAAGGTATAAAAGTGAAAAGATAATCTTTGATTTGCAGGTACCCCGTCTTGCGAGTAGCAAGGCGCGTTTTGGAACTCTGTTTTGGCTAAAAGCCAAGGACACAATTTTGAGGGTGTGCCTCAAGAACAAGGATTACCAGAAAAAAACCTAAATAAGAAAAATACCAAAAACACAATAAACGAATAGAAGAGACGCGTTTTAAGGAAACCGTAGAAACTCGACTTTAACCCCACTTCCCTGAGTTCGACCCTGGGCCTAAAAGTGACAAGATAAAATCAATTAGGCCAGGTTAAAAATTTTGTAAAGAGATGGTTAGGTCTGAATTAGGTTAACCACTATACATATTTCAACGATAAAAACATCATATTAACAACCTATCCAGGCCGACCCATCATGACTTTTCTGGCGCCGTTGCCGGGGAAGTGCGCTTTCGAGTAAGTTTCTATCCAATTCCTTTAAATTTGTCTCTTCTCTCTTCACGGGTATTGTTGTTTTTTGGTGTGCAGGTGAACTTGGTGGAAGGAGAAGGAAAGCAGACGAAGTCGGGAACGAGAGCAGATCCAAGGCGGGAATGAGAGCGTGAAGACGCCGACATCGCATTGGAGCTTCGCACACATTGCCGAACAAGTAGGTTTTCTTTTCTCATCAAATTAGGGTTAACTTGCCACCACAATAAAAAAAAAAAAAAAAATTTAAAACTAAAAACTAGAAAAACTTCTTGGGATTTCTTGAGGGCAAGTGGATTAAAATTAACTTGATTGATTAGTTGTCTTCACTCCCACTGCCCCGGGATTTCCCGCCTTACTTCGCATAGCGAAAATCCGAGAATCTTGATTCTTAGATTTTTCGCCGTGGGAAGTATTCTTTGAGGCAAAGAAAAAAATTGCTTGTATCCCTCTTTTGCCTCACTTATCTTTAATTCAGGATCACATTTTTGGTGGGGAGACTTGGAATTGAGTTGATTCCAACCCCACCACGACTTTTCAAACTTGCCTGTGATTCGATCCTGAATACTTCAACCCCAACAATTTTATTTTCTTTATCTTTTGGTTGAAGCCTTGTGTGTGGAAATCATTTCTGGTGATTGGGAGCACTTGAATTGAAGTGCTTTGGCTCCCTGTCACATTGATATAAAACTGATTCGTGCATCCACACTTAGAAATCTCCATTTAGGGTAGCCCATTGCATTTTAGCATGCATTAACTAACTGATAATTGAAGAAGGGTTTCTTGGGCTTTAGAAAAAAAAAAAAAAAACCTGTATTCTTGCAAAACCCGGAGATTGGTTGAATTGGTAATTCAGCAAAACCCTAAAATTCATACTACTTAAGGCTGAACTCTAAAAACCATTCGCCAATAAAAACTTCAATTCGGGGAGATTTCCCCGTTGCATGCTTGTTCTTACACACTCTTAAAATCAATCACTTGGGCATTACCCGTAAACAACGCCCTTCACATTCCAAAAGCACTTGACCCTAAGCCTCTAATTAAAACTGGTAGTAACTTGACCCTTACTAAGGATTGGAGGTCTAACTACCTGTGTGTAGCGACTACGTGCTGGTGAGAGTTCCCGCGTGCTATCGGGTGTCTAAGACTGGGGCAAACGGCCTTTCAATCTGGCCCGGTGGTTCCGCGGTGCTCTCATTCGGTTCCGTAGTTCGTGATAGTAGGTAACTTAGATCTTTAGGTCTAAGGGCACACTGTAGAGGTTAGGAACTTGACTGTATTGATTTGTAATCAAGTGTACCTTTGCGGCGTCATTTCTCTCATCGATTTTCCCCTCTTATCCCCCCCAATTCTTCCTACGTAGTGCATGTTTTGGAGGAGGCCACAAAACCCTGAACTGTTTGAATTGACTGCTAAATCTAAAAAAAGATCCGAATCATCCTCCTCCTCCACAAACATGGCACACACCCCCACCTCACCACTTCGTCACAATTCCAATTCTTTCAACACCAGGCTTATCCCGAGAAACCCTGCAAGACCTTCCTTATCGAGTGTCGCGCCAAGCGACTCGGTAAGTCATGTGGAATTGGCTTCTGAGAGCCAGTATTTCAACATGGAGGACCAAGCCTCCATGTGCTCGAACACATATGCGGACACGTCTTCTGGCATAGAAGACGCCTGCACCCTAGGGAACAACCCGTTTTCTGCCACGTATAACCCAGGGTGGCACGATCATCCAAATTTCGCATGGTCTAACAACCCGCAGCGCCAAAACCCCGCTGGTGGACCAAGGCGATCGTCCGCACCCGTCATCCCAAGGGCCCAATCTAATCCTATGGCAAATCCGCCATTAGGCCCTTGCGTACAGAAAACCAAACACGCATCAAAACCTCTTGATAAATTGATGCGAATGATGACGGAAATGTCAAAGCGCCATAAAGAGAACATGACCTCTCTTCAGCATTTGGCACAGCAGAATGCTGAGATCAGTCAACTAAGCATGGCGACTCGATCTCAGGGCACTTTTCCCGCCCAACCTGTTCCAAACCCGCAAAACTTTGTACCCTATGGTCCGCAACCACAGGTACAACCTTCTCAGGAACAGGTTCATCAAATTCTGCAAGCTCCGAGTATTCCTCCGGGATTTCAGGTTAATCCCGCTGCAGCATCGCCCTCTCATGCTGATAGCGATTACATCAAGGATGACACGTCTGACGAGGACATGACTGTCATTACGTGTATCGAACTAATTGGAGTCGATTCTGACTGCTGCGAATTACCTGACGACTGCCTGACCAACACAAACTGTGACGTTCCCCAATCCCTCCCTATTCCTGTACCTTCTCCTGACCAGACTTCTGACGAGGTTTTCTCCGCTTCCCATACCTCGTGGTCTGAGTCATTGCCGGGCTGCTCACCGCCGGTCCACACTATGGAAGACCGGATTGCCCTTTCTTTCCCGCTAAATCAGGCGGATTTGCAAATCCACACTGGGACCTTGAGCCCACATCTTACTCACCGGGGCTATTCCCTTTTGGATCCATCTATCCAAAAAGCCCCCCTTCTTGGCCAATCTAAGGGCCAACTTCCTCTTCCTGATCTGTTTTCTGATCCGCCTGGGACACTCTCGTCCCAGAAAACGCCAAATCTCTCACCATCCACCATTACTTTTCACGCCTCTATCGCGATTACTTCGCTTTTCTCTTCACCACCCACCATCCACCCACCCTTCCACCTTGATTTATACCCTGAACTTCAGCTCCTGTTACCCGATCTGTCGTCCGTTCTCTGCCTTTCCCTGCATGCATATGAGGACATAGCATTGTTTGGCATGGGGGGGTGGATAGGCATCCATAGGATCCGGGTATTTTATGGTATCAGACAATTACCACCTATTTATAAATATGCAAGAAAAAGAAAAAAGAAAAGAAAAAAAAAATAAAAAATATATATATATATATATTAATAATAAATGGTGTTTAGTAATGATTTGAAAGCTGAAACAAAAAAAATTCAATAAGTGTTTATGGATATTCAACCTCTGTTTTGAAGAATTTCCAGGCCACAGAAGCTTGATTCGCTCAGGCTCGGCTTAATTCACTTAAAGTATTGACGAAATAGATCAAAATCTCTCTTAACTAAGGACGTATTCTTGTACCTGAGACACCAGTACAGGATCCGTTGGTTTGCTTTTTCTTGAGAGCTTAAGTAAATTTGGTTCACACTACACATATCAGGAAAGACCAGGTGAACATAAGATCCAACCCTAGTGTTCATTAGGGAAGGTGGAGTCCTTACCTGTGCGTGCAGGTAGACTTTTTATCCCAGCATTTAGTCTTGTGTTTAGGAGTGACTCTTTCCACCAAAAAGAAACTCTCCCACCAAAAAGAAAAATAAGTGTGCTCCTTCAAAATGTGTTGTAAGAGATATACTGACACGTGTTTCAAAAAAAAAAAAAAAAAAAAAATCAGAAAATGGGAGTTGAGTTTTCCGTAATCATCTTAAGGGTCAATCCGAAAACACGAGCTGAAACTGGGACCAACCTGTACTTAAAAATTCGTGAAACCCTGGGAGTGAGTCTTAAGGTTCATCTGGTCAGTCTTGATCCTTCACTATGCACAAACCATAACCTCTTGAGCTCTCGAGTACGGCAAAAACCTCCTGGGTCCTGGAAATCGTACTTAAGGGTTAAATATCAAGAGTCCTGGTTAGTTGAGACATGATCTATGTCATGTGAGACTTAAAGTACTGGTAGTCTTCTTTACAATTGGTTCTCACAATATTCGATAATAAACACACCTATATCATCTCAGAAGAAAATCTTCAGCTTAAGATCATTTCTAAATACGATTTTGCTAGGGACTAGCAAAAGATAGGCATGGGGGTATATGTTTGCACCTCAAAACACGCCTGTAATAACGCCTTCTTGTGCTATTTTCTAGCATTAACATTGCATAATAGGATCCTGTAATCGCATTTGTAAAAACACTTGCATGCATGCATTTAATCAAGAGAGGAAGAGGAGTGAAACAATTGCCTACATAGTTACATTTTTTTTCAAGTGCCTCCTTGCAAAATCACCCTCTTTTTATTTTTCCTCTTGATTTCTTCTTTTCTCTTCTTCCCGCGGCTGCGTCCTTCCCGCGGCTGCACTCTTCCCGCAGCTGCATGCAGCAGCCATGCAGCACCTCTTCCCGTCACGTCTCCCTGCCAACGCCGCTCCCTATAGCTGCAACTCGCACGCCCTCTCCCTGCTGCAGCCAACACGCCCCTCTCCCCTCCTCTATAAGTAGCTGCAGCTTCATCCTCGCGACGCAGCTGCTGCAGCTGCTGAAAAAAAACCGGCAGTCCACCACCTTCCTCGCCCGTTCTCCCCTCCCATACGCCGGCCCTCCGTCGAGGAGGCACCCGACGAGCAGGAGAACCCACTGTGGTGCACACCACCACAGTGGGAGCACCACCGCCCAGCTCTTCAACGAGCCGGTGGGCGTGGTGTTTTCTTTTCTCTTCGTTTTCATCTCCACGCCATTGCTGCCACTTCAAGCTCCGAAGCTTGAAGCAGCAGCAGCAGCAGCTAAACCGCGGCGACAGCAGCAGCAGCAGCACCCCCCGCCTCCTCCGCGACCTTCCCCGCAGGCGCGCAACCCTCCGCGCGCGTCTGCAGGCCCGTTCTCCGCCTCCGTCTCCGTTCTGTCCGCCTCGCAGTTGCACCCGTAGCCCGCCGCCGCGCGCACTGCAGCGGCCGGCTACGGCCTCACGCCGACCCCTGCCCCCCTCCGCGACCCTCCGCGACCACCTGCAGACCTCCTCCAAGCTCGCTCCTCCGCGCCATCGCCCGCTCGTCGACTTCGCGCAGGCCTGCAGAACCCTGCGCGAAGGCGCGCCCGCACCCGCCGTCTTCAGACGTCCGCCTCCGCCTTCAGACGACGCGGCGTCAGACGTCCGCCGCCGCGAGCAGACATCTTAACTCGCTGCCATCGTCCGCGCTCGCGATCTCTCCCGCCCGCTCTTTCTCTCTCTGGCTCTCTCTATCTCTCTCTCTCTGCTGATCTCTCTCTCCCGCTCTCTCTCTCTCTCACGTATTCTCTCTCTTTTTTCACTCACTCACAGACACACACTACACCAACACACACACACACACCCACACACACACTTACACTATACGTATAGTTATATATAGTAACATATATATACTTATATACATCTATATATAATATATACATACATATATATATATATATATACACTTATATACATAGTAATATCTATAGTTATGTATACATACATATATATATAATATATATACATATATATATAATATATATATATATATATATCTACTTATATATATCTATATACTTATACATATACTTATATATATATATATATATATATATATACTTATATACATAGTATATCTATATATTTATGTATACACACACATATATATAATATATCTATATATATATAAATATACACGTATATATATATATCTATATACTTATACATATACTTATATATATATACATATATACTCATATACATATATATATATATACATATCTATATACTTATATATATACACACATATATATATATATATCTAGATACATATATACTTATATACATATATATATATATACATCTATATAGTATTATATATATATACTTATATACATATATACATAGCTATATACATATATACATACATATATATATATACATATACACCTATATATATATATATATATAATACATATATATCTATATATATCTATACATATATACTTATACATTTATATACATATAGATATATTTACTCATATACATACATATGTACATATATTTTCACGTTATTTACTATACGCTGTATCACGGGGATATCTGCACCAGTTGCTGATATTCCCTGATACACGCGTACAAAAAAAAAGCGTGGTCCCATACATCATCCATCCTCCATCCACACTCCACGCGGCACATAGTCGTGTTGGTTGCGTCTCTCTAGACGTCAACTGACTCGACATAGTGCTACACTCCATCGTCACCTCCACCCCCACCCCTTTATATATATACTACATATAAATATATATCTATAGCTACTATATTTACTTTCTATCTGTTAGCTTCCTTCTTAGTAAAAAGATAAAAAAAGGTATAAAAGTGAAAAGATAATCTTTGATTTGCAGGTACCCCGTCTTGCGAGTAGCAAGGCGCGTTTTGGAACTCTGTTTTGGCTAAAAGCCAAGGACACAATTTTGAGGGTGTGCCTCAAGAACAAGGATTACCAGAAAAAAACCTAAATAAGAAAAATACCAAAAACACAATAAACGAATGGAAGAGACGCGTTTTAAGGAAAACGTAGAAACTCGACTTTAACCCCACTTCCCTGAGTTCGACCCTGGGCCTAAAAGTGACAAGATAAAATCAATTAGGCCAGGTTAAAAATTTTGTAAAGAGATGGTTAGGTCTGAATTAGGTTAACCACTATACATATTTCAACGATAAAAACATCATATTAACAACCTATCCAGGCCGACCCATCACCTCTCCAGTGCAATCACAACACCATCTCTACATTGCGTGTGGGCAAGCTCGCCAGCTGACTTTCCAATCTTGGCCATAGCTATCTTTGGGAACTCTTCAAAAGTTGCTAAAGACAATTATCGACTGAGAATTGAGGATCGGAGGGGAGAGGACAAAAAAAGTCCTTCCTCATCGCCATCTTCATCCTCGCTTCCATCTTCACTGTGGCTCGGGCGCTCTCTATGCTCATAGCCTGCACTGTGGCTTCCACTTCTCGAACATCTCCACCTTCAACAGGGTGGTGCTCGATGATAGAGAGCACTACCACCATCGCCACCCTCACCATGCACCACCTCCCAACACCCCCACGGTTCCTCTTCTTCCTTGTCTTTTTCTTTCTTCTTTTCTACTCCTTTTTTTTCTTCTTCTCCACCTGAACCCTAACCTTGTTCACGTTCTTCTCCAACCATGAACCCATCAACACCACCCTGCCATCACTTCTCCTACACCTCTTCATAGTGCCAACCCGACCACCATCACTAACCCATCGACATATAACACCAATGACACCCCTTCCCCTTCATCTTTTCTTCCATCTCCTCCTTCCATTGTCTGTACAAGAACCCAAAACCATCGACTCTCTGCACTCTGATGCGAAAAATACATGGTTTGATATATAAAGATACGAATTAATGTCGTTGCAATGTGTAAAATCTGACCAACTTTTAAATTTAGAAACCTAGATAGTGGAAGCATCTAAGGTTGACTAAGGAGGCAATATTGGCTAGTTAAACTCTCTCTCTAACTCTCTCAAATCCTCTTTTCTTTTTTTTGGTTTTTGTGAATTTATGATTTTTAGGATTTTCAAATTCAGGGCAACGAAATGTGAACTACGCCTGAGTAATTGCAAAGAAGTTAATCTTACCTTTCTTAGCTCACCCTAGACAAGTGTGCCTAGGGTAATTAAAAATGTGGAATGAAGTGCACTAAAGCAACTAACCAAAGCTTGAATTAAAGGTACATCAAAATAATGAAAGTTGATTTATAAGAGATGATGTCTATAGGGAATTGGGGAGCTCAATTGTGTGGACAAATTCCACACAATCAATCCCTAAATCGAGGAATGCTTCTAGTACCAAAACTAAATACAAAATAAAAGAATATAGAAAAGCCTCCCAAAAGATGAAGTTGCCCTCGCACCAAGTTTGACTACTCCCAGACTTGAAGAAGGCTTCTTCTTATTCCTTGAAGTGCTGCTCCTCTCTATCCCCTCCAAGGAGGTGAGCATCCACATCTTCTCTCATTCTTGACCATCCTCTGAGATGATGATCCTTATCTCCTCTCCATGATAGATTGAAGTAGAAGTAGAAACCAAAAGGGAATGTAATATCCCTCTTGATTCCACCACACTTCTTCTCTTCAAATGGTGGTTGTAGGTCTATTATAGTGGAGAGAATGTGTAACTAAGGATGGGAATTACGTGGTGGTAGGGTAGGGTATTTATAGGATGGGAAGGGGGGTGGTTATAGTATTTTTTGGGGGAAAATGTAGGGGTGTGTGAATGCTTTTGGAGGGAAATGAAGGGATGCTTTTGGAGGGAAAATGAAGGTGTGCTTATAGGTGGTAGTTATGGGATTTTTGGAGGAAAAATTGGAGTGCTATTTAGGTGAAGTTTGGTGGAGTAAGGAGCTAGGTGGAAGGCATGCATGAAGAGAACTTGGTAGCTAGCTTAGCTAGCTCGAGCTAGCTAGTAGCTAAGCAGAGCTGCATGGAGCTACCAATAGCTAGTCTAGAGTTGTAAGAAGCTGGAAGGAGCTGAGATGTAACTTCTTTGAACTTCATAGCTCAACTTAGCTAGTTAACTGAGAGCTAGTAGCTTTGAAGAGCTAAATTAAGCTTCCTTGAGCTGGAAAGAGCTTGACTAAGCTAGCTTGGAGCTAAGATGAGCTTGGGCTAAGTTGATTGAGCTAGCTAGTTATTTCACTATTGGGAGCCAAGCTTGAAGGAGTTGAGCTGAAAATGAGCTGCATGAGCTAGAGTTGAGCTGGCTTGGAGCTGATTAATGAGCTAGAATCTAGCTAAGATGAGATGGAATATAGCTGAGGTTAGTTGGATTAGTTGGGATGAGCATCTATCTTCTTTTGTATGATGTTCTGCCTTTCTCATTGTCAGGGTTTACTTGGTTTCTACTGTGTATTCATCCTTGACAATGAAATGAAGTATATCAACACATGAAATGATAAGAAAACATAACAATGCATGCCTAAACCTTAAATGAAAGTGAATGCCTAAATGTAGCCTAAAACCATAATGCAATGTAGAAAGACTAGGAACTAGATATGATTTTTAGCCTAAGAATGAGGATAAACTAGTGTTTATCACACCCCTATGCTTATCTTTTTGCTATTTTTTTATCTTTGAGGAGAACATTTTTATGAAACCTTGGTTGATTGAAAAATATGGAAGGTACAGGATTTTTTTAAGATAAAACATTGGGATTTATCCTTAGATCCAAGAGTTAGCATAAAACAAGATCTGTGTATCTTCCCAAGAATTCAGCTAATTTCCCCCTTCTGATTCCAGTTATCTCATCAACTGTTTTCGCAGTTAGAACCTCCTTAACTTAAGAAATAGATCTAGAATTTGCATAACCTAGAAAATTTAGGTGTTAGTGCTTGTGATTGGCCAACATTTTTGAAAGGAAACTTTTTTGTATGGTCGTGGTTTTTTTTTTTGAAAATGTTTTGCTACCCCATGCTTAGCCTTAGATTAGTTCTAATGCAAATTGTGTTGGAATCATCATTCCCATCACCAAATCTTTGAAAGGGCTCTAGCGTCGATGCTTTGAGATAGCACCATTTGTGGAACCCCCTGAGAGAGCTCACAACTGTAGTTTTGCCCTACTAGGAGGGGGTGACGTAATAAAATGCGGAATAGAATATAAACAATCTCACAAAAGTCAATCGCACAATGTGCACAATTATTTTTAGGTGGAAACCCAAACCGGGTGAAAACCACCACCTAACCCTCTCGAGTTAGGATTTTCTGATCAACCAAGTTGATCAAATCCACTAAATGAATCACTTAAACGAGGGTGATTCAACCTCAATTACAACCACGCTACAAGTGCGAGGGTAGCGTTCCTCAACCCCTTCTCTTCATGAGATGGATTTTGTCCCACGAAGGAGACGGGAATTCGCAAAGCGAATACCCAACCAAATAACAAAGATAAAATAACAAATATAGTCCTATAGAGCCAACAAAGATTTAAACCTAGATTCTATAGGAATTAGGAAACTCCCATTTGCAAGGAGTGCGTCGAATCGATGACGCGAGTGCGTGAGCCACGCGACGGCACAACGTTGCTCTCGTGAATTACGGTGGGAGAGCGGGTGCGCAAAGGCTTGAATCTCTCAAGATGTAGAACTTGAGCTTGGAGAACAAGAGCTTTTCTTGGACACAAAAGAGTGTGAAAGTCTATTACTAGGTGTGTCTTGTGTATCTAGGTGTGTCTTTGTGTGCAAGAGGTTCCTCTCTATTTATAGAGGCCTTAGGAAGGCTTTGGAAGGCTTTGGAAAGCTTCCATAGCCGTTGGGAGCAAAGCCCAAGAGAATCAGGACGAAATCAGGAACAATGATTGCACTGACAGGGTTATCAGATGTTTGATTCTGGCATCGGACGTCTGGAAAACTAGTTTAAGACGTCTGGGAACAAAGTCAGACGTCTGATTTTAGGCGGGTTTCTTCCTGACTTGAATCAGATCTAAACAGGGTTCTAGTGTAAGTCCATCAGACGACATATAGGATGTCTGGCACTATGCCTGGACGTCTGGAACCCTACTTTTTCTGCGAGAATAGATTTTCAAGAGTTGCAATGGCTAGAAAATCTCTGAGAAGAGATTTTGGGTCAGCCGAGGCAAAACGATCATTTATCAGACGTCTGGAAAGGCTTAAGGACGTCTGATAAGGCTCTAACGGTCATATCCTCCAGTGTTTGCTTAGGGAGCCAATAGTCCACTAATTGGACGTCTGGTTTAAAGTCTGGACGTCTGATTTCATCAGACAGAACTAGCTAAGTCCAGCCTAATTGTTATCAAACGTCTGAATCAACAGTCAGACGTCTTAAAACACATTATCAGACGTCTGATTTTGGAATTAGACGTCTGAATAAGCTGTTTGAACCCTATATTAGTTTTCTAAGTTTTCTACAGAAAACCTAAGTATCCTAGGGTTGTGTCGGTGTTCCTAGGACTACTGTTAGGGTACTTTGAGGCTCTTTAACATGAATGTAAGTAACAAAAATAAAGAGCAACAAAAGAAACGAAAAATACAAAGAGTATAAGAGAAGGAAATCTATCATATTCTTCATCTCCTTCCTTCTTCAAGCCATCGCTCCTCACGAATCTCCTCTGTTCTCCATCAAGCTCCTCCAATCCGTCCTGGATGCGAGCTCGAACTCTGTCTAATCACGTCTCCATTTGCAATTGACCTGAAATCTAATACTCCAAGTGCAAATGTTAAATGACACGTGTTTTGTTATCATTAAAACAAATGATCGTGGTGCTCTAGCACCAACAATCTCCCCCTTTTTGATGATGACAAAACCATAAATAATAATGCAAAAAAAATCCTCCCCCTTTTTGACATTATCAAAAAGGTTTGATTGATTTTAACCTCAGTCACCGTTGCCCATCAGAACCAGACGACTTAACTTTCACCAAGGCACAGTGCCTATTCTCAATTCTCACAAGGGCGAACCTTCCTTCCTTTGCGATTAAGTGTTAATTGGCATGCACCCCGAGGGAGATTACCTTGAAGCAAGACCCTCCCCCTTCCTCCTCACAAATCCTCTTCTTCCTCTTAGAGCTGGGGTTAATCGGGTATACAGGTGGGTTATCGGATCTAGGCAGAGGACAAGGCTCACCGGGCGTGAGGTGAGTGAGGAGTGCTCAGGCATGTGAGAGAGGGACCCAACCCCTCATGACTTGGGCGAATAACAACTATCACAAAATCAACTTATATCCCTTGGCCGACTTGTTCACTTACGAGGTAGGACTAAGTCCCATCCTCTTCTTCTCACGTGCAGCTGCTACTGATGTCGCTCGAATTGAAGATGCTACCGCTACTATCTTGGCTAATTGGAGACCTAGACATCTTCAGGAGATGAGGCCGCAGAGATTGAATGTGGTGGCAGGTCATTTGAAAGTCGGAGGATGGTGGACAGCACCAGAGATGATGGTAGCAATGACGAGCAAATGATGATACATGCAAACATGTACACAGGATGAAAAGCCCCAGCTAGAAGGTCCAGCAGGATCACCATGAGGTGAGGAAGTTGATGGCAACGTTGATCTGGTGATCGGGTGTGTGTGGAGTTCTGGTGGAGTTGAGGAGGGTGTACGGAGGAGATGAAGTTCGGAGGTGGTTTTAAGGGCGTGAACCCCTCAATTTCTTGAGGTGTTTTAGTGGGTGTGAGGTGCTGATGCTTTTGGAGGTGGTCACGTGGAGATTGATGTAGTGTGGTGTGTGGAAGGCTTCGCCAGAGGCTTGGCTAGAGCGGAGGAAGATGATGGGGAAGGTGATGATTCAGTGGTCGAAGTAGGGAGCTAAGGGTCCTAATCTAAACTACATATAGAGAGGGAGAGTTTGGGGCCTAAATTAGGGGACGAAAGGATGGGAAGGGCATCATCTTTGATTGGCCGATGTCGGAGAAAGTGAAGCCTCCAATGAGGGAATGGCGAGGAAGAAGAGGGCCTAGAAGCTCCTGATTTGTTTGTCGAGGAGTGGAAGAAGGAGATGAAGACAATCCCTCTGCCTATTGTATGTGGCATAGGGAGACGAAGGGGGTTGGACGAGACTCACCAGAGCTGCGACGGAGGTGGCCAAAGAGAGGGATTTGTTGAAGAAGTTGGGCCAAACTGAGCTAATTTTCGATGGCATTGCAAAGGGGAAGCTTTTATAGAGCTCAAGGCAAGCTCTAGACAAGGAAATAGTTGTAATTTGCTTAGGGATTAGGTCAACGAAGCCCATGTATTTTAGTGGATTCGTGCTAGCTTTTTGTGCTAGTTTTGATTCCTAAAACAAGTCCAAACGAATCCTCACCGTGTGGGCATCAATCTTACCAATTTTAGTGAGATTTAGTGGCGATCCGATGCCTCTTTAGTGCGGTCAAAAGTTGTATGGAGGTCGGTTGACCTCCAATGGCGGCAAGGATCCATTTGCAAAGAAGATAAGGAAGTTAGGGGCCCATTTGCAAGGATTTTTGAAAGTTAGGGGCTTGTCTGAAAGAAATAGAGTTTAAATGGATTGAAATCAAACTAGGTCAAGATGGACTCTAATTGGGCCCAAACTTTGGTAGAAACCTAATTTGAACCCAAGGAATATATTAGTGAAGTCGAGTTTGAGTTTTGACTAAGTTTAACTGGGAAATTTGCATAAAAACCCAAATAATGGCAGAATTCCATGCTGAGGCTCTATTCAAGGCTAAAATAGGTTCAGATGGTCAAACCAAGGGTACCAAACCTCTCAAAATATTTTTATATGAATTTTAGAAGGTTTATATGAATTTTATATTGATCAAAACCTCTTTAATTTAAGCAAGTATGAAATTAGCATTTTAGGCACTATTATAGTTCTCAAAACGCATGAAACTCCATTTCTGTCTGTATGGACCTACTCATTAGACTTTAGTGCTCATTTGACCTTAGCTTAGCCTCTAGGAAACCCCATGGTTGCTCTGCATTCATGTTGTGATGTTAAAACTACAGAATTAACCCTGTCTTAATGTTCTCTTCTAAGAATGGATTTGCATGGAATTATGGCTCTCAGGCAATTATGTAGGGGCTTTTGTCAATTAATCCTGACTAAATAAAGCTAATTAAGGTTCATGATGGTGTTACCATCAGTTGGGCATGAGTTGGGAGGGAAAATTGCCTGCAGGTCTTTGATCTGGAGTAACCCTGAGCTGACTTTCCGAATTAGTGATAACACAGGTTACTTCAGTCATTGATTCTGCATACCCTACAGGGTTTTCATAACATGAGTATTAATATCATCTTGAGAATATTTGATTTTCTCCATGAACCCAAGGTTGATTTTGTTTAGAGTAAGGAACCTGATTAGCAATATTTCAGGAGACATTCCAGTGGTTCCTCCAACTTGTATTGTAAGAAATGGGGGAATTTCTAAAGTACTCTTGGAGGGAGAAAATATTTTTTGTAGCTGGGATATAGGAATTGGGATTCATAAAATCAAATGTCCAAGTCATGTCAGGTGTGGCCTCAGGAAAATGATTACACTCAATTGGAATAGCATCGACATGATGTAAGTTTTCTTTATTTAGAAGGTTAGGTGCAGGTGAGGGTGGAGTTAGTTTTTGGAAATTTGTTCTTTCCTCAATTTTCTTTTGGTTAATCTACATTTGATCGAGTCACTAGGCAATCGTTTGAGTATCATCCTGAGTAACAGGAATAGATTGGCCATGGGTACCTATCTCATGAACACCAAATTGAGGATTAGTGTTTCTTCCAAAGGTTCTCATGAAAGCATGATTCAATGAGTTTTCACTCATGTTGTCAAATAATTCAAAGGCACTCTTGACATCGTTGTTTAAGAAATTTCCACCACATGAGGCATTGACAAATTTTCTTAATTGATCTTCTAATTCATGGTAGAAGATTTAAACGAATTGCCAAAGTGGTAGCTCATGATGTGGGAAACTTCTTAGTAGTTCCAAAGACCTTTCCTAGGTTTCATAAAGAGATTCACCAGATTTTGTTGGAAGGTTATAATAGATCGACAAAGGGAATTTGTATGACCTATAGGAAAGAACGTTTTTAGAAATGCACTTTTGATTTGAGGCCAAGTGGTAATAGGCCTACCAACAGTCTTGAACCAATAGGCGACCTTGTCCTTGAGGCTGAGAGGAAAAAGTCTCATTAGCCACAAGTCTTCCCGCACATTGCGGGAAGAGGTAATTTGGGCGAGGACGGTTAGTTCTTCTAATGGCTAAAAGGGTCCTCTTTAGGAAGGCCATGGAAATGCTTGATCAACTTCAGAATAGCTAGCTTGATCTCGAAGTCCCCCTCAGGAATCACAACCCCAGGTATCTCCTCATAATTGGAAGGATCATAAAAATCCTTAAGAGGAATGACAGGTTCTTTAGGTGGTGGATTCTACCCTTGGTTGGCTAGGTTTGTAATAGTCCTAGTCAACTACTATTGATTAGCTTGAAATTGAGCTAGTTGCTCAACCATCATAAATAAGGGATTGGGCGGGGGACCTTGGTTTTGACCATTTGGCAATTTGGCATTAGGAGGCATTTCTAAGTTAGGGAGGTTAGGGATGGGAATGTCAGATTGCGGATTAGATTATGGATTTTGAATGGAAGGGTTAGGGGAGGGTTGTGACTGAGAGGTGGAAGCAGAATTGGACCTATTTTGCATGTTTTCCTTTTTTTATGAAAAGAAGAAGAAGAAAAATGAGAAGTCAAATTCTTTATGCAGGGATAGAAATCAAGTTGTCCCTCCAGGTGCAAGTTTTGGGACCTGCGCCCGTGCATAGACTTTATGAAGAACGGGGGGAGGTGAGAAGAGAAGAGATGAGAGAAGAAGTGTGCACTTCGATCAAACAAATTTCTAAGCCTATCTTAAGGTTGACTCCTTAGAAAAGCCTAAGACTTGGTTACTTAGATTATTAGAAAGTTAACAATGGACGACCCTTCCTTTAATTTAGCCTAAGCTGCAAGGGGGGGATTGGGCCCAAGCATGTCCCAAGAAAATAATTGGGGGCTTGTATAAACTTGAACCAAGTTGTTTGATGCGACTCCTCAACCTAGAATTAAGTTAAATTAAGGAATTGAAGTCAATTAAGAACAGTCTAATAAACAAGTATGAAGCCTAATGTTGATGAAATCCTTAAGTGTCAATTTGCTACAAATTTTAGATTAGGCTTAGGATACTATAAGTGCATGGGTTTATGAAGGGCATTTGGGGGATAGTTGCCCAGATTTTTTTTTTTTTGTGTATAAATTTGGGCTAGAGAGTGATGCCCAAAACCAAAATAAGTGGTTTACAAGCAAGGATTTTCAAGTGGAAGGATTTTAGGGTTTGATATTTTTTGTGGATTTTAAGATTTCTCTTGTTAAATCTTCAAACAAGTTTGAAGTGTCACACAATAATTGCAATCAAGTTGTAATTGGTGAAAGCCAATTTTCTTTAAGTTGATGTGTGACTAAGATAAGAGAAATAAAATACTAAATGTGAAATTCTATTTAGGCAACTCCTAAGAAATGAATCTTTTTTATAAAATCTTTTTATGTGATCTTTAAAACAAGACAAACAACACCACCACTAGAAAGGAAATTAAACAAGGAATCTAGAAATGATTTGTTTAGGAATTTTGAAACATGTTTGATATTTTTTTGGAATTTTTTTCTACACTAGTGTTAAAATCATAAAAATATAGATTTGGGAAATTGATTCAGCAGAATCCTCAAATGACTTCATAAATTTTTGAAAATTTTATATGTTGTAGATAATTTCTCAAAAATTCCAGCAATGTAACTTTGTCCAAATCTGATGAGTAAAAGCATTTACAAAATTCATAGACAATAAGAAAGTTGTAAGGAATTAGGGTTTCACCCCTCTTCAGTCCATGGATTTTTTTATTTTTTTCTATTTGCCCAAATCTTCTGAAATTTGGAACTTAAGTTCTTGACCCAAATGGACTTCGTTTGGTTGAGTTTGAAGATTTTAGGAAGCCTCTTTGTACCTGAACTTGATTTTCGAAAATGAAGATAGAAGTCTAGATTTTCAAAAATTAAACACCAATGTAATGTAGGTGGTGGAGAAGTGACGCAAACAAGCAATCAAATGGATTTTAGGGTTCCACCACCAAAAATTTTTCTTATTTTTATATGTTTTGATATTTTAAAGATTTTTTTGATATTTTCTTAGGATTTCCAAGAAGGCTTTGGCTAAGTACTTACCTGGTAACCACGAGAAGAAAGGAAACTTGAAGCTTCCGCTCCAACTGAATCCAAATCCTGCTCTTGCTCCTGCTCCTAATTTGTACCTATAAAAACACAAAACTAGTGAAGACTCAAGTATGTAAGAGAGAGAATAATTGAATAACTAAGACGTGTGTCCCTGGCAACGGTGCCAAAAAGTGATGCGAAAAATACGCGGTTTGATAAAGATGAGAATTAATGTCATTGCAACGCATAAAATTTGGCTAACTTTTAAATTTATAAACCTAGATAGTGTGAGTATATAAGGTCATCCATGGAGGAAATATTAGCTAATTAAACTCTCCCTCTCTAACTCTCTCAAATCCTTTTTCTTTTTTTTGGTTTTTTTGAATTTATGATTTTTAGGATTTTCAAATTCAAGGCAACGAAATGCAAACTAAGCCTAAGTAATTGTAAAGAAGTAAATCCTACCTTTCTATGATCATCGTATATAAGTGCGCCAGGGTAATTAAAAAGGTAGAGTGAAGTGCACTAAAGCAACTAACCAAAGCTTGAATTAAAGACATAAAAATAATGAAAGGCACTTGAAATTGAATTAGAGGAGATGATGCCTACAAGGACTTGGGGAGCTCAATTGTGTGGAGGAATGACACACAATTGATCCCCAAATCCTTGTTGGCTTGTTGCATTTTTCTCCAAGAAGATTCTCTCTTTGCAACATGAATTTTTGGCAAATTCATTCTTCCTTGTAAAATCATTTTTTTTGCTTTAGTGCTTTTTTCGCTAGATTGATCAACTATCTTTTAAGCTAATTTTTGTTGGAGAGTTAGGAACTTAGTTGTGAGCTAAATTGTTTCTTGCTTACACTTGTATTTTTTTTTGTTTTTATCTAATCTTGTAATTGGGTTGAGGTAACCTGTTAATTACCTCCATTTATAGTAAATCGATTTCTTTTGGGTTGAGGGAATCGGGTTAAAAATCCTAAGTCGAGAGACTTAGGTAGTGGAGTACCCAAGTGAGGGAAACCACTATATATTTGGTGTACTATTTTTGTGGTTTGCTTTAATTGCATATTTTTGTTTACCACACTATTCATCCCCCTTTCTAGTGTGCTTGTGCCTTTTAGATCATACAGGTGGTATTAGAGCAGGTTGTGAGAAGTAGAAAATCTTACTTGCGATGGCATCATCAACCATGTGCACTAAAGGCTAGTCCTCCACACGTGCTCCCTATTTCGATGGAATGAACTATGGATACTGGAAGAGGAGGATGCAAGTGTTCCTCAAGGCGATGGATGAGTAGTCGTGGACCCTCATTCAAGAGAGATACATTGATCTAGAGCCACAAGAAGGAGTAGCATGGATGGCAGATCAGAAGAAAAAGATCGTAAGCAACGTGAAGGTGATGAACGCGCTGTATTGTGTGTTATCAAAGGAGGAGTTCAACCGTATCTTGACTTGCGAATCTGCATATGAGACATGGAATACACTGTAAGTCACCCACGAAGGTACTAACAAGGTAAAGAAACATGCATATCTATTCTAACAAAAAGCTATGAGTGTTTTAGGATGGAGAAGGTGAAACCATCAAGGCGATGTACATGAGGTTTGGGGATATAGTCAACCCCATGAAGAATTTAGGAGTAAAGTTCACTGAAGAACAACTTGTAAGAAAGATCTTAAAAACTCTTACAAGTGACTGGTCTCCGAAGTCAACGACGATTCAAGAGGCAAAGGACCTTTCAGTCCTTTTTCTTGATGATCAGATTGGAAGCCTCATGGCCTATGAGGTTCAATTGGAGAATATGAAGAAAAAACCAGGAGAAATCAGTAAGCAAGAAGAAAGAGCTTGCTTTCAAAGCTCTAAAGGAAGACTCAGATCTTGAAGAATCCAACTCTGATGAAGAAAAAGAGCTTGCTCTTCTAACAAGAAGATTTCGATGATTCATCCAAAAGCAAGGTAAAAGAGTAAAGAATTTTTCAAATGACAGTTTGTTTCAAATGTAGGAAAAGAGGACACGTACGAAAAGATTGTCCAATGATCAAGAAGAAAAAGGAAGAAAAGAAGAAAGATAAAGAAGTTGATCATAAGAAGGAGATTTCAAGAAAAGCATACAAAGCTACTTGGGATGACAATGATTCCAACAGGGAATCCTCCTCTGAAGAATGTAAGGAAAATGAAGTTGCTCATCTGTGTTTGAGGGTAGACGACAACGACTCGGAAAATGAGGTAGATTCCGAAGTCACTTTTAATGAATTATTGCAAGCATATAAAGATTTGTATACAAGCTAGGTTAATTAAAAAGGAAAAAAAAAGTTTTACATAATAACTACAAGAATTTGGAAATAGAAAATCTTTTTTAGAAATAGAGTTAGATATGGCAAAAGAGACTAATTCACAATTGCATGCAAAGATAGTAGAATTAGAGGATATTTATGAGCATTTTGAAGGAACTTTAAATAATCTTAAAATAACTACTAGATTGAATACTGAATTTTGTAATGCATTAAAAGTAAAATTTCATGGTAAAAAGAACACACAAAATAAATCACATGCACCTAGGCATGCATGGATTTACCAAAAGGTCAAGAATCCTAAGAATTATAGATCCAACACACAAGTGATCTATAAATCTAAGGATTTGAAGGGAACTAACCATCAAGGAGCTAAAGAAAGTGGGTACCTAAATCAGATTTATTAAATTATTTTGCTGATCAAGAAACACAAGTGGATCCTAGACAGTGGCTGTTTCAAGCACATGATGGGACACTCCAACCTCTTTATCAAATGGATGAGAATTCAAGATGGACACGTCAAGTTGGGCGATAACAAATGTCGCATTATTGGTGAAGGTACAATAGGTAATTCACCTAAGTAGGTATAAAATGTACTTTTAGTAGAGAATTTAAAACATAACTTGCTTAGTGTTAGTCAAATATGTGATTATGGTTGTGATGTATTGTTTACAAAAACTAGATTTAAAATGCTGAAAGAAGGAACTAATATATTTTAATTGAAGGTTTTAGATATGAAAATATCTATGCTCTTCATTTTTCATAAGAGAAATTTGTGAAATGTCTGCTTGCCACTCATGTTGAGGTGGATTTATGGCACCATAGGCTAGGTCACATAAATCACAAACACTTAAATAAGCTAGCCAAAAATGAGTTAGTAAGGGGCCTACCCAAACTAACTTATAAAAAAGATGCATTGTGAAAATCTTGTGAACTCGGAAAAATACACAAGGCTTCTTTTAAACTAAAAGACTTTGTTTCAACTACACATCCTTTAGAGTTATTACACCTTGATCGATTTGGGCCAACACGATTTGAAAGCGTAAATAAATCAAAATTTTGACTAGTTATTGTTGATGAATTCTCAAGGTTCACTTGGGTCATTTTCCTGAAACATAAAGATGACTCATTTGACTCCTTCCTAAGTCTTGCTTGAAGACTTCAAAAGGAAAAATCATCTTCAATTCTTAGACTTAGGATTGATCATGGGGGTGAATTTGAAAATGAAAAATTTTTAAGTTTTTGTGTCAATTCTGGCATATCCCATGAATTTTCATTTCCTCGAGCACCATATCAAAATGGTGTTGTAGAGCGCAAGAATTGCACTCTACAAGAATGCGCCCGAACATTGCTCTTGGAGTCTGGGCTTCAAAAATATTTCTGTGTTGAAGCCATTAATACGGCAAGTTATGTTCTTGATAGAACTCTTTTAAGGGCTATTATTAAGGAAACTCCATATGAGCTATATTATGAGAAATCTCCTAGGATTTCATATTTTAGGGTGTTTAGAAGTCGATGTTATTTATTAAACACCCGAGATCGACTTAATAAGTTTGACGCTAAAGGTGATGAAGGCATTTTTATTAGCTATTCAACAAGAAGCAAAGCTTATTGAGTCTTTAAGAAAAGGACTTTTGTTGTAGAGGAATCTGTGCATGTTTCATTTGATGAAGCAACTTTAGGGGAACCAGAACCAAATCATCTAGAGTCTGATTGTGAGGATACCCCCTTCATCGATGTATCAAAAATGGAAGATACACGAAATGTACATGATCTTCCAAAAGAATGAGTACACCACAAGGATCACCCTCAAGATCAAATTATAGGTGATATTGAACAAGCTGTAAAAATCCGATCTCATTTTAGAGCTGATTTTGTCCTTAATGCCTTTGTTTCTCAACTTGAACCCAAGAAAGTTGATGAGGCATTAAAGGATGAGTCTAGGGTTGTAGCTATGTAGAAGGAGCTACTCCAATTTACAAGGAACAATGTATGGGACTTGGTACTGTTAATGCGGGAAATTGAGGTTTTAAAATACTTTGTCATAGTATAGTCGAAATCACACGAAAACAAATAAAATTTATACTTGAATTTGAAGTCCAAGGTCGAACACAGGGAGCAAGTAGGAATTCATGCACTAATCTTGATTAATATATAAATGAGCACAAGGAATAAAGCCAAGAATGATTATCAATGAATAATATTTACTCAAAATTGATCTTCAATGCAGAACATGAGTATATCAAAAGTTTAATGAAGTAAAAAGATGTCTAAGGCAAAATAATGGTGATTTAAATCACCAATTATTAGCTTAGATACATGTATATACTAATTACTCAATAACATAAAGAAAGGAACAATATCAACCACTTTAAATCCGCGCAAGCTTAGTGCACAGTGCACTGTGTCAGAGGCAATCAGATGGTGGAACACCCAATTAGACGACTTAAATCTCCTTCAGCTACAGTGCCTCCTCTTATTCTTCTTCTTCCTTCTTCCTTCTTTTCTCTTTCTAAGCTCTTTCTCTTCTTCTTCTCATCCCTTCTTTTCTTACTTAGCCTTTTGTTCTTCTTTCTTTCCTTTCTCTTCTCTAGCATGGCCCCTCTTCTTCTTTCACAAGCCTTTTCTTAAGGCTTTCTCTTTGAGCCTTCACAGCAGAAGGCTCTTCTTCTTTCAAGCTCTCACAATTAAGTGTTGGACATGGTTAAGCATCAGAGAGAAAAACCCTCCCCTCCCCCCCCTCTCTCTCTTTCCTTCCACTATTTCTCATTTCTCCCAAACCTAGGTATATAAGTGGGTATATGGATCCGGGTAATTAGGTTTGGCCAGACCTATGTGCATGTGTGCATGGGAGAGGCATGAGGCACGTGCGTGGGGGACCTCACCCCCCGTGTGCTTGAGGCGATAAGCCCAAGTGACAAAATCAATATATGCGTGCACGTTGGTTTATCTCCCACCGATGTGGGACTATCGAGTCCCCTTATGCTCGTGCACGCTTGCAGGTGATGGAGCTTCCAATTGAGGGTGAAGCTGAGGCGTGGCCTTCAATCAAGGACCTAGAATCATTCCGGGAGTGAATCCACGACTCCTGGAGATGAGACCTGGGGCAAACGTGGGTTCGAGCTAGAAGAACATGATTGATGATAATGGCGCGGTGGCGGAACGTCGGCTAGAACCTGAAATAGAGAATAAGGGCTAAGTGCCCCAGTTAAAAGGTTTAGAAGCTTTGCTGTTGCAAGGTGAACTGAATGGTAGTTAGAAGGCGTATGGTGGTTAAAGAGCGGCTATCGGTGATGGAGAAGACACTGCAGAGGTGTGGTGTCCGGTGGCACTGAGGAGAGGCCAATAGCCTCAATAACTAGAGGGATTTTGCTCTCTGGGAGGTGGTGGAGCTAATGGAGGTGGTAGTGGCGAGGTTCGTGTGGTGGAGCGGCGGATAGGTGTCACCAGAGCTTCACCGGAGCAAAAGATGGCGAGGGCGTCAGGGGCAGTACGGTGGTTGTTTGGAAGTGTAGGTGAGGGGGAAGTGTAGTAGAGGGATAAAGGAAGAGAAAGAGGAGCTTGGAAGAGAGAAGTGAGGCTGGGATGCTCCGGTTGTGGCTGACCAGAGCTGGAGATGGAGATGAAGACGGGAGGACGGCGACGATGAACGGGGTGAGGAGAAGTCCTCTCTTTGGCCGGAGAGGATCGCGAGGAAGAGAGGAAGGATATGGGCCATTCAATTTGATGGTTGGATGGCCGGACGAGGGTGAATGGAGGAGGTTGCCGGAGCAAACTTTGAAGATGGCTGGAGAAGGAGGATGAGAGGATTTCTGACGCCAGGTTTTGCTAAGGATAGAGCGCTATGCAGGGGGGCTTTTTATAGGCCATTGGGTCGAGCTTCAAGCTTGGAAACTAAGCTTGAGAGCTTCGTAAATTAGGAAATAGGTTTAGGATTTCCAAGAGTTCGCATGAACTCTTGGATAAATTAGGAAGGTCGTGGAAGAGCTCAGACGGAAGGAGATCTCCTCAGGAGTCTCCCTCCAATTTTGGAAAGGTTTCTCCGTGAAATTAGGGAGATCTTCCTAATTGAAGATTAACTCTTGGTGGGTTCACATGGCCATGGAAAAAGAGACCATTTTGCGAAGAAGATGAAGAAGTTGGGGGCATCCTTGCAAAGAATTCGAATGTTAGGGCCATGTGTGTGAGAGAAAAGAGTGAGACTAGACCAAAATGCAAACTTGGTCAAGATGATCTCTGATTAGGCTCAAATTTTGGTACATACTTAATTTGGACCCAAGAAATCTGATGGTGATGTTAGATTTAGGTTTGAATCAAGTTTGACTGGGTCAATTGTGTAGAAACCAAAATTAGGGCAACTATCTGTCTGAGACTATTTTAGGTCAAAATGGATTCCAATGGTCAAAGCAAGCATACCAAACCTTAAAGAATATTTTTCTATGATTTTTAGAAGGTTTAGGTGAATTTTATCCTGAACAAAACCTCAGTTAATTAAGCAGATCTATTTTTAGGATTTTAGATGTCATTTAATTCTTAAAACACGTGAAAACCCGTTTCTGTCTACATGAACCAACTTATTAGGTATTTATGACCATTTCACCTTTAATTAAACCCTGGGAAACCCCGTGATTGTTATGCAATTAAGATATTTTGTTAAAGATGCAGATTTACCCCTGTTTTAATTCATTTCTCTCAGAAAGGATATGGAATGAATTATGACTCTTTGGCAGTTATGTAAGAGCATTTATCAATGGATTAAGACTAAATAAAGCTAGATATGGATGATGATGATGTTATCATCGTACCCCCATGCCTAACTTTTGCTAGTTCCTTAGCAAAATCTTATGAATTGAACTTGAATTCTAGACCATGCCTTTGAAGCTTAAAGTTCAGATTCTTTCTTTTTTTAGAAATTAGGTCAGAATACTAATAATAGGCCTAGAGGTACTCAAGTAACGACCAAGATCCAAACCTGACCAGCTTTAGCCTCAGTCTGCCGCAAAGGTTTTTAAGGTCCATAGCAACTATCCTAAGGTTCGTTGAACCCCACAGTTAAAGCACTCGTGCTTGTAACATGGTTAGCCTAGGTTCAGTTTGCAGTGCGTTTTTGTAAGAGAGAGGGATAGAAGAATTTTTTCATTTTTGGAGATCTTTCTCTCTCTTTTTCTTTTCTTTATTTCTAGCTTCAGATTGGATCAAAAACACAGTCAGTATTGGATTCCTAGTTCCTACCATCAATCCTCGCAGGGTCCCTGGCATTGATGCTTCGAGATAGCACCACCTATGGTAATCCCCAGAACCTTAGCTTTCGAAACTTTGAGATAGTGTCGCCTATGGCGTTCTGTAGCTAAGTTCAGGCCCTGGCGATCGACATTTCAGGATAATCCCTCCCATGGTGCCTAAATCAGCTCAAGGTGCTTACATGCCCCTGATACAATATTTAAATATCATAGGAGACAAGCACTGAGGAGACGGTATGTTATTAAGCATCTTCGAGGGGAATTTCCCACCTCTCTACGCTGGGAACTCATTGAAATCAACTTGTGTTGATAAGCTGCTCCTAATCTAGATAGCTTTTTCAGAACAGAGTAAATGCTTTTGCGTGATGATTATTAAGCACACTGAACAAGACTGTGTGTGGATTAGGGTGCTTAGGTTACTAAGTTCCACAAACCAGAGGTTAGTTAATGAGGTTGAATAATCCTTAAGCCTTAGACCTAATACATATGCTTCGCATTTTCTCGACCTCTTGAGGATTATCCAGATCTTAATGGATACTTAAATTTTTAAGGCCTAAAATAAGCCCAAGAGGCCTAAGATTAGTACTTATACTAATCTCTTTGTCTCTCTGTTATTCTAGGACTTAATTTCTTTTCTTTAGATTTGGTCTAGAGCTTAAGGAGATTCCATAATCGTTTACTAATGACTATCCCTTTTTTATTTCAAATTGTGCTCCTTTTTGACATTTAAATCACATCCTTTTGTCCTCCTAAAGAATGATATGCAATTAATCTCACAAAATTTCCTCCCCTTTCTTCATTTTTTTATTCTTTTTTAATTTTTATTTTTTTGGTTTTTTGAATGTGAGTAATTTTTTTGTGAGAACCCTCCAAAAACTTGAATTTTTATATGTTTGCACTTTAACACCCCTACATGACTAATTTTTGCAATGTCCTCATTGTAAATTGGAGGGTATGGAATCATCTTGGTTCATGGGTTAGAACAAGATCAATGGGTGGGTGTACGGATCGGGATGACTGTTGCGGACGATTTCAAGCCTTGGTACGTGCACCAGAGGTAGAGTCGGTTGTTCTGAACTTATAGTGTAGTAGACATGAAGCTCAAAAGGATAATCAGAAGGATCTTGGATTTTTGGAATGATGAGTTGCCTCCCGTTAAGCGCTAAATTCAATGCCTTCAGCTAAGCAGAAAATGGTCATGGAGGAGTGGTCAAATTAGATGAGTTTTGTATAACAAGCACTTTGATCAAAAGCCTGGTTGGTCCAACCAGGTGCTTGTTCAGATCTACAGGTTGATGATGTAGCCCAAACCCAATCAGTCTGATGGGTTGATGGATGTAAATCAATAGATGTGCTTCCCACCAGATGTTGTGAGGCTCAAAAAGTTGTGGAAATGAAGATCCAGGGTTTGACTGAGTCCAATTAGCCTGGTCGGAGTAGGAATCCTCAAATGAAAGAGTCTGTGGAGGATGTAGGAACCCTATGAAAGTGATCAAAGAAAGATGGGACATGATTATCAATCTGATTAGAGCTTGAAACCTGATCAAAAGATGGAGAAGAATCATATGCAACCAGATCATTGAGAGGGGAATCAGACTAGAAATTGATTTCGGTGGTAGGTTGGGGTTGGGATCAGATTCAAGAAGGTTCTGAATGTGGTGTAGAAGAGGTGGCTTCGAGGAGAATTATATGTGTTGAGGGTTCCTCTAGAAAAGGTTCAAAGGTCGGTTCATCTAGAGAGTCCTTGTAGTGTTCATAAAAATCAAATGTAAATGGCTGGAGAGTGCATATAGGATCATGGAAATCTGAGTCAATAAAAGATTTGAATTCTGGATTGCAAACACTCTCAGCACTTACTGCTTCTGAATCCTGCAGATCATAAAGGAATGATTCCATCTCAATGGAACCTAGTTTTGAATCAATGATCTTGGGATCAGGGACCTTAGAGTCAGGGTCAAAGAATGGATCAAGGATGCTGAGGTCGTAAATTGGTTCATTATTGTCAGGAAACAAAGGTTCTTTAAAATCAGAGTAGGATTCGAAATCATCAGAGAACTTGCGAAGATCATGTTCTAAATTCGATTCTAGATCAGAGGTTCCACCATAGAAATGATCAAGAGATGTAGAATTAGCAACCCGATTTGGATCTATCCAAATTTCATATTCCAAGATTAAAAAGGTGCCATTAAAGGGTATAGGCTCGGGTTCTTGGCTCATAGGATAGACCCAATCAATTCCCAACTCATCAAACTCTATTTCTGCATCATAGATTGGTGTGACTTTCGAGAAATCGATTTGTACCTCGGAGGAGTCTGGAGAGGTGTAGTCATTAAACATGGGCCCAGAATCATAGTTGAGACTCAAAATCTGATTCTCAATACATTGGGCCTCATAATTATCCTGAATAGGCTCGAATCTAGATTCTAGGTTAATGGAAAGGGTTCGATCACTAGGATCTAGGCTGGGCTCTATTGGGATGTTGGAATTGCTCTCGAGAGTTACTTTAACAGGATATGGCTCAGGATTTATACTTTCGAGAGGTTCTGTTTTAAGTTCATCATTATAGGTGTCTGAGAATTCAAAGCTTGGTGAACTAGGCTCTTGATTTTCTAGGGCTGGCTCAAAATCGGGAACACCTGCAGTAGGATCCTCCCAACCCATCTCAAGATCAGGCATATCAATCTACACATAATTTGAATCAGATTCTATTTGGGTTGGGGGTCCACAACAACCTCGATTCTCCTCCCCAAGCTCTGGGAAATTGTATTAATCCTCAATGTTGTTCGAAGGTGTCTCATCAATTTCTGAAGGAATGTACGGGTAATTTTGATCAATGGTTTACTGTAATATGTTCAACTTACACCCACATTTTTCCATGAGACCTTGGTACATCTCCCAAAGGTGGGGATTGGACAAACAATGTATATACTCGATATTGTGTAGTCTCCACATTTCACTGTATTCAGTTAAAAGATCATCCCGAGTTGAACCGTGTATCATTTGTGTAAATAGCAGTCCGGCACAGTTCATAATGTGGGTTGTTGTTTATGAGATATTAACCTGAATCTTGCTAATTGGATATGAGGTCCTGAAATAATCATCTTGGTGTTTAAGAGCAACCTTGACCTAAATTGGGCTAGGACTTAGCATAAGTGAGGGTAATTCATGCATGCATAAGCATTATTTGCATCTTTACTGCTTTCTTTTAGCTATGCATAAAATAATGCTATAATGTACTGATTAGGTGCATTATGACAATTACAGGTAATAAGATGACCAGAAGGTAGATCTGAAGCTGGATTTGAAGCTGGAATAACTGGTGTTGCAGCAGAGCTGGAGCGGAACCTAGATTAGATATAGTAGATAATAATGTAAGGGAGTTAAGGTATGCTATTCTATTAAGTAGGAATAAAGTAATAAAATATGAAGAACTTAGGACCATCCTAGCTCTAGGACAGCCTAGAAGCTTCCCCAAGCATTAGCTGATGGATCGGCCTGGATAGGTTGTTAATATGATGTTTTTATCGTTGAAATATGTATAGTGGTTAACCTAATTCAGACCTAACCATCTATTTACAAAATTTTTAACCTGGCCTAATTGATTTTATCTTGTCACTTTTAAGCCCAGGGTCGAACTCAGGGAAGTGGGGTTCAAGTCGAGTTTCTACGTTTTCCTTAAAACGCGTCTCTTCCGTTCGTTTATTCTGTTTTTGGTATTTTTCTTATTTAGGTTTTTTTCTGGTAATCCTTGTTCTTGAGGCACACCCTCAAAATTGTGTCCTTGGCTTTTAGCCAAAACAGAGTTTCAAAACACGTCTTGCTACTTGCAAGACGGGGGTACCTGCAAATCAAAGATTATCTTTTCACTTTTATACCTTTTTTTATCTTTTTACTAAGGAAGCTATCAGATAGAAAGTAAATATAGTAGCTATAGATATATATTTATATGTAGTATATATATAAAGGGGTGGGGGTGGAGGTGACGATGGAGTGTAGCACTATGTCGAGTCAGCCGACGTCTAGAGAGACGCAACCAACACGACTAGGTGCCGCGTGGAGTGTGGATGGAGGATGGATGATGTATGGGACCACGCTTTTTTTTGGTACGCGTGTATCAGGGAATATCAGCAACTGGTGTAGATATCCCCGCGATACAGCGTATAATAAATAACGTGAAAATATATGTACATATGTATGTATATAAATGTATAAGTATATATGTATAGATATATATAGATATATATATATATATATATAGGTGTATATATATATATATATATATATATGTATGTATATATGTATATAGCTATGTATATATGTATATAAGTATATATATATAATACTATATAGATATATATATATATATATGTATATAAGTATATATGTATCTAGATATATATGTATATATATATGTGTATAAGTATATAGATATGTATATATATGTATATGAGTATGTGTATATATATATATATATATATATATATATTATATATGTATATGTATATATATATTATATTATATGTATGTATACATAACTATATAGATATACTATGTATATATAAGTATATATATATAGATATATGTATATGTATATATATATATATATATATATATATGTATGTATGTATATAAGTTACTATTAGTGTGTGAGTGTGTGTGTCGGTGAATGGGTGTGTGTGTGTTGCTGTAAGTGAAAAAAAAGAGAGAGAGAGAGAGAGAGAGAGAGATAGAGAATACGTGAGAGAGAGAGAGCGGTAGACAGAGAGGGAGCGGGCGGGAGAGATCGGCGAAGAGAGAGAGCGGGCGAAGGAGTGATCGCGGACGCGCGAGTTAAGGCGTCTGCTCGCGGCGGCGGACGTCTGAAGATCGCGGATGCAGGCGCGTCTTCGCGCGGAGAAGGTGACGCGTCTGCAGGCCGGGTGCGAGGAAGGAGAGCGGGCGATGGCGTGCTCGGAGAGGGCGGCGGGGAGTCTGCAGTCGGTCGCGGAGGGTTGCAGAGGTTCGCGGGGGTCGGCGCGAGGCCGTAGCCGGCCGCTGCAGTGCGCGCAGCGGCCTGTCGCGGGTGGAATTGCAGAGGCGACAGAGCAGAGGCGGAGACGGGGAAGTGCCCTGCAGGCGCGCGCGGAGAGCTGAGCGCCTGCGGGGAAGGTCGCGGAGGTGCGAGGGGAGGTTCTGCAGTGGTCGCGGAGGGTCGCGGGGGTCGGCGCGAGGAGGCCTGGCCGGCCGCTGCAGTGCGCGCAGCGGCCTGCTGCGGCCGCAACTGCGGCGTGGACAGAACGGAGACGGAGGCGGGGAACGGGCCTGCAGGCGCGCGCGGAGGGTTGCGCGCCTGCGGGGAAGGTCGCGGAGGAGGCGGGGGTGCTGCTGCTGCTGTTGTCGCCGCTGGGCTGCTGCTGCTGCTGCTGCTGCTTCAAGCTTCGGACCTTGAAGCGGCAGAAATGGCGTGGAGATGCAAACGAAGAGAAAAGAACACACCACGCCCACCGGCTCGTTGAAGAGCTGGGCGGTGGTGCTCCCACTGTGGTGGTGTGCACCACAGTGGGTTCTCCTGCTCGTCGGGTGCCTCCTCGACGGAGGGCCGGCGTATGGGAGGGGAGAACGGGCGAGGAAGGTGGTGGACTGCAGCGTGGCGATTTTTCAGCAGCTGCCGCAGCTGCGTATTGCAGCAACGTCCCTCCCTCTCCTCGCGAGGAAGAGCTGCGGCTTTATAGAGGAGGAGAGCATGGCAGCAGCAGGGAGAGGCGTTGGAGAGTGGCTGCTGCAGGGAGAGGCGCGGGAAGGACAGCAGGGAGAGGCGGGGGTGCTGCATGCGGCTGCGGGAGGAAATTCAGCCGCGGGAAGAAGAAGAAAAGATGAAAATAAAAATAGAGAAGGGACTTTTGCAAAGAAACACTTGAAGAAAAATGTAAAAATGCAAGCCATTTATTCCATTCTCTTCTCCTCTCAATTAAATGCATGCATGCAAGCGTTTTTACAAATGCAACTACAGGATTATAATATACATAGTTAATGCTAGAAAATAGCATAAGAAGGCGTTCTTATAGGCGTGTTTTGAGGTGCAAACATTAGCCACCTTTAGATTAGGTCACCACACCCTAGGAAACCTTAAAACCCTAATTCCAACCTCTATCTGGACGTCCAGATAAGTTATAGGACGTCCAGAACCCTTAGCCAACTCCCACACACCTTAAACCCACTTCTGCAGTATTATTAGACGTCCAGACACTTGGTCAGACATCCAATTTCTGTAGAATACCCAAGACCGAAACTAGAATCCTTCCTGACTCTAATTAGATGTCCAGAATTGAAGTCTAAACTTCTGATTTTTGAGGATAAGTCGTTTGACACTTTTATTGGACGTCTGGAACTGCTCTCAAGTTCTGATTTTGAGACTCAAGCCTTGATCTTGGATCTCTAGCTCCCTAAACCCAATTCTAACCCTCTAGGAACTTAAATTAAGGTAACCCAACCCTAGTACATCACCTCTAGACCTTCTTAAGGACCTAATTAGGTCCTCACTAAACCTAATTGACTTAGATCATAGTCAATTACCATTGCCTAGTCAATTGGACTCATAGGGTCCAATTGAGCTCAGATCTTAACCCATACAAGTCCAATTGGACTCAATGAGAGTCCAATTGACCTAAGCCCAACCTAATTGAGTTATTTCACTCTCAATTAGGTTCACACTCATTCAATTAAACTTGTGTTAAGTTTAATTGCAATTCCCCCTTAGCAATTAGGGTTTGCAACCCTAATTTAAGACCTACACCAACCTAAACCCCCTTAGGACCTAACCTATATCACTTAGACACATAGGGCATGACCACACGCACACACACCCATTCATGCACTCCCATACAACCTAAAGTATTCTAGGTTCTTCCAAAGGTGGCGCCACTCTTGGTTGAGAAAATTTGCAACCAAGAGCCATTCAAATTGGAGATCCACAAGTGGTGGATCTAAAAACCACCTCTCTCTCTCTTTGGCCAGCCACTCTTGGAGCTCTCGAGAGTTCCACACTTCTCTAGAGAGTCTCCCTTAGGTCTATAAAATGACCTAAGGGGTTGCCATTTGCACCCATCCAATTCTTGGCTTTATTCACTTCCATTTAGGTTAGCTACATTCACTTCCACTCCATCTCCATGAGTTGCTCACCATGGCTACCACCATTGCCATGCCAAGATGCTGGATCACCTCTCCAACCTCTCTCTAAGGGCTGACCTAAGCACCATTGGTTGCCCCTCCTTCTCCTCTCAACCAACTCAAAGGCCATCGGAGCCTGACGAGTCGATTCTTCGCTTTTACAATCGTTTGTTACATAACATGTCGCGTCGTTTGTAGTTCTTTGTGGTGGAAAAATCGACTAATCAACAATTAATATAACCACTCAATTAGGAGTGGGTCATGTCCACAGGGAGGCAATGATGCAATAATATCTCAATTATTTCGTATTCGTTCAATCTCGTGAGAAATCCGTAGTCAAATTTGACATGAAATGCGACGAAAAGAAGATGCACAATATCTTGAAAATGTAAGGGTAGATGTGTAATTTTTCCTCACTGAAATATTCAATAAATATGTGATGATTTTATGCAATTTTCCATTGACATGTATTAAAGAAAATTTGTGCACATTTAAATCCCAAAACCAATGTCAAACAATGTTAATTACAAAAGCCACGCAATTGTAAGAGAGCTTGAGTATGAAGTTGTAATTTTACCATAATAAAATATCCATAAATAAAAATTCCTTTTCCTGGAAATGGCATGAAATGTAATTACTAATTAGACTAAAAACAGAGGATTTTACCTCTCTCCTCCTCGCGATCGGGAGAGAGGTTCAATCGAGGAGAAGTTCGCACAGGCGGTTGGCTGAAGTGAGGCCGTCGCTGTGGTGGTAGCCACACGTCGAGTGGTGGCCAGAGCCGACCTGCCGGAGGAGATAGGTAGAGGCTGTTCTGGAGTTGCTACTGCCGTAGGTTGCACACGGAGGTGCGCACGCGCTACAGGCTTGAGCGCGCATATTGCTGCGTGCTAGAGGTGCGCTGGAGGTGGTGGCGAGGCACGGAAGGAACGGGCGTGGGCTCTGCAGGTGGGAGGTGCGGGTTCTACAGGTGGGAGGTGCACGTGCTGCTATGCGCTGGAGGTGGCGGCGAGGCGTGGAAATGGACGCTGGGGGTGTTGCAGGTGATGCGCGCTCTGCAGGTTGTGCGCGGTCTGTAGGCGGTGCGCGGTCTGCAGGCAGTGCGTGGTCTGCAGGCGCGTTGGAGAAGTGCTGCAGGATGGAACGAATGCTGGCGGGTGCGCCGGCTACGTGCGTGGGCTGGTGCAGGTGTGAAGGCGGTTGCTGCAGGGTGCGTGCGTGGCTGGTGCGGGCGTGAAGTCGGTTGCTACTGCAGAAGGTGCGGCGCGCCGAGGTTGCAAGGAAGGCGCGCGCAGGCTGGGGATGGCGCTGGAGGCTGGAAGAGATGAAGAGGCGTGAAGTGGAGGTTGTTGGTGATGACGGCGAGGGTGGTGATGCTGATTCTGGTGAGACACAGTGATGCAAATGAGCTCCAGATGGTGGTGTGGCCTGTCACGTCACACGCCCACGGTGGTGGAGGCTCGTTGCCGCGGTTGAGGCCGGCGGTGGTGGAATGGATGAGAGATGAACTCTCTGCACAGTGTGGATTGTTGGGATGGTGGCCTCCTTAGCTCGGCAGCCTCCCTCCTCCTTTTGTAGCCACCTGCATAGATTTGAATGGAGAGGTGGAGCAGATCCACATTCTCCGCTCGTCCTTGAATGCAGGCTTCAGTGCGGCAGCTGGTGGCGTTGGAGCGGCAGTCGAAGGAAATGCAGTCGTTGCTGAAAGAAGAATAAAAAAAATAATATTAAAATATTATGGTTATTTATATACAAACCCTCAACTTTTATGTTAACTTAAATTAATGTATGCAATGCACCTAATTGGTTAACTAATTAAATGAATGCAATTCTAAGTTAATTCTAAATGCATTTAAATATGAATGCAATGTATGAATTATATAATTAAATTAGAAATATGAATTAATCTATTTACATCCTAATTTATGCTAAATAAATGTTAGAATTAACTTAATGTCTAGGCACTTAAATACTTAAATAGCCCACAAATATAGGCTAATCAGAGCCCACCTCTGAATGTCCTTATTTCTACTAGATTAGTAGCTTAGTGCTTCATAGTTTACATGCTTTTATTACTGCTTAGAAGTATAGCTCTTTATTCTCCCCCAATGATGCATGCAAAATCCCCCCATAGAGTCATGTATGCTATCATTTTCTGTTAGTTAGATTTATGTTTTCAAGCTTTCCTCTATAATCTTTCCACTAGTTCCATGTTGCAAACACCATGATGAATTAATAAAATATCTTTTTCTATATATATATCTCTGTGTTGAGAATCACCATGAGTTTATTGCAATATTTTTTGTGTGATTAAAGTTGCCTGCCTTTAATTATTATCTATTGCAACCAGCATGTCGGTACCTGAAAATATTGATGATCTAACTATTAGCGCATTTTCCGTAAACAGCCACCACATAACTAGAATCGTGCGTACTGAAACTCACACTTTCACATTTGTCATCTATCTAACACATGTGCATGTAATTAGAGTTCATAATGAAAGTGGCCAAACATTGATCCGACGATTAGAAACCGGTGTGCGTTTTTAAGTAGGTAAAGTGAAAAAGATCAATTTCAAATTTGCATAAACACCTCCGAGAGATGAACAACCGGGACTCAAGTCTCGTTATCTTTACAAATCATTTATTTTTGATGAGCGTTTTAGTGCGACTATACTACGATTTCCGACAACTTCAAAATGCGCGAAAACGGCTCCTGTCAAACCTCAATCATCGTCTATTTCATGCTCATTTGGGACTCTGGTTTCCTAAACAGTCTTCCTATACTGTCAGGTTGCAGTTTCAAAGTAGGTGGTGGAATCAAGATTAGTATCAAACTCATGTTCAGATTGGAACTTGATTAGGTCTGAAAGAAATTCCCAAGATGATCTAGTGAGGTCTCTTAGTTAAAAACCTTCCTGTGTATGTGCTCTATAGAAAAGATGATGGATTGGATGTTATTTGGACCCAATTAAGACACCCAAAGATTTTTGGATGACTAAGGCAGTTTCGAGGTAGATATACCTCTGAATCAAAAATCCATACACCTGAGAAATACCTGGGCAACGAGGGAGGGAGAGCACCACAAAGACCCCTACACGGTAGAGCATCCCCATGGGTTATAGGGTTTCCCCCACCTGACCTTCCTTGTCACTGCGGTTCTAGGTAGACCGAAATTAAGTCTACCAATTTTTGCCTACTTAGTGCCTTTAATTTCACTTGATTAGAAGTTGATTTGACTTGTGACCTAATTTGGAGGTTGGTTGGCCCACAAAGTAGACTAACTTCACCTGACCTGCGCTAAAGATGACAGAATAAAATCTAGGTCAAGACCCAGAAACCACCTTGAATGACTCTTAGTTTATTAGGTCCAAGATTTTAGGGTTCAAGTGAATTTAGAGCCTGATTTTTGGGATTTTTCTTGATTAGATCTTTTCAAACAAGAGCTTGGGTAGCACATAAATGCGAGAGGGTTTATTCTCATTATGCAGACAAATGTGTTCTAACACTTCAAACCCTAATGTTAAAAACCCTAATTGGCTCTATTTCAAGTCCAATTAAATCTCAAAATGTTCGCCTTGGGCTTCAAGCAAGAAGTGTGTTAGCCAAAGGTGATTTTAGAAATTAAGTAGTCCCTAATAGGTACAGGCAATTTAGGTTGGGATTTCTAAATAGAGTTGCTTGAAACTTCAATCAGAGATGAAAATTTTCGCAAATCAAGAAGCTTGCCTTTTTAAATGATGATTTACTATGAAATAAGGTAGGTAGTTCCTAACTGATTTGTTTCCTTTTTATCTACCCAAAATTGGAAGGTTGATTGAGGAAGAATAGAAATTACCTATCCTGAGAGTGGTTGTTTTGTGCGGAAGATTTCTACATGATGTACCTTGCAAAATCACAAGAAACTGATAGGGTATGTTAGTGCTCAGATATAATCAAATAAAGCAAAGAATAGCAGTGAACTGCGCATTGCTCCTTGGCAAGGGTGCCAAAATGTTAACGCTGGAAATCGAGGTTTTAAAATACTTCGTTGTAGTATAGTCAAAATCACACGAAAACAAATAAAATTTATACTCGAATTTGAAGTCCGAGGTCGAACACAGGGAGTAAGTAGGAATTCACACACTAATCTTGATTAATATATAAATGACCACAAGGAATAAAGCCAAGAATGATTATCAATGAATAATATCTAATCAAAATTGATCTTCAATGCAGAACATGAGTATATCAAAAGTTTAATGAAGTAAAAAGATGTCTAATGCAAAATAATGGTGATTTAAATCACCAATTATTAGCTTAGATACATATATATACTAATTATTCAATAATCTAAATAAAGGAATAGTATCAACTACTTTAAATCCATGCAAGCTTAATGCACAGTGCACTGTGTCAGAGGCAATCAGACGATGGAACACCCAATCAAACGACTTAAATCGCCTTCAACTACAGTGCCTCCTCTTATTCTTCTTCTTCCTTCCTTCTTCTTTTCTCTTTCTCAACCCTTTCTCTTCTTCTTCTCAACTCTTCTGTTCTTCCTTAGCCTTTTGTTCTTCTTTCTTTCCTGTCTCCTCTAGCATGGCCCCTCTTCTTCTTTCACAAGCCTTTTCTTAAGGCTTTCTCTTTGAGCCTTCACAGCACAAGGCTCTTCTTCTTTCAATCTCTCATAGTTAAGTGTTGGGCATGGTTAAGCATTAGAGAGCAAAACCCTCCCCTTCCCTGCTCTCTCTCTCTCTCTTTCCTTCCTCTATTTCTCATTTCTCTCAAACCCATGTATATAAGCGGATAAATGGATTCGGGTAATCAGGTTTGGCCAGACCCATGTGCATGTGTGCATGGGTGAGGCGTGAGGTGTGAGGGGGCATGTGCGTGGGGGACCTCACCCCTCGTGTGCTTGAGGTGATAAGACCAAGTGACAAAATCAGTATATGCATGCACTTTGGCTTATCTCCCATCGATGTGGGACTATCGAGTCCCCTTTTGCTCTCACGTTCTTGCATGTGATGGAGCTTCCAATTGAGGGTGTAGCTGAGGGCGTGGTCTTCAATCAAGGACCTGGAATCGTTCCTCAAGAGAGTCTGTGACTCCTGGAGATGAGACTTAGGGCGAACATGACTTGGAGCTTGAAGAACAAGATTGGCGATAATGATGCAGTGGCAGAGCATCGGCTGGAACCTAGAATAGTGAATAAGGGCTAAGTGCCCTAGTTAAAAGGTTTAGAAGCTTCGTTGTCACGAGGTGAACTCAATGGTGGTGGTCGAAGAGTGGTTGTCGATGACGGAGAAGACGTTGCGGAGGTGTGGTGTCCAGTGGCACCAAGGAGAGGCCAATAGACTCAATAACCAGAGGGATTTTGCTCTTTGGGAGGTGGCGAAGCTAATGGAGGTGGTAGCGGCGAGGTTCGTGCGGTGGAGCAGCAGATAGGCATTGTCGGAGCTTTGCCAAAGCGGACGAAGGCAAGGGAGTCAGGGGCAGTAGTGTGGTTGTTTGGAAGTGTAGGTGAGGGGGAAGTGTAGTAGAGGGATAAAGGAAGAGAAAGAGGAGCTTGGCGGAGAATTGAGGCTGGGATGATCCAGTTGTGGCTGACTGTAGTCGAAGGAGATGAAGGCGGGAGGACGGCGACGACAAATGGGTCAAGGAGAGGTCCTCTCTTTGGCCGGAGAGGATCGCTAGGAAAAGAGGAAAGATATGGGCCGTCCAATTTGATGGCTGGATGTCAGGACAAGGGTGAATGAAGGAGGTCACTAGAGTAAACTTTGAACACAGCCGGAGGAGGAAGAGAGGATTTCTGAGGCCAAGTTTTGCTAAGGATGTATCATTGTGCACGAGGGCTTTTTAGAGGCCATTGGGTTGAGCTTCAATCTTGGAAACCAAGTTTGAGAGCTTCATAAATCAGGAAATATGTTTAGGATTTCCAAGTGTTCACATGAACTCTTGGATGAGTTAGGAAGGTCGTGGAAGAGCTCAGATGGAAGGAGATTTCCTCAAGAGTCTCCCTTCTAATTTTGGAAAGGTTTCTCCGTGAAATTAGGGAGATCTTCCTAATTGAAGATAAGCTCTTGGTGGGTTCACATGGCCATGGCAGCAGGGAACTTTTTGAGAAGAATATGAAGAAGTTGTGTGGGTCCTTGCAAAGAATTCGAAAGTTAGGGGCATGTGTGTGAGAGAAAAGAGTCAGACTGAACCAAAATGCAAACTTGGTTAAAATGATCTTTGATTGGGCTTAAATTTTGGTAGAAACCTAATTTTGACCCAAGGAATCTGTTGGTGAAATTGGATTTAAGTTTTGATCAAGTTTGACTAGGTAAATTACACAAAAACCTAAATTAAGGCAACTGTCCTTTTAATACTCTATTTAGGTGAAAATGGGTTCTAATGGTCAAAGCAAGTATACCAAACCTTAAAAAATATTTTTTTATGATTTTTAGAAGGTTTAGGTGAATTTTATTCTGACTAGAACCTCAGTGAATTAAGCGGATATATTTTTAGGGTTTTAGATGTCATTTAATTCTCCAAATACGTGAAAACCTATTTATGTTTGCATGAACCCACTTATTAGGCATTTATGACCATTTTACCTTCAATCAAACCCTGTTAAACCCCATGATTGTTCTGCAATTAAGATATTCTATTAAAATTGTAGATTTACCTCTATTTTAATGCCTTTCTCTTAGAAAGGATATGCAATGAATTACGGCTCTTTGGTGGTTATATAGGAGCATTTATCAATGGATTAAGAATAAATAAAGCAAGATATAGATGATGATGAAGTTATCATCATACCCCAAAGCCTAACTCTTGCTAGTCCCTTGGCAAAATCTTATGAAATGAACTTGAATTCTAGATCATGCCTTTGATGCTCAAAGTCCTGATTCTTTCTTCTTTTCCTAGAAATTAGGTCCGAATGCCAATAATAGGTCTAGAGGTACTCAAGTACCAACTAAGATCAAGACCTGACCAGCTTTAGCCTCAGTTTGTCATAAAGGTTTCTAAGGCCCACAGAAACTATCCTAAGGTTCGTTGAACCCCACAGTTAAAGTACCCGTGCTTGTACCATGGTTAGTCCAGGTTGAGTTTGCAGTGCATTTTTGTAAGAGAGAGGGATAGTCCTACCCATGGTGTTGTGTAGCTAAATTTAGGCCTTGGCGATCAACATTTTAGGATAATCCCACCCATGTCACTTAAATTAGCACAAGGTGTTTACATGCCCCCAGTAGGATATTTAAATATCCTAGGAGAGAATCACCCAGGAGATGGTATGTTATTGCGCATCTTCAAGGGGAATTTCCTGCCTCTCTGCACTGGGAATTCATCCAAATCAACTTATGCTGATAAGCTGCTCCTAATCTAGGTATCTTTTCAGAACAGAGTAAATGCTTTTGCGTGATGATTATTAAGCACACTGAACCAGACTGTGTGTGGATTAGGGTGCCTAGGTTACCGAGCCTCACAAACCAGTGGTCAATTAATGAGGTCGAATAATCTTTAAGCCTTAGACCTAATACATAACTTCACATTTTCCTCGACCTCTTGAGGATTATCTAGATCTTAATGGATACTTGAATTTTTAAGCCCTAAAATAAGCGTAAGAGGCCTAAGATTAGCACTCATACTTGTCCCTTTGTCTCTCTGTTATTCTAGGACTTAATTTCTTTTCTTTAGATTTGGTCTAGAACTTAAGTAGGTTTCATAATCATTTACTAATGACTATCTATTTTTTGTTTCAAATTATGCTCCTTTTTGACATTTAAATCACCTCCTCTTATCGTCCTCAAGAAGAATATGCAATTAATCTCACAAAATTTCCTCCCCTTTCTTCATTTTTTTGTTCTTTTTCAATTTTTATTTTTTTGGTTTTTTGAATGTGAGTAATTTTTTGTGAGAACCCTTCAGAAACTTGAATTTTTATATGTTTGCACTTTAACACCCCCTCATGCCTAAGTTTTTCAATGTCCTCATTGTACACCAGAGAGTATGGAATCAGCTTGGTTCATGCGTTAGAACAGGACCAATGGGTGGGTGAACAGATCGGGATGACTGTTGCGGATGATTTCAAGCTTTGGTACGTGTACCAAAGATGGAGTTGACTGTTCTGAACTTAGAGTGCAATAGACGTGAAGCTCAAAAGGATAATAAGAAGGATCTCGAGTTTTTGGAATGACGGGTTGCCTCCCGTTAAGTGCTAAATTCAATGCCTTCAGCTGAGCAGAAAATGGTCATGAAGGAGTGGTCAAATCAGATGAGTTTTTAGAATAAACACCTTGATCAAAAGCCTGGTTGGTCCAACTAGATGCTTGTTCAGATCTACAGGCGGATGATACATGATAACACTGCACAAGGGGATGATAATTATGTTGAATATGGCCCATCTTAAGAATAAAAGGCACAACATAAGTAGAATGGGAGCATTGCATGCATCATGTACCAAGATTGCTTATAAAACTGTATTAATGGCCATATGTGTAAGTACTTGTCAAAGCAGGCCTCAGATGAGCAATCAGACTGCACGGATGGATTCAGAACGACGAACGGAGTCCAACGGACCTAAGATCGGCCAAATCCGACATCCGGAGCTCCTACAATGGGCCCAAGAAGTTCTGACCGTTGATTTGGAGATCAACGGCCCACATTGCGCCACGTCACCCCCGCTCCCCCGCCTGCCGCCTCTTCATCCAGCCGAGATCAGATCTCGGCCGTTGATCTTCGATCGAACGGCCGAGACTCGTGCACTCGCCCTCAGTCGTCGGGACAAAGCGCGGGCTTGGCGCAACGGTTAGCGTGCACGCTCGCACGCACGCGACGTGGGTTCGAGCTACGCGGAGTGTAAAATCGAAGATGAAGGTTGCGCGCGGCGAAATTGGGTCGCCCGATCAGCAGCGGGCGGCCGAGATTTCGCCACGTGGCACGCCTACAGCTCGCGAGCGCCCACGCGCGCACTTACGCCGGGCGATGGCGCCCGCGCACACGCGTGCCCGAGGTGCGATCCAAGCACAGCCAAGGAGAGATCTCAGCCGTCTGATCTTCAATCGAACGGCTCTCACGCAGCGGCCGCGGATCGCACGTGAAGAAGAAATAGAGCGAGCAGCTGACTGACGGGCTGGAGGGCTTCATCGATGCTTTTGGAGTAGTTTTAGCGACGTTCCGGATGTCGCTAAAGCCCCTTCTTCTTTTAGGAAGCCCTTAACCCTATTTAAACCCCTCCAACCACTCATTCAAGGCATTCACTTCCCTTGCAACTATTCCACCCCTCTCCTAGCTAGCTTTAGGCCCTCTTGTAATCGTCGGAGACGACGAGTCACCGACAGAGCCTCCTCCACCGCCGTGGCTGCCTCGTTGCTCTCCACCCTCTCTCTCTCTCTCTTTTAAGCTTTCTATTACTTTTGTTTGACCATGTATTTATTGTTGTAAGCTATGAACTAAAAGTGCATGAGTAATGAAGTTATTTTCCGTTCAGTTGTCACTTTAATTTCCGTTTAAGTTGCATGATCAAACAAGGAACATTCTAACCCTAATCTCTCTCTCTATCTCTCTCTCGCTTTTCAAAACTTCACCTTTCGCAAGCAAAACTCCGCACTTTCGGTGACAACAAGTGATAAGGAAAATCCAATTTTCATGCCTCCCTGAGACCGACACTCGGACTCACCTCCGTTTACTTATTTTAAAACTGGCATTGCAAGTGCAACTATAACGACACTTCTTAACACACACGCACAACCGCACGTCAATGCAACCCAAACCCAATTAGTCTGGTGGGCTGATGGATGTGAATCAATAGATGTGGTGCCCACCAGATGCTGTGAGGCTCAAAAAGATGTGGAAATGAAGATCCAAGGTTTGGCTAAGTCCAATCAGCCTGATCAGAGTAGGGATCCTCAAATAAAAAAGAGTTTGTGGAGGATGGAGGAACCCTACGAAAGTGATCATAAAAAGATGGGATGTGATTATCGATCTGATCAGAGTTTGAAACCCGATCAAAAGATGGAGGAGAATCATATGCAATCGGATCATCAAGAGGGAAATCATAGTAGAAATTAATTCTGGTGGCAGGTCAAGATTGGGTTCGGATTCGAGAAGGTTCTGAATATGGTGCAGAAGAGGTGGCTTCAAGGAGAATTATATGTGTTGAGGGCTCCTCTAGAAAAGGATCAAAGGTTAGTTCATCTAGAGAGTCCTTTTAGTGTTCATCAAAATCAAATGTAAATGCTTGGAGAGTGCTTATAGGATCATGAAAATATGAGTCAATAAAAGATTTGAATTCTGGATTGTAGACACTCTCGACACTTACTACTTCTGAATCCTACAGATCATAAAGGAATGATTCCATTTCAATGGAGCCTGATTTTGAATCAATGATCTCAGGCTCAGAGACCTCAGAGTCAAAGTCGAAGAACGGATCATTGATGCTGAGGTTGAAAACTGGTTCATAATTGTCAGGAAACAAAGGTTCTCCCAAATCATAGTACGATTTTGAAATCATCAGAGAACTTGTGAAGATCGTGTTCTGAATTTGGTTCCAAATCAGAGGTTCCACCAAGGAAATGATAAAGAGATGTAGAATCAGCAACCTTACTTGAATCTATCCTAATTTCAGATTTCGAGTATAAAAAGGTGTTATTAGTGGGTATAGTCTCAGGTTCCTGGCTCCTAGGACAGACCCAATCAATTCCCAACTCATCCAACTCCTCGATTTCTATATCATAGATTGGCGTGACTTTCGAGAAATTGATCTGTATCTCAGAGGAGTCTGGAGAGGTGTAGTCATCAAACACAGGCCTAGAATCATAGTTTAGACTAAAAATCTGATTCTCATTACATTAGGCCTCATAGTTATCCTGAATAGGCTTGAATCTAGATCCTAGGTTAATGGTAAGGGTTGGATCACTAGGATCTAGGCTAGGCTCTATTGGGATGTCAGAATTTCTTCGATTGCTACTTTAACAGGATAAGGCTTGGGATTTATACTCTTGAGAGGTTCTGTTTTAAGTTCATCATTATAGGTGTCCGGGAATTCAAAGCTTGGTGAACCAGGCTCTTGATTTTCTAGGGCTAGCTCAAAATAGGGAACACCTGCAGTTGGATCCTCCCAACCCATCTCAAGATTAGGCGTATCAATCTGCACTTAATTTAAATCAGATTCTATTCAGGTTGGGGGTCCACAACAACCTCGATTCTCCTCCCCGAGCTCTGGGAAATTGTATTGATCCTCAATGTTGTTCGAAGGTGTCTCATCAATTTCTGAAGGGATGTACGGGTAATTTTGATCAATGGTTTGCTGTAATGTGTTCAACTTATACCCATGTTTTTCCATGAGACCTTGGTACTTCTCCCAAAGGTGTGGATTGCACAAACAATGTATATACTCAGTATTGTGTAGTCTCTACATTTCACTGTATTCAGTTAAAAGATCATCCTGAGTTGAACCATGTATCATTTGTGTAAATAGCAGTCCAGCACAGTTCATAATGTGGGTTGTTGTTTCTAAGATATTAACCTGAATCCTGCTAACTGGATTTGAGGTCTTGAAATAATCACCATGGTGTTTAAGAGCAACCTCAATCATCTTCCCTTTCATGCTCATTTGGGACTCAGGTTTCCTAAACAGTCTTCCGAAATTGTTAGGTTGCATTTTCAAATCAGGTGGTGAAATCAAGATTAGAATCAATCTCAGGGTCAGATTGGAACTTGATTTCCCAAGAAGATCTAGTGAGGTCTCTTAGGTTAAATACCTAATGACCTTCCTGTGTATGTGCTCTATAGAAAAGATGAGGGACTGGATGTTATTTGGACCCAATCAAGGCACCTAAAGATTTTTGGATGACTAAGGCAGTTTTGAGGCAGATGATACCTCTTAATCAGAAATCCGCACACCCGAGAAATACCTGGGCAGCCAGGGAGGGAAAGCCCCGCAAAGACCCCTCCACGGTAGAGCATCCCCACGGGTTATAGGGTTTCCCCCACTCGACCTTCCTTGTCACTGCGGTTCTAGGTAGACCGAAATGTATAGACTTAAGACCTTAAGTCTACCAATTTTAGCCTACTTAGTTCCTTGAATTTCACTTGATTAGAAGTTGATTTGACTTGTGACCTAATTTGGAGGTTGGTTGGCCCACAAAGTAGACCAACTTCACCTGACCCACCCTAAAGTTGACAGAATAAAATCTAGGTCAAGACCCAGAAATCACCCTGAATGACTCTCAGTTTATTATGTCCAAGATTTTAGGGTTCAAGTGAATTTAGAGCCTAATTTTTAGGGTTTTTCTTGATTAGATCTTTTCAAACAGTAGCTTGGGTAGCACATAAATGTGGGAGGGTTTATTCTCGTTATGTAGGCAAATGTGTTCTAACACTTCAAACCCTAATGTTAAAAACTCTAATTGGCTTTATTTCAAGTCCAATTAAATCAAAATGTTCACCTTAGGCTTCAAGCAAGAAGTGTGTTATCCCAAGGTGATTTTAGAAATTAAGTGTAGTCCCTAATAGGTACAACAAATTTGGGTAGGGAATTCTAAACAGAATCGCTTCAAACTTGAATCAAATATGAAAATTTTTTGCAAATCAGGAACCTTACCTTTTCAATGATGATTTACTATGAAAATAAGGCAGGTAGTTCCTAATTGATTTGTTTCCTTTTTATCTACACAAGATTGGAAGGTTGACTGGGGAAGAATAGAAATTACCTGCTCTGAGAGTGGTTGTTTTGTGCGGAAGATTTCTATGTGATGTACCTTGAAAAATCGCAAGAAACTGATAGGGTATGTTAGTGCTTAGATATAATCAAATAAAGCAAAGAATAGCAGTGAATTGCGCATTGCTCCCCGGCAAGGGTAACGAAATGTTAACGTCAGAAATTAAGGTTTTAAAATATTTCGTTGTAGTATAGTCGAAATCACAAGAAAACAAATAAAATTTATACTCGAATTTGAAGTCCGAGGTCGAACACAGGGAGCAAGTAGGAATTCACACACTAATCTTGATTAATATATAAATGAGCACAAGGAATAAAGCCAAGAATGATTATCAATGAATAATATCTACTCAAAATTGATCTTCAATGCAGAACATGAGTATATCAAAAGTTTAATGAAGTAAAAAGATGTCTAATGCAAAATAATGGTGATTTAAATCATCAATTATTAGCTTAGATACATATATATACTAATTATTCAATAATCTAAATAAAGGAACAGTATCAACCACTTTAAATCCATGCAAGCCTAATGCATAGTGCACTGTGTTAGAGGCAATCAGAAGGTGGAACACCCAATCAGATGACTGAAATCGCCTTCAACTACAGTGCCTCCTCTTATATTTCTTCTTCCTTCCTTCTTTTCTCTTTCTTAACCCTTTCTCTTCTTCTTCTCAGCTCTTCTTTTCTTAGCCTTTTGTTCTTCTTTCTTTCCTTTCTTTTCTCTGGCATGTTCCCTCTTTTTCTTTCATAGGCCTTTTCTTAAGGCTTTCTCTTTGAGCCTTTATAGCACATGGCTCTTCTTCTTTCAAGCTCTCACAATTAAGTGTTGGACATGGCTAAGCATCAGAGAGCAAAACCCTCCCCTCCCCTCCTCTCTCTCTCTCTTTTCTTCCTCTATTTCTCATTTCTCTCAAACCTGGGTATATAAGCGGGTAAATGGATCTGGGTAATCAGGTTTGGCCAGACCCTTATGCATGTGTGCGCGGATGAGGTGTGAGACGCGAGGAGGCACGTGCATGGGGGACCTCACCCTCTGTGTGCTTGAGGCGATAAGCCCAAGTGAAAAAATCAATATATGCGTGTGCGTTGGCTTATCTTCCACCAATGTGAGACAATCGAGTCTCCTTATGCTCGCGCGTGCCTATAGGTGATGGAGCTTCCAATTGAGGGTGTAGCTAAGGGCGTGGCCTTCAATCAAGGACCTAGAGCGAATTCGTGACTCTTAGAGATGAGACTAGCGGCGAACGTGGCTTGGAGCTCGTTGAACATGACCGATGATAATGGCACGGTGGTGGAGCGTCGGATGGAACTTGAAATAGAGAATAAGGGCTAAGTGCTCCAGTTAAAAGGTTCGGAAGTTTCACTGTGGCAAGGCGAACTCAATGGTGGCGGTCAGAAGGCATATGGTGGTCGGAGAGCGGCTATTGGTGATGGAGAAGATGATGCGGAGATTTGGTGTTTGGTGGCACTGAGGAGAGGCCAATAGCCTCAATAACTAGAGGGCTTTTGCTCTCTGGGAGGTGGCGGAGCTAATGGAGGTTGTAGTGGTGAGTTTCATGTAGTGGAGCACTAGATAGGCGTTGTTAGAGCTTCGCCGGAGCGAAAGAAGGCGAGGGCGTCAGGGGCAATATCATGATTGTTTGGAAGTGTAGGTGAAGGGGAAGTGTAGTAGAGGAATAAAAGAAGAGAAAGAGGAGCTTGGAAGAGAGAATTGAGGCTGGGATGCTCCGGTTGTGGCTGACCGGAGCTGAAGGAGATGAAGGTGGGAGGACGGCAATGATGAATGAGGCAAGGAGACATCCTCTATTTGGCTGAAGAAGATCGCGAGGAAGAGAGAAAGGATATGGACCATCTAATTTGATGGTTGGATGGCCAGACGAGGGTGAACGGAGGAGGTCGCCGGAGGAAACTTTGAAGATGGCCGAGGAAGGAGGAAGAGAGGATTTCTAAGGCCAAGTTTTGCTAAGATGTAGGGCTGTGCATGGGGGCTTCTTATAGGCCATTGGGTCAAGCTTCAAGCTTGGAAACCAATCTTGAGAGCTTCGCAAATTACAAAATAGGTTTAGGATTTCCAAGAGTTTGCATGAACTCTTGGATGAATTAGGAAGGTCGTGGAAGAGCTTAGATGGAAGGGGATCTCCTCAAGAGTCACTCTTCCAATTTTGGAAAGGTTTCTCCTTGAAATTAGGGTGATCTTCTGATGGGACCACCATCATGAGCCCTAAGTAGCTCATTTTGACCCAGAAAAGAGAATAAAAGCTCCTACATAACCAACTGGAGGTCCTAATTCCATGAATAATCATTCTGAGATAAAGGTAAGAAACAAGGGATAAAACTGCAATTTTGTCATTGCAGTACAACAACAGGATTTCTCATGAGCTAAACACAGGTCAAATGGTCTTAACAAGATAAAAAGTGGGTTGATTCAAGCAGAAAAGGGTTCATGTGAATTCTAGGAATTAAATGACTTCTTGTAACCCTAAAATAGACCCACTTGATTTAACAAGGTTATGGCTAGGATAAAATTCACCTAAACGCTCTAAAAGTCATGGAAAAATATTCTCTAGGGTTTAGAACCTTCAATTTGTTCCTTAGAACCTATTTTGACCTAACTTGGGGTCTCATTCAAATATTTACCCTAAATTGGATTTTTACGTAAATTTTCCATTCAAACGTGGTCAAACCTAAAATCCAACTTTACCATTGGATTCCTTAGGTCAAAATTAGTTTTGTACCAAAATTTGGACCTAAGGGGAATTCACCTTGACCTACTTTGCAAACAGGTCCAGCCTAATTTCATTTCTACCCCTATCATTTGAAAACCTTTGCAGAAACCCCCCTATCTTTGTATGCATTCTTTGCAATTAGGTCCCTCCACCATTCTAGCGGAGGGAATCCTACTCTGGCAAGGTTTCGAGGGCAAGATCTCTTTGATTTCTCAGAGAATCCCCTTCAAAATTGAAAGGGAGATTCTTTGAGAAATCTCCTCTGGTTTGAATACAATTTGAGGCTCTATTTGGTACCCAATCTCTTGTGCGAATGCATGAGAGATTCGAGTCTCCTTCATCCTTCCATTTCCGAAGAGCTTGCCGTGTTTGGAAGCTTGGCTTCCAAGCACAAATCCTTCCTCCAGGGCCTATAAAAGCATACCTAAATCACCCCGCATCTCCCACGCTGGAAATTGGCCAGAGAATCCCTCTAATTCATCTCTTCCCTCTTCAGCTAGTGGCTCAGCAAGCTCCAACGACCTCCCTCTCTTTCCCTTGTCACCTAGCCACAATACCAGTGGTAGGGTTCTCTTCCTCCTGTTCGTCCGCATTGCGCTGCACCTGCTGATGCCTATGCAGCCCTTTCATCGTCGCCGTCCTCCCCCCACTGAGCTCTTTGTCTCCGACGATGGCAATACGAGTCGGTCGCCATCTCCGCCTCCCCCTTCATCTCTCTACACCCAGCTAAGTCCTCTCTCCTTTCTAATCCTTTTTCCCACCTTTATCTCTTAAAAACACACATCGACGCACTCAATCACCATCACCCCTTCCAACTTCGGCCAGACCTCTGGTGAGGCGTCCCCGCTGCTCCACACCTCCATCTGCCTCGCCAACCACCCCATAAGCTCCGCAACACCTCATTGATCATAAACTTTCACTTCACTCACTGCGCCACGCCCCCAAAACACCCCCTGAACACACCTACTCTCACGCACACAGGGTGCCCTAGGCACGCACACTCCGGTAGCCCCACGCCACGCTGACCCCCGCAACACATCCGTCGAGTCTCGGCGAAGCTTTCTAAGCTTTATGATGAGGCTGTGAGGTTGTTTTGTGTGTTAACAGGTTTGGAGGTCTGCTGCCATTGAAGCAAGAAAGCAGCTTGCTTGGGAGCTCGCTCTAGGTCTCCCCACTCTAGGCTAAGAGTCCTAGGTTGCACGGATTTATCTCGCACATAGATCCAGGCAATAAATTGGCTTTGAAGGACTTAGCAGTCGTGTTGCTGATGCACGCGAAGGGAGGTGGGAAGATAGTCCCACGTCGGAAATTGGCACACCGCAGTTGAATAAATTGAAAAAGTGCAGTGGCCTTATCGCCTCCTGACCACGGGGTGAGGTCCCACTCACCCTCTCACCTCCTCATCGGTGACCTTGCCTCTGTGGACCTGGCTTGACCTGTATACCCGACCTTGCACTCCTCGCCTACCACAGCACGCCGGTGGGCCTGGTCTTGGGTGTGTACCCGACTTGATTACTCGAGATGGTGGCTCTGGGAGAGTGAGCCTAAGAGAGAAAGAGGAAGAGAGAGCGCACGCAGGTAGGGGTAGGTTTTGCTCTCGCAGAGAAGGGAGAAGAAGAAGAAGCCAAGGAAGAAGAAGGCGAAGGCCAAAGAAAGCTAAGGAAGAAGAAGGAACTGAAGTTAGAAGAAAGAGGAGTCACCAAAAGGAAAGAGAAGGAAGGAGAAGAAGCTAAGGGCAAAGGAAAAGAAGTAGAGAAAGACTGAGGCCAGAGATTAGAAGAAGAGAAAGAAGGAAGAAAGCAGCCGCAAGAGAAGAATAGAGACAGAGATTAGAGAAGAGAAAAAGAGAAGAAATAAAGCACTGTAGCACCCATAAGTTTAAGACATCTAAGTCACAAATCAGACGTCCATGTTTTTGTGCTTGTCTTCATACATTGACTTCTTTATTTTTCTATGCTTACATTTTTGCATTACAACTCTAGTTTTCATTGCATATTATATTCAATTTCTCAAAGTTGCGCTCTTGATTTCTAAACCCCAATTTGCTCCCTGTGTTTGACCTCGGACTTAAATCTATTTATTTTTGAGCGATTTCAACTATACTACGACGCATCGATTTTAAAACCTGATTTTTCCCATAAACATTTTGGCGCCGTTGCCGGGGAGCAATGGGTGATATAGAAATCTTGATCACAATTTCTAATTTGATACTAACTTGATACATCTCTTTTGTTGTGATTGTTTTAGGGGAGAAGACTCAAAGGAAGACAGACGCACAACAAACACACTCGGGACAGGTAATCTCTGATTAGTCCTTTCTCTTAAGCCCTCATTCTGAAAAGAAAAATAAGATAAAATCAATTAGGGCTACCTGCTTTCCATCTTTAGCTAATTCACCATAGTTGCCTGATTTTGATTTCAACAACAAATATTGATTTGTGCATCCATTTAAGGTAACTAGGGCTGCCACCTTCTTGATTGAGCCCTAGATACTGGCAACTAAATTAGACCAAAACTAGAGCCAAATTAAGGATTCCAATTTAGGGACACATCTTTCTAAGCAAGAATCAACTATCCAAAAAGAGGTGTGCCTAAGCCTTGGTTGAAAAGACTTATTCAAGAGAAACCCTAAAATTCAGGCTCTTAATCTCACTTGAATCCTAAAAGAATGGACCTAAAGCTTCTCAAAGGACAAATAGGTGAAGTTGACCCCCTTGTTGGATCAACCAATCTTGAAATTAGGTCACTTTTGCACTCAATACATCTAAAGTTTAAGTGAAATGTTAAGCACCTTTGCTCTTAAATAAAAGTGGTAGACTTAAGAGGTCAAGGTCCCCATTCTGGTCTACCTGGAACCTTAATGACAAGAGAGGTCGGGTGGGGGAAACCCTGTAACTCGTGGGGATGCTCTATCGTGTAGGGGTCTTTGCAAGACTCTCCCTCTCTGGCTGCTCAGGTATTTCTCAGGTGGATGACTTTCTGACTAAGGGGTATCATCCGCCCCGAACCTCTATAGTCATCCAAATTTTTGGGTGTCTTGATTGGGTCCAGCACATTCTACTCTCATCCAAACCATCGGTGCATGTTCGGTAGGAGGTCCTTAAGACCATCCTTAAGACCTCCTTTAGTGATTCACTCCCACTGAGGCCAAGCCTCGATGTCTGTGTTTGTGTAGCAACCCCACCACATAGACATCTCCTCTGATTCATCAGAACCAAATTCTCCTTCTTCCATCATCATGGCACAACCACTAGAAGAAGGGAATAATCTTGAAAACCAACTCCAGCGCCTGAATGATCTATTTCAACTCTTTGTAAACCTACCGCAGCATCCTATGATGTGAGATCACTATAATTTCGCTGCGGTGGCGATCGAACCTCGAGTCCAAATCCCGGCTGGAGGTCCTGATTTTGAACTCAAGCCCAACATGATTCATGCTATTCCAAAGTTTCATGGGCTTAATTCCGAGGATCCCTTCCAGCACATCAAACAACTCAAACATCTGGCCTAGACCTTCGGGTCAAATGTCCAAAATCAGGATATTCTTCTTATGAAGATGTTTTCCTTCTCTCTCATGGACAAGGCAGCTCATTGGTATCAGACTCAGATGCATCCAATCAACACATGGGTTGAACTGCATCTGAATTCTTGAAAAAGTTCTTCCCAGTTGGTCGGACGAATGCCTTACGACACCAGATCACACACTTCACCCAGCAATCTAGAGAACCTCTTCATGAAGCATGGGACCGTTTCCTGGATCTCATGCGAAAGTGCCCCCATCATGGAGTTCCTAAATGGGAACAAGTGCAGTCTTTTTACCAGGGACTCTATGAAGATATCCGCTTATTCGTCAATGCAACCTGTGGAGGAAATATCATGGGTCAACATGAAGACACTGTGTGGGAGATTCTCGAGAATATGTGCGAGAACTCCATCAATAATGACTCCATGGGCTTATTTGACCGGATGAATGCCCACGCATTGACGAATTCGAGGGGAGCACATGAGACATAGGGCTGTCCGCATCTGTCGACTTGGAACTGATGTCCAGTTGGTTGGACAAGGTCTCTATCATAGAGAAGAAGGTGGATGAGCTGACTTGACATCTGCAGCGAGCCACCTTTGCGTAAAACCCATTTGCATAGCCACCTCTTGGGAGGGAAGCTGTGCATAACATCTATCACCGATCTTCTCAGGGGATGGACCCGTATCCACCTCCGTCTGAATCAAGGACTGGAGGAAACTCCGATCCAACCTACTCTGGTTGGGGGAACTTTGAACCCTCGTACTCTGACTTTTCTGAGGTTCCTCAGACCTGTGAGGACCTCAATGCCATCCAGAATGACCCATTCTCTAATACCTATAACCCTGGATGGTAGAATCATCCCAACTTCCTGTGGGCGGGAAATAATCAGAATCAAAGACCACCATATCAACCCCGTCCACAAGCTCCTCGTCCATATCAGTCGCCTCAGCCTCGGTCCAACCCCACCTATCAATCTGGGCCAAACCAAATAGATCAAATGACTCTTATCCTTTAGACTCTGGCTGACATTTAGAAGACGAATGCAGCTATGCAAAAACAGCACAAGGATGAGATCACAGAGGTTCGCAATCAACTCACCTAGATGGCGAATTCCCGCCAACCTGGCACACTCCCTTCACAACCTCTGCTGAATCCGAATAGCGTGCCGAACCAAAGGTGTGTTATGAACTCAAATCCGGGCCAAGCCCACATGATTTATCAAGCCCCTTCTGTTCCATCACCCGATGGGATGGAAGCTTCGACATCGTATGCGGGATTTCAGCAGCAGCCACCTATTTTACCAACCCCGAATCAAAACCAGGTAGGACTAAATTTTGTAACAACCCGTAGTAGCAAAGCAACATAAGACTCACCTTATCTAAGCCACTTTCAGCCTAGTAGTAACCTAAGTCCTAGGATAGTTATCCAGGACACCCCTATCTCAGATCAAGAACCTAGACCTATTCTAGAGGAACCAACCAAGGTTCCATTTCCTGAGGCCTTGACCAAGGGAAAAAGGACAAACAAACCTGTGGCTCCTGAGGAGGATCTGGTCAAGCTCTTTGAATAGGTCCATATAAACATCCCCTTGATGGATGCAATCCGCCACGTATCGGCTTACGCATGATTTCTGAAAGACATGTGTACACCCAAGCGTAAGCCACGAACCAAAAGTGGGAGTTCGATCGTATTGTCAGAGCAAGCCAGCTCTATAATTTTGAGCAAACTCCTACCTAAGGCAAAAGACCCATGTACTCCCTTGATTCCTGTTCCATTGGTGATACCCAATTTGACAGAGCTCTATTAGATTTAGGAGCCTCCATAAACCTGATACCTACATCCCTCCTTGACCACCTTGAAGAATCTGAGCTTAAACTGACAGAGGTGACATTGCAGTTGGCTGACCAATCTATTAAGTCACCTAAAAGAATTACTCGAGGATGTCATCGTTAGGGTACGGGATTTCTATTTCCCAGTGGTTTTTGTTGTCTTAGATATGGATGCTCCAGAAAACTCAAGGGATACACCAATTATACTAGGGAGACCCTTTCTGGCCACTGCTAGGGCCAATATAAATTGTGAGGAGGGCTAAATTGAACTAAAATTAGGGAACCAAACACTTAAGATTGACATCTTTAAGGCCCAACAAGGGATTAATTGTAGTGTTATAGAATAGATATGTGATATCAAGGCTGTGGTTGATGAACTGTATATTGAGGATAACCTAATTACTTCCGATCAACCACAAGAGGATCAAAACCCGCAATCAGAGGAGTCCGGATCTTACTTAGATACACCCATAACTCCTTCCCTTGCTCTTGACACACACCTTGAACCATCCACTGCTGCTCATAACCCCGTTTTGGAACTCAAGCTTCTTCCCAACCATCTAAAGTACGTCTTTTTGGGTTCCAATCAAATGTTTCTTGTGATTATCAACTCTAGACTCACACTTGACTAGGAATCCCATCTGATTACTGTTCTCCAGCAACATCGTAGAGTGATTGGATGGACTCTCAATGATTTGACTAGTATCAGCCCCTCTTACTGCACACTGTATCTACACTAAAGAGGGCACGCAACCTTCCCGTGAAATGTAGAGACATTTGAATCCTAATCTGCAGGAGGTCGTAAAAAAGGAGATCATCAAGTGGTTAGATGCAGGGTTCATTTACCCAATCTCCGATAGTCGGTGGGTGAGCCCAATCCAGGTTGTGCCTAAGAAGGCAAGACTCACCGTGATCACGACTGAAATCGGAGAAATCGTACCGAGCCATGTAGCAAACTCATGGAGAGTCTGCATTGATTACCGAAGACTCAATTCCTCCATGAAGAAGGATCATTTCCCACTACTGTTTATTGATCAGATCATCGAGAAACTAGCGGGAAATAGGTTCTTCTACTTTTTGGACGGGTACTCCGGTTATAACTAGGTGGCAATCCATCCTGAGGACCAAGAAAAAACCACTTTCAACTACCCCTTTGGGACGTACGTGTTCCAAAGAATGCCATTCGGTCTCTGCAATGCACCCACTACTTTTCAGTGGTGCATCCTTGCCATATTCTCAGATATGGTAGGTGATTATCTGGAAGTCTTCATGGATGACTTTTCAGTATTTGGAGAATCATTTGATGATTGTCTCCTACACTTGGTCCAAATCCTCAGGCGGTGCATTGACGTGAATCTGGTTCTTTCCTGGGAAAAGAGCCATTTCATGGTACTTGAAGGAATTATCCTGGGACATCTCATTTCAGAAAAGGCATCCAAGTCAATCGAGCCAAGGTGAACTTGATTTCCAAATTCCCTATGCCTAGCTCGATCAAGGACATCCGATCTTTTCTGGGCATGTCGAATTTTACCGACGATTCATTCCTGATTTCTTGAAGATTGTGTGCCCCTGACCACTCTGCTTTCTAAGGATGTACCTTTCGAAATCTCCAAGGAATGCACTCAAGCATTTGAAATCCTCTGTGATCGAGTTACCCAAGCCCCGATCCTACAATCCCTTGATTGGTCTCAACCCTTTGAGATCATGTGCGATGCATCTGATTTCGCTGTAGGAACGGTACTTGGGTAGAAAATTGACGAGAAACCCGTGGTCATCTACTACGCTAGTAAGACACTAGATGAGGCTCAGCATAACTACACAGCTACTGAGAAAGAGCTGCTAGCCGTAGTATTTACCCTAGAAAAATTCAGATCTTATCTCCTGGGTTCCCTGATATCATTTACTCAGATCACACAGCTGTGAGGCATCTCCTTGCGAAGAAGGATGCGAAACCTTGATTAATTAGCTGGATCTTGCTATTGCAAGAGTTTGACCTCGAGATTCATGATAAAGTGGGAAAATAGAATGTGGTAGCTAATCACTTATCTCGCCTTCCTTCTGAGATCATTGACCCTTCTGGACCCATCATGTATCATTTTCCTGATGAGCACCTCTTGACTATCAATATAGAGCTTCCATGGTTTGCTGATATAGTAAACTACCTAGCATCACATCATATCCCATCCGATTGGTCGAAGGCCAAGAAGGACAAGTTGCTTTCCGATGCCAAGTATTACTTCTAGGAAGACCCGTATCTTTTCCGCATCGGTGCTAATCAGATCATTTGACGATGTGTTGCGGAAGTGGAAATTCAAGACATATTGTCTTTCTGCTGTGACCAGGCATGCGGTGGACATTTTTCACGTCACAAAACCGCAGTGAAAGCCCTCCAGTGAGGCTTCTATTGGCCCACGATTTTCAAAGACGCATACAATCACTGTAGGGCATGCACTCGTTGCAAGACCTTAGGCAACATGAGCCATCGTGATATGATGCCCTTACAGTCGATTCTTGTATGCGAAATCTTTGACATATGGGGGACTGATTTTATGGGACCCTTCCCCATTTCGGATTGCTTCAAGTACATTCTACTCGCTGTTGACTACGTGTCCAAATGGATCGAAGCCATTCCGACCTGAACCAATGATCATAAGGTGGTTATCAAATTCATTCATCAGAACATCTTTTCACGGTTTGGGATTCCACGTGCTATAATTTCTAACGGAGGGACCCATTTCATCAACGCTCAGTTTAGGTCACTGATGACCAAATACAGGGTGTCGCACCGAATCTCTACTCCTTACCACCCTCAAACTAATGGTCTAGCTGAGCTATCAAATCGGGAGATCAAGAAAATCCTCTAGGTTACTGTTTGACCTGACAGGAAGGACTAGTCATCCCGACTTCCGGAAGCTTTGTGGGCTTATAGGACTGCCCACAAAACCCAATTAGGTATGTCTCCCTTCAGATTGGTGTACGGGAAGGCATGTCACCTCCCCATCGAATTGGAGCACAAAGCCTATTGCGCAGTATGGAACTGCAACCTAGATCTTTCTAATGCAGGAACCCACATAAACCTTCAAATGAGCAAGATTGATGAATTACGCCACGACGCGTATGAGAAATCTCGAATTTACAAAGAGCAGGTTAAGGCCTTTCATGACAAGCACATATCCAGAAAGATCTTTAATCCTGGTCAAAAAGTTCTATTCTTTGATGCCAAGCTTAAACTGTTCCTAGAAAAATTACGATCAAAATGGATCAGACCCTACCTCATCCGACGAATCTTTGGAAATGGAGCCATTGAGATTAGTCCACTCAACCACGATTTAGAACCTTTTGTCGTGAATGGTCAGAGACTCAAATCCTTCATTGACTTGATCGATACAAATTTGGCTGAGATATCCTTTACCCTCCATTCTCCCTAAGCTTATTATGCCCAGCCGATGGCGTAAAACTCAGTGCTTAACGGGAGGCAACCCGTCATTCTTGAAAAACCCAAAACCTTTCTTGACATTCCTATGCTGAATTCATATTGCACTTTAGGGTTCATCCATTAGAACAGCTGACCCCACCTTAGGTACCCATACCCAAGTTTTGAAATCGTTCGCAACAGTCACCTTGACCCGTTCGCCCACCCAAAACCTGTTCTAATGAATGATCTAAGCTGAACTTGAACCCAGCTAATTTACAATGGGGACATTGTAAATCGTAGGCATGGGGGGTATGAAAGTGCAAAACACCGTGAAAACTCATCTCATAAGAAAAGGTTTCAACAAAAAAATCACATATCACAAAAACACCAAAAAAATGAAAAAATCTTGAAAAAGAACAAAAAAATTCTGAGGGGAGAGAAAATTTTGAGGCCACACAAATCATGAGGAGAAAAAGGGGAAAAGTGAAAAATGTCAAAAAAGGAGCACAAAATGAAAAGAAAAAAGAGATATTCATTAGTAAGAAATTAGTGATTAACTAAGTTCTAGACCATATCAAGAAAAAGAAAATGAAAGGAAAAATATGCTAATGAGACATAAAAGAGATTAGTAGGAATGCTAATCTTAGGCCTCTTGGGCTAGATTCTTAGGCTTAAAAATTAAAGTATCCGCTAAGATTTGGATAGTGATAGAGAGAGTTTCGCTTAATTAAAATAGCAATAAAATGATGTGCCGTTGTAATTTATGTGGTGGAAGTCTTTCAATCAAAGATTAAAATAAATATCAATTTAAACCACGAAAAGGATGTCGTATCCACAGGGAGGAATATGACCAATAAATTCATGTGTAGAGGATTATAATGTTTGTAGACTCCTTCGTGACTTCAATTCGATGAATATGCTACTCTAAATGGAACTTGCAATTTCATTAAAAATTCAAGGCTATTTATGTAATTTTCACATCAGGAATCAAGCTCCCAAAAGTATGTATATGATGCATGTGTAGAGGCATATCATGTAAGTTTGAATTGCATGCAAATCTGAATTGAATTTCAATGTTGAATGATGCACATAACACAAGTTAAGTAAATTCACAAAATTATAAGTGCACCCATGCAATGTGGCCTGAATAAAATAATCAATATTAAAGTGACAATGGCATGCAATGTAATTTTTAATGTAAGAAAAAATAGAGGAAACTTTCTCTCTTCTTTGCACGTGCGAGGAGGCTTCGTGGGAGGAGCTGCTCTGCGGGAAGGCACGTCTTGACGAGGGCTACGTGATGGTGGTGTTGCGACGGCCGGAGGTGGTCAGATGTGGTCGAACGGTGGAGGAGAACAGTAGCCTAACGATGGTGGGTGGCGTTCACAGGTTGCTGTGGCTGTGCACATGGGCTGCGCAAGGCTGAGCGGTGAGGGCGCTACGGGTGCGCGGTCTATAGATGCGTGAGGGGGCGCACATGGTGAAGGCACTGCTACTGTTGTGGTTGCGGTGGCTGCTTTGCATGCTTGTAGGGCTGCGGGCATGCAGTGGGAGAGGCTGGAGTGCGCTTGTAGGGTGCGCGATGGGGCAGGCTGGAGAGGATGGAGGCATGTACAAGGGTTGCGGCTGCGCACAAGGGCTGTGGCTGCGCACAAGGGCACGGTTGCAGCACAAGGGAGAAGATGGAAGCGTCGTGATTGCACCGCAAAAATACGCCTGCAATTGTGCCATCTTGTGCTATTTCCTAGAATTACTAATGCATATTATGTCTCCATAGTTGCATTGTAAAAATACATGCATGCATGCATTTAATTGAGAAGGGAGGAGAATGAAATAAGTGGCCTTGCATTTTACATTTTTCCTCAAGTGCATCTTTGCTAATTCACCATCTTTTTATTTTTTTATTTCACTTGATTTTTAATCTTTCCCGCAGCTGCATTCATCTTCTTCTTCTCCTCGCGCCATGCTTCCCTGCAGTAGCCCTCTCTCCCTACTAGCCCTTCCCTGCGGCTACCACTCCCTGCCGAGGCCATGCATGAGCCATGCACAGCCAGGGCATGGCCGTGCATGGCTTTCATCTTCTATATAAAGTGGGTAGCCTCTTCTTCAAAGGCAACCTAGTCCCAGCCAAGAAAAACCCACCTGCAGCTTCTTCTCCAGGCCACCGTCCTCTCCTCCCTCTCCCTCCATACGCTGGCCCTCCTCCTCCGAGGAGACACCCGGTGGGCAGGAGCCCTCACTGTGGTGCAGACCACCACAGTGAGACCACCACCGCCCAGCTCTTCAAAGAGCCGGTGGGCGTGGTGGCTCTTCCCTGATTTTTTTTTTCCCGTCCCAGCACCTTCAGCCATTGGAGCGCAGGCTTCAAGCTTAAAGCTTGGCGACAGCAGCAGTAGCAGCCCTAGTCCCTTCCGCGCCCACCTGCAGGCGCCCTCGCACCCAGCACGCGCCTACAGGCCTCTCCGCCTCCCTCTTTCTCCGCCCTGTCGTGCTCTCTTCCGCCTGCAACCGGCCTCTGCGCACCTCTGCAGCGGCCGGCCAAGCACCCCAGCAGCACCCACAGACCCCACGCGCCCTGTCGCGTCCCTTCGCTTGCGACCCAACCCCCCTCCGCGCGCTCTATCGCGAGGTCATGCCCGCAAGCCAGCAGCCGAAGCCACTCCGCCGTGTGCGCCGAGCCGTCCGCACTCACACAACCGCCCGTACCCGATTGTGCGGCGCGGCCGACCACTGTAGCCACTATTCATGCGAGTCTGCGCGACACTGTGGCTATAGTGGGGTGACTGGAAAGCTTCTCACTTATCCTGTCACCCGACGCGCCGCAATCGGTCCTCGCTCGTGCGTGCGCCCGCCTGCATGTTTGCCAGCCCTCTCCCAGTGCCTACCTTCGCCCGCTTCCTTCACCGCATGCACCAGCTTTCGCGCAAGCGCCCGCTCCAGCTTTCGCGCAGCATGGTGCGCTGCATCTCCTCTCCGCGCCCCTCGCCCTCCAACGTGCACGTCCCCGCGCGCATACGCCCCTACGCGTGTGCTTGAGGGCCTCCAGATGACGCCGCTGGTCTGCAGACGCCTTAACCCTCCAGCGGCTGCCCTCTCTCTCCTACTCTCTCTCTCTCTCACTCTCTCTCAGAACACTCATAGCACTCCCTTTACCGACGTTCACACACACATACACTCACACTTCCACACACACACACACACTTATCCTCTATTATAAACATATATATATATACGTATACTTATATATATTGATATATATATACATATATTTATATACATCTATATATATATACATATATACATATATACATATATATATATACATATAAACATATATATATATATACATATATATATATATAGTTATATTTATACATATAGTAGTACCTATATACTTATGTATTAGTATACATACATACATATATATATATATATATATATCTATATACTTATATATATACATATACATATACATATACATATATATACATATATCTATATACACATATATATACATATATCTATATACTTATATATATATATTTATACATATATCTATACATATATTAGTACTTATATAACTATGTACTAGTCTATATACATACATATACATATATATATATATATATATATATCTATATACTTATATATATATACACATATATATACTGATATATATACATACATTTATATACATATATATATATATAAATATACATATATCTATATATATACTATTACCTATATAACTAAGTATAGATACATATATATATCTATATAACTATACATATATACATATACATACATATCTAGCTACATATACCTATATATACATATATTATTATATATATATACATACATACATATATATATATATATATATATATATATATATATATATATATATATATATATATATATATATATATATATATATATATATATATATATATATATATATATATATATATATATATAGACATCTATATAGTATTATATACATACATACATACATATGTGTATATATATATATATAGGGAATGCCAGACTGATCAATTTGTCTGGTGATTTTCATTTTGTTTACCATTTTCATTTGGGTTACCTTTATTTTATGGAAGGAATCACGCAAAATTTTGTCATCTAGGAAAGAAATCAGAGTTTCGATCGTGACTTTGCACCCCTACTTCGAACATCGAAGTGGTTCGCCGTTTTGTTTGATTCGAAACCGTCCAAGAGACTTTTCCAACCAACGAATGGCAAGTACTTTTCCTTTTGTTTTTCCTATGTCAATAGGAATTTGCCGAGTGACCCCTTTCTTGGAACGTCTTGCTTTTACTGGTACTCTTGATTCAACGCACTTCCACTGTGGTGTTCGAGTGGATCCTGCTACTTCCTCTCGAATCATACTAATATCTAATTAGTATTGAGATTGGTGAATCATACATATAGCTACATATATACATATACTAATATATATACATATATACATATATATATATACATATATATACCTATTTATAACTATATATACATATAGATATATTTATATATATACATATATATATTTTCACATTATTTACCATACGTGGTATCGCGGGAATATCTGCACCAGTTGCTGATATTTCCCGATACACGCATACAAAAAGCGTGTTCGCATTCATCTTCCACCATCCATCCTACACCTTACACGTGGGACCTCGTCCTGTTGGTTACGTCTTTCTAGACGACGACCGACTCGACACCGTACTACACTCCCTCTCCGCCTCCATCCCCACCCTTTTATATACATAATATATACCTATATATATATTTACTTTATTTCTATTTTGCTTTCCTGATAGTAAAAAGACAAAAAAATTATATAAAAGAGAAAAGATAATCTTTGACTTGTAGGTACTCCGTCTTGCGAATAGCAAGACCCATTTTGGAACCTTGTTTTGGCTCAAAGCCAAGAGCTCAATTTTGAGGGTGTGCCTCAAGGACAAAGATTACCAGAAAAAAATTCTAAATAAGAAAAACACCAAAAACACAATAAACGAATGGAAGAGACCCGTTGTAGGAAAGGCGTAGAAACTTGACTTGTAACCCCACTTCCCTGAGTTTGACCCTGGGCCTAAAAGTGACCAAGATAAAATCAATTAGGCCAGGTTAAAAAAATTTTGTAAAGAGATGGTTAGGTCCGATTTAGGTCAACCACTATACACATTTCAACGATAAGATCACCATATTAACAACCTATTCGGGTCCGACACCACGCCGCTGCTGGTGGAGGTGCACGCTGGTTGGAGAGGGTGGAAGGGTCCATAGTGCACGCCTTCTTCATGGTGCACGCAAGGTCTTTTCTAGTGGTTCTCCATTGCCAAGCCCCTCAGATCTCTTTTTATCTCCTCCCCGACACAAGTCAAGGGATTTTCAAATCCCTTACTAAATTTGGCCGACGGCTATTTTGGGTTTGTTGAGGCTGGCCGGAGGTTGGGGGAGGTTTTGTTGAGGCCTTCAACTGTTGGGGGAGGGGAGATTTCTTTTCACCACCCTTTTCTTTGCAAATTATTCCTACAATAATGAAACATAAAATAATTGCATAATAAGTTATAGAATGCAATAGAATAGATGTAAACTTAAGTAATGATGCATGCAATCATTTTATGACCTAATGTAGTTATTAACAAACATAAAATGTAAGAATAAAGTTAACTTAGGCGTAACAATAGTCCATTAAAATGGACTCATCAGATAGTCCTCAAGAGGTTGGGGAAAATGCGAAGCTTAAGTGTTAGGTCTAAGGCTTAGGGAATATTCAGTCTTGTTAACTGACCTTTCGTTTGCGGGACTCGATAACCTAAGCACCCCAATCCACACACAGTCTGGTTCAGTGTGCATAATTATCAAAATCACGCAAAAGCGTTTAAGTGTTCTGAAAAAGTCGCCTAGATTAGGAGCGACCGATCAACACAAGTTGATTTGGACAAGTTCCCTGCGCGGAGAGGCAAGAAATTCCCCTTGAAGATGCGCAATAACATATCGTCTCCTAGGTTCTTGTCTCCTAGGATATTTACATATGCTACTAGGGGCACGTAAGCACCCTGTGCTGGTTCAGATGTCATGGGTGGCATTATCATGAAATGTTGATTGCCAGGGTCTAGATTTAGCTACAGAACACCATGGGTGGGATTATCTCAAAATCTCAAAGGCCATGGTTCTGGGGGTTGCCATGGGTGGTGCTATAACGAAGCATCGATTGCTAGGGACACTTGAGGATTGATGATGGGGATGAGGAATCTGATACAGACCGTGTTGAGAAGCCAATCCAAAGCTAGAAATAGAAAGAAAAGAGAGAAAACTCTCCAAACAAAGAAAATCCTCTGTCTCTCTCTTACAAAAAATGCACTGCAAACTGAACTGTGGCTAAAATATGTTATAAGCACAGGTGCTTTAATCGCGGAGTCCAACGAACCTTAGGATAGTTCCTGTGGGCATTAAAAACCTTCGCGGAGGACTGAGGCTAGAGCTGGTCAGGTCCAGATCTTGGTTGGTATTTGAGTACCTCTAGGCCTACTATCGACATTCTAACCTAATCTAAAAGAAAAAAGCACTCATCATAATTTTTGAACATCAAGGAACTCATGGTCTAGAACAGAAGTTAAAACCTTAAAATTTTGCTAAGGTACTAGAGAAAGCTAGGCATGGGGGTATGATGGGAACACCATCATGAGCCCTAACAAGCTCATTTTGATACAGAAAAGTGAACAAAAGCTCCTATATAACCAACTAGAGGTCCTAATTCCATGAATAATCATTCTGAGATAAAAGCAAGAAACAAGGGGTAAAACTGTACTTTTACCATTGCAGTACAACAATGGGATTTCTCATGAGCTAAACACAATTCAAATGGTTTTAACAAGATAAAAAGTGGGTTGGTTCAAGCAGAAAATGGTTCATGTGAATTCTAAGAATTAAATGACTTCTTGTAACCTTAAAACAGATCCACTTGATTTAAAAAGGTTATGTCCAAGATAAAATTCACCTAAACCCTCTAAAAATCATGGAAAAATATTCTCTAGGGTGTAGAACCTTCAATTTGGCCCTTAGAATCTATTTTGACCTAACTTGGGGTCTCAGTCAAATATTTACCCTAAATTGGATTTTTACATAAATTGCCCAGCCAAACGTGGTCAAACCTAAAATCCAACTTCACCATTAGATTCCTTAGGTCTAAATTAGGCTTCTACCAAAATTTGGACTTAAGGGGAATTCACCTTGACCTACTTTGCAAATAGGTCAAGCCCATTTACATTTCTACCCCTATCTTTTGAAAACCTTTGCAGAAACACCCCTATCTTTGTCTTCGTTCTTTGCAATTAGGTCCATCTGCCATTCTAGCGAAGGGAATCCTACTCCAGTGAGGTTTCGAGGGCAAGATCTCTCTGATTTCTTAGAGAATCCCCTTCAAAATTGAAAGGGAGATTCTCTGAGAAATCTCCTCCGGTTTGAACACAATTTGAGGCTTTATTTGGTACCCAATCTCTCATGCGAATGCATGAGAGATTCAGGTCTCCTTCAACCTTCCATCTCCGGTGAGCTTGCCATGCTTGGAAACTTAGCTTCCAAGCACAAATCCTTCCTCCAGGGCCTATAAAAGCATACCCAAATCACCCCGCATCTCCCACGCTTGAAATTGGCTAGAGAATCCCTCTAATTCGTCTCTTCCCCCTCCGGCCAGTGGCTCAGCAAGCTTTGGTGACCTCCCTCTCTTTCCCTAATCACCTAGCCACAATACCAGTGGCAGGGTTCTCTTCCTCTTGTTCGTTCATGTCACGCCTCACCTGTCGACACCTCTGCAGCCCCTTCATCGTCGTCGTCCTCCCCCCACTGAGTGCTTCGTCTCCGGCAACGGCAATACGAGCTGGCCGCCATCTTTGCCTCCCCCTTCATCTCTCTATGCCTAGCTAAGTCCTCCCCACTTTCTAATCCTTTTCCCTACCTTTATCTCTTAAAAACACACATCGACACACTCAATCACCATCACCCCTTCCAACTCCGACCAGACCTCCGCCGAGGCATCCCCGCTGCTCCACACCTCCATTCGCCATGCCAACCACCCCATAAGCTCCGCAACACCTCACTGGTCATAAACCCTCACTTCACTCATAGCGCCACGCCCCCAAAACACCCCTTGAACATACCCACTCTCATGCATATAGGGTGACCTAGGCACGCACACTCCGACAGCCCCACACCATGCTGACCCCCGCAACACATCCACCTTGTCTCCGCGAAGCTTTCTGAGCTTTCTGATGAGGCCGTGAGGCTGTTTTGCGTGTTAATAGGTTTGGAGGTCTACCGCCATTGAAGCAAGCAAGCAGCTTGCTTGGGAGCTCACTCCAGGTCTCCCCACTCAAGGCTAAGAGTCCCAGGTTGCGCAGATTTCTCTCGCGCACAGATCCAGGCAATCAATTGGCTTCGAAGGACTTAGCAGCCGCTGCAATCAAGCAAAGACTCCTGTTGCGGATGCATGCGAAGGGAGGTGGGAAGATAGTCCCACCTCAGAAGTTGTTGGCGCATCGCAGTTGAATAAGTTGAAAAAGTGCAGTGGCCTTATCGCCTCCTGACCACGGGGTAAGGTCCCACTCACCCTCTCACCGCCTCGTCTGTGACCTTGCCTCTGTGGACCTGGCTTGACTCGAATACTCGACCTTGCACTCCTCGCCCACCACTGCACGCCGGTGGGCCTGGTCCCGGGCGCGTACCCGACCCGATTACCCGAGATGGTGGCTCTGGGAGAGCGAGCCTAAGAGAGAAAAAGGAAGAGAGAGCACACGTGGGTAGGGGTAGGTTTTGCTCTCGCAGGGAAAGGAGAAGAAGAAAAGGCCAAGGAAGAAGAAGGCAGAGGCCAGAGAAAGCTAAGGAAGAAGAAGGAACTGAAGGCAGAAGAAAGAGGAGCAGCCAAAAAGAAAGAGAAGGAAGGAGAAGAAGCTAAAGGCAAAGGAAAAAAAGTAGAGAAAGACTGAGAACAGAGATCAGAAGAAGAGAAAGGAGAAGGAAGAAAGCAGCTGCAAGAGAAGAATAGAGATAGAGGTTAGAGAAGAGAAAAAGAGAAGAAATAAAGCACTGTAGCACCCATAAGTTTAAGACATCTGAGTCACAAATTAGACATCCATTTTTTTGTGCATGTCTTCATACATTGACTTCTTTATTCTTCTGTGCTTACATTTTTGCATTACAACTCTAGTTTTCATTGCATATTATATTCAATTTCTCAAAGTTGTGCTCTTGATTTCTAAACCCCAATTTGCTCCCTGTGTTCGACCTTGGACTTAAAACTTCGAGTAATAAAATCTATTTGTTTTCGAGTAATTTCAACTATACTACGACGCATCGATTTTAAAACTTGATTTTGCCCGTAAACATCTTCCTAATTGAAGATTAGCTCTTGGTGGGTTCACACGACCATGGCGGCAGGGACCTTTTCGTGAAGAAGATGAAGTTGGGGGGTCCTTGCAAAGAATTCGAAAGTTAGGGCCATGTGTGTGAGAGAAAAGAGTCAGACTGGACCAAAATGCAAACTTTGTCAAGATGATCTCTAATTGGGCTCAAATTTTGGTACAAACCTAATTTGGATCTAAGGAATCTGATGGTGAAGTCAAATTTAGGTTTTTACCAAGTTTGACTAGGTAAATTGCGTAGAAACCCAAATTAGGTCAACTGTCCATCTGAGACTATTTTAGGTCAAAATGAATTCTAATGGTCAAAGCAAGCATACCAAACCTTAAAGAATATTTTTATATAATTTTTAGAAGGTTTAGGTGAATTTTATCCTGAACAGAACCTCAATGAATTAAGCAGATCTGTTTTTATGGTTTTAGATGTCATTTAATTCTCAAAATGCGTGAAAACCTATTTCTGTCTGCATGAACCAACTTATTAGGCATTTATGACCATTTGACCTTCAATAAAACCCTAGGAAACCCCATGATTGTTATGCAATTAAGATATTATGTTAAAATTATAGATTTACCTCTATTTTAATGCATTTCTCTTAGAAAGGATATGAAATGAATTACGGCTCTTTGAAGTTATGTAGGAGCATTTATCAATGGATTAAGACTAAATAAAGCTAGATATGGATGATGATGACATTATCATCAGCTACCCACTCCTGAGGGTAATTTATTATTGGAACCAAGTGGGTGTTCCAAAATAAATTGGATGAATCTGGTTTAGTAATCTGGAATAAGGCTAGACTTGTAGCTCAAGGTTATAACCAATAGGAGGGAATTTACTTTGATGAGACATTTGCTCTTATTGCTCGCTTGGAGTCCATTTGGATGCTACTTGCCTTTGCAAGTGCAAAGAGCTTCGTGTTATTTTAAATGGATGTCAAGAGCGCTTTTCTTAATGGTTATATTAAGGAAGAAGTTTATGTTCATCAGCCTCCCAGGTTCGAGGACCAACCACACCTAGAGCATGTATTCAAGCTTAATAAGGCATTATATGGACTTAAATAAGCTCCTAGGGCCTGGTATGATAGACTTAGGTCCTTCCTTCTTCAGCATGATTTAGAATTGGAGTTGTTGATTCAACTCTTTTTGTAAAGGGAGAAGGAAATGACATCCTATTGGTTCAAATATACGTCGACGATATTATATTTGGATCAACCAAGGAGTCCCTGTGTCAGCATTTTTGTGAGACTATGAAGACTGAGTTCGAAATGAGTATGATGGGTGAACTCAAATTCATTTTAGGTTTCCAAATCCAATAATTAGACATAGTTATCTACATTAGTCAAACAAAATATGTTCTTGAAATTCTCAAGAAGTTTGACTTTAAAAATGTAAATGGAAAAGAGACTCCAATTTCTCCATCTACTTCTCTTAGTGAAGATTTATCTAGCAAGAAGGTAGATGAAAAGAAATACTTAGGTATGATAGGTTCATTACTATACCTTATAGCCTTTAGACCTGATATTCTTTTTGCTACATGTTTATGTGCGAGATTCTAATCCGAACCCAAGGAATCTCATTTAAATGCAGTGAAAAGAATATTTAGATACCTAAATAGCACAAGAGATCTTGGTCTCTTTTATCCTAAAGCACAGACCATAGATTTATTTTCCTATAGTGATTCAAATTATGCAAAGGGTCAGACAAATCGAAAGAGCACTAGCGGCACCTATCATTTTATTGGAGAATCTCTAGTTTTGTGGTTCTCTAAAAAACTAGAGATATGTTTCACTTTCTACGACTGAAGCAGAATATATTGCTACATCACTTGCTTGCTCTTAAGTCATTTGGATGAGATAGACTTTGTATGATTTTGGATTATTTTTTGCACAATCCAAAATTTTATGTGATAGTACAAGCATAATTAATTTATCTAAAAATCCAGTACGTCATTCACATACCAAACACATCGATGTTCGACATCGTTTTCTTAGAGATAATGTGCTTCAAGGCACTATACAATTAGAATTTATAGATACACAAAACGAATTTGCAGACATTTTTACAAAACCTCTTGTAGCAGAGAGATTCTGCTTTATAAGAAGAAAATTGAGGCTTTGTATAATCAAAGAAATTCAAAATTAAAAGATTGATTACTTTATAACTTTTTTATAATTATAAAAATCCCTGAGGGCCTAATTATAATTTACTCACTTTTGTTAAAAATGGGTATACTATAATATTTTCATATTTTTGGAAATATCAGGATTTTTTTTGCAATATGGTTGCTTAACTTAGGATATTAATTACATTATCTTTTCAATACCTAAGTTCATTTGCATTTTTTCAACCACTTAAGTGGTCATGTGACTTGCGCATCATCCATCCCATATAAAAGAGGACAAGTGCAAATCCTTGCCTCATTTTGCACTCTCCAAACCTAGTTCCCATTCTCTTCAAGAACCTCTCCAAACCCTAGCCAAAAGGAAGAAGAAGGATCTCCTCCAAGTCTCTACTCAAGGATTCAAGGTATTCACTTCTTCCCTTAGTAGATCTTGTTCATTCTATACCTTGTTTTTCCCTTTCCAACAATCACTCTTGTTGTTGCATTATATTTCTCGTCAGGTACCAAATGGTATCAATATCCATCATTGGTACCGGTACTTGCTTACTACAGCAGAGTTCGCTTTTGACAGTAAGTATTGGTATTAATGATCAGTACCGGTACTTGCTCGATTTTCTGGTTGGAACTGGAACCAACTAGTACTGGTACTCACCACCAGTACTGGTACATGTAGGCTTAAGTGTGTTTTTATGTGCACACATGAAATGAAATATTCCGGCTTTCTCATTATTTTTCCTTCTCTATTTGTTGTATGTTTACAGATGACACCTAAGTCTAAAAGTAATGGAAAGGCACCTCAAGATGCATTTCACAAATTTTGCATCAATGTGGATGCCAAGTCCAAGTTTGATTGGTATAAGGACCTTAAGCTTCACCATTGTAGGCCTGTTGAGTGGAAAGACTTTTCAGAACATCTTTTTTAACTTCACTACTCATCTATTAGAACATCTCATGCATTTCTTTGATGAGTCATTTTTTTGCGGATGTTCCTGGAGTTTGTCCTAACATTAGTTGTCTATTTTTTGTAAATCTCCAAGAACAAGACAATCGAGGTCACCTTGTCTTAACCTCAAATATTTTTGGCCAAAAAGTAACAGTTACATCAAAATTTCTGTCTACTATAACACAATGTCTGAATGAAGGTCATGCTTTTAATACTCTTAAGGAGAAATTCACTTCACAAATTCATGAAACACTTTTTCTCCTTAATTGTCAGGGAAAAGCCTTGGTTGCCCCTAACATGATCTTATTTGCTAGAGTTCTATTCAGGATTTTAGCATGGAATCTAAGGGCCAAATACTCGAGATTCCATAAAATTCCTGTAGATATTTGACCCTTAATCTATGCTATTATCATAAGTTTTCCTATTAATTGGAACATGGTATGCTTCCATTTCTTAAGAGCTCATTATCATGCCTCAGCTCTACCTCTTGATATTCGTGTATCTCCCATACTTATCAAGAGTAGAATTGATCTCTCTAACTTTACTTCGCTTAGAAAAGTGGTCTACTTCAAGTGGTCCACACTCTGGAAAATGGGTGTAAAGCCTGCTAGAGAGGAATCATCCAGTGATGATGAAGAAGAAGATCAAGTTGATCCAAATGCTCAATCTTCTTCTCATCATGTTCTTGACTCATCCTCAGCATTTGTTCCCATAACTTATCCATATCCTGAAGCTGAAATGCCTTGGGTAAATTCGTCTTGTGTGTCTAGAACCAATCCTAAAATGATTAACACCTTTAATGATATTGGTCAAAATCTTTCAAATCTCAATTTTGCTTTTCATCACATGGAATGCAAGTTCCATGATCTTTCACTTTCCATTGAGTCCTCTCATTTTGTTTCTTCCACTCAACATCCTAAGCAACGGAAGCATACTCAACCAAAGGTGCCCAAAGAATACAGTTAGAGACGGCAAAAGCAATTTCAAGACTTGTCTCTTGTTTCCTCTCCAATGGTGGAAGAAGAACCTATCCTTCATGATGATGAAGAGGAAGAAGAAAATGAAGATGATGAAGAGATCTCTTATGCCAAAAGTGAAGATGATGACGAAAATGAAGATGATGAAGATGAAGAAGAAGAAGAAGAAGAAGAAGATGATGATGATGATGACGGTGGTGGAAATAACAATGGACATGTTCAAAAGTATATCAGAAATCGAAGTAGAAATTATTTTAGCCTACATTTTGTTGTATGAGACAATTTAAATATGTTTCCTTGGTTGTTAAGACTTTCCAATATGTTCATGTTTTAGTTCATGCCCTCTATGATGTATGACTTTTACAATATTGCTTGAAAGATGTTCATTTTGTTTCTCTAAATTCTTTTCTCATGCTTGGTCATTGTCTATGCATATGGTTATATTATTTTTTGTTTGACTGACAAAAAGGGGGAGAAATGGAAAATACATCATATTTAAAATAACGAAGCTTAGTTTGAGGGGGAGGTTTCACTCCTAGTGGAGTTTTTTGTATTCCTTCTCTTATGAGGTTTCTATAATTTTTAATATGGGTATTTCTATTATTTTCTCAACACCAAAAAAGGGGGAAGTTGTTGAAACCTAGTTCCACTTTTCTTTTATGTTTTGGTCTAAACAAACTATTTTAAAACTAATGAGTTTATGAAGTGTCATTTACAGGAAATCACAGGATTTAGAAAGTACGGAAGAAGTGTGGATGGCATGAAGAATGAAGTTGATTTTATATTGTTTTTATATGTTGTAATTTAGATTTTTGTGTGTCTCCTAACAAGAAAAATGATTTAGGAATTAAAATAAAAATAGAGATAATTAGGTATCATACTCCTGTTCAATCATTCATTTGAAAACGTAAAAATCGCTTCTTTGACATATTAATCGTATATTTGTGTTCAAATAGCACCTAAGATTGATTAACAAAATTTATTCAAGGTGCTTGTTGCAAGTATCGGTATTGTTCATCAGTACTGGTACATGCTAGGCACAGGTTTGGGTCCTTGTCCCAAACTATGAACAATAAGTACCGGTACTCATCATGAGTACCAGTACCAGGTGCTTAGAGTTTGTAGACATAGGTAGTGCTTGGACCTTACAAGTACTGGTACTAATCACTAGTACTGATACATGTAGGTCACAGTTTGTAACTTGACCCAAATATGTGAGTCACAAGTACCAGTATTTATCATGAGTATTGGTGCTTGGTGACTTAGTTGGTACTCAATTGTAAGCACTAGGTACCGGTACCTATGATGAGTACCGGTACTCGGGCTTTGTTGGAGTGGCTGCTGGTTAACTGTGAGCAGTCAATACTGGTACCACAGCTTTAGTACCAGTACCAACTAACCATTGTGGTTAATCTGAATGGCTATTTTGCAATTAATCTTATCTCTAATTTTCCCATTTTGCCCCTAACGACTAGTAAATGTAGGAGAGGTGTTTAGTGGCCCATATAAACACCTTTTGTTTGTCATTTGTACACAACATGAGTTGCCAGATTGATCAACTATCTTTTATGCTAATTCTTGTTGGAGACTTAGGAACTTAGTTGTAAGCTAAATTGTTTCTTGCTTACACCTGTATTTTTTTTGTTTTTATCTAATCTTGTAATTGGGTTGAGGTAACCCGTTAATTACCTCCATTTATAGTAAATTGATTCCCTCCATGTTGAGAGAATTGGCTTAAAAATTCTAAGTCGGGAGACTTAGGTAGTGGAGTACTCAAGTGAGGGGAACTATTATATATTTGGTGTACTATTTTTGTGGTTTGCTTTCTTTGCATATTTTTATTTACCACACTATTCATTCCCCCTTTTGTTGTGCTTGTGCCTTTTAGATCCTAAAGTGATCTCCTCCAACCTTTTCTCTGCCTCCACATCTCGACGCTATAAGGTGTAAAGTTCAGTGTGTATACTGTCGTCGTGGGCGGACGAGGAGGAACCTTTCCTACCATACCAGGAGGATATCGTTGCACTCCTCCCTGCGCTATAGACGAAGCCTCCACACTCTGGAGGCATCACGGTCGTGAAGGCCTCCTCTGGTGTGAGAGGGGTCCACGGAACATTACCAGAGGTCTTGTCTGTGACCTCAGAAGGATGGATCAAATCCATCATACGACCCTATAAGTATATATATATTTGCAATTAGTTTTTATATAATTGAAATTAATATAACTAACTTTTATTTACTTTCATGTGTCTCCTCATATGTCGGATGTATTCATGCATGTAGGCCATCAAGTGTTTGTTTACTATGAGTCTGCTTATGGACTCCCACTCGATCTAATTGAGTACCCTTGTACGTCTTCGCTTGAAAATGAATATTTTCATGTTATTTTAATTTAACTAAATTATTTTAATTTTATTTCAAATATTGAATTAGTAAACTTACATATCTGTCCTGTAGTGAGTCAATACTCATTCGACCCAAGTAGTGGGTCTGGACAGGAGCTCAAGCCCTATTGGCCTTATTTTTTCTGATTTGCTCTTGTAAGAAATATAAATTTTATTACTAAAAGATTATGTGATTATTCGTTATAAAATCAGTATAGAAATAAAATTTGAGAGTATTTATTTACCTCTACTACTGGATCACTCCAATGCTCGTAACACTCCTTCCAAATGGAAGGTGCAATCGTAGGAGGCACATTTCTCAATGACTCCTCATATGACATATTATCAAAATAATGATATAATTTTACAAAATTTTTTAGAAAATTTTAATTATATATAAATAATTAAATAAATTTAGAATTTGAAATAAATTCATACCATACTCTTCATCTCCTCTCTCCATCTACGATGTATCTTGCCTGAATGTTGTAGGATAGGCTTGGACACATTTGAATTATCACCCCAATCAAAGTGCCCTGTATTCAATAATATATAAATCATTTATAATTGTTATACATATGAATGAAATAATTTCACATTTATATCTGCTACTCCCGAATAATGGACGCCGTCGACTCCTTGGCGACCCTCTACCATTTGAAGCAGGAAAGTGGCATGGTTGCCTTAACAATCGTGGCTAACTGGCTTGTAAAGATGGGGTAGTTCTTCATTTTCTAGCTGCGGTAATGGGCATCGTAATCCTTGTGCCCTCCAGTAGTCTGTTGAGGTTCTCATTTCGTGTTGAACCTCACATGTTTTTCCTAGTTGAAAACATGAATAAGCATATGATAAAAGATTAAATAAGTGAAATTAAATATAATAAGCTTTTGAATGAATTTATTTTAAATTCTTACCAACAATGGTGCCTACTTGAGTATCAGGCTGTTGTGATGTGCCAACCTGAGTTTCTGGCTCCTACGTCATGCCAGCTTGAGTATCTGGCTGCTGAAATGGCTGCTCTACCTCCTCATCCATAGCCCCCTGCTACCCTAGCAACTCCTCATGATGGGTCTCAAGTTGAGGATTCACCTAAACATCATATTTATCGAAGATTGATGATTGACCTCTATGAAAAGAGTGACGGTACTGGGCTAAAATATGTGGAGGGAGGTACTGGAGATAGTGGGAGGGAATCTCAGTATAATGGGTATTAAGAGGAGGCTAGGAAATAGGATGCTGGGAAATAGGAGGCAGAGACTGTGCCTCCTCCCTAACTTCATGCGTAGGTGGTGGTCTACCCCTGGCAACCCCCTCTGTGGCCTCATCTACACATAAATAAAAATAGAAGTAAACATATATTGGAAAATGCAAATGATAAAAGGAAAAAATGTAAACAATTACTTTTAAAAAAGTAACTAAATTTAAATTGAGTTCATTAGAAAATAAATGCTCTTATACCTTAAACATCAGTATCTATTGCACCAAGACCTATTTTTGCTTCCACTAGAATTTCTTGATATGCTTTAGATGTAACAAAAATTTCATTATCTTCTTTTTCATCGAAGAAATCACAAGGCACAATTTTTATTGGTATAATCCACCCATTCCTGCTATTGTTAGGCACAAAAAAACTTGTGATACTTAGTAGGATAATGTGAATGGTTCAGCTGTTTGAAAAATTTGATGGTTCAAAGTTAAACTAATGAAACCATGTTTATTATCTTTTTTGAAACTAATCCCTTCCTTAAAAACATCAAACCAAGCGCAATTAAATAAAACCACCCTGCGGTCGTATCTGAAGCTCATCTCCACGATCTCAATGATTTGTCCGTAGTAGCCAACACAACCTATTCCAATATCGTAACTGACTAGAACTCCAGTCTGTTGTGATGCCTTCGCATTATCGATTGACTATATTCATAACCTGAATCTGTTAATTATGCAACTAGAATGATAATGTCCATAACTCAACGAAGTCTCTCATATTACATGGAAGTCATCCACCCAATGTGGGTCCTTATTTTGTTTCATCTGATACACACGCTGCTTAAACCAACTAAGGAACTGCAGCTCTTGAATGGCATGAGGCGAAAGCTGTTTAAATTCATCGAGAAAAGGATTGACATCAGGAATCTGTTTCAAGATATACAAGTGAGCTAACTGTCGATCCATTAAATCGATCGTTCTATATTTTGTGTGCATGATAGACCTTCCCCTTGTGTCAAAAATTGTTAAATAATCATCACTTATTTCGTTGTATCCCCCATCAAAATTCCTCTCCAATCAATTAAATTTGTTGTCAACATTGTCCATGTACATAGCACAACAGTTTATGCATTCTTCTAAAAGGTAACCCTCGACTATTGAATGCTCTGGCTTAGCTTTATTGAAAACATAATCTTTAGCTTCTTTATGAATTTCTCAACTAGATACATTCATCTATACTGTACAGGCCCACCAACTCTTGCTTTATTTGCAAGATGTACCGTCAGATGCACCATGCCATCGAAGAAAGCTGAGGGAAAATTTTGTTGCATTTTGTAGAGTGTAATTATAATTTGATCATTCCAATAGTCTAGAATTTTACAATACAAAGTCTTCAAGCAAACGACTTAAAAAAAATATCTCATCTCAGTGAATGAATCGACCATTGGATCTGGCACCACTCCACGAATAGCTAATGAAAATAAAATTTGCATTGAATCGTGACTTTCCAGTCCACTGATCTTCTTCTAAACTTCATTCACACAGCATGAGAGCTGTAAGAAAAACTTGTCTGGGACCCGAATTCCTTTAAAAAAAGAGAATATCTTATCCCTTTGTCCTTGTAGACTGTACATTGCTGGTTGCATTTCTTGTCTTTTGTTGACATGTAGATCTAGATAGATATCCAGTTTCTTCATGTCATTTCTCGATCTTAATGTGTCATTGAAATTCTCTGTTAAATTCAACATGTCTAAGATGTTGTCCATGACATTTTTCTCAATATGCATGACCTCAAGATTGTGACATATTGTAGGATCTTTCCCATATGGAAGCTCCATGAAGAAGATACTTTTATTCTTAAAACTAGAGTCATTCAATGCTATCAGATCTTTGTTGAAGGGGCCACCCAGTCGTACGTTGGAAATCTTTTGTACTTTACCATTACTTCAGTCCTTGATAGTCGAATTGAATTTGTTGACAAATTATTTCTCGAATTCCTGCTTGAATGCTGACAAGTTATACCGTCAAATCTATCTTTAAACTATGCACCATGCCATCTATGCTCAATTAGAAGAAATCTGCGATGCCCTAAATATCCAAATTTATTACTTTCACAGAGTTGCAAATGATGTGTATCTTCCATACATATTGGGTAGGCAAACTTCCCTTTCTTGCTCCATCCAGAAAGATTCGCATATTCTAGGAAGTCATTAATGATCCGTAGCAAAGCCCAGTGCATCTAAAAGAATTATTTATTCTTGCATCATACGTCTGAGTATCATTGTGCCATAATTGTTTCAATTCATCTACTAACGGCTGTAAATAGAGGTCAATTGCATTTCTTGGTTGCTTAGGACCTGCGATTAAGAGGGTCAACATCATAAACGAGGATCGCATGCATAGCCAGGGAGGTAAGTTATAAGTAACAATCATGACTAGCCATATAGAGTATGACGGGTACATGTTCTTAAATGGATTAAACCCATCGCTTGCAAGTCCAAATCTGACATTACGTGAATCCTCTGCAAAAGATAAATGCCTATTGTTGAAGTTTTTCCACTCCTCTGAATCAGTTGGATGGTGTATATGACCATGTCTTAACTTGTTCTCGTAATGCCACCTCATCGACGTTGCAATCCTACTCGAAAAAAATAGCCATTGCAACCGTGGAATTAATGGAAAGTAATGAATAACCTTTTTGGCTTGTTTCCTCTGTCCTATATTTCTTTCCTTACCACATTCTGGGAAGGAAGTCAAATTAGCGTACTCATTTCTATATAACTGTTGATCACTCTGAAATGGGTTTTAAAATCATCGCATTGCACTATAGTTGAATCAATGTGAAAAACAAATAATATCTATACTTGAAAGAAATCTAATGTCGTTCGTTGGGAGCAAGTGGCAATTCAATCTTAAAATCACAATTCTAAGTAAAACATATGAGCAATTGCAATCAAAATTGATTCAAAATGTTATAGCAATAATATCAAGTAGTAATGTGCAAAAAGAAGAGGGTAAAATGGTGATTTGAATCACCAAATTACCCTACAATATTAAGCTTTCCAAGTTCTCAATTAACATAATCATATAAGCCAAGCAAGTCTCAATTTAACCAACAGAACCAAGGTAATAGTAGATATCAGACAAAAGAATAGGCTCTCAGATGCCTTAACCGATGCTCAATAGATAGAGGCAAAGGTCTCTTCCTTCGTTCTCTTCAAGCCTCAAGGAGAGGCATAGGCACAACAACTTTAAAGGCAAAGGCCTCTTAATCGGGTAAAGTGTAGAGAGGGCATGAGGCAAAACACCCCCTTCTCTTTCTTTTCTTCTCTTCCCTCTCAGAACCCCGCTCTAATCGGTGAAACAGGCAGGCAACCGGATTTGGCCAGACCTGTGTGGCGTGACAGCGGGTGAGGTGTGCATATGGGTGTGCGTGTGGGGACCTCACCCCCAGTGCGTGCTGAGGCAATAAGCCGGATGCACAAAATCAATTTAAATCGTACAGAGTCTTCCGTATCCGATGTGGGACTACCTTGCCCCTGTTCTTCGTGTAGTAGGCAGTGAACTTCCTTGGCCAAATTGGAGTAGTGTTGCATTCGAGGTCTCCAATCAGGGACCTGGGAGTCTGGAGCTAGTGGTTTCACACCATTTGGAGGTGATGCCTGGGGTGTCTGAAGCAAGAACACCTTCTTCAAGGTGTGCGTGAAGCTTCGTTAATGGCGGTGGTGACTTAATACTTGAAAAAGACAAACATGGGCTAAGTACCCCAGTCAGTACCTTTAGGAGCTTTGCCTTGATGAGGCTAATGAGAGCCTCATCATGAGCCCTAACTAGCTCATTTTGACTTGAGAAAGTAAACAAAAGCTCCTGCATAACCTAAAGGAAGACCTAAGTCAAAGGTTTACTGTTCTGAGAAGGAAGCATGAACTAAAGGGTAAAACTACAATTTTACCATTGCAGTGCATAAACAGGATTTCTTAGAGTCATAACATAAGTCAAGTGGTCTGAATAAGATAAAAAGTGGGATGGTTCAGTCAGAAATGGGTTATTGTGCAATCCAAGAATTAAATGACATTCTGTAACCCTAAAATAGACTCGCTTAATTCAATAAGGTTTTGGCCAGGATAAAAATCAACTAAACCCTCTAAAATTCATGGAATAATATCCCTTAGGGTTTAGAACCTTCAATTTGGCCTTTGAAACCTATTTTGAACTAGATTGGGGTCCTAGCTCAGTATTTAACCTAATTTGGGTTTTTATGCAAAATATCTAGGCAAACATGGTCAAACCTAAAATCCAACTTCACCATTGGATTCCTTAGATCCAAATTAGGTTTATACCAAAATTTGGGCCTAAGGGAAGGTCATCTTGAGCTACTTTGCGAAATGGTCCACTCAATTACATTCTGGCCCCTAACTTTTGAAAAAATCCTTTCATAGAGCCCCCTAGCTTCCTCGCCACCCTTGCATTCAGGTCCTCCCACTCCGGCAAGGATTCAAGGCTAATATCTCCTCGAATCCTCATAGATCTCCCAGATTTGGAAAGGAGATTCTCTGAGGATTTCTCCATTGATTAAACGCGATCTCCAGATCAAATTTACACCTAATCGCTCGTGTGAACGCTCGAGAGATTTGGGTATCCTAACCACCTTCCTTCTCCGATGAGGAGTTTGCGCTGGAAGGCTTGCCCTCCAAGCACCAGAAGCTCGGCCAGCGACTATAAAAAGATCCTCGGTCCTTTGCGAATCCCCCAAGCTTGGTTTGGCCGAAGAATCCTCCAGAATTCCTCTTTCCCCTCTCCAACCATGTAGCCCACAAGCTCCGGCGACTCTCCCTCCCTCCTCTCATCACTCTGCCACCATACCAGTGGCAGGGTTTGCTTTGCCTCGTTCCTCCGCGTTGTGCCGCACTGGCGCACACCTCTCTGACCTCCTCCTCGTCGCCGTTATCTTCACCTCAGGGGTGTCTTCTCCGACAATGGCACACACGTGCTGTTCGTCTCCTCTGCCTCCCCTTTGCTCCAATCACCTCAGATAAGTTCCTCTTCCCCTACTCTTTCTTTTCCCTCCTTTTATTGCATAAACCACCCCTCGACTGCCACTGTCCGCCCTCATCTTCGTCATCTCTGGCTGACCTCCAGCGAGATGCATCCATCACTCCACACCTTCACACGCCTCGCCACCAACCTCTTCACCTCTGCCATCGACCACTGATCACTTTCCGCCCAGTCACTACCCGCCACACACGCCCCACATTCCACCGAACAAACCCACACACATGGACACAGTCCGACCTAGGCACGCATGCCTAGGCCATTCTGAGCCACGCCGACCCCCGTCTCACCTTCGTTGTGATACGGCGAAGGTTTTCCTGCAGTTTGACAGGGCTGTGAGGCCATTTTCATGCTGACAGGTCCCACCCCTTGCCACCATTGACGAAGATGCGAAGCTTGCTTGCGAGCTTGCATCAGGTGGTCTTGCTCCAGGAAACCAGGTGTTCGGTGCGTAGCTTTCCTCCGCGAACCACATCAGCCACAGGGGTGAGGTCCCTCGCCCTCTCACGCCTCGTTCGCGACCTGCCCCCGCGGACCTGACACCTGACCCGGTTACCTAACCTAGCACTCTTCGTGCATCACACTCACGTCGGTGCGCCTAGACTCGGTCGCGCACCCGACCCGATTACTCGGCTCTGGGGGAGCATATCGAAGAGAGAAATAGAGAGAGAGAGATGTGGGGAGGGTAGGGGGTAGGTTTTGTTGCGTGGTGTTGTGCAGGAAAGAAGGAGCTAAGGAAGAGGTGTAGCAAGAGAAGAAAAGGAAGAAGGAAGCGGCTGAGGGACTTAGGAAAGAAGGTAGCTGCAGCAAGGAAGGAAAAAGGAGAAGAAGAAAAGAGCCACACTGTAGCAGAGGAGCGGCAGAGCAAGGGAAGAAAAAGGAGAAAGAAGAGGAGCAGGGATTTAGTCGCAGGAAGACAAAGAAGAGAAAGAAGAGAGAGAGCAAGGGCAGAAGAAAGAGAGAAGCAGGAGCGGCCAAGCAGAATAAGAAGAAGACAAGGAAAGTTAAAGAAGAAAAGAGAAGGTGCAGCCAAAGAACAAAGCTAGAAGAAGCCCAGCTGCAGAGCAAAGAAGAGAGAAAAATTACATATAAAGCACTGTAGCAAGATTTTTTAAGACATCTGATATTTTATTAGGCGTCCAATTCTTTTGAGCATTATTTCTACATTACATTACTCTTCAATTTTGGTTGAATTAGTTATTGCTTTTTATTGAGAGTTGTGTTCTTAACTTTTGAAATACCCAATTGCTCCCTGTGTTCGACCTCGGATATTTGATTTTCGAGTTATAAATTCTTATTTGTTTTCATGGCAATTTCATCTATATTACAATGAGACATCTTTTAAAACATGATCTAGCCATGTAAACAGAGGCGAAGTCATCGGCGGTGGTTGCGTGGTGTGAGTGTATGTGTGGAGGTTGTACGACCTCGGTGAAACAGTACGGAAGTGTGGGTGTCGGGTGAGGTGTTAGAGAGGCTAATCGAGTGAATTAGGTGAGAGCTTTGGTTGGTGGATGCTTGGTAATGTTGATGGGGGTGATAGCGGCGTGATTCGAGTAGTCGAGCGGCTGATTGGCGACGCCGGAGCTTCGTCGGAGCGGAGGAAGGTGAAGGCGGTCGGGGTGATACGACGGTCATGCATGTGTTGCGAGTGTAGGAGAGAGAAGTAGAGTGAGAGAGAGAGACATAGGACTTAGCTAGGTGGGAGAGAGGCGGAGGCTGCAGGTTGTGATCGACTGACGCTAGAGAAGACAGAGAGAGTGGTGGAGCAGCAACGGTGATGTAGGCAGAGGAACGTTCTCCCTTTGGTCAGGGAGGATTACGACGGGGAGGAGGGTCAAGAGGGCTGACCAATTTGGTCGTTGGACTGCCAGAGGAAGGGGATCGAAGGAGGTCATTAGAGTAGTGGTCGTTGGTGGCCGGATGAGGTGATTTAGGGGTTGAAGATGTGTGGTATTCAATAGGGCTTCTTTTATAGGCCATAGGAGGCCTTTCCAAGCTTGGAAAGAAGCTTCCAGGCTTGAAAGGTCCTCGGAAAATAGGATACTCGAACCTTCAAACGGTTCACATGACCTTTGGAAAAGAATTGGAGCCCAAGATCGGTCTCATGTGGAAGGGAATTCCACAAAGAATCTCCGGTTCAATTTTACAAAGGTTTGATTGAGAATCGAGCGAGATATCTCAGCTCGAATCTCGCCGAAGCAAGGTGCATTCACACCAATGGTGGTAGGGACCAGCTTGTAAAGAAGATGACAAAAGTTAGGGAACCAAAGGCAGATTTTTTGAAAGCCAGGGGCACGGGTGTAAGAAAAATAGCCAGACAGACCAAAATGTAAACATGGTCAATATGACCTCAGAATGGACCAAAATTTTGGTACAAACCTAATTTTTACCTAAGGAATCCAATGGTGAAGTTAGATTTAGGTTTTGACCACGTTTGACTGGAGAAATTACACTATTACTCAAATTAGGGCAAAAGTCTGTTTGTGGCTCTGTTTTAGGTCAAGACGGGTTCTGATGGTCAAATTGAAGGCACTAAACCTTAGAGAATATTTTTCTATGAATTTTAGAGGGCTTAGGTGAATTTTATCCTGACTAGAACTTCAGTAATTAAGCAGGTCTATTTTTAGGGTTTCAGATGTCTCTATTAATTCCTGTAACGTGTGAAAACCTGTTTCGTTCTGTATGAACCCTCCTAATAGATTCTAAAGCAAATTTGCCATTTGTTCAACCGCTGAGAGAACCTGTGGATATTATGATTTTTTGATAGAATGGTAAATTTGCAGAAAAAACCCTGCTTTCTTATTTTCTTCTCAGATTAGTGTTTTATGCCCTTAAGACCTTCTGATGGATATGTAGGAGCTTTTATTCACTTAATCAGATCAAATTGAGATAGTTATGGCTCATGATGGTGTTCCCATCAATAACACACAGTCATTGGGACATCCATGAATCTTTTCACAATTCATACTAAGTATGTAGATTTGCTTCTTAGCTTCATACCATGACTCTAGCACATCGTAGGGATTATTCAAAAACTCCCTTACATATAAATTGAAGCACCTCCAACATCATTTTCGTTGTAGCTCTATCCATATCTTTCATATGAAATAATATCAATAGAATGGGCAACCTCAACATGAAACTTATTCCAGGCACGATAAGCTCCTCAACTGCTTTCATTACATCATAAAACTGATTACAACCATTAAGTCCCTCCTCATCATTTGTAATTTTAGGTTCAACCTCTCTCATCTCATGCAGCATCTCATCGATTTGATTATCATCATCTTCCTCGTCATCACAATCATCCACTTCCATTATATTCCGTGTGCCATCCTATGTTGGTTCCTCTCCATGTGTAGTCCACTTCGTGTAATGCTACTACCAACCATTACAGATCACGCGTTTTAGAACTATCTTCTTATCCTAGACAAATCCATTGAAATACTTCCTACACAGACATAATATTTTCTCCAAAAATTCTCTACATCTACATTGTTTCCTATTTTCATGAAAGGCTTAATCTAGGAATGAGATTACTCTACTCTTATACATAAGGCAATCCAAATTCTTCAGACCAATCCAAGACTTGTCCATGATAACCTAAAATTTTATTGCAAACAACCCACAAGTTAAGAGCAAATATTAAGAATGTATTTGTATTTTAAAGAAGATTTTCACTTTATAGCCCATCCCCAAATATTTGATCATAATGTTACTTGTTACATGGAACTAGTGTGTGGAGAAATTTTGGCAGCACCTTCCCGCACTTCTCTAGTATACCCACCAAGACTAACCTTAACTATGTTCCCAATAGCTTGTATTAAAGGGCACTTTAGGAACGAAGCTAAGATTAGTTGGTATACTAGAGAAGAGCGAGAAACTACATATGAAATTTCTTTACACATTAGTTACATGTAATAAGTAACCCTAAGTTGTGATCAAATCATCAAGGACCCCCTTTAGCTTAGAACTTCTCTAAACTAAGGACAACACTTATGGCATGTTATAAAGGTAACGCATCGTGCATGTAAGTGAGGTATACACATACTCTGCATTGTCCGTATAACATGATCATAAGTCTCGACGGGAAAGTATTTTGACACAATTATATTCCTCCCATAACCTACTACCTAGGGTTTAGAATACTTATTGTTTGTCATGAAGTGCTTCTAAATTTGTGTAAGTGTGTGAGACTAAACGATAGAATACAAAAAATTGACAATCAAAAATTTTATTTTTAATTTATTTTCTTTATTACAAACTTCATCTACAAAAATCGTCACCTTAACCCCAAATCACTAAAACCTAACTTAGGCCCTAACCCCTAAGCACTAAACCCTACCCTAAACCCTAAACATTAAACAAGTCCATTAAAATATAAATCTTACACCATAAATCAAACACCTTTATACCGAAACTCAAAATCCTAAAACCTAAACCATAAAATTGAAAACCTAAATCCTAAATCCAAAACACTAAACTCTAAACTCAAAAACCCTAAAACCTAAACCCAACACCCAACACCAACCCTAAACTCTATACTCAAAACCCTAAAACCTAAACCCAACACCCAACACCAACCCTAAACTCTATACTCAAAACCCTAAAACCTAAACATAAAATCCAACACCCAACCCTATACTCTAAACTCAAAAGTGTAAAACTTAAATCCAAAATTGAACACTTTAAATCCATAACCCTATCTTTAAAATAAATACCCTCAAACCTAAACCCAAAAGCCAAAACCTAACACCCTAAATCCTAAATTGAAAATCCTAAACTCTAAACTCAAAATGCTTAAAATGCAATATGCTAAATCCTAAAATCTATACTCAAAACCCTTAACCTAGCATTTTAAACCCTAAAATCAAAACCCGTAACTCAACACTTAAAGCTTAAAATCAAATTCCATCATCAATTGAAAACTTATACCTAACATCCTCAACCCTAAAATTAGAAGGTAAACTCAAAATCAAACAAATTTTGGCAGAGTTTCCCCTATAATATTATAAATTCGCATTTCCTTCAAAAATACAATAAATCATAGATAGCATGTGGGCACACCCCACATGTAACGTAATAAATTCAACATTACCAGTTTTAAATTGTGGGCACACCCCACTTTCAAATTAAAGAACAGAAATAACCTAATCTAGTAGGAAAATTAATTACTTGATTACATAATGTAAATTTATTTAATTACATGAAATAATTTGTACTAAGTAACAAATTTTATTTAATTACATGCAAATTACATTAAAAAACTATATTAGCTGCAAAATTGAATAAAATGCATCTCAATAAAATTTGATAAATTGAATAATTTACATGCAAATTATAATAATAAGTAAATCTAATTAAAAAAAAGGAAAAGCAAAGGGGCGGGTGGAGGAGAGGGGTGTAGTGGTAGTGAGGGGGGTCTACAAAGATGGGCTAGCACAGGAGGGTGGCAGCATGACACTGGTTGGGGGGCACTTGATGATAACATCATCATCAGCCATAGCTAGCTCTAATTAGTTAGAATCAATTAACAACTACTCCTACATAACCGCTAGAGAGTCATAATTCATTGCATATCCTTTCTGAGAAGAATGCATTAAATCAAGGTTAAATCTGCAGTTTTAACAGAAGATCATAAATTCAGAGTAATCATGGGATTTTATAGGAGTTAAATGAAGATAAAATGAACATTAATGACTAATAAGAGGGTCCATGTAGACATAAATGGGTTTTCATGCATTTGGAGAATTAATGGACACCCGAAACCCTAATTTTAGACCTGCTTAATTAACAAAGGTTCTGGTCAGGATAAAATCCATATAAAACTTCTAAAAATCATAGAAAAATACTCCATAAGGTTTGGTATCTTTGATTTGACCATTGGAACCCATTTTGACCTAAAATAGTCATAGACAAGAAGTTGACCTAATTTAGGTTTCTACGTAAATTGCCCAGTCAAACTTGGTAAAAACCATAATTTGACTTTACCATCAGATTCCTTGTGTCAAAATTAGGTTTTTACCAAAATTTGGACCCAATCTGAGATCATCTTGACCTAGTTTGCATTTTGGTCCAGTTTGACTCTTTTTCTCTCAAATAGCCCCTCATCTTTCGAAATCTATTACAAGGACCCCTCTAACTTCATTGTCTTCTTCACCAAAAGGTCCCTACCACCATGGTCGTGTGAACACACTTGCAGCCGACCTTCACTTAGGAAGATCTCCCTGATTTCACGCTTAAACCCTTCCAAAATTGAAAGAACTCTTAAGAGAATCCTCTTCAATTTGATCTGCATCTTAGGCTATGATTTGTACCCAAATCATCATGGGAACCATTCAAAGATCTGGGTTTCCTACTTCATGAAGGTTCCAAGCTTCCAATCCAGCCTTCTTAATGCCCCTTAAATGACCCTTAGTGCACGATTGTTCTCTTTAGCTTGGTTTGGAGGTCGGAATCCCCTTCTTCTCTTCTCCCCAACCTCCTTCTCCAGCAACTTCGGTGACCCTCTTCGACTACCTTCTTTGCTTGCCATCACAATTGTTGGAAACTAGTTCCATCTCTCTTCAATGCTTTGGTGTTAACAAAACTATTTTAAAATCTAATGTGTTTATGAAGTATTACAGGTCAAAAGAATCTATGGATGCAAGCAACAAGATAGCATATAAAGGAAGATGACTAGAAGGCTATAGTTTTTTTTGTATTAATTGTATTTTAGAATCTTTGTATGTCTCCTAACAAGTAAAACATAATCTTGGAGTTAAAATCAAAGTAGAGATAATTAGGGTTCAGAATATTGTTCTTTCATTCATTTCAAAACTCAAAATCGATTCTTTCAAAATAAAGTCGTTTAGAGTAGATGGGATAACTCTAAAAATTGACTTACACTTATAATATTTGGTACTTATAGCAAGTACCGGTACTGGTCATAAGCACTGGTACATGCTAGGCACAGGTTTGGGCCTAAGTCCCAAACTGTGAACAACAAGTACTAGTACTCATCGTGAGTACTGGTACCAAGTGGTCATAGTTTGTGCACTTGATTTTGCCTGGACCTTACAAGTACCGGTACTAATCACTAGTACCGATGCATGTAGGTCACTGGACCCAAATCTGTGAGTCATAAGTACCGGTACCTAGTGACTTAGTTGGGCTGACTGTAGGCAGTCAGTACCAGTATCAAAAGTTTAGTACTGGTACCAACTAACCGTTGTGACCAATCTGAACAGCTATTTTGCAATTAAACCTATTTCTAATCTTCCCAAATTACCCTTAATGGCTAGTAATCATAGGGAAGGTGTTTAGAGGATTATATAAGCATACTTTGAGTGTCTTTTGCATAGAACCAAGAAGCCAAAATTCTATCCTTGCCTACACTTTCAATTCTCAATTTACTAGTTGCAAAAGAGCTTGATTTGTTGCATTCCTTTCAAGGCCTCTCTCCATTTGCAACAAGTCATCAAAGGCGATCGTGTTCTTCATTGTCCAATCATTTGTTTTACGCCTTAGTATTCTCGTTAGATTAATTTACATACTTTTATTAAGCAATATACTTGTTGGAGACTTAGGAATTAGTTGTAAGCTTTTTGCATTTTTCTTACACCTGTATTTTTCTTTCTTTTTGATATCTTGTAATTGGGTTGAGGTAACCTGTTAATTACCTAAAGTGATTAGTAAATTGATTCCCTCTAGGTTGAGGGAATCGGGTTAAAAATCCTAAGTCGTGAGACTTAGGTAGTGGAGTACCCAAATGAGGGGAACCACTACATATCTTGTGTGTTTTTGTGGTTTGCTTTGTCTTGCAATTTTTTATCTACCACACCATTCATCCCCCCTTCTAGTGTGCTTGTGATTTACAGATCCTATAATTGACAGTAGTCGGCGGGAACTTCTTCCTCTCATTCCTCTGCGCATCGCGATACCAGTGAGCACCGCCTACCTCCCCTCGTTGTTGTCGCTTCTCCTCCTCAGAGATTTCGTCTTCTCCAAATCCGGTGTACCACCAGCAAGGACCATCCTCCCCTTTCATTTGTTAGAGTTAGGTTAGTTAGGTTTCTCTCCCTTTCCACTTCATTTCCCTCACTTTATATCTCTGTTTTGACCTAAGATGCTGCCTCACGCCCTTCGTCTTCCCCACTCACGGTCGAGCTCCGGCAAAGCCTCCACTCCTCCACAGGCCACCAAACACCTTTCCATCAAGCCCAAAAGCATCGCCACAGCTCCGCGAACCAAACACCTCTTCCTATTTCATCTTCCACCCACTCTCGTGACCCACCGATCTACCAACCTTCACACGACCTCCTCCGACTTCGCTAGGCCTCCATATGCACTCCCATGACACGAGGAAATCGCCATCACCTTCGCCGTCCTCTGACGACCATCCTGAGATGATTTAATGTGGCCGTGAGCCCGTCCTTCATGTTTCAGGTATACGCCATTCATCGCCGCCACGGCCTCCATCTCTGAAAATGTACGCAGTCCTTCGGCCGTGTTCTTCATCAGAGTCACCCCCAGGTCACGCGGATATGTTCTACTTACACGCCCAAGTATTCTATTGGAAGCCTTCTCCTCAGCTGCTGCACCAAATTAAGTGAAGCATCCAAAACAACCATGCACGAAGAAGATGTGGGAAAGATAGTCCCACATTGTGGGATTCCAAAGCAGTAACCGCGGCTATATTATTTTTGTGAAATGTGCTATTCGCCCATGTCACGAGGGTTGGGTCCCCTTTACCTGCACATCCACTTAACCCACCTATGCCACTCCTAGATTGCGACCCACGCATGTAGGCTTGGACACTATGCATGACCCGATAACCTGATTGAGATCCAAATTTACACTAGGTTTGAGAGAGAAGGAAGAGGTGAAATTGTGAGAGAGCAGGGGAGGGTTTTGCTCTCTTGTGAAGAAAGCCCTTGTGCTGTGCAGCTTGACACTTACTCACAGAAGGGAATTGATTTCCTTGTGTTGTGAAGGAAAAGGAGACTCTGAAGAAGAGGCTTGAAAGAAGGAGAAGGATCGAGAAGTAAAGAAGGAAAGTGGAAGAAGAAGATAAGGAAAGGAGGAAATGTAGAAGAAGAGAAGAGGCAAAAGAAAAAGGCTCTGAAGAGCACTGTAGCAAGGCCGCATTTAAGTCGTCTGATGGAATGCTTTGTCGTTTGAAGATACTGTGACCACTCATCTTGCATGGCATTTCTAATTGATGATACTCTTTAAATATTTGAGTAGTTAATATATGCTTAATTAAGGCTAATAATTGGTGATCTATATCACCATTATTTTGTCTTAGATTTCTTTTTATCATTGTGATCTATTAAATTACTCATGCTTATAATTGAATATCAATTTGAATAGATATTATTCATTGAATATCTCTTTTGTGCTTCGATTATGGTGCTCATTTATATGTAATTAAGGATTGGCGCATGAATTCCATATTTACTCATTGTGTTCGACCTCGAACTCTATTGTAGATTCTGAGTTATAAATTTTATTTGTTTGAGAGCTATTTGTCAACTATACCACAATGCATTTCCTTAAAACTCGATGAAAAGCTTGACAACATTTTGGCGTTATTGTCGGGGAGCAACACACAATTCTCACATTGTTCTCATCTTTCTTGATTATTTATCTGAGCACTAACTTGCCCTGTTTGTTTTCTTATCATTTTTGCGAGGTACATCATAAGGAGATCTTCCTTGCAAATCGACCACTCCCAAGGCAGGTAATCTCTCTTCTTCCCTAATCAATCTCCTAACCTTTGGAAGAGAAAAAAGGAAATAAACTAATTAGGGTTCATCTGCCTTACTTTTCTAGTAAATATCACTTAAAAGGCAAGTTTCCTAATTTGCGAAAAAAATTACATATGATTGAAGCCTAAGATGATTCGGATTAGATATTCCCCATCCTAATTTCCTATACCTACTAGGGATTACGCTTAATTTCTGATCGCCTTGGACCACACACTTCTTGTTTGAAGTCCAAGGTGAACATTTTTAAGATGAAATTGGACTCGAAATAAAGCCAATTTGGGTTTCAACATTACGGTTTGAAGTGCTAGTTCGCACTTGCCTGAATTAAAGAAAATTGACCCTCTCACATTTGTATGCTACCCAAACCATTGCTTGAAAAGAATTAATCACTTAACCCTAAAATTAGGCTCTAATTTCACTTGAACCTTAAAAATTGTAAACCTAACAACCTGAGAGTCAATTCAGGGTGATTTCTGGGTCGTGACCTAGATTTCATTGTTCATCTTTTAGGATAGGTCAGCTGAAGTTGGTCTACTTTGTGAGCCAATCAACCTCCAAATTAGGTCACAAATCAAATCAATTTCTAAATCAAGTGAAATCTAAGGCACAAATTAGGCTAAAATTGGTAGACTTAAGGTCTCAATTCATACATTCCGGTTTACTTGGAACCGCAGTGACAAGGAAGGTCGGGTGAGGGAAGCCCTGTAACCCATGGGGATGCTCTACCGCGTAGTCCTCTTTGCAGGGCTTTCCCTTCCTAGCCACCTAGGTAATTCTTGGGTGTGCGGATTTTTGATTCAGAGCCATCATCTGCCTTGAAATAAGCCTTAGTTATCCAAAAATCTTTGGGTGCCTTGATTGGGTCCAATTCACATCCAGTCCCTCATCTCTTCTATTAGAGCACACACATAGGAAAGGTCATAAGGTTGTTAACCTAAGAGATCTCATTAAATATTCTCGAGAATTTCTTTCTGATATGATCAACTCCAATTTGAATCTGAATTCGATTCTACATCTTGATCCCACCACTTGATTTGAAAATGCAAACTGACATTTTAGGAAAAGTAATTAGGAAACTTGTGTCCCAAATGACTATCAAAGATAAGATGATTGAGGCTGCTTATAGATACCATGAAGAATATTAGAGAGCCTTAGATAGGGACATTCAAGATAAATTTGTAAAAATAATAAACCATATTATGGACCATATTGAAATAATATGGACACAAATGACACATGGTTCAACTTGGGAAGATCTCTTGTTAGAATATTGATCGAGGCATTTCACGTGTTTGGAAATCAGGGTTTGGAGGACCCGTCATCGTAGCTCACAAAACCCATTTATCAAATAAAATTTATAATCGAAACTCGAAAAGTGAGTCCCGGGTTGAACATGGGGAGGCGAATGTTTGGTTTTATAAAAATATGTGGTTCACTTTTATTTGTTTTTAGTCATTTCTATCTTTTCTAATTTTTTTGGTATTTTTATCAAGCAAGAGTTCAGGTTGATGAAATGTAGCTAATCTACTTGCAAAATATAAAGGAAGGAGAGAGAGAGAAACAATCATCTATTTATAAACAAATGTTTGCTACACTATGAAAGTGGACAATCTACACTACGAAAGAGTAAAAAGATAGAATGAGGTGAGAGAAATGCCCCTAGACAGTCGCTCGGAGGATGACTCACTCTGACGTCACTTGGAAGAAGGTGGTGAGAAGCGGGATGAATGGGGACGGAGCTAGAAGATGAAGGGCGGGGTAGGATGGCATCGCGGTGAGGATCTTCTTCTCGAAGGAAGGTGAGGAGACAACCATGGGATGCTCCATGAAGGGGGGTGAGAGGTAGGGAAAAGTTTAGTTCTACTCTAGAGGAGCATCTCGAGCTTGGGACAAGCTCTTTCTAGAGCCTTGGAGGTGGTGAGGTGAAGAAAGGAATTGATGGTTTGGAATGGTGGTGGGTAGGTCCTTTTATAGTGGAGGAAGAACAAATTTGCATCTAGGTCATTCCTGACGTCTGTAAACGTCACTAAAGATCCCTGCAGTTGTCGCTGAAGATCCGCCCTTCAATTCATTTACTGGCATGCATGGGCCATTAGTGACAGTTGCAAGTGTCACTGAAGGCCCATGTCGCTAAAGATTCGCTCGCTGCTCATGCTTCGCTGCTGGCGTGCCTTCAATTCATTGCGTGCACACACTTGCATGTTGGCGCTGCACTGGGTGCGCGGGTGTTGCGTTGTGCGTTGCTGCTGCATGCGGGTACATGGTTGGTGCATGTGCATGTGCTGGGCATTGGCTGAATTGAGGAATTGGGGGGCCTACAGGGATTTGAACCCGCGCCCCTCCTTTAGGAGTTCCTCTCTCCAACCAATGCGCCAAGATGTCCAAATCGTCGCGCGGACATCTTAACGCATGTGGTGGAGATGAATCCTCAACCGTTGGATCTTGATCCAATGGCCGTGGTGCAAGATCAGTGATGCTGAGGAGGCACCTTCAGTTGCTTCTGACAGGTGTTGGGAGGCCTGGATGGTGCCATGTGGCTCTATCTGAGTCGTCCATCTTCTTTCTATTGCAGAGGGTGCCACAGTGCTCAGATCGAGATGATTCTCACGTTGTCGGACTGCGATCGTTGCTATGGATCCGTCCGTATAGTTGGATTTTCCATCCGAAACCCATATAGATGTCGCATTGCCCCCTAGCCGTTGATCTTCCTCGAACTTCATATGATGCAACGAGACTCCGATCTAGACGATTTCGGGGGCGTTAGCCTCCGATCGTCATCCTGATCAGATCCGTATGGTCCGATCGTCCATTCGAGGCCCTAAAATAAATCATCTTCTGTCCTGACCACAAAAAGAATACAATTAACCTAAATTATATACAACTACTCTAAATGCAGAATGATGAATGCTATGCAATATTTATAACATCAAATGCAAATCTAAGCCTAGGAACATGCATGAATAGGCATTTTACCCTTAATAATTATGTTTACATCATACCTCCATGACTATCTTTTGCTAGTCCCTAACAAAATTAAACTACATGCTATGTATAAAAATAGAATTAGGATTAGATCGCTTAGGCCTAAGTCGTTTATTAATAATAGAAAATTTCAACTAAGGTCCTAAACAACGAAAACTTAACAGTACCCGGGTGTCTGCCAGAATGCAGATCGCCCAAGTCCTCGCCTTATTTGAAAAGGGAAGATACATTTTTTTTTCTTCTTTTCTAATATTTTTGTACCTTTGGAGTTTGAGAGTTCTGGGATAACTTTTTACAGCTACTCAACCCGCCCAAGACTCAAAAAGGACTCTAAGTGCTAAGCATCTAGTGAAAAGAGTGAAAGACTCACTAGGCGGCTGTTAAAACGGACTTCGGGTTTCTACGACCATAGGTGACATTGCCTAGAGGTTTATCTTTTTGAACAGTAGCTTTCTCCATACTTCTTTTATTTATGGGGTCAACACAAGGGCGAACCCAGTGTATATCTCCTCAGTTTATTCTACTTCCCTACTTCTTCCTTAAGTGTTTTGGGAATTATTGTGCATTTTTGTGAGCTAGGCTCTGGACAACCGGCCAATGGGCTGTTACCCATGATAACTTATCAGCCATATTCGTGCGGTGAAGTGTGGTTTTATTTATTTATTTTTTATTTTCTCCTTTTTCTAATTTTTTTCTCTCTTTTTTTTTCAAGTAGGTGGCTTTCCTGATCTAAGATTTACCTAATGGTAGTACGATGAAAATGGTCTTGTGGTTGGGCTACAACCGCCCAATGAACTATTACCACATACAACTTGCCAGGCATACCACCCTAGATAGTTTATTAGCTACCCAATTTCCAAAGAAACCATCAAAAAGTGAGTCAGTGCAGAAAGGGTGTAGATGCTTAGGCTTAAAGTCCCCCTAAATCAAAGGGCGGGTTGATAAGTCGTATACTTATCACACCAATTTATTGAATAGTTTAAAATAGAATTACTTGGTGAGTACTCGAGACTAAGTCCACATTCGAGTGGACACTCGGGCTAATTATGCCCAAAGATCTGAAGAGTCTAAGTGTCTAGGTCCTATCGTATCATTTCCTAAAGTTAATAACTTCCAAAAGCCTAAGTTATCTTCTCTTAATTTTATTTTCTTTCTTTTATTTTTTAAAGAAACTAAAAGAAATTCTACGGAGTTAACAAAATGATTTCAGGATAAAGTATCCACCCCCCATGCCTAAATGATGCAATGTCCTCATTGTACAAATAAAGACATGAAATGGTAGAGTCAATAGAATATCACCTGAATATCGTGAGAAATCCGGTTAGCTCTGTAGGGAACGTAAGATATAAACACGTGCTAAATTTAATGCCTTTAGCTAGGAATAACATATATACAAGGAAGAAATTGAGAATTCATAAGTGCGGGTTAGAATCAAAATCTAAAGGTTGATCTTGAAACCCGTCAGCAGAAGATGTCCATTGACGTGGACTAGATTATGATGCAAACCCATGCTCTAGGGTCAAGTGGTTTTAAGGTTCTGGATGAAAATCACCCAGAACCTAAGATTATTGTGTTTGCAAGGTCGGGCTTGTAGTTTTGTGGTGTGCAACCCAAGATCAAAGTGTCGGACAACGGGTAAAGATGGTTCAATAGGTGTGGATGTCCACTTAATGTTCAGCTCAGAAAGATAGTTATTTTGAGATTGGGTTGCACATGAAAGATATCATAAGAGTCCTAGTAAAAAGTAGGTGGTTTCAGGTCAACAGGAACCCTCAGATCCAAAATCAAAGTTCCCTCAAAATTAGCTTCCCAGATTTTTAATTCCAACTTCCTATCCTCTGAAATCAATGTTTCCGGGACCTCCAAATCATTGTACACCCCATCTAAAGTACCCAAGTCCAATAGTTGTGGTTTAATCAGGATTGACTTGGGTGTAATGATTTCTAAATCAAAATCAATCCCTTTAGGGTGTCATTGAGGGATGGGCCTACTGATTGAATCTTCTAGTACATGAGGATTTGAATCCTCCATGTTAGCCTCAACTGAATCATAATCTTAAATGATCGGGCTATCAAATAGTTCATCAAGCTCCTTGAGCCCGATTGTCTCACTAAAATCCTCTTCCTTAAGTTCAAGTGAGACTTCACCAAAAGATTCTTCACCCTCAGAGTCAAAGAATTCATGATCCTCATTTATACATGTCTCAAAATCGATTGTCATTTCCTGGTTCAAAGAGACATATTTTTCCATGCTCCTAGGCTCGGGGATCTCGGATGAATCAATCAATTCATCCTCAATGGGTTGCTCTAGCCCAACCTGGTCATCCCCAATTTCAGAAAATGTATCCCCCTTGATAGGTGCCTGAGCAGGTTCTGACATTGGCTCTCCTGAAGGGGTTCATCTTGTGAATCATCCCAAGATTTAACTAGGGCAACCACAAATTTCATCCTCAACCTCGATAATTTCCCAAGAAGAAACTCACTCAAGTCCCTATCCCTAACATTTTGGAGTAAATCCTATAGTGAACTATTAAGTTCATCATTCATTTTGATATAGGCTCCAATGCTTCAATGCATGGTGTTGGCTATGCTTCTAAAGATTGTATCGTGTTCCTCAAATTAGCCAACACCCTATCCTGTATCTGGTTCACCTGAACCGAATGGTTCGGTTTAGGTTTGGGTGGGTTTGAGTTAGATCTAGGGGAGTCAAGATATCAAGGTTCTCGTGTCCCTCCTTGATAGTAGGTCATTTCAGGTTGTTTAAAGGTTGGTGGCGACCTATATTCAGTGGAATACTAGGGAGGGTAGGTGTTCTAATCATTATATCCTTCTTGATTGTAGATCGGCTTAGGTTGATCATCAAAGGGTGGAGATCCATAATCATTGTAGCTCTGGGAAGGATAGTAATCATAGTCTTATTGTCCAGGGTTAGGCCCTGGACACTGAGGTCCGGATTCATAACCTTAATCAAAGTTATCCCAGCTAGTGGATGGGTAATTACAAGTCAAGTCAGAATAGTAATCATCTTGGGGATAAGTGGTGGTAGGAGGATAGGATTGGAAATGTGTGAAAGATGTGGAAGGATACATTGTGGAGTAGGAGGGAAATCGGAAGAGAGAAAGGTGCCCTACAGTACAATCAACCAAACTTATCGTTATGTGGGTAGCCTAATGACCTACAAACTCCTAGGACCCGTCTTGAGATTATAAATGATTTGGTCTACTTTTATCTGGTCAATCCTAGGAGGGACTAGGGAGAAGGTTCTTCCTTTGGCTTATGCCTTCGGTTCTTAGTGTACCCCCAACCACAGTTGTTTGATGATACTCCCCTAGCTTGACATCAGATGGACCAGCAGAAACAGATTAATAAAAAAAATCTCAGTCTGAGCCCCGAAGAGCAAATCAATCCTTAAGGCCAATGTCTACTCAATTTTAATTAGTTTTAGGATGATTGTGCTCTTGGAATGTGATGGACCCTTTAGATGGGTTGTGCCCTTAATGATTAATTCAAAATGTGTGTGTGTTCACAACCATGGTTTGCAAACAAGGTTATTTATTGATGTGTCTTTTAGGGTTTAACCTTGTTTAGTAGCTTTTAGGGTTTAATTCTTAGGTTGGTTCAATCAAGGTTTAGTAGAACACTCCATGTTTTGAAAACACGGGCAATGATATGTTCCTTTAAAAATAAAAAATAATGTGGAGTGCCTGGTTCAGCCCTAAGAATCAACCCTAAGTGGGAAGCTACTTGATGGATCAGTTTTTGATTGAGTGGTGTGGCCCAAGCAGTTCAAGCAATTGGACTATTGCACCACTTGGTTAAGGCACATAGAAATGTTTGACCTATTCAGATTTCTACTCACTTATTTGTGTGTTGAGTTAAGTGTACCGGGACCATAGGTCAGATCCCAATTAAGTGGTAGAATTGATGTGATTGTGTGCCTTAGGGTGAGAAGTTGTGGGCGTTAAGTGTGTAGCTTTCAGAAAATCCCACAAAAGAAGAGTATATTTTCTTCTCTTTTTTATATATGTGGGGGTGAGATGAGTGGAGGTGGCAAACAAACAATCAAATCTATCTTAGGGTTTATAAAAAGAGCCTAAGTTGATTTGAGTTTGAGTTATTAGTGTGGTGAAATGAACTAGTGGGTTGGGGTGGTGGGCATAAACTTACAAAACCCTTATCCGCACTTTTCTATGATCTAACCACTTTGGCTCGCCTAGGAAGAATACCTGCAATCACAATAAGATTAGAGAAAAAGTGAGATAAAAGTTAGGTAAGTGTTATGACTCGAATAGGTTGTGTTAATATGGTGAAATTATCGTTGAAGTGAGTATAGTGGTTAACCTAAATCGAGCCTAACCATCTTTTTACAAAATTTTTAACCTGGCCTACTTAATTTTATCTTGGTCACTTTTAGGCCCAGGGTCGATCGCAGGGAGGCGGGGATTAAAGGTGAAGAAGTTTCTACGCCTTACCTAAAACATATCTCTTCCGTGCGTTTATTATGTTTTTGGTTTTTTTTTCTATTATGATTTTTTTGCTGATAATTTTGTCCTTGAGGTACACCCTCAAAATCAGGTTCTTGGCTTCGAGCCAAATTGTTCTTGGCTTTGAGCCAACTTAGGGTTTCCAAAAAAATGGTCCTACTATTCGCAAGATTGAGTACTTGCAAGACAAGGATTATCTTTTCTCTTTTACTCTTTTTTTTAATCTTTTTAATAGCAGGAAACATAAGAGAAATAAATATCAGGTAGGTTGCTTGTAGAGAAATAAATATAGTATATATATATTATATATAGGGGTGGGGGTGGAAGTGGAAATGACGTGTAGCACAGTGTCGAGTTGGTCCACGTCTAGCAAGATGCAACCAACAAGATGAAGTGCTACGTAGAGTGTAGGATGGATGTGTGGGAGTGTGTGCGGAGGCACTTTCTTTACGTAGGTATCGGGGAATATCTTCAACTGGTGCAGATATACCCGCGATATAGTGCATGGTGGAGTGATGTGTATGAAAATATATATATATATATATATGTATATATACAGATAGGGTTATAACTATATAGGTATATATGTAGTTATGTATATATATAGATATGTAAATATATATATATATATATTGGTATATATATATATTTGTTACTAGATATATATATGTATATATATTTAACTATATATATATATATATATATATATATATATATATATATATATATATATATATATATATAGTAATATATGTATATAGATATATATATGTATATATGTATATAGATATATTTGTATAAGTATCTATGTATATATATATATATTAATATATGTATGTGTATATGTGTATATATATATGTATTTATATCTATGGATATATATGTATATATGTATGTATATATGTATATATGTATAAATATCTATATGTATGTGTATATATATATATATGTATATATATATATATATATAAGTATGTATAGCTGTGTACAAGTGAGTGTGAGTGTACAAGTGTGTGTGTGTACGAGTGTGGTGTGTGCGAGTGTGTGTGTCTGTTGGAGAGTGTGGGAGTGCACGCTGGAGGAGTTTAAGCCGTCTGGCGGACGAAAGCGTCGTTTGGTGGCGCGAGCGCACGGATGCAGGCACGAGCGCAGAAGGAATGCTCTTGCGCTGGAGGGAGCGCATGGGCGAGAGAGTGCAGCACAGCGCACTGCGTAGCATAGAGCACCGCGTTGCAGGCTAGAACGGGAGCGGGCGCAGACGAGCGTGGGTGTATGCGGGCGTTGGTGCTGATGCGAGCCACTGGCTAGAGGTGGTAGCGACGAGGAGAGAGAACGCATGGTGATCGGATAAGTAAGAAACTCCCCGGTCACCGCACTGTAGCTACAGTGTCGTGCTGAGAGGCGTGAACAGTAGCTACAGTGCCGCATGGGATGGACAACCTGTTGCGGCCGGTTCTGCGTGTGCAGGTAACTAGCTCATTTTGACCAATAAAGAGAATAAAAGCTCCTACATAACCTAGTAGAAGGACTAAATGAAGGAATAAGTATTCTAGGAAAAAAACATGAGATAAAGGTTAAAACTGCAATTTTACCATTGCAGTACATAAATGACATTTCTTAGAGACAAAACATAGGTCAAATGGTCTAAATGAAATAAAAAGTGGGTTGAATCAATCAGAAATGGGTTCATGTGCAATCTAGGAATTAAATGACATTTGGTAACCCTAAAATAGACCCACTTAAATCAACAAGGTTTCGGTCAAAATAAAAATCAAGTAAACCCTCTAAAAATCATGGAAAAATATCCTCTAGGGTTTATAACATTCAAATTGGCCTTTGGAACCTAGTTTGACCTAGATTAGGGTCCTAGCTCATTAATTGACCTAATTTAGGTTTTTATGCAAAATATCCAATTAAACGGGGTCAAACCTAAAATCCAACTTCACCATTGGATTCCTTAGGTCCAAATTAGGTTTGTACCAAAATTTGGACCTAAGGGGAGGTCATCTTGACCTACTTTGCAATTTAGTACACCTAAATCACATTTTGGTCCCTGACTTTTGAAAATCATCGTAGAGAGCCCCCTAAATTCCTCGCAAACCTTGCAATCAGGTCCTTTCACCATTATTGGGGCAGAATCCTGCTCCGGCGAGGATTAGAGAGGGAATACTCTCTGATTCCTCAGAGATCCCCTCCCAGAAATGGAAGGGAGATTCTCTGAGGAATTCCCTTCCATCTGAGGCCAATCTTGATCCCTGGTGTGAACCCAATCTCTCGTGCGAATGCACGAGAGATGTGGGTATCTACCCACTTTCCTTCTTCGGCGAGCCGTCGGAGACGGATACGTGCCCTCCAAGCTCTGAACACACGGCCCAATGCCTATAAGAGAACCCCCAAACCCGACCGCTCATTTTCAGCTCGACCTGGCCGGGGGTTTCACCTCAGATTCATCTCTTCCTTCCCGGCCAGGGTACCCAGCGAGCTCCGGCGAGCTTTCTTTCCTTTCCTCTTCGCTCTGCCACAAAACCAGTGGCAGAGACTTCTTCCTGATTCTCCTTCGCGTCGCGCAATACCCGCGCACCCTACCTCAGACCCGTGGGCATCTTCTTCTCCCTCCATTGGGCATCTTCTTCTCCGACGACAGCAAGTACGGCTGCCTGCCTCTCCACCCCCTTCTTCCATACAATTAGGTTAGAACTACTCCAAAACTTCCCCTCTTTCTTTTCCCCATTCTATTTCAATTGATTGCCCCACGACAACGCCTGTCCACCGTCATCTTCCATCCCTCCGGCAACCCTCCGGCGAGGCACCCCTGTCGCTCTGTAGCCCCACACGCCTCGCCGACCATCACATAACCTCCGCCTCACCTCACTGAGTATCCTCCACCCGTCTATAGACCCGCTATGCCTACCCAATGGTCCCCCGAACTCACCCATCCATCCGGCCACAGGACGACCTAGGCACGCACGCCTAGGCTGCCCCGTGGCCTACCACCTTGCCCTTCACCTTCGCCATGACAAGGCGAAGGTCCCCCGGTGATCTGATTAAGCCGAGAGGCTCGTTTCATGCCTGACAGTTCTCCAACCCCTGCCGCCATTGACGGCGACTCGAAGAAGTTCCAAGCTTGCTGCAGGCTTCAGGACAGCCAGGCTCTAGGTGTAGCTCACTCGGGGAGGCATTGCGAAGATATCTGGTCCAGCGAGCGACACCACAGAGTCTGTAGTTGAGGGAATCAAAGGCGTGGTCTGCTGCGGGCGTGCGAGAGAAGGCAGCAACTTTAGTCCCACATCGTGGACTCACAAAGAGATGGAGTGGTTTAAATAGTTTTTGTCATGTGGTTTCAGTGCCTCCGAACGCACTTGGGGTGAGGTCCCGTGCCCCATCACACGCCCCGTTCGCGGTTTTACCTCGCGGACCCGACGGATCCGACCCAATACACCACCTGCGCACACCTCGCGTACCATACACACCGGTACGCCTGGTCCCGGGTACGCGCAACCTGACCCGTTAACCCGGCTCTGGGAGAGCTACCTGTCAGCGGTTTGCAGAGAGAGAAATGCGCGGGTAGAGGGAGGGTTAGGTTTTGCTTCCCCTTGTGTGCAGGCGAGCGGAGCGTCGAAGAAGAAGCTGACACTTAGCCGCAGGGAAGAGAAACAAGAAGAAACTCTGAAGAAGAGGCTGAGCAAGGCAGAAGAAGAAGAAAGGCTGCAGAGAAGAAGTACAGCAGAGCCAAGGCAGAAGAAACCTTCGCTGAAGAGAGAAGAGAAGGAAGAAGAGAGGCCAAGACAGAAACCAAAGAAGAAGACCAAGGAAGAAGAAGAAAACCCGTTGATACAAAGAAGAAGAAGGCAGAAGAGAGATTGCAGAGAAAGAAAGAAATATCAGAATCAAAAGAGAGAAGAAGAATAATCAAAGGAGGAAAATACTTTTAAGATGTCTGATCACAAGATCAGACGTTCAATTTTACTCTTTTTCCTGGATTACTTTTTAAATGCATTTGAATTAAACTTTTGAGTAAATTAGAGTGTTCAATTACATTTGAGATTAGTAGTAAATTCCAATTGCTCCCTGTGTTCGACCTCGGATACTCCGGTTTTCGAGTAATAAAACTTTTATTTGTTGACGACGCTTGATCACCTATACTACGATGCAATAACTGTTAAAACACGATCGAGTTTCGCGCGTCAACAAAATGGCACCGTTGCTGGGGAGCAACATGCAATTTATCACTAGTCTCTACATTCTTTTTATCATATTGAACACTAACTTGCCCTACTTTGCTTTGTTGTGATCTTGCAGGTATTTCACGAGAAAATCCCTCCTGCAAGTCAACCACTCCAGGGCAGGTAATTTCTTTCCTTCCTTAAACTATCCCCTAAGCTTTGAAAGACAAAAGGAAGAAAATTAATTTAGGAATCAATTGCCTTCTTTCTATGGTAATCACCATTTTAAGGCAAACATTTCCTAATTTTGCGAAAATTTTTCAAATCTTTTTGAAGTTGGAGCGATTTTTCAGATTCTATCCCACAAATTCATGTGCCTAATAGAAATAACGCTTAATCTCTACGGACAACACACTTCTTGCTTTCAAGTCCAAAGAGAATTTTTGTGAAAAAGAAAAAAGGATTGGAAATAGAACCAAATTAGGGTTTCTACAGTAGGGTCTTGAAGTGCTAGTCACACATGCTTGCATAAAAGGAAATAAACCTTCCCGCATCAGTGTGCTACCCAAGCCCTTGATTGAAGAGATCTAAACAAGGCAAACCCTAAAGAAAAAGAAGCTCTAAAATCACTTGAATCTTAAATTTTTTGGACCTAATAACCTGGGAGTCAAATCAGGGTGATCTCTAGGCTCCAAACCTAGAATCATTCTGCCATCTATAGGACAGGTCAGGTGAAGTTGACCCCTTGGGTCAACCAACCTCTAAATTAGGTCACAACATCAAAATATCTAAAGTTCAAGTGAGAACCCTAAAGCTCCTTTGAAATAAAAGTGGTAGACTTAAGAGGTCAAGGTCCCCATTCTGGTCTACCTGGAATCTCAGTGACAAGAGAGGTTGGGTGGGGGAAACCTCGTAACCTGTGGGGACGCTCTACCGTGTAGGGGTCTTTGCAGGACTCTCCCTCTCTAGCTGCCCAGGTAATTCCCAGGTGGACGATCTTCTGATCCAGGGGTCCATCTGCCCCGAACCTCCATAGTCATCCAAACATCTTTGGGTGTCATGATTGGGTCAAAAACATCTCCAGTCCCTCATCTTTTCTCTTTAGAGCACACACACACATTTTCAGTGGGACTCGTTATTTAGATCTGATCGCTTCATAACTTGATCTTGATTCAAACTCTGATTCTACATCTTGATTCCACCACCTGATCCAAATATGTAGCCAAACCACTTAGGACTACCATTCAAGAAACCTGAATATCAGAGATCCATGAGAAATAAAATGATTGAGGATGCCCTAAAATTCTATGAAAAAGAAGAAACCTCAACACCAGTAGGAAACATTCAGGTTGATGTCCCAACAACCACAACCTTTATCATAACTTGTGCCCAAGTATTATTAGCAGAAGCCACAAAAGGATCAACCCGTGACTTGATCATTACTGGATACATTGAGATAGAAAAACTACACAATCTTGAATACCTTCAATGTATGACAAATCCTCGACTTTGGAAGCAACACCAAGATAGTCTTGAAAAATGGGAAGAGATAATGAGATTAGTAAAACAAGTTATTGACCAGAAGTACTCGTATATACCACAAACAGAGGATGAACCATCTTGGGACAACATCGAGGATAAATCTGATCTCGGGTTTGAGGCACAAAATGGTTGTGGATTCCCAACCCAGATAGAATACAATGTGCCGGATATTGAAGAAGGTTGGGAAGCTCCAAATGCAGGAAAATACCATGATGAGACCATTCTAGAAATCCAAAACTCCTGCAAGTATGAGAGTAGAACTGAACCTCTCGAGGGTGTAAATTCCGTCCCTTATTCTGATAAGGTGACCCTCGAAGGTTATTCAGACCTAGATTCTAGTAATTCAACCCACATCCGATGCCTAGAATCTAGATCTGAAACCTATTTTGAAGATTTCAAGGCCCCATATGAAGAAGATCAATCTTTTAATGAAGAATACGATTTTGGGCCTTTATTTGATGAATATCCCTCGCCAACATCCTCAGAGGAATGAATCGATTTTTCAGAAGTCATGCCAATCTACGACACAGAAATCGAGGAGTTGGACGAGTGGGGTTTCAATTGGGTCTGCCCTACTAGCTTAGAACCTGAGCCTCTACCAGATAAGGATACCTTTTTAAGCTCAGAATTAACATTTAGGCTAGACCCCAGTCAGGCTGTTGAATCTACAACATATGATTTATTCTATGGTGGTGGAACTCATGATCTTGAATCTCATTCAGACTTTGATTTTCTCAAACTCTCCGACGATTTCGAATCTGACCATAACATTGGAGAAAATCTGCTTCTTGATTATAATAAGCCAATTTTCTTTGAAACCACCTGCTCCACTTATACAGAACCAATCAAAACCCGTTCCCTACCCCGACCCGCAACCGGACTCAATTTCTATTCCGATTCACCTCTCACTGAGCCAATTGCAGATGATTCAACTCCATATCTATATTGGGTATCGGGCATTGATCAGATCGAAAAATAGGAGCCAACATTCTTTGATCACCCCTGTAGGGATTCCACACCTTACATTGATTATTTTTCGGAACCCTACTCTGACCAGGCTGAGTCGACTCAGCCTAAACCCGAGTTTTCACTTCCATATCCATTTGAATCACATTGCTTATGGTGGGTTCCGCATCTGTTGATCTACATCTATCAACCCACCAGACTCATTGGGTTTGGGTTGCATCATCAGTCGACTTATCTTAACAAGCACCTGCTTGGACCAACCAGGCTCTTAATCAAGGTGCTTGTTTGACAAAATTCCGTTGATTTGACCACTCCCTCTCAACCCTATTTTCCGCTTGGATGAAGGCATTGAATTTAGCGCTTAACGGGAGGCAACCCGTCATCCCAAAAACAGAGACCCATCTGATTATCCGTCTGTACTCCACATCCATTGCACCTTGAGTTCAGGCCTAGACAGTTGATCCCACCTCTGGTACACGTATCAGAGCTTGAAATCATCCGCATCAGTCATTTTCGACTCATTCACCCACCCAATATATCCTGTTCTAAGTCCCTAACCTCAACACTATTTCACACCCTCTGTTTACAATGAGGACATTGCAAAACTTAGGCATAGGGGGGGTGATAAAGTGCATACATACAGAACCAAGAAAAAATCAGAAGGATTCTCACACACAAAAAATTCACATATGTCAAAAACATAAAAAAATTGAAAAATTATGAAAAAGAACAAAAAAAAAAATGGGGGAGGGAGGAAATTTTGTGCGCCACATAAACATAAGGAGGAGAAAAAGAGCAAAAATGACAAAAAGGAGCACAAAATGAGAAAGAAAAAGAAATAGTCATTGGTGAAAGATTAAGGAATTAATTGAAGTTCTAGACCAGATCAAGAAAAGAAATAAAAGAAAAGTGCTAAGGAGACATAACAAGAGATTAGCGGGAACGCTGGTTTTAGGCCTCTTGGGCTAGATTCTTTAGCTTAAAAATTCACGTATCCGCTAAAATTTGGATAATCCTCAAGAGGTTGAGGAAAATGCGAAGCTTAAGTATTAGGTCTAAGGCTTAGGAAGTATTCGGCCTCGTTAACTGACCTCCGGTTTGCGGGATTCGGTAACCTAAGCACCCCAAATTCACACACAGTCTGGTTCAGTGAGCATAAATATCAAAATCATGCAAAAGCGTTTAATGTTCTGAAAAAGTCACCTAGATTAGGAGCGGCCAATCAACACAAGTTGATTTGGATGAGTTCCCAGCGTGGAGAGGCTGGAAATTCCCCTTGAAGATGCGTAACAACATATCGTCTCCTCGGTGCTTGTCTCTTAGGATATTTAAATATCCTACTGGGGGCATGTAAGCACTCTGCTGGTTCAGATACCATGGGCGGCATTATCACGAAATGTCGATCGCTAGGGTCTGAATTCGGCCACGGAACGCCTTGGGCGGGATTATCTCGAAATCTCGAAAGCTAGGGTTCTGGGGGTTGCCATGGGCGGTGCTATCTCGAAGCATCGATAGCCAGGAACCCTTGAGGATTGATGATGGGGATGAGGAATCCGATACAGACCGTGTTGAGAAGCTAATCCGAAGCTAGAAATAAAAGGAAAAGAGAGAGAAAGCTCTCCAAACAAATATATCTTCTATCTCTCTCTTACAAAAATGCACTGCAAACTGAACTTGGGCTAAGAATGTCTCAAGCACGGGTGTTTTAACCGCGGAGTCCAACAAACCCTAGGTTAGTTTCTGTGGGCCTTAAAAACCTTTGCGGAGGACTGAGGCTAAAGCAGGTCAGATCTGGATTTTGGTTGGTACTTGAGTACCTCTAGGATTATTGTCGGCATTCTAATCTAATCACAAAAGAAAAAGAAAAGCACTTATCGTAACTATTGACAGACACTCAGGGCCTAGAACAGAAGTTAAAACCTTGAAATTTTGCTAAGGGACTAGCAAAAGCTAGGCATGGGGGTATGATGAGAGCCTCATCATGAGCCATAACTAGCTCATTTTGACCCAATAAAGAGAATAAAAGCTCCTACATAACCTAGTAGAAGGCTTAAATGAAGGAATGAGTATTCTGGGAAGGAAACATGAGATAAAGGTTAAAACTGTAATTTTACCATTTCAGTGCATAAATGGGATTTCTCAGAGGCAAAACATAGGTCAAATGGTCTAAATAAAATAAAAAGTGGGTTGAATCAATCAGAAATGGGTTCATGTGCAATCTAGGAATTAAATGACATTTGGTAACCCTAAAACAGACCCGCTTAAATCAACAAGGTTTTGGTCAGGATAAAAATAAAGTAAATCCTCTAAAAATTATGGAAAAATATCCTCTAGGGTTTATAACATTCAAATTGGCCTTTGGAACCTAGTTTGACCTAGATTAGGGTCCTAGCTCATTAATTGACCTAATTTAGGTTTTTATGCAAAATGTCCATTTAAACGGGGTCAAACCTAAAATCCAACTTCACCATTGGATTCCTTAGGTCCAAATTAGGTTTGTACCAAAATTTGGACCTAAGGGGAGGTCATCTTGACCTACTTTGCAATTTAGTACACCCAAATCACATTTTGGTCCCTGACTTTTGAAAATCATCGCAGAGAGCCCCATAACTTCCTCTCCAACCTTGCAATCAGGTCCTTCTGCCATTATTGTGGCAGAATCCTGCTCCGACGAGGATTAGAGAGGGAATACTCTCTGATTCCTTAGAGATCCCCTCCCAGAAATGGAAGGGAGATTCTTTGAGGAATTCCCTTCCATCTGAGGCCAGTCTTGATCCCTGGTGTGAACCCAATCGCTCGTGTGAACGCACGAGAGATGTGGGTATCTACCCACTTTCCTTCTCCGGCGAGCCGTCGGAGACTGATACGTGCCCTCCAAGCTCTGAACACACGGCCCAATGCCCATAAGAGAACCCCCAAACCCGGCCGCTCATTTTCAGCTCGATCTGGCCGGGGGTTTCACCTCAGATTCGTCTCTTCCTTCCCGGCCAGGGTACCCAGCGAGCTCCCGCGAGCTTTCTTTCCTTTCCTCTTCGCTCTGCCACAAAACCAATGGCAGATACTTCCTGATTCTCCTCCGCGTCGTGCAATACCCGCGCACACTGCCTCAGACCCATCGTCGCCGCCGCCCTCCCTCCACTGGGCATCTTCTTCTTCGGCGACAACAGGTACGGCTGCCCGCCTTTCCGCCCCCTTCGTCCCTACAATTAGGTTAGAACTACTCCAAAACTTCCCCGCTTTCTTTCCCCCATTCTATTTCAATTGATTGCCCCTCGACAACGCCTGTCCATTGTCATCTTCCATCCCTCTGGCAACCCTTCGGCGAGGCACCCCCGTTGCTTCGCAGCCCCACACGCCTCGCCGACCATCACATAACCTCCGCCTCACCTCACTGAGTATCCTCCACCCATCTATAGACCCGCTACGCCTACCCAACGGTCCCCCGAACTCACCCATCCATCCGGCCACAGAGCGACCTAGGCACGCACGCCTAGGTCTCCCTGCGGCCTGCCACCTTGCCCTTCACCTTCGCCATGACAAGGCGAAGGTCCCCCGGTGATCTGATTAAGCCGAGAGGCTCGTTTCATGTCTGACAGTTCTCCAACCCCTGCCGCCATTGACGGCGACTCGAAGAAGTTCCAAGCTTGCTGCAGGCTTCAGGACAGCCAGGCTCCAGGTGCAGCTCACTCGGGGAGGCATTGCGAAGATATCTGGTCCAGCGAGCGACGCCACAGAGTCTGCAGTTGAGGGAATCAAAGGCGTGGTCTGCTGCAGGCGTGCGAGAGAAGGCAGCAACCTTTAGTCCGACATCATGGACTCACAAAGAGGTGGAGTGGTTTAAATAGTTTTTGTCATGTGGTTTCAGTGCCTCCGAACGCACTTGGGGTGAGGTCCCGTGCCCCATCACACGCCTCGTTCGCGGTTTCACCTCGCGGACCTGACGGATCTGACCCGATACACCACCCGTGCACACCTCACGTACCATACACGCCGGTACGCCTGGTCCTGGGTACGCGCAACCTGACCCATTAACCCGACTCTGGGAGAGCTACTTGTGAACGGTTTGCAGAGAGAGAGAAACGCGCGGGTAGAGGGAGGGTTAGGTTTTGCTTCCCCTTGTGTGCAGGAGAACGGAGCACAGAAGAAGAAGCTAACACTTAGCCGCAGGGAGGAGAAACAAGAAGAAACTCTGAAGAAGAGGCTGAGCAAGGCAGAAGAAGAAGAAAGGCTGCAAAGAAGAAGTACAGCAGAGTCAAGGCAGAAGAAACCTTCGCAGAAGAGATAAGAGAATGAAGAAGAGAGGCCAAGACAGAAACCAAAGAAGAAGACCAAGGAAGAAGAAGAAAACCCGTTGATACAAAGAAGAAGAAGGCAGAAGAGAGACTGCAGAGAAAGAAAGAAATATCAGAATCAGAAGAGAGAAGAAGAATAATCAAAGGAGGAAAATACTTTTAAGACGTCTGATCACAAGATCAGATGTCCAATTTTACTCTTTTGCCTGGATTACTTTTTAAATGCATTTGAATTAAACTTTTGAGTAAATTAGAGTGTTCAATTACATTTGAGATTAGTAGTAAATTCCGATTGCTCCCTGTGTTCGACCTCGGATACTCCGATTTTCGAGTAATAAAACTTTTATTTGTTGACGACGCTTGATCACCTATACTACGATGCAATAACTGTTAAAACACGATCGAGTTTCGCGTGTCAACAGTGCGGGTGCGTTGGAAGGCGCTTGCGCGCACGGAAAGAGCCTGCGGCCGGTTTGCAGGGGCGTCTGCTGGCGTGCGCGCTGTGCTTGCGCTGCTGCTGGCGGTCTCGCTGTTGCTGCTGAGCTTCAGACCTTGGCGCGTTGACAATGGTGGCGAGGGTGTTGAGCGGTGGAAATAGAGGGCAAAACCACCACAACCACCTGCTCATGAAGGAGCTGGGCAGTGGTGGAACTCACAGTGGTGGTTGTGGGACCACTGTGAGCTTGCTCCTGCCCGCAGTGTGTCTCTTCAGTGCGAAGAGAGACTGCGTATGGAGCGGGGGAGGGGAGGACGATGGCTTGGAGGAAGGGTGTTTGCGGTGGTGTGTGTTCCAGGCTGCCCTCGCAAGGAAGATGGCCTGGCTTTTTAAAGAAGCGTCAGCCTGCCACAGCCATGCTGCAGGTGTGCATGACCAGCCATGCTGCAGGGCAGAGGAATGGCGTGAAGAAATGCAAGCCCCATGCCCTGAGCTGCGCGAGGGAGACGATTTCAAAGTCAAAATAAAAAAATGAAGAAGGTGAAATTGCTAGGTAGCACTTGAAGAAGATGTTATTTACATGGCCAATTATTCGTATTATCCTCCCCTCTCAAATAAATGCATGCAAGTGTCTTTTTTTACAAATGAAACTATAGCTACCTAATATGCAATTTCAGTGCTAAGAAATAAAACAAGATGGCATATTTGTTGGTGTATTTTTGCTGTGCAATCATACCCCCATGCCTATCTTTTGCTAGTTCCTAGCAAAACATTTTGTATTGTATTTAGAAATGATCTTAAGCTGAAGATTTTCTTCTGAGGTGACATGGGTGTGATTATTTGTTAGATATTATGAGAACCAATTGCAGAGAAGACTACTAGTACTTTAAGTCTTACGTGACATAGACCATCTCTCGACTAACCTGGAATCTTGATATTTAAACCTTAAGTACAATTTCCAGGACTCAGAAGGTTTTTGCCGTACTTGAGAGCTTAAGAGATTATGGCTTGTGCATAGTGAAGGATCAAGACTGACCAGATGAACATTAAGACTTAAGCCCAGGGTTTCACGAATCTTTAAGTGCAGGTTGGTCCCAGTTTCAGCTCATGTTTTCGGATTGACCCTTAAAAAGATGACGGGAAACTCAACTCCCATTTTATCTCATTTGTGGCTCAAAGAATATATGATAGAAACAGGGTATTTGTAACTTTCCTTGAAAAACTTTTTAGGGAGAAGACTTTACAGATATTTGCGAGATATATTGACTTATTTGCACATATTTTTTTTTTTTGAAACAAGTGTCAGTATATCTCTTACAACTTTATTTGAAGGAGCACACTTTTCTTTTGGTGGGAGAGTTCCTTTTTGGTGGAAAGAGTTTCTCCTAGACACAAGACTAAAGCCTGGGATAAAAAGTCTACCTGCGCGCACTGGTAAGGACTCCACCTTCCCTAATGAACATGAGGGTTGGATCTTATGTTCACCTGGTCTTTCTTGATATGTGTAGTGTGAACCAAGATTACTTAGGCTCTCGAGTAGAAGCAAACCAATGGATCCTGTACTGATGTCTCAGGTACAAGAATACATCCTTAGTTAGGAGATATTTCGATCTATCTTGTCAATGCTCAAGTGAATTAAGCCGAGCCTGAGCGAATCAAGCTTTTGTGGCCTGGAAAGTCTTCAAAACAGTGGTTGAATATCCATAAACACTTATTGTATTTTTTTTTTTATGCTATGTACATATTTATAGATGGATGGAAGCTGCATGATACCATATAATACCCAGATCCTATGGATGCCTATCCACCCCCCCATGCCAAACGATGCTATGTCCTCATATGCATGCAGGGTAGGGTAGAGGAAGGTCCAAAGATCGGGGAACGAGAGCTAAGGTGCAGGGTATATAGTAGGGTGGTAGGGTGGATGGATGGTGGGTGGTAAAGTGAAAAGGTGCGAAGTGAGTATGTGACAGTGGAGGAGTGCTACTGGGGTGCCTCCCAACGAGTGCTGAATTTAACATCCCCAGCTGGACTCAGAATGAGGCATGAAATTAGTTACCCTCCAGCAGGGCAACAGTTTCTCCAACGGGGGAAGGTTCATGAGTAAGATAGGGTTTTAAACGTTGCCCATTGATCGTAAATTTATGCCCAGATTTGGGATCTTCAATTTCAATGGCCTTGTTGGGAAATGGTCTTGAGACCAAGAAGGGACCAGTCCATTTGGACTTCAATTTCCCAGGAAAGAATTTGAGCCGGGCATTGTAAAGCCAAACTTGTTGAGATGGCTCAAATTCCTTTCGCTGAATACGGCTGTCGTGAAAAGCCTTAGTGCGTTGCTTGAAAGTTAAGGCTGAATCATAGCTTCACGATGGAGCTCTTCCAGCTCTTGGAGTTGGAGTTTCCTTTCTTGACCACACAAGTCTGGGTCAAGGTTACATTGGCGAACTGCCCAATAAGCGTGGTGCTCCAGCTCCACGGGTAAATGACAAGGCTTCCCGTAAATGATTCTATAAGGAGACATACCTAGGGGAGCCTTGAAGGCAGTCCAATACGCCCAAAGTGCGTCAATTAGCTTGTCGGACCAATCCTTACGGTCAGGCTGAACCGTTTTCTGGAGAATTTGCTTGATTTGCCGGTTCGACACCTCAGCCTGACCGTTCGTCTGAGGATGATACGGAGATGCGATACGACGGTGGACTCCATATTTCCTCAGAAGTGCCCGAAAGGAAGCATGGGTAAAATGGCTTCCTCCATCCGAGATAATGGCTCGAGGGATCCCAAAGCGTGCAAAAATGTGGTCTTTGACAAATCGAGTGGATGTGACATGGTTAGCATGGCGCGTGGGAATAGCCTCGATCCATTTCGAAACATAATCAATAGCAACAAGGATGTATTTGAAGCTGTTGGAAGGAGGAAAGGGACCCATGAAATCGATTCCCCAAATGTCGAAGATTTCAGCAGCTAGGATGGGTTGCAAGGGCATCATGTCATGACGTGACATTGACCCTAACGACTGGCACCTAGTGCAATGTTTGGCATAATTGTGTGCATCCTGGTGAAGGGAGGGCCAAAAGAAATCGCACTGCAACACCTTGGCTACAGTTTTCCTCCCAGAGAAATGGCCTTCGCAGGCCTGATCGTGGCAAAAGGATAGCACACTGGGGAATTCGCTGTCAGGAATACAGCGATGGATGATCTGGTCAGCACCTTTTCGAAAAAGAAGTGGATTATCCCAGAAATAATACTTTGCTTCTGCAATAAGACGCTCACGCTGGTTTTTAGGCCAGCCACGTGGAAGGGAACAAAAGTAAGGTAATTGGCAATGCCGGCATACCAAGGTCCTCTTGCCACATTAATTGCCAATAGGTGCTTATCGGGAAAAACCTCGTTAATCGGCAGGGTAAGTCCAATGTGATCAGGGTCCAGTCTAGAGAGATGATCAGCAACAACATTCTGGGCTCCAGCCTTATCGTGGATGTCAATGTCAAATTCTTGGAGCAGAAGGATCCAACGAATCAGTCTAGGCTTGGCATCCTTCTTGTGCATGAGATGGCGAATGGCCGTGTGGTCAATGAATACAATAACATGAGAGCCTAGAAGGTAAGAGCGAAATTTCTCCAGCCCAAAGATGACTGCCAGTAGTTCTTTCTCTGTGGTTGTATAATTACGTTTGGCCTCGTCTAACATCTTTTTGGCGTAGTACACCACGAAGGGGTGTCTATCACGTCTTTGTCCCAGGATGGCTCCGACTGCAAGGTCGGAAGCATCACACATGAGTTCAAAGTCGAGGGACCAATCAGGTGGCTGGAGAATAGGGACCTTGGTGACAGCATCACGCAGCTGCGTGAATGCTCGTATGCAGTCAGGGCCCATATCAAAGGGTACGTCGGTCGATAGGAGATGAGTTAAAGGTTGAGAAATCTTGGAGAAGTCTTTGATGAATCTCTTATAGAAACCGACGTGTCCCAGGAAGGAGCAGATTTGTTTGACATAGCCGGGCACAGGTAAATCAGCAATTACATCAAGCTTAGCTCTATCAGCCTCGATACCCCTATCGGAGATGATATGCCCAAGAACAATTCCCTCGTGTACCATAAAATGACTTTTTTCCCAAGAAAGCACGAGGTTCACATAATACATCTCCTAAGGATACGGGTCAGGTTGGCAAGACAATCATCAAAAGAGGGTCCAAAGATCAAAAAGTCATCCATGAAAACCTCGAGAAAGTCACCCACCATGTCATGGAATATCGCCAGCATACATCTCTGGAAAGTTGCTGGCATGTTACAAAGTCTGAACGGCATCCTTCTAAATGCAAAGGTGCTGAAGGGGCAGGTAAAGGTGATTTTCTCTTGGTCCCTTGGGTCAATTGCCACCTGGTTATATTCGGCGAATCCATCCAGGAAACAGAAAAATTTATTTCCTGCTAACCACTCCAGGATTTGGTCAATGAAAGGTAGAGGAAAGTGATCTTTCTTAGTTGCAGCATTCAGTTTCCTATAATCTATACACACTCTCCAAGATGTAGGAGTGCATGTAGGGATGGATTCGCCCTTGTCATTGACACGGATGGTGAGTCCTGCCTTTTTAGGCACGACGTGAATCGGACTCACCCAGGGGCTATCACTGATCGGGTAGATTATACCCACATCCAGCCACTTAATAATTTCCTTTTTAACGACCTCCTGCATGTTAGGGTTGAGACATCGTTGCATCTCGCGGGAAGGTCGAGCCTCCTCCTCCGTATATATACGGTGAGTGCAGTAGGAGGGCATAATGCGAGTTAAGTCTGATAAGGACCATCCAATGGCTGCCTTGTGTTCCAGAAGGACCTTTGTTAGCTTGCACTCTTGCTCCCTGGTCAATTTTGAACTAATGATTACCGGGAGCATTTCATTTGGTCCTTAGAAAACATACTTAAGTGAATCAGGCAACTCTTTCAGCTCGGGAGTGGATGGTGAGAGATCTGGCATTTCATGGGACTAGAGTGTCCCAAGCGGATCAGAAGAAAACAAGTCAGGAGGAAGAAGTTGGCCCTCAGTTTGGCCAAGAAGAGGGGCATCTTGGATAGATGGATCCAAAAAGGGTTAGCCCCAGTGAGTAGTATGTGGGCTCAAGGTCCCAGTGTGGAGTTGCAATTCTGCCTGATTTGGCGGGAAAGAAAGGGCAATCCGGTCTTCAAGAGTGTTGACTGGCGGTGAGTAGCCTGAATATGACTCAGACCACGAGGTATGGGAAGTGGAGAAATCCTCATCAGAAGTTTGGTCAGGAGAAGGTACGGGAAAAGGGAGGGATGGGGGAACGTCACAATATGTGTCAATCAGGCAGTCGTCTATGTTTAAAGGCAATCCACAGCAGTCAGAATAGGTCCCAATTAGTCCTATACATGCGCTGACAGCCATGTCCTCGTCAGACATGTCATCCTCGATGCAATCGAAATCAAAGTTCTTGGTTGCCTTGAAGATGTTAAGCTTACGCTTCTCAGATCCAATGACAATCTCAATACAGCCTGACTCGCAGTCGATATGGGCGCAGGCTGTGGCCAAGAAAGGTCGACCAAGGATGATCGGACAATCAAAAAGTGAGCTAGGAACTTTCATATCCAAAACAAGAAAGTCAACAGGAAAACAGAGACTGTTGACCCTAACCACCACATCTTCCACCACACCCTTTGGTATTTTGACAGAACGATCTGCCAACTGTAACGTGACAGGGGTGGGTTTCAGATTTCCTAAGGCAAATTTCTCGAGCATGATGGTTGGTATAAGATTGATGGAAGATCCTAGATCAAGTAGAGCACGGTTAAAATTGCAGCCTTGGATGCTACAAGAAATAAGCGGTGTGTCCGGATCTTTCTGCTTCGATGGTAGATTTGACAGTATAGCATAACTAGCATGAGGCGAGAGAACCATCGGATTCTTTGTTTTCTTTGACTGTCGCCTAGGTGTAGTGTAGTCTTTGAAAAATTGGGCGACAGTAGGTATGTGGTCGATAGCCTCTAACAGGGGTACCTTGATTTCAACATCCCTGAATAAATTACGCAGGTTATCAAAGGCCTGCGTATCTTTTTTCTTGCCTTTTGGCTCCCTCAGTAGAGCCTCAGGGAATGGGATCGATTCTGGCACTAGTTTGGGTGTATCATCCTCTCGTGAATGCGGTGCACATCCTGAATGAGAGGGCGATGAAAAAGATGGGCCAGGAATAGGTTGAGGCGGATCGACGGTTTGCTTATCGCTCCTTGTAGTAATTGCATTGGATGTCGCAGGTCCAGTGGGATCATAAGGGGAGGAGGGTTCACAATAGCGACATAAGGGTGAGGTGCTGCTGCGTGATTAGCCTGAAATCCTGATGGAATGCTCGGAGCCTACAGAATCTGATGAACCTGCCCCTGAGAAGGTTGTACCTGTGGTTGAGGGCCACGGGGTACGAAATTTCATGGTTTGGGAACAGGTTAGGCTGGAAGAGTGCCCCGAGATTGAGTCGCCATGCGTAGTTGACTGATCTTAGCATTCTGTTGTGCCAATTGGTGCTGAAGAGAGGTCATGTTCTCTTCATGGCGCTTCAACATTTTCGTCATCATTCGTATCAGTTTATCAAGAGGACTTGATGCGTGTTCTGTTTGCAGTATGCAAGGACCCGATGGCGGATTCCCCATAGGATTAGACTGGGCCCTTGGGATGACGGGTGCGGACGGTCGCATTGGCCCACCCGCAGGATTTTGGCACTGCAGGTTATTGGACCATGCAAAGTTCGGATGATTTCGCCACCCTGAGTTATAAGTGGCAAAGAACGGGTTGTTCCCCTGGGTGCAAGCGTCTTCTAAGCCAGAAGACGAGTCCGCATGTAAATATGCATCGGAGCACACAGAGGCTTAGTCCTCCGTGTCAAAATACTGGCTTGTAGAAGCCAGATCCACATGACTTACCGAATCGCTTGGCGTGACACTCGGTAAGGAAGATCTCACGGGGTTTTTGGAGATAAGGCTGGCATTGGAAGGATTGGGATTTTGACGAAGTGGTGAGGTGGGGGTGTTTGCAATAGAATGGGTGGGATTGGCCAAAAGCTTGTCCAGCTTCTTGTGCACAACGGAGACTTCATCCAATTTTTGTGCGATAAGGTTAAGATCAGTGGATGAATGGGAGGGTCCCGTGTTAACTTCGTGAACATTACGGGGCAGGCTGGTACTATTAAAGGCGATAATGGAGGCATTGTTCATTGAGTTTTCACTCATGTTTTCAAATAATTCGAATGCTCCATTCTCATCTTTATTCATGAAATTCCCTCCACAGGAAGCATCTGCAATCTACTTCAAAGTCTCATTTAGACCATAATAGAAAATCTGGGCTATATGCCACTTAGGCAGACCATGGTGCGGACACTTTCGGAGGAGGTCGTTATACCTCTCCCAAGCCTTATGAAATTGTTCACCATTTCGTTGTGTAAAGGAAGTTATAGCATGGCAAAGTGCATTGGTTCGCCCGATTGGGAAGAATTTCTTAAGAAATGCTGTTCGCATCTCTTCCCAAGAATGGATGGTTCTCCCAAGGGTGTGTAACCATTGCGACGCTTTATCCCGCAATGAAAATGGGAACATTTTCATGAGGACAATTGGTAACCAGATGTTTCTTGGTTTAACAGTTTCAGCTAATTGAGTTAGGTCTTCCAAATGGAGAAAAGGATCTTCACTTGCAAGACCATGGAAGTGAAAGTTAATCAGGCCAATTATATTGGGTTTCAGTTCAAAATCGTCCCCGCCCATGGGGACCCGAATTTGTCCTATGGTCTCTGTAGCAGCAGGATTTTGATAAGAGCTAAGAGACCTAGGCTCCTCCCGTTCGGGAGGGTTCTGCATTTTCTCCAAAGTTTCCTTAATGGCTTCAATCTGTTCATTATACATTTCCATTTGGGCTTGGAGGCAGGTTATGGGGTCCATGGCTCCACCACCTGGTGGGTTTTGAGGGCGGTTTCCTCCCTCGGGATTTGGGGGTGGGCGTGCAGCCATGTTTGTGGAGGAGGATGACGATTCGGCTTCTTTCCTAAAATTATTAGACAATTCAAACAATTCAGGGTTTTGTGACCTCCTCCCAAACATGCACTACCGCAGGAAGAGTTGGGGGGATAAGGGAAAAGGAGATGAGAGAAATGACGTCGCAAAGGTACACTTGATGACAAATCAAGGCAATCAAAGTCCTAACCTCTATAGTGTGCCCTTAGACCTAAAGATCTAAGTTACCTACTATCACAACCTACGGAACCAAATGCGAGCACCGTGGAACCATTGGGCCAGATTAAAAGGCCGTTTGCCTCAGTCTTAGACACCCGATAGCACGCGGGAACCCGCACCAGCACGTAGGCGCTACACGCAGGTAGTTAGACCTCCAATTTTTAATAAGGGTCAAGTTGCTACTAGTTTTAATTAGAGGCTTAGGATCAAGTGCTTCCAGGAATGTGAAGGGCGTTGTATACGGGTAATGCCCAAGTGCGTTGGTTTTAGAAAGTGTGTAAACCAAGCATGCAACGGGGAAATCTCCTCGAATTGAAGTTTTAGTTGGTGAATGGTTTTTAGAATTTCAGCCTTAAGTAGTATGAATTTTAAAATTTCGCTGATTTACCAATTCAACCAATCTCCGGGTTTTTGAGACAATACAAGTTTTTCTATGCCCAACAAACCCTTCTTCAATGTGAGTTGGTTAATGCATGCTAAAAATGCACTGGGCTTCCCTAGGTGGAAATATCTATGTGTGGATGCACAAGTCAATTTTAGGTTAGTGTGAAAGGGAGCCAAAGCACTTCAATTCAAGTGCTTCCAATCACCAAAATGATGTTCCACACACAAGGCTCAACCACAAGATAATTTAGAGAAAATCAAAGTGTTGGGGTTGAAATATTCGGGATCAAATCTAAGGCACATGAAAGGTCATGGTGGGGTTGGAATCAACTCAATTCCAAGTCTTCCCACCAAAAATGTGATCCCGAATTGCGGATAAATGAGGCAAGGAGAGATGGCAATCAATCTATTTAATTTTGCCTCAAAGAATACTTCATACGACTAAAGATTCAACAATCAAGATTCTTGGATCTTTGCTATGCGAAGTTTGGCGGGAAATCCCAGGGCGGTGGGAGTGATGGCAAACAATCAAGCAAGTGATTTTTAATCCACTTGCCCTCAAGAAATCCCAAGAAGTTTTTTTTTTTAATTAAGGTGACAAGTTGACCTAAGTTTCTAAGAGGGAGACCTACCTTTACCGCAACATGGGCAAAGCTCCAGTGCGGCACCAGCGACTTCATGCTCTCGTTCCCACCTTGGATCTGCCCACATCTCCGACCTCCTCTGCTTGCCTCCTCCTTGCAACTGGTTTACCTGCACACCAACAAACAAAAACACCATTGAAGAGAAGGGTGTGAGAAGAAAAAATTAAAGAAATGGAGTAGAAACTTACCTCAATGCACACCTCCCCGGCAACGGCGTCAGAAAAAGACATGTTACGACTCGAATAGGTTGTGTTAATATGGTGAAATTATCGTTGAAGTGAGTATAGTGGTTAACCTAAATCGAGCCTAACCATCTTTTTACAAAATTTTTAACCTGGCCTAATTAATTTTATCTTGGTCACTTTTAGACCCAGGGTCGATCTCAGGGAGGCGGGGTTTAAAGGTGAAGAAGTTTCTACGCCTTACCTAAAATGTATCTCTTCCGTGTATTTATTATGCTTTTGGTTTTTTTTTTCTATTTAAGATTTTTTTGCTGATGATTTTGTCCTTGAGGTACACCCTCAAAATCAGGTTCTTGGCTTCGAGCCAAATTGTTCTTGGCTTTGAGCCAACTAGGGTTTCCAAAAAAAACTGGTCCTACTATTCGCAAGACTGAGTACCTGCAAGACAAGGATTATCTTTTCTCTTTTACTCTTTGTTTTTATCTTTTTAATAGCAGGAAACAGAAGAGAAGTAAAAATCAGGTAGGTTGCTTGTAGAGAAATAAATATAGTCTATATATATATATTATATATAGGGGTGGGGGTGGAAGTGGAAATGGCTTGTAGAACAGTGTCGAGTTGGTCCACGTCTAGAAAGATGCAACCAACAAGACGAAGTGCCGTGTAGAGTGTAGCATGGATGTGTGGGAGTGTGTGCGGAGGCGCTTTCTTTACGTGGGTATCGGGGAATATCTGCAACTGGTGCAGATATACCTACGATATAACGCATGGTGGAGTGATTGTATGAAAATATATATATATATATATGTATATATATACAGATAGGGTTATAACTATATAGGTATATATGTAGTTATGTATATATATATATATTTGTTACTAGATATATATATGTATATATATTTAACTATATAGATATATATATATATATATATAGTAATATATGTATATAGATATATATATGTATTTATGTATATAGATATATTTGTATAAGTATCTATGTATATATATATATATATTAATATATGTATGTGTATATGTGTATATATATATATGTATTTATATCTATAGATATATATGTATATATGTATGTATATATGTATATATGTATAAATATCTATATATATATATATATATATGTATGTATATATACTTATATATAGTTGTATAGGTATGAATACGTATATATATATATATAAATATATATGTGTACATATATATAAGTATGTATAGGTGTGTACGAGTGTGAGTGTACAAGTGTGTGTGTATGAGTGTGGTGTGTGCGAGTGTGTGTGTCTACTGGAGAGTGTGGGAGTACACGCTGGAGGAGTTTAAGCCGTCTGGCGGACGAAAGAGTCGTCTGGTGGCTCGGGCACATGGACACAGGCATGAGTGCAGAAGGAACGCTGTCATGCTGGAGGGAGCGCGTGGGCGAGAGAATGCAGCATAGTGCACTGCTTAGCGCAGTGCACCACGTTGCGGGCTAGAACGGGAGCGGGCGCAGACGGGCGCGGGCATATGCGGGTGCTGGCACTGATGCGGGTTACTGGCTAGAGGCGGTAGCGGCGAGGAGAGAGAGAGCGCGATGATCGGATAAGTGAGAAACTCCTTGGTCATCGCATTGCAGCTATAGTGTCGCGCTGAGAGGCGTGAACAGTAGCTACAGTGCCGCGTGGGATGGACAACCGGTTGCGGCCGGTTCTGCGTGTGCGGGTGCGCTGGAAGGCACCTGCGCGTGTAGAAAGAGCCTGCAGCCGGTCTGCAGGGGCGTCTGCTGGCGTGCGCACTGTGCTTACATTGCTGCTGGCGACCATCGCTGCTGCTGCTGAGCTTCAGACCTTGGTGCGTTGACAATGGCGGCGAGGGTGCTGAGTGCTGGAAACAGAGGGCGAAACCACCACGCCCACCTACACACGAAGGAGCTGGGCGGTGGTGGAACTCACAGTGGTGGTCGTGGGACCACTGTGAGCTTGCTCCTACCCGCAGTGTGTCTCTTCAGTGCGAAGAGAGACTGCGTATGGAGCGGGAAAGGGGAGGACGATGGCCTAGAGGAAGGGTGTATGCGGTGGTGTGTGTTCCAGGCTGCCCTCGTAAGGAAGGTGGCTAGGCTTTTTAAAGAAGCGGGAACTTGCCACAGCCATGCTGCAGGTGTGCATGACCAGCCATGCTGCAGGGCAAGGGAATGGCTTGAAGAGATGCAAGCCCCATGCCCTGAGCCACGCGAGGGAGACGATTTCAAAGTCAAAATAAAAAAATGAAGAAGGTGAAATTGTGAGGCAGCATGTGAAGATGTTATTTACATGGCCAATAATTCGCATTATCCTCCCCTCTCAAATAAATGCATGCAAGTGTCTTTTTACAAATGCAACTATAGCTACCTAATATGCAATGGAAGTGCTAAGAAATAACACAAGATGGAATATTTGGTGGTGTATTCTTGCTGTGCAATCAGTAAGATGGAAAAAATGCTAGAAAAACCAAAGAGCGTTGCCTCCCCGGCAATAGCGCCAACATGATGTGACATGTTTTGCGAATTCAAATCGGGGTTTGGAGGACTTGTCGTCGTAGCTTGCAAAATGCGTCTATCAGATAAAATTTATAACCAAAACTTGAAATGTGAGTCCTGGGTCGAACACGGGGAGGTGAATGTTTGGTTTATAAAAATCCGCACTTAGCTTTTATTTATTTTTGGTCATTTTTATCTTTTCAAATTTTTTTGGTATTTTTATCGAGCAAGAGATTAGGTCGATGAAAAATTTATCTACTTGCAAAAATATATGAGAGAGAGGGAGAAAGAGAGAGAGAAACAATCATCTATTCATGAAGAATTGCTTGTTACAACTATGAAAGCAGGATGAACGGGTATGGAGTTGGACGATGGAGGGCAGCGTAGGACAACGTTGCGGTGAGGATCTTCTTCCCGAAGGGAGGTGAGGAAACGACCACAGGATGCTCCACGTAGGGGGTGAGAGCCAAGGAAAAGTTTAGTTCTACTCAAGAGGAGCATCCCGGGCTTGGGTCAAGCTCTCTTTAGAGCCTTGGAGGTGGTGAGGTGAAGAAAGGAAGAGATGGTTTGGAATGGTGGTGGGTAGGTCCTTTTATAGTGGGGGAAGAACAAATTCACATCTGGGTCATTATTGACGTCTGTAAACGTTGCTAAAGATCCCTGAAGCTATCGCTGAAGATCCACCATTCAATTCGTTTGCTGGCGCACATAGGCCATTAGTGACAACTGCGAGTGTCACTGAAGGCCTGTGTCGCTGAAGATCCGCCCGTTGTTCATTGTCCGTTGGCGCACGCACGCTCGCGTGCTTGCGTTGCACTGTGTACGCGGGCATTGTGGTGTGCACTGCTGCTGCATGCAGGTGCGCGACTGGTGCACGCGCATGTGCTGGGCACCGGCTGAATTGAGGAATTAGGGGGGCTACGGGGATTCGAACCTGCACCCCTCCTTTGGGAGTGCCTCTCTCCTACCAACACGCCATGATGACCAGATCGTCGTGCGGACATCTTAATGCATGCGGTGGAGATGAATCCTCAGCCGTTGGATCTTGATCCAATGGCTATGGTGCGAGATCAGCGTTGATGAGGAGGCACCTTCAGTTGCTTCTGGCTAGTGTTGGGTAGTTTGGATGGTGCCACATGGCACCATCTGGGCCGTCCATCTTCTTTCTATTGTGGAGGGTGCCACGGTGCTCAGATCGAGATGATTCTTACGTTACTGGACTACGATTGTCGCTCCAGATCCATCTATATGGTCGGATTTTCCATCCGAAACACGTATGGTTGTCGCATTGCCTCCCTAGCCGTTGATCTTCCTTGGACTTCATATGATGCTATGGGACTCTGATCTAGAAAATTTTGGAGGCGTTATCCTCTGATCGTCATCCTGATCAGATCCTTATGGTTCGATCGTCCATCTGAGGTCCTAAAATAAATCCTCTTCTCTCCTGACTACAAAAAGGACACAATTAACCTAAATTATATACAACTACTCTAAATGCAGAATGATGCATGCTATGCAATATTTATAACATGGAATGCAAATCTAAGCCTAGGAACATGCATGAATAGGCATTTTACCCTTAATAATTGTGTCTACATCATATATATTGAATTGAAGGAATTACATGGCAATGAATATCTACATTGTGTGTCGGATCCATAACTTTGGGTGGTGTACTAAGGTCTCATGGAGAAACGTGGGTACATGTTAAACACATTACAGAAAACTATTGATCAAAGATACCCATACATTCCTTTAGGAGATGATGAGACATCTTGGAGTAAGACTGAGAATCAACATGATTTCCCAAATCCCGGGTTCGAGAATCAAGGTTGTTGTGTATCCCCAACCCAGATGAAATTTGATTCAAATTATGTGTAGATTGATACACCTGATCTTAAGATGGGTTGGGAGGATCCGATTGCAGGTGTTCACAATTCCGTATTAGCCCTAGAAAATCATGAAGCTGGTCCATCAAGCCTAGATTTCCCAGACGCCTGTGACAATGAGCATAAAACAGAACCTCTCGAGAATGTAATTCCCGAGCCATATCCTGTTAAGGTAGTTCTCGAGAACGATTCTGACATCCCAATAGAGCTTAGTCTAGATTCTAGTGATCCAATCCTTACCCTTAACCTAGAAACTGGATTCAAGCCTATTTGGGATAATCATGGGGCCCAATGTAATGAGAATTAGATTTTGAATCTGGACTACGATTTTGGGCATATATTTGATGATTACACCTCTCCAACCTCCTTAAAAGTACAAATTGTTTTTGTGGAAGTCATGCCAATTTATGATACAAAAACCAAGGGGTTGGAAGAGTTGGGATTTGATTGGGTCTATCCAAGGAACCAAGAACCAGAGCCCATGCCTAATAAGGACACCTTTTTGAGCTTAGAAATTGAAATGAGGTTAGATCCAAGTCAAGTTGAGGATTCTAAACATCTTGATTCATTTAATGGTGGAGCTCTCGATTTGGAATCAGGTTCAGAACACGATCTTCGCAAATTCTCTGATGATTTTGAATCTTACTCTGATTTTGGAGAACCATTATTTTTTGATAATTATTAACTAGTTTACGACCTTAGTATCCATGATCCATTCTTTGATTCTGATGTTAAGGTAAATGATTTTGACCTTCAAGAAACCACACCTTCTGATCTGCATACGGAAACTTTCAAAACCCGTTCCCAACCACGACCCGCCACTGAAATCAACTTCTACTCTGATTCACCTCTCTCTAACCCAGTTACATATGATTTACGCCATCTTTTGATCGGGTTTCGAACTCTAATTGGATTGATACTCACTTCCCATCCTTTTCTGATCCTACCAGTAGGGTTCCTATATCCATTTCAGATCCATTTTCTTTTGAGGATCCCTACTCTAACCAGGTTGAATCAAGTCAGCCAAACCCTAGATTCACACTGCCATATCCATTTGAGCTTCAAAGTATCTGGTGGGCTCCGTTTGTTTTGATTCACATCTATCAACCCACCAGATTGATTGGGTTTGGGCTACATCATCAGCCCGTAGATCTGAACAAGCATTTGGTTTAAATAAGCACCTAGACCAACCAAGCTTCTGATCAAGGTGCTTGTTCTACAAAACTCATCCAATTTGAGCACTCCCTCTCCATGATCACCTTCTACTCTGTTGAAGGCATTGAATTTAGCACTTAATGGGAGGCAACCTGTCATTCCAAAAAATTGAGACCCTTCTGATCATCCTTTTGAGCTACACTCCTACTGCATTTAGAGTTCAGAGTTAAAATAGCTGACTCAACCTTTGGTATTCGTATCAAAGCTTGAAATCGTTTCCAATAGTCATCTCGACCCGTTCACCCACCCTTTGAACCTGTTCTAACCCATGACCAAGCTGATTTCATACCCTTTGATTTACAATGAGGACAATGCAAAACTTAGGCATGGGGGGTGTTAATGTGTAAACATATGGAAATTCAAGTTTCTGAAGGGTTCTCACAAAAAATACATATTCAAAAAACCAAAACAATAAAAAAATTTTGAAAAATAACAAAAAAAATGGAAAGGGGCGGAAAAGTTCGAGAATTGATTGCATATCATCCATAAGGAGGAAAAGAGGAGAGAGTTTAAACGTCAAAAAGAAGCAACATTCAAGAACAGAAAATGATAGTCATTAGAACTTGATTATGAAAGTTACTAAGTTCTAGACCTAGTCAAAAGAAAAAAATTAAGTCTTTAAAACAAAAAGACAGAGATTAGTATGAGTACTGATCTTATGCCTCTTGTGCTTGTTTTAGGACTTAAACATTCATGTATCCGTTAATATCCGGATTAATCCTCAAGAGGTTGAGGAAAGTGCGAGGTTGATGGATTAGGTCTAAGGCTTAGGGATTATTCGACCCTGTTACCTGCCCTTTGGTTTGCGGGACTTGGTAACCTGAGCACCCAAAATCACACACTTAGTCTGGTTTAGTGCGCTTAATAAAGAAAAATCTACTAAAAGTGTTCTGTTCTGAAAAATCATCTTAAAGATCTAGCTTAGGAGTGGCTTGACAACACAGGTTGGTTGGACGAGTTCCCGATGTAAATAGGTGGGAAATTCCCCTTGAAGATGCATAATAACATATCGTCTCCTCGGTGCTTCTCTCCTAGGATATCTAAATTCCTACTGGGGGTGAAAACACGCATGAATTCACGATAAAATGCTTATTTATGATAGTTCCTAGGTCTAGCATTATGCATCATAGTATAAAGATTGCATAACATTCATTGCTTTGCATTTAGGATAGTTGTACATTATGTACATTAATTCCAACACTTTATATGGCCAGGAGGCAGTGCGACATCTTTACGGGCTTCATATGAGAAATCTGACCATACGGATGGATCTGGAGCGATGATCGCAGTTCGTCAATGCGAAAATCACGCCGATCAGAGCGCCGTAGCACCCTCTACAAGAAGAAGGTGGACGACCACGATGGCGCCGCGTGGTACCATCACTGCCCTTCATCCCGATCGCAGCCCTTCCTCCTAAGTAGCACCTGTGAAGTCTTGACTGTTGGATTCAAATCCAATGGTTGTCAAAGCACCATGTCGCCTGCTTCAAGCCAAGAAGAGAGAGGGCTTCAAGCAATCGCAACCGTTGGATCAAGATCCAACGGTCGCAGCACGCTGAGCCTTAATTCCTAAGCGAGGCATAAAACCAACCTTAGTGCAGCGGTCGGTGCTTCGGCTCACAATGCATGGCCACATGATCAAGGCCCACGAGCATATTTTATCCGTTAAGCACCTATGAGTAAGAAATTGAGCCATCGATGGATGATCAGGCGATGAGGGAAGCAGCTTCGTGGCATCACTGATGCACGAGACCCATTCATGCGAGATCTGACACGTGGGCAGACGTGCAACCATACGCCCACTGGAGGCATGATTCAGAGCATTCTCTCCCATGTGCTCAGAGCCCTTCATCTGCCATCCAAAGGCGGGGATCTACTTCACTCGGATCAGCACGCTCCAGCAGACGCCAACAGTTGCTTAATGGACTCTCACGATGGTAGTTGGTGACGTGAGATGGACAGTCAACGAGGCTCGAGCACGATCAACGCATGAGATGGAGAGCCAGCGTAGCGCGCGCGTGAGTGGGTGCGAGATGGCTACAGCGACACTTGAGCTGGACCTACAGCGACATCCTAGAGGTCACTATTTGTCTTATGCCTATTTTAGCCTCCTCTCATCCATTATATAAAGACCTACACCCCTTCCCTTCCAAGGCATCTCTACCTACTCTACTCCCACCTACTCCTAAGCTCTAGTAGCCCACCAAAGCTCCATTAGAGCTTCCTCTTAAGCTCTAAAGGCCTCCTATTAGTGTAGCATTCCTTTATCACACCAAATATTCGTCTCTCATCCCATCACCTTCATAGGTTGCCTTGGAGCCGTCCTCCCACCACCATTCCAATAGCAGATCACCTCTACCTCCTCACCTCCATTCCAGAGCCTCAGTGAAGCATTCCTCTACTTGGTGTCCTACATCTCACCTCCATCATCCTGCGCCTCAATTCCTTCATCCAAGCTTCCGCCAGGCACCGTCTTCTTGCCGAACAGCTGATTTGGGTTATTCCTTTTCACCTCTCTCTCTTTTATGCTTTCGTAGATTATTGTAATAGACATTCGCGCAATATATCATGTTTGCTTCCATCTATATTGTGATCCATCTTGTTTGCGTCCTTTATAAAAAAATATATATATAACAAAACACCAAAAAGAAATAAAACGAAGCGCGATTTTCAAACAAAGTAAATGTCGCCTCCCTGTGTTCGATCCGGGACTCCCTTGGAGTTTTGGTAAAATTGTATTTGATAACGAGTTTTGCGACTACAGCGATGGGTTCCTCCAAACCCTGATTTCTACCATGCGAAACATGTTCATCAGGGGGCATGTAAGCACCTTGTGCTAGTTCAGGTGCCATGGGCGAGATTGTCCCGAAATGTCGATTGCAAGGGCTTGAATTTAGTTACAGAATGCCATGGGCGGCACTATCCGGAAATGTCCAAAGCAAGGGTTCAGGGGGTTGCCATGGGCGGTGCTATCCCGAAGCATCAAAAGCCAGAGACCCTTCGAGGATTGATGATGGGGACAAGGAATCCAATACAGACTGTGTTTTAGGCCAATTGGAGGCTGGATTTAGGGAAAAGTAAAATGAAAAGAGAGAGAAAACTCTCCAAATGAAAAATCTACTTCTATCCCTCTCTCTTACAAAAATGCACTGGTAAACTGAACCTGGACATGTTATGTTTATGCATGGGTGCTTTAACTGCTAGGTTCAATGAACCTCTTGGTAGTTTTTGCGGGCCTTAGAAACCTTTGTGGTAGATTGAGACTGAAGCTTGTCAAGTCTGAATCTTGATTGATACTTGAGTACCTCTAGGCCTACTACTAGCATTCTAACCTATGACTAAAGAGTAATAACAAAAACAAGACTCTAAACATCAATGCATGGTCTAGAACTCTAGTTCTTTTCATAAAATTTTGCTAAGGGACTAGCAAAAGTTGGGCATGAGAGCATGATGATAATGTCATCATTAGCCATAACTAGATTTAATTAGTCAAAATCAATTGACAACTGCTCCTGCATAACCGCCAGAGAGTCATAATTCATTGCATATCCTTTCCTAGAAGAATGCATTAAATTAGGGTTAAATATGAAGTTTTAAAATATCATAAATGCAGAGTAATCATGCGATTTTCCAAGGGTTAAATGAAGGTCAAATGAGCATTAATGACTAATAAATGGGTCCGTGCAGACAGAAACGAGTTTTCACGTATTTTGAGAATTAACAGACACCCGAAACCTTAATTTCAAATCCACTTAATTAATAGAGGTTTTGGTTAGGATAAATTCCACATAAACCTTCTAAAAATCATAGAAAAATTTTCCATAAGGTTTGGTATCCTTGATTTGACCATTGGAACCCATTTTGACCTAAAATAGAGTCTAAGACAAGAAGTTGCCCTAATTTGGGTTTCTACGTAATTACCTAGTTAAACTTGATCAAAACCAAAATCCAACTTCCCATTAGATTCTTGGGTCCAAATTAGGTTTGTAACAAAATTTGGGCCCAATCTATGATCATCTTGACCTAGTTTGCATTTTGGTCTAGTCTCACTCTTTTTCGCTCAAATAGCCCCTCATCTTTTGAAATCTATTACAAGGGCCCCCTAACTTCATTGTCTTCACCAACAGGTCCTTGCCGCCATGGTCGTGTGAATGCACTTGTAGCCAACCTTCAATCAGGAAGATCTGCCTGATTTCACACTCAAACCCTTCCAAAATTGGAAGGAGAGCTCCTACGAGAATCCTCTTCAATTTGAGTTGCATCTTGGGCTCTAATTTGCACCCAAATCCTCATGAAAACCATTTAAAGATCTAGGTTTCCTACTTCATTAAGTTTCCAAGCTTCCAAGTTTGGTTTCCAAGCTTGGAATGCCTTCCTAATGCCCTATAAAAGACCCCTGGTGCACGATCATTCTCTTTAGCTCGGTTTGGAGGTCAAAATCCCCTTCTTCTCTTCTCTTCGACCTCTGTCTCTGATAAGTCCAATTTATTGGACATTTATTTGGCTTAAGTACATATGGAATACAGTTTCTTATAGTTTAATGGCCTAAGCTAAGTGGTAATTAATCTTAGCTTATAAATATTTTTGTATCTGCTTTGCATTCTAATACATACAATTATGCTCCTTATTTGATATGTGCATGTAGAGAGAAAATAATACTAGGTGGCTAGACATGAGTATAATTAGCATTTGAAGGAGGGTATGCCCATAATTGTCCATCACCGCCGCTCCCTTCGCTAGCGTTCAAATCCAACAGTTACGCATGCGAAGGGAGAGGCGGAGGTTGCGGTTTGGAGAAGGATAAAGGATCCTTCCCTCTGTGGCTCTCAAGAATCCATCATCTCCCCCTGACGGGGACCTCCTCCATCACCTACACCGTGAATTAGACTTACACCGTGGCCTAGGCATACCCTGTGCTCGTAGCGTACACCGTGCTTCTCCACCTTCTCCACCGCAAAGGTCGTATGGTGACAGCACCGACCTAACCACTGCCATCGCCCTCTTCCCTTTCTTCTTCATCTTCACCCACTGCAACTCGACCCAAGACCATCCTCTCATCCACGCAAGCTACCCCCTTCTTCTTCTTCATGCACCATCCGCTGCCTTTCCACTCCAAAAGAACCCAAAGCACCACCTACCTACATCCATCACCACCATCTCCCTTACTCACCGCAGACCCTCTAGCACACACATGCCCCTCATCGCAACAACCCATCCATAGCACCAACACCACCGCCACCTTCTCCTCTTCTTCTTCTTCTTCGTCCTCTTCTTCCTTCCCAACTAGCCACCTGCAACTCAACACAGGAACCCAAAGTCCGGCTGGCCACCATTGTTCATAGCCACCACCGCTGGCCATGTCCCTCATTGCCAACATCACCAAAGTGCTCGCCTTGACCTCCGTCGATGACCCATGCCACCAGAGCCATCGATGATAGCCCACGCATACACGTTGGAGACCTACCGCCAGTGAGCTTCTCCTCCACCGGCCGGCCACCTCAAGTCGTCTTCGTCGACATCGCGACCTCGATCGGTTCAGCCTCATCTTCGTCAACCTCCCTTACACATCAGCAACCCGTCAACGCTTGTTCACATGCGAGGAAGAGAGAGGAGAAATCCTTTGTTTTTCCTGCAATTAGTAGTTATGATCTTTGCCATTGTGGGGTACACTATTCCCTTATTTAATGAATTAAATTATTGAGGTGAATTTGCATAGGTATCCTTGTAATTAATCAAAATTGGTTGTAGATGAATATCTCTCATGAATGATATAATGCATGGATTATGGTGAACAAGCTATATTTTAGAAATTAGTATTTATGGTGTTTACTAGTATCAAGATCACTATTTTACATGATATTATATTGTGGTGATTTTTCACGTGCACACTTAAATTATTGATTAATTATTTAGATCGATAATTTGTGTCAGAAATGAGAGCACTAGTTAGCATGTACATTCGTTGATATTCCCAAATACTTGATGTATCATTAATAATTTTTTTATAGGCTGATTTTTCCCTGTGGAGATGACCTAACTATTTTCATAGTTAGATTTTGAGTAATAAATATTTTTGAAAAGTGATTTTGTACCACGCAACGAAATACAACAACGTGACATTTTATGTTAAAATTTTTATCGACAATGAAGATCGCTCTTTCAAGTGGCGTCGTTGCAGGGGAGGAAACATGCCTATTAATTTTTTCATTTAATTTATATCATTTTTATGCTATTTTTGAAGCTTATCTGAATTACTGACATTGGTTCTCTTTGTGTGCATGAAACGAATGACAAATGCGACAGGAGCGCACGTTGGAGATGATATTTTTGGTGGACCTTGACGCCACCTAGAGGACAGCAACAAGAGCACGTGGGCCTTGATCCCACTAGCGTGTAGGAAGGATAGGTGATCAGAGACATATTTGTCGTTCTTTTAGACTGAGATTAGGCTAGATATACATTAGACATTTAATTTCTATTTTGTGGACCCTTGTTGGGCATTTTTGGGAACGTGTTCCCAGTGCTTTTATTGCTTATCGCTCTTGTATGCAGGAGTGACTTTTTGGGAGCGTGTTCCCATTTTATTTAGATTATAGGTTTATTGAATTCTTTGAACTACACGTTAGTTAGTTAAATTAGATTAGGTTTGTTTGCTTATTATCATAAAAAAAAAATTGAACTGCCTACTAGAAGTTGCATACCTATAGGGTGATCATCTAGGATTGTTTATGCAGCATCTAGTTTTCCTTTCTACGTCGCATACATTCCTACATTGAAGAAAGCTAAAGTAAGGTACGTCTTTTCTTGAGCATCAATTATCTGCACACGCATTGCATTTGGACATACACTACTACATACATGACTTTTGCCGTCGATTTTCCTATATAACCGATGGTAATAAGAGATGCCCTTGATGCCATCGCTATTTAGATTTGTCGTCAGTTACAGGGATAGTCCGATGTGGAAATAATGTATGACCATTGGACAGATTAGAGCTTTCAACATCGTTTTACAACCGATAGTAAAAACAAATGCCGTCGGTTATTCAATAACCGACGGTATATGTCAGTCACTTCTTCCTACCATTACGTGCCCTTTTTTTATTTACGCCGTCGTTTAATAATCTTTACCGTCGATTATAGAAGCAATGGGAAAAATATTATTACCGTCACTTATTATGATAACTGTTGGTATAACATTACAATATCAATTTTATCGAACCCTAAATGTCGTTGCTTATTCATATAAGCGACAAAAAAAATATTTTCCCCATCGCAGATATGCCATCGCTTATTTGAGTAAGTGATGACATACGTGCGACTGGGAAATATTTTTTCCGTTGCTTATATTGATAAGTGACGGCAAATGTATGGTTTTTTTTTTTAATTACTAGCGGATGGAAACTAACTACTAAACCCTAAATTTTAGTTATGCTTTTATAGAAAAACAAGTAATGCAAATGAATAAAAATTTATATTTCATCAATATAAAATGTAGTACATCAAAAGTTTGAAAAAGAGATATTTACATAAAAAGGATTACATGAAAAACAAAAAAAGAAAATGCATAGAAATCAAAATACAACTGCCCCAATGCTACCTCCACCACCCATGGAGTCGTTGTCGTCTCGTCTATCGCTGTGAGGATCCATAGAAGATGGATGCTCTAACTGACCCTTATTATGAATATGGGCTATAAGCTGCTGAAGCTTATCATCCATCGCATTCATCTTATTCTTCATCTCTACCTCTCTCTTCTCTCTCTCCTCATCTTGTCTCTGTAGTTTGTCGATCTTTTGATGTAGTTGATCGACAACACTAGATGAGACGACACCTTTCCTCCCATACCAGGTGGATAACGAGTATGCCCTCCCCGCACTACGAACGAAACCACCATGGTCTGGTGGCATCACTCTCCTAAATGCCTCCTCTGCATCCAAAGGCTGCTGGATGCCTCGTCAGTGGGGGGATGTACTAATTGTACCATTTGACCCTAAATGTATTACATAATATTATTATAATATATATACATACAAAGTTATAAATTTTTTGAGTTTAGGAAACTTACATGTTTCTCCTAGTATGACTGATGAATCCACTTACGAGCACCCTCAGCTGCTGCCTTACTGTGGGAGACCTCGTAGATTTTCATTCTAGTCATTTCCATCCCATCATGTGCAGTGGACTGAAAAAATAAAAATGATAAATTAGGTTAAAATAACTTAAAATTGAGTAATATTTAATTAAAAAGTAATTTCAATACTTACATAACAGCTCCTGACTGTCTCGATGCTCCTTTGACCCAAACAATAGGTCTGTGCTGGAGCTTTAGCCCTATTGGCCTTATTTTTTTGTGCTTGCCCTTATAGACATACATAATAATAATTTTTATGAATTTAAGATATATGAAATTAATAGAATAATTTGTAATCGTTTACTAACCTCTGTCTTTGGATTCATCCAATGCTCACATGCCTTCTTCCAATCTTCAGGCATGACATCAAGAGGATAATTCTCCATTTCCTCAGGTGAACTCATGTTTGAGAAAAACTAAATACAAATATAAATTGTTAGAAATAATATAAGACATTATGTATATAATAAAAATGTAAATGTTTAAAAATTATTACATTTCTCTTATTTTCCGTCCTCCAATCCCTATGCATTTTTGCGGCATGCTTAAGGATGTATCGGGAGGCATTAGGGTTGTCACCCCAATCGTAACTTTGTTACATTAATTTAAAAAAAATATGTCAATGTTTCTTTAAAATAAATTTAAGATAAAATTATAAAAGAAATAACTTTTGTAAATGAAATTACCTACAACTGACGGATCAATTGCCTCTTCAGCTTTGCGGGCACCTTCAGTCAAAGTAGAAATTGACTTTCTTAGTGTTATGGCTTTTTCAGTGAACTCCTCTCCATGAGCTACCCAAGTAGTGTAATGCTGCCACCACCCATTACAAATGCAGTGCTCGAGCACAATATTACGATCATGCAATAAACCATTCAAACATCTTCTGCATGGGCAGAAGATATTCTCAAATTGACCTCCTCACCTAAATATCTTCCTATCATCATCAAAGGCCCAATCTAAGAATGAAATTACTCCATCCTTATATCTAGTGTAATCTGAATCCCGCAATCCAATCCAAGATTTATCTATTGTAACCTAAAATTTAATGTAAACAAATCACTTATTAGGAAGGGAAAGGATCGAATGATGTGTATCTTGATTAAGATTTTCACTTGATAGCCCATCCTCAAAGATTTGATCACAACTTAGGTTTTCTAGTTACATGTAACCTTAGTGCGGTAAAATTTCGACAGCATCTCCCCGCACTTCTCCAGTATACCCCCCAATACTAACCTTAGCTAAATTTCCTTTAACACCCAATTAAGGGCACCATAGGAAACTAGATAAGATTAGTTGGTATACCAGAGAAGAGTAGGAGAAGCAATCGCAATTTTACCGCACAAGGTTACATGTAATGAGCAAACCTAAGTTGTGATCAAATCTTTAAGGACCTTCTTTAGTTCAGTACTTCAAACGAACTAAAGTTGATCGAGTCTAATGGCATGCTACAAAGATAACACATCATGCATGTAAGTGAGGTATACATACACTTCCTGCATTGTCCGTATAACATGATCATAAGTCTCGACGGACGAGTAATTTGAACACATTTTAACGCGGAGAACTTTTACCCTAGGGGTTATAATACTTAATGTTTGGCCTCACATGCATAAATCTTCTTTAGAAAGTGTGTGCATTTAAACAATAACTAATTTAAACATTAAGAAATTTACCAAAAAACTAAAAAATCATTCAATTAAATTAGAAAGATTGAATGCATATATATATACCTCAAACTACTGAAGCCTCCAAGTGTAACCGACACTGATAACCTGCAATTTCAAAAGTAAAATTAATTAAATAAAAAATTCTAATTATAATCCTAAACCCTAACCCAAACTAAACATGCAAACCAAGTGTGAGAGCAAGTGAAAACCCTAACCCTGACCCAAACTCTTAACAAATCATAAAACCCTAACCCTGACCCAAACTAAGGAGTAGGGGGTTGATAGTAGGAGGAGGAGGAGGAGGGTGGTAGGAGGAGGAGGAGGAGGGGCTTAGCAGGATAGAGAGGAGGTGGAGAGGGGTGGTTAGGAGGAGGATAGGAGGAACCCCTATTTGGTTAGAACAAGGGCTTTATAAAGTTGAGACATGAAATCAAAGCTGTTCAAAATTCAATCTAAGCTGATGGGAAGAATAGGTATAACATTACGATGGCCCCTTCTCGGTGTAAAGCATTCCTTATTCAAATACAATCTGCTAAAAAACAAAGGGCATTAAAGAGAAAGGAATCAAGTAGTTTGAAATATCAAATTAGTGCAAAAAGATTCACTTTTTATTTTGCTTGAGCAATAGAAAGGACCCAATCCTCATCCCATACGACCTTGGCAGGCCTTACCCCTTAAATATGGTTATAAGACACAAGAATCAAGACATTTCAAACTATCACCTTAGTGTTAAAAATCTTTGATTCTTGGCTTGCACCAAGTTGAACCTAAACCTAATAAGTCATGACACACTTCCTCTATAGACTAGAATCTAGAGATAGGTTATTAGATCAAAGCCAAAATCAACCAGATATGTCTGTTCAAGGCATCCTTTGGTGCTTGGTCCTACTATAACCTACGGCACATTCTTGTCAAGGAATTTCCACCTCTAAAGTAGAGCTTAAGCACTTCAAACGACAACTCCATACAGTTTCAGGATTGGAAGGAGCAAATTTGATTTGAAGAGGTTATCCTTAGTTGATTAGAACTTATGCTTGAAGCATTACACTATGACTAACTCTTCATTATTTTCAGGAAAAGAAGGTTTACCATCATCAAGATTGTTGAAGGTGGAAGATCTATGTAAAAAGGGACTGGATTTTGAAAAACTCGTCATCGTAGTATGATTCGCGAAGAAATCCATCAACAGATAAATTTATATCGAAACTCTGAGAATTCCAGGTCGAACACAGGGAGGCGAACGTTTGATTAAAAATACACGTTTGTTTTGTTTGTCACGAAATAGATTAGCTGATCGAAAACTAGCTATCTATTTAACAAATAATAAATAGAAGAGAGAGAGAGAATATTACAAATAAAGGTAAAAGAGAGGTAGAATAAACATGGATTTCATCATCAAATGTTGTTCATTACACTAATCATTACAACTAGAAAGTAGGAAATCTACGTTAGAAAGAGTAAAATCTACTCTAAAAAGCGGTAAAGAGAATGGAGAGAGAAGTATCCTCCTCGACAATTGCTTGGGGGACAAGTCGAACGGGTGACGCCTGGAGGACAGAGGTCGAAGCGGGAAGAAGGAGAACAAAGTGGGAAGAATTGGGGGAGAGGCAGGATGTCATCGTTGCAGGATCTACTTCTTGAATGGAGTGAGAGGACAACCGTGGGATGCTCCACGAAGGTGGGAGAAGGTGGAAAAATTCTAATTTTAACTCTAATGGAGCATCTCGGGTTTCAGACAAGCTCTTAGAGCTTAAGAGAGTGTAAGAGAAAAGAGGAAGGGATGAAGAAAGTGTGGGGGTCGTAGGGTTATATATAGGTGTAGATTGGAGGGGGTAAATAGGTCTTTACACTTTAAAACATTAAATCAGGGGTCTTTAGTGATGGATAAAATCGTCACTAAAGCCCAGATCATGGGCGTAGCTGCCACGCATGTTGCGCCTCTTCCTCTCCTTGTGGCTCGACTCCCGCGCACGTACGCGATCGGATGGCTTAAATGCACCATGCCCGATCTCCTTCAATGCATGTTAAGAGGGACGCGGCCTCCTTCATCACCGTTGGATAGAAGATCAATGGCTCAGGACGCACACTCGTTCGCCTTCACGAAAGCGCGTCTGATGGCACATTCGCGCTCCTCGCATCTAGCGCCACATCGCCTGCATCCGTGCCACTCACTCGCCATCCAACAGCTCAATTGAGCCTGCACCTGTGCCCTGCTTGATTTGAAGCGGAGTGTGGATTGAACTCGCTCCCTTTGCTAGCAAAGAACTACTCGCCCGCTACGCTACGCTTCCACTTTAGGCAAGCAGAGGGTTTTGTGCACGAGCAACCATGGTCGTTGGATGGTGATCCAACGGCCCAGATCCATCACACGGTTGAGAAAAGAAAAGCAGCTGTGAGTCTTGGGTTGGTGTGGGTAGCTGAGATGGCTCCACGTGGTGCCATCTTGGCTGTCCATCTTCTATTCCTTGTAGATGGTGCCACGGATGTCGGATTGGACATATTTTCCCGCTGTTGGGCTGCGATCATCGATTTGAATCCATCCATGTGGTCGGATTTATCATCTGATGTACGAATTTACACCGTCTTAGCCCTTGATTTCTGACCTTCCTTGGATTATATCTGATGCTATGGAAGTCCGATTAGGGTGATCTTGGAGTCGTTGAACTTCAATCATCGCCCTGATCAGCTCCGTATGGTTGGATCTTCGATCTGAGGCCCCAAATGAATATTGGCCAGTTACCTGACCACAAAAAGGGAAAATTAACCTAAAATTTACACAACCTAACCTAAATGTAAGATGATGCATGTTATGCAATATTTATAATGTATGATGTAACTACGATACTAAGATCATGCATAAATAGATATTTTAGGCTATTAAGATGCATATGCGTCACACCCCCATGCCTATCTTTTGCTAGTCCCTAGCAAAAACTATATGCTATTTATAAAAGAATTAGGCCAAATTTCTTGGGAAATAGTTATTTTTCAACACTTAGTGATTTCAACTATGACCTGAACTACAAAGACACAAAGTGCCCGAGTGTTTGCCAAAATGCAGACCGCCTCAAGCCCTCACCTATTCCAAGAAGGATCTTTTTCTTCTTTTCTTCTTTTCTAATTTTTTTGGATTTTTGAGTTTAGGGTTTCGGAGCAACTTTCTATGGCCACTCAACCCACCCAAGACTCTAAGAGAACCCTAAGTTCTAAGAATCTTTGTGTGAAATGTGATAGACTCATTGATCGGCGATTAGAACGAACTTCGGGTTTCTACGCCACTAGGTGACCTTGAAAAGAAATTCTGCCTAAAGGTGTATCTATTTGACCGATAGCTTTCTCCCTACTTTTATTTTTGTGGGGTCAACACAAGGGCGAACCCAGTGTATATCTCCTTGACTTATTCTACTTCTCCACTTCTTCTTAAGTGTTTTGGAATTATACGTGCATTTTTTGAGCTGGGTTCTAGACAACCTACCAATGGGCAGTTACCCATGATAACTTGCTAGCCATACTCGTGCTGTGAAGTGTGGCTTATTTCTTTTTATTTCTTTTTTTTTCTCCTTTTTTTTTCTTTTTGGATATTTTTCTTTTTTCTTTTTTTTAAGTAGGTTGCTTCCCTGATCTACGATTTACCTAAAGGTAGTAGGAAAAGAATGGTCATGTGACTGGGCTCTAGACAACCTACCTATGGGCTGTTACCCATGATAACTTGCCAGCCATAAGATCCTAGAAGGTTCATTAGCTACCCAATTTTTGTATAAACCATCGAAAAGCGAGTCAATGCAAAGTGTGTAGATGCTTAGATTTAAAATCCCCTAAAATTAGAGGGCGGGTTGATAAGTCATGTACTTATCACCCTAACTTATTTAACCAATTAAAATATGAATTTGGAATGGCGAGGACTCAAGAAACAAGTCCACATTTTAGTGGGCACCCAGGCTGGTTAAGCCCAAAGACCTGAAGGGTCTAAGCGTTCACATCATACAGTTTTATTCTCTAAGATTGAAAATTTTCTGAAACCCAAGTTATGTTTACTAATTCCAGAATTTTTTTTAAATAAATAAAAAGAAAATAAAAAGAATCTACAGAGCTGACAAAACAATTCAGTGATGAATATCCACCCCCCAATGCCTATCTAATGCAATGCCCTCATTGTATTAAAAAGACATGAAATAGAGTGGAGTAGAGTAGAAAGCACCTGAATTGTGTGAATAATAGGTCCGCTCCAAGATGAAAAGAAACTGTATACGTGTTGAATTTAGTGCCTTCAGCTAGTCACACTATACAAAGAAGAAGAAATAAAGAATTCACAGGTGTAGGTCAGAATCAAAACAAAAAGATTCACCTCAGGACCTACCAGCAGATGTCCAGAGATGTGGAACAGATTGTGATGCAGACCCATACCCCATGGTCGAGTATATCTAAGGTTTTGATAAAAATTATCCAAAACTTAAGCTTAGTAAGCAAGCAGGCTCGGGCCTGCGATTTGTGAGGATGCAACCCAAGACCAAAAAGTTAGGTTACAGAGAAATCAAGCTCAGAAGGATAATCAATGAATGTGCACTTGGGTTGGACATCCTCCGAAAAGATGTCATAAGGATCTTGGTAAAGAGTAGGGATTTTTAGACAAATTGGAACCCTTAGACTGGGTCTTTTGCTTCCTCCAGAATTAACTTCCCATATCAATATTTTGCATCTCCTATCCTCCTCATTCAAATGTTCAAATTCTGGGACCTCCTATATATTAATCATCCCGTCTGAATTTTCCAAGTCTAAAAGATGTGATCAGACTGGACTTGGGTTTAGTGATTTCAAAATCAAAATCGTCAATAAACTCTATGGGGTGTGATTAAAGATCAGGGCTATGAATTGAATCCTTCAGAATAGCATCTGAATTTTCCATGCGAGCCCCAACAGGATCAAATTCCTCAATTTTAGGGCCATCAAATGATTTATCAAATTCCTCAGGCCTAGTCGTCTCACTAAAATCATGTTCTGTAAACTCATGTGAGACTTCGCATAGTGATTCTTCACGTTCAGAATCAAAGAAATCTAAATCCACATTAATGTGTGTCTCAAAATCATCAATCACTTTCTAATCCATGAAGACATAAGTTTCCTCGTACCCTGGCTCAGGGATCTCAGGTGAAGTAATCAATTCATCCTTAGCTGATTGATCTAGACCAATATGGTCAATCCTGATCTCGTAACACGTGTCCCCTTCAACAGGTGATTCAGTGGGTTCTGACATCGGCTCTCCTGTCAGGCATTCATCCTAGGAATCCTCCCAAGATTGGACTAGAGCAATCACAAATCTCATCGTCAATTTAGATAACTTCCCAAGTAAAAACTCACCCGGGCCCTTATCCTTAACATCCTGGAGCCAATACAACAAATACTTGTTCAGATAATCAATCATTTCAATCAGGGGCTCCAATTCTTCAGTGCAAGGTGTTGGCTGAGCTTCTAAAGATTGTATGGTGTTCCTCAAGTTAGCCAACGCCTTCTCTTGGACCTGGTTAACTTGAACCAAATGGTTTGGTTCAGGGTTGGGTGAGTTTGGGTTCAGTGCAGAGGAGTCAATGAATTGATGTTCTTGATACCCTCCTTGATAATAGGTCATTTCAGATTGTTCATAAGGTGATGATGAACTAAAGGCAGTGTATTCTGGGAAGGGGTAAGGATCAGTGTATCCTTCTTGATTGTAGATCATATTAGGTTGTCCAAATGAGGGAGGTGATCTATATTGATGTAGCTCAGAGAAGGATAAGAATCAAGATTATGATGTCTAGGGTTAGACCCTGAACATGGAGGTCTGGAACTATATTCCCAATCAGGATTATCCCAACTAGAAGATGGATGAGAATAAGTCTGGTTGGAATAATAATTATTTTGGGAATAAGTAGTGGTAGGAGGGTAGGAGTGAAAATTTGAATAGGATGTGGAAGGATCCATGACAAAACGGGAGGAAGAAAGGTGCCCTGCAATACAAACAAATAAACCTATCCTTAAGTGGGCTAGCCTAAAGACTTATAGACTCCCAGAACCCATCTTGAGATTAATAAACAATTTGATCTACTTCTTTCTGGTCAATCCATCTAATTAGAGGGAGGGACTGGGGAGAAGATTCTTCCTTTGGCTTGTGCCTTAGGTTCCTAGTATACCCCCCAGCCATGATCGTTTGATTCTACTCCCCTAGCTAGACATCAGATTGAACGGTAGAAACAGACTAATTGAAAATAATCTCAGTTTGGGCTCTGAAAAGCGAGTCCAATCCTTAAGGCTAACATCTACTCTATTTTAATTAGGGTTAGGTTTGAATGTGCTTTGGAATGTGATGGGTCCTTTATCTGGGTTGTGCCCTTAATGATTGATTGATATGTGTGTGTACACAACCAATGATTTTCAAGCATGATTATTTTTGGATGCGGTGAATTTTAGGGTTTAAATCTTGCTTAGTAGGTTTTAGGATTCAACTTTAGATGTATTCAATCAAGTTCAGTTGGCACACAAGGTTTTTGAAAGCACAGGTGAAGATGTTTTCCTTTAAATCTTAAAAAGAATGTGGAGTGCCTGGTAAATAACTAAAAGTTGAACCTATGTGGTAGCTACTTGATGAGTTGATTTTAGTTGAAGTGGTGTGGCCCAAACAACTCAAATAATTAGCTTGATGCACCAATTAGTTAGGCACACAATGATTACCCAATCTGATTTCTACTCGATTATGTGTTTGGGTGTGTGTACCGGTTCCAAAGATAGATTTACCGGTTAAGTTTGAAAATCAGAAGAGGTTGTGTACCTCTGTGAGATTTTTTTTTAAATTTTTATTTTATATATGGAGGGTGAGGTGGGTGGAGGTGAAAGACAAACAATAAAAAACTAACCATAGAGTGTATAAGAACACCTAGGTTGATTGGTGTTTGTGTTATTACGTGGTGGAATGAAAACTAGTGGGTAAGAGGTGGGAGTAAACTTACAGACCCTTCAGCAACACTTTACTCCAATCTACCACTTTTGCTCGCCTCATGAGAGTGCCTGCAATCACAATAAGAGAGGAGAGAAGTGAGGTAAAAGATAAGTAAGGTGGAAAAATGTGAAAAATCAAAGACCGTTGCCTCCCTAGCAACGGTGCCAAAATGTTGAAGGTGGAAGATCTACGCAAAAAGGGATTGGATTTTGAAAAACTCGTCATCGTAGTATGATTTGCAAAGAAATCCTTCAATAGATAAATTTATACCGAAACTCTAAGAATTCCGAGTCGAACACATGGAGGCAGACGTTTGATTAAAAATGCGTGTTTGTTTTGTTTGTCACAAAATAAATTAGCTGGTTGAAAACTAGCTATCTATTTAACAAATAATATATAGAAGAGAGAGAGAATATTACAAATAAAGACAAAAGAGAGGTAGAATAAACATGGATTTCATCATCAAATGTTGTTCATTATACAAATCATTACAACTAGAAAGTAGGAAATCTACGCTAGAAAGCAGTAAAATCTACTCTAGAAAGCGGTAAAGAGAATGGAGAGAGAAGTATCCTCGACGATTGCTTGGAGGACAAGCTAGACAGGCGATGCCTGAAAGATAGAGGTCGAAGAGGGAAGAAGGAGAAAAAAGCGGGAAGAACCGAGGGTGAGGCAGGACATCGTCATCGTGGGATCGACTTCCCAAATGGAGTGAGAGGACAACCACGGGACGCTCCACAAAGGAAAGAGAAGGTGGAAAGATTCTAATTTTAACTCTAATGGAGGATCTCGGGTTTGGGACAAGCTCTTAGAGCTTTGGAGAGGGTGAGAGATGAGAGGAAGGGATGAAGAAAGTGTGAGGGTCATAGGGCTTTATACAGGTGTAGATTGAAGGGGGCAAATAGGTCTTTACACTTTAAAACTTTAAATCAGGAGTCTTTAGTGATGGATAAAACTGTCACTAAAGCCCAGATCGTGGGTGTAGCTATCATGCATGCCGCACCTCCTCCTCTCCCGGCTCCTCAATGCACGTGCACGTATGCGCATTCTCAGTCGTCTGAACGCAAGATCGGATAGCTTAAACGCTCCGCGCTCGATCTCCTTCAACGCCTGTTAGGAGGTGATGCAGCCTCCATTATCACCGTTGGATTGAAGATCAATGGCTCAGGATGCACGCTCGCCTCCCTTTACAAAAGCGCATCTGATGGCGCATTCGTGCTCCTCGCATCTGGGCGGGCCATGTTGCCTGCATCCGCGTTGCTCACTCGCCATCCAATGGCTCAATTGAGCCCACACTCACGTCCTGCTTGGTTTGAAGCGGAGCACGGATCGAACTCGAGCCCTTCGCTCGCAAAGAGGTGCTCGCCTGCTGCGCTACGCTTCCACTTGAGGCGAGTGGAGGGTTTTGTGCACGAGCAACCAAGGCTGTTGCATGGTTATCCAACGGCCCAGATCCATCATGCGGTTGAGAAAGGAAAAGTAGCGGCGAGCCTTGGGCTGGTGTGGGTGGCTGAGATGGCACCACGTGGCGCCATCTTGTCTGTCCATCTTCTGTTCTTTGTAGATGGTGCCACGGATGTCAGATTGGATCGATTTTCACGCTGTTGGGCTATGATCATCGATCTGAATCCATCCGTGTGGTCGGATTTATCATATGATGTATGGATTACACCATCTTGGCCCTTGATTTCTGACTTTCCTCGGATTATATTTGATGCTACGGAAGTCCAATCAGGGTGATCTTGGAATTGTTGAACTCCAATCATTACCCTGATCAGCTCCGTATGGTTGGATCTTTGATCCATGGCCCTGAATGAATATCGCCCTGTTACCTGAATACAAAAAGGGAAAATTAACCTAAAATTTACACGACCTAACATAAATGCAAGATGATGCATGTTATGCAATATTTATAATGTATGATGCAACTATGATACTAAGATCATGTATAAATAGACATTTTAGGCTATTCAGATGCATATGCATCAAAGATATAAGCAAATTAACCTCAAATGCATGTATTCAGCTATGATGCCTTGACTACATACGTTAAATCTATGATGCTCTAGATTTGTAAGGAATTAGGAGGAGGGAAGGAACCAAGGAGGGGGAGGAGGAGGGGGGGCCTGCTAAGGAAGTGGAGTAGGAGGGGGGGAGTAGAGGAGGTGGGGAGGAACCAAGGAGGGGGAGGAGGAGGGGGGCCTGCTAAATAAGTGGAGTAGGATGGGGGAGCTGAGGAGGAGGGGACGGTCAAGAGGGGGATGGCGACGCTGATGAGCCAGGGAGGAGGAGGATGAGGCTGCTGGCTAAGGAGGACGAAGGTGAGGAGCTGCGGTGGAGGAGAAGGGGGAGGAACCAGGGAGGAAGGGGGGGCAGGTGGAGGAGGAGGATGGGTCAGAACTGAAATAGAAGAGGAGGAGGACGATGGTGCTGGCGAAGGAGGAGGAGGGTGAGGGTGCTGGCAAGGGCACTGGTGGAGGAGGAGGAGGGTGAGGTTGCTAGTGGAGGAGGAGGAGGGCGAGGAGTAGCGAAGGATGAGGAGGAGCAGGGCGAGCTACCGTGAAGGAGGATGGGAGTGGCGTTCGGAGGAGGAGGAAAAGGAGGAGAAGGAGGGGGGATGACGACAAGGATGGGGATTCACTTGAGGAGGAGGGGGCGACGTGAGGACCTGCACGAGGGGTCAATGGGCAAGGGTTTGGAGGACAAAGATGAATAGTGGGCTGCAGCACGGTAATACATTTAGGAACCTATACCGTCGGTTATATTAAAAATCGACGGCAAAAGTTGAATTGAATCACGCCCAAAATTTGGAAATGGTGCTTAAACCCTAAATTTTTTTCGTCGCTTTTTCATATAACCGACGGAAAAGTGTCAATTATAAGACGTCTGGAAAAACGTCAGACGTCTAATACTAAGATTCTTTCCTTCCTGTTTTCAAAAGATTGAAATAGGGTTCTAGATAAGTTGCTTAGACGACAGGTCGGATGTCTGACAATATGTTGGACATCTGGATAGAGCAATCATTGTGGAAATGGTTTAGGATAGATGAATACATTCCTTTACCGTCGCTTATTATATCAACTGCCGAAAAGAATATATTTGCCGTCAGTTATTAAAGTGACGTTGAATATTCTTTTCTTCAACTGACGATCGATAGAGTACAGGCATTCGCCATCGCTTATTTTAATAAGTGATGGTAAAAATAGTATTGCCGTCGGTTACTAAAGCGACAGTGACTACTAATGACAGACGCATGCCCGATCGCTTTTTTTCAACCGGCAGTTGTCGATTACAGGCCTTCGCCGTCGCTTATTTTAATAAGCTACGGTAAAAATAGTATTGTTGTCGGTTACTAAAGTGACGGTGACTATTAATGACAGCCGCGTGCCCGATTGCTTTTCTTTAACCGGTGGTTGGTCGATTACAAGCCTTTGCCATCGCTTATTTTAATAAGTGATGGTAAAAATATTATTGCTGCCGGTTTTATAAACCGACGGTGAGGAACCGACGGCATATCACATATTTCTAGTAGTGATAATTAAAGAAGACCACTTAAGCTAATTTGGAAAGATTAATCAAGTGGTCACATTTCTTCTAGAAAGAGAAAGTAAAATACATAGGAAGTGTTTGAATAACTTGACTGCAATTTTCAGAAGAAAAATCACTTTTCATGGTGTGATGCACACTTCTTGCATTGAGCATGCACTATTGGCATTGCACTAGGACTTAGACCCTTAAGGCTATAGGCATCGATCTCTTTATTGGTGCAAACCCTCCTATCTCGATTTGTGACGATGGTATTAACTTTTTCCCGAGTGATTTGATACTCTTAGGAGGGGGACACCTTATAAAGGAATTCAAGGGTATAAGAGGCACCGCTAACACACTGTCTCAAAGGAAGGGTTTGCCCTACTTGCATCCCTTGGTTCCATCCTTGGAGTGCCTTTTTACTTGAGCATCTGAGAATATCATTGCAGCAAAGTGTACGTCTCTAGGGCACTCGAAGTCTATTTAGGGTGCGTAATTGATTGATTGGTCACCCAAAATAATTAAAATTAACCTCAACTTCCTTAACAACCTTTGACTAGGAATCTTAAGTGCCTCACTTCTCTTATACCACTTACATGAGAACGAAGAAATACTACCTTGACTCCATTTGGCCAAGCTAGGAAGGTTGGAAGAGGGCTTAAAGTGCTTTAATTCAACAAAAGAACTCTTGCCTTTTGTTTGCTTAGTGTGTGCATGATAGAGCTCTCTAGGAAGTTTCTGTTTTTAATCTATCTAAGTCCTAAGAGAGTTAAACCATTTGATTGAAAGAAATTGACCATCCTTACTCCTATCATTTTAACTAGAATCCCATGCCTCGAGCGTATCCATACTTTGATGGGTACAATGACAATTCATGGGATCAATCTTATTCCTATCCTCGGAGTACTGGCCCAATAACTTCCACTTTTGAGCAGAGCCTAGCAGTGGAATTTTCCAGTTTGCAAACACCCAACCCTCCCACCCTTCATGATTTTCCTTATCAAGGTTGGATCGATACCCCTAGGCAACTAGAGCCTGAGATTGACTATCCTCCTCAATCTGATAGCAGTAGCCTTTCCTCTTTTATGATAGAAATGCAAAACCAACAAAAGGAATGATGGAGTCTATGGGAGAGATGTTGAGGAATAGTCAATGACTGAATGAGGAAATTAGTCAACTTAGCTACCTTCCTATTATTGATTCTGATCCCTACCCGTACAACATTGATCATCAAAATAATTCTGAGCAAACCAATGACAACAGGGTTTCCATTTTGAGTAGTAGCTATCACTTAGACAATCCCCATGAGACACGACCTCTAGAGGAGAACGATCCTAGTGATTATCCACTTGAGCTATATTGCAGTCAAAAGGAAGAGAAGATGGTACCATCTGAGGACCTTGACCCGGTTGACAATATTTTTCTTACCCCTGATGACCCAAGTTAAGGTCATGCTAGTCATATCACTTCCCTGATTGATCATGTGGTGGAAACCCATTCTACCCTTAGTAAGCCAAATCCTGATCCTCCACCTAGGGAGCCAACACCTCCCATGAAACATCCTGAGGATTTACATATATCTAATGTAGGTGACCCTAAGGAAATGGAGGATGAATTGGATCAATTTTGGTCTCAGGGATACAAAGAGTCTATTATAGAGGAGGATGATGACCTAATGGAGGAATCTGGGCTTAGAGTTTGGAGTGAATCTCAGGGGGATTATGTGTTATTTGAGGACTTACCCCCTGAGGATATAATGATCTAGTGCAATCTGGACTCCTCCCTTCTTTTGATTTTGAAAGCCATCCTCCCCAAAATATGGAAGATAGGGAGTTGATGTTGGAGGAAGATGAACACAAGATTGAGAATCCTAAGAGAGACTCTCAGGGACAATATGTATCAATTGAGGTTTTATGCCCCTAGGAGAACAAAGAATTGAGTGATATAGGCTTATTCCATAACATCAAGACTGATCCTCCTTCAGAAATAATTGCGGATACTCCTTCCTTTACTAGTGAATCACATATACACCCTGACAAAATCTTAAATGAATCAAAAGAATCTGGGGATGAAATTGATGATAATGATTCTGTTGTTTTGACCCTGCCATCAAAGGAATTGGATTTGGAGTCCACCATTGATTCACTGGAAGGTGAAAATATGACTCCGATTCTTGAAGAAATCATTAATGATAGGCAGGGTGGCATAAATTTTTCTACAACTGTTAGGGAAAATAATACAAAATTTAAATTGTTGGACTTGACACAAACTAAGCCCTCCTTGGACTTAACCATTATCTCCCAACACCACAAGCAACCCTTACACTCAACCGATCCTTGGCTCAGGTCTCTGCTCACTTATATTCTTTCTGGGGAACGTATCAGGCCATTACATCGTCAGGTAGAATGGCGAGTGTGGAATGATGCTTGTACTTTTAGTCTCGCCATTCAAGGGTTTGAAATTATTATGTTTATATCTTTTAAAACCCTTCTTGCTCTGGGGCACCCTTGTTATCCTCCACTTATTCCATTTCAAGAGGTCCCTTCTTCTGGTACTCTTTTTCCTAAACCTCTCCAGGTAGCTTGTGAGATTGTTTGCTAGCATGTCTCCTGGCGAGCATTTGGAACAACGTTGCATCATTAGCTCGCCAACATTCGTGGCTACCTATTTTCTAGGCCTGTGCTGTTACGCATATTTTTAGGGCCTAGCACTTTCTATTTGAAATTAGACTTACAAGTTCCCCATAAGTCTGGCTATCGATAGAAAATGTAGCGCTTGTTGGGAGGCAACCTAATGTCCTGAATAATGACTTCCTTTCTCCCCCTATTTTAATTTTACAATGTGGACAATGTAGGATTTAGGCATAGGGGGGTGCATTTTTCATTTTTAGGCAGTATTCATGAATTTAGGTTAGGTGCATTAGCAAAAAAAAAAAAAAAATCTTGAGTTGAATTGGTTTGCCCTAGCAAAACTTCTTTATCAAGGAGGTTTTATTGAAGATTTTCTTCTTTATTTGTTTCAAAGTTTAGAATTCAATACATTCACTTGCACGTAGACCGGGTAATGGATCTTTGTAGAAAACCAATAAGCATTTTTAGTCTGCTAAATCCTTGGCCAGTTTAAAGGAGTCAGGCAAACTACCTTCTATTAGATCCACCTATTATTTGTGAGAAGAAAGTAGAGAGACTACTGGTGAGCTAAGTCTATTGTAAGGACTCTTAAGTTTTGGATAATTAGATGATGATAACTTAGAGTTAGGCATAGTTTTTCCTCTTTGTTCTTGTGTGTAAACATTGTATGAATTCCTGAGAGCCACCAAATAAGGCAGATACACAGAGATTGAGTCCTAATAAAACTATGACTATGGTGGATGGCTACGACCGTCCTTCATAGAATCCTTGATTGAAGGAGGGTAGTGATGTCAATGGTCAGAAATACGCTTGTCCTATCCATCCTTTCCTAGTGCCCAGGGTAGGCACTTCAACCAAATAAGCCACACAATATCCTCTTGATGATCATCTTCCCTAATAATGTCTTATGAATAAAAGTCTACGTCATGTTGTGTTGAGTTATGAAAAAGAGAGAAAAAGAAGAAAGAAAAAAAGGAAAGGAAAAGAGAAAAAAAGAAGAAAAGAAATATATCAAAAAAAGAGAAAAAAAAGAAGGAAAGAAAAAAATATATATATATAAAAGGAAAAAAATGTGTTCGAGTTATAACTGTCTTAGGTGTCCATTCTATCAGGTGTCCATATCATTGAGGCAATAAAAACACCCATTGCGATCTACCAAATATGACCCATACCTATTTTTCAGTATTTTTGATCGCCTAAATACTAGTTGAGGACTTCTAACTTAGTTGTCGGGTTATTAGAACTTTAATTAAAGTGTGAATGATAGGTGAGGCCACCAATCATTGAGTACATGTACAAAATCTGGTAAGATATGTGATCTCAGAAAAGAAAGAAGAAAAGGAAAAAGAAAAGAGAGTGTGAGTGAGTGCAAAGGAATGTTAAGAGAGCACAGTTTTTAGCCTTTCTCTGGGTTGACTCATTTGATAGTTTAGAGATTTAGAGTCTGCAGTACTAGACTACATGTAGCACTAGATGAGTGTGAGCCACCAAATACAAATCCATTTGACTTTGTATCTCCTACCTAAGCCAGAAAGTCGGGGTCAAATTACAGATTATTTTCTACTTTATCCCCAAGGGAAGTAGCTGTCTATTCCGGTAGAATTTTATCAAGGGTTAAGTACGAACTTTAAATGTAAGTTGGCTTTTCACTTGGATCTGTTACCTGAGCTACTATCACTTCACATTTGTCTGGATCTCTAAATTTTTGGAATTAGAAAAGAAAAAATCTTTTGGTCCCTTCCATCACTTTTCACTTTTGCTAAGGACCAGCAAAACTTAGGAATGGGGCCATTTGATAAGTCCAATTTATTGGACATTTATTTGGCTTAAGTACATATGGAATATATTTTCTTATAGTTTAATGGCCTAAGCTAAGTAGCAATTAATCTTACCTTATAAATATTTTGTATCTGCTATGCATTCTAGTACATACAATTATGCTCCTTATTTGATATGTGTATGTAGAGAGAAAATAATAATAGGTGGTTTGACATGGGTATAATTAGCATTTGAAAAAGGTTATGCCCATAATTGTCCATCACTGCCGCTCCCTCCACCAGCATTCAAATCCAGCAGTTACGCATATGAAGGGAGAGGCGAAGGTTGCAGTCTAGAGAAGGATAAAGGATCCTTCCCTCTGTGGCTCTCAAGAATCCATCACCTCCCCCTGACGGGGGCCTCCTCCATCGCCTGCACCGTGAATCAGACTTACACCGTGGCTTGGGTGCACCCTGTGCTCATAGCGTGCGCCGTTCTTCTCCACCTTCTCCACCACAAAGGTTGTGTGGTGATAGCACTGACCTAACCATTGCCATCGCCGTCTTCCTTTTCTTCTTCATCTTCACCCACTGCAACTCAACCCAAGACCATCCTCTCATCCACGCAAGCCACCCCCTTCTTCTTCTTCATCCACCGTCCCTTGCCTTTCCACTCCAAAATAACCCAAAGCACCACCTACCTATAGCCATCACCACCATCTCCCTTACTCACAGTAGACCCTCTAGCACATACACACCCCTCACCGTAGCAACCTATCCACAGTACCAACACCACCGCCACCTTCTCCTCATCATCTTCTTCTTCGTCCTCTTCTTCCTTCCCAACCGGCCACCTACAACTCAACAAAGGAACCCAAAGTCTCGCCGTTCACCGTCATTCACAGCCACCACCGCCGACCATGTCCCTTGCTGCCGACATCACCAAAGTGCTCACCTTGACCTCAGTCCACCAGAGCCATCGACGATAGCCCACGTACGCAGGTTGGAGACCCACCGCCGATGAGCTTCTCCTCCATCGGCCGGTTGTTCAATGCACTGAATTGGGGTTTTAAAATCACTTTGTTGTAATATAGCCGGAAATAGCACGTCAGAAAATTCAATTTATAGCTCGAAAGAAATCTGAGGTTGAACTCAGGGAGCAAGTGTTGCAATAAATTTCAAAAATTGCAATTCTATCAGAGGCTAGCAATATATGATGAAATTTCTAAACTCAAATAATATGTATATAAGAACCAATGTAGATAGAGCAAAAAGATTAGGGTAAAATGGTGATTTGAATTACCAATTACCCTAATTACAATAATATCAAATATCTCAATAGTATCAATCAACTTAAATCCACGTAGGGTAAGTGCACAGTGCACTCCCTTCAGAGATCAGACGATGGAACTCTCAACCAGACGGCTTAACTGTCCAACTGCTACAGTGCTAAGAGGGCACCCTTCCCCTTCCCTTTCTCTTTTCTTCTTCTGCCTCCTTAAGCTCAAGGGAAGGCATAACACAGAGCTCAACACCAACACCAGCGGAGGCAAAGGCCTCCCTCAGAAATCACTTAGTGTTGAAAGAGGGCAGCAGAGCAAAACCCCCTCCCCTCTCGCTCTTTTCTTCTTCCTTTCCCTTCATTTCTATTCTCTCAGGGACAATCGAATCCGGGTATACGAGTAAACGGTTCAGAGCCCAGACCTGCATGGCGTGGCCGCGGGAGAGGCTGTGTGTGGGCACATGCGAGGGGACCTCACCCCGGGCTACTGAGGCCATTAAGCTGAAGTAGAAAAATAATTTATGTCGTGCAGTCACTTCAATTATTTCTGAGGTGGGACTATCCCACCTACTTCCTTCGTGTGAAGCTACAGAGGAGACTTCCTCCCAATTGGCGAGGGCGTAGCAGCTGAGGCCTTCAATTGAGGTTCTGGAAGGAATCCTAGGGTATATCCATGTCTCCTAATGCTGAGACTTGGAACTGTAGACTCAAGAGCATGATGAATGCTTGCTTGTGTCCTGAACCTGAAATCCAAAGAACGATCTTTCGACCCTATTAAACCAGCTCAATAGCACCGCCGGACGACAACAAACTTTATGGTGGCTGTGTGGTGGTGTTCGGCAGGGTGAGGAGGTCGTATGACCTCAAAACACGGGTGCGGTGAGTGTGGAGTTTGATGGCGCTATAGAGCAAGCAAACCCCTCAATTTCTTGGGGTGTTTTGCCTGTGAGGATGAGATGAAGCTTTTGGGATAGGTGGCGAGGCTTATGGTGTGGTGTAGCAGATGGTGAGCCTCGTCGGAGTGGTTGCTTGAGGCGGAGAAGATGGAGATGGATATGAGTGGTTGGCGGTTGTGTATATGTTTTGAGTGTGGGAGATAGTAGAGGGAAATAGGAAGATGTAAAGGGCCTTAGGAGCGAAGGAGACAGGCAGAAGGCTTCGGTTATGGTTGACCGGAGTCGGAGAAGATGGAGACGACGGTGAAGTGGTGACGATGACTGAGGTAGAAGAATGCCCTCCCTTTGATCGGGGAGGTGTGTGAGGATGAGGGGAAGAAGATAGGCCGTCCAATTTGATGGTTGAACGGCTGAGATTTGCTAAGGAGCTAGGGTTCTTGCCCTTACTCCTTTTATAGGCCATGGGAAGAGGATTAAGGCTTGGAGACCAAGCTTTCAAGCTTGGTAAGCTCACCGGCAAAGGATACCCACATCTTTCATGCGTTCTCATGAGAGATTGGGAAAGAATTGGAGCCCATGAATAGGTTTGATTTAAAGGCAATTACTTAACGAATCTCCCTTTCAATTTTGAGAGGGATTTGTCGAGTAATTGCCGTGTTCTTGCCAATCAAAGCTCGTCGGAGTAGGATTCCTAATTGATAATGGTGGAGGGACCTTTTTGCAAAGAGTGAAGATAAAGATAGGGGGCATTTTGTAAGGAATTCAAAAGAAGAGGGGTTATTTGGGATAAGCAGCATCAGACTTGGACTAAATTGCAAACTAGGTCGAGGAAATCTCTGATTGGGTCCAAATTTTAATACAAACCTAATTTGGACCTAAGGAATCCAATGGTGAAGTTGTATTTTGGTTTTGACCTAGTTGACTAGTTAGTTTATGTAAAAACCCAAATTAGGGCAATAGTCTGTCAGTGACTCTGTTTTGGGTCAGAATGGGTTTTGATGGTCAATTCAAGGATGCTAATCCCTAGAAAATATTTTTCTATGAATTTTAGAGGGTTTATATGAATTTTATCTTGACCATAACCTCAGTTAATTAAGTGGGTCTGTTTTTAGGGTTTTGGATGTCCATTAATTCTTGAAATACGCGGAAAACCCGTTTCTGTCCGCATGAACCCACTTATTTGACATTAATGACTAAATGACCTTTAACAAACCCCTGGCATACCTTGTGGTTACTTTGTATTTGTGATAAGATGGTAAAATTGTAGAAATAACCTTATTTTCAACATTTCTTCTCAGAACAACTCTTCCTGGTCTAGAGACCTTCTAATTGATATATAGGAGCTTTTATTGAACTTATTAGGCCAAATTGAGCTAGTTATGACTCATGATGGTGTTCCTATCATCGGCCACCTTCGGTCATCTCTATCAATGCCGCAACCTCCATCGGATCAGCCTCATCTTCGTCAACCTCCCTCGCACTTCAGCAGCTTGTCGACGCTCCTTCACGTACAAGGAAGAAAGAGGAGAAATCCTCTGTTTTTCCCGCAATTAGTATTTACGATCTCTGCCATTGTAGGGGTACATTATTCCCTTATTTAATGAATTAAATTATTGAGGTGAATTTGTATAGGCATCCTTCTACTTAATCAAAATTGCCTGCAGATGAATATCTCTAATGAATGATATAATGCATGGATTATGGTGAACAAGCTATATTTTGGAAATTAGTATTTATGGTGTTTACCAGTATCAAGATCACTATTTACATGATATTATATTGTGGTGATTTTGCATGTGCACACTTAAATTATTGATTAATTGTTTAGATCAAGAATTTATGTCAGAAATGAGAGCACTAGTTAGCATGCACATTCGTTGATATTCCTGAATACTTGATGCATCATTAATAATTTTTTTTATAGGCTGATTCCTCCCTATGGAGATGACCTGACTATTTTCTTAGTTAGATTTTGAGTAATAAATATTTTTGAAAAGCGATTTTCTACCACGCAACGAAATACAACGACACGACATTTTATGTTAAAATTTTTATCAAAAACGAAGATCACTCTTTCAGTCTCCACTAACTCCGGCATCCCTCTTTGACTACCTTCTTCACTCTCCTTCATAGGCAATAGCTGGTGGGAACTTCTTCCTCTCATTCCTCTACGCATCGTGATACTGGCGAGCATCGTCTACCTCCCCTTGTCGTTGCCACTTCTCCCCCCCGGAGATTTCATCTTCTTCGAGTCTAGCATACCACTGGCAAGGAACATCCTCCCCTTTCATCTGTTAGAGTTAGGTTGGTTAAGTTTCTCTCCCTTTCTACTTCATTTCCCTTACTTTATATCTCTGTTTTGACCTATGACACCACCTCACGCCCTCCATCTTCCCCATGCTAGGTCGAGATCTGACGAAGCCTCCACACCTCCACAGGCCCCTAAACACCTTGCCATTAAGCCCAAAAGCATTGCCACATCTCCACGAACCACACCTTCCACCCACCCTTGCGACCCACCAATCAACCCACCTTTACACGACCTTATCCGACTTCTCTAGGACTCCATATGCACTCCCACGGCACGAGGACACCACCATCACCTTCACCATCCTCCGACGACCATCCTGAGATAATTTAATGTGGCCATGAGGTCGTCCTTCGTGTTTAAGGCATACGTCATTCGTCACTGTGGTCGCCTCCATCTCTGTCAACGTTCGCAGTCCTTCGGCCATGCTCTTCATTAGAATCACCCCCAGGTTGCACGGATATGTTCTAGTTACACGCCCAAGTCTTCAATTGGAAGCCTTCTCCTCAGCTGCTATGCCAAATTAAGCGAAGCATCCAAAGTAACCATGCACGAAGAAGATGTGGGAAAGATAGTCCCACATCATGGGATTCCAAAGCAGTAACCGCGGATATATTGTTTTTGTGAAATGAGTTATTCGTCCAAGTCATGGGGGTTGGGTCCCCTTTTCCTACACATCCGCTTAACTCGCTTATGCCACTCCTCGCTTGCGACCCATGCATGTAGGCCTGGACACTATGCATGACTCGATAACCCGATTGAGATCCAATTATACACTGGGTTTGAGAGAGAAGGAAGAGGGAAATTGTGAGAGAGTGGGGGAGGGTTTTGCTCTCTTGTGAAGAAAGCCCTTGTGCTATGTAGCTCGACACTTACTCGTTGAAGGGAATTGATTTCCTTATGCTATGAAGGAAAAGAAGGCTTTGAAGAAGAAGAGGCTTGAAAGAAGGAGAAGGCTTGAGAAGTAAGGAAGGACAACAGAAGAAGAAGAGAAGGAAAGGAAGAAAAGCAGAAGAAGAGAAGAAGCAAAAGAGAAAGGCTCTGAAGAGAACTGTAGCAAGGCTGCATTTAAGTCATCAGATGGAATGCTCTGTCGTCTGAAGATACTGTGACCACTCATCTTGCGTGGCATTTCTAATTAATGATACTGTTCAAATATTTGAGTAGTTAATATATGCTAAATTAAGGCTAATAATTGGTGATCTATATCACCATTATTTTGTCTTAGATTTCTTTTTATCATTATGATCCATTGAAATACTCATGCTTATAATTGAATATCAATTTGAGTAGATATTATTCATTGAATATTTCTTTTTTGCTTCGATTATGGTGCTCATTTATATGCAATTAAAAATTGGCACGTGAATTCCATATTTGCTCCTTGTGTTCGACCTCGAACTCTATTGTAGTTTCTGAGTTATAAATTTTATTTGTTTTAGAGTTATTTGTCAACTATACTATAATGCATTTCCTTGAAACTCGACGAAAAGCTTGACAACAACACTACAGTCGGGGGCCAATAACGGTGAGGGGGTCTGCAAGGGTGGGCTTGCACAAGGGGGCTACGTGGTGGTGCTAGTTGGGAGAGGGGATTTGCATGGTTAGGTGGCGCGGGTGAAGGGGGGCTGCGGGGTGGCATGACGAGGTGGCAGCAGTGCGAGTGAGGGGGTTGCGGGGAGATGCGGTGGGGCGGTAGTGGCGCGGGGAGGGGGGTCGAGGTGAAGAAGGAGAACGACAAGGAGATATCACGCACGAAGGTGATGGTGATGGCAATGATGAGGTTGGTCAACGTCGGTTGAGATCATGGATGAGTGGACGAGCGGGGGGTCACAGACGAGAAGGCGTGGAGGATCGAAGGAGCAGTGGAGCAGAGGCGATCGGAGAAGAAATGAGGGAGGGGAGGGGAAGGTCGATCGATTTTGTGAAAATATCTTAACATTTCACGACAGTTCTTTTTGAAATTGTCGCTACAAGAATCTAAACAGGGGAGTATTAGCGACGGTTGCCTCCCAAAACCATCCCCACTGAACCGGCATCAACTTTTAGGTTGCCTTAATTTTCGATGCATAACTTTTAGGTTAGAGACGATTTCAAAAAAAACCATCACCAAACCCCTAATTTTGGCCTTGAGCGTGCAAAAAGCCTACCCTTGTCGATTATCATTTAGTGATGATTTTGATCAAAACCATCTCTAAAGCCCCAATTTTTTCATCGAGCCCGCAAAAAGTTCACCCTCCTTAAGTATCCTTTAGCAACGGCTTCCAAATAACCGTCCCCAAATATTACCACCCTCCACCCTAGGTTGTCAAGGAAGGTAGAAGGGTTTTTGGCAACAGTTATTTAAATAGCCACCTCCAAAAAGAATAATTGGCGACGGTTGTATAATGGTCACTTAAAAATCGTCGCAAAACGTACATTTTCTAGTAGTGATGCAAGTTGATTCCTAAATGCAGCCCAATGCCATAATGCAATGTAGAAAGCCTTTAAACTAGAAATGATTTTTAGCTTAAGAATGTTGACAAACTAGTGTTTATCACACTCCATGAACAACCCTCTGACCACCCATTCTCGTGGTTTCACCCGACGTCGTCCTCGCAACCACCACTGACGCCACGAGCACGCTTGCCGTCAAGCCCAGCCATCCACACCACCAATTAGCAGCTCCTCTAGTAGCCACAACTCAACGTTAACGACTCCACATGGCCTACTGGACACTAGCGGCTTTATCTCACTTTGCCATCACCACCAACACGAAGCCCATGCTTCGACGCGTCTCCACCAAGCTTCTCACCAGCAGCCATGGCCCTCACGCACAGCAACAACGCACAAATCCATCCCCTATTTCTCAATAGTAGAAAGGGACATTAATTGAAATGAGACGGTTGAGAGGGTGAAATTAAAAACCATGGTTTGACTTATATATATGTATTGCTAAAATTGCTCTAATGTTCTCCCTCTATTTTCTTCCTCTATTTCATAAGACTTTATTAAAAATAACATTTCCATCATTTTTAATATGAATGCTAAATATTTGTGAGTTTATTTTGGCTTAATCCTCCTTGTGGAAATGACTTGATCCTTGTGCATAGATTTTTATCAAAGGCTTTCCACCACAAAAAAATACGACTTATCATTTTATCTTATTTTAATCAAGCGAAAATAGATCGATCACAATCTATTCGAGAAAAAGTACATAATGAATATAAAATGTTAAAAATAATATATGAAACTATGTACATAATAAACATGTAAATGTAAAAATTTGTTTGCTTTTCTCTTTGTCTCTATCCTCTAGTCTCTGTGGAGCTTGGTGACATTCTTGAGGATATACATGGGGCCATTGGGATCATCACCCCAATCGTAACTCACCTACATTTATTTTGAAAAAATATATCAATTTTACATAAAAATATTTATAAGATAAAGCTATAGAAGTCATATTTAAGATGGAATTGCCTCCAATTGTTGAAGCAAATACCTCTTCAGCTCTACGGGCACCCTCTTCTTACTCTACCTGCATAGACATTAACCATATTAATTATATCAAATATATAATAAGTTATGAAATATAGAAGTAAGAAACTTTTAAAAAGTATAGTCTTTCTTAAGAGTACTTGTACCCACTACGATCGGATCGACATGTACTAGGGACATACTCTCAACTTGCTCCTCCACCTCATTGCTCTCATCCTCATCCCCCTTCTCTAATGCCCACAACTCCGGTTGATAATTTGGATAACTCGATACTAGCTTTGGCATAGTAGTAGGAATCCCTTCCCCTTTCCCTTCTCCCTGCATATAGTACATCACGAGATCATGCCAGATCCTTGGGTTTTACAAATCATGACTGAGAGGGAGCCTGGTGCCGGGGAGTCGTTGTGGCTGGAAGGGAACTTGGTGCCAGGGGATGGCTGAGCCTGGTGAGATGGATCAGGTTGGGTGGATGGCTGTGTCTGGGAGGGAGCCGTTTTATTGGCTTTTTTCTTAAAACCCTTTACCTGCAACCAGAAATAAATACAACAAATAATATAGCTGAAAATAATATATAAACCATTTATGCATAAATAAATAATTACATAAAGGAAACTTACAATGAAACAAATACAAAAAGAAATTATAAACACACAAAAGTATGGAATGCATAAGTAAACCATAAAGGAAATAAAGTAAAGAAATTATTACTAACCTTAGATATTTACATCTATTGCATTCGAATCTAGATGACCTTCTTCCGTTAATTCTTGATATGCTTTAGATTGTGTGTCAAAATGATCACGCGACATGGTTCTTATTGGTATAACCCAACCTCTTGGGCAATTATCTGGGAAGTAAAAAAGCTTCATAGCATACATCCATATGAATTGTATAGGTCCACCAATTCTTGCTTCATTTGCAAGATGCATCGTGAGATGAGCCATTACGTCAAAGATGGCTGGGGGAAGAATCTATTGTATCTCAAGAGAGTAATGACTATTTATTTATCCCAATGGTCTGGTATTTCATTTAGTAGTGCTTTTGAACAAATAGCTTTGAATAATCCACTCATTTCTATGAAGGAATCAACACAGGTTCAGCCAGTACCCCTGTATCACCAGTAGAAACAATACTTGCATATAAACATGGGAGTCATGACTTTTCAAACTAGAAATCTTTTTCTACTCTTCATTCACACAATGAGAAAGCTGGGACGAAAAACCATCCAGCACCTGAATGTCCATTAAGAAGGAGAACAATCTACTCTTTTGATCATGATTCAAGCTATAGATAGAATGTGGAAGTAGCCATCCTTTGCATGAATATGCAACTCAGGATGAATCCCAAAACTTTTCATGTCATTTCTTGTTTTTATTGTGTCCTTTGGATCATCGACCAGATTTAATACGTCTAAGATATTATCCATCACATTCTTTTTGATGTGCATAGCATCGAAGTTGTGATGTATTGTAAGATCTTTCCAGTATGGCAGCTCCAAAAAAAAATGCTTCTCTTTCGAGACCCAAAATTTTTCATGGTTGTTTGATCTTGTTTGAATGGTCAACCCCATCGTATGTCACCTATTTCTTGTAATCTCTCCATGACAACCTAACTCGGCAACCTAATAGAATGTACTAAGTTTGTTCTTTGGATTTTTCTTTGAATACTGACACGTCCTACCATCAAATCTATCCCTAAACTATGACATCCACCATCTATGTTCAATGGGTAGAAATATACAGTGCCTTAAGTAACACAACTTCTTACTTTCCAGTAGTCATATGTGAAGAGTATCTTCCATATAGATTGGGCAAGCAAGCTTTCCCTCAGTACACCAACCTGACAAATTTACATGCACCAGAAAGTCTTTTATGTTACACAATAGTGCTGCATGCATTTGGAAGAACTCTCTCTTTCCTATATCATATGTCTTCACACCTGTGTACCACAACTATCTGAGTTCATCGATCAATGGTTGAAGGTAAACATCTATTGCATTTACTAGTTGTTTTGGATTTGGGATTAATAGGGTCAGCATCATGAATGATGTTCTCATATATAACCAGGGAGGTAAGTTATAAGTCCCAATCACCATTGGTCATATCGAATATGATGGGTACAGATGAGGTATGGCTAATCATAGATAAAATGCCAAAGTTAAGCTAGAAACTAAGTTAAACACTATCAAATTAATACAATAAAATGGTTAAGTGTGGGAATTAGAGAAAATGACCTAAAACATAAAAAATGTGATAAAAAATGCATAATTAGGTTACTTTTGCGAGAATATGTACTTAAGTTGTAAATGGATGATTCAAATGCCAAATTGAACACAAATTGAGCCTGAATGAACAAATTAATGGTTGGAATATGTTCTAATATGTTCAAAATATGTGCCATGAAAACATCATTGAGATCTGACATCATTAGGGCCTTGCAATTAGTGTTTTTCATTTAGGTCCTTCCTTTATACCGTTTCCTTCACATTCTCTTAACCTAAAAAGTCCAAGGACTTGTTTATAAGCCCTTATGGACTGGGTGGTTATAATTCCTTTCATTTATGGGTTTTCCTGTAAAACTTGTATCATTTAAATTTAAAGGCTCACCTACAAATATTCCAATAGACTTAAGTTGAGCACTTGCTTTCTCAGCTCGTGCTCGTGAAGAAAACATGCACTATCCACCCTCCATTCTTTTCTTCATTTATCCTATAATGGATCTTCACCTCACCTGCTAGTACCAGTGCCCGCGGTTTTGCGCCTTCCTTTAGATCGCACCTAATATCTGTTCTTTAATCCCTTACATCGCGTGCGCTCTAGATCTCTTTTGAACCCTTGATCCCCAACATCCTCCATTTGCTGATCCTAGGGTTGAACGCTACCAAACTACGCTAACGTGTTCGGTTTTGGAAAACCTGTCGTTGTAGTTCGAAAGCGAAGAATTCGTGTTCAACAAATAAAATTTATACCGAAATTAAAATTCCGGGTCGAACACAGGGAGGCGAACGTTTGATTTAAAAACTACGTGTTTCTTTTTATTTGTTACAGAATAATTCAATTTAGAACCATCTAATTATTTACAATAAATAGAAGAGAGAGAAAGAGTAAGAGAGAAAGAGAATATTACACAGAGAAATCAAAATGAAATGTAGAATAAACAAGGTATTTTTGTATTGAAGAGATTGTTCATTACAACTAGGAAGCATAAAACAATTACTCTAGAAAGCTATAAATTTACTCTAGAAAGCATTAAAAGAATGGAGAGAGAAATGTCCTCCTCGACGATTGCTTGGAGGACGAGTAGATTAATCTAGAAAGCAGTAAATCTATACTCGAAAGCAGTAAAAAGAATAGGGAGAGAGAAATCCTCCTCGACGGTTGCTTGGAGGACGAGCCGGACGGGACGACGCCTGGACGAAGGAGAACGAAGAGGGACGAAGGAGGACGAAGCAGAAGAACGGGAACGAAGCAGCACGCCGTCATCGTCGCGGGATCCACTTCCGAAGGGGAACGAAAATTGGACTTTATCTCGCGAGAAGCATCCCGGGTGTGGGACAAGCTTCTCTTGAGCTTTGGAGGGGTAGAGAGGAGAAAGAAGGGATGAAAATTTCGTATGGAGGGGGTCTCCTTTTATAGTTGCAAGGAGTGGGGGCAAAATGGACATTACATTTTCAAAATAATAAATAAGGGATCTTTAGTGACGGATAAATCCGTCACTAAAGCCCACACGCGCCCGCTCGGCTGCCCGCGTGCGTAACGCTTACGCACGTCCGCGAAGTCTCAGCCGTCGGATCGCGAGATCGGACAGCTTAAATCGCGTCCGCGCCCGCTGCAACCCGCCCGCCTGCGCGTGCGATCGCGCGTTACGCGGGGCGTCTAATCGCGCGTCGGCGCTATCGGGCGCCCGCGATAGCACGATCTCCATCCGACGCTCCACGCGCCTCAATAACCCGCGCCTCCAATCCACTCGCCGCGACTCGAACCCGCGCCCCGCGCTCGCGTAAGCGCGCTCGACCGCTGCGCTGCGGGGCGCGGATGGTCGAGCGCATGTTTTAAGCGCCGGGCAGCCACAGCCGTTGGATCTCCATCTGACAGTGGAGAGCGATCGGGCGGGGGCCTTCACAAAATGCCAGCGGCCGTTTGGGCGGCTGAGATGGCACCACGTGGCGCCATCTTAGCCGTCCATCTTCTGGAAGTTGTAGATGGTGCCACGGATGTCGGATTGACTCGATTTTTGTGTTGTTTGGCTGCGATCGTCAATCCGAATTCATCCGTGTGGTCGGATTTGTCATCTGAAGTGAGGATTTACACCATCCTGGCCCTTGATCTTCTAGGGTTCCCCGATCTCTATCTGATATTACGGATGCCTGATTAGGGCGATCTTGGAGTCGTTGAACTCCAATTGTCGCCCTGATTATATCCATACGGTTGGATCTTTGATCCGAGGCCCCGATAAAATATTTTCCCTGTCCAAGCACATAAAAGGAGACAATTAACCTCCATTTTATTCAAACTACTCTAAATGCAAGATGATGCATGTAATGCAATATTTATATCATGAAATGCAATCCTATGCTTAAGAACATGCATAAATAGACATTTTAAGTAGTGTAAATGTGTTTACATCATACCCCCATGCCTATCTTTTGCTAGTCCCTAGCAAAAACTATATGCTATTTATAAAAGAATTAGGTTAGATTATTTGGACCTGAGTTATTTTCAATCATTAAGAAATTGTCTACTTAGGAACTGAACTTTCAAAGACACAACAGTGCCCGGGTATCAGCCAAAATGTAGACCGCCTCAAGTCCTCGCCTTGTTCAAAGAAAAATTTCTTTTTCTCTTTTTACTCTTTTCTAATTTTTTTTTTTGGATTTTCAAATTTTAGGGTTCAAGAGTGGCTTTCTACGACCATTCAACTCACCCAAGATTTGATGAGAACCCTAAGTTTTAAGCATCTTATTGTGATTGTGATAGACTCGTTGACCGGCAATTAGAACGGACTTCGGATTTCTACGCCTCTAGGTGACCTCAAAAAGAATTCTGCCTAAAGGTGTATCTTTACAACCGGTAGCTTTCTCCCTACTTTTATTTTTTAACGGGGTCAACACAAGGGTGAATCCAGTGTATATCTCCCCGGTTTATTCTACTTCTCCGCTTCTTCCTAAGTGTTTTGGGAATTTTTAGTGCATTTTCTGAGCTGGGTTCTGGACAACCGGTCGATGAGCTGTTACCACCGACAACTTGCCAGCCATACTCGTGCGGCGAAGTGTGGCTTATTTCTTTTTGTTCTTTTCTCCTTTTTGATTTTTTTTTTTTTTAAGTAGGTGGCTTCCCTGGTCTAAGATTTACCTAAAGGCAGCAAAAAGAGAAAGGTCCAGTGACTGGGCTTTGGACAACCTACCTATGGGCTGTTACCCACGATAACTTGCCAGCCATATCACCCTAGAAGGTTCATTAGCTATCCAATTTCCGTAAAAATCGCCGAACAACGAGTCAGTGCAAAGAAAGTGTGTAGATGCTTAAGACTCGAAATTCCCTCAAATCAGAGGGCGGGTTGATAAGTCGTGTACTTATCACCCAAACTTATTTATTCCAATTATAATAGAATTAAGATGGCGAGGACTCAAAGACAAATCCACATTTTAGTGGATACACAGGCTAATTAAGTCCAAAGACCTGAGGGGTCATTGTGTTCAGATCCTAATGTAGTATTTCCTAAGATTGAAAATTTTCTTAAACCCAAATTCTCTTTCCTAATTCTGAAATTTTTGTTTATTTTTTTTTATAAAAGAAAATAAATAAATCTACGGAGCTGACGAATGAATTCAGAGATGAATATCCACCCCCCCATGCCTATCTAATGCAATGTCCTCATTGTATTAAAAAGACATAAAACAGAGTGGAAAAGTGTAGAAAGCACCTGAATTGCGTGAATATCAGGTCCGCTCCAAGATGAAAACGAAAAAGAACTGTATAAGTGCTGAGTTTAGTGCCTTCAGCTAGGCACACTATACAAAGAAAAGAAATGAAGAATTCACATGTGCAGGTCAGAATTAGAATGAACAGAAAAATCCTCTGACCTGTCAGCAGAGGTCCACAGATGTGGACCAGATTGTGGTGCAGACCCACACCCCATAATCGAGAATATCTTAGGTTCTGGATAAAAATGACCCAAAACCTAAAATCAGAATGTAAGCGGGATCGGGCCTGCGATTTCTGAGGATGCAACCCAAGACCAAAAAGTCGGGTTACAGAAAATTGAAGCTCAAAAGGATAATCGTTGAATGTGTGCTTGAGTTGAACATCCTCGAAACAAATGTCGTAAGGGTTCTGATTTGATGGTTTCAGCTTAAAAGGAACCCTTCGACTCAATCTTTCATTTCCTCCAAAATTAACTTCCTAAATCAGAACTTCCCCGCTCCTATCCTCCTCATTAAGTGTATCAAATTCCAGGACCTCTTGTATATTCATCACCCCGTCTGAAATCTCCAAGTCTAAATGATGTGGTAGAATCAAAATTGACTTGGGTCTAATTATCTCAGAATTAGAATCATCAATAAGCTTAACAGGGTGTAACTGATAATCAGGGCATTGAATTGATTCTTCCAGAAAATGCGATTCTGGATCCGTAATGTGTGCCCTAATAAGATCAGTTTCCTCAGTAATTGGGCTATCAAATGATCTATAAGATTCCTCAGGCCCAATCGTCTCACAAAAATCGTGATCTGAAAACTCGCGTGAGACTTCGCAACTTGAATCTTCACCATCAAGATCCGTATCAATGTATGTCCCAAAATCATTTTTCACTTTGCATTCCAAGGAGACATACGTTTCCTCGTAACCCGACTCAGGGATTTCAGGTGAAGAAATCAGATCATCCTTAATTGGTTGTTTTAATTCAATTTGGTCAGCCTCGTAACACGTGTCCCCTCAACAGGTGCCTGAGCGGGTTCTGTCGTTGGCTTTCCTGAAGAGAGTTCATCCTGGGAATTATTCCAAGATTGAATCAAAGCAACCACGAATCTCATCCTCAATTTCTCTAATTTCCCAAGTAGAAACTCACCCGAGTTCTTATCCTTAACATCCTGGAGCCAATCCAATAAAGAGTTGTTTAAATCATCAATCATCTGAATCAGGGGCTCCAATCTCTCAATGCAAGGTGTTGGCTGAACTTCTAAAGATTGAATGATATTTCTCAAGTTAGCCAGAACCTTATCTTGAACCTGGTTAACCTGAACCAAATGAGTTGGTTCAGGGTTGGGCGGGTTTGGGCTCAATGCAGGGGAATTAACGAATTGAGATTCGTTATACCCTTCCTGATAATAGGTCATTTTAGATTGTTGAAAAGATGGTGATGACCTAAAGGCAGTGAAATCAGAGGATGGGTAAGGATCGGTGTATCCTTCTTGATTGTAGATCGTATTATGCTGTTCATGAAAGGAAGACGATCTATAATCGATGTAGCTCTGAGAAGGATAAAAATCAAAATCAAAGTGTTCAGGGTTAGACCCTAAACATGGGGGTCTGGAATTGTTTCCCCAATCCGAATTATCCCAACTAACTGATGGTCGATTACAATACGAGTTGGGATAATCGTCATGTTGAGGATAATTTACAACAGGAGGGAAAGAGCGGGAATGCGTGAAATATGTGGAAGGATTCATGATACACAGGAGGAAGAAAGGTGCCATGCAATACAAACAATCAAACCTGTCCTTAAATAGGTTAGCCTAAAGACCTACAGACTCTAAAAACCCGTCTTGAGATAAAGGAACGATTTGATCTACTTCCGTCTGTTCAATCCAACCAGTTAGAAGGAGGGACTGGGGAGAAGGTTCTTCCTTCGGCTTGCGCCTCTGGTTCCTAGTGTACCCCCCAGCCGCGATCGTTTGACTCTTCTCCCCTAGCTAGACATCAGATTGAACAGTAGAAACAGACTAATCGAAAATAATCTTGTTCTGGGTTCTGAAGAGCGAGTCCAATCCTTAAGGCCAACGTCTACTCTATTTTATTTAGGGCTAGGTTTGAATGTGCTTTGGAATGTGATGGGCCCTTTAAATGGGTTGTGCCCTTAATGATTGATTGATTTGTATGTGAGTGCACAACCAGTGGTTTTCGAGCAAGATTGTTTTTGATGTGGTGAATTTTAAGATTCAAATATTGCTTAGTAGCTTTTAGGATTCAACTTAAGGTGTTTTCAATCAAGTTTCGTTGGCACACCAAGTTTTACAAGCACAGGTGAAGATGCTTTCCTTTAAAGTTTAAAAAGAATGTGGAGTGCCTGGTAAATCCCTAAGAGCTGAACCTAATTGGCAGCTACTTGATGAGTTGATTTCATTTGAAGTGGTGCGGCCCAATCAACTCAAACAATTGGCCTGTTGCACCACTTAATTAGGCACACAAATGATTACCTAATCTGATTTCTACTCAATTATGTGTTTGGATGTGTGTACCGGCTCCTAAGATTGGATTACCGGTTGAGTTTGAAAATCAAATGAGGTTGTGTACCTCTGTGAGATTTTTTTTTTTTTTTTTTTTAATGTGGGGGTTGGAGTGAGTATGGATGTCAAATAACAAACAATCTGACCTTAGAGTTTATAAGAACACCTAGGTTGATTGATGTTTGAATTATTATGTTATGAAATGAAATCTAATGGGTGGGAGGTGGGGGATAACTTATAAAACCTTCCACAGCACTTTACTTCGATCTACCGCTTTTGCCTGTCTCGAACGAGTACCTGTAATTACAATAAGAAAGGAGAAAAGTGAGGTAAATGATTTATACGTTACAAAACGCGAAGAGAAATCAAAGAGCGTTGCCTCCCCGGCAACGGCGCCAAAATGTTCAACGCTATGAACCTACGCTAACGTGTTTGGTTTTGGAAAACCTGTCGTTGTAGTTCGAAAGCGAGGAATTCGTGTTCAACAAATAAAATTTATACCGAAATTAAAATTCCGGGTCGAACACAGGGAGGCGAACGTTTGATTTAAAAACTACGTGTTTCTTTTTATTTGTTACAGAATAATTCAATTTAGAACCATCTAATTATTTACAATAAATAGAAGAGAGAGAAAGAGTAAGAGAGAAAGAGAATATTACACAGAGAAATCAAAATGAGATGTAGAATAAACAAGGTATTTTTGTATTGAAGAGATTGTTCATTACAACTAGAAAGCATAAAACAATTACTCTAGAAAGCTATAAATTTACTCTAGAAAGCATTAAAAGAATGGAGAGAGAAATGTCCTCCTCGACGATTGCTTGGAGGACGAGTAGATTAATCTAGAAAGCAGTAAATCTATACTAGAAAGTAGTAAAAAGAATAGGGAGAGAGAAATCCTCCTCGACGGTTGCTTGGAGGACGAGCCGGACGGGACAATGCCTGGACGAAGGAGAACGAAGAGGGACGAAGGAGGATGAAGCAGAAGAACGGGAACGAAGCAGCATGCCGTCGTCGTCGCGGGATCCACTTCCGAAGGGGAACGAAAATTGGACTTTATCTCGCGAGAAGCATCCCGGGTGTGGGACAAGCTTCTCTTGAGCTTTGGAGGGGTAGAGAGGAGAAAGAAGGGATGAAAATTTCGTATGGAGGGGGTCTCCTTTTATAGTTACAAGGAGTGGGGGCAAAATGGACATTACATTTTCAAAATAATAAATAAGGGGTCTTTAGTGACGGATAAATCCGTCACTAAAGCCTCGACGTGGCAGTTGCCGCCGCGCCCACACGCGCCCGCTCGGCTGCCCACGTGCGTAACGCCTACACACGTCCGCAACGTCTCAGCCGTCCGATCGCGAGATCGGACGGCTTAAATCGCGTCCGCGCCCGCTGCAACCCGCCCGCCTACGCGTACGATTGCACGTTACGCGGGGCGTCCAATCGCGCGTCAGCGCTATCGGGCGCCCGCGACTGCACGATCTCCATCCGACGCTCCATGCGCCTCAATAACCCGCGCCTCCAATCCACTTGCCGCGGCTCGAACCCACGCCCCACGCTCGCGTAAGCGCGCTCGACCGCTGCGCTGCGGGGCGCGGATGGTCGAGCGCACGTTTTAAGCGCCGGGCGGCCACAGCCGTTGGATCTCCATCTGACGGTGGAGAGCGATCGGGCGGGGGCCTTCACAAAATGCCAGCGGCCGTTTGGGTGGCTGAGATGGCGCCACGTGGCGCCATCTTAGCCGTCCATCTTCTGGAAGTTGTAGATGGTGCCACGGATGTCGGATTGACTCGATTTTTGTGTCGTTTGGCTGCGATCGTCGATCCGAATTCATCCGTGTGGTCGGATTTGTCATCTGAAGTGCGGATTTACACCATCCTGGCCCTTGATCTTCTAGGGTTCCCCGATCTCTATCTGATGCTACGGATGCCTGATTAGGGCGATCTTGGAGTCGTTGAACTCCAATCGTCGCCCTGATCATATCCATACGGTTGGATCTTTGATCCGAGGCCCCGATAAAATATTTTCCCTGTCCAAGCACATAAAAGGAGACAATTAACCTCCATTTTATTCAAACTACTCTAAATGCAAGATGATGCATGTAATGCAATATTTATATCATGAAATGCAATCCTATGCTTAAGAACATGCATAAATAGACATTTTAAGTAGTGTAAATGTGTTTACATCACCTAGTCACTTAAGCTTCCCTAATCCTATAAATTGAGCACCCCAGCAACCTCTAAACCTTTATCAACTTCCTCCCCCCTGAGTCGATCCCTTCTTCTACCCCTCCAGCTCCAATTCCCCTTCCTCGACCACTAGCAACAACAGTGGTGTCTTCTTCCACATTTGTCACCTTCAACCAATGATTACTAGCGTAGGACACCTCCTTCCACTGGAGGTCCCTTTTCTTTCTTTGCCATCGTTCGAAGGTGGGTGGACCTTGGGCATCACCTTCATCTGACTAGATAGGACTTTACTACTTTGATAGATAGATTTACAATTTTCCTAGAATAGATTTAATGTTTCCCAAGATTATATGGGTAGTTTAGATTAGAATTCACCATTTGATTACTTTAGATTAGGAGTAGATTAGTGTAGTTTTAGTGCACTATCAATCCACCCTCTCTGATCAATTCCTATCAGAGAGGAAGATCCACTATCCCACTTCGATTCCCTGATCTTCCTCCTTACTCCATGATCACCTTCTCCTTACTTCCTCCCTAGCTTAATCACTAATCATCACATCCACTTGAGAATCCGGTAGATATGAAGCTCAGTAGCTCTCAGATCCAATGGAGCACTAAATCCATTTGAGGGTCTCCTCATGCATTCCATCTGACCACAAGGACCCTCTCCTGGTTTTGGATTGACCTAATTTGACAATTTGATTTGGATTTGATTTGTAATGCTGATGAAATGATTTTTGGAGTAATTGCTTTCGATTTGGATTTAATTAGTGGAATTGAGTTAATTTGGGTGTAAGTGAATGCAAGGCGATTGCTCTAGAATCACTTGATTGGATTTTTATTGATGGAATGATTCACACCCAATTCAGACCATTGGTACTAGTTTTCCTTCACTGGTAGCAAGGGCCAATGAATTTGATGCATTCAATAGTGGCCCTTACGATGATCCAAGGGGTACATAAGGATCACAATGGATCATTGAACACTAACTAATAGTGGTTAGGGATCTAAATTGATCAAGTCACTATGGCGATCCAAGATTAGTTTTCTACTAGGGCAACATATCATTATGGTCTTGTATCAAAATATTTTAATCTATTAATAAAGAATTAAATGAGGTTTAGAAGATGTGAATGAAAGTTTTTAAGTGATTTTGAAGTGGTTTTAATGCTTGGTGTGTATCAACCTCCTCAAACTATCCATGGTGAAGGAGGTAGATCATTTAAGGTTTTCTATGTTCTGTGAACTTCGATTTGATCAAGGTGGAATCCCAGACACATCTTGAATTTTTGAAACACCTTAGAATGATGTTTTACTAATTTGAACACAATTTGGAAATGTTTGGCTTCTGAGCTTAGTTCAAGGTTGAACTTAAGTATAAATCTTTCAAGCTATGTTTTAATGTCCTATACAAGAATTTTAAGATGATGATTGATGTTTATGCAACATGTTTGTGTAATTGCTTTAGCTCTTTGAATGTTAATTTTGATCTAAGAAGTTTTTGACAATAGCAGTAGTTGCTATCCATTCTGAATGAATTATGAATGATCTTTAATCGTGGAGTTTAAATGAGTTTTGAATGATCTAGGGCTTGTAATGAATATTCTGGCATAGATTTTTTATGTATATACATCATAGATGCATGAGCAAGTTTTGGAGTACATAGATCATACTTTAGTTGGGATTGAATTAATGTTGGATAGCAGCAGTAGAAGCATCCAACTATTAGTACCGATTAATGAAAATTTCAAGGTTCAAGGAATTTTTCAAGATGGGTTGATGTTAAAACAAGCTTTCAGCTACTTGTATAAATTGTAATTGGTTTTGAAATCAGTTGTACTTCACTGTATAACCTTTGGGAATTTCTTTGTCGGCAAGCATAAAGGATGGAACCATTTAAACAATATTTTTATGTTGAATTCAATGCTAAGTCATGTTTATATGTTTGATTTTAGTGTCTATCAATTTCTGGAAGTTCCTAATGCTTAAATATTTATTTCTAGAATTTCTTCATAATTTATAGGGCTTGGATTCATTTTCTACCATTTAACAAACATTTTCCAGCATTTTCTTGTAAATATCATGAAAATACAACAAATAATGTAAAAAAATAAAAGAAAAGTGTCTTGAGTATGATTAGAGTATGCTCTAGGTGTTAGAGTCCTTAGGTTTAGATTTTGAGTCCATTTGTATATGGAACATACCTGTAGAAGTTCTAGACTTCTCCGGATAGAAATAAAGAAATAAAAAATGAAAGGCACAAAAAAAAGTTTTCTTTCCCCTTTCTCTATTCTTATAAAACTCTAAATCAAAGAAAAAAAATCAGAAAAACCCAAAAATCCTAAAAATACCTTATGTAAAGTGTAAATATGTATATATTGTAAAATTGTATAGCGTATTAAATTATAGGTCTATTTGTATTTAAAATATTTATATATGTATTATTTATATGTAAATAATCTATTATGTATATACGTAACTTAAGTATAACTTGTCATATTTATTGACTTATAATATCTAGTTTATATATATGTAACCTAGTATATATTACATATAACCTATTTGTGTACATTAGTGTATATATATATATATATCTTATTATATTAATTACAGTACCTATTACATAAAATAATATATTTATGCTATGTATACTTAATTATGTATTATATATGTATAATAATATAAGTTAATAAAGTATACTAGTAATTTAAGTAAATCTAAATTAATCATTTAACTAAGTAATATACTAATTTATATTCTATTTTAATAATTTATATTTTAACTTATTTTAAATATATCTATTACCTTGTTTATATTGTATATTAGTATTTACATTATATAATTTATATGTATATCACGTATACATGTAAATAAAACATGTAAATATCTTAATAAATCAAATGAAATTATTTAAAATTCTTAATTAGTCATGTATATACATAAATTGACTCAATAGGACCTTAATTAAGTAATTTATACAATAATTTATATTGTACACTACTAACTACAGCTAATTATAATCGTATAATATACCTAACTTTAAGTAATTTAAAAACATATTTATATGTATATATAACTTAATCTAACGATCCTAATTAGAAGCCCTATATATTAATTTAATCTTTATGTATTTACTTTGTAAATTGGATCCTTAATCATACCTTAATTAAGTGCCTAAACATTGAAATAAACTACAGCAACAGAGTAGCACAGTGCTATTAGAGAGCTAACAATGGCACCTTATCGTGCGTTGAGGAGTTGCTTTTGTGGTATTTACAGAAATGCATTTGCAAGTTCTTTACCCGAGAATGGAAGTGGACTCCCTGGCAAGTGCACGTGCGCTGCGGGTGCTCGCTACTTGCGTGTGTGCGTGCGTGTAGGTCCTAGAGTCTAGAGCCAATAGGTTAAGGCCCTTGGGGCAGCTAATGTACAACTACCTTACATAATTAATTACTCACTATTAAGTTATAGTATAGGGAGGAAGGTAACCACCTCATTTTATAAATTTTTACTGATTAAGTCTGGGTCGTTCACTGTGAGGCAAAATTAAGCATATCATTCACCAATTATTTTAAGTTACTCTTCATTTCTAATTAGTATAATTAATTAACTATTCTATACTTAGCTTATATACGTCACTACTATATAGATCTTACTTACTATAATTACTAAATAACATAACTTAGTAAACTAACTATTACTGCTTAAATTGCTTATATAGTACGTACATATATACTTGAGTTATAATTACTAACTTCTTACTCATAGATATTAAGTTACTTTAATTAAACTGATGCTTAATACTTAATTACTATATTAATTACTTATAATTAGTAAGTACTTAGATTGCTACATATTGTAAATCCCTACTTGGAGGGGGTGAGATCAGCGTGACGTAAAAATGCAGAATTAAAATATAGAACAATCTCACAAAATAGCAATCATACAAAGTACACAATAATTTTTAGGTGGAAACCCAAACCGGGTGAAAATCACCACCTAACTCTCTCGAGTTAGGATTTTCCGATCAACCAAGTTGATCAAATTAACGTACTACTTAAGCGAGGGTAGTATAGCCTCAATTACAACCACGCTACTTTATACGAGGGTAGCATACCTCAAACCCCTTCTCTTCACGAGAAGGATTTTGTCTCACAAAGGAGACGGGAATTCACAACGCGAATACCCAACCAAATAACAAAGTAAAATACAAATAGTCCTATAGAGCCAACAAAGATATTCTTAAACTAAGCTTCTATAGGAGTTAGGATGCTTCCCTTTGCAAGAAGTGCGCCGACGACGCGGATGCGTGAACTAAGTAATGGCACAACGACGCTCTCGTGAACTATGGTGGGAGAGCGAGTGCACAGTAGGACGAAGCTCTTAGGGGAAGTGAGTGCTTGTAGAGCTAGAGCTTCTTCTATAGATCAATTTGACATAAGGATGTGGAAATACTTGTACTTGGTGTGTCTTGGTGTCTATATGAGTAGCAAAGGTTCTCCTCTATTTATAGAGGCCCTAGGAAGGCTTTGGAAGGCCTTGGAAAGCTTCCATAGCCGTTGGGTGCAAGCTCTAAGAAAATTAGGCCGAAATCAAGATTAATCATTACACTGATAGGGTTATTAGACGTCTGATCCTGGCATCGAACGTCTAGAAAACTCGTTTAAGATGTCTGGAAACAAAGTCAGACGTCTGATTATAGGTGGGTTTCCTTCCTGACTTGAATCAGATCAAAACAGGGTTCTAGTGAAAGTCCATCAGACGACATACAGGACATTTGGCACTGAGTTTGAACATCTGGAAACCTATTTTTCTGCGGGAATGGATTCCCAAGGGAGTGCAATGGCTATAAAATCTCTGAGAAGAGATTTTGGGTTAGTCGAGGTAAAATGGTCATGTATCAGATGTCTGGGGTCCTCTACGGACGTCTAATACGGGGCTAACGGTCATATCCTTCATTGTTTGCTAAGCCAGCCAATGGTCCACTAATTGGACGTCTGGCAAAATAATCAGATGTCTAGACTAAGGTCTGGATGTTTGATTTCATCAGACAGAACTAGCTAAGTCCAGCCTAAACATTATCGGACGTCTGAGTCAATAGTCAGAGGTCTTAAAAGTCATTATCAGACATCTGATTTTCATATTAGACATCTGAAAAGGTTGTTTGAACCCTATTTTGGTTTTCTAAGTTCTCTACAGAAAACCTAAGTATCTTAGGGTGGCGCAGGTGTTCCTAGGACTATTGTTAGGGTACTTTGAGGCTCTTTAACATGAATCTAAGTAACAAAATAAAGAGCAACAAAAGAAACAAAAATACATAGAGTACAAGGAAAGGAAATCTATCCTATTCTTCATCTCCTTCTTTCTTCAAGCCATTGCTCCTCGCGAAGCTCCTCTATTCTCCATCAAGCTCCTCCAATCTGCCATGGATGCGAGCTTAGTAACGGGGTTTTTCAACCGTGGCTAATCTTTGTTCATTTTAGTGCTTATTACAGTAATGTCGTTATAGTGTAAAATAAGATAGCTACGATTGTCGTTACTATCAAAATTTACTCGAAAATAGTTTGGTTTCCTGAGGTCGAACTCAGGGAGCTACTAGAATTCTAGAAGTACATAGTTTTCTTTATTAGAAAAATAAGAGAGGGAGAGATAGATTTCGGTTTTTGGCTTCTTCTTCTCTTCTTTCTCTCTTTACTTATCTTCTTCTTCTCTTCTTTGGCTTTTCTTCAGCTGCAGTGTCTCTACGGGTCTTCTTCTTCTTGTTGCCTTCAATTCTTCTTCTGCTTGTCTTCTATTTCTTTTCTTCTTCAGTTCTTCTTCTTTCTCTTTTCCTGTGTGAAGTCTTCTTCTGCTTCTTTCTTCCTTCTTCTCTTTTCTTTCTCTTCAGTTGCAGAGCCTTCTCTTTTCTTCTTCTTCCTCTCTGCTTTATCTCCTCTGAAGCTTCATCCGTTGTCTAATACCGCAGTCAGACGACTTAAACGGAGGTCTGCTACAGTGCTTTCTTTTCTTCCTTCACTGCTTCTTCTTCTTCTCTTCTTTGGCGAGCCTTCTTCTTCCTCTGCTTTTCTTCTTTGGTCTCCTGCCTTGCTCAGCTGCAAGGCTTCTTCAGGGTTTCTTCTTCTTCTGCTCCTCTTCTTTTCCTTCTTGCGGCTAAGTGTTGAGTCTGCCTCCTTCGCGCCCTGTTCCTGCACAGGGCACAGCAAAACCTAGCCCTTCCCTCTTCCTGCACGTCTCTCTCTCTCTGTAAACTGCTCACAGGAAGCTCTCCCAGAGCTGGGTTAACGGTTCGGGTTGCATAATCGGGACCAGGCACACCGGCGTGGGTGTTGCGCGAGGAGTGTAGGGTAGTGTCGGGTCGGATCTGCCAAGTCCGCGAGATGAATCCGCGGATGAGGCGGGTGATGGGAAAGGGACCTCACCCCAGGTGCGTTCGGAGGCAACTAGCCGTATACACAAAAACAATTTAAAGTGGTGCGGCGATTTGAAGACTCACGATGTGGGACTAAACTTTGTCCCTTCTCGCACGCGCCTGCAGGAAGGATGCGACCTTGCCTCAGCAGCTGCATTCTCGTTTCCCTTCGCAAACCAGCTGCCTGCCTTCACCCGAGTCTTCCCAATTCGCCTCAGCTGGAGTCCTAGTGCTTCGAGGCCTGGAGCTCGCTTGGAAGCTCCTTACGTCGTCGCCAATGGTGGCGATAGCTGAAAGTCTATCTAACACAAATAGGGCCTCTCGGCCTAATCAGACCACAGGGGAACCTTCGTCGTGGCATGGCGAAGGTAGTGTAGGGTGCAGCAGGTCGCGGGGCGGTGTATGGCGGCAGCCCTAGGTCGGACTGCAACCGAAAAAGTGGGTTTGATCGGGGGTGTACTGTGGAGGTGTGGAGTGGCAGTGGAGGGGTGGAGGGTGTTTGGTGAAGTGAGGTGGAGCTTTTGGGATAGTTGGCGAGTCGTATGGGGTTGTGGGATGACGGAGACGACTCGCCGGAGAGTGACCGGAGGTGGGGAAGATGAGGGTGGTCAGACGTGGTCGTAGGGCGATCAAGCAAATTAAGTTGGGGAAAAGAAAGAAGGGAGGAAGGGAAGTAACTGTAACCTACCTACGGGGACGAAGGGGGGCCAGAGCGGCGGGCAGCCATACCGACTGTCCCTGGAGAAGAAACACCCAGAGGGAGAGAGCGACGGCGAGGAAGAGGGCAGGGAAGCGCGCGCTTGGTGTGGCGCGACCCGGGGAGATCAGGCGAAGGTGGCTCTGCTACTGGTATTGCAGCAGAGCGACGAGAAGGAGGAGGAGGAGCCACCGGAGTTGGTGGGTTCCTGTCGAAGTGGAGAGAGAGGAAGGGTTGAGGGATTCTCCATCAAGATCGAGCTGGGAGAACGGCTGGCGATGCTGGTTTTATAAAGGCGGTGGCGGAGGGGCGGACGCAGGGAGGCAACGTGCGTCCCTCGCCAGAGTATGGTCGGAGACGAGACCCATACCTTCCGCGCATTCGCACGGAAGGTGTGGGTGTCGTTAGGTGGCATGGCCGAGTCCCTGCGATAGCAGACATCGCAGGGAGCTCCGCATTCTCTTTGCAGGATGCCTCCCTCACCCTACGCGGCGCCATGCTCCGCGCAAAGTTGCTGGAGCATGGTGCTGTGCAGAGACTTGCAGGAGGGACCAAAATGCAAAGAACAAAGAGGAAATTAGGGGCCAAAATGCAATGGTTTCGAAAGTTGAGGGTCAAAAAGTAAATGATGAGGACCAAATTGCAAAGTCGGTCAAGGAGGTCTCTTCTTGGGCTCAAGTTTTTATACTTGACTAAGTTTGACCTAAGAATTTTATTGGTGAATTTTGTTTCTAGGTTAGACCATGTTTGATCGGCCAATTTACGTAAAAACCCAAATTAAATAATTAATTAGGCATAGGAAATGGGGCGAAGGCGAGAGGAGGGCGATCGACGCTGGGAGGAGGGCGATCGACGCTGGGCGGAGGGCGGCTATGGGGCGGAGCCATCCAGGGCTGGAGCAGAAGGTGAATGGAGGACGTGGAGATCGAGGGCTTGGAGGAGAAGGGAGCGGATTTGGCAGGAGAGGTTCTTTAGGTCGTCTGAAAATGCTCGAAGACGTTCCTGGAGGAGAAAGAATGGAGAGGTTCTTTGCTTCAGATGCAGACGAAGGGGGCATGTGGAAGCGATTTGTAAAAACCCCCTGATTTGCTTGGAATGCAGGAGTGAAGGACACAAGCGTGAGTCATGCCCTAGGAGGATTTCTTGGCGGTCTTAGAGGGCAGTCTCGCATCCTGTCTGGAGGGTCAAGAATGAAGCTTGTCCGCCGCCGCCGCCGCCGACACTGGGTAGCCACACAATTGAAGTTGAGATCCCATCTTCGGAGGAGATCTCGACTGCAGAGATCACACTGAGAGGTGCTCTGATTGGAGAGATCATGGCAGGCAGGCCGTCAATGGCAATGTTTCAGAATCTGGTATGTTCCCTGGATCTTGTTTCTGCGGGCTGGAAGATAGCCATGTTATCCCAGTCTCGCTTCTTGGGGTATGGTTTGGGTATGCTAGATGTGGAACAATTGAGGTTTCACTCAAGTAATTTCGAAGAAGTCAGTGTGATTTGGAGAATGGTCTCCCCATTTGATGGGGCTCTGTCTGAGCGCCCTCCACAAAGAGTGACCTCCAGGAGGATTCTCCTTGAGATATATGGTCTGCCATTGCACTTGCGGCTAAAGGGGGTTGTCTCTAAAATGTTAGCAGGTTTTGCTTCAATCTGTGATGGTTCTGAAGTTTTGATTGGAGAGGGGGATATTAGGTCTCTAAAAGTCAAGGTAGAAGTTACAAATGCTGGCTCAATTCCTGATTCGATCACAGTCAAATGTGGGGGCACTTCTTGGCTTATTAGACTTGCTGCTCTTGGACAGGTGTCTGGGCAGGCTGAATGTGGTTAAGATAAGTCGTCTGAGAATAAAATGAAGTCTGGAACCAACAGTGAGGAGAGAAATCAGAGTGACAGATGTGGACGCACTCCTCCTACTGATGCTCCTACAACCAAAAAGAGGAAGGACTGTCACTGTGCCATGGCTGAGGAACATCAGATGGGAGATGATGTTTCTGTTGCTGATAGCAGTCAAGCCATGATTGTCAAAGAGGACTACTGTTTGGAGGCTGCTGAGACTTCAATGGCAAATTCTGAGATGAACTGCAGTATGGTAGTGGGTAGGACAGGGAAGGATTTGTTGATTAAAGAGCCAGTCCAGATGCAACTTGCTATTCCTGCTGATTTGCAGTATGGCAGTGGTTCAAATAAAAAAAGAGGTGTGGGTAGATCTCCATACATGTTGAGAAGGAGAAGGAAGGAGTCCTTGCCTCCTATTGAGGAGCAATGTATTGCTAATTCCATTATGGTTGAATATGTGGGCTGCAAGGCCAATGGGGATCTCTCTAATGAGAAATGAGAGTTTTGTCTTGGAATGTGCGTGGGCTACGCAACAAACAGAGAAGGGCTTCATTGTGTAGATATCTCTCTGAGTGGGAGATAGACTGTGCTCTTATACAAGAGACTCACTTGGAGAGGGAAAATGGTCAAGAATGGGAATGTTTTAAGCAACTGGGTCGTAATGATATTGCAGCTAAGGGTGCTACTGGTCGGTCTGGAGGACTGGCTTTTTGGTGGAGAAAATCTTCCATGTCAGTAACTGAAATTATTCGTGATAGGTTTTTAATTTCTTGTAAATGTCAATCTCCTCAAGGAGATATGGAATGGTTTATTTCTTGCATATATGGTCCTTGTGTGGCAGTAGATAGAGTTGGCTTGTGGGAGGAACTCTATGCAATGCATCAAAGAGTGCAAGAGACCCCATGGTTGTTAGGGGGTGATTTCAATTGCTATCTTTCTGGTGATGATAACCCGGATGGGAGAGTGGATAGTTCTACAGCTGGCTTCCAATTGGCTGTGCAGAACATGGGCTTGACTGAATACCCCATCAATGGTGTGGAGTATACTTGGAGGAATGGTAGTGGGCAGCTTTCCAAATTGGACAGATTCTTTGGCAGTCCTAGTTTGTTAGAGAGATATCAACTATCAGCTGTGTTGAGCCTTGATAGGCCATTCTCTGATCACACACCTTTGGTTTGGGACAGTGGAGTGAATGCAAACACGGGATCTTACTTCAAACTCAGGAGATCATGGCTTAGGGAAGATGGTTTCATGCAAATGGTTTCTCAGTGGTGGCAAAGCAAGGTTGTTCAAGGCACTGCCACATAGCAGTTTGCTTCAAAACTGGCTGGTCTGCGTGAAATGTTGAAGGAATATGGGCAGGCTGTGAATCTAATTAGAGACCAGAAGAGGAGGGAAGTCTTGACAGTCATCAAGGATTTGTATCTGAAAGAGTGTAGGCTGGCTTTGAACCAACAGGAGTAGCAGCTGAGGTAGCAGATGCAATCAGTTGTGGGGGATGAAGATCTGAAAACAAAAATGGATTGGCGTGAAAAATCCAGACAGCTATGGCTTAAAGAGGGTGATGCGAATACAAAATTTTTCCATCTTGCGGCTAGTGCTAGAAGGAGATTCAACCTTATCTCTTCTATTAATGTTGAAGAAAGAATTATTACCTCTATTAAGGAGATCAGATCTGAAGCAAGTAAATTTTTTAAAGAAATGTCCAAGGCTGCTCCCAGAGGTTCTTGGAGGCTGGCAGCAATGGATTTCCCTTGTGTAAATAATGAACAAAGAGACATGCTTGTGTCCCCTATTTCTGAACAAGAAGTGCTAAAAGCTATTAAAGAATTAAATAATGAAGGAGCTCCTGGTCCGGATGGATTTCAGGTGTTTTTCTACAGAGAGCTATGGAATGTGGTTAAGGAGGATGTGTTAAAGGTTATTCACGAGTTTGAATTGGGCAACTCAGGATTTGAGAGGCTGAACAAATCTTATCTGTTTTTGCTGCCAAAGAAATCTTGTGCGGAAAGTTTTTCTGATTACAGACCCATTGCGCTATCTAATTCCATCTATCTTATTATTAGTAAGATTATTGCTAATAGATTACGGGAGGTTTTAAAGGACTTGATAATGCCTGTTCAGTCAGCTTTTCTTCCTGGGAGATCTTTACAGGAGTCATTCATTGTTGCACAGGAGATTGTTATGGGTTGGCATAGGAGAAAATCTAAGGCTTTCTTGTGGAAAGTTGATTTTTCCAAAGCCTATGATTCAATCTCCTGGTCATACTTGTGGGAGATTCTTAGAAGGAGAAAATTTCCACCTTTACTGATTCAATGGGTGAAGAGGTGCATTACGACAGCCTCTTTTTCCCCATTGATAAATGGTAAACCGTGTCGCTCTTGGATTCAGCCCCAATGTGGAGTAAGGCAAGGCTGCCCTATTGCCTCTCTGATTTTTAACCTTGCGGTGGATACTTTGGCTAGATTTGCCTGTAAACTGGCAGCGGATGGTTTTATAAGGGGGTATTCACTGTCTAATCATAGGGCTCTAGCCCCTGTACTTCAATATGCTGTTGATACTATTTTTCTTGTGGAAGGGGCGAAGAGAGAAGCGCAGGCTCTGTTACATATGGTAAAAATTTTTGGAGAGGTTTCTGGTCTCAGATTGAATTGTAGTAAATCTTCCCTGGTCTGTTTTGGGATGAATAGTGGGTTACAGAATGAGATCTCCACCATTCTTGGTACACCTGTGGTTCCACTGCCGATTAAATATTTGGGTCTGCCTCTGAAATGTTCTAAGATGAAGAAAGCAGATTGGTCTTTCCTCTTTGAAAAGGTAGCTACGAAATTGGAGGGCTGGAGCAGTAGATACTTATCAAAAGGGGGGAGGTATATACTACTGAATTCTGTTATCACTTCGATTCCCATCTTCTTTTTCTCTGTCCTTAGAGCTCTGAATTCTATTTGGAAAAAGCTGGAGGTGATGTGGAAAAGATTTTTTTGGGGCCTCTCATCAAGGGGCCATTTTTCAACCCTTAAAGTGGGAATCAGTTTGCAAACCTAAGCAGATGGGAGGTCTGGGTGTTAGATCCCTCAAAGAATTTAATGAAGTGCTACTATTGAAGTGGGCTGTTCGATTGCTACAGGGGAAAAAAAATTTGGACAGAAATTATCTAGGACAGTTATGGGAGTACCAATGATGAGATAAATCGTCTTAACCCACGTAAACCGTCCCCCTTTTGGTCTTCTATGGTGCAGGCCTTGAAAGATAATTGGAATTTTTTCAAATCAGTTTTAGGTGATGGAAAAAGCTTCAAGTTTTGGCTGGAAAATTGGGTACATGGAGGAACGTTTAAAGATAGGTTCCCCCTTGCTTATGCTCTGGCTGCAAATAAAAATGCAGTGGTAGCCGATTATTGGGATGTGGATTCAGAACAGTGGTTGTTAAATAATGGTGGGTGGAATAATCATGAAACAAGATCTCGTGTAGAGACTGAACGTCTCATGCAAGAGCTTGCAGCTTTCAAACCCATGCCTCAGGAATATGATACATACAAATGGGAAGGTAATTTTTCTACTGCGGCTGCCTATGACAGGTTGATAATGTCCTCCAGGATGGAGTAAGATGAAGAAATGGGGAAAAAGCTATGGAAGTTACAAATACCACTAAAGTTACAAATTTTCTTATGGCTCTGCAGGAGGGATGGATTGATTACTGGAGATCTGAGGCATAGAAGGATGGGGACCCTCGCCCAGTTTTGTTTTTTATGTGGGCTGCATAATGATTCTAGCGTTCATATCTTTTCTTCATGTGCGATCACTGATTATGTATGGAGGAGAGTTTGCAACGAGTCCTTACCCACTTGGGGGAATTTGTGGCGCTACCTTGTGGATGGGAATAAGCCTTATATACACATGGTGGCTGTGTTATGGGCTATATGGAGGGCTAGAAATGAGCGTGTTTTTCAGGAGACCCCAGTGTATGTGGAAAATATTGTAAAGTTTTGCTGGTGTCTCATACAGCATTGGGAGTCAAACTTGTAAATATTTTTTATTATCAATAATAGCTCTCCTGGTTTGCTATCGGTGATTCGATAGCATTCCTTTCTTTCTCACAAAAAAAAAAAATTGGGCATGGTTCTCAATGTAGGTCAAAATGGGTTTCTAAGGCCAAATTGAAGGTTCTAAACCCTAGAGATTATTTTTCTATGAATTTTAGAGGGTTTAATAGATTTTTACCTTGCCTCGAACCTCGTGAATTGAAGTGGGTTTGTTTTAGGATTACAGAATGTCATTTAATTCCCTGAAGTTGCTGTAGCCCTTGTTGGATCAGATCATCCCACTTTCCTTCTTATTAGGTTAGTTTGACCTGTGTTTGGACCCTGAGTTATCCTATTTGCAGATTGTGTTGGTGAAATTGCATTTTTACCCCTTATGACTTATTTTCTTCTTAAACTCAGAATTCTCTGAGTTAAGCCTTTCTTTGAGTTATGTAGGAGCTTTTTCTTGCATGCCTAGGTTAGATTGTGCTAGTTAGGGTTCATGATGAGGTTCTCATCAGAGCTCGAACTCCGTCTAACCATGTCTCCATTTGCAATTGACTTGAATTCTAAAACTTTAAGTATAAATGTTAAATGACACGTGTTTTGTTATCATCAAAATAAACGATCGTGGTGCTCTAGCACCAACACATATATTATACTACTTAGACTATACTAGTACTTACATTACTTAACTAATATTGCATAGGTTACTATACTAATAAATTACATAACTAATTAAGTATTTAATTAATTACTTAATTACCTATGTATTTAACTACAATATGATAAAAACATGAATAATTTCAAGGAAATTTACATTTAATGAAAGTCAATCATTCCATAAGCAAAAAGAAATGATATTATATTAATAACAAAAAAAAACATAAAAAATGTTGTTTTAGAACAATAATGTCTAAGCTCAAATTTATTTATAACTTAGGCACATTTTGATTTCATACTTAGGACTCAGGCCTTTTCCTTCTCAACCTTCACATTTCCTTCATAAGCCTCACCAAAGCCTTCTCATTAGGCTTATTAAACGTTTAACACTTAAGTCTCACAGCCATCACATAGGCACAACAAAGGGTCTCAACAGTTAGTCAAATTTCAAACAACACAAGTGTTGAATGTGCTCTAATTCAAAAGGGAACAGGTTCATCCACATGTCTTTTCACAGGATTGATGACCCAGATGGGTTAGATTTACCACTACTAGGACACGGGTCACCATCACACCCCACCACCTGGCGCCCGGAGGCTACTCTCCCAGAGCCACACCACTCACACACACACATGCTCATGTTATGTGCTCTGCACTGACGATTGGTCGACATTAACACATGATTCCTTATATATCACAACAACAGCTCCAACGCTTTTGATGTGGGACTAAGTGGTCCCCAGTTTTTTGCACTAAATTCAAATGCAAATAACTTCATCTTCAAATCTCCAAATCTAACAACTAAGGGCTCAATTGAAAGCCCTTAGTGTTGACTTTCAATTATAGGTGTTAATTAGAACAAAAGAACGCGATTGATTCCTTTGATCTGGACCTTAAAATGATCTAAGAACAAGTATGTTTTGCTGTAGACCATCTGGAGTGAAGTTCTTCAATAGAACTAAGTAACTTTGATATATCTCTTAATTGAAGGTTTTGAAGATTGCTACAGACTATTCTATAGTGAATAGAATAGGTATTGAGGTATGGGAAGCATAAAATAGCTCCAGATCTTTGGAGCTTAGATCATGAAGGCTTAGAACACTGATCTCAAGTTCAAATGACCTAATAGAAAGATTAGGACATCTCTAACTAATTTAGATCACTTCAGTGGATCAAAAGAAACTGATCTAGGCTAATTTCGACTTCAAATCTCATCAAAAAGCCAATGAACGTGACTGAGGTTCATATGGAATCCAAATTATGGCAACACCATCATGGGCCCTAATAAACCACATTTAGTCAGGATTGAATAATAAAAGCTCCTACCTAATTGTCTGACGGTCATAACTGTTGCTCGCTCGAAATCAGGTTTTAAATCGTTGCGTTGTAGTATAGTTGAAATCTCACGAAAAATAGATAAAATTTATACTAGAAAAAGTCCAAGGTCGTTCGCTGGGAGAAAATTGGAATTTAGTTCTCAAAATTGCAATTTAAAACAATAGAGATACGAAATTGTAATCAGAAATTGATTCAGAGTATGTAGCAATAAGATCAAGTATTAGATTGCAAAAAAAAAGGAGTAAAATGGTGATTTGAATCACCAATTACTCCCTACAATATATGAAATGATCTTAGCTGTCTGAATATTCAATCAGACATCTTAAATGTTTAATGATTTGATTTCTTCTTATGTTTCTTCTTGCTTTCCTTCTTCTTTCTCTGCTCTTCTTCTTGTGCGGCTCCTCTTCTTTTCTAGTTCTTTCTTTCTCTGCTCTTTTGTTCTTCTATTCTTCTTCTTCACGTAGAGGGGGAAGGATCCTCAATTTTGGCTAAGTGTCAGCCAATCCTTCTCAGAGAAAAACCCCCCTACCCCCATGGACGATCCTTTCTTTCTCTCCTTGGGTTACGCTCTCCCAGAGCCTCCAACAGTACCGGGTTATCGGGTTTTCGGACCTAGAGCTCACCCTGGTCCAGGGCTGCGGGCGTGGGTCGCAGCTGAGGAGTGTAAGGCGTAGTGGGTTATTGGGTTACATCCAGATCCGTAGGGTCAGAGTTGGGGACAAGGTCGAGTGAGGGTGCGGGGGGGCTCATCCCCCAAGTTATTCGAGGCGATAAGCCCTAGGCACCTTTTAAATTTATGCAATTGCATTTGCTCAGTGATCCACGATGTGGGACTAAATGTCCCACATCCTTTGCGTGAGTTTGCTATTGAGAGCTGCTGTGCTCCTCCGTTCAACTCACACAAGAGGACGGTCAAAGTTCTCAATTGCTGGTCCACGCGCGCTCCTGATGCAATCCTACATCTTCTGAAGCACAACCTGGGTGAATCTCTGCACAAACAAAACCTGGAGCTTCGCGAAGAAGCTCCAACAATGGCGCGGGGGTGGCTGGATCTGAAACCAAAAGAACAAGCTAAAAGCCCCAATTAGAATGCTCAGAAGCTTTGCCTTGGTGAGGAGAAGTCGACAGTGGTAGTTACGTGGAGTTTGAGTGGCTGAGGTAATTGGACAGAGTCGGGAATGACGGCGGAAAGGTGGGTTGTTCGATGGATGATGTGGGATAGTAGAGTGGCATATAGGGAGAGGGGTTTTGTAGAGGGTGGTGTGGTGAAGGTCGTGAGGTGGTTGGCTAGGCGTTTGGTTGTCTGTGGTGGTGGCGCAGGCTTGCCGAAGCCCGATCGGTCGTGGAGGAGACGGTGAAGGAGATAGGTGGTCTGTGGTTGAATTAAGAAGTTAAGGGGAGGAAAAGAAAGGAGAGAGAAGAAGGGAGCTTAAGGATCTAGAATTGCAGACGAAGGAGGTAGGGCGGTGTCAACTATGGTTGGCCAAAGTCATGGACGAAGGGTTTTTCGATGAGGGAGACGGTGAGGATGAAGGGGCTAGGGCACCTCTGAGTTGGCCGTCGAGAGGTGGAGGAGGTCGGAGAGGAGGGAGATGCTCCCAATTTGGCCATTGGGAGACCGTAAGATGACGGAGGGAGATGCTCACCACAGCTAGGTCGGAGGAGGCTGGAGGTAGGGTTAGGAAGAGTTTTTTGACCTCAAAACTAGCTGAAAAATTGTGCAAGGCCTTGGAGGTGCTTATATAGGGCTTAAGAGGAGGTTCCAAGCTTGGAGATCTTGGAGCTTACGTAAATGAATGATACCCATTCCTTCTAAATGTTCTCATGAGCTTTTGGGAAGGAGTTGGGATCCCTGGATGGATTCATTTGGAAGGAAATTTCCCAAGGAATCTGTGTTTCAAATCTGGGATTGATTGATTGAGAATCGAGCAAGAAATCCTCGCTCAAAACTCAACGGTGAAGGTTTAACCTTCCACAAATGGCGTGGGGACCTGATTGTGAAGAAGAAAAAGAAGTTGGGGGGCTATTTGTAAGAGAATTCAAAAGTCAAGGGTCTGAGTGAGATGGAAAGAGTTTGACTGGACCAAAATGCAAATTTGGTCAAGATGATCTCAGATTGGGCTCAAATTTTGGTACAAACCTACTTTTGACCCAAGGAATAGAATAGTGAAGTTAGATTTATGTTTTGACCAAGTTTGACTGGGTAATTTATGCAAAAACCCAAATTTGGGCGAATGTCTGATACTCTGTTTTGGGTTAAGACAGGTTCTGATGGTCAAATTGAAGGTTCCAAACCCTAGAGAATATTTTTATATGAATTTTAGAGGGTTTAGGTGAATTTTACCCTGACCAAAATCTCAGTTAATTAAGCAGGTCTATTTTTAGGGTTTCAAAAGTCATTTAATTCTCAAAACAAGTGAAAACCCATTTCAGTCTGTTCTAACCCACTTGTTGGCCTTTGAAGACCATTTGAACCTTAATTAACCCCTGAGAAAATATGTGGTTGTACTGCATTCATGCTATGATGGTAAAACTACAATTTTGACCCTATTTTCTTATCTTTCCCTCAGAATGAATTTCAGTGAAATATGGCTCTCTGGCAATTATGTAGGAGCATTTACTAACTTAATTAGATCAAAATGAGCTAGTTATGACTCATGATGGTGTTCCCATCATACCCCCATGCCTAGCTTTTGCTAGTCGCTTAGCAAAATCTTATGGAATTAACATTAATTCTAGACCATATGCCTTTGTATGCTTAGAATTATGATGTGTGCTTTCCTTTGTAGATTAGGTCAGAATGCTGATAGTAGGCCTAGAAGTACTCAAGTACCAACCAAGATCCGGATCTAACCAGCTCTAGCCTCAGTCCGCCGTGAAGGTTTCTAAGGCCCACAGGAACTAACCTAAGGTTCGTTGAACTCCGCAGTTAAAGCACCCGTGCTTGTAACATGTTTTAGCCTAGGTTCAGTTTGCAGTGCATTTTTGTAAGAGAGAGAAGAATTTTTCTTTATTTTTAGAGAGTTTTCTCTCTTTTTTTTTATTTCTAGCCTCGGATTTGCTTAACACGGTCTGTATCAGATTCCTAGTTCCCACCATCAATCCTCGTAGGGTCTTTGGCAATCAATGCTTCGAGATAGCATCATCCATGGAAACCCCCAGAACCCTGGCTTTCCAGATTTCGAGATAATCCCACCCATGGCATTCTGTAGCTAAATTCAGACCCTGGTAATCGACATTTCATGATAATGTCGTCCATGACATCTAAACCAGCATAAGGTGCTTACATGCCCCTAGTAGGATATTTAGATATCCTAGGAGACAAGCACTGGTCGGGCATGTTTCGCATGTTTAGAAAACAGGGTTACAAGTAACTCGTCGTCGTAGTTGCAAAACACATCGAACACATAGAATTTATACCGAAACTCCAAGAGAGTCCCGGGTCAAACACAGAAAGGTGACGTTTAATTTACATGAAAATCATGCTTCGTTTTGTTTCTTTTTGGTATTTTAGGGTTTTGATTTTTTTTTTTGGTGTTTTTGAAATAAAAGATAAGCAGAATGAATCACAAGATAGAAATGGAACAAATATGATATATATTACTTCCAATGTCAATTACAATAAACTATGAAAGCATAAAAAAAAAGAGAGGGGGTGAGAGGAAATCTCCCGAATCAGCTGTTCGGCAAGACGACGGTGCCTGGTGGATACTCAGATGAAGGAGGTGAGGAGCGGGACGATGGAGGTGAGATGCAGGAGGACGTCAAGTTGAGGAAAGCTTCGGTGTGGCTCCAGAATGGAGGTGAGATGATGGAGGTGATCTGCTACCGGAATGGAGGTGGGAGGATGGCTCCAAGGTGACCTATGAAGGGAGATGGGAAGTTGGAGGAGTATTTGGTGGGGCAGAGATTCGCTACACTAATAGGCACCTTGGGAGATTGAGAACAAGCTCTAATGGAGCGTTGGTAGGCTTGCTAGAGCTTGGGAGTAGGTGGGAGTAGAGTAGGTAGAGATGGCTTGGAAGGGAGGGGGTGTAGGCCCTTTTATAGTGGAGGAGAAGAGGCTAAAAATAGATAAAGGACCTTTAGCGACCTCTAGACCGTTGCTGGAAATGTTGCTATAGACAGCTCACATCTGCTCACGCCATTAGCTGGCTCTACTGGCTTGCAATGAAATAGCGACGGCTGTAAGCGTCGCTATAGGTCAGCCCAGTTGTCGCTGAAGGCTGGCCCTAACCGCGCTAGTGCCCACGCTGCGCTGCCCCACCTATCACGCGCATTGACCGTGCATGCCCTACTGTGTGCGCGTTGCTATGTGCTGGCGTGTGCGTGCGCGCACGCGCTGCCATGCGCTGGCGCTTTGTACACGCTGCCGCTGCTGCTGCCATGCACCTGGCCAAATTGCGAATTGGAGGGGCTACGAGGATTCGAACTCGCGCCCCCCTTGCAAACCGGTGCTTTAACCGTTGCACTAGACCTTCCCTTATGTCGTGAGGAGTGGCTTGGTGCAATCGCTTCCCAGCCATTGGATCTTGATCCAACGGCTAGGATTCAAGGGCGTGGATAAAGAAGGAATTGGGCAGTGCTGTTGGCTGGTGTTAGGCGGCCTGGATGGTGCCACATGGCACCATCTAGGCCGTCCATCTTCTTCTTGTAGAGGGTGCCATGGTGCTTAGATCGAGATGATTCCCGCGATGCCGAACTGCAATCGTCGCTTCGGATCCACCCATACAGTCGGATTTTCCATCCAAAACTTGTATAGATGTCGCATTGCCCCTTTGGCCATATAAAATGAAGGAATTAATATACAAAACATACAACTATCCTAAATGCCATGCAATGGATGTTATGCAATATTTATAACATGATATGCAATGCAAAGCCTAGGAACTATCATAAATAAGCAATTTATCATGAATTTATGTGTGTTCATCATACCCCCATGCTTACTTTTTTCTAGTCCCTAGCAAAATTAACCTAAATGCTATGTATAAAAGTAGAATTAGGGTTCGAGTAATTAGGCAAAATTCATTGATTACTTTAGAAAATCTCAACCTCAAGGCCTAATTACAAAAACTCAACAGTGCCCGGGTGCCTGCTTGAATGCAAACCATCCAAGCCCTCACCTTATTTGAGAAGAGAAGGTAAGAAATTTTTTTCTTATTTTTCTTCTTTTCAAAATTTTTTTGGTACTTTTGGAGTTTGAGAGTTACAGGATAACTTTTTACGGCTACCCAACCCGCCCAAGACTCGAAAAGGACTCTAAGTGCTAAGCATCTTGTGAAAAATAGTGAAAGACTCACTAGATGGCCGTTAAAACAGACTTCGGATTTCTACGACCCTAGGTGACCTTGCCTAAAAGTTTATCTTTACGATCGGTAGCTTTCTCCCTACTTTCTTTTATATGGGGTCAACACAAGGGCGAACCCAGTGTATATCACCCCGGTTTATTCTACTTCCCCGCTTCTTTCCTAGGTGTTTTGGGAATTATTGTGCATTTTTTTTTTGTGAGCTAGGTTCTAGACAACCAGCCGATGAGTTGTTACCGTCGACAACTTGCCAACCATACTCGTGCGGTGAAGTGTGGTTTTATTTGTTTTCTTTTTATTTTCTCCTTTCTTTTCTATTTTTTCTTTTTTCTTTTTTTAAGTAGGTGGCTTTCTTGATCCAGGATTTATCCAAAGGCAGTACAACGAAAACAATCTTGTGGCTGGGCTCTAGACAATCGGCCGATGAGCTGTTACCACCGACAACTTGCCAGCCATACCACCCAAGTCGATCCATTAGCTACCCAATTTTCGTAAAAATTGTCGGAAAGTGAGTCAGTGCAAAAAAAATGTGTGTAGATGCTTAGGCTTAAAGTCCTTCCAAATCAGAGGGCAGGTTGATAAGTTGCATACTTATCATCCCAAATTATTTACCAAATTAAAATAAATTTAAATTGGCAAGGACTCGAGGCTAAATCCACATTCGAGTGGACACCCGGGCTAATTAATCCCGAAGACCTAAAGAGTCTAAGTATTCAGGTCTCAAAGTATCAATTCCTAAAGTTTACAACTCCTAATGCCTAAGTTCTTGTCTCCTAATTCTAATTTTTTTTTTTATCTTTTCAAATTTTCATTTTTCATTTTTTTTAACAAGAATCAAATAACAGGAAATCATTGTTACAGCTGACAAAATCGTTATAAAATATGTCCACCCGCCCATGCTTAGCTATTGCAATGTCTTTATTGTGAAAAATGAAAGCATGCAGGAGAGTAGAAGAATAGCACCTGGCTTTCGTGAGACTCTAGTCAGCTTGGAACAGTCTTTACATGTGCTGAGTTTAGTGCCTTTAGCTGGGTGATGATCAGCCCATGGTGGTTACGACAAGGTAAGAGCAACCTTGTTCGAGACGGGTTTAGGGAGCACATGGTCAACAAAGGGTTTGAGACGCTGTCCATTGACCTTGAAAATATTACCTGTCTTTGGGTCAGAGATTTCGACTGGCCCATTAGGGAAACTTCGCTCGAACGGACCACCCCACTTAGACTTGAGTTTACTGGGGAAAAGCTTCAATCGAGAATTGAAAAGCTAGACCTTCTGGTTCAACTCGAAGCTCTTACGTGAAATCATCTGGTCATGGAGAGCTTTGGTCCTTTCCTTATAGATTCTGGCATTTTCATAAGCATCATTTCAAAGCTCCTCCAACTCAGATAGTTGGAGTTTCCTGGTTTTCCCGGCCAACTCAAGGTCCACATTACATTTCTTGATGGCCCAAAATGCCCGGTGTTCAAGTTCTATGGGTAAGTGACACGCCTTCCCAAACACCAGATGGAACAGAGACATACCAATAGACATTTTGTATGTCATACGGTAAGCCCAAAGAGCATCATCTAGCTTTTGGGTCCAGTCCTTCCTATCAGGCCTAATGATTTTCTGCAAAATGTTCTTGATCTCCCGATTGGAGACCTCGGCCTGTCTGTTCGTCTGAGGGTGGTAAGGTGTGGAAATCCGATGGCTCACCCTGTATTTCCCCAGTAAATTCTGAAACTGGGCATGAGTGAAATGTGTGTCACCATCACTGATAATTGCCTTAGGAACCTCGAACCTACTGAAGATATTTCTCTTCACAAAATTGATGACCACCTTGTGGTCATTGGTCTGGGTGGGAATTGCCTCAATCCACTTGGACACGTAATCAACAGCGACCAGAATATACTGGTGTCCAAATGAAGGAGGGAAGGGTCCCATAAAGTCGATGCCCCAAATGTCAAAAATTTCGACAGAAAGAATTAGGTTCAGTGGCATCATATCTCTCTTAGCCATGTTCCTAAGCATCTAGCATTAGGTGCATGACTTAGAGAATTCCTGGGAATCCTTAAATAATGACGGCCAACAGAATCCAGATTGCACAATTTTTGCTGCAGTCTTTTGCCCGGAAAAGTGTCCACCACACGTGGATGTGTGATAGAACTCAAGTATGCTTTGGAACTCGACTTCCGGGATGCATCGGTAAATAATCTGGTCTGCGCCAATGCGGTACAACTCGAGATCATCCCAAAAATAATATTTGGCCTCAGATACAAGTCTATCCCGTTGCTGTTTGGTCCAATCATGGGGGATTTGACCAATGGCCAAATAATTGACAGTATACGCAAACCAAGGGGTTCGGATACCTGAGACTGTGAGGATAGTTTCATCCAGAAAAGTATCAGAGATCGGAACATATGGATGAGGAGAATCAATTAGGATTCTCGAGAGGTGATCCACCACTACATTTTGTGCCCTGACTTTATCCCAGATTTCAAGATCGAACTCTTGAAGCAGTAGAATCCAGGGAATAAGCCAGGGTTTAGCATCCTTTTTGGCCAAGAGATGTTTCAAGGGCAAGTAGCTGGTATAGATGATGACACGAGAACCTAACAGATAAGCCCTGAATTTTTCTAAAGCGAAAACTATGGCTAGTAATTCTTTTTCAGTAATGGTGTAGTTCCTCTGGGCCTCGTCCAGAGTTTTGCTAACATAGTAAATCACAGAGGGCTTTTTCTCAATCTTTGGACCCAAGATAGCCCGACGACATAATCAGATGCGTCAGCCATAATTTCAAATGGGGTTGTCTAGATCGGTGGTTGCAATACCGGGGCATAGGTGACTATCATTTTCAATAAATCAAATGCCTTACGACATGATTCATCAAACTCGAATGGCGCATCTTTGGCCAAAAGGTTACTCAAGGGCCGAGCAACCTTCGAGAAATCCTTAATGTATCTTCTGTAAAAACCCACATGTCCAAGGAAAGAGCGAATCTATTTTACGGATGTGGGTGGAGGAAGTCTAGAGATAGCATCCAACTTAGCTCTATCAACTTCAATTCCCCAATTAGAGACCACGTGACCCAGGACGATGCCTTCCTGAGTCATAAAGTGGCTCTTTTCCCAGCTAAGGACTAGTCATGTTTTGATGCATCTTTGAAGGATCAATTCTAGGTTAGCCAGGCAAGACTCAAAAGAATCTCTGAAAATAGAGAAATCATCCATGAATGCCTCAAGACAATCTCCCACCATGTCAGAAAAGATGGCCAGCATACACCTTTGAAAAGTCACAGGTGCATTGCAAAGCCCGAACGGCATTCTACGGAATGCAAAGGTTTTGTAGGGACATGTGAAAGTTGTTTTTTCCTGGTCTTCGGGATGGATAGGGACTTGGTTATATCCCGAATAATCATCCAGGAAGCAAAAATATTTTTGCCCAGCTAACCTTTCGAGGATTTGATTGATGAATGGCAAGGGAAAGTGATCCTTTTTAGTAGCTGTGTTCAGCTTCCTATAGTCAATATAAACTCTCCAAGTAGAAGCTAAACGAGTGGTGAAGGTTTCCCCTTTCTCATTAGTCATAACGGTTATTCCTGCCTTCTTGGGTACAATCTGAACGGGGCTAACCCATGGACTATCTGAGATTGAGTAAATAATCCTAGCATTGAGCCACTTAATTATCTCCTTCTTGACCACTTCTTGCATATTCGGGTTTAGTCTCCTTTGCATTTCGCGAGAAGGGCGGGATCCATCTTCCATGAAAATATGATGATTACAATAAGATGGCTCTATCCCCCTAAGATCGTGGATGGTCCAACCAATTGCCTCCTTGTTGTTATTAAGGACCTTAATCAACCTCAATTCTTGCTCCTTAGTCAAATCATCACTAATAATCATAGGGAGCATGATTTCAGGTCCTAAGAACTCATATTTCAAATTTTTGGGCAATGGTTTTAATTCTAGCTGGGGTGGGTTTAGAATAGAAGGGAGGATGCTGATGAAGATTCATTAGGACAATTCAGTGGAAGAGGTTGGGAATGAACAAAATCAACAACCTCTTTAGGATGTGGCAGGTCTACCATGGAGGAGGGTTGTAGCTTGGGTTCGCTAAAGCTAATGGAATCCTCGAGTGCATTGATTGTCATACACATCTCAAGATCCTGATCCTTGAGTTCCTCAATGAATCTACAATCCTCAAATCCTCTTATCACCTTAAAAATATCCAGAGTTAATTTCTTATCCCCAAAGGCAATCTCCATACTACCGCTTTCACAGTTTATGTTGGCCTTGGTGGTAGCTAGGAACGGATGCCCCAGAATGATGGGCATGTTCCTCAAATCACTAGGTACATCCATGTCAAGGACGAGGAAATCTACCGGAAAATAGAAATCCTTGACCTTGACAATTACATCCTCAATAATGCCTCTTGGTGTGGTGACCGATCGATCTGCTAATTGTAGCGTTACTGAGGTTGACCTGAGTTCACTTAACCCAAACCTCTGATAAATAGATGTTGGGATTAGGTTGATGGATGCACCTAGGTCCAATAGTGCCCTATCAAAAGTGTATTCCCCAATAATGCATGAGATCAAGGGGGCACCTGGCTCTTTCTTCTTTTGAGGAAGGTGATGCAGGATCACAGAACTTGCTGGTTCAAAGAGAATCACCTTCTTCGGAGTGGGTTCTCTCGGCTTACGCTTTTGGGTACACAGTTCTTTCAAGAATTTAGCATAAGCCAGGATGTGCTTAATAGCATTGAGAAGTGGAATATTGATTTCTATGCTCTTGAATAAATTCAAAAGCTCCTCGTTGCTGTCTAGGGTTTTCTTCTTCTTGGTTTTCAATAGGGCCTCAGGGAATGGGATATGGGTGGAATTTTCAATTTCCGGTCCCTGGGCCTTATTGTCTTCTTCAGCCTCCTCCTTCTCTTTCTTAAGCTCCCCAAGATTTTGACTTCTAGAAGGTAATTCTGGGTTCTGGGTCTGCTTCCCACTTCTCAAGGTGACAGAGTTTGCAGTGGCATAAGGGTTTGGGTCTTGAGGTGGATTAGTGAAGATTGGAGGGCCTTGGTTGGTCATGTAACCAGAAGAAGAAGAAGACGGACCCTACTCAACCACTTGAGCATGCGCGTGTGGGTCCCTTTGATTCCCGTACCCTTGGGCTCTATTGCCCTGATTTTGTATATTACACAGGTTGGGTATGGGTTGAGATGATAGAGATCCAGGTTGTCAGGTGTTTGCAATTAGCCTGGATTGCAAGTTATCCAAGGATTTCTTCATTTGTTGCATAAGCTGAAGCATGGACCCTTGCATTTCCACCATCTGCTGGTTTAAATCAGCCTGCCCCGTAGATTGTTGGGCATTCCAAGATGGCTGATTAACCGGTCTCGGGAGAAACTGGGTGTATACTTGACCTTGACCCATAGGTTTTTAAGATGCATAATTGCTGGGTCGAGATTGGGTCTGTTGCCCTTGATTTTTCCAGGAGAAGTTAGGGTGGTTCCTCCATCCTGAGTTAAAAGTGTTAGAATACGGGTTGGACCTAACATTCTCCTGCATTGCATATGCATCCTCATGAAATGAGGATGAAGAGAAGGGATTAGAGAAACTGGGATCAAAGGCCCCAGTTTGGAACCCATATGGTTCCAAGAAATCTTGGCTCACAGGTTGAGCCAAATCGAGTTGGTTCACGAATTCCCGCCCCATGGGAGCTCATGAGGAATGGAATCCCAAATTCTAGGATTGAGTGGGTAAAGAAGTGTTTCCTGAATCCTAGACATCCATTCTTCCATTTTCTTAGCAACCAAGTCCATTTTATCCAGTTTATTACAAATTAATTCCATGTCAAATGAATGAGAATCATGGATCTCATTAGCACTTGACCTAGCTTGTTGGGACTGGTTGAATGCATCCATGGAGGCATGATTAATTGAGTTCTCGCTCATTTCCTCAAATAGGTCGTATGCGCTATCTGCATCCATGTTGAGGAAATTACCTCTACAGGAGGCGTCCACGTGATTACGGAGTTGCTTAACCAACCCGTGATAGAAAATCTGCACGAGTTGCCATTTTGGCACTTCGTGGTGTGGACACTTCCTCAAAAGTTCCTAGAATCGCTCCCAGGTACCATGAAACAGTCCCTCAGTCGCTTGGCAAAAGTGGTAATCGCCCGTCGCAAGGCATTGGTCCTTCCGATAGGGAAGAATTTCTTCAAGAAAGCCGACTTAAGAGCAGACCAAGTTTCAATCGGCCTTCCTATAGTCCGGTACCAATGTGCGGCCTTATCACTGAGAGAGTGGGGGAAAAGCCTCATGATCATTTGCTCTTCATTCACATTCCTTGCTCTGGTGGTTTGAACCAAAGTGGTCAGATCCTCCAGGTGCTCGAATGGGTCCTCCGAGCCAAGCCCATGGAAATGCTTAATCAAACATAAGACTTGGGGCTTGATTTCTATGTCTTAAGCGGGAATCATGAATCCGGGACATTCCCCATAGTTTGAAGGATCGTAAAAATCCTTCAAGGGCCAAGCGCCTTGACCATGCATGCATTGGAACCATTGTTTCATCTGCTGCAATTCTTCCAACTACCTCAGAATCAACTCCTGCTAGTTCGGAGGCGGGGGCGGTAGTTGTTGATCAACCATGGGATCTGCTTGGCTATAGCTCAACTTCTGCCTCCTAGAATGGTCTAAAGGCCCTTCCAATCTAGGGTTGAATGACCTCCTCCCAAGCATACACTGGAAGGAAGTCAGAAGGATGGGGAAATGAGGGAACCCTGAAGCACAAGAATACAAGCCTATCCTTAGATGGGGTAGCCTAAGGTCTACTGACTCTTGATAAAATGGCTTTCGTTTTCGAATAATGTATTAAGATGATTTATTGTTATAGGATCAAAGTGGTGGAAAATCGCTTAACAAGATAATTAAAATTAAAATTAAACCACTGGCAGAAGAGCGGATCGTGTCCACAGGGAGGCAATGATGCAGTAAAACGTATTTGTTCAATCAAGTGCGAAATCCATAGTCAAATCTGACATGAAATGTGACGGAAAGAAGATGCATAATAACTCGAAAATATAAGGGTAGATGTGCAATTTTTCCTCACTGAAATATTCAATAAATATGTGATGAATCTATGTAATTTCCAATTGACATGCATTAGAGAAAATTTGTGCACATCTTAATCCAAAACCAATGCTAAACAATGTGAATCACAAAAGCCACGCAATTGTAAGAAAGCTTGAGCATGAAGTCGCAATTTCACTCAATATTATAATCATAAATCAAAATTCATTTTCATGGCAATGGCATTCAAATGTAATTATTAATTAAAGTAAAAGTAGAGGATTTTACCTCTCTCCTCCTTACGCATGGGAGAGAGGTTCATTCGAGGCGCTACTCCTACAAGAGGTCAGCTGAAGTGAGACCTTCGCGGTGGTGCATTGTATGATGGTCGGAGTTGGCCTACCGGAGGAAAGGAGTGGTGGCGGTGGAGCCTGCTGCTGGTCGCGCGTGCTGCAGGCGCAAGGAGAGTAGCACGCAGCCACTGTAGGCGCTGTAGACGCATGCGGAGCATGGGCGCGTGGAGGTGCAGCCTCTGTAGGGCGCACAGGCATGTGCGGGCGTGTTGGTGGCGCCGACTGTAGGTGCTGCAGGGAGGCGCTAGAGCGTGGGTGCGTGGAGGCATGGCTCTGTAGGCCGCAAGGGGTGCGCGGGCATGGGTGCTAGTGCGCAGGCTACTGGCGCGCAGGCGTGAAGGCACGTGGAGCGCACGCTATGGACGAGCAGAGGTGCGGAAGTGTAGGGGCGCTGGAGGTTCTGGAGAAGGCAAGGAGGCGCGGGCGTGCACTGGCTGAGTTGAGGGCGTGGTGGGCTGGTTGCCTCATGCATGCGGGTGGTGCGCTGGCTAGAGGTGTGGAAGTGCAGGGGCGCTGGAGGTTCTAGAGAAGGCGAGGAGGCGCGGGCGTGTGTTGCCTAAGTTAAGGGCGCGGTGGGCTGGATGCAGCGTGTGCGCGGGTGGTGCATTGGTTAGAGGTGTGGAAGTGCAGGGGCGTTGGAGGTTCTGGAGAAGATGAGGAGGCATGGGCTTGCTGGCTGGGCTAGAGGCGCATGGTGGATTTGAAGGTGCGGGGGGGCTGCTGGCATGTGCACTGGCTGAGGAGAGGGTGCTGGGGTGAGAGTGCGTGCACGTAGGTGGCTGGTGAGGGCGCTGATGCTGCTAGTGACGAAGTTAGGCCGCGGTGGCAGATGACGCATGCGCTGAAGGTGGGTGCGCAGAGGCTGGCATGAGTTGGCTGAGGTGAGGAGTTGCTGAGACTCTTTGGTGGTGTGGGATGTCACCCCACACGCCCACGGTGGTGAGTCGTTCTTCCACGGTGTGGCCGGTGGTATGGAATGGAAGAGGAGCAAGGTCCTCTAAACACAGTGAGGAACAAAGGGTGGTGGCCTCCATTGCATGGTCGTCTCCTCCTCCCTTTGTAGTTGAATTTGAAATCCAAAGAGGCGGGCTGAGATGCTCTTCATGGCCAATGAATGCTCGGAGCTGTGCGTGAATAGTTACGCAAGGAGAAGAAGAAGCCATTACCTGTGGAGGAAGAAAATAAGAAAATAATAAAATATTATGGTTATTTATGCATAAACCCTTAACTTCTATGTTAAATTAAAACAATGCAAGTAATTCACATAATTGATTAACTAATCAAATGCATGCAATTTTAAGTTAATTCTAATTGCATGCAATGAATGAATTATGCAATTAGGCTAAAAATATGAATTAATTTATTTACATCCTAATGTATGCTATCTAAATGTTAAAATTAACTTAATGCCTAGACATTTAAATACTTAAATAGCCCACAAATATGGGCTAATCAAATACCCCCATGCCTAGTTTTTGCTAGTCCCTAGGAAATCCAAGCAAAACCTACCACTCCAAATAAACTAGCCAACTCAATCGGTCTTCCTTTAGAAACATATTAAGTTCAGACTTTAGACCTAGGGTTCCTAAGTAGTTGTTAAGTTACAGACTAGGTCGGCTAAGGACGAGTTGCAGGCACAAGTTTCCCTGATTTCTGACTCTACCCTAAGGTTTATTGATCCCTGAGATTAAAGCATCCGTGCATGTGCGTTGGTCTGAGTTATTTGAGTTAAAGGAAAAAGGATTTTTTTTTGAATAATATATATATTTTTTTGTTTGATTCCTCTAAGTCTAACCTCGGATCAGCTATCAACACGGTCTGTGTCGGATTCATTGTCCCCATCACCGTACCTTGAAGGGTGCCTGGCTTTCGATGCTTCGAGATAGCACCACCCATAGCGACCCCATGAACTCCTGGCAATCGACACTTCGAGATAGTATCGCCCATGGATTTCTTAAGTGAATTCAGGCCTGTGGCAATCGGCACTTCGAGATAGGGCCGCCCATGGTACCTGAACTGCATAATGCGCTTACATGCCCCTAGTAGGATGGCTATCCTAAGAGACAAGCGCCGAGGAGGTAATATATTATCATCGCATCCTCAAGGTGAGTATATACTCCACCTCTCCAGCGGTAGGAACTCTTCCAATCAAATTGTGTTTTCAAGCCTCTCCTAAGTCAAAACTAAGAGAACCAAATTTCTTTTAAGAAATGAATTAAGGTGATTACTTACACAAGACCAGGTGTGTGAAATTTGGATGCTTGGGTTACAAGGACCCATAAACCAAAAGGTAGAACATGATTCCATGTGCTACCCCACCTTTTAACTCAATCCCTAGCTTTCCTTCCTCAACCTCTTGAGGAATGGTCTGCCACTTAACTCCTACTTAAGTTTTTAAATCCACAAAGGACCCTAAAGGTCTAAAGCTAGTAGCTCACTTAGCTTCTAAAGTTCGACCCTAGAATCAACTTAGTCTAACCTAGAGTTCTGATTTGCTTAAGAATGCAGGACCAGCCGGTTAAGCTCAATAATTACAAAATATTTTTCTCTTTGCTCTCTCTCTCCTTTTTTTAATGCAAATGCATGCAATGTGGAATGCTTTAACTAAATCCATGAATGCACTATGTATAAATGCTATTTATATCCCTAAGTACACCCCCCCATGCCTAAAATTTGCAATGTCCCCATTGCATAGAAGGATATTACCTAGGTCAGAGATGGGCTGCCATTCTTTTGTTGGTAGCCGAGTAGCCCAAGAACCTGCAAATCAGGTTCAAGGATCACAGAAATAGGCCCTAGAAATGAGCAAAGTAATGCTGGCCTAGAAAATAGGTAACCTAGGATGTTGGCGAGCTGATGTTGAATCCCGATAGCAAATGCTCGCCCCACCAAGATGGGAATGAAATCTTCCCAGGTCACTAGAGGAGGTTCTAAGGGATAAACAGGCATAACAACCTCCAAAGGGGTAGGGGGAGGATGACAAGGATCCTCCCAAAGGAATGGGGAAGGAATGGTGCAGAGATAAACCTCCAAGGCAATGGACTAACTAAAGAAATCATCAATCCATACCCGATACTCCATTACAGGAAATATTGGTTTGTTAAGCCCCCCGGTCAGAGCAAAAGTGAGCAAATCTCTAAGGCAAGGATCGTCTAGGGTATCCAAGTTTCGAGGTTGCGAGATGGCTATAAGATCTAGGTTGGGTTTAATCAGCTCGGTGTCCATCCCTAACAATCTTTCCAAATTCTCAATTACATCCCTAGCATTCCTTGCACTATCGCAAGTATCTTCCTACACTTCATCAAGAGTCAAAATTTCACCTTCAGACATAAGCGAATCAGAGGGTGACTTCGAATCAAATGAAGGCATATTGGAAGCAACAGATCTAGGGATTATCCTATCAATGTCATCCTCGGGTTCTTGTTCTTTACTCAAATCTTCCCTGGAGTCTGTATGTGAATCCACATAAATCTTAGAAGTTGCTTCCAAATTTTCCATCATTTCATCATGAGGAGAAATATCATCGATGGGTGTGCTAAGGAAACCTAATTTGGTCAAATTTGTGACATCCTCAAGGGCTAACTCTTCAAATAAGACATTATCACCCTTAGTGTCACTCCAAATCTTGAATGTAGGTTCCTTATATAATTCGTCTTTCTCCTCATCATATGATTCATCATATGCCCGAGGTCTAGAATCATTTAATATCTCAGCAGATCCCCTAGGATACTCTATGTGAGGTAAATGGTTTACACTGGTAACATCGGACTCCTAAGATAGGTCAATTTCTTAAGGGTTAGGTTCCCTAAGGGCGGGCTTGAGTTCCATCTCATGATCAGGAGGGAGGGTAGGATTAACAACTTGACTTCGTCCCACTTCATCAATGTCATGAAAATACTATCATTTGGGTGGAGGTCATCCAATGGTACCATCATTCCCTTCTTTTGACTCCAATATAATTCAGGTGGATACTCAACCTTATCATCATCTTCCTCAGGTTGCCACCTTTCTTCATCCAATGCATAGCTACTTTCATACGTATCTTCCTCCCACTTAAGGCGTGGATCTCTCAAGGAAGTGTCATCTAATGGGGAGGTTTCAAAATCGAACCTCGAAAAGTAGCTATTCTCCCTTACATAATCCCCAAAATTTCCCTCCAACTTAAAGTGTAGCTTTCCCACTGGAGATGCATCAATTGTAGATGGGTGTACATCATCCTCAATGGGGTAGATTGGGTGGCTAATTTCATCTCTTTCTTGTTGGCCTGCTCTCGAAGATTCTCGTAACAATTCAATCATTTCATCTTGCATTTTCTGTATTTCCATCTTCAAGGAGGAGAGGTCATTTCTATCATGAGAGAAGTCAGGCTCAGGCTTATAGTACCCAGGAGTGTCTGTCCAACCATTATAATTATTCAGGGAAGGTAGGTTGGGTATTTCTATGGTGTGTGGGATATTGGGCAAAGCAAATCCCGCTCCTAGGTTCTGCTCATTGATTTGGGGCTTAACCAGGCCAATACTCCTATAATAGGAGTAAAACGGATCCTAATGATTGTCATTATGTCCATCAAAGGATGGACCATCTTAGCGTATAGGATCGAAGAGTGTAGAGTGGGGGTAAGGGTGTGGGTAAGTTGTGAAAGGATGAAAATCAATGTGGTCCATTCTAACTCACACCTCAATCAGAATTCCCCAAGAAAAACACAATTCAAAAATGACTTTTTATGTCTTTCCCAATTTAGGCTTTTGGTTTTAAGTCAGATTGTAGGTGACAATACAATTTGTTTAATCAATTTACGCGCTTATTATAAACCTACGGATCGCCTAAGAAGACCTAACTAGGACTTAGGTGATCCTCCCTAAAGCCCAAAAAGTTTAGTCACCACCAAACATGGCAAAGAAGGATGCAAGTAGGGTTATACCCTTCCTTTGAAGCATTACTTTTGCGATGCTTCTTAACTACCCTCAATCTGAAAGGTTTGGAGGCAACTTCACCTCTAAACTAAAGTTTTGGTCACTTTAGACCTCAGTAATAGGAGGCTCTAGTCCTAGTGGTTCCGAACATGAGGAGTGTCTAAAAACGTGCCTTGGTGCAAGAGATATAAGTGTGCATACACCACAAAAGATTTTGAATTTTTAATCTCACACCAAGTTTGAAAATCAAGTCCTTGATTTTTAAATGTCCCTCCTTTAATTAGTCCTTTTTCAAAAATTAAATGTGACCACTTTATTAGATCACTTCAAGGTAGATTATGTGGTCTGAAAATTAATCCAAATGCATTTGCATGACAGGTAGAAATGCAAAGTTAAAAGTGCATACCTAATTCCAGCATTCTTCATGCAATATGCAACATAGGAATTAGATCTAGATGCTACTCATTCAGTCCTAAATGATTCGACCTAAGGGTAGGCAGCTTCTAGCAAGTAGCTCGTGTTTTTTTTTTTTAGCTACTTATGCACAAACAAATTAATGATAAACAACCACAAAATAAAATACAAACCTAGATCTAAAGTAAAGGGAACAGGCTCCCGAAAATTATCCACCCAACATGGGCCTAAAACAAAATCGGGGAACAAACCCTTAAAAATGTACCCCAGAACAAGGGTCACAAACCAAATGTGCAATGAAAATTAAGTTCTAAAGTCTTAATCCTACTCTAATCAAATCAGCGACTAAATGTGCGGAGACGATCGTCACATCCTCATCCTTCCCCTCCTGGCAATCTGGTCCTTGCAAGGTGGCTCGAATAATTTCTCCTCTAGAGACGTCAAGGGTCGCCTCTCACGATGGCTGGTGTGATTGCGAGTCGTAGAATGTGTCGCAGATCGTTGCACTCACATTAGAAAAAAAATCCAGAGTTCAATATGATTCAAAATTTAAATCAATGTGAACAAATGAATGAATGAATGCAATTTAATTAAGCCTGTTGCCTCCCCGGTAATGGTGCCATTTGATAAGTCGATTTTCTATTTCGAATAATATGATTAAGATGATTTGTCATTTTAGTATTAAAGTGGTGGAAAATCGCTTAGAAAAATAATTAGAATTAAAATAAACCACTCACAGGAGAGTGGGTCGTATCCACAGGGAGGCAATAATTATTTGAAACTCGCGATAAATAAAAATTATTGTTCACAAATGATTTCCTTAAGAAATTATGTCGAGAAATCGCATTAGTAATGTGTTTTAATGAAAACACATGCTAAAATTGTGTTTAAGCCAAATAAGAGGGGGTTCAATGTAATATGTGCCACAATATAATAAGAATAAAATCTTCACAATGGTACTTAAATATAATTACAAATTAAGCTTCTCCTATAGCAAGAATCTTCCAAGATTTGAATGGAAATCCACTTAGATTAAGGTTGAGAAATTGATTTTCTTAAAAAGCTAAATAATGAAGGAGGTTCTCATAAATTCACCATGATATTTAAATCATAAAATGAAGTTGACAATGGCATGAATCGTAAAAACTAATAGAGGATTTAATGTGCAAAAACAAGGGAGGTTGCTTTGAGCTCCTCCACGCATGGAGGAGGTGGAGGTCGGAGAGGAGCTTCTCGTCGGAGGTAGAAGGAGCCACACTGCTTCCAATGGTAGTGACGTTGCTGCTTGGGATGGACTGAATCGACGGAGGGGTAGCGAGGAGTGGTCGGCGGTGGCTATTATTGTTGCTGGCGTAGCAGCTCAACGCACAGCTGAAGGTGAGGAGGAGCTCAGGGGAATGCACGCACGCAGTACGCCCTGTTCTGCATGCTGGCGGAGGTGCGGTAAGGGAGTGCAGGTGGCTACGTGCGGTGGAGAGGGGCATGCAGTGCTGCACGCTGGTGCATGCTGCAGGAGGTGCGTGGAGCGATTGGGTGGCGCTGCAGTTGGTGCGTGTGCATGCGGATGGCCGTACGTGGTGTGCGTGGAGCAGCGGCCTGGACCACGTGTGGCCGCTGCTGCTGTGAGCGTCAACATCGCACTGAAGGGAGTGCGGGTGGAGGTGCAATATGCTTTGCGCGCGTGGCTGGAAGGCATGCGGGATGAGCTGCGGGCGCGTGGTGCGTGCTGCAAAAGGTGCGTGGCGCACGCAGGGTGGTCGTGGAGGGTTGTTGTGGGTGTTCTAGAAGCACAACAAGGGGTGCGCACGATTCTGCTACTGTGGGAATGGCATGGCTTTTGGGTTTTTTTTTGGTGGAGTGGAGGGAAACCAGAGGATGGGGAAGAAGATGAAGGTGGTGGTGGTGCCTGTGGACAGGGGTAACAAGTCGCGCATCAGTAGATGCACTTACGGTAGGCGAGCTTCAAGGAGCTCATGCATGGTGGTGGTCAAGTCCATCCTCTTGACGCGGCGATTTGTCACCCCGCTGGCCCATGGTATGATGGAGCTTGGCCATGGAGGTCCACGGTGGTGGAATGCTGCACGATGATGGAATGGGTGGTGGCCTCCCGTTGCATGGTCGTCTCCTCCTCCCTTTGTAGCTGCAAGTGATGAATTTGAAATTCAAAGAGGAGGGATCGGATGCTCTTCATGGCCAATGAATGCTTGTAGCTGTGCATGAACGGTTGTGCAAGGAGAAGAAACAACCATTACCTGTGGACGAAGAGAATGAGAAAATAATAAAATATTATGGTTATTTATGCATAAACCCTTAACTTCTATGTTAAATTAAAACAATGCAAGTAATTCACCTAATTGATTAACTACTCAAATGCATGCAATTCTAAGTTAATTCTAAATGCATGCAATGACTGAATTATGTAATTAAGCTAAAAATATGAATTAATTTATTTAAATCCTAATGCATGCTATCTAAATGTTAGAATTAACTTAATGTCTAAACACTTAAATACTTAAATAGCCCACAAATATGAGCTAATCACGCATCTTCGAGGGGGATTTCTCGCCTCTCTATGTTGGGAACTCGTCTAAATCAACTTGTGTTGATCAGCCACTCCTAATCTAGGTAGCTTTTTTAGAATAGATTTAATGCATTTGCGTGATTTTGATAATTAAGTGCACTAAACTAGACTGTGTGTGGATTGGGGTGCTTACGTTACAAGTCCCGCAAACCAGAGGTTAGTTAACGAGGTCGAATAATCCCTAAGCCTTAGACCTAATACTTAAGCTTCACATTCTCCCTAACCTCTTAAGGACCATCCAGATCTTAGCGGATACTTGAATTTTTAAGCCTAGAATCACAGCACAAGAGGCCTAAGATCAACATTCATACTAATTTCTTTTGTCTCTTAGCACTTTTTGTCTTTCATTTTCTTTCTTCTTGATTTTGGTCTAGAACTAAGTCGATTCCTTAAACTTTTACTAATGACTATCTCTCTTTTTTTTCTTTTCTTTTCAAAATATGCTCCTTTTTGACATTTTTATCTCCTCCCCTTTTTCTCCTCAAAAATGATATGCAATCAATTCATTCAAAATTTCCTCCCTTCTATTTTTGTTCTTTTTTCAAATTTTTATTTTATTTTTTTTATTTTTTGGTTTTTGGAATATGTACTTTTTTTTTTTATGAAACCCTTTCTTGTGAAGTGATTCTCATGGCATTTTGCACTTTAATAGCCCCCCATGCCTACGATTTGCAATGTCCTCATTGTAAATTAGGTGGGTTTGAGTTCAGCTTAGATCGTACATTAGAACAGGTTTTGGGTGGGTGGATGGGTTGGAGTAACTGTTGCGGATGATTTCAAGCTTGGGTATGGGTACCGGAGGTGGAGTTGGTTGTTCTAATGGTTGAACCCTAAAGTGCAATATGAGTTTAGCATAAGATGTGCCAAGAAGGGTTTCAGGTTTTTCAAAAGATGACGGGTTGCCTCCCATTAAGCTCTGAGTTTAACGCCATCAGCTAGGTGTAATGGGCTCAGGGAGAATGGAGATCAAAAGATACCTCAGCCTTGTTCGTATCGGTGAGTTCAATGAACGGCTTAAGTCATTGACTGTTCACAACAAAGGGTTCTGAATCAAGGCTAGGTTGGCTAACTTCGATCGCTCCATTTCCAAAGATTCCTTGCACCAAGAATGGTCCAATCCATTTTGATCTAAGTTTTCCTGGGAAAAGTTTGAGTTTGGCATCAAAGAGTAGAACTTTCTGACCAGGGTGGAAAGATTTTCGTACAATGTGCCTGTCATGGAAAGCTTTAACCCACTCTTTGTAGATATGCGAGTTCTCATACGCATCATTGCGTAGTTCCTCGATCTCGCTTAATTGCAACCAGCGATGTATTTCAGCCTTCACTAGATCCAAATTGCATTTCCATACTACCCAATAAGCCTTGTGCTCCATCTCGATAGGAAGGTGACATGCCTTATCGTACACTAATCTGAAGGGAGACATGCTTAATTGGGTCTTGTGGGCGGTCCTATAGGCCCACAAAGGTTCCAGAAGGTGAGTAGACCAATCTTTTCTATCAGGCCGAACAGTGAACTGAAGGATCTTTTTGATCTCTCGATTTGACAGTTCTGCTAGTCCATTAGTCTGGGGGTGGTAAGGAGTCGAGGTACGATGTAACACCCCATACTTTTTCATCAGGGACTAGAAGTGCACATTGGTAAAATGAGACTTGCCATCGCTGATGGTGGCCTTAGGAACCCCAAATCTGGTAAAGATGTTCTCCTGGATAAATTGGAGGACAACTTTATGATCGCTAGTTCTCGTGGGGACGGCTTTGATACATTTAGAGACAATCAACAACGAGTAGAATGTATTCGAAGCCGTTAGATCCAGGAAAGGGTCCCATGAAATCAATTCCCCATATGTCAAAGATTTCGCACATAATAATCGGGTTCAAGGGCATCATATCTTGTGGGCCCATGTTGCCGAGGGTCTGATAACGAGCGCATGCCCTACAATACGTCTATGCATCTTTGAACAAAGTGGGCCAAAAGCACCCACATTGAAGAATTTTCGTTGTGCTTTTACGCTCATAGAAATGGCCACCGTAGGCCTGGTCGTGACAGAATGATATAACATCATTGACCTCATCGTCAGGAATGCATCTCTGGATCACCTGATCATTGACAATGTGGAAAAGGTATGGTTCCTCCCAAATATAGTACTTGGCCTCGGCAATTAATTTGTCCCACTTGGATGTTGGCCAATCTAGTGGAACTTTTCCCGTAACCAAGTAGTTTACAATATTAGCAAACCATGGGAGATTGTGAATGGTTAGTAGGTGCTCATCCGAAAAATGCTCGATGATTGGACCAGATGGGTTGATAACGAAAGAAGGAAGACGGGACAAGTGGTCAGCTACCATATTCTATTTTCCTGCTTTATCACGAATCTTAAGCTCGAATTCTTGCAACAGCAAGATCTAGCAGATAAGTCAAGGTTTCGCGTCCTTCGCAAGGAGGTGTCTCACTATAGTGTGGTCTGAGTATATGATAACATAGGAACCCAAAAGATATGATCTAAATTTTTCTAGGGCAAATACTACGGCTAGCAGCTCTTTCTCAGTAACTGTATAGTTACGCTGAGCCTCGTCAAGTGTCTTGCTAAAGTAGTAGATGACCATGGGTTTCCCATCTATTTTCTACCCAAGTACCGCCCCTACAACATAATCAGATGCATCGCACAAGATCTCAAAGGGTTGAGTCCAATCAGGGGACTGTAGGATAGGTGCCTAGGTAACTTGATCACACAGGATTTCAAATGCCTGAGCGCACTCCTTGGAGATTTCAAAGGGGACATCCTTAGATAGAAGATTAGTCAGGGGGCGTGTGATTTTCAAAAAATCAGGAATGAATCAAGGGTAAAAACTGACGTGCCCCAGAAAGGATTGGATGTCTTTGACCGAGCTAGGCATAGGGAGTTTGGAAATCAAATTCACCTTGGCTCGATCAACCTGGATGCCTTTTTTGGAGATGAGATGTCTCAGGACAATTCCCTCAGGTACCATGAAGTGGCTCTTTTCCTAGGAAAGAACCAAGTTTACATCGATGCACCGCCTGAGGATTTGGACCAAGTGCAGGAGGAAATCATCAAATGATTCACCAAATACTGAGAAGTCATCCATGAAGACTTCAAGGTATTCACCTACCATATCTGAGAATATGGTAAGCATGCACCACTAAAAAGTGGCAGGTGCATTGCAGAGACGGAACGGCATCCTTCGGAATGTGTATGTTTCGAAGGGGCAGCTGAGGATGGTCTTCTCTTGGTCATAGGGATGGATTGCGACCTGATTATAACCAGAGTACTAGTTGAAAAAGCAAAAGAATCGATTTCCCTCTAGTTTCTCGAGAATCTAATCAATGAACGGTAGTGGGAAATGATCCTTCTTCGTGGAGGAATTGAGTCTTCTGCAATCAATGCAGGCTTTCCACGAGTTTGCTATACGGGTCGGCATGGTTTCTCCAATTTCAGTCGTGATGACAGTGAGCCCTACCTTCTTAGGCACAACTTGGATTGGGCTCACCCACTGACTGCTGGAGATCGGGTAGATGATCCCTGCATCTAACGACTTGATGATCTCCTTTTTCACGACATCCTGCAGATTTGGATTTAGGCATCTCTACATTTCACGGGATGGCCATGAGCCCTCTTCAGTGTATATGTGATGTGTGCAGTATGAAGGGCTGATATTAGTTAGATCATCGAGAGTCCATCCAATGGCTCTCCGATGCTGCTGGAGAACAGAAATCTGGCGTCTTTCCTAATTAGGTGTGAGTTGGGAGTTGATAATCACAGGAAACGTCTGATTAGAACCCAAAAATACGTATTTGAGATGATTGGGAAGCGGCTTTCATTACATTACTGGGTTGTTAGCAGTAGTGGGTGGTTCAGGGTGGGTGTAGAGAGCAAAGGAAGGAGCTATGGGTGTGTCTAGGTTGAGTTCAGACTCCTCTAATTGCGGGTTTTGATCCTCTTGTGGTTGATCAGAAATAGCCAAGTTTTCCTCGATACATAAGTCGTCAACCACAGCCTCGATATCGCAAATCTGTTCTATAACTTCGCAATTAATTCCTTGTTGGACCTTGAAGATGTTGATCTTTAGTGTCTTTCTCCCAAATTTTAATTCAATTTGGCCCTCCTCACAATTGATATTGGCCCTAGCAGTGGGCAGAAAGGGTCTCTCGAGTATGATCGGTGTATTCTTCACATTCTCAGGAGCATCCATGTCTAAGACAATAAAATCCACTGGAAAATAGAAATAATGGACCGAAACTATGACATCCTCGAGCATTCCTTTTGGTGTCTTAGTGGATCGGTTGGCTAGCTGTAAAGTCATTTCTGTCAGTTTAAGCTCAAATTCCTCGAAGTAGTCTAGTAGGGATGTAGGTATCAAATTTATGGAGGCTTCTAAGTCCAAAACACTCGGTTGAATTGTATATCACTGATTGCATAGGAGATTAGAGGGGTGCCTGGGTCTTTTGCCTTAGGCAGGAGTTTGCTCAAAATGATGGAGCTGGCTTGCTCCGACAATACGATCGGGTCCCCATTTTTGGTTTGCGACTTACTCTTAGGTGTACACACATCTTTCAGAAATCGTGCGTAAGCCGGTACTTGGCGTATCGCATCCATCAAGGGGATGTTTATATGGACCTACTCAAAGAGATTAACCAGGTCCTCCTCAGGTGTCACGGGTTTGGCTGTCCTTTTTCCCTTGGTCAAGGCCTCGAGAAATGGAACCTTAGACGGTTCCTCTAGAATTGGCTTAGGCTCTTGATCTGGGACGGGTGTGTCCTGGATGACCAATCTAGGGTTAGGGTCTGTATTACCAGGCTGGGAGTGGCTTGCATAAGGTGGGTCAGGTGTTGTTTTGCCCCTACGGGTAGTAACAGAATTCAATCCCGCCTGGTTCTAGTTTGGTATGGGCAAAAGAGGTGCTTGCTTCTAGTAACCCACATATGATGCCGAAGCCTCCATTCTGTCGAGTGATGGAGTAGAAGGGGCTTGATAAACAAAGTGAGCTTGGCGCTAATTTGGGTTCATAACGTGCCTCTGGTTCGGCACGTTATTTGGATTAGGCAGAAGTTGTGAAGGAAGTGCACTAGGTAGGTGGGGATTTGCCATCTGGGCTAGTTGATTGCGAACCTCTGTGATCTCATCTCTTTGCTGCTTTTGCATAGCCACATTCATCTTCTGAATGTCAGCCAGATTCTGAAGGATAAGAGTCATTTGATCTGCATGAGTCAGCCCAGATTGATAAGTTGGGTTAGGCTGAGGTTGAGGCAGCTGATATGGACGAGGAGCTTGTGGTCGGGGCTGATATTGAGGTCTCTAATTTTGATTATTTCCTGATCACGTGAAATTAGGATGATTACGCCATCCAGGGTTGTAGGTGTTTGAGAATGGATCATTCTGAATGGCGTTGAGGTCCTCGTAGGTCTGAGGAACCTCAAAAAAGTCAGAATATGAGGGTTCAGAGCTCCCCTAACTAGAGTAGGTGGGTCTAGAGTTTCCTCCGAAACTAGAATCAGATGAGGGTGGATATGGGTCCATCCCTTGAGAAGATTGATGATAGATGTTATGCATAGCCTCCCTGCCAGAGGGCGGTTGCGCGAATGGGTTTTGCATAGAGGTGGCTGGTTGTAAGCGTCGAGTTAGCTCATCCACCTTCTTCTCAATAATAGAGACCTTGTCCAGATGACTGACCATCAGTTCCAAGTCGACGGAAGAGGACAGGCCCTACGTCTCATGTGCTCCCTTTGGATTTGTTAATGAATGGGCATTCGTCTGGTCAAACATGCCCATGGATTCGTTATTGATGGAGTTCTTACACATATTCTCAAGAATCTCTCACACGGTGTCTTTGTGTTGACCCATGATGTTTCCTCCGCAGGTCGCATTCACGAATAATTGAATATCTTCATGGAGTCCCTGGTAAAAAGGCTAGACTTGTTCCCATTCAGGAACTCCATGGTGGGGGCACTTTCGCATGAGATCCAGAAAATGATCCCATGCCTCGTGAAGCAGTTCTCCTGCTTGCTATGTGAAATGTGTGTCTGGTGCTGCAAAGCATTTGTCCGACCAACAGGGAAGAACTTTCTTAGAAACTCGGATTGAAGTTCCGCGCAGGTGTTGATTGGACGTGTTTGGGTTTGGTACCAGTGAGCAGCCTTATCCATGAGAGAGAAGAACATTTTCATGAGTACGACATCCCGATTTTGAGCTTCTGACCCGAAGGTCTGGGCCAGATGCTTACGTTGCTTGATATGCTGGAAAGGATCTTCGGAATTATGCCCATGGAATTTGGGAATGGCATGAATCATGTTGGGTTTGAGTTCAATATCAGGTCCTCTAGCAGGGATTTGTACTCGAGGTTCAATAGCCACCGCAGTGGGATTATAGTGATCTCACATCATTGGACGCTGCGGTGGGTTCACAAGGGCTTGGAATAGATCATTGAGGCACTAAAGCTAATTTTCAAGATTATTTTCTTCTGTTGGTTGTGCCATGATGATGGATGAAGGAGAATTAGGTTCAGATGAATCAGAAGAGATATCGATCGGATTGGCTTGTTGCACAAACAAGGAGGTCGAGGCTTGGCCTCGACGAGAATGAGTAGCTAATGGAGGCCTCAAGGATGGTCGTAGTGACCTCCTCCCAAACATGCACTGATGGAGTAGATGAGAGGTAGAATGTGATGGACCCAATCAAGACACCTAAAAAATTTTTGGATGACAATAGAGGTTCGGGGCAGATGATACCCCTTAGTCAGAGAGCCGTCCACCTAAGAATTACCTATGCAGCTAGAGAGGGAGAGTCCTGCAAAGACCCCTATATGGTAGAGCGCCCCCACGAGTTATAGGGTTTCCCCCACCTGACCTCTCTTGTCACTGATGATCCAAGTAAACCAGAATGGGGACTTGACCTCTTAAGTCTACCAGTTTTAATTAAGAGCAAGGGTGCTTATGATTTCATTTGAACTTTTAATATGTTTTTGTGAAAAGTGACCTAATGTGAAGATTGGTTAACCCACAAAGTGGGTCAACTTCACCTGTGTTGTCCTTTTGATAAATTTAGGTCCCTCTTTTAGTGTTCAAATGAATTTAAGAGCCTGATTTTAGGGTTTTGCTTGAATAGATCAATTCAATCAAGGTTTAGGCACACATTGTTTGGAAAAATCAATTCTTGATTAAGCAAGTGTGTCTCTAATATCGTAAACTGGAATCCTTAATTGGCTCTGATTTGGTCCAATTTAATGTCAAAATGTGGTACCTAGGGCTCAAATAAGAATGTGATAGCCTTAGATACCTTAAGATCTTAAGTAGGTGCACAAATTATGGTTTGGATGTTCTCTAGAATGTATCAAATCAGGCAACTTGATGATTTGTCTAAGAATAGAATGCAAGTAGCTCTAATTGATTTTTTTCCTTTTTTTAGCTTTTTCATGTTCAGGGGCTTAGAAGAAGGTAGATGGAGTTTACTTGCCCCTGGAGTGGTTGATGTGTAGCTGATCTTCCTTTAATGAGTTCTTGAAATAGATCACAATCAAAAGAGATGTAGCAAGTTAGAATCCAACCTGATATTGCAATCAAGAGATTTGAATTGCACGTTGCTCCCCGGCAACGACGCCAAAATGTTGCTCGCTCGAAATCAGGTTTTAAGTCATTGCATTGTAGTATAGTTGAAATCTTATGAAAAATAGATAAAATTTATACTCGAAAAAATCTGAGGTTGTTTGTTGGGAGCAAATAAGAATTCAGTTCTCAAAATTGCAATTTAAAATAATAGAGATATGAAATTGTAATCAGAAATTGATTTAGAGTAATGTAGCAATAAGATTAAATATCAGACTGCAAGAAAAATGGAGTAAAATGGTGATTTGAATCACCAATTACTCCCTACAATAATGTCAAATAGAACTCAATAATTATATATGAAATGATTTCAGCCATCTGAATATTCAATCAGACGTATTAAACATTTGATGATCTGATTTCTTCTTCTACTTCTTCTTTCTTTCCTTCTTCTTCCTTCTTTCTCTACTCTTCTTCCTGTGCCGCTCCTCTTCTTTTCTTCTTTTTCTTTCTTTCTCTGCTCTTCTATTCCTCTATTCTTCTTCTTCACGAAGAGGGGAAAGGATCTTTAATTTTGGCTAAGTATTAGCCAATCCATCATAGAGCAAAACCCCCCTACCCCCACGCACGATCCTCTCTTTCTCTCCTTGGGTGACACTCTCGCAAAGCCTCCAACAGTACCGGGTTATCAGGTTTTTGGACCTAGAGCGCACCTGGGTCCAGGGCTGTGGGCATGGGACGCAACCGAGAAGTGTAAAGCGTAGGCAGGTTATCGAGTTACGACCAGATCCATGGGGTTAGAGTCACGAACGAGGCTGAGTGGGGGTGTAGGAAACCTCACCCCCTAAGTGATTCGAGGCGATAAGCCCCATGCACTTTTTCAAATTATGCGATTGCATTTGCTTAGTGATTCATGATGTGGGACTAAATGTTCCACATCCTTTCCATGCGTCTGCTGTTGAGAGCTATTGTGCTCCTCCATTCAATTCACATAAGAGGATGGTCAAAGTCCTCAATCGCTGGTCCACGCACTCTCCTAATGCAATCCCGCATCTTCTGAAGCACACACATGGATGAATATCTGCACAAACAAAACTTGGAGCTTTGCGAAGAAGCTCCAACAATGGCGCAAGGGTGGTTGGACCTGAAACCAAAAAAATAAGCTAAAAGCCCCAATTAGAATGTTCAGAAGCTTCACCTTGGTGAGGCGAAGTCGATGGTGGCAGTTACGTGGAGTTTGAGTGGCTGAGGTGGCTGGATGGAATCGGGAATGATGGCGGAAAGGTGGGTTGTTTGATGGATGATGCGGGCAAGTAGAGTGGCATATAGGGAGAGGGGTTTTGTAGAGGGTGGTGTGGTGAAGGTCGTGAGTTGGTTGGCGAGGCATTTGGTGGTCTATGGTGGTGGCGCGCGCTCGCCAAACCCGATCGGTCATGGAGAAGACGGTGAAGGAGATAGGTGGTTGGTAGTCGAATTAAGAAGTTAGGGGGAGGAAAAGAAAGGAGAGAGAAGAAGGGAGCTTTAAGGACCTAGAATTGCAGACGAAGGAGGTAGGGTAGCATCGGCTATGGTTGGTCGGCACCGTGGACGAAGGGTTTTCTGACGAGGGAGACGGCGAGGATGAATGGGCTAGGGCGCCTCTGAGTTGGCCATCGAGAGGTGGAGGAAGTTGAAGAGGAAGGAGACACTCCCAATTTGGTCATTGGGAGATTGTAAGATGATGGAGGGAGATGTTCACCGCAGCTAGGTCGGAGGTAGGGTTAGGAAGGGCTTTTTGGCCTCAAAACTAGCTGAAAAATTGTGCATGGCCTTAGAGGTGCTTATATAGGGCTTAAGGGGAGGTTCCAACATTAAAAACAAGCTTGGAGACCTTGGAGCTTACGTAAATGAATGATACCCATTCCTTCTAAAGGTTTGCATGAGCTTTTGGGAAGGAGTTGGGATCCCTGGATGGGTTCATTTGGAAGGAAATTTCCCATGGAATCTATGTTTCAAATCTGGGATTGATTGATTGAGAATCGAGTGAGAAATCCTTGCTCGAAACTCGACGGTGAAGGTTTAACCTTCCACAAATGGGGTGGGGACCTGCTTGTGAAGAAGAAAAAGAAGTTGGGGGGCTATTTGTAAGAGAATTCAAAAGTCAAGGGTCTGAATGAGATGGAAAGTGTTTGATTGGACGAAAATGCAAACTTAGTCAAGATGATCTCAGATTGGGCTCAAATTTTGGTACAAACCTAATTTGGACCCAAGGAATAGAATGGTGAAGTTAGATTTAGGTTTTGACCAAGTTTGACCAGGTAATTTATGCAAAAACTCAAAGTAGGGCAAATGTATGTCTGAGACTCTATTTTGGGTCAAGACGGATTCTGATGGTCAAATTGAAGGTTCCAAACCCTAGAGAATATTTTTCTATGAATTTTGGAGGGTTTATGTGTATTTTATCCTGATGAAAACCTCAGTTAATTAAGCAGGTCTATTTTTAGGGTTTCAAAAGTCTTTTAATTCTCAAAGCACACGAAAACCCTTTTCGGTTTGTTCTAACCCACTTGTTAGCCTTTTAGGATCATTTAACCCTTAATTAACCCTTAAAAAAACCTGTGGTTGTATTGCATTCATGCTATGATGGTAAAACGGCAATTTTAACCCTATTTTCTTGTCTTTCGCATAGAATGAATTTGCAGTGAAATATGGCTCCCTGGAAGTTATGTTGGAGCATTTACTAACATAATTAAATCAAAATGAGCTAGTTATGACTCATGATGGTGTTCCCATCAATAATTCCACATCATTCTGATTTGAGAAAAAGAGAGGAAATCAGGGTTAATTTTTTAATTCTAGCAGCACATTAGTTTAGTCGAAGCGAAATCAGGTTTTAAAATAAATGTGTCGTAGTATAGTTGAAATCGCTTTGAAAACAAATGAATTTTATTACTCGAAAAATGTAAGTCCGAGGTCGAACACAGGGAGCGAATTGGGGTTCAAAAACCAAGAACACAACTTTCAAATTTGATAAAATATGTAATGAAGAATCAAAGTTATAATGCAAGCAATGTAAATAGATCCACAATATATCAAATGTGTATAGAAGCAAAAATATGAACGTCTGATGTTGGAAATTAGACGTCTTAAATGTATATTTGCTACAGTGCTTCTTTGATTTCTATGGCTGATCTCCTTCTTCTTTCTCTTCTTTCCTCTGTTCTCTGCCTCTGACGGCCTTATTTCTTCTTGGCTCTTTCTTCTTCTTCCTCTTCTCTGGTTTCTTCTTTCTTTGTTCTGACCCTTGTCTTCTTCTTTCTCTTCTGCCTCTGACTTCAACTTTTCTTCAGCCTTGCTCTTCTTTAGTTGTGCCTTCACCTTCCTTAGCTGCTCAGGCTTCTGCCCTTCCTTCCTTGGCTCCCTCTTCTTCTTTCTTTGGCTTCCTCTTTTTCTCCTGAGAGCAAAACCTACCCCCTACCCTCCTCGTGATCTCTCTTCTTTCTTCTCTCTTAAGCTTGCTCTCCCAGAGCCTTCTTGGGTTAACGGGTTGGGTTAGCATGCCCGAGACCAGGCCCACTAGCATGCGGTGGTGGGCAAGGAGTGCATAGGTAGTCGGGTATCTGAGTCAGAACCAGGTCCACGTGGCGTGGGTCGTGAACGAGGTGATGGGTGTGTGGGACCTCACCTCGTGGTCAGGGGGCGGTAAGCCTATGTGACGTTTTCAACTTATATCACCGCTTCTGCTCTTGATCTTCCGAGGTAGGACTAAATGTCCCACCTTCTTCGCAGGTGCCCTTGCAACAGATGTTCTTGCAAATTGCAGCAGCTGCGTAGGGCTTTTACTCCAATAGCTGGGCTATGAGTGTGCACGAACGAAATCTGCACCATCTGGGACTTGGAGCTTGGGGTCCTGGAGCAAGATTTCAAGCTTCTTCGTTCTCCATCAATGGTGGCAACGACCTGATCCTTGTCAACAAGCAAATGGCCTTGCAGCCTCGTCAAAATACACAGGGAGCTTCACTTGGACATGACGAAGGTGGCACGGTGATCAGAGTGGCGCAGGGTGGCCTGAGTGTGCATGCCTAAGTCACCTTGTGCGTGCGGATGTGGGTGTGTTCGGGGGACGTGTTGGGGGTGTGTCGCGATGAATGGAATGAGGGGTTGTGGTCAGTGAATCGTGGTGGAGCTTGTGAGGTGGTTGGCGAGGTGGGTGGATGCATGGAGCGATGGGAACACCTCGCCGGTGGTCTGCCGGAGGTGGAGAAGATGGAGGTGGTTCGCGAGCGTCGAGGTGGATTTTAAGAAATAAATACGAGAAAAGAGATGAGTAGAGATAGAGGACTTATCTGAGAGGGAATAAATGAAGGGGGGAGTAGAGGAGGTGGCCGGCTCGTATGTACCGTTGCTGGAGATGAAAGCCTAGTGAGAGGAGGACAATGACGATGAGAGAGAAGCAGGAGCGTCGTCTAGTGTGGTGCGACGCGGACAAAGGAGACAAAGGTAACTCTGCCACTGGTATTGTGGCAAAGTGATGAGAGAGGGAGATAAAGGTCGTCGGAGCTTGCTAGGAGTTTGGGTGCATTGCAAGAGAGGAAATTGGGGGGTATCTCAGTCCAGTTCAAGCTTGGGAGGAGCGGAAGGATCTGGGGACCCTTTTATAGCCCCTAAAGAATATTTTTCCATGATTTTTAGAGGGTTTAGGTGAATTTTATCTTGACCAGAACCTTGTTAAATTAAGTGGGTCTATTTTAGGGTTACGAGAAGTCATTTAATTCCCAGATTTCACATGAACCTTTTTCTGTTTGAACCTACTTTTTCTTGTTTAGACCATTTAACTTTTGTTTATCCCATGAGAAATCCCGTTGTTGTACTGCAATGATAAAATTATAGTTTTACCCCTTGTTTCTTGCTTTTCTTTCAGAAGGATTTTTCCTTGAGTTAGGACCTGCAGTTGGTTATGTAGGAGCTTCTGTTCTCTTTCTTTAGGTCAAAATGATCTAGTTAGGGCTCATGATGGTGTTCCCATCGACATCACAAACATAGATTAACCACAGGGTCTTCTAAGGGTTAATTGAAGGTTGAACGAGCACAAAAGTCTAAAAAGTTGGTCAAGACTGACAGAAATGGGGTTATACGCATTCGAGGGTGAAAACAACAACAAAAATCTTAATTATCAACTCATTTAAATTGAGGATGTTCTAGTTAGGATAAAATCAATCTAAACCTCCTAAAATTCATGGAAATATATTCTAAGAGGTTTGGTATCGTTGGTTTGATCATTTGAACCCATTTTGACCTAGAATAGAGTTTTAAATAGGAGTTTGCCCTAATTTGGTTTTCTATGCAATTTACCTAGTCAAACGTGGTTAAAACTCAAATCCAAGTTCACTAATAGATTCCTTCGGTCTAAATTAGATTAAAACCAAAATTTGGCCCCAATCAGAGTCCATATTGACCTAGTTTCCATTTTAGCCCTTGAAAACTTTGATTCTCTCATTTAAACCCCTAGGTTTCAATTCTATTGCAATCTGGTCCCTAACTTCTCATCATTCTTCTCAGAACAGTCCCTTCCACCATGATAGTCTGAAAAGAATCTTCAGAGCTTCCCTACCAAGATTTAATTGAGGATTTGGTTTTAGAAATCTTAACGAAAAATCGTAACACTCGACTAAATTAATCCTCGTATCAATCTACATCAATCAATTCTGAAGGCCAATCATGGTTGGAATTTGTGCCAGCAAGCTCGAGAAACTCAAGTTTTTTAGACAGCGAAAGCACCTACCTAAAGTGCCCAAATTGTCTTGATTGAAGCATGGCACCAAGTACTTCTTTGCGCATTCTTCGCTGGATTCCCTTTAAATTCTTCCTTCTCACTAACATCGAGGACCACCACTAGAGCTCTTCAAAACCCCGTCGTCGCCCTTTACCACATACTATAGGCAAAGCGATCCTCTTCATCATACATCTGCGGTGCTTCCCACGAAGCTTCGGCCTCTCCAGTTGCTTCTTCCACTTTGACCGCTTCATCATCTTCCTCTGCTCTGGTGTACCTCCAGCAGCATCTTCCTTGCCTCCTTTCTCTCAATTAGTTTAGGGCTTTAACTCCCCTTGCTCCCAATTTCATATCTGGAGCTTCTCAACTCCTAACTCCATCTATTCTATCATCTCCGATGCCGACTGTTTCGCCTCCGACCACCTTCACCGTCGGCATACCTTTGCCCATCACACACTCCATAACCACCACCACCAACATTGTCTCACCTCCGCAGAGCTTCCCAGCTCGTCAATTTCATTGCTCACCTCCATCATCGCCGACCAAATCTCATCAAAGCTTCTTTGTTGCATGCCCACGACCACTCGCACCCACAATCACCTTAGGGTTTTTGTCGGACGAATAGTGTCAGACCTTTAAGTGTGCCTAATTCCAGCTCTAGGGTCGTATTCTTGTTGCAGGTGCCTCATCGTCGTCGGTCATCATCTCCATCTCCAGCCATGGTCATCTAACCACCACCGAGTCCCCCCCACTCCCAATCAGCGTGGAATAGCTTCAAGAGCATCTCCAAATGCTTAATTGGGTGAAGCCATGACAATAGCAGCACTAATTTGTGAGTAAAGTTAGTAGCTTTACACGGAGAAAAGCTCGGGACTTTAGCCTCACATCGCGCAGTGAGAAGCCTTCAGCAGCAGATAAAGTGTTTTCGCGAATAGGTCACCTCGCCTAAGACATGAGGGTCAGGTCCCCTCTCACGCATGCTCACGCACTCCTTACTTGTGACCCACACCAGCGAGTCTGGACCCTATACGTGATCGATTACCCACTTAACCTACACCTAGGTTTGAAGGAATAAATCTAAGGAGGAGGGAGGGGGGTTTTTGCATTGTAGCCTCGAGATTTGTGCCCCTCCTCTCCTCAGCACTTAGCCATTCTGAGGCTTATGCTTGGTGCCCTTGTGCCTCTACGCTGTGCTTGCCTTGGTTCCTATGAGGTATAAGATAAGGCGCCTAAGCTTTAGACACATTGTCTGACTCAGTGCTTGCTTGGTTTTGATAATTGTTGAGATATTTGATTGTGGTTATTGTTGATTTATTTGAGATATTTGAGTAGAGCTTAATTGTAGGGTTAAATTTGGTGGTTCAAACCACCATTTTTACCCATTCTTTTTGCATCCTGATACTTGATATTCTGAGACATATTTCTGACATATACTGCATTATTTTTGATTATTTGAAATTATTATCTCAGATTATTGTGATTAGTGATTGAGTTACTATACTTATTCCCTGTGAACGACCTTAACTCCTTGTTTTCGAGTACTTATAAATTCAAATGCTGATTCGCTTTGGTTGACTGTACTACGACAAATATTTTAAAACTTGATGAAAGTGTGCCAACACCAAACTATGAGGAGAATTCGAAGTGTAGTAAACCTAAATAAAACACCCGAATTGGTTCCAATAGATTCACAATGAACACAAGAACTCAAATCATTCATTAAATCTCAGTCTTGACATTAAGAACCTTGATGAACTGGCTTTGGCGAAGTAAAATCAGGGTTTTGAGAACCCATCGTCGTAGTTCGCAAAACACGTTATCAAATACAATCTTTAACAAAAACTCCAAGGGAGTCCCAGGTCGAACACAGGGAGGTGACGTTTACTTTCGTTGAAATCTGCGCTTCGTATTGTTTGTTTTTGTTGTTTTAGGATTTTGTTATTTTTTTCTTTTGTTTTTGCAATAAAGAGGCAAGCAAAATAATTTCACAAAGTGGAGAACACAAATGGATATGTCACAATGTCATTCAAACATCAACTACAATATGCGAAAATAAAAGAGATAGGGGTGAGAAGAAATTCCCAAATCGGCTATTTGGTGAGACGACAGTGCTTGGTAGTAGCTTGGACGAAGGGGGTGAGGTGCTGGACGATGGATGTGAGATGCAGGAGGATGCCGGGTAGAGGAATGCTTCACCATGGCTTTGGATTGGGGATGAGGAGATGGAGGTAATGTTCTACCGGAATGGAGGTGGGAGGATGGCTCCAAGGTTTCTTGTGAAGGTGGTGAGATGGAGGACGAATATTTGGTGGGGTATAGGAGTATTACACTAATAGGAGGCCTTTGAAGCTTGGGAATAAGCTCTAAGGGAGCTTTGGTAGGCTACTAGAGCTTAGGAGTAGGTGGGAGTACAGTAGGTAGAGATGGTTTGGAAGGGAAGGGGTCATGGAGTTTATATAGTGGTGGAATGGAGGTGTTTTGCATGCACAGGTCTTTAGCGACATTGAAAACATCGCTCAAGACCCACCGAGGGTGTCGCTATAGCATTCATGCACCTTGGCTGGTGTGAGGAGGCACGGCTGCAGGTCGCAAAGTGTAAGGAGATCTCCAGCCGTTGGATTAAGCAAGGATGGCTGAGATCACGAGGTGGAAGTATGCATTGATGGCATTTGAATCCCACACTCTCTGGCATCTGTGATCCCAACCATTGGATCCTTCATCGCATGGCTGGGAGGTGGCCATGGATTGCACCCTCACTGGTTTGAATGTGCGTGGATCGTGTCTTCAAGAAGATTTGACGACTGAGAGCGCATCCGATTGTCTTAAATGAGTGCCTCTGATTACGTGCGTGCGATCGGGTGTGCCTTCTCGCGTCATTGGGTGGCATCTGATTACACGTGAGCAATCTGATCAAGTGGTCCAATTTCGCCGGTGCTGGAGGGAATGTGGAGGTTTGAGGCTCGAACCTGTGCCTCTCATTTGCAGAGCGGGCTCTTTACTGTTTGGCCAAGGTGTTGCTAGGTCACATGGAGATGAGGTGCGACCATGCTCCTTGACCGTTGGATGAAGATCCAACGGTTGAGATGGTGTGTTCCTTGAGATGCTTATGGCCGGGCGATGAAGTGCGCTTCTCAACTGTTTGATTGAGATCTAATGGCTGAGATCACTCCTTACAGTGAATTTGGGGATGCTGTGACTCCTGTACGGTGGCCTGGATGGTACCATGTGGTGCCATCTAGACCGTCCATCTTCTTCTTATAGAGGATGCTAAATAGCTCTGATCGGGGTGATTTTTGCGCTGATGGACTGCGATCATCGCTCTGGATCCATCCATATGGTTGGATCTGAAGCTTGTAAAGATGTCGCACTGCCTGTTGGCCATATAAAATGTTGGAATTAATGTACATAATATACAACTATCCTAAATGCAATGCAATGAATGCTATGCAATAGTTATACTATGATATGCAATGCTAGGCCTAGGAACTATCTTAAATAAGTATTTTATCATGAATTCATGCATGTTTATCATACCCCCATGCTTACTTTTTGCTAGTCCCTAGCATAATTAACCTAAATGCTATGTATAAAAGTAGAGTTAGGATTTGATCACTTAGGCATGATTTTTTTTTTTGAGAAAATAAGGAATGCTATCTAAGGAGATAGCCATCCGAGGATTTTATTAATAGAATCAATGATAAAAAATATTGCATCAACTCCACCAATGACGTATGAGAGCCTAACACTCATGTACAATTTGTGCTTAATTGACAGGTCTCCCCTGAAAAAGACACTCATTATGTGAATGCCAAACACACCACAGAATAGCTACCATGGAACAATGGGGCCTCCTACTTCTAATAAAATCTCCCCACATGTCCTCCCATATAGGTATCCCACCACCACACACCCTATTCCACACACAATCAATGTTCACACATGAGGGAAAAATATGGCGCACGCTATCAGTATGGAAGCCGCATAGATAACAAGTATGAGCAGCCACTCCCATCCTTCTGTGCCTCAAGTCACTAGTGATGAGCCCATCCCTCCTGTAAAGCCATAGAAAAATTTGTATCTTCAATGGGGTTTTCAGCTTCCATAAACCTACACAAATGATGTTAGCATCTTCACTTTGTCTCCTTGAAACCATATCTTCATAGGCCTTGGTAGTGGAAAAATTCCTCATCTATCTGTATGTGTTAGCACCCCCTGTTGGCTTGAAAGCTTGCAAGTCTTGCATCAGTCTTACTCTTTCCCCCCATGTGCGACTCCCCTCCTTGCAGCCCGTTTCCTATATCTCCCATCTATTTGCATTTTCATCCCAGAGATCTGCAACCTTAGCCTCTTTGTCACCCACAAGGCCATATACCCGTGGGTAGTGAGTTTGTAATACACCCAAAGATGACCACTTAGGCACGATTTGTTGGTTGCTTCAGAAAATTTCAACCTAAGACCTGGTTACAAAAAATCGATAGTGCACAGGTGTCTGCTAGAATGTAGACTACCCAAGCCCTCGCCTTATTTGAAAAGGGAAGATACATTTTTTGCTTTTTCTTCTTTTCTAATTTTTCTTTTGGACTTTTGGAGTTTTAGAGTTTTGGGATAACTTTTTACTGCTACTCGACTTGCCCAAGACTCAAAAAGGACTCTAAGTGCTAAGCATCTTGTGAAAGGGTGATAGACTCACTAAGCGATTGTTAAAATGGACTTCAGGTTTCTATGACCTTAAGTGACCTTAAAGATTTCTACCTAGAGGTTTATCTTTTCGATCGACAGCTTTGTCCCTACTTTTTTTTTATGGGGTCAACATAAGGGCGAACCCAGTGTATATCTCCCCGGTTTATTCTACTTCCTCGCTTCTTCCCTAAGTATTTTGGGAATTATTTATGCATTTTTGTGAGCTAGGCTCTGGACAACTGGCCAATGGGTTGCGACCCACGATAACTTGCCAACCATACTCCTACGGTGAAGTGTGGTTTACTTTTCTATTTATTTTTCTCCTTTTATATTTTTCTATAATTTTTTTCTTTTTATTTTTGTGTATCATTTTTATTTTTTTTCTTTTTCTAAGTAGGCAACTTCCCTGATCTAAGATTTACCTAAAAGTAGTAGAATGAGTATGGTCATGTAGCTAGGCTTTGGACAACCAGCCAATGGGCTGTTACCCACGACAACTTGCCAGCCATACTACCCCTAGAAAGTTTATTAGCTACCTAATTTCCATAAAAATCACCGAAAAGTGAGTCAGTGCAAATAGTGTGTAGACGCTTAGGCTTAAAGTCCCCTCAAATCAGAGGGTGGGTTGATAAGTTGTGTACTTATCACCCTAAATTATTACCAAATTAAAATAAAATTGACTGGTGAGGACTCGAGACTAAGTCCACATTTAAGTGGACACCCAGGCTAATTAAGCTCGAAGACCTGAAGAGTCTAACTATTCAGGTCCTGAAGTATCATTTCCTAAAGTTAATAACTTCCAAAACCCTAAGTTCTCTTCTCCTAATTATATTTTTTTCTTTTTCTTGTCTTTTTGAATTTTCAATTTTTTTAAAGAAAAGAAAATAAAAGAAATTCCCCAAAGCTAACAAAATAATTTCAGGACTAAGTATCCACCCCCCATGCCTAAATGATGCAATGTCCACATTGTAAAAATAGAGACATGAAAAGAGCGGAGTAAACAGAATATCACTTGAATTTCATGAAAATCTGATCAGCTCCGCAAAGAATGTGGAATATACACACATGCTAAATTTATTGGCTTCAGCTAAACACGGTTCACAAGTAAAGAAGACATTAATAGTTCAGAAGTGCAAGTGAAAATTAGAGTAAGAAGATTGATTTCGAGACCTGCAAAAAGATGTCCAAAGATGTGGACTAGATTGTGATGCAGACGCATGCCCCAGGGTCGAGTGGTTCTTAGGTTCTGGATGAAAATCACCCAGAATTAGAGATTATTATGCTTGCGGGGTCGGGCCTACAGTTGGTGGTGTGCAACCCAAGACTAATGTGTTGGATAATGGGTAAGTCTAAATCACTATGCCTGTTTGTCCATGTGGAATTTGGCTCAAAAATATAATTAATTATGCTATGCTTGGGTTGTGCATCAAAGACATCATAAAGGTCTTGATAAATAGTGGGCGATTTGAGGCGAATAAGAACCCTTAGATCCATATTCCTATTTTCCCCAGAGTTAACTTCCTAGATCTTAACTTCCAACTTCCTATCCTCCAACATCAAGTGTTCAGGCTTTGGGACCTCTAGATCATTGTACACCCCTTCTAAAATGCCCAAATCCAATAATTGTGGCTAAATCAGGATTGACTTGGGTCTGGTGATCTCAAGAATATCATAATTCAACTCTTCAGGGCTTGGTTGAGCAATGGGGCTATTGATTGAATCATCAGGATTCGGATTGTCCAAGTTAAACCCAACATGATCATAATCTTCAATAATTGAGCTATCAAAAGGTTCGTCATGCTCCTTAAGCTTGTTCCTTTCACTAAAATCCTCTTCCTTAAGCTCAAGTGAAACTTCACCTAAAGATTCTTCACCCTTCGAGTCAAAGAATTCTTGATCCTCACTTACATATGTCTCAAAATCGTATGTCATTTTCTCATCCATAGAGACATATTTTTCCGTGCTCCTTGGCTCGGGGATCTCGAGTGAAGCAATCGGTTCATCCTCAATGGGTTGCTCTAGACCAACTTGGTCATCTCAGGTCTCAGAAAATGTATCCCCATAGACAAGTGCCTGAGCGGGTTCAGACATTCGCTCTCCTAAAGGGGGTCCATCTTGAGAATCATCCCAAGACTGGACTAGGGCAACCAAGAATTTCATCCTCAATCTCGACAATTTCCTAAGTAGAAACTCACTCGGGCCCCTATCCCTAACATCTTGGAGCAAATCCAATAAAGAGCTATTCAACTCATCAATCATTTTGATCATAGGCTCTAATGCTTCAGTGTATGGTGTTGGTTAAGCTTCTAAAAATTGTATGGTGTTTGTCAAGTTAGCCAACACCCTGTCTTGGACTTGGTTCACCTGAGCCAAATGGTTTTGTTCAAGGTTGGGTGGGTTCGGGTTAAATCTAGGGGACTCAATGATGATAACGTCATCATCAGCCATATCTAGCTTTATTTAGTCATGTTCCATCATTAAATGCTCCTACATAACCTCTAGAGAGACGTAATTCATTGAATAATCATTCTGAGAGAATAATAAGAAAGTAAGGTTAAAACTGCAGTTTTAACAGCATATCTCAATTTCAGAACAATCACAGGTTTTCTCAAGGGTTAATTAAAGGTCAAATGGTCTTAAAAGTCTAACAAGTGGGTTAGTATAGATAGAAAAAGGGTTTTCACATGTTTTGAGAATTAAATGACTTCTGAAATCCTAAAAAAAGACCCGCTTGATTAACTGAGGTTTTTGTCTGGATAAAATTCACCTAAACTCTCTAAAATTCATAGAAAAATATTCTCTAGGATTTGGCATCCTTGATTTGACCATTGGAACTCGTCTTGACTCAAAATAGAGCCACAGATAGACTTTTGCCCTAATTTGGGTAATTATGCAATTTCTCCAACCAAACTTGGTTAAAACCTAAATCTAACTTCACCATTGGATTCCTTGGGTCCAAATTAGGTTTGTACCAAAATTTTGGCCCAATCTGAGATTGTTTCGACCTAGTTTGCACTTTGGTCCAAGTTTGACTTTCTTTATCTCCAATAGCCCCTCAGCTTTTGAATTCCTCACAAAAAGCACCCTAGCTTCTTTGCCTTCTTCACAAAAAGGTCCTTTCCGCCCTCAACTCCTAATCCTGAAGCTTTGACGACCTTCAAATGGGAAGATCTCCCTGATTTCTCGCTTAATCCCTTCCAAAATTGGAAGGGAGATTCCTTGAAGAGTCCTCTTTCCAATGCATTCGTCCTTGAACCCTACAACCTTCCCTATCTCTCATGTGAACACATAAGAGATTTGGGTATCTTTCAAGTATCCTATTCCGACAAACTTGCCAAGCTTGGAAGCTTGGCTTCCAAGCTCTTTTTGCCCTCTAGACCCCTATAAAAGGACCCCTAGACCTTGCCGAGTTCCCCAAGCTCGATCTGGAAATTCCCCACATTCCTCTCACCTATTTAGGCTGAATAGCTCCTTGAGCTCTAGCAACTCCCTCTACCTATCCTCGTCGTCTGACCGCAATACTGGTGGCAGATTCTTCTTCCTCACCTTCCTCTGTGTCGTGGAATACCAGCCACCGTCACTCTTTCTCTGCTGTCGTCGCCGTCCCCCTCTACTGGAGTACTTTCTTCCCTGGCACCGACCTACCAACATCGGTGCCATTCTCCCCCTTTTGTCCATTAGATTAGGGTTAGTTTAGCATCTTTAGATCCTTAGGTTAATTTCCTACCCAAAAAACCAAAAATATCCCCTCAACTACGCCGTTCACCGTCGTCTTTTCCATCTTTGATCACTCCTCTGACAAGGCATACCCACCGCTACACACCTCCATCTGCCTTGCCAAAACCCTCATAAGCTCCGCCGCACCACCCTCTACAAAACCCCTCTCCTATTTTGCTCCACCGTCCACCCGAACCCTCCGCCGAACAACCCACCTTCCTGCCTCTGTTCCCAACTCTGTCCGACCACCACGATGCTCCGCGCCTCACGCTGCACCCACCACCACGTTCACCATGCTACGACGAAGCCTGTTGAACCATTTGACGAGGCCGCAAGGCTGTATTCTTGTTTGCAAGTGTATTCGCTGGAGCTCCTCCACCTCTGCCATCGCCACCTTCGTTCTTCGAGCTCCAGGCGTTGCAAGCCCCAGGAAACATCCCCAGGCAGCGTGGATTGGCTTCATGTCTCATACCAAGGCCTCAATTAGAAGCCATACCCTCAGTAGCTTCCTTGATTGGAAGGCAATCCAGTCGCAGCCACGCAAAGAGGACAGTGGGACATTTAGTCCCACCTCAAAAACCACTGAGTGCTCACGGTGACTTAAATTGATTTTTTGCATATGGCTTATCACCTCCTAACACACGAGGGTGAGGTCCTTCTTACCCACTCGCCTCGCCCGTGACACGCATCACGTGGGTCTGGCTCTAACTCGACCCACTAACCCGTGCACAGCTCGGCTGCCATTCATGGCAGGCAACCCTGGTCCCGGGTGTGCTCTAGACCCGATTACCCAGTACTATGTATGGCCTTTGGAAGGTAGGAAAGAGGAAAACCCAGAGAGAAGGAGAGAGAGCATGGGGGTTGGGGGGTTCTGCTATGAAGATAAACGGCTGACACTTAGCCATTTGAAGAAGAAATCCCTGTGCGTGAAGAATGAAGGCCAAGGCAAGAAGAAGAGGAGAAGTTATGAAGAAAATGATAAGGTTTAAGATGTCTGATTAACAGTCTGATTCATTAGTTGTTCACTTAGTTCTATTTGAGTAAATGCTATATATGTTAGACTTATAATTGGTGATCTAAGTCACCATTATTTTGTCTAGAATTCTTTTTATCTCCTCATATACTCATGTTATACATTGACAATTAGATTTTGAGTAATATATCATGCTGATCTACATTAATTGTTGAGATTAGTGCGTGAATTCCATATTTGCTCCCAGCGAACAACCTCAGACTTTCATTTGAGTATAAATTTTATCTGTTTTCAAGCGATTTCGACCTATACTACGACACAGCTTTTATAACATTGATTTCACTCATTAACACTCAAGATATTGAGGTTCTCAGGGTCCTCCCTGATAGTAGGTCATTTCGGGTTCTTCAAAAAATGGTGGTGACCTATATTCAGTGGAATACTGGGGAGGGTAGGTGTTATAATCATCATATCCTTCCTGATTGTAGATTGGGTTGGTTTGATCATCAAAGGGTGGAGATCTATAATCATTGTAGGTGTGAGAAGGATAATAATCATAATCTTGTTGTCTAGGTGAAAAGATGATCTTCATTTTCATTTTCGTTTTGCACATAAAATGACACGTCGAAGTAATATCAAAGTGGTGGAAAATTGCTTTCAAAAATAATTAAATATAACCACTTGAGACAAGTGGGTCGTGTCCACAGGGAGGCAATGGCCTATTAAAAGTCATTACTATCAAAATCCAATGTTCCCTCTTTATTTCCCTAAAAAATCAAGTTAATATTCCTTTTAGACTAACTAATCAATAACATGATATGCTCGGATCGTAATTATGTAGAACAAGAGGGATATGCTCATAAAATCCATGAAATAAAATATTAATATTTGAAAATGCAAACTCCTGCAATGGCATTCGAATGTAATTTTTAATTTGACATGAAACAGAGGATTTCTTTGGTTGGCTTGTGCACGTGCAAGGAGGCCTCGTTGGCTGCAATCTGGTAGAGGAGACGTGGTGGAGGAGAGGCTTGCAATGGTGGTAGTGGAGTTCCCGATGGTCGCCGGAGGTGGCCGATTGGTGGAGAAGAACCTGCCAGCGGTGGTGGCTTCCCACAACGTGCGTGGATTGTGGGAGAGTCAGCTACGGATGTAGGCGAGCTTGAGGTGTCAAGGTAGGGTCAACGACGTCGACGGCACAGAGAGCAGTGGCTAGATGAGGCGGCTACGCGTGGAGATGAACGGCCGACTTTGGGTTCTTCTTGGAGAATAAGAACAGTGCACGGAGAAGGGGGAAAGGCCAGCTGCTATGGCTGTGGGCGCAAGCGTGCATGTACATGCAAGGAGGAAGCGCTGTGGCTGCACGTGAGGTGGCCACCCACGCAGTGGTGTGGTCATGCAAAAGTGTGACCGCACGGTGGCTGCTTGCGCGGTGAGGAGGCAGGTCGCACACAAGGGTGGTGCACGCAGGCATTGTTGGAGGAGGCCGAATGCACTAGTGGCACGCCGTGGATGCGAGGAGGTGGACGCCCGAGGGCGCGTTGTTGACTATGGGTGCATGTGGCTGTGGGCGTGCGCTGTGGAGGATATTGGGTTCTTCTTATGGGTGGCAGGAGGTTGAAGACCAGGAGGACAAGGAAGGCAGGAGCGTGTTGGTGGTGTTCTGGCCACTCACTGTCACAGTGTGATCGGCGAGAGGCGAAGGCGATATTGGGGCAGCTGGGACCACCGTGTGCACTTGGGGTTCACGGTGCAGGCGAGAGGTCCATCATGGAGGGTGAGGAAGAGGCCCCTTCAATGGTCGTTGCGCCTCTTCTTTTAAACACCTCTCCCGTTTGTTTCTCCTGCCGTGAATCTCGACCAACAACTAGACGAGTAAATCTGATCCGTTGGGGAGGCGTTGCGTTGAAGCCATACTGTTGTGAGAAATGTGGCGGCAAGGGTGTGCACGAGGAAGCCGTGGACTCTGCTGGGAAGAAGATATAAAGAAATTGGGTTATTTACAAAGATAATCCAAAACAATGCATGTAATGCATGCATGTCACTATAATGCATATTATCTTCTATTACATGTGAATGCAATGTATAAAATATGCATGCAAGCATTTTATAAATCTAAGTATGCTATGTACATGTAGACATCATTCTAATATCTAGGTCTTTATGAATTCGACAAGCCCACAAATGTGGTCTCATCAAATGCTCTCATGCCTAGTTTTTGCTAGTCCCTAGCAAAAGTGGAAAGTAATGGAAGTGACCAAAATATTTCTTCGTTCCTTATTCGAAAAATTTAGAGATTCAGACAATTATGAAGTGATAGTAGCCTAGCTAACGGATCCAAATGAAAAACAACTTTCATTCGAAGTTTGTACTTAACCCTTGATACAATTCTACCTAGATAGGCAACTACTTCCCTTTGGGATAAAGTAGAAAATGATCTATAATTTGACCCTGGCTTTTTGGCTTAGGTAGGAGATACTGAGTTGAATGGATTTATATTTGATGGCTCACACTCATCTGGTGCTACATGTAGTCTAATATTGCAGACTATAAATCTCTAGACTACCAAACAAGTCAGCCCAGAGAGAGGCTAAAAACTGTACTCTCTTTGCGTTCCCTTGTGCTCACTCACTCTCTTTTCTTTTTCTCTTTCTTTTTTCTTTTCTGAGATCACATATCTTACCAGATTTTGTAAATGTACTCACTATTTGGTGGCCTCACACAGCATTCACACTTCAATTAAAATCCTAATAATCCTACAACTAAGTTAGAAGTCCTCGGCCAATATTCGGCCGGTCAGAAATACTAAAAAGTAGGTATAGGTCATATTTTGTGGATCGCAATGGGTGTTTTTGTTGTTGCCTCAAAAACATCGACAGATAATGAAAGATGACATGAAAATAAAACTATAAACTTGAACTCTTTTCTTTTCTTTTTCCCTCTCTCTCTCTCTTTTCTTCTTATTATTATTTTTTCTTTTATTTTTTTTACTACTAACTCCAAATGATGCATACTTTTATTCATGAGGCATTATTAAGGATGATGATGGTTAAGAAGATATTGTGTGGCTTATTTGGTGGAAGTACCTACTCTCGACATCGGGAAGGAATGGATAGAACAATCGTATTTCTGACCTTTAACACTACTACCTTCCTTCAGCCGAGGACTCTATGAAGGACGATTGTAACCATCCACCATAGTCATAGTTTTATTAGGACTCAATCTCTGTGTATCTGCTTTATTTGGTGACTCTCAGGAATTCACACTATTTACACATAGAAACAAAGAGAGAAAACTATGCCTAACTCTGAGGTATCATCATCTTAATTATCCAGAATTTAAGAGTTCTTGCACTAAACTTAGCACACCAGTAGTCTCTCTACTTCTCCTCATAAATATTAGGTGGATCTAATAGGAGATAGTTTGCCTGTCTCCCTTCAAATTGTCCAAGGTTTCAGCTGACTAAAAATGTTTATTGGTTTTCTACAAATATCCATTACCCAGTCTATGTGCAAGCAAAGGAAATGTACTAGATTCTAAACTTAATAAACAATTTAAGAAGAAAATCTTCAATGACACTTCCTTGATAAAATTTTGTTCTAAGGACTAACTAATTCATCTCAAGAAAATAAAAGATATATATATTTTTTATTTTTTTTGGCTAATGCACTATCCTAAATGCATGCAAATATTTATAAATGCTATAAACATCCTCAAGTTAAACCCCCCCATGCCTAATATTGATAATGTCTTCATTGGAAAAGTAAAGATATAGAAGAATGTCACCTGAGGAGGAGAGCAGGAGGAGCTAAGGCTCCTCAAGCCAAAGTGCATCCAAAACCTGGCTATCTGAAAGAATAACATAAGGTTTAAGTCATTGGCCATTTGCCTTAAAGCTCGCACCAAAAGTAGGGTTCCGAATTTCTATTGCTCCATGAGGGAAGGTATTGATAACAACGTACAGCCCATCCCAGCGGGAGTTGAGCTTTCCTGGAAATAATTTAAGTCTGGAATTGAAAAGCCAAACCCACTGGTTGGGCTCAAAGGTCTTTCTAATAATGTGCTTATCATGGAAGACCTTTGTACGTTGCTTGTAAGCTTGAGAAGTTTCATAGGCTTCATTACGAAGCTCCTCAAGCTCACTTAACTCCAGCATGCATGCCTTTCCCGCTTTATCTAGATTTAAGTTAACCGCTTTGATAGCCCAATAAGCTTTGTGTTGTATTTCAATGGAAAGATGACACGCTTTTCCCTACATAAGATGGAAAGGATACATGCCTAAGGGAGTTTTATATGTTGTTCTGTAGGCCCAAAGAGCATCATTTAATTTTTTAGACCAATCCTTACGGTCAGGCCTGACAGTTTTTCAAAAATTCATTTAATTTCCCTATTAGACACTTCAACTTGTCCACTCTTTTGGGGATGGTAAGGTGTGGCTATCATGTGGTTGACTCCCAAATTTTGCTGTAGTCTTGTGAAGTGCATGTTCTTAAAGTGAGGTCCTCCACTTATGAACGTCCTTGGGCACTCGTATCGAGAAATGATATTAGCCCTAACAAAATCCAAGACCTCTGAATGGCCATTGGTTCATGTGGGTATGGCTTTTATCCATATCGATACATAGTCCACGGCCACAAGGATGTACTCATATCCGAAGGACATAGGAAAGGGACCCATGAAGTTGATGCCCCAAATATCAAAGATCTCAATGAGAAGAATAGGTTGCTGGGGCATCTCATCCCTTTTTCCAATGGTTCCTGTATGTTGGCAATGTAGACATGCGCCCACAAATGTATGTGCATCTCGGAATAATGTGGGCCACCAAAAGCCAAATTGAAGAACCTTATGGGCAGTCTTTTTTCCACTAAAATGCCCTCGACAGTAGAGGTCATGGCAGAAACTCAAAACACTCCTTTGTTCTTCGTTAGGGATGCAACGATTGAAGAGTTGGTTAGGGCCTATTCTAAAAAATTCGGGTTCTTCCTAGTGATAAAATTTAGCGTCAGTAAGAAACCTATCTCACTTTTGCTTGTCCCAAGTACTAAGGGTAATGCCCGTGACCAGATAGTTCACTATGTTTGCGAACCAAGGAGTTTTCGCCTCCACGGCCATTAAAGACTCATCAAGAAAAGCCTCTTGGATACCGACAGCAGGGGTTGATGCCTCAATAGGGATCCTGGACAGATGATCTGCTACCACATTCTCAACTCCTTTCTTATCTTTAATTTCCATGTCAAACTCTTGGAGTAACAGAATCCAACGAATCAAAAGAGTTTTGGTGTTCTTTTTAGCAAGAAGATGCTTTAAAGTAGAATGATCAATGAACACCACAACCTTGGATCCCAATAAATAAGACAAAATCTTTTCCAAAGCAAACACTACGACAAGAAGTTCCTTTTCAGTGACAGTGTAGTTTTGCTGAGGATCCATAAGGGTCTTGCTGGCATAATGCAAAACATGAGGTTTGCCATCAACCCTTTGACCTAAGACCGCTCCCACTGCGAAATCAGAAGCATCACACATTAGTTCAAATAGGAGGGTCCAATCTGGTGCTTGGAGAATTGGTGCGGTAACAAGGACTTTCTTCAAGACTTGGAAAGCCTCACCACATCTGTCATCAAAATTGAAGGAAACATCCTTTGCTAACAAGTCGCAGAGTGGCTTAGAGATTTTACTGAAATCTCTAATGAAGCGCCTATAGAATCCAGCATGGCCAAGAAAAGATCTAACCTGACAAATGTTGGTGGGAGATGGAAGCTTAGAGATGGAATCAATTTTTGCTGTGTCCACCTCTAATCCTCTCTCGGAAACTACATTCCGCAAAACAATGCCCTGTTGGACCATAAAGTGGCTTTTCTCCCAGCTAAGCACCAGCTTTGCCTATTCACAATGGGTTAAGACTTTATCAAGGTGCGAAAGGCATAGGTCAAACGACGATCCGTAAATTGAAAAATCATCAATGAAAATTTCCACAAATTCATTGATCATATCAGAAAAGATAGCCATCATACAACATTGGAAAGTGGCAGGAGAATTACATAACCCCAATGGCATTCGGCGGAACGTAAATGTGCCATACGGGCTCGTGAAGGTGGTACGCTCCTGATCATCAGGAAAGACGGTATCTGATTATACCCAGAGTACCTGTCATGGAAGCAAAAGTATTTGTTCCTTACCAATTGTTCCAAAATTTGATCAATCAATGATAAGGGGAAATGGTCTTTCTGGGTAGCCGTGTTCAAACGACGATAATCAATGCAGACCCTCCAGCCAGTTGAGGGTCTAGTGGTTACCAACTCTCCTTGGTCATTTTCTTCCACAGTGATTCTTACCTTTTTGGGCACCACATGTATAGGACTAACCCATTTACTATCTGAAATGGGATAGATAATTCTTGTATCCAGCCATTTCAGAATCTCCTTTTTGACAACCTCCCGCATATTGGGGTTGAGCCTTCTCTGCATGTCTCGGATGGGTTTCATGGACTTGTCCATATATATATGATGCATGCAAAGGGAGGGATCGACACCCTTAATATCAGCTATCGACCAAGCAATTGCTTCCTTGTGCCTTTGTAAATACTCAAGCAAAGCTCCCTCCTACGATTTAGATAATGCAGACGAGATAATAATGGGGAGCGTGTTGTTAGGGCAAAGGAAAGCATACCTCAATGAGCTCGAGAGAGGTTTCAGCTCCAACTCGGGAGCCTTTTGGATTGAGGGTTTAAGTTGAGATGTCCTTGCCTCAGGTAGCGGATCTACCTTTACGGTTCAGGGTGGGGACAGAGACTCTGTGTGTACCCCCAGCAACTCTTCTAATTCAAGTATATCCCCTTCAGTTTCTTCAATAGTCGGAGGATGGCCCTTAGATATGTCCTTTTGAAGGGGATCTCTACATAAGAGTACCGGAGTAGTCTCTTTAATGATTTTATCAACTACCTCAATCTAAGAACAATCTTCCAATCTGGATTGCTTGTAGGTATCAAAAACATTCAATCGGATCTTCTTGTTCCCAAAGCCCATTTTAAGTGCCCCTAATCTACAATTGATAGAGGCATTGGCTGTGGCCAGGAAGGGGCTTCCCAGAATAATGGACAGCTTGGTGGGCTTATTAGATGGGTTAGTATCTAGCACAAGAAAGTCAACAGGGAAGAAGTCCTCCACTCTCACCAGGACATCTTCCAGTAATCCTTGTGGTGTCTTAAGCGATTTGTCTGTGACCTGGAGGATGACTGGACTAGGCTTTAAATCACCTCCTCCCAAAAGGTTGTAGATAGAGCTTGGTAAAATGTTCACCCCCATGCCCAGATCAAGCAAAGCCTCGTCAATGTGTTGGTTACCTATGACCACTGAAATATACGGGGCCCCTGGGTCTTTCATTTTGGGGGGTGTTCCATGTTGGAGAACTGAGCTAACATGGTCAGGCAGGATGGCCTTGGTTTGGACCTATCTCTTAGATTGACGCTTCTAGGTGCACAGGTCCTTCAGAAACCTTGCATAAGGCAGGATCTGTTTGATAGCTTCCAACAGAGGCAAGTTGATCTGGACTTGCCTAAAAGTGTTCATAATCTCCTTCGTCCTATCCTTTGCTCCAGATGAGACAACAAAAGATTCCCTAGGAGCAGATAAGCGCTCTAGATAGGGCACCCTCATCTTTTGGGTAGAGGGGTCATCGTGGCAGGAAAGGGGTGGTGGAATGATGAAATCCTTAGGGTGGGTGATTTCAAGCGAAGGAGAGCAATGTGGCTCTTCCTCAGTGGAGGTGGAAGTCGAGTTTGGTGTAGGAGGGGAATTCTGAGAGCTGACCATAGGAGTGCTATCAGGCTTGTCGATTTTCTTTCCACTCAGCACTATCACAGCTTGGGCGTGCTCCTTGAATATGACCCCCTTGCCCTTTGGGTTCTCCTCAGAAGAGCTAGGCAACTTCCCCAGATCCCGCTGCCTAACTGCCTCAGTAAGATGACCAATTTGGTATTGTATATCAGTAATCATCTTATTTTGAGATTGGATGACCATATTCTAATGCTCTTGCATTGCTTCAATCATGGCTTTAATTTCATTGATGGTAACACCATCATGAGCCATAACTATCTCAATTTAGTCATTATCAAGGAATAAATGCTCCTCCATAACCACCAGAGAAGCCTAATTCATTGCATGATCATTCTGATGAAAAGACAAGAAACAAGGGATAAAACTGCAATTTACCATCATATCTTAAATGCATTACAATCACGGGCTTTCACAGGGGGTAATTAAGGGTCAAATGGCCTTAAATGTCCAACAAGTGGGTTAGAACAGACAGAAAAGTGCTTTCGCATGTTTTAAGAATTAAATGACATTTGAAACCCTAACAAAATAGACCTGCATAATTAACTGAGGTTCTGGTTAGTATAAAATTAACCTAAACCATCTAAAATTCATATAAAAATATTCTCTAGGATTTGGTACCTTCAATTTGACCATCAAAATCCATCTTAACCCAGAACAGAGTCTCAAATTGACATTTGCCCTAATTTGTGTTTTGTCATAAATTACCCAGTTAAACAAAGTCAAAACCTAAATCTAACTTCACCATTGGATTCCTTTGGTCCAAATTAGGTTTGTAACAAAATTTGGGCCCAATCTGAGATCATCTTGACCAAGTTTGCATTTTGATCGAGTCAGACTCTTTCTATCTCATTCAGACCCTTAGCTTTTTGAATTCCTTGCAACTAGCCCCCCAGCTTTGTCGTATTTCTCACAAATAGGTCCTCAAGCCATTTTTGGAAGGTTAAACCTTCACCGTCGAGTTTCGAGCAAGGATTTCTTGCTCGATTCTCAATCAATCTCTCCCAAAATTGATACGGGGATTCCTTGTGAAATTGCCACCCTTTTGAGCCGCACCTTGGTCTCTACGTCTTTCCCAAAAGGTCATGTGAACCTTACAAAGGTTTAGGTATTCGACATGTGCGTAACCATCCAAGCTTGGAAGGGCTTCCTAAAGCTTATAAAAGAACCCATGTTGCATTCCACTTCTTTTCAGCAAGTTTTGGCCTGAGAAATCCTCCTCTACTCCATCTCCGACCACCTTCCAACCTAGCTCCAGTGACTCCTCTCCCCTCTCCTCCTCCGGCCATCTAACCATCAAATTAGATGGCTGACTAGCTTCCCCTCATCCTCGCGAACCTCTCCGATCAAAGAAAGGTCATGCCTCTGCCTCAATCGACGTCGCTGCCTCGCTAATCTCTTCTCCTTCTCTAGCACTGGTCTACCACCACCGACTGCCTTCGCCCCTCTACCTTATCCCTAAGGCCCTCTATCTCTCCTTTTTCCTCTCTACATTATTCTCCCACTCTCGCAACACACGCACAACCACCTATTCTCCCTCAACGCCGTCACCTTCCTCCACTCTGGTGATACCATCGGTGAGGGCTTTCGTCTGCTACACATCCATCCCCCTCGCCAACTAGCCTACAACCTCTGCCTCGACCCAAGGGCCAAAAGCCCTCTATCTATTTCATTGATTCATCACCCAAACTTGCCCCTGAACAACCCATCATCGCACCTCCAGTCCCGACTCTGTCCGACCACCACAGCCACTCCCACTCCACGCTGAACCCCTCACCACATTCGTCGTCCCAAGGTAATCCCTCTGGACTGTTTTGACGTGGTCGCAAGACCATATTTTGCTTTTTAGGTGTTCGCTGGACAACCGCTGCTGCCTCCTTCGACTTCGATAGCCTTGTTCTCGTAGTATTCTTCCTTGCCTCCATGCCCAGGTGGTGCGGAATCCCTCGAGCTGTAGTTCCAGACTCATAATTGAAGTAGCCGGTGCCTTCCTCACCTGCAATTGCAAGCTCGACCTGCTACTATTGATGAATGAAGAAGCTGTGGGACTTTTGTCCCACATCGTGGGTTGCTGAACCGCATGCATGGCCTAAGTTGATTTTGTGCATTTGCTTGGTTGCCTCAGCACTCACAGGGGGTGAGGTCCCTGCACACACGTGCATACTCACGCCCTCACCTGTGCCCACTCCTCGCAGGTCTGGGCTTGGTCCATTTACCTGGATACCCAGGTCTGGTCTAGTTTGCTGGTTCTGAGAGAGGAAGAAGAGGAAAAGGAGAGGAGAGAGGGGGGGTTTTGCTATGCCGCCCTCCTCTCAACACTTGTGAGATCTGGGAGAGGCCTTTGCCTCTGCTGGCATGCTGAGTCTTGTGTCGTGCCTTCTCCGAAGCTAATAGAAAAAGAGAAGAGAAGGAAGAGGAAGAGAGAAAGTGAAGAACTTGAAGAAGAAAAGGCCTTTGCCTCTGTTAAGGTGTTTGAGCACCTATATGTCGTCTGATATCTATTGATACCTTAGTTCTATTGATTAAATTGAGATTCATTTAGCTTATATGATTTATTACTTTGAGTAGCTTGCAAAGCTTAACATTGTAGGGTAATTTAGTGATAAAAATCACCATTTTACATTCTCTTCTTTTTGCAATATTGACATCAGATTTCATTTATATATCATTCTTATTTGAAATTTTTATATTGCATTTGAATTACGATCTTGAGAAGTATTTTACTAATTACTCCCTATGTTCGACCTCAGATTTCTTTCGAGTATAAATATTATTTGTTTTTCGCACTGATTCGATCCATACGACAACATGATGATGTTAAAATCTATTTCAGAGTGAATAACATTTTGGTGCTGTTGCCGGGGAGCAATGCGCAATTTGATCTCTTGATTGCAATATTTAATATGGTACTAACTTGCTCTATCTCTTTTGATTGTGATCTGTTTCAGGACTCATTGAAAGAAGATCAACCGCACATCAGCCACTCTAGGGGCAGGTAAACTCCATTCACCCTCCTCTAAGCCCCTGATTCTAAAAAGCTAAAAAAGTAAAAAAATCAATTAAGGCTACTTGCATTTTATTCTTAGACAAGTCATCAAGTTGCCTAATTTGATACATTCTAGAGAAACATCCAAACCCTGATTTGTGCACCTACATAAGATCTTAAGGTATCTAGGGCTATCACCTTCTTACTTGAAGTCCTAGGTACCACATTTGGACAAAATTGAATTGGATCAAATTAGAGCCAATTAAGATTTCCAGTTTAGGGTTTTAGAGACACACTTGCTTAATCAAGAATTAATCTTCCCAAATAGTGTGTGCCTAAGCCTTGATTGAATTGATCTATTCAAGCAAACCCTAAAATCAGGCTCTTAATTTCATTTGAACACTAAAAGAGGGAACTAAATTTCTCAAAGGACAAAATAGGTGAATTAACCCACCTTGTTGGGTTAACCAATCTTCAAATTAGGTCACTTTGCACAAAAGCATCTGAAAAGTTCAAGTGAAATCATAAGCACCCTTGCTTTTAATTTAAAACTGGTAGACTTAAGAGGTCAAGTCCCCATTTTGGTCTACCTAGATCATCAGTGAGAAGAGAGGTTGGGTGGGGGAAACCCTGTAACTTGTGGGGGCTTTCTACCATGTAGAGGTCTTCGAGGGACTCTCTCTCTCTTGCTGCCCAGTTAATTCTCAGGTGGATGACTTTCTGACTAAGGGTTATCATCTGCCCCAAACCTCTATAGTCATCCAAAATTTTTGGGTGTCTTGATTGGGTCCTTCACATTCAACCTCTCATCTACTCCATCGGTGCACGTTCGGGAGGAGGTCTTTAAGACCATCCTTGACGCCTCCGATAGCTACTCATTCCCGTCGAGGCCAAGCCTTGACCTCTCTATTTGTGCAACAACCCAACCCAATCGATATCTCTTTTGATTCATTTGAACCTAATTCTCCTTCATCCATCATCATGGAGAAACCAGTAGAAGAAAATAATCTTGAAAATTAGCTTCAACACCTCAACGATCTATTCCAAGCCTTTGTGAACCCACCGCAGCGTCCTATGATGCGAGATCATTACAATCCTGCTGCAGTGGCAATCAAGCCTCGAGTTCAAATCCCCGCTGGAGGTCTTGATACTAAACTCAAGCCCAACATGATTCATGCTATTCCCAAATTCCATGGGTGTAATTCTGAGGATCCTTTCTAGCATATCAAGCAACTCAAGCATCTGACCCAGACCTTCGAGTCAGAAGCTCAAATTGGGATGTCTTACTCATGAAAATGTTCTCCTTCTCTCTCATGGACTAGGCTGCTCACTGGTACCAAACCCAAACACGTCCAATCAACACCTGGGCGAAACTTCAATCTGAGTTTTTGAGAAAGTTCTTCCCTGTTGGTCGAACAAATGCTTTATGTCACCAGATCACACATTTCACGTAGCAGGTAGGAGAACCGCTTCACGAGGCATGGGATCATTTTCTAGATCTCATGCGAAAGTGCCCCCACCATGGAGTTCCTAAATGGGAACAAGTCCAGTCTTTTTACCAGAGATTCCATGAGGATATTCAATTATTCATCAATGCAACCTGTGGAGGAAACATCATGGGTCAATACGAAGACATCGTGTGGGAGATTCTCGAGAATATGTGTGAGAACTCCATCAATAATGAATCCATGGGCATGTTTGACTAGACGAATGCCTGTGCATTGACGAATCCAAAGGGAGCACATGAGACGCAGGGCCTATCCTCTTCTGTCGACTTGGAACTGATGGCCAGTCGCTTGGACAAGGTCTTTATTATTCAGAAGAAGGTGGATGAGCTAACTCGACACTTGTAGCGAGCCACCTCTGTGCAAAACCCGTTCGTGCAACCACCCTCTGGCAGGGAGGCTGTGCATAACATCTACCATCGATCTTCTCAGGGGATGGACCTGTATCCACCCCCATCTGGTTCTAGGTTTGGAATCATCCTAATTTCACGTGGTTAGGGAACAACCAAAATCAGAGACCTCAATATCAGCCCTGACCACAAGCTTCTCGTCCATATCAGCCTCCTCAGCCTCGACCCAACCCAACTTATCAATCCAGGCTGACTCATGCAGATCAAATGACTCTTATCCTTCAGACTCTGACTGACATTCAAAAAATGAATGCGGCTATGCAAAAATAGCACAAAGATGAGATCACAGAGGTTCGCAATCAACTCACCCAGATGGAAAATCCCAGCCAACCTAGTGCACTTCCTTCACAACCTCTGCCTAATCCGAATAACGTGCCGAACCAGAGGTGCGTTATGAACTTGACTCAGGGCCAAGCTCACTTTGTTTATCAGGCTCCTTCTGCTCCATCACCCGATGGGATGGAGACTTTGACATCATACATGGGTTATTAGCAGCAATCACCTCTTTTACCCACACCAACCCAGAACCAAGTGGGACTAAATTTTGTTACTACCCGTAGTGGCAAAGCAATACAAGACCCACCTTATCCAAGCCACTCCCATCCTAGTAATGCAAACTCAAACCCTAGGATAGTCATCTAGGATACCTCTATCCAAGATCAAGAACGTGGATCCATTCTAAAGGAACCCACAAAGGTTCCATTTCCTGAGGCCTTGACCAAGGGAAAGAGGACAGCCAAACCCGTGGCACCTGAGGAGGACCTGGTTAAGCTCTTTGAGCAGGTCCATATAAACATCCCCTTGATGGATGCGATATGGCATGTACCGACTTACGCATGATTTTTGAAAGACATGTGTACACCTAAGTGTAAGCTGTGAACCAAAGGCGGGAACCCAATCGTATTGTCAGAGTAAGCCAGCTCTGCTATTTTGAGTAAACTCTCGCCTAAGGAAGAAGACCTAGGCACCCCTCTAATCTCCTATGCTATCGGTGATATACAATTTGACCGAGCCTTATTGGACCTAGGAGCTTCCAGCAATTTGATACCTACATCCCTACTTGACTACTTTGAGGAATCTAAGCTTAAACCTACATAGATAACTTTGCAGTTAGCTGATTGATCTATTAAATCACCAAAAGGAATTCTCGAGGATATCATAGTTAGGTACATGATTTCTACTTTCTTGTGGATTTTATTGTCTTAGATATGGATGCTCCTGAAAACTTGAAGAATACATCGATCATATTAGGGAGACCCTTTCTGGCCACTGCTAGGGCCAATATTAATTGCGAGGGGGGCCAAATTGAATTACAATTTGGGAACAAGACACTGAAGATCGACATCTTTATGGCCCAACAAGGAATTAATTGCGGAGTTATAGAACAAATTTGTGATATCGAGGCAGTGGTTGACGACCTATGTATCGAGGAAAACCCGACTATTTCTGATCAACCATAAGAAGATCAAAACCCGCAATTAAAGGAGCTTGAACCTAACCTAGATACTCCCATAACTCCTTCCTTTGCTCTCGACACCACCCTGAACCACCTGCTGCTGCTGACAACCCAATTATGGAATTAAAGCCTCTTCCCGATCATCTGAAATACATCTTTTTGGGTTCCAATCAGACGTTTCTTGTGATTATCAACTCCTGACTCACACCTGGTCAGGAAACACACCTGATTTCTGTTCTCCAGCAGCATCGAAGAGCCATTGAATGGACTCTCGATGATCTGATTGGTATCAGCCCTTCATACTGCACACATCACATCTATGCCGAAGAGGGCTCACGACCATCCCGTGGAATGCAGAGATGCCTAAATCCAAATCTGCAGGATGTCGTGAAAAAGGAGATCAAGTGGTTAGATGCAGGGATCATCTACCCAATCTTCGACAGTCGTTGGGTGAATCCAATTCAAGTTGTGCCTAAGAAGGCAGGGCTCACCATATTTGGAGGTGAATACCTTGAGGTCTTCATGGATGACTTCTCGATATTTGGATAATCTTTTGATGATTGCCTCCTACACTTGGTCCAAATCCTCAGGTGGTGCATCAATGTGAATTTGCTTCTTTCCTGGGAAAAGAGTCATTTCATGGTACTTGAGGGAATTATTTTGGGACATCTCATCTCTGAAAAAGGCATCCAGGTTGATCGAGCCAAGGTGAATCTAATTTCCAAACACCCTATGCCTAGCTCGGTCAAAGACATCCGATTCTTTCTGGGGCATGTCAGTTTTTACCATCGATTCATTCCCAATTTTTTGAAAATCGCGTGCCCCCTGACTAATCTTCTATCTAAGGATGTCCAATTTGAAATTTTCGAGGAGATCATTCAGGCATTTGAGATCCTATGTGATCGAGTTACCTAAGCACCTATCCTGCAGTCCCCTAATTAGTCTCAACCCTTTGAGATCGTGTGCGATGCATGGAATTATGCTGTGGGTGTGGTACTTGGGCACAAAATAGATGGGAAACCTGTGGTCATCTACTACACCAACATGACACTTGACGAGGCTCAGTGTAACTACACAGTTACTGAGAAAGAGCTGCTAGCTATTGTATTTGGCTTGGAAAAATTCAGATCTTATCTTTGGGTTCTCGTGTTATCATATACTCGAATCACACTGCTGTGAGGCACCTCCTTGCATAGAAGGACGTGAAACCTCGACTAATCCGATGGATCTTGCTATTGCAAGAATTTGATCTCGAGATTTGCGATGAAGCAGGAAACAAAAGGTGGTAGCTAACCATTTGTCCCGTCTTCCTTCTTTCATCATCAACCCATCTGGTTCGATCAACAAGCATTTTCCGAACAAGCACTTGCTAGCCATTCACAGTCTCCCATGGTTTGCTGATATTGCAAATTACTTGGTTACGAGGAAAGTTCTGCTAGATTGGTCGACTTCCATGCAAGACAAATTGATTGTCGAGGCCAAGTATTATATTTGGGAGGAACTATACATTTTCCACATTGGCAATGCTCAGGTGATCCAGAGATGTATTCCTGACAACGAGGTCAATGACATGATATCATTCTGTCACGACCAGGCTTGCGGTGGCCATTTCTGTGGGCATAAAACCACAGAAAAATTCTCCAGTGTGGGTTCTTTTGGCCCACTTTGTTCAATGACACACAGGCGTATTGTAGGGCATGCACTCATTGTCAGACCCTCGGCAACATGGGCCCGCGGGATATGATGCCCTTGAACTCAATTATTATGTGCGAAATCTTTGACATATGGGGAATCGATTTCATGGGACCCTTTCCCAGATCTAACGACTTCGAGTACATTCTACTCACTATTGATTATGTCTCTAAATGGATCGAAGCTATCCCCATGAGAACTAGTGATCATAAAGTTGTCCTCTGATTTATCCAGGAGAACATCTTTACCAGATTTGGCATTCCTAAGGCCATCATCAGCAATGGTGGGTCTCATTTTAACAATGTGCACTTCCAGCCCTTGATGAAAAAGTATGGGGTTTCGCATTGCATCTCGACTCCTTACCACCCCCAGACTAATGGACTAGCAGAACTGTCGAATCAAGAGATCAAGAAGATCCTTCAGGTCACTGTTCGATCCGATAGGAAGGATTGGTCTACTCGCCTTCCGGAAGCATTGTGGGCCTATAGGATAGCCCACATGACCCAATTAGGCATGTCTCCCTTTAGATTAGTGCATGGAAAGGCATTTCACCTTCCTGTCAAGATGGAGCACAAGGCTTATTGGGTAGTACGGAAGTGCAATCTGGATCTAATGAAGGCTAGAATACACCACCGACTGCAATTGAGCGAGATCGAGGAACTACGCAATGATGTGTATGAGAACTCGCATAGCTATAAAGAGTAGGTTAAGGTCTTCCATGATAGACACATTGTATGAAAATCTTTCCACCCTGGTTAAAAATTTGTACTCTTTGATGCCAAACTCAAACTTTTCCCATGAAAACTCAGATCAAAATGGATTGGACCATTCTTGGTTAGATGAATCTTTGGAAATGGATCCATTAAAATTAGCAAACTCAGCCTTGATTCTGAACCTTTTGTCATGAATGGTCAGATTCTCGAATCGTTCGTCAAACTCACTAACTCAAACTTGGCTGAGGTATCTTTTGCCCTCCATTCTCTCTGAGCTCATTACATCCGGTTGATGGCATTAAACTCAGCACTTAACGGGAGGCAACATGTCATCTTTTTGAGAAACCCAAAACCCTTCTTGCCACATCTTATGCTGAACTCGTATTGCACTTTAGGGTTCGTCCATTAGAACAGCCGACTCCATCTCTGGTACCCATATCCGAGCTTGAAATCATCCGCAACAGTCACCCCGACCCGTCCACCCACCCAAAACTTGTTCCAATGTACGATCTAAGTTGAATTTGAACCCACCTAATTTACAATAAGGACATTGCAAATCATAGGCATGGGGGGGTATTAAAGTGCAAAATGCTATGAGAATCACTTCATATGAAAGGGTTTCATCAAAAAAATTACATATTCCAAAAAAACCAAAAAATAAAAAATAAAAAAATAAAAAAAAATGAAGGGAGGAAATTTTGAAAGATCAATTTGCATATCATTTTTCTGAAGGAAAATGAGAGGTGATATAAATGTCAAAAGGAGCACAATTTGAAACAAAAAGAGATAGTCATTAGTAAAAGATTAAGGAATCAACTTAGTTCTAAACCAAATCACAAGAAAGAAATAAAAATACAAAAGTGCTAAGGGACAAAAGAGATTAATATGAAAACTAATCTTAGGCCTCTTGGGCTATGATTTTAGGCTTAAAAATTCAAGTATCCATTAAGATCTGGATTGTCCCCAAGAGGTTGGGGAAAATGCGAAGTTTAAGTATTAGGCCTATGGCTTAGGGATTGTTCGACCTTGTTAACTGACCTCTGGTTTGCGGGACTCGGTAACCTAAGCACCCCAATCCACACACAGTCTGGTTCAGTGCGCTTAATTATTAAAATAACACAAATGTGTTAATTCTATTATGAAAAAGCTACCTAGATTAGGAGCGGCTGATCAACATAAGTTGATTTGGAAGAGTTCCCGATGCGGAGAGGCAGGAAATTCCCCTCGAAGATGCATAATAACATATCGCCTCCTCAGTGCTTATCTCCTAGGATATATAAATATCTTACCAGGGGCATGTAAGTACCTTGTGCTGGTTTAGAAGCCATGGGAGTCATTATCACGAAATGTCGATTGTCATGGTTTGGATTTAGCTACAAAATGCCATGGGTGGGATTATCTCGAAATCTCGAAAGCCAAGGTTCTGGGGGTTGCCATGGGCGGTGCTATCTTGAAGTATCGATTGCTTAGGACCCTACGAGGATTGATGGTGGAAGGTAGGAATCCAATATAGATCATGTTGTAAAGTTAATCCAAAGTTAGAAATAAAGAAAGAAAAGAAAGAGAAAACTCTCCAAAAATAAAAAATTCTTCTGTCTCTTACGAAAATGCACTGCAAACTAAACTTGGGCTAAAACATGTTACAAACGTGGGTTCTTTAACCACGGAGTTCAACGAACCTTAGGTTAGTTCATGTGGGCCTTAGAAACCTTAGTGGCAGACTGAGGCTAAAGCTGGTCAAGTTCGGATCTTGGTTGGTACTTGAGTACCTCTAGGCCTACTATCGGCATTCTGATCTAATCTACAAAAGAAATCACACAGTAGAAATCTGAGCATAAAAAGGCATATGGCCTAAAATTTAAGTTAATTTCATGAGATTTTGCTAAGGGACTGGCAAAAGGTAGGCATGGGGGTATGATGGGAACACCATTATGAGCCTTAACTAGCTTAATTTAGTCATTATCAAGGAATAAATGCTCCTCCATAACCGCCAGAGAACCCTAATTCATTGCATGATCATTCTGAGAAAAAGACAAGAAACCAGGGATAAAACTATAATTTTACCATCATATCTTGAATGCAGTACAATCATGGGTTTTCCCAGGGGGTAATTAAGGGTCCAATGGCCTTAAATGTCCAACAAGTGGCTAGAACAGGCATAAAAGGTCTTTCACGTGTTTTAAGAATTAAATGACATCTAAAACCTTAAAAAAAAAAACCCGCTTAATTAACTGAGGTTTTGGTCAGGATAAAATTCACCTAAACCCTCTAAAATTCATAGAAAAATATTCTCTAGGATTTGGTACCTTCAATTTGACCACCAGAATCGATCTTAACCCAAAATAGAGGCTCAAACTGACATTTGCCCTACTTTAGGTTTTTACATAAATTACCTAGTCAAACGAGGCCAAAACCTAAATCTAACTTCACCATTGGATTCCTTGGGTCTAAATTAGGTTTGTACCAAAATTTGGGCCCAATCTAAGATCATCTTGACCAAGTTTGCATTTTGATCCAGTCAGACTCTTTCTATCTCATTCAGACCCTTAGCTTTTTGAATTCCTTGTAAGTAGCCCCTAGCTTTGTCATCTTTCTCACAAATAGGTCCTCACGCCATTTTTGGAAAGTTAAACCTTTATCATTCTGCTTCTTTTCAGCAAGTTTTGGCTTGAGAAATCCTCCTCTACTCCATCTCCGGCCACCTTTGAACTTAGCTTCGGTGACTCCTCTCCCCTCTCCTCCTCTGGTCGTCCAACCGTCAAATTGGACGGCCGAATAGCTTCCCCTGATCCTCGCAAACCTCTCCGATCAAGGAGAGGTTGTGCCTCTGCCTCAGTTGACGTCGCTTTCTCGCCGATCTCTTCTCCTTCTCTAGTGCCAGTCTACCACCACCGACTGCCTCCGCCCCTCTACCTCGTCCCTAAGTCCCTCTATCTCTCCCTTTTCCTCTCTACATTATTCTCCCACTCTCACAACACACGCACAACCACCTATTCTCCCTCAACGCTGTCACCTTCCTTCACTCCAGCGATAACACTAGTGAGGGCTTTCGTCTGCTACACACATCCATCCCCCTCCCCAACTAGCCCACGACCTTCGCCTCGACTCAAGGGCCACAAGCCATCTATTTATTTCATCGATTCATCACCCAAACTCTCCCTCGAACAACCCATCACCGCACCTCCGGTCCTGACTCCGTCCGACCACTAAGCCACTCCCACTCCACGCTGAACCCCTCACCACATTTGCCGTCCCAAGGCGATCCCTTTGGACTGTTTTGACGTGGCTGCAAGGACGTATTTTGCATTTTAGGTGTTCACCGAATAGCCGCTGCTACCTTCGCCTTCTTTGACTTCGATGGCTTTGTTCTCAAAGTATTCTTCGTCACCTCCACGCCCAGGTGGTGTGGAATCCCTCCAGCTACAGTTCCATACTTCTGATTGAAGCAGCCAGTGCCTTCCTCGCCTGCAATTGCAAGCTCGACCTGCTGCTATTGATGCACGAAGAAGCTGTGGGACTTTAGTCCCACATTGTGGGTTTCTAAACTGCATTCACGGCTTAAGTTGATTTTGTGCATTTGCTTGGTTGCCTTAGCACGCATAGGGGGTGAGGTCCCCACATGCACGTGCATACGCACGCCTGCGCCCATGCCTCGCAGGTCTGGGCTTGGTCCGTTTACCCAGATACCCGTATCTGGTCTGGTTTGCTGGTTCTAAGAGAGGAAGAAGAGAAAAAGGAGAGGAGAGAGGGGAGGTTTTGCTTTGCTGCTCTCCTTTCAACACTTGTGAGATCTGAGAGAGGCCTTTACCTCTGCTGGCATGCTAAGTCCTATGCCTTGCCTTCTCTGAAGCTAAGGGAAAAAGAGAACAGAAGGAAGAGGAAGAGAGAAAGCGAAGAACTTGAAGAAGAAGAGGTCTTTGCCTCTGTTAAGGCATATGAGTGCCTATTCTGTCGTCTGATATCTGATGATACCTTGGTTCTGTTAATTAAATTGAGATTCATTTGGCTTATATGGTTTGTTACTTTGAGTAGCTTGTAAAGCTTAACATTGTAGGGTAATTTGGTGATTCAAATCACCATTTTACCCTCTCTTCTTTTTGCATTATTGACATTAGATTTCATTTATATATCATTCTTGTTTGAAATTCTTATATTGCATTTGAATTGCGATCTTGAGAAATATTTTGCCAGTTGCTCCCTATGTTCGACCTTGGATTTATTTTGAGTATAAACATTATTTTTTTTTCACACTGGTTTGATCTATACTATAACGTGATGATTTTAAAACCCGTTTCAGAGCAAACAACATCTCAGAAGGCTTATTCTGAGGAGAGTTTGCATAGGATGGCTGGTATATGGGTTGGGGAAGTAGGGGTCTTACATTCCTTGAGTTGGAAGCATCACCTTACTTCCATGAGAAGTTTGGATGGTTCCGCCATTTCGGATTATAGGTATTGGAATACGGGTTATTGCAAGGAGGTGGGTGGAAACCTTGGGCCGTGTTCAGGTCGGCCTGAATCAACTCAGGGAATTGATTTGCTTGGTGGCACTCCGCAGTGGCATGCGACATGCTTTGGCAAATGGCACATTCATTTGAAGCCTGAAAGATAGAAGCTGCTTGTAGGTTCATGTCAGGGTTTGCTAAAAGCTTATCAATGTTTTTGTTCAACAATTGAATATGATAAGCCAAATCCTGAGTAGCCCCGACTTCATGGGCCTCTATCTTCCTCTGCAAGATTGATTGTTTTTCTTGATAGGCAGAGGACATATGTACGAAATTGTCACTTAATGTTTCAAATAATGCCCTGGCTTTATCCTCAGTTTTGGTCATGAAGGTTCCTGCACAGGCTGCATTGATGGTTTGTCTGTGCCTTTCAGATAATCTGTTATAGAACCTTTTGACCAACTGCCATCTTGGCACCTAATGGTGGGGGCATAACCTAAGGCCATTAAAGCACTCCCAAGTCTCGTGAAATTCCTCCCCTTCCTATTGAGTAAAACCCATAATCTCTCTTCTGTAATGGTTGGTCTTATTCATAGGAAAGTACTTTTTCAAGAATTCTCCCTTGAGGGTGGCCCAATCATTAACCCTTGCATCGAGGGTATGATACCAGTGCTTGGCTTATCCTTTAGAGAGAAAGGGAATAGAGTTCTCATCAGGGCTTCATCAGTAAAGCCCTAGAGTTTCACCGTGGAGCAGACCTCGGTGAGTTCCCTCAAGATGCTTGTAGGGATCCTCCCTAGCAGTACCATAAAATGAGGAAGCAAAGATATGGTGCTTCTCTTGATTTCATAAGGATTATCCACTCCAGGTCTTCAAATAGGTAGGGCTTGGTGGGTTGTAGGGAGGAAGCAGTCTCTCAAGGTTCTCTGATTTTCACCAATCCTAATCTCTTCTTCAGGTCTTTCTTCAGCCATTTTTCTTCTTTCTTGGTTGGATTTCCTAATAATTCTCTCAGGCTCAAGGTTGAAAAGAAGACTATTTCTAAGAGAGCGCCTACCAAGCATGCACCAAGAAAACATAAGGAAAGAGGTCTTTTTTTGAGTTAAAGCACTTTAAGCCCTCTTCCCACCTTCCTAGTTTGGCCAAATGGAGTCAAGGTAGTATTTCTCCATTCCTACGTAAGTGGCATAAGAGAAGTAAGGCACTTGAGATTCCTGGTCAAAGGCTATTAAAGAGGTTGAGGTTACTTTTAGTTCTTTTGGGTGACCAATAAAGTTGTCAATCAATTACGAACCCTAAATAGACCTTCGAGTGCCCTAGAGACGTACACTTTGTTGCAATGATATTCTCAGATGCTGAAGTAAAAAGGTACTCCAAGGAAGGAACCAAGGGATGCAAGTAGGGAAAACCCTTCCTTTGAGGTGATGCATTAGAGGTGTCTCTTAACTACCCTTGAATTCCTTTAAGGGGTGTCCCCCTCCTTAGAGTATCAAATCACTCGGGAAAAAGTTAATACCACTATCACAAAGCGAGATAGAAGGGTTTGCACAGATAAAGAGATCGATGCCTACAGCCTTAAGGGTCCAAGTCCTAATGCAGTGCCTATAGTGGGTGCTCATGTAGGAAGTGTGCATCACACCACAAAAAGTGATTTTTCTTTTGAAAATCATAATCAAGTTATTTAAACACTTCCTGTATATTTTACTTTCTTTTAGAGAAGCAATGTGACCACTTGATTAATCTTTTCAAGTTAGCTTAAGTGGTCTTCTTCAATTATATCCAAATGCAATGCGTGTGCAAATAACCGATGCATAAAGATAGTAAGTACGTAACTTGCTCCAGTACTCTTCGATGCAGAAATGAATGCAATGCAATAAGAAAATCTAGATGCTGCTCAAGCAATCCTAGATGGTCGTCCTAAAGATATGCAGGTTCTATCAGGTAGTTAGGAAATTTTTTTTAATAATAATAAATGTGCAATCAAAAGAACTAACTAACTAAAAATAAACCTAGAGTCTAAAGAATCGAGGACACTCCCACAAAAATTGGCCCTAGAGTACAAGGGCAAGAAACCAAATAACCAGACTAAACCTAAAGAGTCTACTCTAAAATGCTGAATCAGAAGTTTAAGAGGAAGAATCCTCCTAGATGTCCTCCGCATGTCTCCACGCATGTGGGGTCAAGGCCCATAGGCTCCCGCGATTATCTCTGAGGTGGCGGCAAGGTCCACCAAGATGAACGTCTGTTGCGTGCGCCTTCTCTCAATGTACCTTACACAGAGAAAAAAAATGATAGATCAATAATCCCAATCAGAAATCATAGGAAATATGTACGAGTTTACTAAGCTGGTTGCCTCCTCGGCAACGGCGCCATTTGAAAAGATGGTCTTCGCTTTCATTTTCGTTTTGGACATAAAATGACAAGTCGAAGTAATATCAAAGTGGTGGAAAATTGCTTTAAAAATAATTAAATATAATCACTCGAGACAAGTGGGTCATGTCCACAGGGAGGCAATGGCCTATTAAAACTTGTTACTATCAAAATCTAATGTTCCCTCTTTATTTCCCTCAAAAATCAAGTTAAGATTCCTTTTAGATTAACTAATCAATAACATGATATGTTGGAATCGTAAATATGAAGAACAAGAGGGATATGCTCATAAAATCAATAAAATAAAATATTAATATCTGAAAATGCAAACTCCCGCAATGGCATTCGAATGTAATTTTTAATTCGACATGAAATAGAGGATTTCTTTTGGTCGGCTTGTGCAAGTGCAAGGAGGCCTCGTTGGCCGCAAGTCTGGGCAGAGGAGACGTGGTGCAGGAGAGGCTCACAACAATGGTAGCAGCATGTGTTTCAAGTGATATATCGGTGTTTTAAGATTGTCGTCTTGTAGTCTAGCCAAAATAGTGCTCAAACAAATAAATTTTATTACTCGAAAAGGTTCCGAGGTCGAACACAAGATGCAATATGGAATTTAAAGCTCAAGATCACAATTTAAATCAAGAATAAAGATTGCAATAAGAGTAATGTCAAGATTAATATGCGAAAAGAATGGAGTGAAATGGTGTTTTGAATCACCAATTACTCCTCACAAATAACACTTAAACCAAATCTCAAATATATGCAAATAAAGTATCAATATGATGTGATTTTGCTTCTTTTCTTTTTCTGCTAGTTCTTCTTCTTCTTCTTCTTCCTCTTCTCTTCTTCCATCTTCCTCTACTGCGGCTCCCTCTCTTCTTCTTCTTCTCTGTTCAGCCACTTCTTTCTTCTCGGTTACTCAAGCCTTCTCCTTCTTCTCCTTCTTCTTCTTTGTTCGGCTACTTCACACAGGGGGGAGCTTCTTGAATTGGCTAAGTGTCAGCCAACTTTCCAAAGAGCAAAACCCTCCCCCTACCCCACGCAATCTCTCCTTCTCTTTCTCTCTTTGGCTCTGCCCTCCCAAGGCCTCTCAATGGGTAACCGGGTTATCGGGTACACGTGCACCCAGGACTAGGGTTGCCTGCAGTGGGTAGTGGCCGTGGAGTGCTTAGGTTAGGCAGGTTATTGGGCGCACCAGGTCCATGGGTGACGTGTCGCGAACAAGGCGCATGAGGCGTGCATGTAGGGACCTCACCCCCTGTGCGTGCTGAGGCAATAAGGCTATGCGACTTTTTCAATTTATGTGCCTTCAACTGCTCTACCACTTCTGATGTGGGACTAAACCACGCCCCTTTCTTCGCGTGCATCTGTAGCAAGGAGGTTCCTCTGATTAGCGTAGCTGGTGCACCTCTTCCACTCAATTGATGGCCTTGAGACTTGGAGCTGTACTTCTACTCATTCTGGGACTGAAACCTGGTACAGAGCTAGCAAGATCACGAGCTTCAAGGTTACATGAAGCTTTGTTAATGGTGACGGCGGAGGAGAACTTGAAAATCACAATACGAGCTTGTAGCCCCAATTAAACCAGTTCACAAGCTTCGCTAGACCATGGCGAATGTGTAGGGGTTGGTCTCGTGGTTAGTGGAGGTGTGTGGTGGTCTGCGAAGGTCAGAGGAGGAATGTGACGGTGGGTGTGTTCGGCGGGGTGGTGGAGAGGCTAATAGCCTCAAAGACCAGAGCAATTTTGCTCTTTGGGACACAGCGAAGGTGTATGGAGTGTTGGTGAGGCATATGGAGCGGTGTAGCGATGGGAGTGCTTCATCGGAGGGGTGGCCGGACACGGAAGGGATGATGGTGAACTGGCGGTAGCGTGGTCGAAATTGAGTGCAGTTGAGATGAAAATGAAGTAGAGGAGGTAAGGGACTTATCTAGGTAGTTGGTAGATGAAGGGGAGTCAAGGTGGTGCCGATTGCAGTATGGTCGGCGTCGGGGAAGAAACTACTTTGATAAGAGGTGGACGGTGAGGATGGAGGTAGGGGCACCGGCGGGTGCTGCTTGACGTGGAAGAAGGCAAAGAAAAAGAATCTACTGCTTGTATTGCGGTCAGACGATGAGAGAAGGCAAGGAGGGTCACCGGAGCTTGAAGAGCAATTCAGCCAGAGGAGGAGAGAAGAATTTGAGGGTTACTCCGGTCCAATTCAAGCTTGGGGGGTTCAGTATGAGTAGGAGGTGCTTTTATAGACCTCTAGAGGATGGTTAGAAGCAATCTTCCCAAGCTTGGAAAGCTCGTCAGAGTTCGGGAATTCGTTGATACCCAAATCTCTCTTGCATTTGCATGAGAGATTGGATAGGTTTTAGGGCTTAGGATTGGGTTTAAAAGGAAGGGAATTTCTTGACGAACTTCCCTTTCAAATTTGAAAGGGATTCGTCAAGAAATTAGGGAGTTCTTTCCTTTTTAAGGTCGCCAGAGCAGGTAGGAATTGGTTTAATGGTGGTAGGGACCTTTTTGTGAGAACAATGACAAAGTTAGGGGCTTGTTTGAAGAGATTTTGAAAGTTAAGGGTAGAAATGTAATTAGGCAGGACCAATTTGCAAACTAGGCCAAGACAAACTCATCTCGTGTTCAAATTTTGGTACAAACCTAATTTGGACTTAAGGAATCCAATGGTAAAATTGGATTTTAATTTTGACCACGTTTGACTAGGTAATTTATGCAAAAATCTAAATTAGGGCAAATGTTTGTCTGTGACTCCGTTTTGGCTCAGAATGGGTTCTGATGGTTAAATTGAAAGTTTCAAACCATAGAGAATATTTTCCTATGAATTTTAGAGGGTTTATGTGAATTTTATCCTGATCATAACCTCAGTTAATTAAGCGGGTCTATTTTTAGGATTTTAAGAAGTCATTTAATTCTCTGAACACGTGCAAACCCTTTTCTGATTATTCTATCCCACTTGTTATATTTTTAAGACCATTTGACCTTTATTCAATCCCTGAGAAAACCTGTGGTTGTACTGCATTCATGATAAGCTAATAAAATTACAGTTTTAACCCTAGTTTCTTATTTTTCCCTCATAATGATTATGCAGTGATTTGTGACTCTGGCGGTTATGTAGGAGCAGTTACTAACTTCATTGGATCAAAATGAGATAGTTATGGCTCATGATGGTGTTCCCATCATACCCCCATGCCTAGCTTTTGCTATTCCCTTAGCAAAATTTCAAGGTATTAACTTTGATTCTAGACCATAAAACTTTGATGTGTGCTTCCTTTTGTAGATTAGGTTAGAATGCGATTGTAGGCCTAGAGGTACTCAAGTACCAACCAAGAGCCGGACCTGACCAGCTCTAGCCTCAGTCTGCCATGAAGGTTTCTAAGGCCCACAAGAACTAACCTAAGGTTCGTTGAACTCCACGGTTAAAGCACCCGTGCTTGTAACATGTTTTAGCCCAGGTTCAATTTGTAGTGCATTGTTGTCATAGAGAGATAGAGGAATTTTTCTTTGTTTTTGGAGGGTTTTCTTTCTCTTTTCTTTTTATATCTAGCTTCGGATTAGCTTTACAACACGGTCTGTATCGGATTCCTAGACCCCACCATCAATCTTGGCAAGGTCCCTAGCAATTGATGCTTCGAGATAGCACCGCCCATGGCAACCCCCAGAACCTTGGCTTTCGAAATTTTAGGATAATCCCACCCATGGCGTTCTGTAGCTAAATCCATACCCTGGCAATTAACATTTCGAGATAATGCCACCCATGACATTTGAATGAGCACAAGGTGCTTACATGCCCCTAGTAGGATATGTAGATATCCTAGGAGACAAGCACCGAGGAGACGATATGTTATTGCACATCTTCGAAGAGAATTTCCCACCTCTCCACACCGGGAACTCATCCAAATCAACTTGTGTTGCTCAGTTGCTCCTAATCTAGGTAGCTTTTTTAGAAACATATTTAACGCATTTTGCATGATTTTGATACTTAAGGGCACTGAATCAAACTGTGCGTGGATTGGGGTGCTTATGTTATCGTGTCCTGCAAATAAGGAGTAAGTTAATGAGGCCGAATAATCCCTAAGCCTTAGACCTAATACTTAAGCTTCGCATTTTCCCCAACCTCCTGAAGATTATCCAGATCTTAGCGGGTACTTGAATTTTTAAGCCTAGGATTGCAGCCCAAGAGGCCTAAAATCAGCATTCCTACTAATCTCTTCTTTGTTTCATTAGCACTTTTTGTCTTTCATTTTCTTTCTTTTGATTTGGTCTAGAACTAAGTCAATTCCTTAATCTTTTACTAATGACTACCTCTTTTTCTTTTCTTTTCAAATTGTGATCCTTTTTGACATTTTTATTTCCTCCCTCTTTCTCCTCAAAATCTGATATGCCATCAAAATTTCCTCCCCTCTCATATGTTTGTTTTTTATTTTTTTATTTTTTTTGGTATTTTTGGAATATTGGATTTTTTTGATAAAATTCTTTCTTGTGAAGTGATTCTCACAGCGTTTTGCACTTTAATACCCTCCCATGCCTACAATTTGCAATGACCTCATTGTAAATTAGGTGGGTTCAAGTTTAGCTTAGATCATTCATTAGGATAGGTGTTGGGTGGGTGAATGGGTTGGGGTGACTATTATGGATGATTTCAAGCTTGGGTATAGGTACCAGAGGTGGAGTCAGTTGTCCTAATGGATGAACCCTAAAGTGCAATATGAGTTCAGCATAAGATGTGTCAGGAAGGGTTTCCAATTTTTCAAAATGACGGGTTGCCTCCCATTAAGCACTAAGTTTAATGCCATCATCCGGGCGCAATGAGCTCAGGGAGAATGGAAGGTAAAAGATATCTCAGCCAAATTTGTATTGGCAAGTTCAATGAACGGTTTGATTCTCTGACCATTCACGATAAAAGGTTCTGAATCGTGGCTGAGTTGACTGATTTCAATAGCTCCATTTCCAAAGATTCATCGGACAGGGTATGGTCTAATCCATTTTGATCTGAGTTTTCCTGGGAACAATTTGAGTTTGGCGTCAAAGAGTAGGACTTTCTAACCAAGGAAAAAGATCTTTCTGGATATGTGCTTGTCATGAAAGGCCTTAACCCGCTATTTGTAAATTCGCAAGTTCTCATATGCATCATGGCGTAGTTCATTGATCTCGACCATTTGAAGCTTTCTGTGGGTTCCTGCCTTAGGAAGATCGAGATTGCAGTTCCGTACTGCCTAATAGGCTTTGTGCTCCAATTCGACAAGGAGGTGACATGCCTTCCCGTACACTAATCTGAAGGGAGACATGCCTAATTGGGTTCTGTGGGTGATCTTATAAGCCCACAAAGCTTCCGGAGGTCAGGATGACCAATCCTTCCTGTCAGGTTGAATAGTGACCTAGAGAATTTTCTTGATCTCTCGATTTGATAACTCAGCTAGACCGTTAGTTTGGGGGTGATAAGGAGTCGAGATCCTATGTGACACCCCATACTTGGTCATCAGTTATCTGAATTGAGTATTCGTGAAATGAGTCCTTCCATCGAAGATTATGGCAGGTGGAATCCCAAACTAAGAGAAGATGTTCTGATGAATGAATTTGGTAACCACCTTATGATCGTTGGTTCAGGTTAGAATGGCTTCGATCCATTGGGACACGTAGTCAATAGTGAGAAGAATGTGTTCGAAGCTGTTTAAAACAAGGAAGGGTCCTATAAAATCAAACCCCCAAATATCGAAGATTTCGCATACGAGAATCGATTGTAAGGGCATCATATCACGATGGCTCATGTTGCCTAAGGTCTGGCAACGAGTGCATGCCTTACAGCGATTGTATGCATCTTTGAAAATCGTGGACTAATAGAAGCCACATTGGATGACTTCTGCTGTGGTTTTATGACCAGAGAAGTGTCCACAGCATGCTTGGTCATGGCAAAACGACAAAATGTCCTGAATTTTCGCTTCCAGAACACATCGTCGGATGATCTGATCAGCACCAATGCAGAAGAGATACGAGTCTTCCCAAAAGTAGTACTTGGCATCAAAAAGTAATTTGTCCTTCTTGGCTTTTGGCCAATCGGATGAAATCTGATGTGATGCCAAGTAGTTTACTAGGTCAGCAAACCATAGAAGTCCCGCATTGATAGTCAGGAGGTGCTCATCGGGAAAATGCTCAGTAATGGATCTAGAAGGGTTGATAATGTCAGAAGGAAGGTGATGTGTATATGTCTAAATAGCCAAAAATGTCTATTAATGCATGTTCTTCGTGTCATATTAGCATCATACATTGTAAATATTGCATAACATGCATAATCATGCATTTAGGTCAAGCTGTATAAATTATATAGTAATTGTCTCCTTTTATAGTTAGGGAAAGGCCCACTTTTAATCGAGGCCTCGAATCAAAGATCCAACTGTACGAATCTGATCAGGGTGACGATTAGAGTTAAACGACTTCAAGATCGCTCTGATTGGACATCCGTAGCACTAGATAGAGACTGAGGAAGCCTAAAGACCAAGGGCCGAGATGGTGCCAATCCACACTTCAGACGACAAATCCGATCTCATGGATGTGTTTGGATCAATGATTGCAGCCTAACAATGCACAAATCGGCTCAATCCGACATCCGTGGCACCATCTACAACACGCAGAAGATGGACGGCCAAGATGGCATTGGGATGGCGCCACGTGGCGCCATCCCAGTTGCCCAATCAGCCCTAAGAACTACCGCTGCATCTCCAAAGGACTTCCAATGCATGATCTAGGCCTTTGGATCTTGATCCAACGGCCATGAAGCACGTGTGCGTAATTTGTAACCGCGACAAAGCATTGCCGCAGCACAGCAGTCGAACTACGTTGTGCGAGCGCACGATGCGTGTTTGACTCGCCATCCGCAGCGTACGGGCAAGTAATCGAGATCGTGTGATCGGCTGCGAGCGATGCAAATCATCCAATAGCACGCACGTGCAATCTGACGCACAGCATACATGCCCGATCGCACGCAAGTGCATGGTGAGGGCACAGACGAAGGCGCGTGAGGAGAAATCTGAGCCATCCGATCTTGTGATTGACGACTAAGATTTGAAAGACATGTGTGGCCGTTTTGAGTGTGGCAGGCAGAGAGGCACCCACGGCGCACGCACATCGACCACGATCAGACCTATAGTGACAGATAAATCCGTCACTAAAGACCTGATATTAATGTTTTAAGCTTGAAATGACAAATTTGCCCTCAATTCCTACAACTATAAAAGGAGACCTGACCTCCACTTCTTCATCCCTTCTTTCACTTCTCTCCCTCTCCAAAGCTCAAGAGAAGCTTGTGCCACACCCAGGATGCTATTCTAGAGCTAAATCCAATTTTCTCACCCCTATTCCAGAAGTGGATCCCGCGACGACGATGACGTACTGCCTTGTTCTCGCTTCTTCCTACTTCGTCCTCCTTCCCGCTCCGTCCTCCGTCTTCCAGGCATCACTCCGTCCAACTCATCCTCCAATCATTCGTTAAGGAGGATAACATCTCTCTCCCTTCTTTTTAATACCTTTCTAGAATAGATTTTTATGCTTGTTTAGTTGTAATCATTTCTTGCTTTATAGTTATAAAAACATTCTTATTATATCAAGTGATTGTTCTTTCTCTCTCTCTTTTTATTTATATCAATTCCAGTGTAACTATTTCATTTTAAACAAAAACACAAAAAAATATAAATCATGGATTTTTGATCGATGTAGCCTCCCTGTGTTCGACCCAGAATTCTTAGAATTTCAGTATAAATTTATTTGTTAATGGATGTCTTTGTAAATTGAACTACAACGACGTGTTTTTCGAAACCAACTTCAATTGCGTAGTTTTCCGCACTCAACATTTTGGTGTTGTTGTCAGGGAGGCAACAATTTTTGATTTTCTTTATACATTTCGTGCACTTTATTATTTTCTAACTTGCTTTATTTCTCGTCTATTGTTTTGCAGGTACCTTAACAGGGGATCTTCAAGCGATTGATCGGAGTAAAGTGCAATTGAAGACAACTGTAAGTGCTCCCTATTCTTTCCCCTCCATAGATTCCATTTCACCACATTAATTCAAACTCCAATTAACCTAGGTGTTTGCATAAATACTCTGGTTAGTTTGGTTGCTTGGATTTCCACTCACATTCATCTCATCCGTATATAAAAAAAAATCAACAAAAAGATATTTCTTGTGGGGTAATTCAACATACACACTACATACACCCACATTCAAGGCACTTAACCTAATTGATTTTCTTCTACTCAACTAGCTTCTGATCTGTGGAACCGGTACACACAAATCAACATATAAAAGAGTAGAAATCAGTCTAGGTTAATCATTTTGTGTGCCTAACTCAGTGGTGCAATCTTGGCCAATTATTTGAGTTGTTTGGGCCGCACCACTTAACCTAAATTCAACTCACCAAGTAGCTTCCCCTTAGGGTTTTCAATTTAGGTCAATACTAGGCACTCCACTTTACTTTTTGATTTCAAAAGGAAAGAGATCTTCACCCGTGCTTGAACGCTTGGTTTGCCTCGAACTTGATTGAATTAAACCTAATTCCAAATCCTAAAAGCTACTTAAGCAAGATTTGAACCTTAAAAATCTACTCATCACAAATAATCTTGCTTGAAAACCCTGGTTGTGCACGCACTCATGCATACTCAATTGATCATTAAGGGCACAACCCATTTTAAGAGCCCACCACATTCCATAAGCACTACAATCCCAGGCCTAAATAAAATCAAGTAGACGTTGGCCTTAAGAACTTTTTCGCTCTTTGAGGTCTACTCTGAGATTGTTTACGATTAACCTGCTTGTACTGATCAATCTGATGTCTAGCTAGGGGAGTAGCGTCAAGCGACCGCAGCTGGGGTGTACACTAGGAACCAGAGGCGTAAACCGAAGGAAGAACCTTCTCCCCAGTCCCTCCTTCTAACTGGTTGGATTGATTGGACGCAAGTAGAGTAAATCATTTATAATCTTAAGGCAGATTTTGAGAGTCTGTAGATCCTTAGGCTACCCCACTTAAGGATAGGCTTGTTTTGTTGTGTTGCAAGGTTCTTACCCCCAGTCCTTCCGACCTCTTCCTAGTTTATGCTGGGAAGGAGGTCATTGAATCCTCGATTGGAAGGACCACTAGAGTATTCTAGGAGGCTGTTGAAACAACGGGTTACTACACTATCGTATTTAGTTTTGAAAATCTATCATTGTAGTTTAAAAGTGAAGAACTCGTGTTCAACAAATAAAATTTATACCGGAATAAAAATCCTGGGTCAAACTCAGGGAGGCGGACGTTTGATTAAAAATACACATTTATTTTACTTGTCACAAAACATAATAGCTAGTTGAAAACTATTTAACAAATAATAAATAGAAGAGAGAGAAAGAGAATATTACAAATAAAAGCAAAAGGGATGTAGAATAAACATGAATTTCATTATCAAAAATTGTTCATTACACTACTCATTATGACTAGAAAGCGAGAAATGATTATACTAGAAAGCAGTAAATCTATTCTTGAAAGCAGTAAAAAGAATGGAGAGAGAGATGTCCTCCTCGACGATCGCTTGGAGGACAAGCCGGATGGGATGACTCTTGGAAGACGGAAAAGGGAGCAGGAAGAAGAAGGACGAAGCGGGAAGAACGAGAATGAAGCAGCACATCGTCATCGTCGCGGGATCCACTTCTCGAATTCAGAGAGAGGACAACCGCAAGATGCTCCAAGAAGGGGGATGAAGGTGGAAAAATTAAGATTTTTACTCTAGAGGAGCATCCCAGGTTTGGGACAAGCTCTTAGAGCTTTGGAGGGGGTGAGAGAAGAGAAGAAGGGATGAGAATTTTGTATGGAGGGGGTCTCCTGTTGTAGTTGCAAGGAGTGAGGGAAATTTGGTCATCACATGTTGAAAATCATTAATTCAACACCTTTAGTGATGGATAAATCCGTCACTAAAGGCCTGAACGTGGCCGTAGTAGGTGGCGCGTGTGCACCCGCTCACCTCCCCGTGCTCAACACCTATCCATGATCTCTCAATCTGGGTCGTTCGATCATGAGATCGAACAGCTGAGAATGCATCCCTGCCACTTCAACCGCGCACCTCATTGCGTGCGATGAGGCATTTCCTCGCCGTGTTAGATGGCGTGTGGATTTGATTGGGCGCACGCAGCTGCCTGATCTCCATCCCGTGGTCGAATGTGCCCGCTTGCCCGCGCCCAATTGCAGCGCTTCTCGCAGCTCAAACACACGCCTTATTGCGGCCAAACGCCTTATCCACTACGCTGCGCGCGTGGATGGGAGGGCGGTGTGTTTTAGTGGTGCGCGATCTGGACCGTTGGATTGAGATCCAACGGTTGAGGCTGCATCTTCCTTTGGCTTCAGAGAATGAAGGCGCCGGTCTGAGATCCACTCTCAGCCGTTGGATCTTTATCCAACAGCAGAGAGGCATTGGCACTAGCGGCTTCAGCGGTTGTGTGCGGCCAGTTGGGCAGCCAAGATGGCACCACATGGTGCCATCTTGGTCGTCCATCTTCTGAGTGATGTGGCACCATCTTGGTCGTCCATCTTCTGGGTGATGTAGATCGTGCCATGGGTATAGGATTGAGTCAATTTTCATGCCGTTAGGCTTCGATTGTCGATCCAAATCCATTCGTGTGGTCAGATTTGTCGTCTGAAGTGTGGATTAACACCATCTTGGCCCTTGATCTTCTAGGGTTCCTCAGTCTCTATCTGATGCTACAGATATCCAATTAGGGCAATCTTGGAGTCGTTGAACTCCAATCCTTGCCCTTATCAGATCTGTATGGTTGGATCTTCAATTCGAGGCCCCAATAAAAAGTCACCCTATCCCTTACCATAAATGGAGACAATTAACCTCCATTTTATTCAGACTAATCTAAATGTAAGATGATGCTTGCTATGCAATATTTATAGTATGTAATGCAGTTCTATGCTTAAGAACATGCATAAATAGACATTTTATGTAATATAAACATGTTTACATCATACCCATGCCTATCTTTTGCTAATCCCTAGCAAAAACTACATGCTATTTATAAAAGAATTAGGTTGGATTATTTGAGCATAAGTTATTTTCAACATTAAGAAAATGTTTACTTAGGATTTGAACTTTCAAAGACACAATAGTGCCTGAGTATCTGCCAAAATGCAGACCGCCTCAAGCCCTTGCCTTATTAAAAAAAAAATCCTTTTTCTCTTTTTCTTCTTTTCTAATTTTTTTTGGATTTTTGAATTTAGGGTTAAAGAGTGGCTTTCTATGGCCATTCAACTCACCCAAGATTTGATGAGAACCCTAAGTTCTAAGCATCTTATTGTGAATGTGATAGACTCATTGATCGGCAATTAGAATGGACTTTAGGTTTCTACGCCTCCAGGTGACCTTAAAAAGAGAATTCTTCCTAAAGGTATATCTTTACAACCGGTAGCTTTCTCCCTACTTTTATTTTTATGGGGTCAACACAAGGGTGAATCCAGTGTATATCTCCTCGATTTATTCTACTTCTCCGCTTCTTCCTAAGTGTTTTGGGAATTTTAAGTGCATTTCTTGAGCTGGGTTCTGGTCAACCAGTCGATGAGCTGTTGCCACCGACAACTTACCAGCCATACTCGTGCAACGAAGTGTGGCTTATTTCTTTTATTTTCTTTTTCTTTTCTCCTTTTCTTTTTCTTTTCTTTTTGACTTTCTTTTTCTTTTTTTAAGTAGGTGGCTTCCTTGGTCTAAGATTTACCTAAAGGCAACAAGAAGAGAATGGTACAGTGACTGGGCTCTGGATAACCTACCTATGGGCTGTTACCCACGATAACTTGCTAGCCATATCACCCTAGAAGGTTCATTAGCTACTCAATTTCCGTTAAAATTGCCGATCAACAAGTCAGTGAAAAGTTAGTGTGTAGATGCTTTAGACTTAAAGTTCCCTCAAATTAGAGGGTGGGTTGATAAGTCATGTACTTATCACCTAAAGTTATTTAATCAAATTAAAATAGAATTAAGATGGCGAGGACTTAAAAGATAAATCCACATTTTATTGGATACATAGGCTAATTAAGTCCGAAGACTTGAAGGGTCTTTGCATTCAAATCATATAGTTTTATTTCCTAAGATTGAAAATTTTCTTAAGCCCAAGTTCTCTTTCCTAATTCCAATTTTTATATATATATAAATGAAAGAAAATAAAATAAATCTATGGAGCTGACGAATTAATTCAGAGATGAATATCCACCCCCCCATGCCTATCTAATGTAATGTTCTTATTGTATTAAAAAGACAAAAAATAGAGTGGAATAGAGTAGAAAGCACCTGAATTGCATGAATGACGAGTCTGCTCCAAGATAAAAAACTGTACATGTGCTGAATTTAGTGCCTTCAGGTAGGCACATTATACAAAGAAGAGAAATAAAGAATTCACAGGTGCAAGTCAGAATCAGAATAAAAAGATGAAACCTCTGACCTACCAGTAGATGTCCACAAATGTAGACCAGATTGTGGTGCAGACCCATACCCCATGATCGAGAATATCTAAGGTTCTGGATAAAAATTACCCAAAACCTAAAATCAGTATGCAAGCATGGTCGGGCCTGCGATTTATGAGGATGCAACCCAAGACCAAAAAGTCGAGTTACAGAGAAATCAAGCTCCAAAGGATAATCAATGAATGTGTGCTTGGGTTGGACATCCTCAGAACAAATGTCGTAAGGCTCCTAGTTTGATGATTTCAGCTTAATTAGAACCCTTAGACTCGGTCTTCTACTTCCTCCATAGTTTGCTTCCCAAATCAAAATTTCCCAACTTCTATTTTCCTCATTCAGAATGTTAATTTTCGAAACCTCCTGCATATTAATCACCCCATCTAAAATTTCCAAGTCTAAAAGATGTGGCTGAATAAGAATTGACTTGGGTCTAGTTATCTCAAAAATAGAATCGTTAGTAAGCTCAATGGGGTGTAACTGACAATCGAGGCATTGAATTGTATCCTTCAGAAAATGTGATTCTGAATCTGTCTTGTCAACCCCAATAAAATCAGTTTCCTCAGTTATTGGGCCATCAAATGATCTATTGGATTTCTCAGGTCCAATCGTCTCACAGAAATTATGTTTTGTAAACTCACGTAAGAGATCACAAATTGAATCTTCACCTTCAGAATCAAAGAAATCTAAATTCGTATTAATGTACGTCTCAAAATCATCCATCACTTTCTGATCCATGGAGACATATGTTTTCTCATACCCCAGCTCAGGGATTTTAGGTGAAGAAATCGTATCATCCTTAATTGGTTGCTCTAGATCAATCTGGTCAGCCTCGTAACACGTGCCCCCCAACAGGTGCCTAAGCGGGTTCTGACATGGGCTCTCCTGAAAGGGGTTCATCCTGGGAATCATCCCACGATTGAACTAAAGTAACCACAAATCTCATTCTCAATTTCGCTAACTTCCCAAGTAGAAACTCACCCGGGCTCTTATCCTTAACATCCTAGAGCCAATCCAACAAATACTTATTCAAATCATCAATCATCTCAATCAAGGGCTCCAATTTTTCAATGTAAGGTATTGGCTGAACTTCTAAAGATTGTATGGTATTCCTCAAGTTAGCCAAAACCTTATCTTGAACCTGGTTACCCTGAACCAAATGACTTGTTTCAGGGTTGGACGGGTTTGGGATCAGTGCAGAGGAGTTAACGAATTGAGATTCGTGATACCCTTCCTGATAATAGGTCATTTCAGATTGTTCAAAAGGTGGTGATGACCTCAAGGTAGTGTATTTAGAGGATGGGTAAGAATCAGTATATCCTTCTTGATTGTAGATCGTATTAAGTTGTCCAACAAAGGGTAGCGATCTATAATCGATATGGCTTTGAGAAGGATAGAAATCACAATTATGGTGCCCTGCAATACAAGCAATCAAACTTGTCCTTAAGTGGGCTAGCCTAAAGACCTATAGACTCCCAGAACTTGTCTTGAGATAAAGAAGCAATTTGATCTATTTCTGTCTATTCAATCCAACCAGTTAGAAGGAGGGACTGGGGAGAAGGTTCTTCCTTTGGCTTGTGCCTTCGGTTCCTAGTGTACCCCCCAGCCACGATCATTTGATTCTGCTCCCCTAGCTAGACATCAGATTGCACAATAGAAATAGACTAATAAAAAATAACCTTGTTCTGGGCTCCGAAGAGCGAGTCGAATCGTTAAGGCTGATGTCTACTCTATTTTATTTAGGGCTAGCTTTGAATGTGCTTTGGAATGTGATGGGTCCTTTATCTAGGTTATGCCCTTAATGATTGATTGATGTGTGTGTGCGTGCACAACCAGTTATTTTCAAGCAAGATCATTTTTGATGCGGTGAATTTTAGGGTTCAAATCTTACTTAGTAGATTTTAGGATTCAACTTTAGGTATTTTCAAACAAGTTTTGTTGGCACACCAGGTTTTGAAAGCACAGGTGAAGATGTTTTCCTTTAAAACTTAAAAGAATGTGGAGTGCCTGGTAAATCCCTAAGAGTTGAACCTATGCAACAGCTACTTGATGAGTTGATTTTAATTGAAGTGATGAGGCCCAATCAACTCAAACAATTGGCCTGTTGCACCACTTAATTAGGCACACAAGTGATTACCTAATCTGATTTCTACTCAATTATGTGTTTGGATGTGTGTACCGATTCCAAAGATCGGTTTGCCGGTTGAGTTTGAAAATCAAATGAGGTTGTGTACCTCTGTGAGATTTTTTTTTTTAATTTTTCTTTTTAAATGTGGAGGTTGAAGTGGGTGTAGGTGTCAAACAAACAAACAAAACTAACCTTAGAGTTTATAAGAACACCTAGGTTGATTTATGTTTGTGTTATTACGTGGTGGAATGAAAACTAATGGGTGGGAGGTGGGGGAAAACTTACAGAACCTTCAACAGCACTTTGCTCCAATCTATCGCTTTTGCTCGTCTCAAAAGAGTACTTGCAATCACAATAAGAAAGGAGAGAAGTGTGGCAAATGATTCGTAAGTTGGAAAATGCGAAAAAAATCAAAGAGTGTCACATCCCCGGCAATGACGCCAAAATGTTGAAACAACAGGTTACTATGCTATCGTATTTGGTTTTGAAAACCTGTCGTTGTAGTTTGAAAGCAAAGAACTCGTGTTCAACAAATAAAATTTATACCAAAATAGAAATCTCAGGTCGAACTCAGGGAGGCAGACGTTTGATTAAAAATACGCATTTGTTTTGTTTGTCACAAAATAGAATAGCTAGTTGAAAACTATTTCACAAATAATAAATAGAAGAGAGAGAAAGAGAATATTACAAATAAAAGAAAAAGGGATGTAGAATAAACATGAATTTCATTATAAAAAATTGTTCATTACACTACTCATTACGACTAGAAAGCGAGAAATTATTACACTAGAAAGCAGTAATTCTATTCTAGAAAGTAGTAAAAAGAATGGAGAGAGAGATATCCTCCTCGATGATCGCTTGGAGGGTGAGCTGGACGAGACAATGCCTGGAAGACGGGGAACGGAGTAGGGAGAAGATGGATGAAGCGGGAAGAATGGGAACGAAGCAGCACATTGTCGTCGTCGCGGGATCCACTTCTATTGGAGCATCCCGCGACGACGACAAAGCTCTAAGAGCTTTGTGGAGCATCCCGGGTTTGGGACAAGCTCTTAGAGCTTTGGAGTGGGTGAAAGAAGAGAAGAAGGGATGAGAATTTTATATGGAGGGGGTCTCCTTTTATAGTTGCAAGGAGTGAGGGAAATTTGGTCATTACATGTTGAAAATCATTAATTCAGGACCTTTAGTGACGGATAAATCCGTCACTAAAGGCCTAAACGTGGTTGTAGTAGGCGACGCATGTGCACCCGCTCACCTCCCCACGCTCAACGCCTATCCACGATCTCTCAATCTCGACCGTTCCATCATGAGATTGAACGGCTGAGAACGCATCCCCACTGCTTCAACCGCGCGCCTCGTCGCGTGTAATGAGGTGTTTCCTCGCCGTGTCAGATGGCGTGTGGATTTGATTGGGCGTGCGCAGCCTCCCGATCTCCATCGCGTGGTCGAATGCGCCCGCTCGCCCGCGCCCAATCGTAGCGCTTCTCGTGGCTCGAAGTCGCGCCTTATCGTGGTCAAACGCCTTATCCACTGTGCTGCACATGTGGATGGGTGGGCGGTATGTTTTAGTGGCATGCGATCTGGACCGTTGGATTGAGATTCAACGGTCAAGGCTGCATCTTCCTTTGGCTTCAAAGATTGAAGGCGCCAGTCTGAGATCCACTCTCAGCTGTTGGATCTTGATCCAATGACGGAGAAGCGTTGGCGCTAGAGGCTTCAGCGGTTGTGTGTGGCCGGTTGGGCAATCGATATGGTGCCACGTGGTGCCATCTTGGCCGTCCATCTTCTGGGTGTTGTAGATGGTGCCACAGGTATCGGATTGAGTCAATTTCCGTGCCGTTAGGCTTCGATCGTCGATCCGAATCCATTCGTGCGGTCGGATTTGTTATCTGAAGTGCAGAGTAACACCATCTTGGCCCCATTCTAGGGTTCCTCAATCTCTATCTAATGCTACGGATATCCGATTAAGGCAATCTTAGAGTCGTTGAACTCCAATCGTTGCCTTGATCAGATCCATACGGTTGGATCTTCGATCTGAGGCTCCAATAAAAAGTCACCCTATTCCTGACCATATAAGGAGAAAAGTAACCTCCATTTTCTTCAGACTAATCTAAATGCAAGATGATGCATGCTATGCAATATTTATAGTATGTAATGCAATTCTATGCTTAAGAACATGCATAAATAGACATTTTATGTAATATAAACATATTTACATCAGAGGCGTAGATTGGATTTTGGCCAAATTGATCCGATGGCCGATCAACAACCTCCTCTGCCTCAGAATCCACAGGAGGTATTTCAAAGGTAGCTAGAACAAATGTAGAAAATGCAAGGATGGTTCCAGAGAATGCAGGGCACTTAGTCCTTGAAGGATTTTTATGATCCTTCAAATTACGGGGAACGTCCTGATGTCCAGATTCCTGCTGGTGACGTAGAAATCAAGCCCCAGGTGTTAAGCCTGATCAAGCATTTCCATGGGCTTGGCTCTGAAGACCCATTTAAGCACTTGTAGGACTTGACCACTTTTGTCCAGACCACCAAGGCACGAAATGTGAATGAGGAGCAGATGATCATGAGGCTCTTCCCCCATTCTCTTAGGGATAAAGTCGCTCATTGGTACAGGACTATAGGAAGGTGAATTGCAACTTGGAATGATTTGAAATTGGCTTTCATGAAGTAATTCTTCCCTATCGGACGTACCAATGCTTTGAGATGGGCAATTACTACCTTCTCCCAACGGTCGGGGGAGCAATTTCATGTTGCCTGGAAGCAATTCTAGGACTTATTCCATGAAGCTGAAATGGCAGCTCTTGTAGATCTTCTACCACAGGTTGACTGAGCAACTTAGGAATCACGTGGACGCTTCTTGCGGAGGCAATTTCCTCAACAAAGACACAGATAATGCACACAATTTGTTTGAGGAGATGTGCAAGAATTTGATCAATCATGCCTCCATAGATACTTTTAACTAGTCCCAACAACCCAAATCGAAAGTTAATGAAGTCCACGAATCTCATTCATTCGATATGGAATTGATTTGTAATAAACTAGATAAGGTGGACTTGGTTACTAAAAGGATGGAGGAGTGGATGGCTGGAAATTCAATGAACAATTCTTGATCCACTCAATCCTAGAATTCGGGATTCCATTCGTCACGAGCTCCTTCTGGACGGGAGTTCGTGAATCAACTTGATGTGGTTCAACCTATGAGTTAGCATTATTCGAAACCCCATGAGTTCCAAATTGGGGCCTTTGATCCCAGTTTCTCTGATCCCTCCCTTTCTTTCTCTCCATCCTCACCCTATGAGGATGTCTATGCTGTACAGGAGAATGTTAGGTCCAACCCTTGTTTCATTGCTTATAATCTAGGTTGGAGGAACCACCCTAACTTCTCCTGGAAAAACCTGGGGCAGTAGACCTAATTCCAACCCAACAATTATGCTTCGCAAAGACCAATGGGTCAGGGTCATGTTTACACTCAACTACCCCCGAATCAAGTCAATCAGCCATCTTGGAATGCCTGTCAACCCGTAAGGTACGCTGATTTGAACCGACAGATGGTAGAAATGAAAGGATCTATGCTCTAGCTCATGCAGCAAACGAAAACCTTGCTGGACAACTTCCAAAATGGGTTCATTGCTAATTCTTGTCAACCCGGATCTTTGCCATCTTAACCCATACCCAACCCACATAATATCCAGAATTCGGTCAATTAAGCCCGAGGGTACGGGAATCAGAGGGACCCGTATGCACATGCTTAGGTGGTTGAGCAGGGTCCTTCTTCTTTTGCTTCTTCCTTAAATCAAAGGTTTTTGGCTAATGAAGCCCCTCCAATCTTTTCTACCCCTCCCCAAGACCCAAACCCGTATGCATCTACTAATTCAGTTACCTTGAGGAGTGGAAAACAAACTCAGGATCTACAACCGCACTGTTTTGATCTACCAAATCCTGGAAAGTCTGTGGAAAGAAAGGAGAACTCCGAAGAAGAAATCAAGGCTCAGGAACCTGATTATGAAGATTTGACTCATGTTCCCTTTCTTGAGGCCTTAATTAAACTTAGGAAGAAGAAGCCTGTTGATAGTAACAAGGAGCTCTTGAATATATTCAAGAATGTCGAGATCAATATCCTGCTCCTCGATGCTATCAAACACATACCGGCTTATGCTAAATTTTTGAAGGATTTATGCATACAGAAGTGTAAGTCGAGGGAATCTATTCCGATGAAGGTGGTACTCTCCGAGCAGGCTAGTTCTGTTATCTTGAATCACTTCCCTCAGAAAAAGAGAGATCTAGGTGCTCCTTTGATTTCTTGTGTCATCGGAGATTACACTTTTGATGGAGCACTTTTGGATTTAGGTGCATCTATTAACCTAATTCCGACTTCTTTTTACGAGAAATTTGGATTAGGTGAACTTCGGCTGACTTCAGTAACACTGCAGTTAACTGACCGTTCGTCACAAATCCACGAGGCGTTATTGAAGATGTTGTTGTTAAGGTTAAGGATTTCTATTTTCCTGTAGATTTCCTTATCCTTGACATGGATGTACCTAAAAATCTGAGGAACACACCCATCATTTTGGGGTGTCCGTTCCTAGCTACTGCAAAGGCCAATATCAACTGTGAAAGCGGTAGCATGGAAATCGCCTTTGGGGATCAGAAATTGAAATTGGATACTTTTAAGGCAATTAACAAATTCGAGGATTGTGGATTTATAGAGGAACTTGAGGAAGATAGTTTGAATATTGAAACTTGTATGGGAGTTTCTGCAATTGAAAGTTCCTCTTATTGTGATAGATCTGAACTGCAACCATCTATGGCAAACCCACCATATTCTGAAAAGTTTATTGATTTTATTCACTTTCAACCTCTTTTGCTTGATGAATCTTCATAAGCATCATCCTTACCTTCAATCCAAATCCCGCCCCAGCTTGAACTGAAACCATTGCCTGAGAATTTGAAATGTTAGCTTTTGGAACCTCAAAAGACACTTTCTGTGATTATCAATGCCAGATTAACTAAGGAGCAGGAGATTAAATTGATCAAGGTTTTAAAGGAGCACAAGGAGGCAACTGGTTGGACCATTCATGACCTTAGGGGGATCGAGCCATCTTATTGCAATCACAGAATATTTTTGGAAGATGGATCCCACCCTTCTCACCAAATGCAGAGGAGATTAAACCCTAATATTTGAGAAGTGGTCAAGAAGGAAATTATCAAGTGGCTCGATGCATAAATCATTTATCCGATCTCTGATAGTCCTTGGGTAAGTCCCGTGCAAATTGTTCCCAAGAAAGCCAAGATTGTTGTTGTGACTAACGAGAAAGGAGAATCTGTCACAACTCATTCAGCTTCCTCTTGGAGAGTTTGTATTGATTACAAGAAGCTGAACACAACCATGAAAAAGGATCATTTCCCTTTGCCCTTTATCGATCAAATCCTTGAAGGACTAGCTGGGCAGAAGTACTTCTATTTCCTTGACGGTTACTTGGGACATAATCAAGTCCCTATCCATCCCGAGGATTAGGAAAAAATGACTTTCACCTGTCCCTATGGAACCTTTGCTTTCTGTAGGATGCCATTCAGCTTATGCAATGCACCCACGACTTTTCAAAGGTGTATGCTAGCCATATTCTCAGACATGGTGGGAGAGTTTATGGAAGTCTTCATGGAAGATTTCTCTATTTTCAGAGAATTGTTTGATTCTTGTGTGGCTAATCTTGAAATGATTCTTAAAAGATGCATCAAAACAAGACTGGTCCTTAGCTGGGAAAAGAGTCAATTCATGACACAAGAAGGCATCGTCTTGGGTCATGTAATCTCTGAACGGTGTATCGAAGTTGATAAAGCTAAGGTTGATGCTATCTCTAAACTTCCTCCTCCCACATCTGTCAAACAAATTCGATCATTTCTTGGTCATGTGGGATTCTATAGGAGGTTCATTAAGGACTTTTCTAAAGTTGCTCGTCTTCTGAGCAACCTTCTTCCTAAAGATACGCCATTTGATTTCAATGAATCATGCCATAAGGCATTTTATTTTCTTAAAATGGCAGTCACTTGTGCTCTGGTGTTGCAACCATCGGTTTGGATAGCCCCATTTGAGATCATGACCGACGCTTTTGATTACGCGGTTGGGGCTATTTTGGGTCAGAAGATTGACAGGAAGCCCTCTGTCATCTACTATGCTAGTAAAACTTTGGATGAGGCCTAGAGGAATTACACTGTTACTGAGAAGGAATTACTAGTTGTAGTATTTGCTTTGGAGAAATTCAAGGCTTATCTCTTAGGGTCTCACGTCATCATATGTACCGACCACTCGGCCTTGAGACATCTCTTGGCCAAAAAGGATGCCAAACCCTGGCTTATTCAATGGATTCTTCTGCTTCAAGAATTTGATCTTGAAATCAAGGATAAATCTGGGGAACAGAATGTGGTGGCGGATCATCTTTCGAGACTTTTGAGTGATTCTTCTCATTTGGATATTCCAATTTTTGATACTTTTTCGGACAAGATTATCCTTATAGTTTTAGGTGTCCAAACTCCATGGTTTGTAGAGATCGTAAACTATTTGGCTGTTGGTCAAATTCCTCAGGATTGGACCAAGCAACAATGAGATAGACTCAAATCTGACGCCAAATATTACTTTTGGGCGGAGCCTGAACTGTATCGCATCGGCTTTGATAAGATTATTCGTCGATGTATTCTGGAGATTGAATTCTAAAGTATACTTGACTTCTGTCATGCATTTGCGTGTGGTGGACATTTCTCTGGGAAAAAGACGGTTGCAAAAATTTTGTAATCTGGATTCTTTTGGTCGTCTTTATTCAAGGATGCCCAGAAATTCTCGAGGTCGTGTTCTCGATGCCAGGCACTTGGGAGCATAACCAAGAGTGACATGACGCCCCTAAGCCCGATTCTTCCCATTGAAATCTTCGACATTTGGGGCATCGAATTCATGGGACCCTTCCTCCCTTCATTTGGACATCAGTACATTCTCGTCTCTATTGATTACGTGTCCAAGTGGATCGAGGCCATTCCCACCCGAACCAATGACCACAAGGTGGTCATTAATTTCGTCAAGAACATCTTCAGCCGGTTCGGGATTCTGAGAGCCATCATCAGTGATGGTGGTTCTCACTTCACTAATGCCTAATTTCGTAATTTACTGGCAAAATACAGGGTAAATCACAGAATCTCCACACCTTACCATCCCCAGACGAATGGACAGGCCAAGATCTCCAATCAGGAGATCAAGAATATTCTTCAGAAGACAGTTATGCCTGACCGTAAAGACTGGACTCAAAAGCTTGAGGACACTCTTTGGGCCTACCGTACAGCATACAAAACACCTATCGGCATGTCACCATTTCATCTGGTGTATGGAAAGGCATGCCATTTACCCGTAGAAATTGAACATAGGGCATTCTGGGCAATCAAGCAGTGTAATATGGATTTAAGTTTAGCCGGAAAGACCAAGAAACTCCAACTATCTGAGTTGGAGGAGCTTAGAAATGACGCGTACAAGAATGCCAAGATCTACAAGGCTCAGACCAAAGCTCTTCATGACCAATTGATATCCTGCAAGAGCTTTGAGTCAAACCAGAAGGTTTGGCTCTTCGATTCTCAACTTAAGCTCTTTCCCGGCAAACTTAGGTTAAAATGAAACGACCCATTCATCATCGATCAAATTTTTCCAAATGGGTCCGTTTAGATTTCTGACCCAAAATTGGGTAATTCATTCAAAGTCAATGGTCAACGTCTGAAGCCTTTTATTGACCATATTATTCCAGAACCCACCTCAAACATAGTTGCTCTCATCATGTTGTGATCTCTTTGGCTGGACTTTGCCTAGCTGATATCACTAAACTCAGCAGTTGTACAGTCTGACTCAGAGTTGACCAGAGCATCATATTCAAGTTATATCTTCTACATTCTACCTTCCTTTCATGTCTTTTATTCTCAATGCGGACATTGCATCAGCTAGGCATGGGAGGGGTGGATTCATTTCTGAATCAATTTGTTAGCTCTGTGGAATTCTTGTAAATTCTACTTATTTTCTTTTATATACATATAAAAAAACTTTGAATTAGGAAAGAATACTTAGGCATTAGGACTTTTCAATCTTAGGAAATATTACAATAGGATCTGAACACTAAGACTTTTTAGGTCTTTGGGCTTAATCAGCCTAGGTATCCACTAAAATGTGGATTTGTTTATCGAGTCATCGCTATCTTGAATTTATTTCAATTTTATTAAATAAGTTTGGGTGATAAGTATACGACTTATCAACCCACCCTCTGATTTGAGGGAACCTTAAGTCTAAAGCACCTACACACTATTCGTCACTGACTCGTTTGACAGTTTTAACAGAAGTTGCGTAGCTAATGAACCTTCTAGGGTGGTATGGCTGGCAAGTTATCGTAGGTAACAGCCCATAGGTAAGTTGTCTAGAGCCTAGCCACTGGACCATTCTTTTCCTACTGCCTTTAGGTAAATCTTAGACTAGGGAAGCCACCTACTTAAAAAAAAAAAGAAAGTCCAAAAAGAGAAAAGAAATAGAAAAAAGAAAAGGAGAAAAAGAAAATAAAAGAAATAAGCCACACTTCACCGCACAAGTATGGTTGGTAAGTTATCGTGAGTAACAGCTCATTGGTAGGTTGTCTAGAACCCAGCTTAAGAAATGCACGTCAAATTCCTAAAACACCTAGGAAGAAGTGGAGAAGTAGAATACGTCAGGGAGATATACACTGGATTCACCCTTGTGTTGACCCCATAAAAAGAAAAGTAGGGAGAAAGCTACCTGTCGTATAGATACACCTTTAGGCAGAATTCTTTTTAAGGTCACCTAGGGGCATAGAAACCCGAAATCCATTCTGAATGTCTATCAATGAGTCTATCACTTTCACAAAAAGATGCTTAGAACTTAGGATTCTCATCAAGTTTTGGGTGGGTTGAGTGGCCGTAGAAAGCCACTTTGTAACCCTAAACTCAAAAATGCAAAAAAATTAGAAAAGAAGAAAAAGGAGAAAAAGGGATCTTTCTTTGAATAAGGCGAGGGCTTGAGGCGGTTTACATTTTGGCAGATACCCGGGCTCTGTTGTGTCTTTGAAAGTTTAGGTCTTAAGTAAAAATTTCTTAGTGTTGAAAATGACTTGTGCCCGAGTAATCCAACCCTAATTCTTTTATAAATAGCATAAAGTTTTTGCTAGGGACTAGCAAAAGATAGGCATGGGGGTATGATGTGCATACATCTAAATAGCCAAAAATGTCTATTAATGCATGTTCTTAGTGTCATATTAGCATCATAAATTGTAAATATTGCATAACATGCATAATCATGCATTGAGGTCAAGTTGTATAAATTATATAGTAATTGTCTCCTTTTATGGTCAGGGACAAGGCAACTTTTAATCGAGGCCTCGAATCGAAGATCCAACCATATAGATTTGATTAGGGCCACAATTGGAGTTCAACGACTCCAAGATCTCCTTGATCGAACATCCGTAGCACCAGATAGTGATCGAGGAAGCCTAAAGATCAAGGACCAAGATGGTGCCAATCCATACGTTAGATGACAAATCCAACCACATGGATGGGTTCAGATCGATGATCGCAGCCTAATGGAGTGAAAATCGGCTCAATCCGACATCCGTAGCACCATCTACAACACGCAGAAGATGGATGGCCAAGATGGCACCACATGGCACCATCCCAGCTGCCCAATCAACCTTAAGAACCGTCGCTGCATATCCAAAGAAGTTCCAACTCATGATCTGGGCCGTTGGATCTTGATCCAACGGCTGTGAAGCGCACGCAGTAATTTGTAACTGCGACAAAGCAGCACTACAGTACAGCGATCGAACGGCGTTGCGGGTGTGTGCAACGCGCATTCAACTTGCCATCCGCAGTGCATGGGCGAGTAATCATGACTGTGTGATCGGCTGCGGGCGGCGTAGATCATTCAATAGCGCGCACGCACGCTTTGACACACAGCTCACACGCTCGATCACACGTAGGCGCGCGGTGAAGGCACAGATGAAAGCGCGCGAGGAGAAATTTGAGTCGTTTGATCTCGTGATCAGATGGCTAAGATTTGAAAGGTGTACGTAGGCATTTTGAGCACAGCAGGTGGGGAGGTGCACATGGCGCACACACGTCGACCACAATCAAACCTTTAGTGACGGATAAATCCGTCACTAAACACCTGATATTAATGTTTTAAGCTTGAAATGAAAAATTTGCCCTCAATTCCTACAACTATAAAAGGAGACTCGACCTCCACTTTTTCATCCCTTCATTCACTTCTCTCCCTCTCCAAAGCTCAAGAGAAGCTTGTCCCACACTCGAGATGCTATTCTAGAGCTAAATCCAATTTTCTCGCCCCTGTTCTGGAAGTGGATCTTGCAATGACGATGACATGCTACCTTCTTCCCACTTCTTCCTGCTTCATCCTCCTTCTTCCCGCTCCATCCTCCGTCTTCCAGGCATCGCTCCGTCCAGCTCGTCCTCCAAGCATTCATCGAGGAGGATAACATCTCTTTCCATTCTTTTTAATAGCTTTCTAGAATAGAATTTCTACTTTCTAGTTGTAATCATTTCCCACTTTATAGTTGTAAAAACATTCTGATTATTTCAAGTGATTTTTCTCTCTCTCTCTCTCTTTCTCTGTCTTATTATTTATATCAATTCCAATGTAATTATTTCATTTTCAAACAAAAACACAAAAAATATAAATCACGGATTTTAGATCGACGTAGCCTCCCTGTGTTTGACCTAGAATTCTTAGAATTTTAGTATAAATTTATTTGTTAATGGATTTCGTTGCAAATCGAACTACAATGACGGGTTTTTTGAACCCAACTTCGATCGCGTAGTTTTCCGCACTCAACAAAAGGCTAGATATGTGATCAGCTACCACATCTATTTCCCTGCCTTGTTGCAAATCTCAAGGTCAAATTCTTGCAATAGCAAGATCTAGTGTATTAGTCGAGGTTTCACGTCCTTCTTCGCAAGGAGATGCTTTATAGCAGTGTGATCTAAGTAAATGATAACACGGGAACCCAAAAGATACAATTTGAATTTTTCCAGGGCAAATACTACAGCTAGTAGCTCCTTCTTAGTAACTGTATAGTTACGCTAAGCCTCGTAAAGTGTTTGCTAGCGTAGTAAATGACCACGGGTTTCCCGTCTATTTTCTGCCCAAGTACCACCCCCACAGTGTAATCAGATGCATCACAGATAATCTGAAAGGGTTGAGACAAATTAAGGGACCACAGGATAGGTGCTTGGGTAACTCAATCACATAGGATCTCAATGCCTGAGTACACTCCTTGGTGATTTCAAAAGGGACATCCTTAGATAGAAGATTAGTCAGGGGTGCGCAATTTTTGAGAAATCGGGAATGAATCGTCCATAAAAATCAACGTGCCCCAAGAAGGATTGGATGTCTTTGACCAAGCTAGGCATAGGTAGTTTGGAAATCAAATTCACCTTGGCTCGATTAGCCTGGATGCTCTTTTTAGAGATAACATGTCCTAAGACAATTCCCTCAGGTGCCATGAAGTGGCTCTTTTCCCAGGAAAGAACCAAGTTCACATCAATGCATCGCCTGAGGATCTGGACCAAGTGCAGGAGGCCATCGTCAAATGATTCACAAAATACCGAGAAGTCATCCATGAAGACTTCAAGGTATTCACCTACCATATCTGAGAATATGGCAAGCATGCACCGCTGGAAGTAGCGAGTGCATTGCAGAGACCGAACGGCATCCTTCAGAATGTGTAAATTTCGAAGGGGTAGGTGAAGGTTGTCTTGTCTTGGTCCTCGGGATGGATTGCAACCTAGTTGTAACCGGAGTACCCATCCAAAAAGTAGAAGAATCGATTTCCCGCTAGTTTCTCGAGAATCTGATCAATGAACAGTAGTGGAAAATGATCCTTCTTCGTGGAGGAATTTAGTCTTCTGTAATCAATGTAGACTCTCCACGAGTTTGCTATACAGGTAGGTAAGGCTTGTCCGATTTCAGTTGTGATGACGGTGAGCCCTGCCTTTTTAGGAACAACTTGGATTGGACTCACCCACCGACTGTCGGAGATCGGGTAGATGATCCCTGCAGCTAACCACTTGATAATCTCCTTTTTTACGACGTCCTACAGATTGAGATTCAAGTGTCTCTGCATTTCACGGGATGGTCGTGAGCCCTCTTCAGTGTAGATGTGATGTATGCAGTATGAAAGGTTGATACCAGTGAGATCGTCGAGAGTCCATCCAATGGCTCTTCGATGTTGCTGGAGAATAGAAATCAGGCGTGTTTCTTGATCTGGTGTGAGTCAAGAATTGATAATCACAGGAAACATCTGTTTGGAACCCAAAAAGACGTACTTGAGATGATCGGGAAGAGGCTTTAATTCCAAAACCAGGTTTTTAGCAGCAGCGGGTAGTTCAAGATGGGTGTCGGGAGCAAAGGAAGGAACTATGGGTGTGTCGAGGTTGAGTTCAGACTCCTCTAATTGCGAGTTTCGATCCTCTTGTGGTTGATTAGAAATAGTCAGGTTCTTGATGAAGTCATCAACCACCACTTCAATATCACAAATTTATTCTATGACTCCGCAACTAATTCCTTGTTCGGCCTTAAAGATGTCGATCTTTAGTGTCTTTCTCCCAAATTTTAATTCAATTTGGCCCTCCTCACAGTTGATGTTGACCCTAACAGTGGCCAAAAAGGGTCTCCCTAGTATGATCGATGTATTCTTTACATTCTCAGGAGCATCCATGTCTAAAATGATGAAATCCACTGGAAAATAGAAATCATGCACCCTAACTATCACATCCTCAAGAATTCCTTTTGGTGACTTAATTGATCGATCAACTAGTTGTAAAGTCATTTCAGTTGGTTTGAGTTCAGATTCCTCGAAATAGTCTAGTATGGATGTGGGTATTAAATTTATGGAGGCTCCTAAGTCTAATAAAGCTCGGTCAAATTGTATATCACTGATTTCACAGGAGATCAGAGGGGTGCCTGGGTCTTTTCCCTTAGGTGGGAGTTTGCTCAAGATGATAGAGCTGGCTTACTCTGACAGTATGATTGGACTCTCGTCTTTGGTTCACGGCTTACGCATAGGCGTACATACGTCTTTCAGAAATTGTGCGTAGGCTAGTACATGGCGTATCACACTTATCAAGGGGATGTTTATATGGACCTGCTCAAATAGCTTAACCAGGTCCTCCTCAGGTGCCACGGTTTTGGTTATCATTTTTCCTTTGGTCAAGGCCTTAGGAAATGGAACCTTAGATGGTTCCTTTAGAATGGGTCCAGGTTCTTGATCTGGGATAGCAGTGTCCTGGATGACTATCCTTGGGTTAGGGTTTGTATTACCAGGTTGGGTTTGACTTGGATAAGGTGGGTCCTATGTTGTTTTTCCAGTGCGGGTAGTAATAGAATTTAATCTTGCCTAGTTTTGGTTTGGAGTGGGTAGAAGAAGTGATTGCTGCTGGTAACTCGTATATGATGTTGACGCCTCCATCCTGTCGGGTGACCGAGTAGAAGGGGCCTGATAAACAAAGTGAGCTTGGAACGGATATGGGTTCATAATGCACCTCTGGTTCGGCACGTTATTCGGATTAGGCATAGGTTGTGAAGGAAGTGCACCAGGTTGGCGAGGATTTGCCATCTGGGCAAGTTGATTGCGAACCTCTATGATCTCGTCTCTGTGATATTTTTGCATAGTCGCATTCCTCTTCTGAATGCCAGCCAGAGTCTGAAGGATAAGAGTCATTTGTTCTGTTTAAGTTGACCCAGATTGATAAGTTGGGTTAGGTCGAGGTTGAGGTGGCTGATATGGATGAGGAGCTTCTGGTCAGGGTGGATATTGAGGTCTTTGATTTTGATCATTGCCTGACCACGTGAAATTGGGATGATTACGCCATCCAGGGTTGTAGGTGTTTGAGAATGGATCATTCTGAATGGCGTTGAGGTCCTCACAGGTTTGAGGAACCTCAAGAAAATCAGAGTATGAGGGTTCGGAGTTCCCCCAACTAGAGTTGGTGGATCCAGAGTTTTCTCCGTAACCAGAATCAGACGGGGGTGGATATGGGTCCATCCCCTGAGAAGGTCGGTGATAGATGTTTTGCACGGCCTCCCTGCTAGAGGGTGGTTGTGTGAACGAGTTTTGCACAGAAGTGGCTCGCTACAAATGTCGAGTTAGTTCATCTATCTTCTTCTCAATAATAGAGACTTGTCCAGATGACTGGCCATTAGTTCCAAGTCGACAGAAGAGGATAGGCCCTATGTCTCATGTGCTCCCTTTGGATTCGTCAATGCACAGGCATTCGTCTGGTCGAACATGCCGATGGATTCATTATTGATGGAGTTCTCGCACATATTCTCAAGAATCTCGCACACAGTGTCTTCGTGTTGACCCATGATGTTTCTTCCGCAGGTCGCATTGACGAATAATCTAATATCCTCGTGGAGTCCGTAGTGAAAAGACTAGACTTCCCATTTAGGAACTTCGTGATGGGGGCACTTTCGCATGAGATCCAGAAAATGATCCCACGCTTCGTGAAGTGGTTCTCCTGCTTGTTGTGTGAAATGTGTGATCTAGTACCGTAAAGCATTTGTCCGACCAATAGGGAAGAACTTTCTTAGAAACTCGGATTGAAGTTCTGCCCAGGTGTTGATTGGAAGCGTTTGGGTTTGGTACCAGTGAACAGCTTTATCTATGAGAGAGGAGAACATTTTCATGAGTAGAATATCTCGATTTTGAGCTTCTGACTTGAAGGTCTGGGCCAGATGCTTGAGTTGTTTGATATGCTAGAAAGGATCTTCGAAATTACACCCATGGAATTTGGAAATGGCATGAATCATGTTGGGCTTGAGTTCAGTGTCAGGACCTCCAGCGGGGATTTGTACTTAAGGTTCGATTGCCACCGCAGCGGGATTATCTATTTCAAAGGCTTGGAATAGATCATTGAGGCGCTGAAGTTGATTTTCAAGATTATTTTCTTTTGTAGGTTGTGCCATGATGATGGATGAAGGAGAATCAGCTTTAGATGAATCGGAGGAGATATCAATAGGATTGAGTTGTTGCACAAACAAGGAGGTTGAGGCTTGGCCTCGATGTGAATGAGTGGCTAAAAGAGACCTCAAGGATAGTCTTAGAGACCTCCTCCCAAAAATGTACCGATGGAATAGATGAGAGGTAGAATGTGATGGTCCCAATCAAGAAACCCAAAAATTTTGGATGACTATAGAGGTTCAGGGCAGATGATACCCCATAGTCAGAATGCCGTCCATCTGAGAATTACCTGGGCAGCCAGAGAGGGAGAGTCCTGCAAAGACCCCTACACGGTAGAGCACCCCCACAGGTTATAGGGTTTCTCCCACCCAACCTCTCTTGTCATTAATGTTCCAGGTAGACCAGAATGGGGACTTGACCTCTTAAGTCTACCAGTTTTAATTAAGAGCAAGTGTGCTGAGGATTTCACTTGAACTTTAAGATGTGTTGAGTGCAAAAGTGAGCTAATTTGAATATTGGTTGGACCAACAAGGTGGGTCAACTTCACCTATATTGTCCTCTTGAGAATCTTAGGTCTTTTTAGTGTTCGAATGACTTTAAGAGCCTGATTTTAGGGTTTTGCTTGAATAGATCAGTTCAATCAAGGTCTATGCACACATTGTTTGGAAAGATGATTTCTTGATTAAGCAAGTGTTTCTCTAAAAATCCTAAACTGGAATCCTTAATTGGCTCTAATTTGGTCCAATTTAATTTGTCCAAATGTGGTACCTAAGGCTCAAACAAGAATGTGATAGCCCTAGATACCTTAAGCTTTAAGTGGGTGCACAAATCAGGATTTGTTGTCCAAAATAAAAAGTATCAAATCAGGCAACTCGATGAAGTATCTACAGATAGAATGCAAGTAGCCCTAATTGATTTCTTCTTTTTAACTTTTTCCAAATGAGGGGCTTAAGAGAGAGAGTAGTTACAACTTACCTGCCCCTGGCGTGTTTACTGTGCTGCTGATCACCCTTGAATGTATCCCTCCTGAAGCAACCACAGCAAAAGAGATATAGCAAGTTAGAATCTAAATCAGGAGTTGTAATTAAGAGTTCTAAACTTCCTGTTACTCCTCGACAACGGCGCCAAAATGTTTCAAGTGATAGATCGGTGTTTTAAGATTGTTGTGTTGTAGTATAGCCAAAATAGCGCGCAAACAAATAAATTTTATTACTCGAAAAGGTTTTGAGGTCGAACACAGAGAGCAATATGGAATTTAAAGCTCAAGATCACAATTTAAATCAAGAATAACGAATGCAATAAGACTAATGTCAGGATTAATATGAAAAAAGAATGGAGTAAAATGGTGATTTGAATCATCAATCAATCCTCACAAATAACACTTAAACCAAATCTCAAATATATGCAATTAAAGTATCAATATGATGTGATTTTGCTTCTTCTTTTTCTACTGGTTCTTCTTCTTCTTCTTCTTCTCTTCTTTTATCTTCCTCTACTGCGGCTCCCTTTCTTCTTCTTCTTCTTCTCTGTTCAGCCACTTCTTTCTTCTTGGTTGCTCAAGCCTTCTCCTTATTCTTCTTCTCTGTTTGGCTACTTCACACAAGGGGGAGCTTCTTGAATTGTCTAAGTATCAACCAACTTTCCAGAGAGCAAAACCCTCCCCCTACCCCGCATGATCTCTCCTTCTCTTTCTCTCTTAGGCTCCGCCCTTCCAGGGCCTCTTAATGGGTAATCAGGTTATCGGGTACACATGCACTCGGGACCAGGGCTCCCTGTAGTGGGTAGCAGCTAAGGAGTGCTTAGGTTAGGCGGGTTATCGAGAGCAGCAGGTCCACGGGTGAGGTATCGCGGATGAGGCGTGTGAGGCGTGCATGCAGGGACCTCACCCCTTGTGCGTGTTGGGTGATAAGGCTATGCAACTTTTTCAATTTATGCGCCTTTGATGGGAACACCATCATGAGCCATAACTAGCTCATTTTGACCCAATTAAGTTAGTAAATACTCTTACATAATCACGAGAGAGTCACAAGTCATTGCATAATCATTCTGAAGGAAAAATAAGAAACTAGGACTAAAAGTACAATTTTACCAGTTTATCATAAATGTAGTACAACCAAGGGTTTTCTCAGGGGTTGAATGAAGGTTAGTTGGTTTTAAAAAGATAACAAGTGGGTTAGAACATTCAGAAAAGGGTTTGCACGTGTTTTGAGAATTAAATGACTTTTGAAACCCTAAAAGCAAATCCACTTAATAAAAAAAGGTTCTGAACAAGATAAAATTCACCTAAACCCTCTAAAATTCATAGAAAAATACTCTCTAGGGTTTAGAACCTTCAATTTTATCATCAGAACCTATTTTGACCCAAAATAGAATCACGGACAGACATTTGCCCTAATTTGGATTTTTGCATAAATTACCCAGTCAAACATGGTCAAAACCAAAATCCAACTTCACCATTAGATTCCTTAGGTCTAAATTAGGCTTATATCAGAATTTGGACCCAAGATGAGTTTGTCTTGACCTAGTTTGCAAATTGGTCCTGTCTAATTTCATTTCTGCCATTAACTTTCAAAACTCTTTCAAGCAGGCCCCTAACTTTATCGTCATTCTCACAAACAGGTCCCTACCACCATTAAACCTATTCCTACTTACTCTGACGACCTTAAAAAGGAAAGAACTCCCTGATTTCTTGATGAATCCCTTTCAAATTTGAAAGGGAAGTTCATCAAGAAATTCCCTTCCTTTTGGACCCAATCCTAAGCCCTAAAACCTACCCAATCTCTCATGCGAACGCATGAGAGATTTGGGTATCTCAAAATTCCCAAACTCTAGCAATCTTTCCAAGCTTGGGAAGCTTGCTTCCCAAGCTCTAACCAACCTCCTGAGGTGTATAAAAGCACCCCCTGCTCATACCAAAGCCCTCAAGCTTGAATTCAACCTGAGAATCCCTCAAATTCGTCTCTCCTCTGGCTGATTTGCTCTTGAAGCTCCGTTGACTCTCCCTGCCTTCCCTTGTCGTCTGATCACAATACTAGTGGCAGACTTTTCCTCCTTGCTATCCTCCGCATCACGTAGCACCTGCCGGCGCTCCTGCCCCCACTTCATCCTCGCCGACCATCTCTCTCAGAGTAGCTTCGTCTCCGGCGTCGGCCACACCTCACCCGGCGCCAACTCTGCTCCCCTTCATTTTCCTCCCCTCCTAAACAACTCCTCAACTTCCCCTCTTCATTTCTAGCCATTTGCCACTTCATTTTGAACGCCGGCTCGCCTCACTGCCCTCTGTCTTCCACCTCACCGATGTACCTCCGGCGAGCTTGCATGGCCACTACACTCCACCAATCTGGCCACCGTTCATCTCCACACCTCCACCATGTTTCGGAGAGCAAAATTTGTCTGATCTTCAAGGCATTGGCCTCCCCACTACTCTTCCAAACACCACACTGTCTCACCTCACCTTCCGTCACCATCCGGCCACCTCACGCACTCTCACACCTCACAAACACCGCCGTTCAATTCCCCACCTCACGGTGAAGCTTATGAACTGTTTTAATTAGGGATCTTAGCCCATTTTCTTGCTTTCAGGTTCCCAGGTCTCGAATGCCATTGACGAAGCTTCGATCGAAGCTTGAAGGTCTCATAACGTCTGCAGGTTCCAGGCATCGACTCCAGGAAGAGTGGATTACCTCCAGGTGTATCCTCGCACGGTCAATTGGAGTTTTTGATCAAGTCCTCTATGCCAATTCGATGAAGGAAGCTGTTGTTGCTACTGCGCAAAAGACGGAGGGTGGGATAGTCCCACCTCAGAAGCGGCAAAGGACCTGAGCACGCATAAATTGAATTTGTGCTTTAGGCTTATCACCTCAGCACGCATAGGGGGTGAGGTCCCCGCACGACTCCCTCACGTGCCTCATCCGCAACATCTCCCCTGCAGACCAGGTGTGCCCGATAACCCGCCTAAACCCTGCACTCCTCGGCTATGACTCACGCCCGCAGCCCTAGTCCTGAGTACGCTCTAGGGCCGATTACCCGTATACTCGATACTATGGAAAGCTCTGGGAGAGCATGACTTAGAGAGAGAAAGAGAGATTGCATGGGGTAGGGGGAGGGTTTTTCTGCAGAGAGTGTTGGCTAACACTTAGCCAATTTGAGAAGTCCCCCTCCCTGTGTGAAGGAGAAGGAAGCAAAAGAAGAAGAAGCTGAGCAGAAGAAGAAAAGAGGAAGAAGAATCAGAAGGGAAAATAAGAAAAGAACACTATAGCATCAGACGTTTAAGTTGTCTGATCCCATCTTTAGACGTCTGATTTAAATTCCTAAAGCTATAATTAACTAAATTGATATTGTGCTTCTACTTGCTATTACTGTATAAGGGTAATTAGTGATTTAAATCACCATTTTACCCTCCTCATTTTGTACATTGACCATTGATTGCTTATATCATTCTTAAGCTTTTATTTCTTGTGCTCATTTATATTATAAATTGTGATCTTGAGGTTTAAATTCCATATTGCTCCCTGTGTTCAACCTCAGAACCTTTTCGAGTAATAAAATTTATTTGTTTGAGCACAATCTTAAACACCAATTTAGCACGAAGAACATTTTGCACCATTGCCGGGGAGCAACGGGCAATTTAGAACTCTTGATTGTAATTCCTGATTCAGATTCTAACTTGCTATATCTCTTTTTGCTGTGGTTATTTTAGGAGAGATACATTCAAGGAAGATCAACTGCACAGTAAACACACCAGGTGTAGGTAAGTTCTAACCACTCTCTCTTAAGCCCTTCATTCTAAAAGTGATAAAAGGAAAAAAATCAATTAGGGCTACTTGCATTCTTTCCATAGATAATTCATCAAGTTGCATGAGTTGATACATGTTATTTGAGAAACAAATCCTAATTTGTGCACCCACTTAAAGCTTACGGTATCTAGGGCTATCGCATTCTTATTTGAGCCCTAGGTACCACATTTAGACAAATTAAAGTGGACCAAATTAGAGCCAATTAAGGATTCCAGTTTAGGATTTTTAGAGACACTTGCTTAATTAAGAAATCATCTTCCCAAACAATGCATGCCTAGACCTTGATTGAATTGATCTATTCAAGCAAAACCCTAAAATCCAGCTCTTAAAGTCATTTGAACATTAAAAGAGGGACCTAAATTTTCAAGGACAATACAGGTGAAGTTGACCCACCTTGTTTGGGTCAACTAATCTTCAAATTAGGTCACTTTTGCACTCAACACATCTTAAAGACAAGTGAAATTCTAAAGCACCCATGCTCTTAATTAAAACTGGTAGACTTAAGAGGTCAAGTCCCCATTTTAGTCTACCTGGAACATCAGTGATAAGAGAGGTCAGGTGGGGGAAACCCTGTAACCCGTGGGGGCGCTCTACAGTGTAGGGGTCTTTGCAGGACTCTTTCTCCCTAGCTACCTAGGTAATTCTTAGGTGGACGACTTTCTAACTAAGGGGTATCATTCACCCTGAACCTCTATAGTCATCCAAAATTTTTGGGTGTCTTGATTGGGTCCATCACATTCTACCTCTCATCTACTCCATCAGTGCATGTTCAGGAGGAGGTGTCTAACACCATCCTTGAGGCCCCTTTAGTCACTCATTCACGTCGAGGCCAAGCCTCGACCTCCTTGTTTGTGCAACAACCCAATCCTACTGATATCTCTTCCGATTCATCTGAACCTGATTCTCCTTCATCCATCATCATGGCACAACCCGCAGAAGAAAATAATCTCGAAAATCAACTCCAGCACCTTAATAATCTGTTCTAAGCCTTTGTGAACCCACCGCAGTGTCCAATGATGCGAGATCACTATAATCCCACTACGGTAGCAATCGAACCTCGAGTACAAATCCCTGCTGGAGGTCCTGACACTGAACTCAAGCCCAACATGATTCATGCCATTCCTAAATTCCTTGGGCACAATTCTAAAGATCCTTTCTAGCATATTAAACAACTCAATCATCTGGCCCAAACCTTCGGGTCAGAAGCTCAAAATCGGGATATTCTACTCATGAAAATGTTCTCCTTCTCTCATGGATAAAGTTGCTCATTGGTACCAAACCCAAACGCGTTCGATCAACACTTGGGTTGAACTTCAATCCGAGTTTCTGAGAAAGTTCTTCCCTGTTGGTCAGGCAAATGCTTTACGGCACCAGATTAGACATTTCACACAAGCAGGAGAACCACTTCACAAAGCATGGGATCATTTTCTGGATCTCATGCGAAAGTGCCCCCATCACAGAGTTCCTAACTGAGAACAAGTCCAGTCTTTTTACCAGGGACTCCATGAGGATATTAGATTATTCGTCAATGCGACTTGCGGAGGAAACATCATGGGTCAACACGAAGACACTGTGTGGGAGATTCTTGAGAATATGTGCGAGAACTCCATCAATAATGAATCCATGGGCATGTTCGACCGAATGAATGCCCGTGCATTGACGAATCCAAAGGGAGCACTTGAGACATAGGGCCTGTCCTCTTCCATCGACTTGGAACTGATGGCTAGTCATCTGGACAACTTCTCTATTATTGAGAAGAAGGTGGATGAGCTAACTTGACATTTACAGCAAGCCATCTCTACGCAAAACCCGTACACACAACCACCCTTTGGTAGGGAGGTCGTGCACAACATCTATCACCGACCTTCTCAGGGGATAGACCCATATCCACCCCCGTCCGATTCTGGTTACGGAGGAAAATCTGGATCCACCTACTCTAGTTGGGGGAACTCTGAACCCTCATATTCTGATTTTCCTGAGGTTCCTCAGACCTGCGAGGACCTCAACACCATTCAAAATGACCCATTCTCAAACACCTACAACCCTGGATGGCATAATCATCCCAACTTCACGTGGTCAGGAAATAATCAAAATCAGAGACCTCAATATCTGCCCCGACCACAAGCTCCTCGTCCATATTAGCCATCTCAGCCTCGACATAACCCAACTTATCAATCTGGGCCAACTTAGATAGATCAAATGACTCTTATTCTTCAAAATCTGGCTGACATTCAGAAGACGAATGCAGCTATGCAAAAACAGCACAGAGAAGAGATCACAGAGGTTCGCAATCAACCTGCCCAAATGGCAAATCCTCGCCAACCTTGTGCACTTCCTTCACAACCTCTGCCTAATCCGAATAACGTGCCGAACCAGAGGCACATCATGAACCCAAATCTGGGCCAAGCTCACTTTGTTTATCAGGCCTCTTCTACTCCATCACCTGATGGGATGGAGGCTTCAACATCATATATGGGTTACCAGTAGCAAGCACCTCTTCTACCCACTCCAAACCAAAACCAGGCAGGATTAAATTCTGTTACTACCTGCACTGGCAAAACAACACAGGACCCACCTTATCAAAGCCAACCAAGCCTGGTAATACAAACCCTAACCCAAGGATAGTCATCCAAGACACCTGTATCCCAGATCAAGAACCTGGACCCATTCTAGAGGAACCATCTAAAGTTCCATTTCCTGAGGCCTTGACCAAGGGAAAAAGGATAACCAAAACTGTGGCACCTGAGGAGGACCTGGTTAAGCTCTTTGAGCAAGTCCATATAAACATCCCCTTGATGGATGTGATACGCCGCGTACCAGCTTACGCATGATTTCTGAAAGACGTATGTACACCTAAGCGTAAGCTGCGAACCAAAGATGGGAATCTGATTATACTGTCAGAGCAAGCCAACTCTGTCATTTTGAGCAAAGTCCCGCCTAAGGCAAAATACCCAGGCACCCCTTTGATCACCTGTGCAATCAGTGATATATGATTTGACCAAGCTTTATTAGACTTAGAAGCCTCCATAAGTTTGATACCCACATCCCTACTAGACTACTTCGAGGAATCTGAGCTCAAACCAACTGAAGTGACTTTACAACTAGCAGACCGATCAATTGAGTCACTGAAAGGAATTCTCGAGGATGTCATAGTAAGGGTGCATGATTTCTATTTCCCAGTGGATTTCATCATTTTAGACATAGATGCCCTTGAAAATGTGAAGAATACACCGATCATACTAGGGAGACCCTTTCTGGCCATTGCCAGGGCCAATATCAATTGTGAGGAGGGCCAAATCGAATTGAAATTTGGGAGCAAGACACTAAATATCGACATCTTTAAGGCCCAACAAGGAATTAATTGTGGAGTCATAGAACAAATTTGCGATATTGAAGCAGTGTTTGAGGACTTCATAGAGAACCCAACTATTTCTGATCAACCACAAGAGAATTAAAATCTGCAATTAGAGGAGCCTGAACTCAACCTAGACACAACCATAGCTCCTTCCTTTACTCCTAACACCCATCCTGAATTATCTGCTGCTGTTGAAAACCCGATTTTGGAATTAAAGCCTCTTCCCGATCATCTCAAATACGTCTTTTTAGGTTCCAATCAGACGTTTCCTGTGATTATCAGCTCCCAACTCACACTTGATCAAGAAACTTGCCTGATTTCTATTCTCCAGCAACATCGAAGAGCCATTGGATGGACTCTCGACGATCTCACTGGTATCAGCCCCTCATACCGCACACACCACATCTACATTGAAGAGGGCTCACGACCATCCCGTGAAATTGCAGAGACGCCTGAATCCCAATGTACAGGATGTCGTGAAAAAGGAGATTATCAAGTAGTTAGATGCAAAGATCATCTACCCGATCTCCAACAGTCGATGGGTGAGTCTAATCCAGGTTGTGCCTAAAAAGACAGGGCTCACCGTCATCACGACTGAAACCGGAGAAGCCATACCGACCCGTATAGCAAACTCATGTAGAGTCTACATTGATTACAGAAGACTCAATTCCTCCACAAAAAAGGATCATTTCCCACTACCGTTCATTGATCAGATTCTCAAGAAACTAGTGAGAAATCGATTCTTCTACTTTCTGGATGGGTACTCCGGTTACAACTAGGTCGCAATCCATCCCGAGGACTAAGAAAAGACCACCTTCACTTGCCCCTTCGGAACCTACGCATTCTGAAGGATGCTATTCGGCCTCTGCAATCACCTGCTACTTTTCAGCGATGCATGCTTGCCATATTCTCAGATATGGTAGGTGAGGACCCTGAAGTCTTCATGGACAACTTCTCGATATTTGGTGAATCATTTGACGAATGCCTCTTGCACTTGGTCCAGATCCTTAGATGATGCATCGACGTGATCTTAGTTCTTTCCTAGGAAACTAGCTACTTCATGGTACCTGAGGAAATAGTCTTGGGACATCTTATCTCTGAAAAAGGCATCCAGGTTGATCGAGCTAAGGTGAATTTGATTTCCAAACTCTCTATGCCTAGCTCAGTCAAAGACATCCGATCCTTCCTGGGGCATGTCGATTTTTACTGTCGATTCATTCCTTATTTCTCAAAAATCGCATGCCCCCTGACTAATCTCCTATCTAAGGATGTCCCTTTTGAAATCACCAAGGAATGTACTCAGGCATTTGAAGTCATGTGTGATCAAGTTACCCAAGCACCTATCCTGCAGCCCCCTGATTGGTCTCAACCCTTTGAGACCATGTGTGATGCATCTGATTACACTGTAGGTGCAGTACTTAGGCAGAAAATAGATGGGAAACCCGTGGTCATTTACTACGCTAGCAAGAAACTTGATAAGGCTCAGCGTAACTTTACAGTTACTGAGAAAGAGCTGCTAGCTGTAGTATTTGCCCTGGAAATGTTCATATCATATCTTTTTGGGTTCCCATATTATCATTTACTCAGATCACACTACTGTGAGGCATCTCCTTGCGAAGAAGGATGCGAAACCATGACTAATTTGCTGGATTTTGTTGTTGTAAGAATTTGATCTCGAGATTCGTGACAAGGCAGGGAAACAGAATGTGGTAGCTGATCACTTATCCCACCTTCCTTCTGATATTATCAACCCTTCCAAACCCATTACTGAACATTTTCCCAATGAGCACCTCCTGACTATCAGTACAGGACTTTCATAGTTTGCTGATCTAGTAAACTACTTGGCATCACATCAAATACCATCCGATTGGCCAAAAGCCAAGAAGGACAGATTACTTTCTGATGCCAAGTACTACTTTTGGGAAGACCCATATCACTTCCGCATTGGTGCTAATCAAATCATCCAACGATGAGTTCTGGAAGCGAAAATTCAGGGCACTTTGTCCTTCTGCCTTGACCAGGCATGCGGTAGACACTTCTCTGGTCATAAAACTGCAGCAAAAGTCCTCCAGTGTGGCTTCTATTAGCCCATGATTTTCACAGACGCATACAATCACTGTAAGGCTTGCACTCGCTGCTAGACCTTAGGCAACATTAGCCACCATCATATGATGCCCTTACAGCCAATTCTCGTATGCGAAATCTTCGATGTTTGGGGGATTGATTTTATGGGATCCTTCCTTGTTTCGGACGGCTTCGAATACATTCTTCTCGCTGTTGACTACGTGTCCAAATGGATCAAAGTCATTTCGACTCAAACCAACGATCATAAGGTGGTTATCAAATTCATTCATCAGAACATCTTTTCTCGATTTGGGATTCCATGCGCCATAATCTCTTATGGAGGGACCCATTTCATGAATGCTCAATTCAGATCACTGACGACCAAATACGGGGTGTCACACCGAATCTCTACTCCTTATCACCCCAAACCAACAATCTAGCTGAGCTATCAAATCAGGAGATCAAGAAAATCCTCTAAGTCACTGTTTGGCCTAATAGGAAAGACTAGTCATCCCGACTTCCGGAAGCTTTGTGGGCTTATAGGACCACCCACAAAACCCAATTAGGCATGTCTCCCTTCAGATTAGTGTATGGGAAGGCATGTCACCTCCCCGTCGAATTGGAACACAAAGCCTATTAGGCAGTACGGAACTACAATCTCGATCTTTCTAAGGGAGGAACCCACAGAAAGCTTCAAATGAGATAGATCGATGAATTACGCCATGACGCGTATGAGAACTTGAGAATTTACAAAGAGCGGGTTAAGGCCTTTCATGACAAGCATATATCTAGAAAGATCTTTTTCCTTGGTCAGAAAGTTCTACTCTTTGATGCCAAACTCAAATTATTCCTAGGAAAACTCAGATCAAAATGGATTGGACCATTCCTTCTTTGACGAATCTTCAGAAATGGAGCTGCCGAAATAAGTCAACTCAGCCATAATTCAGAACCTTTTATCGTGAACGATCAGAGACTCAAACCGTTCATTGAACTCACTGATACAAATCTGGCTGAGATATCTTTTACCCTCCATTCTCCCTGAGCTCATTGCACTCGGCTAATGGCGTTAAACTCAATGCTTAACGGGTGGCAACTTGTTATTTTTGAAAAACCCGAAACCCTTCTTGACACATCTTATGCTGAACTCATATTGCACTCTAGGGTTCATCCACTAGAACAGCCGACTCCACCTCTAGTACTCATACCCGAGCTTGAAATCATTCGCAACAGTCACCCCGACCCATTCACCCACCCATCAGCTGTTCTAATGAATGATCTAAGCTGAACTCAAACCCACCTAATTTACAATGAGGACATTGCAAATCATATGCATGGGGGATATTAAAGTGCAAAACACCGTGAAAATCACTTCACAAGAAAGGGTTTCACAAAAAAAAATCACATATTTCAAAACTACCAGAAAAATAAAAAATTCTGGAAAAAGAACAAAAATATGAGAGGAGAGGAAATTTTGATGGCATATCAGATTTTGAGGAGAAAAAGGGAGGAAAAAAAGGTCAAAAAGGAGCATAATTTGAAAAGAAAAGAAAAAGAGGTAGTCATTAGTAAAAGATTAAGGAATTGACTTAGTTCTAGACCATATCAAAAAAAAGAAAATGAAAGGCAAAAAGTGTTAATAAAACAAAAAAGAGATTAGTAGGAATGCTGATTTTAGGCCTCTTGGGCTATAATCCTAGGCTTAAAAATTCAAGTACTCGCTACGATCTGGATAATCCTCAAGAGGTTGGGGAAAATGCGAAGATAAGGTATTAGGCCTAAGGCTTAGGGATTATTCAACCTCGTTAACTAACCTCTGGTTTGCGGGACTCGGTAACCTAAGCACCCTAATCCACACACAGTCTAGTTCAGTGCGCCTAAGTATCAAAATCACGCAAATGCATTTAACTTGTTCTGAAAGAGTCACCTAGATTAGGAGCGGCTGATCAACACAAGTTGATTTGGATGAGTTCCCGATGCGGAGAGGCGGGAAATTCCCCTCGAAGATGCGCAATAACATATCATCTCCTCGGTGCTTGTCTCCTAGGATATCTACATATCCTACCGGGGGCATGTAAGCACCCTATGCTGGTTTAGAAGCCATGGGTGGCATTATCCCAAAATGTTGATTGCCAGGGTCAAGATTTGGCTACAGAATGCCATGGGCAGGATTATCACAAAATTTCAAAAGCCAGGGTTCTAGGGGTTGCCATGGGCAGTGCTATCTCGAAGCATCGATTACTAGGGACCTAGCGAGGAGTGATGATGGGAACTAGGAATCCGATACATACCATGTTGTAAAGCCAATCTGAAGCTAGAAATAAAAAGAAAAGAGAGAGAACTCTCCAAAAATAAAGAAAAATTCCTCTATCTCTCTCTGACAAAAACGCACTACAAACTGAACCAGGCTAAATCATGTTACAAGCACGGGTGCTTTAACCACGGAGTTCAACGAACCTTAGGTTAGTTCCTGTGGGCCTTAGAAACCTTCGCGGTAGCCTGAGGCTAGAGCTGGTCAGGTCCAGATCTTGGTTGGTACTTGAGTACCTCTAGGCCTACTATCGGCATTCTAACCTAATCTACAAAAGGAAGCACACAGCAAAGTTTTTAAGCATCAAAAGGTTTTATGGTCTAGAATTAAAGTTAATACCTTGAAATCTTGCTATTGGACTAGCAAAAGATAGGCATGAGGGTATGATGGGAACACCATCATGAGCCATAACTAGCTCATTTTGACCCAATTAAGTCAGTAAATGCTCCTACATAACTGCCAGAGAGTCACAAGTCATTGCATAATCATTCTGAAGGAAAAATAAGAAACTAGGACAAAAACTGCAATTTTACCAGCTTAGCATAAACGCAGTACAACCAAGGATTTTCTTAGGGGTTGAATGAAGGTTAATTGGTCTTAAAAAGATAACAAGTGGGTTAGAACAATCAGAAAAGGGTTTGCACGTGTTTTGAGAATTAAATGACTTTTGAAACCCTAAAAATAGATCCACTTAATAAACTGAGGTTTTGATTAGGATAAAATTCACCTAAACCCTCTAAAATTCATAGAAAAATACTCTTTAGGGCTTAGAACCTTCAATTTGACCATTAGAACTTGTTTTGACCCAAAATAGAATCACAGATAGATATTTGCCCTAATTTAGGTTTTTGCATAAATTACCCAGTCAAACATAGTTGAAACCAAAATCCAACTTCACCATTGGATTCCTTAGGTCCAAATTAGGTTTGTACCAAAATTTGGACCTAAGATGAGTTTGTCTTGACATAGTTTGTAAATTGGTCCTATCTAATTTCATTTCTACCATTAACTTTCAAAACTCTTTCAAACAAGCCCCTAACTTTGTGGTTGTTCTCAAAAACAAGTCCCTACCACCATTAAACCTTTTCCTACTTACTCCGGCAACCTTAAAAAGGAAAGAACTCCCTGATTTCTTGATGAATCCCTTTCAAATTTGAAAGGGAAGTTTGTCAAGAAATTCCCTTCCTTTTGGACCCAATCCTAAGCCTTGAAACCTACCCAATCTCTCATGTGAATGCATGAGAGATTTGGGTATCAAAAAATTCCCAAACTCCGGTGAGCTTTCCAAGCTTCCCAAGCTCCAACTGACCTCCTCAGGTGTATAAAAGCACCCCCTGCTCATATCGAAGCCCTCAAGCTTGAACTCGACTTGAGAATCCCTTAAATTCCTCTCTCCTCCTCCAGCCGATTTGCTTTTCAAGCTCCGGTTACTCTCCCTACCTTCCCTCGTCGTCTAACCATAATACTAGTGGCAGACTCTTCCTCCTTGCTTTTCTCCACGTCGCGCAGCACTCGCCTGTGCTCCTGCCCTCCCTTCATCCTCGACCACCGTCTCTCTCAGAGCAGCTTCGTCTCCGACACTGGCCACACCTCACTCGGTGCCAACTCCGTTCCCCTTCTTTTGCCTCCCCTCCTAAATAACTCCTCGACTACCCCTCTTCATTTCCAGCCATTTGCCACTTCGTTTCGACTGCCGACTCGCCTCACCGCCCTCCATCTTCCACCTCACTGATGTACCTCCAGCGAGCTCACACAGCCACTACACTCCACCAATCCGGCCACTGTTCATTTCCACACCTCTACCATGTTCTAGAGAGCAAAAGCCCTCTGGTCTTCGAGGCTATTAGCCTCCCCACTGCTCCACCGAACATCGCACTGTTGCACCTCACCTTCCGTCGCCGTTTGGCCACCTTACGTACTCTCACACCTCACGAACACCGCCATTCAATTTCCCACGTCACGACAAAGCTTATGAACTATTTTAACTGAGGATCTTAGCCTATTTTCTTGCTTTCAGGTTCCTAGGTCTCGACCACCATTGACAAAGTTTCAACCGAAGCTTGAAGGTCTCATCACGTCTGCAGGTTCCAGGCGTCAACTCCAGGAAGAGCAGATTACCTCCAAGTGTATCCTCGCACAATCATTAGAGCTTTTTACCAAGTCCTCTGCGCCAATTCGAGGAAGGAAGCTACTGCTGCATGAAGGACGGAGGGTGGGATAGTCCCACCACGGAAGCGGAAAAGGACCTGAGCACGCATAAATTGAATTTGTGCTTTAGGCTTATTGCCTCAGCACACACAAGGGGTGAGGTCCTCGCATGTCTCCCTCACGTGCCTCGTCCGTGACATCTCCCCTGCGAACCTGGTGTGCCTGATAATTTGCCTATGCCCTGCACTCCTCGGCTGCGATCCACGCCCGCAGCCCTGGTCCTGTGTACACTCTAGGTTTGATTACCTGTATACCCGGTACTGTGGAAGGCTCTGGGAGAGCGTGACCCAGAGAGAGAAAGAGAGATTGCGTGGGGTAAGGGGTGGGTTTTGCCGTAGAGAGTGTTGGCTAACACGTAGCCAATTTGAGAAGTCCCCCTCCCTGTGTGAAGGAGAAGGCAGCAAAAGAAGAAGAGGCTGAGCAGAAGAAGAATAATCAGAGGGGAAAAGAAGAAAAGGACATTGTATCATCAGACATTTAAGTCATCTGATCCCATCTTTAGACGTCTGATTTGAATTTCTAAAGCTATAATTAACTAGATTGATATTGTGCTTCTACTTGCTATTACTGTATAAGGGTAACTTGTGATTTAAATCACCATTTTACGCTCCTCATTCTGCACATTGACCATTAATTTCTTATATCATTCTTAATCTTTTACTTCTTGTGCTCATTTATATTAATAATTGTGATCTTGAGCTTTAAATTCCATATTGCTCCCTGTGTTCGACCTCGAAACCTTTTCTAGTAATAAAATTTATTTTTTTGAGCGATATTTGGCTATACTACAACATGATAATCTTAAACATTGATTTAGCGTGAAAAACAGCCTTCAACTGCTCTGCCGCTTCCAATGTGGGACTAAACCATGACCCTTTCTTTGCGTGCATCTGCAGCAAGGAGGTTCCTCTGATTAGCATAGATGGTGAACCTCTTCCACTCAATTAATGGCTTGGAGACCTAGAGCTGTGACTTTCGCACATCCTGGGATTGAAACCTGGGACAGAGCTAGCAAGAACACGAGCTTCAAGGTTGCATGAAGCTCTGTTAATGGCGACGGCGGAGGAGATCCTGAAAATCACAATACGGGCTTGTAGCCCTAATTAAACCAGTTCACAAGCTTCGGCAAACCACAGCGAATGCATAGGGGTTGGTCTCGTGGTTAGTGGAGGTGTGTGGTGGTCTACGGAGGTCAGAGCAAGAACGCGACGGTGGGTGTGTTCGACGGAGCGGTGGAGAGGCTAATAGCCACCAAGATCAGAGGGCTTTTGCTCTCTAGGACATAGCGGAGGTGTAGGGAGTGTTGGCGAGGCGTATGGAGCGGTGTAGCGAGGGGAGAGCTTCGCCGGAGGAGTGGTCGGACGTGGAAGGGATGACGATGAACGGGTAGTAACGTGGTCGAAATTGAGTGTGGTTGAGATGAAAATGAAGTAGAGGAGGTAAGGGACTTATCTTGGTAGTTGGTAGATGAAGGGGAGTTGAGGCAGCACCGATTGCAGTATGGTCAACGTCGGGGAAGAAACTGCTCTGATAAGAGGTGGACGACAAGGATGAAGGAGGTGGGGGCGTCGGTGGGTGCTGCTCTACATGGAAGAAGGCAAGGAAGAAGAATCTACCGCTTGTATTATGGTTAGATGATGAGGAAAGGCAAAGAGGGTTTCCAGAGCTTGAAGAGCAATTCAGCCGGATGAGGAGAGAAGAATTTGAGGGTTACTCCGATCAAATTCAAGCTTGGGGGGTTCGGTATGAGTAGGAGGTGCATTTATAGACCTCAGGAGGATGGTTAAAGCTTGGGAAGCAAGTTTCCCAAGCTTGGAAATCTCATCGGAGTTTGGGAATTCCTTGATACTTAAATCTCTCATGCATTCGCATGAGAGGTTGGATAGGTTTTAGGGCTTAGGATCGGGTTCAAAAGGAAGGGAATTTCTTGATGAACTTCCCTTTCAAATTTGAAATGGATTCATCGAGAAACCAAGGAGTTATTTCCTTTTTAAGGTCGTTGGAACAAGTAGGAATAAGTTTAATGGCGGTAGGGACCTTTTTGTGAGAACGACGACAAAGTTTGCGGCCTATTTGAAAAGATTTTGAAAGTTAAGGTCAGAAACGTAATTAGACAGGACCAATTTACAAACTAGGTCAAGACAAACTTATCTTGGGTCCAAATTTTTGTACAAACCTAATTTTGACCTAAGGAATCCAATGGTGAGGTTGGATTTTGGTTTTGACCTTGTTTGACTGGATAATTTATGCAAAAACCAAAATTAGGCAATTGTCTGTCTGTGACTCTGTTATGGGTCAAAACAGGTTCTGATGGTCAAATTGAAAGTTCCAAACCCTAGAGAATATTTTTCTATGAATTTTAGAGGGTTTATGTGAATTTTATCCTGATCAGAACCTTAGTTAATTAAGCTAGTCTGTTTTTAGGGTTTCAAAAAGTCATTTAATTCTCAGAACACATGCAAACCCTTTTTTGATTATTCTATCCCACTTGTTATCTTTTTAAGACCATTTAACCTTTATTCAACCCCTGAGAAAACCCGTGGTTGTATTGCATTCATGATAAGCTGGTAAAATTACAGTTTTAACCCTAGTTTCTTATTTTTCCCTCAGAATGATTATGCAGTGACTTGTGACTCTCTAGTGGTTATGTAAGAGCATGTACTGACTTAATTGGGTCAAAATGAGCTAGTTATGGCTCATGATGGTGTTCCCATCAGCGTTGCCGATGGTCACCGGAGGTGGCCGACTGGTGGAGAACCAGCCGGCGGTGGTGGCTTCCTACGGCATGCGTGGACTGCGAGAAAGTCAGCTATGGATGTAGGCGAGCTCAAGGTGTCGAGGTGAGGTCAACGGTGTTGACGGCGTGAAGTGTGATGGCCGGATGAGGCAGCTACGTGTGGAGATGAACGACAGGTGTTGGGTTCTTCTTGGAGAGGAAGAACATTGCATGGTGAAGGGGGAAAGGCTGGTTGCTATGGTTGTGGGCTCGAGGGTGAACGTGCATGATTAGCCCATAGTTGTGGGTTATTTAAGTACTTAAGTGCCTACACATTAGGTTAATTCTAACATTTATTTAGTATAAATTAGGATGTAAATAGATTAATTCATAGTTTTAATCTAATTACATAATCCATACATTGCATTCATATCTTAAGTGCATTTAGAATTAGCTTAGAATAGCATTCATCTAATTAGATAACCAATTAGGTATATTGTTTTTATTAACATAGAAGTTGAGGGTCTATACATAAATAACCCTAATATTTTAATAATATTTGCTTTATTCGTCTTCTTTCAGAACGGCTGGCTGCCGCTCCAACGCCCGGCTGCTGCAGTGATGAAGCCATTCAAGGGGGAGCGGATGTGGTGGATCTGGTCGGCGGCTGATTTCAAAATTGTTCAAGACACTATAAAAGGAGCACGGAAGCTGCCGGCTGCAGCAGGCCTCCGCCACCGACTCACCACTGTGCAGAGAGATCCTCTCTCTTCCACTCCACACTGCCGGCCTCTACCGTGGCGGCGAGTCTCCACCACCGTGGGCGTGTGGTGTGACAGGCCACACCGCCATCCGGAGCTCGCCCGCATTACCGTGAGCACCTTAGCGTGCAACTCCCTCGCCGTCGTCGCCGACCACCGTCACCAACCTACTGATCAGCCACCCTCTCAGTAACTTAAGACGTCTGGGAAATTTCCCAGACGTCTGAAGTTACCCGCTCACTTCACCGCACACGCCTGAAGTCGCCTGCAGACCCCTTCCCGCACCTGCAGAACCTTCAGCGCACCCACGTCCGTCAACCTTCAGCTCAAACACGCACAACCGCCTGCAGTCCACGCCGTTCACCACTGTGTCTGCAGAACCGCCAGCAACCGACCTCTGCGCCCTCCACCGCTCACCGGCTGCTGACCTGCGCACGCCTGCAGATCAGCCCGCGCTCTCCTCCAACGCCTGCAGACCAGCCTGCAGCATCCTCCAACAGCCTCTGCAGCTTCCACCGCACACGCCAACCGCCTGCAGACCACCACGCAAGCGCCCCCTCTGCAGCTTCCACCGCACAGCCATCTGCAAACCACCGCGCAAGCGCCCCCTCTGCAGCTTCCACCGCACACGCCAGCGCCCGCCTGCAGACACCCGCAGCCACGCCTCCGCGCACCAGCGCCTTCCGCAGACCCTCCGCGCGCCCACGCACAGCCACCTGCAGAACCGCCAGCAATTGACCTCTGCAGCTACCACCGCAGCCACGCCTCCGCGCGCCAGCGCCCGCCTGCAGACCACCGCAGCCACGCCTCCGCGCGCCAGCGCCTTCCGCAGACCCTCCGCGCGCCCACGCACAACCGCCTGCAGCACCTCCGCCGGAGCTCGTCCGGCCACCTCCGGCCGCCGCGCGACTCGCCGTCACCACCGATTCGAAGCCCTTGATCCAAGGGACCTCCGCCGAGCTTCCCGCGCCCAGCCATCGGCTCCTCGTCGCGCAAGACAACGGGGAAGAATTCCCCTGTTTTGCTACAGTAAAGCATTGATTAAGATTTACATTTTCTGCCATTGCCAGATTTTATTCATATTCTATTCACTCTGCATTGCGGAAAATATCCTGTAGTTTATCATAATTGCCATTTCAGCATTATTTCTTGCTTAAACCTTAATCTAAAGGCAATCTTGGCTTAAATTGACTCCGAACAAACATTTTTAAGTGGCGCGAATTTTAATACGTTATTGCCTCCCTGTGGAAACGACCCGCTCCTCTGCGAGTGGTTATTTCTTATTAAAAATTGATTAGTCGATTTTTCCACCACATTAAACTACAAACGACTTAAAAGTGAAAGATCGACCCGATCAGTGCACGCAAGGACGAAGCATTATGGCTGCACGCGAGGTGGCCTCCTACGCAGTGGCGTGATCACATGAGAGCGTGACCGCATTGTGGCTGCTTGTGAGGTGATGAGGCAGGCAGTGTGCAAGGGTGGTGTGCGTGGGTGTTGGTGGAGCTGGATGCACTGGTGGCACGCCGTGGACGCGAGGAGGTGGATGCCCAAGGATACGTTGTTGGTTGTGTGTGCGCACAGTTATGGGTGTGCATTGTGGAGGATGTTGGGTTCTTCTTATGGGTAGCAGGAGGTTGAAGACAGGGAGGATAGGGAAGGCAAGAGCAGGTTGGTGGTGTTCTAAACACACACTGCCACCGTGTGACCGGCGAGAGGCGAGGGCGATGTTGGGGAAGCTGGGGCCACCGTGCGAGCTTGGGGTTCACGGTGCACATGAGAGGTCCACTGTGGAGAGCGAGGAAGAGGTCCCTTCAATGGTCATTGCGCCTCTTCTTTTAAACACCTCTCTTGTTTGTTTCTCCCACCACGAATCTCCACAAACAACCTGACGAGTAAATCTGATCCATTGGGGAGGCATTGCATTGAAGCCATGCAGTTGCTAGAAGTCTGTTGGTGAGGGTGCGGTGGCTGGTGCGGGCGTGAGGAAGACGTGGACTCTACAGGGAAGAAGATATAAAGAAATTGGGTTATTTACAAAGATAATCCAAAATAATGCATGTAATGCATGCATGTCACTATAATGCAGATTATCTTCTATTACATGTGAATCCAATATATAAAATATTCATGCAAGTATTTTTATAAAATAATCTATTTACAAATCTTAAGTAGGCTATGTACATGTAGACATCATTCTAATATCTAGGTAGTTATGCATTCGATTAGCCCACAAATGTGGTCTCATCACCAGGGTTAGGCCTTGGACACTAAGGTTCTAATTCATATCCCCAATCAAAGTTATCCCAACTAGGAGATGGGTAATCATAAGTTGAGTCTGGATAGTAATTATCTTGAGGATACGTGTTGGTAGGAGGGTAGGATTGGAAATGTGTGAAAGATGTGGAAGGATACATTATGGAGTAGGAGGGAAATTAGAAGAGAAAAGGTGCCCTGCAGTACAATCAACCAAATTTGTCCTTGTTTGAGTAGCTTAAAGACCTACAGACTCCCAGGACCCATCCTAAGATTATAAATGATTTAGTCTACTTTTATCTCGTCAATCCAACCAGTTAGAGGTAGGGGCTGGGGAGAAGGTTCTTCCTTTGGCTTACGCCTCCAGTTCCTTTGATACCCCCCAACCGCAGTCGTTTGACGCTACTCCCCTAGCTAGACATTAGATGGACCAGTAGAAGCAGATTGATTGAAAACAATCTCAATCTGAGCCCTAAAGAGCAAATCAATCCTTAAGGCCAACGTCTACTCAGTTTTAGTTAGGCTTGGGATGATCGTGCTCTAGGAATGTGATGGGCCCTTTAGATGGGTTGTGCCCTTAATGATTAGTTAAAATGAATGTGTGTACACAACCAGGGTTTTCAAACAAGGTTATTTGATGATGTGTATTTTAGGGTTTAACCTTGTTTAGTAGCTTTTAAGGTTTAATCTTTAGATTATTCAATCAAGGTTCAGTAGAACAGTCCATGTTTTGAAAGCACTGGTGATGATATATTCCTTTAGAAATCAAAAAATGATGTGGAGTGCCTGGTTCAGCCCTAAAATTCAACCCTAAGTGGCAAGCTACTTCATGGATCAGTTTTATTGAGTGGTGTGGCCCAAACAAATCAATCAATTGGCCTATTCACATCATAGATTACGGCACACAATGTCTTAGCCTAATTAGATTTCTACTCACTTTTGTGATTGAGTTGAAGTGTACTAGGTCCACAGGTCATATCCTGGTTAAGTGGTAGAATCAAAGTGATTGTGCACCTTAGGATGAGAATTTGTGGGTGTTAAGTGTGTCTCTTTTAATTAAATCCCACAAGAGAAGAGTATTCTTTTTGCTTTTTTGAATTTATGCAGGTGGGTAAGGTGAGGTGAAGTGACAATCAAACAATCAAATCTATCCTAGGGTTTATAAAAGCACCTAGGTTGATTTGAGTTTGAGTTATTAGTGTGGCAAAATGGAAACTAGGGTGTGGGTGGTGGGGTAAACTTACAGAACCTTCTAACTTCACTTTACACCGATCTATCTACTTTGGCTCACCTTGGAACGATACCTATAATGACAGAAAGAAAGGAGAAAAGTGAGCTAAAAAGTTAAGTAAGGAAGAAAAATGCGAGAAAAACCAAAGAGAGTTGCCTCCCCGGCAATGGTGCCAAAATGATGAATGGATTTTGGCAAAGTAAAATCAGGGTTTCGAGAACTTGTCGTAGTAGTTCGCAAAACACATTATCAAATACAATTTTTAATTAAAACTCCAAGGGAGACCTGGGTGAAACACGAGGTGATGTTTACTTTCATTGAAATCCGTGCTTCATATTATTTCTTTTTGTTGTTTTAGGATTTTGTTATTTTTTTCTTTTGTTTTTGCAATAAAGAGGCAAGCAGAATAATTTCACAAAGTGGAGAACACAAATGGATATGCCACAATGTCATTCAAACATCAATTACAATATCCGAAAATAAAAGAGATAGGGGTGAGAAGAAATCTCCCAAATCAGTATTTGGCGAGATGACGGTGCTTGGCGGCAACTTCGACGAAGGGGGTGAGGTGTTGGACGATGGAGGTGAGATGCAGGAGGATGCCGAGTAGAGGAATGCTTCACTAAGGCTTTGGAATGGGGATGAGGAGATGGAGGTGATCTTCTACCAGAATGGAGGTGGGAGGATGGCTCTAAGGTTTCTGACAAGTTCATTTTTGCGTGTTTTGAAATTGTCGAAAATCGTAGTATAGTTGCGCTAAACCCTTGATCAAAATATTTAATTGTTTACGAAACTCGCGTAGATTTCTTTTCTTTTTAGAAGTTGAGTCTCGGTCGTTCGTCTCTGGGAGGTGTGAAAACGTGTTGAGATTTGGATCCACTTTTCTAACCTAGATCTAATCTAACCTAATATTTTTGGTCTTTTTGTACTCTGCGAATTCTTTTTGTGTTTTTGATTTTTATTTTGAAACACGAAATGAAACCTAGATCCAGATGTGCTAGCGAAAACCTAAGTGACTACGTGCATCTAAGTGGGGCCATGGTGGCCATGCATGGTGTGACAAACCTAAATGGGATGCTCCTAAGTACACTAATAAGCATGCATCAAAGTTGTAAGACGTGAAGATAATAGCATGCATATAAAACCATTAGATAGGAGTATCTTGCATCAAAAATTAACTCACTATAAAATCTGGATACATGGAAATAAAGCTAAACTAAAGAAAGGGATCAACCAAGAGAGGCTAAGGAGAAGCCTTCTTGGCCATCCACTAAAGAGAGGAGGATGGGTGTGTGCACCCAAGTAGAGAGAGGAGGATGTTGCACCCTTTCTCTACCAATGGCCATCCTTGAGAAAACCTTGAGGGGGGCCTTCTCTATGGCTGTCTAAGAGGAAAAGAAAGTAGGGGCATGGATCCTTTATGGTGGAAGAAGAGGGCACACCCACAAGAAGAAAGGAGAAGGTGTTTCATCCTTATGCTCTTCTTCTTCTTGCCACCCTTGAAGAAGCTTGGAGGAGAGCTTCTTCCTAGCTGTCCATGGAGGGAGGCTTGGAGGAGGAGGATGGCCTTGAGAGGGAGAGGAGGAGGTGTGGTCGCAAGTTGAGAGAGGAAGAGAGTGAATGAAAATGAATGAATTTCGTGGCCCTTCATTTTGTCCTTATGGGAAGGCTCCATTTGGTTGCCACTTTTGGTGGCTCCGAAAATAGCCAATGCCACCATTTTAGGATCTAGGTTTGACATAAGTTTTAGGGTTTCCAAGAGAGTGTGAGTGGGTTTGGTAGGGGTAGAATAGGAAGGTGTGTGTGAGTGTGGGGTGTGTGTGTTTTTCATAGGGCTAGGTTGTGGGTTTTGGTAGGATTAGGTTCTAAATAGGTTGGGTCAATCTAGATTAGGTGGGTATGGACCTAATTAGGCTTAGGAAAGTCTAATTGGATAGCAGTGAGCCTAATTAGTTCTATGTCAAGTCTAATTGGATGTGTGCATGTGATTAGGCTAGGGTAACCCTAATAGGTATGAGTCAATTAGATCCTGGGTGGATCTAATTGGGCTCGGGTGCACCCAACCAACTGTAGATGCACCCAATTAGGTATGGGATGGTTCAATTGGGTTAGGGATAGGATAAGTAGGGCTATGGATAGTGGACTAGGCTTAGGAGGTCTCTAATTAGGTTTCCTAGGGTGTCCAGTGGGGTTCCTAGGTCAAAATAGGCAAGATCAAGCTTCTAGCACCAAAATCAGGAACCAGACAGTAGTATCAGACGTCCAGAATAGTGGTCAAACATCTTATATTACAAAATTGGATGTGTAGACATTAAATTAGATGTCCAATTCTGTGTCAGTATGAGTTCTGCCTTCCTAGATTGTTATTCAGCAGAAATCAGACATCCAGCCAGATATCTGGACATCTTAAAAGGTGCTGAAGAGTGGGTTTTAGGTTTTCTAAGGTGGGTTTTTGTTCCTATGTGTTTGGGAGAGGGATAGGGTGGATAAGAACATGGATAGTGCTATCCATGTTTGGGTTTTGAGGCTAAGGTGTCATAATGGAGGTGGTTTTGGGTTTGCAAAGGCTGTCGTAGGGTTTCTAAGGTTAGGGATAAGGCTATCCTCCTCACTCCTCTTATCTGGATCAGTCTTCTTCCTTTATTGCTTTATTTTACTATCTCCTTCATCCTATATCACTTTGTTACTGGCAAATAGTAAAAAAACCATTAACTAGTAGGATATCTCATCTTATTCTAAATAGATTGATGTAATGCATGATATGCAAGATATGAGTGCAATATCCACAATCAGTTTATTTAGGTTGATTAGGATCCATGATTGGTGTGCAATCAGTTTCCTATGAAGATGGTGAGATAGAGGGCGAATATTTGGTGGGGTATAGGAGCATTACACTAATAGGAGGCCTTTGAAGCTTGGTAATAAGCTCTAAGGGAGCTTTAGTAGGCTACTAGAGCTTAGAAGTACGTGGGAGTACAGTAGGTAGAGATGGTTTGGAAGGGAAGGGGACATGGGGTTTATATAGTGGTGGAATGGAGATGTTTTGTAATCATAGGTCTTCAACGACATTTAAAACGTTGCTAAAGACCCACCGAGGGTGTTGCTATAGCATTCATACGCCTTGGCTGACGTGAGGAGGTGCGACTACAGCTGGCATAGTGGAAGGAGATCTCCAGCCGTTGGATCAAGCGTGGATGGTTGAGGTCGCGAGGAGGAAGCTTGCGGAGAAGGCTTTTGAATCCCACACCTACTGGCATATGTGATCCCAACCATTGGATCCTTCATTGCATGGCTGGGAGGTGACCACAGATCACACCATCACTAGTTTGAATGCGCATGGACCGTGCCTTCGAGAAGATCCGACAATCGAGAGCGCATCTGGTCATCTTAAATGAGGACTCTCATTGTGCATGTGAGATTGGGTGTGCCTCCTCACGTCGTTGGGTGGCATTTGATTGTGCGTGAGCAATCTTAATCGCTCGATCAGGATCCAGCGATCTAATTTCGTCGGCATTGGAGGGGGCGCAGAGGATTGAGGCTCGAACCTGCGCCTCTTATTTGCAGAGCAGGCACTTTACTGTTTAGCCAAGGAGCTGCTTAGCGTGTGGAGATGAGGTGCGGCCGCGCTCCTCGACCGTTGGAAGAAGATCCAATGGTCGAGATGGTGTCTTCCTTGAGATGCTTAAGGCTGGGCGACGAAGAGAGCTTCTCAGCCTGTTGGATTGAGATCCAATGACTGAGATCACTCCTTACGGTGAAGCTAGGGAGGCTATGGCTCATGTAGGGTGGCCTAGATGGTACCAAGTGGCGTCATTTGGGCCATCCATCTTCTTCTAATAAAAGATGTTACGGAGCTCTGATTGGGGTGATTTTTGCGTTGACGGATCCATCCGTACATGCACACATCTGATAGGGTTACCAGTAAAGATGATAGGAGAGTTCTTTCCTAGTAGCTCAAAGACTTAGGAGTGTATAAATGCGTGCATTGGTGCAAGGATCAAACAAGTGTGCATACACCAAAAAAGTTTGAATTTTTTTTTTGAATTGCAACACAATGTCTCAAATCAACTCCTTGGGTTTTATATGTTCCACCTATTGATTAGTCCTTTTTCAGAAAAAGTGACCACTTGTTAAATCGTTTCAAGACAACTTATGTGGTCTTGGAATTAAGTCTAAAATGCAATGCGTGATCAGAATTTCGATGCAAAGTAAGAGAATGCGTACCTTTCTCCCAGCAATCAACAATGCGAGAATGCACGCAATGCAGAGAAATAAATCTAGAGGCTGCTCATACAGACCTGAATGATTCATCCTAGGGGCAGGCAGCTTCTAACAGGCAACTTGTGTTTTAATTTTTTTTTTAAACTACTTATGCACAATCAAGAATAAATAAATAAATAAAATCAAGCCACAAAAGAAAGTAAAAACCTAAATCTAAAGAAAAAGAGAACAGACTCCCAAAAATTACCGAACACAAGCCTAAAACAAAATCGGGGAACAAACCCCTAAAACTGCACCCCAGAACAAGGGTCCCAAACCAAATGTATGTGAAGTCTAAACTAAATCTAAACTAATATAATATACTATCTATTCTATCTATTCGGAATGGAGGAGTTGATGCTTGCAGCTTCCTCAAATTTTTCTCTTCCGAATTGTGGCTCAAGGTCCACCTCAGTTGTGCGCATGGTAGCTATGTTGCTCCTAATGTGTGGCAAACAAATGGTGGAGGGTCGCCTGATCTCTGAGGCTGGTGCGGCAAGATGTAGAAGATATGTGTACCTCGCACCAAAAAGATCGAAGTTAAAAATGCCTCAAAAATAATGTGTGAACAAATAAATAGATAAATGCGAGTTTAACAAGCCCGTTGCCTCCCGGCAACGGCGTCATTTGACGCGGTGATTTTTCACTTTTGATTAAGTTTCGCACATGAAATAACGCGTTATTGTAGTATGCAAGTGGTGGAAAAATTGACCAATCAACAATTAAAATAACCACTCAATTAGGAGTGGGTCATATCCACAGGGAGGTAGTGGCCTATTTAAACTCGCAAGGGTCAAAAATTGATGTTCACTATTAATTTCGTCAAGAAATCAAGCCAAAATCACTTTTCAAATGAGATAATATGACTTTAACATGATGATATTGTATTTATGAGAAAGAGGGAGGTTCTTTGCATAAAATCATCAGAATAATTTAATCAGAAAATGAAGTTCACAATGGCATGAATCATAAAAACTAATTGGTTGTTTACTGTAGCAAAACATGGGAAAACTTCCCCTTATCTGTGTGCGAGGAGGAGGTTATGGCTGGAGGTGCGAAGCTCGGAGGAAGATCACTAGACCGAGGGCTTCGCGGTGGTGGCAACGACGAGTTGCGAGGTGGCCAGAGCAGGTCGGACGGAGCTCTGGTGGAGGTGGGCTCCGACAGCTCTTGCTGCTAGCTGCACTTGCTGGAGGAGGTGCAAAGGGGCATGTGCGGGTGCTGCAGGTGGTGCATAGGGGCGCTGTAGTTGGTGCGGAGGCTGCTGTTGCGGGCAATGAGGCCACACGCACAGTTGGAGGCACATTGGCTGTAGGTGTTGGAGCTACATGGGTGACGAAGGCGCTAAAGGGGCAGGAGTGCTGCGGTTCTGGCGGAGTGCATGCAAGTCTCGCGTGCGCGTAGGAGAAGGCGCACCTGCTGCTGTGTGCACGGAGGGCTGCGCAAGCTGGGTGCGCCGAAGGTGCTGGCGCAGCGTGCGGGCACTGGTATTGGAGTTGCAAGGGATGAGGCTGCACGCACTGCTGGAGGGTAGCTACTGTTACTATGCACTGGAGGTGGAGGTGTAGCGTGGAGGGGTGCACGTGGAGGTGCAGCAAGGATGGCGAGGCGAGGAGGCGGCTGGCGCACAGGATTGGTGCTGCTACAGATGGTGAGGTGTGCGCGGGTAGTGGAGGCACGTGCTTTAGGTGTTTGGGTTATTTTTGGTGGAGGAGAAAAAGAGGAAGGAAAAATGAAGAGGAAGGTTTAGGTCAGACATCTGGGATCATTCCCAGACATCTTAACTGGCATGGCTGGTTGCTGGCAGTGGTTGCTGGTGCTAACTGCATGGCCTTTAGGCACACGCTCGCGGTAACCTGCACAAGCCACGGATGGCGCGGCGGTCTGTCACGCCGCTTGCCTGCAGTAGTGTGGACTTGTTTACATGGTTGAGGCTAGCGGTGGTGATGTGAAGAAGCTCAAAAGCTCTGTGCATTGGTGGGTCGGGATGGTGGTGGCCTGCTGAGCCTAGTTGAGGCTCTCCCTTTCTTATAGTTGCAGAGGAGTGCAGACGCAAGCAGACGTTGGTTGAAGAAGCAATGGACATCGTGGGAACAAAGATCCACGATTGTCTCTTGTGCATTTAGCCGGCGCAATTGTTTGCATGCATCTGTTGGAGATAAAATAAAGAAATTAAATGTGGGTTATTTATTTATAAGCCCTTAAAAGAAATGTGAAATAAAATAATGCATGTAATGCAACCAAAAAAATTAACTATTCTAATACATGTCATTCTAAATGAATTCTAAGTATGAATGCAATGCATGAAATATGTAAATAAATGAATAATTAGACTAATCTATTTACATCTTATTGTATGCAATTTATATGCCAATATTAATCTAATTCCTAGGCATTTAAGTAACTTATTAGCCCACAAATATGGGCTCATCAGCTGTTATGAGGTGCATCCGCCTACTATGTCACCGACCTTAAGAGGTTGCTTTTGGGTGTGTTCGCCCGCTATGTCATTAGCCTTAAGAGGTGGCTTTGGGGCGCATCCGCCTGCTATGTACCAGCCTTTAGAGGTGGCCTTGGGGCACGTCCATCCGCTATGTCACCGACCTTAAGAGGCAGCTTTGGGGTGCATTCGCCTGCTATGTCACCGACCTTAAGAGGTGGCTTTGGGGCACATTCGTGATCAGCCTTAGGAGGCGATTTTGAGGCACATCCACCTACTACGTTACCAGCCTTAAGAGGCAGTTTTGAGGAGCATCCACTCGCTACGTTGTCGGCCTTAAGAGGTGCTTTGGGGCGCGTTTGCCTGCTTTCTCCGTAGGTAATGGACAGTTACACCGGGGTTGAAATGGTGTCTTGTTATCTAAAGAGACCAGCATTTATTGCCGTTATGGTGAGGTGATGACCTCATGTGACGTGCCGACTATTGATGGAACCACCCTTTTTCTGCGACAAGGGATACGTGTGTAGGGGTCTTAAATGCTTGTAATGATGGCAGTGGTTTTCTTTGCCTTTGGTGGTTCATTTATATATAGGAGTGGTGCATCATGGTTAATGATCCACCTACCTCAGGGAGTTCCTGTGTGAAGAGCCTTTACTCTTGGCAGAGCAGTGTGAGGATACGTCCTTTGTCGGAGCGCCACCATGTCGAAACCTCTTAAAGGTAGAAGCCGTCATGTAGGGTTTTGCAAGCAAGGGTAAGCCTGTTGCTTCTTCTTCTTCTGGTATCTCTTCTGAGACTAGGTCCTTGTACAGTTTTTCATCAAACTCTTGTAGTCGGTTTGCTATTTTGTCATTTTTGGGGGAGTATAGGCTTGCTGGGGTGTCATTCAAGGCTTGTGGGTTTGAGAGCTGTCTATGTTCAAACGGGACGAAGGTCATGTTTATCATATGTAAATATGCCATAGAGCATGGTTTACGGGTGCCTTGAATCCCTTTGTTTCCTCCTTCCTTTGCTTTTACCGCCTTGCCCCTTCGTAGCTCAGCCTTAATTGTTGGCTGATGTTGAACGCCTTTACCGCCCTTTGCCTACATTTGGGGATTGTTCCCCATCTAGCTTTCTTCCGCTTGCCTGTTGGGTAGATTCCCTTGAAAGTGAAAAAGAGCAAGCCTCCCTCCGACATTTATACGTTGTATAGCCGACAAGTCGAATATTGGATAGTGGACCTCCCTGATAGTTTGAAGGGGCAGGAGCACCATTTCTTTTTTCTCTCCAATCTTGAAGACCTTTGGAGTCCCCTACACTTGGCAATGTCCGCCTAAGAAGGACCAGTCACCTCGAGTTGAGGATCTTGACCTGTCCATGAGGGCGGACGTAGAAAAGTTAGTTAAGTTTGTTCCGATCACTTGGTCGGAGCGTTTAACATGCGAAATCGATGTTTAAGATTGATACGTTGTAGTACAGACCAACATCGCTCGTCAACAAATATAATTTATTACTCGAATTTAAGTCTGAGGTCTAACATAGGGAGCAAATATGGAATTCACGCACTAATCTTAATCATAATACATATGAGCACAATAATTAAGCCAATAATGATATTCAAGGAAGAATAATTACTCAAAAATTGATCATCAGTGTATAACATGAGTTTGACATAGCAAAAAGAATAGAAATAATCCTAAAACGTGGTGATTTAAATTGCCTTTTAGATCCACATTTAAGCATGCATCTTAACCATCATACTTAAATTATTCAACAGTAATTCAAATAATGCCACAGTCAGATGACAAGCATTTAGATGGTACAGTGCAGAGGCATTGTTCATCTTCTTCATCTATTCTCTTCCTTCTTCTTTCTTTTCTTAGCTTTCACTGCTCTTCCTCTCTTCCTTAGGTTTCCTTCCTTCCTTCCCCATGGCTAAGTGTTCATCCAACACACAGAGGAGCAAAACCCACCCTCCCTCTCTCTCTCTCTCTTTCTCCTCTTCTCTTTCACTGAAACTAGGTAATCAGATCGAGTATTCGGGTCAAGCGCATACCCGGGTCTAGGGCTACAGGCATGGGTTACAGCCGAGTGAAGGTAGGTATATGGGTCAGGTGAGAAGGGTAAGGAGGACCTCACCCTCATGTTCTGAGGCAATAAGCCCAAAACACGAATTCAACTTATTCAGCCTCAGCGCTTCAGCCACTTACGATATGATACTAATCCCACAACTTTTCTCCTCGCGCACGACCTAAGCTTGCGTGAGGTGTCTTCGTCCAATTTGAATAGGAGTTGTGGTCAATCACCCTAATTGACTAGGCAAAGGTGTTTGTGCTTTGATTCCACGTCACCTAGGACTTGCACCTGAAGCTGGGATCTTAGGAACATGGCCGGAGCTTGCTTGGAGCTGCTTTAGTAATGGCAGCAATGGTCAGCAACCTGAAACACAAAGTGTGGCCTTGTAGCTTTGTCAGAGAGGCTCAATAGGGTTGCAAAGATGCGGCAAAGGCATTGGTGGCGGTGGCGTGCTGCGAGGGGGGTCGGAGATGGCTGGAGAAGGTGGAGGAGGTTAGAAATTGATGGGTTGTTCGATGGTGCTTTTGTGTGGGAGGAAGGGCTAATAGGTATAATGGTTTGATTCGTGGAGTCGAGGCGGAGGTATAGGGAGTTTTGGTGAGGCGTGTGATGTAGTGGAATGATGGGAAGGCCTCACCGGAGTGGTTGCCAAAGTAGAGGGAGGAAAGTGGGTTGCGTAAGCGTCGAGGGATGTTTTTGAGATTTTTGGGTAGGGAACTAACCTAAGATGGTAAAAGATCTAAACTAACCTTAATCTAATGGATGAAAGGGGCGGAGTGGCATTGGTTTTGACAGGATGGCATCGTGGAAGATGAAATCTCTATTGAGGTGGACGATGAGGAAGAGGGCTTCTGAGGGGCGCTTGCCTGTGTTGCGAGATGCGGACGAATGAGACGAAGAGGAATCTGCCGACTATTGTCCGTGACGGTAGATGAGTGATGATGAAAATGGTTGTTGGTGATAATTGTTGACACCGATGCTCCCCGGCAACGGCGCCAAAATAATGATGATGGTTGGTTGATGATGGTGTAATGTGTGTAATGTGTGAATGACAATGATAACAATGACACCGATGATCTACAATGTGTATATAACACAATGGTTGTATGATGATGAATGATTATTGTTATGATCATGTCGTTGTAGTATAGGGTGTATAATATAACATTAAGGATGTCGTATAGTGGTGAGTATGGGTGAGTACCAGTCATTACAACCATTATTATCATTTGCTTATTTATCTAATTTTTACTGGTTTTGTTCCAGGTCGTTCTCTGGGAGGCAATTTATTGAATTTAATTCAGTCACTCTTTGATTATTTCCAAAATTGTCTTCTTATTCAAAAAGAAACTTTACACTTAAAGAATGAATGAATGAATGTTTTATTTACCTAGTTACTAAGAAGTGCTTGCAAAAATACTAACTATGAACAAGCATCAAACAATCTATTATTATACTCTAAACTATGTATTTACAAGTTATACTATTAACACTAATATGTTAGTTCATACTACATTAGGATACCATAGTGTAAAAACTTAACTTACTAGTCTTTCGTTTATAGTGACATATATATCAGTTTTAGTGACAGATATAAACGTCGCTAAATCTTAGAAAACACTATATACAACCTAAAGAAGCAAACTGAGGTCTTTAGCGACGTTTATAGTGTCGTTTTATTCTGTTAGTAATTATGTGGGTTTACTTACACGTATGCATATTACTTATTCTACTGCTGTATGTACAGTAAGTCTTTCTGTTCTTGTTATCTCTTGTGTTCCTTCTCTTAAGTCGTCTGTCCTTCCAATTTCCTCTGTGTGGTATTTCAGAGGCTGCGGTGGAGACGGGGTTAGGCTAACATCCTTAGTGTAAAATGTGTTTAATTAGCGGGCGCGCTTTTCGAGGGATACACAGCACCCTACAGGTGGGATCAGACCTCTACTAAGCGCGCCCTAATCTCAGATTACATGTCTTAGTTACGTTTTCAATCTCAGCGTCAGGCCTCAGCCCAACGGCCTTACAGCTCGCACACGCTCGGGCCCCCGGCCCCATAGACAAAACGCAGTTCACCACAAATCGGGTAATCGTACCGGATATAACAGGCAGTGTCTCGGGCGCCCTATACCTTGACGACTGCTTACAGTATAGCATAAATTATATTTATATGGCTGCGTTTGGTTTGCAGCACACGATGTGGCGCTATTCCAGCGCCACATCGTGCGCTGGAAATCAAACGCAGCTGCGTCTGTGCGCGTTTTTGGCCCTCGATTTGGGGGCCATAAATTATTAAAAAAAATAAAATAAAATATGGTAAATAAAATATTTACGTAATAATACATAATTGATTAATTAATTTTGAATTTTAAATATTTTTACTATACAAATAAATTCGCTAAACTAGGCTGATTATACAGGTTGATTTAGGTGATTAAATAGTTAATTACTTATAAAATAATTAGTAAATGGTCTAATTGACCTTAAACAGTTTTAACTTACATACTTAAGTATTTAATACATATTTTTATTGTATTTTTACGAATTTATTTATGTTTTATTTAGGCTAAAATAGCAATTCTGTGTAGTTTATAATTAAAACTAAGTTACAGTAAGCTGTACTAGGTATAATTATACTTTGACTAACTTAAATTACTTAATATATATATATATATTCCCAACTTTATAGATTTATTTACTTGATTATTGCTCTAACTTATTAACTTAGCTACTAAATAAGTAATTATAAATCTGTACATACATATATACATAAATCAGTAAATACATACATAATAGATTAGTATATATACATATTTTTACATAGATTACATATGTATATGAATTTCTGTACTGGTTTTTATACATATTTACAGTATAACTATGTATCTAACTTACATAATTAGGCTATATGTTATAGTTATAATACTATGGATAGGTATATTTACAGTTTTAAAATAAGTATGATTAGGTTTTAGTAGGAAGTTAGGAAATGAGGGAGGAAGGGAGTTTAGAGAAGAGGGGAATGTAGCTGCTAGATGCAGCATGTTGCTGTATAACTGGGAATAAGATTAAATTCAAAACAAACTAAACATTGAAGAGATGAAATCCAAATCTGAAAGGGGTTTAAATCTCATGAAAATCTCATGTAAATTCAGCTCAAATACTCATTGGGAAAAACCTTATCAGAAGCATCCTTTCAGATCAAAACAACAAATGGCATTGAGTTAGCTCTTCCTAATGCTATAGACAGCATGAAGGAAGACTTAGCTCGATCAATTAAAACCAACAACATACAATCCCAGTTTCTTGCAACCTTAAGGAGTATGGAAAACTCCTTAGGTTAGAGAATCACCATACAGAAATGATCATCAACACAAATAGTGTATGGCAGTTCTGAAATAGCAAAAAGAGACTAAGAATGCATTAAGGAAATTTAATGGAAGCTGGCGAATGCATTCAAAACAAAGTATACTCAGAATCATGAGAGGCTCTTCTGATTGGCTCTCTGTCATCAGAGAGCTTCTCAGAATCCTTGCCTACAATGAAAACCAAAAATCCCTTCAATTTGTCAGATCTGTCAAAACATTTTAGAGAGTAAAAATCCTTTAAAATCCAAATCAAAAGTGCTCTGACAAACTGAGGCAATCCATTTAAAACAGAGGGGCTTTTGTGAAACAAATGGAGTGAGTGAGAAGCCCCAAATGGTGCTTGTGACGCCACTTTCAGATCTGAGGCAGTGCGCCATCAGATCTGAAATTGGGTCAGGATGTGTGGGTGATTGATGAAAAATTCGTCGTTAAAAGGAAAAACAAGAATCAGAAGTTGGATGATGGAAAAACAAAACATGAAGAGGGAGATAAATTGAACAATGAACAGATGATTCTTCCCCTCTGATCTGGACTGATCAGAGGAGGTGAGGGAGGGGATCTAATACTAATTCTACTCCTAAGACTAATCTAACTACAGCTAACATTAAAACCTAACAATTAAAACTAAATCTATTCTAAACTACTGCAAACTAAATCTAACACTACTTGTGCAGAATTAAAAACCTAAACTAAAAGGAAGAATGGGACCTATGGGTCCTTAGCCGGCGGCTAAGGAGGAAGAAAGGAGGAGGGTGACTCAGCGGAGGGAAGAGTCTGCTAGTGAGACTCCAGGGTCGTCCTCAGGTGCTACGAGGTCCTTAGCGACGAGGAGGGTCGAGAGCAGGCGATGATTCCACAGCCGGTGGCTGTGAAATCAGGGTTTAGATGAGGAGGAGAGACTGGAGTGGACGAACTGATCGCTAAGAGATGTAGGAGGGAGCGATCCTTTGCGCGCGACACCACTGAGGTGCTTAAGTAGCAGCTCAGTGATTGAGATCATCGCAAGGGTGAGGTTAATCAAAATTAGGCCGGCGGTGAGGATGAGATGGGTAGAGCGCGCGACGAGTCAAGAGAGAGATCTGACCGTCAGATGAGATCTGGGAAGAGAGGTGAACGCACGCACCGAATCGCGCGAAGGTTCCATTTGATTCCAGCTGCAGATCGAGATCAAAAGTGCGATGGACGGTCGAGAATGGCTGTGTTCTTCGCGTGCTACAGTGCGCGTGAAGAACACAGGCTTCTCTCTGAAATGAGGGAAAACTTGCAGGAAGACCCTTGAACGAAGGGGTAGAAGAATAGCGTGCAGGTCCAAAAGTGAAAAGAACTATAACTGGAAGGGCCTTGCAGTCATACAGAAGGGTCCCTGCGGCTTGCAAAAAGGTCCAAGAAGGAGTTTTGAAGGGTAGAAATGTAATGCATGAAGGACCTAATTGTAATCTATTTATTTCTAAGCCTAAATGATGTCCAATTGCTTTCAAATTTTTACATGTGCTTAATTGAACATTTAAGACATTGATTTTACTTCTGATTTATCTTTTCAAACTTGTTTATGTGTTCAATTGATGCATGGATCATCATTTGTTCTTTAGTTTTCAGAATATCTCATTTTTGTGACCTAATTAGGAGGTTTTAACACACATTAAAAGTTTTAGGTCTTTTCTTTAATTCCCACACTTAACCCTTTTTATGTGTTAATTTGATATTATTTTGCTTAGTGTCTAGCTTAATTTCGGCCTTTTAGCTATGATGAGTAGCCACTCATCAATGAGGAAGGAGATCGAAGAGGCTCGCCGGAGCTCGCAGAGGATCTCAACCAGAGAGGAGGGAAGAAGGTGAGATACCGGTCAAGAACAAGCTAAAGAACTAAGGCATGCCCTAGGTGTACTTTTATAGGCCTTAGGAGGTCCTTCCAAGCTTGGACACCAAGCTTGGGAGCTCAGAAGCTTCACGATTTTAGGAGACCCGAACCTACAAAAGGTTCATGTTCAACATGCGAAATCGATGTTTAAGATTGATATGTTGTAGTACAGACCAAAATCGCTCGTCAACAAATATAATTTATAACTTGAATTTAATTCTGAGGTCAAACACAAGGAGCAAATATGGAATTCATGCGCTAATCTCAATAAATAATATAAATGAGCACAATTGATTACATAAAAACTAATATGCAATGTATAACATGAGTATATGAAGAAATAAAAAGAACTCTAGACAAAATAATGGTGATTTGGATCACCAATTATTAGTTAATAATCTAAATAATTGCACAGTGCCTCAAATAATGCTACAGTGTTATCATCAGACGACTAAAGTTCAACCCTTGTACAGTGCCTCAAAGAGCCTTCTACTTCTATCTTTGATCCTTCTTCTTTCATCTACCGTTCTTGTTCCTTCTTTCGTTCCTTTGGTTTCTTCTTCAGCCTCCTCTTCTTCTCACGCACAGGGGGAAACAACTTCTTAAATGGCCAAGTGTTAGCCATTCTTCTCCATAGCAAAACCCTCCCCTGCCCCTGCACTCTCTCTCTTTTCCTTCCTCCTTTTTGATTTCTCAATGTCTGGTCAATTGCTTGGGTAATCGAGTATTCGGGAATTCACATACCCGAGACTAGGGCTGCAGGCGTGGGTTGTAGCTGAGGTGTGAGAGAGTAGGTAGGTCTGTGAGTGAGGGTTAATGGGACCTCACCCCGTGTTCTGAGGCGATAATCCCAGAACACATTTACATATTATATCGCTGTGGGGCTTCTGCCACTTCCGATGTGGCACTAAAGATAGCGCCCTTCATCACACAGCTGGCAGTAGCAGTTCCTTCGTCAAATTTGCGGTCAGGCTATGGTAAAATGCTCCAATTGGTGGTTCAAGAATGGTCCTAGGACAATTTCGTAGCAGCTGGAGTTGAGACCTCGAGTAGGCAAGACCTAACGCAAGCTTCAAGTGAACTTGAACTCGCTCGTTAATGGTAGAGATGACTTGAAGACCTGAAACAAACAAAACGGCCTCTCAGCCACGTTAAACCAGCTCAGGAGCTTTGCTGTAGGGCATGGAGTGCATTGGTAGTGATTTCGTGACTTGTGGAGGTGTGTGGTTGTCTGCGGAGGTCGGAGGAGTGCGACGGTGGGTTTGTTCGGAGGGTCACGGGAGTGGGTGGAGTAGGAAATAAAGATGGGGCTTTGATGAGAGTGAATGTCGCAAAGGTGTAGAGGGTTTCGGCGAGGCGAATGGAGGGTGTAGTGGTGGGGATGCCTTGCTGGAGGAGCGGCTGGAGATGGAGAAGACGAGGGTATTCACGGTGTCGAGGGATTGAAATGAAGTTTGAATGGGGGAGAATTAACCTAAGAGTCTTAGAAAACTAAACTACTCCTAAGCTAATGGACTAAAGGGGGGAGATCGACTTGCCGCGGGTACGTCGACGTCGGGGAAGAAGATACTCTGGTGGGGGTAGGATGGCGAGGATGATGGAGGGAGAGACGTTGGCTGGTACGGCATGACGCGGAGGAAGACGAGGAAGGAGAATCCGCCGCTGGTATTGCGAGTGGAGAACGAAGGAGGTCAGAAGAGGTTGTCGGACATTGAGGAGCTATTTGGCCGGAGAGGAGGGAGGAATGTGGGGGATTTCCAACCAAATTTGAGCGTAGAAGTTCGGCCAGGCCCTGGGGGTCGTTATATAGGCATCATGGGGTCGGTTGGAGCTTGGAAGCCAAGGTTTCAAGCTTGGAAGGTTCACTAGACTTGGAAATCCAAATCTCTCGTGCATTCGCATGAGAGATTGGGAATGAGTTGAAGCTCAAGAATCGGTCTGATTGGAAGAGGATTTCAAGAGGATCTCCGGTTCAAATTTGAGGAAGTTTCATTAATCAATCAAGGAGAAATCCTTGATTGATTGTCATCAGAGTTGTAGGATTAGGAGTTCTGTGCAGCGGGGACAATTTTAAAGAAGAAGATGATAAAGTTGGGGGGTTTTGTGTAAGAAATTCGAAAGCTAAGGGGCCATTTGAGATGAAGAAAATCAGACTTGGACCAAAATGCAAACAAGGTCGAAATAATCTCAGATTGCACCCAAGTTTTGATAGAAACCTAATTTTGACCTAAGAAATCCAATGGTGAAGTTGGATTTTGGTTTAGACCTAGTTTGACTAGGTAATTTATGTAAAGACCCAAATTATGGTAATAATCTGTTTGTGGCTCTATTTTAGGTCAAGACGGGTTCTGATGGTCAAATTGAAGGTACCAAACCCTAGAGAATATTTTCTATGATTTTTAGAGGGTTTATGTGAATTTTATCATGACCAAAACCTTAGTAGATTAAGAGGTTCTTTTTTTAGGGTTTCAAATGTCATTTAATTCTCGAAATGCGTGAAAACCCATTTCTATCTGCATGGACCCTCTTGTTAGAATTTAAAATCATTTGACCTTTAATTAACCCCTGAGAAATCTCTTGATTATTCTGCAATTGAGATATACTATTAAAATTACAGTTTTACTCCTATTTTCTTGTTATCTCGTAGAATGGATTTGCAGTGAATTAGGGCTCTTTTGGTAGTTATTGTCGCTCGCTTGAAATCAGGTTTTAAATTGTTGCGTTGCAATATAGTTGAAATCTTGTGAAAAATAGATAAAATTTATACTAAAAAAAGTCCGAGGTCGTTCGCTGGGAGCATGTAGGAATTCAATTCTTAAAATTGCAATTTAAAACAATAGAGATATGAAATTGATTCAGAAAAATATAGCAATAAGATCAAATATCAGACTACAAGAAAAATGGAGTAAAATGGTGATTTGAATCACCAATTACTCCCTACAATAATGGTAAATAGAACTCAATAGTTATATATGAAATGGTCTAAAGTTAGCCATCTGAATATTCAATCAGATGTCTTAAACGTCTGATGAATAGTGCTTTTTCTCTTCTTCTTTCTTCTTCTGCTTCTGCTTCTCTACTCTTCTTCTTGTGCGGCTCCTCTTCTTTTCTTATTCTTTCTTTCTCTGCTATCCTATTCTTCTACTCTTCTTCTTTATGTAGAGGGGGAAGGATACTCAATTTCAGCTTAAGTGTCAGCCAATCCTTCTCATAGCAAAATCCCCCTGTCCCCACACACTATCCTCTCTTTCTCTCCTTGTGTCATGCTCTCCCAGAGCCTCCAACAGTACCAGGTTATCGGGTCATGGTGTCGGACCCGGATAGGTTGTTAATATGGTGATTTTATCATTGAAGTGTGTATAGTGGTTAACCTAAATCAGACCTAACCATCTCTTTACAAAATTTTTAACCTGGCCTACTTGATTTTTATCTTGGTCACTTTTAGGCCCAGGGTCGAACTCAAGGAAGTGGGGTTAAAAGTCAAGTTTCTACGCCTTTCATACAACGAATCTCTTCCATTCGTTTATTGTGTTTTTGGTGTTTTTCTATTTAGATTTTTTTTCTGATAACCTTGGTCCTTGAGGCACACCCTCAAAATTAGGTTCTTGGCCTTGAGCCAAATCAGGGTTCCAAAATGGGTCTTGCTATTCGCAAGACGGAGTACCTACAAGTCAAGGATTATCTTTTCTCTTTTATATATTTTTTTATCCTTTTATTGGCATGAAGGAGAAGTAGAAATAAAGTAAATATAGTATATGTATATAGGTATATATTATATATGTATAAAGGGGTGGGTGTGGAGGCCGAGATGGAGTGTAGCACGATGTCGAGTCGGTCGTCTTCTAGAAAGACGCAACCGACAGGACGAGGTGCCGCGTGGAGTGGAGGATGGATGGTGGAAGATGAATGCGGACACGCTTTTTGTACGCGTGTATTGGGGAATATCAGCAACTGGTGCAGATATTCCTGCGATACCACGTATGATAAGTAATGTGAAAAAATTATATATATATATATGTATATATGTAAATATATTTATATGTATATATATATGGTTATAAATATATAGGTAGTTATATATGTATATATATATGTGCATATATATATGTAGATATATATATATAAGTATATGTACAGATAGATATATGTATATATATATATATGTATAAGTATGTATATATGTAACTATATAGATGTAAATATATATATATATATATATAGTAATATATGTATATAGATATATGTAGATAGATATGTATATATGTATGTATATTTGTATATATATATATATGTATGTATATAGACTAATACATAGTTATATAAGTACTAATATATGTATATATATATATATATATGTATATAAGTATATGTATATATGTAAATATGTATGTATATATATATACATATATATATCTATATATATATTTATATACATATATATATATATATATATTTATATATATATGTATGTATACTAATACTTAGTTATATAAATACTACTATATATATAGATATAAGTATATATATATGTATATATATCAATATATATATGTATACGTATATATATATGTATATAATACTATATAAGTGAGAGAGTGTGTGTGTGAGAGTGTGAATGTGTGTGTATGTGTCGGTAAAGAGAATGAGAGAGTGTTGTGTGTGAGAGAGAGAGAGAGAGAGAGAGCAGCCGCGCGCTTCCTGCTAGAGTGAAGGAAGTTGCAGTTAAGTCGTCTGAGGTAGCCCGGCGTCGTTTGAAGGTTCCACGCGCCGTCTGGAGCTTCGCGCGCGCACGCAAGCGTGTATGCATGCGGAGAGGGTTGCATTGGAAGGGAGAGAGCGTGGGGAGAGGAGAGGCTAGAGCGGGTGCTCGCAGGCACACGCGGGCAAAGGGAGCAGGCGAAGGAGCGGGCAGGCGCGGGCAATGCGGACGCACGCAGACGTGCGGGCGGGCGCTGGAGCGGGCGCGGGGCTGAACGCGTGCGCGAGCGAACAACGGTAGCGGCGCACCAGGTGACCGGATAAGTGAGAAGCTTACTGGTCGCCCCACTGTAGCCACAGTGTTCCACAGACTGGTGTGAACAGTGGCTACTGTGTATGGCCGAGCAACGTGACCGGGTACGCCCAGTGCTGTGAGTGCGGATGGCTCGACACACGTGGAAGAGTGGCTCCGGCTGGTGGCTTGCGAGCAGGATGTCGCGATAGAGCGCGCGGAGAGGGCTGCTGGCGTGCGCTGTGGAGGGCGAGGGTGACCTGCTGCTTGCGCTGTGGCTTGCAGGTGTTGGCTGGGGTGCGCGGTGAAGCTTAGCCAGCCGCTATAGAGGCGTGCAGTGGCCGGTTGCGTGCGGAAGAGAGAGCGTGATAGGGTGCGCAGAGAGGGAGGCAAGGGCTCCTGCAGACACATGCGGTGGCTTGCGTACGCTACTGCTGCCTTGCTGCTGTTGCTGTGGAGCTCGGCCAGCTGTTGCAGGGTGTGCGGTGGCCGATTGAGCTTCAAAGCTGAAGCCTTGCGGTCATGGCTGAAGGTACTTCAAACGACGAAACAAGGGAAGAGCCACCACGCCCACCGGCTCTTTGATGAGTTGGGCGGTGGTGGACTCACGATGGTGGTTGTGCACCACCATGAGGTTCTCCTGTCTGCTGGGTGTCTCCTCTGAGGAGGAGGTCCTGCGTATGGATGGAGAGGGGAGGGGACGGTGGCCTGGAGAAGCTGCTGGGTGTTGGGCTTTTTTTGGTGTGGAGGACCAGGCTGCTGTAAAGAAGAAACCACCCTCTTTTTAAAGAAGAGGGCATGCACAGCCATGCCCTAGCTGTGCATGGTTCAAGGCAGGGAGAGGCAGCTACAGGACTGGCAGGGAGAGGGGGAAGTAGGACATGGCGCGAAGAAGAAGAGGATGTTCCATGCAGCCACAGGGAAGATTTCAAAAATCAAGTGAAATAAACGATAAAAAGATGGTGAATTTTGCAAAGATGCACTTGAGGAAAAAATGTTAATTGCAAGGCCATTTATTTCACTCTCCTCCCCTCTCAATTAAATACACGCATGCATGTATTTTTACAAATACGACTGTGGAACCCTAATATGCACTGGTAATGCTAGGAAATAGCACAAGACGACACAATTGCAGGTGTATTTTTGCTGTGCAATCATACCCCCATGCCTATCTTTTGCTAGTCCCTAGCAAAACATTTTTTTGTTGTATTTAGAAATGATCTTTAAGCTAAAGATTTTCTCTTGAGGCAACATAGGTGTGTTTATTGTTGGGTATTGTAAGAACCAATTGTAGAGAAGACTACCAGTACTTTAAGTCTCACATGACATAGATCATCTCTCGACTAACCATGACTCTTGATATTTAAACCTTAAGTACTATTTCCAGGACCCAGGAGGTTTTTGCCATACTCAAGAGCTCAAGAGGTTATGGCTTGTGCTAAGTGAAGGATCAAGATTGACCAGATGAACAATAAGACTCAAGCCCAAGGTTTCACGAATTTTTAAGTACAGGTTGGTCCCAGTTTCAGCTCATGTCTTCGGATTGACCCTTAAAAAGATGATGGAAACTCAACTCCCATTTTCTGACATTCGTGGCTCAAAGAAAACAAGGTATTTGTAACCTGCCCTGAAGAACTTCTTGTAGGGCGAAGACTTTACAAACATTTGTGAGATATACTGACTTATTTGCATCTTCTTTTTTTTTTTTTTAAACACGTGTCAGTATATCTCTTACAACATTTTTTGAAGGAGCACACTTTTCTTTTTGGTGGGAGAGTTTCTTTTTGGTGGAAACAGTTTCTCCTAAAACAAGACTAAAACCTGGGATAAAAAGTCTACCTGCGTGCACAGGTAAGGACTCCACCTTCCCTAATGAACACTAGGGTTGGATCTTATGTTCACCTGGTCTTTCTTGATATGTGTAGTGCGAACCAAGATTACCTAGGCTCTCGAGTAGAAGCAAACCAACGGATCCTGTACTGGTGTCTTAGGTACAAGAATACGTCCTTAGCTAGGAGATTTAGATCTATTTTGTCAATGCTCAAGTGAATTAAGCCGAGCCTGAGCGAATCAAGCTTCTGTGGCCTGGAAAGTCTTCAAAACAGCGGTTGAATATCCATAAACACTTATTGTATTATTGTATTTTTGCTTTAGCCTTCAGATCATTACTAAACATCAATTTTTTTTTACATATTTATAAATAGGTGGAAACTGCATGATACCATAAAATACCTAGATCCTATGGATGCCTATCCACCCCCCCATGCCAAACGATGCTATGTCCTCATATGCATGCAGGGAAAGGTAAAGAAAGGACGAAAGATCGGGTAACGAGAGCTGAGGTGTAGGGTATACAGTAGGGTGGTAGGGTGGGTGGTAAAGTGAAAAGTGAAGTGATCATGATAGTGAAGTGAAAAGTGATGGTGGATAGTGAGTGTTGTTGGGGTGCCTCCCAACGAGCGTTGAATTTAACGTCCCCATCTAGACTCAGAATGAGGCAAAGAATTAGTTACCCTCCAGCAGGGCAACGGTTTCTCCAACGGGGGCAGGTTCATGAGTCAGATAGGGTTTCAAACGTTGCCCGTTGACCATAAATTTATGCCCAGATTTGGGATCTTCGATCTCGACGGCCCCGTTGGGAAATGGTCTTGAGACCAGGAAAGGACCAATCCATTTGGACTTTAGTTTCCCAGGAAAGAATTTGAGTTGGGCATTATAGAGCCAAACTTGCTGAGATGACTCAAATTCTTTTCGCCGAATATGGCTGTCATGAAAAGCCTTAGTGCATTGCTTGAAAGTTAAAGCAGAATCATAGGCTTCATGATGGAGCTCTTCCAACTCCTGGAGTTGGAGTTTCCTTTCTCGACCACACAGGTCAGGGTCAAGGTTACATTGGCGAATTGCCCAATAAGCCCGATGCTCCAACTCCACGGGCAAATGACAAGGCTTCCCGTAAACAATTATATATGGAGACATACAAAGGGGAGCCTTGAAGGCGGTCCGATACGCCCAAAGTGCGTCAATCAACTTGTCGGACCAATCCTTACGGTCAGGCCGAACCGTTTTCTGGAGAATTTGCTTGATTTGCCGGTTCAACACCTCTGCCTGGCCGTTCGTCTGAGGATGATACAGGGATGCGATAGGATGGTGGACTCCGTATTTCCTTAGAAGTGCCCGAAAAGAAGCATGGGTAAAGTGGCTTCCTCCATCAGAGATAATGGCTCGAGGGATCCCAAAACGCACAAAGATGTGGTCTTTGACAAAGCAAGTGGATATAACATGGTCAGCACAGCACGTGGGAATAGCCTCGATCCATTTCGAAACATAGTCAACCGCTACGATGATGAATTCGAAGCCGTTGGAAGGAGGAAAGGGACCCATGAAATCAATTCCCCAAATGTTGAAGATTTCTGCAGCTAGGATGGGTTGTAAGGGCATCATGTCACGACATGACATTGACCCTAACGACTGGCACCTAGTGCAATGCTTGGCATAATTGTGTGCATCTTAGTGAAGGGAGGGCCAAAAGAAACCGCACTACAACACCTTGGCTGCAGTTTTCCTCCCAGAGAAATGGCCTCCGCAGGCCTGATCGTGGTAGAAGAATAGCACACTGGGGAATTCGCTGTCAGGAACACAGCGACAGATGATTTGATCAGCACCTATGCGAAAAAGAAGTGGATTATCCCAGAAATAATACTTTGCTTCTGCCATGAGACGCTCATGCTGGATTTTAGGCCAGCCACATGGAAGGGATCCAGAAGCAAGGTAATTGGCAATGTCGGCATACCACGGTCCACTTGCCACATTTATTGCCAATAGGTGCTCATCAGGAAAAATTTCATTGATCGGCAGAGTAAGTCCAATATGGTCAGGGTCCAGTCTGGAAAGGTGATCAGCTACAACATTCTGGGCTTCGGCCTTATCGCGGATCTCAATGTCAAATTCTTGGAGCAGAAGGATCCAATGAATCAGTCTAGGCTTGGCATCCTTCTTATGCATGAGATGGCGAATGGCCACGTGATCAGTGAAAACAATAACGTGTGAGCTTAGAAGGTAAGAGCGGAATTTCTCTAGCCCAAAGACGACCGCCAGTGGTTCTTTTTCAATGGTAGTATAATTACGCTGGGCCTTGTCCAACGTCTTACTAGCGTAGTACACCACGAAGGGGTGTTTATCGTGTCTTTGTCCCAGGATGTCTCCGACTGCAAGGTCGGAAGCGTCACACATGAGTTCAAAGTCGAGGGACCAATCAGGTGGTTGGAGAACAGGGGCCTTGGTGACAGCATTACGCAGCTGCGTGAATGCTTGTATGCAGTCGAGGCCCATATCGAAGGGTACGTCAGTCGATAGGAGATGAGTTAAAGGTCGAGAAATCTTGGACAAATCTTTGATGAATCTCCTATAGAAACCGATGAGTCCTAAGAAGGAGTGGATTTGTTTGATAGAGCCAGGCACAGGTAAATCAGCAATGACATTGAGCTTAGCTCTGTCAACCTTAATACCCTTATTGGAGATGATATGTCCGAGAATAATTCCCTCGTGCACCATAAAATGACTTCTTCCCCAGGAAAGCACGAGGTTTACATCAATACATCTCCTAAGGATACGAGTCAGGTTGGCAAGACATTCGTCGAAAGATGGTCCGAAGATCAAAAAGTGATCCATGATGACCTTGAGAAAGTCACCCACCATGTCATGGAATATCGCTAGCATACATCTCTGGAAAGTTGCTGGCATGTTACAAAGTCCAAACGGCATCCTTCTAAATGTAAAGGTGCCGAAGGGGCAGGTAAAAGTGGTTTCTCTTGGTCTCAGGGGTCAATTGCCACCTGGTTATATCCTGAGAATCCATCCAGGAAACAGAAAAATTTATTTCCCGCTAACCGCTCCAGGATTTGGTCAATGAATGGTAGCGGAAAGTGATCTTTCTTGGTTGCAGCATTGAGTTTCCTATAATCTACACACACTCTCCAAGATGTAGGAGTGCGTGTAGGGATGGATTCACCCCTGTCATTGACACGGATGGTGAGTCCTACCTTCTTGGGCACAACGTGAATCGGACTCACCCAGGGGTTATCGCTGATCGGATAGATTATACTCGCATCCAGCCACTTAATAATTTCTTTCTTAATGACCTCCCGCATGTTAGGGTTGAGACGTCGTTGTATCTCGCGGGAAGGTCGAGCCTCCTCCTCCGTATATATACGGTGAGTGTAGTAGGAGGGGCTAATGCCAGATAAGTTTGATAAAGACCATCCAATGGTTACCTTATGTTCAATGAGGACCTTCGTTAGTTTGCACTCTTGCTCCCTGGTCAATTTTGAACTGATGATTACAGGGAGCATTTCATTTGGTCCTAGGAAAACATACTTAAGTGTACAAGGCAGCTCTTTCATCTCGGGAGTGGATGGTGAAAGATCTGGCATTTCTTGGGATGAGTGTCCCAGGCGGGTTGGAGAATAGGTCAGGAGGAAGAAATCAGCCCTCAGATTGGCCAAGAAGAGGGGCTTCTTGGATAGATGGATCCAAAAAGGAAGCCCCAGTGAGAAGTATATGGGCTCAATGTCCCAGTGTGGATTTGCAAATGCGCCTGATTTGGTGGGGAAGAAAGGGCAATCCGGTCTTCAAGAGTGTGGACCGACAGTGAGTAGCCCAGATTGACTCAGACCATGAGGTATGGGAAGGGGAGAAAACCTCATCAGAAGTCTGGTTAGGAGAAGGTACGGGAATAGGGAGGGATGGGGAAACGTCACAATATGTGTTGATGAGGCAGTTGTCAGTGTTTACAGGTAATTCGCAGCAGTCCGAATAGGTCCCAATTAGTCCGATACACGTACTAACGGCCATGTCCTCGTCAGACGTGTCATCCTCGATGCAATCGCACTCAAAGTTCTTGGCTGCCTTGAAGATGTTAAGCTTGAGCTTTTCAGATCCAACGGCAATCTCAATACAGCCCGACTCGCAGTCAATATGGGCGCGGGCTGTGGCCAAGCAAGGTCGACCAAGGATGATCGGACAATCAGAAAGTGAGCTAGGAAATTCCGTATCTAAAACAAGAAAGTCAATAGGAAAATAGAGACTGTTGACCCTAACCACCACGTCTTCCACCACACCCTTTGGGATTTTGACAGAACGATCTGCCAACTGTAACGTGACAGGGGTGGGCTTCATATTTCCCAAGGAAAATTTTTTGAGCATGATGGTTGGTATAAGGTTTATGGAAGATCCTAGATCAAGCAGGGCACGGTTAAAATTGCAACCTTGGATGCTACAGGAAATGAGCAGTGTGCTTGGATCTTTCTGCTTCAGTGGTAGGTTTGACAGTATAGCACAACTCGCATGAGGTGAGAGAACCACCGGAATCTTATTTTTCTTTGACTGTCGCCTGGGTGTTGTGTAGTCTTTGAAAAATTGGGCGATAGTAGGTATGTGGTCGATAGCCTCGAGCAGGGGTACCTTGATTTCTACATCCCTGAACAAATTACGTAGGTTATCAAAGGCCTGCGTATCTTTCTTTTTGCCTTTTGGCTCCCTTAGTAGAGTCTCAGGGAATGGAACTGATTCTGGCACCAATTTGGGTGTATCGTCCTCTCGCAAATGCGGTGCTCATCCTGAATGAGAGGGCGATGAAGAAGACAGGCTAGGATTAGGTCAAGGCGGATCAACGGTCTTCTTATCACTCCTCGTAGTGATAGCATTGGATGATGCGGGTCCAGTGGGATCATACGGCAGAGGAGGGTTTGCAATAGGGACATAAGAGTGCGGTGCTGCAACGGGATTAGCCTGAAATCCCGGTGGGATGCTCGGAGCCTGCAGAATCTGATTAACCTACCCCTGAGAAGGTCGTACCTGTGGTTGAGGACCACGGGGTACGAAATTTCGTGGGTTTGGAACAGGTTGGGCGGGAAGAGTGCCCTGAGATCCAGTCGCCATGCGTAGTTGACTGATCTCAGCATTCTGCTGCGCCAATTGGTGCTGAAGAGAGGTGATGTTCTCTTCTTGGCACTTGGACATTTCCGTCGTCATTCGCATCAATTTGTCAAGAGGACTTGATGCTTGTTCGGTTTGCGGTACGCAATGGCATGATGGCGGATTTGCCATAGGATTAGACTGGGCCCATGGGATGACTGGTGTGGACGGTCGCACTGGTCCACCCGCAGGGTTTTGACACTGCGGCTTGTTGGACCATGAGAAATTCAGATGATTTCGCCACCCTGGGTTATAAGTGGCAGAGAACGGGTTGTTCCCCCGGACGCAAGCATCTTCTATGCCAGAAGATGTGTCCGCATGTAAATATGCATCCGAGCACACAGAGGCTTGGTCCTCCGTGTCGAAATACTGGCTCACAGAAGCCAATTCCACATGACTTACCGAGTCGCTCGGCGTGACACTCGGTAAGGAAGGTCTTACGGGGTTTCTTGGGATAAGCCTGGTGTTGGAAGAATTGGGATTGTGACGAAGTGGTGAAGTGGGGGTGTTTGCCATAGAACGGGCGGGGTTGGCCAGAAGCTCGTCCAGTTTCTTGTGCACGACGGAGACTTCATCCAGTTTTTGTGCAATAAGGCTGAGATTAGTGGATGAATGGGAGGGTCCCGTGTCAACTTCGTGGACATTTCGAGGTTGGCTGGTATGATTAAAGGCAACAATGGAGCCATTGTTCATTGAGTTTTCACTCATATTTTCAAACAATTCGAATGCTCCATTCTCATCTTTATTCATAAAATTCCCTCTGCAAGAAGCATCTGCAATCTGCTTCAAAGTCTCATTTAGCCCATAGTAGAAAATCTGGGCTATATGCCACTTAGGCAGACCGTGGTGTGGACACTTCCTGAGGAGGTCATTATATCTCTCCCATGCCTCATGAAATTGTTCGCCGTTTTGTTGCATAAAAGAGGTGATAGCACGGCGAAGCGCATTGGTTCGCTCGATTGGGAAGAACTTCTTGAGAAACGCTGTTCGCATCTCTTCCCAAGAGTGGATGGTTCTCCCAAGGGTGCATAACCACTGCAATGCTTTATCCCGCAATGAAAACGGAAACATTTTCATGAGGACTATAGGTAACCCGATATTTCTAAGTTTAATAGTTTCAGCCAATCGGGTTAAGTCTTCCAAGTGGAGAAAAGGATCTTCACTTGCAAGACCATGGAAGTGAAAATTTATTAGGCCAATTATGTTAGGTTTCAGTTCAAAGTTGGCCCCGCCCATGGGGACCCGAATTTGTCCTATGGTCTCTGTAGTAGCGGGATTCTGATAGGAGCTAAGAGACCTAGGCTCGTCCCATTCGGGAGGGTTCTGCATTTCCTCTAATGTTTCCCGAATGGCTTCAATTTGCTCATTATACATTTCCATTTGGGCTTGGAGGCAGGTTATGGGATCAAAGGCTCCACCACCTGGTGGGTTCTGAGGGTGATTTCCTCCCTCGGGATTTGGGGGTGGGCGTGCAGCCATGTTTGTGGAGGAGGACGATTCGGCTTCTTTTCTAAATTTATCAGGCAATTCACACAGTTCAGGGTTTTATGACCTCCTCCCGAACATGCACTACCGCAGGAAGAATTGAGGAGATGAGAAGGGAAAAGAGATGAGAGAAATGACACCGCAAAGGTACACTTGATTACAAATCAATACAATCAAATTCCTAACCTCTACAGTGTTCCCTTAGACCTAAAGATCTAAGTTACCTACTATCACGAACTACGGAATCGAATGCGAGCACTGTGAAACCACCGGGCCAGATTGAAAGGTCGTTTGCCCCAGTCTTAGACACCTGATAGCATGCGGGAACCCTAACCAGCACGTAGGCGCTACACGCAGGTAGTTAGACCTCTAATCCTTAATAAGGGTCAAGTTGCTACCAATTTTAGTTATAGGCTTAGGATCAAGTGCTTTTGGAATGTGAAGGGCGTTATTTACGGGTAATGCCCAAGTGATTGCTTTTCAGAGTGTGTAAAACAAGCATGCAACGGGAAAATCTCCCCGAATTGAAGTTTTTATTGGTGAATGGTTTTTAGAATTCAGCCTTAAGTAGTATGGATTTTAGGATTTCGTTGAATTACCAATTCAACCAATCTTCAGGTTTTGGAAGAACACAGGTTTTCTTCTAAGCCCAACAAACCCTTCTTCAATGTCAATTGGTTAATGCATGCTACAATGCAATGGGCTTCCCTAAATGGAGATATCTATGTGTGGATGCACGAATCAGTTTTAGATTTATGTGAAAGGGAGCCAAAGCACTTCAATTCAAGTGCTCCCAATCACCAGAAAGATTTCCGATCAGGGCTCAACCAAAAGATAAAGAAAATCAATTTGTTGGGGTTGAATTATTCAGGATCGAATCTGAGGCAAGTTGAAAAGTTGTGGTGGGGTTGGAATCAACTCAATTCCAAGTCTCCCCACTAAAATGGTGATCCCGAATTGCAGGTAAATGATGCAAAGAGGGTGGCAATCAATCTTTTTGTGTTTGCCTTAATGAATACTTCACACGGCGAAAAATTCAAGAATCAGGATTCTTGGATTTTCGCTATGCGAAGTAAGGCGGGAAATACCGGGGCGGTGGGAGTAAAGGCAATCAATCAAATGAGTGAATTTTAATCCACTTGCCCCAAGAGATCCCAAGAAGTTTTTCTAGTTTTTTTTTTAGTTTTTAGTTTTTTTTTTATTAGAGTGACAAGTTAACCTAGGTTGCTAAGAAAGAAAGAACTACTTGTGCAGCAACGTGTGTGGAGCTCCAGTGTGGTGTCGACGTCTTCATGCTCTCGTTCCCGCCTTGGACCTGCCCACGTCTCTGACTTCATCTGCCGGCCTTATCCTTGCAACAGGTTTACTTGCACACCAAAAACAGAGACACCCGTGAAGAGAGAAGAGAAAAAATGAAAGGAATGGAATAGAAACTTACTTGAAGGCGCACTTCCCCGGCAACGGTGCCAGAAAAGGTATGGTGTCAGACACGGATAGGTTGTCAATATGGTGATTTTATCATTGAAGTGTGTATAGTGGTTAACCTAAATCGGACCTAACCATCTCTTTACAAAATTTTTAACCTGGCCTACTTGATTTTTATCTTGGTCACTTTTAGGCCCAGGGTCGAACTCAAGGAAGTGAGGTTACAAGTCAAGTTTCTACGCCTTTCCTACAATGAATCTCTTCCGTTCGTTTATTGTGTTTTTGGTGTTTTTCTATTTAGATTTTTTTTCTGATAATCTTGGTCCTTGAGGCACACCCTCAAAATTAGGTTCTTGGCCTTGAGCCAAATCAGGGTTTCAAAACGGGTCTTGCTATTCGCAAGACGGAGTACCTGCAAGTCAAGGATTGTCTTTTCTCTTTTATATATTTTTTTATCTTTTTATTGGCATGAAAGAGAAGTAGAAATAAAGTAAATATAGTATATGTATATAGGTATATATTATATATGTATAAACGGGTGGGGGTGGAGGCAGAGATGGAGTGTAGCACAGTGTCGAGTCGGTCGTCGTCTAGAAAGACACAACCGACAGGACAAGGTGCCGCATGGAGTGGAGGATGGATGGTGGAAGATGAATGCGAACACACTTTTTGTACGCGTGTATCGGGGAATATTAGCAACTGGTGCAGATATTCCCACGATACCACGTATGGTAAGTAATGTGAAAAAATATATATATGTATATATGTAAATATATCTATATGTATATATATATGGTTATAAATATATAGGTAGTTATATATGCATATATATATGTGTATATATATATGTAGATATATATATATATAAGTATATGTATAGATAGCTATATGTATAGATATATATATATATGTATAAGTATGTATATATATAACTATATAGATGTAAATATATATATATATATAGTAATATATGTATATAGATATATGTAGATAGATATGTGTGTGTGTGTATATATATATATATATATATATATATATAGGCTAATACATGGTTATATAAGTACTAATATATGTATATATATATGTATGTATACTAATACTTAGTTATATAAATACTACTATATATATAGATATAAGTATATATATATAAATATATGTATATATATCAATATATATATGTATACGTATATATATATGTATATAATACAATATAAGTGAGAGAGTGTGTGTGTGAGAGTGTGAATGTGTGTGTATGTGTCGGTAAAGAGAGTGAGAGAGTGCTGTGTGTGTGAGAGAGACAGAGAGCAGCCGTACGCTTCAGCTGGAGTGAAGGAAGCTGCAGTTAAGTCGTCTGAGGCAGCCCGGCGTCGTCTGAAGGTTCCATGCGCCGTCTGGAGCTTCACGCGCGCGCGCAAGCGCATATGCACGCGGAGAGGGTTACGCTGGAAGGGAGAGAGCGCGCGGAGAGGAGAGGCTGGAGCAGGCGCTCGCAGGCACACGTGGGCTAAGGGAGCGGGCGAAGGAGAGGGCGGGTGCAGGCGATGCAGATGCACGTAGACGCACGGGCAGGCGTTGGAGCAGGTGCGGGACTGAATGCATGCTCGAACGAATAGCGGTAGCAGCGCGTCGGGTGACTGGATAAGTGAGAAGCTTACCGGTCACCCCACTATAGCCACAGTGTTCCGCAGACTGGCGTGAACAGTGGCTACAGTGTATGGCCAAGCCATGCGACCGGGTGCGCCCGGTGCTGTGAGTGCAGACGGCTCGGCACGTGCGGAAGAGTGGCTCTGGCTGGTGGCTTGCGGGTGGGATGTCGCGATAGAGCACATGGAGAGGGCTGCTGGCGTGCGCGGTGGAGGGCGAGGGCAACTTGCTGCTTGCGCGGTGGCTTGCTGGTGTTGGCTGGGGTGTGTGGTGAAGCTTAGCCGGCCGCTGTAGAGGCACGCAGTGGCCGGTTGCATGCGGAAGAGAGAGCGCGATATGGCACGTGGAGCGAGATGCAAGGGCACCTGCAGGCGCACGCGGTGGCCTGCGTATGCTGCTGCCACCTTGCTGCTGCTGCTGCGGTGGAGCTCGGCCGGCTGCTGCAGGGCGTGCAGTGGCCGGTTGAGCTTCAAAGCTGAAGCCTTGCTGTCATGGCTGAAGGTAATTCAAACAACGAAGCAAGGAAAGAGCCACCACACCCACCAGCTCTTTGATGAGCTGGGTGGTGGTGGACTCACGGTGGTGGTTGTGCACCACCGTGAGGTGCTCCTGTCCGCCGGGTGTCTCCTCTGAGGTGGAGGTCCTGCGTATGGAGGGAGAGGGGAGGGGATAGTGGCCTGGAGAAGCTGCTGGGTGTTGGGTTTTTTTTGGTCTGGAGGACCAAGCTACTACAAAGAAGAAACCGCCCTCTTTTTAAAGAAGAGGAGAGCATGCACAGCCATGCCCTGGCTGTGCATGGCTCATGCATGGCTCAAGGCAAGGAGAGGTGGCTGCAGGGCTGGCAGGGAGAGGGGGAGCAGGACATGGCGCGAAGAATAAGAAGATGTTCCATGTAGCCGCGGGGAAGATTTCAAAAATCAAGTGAAATAAAAAATAAAAAGATGGTGAATTTTGCAAAGATGCACTTGAGGAAAAAATGTTAATTGCAAGGCCATTTATTTCACTCTCCTCCCCTCTCAATTAAATGCATGCATGTGTGTATTTTTACAAATGCGACTGTGGAACCCTAATATGCACTGGTAATGCTAGGAAATATCACAAGACGACACAATTGTAGGTGTATTTTTGCTGTGCAATCAGGTCACGGCCAGATCTGTGGGGTCAGAGTCACGGACGAGGCTGAGTGACAGTGCAGGGGCCTCACCCCCCAAGTGATTTGAGGTGATAAGCCTCTATCACTTTTTCCTCTTATGCAGCTGCAAGCACTTGTGAACTTCTAAGGTGGGACTAAAGTCCCACCCTTCTTCACGTGACCGGCAGCAAGTGGAAGTCTCCTCAATTGGAGCTGAAGCTGATGATGTGGTGTCCAATTGACCACCTGGGCATGTGCTTGGAAGCCTTCTGCACAGCCTGGGTGAGTTGCCTGGGGCTCGCGATGCTTGGAATAAGGCTTCAAGCTTCTCTTGAAGCTTTGCCAATGGAGTCGATGACCTATTACCTGAAACTCAAGAAAAAGGTCCTTATGGCCGCATTAGATGGTTCAGCAGGATCACTGTGACACGGCGAGTGTGACGGTGGCAGTGGCATGTCGTGAGAGGGTGTATGGTGGTGTGTGGAGGTTGAAGATGGTGATGCGGCACTGGGTAGGTCGTTGGGGCGTTAGGATGGGTAATAGGAGTGGAGGTGTTAGGGCTTTTGTGCGGTGGAGCACGACGAAGCTAATGAGGGTGGTAACAGCGTGTTTCGAGCAGTGTGGTGGTGAGTAGGCGTCGCCGGAGCTTCGTCGGAGGCAGAGAAGATGAAGTGCAGGGGGTGGCAGTTGGTGGTTACGCATGTGTTGTAAGGGTGGAAAAATAGTATAAAGAGGGTAAGGGAGAGATAGAGGGACTTAAGGATGCAGTTGAGAGGCGGATGGCTCCGGTGTTGGTCGATCGGAGTCGGAGAAGGAGGAAGAAGCAACGAGGCAGCGACGACGATGCAGATGGAGGAACACCCCCCCTTTGGTTGGGAGGGTCACGACGAAGAGAGGAAGAGTTTAGGTTGTCCAATTTAATGGTTGGATGGCCAGAGGAGGGAGATCCAGAGAGGTCACCGGAGCAGGGTTTTTTGGTGGCCGGAGAAGGGGAATTGAGGTGATTTGGCTCCTAAAAACTTGCTGAAAAATTACGCAAGGCCTCAGAGGTGCTTATATAGGGCTTAAGAGGAGGTTCCAAGCTTGGAAATCTTGGAGCGTACGTAAACGAATGATACCCATTCCTTCTAAAGGTTCGCATGAGCTTTTAGGAAGGAGTTGGGATCCCTAGACGGGTTAATTTGGAAGGAAATTTCCCAAGGAATCTGTGTTTCAAATCTGGGATTGATTGATTGAGAATTGAGCGAGAAATTCTCACTCGTAACTCGACGGTGAAGGTTTAAAATTCCAAAAATGGCACGGGGACCTGTTTTTGAAGACAAAGAAGTTGGGGGGCTATTTGTAAGAGAATTCAAAAGTCAAGGGTCTGAAGAGATAAAAAGAGTCTGAATGGACCAAAATGCAAACTTGGTTAAGGTGATCTCAAATTGGGCCCAAATTTTAGTACAAACCTAATTTGGACCAAAGGAATCCAATGGTAAAGTTAGATTTAGTTTTTGACCACGTTTAACTGGGTAATTTATGCAAAAACCAAAATTAGGGCAAATGTATGTCTGAGATTCTATTTTGGGTCAAGACGGGTTCTGATAGTCAAATTGAAGGTTCCAAACCCTAGACAATATTTTTCTATGAATTTTAGAGGGTTTAGGTGAATTTTATCCTGACTAGAATCTTAGTTAATTAAGCAGGTCTATTTTTAGGACTTCAAAAGTTATTTAATTCTTAAAACACGTGTAAACCCTTTTCTATCTATTCTAAGCCACTTGTTAGATTTTTAGGATCATTTAACCCTTAATTACCCCCTGGGAAAACTCGTGATTGTACTGCATTCGTGATATGATGGTAAAACTACAGTTTTAACCTTATTTTCTTGTCTTTCCCTCAGAATGAATCTGCAGTGAAATATGGCTCTTTGGCAATTATGTAGGAGCATTTACTGACTTAGATCAAAATAAGCTAGTTATGGCTCATGATGGTGTTCCCATCATACCCCCATGCCTAGTTTTTGCTACTCCCTTAGCAAAATCTCATGAAATTAACTTTAATTCTAGACCATATGCCTTTTTATGCTCAGAACTTTGATGTGTGCTTTCTTTTGTTGATTAGGACAGAATACCAATAATAGGCCTAGAGGTACTCAAGTACCAACCAAGATCCGGACCTGTCCAGCTTTAGCCTCAGTCCACCGCGAAGGTTTCTAAGGCCCATAGGAACTAACCTAAGGTTTGTTAAACTCCGCGGTTAAAGCACCCATGCTTGTAATATGTTTTAGCCCAGGTTCAATTTATAGTACATTTTGTAAGAGAGGGACAGTGGAACTTTTTTCTTTATTTTTGGAGAGTTTTCTCTCTCTTTTCTTTTTATTTCTAGCTTCGGATTAGCTTTACAACATGATCTGTATCGGATTCCTAGTTCCCACCATCAATCCTCGTAGGGTCCCTAGTAATCGATTCTTCGAGATAGCACCGCCCATGGCAACCCCCAGAACCCTAGATTTCGAGATAATCTTTCCCATGGCATTCTGTAGCTAAATTTAGACCCTAGTAATCGTCATTTCGTGATAATGCCGCCCATGGCATCTGAATCATTATAAGGTGCTTACATGCCCTCGGTAGGATATTTAGATATCCTAGGAGACAAGCACCAAGGAGACGATATGTTATTGTGCATCTTCGAGGGAAATTTCCCACCTCTCCACGTCGGGAACTCGTCTAAATCAACTTGTGTTAATCAGCCACTCCTAATCTAGGTAACTTTTTCAAACAGATTTAATGCATTTGCGTGATTTTGATAATTAAGCACATTGAACCAGACTGTGTGGATTAGGGTGCTTAGGTTACCGAGTCCCGCAAACTAGAGGTCAGTTAACGAGGTTGAATAATCCTTAAGCCTTAGACCTAATACTTAAGCTTCGCATTTTCCCCAACCTCTTGAGTACTATCCAGATCTTTGTGGATACTTGAATTTTTAAGTCGAGAATTACAGCCGAAGAGGCCTAAGATCAGCGTTCATACTAATCTCTTTTTGTCTCTTAGCACTTTTTGTCTTTCATTTTGTTCTTTTAATTTTGATCTAGAACTAAGTTGATTCCTTAATCTTTTACTAAAGACTATCTTTTTTTTCTTTTCAAATTATTCTACATTTTGACATTTTTATCACCTCCCTTTTTCTTCTCAAAAATTCAAAATTTCCTCCCTTCATTTTTTTCTCTTTTTCATTTTTTTTTACTTTTTTGGTTTATTTTTTTTGGAATATGTGATTTTTTGATGAAACCCCTTTCTTGTGAAGTGATTTTCACAACGTTTTACAATTTAATACCACCCCATGCCTATGATTTGCAATGTCCTCATTATAAATTAAGTGGGTTCTAATTCATCTTAGATCATACATTAGAACAGGTTTTGGGTGGGTGTCTGGGTCGGGGTGACTATTGCAAACGATTTCAAGCTCGGGTATAGGTAATAGAGGTGGAGTAGGCTATTCTAATGGACGAATCCTAAAGTGCAATATAAGTTCAGTATAAGATGTGTCAAGAAAGGTTTCAGGTTTTTCAAAAAGATGACGGGTTGCCTCCTGTTAAAAGCTGAGTTTAATGCCATCTGCCAGGCACAATGAGCTTAGGGAGAATGGAGATCAAAAGATAGCTCAGCCCTATTCGTATCGGTGAGTTCAATGAATGACTTAAGTATCCGACTGTTCACAACAAAGGGTTCTGAATCAAGGCTGGGTTGGCTGATTTCAATAGCTCCATTTCCAAAAATTCGTCTCACCAAGAATGGTCCAATCCATTTTGATTTGTGTTTTCCTGGGAAAAGTTTGAGTTTAGCATCAAAGAGTAGAACTTTCTGACCAGGGTGGAAAGATTTTCGTACAATGTGCCTGTCATGGATGGCTTTAACCTACTCTTTGTAGATACGTGAGTTCTCAGACGCATCATTACGTAGTTCCTCGATCTCGCTTAATTGCAACCGGTGATGTATTCCAGCCTTCACTAGATCCAGATTGCATTTCCATACTGCCCAATAAGCCTTGTGCTCCATCTCGACGGGAAGGTGACATGCCTTACCGTACACTAATATGAAGGGAGACATGCCTAATTGGGTCTTTTGGGAGGTCCTATAGGCCCACAAGGCTTCCAAAAGGCGAGTAGTCTAATCTTTTCTATTAAGCTGAATAGTGACTTGAAGGATCTTTTTGATCTCTCGATTTGACAATTCTGCCAGTCCATTAGTTTCGGGGTGGTAAGGAGTCGAGATACAATGCAACACCCTATACTTTTTCATAAGGGACTGGAAGTGCACATTGGTAAAATGAGACCTGCCATCGCTGATGATGGCCTTAGGAACCCCAAATCTGGTAAAGATGTTCACCTGGATAAATCAGAGGATAACTTTATGATCACTAGTTCTCGTGGGGACGGCTTCTATCCATTTAGAGGCATAATCAGTAGTGAGTAGAATGTATTTAAAGTCGTTAGATCTGGGAAAGGGTCCAATGAAATGAATTCCCCATATGTCAATGATTTTGCACATAATAATCGGGTTCAAGGGCATCATATCCCGTGGGCCTATGTTGCCGAGGGTCTGACAACGAGCTCATGCCCTACAATACGTCTGTGCATCTCTGAACAAAGTGGGCCAAAAGAACCCACCTTGGAGAATTTTCGTTGCGGTTTTACGCCTAGAGAAATGGTCACCGCAGACCTGATCGTGACAGAATGACATTACATCATTGACCTCGTCGTCAGGAATGCGTCACCGGATCACCTGATCATTGCCAATGTGGAAAAGGTATGGTTCCTCCCAAATATAATACTTGGCCTCGGCAATCAATTTGTCCCACCTGGAAGTCATCCAATCTAGTGGAACTTTCCTCGTAACCAAGTAGTTTACAATATCATCAAACCGCAGGAGATTGTGGATGGCTAGCAAGTGCTCATTCGGAAAATGCTTGGTGATCGGACTAGACAGGTCAATGACAGAAGAAGGAAGACGGGACAAATGGTCAGCTACCACGTTCTGTTTTCCTACTTTATCATGAATCTCGAGATCGAATTCTTGCAACAGCAAGATCCGACGGATTAATCGAGGTTTCGCATCCTTCTTCGTAAGGAGGTGCCTCACTGTAGTGTATTTGTGTATATGGTAACACGAGAACCCAAAAGATCTGATATGAATTTTTCCAGGGCAAATATTATAGCAGTAACTATATAGTTACGTTGAGCCTCATCAAGTGTCTTGCAAGCGTAGTAGATGACCACAGGTTTCCCATCTATTTTCTACCCAAGTATTGCCCCTACAGCATAATCAGATGCATCGCACATAATCTCAAAGGGTTGAGACCAATCAAGGGACTACAGGATAGGTGTTTGGGTAACTCGATCACGCAGAATCTCAAAAGCCTAAGTGCACTCCTTGGAGATTTCAAAGGGGACATCCTTAGAAGATTAGCTAGGGGGCACGCGATTTTCGAAAAATCGGGAATGAATCAATGGTAAAAATCGATGTGCCCCAGGAAGGATCGGATGTCTTTAATCGAGCTAGGCATAGGGAGTTTGGAAATTAGACTCACCTTGGCTCAGTCAACCTGGATGCTTTTTTCAGATATTGGATGTCTGAGGACAAGTCCCTCAGGTAGCATGAAGTGGCTCCTTTCCCAGGAAAGAACCAAGTTCACATCAATGCATCACCTGAGGATTTGGACCAAGTGCAGGAGGCAATCATCAAATGACTCACCAAATACCAAGAAGTCATCCATGAAGACTTCATGGTATTCACCTAGCAAATGTGAGAATATGGTGAGCATGCACCACTGATAAGTAGTGGGTGCATTGTAGAGAGCGAACGGCATCCTTCAGAATGCTTATGTTCCGAAGGGGTAGATGAAGGTGGTCTTCTCTTAGTCCTCGAGATGTATTGAGACCTGATTATAACTAGAGTACCTGTCCAAAAAGCAGAAGAATCGATTTCCCACTAGTTTCTCAAGAATCTGATCAATGAATGGTAGTGGGAAATGATCCTTCTTCATGGAGGAATTGAGTCTTCTGTAATCAATGTAGATTCTCCATGAGTTGATGTCTGATTTTTGCAGAATAACAAACCAGGAATGCAAAACTCATACTGACACAGAATTGGACATCTAATTTAATGTCTAGATCTCCAATTTTGTAGTGTAAGATGTATGACCACTATCCTTGACGTCTGATACTACTGTTTGGTTCTTGATTTTGGTGCTAGATGCCTGATCTTGCCTATTTTAACCTAGGAACCCCACCGGACACTCTAGGAAACCTAATTAGAGACCTCCTAAGCATAGTCCACTATCCATAGCCCTACTTATCCTATCCCTAACCCAATTGAACCATCCCATACCTAATTGGGTGCATCTACAGTTGATTGGGTGCACTTGAGCCCAATTAGATCCACCTAGGATCTAATTGACTCATACCTATTAGGGTTACCCTAGCCTAATCACATGCACACATCCAATTAGACTTGACCTAGACCCAATGAGGTTCACTCCTATCTGATTAGACTTTCCTAAGCCTAATTAGGTCCACAACCAATTAATGTAGGTTAACCCAACCTAGATTCACCAAACCCACTACCCTACTCCACAAAAAAATACACCTACACATACATACATTTTCCTAAATCCCACTTGCCCATTCTAGCCCTCATTAGTTGGTCACCAACCTAGATCCTACATTGGTGGCACTTGTTATTTTGGGAGCCACCAAAAGTGGTGACCCATTTGAAATTGAGAGGCCTTCCCATAACAACCAAGGAGAGAAGAAAGCCATGAAATTCATTCACTCTCCCATCCATTGTCCTTCCACTTGCGACACCCTTCCACCCTCCAAAACCATAGGGCCATCTTCCTCCTCCAAGGGCCCCTCCATGGATGGCTAAAGAAGAAACTCCTCCAAGGCATCTTCATGTGGGCGGCAAGAAGAAGGAGAGCACTAGGGTGCAACACCCTCTTCTCCTCTCTTCACTTGGGCGTGTCCTTTCTTCTCCATAGAGAGGACGCACCCTCTTTTTCTTCTTCTTTTTGGACGGCCATGAAGGCTCACCCATAGCTTCTTGTGGCCAGCCATCTCTTGTTGGTAGGCGTGTAGACAGGTTTGTATGCCCATGGTTTAGCCTACACCCTCACACAAGGCCAATGGCCCTAGTGGCATCTTCCCAGTGTGAGGGATTTCTTCTATTTAAATGCTTTCTAGTATAGATATTGTGTGACATTATTTTTAGTATTCTATGTAAGAATAATATTGTGTGATCATCGCTTCTGTGATTGTCTTCAAGTCTGTTTGCCTATCACTTTTCAAAATAAAAACCAAAAACACAAAAAGGCAAAAAAAAAGGTTAGATTAAGCCGATCCAAATCTCAACTTGTTTTCACGCCTCCCAGAGATGAACGATCGGGACTCAAGATTTCAAAAGAATAAAATACATCAAGTCTCGTTATCTTAGAAATTATTTTTGTTGATCGTATTTTGCAATTGTACTACGATGCATTTTTGATCAAATACACACTTTACGATCCCAACAAATGGTGCCATTGCTGGAAAGGCAACGCACAAGTTTATATTTGGAGTTGCTTAACTTTTTGTTGTTTTGATTGTAGGGTGTCAAGATGAGGATCCTCGCACACATTGATCGATGGTGAAGATTGCTAGTATTTTCTTCATCTTCTATTTGTTGCTTTCTTAGGTTAAAAAAAAATAAAAAATATATATATATATAAAATTTCAAATCCAAATTTTCGGATTTGAAATTACAAAAGAAAATTTTCTTTCTTTGGTGTGCGTTCTAACTTGGAAACTATTTAAACACACCAAAGTCAGATTTGGAAATCTGGCCAAAAATTGTTGACGATTTTAAAAAATTTATTTCCATCAAATTATCCATCCAAAAATCTTGGGATTCAGTCTGATCTTAGGGTTTCAAATAAGCTTTCTAAATCCACCTTTTATTTGGAAAAATTCACACTGTGAGAATTTTAAAAATTCATGCAATAGAAGGGGGTCAGAATAGTCTGTACTCTAAGTTTATTCAAATTCAAATAGTAATTCCAACATCTATAGAAATTAAATAGATCTGAAATTTATAGGGTTGGAAAGTCACTAAAACCTAGTTTTTTCTATAAATTTTCAAGAATCTTTGGATTTTGTCTTATACTGTTTCAAATTGCATTTCTCGCAGGGGGTCCATCTAGTTTGTTTGACCCCCTAGAACATAAAAATTCATGAAAAATTACATGAAAGAGTAAAAATATTTAAAAAATATTCTATGAAAACTTATTGAAAAAGGAAGATCTCTACCAAATTTCATTTTATTTTGCTTTGTGTACTGATCTGGGGAGAGATTTCAAGTTAGAATATGGTCTGACTGCATGTTCTTAGAGAAGCATAAACCTAGGACATACAAATTTAGAGATTAAATTTTTTTAGAGACCTAAACTGACTTGATTTAATTTAGTTGCCTAGTAGGTGAGGTTGATTTCTTGATTGATCCCCTCACTTACCTGAACTAAACTTATTTACATTTCAAATTAGGCAACCAATTTGGTCTATTTCACTTAGTAGTGGTGCATTAGGACCATTGTTTTCCTTGATTGGGTTGCACCACTTCTACCTTATTGGGCTTAAAAGCATCATATAGACTTATTTGATATTAGGGTTTCCACACTAAGGTAGAGCACATTTGCATTCCCCACTTAAAGGAAATTCATATAACAAATTGGGACTTGCAAAACTTGTGTGTTCCACTACAACGTTGTTTGAATTGACCTAAACAAGGAAACCCTAAAAGAAAAAAAATTAATACAAGCACTTGAACCATAAAATCCACTACACCAATTAAAACTTGTATTGAAAATCCTTTGTCTGTACACTTCATACTCTAAATCCAATTTTAAGGGCAACACCCCCAAAACGCCCAATCACATTCTAAGTGCACTCTAAGCCCAAGCCTAAAACTAAGTAGACATGCCCTAGGCAGGAGAAATTTACTTGGTAACCAAAATTTAATTGGGTAAAAATCAAGTCCTTGTCTATTTGGACCAATTGGTGACAAGAAAGGTCGGTGCGGTAACTGCGTTAACCTTTAGTGGTGTCTCGCCGTGCAGGGTGTCCTAGGGGGTCCCACCATTCTAGCCAGCCAAGTAATTCACGGGTTGGTTTAACCTAGTTCCATTTCAGGATACCAGGTTTAGATCCAATTAGGGTATACAATTTAAGGCTAGCTTGTTTGCTTGATTTGGGGCTCTCTCATCTTTCTTCCTAGGCCTTTGCCTTAATTCCACTAGCCCCTTGTAGCTAGTTGTGTCTTCCTATGGAAGACTATCTCTTATCTCTATCCACATTTTTTCTAAAATATCCATGAACTCATATCATTCTTTGACCCTCAGGGTTCTCCATCTCCCAACCCAACCACGATTTCGACTCCTAGTTGGGAGACTCATCCTAACTAGCTGGGGTATGATCATCCTTATCCCCTAGCTTATTTAGAGCCTGAGCCTCATGGATCCAACCCTTATCTAGATCAAAACAAATTGAAAGCCATAGTTGCTAAATTTTGGGAATATAACAAGGACAATACAGATCAATGTGCCAAGCTCCTAGAGCAAATTAGACAATCTCAGGCACAATCTCAATCTTATCACTCCTCCCAAGAACAAGAGACTTGGAACAACCAGCCTAGTGGATCTAGTGACCCATATTTTGGATCCACTAGCTACTTTACTGATTCTTGCTACCATCGGGAGGCATCCTGGACTCAGCCAACCCAAAAGGCACCTTTGGACCTAATTCGTGATTTAGGTAGATCATTTGAGGGATGCACCATTTCTAATACACCTGTACCTGATGATATATCACTAAGGAATTGAAATAATGGATCACAAGTACAGGACCACATAACAGGTTCTCAATCAACTTCCTCTATAGTCAACCCCACTCAAGGCGATACACCTATTGATTCATATCCAAATTCGTACAACCCTGAGTGGAGAGACAACCCTGATCTTTCATGGCCACCACAGAGACCGACTCAGATTGAACATCAATCTAGGCTAGCCCAATATTCCACTCAATCCACTTTAGGGAAACCATCTAGTCCAGCCCAACCTGCAACCACCCTTGAAGATATCATGAACATTTTGTTGGACTTTGACAAGAAAAATGAAGAAAGGCAAACTAAGTTGGAAAATCAAGTGAAATCTTAAGGGGATCAAATCAAGAGACTTCAAGAATCACTTTACCCCCGGATGCAAATGCCTTTTCACTCCTATTCTCCACCTATTCTTTCGACCCCTCCTCCAATCTATCATACATGCCATTGTACAAGGGCCAACTCTTTGGCCTCTAAAAGGAAGAGGAAAGCTAAGAGCCCACCCAAACTATCTGATTCGGGCTCAACCAAAAATCATAAGACCAAACCCACATCTAGCTCTGACTCAGGCTCTAAAGACAAAAAGAAGAAAAAGGCTTCTGAAGTTGATTTGACCTATTTACCCTTTCTTGAGGCCTTAAAGAAAGAGTCACAAAAGAAGAAAAAGACTTGCACACCTAAAGAGTTGGTTTTATCAACTAACATAAATGCATTTGTTTCTGGCACTCTACCACCCAAAAAGATCGACCCTGGAAAACTTTTCATATCTTGTGCCATCAAGGGATTCACCTTTAATAGAGCCCTTGTGGATCTAGGGTCTTCCATTAGCTTGATTCCTATAGCCCTTTTTGACCGCACCAGACTTGGAGATCTGAACCACACACCTGTCACCATTAGAATGGCAGATGACTCCATTAAAACACCTAAGGGGGTAGTTCAGGATGTGATCATCAAAGTGCAAGGTCTTAGTTTTCCAGTTGATTTTATTATTTTGGACATGGATAAACCAGGAAAGCTAGGTAATTCACCCATCATTCCAAGTCAACCTTTCTTGGCTACGGCCAATGCACAAATTGGCTATTACTCAGAATGTATGGAGATGAGTAGCGGCAATGAGGAGATTCACTTTGATATTTATGCAGCCACTAAGAAAACAAAGTCTCGGTATTTTTTGGATGATACGAAAAGTGAGTCGGAAGGTAATTCGGAAGAAACTATGGCAATTGACACCTGGGTAGAACCACATGACCTGAATGAACAATCCAATAGATCACATAAGTCACCCTCAATACCAGATCAAATCATTGATAGTATGGTTGACTATCTTGATCGACCTAGCCCAATTCAAACCCTTGCCCATTGCAATGAATCCCATATTACTTAATTGATCAAAATGATTCATGAAATAAAAGAAGCTAGTGCAAGAGAATATGATGATATAAGGAAAGAGCTTCATAGAATCCGAAATGAGCAACAAAAATCAGAAATGTTTGAATTTGGGTCAGATGTGTCACAACCGATTGTGATTCAATGGTGGTCATGCAAAATTCTGTTGATAAAACACCTGAGGTGGATGATATTGATAATCTTATTGATGTTGAGAATGGAGATTTATTCGAGAATCTTGATCTTGATTTAGGGCCTGAGTACAAATCATTTCATTTTGAGGAACCAAGTATTAAGGGACCTGAATACAATTTTGTTGTATTTGAGAATACCCATGGAGACATTGATGAATTAATTCAAATGATCTCATACACGGAGCAACAAAATCAACAAGATTGTAACAACTCCTCAATCTATGATTCAACCCATTCCACTTTCACGGAGGGACTCACTACTGAATCTAACGACCAATTTCATCTAAGTGAAAAGAAGGAAATATCCCCTTATGACAAGGATATTCAAGAGATTGAAATACTATTGAGGATAACATATGATGAGTTATCAGAGGAAGCTAAAAATTTTGGGGAATCATGTGATAATTGGGAATTGGCATTGGAAAATTTGGAAGAGATAAAAGAAGATGATACCCAAACATCTTTGGTAGAGATAGAGACTGATCAATGGACCTTGATTTCCAGATCTGACCACATCACTTGGGTCATGCCTTCCATTCATCACCATTATCAGGACCCATATGATTTCACCCCACATGACTCCACCCATACCCCTACCACCCACATTCTCCATCACCTCTTCGAGATGCCTTCATATTTCTAGGCACCCGTATTTATCTATCTTTCTTCTGTAGCATCTGGCTGCAAATAATCCCAAGGCCCATCTAAAATATTTTTCTGATTATTTGGACTTGGAATTCATGGACAGATGGTCCGCATTTGTAGCCCGCTGTTGCCGAACGAGATTAAAATTCTTATCATTTTACTCGCCATTTTTAATAGTGTATTGACATATCCTTTTTGAGTGTACACTTAGCTGGAGGCGTTAATCTAAGCCCTAATATAAAGCATATTTTATTTGTCATATTTTTCCTGCATATTCAATTTTAGGTGTTGGAATAAGCGAAACATCAAAATTCAGGAGCTTTTCCAGGTGATTTCTAACATTTTACTCCTTGTCTTAATTTATTTTTCTTTATATTCATGCATGAGGACATGTAAGAAAGTAGGCATGGGTGAGTAGTAATTGTAAACTGAAATTTTTTCTACCAACACCTAGGAAAAACACTTCGTACATCATGCTAATTGCACTTTGGGGTCCTTAAATTAAGAACAATTGACTCCACCTCCAATGTTTGCATTGGAGCTAAAAATCATCTGCAATAGCCACTTTCGACTCATCCATTCACCTTTTCGTTCTAAATTTAGGGTCAAGCTTAATATAACCCGAATTAGGGAAATTTCTGAAGTGCAACTTTGAAAGGTTACAAATAGCATTTATATATATTGCTTTTATGAATAAGATTTTTATCAAGAGAATGTATTAAGGATTTCATCCTCTAGTTGATTCCTGTAATCTAGAATCTAGTACAATTTTCACACACACGTAGATTTGCAATGGATTCACGGTGAAGGCTGATAAATGTCATTAGTGTTTTGAGAAGAAGCAATGCTTCTTTTCCTAAACCACTGGATGGTGTTTTGGGAGTCAGGCAGATTTTCATCCAAAAATCCACCAAATAATGTGAGATGAGAGTAGAGTGTACTGGTGCTCTAAGATTAGTGCAAGGAATCTGGAATCTTAAATAATTAGGTAATGATGCTCAGTGATTAGGCATAGCTTTCGCTCTCGAATCCTGTGTATACATTTTTGTGTGAAATTTTGAGAGCCACCAAATAAGGCAAATATGCAGAGAGCGAGTTTTCATAAAACTAGGGCTAAGGTGAATGGTTACGACCATTCTTTACGAAATCCTCGGCTGAAGGAGGGTATTGATGCCAAGGTAAAAAATACACCATCCTATCCATCTCTCTCAGTGCAGTGAGTAGGCACTTCCACCAAATAAGCCACCAAATGTCTCTTGAGTGCCACCAATTCCTAATAATGCCTCCTCAATAAAGTTCATGAATGTATGCTAGCATGTGTTGTGTTGAAAAAAAAAATTATACATAGAAAAAAGGGAATAAAAAAAATGAATGAAAAAAAAGAAAAAAATTAGAAAAAGAAGAAAAAGCAAAGAAAAAGAGTGTGTGAATATTTAGTGTTTATTTCAGCTGCATTGAGGTAATACCACCAAATAAATTTGAGATCCACCAAATAAGGCCTTAACCTATTTTTCTATATTTCTGATCACCCAAATACTGGCTGAGGAATTCCGACTTAGTGTTAAGGTTGTGGAACTCAATTAAAGTGTTAGTGCCAAGTGAGACCACCAAATACAGATCATACATGCGAATCTAGTGAGATTGTGAGCTCTAAAAGAAAACTAGAGAGAGTAAGAGAGAATGAATACAAAGGAACCAAAAGAGAGCACAGTTTTTCTCATCTTTCTCTGAGATAAGTTACTTGATAATTCGGAAATCTAGATTCTGAAGTACTAATTTCTATGTAGCACCAAGTGAGAGTGAGCCACCAAACAAACACCTGTATCCCTTAGACATTCTATACCCAAGCTTAAAGTCAGGGTGGAATTCATAGAATATCTTGAATACATCGAGGGAAGAAGTCTGCCTATCCCGCTAAAATTTTACTAGGGACAAGTACATGCTTTAGAGGTAAATCAGGTCTTTCACTCAAATCCATTGCAAAAGCTACGTAGCTGCACTTTCACATTTATCTAGATTTCTAGAACATAGGATGAAAATAAAGAGGAGAAAAATCTCTAGGCATACACTTGATAAAATAATCAATCCCTTAGATACCCTTATGTGAATAATTTGGTTTTGCATTTGCTAGGAACTAGCAAAGTTTAGGCATGGGGGTATGATTGCACAGCAATCATGGGTCCTAATCAACCTAAATAATGTTTGAACCTAGATTAATTTGTGGATATTGCACTCATATCTTGCATATTATGCATTGCATCAGTCTATTTAGAATAAGATATCCTGCTATTTAATGATTTTTATTACTATTTGCAGGTAATAAAGTGATCCAAGATGGAGATAGTGGAATAAAGCAATAAAGGAAGAAGAAGACTAATCTAGATAAGAGGAGTGAGGAGGATAACCTTAGCCCTACCCTTAGAAATCCTAGGACAGCCTTCCCAAACCCAAAACCACCTCAATTAGGATACCTTAGCCTCAAAACCCAAACATGGATAGCACTATCCATATTCTTATCCACCCTATCCCTCTCCCAAACACTTAGGAACCAAAACCCACCTTAGAAAACCTAAAAACCACTCTCCAGCACCTTTTAGGATGTCCAGACATCTGGCTGGACGTCTGATTTCTGCAAAATAACAAACCAGGAAGGTAGAACTCATACTGACATAGAATTGGACGTCTAATTTAATGTCCAGATGTCCAATTTTGTAGTATAAGACATCTGAGCACTATCCTGGACGTCTGATACTGCTGTCTGGTTCTTGATTTTGGTGCTAGATGCCTGATTTTGCCTATTTTAACCTAGGAACCGCACCAGACACCCTAGGAAACCTAATTAGAGACATCCTAAGCATAGTCCACTATCCATAGCCCTACTTATCCTATCCCTAACCCAATTGAAACATCCCATACCTAATTGGGTGCATCTACAGTTGATTGGGTGCACTTGAGCCCAATTAGATCCACCTAGGATCTAATTGACTCATACCTATTAGGGTTACCCTAGCCTAATCACATGCACACATCCAATTAGACTTGACTTAGACCCAATTAGGTTCACTCCTATCTGATTAGACTTTCCTAAGCCTAATTAGGTCCACACCCAATTAATGTAGGTTAACCCAAGCTAGATTCACCAAACCCACTACCCTACTCCACAAAAAATTACACCTACACATACATACATTTTCCTAAATCCCACTTGCCCATTCTAGCCCTCATTAGTTGGTCACCAACCTAGATCCTACATTGGTGGCACTTGCTATTTTGGGAACCACCAAAAGTGGTGACCCATTTGAAATGGAGAGGCCTTCCCATAAAAGCCAAGGAGAGAAGAGAGCCACGAAATTCATTCACTCTCCCATCCATTCTCCTCCCACTTGCGACACCCTTCCACCCTCCAAAATCGTAGGGCCATCCTCCTCCTCCAAGGCCCCCTCCATGGATGGCTAAAGAAGAAGCTCCTCCAAGGCATCTTCATGTGGGCGGCAAGAAGAAGGAGAGTACAAGGGTGCAACACCCTCTTCTCCTCTCTTCACTTGGGTGTGTCCTTTCTTCTCCATAGAGAGGACGCACCCTCTTTTCCTTCTTCTTTTTGGACAACCATGAAGGCTCACCCATAGTCTCTTGTGGCCAGCCATCTCTTGTTGGTTGGCATGTAGACGGATTTGTATACCCATGGTCTAGCCTACACCCTCACAAAAGGCTGATGGCCCTAGTGGCACCTTCCCGACGTGAAGGATTTCTTCTATTTAATTGCTTTCTAGTATAGATATTGTGTGACATTATTTTGAGTATTCTATGCAAGAATAATATTGTGTGATCATCACTTATGTGATTGTCTTCAAGTCTATTTGCCTATCGCTTTTCAAAATAAAAATAAAAAACACAAAAAGATAAAAAAAAGGTTAGATTAAGTCGATCCAAATCTCAACTTGTTTTCATGCCTCCCAGAGACGAACGATCGGGACTTAAGTTTTCAAAAGAATAAAATCCATCAAGTCTTGTTATCTTAGAAATTATTTTTGTTGATCGTAGTTCGCAACTGTACTACAATGCATTTTTGATCAAATACGCGCTCTACGATCGCAACACAGAGTTTCCTCCAAAACCAGAATCAAACGAGGGTGGATACAGGTCCATCCCCTGGGAAGATCGATGATAGATGTTATAAATAGCCTCCTTGCCAGAGGGCGGTTGCGCGAACGAGTTTTGTACAGTGGTGGCTTGTTGCAAGTGTCAAGTTAGCTCATCCACATTATTCTCAATAATAGAGACCTTGTCCTGATGACTAGCGATCAGTTTCAAGTTGATGGAAGAGGACAAGCCTTGCGTCTCATGTGCTCCCTTTGGATTCGTCAATGCACGAGCATTCGTCCGGTCGAACATGCCCATGGATTCATTATTGATGGAGATCTCACACATATTCTCGAGAATCTCCCACACGATGTCTTCGTGTTGACCCATGATGTTTCCTCCATAGGTCGCATTGACGAATAATCAAATATCCTCACGAAGTCCATGGTAAAAAGACTTGACTTGTTCCCATTTAGGAACTCCGTGGTGGGGGCACTTTCACATGAGATCCAGAAAATGATCCCATGCCTCGTGAAGTGATTCTCTTGCTTGTTGCGTGAAATGTGTGATCTGGTGCCGTAAAGCATTTGTCCGACCAACAGGGAAGAACTTTCTCAGAAACTCGGATTGAAGTTTTGCCCAGGTGTTGATTGGATGCATTTGGGTTTGGCACCAGTGAGTAGCCTTATCCATGAGAGAGAAGGAGAGCATTTTCATGAGTAGGACATCCCGATTTTGAGCTTCTGACCCGAAGGTCTGGGCTAGATGCTTGAGTTGCTTGATATGCTGGAAAGGATCTTCAGAATTACGCACATGGAATTTAGGAATGGCATGAATCTGTTGGGCTTGAGTTCAGTATCAGGACCTCCAGCAAGGATTTGTACTCGAGGTTCGATTGCTATCGCAGCGGGATTGCAGTGATCTCGCATCATTGGATGTTGCGGTGGGTTCACAAAGGCTTGGAATAGATCACTGAGGTGCTAAAGCTGATTTTCAAGATTATTTTCTTCTGCTAGTTGTGCCATGATGATGGATGAAGGAGAATTAGGTTAAGATGAATCAGAAGAGATATTGATTGGATTGGGTTGTTGCACAAATAAGGAGGTTGAGGCTCGGCCTCGATGGGAATGAGTAGCTAATGGAGGCCTCAAGGATGGTCTTAGAGACCTCTTCCCGAACATGCACCGATGGAGTAGATGAGAGGTAGAATGTGATGGATCCAATCAAGACACCCAAAAAATTTTTGGATGACTATAGAGGTTCAGGCGGATGATACCCCTTAGTCAGAAAGTCGTCCACCTGAGAATTACCTGGGTAGCTAGAGAGGGAGAGTCTCGCAAAGACCCCTACACAATAGAGCGCCCCCACGAGATACAGGGTTTCTCCCACCTGACCTTTCTTGTCACTGATGATCCAGGTAGACCAGAATGGGGACTTCACCTCTTAAGTCTGCAAATTTTAATTAAGAGCAAGGGTTCTTATGATTTCACTTGAACTTTTAAGATGTTTTTGTGAAAAGTGACCTAATTTGAAGATCGGTTAACTCACAAAGTGGGTCAATGTTCGCAAGCGAAATTGAGGTTTTAAAAACTGTGTTGTAGTATAGCTAAAATCGCTTTGGAAATAAATAATATTTATTACTCGAATTTTAAGTCCGAGGTCGAACACATGGAGAAATATGGCAATTTAATACTCAAGATCACAATTTGAATAAAAAATATAAGAGATTGCAACAATAATAATGTCAGGTATCAATGTGCAAAAAAAATGGAGTAAAATGTTGATTTAAATCACCAATTACTCCTCACAAATAACAACTAAATCAACAATATCAATAAAGCCTCAAATATATGTAATCAGATGATTTAGGCTTGTATCAGACGGTTTAAACAGTCGGGTGCTAATGCTGCTTCCTAGAGACTCAAGGGTCTCTTTTCTCTGCTGCTCTCTTTCTCTTCTTCGTTCTTTCTTTGCTTTCTTCTTTCTTCTGAGGCCTTCTTCCCTATGCAGCTCTCCTTCTATTTCTCCTACCATATCTATCTTCTGTTCTTCTACTCCTCACCTTGTTCTACTTTCTCTGCTCTTCTTCTCCATCAACTCTTCTTCTTCACGCAGAGGGGGATCCTTCTTCAAATGGCTAAGTGTCAGCCATTACTCTCTGTGACAAAACCCCCCCTTGCCCCCGCACACGATCCTCTCTTTCTCTCCTTAGGTTATGCTCTCCCAGAGCCTCCAACAGTACCGGGTTATCGGGTTTCGGACCTAGAATGCACCTGGGTCTAGGGCTACGGGCATGATCATAGCCGAGGAGTGGAGTCGGGTTAGATGGGTCGGATCTGCGCCAGGCCCGCAGGGGGCAGGTCACAGGCGAGGCATAGGTGAATGAGTGAGCGGGGGACCTCACCCCCCAAGTGTCTGAGGCGATAAGCCCCAGACACTTTTTCAATTTATGTGGCTTCAAGCACTCCTCAGTCCACAATATGGGACTAAATCCCACAGCCTTTCTCTGCGTGCAACTGTAGCTGCTTCTTCGCGTGATTGTGGTCAAAGGCTCAGTCAAAGAGCCAAATTGGCTCCTTGGTTGCGCTCCTAAAGATGTTCTACTGCACCTGAAGCTTTGCCTGGGGCCTGTAGGTGCTAGAACAGCTTCAAGCTCTGCTCGAAGCTTTGTTAATGGCGGCCAAGGTAGAGAATACCTGAAAACAAGAATACAACCTTGTGGCCAAGTTAAAGAGGTTTAGGAGCTTCTTAGGGATGTGGCAAAGGTGTGGGTGGCTGTGGTGTGCTGCGAAGGTGTGTATAGGTGGCTGGTAAAGATGGAATAGGTCGAAGATGATGGGTTTGTTTGGCGGGGAGTTCGGGTGGATGGGAAGGCGAATAGAGATAGCAATTTTGTGTGTGGTGGGATGGTGGTGCTTTTGGGAGTTGAGGCGCGGCGTGTGGATGAGTGTAGCATGCAGAGGACTTCGTCGGAGATGCTGCCAGAGATGGGGAAGACGGAAATGAGAGGCGGCTATTGGCAGTTGTGTGTGTCTGTTAGGGTGGAAAAATGAAATAAAAAGTGAGAGGGAGCTAAAGAAGGGCTTAGCGAGAGGATAGAGGGGCGGAGGGCTCCGGTGTTGGTTGACCGGAGCTGGAGAAGGAAGTTGGTGTGGCGAGGCGACGTCACCGACTGAGGTAGAGGCACGACCTCTCGTTGGTAGGAGAGGTTCACGAGGATGAGGGAAAGCTAGTCGACCATCCAATTTGATGGTTGAATGACCTGAGGAGGAGAGGGGAGAGGAGTCACCAGAGCAGGTTTGAAGGTGGCTGGAGATGGAGTAGAGGGGGTTTCTTAGGCCAAAACTTGTTGAAATGCCCGGTTGTGCGATGGTGTCGCTTTTATAGGCCATAGGAAGCCCTTCCAAGCTTGGAAAGAAGCTTTCAAGCTTGGAAGGTAGTTGCGAAATAGGATACTCGAACCCTTGAAAGATTCGCATGGCCTTTTGGGAAGGACTTAGAGCCCAAGGAATGGCTCAAATGGAAGGAAACTTCCCAAGGAATCCCCGTATATATTTTGGGAGGGATTGATTGAGAATCAAGCAAGAAATCCTCGCTCGAAATTCGTCGATGAAGGTTACTCCTTCCAAAAAGGGCACAAAGACCTGATTGTGAAGAAGACAAAGAAGTTGGTGGGCTATTTGTAAGAAAATTCAAAAGTTAAGGTCTAAATGAGATAGAAAGAGTTTGATTGGACCAAAATGCAAAATTGGTCAAGATGATCTCAGATTGGGCCCAAATTTTGGTAAAAGCCTAATTTGAACCCAAGAAATCCAATGGTGAAGTTAGATTTAAGTTTTGACAAAGTTTGAGTAGGTAATTTATACAAAAACCCAAATTAGGGTAGATGTCTGTCTAAGACTTTGTTTTGGGTCATGATAGGTTCTGATGGTCAAATTGAAGGTTCCAAACCCTGGAGAATATTTTTATATGAATTTTAGACCATTTAGGTAAATTTTGTCCTGACCAGAACCTCTGCTAATTAAGCAGTTCTACTTTTAGGGTTTTAAAAGTCATTTAATTCTCAAAACACGTGCAAACCCTTTTCTGTTTGTTCTAACCCACTTGTTAGACTTTTAGGACCATTTGACCCTTAATTACCCCCTAGGAAAACACGTGATTGTATTGCATTAATGATATGATGGTAAACTACAGTTTTAACCCTATTTTCTTGTATTTCCCTTAGAATGGTTATGTAGTGACTTATGTCTCTCTGGCAATTATGTAGGAGCATTTACTGACTTAATTAGATAAAAATGAGCTAGTTATGGCTCATGATGGTGTTCCCATCATACCCCCATGGCTAGTTTTTGCTACTCCTTTAGCAAAATTTCAAGGGATTTACTCGAATTCTAGACCACATGTTTCTTTATGTTCAGGCTCTAATGTGTGCTTTCTTTTGTAGATTAAGTCAGAATGCCAATAATAGGCCTAGTGGTACTCAAGTATCACCCATGATCCAAACTCGACCAACTCTAGCCTTAGTCCGCCACGAAGGTTTCTAAGGCCCATAGGAACTAACCTAAGGTTCGTTGATCTCCGCGGTTAAAGCACCTATGCTGGTAACATGTTTTAACCCAAGTTTAGTTTGCAATGAGTTTTTGTAAGAGAGAGATAGAAGAATTTTTCTTTTTTTTTGGAGAGTTTTCTCTCTCTTTCTTTTTGTTTCTAGCCTCGGATTAGCTTTACAACACGATCTATATCAGATTCCTAGTTCTCACTATCAATCCTCGTAGGGTCCCTGGCAATCGATGCTTTGGGATAGCACCGCCCATGGCAATCCCCAGAACCCTGCCTTTCGAGATTTCGAGATAATCCCACCCATGTCGTTCTGTAGCTAAATTCAGACCCTAGCAGTCGACATTTCGTGATAATGCCGCCCATGGCATATGAACTAGCACAAGGTGCTTACATGCCCCCGGTAGGATATTTAGATATCCTAGGAGACAAGCACCGAGGAGACGGTATGTTTTTGTGCATCTTCGAGGGGAATTTTCCACCTCTCCGCGTTGGGAACTCATCCAAATCAACTTGTGTTGATCAACCACTCCTAATTTAGGTAACTTTTTCAAAACAGATTTAACATATTTACATGATTTTGATATTTAAGCACACTAAACCAGACTGTGTGTGGATTGGGGTGCTTAGGTTACCGAGTCTCACAAACTAGAGGTCAGTTAACGAGGCCGAATAATCCCTAAGCCTTAGACCTAGTACTTAAGCTTTGCATTTTCCCCAGCCTCTTGAGGTCTATCCAGATCTTAATGAATTTTTAAGCCTAGGATTACAGCCCAAGAGGCCTAAGATCAGCATTCCTACTAATCACTTTTGTCTCTTAGCACTTTTTTCTTTTCATCTCTTTTTTTTTTTTTTGATTTGGTCTAGAACCAAGTAGATTCCTTAATCTTTTACTAATGACTATCTTTTTTTTTTCTTTTTAAATTATGCTCCTTTTTGGCATTTTTATCTTCTCCCCTTTTTGCAGTTAATTCAAAGTTTCCTCCCTTCTACTATTTTTGTTCTTTTTCAATTTTTTATTTTTTTATGTTTTTATTTTTTATTTCGATTTTTTGGAATATGTGATTTTTTTGATGAAACCCTTTCTTGTGAAGTGATTTTCACAACGTTTTGCACTTTAATTAATACCCCCCATGCCTACGATTTGCAATATCCTCATTGTAAATTAGGTGAGTTCGAGTTCAGCTTCGATCATTCCTTAGAATAGGTTTTGGATGGGTGGATGGGTCGGGATGACTATTGCGGACGATTTTAAGCTCGGATATGGATACCAGAGGTGGAGTCGGTTGTTCTAATGGATGAACCCTAAAGTGCAATATGAGTTTAGCATAAGATTTGTCAAGAAGAGTTTCAGGTTTTTTCAAAAAGATGACAGGTTGCCTCCCGTTAAGCGCTGAGTTTAATGGCATTAGTCAGACGCAATAAGCACAGGGAGAATGGAGATCAAAAGATACCTCAGCCCTGTTCTTATTGGTGAGTTCAATGAATGGCTTGAGTCACTAATCGTTCACAACAAAGGGTTCTGAATCAAGGCTAGGTTGGCTGATTTCAATAGCTCCATTTCCAAAGATTCATCTTACCAGGAATGGTCCAATCCATTTTGATCTGAGTTTTCCTAGGTAAAGTTTGAGTTTGGCATCAAAGAGCAGCACTTTCTGACTAGGGTGGAACGATTTTTGTACAATGTGCCTGTCATGGAAGGCTTTAACCCACTCTTTGTAGATACGTGAGTTCTCATATGCAAAATTGCGTAGTTCCTCGATCTCGCTTAATTGCAACCGGCGGTGTATTCCAGCCTTCACTAGATCCAGATTGCACTTCTGTACTGCCCAATAAGCCTTGTACTCCATCTCGACGGGAAGGTGACATACCTTACCGTACGCTAATATGAAGGGAGACATGCCTAATTTGATCTTGTGGGCGCTCCTATAGGCCCACAAGGCTTCCAGAAGGCAAGATGACCAATCTTTTCTATCAGGACGAACAGTGACTTGAAGGATCTTCTTGATCTCTCGATTTGATAGTTCTGCGAGTCCATTAGTTTGGGCGTGGTAAGGAGTCGAGATACAATGCGACACCTCGTACTTTTTCATCAGGGACTAGAAGTGCACATTGGTGAAATGAGACCCGCCATCACTGATGAAGGCCTGAGGAACCCCAAATCTGGTAAAGATGTTCTCCTGGATAAATCAGAGGACAACTTTATGATCATTAGTTCTCATGGGGATGGCTTCAACCCATTTAGAGACATAATCAACAACGAGTAGAATGTATTTGAAGCCATTAGATTTGGGAATGGGTCCCATGAAATCAATTCCCCATATTTCAAAGATTTTGCACACAATAATCAGGTTCAAGGGCATCATATCCCGCGGGCCCATGTTGCCGAGGGCCAGACAATAAGTGCATGCCCTACAATACGTCTGTGCATCTTTGAACAAAGTGGGCCAAAAGAACCCACACTAGAGAATTTTCGATGCGGTTTTACGCCTAGAGAAATGACCACCATAGGCCTTGTCGTGATATTATGACATTACGTCATTGACCTCGTCATCAGGAATGCATCTTCGGATCACTTGATCATTGCCGATGTGGAAAAGGTATGGTTCCTCCCAGATATAGTACTTGGCCTCGGTAATCAATTTGTCCCACTTAGAAGTCGGCCAATCTAACGAAACTTTCCTTGTAACCAAGTAGTTTACAATATCAGCAAACTGCAGGAGATTGTGAATGGCTAGCAGGTGCTTGTCCAGAAAATGCTCGGTGATTGGACTAGATGGGTTGATGATGGAAGAAGGAAGATGGGACAAGTGGTTAGCTACCACATTCTGTTTTCCTGCTTTATCATGAATCTCGAGATCAAATTCTTGCAACAACAAGATCCAGAGGATTAGTCGAGGTTTCGCGTCCTTCTTCGCAAGGAGGTGCCTTACTGCAGTGTGATCTGAGTATATGATAACGCGGGAACCCAAAAGATATGATATGAATTTTTCCAAGGTAAATACTACAGCTAGCAGCTCTTTCTCAGTAACTGTATAGTTACGCTGAGCCTCGTCAAGTGTCTTGCTAGCATAGTAGATGACCACGGGTTTCCAGTCTATTTTCTGCTTAAGTACAACCCCTACAACATAATCAATGCATCGCACATGATCTTAAAGGGTTGAGACCAATCAAGGGACTGCAGGATAGGTGCTTGGGTAACTCGATCACGTAGGATCTTAAACGCTTGAGAGCACTCCTTGGAGATTTCAAAGTGGACATCCTTAGATAGAAGATTAGTCAGGGGGTGCATGATTTTTGAGAGATTGGGATGAAACGATGGTAAAAATTGACGTGCCTTAGAAAGGATCGGATGCCTTTGACTGAGCTAGGCATAGGGAGTTTGGAAATCAGATTCACCTTGGCTCGATCAACCTGGATGCCTTTTTCAGAGATGAGATGTCCCAGGACAATTCCCCCAGGTACCATGAGGTGGCTCTTTTCCCAGGAAAGAACCAAGTTCACGTCGATGCACCGCTTGAGGATTTGGACCAAGTGTAGGAGGCAATCATCAAATGATTCACCAAATACTGAGAAGTCATCCATGAAGACTTCAAGGTATTCACCTACCATATCTGAGAATATGGTAAGCATGCACCGCTGGAAAGTGGCGGGTGCATTGCAGAGATCGAACGGCATCCTTCGGAATGCGTATGTTCCGAAGGGATAGGTGAAGGTGGTCTTCTCTTGGTCCTCGGGATGGATTGTGACCTGATTGCAACTGGAGTACCCATCTAAAAAGCAGAAGAATTGATTTCTGAATGCACAGCAAGATACACCAATAAGTATGCCATCTTGTGTAGCCATACTTGCATTTGTAAATATACATCTGCATGCATTTATAAAGAGGGGAAGAGAGTGAGAATAAATGGCCATCCAATCCACTTCCATTACTAACATTTTCCTTGAGTGTGGCATTGCAAATTCACCATTGCATTTTTTATTCCCATGCGGCTACAGGGCATGGTGTGCACCTCTCCTCGCCACTCCTGCCAGCAGCATGGGGAGAGTAGTGCTCTCCCTCTATAAAAGACCTTGCACTCCCCTTACTGTAGGGGTCGGCATCCATCTTCATACAGACCCATCGCCACCCTCAGACTACACAACACGCACCGCTAACCAACCTCCTTCCCTCTCCCTCTCCATACACAGTTCCTCTTCTCACAAGTTGAGAATAGGCACATTGTGTGCAGAAGATAGCTCACAGTGGTCTCAGGCCACCACTGTGAGTTCCACCATCGCCCAGCTCTGTCGTGAGCAGGTAGGTGTGGTGGTTTCTTGCTTCATTTTTTTATTTGCATTTTTCCTTCCTTTTTCATTTTGTTGCTGCTCTTCTCCTTCGCCATTAATGCAAGGCTTCAAGATCTGAAGCTCATGCCCTCCGTGCACCTCCAGCACATTCACGCACCTCCAGCCGGTCACCGCTTGCCTAAGTAGACCGCTCAAGGCTTCTTTCTGCTCGCGCGGGAGTTCCACAGCACCTGCTCACTAGTGAAACTGCAAAGTGAAAATCGATGAACTCTTAAATTTTAAGCGATTTGTAAGATACGTCGTTGTAACATGCAAAATCGATGAAATCTTAAATTTATAAACCTAGATAGTGGGGTATCTAGGGTTGTCCAAGGAGGCAATATGTTTGCAAAATTCAGGTCTCTTGCTCGGAAATAGAAATCACCTTTCTTTCTTTTCTTTTCAACTATATCATTATTTTTAGGGTTTTGAAATAACGAGGGAAAGCACGAGTTGTTGGCGGGAAAGAAATAATAACTACGATCACTAAGCTAACACCTAAGTGACAAATAATTCCTCTCCCTAAGCTCACTCTAGGTACGTGGAGGCCTAGAGTAATTAGGGAGAGGGAGTGAAGAGTGCTAGAATCACAGTGATGAGAGCCTCATCATGAACCCTAACTAGCACAATTTGATCTAAATAAGTGTGAAAAAGCTCCTACAAAACCTAAAGAAAAGCCTAACTCAGAGAATTCTAAATTGAAAAATAAAACAAGTCATAAGGGGTAAAACTACAATTTTACCAATGCAGTGCACAATCAGGGCATTTAAGGGTCTGAATACAGGTCAAATGTGCTTAATAATAAAGAAAGTGGGATAGCCTGAGCCGAAAAGGTTTATAGCAACTTTTAGGAATTAAATGACATTCTGTAACCCTAAAAATAAATCTTCTTTAATTCACAAGGTTCTAGGCAGGATAAAAGTCAACTAAACCCTCTAAAATTCAGGGACAAATATTTCCTAGGGTTTAGAACCTTTAATTTGGCCTTTGCAACCTATCTTGACCTAAATTGAGAACCATGCCTAATTTTTGACTTAATTTGTGTTTTTACGCAAATTGATCGATCAAACGTAGTCAAACCTAAAATAAAATTACACCATTGAATTCCTTAGGTCCAAATTAGGTTGGTACAAAAATTTGGGCCTAAGAGAAGACTATTTTAATCGACTTTACAAATTGGTCCTCTTGAATTACTTTTTGACCCTTATCTTTTTAAACCCTTGCATTTAGCCCCCTATCTTCTCTTTCGTTCTTTGCAGAATGGCTTTTCCTGCCACCCCACGCAGGCGCCATACCTCTGGCAACCTTGTGTGGAGGATGGCGCCACACAGGGTATGGGGGCCACTCTCAGGAACGAAAGGGGGGTTCCCTACGTCGTCCTCTTTCACAGGGACCCTCCCCTTTGACCTGTGGTTGCCCATGCCTCTCGTGCGAACGCACGAAAGGCATGGGTCTCCATCTCCGACCATTCTCCGGCAAGCTCCCCACGTCGCCCCCTCGATATCCTCTCCTCGCCAGCACCTCTATAAGAAGCAACAGGGGTAACCGTTTCTAGCAAGCCTGATTTGGCCGAGGATCCTCCCCCAACTTCGTCTCCTCCTCCCACAGTCAAATGCCCGCAGGCTCCGGCGATCCTTCCTCCTCTTCGTTGCTCTGCTGCCACACCCACAATAGAGTCTACTCGTCCTCGTCTTCCCGCGCCAGGCCGCACCAGCTGGCCCCTCCAGATCCCCTCCTCGTCACTATTACCCCCCCTTCTGGGCACCTTCGTCCCCAGCTTCGGCAGGCACGTGTCGGGCGCCCCCTCTTTCCCTCTTCGTCAATTAAGTAGGTAAAAACCTTCCTCTTACTCTCCTCTTAATTTTCCCCTCTTAAATTGGCATTTTTAACTCCTCAACTACCACTACCACCTCAATCTGCTCCACCATTGGCCACCAACTCCAACGAGGTCGCTCCACCTCCACAGGCCATCCCACCCCTTGCCGACAAGCCCATAAGCTTCCCCTCACTCCACTCAAGCATTTCCCCCACTCCATTCACCACCCTGCACCTCCAGACCACCCCTCGAACACACCCACCTGCACCTCTGCAGTGTGCCCTAGGCACACGGCCACAAGCACTTTCCCGCCACGCCGACCCCCGCACCGCCTTCACCGTACTCTGGCGAAGCTTCCTGAGCTGTCTGACATGGCTGTGAGGCCGTTTTAGTTCTTTCAGGTCTCGCCCCCCTCGCCGCCAATGACGAACAGCAGGAGCTACTTAGCGAGCAGCTCCAGGGCCCTTCAGCACCAGGCGCAGGCCCCAAGCAACGTGGAACACTTCCGCAAGTGTGCCCTGGTTCTCAATTGGGGTCGCACGCCTTCGCTGCTGCCCCAATTGCTCGCAGCTTCTTACCTACAGGTGCGCAGAGCGGAGGTGGGACTTTAGTCCCACCTCGGAAGTATGTGGGAGTACACCCACACATAAATTGAAAAAGTGCTCTAGGCATTTTGTCTCGAATCACTAGGGTGAGGCCCCTCCTCACCTATCACCTGGGTCTCGTCTGCGGCTCTTCCCACGTGGACCTGACTCGACCCGACTGTCCCTACTCTTGTGCACTCCTCGTGCACCACCCACGCCGGTGCGTCTGGACCCGGGCACGCAACCCGACCCAATTACCCGGCTATGGGAGAGCATACCAAAGAAAGATTCAGAGAGAGAGAGACGCGGGAAGAGGGTAGGGTAGGTTTTGCATTGAGCTTGTGTGTGTGTGCAGGGAACAGCTGAGGAAGGAAGAAGCAAGGAGCTGCTGAAGAGAAGAAGGAAGAAGAGGAAGAGCAGCAGTTGGGACTTAGCTGTAGAGAAGAAGAAAGGAGAAGGAAGGAAGGAGAGGAGCAAAAGAAGCCAGAGAAGCAAAGAGGAAGGAAAAGAAGAAGGAGAGGCTGATCAAATAAGGCATCTGATTTCTGAATCTGACGTCGGAATAGAAAGGAGAAGAAAGGAAGGAGTGGAGCAGAAGAGAAGAAAGGAGGACGGGCCAGAGAGAAAGAAAGAGAAAAGAGAAGGAAGGAGCCTCTACAGCAAAGGACACAGCAGCCGAAGAAAGAAAGAAAGAAAGAAAGAGGAGGCAGCTGTAGCAAAGAAAAAGAAGAAGAAAGAAGGCAGGCTGAAGGAGAGAACCGGCTGAAAGAAAAGAAGAAGAGAGAAGAAGAAAAAGCCCAAAAGTGAACTTTTGCTCACTCACTCTCTCTCTTTTATTCTTTTTGTAACAGAATTGTGAAATTATGTTTCTAGAATGACGTATGCTCCCTGAGTTCGACCTCGGGAAACTTTTAATTCCTAGTAATAAATTGCAAACTGGTGATAGATTTTTGTGATATACTACAACGCCTAGGACTTTAAAATAACATGAAACCCTAAGCGCGAGCCAGTTTTTGGCGCCATTGCCAGGGAGCAACGGCCATTCTAGAAGCTATTGATTCACAATTTTTGATTTCCTATTGACTAATCTCTTCTCTTTTGTTGTGCAGGCACAGGAAATCAAGCGGAAAACAAGCAGCTGCACAACAACCACACCAAGGACAGGTAATTTTCTATCCTCTCATTTAAACCCCTAAATTCTAAAGAGGAAGAAAAATAAAAAAGCAATTTATGAATAACCTGTCTTTCATATGTAGTAAAACACCAAATTGCCTGTTTTCAAATTTCAGCATACTTTATCTATACATCCATTAAAGGTAGTTAGGGCTAAAACCTTCTTGCTTGAGCCCTAATTACCCAATCTAGAGGCAACTAACTGGACCAATTAGAGCCAATATAAGATTCAAAGGTAGGGTTTTAGAGACTTTTCTAAGCAAGAATGGAAAATTTCCAAAAGAAGTGTGCCCAAGCCATTGCTTGAAAACATCTATCAAGAGAAACCCTAAGAAATTTGGCTCTTAAAAACACTTGAACCCTAAAAGACAAGACCTAATAAGCTCTCAAAGGAACTAATAGATGAAGTTGTTCCCTTGGATCAACCAACCTTTAACTTAGGTCACTCTTTGCACTCAAAAGGATAAAGTTCAAGTGAAACCCTAAGCACCTTATCCTAACTAAAAGTGGTAGACTTAAGAGGTCAAGGTCCCCATTCTGGTCTACCTGGAATCTCAGTGACAAAAGAGGTTGGGTAGGGGAAACCCTGTAACCCGTGGGGGCACTCTATCGTGTAGGGGTCTTCACGGGACTCACCCTCTCTGGCTACCCAGGTAATTCTTAGGTGGACGACCCTCTGATCAAAGGGTCCATCCGCCCTGAACCTCTATAGTCACCCAACATTTTGGGTGTCTTGATTGGGTCCAACACCTGGTAAACTTATCCACTCCATCAGTGTATGTATGGTAGGAGGTCCTTGAAACCTCCTTTAGAAATTCACTCTCCCCGAGGCCGAGCCTCGGTGCCCTTGTTTGTGCAACCAACACTTCACATAGACCTCTCCTCTGATTCAGAACCCAACTCACCTTCTTCTTCCACAATGGCTCAGCCAGTTGAGGAAGAGAATAATCTGGAGCACCAGCTCCAGCTACTCAATGACCCCTTCCAGAACTTCATTCACCCACCGTAGCATCCCATGATGCGAGATCACTATAATCCCGCTGCGGTGGCTATTGAGCCTCAAGTCAGAATCCCGACTGGAGGACCTGATTCTGAACTAAAGCCCAACATGATTCATGCCATACCTAAATTCCATGGGCTTAATTCTGAAGACCCCTTCCAGCACATTAAACAGCTAAAGCATCTGGCCCAGACTTTCGAGTCAGATGGGGAAAATCGGGATATTCTCCTTATGAAGATGTTCTCTTTCTCCCTTATGGACAAGGCTGCCCATTGGTATCAAACACAGATCTGGTCGATCAACAATTGGGAGGAACTTCAGTCCAAGTTTCTGAAGAAGTTCTTCCCCATTAGTCGGACCAATGCCTTGCGCCATCAGATTACTCACTTCACACAATAGATGGGAGAACCTCTTCATGAGGCATGGGATCGTTTTCAGGATCTCATGAGAAAGTGCCCCCATCACGGAGTTCCTAAATGGGAACAAGTCCAGTCTTTTTACCAGGGACTCCGTGAGGATATTAGACTGTTCGTCAATGCAACTTGCGGAGGGAATATCATGGGTCAACATGAGGACACTGTGTGGGAGATTCTCGAGAATATGTGCGAGAACTCCATCAATAATGACTCCATGGGACTATTCGACAGGACGAATACCCGCGCATTGACGAACCTTAGGGGAGCAAGTGAAACATAGGGCCTGTTCGCATCAGTCGACCTAGAATTGATGGCCAATCGATTGGACAAGGTCTCTATTATTGAGAAAAAGGTGGATGAGCTGACTCAACACTTGCCGCGAGCCACCTCTGTGCAGAATTCCTTTGCACAGCCTCCTTCCGCACGGGAGATTGTGCAGAACATTTTCCATCAACCTTCTCCTGGGGTGGACTCGTATCCACCCCCATCTGACTCTCGGATCGAAGGAACCTCCGACCCTTTCTATACTAGTTGGGGGAATTCCACTCCCCCATTCTCTCACTTTTCTAAGGCTCCTCAGATCTGCGAGGACCTCAATGCCATCCAGAATGACCCATTTTCCAATACGTACAATCCTGGATGGCAAAACCATCCCAACTTCTAGTGGGTAGGGAATTCCCAGAATCCAAGGCCATTCTTTCAACCCCGTCCACAAGCACCTCGTCCTTACCAGCCGCCTCAGCCTCGTCCCAACCCTACTTTTCCATCTGGGCCAAACCAAGACTAAATGTCCCTCATCCTTCAGACTCTAGCTGACATTCAGAGAACGAATGTGGCTATTCAAAAGCAACACAAGGACGAAATCACATAGGTTCGAAACCAACTGGCCCAGTTGGCGAATTCTTGCCAACCAGGCACACTTCCTTCTCAGCCTCTTCCCAACCCTAATAGCTTGCTGACCCAGGGGCGCATTATGAACCCAAACCCAGGCCAACCACATATGGTTTATCAGGCCCCCTCTATTCCTTCACCTGACGAGATGGAGGCTTCAACTTCCTATGTGGGTTACTAGCAGCAGCAACCAATCCTACCAACCCCTAACCAGAACCAGGCAGGGCTGAATTCTGTAACCACTTGTAGTGGTAAGGAGACCCAAGATCCACCTTATCCAGACCACTCCAAGCCTGGTAGTGACCCAAACCCTAGGACAGTAATCCAGGATGTCCCTATCCCTCTCCCAGATCAAAGACCTGGACCTATCCTGGAGGAACCAACCACAGTTCCATTTCCTGAGGCCTTGACCAAGGGAAAGAAGACAACCAAATCTGTGGCTCCTGAGGAGGACCTGGTCAAGCTCTTTGAGCAGGTCCAAATAAACATCCCCTTGATGGATGCGATCCGCCACGTACCGGCCTACGCACGATTTTTAAAAAATGTGTGTACACCTCAGCGTAAGCCGAGAACCAAGAGTGGGAGTCCAATTGTACTGTCAGAGCAAGCCAGCTCTGTAATCCTAAGCAGACTCCTACCCAAGGCAAAAGACCCAGGCACTCCCCTGATTTCATGCAAGATAGGTAAAACCCAGTTCGACAGAGCATTGTTAGACTTAGGTGCTTTCATAAACTTGATACCCACATCCTTATTCAACCACCTAGAGGTGACACTACAGTTAGCAGATCGATCTATCAAGTCACCAAAAGGGATTCTTGAGGATGTTATTGTAAGGGTGAGGGATTTTTACTTCCCTGTGGACTTCATAGTCTTAGATCTGGATGCACATAAAAACCCAAGGGATACACCGATCATACTAGGGAGACCTTTTTTGGCCACTGCAAGGGCCATCATTAGTTGTGAGGAGGGCCAAATAGAACTGAAATTTAGAAATCAAACCCTAAAAATTGATATCTTTAAGGCCCAACAAGGGATTAATTGCGGTGTCATTAAACAAATCTATGATGTCAGAACTTTGGTTGATGAAACACAATTTGAGAATAACCTGATTATACCTCATCACCCACAAGAAGATCTCGAACCGCAATTAGAGGAGTCAGATCCTGATTCAGACAAACCCATAACTCCTATCCTTATACCTCACACTCACTCTGAACCACTCGCTGTTGCTGATAACCCCATCCTTGAACTCAAACCCCTTCCCGATCATTTAAAATACATCTTTTTGGGTTCTAATCAGACATTTTCTATGATTATAAATTCCAAGCTCACTCCTGATCAGGAATCCTGTCTAATTGCTATTCTCCAGCAACATCGCAGTGCCATTAGTTGGACTCTCGATGACTTGACTGGAATAAGTCCCTCTTATTGCACCCACCGTATCTGTTCTGAAGAGGGCGCATGACCTTCCCGTGAGATGCAAAGACGTTTGAATCCCAATCTGCAGGAGGTCATGAAAAAGGAGATCATTAAGTGGTTAGATGCAGGGATCATCTACCGGATCTCCGACAGTCGTTGGGTGAGTCTAATCCAGGTTGTGCCTAAAAAGGCAGGGCTCACCACCATTACGACTGAAATCGGAGAGGTCATACCTACCCGAATAGCCAACTTGTGGAGAGTCTACATAGATTACCGAAGACTTAATTCCTCCACGAAGAAGGATCATTTCCCACTACCATTCATTGATCAGATTCTCGAGAAGTTAGCGGGAAATAGATTCTTCTACTTTCTTGACGGGTACTCTGGTTATAACCAAGTGGCAATTCATCCTGAGGACCAAGAAAAGACCACGTTCACCTGCCCCTTCAGGACGTACGCGTTCCGAAGGATGCCGTTTGGTCTCTGCATTGCACCCGCGACTTTTCAAAGGTGCATGCTTGCCATATTCTCTGATATGGTAGGTGATTATCTGGAAGTCTTCATGGATGACTTCTCAGTTTTTAGGGCATCATTTGATGATTGCCTCCAATACTTGGTTCATATACTCAGGCGTTGCATCGACGTAAATCTGGTTCTTTCCTAGGAAAAGAGACACTTTATGGTGCCTGAGGGGATCGTCCTAGGTCACTTAATTTCAGAGAAAGGCATCCAAGTGGATCGAGCCAAGGTTGATATGATTTCTTGACTTCCTATGCCTAGCTTGATCAGGGACATCCATTCTTTTTTGGGGCACGTCGGTTTTTACCATCGTTTCATCCCTGATTTCTCAAAAATCGTGCGCCCCCTGACTACTCTTCTCTCCAAGGATGTATCCTTTGAGATTTCCAAGGAATGCACTCAAGCTTTTGAGAACCTTTGTGACCGAGTCACCCAGGCCCCGATCCTACAGTTCCCTGATTGGTCTCAACCCTTTGAGATCATGTGCGATGCATCTGATTTCGCTGTAGGAGTGATTCTGGGGTAGAAAGTTGACGGGAAACCCGTGGTCATCTACTACGCTAGCAAAACACTTGACAAGGCTCAGCGTAACTATACAGTTATGGAGAAATAGCTGCTAGCTGTATTATTTACCCTCGAAAAATTTCGATCCTATCTCTTGGGTTCCCACACCATAATCTACTCGGATCACACAGCTGTGAGGCAACTCCTTGCCAAGAAGGACGCGAAGCCTCGATTAATCCGATGGATCTTGTTGTTACAAGAATTCAACCTCGAGATTCGCGACAAGGCGGGAAGATAGAATGTGGTAGCTGACCACTTGTCTCGCCTTCCTTCTGAGATCATCAACCCTTCTGGACCCATCATGGAGCATTTTCCTGATGAGCACCTACTGACTATTGGTACTAGGCTTCCATGGTTTGCTGATATAGTAAACTACTTGGCATCTCATCAGATTCCGTCTGATTGGCTGAAGGCCAAGAAAGACAAGTTGCTCTCTGATGCCAAGTACTACATCTGGGAAGACCCGTACCTTTTCCGTATAGGTGCTAACCAATTATCCGAAGATGTGTCCCAGAGGGCGAAATCAACGATATTCTCTCCTTCTGCCATGACCAGGTGATGAGAACCTCATCATGAGCCATAACTAGCTCATTTTGACCTAATACAAAGGATAAAAGCTCCTACATATCTCAAGGAAAGGCTTAACTCAGAGAATCCTGAGTTTGAGAAGAAAATAAGTCATAAGGGGTAAAAATGCAATTTTACCAGTATAATCTGCATACAGGGTAATTCAGGGCCCAAACATAGGTCAAAGCAGCTTAATAAGAATAAGAGTGGGATGAAATGATCTAGCAAGGGCTACAGCAATTCCAAGAAACTAAATGATAATCTGTAACCCTAAAACAACCCACTTCAATTCACAAGGTTCGAGGCAAAGTAAAAATAGAATAAACCCTCTAAAATTCATAGAAAAATAATCTCTAGGGTTTAGAACCTTCAATTTGGCCTTCAGAACCCATTTTGACCTACATTGAGAACCATGCCCAATTACTAACTTAATTTGGGTTTTTGCGTAAATTGACCGGTCAAACAAGGTTTAATATGGAAATGAAATTCACCATCAGATTCCTTAGGTCCTAATTAGTCATGTATAAAAACTTGAGCCTAAGAAGAAACCTCCTTGACCGACTTTACACTTTGGTCCTCATATATTTACTCTTTGGCCCTCAACTTTTGAACCCTCGCATTTTGGCCCCTAACTCTCCTTCGTTCTTTGCGATCAGGTCCCCCTGCAAAACCTGCCAGCACCATGCTCCGGCGACCTTGCGCGGAGCATGGCGCCGCGCAGGGTGAGGTGGGGGACCTGGCAAGTAAACCGGGGGTGCCCTGCGTCGTCAGCCGTCGCAGGGACACCCCCCTGGTCGTTGTAACCCACCATACCGGCCGTGCGAACGCACGGACGGTATGGGTTCTTGTTTCCGGCCATCCTCCGGCGAGGGAGACACGTTGTCTCCCTCCGCCTTCCTCCCTGTTTGATCCCTATAAATACCCCCCGTTGCTCCACCGACCGGGGCAGCCTGGATCTGACGGAGAAAATCCCCAACTTTCCTCTCTTCTCCCTCCGGCAGATGCTCACCAGCTCCGGCGGTTTCCTCCCCCTCCACCTCTTCGCTCTGCCGCAACACCAGCAGCAGAGACTTCCTCCCCTGCTCTTCCCGCGCCACGCCGCACCCAGCTGGCGCCTCTCCGGCTCTCTGCTCGCCGTCGCCCCTTTCCCTGAGCATCGTCTTCTCCGGCGACAGTCGATACGACTGTCGCCCTGTTCCTCCCCCTTCGTCCCTGCAAGTAAGCTAGAACTACCCCCCATCTTCTCCTCTTTCTTTCCCCGCTTTCAATTTATTCAATTAAGCCCTCGACCGACCCTGACCATCGTCATCCCCTTCGTCTCCGGCCACCCTCCGGCGAGATGCTCCCATCGCTCCACAGCCTCACACACCTCGCCGACCTTCACCGAACCTCCGCCTCATCACACTGAGCTCCCCCCACCCCTTCACTGCCACTCCACACCTCCGTAACGCTTCCCCCAACAAACCCATCCTCCGACCCACAGTCCGACCTAGGGCAGCCCTTGCACGCCGCCCCGCGCCTCGCCACCACCCACACGAGCTTCGCCGCACCCTGGCGAAGCTCCTGGCACTTTCTGATTAGGCCGAGAGGCCGTTTTCTTGTGAACAGGCCACCCGACCTCCGCCGCCATTGCCGCGCAGGAGGAACTGCTTCCGCCTGCAGCTACAGGCGCGCCACGCTCAGCGCCACGCCCAGATTCAACTCCTAGGCCTTGCGAGGCGTTTCGACAAAACACCAGGCTCGCAGCTAAGGCAGAAGGCTTCGCGTGACGCCGCAATCTCCCGCTGATTTCCCCGCTGCGGGCGCGCAATTGAGGTGGGACATTTAGTCCCACCTCGGAAAAGCCTGAAGAGTCGCAGCGATATAAGATGCAAAAGTGCTGGAGGCTTACTGCCTCAGCACACGGGGTGAGGTCCCCTTCACCCGCCCGGTTACCCGGTCTCGTCCGCGCTCACGCCCCGCGGACCTGACCCGACCCGACCCGACTTAAGACTGACCTGCACTCCTCGCCCACCACGCACGCCGGTGGGCCTGGACCCGGGCACGATCCGTACCCGATTACCCGGCAGCTCTGGGAGAGCTTTCCCAAGAGTGGTTTCAGAGAGAGAGAGACACGGGGGGGAGAGGGTAGAGTAGGTTTTGTTCTCTGACGTAAGCTCTGAAGTGTGCAGGCACAGGTGAAGAAGAAGAACCGCGGAAGAAGAAGGAAGCTGAGGGAGACACTGTAGCACAGGCTGTTTAAGTCGTCTGATTTGGAAATCAGACGACGGCCTGAAGGGAAAAGAAGAAAGAAGGAGGGGTGACGTCCCTGGCTGAAAAAGAACAGAAGAAGACAGAAGAAAAAGAAGGAGATCTAAAGAAGGAAGAAAGAGGAGCATCACCTCTGCAGCAACAAAGAAGAAGAAGGAGATCTAAAGAAAGAAGAAAGAGGAGCATCACCTCTACAGCAACAAAGAAGAAGAAGGAGATCTAAAGAAAGAAGAAAGAGGAGCATCACCTCTACAGCAACAAAGAATAAGGAGATCTAAAGAAAGAAGAAAGAGGAGCATCACCTCTACAGCAACAAAGAAGAAGAAGGAGATCTAAAGAAAGAAGAAAGAGGAGCATCACCTCTGCAGCAACAAAGAAGAAGAAGGAGATCTAAAGAAAGAAAGAAAGAAGAACATCACGAGGAGAAAACAAAGAGAACAACAAATTCTTTCCCTCTCTCTTTCTTTATTTTTGTAAAAGAAACATGTATATCTCTAGAATACAACTTGCTCCCTGAGTTCGACCTCGGGAACTCTTTTATTCTCCGAGTAAAAAATTTTATATAGTTGAAATGTTGGTAATAACTGGCTATACTACAACGTAATAACAATAAAACCCGGTTGTCCCAACCCCGTCAACCATTTTGGCGCCGCTGCCGGGGAGCAACGGCTATTCTAGAGGTAAACATTCCTGTTTCTTTTAATTTCTAATAATCTCCTCTCTTTTGTGCAGCTACAGGAACTCAAGAAGACAAGCAACCACACGACAACCACTCCGAAGACAGGTAAATTTTTCCTCTCACTATTAACCCCTAAACTCTAAAGAGGAAGAAAAGAAAAGAACAAGCAATATAGAGCTAACCTGTCTTCCATACTTAGTAACCATAAAGAGTTGCATGTTTTCAACTCATCACTCCTGCACACTATTAAGGGTATTTAAGGGCTAACACATTCTTGCTTGAGCCCTAATTGCCCAACAAAGAGTTAAATGGACCAAGTAGAGCCAACATAAGGTCAAACATTAGGATTTCAGTAAAGACACACCCCTTAATCAAGAATTGAGGAAATCCAAAAGAGGTGTGCCCAAGCCATTGATTGAAAATAATTAACAAGAAAAATCCTAAACAATTGGCTCTCTCTAAACACTTGAACCCTAAAAGACAAGACCTGAAAGCTCTCAAAGAAAACAAGAGGTAAAGTTGACCCCTTTGGGTCAACCAACCTTAAATTAGGTCACTCTTTGCACTTAAAAAGACTAAAGTTCAAGTGAAACCTTAAGCACCCTGATCTTAAAATTGGTAGACTTAAGAGGTCAAGATCCCCATTCTGGTCTACCTGGAACTGCAGTGACAAGAGAGGTCGGGTGGGGGAAACCCTGTAACCCGTGGGGACGCTCTACCGTGTAGGGGTCTTCGCGGGACTCTCCCTCTCTGGCTGCCCAGGTAATTCTCAGGTGGACGATCTTTCTAATCAAGGGGTCCATCTGCCCCGCACCTCTATAGTCACCCAACATATTTTTGGGTGTCTTGATTGGGTCCAGCACCTTCTAAACTTACCTCTTCCAATAGTGCATGTACGGAAGGAGGTCCCTAAGACCACCCTTAAGACCTCCTTTAGAAATTCGCTCTCGTCAAGGCCAAGCCTCGACGCCCGTGTTTGTACAGCAACACCCTCACATTATTCTCTCTTCTGATTCAGAACCAAGTTCTTCTTCTTCCCCCATCATGGCTCAGCCAGTTGAGGAAGAAAATAATCTGGAACACCAGCTCCAGCGACTCAATGACCTCTTCCAAAACTTCGTGCACCCACCACAGCGTCTTATGATGCGGGACCACTACATTCCTGCTGCGGTGGCCATTGAGCCTCGAGTCAGAATCCCGACTGGAGGACCTGATTCCGAATTAAAGCCCAACATGATTCATGCTATACCTAAATTCCATGGGCTTAATTCTGAAGATCCCTTCCAACACATCAAACAGCTAAAGCATCTGGCCCACACTTTTGGATCAGATGCGCAAAATCGGGATATTCTTCTCATGAAGATGTTCTCCTTTTCTCTTATGGACAAGGCCGCCCATTGGTATCAAACTCAGACCCGGCCGATCAACACTTGGGAAGAACTTCAATCCGAATTTTTGAAAAAGTTTTTTCCCGTTGGTCGGACCAACGCCTTGCGCCATCAGATTACACACTTCACTCAACAATCAGGAGAACCTCTCCATGAGGCATGGGATCGTTTTCAGGATCTCATGAGAAAGTGCCCCCATCACGGAGTTCCTAAATGGGAACAAGTCCAATCTTTTTACCAGGGACTCCGTGAGGACATCCGCCTTTTCGTCAATGCAACTTGCGGAGGAAACATCATGGGTCAACATGAAGACACCATATGGGAGATTCTCGAAAACATGTGCGAGAACTCCATCAACAATGACTCCATGGGATTATTCGACAGGACGAATACCCGCGCAGCGACGAATCTTAAGGGAGCACATGAGACGCAGGGCCTGTCCGCATCAGTCGACCTGGAATTAATGGCCAGTCGATTGGACAAGGTCTCAATCATTCAAAAGAAGGTGGATGAGCTGACTCAGCACTTGCAGCGAGCCACCTCCGCGCGTAACTCCTTTGCACAACCTCCTTCCACACAGGAGACTGTGCAAAACATCCTCCATCGATCTTCCCCTGGGATGGATCCATATCCACCCCCATCTGATTCTTGGATTGGAAGATCATTCGATCCTTTCTACACCAGCCGAGGGAACTCCATTCCCCCTTTCCCTGACTCTCAGGAGGTTCCTCAGACCTGCGAGGACCTCAACGCCATCCAGAACGACCCATTCTCCAACACTTACAACCCTGGATGGCGAAACCATCCCAATTTTCAGTGGGCAGGAAATTCCCAAACTCAAAGACCACCTTTTCAGTCCCGCCCACAGCCCCCTCGTCATTACCAGCCGCCTCAGCCTCGGCCCAACCCTACTTATCCATCAGGGCCAAATCAGGATCAAATGTCCCTAATCCTTCAGACTCTGGCTGACATTCAAAAAATGAACGCGGCTATTCAAAAACAGCACAAGGACGAGCTTACTGAAGTTAAAACTCAACTGGCCCAGTTGGCAAATTCTCGCCAGCCAGGCACACTCCCTTCCCAACCTCTTCCTAACCCAAATAACGTGCCAACCCAGAAGCGCGTTATGAATCCAAATTTAGGCCACGCTCAATGGATTTATCAGGCCCCTACTGCTCCATCTCCAGACAAGATGGAAGCCTTAACTTCTTATGCGGGATTTCAGCAGCAGCCACCCCTCCTACCAAACCCAAACCAAAATCAGGCCGGATTAAATTCTGTAACAACACGTAGTGGTAAAACAACTGAAGACCCGCATTATCCAAACCACTCCAAGCCTGATAACCATGACCCTAGGATAATTATCCAAGATACCGCTGTTCCGGATCCACAACCTGGACCTATCCTAGAAGAACCAACCAAGATCCCGTTTCCCGAGGCCTTGACCAAGGGAAAGAAGACCACCAAACCCGTGGCCCCTGAGGAGGACCTGGTCAAGCTCTTTGAGCAGGTCCACATAAACATCCCCTTGATGGATGCAATCCGCCACGTACCAGCTTACGCACGATTTCTAAAGAATATATGTACACCCCAGCGTAAGCCGCGAACCAAGGGAGGGAGCCCAATTGTTCTGTCAGAACAAGCCAGCTCTGTAATCCTCAGTAGACTCCCACCCAAGGCAAAAGATCCTGGAACTCCCCTGATTTCCTGTAAGATAGGTGGTACCCAATTTGATAGAGCTTTGTTAGACTTGGGTGCATCCATAAACCTGATACCCACATCCTTACTCGACCATCTAGAAGAATCTGAGCTAAAACCAACCGAGGTGACATTACAATTAGCAGATCGATCTATAAAGTCACCAAAAGGGATTCTCGAGGATGTTATCGTGAGAGTGCGGGATTTCTATTTTCCAGTGGACTTTATAGTCTTAGATATGGATGCACCTGAGAACCCTAGGGATACACCAATCATTCTAGGGAGACCTTTCTTGGCTACTGCTAGAGCCAACATCAGCTGTGAGGAGGGCCAAATAGAGCTTAAGTTTGGAGATCAAACACTGAAAATTGATATATTTAAGGCCCAACAAGGAATTAATTGCGGCGTCATCGAGCAAATTTGTGACATCAGGACGTTGGTTGATGAATCACACCTCCAGAATGACTCGAGTATGCCTCATCAACCACAGAAGGATCTTGACCTGCAAACAGAGGAGTCAAATCCAGATGTGAACAACCCAGTAACTCCCACCCTTGAACCTCACATCTATACTGAACCACCCGCTGCTGCTGAAAACCCCATCCTCGAACTGAAACCCCTTCCTGCTCACTTAAAATACGTCTTTTTGGGTTCTAATCAGACCCTTCCTGTAATTATCAATTCCAACCTCAGTCCTGAACAGGAATCCCGTCTGATTTTTGTCCTCCAGCAACATCGCAGAGCCATCGGATGGACTCTCGATGATCTGACTGGAATAAGTCCCTCTTATTGTACTCATCATATCTATTCAGAAGAGGGCACACGACCTTCTCGTGAAATGCAGAGACGCTTAAACCCCAATCTGCAGGAGGTCGTGAAAAAGGAGATCATCAAGTGGTTAGATGCCGGGATCATCTACCCGATCTCCGATAGTCGTTGGGTGAGCCCAATTCAGGTCGTGCCCAAGAAGGCAGGACTCACCACTATAACGACTGAGACCGGAGAAATCATTCCTACCCGATTAGCCAACTCGTGGAGAGTCTGTATAGATTACCGTCGACTCAATTCCTCCACGAAGAAGGATCATTTCCCACTACCCTTCATTGATCAAATTCTCGAAAAACTAGCGGGAAATAGGTTCTTCTGCTTTCTTGACGGGTACTCCGGTTATAACCAGGTGGCAATCCATCCTGAGGACCAAGAAAAGACCACGTTCACCTGCCCCTTCGGAACATACGCTTTCCGAAGGATGCCTTTCGGTCTTTGCAATGCACCCGCTACTTTTCAGCGATGCATGCTTGCCATATTCTCAGATATGGTAGGTGATTATCTGGAAGTCTTCGTGGATGACTTTTCAGTTTTCGGAGCATCATTAGACGATTGCCTCCAACACTTGGTCCAGATACTCAGGCGGTGCATCGATGTGAATTTGGTTCTTTCCTGGGAAAAGAGCCATTTCATGGTGCCTGAGGGAATTGTCCTGGGACACTCAATTTCGGAGAAAGGTATCCAAGTGGATCGAGCTAAGGTTAATCTGATCTCTCACCTTCCTATGCCTAGCTCAATCAGGGACATCCGATCCTTTTTAGGGCATGTCGGTTTTTATCGACGATTTATCCCTGATTTTTCAAAAATCGCACGCCCCCTGACCACTCTTCTCTCCAAGGATGTTCCCTTCGAAATCTCCAAGGAATGCACTCAAGCATTTGAAATCCTGCGTGACCGAGTCACCCAAGCCCCGATCCTACAGTCCCCTGATTGGTCTCAACCCTTTGAGATCATGTGTGATGCATCCGACTTCGCTGTAGGAGCGGTTTTGGGACAGAAAAATGACAAGAAACCTGTGGTCATTTACTACGCCAGCAAAACACTCGATGAGGCTCAGCGTAACTATACGGTTACTGAGAAAGAGCTGCTAGCTGTAGTATTTGCCCTAGAAAAGTTCAGATCGTACCTTCTGGGTTCCCATGTCATCATATACTCGGATCACACAGCTGTGAGGCATCTCCTTGCGAAGAAGGACGCGAAACCTCGATTAATCCGATGGATCTTACTGTTGCAAGAATTTGACCTTGAGATTCGCGACAAAGCGGGAAAGCAAAACGTGGTAGCTGATCACTTGTCCCGTCTTCCTTCTGAAATAATTGACCCTTCCGGACCCATCACTGAGCATTTTCCCAATGAGCACCTGCTGACTATTGGTACTAGCCTTCCATGGTTTGCTAATATAGTAAATTACTTGGCATCTCATCAGATCCCGTCCGATTGGCCGAAGGCCAAGAAAGACAAATTACGCTCCGATGCCAAGTATTACATTTGGGAAGATCCGTACCTCTTCTGCATAGGTGCCGATCAGATCATCCGAAGATGTGTCCCGGAAGGAGAAGTCAACAATATCCTCTCTTTCTGCCATGACCAGGCATGCGGTGGCCATTTTGCCGGGCATAAAACCGCATCAAAAGTCCTCCAGTGCGGCTTTTACTGGCCCACACTGTTCAAAGACGCATACAATCACTGCAAGGCATGCAGTCGTTGCTAGACTTTGGGCAACATGAGCCATCGCGACATGATGCCTATGCAACCGATTCTAGTATGCGAAATCTTTGATGTTTGGGGGATTGATTTTATGGGCCCCTTTCCTATTTCGGATGGTTTCGAATACATTCTGTTGGCTGTGGACTACGTGTCCAAATGGATCGAAGCCATACCGACCCGAACCTGTGATCACAAAATCGTTCTCAAATTCATTCATCAACACATTTTCTCAAGGTTCGGGATTCCTCGTGCAATAATCTCTGATGGAGGGACCCATTTCACAAATGCTCAGTTTAGGTCACTGATGACCAAATACGGGGTGTCTCACCGAATCTCTACTCCTTACCACCCCCAAACTAATGGTCTAGCTGAGCTGTCTAATCGGGAGATCAAGAAAATCCTGCAAGTCACTGTTCGACCTGACAGGAAGGACTGGTCGTCCCGACTTCCGGAAGCATTGTGGGCCTATAGGACCGCCCACAAGACCCAATTGGGCATGTCCCCCTTTAGACTGGTGTACGGAAAGGCATGCCACCTTCCCGTAGAACTGGAGCATAAAGCCTATTGGGCAGTACGGAACTGTAATCTAGATCTTTCCAAGGCTGGGACCCACAGAAAACTCCAAATCAGCGAGATCGATGAATTACGCATAGACGCGTACGAGAACTCGCAAATCTACAAGGAGCGGGTTAAAGCCTTCCACGACAAACACATCTCGAGAAAGATCTTTCATCCTGGTCAAAAGGTCCTACTCTTTGATGCCCGACTCAAACTCTTCCCAGGAAAACTGAGATCTAAGTGGGTCGGACCATACTTGGTCCGACAGGTTTTTGGAAATGGAGCAATCGAAATCAGTCCACTCAGCCACGATTCTGAACCTTTCATCGTGAACGGTCAGAGACTCAAGCCATTCATTGATGTAACTTCTACTGATTTGGCTGAGGCATCTTATATCCTCCTTTCCCCTTGAGCTTATTGCGCCCAGCCGATGGCGTAAAACTCAGCGCTTAACGGGAGGCAGCCCGTCATTCTCTTTGTAAACATGAAACTTGTTCTGACACCTTTTAGCACTCGAAGCTCACCCTTGTAGACAGCCGACCCCAACTCAGATGTTTGCATCTGGGATTTGAAATCGTCCGCAAAAATTCAACCCGACCCATCCACTCACCCAAATTTCTGTCTTAAGGAATGAACTAAGACCCCCTAGGTTACAATGAGGACATTGCAAATCTTAGGCATGGGGGGGTATGAAAGTGCAAAACTTGTAAGAAAAGGTTTCAAACAAAAAATTCACATATGCCAAAAACACCATAAAAATTAAAAAATTTTTCGAAAAAGAATAAGAGGAAAAGAGGAGAAGGAAATTTTGTGAAGGAGAAAAGAAACAAAATGAAAAAGGAGCACAAAATTATGAGAAAAAGTGATAGTCATTAGTAAGGAACTAAGGAATTAACCTAAGTTCTAGACCTCATTCAAGAAAAGTGCACAATGAGATTAGTAAAGAATGCAAACCTTAGGCATTCTTGAATAGACTCTTAGTACCCATTAAGATCTGGACACTCCTCAAGAGGTTGAGGAAAATGAAAAGCTGAAGTATTAGGTCTAAGGCTTAGGGAGTATTCGGCCTCGTTAACTAATTTTTGGTTTACGGGACTCAGTAACCTAAGCACCCTAACCTCACACACAGCCTGGTTCAGTAAGCGTAAAAATCAGAATCACGCAGAAGCGTTGCAAAAATCTGAAAAGATCACCTAGAATAGGAGCGGCCGATCAACACAAGTTGATTTGGACGAGTTCCCAGCGCGGAGAGGCGGGAAATCCCCTCGAAGATGCGTAGCAAAATATCATCTCCTCGGTGCTTGTCTCTTAGGATATTTACATATCCTACTGGGGGCATGTAAGCACTCTACTGGTTCAGATTCCATGGATGGCATTATCTCGAAGTGTCAATTGCCAGGGTCTGGATTTGGCCACGGAATACCATGGATGGGATTATCTCGAAATCTCAATAGCCAGGGTTCTGGGGGTTGCCATGGGCGGTGCTATCTCGAAGCATCGATCGCCAGGAACCCTTGAGGATTGATGATGGGAGCAAGGAATCTGATACAGACCGTGTTGAAAAGCCAATCCTAGGCTAGAACTAAAAAGAAAAAGAGAGAGAAAACTCTCCAAACAGAAAAACTTTCTATCTCTCTCTTACAAAATGCACTGCGAACTGAGCCAGGGCTAAAATCATTTCAAGCACGGGTGCTTTAACCACGAAGTCCAATAAACCTTAGGTTAGTTCTTGTGGACCTTAAAAACCTTTGCTAAAAGACTGAGGCTAAGGCTAGACAGATTTGGATCTTGATTGGTACTAGAGTACCTTTTAGGCCTATGGTCAGCATTCTAACCTAATCTATGCTCAAATAAAAAAGGCACTTATCTAAAACTATTAAAAACTTCATGGTCTAGAACAAGGGTTGAAACCTTAAGTTTTTGCTAAGGGACTAGCAAAAGCTAGGCATGGGGGTATGATGAGAACCTCATCATGAGCCATAACTAGCTCATTTTGACCTAATACAAAGGATAAAAGCTCCTACATATCTCAAGGAAAGGCTTAACTCAGAGAATCCTGAGTTTGAGAAGAAAATAAGTCATAAGGGGTAAAAATGCAATTTTACCAGTATAATCTGCATACAGGGTAATTCAGGGCCCAAACATAGGTCAAAGCAGCTTAATAAGAATAAGAGTGGGATGAAATGATCTAGCAAGGGCTACAGCAATTCCAAGAAACTAAATGATAATCTGTAACCCTAAAACAACCCACTTCAATTCACAAGGTTCGAGGCAAAGTAAAAATAGAATAAACCCTCTAAAATTCATAGAAAAATAATCTCTAGGGTTTAGAACCTTCAATTTGGCCTTCAGAACCCATTTTGACCTACATTGAGAACCATGCCCAATTACTAACTTAATTTGGGTTTTTGCGTAAATTGACCGGTCAAACAAGGTTTAATATGGAAATGAAATTCACCATCAGATTCCTTAGGTCCTAATTAGTCATGTATAAAAACTTGAGCCTAAGAAGAAACCTCCTTGACCGACTTTACACTTTGGTCCTCATATATTTACTCTTTGGCCCTCAACTTTTGAACCCTCGCATTTTGGCCCCTAACTCTCCTTCGTTCTTTGCGATCAGGTCCCCCCTGCAAAACCTGCCAGCACCATGCTCCGGCGACCTTGCGCGGAGCATGGCGCCGCGCAGGGTGACGTGGGGGACCTGGCAAGTAAACCGGGGGTGCCCTGCGTCGTCAGCCGTCGCAGGGACACCCCCCTGGTCGTTGTAACCCACCATACCGGCCGTGCGAACGCACGGACGGTATGGGTTCTTGTTTCCGGCCATCCTCCGGCGAGGGAGACACGTCGTCTCCCTCCGCCTTCCTCCCTGTTTGATCCCTATAAATACCCCCCGTTGCTCCACCGACCGGGGCAGCCTGGATCTGACGGAGAAAATCCCCAACTTTCCTCTCTTCTCCCTCCGGCAGACGCTCACCAGCTCCGGCGGTTTCCTCCCCCTCCACCTCTTCGCTCTGCCGCAACACCAGCAGCAGAGACTTCCTCCCCTGCTCTTCCCGCGCCACGCCGCACCCAGCTGGCGCCTCTCCGGCTCTCTGCTCACCGTCGCCCCTTTCCCTGAGCATCGTCTTCTCCGGCGACAGTCGATACGACTGTCGCCCTGTTCCTCCCCCTTCGTCCCTGCAAGTAAGCTAGAACTACCCCCCGTCTTCTCCTCTTTCTTTCCCCGCTTTCAATTTATTCAATTAAGCCCTCGACCGACCCTGACCATCGTCATCCCCTTCGTCTCCGGCCACCCTCCGGCGAGATGCTCCCATCGCTCCAAAGCCTCACACACCTCGCCGACCTTCACCGAACCTCCGCCTCATCACACTGAGCTCCCCCCACCCCTTCACTGCCACTCCACACCTCCGTAACGCTTCCCCCAACAAACCCATCCTCCGACCCACAGTCCGACCTAGGGCAGCCCTTGCACGCCGCCCCGCGCCTCGCCACCACCCACACGAGCTTCGCCGCACCCTGGCGAAGCTCCTGGCACTTTCTGATTAGGCCGAGAGGCCGTTTTCTTGTGAACAGGCCACCCGACCTCCGCCGCCATTGCCGCGCAGGAGGAACTGCTTCCGCCTGCAGCTACAGGCGCGCCACGCTCAGCGCCACGCCCAGATTCAACTCCCAGGCCTTGCGAGGCGTTTCGACAAAACACCAGGCTCGCAGCTAAGGCAGAAGGCTTCGCGTGACGCCGCAATCTCCCGCTGATTTCCCCGCTGCGGGCGCGCAATTGAGGTGGGACATTTAGTCCCACCTCGGAAAAGCCTGAAGAGTCGCAGCGATATAAGATGCAAAAGTGCTGGAGGCTTACTGCCTCAGCACACGGGGTGAGGTCCCCTTCACCCGCCCGGTTACCCGGTCTCGTCCGCGCTCACGCCCCGCGGACCTGACCCGACCCGACCCGACTTAAGACTGACCTGCACTCCTCGCCCACCACGCACGCCGGTGGGCCTGGACCCGGGCACGATCCGTACCCGATTACCCGGCAGCTCTGGGAGAGCTTTCCCAAGAGTGGTTTCAGAGAGAGAGAGACACGGGGGGGAGAGGGTAGAGTAGGTTTTGTTCTCTGACGTAAGCTCTGAAGTGTGCAGGCACAGGTGAAGAAGAAGAACCGCGGAAGAAGAAGGAAGCTGAGGGAGACACTGTAGCACAGGCTGTTTAAGTCGTCTGATTTGGAAATCAGACGACGGCCTGAAGGGAAAAGAAGAAAGAAGGAGGGGTGACGTCCCTGGCTGAAAAAGAACAGAAGAAGACAGAAGAAAAAGAAGGAGATCTAAAGAAGGAAGAAAGAGGAGCATCACCTCTGCAGCAACAAAGAAGAAGAAGGAGATCTAAAGAAAGAAGAAAGAGGAGCATCACCTCTACAGCAACAAAGAAGAAGAAGGAGATCTAAAGAAAGAAGAAAGAGGAGCATCACCTCTACAGCAACAAAGAAGAAGAAGGAGATCTAAAGAAAGAAGAAAGAGGAGCATCACCTCTATAGCAACAAAGAAGAAGAAGGAGATCTAAAGAAAGAAGAAAGAGGAGCATCACCTCTACAGCAACAAAGAAGAAGAAGGAGATCTAAAGAAAGAAAGAAAGAAGAACATCACGAGGAGAAAACAAAGAGAACAACAAATTCTTTCCCTCTCTCTTTCTTTATTTTTGTAAAAGAAACATGTATATCTCTAGAATACAACTTGCTCCCTGAGTTCGACCTCGGGAACTCTTTTATTCTCCGAGTAAAAAATTTTATATAGTTGAAATGTTGGTAATAACTGGCTATACTACAACGTAATAACAATAAAACCCGGTTGTCCCAACCCCTTCAACCACCAGGCATGCGGTGTCCACTTCTTTGGGCACAAAACCACATCAAAAATCCTCCAGTGTGGCTTTTATTGGCCTACTTTATTCAAGGACGCATACAGTCACTACAAGACATGCAGTCGTTGCCAAACTTTGGGCAACATGAGCCATCATGACATGATGCCTTTGCAGTTGATTCTCGTGTGCGAGATCTTCGATATTTGGGGGATTGATTTTATGGGCCCCTTCCCTATTTCGGATGGCTTCGAGTGCATTCTGCTTGCTGTGGACTATGTGTCCAAATGGATCGAAGCCATTCCGACCCAAACCTGTGATCACAAGATCATCATCAAATTCATTCATCAGAATATCTTCTCATGGTTCGGGACCCATTTCTCTAACGGAGGGACCCATTTCACCAATGCTCAGTTCAGGTCACTGATGACCAAATACGAGGTGTCTTACTGAATCTCTACTCCTTACCACCCTAGACTAGTGGTCTAGTTGAGCTATCAAATCGGGAAATCAAGAAAATCCTGCAGGTCACTGTTCGACCTGACAGGAAGGACTGGTCGTCCCAACTTTTGGAAGCTTTGTGGGCTTATAGGACCGCCCACAAGATCCAATTAGGCATGTCTCCTTTTAGACTGGTGTACGGGAAGGTGTGTCACCTTCCCGTCGAACCGGAACACAAATCCTATTGGGCAGTACGGAGCTGTAATTTAGATCTTTCTAAGGTTGGAACCCACAGAAAGCTTCAGATAAGCGAGATCGATGAATTATGCCTTGATGCGTACGAGAACTCACGACTCTACAAGGAGCAGGTTAAAGCCTTCCATGACAAGCACATATCTAAAAATATCTTTCATCCTCGTCAAAAGGTCCTACTCTTCGATGCCCAACTAAAACTCTTCCCTGGGAAATGCGATCCAAGTAGGTCGGACCATATCTTGTCCGACAGGTTTTTGGAAATGGAGCCGTCGAAATCAGTCCGCTCAGCCACGATTCCGAACCTTTCATCGTGAACAGTTAGAGACTCAAACCGTTCATCGATGTAACCTCTACAGATTTGGCTGAGTCATCATTTATCCTCCATTCTCCCTGAGCATATTGCCCCCAGCCGATGGCGTACAACTTAGCGCTCAACGGAAGGCAACCCATCATTCTTTTTGAAAGAAACCTGAAACCTTTTCTGACACCTCTTCTCACTTAAGGTTCATCCTTTAGGACAACCGACTCCACCTTAGGTGCTTGCATCTGAGATTAGAAATCGTCCGCAACAGTCACCCCGACCCATCCACTCACCAAAATACCTGTCCTAATGTATGAACTAAGCTAAATAAAAACCCTCCTAACTTACAATGAGGACATTGCAAATCTTAGGCATGGGGAGGGGTATGTAAGTGTAAAACTCATAAGAAAAGGTTTTAAACAAAAAAAATTTACATATGCCAAAAACACCATAAAAATTAAAAAATTTTTTGAAAAATAATAATAAAATGAGAGGAGGAAAGAAAATTTTGTGGACTTTACAAAGGAGGAGGAGAAAAAGAACAAAATGAAAAAAAAAGGAGCACAAAATGATACAAAGTGATAGTCATTAGCAAGAAATTAAGGAATTAACCTAAGTTCTGGACCACATTAAGGAAAGAAAAAGGAAAGTGCATAACAAGATTAGTAAGAATGCAAACCTTAGACATTCTTGGATAGACTCTTAGTACCCATTAAGATCTAGATATTCCTCAAGAGGTTGAGGAAAATGAAAAGCTTAAGTATTAGGCCCAAGACTTGGGGAGTATTTGGCCTCGGTAACTGACTTTTGGTTTACGGGACTTAGTAACCTAAGCACCCAATTTCACACAGTCTGGTTCAATAAGCATAAGTATCAAAATCACGTAGAAGCATTTCAAAATCTTCTAAAATGTCACCTAAAGTTGGAGCGGCCGATCAACACAAGTTGATTTGGACGAGTTCCCAGTGCGGAGAGGTGGGAAATTTCCCTCGAAGATGCGTAACAAAATATCATCTCCTCGGTGCTTGTCTCTTAGGATATTTACATATCCTACTGGGGGCATGTAAGCACTCTACTAGTTCAGATTCCATAGATGGCATTATCACAAAGTGTCAATTGCTAGGGTCTAAATTCGACCACGGAAGACCATGGATGGGATTATCCCGAAATCTCGAAAGCCAGGGTTTTGGGGGTTACCATGGGCGGTGCTATCTCGAAGCATCGACTGCCAGGAACCCTTGAGGATCGATGATGGGGACAAGGAATCTGATACAGATCGTGTTGTGAAGCCAATCCTAACCTAGAATTAAAAAAAAAAAGAGCGAGAAAACTCTCCAAACATATAAATCTTCTGTCTCTCTCTTACAAAACACACTGTGAACTAAACCAAGGCTAAAATTATCTCAAGCACGGGTGCTTTAACCAAAAAGTCCAATAAACCTTAGGTTAGTTCCTGGAGGCCTTAAAAACCTTTACTAAAGACTGAGGCTAAAGCTAAACAGATTTGGATCTTGGTTGGTACTAGAGTACCTTTCAGGCCTATGATTGCCATTCTGACCTAATCAAGGATACAAGAGAAAAAGCACTTATCTAAACTTGATAAAAAATTCATGGTCTAGAACAAAGGTTAAAACTTTAAAATTTTGCTAAGGGAATAGCAAAAGCTAGGCATGGGGGTATGATGAGAGCCTCATCATGAACCCTAACTAGCACAATTTGATCTAAATAAGTATGAGAAAGCTCCTACAAAACCTAAAGAAAAGCCTAACTCAGAGAATTCTAAATTGAAGAATAAAATAAGTCATAAGGGGTAAAACTGCAATTTTACCAATGCAGTGCACAATCAGGGTGTCTAAGGGTCTGAATACAGGTCAAATGTTCTTAATAAGAAAGAAAGTGGGATAGCCTGAGCCGAAAAGGGTTATAGCAACTTCTAGGAATTAAATGACATTCTGTAACCCTAAAAATAAACCTTCTTTAATTCACGAGGTTCTAGGTAGGATAAAAGTCAACTAAACCCTCAAAAATTCATGTCAAAATATTCCCTAGGGTTTAGAACCTTTAATTTGGCCTTTGCAACCTATTTTTACCTAAATTAAGAACTATGCCCAAATTTTGACCTAATTTGGATTTTTGCGCAAATTGACTAACCAAACGTGGTCACACCTAAAATCAAATTGCACCATTGAATTCCTTAGGTCGAAATTAGGTTGGTAAAAAAATTTAGGCCAAAGAGAAGACCATTTTAATCGACTTTACAAATTGGTCCTCTTGAATTACTTTTTGAGCCTTATCTTTTTAAACCCTTTCATTTAGCCCCCTATCTTGTCTTTCGTTCTTTGCAGAACGGCCCCTCCTGCCACCCAACGCAGGCACCATACCTCCGGCGACCTTGTGCGGAGGATGGCACCGCGCAGGGTACGGAGGCCACTCTCAGTAATGAAAGGGGGGTTCCCTGCGTCATCCTCTTTCGCAGGGACCCTCCCCTTTGACCTGCGGCTGCCCATGCCTCTCGTGCGAACGCACGACAGGCATGGGTCTTGATCTCTGACCATTCTCCGGTGAGCTCCCCACGTCACCCCCCCTCGAGATCCTCTCCTCGCCAGCACCTCTATAAGTAGCAGCAGGGGCAGCTGTTTCTAGCAAGCCTGATTTGGCCGAGGATCCTCCCCCAACTTCGTCTCCTCCTCCCACGGTCAAACGCCCGCAGGCTTTGGTGATCCTTCCTCCTCCTCTTAGTCGCTCTGCTGCCACACCCGCAGCAGAGTCTACTCATCCTCGTCTTCCCGCGCCAGGCTGCACTAGCTGGCGCTATCAGATTCCCTCCTCGTTGCTGTTACCCCCCTTCTGGGCACCTTCGTCCCCAGCTCTGGTAGGCACGCGCTGGGCACCCCATCTTTCTCTCTTCATCAATTAAGTAGGTAAAAACCTTCCTCTTACTCTCCTCTTAATTTTCCCCTCTTAAATTGGAATTTTTAACCCCTCGACTGCCACTACCACCTCCATCTGCTCCACCTCCAGCCACCAACTCTGGCGAGGTCGCTCCACCTCCACAGGTCATCCCACCCGTCACCGACAAGCCCATAAGCTTCCCCTCACTCCATTCACCACCCCGCACCTCCAGACCACCCCTTGAACACACCAACCTGCACCTCTGCAGTGTGCCCTAGGCACACGGTCATAGGCACTTTCCCGCCACGTCAACCCCCGCACCGCCTTCACCGTACTCTGGCGAAGCTTCCTGAGCTCTCTGGCGTGGCCATGAGGCCGTTTTAGTGCTTTCAGGTCTCGCCCCCCTCGCTGCCATTGACGAACAGCAGGAGCTGCTTAGCGAGTAGCTTCAAGCCCCTTCAGCACCAGGCGCAGGCCCCAGGCAACGCAAAACACTTCCGTGAGTGTACCCAGGTTCTCAATTGGGGTCGCACGCCTTCGCTGCTGCCCCAATTGTTCGCAGCTTCTTGCTTGTAGGTGCGCAGAGCGGAGGTGGGACTTTAGTCCCACCTTGGAAGTGTGTGGGCGCACGCCCATACATAAATTGAAAACATGCTCTAGGCATTTCACCTCGAATCACTAGGGTGAGGTCCCTCCTCACCTATCACTCGAGTCTCATCCGCGGCTCTTCCCACTCGGACCTGACCCGACCCGACTGTCCCTACTCCTATGCACTCCTCGTGCACCACCCACGTCAGTGCGTCTGGACCCGGGCACGCAACCCGACCCGATTACCCGACTCTGGGAGAGCATACCAAAGAGAGATTCAGAGAGAGAGAGACACAGGAAGAGGGTAGGGTAGGTTTTGTACTGAGCTTGTGTGTGTGTGCAGGGAACAGGTGAGGAAGGAAGAAGCAAGGAGCTGCTGAAGAGAAGAAGGAAGAAAGAAGAAGAGGAAGAGCAGCAACTGGGACTTAGCCGCAGAGAAGAAAGAAGGAAGGAATGAGAGGAGCAAAAGAAGCCAGAGAAGCCAAGAGGAAAGAAAAGGAGAGGCTGATCAGATAAGGCGTCTGATTTCTGAATTTGATGTTGGAACAGAAAGGAGAAGAAAGGAAGGAGCAGAGTAGAAGAGAAGAAAGGAGGATGGGCCAGAGAAAAAGAAAGAGAAAAGAGAAGGAAGGAGCCTCTGCAGTAAAGAAGAAGGACACAATAGCCAAAGAAAGAAAGAAAGAAAGAAAGAGGAGGCAGCTGCAGCAAAGAAAAAGAAGAAGAAAGAAGATAGGCTGAAGAAGAGAACCGGCTAAAAGAAGAGAAGAAGAAAAAGCCAAAAAGAGAACTTTTTCTCACTCACTCTCTCTTTTATTCTTTTTGTAACAGAATTGTGAAATTATGTTTCTAGAATGACGTGTGCTCCCTGAGTTCGACCTCGGGAAACTTTTAATTCCGAGTAATAAATTGTAAACTAGTGATAGTTTTTCGTGATATACTACAATGCCTAGGACTTTAAAATAACACAAAATCCTAAGCACGAGCCACACAGTAATTAAAATGCAACTAAAAAGAAATTTCAATGAAGGCAACTAGATTAATGAGAAAGTGTTTTACAGAAAAACCTAGTTGATGAATGCTTCTACTACTAGATAATTGCAATAAATAAAATAAAACACAAGTCCTCCTAAATTGTTTGTGAAGAGGGGAAGCTCCTTGCTCCAAGCTTAAGGGCTCATAGGCTTGAAAAGGGCTCCTCCTTTTCCTTCCTTGAGTTGCTCCTCCAAGGTGGAAGCTACCACCTTCAATTCTCCTCCTCCAAGGGTGGACATCCACCCTAGGTCCTTCTCCTTTGCCTCGCCATCCTCCTTGAAGTAGAATGGCTCTGCTCCTTGGCGTGGCACAAGTTGAAGAGAGTGGAGAGAAGAAGGCACCAAAGGGGCGGGTGATGTGCCCCCTTAATCTTCTTCTTTACTCCTTCTTGTCTGTAGGTGTAGGTGGGTATAGGTAGAATAATACACTAATGGAGGATGAAGAAAATGTGGGAAGATAGGTAGGTATATATAGTGTCAGAAGGGGGGCATAGGTGGCTCTTGAAATGGATGGCTAGGATAGGATATGGGGGGTAGTTGGGGATCCTAGGGCTAAGGATAAATGGCGCCACCTAAGGGGGGGTAAGGGGGGGTAGTTATGGCTTTGGTGCCCTTTAGAATTGGTGCCAAAATGGGCCTTCTAGAAGACTATTAGGTGGCATCACCTTAGGGTTCTAGAAGGGGGGTATGTGGATGGCTAGGATGGGTTATATGGGTAGGTGTAGGGTTGGGATGGGGGGATTTTTGGAGGGAATTTTCGGCACCAAAACAAGGGTAGTTATAGGTGGCTTTGGCACCATTTAGTGGTGTCTTTTGGAGGTAGTGGGTAGGCTAGGTTGGTGCCAAGGTGAGGTGGAAGTAGGGTTAGCTTATGTGGAGCTTAGGTGGAGCTAGTTGGTGGAGTTGTTAGGTAGGGATTTTAGGTGGTAAAAGCCAAGGGAGCTGGAGCATAGCTAAGCTAAGCTAAGTTAAGGTAGCTTAGCTAGTAGTGGAGTAGAGGAGGTATTGGAGCTAGGGTTTGAAGAGAGGAGTTGAGGAGGAGAAGCCCGAAGCTTGAACTAGAGCTAGCAGCTGCTGAAGAGGCTGGCATGGAGCTACTCTAGCTGGCTTAGCTTGCTAGTTCTTTGCTAGCTGCTAAGCCAAGCTAAAGTGAGCTAACTTCTACCATAATGAGCTGAGGTGAGCTGGGTTTGGTGCTCCTGGGAAGGATCAAGCTGGTTGAGGTAGCTAAGGTAGCTTAGCTCAACTAAGGATCAAGCTGGTTGAGGCAGCTAAGGTAGCTTAGCTCAACTGAGTTGAGCTAAGCTGAGTCCCCGAGAGCTGGACTTGAGCTTCCTAAGCTGGAATGAAGTCATCTTCAGTAGTCTAGAGTTGAGTGGAGCTGGATGTAGCTGGACCCGAGCTGGGGTGAACTCCAGTCAACTCAGTTGAGCTAGCTAGAGCTCCCTGTGGAGTAATGGGAGCTGAGATGAGCTAGACTCAGCTAAGTTGAGCTGGATCTGAGCTGACTTGAGCTAGGGTGAGCTAAGATAAGCTCTCTTGAGCTGCCATTCAGCTGAGATGAGCTGAATGGAGCTAGGATGTGCTGACCCTAATCCAAGTGAGCTGGATTCCAGCTTTGGTGAGCTGGATCAAGCTGAGTTCCAGCTAGTTTGAGCTTCTCCTTCACCAGTTGCCTTCCTGAGTGCTCGGGTTCTAGGGATCTGGCAACCTGTATATCCTTAACACTCACAAAAACACATCAAAAAGACAATAAAAAATGCAATGCATGCCTAACCTAATTAATGCCTAAATGCAACCCAGAAACCCATTTGCAGAGTAAAATCCTAAGAGCTAGGTTTATTTTAATGCATAAGAATGATGATAAACTAGTGTTTATCATGCGTCAAACCGCCTCCAACCGGTCGCTAGACCACACGCGCACCGTAGCGCACTGTAACGCACGATCTGCGCTACACTATAACCACCGACTCGTTTCTCACTTAGTCGGCGGCTATGTCTCTCTCTCTCTCCTCGCCTGTAACCCCTCCAGCCGGTCACCGCTCCACCCACCTGTGCTCTCACCCTCAGTGTTGTGCGCTGCACTCCATAATGCAAGCACTTCATCCCACACATAGCCACAGTGCGCTATGTCTCACCTGACCCGCATGCGCACCTGCGCGCCTCCAGACGACGCCCCCGCGCCGCAGACGTCTTAAATGGCTGCCCCTCCTTCAGCATACACACACACACCTTGACACATACGCACAGGCACACACACACCCTAACACATACACACAAACACTCACACACTCACTCATACACACATATATATATACACATTCACACACTCTCACCCTCACATATATTTACATATACATAAATATATATACATATTTATATATATAAATATATATATATACATATACACATATATGTACATATATAGTTATAGATATACATATATATATACATATATACTTATATATCCACTTATCCACATTCCCTTATACACATATTCACCTCACATACACTACCCACATACCCGTGCACTCACCCCTCCACCGCGCATCATATCGCGAGAATATTCACACCAGTTGCTAATATACCTTGATACCCGCGCAAAGCAAGCACGTCCACCCACACTCACACACGTCCACTCCACACTGCATGCGGCACTTAGTCTTGTTGGTTGCATCTTGCTAGACGTGGACCAACTTGACACCGTGCTACATCCCATCCACATTTCCATCTTCACCCCTATCTATATAACATCTATATAATTATACGTATTCTATATCTACTATATATACATATATAGATATACTAAGCTAAGTATTTCTTTTCATTGCATTCTATTTTGCTTTCAATTTGTCTTTTCTTCTTGCTACTAAAATGACTAAACAAAGTATAAAATAGAAAAGATAAATCTTGATTTGCAGGCACACGGTCTCACATGTGGTGAGATAGGATTCATTGTATTTTGGCATATAGCCAATGACCTATTTGAGGGTGTGCCACAAGAACAAGTTTATCGGAAAAAACCTAAAAATCAAGATAATCAAAAACATAATAAATGCAAGGAAGAGATATGTTTTAGGAAAGGAGTAGAAACTTCGCAAATCTCCTAATCCCCGCCTCCATGAGATCGACCCTAGGCCTAAAAGTGATCAAGATAAAATCAAGTAGGCCAGGTTAAAAATTTTGTGAAACTGGTGTAGACTCGATTTAGGTTAACTTACTATACTCATTTTAACATTAATATCACCATATTAATAAAGCCTATTCGAGTACTTATCAATTTCCCACTAGTTTCTTGAGAATCTGATCAATGAACGGTAGTAGGAAATGATCCTTCTTCGTGGAGGAGTTGAGTCTTCTGTAACAAATGTAGACTCTCCACAAGTTTGCTATATGGGTCGATATGGTTTCTCCGGTTTCAGTCGTGATGACGGTGAGCCCTGCCTTCTTAGGCACAACTTGGATTGGACTCACCCACCGACCGTTGGAGATTGGGTAGATAATCCCTGCATCTAACCACTTGATTATCTCTTTTTTCATGACATCTTACAGATTTGGATTTAGGCGTCTCTGCATTTCACAGGATGGTCGTGAGCCCTCTTCAGTGTTGATGTGATGTGTGCAGTATGAAGGGCTAATACCAGTCAGATCGTCAAGAGTCCATCCAATGGATCTTCAATGTTGTTGGAGAACAGAAATCAAACGTGTTTCTTGATCAGGTGTGAGTTGGAAGTTGATAATCACGGGAAATGTCTGATTGGAACCCAAAAATACGTACTTAAGATGATCGGGAAGAGGCTTTAATTCCATAACTGGGTTGTCAGCAAAACGGGTGGTTCAGGGTGGGTGTCGGGAGCAAAGGAAGGATCTATGGGTGTGTTTAGGTTAAGTTTGGACTCCTCTAATTGTGGGTTTTGATCCTCTTATGGTTGATCAGAAATAGTCAGGTTTTCCTCGATAAAGTCATCAACCACAACTTCGCTATCACAAATCTATTCTATGACTCTGCAATTAATTCCTTGTTGGGCCTTAAAGATGTCGATCTTTAGTATCTTGCTCCCAAATTTTAATTCAATTTGGCCTTCCTCACAATTGATATTGGCCCTAGTAGTGGCCAGAAAGGGTCTCCCTAGTATGATCGGTGTATTCTTCACATTCTCAGGAGCATCCATGTCTAAGACAATAAAATCCACTGGAAAATAGAAATCATGTACCCTAACTATGTCATCCTCGAGAATTCCTTTTGGTGACTTAATTGATTGGTCGGCTAGTTGTAAAGTCATTTCTATCGGTTTAAGCTCGGATTCCTCGAAGTAGTCTAGTAGGGATGTAGGTATTAAATTTATGGAGGCTCCTAATTCCAATAAAGCTCAGTTGAATTGTATATCACCGATTGCATAGGAGATCAGAGGGGTGCCTGGTTCTTTTGCCTTAGGCGGGAGTTTGCTTAAAATGACAGAGCTAGCTTGCTCCGATAGTACGATCGAATTCTTGCCTTTGGTTAGCAGCTTACGCTTAGGTGTACACACATCTTTCAGAAATCGTGCGTAAGCTGGTATGTGGCGTATCGCATCCATCAAGGGGATGTTTATATGGACCTGCTCAAAAAGCTTGACCAGGTCCTCCTCAAGTGCCACGGGTTTGGTTGTTCTTTTTCCTTTGGTCAAGGACATGGGAAATGGAACCTTAGATGGTTCCTTTAGAATGGGTCCAAGTTCTTGATCTGGGATAGAGGTATCCTAGATGACTATCCTAGGGTTAGGGTTTGTATTTCCAGGTTGGGAGTGGCTTGGACAAGGTGGGTCCTATGTTGTTTTGCCACTGCGGGTGGTAATAGAATTCAATCCTACCTGGTTCTAGTTTGGTGTGGGTAAAAGAGGTGCTTGCTAATGGTAACCCTTATATGATGTTGAAGCCTCCATCCCATCAAGTGATGGAGTAGAAGGGGATTGATAAACAAAGTGAGCTTGGCCCTGATTTGGGTTCATAACACGCCTCTGGTTCAACACGTTATTTGGATTAGGCAGAGGTTGTGAAGGAAGTGCACTAGGTTGGCGGGGTTTGCCATCTGGGCAAGTTGATTGTGTACTTGTGTGATCTCGTCTCTGTGTTGTTTTTGCATAGCCGCATTCGTCTTCTGAATGTCAGCCAGAGTCTGAAGGATAAGAGTCATTTGATCTGTATGAGTCGGCTCAGATTGATAAGTTGGGTTAGCCCAGGGCTGAGGAGGCTAATATGGATGAGGAGCTTGTGGTCGAGGTTGATATTGAGGTCTCTGATTATTTCTTGACCACGTGAAATTGATATGATTATGCCATCCAGGGTTGTAGGTGTTTGAGAATGGATCATTCTAAATGGCTTTGAGGTCCTCGCAGGTCTGAGGAACCTCGGAAAAGTCAGAATACGAGGGTTCAGAGTTCCCCTAACTAGAGTAGGTGAGTTCAGAGTTTCCTCTGAAACCAGAATTAGACGAAGGTGGATACGAGTCCATCCCCTGAGAAGATCGGTGATAGATGTTGTGCATAACCTCCCTACTAGAGGGTGGTTGCGTGAATGGGTTTTGCGCAGAGGTGGCTCGTTGCAAGTGCTGAGTTAGCTCATCCACCTTCTTCTCAATAATAAATACCTTGTCCAGATGACTAGCCATCAGTTCCAAGTCGACAGAAGAGGACAGGCCTTGCGTCTCATGTGCTCCCTTTGGATTCGTAAATGCACGACCATTCGTCCGGTCGAACATGCCCATGGATTCATTATTGATGGAGTTCTTGCACATATTCTCGAGAATCTCCTACACGGTGTCTTCGTGTTGACCCATGATGTTTCCTCCGTAGGTCGCATTGACGAATGATCGAATATCCTCACGGAGTCCCTGGTAAAAAGACTGGACTTGTTCCCATTTAGGAACTCCGTGGTGGGAGCACTTTCACATGAGATCCAGAAAATGATCCCATGCCTCGTGAAGCGATTCTCCTGCTTGCTGTGTGAAATGCGTGATCTGGTGCCGTAAAGCATTTGTCCGACCAACAGTGAAGAACTTTCTCAAAAACTCGAATTAAAGTTCCGCCCAGGTGTTGATTGGATGCGTTTGGGTTTGGTACCAGTGAGCAGGTTTATCGATGAGAGAGAACAAGAACATTTTGATGAGTAGGACATCCCAATTTTGAGCTTTTGATCCGAAGGTCTAGGGTAGATGCTTAAGTTGCTTGATATGCTGGAAGGGATCTTCGAAATTACGCACATGGAATTTGGGAATTGCATGAATCTTGTTGGGATTGAGTTCAGTGTTAGGATCTCTAGCAGGGATTTATACTCGAGGTTCGATTGCCACCGCAACAGGATTGTAGTGATCTCGCATCATTGGATGCTACAGTGGGTTCACAAAGGCTTGGAATAGATTGTTGAGACGCTGAAGTTGATTTTCAAGATTATTTTCTTTTGCTGGTTGTGCCAGGATGATGGATGAAGGAGAATTAGGTTCAGATGAATCAGAAGAGATATCGATCGGATTAGGTTGTTACACAAACAAGGAGGTTGAGGCTTAGCCTCAATGGGAGTGAGTAGAAAAAGGAGGCCTCAAGGATGGTCTTACAGACCTCCTCCCAAACATGCACCGATGGAGTAGATGAGAGGTAGAATGTGATGGACCCAATCAAGACACCCAAAAAATTTTTGATGACTATGGAGGTTCGGGGCGGATGATACCCCTTAGTCAGAAAGCCGTCCACCTGAGAATTACCTGGGTAGCCAGAGTGGGAGAGTCCCGCAAAGACCCCTACATGGTAGAGTGCCCCCACGGGTTACAGGGTTTCCCCTACCTGACCACTCTTGTCACTGATGATCCAGGTAGACCAGAATGGGTACTTGACCTCTTAAAGTCTACAAGTTTTAATTAAGAGGAAGGGTGCTTATGATTTCACTTGAACTTTTAAGACGATTCTATGAAAAGGTGACCAAATTTGAAGATTGGTTAACCCAACAAGGTGGGTCAACATCACCTGTATTGTCCTCTTGAGAAATTTAGGTCCCTCTTTTAGTGTTCAAATGAATTTAAGAGCCTAATTTTAGGGTTTTACTTGAATATATCAATTCAATCAATGTTTAGGCGCACAATGTTTTGGAAAGATCAATTCTTGATTACGCAAGTGTGTCTCTAAAATCCTAAACTGGAATCCTTAATTGCCTTTGATTTGGTCCAAATTAAATTTTTAGATTCAGGGGTTTTAAAAGAAGGTAGATGGAGTTTACCTATCCCTAGAGTGTTTGATGTGTAGCTAATCTTCCTTAATGAATCCCCTGAAATGGATCAAAGTCAAAAGAGATAGTGCAAGTTAGTATTGACTGGGATATTGCAATCAAGAGATCTGAATTGCACGTTGCTCCTCGGCAATGGCGTCAAAATGTTCGCAAACGAAATCGAGGTTTTAAAAACTGCATTATAGTATAGACAAAATTGCTTTGAAAACAAATAATATTTACTACTCGAATTTTAAGTTTGAGGTCGAACACAGGGAGCAATATGGCAATTTAGAATTCAAGATCACAATTTGAATCAAAATATAAGAGATTGCAACAATAATAATGTCAAGTATCAATGTGAAAAAAGAATAGAGTAAAATGGTGATTTAAATCACCAATTACTCCTCAAAAATAGCAACTAAATCAACAGTACGAATAAAGCCTCAAATATATGCAATTAGATGATCTAGGCTTGTATCAGATTGCTTAAACAACCAGGTGCTACAGTGCTGCTTCGTAGAGACTCAACGGTCACTTTTCTCTACTGCTCTCTTTCTCTTCTTCCTTCTTTCTTTCTTTGCTTTCTTCGTTCCTTTGAGGCCTTATACTCTTTGCAGCTCTCCTTTTATTTCTCCTGCCTTGTCTACCTTCTATTCATCTACTTCTCTCCTTATTCTGTATTCTCTGTTCTTCTTCTTAAACTCTTCTTCACACAGAGGGGGATCCTTCTTCAAATGGCTAAGTGTCAGCCATTACTCTTTGTAGTAAAATCACACTTGCTCCCGCACACAATCCTCTCTTTCTCTCCTTAGGTCACACTCTCCTAGAGCCTCCAGCAGTACTGGGCTATCGAGTTTCGGACTTAGAACGCAACCGATCCAAGGCTGCGAGCATGATTGCAGCTGAGGAGTGGAGTCAGGTTAGGCAGGTCGGATCTACGCCAGGCCCACGGGGGAGGGGTCACGGGCGAGGTGCAGGTGAACGGGTGAGTGGGGGACCTCACCCCCTAAGTGTCTGAGGTGATAAGCCCCAGACACTTTTTCAATTTATGCGGCTTGAAGTGCTCGTCAGTCCACGATGTAGGACTAAATCTCATCACCATTCCCTGTGTGCAACTGCAGCTGCTTCTTCACGTGATTGTGGATAAAGGCTCAGTCAAAGAGCCAAATTATCTCCTTGGTTGCGCTTCTGGAGATGTTCCGTTGCATCTGGAGCTTTACCTAGGGCCTATAGGTACTAGAACAGCTTCAAGCTTCGCTCGAAGCTTCATTAATGGCAGCCGTGTTAGAGAATACCTGAAAATAAGAATATGGCCTTGCAGCCAAGTTAAAGAGGTTAGGAGCTTTACAGGGATGCAACGAAGGTGTGGGTGGCTGTGGTGTGTTGCGAAGTTGTGTATAGGTGGCTGGCAAAGACGGAATAGGTTGGAGATGATGGGTTTGTTTAGTGAGGAGTTCGAGTGGATAGGAAGGCGAATAGAGATAGGGGTTCTGTGTGCGGAGGGATGGCAGTGCTTTTGGGAGTTGTAGCGAGGCGTGTGGATGAGTGTAGCATGCAGAGGACCTCGCTGGAGATGCTACTGGAGATGGGGAAGATGGAGGTGAGCGGTGGTAGTTGGTAGTTGTGTGTGTCTGTGAAGGTGGAAGAATGAAATAGAAATGGAGAGGGAGCTAAAGAAGGGCTTAGCGAGAAGATAGGGAGGTGGAGGGCTCCAATGTTGGTCGACCAAAGCCGGAGAAGGAAGTTGGTGTGGCGAGGTAGCGATGTTGATTGAGGTAGAGGCACAACCTCTCGTTGGTAGAAGAGGTTTGTGAGGATGAGGGCAAGCTAGTCGATCGTCCAATTTGATGGTTTGATGGCCTGAGGAGGAGAGGGGAGAGGAGTCGCCAGAGCAGGTTTGAAGGTGGGCGGAGATGGAGTAGATGGGGATTTCTCAGGTCAAAACTTGCTGAAATGCACGGTCATGCGATGGTGTCTCTTTTATAGGCCATAGGAAGCCCTTCCAAGCTTGGAAAGAAGCTTTCAAGCTTGGAAGGTAGTTGCGAAATAGGATACCAGAACATTTGAAAGGTTCGCATGGCCTTTTGGGAAGGACTTAGGGCCCAAGGAATGGCTCAAATGGAAGGAAACTTCCCAAGGAATCCCGGTATCAATTTTGGGAGGGATTGATTGAAAATCGAGCGAGAAATCCTCACTCGAAATTCGTCGGTGAAGGTTTCACCTTCCAAAAATGGTGCAGGGACCTGCTTATGAAGAAGACAAAGAAGTTGGGGGGCCATTTGAAAGAAAATTCAAAAGTTAAGGGTCTGAATGAGATAAAAAGAGTATGACTGGACCAAAATGCAAAATTAGTCAAGATGATCTCAAATTAGGCCCGAATTTTGGTATAAACCTAATTTGGACACAAGAAATTCAATGGTGAGGTTAGAGTTAAGTTTTGACCAAGTTTGACTAGGTAATTTATGCAAAAACCCAAATTAGGGCAGATGTCTGTCTAAGACTCTATTTTGGGTCAAAACGGGTTTTGATGGACAAATTGAAGGTTCCAAACCCCAGAGAATATTTTTCTATGAATTTTAAAGGGTTTAGGTGAATTTTATCCTGACCATAACCTCAGCTAATTAAGCAGGTCTGTTTTTAGGATTTCAACAGTTATTTAAATCTCAAAACACATGCAAACCCTTTTCTATTTGTTCTAACCCACTTGTTAGACTTTTAGGACCATTTGACCCTTAATTACCCCCTGGGAAAACCCATGATTGTACTGCATTCATGATATTATGGTAAACCTACAGTTTTAACCCTACTTTCTTGTATTTCCCTTAGAATGGTTATGCAGTGACTTATGGTTCTCTAGCAGTTATGTAGGAGCATTTAGTAACTTAATTGGATCAAAATGGACTAGTTATGGCTCCTGATGGTGTTCCCATCCGTCAACTTCACATGTATTTTCCTTTTGATAAATTTATGTCCCTCTTTTAGTGTTCAAATGAATTTAAGAGCCTGATTTTAAGGTTTTGCTTGAATAGATCAATTAAATCAAGGTTTAGGCACATATTGTTTGGAAAGATAAATTCTTGATTAAGAAAGTGTGCCTCTAAAACCCTAAACTGGTATCCTTAATTGGCTCTGATTTGGTCCAATTTAATTTGTCAAAATGTGGTACCTAGGGCTCAAACAAGAATATGATAGCCCTAGATACCTTAAGCTTCAAGTGGGTGCACAAATCAGGGTTTGGATTTTTAAATAGAATGTATCAAATCAGGCAACTTGATGATTAATCTAAGAATATAATGCAAGTAGCCCTAATTGATTTTTCCGTTTTAGTTTTTAACTTTTTTTTTAGAGTCAGGGGCTTAGAAAGAGGTAGATGGAGTTTACCTGCCCCTGGAGTGGTTAATGTGTGGTTGATCTTCCTTTAATGAGTTGCTGAAACAGATCACAATCAAAAGAGATGTAGCAAGTTAGAATCCAACCTGATATTGCAATCAAGAGATCTGAATTGCGCGTTGCTCCCCAGCAACGACGCCAAAATGTCGTTCGCTCGAAATCAGGTTTTAATTCGTTGCATTGTAGTATAGTTGAAATCTCGTGAAAAATAGATAAAATTTATACTCGGAAAAGTTTGAGATCGTTTGCTAGAAGCACGTAGGAATTCATTTCTCAAAATTGCAATTTAAAATAATAGAGATACAAAATTATAATCAGAAACTAATTCAGAATAGTGTAGCAATAAGATCAACTATCAGACTGCAAGAAAAATGGAGTAAAATGGTGATTTGAATCACCAATTACTCCCTACAATAATGTCAAATAGAACTCAATAGTTATATATGAAATGATCTCAAGTCAACCATCTGAATATTCAATCAGACGTCTTAAACGTCTGATGAACAGTGCTTTTTCTCTTATTTCTTCTTCTTCTTCTTTCTTCTTCTGCTTCTGCTTCTCTACTCTTCTTCTTGTGTGGCTCCTCTTCTTTTCTTATTTTTTTTTCTCTGCTCTTCTTCTTCACGTAGAGGGGAAGGATCCTCAATTTTGGCTATGTGTCAACCAATCCTTCTCAGAGCAAAACCCCTTGCCCTCGCACACTATCCTCTCTTTCTCTCCTTGGGTCACGCTCTCCCAGAGCCTCCAACAATATCAAGTTATCGGGTCACAGCTAGATCCGCAGGGTCAAAGTGGCGGATGAGGCCGGGTGAGGGTGCGGGGGACCTCACGCCCCAAGTGATTTGAGGCGATAAGCCTCTATCACTTTTTCCTCTTATGCGGCCGCAAGCACTTGTGAACTTTCGAGGTGGGACTACAGTTCCACCCTTCTTCGTGTGACCGGTAGTAGGTGGAAGTCTCCTCAATTGGAGCTGAAGCTGATGATGTGGTGCCTAATAGACCACCTGGATGTGTGCTTGGAAGCCTTTCGCACAGCCTGGGTCAGTTGCCTGGGACTCACAATGCCTAAAGCAAGGCTTCAAGTGAAGCTTGAATCTTTGCCAATGGCGTCAATGACCTGTTACTTGAAACTCAAGAAAAAGGGCCTTACGGCTACATCAGATGCTTCAGCAGGGTCGCCGTGACATGGCGAGTGTGACGGTGGCAGTGGTGTGTCGTGAGAGGGTGTATGGTAGTGTGTGGAGGTCGAAGATGGTGATGTGGCAGTGGGTAGGTCGTCGGGGTGTTAGGATGGGTAATAAAAGTGGAGGTGTTAGGGCTTTTGTGCAATGGAGCATGATGAAGCTAACAAGGGTGGTAGCGGCATGTTTCGAGTAGTATGGCGGTGAATAGGCATCGTCAGAGCTTCGCTGGAAGCGTAGAAGATGAAGTGCAGGGGGCGGTGGTTGGCAGTTGTGCATGTGTTGTAAGGGTGGAAAAATAGTATAGAGAGGGAAATGGAGAGATAGAGGGACTTAAGGATGCAGTTGAGAGGCAGAAGGCTTCGGTGTTGGTCAACCAGAGTTGGAGGAGGAAGAAGCGGCGAGGCGGCGACGGCGATGCAGATGGAGGAATTCCCTCCCTTTGGCTGAGGAGGGTCACGACGAAGAGAGGAAGAGTTTTGGCCATCCAATTTAATGGTTGGACAGCCGAAGGAGGGAGATCCAGAGAGGTCACCGGAGCAAGGTTTTTTGGTGGCTGGAGAAGAGGAATTGAGGTGATTTGGCTCCCAAAAACTTGCTGAAAAATTACGCAAGGCCTTGGAGGTGCTTATATAGGGCTTAAGAGGAGGTTCCAAGCTTGGAAACCTTGGAGATTACGTAAATGAATGATACCCATTTCTTATAAAGGTTCGCATGACCTTTTGGGAAGGAGTTGGGATCCTTGGATGGGTTCATTTGGAAGGAAATTTTCCAAGGAATCTATGTTTCAAATCTGGGATTGATTAATTGAAAATTGAGCGAGAAATCCTTGCTCGAAACTTGACGGTGAAGGTTTAACCTCTCAAAAATGGCACGGGGACCTATTTTTGAAGAAGAAAAATAAGATGGGGGGCTATTTGTAAGAGAATTCAAAAGTCAAGGGTCTGAATGAGATAGAAAGAGTCCGATTGGACCAAAATGCAAACTTGGTCAAGATGATCTCAGATTGGTCCCAAGTTTTAGTACAAACCTAATTTGGACACAAGAAATCCAATGGTGAAGTTAGATATAGTTTTTGACTACGTTTGATTGGGTAATTTATGCAAAAGCCCAAATTAGGGCAAATGTCTGTCTGAGACTTTGTTTTGGGTCAAGATAGGTTCTGATGGTCAAATTGAGGGTTTCAAACCCTAGAGAATATTTTTTTATGAATTTTAGAGGGTTTAAGTAAATTTTATCCTAACCAGAACCTCAGTTAATTAAGAAGGTCTATTTTTAGGGTTTCAAAAGGCATTTAATTCTCAAAACACATGCAAACCCTTTTCTATTTGTTCTAACCCACTTGTTAGCCTTTTAGAACCATTTGATCCTTAATTACCCCCTGGGAAAATCCATGATTATACTGCATTCATGATATGATGGTAAAACTGTAGTTTTAACCCTATTTTCTTGTCTTTCCCTCAGAATGAATCTGCAGTGAAATATGGCTCTCTGGCAGTCATGTAGGAGCATTTACTGACTTAATTAGATAAAAATGAGCTAGTTATGGCTCATGATTGTGTTCCCTTCAGTTACGTTGGAGCATTTATTCCTTGATTGTGACTAATTAAAGCTAAATATGGCTGATGATGACGTTATCTTCTTACCTCCATGCCTAACTTTTGCTAGTCCCTTAGCAAAATCTTATGGAATTAACTTAAATTCTAGACCGTGCCTTTAATGCTCAGATCTTTGATGTGTGATTTCTTCTATAGATTAGGTTAGAATGCTAACAACAGGCATAGAGGTACTCAAGTACTAACCAAGATTCGGACCTGACCAACTTTAGCCTCAGTCTGTCACAAAGGTTTCTAAGGCCCATAACAACTAACCTAAGGTTCATTGAACTCCGCGATTAAAGCACCTGTGCTTAAATCATGCTTAGTCCTAGTTCAGTTTGCAGTGCATTTTTGTAAGAGAGAGACAGAAGAATTTTTGCATTTTTGGAGAGTGTTCTCTCTTTTTATTTTTTATTTCTAGCTTCGGATTGTCTTTACAACACGGTCTGTATCGGATTCCTAGCTCCCACCATCAATCCTTATAGGGTCCCTGGCTTTTGATGCTTCGAGATAGCATTGCCCATGGCAACCCCCAGAACCTTGGCTTTCGACACTTTGAGATAGTGCCACCTATGGCATTCTGTAGCAAAATTCAGGCCCTAGCAATCGACATTTTGAGATAATCCCGCCCATGGCACCTGAACTAGTATAAGGTGCTTATGTGCCCCCGATAGAATATTTAGATATCCTAGGAGACAAGCACTGAGGAGATGGTATGTTATTGCACATCTTTGAGGGGAATTTCCCACCTCTTCGTGTCGAGAACTTATCCAAATCAACTTGTGATGATAAGCTGCTCCTAATCTAGGTGGCTTTCCAGAACAGAATTAATGCATTTACGTGATTTTGATTAGTAAGCGCATTAAACTAGATTTTGTGTGGATTAAGGCGCTTAGGTTACCGAGTCCTGCAAACCAGAGGTCAGTTAATGAGGTCAAATAATTCCTAAGCCTTAAACCTAATACTTAAGCTTTGCATTTTCCTCAACCTCTTGAGGACTATCTAGATCTTAATGGATACTTGAATTTTTAAGCCTAAAACAAGCCTAAGAGGCCTAACATCAACACTCATACTAATCTTTGTATCATTTAGCACTTTTGACTTTTATTTCTTTCTTTTGATTTGGTCTAGAACTAAGTAGATTCCATAATCTTTTACTAATGATTATCTCTTTTTATTTCAAATTATTGCTTCTTTTGAAATTTAAATCATCTCCTGTCTTCCTCGTCAAGAATGATTTGCATTAATTCTCAAAATTTCATCCCCTTTCTCCTTTTTTTTTTGTTCTTTACAAAACTTTCTTTTTTTTTGGAATATGTATTTTTTTGTGAGAGTCCTTCAAAATTTTGAATTTTTGTATGTTTGCACTTTAACACCCCCCATGCCTAAGTTTTGCAACGTCCTCATTATAAAATCAAAGGGTATGAAATCATTTTGGGTTCAGGGATTAGAATAGGAAATTAGGTGGGCAAATGGGTTGGGATGATTGTTGCAGACTATTTTAAGCTCTGGTACAAGTACCAAAGGTGGAGTCGACTATTCTAAAACTGAACTCAGAGTGCAATAGATGTGAAGTACAAAAGGATAATCAGAAAGATCTCAGGATTTTGGAATGATGGGTTACCTCCCGTTAAGTGCTAAATTCAATGCCTTCAACCGAATAGAAAATGGTCATGGAGGAGTGGTCAAATCAGACGAATTTTGTAGAACAAGCACCTTGATCAATAGCCTAGTTGGTCCAACCAGGTGCTTACTCAAGTCAACAGGCTGATGATGCAGCCCAAACCCAATCAATCTGGTGGGTTGATAGATGTGAATTAGTAGATGCTAAACCCACCATATACTCTGTGACTCAAGTAGAAGTGGAAGTGTGAAACTAGGGTTTGGTTGAGTCTAATTAGCCTGGTCAGAGTAGGGATCCTCGAAAGAGAATGGATCTGTGGAGGATGTGAGGTCCCTACGAGGGTGATCAAAGAAAGATGGCATGTAATTTGTAGTCTAATCGATATCAGAAACTCGATTGAAATGTGGAGGAGAATCATGTGCAACCGGCTCATCGAGAGGAGAATCAGAGTAAAAATTGAGTCCGGTTGTGGGTCGGGGTTGAGAATGGGTTTTGGAAGGCTCTGTATGTGTAGAAGAGGTGGCATCAATAAAAATTGTGTGTAAGGGCTCCTCTAGGAAGTATTCCAAGGTAGGTTCATCTAGAAAGTCCTCATAATGGCCATCAAAATTAAATGTAGATGCCTGAAGAGTATTTAGAGGGTTATGGAAATCTAAGTAAAGGAAAGATTCGAACTCTGGATTGCAGAACTCTCAGCAATTACTGTTTCTGATTCTTGAGGATCAAAAAGAAATGATTCCTTCTTAGTGGAACTTGACTTTGAATTAATGATCATAGGATCAGGGACCTCAAAGTTAGAGTCGAAGAATGGATCATGTATGCTGAGGTCATAGTTTGGCTTAGAGTTGTCAGGAAACAACAGCTCTCCAAAATTAGGGTAAGATTCGAAATCATTGAAGAACTTACGAGAATCATGTTTTGAATCTGATTCAGGATCAGAGGTTCCACCACAGAATAAATCAAGAGATGTGCAATCAACAACCTGACTTGGATCTAGCTTATTCTCAGAATCCGAACTAAAAAAGATGTTCTTATTAGGCATGGGTTCGGGTTCTTGCTCCTAGGATAGACCTAATCGAGTCCCAACTCTTGCAACTCCTCAATTTCTGTGTCGTAAACTGGCGTGACTTCCGAAAAATTGATCTGTGTCTTTTTGGAGCATGAAGAGGTGCAATTATCAAATATAGGCCTGAAATTGTAATCCAAATTCAAAATATGATTTCCATCACACGGAGCCTTGTAATCATCTCGATAAGGCTTAGATCTAGATTCTAGGTTAAGGTGTGGGTTGGATCACTAGAATCTAGGTTGGGCTCTACAAGGATGTTAGAATTGCTCTTGAGAGTCACCTTAACAGAATAAGGGATGGAATTTACACCCTCAAGAGGTTCTAATTCAATCTTAGTATCACAGGTGTCTGGGAAATCTAAGCTTGGTGGATCAGGCTCTTGATTTTTTAGGTCTGGCTCAAAATTGTGAACACCTATAATCGAATCCTCCCAACCTATCTCAAGATTGGGAATGTCAATTTGTTCATAATTTGAATCAGATTCCATTTGGGTTGGGGGTCCATAACAAGCATGATCATCAAACCTGGGATTTGGGAAATTACATGGATTACTGGAATTACTTCAAGATGTCATCTTAACTTCTGACAAGTATCTTTGATAGATGGATCTATACAAATTATTCAGCAATTCTCCCCATTTTTCCAAAGAATTCTGGAGTTCTTCCGAAATTGAAGGATTTTACCAATATTGTAGACAATCATTGTTGTGTAATTTCACTAATTCCATGTGTTCTGCTAAGAGAACATCCCAGGTTGAACCGTGGTTTAGTTGTATCCATATCATCTCCATACGGTTCAAAATGTGGTTCATTGTTTTCTTGAATTTATCTTGAATGTCCCTTTTACAATATTTGTTATGGTGTCTATAAGCATTCTCAAGTATCTTTTCTTTTATCTCATTTGGCACTCAGGTTTCTTAAATAGTCTTCCTATATAGCCAGGCTGCATTTTTGAATCAAGTGGTGGAATGAAGATGTAGAATCAAACTCAAGATTAGATTTGAAGTTGATCAAATCAAATTAGAAATTCCCAAGAAGATCTAAAGAGGTCTCTTAGGTTAAACACCTAAGGACCCTCCTGTGTGTGTGCTCTAATAAAAAAGATGAGGGACTGGATGTGAAATTTGACCCAATCAAGGCACCCAAAGATTTTTGGATGACTAAGGTAGTTTTGAGGCGGATGATACCTTTGAATCAGAAATTCGCACACCTGAGAAGTACATGGGCAGCCAGGAAAGGAGAGCCCTGCAAAGACCCCTATACGGTAGGGCATCCCCACAGGTTACAGGGTTTCCCCCACTCATCTTTCCTTGTCACTACAGTTCTAGGTAGACCAGAATGTATGAACTTAAGACCTTAGGTCTACCAATTTTAAGTCTTAATTTGTGCCTTGAGTTTCACTTGATTAGAAGTTGATTTGACTTATGACCGAATTTGAAGGTTGGTTGGCCCACAATGTGGGTCAACTTCACCTAACTTGCCCTAAAGATGACAGAATGAAATCTAGGTCAAGACCTAGAAATCACCTTGAATTGACTCTCAAGTTATTAGGTCCAAGGGTTTTAGGGTTCAAGTGAATTTAGAGCCTGATTTTTAGGGTTTTTGTTGATTAGAATTTTTTTAAACAGGGTTTGGGTGGCACACAAATGCAGGTGGGTTATTTCCTTTTATGTAGGCAAATGTGAACTATCACTCCAAAACCTTAATGTAGAAACCCTAATTGGCTCTATTCTGCATCCAATTTGATCTTAAAATGTTCTCCTTAGACTTCAAACAAGAAGTGAATGGTCCAAGAAGATTCGAAACTACGTGTAGTCCCAAACATAATTTTTTTATTTAATTTTTCATATATTTTAAGATTTTAAATTTAATTTTCAGCTCTAATGGGTCTAGAATAGGTAAACAGACCACTGTAGATAATTTTAGACAAACAGTCAACCCAAACTTGTTCCAAAATTTTGTCAAAATTACTTGAGATAGAGAATTGTAAGAGCTTCCCAACACCACTGTTTTTGATAGACTTGGATAAGTGTACATATTGTAACAAATTAGTAAAGGCAGACTAAGTCTATCTCTATTTTAGTCCTGATATACCCTTACTGTAAGAATTTTTAAAAATTATACAGTGGGCTTTTTTAGGCAAAAATAGTAGGAAATAAAAGATGATTACTATGGCTATTACCTAATGTAATTTCAAAATTTTGTGGAGTTCGATCAAACCTGGCATGATTTTTAAGGTTTGGGTTTGAAGTCTACTCGAACTCAAAATAAGCAAGAATGGACTAGAAATGTTGATAGAAAACCAAATAAGGTAAAGTAGCCCATTTTTGGTCAATTTTTTTGAAAAATTTATATTTTTATTATTTTTTACATTTTTGAATATTTGGTTGGACAACAATCATAAGACTTAATTAAACTAAATTATGTTAGAATCTAGTTTAATTTTGTGAATATTGCATGCATAAATTGCATATCATGCATTGCATTTCTTTATTTAGCTGCAAATGCTATAATACTATTTTTTCCATACTAATTAGGGTTTATTCTTGCTTGTAGGTCATGAGTGGTTTAGAAGCTATTTTGGATGGAATAAAGCTGCATAGGAGCGAAAGTTGTAGTAGAGCTGAAGCTAGATTATTTTTTTGAAACAAAAAAAAGGGAGGGGGGAGACCCCACCCCCCCGAGGGCCCCCGAATTTCTTGCTTGCCATGGAGCACCTCTGTGATCTTAGCCACGGCCACTCTCCGGCATCGAGAGCTGGAGCTAGATTATGTGAGTAAAGAATAAAGACACTAGCTGAAGAAAGAAAGAAAGAACAAAGGACTATCTATCTAGAACAAGAGTAGAAAGAAAGAATGAGAAGAATTAGAATAACCCTATTCTCAAAACTCTAGGATAGCCTTTTTCCAGTACCTATCCCCAGACTAACTCAAAACTAGGATATCTAAGCTCAAAAGCTAAAATCATGGATAACCTTATCTATGTACCTATCCACCCTATCCTTAGCACTATCCTACTCTGCATAACCCTAGTTTACCTATCCTATACCCAATCCCCAACCTAGAAACCTATGTAGGTCCATGCCATACCTAATTAACTCAGTCTAAGTCAATTGGGCTAGTCACCAGTCAATTAGGTCTGTGGAACATGATTGGACTAACCCTAAGTTGATTGGACTCAATTGAGTCTAATCATGCCTAACCTAAGCCCAATAGACCTACCCACATCCAATTAGGTGCAGTATAACCTAATTAGGTGCAACCAACTCTGATTAGACTCAATAAGTCTAATTGGACCTAACCTAAATCCAATTAGGTGCACTTACACCTAACTAGGTTCACCCCTCTCTAGATTAGGCCACCCTAGACCCAATTAGGTTCACATCCAAACCCCCTAGTCTAATTAAACCCATTTAGATTAGAACCTAACTTAACATAGCTTGAACCAACTTAAACCCACTTAGATCCACAACTTAGGTTTACAAAACGCATGCACACACACCTACACACATTCACGCACACACACACGCAAACACAAAATCGATGCACACCTTGCTTGCACATTAAGAAAGAGGTTCTATCCTTTGTAGCCGCCCAATCTAAAAGATTTTATCCCCTGATCTTTCTTATGAAAAGTCAAGAGGATAAGATCTTTTGGCAACAAATACTACCTTAGGAACTTGTCCTATGGTAGTTGTCCAACACCCCCTCCTCTTTATAAAAAACACATGGCTGACCACCTTTAGAGGCATCTCTTCTTCCATCTTCTTCCACCTCCATAGCCGTCCACCTTCATAGCTTGATGGCTAGCCACCTTCTTCCCCCTACCACCTTCCAAGGCCACCAAGGGAGACTCCTTGGTGCCCTACATCTAGTAGCCTAGACATATAATAATCTTCTTATTAGTTTTCTCTATTTTAGTTCTAGTGATTCTTCTAGTTGATCTAGTAGTCATTTAATTAATTAGCAAGTTGCTTTCCAAGCTTTCATCTACTAGCGGATTGTTCATATTTCTATTGAATGAAATATTATTATTTTTTTCTCATTGTGATTTCTATTAGTAATTCTAGTTGTTCTTCTCTTTCAAGAAAATCAAAATCACAAAAAAATTCAAAAAAGAAAAGTAAAATATATATATAGGTGGCGGGTCCTTCCAGCATTAATGAATCAATTCTCGATCAAAACTCTCTCGACATTATGAAAATAATCCATGAATTTTGAGATGAGTGCTATTCTTATACATGTTACATTTATTTGAGCTACACTATGGTTGAGCATTTTGAAAGAGCAATGATCAAATTTGTTGTTCAAGAGATCCGCCATCATCTTTAGATTAGATTTTACATTCAATTTTTGCTTAGGTCTAGGTTAGTTTCCTAAGCACAAGAAAAACATAAATCAAAAATCATTTTTGCATTGCCTCCCAGAGATCAACCGGGACTCACCTGGAGTTTCGTTATACATATTTTATTTAGGTTGATTTCACGACTATACTACACTATAAACTCATCAAAATTGTATTCTCTGACTCTAACAATATTTGAAAATTTTTCCTTTTTTTAACAAAAGGCAGAAGGGTACTTACCTTTTGTCTTCATCATGTGTCGATGTGTGCGTGGGTTTCCCTTCACATTCACCTACACACAATAAAACAATAAAGGCAAGAGATGGTTAGGTATGAATATTTGCAAGATGATTAAGGCTAAACAAGGGCCCATTGCCTCCTTGGCAACGGAGGCAATGGTGCTAAAAATGCAAAGTGCTAGCTAGGGCTAAGTGAACTATGCAAAATTAATGAAGTTACGAGTTCAAAAACCCGTCATTGTAGTTAAGTTGCCCTTAGCACTTGTTCATCTAATTTTTATTATGAAACTCAAAGAGATATTGAATCTAGGGAGTCTTGGTCGAACTACAAGGAGGCATGAATGAAATCAGGGCCTTGAATGCCTTGGTGGAGTTCCTTATTCTATTTTTGCAATTTTTGTTGTTTTCATTTTTTTCTTCTTTTCTTACGAAATCAAAACTAACCTAAGACTACTACACTTACTTTTTTTTGGGTTTTTGTTTAATACCAAAGTGGGAAAGTACCTAACTACTTTTTAATCTTTTTTCTTTTAATATTTTTTGGTGTTTTGAAGTTGAGATGGAAAGCGGGAATTGTATTTGCAAATGCCAACTAAAAAGTGAGAACTATTTTTATCATTTCCATTTTGCAATTTTTTTTGGCTTTTGCATAAGACTAAGCTAACAAAATGACAAAGATTGAACTAAACTTTCATTGCAACAAAGTGGAAAGAAACATTACATGAAATTGCGAAAGAGAATACATTACACTAATGGTGGTGTAAACCACTTATAGAAAGCTTCAAAAGAAATATTTACAAGACACACTCTTCACTCATTCACCAAGTAAGTGGACATGACAAGGGTGACTTGGTGATTAGCTTGGCAAGATGCTTCTTGTAGGATGGGATCCATGTAGGTGATGGGACAAAGGTTGTGGTGGTGGTGATGATGGAGGTAATGAGGATTAGGTAAAAGGCTATCTAATGGCGGATGAAGTGCTCGAACTCCCAAATGTGGTTGAGGTTTAAGGGTTCGATGATATTGGTGATGATGTGTTCGTTGGTCCTAAAGTTGGTAGTAATAACTACAGCAGAGGTTAGGGATAAGGAGATGAAGATTCTATACTTAGGAGTGACTAGGGTTTGTTCTAAGGTAGTGTTCTTTGGGGAGTCTACTTGGTGGGCTCTATGGTAGGGAGAGGGGATGGCCATGGACCTAAGGTGATAATGATGATGTTGGTGGTAATGGGATTAGGAAATGGTCTTATAGGTGGTGGTGCTAATGAGTGTGTGTGAGTGAGTGAGTTAGAGTGCTTGTACAAGTGTGTAATGGTAGGCATGTGTGGTGAAGGTGTTCAGAATGGTGATGGCGTGTGGATGTGGATTGTGTGGAGTGGTGATGGTGGGGATGGTGAAAATGGAAAGGGGATTGCGGGCGTGTGAGTGTGAGTGTGTGGGAAAGTGTGTAAGTGATTATTACTACTAAAGTAAAGAAAGCAGAGAAGAACAAGTGTTGAAATTGATTGGAAGGGAAATCTATACTACTAAGCAAGTAAAAAGCAAGTTATTGAAATTGCAAGTAATGGAAATAGCTAAACAGCTAACAAAATCAAAAGAGAATGAGATGGAGAAGTAGGTGTCCACTCCAATGTGGGCACTAGGCCTATTGGGAGGTAAGGAATATCCTTGGCTTGAAGCCTACTTCCTCTTCACCTAGAGCACCAACACCAACAAGGCACAAGAGAAGCCATTGGTCTTGGAGAAGGATCTCTCAAGGTGGAAGCTCATGGGAGTATTGGTGGAGGAGAGAGTGCTATGTAGAGAGAGTGGGAGGAAGGGTAGGTGGTGCCCATGGGGGGGTTTCTTTTATGGGTGATGGCCCTAGTTGTGGTGGTCTTAAGGTGTAGGTTAAGGGCTCTACTTTAGGGTACATCCTAAGGCTAGAAGGTTCTAGGTGGGGTGCACAGCTTAAGGTAAGGGTGCAAGTCAAGCGTGGTCAAATGGTGAATAAGGGTGAGGGGTTGGAGTGGGGTTTGGGTTAGGCTTAGGTGGGTTTAGTGGTGGCTTAGGTTGGAGTGGGAATAAATAGGGATTAGGTTATGTGGAGGGTAATTAGGTTGGTGTTGGGCTTGTGTAGGTAGGTTAGTTGTGTGTGTCTATGTGGGCCTAGAGAAAATATGTAAATAATACAATCTATTAACTAGTACTAGGTCCACATGTATGTAAATAAAAATAGGGAATATATATATAGGTATTATAAATGTGCGCCATTAGTATTCATGTGTGTAATGCGTAGAGAGAGTGATATGTATACATGAAATAGTAATTTATGTGAATGTACACATGTGTACGTGTATGTGTGTGAGGTGCATTAGTGTGTCCATGGTGTGTGCATGGGTTGGTTTAATTGGACGTGAACACTGGCTTGCATAGGTCTGCATGGGATTCTCTAGTCAGTTAGGGTTTGTCCTGGAATTTCCTACTCTTGTCTCCATGTTCCTTTCTTTAGATTATGGCTGCTTCTCCATGTTCTCAGAATGTAATGCATCATTTAGGTCCCAATGTTGCTCCAAGTTTATGGTCCTACATAGATAAATTGGCATTGTTACTAAGGAGACCATAAAATGGTAGAATTAGGGTTTAGGATATACAAATGCAATTATGCATGTAATGAATGCAATATTCACAGAATGTATGCTACATTTAAGCTTAATTTAGTGAACTTAGGCCCTATGATTGTTATGCAATAACCCTTCCAACACCTGGAAGATCTAGACTGAATTGCCCAAACTATTAAACATAGGAACATCCACCTTGATATTGTTTTGATGAAGATGTTCTCATTCTCCCTAAAAGACAAAGCTTCCCATTGGCTTACAACACTAAGGAGACCCATCTCCACTTGGGAGGAATTGAGGCATGCCTTCCTCAAGAAATCTTTCCCCATAGGAAAAACCAATGCCCTCAGGAGAGCCATTATTACATTCACCCAGCAGAGTGGAGAGCAATTTCATGAGGTGGGAAAAATTTAACGAATTACTTAAGAAATGCCCATACTACGAAGTTCTGAGGTGGCAATTAGCCTAGATCTTCTACCATGGTCTAGACAACACCCTTATGAATTTCGTAGATGCCTCATGTGAAGGCAATTTCTAAACAAATATGAGGAAAGTGTGTTCAAACTTTTTAAGTTAATAAGTGAGAACTCGCTTAATAATGCCTCCATGACCAAATTCCATAGGTTCAATCAACCCCGTAGTGGAACTTACAAGGTGCAAACTAATTTGGCTATGGTTGACATGGACATCATAGCTAAGAAGCTAGATCGGGTTGAGTTTATGGATAAAAGGATAGATGAGCTTCTAAACCAATCCTGAGATCCTATGCAAACCTTCTCCCTACCAAAGGGATTCCACAATGTTGACCTAGTTTATTCTATGAACCAAATGCACCTGGAACAACCCTGACTATGTTCCAAGGAGGGCCCTTTGCTCCCTCATACCCTGATTATTCCTTTCCGTCACCTCCGGTACCTTCTACTTTTGAAGATGCCAATGCCATCTAGGGCTACTCTAAGCCTGACATTTCTCAAACACATACAATCCTAGAAAGCACAACCACCCAAACTTTTCCTGGTCCGATCAAAAATCGATCCAATGCCAGAACCAACCCATGCCTAATCATTCCTCCTTCCAGCAAGGGCAACCAAATAAGCCACCCTATAACCAAAATAGGGTGGATCCTACACAGCAAAGCCAAATGGACACCCTAATTAAGATGATGGCAGAAATGAACTAGAAACATTAAGAGGAAATGACTTTAGTGAAGCGATAGCTAAGTCAATTGTTGGAAACAAAACAACAGGGATCCCTTCCATCTCAGCCACAACTAAACCCAAGGAATGTAATGAATCAAGTCCATAATCCTCAAGGTTTCCAATAAAACTAGGGGCAAACCCTTGTGATTTTACAAGCCCCTCAAACACCGCCTGGATTTGCCTCTTCTTTTTCTCAATGATCCAACACTGGTTCAAGTGCCTCAAGAAATGCAGTTACCTTCAGAAGTGGTACCCAAACCCAGGATCCAAAATGGCCAACCCCTCGCATAACTGCAATTCTTGAGATAATTGATGATTCTAAGGATGAATAGTAGGAACCTAACCCAATTCAAACCCAAACTCCTTACCTTGAAGCCTTCGGTAAGGTCAAGAAGAAGAAAAATGTGACTAATAATGAGGAGTTGTTAGAGATATTAAAGCAAGTGCAAATCAACATACCTCTCCTCTAAGCAATTAAGCATATCCCATCTTATGCAAAGTTTTTAAAAGATGTTTGTACACCCAAGCATAAACCTAGAACCCAAGCACCTTGGAATGTAGCGATATTAGATCAGGCTAGTTCGGTGATTTTAAGTAGTCTACCTCCTAAAAGGAAAGACCTTGGAGCACCTGTTTGTCGAGGGCTATTTTTTGGATTTTTGGGTGCAAAACTAACCTAAGGATCTAAACTAGCAAAACTAACCCTAATCTAATAGATGAAGGGGGGAGAACGACACTGGTGTTGGTAGGTCGACGCTGGGGAAGAAGAATCCATCGCCGATATTGTGGTTGGACGACGAGGAGAGGTAGGGAGAGTCATCAGAGCTCAAGGAGCTTTTCAGCCAAAATAGGAGAGAGGAATTTGGGGAATTTCCGGCCGAAATTGAGTCTACCGAACTCGTCGAGGTCTGAGGGTCCTTTTATAGGGGTCTAGAGATCGATTTGAGCTTGGAAGCCAAGCTTCCAAGCTTGGAATGTTCACCAGAGATGGGAGCTTGAAAGATACCCGAATCTCTCATGCATTCACATGAGAGATTAGGAAGGTTGTAGGGCTTCGGATCTGGCTCAAAAGGAAGGGAATTCCTTGATGAACTTCCCTTTCAGATCTGAGAGGGATTCGTCAAGGAATCAAGGAGAAAATGCCAAATCAAGCTCGTCGGAGTTGTAGGATTAGGATTTCATGGTGGCAAGGACCTATTTGAAGGAGGAGAAGATAAATTTGGTGACCTATTTGTAAAGGATTCAAAGTTTAGGGGCATGTGTGTGAGATAAAAGGGTCAGACAGGACCAAATTGCAAACTAGGTCAAGATGATCTTAGATTGGGCCCAAATTTTGCTAAAAACCTAAGTTGGACCTAAGGAATTCAATGGTAAGTTGGATATTGGTTTTGACCTCGTTTGACTAGGCAATTTATGCAAAAACTCAAATTAGGGCAAAAGTCTATCTGTGGCTCTATTTTGGGTGAAGACGAGTTCTAACGGTCAAATTAAGGATGCCAAACCTTAGAGAATATTTTTATATAAATTTTAGAGGTTTTAGGTGAATTTTATCATGGCCAAAACCTCAGTTATTTAAGTGAATCTATTTTTAGGGTTTCAGAAGTCATTTAATTTCCGTAACAGGTGAAAACCCTTTTCTGTCTGTACTAACCCACTTATTAGACTTTTAAGACCATTTGACACTTAATTAACCCCTGGAGAAACCCATATTTATTATGCATTCATATATGTTGGTAAAATTATAGTTTTAACCCTAATTTCTTATATTTCTCTCAGAAAGGATTTGTAATGAATTAGGGTCCTCTAGCAGTTATGTAGGAGCATTTATTCCTTGATAATGATTAATTAAAGCTAGATATGGCTGATGATGATGTTATCATCATACCCCCATGCCTAACATTTTACTAGGCCCAAAGCAAAATCTTATGGAATTAACTCAAATTCTAGACCATGTGTTCAGATGTCTAATGTATGCTTTTTTTGTGTAGATTAGGTCAGAATGCCAACAACAGGTGTAGAGGTACTCAAGTACCAACCAAGATCCAAACCTAACCAACTTTAGCCTCATCTGCCGCGAAGGTTTCTAAGGCCCATAGGAACTAACCTAAGGTTCGTTGAATTCCGCAGTTAAAGCATCCGTGCTTAAAACATTTTTAGTCTCGGTTCAGTTTGCAGTGCGTTTTTGTAAGAGAGAGACAAAAGATTTTTCTGTATTTTTGGAGAGTTTTCTCTCTTTTCTTTTCTTTATTTATAGCTTCGGATTGGATTTACAACACGGTTTGTATCGGATTCCTAGCTCCCACCATCAATCCTCGCAAGGTCCCTAGCTTTCGATGCTTTGGGATAGCACCGCCCATGACAACCCCCAGAACCCAGGCTTTCGACACTTCAACATAGTGTTGTCCATGGCATTCTGTAGCAAAATTCAAGCCCTAGCAATCGAGATTTCGGGATAATCCCACCTACGGCACCTGAATCAACATAAGGTGCTTACATGCCCCTGGTAGGATGTTTAGATATCCTAGGAGACAAACACCGAGGAGACCGTATGTTATTGTGCATCTTCTTGGGGAATTTCTCGCCTCTCTACGTCGGGAACTCTTCCAAATCAACTTATGTTGATTAGCCGCTCCTAATCTAGGTAGCATTTCATAATAGAATTAACACTTTTGAGTGATTTTGATAATTAAGTGCACCAAACTAGACTGTGTGTGGATTAGGGTGCTTAGGTTACTGAGTCCTGCAAACCAAAGGTTAGTTAACGAGGCCGAATAATCCCTAAGCCTTAGACCTAATACTTAAGCTTCGCATTTTCCTCAACCTCTTAAGGACCATCCAGATCTTAATGAATACCTGAATTTTTAAGCCTAAAATAATCCCAAGAGGCCTAAGATCAGCACTCATACTAATCTCTGTCTCTTAGCACTTTTGTCCTTTATTTCTTTCTTTTGATTTGGTCTAGAACTAAGTAGATTCCTTAATCTCTTACTAATGACTAACTCTTTTTATTTCAAATTATGCTCCTTTTTGACATTTCAAAATCACCTCCCCTTTTCCTCCTCAAGAATGATATGCATTTAATTCATTCAAAATTTCCTCCCTTCCCTATTTTTTTTCAATTTTCTATTTTTTTTTTGGATTTTTGGAATATGTATATTTTTTTTGTGAGAACCCTTCAGAACTGTGAATTTTTGTGTGTCTACACTTTAACAACCCCCTATGCCTATGTTTTGCAATGTCCTCATTGTAAACGAGGGTATGAAACAGTTTTGGGTTGAAGAATTAGAACAGGAATATTTGATGGGCGAATGGGTAAGGATGACTGTTGCGGACGATTTCAAGCTCTGATACAAATACCAGAGGTGGGATTGACTATTCTAAAATTGAACTCAGAGTGCAATAGATGTGAAGTATAGAAAGGATAATCAGAAGGATCTCAGGTTTTTCTGGAATGATGGGTTGCCTCTCGTTAAGTGCTAAATTTAATGCCTTCAGCCGAGCAAAAAATGGTATGGAGAAGGAGTGCTCAAATCAGATGAATTTTGTAGAACAAGCACCTTGATCAAAAGCTTGGTTCATCCAACCAGGTGTTTGTTCAGATCAATAGGCTAATGATGCAGCCCAAACCCAATCAATCTGGTGGGTTTGTAGATGTGAATCAGTAGATGTAGTACCCACCATATGCTTTGTGACTCAAAAGGATGTGGAAGTGAAAAATTAGGGTTTGGCTGAGTTGAGTCAGCCTGGTCAGAGTAGGGATCCTCAAATGAAAAAGAATCAGTAGAGGATGTAGGAACCCTATGAAAGTGATTAGAGAAGGATGGGACATGATTGGTAGTCTGATTGATGTTCGAAACCTGATAAATATGTGGAGGAGAATCATGTGCAACTGGCTCATTGAGAGGAGAATCAGAGTAGAAATTGAGTCAGTTGCAGGTCAGGGTTGAAAATAGGTTTAGGAAGATTCTGCATGTGTAGAAGAGGTGGCTTCAAGAATAATTGTATGTGAGGGCTTTTCTAGGAAGGATTCCAAGGTAGGTTCATCTAGAGAGTCCTCATAATGGCCATCAAAATCAAATGTAAATGCCTGAAGAGTGTTTAGAAGGTTATGGAAATCTGAGTTAAGGAAAGATTCAAACTCTGGATTGAAGATACTCTTGGCAATTACTATTTCTGATTCCTGAGGATCAAAAATGAATGATTCCATCTCAGTGGAACTTGATTTTGAATCGATGATCTTAGGATCAGGGACCTCAGAGTCAGAGTCGAAGAATGGGTCGTGGATGCTGAGGTCGTAAATTGTCTCGTATTTGTCAGAAAACAAAGATTCTTCGAAATCAGAGTACGATTCGAAATCGTTGGAGAACTTGTGAGAATCATGTCCTGAATCTAATTCCATATCGACGGTTCCACCGTAGAGTAAATCAAGAGATGTGGACTCAGTAACCTAACGTGGGTCTAACCTAATTTCAGAATACAAACTCAAAAAGGTGTTCCTATTAGGCATGGGCTCGAGATCTTGGCTTGTAGAGAAGACCCAATCTAAACCCAACTCTTCTAACTCCTCGATTCCTATAATGTAGATTGACGTGACTTCTGAAAAATTAATCTGTATCTCTGAGGAGTCTGAAGAGGTGTACTTATCAAATACAAGTCCTAAATCATAATCTAGATTTGGAATATGATGTGTATCGCACGGGGCCTCACAATCATCCCAATAAGGCTCAAATCCATATTCTAGGTTAAGGGTGTGGGTTGGATCACTAGAATCTAGGTTGGGCTTTACAGGGATGTTAGAATTGCTCTCGAGAGTCACCTTATCAGAATAAGGGACAGAATTTACACCCTCGAGTGGTTCTGATTCAATCTTAGTATCATAGGTGTTTGGGAGATCTAAGCTTGGTGAACCAGGCTCTTGATTTTCTAGCACTGGCTAAAAATCATGATCACCTGCAATCGAATCCTCCCAACCTATCTCAAGATTAGGTATATCAATTTATTTATAATTTGAATTGGATTCCATTTGGGTTGGGGGTCCATAACAAGCTTGATCATCATACCCAGGATTTGGGAAACTACATGGATTATTGGAATTACTCCAAGATATCATCTTAACTTTTGATAGGCATTTTTGATCAATGGTTTTATATAACCCATTGAGCAATTCCCCCCATTCGTTCAAAAACTTCTGGAGTTCTTCCGAAACTGAAGGATTTGACCAATATTGCAGACAATCATTGTTGTGTAATTCCACCAATTCCATGTGTTCTGCTAAGAGATCATCCCGAGTTGAACCGTGGTTTAGTGCTATCCATACCATCTTCATATGGTTCAAAATGTGGTTCATTGATTTCTTGAATCTTTCTTGAATGTCCCTTTTACAATATTCTTCATGGTTTCTACAGGCATTCTCAAGTATCTTTTCTTTCAAGATCATCTAGGACTCGGGTTTTCTAAATAGTCTTCCTATATAGCCAGGTTGCATTTTTGAATAAAATGGTGGAATCAAGATGTAGAATCAAAACTCAAGTTTAGATTGAAGTTGTTCAAATCTGACAGAAATCCCTAAGATGATCTGTGTATGTGCTCTAAATAGAAGGGATGAGGGATTGGATGTGAATTTTTTGACCCAATCAAGGCACCCAGAGATTTTTGGATGACTAAGGCAATTTTAAGGTGGATGATATCTCTGAATCAGAAATTTGCACACCCGAGAAGTACCTAGGTAGCTAGGAAGGGAGAACCCCGTAAAGACCCCTACACAGTAGTGTCCCCATGGGTTACAGGGTTTCCCACACCCAACCTTCCTTGTCACTGAGGTTCCAGGTAGATCAGAATGTACGAACTTAAGACCTTAAGTCTACTAATTTTATGTCCTAATTTGTGCCTTGAGTTTCACTTGATTAGAAGTTAGTTCAACTTGTGACCTAATTTGGAGGTTGGTTGGCCTACAATGTAGATCAACTTCACCTGACCTATCCTAAAGATGGCAGAATGAGATCTAGGTCAAGACCTAGAAATCACCTTGATTTGACTCTCAAGTTATTAGTTCTGAGGATTTTAGGGTTCAAGTGAATTTAGAGCCTGATTTTAGGGTTTTTCTGATTACATCTTTTCAACCAAGGGCTTGGGTAGCATACAAAAGCGGGTGGGTTTGTTTCCTTTCATGTAGGCAAGTGTGAACTAACACTACAAAAGCCTAAAATTGAAACCTTAATTGTCTATATTCTTCATCCAATTTGATCTTAACTTGTTCACCTTGGACTTCAAATAAGAAGTGTGTAGTCCAAGAAGATTAGAAATTAAGTGTATTCCCTAATAGGTACAGGAAATCAAGGATGGGATCTCTAAACAAAATCGCTTCAACTTCAATGAGATTTAAAAAAAAATTCGCAAATCAGGAAACTTGCCCTCTAAATGATAGTTACTATGGGAAATAAGGCAGGTGATTCCTAATTTATTGTTTCCTTTTTGTCTTCCCAAGATTAGGATGTTGATTAGGGAAGAATAAACAAGTTACGTGCTCTGGCGTGGTTGATTTGCATAGAAGATCTCTTCGTGAAGTACCTTGCAAAATCACAATAAAGCAGATAGGGTAAGTCAGTGCTCAAATATAAAAATATAATAAGAGAATAGTGGTGAATTGCGCGTTGCTCCCCATCAACGGTACCCAAATGTTTATTGAGGGTTATTTTTTAGAATTTTTGGGTGTAAAACTAACCTAAGGATCCAAACTAGCTAAACTAACCATAATCTAATAGACGAAGGGGGGAGAACAGTACTGGTGTTGGGAGGTCGACGCCAGGGAAGTACATACTCCGGTAGAGGGGGACGGCGACGATGATAGAGGTAGAGAGACGATGGCTGGTATTGCAAGACGTGGAGGAAGGTGAGGAAGAAGAATCTGTAGCCGGTATTGTGGTCGAACGACGAGGAGAGGCAAGGAGAGTTGCCAGAGCTTGAGGAGCATTTCGGTCGAAATAGGAGAGAGGAATTTGGGGAATTTCCGGCCAAAATCGAGTCTACCAAACTCGACGAGGTCTGAGGGTCCTTTTATAGGGGTCTAGAGGTCAATTTGAGTTTGGAATGTTCATCGAAGATGTGAGCTTGAAAGATACCTGAATGTCTCATGCATTCGCATGAGAGATTGGGAAGGTTGTAGGGCTTCATATCTGGCTCAAAAGGAAGTGAATTCGTTGATGAACTTCCCTTTCAAATCTGAGAGGGATTCATCAAGGAATCAAGGAGAAAATGTCGAATCAAGCTCGCCGGAGTTGTAGGATTAGGATTTCATGGTGGCAGGGACCTATTTGAAGAAGGGTATGATAAAGTTGTGGACTTGTTTGTAAATGATTCAAAAGTTAGGGGCATGTGTGTGAGATAAAAGAGTCAGATAGGACCAAATTTCAAACTATGTCAAGATGATCTCAGATTGAGCCCAAATTTTGGTACAAATCTAATTTGGACGTAAAGAATCCAATGGTGAAGTTGTATTTTGGTTTTGACCCTCATTTGACTAGGAAATTATGCAAAATCCCAAATTAGGGAAAAAGTCTGTTTGCGGCTCTATTGTGGGTCAAGACGAGTTTTGATGGTCAAATTAAGGATGCTAAACCCTAGAGCATATTTTTCTATGAATTTTATAGGGTTTAGGTGAATTTATCCTGACCAGAACCTCAGTTATTTAAGTGGGTCTGTTTTTAGGGTTTCAGAAGTCATTTAATTCCTGTAACGTGCGAAAATCCTTTTTTGTCTGTAATAACCCACTTGTTAGACTTTTAAGACCATTTAACCCTTAATTAACCCTTAGAGAAACCCACAGATATTCTGCATTCATGATATGATGGTAAAATTATAGTTTTAACCCTGATTTCTTGTAGTTCTCTTAGAAAGGATTTGTAATGAATTAGGGTCCTCTGACTGTTATGTAGGAGCCTTTATTCCTTGATAATGATTAATTGAAGCTAGATATGGCTGATGATGATGTTATCATCAGTACCTCTGATCTCATGCAATATTGGAGATTTAACTTTTGATAGAGCACTCCTTGATTTAGGTGCTTTAATAAAGCTGACTCCGATTACCCTCTATCACTAGTTTGAATTTGGAGAGCTCAAGCCTACACCTGTGACTATCCAACTGGCTGACCAATCTATAAAAACCCTAAAGGACTTTCTAGTACTTGATATGGAAGTCCCCGAATAGTTACAAAATACCCCCATCATCCTAGGATGACCCTTTTTGGTCATGACCAAAGCAAACATTGATTGCGACACGGGATATATGGAAATTACCTTAGGAGATAAGCTGGATATTGATGTAGACATAATTATTGAGGGTAAAATGCCTATTCATGCATGTTCCTAGGCTTAGATTTACATTTTATATTATAAATATTGCATAGCATGCATCATTCTGCATTTAAAGTAGTATATAATTTAGGTTAATTACATCATTTTTGTGGTTAGGAGAGAAGGATATTTATTTTGGAGCCTTGGATTGATGATCTGACCATACAGATCTAATCAAGACGATGATCGGAGTCCAATGCCTCCGAAATTGCCTCGATCGGAGTTCTATAGCACCATATGTATTCCAAGGAAGATCAATGGCCGACGGACTAGGTGATGCAATCTAGAGCATCAAATGATAAATCCAACCATATAGATGGATTCAGGTCGACGATCGCAGCCCAACAGCGAGAGAATTGACTCAATCCGAACTCTCTGTAGCATCCGCTACAAAGGAAAGAAGATGGACGACGCAGATTGTGCTACGTGGTGCAACCCAGGTTTCCTGAGAGTCCCACAAAGACCCCTACACGGTAGGGCACCCCTACGAGTTATAAGGTTTCTCCTACCTGACCTCTCTTGTCACTAATGATCCAGGTAGACTAGAATGGGGACTTGACCTCTTAAGTCTACCAGTTTTAATTAAGAGCAAGGGTGCTTATGATTTCACTTAAACTTTTAAGATGTTTTTGTGCAAAGTGACCTAATTTGAAGATTGGTTAACCCAACAAGGTGGGTCAGCTTCACCTGTTTTGTCCTTTGAAATATTTAGGTCCCTCTTTTATGTGTTCAAAAGAAATTAAGAGCCTGATTTTAGGGTTTGCTTGTATAGATCAATTCAATCAAGGCTTAGGCACACATTATTTGGAAAGATCAATTCTTGATTAAGCAAATGTGTCTCTAAAACACTAAGCTGGAATCCTTAATTGGCTCTAATTTGTTCCAATTTAATTTATCCAAATGTGGTACTTAGGGCTCAAACAAGAATGTGATAGCCCTAAATACCTTAAGGTTCAAGTAGGTGCACAAATTAGGGTTTGAATGTTGTTTAAAATGTATCAAATCGGGTAACTTGATGATTTGTCTAAGAATAGAATGCAAGTAGCCCTAATTGATTTTTTTTTAGCTTTTTCACAATTAGGGGCCTAGAAGAAGGTAGATGGAGTTTACCTGCCCCTGGAGTAGTTAATATGCGGCTGATCTTCTTTCAATGAGTCCCCTTGAAATTGATCACAATCAAAAGAGATAGAGCAAGTTAGTAACAAGTCTGATATTGCAATCAAGAGATCTGAATTGTGCATTGCTCCCCGGCAACGGCGCCAAAATGTTAGTTGCTCGAGATCGGGTTTTAAATTGTTGCGTTGCAGTATAGTCAAAATCTCACATAAAATAGATAAAATTTATACTCAAAAAGTCCGAGGTTGTTCGCTGGGAGCAAGTAGGAATTCAATTCTCAAGATTACAATTTAAACAATAGATATAAGAAATTATGATCAGAAATTGATTCAAAATAATGTAGCAATAATATCAAGTGTCAGACTGCAAAAGGAATTGAGTAAAATGGTGATTTAAATCACCAATTACTCCTTACAATAATAGCAAGTGGAACTCAATAGCTATGTATGAAATAAACTCAAATCAGCCGTCTGATTGAATAATCAGACGTCTTAAATGTCTGATGAACAGTGCTCTACTTCTTCTTTCTCTGATTCCTTCTACTTTAGTTGTCTCTTCTTCTATTCTTCTTCTTCTCTGCTTTTGTTCTTTCACTTCTCTTCTCCTTCTCTTCCTTTTCTTCTTTCTTTCTCTACTCTTCTTCTTCATAGAATCTTCTTCTTCACGCAGAGGAGGAAGGATCTCAAAATTGGCTAAGTGTTAGCCAATTTCCAAGAGAGAAAAACCCTCCCCTACCCCAAACAAGCTCTCCTCTCTTTCTCTCCTTGGGTCACGCTCTCCCAAAGCCTTCAACAGTATCGGGTATTTGGGTAATCGAACCTAGAGCGCACCCGAGTCCAAGGCTATGGGCGTGGGTCATAGCCGAGTGTACGAGGCTTAGGTGGGTAATTGGGTCTGCACCAGGTCCACGGGGTCATGTCATGGATGAGGAGCATGAGGGGTGGGAGGGACCTCACTCCTTGTGTAGGAGGCGATAAGCCCATACCACAAATACAATTTATGTGGGAGCAGTTGCTCCAAAATTCATGATGTGGGACTATCTTCAGTCCCCTTCTTCGCATGCATAGCTACTGAGGCCTTCATCCAATTCGCATGCAAGGAGCGGCCAATGGCTCCAATTCACCCCTGGGTTATGTTCCTGGAAGGATTCCGTGCTACCTGGGATCAAAGACCTGGAGTTGTAGGCTGGGAAGCAAGCTTTGAGCTTGCTCGAAGCTTGGCTTTAATGGCGGAGGGGGCTGGTCCCTGAAATCACAAATAAGGCCTTTCGGCCATGTCAGAAAGCTCAGGAATGATCGCTGGACCACGGCGAGTGCAACGGTGGTGGTTGGGTGGCATGTGAGTGTGTGATGAGACATGTCGACCTTGCAGACGATGGCCGGATGTGGGTTTGTTCGGCGGGGTGTTCGGAGGGGCAATCATCCTAACAAAGTTAGGGCTTTTGCTCTTGAGGTTGAGGTGGAGGTGTGGAGTGCGGGAGCGACCGGTTTGGCGGTGTGTGGGAGCCAATAGGGCTCATCGAAGGTCTACCGACGAGTTGGAAGATGGAGCCGTAAAGGGCATTGGCGAGGTCGAAGCGTTGTGTTGGAGATATTGGCGTGATGAGGAGAAGTTGAGGAGTCAGTTGAGAGAGGTAGAGTACGAAGGGCAACGCTCTTTGGTTTTTTCTCTATGTTTTTCCGCCTTACCTAACTTTTATCTCACTTTTTCTTTAATCTTACTATGATTGCAGGGTTCTTCTTAGGTAGGCCAAAGTAGTTAGATCGGAGAAAAGTGCAGATGAAGGTTTTGCAAGTTTATCCCCACCACCCCACCCATTAGTTCATTTCACAACACTAATAACACAAACCCAAATCAGCTTAGGTGTTTTTTATAAACCCTAGGATAGATTTGGCTATTTGTTTGCCACCTCCACTCATTTCATCCTTGCATTTTATAAAAAAAATAAAAAGATACTTTCTGTGGGACAAATCAATATGCACACTTTATACACCCACATTTGAGGCACATAACCTAACTTGATTTTCATCTACTCAACCGAGATTCCAACCTGTGGAACTGGTACACCAATTCAACCATAAAGGAGTAGAAATCATATTAGGTTAATCACCTTTTTGTGTGCCTTAATCGGTGGTGCATTTGGGCCAATTGATTGAATTGTTTGGGCCACACCACCTAATTTAAAAAAAAAATCATTTTGTAGCTGCCTTATAGGATTCAATATTTAGGTCAAGCTAGGCACTCCATATTCTTTTGATTTATAAAGGAAAAACACTTGAACTCATTCTTTTAAAACTTGGTTTTCCTCACAATACTTTGTTGAATACACATAATATTTGAATCCTAAAATCTACTAAGTAAGATTCGAACCCTAAAACTCACCTCATCATTAGTAATCTTGCTTGAAAAGTTCTTAGTTGTGCACATTCACACATTATCGAACAAATCATTAAGGGCACAACCCATTAAGGGCCCATCACATTCTTGAAGCACCATTGTCCCAAGACTAACTAAAATTGATTAGACATTGGCCCTAAGAACTGGTTCGCTCATCGAGATCTAGATTGAGATTGTTCATGATTAACCTGCTTATACTAGTCAATCTGATGTTTAGCTAGGGGAGTAGCGTCAAATGACCGCGGCTGGGGGTGTACACTAGGAACCGAAGGTGAAAGCCAAAGGAAGAACCTTCTCCCCAGTCCCTCCTTCTAACTGGTTGGATTGCCTAGACATAAGTAGAGTAAATCGTCCATAAACTTAGGATGGATTTTGAGAGTCTGTAGACCTTTAGGCTACCCAACCTAAGGATAGGCTTGTATTTTTGTATTGCAGAGCTCTTTCTTTCTCTTCTGATTTCCCTCCTTCACCATGTATCCTTCCACTTCTTACACGCATTTCCCATCCTATCCTTGTACCACCACTTATCCGCAAGATGGTTACTATTCCAACTTGACTTGTAATTACCCATCCACTAGCTGGGATAACTTCGATTGGGGATACGAATCCAAACCTCAATGTCTAGGGCCTAACCCTGGGCAACAAGACTATGGTTACTATTCTTCCCAAACCTACAATGATTATGGATCTCCATCCTTTGATGACAAAACCAACAAGATCTACAACCATGAAGGATATGTTGATTATAAGACCTACCCTTCCCAGTATTCCATTGAAAATAGGACATCACCGTTCTTTGAACCTGAAATGACCTACTATTAGGGAGGGACCTGAGAACCTCGATATCTTGATTCCCCTAGATTTAACCCAAACCCACTCAAACCTGAACCGAACCAGTCAGTTCAGGTAAACTAGATCCAGGACAGGGTGTTGGCTAACTTGAGGAACACCATCCAATCTTTAGAAGCTCAGCCAACACCATGCACAGAAGCATTGGAGCCTATGATAAAAATGATTGATGAGCTGAATAACTTTTTATTGGATTTGCTTCGAAGCGTTAGGGATAGGGACCTAAGTGAGTTTCTTCTTGGGAAGTTGTCGAGGTTGAGGATGAAATTTGTGGTTGTACTAGTCAAATCTTGGGATGAATCTCAAGAAGAACCCTCTTCAAGAGAGCCAATGTCTGAGCTCGCTCAGGTGCCTGTCGGGGGGGATACATATTCCAAGACTAGAGATGACCAGATTGGTCTAGAGCAACCATTTGAGGATGAACCGCCTGATTCACCTAAGATCCCCAAGTCAAGAAACGAAGAAAATTATGTCTCCTTGGATCATAAAATGATTTATGATTTTGAGACATATATAAATGAGGATCATCAATTCTTTGACTCTGAGGGTGAAGAATCTTTAGGTGAAGTCTCACTTGAGCATAAGAAAATTGATTTTAGTGGGACAAATGGGCATGAGGAATCTGATGAACCATTTGACAGCCAGATAATTAAGGAATTTGATTTGGTTAGGGTTAACTTGGAGGATTCGAATCTTGATGATTCAATCAGTGACCCCATTCCTCATCCGCACCCTGAAGAGCTAACTTCTGAGATCATTGTGCCCAAGTCAATCTTAATTCAGCCACGATTTCTGGACTTGCGTGAATCATATGGGGTGCATGGTATGCAAGAGGTCCCAGAGCCTGAGCTCTTGATGTTGTAGGATAGAATTGTTGAAATGAAAATTTGGGAGGCTAAATTTGAGGGAACTTGATTTTGGATCTAAGGGTACCTATTAACCTGAAACCACCACTTTCTACCAGGACCCTTACGATATGGTTCACGTGCAACCCAAGCTTGAAATAACTAATTATTTTTCTGAGCTGAATGTTAAGAGGACATTTGAACCTATTGAACCATCTTTACCTGTTGTCTGCCATTTTGGTTTTGGGTTGCACACCACCAAACTGCAGGCCCGGCCCCGCAAGCTCAACAATCTTCGATTTTGGATGATTTTCATCCAAAACCTAAGAACCACTCGAGCCTGGGGCATGGGTCTGCATCATAACTTGGTCCACATCTGTGGACATCTTTTGTTAGCAGGTTGGAGGATTAGTATTTTTATTTTGATTCTGACCCGCACTTGTGAATTTGCAATTTCTTCTTTGTATGTATGTTATGCCTATATAAGGCATTAAATTTAGCATGTGTTTATATTCCACACTCTGTGGGGCTGACTAGACTTTCACGTTATTCAAGTGATATTCTGTTTGCTCCACCTTTTCATGTCTTCATTTTTACAATGAGGAAATTGCATCATTTAGGCATGGGGGGGTGGATAATCAATTCCTGAAATTATTTTGTTAACTCCGTAGGATTTCTTTTAGTGTCTTATAAAAAAAAAATGAAAATTTGAAAAAGATAAAAAAGAAAGAAATTAGGAAAAGAAAACTGAGGCATTTCGAAGTTATTAACTTTAGGAAATGATACGATAGGATCTAAACACTTAGACTTTTTAGGTCTTCAAGCTTAATTTGCCTGGGTATCTACTCGAATGTGGACTTAGTCTCGAGTCCTTGCCAACTCAAATTCATCTTTAATCTGGTGAATAAATTGGGGTGATAAGTATTCGGCTTATCAACCTGTCCTCTGATTTGAGGGGACTTTAAGCCTAAGCATCTACATATTTTTGGCACTGACTCACTTTTCGGCGATTTCTTTGGAAATTGGGTAGCTAATGAACCATCTAGGGTGGTATGGTTGGCAAGTTGTCGGTGGTAATAGCTCATCAGCTGGTTGTCCAGAGCCCAGTCACAAGACCATTTTCTTCATACTGCCTTTAGGTAAATCTTAGATCAGAGAAGCCACCTACTTAAAAAAAAAAGAGAAAAAAAATAGTAAAGAAAAAAAATAGAAAAAGGAGAAAATAAAAAAATAAACAAATAAAACAACACTTCACTGCATGAATATGGCTGGCAAGTTACCATGGGTAACAGCCCATTGGCTGGTTCTCCAAAGCCTAGCTTACAAAAATGCACAATAATTCCCAAAACACTTATGGAAGAAGCGGGGAAGTAGAGTAAACTGGAGAGATATACATTGGGTTCGCCCTTGTGTTGACTGCATAAATAAAAAAAGTAGGGAGAAAGCTACCGTTCGAAAAGATAATCCTTTAGGCAAGGTCACCTAGGGTCGCAGAAACCCGAAGTCCATTTTAACGGATGCCTAGTGAGTCTTTCACTCTTTTCACAAGATGCTTAGTACTTAGAGTCTTTTTTGAGTCTTGGGCAGGTCAGGTAGCCGTAAAAAGTTATCTCAGAATTCTTAAACTCCAAAAGTACAAAAAAATTAAAAGAGAAGAAAAGCAAAAAAAAATGTATCTTCCCTTTTCAAATAAGGTGAGGACTTAGGTGGTCTGCATTCTAGCAAACACCCAAGTACTATTGAGTCTTCGTAGTTTAGGACCTTAGTTGATAATTTCTATTCTTAATAAACAACATAGGCCTAAGCAATCGAATCCTAATTCTGCTTTTATACATAGCATGTAGTTTAATTTTGCTAGGGACTAGCAAAAGATAGGCATGGGGTTATGATGTAGACATAATTATTGAAGGTAAAATGCCTATTCATGCATGTTCCTAAGCTTAGATTTGCATTTCATATTATAAATATTGCATAACATGCATCATTTTGCATTTAGAGTAGTTGTAAATAATTTAGGTTAATTGTGTCCTTTTTGTGGTCAAGAGAGAAGGATAGTTATTTCAGAACCTCGGATTGATGATCCGGCCATACGGATCTGATCAGGATGACGATTGGAGTCCAATGCCTCTGAAATCACCTTGATCGGAGTCCTGTAGCACCATATGCAATCCAAGGAAGATCAACGGCTGAGGGACTAGGTGACACAATCTGGAGCATCAAACGACAAATCTAACCAAACGGATGGATTCGAGTCGACGATCGCAGCCCAATGCTGCAAAAATCGACTCAATCCGACCTCTGTAGCATCCCCTACAAAGGAAAGAAGATGGACGACCCAGATTGCACTACGTGGCACAACCTAGGATGCCCTTGGGCACGCACATGACATCGCACGTGCACAGCAATGCGGATGTGCGCACATGCATGGAGGCCCACACCTGCAAGCACAACGGCGTGCACAACAGCATAGCGCGCACATAGAGATAGTGGCAACAGCAGCGCGTATCGCGTGTGCACGCGTGATAAGGGCACGTACAGCATGCACCAGCGGTGCGGTAGCAAGGGCGCGTGGGAGGGATCTTCAGCGATGTTTGCAGCGGATCTTCAACGACATTTATGATCGTCACTAAATGTCTTGTATACAAATTTGATTCTTTCCTCCACTATAAAAGGACCCCTACCCCTCCCCTTGTTATTCATCTCTTCTTTTCTTCCTCTCACCACCTCCAAGGCTCTAGGGAGAGCTTGTCCTAAGCCTGGGATGCTCCTTTAGAGTAGAAAACCAAATATTTTCCCACCTCTAATCCCCATTCATGGAGCATCCCGTGGCCATCATCTCACCGCCCTTCGGGAAGAAGATCCTCACCGCGACGCCGTCCTGCCCCACCCTCCATCCTCCGACTTCATCCTCCTTTGTCCTACTCCTCACCACCTTCCTCCAGGCGATGTCAGAGCAAGTCATCCTCCAAGCAACTGTCGAGGGGGATTTTCTCATCTCCATCTATCTTTACTGCTTTCTAGTGTAGTTTTTTCGACTTTCTTAGTTGTAGAAAACATTAGATTCATAAATATATGTGATCGTTCCTCTCTCTCTTTTCTTTTTATTTTGCAAGTAGATTATCTAGATTTCATCGACCTGATCTCTTGCCCTATTAAAAATACAAAAAAAATTAGAAAAGACAAAAATGACCAAAAATAGATAAAAGTGAAGTGTGAATTTTTATAAAACCAAATGTTCGCCTCCCCGTATTCGACCTGGGACTCACTTTTCGAGTTTCAGCTATAAATTTTATCTGATAGACATGTTTTGCGAGCTACAACGATGGGTCCTCCAAACCCCTAATTTGAATTTGCGAAATCGCCCCCATCAGATATCTTCAAGGCAACTAAGTCTGTTGATTGTGGTTGGGTTGAGGAATGTGATCTTGTAGATACCCTGGTTGAGGAATGCTTGACAATTAGTTCCTCAGAGGACAATCAGACTCAACCAGCTATAGATTACCCTGACCCATCCCAATCCTTGAAGGTTGCGAATCCATGCAGAGCTGACTATAGTCAGCAACCTTCCTTTATAGAAATTGATGACACACAACTCCCTCCCCTCCCTTACCCATCCAACATTCTACCACCTACACTTGAACTCAAACCTTTGCCCGATAAACTTAAATATGTCTTCCTAGGACTTGACAACACTTTCCTTAAGATTATAAATGCACACCTAACAAAGGAACACGAGCTTAGGTTGATTACAACCCTAACAGAACACTGAGTAGCCATTGGGTGGATAATTTCTAACCTCAGAGGGATTAGCCCTGGCTACTGCACACATAATATTTACTTGGAAGATGGGGCTTGACCTTCTCGCTAGATGCAAAGGAGACTAACCCAAACATGTAAGAAGTCATTAAAAATAAATCATAAAATGGCCTGATGCAGGAATCATTTATTCAATTTTCGACAGCCCCTAAGTGAGCCCTACACAAGTGCTGCCAAGGAAAGCTGGGCTCACCGTGGTCACAAATGACAAAGGCGAATCCATCCCCACCTGCACTACCACTACATGGAAGGTGTGTATAGAGTATAGGAAGCTGAATGAGGCCACTAAGAAAGATCACTTCTCCCTACCAATCATTGACTAGATTCTTGAATGTCTAGTAGGACGAAAATATTTCTAGTTCATGGATGGATATTCAGGATATAACTAGGTTGCTATTGTACTTGAGGAACAGGAGAAGACCATGTTCAACTACCATACAGCATGTTTGCATTCAGCAGAATGCCATTCAGGTTATGCAATGCACCCACTACCTTTTAGCATTGTATGCCCATTTTCTTATTCGAGATGGTGGGTGTATATCTAGAGGTATTTATGGATGATTTCTCCATCTTCAGAGACTCATTCAACCACTTCCTTAGCAACCTAAAGAAAATCCTAAAGTGATGTATCGAGGTCAACCTTGTTTTAAGTTAGGAAAAGAGCCATTTTATGGTTCAAGAAGGGATTGTCCTAGATCACATCATTTTGCAAAGGGGCATAGAAGTTGACCAAGCTAAAGTGACTTGATTTCTAAACTTCCACCACCTAGCTCAGTCAAACAAATAAGATCTTTCCAAGGACACATTGGCTTTTACCAAAAGTTCATAAAGGATTTCTCAAAAATATCCAAGCCACTGATTGACCTTCTAGCCAACGATGCGCAATTTGGTATGACACCTGATTGCATCCAAGCCTACACTACCATGAGGGATACAATCTTGACTGCACCTATCCTACAACCCCTAGACTGGTCCCAAGACATCAAGATAATGTGTGATGCATTAGACTTTACAATTGGAGTTGTCCTAAGGAAAAGAAAGGAGAAGAAACCCATGGTGATCTACTATGCACGCAAAACCTTAGACGAGGTTCAATGGAATTATATTGTCATAGAAAAAAAGTTGTTCGCTGTAGTTTTTAGATTAGAAAAGTTCCAATCATACCTTCTAGGATCCTATGTGATAATCTACACTGACCACTCACATATCTGGCACTTTTAGCCAGAAAGGATGCAAAACAAAGGCTGATCAGATGGATCCTCCTACTGTAAGAATTTGAACTAGAAATATGCAACAAGGTCAGATCCAAGAATGTTGTAGCCGACCACTTGTCAAGACATAACCCAGAGCATATTGGATCGTCACTACCTGTGACTAATGCATTTCATGATGAGCATATTTTAACCGTGCATGGAGGGAATCTTCCCTGCTATGTGGACTTGGTTAACTACTTAGTTGTAGGTTAGATTTCGCATGACTGGTCTAGACAATAGTGGGATAAGTTTTTGGTCGATGCCAAACACTATTTCTAGGATGATCCCATGTTGTTTAGAGTTTAAGTCGATCAGATAATTAGGAGATGCATCCTTGAGGAAGAAGTTTAGAGTGTGCTATCCTTTTGCCATGATCAAGCCTGTGGTGGCCAGTTCTCAGGAAAACAAACAGCTATAAAAGTTTTGCAATCTTTTCATTGGCCATCACTATTTAAGGATGCATACAATTTTGCCAAAACTTGTACAAGATGCTAGACTCTGAGGACCATAACTAAGAAAGATACGATGCCTCTCCAACCCATTCTTATCATTGAAATATTTGATGTCTAGGGAATCGATTTCATGGGTCCATTCCCACCATCCAACGGCTTCAAGTATATACTAGTCTCTATAGACTACGTCTCAAAATAGATTAAAGCTGTGCCTACCCAAAAATGTGATCATAAGGCCATCATTGATTTTGTTAAGAAGAATATCTTCTCCCGATTCAAAATACCCAAGACCAAGATCAATGATGGTGGGAGCCACTTTATTAATGCCCAGTTTCAAGCTTTACTTAAGAAATATAGGGTAACTCATCGCATTTCCACCCTATATGATCCTCAAAGAAATGGGCAAACCAAGTTCTCAAATAGGCAGATCAAGAACATCTTACAAAATACTGCGAGACCTGACAGGAAGGATTGGTCCACCCGACTTGATGATGCCCTCTAGGCATACATGACCACTTATAAGACCCCTATCGACATGTCATCATACTGATTGGTCTTTGGCAAAGCTTGTCACCTTCTGATCGAGCTTGAGCACAGAGCATATTGGGCTATCAAACAGTGTAATATGGATTCCCATATGGTCGGTACCTAAAGGAAACTCCAACTTTTCGAGCTCGAAGAAATTCATCGGGACACCTATGAAAATAATAGACTGTAAAAGGAAAAGATGAAAGCTGTCCATGACCGACATATTAATAGAAAAACCTTCTAGCCAAATCAACACGTCTAGCTCTTTGACACAGGACTTAAACTTTTCCAATGGGGGCAACAGGTGGTTAGATTATTTTCCAACGGGGCAATCAAAATTGCAGATCCTAAGATCGGGTAGACATGCAAGATTAACAAACAAAGACTTAAACATTTTCTTACCCAAGTACTCCCAAAGGAAATGGTAATCTTCATTGAGGGATAAGTTGGAGTTGCACCTAGTTGGAGGCAATAAACTCTATGATTCCTTGGAGGGAACCCAGAGGGTTCAAGCTAACCTGTTATGAGATGATGCTCAAGTGATTTATATCCTTACTCCCTCACATGCATTTATTTTCCAATGAGGACATTGTGCTAGATAGGCATGGGGTGGTGGTAATTCTTATTTTCTAAGCATGGATTGTCAGCTTGAATTAAGTTTTTTTTAAAAAAAATTTATAATAAAGATAAGAAGAGCTAGGAAATATGGGCACCAAAATTTACCTACCTTAGGAAATAATACATTAAGATCTTTTCACTAGGACTCTTCAAGTCGAGCGGCTTAATTAGTCCTAATATCAACTAAGATATAGACTTGTTCCCCAATTACTTGCCAACTTAATTTAATTGTAATAAAGTGAATAAAGTGGGGTGATAAGTAGGCGACTTATCAACTCACCCTTTGATTTGGAACATTCTAGAAGTCTAAGCATCTACACACATCATGCACTGACTCGTTGTAGGGGTGACCATAGTGGAAATTAGGGAGCTACTATATATTGCATTATTTGAAACCTAAACCCTAAACCATAAACCATAAACCATAAACTCCTCTTTGCATATATTGTAACTTTGAAAGGTTATACATAGCATTTATATATATTGCATTCATGCATTAATTTTTATCAACGAAGTTTTATTGGGGATCTCATTCTTTAGTTGATTCCTTAATGAGGAATCCACTACAATGTTTACACTTACACATAGATTTTGTAATGGATCAATTGTGAAGACCCATAGACATCTTTAGTTTGTTGAGAAGAAGCATTGCTTCTTTTCCTAAACCCTTGGACAGTGGTTAGAGAGTCAGGCAAGCTATCTTCCATTAGATCAGCCAAACAATTATGAAGTGAGAGTAGAATGTCTACTGGTGCTCTAAGTCTAGTGCAAGGATTCTTAGTCTTTGGATAATTAGATAATGATACTTGAAGTTGGGCATAGTTTTTGCTCCCAAGTTCTTGCATACGAATCTTATGAGAATTCTTGTGAGCCACCAAATAAGGCAGATTCGCAAACATTAAGTTCTAATAAAACTATGACTAAGGTGGATGGTCACGACCATCCTCTACAGAATCCTTGGCTGAAGGAGGGTATTCGTGTCAAAGGTTAGAAAATATGCTATCTTATCCACTCCCTTCCTGGTGCCAAGAGTTGGTACTTCCACCAAATAAGCCACCCGATATCCTCTTAAACATCACCAATCCCTAATAATGCCTCTTGAATAAAATGTAAGTGTGCTATGTTGTATTGGGTTGTGTTCATAGATATACAAAAAAATGAAAAAAAAGAAAAAAGAATAAAAAGAATATATACATGAAAAACAAGAGAAGAAGAAAAGAACAAAAAACGAGAAAAAGTCTAAAAAGAAAAGTGTTGAGTTCATAATTGTATTTATATATTATTTCATTTTTAAGTCATTTACATTAAGGCAACAAAACCCACTACCATTGCGTTCCACCAAATATGGCCCATACCTACTTTTCTGTATTTTTGACTGCTTGAATATGGGTTGAGGAATTCTAACATAGTTGTAGGGTTATCAAAATTTTAATTAAAGTGCTAATGCCATGTGAGGCCACCAAATATTGAGCACATTGACAAAATATGGTGAGATTATGAGCTCAAAAAGAAAAAGAGAGAGAGAGTATGATGGAACTAAAGAAAGCATAATTTTTAGCCTCTCTTTAGGTTTATTTGTTTGATAGTATGGAAATCTAGAATCTGTAGTACTAGATTATATGTAGCACCAGATGAGTGTGAGCCACCAAACAAAAAATCACTTGACTCGGACATCTTCTACTTAAGCTAAAAAGGCAGGGTAAAATTACATATTATTTCTTACGTATCCCCAAGGGAAGAGTTTACCTATCCAATAGAATTGTTACTATGAGTCAAGTATGAACTTTAAGTGTGAATTGGCTTTTCACTTAGGCCCATTGCGTAAGCTACCATCACGACAGTTTCACAATTGTCTGGATTTCTAGATTTCTGAATGAAATAAAAGTAGAAAAATCTTTAGTCAAACTCTTTGATAAAAAGAATAAGCAATCCTTTAGGGACTGAGCTTGTAAATTACTTAGTCATGCATTTAGTCTTGCATTTGGTAGGGACTAACAAAGTTTAGGCATGGGGGTATGATTACACAACAATCATTGGTCCTAATCAACCTAAATAATGTTAAAGCCAAGCTTAATTTGTAAATATTGCAATCATGTCATGCATATCATGCATTGCATCATTTTATATAGGATAAGATGAGATATCTTGCTATTTATTATTTTTGTTGTTATTTTCAAGTACTAAAGTGACCTAGGATGTGAGATAGAGTGGAATAAGGCAATAAAGAGAGAAGAAGATAATCCAGATAAGAAGAGTGAGGAGGATAGCCTTATCCCTACCCTTGAAACCTTAGGACAACCTTCCTAAAACCAAATCCACTTCCATTAGGATATCATAGCCTTAGAACCCAAAACATGGATAGCACTATCCATGATTTTATCCACCTTATCCCTTTCCCAAACACTTAAGAACCAAAACCTACCTTAGAAAACCCAAAACCCACTCTCTAGCACATTTCTAGACATCTAGATATTAGGCTGGATGTATGATTTTTGCAGAAACTCAATCTAGGAAGCCAAAACTTGCACTAACACAGAATTAGACATCCAACCTAACTTCGAGACGCCCAATTTCAGAGTATAAGACGTTTGATCACTTATTTGGACATCTGGAGGTCTTCCATGGTTCCTACTTTTGGTACTAGGAGCTTGAGCTTGCCTCTTTTGACCTAGAAACCCCACCAAACACCTTAGGAAACCTAATTAGAGACTACCTTAGCATATCTCACTATCCATACCCTTAGTTATCCTATCCCTAACCCAAGTTAACTAGCTCATACCTAATTGGGTGCATCTACAGTTGATTGGGTGCACCTAAACTCAATTAGATCCACCCAAGATCTAATTAGATCCTACCTACCCATACAAGTCTAATTAGGCTCAGTAGAACCTAATTAGACTTGACCTACACCCAATTAGGTTCACTCCTCTTCAATTAGACTCACCTAAGCTTAATTAGGTCCACACTCACCTAATCTAGGTTGACCCAACCTAATCCAACCAAACCCACACAACTTACTCTACAAAAATTACACACACACACCTTCCTAATCTATCCACCCACTAGTTGCCGCCCACCTTAGCAAAATAAATCCCATGCACACCTATTCTTGGAAAGCCCTACAACCTAGGTGTCAACCCTTACCAAACCTAGATCCTAAATAGGTCGTGACTACCTATTTTGGGAGCCACCAAAAGTGACGACCAAAAGAAGCCACTTCCCATGCAAGCCCAACCAAAATGTGTCACACACATCATTCTATTCCCTTCCACCTTCAACTTGCAACCACCAACACCCTCCCTTCCACCCTCCAAAGGCCGTCCACTCTCCTCCTTTGTGAACGGCTAGAAGAAGCTTCATGGTGCTCCTCCTGCTCCAAAGTTCCTCCATGGGTGATTGCAGGCAAGAAGAAGAAGGCTGTCTACCTTCTAGAGAAGCTTCATGGTGCTCCTTCTCCTCCAAAGCTCCTCCATGGGTGATTGCAAGCAAGAAGAAGAAGGTTATCTACCTTCATGCCTTCTCAACATTAAGGATGGGTAGAAGAGAAAGGGTCCACGACCCTCTTCTCCTCTTCTTCTTAATAGGCATGCCCTCTTCTCTCTCCTTGGAAGAAGAGCTAACACCCTCCCTCTTTTTCTCTTCTTGGACGACCAAGAAGTCTTCTTCATAGCCTCTCTTGGTTGATCCCAGCCTTTGCTTGGTTTTAGTTTCTTTTTATGTATTTTTGTGACTTCATATAATTAGTTAATGAGTGATTAGTTTCTCTTTGAATAATTAGTGATGTGCTTTTCTTTATCATGTGAATACATGCTCATTAGTTAGGTTAAGATTAGGTTTTTGTTAACTTAGTTAGATTTAAGTTGTGTCATATTAGGTTTCACTTTCGAAAATCAAAAACCACAAAAAAAATTGCGAAAGCAAAATGACCAATATATATATATATATATATATTAGGTTAGTTCTAGGATTGATAATAAGTGGATTCGAATATGAAACTCATTTCTCACACCTCCCAGAGACGAACGACCGGGACTCAAGTTATAAAAGGAAAAAACTCCATGAGAGTTTCGTTAAAATAACTATTTTTGAATGAGGGTTTAGCACAACTATACTACAAATCCAACGTATTTCAAAACACACGCAAAAATGCTTTATCAGCGACTTATCAACTCACCCTCTAATTTGGAACATTCTAGAAGTCCAAGCATCTGCACACATCATTCACTAACTCACAGTACGGGCAACCATAGCAAAAATTAGGGAGCTAATAAGTAGGCTAGTATTGGAATGGCTGGCACGTTGCAGTGGGTAACCCCCCATTGTTGGGTGTCTACAGGCCAACCATCAGACATATTTCCCTTTGGTCAGCACCTTTAGGTACGTCTCAGATTAAGGAAGCCACCTGCTTGAAAACAGAAAAATATAAAGTACCACATAAAAGAAAAAAAGGAAGGAGAAAAAGAAAGAAAAGGAGAAAGAAAAAATAATAATAAACCACACTTCACCATGCAAGTATGGCTAACAAGTTGCTGTGTGTAACCTCCCATTGCTAGTTATCTAGAGCCAATCCTACGAAAACCATGGATAAATCCCTCCTTAAGGAGAAGCGGGGAAGTAGAAATAAAGACTTGGGGAGATATACATTGGGTTTACCTGGTGTTGACGCCACAAAAAGGTAGCAGGGAGAAAGCTACCCATTAGAGAGACAAACTTTTAAGTGGAAATAGCTTCATTTTTGGGTCACCTAGAGCTTATGGATACCTAAGGTCTGCTTTAGTTGCTTGGATAGCAAGTCAATCGCAAACATAATAAGATGCTTAGCACTTTTCGATCTTTTTGAGTCCTAGGTGGGTTGCGTAGCCACAGAAAGTTGCTCTAAACCCTGTATACAAAAAAAAAATAAAATAAAATAAAAAATATATATTTATATCTATATGAATAAGGCATGGACTAAGGTGATCCATATCTTGGCATCATGATACTATTGAGTCTTAGTAGTTAAGACCCTAGGTATTAAATTTCCTTTGGATGGTGAATAACTTTGCCCTGGCAATCACCCCTTGGCATTGAATTCTTTTCAATTAAACTTGCTAGGGACTAGCAAGAGGTGGGCATGGAGGTATGATGACTCTATAGTTAGTAGTGTTAATTATATCAGTTAAAGTCAATTTCGAGGGCCTTTACACTTAAATAAAATAATCTAGTGAGTGATAGAGATTCTCGCTTTTAACAAAATGATAGCAATAAAATGATTTGTTGTTGTATTTTATGTGGTGGAAAATCTCTTAATCAAAAATAAATTAAATCTAACTACAAAATGGATCAGGTTGTATCCACAGAGAGGCTTAAGTCAATGAAACTCACAAAAACATTCCATTCAAGTTCCCAAATATAAATAAGAAAATAATTATTGCATAGAAATATTTAGACATGTAGGTTGTAATAATAAAAGATATTGATAGATTTATGCATGAATGAGCAAGAGAAATTGAGCAAACAATAGGGGCGGCAATAACAAATCCCAATATAAATATATTAAACTTAAAATTCTACCTTCTCAATCATCTCCACCATAACTCATTTAAACTAATATGCCCTCTACTACTTAAAAGCAAGGGAAGATGTTGATCGACGGCTTGCACATAGAGGAGGTTACTGGAGATGGTGAGGAGCTCGTAGGAGGTGCGTCCGATAGCAAGGAACTTGGTGATGGTGTCAGCGAGAAGAACAATGGTCAGAGGTGGCAGGACAGTGAGGACATCTGTCACCGGTGATGGGTTCCAAGGAGACCGTGTGTAGGCAATGGCTGGTGGCATCAACATCGGGGATAAGTTCAGCAGCACATGGGCTTCGTGGTGGCGGTGGTGACTCGGTCGACGATGGCCAGACATGGTGGCGTAAGCACTGGCTGACGAAGGAGTTGCGACTGCATATCAATGGTGGCTATCCTCCTACTGTCACGAGAAGGATTGCGTAGAGCGAGTGAAGTGTGGAGTTCATGGTTATCTGGTACATCAAGGTCGAGTGCAGTGCAAGGAGGATGTGGAGGTGCTTCACTATTGTCGTCAACAAGGCGGAGGGTTGAGTGGATGTTAGGCATAGTGATGGTGATGGTGGGTTATTGTTGGGTTCCATAGGAGAGGACAAGAGGTTGAAGGTGAAGAAGAAAGATAAGGAAAGAAGAAGAAGATGAAGTAGAAGAGAGAGAAAATAATAGCATGGAGTGCTGGTGGACGTTCGTGGTGATGGGATGATGATGTAGGTGGTGTTGTGGACGTCGGAGCACATTGGTGAAGAGGCCATGTGTCATCACCGCACAGCCGATCGCTGATGAGTTTGCAGTGAGGATGAAGGTGAAGGGTGAAGGTGGTGCATTCTTTAGGCCACAGTGTATGCTTTTGATCATGGTGCAAGCCAAGGGACCAAGGTGGTGGAGATGGAAGAGGTCCCCCGAAAGGGCAAAGGAAGCTAGCAAATCAGGTGCATGGAAAAGATACATAAAGAGAGGAGAGAGAGAGTCTAGGAGGTTCTGCAGTTGGAGAAAGAAGCGATGTTGAGTTGGCGATGCATTAGGATAGGGAATGGGTCAAGGTGGTTGTTGTCACCACCAATGTAGGGGGTCAGTTGTGAATGCATCGTGTGTGTGTGTTTTTTAATAGATCGTGGGTTTTAGGTGGACCTAGGTTGGTTTATGTCTTAGTGTAATTGGGATTTACAACTGGAAATTGGGTTAGGGAATGGTGGGTTAAGAGTATGCATCGTAGGATAAGGTTTATGGAAAAATGTAAATAGCATCATGCTCCATTTGCTCTATTTATTCCTGCAACCAAAAGAAATTCTCATGATTATTTATCTAAAAAAAAAAATTATGTAATTCTAGGGCATGCATTTATTTTGTAACCAAATGTAAATATTAATACAATCTAAAATGTAGGAGCTACCCAACTTTGGCTAAATATTAGTCCAATAAATTGGACTCATCAGTGGGTCTAGGAGTAATCCATGTATATAGTATACTCTTTACATTAAGATTGGTTGGACTTAATGTTTAACGGCCAAGTTGTACAAGTGTATATTAAAATAGGTCTCAAATGAGCAATCAATTCTGACAGATGGATTCAGGATGAAAATTGAAGTCCAACAACTCTGAAATCACCCCAATCACCTCTGTATCTCCCACAATGAGACAAAGAAGTCTCAGCCGTTGATCTGGTAATTAATGGTCCATGATATGCCACATGGTGCCCTCTCTGCTTTCTATTGCATGCCAGCAGCCACTGCTTAGTTTCTTCATCACGTGGGTGTGCACTCTCTAAGTAGTCCAATCATCATCAAGCGACTCATGAGGAGCCTCGCCACAACTCGATCAAGGCTGTGCGATGAACGATTGATAGTCGAGATGCCTCAATACCTCGCATAGCACTGTGATGTACCATATAGAGAACATGCTAATTAGGGTTGATTAATCATGTCATAGTATAGTGTCGCAATCCACACAAATGTCATTTGTTTATATACAATTTTTACTGGTTTTATTCCAGGTCGTTCATTGGGAGGTAGTTATTGATAGACATCACTCTCTATTACCAAAAAATTATCCTCAATTCAAAAAATGTTAAGTTTATTTACAGATGGATGAATAATGAATGAAAGAATCAAAAAATGAACTAATCTAAGTCAAATATATAGAAAAATGAATGAATTAATGTTAATGACAATGCATCCAGAATATATATAGGTATAAAGGCATTAAATACCACTACAACAAAATATACAAAAGATAACGAATAAATAACGGCGATTAGTAGCATTCGTCATTATGTTTAAATATAATAGTGATTTTAGTTATTCGTTATGATATCTTTTTAAAATAATAACAATTTTAATCATTCGTTGTAATTTATTTTAAAATTAATAACAATTGTTTTGTTTCATCTTCATGTAATTGTTATCGACCAAGAAAATCATCACCATCCTATTTCAATATAAATAAACAATCAAAGTTTTTTTATATTTTTCTCCTAAACCCTCCTAACAAACTCCCCCACTCGATTGTTCCTCACCCTCCTCCCCCCTCCTCCCCTGATGATGAGGTGTGACTCATCATAGCTGAAATACCTAAGTTAAGCTGAAAACTAAGTTAAACACTACATAATTAACACAATAAATAGATTAAGTGTGAGAATTAACAGAAATGGCCTAAAATAGTAAATTGGTGTTAAAAACATATAATTAGGTCAATAAATGAGATATTCTATTCAAAAGTATAATTCGATGATCCAATTGCAAATTTAACACATCTGTGGGTTTAAAAGTTCAAATTGAAAGTAAAATCATATTCTTAAATGATTAGTTGAGGTTCAACAAAAGCTTGGTTGCATTTGGATATCATTAGGACCTTACATTCATGACATTACAAATAGGTCCATCATTAACAATTTCATGCATAAAAACTTTCAAGGACTTGATTGAAAATTGCCAGGGGGCTCTTTGTAAACCACAAGGGTCGTGCTACTACATTCTTGCCACTTATGGGTTCTTTTGCAACTTTCATACCATTTCGCTTATAAGGGCATCTATGCAAAATCTCTTAACACACCTGATGCAGCAGACCACTGTTCACCCATAAGAACATCGCTAATCGTGGCTGTTGTTCCCATGCATCCTCGATCCTAGGGTTGATCCTACTCCAATCTTCTCACACACCTAAGAGTAGCTTCACCTCTCATCCCAGATCCGATCTACTGGCTCTGATTTGGTTTCGACTTTCCCACGCTGCACGCAAATTGTTAACGGGCAAGATGGATGTTTTAAAGGATGTAATCATCATAGCAAGTCAAGATCGCTCGAAAACAAATAAAATTTATAACTTAGAAGCTAAAGAAGAGTCCAAGGTCAAACACAGGGAGTAAATATGGAATTCACAACATTAATTGCATTTAGAATCAATGAGCACAATTAATTGAGCATTCAAATGGATATTCAATGAATAATAATTTACTTAAATTGATATTCAATCATAAGCTTGAGTATCTCAATAGTTCACAATGATAAAAAGAAGTTAAGACAATAATGGTGATTTGAATCACCAATTATTAGCCCTAATCAATCATGCATACTAGATATCTCAATTATATCAATAAATGAACAATAGCTTGAATGCTATAGTGCCTCAGACGATAGCTCTTATTCTCAGATGGCTTAAATGATCATCAGTAAGCACAGGCACAAGGCTTTTAAGCCTTTTCTTCCTTATTTCTCTTCTTCTACTTCTTTCCTTCAATGCCTTCTCCTTCTTCTCTTCATCTTCCTTCCTTCTTCTTTTCTTCACGAGCCTTCTCTTTATTTCTCCTTCACAGCATAGGGGACCAACTCCCTCAGTGACTAAGTGTCACACAGAGCAAAAGAGAGAAAAACCCTCCCCTGCTCTCTCATAAATTCCCTCCTCTTCTCTCTCAAATCCCAGGTCAAATCGGATCCAGATAATTGGGTTATCAGGTCATGAGCATAGGGGACCAGGGCTACCGAGTGTGCAGGTAGCCGAGGTGTGAGGCTTATGTGAGGAGGGACTCAACCCCTCATTGTGCTTAACGATAAGCGCACTTCACAAAAATAATATATGGGCATGCGTGTGTTCTTCCACGCTCAATGTGGCACTAAAGCCACTACTTCTTCCTCGTGCAAGACTGCAGCAACACCTTCTTCAATTGGAGCATTTAGGACTTCGGGTCTTCAATTGGAGGCCTGGAGCAAGCACCTAGAGGAGTTACGTGAAGCGTGGAGGTTCAATTAGGCCCTAAGCTTCACCGGAGGACTGAGAGTAATGCTGGAGATGATGGCGGTAGCAGTGGAGAATGACGATCACCTGAAACACAAAGAATGGTCTCACGGTCACATTAGAATACCTCTGAAGAATCACCTGACATTGGTGAATGTGATGGTGGCATTTGCGTGGAGTTTAGTAGCGTATGGAGGGCGGACGGTGACAGAGATGAAGCATGGAGTAGATGGTGTTCGGTGGAGCAATTGGATGGGTGGAACGGTGAATAAGGATGGGGGTTTGGTGCATGGACGAGTGGCGATGCTAATGGGAGTTGTGGCTTGGTGAATGGTGGCATGTAGCGAGCACATAACCTCGCTGGAGTTCGGCCAGAGTGAAGGAAGACGGAGGGGGAGGAGCGTGGTAGTGAGTCAAACTAGGGTTTAGTGAGAGGAAAAGAGAGTAGAGGGAGAGAGGAACCTAGCTAACCTAACCTAACCAGATGAAATGGGCAGGGCAGCGTTAGCTTTGATTGGCCGATGCCGTGGAAGGTGAAATCTCTAGTAGGGAAGAACGACGAGGAAGATGGAGGAAGAAGACCCTCGCTGGTATTGCAAGTGGCAGAAGAACTTGAGGAAGAAGATCCTACCAACTATTGTCTGTGGTAGCGGGTGAAGAGGATAGATGGAGAAGGTCACTAGAGCTCATGGAGCATTCGATTAGAGAGGAGGGAAGAAGGGTAGATTCTGGCCAAAACCAAGCTGAAGACCGTGGCTTGTGATCAAGGTCCTTTTATAGGTCTTGGGTCGAGCTTCCAAGCTTGGAAATAAGCTTGAAAGCTCGAAAAATCAGGGATTAGGACTCTTGATTTCAAGGAGTTCACATGGGCATCTCGACTCAAGTCTAAGCTCGGAATGCATTCAGATGGAAGAGGAAGGTCTCAAGATCCTCCCTTCCAATTTTAGAAGGGATTGGTCGTGAAATCAGGGAGGTCTTCCTGATGGAAGGTTAGTGCTTGATGGGTTCACATGCCAATGGCGGCAGGGGACTCTTGGTGAAGGTGATGATAAACATAGGGGGCTAAATGCAATAGATTTCGAAAGTTGAGGGGCTATTTGAGAGAAAAAGAGTCAGACTGGACCAAAAAGCAAACTAGGTCAAGATGATCTCTGATTGGGCCCAAATTTTGGTACAAACCTAATTTTGACCCAAGAAATCTAATGATGAAGTTTGATTTTGATTTTGACCAACTTTGACTGGGTAATTTACGTATAAACTTGAATTAGGATAACTTCCTATCTAAGACTATTTTAGGTCAAAATTGGTACTAATGGTCAAATCAAGGATACCAAACCTTATAGAATATTTTTATATGATTTTTAGAAGGTTTATATGGAATTTATCCCGACCAAAACCTCTATTAATTAATCGGGTCTAAAATTAGGATTTCGAATGATATTTTGGCTCTCGAAGTGCGTGAAAACCCATATCTGTTTGCACGGACCCTTCTTATTAGTCATTAATGAACATTTGACCTTAGTTTAATGTTTGATAAACCCCATGGTTATTATGCATTCATGATCTTCTATTAAAATTATAGTTTTAACCCTGATTTAATGTTTTACTTTCAGAATGGGTATTCAGTGAATTATGACTCTCCGGCGATTATGTAAGAGCATTTGTTAATTGATTCTGACTAATTAAAGCTAGTTATTACTGATGATGACATTATCATCACAAACCCATCCCACTGTTGAAGCCTGAGAAGCTTAATTTCACCCTCACGGTGACCACAATCATTCTGTAGCCTACTTAAGGACCTGCTTGAGCTTGTCACACGGATATCGACCTCCCTCCTACATTTCTCAAGGCGATCTCTTCGTCCCACCGATCTCCTATGCTCATAATCCCGATTTCACTACTGCGGCAGTGTGAACTTCATTCTCTTTGACTCTCCTCACTGTTAAGGACATCATAGCACCTGAGGGTGAACCTGAATCCCTCTAGTGGATTTTCACTCCGCCGTTGGTTCCTCCTCCATTTCTTCCTCACCATCCGCCGAGTGGAGACCCAGAGGTCCCATTCATCCATGTAGATTAGGTTTTACAAGCTTCCTAGAGTAGTTGTTAGTGTAATTTATATTCAGTAGAGTAGAATTAGTGAGATAGTTCATGGATTCATTGGTTAATTAGTGGGAGATTAGGTTAATGGATCCATAGCTCCTCTATTCAATTCCAATCAGAGGACATGAATTCACTGACATCCACTTGATCATACAGCCCCCTAACCATCTAACAACCACATCACTAATTTCCTTCAAAGTTTTAATTACAATTCACCCACTCATTAAAGCATCAATCAGATATGATGCTCCATAGCATCTAGATCTGATTTAGCACTAATCTCACCTGGGAGGTCTTCCACATACTCCATAAATCTGCAAAGACCTCCCTATTGATTAGCCCATATTTGTGGGCTATTTGAGTATTTAAGTGCCTAGACATTAGGTTAATTCTAACATTTATTTAGCATAAATTAGGATGTAAATAGATTAATTCATATTTCTAATTTAATTACATAATTCATGCATCTTATTCATATTTAAATGCATTTAGAGTTAACTTAGAATTGCATTAGTCAACTAATTAGGTACATTGCATGCATTAATTTAGGTTAACATAAAAGTTGAGGGTTTGTATATAAATAATCATAATATTTTATCATTATGTTTTATTCTTCTTCTACGTGCAACGGCTGCATTTCTTCCTCCAGCTGCCGCAGTGAAGAACCTAATCAAGGAGGAGCGGATGTGTTGGATCTGGTCGGGCAGCTGATTTCAAAAGAGAGGAGGAGGCAGCCGAGCTCAGTAGGCCTCTATCCCCAACCCACCACTGTGTAGAGAGTTTGTCTCTCTTCCATTCCACACCGTCAGCCTCAACCATGGCAATGAGTCTCCACCATAGTGGGCGTGTGGTGTGATAGGCCACACCGCCATCTGGAGCTCGTCCGCATTACCGTGAGCACCTCAGCGTGCACCTCCCTCACTGTCGTCACCAACAACCACCGCCGCAGCCACTGCAATTTCGCTTCTCAGTCAGTTAAGACGTCTGGGAAGTTTCCCAGATGTCTGAAGCTTCGACCCACACTGCAACAGCAATCGGCCGCTCACTCCATGCCCACGCCCCTCCGGTTGCACACTTGAGCCACCTCCTACAGCATCCACTCCAACGCCAACTGCCTGCCCTCGCCCGCTCACCTGAAGCACCAAGCCCGCGTGCGCTCACCTGAACCGCCAGCCCTCACCTGCTCACTCCACGCCCGCATCACACCTCCAGTGCTAACCGCCAGCACCTTGCAGTGTGCGCACCTTCAACCTGCAGTGCCTCCACCAGTGCGCGCACCTACAACCTCCCCGCCGCTACCTGTAGTGCCGCACCGGTGCATGCGTGCACTCACCTGCAGCACCAAGCCCACGCGTCAGCTCCAGTGCACTCGCATCTTCCACCTGCAGCGCCTCCAGCAAAAGGTGCAGAATCAGTGCGCGCAACAACAGGCCGCGCACACCGCCCTCAAGCATCCTTTGTGCACGCACGCGCATCACCTCCAGCAGCTGCAGCCACTGTTGGCAGCCACCTTCGCCGGAGCTCCGTCTGGTCAGCTTCGGCAACCATGCGACTCGTCGCCACCACCGTTGCGAAGCCCTCGGTCCAAAGAACTTCCTCCGAGCTTCCCGCCTCCGGCCGTTCACTCCTCTTCACGCACGGCCAAGGGGAATAAATCCCCTGTTTTGCTATAGTATTCATGCCATTAATAATTACATTTTCTGCCATTATCATCTTTTAATGATATTTTATTGAATCTGCATTGCAAAAAATATCCTCTAGTTATTAAGAATTGCTATTTCAGCATGATTTCTTGATTCAACCTTAATCTGAAGGCAAATTTGGCTTGATTCTCGTCTAAACTAACTATGAACCAACGTTTTTAACCGGTGCAAATTTAAGTACGTCATTGCCTCCCTGTGGATACGACCTGCTCTTTTGCGAGTGGTTATTTCTTTTTAAATATTGATTAGTCGATTTTTCCACCACATAAAACTACAAACGACTTTAAAGCGAACAATCGACTCGTCAAAATGGTGCCGTTGCCGGGGAGGCAACAAATGCAATAATTTCACCTGATTTTATTTTGATTATTTCTCAATTGCACAGTGATTTGACCATTTATTATTTTTCTGTGCGAGAAATTTGTGCAAGAATCAGCTATTGTGAGAGGCGACCCTTGACGTCGCCAGAGGAGAATTGCTCGAGCTACTTTGAAAAGGAGGAGAAGGACGAGGATGCGATGGTCATTATTGTACATTTAGTATCTAATCTGATTAGAATAGAATTAAGACTTTAGATTTAATTTTTCATTACATTTGGTTTGAAACCCTTATTCTGGGGTATATTTTAAGGGGTTTGTTCCCCGATTTTGTTTTAGGCCTGCGTTGGGTAACTTTTGGGAGCCTGCTCCCTTTTCTTTAGATTTAGGTTTTTAGTTTATTGATTACTTTTATTTGCTTGTGCATAAGTAGTTAAAAAAAATTAAAAAAAATGAGCTACCTGCTAGAAGCTGCCTGCCCTTAGGATGAACAATTTAGGTCTGTATGAGCAGCCTCTAGATTTATTTCTCTGCATTGCGTGCATTCTCGCATCATTGATTGCTGGAAGCAAGGTACGCATTTTCTTACTTTGCATCCTATTCTTGATCACGCATTGCATTTGGACTTGATGTGAAGACCACCTAATTTGTATTGAATAAATTAAACAAGTGGTCACATATTTTCTAGGAAAAGGACTAATTAAAGGAGGGACATTTTAAAAACCAAGGATTTGATTTTCAAACTTGGCGTGTGATTCAAAATTCAAGATCTTTTGCAGTGTATGCACACTTATTTCGCTTGCACCACGGCACGCTTTTAGACACTCCTTAGGTTTGGAAATACAGGGACAAGATCCCTCCTATTGTTGGATTCTGAAGTGTTCTGAACTTGAGATCAAAGGTTTTGTAAATCCAAACAGGGGGATACCCTGTCACGGATTTTTGGGGGTAGTTGAGAAGCACTGCGAAAGCACAGCTTCAAAGGAAGGCTTAGGCCTACTTGCATCCCTCGATCTTCCGTCTTTGGAGTTGCTCTACCATTTGAGATTTAGGGAAGAACACCTAAGCTCCAACTAGGTCTTCTTAGGCGAGTCGTAGGTCAACAATAGCCGCGTAAATTGATTGGACAAATTGTATTGTCACCTGCAATCTGACTTAAAATCAAAAGCCTAAATTGGGAAAGACCTAAAAGGTCCTTTTTTGAATTATGTTTTGCTTGGGGAATTCTGATTGAGGTGTGAGTTAGAATGGACCACATTGATTTTCATCCTTTCACATCTTGCCCACACCTTCACACCCACTCTACATCCTTCCATCCCAGATGCCGAGATGGTCCATCCCTTGATGGACATAATGACAATCATTGGGATCCGTTTTACTCCTATTATAGGAGTATTGGCCTGGTTAAGCCCCAAATCAGTGAGCAGAACCTAGGAGCGGGATTTGCTTTGCCTAATATCCCACACACCAAAGAAATACCCAACCCACCCTCCTTGAAAAATTATAATGGTTGGACAGACACTCCTGGGTACTATAAGCCTGAGCCTGACTTCTCTCATGATAGAAATGACCTCTCCTCTTTGAAGATGGAAATATAGAAAATGCAAAACAAAATGATTGAATTGTTAGGAGAATCTTCGAGAGCAGGCCAACAAGAAAGAGATGAAATTAGCCACCCAATCTACCCCATTGAAGATGACGTACACCCCTCTACAATAGATGCATCTCCCGTGGGAGAGCTACACTTTAAGTTGGAGGGAAATTCTGGGGAGAATAGCTACTTTTCGAGGATCGATTTTGAAACCTCCCCATTAGATGACCCTTCCTTGAGAGATCCACACCTTAGGTGGGAGGAAGATACACATGAAAGTAGCTATGCATTGGATGAAGAAAGGTGGCAACCCGAGGAAGATGATAAGGTTGAGTATCCACTTGAATTATATTGGAGTCAAAAGAAGGGAATGATGGTACCATTGGAAGACCTCGACCCAAATGATAGTATTTTCGTGACATTTGATGAAGTGGGTCGAAGTCAAGTTGTTAATCCTACCCTCCCTTCTGATCATGATATGGAACTCAAGCCCACCCTTAGGGAACCTAACCCTAAAGAAATTGACCTATCTGAGGAGTCTGATGTTACCAGTGTAAACCATTTACCTCAGATAGAGCACCCTAGCGGATTTGCTGAGATATTAGATGATTCTAGGCCTCGGATACATGATGAATTGTGTGATGAGGAGAAAGACGAATTATATGAGGAACCTACATTCAAGATTTGGAGTGACACTAAGGGTGATTATGTCTTATTTGAAGAGTTAGCCCCTGAGGATGTCACAAATTTGACCAAATTAGGTTTCCTTAGCACAACCATTAATGATATTTCTCCTCATGATGAAATGATGGAAAATTTGGAAGCAATTTCTAAGATTTATGTGGATTCACATATAGACTCCAGGGAAGATTTGAGTAAAGAACAAAAACCTGGGGATGACATTGATAGGATAATCCCTAGATCTGTTGCTTCCAACCTGCCTTCATTCATTTCGAAGTCACCCTCTGATTCACTTATATCTAAAAGCGAAATTGTGACTCCTGATGAAGAGCAGGAAGATGCATGTGATGGTGCAAGGAATGCTAGGGATGCAATTGAGGATTTAGAAAGAGTGTTAGGGTTGGACACTGAGCTGATTAAACTCAACTTAGATCTTATGGCCATCCTGCAACCTTGTAACTTGGATACCCTAGACGATCCTTGCCTTAGAGAATTGCTCACTTTTGTTATGACCGGGGGGCTTAAAAAACCAATATTTCCTGTAATGGAGTATCGGGTATGGATTGATGATTTCTTTAGTCAGTCCATTACCCTGGAGGTTTATCTTTACACCATTCCTTCCCCATACCTTTTGGAGGATCCTTGTCATCCTCCCCCTATCCCTTTGGAGGTTGTTATACCTGTTTATCCTTTAGAACCTCCTCTGGTGACCTGGGAAGATTTCATTCCCATCTTAGTTGGGTGAGCATTTGCTATCGGGATTCATCATCAGTTCGCCAACATCCTAGGTTACATATTTTCTAGGCCAACATTGCTTTGCTCATTTTTAGGGCCTATTTCTGCAATTCTTGAACCTGATTTGCAGGTTTTTTGGCTATTCAGCCTAGCTCTGACCCAGGTAATATCCTTCTATGCAATAAGGACATTGCAGATTTTAGGCATGGGGGGGTGTACTTGGGGATATACATAGCATAGTGCATTCATTACATACATTTGCATAAGAAAAAAAGTTTTGAGCTTAACTGGCTAGATCTTGCAGTCTTAAGCAAATCAGAACTCTAGGGTAGACTAAGTTAATTCTAGGGTCAAACTTTAGAAGCTAAATGAGCTACTAGCTTTAGACCTTTAGGGTCCTTTGTGGACTTAAAAACTTAAGTAGGAGTTAAGTTGCGGACCATTCCTCAAGAGGTTGAGGAAGGGAAGCTAGGGTTTGAGTTAAAAGGTGGGGTAGTACCTAGAGTCTTGTTCTACCTTTTGGTTTACGGGTCCTTGTAACCCAAGCATCTAAATTTCACACACTTGGTCTGGTAATTAACTTAATTTCTTTCTTTCTGAAAAGAGATTTGGTTCTCTTAGTTTTGACTTAGGAGAGGCTTGAAAACACATTTTGATTGGAAGAGTTCCTGCCACAGGAGAGGTGGAGTATATACTCACCTTGAGGATGCGATGATAACATATTACCTCCTCGGTGCTTGTCTCTTAGGATATCTATCCTACTGGAGGCATGTAAGCGCATTGTGTGGTTCAGGTACCATGGGCGGCCCTATCTCAAAGTGGCAATTGCCATAGGCATGAATTCACTTAAGAAATTCATGGGCGATACTATCTCGAAGTGTCGATTGCCAGGAGTTCTTGGGGTTGTTATGGGCGGTGCTATCTCGAAGCATCGAAAGCCAGGCACCCTTCAAGGTATGGTAATGGGGAAATGAATCTGACACAGACCGTGTTGATAGCTGATCTGAGGTTAGACTTAGAAGAATCAAACAAAAAATATATATATATTATTCTAAAAAAAAAAAAAAACTTTTTCCTTTAACTCAAATAACTCAGACCAATGCACAGGCACGGATGCTTTAATCTCAGGGATCAATAAACTTTAGGGTAGAGTCAGAAATCAGGGAAACTTGTGCCTGCAACTCGTCTTTAGCCAACCTAGTCTGTAACTTAGTAACTACTTGGGAACCTTGGGTCTAGAGTCTGAACTTAATATGTTTCTGAAGGAAGACCAATTGGGTTGACAAGTCCACTTGGAGTGCTAGGTTTCACCTAATTTTGCTAGGGACTAGCAAAAACTAGGCATGGGGGTATTTGATTAGCCCATATTTGTGGGCTATTTAAGTATTTAAGTGCCTAGACATTAGGTTAATTATAACATTTATTTAGCATAAATTAGGATGTAAATAGATTAATTCATATTTCTAATTTAATTACATAATTCATGCATCTTATTCATATTTAAATGCATTTAGAATTAACTTAGAATTGCATTAGTCAACTAATTAGGTACATTGCATGCATTAATTTAGGTTAACATAAAAGTTGAGGGTTTGTATATAAATAATCATAATATTTTATCATTATTTTTTATTCTTCTTCCATGTGCAACGGCTGCATTTCTTCCTCCAGCTGCCGCAGTGAAGAACCCAATCAAGGAGGAGCGGATGTGTTAGATCCGGTCGGGCAGCTGATTTCAAAAGAGAGGAGGAGGCAACCAAGCTTAGTAGGCCTCCACCCCCAACCCACCACTGTGCAGAGAGTTCGTCTCTCTCCCATTCCACACTGCTGGCCTCAACCGTGGCGACGAGTCTCCACCACCGTCGGCGTGTGGTGTGACAGGCCACACCGCCACCTGGAGCTCGTCTGCATTACTGTGAGCACCTCAGCGTGCACCTCCCTCACTATTGTCACCAACAACCACCGCCATAGCCACTGCAATTTCACTTCTTAGTCAGTTAAGACGTCCGTGAAGTTTCCCGAACGTCTGAAGCTTCGACCCACACTCCAGCAGCAATCGGCCGCTCACTCCACGCCCGCGCCCCTCCGGTTGCACACTTGAACCACCTCCTGCAGCATCCACTCCAGCACCAACTGCCTGCCCTCGCCCGCTTACCTGAAGCACCAAGCCCACGTGCGCTCACCTGAACGGCCAGCCCTCACCCTCTCACTCCACACCCGCATCACACCTCCAGCGCTAACCGCCAGCACCCTGTAGTGCGCGCGCCTTCCGCCTACAGCGCCTCCACCAGTGTGTGCGCCTGCAACCTCCCCGCCGCTACCTGCAGTGCTGCACCAGTGTGTGCGTGCACTCACCTACAGCACCAAGCCCACACCCGCCAGCAGCTTGCTGCAGCGCCAAGCCTGTGCGTTCGCTCTAGCGCACCCGCATCTTCAGCCTGCAGCACCTCCAGCAGAAGGTGCAAAATCAGTGCGTGCAACAACAGGCCGCACGCACCGCTCGCAAGCAGCCTTCGTGCGTGCACGCACTCACCTCCAGCAGCTGTAGCCACCATTGGTAGCCACATTCGCCGAAGCTCCGTCCGGTCGGCTCCGGCCACCGCGCGACTCGCTGCCACCACCGCTGTGAAGCCCTCGATCCAAAGAACTTCCTTTGAGCTTCCCGGCTCCGACTGTTCACTCCTCTTCCCGCACGGCCAAGGGGAATAAATCCCCTATTTTTCTACAGTATTCATGCCATTAATAATTACATTTTCTACCATTGTCATCTTTTAATGATATTTTATTGAATCTGCATTGCAAAAAATATCCTCTAGTTATTAAGAATTGCTATTTCAGCATGATTTCTTGATTCAACCTTAATCTGAAGGCAAATTTGGCTTGATTCTCATCTAAACTAACTACGAACCAATGTCTTTAACCAGTGTGAATCTAAATACGTCATTGCCTCCCTGTGGATACGACCCGCTCTTCTGCGAGTGGTTATTTCTTTTTAAATATTGATTAGTCGATTTTTCCACCACATAAAACTACAAACGACTTTAAAGCAAACAATCGACTCGTCACCTATCTAATTTGAATCTAATCAATTTGGGCATTTACATCATATTCGTTGGTTTTGCTGATTTGAGAATTTTTTATTGGATTCAAGGTCAATCTGATTTGAATGATCGAATTGAGTCCTATTATGTTCCATTGAGTTGATTGAGATGGGTTTAAGTGAGTTGGAATGGATTTTAATTGTTGAAAATGCTTATGCCCAAATTTCAACTTGATTCATTATTTTTTGTGAAATGTCTAAGGTAGTAGGAGCTAGGTTTTGATGCATGATTTTGAAGTTGCTACTATGATTTGAATAGATCTAAAAAATTGCCTAAGATACATGAACACCAATCAATGGTGTGTAGGTATCCTAGATGGGCAACTCATCTTGGTGAGCTCACATTAAGAGCGTACTTGGGTGATAAGGTGTTTTTGGCATCCGTATGTTTTGATTTATATGTGAAGAAATAAGTTAGGTTGGATATGCTTAAATGGAGTTCTGGCATTGTTTTCAATGATTTGGACCTCTAATTTGACCTTAGACCTATACACTATCTATTGTAGAAGGTTTGAGATCTGATTGCGCAGCAATCATAGGTCTTAATTGACCTAAATTAGTCTAGGACTTAGCATAAGTTAGGGTTATTCGTGCATACATAGGCATTATCTGCATCTTTACTGATTTACTTTAGCTATGCATAAAATAATGTTATAATGTGCTGATTAAGTGCATTATGTCGATTGCAGGCAATAAGCTAATCAAAAGCTGGATCTGGTGCAGGATCTAAAGCTGGATTAGGAATAATGGGTGTTGCAGTAGAGCTAGAACAGAAGACTTAGGTTAGACGTAGGGATAATCATGTAAGGGAATCAAGGTTTGTTATTCTATTAAGTAGGAATAAACAGTAAAATGTGAAGAGCTTAGGTCCATCCTAGCCCTAGGATAGCCTAGAGACTTCCCCCAAGCCTTAGCCACCCTTAGATTAGGTCACAGCACCCTAGGAAGGCCCAAAACCCTAGTTCCAACCCTTATCTGGACGTCCAGATAAGTCATAGGACGTCCATAACCCTTAGCCAACTCTCGCACACCTCAAACCCACTTCTGTAGTGTTATTGGACATCCAGACACTTTGTTAAACGTCTAAGTTCTGCAGAATACCCAAAATAGAACCTAGAATTCCCCCTGACTCAGATTAGACGTCCAGAACTGAAGTCTGGACTTCTGATTTTTGAGTATAAGTCATCTGATCATGTTTTTAGACGTCTGGAATCGGTCTCCAATCCTTGTTTCGAGATTCAAGCCTTGATCTTGGATCTCTAGCTCCCTAGACCTAATCCCAACCCCATAGGAACCTAAATTAAGGTGTCCTAACCCTAGTACATCACCTCTAGGCCTACCTAAGGACTAATTAGGTCCTCACTAAACCCAATTGACTTAGATCAAAGTCAATTACCATCACCTAAGCCAATTGGACTCATTGAGTCCAATTGAGCTCAGATCTCAACCCACACAAGTCCAATTGGACTTAGTGAGAGTCCAATTGACCTAAACCTAACCTAATTGAGTTATTTCACTATTAATTAGGTTCACACTCATTCAATTAAACTTAGGTTAAGTTTAATTACAATTTCCCCTTAGCAATTAGGGATTGCGACCCTAATTCAAGGCATACACCTACCCAAACCCCTTAGGACCTAACCTAGACCTCTTAGACACCTAGGGCACGACCACACACACACACACACACCCATTCATGCACACACACTCCTCTAGAGTTCTCTAGAACTCTCTTGGAGTGGCGTCAACCCTTGGTTGCCAAATTTAGCAACCAAGGGGCATTCAATTCTTAGATCCACAAATGGTGGATCTAAGAAACCACCTCTCTCTCTCTTGTCCGGCCACTCTTGGACTCTCTCTAGAGAGATCCACACTTCTCTAGAGAGACTCCCTTAGGTCTATAAAAAGACCTAAGGGGTGGCCATTTGCACCCATTCACTCTTGGCCATACATGCTTGGCTCCATTCACATCCACCTCCACTTAGGCTAGCCACTATCATCTCCACTCCACCTCCACGAGTTGAGCACCACCATGAAGGGCACCATCACCATGCCAGGATGCTAGATCAATCCTCTAACCTCTCTCCAAGGGCCAGCCTAAGCTCCATTGGTCGCCCCTCATTCTCCTCTCAACCACTCCAAGGCCATCGGAGCCCACCTCCGAATGCCCTCACTTTCTGATAGATTAGTAGCTAGCTCTTTACATTTACTGCTTCTATTTGCTGCTTAGTAGTGTAGTCCTTATTCTCCCCCAATGATGCATACAAAATCCCCCTGTAGATTCTTGTATGCGATCATTTTCTGATAGCTAGATTTACATTTTCAAGCATTTCAGTACAAGCTTTCCTCTACATTTCTTGTTGTAAACACTTCTCTAAATGAATAAATAAACGATACATTTTTATATATATCCCCATGTTTGAAATCACCATGAGCTTATTGGTTGCCATCTTTTCTGCGTGTTTCAAGTTGCCTGTTTTTCACTTATATATTTCGCAACAAGCATGTCGGTTTCGGAAAATATAGAAAATCTAACTATAGAAGCATTTTCTGTAAACAGCCACCACCTCACTAGAATTGTGTGCACCGAAACTCACACTTTCACCTTTGTGATCTATTTAACACATGCACACATAATCAGGGTTCATAATAGAAGTGGCAAAATCTTAATCCGAAGACTGGAAACCAAAGTGCGATTTCAAACAAAGTAGAGCGATAAAAGATTGAATTCAGAATTAAAACAAATGCTTCCCAGAGATGAACGACTGAGATTCAAAGTCTTGTTATCTTTAAGAAATACTTTTGTTTGATCATATTGCACACTATACTACGACGCTTTTCCTATTAGAATATGCTTTACGGAAACAACAAGATCAGTTAGGGTTTCTTGACTGAAAAGAGCATTAATCTCTTTTGTTTTGAGGTCCAGACTCTTCATTGGTTGTTTAGAATAAAAGAATTTGGATTTCATGATCTTACATCAGGTCTGAAAGAGATTTGAAGGTAATAGTGGCTACTCTGGTATGACTTGAATTTCCTATGATTTCAATGGATTTTTGAATGAAAGGAATTTTTGATGTTGGGTCTTAACGAATTTTGTTCAATCTATTAGGTCTAATATTCATGCAACAACAGTAGCAATAGCCACTGCGAATCATTGAGCAGCATTTTAGCAAATCTGCTTAACATCAGGTAGCAGCTGCAGCAGTCTGGTAATGGGATCCAGAGTGGGTTTGTGCAAGGTTTGTTGAGAATTTCAGTGAGTTATCAATATGTGTATGGATATGGTTTATGTGACCAACTTTCACGAACTTTTGTAGTTCAAATTTAACTTTTAGATTGCTTTGAAAATATGTTTGAAAATCACTATTAGCATGTTGTTGAGTTAATCTGTACAACACACAATTTTATGGAATTCATTATGAAGATCATGTTTCAATGCTCCACATACTCCATGTGCTGTGTGATTGCGCAGCAATCATAGGTCTTAATTGGCCTAGATTAAGCTAGGACTTAGCATAAGTTAGGGTTATTCATGCATGCATACGCATTATCTGCATCTTTACTGCTTTCCTTTAGCTATGCATGAAATAATGTTATAATGTGCTGATTAAGTATATTATGTCGATTGCAGGTAATAAGCAGATCTGGAGCTGGATCTGAAGCTGGATTAGGAATAACGGGAGTTGTAGCAGACTGGAGCAGAAGGCCTAGTTTAGATGTAGGAATAATAATGTAAGGAGGTTAAAGGTTTTCTATTCTATTAAGTAGAAATAAAGCAGTAAAATGTGAAGAGCTTAGGTCCATCCTAGCCCTAGGATAGCCTAGAGACTTCCCCAAGCTTTAGCCACCCATAGATTAGGTCACAACACCCTAGGAAGCCCTAAAACCCTAGTTCCAACCCTTCTCTGGATGTCTCGATAAGTTTTAAGACGTCCAGGACCCTTAGCCAACCCCAACACACTTCAACCCACTTCTGCAGTGTTATTGGACATCCAGAAACTTTGTCAGACGTCTAATTTCTGCAGAATACCCAAAACAGAACCCGAAATCCTTCCTGACTTTGATTGGATGTCCAGACAATAAGTCTGGACTTTTAATTTTTGAGTATAAGATGTCTGATTCTATTATTAGATGTCTGATACTGCTCTCCAATTCCTGTTTTGAGATTTAAGCCTTGATCTTGGATCTCTAGGTCCCTAAACCCAATTCCAACCCCATAGGAACCTAAATTAAGGTGCCTTAACCCTAGTACATCACCTCTAGACCTCCCTAAGGACCTAATTAGGTCCTCACTAAACCTAATTGACTTGGATCTTACTCAATTCCATCAGCCTATTCAATTGGCCTCATTGAGTCCAATTGAGCCCTGATCTCAGCACACACTGTCCAATTGGACTCAGTGAGAGTCCAATTGACCTAGACCTGACTTAATTGAGTTGTTTTACTCTCAATTAAGTTTCCACACACCAAATTAAACTTGTATTAAGTTTAATTTCACTTTACCTTAGTGAATTAGGGTTTATAACCCTAATTTGAGACCTACCTTGACCTAAACCTACTAGAACCCAACCTAATCAACCTAGCCACCTAAATTTTGACCCATACACACCCACACACACCCACACACACCATCCACACGAAAATATCTAGCCTAGAGTTCTCTAGAACTCTCTACCATGTGTAGTTGCCTTGGTTGCCAAAAATAGCAACCAAGAGCCATTCAATTTTTAGATCCACATTTGGTGGATCTAAAAACCACCATCCACCCTCTCTCTCTCACTCTCCCACGAGCTCCCACCATAGCCCTCTCTATTGAATTCCATAATTCTCTAGATAGCTTCCCTTAGGTCTATAAAAAGACCCCTTGGGTGGCCATTTGCACCCATTCACTTATTTGGCAATTGCACTCCATTGGTGCCATTCACGCCACCTCCATAGTTACTCCACCTCCACGAACTCACTACCACCACCATGGAGGACACCATGCCGGGATGCTGGATCAACCCTACCTCTCTCCAAGGGCCGGCCTAAGTTCCATTGGCTGCCCCTCCTTCTCTCGACCACTCCAAGGCCATCGGGGACCACCCCTAAATGCCCTCTATTCTTCTAGCTTTAAATCATGCTCTTCATAATCTTTATTGCTTTCATTTACTGCTTAGTAGTGTAGTCTTACTTCTCCCCCAATGATGCATGCGAAATCCCCTCGTTGATTCTTGTATGCAATCATTTTCTGGTAGTTAGGTTTAATTTTTAAGCATTCATGTATAAGCTTTCCTCTAGATTTCCTTGTGCAACAACTCTCCAATGATGAATGAAATTTCACTTTATATATATATATATATATATATATATATCTTATGTGTTCGAAATCACCACGAGCTGAATGATTATCATATTTGCATGATTTAAGTGCCTGTTCTTTAATTGCCTATATATTACGCATGAGCATGTCGTTTAAATAAAGTAGAGCGGCTTTAAGATTGATTTCAAAAGCAAAAACAACTCCTCCTAGAGACGAACGACCGGGACTCAAAGTCTCGTTATTTTTACAAAACAATATCTTTGTTGGATCGTATTTCGCAACTATACTATGATGCTTTTATCAAAAATGCGATCTACGAATTTCCAACAAATGGCGCCGTTGCCGGGGAGGCGACGTCATTTTCTTTGATTTTGATCTTGAAACTATCACTAACAAATTAGGCTCTACTTTGTTCTTGATGTGCATGACAACACGGAAGGAAAATGGGATCTGCTCACACAACGAGCGCGGAGAAGAAATCAGGTGCACATCACATTCTCTTAGATTAGGTTTATTTTCGAACCCTAGGACTAGATCTACTTCCTGCAATTTCTTTTGAAAAAAAAAAAGATTTTTCTCATTTTTGTGGAAAAGAAAAAAAAAATCAAAAAGAAAAATTAAAAAAAAAATCTAGATTAGGTTTCCTTTTGAATCTAGGTAACTTAAAAAGAAAGAAAGAAAAAAGGAGAGATATTTTCGTTGAATCTTTTGAAAAAATCTTTTGGAAAAAAAAAAGAAAATCCATTTTTGGTGGAAGGCTTGAATTTCAAATTCAAACCTCTTTAAAAGCTTTTCCACCACCTTCTGATTTTCGACCAGATTTCAAATCTCACTTAAAAATTCCATTGCCGAAAAATTTGAAAATTCAGGATGAACCTTCATTTTCAAACCATCTTTCAAATGCCACCATTACTTTGAAAAAACTCCAAGTATAAAATTTTTGAAAATTTGCGAAGTGCACGGGGGTCAGATTAACCCAGATTGAAAAATTTTCAAATTTCCAAAAGCGATTCCGAGCAATTCGTGAATCTGTTTTGACTAAAAATGGTGGGGTTTGAAATCTAATCTAATTGGCTTTATTTTCCATATTTTTCCTCAATTTTTGAAGATCATTTGGTACTGTTTCAAAGTGAAAAACCATCCAGGGGTCAAAGTTCCAAATCTGACCCTTTGATATTTAAAATTCCCTAAAAATTCAGTTGAAACAGTAAAAATTTCAAAAAAATATTCTCTGAAAAACTAATTGAAAAATGAATCTACTCGCAAAATTTCAAATTAATTGGATTCCAATTATTATTAGAGAATCAACATTATTTCTGTGGTCTACTGAAATAGAGAAAAACCCTTGAAATGCATGCAACTTAGGTTGAACCTTTAGGATCACAAATAGAGACCACACTTTTGGCTAACCTAGACTTAATCAAGTCTAGTTAGCCGGTGAGCTTGGTCACCTTGTGGGCCACTCACCACAAACCCCACTGAAGAAAATAGGTTAAAAACTAATTTTAAAACACGAAATCAACCCAAGTTCGTTGTTGTACTACTGGATGAGTTTAATCTCTCTTGCCAAACCTGGTGACTAAGTCTGCGAGGTAGTGTCAAACGACCGCGGCTCGGGGGTCAACGGAACCGGAGGCGTAAGCCAAAGGAAGAACCTTCCCCTTAGTTCCCTCGTAACCAGACTGGCTGGGTTAGCTTGAGAGACGGAATTCACTTTCAGTTGGTTGTACAACGAACTAATCTTCAGGAATTCAAATCCCTAACGAAAAATCTGGTGACCTGATATATAAGGACCACTTGATTGACAGGGCCTTAGCCTTGTCCTGCATGGCTACACCAACCCAGGGGTTTGGCGGTGTATGCACGGAAGGAGGTCACTTCGACCTCACTTGGTTGGACCTTGGGAGCCACTCCCAAGGAGGTGAGTCACCTCGCTCGGACCATCTTCTCCACACATTTCTTCTACTCCAAGAGCCACCATGGCAAATCCTTGACTTGGACCTAGATCGGGTCAGGACATTGAGAATCTGGACCCGATGGCTCGTCTAGAACCCCGGGTCGCTGAATCTGAGGAACGGCATCAGTAGAGCATGGATCATATTCTGACGGCGCTTGACAGGATGCAGCACCCGCCACGAGGAGAACAACTGCAGGATTTTTACGACCCAGCCGCACCTATCGTCGCATCGCTAGTCAGAATTGCCGCAGGCGGAGACGCGTTTGAGCTCAAGCCCAATGTAATTGGGTTCATCAGCACTCATTTCTATGGGAACTCAAGCGAAGATCCGTTCCAGCACCTTGAGGACCTGAGTCGATTTGCTGAAATGATCCGACCCAGGAATATTGATCTCGGGATCGTTCTAATGAGCTCTTCCCATTCTCTCTAAGGGACAAAGCTTCATACTGGTTCAAGACTATTGGGAAGCCAATTGGAACCTGGCCGGAATTACGACGTGAATTCCTGCAAAAGTTCTTCCCAATCGGTCGAACAAATGCAATGCGACGCGCAATCACGACTTTCTCCCAAGGAGCTGGGGAGAAATTACATGAGGCATGGGATAGATTTCATGACCTTCTTCAAAAATGCCTGCATCATGGTATACCTAGATGGCACTTAGCTCAGATTTTTTACCATGGGCTAGATGACACACATCAGTATCTGGCCGATGCATCTAGCGGCGGGAATTTTCTCGCAAAAGACGAGAACAACGCATTTGAGCTGTTCGAATCATTAGCGGAGAACTCAATGAATGCCGCATCTATGAACCAGTTCCAGCGACCTGGTCAGCAGCGGGTTGGTGTCCACGAGGCTCACACCGATTCTATTCGAGTCGACATGGATATCATCATCAAGTAGCTGGATAGAATGAACCTGATTGAGAAGAAGATTGACCAGATCAGTCAAGGTAAATTCGACTTGAGCTCTGTTGCCGCAAGATCCTCTTATGCACCCCGAGCTCCACCTGCTTGAGTTAATCTACTCACTCGGGTTGCACCTTCTCCGTATTTACGAGATCTCGCATATCAGGATCCCGTGAATAATCCAGATCTGGCACCCTACGACTAGGGTTACGCACCACCCACAGATTATAATGCGTATCCCTTTGACGGATATACGTCTCAGACATCTTCGGCCTACGAGGACGTCAGCGCTATCCAAGGATATGGGCGTAATAACCCGTATTCAGAGACATATAACCCTGGTTGGCGCCATCATCCGAACTTCTCCTGGTCTGGTAATTCACAGAGACCACATCAAGATCCACACCACCAAACCAGGCAATACGGGAATGCGCAAAACACGTATCCTAGGCAACAGCCATTCCCGCCTCAGCAGCAGCAACCCCGCTCATTATACCAGCCGCTTCACCAAGTTGCCAACCACCCTCCAAAGCGGGCCGACCCTTTAGAGACACTGAAAGAGGAGCTGCAAGAATCGATGAGGAAGTCTACACAAGATAGCTTGCAAATAATGAAGGCGATGGCTGATCAGATTCAGACCATACAAAATACGCAGAACCAGCTGTTGCAGGAGCATAGGACTCAGGGAGCCTTGCCCTCCCAACCTGTACCAAATCCTCGATATGTGTAGAACCAGGGTGCCCTGCTTAGGTTTCAGGCACCGTAGGGATAGGAACACGCCATACTACAGGTGCTTCCTGCACCACCCGGTTACGCGCAAGGCCAGCCGCCTTTGCAGAATCCTGCGTATTCTGTCCCATCCGCTCCCCCACCACCTCATGGACAACAAGCCGATGCACACGCTGTCTCATTGCGGAGCGGAAGGAAGACATTCGACCCACCACCTAGGCAGGCGGGTTATGATTTTTCCCACCCTTTGCCGCAGGCAGATTGGACTCCTTCAGCATCTCAGGAGCCACCTGTGGTAGATAAGGGTAAGAGGCCACTTAACCCTGAGATTCCTGTCCCTTTTCCTAAGGCTCTGACACGAAATATAGTATGGAAAAAGGACACGCGGAATTTCGAGGACTTGAAATCGATGTTTAAAGAAGTACATATTCAGGTCCCCCTCCTCGAGGCTATCGATCACATTCTCGCTGTCGCTAGGTTCTTCAAGGACTACTGTACCCCAAAGCGACAGTCGAGAATTGGACGACAGGCGGTACTGTCGAAAGAAGCTAGTGTCGTGATTCTAGCTGACCTACCGCCGAAGAAGAAAGACCCTAGCACCCCACTCATATCTTCCTTTTCGCAGGATTCTCCATTTGATCGGGCCCTTCTAGATTTGGGTTCTTCCATCAACTTAACTCCCACCGTCGTATTTGATCGATTTCGATTTGGGGAGTTGAAACCCACCTCGATTACGATTCAGCTAGCTGACAGATCAGTCAAAACACCGAGGGGGGTGGTTGAGAATGTTATCATAAAAGTCCGTGGGTTCTGCTTCCCGCAGATTTTTTTGTTCTCGATATGGAAGTTCCTCCTAATATCCGAGATGCACCAATTATTTTGGGTCACCCATTTCTGGCGACAGCCCGAGCGAACATCGATTGTGCATCCGAGTGTATGGAGATTGCCCTAGGAAATGGCAACTTCGACTAGACATATTCAGGGCAGCAAAGAACTTCGACTGTGATCGAATAGAGGAGGATGGTGAAGATGAAGATTCGGCTTACTGTGGTAACATTGGGCTCCTTTGTGACAACCCAATGTCTCATTCGTCTACACTATCAGGGTTCTCGGACCTCAATCCACATGAGACCAAAACCACTGCATTACACATATCTCCCTGAGGATCTAACTGTTTGGGGTGTGCTTCTGACCACCGCACCCTTGAATCCAGCTATCTTGATCCATATATTACTAAATCGCCCCTGTTATTGCAGGAAGGCATGACTATAGCTAACGGGTTTCCCGTTAATGCAGTCACAACGTATTTCACAGGAAGCAACTCAGCGGGAATTCACGTGTGCACGGATCAGCAGATTCCCACCTTCGAGTTTACTCCCCCCACACTCATTTTTGACTCAGACCCACCCGTGAGCAAATTGAAGCTTGTACCCACTCCACACTTTCTTATAGCTAGACTTTTTGGAGTAGGGGTGCACAATCAGCTGGTTCGCATCTTCGGACCACTGATCTTAGGAGCATATGAGCACATCTTTCTCTTAATCTTAGCCGGCTCCTATGCTAGAAATGACACATCTCATTGAGCTTTCTCTTAAACTCAGCACATATAGATACCATTCGCCCCACATTCCACCATCATTTTTATACATAGCATATTTTTGTTTTAGCGTATTTCCCTTTTCTATATTGCATGTTAACAAGTTGGCCGGTGCTGAATATAATTTCAGGAGCAATTACAGGTGATTTCTATCCATTCTCTCCCTGCAACATTTATTTTCTTTTACATTCATGCATGAGGACATGCAAGAACTAAGGCATGGGGGGTAGATACAGAAAAACTGAAAAAAAATTTTGTGCCAACACTTAGGAAAACCTCGGAGCTGCATGCAAAACATACTTTAGGACCTTAAATAAAAGAACAATCGACTCCACCTCCAATGCTCGCATTGGAGCTAGAAAGCATTCGCAATAACCAATTCCGACTCACCTACTCATCTTTTGTTCTAAATTTAGGATCAAGCTGATTGTAACCCGATACGAGAAATTCACGAAGTACAAATTATATGAGGTTACATGTTTATAGCATATATAGATATTGCATTCATGAATAAGATTATTTTATTAAGAGAATGCATTAGGGATTTTATCCTTTAGTTGATTCCTGTAATCTGGAATCTAGTACAACTTTTCACACACACGTAGAATTTGCAATGGATTCACGGTGAAGGCTGATAAACATCTTCAGTTTGTCGAAAGTAGTGCTTCTTTTCTTGAACCCTTGGACAATGTTTTGGGAGTCAGGCAGATTTTCCTCCAAAAATCCAACAAATAGTGCGAGATGAGAGTAGAGTGTACTGGTGCTCTAAGATTAGTGAGAGGAATATGGAATCCTAGATAATTAGGTAATGATACTCTGAGATTAGACATAATTTTCGCTCTCGGTTCCTGCGTATACATTTTTGTGTGAAATTTTGAGAGCCATCGAATAAGGCAAATATGCGGAGAGTGAGTTTTCATAAAACTAGGGCTAAGGTGGATGGTTATGACTATTCTTTACGGAATCCTCGGCTGAAGGAGGGTATTGATGTCAAGGTCAGAAATACACCGTCCTATCCGTCTCTCACGGTGCCGTGAGTAGGCACTTCCACCAAATAAGCCACCCAATGTCTCTTGAGTTCCACCAATCCCCAATAATGCCTCCTTAATAAAGTTCATGGATGTATGCCAGTTGTGTTATGCTGAAAAAAAAATTTAAAAAAAATGAGAAAAAGAAAAAGAATGATGAAAAGAAAGAAAAACTGAAAAAAAAAATAGAAAAAGAAGAAAAAAAAGAAGAAAAGAATGAATATTTAGTGTTTATCAAGGCAATACCACCAAATAAAATTGAGCTCCACCAAATATGGCCTTAACCTATTTTTCCTGTGTTTCTGACCGCCCGAATACTGGCTGAGGAATCCCGACTTAGTGTTAGGGTTATGAGAACTCAATTAAAGTGTTAATGCCTAGTGAGACCACCAAATACAGATCCTATGTGTGAATCTGGTGAGGTTGTGAGCTCTAGGAAAAAGAAAGAAAAAGAGCAAGAGAGAATGAATACAAAGGAATCAAAGAGAGCATAGTTTTTCTCGTCTTTCTCTAAGTTAAGTTACTTAGTAATTTGAGAATCTGGATTTTGTAGTACTAGTCTCTATGTAGCACCAAGTGAGAATGAGCCACCAAATATATAATCCTTTCCCTCAAAGATTCTCTACCTAAGCCCAAAGTCGAGGTGAAATTCATAGAATATCTTGAATACCCCGAGAAAAGAAATCCGCCTATCCGGCTAGAATTTTTATTAGGGGTCAAGTACAGGCTTTAGAGGTGTATTAGTTTTCACTCAAATCCGTTGCAAAAGCTACATAGCTGCACCTTCACGATTGTCTTGATTTCTAGAGCATAGGATGAAAACAAAAAGGAGAAAAATCTCTATGCAAACACTTGATAAAATAACCAGTCCCTTAGGGACCCTTGCTGTAAATAATTTAGTCTTGCATTTGCTAGGGACTAGCAAGATGTAGGCATGGGGGTATGATTATGCAGCAATCATAGGTCTTAATTGGCCTAGATTAATCTAGGACTTAGCATAAGTTAGGGTTATTCATGCATGCATACGCATTATCTGCATCTTTACTACTTTCCTTCAGCTATGCATGAAATAATGTTATAATGTGCTGATTAAGTATATTATGTCGATTGCAGGTAATAAGCAGATCTGGAGCTGGATCTGAAGCTGGATCAGGAATAACGGGAGTTGTAGCAGACTGGAGCAGAAGGCCTAGTTTAGATGTAGGAATAATAATGTAAGGAGGTTAAAGGTTTTCTATTCTATTAAGTAGAAATAAAGCAGTAAAATGTGAAGAGCTTAGGTCCATCCTAGCCCTAGGATAGCCTAGAGACTTCCCCAAGCCTTAGCCACCCTTAGATTAGGTCACAACACCCTAGGAAGCCCTAAAACCCTAGTTCCAACCCTTCTCTGGACGTCTAGATAAGTTTTAAGACGTCCAGGACCCTTAGCCAACCCCCGCACACTTCAAACCCACTTCTGCAGTGTTATTGGACGTCCAGAAACTTTGTCTGACGTCTAATTTCTGCAGAATACCCAAAACAGAACCCGAAATCCTTCCTGACTCTGATTGGACGTCCAGACAATAAGTATGGACTTCTAATTTTTGAGTATAAGATGTCTGATTCTATTATTAGATGTCTGATACTGCTCTCCAATTCCGGTTTTGAGATTTAAGCCTTGATCTTGGATCTCTAGGTCCCTAAACCCAATTCCAACCCCATAGGAACCTAAATTAAGGTGCCCTAACCCTAGTACATCACCTCTAGACCTCCCTAAGGACCTAATTAGGTCCTCACTAAACCTAATTGACTTGGATCTTACTCAATTCCATCAGCCTATTCAATTGGCCTCATTGAGTCCAATTGAGCCTTGATCTCAGCACACACTGTCCAATTGGACTCAGTGAGAGTCCAATTGACCTATACCTGACTTAATTGAGTTGTTTTACTCTCAATTAAGTTTCCACACACCCAATTAAACTTGTATTAAGTTTAATTGCACTTTACCTTAGTGAATTAGGGTTTATAACCCTAATTTGAGACCTACCTTGACCTAAACCCACTAGAACCCAACCTAATCAACCTAGCCACCTAAGTTTCGACCCACACACACCCACACACACCCACACACACCATCCACACGAAAATATCTAGCCTAGAGTTCTCTAGAACTCTCTACCATGTGTAGTTGCCTTGGTTGCCAAAAATAGCAACCAAGAGCCATTCAATTTTTAGATCCACATTTGGTGGATCTAAAAACCACCATCCACCCTCTCTCTCTCACTCTCCCACAAGCTCCCACCATAGGCCTCTCTAGAGAATTCCATAATTCTATAGAGAGCTTCCCTTAGGTCTATGAAAAGACCCCTTGGGTGGCCATTTGCACTCATTCACTTCTTTGGCAATTGCACTCCATTGGTGCCATTCACGCCACCTCCATAGTCACTCCACCTCCACGAGCTCACTACCACCACCATGGAGGACACCATGCCGGGATGCTGGATCAACCCTACCTCTCTCCAAGGGCCGGCCTAAGTTCCATTGGCCACCCCTCCTTCTCCTCTTGACCACTCCAAGGCCATCGGGGACCACCCCTGAATGCCCTCTATTCTTCTAGCTTTAAATCAAGCTCTTCATAATCTTTATTGCTTTCATTTACTGCTTACTAGTGTAGTCTTACTTCTCCCCGAATGATGCATGCGAAATCCCCCCGTTGATTCTTGTATGCAATCGTTTTCTGGTAGTTAGGTTTAATTTTTAAGCATTCATGTATAAGCTTTCCTCTAGATTTCCTTGTGCAACAACTCACCAATGATGAATGAAATTTCACTTTATATATATATATATCTCTTATGTGTTCGAAATCACCACGAGCTGAATGATTATCATATTTGCGTGATTTAAGTGCCTGTTCTTTAATTGCCTATATATTACGCACCAGCATGTCATTTAAATAAAGTAGAGCGGCTTTAAGATTAATTTCAAAAGCAAAAACAACGCCTCCAAGAGACGAATGACCGAGACTCAAAGTCTCATTATTTTTACAAAATAATATCTTTGTTGGATCATATTTCGCAACTATACTACGACGCTTTTATCAAAAATGCGATCTATGACTTTCCAACAATGTGTTAAGTGATTGTGAATTCTTATACTGTATATCAAGTCCTCAGAATTGAATTAGAGGCCTTAGGTTCATTTTAAAACATTCATTAAGGCCCCTTATGTGTTAACTTGAAATATAAATAAAAATCATAAATAAATCATTAGAAAATAAAAAAACCTATCTTGAGTAAGATCAGGTATTTTTCTAGGTTTGTGCCAAATTTCAAAGTAATCTAAACTCCCAACTTAGTAGAACATACCAACTGACGGTTCAGTTTACTTTGGAATTCAATAAAAGGCCAAAGTTGAAAAACACCAAAAAAAACTTCTTCTCTCTCATCTCACCATTTCTCTCTCATCCTTTATCTCTACTATACATATAAAAACTATAAAAATTAGAAAATCCCAAAAAATACCTTGTATAGTGTGTATATACTTGTAAATAGAATTTAAAACTAAGCTATATGTATATAGTGTACAATAAGTAAATAATGTGTATAAATAACTTATGTATGTATCCTAGATATTAAATTAAATATTTAGAATGATTTATTGTATATATAACCTTATTGTATATTTATATATTAATTTATAATAACTTAAATGTATAAACCTAAGAAATACTAAATACCTATTTATAAGCTCATAAACACCTATAATACTGTACGCATGTATTTAACTGTGTAATATATACTATATAGTACCTATAAATTAAGTTAATTAAGTAATTATAATGGGTAATTAAGTTATTAAGTTAATCAAGTAAATTATTAACTTAAAAAATTAAATTAGTAAGTTAAGTTAATACTGAAATAATTTATCATGTATAATTGTATAGTATTATTCTAAGTATTTTCAACATATTTATACTGTATTTATAGTATACTACAGTATTTATAAATTATTTATGTACAAAACTAACTTAAATGTGTATTTAAATGTAAATAAACTATACTAAAATCTCTAAAATAAGCTAAATATGCACAATGAATAGTTCACTATATAAATTAATCCTATATAAAGTCAATTTTGTAATTAAGTCACTAATTTGTACATTAATTAACAAATTAAACCCAAATTTAATGTGTACAATTTCATAACTTTAACTAATTTTTTTATATATCTAAATAACTTATTTTTGTAAATAAATTGTAGAATTATATAACCTTATAAAAGGGCTTCATAACTATGTAATTTAATTTAAAATTAGAATTAATTATGGCACTTAAATCGAGCACCAAAATCAACAAATTGGAATGATGCACAGTGCAACATCAAGCCAATTGCACCCAAAGTTTTGTCTGACATCATGGGATGTTGTGCTTGTTACATGGTATAAGTTGTTTTGCACCCAATGGCTATTCCGTTGTCAGCGTTGGGTGCAAATACATGAACATTCAAGTCTTCAATTTGTGTGCACGCCTATGGGCGTGCACACGTGCCTGCGAATTCATGTGTACACGTGTACGTGGGTGTGTGAGCACGTGCATGGTGGGCTTATTGGGCCTGAAAATGCATGAAAAAAATACACTAAATGAATTAGGGCTGGCACCCTAGTAGTGGTCTAGCCCCACCTTTTCGAGGTGTTATGTATCCCATGAAAATGGGTCGGCCCACCCATTAAAAACCCAATTTTTGGGTTATGTAATAGTGCATGTGTGTGTTTGTGAGGAGAGAACACCTAAACAGCTAAGTGTTGAGTGTAAAGAGAAGAGGGTGAGTTGTTTGCAATTGTAGTTAAGTGTTAGCGTTCAGTTGCACTTGCGTGTGTGCATATGTATGTATAAATATATAGTATTAGTATATGTATATAAATAATGAAAATGAGTATATGCAAATAACATATATATATAGTAAATAGGTTTGCATATACGTAGAATAATATATACATGTCTAAGCCTCTTATATGTATATAAATAACATTAGGGCTTTAGTGACAATTACATCCATAGATATGTTTATATGTTAGTATAGGTAGTTATTTTTACCTTATGTTGTGTATATATTTTACTAAGGCTAGAGTGACGAACGATATGTTATTGTATATAAAATATATATTACTAAAGATGTTAGTATGTTAATATAACTTAGTGTAGTATATACTAGTAGCTATTTTTGTACCTATATTTAGGTATTACCTAGAGTAGCTGTATATAACTTAGTGTAGTTGAATAGAGTTTTTTTTAATGCCTGTTATTTATAAATCTATTTTAGGCATTGTAGTGTTTACAAGTTGATTATTTTGTATAAAATTAACCCATTTATTCATTGTTTGATTCATTCATTCTTAATGTGAATAAAATTAACTTTTTTTTTGGAATAAAAGAACATTTTGAACTTAGAGAGTGATGTATATCAATAACTACCTCCTAGTGAACGACTTGGAAACTAACTAGTAAAAATTATAATTAAATAAAAAGACACATCTGTTTGCATTGTGATAAATATACTACAACAAGGACACCATAAAACACCATTTTTATTGTAGACTGAATGTCGTCCATTATATTTTTGGCACCATTGCCAGGGAGGTAACTCTCTATACATCAAAATTCTTCTTTTATTCTTTATTTGTATATATTTTTGACTTTTTTGTATATAATCATTCTTTTATTTATATTCTTTGTTGTATATAGATTCTTTTGTTCATTTTATTCTTTGATTGATTGTTGCATATAATGGTCTTACTAATCATTTGGTGTTTTTGCGGCACTTGAGGAGCAGTGTCTTCTTCCAAGTGGAGTTCTTGTTCGTGTTGGATTCACTGCACTTCTGACTTAACTTCCTAGAGGAGTTTTCCCACAGGAGCTACAATTTCCTAGCTCCTAGTAGATTAGACTAGTATATTGGTAGTATAGACTTAGGTATATTCTTAGGATTATATTTGTTAGGCATAAGTTGTGAGAGCCTGTTCTCACACATCCTTGTATAACTTGGACTCTCTGAACTCTCTCTCTATCTCTCTCTACTCATCTCTCATCGACTCAATTTTTCCGTATCGATTTCTTTTTCATTTTGATTTTGTTTGTTGCATTCGAAAAATCCAAAAAAAATTATAAAATCAAAAATACCAAAAGGATTTCATCTCTTATATAGTAGCAACATCCACTAGGCATCCATATTTAGGTTGCATTCTTCTTGCTAGATTTTAATTCAGTCAAATTGCCTTACTCGTAGAATGGCTAGAGACAAGTACACATTTCTATCTCTTCTAAGCTCCTGCCATCCATTGCACTTGGCTTAAAACTAAAAAGACCATCTTGTGTTTGCAGAGATTAAAAAGCGAGACCTACTACATAGAATAAACTTCTTAAATATCAAATCAATTTCCAAAGGAGACATAAAAATTGCTTGAAAACTTGTCTGAGCTTTTTACCGCTACTTTGTTGATTGATTATCGTGTACACACTATATGATCACATAAGTTCACAAACTAATGGGTTTCTATCACATCTCCTTGAGCAACCATAGGGTCTGGATTCGCACATCGATCTTATCTAGATTGCAGGTTGATTTTAGAGGTCTGCACCTTGGTAGGTTTTACTTAGGACACGTACAATTGTACTAAAATAGTTGTTTACGTACTATTACTTTCGCGTAGCAGACCCTAGAAAAAATTCAAATTTGCTCACTTGACTTGAGATTGATTGGTCTTTGTTTGATTGGAGATTGATTGATTAGGATTACTAATTTTTAGTTGAGATTGATTGATATCGTTTCCTTCCTTGAGTTGTGACTGTTTCGAAAAGAGTTTTCAAAAATTGACCCATGGAAGGAAGGAGATCCCAAAACCTAGAGCTTGTACCTCCTTTGGGTGCTGATGCCCAAGCTTCTACTTCTACCTCGATGCCTTCCACATCCAATCCTGCACCTCCTAGGCCTCAAACTCCCATTCACCATTTCATTGATTCGGAGGATGACTCTGATTCCACACAATTCGAGGATTTCAAAGAACTTCCTCCACTTCTTTTTGTACATCCTCCACCACCACCACCAATTTGTAGGTTTCAACCTCCTCCCTATCCTAACTTTCCCAATCAACCACCACTGGAGAGAGGTCCACAACCTAGTTTACAACACCTGTTTGAAACACAGCTTCAAATGAATACCCTTTCCTAACAGGTGCAACATCTTACTCAAGTTGTTAATCTTTTAGCAAACCCCCAACCTCAACCTCAAGCTCCTTAGGCACCTCAACCTCGTAGACCTCAACTACAGGATTATTATACTCCCACAGTTGCACAGCCTATGCCTATGGTACGCTATCCCGCTGGGGGTTGTGCTGCTGAACTAAAGCCGAACTTGATTGCACTTATTCCTCACTTCCATGGTCTTGCTTCTAAGGACCCATTTCAGCATTTAGAAGAGCTGAAAAATCTCACCCAATCCTTGGGTCCGCAAGGCCATGATTAGCACACTTTGCTAATGAAAATTTTCTCCTTCTCACTAAAAGACAAGGCCACCTTTTGAGTTAGAACACTTGCACATACTACACCAATAGAGATCTGGGGTACTTTGGAACATGAGTTCTTAAAGAAGTATTTTCCTATAGGCTGCACTAACTCGTTGAGGCATTCTATCACCACTTTCACCCTAAATTCAGGAGAAAAAATGCATGGGGCTTGGGAACGATTCCATGAGCTTCTGCAAAAGTGTCCCCACCATGGTGTCCCATACTGGCAACTAATCTAGATCTTCTATCATGGGCTCCATGATGACATAAGGAATTTTATTGATGCTGCATGTGGAGGCAATTTCTTATGTAGGGACGAGAACTCAGCCTTTGAGCACTTTGAAGGCATGGCAGAAAACTCTATTAACAATGCTTCGATGAGCGTGTTCAATAGAAAGTCCTCACATTCCCATTCACATACGAGGGTACACAAAGCCCAATCCAACATATGAGACTTAGAGATAATGGCTAGTTAACTGGATAAGGTGGGCTTAATAGAGAAGAAAATAGATGAAGTATGGAAATTCCTATCTAAACCTTCATCTTCTTCTTCTTAGTGTCCTGCACCTTACACTTCTCCTCAGTTTCCCACAGGGAGGGAAATTGTGAATAATCTTTCTGTGACACAACCAACACTACTAGACTTTTCATTTTCATATCCTTCACAGGTTAGCGAAACCTTTGTTCCTCTTTATATTGAATTCCCTACACCTTCCAGAGCTTCGGAGAAGCTCCACGCAATTCACAATGACGCATATTCCCAAACCTACAACCCTGGATGGCATTATCATCCAAATTTCTTGTGGTTAGTGGGATAAGCTCGGATAGGTAGTGTTAATATGGTGAAATTATCGTTGAAATGAGTATAGTGGTTAACCTAAATCGAGCCTAACCATCTTTTTACAAAATTTTTAACCTAGCCTACTTAATTTTTATTTTGGTCACTTTTACGCCTAGGGTCGAACTCAGGGAGGTGGGGATTAAGGGTGAATAAGCTTCTACGCCTTTCCTACAACGAATCTTTTCCATGCGTTTATTATGTTTTTGGTTTTTTTCTATTTAAGATTTTTTTGCTGATAATTTTGTCCTTGTGGTACACCCTCAAAATCAAGTCCTTGGCTTTGAGACAATTTAGGGTTCTAAAAAAAACTGGTCTTGCTATTCACAAGACTGAGTACCTGCAAGACAAAGATTATCTTTCTCTTTTACTATTTTTTTATTTTTCTAATAGCAGGAAATAAAAGGAAATAGAGGTTGCTCATAAAGAAATAAATATAGTCTATATATATATATAGATGTATATATATTATATATATAGGGGTGGGGGTGGAGGTGGAAATGGCGTTTAGCACAGTGTTGAGTTGGTTGACGTCTAGGAAGATGCAGCCAATAGGATGAAGTGCCTCGTGGAGTGTAGGATGGATGTGTGAAAGTGTGTGCGAAGGTGCTTTCTCTACACGGGTATCGGGGAATATCAGCAACTGGTGCAGATATTCCTGCGAAACAACGCGTGGTGTAGGGATACAGGTAGGTGATATGAATGTAAATATATATATATGTAAATATATATTTATATGTATATAAAGGGTTGTAATTATATAGGTGTATATGTAGTTATATATATATATATATTTATAACTAGATATATATGTATATATGTCTAACTATATAGATATAGATATATATATAGTAATATACGTATATAGATATATATATATGTATATATGTATTCATATCTATAGATATATATGTATATATGTATGTATATATGTATATATATGTGTATAAATATATATATATATATATATTTATTTACGCATGTATGTATATATACTTATATATAGTGTATAGGTATGAATATGTATATATATATATATAAATATATATATATATATAAAAGTATATATATAGGTGTGTACAAGTGAGTATGTGTGTGTATATGTGAGTGTGTACAAGTGTGGTGTGTGTATGTGTGTGCCAGCTGGAGAGTGAGGGAGTGGCTGTGAGAGAGAGTGCGGGTGTTTAAGGCGTCTGGTGGAGGCAGCCGTCGTCTGATGGTGCGGGTGTACGCAGGCACGCGTAGGCGCAGGCGCGCAAGGGTGCACGTGCGCGCTGGAGGGAGTAGGCGTGAGGGAGAGGGCAACGCAGCGTGCTGCGTAGCGCAGCGCACCGCACTGCAGGCTGGAGCGGGAGTGGGGCAGACGGGTGTAGGTGCTGGAGCAGAAGCGGGCGGGAGGGAGCGTACACGAGCGCAGGCACGCGCTACAGGCTGGAGGCCGTAGTGGCGAGGAGAGAGAGCGTGCGATGACCGAATAAGTGAGAAACTTTCCGGTCACTGCACTATAGCTACATTGTCGGGCAGAAATGCGTGAATAGTAGCTACAGTGCCCGCGCGGCTTGGACAACTGGTTGCGGCGAGTTCTACGTGTGTGGGCTTGCTAGAAGGCGCCTGCGCGCATGGAAGGAGCTTGCGTCGGCTACTGCAGGGGCACGTGGTGGCTTGCGCGCTGGTTGGAGGCTGCTGCGTTGCTGCTAGAGCTTTGATGCTTGGAGCTGCGGCATTGGCGTGAAGGTCTTCAGCGATGGAAACAGAGAATGAACCCACCATGCCCACCTGCTCTTGGATGAGCTGGGTGGTGGTGGAACTCACGGTGGTGGTCGTGGGACCACTGTGAGCCTGCTCCTGCTCGCAGTGTATCTCTTCAGTGGGAAGAGGTACTACGTATGGAGGGGAGAGAGGGAGGAAGATGGCCTGGAGGAAGGATCTGCGGGTGTGTCTCTATGTGCCAGGATCTCCCTCGCAAGGAAGCAGGTAGTGCTTTTTAAAGGAGAGTGAGGCATGCACAGCCATGCCTTGGGTGTGCATGACCAACCATGCAGCTGGCAGGGCATGCACTGGCAGAGAATGGCGCAAAGAAAGGTCAACCCCATGCCCTGAGCCGCGCGGAGAAGAAGAACTTCAAAGCAAAATAAAAAAATGAGGATAGTGAAATTGCGAGGCAGCACTTGAAGAAGATGTTATTTACATGGCCAGTTATTCACTTTCCTCCCCTCTCAAATAAATGCATGCATGTGTCTTTTTTTACAAATGCAACTATGGCTACCTAATATGCAATGGCAGTGCCAGGAAATAACACAAGATGGCATTTTTATTGGTGTATTTTTGCTGTGCAATCATACCCCCTTGATTATCTTTTGCTAGCCCCTAGCAAAACATTTTTGTATTGTATTTAGAAATGATCTTAAGCTGATGCTTTTCTTCTGAGGCGATATAGGTGTGTTTATTTGTTGGATATTGTGAGAACTAATTGCAGAGAAGACTACCAGTACTTTAAGTCTTATGTGACATAGCTCATCTCTCGACTAACCTAGACTCTTGATATTTAAACCTTAAGAACGATTTCCAGGAATTAGGAGGTTTTTGCTGTACTCGAGAGCTCAAGCGATTATGGCTTGTGCATAGTGAAGGATCAAGACTGACCAGATGAACATTAAGACTCAACCCCAGGGTTTCACGAATTTTTTTAAGTGCAGGTTGGTCCTAGTTTCAGCTCGTGCCTTCGGATTGACCCCTTAAAAAGATGACGGGAAACTCAACCCTCATTTTTTTCTTTTGTGTCTCAAAGAATATATGGTAGAAACGGGGTATTTGTAAATTTGCCCTGAAACATTTTTGAGGGAGACGAATTTACAGGCATTTGCAAGATATACTGACTTATTTGCACAATTTTCTTTTATGTACATATTTACAGATGGATGGAAGCTGCATGATACTATATAATACCCAGATCCTATAGATGCCTATCCACCCCCCCATGCCAAACGATGCTATGTCCTCATATTCATGCAGGGTAGGGTAGAGGAAGGTCCAAAGATCGGGTAATGAGAGCTGAGGTGCACGGTATACAGTAGGGTGGTAGGGTGGGTGGTGAAGTGAAAAGGTGCGAAGTGAAGTGTTTGTGGCAGTGGCGGAGTGTTGTTGGGGTGCCTCCCAACGAGCGCTGAATTTAACGTCCCCAGCTGGACTCAGAATGATGCTCGACATTAGTTACCCTCCAGCAAGGTAATAGTTTCTCCAACAGGGGCAAGTTCATGAGTAAGATAAGGTTTTAAACGCTACCCATTGACTGTAAATTTATGCCCAGATTTGGGATCTTCAATTTCAACAGCCCCATTGGGAAATGGTCTCGAGACCAGGAAAGGATCAGTCCATTTGGACTTCAATTTCCCTGGAAAGAATTTGAGCCGGGCGTTGTAGAGCCAAACTTGCTGAGATGGCTCAAATTTCTTCCGCCGAATACGGCTGTCGTGAAAAGCCTTAGTACGCTACTTGAAAGTTAAGGCAGAATCATAGGCTTCACGACGGAGCTCTTCTAGCTCTTGGAGTTGGAGTTTCCTTTCTCGACCACACAGGTCTGGGTTGAGGTTACATTGGCGAACCGCCCAATAAGCGCGGTGCTCCAGCTCCACGGGAAAATGACAAGGCTTCCCCTAAATGATTTTATAAGGAGAAATACCAAGGGGAGCCTTGAAGGCGGTCCGATACGCCCAAAGTGCGTCAATCAGCTTGTCAGACCAATCCTTACGGTCAAGCCGAACCATTTTTTGGAGAATTTGCTTGATTTGCCAGTTCGACACTTCCGCCTGGTTATTTGTCTGAGGGTGATACGGAGATGCGATACAATGGTGGACTCCATATTTCCTTAGAAGTGCCCGAAAAGAAGCATGGGTAAAATGGCTTCCTCCATCTGAGATAATGGCTTGAGGGATCCCAAAGCACGCAAAAATGTGGTCTTTGACAAATCGAGTGGATGTGACATGGTTAGCATGGCGCGTGGGAATAGCCTCGATCCATTTCGAAACATAATCAACAGCAACGAGGATGTATTCAAAGCCATTGGAAGGAGGAAAGGGACCCATGAAATCAATTCCCCAAATGTTGAAAATTTCAGCAGCTAGGATGGGTTGCAAGGGCATCATGTCACGACGTGACATTGACCCTAACGACTGGCACCTAGTGCAATGTTTGGTATAATTGTGTGCATCCTGGTGAAGGGAGGGCCAAAAGAAACCTCATTGCAACACCTTGGCTGCAGTTTTCCTCCTAGAGAAATGGCCTCTGTAGGCCTGATTGTGACAGAAGGATAGCACACTGGGGAATTCGCTGTTAGGAATACAGCGATGGATGATCTGATCAGCACCTATTCGAAAAAGAAGTGGATTATCCCAGAAATAATACTTTGCTTCTGCAATGAGACGCTCGCGCTGGTTTTTAGGCCAGCCACGTGGAAGGGAACCAGAAGCAAGGTAATTGGCAATGTCGGCATACCAAGGTCCACTTGCCACATTAATTGCCAATAGGTGCTCATCATGAAAAATCTCATTGATTGGCAAGGTAAGTCCAATGTGGTCAGGGTCCAGTCTAGAGAGATGATCAGCCACAACATTCTGGGCTCCGGCCTTATTGCGGATGTCAATGTCAAATTCTTGGACCAGAAGGATCCAATGAATCAATCTAGGCTTGGCATCCTTCTTGTGCATGAGATGGCGAATGGCCGCATGGTCAGTGAAAACAATAAAATGTGAGCCCAAAAGATAAGAGCAGAATTTCTCCAACCCAAAGACGACTGCTGGTAGTTCTTTCTCAGTGGTTGTATAATTACGTTGGGCCTCGTCCAACGTCTTACTGGTGTAGTACACCACGAAGGGGTGTCTATCACGTCTTTGTCCTAGGATGGCTTCAACTGCAAGGTCAGAAGCATCACACATGAGTTCAAAGTCGAGGGACCAATCAAGTGGCTGGAGAACAGGGGCCTTGGTGACAACATCACGCAGCTACGTGAATGCTCATATGCAGTTGGGGCCCATATCAAAGGGCACATCGGTCGATAGGAGGTGAGTTAAAGTCGAGAAATCTTGGAGAAGTCTTTGACGAATCTCCTATAGAAACCGATGTGTCCCAGGAAGGAGCGGATTTGTTTGACAGAGCAGGCACAGGTAAATCAGCAATTACATCAAGCTTAGCTCTATCAACCTCGATACCCCTATCAGAGATGATATGCCCGAGAACAATTCCCTCGTGTACCATAAAATGACTTTTTTCCCATGAAAGCACGAGGTTCACATCAATACATCTCCTAACGATACGAGTCAGGTTGGCAAGACAGTCATCAAAAGAGGGTCCAAAGATCGAAAGTCATCTACGAAAACCTCGAGAAAGTCACCCACCATGTCATGGAATATCGCCAGCATACATCTCTGGAAAGTTGCTAGCGCGTTACAAAGTCCGAACGACATTCTTCTAAATGCAAAGGTGACGAAGTTGCAGGTAAAGGTGATTTTCTCTTGGTCTCGGGGGTCAATTGCCACCTGGTTATATCCAGAGAATCCATCCAGGAAACAGAAAAATTTATTTCCCGCTAACCGCTCCATGATTTGGTCAATGAAAGGTAGCGGAAAGTGATCTTTCTTAGTTGCAGCATTCAGTTTCCTATAATCTACACACACTCTCCAAGATGTAGGATTGCGTGTAAGGATGGATTCGCCCCTATCATTGACACGGATGGTGAGTCCCGCCTTTTTGGGCATGACGTGAATTGGACTCACCCAGGGGCTATCGCTGATTGGGTAGATTATACCTGCATCCAACCACTTAATAATTTCCTTTTTAACGACCTCCCGCATGTTGGGGTTGAGACGTCGCTGCATCTCACAGGAAGGTCGAGCCTCCTCCTCCGTATATATACAGTGAGTGCAGTAGGGGGGCGAATTCCAGTTAAGTCTGATAAAGACCATCCAATGGCTGCCTTGTGTTCCATAAGGACCTTTGTTAGTTTGCACTCTTGCTCCCTGGTCAATTTTGAACTGATGATTACGGGGAGAGTTTCATTTGGTCCCAGGAAAACATACTTAAGCATACTAGGTAGCTTTTTCAGCTCGGGAGTGGATGGTGAAAGATCTGGCATTCCTTGGGACGAGAGTGTCCTAAGCAGATCAGAAGAAAATAGGTCAGGAGGAAGAAGTTGGCTCTCAGTTTGGCCAAGAAGAGGGGCATCTTGGATAGATGGATACAAAAAAGGATAGCCCCAGTGAGTAGTATGTGGGCTCAAGGTCCCAGTGTGGAGTTGCAATTCCGCCTGATTTGGCGGGAAAGAAAGGGCAATCCGGTCTTCAAGAGTGTGGACCGGTGGTGAGTAGCCCGAATATGACTCAGACCACAAGGTATGGGAAGCGGAGAAAACCTCGTCAGAAGTCTGGTCAGGAGAAGGTGCGGGAAAAGGAAGGGATGGGGGAATGTCACAATATGTGTCGGTCAGGCAATCGTCACTGTTTAAAGGCAATCCGCAGCAGTTAGAATAGGTCCCAATTAGTCTGATACACGCGCTGACAGCCATGTCCTCGTCAGACGTGTCATCCTCGATGCAATCGCAATCAAAGTTCTTGGCTGCCTTGAAGATGTTAAGTTTGAGCTTCTCAGATCCAACGGCAATCTCAATATAGCCTGACTTGCAGTCGATATGGGCATGGGCTGTGGCAAGAAAGGCCAACCAAGGATGATCGGACAATCAGAAAGTGATCTAGGAACTTCCATATCCAAAACAAGAAAGTCAACAGGAAAACAGAGACTGTTGACCCTAATCACCACGTCTTCCACCACACCCTTTGGTATTTTGACAGAACGATCTGCCAACTGTAACGTGATAGGGGTGGGTTTCAGATTTCCTAAGGCAAATTTCTCGAGCATGATGGTTGGTATAAGATTGATGGAAGATCCTAGATCAAGCAGAGCACGGTTAAAATTGCAGCCTTGGATGCTACAAGAAATAAGCTGTGTGCCCGGATCTTTCTGCTTCGGTGGTAGATTTGACGGTATAGAACAACTCACATAAGGGGAGAGAACCATTGGATTCTTTGTTTTCTTTGACAGTCGCCTGGGTGTTGTGTAGTCTTTGAAAAATTGGGTGACAGTAGGTATGTGGTCGATAGCCTCTAGCAGGGGTACCTTGATTTCAACATCCCTGAATAAATTACGTAGGTTATCAAAGGCTTGTGTATCCTTTTTCTTGCCTTTTGGCTCCCTCAGTCGAGCCTCAGGGAATGGGACTGATTCTGGCTCCAGTTTGGGTGTATCTTCCTCTCGCAAATGCGGTGCGCATCTCGAATGAGAGGGTGATGAAGAAGATGGGCCAGGATCAGGTCAAGGTGGATTGACGGTTTGCTTACCGCTCCTCGTAGTAATCTCATTAGACGATGCGGGTCCAGTGGGATCATAAGGTGGAGGAGGGTTTACGATAAGGACATAAGAGTGAGGTGCTGCAGCGGGATTAGCCTGAAATCTCGATGGAATGCTCGGAGCCTGCAGAATCTGATGAACCTGCCCCTGATTAGGTAATACCTGTGGTTGAGGACCACGGGGTAAGAAATTTCACGGGTTGGGAATAGGTTGGGCTGGAAGAGTGCCCTGAGATCGAGTCGCCATGCGTAGTTGACTGATCTCAGCATTCTGCTGTGCCAATTGGTGCTGAAGAGAGGTCACGTTCTCTTCATGGCGCTTCGACATTTCCGTCATCATTTGCATCAATTTCTCAAGAGGACTTGATGCGTGTTCTGTTTGCGGTATGTAAGGAGCCGATGGCGGATTCGCCCCAGGATTAGACTGGGCCCTTGGGACGACAGGTGCAAACGGTTGCACTGGCCCACCCGTGGGGTTTTGGCACTACGGGTTGCTGGACCATACGAAGTTTGGATGATTTCGCCACCCTGGGTTATAAGTAGCAGAGAACGGGTTGTTTCCTAGGGCGCAAGCATCTTCTAAGCCAGAAGACGAGTTCGCATGTAAATGCACATCCGAGCACACGGAGGCTTGGTCCTCCGTGTCAAAATACTGGCTTGCAGAAGCCAGATCCACATGACTTACTGAATCGCTCGGCACAACGCTCGGTAAGGAAGATCTTACAAGGTTTCTAAGGATAAGCCTGGTGTTGGAAGAATTAGGATTGTGACGAAGTGGTGAGGTGGGGGTGTTTGCCATAGATCGGGCGGGATTGGCCAGAAGCTCGTCCAGCTTCTTGTGCACGATAGAGACTTCATCCAATTTTTGTGCGATAAAGTTAAGATAAGTGGATGAATGGGCGGGTCCCGTGTCAACCTCGTGAACATTACGGGGTAGGCTGGTACGATTAAAGGCGACAATGGAGGCATTATTCATTGAGTTTTCGCTCATGTTTTCAAATAATTCAAATGCTCCATTCTCGTCTTTATTCATGAAATTCCCTCCACAGGAAGCATCTACAATCTGCTTCAAAGTCTCATTTATCCCATAATAGAAAATCTAGGCTATATGCCACTTAGGCAGACCGTGGTGCGGATACTTCCGGAGGAGGTCATTATACCTCTCCCAAGCCTCATGAAATTGTTCATCGTTTTGTTGCGTAAAGGAAGTTATAGCACGACGAAGCGCATTGGTTTGCCCAATTGGGAAGAATTTCTTGAGAAATGTTGTTCGCATCTCTTCCCAAGAATGGATGGTTCTCCCAAGGGTGCGTAACCATTGCAACGCTTTATCCCGCAACAAACGTGGGAACATTTTCTTGAGGACGATTGATAACCAGATATTTCTTGGTTTAACCATTTTAGTTAATTGGGTTAAGTCTTCCAAATGGAGAAAAGGATCTTCACTTGCAAGACCATGGAAGTGGAAGTTAATCAGGCCAATTATGTTGGGCTTCAATTCAAAGTCATCCTCGCCCATGGGGACCCAAATTTGTCCTATGGTCTCTGTAGCAGCAGGATTTTGATAGGAGCTAAGAGACCTAGGCTCCTCCCGTTCGGGAGGATTCTGTATTTCCTCCAAGGTTTCCCTAATGACTTCAATTTTCTCATTATACATTTCCATTTAGGCTTGGAGGCAGGTTATGGGGTCCATGGCTCCACCACCTGGTGGGTTTTGAGGGCGGTTTCCTCCCTCGGGGTTTGGGGGTGGGCATGCAGCCATGTTTATGGAGGAGGAAGACGATTCAGTTTCTGTTCTTCTAAAATTATCAGACAATTCAAACAATTCAGGGTTCTATGACCTCCTCCCAAACATGCACTACCGCAGGAAGAATTGGGGAGATAAGAAGGGAAAAGGAGATGAGAGAAATGATGCCGCAAAGGTACACTTGATGACAAATCAAGACAATCAAAGCCCTAACCTCTATAGTGTGCCCTTGACCTAAAGATCTAAGTTACCTACTATCACGACCTACGGAACCAAATGCGAGCACCGTGGAACCACCGAGCCAGATTGAAAGGCCGTATGCCCTAGTCTTAGACACCTGATAGCATGTAGGAACCCGCACTACCACGTAGGCGCTACACGCAGGTAGTTAGACCTCCAATCCTTAATAAGGGTCAAGTTGCTACCAGTTTTAATTAGAGGCTTAGGATCAAGTGCTTCTGGAATGTGAAGGGTGTTGTTTACGGGTAATGCCCAAGTGCGTTGATTTTAGAGAGTGTGTAAACCAAGCATGCAACGGGGAAATTTCCCCGAATTGGAGTTTTAGATGGTGAATGGTTTTTAGAATTTCAACCTTTAAGTAGTATAGAGTTTAAGATTTCGCTGAATTACCAATTCAACCAATCTCCGGGTTTTGAGAAAATACAGGTTTTTTCTATGCCCAACAAACCCTTCTTCAATGTGAGTTAGTTAATGCATGCTAAAAATGCAGTGGGCTTCCCTAGGTGGAAATTTCTATGTGTGGATGCACGAGTCAATTTTAAGTTAGTGTGAAATGGAGCGAAAGCACTTCAATTCAAGTGCTCCCAATCACCAAAATGATGTTCCACACACAAGGCTCAACCACAAGATAAAAGAAAATCAAAATGTTGGGGTTGAAATATTCGGGATCCAATCTTAGGCACGTGAAAGGTCGTGGTGGGGTTGGAATCAACTCAATTCCAAGTCTCCCCACCGAAATGTGATCCCAAATTGTGGATGAATGAGGCAAGGAGGGATGGCAATCAATCTATTTAATCCTGCCTCAAAGAATACTTCACATGTCGAAGATTCAAGAATCAAGATTCTTTGATCTTCGCTATGTGAAGTTTGGCGGGAAATCCCGGGGCGATGGGAGTGATGGCAAACAATCAAGCAAGTGATTTTTAATCCACTTGCCTCAACAGATCTCAAGAAGTTTTTTTTTTTTTTTTTTAGGTTTTCATTATGGTGACCAGTTGACCTAAGTTGCTAAGAGAGAGAGACTTACCTTTTCAGCAACGTGGGCGAAGCTCCAGTGCGACGCTGGCAACTTCACGCTCTCGTTCCCACCTTAGATCTATCCACATCTCAGAATTCCTCTGCTTGCCTCCTCCTTGCAACTGGTTCACCTGCACACCAGCAAACAAAAACACCCATGAAGAGAAGGGTGTGAGAAGAGAAAATCAAAGAAATGGAGTCGAAACTTACCTCAATGCGCACCTCCCTGGCAACAGCGCTAAAATAAGGATGGGATAAGCTCGGATAGGTAGTGTTAATATGGTGAAATTATCGTTTTACAACCCTAAATCGAGCCTAACCATCATTTTACAAAATTTTTAACCTGGCCTACTTAATTTTTATTTTGGTCACTTTTAGGCCAAGGGTCAAACTCAGGGAGGCAGGGATTAAGGGTGAATAAGTTTCTATGCCTTTCCTACAACGAAACCTTTTCGTGCGTTTATTATGTTTTTGGTTTTTTTCATTTTAAGATTTTTTTGATGATAGTTTTGTCCTTGAGGTACACCCTCAAAATCAGGTCCTTGGCTTTGAGCCAATTTAGGGTTCCAAAAAAACTGGTCTTACTATGCACAAGATCGAGTACCTGCAGGACAAGGATTATCTTTTCTCTTTTACTATTTTTTTATCTTTTTAATAGCAGGAAACAAAAGAGAAATAGAGGTTGCTTGTAAAGAAATAAATATTGTCTATATATATATATATAGATGTATATATATTATATATATAGGGGTGGGGGTGGAGGTGGAAATGGCGTGTAGCACAGTGTCGAGTTGGTTGACGTCTAAGAAGACGCAACCAACAGGATGAAGTGCCGCGTGGGGTGTAGGATGGATGTGTGGAAGTGTGTGCGGAGGTGCTTTCTCTATGCGGGTATCGAGGAATATCAGCATCTGGTGCAGATATTCCCGCGATATAACGCGTGGTGTAGGGATACAGTTAGGTGATATGAATGTAAATATATATTTATATGTATATATAGGATTGTAATTATATAGGTGTATATGTAGTTATATATATATATATTTATAACTAGATATATATGTATATATGTATATAGATATATTAGTATAAGTATCTATGTATATAGATATATATATATGTATATATATATATGTATATATGTATTTATATCTATAGATATATATGTATATATATGTGTATAAATATATATATATATAAATATATATATATTTATTTATTTATTTATGTATGTATGTATATATACTTATATATAGTGTATAGGTATGAATATGTATATATATATAATGTATATAAGTATATATATAGGTGTGTACAACTGAGTGTGTACAAGTGTGGTGTGTGTGTGTGTGTGTCTACTGGAGAGTGAGGGAGTGGCTATGAGAGAGAGCGCGGGCGTTTAAGGCGTCTGGTGGAGGCAGCCGTCGTCTGATGGCGTGGGTGCACGTAGGCACGTGCAGGCACAGGCGCGCAAGGGTGCGCTAGCGCTGGAGGGAGTAGGCGTGAGGGAGAGCGCAATGCAGCGTGCTGTGGGATAGAGCGGGAGTGGGGCAGACGGGTGCAGACGCTGGAGTGGAAGCGAGCAGGAGGGAGCATACGCGGGCTCAAGCGCGCACTACGGGATGGAGGCGGTAGTGGCGTGGAGAGAGAGCGTGCGGTGACTGGATAAGTGAGAAACTTTCTCGTCACCTCACTGTAGCTACAGTGTCGCGCAGAAACGTGTGAATAGTAGCTACAGTGCCCACACGGCTTAGACAACCGGTTGCAGCCGGTTCTACGTGCGCAGGTGCGCTGGAAGACGCCTGCGCATGCGGAAGGAGCTTGCGTCGGCTATTGCAGGGGTGCGCGGTGGCTTGCGCGCTGGCTGGAGGCTACTGCGCTGCTGCCGGAGCTTTGAAGCTTGGAGCTGCGACAATGGCATGATGGACTTCAACGATGGAAACAGAGAATGAACCCACTAGGCCCACCTGCTCTTGGATGAGCTGGGCGGTGGTGGAACTCACAGTGGTGGTCGTGGGACCACTGTGAGCCTACTCCTGCTCGTAGTGTATCTCTTCAGTGGGAAGAGGTACTGCGTATGGAGGGGAGAGAGGGAGGAAGATGGCCTGGAGGAAGGATCTGCGGGTGTGTCTCTTTGTGCCAGGCTCTCCTCGCAAGGAAGCGGGCAGTGCTTTTTAAAGGAGAGTGAGGCATGCACAGCCATGCCCTGAGTGTGCATGACCAGCCATGCAACTAGCAGGGCATGCACTGGCAAAGAATGGCATGAAGAAAGGTCAGCCCCATGCCCTGAGCTGTGTGGAGAAGAACTTCAAAGCAAAATAAAAAAATGAGGATGGTGAAATTGCGAGGCAGCACATGAAGAATATGTTATTTACATGGCAAATTATTCACTTTCCTCCCCTCTCAAATAAATGCATGCATGTGTCTTTTTTTACAAATGCAACTATGGCTACCTAATATGCAATGGCAGTGCTAGGAAATAACACAAGATGGCATTTTTATTGGTGTATTTTTGTTGTGCAATCAGTTAGGAAATACACAATGACCTACTTTCCAACAACCTTCTACACCACCACTTCACAACCCGATCGGAGCACCACCTCCACAACAACACGGGTATCAACTGCATGCCTACCAGCAACGCCAACCCGTGATAGCCCAATGTTCTCAACCTGGGCCTACATGAGATGAACAGTTGGGGAATATCATTAAAGCTCTTCCTGACATGCAACAACAGATTATTGCTATGTAGCAAAGATAGGATGCGGCACTAGCTGAGATGAGAGCCCAGCTATCGCACTGGATGGAATCCCATCAAACACATTCACTTCCATCTCAAGCACAACCCAATCCAAGGAACATACTTGCCCAGAGGTATGTTCAACCTGGACCTCTAGTGCAAGGTCAAGCACATGCCATTTCACAACCCTTGCACGAACCTAAGCTTTACACTAACCTAAATACTTCCGATTCTCAAACCCAACCACCTCTTCTATTGAATATTGAAATACCATCTACATATAGAGCTAAATTGAATGCCATCACAACTAGGAGTGGTAGAAGCACTGTAGATCCACCATTTACTCATACATCTTTTCCTGGACCTTCGACTTCCACTCCATCTGATTCAACTCTTCCTAATTCTTCTCAACCTAGGAATGACCCACCCATTAAAACTTCTATCCAATTTCCAGAGGGTTTAAAGAAGAAGGGAAAACGAAAGAAAAGGCAGTCTAGTGTGGCTCCTGAGGAGGATCTACTCAAGCTCTTTGAGCAAGTCCATATGAACATACCCTTGTTGGATGCAATTTGCCACATTCCTCTTTACACTAAGTACCCGAAAGACCTATGCACACCTAAGCGTAAAGCTAGAATGCAAAAGGGGAGTAGTCCAATCATTCTCTCGGAGCAAGTGAGTTACATCATTTCTAGTAGCCTCCCTACTAAGATGAAAGACCCAGGCACTCGTCTTCTTTGTTGTATGATAGGAAGCACTACATTCAATAGAGCTTTACTTGATCTAGGTGCTTCCATCAATCTTATCCCAACCTCCCTACTGACACATTTCTAGTTTGGCAATCTAAAGCCAATCGAGGTGTCCCTGCAATTAGCTGACAAATCAATTAAGACATTGATGATAACATCATCATCAGTCATAACTAGATTTAATTAGTCAAAATCAATTGACAAATGCTCCTACATAATCAGCGGAGAGTCGTAATTCATTACATACCCTTTCTGAGAAGAGTGCACTAAAATAGGGATAAATCTACAGTTTTAGCAGTATATTATGAAGGTAGAATAATCATTGGGTTTCCTAAGGGTTAACTAAAGGCCAAATGTTCATTAATGTCTAATAATAGGGTCCATGCAAATAGAAATGGGTTTTCGCACATTTCGACAACTAACACAGCTCCCAAAACCCTAATTTCAGACCTGCTTAAGTAACAAAGGTTCTGGTTAGTATAAAATTTATCTAAACCTCCTAAAATTTATAGAAAAATATTTCATAAGGTTTGTTATCCTTGATTTGACCATTGAAATCCATTTTGACCTAAAATAGAGTCTCAGATAGGAAGTTGCCGTAATTTGGGTTTTTGCATAAATTGCATAGTCAAACTTGGTCAAAACCAAAATCTAACTTCACCATTAGATTCCTTGGGTCCAAATTAAGTGTGTACCAAAATTTGCACCCAATTAGAGATCATCTTGACCTAGTTTGCATTTTAGTCCTGCCAAACTATTTCTATTTCTCACCAGCACCTAGCTTCTGAAATTCTTGCAGTCAAGTCCTTAAGATTTTCTTCTTCTTTGCAGATAGGTCCCTTCTTCCATTGGTGTGAACAGAAGTTCCACCGCTGAGACTCGAGCGATGATTTCTTACTTGATTCTCAATCAAACAATCCCAAAATTGAACCGGAGATTCCTTGAGGAATTCTCTTCCAAATGTGACCGGCCATGAATCCTATTTCCTTCCCAATCTCCCATGCGAACACATGGACGATGTGGGTATCCTACAAGCGTAAAATCTCCCAACTTCCAAGCTTGGAATGCCCCTTGAGCCCTATAGAAACACCCCCGATGCAAACCTCCCCTCCTTAGCTTTGTTTTGGCCAGATTCTACCCTTCTTCCCTCCTCTCTGGCCGAATGCTCCATGAGCTCCGATGACCTCTCTGCCTGCCCTCTTCACCCACCGCGATAGACAATAGTTGGTGGGATCATCTTCCTCAAGTTACTCCACGCATTGCGATACCAGCGAGCGCCACCCATACCCCTTCATCGTCGCCGCTTCTCCCACCGGAGGCTTCACCTTCTCCAACCCTAGCCATACCACAACCGATGCCTTCCTCTCTTTTCATCTGGTTAAGTTAGGTTAGTTAGGTTCCTCTCTCCCTCTATTTCCTTTTCCCTTTCTTTATCCCTCAATTTGACCACCATATCACCACCACCCTCGTCGTCTTCTCCATGACCGACCACACCTCCGATGAGTCCTCCACACCACCACAGGCCATTGTTTGGCTCACCAACACTTCCTACACCTTTGTTGTATCCACACGAGCAAAACCCCTTAAGAAATTGAGGGGATTGCTGCGCCAAGCACTTCACCGAACACCTCACCTTCGCTTCCACAGTTCTCCTTTGCCAACCCACCTTGACCACTCTCACAGCATGCTACCGCCACCATCACCCTTGCTATGCCGTAGCGAAGCTTCTGAGTGCTTATAACGTGGTTGTTAGGTCATTTTCACCTTTTTGGTACTGAACCCTTGATCGCCATTTACGAGCTTCTTCGTGTGACCTTGGGTGCCCAACTTCAGCGCATTCAACCTCACCTATACCTCCCAATCACGCAGGCACCTTCCAGGCATCATCCTAGGTTATCAATTGGAGGCCACAGCTTCGACTTCACCTGCAATTGGAAGAATCACCTACTGCTACTGTTGTTCAAAGGAGGGAGACAAACATAGTCCCACCTCGTGGAGTGAAGAGCGTGCGCACACGCATATATTATTTTTGTGTTCTACACTCTTCGCCCAGTAACACGAGGGGTCGGGTCCTCACTACCCTCGCACATACCTGTTTACCCAACCTATGCCACTCCTCGGTCACCACCAACGCTGGTGACCCTGGACACTGTACATGACCCGAATACCTGAGTATCTAGATCCAACTATGCTGGGTCTATGAGAGAGAAGAGGACTTCTGAGAGAGCGGGGGAGGGTTTTGCTCTCTGTGGTTGTGCTCTGTGCAACACTTAGTCACTGAAGGCCTTGGCTTCCTTGTGCTTGTCAAGGAGAAGGCTTGAGAAGAAGAAAAGTAGTTTGAAGAAGAAGAGGAGAGAAGAAGAAGTTGAAGAGAAGGGAAAGGCTTAAGGTGTGCTGGTACTGTGGCTTACACTTTAAGCCGCCTAACTTGGGAAACTATCATCTGAGGCACTGTAGCGTTCGAGTTAGTGTTTATTTATTTGATATAATTGAGATCTGATATGCATGTTTGATTAGGGCTAATAATTAGTGATTCAAATCACCATTATTTTGTCTTGACTTCTTTTTATAATGGTGAACTATTGAAATACTCATGCTTAAGATTGAATATCAATTTGAGTATATTATTATTCATTGAATATCTATTTGAATGCTCAATTACTTGTGTTCATTGATTCTTTATGCAATTAATGTTGTGAATTCCACATTTGCTCCCTATGTTCGACCTCAGACTCCATTATAGATTCTGAGTTATAAATTTTATCTGTTTTCGAGTGATTTTTACTTTCTACGATGACTACATATTTTAAAACTCCTCCTTTGCCTGCTTAAACAGACACCTCAGGGAGTGCTGGAAGATGTTACAATGCAGGTCAAGGACTTTATTTTCCTATAAATTTCATTGTACTTGACATGGTAGTACCTAAGGATATCCAAAACACTCCCATCATATTTGGATGACCTTTCTTGGCTACAGTCAAGGCAAACATAAATTGTGAGGAGGGCCTTATAGAGTTGAAATTTGGAGATCAAAAGATGAAAGTTGATATCTTTCAAGCCTAAAGGGGATCAACTTGTAGCTTAATTGAAGAAATCTATTCCTTGGATTCATTGGACAAGTTGGTCAAGGATACATTAATTAATTCACTTAATTTAGAACCTTAACACCCTTTGCCTCTGACTTTACTCTTCCTAAGACACCAGCCTTAGAAACTAAGGGCATACCTCCAATTCCTTCAGTGTCTCTAGGATCTTCTAAGATCTCCACACCTACTCCATCTGATCATGTACCTGTTGAACTTAAACCTCTCCCTGACTATTTGAAATATGTCTTCTTAGGACCAGATTAGACATATCCTGTGATTGTCAATCCCCATTTAACATCTGATCAAGAATCATGACTCTTATTTATCTTGAGAGCACATAGATAGGCTATAGGATGGAGCCTTTCTGACCTAACTGGCATTAGTTCTTCCTACTGTACACATAGAATATTCACTGAAGAAGGATCTAGACCTACCCGATAACCATAGCGTAGACTGAACCCCACACTTCAAGAGGTGGTAAAGAATGAGATGATTAAGTGGTTAGACAGTGGAATCATTTTCCCAATTTTTGATAGCCAATGGGTAAGTGACAAAGTGGTTTTGGCATGTTTTTTGAAATACGTTGGAATTGTAGTATAATTGCGCTAAACCCTCGATCAAAAATATTTGTTTTATGAAACTCATGTTGATTTTTATTCTTTTATAACATGAGTCCCAGTCGATCATCTCTAGGAGGCATGAGAAATGAGTTTTAGATTCGGATCCACTTTTCTAACCTAAATCTAACCTAACCTAATCTTTTTGGTCTTTTCTGTATTTTACGATTTTTTCGTGTTTTTTATTTTTTCTTTGAAATGCACAATGAAACCTAGATCTAAATATGCTAGCGAAAACATAATCTTAACCTAACTAATGGGCGTGTATTCACAATGATAAATAGAAGCATGTCACTAATTATTCGAAGAAAAACTAATCATTCATTGACTAATCATATGAAGTTGCAAAAGAACACATAAAAAGAACTAAACTAAGAGAATTCTAGGATCAACCAAGAGAGGCTATGAAGAAGCCTTCTTGGCCGTCCAAGAAGAGAAAGAGAGAGAGGGCGTGAGCTCATCTTCCAAGGAGAGAGAAGAGGGCATGCCCATGAAGAAGAAGAGGAGAAGAGGGTGATGGACCCTTTCTGTTATAGCCATCCTTAAACACTTAGAGTAGATCACCTTGGAGCTTTACTTGGTCATCCATGGAGGAGCACCTTAGAGCTTCACCTAGTGTTGAACGTTAACGAATCGCTATGCTAACGTGTTCGATTTTGGAAAACCTGTTGTTGTAGTTTGAAAGCGAAGAATTCGTGTTCAACAAATAAAATTTATACCGAAATGAATTCCGGGTCGAACACAGGGAGGCTATGTTGATCTATATTTGTAATTATATTTTTTTAGGATTTTTGATAAGCAAGGCGATATAATTACAATGGAGCTATCAGACTAAAAGAAAGAGAGAGAGAGAGAGAGAAAGAGAATATGCATTCAATATTTCAACTGTTTATATAATCAAACTAAATAAAAGTTACACTAGAAAGCGAAAAATCAATTACACTATAAAGCAGGAAAATTCTACACTAGAAAAGCTGTAAATAAGAATGGGAGAGAGAAGTTATCCTCCTCGACGATTGCTTGGAGGACGAGTCGGACGGGACGACGCCTGGACGAAGGAGAATGAAGCAGGACGAAGGAGAACGAAGCAGAAGAACGGGAACGAAGCAGCACGCCGTCGTCGTCGTAGGATCCACTTCCAAAGGGAAACGAAAATTTGGACTTTATCTCGCGAGGAGCATCCCGGGTGTGGGACAAGCTTCTCTTGAGCTTTGGAGGGGTAGAGAGGAGAAGGAAGGGATGAGAATTTTGTATGGAGGGGGGTCTCCTTTTATAGTTGCAAGGAGTGGGGGAAAAATGGACATTACAACTTCGAAATAATAAATGAGGGGTCTTTAATGACAGATAAATCCGTCACTAAAGCCCCCAACGTGGGCGTAGCTTCCGCGCCCATGCACGCCGCTTCAGCTGCCCGCGCGCGCAATGGCTTTGCGATCGGACGGCTTAAGTCACGCCATCACCTGCTACGCTGCACGCCCATCCGTGTGCGATCGCACGTCCCTGCCACGCGTGTAATAGCGCGTCGGCACTATCGGGCGCGCGCAGCCGTTGGATCTCCATCTGACGCTCCACGCGCCTACTTGCTTGCGCCCAATTTGAGGCTCGCAGGACTCGATCCCGCGACCTCTGCTTCGCCCGCAGCTGCATCTCCGCTGCGCTATGCCGTCGAAAAGGTCGCGCGGATGAATTAGCCAGCCGCATCCACAACCATTGGATCTTGATCCAACGGCGGAGAATCAATGCGCTGATTGAAGAAGGAAAGGTGCGGCGGTGCTGGAGGCCATTTGGGCGGCTGAGATGGCACCACGTGGTGCCATCTCAGCAGCCCATCTTGGCCATCCATCTTCTGGAAGTTGTGGATGGTGCCGTGGATGTCGGATTGACTCGATTTTTGTGTCGTTGGGCTGCGATCGTCGATCTGAATTCATCCGTGTGATTGGATTTGTCATCTGAAGTGCGGATTTTTACCATCCTGGCCCTTGATCTTCTAGGGTTCCCCGATCACTATCTGATGCTATGGATGCCTGATTAGGATGATCTTGGAGTCGTTGAACTCTAATCGTCGCCCTGATCACATCCATATGGTTGGATCTTTGATCCGAGGCCTCGATAAAATATTTGCCCTGTCCAAGCACATAAAAGGAGATAATTAACCTCCATTTTATTCAAACTACTCTAAATGCAAGATGATGCATGTTATGCAATATTTATATCATGAAATGCAATCCTATGCTTAAGAACATGCATAAATAGACATTTTAAGTAGTGTAAATGTGTTTACATCATAACCCCATGCCTATCTTTTGCTAGTCCCTAGCAAAAACTATATGCTATTTATAAAAGAATTAGGTTAGATTATTTGGACCTAAGTTATTTTCAATCATTAAGAAATTGTCAACTTAGGAACTGAACTTTCGAAGACACAACAGCGCCCGGGTATTAGCCAAAATACAGACCACCTCAAGTTCTCACCTTATTCAAAGAAAATTTTCTTTTTCTCTTTTTACTCTTTTCTAATTTTTTTGGATTTTCAAATTTTAGGGTTTAAGAGAGGCTTTCTACGGCCATTCAACTCACCCAAGATTTGATGAGAACCCTAAGTTTTAAGCATCTTATTGTGATTGTGATAGACTCATTGACCAGCAATTAAAATGGATTTCGGATTTCTACGCCTCTAGGTGACCTCAAAAAGAATTCTGCCTAAAGGTGTATCTTTACAACCGGTAGCTTTCTCCCTACTTTTATTTTTTACGGGGTCAACACAAGGGTGAATCCAGTGTATATCTCCCCGGTTTATTCTACTTCTCCTCTTCTTCTTAAGTGTTTGGGGAAATTTTAGTACATTTACTGAGCTGGGTTCTGGACAACCGGTCGATGAGCTGCTACCACCGACAACTTGCCAGCCATACTCGTGCGACGAAGTGTGGCTTATTTCTTATTTCTTTTTTCTTTTCTCCTTTTCTTTCTTTGATTTTTTTTTTTTTAAGTAGGTGGCTTCCCTGGTCTAAGATTTACCTAAGGGCAGGAAGAGAAAGGTCCAGTGACTGGGCTCTGGACAACCTACCTATGGGCTGTTACCCATGATAACTTGCCAGCCATATCACCCTAGAAGGTTCATTAACTACCCAAATTCTGTTAGAATTGCCGAACAACGAGTTAGTGCAAAGAATGTGTGTAGATGCTTAAAACTCAATTCCCTCAAATCAGAGGGCGGGTTGATAAGTCGTGTACTTATCACCCAAACTTATTTACTCCAATTATGAAAGAATTAAGATGGCGAGGACTCGAAAGACAAATCCACATTTTAGTGGATACACGGGTTGATTAAGTCCAAAGACCTGAAGGGTCTTTGTGTTCAAATCATAATGTAGTATTTCCTAAGATTGAAAATTTTCTTAAACCCAAATTCTCTTTCCTAATTCCAAATTTTTTTTTATATATAAAAGAAAATAAAACAAATCTATGGAGCTGACGAATGAATTTAGAGATGAATATCCACCCCCCCATGCCTATCTAATGTAATGTCCTCATTGTATTAAAAAGACATAAAACAGAGTGGAAAAGCGAAGAAAGCACCTGAATTACGTGAATATCAGGTCCGCTCCGAGATGAAAACTAAGAAAAACTGTATATGTGCCAAGTTTAGTGCCTTCAGCTAGGCACACTATACAAAGAAAAGAAATGAATTCATAAGTGCTGGTCAGAATTAGAATAAACAGAAGAATCCTCCGACCTATCAAAAGAGGTCCACAGATGTGGACCAGATTGTGATGCAGACCCACACCCCATAATCGAGAATATCTTAGGTTCTGGATAAAAATTACCCAAAACCTAAAATCCGAATGCAAGTGGGGTCAGGCCTGCGATTTATGAGGATGCAACCCAACACCAAAAAGTCGGGTTACAGAGAATTGAAGCTCAAAAGGATAATCGTTGAATGTGTGCTTGAGTTGAACATCCTCGAAACAAATGTTGTAAGGGTTCTGATTTGATGGTTTCAGCTTAAAAGGAACCCTTCGACCCAATCTTCCATTTCCTCCAAAATTAACTTCCCAAATCAGAACTTCCCAGCTCCTATCCCCCTTATTCAGCATATCAAATTCTAGGACCTCTTGTATATTCATCACCCCGTCTGAAATCTCCAAGTCTAAATGATGTGGCAGAATCAAAATTGACTTGGGTCTAATTATCTTAGAATTAGAATCATCAATAAGCTCAACAAGGTGTAATTGATAATCAGGGCATTGAATTGATTCCTCCAGAAAATGCGATTCTGGATCCGTAATGTGTGCCATAATAAGATCAGTTTCCTCAGTTATTGGGCTATCAAATGATCTATCAGATTCCTCAGGCCCAATTGTCTCACAGAAATCGTGTTCAGAAAACTCACGTGAGACTTCGCAACTTGAATCTTCACCATCATGATCCGTATCAATGTATGTCCCAAAATCAGTTGTCACTTTCTGTTCCAAGGAGACATATGTTTTCTCATAACCCGGCTCAGGGATCTCAGGTGAAGAAATCAGATCATCCTTAATTGGTTGTTTTAATTCAATCTGGTCAGCCTCGTAACACGTGTCCCCCCCAACAGGTGCTTGAGCGGGTTCTGTCATTAGCTTTCCTGAAGAGGGTTCATCCTGGGAATTATTCCAAGATTGAATCAAAGCAACCACGAATCTCATCCTCAATTTCGTTAATTTCCCAAGTAGAAACTCACCTGGGTTCTTATCCTTAACATCCTGGAGCCAATCTAACAAAGACTTATTCAAATCATCAATCATTTCAATCAGGGGCTCCAATCTCTCAATGCAAGGTATTGGCTGAACTTCTAAAGATTGAATGATATTCCTCAAGTTAGCCAGAACCTTATCTTGAACCTGGTTAACCTGAACCAAATGAGTTGGTTCAGGGTTGGGCGGGTTTGGGCTCAATGCAGGGGAATTAACGAATTGAGATTCGTTATACCCTTCCTGATAATAGGTCATTTCAGATTGTTGAAAAGATGGTGATGACCTAAAGGCAGTGAAATTAGAGGATGGGTAAGGATTGATGTATCCTTCTTGATTGTAGATCGTATTAGGCTGTTCATGAAAGGAAGACGATCTATAACCAATGTAGCTCTGAGAAGGATAGAAATCAGAATCAAAGTGTTCAGGGTTAGACCCTAAACATGGGGGTCCGGAATTGTATCCCCAATCCGAATTATCCCAACTAACCGATGGTTGATTATAGTACGAGTTGGGATAATCGTCATGTTGAGGATAATTCACAACGAGAGGGAAAGAGCGGGAATGCATGAAATATGTGGAAGGATTCATGAGACACGGGAGGAAGAAAGGTGCCCTACAATACAAACAATCAAACCTGTCCTTAAATGGGTTAGCCTAAAGACCTACAGACTCTCAAAACCCATCTTGAGATAAAGGAACGATTTGATCTACTTCCGTCTGTTCAATCCAACCAGTTAGAAGGAGGGACTGGGAAGAAGGTTCTTCCTTCAGCTTGCGCCTCCGGTTCCCAGTGTACCCCTCAGCCGCGATCGTTTGACTCTGCTCCCCTAGCTAGACATAAGATTGAATAGTAGAAACAGACTAATCGAAAATAATCTCGTTCTGAGTTCTGAAGAGCGAGTTCAATCCTTAAGGCCAACGTCTACTCTGTTTTATTTAGGGCTAGGTTTGAATGTGCTTTGGAATGTGATGGGCCCTTTAAATAGGTTGTGCCCTTAATGATTGATTGATTTGTGTGTGCGTGCACAACCAGTGGTTTTCAAGCAAGATTGTTTTTGATGTGATGAATTTTAAGGTTCAAATCTTGCTTAGTAGCTTTTAGGATTCAACTTTAGGTATTTTCAAACAAGTTTCATTGGCACACCAAGTTTTACAAGCACGGGTGAAAATGTTTTCCTTTGAATCTTAAAAAGAATGTGGAGTGCCTGGTAAATCCCTACGAGTTGAACCTAATTGGCAGCTATGAGTTGATTTTATTTGAAGTGGTGCGACCCAAACAATTCAAACAATTGGCCTGATGCACCACTTAATGAGGCACACAAATGATTACCTAATCTGATTTCTACTCAATTATGTGTTTGAATGTGTGTACCGGTTCCTGAGGTTGGTTTACCGGTTGAGTTTGAAAATCAGATGAGGTTGTGTACCTCTTTGAGATTTTTTTAATTTTTTTTTTCTTTTTTTAATGTGGGGGTTGGGTGAGTATGGGTGTCAAACAACAAACAATCTAACTTTAGAGTTTATAAAAACACCTAGGTTGATTGATGTTTGAATTATTATGTTGTGGAATGAAATCTAATGGGTGGGGGGTGGGGGATAACTCACAAAACCTTCCACAGCATTTTACTCCGATCTACCACTTTTGCCTGTCTCGAAAGAGTACCTGCAATCACAATAAGAAAGGAGAAAAGTGAGGTAAATGATTTGTAAGTTAGAAAACGCGGAGAGAAACCAAAGAGCGTCGCCTCCCCGGCAACGGCGCCAAAATGTTGAACGTTAACGAATCGCTACGCTAACGTGTTCGATTTTGGAAAACCCGTCGTAGTTCGAAAGCGAAGAATTCGTGTTCAACAAATAAAATTTATACCAAAATGAATTCTAGGTCGAACACAGGGAGGCTACGTTGATCTATATTCGCAATTATATTTTTTTAGGATTTTTGATAAGCAAGGTGATATAATTACAATGGAGCTATCAGACTAAAAGAAAGAGAGAGAGAGAGAAAGAGAACATGCATTCAATATTTCAACTGTTTATATAATCAAACTAAATAAAAGTTACACTAGAAAGCGGAAAATCAATTACACTATAAAGCAGGAAAATTCTACACTAGAAAAGCTGTAAATAAGAATGGGAGAGAGAAATTATCCTCCTCGACGATTGCTTGGAGGACGAGTCGGACGGGACGACGCCTGGACGAAGGAGAACGAAGCAGGACGAAGGAGGACGAAGCAGAAGAACGAGAACGAAGCAGCACGCTGTCGTCATCACGGGATCCACTTCCGAAGGGGAACGAAAATTTGGACTTTATCTTGCGAGGAGCATCCCGAGTGTGGGACAAGCTTCTCTTGAGCTTTGGAGGGGTAGAGAGAAGGAAGGGATGAGAATTTCGTTTGGAGGGGGTCTCCTTTTATAGTTGCAAGGAGTGGGGGCAAAATGGACATTACAACTTCAAAATAATAAATGAGGGGTCTTTAGTGATGGATAAATCCATCACTAAAGCCCCCAACATTGGCGTAGCTTCTGCACCCACGCACGCCGCTTCAGCTGCCCAGGCGGGCAACGGCTTCCCACGTTCTTTGAATCTCAGTCGTCCGATCGCAAGATCGGATGGCTTAAGTCACGCCATCAATCGCTGCGCTGCGCGCCCATCCGTGTGCGATCGCACGTCCCTGCCGTGCGTGTAATAGCGCGTCGGCACTATCGAGCGCGCGCAGCCGTTGGATCTCCATCTGACGCTCCACGCGACTGCTTGCTTGCGCCCAATTTGAGGCTCGCGAGACTCGATCCCGCGACCTCTTCTTCGCCCGCAGCTACGTCTCTGCTGCGCTACGCCGTCGAAAAGGTCGCGTGGATGAATTAGCCAGCCGCATCCACAGCCATTGGATCCTGATCCAACGACGGAGAATCAACGCGCTGATTGAAGAAGAAAAGGTGCGGTGGTGCTGGAGGCCGTTTGGCCGTCCATCTTCTGGAAGTTGTGGATGGTGCCACGGATGTCGGATTGACTCGATTTTTGTGTCGTTGGGCTGCGATCGTCGATCCAAATTCATCCGTGTGGTCGGATTTGTCATCTGAAGTGCGAATTTTTACCATCCTGGCCCTTGATCTTCTGGGGTTCCCCGGTCACTATCTGATGCTACGGATGCCTGATTAAGGCGATCTTGGAGTCGTTGAACTCCAATCGTCGCCCTGATCACATCCATACGGTTGGATCTTTGATTCGAGGCCCCGATAAAATGTTTGCCCTGTCCAAGCACATAAAAGGAGACAATTAACCTCCATTTTATTCAATCTACTCTAAATGCAAGATGATGCATGTTATGCAATATTTATATCATGAAATGCAATCCTATGCTTAAGAACATGCATAAATAGACATTTTAAGTAGTGTAAATGTGTTTACATCACCTAGCCATCCATGGAGGAGGAGAGTGGATGGCCTTGGGAGGGTGGAAGGGAAGGTGTTGGTTGTCGCAAGAGTGGAGTGAAGGAGAATTGAGTTGGATCTAAGGGGTCATTTAAGGGGTCTTAGTAGTAGGTGCTTAAGTTGGGTTTACTAAGATTAGGATGGTTAAGAATAGGTGTTTCTAGAATAGGCTTGATGGGAACACCATCATGAGCCCTAAACTAGCTCATTTTGACCTAGAAAAGAGAATAAAAGCTCCTACATAACCAGTTGGAGGACCTAACTCAAGGAAAAACCCTTCTAAAAGAAAAGCAAGAAATAAGGGGTAAAACTACAATTTTACCATTGTAGTACAACAACGGGATTTCTCATGGGCTAAACATAGGTCAAATGATCTTAACAAGATAAAAAGTGGGTTGGTTCAAGCAAAAAAGGGTTCATGTGAAATCTGGGAATTAAATGACTTTTGATAACCCTAAAATAGGTGTACTTAATTTAACAAGGTTATGGTCGGGATAAAATTCACCTAAACCCCGTAAAATTCATGGAAAAATATCCTATAGGGTTTATAACCTTCAATTTGGCCTTTAGAACCTATTTTGACCTAAATAGGGGTCTCAGTCAAATGTTTGCCCTAAATTAGGTTTTTATGTAAATTACCTAGTAAACATGGTCAAACCTAAAATCCAACTTCACCATTAGATTCTTTAGGTCCAAATTAGGTTTGTACCAAAATTTGGACCTAAGGGGAAATCACCTTGACCTACTTTGCAAATTAGTCCAGCCTAATTACATTTATCCCCTAACTTTTAAAAACTCTTGCAGATACCCCCTAGCTTCCTTGTCGCTCTTTGCAATTAGGTCCCTCGGCCATTACAGCGGAGGAAATCCTACTCTGATGAGGATTAAAGGAAAACAAGTCCCTGATTCCTCAGAGAATCCCTCTCAAATTTGAAAGGGAGATTCTCTCAGGAATTCCTATTCATGTGAACCCAATTTGGAGCTCCAATTCCTACCCAATCTCTCATGCGAACGCATGAGAGATTTGGGTCTTTTTCGACCTTCCAACTCTGGTGAGGTTGCCATGCTTGGAAGCTTGGCTTCCAAGCACAAGGTCCTCCACCAGGAGCTATAAAAAGGCCCCCAGATCCTTCCGCTCCTCTCAAGCAAGATTTGGCCTGAGAAAACCCCCAATATTCCTCTCTTCCCCTCCATCCAAAATCCCAGCAAGCTCCAGCGACTCCTATCTCCTCCTCTCATTGCTTTACCACAATACTAGTGGCGGAGTTGCCTCTGTCTCATTCGTCCGCGTCGCGCCACACCTACACACGAGCATCCCTTCCTTTCGTCATCGCCATCCTCCTCTCACTAGGCCTTCGTCTATGGCGATGGCACATACGAGCCATCCGCCTCCTCCGTTCCCCCCTTCGTCTACTCCCTCTCAGATAAGTCTACTCCCTCTGCTCTTTAATTTTCCCTCACTTATTTCTGTTATCACGCCCTGACGCTCACACACCACTGTCACCTTCTCCACATCTGGCAGACCATTGGAGAGGTGCTCCAGCCATTCCACGCATCCACCCACTTCGCCAACCACCTCAAAAGCTCTGCCATGTCTCACTGGTCATAACCGCTCTTCCCATTCACCACCACATGCTCCCAACAAGTCCCCCGAACACACCCACCTTCACAGCCACAGGGTGACCTAGGCATGCATGCCCAGACTGCCCCACGCCAAGCCAACCACCGAGACACCTTCGCCATGGCAAGGTGAAGCTCCCTGTGTGATTTGACAGGGCCGTAAGGCCATTTTTCTTGTAGAAAAGTACAGGTCTTCGCCACTGTTGGAGCAAGCTTGAAGAAGCTCGCAAGCTTCATTGCAAGCCCCAGGCACCAAACTTCAGGTTCCCAGACATGAGGGTTTCGATAGCGAACAACTCCAGCCCAGCAATTGGAGACCAAGTCCTCACATCTGCTACAATTGAGCATGACACCTGCTATGCGAGCACCTGCGAAGAAGGTGGGACATTTAGTCCCACCTTGGAGGACTCGAAGCATGCGGTGTCATATAAGTGGAAAAAGTGCCAGGGTCTTATCGCCTCCTGACAACGGGTGAGGTCCCACTCATCCCACTCACCTAGTCCGCGACCCATGCCTCTGTGGACCTGGTTACCAACCCGACTACCCACGCACTCCTCGCCCACCATCTCACGCCGGTGGGCCTGGTTCCGAGTGCACTAACCCGACCCAATAACCTGAAGAAGGCTCTAGGAGAGTAAGCCTAAGAGAGAAGAAAGAAGAGAGATCGCTGGGAGGGTAGGGGGTAGGTTTTGCTCTCAGGAAAAAAAAGAGAAGAAGTTAAGGGTGAAGCCGAAGGAGAAGAAGAAGAAGGCTGAAGAGGAAGATAAGGAAACAAAGCTGTAGAGGATGCCAAAGAAAGGAGAGGGCAGAAGTCTGAGCAGTTAAGGAAGAGAAGGCTCGACTGAAGAGAATAGCAAGGTTGAAGTCAGAAGCAGAAGGAGAAAGAAGAAAGAAGAGAAAAAGAAGCAAAGGCCAAAGAAGAGAGAAGAAATTAGAGAAGAAGAAGAAGAAGAAGAAAGAAGAAGCTGAAGACAGAGAACAAAAGAGAAATTAATGAAGCACTGTAGCACTTAGCACTTAAGACTTCTGATTTTTGCATCAGACGTCCATATTTCATTTTGAGCTTCTATATACATTGAGATCATCTTTCTTGATTTATAACTTTAATTCTTCATTGCATATTTTATCATTTGAAAGTTGTGTTCGTGGTTTTTAAATCTCAATTTGCTCCCTGTGTTTGACCTCGGATTTATATTTTTCGAGTAATAAAATTCATTTGTTTCCAAAGCGATTTTGGCTATACTATGACGCATTTATTTTAAACTCAATTTCACTTCTGTAAACAAGGCTATATTTAGGTGTTTTCTTGACTAAGGTAGAAGAAGTGTGTGTGTAGTTGAGCGTGAGTGGATGTGTGTTTGTGGGTTTTGGTAGAATTAGGAGCTAAATAGGTTGGGTCAATCTAGATTAGGTGGCTATGGACCCAATTAGGCTTAGGAAAGTCTAATTGGATAGGAGGGAACCTAATTGGGTCTAGGTCAAGTCTAATTGTGTGTGTGTGTGATTAGGCTAAGGTAATCCTAATATGTATGAGTCAATTAGATCCTAGGTGGATCCAATTGGGTTTAGGTTCATCCAATCAACTTTAGATGCATCAAATTAGGTATGGGCTCACTCAATTGGGTTAGGGATAGGATAAGTGAGGGTATGGATAGTGGGATAAGCTTAGGAGGTCTCTAGTTAGGTTTCCTAAGGTGTTTGGTGGGGTTTCTAGGTCAAAAGAGGCAAGCTCGGGCTTCTAGCACAAAAAATAGGAACTAGAGATGACTTTCAGATGTCAAAACAAGTGATCAGATGTCTTATACTCCAAAATTGGACGTCTGGAAGTTATATTGGAATCTAATTCTTTGTCAGTGCATGTTTTGGCTTCCTAGATTTAGTTTCTACAGAAATCAGATGTCCAACCTGATATTTGGCCATCCAGAAAGGTGCTGGAGAGTGGGTTTTGGGTTTTCTAAGGTAGGTTTTTGCTCCTAAGTGTTAGTGAGAGGGATAAGGTGGATAAGAACATGGATAGTGCTATCCGTGTTTTGGGTTCTAAGGCTACGATGTCCTAATGGAATTGGTTTTGGGTTTAGGAAGGCTATCCTAGGGTTTCTAAGGGTAGGGATAAGGCTATCCTCATCACTCCTCTTGTCTAGATCAGTCTTCTTCTCTTTTTATAGCTTTATTCCACACTATCACTTTAGTACTTGCAAATAACAACAAAACATTAAATAGAAAGATATCTCTTCTTATTCTATATAAAATGATGCAATGCATGATATGCATGATATAAATGCAATATTTACAAATTAAGCTAGGTTCAAACATTATTTAGGTTGATTAGGACCTATGATTACTACGCAATTAGTAAGTCATGTTTAGGTTGTGCCTAAGAAGGCTGGACTTACCGCCATAACCACTGAGTCTAGAGAAGTATCCCTGCAAGGATTGCTAGTTTGTGGCAAGTATGTATTAACTACTGAAAACTCAATCAAGCCATGAAGAAAGATCATTTCCCATTACCCTTCATTGATCAGATACTGGAAGATTAGAAAGTGCAACTTGGACTTAGAGAAGACTGGTGATCGTAGAAGATTTCAAATTTTCGAGCTTGATGAATTAAGGAATGAATCTTATGAAAACCCGAGGATTTATATGGATAAATTAAAGAACTTCTGATGTAGACACATTTAATTAGGTTAAAATGCCTATTCATCAATGTTCTTAGGCTTAGATTTGCATTTCATATTATAAATATTGCATAGCATGCATCATCCTGCATTTAGAGTAGTTATGTATATTTTAGGTTAATTATGTCCATTTTATGCCAAGAGGGAAGGAGATTTATTTCAGGGCCTCGGATGGATGATCTGACCGTACAGATCTGATCAGGATGACGATCGAAGTCAAACGCCTCTGAAATCATCTAGATTGGAGTCCTGTAGCACCTTATGCACTCTGAGAAAGATCAACTACCAGCAGGGCAATGCGACATCCTTACGGGCTTCGGATGAAAAATCCAGTCGTACAGATGGATCTAGAGCGACCATCGTGTCTGACAGCGTGGAAATCAAATCGATCCGAGCACGTGGCACCCTCTACAATAGAAAGAAGATGGACAGCCCAAAAGGTACCACGTGGCGCCATCTAGGCCACCCAACATTGGCCTGCAGCAACTGGAAGGTGCCCCCTTATCTCCATTCTCAGCCGTTGGATCAAGGTCCAACGACTGAGAAGATCTCTCCACCGCATGCCCATAAGACATCGTGTCACAAGAGTCATCTTGGTGCAACGGTGAAGCACTTGGCTTTCAAAGGAGCGCAGATTCGAGACCCACGGACCACCCAAATCCACAATTGGAAGCACGCATGCGCACCGGCGCATGCATAGCCATCCGCAGCACCAGTGCAGCGCTAATGCGCGAGAGCGCATGCTGGACAAGGGGCACGTGATGCGCGGGCCAGCTGCGGGCATGTGCTTGGTTGGTACAACCTTCAGCGATAGCCTAGCAGACCTTTAATGACACTTGCAGCCGTCACTAATTGCCTGTATGCACGAGGACAGCTGCGAGCGTGAGCGGTGGGGGTGCGATCTGCAGTGACAGCTGCAAGGGGTCTTTAGTGACGCTTGTAACTGTCACTACAACCCTCTACACGAATTGCTTCTTCTTCCCTCCACTATATAAACACCCGTACACCCCCCATTCCTCTTCATCTCTACCTACTCTACTCCCACCTACTCCTAAGCTCTAGTAGCCTACCCAAGCTCCATTAGAGCTTACTCTCAAGCTCCAAAGGCCTCTTATTAGTGTAATGATCCTTTGCCCCACCAAAATTCATCCTTCATCCCACCACCTTCATAAAATGCCTTGGAGCCATCGTCTTACCTTCATTCCAGAGCCTCGATGAAGCATTCCTCTACCTGGCATCCTCTTGCATCTCACCTCCGTCATCCTACATTTCATCTCCTTCATCCGAGCTTCCACCAGGCACCGTCGTCTCGCCGAACAACCAATTCGAGAGATTTCCTCTCACCCCTATCTCTTTTATGCTTTCATAGATTATGTAATAAACATTTGTGTGGTATATCATAGTTGTGTTCTATCTCATTTTGTGAACTTGTCTTGCTTGTCTTTTTATTTAAAAAAAATACACAAAAATAACAAAATCTCAAAATACCAAAAAGAAACAAAATGAAGCACGATTTTCAAACAAAGTAAGCGTTGCCTCCTTGTGTTCGACCCGGGACTCCCCTGGAGTTTCAGTTATAAATTGTATTTGATAGACACGTTTTGTGAACTACGACGATGGGTTCTCCAAACCCTAATTTAATTCATGAAACATGCCTCATCACCTTCCATAATCATATCATTCATAGGAAGTCATTTCACCCTGGTCAAAAAGTCCTTATGTTTAACTCAAGGCTGAAACTCTTCCCAGGAAAACTCAGATACAAATGGACTGGATGTTTCAAGATATTGAGAATCTTTGATAATGGAACCATCGAGATCACTGAGATTGACAAATCTGAACCTTTCACTGTGAATGGAAAAAGATTGAAACCCCTCATTGAGCCGCATGATCTCAGACTTGTCAAGTCCATAGTTTCGCTTCAAAATTTTGAACTGATATCATCTGGGTTTGCGCCTAGCTGAAGGCGTTAAACTTAGTAAACATATCTTTTGTACATAGCTTTTTTCACCTTTCTTCCTTTTCATTTCTTTCATTAGGTGTCTATCCTTGCATTTCTAGCATGCATTCATATTCACTTATGTCGTGCATTTCACTACTTAGCATGACTTCCCACTCTGATTGTTCGGGCAAAATTGTCATTGTTTAAGGAATACGTCATAGTATAGGACAAAATTGCTCAAATCATTTAAATTTATAAACTCAGATTCAAAAAATAGAGTTCAAGATCGTTTGCAGGGAGCAAAGATGCAATTTAATTCATCAATCATAAGAAATATAAGCAATTGAAATCAATGATATTCAAAATGATATTTTAATGAGAATCAACATGATAGTGCAAAAAGATTGGGTTAAAATGGTGATTTAAATCAACAAATTAACCCCTCAAAGTTAAGCTCACAAATATTCAAATAAGTGTGTAGTAACCACAATCAATTTTTCACATCAGTTAAGTATCCATAGTAACCAGCAGAGGGTCTCAGATGATGGATAAGGCTTCCAGACGTCTTAAGAGACACAAGGTCCTCTCCTCTTCATGCCTCAAAAGAGGCACAACAGCAACATAGTGTCACGAGAGAGGGCAGTCTCTAAGGTCTCAGCAGAGAAAAACCCACCCCCTCTCTCTCAAATGTTCTTTCTCTCTCCCCAAGCTTAGAATCGGACTGGACCCAGGAAGTAGGCAATCGAATCCACACCCAAACCCACTTGGCATGTGCACGGGCGAGGGTGTGGATGAGTGTGTGAGGTGCCACTTATGCGTATGCATGGTAGGGACCTAACCTTAATGACTCGAAGACAAACAACCCTTGCCACTTTTTCCTTAAATGTGTTGTTGGGGGTCCGTTACTTCACGATGTGGGTCTATCTTTGTCCCTCTCTTCTTTACGCAACAGCTGAGGAGATGATCCAATTGAAGGTGAAGGTGAGGCTGCTATCTTCGATTGAGGACCTGGGAAGGGTCCTGGGAGTTGTTTGTAGCACCTGGAGATGATAATGCTGAATAACACAGCTGGAGATTGGCGGATGAGATCGAAGAAGTTGAGGGTGCCAGTGGATCTCTGGCTGACACCTGAAAGGAACAATACGGCCTCTCAGCCTTGTCAAAAAAGTTTAAGAGGATCGCCAAACATCGACGAGTGTGATGGTGGGTGTGGCGTCACATGAAGGTGTGTGTAGAGGTTCGACGACCTCGAGAAGGTGGTAAGGTGAGGGTTGTGTTGAGTGTAGTGATTGAGTGGCCAATTCCCTTAATTACTTGAGGGGTTCTAGTTGCGAGGACACGGTGGAGGTTTTGGAACCGGTGGTGAGCGATTTGGTGTGGTGTGGCGGTTGCATGAGGCACCAAAGGTATGCCGGAGATGTGGAAGACAACGGTGGCAAGGTCGTGAGAGCGTGCAAATGTGTAGTTTGAGTGTGTGAGTCGGGTTAGGGGAAGGTGAGGAGTCGAACTAGAGTGGGCACGGATGGAGATGTGGAGATGGCACCAGCTATGATTGGCTGGCGCTGGAGACGAAGGATTGCTCTGGGAGGAAGAGTGGAGACTCCAGAAGGGGGAAGGGGCTTCTCGCTAGTATTGCAAGACGTGGACAAAGTTGAGGAAGGTAGACCTATTTCCTATAGTATGTGGCAGTAGGCGAGGAGGTTGAGTGGAGAAGGTCACCGGAGCAGGCTTGGAGCAAGCCAGAGGTTGAGAAGAGGGAGGATTTCTCAGCCTAAAACTTGCTAACGAGCTAGGCAATGCAATGGAGGTCATTTTAAAGGCCTCAGGTAGGCTTCCAAGATTGGAAGCAAGCTCGAAGGGCTCAAATTTCCAAGGAAAGAGATCCCTGAACCTGAGGATTTCGCATGAGCTCCTCGACGAAAATTGGAGTCCAACACAAGGTTCAGATGATTGGGGATTCTCTCAAGATCATTCCTTCCAATTTTTGGTGGATTTGATAGAGAAATCAGGGATAAATCATTGATTGAAGGTTGGTGCTATTGGGTTCACACTGTTAATTGTGGTTTTTGAAGAAAACGATGAGAAGTTAGGGAGCTAAATAAAAAGATTTCGAAAGCTAGGGGTTTAAGTGTGAAAAATAGAGTTTAAATGGACTAAAATGTATACTTGATCAAGATGGACTTTGATTGGGCCCAAATTTTGGTACCAACCTAATATAAACCCAGGGAATCTGATGGTAAAGTCAGATTTCAGTTTTGATGATGTTTAACTAGGTTATTTGCATAGAAACCCAAATTAGGACAGGACTCTATGTGCGACTCTGTTTAAGGTCAAAATAGGTTCCAAAGGTCAAATCAAGGTTACCAAATGTCAAGGAATATTTTTATATGAATTTTAGGAGATTTATATGAATTTTATCCTGACTAAAATTTCTATAATTTAAGCAAGTCTGAAATTAGGATTTTGGGTGCTGTATTGGTTCTCTAAATGTGAGAAACCTCGTTGCTGTCTGCATTAACCCACTTATTGATCTTTAATGCTCATTTGACCTTCATTTTACCCCTAGCAAACCCCTTGGTTATTCTATCTTCATGATATACTATTAAAATTACACAATTAACCTTGGTTTCCTGTCCTCTTCTTAAAATAACCTGAAGTGGAGTTATAACCCTCAGATGGTTATGTAGGAGCATTTATCTTTTAAACCTGACTAAAAGTGGATAGTTAGGGCCTATGACGGTGTTCCCATCATACCCCCATTCCTAGCTTTTACTAGTTCCTTAGAGAAACTTCCTATGGATCAAACCAGGTCTCTAGGTTGGATGTAACTGTCAGGATACCTTACTAAGCTACATCTCTAGAAATTAGATAAAAATACCAATAATAGGCCTAGAGGTACTCAAGTACCAACCAAGATCTAGACCTGACCAGCTTTAGCCTAAGTCTACTACGAAGGTTTCTAAGGCTCGTAAAAACTACCCAGAGGTGCATTGACCCCAGCGGTTATAGCACCCGTGCTTAGACGTAACATGCCCAGGTTTAGTTTGCTAATGCATTTTGATAAGAGAGAGATAGAGAATGATTTTTCATTTAGAGCATTTTTCTCTCTTTTCTTTTTACTTTTCCCTAAATCCACCCTCGAATTTGCCCTAAACACATTCTACATCGGATTCCTTATCCCCACCATCAATCCTCGAAGGGTCCCTGGCTTTTGATGCTTTGGGATAGCACCGCCCATGACAACCCCCAGAACCCTGGCTTTTGACACTTCGGGATAGTGCTGCCTATGGCACTCTACAGCTAAATTTAGGCCCTAGTGCTCACACGGCTAGATCATGTTTTAACAGATATCTCATTGTAATATAGATGAACTTTCTACGAAAACAAATAAAAATTTATAACTCGAAAATCAAAGTATCTGAGCTCGAACACAGGGAGCAATCTGAGTATTCCAAATTGCTCAAAAAGAATTGGACGTCTGATATTGCATCAGACATCTTAAAATTATCTCTCAGATTCTTTTCTTTTGTTTGTGATTTGCTTTGCTGCAACTGTGGTTTCTCCTTTTCTTTTTCTTCCTTAGCTGCTCCTACTCCTTTTCTTTTCCCTTCTCTTCTTGATTCTCTTCTTACGACTAAGTCCTGGTTTTCTTCTTCTTAGGTTGCCTTCTTCTTTTTCTTCCTCTTCTTCCTTTGCTTTCTTGCTTCTCCTCTTTATCTGCCCCTTGATCTCTCTCTTCTTTCTCTTGGTCTGCCGCACCTCTGCTACAGGGAGTCCTTCTTTTTCTTCTTCTTCGCTTGTAGTGGCTAAGTCCCTGCTTCCTTCTCTTGCTGCTTCCTCCTTAGCGTCTTCTTCCTGCATAAGCACCACGCAACAAAACCTATTCCCTTACCCTTCCCGCGCATCTCTCTCTCTCTGAATCTCTCTTCGATATGCTCTCCCAGAGCTGGGTTATTGGGTCGGGTCAGGTCGTGCGCCTAGGTCCAGGTGCACCGGCATTGGTGTGGTGCGCGAGGAGTGCACAGGAGGATAATCGGGTCGGGTTAGCAGGTCCGCACGCTAGTTCACAGACGAGGCATGCATAGGTGAGGAGGGACCTCACCCCAGTGAATTGGAGGCAACCCAACGATATCACAAAACCAATTTAAAGTACTCAAAGAGGTCACTGCTTACCGAGGTGGGACTAATGTTCCACTTCTTTTGCTCGCGCACCCGCAGGAGATCGTTCCTCTAATTGTAGCAGTTGCAGGCCTCGCAGCGCCACTTGCTGGAACAGCTGACTTCGCGAGACCTCCCCGAATGTGCTGGACCTGGAATCCTGAAGTCCTTCAGCCTGGAGCGAGCTTGCAACCTCCTTGAGCCATCACTAATGGCAGCTGGAGCTCAGACCTCGCACAACACAAAAAGAAGCTTACAGCTCTATCAGACCACAGAAGGACCTTCACCATGTCACGGTGATGGTAAGGCGGTCTGTGGATGAGTGGAGGATGTTCAGTGGAGTGTGGCGGAGGTTGTGCGGTGGGTGACGAGATGTGTGGGGTTGCGGAGTGACGGGAGCGTCTCGCCAGAGGGTGGCCGGAGATAGAAAAGATGCAGGTGGATAGTGGCGGTCGAGGGGTGTTGTGTGAAATAAAATGAGGAAAATGAAAAAGTGGAAGATGGGGAGCTTATCTGGATTATTGGGAGCGAAGGGGGGGCAGCGGAGACAGATGGCTCGTTTGTGCCGTCATCGGAGAAGATGTCCCTGAGGGAGATAACGGCGACGAGGAGGAGGTCAGGAAGGCGTGCACTGGTGCAGTGCGACGTTGGAGGACGAGGCAGAGTGAACCCTGCTGCTGGTATGGTAGCAGAGCAACGAGAGTGAGGACGAAGAATCGCCAGAGCTTGTGAGCTACTTAGCTGGAGAGAGGGGAGATGAAATTGGGAGGATTCTACGGCGAAAACAAGTCTAAGAGATTCGCAGAGGGCCGGGGGTACTTTTATAAGTGCTGCCCGAGTTTCTGGTGAGTGGAGGGCAAGCCTTCTGCCACCGACGTCTCACCGGAGAAGGAAGGTAGTTGTGGTTCTAAATTTCTCATGCGTTCGCATGAGAGATTGGATGGAAATCAAAGGTTGTGATTTGGCTCAGATGGAAGGGGATTCATCAGAGAATCTCCCTTCCAAATCTGGAAGGAGATCTCTGAGGGATCCAGGAGTATTCCCTCTCCCTTCCTCGCCAGAGAAGGATTCCTCCCCATTAATCACGGAGGGACCTATTTGTAAGAGTAGCGAGGAAGCTAGGGGGGTTTATGTAATGGTTTTCGAAAGATAGCGACCAAAATGTAATTGGGTGTACTAATTTGCAAAGTAGGTGAAGATGACCTCCCCTTAGGTCAAAATTTTGGTACAAACCTAATTCGGACCTAAGGAATCCAATGGTGAAGTTGGATTTTAGGTTTGACCACGTTTGATTAAACATTTTGCATAAAAACCCAAATTAGGTCAATTGATGAGCTAGGACCCCAATCTAGGTCAAACTAGGTTCCAAGGGCCAAATTGAATATTCTAAACCCTACGGGATATTTTTTTATGAATTTTAGAGGGTTTAGTTGATTTTTATCTTGACCAGAACCCTGTTGAATTAAGCGGGTCTGTTCTAGGGTTACAAGATGTCATTTAATTCCTGGGTTGCACATGAACCCATTTCTGATTGAATCAACCCACTTTTTATCTTATTCAGACCATTTGACCTATGTTTTGTCTCTGAGAAATCCCGTTTATGTATTGTAATAGTAAAATTGTAGTTTTACCCTTTATTTCATGTTTTCTTTTCAGAACACTTATTCCTTCAATTAAGCCCTCTTCTAAGTTATGCAGGAGCTTTTATTCTCTTTCTTGGATCAAAATGAGCTAGTTAGGGCTCATGATGAGGCTTTCATCACCTGATAATCGACATTATGGGATAATCCTGCCCATGGCACCTGAACCAGCATAAGGTGCTTACATGCCCCTGATAGGATATTTAGATATCCTAGGAGACAAGCACCGAGGAGACGATATGTTATTATGCATCTTTGAGGGGAATTTCCCACCTCTCCATGCCAGGAACTCGTCCAATCAACTTGTGTTTTCGAGCCGCTCCTAAGCTAAATCTTCGAGATGGATTTTAATAACATAACACTTTTGCCATGTTTTTCTTTATTAAGCACACTGAACCAAACTAAGTGTGATTTTTGGGTGCTTAGGTTATCAAGTCCCGCAAACTAAAGGGCAAGCAATGGGGCCGAATAATCCCTAAGCCATAGACCTACTACATTAGCCTCGCAATTTCCTCAACCTCTTGAGGATTAATCCAAATCTAAACAAATACGTGAGTATTTAAACCTTGAAACAGATCCAAGAGGCCTAAGGTCGGTACTTGTCACTAATCTCTTAAGTTTTAGCCTTATAGGTCTTAATTCATCATCCAATCCAACCTAGAAGTTAGGTAAGTTCTATACTCTATTTTAAGCGACTAATTCATTTTTTTCTCTTTTTTTTGCTATTTTTTTCTTTTTGTTCTCTTCCCCTCTTTTCATTTAGTTCAAAGTGACCTCCCTTTTCCTCTTCTTTCCTCTCTCTTTCTCTCTTTTTTGCATGAAACCCCTCCTTGCATTGATTTTCACAGTGTTTTACACTTTAATACCCCTCATGCCTAAGATTTACAATGCCCTCATTGTAAATTAGGTGGGTTCGAGTTCAATTCAGATTGTTCATTAGAGCAGGTGGTTGGTGAGTGGGTCGGAATGTTTGTTGCAGACGATTTCTAACTCTGATACATGTCTCAAAGGAGGAGTCAGTTGTTTTAATGGATGACCCCTAAAGTGCAATATGAATTCAGCAAAGAGATATGTCAGAAGGGTTTCAAGTTTTTCAAAGATGATAGGTTGTCCCCGTTAAGCACTAAGTTTAACACCATCAGCTGGGCGCAATAAAGCTCAGGGAGAATGGAGATCAAAAGATACTGTAGCCAAATTCAAGTCGATGTGTTCGAAGAATGGTTTGAGTCTTTGACTGATCATGACAAAAGGTTCAAATTCATGGCTTTAGTTCACTGATTTTGACTACTCCATTTCTAAATACTCGTCTCACAAGGAATGCTCCAATCCATTTTGATATGAGTTTCCTGGGAAGAGCTTGAGTTTGCCATTGAAGAGTAATACTTTTTGACTAGGATGGAAGGATTTTAGTGAAATGTGCATGTCATGGAAGGCTTTCACCCACTCTTTGCAAATTCGCGAGTTCTCGTATGCATCATTGTGTAGTTCCATGATCTCGCTCAATTGCAACTACATTGGATTGCAGCCTTCAAAAGATTTAGATTGCACTTTCGTACTACCCAGTAGGCTTTGTGCTCCATTTCTACAGGGAGGTGACATGCCTTCTTGATAAACACACAAGAATTCATGATAAAATGCTTATTTATGATAGTTCCTAGGCTTAGCATTGCATATCATGTTATAAATACTGCATAACATCCATTGCATGGCATTTAGGATAGTTGTGTATTATGTACATTAATTCTTCCATTTTATATGGCCAGAAGGTAGTGTGACATCTTTATGGGCTTCGGATGAAGAATTTATCTGTATGGATGAATCCGAAGCGATGATCACAATCTGTTAACGCAAAAATCACCTTGATCAGAGCTCCGTCGCACCCTCTACAATAAGAAGACGGATGACCCAGATGGCACCAAGTGGTGCCATCTAGGCCGCCACACCTGAGCCATCGCATCCCCAGCCTCGCCGCAAGAAGAGATACTAGTCATTGGATCTGAATCCAATGATTGAGAATCCTCTCCCACCGTGCACCCACACCGCTCTTCTTGACTCAACAAGGAGCTTGGTGCAATGGTCATGGACCCAACTCCCAAAGGAGGGGTGCAGGTTCGAAACCCTCCAAGATCCCCCAATCGCTCAATTGAGGCAGCACCAGCACATGCCTCGCGCATGCCAGTGCGCACTAGCAATGCGCGCCCACCAGTGAGCACGCGGGTTTTGCGTGTTTGAAATTGGGGTTACGAGTAACCCATCGTCGTAGTTGCAAAACTTGTAATCAAATATATTTTATATCGGAACTCCAAGGGACTCCCAAGTCAAACACAGGGAGGTGACGTTTACTTTGTATGAAAACCGCGCTTCATTTTGTTTCTTTTTGGTGTTTTGTGGTTTTTTCATTTGTTTTCAAAAATAAATGACAAGCAATCACAAGAGGAGATGGAATCAAATGTGATATATTGCATGAATGTCAATTACAATAAACTATGAAAGCGTAAAAAAAAGAAAAGGGGTGAGAAGAAATCTTCTGAAAAGGCTGTTCGATGAGACGACGACGCCTGGCGGGAGCTTGGACGAAGGAGTTGGGAAGCAGGACGACGGAGGTGAGAAGCTAGAGGATGTCAGGTAGACGAAAGTTTCAACGTGGCTCTAGAATGGAGGTGAGAAGGTGGAGATGATCTGCTACCGGAATGGAGGTGGGGGGATGGCTCCAAGGCGACATATGAATGGGGATGGAAAGATAGAGGAGTATTTGGTGGGGTAGAGTTTCGTTACACTAATAGGTGCCTTGGGAGCTTGAGAGTAAGCTCTAACAGAGTGTTGGAAGGTTTGCTAGAGCTTGGGAGTAGGTGGGAGTAGAGTAGGTAGAGACGGCTTGGAAGGGAGGGGGAGTAGGTCCTTATATAGTGGATGAGAAGAGGCTAGAATAGGCATGAGACCAATAGCGACCTTTAAGATGTCGCTGTAAGTGTCACTATAGCCATCTCATGCCTGCTCATGCATGTAGTTGGCCTTATGCCTACGAACAATTAGCGATGGTTGTAAGCATCATTAAATGTCCACCAGGCTGTCGTTGAAGGCTGGTGCCAACCAAGCACTTGCCTGCACACAGCTAGTCCGTGCATCACGCGCCCTTGGTCGCATGCGTACGCTCGTGTGCTGGCGTTGCGTTGGCATTGCGGCTGGCTGTGCGCGCGCCTATGTGCGTGCGTGCTATGTTGTGGTTGGCCATGCGCTGCTTCATGCGCTCAATTAGGGGGAGGCAGCGGGTTTCGATCCCACGCCCCTTTGTTAAAAAATCCTGGCATCACCACTGCACCACGACTATGGTTTGTCGAGTGGAGTGTTGGTGCAGCTACGTGGTTGGGGCACCCCTCAGCCGTGGATTAAGATCCAATGGTTGAGATCTCATCTTGCGATGGCCTTGAGAATGCATCGGCTTAGGTGGGGCAGCATAGATGGCGCCACGTGGCGCCATCTGGGCCATCCGTCTTCTTCTTCTTGTAGAGGGTGCTATGGAGCTCCGATCGAGGTGACTTTCGCATTGATGGACTGTGATCGTCGCTCCGGATTCATCCATATGGTCGAATTTTTCATCCGAAGCCTGTAAAGGTGTCACACTACCACCTGGACATGTGAAATGGAAGAATTAGTGTACATAATATACAACTATCCTAAATGCCAGGCAATGGATGCTATGCAATATTTATAACATGATATGCAATGCTAAGCCTAGGAACTATCATAAATAACCATTTTATCATGAATTCATGTGTAGTTATCAACCTGTACACACCAGTGCACACTAGCGCGCACCGGTAAGGGTTCCATGCAATCCACGCATGTGATGAAGGGACAACACAGCTCGCATGGGCAGGCTTGAGTTGGCACGGACCTTCAGCAACAGCCTGGGCAGGCCTTTAATGGTGCTTGCAGCTGTCACTAATTTCCTATAGGCGCGAGGATAGCCACAGGTGTGAGTGGTGGGAATGCGATCTTTAGTGACAGCTGTAGGGGTCTTTAGTGACGGTTGCAGCTGTCACTACAGCCCTTTACACGAATTTCTTCCTCTTCACCCCACAGTAAATGGACCCCTACACCTCCATTCTTCACCATCTCTACCTACTCTACTCCCACCTACTCCTAAGCTCTAGTAGACTACCAAAGCTCTATTAGAGCTTACTCTCAAGCTCTAAAGGCCTCCTATTAGTGTAATATTCCTATTTCCCACAAATATTCATCCTTCATCCCACCACCTTCATAGGTTGCCTTGGAGCCATCCTCCCACCTACATTCCGGTAGAAGATCGCCTCTGTCTCTTGACCTTCGTTCCAGAGTCTCGATGAAGCATTCCTTTACCTAGCATCCTCCTACATCTCACCTCCATCGTCCCGCATCTCACCTCCTTCATCCACGTTTCCACCAAGCGCCATCGTCTCGTCGAACAACCGATTAGAGAGATTTCTTCTCTCCCTTATCTCTTTTATACTTTCGTAGATTATTGTAATAAACATTGGAGTGATATATCATATTTGTTCCATCTCATTTTGTGAACTTATCTTGCTTGTCTTTTTATTTCAAAAACACAAAAATAACAAAACCTCAAAATACCAAAAAGAAACAAAACGAAGTGCAGTTTTCAAACAAAGTAAACGTTGCCTCCCTGTTTCGACTTGGGACTCCCTTGGAGTTTCGATTATAAATTGTATTTGATAGACATGTTTTGCATGCTACGATGACAGGTTCTCTAAACCTCGATTTTAATTCGTGAAACATGACTCATCATTTTGGCGTTGTTGTTGGGGAGGCAACGCTCTTTGGTTTTTTTTCGTGTTTTCCTGCAATACTTACATATTTTTCTAACCTATCTTTCTTCTTTGATTTATTATCTTGCAAGAACCTGGTCGAGGTGCCGAAGGTGGTAGATTAGAGTAAAGTGTGGGTAGAGACATCTGTAAGTTTTCCCCAACCACCCCCACCCTAGATTTTATTTCACCACACTAATAACTAAAACCCAAATTAACTTAGGTGCTTTTTATAAACCCTAGGATAGATCTGGTAGTTTGTTTGCCACCTCCACTCATCTCGCCTTCTCTTATAAAAAAAACAAAAAGATACTTTTTGTGGGATGAATCAACATGCACACTTTATACACCCACATTTGGGGCACCTAACTTGGCTTGATTTTTATCTACTCAACTGGGATTCTAACCTGTGGAACCGGTGCACCAATTCAGCACATAAAGGAGTAGAAATCATATTAGATTAATCAACTTTTTGTGTGCCTTAATCGGTGGTGCATTTAGGCTGGTTGATTGAATTGTCTGCGCCACACCACCTAATCTAAAAGAAATTCATTTCGTAGCTGCCCCATAGGATTCAGTAATTAGGTCAAGCCAGGCACTCCATATTTCTTCTTGGTTTATAAAGGAAAACACTTGAACTTGTGATTTCAAATTTGGTTTGCCTCCTGAAAACTTGGTTGAATACACCTAATATTTGAATCCTAAAAGCTACTACGCAAGATCTGAATCTTAAAACTCACTTCATCATTAATAATCTTGCTTGAAAACTTTTTGGTTGTGCACATACACATGTTCTTAAACAATTCATTAAGGGCACAACCCATTAAGGGCCCATCACATTCCAGAAGCACCAATATCCCAAGCCTAAGTAAAATTGATTAGACGTTGGCCTTAAGGACTGGTTCTCTCGTCGGGATCCAGATTGAGATTGTTCATGATTAACCTACTTATACTAGTCAATCGGATGTCTAGCTAGGGGAGTAGCATCAAATGACCGCTGTTGGGGGGTACACTAGGAACCGGAGGTGCAAACTAAAGGAAGAACCTTCTCCCCAGTCCCTCCTCCCAACTGGTCGGATTGCCTAGATACAAGTAGAGTAAATCGTCCATAATCTTAGGACAGATTTTGAGACTCTGTAGACCTTTAGGCTACCCAACCAATGGACAAGCTTGCATTTTTTGTGCTGTAGGGTTCCTTCTCTTCCTTGTCCTTCTGACTTCCTTCTAATGTATGCTTGGAAGGATGTCATTGAACCCTAGATTGGAAGGACCTTTAGACCATTCCAGGAGGTGGAGGTTGAGCTATAGCCAAGTAGATCCCACGACTGATCAACAACCACCTCCCCCATCCTCGAACCTGTAGGAGCTGATTCAGAGGTAGTTGGAAGAATTGCAGTAGATGCAGCAATGGTTGCAACGAATGAATGGTCAAGGCGCTCGACCCTTAGAGGATTTCTATGATCCTTCAAACTATGGGGAACGTCTCGGCATCATGATTCCCACAGGAGACATAGAAATCAAGCCCAAAGTCTAAAGTTTGATTAAGCATTTCCATGATCTTGCCTCGGAAGACCCATTCTAGCACTTGGAGGATCTGACCACTTTCATTCATACCACCATAGCAAGGAATGTGAACGAAGAGCAAATGATCATGAGGCTCTTTCCCTACTCTCTCAGGGATAAGACCACACATTGGTACCAAACCATCGGAAGGCTAATAGAAACATGGGCTGCTCTTAAGTCAACTTTTCTGAAGAAATTCTTCCCAATCAAATGGACCAATGAGTTGTGTCGGGCGATTACCACATTCACCCAGTGGTCGGGGGAACCATTTCATGGTGCTTGGGAGCAATTCCAGAAACTTTTGAGGAAGTGTCCACACCACAAGGTCCCGAAAATGTCAACTCATGCAAATTTTCTATCATGGATTGGTTGAATAACTCCGTAATCATGTGGACGCCTCCTGTGGGGGTAATTTCCTCAACAGGGATGCAAATAACACATACGACCTATTTGAGGAAATGAGCAAGAACTCAATTAATCATGCCTCCATGGATGCATTCAACCAGTCCCAACAACCCAGGTCAAATGCTAATGAGATCCAGGATTCTCATTCATTTGACATTGAATTGATTTGTAATAAGCTTGATAAGATGGGTTTGGTTGCTAAAGGAATGGAAGAATGGATGTTTGGGAATTTGGGAAACACATCTACACTCACTCAATCCCAGAATCATTCCTCACAAGCTCCCACAGGGTGAGAGTTCATGAACCAACTTGAATTGGCTCAATCTATGAGCCAGGATTTCTCAGAACCTTATAGGTTCCAAACTGGGGCCTTTGAACCCAGTTTTTCTGATCTTTCTTTTTCTCCATCCTCAACCTATGAGGATGTGTATGCAGTGCAAGAGAATGCTAGGTCCAACCCATATTCCAACACTTATAACTCGGGTTGGAGGAACCACCCTAAATTCTCCTGGAAAAGTCAGGGGCAACAAACCTAAACACGTCCCAGCAACTATGCATCTCAAAGATCTATGGGTCAAGGTCAAGTATACACCCAGTTGCCCCCAAGACTAGTTACTCAACCACTTTGGAATGCCCAATAATCTGCAGGGTAGGCTGATTTAAATCGGAAGATGGTAGAGATGCAAGGGTCCATGCTTCAGCTTATGCAGCAAATGAAGACATCATTGGACAACTTGCAATCTTGGTTTATTGCTAACACCCGACAACTCAAATCTCTACCATGCCAACCCGTACCCAACCCACGCAATGTGCAAAATCAAGGCAATAGAGCCCAAGGGTACGAAAATCAAATGGGCCCACACGCACATGCTCAGGTGGTTGAGTAGGGTTCCTCCTCTTCTTCTTCTTCCGGTTACATGACCAACCAAGGCCCTCTAATCTTCACTAACCCAACTCAAGACCCAAACTCTTATGCCTTTGCAAACTTCGTCACCTTAAGAAGTGGAAAGCAGATCCAGGACCTTGAATTACCTTCTAGAAACCAAAACACTAGGGAGCTTGAGAGAGAGAAGGAGGAGATTGAAGAAGACAATAAGGCCCAGGGACCAGAAATTGAAAATACCACTCACATCCCATTCCCTGAAACCCTATTGAAAACTAGGAAGAAGAAAACCTTAGATAGCAACGAGGAGCTCCTGAATTTATTCAAGAGCGTAGAGATCAATATTTCGTTCCTCAATGCTATTAAGCACATCCCTGCTTACGCTAAATTTCTGAAAGAACTATGTACCGAAAGGCGTAAGCCGAGAGAACCCACTCCGAGGAAGGTGATTCTCTCTAAGCAGGAAAGTTCTGTTATCCTCCATCACCTTCCTCAAAAGAAGAAAGATCCAGGGCCCCCCTTGATTTCATGCACTATTGGGGAATACACTTTTGATAGGGCACTGTTGGGTCTAGGTGCATCCATCAACCTAATCCCGACTTCTCTTTATGAGAGGTTTGGGTTAGGTTGATGGATGCACCTAGATCCAACAATGCCCTATCAAAAGGTACTCCCTAATAATGCATGAAATCATGGGGGCCTCTGGATCTTTATTCTTTTGAGGAAGGTGATGTAGGATGACAAAACTTGCTTGCTTAGAGAGAATCACCTTCCTTGGAGTGGGTTCTCTCGGATTACGCTTTTGGGTACAAAGTTTTTTCAGAAATTTAGCGTAAGTAGGAATGTGCTTAATAGTATCGAGGAGTGGAATATTGATCTCTATGCTCTTGAATAAATTTAGGAGCTCCTCGTTGCTATCTATGGTTTTCTTCTTCCTAGTTTTCAATAGGGCTTCAGGGAACGGGATGTGAGTGGTATTTTCAATTTCCGATCCCTGGGCCTTATTGTCTTCTTTAATCTCTTCCTTTCTTCCTCTCACCACCTTCAAGGCTCTATAGAGAGCTTGTCCTAAGCCCGAGATGCTCCTCTAGAGTAGAAATCAAATATTTTTTCCCTCCCCTCATCCCTATTCATGGAGCATCCCACGGCCATCCTCTCACCTCCCTTCGGGAAGAAGATCCTCACTGTGATGCCGTCCTGCCCCTCCCTCCATCCTCCGGCTTCGTCCTCATTTGTCTCGCTCCTCACCACCTTCCTCCAGGCAATGTTAGTGCGAGTCATCCTCCAAGCGACAGTCGAGGGGGACTTCTATCACCGATCTCTATCTTTACTGCTTTTGTAGTATAGTTTTCCCATTTTCCTAGTTATAAGAAACATTTGTTTATAAAAATACATGATTGTTTCTCTCTCTGTCTCTATGTCTCTCTTTTTATTTTGCAAGTAGATTAGCTAGAATTCATCAACCTGATCTCTTGCTTGCTAAAAATACCAAAAAAATTAAAAAGATAAAAATGATAAAAACAAATAAAAAGAGAAATGCATATTTTTCTAACCAAACGTTTGCCTCCCCGTGTTTGACCCAGGACTCACTTTATTTTTTTGAGAATAATAGGAAATTACTGTTACAACTAACAAAAAGATTATTTCATAAGATATATCCACACCCCCATGCTTAGCTAATGCTACAATTAGGTTTGGGTTAGGCGAACATAGGCCAACCTCAGTAATGGTAGAATTAGCAGACCACTCGGTCACCACACTGAAGGGCGTTATTAAGGATGTAATCGTCAAGGTCAAGGATTTCTATTTTCCCATAGATTTCCTGGTCTTTGACATGGATGTACCTAATGATTTGAGGAACACGCCCATCATTCTGGGGCGTCCATTCCTAGCTATCGCCAAGGCCAACATAAACTGTGAGAGCGGCAGTATGGAGATCGCTTATGGGGATCGGAAGCTAACTCTTGATATTTTTAAGGCTATAAGAGGATTTGAGGATTGTGGATTCATTGAGGAGCTTGAGGATCATGATTTTGAGACTTGTATGACAATCAGTGCACTCGAGGACTCCACCAGCTTTAGCGAACCTAACCAATAACCCTCCGTGGCAGACCTGCCACATCCTGAAGAGGCTATTGATTTTTTTCATTTCCAACCTCTTCCACTGGATCGTCCTGGTAAATCTTCATCGGCATCCTCCATACCTTCTATACTAAACCCACCTTAGGTTGAATTGAAACCATTGCCTAAAAATTTCAAATACAAGTTCTTAGGACCTAAGAACACTCTCCCTATGATTATTAGTGCTGATTTTACTAAGGAGCAAGAATTAAGGTTGATTAAGGTCCTTAAGAATAATAAAGAGGCAATTGGTTGGACCATCCATGACCTTAGGGGGATCGAGCCGTCTTATTGTAATCACCGTATTCTTATGGAAGATGGATCCTGCCCTTCTCACAAAATGCAAAGGAGACTAAACCCGAATATGCGAGAAGTGGTCAAGAAGGAGAAAATCAAGTGGCTCGATGCTAGAATATATACCCAATCTCGGATAGTCTGTGGGTTAGATCCGTTCATATTGTACCCAAGAAGGTGGAAATAATCGTTATGACTAACGAGAGAGGGAAAACCTTCACCACTCGTTCAGCTTCTGCTTGGAGAGTCTGTATTGACTATAGGAAGCTGAACACAGCCACCAAAAAGGATCACTTTCCCTTTCCATTCATCGATCAAATCCTAGAAAGGTTAGCTGGGCAAAAATACTTTTGCTTCCTGGATGGTTATTCAGGATATAACCAAGTCCCTATCCATCCCGAAGACCTGGAAAAGACAACTTTCACCTACCCTAGCGGAACCCTTGCATTTCGTAGAATGTCATTCGGGCTTTGCAATGCACCTACGACTTTTCAAAGGTGCATGCTGGCCATCTTTTCTGACATGGTGGGAGATTTTCTTGAGGTGTTCATGGATGATTCCTCCATTCTCGAAGATTCTTTTGAGTACTGCCTAGCTAACTTGGAATTGATCCTCCAAAGATGCATCAAGACATAGCTCATCCCTAGCTATGTAAAGAGCCACTTTATGACTCGGGAAGGCATTATCCTGGGTAATGTGGTCTCTAATTGGGGTATTGAGGTTGATAAGGCTAAGGTGGATGCTACCTCTAGACTTCCTCCACCCACACCCTTAAAACAGATCCGCTCTTTCCTTGGGCATGTGGGTTTTTATAGAAGATTCATCAAGGACTTCTCGAAGGTTGCTCGACCCTTGAGTAACCTTCTGGCCAAAGACACGCCATTCGAGTTTCATGAATCATGACGTAAGGCATTTGATTTGTTAAAAATGGTAGTTACCTGTGCCCTGGTGTTGCAACCACTGGTCTAGACAGCCCCATTTGAGATTATGGCTGATGCATCTAACTATGCTATCAGGGATGTCTTGGGTCAGAAGATTGAGAAAAAGCCCTCTGTGATCTACTACACTAGCAAGACTCTGGATAAGGTCGAGAGGAACTATACCATTACTAAAAAAGAATTGCTAGCCGTAGCTTTCGCTTTAGAAAAATTCAGGGCTTATCTTTTAGGTTCTCATGTCATCATTTATACTGACCACTCGGCCTTGAAACATCTCTTAGCCAAAAAGGATGCCAAGCCATGGCTTATTTGCTGGATTCTTTTACTTCAAGAATTTAATCTTGAAATCAAGCATAAAGCTGGGGAGTCCTCGAGTGGGCGTGGGCGTAAGGCGAGTAGGTGCGTAGCGCTCGTGTGCACCCAACAAGGGTGCGTGGAGAATGCACTAGCGGTGTGGTAGCAGAGGCGTGTGATGCACACGCTAGTGGGGGTGAGGGTTGGAGTAGGATCTTCAGCAACATTTGCGATTGATCTTCAGTGACGTTACTAAATGTCCTGTATTCTAACAAAAAAAAGAATTAGGAGACGAGAACTTAGGCATTAGGAGTTGCAAACTTTAGGAATTGATACTTTGGGACCTGAATACCTTGACTCTTCAGGTCTTCAGCCTTAATTAACCTGGGTGTCCACTAGAATGTGGACTTAGTCTTGAGTCCTCGCCAATTCAATTTCATCTTTAATCTAGTAAATAAATTAGGATGATAAGTACACGAGTTATCAACTTGCCATCTGATTTGAGGGGATTTTAAGTCAAAGCGTCTACACACTATTTGCACTGACTCACTTTCCAGCGGTTTTTATGGAAATTGGGTAGCTAATGAACTGTCTAGGGTGGTATGGCTGGCAAGTTGTCGTGGGTAACAGCCCATTGGTCGATTGTCCATAGCCCAACCACAAGACCATTCTCTTCATACTACCTTTAGGTAAATCTTAGATCAAGGAAGCCACCTACTTAAAAAGAAAAAAAGGAGAAAATAAAAAATAAAAACCACACTTTACTGCACGAGTATGGCTGGCAAGTTTCCATGGGTAATAGCCCATTGGCCGATTGTCCAGAGCCCAGCTTACAAAAATGACAATAATTCCTAAAACACTTAGGGAAGAAGTGGGGAAGTAGAATAAACCAGGGAGATATACACTGGATTCGCCGTTGCGTTGACCCCATAAATAAAAGTAGGAAGAAAGCTACAGTTCGAAATGATAAACCTTTAGGTAAGGTCACTTAGGGTCATAGAAACCCGAAGTCCATTTTAACGGTTGCCTAGTGAGTCTTTCACTCTTTTCACTAGATGCTTAGCACTTAGAGTCCTTTTCGAGTGTTGGGTGGGTCGGGTAGCCGTAAAAAGTTATCCTGAAACTCTCAAACTCCAAAAGTCCAAAAAAAAAATTAGAAAAAAAGAAAAAGCCAAAAAAAAAAGTATGTTCTCTTTTCAAATAACGCGAGGGCTTGGGTGGTCTGCATTCTAGCAGACACCTAGGCACTATTGAGTTTTTGTAACCAGGTTTTAGGTTGAATTTTTCTAAAGCAACCAATTAATCATGCCTAAGTGATCAAATCCTAATTCTAGTTTTATACATAGCATTTAGGTTAACTTTGCTAGGGACTAGCATAAAGTAAGCATGGGGGAATGATAAACACACATGAATTAATGATAAAATGGTTATATATGATAGTTCCAAGGCTTAGCATTGCATATCATGTTATAAATACTGCATAACAACCATTGCATGGCATTTAGGATAGTTGTGTATTATGTACATTAATTCTTTCATTTTTTATGGCTAGGAGGTAGTGCAACATCTTTATAGGCTTCAGATGAAGAATCCGATTGTACGGATGAATCTGGAGAGATGATCGCAGTCCATCAATGCAAAAATCACCCTGATCAGAGCTCCGTAGCACCCTCTACAAGAAGAAGAAGAAGACGAACGGCCCAGATGAAGCCACGTGGCGCCATCCAGGCCGCCCCACCTAAGCCATCGCGTCACCAACCTTGTTGCAAGAAGAGATCTCACTATTGGATCTCAATCCATTGGCTAAGAATCCTCTCCCATCGCATGCCCACACCTTCTTCTTGACCCAACCAAGAGCTTGGTGCAACGGTTGTGGACCCAACTCCCAAATGAGGGGCGCGGGTTTGAAACCCACCAAGCCCCCCTAATTGATCAATTGAGGCAATGCTAGCGCACGCCACCACGCACCAGCAGTGTGCACCAGCAACACGTTCCTGCCAGCACACACCAGTGCCCACTGACAAGGCTTCCGCGCAATTCGCATGCATGATGGAGGGACAGCGCAGCTCACATTGGCGGGTGTGAGTTGGCACAGACCTTCAATGACAGTCTGGGAGGGCCTTTATTGACACTTGCAGCAGTCACTAATTGCTTGTAAGCATGAGGATAGCTGCTGGCATGAGCGGTGGGAGCGCAATCTTTAGTGACAGCTGCAAGGGACTTTAGTGAAGCTTGCAGCTATCACTACAGCCCTCTACATGAATTTCTTCCTCTTCCCCCCACTATAAAAGGACCCCTACACCTCCATTCTTCACCATCTCTACCTACTCTACTCCCACTTACTCCTAAGCTCTAGTAGCCTACCAAAGCTCCATTAAAGCATACTCTCAAGCTTCAAAGGCCTCCTATTAGTGTAATATTCCTATTTCCCACAAAATATTCATCCTTCATCCCACCACCTTCATAAGTTGCCTTGAATCTATCCTCCCACCTCCATTCCAGTAGAAGATCGCCTCTGTCTCCTCACCTCCATTTCAAAGCCTCGGTGAAGCATTCCTTTACCTGACGACCTCCTGCATCTCGCCTCCGGCGTCCTGCATCTCGCCTCCTTCATCCAAGCTTTCGTCAGGCGCTATCGTGTAACCGAACAACCAATTCGGGAGATTTCTTCTCTCCCCTATCTCTTTTATGCTTTTGTAGATTATTGTAATAACATTGGAGTGATATATCATATTTGTTCCATATCATTTTGTGAACTTATCTTGCTTGTCTTTTTATTTTAAAAACACAAAAATAATAAGGCCTCAAAATACCAAAAAGAAACAAAATGAAGCACGGTTTTCAAACAAAGTAAGCGTCTCCTCCCTGTGTTTGACCCGAGACTCCCTTGGAGTTTTGGTTATAAATTGTATTTGATAGACATATTTTGCGAGCTATGATGACAGGTTCTCTAAACCCTGATTTTAATTCGTGAAACACGACTCATCACTTCTCGTACACGATTATGAAGGGAGACATACCTAATTGGGTTTTATGGGTGGTTCTATAAGCCCACAAGGCTTTCGGATGGCAGGCAGACCAATCCTTTCTGCCAGGCCGAGCCACGATTTGAAGGATCTTCTTGATCTCCCTATTTGATAGTTTAGCCAATCCATTAGTCTGGGGGTGATAGGGAATCGAGATATGATGCGACACCCCATAATTTTTCTTCAGGGACTGGAAGTGCACATTCAAGAAGTGGGTCCCTCCATCAAAGATGATAGCTTGTGGAATACTAAATTGAGAAAAAATGTGTTGATGAATGAATTTAATCACAACTTTATTATCATTGGTTCAGGTTGGTATGGCTTCGATCCATTTGGACATGTAGTCCACAGCTAGGAGAATTTATTCGAAACCATTGGATTTTGGAAAAGGGCCCATAAAGTCAATCCCCCAGATATCGAATATTTTGCACACGAGAATCAACTATAAAGGCATCATGTCACGTCAGCTCATGTTGCCTAACGTCTGGCAATGAGTGCATGCCTTACAATAGTCGTGCATGTCTTTGAAAATAGTTGGCTAATAGAATCCACACTGGAGGACATTTGCTATGGTCTTGTGTCCAGAAAAGTGACTGGTCGAGCGTGTTTCGCGTGTTAGAAATCGAGGTTACAAGTAACCTATCGTTGTAGTTGCAAAACACGTTGATAAGATAAAATTTATACCGAAACTAAAAGGGAGTCCCGAGTCGAACACAGGGAGGCGATGTTTACTTTACGTGAAAATCGCACTTTGATTCGTTTCTTTTTGGTATTTTAGGGTTTTGTTATTTTTTTGTGTTTTTATGAAATAAAAGACAATCAAATAAATCACAAGATAGAGATGAGGAACGAAAATGGTATATATATCAATCCAATGTTTATTACAATCTACTATGAACCATAAAAAGAGAGGGAGGTGGGAGGAAATCTCCCGAATCGGCTGTTCAGTGAGACGATGGCGCCTGACGGAAGCTCGGACGAAGGAGGTGAGGAGCAGGACGATGGAGGTGAGATGCAGGAGGACATCGTGTTGAGGAAAGCTTCGGCGTGGCTCTGGAATGGAGGTGAGGAGACAGAGGTGATCTACTACCGGAATGGAGGTAAGGGGACGGCTCTAAGGCGACCTATGAAGGGAGATGGGAAGTTGGAGGAGTATTTGCTGGGGCAGAGGTTCGCTACACTAATAGGCACCTTGGGAGCTTGAGAACAAGCTCTAATAGAGCGTTGGTAGGCTTGCTAGAGCTTGGGAGTAGGTGGGAGTAGAGTAGGTAGAGATGGCTTGGAAGGGAGGGGGTGTAGGTCCTTTAATAGTGGTGGAGAAGAGGCAAAAATCGGTATGGGACCATTAGTGACATCCAGGCCGTCGCTAGAAATGCAGCTGTAGGAAGCTCATGCTCGTTGGCACTCACAGCTACTTTTCTGGCATGCGATGAATTACCGACGGTTGTAAGAGTCGCTTTAAGTCCAGCTCATGCGACGTTGAAGTCCACCTCACACTATGCTGGCATCGCTCCTGCCTTGCTACACACGCGCACGCGCCCACGTGCTGGCGCTGCATGCCTGCGCGCCCGTGAGCGCACCAGTGCTGCTGCGCCCATGCGGTGCTACGTGCGTGTGCTAGCGGCCTGGGCTGCGCCATGTGGCGCAGTCTGGGCTGTCCATCTTCTTTTTGTTGTAGGGGCTATTACAGAGGTCAGATTGAGTAGATTTCCACGCCGTTAAGCTCCGATCATCGACCCGAATCCATCCGCGCGATCAGATTTATAATTTGAAGCTCCAAATTATGTCTCGTAGTCCCTTGGCCGTTATTCTTCCTCAGACTGCATATGGTGCTATGGAACTCCGATTGAGGCGATTTCTGAGGCGTTGGACTTCGATTGTCGTCTTGATCAGATCTGTACGGTCAGATCGTCAATCCGAGGCTCCGAAATAAATATCCTTCTCTCCTAACCACAAAAAGGATGCAATTAACCTAAATTATATACAACTACTCTAAATGCAGAACGATGCATGCCATGTAATATTTATAACATGAAATGCAAATCTAAACTAGGAACATGCATGAATAGGCATTTTACCCTCAATAAATGCATTTACATCATACCCCCATGCTTATCTTTTGCTAGTCCCTAGCAAAATTAAACTATATGCTATGTATAAAAGCAGAATTAGGATTAGATCGCTTAAGCCTAAGTCGTTTATTAACATTAGAAAATTTCAACTAAGGTCTTAAACTACGAAAACTCAATAGTACCCAGGTGTCTACTAGAATGCAGACCACCCAAGTTCTTGCCTTATTTGAGAAGGGAAGAAATATATATTTTTATTTTTCTTCTTTTCTAATTTTTTTGTACTTTTGGAGTTTGAGAGTTCCAGGATAACTTTTTACGGTTACCCAACCTGCCTAAGACTCAAAAAGTACTCTAAGTACTAAGCATCTTTGTGAAAAAGTTATGGACTCACAAAATGGTTGTTAAGATGGAGTTCAGGTTTCTACGACCTTAGGTGACCTTACCTAAAGGTTTATCTTTACGATCGGTAGCTTTCTCTCTACTTTCTTTTATATGGGGTCAACACAAGAGCGAACCCAGTGTATATCTCCCCAGTTTATTCTACTTCCCCACTTCTTCCCTAAGTGTTTTGGGAATTATTATGCATTTTTTTGTGAGCTGGGTTCTGGACAACCGGCCGATGAGCTGTTACCACCGACAACTTGTCAGCCATACTCGTGCGGTGAAGTGTGGTTTTATTTATTTTTTTATTTTCTCCTTTTTCTTTCTCTTTTTTGAGTGTTTCTTTTTTTTTCTAAGTAGGTGGCTTCCCTGATCTAAGATTTACCTAAAGGCAGTACAACGAAAATGATCTTGTGGCTGGGCTCTGGACAACTGGTCGATGAGCTGTTACCACCGACAACTTGCCAGTCATACCACCCAAGTCGGTCCATTCGCTACCTAATTTTTGAAAAAATTGTCGGAAAGTGAGTCAGTGCAAAAAAATGTGTGCAGATGCTTAGGCTTAAAGTCCCCCCAAATCAGAGGGCGGTTTGATAAGTCACATACTTATCATCCCAAATTATTTACCAAATTAAAATAAATTTTAATTGGCGAGGACTCGAGACTAAATCCACATTTGAGTGGACACCCAGGCTAATTAAGCCCGAAGACTTGAAGAGTCTAAGTGTTTAGCTCCTCTCATATCATTTCCTAAAGTTAATAACTTCCAAATGCCTAAGTTCTCTTTTCCTAATTTCTTTCTTTTTTCTATTTTTTTTTAAATTTTCAATTTTTTTTTAATTTTATAAGAAATTAAAAGAAATTCTATGGAGTAAACATAGTGATTTCAGGAATTGATTATCCACCCCCCCATGCCTAAATGATGCAATGTCCTCATTGTAAAAATAAAGACATGAAAAGGGTAGAGTAAACAGAACATCACCTGACTGTCGTGAAAATCCAGTCAGCTCTGCAGAGAGAAGAGTGTATACACATGTGTTAAGTTTAATGCCTTCAGCTAGGCATAACATACATACAAGGAAGAAATTGAGAATTCACAAGTACGAGTCAGAATCAAAATAAAAAGGTTGATCCTGAAACCCGTCTATAGAAGATGTCCATAAACATGGATGAGATTATGGAGCAGACCCATGCCCCCAGGTCGAGTGGTTCTCAGGTTCTAGATGAAAATCACACAGAACCGAAGGTTGTTGTGTTTGCAGGGCCGGGCCTGCAGTTTAGTGGTGTGCAACCCAAGACCAAAGTGTCGGACAATGGGTAAAGATGGTTCAATCGGTGCGGTTGTCCACTTAACATCTAGCTCAGAAAAATAATCAGTTATTTCAAGCTTGGGTTGCACGTGAAAGATATCGTAAGGGTCCTGGTAGAAAGTAGGTGGTTTTAGATCAATAGGTACCCTTAGATCCAAAATCAAACTTCCCTCAAAATTAGCCTCCCAAATCTTTATTTCAACAATTCTATCCTCCAACATCAAGGGCTTAGGCTTCAGGACCTCTAGCATATTATTCACCCCATATGATTCTCCCAAGTCTAGAAATTGTGGCTGAATCAAGATTGACTTGGGCACAAAGATCTCAGAAGTCAACTCTTCGGGGTGCAGATGAGGACTGGGGTCACTGATTGAATCATCAAGATTCGGATCCCCCAAGTTAACCCCAACCGAATCCAAATCTTCAATAATTGGGCTATCAACTGGTTTGTCAGATTCCTCAAGCCCATTTGTCTCACTAAAATCCTCTTCCTTAAGTTCAAGTGAGACTTCACCAAAAGATTCTTCACCCTCAGAGTCAAAGAATCTATGATCCTCATTTATATATGTCTCAAAATCATATGTCATTTCATGGTCCGTGGAGGCATATTTTTCCTTGCTCCCTGGCTCGGGGATCTCGGGTGAATCAATAGGTTCATCCTAAAATGGTTGCTCTAGCCCATCCTGGTCATCCCCAGTCTCAGAAAATGTATCCCCCCCGACAGGCGCCTGAGCGGGTTCAGACATTGGCTTTCCTGAAGGGGGTTCATCTTGAGAATCATCCTAAGATTTGACTAGTGCAACCACAAATTTCATCCTCAACCTCGACAATTTCCCAAGAAGAAACTCACCCAAGTTCCTATCCCTAACACTTTGGAGCAAATCCAATAGAGAACTATTAAGTTCATCAATCATTTTGATCATAGGCTCTAGTGCTTCAGTGTATGGTGTTGGTTGAGCTTCTAAAGATTGTATAGTGTTCCTCAAATTAGCCAACACCCTATCCTGGATCTGGTTCACCTAAACCGACTGGTTCGGTTCAGGTTTGGGTGGGTTCAAGTTAAATCTAGGGGAGTCAAGATGTCGAGGTTCTCGGGTCCCTCCCTGAAAGTAGGTCAATCTAGGTTGTTCAAAAGATGGTGACGACCTATATTCAGTAGAATACTGGGGAGGGTAGGTGTTATAATCATGATATTCTTCCTGATTGTAGATCAGGTTGGTTTGGTCATCAAAGGATGGAGATCCATAATCATTATAGCTCTGAGAAGGATAATAATCATAGTCTTGTTGTCCAGGGTTAGGCCCTGGACAGTGAGGGTCGGATTCATATCCCCAATCAAAGTCATCCTGGCTAGTGGATGGGTAATTACAAGTCAAGTCAGGAAAGTAATCATCTTGGGGATAAGTGGTGGTAGGAGGATAGGATGTGAAATGTGTAGGATGTGGAAGGGTACATGGTGAAGTCAGGAGGGAAATCAGAAGAGAAAAGAGCCCTGCAATACAAAAATACAAGCCTGTCCTTAGTTTGGGTAGCCTAAAGGTCTACAGACTCTCAGAATCCATCCTAAGATTATAGACGATTTACTCTACTTATGTCCAGGCAATCCAACCAGTTAGAAGGAGGGACTGGGGAGAAGGTTCTTCCTTTGGCTTGCACCTCCGGTTCCTAGTGTATCCCCCAGCCACGGTCGTTTGACGCTATTCCCCTAGTGATTGCACCGCAAAAATACACCTACAAGTGTGCCGTTTTGTGCTATTTCCTAGCATTACCAGTGCATATTAGGTATCCATAGTCGCATTTTTAAAAATACACGCATGCATGCATTTAATTGAGAGGGGAGGAGAGTGAAATAAATGGCCTTGCAATTAACATTTTTCCTCAAGTGCTACTTTGTAAAATTCACCATCTTTTTATTTTAATTTTATTTGACTTTAAAATTCTTCCCACGACTGCATGGAATGGCCTCTTCTTCCTCTTCGCGCCTTGCTCTGCAGCAAGCTTACCTTGCAGCCGCATGCCCTACCAAGCCCTGCCAAGCCATGCACAGCTGCATGCATAGCCAGGGCATGGCTATGCATGCCTTCTTCCTCTATAAAAAGAGCTTGGCTTCTTGCAAAGGGGAGCCTGGTCCATGAAAAAAAACCACACAGCAGCTCTTCCCTTCTAGGCCGTCCCCTCCCCTCTCCCTCCATACGCAGGCCCTCCTTCTCTGAGGAGACACTCTGTGGGCAGGAGCACCTCACAGTGGTGCACAACCACCACTGTGAGTCCACCATCGCCCAGCTCATCAGAGAGCCGGTGGGCGTGGTGGTTCTCTCTCTGTTTCAATGTCCAAGCCACTTCCGCCATTGCCACTGGAGCTTCAAGCTTTGAAGCTCAACCGGCCACCACAAGCTCCGCAGCAGTAGCAGCAGCGCAGGCCACCGCACACCCATACGCAGGCCACCGTGCACGCCTTCAGGCTGCCATCGCCTTCCTCTTCTTCACGTATGCCCGCCTCTCCGTGCAAGCCACCAGCCGGCGCACCCCTTCCACGTGCGTGCCAGATTGCACTTCGGCTCCCCGCACTCACAGCACCGGGCGCAAGCGGTCGCGCGGCTCGCCCTGGCACTATAGCCACTGTTCACGCGTTTCAGCAGAACACTGTCGCTACAGTGGGGTGACCGATGAGTTTCTCACTTAACCGGTCACCTGGCGCACCGCAACCGGTCCCAGCCCGCGCTCGCGTCCCGCCCCGTGTCCCGCTCCAGCGCCCGCCCGCGCGTCTGCCAGTGCCCGCACCCGCCCGCGTATCCACCCGCTCCCAGCGCCTACCTTCGCCCGTTCCATTCGCCTCTCCGCGCAGCGCTGTGCACTATGGTCCTCTCCACGCACCCACTCCCTCCAGCGTGTGCCTCTTTGCACGCATACGCGCCTACGCGCACGCGTGAATCACCAGACGACGCTTGGAGGTTGCGGACGACTTAACGCCCGCTCCTTCACTCCAGCAGACGATCCTTCTCTCTCTCTCTCTCTCACAACACTCTCTCCCTCTCTCTCTTTACACACATACACACACACTCACACTCTCGTACACACACCTATACACTAATATATACTTATATATATATACTTATATCTATACATATAGTAGTACCTATATACTTAAGTATTAGTATACATACATATGTATATATATATATAAATCTATATACTTATATATATATATATAAACATATATATTTACATATATACCTATACTTATATACATATATATATATACACATATATCTATACATATATTAGTACTTATATAACTATGTATTAGTCTATATACAAACAAATATATATATATACATCTATATACTTATATATATATACATATATATACACATATGTTTATACATACATACATACATATATATATATATATACACACACACACACACATATATACATATATATCTATAACTATATATACATACATATATATATATATATATACACATATCTATCTACATATATCTATATACATATATTACTATATATATATATATACCTATATATATACATCTATATAGTTATATATCCATACATATACATATATATATATATTATATCTATCTATACATATAGTTACATACCTTTATATATATACTTACAGATATATTTACATATATACATATATATATATATATATATTTTCACATTACTTACCATACGTTGTATCGCGGGAATATCTGCACCAGTTGCTGATATTCCCCGATACACGCGTACAAAAAGCGTGGTCACACACATCTTCCACCATCCATCTTACACTCCATGCGGCACTGTGTTCTGTTGGTTGCATCTTTCTAGACGATGATCGACTCGACACCGTGCTACACGCCATCTCCACCTCCACCCCCACCCATTTATACATATATAATATATACATAAATATATGCTATATTTACTTTATTTTTGTTTCTCTTTCATGCCAGTAAAAAGATAAAAAAATATATAAAAGAGAAAAGAAAATCCTTGACTTGCAGGTACTCAGTCTTGCGAATAGCAAGACCAGCTTTGAAACCCTGATTTGGCTCAAAGCCAAGAACCTGATTTCGAGGGTGTGCCTCAAGGACAAGAATTATTAGAAAAAAATATAAATAGAAAAACACCAAAACACAATAAACGAACGGAAGAGATTCGTTGTAGGAAAGGTGTAGAAACTTCACTTCTAATCCCACTTCCCTAAGTTCGATCCTGGGCCTAAAAGTAACCAAGATAAAATCAAGTAGGCCAGGTTAAAAATTTTGTAAAGAGATGGTTAGGTCTGATTTAGGTTAACCACTATACACATTTCAACGATAAAATCACCATATTAACACAACCTATCTGGGTCCGACCACAATCCTTTCATGGCGCCGTTGCCAGGGAAGTGCGCATTCAAGTAAGTTTCTATTCCATTCCTTTCATTTTTCTCTTCTCCCTTCACGGGTGTTTTTGTTTATTGTTGTGTAGGTGAACCTATTGCAAGGAGAAGGCATGCAGACGAAGTTGGAAACGTGGGCAGGTCCAAGGCGGGAACGAGAGTGTGAAGACACCGACACCGCACTGGAGCTCCGCACATGTTGCCGAACAAGTAAGTCTTTCTTTCTTAGCAGTCTAGGTTAACTTGTAACCTTAATAAAAAAGAAAAAAAAATTTCTTGGGATCTCTTGGGGCAAGTGGATTAAAATTCACTCATTTGATTGATTGCCTTTACTCCCACCGCCCCGGGATTTCCTGCAAAACTTCGCATAGCGAAAATCCAAGAATCTTGATTCTTGAATTTTTCGCCGTGTGAAGTATTCTTTGAGGCAAATAAAAAGATTGATTGCCACCCCTCTTTGCCTCATACCAGCAATTCGGGATCATCTTTTTGGTGGGGAGACTTGGAATTGAGTTAATTCCAACCCCACCATGACTTTTCACTTGCCTAAGATTTGATCCCGAATACTTCAACCCCAATAATTTGATTCTCTTTATCTTTTGGTTGAGCCTTGTGTGTGGAAATCATTTTCTGGTGATTGGGAGCACTTGAAATGAAGTGCTTTGGCTCCCTTTCACACTAATCTAAAACTGATTCGTGCATCCACACATAGAAATCTCCATTTAGGGAAGCCCATTGCATTTTAGCATGCATTAACCAACTGACATTGAAGAAGGGTTTGTTAGGCTTAGAAGAAAACTTGTATTCTCTCAAAACTTGAAGATTGGTTGAATTGGTATTTCAGCGAAATCCTAAAATCCATACTAGTTAAGGCTGAACTCTATAAACCATTCACCAATTAAAAACTTCAATTCGGGGAGATTTCCCCAATGCATGCTTGGTTTACACACTTTGTAAAATCAATCACTTGGGCATTACCCGTAAAAAATGCCCTTCACATTCCAGAAGCACTTGATCCTAAGCCTCTAATTAAAATTGGTAGTAACTTGACCCTTATTAAGGATTGGAGGTAAAACTACCTGCATATAGCACCTACGTGCTGGTGAGGGTTCCCGTGTGCTATCGGGTGTCTAAGATTGGGGCAAACGACCTTTCAATCTAGCCCGGTGGTTCCGCGGTGCTCGCATTCGGTTCCGTAGTTCGTGATAGTAGGTAACTTAGATCTTTAGGTCTAAGGGCACACTATAGAGGTTAGGAATTTGATTGTATTGATTTGTCATCAAATGTACCTTTGCGGCATCATTTCTCTCATCTCTTTTCCCTTCTTATCTTCCTAATTCTTCCTGTGGTAGTGCATGTTTGGGAGGAGGTCACAAAACCCTGAACTGTGTGAATTTCCTAATAATTTTAGAAAAGGAGCCGAATCATCCTCCTCCTCCACAAACATGGCTGCACGCCCACCCCCAAATCCCAAGGGAGGAAACCACCCTCAAAACCCACCAAGTGGTGGAGCCTTAGATCCCATAACCCACCTCCAAGCCCAAATGGAAATGTATAATGAGCAAATTGAAGCCATTAGGGAAACATTGGAGGATATGCAGAACCCACCCGAACGGGAGGAGCCTAGGTCTCTTAGCTCCTATCAGAGTCCCACTGCTACAGAGACCATAGGACAAATTCGGGTCCCCATGGGCGGGGACAACTTTGAACTAAAACCTAACATAATTGGCCTGATAAATTTTCACTTCCATGGTCTTGCAAGTGAAGATCGTTTTCTCCACTTGGAAGACTGAACCTGATTGGCTAAAACTGTTAAACCAAGAAATATCGGGTTACCTATAGTCCTCATGAAAATGTTCCCATTTTCATTGCGGGATAAAGCGTCGCAATGGTTACGCACCCTTGCGAGAACCATCCACTCTTGGAAAGAGATGCGAATAGTGTTTCTCAAGAAGTTCTTCCCAATCGGGAAAACCAATGCGCTTCGCCGTGCTATCACTTCATTTACGCAACAAAACGGCGAACAATTTCATGAGGCATGGGAGAGATATAATGACCTCCTCAGGAAGTGTCCACACCATGGTCTGCCTAAGTGGCATATAGCCCAGATTTTCTACTATGGGCTAAATGAGACTTTGAAGTAGATTGCAGACGCTTCTTGCGGAGGGAATTTCATGAATAAAGACAAGAATGGAGCATTAGAATTGTTTTAAAATATGAGCGAAAACTCAATGAACAATGCCTCCATTGTCGCCTTTAATCGTACCAGCCTGCCCCGTAATGTCCATGAAGTTGACATGGGACCCTCCCATTCATCCACTGATCTCAACCTTATCGCACAGAAATTGGATGAAGTCACTGTCGTGCAAAAGAAGCTGGACGAGCTTCTGGCCAACCCCGCCCGTTCTATGGCAAACACCCCCACCTTACCACTTCGTCACAATCCCAATTCTTCCAACACCAGGCTTATCCCGAGAAACCCCGTAAGACCTTCCTTACCGAGTGTCACGTCGAGCGACTCGGTAAGTCATGTGGAACTGGCTTCTGCTAGCCAGTATTTTGACACGGAGGACCAAGCCTCCGTGTGCTCGGAAGCATATTTACATGCGGACACGTCTTCTGTCATAGAAGACGCTTGTGCCCTAGGGAATAACCCGTTCTCTGCCACTTATAACCCAGGGTGGCGAAATCACCCAAATTTCGCAAGGTCCAACAACCTGCAGTGCCAAAACCCCGCGGGTAGACCAATGCGATTGTCGACACCCGTCATCCCAAGGGCCCAATCTAATCCTATGGAAAATCCGCTAGCAGGCCCTTGTGTACCGCAAGCAAAACACGCATCAAGTCCTCTTGACAAATTGATGTGAATGATGACGGAAATGTCAAAGCGCCATGAAGAGAACATGACCTCTCTTCAGCACCAATTGGTGCAGCAGAATGCTGAGATTAGTCAACTACGCATGGCGACTCAATCTCAGGGCACTCTTCCCACCCAACCTGTTCCAAACCTGCGAAATTTTGTACCTCGTGGTCCTCAACCACAGGTACGACCTTCTCAGGGGTAGGTTAATCAGATTCTGCAGGCTCCGAGCATTCCACCAGGATTTCAGGCTAATCCAGCTGCAACACCTCACTTTTATGTCCCTATTGTGAACCCTCCTCCGCTGTATGATCCCACTGGACTCGCATCGTCCAATGCTATCACTACGAGGAGCGGTAAGTAGACCGTCGATCTACCTCGACCTGATCCTGGCTCGTCTTCTTCATCGCCCTCTCATTCAGGATGCACACCGCATTTGCAAGAGGATGATACACCAAAATTGGTGCTAGAATCAGTTCCATTCCCTGAGGCTCTACTGAGTGAGCCAAAAGGCAAAAAGAAAGATACATAGGCCTTTGATAACCTGCATAATTTGTTCAGGGATGTAGAAATCAGGGTACCCCTGCTCAAGGCTATCGACCACATACCTAGTGTCACCCGATTTTTCAAAGACTACACAACACCTAGGCGACATTCAAAGAAAACCAAGAATCCGGTGGTTCTCTCGCCTCATGCGAATTGTGCTATACTATCAAACCTACATAGAAGCAGAAAGACCCGGGCACACTGCTCATTTCCTGTAGCATCCAAGGATGCAATTTTAACCGTGCCCTGCTTGATCTAGGATCTTCCATCAATCTTATACCGACCATCATGCTCGAAAAATTTTCCTTGGGAAATCTGAAACCCACCCCTGTCACGTTACAGTTGGCAGATCGTTCTGTCAAAATCCCAAAGGGTGTGGTGGAAGACGTGGTGGTTAGGGTCAACAGTCTCTATTTTCTTGTCGAATTTCTTGTTTTAGATATGGAAGTTCCTAGTTCACTTTCTGATTGTCCGATCATCCTTGGTCGACCTTTCTTGGCCACAGCCCACACCCATATCGACTGCGAGTCGAGCTGTATTGAGATTGCCGTTGGATCTGAAAAGCTCAAGCTTAACATCTTCAAGGCAACCAAGAACTTTGATTGCGATTTCATTGAGGATGACACGTCTGATGAGGACATGGCCGTCAGTGCATGTATCGGACTAATTGAGAACTATTCTGACTGCTGCAGATTACCTGTAAACACTGATGATTGCCTGATCAACACATATTGTGGCGTTCCCCCATCCCTTCCTTGTCCCATACCTTCTCCTGGCCAAACTTCTGACAAGGTTTTCTCCGCTTCCCATACCTCGTGGTCTGAGTCATATCAGGGCTACTCACCGCCGATCCACACTCTTGAAGACCTGATTGCCCTTTCTTTCCCGCCAAATCAGGTGGATTTGCAAATCCACACTGGGACCTTGAGCCCACATACTTCTCACTGGGGCTATTCCTTTTTGGACCCATTTATCCAAGAAGCCCCTCTTCTTGGCCAATCTGAGGGCCAACTTCTTCCTCTTGACCTATTCTCCGATCTGCCTAAGACACTCTCATCCCAAGAAATGCCAGACCTTTCACCATCCACTCCTGAGCTGAAAGAGCTGCCTTGTACACTTAAATATGTTTTCCTGGGGCTAAATGAAACGCTCCCTGTAATCATTAGTTCAAAATTAACCAGGGAGCAAGAGTGCAAACTAACTGAGGTCCTCATAGAACACAAGGCAGCCATTGGATGGTCTTTATCAGACTTATCTGGCATTAGCCCCTCCTACTGCACTCATCGTATATATACGGAGGAGGAGGCTCGACCTTCCCGTGAGATGCAGCAATGTCTCAACCCTAACATGCGGGAGGTCATTAAGAAAGAAATCATTAAATGGCTGGATGCAGGTATAATCTACCTGATCAGCGATAGCCCCTAGGTGAGTCCGATTCACATTGTGCCCAAAAAGGCGGGACTCACCATCTGTGTCAATGACAGGGGCGAATCCATCCCTACACGCACTCCTACATCTTGGAAAGTGTGTGTAGATTATAGGAAACTCAATGCTGCAACTAAGAAAGATCACTTTCCGCTACCTTTCATTGACCAAATCCTAGAGTGGTTAGCGGGAAATAAATTTTTCTGTTTCTTGAATGGATTCTCAGGATATAACCAGGGGCAATTGACCCCCGGGACCAAGAGAAAACCACTTTTACCTACCCCTTCGATACCTTTGCATTTAGAAGGATGCCGTTCGGACTTTGTAACGCGCCAGTAACTTTCCAGAGATGTATGCTGGCGATATTCCATGACATGGTGGGTGACTTTCTCGAGGTCTTCATGGATAACTTTTCGGTCTTTGGACCATCTTTCGATGACTGTCTTGCCAACCTGACCCGTATCCTTAGGAGATGTATTAATGAAAACCTCGTGCTTTCTTGGGAAAAAAGTCATTTTATGGTGCACGAGGGAATTGTTCTTGGACACATCATCTCCGATAGGGGTATCGAGGTTGACAGAGCTAAGCTTGATGTAATTGCTGATTTACCTGTGCCTGGCTCTATCAAACAAATTCGCTCCTTCCTGGGACACGTCGGTTTCTATAGGAGATTCATCAAAGATTTTTCCAAGATTTCTCAACCTTTAACTCATCCCTATTGACCGACGTACCCTTCGATATGGGCCCCGACTGCATACGAGCAGTCACGCAGCTGCGTAATGTTGTCACCAAGGCCCCTATTCTCCAGCCACCTGTTTGGTCCCTCGACTTTGAACTCATGTGTGACGCTTCTGACCTTACAGTCGGAGCCATCCTGGGACAAAGACGCGATAGACACCCCTTCGTGGTGTACTACGTCAGTAAGACGTTGGACGAGGCCCAGCATAATTATACTACCACTGAGAAAGAACTATTGGCGGTCGTCTTTGGGCTGGAGAAATTCCGCTCTTACCTTCTGGGCTCACACGTTATTGTTTTCACTGATCATGTGGCCATTCGCCATCTCATGCACAAGAAGGATGCCGAGCCTAGACTGATTCGTTGGATCCTTCTGCACCAAGAATTTGACATTGAGATCCACGATAAGGTCGGAGCCCAGAATGTTGTGGCTGATCACCTTTCCAGACTGGACCCTGACCATATTGGACCTACTCTGCCGATCAATGAGATTTTTCCTGATGAGCACCTATTGGCAATTATTGTGGCAAGTGGACCATGGTATGCCAACATTGCCAATTACCTTGCTTCTAGATCCCTTCCATGTGGCTGACCTAAAAACCAGCAAGAGCGCCTCATGGTAGAAGCAAAGTATTATTTTCGGGATAATCCACTTCTTTTTCACATAGGTGCTGATCAAATCATCCGTCGCTGTATTCCTAACAGCGAATTCCCCAGTGTGCTATCCTTCTGCCACGATCAGGCCTGCGGAGGCCATTTCTCTGGGAGGAAAACTGCAGCCAAGGTGTTGCAGTGCAGTTTCTTCTGGCCCTCCCTACACCAGGATGCACACAATTATTGCAAGCATTACACTCGGTGCCAGTCATTAGGGTCAATGTCACGTCGTGACATGATGCCCTTGCAACCCATCCGAGCTGCGGAAATCTTCGACATTTGGGGAATTGATTTCATGGGTCCCTTTCCTCCTTCCAATGGCTTTGAATTCATTCTCGTGGCTGTTGATTATGTTTCGAAATGGATCGAGGCTATTCCCACGTGCCATGCTGACCATGTTATATCCACCCGATTTATCAAGGACCACATCTTTGCGCACTTTGGGATCCCTCGAGCCATTATCTCGGATGGAGGAAGCCACTTTACCCATGCTTCCTTTTGGGCACTTCTGAGGAAATACAGAGTCCACCATCGTATCGCATCCCCATATCATCCTCAGACGAACGACCAGGTAGAAGTGTCAAATTGGCAAATCAAGCAGATTCTCCAGAAAATGGTTTGGCCTGACCGTAAGGATTGGTCCGACAAGCTGATTGATGCACTTTGGGCGTATTGGACCGCCTTCAAGGCTCCCCTTGGTATGTCTCCGTATAGAATCATTTACGGGAAGCCTTGTCATTTGACCATGGAGTTGGAGCACCGTGCTTATTGGGCGGTGCGCCAATGTAACCTCGACCCAAACCTGTGTGGTCGAGAAAGGAAACTCCAACTCCAGGAGCTGAAAGAGCTCCGTCGTGAAGCCTATGATTCTGCTTTAACTTTCATACAACGCACTAAGGTTTTTCACGACAGCCATATTCGACGGAAAGAATTTGAGCCATCTCAGCAAGTTTGGCATTATAATGCCCGGCTTAAATTCTTTCCTAGGAAACTGAAGTCCAAATGGACTAGTCCTTTCCTGGTCTCGAGACCATTTCCCAACGGGGCCGTTGAGATTGAAGATCCCAAATCTGGGCATAAATTTACAATCAATGGGCAACGTTTAAAACCCTATCTTCTCATGAACCTGCCCCTGTTGGAGAAACTGTTGCCCTGCTGGAGGGTAACTAATCTTTTGCCCCATTCTGAGTCCAGCTGGGGACGTTAAATTCAGCGCTCGTTGGGAGGCACCCCAACAACACACTATCCACCATCACTTTTCACTTCTCTGTCACGCTCACTTCACTTTTCACTTCACCCACCATCCACCCACCCTACCACCCTGCTGTATACCCTGCACTTCAGCTCTCGTTACCCAATCTTTTGTCCTTTCTCTACCCTTCCCTGCATGCATATGAGGACATAGCATCGTTTGGCATGGGGGGGGTGGATAGGCATCCATAGGATCTAGGTATTTTAAGGTATCATACAGTTTCTATATATATATATATATATATATATATACAAATTGGTGTTTAGTAATGATCCAAAGGCTAAAACAAAAATACAATAAGTGTTTATGGATATTCAACCTCTAATTTGAAGACTTTCCAGGCCACAGAAGCTTGATTCACTCAGGCCTGGCTTAATTCACATGAGCATTGACAAGATAGATCAGAATCTCTCCTAACTAAGGACATTCTTGTACCTGAGACACTAGTATCTGTTGGTTTACTTCTACTCGAGAGCCTAAGTAATCTTGGTTCACACTACACATATCAAGAAAGACCAAGTGAACATAAGATCCAACCCTAGTGTTCATTAGGGAAGGTGGAGTCCTTACCTGTGCGCGCAGGTAGACTTTTTATCCCAGGCTTTATTCTTGTGTTTAGGAGAGACACTTTCCACCAAAAAGAAAAGTGTGCTCCTCCAAATAATGCTGTAAGGGATATACTGGCACTTGTTTCAAAAAAAAAAAGATGCAAATAAGTCAGTATATCTCGCAAATATCTATAAAGTCTTCCTCCTAAAAAAAAAGTTCTTCAGGGCAAATACCCTATTCTCTTTGAGCCACAAATGTCAGAAAATGGGAGTTGAGTTTCCATCATCGTTTTAAGGGTCAATCCGAAGACATGAGCTGAAACTGGGACCAACCTGTACTTAAAAATTTGTGAAACCCTGGGCTTGAGTCTTAATGTTCATCTGGTCAGTCTTGATCCTTCACTAAGCATAGGCCATAATCTCTTGAGCTCTCGAGTACGGCAAAAACCTCCTAGGTCCTGGAAATCGTACTTAAGGTTTAAATATCAAGAGTCCTGGTTAGTCGAGAGATGATCTATATCATGTGAGACTTAAAGTACTGGTAGTCTTCTCTGCAATTGGTTCTCACAATATCCAACAATAAACACACCTTTATCGCCTCAGAAGAAAATCTTCAGCCTAAAGATCATTTCTAAATACAATGCAAAAAAAATATATTTTGCTAGGGACTAGCAAAAGATAGGCATGGGGGTATGATTGCACCGCAAAAATACACCTGCAAGTGTGTCGCCTTGTGCTATTTCCTAGAATTACCAGTGCATATTAGGTATCCATAGTAGCATTTGTAAAAATACACGCATGCATGCATTTAATTGAGAGGGGAGGAGAGTAAAATAAATGGCCTTGCAATTAACATTTTTCCTCAAGTGCTGCTTTGCAAAATTCACCATCTTTTTATTTTAATTTTATTTGACTTTGAAATTCTTCCCGCGGCTACATGGAATGGCCTCTTGTTCCTCTTCGCGCCATGCTCTGAAGCAAGCTTGCCTTGCAGCCGCATGCCCTGCCAAGCCCTGCCAAGCCATGCACAGCCAGGGCATGGCTGTGCATGCCTTCTTCCTCTATAAAAAGAGCCCGGCTTCTTCTTGAAAAGGGGAACCTGGTCCACGAAAAAAAACCACACAGCAGCTCTTCCCTTCCAGGCCATCCCCTCCCCTCTCCCTCCATACGTAGGCCCTCCTCCTCTGAGGAGACACTTTGCGGGCAGGAGCACCTCACAGTGGTGCATAACCACCATTGTGAGTCCACCATCGCCTTGCTCATCAGATAGCCGGTGGGCGTGGTGGTTCTCTCTATTTCAACGTCCAAGCCACTTCCTCCATTGCCACTGGAGCTTCAAGCTTTGAAGCTCAACTGGCCACCGCAAGCTCCGCAGCAGCAGCAGCAAGGCGGCAGCAGTAGTGCAGGCCACTGCGCACCCACACGCAGGCCACCGCATGAGCCTGCAGGCTGCCATCGCCTTCCGCTTCTTCGTGTACGCCCGCCTCTCTGCGCAAGCCACCAGCCTATTTGGGTCGACCACCCAGCTAGACATTATATTGACTAGTATAATTAGTTAATCGTGAACAATCTCAATCAGGATCCCGACAAGCGAACCGATCCTTAGGGCCAACGTCTAATCAATTTTAGTTAGGCTTGGGACAATGGTGCTTCAGGAATGTGATGGGCCCTTTAGATGGTTGTGCCCTTAATGATTAGTTAAAATGCGTGTGTGTGCACAACTAGGGTTTGCAAATAAGGTTATTTGATGATATGTCTTTTAGAGTTCAACCTTGTTTAGTAGCTTTTAGGGTTTAATCTTAGGTATATTCAATCAAGTTTAGGAAAACACTCCAAGTTTTGCAAGCACTGGTGATGATATATTCCTTTAGAAATCAAAGAAAAAAATGTGGAGTGCCTGGTTTAGCCCTAAGAATCAACCCTAAGTGGCAAGCTACTTGATGAATTAGTTTTAGATTGAGTGGTGCGGCCCAAACAACTCAATCAATTGGCCTATTGCACCACTTAATTTAGGCACACAAGAGTGCTTAACCTATTCAGATTTCTACTCACTTATGTGTATTTAATTGAAGTGTACTGGGTCCACAGGTCAGATCCCGGTTAAGTGGTAGAATCAAAGCGATTGTGTGCCTTAGGATAAGAAGTTGTGGGTGTTAAGTGTGTAGCTTTCAAAAAATCCCACAATCAGATAACACTTTTTTTATTTTTATTTTTTATTTATGTGGATGGCAAGGTAAGTGGAGGTGGCAACAAACAACCAAATCTATCCTAGAGTTTATAAAAAGCACCTAAGTTGATTTGGGTTTGAGTTATTTGGTTATGGAATGAAAACTAAGGTGGGGGTGGTGTGGGGGACTGATAAACGCCAGTTTATCATCATTTTTATGCATTAAAACAAACTTAGCTCTTAGGATTTTGCTCCGCAAACGGGTTTTTGGCCTGCATTTAGGCATCAATTAGGTTAGGCATGCATTGCACTTTTTATTATCTTTTTAATGTGTTTTTGTGAGTGTTAGGGATATGCAGATTGTCAGAACTCCAAAACCCTAACACTCTGGAAGGCAACTGGTGAAGAAGAAGCTCAAACTAACTGGAACTCAACTTGATCCAGCTCACCATAGCTGGATTCCAGCTCACTTGAACAAGGGTTTGCTCATCTTAGCTCCATTCAGCTCATCTCAGCTGAATGGCAGCTCAAGAGAGCTCATCTTAGCTCACCCTAGCTCAGGTCAGCTCAGATCCAGCTCAACTTAGCTAAGTCTAGCTCATCTCAGCTCCCATTAGTCCACAGGGAGCTCTAGCTAGCTCAGCTGAGTTGACTGGAGTTCACCCCAGCTCAGGTCCAGCTACATCCAGCTCTACTCAACTCCGGCCAGCTAAAGATGACTTCATTCCAGCTTAGGAAGCTCAAGTCCAGCTCCCGAGGACTCATCTTAGCTCAACTCAGTTGAGCTAAGATACCTTAGCTGCCTCACCCAGCTTGATCCTCCCCGGGAGCATTAGACCCAGCTCACCTCAGCTCCTTTTAGGAGAAGCCAGCTTGCTTTAGCTTGGCTTAGTAGCTAGCAAACAACTAGCAAGCTAAGCTAGCTAAGGTAGCTCCTTCCAGCACTCTTCAGCAGCCACCAGCTCTAGTGCAGCTCAAGATAAATACCTCCAACTCTTCTCCCTGAAAACCTTAGCTCCAAATGCCTCCAACTCTACTCCCTACTAGCTAAGCTAGCTAAGCTATTTAACTTAGCTAGTCCACCTCCATGGCACCAAAACCTACTACCCTACTACCCTACTACCTAAGCTCCAGCAAAAAGACCACCTACTCCTACTTTATTTTGGTGCCAACTATCCCTTCCATCACCACCCTACATCCACCATCAAAACCCATCTCCACCCTCCATTTATTTCCCTCCAAAATTTCCTTCTAGAAGGTATTTTTGGAGGGAAAACCAAGGCACCTCTTCATTTCCCTCCCATTTTTCCCTCCAAAAATAACCAAGCACCCCTTCATTTCCCTCCAAAAAAACACCATAACCACCCCCCTTCCCATCCTATAAATACCCTACCCTACCACCACATAATTCCCATCCTCCATTAGTGTATTTTTCTACCTACATCCACCTATACCTACGCCCAAGGAGAAGGAGTAGAGAAGGAGATTAAAGGGGCACATCACCAGCCCTTTTGGTGCCTTCTTCTCCCCACTCTCTTCAACTTGGGCCACGCCAAGGAGGAGGACTCTTCCACTTCAAGAAGGATGGCCAGGCAAGGGAGAAGGACCTAGGGTGGACATCCACCCTTGGAGAGAAGCTTAGGGCACGCCCCCTTAGGGCTTGCCTTGGAGGACATCACCTTGGCGGAGCACTGCAAGGAAGGAGTTGAAGGACTCTTTTCAAGATTGGGAGCCACCAACCTTGGAGCAAGAAGCCCTCTTCTTCACCATCTATCTAGAGGATTTGTGTTTTCCTTTCTTTATGTCAATTTTCTAGTAGTAGAAGCATTCCTCTACTAGGCATTTTTGTTAAACACTTTTTTTTAATTATCTAGTTGCCTTCTTTGCAATTTCTTGTTTGCATTTCTATTTGCTTGTTTTTAGCATTCCTCACTCCCTCTCCCTAATTATTCTAGGCCTCCACTTGTCTAGAGTGAGCTTAGGGAGAGGCTCTACTTGCCAGTTAGAAGTAGTATTTTAAATTGATGTGTAAATCACCTTCCTGTCACCATTCCGCATGTTGTCTTAATTTAAAACAAAAAAATGATATATTGAAAAATACCAAAAAGAAAGTTGAGATTGTATTCCAAACAAGAGAGTCACTATTGCAAACATTTAGCCTCCTTGGATGACCCTAGATACTCCCCTATCTAGGAATATAAATTTAAGAGTTGATCGGTTTTACGCGTTACAACGACGTATTTTAACAAACCGCGTGAAATCACTATCACTTTTTGGCGCCGTTGCCGGGGAGGCACGGCTTTGCATTAATTAATTTTATCTTACTTGAAGTGGATCTCATCCCCTTCTCTTTCTTTCTTTTGTGTGTGCAGGAACTACAGCGGGAAGGCAGGAATTTGGAAGCGAGAGCTCAAAGATCCTTTTCTTCCCGTGAAATTCAGGTTGGTTCCCCTTTCTTGTCACATTTAGGCTAAAAAACTACCAAAATACACTAAAATTGGCTTTCATGACCCTAAACACTTTAATTAAGTGGAGTGGTGCATTATAAAATCCATTGTTTGCTTGTATGCTTCTTTAGCACCACTCCATTGCAAGTATTGGTGTTCTATTTTTCAGTTCCAGATTTCTATCTGGACTTGAAAAATCGATTCCTAACACCAAAGGCCTCCTAAAATCATAAAATTTTATTGAGTGATTCCCAATTAAGCTGGGAACATCTGTTCCAAATTTTAGAACAATTGGATTTGTGTTTAATTTTTAAAAATTTGTGGACTGCAGAGGGGTCACACCCTCTAATCTTCCTATTTTGTTACTGTCCATGAATTTTTAGAATTTATATGCTCATCCAATTTTTGTGAAATTTAGCTTGCTAGAATCCTTGAGAAATTTTACACATCACATAAAATCACAAGAATTTTCTGAGGTCATTGGTAATACTTAAAAGTCTACAATACCCACGGGTATCATTTCTGGACTTTGACACCAGTACAATTAAAAATTCAAAACAATTATCAAACAAATTCCTAAAATATTACAAAAATCTTTTCTGGAATCCTTGTTTGATTTTACTCAAGGTAGTGGTGTTGTTTGCATTGATTGGACCACTATCTATTTAGAAAGCCTAAAAATAACACATTGGTAGTTAAATTTCTGTCTTAGGGACAATTGGCTTAGGGTTTCTTTCTTTCTCTCTAGAGACTCAATTTAAAGGAAATATACAATCACTCATACAACTTGTTTTCCTTTGATTGTGGATTTTCAAACTTGTTTGAAAATTTAACTAGAGAAACCCTAAAATACATTTAATTAAATCAAATTGTAAATGACAAAAATACAAAAAAATTGTGTGACAACTTGATTTTCATTGGAGCCACTCTCCAATTCCTGCACACACACACAAAAATCTAAATAACAGGGAAACATCCCAATAACGCCCTCCACATTCCATGTGCACTGTAGTATCCTATACCTAACTAAAATTTGTAGCAATTTGACCCCTAAGGTTTCATCAATTTAGGCTTGCTATATAGGATTTAAGTTTTCTCTAGTTAATACCAATTCTGTCATCTATATCTGGTGTTCAGGCTGAGGGGCCGTGTCAAACGACCAAGTGCGGGTTTGTACAAGCACCTAAGGATTTTCCTGGGAAACGCTTAGGCCCAAACCTCCCCTTAAGCAACTTGGCTAGATTTGTTGACAGAACGGGTATTCACTATTGATTACTTGTTTCCTAGGTAGACCAAGTCTTAGGTTAAATTCTAGGGAGTCACAATTAAGTTAGGTCCAGAATTTGATTGCTTGTGTGCACACTTCTCTCATCCCCATCTCTTCTCCTCCCCTGCCATTTCTTCCATTTTGCACGGGCGGCGGTCCAAAACTCCACACTTGGAGGGACCACTTGATTTTGCCTCCCCAAAAAAGACTTTTCCTACATTCTTCCTCTTCTCTCAAAATGGAAAATCAAAATTGGTCCTCTAACCCGCATGCTAATTTTTCTTTCCCCTATTTTTCCACCCAGGAGCTACTTAATTAGGCCCCTCCACCTAATCTCTACTCTATCATGGCTCAGCTACAAGTTAAGCAACAACAGTTGCATAAGGATTTAACAAACCTAGCCAACCAAGGGAGTCCTGCCACACCTACCCAAGCTCCACACATTCCACATCTCACCCCTTTAAACACTCGTAAGAGAGAAAATCTGCACAAATCTCGTGCTGAGTATAATTATGATTCTGAGGATTTCTATGGTTCAACAGGGAATTATGTTTATCCCAATATCACCCCACCCAAAATGTCCCTACTTTCCAGGAGAAATTGAAAAATTCCTCTAATAGGGGAAATTATCCGGCTCACTCCTGGACCAATCCGGCTCCACACCAACAACAAAACCCGTTTGGAGGGTATGATTCTAATCAGACTTATCAATCTGGGCAATCTCAAGAAGACATTAACGCCCAGATGATGAAAACCCTGCAGGAGTTACAAAGAAAAACAAAGGAAACAACTCGTCTTATTAACAATCTCAATGATCAAATTGGGGATATTCCGACTCAAAGACCTGCAGGACACTCACCATCCCAACCCACACCAAACCTTATTATTAATCCCAGGAACCAACACCCAGGTGGATACCAACATCAGAACCACATGGTTCAGCCTCCTATTAACCCAATATCATAGCACCAACCCAGTTTCTATCAAAATCAGCCCCCCCATCTCCTCCCAGTGACCACCAAGCTGCGTATGTAGAGACTTTGAGGAGTGAGGAAACCAACATGGATTTAAGGCCTTCACATTCAAATGATGAAACTGATTCTCAACCAATGCAAATTAACACCCCTAACCTCAATAAGGAAGAAGAAAAAGAAATCCCAAAACACCTGATTCAAACACTATTTCCCACTCTCAAAAACTGCAATCCAACAATCCAAAATCAGAGCCCTCTGACCACAATCCTTTGGACTTATTTGAGCAAGTCAAGAGGAATATTCCCCTCCTAGATTCTCCCCATGCCTCTAAAAAATTTACTTCAAAAAGTCATGATCAGAATCTAGAAAGGTTGGTCCTTTCTAAGACAGCCAGCTCAGTTTTTCAGAGCATGCTGCCTTTCACAAAAAAGGACAAGGGCACATCGCTCATCTCAGTTGTCATAACTGACACCATTTTTTTTCGTGCCCTCTCAACTTAGGTACCTCTAGTAATCTCATCCCCCCAGTCTTATTTGAGGAATTTCGATTCAGTGATTTAAAACCTCCTAAGGTTCAATTTCAATTGGAAGATCGATCTACCATTCAACCGCGAGGAGTTGTTGAGGATAGTATTATCAAGGTCCGAAATTGTCTATTTCTGGTAAATTTTCTGGTCCTTGACATAGAGGTACCTAAGGCTCTCATTAATACCATTCTTGGAAGACCCCTTTTGATTACCGCAACATCTAATATCCATTCTCATTCTAGGAAAATGAATATAAGTTGTAGTAACCAGACCTTCTCATTAGATTTATTTCTAGCTTCCAAGAGGTCTAGTGATCATAAAATTTTTGAGGATACTAATAATAAAATGGAAGCAGTATTTGAAAGGTATATGTTGATCCAATCTCATTCAGCTTTGACCACTATTGATCTAGATTTTATTGATTCTTATTCTAAGGATAATTATGTGGTCCAAGACTTTCCAGATCAACTAGGGTTTGACTTTCCCCCTTTTCATCTTCCTGATTTTTCACCAAAAATATCCACACTAACTTCACCCATCTTGCATATCACTAACTCCTTTCCCCTCCCTTTTCTATTGGACCTACCACCTGATCCACCTGAGTTTGGCCTTCATCATCAATTCAATCCATGGCCAGACCGGGGTCCTTTTTCCATTTCTCTATTTTATTTTGATCCCTTTATCTTTACCACTCATCTTTTTAGGGATCTTGAGGAAGACACTTTTATTAAAGACATTCAAGTGTCCAATTATTTACACGATTTTCCATCTTCCGTGCATACCTTCACGCCCGGTTGAATGGCGTAAAAGATAGCACTGGATGGGAGGTAACCCATCAATTTTTCTTGCTTTCCTTTTTTTTTTTTTTCATCTTTTTCCAGGTTTTGTTCCTCCTAAACCCGACCGTTCTTCACTAAGGTGATCCCTTTTCCCTCCTAATGCATGAGGACATGGCATATCTTAAGCATGGGGGGGTGTTTTTAAATTTGACGATCGATTTAGGATGTTCAAAACCTAAAAACATGCATTTTTTATTTATTTATTTCCTGCTTGCATACATAAAAAAATAAAATGCAATTTTCTTTAATTTATTTCCTGCATGCATACCCAAAAAAATAAAAATGTTCAAAACTTTTTGAGGAAGAATTTTGAAATCGGGACTAAGGTCGAAAAATTCACTTTTGGTACAATGGGATTTAATCTTTAACAAACTAAGGATGAGGACATGGATCTGATCATTAGAATTCCAGGGTCTATTTTAGATTAGATCAGATATCCTTCTCTAAAACTCCACCTGAACTCATGATAGTTCAGGTGACTTGATCCTATTTTGTAATATGGAAAGTATTTGACTTAGCTTCTGATTCAAAAACTTGCGTGTCTTGAGAAACTTTTTGTGTCAAGCCAACACTTAAAAACAATTAAAAATTTGAAAAACTCCCTTGTTTGGACTTAGTAAAAGTTTGAAGCAGATCATTGGTTTGAGTTCCCACCGCCGAGAAGAAGGAAAATACCTCCTTTGAGGACGCGATGTCAACATGTTACCACCTCGGTGCTGCTCCATATCTATATTTCATATCTTTAGACGGAGCATTAAAGTGCATTTTAGTAGCTCAAGTGTCTTGGACGATGCTCTACCTATAGTGTCGGAGCAAGAGCTTGAGTTTGCTTGGAGCGCCCCTTTACACCGCATTGTGTTTTGGGGTTGTGAGCTCCTGGGTGGTGTCATGGACAGTGCTATCCCGAAGTACTGGTGCTAGAGCCCCCTCGAGGATTGGTAACGGGAATGATGATCCCGACACATCTCTTGTAAGACTAAGCTGATAATAAGCATGGGGGAGAAAAAGAAAAAAAAGAAAAAATAAATAAATTAACATGCTCCTATAAATGTTGGCTTTTCACAATCACAAACACAAGACTTTAAAGGATTTTTGCAAGTTGCGAATCAGATTCATGAGCCAGAAAAATCCTAAAAACAAAAATTTCAAGTCATTTGAATTAACAAGGAGTTAATTTGCGAAGTTTCTGGAGGATATATTGATCCCGTTTCATCTAATGGTTGGATCCAAAATAAATCTCGATGTTTATCTTTAACAAATCCTATACCTCTTGTGTTTAGATCAACCAAGGTCCCTTAATCTATTTCTCCTCAAAAGTAGAAAAAAATTAGATTTCCCAAAAATTCCATTTTTTAAAAAAAATTTAAGTTTTGCTAAGAGACTAGCAAAAGATAAGCTTGGGGGTGTGATAAACGCCAGTTTATCATCATTTTTATGCATTAAAACAAACTTAGCTCTTAGGATTTTGCTCCGCAAATGGGTTTTTGGGCTGCATTTAGGCATCAATTAGGTTAGGCATGCATTGCACTTTTTATTATCTTTTTAATGTGTTTTTGTGAGTGTTAGGGATATGCAGATTGTCAGAACTCCAAAACCATAACACTCAGGAAGGCAACTGGTGAAGAAGAAGCTCAAACTAACTGGAACTCAACTTGATCCAGCTCACCATAGCTGGATTCCAGCTCACTTGAACTAGGGTTTGCTCATCTTAGCTCCATTCAGCTCATCTCAGCTGAATGGCAGCTCAAGAGAGCTCATCTTAGCTCACCCTAGCTCAGGTCAGCTCAGATCCAGCTCAACTTAGCTAAGTCTAGCTCATCTCAGCTCCCATTACTCCACAGGGAGCTCTAGCTAGCTCAGCTGAGTTGACTGGAGTTCACCCCAGCTCAGGTCCAGCTACATCCAGCTCTACTCAACTCCGGCCAGCTAAAGATGACTTCATTCCAGCTTAGGAAGCTCAAGTCCAGCTCCCGAGGACTCATCTTAGCTCAACTCAGTTGAGCTAAGATACCTTAGCTGCCTCACCTAGCTTGATCCTCCCCGGGAGCATTAGACCCAGCTCACCTCAGCTCCTTTTAGCAGAAGCCAGCTTGCTTTAGCTTGGCTTAGTAACTAGCAAAGAACTAGCAAGCTAAGCTAGCTAAGGTAGCTCCTTCCAGCACTCTTCAGCAGCCACCAGCTCTAGTGCAGCTCAAGATAAATACCTCCAACTCTTCTCCCTGAAAACCTTAGCTCCAAATGCCTCCAACTCTACTCCCTACTAGCTAAGCTAGCTAAGCTATTTAACTTAGCTAGTCCACCTCCATGGCACCAAAACCTACTACCCTACTACCCTACTACCTAAGCTCCAGCAAAAAGACCACCTACTCCTACTTTATTTTGGTGCCAACTATCCCTTCCATCACCACCCTACATCCACCATCAAAACCCATCTCCACCCTCCATTTATTTCCCTCCAAAATTGCCTTGTAGAAGGTATTTTTGGAGGGAAAACCAAGGCACCTCTTCATTTCCCTCCCATTTTTCCCTCCAAAAATAACCAAGCACCCCTTCATTTCCCTCCAAAAAAACACCATAACCACCCCCCTTCCCATCCTATAAATACCCTACCCTACCACCACATAATTCCCATCCTCCATTAGTGTATTTTTCTACCTACATCCACCTATACCTACGCCTAAGGAGAAGGAGTAGAGAAGGAGATTAAAGGGGCACATCACCAGCCCTTTTGGTGCCTTCTTCTCCCCACTCTCTTCAACTTGGGCCATGCCAAGGAGGAGGACTCTTCCACTTCAAGAAGGACGGCCAGGCAAGGGAGAAGGACCTAGGGCGGACATCCACCCTTGGAGAGAAGCTTAGGGCACGCCCCCTTAGGGCTTGCCTTGGAGGACATCACCTTGGCGGAGCACTGCAAGGAAGGAGTTGAAGGACTCTTTTCAAGATTGGGAGCCACCAACCTTGGAGCAAGAAGCCCTCTTCTTCACCATCTATCTAGAGGATTTGTGTTTTCCTTTCTTTATGTCAATTTTCTAGTAGTAGAAGCATTTCTCTACTAGGCATTTTTGTTAAACACTTTTTTTTAATTATCTAGTTGCCTTCTTTGCAATTTCTTGTTTGCATTTCTATTTGCTTGTTTTTAGCATTCCTCACTCCCTCTCCCTAATTATTCTAGGCCTCCACTTGCCTAGAGTGAGCTTAGGGAGAGGCTCTACTTGCCACTTAGAAGTAGTATTTTAAATTGAAGTGTAAATCACCTTCCCGTCACCATTCCGCATGTTGTCTTAATTTAAAACAAAAAAATGATATATTGAAAAATACCAAAAAGAAAGTTGAGATTGTATTCCAAGCAAGAGAATCACTATTGCAAACATTTGGCCTCCTTGGACAACCCTAGATACTCCCCTATCTAGGAATATAAATTTAAGAGTTGATCGATTTTACGCGTTACAACGACGTATTTTAACAAACCGCGTGAAATCACTATCAGGGACACTTACGAAACACTCTACCCACACTTTACTCCAGTCTACCGCACTTGGATCTCCATGCTAGGGTACCTGCAAGATAGTAGATCAAAGACAAGTAGGGTTAGTGCTACGCAAATGCAAAGAAACACGATAAACAATAAAGTAAATTCCGTTGCCTCCCCGGCAACGGCGCCAAAATGGTCATGCATGTTTCGCGTGTTAGAAATTGAGGTTACAAGTAACCTGTTGTTGTAGTTGCAAAACACGTCGATCAGATAAAATTTATACCGAAACTCCAAGGGAGTACCGGGTCGAACACAGGGAGGCAACATTTACTTTACGTGAAAATCGTGCTTCGATTTGTTTCTTTTTGGTATTTTAGGGTTTTGTTATTTTTTTGTGTTTTTATGAAATAAAAGACAAGCAAATGAATAACAAGATAGAGATGAAGAACGAAAATGGTATATATATCAATCCAATGTTTATTACAATCTACTATGAAAGCATAAAAAGAGAGGGAGGTGAGAGGAAATCTCCCGAATCGGCTGTTAGGTGAGATGACGGTGCCTGGCGGAAGCTCGGACGAAGAAGGTGAGCAGCAGGACGATGGAGATGAGATGCAGGAGGACGTCGTGTTGAGGAAAGCTTCGGCATGGCTTTGGAATGGAGGTGAGAAGACGAAGGTGATCTGCTATCGGAATGGAGGTGGGGGGACGGCTCCAAGGTGACCTATGAAGGGTGATGGGAAGTTGCAGGAGTATTTGGTGGGGCAGAGGTTCGCTACACTAATAGGCACCTTGGGAGCTTGAGAACAAGCTCTAATGGAGCGTTGGTAGGCTTGCTAGAGCTTGGGAATAGGTGGGAGTAGAGTAGGTAGAGATGGCTTGGAAGGGAGGGGGTGTAGGTCCTTTTATAGTGGTGGAGAAGAGGCAAAAATCGGTATGGGACCATTAGTGACATCCAACCTGTCGCTAGAAACGTTGCTGTAGGCAGTTCATGCCTGCTAGCACCCAAAGCTGCTTTGCTAGCATGCGATGAATTTCCGATGGCTATAAGCGTTGTTGTAAGTCCAGCTCATGCGTCGCTGTAGTCCACCTCACGCTGCATTGGCACCGCTCCTGCCTTACCGCGCACGCGCGCGCGCCCACGCGCTGGCGCTACGCGCATGACGAAAATCAACTCAATCCGACCTCTGTAGTAGCCCCTACAACAAGAAGAAGATGGACAGCCCAGACTGCGCCACGTGGCGCAGCCTAGGCCGCTAGCACACGCACGCAGCACCGCGTGCACCCGCGCTGCTGTGCGCATGCGGTGCTGTATGCGTGTGCTAGCGGTTGGGCCGTCCATCTTCTTCTTATTGTAAGGGCTGCTATAGAGGTCGGATTGAGTCAATTTCGTGCTGTTGGGCTGCGATCGTCTACCCGAATCCATCCACACGGTCGGATTTATCATTTGAAGCTCCAAATTATGTCTCCTAGTCCCTTGGCCGTTGATCTTCCTTGGACTGCATATGGTGCTACGGAACTCCGATTGAGGCGATTTCAGAGGCGTTGGACTCCGATCGTCGTCTTAATCAGATCCGTACGGTCGAATCATCAATCCAAGGCTCTGAAATAAATATCTTTCTCTCCTAACCACAAAAAGGACGCAATTAACCTAAATTATATACTACTCTTAATGTAAAATGATGGATGCTATGCAATATTTATAACATGAAATGCAAATCTAGGCCTAAGAACATGCATGAATAGGCATTTTACCCTCAATAAATGTGTTTACATCAGTGAACATCGTAGTTCTAGTCGTGGTAGAAAGACAGAATTCTGTTGATCTCAAATTTCGGAACACATCTTCTGATGGTCTAATCAGCACAGATGGGGAATAGATATGGATCTTCCCAAATAAAGTATTTGGCATCTGAAAGTAATTTGTCTTTCTTGGCTTTTTTACCAATCAGGTGGAATCTGATACGATGCCAAATAACTCACCATATCAACTTACCACGAAAGTTCCATTTCGATTGTCAAGAGGTGCTCATCCAGAAAGTGTTCTATGATAGGTCTAGAAGGTCAATGAGTGAAGAAGGAAGATGGGATAAGTGGTCAGCTACCACATTCTGCTTTCCTGCCTTGTTGCGAATTTCAAGATTGAATTCTTGCAACAGTAAGATCCAGGGGATTAATCTAGGCTTTGCATCCTTCTTCACAAGCAAGTGCCTTACTATAGTGTGATCTGAGTAAATGATTGCATGGGAACCCAAGAGGTATGACCTGAATTTCTCCAAGCCAAATACTATAGCTAGCAGCTCTTTCTCTATAACAGTATAATTATGCTGAGCCTCGTCCAATTTCTTACTAGTGTAATATATGACCACTAGTTTCCCATTGATTTTCTGACCCAGCACCGCTCCTACTGCATAGTCAGACGCATCACACATGATCTCAAAGTGTTGAGTCCAGTCAGGAAATTGCCGGATTGGTCGTTGGGTGACTCGGTCATGCAGGATCTCAAATGCGTGAATGCACTCACTTGATACGTCAAAAAGGTGTGTCCTTTGAGTGGAGATTCGTCAAGGGGTGTGCTATCTTAGAGAAAATAGGTATGAATCGAAGATAAAATCCAACATGCCCCATGAATGATCTGATGACTTTGACTGAGTTAGGCAAAGGTAGTTTGGAAATCAAATTCACCTTAGCCTGATCAACCTGGATACCCCTCTCAAAGACAAGATGTCCAAGAATGATGCCCTCAGGAACCATGAAGTGGCTCTTTTCCCAAGAGAGAACTAGGTTCACTTCAATGCATCTTTTAAGGATTTGGATGAAATGTAGGAGGAATTCATCAAAAGATTCACCAAATACCAAGAAGCTGTCCATGAAGATCTCAAGGTAATTACCTACCATATTAGAGAATATGGCTAGCATGCATAGCTGAAAGGTGGCAGGTGCATTGCATAGCCCGAATGGCATCCTGCAGAACGCGTATGTATTGTAGCGGCAGGTAAAGGTGGTATTTCCTTGATCCTCTAGATGAATTGCCACCTGATTATATCCAAAGTAACCATCCAAGAAACAGCAAAATTAATTTCTCGCCAGTTTCTCAAGAATCTGGTCAATGAATGGAAGTAGGAAATGATCTTTCTTTGTGGAGGCATTCGGTTTCCGATAGTCTATGTAGACTCTCCATGAATTTGCAATGCGGGTCAAGATGGTCTCACCATATTCAGTTGTGATAACAGTGAGCCCTGCCTTCTTAAGCACAACCTGGATCGGGCTCACCCAATGGCTATCAGAGATCGGGTAGATAATACCAGCATCTAACAACTTGATGATCGCTTTTTTCATGACCTCTTGTAGATTCAGGTTGTCATCTTTGCATCTCTCAGGATGGTTGTGAGTCCTCTTCAGTGTAGATATGGTGTGTGCAATAGGAGGGACTGATACCAGTCAGATCACTGAGAGTCCATCCGATGGCTTTTCGATGTTGTTGGAGAATAGAAATTAGCTTTGTTTCCTGATTAGCTGTGAGTCAAGAATTGATAATCACAGGAAACATTTGATTGGAACCTAAAAATACATACTTCAGATGACCTAGGAGGGGTTTCAACTCCATAATTGGGTTATCAGCAACAGGTGGGGGTTTGGGATAGGCCTAAGAAGATAAAGTGGGAGCTAAGGGTGAATCTTGATTAGCTCTGGGCTCCTCTATTTGTGGGTCTGAATTTTCTTGGGGTTTAGGATAAGAAATAATCGGGTCTTCCTCTGCAAGTGGGTCCTCAACCATAGAACTATCATCACATACTTCCTCAATTACCCCACAGTTTATTCCTTTATGGGCCTTGAAGATATCAATCTTTAATGTTTGGTTCCTAATTTTCAACTCTATTTGGTCCTCTTCGTAGTTAATATTTGCCCTAGCTGTGGCTAGGAATGGTCTCCTTAAAATGATCAATGTGTTCTTCAGATTTTCAGGGGTCTCCATGTCTAACACAATGAAGCCCACTGGAAAATAGAAATCATGGATCCATACAAGAACATCCTCGAGAATTCCTCTAGGTGACTTGATTGATCGATCTACTAACTGTAAAGTCACCTTAGTCAGTTTCAGCTCAGTTTCCTCGAAATGGTTTAGTAGGGATGTAGGTATCAAGTTTATGGAGGCTCCTAAATCCAATAATGCTCAATTAAATTCTAGATCACCAATTTTGTAGGAGATCAAAGGGGTGCCAGGATCTTTTGCTTTTTACGGGAGCTTGCTCAAAATGATCGAGCTGACTTGCTCAGATAATACGATCGGACTCCTATCTTTGCTTCGTGGCTTACTCTTAGGTGTACATAAATAATAGGTGTATTCTTCAAATTCTCAGGAGTATCCATATTTAATACAATAAAGTCCAATGGGAAGTAGAAATCATGAATTCAAACCAAAACATCCTCAAGAATTCCTCAAGTGACTTGACTGATCTATCTACTAACTGCAAAGTCACCTCTGTCGGTTTGAGCTCAATTTGCTTGAAATGGTCTAGAAGGGATGTAGGTATCAAGTTTATGGAGGCTCCTAGATCAAATAATGGTCGATCAAATTCTAGAACACCAATTCTGCAGATCAAAGGGGTGCCAGAATCTTTTGTTTTTTGCAGGCGATTGCTCAAAATGATCGAGCTAACTTGCTCAGGCAATACAATCAGGATCCCATCTTTGGTTCATGGCTTACGCTTAGGTGTACACAAATCCTTCAGAAATCTCACATATGTCCGTACGTGGCGGATTGCATCCATCAAGGGGTTGTTCATCTGGACTTGCTCAAAGTGCTTGACCAGATCTTCCTCAAGTGCCACGGGTTTGGGTTTCCTTTTTCCTTTAGTCAAGGCCTTAGAAAATGAAACCTTTATAGGTTTCTCTAGAATTGGTTCAGGTTCTAAATCTAGGATAGGGGTGTCTTGGATAACCAACCTAGGGTTAGGTTCTGAACTACCAGGCTGAGAGTGGCTCTAATAAGGTGGATCCTGAGTCAACTTGCCACTGTAGGTGGTAACAAAATTAAGTCCCACCTGGTTTTGGTTTGGAGTTGTCAAAGTGGTGGTTGCTGCTAATATCCCGAGTATGATGTCAAAGTTTCCATCCCTTCGAGTAATGGAGCAGAAGGGACCTAGTGAACATAGTGAGCTTGGCCTTGATTCGGGTTCATAATGCGCCTTTGGTTTGGCATGTTATTCTGATTTGGCAGAGGCTGAGACGAAAGTGCACCAGGTTGGCTAGAATTCTCCATCTGTGCGAGCTGATTTCGAACCTCTTTGATCTCGTCTTTGTGCTGTTTTTGCATAGCTGCATTGGTCTTTTGGATGTCAACCAGGGTTTGTAGGATAAGAGTCATTTGATCTTCCCTTGATGGCGCAGATTGATAATTTGGATTGGGTCTAGGCTGAGTAGGCTAGTGTGAGCGTGGAGCTTGTGGTCATGGCTGGAATTGAGATCTTGGATTTTGATTATTCCCTGACCACGCAAAGTTGGGATGATTACACCATCCAAGGCTAGTATTGAGAATGGATCATTCTGGATGGTGTGGAGATCCTCGCAGGTCTGAGGAACTCCAGAGAAGTCAAAATATAAGGGTTCAGAGTTCCCCCAACTAGAGCAAGTAGTTTCGAAGTTTCCTTTGAAACCAAGATGAAATGAGGGTTGATAAGGGTCCATCCCCTGATGAGAGTGGTGATAAACGTTATGCACAACCTCTCTACTAAAGGGTGGTTCCACATACAAGCTCCGTTGTGCTGATGTGGCTTTTTGCACATGCCGAGTCAATTCATCTACCTTCTTCTCAATAACAAAGATCTTGTTTAGGTGACTTTCCATCAGTTCCAGATCGACGGATGTAGACAGGCCATGAGTCTAATGTGCCCCCTGGGTGTTTGCCAATGCACGGGTATTCCTCCGGTGGAGCATACCCATAGATTCATTATTTATGGAGTTTTTGCACATATTCTCGAGAATCTCCCAAATGGTATCTTCATGCTGACTCATGATGTTGCCACCACAGGTTGCATTGACAAAGAGTCTGATACCCTCACGGAGTCCCTGGTAAAAAGACTGAGCATGTTCCCATTTAGGAACTCCATGATGGGGGCATTTCCGCATGAGATCCAGAAAGCGATCCCATGCCTCATGAAGTGGTTCTCCCAGGTTTTGCATGAAGTGTGTGATCTGGTGTCTTAAAGCATTTGTCTGACCAGCCAGGAAAAATTTCTTCAGGAATTCAAATTGGAGTTCAACCCAAGTGTTGATCGAACAGGTCAGACTTTGGTACTAGTGGGCAGCCTTATCCATGAGGGAGAAAGAGAACATCTTCATAAGAAAGATATCATGATTCTGAACAAGTGGCCCGAAGGTTTGGGCTAGATGTTTCAACTACTGGATGTGCTGGAAGGGATCATTAGAGTTCAACCCATGGAATTTGGGGACAGCATGAAGCATATTGGGCTTAAGTTTAGTATCAGGTCCTCCAGCTGAGATTTGAACTCTAGGTTCGATTGCTACTGCAATGGAATTGTGATGATCTCGCATCATAGAAAGCTATGGTGGCTTCATGAATGCCTGAAATAGATCATTGAGGCACTGTAGCTGATTCTGGAGATTGGGTTCTTCTTCTTGATTTTCCATGGATGTAGCTGAAGGAGATCTGGGATCAGAAGCAGAAGAGTTGGAAGAGATAATATGATTAGAAGGTAGCATAAACAAGTGAGTCGAGGCTTGGCCTCGATGGGAGTGAACTGCGCTCAAGGGTGGACTTAAGGACCCCCTCCCAAACATGCACTAATGAGCCAGATGAGGGACAGAAGGTGTAATAGACCCAATTGAGGGACCCAAAAATCTTTGGATGACTAAGGAGGTTCAAGGCGGATGATACCACTTGATCAGAAAGTCACTCACCCAATAAATACTTGGACAGCCAGGAACGAAGAGCCCGCAAAGACCCCTAAATGGTAGAGCGTCCGCACGGGTTACAGGGTTTCCCCCAGCCGACCTTCCTTGTCACTGAGAATCCAAGTTGACTGGAATGAGCAACTTGACCCCTTAAGTCTACCAATTTTAATCTTGAATTATGGTGCTTTGAATTTCACTTGAACTTTAGAGTTGATTTGTGATTTGTGACCTAATTTGAAGATTGGTTAACCCACAAGGTGGGTCAACTTCACCATACCTGCTCTAAACTTGAGGATGATTTGGGTAATGAACCCAAAAATCACCATGAGTGGTTTTCAAGTAGGTTATTAATTCCCAAGTTTTAAATATTCAATGGAATATTAGAGTCCTTTTTCAGGGTTTTCTTGATTAGGGTTTAGGATCTTGGGTGACAAACAATGCAGGAAATCAATTTTCTTTTTAATTAAAGCAAGTGTGTTTTCCTCAAACCCTAAAAATAGAAACTCTAATTTAGCTCTTGTCCATGTCCAATTTTTTCCAAATGTGGCACCTAAGGCTCAATCAAGAAGGTGAATAGCCCTAGGCACCTTAAATCCTTTGTAGGTGCATAATTATGGATGGGGATGTCTAAAATAAATTAAATTAGGCAACTCAAGTGATTAAGTCTAATAAAGAATGCGAGTTGATCCTAATTGATTTCTATCCTTAATTCTTTCCAGAAATAGGGGCTTAAGAAGAAGGAAATGAGATTACCTACCCCTGGAGTGGCTGTCGTGCAGATGATCTTCTTCTATGTACCTTGCATAATCACAACAATATAGATAGAACAAGAATTAGATCAGAAATTGTAATTAGTGAAATCAAACTGCGCATTGCTTCCCAGCAATGGAGCCAAAATATTCAGGTGAAATCATCGTTGTTTAAGGAATACATGACAAAATCCCTCAAATCATTTAAATTTATAAACTCAGATTCAGAAAATAGAGTCCAAGATCGTTCACAGGGAGCAAAGATGCAATCTAATTCACCAATTACAAGAAATATAAGCAATTGAAATCAATGATATTCAAAATGATATTTTAATAAGAATCAGAATGATAGTGCAAACAGATCAGATTAAAATGGTGATTTAAATCACCAAATTAACCCCATAAAGTTAAGCTCACACATATTCAAACAAATGCATAATAACTACTATCAATTTTCCACATCAGTTAAGTATCCACAGTAACAAGTAGTGGGTCTCAGACTATAGGCAAGGCTTCCAAATGCCTTAAGAGACACAAGGTCCTCTCCTCTTCATGCCTTAGAAGAGGTACAACGGTAACTAAGTGTCATGAGAGAGGGTAGGCTCTAAGGTCTCAGCAAAGCAAAACCCACCCCCTCTCTCTCAGATGTTATTTCTCTCTCCCCAAGCACAAATTTGAACCTGACCCTGGAAGTGGGTTCCCAGATCCACACCCAAACCCGCATGGCATGTGCATGGGCGAGGGAGTGGATGAGTGCATGAGGTGCCACGTGTGCATATGCGTGGTAGGGTGTTGGCCCTAGTGACTCGAAAGCAAACAACCCTTATCACTTTTTCCTTAAATGCGTTGTTGGGGGTCCATTCCTTCACGATGTAGGACTATCTTTGTCCCTCTCTTCTTTACATGATAGCTAAGGAGATGATGCTCCAATTGAAGGTGATGTTGAGGCTATTGTCTTCGATTGAGGACCTGGGAAGTGTCTTGGGATTTGTCTGCAACACCTGGAGATGATAATGCTGAAGAACACATCTTTAGGATGGAGGACGAGGTCAGAGAAGTCGAGGGTGGTGGCAGAGCTCTAGCTGACACATAAAAAGAAGAGTACGGACTATCGACCTTGTTAGAAACACTCAAGAGGATCACCGGATGTCAACGACTGTGATGGTGGGTGTGGCGTCATGTGAAGGTGTGTGCATAGGTTTGCTGACCTCGAGAAGGTGGTGTAGTGAGGGTGGTGTCGGGTGTAGTGATTGAGTGGCCAATCCCCTTAATTACTTGAGGGGTTTTGGTCATGAGGACATGGAGAAGGTTTTGGAACCGATGGTGAGCGATTTGGTGCAGTGTGGCGGTTGTGCAAGGTCATCGGAGGTATGCCGGAGACGTGGAAGATGACGGTGCCAGGGTCATGAGAGCGTGCAAATGTGGAGTTTGAGTGTGTGAGTCGGGTCATGGAAGGTGGTGAGTCAAACTAGAGTGGGCACGGATGAAGGAGATGTGGAGATGGCACCAACTATGATTGGCCGGTGCCAGAGACCAAGGAGTGCTCCGGGAGGAAGAGCGGCGACGCCTAAAGGGGAAAGGGGCTTCTCGCAGGTATGGTGACATGTAGACGAAATTGAGGAAGGCAGACCTACTACCTAGAGCATGTGGTAGTAGGCAAGGAGGCCAGAAGGACAAGGTCACCAGAGCAGGGTTGGAGTAGGCTGGAGGTAGAGAAGAGTGAGGATTTCTAGGCCTAAAACTCGCTAAGGAGCTTAGCAATGCTATGGAGGTCCTTTTAATGGCCTTAGGCAGGTTTCCAAGCTTGGAAACAAGCTTGAAGATGTTGGATTTCTAGGGAAAGAGATCCCTGAAATTGAGGAGTTTGCATGAGCTCCTCAACGAGAATTAGAGTCCAAGACAAGGTTTGGATGATTGAGGATTCAAGATCATTCCTTCCAATTTTGGAAGGATTTAATCAAGAAATCAGGGAGAAATCCTTGATTGAAGGTTGGTGCTATTAGGTTCACACTGTTAATGGTAGTAGGGACCTTTTTGAATAAGATGATGAGAAATTAGGGGGCTAAATGCAAAGATTTCGAAAGGTAGGGGTTTAAGTGTGAAAAATAAACTTTAAATGGACTAAAATGCAAACTAGGTTAAAATGGACTCTGATTGGGCCCGAATTTCAGTACCAACCTAATTTTCACACAACAAATCTGATGGTGAAGTCAAATTTCAATTTTGACCAAGTTTGACTAGGCAATTTTCATAGAAACCTAATTAGGGTAGAATTCTGTTTATGACTCTGTTTAAGGCCAAAATAGATTCCAAAGGTCAAATCAAGGCTACCAAACCTCAAAAATATTTTTCTATGAATTTTAGGAGATTTAGATGAATTTCATCCTAACCAAAACCTCTATCATTTAAGCAGGTCTGAAATTAGGGTTCTACCCTGTATTGGTTCTCGAAATGCATGAAACCCCATTTCTATCTGCATGGACCCACTTATTGATCTTAATACTCATTTGACCTTCATTTTACCCCTATCAAACCCCTTAGTTATTCTGTGCTCATGATATGCTATTAAAACTACGGAATTAACCCTAGTTTCCTATTCTCTCCTGAAAACAACCTAAAGTGGAGTTATAACCCTCAGATGGTTATGTAGAAGCATTTATCTTTTAAACCTAACTAAAAGTGGCCAGTTATCATTTTGCTCCAATATTTTGAACTGATATCATCTGTGTTTGCGTCTAGCTGAAGGCGTTAAACTTAGCAAACCTATCTTTTGTTCATAGCTTTCTTCACCTTTCTTGTTTTCCATTTCTTTCATTAGGTGTCAATCCTTGCATTTTTAGCATGCATTCATATTCACATATGTCATGCATTTCACTACTTAGCCCGACTTCCCACTCTAATCATGTAATAGACTTGAAATTGTCTACACAAAGATTTTTATCTCCTCATTCCGACTTCCTTCTGTCACCTAGTCTAACTTAGTAAAAAGTAGAGCATGCATTTGCATCCACCATAGTCACACAATGAGGACATTGCATCATTTAAGCATGGGGGTTGTAAATGGTGAAATCATTTATTGAAATGTAATCATAGACACACCAGCAGTATATATAGTATAGCATTAGCAAAAACACCAAAAAAATGAAAAAATTTTGAAAATTTTTTAAAAAATTACAAAGTCAAAAATACAAAAATTTTAAAAAAATAATAAGGGACCTACTGATACTTATTGATGAGGGAGAACTCCAAAAATGAAATTGAGGAGAGAGAAAATGCATTAAAAGAATCTTAAGTGTTTAATTATGATCTTCTAATTGAAAACAAAAATAGAATAAGTGTTTTTGAACATTCAACCATTGCTGGTTAGACTTTCTGGGCCACTGTAGCTTGATTTGCTCAGGCTTTGGCTTAATACACTTCAAGCTTTAGGAAGATAGACTACGATCTCTCCTAACTTAGGACACATTCTTGTACTTGAGTCAGCAGTACAGGATTTGCTAGTTTGCTTTGGCTTAGGAGTCTAAGTAACTTTGGTTTACACTACACAGTGACGGGAAAGATCTTGTGAACTTGAAATTCAACTCTAGTGTTCATTAGAGAAGGCGGAGTCCTTACCTGTGCTTGTAGGCAAACTCTTTGTCCTAGCCTTTAGTCTTGTGTTTAGGAGAAGCTCTTTCCACCAAAGTACTCACCCACCAAATAAGTGCGCTCTACCAAATAAAGTTGTCAGAGACAAACTAGCATTTATTTGCTCAAAAAAAATCAAAAAAGTCAAAAAGAATTTTTAGAAAAGACATTCTTTAGAATAAGTCAAGTTTGTTCTCCAAGTCCTGTAAATACTTTCCACCAAAAATATTTTTCAAGGTGCATTACAAATACTCAATTTACACCAAATATTCTTTGAGCCACAACGCAATAAGAGTTGGGCATGAGTCTTCCTCATTTTTTTTTGAGAGTCGGTCTAAGACATGAGCTGAAGGTAAGACTAACTTGGACTTAAAAAGAAGTGAAATCCCAAGATTGAGTTTCAAAGTTCACCTGGTTAGTCCTGACCTTTCACTGAGCACAACCATAGCCACTTAGCTTTTGAGCTTTGTAAAACCTTCTGAGTCTTGGAAATCGCACTTAAGGTTTAAATATCAAGAGTCCTTGTTGGTTGAGAGATGGCCTATGTCATAACAGTCTTAAGTTCTGGTGACTCTTCCTAAGCCACTGGTTCTCACAATGAAAAGACATAAACACAATTGGTTTATCAGAAGAAAAATTTTAGTTTAAAGATCATCTCTAAACACTTAATAATTTGAAAAGAGAAAAATAGATATTTAAACACACTTACTTAGCTGATGCTTAATTGCTTTAACTTTAATGAGTTGTTTGCTAAGGGACTAGCAAAATCGAAGCATGGGGATATGATGAGGTATGGCTCATCATAGCTAAAATGTCCAAGTTAAGCTAGAAACTAGGTTAAACATTGCATAATTTACACAAGAAATAGATTAAGTGTGAGAATTAATAGAAATGGCCTAAAACAATTGATGGGAACACCACCATGAGCCATAACTAGCTCAATTTTGTCTTATAAAGTTAATAAAAGCACCTACATATCAATCAGAAGGTCTCTTGAGCAGGGTGAGTTGTTTTGAAAAGAAAAGGTGAAAACTGGGTTATTTCTGCAATTTTACCATCTTATCACAAATACATAATAACCATCGGATATGCTAGGGGTTTATTAATGGTCATCTAGTCATTAATGCTTAATAAGTGGATCCATGCAGATAGAAATGGGTTTTCATGCATTTTAAGAATTAATGGACATCTGAAACCTTTAAAAGTAACCCGCTTAATTAACTGAGGTCCTGGTCAAGATAAAATTCACATAAATCCTCTAAAATTTATATAAAAATATTCTCTAGGGTTTAGAATCTTTGAATTGACTATTAGAACCCATTTTGACCTAAAAGAGTCAGAGACAGACTATTGCCTTAATTTAGGTTTTTACACAAATTACCCAGTCAAACTAGGTCAAAACCAAAATACAACTTCACCATTGGAATCCTTGGGTCCAAATTAGGTTTTACCAAAATTTGTGCCCAATCAGAGATCGTCTTCACTTAATTTGCATTTCAGTCCTGTCTATTTCACAAGTGCCCCTAGCTTTTAAAATTTATTACAAACCGACCCCTATCTTTGTCGTCACTCTTTCCAAAAAGGTCCCTCCACCATTATTGACAAGGAATCCTACTCCAGTGAGCTTCTTTTGGCAAGAACAGGGTGATTTCTTGACGAATCCTTCTCAAAATTGAAAGGAAGATTCGTTTGGTAATCTCCTTATTAAGCCATGTCCAAGCCTCCAATTCTTTCCCAATCTCTCATGCGAATGCATGAGAGATGTGGTTGTCCTACTCCAGCGAACATACCAAGCTTGAAAGCTTGGTTTCTAAGCTTCAAACCTCCCTCTAAGGACTATTTAAAGACTCTTGAGGACAAACCATTCTCCTCATGCTCATTTTTGGTTGGAATACCTCTCCTTCCTCCCTCCTCTCCAGCTAAAAAGCTCCATGACGTCCAGCGACTTCCTTCAACCACTCTCTTCATCCACTCGTAATACTAGCAACGGATTCTCCTTCCTCTCCATCTTCCGCATTGCGCCATACTAGCAGCCACCCTAATTCCCCTTGCCATCACCGATTCTCTCCCACCGGAGCTCTCTCCGTCTCCGACGTCGGCCACACCACACCCGACATTGCTTCTCCTCCCCATCATCCGCTACCTACTCAGATCATTTCTCTCCCTCCCTACTTCTCTTTCCCGTACTCATGACACACACACACGACCATTGTTTCCCCCCTCAACATCATCATCTTCCTCCACTCTGGCAAGCACTCTAGCAAGGTTCTCCGTCTGCTACACCACACCATAAGCCTCGCCACCTATCCCAAAAGCTTCGCCTCATCCACGAGACCAAAAACCCTTAAGAAATTGAGTGGTTTGCTTGCCCTAACTAATAAGTCCATTTTAGTGGATTATTTTTGGGTATATGTTCTCTTTAATTAGCTATTCTTATTTGTCAATTCATTAGGAGTTAAATGGAAATTCACGTTAGTCTGCATGTAATTTTATGCATTAATTTTATATTTATGATATGGTAAAATAATTAATTTGATGGATGCAGACTAGGTGCAAGTGCTTAGATGTCCATTTCTGCGTCTATAAGATGTATGGAGATCAGATCGGACATCTGGTAACCACCATCAGAAATGCACTGATGTCTACACATTTTAAGTTGTCTGGAGAATTTATCAGATGTCTAATGGAAAACCACCAAAACTTATCCATCTATTTCAACCACTCGCAATGTTCGCGAGTGGTTGGAGAAGTCGGCGGCAGGAGGAAAACAAACTAGGGACTTTTAAAAGAGGGCTGGCCATCTTCAAGAGGGATCAATCCTCCCCCCTGGTGGGGATTGTCTCCTCCCTCCACTATGAAGCAGAGCCTACACAATGATCAAGCGCGAACACCGTGGCTAGAGCGTACTCCTCCTTTCAATGCTGCATCTATCCTGATGGTTCTCGGTGACAGCGAGGACCCATCACCATTGGCTACACCATCTGACCATCACCATCTTCCTATATGTTTCCCTTCTTCTTCTTCCCTCTTTCAACACCACTGACTACTATTTATCTTCTTCCTATAGTGCACCTAGCATTCATCCACGCACCACCGCCGTTGCCACACCACGCCCATGCCAGCATGCCATAGCCTCACGCATGTCAGGCACCCTACACGAAAGCACGCAGCCATAGCAGCTAGCACCTTAGACTCCTCATCGCACTGAGCCTCTTCGTTCTCTTCTTCCTTCCCAACCAACCCCCTACAATTCCTCATAAAAGAACCCAAAAGGGAGCAGCAAGCGCAATGCCTACAGCCTCTGTCGACCATCTTCCTCGATGCCAAGCGCACCCGAGTACCCTCGCCAAGCACCCAGGCCACGTATAGCCATGCGTGGCTTGCTCCTGCAGCCACAGCAGCGAGTAGCTACCTCCTCGTCGTCTACCGCCAGTGCTCCTTCCGACTGCCACCGGCTGCCTCCAGCCGCACCTCCTATGTCAGTGCGATGCCCTCGTTGAGAAGCATCTCTATGTGCGGCATCGCCCCCAGCCATCCTTCCCTGCAAGTGCATGGAAGAGAGAGGAGAAAACCTCTGTTTCTCCCCCAATTAGAAATTACAACATCTGCCATTGCGGGTTTCACTATTACTTTATTTACTGAATTAATATATTGAAAAGAATTTGCATGAATATCCCTATATTTTTGATTAATTATTTATGGCTGAATTCTCCTCATGAATGGCATTAAATATGGGATATTAGATATAGTGAACATGCTCTATCTCGTAGGAAATTAATATTTATGGTGTTTATCACTATCAAGATCACTATTTTACATGGCATTATATTATGGTGATTTTTCATATGCACACTTACATTCTTGATTAATTACATAAAATGATGACTTATGTTGAAAATGAATTGCATGAATTTGTATGCGCACTCATTGAGTTTCCCAAATAAACGAGGCATCCTTCACTAATTTAATAGGCTTATTCCACCCTGTGGAGATGACCTAACTATTTTCGTGGTTAGATTTTGAATATTAAATGTTTTGAAAAGTGATTTTCTACCATGCACGAACTATAACGACACGATACTTTTTGTTACAAACTTCAATGAAAACGATGATCGCCCTTTCAAATGGCACTATTGCCAGGGAAGAAATACGCCTATTAAAATTTTCAGGGAATTTCTATCATTTTTATGCTATTTCTGAAGCTTTTCTAAATTACTGACTGTGGATCTTTTTCTGTGCAAAAACAACAAATGAACGCGGCAGGCACTCATGGCAGAGATGATATTTTTGGTGGACCTTGACGCCACCTAGAGACCAGCAATAGGTGCTTGTGGGCCTTGATCCCACGCACATGAAGGCATACAGAGGAGCCTTTCCTGATTTAGTTATTAAATCTTAGTTTAGATAGACATTAGAGATTTAATTTCTGTCTTTTTGACCCTTGTTGGGTATTTTTGGGAACATGTTCCCAGTGCTTTTTATCTCTTATCGCTCTTGCATGCGGGAGCATATTTTTGGGAGTGTGTTCCCATTTTATTTAGATTATAGGTTTATTTGAATTATTTAAACTACATGTTAGTTAGTTAGTTAGATTAGGTTTGTTTGCTTATTAAAAATAAATAAATAAATAAAATAAAATAATAAAAAATAAAAATAAATATTCGAACTGCCTGCTAGAAGGTACATATCAATAGGGCAACCATCTAGGATTGAATAAGCAGCATCTAGTTTATATTTCTGTATTGCAAACATCTTGCACGAAGAAAGCTGGTGTAAAGTACGTCTTCACTTAAGCATCAATTACCTGTCATGCATCTGCATTGGACTTAAATCTAAGACCACTAAAGTCTTTGAATCGAATTAATTCAGTGGTCACATTAAAAATTGGGATTGTTATGTGGTTGGACCTTAAAATCTATGACTTGAAATTGTGTGCAAAAGGATCTTGTTTGCGAGATTTCAAAATTAAAACACGAACATGTGTTGCACACTTGAGACACTGTGCACATCACACATAAGGTCACTAGATAAATTTCTAACTCTCCTCTTTTGCACCACAAGGGAAGTTAGTCTAAAATCAACAAGCCTATCGACCAAGTTAGTTCAGTTCCTTGTGTGTGGGCTTGATTTGAGACTTCCATCCCTTGCGAGTAGGTTGTAGGCACCAACAAAGGTTGGCCTAGGAAGCGTAATTCTTGCAAAACTTGTTTGGCCACGAACTGAACACTTAATTCTAAGACCTAGAATCTACTACAAACATATCCCACTATATTTGCGTTTGTTTTGACAGTAATAGAACTCACTAGGAGGTTTCTGCTTTTGTTCTGATTTCTTCTAAATCCTAAGAGAGTTAACCTGTTTGGCTTAAGGAAATGGATGACCCTTACACCTATCATTCAGATTATTAGAGTCAATACTTCCCATCTTTTAACCAGGATCCCATGCCCCGAGTATATCCATCCTTTGATGGGTACAATGACAATTCACAGGATCAATCATATTCTTATCCTAGGAGTACTGACCTGATAGCCCCCACTTTTGAGCAATGCCTAGGAGCAGAATTTTCCACCCATGGAATCCCCGCTACTATGCAAACACCCAACCCTCCTACCCTTCATGATTTTCCTTATCAAGGTTGGATCGATACCCCTTAGAAACTAGAGCCTGATAGTAGTAGCCTCTCTCCTCTTTTGTGATAGAAATGCAAAAACAACAAAAAGAAATGATGGAGTCTATGGGAGAGATGTTGAGGAATAGTCAACAATTGAACAAGCAAATTAGACAGCTTAGCTATGCTCTTACTAGTGATTCTGATCCCTACCCGTACATTGTGATCATCGAAATAATTCTGAGGAAATCAATGACAATAGGGGTCCCGTTTTGAGTAGCTATCACTTAGACTCTCCCCATGAGATGGCCACTAAAGGAAAATGACCCTAGTTATTATCCACTCGAGCTATATTGGAGTCAAAAGAAAGGGAAGATGGTACCTCTTGAGGACCTTGACCCCAATGACAGTATTTTTCTTACTCCTAATTACCTGGGTCAAGATCATATTGTTCATGCCACTTCCCCTATTAATCATGTGGTGGAACCTCATTCTACCCTTAGTGAGCCTAATCCTGACCCTCCACTTAGGGAATCAACATCTATCATTCAGCATTCTGAGGATTTAAATACACCCAATGTAGGTGACCCTAAGGGAATGGAGGATGAATTGGATCAATTCTGATCTTAGGGATACAAAGAGTCTATTTTAGAGGAGGATGATAACCCGATGGAGGAAGCCAGCCTTAGAGTTTGAAGTGAATCACAGGGGGATTATGTGTTATTCGAGAACTTACCCCCTGAGGATATAAATAATCTGGTGAAATCTGGATTCCTCCTTTCCTTTGATTTTGAGAATCATCCTTCGCAAGATCAGGAGTTGATATTGGAGGATGAATGTTTCAAAACGTTTATCGTGTTTTTAAAGGATGTCACGTTGTAATATAGCCGAAAAAGCATTCAAAACAAATAAAGATTTTTATTACTCGAAAATCGAAGTATCCAAGGTCGAACACAGGGAGCAATCTAAGTACTTTTAAAAACTTGAGAATAAAACTTCATTTAAATGAAAAATGATTTGCTTAATGAGAGAATTATAAAAAATGAATTGCCAAAGAGAACAGAATTGGATGTCTGATTTTTGTATCAGACGTCTTAAATGTAAGTCTTCTTCTGCCTTGCTGTTCTTCTTCTTCTTCTTTTCTTTTGATTCTATCTACTGTTAGTACTTCTTCTTCTTCTTCTCCTTGGCGGGTCTTTTGATTCTGTCTGCCTTCTTCTTCTAAGTCCTTCTGCGTCCTCTTTCTTTCTCTGCAGTCTTCACTTCTGCTAAGGCTTCTCTTCTTCTTCTTCTACCTTGGCGAGCCTTTTCCTCTGCTCAGTTTTTCTTCTTCAGCTTCTCTTCTCCTTCCTGTGGCTAAGTGCTGAGCTTCTTCTCCGGCGCTCTGTCTACCTGCACACAAGGCAGCAAAACCTATCCCTCTACCCGCGCGTATCTCTCTCTCTCTGCAAACTACTCACAGGAAGCTCTCCCAGAGCTGGGTTAATGGGTCGGGTTGCGTACCCAGGACCAGGCACACCGACGTGTTAACATGCGCGAGGTGTGCTCGGTAGTGTGCCGAGTCGGATCTGCCAGGTCCGCGTGGTGAATCCACGGATGAGGTGGGAGTGGGGCGCGGGACCTCACCCCAGGTGTGTCGGAGGCGATAAGGCTAATTCACAAAATCAACTTAAACCAGTGCGGTGCTTTGTGAACTCACGATGTGGGACTAACTGGAGCCTATCCTCGCACGCGCCCGCAGGAAGACTTCTTCGCAATCTCCTCAACTGTAGCTTCGGTTCTCTTCGATTGCTGGCTGGCTGCCTTCGCAGAAGTCTCCCCAATCTGCAGTAGCTGAAAACCTGGAGCCCTGAAGCCTGGAGCTCGGAGGAAGCTGCTTCAAGGTGGCTTTAATGGCGGTCGAGCCTCAGAATCTGTCAAACACGAATACGGCCTCACGGCCTAATTAAACTACCGGAAGACCTTCGCCGTGGCACGGCGAAGGTGGTGCGATGTGCAGCAGGCCGCGGGGTGACCTAGGCGTGCGTGCCTAGGCCAACCTGTGACTGGAAAGTTGGGTGTGTTCGGGGGTGAGTTATGTGAGTATGGAGGGACTGTGGAGGGGCAGAGCGTATTCAATGGGATGAGGCGAAGCTTCTGGGTCGGTCGGCGAGTTGTATGGAGCTGCGACTCGACGGGGGCAACTCGCCAGAGGTTGGCCAGAGGCGAGGAAGGTTAGGTGTGGTCGAGGGTCGGTTTGAATGAAGTAATGTGGGAAAAGAAAGAGGGGAAAATGGGGAGTAGTTCTAACTTAATTGCAGGGACGAAGGGGGCCGGAGAGGCAGGCAGTCGTATTGACTGTCGCCGGAGAAGAAGCACCCAGAGGGAGAGAGCGGCGACAAGGAAGTGGGCAGGGAAGCGTGCGCTTGGTGCGGCGCGATGCAGGAAGACTAGACGAAGCAAACTCTACTGCTGGTATGGCAGCAGAGTGACGAGAAGGAGGAGGAGTGGCCGCCGGAGCTTGCAGGTTTCCTGTCCGAGAAGGAAGAGAGGAAATTTTGAGAGATTCTCCGCCAAGACAAGCTTGAGATCTCGCAGAGGGTCGGAGGTCTTTTTATAGGGGCTGGCCAAACTTTCTGGTTTGTGGAGGGCAGGCCTTTGGCCACTGCTGTCTCGGTGAAGAAGGAAGGTGGTCGAGACCCAAAATTCTTGTGCGTTCGCACGAGAGTTTGGAAAGAAATCAGAGATCAAGATCGGGCTTAGATGGAAGGGGATTCCGCATAGAACCTCCCTTCCAATTCTGGGAGGAGATCTCTGAGGAATTTGAGCGTATCCCTCCTGTCAACCTCGTCGGAGAAGAATCTTCCCCAATAATGGTGGAAGGACTTGATTGTAAGATCGGAGAGAAAGATAGGGGGGTTATTGTGATGGTTTTCAAAAGATAGGGACCAAAATGTGATTGGGTGTACTAAATTGCAAAGTAGGTCAAGATGATCTCCCCTTAGGTCCAAATTTTGGTACAAACCTAATTTGGACCTAAGGAATCCAATGGTGAAGTTGGATTTTAGGTTTTACCACGTTTGACTGGGCATTTTGCGTAAAAACCCAATTTAGGTCAATTGATGAGATAGGACCCTAATTTAGGTCAAACTAGGTTCCAGAGGCCAATTTGAATGCCCTAAGCCCTAGGGGATATTTTTTCATGATTTTTAGAGGATTTACTTGATTTTTATTCTGATCGAAACCTTGTTAAATTAAGCGGGTCTATTTTAGGGTTACCAAATGTCATTTAATTCCTAGGTTGCACATGAACCCATTTCTGATTGATTCAACCCACTTTTTATCTCATTTAGACCATTTGACCTATGCTCTGTATTTGAGAAATTCCATTTATGTACTGCAATGGTAAAATTACAGTTTTAACCTTTATTTTATGTTTTCTTCTCAGAATACTTATTCCTCCAATTAAGCCCTCTTCTAAGTCATGTAGGAGCTTTTATTCTCTTTATTATGTCAAAATGAGCTAGTTATGGCTCATGATGAGGCTCTCATCAATGAACACAATAGTGAGAAGCCTAGGACAGACTCTCGAGGATAATACATATCAATTGAGGATTTATGCCCTGAAGAGAATAAAGAATTGAGTGATATAGTTTTACTGCAAAACATCAAGACTGATCCTCCTTCAGAAATAATTGAGGATACTGAAGCAACTCCTTTCTTTACTAGTGAATCACATATACACCCTGACAAAACTTGAGTGAACCAAAATAATCCGAGGATGAAATTAATGAAAAGGATTCTGTTGCTTCGACCCTACCATCAAAGGAATTTGATTTGGAGTCCACCATTGATTCACATATACTGGGAGGTGAAAATATGACTTCGATCATTAATGATAGGAAGGGTAACACCAATTTTTCTACAACTATTAGGGAGAATAATACAGAATCTGAATTGTTGGACTTGACACAAAGTAGGCCCTCCCTAGACTTAACCATTATCGTCCAACACCACAAACAACTTACACTCCCTAACCAATCCTTGGCTCAGGTCTCTGCTCATATACATTCTTTCTGGGGAGAATATCAGCCCAGTACATCCTCAGGTAGAATGGCAAGTGTGGATTGATGCTTGTACTTTTAGTCTCGTCATTCAAGTGTTTGAAATTATTATATCTTTTAAAACCCTTCCTGCTTTGGAGGACCCTTGTTATCCTCCACTTATTCCATGTCGGGAGGTCTCTTTTCATGTTCCTTTTGTTATTCCTAGACCTCCCCAAGTAGCCTATGAGGTTCTTTGTTTTCATATCTTCTAGTGAGCATTTTGGATAATGTTGTATCATCAGCTCGCCAACATCTGTGGCTACTTGTTTTCTAGGCTCATGCTGTTACTCATATTTTTAGGGCCTACATCTTTCTGTTCTGAACCAGATTTATAGGTTCTCTATAAGCTTGGTTGCCAACAGAAAATACAGCGCTTGTTGGGAGGCAACCCAACTTTCAAAATAACACCATCAAAAGGTGATTTCCTTCCTTTCTCCTCCTGTTTTAATTTTACAATGAGGACATTATAGGATTTAGGCATGGGGGGTGCATTTTTCATTTTTAGGAAATATTCATGCATTTATGTTAGGTGCATTGATTAGCCCATAGTTGTGGGCTATTTAAGTATTTAAGTACCTACACATTAGGTTAATTCTTACATTTATTTAACATAAATTAGGATGTAAATAGATTAATTCATAGTTTTAATTTAATTACATAATCCATACATTGCATTTATATCTTAAGTGCATTTAGAATTAGCTTAGAATAGCATTCATCTAATTAGACAACCAATTAGGTACATTATTTTCATTAACATAGAAGTTGAGGGTCTGTATATAAATGACCCAAATATTTTAACATTATTTTCTTTACTCTTCTCCTTGCAGGAACGGCTGGCTACCGCTCCAACGTCGAACGGCAGCAGTGAAGACCCATTCAAGAGGGAGCGGATGTGGTGGATCTGGTCGGGCGGCTGATTTCAAACTTGTGCAGGCCACTACAAAAGGAGGAGGGAGGCCTCCACCACCGACCCACCACTGTGCAGAGAGAACTTCTCTCTTCCACTCCACACTGCCGGCCTCTACTATTGCGACGAGTCTCCATCAACGTGGGCGTGTGGTGTGACAGGCCACACCTCCATCTGGAGCTCGCCGCATCACCGTGAGCACCTTAGAGTGCATCTCCCTCGCCGTCGTCACCGACCACCACCACCGAGCTACTGATTCAGCCACCCTTTCAGTAACTTAAGACGTCCAGGAAATTTCCCAGATGTCTGAAGCTACCCGCACGCCTCCACCCACTCGCCTGCGTACCCATCTGCACTCCACCCGCTCACCTCCAACAGCCACGCCTTCCTCAGCTTGCTACATCCTTCAAACGCACACGCGCCCATCAACCTTCAGCTCAACCACGCCTGCACCCTCCAACCGCACCCGCTCTCCACGCGCCTGCAGCTCACTCCATCTCCACACACTCACCGGCTGCAATGCCCTCCTCCAACCGTGCCTGCAGACCCGCACAACCGAGCATGCCTCCGTCCGCACCTGCTGCTTGCAAGCGCCATTCACCCGCGCCTGCAGAGCCCTTCGCCCACACGCCTGCACCCTCCAACAGCGCCTGCAGTCCACGCCATTCACCCCCGCGCCTGCAGAACTGCCAGCAGCGCCCTCCGCCCGCGCTTGCTGCAGCCTGCGCACCCCCGCCAGCTGCAGCCGCACCCACTCAACCGCCTATAGACCTGTCCTCCCGCGCCTGCAGAGCCGTCAGCAGCAGCGCGCGAGCAGATCTCACGCCAACAGCTGCGCAAGCTCACCGGCTGCAGCACCTTCGCCGGAGCTCGTCTGGCCACCTCCGGCCGCCACGTGACTCGCCGCCACCACCGATTCGAAGCTCTTGCTCCAAGGGACCTCCTCCGAGCTTCCCGCGCCCGACCATCCGCTCCTCGTCGCGCAAGACAAAGGGGAAAAATTCCCCTATTTTTCTACAGTAAACCGTCAATTAGAAATTACATTTTCTTCCATTGTCACTTTATAATGATATTTTATTGATTCTGCATTGCGGAAAATATCCTCTAGTTTCTCATAATTGCCATTTCAGCTTTGTTTCTTACTTAAACCTTAATCTAAAGGCAATCTTGGCTTGATTCTTGTCCAAACTAACTACGAACGAACATTTTTAATTGGTACGAATTTTAATACGTCATTGCCTCCCTGTGGATACGACCCGCTCCTCTGCGAGTGGTTATTTCTTCTTAAATATTGATCAGTCGATTTTTCCACCACATTAAACTGCGACTGACTTAAAAGCGAAAGATCGACCAGTCAAATGGCGCCGTTGCCGGGGAGGCAACAGATGCAATAATTTCACCTAATTTTATTTTGATTATTTGTCAATTGCACAGAGATTTGACCATTTATTATTTTCTTTTCTGTGCGAGAAAAATTGTGCAAGAATCAGCCAGTGTGAGAGGCGACCCTTGACGTCACCAGACGAGAAGTGGACGAGCAATTTTGAAAGGAGGAGAAGGACGAGGACGCGACAGACACCATTGTATTTAATCGCTAGTTTAATTAGAATAGAATTAAGACTGTAGACTTAATTTTTCATTGCAGTTAGTTTGAAACCCTTGTTCTGGGGCATATTTTGAGGGGTCTGTTCCCCGATTTTGTTTTGGGCCCGTGTTGGGTAATTTTTGGGAGTCTGTTCCCTTTCCTTTAGATTTAGGTTTTTTTTATTACTTTTATTTGCTTGTGCATAAGTAGTTCTAAAAACTAAAAAATAAAAAAAATGAGCTGCCTGCCTTAGGACGAACCATTTAGGTCTGTATGAGCAGCCTCTAGATTTACTTCTCTGCATTGCGTGCATTCTTGCATCGTAGATCGCTGGAGGCAAGGTACGCATTCTCTTACTTTGCATCCTATTTTTGATCACGCATTGCATTTGGGATTTAATGCGAAGACCACCTAATCTGTACTGAATAAATCTAACAAGTGGTCACATTTTTTTAGAAAAGGACTAATTAAAGGAAGGACATTGTAAAACCAAGGATTTGATTTTCAAACTTGGCGTGCGATTCAAAATTCAAAATCTTTTGCGGTGTATGCACACTTATTTCACTTGCACCACGGCACGCTTCTAGACACTCCTTAGGCTTGGAAATACTAGGACAAGAGCCCTCCTATCGTTGGATTCTGAAGTGTTCGGAACTTGAGATCAAAGGTTTTGCAAGTCCAAAGAGGGGGATACCCTGTCACGGATTTTTGGGGGTAGTTGAGAAGCATCGCGAAAGCACAGCTTCAAAGGAAGGCTTAGGCCTACTTGCATCCCTCGATCTTCCGTCTTTGGATTTACTTGACCATTTGAGATTTAGGGAAGAACACCTAAGCTCCAACTAGGTCTTCTTAGGTGAGCCGTAGGTCGACAATAGGCGCGTAAATTGTTTGAGCAAATTGTATTGTCACCTACAATCTGACTTAAAATCAAAAGCCTAAATTGGGAAAGACCTAAAAGGTCCTTTTTGAATTGTGTTTTACTTGGGGAATTCTGATTGAAGTGTGAGTTAGAATGGACCACATTGCTTTTCATCCTTTCACATCTTGCCCACACCCTCACCCCCACTCTGCATCCTTCGATCCCAGATGCCGAGATGGTCCATTCCTTGATGGACATAATGACAATCATTGGGATCCATTTTACTCCTATTATAGGAGTATTGGCCTGGTTAAGCCCCAAATCAGTGAGCAGAGCCTAGGAGCGGGATTTGCTTTGCCCAATATCCCACATACCAAAGAAATACCCAACCCACCCTCCCTGAAAAAGTATAATGGTTGGACAAACACTCCTGGGTACTATAAGCCTGAGCCTAACTTCTCTCATGATAGAAATAACCTCTCCTCTTTGAAGATGGAAATACAGAAAATGCAAAACGAAATGAGTGAATTGTTAGGAGAATCTTTAAGAGTAGGACAACAAGAAAGAGATGAAATTAGCCACTCAATCTACCCCATTGAGGATGACGTACACCCCTCTACAACAGATGCATCTCCCGTGGGAGAGCTACACTTTAAGTTGGAGGGAAATTCTGGGGAGAATAGCTACTTTTCGAGGATCGATTTTGAAACCTCCCCATTAGATAACACTTCCTTGAGAGATCTACACTTTAGGTGGGAGCAAAATACACATGACAGTAGCTATGCATTGGATGAAGAAAGGTGGCAACCCGAGGAAGATGATGATAAGGTTGAGTATCCACCTGAATTATATTGGAGTCAAAAGAAGGGAATGATGGTACCATTGGAAGACCTCGACCCAGATGATAGTATTTTCGTGACATTTGATGAAGTGGGTCAAAGTCAAGTTGTTAATCCTACCCTCCCTTCTGATCACGATATGGAACTCAAACCCACCCTTACGGAACCTAACCTTAAAGAAATTGACCTATCTGAGGAGTCTGATGTAACCAGTGTAAACCATTTACCTCAGATAGAGCACCCTAGGGGATCTGCTAAGATATTAAATGATTCTAGACCTCAGGACATGATGAATTGTGTGATGAGGAGGAAGACGAATTATATGAGGAACCTACATTCAAGATTTGGAGTGACACTAAGGGTGATTATGTCTTATTTGAAGAGTTAGCCCCTGAGGATGTCAAAAATTTGACCAAATTAGGTTTCCTTAGCACACCCATTGATGATATTTCTCCTCATGATAAAATGATGGAAAATTTGGAAGCAATTTCTAAGATTTATGTGGATTCACATATAGACTCCAGGGAAGATTTGAGTAAAGAACAAAAACCCGGGGATGACATTGATAGGATAATCCCTAGATATGTTGCTTCCAACCTGCCTTCATTCACTTCGAAGTCACCCTCTGATTCGCTTATATATGAAAGCGAAATTGTGACTCCTGATGAAGAGCAGGAAGATACATGTGATGGTGCAAGGAATGCTAGGGATGAAATTGAGGATTTAGAAAGAGTGTTTGGGATGGACACCGAGCTGATTAAACCCAACCTAGATCTTATGGCCATCCCACAACCTCGTAACTTGGACACCCTAGACGATCCTTGCCTTAGAGAATTGCTCACTTTTGTTCTGACTAGGGGGCTTAACAGACCAATATTTCCTGTAATGGAGTATTGGGTATGGATTGATGATTTCTTTAGTCAGTCCATTACCCTGGGGGTTTATCTCTGTACCATTCCTTCCCCATACCTTTTGGAGGATCCATATTATCGTCCCCCTACCCCTTTGGAGGTTGTTTTACCTATTTATCCTTTAGAACCTCTTCTGGTGACCTGGGAAGATTTCATTCCCATTTTAGTTGGGTGAGCATTTGCTATCGGGATTCATCATCAACTCGCCAACATCCTAGGTTACCTATGTTCTAGGCCAACATTGCTTTGCTCATTTTTAGGGCCTATTTCTGCAATTCTTGAACCTGATTTGCAGGTTCTTTGGCTATTCAGCCCAGCTCTAACCCAGGTAATATCCTTCTATGCAATGAGGACATTGCAGATTTTAGGCATGGGAGGGTGTACTTGGGGATATACATAGCATAATTGCATACATTTGTACATAAAAAGAAAAAAAGAAAAAAAGAAAAAAAAGAAAAAAAGGGGTTTTGAGCTTAACTGGCTAGATCTTGCATTCTTAAGCAAATCAGAACTCTAGGGTAGACTAAATTAATTCTAGGGTCAAACTTTAGAATCTAAATGAGTTGCTAGCATTAGACCTTTAGGGTCCTTTGTGGACTTAAAAACTAATGTAGGAGTTAAGTTGCGGACCATTCCTCAAGAGGTTGAGGAAGGGAAGCTAGGGTTTGAGTTAGAAGGTGGGGTAGTACCTGGAGTCTTATTCTACCTTTTGGTTTACGGGTCCTTGTAACCCAAGCATCCAAATTTCACACACTTGGTCTGGTAATCAACTTAATTTCTGTCTTTCTGAAAAGAGATTTGGTTCTCTTAGTTTTGACTTAAGAGAGGCTTGAAAACACATTTTGATTGGAAGAGTTCCCGCCGCAGGAGAGGTGGAGTATATACTCACCTTGAGGATGCGATGATAACATATTACCTCCTCGGCACTTGTCTCTTAGGATATCCATCCTACTGGGGGCTTGTAAGTGCATTGCGCGGTTCAGGTACCATGGGCGGCCTTATCTCGAAGTGCCGATTGCCATAGGCTTGAATTCGCTTAAGAAATCCATGTGCGATACTATCTCGAAGTGTCGATTGCCAAGAGTTCTTGGGGTCGTTATGGGCGGTGCTATCTCGAAGCATCGAAAGCCAGGCACCCTTCGAGGTATGGTAATGGGGACAATGAATCCGACACAGACAGTGTTGATAGCTGATCTGAGGTTAGACTTAGAAGAATAAAAAAAAAAAAAAGTATATATATATATATAAAAAAATCCTTTAACTCAAATAACTCAGACCAATACACAGGCACGGATGCTTTAATCTCAGGGATCAATAAACTTTAGGGTAGAGTCAGAAATCAGGGAAACTTGTGCCTGAAACTAGTCTTTAGCCGACCTAGTCTATAACTTAGCAACTACTTAGGAACCTTAGGTCTAGAGCCTAAACTTAATATGCTTCTGAAGGAAGACTAAGTGAGTTGACTAGTCTACTTAGAGTGCTAGGTTTCGCTTAATTTTGCTAGGGACTAGCAAAAACTAGGCATGGGGGTATTTGATTAGCCCATAGTTGTGGGCTATTTAAGTATTTAAGTGCCTACACATTAGGTTAATTCTTACATTTATTTAGCATAAATTAGGATGTAAATAGATTAATTCATAGTTTTAATTTAATTACATAATCCATACATTGCATTTATATCTTAAGTGCATTTAGAATTAGCTTAGAATAGCATTCATCTAATTAGACAACCAATTAGGTACATTGTTTTCATTAACATAGAAGTTGAGGGTCTGTATATAAATGACCCTAATATTTTAACATTATTTTCTTTACTCTTATCCTTGCAGGAATGGCTGGCTGCCGCTCCAACGTCGAACGGCCGCAGTGAAGACCCATTCAAGAGGGAGCGATGTGGTGGATCTAGTCGGGCGGCTGATTTCAAATTTGTGTAGGCCACTACAAAAGGAGGAGGGAGGCAGCCGAGCACGGGAGGCCTCCACCACCGACCCACCACTGTGCAGAGAGAACTTCTCTCTTCCACTCCACACTACCGGCCACTACTGTGGCGACGAGTCTCCATCACCGTGGGCGTGTGGTGTGATAGGCCACACCGCCATCCGGAGCTCGCCGCATCACCGTGAGCACCTTAGCGTGCATCTCCCTCGCCGTCGTCGCCGACCACCACCACCGAGCTACTGATTCAGCCACCCTTTCAGTAACTTAAGACGTCCGGGAAATTTCCCAAACGTCTGAAGCTACCCGCACGCCTCCACCCACTCGCCTGCATACCCATCTACACTCCACCCGCTCACCTCCAACAGCCACGCCTTCTTCAGCCTGCTGCATCCTTCAAACGCACACGTGCCCATCAACCTTCAGCTCAACCACACCTGCACCCTCCAACCGCACCCGCTCTCCACGCGCCTGCAGCTCACGCCATCTCCACACACTCACCATCTGCAGCGCCCTCCTCCAACCGCGCCTGCAGACCCGCACAACCGAGCATGCCTCCGCCCGCGCCTGCCGCTTGCAAACGCCATTCATCCGCGCCTGCAGAGCCCTTCACCCACACGCCTGCACCCTCCAACAGCGCCTGCAATCCACGCCATTCACCCTCGCGCCTGCAGAACCACCAGCAGCGCCCTCCGCCCGCGCTTGCTGCAGCCTGCGCACCCCCACCAGCTGCAGCTGCACCCGCTCAACCGCCTGCAGACCCGTCCTCTCGCGCCTGCAGAGACGTCAGCAGCAGCGCGCGAGCAGATCTCACGCCAACAGCCACGCAAGCTCACCGGCTGCAGCACGTCCGCCGGAGCTCGTCCGGCCTCCTCCGGCAGCCGCGTGACTCGCCGCCACCACCGATTCGAAGCTCTTGGTCCAAGGGACCTCCTCCGAGCTTCCCACGCCCGGCCATCCGCTCCTCGTCGCGCAAGACAAAGGGGAAAAATTCCCCTATTTTGCTACAGTAAACCGTCAATTAGAAATTACATTTTCTGCCATTGTCACTTTTTAATGATATTTTATTGATTCTGCATTACGGAAAATATCCTCTAGTTTCTCATAATTGCCATTTCAGCTTTGTTTCTTGCTTAAACCTTAATCTAAAGGCAATCTTGGCTTGATTCCTATCCAAACTAACTACGAATGAACGTTTTTAATTGGTGCGAATTTTAGTACATCATTGCCTCCCTGTGGATACGACCCGCTCCTCTACGAGTGGTTATTTCTTCTTAAATATTGATCAGTCGATTTTTCCACCACATTAAACTGCAACCGACTTAAAAGCGAAAGATCGACCAGTCATGCATCAAGAAAAAAAAAGTTCTCTATTTTCTTGAGCTGAATTGGTTAGCCCTAGCAGAAAAATTTATCAAGGAGGTGCCATTAAAGATTTTCTTTTTAAATTATTTCTTAAGTTTAGAATCCAGTACGTTTACTTCACTTGCACGTAGACTGGGTAATGGATCTTTGAAGAAAACCAATGAGAATTTTTAATCCACTAAATCCATGGACAGTTAATAGGGAGTTAGGCATACTATCTTCTATTAGATCCACCTCATAATTAGGAGAAGAGAGTAGAGAGACTACTGGTGTGTTAAGTCTAGTGCAAGGACTCTTAAGTTCTGGATAATTAGATGATGATACCTCAGAGTTAGGTATAGTTTTTGCTCTCTGTTCCTGTGTGCGTACATTGTGTGAATTCATGAGAGTCACCAAATAAGGCAAATACACAGAGATGGAGTCCTCATAAAACTATGATTATGGTGGATGGTTACGATCGTCCTTCATAGAGTGTGAAAGGTCAGAAATACGCTTGTCCTATCCATTCCTTCCCAGTGCTGAGAGTAGGTACTTCCACTAAATAAGCCACACAATATCCTCTTGACCATCATCATCCCTAATAATGCCTCATAAATAAAAGTCTTTGTCATGTTGTGTTGGAGTTATAAAAAGAAAAAAGAAACAAAAAAGAGAAAAAATATATAGAGAGAGAGACAAAGAAGAAGAAAAGAGAAATATTTATATTTATAAAAAGTATGTATATAAAGAAAGTCCAAGTTTGGAGTTTTATCTTCGTGTCATTTTATCTTGTGTCCATGTTTTTGAGGCAACAACAAAAACACCCATTGCGATCCACCAAATATGACCCATACCTACTTTTCAATGTTTCTGATCACTCAAATACTGGCTGAGGTCCTTTAACTTAGTTGTAGGGTTATTAGGACTTTAATTAAAGTGTGAATGCCATGTGAGGCCACCAAACAGTGAGTACATTTACAAAATCTGGTGAGATTTGTGATCTCAAAAAGAAAAGAAAGAAAAGAGTGAGCACAAAAAAAATCAAGAGAGCACAGTTTTTTAGCCTTTCTCAGAGTTAACTCATTTAATAGTCTAGAGATTTAGAGTATGTAGTACTAGACTACATGTAGCACCAGATGAGTATGTGCTACCAAACATGAATCCATTCAACTCAGTATCTCTTACCTAAGCCAAAATGTCGGGGTCAACTTATAGATTATTTTTTCCTTTATCCCCGAGGGAAGAAGTCACCTATCCTAATAAAATGTCTACCAAGGAACAAGTACGAACTGTAAATGTAATTTGGCTTTTCACTTGGATCTGTTACCTAGGCTAATATTACTTCACTTTTATCTAGATCTCTAAATTTTTGGAATAAAGAAAGAAGAAATCTCTTGATTACTTCCATTATTTTTAACTTTTGCTAGGGACTAGCAAAACTTAGGCATGGGGGTATTTGATAAGTCTACTTTAGTGGATAATTTTTTGGTCTAAGTTCTCTTTAACTAGCTATTCTTAATTGTCAATTGCTTAGGAGTTATATGGCAATTCAGCTTATTCTAAATGTAATTTTATGCATTAATTTTATATTTATGATATGGTAATATAATTAATTTGATGGATGCAAGCTAGGTGCAAGTGCTCAGACATCCATTTCTACATCTATAAGACGCATGGAGATCATATCGGACGTCTAGTAACCACCATTAGAAATGCACTAATGTCTACACATTTTAAGATATCTGGAGAATTTATCAGACATCTAATGAAAAACCGCCGAAACTTATCCATCTGTTTCAACCACTCACGATGTTCACGAGTGGTTGGAGAAGTCGGTGGCTGAAGGAAAACAAACCAGGGACTTTTAAAAGAGGGCCAACCATCTTCTTCAAGAGGGATCAATCCTCCTCCATGGGGGGGATCATCTCCTCCTTCCTCCACTATGAAGCAGAGCCCGCACCTTGATCAAACGCGAACACCATGGCTAGAGCGTACTCCTCCTTTCAATGACGCATCTATCCTGGTGGTTCTCGGTGACAGCGAGGACCCATCACCATTGGCAACACCACCTGACCATCACCATCTTCCTCTTTGTTTTCTTTCTTCCCTCTTTCAACACCACTGACTACTATTCATCTTCTTCCTCCAGCGCACCCAGCATTCATCCACGCACCACCGTCATTGCCATACCACACCCATGCCAGCATGCTACAGCCTTGCACATGCCGCGTGCCCTCCACGAAAAGATGCAGCTGCAGCAGTCAGCACCTCAGACTCCTCGTCACACCAAGCTTCTTTGTTCTCTTCTTCCTTCCTAACCAACCCCCTACAACTCCTTTGCACAAAAGAACCCAAAAGGGAGCAGCAAGCACAACACCTACAGCCTCTGTCGACCGTCTTCCTCGACGCCAAATGCACTCGAGTACCCTCGCCAAGCACCTAGGCCATGTGCAGCGACGTGTGGCTTACTCTCACAGCCGTAGCAGTGAGCAGCTACCTCCCCGCCATCTACTGCCAGTGCTCCATCCGACTACCACTGGCCGCCTCCAGCTGCCTCCTATGTCAACGCGACGCCCTTGTCAAGACACATCTCCACATGTGACACGACAGCAAGCCATCCTCCACCGGCCACCTCCAGCAGTGCCCCCTATGTCAGCGCGATGCCCTCGTCGAGATGCATCTCTACGTGCGACACCGCCCCCAGCCATCCTCCCTCGCGAGCACATGGAAGAGAGAGGAGAAAACCTCTGTTTCTCCAATTAGAAATGACAACATCAGCCATTGTGGGTTTCACTATTACTTTATTTACTAAATTAATATATTGAAAAGAATTTGCATGAATATCCCTCTATGTTTGATTAATTATTTATGGTTAAATTCTCCTCATGAATGACATTAAATATAAGATATTAGATATAGTGAACATGCTCTGTCTTGTAGGAAATTAATATTTACGATGTTTACCAGCATCAAGATCACTATTTTACATGGTATTATATTGTGGTGATTTTGCATGTGCACACTTACATTCTTGATTAATTACATAAAATGATGACTTATGTTGAAAATGTATTGCACGAATTAGTATGCGCACCCATTGAGTTTCCCGAATAAACAAGGCAACCTTCACTAATTTAATAGGCTTATTCCTCCTTGTGGAGAGACCTAACTATTTTCGTGGTTAGATTTTGAATATTAAATGTTTTGAAAAGCGATTTTCTACCACGAACAAACTATAATGACACGACATTTTATGTTACAAACATCAATGAAAATGAAGATCACGCTTTCACTAACAGCCCACTGAGCACCACCACCATCATGTTCACATTCTACCTTTGCCATGCCCACACACGCACTCTTACAGCACGCCATCACCACCATCACCTTCGCCGCACTTGCACAAAGCTTCCGAGCATATTTAACTGGGCCGCAAGGCCATTCTTGTGTTTGCAAGTATTTCACCGGAGCATCGCCACCGCCTTAGTTGCGTAGACTATGCCTTCAGTCCTCCAACCACATCCGCTTTAGATTTCAACCTCAGTTCACGTGGAGTGGTCTCAGGACCCTTCCCAAGTCCTTGATTGGAGACACCAACACCTGCAATTGCCTTAATTGAAGGCATCTTCATGAGCTGCAACTCACGCGAAGAACAGGGACTTAATAGTCCCATATCATGAATTGTCGAGCCTTCAAAGCTACATATATTGAATTTATGTAGAGGGCTTATCGCCCAAGATCATCAGAGATCGGGTCCTTGCTCACCTTCCTAAGCACCCTCACCGGCTACCCCACGCTGGCGGGTCTGGACCTTTGATCGTATATCCGATTACCTAGTTAGCCACGAGTTTAAGAGAAAGAGAAGAAGGAAAGAAAGGGAGAGAGAGCGTAGGGTTGAGGGGGTGTTTACTTCAGAGGGATCCTAACACTTAGCGAAATTCGCGAAGTATTCCCCTTGTGCGTGAAGAGAAAAAGCCAAAGAAGAAAAGCCAAGGCAGAGAAACAAGAGAAGAGCCAAGGTAGAAGAAAGAGGAACAGTGTCCCTTTGGCACTGTAGCAAGAGACAGTTAAGACATTTGATTGGAAGTTCAGTCGTCTGACACTATTGCATTATTTGATTACATGGCTTTGGTTGATTGAAACTATTGCATTATTTGATATTATTGTAACTAGGGTAAATTGGTGATTCAAATCACCATTTTACCTTAATCATTTTTTACTATTAACATTTTCTCTTATATACCTATCATTTGTGCTTGGAAATTTCATCATATATTGATATCTTATGATAGAATTGCAATCTTGAGATTTATTTTGCTACTTGCTACCAGTGAACGACCTTGGATTTTATTCAAGTATAAATTTTATCTATTTTTGCACTATTACGACCCATATTACAACGCAACGAATTTTTAAACATTATTTCAGCGCGCTATACATTTTGGCACCGTTGCCGGGGAGCAATGCTCAATTTGATCTCTGGAGTACAATTCCTGACTTAATACTAACTTGATTTATCTATTTTGATTGCGATTGTGTAGGGGATTTAACCAAGGAGCAAGATCAACCACACAACAGCCACTCCAGGGGCAGGTAATCTTAGTTTCCACCCCCATTAAGCCCCTAATTCCAAAAAGCTAAAAAAGGAAAAAATCAATTAGGATCAACTTGCATTCTATTCTTAGAATCAATCCTCACAAGTTGCCTAATTTGATTCTTTTGTAGACAAACCCTAACCCTAATTTATGTACCTACTTAGGGTTTAAGGTATCTAGGGCTATCACCTTCTTGCTTGAGCCCTAGGTACCAAATTTGGATGAAACTAATTGGATCAATCAGAGCCAACATAGGATTTCTATTCTAGGGTTGAGGAATCCACTAGATTAATCAGGAATATATTCTCCCAACTTGTGTGTGTCCCCAGCCTTGTTTGAATTAACCTAAGAAAGTAAACCCTAAAATCAGGTTCTAAATATCCACTTCAATCTTAAAAAATTAGGACCTAATATTCTCAAAGGATAAACAGGTGAAGTTGACTCACCTTGTGGGGTCAACCAAACTTCAAATTAGGTCACCGTGCACAAAATATCTTAAAGTTCAAGTGCAATCATAAGTACCTTGCTTTAAACTTAAAATTGGTAGACCTAAGAGGTCAAGTCACCATTCTAGTCTACCTGGACCATCAGTGACAAGGAAGGTTGGGTGGGGGAAACCCTGTAACCCATGGGGACGCTCTACCGTGTAGGGGTCTTAGCAGGACTCTCTCTTCCTAGCTGCCCAAGTAATTCTCAGGTGGATGACTTTCTAATCCTGGGGTATCATCCACCCTGAACCTCTATAGTCATCCAAAAATCTTTGGGTACCTCGATTGGGTCAGTCTGACATTCTATCTCTCATCTTCTCTATTGGTGCATGTTTGGGAGGAGGTCCTTAAAACCACCCTTGAGGCCTCCATTAGTTATTCACTCTCATCGAGGCCAAGCCTCGACCTCCATGTTTGTGCAACCACTTGATCATATTGACATTTCCTCTAATTCTAAGCCCGAACCCCCAATCACAACCATGGATCTGCCAGAATGACCTAACTTTAAACCACAATAATTCTTTGATTTCAGAGATCAGATCAATGCCTTAATCAACCCACTGCTACATCCTCAAATGAAAGATCACTACAATCTCATGGTAGTGGAGATCGAACCACAAATCAATATCCCTGCGGGAGGACCTGAGGTGGAACTCAAGCCTAGTATGCTTCACATGATTCCAAAATTCCATGGCTTGAACTCCAAGGATCCTTCCCAACACATAAAGAATCTGAAGCATCTAGCCCACACCTTTAGGGCAGACATGTAGAATCGAGACGGCTTGCTCTTAAAGATCTCCTTCTCTCTGGCCGACAAAGCCGCCTAGTGGTTTCAAACTTATTCACACATGATCAATACATGCGAAGAACTTCAAACTACCTTCCTAAAAAAATTCATCCCATTGGTCACACAAACGCTATGCAGCACCAAATCACACACTTCTCCCAAGGAGTAGGAGAATCTCTACACGTGGCATGGGATCATTTTCTGGATCTCATGTGCAAATGCCCCCATCACAGAGTCCCGAAGTGGGAACAAGTTCAATCTATTTACCACAGGCTTCATGATGATATCAAGCTATTTGTCAATGCAACCTGTGGTGGCAGCATCATGGGTAAGCGTGAAGATGAGATTTGGGGAATTCTCGAGAATATTGAGAGAACTCCTTGAATAATGAGTCACTGGGTAAGTATGAGTGGACGTCCACCCGTGCATTGAGAAACAATTGGGGGTACATGAATCTCGAGGCCTTTCCACATCCATTGACTTGGAGTTGGTAGCTAATCAATTGGATAAGGTCTCCATCATTGAGAAGAAGGTGGACGACATCACTCGACATCTACACAAGACCACCTCTACACCACAAAGCACATATACACACCCACCATCAAGTAGGGAAACTGTACACAATATCTACCACTCTCCAGAGATGGATGCGTATCCACCCCCATCTGATTATGGCTTCGAAGGCAACTCCATACCAGCCTACCACAATTGGGGGAACTCTGAACCCTCATACCCTGATTATTCTAGGGATCCTCAAACCAGTGAGGATCTCCATGCCATCCGGAACAATCCTTTCTCCAATACCTACAACCCAGGATGGCATAATCATCCAAACTTTGCATGGTCGGGAAATAACCCACATCCAAGAAGATAAAACTCGCATCCCTATCAACCTACTCAACCAAGGCCCAATTAAAATTTCCAATCTAGACCACTTAAGGAAGATCAGACATCTTTGATTCTCCAGACCTTGGTTGACATGCAAAAACAACATAAAGAAGAGATCTCTGAGCTACAAAATCAATTGGTCTAGTTGGTAAGTGCTCGCCAGCCAGGTGGACTCCCTTCTCAACCTCTTCTGAATCCAAATAACGTACCGAACAAAAGGCACGTTATGAATACAAATTAGGGCCAAGCCCACTTTGTTTATCAGGCCCCTTATACTCCATCCCCTGACAGGATGGATGCTTCAACCTCTTATTCTGGATTTCAGTAGTAGACACCTATCCTCCTTAGCCCAAACCAAAATCAGGCAGGATTAAATTCCATCACCACCCATAGTCGCAAAGTAACACGAGACCCACCTTTTCCTAGCCATAACTCACCTGCGACTGTAGACCCTAACCCTAGATTGGTCATCCAAGACACCCCGATCCCTGATAAAGAGCCTGAGCCAATTCTAAAGGAACCAACTAAGGTACCATTTCCTGAGGCCTTAACCAAGGGAAAGAAGAAACCCAAACCCGTGGCTATCGAGGAGGACCTAGTCAAAATCTTTAAGTAGGTCCAAATAAACATCCCATTGATGGATGCAATTCATCATGTACCGACTTACATGAGATTCCTGAAAGATACGTGCACACCAAAACGTAAGCCGTGAACCAAAGGCAGGAACCCAATCATGCTATCAGAGCAAGCCAGCTCCATCATTTTGAGTAAACTCTCACCTAAGGCAAAAGACCGAGGCACCCCTCTGATCTCCTGTGCTATCGGTGATATATAGTTTGACAGAGCCTTAGTGGACCTAGGAGCCTCCATAATCCTAATACCTACATCCCTACTCAACCACCTTAAAGAAACTGAGCTTAAACCAACAGAGGTAACATTGTGATTAGCTGATCAATCTATTAAGTCACCAAAAGGAATTCTCGAGGATGTCATAGTTAGGGTACGCGATTTCTACTTCCCAGTGGATTTTATAGTGTTGGACATGAATGCTCCTGAGAACTTGAAGAACACACCGATCATTTTCGGGAGACCTTTTGTGGCCACAGCTAAGGCCAATATCAATTGTGAGGAGGGCCAAATTGAGTTAAAATTTAGGAATAAGGCACTAAAGATCGACATCTTTAAGACCTAAAAAGGAATCAATTATGGGCTTATCAAACAAATTTACGACATCGAGTCAATGGTTGACGACCCATGTGTCGAGGAAAATCTGCTTATCTCTAATAATCAACCACAAGAGGATCAAAACCCCCACTTAGAGGAGCCTGAATTAGCCCTAGAGATACCTTCAGCTCCTTTCATCGCTCCTGAACCACCTGCTACTGCTGATAACCCTGTTATAAAACTTAAGCCTCTTCCTGATCACCTGAAATATGTCTTCTTAGGTTTTGATTAGACCTTTCCTATGGTTATCAATTCCTATCTCACCTCTGATCAGGAGACACGTCTGATTTCTATTCTCCAACAGCATCAGAGAGACATTGGTTGGACTCCCGATGACCTAACTAGCATCAGCCCCTCATATTGCACGCATCATATCTACACCGAAGAAGGCTCATGACCATCCCGTGAAATGTAGAGATGCCTGAATTTGAACCTGCAGGATGTGGTGAAAAAGGAGATTATCAAGTGGTTAGATGTAGGTATCATTTATCCGATCTCCGGCAGTCGTTGGGTGAGTCCAATCCAGGTTGAGCCACAAAAGGCATGACTCACAGTCATTATGACTGAAACCAGAAAGACTATACCAACCTGTATAGCAAACTCATGGAGAGTCTGTATTGATTACCAAAGACTAAATACCTCCACGAAAGAGGATCATTTCCCACTACCATTTATTGATCAGATACTCGAGAAATTGGCAGGGAATCGATTCTTTTGCTTCTTGGATGGGTACTCCGGTTATAACCAGGTGGCAATCCATCTTGAGGACCAAGTGAAAACTACCTTCACCTGCCCCTTCGAGACATATGCATTCCTAGGATGCCATTCGGTCTCTACAATGCACCTGCTACTTTTCAGAGGTGCCTGCTTGCCATATTCTCAGATATGGCAGTTGAGTACCTTGAAGTCTTCATGGATGACTTCTTAGTATTTGGGGAATCTTTTGATGGTTACCTCCTGCACTTGATCCAAATCCTCAGGCATTGTATCAACATTAATTTGGTTTTTCCTAGGAAAAGAGCCACTTCATGGTACCTGAGGAAATTGTCTTGGGTCACCTTATCTCTGAAAAGGGCATCTAGGTTGATCGAGCTAAGGTTAATTTGATTTCCAAGCTGCCCATGCCTGGCTAGGTCAAGGACATCCATTCTTTCCTGGGGCACGTCAATTTTTACCACCGTTTCATTCCTGATTTTTTGAAAATCGCATGCCCTCTGACTAATCTTCTCTCAAAGGATGTCCCCTTCAAAATTACTGAGGAGTGCACTCATGCATTTGAGAGCCTGCGTGATCGAGTACTCAAGCACTAGTCCTGCAATCCCCTGATTGGTCTCTGCCCTTTGAGATCATGTGCGATGCATTTGACTACGCAGTGGGTGCAGTACTTGTGTAGAAAATAGATGGAAAACTTGTGGTCATCTACTATGCTAGCAAGCACTTGACGAGGCTCATCGTAACTACACTATTATTGAGAAAGAGCTGCTAGCTATAATATTTGGCCTCAAAAAATTTTGATTTTATCTGTTGGGTTCTCTTGTTATCATATACTCAGATCACACCATAGTAAGGCACCTCCTTTCGAAGAAGGATGTGAAACCACGACTAATCCACTGGATCATGCTATTGCAAGAATTCAACCTCGAGATTTGCGACAAGGTGGGAAAATAAAATGTGGTAACTGATCACTTGTCTCGCCTTCCTTCTGATATCATCAACCCTAATGGACCAATCACAGAGCACCTTCATGATGAGCACCTCCTGACTATTGGTGTTGGACTTCCCTAGTACGCTGATTTGGTTAGCTATTTGGCATCACATCAGATCCCGTCTGATTGGCCAAAGGCCAAGAAGGACAAGTTTCTTTCTGATGCCAAGTACTACATCTGGGAAGACCCGTACCACTTCCGCATTGGTGCTGACCAGATCATTAGACGATGCATCTAGAAAGTGGAAATTCAGGACATTCTGTCCTTCTGCCATGACCAGGCCTGCAACAGAGACTTCTCTGGACATAAAACTGCAGCCAAAGTCCTCTAATGTGGCTTTTATTGGCCCACGATGTTCAAGGATGCATATGGCTACTGTAAGGCATGCACTCGTTGCCAGACCTTGGGCAACATTAGCCACCACGATATGATGCCTTTACAGCCGACTCTCATATGTGAAATCTTTGATATATAGGGGATTGATTTTATGGGACCCTTCCCTAAATCGGACGGCTTCAAATACATTCTCTTTGCTGTAGACTACGTGTCTAAATGGATCGAAGCTATCTCGACTTGAACCAATGATCATAAAGTGGTAATCAAATTCATTCATCAACACATCTTTTCTCGGTTTGGTGTCCCACGTGCCATTATCTCTGATGGAGGGACCCATTTTACAAATGCATAGTTCAGATCCCTAATGACCAAATACGGGGTGTCACATCGCATCTCGACTCCTTATCACCCCCAAACCAATGGATTGGCTAAATTATCTAATTGGGAGATGAAGAAAATCCTCCAGGTCACTGTTCGGCCTGACAGGAAGGACTGATTGGCCCAACTTCTAGAAGCTTTGTAGGCATATAGGACAGCCCACAAAACCCAATTAGGTATGTCTTCGTTCAGATTGGTGTACGGGAAGGCATGTCGCCTATTAGGCAGTACGAAAGTGCAATCTAGATCTACTTAAGGCTGGAACCCACCGTTAGCTTCATATGAGCGAGATCGAGGAACTACGCAATGATGCATATGAGAACTTATGAATTTACAAAGAGTGGGTGAAGGCTTTTCATGACAAACACATTTCTAGAAAAACTTTCCAACCTGGTCAAAAGGTCCTACTCTTCAATGCCAAACTCAAACTCTTCCCAGGTAAACTCAGATCTAAATGAATTGGACCATTCTTGGTGAGATGAATCTTTGGAAATGGAGCTATCGAAATCAGTCAAACCAGCCTTGATTCTGAACCTTTCATTGTGAATGGCTAGTGACTCAAGCCATTCATTGAACTCACTGATACGAAGTTGGCTGAGGTATCCTTTGATCTCCATTCTCCCTGAGCTTATTGCACCCGGCTGATGGCGTTAAACTTAGCGCTTAACGGGAGGCAGCCGTCATCTGTTGAAAAACCTGAAACCCTTTTGACACATCTCTTTGCTGAACTCATATTGCACTTTAGGATTCGTCCATTAGAACAGATGACTCCACCTCTGATATTCATACCATAGCTTGAAATCGTCCGTAGCAGTCATCCTGACCTGTCCATCCACCCTTTTGAACCTGTTCTAATGTACGATCTAAGCTGAACTCAAACCCACCTAATTTACAATGAGGACATTGTAAATCGTAGGCATGGGGGTATTAAAGTGCAAAATGCCATGAGAATCAATTCACAAAAAGGGCTTCATAAAAAAAAAAGAGGATTAAGGAAAAAGGAGAGCCATTTTATGAAAAAATGGAGGGAAGAAAAAATTGAAAAGAAAAGAAAGAAGCAAAAAGATAAAGAATGAAATTGAGTCCCTTCAAAGTAATATGAAACTTACCTAACTTCTAGTTTGGATCGAATGATAAATTAAGATCCAGAAGGCTAAAACTTAAGGGATTAATGGCGAATATCGACCTTAGGCCTCTTGGATCTCATTGGATTTAAACACTCACGTACTTGTCACGATCCAGATTGGACCTCAAGAGGTTGGGGCAAATGTAAATCATATGTATTAGGTCTCAGGCTAGGAAGTAGTTGGCCTCACTAACTGACCGCTGGTTTGCGGGACTCGGTAACTTAAGCACCCTGAATCACACACAATCTGGTTTGGTGCGCTCTAAATAATGAAATCATGCCAAAGGTCATTTAATCTATTCTGAAAAAGGTCCTAAGATCTAGATTAGGAGCAGCTCGAAAACACAAGTTGATTTGGACGAGTTCCCGATGAGGAGAGGTGGGAAATTCCCATCGAAGATGCGTAATAACATATCATCTCCTCGGTGCTTGTCTCCTAGTATATCTAAATATCCTACTGGAGGCATGTAATCTCCTTGTGCTAGTTAGATGCCATGGGCGGCATTATCACGAAATGTTGATTGCTAGGGTCTGGATTTAGCTATAGAATGCCATGGGTGGGATTATCCTGAAATCTCAAAAGCCAGGGTTCTGGGGGTTGCCATCGGCGATGCTATCTTGAAGCATCAATTGCCAAAGACCCTGCGAGGATTGATGGTGGGGACAAGGAATCCGATACATATTGTATTTAGGGCCAATCCGAAAATGGATCTAAGGAAAAATATAATAAAAAAAGAGAGAGAGAAAGCTCTCCACAAATAAAATTTTCCTTCTATATCTCTCTCTTACAAAATGCATTGGCAAACTGAACCTGTACTAACCATGTTTCAAGCATGGGTACTTTAGTTGCTGGGTCCAACGAACCCTAGGCTAGTTCCTACAGGCCTGAGAAACCTTCACGATAGACTGAGGTGAAAGCTAGTCAGGTCTGGATCTAGGTTGGTACTTGAGTATCTCTAGGCCTATGGCTGGTATTAAGATCTGATTCCTAAAGATGCGACTTAGTAAGGCATCCTGACGGTTACATCTGACCTATATAACTAGTTTGATTCATAGAATTTGCTAAGGAACTAGCAAAAGCTAGTCATGGGGGTATGATGGGAACACCATCATGTGCCATCACTTGCTTAATTTGGTCTTATAAAGTCAATAAAAGCTCCTACATATCAGTCAGAAGGTCTCTTGAGCAGGGTGAATTATTTTAAGAAGAAAAGGGGAAAATAAGGTTATTTATGCAATTTACCATCCATCACAAATACAGAATAACCATGGGGTATGCCAGGGGTTTATTAAATGTCATATAGTCATTAATGCCTAATAAGTGGATCAATGTAGATAGAAATGGGTTTTCATGCATTTCAAGAATTAATGGGCATCTGAAACCCTAAAAATAGATCTGTTTAATTAACTGAGGTCCTGGTGAAGATAAAATTCACATAAATCCTCTAAAATTCATAGAAAAATATATTCTAGGGTTTAGCATCTTTGAATTGACCATTAGAACCCATTTTGACCTAAAATAGAGTCACAGATAAACTATTACCCTAATTTAGGTTTTTGCACAAATTACCTAGTCAAACTAGGGAAAAACCAAAATCCAACTTCACCTTTGGAATCCTTGGGTGCAAATTAGGTTTATATGAAAATTTGGGCCCAATCACAGATTGTCTTCACTTAATTTGCATTTCAGTCCTATCTATTTCACAAGTACCACTAGCTTTTGAAATTTTTACAAACATGCCCCTATTTTTTTTGTCACTCTTTGCAAAAGGCCCCTCCACCATTTCTCTCCCTCTCTACTTCCATGTCCCACACTCACGACACACACAACACCACCGTTTCCCCCCTCAACACTGTCATCTTCCTCCGCTCCGACAACCACTCCGGCAAGGCTCACCATCCGCTACACCACACCATAAGCCTCTCCACCTATCCCAAAAGCTTCACCTCATCCACACGAGAAAAACCCCTTAAGAAATTGAGGGGTTTGCTTGCCCTAACTACCCACCGAGCACCACCACCATCACGTTCACATTCCACCTTCGCCACTCCCACACACTCACTCTCATAACACGCCACCACCACCATCACCTTCACCGCACTTTCACAAAGCTTCCAAGCATATTTAACTGGATTGAAAGGCCATTCTCGTGCTTGCAGGTATTTCACCGGAGCTCAGCCATCGCCCTAGTTAAGCCAACTACACCTTCAGTCCTATGACCACATCGGCTCCAGATTTCAGCCTCAGTTCACGCGAACTGGTCTCAGGACCCTTCCTAGGTCCTTGATTGGGGACATAAGCACCTATAACTACCTCAATTGGAGGCATCTTCACTAGCTACAACTCACGCAAAGAATAGGGACTGAATGTTGGTGCTAGAGCACCACGATCATTTGTTTTGATGATAACAAAACACGTGTCATTTAACATTTGCACTTTGAGTCCTAGATTTCAGGTCAATCGCAAATGGATACGTGATTAGACGGAATTCGAGCTCGCATCCAGGACGGATTGGAGGAGCTTGATGGAGAACAGAGGAGATTCGCGAGGAGCGATAGATTGAAGAAGGAAGGAGATGAAGAATAGGATAGATTTCCTTCTCTTGTACTCATTGTATTTTTCGTTTCTTTTGTTGCTCTTTATTTTTGTTACTTAGATTTCTGTTAAAGAGCCTCAAAGTACCATAACAGTAGTCCTAGGAACACCTGCACAACCCTAGGATACTTAAGTTTTCTGTAGAACACTTAGAAAACCAATATAGGGTTCAAACAAAGTTTCCAGATGTCTAATTCCCAAATTAGACGTCTAATAAAGTATTTTAAGACGTCTGACTTTTGATTCAGATGTCTGATAACTATTAGGTTGGACATAGTTAGTTCTGTCTGATGAAATCAGACGTCCAGACCTTAGACCAGACGTCTTAGGAGACGTCTGATGACTTTGCCAGACGTCCAATTAGTGGACCGTTGGCTTGCTTAGCAAACACTCAAGAATATGACCGTTAGAGCCTTATCAGACATCCATAGGACTGTCCAGACGTCTGATAATTGACCGTTTTGCCTCGGCTGACCCAAAATCTCTTCTCAGAGATTTTCTAGCCATTGCAACATTTGGAAATCCATTCCCACAGAAAAAGTAGGTTTCCAGACGTCCATACATAGTGCCAGACGTCCTATATGTCGTCTGATGGACTTGCACAAGAACCCTGTTTAGATCTGATTCAAGTCAGGAAGGAATCCGCCCAAAATCAGACGTCTGACCTTGAAATCAGACGTCTTAAAGTGAACTTCCAGACGTCTGATGCCAGAATTAGACGTCTGATAAGCCTGTTAGAACAATGATTGTTCCTGATTTCGGGTTGATTCTCTTGGGCTTTGCACCCAACGGCTATAAAACCTTTCCTAAGCCTTCCAAAGCCTTCCTAAGGCCTCTATAAATAGAGGGGAACCTTTGCAACACAAACACACACCTAGAGACACCAAGATACACAAGAAACAATTTGTATTACACTTTCCACTCTTGTGTCCTAGCTAGCTCTTGCTCCCCAAGCTCAAGCTCCATTCTCTTGAGAGCATCAAGCTGTTGCGCACCCGCTCTCCTGCCGTTGTTCACGAGAGCGACGTTGCGCCGTCGCGTGGTTCACGCATCCGCGTCGTCGACGCACCCCTTTGAAAGGGAAGCATCCTATTTCCTATAGAAGCTTAGGTTAAATATTAATTTGTTGGCTCTATAGGATTACTTGTTTTCTCTTTGTTATTTGGTTGGGTATTCGCTTTGCGAATTCCCGTCTCCTTCGCGAGACAAAATCCTTCTCGTGAAGAGAAGGGGTTGAGGTACGCTACCCTCGTCTAAGTAGCGTGGTTGTAATTAAGGTTGAATCACCCTCGTTTTAAAGTGATTCGGTTTAATGGATTTTGATCAACTTGGTTGATCGGAAAATCCTAACTCGAGAGGGTTAGGTGGTGGTTTTCACCCGGTTTGGGTTTCCACCTAAAAATACTTTGTGTACTTTGTGTGATTGCATCTTGTGAGATTGTTTATATTTCAATTCCGCATTTTTTGTCGTCACATTGATCTCACCCCCTCCAAGTAGGGAATCTACATTTGGTATCAGAGCTGGTTCTTGCGAGATCGGAGTAACACCCGGCAAGAGATCAAATGGAGGGAAGCACATCAGCGATCAAAATATTCGAGGGGCAGTCCACCATCTGACCACCCTACTTCGACGGGAACAACTACAGCTACTGGAAGCTAAGGATGAGGATGTGGCTTCAAGCCACGGACTTCGCTCTATGGGGATGTTGCGAAGCCCCATACGAGATCCCGGAGCGACCCGACGCAGGATACTCACAGTAGTAGATTCGGGAACTCTCGCTCAACGCGAAAACAATGAACGCGTTGTATTGCGCGCTCAGCTCAGAGGAGTTCAACAGAATCTCACAATGCGCCACCGCATACGAGATTTGGCACACACTTGAGGTAACTCACGAAGGTACCTCTAAGGTAAAAACTTCTAAAATTAATTTACTTTCTCAATAATTTGAATCTTTTTCTATGAAGCCTAACGAATCTTTGAGTGAGATGAACACTAGGTTCACTCTCATCGTAAATAATTTGAAAGAATTAGGGAAGACTTTCATCAAGGGGGAGCTTCAAGGGAAGCTTCTTCGTTCCCTCAGACCGGAGTGGGAACAGAAAGTCACCGCCATCGAGGACGCGAACGAAGTAGAGGAGCTCAACATGGAAGATCTCCTAGGCAATCTAATGGCCTACGAGACAAAGTTGAAGCAGAAGAAGAAGGATACACCGGAGCCTAAATCGAAGAAGAATCTCACCTTCAGAGCCGCGTCGGATAGAGAGGTAAGTTCTGACGATGAAGACTTTAGAATTTTACTTAAAAAATTTTCCAAGTTTTGTAGGGAATTAAAGAAAGAGAAGAAGGAGAAGAAGGAGAGCCCGAGACGTTGCTACCACTGCAACGAGAAAGGGCACCTACGACCAGAGTGCCCTCTTCTCAAAAAGGAGAAGAAGAAGGAAAAGGAGAAGAAATCTAAGAAGAAGGCGTTCCAAGCCACTTGGGACGATTCAAGCTCGGAGGAAGAAGAAGAAGAAAAAGAAGAAACCGCTTGCTTTGGTTTCATGGCCAGAGGAAGCGACAGCGAAAGCGGGAGCGACTCAGACAACGAGGTAAGTTACGACTTACAAGAAGCTTTTAATGAACTTTTTGAAGTTAGTAAAGCACTTAAGATAGAAAATAAAAGCATGAAAAAGAATCTTAGTTTTCTTAGAAGTGAAAATGATAGGTTAGAAATAAAACTTAAGGATCTAGAAGCTAGTCCTAAAAATGATAACCTATTATTAGAAAATCATAACCTCATCAATGAAAATAATAAATTGATTGAGGAAAATGTTAGTCTAAAAATAGAAATTTCTGATTTAAGACTAAGATGGATATTATAGAAAAAGAAATCACATGTCTTAGGGAAAACTCCAACAAATTAATCAATAAAGTAGATAATTTTTATAGCCCTAAGATTGAGAAAGAATCTCCGTCAAGGAGACCTACTAAGAGATCTGGATCCAAGCTCACTTGGATACCGAAGGAAGATTTGGAATCTTGTTTTGTAGGTTTTAGGGATGACTACAACACAAAGGACTGGACCTACAAGCTCAAAGCTGGTCAACTCAAGTTGGGAGAACCAAGGAGTAGACCAAGTAGGAGAACAAGAAGACCGACGAGATGGCGGACAAACGATGGACCCGCCGCACGTCGACCACCAGATTGGAGACCGGCGCCAATGCCCGGGCCTCCAAGCTACGGATGGGAGCCCCATCCGATGTGGCATCCACCACCACCATTTGGGCCATTTTACTGGCCATGGTAGGTGAGGTAAAAATCATTTACCCTATCTTTTTTATCATAAGCATTTAGATAGGGGGAGCAAAAAATTATGAGCTAATTGTCAATTTTTAAGGGGGAGACGCAAGGTAGCTAAATTTCCTTTAGTAAGGGGGAGAAAAATAATAGCTATCTCGTTGTTACAAAAAGGGGGAGGACATTACCTTTGTTGAAATAAATTCATAGAAGAGCATGTTTTAAGGGGGAGTTATAGAAAATTTAAAATCAATCAAACCTTTTTGATAATGTCAAAAAGGGGGAGGATTTCTTGCATTAGTATTTATGGTTTTGTCATCATCAAAAAGGGGGAGATTGTTGGTGCTAGAGCACCACGATCATTTATTTTGATGATAACAAAACACGTGTCATTTAACATTTCACTTTGAGTCCTAGATTTCAGGTCAATCGCAAATGGATATGTGATTAGACGGAATTCGAGCTCGCATCCAGGACGGATTGGAGGAGCTTGATGGAGAACAGAGGAGATTCACGAGGAGCGATAGATTGAAGAAGGAAGGAGATGAAGAATAGGATAGATTTCCTTCTCTTGTACTCATTGTATTTTTTGTTTCTTTTGTTGCTCTTTATTTTTGTTACTTAGATTTCTGTTAAAGAGCCTCAAAGTACCCTAACAGTAGTCCTAGGAACACCTGCACAACCCTAGGATACTTAGGTTTTCTGTAGAACACTTAGAAAACCAATATAGGGTTCAAACAGAGTTTCCAGACGTCTAATTCCCAAATCAGACGTCTGATAAAGTATTTTAAGACGTTTGACTGTTGATTCAGACGTCTGATAACTATTAGGCTGGACATAGTTAGTTCTGTCTGATGAAATCAGACGTCCAGACCTTAGACCAGGCATCTTAGGAGATGTCTGATGACTTTGCTAGACGTCCAATTAGTGGACCGTTGGCTGGCTTAGCAAACACTCAAGAATATGACCGTTAGAGCCTTATCAGACGTCCATAGGACTGTCTAGACCTCTGATAATTGATCGTTTTGCCTCGGCTGACCCAAAATCTCTTCTCAGAGATTTTCTAGCCGTTGCAACGTTTGGAAATCCATTCCCACAGAAAAAGTAGGTTTCCAGATGTCCAGACATAGTGCCAGATGTCCTATATGTCGTCTGATGGACTTGCACAAGAACCCTGTTTAGATCTGATTCAAGTCAGGAAGGAATCCGCCCAAAATCAGACGTCTGACCTTGAAATCAGACGTCTTAAAGTGAACTTCCAGACGTCTGATGCCAGAATTAGACGTCTGATAAGCCTGTCAAAACAATGATTGTTCCTGATTTCAGGTTGATTCTCTTGGGCTTTGCACCCAACGGCTATAGAACCTTTCCTAAGCCTTCCAAAGCCTTCCTAAGGCCTTTATAAATAGAGGGGAACCTTTGCAACACAAACACACACCTAGAGACACCAAGATACACAAGAAACAATTTGTATTACACTTTCCACTCTTGTGTCCTAGCTAGCTCTTGCTCTCCAAGCTCAAGCTCCATTCTCTTGAGAGCATCAAGCTGTTGCGCACCCGCTCTCCCGCCGTTGTTCACGAGAGCGACGTTGCGCCGTCGCGTGGCTCAAGCATCCGCGTCGTCGACGCACTCCTTTCAAAGGGAAGCATCCTATTTCCTATAGAAGCTTAGGTTAAATATTAATTTATTAGCTCTATAGGATTACTTATTTTATCTTTGTTATTTGGTTGGGTATTCGCTTTGCAAATTCCCGTCTCCTTCGCGAGACAAAATCCTTCTCCTGAAGAGAAGGGGTTGAGGTACGCTACCCTTGTCTAAGTAGCGTGGTTGTAATTGAGGTTGAATCACCCTTGTTTTAAAGTGATTCGATTTAATGGATTTTGATCAACTTGGTTGATCGGAAAATCCTAACTCGAGAGGGTTAGGTGGTAGTTTTCACCCGGTTTGGGTTTCCACCTAAAAATACTTTGTGTACTTTGTGTGATTGCATCTTGTGAGATTGTTTATATTTCAATTCCGCAATTATTACGTCACCCCCTCCTGGTAGGGACGAAACTACACTTAATAGTCCAATATCGTGAACTGTTGAACCTTCAAAGCTGCATATATTGAATTTCTAAAGAGGGCTTATTAGCCAAGATCACCAGGAGTCGAGTCCCTGCTCACTTTACTAGGCACCCTCACCTGCTACCCCACACCAGAGGTTCTGGACCTCTGACCGTATATCCAATTACTTGGTTAGCCCCGAGTTAGAGAGAAAGAGAAGAAGGAAAGATGGAAAGAGAGAGCACGGGGTTGAGGGGGGGTTTTACTTTAGAGAGATCCTAACACTTAGCGAAATTCGTGAAGTATTCCCCCTGTGCATGAAGAGAAAAAGTCAAAGAAGAAAAGCCAAGGCAGAGAAAGAAGAGAAGAAGAAGAAGAAGAGAAGAGCCAAGGTAGAAGAAAGAGGAACAGTGTCCCTTTGGCACTGTAGCAAGAGACGGTTAAGTCGTTTGACACTATTGCATTATTTGATTACATGGCTTTGGTTGATTGAAACTATTGCATTATTTACTATTATTGTAACTAGGGTAAATTGGTGATTCAAATCACCATTTTACCCTAATCATTTTGCACTATTAACATTTACTCTTATATACATATCATTTGTGCTTGGAAATTTCATCATATATTGATATCTTGTGATAGAATTGCAATCTTGAGATTTATTTTGCTACTTCCTCCTAGTGAGTGACCTTGGATTTTATTAAAGTATAAATTTTATCTGTTTTCGCACTATTATGATCCATACTACAATGCACCAACTTTTTAAACACCATTTCAGTGTGCTAAACAGCAGCAATTGGTGTTAAAAATGCATAATTAGGTAATAAATGAGATATTCTATTCAAAAGTATAATTCGATGATCCAATGGCAAATTGAACACATCTGCAGGTTTAAAAGTTCAAATTGAAAGTGAAATCATATTCCTAAATGATCTATTGAGCTTCAACAAAAACTTGGTTGCATTTGGGTATCATTAGGACCTTGCATACATGACATTACAAACAGGTCATTCATCATTAACATTTACATGTGTAAAAACCTTTAGGGACTTGATTGAAAATTTCCAAGGGCCCCTTTGTAAACCACAGGGACCGCGTTGGTACATTTCTTGCCACTTATGGGTTCGTTTGCAACTTTCATACCATTTCACCTATAAGGGCATCTGTGCAAAATCTCCTAACACACCTGATGTAGTAGACTATTATTCACTCAGAAGAACACGGCCAATCGTGGCTATTTTTCCCATGCATCCTCGATCCTAGGGACAATCCTACTCCAATCTTCGTGTGCACTTGAGCGTAGCTTCACCACCCATCCCATATCTGATCTAGTAGCTGTGATTTGGTTTTTACTTTCTCATTCTTTGTGCAAACCCATCCCACCATTGAAGTTCTAGAAGCCTAATTTCACCTGCACGATGACCACAATCACTTTGTAGCCTGCTTAAGGACCTACCTAAGCTCCTCATGTGTGTATTGATCTTCCTCCTACATTTCTTGAGGTGATCTCTTTGTCCCTCTGATCTCCTTTCCTCATAGTCCCTATTTCACTACTACAGTAGTGTGAACTTCATTTCTCTTCGACTCTCCTCGCCGCTAAAGACATCACAGCACATGAGGGCGACCTAGAATCCTTCTAGTGGATTTTCACTCCATCGAGTGTTGAAGCTACGAGTTACTACGCTATTGTTTTTGGTTTTGAAAAACCTGTATTGTAGTTTGAAAGCGAAGAACTCATGTTCAACAAATGAAATTTATACCGGAATAGAAATCTCGGGTCGAACTCAAGGAGGAGGACGTTTGATTAGAAATATGCGTTTGTTTTATTTGTCACGAAGCAGAATAGATGATTGGAATCTATCTATCTATTTACAATAAATAGAAGAGAGAGAGAATATTACAAATAAAAGCAAAAAGGGATGTAGAATGAACATGGATTTCATTATGAAAGAGGTTGTTCATTACACTACTTATTACGACTAGAAAGCAGAAAATGATTACACTAGAAAGCAGTAAATCTACTCTAGAAAGCATTAAAAAGAATGGAGAGAGAGATATCCCCTCGACGATCGCTTGGAGGATGACTAAGATGGGGAATGGAGCAGGAAGGAGGACAAAGCAGGAAGAACGGGAACGGGGCAGCACTTCGTCTTCGTCACGGGATCCACTTCCGAAATGGGGGTGAAATTTTGACTTTATCTCTTGAGAAGCATCTCGGGTGTGGGACAAGCTTCTCTTGAGCTTTGGAGAGGGAGAGAAGAGAAAGAAGGGATGAGAATTTCATATGGAAGGGGTCTCCTTTTATAATTGCAAGGAGTGAGGGCAATTTGGTCTTTTTTATTTGAAAATCATTAATTCAGGACCTTTAGTGACAGATAAATCCGTCGCTAAAGGTCCAAACGTGGGTGTAGTGGCGACGCGCACACACTCGCTCATCTCCTCAAGGCACAACTCTCATTCACGTCTTTCAAATCTCGACCATTCGATCGTCAGATCGAACGACTGAGAGAGATCCTCGCCATGCCTCCTCATCGCATGCCTACACGTGTGATCTCGCGTTATGCATGGGCGTGCGATGGCGCGTGATCTGGATTCAGCGTGCGTGGCCACTGGATCACCATCGGGTGGTCAAGCACGCCTGCTCGCCCGTGCCTCAGCTCCTCGCGGCTCAAACCTGCGTCCATCCGCGATCGAACGCTCTATCCACTACGCTACACGCATGGATGGGCTGGTCGAGTGATTCTTGATCGCACGATCTAGACCGTTGGATTGAGATCCAACGGTCAGGGTTGCACCTTCCAGCGGTCCTTCAGAGTCTTCAAGCACAGGTTGGGATCCACTCTCAGCCGTTGGATCCTGATCCAACTGTAGAGAGGCGAGGGTGCTAGATGCTTCAGAGGTTGAGGGCGACCGGTTGGGTGGCTGAGATGGTGCCACGTGGTGCCATCTTGGTCGTCCATCTTCTGGATGATGTAGATGGTGCCACAGTTGTCGGATTGAATCAATTTTCATGCTATTAGGTTGTGATCGTAGATCCAAATCCATACGTGTTGTCAGATTTGTTGTCTGAAGTGAGGATTCACACCATCTTATCCCTTGATCTTCTAGGGTTTCTCGATCTCTATCTGATGCTACAAATGTTTGATTAGGGCGATCTTGGAGTCGTTGAACTCCAATCGTCACCCTGATCAGATCTATTTGGTTGGATCTTCAATCTGAGGCCCGATAAAAATTTGCCCTGTCCCTGAAAATAAAAGGAGACAATTAACCTCTATTTTATTAAAACTAATCTAAACACAAGATGATGCATGTTATGCAATATTTATAGTATGTATGCAATTCTATGCTTAAGAACATGCATAAATAGACATTTTATATAATATAAACATGTTTCCATCACACCCCCATGACTATCTTTTGCTAGTCCCTAGCAAAAACTATATGCTATTTATAAAAGAATTAGGTTGGATTATTTGGGCATAAGTTATTTTCAATCATTAAGAAAATGTTTACTTAGGATCTAAACTTTCAAAGACACAACAGTGTCTGGGTATCTGCCAAAATGCAGACTGCCTCAAGCCCTCACCTTATTCAAAGAAAAATTTCTTTTTCTCTTTTTCTTCTTTTCTAATTTTTTTGGATTTTTGAGTTTAGGGTTAAAGAGTAGCTTTCTACGGTCATTCAACTCACCCAAGATTTGATGAGACCCCTAAGTTCTAAGCATCTTATTGTGAATGTAATAGACTCATTGATTGGCAATTAAAACGGACTTTGGGTTTCTGCGCCTTTAGGTGACCTTAAAAAGAGAGTTCTGCCTAAAGGTGTATCTTTACAACTGGTAGCTTTCTCCCTACTTTTATTTTTATGGGGTCAACACAAGGGTGAATCCAGTGTATATCTCTCTGGTTTATTCTACTTCTCTGCTTCTTCCTAAGTGTTTTGGAAATTTTAAGTGCATTTCTTGAGTTGGGTTCTGGACAACCGGTCGATGAGCTGTTACCACCGACAACTTGCCAGCCATACTCGTGCGGCGAAGTGTGGCTTATTTGTTTTGTTTTCTTTTTCCTTTTTCCTTTCTCCTTTTCTTTTTCTTTTCTTTTTGACTTTTTTTAAGTAAGTGGCTTCCCTGGTCTAAGATTTACCTAAAGGCAGCAAGAAGAGAATGATTCAATGACTAGGCTCTGGAGAACCTACCTATGGGCTGTGACCCACAATAACTTACCAGCTATATCAACCTAGAAGGTTCATTAGCTACCCAATTTCTGTTAAAACCATCGAACAACGAGTCAGTGAAAAGAAAGTGTGTAGATGCTTTAGACTTAAAGGTCCCTCAAATCAGAGGGTGGGTTGATAAGTCATGTACTTATCACCCAAACTTATTTACTCAAATTAAAATAGAATTTAGATTGGCGAGGACTCGAAAAACAAATGCACATTTTAGTGGATACACAGGCCGATTAAGCCCAAAGACCTGAAGGGTCTTTGTGTTCAGATCCTAATGTAATATTTCCTAGGATTGAAAAATCCTAATATCCAAATATTCCTTCCTAATTCCATAATTTTTTTTTTCTATATAAATAAAAGAAAATAAAACGAACCTACAAAGCTGACGAATTAATTTAGAGATGAATATCCACCCCCCATGCCTATCTAATGCAATGTCCTCATTGTACTAAAAAGACATAAAACAGAGTGGAATAGAGTAGAAAGCACCTGAATTGTGTGAATGATGGGTTCACTCCAAGATAAAGAAAAATTGTATATGTGCTGAATTTAATGCCTTTAGCTAGGCACACTACAAAGAAGAGAAATAAAGAATTCACAGGTGCAGGTCAGAATCAGAATAAAAAGATGAAACCTCTGACCTACCAGCAGATGTCCACAAATGTGGACCAAATTATGATGCAAACCCATACACCATAATCGAGAATATCTAAGGTTCTAGATAAAAATTACCCAAAACCTAAAATCAGTATGCAAACAGGGTCGAGCCTGTGATTTATGAGGATGCAACCAAAGAGTAAAGAGTCGGGTTACAGAGAAATCAAGCTCCAAAGGATAATCAATGAATATGTGCTTGGGTTGGACATCCTCAAAACAAATGTCATAAGGGTCTTGGTTGGATGGTTTCAGCTTAATTTGAACCCTTAGACTTGGTCTTCTACTTCCTCCGGAGTTTGCTTCCCAAATCAAAATTTCCCAGCTCCTATTCTCCTCATTCAAAATGTCAAATTCCGGAACCTCCTGCATATTAATCACCCCATCTGAAATTTTCAAGTCTAAAAGATGCTGCTGAATCAAAATTGACTTGGGTCTAGTTATCTCAAAAACAGAATCGTTAATATGCTCAATGGGGTGTAACTGATAATCGGGGCATTGAATTGAATCCTCTAGAAAATGCGATTCTGGATCCATTATGTGAGCCCCAATAAAATCAGTTTCCTCAGTTATTGGGCCATCAAATGATCTATCAGATTCCTCGGGCCTAACCGTCTCACGGAAATCGTGTTCTATAAACTCACGAGAGACTTCGCAAACTGAATATTCGCCATCAGAATCAAAGAAATCAAAATCCACATTAATGTATGTCCCAAAATCATCCATCACTTTCTGATCCATGGTGACATACGTTTCCTCATACCCCGACTCAGGGATTTCAGGTGGAGAAATCAGATCATCCTTAATTGGTTTCTCTAATTCAATCTGGTCAATCTTGTAACACGTGTCCCCCCTAACAGGTGCTTGAGCAGGTTCTGACCTTGGCTCTCCTGAAGGGGGTTCATCCTGGGAATCATCCCATGATTGAACCAAAGCAACCACAAATCTCATTCTCAATTTCGCTAGCTTCCCAAGTAGAAACTCACCCGAGTTCTTATCCTTAATATCCTGGAGCCAATCCAACAAATACTTGTTCAAATCATCAATCATCTCAATCAAGGGCTCCAATTTTTCGATGCAAGGTATTGGTTATACTTCTAAAGATTGAATGGTATTCCTCAAGTTAGTCAAAACCTTATCTTGAACTTGGTTAACCTGGACCAAATGACTTGGTTCAGGGTTGGGCGGGTTTGGGATAGTGCAGAAGAGTTAACGAATTGAGATTCGTTATACCCTTCTTGATAATAGGTCATTTCAGATTGTTCAAAAGGTGGTGATGACCTAAAGGCAGTGTATTCAGAGGATGGGTAAGGATCAATGTATCCTTCTTGATTGTAGATCGTATTAGGTTGTCCATGAAAGGGTGGCGATCTATAATCGATATAGCTATGAGAAGGATAGATATCACAATTATGGTGTTCAGGGTTAAACCCTAAACACGGAGGTCCGGAACTATATCCCCAATCCGAGTTATCCCAACTAACTGAAGGTTGATTACAGTACGAGTTGGAATAAATGTCATGTTGAGGATAACTCATAATAGGAGGGAAAGAGTAGGAATGAGTATAAAATGTGGAAGGATTCATGATAGATAGGAGGAAGAAAGGTGCCCTGCAATACAAGCAATCAAACCTGTCCTTAAGTGGGCTAGCCTAAAGACCTACAGACTTCCAGAACCTGTCTTGAGATAAAGAAATGATTTGATCTACTTTTGACTGTTCAATCCAACCAGTTGGAAGGAGGGACTGGGGAGAAGGTTCTTCCTTCGACTTGCACCTCCGATTCCTAGTGTGCCCCCCAGCCGCGATCGTTTGATTCTGCTCTCCTAGCTAGACATCAGATTGAACAGTAGAAATAGACTAATCGAAAATAATCTTGTTCTGGGCTCCAAAGAGCAAGTCAAATCCTTAAGGCCAACGTCTGCTCTATTTTATTTAGGGATAGGTTTGAATGTGCTTTGGAATGTGATGGGCTCTTTATCTGGGTTGTGCCCTTAATGATTGATTGATGTATGTGTGCGTGCACAACCAGTGCTTTTCAGGCAAGATTATTTTTGACGCGATGAATTTTAGGATTCAAATCTTGCTTAGTAGCTTTTAGGATTCAACTTTAGGTATTTTCAAACAAGTTTTGTTGGCACACCAGGATTTGAAAGCACAGGTAAAGATGATTTCCTTTAAAACTTAAAAGAATGTGGAGTGCCTAGTAAATCCGTAAGAGTTGAACTTATGTGGTAGCTACTTGATAAGTTTATTTTAATTGAAGTGGTGCGACCCAATCAACTCAAACAATCGGCCTGTTGCACCACTTAATTAGGCACACAAATGATTACCTAATCTAATTTCTACTCAATTATGTGTTTAGATGTGTGTACTGGCTCCAAAGATTAGTTTACCGGTTGAGTTTGAAAATCAGATGAGGTTGTGTACCTCTGTGAGATTTTTTTTAATTTTTTTCTTTTCAACTGTGGAGGTTGAGGCGGGTGTAGGTGTCAAACAAACAAACAAAACTAACCTTAGAGTTTATAAGAACACCTAGGTTGATTTATGTTTGTGTTATTACGTAGTGAAATGAAAACCAATGGGTGGGAGGTGGGGGATAACTTACAAAACCTTCAGCAGTACTTTGCTCCAATCTACCGCTTTTGTTATCTTAAAAGGGTACCTGCAATCACAATGAAAAAGGAGAGAAGTGAGGTAAATGATTCGTAAGTTGTAAAATGCGAAAAAAAATCAAGGAGCGTCGCCTCCCCTGCAACGGCGCCAAAATGTTGAAACTACGAGTTACTATACTATCATATTTGGTTTTGAAAAACCTATCATTGTAGTTTGAAAGTGAAGAATTCATGTTCAGCAAATAAAATTTATACCAGAATAGAAATCCTGGGTCAAACTTAGGGAGGCGGACGTTTGATTAGAAATACGCATTTGTTTTATTTGTCAGGAAGTAGAATAGATGATTGGAAACTATCTATCTATTTACAATAAATAGAAGAGAGAGAGAATATTACAAACAAAAGAAAAAAGGGATGTAGAATGAACATGGATTTCATTATAAAAGAGGTTGTTCGTTACACTACTCATTACGACTAGAAAGTGGAAAATAATCACACTAGAAAGTAGTAAATCTATTCTAGAAAGCATTAAAAAGAATGGAGAAAGAGATATCCTCCTCGACGATTGCTTGGAGGACGAGCCGGATGGGATGGCACCTGTAAAACGGGGAACGGAGCAGGAAGAACGGGAATAGGGCAGCACGTTGTCGTCGTCGTCGTCGTCGTGGGATCCACTTCAAAAATGGGGGCGAAAATTTAACTTTATCTCTTGAGAAGCATCCCGGGTGTGGGACAAACTTCTCTTGAGCTTTGGAGAGGGAGAGAAAAGAAAGAAGGGATGAGAATTTCGTATGGAGGGGGTCTCCTTTTATAGTTGCAAGGAGTGAGGATAATTTGATCTTTTTAATTTGAAAATCTTTAATTCAGGACCTTTAGTGATGGATAAATCCGTCGCAAAAGGTCCGAACATGGGCGTAGTGGCGGTGCACACGTGCTCGCTCATCTCCTCAAGGTGCAACACTCATTCACATCTTTCAAATATCGGTCGTTCGATCATCAGATCGAACGGCTGAGAGAGATCCTTGCTGTGCCTCCTCATCGCACGCCTACGCGTGTGATCCCGCATTACGCACAGGCGTGCGATGGCGCGTGATCTAGATTGAGTGATCGTGGCCACTGGATCACCATCAGGCGGTCAAGCGTGCCCGCTCGCCCGCACCTCAACTCCTTCTCCTTACGGCTCGAACCTACATCCATCTGCGAGTGAACACTCTATCCACTACGCTACGCGCGTGGATGGGCAGGCGGAGTGATTCTTGATCGCGTGATCTGGACCGTTGGATTGAGATCCAATGGTCAAGGTTGCGCCTTCCAGCGATCCTTCAGAGTCTTCAAGAGCCGGTTGGGATCCACTCTCAACCGTTGGATCTTGATCCAATGGCGAAGAGGCGAGGGTGCTAGACACTTCAGAGGTTGAGGGCAGTCGATTGGGCGGTCGAGATGGCACCATGTGGTGCCATTTTGGCTGTCCATCTTCTGGATGATGTAGATGGTTCCATGGTTGTCAGATTGAATCGACTTTCACGCCATTAGGCTGCGATCATCGATCCAAATCCATTAGTGCGATCGGATTTATTGTCTGAAGTGCGGATTCACACCATCTTGGCCCTTGATCTTCTAGGGTTCCTCGGTCTCTATCTGATGCTATAGATGTTTGATTAGGGCGATCTTGGAGTTGTTGAACTCCAATCATTGTCCTGATCAGATCTGTATGATTGGATCTTCGATCCGAGGCCTCGATAAAAAGTTGCCCTGTCCCTAAGCATAAGAAGTGACAATTAACCTCCATTTTATTAAAACTAATCTAAATGCAAGATAATGCATGTTATGCAATATTTATAGTATGTAATGCAATTATATGCTTAAGAACATGCATAAATAGACATTTTATGTAATATAAACATGTTTACATCATTAGGGCTTCCTCCTCCATTACTTCCTCTCCATCCATCAGATGGAGAACCACAGTTCCCATTCGTCCACTTAGATTATTAGGTTTTACTTGCTTTCTAGAGTAGTTGTTAGTGTAATTTAGATTTAGTAGAGTAGAATTAGTGAGATAGTTCATGGATTCATTGGTTAATTAGTGGGATATTAGGTTAATGGATCCACACCTCCTTTGATCAATTCCTATCAAAGGAGATGAATTCACTGACATCCACTTGATCATAAAGCCCCATAACCATCTCACACCCACATTCACTAATTTCCCTTGAAGTTTTAATCACAATTTGCCCACTCATTGAAGCATCCATCAGATTTGATGCTCCATAGCATCTAGATCTGATTGAGCACTAATCTCACCTGGGGGTCATCCACATACACCATAAATTCGCAAATACCCCCTGATCTAATTCAAATTGAATCAATTTGAGCATTTACATCAAATTCCTTGGTTTTGTTGATTTGAGAATTTTTGATTGAATTCAAGGCCAATCTAATTTGAATGATCGAACTGAGTCCTATTATGTTCCATTGAGTTAATTGAGAGGAGTTTAAGCAATTTGGATTGGATTTTAATTGTTGAATATGCTTACGCCCAAATTTCAACTTGACTCAATGCTTTCTGCGAATGTCTAAGTTAGCAAGAGGTTGGTTTTGATGCAAGGTTTTGAAGCTCCTACTGTGACCTAAATAGATCTGAAGCATCGCCTAAGATATTTGAACACCAATCAATGGTGTGCAGGTATCCTAGATGGGCAACTCAACCTAGTGAGTTCACATTAAGAGCCTACTTGGGCGATAAGGTGTTTTTGGCATTCGTATGTTTTGGTCTATATGTGAAGAACTAAGTTAGGTTGGATATGCTTACATGGAGTTCTAGCATTGTTTTCAATGATTTAGACCTCTAATTTGACCTTAGACCTGTACACTATCTATAATGGAAGGTTTAAGATCAGTTAGGGTTTCTTGAGTAAAATTTGACCTTAGACCTTAGACTTTTAATCTCATTTGTTTTGAGTTCCAAACTCTTCATTGGTTGTTTAGGAGAAAAGAAATATGGATTTCAAGGTCTTACATTAGGTCTGAAAGAGATTTGAAAGTAATAATGGCTACTCTGATATGACTTGAATTTCCTTTGATTTCAATGGATTTTTGAATGAAAGGAATTTTTGATGTTGGGTCTTAACGAATTTTGTTCAATCAGGACTTATTAGGTCCGATATTCATGCAACAATAGTAGTAATAGTTGCAGATGTGCTGAACATCAGGTAGCAGCTGCAGCAGTCTGGGAATGGGACCCAGAGTGGGTTTGTGTAGGGTTTGTTGAGAATTTTAGTGAGTTATCAATATGTGTATGGATATGGTTCATGTGACCAAGCTTTCACGTACTTTTGTAGTTCAATTTTAACTTTTAGATTGCTTGGAAACTACGTTTGAAATTCACTGTCAGCATGTTGTTAAGGGGTTAATCTGTCCAACATACAATTTTTAAAGAATTCATTATGAAAATCATGTTTTAATGCTCCACATACTCCATGTGATGTGTTAAGTGATTGTGAATGCTTGTACTGCATATCAAGTCTCATAATAGAATTAAAGGCCTTAGGTTCATTTTAAAACATTCATTAAGGCCTCATATGTGTTAACCTGAAATATAAGTAAAAATCCAAAAAAAATTGTAAAAGAATAAAATAAACCTATCTTAAGTAATATCAAATATTTTCCTAGGTATGTGACAAATTTCAAAGTAATCTAAAGCCTTAGCTTGGTAGAACATACCAGTTGACGGTTTAGTCTACTTTGGAATTCAATAAAAGACTAAAGTTGAAAAACACCAAAAAGAACTTATTCGCTCTCATCTAACCTTTTCTCTCTCATCCTCTACTTCTACTATATATATAAAAACTATAAAATCAAAAAATCTCCAAAAATACCTTGTATAGTGTGTATATACTTGTAAATATAATTTAAAAATAAGCTATATGTATATAGTATACAATACGTAAATAATGTGTATGAATAACTTATGTACGTATTCTATATATTAAATTAAATATTTAGAATGATTTATTTTATATAACTTTATTGTATATTTATATATTAATTTATAACAACTTAAATGTATATAAAACTAAGTAATTCTAAATACCTATTTATATGCTCATAACCACCTATATACTGTACATATGTATTTAACTAAGTAATATATACTATATAGTACCTGTAAATTAATTTAATTAAGTAATTATGGTAGGTAATTAAGTTATTAAGTTAGTTAAGTAAATTATTAACTTAAAATAAAATAATTTAGTAAGTTAAGTTAATACTAAAATAATTTATCATGTATAATTGTATAGTATTATTCTAAGTATTTTCAACATATTTATACTATATTTGTCATATACTACAGTATTTATAAATTATTTATGTACATAACTAACATAAAGGTTTATTTAAATGTAAATAAATTAAAATAAAATATTTAAAATAAATTAAAAATGCATAATAAATAGTTTAATATATAAATTAATCTTGTAAAAAGTCAATTTTGTAATTAAGTCACTAATTTGTACATTAATTAAGAAATTAAACCCTAATTTAATGCAGATAATTTCATAGCTTTAACTAATTTTATTATATATCTAAATAACTTATATTTTTAAATAAATTATACACTTATATAGCTTGATAAAAGGGCTTTGTAACTATGTAATTTATTTTAAAATTGGAATTAATTATGCCCTCAAATCGAGGGCCAAAATCAACAAATTTGAATGCTGTACTACGCAGCATCACGTTAATTACACCCAAAGTTTTGTCCCACATCGTGGGATGCTTTGCTTGTTACACAGTATAAGTTGTTTTGCACCTAGAGACTACTCGATGGTCAGCATTGGGTGCAAATACATGAGCATACAAGTCTTTGATTCACGTGCACGCCTATAAGTGTATGCGTGCGTGCGTGAGCACATGTCTGTGAGTGCATGTGTGCACGTGTGTGTGGTAACGTGAGCGAGTGGGTGGTGGGCCTATTGGTCCTGAAAATGCACAAAAAAATACACTAAATGAAGTAGGGCTGGTCCCCTAGAAGTGGTCTGGTCCTACCTCTTCGAGGCATTGTATATTACATGAAAATGGGCTGGCCTACCCATTAAAAGCCTAATTTTTAGGTTATGTAATAGTGCATGTGTGTGTTTGTGAGGAGAGATCACCTAAACAACTAAGTGTTGAGAGTAAAGAGAAGAGGGTGAGAGGTTTGCAAATGCGATTAAGTGTTAGCATTGAGTTATGCTTGCGTGTGTGCAAATGTATGTATAAATATATTGTGTAAGTATATGTATATAAATAATGAAAATATGTATATGTCAATAACATATATATATATATAGTAAATAGGTATACATATAAGTAGAATAATATATATATGTTTGAGCCTCTTATATGTATATGAAAAACATTAGGGCTTTAGTGATAGTTACATCTGTCACTGCAAATATGTTTATAGTATAGGTAAGTATTTTTGCCTTATGTTGTGCATATATTTTATTAAGGCTATAGTGATGAATGATATGTTATTGTATATAAGCTATATGTTACTAAAGATATTAGTATGTTAATATAACTTAGTGTAGTATATAATAGTGTCTATTTCTGTACCTATATTTAGGTCTTACTTAGAGTAGCTGTATATAACTAACTTATTGTAGTTGAATAGAGTTTTTTTTAATGCATGTTATTTGTAAATCTATTTTAAGCATTGTAGTGTTTACAAATTGATTCTTTTGTATAAAATTAACTCATTTATTCATTATTTAATTCATTCATTCTTATTTTGAATAAAATTAACATTTTTTTGGAATAAAATAACAATTTTAGACTTAGAGAGTGCTGTATATCAATAATTACCTCTCAGTGAATGACTTGGAAACTAACTAGAAAAAAATGTAATTAAATAAAATGACTCATTGTGACAATTATTCTATAACAATGACACCTTAAAACAACGTTTTTATTGTAGACAAAACATCATCCATCACCCGACTCCTCCCCTCGTCGATCCCTCAACCTTGACTGCCATCGCCATTCACCTCAACCACAACCAATCTCCACTACCACTCCTCGCTCTTGCATCACCGATCGCCTCAACATAGACCGATCACCACTACTGCTCCTCGCTCTCGCATCTCCTTTACCTCGCTACTACCGATTGCTCTCACTGCTGCTTCCTCGGCTCTCCTCTCTTGCTTTTAAAGAGATCTCCTACTCGACTCCAATCCCTTTGCCTGCTTCCGTTGGTGATTTGGTGGTGATCTCTTTATCTCATTTCCCCTCCCCCACCTCTCGAAGTACACTCTATTTCTTGAGCAAAAATTGTAATATACCAATCTCTCTCAGTTTCTTATTTCACTTCTTTGATTTAAGGATTTAGGGATTTATTTTTGTTAGATTTCTATTTTTGTTGCGTAGTCGTTGCAACTTAGCTTTGTGGAGATTTGATATTTCTAAGAGTGTTAAAGGAATTGAAGAGGAACTTTTCAGTTACCAGGGTTGATTTAGGTAGATGAAATCATTGTTGTTGCTGAGATAAGGAAAGGAAAGAGTAGGTAGCCGAATGGGAAGCGTAAGATGTCGATGGCTGGCTTTTAGAGTCATCCTGTTGGGAAGCAAGAACCTTTACTTTCTTATAAGTGCTTGAGTTCCTAAGAAAGGCACTGAGGTTCAATTCTAGCATTTGAACTTCATTGCCATTATCTCCCTTTTTTCTCCGAGGATTAACTATGTATTCTGTAACTTTTGCTTGAGATGATAATGTGTCATCCAAGTCCATACCGAACTCCGAAGATGAAAATGAATCAGAGTAGTAACCTTTTAAGGCTACCCTATGGAGTGTGCCTTTTGAACTTGAACTGCTAGCACCATTGAAAATATGGTCTTTGGCACAAAGAAATCCCTTGTTAGAATCTTTCAAAGAATTTCCTACTCTTTCATTTGGAACTTTTCTGGCAGCAACACGATAACATTGGGTATTACAAGGAGTGTCATCTTCTGTACTATCACTTGACGTAACAGGATTTGTAAGTCCTTTGGTGTTGAATTCCATTCTAATTCTAGGTTAAACAACATGTGAACCAGCATCAAACATTTCAGATGGTGCTTCACCAACCTCCATCTTTTTTTTTCTTTCTATGTGAACCAACAACTTAAGAATAGTCAAGATGCAACAAATGGCAAGGTTGAATGCTTGATAATAATTAGTATCGATATAAATAAATAATTGTTAGTGTTTCTTCTATCCCATTGATGAGTCTTACTTCGCACATCACATATGAGAGTTTGTAGCTAATTTGTCATCAGATGCTACCTTCCAAGAGAATAATATTGTACTTTGTAACTTGTGTATGTTATAGCCATCTGAATGCTTTTTCTTGTTGATGTTAGCACCATCATTGGTGTTAATGAGCTTAAATTAACCTAACTACTATAATAAATGATCATAAATATTCATCAGAAGATCATAACTCTATCTCAAGAGAATCTGAGAAAAAGAAAAGAAAATGGGTTAATTATGCTATTTTAACATCTAATTATTAATGTAGATTAACTAAATGGTAAATCAAGGGTTAATTAAAGGTCAAATAAACTTAAATAAATAAACTTAAATGTCTAAGAAGTGGGCTCATATTGATTGAATCAGGGTTTACGGCATTTTGAAGATTAAAATATTATAGAAAACCTAATTATTAGCCTCACTTAAATAGAAAGGGATATGGTAGAGATAACTTCAATCTAAATGTCCTAAAATTCATTGAAAAATATTTTAAGAGGTTTGGTACATTCACTTTGACCATCGAAACTCATTTTGATCAAAACTAGAGATTCATACGAGAATTTGCCTTAATTTGGTCTTTTGTGTAATTCACCCAGTCAACTAAATGAAAGTTCACCATTAGATTCCTTAGGTATAAATTAGGTTAACACCAAAATTTGAGCCCAATCACAGTCCATGTTGACCTAGTTTGCATTTTAGCCCTTAAAGTCTCTATTTATCCATCTAAACCCCTAGGTTCCATATTTCCTAACATATATGCCCCTAAATTTCTCTTCTTCTTCACAAAGAGGTCCCTATCACATGAAACACCTTATTTCCTAAACACAGAGTCAAACCCAAACAAGGTTGATGTTCAACTGTGTGTATCTCCTCCAATTCAAGCCTAAATCCCTCCAAATTTGAAGGGATTGCCAATTAGGAGATCCTATTCCATATGTACTTGATTTCGTGTCCAAATTAGAACTTAAGAAACTCCACCAAGCTTTAGGATTCATGAAAAGGGAACTCTCTGATTCCAAAATCAAACACGCGAATCCTTCTAATTTGAGCTCACATTTGAGCTCTATATATGCTTTCCCATGCTCCCAAGTGTAGGCCAGTCGAGTTTGGTTGGAACTCCTTCTACTTCTTCCTCTCTAACCACCTCCATCCTTAGCTCCCATGTGTGCCTCCTCCCATCCACTTCTGGTGGCCCAACTTCTCCTCTTCTTCACCCACCTTACCAGCCAAAGCAAAGGCACCGCCGACCCTTCGTCCTCGCTGTTCGACCAACCGGACTTCATCGCCTTCTTCACGTCCAGCCAGCCAATGCTAGATGCATCTCGCCTCCTCACATCCATGTAATGTTCCTACTCTCTCCCTCTTCATCTCTAGAGTACGTCTAGGTCTGTAGTTTTTAGCTTCAACCACTCCATCCTTCACTCCCACTCCAACTTCTCTACCTCTAGCAGGGACTTCGGTGAGTCCACGCCAATGCCACAGTCCACCAAACAACCCACCGCCACCACCAAAACCTTGCTTGAACTCCAAAGTTCAAAAGCCCTAACTTAATTCAGAGTTTCAACCACTCAACCACCTCCCCAGACAAACCCAACATCCGCTATCACCTCCGACGTCATCCCCCACCTACACTCCATGAAATTCAAATCACCTCCACTACTACACTCCACACCTCACGATGATTCCCCTGAGATGTTTAATTGGGGAGTTTAGCCTGTATTCTTTCCTACAAGTCTTCGTCGGAGTTGCCCTCATCGCCGCCACCATCCACCGTCGTTCACTGTCCTTAGAACTTGTTTTCACCTCTTGGCACTGCGGAACCTATCCATGAAGCCTTCTGGGCTCTCAATTTGAAGAAAGAGCAGTCACTGCATGACGTGAGCTGGATGCATTTATCTAAATAGGTCATTGTAGCTCGCATTCGAAACATTGATTTTAAATGTAGAAATGGATGTGAGTCTGAGTGTCGAACACAGGGAGGCGTGAAATTGGCTTTTCCTGTCACTTAATTGTCACGGAAATGGCAGGTTTTACTTGCGCATGGGAAAATGTGGGAGAGAAAAGAGAGTAAGAGAGAAAGAGGGAGGGAGAGAGAGAGTAGGGTTAGAGTCTTTTGATCATAGCATTCATGCAAATCAAGATAAGAAAAACCTGGTAAAAAGAGAGAGACAATAGCTATATAAGAAACAACATCATTTAACATGCAACTTGAGTATTACAGATACAACAATACCTAAATGCTTAAACAAAAGTAAAGTAAAGCTAGAGTAAAGGGAGAGAGGGAGAGAGGGGAGAAGGTGAGGCAGCCACGGCAGTGGATGGCTTCGTCGGTGGCTCATCAACTCTGGTGAGTACAAAGTGTGCTAAAGGAAGCTAGGAGTGGGGTAGAAGAATTGCAAGTATATTCAATGCCTTTACATGGGTAGTTGGAGGAGGTTTATATAGGAAGAAGGGGCTTCTAAACTAAGTAGGGGCATTAGCGATGTCCAAAACATCGCTAAAATTGCCCCAAAAATGTCGGAGAAGTCCCCTACTTGCCGGTCTTCCATATGTGCCTGTTCTTCCTCCTGCGCGATCCGTGTGTGCTCCTTGAGGGTCACCCGTTCAAAGATAGGACGACTGAGATTGCGTGTGGAGCGCGCTTGCGGATCACTTGCTGAGATGTGCGTGCTCGATCGCTTGCTGAGACGTGCGCACTCGATCGCTTGCATTTATGGGCACCACGTAGTGCTAACTCCGTCGTCCGTGCGCTCATCGATGGTCCAATTTCTCTCACGCGTGCCTTCCCCTCGGATTCGATAAGTAGTGCAGTTTGATCCTGCATCGCTGCATGGGGAAGGAGAGTCAATCGCTACGTTGCATTTCGCGGATGGTCTCGGAGAAGAATTTGCGCTCGATTGTTGTTGACCATTGGATGAAGATCCAACAGTTAGATCTTCATGTTGGGTCTCAGCGATGGTAGAGAGCAACGATGATGCATGGCTCTCAACCATCTGATCAAAGATCGGACGACTTAGAGCATCTCTCCGTGGTGCTGTGGGAGTCGTTCTCAGTAGTCCGATCAAAGATTGAACAGCTGAGATTCATCCTGTGGATGATGGAGGAAGCGGGGCGGTGGCTTGTACCTGCTAATCTCGCACCATGTGGTAGCTTTGTGGTTGTTGATCATTAGATCAACAGTCAGAACTTCTTGGGCTAGTTGCGGGAGCTCCAGATGTCGGATTTGGTCATTCTGAATCCATCCGTGCGGTCCGATCGCTCATTTGAGGCCTGTTTTGACATGAACTTGTAGAAATGGCAATTAACATTGATTTATAAGCAATCTCAATGTGCAATGCATGTAATGCTCCCATGCCCATTCCTGATGTGTTATTTATACATTTTACCCTTAAGATAAATCCCAATTGATAGAATTATCGCCACAAAATGTAGAGTTATCATACCCCCTTGCTCATTCCTTGCTAGTCCCTAGCAAGGTTCATCCCAGCCATTATTCTCAGTCAAAATTTAGGAACTGATTACTTAGACATTTTGTTACTTGTCAACGGGAGGAAATATACTAAGAGCCTGATCTACAGAGACTAAACAGCGCCCAGGTGTCTGCCAAAATATGAATCTCCCGAATCCTCGCTTTAAGGCATACATATATTTTTTTTTCTTTTTCATCTCTTCTTTATTTTTTTTTGGATTTTTTGAGTTGAGAGTGTGTCGGTAACTTTTTACAGCTACCCAACCCGCCCAAAACTCAAAAAAGACTCTAAGTGCTAAGCATCTTGGTGTGAAGATCGTGATAGACTCACTCAACGGTAATTTAGACAGACTTCGGGTTTCTACGCCCCTAAGTGACCAAAAAAGGAAGTGTTTGCCTGAAGGTGTATCTATCTGATTGGTGGCTTTCTCCCTACTTTTATTTTATTTAGGGTCAACACAAAGGTATTCTAGTGTATATCTCCCTGGATTGCTCTACTTCCCTGCGGCTTCCTTAAGTGTTTTGAATTTTTTTATGCATTTAGTCAGCTGGGCTCTAGGCAACTGGCCAATGGGTTGTTACCCACGACCACTTGCCAACCATACTCGTGCGGTGAAGTGTGGCTTATTTTGTTCTTCTTTTTTTTTTATTAGGTGGCTTCCCTGGTATCAAATTTACCTAAAGGCAATAAAAAAAAAAGTGGTCCTGTGGCTGGGCTCTAGACAACCGGCCAATGGGCTATTACCCACTACAACTTGCCAGCCATACCAACCTAGAAGGTTCATTAGCTACCCAATTTTTGTCAGAATTTCCGAGGAGTGAGTCAATGCAACAATGTGTGCAGATGCTTAGACTAAAAGTCCCTCCAAGTCAAAGGGTTGGTTGATAAGTCGTATACTTATCACCCTATTTTATTGATGAATTAAAATAACTTAAGGTTGCGAAGATTCGAGGCTAAATCCATATTTTAATAGACACCAGGGCTGATTGAGCCTGAAGGCCTAAAAAGTCTAAGTGTTCAGGTTCTTTTCATTTTATTTTCCACTGTTGACAAGTTCCTAATGCCTAAGTTCTGCTCCTAAATTCATCTTTTTTTTTTTATTTTTTATTTTATTCTATTTAGACTGATAAAATGAACTCAGAACATGTAAATTACCACCCCCCCATACTTAAGTTGGATAATGTCCTCATTGACAAATAAATGGATGCAAATGGGGTTCAGAAAGAAGTCACTTGAGTGATGCCGTGTACTTGATCAGTCTGAATCTTTTGGGTTGCCTCCCAGGAAGCACTAAGTTTAATGCGTCCAGCTAGGCGATGCTTCATGTCAACACTCGATGAGGGTGACAACCTCCTTTAGGGGAACCTGGGCAAGGAAATGCTTTAATCTCTGACCGTTTACCGTGAAGGTGTGCCCAGTGTTCGAATCTGCAATTTCAACAGCCCCATTGGAAAAAAGGTTTGACCACCCGATATGATTCTGTCCACTTGGATCTGAGCTTCCCGAGAAAAAGTTTAAGTCGACCATCAAAAGCCAGACTTGCTGGTTAGGCTCGAAGGTCTTTCTATGGATGATTCGGTTGTGGATGGCTTTCATCTTTTCCTTGTAAAGTCAACTGTTCTCAAATGCATCCTGACGAACTTCCTCAAGATCGGAGAGTTGGAGCGTCCTCTGTGCACCGACTAATTGAGAGTCCATGTTACACTGCTTAACAACCCAGTAAGCCCAATGTTCCAATTCGACCAAAAGGTGGCAAGCTTTGCAAAAGACCCAGCAATACGGTGACATGCCTATCGGGGTCTTAAAAGCGGTCCTGTATGCCCACAAGGCATCATCCAGTTATGTGGACCAATCCTTCCTTACAGGTCTCACAATCTTTTGTAGAATATTCTTAATCTGCCTATTGGAGACCTCAGTCTTCCCATTGGTTTGCGAATGATTCGGGGTGGCAATGCGGTGAGTAACCCTGTATTTTCTAAGTAGAGCATGGAACTGGGCATGGATAAAGTGACTTCCACCATCACTGATCATGGCCTTCGGTATTCTAAACTGAGAAAAGATGTTTTGCTTAACAAAATCCATGACAGCCTTATGGTCACATCTGTGAGTGGTGACAGCTTCAATCCATTTTGAGACATAGTCTACTAAGACTAAGATGCACTCAAAGCCGTTGGATGGTGGGAAGGGGCCCATGAAATCGATGCCCCAAATGTCAAAGATCTCGACAATCAAAATGGGCTGAAGGGGCATCATGTCTTTTCTGGTCATGGTCCCTAAAGTCTGGCAGTGAGAGCAAGTCTTTGCAAAGCTGTGTGCGTCCTTGAATAAGGAAGGCCTGTAAAATTCGAACTGCAAAACTTTTGCAGCCGTCTTCTTCCCCAAAAAGTAGCCACCACATGCTTGGTCATGACAAAAGGATAGCACACTTTGAACTTCTTCCTCTGGAATACACCTCCTGATAATCTAGTCGGCACAGAGGCAAAACGGCATGGGATCATCCCAGAAATAATGCTTGGCTTCAGCCAAGAACTTATCCCATTACTGTCTGGACCAGATGTGAGGGGTCTGTCCTACTACTAGATAGTTGATTAAGTCAACGTACCAGGGTAGTTTCCTTTCTTGCACAGCCAGAAGTTGTTCATCAGGAAAGTATTAGTCAAGGGCAAGGAGGGCCCAATGTGGTCCGGGTGGAGTCTGGGCAGGTGATCAGCCACGACATTCTTGGACTCGACTTTGTCACGAATTTCCAGGTCAAATTCCTGCAAGAGCAGGATCCATCTGATGAGCCTGGGTTTAGTGTCCTTTTTGGCCAACAAATGCCGGATGGCTGAGTGGCCTATATAAATGGTCACGTGGGATCCTAGGAGGTAAGATTGGAACTTTTCAAGTCCAAAAACTACGGCGAGTAGCTCTTTCTCTGTGACTATATAGTTCCATTGGGCCTCATCCAACATCTTGCTCGCATAGTAGATCACCACAGGTTTCTTTTCTTGCCTCTGTCCCAGGACTGCGTCGATGGCAAAGTTTGATGCATCACACATAATTTCAAAATCCTGGGACCAGTCTGGGGGCTATAACAAAAGTGCGGTGGAGACTGATTCCCTGAGGGCGTTGTAAGCCTAGATGCAATTAGGTGTCATGTGAAACATGGCGTCGTTGGCCAAAAGGTCAGTCAAGGGTTTAGAGAGTTTGAAGTCTTTAATGAACCTTTGATAGAAACCAATGTGTCCTAGGAAAGATTGAATTTGCCGGACCGAGTTAGGTGGCGGAAGTTTGGAAATCAAATCAACCTTAGCTTGATCCACCTCAATGCCCCTATGCGATATGAAATCAAATCAACCTTAGCTTGATCCACCTCAATGCCCCTGTGCGATACGATGTGCCCGAGGACAATCCCTTCTTGAACCATGAAATGGCTTTTTTCCCAGCTCAAAACCAAGTTAACCTCGATACATCGCTTCAGGATTTTCTCCAAGTTGCTCTGACAATGGTCAAATGAGTTCCCAAACATTGAGAAATCATCCATAAAGACCTCCAAGTATTCACCCACCATCTCTGAAAAGATGGCTAGCATGCAACACTGAAAGGTAGAGGATGCGTTGCATAACTCGAATGGCATACGATGGAATGCAAATGTGCCATATGGGCAAGTGAATGTGGTCTTCTCTTGATCTTCAGGAGCAATCGCGACTTGGCTGTATCCTGAGTATCCATCCAGGAAGCAAAAATATTTATGCCCTGCCAATCATTCAAGAATCTAGTCAACGAACAGTAGAGGGAAATGAACTTTCTTGGTTGCCTCATTGAGCTTCCTATAATCAATGTACACCTACCATGCAGTGGTGGTGCAGGTAGGGATGGATTCGCCACGCTCATTGGTGACAACGGTGAGCCCGACTTTCTTGGGGACCACTTGAGTGGGGCTCACCCAGGGGCTATCAAGGATTGGGTAGATGATGTCAGCGTCAAGCCACTTGATGATTTCCTTTTTAACGACCTCCCTCATATTCAGGTTTAATTATCTTTGCATCTGACGGGAAGGTCGAGCCCCATCTTCCAGATAGATCTTGTGGGTGCAATAGGTGGGGCTAATTCCTCGCAAATCTGAGATGGTCCATCCAATGGCTACCCGATGTTCTGATAGGGTCACGGTTAACCTAAGTTCCTGATCCTTGGTTAGATGGCCGTTGATAATCATCGGAAAGGTCTGGTCAGGTCCAAGGAAGACGTACTTTAGATTTTCGGGTAGCGACTTTAGCTCGGGTGTGGGTGGAACAACACTCGATGGGTAGGGGAAAGGTGGTAGTTGATTAGCATCAATCTCCTCGAATGGTGGATGCTGGTGGTAATCAGCTCTACAAAGGTTAGTGTGCACAGACAGGGATGGGCCAGAATAGTTGTCATAGGGTTGGGTCTGATAGTCTGACACATAACTAAGGGTGAGGCATTTCTCAACCAGAGGCTCCACGGGATCGTGCTCCTCAATCTAGTTGTAATCGAAAGACTTAGTCGCCTTGAAAATATCCAACTGCATCTTCTTGTCTCCGAAGGTGATTTCCATGCATCTCGTGTCACAATCGATGTTCGCCTTAACCGTAGGTAAGAAAGGTCTGGCCAGAATGATGGGTGTGTTTTGTAACTATTCAGGGGCTTCCATGTCAAGCACCAAGAAGTTGACTAGGAAGTAGAAGTCCTTGACGTGAACAATTACGTCCTCGACAACCGCCTTCAAGGTCTTCATAGATTGATCAACCAATTGGATGGTCATAGGTGTGGGCATCAATTCTCCGAATCGGAATTGGTGATACAGGTTTGTCGGGATCAGATTGATAGAAGCACCTAAGTCTAGGAGCTCTCTATCAAATGTCATGTCCCCGATATTACAAGATATCAGGGGTGCTCCTGGGTCTGTTTGTTTGAGCGGAAGGTTGCTCGATATCACAGAACTCGCTTTCTCGAAAGCACAACCTTCCTAGGTGCTTGGGGTCATGGCTTACGTTTCGGCATACAGGCGTCCTTTAGGAACTTAGCATAAGCCGTAATGTGCTTGATTGCCTCAAGGAGCAGGATATAAATCTGAACCTAATTGAAAATTTCAAAAATCTCCTTATTTTCCACAGCCGCTTTCTTCCTCTTCATCTTCTCCAAGGCCTTGGGGTACGGTGTCTGGATTTGAACTAGGTCAGTCTTCAGGTCCTCAGGTGTTTCCTGCTCATCTTCAGAGTGGGGTATCTCAGGGAGTAAGGTCACGGGGGGAGTCAGCCACTTGTGGTCCTGGGTTTTAGTGTCGCTTCTTAAGGTCACTGCATTTGTAGAAGCATTGGGACCATGGGCTAATCCTTGAGAAGAAGAGGAAGAAGAAGCACCAAACCCAGCGGGTGTTTGTGGGGCAGGCTGGACCATGTGGGCCTGCCCGAGATTGCCTTGGAACCCTTATGAATTGTGGCCTTGATAAACATAAGATTATCATCATTCATATGCATTAAAACAAGCCTAGCTCTTAGGATTTTGCTCCACAAATGGGTTTTTGGGTTGCATTTAGGCATTAATTAGGTTTGGCATGCATTGCTTTTTTTATTATGTTTTTGATGTGTTTTTGTGATTGTTAGGGATAAACAGATTGTCAAATCCCTAGAACCCTAGCACTCAGGAAGGCAACTGTTGAAGGAGAAGCTTAAACCAGCTGAAACTCAGCTTGATCCAGCTCACCACAGTTGGAATCCAGCTCACTTGAACTAGGGTTAGCTCATCCTAGCTTCATTTAGATCATCTCAGCTGAATGGCAGCTCAAGAGAGCTCATCTTAGCTCACCTTAGCTCAAGTCAGCTTAGATCTAACTCACCTTAGCTAGGTCAAGCTCATCTCAGCTCCCATCAGTTCACTAGGAGATTTAGCTAGCTCAACTGAGTTGACTGGAGTTCACCTCAGCTCAAGACCAACTACATCCAGCTCCACTCAACTCCAGCTAGTTGAAGATGACTTCATCTTAGCTTAAGAAGCTCAAGTCCAACTCCCAGGGACTTAGCTTAGCTCAACTTAGTTAAGCTAAGCTACCTTAGCTACCTCAACTATCTAGGTCCTCCTAGGGAGCATCAGACCCAACTCACCTCTGCTCCTTTTAGCAGAAGCCTGCTTGCTTTAGCTTGGCTTATAAGCTAGTGAAGAACTAGCAGGCTAAGCCATCTAAGGTAGTGATGTAAACACGTTTACACTACTTAAGATATCTATTTATGCATGTTCTTAAGCGTAGGATTGCATTGCATGCTATAAATATTGCATAACATGCATCTTCTTGCATTTAGAGTAGTTTGAATAAAATGGAGGCTAATTGTCTCCTTTTATGTTCATGGATGGGGTAAATTTTTTATTGGGGCCTCAGATCGACGATCCAACCGTACAGATGTGATCAAGGCGACGATTGGAGTTCAACGACTCCAAGATCGCCCTAATCAGACATCTATAGCATCAGATAGAGATCGGGGAACCCTAGTAGATCAAGGGCCAAGATGGTGTGAATCCACACTTCAAACAACAAATCCGACCGCACGGATGGATTCGGATCGACGATTGCAACCTAATGACGCAAAAATCGAATCAATCTGACACCCGTGGCACCATCTACATCATCCAGAAGATGGATGGCCAAGATGGCGCCACGTGGTACCATCTTGGCCGTCCGTGGCGCCATCTCGGCCACCCAATCGTCTGCACGCACCTGCTAAAGGTCTTCGCATCAGCCCTTCCCTGCCGTTGGATCAAGATCCAATGGCTACGATGTGCCCGTGCTTAAGTTAGGTGCTCGACACAAACGCGCCCATAGCTCATTGGTCGAGCGCTCTAACATGAAGCGTAGGCGCGCGTTCGATTCACACCACGCTGCAATTGGAGCAAAAGCACGCGCCCGATCGACCGTACGATGGTGATCCAACGGCCGCGCGTGCTCAATCAAGATGACGTGCCCACGCACGCCCACGCTTGATGCGAGATCGTACATGGGCGGGCACGTAGAAGAGGCGGGCGGAGGTGCGAGATAAGTCGTCCGATCTTGTGATCGGATGGCTAAGATCGGTTGGACATGCGTGTGCATTGAACGTGCGGGCAAGCGAGCGGACGCGCATGCGCCGCCCACTACGCCCACGTTCGGACCTTTAGCAATGGTTTTATCCATCACTAAAGGTCTTAAATTAATGTTTTTAAAATTAGAATGACCAAAATGCCCCCACTCCTTGCAACTATATAAGGAGACCCCTCCACACGAAATTCTCATCCCTTCCTTCTCTTCTCTCCCTCTCCAAAGCTCAAGAGAAGCTTATCCCACACCCAGGATGCTTCTCGCGCGATAAAGTCAATTTTTCGTCCCCTTTCGGAAGCAGATCCCGTGACGACGATGACGTGCTGCCCTGTTCTCGTTCTTCCTACTTCACCCTCCTTAGTCCTACTCCATCCTCCTTCGTCCAGGCATCGTCCCGTCCGGCTCGTCCTCCAAGCGACCGTCGAGGAGGATATCTCTCTCCCCATTCTTTTTACTGCTTTCTAGAATAGATTTACTGCTTTCTAGTGGTAATGTTTAGTGTAGTGAACAATCCTTTCGATAATGAATTCCATGTTCATTCTATATCTCTTTTGATTTTTGTTTGTATTATTCTCTCTCCCTTATTCTCTCTCTCTTCTATTTATTGTAAATAGTTAGTAGTTCTAATCAATTAATTTACTTCATGACAAATAAAACAAATGCATACTTTTTAAATTAAACGTCCGCCTCCCTGTGTTCGACCCAGGATTTTCATTCCGATATAAATTTTATTTGTTGAACACGAGTTCTTCGCTTTCATACTACGACGACAGGTTTTCAAAAACCAAACACATTAGCGTAGCAACTCGACGTTCAACATTTTGACACCGTTGCCAGGGAGGCGATGCTCTTTGATTTTTTTCTTCATGTTTTCTAACTTACGAATCATTTACCTCACTTCTCTCCTTTCTTATTGTGATTGCAGGTACTCTTTCGAGATGAGCAAAAGCGGTAGATTGGAGTAAAGTGCTGTGGAAGGTTTTGTAAGTTATCCCCCACCTCCCACCCATTAGATTTCATTTCACCACATAATAACACAAACATCAATCAGCCTAGGTGTTCTTATAAACTCTAAGGTTATATTGTTTGTTGTTTGACACCCATACTCACCCCAACCCCCATATTAAAAAAAAGAAAAAAAAATCTCACAGAGGTACACAACCTCATCTGATTTTCAAACTCAATCGGTAAACTGATCTTTGGAGCCAGTACACACATTCAAGCACATAATTGAGTAGAAATCAGATTAGGTAATCACTTATGTGCCTAATTAAGTGGTGCAATAAGCCAATTGTTTGAGTTGATTGGGCTACACCACTTCAATTAAAATCAACTCATCAAGTAGCTGCCACTTAGGTTCAACTCTTAGGGATTTACCAGGCACTGCACATTCTTTTAAGTTTTAAAGAAAAACATCTCCACCTGTGCTTTCAAAACCTGGTGTGCCAACAACACTTGTTTGAAAATACCTAAAGTTGAATCCTAAAAGCTACTAAGCAAGATTTGAACCCAAAAATTTACCGCATCAAAAATAATCTTGCCTGAAAACCACTGGTTGTGCACTCACACACAAATCAATCAATCATTAAGGGCACAACCCAAATAAAGGGCCCATCACATTCCAAAGTACATTCAAACCTAGCCCTAAATAAAACAAAGTAGATGTTGGCCTTAAGGATTCGACTCGCTCTTCAGAGCCCAAAACGAGATTATTTTCGATTAGTCTGTTTCTACTGTTCAATCTGATGTCTAGCTATGGGAGCAGAATCAAACGATCATGGCTGGGGGGTACACTAGGAACCGGAGGTGCAAGCCGAAGGAAGAACCTTCTCCCCAATCCCTCCTTTTAACTGGTTGGATTGAACAGACAAAAGTAGATCAAATCGGTCCTTTATCTCAAGATGGATTTTAGGAGTCTATAGGTCTTTAGGCTAGCCCACTTAAGGACAGGTTTGATTGTTTGTATTGCAGGGTGCCTTTCTTCCTCCCGCTTATCATGAATCCTTCCACATATTACATGCATTCCTGCTCTTTCCCTCCTATTTTGAATTATCCTCAACATGATGATTATCCCGACTCCTATTGTAATCAATCATCAGTTAGTTGAGATAACTCGGATTGGGGATATAGTTCTGGACTTCTGTGTTTTGGGTCTAACCCTGAACACTATGATTGTGATTTCTATCCTTCTCAGAGCCACATTGATTATAGATCGTCATCCTTTCATGAACAAGCTAATACGATATACAATCAAGAAGGATACACTGATCCTTACCCATCCTCTGATTACACTGCCTTTAGGTCATCACCACCTTTTGAACCATCTGAATGACCTATTATCAGGAAGGGTATAATGAATCTCAATTCGTTAATTCCCCTGCATTGATCCCAAACCTGCCCAACCCTAAACCAACTCATTTGGTTCAGGGTAACCAGGTTCAAGAAAAGGTTCTGGCTAACTTGAGGAATATCATACAACCTTTAGAAGTTCAGCCAATATCTTGCATTGAGAGATTGGAGCTCCTGATTCAGATGATTGATGATTTGAATATGTATTTGTTGGATTGGCTCCAAGATGTTAAGGATAATAACCCGAGTGAGTTTCTACTTGGGAAATCAGTGAAATTGAGGATGAGATTTGTGGTCACTTTGATTCAATCATGGGATGATTCCCAGGATGAACCCTCTTCAGGAGAGCCAATTTCAGAACCCATTCAGGCACCTGTTGGGGGGACACGTGTTACGAGGCTGATCAGATTGAATTAGAGCAACTAATTAAGGAAGATCTGATTTCTTCACCTGAGATCCCTGAGCTGGGGTACGAGGAAACGTATGTCTCCTTGGAATAGAAAGTGACAGATGATTTTAAGACATGCATTAACACGGATTTCGATTTCTTTGATTCTGATGGTGAAGATTCGATTTGCGAAGTCTCATGCGAGTTTACAAAACACGATTTTTGTGAGACAATTGGGCCTGAGGAATCTAAAAGATCATTAGATAGCCCAATAACTGAGGAAACTGATTTTATTAGGGCTCACATTATGGATCCAAAATCACATTTTCTGGATGATTCAATCAAATGCCCTGATTGTCAATTACACCCCATTGAGCTTATCGATGATTTTGTTTCTAAGATAATTAGACCCAAGTCAATTCTGATTCAGCCACATCTTTTAGACTTGGAAATTTCAGATGGGGTACAAGAGGTCCCAGAATTTAACATTCTGAATGAGGATAGAAGCTGGGAAGTTCTGATTTGGGAAGCTAACCCCGAAGGAAGTAGAAGACTGTGTCGAAGGGTTCCTATTAGGCTGAAACCATCAAACCAAGACCCTTACGACATCTGTTCTCAGGATGTCCAACCTAAGCATACATTCAATGATTATCCTTTTGAGCTTGAATTCTCTGTAACTCAACCTTTTGGTCTTGGGTTGCATCCTCATAAATCACAGGCCCGACCCCGCTTGCATACTGATTTTAGGTTTTCGGTAATTTTTATCCAGGACCTAAGATATTCTTGATTATGGGGTATGGGTCTGCACCACAATATCCACATCTGTGGACCTCTACTGATAGGTCGAAGGTTTCTTTTGTTTATTCTGATTCTAACCTACACCTGTGAATTCTTTATTTCTCTTCTTTGTATAGTGTGCCTAGCTGAAGGCACTAAATTCAGCACGTATATAGTTCTTTTTAGTTTTCATCTCGGAGCGGACCTGACATTCACGCAATTCAGGTGCTTTCTACGCTATTCCACTCTGTTTTATGTCTTTTTAATACAATGAGGACATTTCATTAGATAGGCATGGGGGGGTGGATATTCATCTCTGAATTTATTCGTCAGCTCCATAGATTTGTTTTATTTTCTTTTATTAAAAAAAAATTGTGGAATTAGGAAAGAGAACTTGGGTTTAAGAAAATTTTCAATCTTAGGAAATAATACATTATGATTTGAACACAAAGACCCTTCAGGTCTTTGGACTTAATTAGCCTGTGTATCCACTAAAATGTGGATTTGTTTCTCGAGTCCTCGCCAACCTAAATTCTATTTTAATTGGAGTAAATAAGTTTAGGTGATAAGTACACGACTTATCAACCCACCCTCTGATTTGAGGGAATTTTGAGTTTTAAGCATCTACACACTATCTTGTCACTAACTCGTTGTTCGGCAATTCTAACGGAAATTGGGTAGCTAATGAACCTTCTAGGATGATACGGCTAGCAAGTTATCGTAGGTAACAGCCCATAGGTAGGTTGTCCAAAGCCCAGTCACTGGACCTTTCTCTTTTTGCTGTCTTTAGGTAAATCTTAGACCAGGGAAGCCACCTACTTAAAAAAAAAAAAAAATCAAAAAGAAAAGGGGAAAAGAAAAAAAGAAATAAGTCACACTTCACCGCACGTGTATGGATGGCAAGTTGTCGATTCTAACAGCTCATCGACCGGTTGTCTAGAACCTAGCTCAATAAATGCACTGAAAATTTCCAAAACATTTAGGAAGAAGCGGAGAAGTAGAATAAACCGGGGAGATATCACTGGATTCACCCTTTTGTTGACCCCGTAAAAAAAAAAATAAAAGTAGGGAGAAAGCTACCGATTGTAAAGATACACCTTTAGGTAGAATTCTTTTTTTCAGGTCTCCTAGAGGCATAGAAATCCGAAGTCCATTTTAACTGCCAGTCAACGAGTCTATCACATTCACAATAAGATGCTTAGAACTTAGGATTCTTATCAAATCTTGGGTGAGTTGAATGGCCATAGAAAGCCACTCTTAAACCCTAAAACTTGAAAATCCAAAAAAAATTAGAAAAGCGGAAAAAAGAGAAAAAGAAAATTTTCTTTGAATAAGGCGAGGGCTTGAGGCAGTCTGCATTTTGGCAGATACTCGGGAACTGTTGTGTCTTTGAAAGTTCAGATCCTAATTAGACATTTTCTTAATGACTGGAAATAAACTTAAGCCCAAATAATCCAACCTAATTCTTTTATAAATAGCGTATAGTTTTTGCTAGGGACTAGCAAAAGATAGGCATGGGGTATGATGTAAACACGTTTACACTACTTAAGATGTCTATTTATGCATGTTCTTAAGCATAGGATTGCATTGCATGCTATAAATATTACATAACATGCATCATCTTGCATTTAGAGTAGTTTGAATAAAATGGAGGTTAATTGTCTCCTTTTATGTTCATGGACAGGGTAAATTTTTTATCAGGGCCTTAGATCGAAGATCCAACCATACAGATGTGATTAGGGCGACGATTGGAGTTCAACGACTGTAAGATCGCCCTAATCAGACATCTGTAGCATCAGATAGAGATCGGGGAACCCTAGAAGATCAAGGGCCAAGATGGTGTGGATTCGCACTTCAAACAACAATTTCGACTGCACAGATGGATTCGGATCGACGATCGCAGCCTAATGACGCAATAATCGAGTTAATCCGACACCCGTGGCACCATCTACATCATCCAGAAGATGGACGGCCAAGATGGTGCCACATGGCGCCATCTCGGCCACCCAATCGTTCGCACGCACCCGCTGAAGGTCTTCGCATCAGCCCTTCCCCGACGTTGGATCAAGATCCAACGGTTGTAATGCGCCCACGGTTAAGTTAGGCGCTTGACACAAACGCACCCATAGTGCGTTGGTTGAGCGCTCTAGCACGAAGCACAGGCACGCGTTCGATCCGCGCCGCGTTGCAATTGGAGCCGAAGTGCGTGCTCGATCAACCGCACGATGGCGATCTAAAGGCCACGCGCGCTCAATCAAGATGACGTGCCCATGCATGCCCACGCGTGACGTAGGATCGTATGCGGGCGGGCCCGCAGAAGAGGCAGGTGGAGGCCCGAGATAAGCCGTCCGATCTCGCGATTGGATGGCCGAGATCAGCTGGACGTGCGTGTGCGTTGAACGCACGGGCAAGCGAGCGGGTGCATGCACGCCGCCCACTACGCCCACATTCGGACCTTTAGCGACGGTTTTATTCGTCATTAAAGGTCCTGAATTAATGTTTTTAAAATTGGAATGACCAAAATGCCCCCACTCCTTGCAACTATAAAAGGAGACCCCCTCCACACGAAATTCTCATCCCTTCCTTCTCTTCTCTCCCTCTCCAAAGTTCAAGAGAAGCTTGCCCCACACTCGGGATGCTTCTCGCGAGATAAAGTCAATTTTTCGTCCCCCTTTCGGAAGCGGATCCCGCAACGACGACGACGTGCTGCCCCATTCCCGTTATTCCTGCTTCGCCCTCCTTCGTCCTGCTCTGTCCTCCTTCGTCCAGGCGTCATCCTGTCCATCTCGTCCTCCAAGCGACCGTCGAGGAGGATATCTCTCTCCCCATTCTTTTTAGTGCTTTCTAGAATAGATTTACTGCTTTCTAGTGTAATCATTTTCCCTCTTTCTAGTCGTAATGTTTAGTGTAATGAACAATCCTTTCGATAATGAATTCCATGTGCATTGTATATCTCTTTTGATTTTTGTTTGTATTATTCTCTCTCCCTTATTCTCTCTCTCTCTTCTATTTATTGTAAATAGTTAGATAGTTCTAATCAATTAATTTACTTCATGACAAATAAAATAAATGCGTAGTTTTTAAATCAAATGTTCGCCTCCCTATGTTCGACCTGGGATTTTCATTCTGGTATAAATTTTATTTTTTGAACACGAGTTCCTCGCTTTCATACTACGACGACAGGTTTTCAAAAACCAAACACGTTAGCATAGCAACCCGTGCATTCAACAGGTAGCTCCTTACAGCTCACTTTAGCAGCCACCAGCTCCTGTGCAGCTCAAGATGACTACCTCCAACTCTTCTCCCTCAAAACCCTAGCTCCAAATGCCTCCAACCCTACTCCCTACTAGCTAAGCTAGCTTATCTGAGCTAGTCCACCTCTATGGCACCAAAACCTACTACCTTACTACCCTATTACCTAAGCTCCAGCAAGAAGACCACCTATCCACCCCCCATTACTTATTCTGGTGCCAACTATACCTTCCATCACCACTCTACATCCACCATCAAAACCCATCTCCACCCTCCATTTTTTTCCCTCCAAAATCAATCTCTTCTAGAAGGTATTTTTGGAGGGAACATCAAGGCACCTCTTCATTTCCCTCCCATTTTTCCCTCCAAAAATATCCAAGCACCCCTTCGTTTCCCTCCAAAAAAAAACCATAACCACCCTCCTTCCCATCCCATAAATACCCTACCATACCACCACATAATTCCCATCGTCCCATCAGATAATTTCCACCTTACTTCCACCTAAACCTACAACCAAGAAGAAGGAGTAGAGAAGAAGATTAAGGGGGCACATCACCTACCCCCTTGGTGCCTTCTTCTCCCCCTTCCTTCCCTTTGTGCCACGCCAAGAAAGGGGAGGATCTACACCACCAGGAGGATGGCCAGGCAAGGAGAAGAAAGGGTGGTGCACGTCCATCATTGAAGGAGATCATTGAAGGTGGTAGCTTCCACCTTGGAGGAGCATAGCAAGGAAGGAGAAGGAGGAGCCCTTTTCAAGCCTAGGAGCCACTAAGCTTGGAGCAAGGAGCTTCACCTCTTTACCATCTTCATCATTACGACCTTTAGTTCTTATTTTATTTTTATACCATGATAGTTGTAGGACAAGCTTTCCTTTATTAGGGTTTTATGTAAAACATTTTGATCCTAATTTTAAAGTTTCCTTAAATTTTTGTTGCACTTTTTATTGCATTACTTGCTTTATTTCTAGTGTAATTTCACTCCCTTTTTTTAATTAACCTAGGCCTCCATGCGCCTAGGTTGAGCTTAGAAAGAGGTTATCTTTTGTCACTTAGATTTTAGCATTTTAGGTGCAGTTCTTTTCCCGCCAACAACTCGTGTTTCCCTTTATTTCAAAACCCTAAAATATATATATGTATATATGAAAATACCAAAAAGAAAGTTGAGATCGATTTTCCAAGCAAGGGATTTGATTTGTAAACACTTTGGCCTCCTTGGATGACCCTAGATACCCCACTATCTAGGTTATAAATTTAAGAGTTGATCGGTTTTACGCGTTACAATGATGTATTTTTAAAATCCGTGTAATTTTCCATATCACTTCTTGGTGCCGTTGCCGGGGAGGCACGACTTTGCTTGATTAGTTCTATTGCTTGAAGTGAATCTCATCCCCTTGTCTCTCTTTTCTCTTGTGTGTGCAGGAATCAGTTGCAGAAAGAAAGCGGGAAATTTTGAGAAGCTTAAAGTATCTTGTCTTCCCATGGAATTTCAGGTTGGTTCTCCCTTTCTTGTCACATTTATCCTTAAAAACTACCAAAAAAATATTAAACTTGGCTTTTAGGATCTTAAATATCCTAATTAAGTAGAGTGGTGCAATTTAAAACTCATTTTTTGCTTGTTTGCACCATTAAACACCACTTCAATTCAAGTGCAGGTGTTCAATTTTTTAGATCTAGACTGCTGTCTGACTTTGAAAAATCAGTTTCGAACACCACAGGCCACCTAAAATTTTCAAATTTTATGCAGAGATTCCAAATCAAGTTGGAAACATCTGTTCCAAATTTCATAGTAACTAGATTTGCAATTAATTTTTAAAAATTCATGGACAACATAGGAGTCACACCCTTTATTCTTCCTATTTTTCTACTATCCATGAATTTTTAGATTTTTTCTACTTAGCCAATTTTTATTAAATTTAGCTTTCTAGAATCCTTGTGAAATTTTACATGTCACATAAATTTATAAAAATTTTTGGAGGTCGGTGGTGGTATAGAAAGTCCAAAATACCTAAGGGTATGATTTCTAGAATTTGACACCAGCATAAATAAAAATTTAAAACAAATATCAAACAAATTCACAAAATCCTAAAAATATCTTTTTTGAAATCATTATTCAATTTTATTTTAATTAGTGGTGTTATTTGACTTGTTTGGACCATTACGTAATATAGAAAGCCTAAAAATAATTCATTGGTAGCAATTTTCTATCTTAGGGACAATTGGATTAAGGTTTCTTTCTTTCTTTTCAGAGACCCACATTAAAGGAAATTAACCATCACCAATATAACTTATTTTTCCTTTAATTGTGGAGTTTCAAACTTGTTTGAAAATTTAAAAAGAGAAACCTTAAAACACATTGAATTAAATCAAATCCTAAAAGGTAAAGTGCAAGAAATTGTGTGACAACTTGCTTTTTAATTAGAACCACTTTCCAATTCCTGCACACGCACTAAAACATGAAATAGTAGGGCAACAACCCAATCAACGCCCTCCACATTCCATGTGCACTTTAGTATCCTAAACCTAATTAAAATCTGTAGCAACTTGACCCCTAAGGTTTCATCAACTTAGGCTTGCTATCTAGGTCTTAAGTCTTCTCTAGTTAATATCAATTATGCCATCTATATCTGGTGTTCAGGCTGAGGGGCCATGTCAAACGACTAGGTGCGGGTTTGTACAAGCACCTACGGATTTTCCTGGGAAACGCTTGGGCCCAAACCTCCTCTTAAGCAATTTGACTAGATTTGTTGACAGAACGGGTATTCACTGTTGATTACTTATTTCCTAGGTAGACCAAGTCTTAGGTTATTTTTAGGGAGTCACAATTAAGTTAGGTCTAGAATTTGTTGTTTGAATTGCACACTTTCTCTCATCTCCATCTCTTCTCCTCTCCTCCCATTCTTCCATTTTATGCACGGGCGATGGTCTCAAAATCCGCACTTGGAGGGACCATTTAATTTTGCCCCATGCGCAAAAAGATCTCTTTTTCCTTCTTCTTCTTCTTCTAAAATGGAAAATCAACAAAACAGGTCCACTAACCCTTCCACTTCCACCTCTAATCCTACCTCTAACCCTACTACTAACCCTAATTCTAATCCTTCCACCCAAAACCCGCCCACCATTAACTTCCAGCACTTGGAGCTCCCCAATGCTGTTTTGCCTCAATCACAACATCAAGCCCCCCCGCCTGATCTCTTGACAATGATGGCTGAGCAGATTGCTAAATTGAATGCCAATAAACAAAGATTGACTAGGAACATCCAAAACCTAGCCAATCAAAGGCCAAACCCACCACCCCATCAACAACCTGTTATTCCTCTAAAAGATTTTTATGATCCTTCTTATTATGAGGAACGAGTAGGGGTGGTCATACCAAAAGGGGACTTCAAGATCAAGCCAATGGTCTTGAGCCTAATTAAACATTTTTATGGCCTTCCTAGGGAAGTCTCGTTCAGCCACCTTGAAGAGCTAACTCTCCTTACACAAACAACCCATTCCCAAAATGTGCAAGAAGACCTATGGCTAATGCTGCATTTCCATTATCTCTTAAAGATAAGGCCGCTTATTGGTTCAGGACCCTTGGCTGACCCATCACAACTTGGCCTCAGCTCAAGAGCGCCTTCCTCAAGAAAGTCTTTCCCATAGGTTGTACTAATTCCCTGCGAAGATCTATTACGACCTTTCAACAGAAATCTGGTGAGACCTTTCATGATTCTTGGGAAAGATTTCAAGATCTCCTAAGAAGTTGCCTGCACCACGAGATTCCTTTATTGCAGCTCGTGCAGATCTTCTACATGGATTAGAAGATCAAATTTGACATTTTGTCAATGCCTCATGAGGCGACAACTTCGTAAATAAGGATGCTGAGAGTGCCTATGACCTTTTTGAAGAAATGAGTGAAAACTCATTTAATCAAGCTTCCATGAACACATTTTGTAGAACTCCAAACCCGTAGTTCGGTGTTCATGAAGTAGGCACCCAAGCTATCCCTGTCATCCAAGACGATCTTCAAATGATCGCCCAAAAACTCTACCAGATGCACATTAATCAAAAGAAGATTGAGGAAAGACTTACCACACCTACCCAAGCTCCACACATTCCACATCTCACCCCTTCTCACATCCCAAAGAGACAAAATTTGCATACGACCCGTGCTTAGTATAATCATTATTTTGAGGCTTTCTATGGTTCAACGGGGAATTATACTTATCCAAATAATTACCCCACTCAAAATGTCTCCACCTTTCAAGAGCAATTGCAAAATTCCTCTAATTGGAGGAATTATCCGACTCACTCCTGGACCAATCCAGTTCCTCACCAACAACAAAACCCGTTTGGTGGGTATGGTTCAAATCAAACTTATCAATCTAGGCCATCTCAAAAAGACATCAATGCCTAGATGATGAAAACCCTGCAGGAGATGCAAAGAAAAACAACGGAAATAACCCGTGCTATTAATAATCTCAATGATCAATTTGGGGTCATTTCAAACCAAAGACCTCCAGGACAATCACCATCGCAACCGACACCAAACTTTGTCAATCACAGGAACCAACATCCGGGTGGACACCAACATTAGAACCACATGTTCATCCTCCTATTAACCCAATATCTAAGCACCAACCTAGTTTCTATCAACAACAGGCCCCCCACCTCCTCCTAGTGATAACCAAACTGCATATGTAGATATGTTGAGGAGTGGGAACACCACCACTGATTTAGGGCCTTCAAATCAAATTGATGAAACCCACGCTCAGCCTATGCAAATCAACTCTCCTAACCCCACTGAGGAAGAAGAAAAAGAACTCCCAAAAGCACTTGATTCAAATCCTACTTCTCACTCTCAAACACTGCAATCCAATATTTTTGATAAAAAGTCAGAGCCCACTCACCAAGATCTTTTGGACTTATTTGGGCAAGTCGAGAGGAATATCCCCCTCCTAGATGCCACCCCTGCCTTTGCTAAATTTTTGAAAGAAGAGTTTACTCCAACAGGGGAGGCTCAGAATCTAGGAAGGGTGGTCCTTTCTAAGGCAGCAAGCTCAGTTGTTCAGAGCAAGCTACCTCTCACAAAAAAGGACCTGGGTGCACCTCTCATCTCGGTTGTCATAAATGACACCACCATCTTTTGCGCCCCTCTCAACTTAGGTACCTCCATTAATATCATTTCCCCGGTCATATTCGAGGAATCTCGATTCGATGATTTTAAACCCACTAAGGTTCAGTTTCAATTGGGAGATCGATCTACCATTCAACCATAGGGAATCATTGAAGATCATATTGTCAAGGTTTGGAATTGTCTAAATCCGATACATTTTCTGGTCCTTGACATAGTGGTACCTGCAACTCTCACTAACACCATTCTTGGAAGATCCCTTCTGATTACCACAACAGCTAATATCAACTCACTCTGGGAAAATGAGTATAAGTTGGGGTAACCAGATTTTCTCATTAGATTTATTTCAAGCTTCCAAGAGGTCCATTGATCATAAAATTTTCGAGGACACTGATAATACAATGGAAGCAATTTGTGAGAAATCTTTGTTGATCAAATCCTACTCAACTTTAACCAGTATGGATCTAGATTTTATTGATTCCTATTCTAAGGATGATTTTATGGTCCGAGACTTTTCAGATCAATTAGGGTTTCACCTTTACTCTTTCAATCTTCCTGATTTTTCACCAAAAACATCCACACTAACTTCACCCACCCTACATCTCATTGACTCCTTTCCCCCTCCCTTTCCATTGGACCTATCACCCGACCCACCAGAGTCTGGCATTTTACATGCACTTAAACCATGGCCAGATCCGAGTAATTCTTCCATTTTTCCATTTCATTTTGAGTCTGATTTCTTTATCATTCATCTTTTCAAGGATCTTGAGGAAAACACATTTCTTGAGGACATTCAAGTGTCCAATTATTTACATGATTGTCCATTTTAGATGCATTTTTTACGCCCGACTGAATGACGTAAAAGATAACACTGGATGGGAGGTAACCCATCATTTTTCCTACTTACTTTTTCCTTTCTTTTTCCAGGTTTTGACCATCCTAAACCCGACCGCCCTTCACTAAGGTGATTTCTTTCCCCTCCTAATGCATGAGGACATTGCATATCATAAGCATGCAGGGGTGTTTTTAAAATTTTGACGATCATTTTAGGATTTTCAAAACCTAAAAACATGCATTTTTTTCTTTAGTCATTTTGTTTTTCCTACTTACATACCCAAAAAAATAAAAATACTGAAAAACTTTTTGAGGAAATTTTGAAATCGGGAATAAGGTTGATAACTCACTTTTGGTACAACGAGATTTTATCTTTAACAAACTAGGGATGAGGATACGGATCTGATCATTAGCGTTTCAGGGTCTTTCTTTAGACTAGATCAGATATCCTTCTCCAAAATTCCTCCTGAACTCATGACAGTTTAGGTGACTTGATCCCCTTTTGTAATATGGAAAGTATCTGGCTTAGTTTCTGATTCAAAAATTTGCATGTGTCAAATTTATGAACTCATGACATTTTTTGCGAAACTTCCTGTGTCAAATTTCACTCAAAAGCCAACAAATAAAACTACTACAAATCAGAAAAACCCCTTGTTTGGCCTTAGTAAAAGTCTGATGAAGCAGATCATTGGTTTGAGTTCCCACCACCGAGGAGGAAAATGCCTCCTTTGAGGATGTGATCACAACATGTTACTGCCTCGACGCTACTCCATATCTATATTACATATCTTTAGACAAAGCATTAAAGCGCATTTTTGCAGCTCAAGTGTCTTCGACGGTGCTCTACCTATGGTGTCGGAGTAAGAGTTGAGTTCACTTGGAGCACCCCCTTACATAGCATCGTGTTCTGGGGTTGTGAGCTCCTGGGTGGTGTCATGGACAATGCTATCTCGAAGTACTAGTGCCAGAGCCCCCTCGAGGATTGGTAACAGGAATGATGATCCTAACACATCTATTATAAGACTAAGCTAGAAATAAGTATGGGGGAGAAAAAAAAAATTAAACCAAAAGCACGCCCTTATAAATGTTTGCTTTTCATAGGCACAAACACAAAGTTTTAAAGGTTATTGCAAGTGGTGTATCAAATTCAAGAGCTAGAAAAATCCTAAAAGCAAAATTTTCAAGTCATCTGAATTAACATGGGATTAATCTGTGAATTTTTGGGAGGATATATTGATCTCATTTTTCTCTAATTTTTGGATCCAAAAATAAATCCTAATGTTTATCCTTAACAAATCCCATGCCTCCAGTGTTTGGATCATTCTATGCCTCGAAATCTCTTTCTCCTCAAAAGTTGAAAAAAATTAGATTTCCGAAAATTTTCATTTTGTAAAAATTGGAGTTTTGATAAGAGACTAACAAAAGATAAGCATGAGCATGTGATAAACGTAAGTTTATCATCATTCTTATGCATTAAAACAAACCTAGCCCTTAGGATTTTGCTATACAAATGGGTTCTTGGGTTGCATTTAGGCATTAATTAGGTTAGGCAGGCATTGCATTTTTTATTATGTTTTTGACGTGTTTTTGTGAGTGTTAGGGATAAACAGATTGTCAGATTCCTAGAACCCTAGCACTCAGAAAGGTAACTTGTTAAGGAGAAGCTTAAACCAGCTGGAACTCAGCTTGATCCAGCTCACCATAGCTGAAATCCAGCTCACTTGAACTAGGGTTAGCTCATCCTAACTCCATTCAGCTCATCTCAGCTGAATGGCAGCTCAAGAGAGCTCATCTTAGCTCACCTTAGCTCAAGTCAACTCAGATCCAGCTCAACTTAGCTAGGTCTAGCTCATCTCAGCTCCCATCAGTTCACTGGGAACTTTATCTAGCTCAGCTGAGTTGACTGGAGTTCACCTCAGCTCAGGACCAGCTACATCCAGCTCCACTCAACTCCAGCCAGCTGAAGATGACTTCATCTTAGATCAGGAAGCTCAAGTCCAGTTCTTTGGGACTCAGCTTAGCTCAACTAAGTTGAGCAAAGCTACCTTAGCTGCCTCAACTATCTAGGTCCTCCTAGGGAGCATCAGACCCAGCTCACCTCAGCTCCTTTCAGAGGAAGCCAACTTGCTTTAGCTTGGCTTAGTAGCTAGCAAAGAACTAGCAAGCTAAGCCAACTAAGGTAGCTCCTTGTAGCTCTCTTCAGTAGCCACCAGCTTTAGTGCAGCTCAAGATGACTATCTCCAACTCTTCTCTCTCAAAACCCTAGCTCCAAATGCCTCAAACCCTACTCCCTACTAGTTAAGCTAGCTTAGCATAGTTAGTCCAACTCCATGGCACCAAAACCTACTACCCTATGATGAGACCACAATTGTGGGCTAAGTAAATGCTTAAATGCCTAATTATTAAATTAATATTTGCATATACATAGCGTACTTGAATATATAAATAAATTAGTTTATAAATAAAGGCTTGCATTCATATTTATACATTCCATTATAGTAACATGCATTTCATACATTATTTGAGATAAATTGTATAAATAACCCAAATTCTTTTTTTTTTCCCTTCCCGTAGAATGCACAACTCCTCAATGCATCGTGCGTACCTCTTCCGCTCCCACCAACGGCTAACAACAATCTCTTCAAACTGCCCCATCTGTTGGAGAGGATCTCGACGGAAGAAACAAACTAAGAAGAGTTGAAAAAGAGGCATAGTCGACCCGGGGAGAGGCTTCCCTTCCTTTCCACCGTGAAGGAGAGCCTGCACCGTGGAAGCCGCGTGCACTGTGGTCCTCTTAGTGTGCACCGGGGCAACACCGTGAACCCCCTCACCGTGCAACCACTCCAGCAAGCACGCACCCGCCTGCGTTCCACACACTGCCCGCACGTTCAGCAGTGCTGCTTAGTGCCCCCTCACTGCACCACCATGCCTGCCTGCACTCCAGCAAGCACGCGCGTTCCCTCTTCTTCTTCTTCATCTGCTTCCCTCAACCTGCATGCAAACAACTAAAGGAACCCACCACAGCACCTTCATGCACGTCCAACCATCTCACTAGCCACGCACGTGCGCAGCTGTGCTCGCACGCAGTGCGCTTGTTGGTAGTCACGCCCTTGTGCACGTGCAACACCTCAGCGCGCAGCAACCACCCGAGTGCGGCTGCAGTCCTTGTCGTCCATCTCTGCCGTTACCTGCTGTCCTACTGACCTCCACCGGCCATCTCCCGCCTCACCGTCATCGTCTACGAGATCCTTTCCTCCGGTGGAACTCCTCCACCTGAGCAAACCGCCGGCGACGCCTCCTTCAATGTGTGGTGAAGAGAGAGGAAGTTTCCTCTATTTTTGAGTGAATTAAAATTTACATTTTTCACCATTGTCAATTTAATATTTGGATTATTTTATTCAGGTGAAATTGCATGAGTGCACTTACAATTTCGTGAAATGTCTTAACTTATGTGCATCATTTAACATTGAAATTTAATTCAGATTTGCATGCAATTCAAAATTATATGATATGCCACTACACATGCATCATCTAGATACTTTTGGGAGCTTGATTTTTGACGTAAAATTTACATAAATAGTCTATAACTTCTCATGAAATTGTAAGTTCCATTTAGAGTAGCATATTCATTGAATTGATTTCGCGAAGGTGTCTGCGAACATGATGACACTCTACTCATGAATTTATTGTATCTATTCCTCCCTGTGGATATAACATCCTTTAAGTGATTTAAATTGATATCTATTTTAATCTTTGAGAATGTTTATAGCATTTATAAATATTTGCATACATTTTGGATAATTATAAAAAAAAAATCTTTTATTTTCTTGAGCTAAATTGGTTAGTACCTAGCAAAACATCTTTGTCATGGGGGTGTCATTAAAGATTTTTCTTCTTTAATTGTTCCTTAAGTTCAAAATCTAGTACATTTACTTCACTTGCACGTAGACTGAGTAATGGATCTTTAAAGAAAACCAATAAGAATTTTTAGTCTACTAAACCCTTGGATAGCTAATAGGGAGTTAGGAATACTATCTTCTAGTAAATCCACTTCATATTTGTGATAAGAAAGTAGAGAGATTACTGGTGCGCTATGTCTAGTGCAAGGACTCTTAAGTTTTGGATAATTAGATGATGATACCTCAGAGTTAGGCATAGTTTTCGCTCTCTATTCCTGTGTGCATTGTGTGAATTCCTGAGAGTCACCAAATAAGGTAGATACATAGAGATTGAGTCTTAATTAAGCTATGACTTTGGTGAATGGTTATGATCATCCTTTATAGAGTCCTCGGCTGAAAGAGGGTAGTAGTGTCAAAGGTTAGAAATGCGCTTGTCCTATCCATTCCTTCTCGGTGCCGAGAGTAGGCAGTTCCACCAAATAAGCCACACAATATCCTCTTGACCATCATCATCCCAAATAATGCCTCATAAATAAAAGTCGGTGTCATGTTATGTTGATTTATAAAGAAAGAAAAAGAAAAAAAAAGAGAAAAGAAAAAATTATATTTTAAAAAAAAGAAGAAAAAAGAAAAGAAAAGAGAGAGAGAAAAGAAAAAGAAGAGTCCAAGTTTATAATTTTATCCTCGTGACGTTGAGGCAACAAAAACACTAATCGCGATCCATCAAATATGACCCATAGCTATCTTTCAGTATTTCTGGTTGCCCGAATACTGGCTGAGGACTCTAACTTAGTTGTAGAGTTATTAGAACTTTAGTTGAAGTGTGAACGCCATGTGAGGCCACCAAACAGTGAGTACATTTACCAAATCTGGTAAGATTTGTTGTCTTAGAAAGAAAAGAAGAAAAAGAGTGAGCACAAAGGAATATCAAGAGAACACAGTTATTTAGCCTCTCTCCGAGTTGACTTATTTAATAGTCTAAAGATCTAGAGTCTGTAGTACTAAATTACATGTAGCACCAGATGAGTGTGTGCCATCAAATACAAATCCATTCAACTCGATATCTTCTACCTAAGCCAAAAAGCCGGGGTCAAATTACAGATTATCTTCTGCTTTATCCCTGAGGGAAGTAGTTGCCTATCTCGATAGAGATATTTACCAAGGGTGAAGTACGAACTCCCAATGCGAATTGGCTTTTCACTTGGATCTGTTGTCTAAGCTATTATCACTTCATAGTTGTCTGGATCTCTAAATGTTTGGAATAAGAAAAGAAGAAATCTTTATCACTTCCATCACTTTTTACTTTTGCTAGGGACTAGCAAAAACTAGGCATGGGGGCATTTGATGAGGCCACAATTGTGGGCTAAGTAAATGCTTAAATGCCTAATTATTAAATTAATATTTAAATATACATAGCATACTTGAATATATAAATAAATTAGTTTATAAATAAAGGGTTTATAAATAAAGGCTTGCATGCATATTTATACATTCCATTATAGTAACATGCATTTCATACATTATTTGAGATAAATTGTATAAATAACCCAATTTATTTTTTTCCCTTCCCGCAGAATGCGCAACTCCACAACGCATCGCACGTACCTCTTCGCGCTCCCACCAATGGCCAACGGCGATCTCTTCAAACCGCTCCATCTGTTGGAGAGGATCTCGGCGGAAGAAACAAACTAAGAAGAGTTGCAAAAGAGGTGATAGCGAAATACGCGTGATTTGTAAAAGCAGGTTTTTAACGTCGTTGTAACACGCGAATTCGCTTTTGCTTTTAAATTTATATCCTAGATAGGGGAGTATCTAGGGTCGTCCAAGGAGGCAAAAATTGCAAAATTAATCCTCTTGCTTACAGATAGATCTCAACTTTCTTTTTGATATTTTTCAATATGTAAATTTTTTTGTATTTTGAAAAGACGAGGGCAAACTGCAGATTGTAGCGAAAAGAACTAACACATACAAATGATTAACTAAAATCTAAAAGATAGAAATATCTTCTTCCTAAGCTCACTCTAGGCAAGTGGAGGCCTAGGGTAATTAGGAAGAAGAGGTGAAACAAGTGGTATAACCAAAAACAACTGCAATAAAAAGCTAAAAGAAGGCAATTTGATAGAGTAGAATGAGTGTTCTTTTCAAGGACAAGTAGAGGAATGCTTCTACTAGAATTAAACAATCTAAAAGCAAGAAAAGAAACACAAATCCTCTTAAAAGAAATGGTGAAGAAGGGAGTCTTCTTGCTCCAAGCCTAGCTGCTCCTTGGCTTGAAAAGGGAGCCTCCTTCTTCTCCTTCCTTGAGAGCTCCTCCAAGGTGGAAGCTTCCACCTTCAATGCTCTCTCCAAGGGGTGGGCGTGCACCACCCTCAAGAACTCCTCCAAGGTGGCGTGGACCACCTTCAAGATCTCCTCCAAGATCTTCCTTGCCTGGCTTCTCCTTTGGCTGGCATGACCCAAGAGAGAAGGGAAGAGGGGAAGGCACCAAGGGGACAGAATATCCCCTTAATCTTCTTGTTCTTCTTCTCTCTTGGACGTGGGCTTCTTGGTGGAATATGAGAGTGAAATTGCTAGCCAAGGATGGCTTGAATGGTGGTGGGTAGTGGTCTTTTTATAGGGTAGGATAGGGGGTTAAGGTGCCCCTTGAAATGGAGGGCTAGGATGGAAGAATGGAGGTGGTTGGTGATCCTATGGCTAAGGAGAGTTGGCGCCAACCCAAGGGGTGTTAAAGGGGGTAGTTATGGTGGTGTTGGTGTCTTTTGGTGGTGGAGAGACACCACCATGTTGGCGCCAACATGGGGTCTTCTAGAAGGGGGGTTAGGTGGATGGTGGAGATGAATTCAAGGGAAATTGTGTGGTGGAGATGAGGGGGGATTTTGGAGGGAAAAGTGGCGCCATTAAGGGGGTGGTTAGGGTAGTTTTTGGCGCCACTTTTAGGTGTCTTTTGGAGGTGGTGGGTAGGTTAGGTTGGTGCCAAGTAGGTTAGCTTATGTGGAGCTTAGGTGGAGCTAGTTGGGTGGAGTTGTTAGGTGGGTTTTTGGGGTGGTACAAGCCAAGGAAGTTGGAGCATAGCTAAGCTAAGCTAAGCTAAGCTAAGCTAAGCTAGCTTAGCTAATGGAGGAGTAGAGGAGAAGGTGCTGGAGCTAGAGTTTGGAGGGAGGAGCTGAGGAGGAGAAGTCTGGAGCAGAAATTGGAGCTGGCTGCTGCTGAAGAGGCTAGCATGGAGCTATTCTAGCTGGCTTAGCTTGCTAGTTCTTTGCTAGCTACTAAGCCAAGCTAAGGTAAGCTAGCTTCTACCATAATGAGCTAAGGTGAGCTGGGTTTGGTGCTCCCAGGGAGAATCAAGCTGGTTGAGGCAGCTAAGGTAGCTTAGCTCAACTGAGTTGAGCTAAGCTGAGTCCCCGGGAGCTGGACTTGAGCTTCCTGAGCTAGGATGAGTTCTTCTTCAGCTAGCTGGAGCTGAGTGGAGCTGGATGTAGTTGGATCTGAGCTGGGGTGAACTCCTGTCAACTTAGCTGAGCTAGCTAGAGCTCCCTGTGGACTAGTGGGAGCTGAGATGAGCTAGACTCAGCTAAGTTGAGCTGGATCTGAGCTGACTTGAGCTAAGGTGAGCTAAGGTGAACTCTCTTGAGCTGCCATCCAGCTGAGATTAGCTGAATGGAGCTGGGATGAGCTAACCGTAGTTCAAGTAAGCTAGGTTCCAGCTGCGGTGAGCTGGATCAAGCTGAGGTGAGCTGGATTAGGCTGAGTTCCAGCTAGTCTGGGCTTCTCCTTCACCATTTGCCTTCTTGAGTGCTAGGGTTTTAGGGATCTATATATCTGTACATCCCTAACACTCACAAAAACATATTAAAAAGACAATAAAAAATGCAATGCATGCCTAACCTATTTTATGCCTAAATGCAGCCCAAAAACCCGTTTGTGAAGTAAAATCCTAAGAGCTAGGTTTGTTTTAATGCATAAGAATGATGATAAACTAGCGTTTATCACACCCCCATGCTTATCTTTTGCTAGTCTCTTAGCAAAACTTAAAACGAAATTTTTGGGAAATCTAATTTTTTTGATTTTTGAGGAGAAAAAGAGAATAATGGACCTTGGTAGATTAAAACACTGGAGGTACGGGATTTGTTGAAGATAAACATCAGGATTTATTTTTGGATCCAACCATTAGACAGAACAGGATCAATATATCTTCCAGAAAATTCACAAATTAACCCCATGTTAATTCAGATGACTTGAAATGTTTGTTTTTAGGATTTTTCTGGCTCGTGAATCTGATTCGCAACTTGCAAAATCCTTAAAACCTTATGTCTATGCTTGTGAAAAGCCAACATTTATAAGGACGTGTTATTATTATTATTATATATATATATATTTTTTTTTTTCTCCCCCATGCTTATTTTTAGCTTAGTTTTACAACAGATGTGTCGAGATCATCATTCCCGTTACCATTCCTCGAGGGGGCTCTGGCACTAGTACTTCGGGATAGCACTGTCCATGACACCACCCAGGAGCTCACAACCCCAAAACACGATGCGGTGAAAAGGGGCGCTCCAAGCAAACTCAAGCTCTTGCTCCGACGCTATAGGTAGAGCACCGTCCAAGACACTTGAGCTGCTAAAATGCGCTTTAATGCTCCATCTAAAGATATGAAATATAGACATAGAGCAGCGCCAAGGCGGTAACATGTTGACATCGCGTCCTCAAAGAAGGTATTTTCCTTCTTCTCGGCGGTGGGAACTCAAACCAATGATCTACTTCAGACTTTTACTAAATCCAAACATGGGAGTTTTTCAAAAAAAAATTTTAATTATTTTTAAGTGTTGGCTTGTGTGTGAAAATAGACATAAGAAGTTTCTTAAGATACGCAAGTTTTTGAATCAGAAACTAAGTCAAATACTTTCCGTATTACAAAATAGGATCAAGTCACCTGAACTATCATGAGTTCAGGTGGAATTTTAGAGAAGGATATCTGATCTAATCTAAAATAGACCCTGGAATTCTAATGATTAGATCTATATCCTTATCCCTAGTTTGTTAAAGATTAAATCCCATTGTACCAAAAATGAATTTTTCGACCTTAGTCACGATTTCAAAATTTTTCCTCAAAAAGTTTTCAACATTTTTATTATTATTATTATTATCTTTTTTTTTTGGGTATGCAAGCAGGAAATAAAGAAAATTGTATTTTTTTTTATTTTAGGTTTTGAACATCCTAAATCGATCGTAAAAATTTAAAAACACCCCCCCATGCTTAAGAAATGCCATGTCCTCATGCATTAGGAGGGAAAAGGGATCACCTTAGTGAAGAACGGTCGGGTTTAGGATGAACAAAACCTGGAAGAAGAAAAAAAAGGAAAGTAAGAAAAAAATTGATGGGTTACCTCCCATCCAGTGCTATCTTTTATGCCATTCAGCCGAGCGTGATGTGCACTAGTGATCAAGGGTGGCTGGCTCAATAAAATTAAAAGATTCAGATGGAATTCTAGGCATATGGTCAAAATAGGGCTTTAAACGCTGGCCATTGACTTGAAATGTCGAATTAGTTTTTGGATCAAAAAGGTCAACAGCGCCATATGGATATGTTTTATGGACAATAAAGGGGCCGGTCCATTTAGATTTTAATTTGCCAGGAAAAAGACGTAATCTCGCATCGAAAAGCCAAACACGTTGATTAACGTCAAAGTGTTTCCGAACAATATATTTATCATGAAATTTCTTTGTTCGGTCTTTATAAATCCTCGCATTTTCATAGGAAAAATTACGTAATTCTTCCAATTCAGTTAATTGTAATTTTCTATGGTTACCGACGTCAGATAAATCCATATTGAGTTGTTTTATTGCCCAAAAACCCCTATGTTCTAATTCTACCGAGAGATGGCATGCCTTCCCAAAAATCAGACGGAAGGGAGACATGCCAAGTGGAGTTTTGAAAGCGGTACGATAGGCCCATAAAGCGTCGTCCAATTTGGTGGACCAATCTTTACGGTCGGGCCTAACCGTCTTTTGTAAAATATTTTTAATTTCTCGGTTAGAAACTTCAGCCTGGCCATTAATTTGGGGGTGATATGGTGTGGAAATTTTATGATTAACCCCGTATTTAGAAAGGAGGTGACGGAATTGTGAGTGGGTGAAATGTGAGCCTCCATCACTGATAATGGCTTTTGGTATGCCGAATCTTGAGAAAATATTTTTCTTAAGAAATTCAACAACCACACGGTGATCACTAGTGCAGGTGGGTATTGCTTCTACCCATTTAGAAACATAGTTGACTGCAACTAATATAAGCAAATACCCACCATAGTTGATGAACGGTCCCATGAAGTCGATGCCCCAAACATCAAAAATTTCAACTTCTAAAATAGGATTAAGGGGCATCATATCCTTTCGAGTCATGTTGTCGATGCTCTGGCAACGCACACAGGACCGAACGAAGTCATGAGCATCTTTGTACAAGCTGGGCCAATAAAATCCCGCATTAAGGATTTTAGCTGCAGTTTTCTTGCCCGAAAAATGTCCGCCACAGGCCATTGAGTGACAATGTGTTAAAATATCATGGATTTCAGAATTGGGGACACATCGTCGAATGACCTGATCGGCACAAATGCGGAAAAGGTCGAGCTCCTCCTAGAAATAATATTTAATATCAGCAAAGAACTTATCCCATTTTGTTTTTGGCCAATCAGCGGGGATTTGTTCTATTGCTAAGTAGTTTGCGATGGGCGCAAACCAAGGGAGGGTTGTAGCAGCTAAAATCTTTCATCAGGGAACTGATCTGGCGGGGTCATTATGTCATTCGTCATAAGACGAGAGAGATGGTCGGCCACTACATTGTGCAATCCCGCCTTATCCTTGATTTCCAGGTCAAATTCCTGGAGCAGCAGAATCCAACGGATAAGGCGGGGTTTCGCATCTTTCTTTGTCAGCAAATATTTAATTGCTGAGTGGTCTGTATAAACAGTGACACGTGACCCCAATAGATAAGATCTAAATTTTTCTAAGGCAAATATAATGGCAAGAAGCTCCTTTTCAGTAACCGTGTAATTCCGTTGTGCATCATCAAGGGTTTTGCTAGCATAATAGATCACAACGGGCTTCTTGCCAATTCTTTGCCCTAGAACGACCCCTAGAGCAAAATCTGAGGCATCTGTCATTAATTCAAAGGGACTATTCCAATCAGGTCCCTGCAATATTGGCGCCTGAGTAACCTCTTTCTTCAACCTCAAAAAACTCTCCAGGCACTTATTATTAAAATCAAATGGCTGGTCTTTAGTAAGAAGCTGACTTAAAGGCTTGGAGATTTGGGAAAAGTTTTGTATGAATCGACGGTAGAAACCCACATGACCCAAAAAGGATCTGATTTGTTTGACAGTAGTGGGCGGTGGGAGCTTAGATATAGCATCTATTTTTGCTTTATCTACCGTGATTCCCTGTTTAGAAATAACATGGCCGAAGACAATACCTTCTTGGACCATGAAATGACTTTTTTCCCAGCTGAGGACCAAATTAACTTCTATGCACTTTTGGAGGGTTCTTTCAAGATTTTTGAGGCAATGGTCAAAAGAATCCCCAAAAACAGAGAAGTCATCCATAAAAACTTCTAAACATTCACCTACCAAGTCTGAAAAAATTGCAAGCATGCACCTTTGAAAAGTCGCAGGTGCGTTGCAAAGACCGAAGGGCATTCTTCGGAAAGCAAAGGTTCTGAAGGGGCAGGTGAAAGTTGTTTTGTCTTGGTCCTTAGGATGAACTGCCACTTGATTATAGCCAGAATAACCATCCAAAAAATAGTAAAATTCCCGTCCGACTAACTGCTCCAAGATTTGATCAATAAAAGGGAGCGGGAAATGATCCTTCTTGGTGGCAGTGTTTAATTTTCAGTAATCTATACACACGCACCAAGAAGAAGCGGTTCGAGTGGCTATATTTTCCCCATTTTCATTGGTGACAACTGTTAGTCCAGCCTTTTTGGGGACAACTTGAGTTGGACTAACCCAGGAGCTGTCAGAAATGGGGTAGATGATATCAGCATCCAGCCACTTAATAATCTCCTTTTTTACCACCTCCTGCATACTAGGATTCAAGCGCCTTTGTGGTTGGCGGGAGGGGTGAGAATCGTCCTCTAAATATATACGATGCGTACAATAGGACGGATGAATGCCTTTAAGATCAAAAAGGGTCCAGCCAATAGCTATTCGATATTTACTCAAAACCTGGAGAAGTTTGTGCTCTTGTGCCCTGGTGAGTCCAGAATTTATAATCAGGGGCAGGGTCTGATTTGGACCCAGGAAGACATATTTAAGGGAATCGGGCAAAGGTTTTAATTCCAATTGTAGGCCCGGTTCCGAAAGAGTTTCTGCTTTGTGGGTTAGAGGTGAGGTGAGAGTGAAAGGGTCAGCTGGAATGTTAGCTGGTCGTGTGGTTGAGGTGGAAGGGTGAGAAAAAGTAGATTGTTCAGGAATCGTATTTACAGCAAAACAGGAACCTAATTGGGAAATTTGCAATGTTTCCTCCACAATGTTCTCTATTTCTGAATCCGAATCATCAAAGAAATCTGGTTCCTGGAACCGCCTAGAGGCTTGAAAAATGTCTAGGGTTACAGATTCACCGCCACACATGATCTTCATCTTTCCATAATCACAATCAATATTGGCGCGGGCAGTGGCTAAGAATGGTCTTCCAAGAATAATGGGGGCAAACTTAAGTGCTTCAGGTACCTCTATGTCCAGGACTAAAAATTCTACTGCGAATAGACAATCTTTGACTCGGACAAGAACATCTTCAACAATTCCCCTTGGTTTAATTGTAGATCGGTCGGCTAATTGGAGAGTAACCTCAACAGGCTTCAATTCACCGATCTTAAATTCCTCAAAAATAACTGTGGGGATAAGATTAATTGAGGCACCAAGATCCAACAGAACGTGATCAAATGAGGTATCATTAATGATAACTTGGATTAGGGGTGCGCCGGGATCTTTTCTCTTAAGAGGCAGTCGGCTCTGCACAACTGAGCTGACTGTCTCTGGAAGAATTACCTTTCCTAAATTCTTGGGTTGCCTTTTTGGAGTACATAAATCTTTTAGGAATTTTGCATAGGCAGGGATATACTTAATGGCATCTAGGATAGGGATATTAATTTCTACTTGCCCAAATAAATCCATTAATTCCTTCTCAGTGGGCTCGGATTTTGTCTTTTTCTTTTTTGAAGAGTGGAGGGCTTGTGGAAATGGGGCAGGGTTGCCCTGTTTTGCATGAATTGGTTCCTGAACAATAGGAGGGGAAGAGTTAATCTGTGTGTCATTAGAGTGGGTTTCTTTAACAAGCAGGGTATTGTGTGTGGTTTTCCCATTCCTCAAGGTAACTGCATTTGCAGTCTGGTTGTTTCTAGGATGAGGACGGGGGGCCTGGCTGTTATTGAAACCCGGCGGATGCTGAGGTGCTGGCTGAATAGGTTGACTGTGATATCCACCTTGAAATTGATTCCTTTGATTATTTGGGTTGGGCATGGGTTGGGATGGTAAATTCCCAATAGGTCGATGATCAGGAGTAACCTTAACTTGGTGTTGTAAATTGGTAATCATGCGGGTTACTTCTGTCATTTGAGTCTGCATTCCTTGCAGAGTTTTCATGACTTGATTATTAATATCATCCTGGGATGGTCCAGGTTGATACAAAGGTTGCCCATAATTCCCAAAATAGTTTTGTTTGGGAAAAGGAATCGGATTCGGGTTTTTCCAGGAGTGATTCAGGTTAGTCCTCCAATTTTGATTGGAAGTGTTGGAGGGGTTTCTAAATTGCTCCTGCAGAGCATAAATATTTTCCGAGGTGGAATCAAAAATATTTTGGTCAAAATTCCGAGTTAAATCTTGCGGGAAATCAGCCGGAATTTGCTGGCCAGTAGATGTGGCATCGATATTGTGTAGATTTTCTCTTCGGAGAATGTGTGGGGGGTTAGTGTGTGGAGAGTGGACGTGTGGAGCTTGTTTGTTTGTGAGCTTTTCTTTCATTTTCTTTTGGTGAATTTGCATCTGGTCCAGTCGTTGAGCTAACATATATAAATCATCATGTGTAACTGGAACAGAGGTGGTTTTGGAGTCAATTTAATGGACTCCGTGTCTGGGGTTCTGTGATCTGCCAAAAGTGTCCATCATTGAAGTCATGTTAAATGAGTTTTTACTCATTTCTTCAAAGAGAAGATAGGCACTTTCAGCGTCTTTGTTAAGAAAATTGCCCCCACATGGGGCATCCACAAATCGTTTTAATTGATCTTCTAATTCGTGATAGAAGATCTGCACTAGTTGCAATTGTGGAATTTCATGGTGGGGACAACTTCTTAGAAGTTCCTGAAATCTTTCCCAGGCTTCATGGAGGGGTTCACCATTTTTTTGTTGAAAGGTCGTTATAGATCTTCTTAATGCATTTGTTCAACCGATCGGAAAAATTTTTTTAAGAAAAGCACTTTTTAATTGGGGCCAGGTGGTAATAGGACGCCCAACTGTTCTAAACCAATGTGATGCTTTGTCTTTAAGAGAGAGAGGAAAGAGTCTCATTAACCACATGTCTTCCTGCACATTGTGGGAACGAGTGGTTTGAGCGAGAACAGTTAATTCCTCGAGATGACAAAAAGGGTCCTCTCTTGGAAGACCATGAAAATGCTTGATAAGGTTTAGAATGGCGGGTTTGATTTCGAAATCCCCTTGTGGTATGACCACCCCTGGTCTTTCCTCATAATTGGAAGGATCATAGAAATCCTTAAGAGGAACGACAGGCTGTTGGCGGGGTGGTGGATTTTGTCCTTGATTAGCTAGGTTCGTGACAGTCCTAGCTAGATCTTCTTGATTTTGTTGTAGTCGAGCCAAATGGTCGACCATTAATGCAAAGGGATTTGTATTATGGGTTATAATTGGAGGGCCACCAGGCCCTGCTGGTATTTCTGGTTGCTCCAAGTTAGGAAGGTGAGGGAGGGTGGAGTCAGCTTGTGGGTCAGCTGACGGGTTAGAAGTGGAAGCAGAATTTTTTTGACGGCTTCCTGGGTTTTCCATTTTTTTAGAAGACGAGGGGGAAGAAAACAATGATTTCTTGCTGCGGGTGGCGAAATCAGATGGTCCCTCGAGGTGTGGCTTTTAGGACCGTCGCCCGTGCATGCACTACTTGGAAGACTTGGAGGGGAGGAGAAGAGATAGAGATGAGAGAAAGTGTGCAAATCAAACAAACAAAACTAGACCTAACTTAAATGTGACTCCCTAATAACCTAAGACTTGGTCTATATAGGAAATAAGTAGTCAATAGTGAATACCCGTTCTGTCAACAAATCTAGCCAAGTTGCTTAAGGGGAGGTTTGGGCCCAAACGTTTCCTAAGGATGACCCCAGGTGCTTGTACAAACCCGCGCCTGGTCGTTTGACGCAGCCCCTCAGCCTGAACACCAGATACAGATGACAGAATTGGTATTAATTAAAGAGAACTTAAGACCTAAATAGCAAGCCTAAGTTGATCAAGCCTTAGGGGTCAAGTTGCTATAAATTTTAATTAGGTCTAGGATGCTATAGTGCACACGAAATCTGGAGGACGTTTATTGGGTTGTTGCCCTGTTATTTGATTTTTTTGTGTGTGTGCAGGAATTGGAGAGTGGCTCCAATGAAAATCAAGTTGTCACACAATTTTCTTGTATTTATGTCTTTTAGGATTCAATTTAATCAAATGTGTTTTAGGGTTTTTCTAATTAAATTTTCAAACAAGTTTGAAGATCCACAATCAAAGGAAAACAAGTTGTATGAGTGATTGTATATTTCCTTTTAATTGAGTCTCTAAAGAGAAAGAAAGAAACCCTAAGCCAATTATCCCTAAGATAGAAAATTACTACCAGTGAATTGATTTTTGGCTTTCTGAATTAAGTAGTGGTCCAAACAAGTCAAACAACACCACTACTTTGAATCAAATCAAACAAAGATTCCAGAAAATATTTTTGTACTATTTTAGGAATTTGTTTGATAATTATTTTGAATTTTTAATTGTACTGGTGTCAAAGTCCAGAAATGATACCTGTGGGTATTATGGACTTTTCAATACTACCATCGACCTCAGAAAATTTTTGTGATTTTATATGATGTGTAAAATTCCACAAGGATTCAAGCAAGATAAATTTCACAAAAATTGGATGAGTATAAAAATTATAAAAATTCACGGACAGTAGTAAAATAGGAAGATTAAAGGGTGTGACCCCTCTGCAATCCATGAATTTTTAAAAATTAAATAGAAATCCAATTTATCTGAAATTTGGAACAGATGTTCCAAAATTAATTGGGAATCACTCTATAAAATTTTATGATTTTAGGAGGCCTGTGGTGTTAGGAATCGATTTTTCAAGTCCGGACAGAAATTTAGACCTGAAAAATAGAACACCAATACTTACAATGGAGTGATGCTAAAGAAGCATACAAGCAAACAATAGATTTTATAAGGCACCACTCCACTTAATCAAGTTGTTTGGGATCCTGAAAGCCAAGTTTAATAAGTTTTTGGTAGTTTTAATTAATTATGTGACCAGAAAGAGGAACCAACCTGAATTTCGCGGGAAGAAAAGGAACTTTAAGCTCTTGCTTCCAGATTCCCACCTTCCCGCTGTAGTTTCTGCACACACAAAAGAAAGAAAGAGAAGGGGATGAGATCCACTTCAAGCAAGAGAAAATTAATTAAAGCAAAGCCGTGCCTCCCCGGCAACAGCGCTAAAAAGTGATAGCGAAATACGCGTGATTTGTAAAAGCGGGTTTTTAACGTCGTTGTAACACGCGAATTCGCTTTAGCTTTTAAATTTATATCCTAGATAGGGGAGTATCTAGGGTCGTCCAAGGGGGCAAAAATTGCAAAATTAATCCTCTTGCTTACAGATAGATCTCAACTTTCTTTTTGATATTTTTCAATATGTAAATTTTTTTGTATTTTGAAAAGACGAGGGCAAACTGCAGATTGAAGCGAAAAGAACTAACACCTACAAATGATTAACTAAAATCTAAAAGATAGAAATATCTTCTTCCTAAGCTCACTCTAGGCAAGTGGAGGCCTAGGGTAATTAGGAAGAAGAGGTAAAACAAGTGGTAGAACCAAAAACAACTGCAATAAAAAGCTAAAAGAAGGCAATTTGATTGAGTAGAATGAGTGTTCTTTTCAAGGACAAGTAGAGGAATGCTTCTACTAGAATTAAACAATCTAAAAGCAAGAAAAGAAACACAAATCCTCTTAAAAAAAATGGTGAAGAAGGGAGTCTTCTTGCTCCAAGCCTAGCTGCTCCTTGGCTTGAAAAGAGAGCCTCCTTCTTCTCCTTCCTTGAGAGCTCCTCCAAGGTGGAAGCTTCCACCTTCAATGCTCTCTCCAAGGGGTGGGCGTGCACCACCCTCAAGAACTCCTCCAAGATGGCGTGGACCACCATCAAGATCTCCTCCAAGATCTTCCTTGCCTGGCTTCTCCTTTGGCTGGCGTGACCCAAGAGAGAAGGGAAGAGGGGAAGGCACCAAGGGGACAGAATATCCCCTTAATCTTCTTGTTCTTCTTCTCTCTTGGACGTGGGCTTCTTGGTGGAATATGAGAGTGAAATTGCTAGCCAAGGATGGCTTGAATGGTGGTGGGTAGTGGTCTTTTTGTAGGGTAGGATGGGGGGTTAAGGTGCCCCTTGAAATGGAGGGCTAGGATGGAAGAATGGAGGTGGTTGGTGATCCTATGGCTAAGGAGAGTTGGCGCCAACCCAAGGGGTGTTAAAGGGGGTAGTTATGGTGGTGTTGGTGTCTTTTGGTGGTGGAGAGACACCACCATGTTGGCGCCAACATGGGGTCTTCTAGAAGGGGGGTTAGGTGGATGGTGGAGATGAATTCAAGGGAAATTGTGTGGTGGAGATGAGGGGGGATTTTGGAGGGAAAACTGGCACCATTAAGGGGGTGGTTAGGGTAGTTTTTGGTGCCACTTTTAGGTGTCTTTTGGAGGTGGTGGGTAGGTTAGGTTGGTGCCAAGTAGGTTAGCTTATGTGGAGCTTAGGTGGAGCTAGTTGGGTGGAGTTGTTAGGTGGGTTTTTGGGGTGGTACAAGCCAAGGAAGTTGGAGCATAGCTAAGCTAAGCTAAGCTAAGCTAGCTTAGCTAATGGAGGAGTAGAGGAGAAGGTGTTGGAGCTAGAGTTTGGAGGGAGGAGCTGAGGAGGAGAAGTCTGGAGTTGAAATTGGAGCTGGCTGCTACTGAAGAGGCTAGCATGGAGCTATTCTAGCTGGCTTAGCTTGCTAGTTCTTTGCTAGCTACTAAGCCAAGCTAAGGTAAGCTAGCTTCTACCATAATGAGCTAAGGTGAACTGGGTCTGGTGCTCCCGGGGAGAATCAAGCTCGTTGAGGCAGCTAAGGTAGCTTAGCTCAACTGAGTTGAGCTAAGCTGAGTCCCCGGGAGCTGGACTTGAGCTTCCTGAGCTAGGATGAGTTCTTCTTCAGCTAGCTGGAGCTGAGTGGAGCTGGATGTAGCTGGATCTGAGCTGAGGCGAACTCCTGTCAACTTAGCTGAGCTAGCTAGAGCTCCCTGTGGACTAGTGGGAGCTGAGATGAGCTAGACTCAGCTAAGTTGAGCTGGATCTGAGCTGACTTGAGCTAAGGTGAGCTAAGGTGAACTCTCTTGAGCTGCCATCCAGCTGAGATTAGCTGAATGGAGCTGGGATGAGCTAACCCTAGTTCAAGTAAGCTAGGTTCCAGCCGCGGTGAGCTGGATCAAGCTGAGGTGAGCTGGATTAGGCTGAGTTCCAACTAGTCTGGGCTTCTCCTTCACCATTTGCCTTCCTGAGTGCTAGGGTTTTAGGGATCTATATATCTGTACATCCCTAACACTCACAAAAACATATTAAACAGACAATAAAAAATGCAATGCATGCCTAACCTATTTTATGCCTAAATGCAGCCCAAAAACCCATTTGCGGAGTAAAATCCTAAGAGCTAGGTTTGTTTTAATGCATAAGAATGATGATAAACTAGCGTTTATCAAGAGGCATAGCTGGCATCAGGGAGAGGCTTCCCTTCCTTTCCACCGTAAAGGAGAGCCTGCACCATGGAAGCCGCACGCACTATGGCCCTCTTAGTGTGCACTGGGGCGCCACCGCGAACCCCCTCACAATGCAACCGCTCTAGCAAGCACGTGCCCGCCTTCATTGCATGTGCTGCCCGTGCGTTCAGTAGCACCGCTCAACGGCCCCCTCACCGCGCCACGACGCTTGCCTACGCTCCAGCAAGCACGTGCATTCCCTCTTCTTCTTCTTCCTCTGCTTCCTTTAACCCGCCTACAAACAACCAAAGGAACCCACCACAGCACCTCCGCACGCAGCCAACCATCTCGCTGGCCACGCTCGCGTGTAGCCGTGTTGATGCGAAGTTTGGCGTGATTTGTAAAAGTAGGTTTTTGTGTCGTTGTAACAAGCCAAATCGCATACGCTTTTAAATTTATATTCCTAGATAGGGGAGCATCTAGGGTTATCCAAGGAGGCCAAATGCTTGCAAAATTAAATCCCTTGCTTGGAAATCAAGCTCAACTTTCTTTTTGGTATTTTAAATATATATATATATATTTTAGTTTGAAATAATAAGGGCAAAGTGCGAATTGTGATGGAAAAGTGCTAACACCTAAAATACTAAGCTAAAACTTAAGAGATGAAAATGTCCACTACCAAAGCTTACTCTAGGCAAGTGGAGGCTTAGAGTAATTAGGGAGTGGAAGTAGAAGAACTGCTAGAACAAAAGTAACAATTGCAAAAAGAAATTAAAAAGAAGGTAATTTAATTAAGCAGAATTTGTGTTTTCTTACAAAGACAAGTAGAGGAAAGCTTCTACTAGAAAAAATATAAAAGCAATAGAAGAAACACAAATCCTCTTGCAGAATATGGTGAAGAAGGGAGTCTTCTTGCTCCAAGCCTAGCTGCTCCTTGGCTTGAAAAGAAGGTCTCCTTCTTCTCCTTCCTTGAAAGCTCCTCCAAGGTGGATGCTACCACCTTCAATGATCTCCTTCAAGGGTGGGCATGCACCACCCTCAAGCTCTCCTCCAAGGTGGCATGGACCACCTTCAAGACCTCCTCCAAATGTCTTCCTTGCCTGGCTCCTCCTTTGGCTGGCGTGGACACAAGAGAGAAGGGAAGAGGGGAAGGCACCAAAGGGACAGAATATCCCCTTAATCTTCTTCTTCTTCTTCTCTCTTGGGCGTGGTCCTTAGGTAGAGTATGAGAGGAAATTTGCTAGCCAAGGATGGTTTGAATGGTGGTGGGTAGTGGTCTTTTTATAGGGTAGGATGAGGGGTTAAGGTGACTCTTGAAATGGAAGGCTAAGATGGGAAGATGGAGGTGGTTGGGGATCTTATGGCTAAGGGTAATTGGCGCCAACCCAAGGGGCACCTAGGTGGTGGTAATGGGTGGTGGCACCCCTTGAAGTTGGCGCCAAAATGGCTTCTAGAAGAGCGGCTTAGGTGGTGCCAAGTAGGGTTCTAGAAGGAGGGGTAGGTGGATGGCTAGGATGGGTTGTAGGGTTATGTGTAGGGCCATGATGTGGGGGTGTTTAGGAGGGAAAAGGTGGCGCTAATAAGGAGGTAGTTAGGGTGGTTTTGGCACCACTTTATGGTGTCTTTTGGAGGTAGTGGGTAGGCTAGGTTGGCACTAAGGTGAGGTGGAAGTAGGGGTAGCTTATGTGGAGCTTAGGTGGAGCTAGTTGGTGGAGTTGTTAGGTGGGGTTTTTAGGTGGTAAAAGCCAAGGGAGCTGGAGCATAGCTAAGCTAAGCTAAGCAAAGCTAGCTTAGCTAATGGTGGAGTAGAGGAGGTGTTGGAGCTAGGCTTTCGAGGGAGGAGCTGGATCTGAAGAATCTGGAGCTGAAGTGGAGCTAGTAGCTACTAAAGAGGTCAACATGGGGCTACTCTAGCTAGCTTAGCTTGCTAGTTCTTTGCTAGCTACTAAGCCAAGCTAAAGTGAGCTGGCTTTTGTTGAATGGAGCTGAGGTGAGCTGGGTCTGGTGCTCCCGGGGAGGATTGAGCTGGTTGAGACAGCTAAGGTAGCTTAGCTCAACCAAGTTGAGCTAAGCTGAGTCCTCGAGAGCTGTACTTGAGCTTCTTGAGCTGGGATAAGTTCTTCTTCAGTTGGATAAAGCTGAGTGGAGCTGGATGTAGCTGGATCTGAGCTGGGATGAACTCCAGTCAACTCAGCTGAGCTAGCTAGAGCTCCCTGTGGACTAGTGGGAGCTAAGATGAGCTAGATTGAATTAAGTTGAGCTGGATCTGAGTTGACCTGACCTAGGGTGAGCTAAGATGAGCTCTCTTGAGTTGCCATTCAACAGAGATTAGCTGAATGGAGTTAGGATGAGCTAACCTTAGTCCAATTGAGCTAGATTCCAACTGTGGTGAGCTGGATCAAGCAGAGTTCCAGCTAGTCTGAGCTCCTCCTTCACCATTTGCCTTCTTGAGTGCTAGGGTTTTAGGGATCTGTATACCTGTTCATCCCTAACACTCACAAAAACACATTAAAACAACAAGAAAAAATGCAATGAATGCCTATCCTAGTTAATGCCTAAATGCAGCCCAAAAACCCGTTTGCAGAGAAAAATCCTAAGAGCTAGATTTGTTTTAATGCATAAGAATGATGATAAACTGGCATTTATCATGCGCCCGCACGCAGCGTGCCTACGGGCAGTCATGCCCTTGTGCGCGCGCAGCAACCACCTGAGTGTGGCTGCAGTCCTTGCCGCCCATCTCCGCCGATACCTGCTGTCCGGCCTGCCGCCACCGGCCATCTCCTACCTTACCATCATCGTCTACGAGATCCTCTCCTCCGGTGGAACTCCTCCACCCGAGCAAACTGCCGGCGACGCCTCCTCTAATGTGCGGCGAAGAGAGAGGAAGTTTCCTCTGTTTTTAAGTGAATTAAAATTTACACTTTTTGCCATTGTCAATTTAATATTTGGATTATTTTATTCAGGTGAAATTGCACGAGTGCACTTACAATTTTGTGAATTGGCTTAACTTATGCGTATCATTTAACATTGAAATTTAATTCTGATTTGCATGCAATTCAAAATTACATGATATGCCACTACACATGCATTATCTACATACTTTTGGGAGCTTGATTTCTGATGTAAAATTTATATAAATAGATCATAACTTCTCATGAAATTGCAAGTTCCATTTAGAGCAGCATATTCATCGAATTGATTTCGCAAAGGTGTTTGCGAACATGATGACTCTCTACTCGTGAATTTATTGGATCTATTCCTCCCTGTGGATACGACATCCTTTTTGTGGTTTAAATTGATGCCTATTTTAATATTTGATTGAGAAATTTCCACCACATAAATTACAACAACATATCATTCTATTATCTTCTTAATCAAGCAAAATTCTCTCCATCACCCTACTACCTAAGCTCCAGCAAAAAGACCACCTATCCACCCTCCATTACTTATTCTGGTGCCAACTATCCCTTTCATCACCACCCTACATCCACCATCAAAACCCATCTCCACCCTCCATTTTTTCCCTCCAAAATCAATACCTTCTAGAAGGTATTTTTGTAGGGAAAACCAAGGTGCCTCTTCATTTCCCTCCCATTTTTCCCTCCAAAAATATCCAAGCACCCCTTCATTTCCCTCCAAGAAAAACACCATAACTACCCCCCTTCCCATCCTATAAATACCCTACCCTACCACCACATAATTCCCATCCTCCCATTAGATAATTTCCACCTTACTTCCACCTAAACTTATGGCCAAGAAGAAGGAGTAGAGAAGAAGATTAAGGGGGCACATCACCCACCCCCTTGGTGCCTTCTTCTCCCCATTCCTTCCCTTTGTGCCATGCCAAGAAGGAGGAGGATCTTCACCACCAGGAGGACGGCCAGGCAAGGAGAAGAAAGGGTGGTGCACGTCCACCCTTGAAGGAGATCATTGAAGGTGGTAGCTTCCACCTTGGAAGACACCATCTTGGAGAAGCATAGTAAGGAAGAAGAAGGAGGAGCCCTTTTCAAGCCTAGGAGCTACTAAGTTTGGAGCAAGGAGCTTCACCTCTTCACCATCTTCATCATTAGGACCTTTAGTTCTTATTTTATTTTTATACCTTGATAGTTGTAGGACAAGCTTTCCTCTATTAGGGTTTTATGTAAAACATTTTGGTCCTAATTTTAAAGTTGCCTTAAATTTTTGTTGCACTTTTTATTACATTACTTGCCTTATCTCTAGTGTAATTTCACTCCCTTTTTCTAATTAACCTAAGCCTCCATGCGCCTTGGTTGAGCTTAGAAAGAGGTTATATTTTGTCACTTAGATTTTAGCATTTTAGGTGTTGTTCTTTTCCCGCCAACAACTCGTTTTTCCCGTTTTTTCAAAACCCTAAAAAAAATATATATTTGAAAATACCAAAAAGAAAGTTGAGATCGATTTTCCAAGCAAGGGATCTGATTTGCAAACACTTTGGCCTCATTGGACAACCCTAGATACCCCACTATCTTGGTTATAAATTTTTGAGTTGATTGGTTTTACGCATTACAATGACATATTTTAAAAATCGCATAATTTTCTGTATCAAGCCTTTGTTAATCACGTTTTGCGAGTTTGGCTATGGCTGAGAAGGAAGGGATCCTTGTTATTTACAGTCCAACAACTGGCTCAACTGTCCCTTCACTTATGCCATTTCCTCCTGGTGTTTCTGGTTCATGTCAGCCATCATTTTCATGAAGGTGTACATTTGGTTTTGTGGGGGAGGGGCCGCCCAATTCAGATTATAGGGGGTTCTAACCAGTGGACCTTGCTGATAGGAGGTCAGGTTTGGCTGATGGTTTGGCCAGGGTTGGTTCTGAAATTGATTCGATTTCTAATTCATCCAAGCAAAGTTCGAGTGATTACGCCATCCGACGTTGTAGGTGTTGGAGAAGGGGTCAGGTTTGGAATAACCTTAGATAGCCTGGACATCTTCAAAGATAAAAGGTGTCGAGGGGGAGGGAGGAGAATAATCAGTGGTTGAGGAAGCGAAGGTCCCCCCCTAGAACATGGACAGGGGTTGTCCCAGGTGCATCTGGCTTAGTGGCTGAACTAGGTTGACATTGTGAGCTCCCTTTACTAGGGAGAGAGTCTGTAGCAGGTTCCTAGTCTAGTTCAATAGTTCATCTATCTTCTTATCCACCAATTCCACTCGATCCAACTTCTTGGCAATAATATCCATGTCAACCATTCCAGAATTTGCTTGTACCTCATAGATCCCACCACGGGGTTGACTAGATCGACTGAACTGGGTCATGGAGGCATTGTTGAGCGAATTTTTGCTCATAGACTTGAAAAGCTCAAACGTGCTTTCCTTGTCTTTGTTTAGAAAGTTTCCTCCACATGAGGCATCGACAAAATTTTGAAGGTTGCTGTCTAGATTGTGGTAGAAGACCCTAGCCAATTGCCACCTTGGAACCTCATGGTGTGGGCATTTCCTCAACAATTTGTTAAATCTCTCCCATGCCTCATGGAATTGTTCCCAGCTTTGAAGTGTAAAGGTGGTAATGTCTCTTCTGAGGGCATTGGTCTTTCCTATGGAGAAGAATTTCTTTAAGAATGCATGCCTCAGTTCTTCCCAGGTAGAGATAGGTCTTCCTAAAGTTATAAGCCAGTGAGATGCTTTAGCTCTTAGTGAGAAGGGGAACATCTTAATCAAAACAATGTCTAACCTGATGTTCCTAGGCTTGACAGTCCAGGCGATCCGGTCGAGGTCCTTTAGGTGTTGGAAGGGGTCCTCATTTGAGCTCCCATGGAAGTGGCTTTGAATTAGACTCAAGACATTAGGTTTTAGCTCAAAATCATCTCCACCTTCGGGGACCCTAAGATGTGGTTCCATCTAAATAGTAGACGGATCGTAAAAGTCACGGAGGGGCCTAGGTTGGTTTTGGAATTGTGGTGGATCAGGTGGTGGTTGCCCCTACGGGTTCTACAACTGGTGTATGGCTTGCATGATAGTGTGGATCTGCTTCTGCTGAAGCTGGTGGTTTGCATTAATCAGGGCCTGGATGATGGCCATCGTATTTGGTGGAGGTTGGTCCTCAACCTCATCTACTCCAAGTTCGGCCATATCTCTAACAAGATCAAGTCTCCCCCGAGTTTCCCGTCCTAAAATAAACAGCTCGGGATGAAGTGATTGTCTCCCATGCATACACTAGAGAAGAACGGGGAGGGATGCGAAGAGAAACAGATGCGAGAAGCATGTGTGCTCAAACAAGCAGACAAGACTAGTCCTTATAGTATATTCCTTAGGGGACCTAGAAATCTCAAAAGGAACAATCAAGTCTGTAGGCACATAACTACCCTTCCCAAGGCTAATTTGGCCAGGTTGATTACGAGGGGATTGTGGGGAAGGTTCTTCCTTTGGCTTGCGCCACCGGTTCCGTAGATCCCACAACTGTAGTCGTTTGACACTTCCCCGTAGCTTAGTTACCAAATTTTACGAAGGGAATGAAGGCCAAGTGCCTAGCAACCGAAATCATGCCTTTTGAGACTTAAACCAATCCTACCTAGGGCATGTCTACTCTATTTTAATGAGGGCTTAGGTTAGTGCTTGTGCTCAAGACATGTGATGAGGCATTAATTGGGGTGGTGCCTTTTAGTTATCCAATTCAAATGTGTGTGTGTTTATCGCACTTGATCGAGTTTTAAAAGATAATACGTTGTAATATAGCTGACAAAGCGTTCAAACAAATAGATAATTTTATTACTTCAAAACTAGAGTATCCGAGGTCGAACACAGGGAGCAATCTGAGTACTTTTAAAAATCAAAGAATACAACTTTTAAATGAAAGATAATTGATTCACAGAGAGATTTAAAAAAAATAGTTGCTGAGAGAGAACATAATTGGACGTCTGATTTCTTTATCAGACGTCTTAAATGTAGTGTAGTCTTCCTGTTTGGCCTTCTTTCTTGGTTTTTGCTTTCTCTGCAGTCTTCCTCCTTACTTCTCTCTTCTGCCTTCTTCTTCTTCTTTGTAGGTTCTTCTTCTTCTTTTCTTCTGATCTACAGGGCTTCTTCTTCCTTGAACCTCTTTCTCTTCTTCTCTCTTTCCTGTGAAGGCTTCTTCTTCCTTGGTCTTCTTCCTGCCTTTGCTTCTTTTCTCCTCTGTCCTCTTCTTCTTTTTGTCGGCAGTCCCTCTTTTCTTCCTTCTCTTCTCTGCGCAGCCTCTTCTTCTGCTTCTTCTCTTCTTTTTCTCCTTGCGGCTAAGTCTCTTTTCTTCAATGCTCGGCCTGCCTGCATAGGAGAGCAAAACCTACCCTGTCCCTCTACCCGTGCATCTCTCTCTCTCTGAAATTCACTCAAGGACGCTCTCCCAGAGCCACGGGTAACCGGGTCGGATTTCGCACCCGAGACCAGGTGCACCAGCAGGTGGGTGATGCACAAGGAGTGCTCAGGTTGGGTCGGGTCGGAGCCCACCAGATCCACGAGGTGAAACACGGACGAGGCGAGAGTGGGATAAGGTGAGGGACCTCACCCCTGTGCGTTCGGAGGCGAATAGCAGAAAACACAAAAACAATTTAAAGCATTCCTGTGCTTTGCGTTTTGCCGATGTGGGACTATCAAGCCTACCCCAATCTCGCACGCGCCCGCAGAAGATTCTTCGTGCAATTGTCAAGGCTGTAGGCTTCGCAGTGCTACTTGCTGGACCAGATGGCTCCACACTGCTCACGTGAGTCCACTGCACCTGAAGCCTGGAGCTGCTGACGCCTGGAGCTGCTGCGAAGCTGCTTCAACCGTCAATGGCGGTAGGAGCTTCGATACTGTCACACTCAAAACAAGCCTCTCGGCTTAATCAGACCAGCTGGGCACCTTCTCCGCGGCACGGTGAAGGTGGTGAGCCATGTGGCAGGCCGTGGGATGGCCTAGGCATGCATGCATAGGTCAACCTGTGGCTGGGGGTGTGGGTGTGTTCTGGGGAGTGTGGTGGAGGCGTAGAGGGATGGTGGATGGGCGGAGGTTGTTCCTTGTGGTGAGGCGGAGCATCTGAGTTGGTCGGCGAGTCGTGTGGAAGGGCAGAATGGTGGGAGCGGCTCGCCGGAGGTCGGTCAGAGGCGAGGAAGATGGAGGTGGTCAGCGATGGTCGAGGGGCAATTTCATGAAATAAAAGGGGGAAAAGAGAGAGGGGAAGATGGAGAATGTATTAAGCCTAACTACAGGGACGAAGGGGGATGGAGAGGCAGACAACTGTACCTGCTGTCGCCGGAGAAGAAGCTTCCCAGTGGAGGAAGACGGCGGCGACGACGGGGCTGAGGCGGCATGCGCGGGTATTGCGCGACGCGAAGGAGAATCAGGAAAATGTCTCTGCCACTGGTTTTATGGCAGAGCGAAGAGGGAGGGAAGGGGGGCTCGCCGGAGCTCGCTGAGTTCTTGGCCGGAGAAGAATAGACGAATTGGAGGTGGACGTCCGGCCAAGTCAAGCTGAAGATCTGCGGCCGGGTCTGGGGATCCTTTTATAGGTGTGGGCCGAACTTTCTAGTGCGTGGAGGGCGCGCAATCATCTCTGCCGGCTCGCAGGAGAAGGAAAGAGGGTGGATACCCAAATCCCTCGTGCGTTCGCACGAGAGATTGGGTTCACACCAGAGATCGTGATTGGCTTTAGATGGAAGGGAATTCCTCAGAGAATCTCCCTTCCATTTCTAGGGAGGAATCTCTGAGGAATCAGAGAGTAATCCCTCTCTAAACCTCGCCGGAGGTCAACTCTGCCCTAGCAATGGCCGCAGGACCTGATTGCAAAGGTGGCGAGGAAATTAGGGTGCTCTCTGCAATGATTTTCAAAAGATAGGGGCCAAATTATGATTTGGGTGTACTAAATTGCAAAGTCGGTCAAGATGACCTCCCCTTAGGTCCAAATTTTGGTACAAACCTAATTTGGACCTAAGGAATCTAATGGTGAAGTTGGATTTTTGGTTCGACCTCGTTTGACAGGACATTTTGCGTAAAAACCTAAATTAGGTCAATTAATGAGCTAGGACCCTATTCTAGGTCAAACTAGGTTCCAAAGGCCAAATTAAGTGTTCTAAACCCTAGAGGATATTTTTCAATGATTTTTAGAGGGTTTACTTGATTTTTATTCTGACTAGAACCTTGTTAATTTAAGCGGGTCTATTCTAGGGTTACCAAATGTCATTTAATTCCTAAATTGCACATGAACCCATTTTTGATTGAATCAACCCACTTTTTATCTTATTTAGACCATTTGACCTATGCTTTGCCTCTGAGAAATCCCATTTATGCACTGCAATGGTAAAATTGCAGTTTTAACCTTTAATTCATGTTTTCTTCTTAGAGCACTTATTCCTTCATTTAGGCCTTCTTCTAGGTTATGTAGGAGCTTTTATCTTCTTTATTGGGTCAAAATGAGCTAGTTGTGGCTCATGATGAGGCTCTCATCATACCCCTATGCCTAGCTTTTGCTAGTCCCTTAGTAAAATTCCAAGGTTTTAACTTCCGTTCTAGACCTAGAGTGTCTGTCAACAATCATGATAAGTCCTTCTTTTCTTTTGTGATTAGGTTGGAATGCCGACAATAGGCCTAGAGGTACTCAAGTACCAACCAAAATCCGGACCTGACCCGCTTTAGCCTCAGTCCTCCGCAAAGGTTTCTACGGCCCACAAAAACTAACTTAGGGTTTGTTGGACTCCGAGGTTAAAGCACCGGTGCTTGAGACATTTTTAGCCTAAGTTCGGTTTACAGTGCATTTTTTGTAAGAGAAATATAGAAGATTTATTTGTTTGGAGAGCTTTTCTCTCTCTTTTCTTTTTATTTCTAGCTTTGGAATAGCTTCTCAACATGGTCTGTATCAGATTCCTCGTCCCCATCATCAATCCTCAAGGGTCCCTGGCTTTCGAGATTTCAAGATAATCCTGCCCTTGGAAACCCCCAGAACCCTGGCTTTCGAGATTTCGAGATAATCCCACCCATGGCGTTCCGTGGCCGAATTCAGACCCTGGCGATCGACATTTCGTGATAATGCCACCCATGGTATCTGAACCAGCAGAGTGCTTACATGCCCCCAGTAGGATATTTAAATATCCTAAGAGACAAGCACCGAGGAGACGATATGTTGTTACGCATCTTCGAGGGGAATTTCCCGCCTCTCCGCGTCGGGAACTCGTCCAAATCAATTTGTGTTGATTGGCCGCTCCTAATCTAGGTGACTTTTGTAGAACATTAAATGCTTTTGCGTGATTTGGATGTTTATGCGCACCGAACCAGACTGTGTGTGAATTTGGGGTGCTTAGGTTACCGAATCCCGCAAACCGGAGGTCAGTTAACGAGGCTGAATACTTCCTAAGCCTTAGACCTAATACTTAAGCTTCGCATTTTCCTCAACCTCTTGAGGATTATCCAGATTTTAACGGATACGTGAATTTTTAAGCTAAAGAATCTAGCCCAAGAGGCCTAAGACCTGTGTTCCCGCTAATCTCTTGTTATGTCTCTTTAGCACTTTTTCTTTTTCTTGATTTGGTCTAGAACTTTAGTTAACCCCTTAATCTTTTACTAATGACTATTTCTTTTCATTTTCATTTTGTGCTCCTTTTTGTCATTTTACTCTTTTTTTTCCTCTTCTCATTTGTATGACCCTAAATTGTTCCTCCCCTCCTTCAAGTCTCTTTTTTTTTTATTGAAATTTTTCTGACGTTTTGCACTTTCATACCCCCCCATGCCTAAGATTTGCAATGTCCCCATTGTAAATTAGGTTGGTTCGATTTCAGCTTAGTTCATGCATTAGGATAGGTGTGTGGTGAGTGAATGGGTCGAAGTGACTTGTTGCGAACGATTTCTAATCTCGGGTAGGGATACCTGAGGTGAAGTCGGCTATTCTAATGGATGAACCCTAAAGTGCAATATGAATTCCGCATAGAGATGTCAGAAAAGGTTTTAGGTTTTTCAAAGAATGACGGGTTGCCTCCCGTTAAGTGCTGAGTTTTATGCCATCGGCTGGGCGCAATGAGCTCAAGAGGAATGGAGGGTAAAGGATGACTTAGCCAAATTTATATAGGTCATGTCAATGAACGTCTTGAGTCTCTGACCATTCACGACAAAGGATTCAGAATCGTGGCTGAGTGGGCTGATTTCAATGGCTCCATTTCCGAAGATTTGTTGGACTAGGTAGGGTCTGACCCACTTAGATCTTAGCTTTCCTGGGAATAATTTGAGTCGGGCATCAAAGAGTAAAACCTTTTGACCAGGATGAAAGACCTTTCTAGAAATGTGTTTGTCGTGAAAAGCTTTAACCCGTTCATTGTAAATTCGCGAGTTCTCATACGCATCGTGGCGTAATTCATCGATCTCGCTCATTTGAAGTCTTCTGTGGGTTCCAGCCATAGAAAGATCTAGATTGCAGGTCCGTACTGCCCAATAGGCTTTATGCTCCAACTCGACGGGGAGGTGACATGCCTTCCCGTACACTAGTCTGAAGGGAGACATTCCTAATTGGGTCTTGTGAGCAGTCCTATAGGCCCACAATGCTTCCGGAAGTCGAGAAGAACAGTAACCTGAATGATCTTCTTGATCTCTCAGTTAGATAGCTCAGCTAGACCAATAGTTTGGGGGTGGTAAGGAGTAGAGACTCGGTGTGACACCCCGTATTTGGTCATTAGTGACCTGAATTGAGCGTTAGTGAAATGGGTCCCTCCGTCGGAAATTATAGCACGTGGGATCCCGAACCTTGAGAAAATATTTCGATGAAGGAATTTTATAACAACTTTATGATTGTTGGTTCGGGTCGGAATGGCTTCTATCCACTTGGAAACATAGTCAACTGCGAGTAAGATGTATTCGAAGCCATCCGAGATCGGGAAGGGTCCCATGAAATCAATCCCCCAAATATCAAAAATTTCGCATACCAAGATTGCCTGTAGAGGCATCATGTCTCGATGGCTCATGTTGCCCAGAGTCTGGCAATGGGAACATGCCTTACAGTGATCGTATGCATCTTTGAAAATTGTGGGCCAGTAAAAGCCACACTAGAGGACTTTTGATGCGGTTTTATGTCCTGAAAAATGTCCACCACATGCTTGGTCATGGCAAAATGAGAGTATGTCTTTGATTTCTACTTCCGCGATGCATCGTCGAATTATCTGATCAGCACCAATGCGGAATAGATACGGGTCTTCCCATAGGTAATACTTGGCATCGGAATGCAATTTGTCCTTTTTGGACTTCGGCCAATCGGGCGGAATCTGATGTGATGCTAGGTAATTAACTATATTAGCGAACCATGGAAGACTTGTACTGATAGTCAGGAGGTGCTCATCAGGAAAATGTTCTATGATAGGTCCGGAAGGGTCAATTATTTCAGAAGGAAGGTGGGACAAGTGATCAGCTACCACATTTTTCTTTCTCGCCTTGTCACGAATCTCGAGGTCAAATTCTTGCAACAGCAAGATCCATCGGATTAATCGAGGTTTCGCGTCCTTCTTTGCAAGGAGATGCCTCACAGCTGTGTGATCCGAGTATGTGATAACACGGGAACCCAGAAGGTATGATCTGAATTTTTCCAGGGCAAATACTACGGCCAGCAGCTCATTCTCAGTAACTGTATAGTTACGCTGACCCTCATCCAGTGTTTTACTGGCGTAGTAAATGACCACAGGTTTCCCATCAATTTTCTGCCCCAAAATCGCTCCTACAGTGAAGTCAGATGCATCGCACATGATCTCAAAGGGTTGAGACCAATCAGGGGACTGTAGGATTGGGGCTTGGGTGACTCGGTCACGTAGGATCTCAAATGCTTGAGTGCATTCCTTGGAAATTTTGAAAGGCACATCCTTGGAGAGAAGATTGGTCAGGGGACGCACGATTTTGGAGAAATCAAGGATAAATCGATGGTAGAAACCGACATGCCCCAAAAAAGATCGGATGTCCTTAATCGAGCTAGGCATAGGGAGCTTGGAAATCAGGTTAACCTTAGCTCGATCCACTTGGATGCCTTTCTCCAAGATTAAATGTCCCAGGACAATTCCCTCTGGCACCATGAAATGGCTCTTTTCCCAGGAAAGAACCAAATTCACCTTGATGCACCGCCTGAGTATTTGGACCAAGTGTTGGAGGCAATCGTCAAATGATTCTCCAAAAACTGAAAAGTCATCCATGAAGACTTCCAGATAATCACCTACCATATCTGAGAATATAGCAAGCATGCACCGCTGAAAAGTTGCAGGTGCATTGCAGAGATCGAAAGGCATCCTTCGAAACGTGTACGTCCCGAAGGGGTAGGTGAATGTGGTATTTTCTTGGTCCTCTGGATGGATTGCCACCTGGTTGTAACCGGAGTACCCGTCAAGAAAGCAGAAGAACCTATTTCCCGCTAGTTTTTTGAGGATCTGATCAATAAACGGTAGTGGGAAATGATCCTTCTTCATGGAGGAATTGATTCTTCTGTAATCATTGCAGACTCTCCACGAGTTAGCTATTCAGGTAGGAATGACTTCTCCGACTTCAGTCGTGATAATGGTAAGTCCTGCCTTTTTGGGCACCACTTATATTGGACTCACCCAACGACTGTCGGAGATCGGGTAGGTGATCCCTGCATCTAACCACTTTATAATCTCCTTTTTCACGACCTCCTGTAGGTTAGGGTTTAGGCGTCTTTGCATTTCTCTTGAAGGTCGTGCGCCTTCTTCTGTGTAGATTCGATGTGTGCAGCATGAAGGGCTTATGCCAGTCAAATCATCGAGAGTCCATCCAATGGCTCTACGATGTTGCTGGAGAACAAAAATCAAACGGAGTTCCTGGTCAGGTGTGAGTCGAGAGTTGACAATCACAGGAAACGTCTGATTTGAATCCAAAAACACGTACTTTAGATGTTCGGGAAGGGGCTTGAGTTCCATGACAGGATTTTCAGCAGCAGCGGGTGGTTCAGGGTTTGTATTAGGAGCAATGGTAGGAGTCATAGGTGTGTCTAGATCATGTTCGCACTCCTATGTTAGCGGGTTTTGATTTTCTAGTGGTTGATCAGGGATAATCAGGTTGTCCTCTATATGCAATTCATCAACCATGGCTCTGATATCACATATTTCCTCTATAACCCCACAATTAATCCCTTGTTGGGCCTTAAAAATGTCAATCTTTAGGTTTTGGTTCCCAAATTTTAATTCTATCTGGCCCTCTTCGCAGTTTATGTTGGCCCTAGCAGTGGCCAAAAAGGGTCTCCTTAATATGATTGGTGTGTCCCTTGGGTTCTTAGGTGCATCCATGTCCAGTACTATGAAGTCCACTGGGAAATAGAAATCTCGTACCCTAACAATGACATCCTCGAGTATTCCTCTAGGTGACTTGATGGATCGATCGGCTAACTGCAATGTCACCTTAGTGGGTTTAAGTTCAGATTCTTCTAGGTGGTCGAGGAGGGATGTAGGTATTAAATTTATGGAGGCACCTAGGTCTAGTAAGGCTCTATCAAATTGGGTTTCACCAATTTTACAGGAAATCAAGGGAGTTCCTGGGTCTTTAGCCTTGGGTGGGAGTTTGCTCAAGATGACAGAGCTGGCTTGCTCTGACAGTATGATTGGATTCCCATCCTTGGTTCGCGGCTTACGTTTAGGGGTACAAATGTCTTTCAAGAATCTTTCGTAAGCCGGTATGTGGCGAATTGCATCCATCAATGGGATGTTGATCTGGACCTGTTCAAAGAGCTTGACCAGATAATCCTCGGGAGCCATGGGTTTAGTTATCCTTTTTTCCTTTGGTCAAGGCCTCAGGAAGTGGGATCCTAGTTGGCTCCTCTAGGATAGGTCCAGGTTCTTGATCTGGGACAGTAGTATCTTGGATAACTATCCTAGGGTCTTGGCTATTATCAGGCTTGGAGTGGTTCGGATAATGTGGGTCTTGGGTTGTTTTACCACTACGTGTTGTTACAGAGTTTAATCCGGCCTGATTCTGGTTTGGGTTTGGTAGGAGGTGTGGCTGCTGCTGAAATCCCGCATAAGATGTCAAAGCTTCCATCCCATCTAGTGATGGAGCAGTAGGGGCCTGATAAATCACATGTGTTTGGCCTGAATTTGGATTCATAACGCGCTTCTGGGTTAGCATGTTATTTGGGTTGGGCAGAGGTTTCGAGGGAAGGGTACCACGTTGGCGGGAATTTGCCATCTGGGCCAGTTGGTTGCGAACCTCTGTGATCTCGTCCTTGTGCTATTTTTGCATTGCCGCATTCGTCTTTTGAATGTCAGCCAGTGCTTGAAGGATAAGAGTCAGTTGATCCTGGTTTTTCCCGGATTGGTAGGTGGGATTGGGCCGAGGCTGAGGAGGCTGATATGGACGAGGGGCTTGTGGATGGGGTTGATATGGTGGTCTTTGAGAATTTCCCGCCCACTGAAAGTTAGGATGATTTCGCCATCCAGGGTTGTAGGTATTGGAGAATGGGTCATTCTGGATGGCGTTGAGGTCCTCGCAGTTTTGAGGAACCTCAGGAAAGTCAGAATACGAGGGTTCAGAGTTCCCCCAACTCGAGTAGAATGGATCGGAGGTCACTCCGGTCTGAGAGGCAGACGAGGGTGGATATGGGTCCATCCCCTTGGCAGATTGGTGATAGATGTTTTGCACAGTTTCCCTTGCCAGAGGAGGTCATGCAAAAGAGTTTTGCGCAGAGGTGGCTTGCTGCAAATGCCGAGTTAGCTCGTCCACCTTCTTTTCTATGATAGAAACCTTGTCCAACCGACTGGCCATCAGTTCCAAGTCGACAGAATTGGATCGGTCCTGCATCTCATGTGTCCCTCTCAAATTCGTCGATGCGCGGGCATTCGTCCTATCGAATAAGCCCATGGAGTCATTATTTATGGAGTTCTCGCACATGTTTTCGAGAATCTCCCACACCGTGTCCTCATGTTGACCCATGATGTTTCCTCCGCACGTTGCATTGACGAATAAAAGAATATCTTCACGGAGTCCCTGGTAAAAAGACTGGACTTGTTCCCACTTAGGAACTTCGTGATGGGGGCACTTTCGCATGAGATCTAAGAATCGATCCCATGCTTCATGAAGAGGTTCTCCCGGTTGTTGAGTGAAATGAGTGATCTGGTGGCGCAAGGCATTCAGACTGCAGTTCCTCCCATGTCTTGATCGGACGGGTCTGAGTTTGATACCAATGTGCGGCCTTGTCCAAGAGGAAGAACGAAAACATTTTCATGAGTAGGATATCCCGATTTTGTACATCTGACCCGAAGGTCTGGGCCAGATGCTTGAGTTGTTCAATGTGTTGGAATGGATCCTCAGAGTTAAGCCCATGAAACTTCGGTATGGCATGAATCATATTGGGCTTCAGTTCAGAATCAGGTCCTCCAATCGGGATTCGTACTCGAGGTTCGATCGCCACCGCAGCGGGATTATAGTGATCTCGCATCATAGGTCGCTGCAGTGGGTTTACAAAGTTTTGAAAGAGATCATTAAGGCGTTGAAGTTGGTGTTCAAGGTTATTCTCCTCTTCGATGGGTTGTGCCATGATGGAAGAAGAAGGAGAACCAGGGTCTGAATCAGATGAAAGATTTATGTGGAGGGGTTGCTGCACAAACAAGGGCATCAAGGCTTGGCCTTGACGAGAGTGAATTTCTAAAGGAGGTCTTAAGGGTGGCCTTAAGGACCTCCTACCGAACATGCACCGAAGGATGTGATGAGATTAGAAGGTGCTGGACCCAATCAAGACACCAAAAAATTGTTGGGTGACTATAGAGGTTCGGGGCGGATGGACCCCTTAGTCAGAAAAGGTCGTCCACTTGAGAAATACCTGGGCAGCCAGAGAGGGAGAGTCCCGCAAAAACCCCTACATGGTAGAGCGTCCCCACGAGTTACAGGGTTTCCCCCACCCGACCTCTCTTGTCACTGCGGTTCCAGGTAGACCATAATGGGGACCTTGACCTCTTAAGTCTACCTTTTTTACTTTAAGATCAAGGTGCTTAATGTTCCACTTGAACTTTTAAGTATTTTGAGTGAAAAAGTGACCTAATTCTAAGGTTGGTTGACCCAAGGGATCAACTTCACCTTTTGTTCCTTTAAGAGCTTTTAGGTCCTTTTCTTTTTAAAGTTCAAATGGATTAAAAGCCTGATTTGCTTAGGGTTCTTCTTGTGTAGATCTTTTCAAACAAGGTTTAGGCACACCTCTTTTTGGAAAAATTTGTTTCTTTGTTTAAGATAAGATGTGTCTCTAAAAACCCTAGCTTTTTAATCCTTAAATTGGCTCTAGTGGGTCCAATTTAGTTGCCTCAGAATTTAGCACCTAGGGCTCAATCAAGAAATTTTTAGCCCTAGTTACCTTAGTTGGATGAGCAGATAAAAATGTGTTGAAATGAAAATCAGGCAACTTGATATGAAATAGGTAGCCCTAAGTTGATTGTTCTCTCTTTCTTTTTTTCTTTTCAGATTTTGAGGGAGTTAAGAGAGAGGGCTTATGGAAATTACCTATTCCTTGGAGTGTCTGTTATGCAGCTGCTCTTCTTTCCTTTTTGCTTTCCCTGTTTTGAGCACAACAAAAGAGAGGAGTTAGGTCAAATATTGGATCAAAAAGTTGTAATCAAAAGCATTAAAAGTGCCCGTTGCTCCCCGACAACGGTGCCAAAACATTTATCGCACTTGATCGGGTTTTAAAAGATAATACGTTGTAATATAGCCGACAAAGCGTTCAAACAAATAGAGAATTTTATTACTCGAAAACTAGAGTATCCGAGGTCGAACACAGGGAGCAATCTGAGTACTTTTAAAATCCAAAGAATACAACTTTTAAATGGAAGATAATTGATTCACAGAGAGATTTAAAAAAAATAGTTGCTGAGAGAGAACAGAATTGGACGTCTGATTTCTTTATCAGACGTCTTAAATGTAGTGTAGTCTTCCTGTTTGGCCTTCTTTCTTGGTTTTTGCTTTCTCTGCAGCCTTCCTCCTTACTTCTCTCTTCTGCCTTCTTCTTCTCCTTCGTAGGTTCTTCTTCCTTTCTTCTGATCTACAGGGCTTCTTCTTCCTTGAACCTCTTTCTCTTCTTCTCTCTTTCCTGCGAAGGCTTCTTCTTCCTTGGTCTTCTTCCTGCCTTTGCTTCTTTTCTCCTCTGTCCTCTTCTTTTTGTCTGCAGTCCTTCTTTTCTTCCTTCTCTTCTCTGTGCAGCCTCTTCTCCTGCTTCTTCTCTTCTTTTTCTCCTTGCGGCTACGTCTCTTTTCTTCAACGCCCGGCCTACCTGCACAGGAGAGCAAAACCTACCCTGTCCCTCTACCCGTGCGTCCCTCTCTCTCTGAAATTCACCCAAGGACGCTTTCCCAGAGCCACGGGTAATTGGGTCGGATTTCACACTCGGGACTAGGCGCACCGGCAGGTGGGTGATGCGCGAGGAGTGCTCAGGTTGGGTCGGGTCGGAGCCCACCAGATCCGCGAGGTGAAACCGCGGACGAGGCGAGCATGGGATAGGGTGAGGGACCTCACCCCTGTGCGTTTGGAGGCGAATAGCAGATAACGCAAAAATAATTTAAAGCATACCTGTGCTTTGCGTTTCGCCAATGTGGGACTATCAAGCCTGCCACAATCTCACACGTGCCCGCAAAAGATTTATCGTACAATTGCCAAGGCTGCGGGCTTCGCAACGCTACTTACTGGACCAGATGGCTGCACATTTCTCGCGCGAGTCCACTGCACCTGAAGCCTGGAGCTGCTGACGCCTGGAGCTGCTGCGAAGCTACTTCAATCGTCAATGGTGGCAGGAGCTTCGATAATGTCACACTCAAAACAAGCCTCTCGGCTTAATCAGACCAGCTGGGCACCTTCACCGTGGCACGGCGAAGGTGGTGAGCCATGCGGCAGGCCGTGGGATGGCCTAGGCGTGCGTGCCTAGGTCAACCTGTGGCCGGGGGTGTGGGTGTGTTCGAGGGACTGTGGTGGAGGCGTAGAGGGATGGTGGATGGGCGGAGGTTGTTCCTTGTGGTGAGGCGGAGCCTCTGAGTTGGTCGGCGAGTCGTGTGGAAGGGCAGAATGGTGGGAGCGGCTCGCCGGAGGTCGGTCGGAGGCGAGGAAGATGGAGGTGGTCAGCGATGGTCGAGGGGAAATTTCATGAAATAAAAGGGGGAAAAGAGAGAGGGGAAGATGGAGAATGTATTAAGCCTAACTACAGGGACGAAGGGGGATGGAGAGGCAGACAGCTGTACCTGCTGTCGTCGGAGAAGAAGCTGCCCAGTGGAGGAAGACGGCGGCGACAACGGGGCTGAGATGGTGTGCGCGGGTATTACGCGATGCGGAGGAGAATCAGGAAGATGTCTCTGCCACTGGTTTTGTGGCAGAGCGAAGAGGGAGGGAAGGGGGGCTCGCCGGAGCTCGCTGGGTTCTTGGCCGGAGAAGAAGAGACAAATTGGAGGTGGACGTCCGGCCAAGTCAAGCTGAAGATCTGCGGCCGGGTCTGGGGATCCTTTTATAGGTGTGGGCCGAACTTTCTAGTGCGTGGAGGGCGCGCAATCACCTCTGCCGGCTCACCGGAGAAGGAAAGAGGGTGGATACCCAAATCCCTCGTGCGTTCGCATGAGAGATTGGGTTCACACCAAAGATCGTGATTGGCTTTAGATGGAAGGGAATTCCTCAGAGAATCTCCCTTCCATTTATGGGGGGGAATCTCTGAGGAATCAGAGAGTAATCCCTCTCTAACCTCGCCGGAGGTCGACTCTGCCCTAACAATGGCGGCAGGACCTGATTGCAAAGGTGGCAAGGAAATTAAGGGGCTCTCTGCAATGATTTTCAAAAGATAGGGGCCAAATTGTGATTTGGGTGTACTAAATTGCAAAGTAGGTCAAGATGACCTCCCCTTAGGTCCAAATTTTGGTAAAAACCTAATTTTGACCTAAGGAATCCAATGGTGAAGTTGGATTTTTGGTTCGACCTCGTTTGACTGGATATTTTGCGTAAAAACCTAAATTAGGTCAATTAATGAGCTAGGACCCCATTCTAGGTCTAACTAGGTTCCAAAGGCCAAATTAAGTGTTCTAAACCCTAGAGGATATTTTTCCATGATTTTTAGAGGGTTTACTTGATTTTTATTCTAACCAGAACCTTGTTAATTTAAGCGGGTCTGTTCTAGGGTTACCAAACGTCATTTAATTCCTAAATTGCACATGAACCCATTTCTGATTGACTTAACCCACTTTTTATCTTATTTAGACCATTTGACCTATGCTTTGCCTCTGAGAAATCCTGTTTATGCACTGCAATGGTAAAATTGCAGTTTTAACCTTTAATTCATGTTTTCTTCTCAGAGCACTTATTCCTTCATTTAGGCCTTCTTCTAGGTTATGTAGGAGCTTTTATCTTCTTTATTGGGTCAAAATGAGCTAGTTATGGCTCATGATGAGCCTCTCATCATACCCCCATGCCTAGCTTTTGCTAGTCCCTTAGCAAAATTCCAAGGTTTTAACTTCCATTCTAGACCCAGAGTGTCTGTCAACAATCATGATAAGTCCTCCTTTTCTTTTGTGATTAGGTAGGAAGGCCGACAATAGGCCTAGAGGTACTCAAGTACCAACCAAAATCCAGACCTGACCCGCTTTAGCCTTAGTCCTCCGCAAAGGTTTCTACGGCCCACAAAAACTAACCTAGGGTTTGTTGGACTCCGCGGTTAAAGCACCCGTGCTTGAGACATTTTTAGCCTAAGTTCAGTTTGCAGTGCGTTTTTCGTAAAAGAAAGATAGAAGATTTATTTATTTGGAGAGCTTTTCTCTCTCTATTCTTTTTATTTCTAGCTTCGGATTCGCTTCTCAACACGGTCTGTATCGGATTCCTCGTCTCCATCATCAATCCTCAAGGGTCCCTGGCTTTCGAGATTTCGAGATAATCTCGCCCATGGCAACCCCCAAAACCCTGGCTTTCGAGATTTCGAGATAATCCTGCCAATGGCGTTCCGTGGCCGAATTCAAACCCTGGCGATCGACATTTCGTGATAATGCCGCCTATGGTATCTGAACCAGCAGAGTGCTTACATCCCCCAGTAGGATATTTAAATATCCTAAGAGACAAGCACCGAGGAGACGATATGTTATTATGCATCTTCGAGGGGAATTTCCCGCCTCTCCGCGCCGAGAACTCGTCCAAATCAATTTGCGTTGATTGGCTGCTCCTAATCTAGGTGACTTTTATAGAACATTAAACGCTTTTGCGTGATTTGGATGTTTATGCGCACCGAACCAGACTGTGTGTGAATTTGGGGTGCTTAGGTTACCGAATCCCACAAACTGGAGGTCAGTTAACGAGGCCAAATACTTCCTAAGCCTTAGAACTAATACTTAAGCTTCGCATTTTCCTCAACCTCTTGAGGATTATCCAGATTTTAACGGATACGTGAATTTTTAAGCTAAAGAATCTAGCCCAAGAGGCCTAAGACCAGCGTTCCCGCTAATCTCTTGTTATGTCTCCTTAGTACTTTTTCTTTTTCTTGATTTGGTCTAGAACTTCAGTTAACCCCTTAATCTTTTACTAATGACTATTTCTTTTCATTTTCATTTTGTGCTCCTTTTTGTCATTTTACTCTTTTTTTTCCTCTTCTCATTTGTATGACCCTGAATTGTTCCTCCCTTCCTTCAAGTCTCTTTTTTTTTTTTTATTGAAACCCTTTCTTGATATGAAAACAACCTTAATGTTTTCACCCTGCTGTTCATGCAATCTACCAGCTGAGTCAATTTTAAGGTGAGTGATGCGGCCTGATGGGAATACCATCATGAGCCCTAACTAGCTCATTTTGACCCAAAAAAGAGAACAAAATCTCCTACATAACCAAATGGAGGTCCTAACTCAATGAATAGTCCTTCTGAAAGAAAAGCAAGAAACAAGGGGTAAAACTGCAATTTTGCCATTGCAGTGCCAAACTGGGATTTATCATGGGCTAAACGTAGGTCAAATGGTCTTAGCAAGATAAAAAGTGAGTTGGTTCAAATAGAAAAGGGTTCATGTGAATTCTAAGAATTAAATGATTTTTTGTAACCCTAAAACAGACCCACATAATTTAGCAAGGTTATGGTTAGAATAAAATTCACCTAAATCCTCTAAAATTCATGGAAAAATATTCTCTATAGTTTAGAGCCTTCAATTTGGCCCTTAGAACCTATTTTGACCTAAATTGGGGCCTCAGTCAAATGTTTGCCCTAAATTGGGATTTTATGTAAATTTCCTAGTCAAATGTGGTCAAACCTAAAATCCAACTTCACCATTGGATTCCTTAGGTTAAAATTATATTTGTACCAAAATTTGGACCTAAGGTTAATTCACCTTAACCTACTTTGCAAATAGGTCCAGCCCAATTACATTTCTACCCCTAACTTTTGAAAACCTCTACGAAAACCCCCTAACTTCCTCGTCGTTCTTGGCAATTAGGTCCCTCCACCATTACAGCGGAGGGAATCCTACTCCGGTGAGGTATCAAGGGAAGGAACTCCCTGATTCCTTAGAGAATCCCATTCAAAATTGAAAGGGAGATTCTCTGAGAAATCTCCTCTCATGTGAACCCATTCTCAAGCCCTAATTCCTACCCAATCTCTCATGCGAACGCATGAGAGATTTGGCTCTCTCTGACCTTCCATCTCTGGTGACATGCTCATGCTTGGAAGCTTGGCTTCCAAGCACAAGACCTCCTGTTAGGGCTTATAAAAGCCTCCCCAGATCATTCCACACCTCCTAAGCTTGAATTTGGCCTGAGATACCCCCAATTCATCTCTTCTCCCTCCGGTCAACCACCCAGCAAGCCCTGGTGACTCTTCTCCCTCTCTCTCGTCGCTCTGCCACAATACCAGTGGCAGAGTTCCCTTTATCCTCTTCGTCCGGGTCACAACCCTCTCGTAGTCACTATCCTCCACCCACTAGGTCTTTCGTCTCCGGCGACAGCAGTGTGAGCCGACCGCCTCCTCCGCACCCCCTTCGTCTATCCACCCTCAATTAAGTCCTCTCTCTCTTCTCATCATTTATTTTTGCAAATCCACCTCGACGATCGCAAACCACCTCCACCTTCTCCACCTTCGGTCAAACTTCCGACGAGGTGTTCCCACCGCTCCACGCCTCCATCCACCTCGTCAACTACCTCACGAGCACTGCCACACTGCACTGACCCTAACCCCTCACTCCACTCACCGCGCCAAGCCCCAAGAACGCCCCCCAAACACACACACCTTCACACCCACAGGGTGACCTCGGCATGCACGCTCAGGCCACCCCACCCCACGTCGACCACTGTAACACCTTCACCGTGTTCAGGCGAAGCTCCCTACGTGTTCTGATGAGGCCGCAAGGCCATTTTCTTGTTGATAGGATTTGAGGCCTTCGCCGCCATTGACGAAGCATGAAGCATGCTTGGAAGCTTCATCCAGGACTCCAGGCACCAAGCTCCAGGTCCCAGGTCACACGGATTCCCTTAGCGCACATCTTCAGCCCAGCTATTGGCAGTGAATGCCCACGCAGTTGCCGTAATTCAAGGAGACATCTGCTACTGGCTCTTGCGAAGAAGGTGGGACAACATAGTCCCACCTCAGAAGTGTAGGAGCAGAAGTAGTGATATAAAGTGAAAAAGTGTCAGGGGCTTTTCGCCTCTTGACCACGGGGTGAGGTTCCACTTGCCCACTGCCTCGTCTGTGAGCCCACTGCCCGCGGACCTGGCCCTGACTCGTATACCCGACTAGCCTGTGCACTCCTCACCCACCACACATGTCGGTGGGCCTGGTCGTAGGTGCACATACCCGACCCAATAACCCGAGAAGGCTCTAGGAGAGCGAGCCTAAGAGTGAACGAAGAAGAGAGATCATAGGGGAGGGTAGGGGTAGGTTTTTCTCTCAAGAGAAGAGGAAGCCAAGGATGGAAGGGCAGCAGCCAAAGAAGCTAAGGAAGGTGAAGGAAAAGCTAAAAAGGAGGAAATTGAAGAAGAGTTGAAGGCAGAAGTGAAGGAAAGAAGTAATCAGAGAAGAAAGAAGAAGAAGACAAAGGCTAGAGAAATCAAAGAAGAAGCTATAGAAGGAAGAAGAAGAAGAAGCCAAGAAGAAGACAAGGACCGAGAACAGAAGAAAGAAAAGAAAGAAGAAGGAAATCAGAGACAGAGATAGGGATCATAGATAGAAGAAGCACTGTAGCAATCTGATATTTAAGATGTCTGATTTTCAAAATCAGACGTCCATATTTTTTGTGCTTCTATATACATTGATATTATGTGGATCTATTTACTTTTCTTTCATTATAACTCTGATTTTTCATCGCATGTTATATCCAATTTGAAAGTTATCCTCTTGATTTTTAGACCCCAATTTGCTCCCTGTCTTCGATCTCGGATTTACGATTTCGAGTAATAAAATTCATTTATTTTCGAGCAAATTCAACTATACTACAATGCATTGATTTTACATTGATCTCAACTTGCTTAAACATTTTGGCATCATTGACATGGAGCAACGGGCGATTTAGAAATCTTGATCACAATTTCTGATTTATAAAAGCCTCCCAAGATCATTCCACACCTCCCAAGCTTGAATTTGGCCTGAGATACCCCCAATTCATCTCTTCCCCCTCCGATCAACCACCAAGAAAGCTCCGACGACTCTTCTCCCTCTCTCTCGTCTCTCTACCATAATACCAGTGGCAGAGTTTCCTTTATCCTCTTCATCCGTGTCGCGCCGCACCAGCCGAGGTCCCTACAACCCTCTCATCGTTGCCGTCCTCCACCCACTGGGTCCATCTCTGGCAACGGCAGTACGAGCTGGCCGCCTCCTCTGCATCCCCCTTCATCTATCCACCCTCAGTTAAGTCCTCTCTCTCTTCTCATCATTTTTCTACCATTTATCTCTATAAATCTGCCTCGACGATCGCAGACCACCTCCACCTTCTCCACCTCTGGTCAGAACTTCGGCGAGGTGTTCCCACCACTCCACACCTCCATCCACCTCGCCAACTACCTCACGAGCACCGCCACACCTCACTGACCCTAACCCCTTACTCCACTCATTGCGCCAAGCCCCCAGAATGACCCCGAACACACCCACCTTCGCACCCACAGGGTGACCTAGGTATGCACGCTCAGGCCACTCCACACCACGGCGACCACCGTACCACCTTCACCGTGTTCAGGCAAAGCTCCCTGCGTGTTCTGACAAGGCCGCAAGGCTGTTTTCTTGTTGACAGGATTCGAGGCCTTCGCTGCCATTGGCGAAGCACGAACTGTGCTTGGAAGCTTCATCCAGGACTCCAGGCACCAGGTTCCAGGTCCCAGGTCGCGCGGATTCCCTTCGCGCACATCTTTAGCCCAGCTATTGGCAGTGAATGCCCATGCAGCTGCTGTAATTCGAGGAGACATCTACTGCTGGCGCTTGCGAAGAAGGTGGGACAACATAGTCCCACCTTGGTAGTGTAGGAGCGGAAGCAGTGATAAAGTGAAAAGGTGTTAGGGGCTTATCACCTCCTGACCACGGGGTGAGGTCCCACTCGCCCACCGCCTCATCCGTGACCCCACTGCCGGCGAACCTGGCCCTGACCCGCATACTTGACTAGCTTGTGCACTCCTCGCCCACCACGCATGCCGATAGGCTTGGTCTTGGGCATGCATACCCAACCCGATAACCTGAGAAGCCTTTGGGAGAGTGAGCCTAAGAGAGAAGGAAGAAGAGAGATCGTGGGGGAGGGTAGGAGTAGGTTTTGTTCTCAGGAGAAGAAGAGGAAGCCAAGGAAGGAAGGGCGGCAGCCAGAGAAGCTAAGGAAGGTGAAGTCAAATCTAAAGAGGAGGAAGCTGAAGAAGAGCTGAAGGCAGAAGTGAAGGAAAGAAGTAATCAGAGAAGAAAGAAGAAGATAAGGGCCAGAGAAATCAAAGAAGAAGCTACAGAAGGAAGAAGAAGACAAGGGTTGAGAGCAAAAGAAAGAAAAGAAAGAAGAAGAAGGAAATCGGAGACAGAGATAGGGATCACAGACAGAAGAGGCACTGTAGCAATCTAATATTTAAGAATCAGACAACCATATTTTTTGTGCTTCTATATACATTGATATTTTGTGGATCTATTTACATTTCCTGCTTTATAACTCTGATTTTTCATTGCATGTTATATCCAATTTGAAAGTTGTGCTGTTAATTTTTAGACCCCAATTTGCTCCCTGTGTTTGACCTCGGATTTACAATTTCGAGTAATAAAATTCATTTATTTTTGAGTGATTTCAACTATACTATGACGCATTGATTTTACATTGATCTCGACTCACTTAAACATGGCCCAAGTCAAGTCATGGTGGCTTCGCAAACATCACTCAAAAAGAAAAAGAGCACTCCAAAGAGATTGTCTTTAAGAATGTTAGAGTGTATTTTTTTTTTGTTGGGTGATGAGTTTAGGATGTGGATCAAGCAATCATTCACCACGCTGATTTTTTCTCTGATTAAAATTTTTTTTTAGATTTTTTTAGACAAGCAAACAACCACAGGTAGAGCGGTACTCACAACTGACCTTTGCTACGTTCATTCCATCTCCACCGTCATGAGTCGTGCTCCTTCACCGCCAGGCGTCGAGTTCCTACAACCAATCAAGTAGAGGGAGAAAATGAGTTAGACATGTGAGTATGGATGCAAAATGAAAGCGAAAAAATAAATCCATTGCCTCCCCGGCAATGACGCCAAAAAAACTGACGTGAGTCAGACGCGTTTGTCTAAATAGGTCGTTGTAGCTCGTGTTCGCAATGTCGATTTTAAATGTAGAAACTAATGTGAGTCCGAGTGTCGAACATAGGAAGGTGTGAAATCGACTTTTTCTATCACTTAGTTGTCACGAAAATGGCGGGTTTTGCTTGCGCACAAGAAAATGTGGGAGAGAAAAGAGAGTATGAGAGAAAGAGAGAGAGAGAGTAGAGTTAGAGTCTTTTGATCATAGCATTCATGCAAATCAAGATAAGAAAAACCCAATGAAAAGAAAGAGACAATAGCTATATAAGAAACGGCATCATTTAACATGCAACTTGAGTTTTACAATTGCAACAATAACTAAATGCTTAAACAAAAGTAAAGTAAAGCTAGAGTAATGGGAGAGAGAGAGAGGGGAGAAGGCAAGGTGGCCATAGCAATGGAGGAGGGCTCCGTCGATGACTTGTTAACTTCGATGAGTACAAAGTGTGCTAAGGGAAGCTAGGAGTGGGGTAGAAGAATTGCAAGTGTATTCAATGCCTTTACATAGGTAGTTGGAGGGGGTTTATATAGGAAGAAGGGGTTTCTAAATTAAGTAGGGGCTTTAGCGACATCCAGGACGTCGCTAAAATCACCGTAGAAATGTCGGTGAAGGTCCCTTCCTGTCGGTCTTCCGCGCATGGCTATTTTTCCTCCTACGCGATCCATGTGCGTGCCTTGAGGGTCGTTCAATCAAAGATCGGACGATTGAGATTGCACGTAGAGAAAAAATAAGCATGGGGGAGGAAAAAAAAATTTAAACCAAAATCATGCCCCTATAAATGTTGGCTTTTCACAAGCACAGACACAAGGTTTTAAAGGATTCTAGAAGTTGCGAATCAGATTCAAGAGCCAGAAAAATCCTAAAAATAAAAATTTCAAGTCGTCTTAATTAATAAGGGGTTAATTTGTGAATTTTTTAGAGGATATATTGATCTCGTTTTGTCTAATTTTTGGATTCAAAAATAAATCCTGATGTTTATCCTTAACAAATCCCATGCCTCCTGTGTTTAGATCAACCAAGGTCCCTTAATCTTTTTCTCCTCAAAAGTAAAAAAAAATTAGATTTCCCAAAAATTCCGTCTTCCAAAAAAAATTAAAGATTTGCTAAGTGACTAGTAAAAGATAAGCATGGGGATGTGATAAACGCCAGTTTATCATCATTCTTATGCATTAAAATAAACCAAGCTCTTAGGATTTTGCTCTGCAAATGGATTTTGCTACCCCTGATCCCTTTCACTCACTCACAATTCCATCACCTTCTTCTAAATATGGGGTTAATCATAAAATTTTCACACCTTATCACCCCCAAACAAATGGCTAGGCAGAAGTTTCTAATCGAGAAATTAAAAATATTTTACAAAAGATGGTTAGGCCCAACCGTAAAGATTGGTCCACTAAATTGGACGACGCTTTATGGGCCTACCGTACCACTTTTAAAACTTCACTCGGCATGTCTCCCTTCCATCTGATTTTTGGGAAGGCATGCCATCTCCCGATAGAACTAGAACATAGGGCTTTTTGGGCAATAAAACAACTAAACATGGATTTATCTAATGCCGATATTCATAGAAAATTACAATTAACTGATTTGGAAGAATTACGTAATTTTTCCTATGAAAATGCGAGGATTTATAAAGACCGAACAAAGAAATTTCATGATAAATACAATGTTCGAAAACAGTTTGACATTAATCAATGCATTTGGCTTTTTGATGATAGATTACGTCTTATTCCTGGTAAATTAAAATCCAAATGGACCGACCCCTTTATTGTCCATAAAACTTATCCATACAGCGCTGTTGATCTTTTTGATCTTAAAACTAATATGACATTTCAAGTCAATAGACAATGTTTAAAGCCCTATTTTGATCATACATCGAATCTTCCATCAGAATCTTTCGATTTCACTGAGCTAGCCACCTTTGATCACTAATGCAAACTACGCCCAGCTGAATGGCATAAAAGATAGCACTGGATGGGAGGTAACCCATCATTTTTTTTGCTTCCCTTTTTTCCTTCTTTTTCTAGGTTTTGACCATCCTAAACTCGGTCGTTCTTCATTAAGGTGATCCCTTTTTCCTCCTAATGTATGAGGACATTGCATATCTTAATCATGGGGGGGTGTTTTTAAATTTGACAATAGATTTAGGATTTTCAAAACCTAAAAACATGTATTTTTCTTTAGTTATTTTATTTTCCTACTTGCATACACAAAAATATAAAAATGTTGAAAACTTTTTGAGGAAAAATTTTGAAATTAGGACTAAGGTCGAAAAAAGTCACTTTTGGTATAATGGGATTTAATCTTTAACAAACTAGGGATGAGGATGTGGATCTGATCATTAGAATTTCTAGGTCTTTTTAGACTAGTTCAAATATCCTTCTCTAAAATTTCACCTAAACTCATGATAATTCAAAAACTTGCATTTCTTGAGGAACTTCTTGTGTCAATCTTCACACACAAGCCAACATTTAAAAACAACTAAACATTAGAAAAACTCCCTTGTTTGGACTTAGTAAAAGTCTGAAGCAGATCATTGGTTTGAGTTCCCACCGCCGAGAAGGAGGAAAATGCCTCCTTTGAGGACGCGATGTCAACATGTTACCACCTCAGCGTTGCTCCATATCTATATTTCATATCTTTAGATGGAGCATTAAAGTGCATTTTAGCAGCTCAAGTGTCTTGGACGGTGCTCTACCTATATTCTTGGAACATGAGCTTGAGTTTGCTTGGAGCGCCCCTTTACACCGCATTGTGTTTTGGGGTTGTGAGCTTTTAGGTGGTGTCATGGACAGTGCTATCTTGAAGTACTGACACCAAAGCCCCCTCGAGGATTGGTACCGGGAATGATGATCCCGACAAATCTATTGTAAGACTAAGCTAAAAATAAGCATGGGGGAGAAAAAAAAATTTAAACCAAAAACATGCCCCTATAAATGTTGGCTTTTCACAAGCACAGACACAAGGTTTTAAAGGATTTTGCAAGTTACAACTTAGATCAAGAGCCAGAAAAATCCTAAAAATAAAAATTTCAAGTCATCTGAATTAACAAGGGGTTAATTTGTGAATTTTCTGGAGGATATTTTGATCGTGTTTTGTCTAATTTTTGGATCCAAAAACAAATCCTGATGTTTATCCTCAACAAATCCTGTGCCTCCTGTGTTTAGATCAACCAAGGTCCCTTAATATTTTTCTCCTCAAAAGTCAAAACAAATTAGATTTCCCAAAAATTCCATTTTCCAAAAAAAAATTAAAGTTTTGCTAAGAGACTAGCAAAAGATAAGCATGAGGGTGTGATAAATGCCAGTTTATCATTATTCTTATGCAATAAAACAAACCTAGCAGTTAGGATTTTGCTCTGCAAACGGGTTTTTGGGCTGCATTTAGGCATTAACTAGGTTAGGCATGCATTGCATTTTTTCTTGTCTTTTTAATGTGCTTTTGTGAGTGTTAGGGATGAACAGATATATAGATCCCTAAAACCCTAGCACTCAAGAAGGCAACTGGTGAAGAAGAAGCTCAGACTAGTTGGAACTCAGCTTGATCCAGCTCACCACAGCTGGAATCTAGCTCACTTGGACTAGGGTTAGCTCATCCTAACTCCATTCAGCACATCTCAACTAAATGGCAGCTCAAGAGAGCCCATCTTAGCTCACCCTAACTCAGGTCAGCTTAGATCCAGCTCAACGTAGCTGTGTCTAGCTCATCTCAGCTCCCATTAGTTCACAGGGACCTCTAGCTAGCTCAGTTGAGTTGACTGGAGTTCACCTTAGCTCAGGTCCAGCAACATCTAGCTCCACTCAACTCCAGTCAGCTGAAGATGAATTCATCCCAGCTCAAGAAGCTCAAGTCCAGCTCTCGAGGACTCAGCTTAGCTCAACTTAGTTGAGCTAAGCTACCTTAGCTGTCTCAACCAGCTCAATCCTCCCTGGGAGTGCCAGACCCAACTCACCTCAGCTCTATTCAATAGAAGCTAACTCACTTTAGCCTGGCTTAGCAACTAACAAAGAACTAGCAAGCTAAGCTAGCTAGAGTAGCCCCATGTTGACCTCTTCAGTAGCTGCCAGCTCCAATTTAGCTCCATACTCTGCATATCTAGCTCCTCTCCTCAAACCCTAAGCTCCACAAGCATACTCGTCTACTCCATAGCTAGCTAAGCTGGCTTAGCTTAGCTTAGCTTAGCTAACATCTAGCTCCTTGGCCATCCTCCACCTTCAACTTAACCCTAGCAAACTCCACCTACATAACCTTCCACTCCAAGTCCACCTAAGCCTACTTAAGCTAGCTCCACCCAACTCATTTTGGCGCAACCACTTCACCACCTTTCACCCCTCAACTAACCACCAAAAGACACCTAAGGTTGGTGCCAAAACTAACCCTAACCACCTCCCTTTTGGCACCAACTTCAACCCCTATATCCACCCTACACATAACCCCTCCAAGCCTCATCCACCATCCACCTCAACCCCCTTCTAGAAGCCTAGAAGTTAGCATGAACCCAAGGCACCTCTCCATGGTTGGCACCACTTTTAGGTGTCCCTTGGCCACCCATAACTACCCCCCTTGCATCCCTTAGGTGGCGCCAACTTTCCTTAACCCTAGGATCACCTAACCACCTCCATTCTCCCATCTTAGCCATCTATCTCAAGAGCCACCTTAACCCCCTCATCCTACCCTATTAAAAGACCAACACCAACCACCTTACAACCCATCCTTGGATAGCAAAATTCCTCTCATACTCTACCTAAAGCCCATGCACAAGAGAGAAGAAGAAGAAGAAGATTAATGGGATATTCTGTCCCCTTGGTGCCTTCCCCTCTTCCCTTCTCTCTTGTGCCCACGCTAGCCAAAGGAGGAGCCAGGCAAGGAAGACCTTTGGAGGAGGTCTTGAAGGTGGTCCACACAACTTGGAGGAGAGCTTGAGGGTGGTGCATGCTCACCCTTGGAGGAAAGAATTGAGGTGGAGAGCATCCACCTTGGAGGAGCTTTCAAGGAAGGAGAAGGAGACCCTCTTTTCAAGCCAAGGAGCAGCTAGGCTTGCAGCAAGAAGAATCCCTTCTTCATCATATTCTACAAGAGAATTTGTGTTTCTTCTATTGCTTTTATATTTTCCATTTCTAGTAGAAGCATTCCTGTACTTGTCTTTAAAAAAGAACACAAATTCTACTAAATTAATTTGCCTTCTTTTTAATTTCTATTACAATTTCTTGTCTTTATTCTAGCACTTGTTTCACTTCCACTTCCTAATTACTCTAGGCCTCCACTTGCCTAGAGTGAGCTTAGGGAGGGGACATATTTATCTCTTAAGTTTTAGCTTAGTAATTATAGGTGTTAGTTACTTTTTCATCACAATTCACATTTTTCCCTCATTATTTCAAAACTGAAAAAAATTATATATTTAAAATACCAAAAAGAAAGATTGAGTTTCACTTTAAAGCAAGAGATTTGAATTGAAAACATGCCTCCGTGGATGACCCTAGATACTTCCCTATCTAGGAATATAAATTTAAAAGTGTATGCAAATTCACGTGTTACAGCGACTTTAAAAATCCTAATTACAAATCACACGATTTTTCTCATCAGGGACTCTCCTTTCCTGGCTGCCGAAGTAATTCTCGAGTGGGTGAATTTCTGATCCTAAGGTCCATCTACCTCGAATTACCTTAGTTGCCTGGCCTTTTTGGATGCCTTGATTGGGTCCAAGACACATTCTGTCCCTCATCTGATTTAGCAGTGCATGTACGGGAGGAGGTCCTTAAGACCAGTCTTCAGATTTCCATTAGCAGTTCACTTTCGTTGAGGTCAAGCCCCAACTCAATTGTTTGGGTTCCCTTCTAATCAAATTGAAATCACTTCTGATTATTCCTCAGCTGAGCATAGTTGTCCATCCTTTGCATCCATGAAGAATGAAAATCTTAAAGGAGGAGGCTAGGAACCAGACTTTTAGAACCAATTGTAGAATCACACAGATCTACTTCATGCATACATGAATCCCCGACTGATTAAGGCATGTTTTGCGTGTTTGAAATCAAGGTTAAGAATAACTTGTCGTCGTAGTTGCAAAACTCATAATAAAATATAATTTATATCAAAACTCCAAGGGAGTCCCAGGTCGAGCATAGGGAGGAGACGTTTACTTTGTATGAAAATCGTGCTTCCATTTGTTTCTTTTTGGTGTTTTAGGGTTTTGTTATTTTTTTTATTTTTGAAATAAAATGACAAGCAATCACAAGAGAGAGATGGAATCAAATATGATGTATTGCATGAATGCCAATTACAATGCACTATGAAAGCATGAAAGAGTAAGGGGTGAGAAGAAATCTCCCGAAGTGGCTATTTGGTGAGACGACGGCACCTGGTGGAAGCTCGAACGAAGGAGTTGGGAAGCAGGACGACCGAGGTGAGATGCAGGAGGATGTTGATTGGGAGGTTTTTTTTCTCTTTGCAAATGATATCAAAAAAATATGTCATCGCAATATGTAATGTGGTAGAAAAAACCTCGAACAAAGTTACTAAAATATTGAAATAATACCACACTTCAGGTCATATCACAAGGAGACATAGAACCAATAAGATCACTAATGAGAAACTCATCATGATCTCTAATTACCCCTAATTAACTAGTCTTCCTAGTTAATTGGCTAACGTTATGAATATATAAGGGTTAATTATAAAATAATGGATATATAGTAAAGGACCTTAAAATAAGTTAAAAATGATATTTTATCATTCAAGCAATATTATTAACAATATAATTAATAAGTGGACTCGAAATCTTATTAGCCATTCTCTTAATTAATAAGTTAAGTAACATAAACATAATGTATACATATGTAATAACTTAAGTAATTTTACTTAATCTAATAAATTAACCTAAAAAGGTCAAAAATGTAAATTCAAGGTGAAAACATAACAATTACCTTATTTACTAACATATATAAAAAGTTGAAAAAGATCTAAGTTAAAATAAACCTTTAAAACCAGAGTTTACATTTTGGTTCTTAAAATTCATTGCAATCGGGTCCTTAATCTTCATAAAGGTCCTTAAGTTTCACTGCATTTAGGTCCCCTTCATCTTCTTCTCCTTCTCCTTCGGCCGATTGGACGGCTGACGACGGAGAGTGACTCCACCGTGCGATCACCGCCTTGCCGACATCATCCTTCCTTCTCCAAGCTCCTGGAGCTTGCGCTCACCACTCTATCTTCATCCATCGGTCTGGATTACTCGAAAATCCTAATTTCTGGTTAGAGTTAACCTCACTGTCGTCGAAGACGATGCCGGAGGTTAAGCTCCCCAAGCTTCTTCTTCATCCAGACTCCACCATCTTCTTCGTCGCCATCCACTATAAATACCACCTCACCCCTCTGATTTCTCTCAAGTTGGCTCCCTTCCCTCTTCTAACACTGCAGCTGACTTCGATATGCTATTCTCTCCGCAACTCCGACAACTCCCCATCTCATCTTCTGATTTCCTCCATCCATCCTGATCAGCTGAGGAGCTTCGCCAATGTCAGCCGCGTCTCTGGACACAGGGGCCAACCAAGGAGATCCTCTGCTTCACCTCACATCCATCGTCGGAGATCTTTCAACTACCCTTTGATTTCACTCGTCTGCCATGAGCCTTCGGCGGAATCCCTTTGACCCCTTCATCTAGGTAATAGTAGATTAGGAGTAGGAGTAGGAGTAGGGTAGTTTAGGTAGGTAGTTAGGTAGGTAGTTAGTCGTAATGTCAGATTTCAGATGTCATCTTCCTTAACTCCGGCAAGCACCTTGAGCTTGCCAGAGCCTTAATTTTGTCTTTTGAAACCACTGTCCACCTTCTTAAACCACTCATGATCATTTCTAACTCATTTAATCATTAATTGGATCATTGAATCGGCTAATCCAATTTCACCTCCATCAGCTACTGCTGCTGTCCATGGCGGCAGTAGTTGACATAGATTCACCTTCATCAGATCCTTCATCATCAATTCATCATCAAAGGATCTTAATTATTATCTTAATTTGAGAAATTATCATATATAACTTAAATACCTAATTTTATCTAAGCTCCTGAGCTCGCTGTCTATGGCAGCTCAGGAGCAGTTTAAATTATAAATTATTTATATAATTATGATTGCAGTTAACTGTTGACTTATCTCAACCACTCAGTTGTGTGGGAGACCAAGTCCTGAGCCTTAAATAACTCAGATTACATTTAAACTGATTTTACTGATTAATCATTCATGTAATGAATTAAAGAGGAATTTAATGTGATCCTGAGGCTCCTTACAACCTCAGGAACCTTTTCAAATAAAAAATGGCACGATTCACCATTCTGAACACACTTTACACCTTTTCTGGACTCACCAGAGCTCCGGTGAGCTCCAGCGAGTCAATTCTTGATCTTCAGCCTACAGAAGATGATGAAAAGATCCAGAATGATGTAATTGCGGTCACTGATTAATTTGAGGTTGTTTATTTGGGATTTTTTTGTCTGGAGCTTGAGATAGGATTTCGTCTTCTCCAACTCCGGTAGAGTTGGAGAAGCCTGTACAGAGGCTTAAGAACCACATTTAACAAGTCTAGAAGCTTCAGTGCAATGCACTGAAGCTATTTAAGTCTTCAAATTAGTGTAGCAATCTTCCAATCCTTCTGTCGAACAGACCACATTTGGAGCTCAGGCGATGAGCTTGGAACCTTAGCATCTTAGGTCAAAACATCTGTTTAGAGGTTTGACATGTTTCTGAGGATGAGGAGAAGAGGTTTTAGGTTTTGATTTCCTGAGAAAAAGCTTCAATCGGAAAGTCAAAATTTGAAGCCTTCAAGTCAAGCCTGAGTCAGATCATTGGGTTTTATACACAATCTGATGAATTGAGGAGTCTGAAGAGTTTCTGAGATTTATTTGAATGATTCTAGGAGGAAATAGTTAAGCGTTAGGAGTTAATTTGAATAGGATTGCAAACCTGTCAGTTTGGGTTATTCTTGAACCCAAACTGACGATAGTAGATTTTGGATGAATTTTGAAGTTGAATCCTACCCAGAAAAGCTTATAGCAATCCTTAGAAGTTATCCCAATCAATCAAGAAAGTCTTTAGCTGTCTGTTGTGCATTTCAGAGTTGGAAATTTCATTCTCTGAGTTCTCATAGAAGTGTCGAAGCTTCATGTAATTCCTGAAGCTCTTGAGAGCTTAAAACCTATAGAAGGACTTGCAGAATCACTTGTATAACCTATTCAGACCCTTAGATAGGCTAAAACATTTACCTTGAAGACACAGTAACTCTCATTCCATTTCCAGGCATTATTTAACCCGTAGGAACCCCCCTAGATTGACTCTTCAAATCGAAGAGGAAAACATCCTCTTAACTTAAAATTGACCGTGTAACCTTGTAGAGCTACCTTAGAGCTCTCCATCAAGCTTTATTTTACTTTATTTGGAGCTCTAAGTAGGGAGAAATCCTCAGTTGAAGTCAGGTCTGGAGGGGGGAGCATTAGTCCCACATCAGTAAACTACAAGCAGGAGCCTTAGTATAAAACTAATTTGTGTTATAGGCATGCCAGTCGTCAAGCACTCGGCGGGAATCTGAACATTTGACCATTTCGAGCATCTGTGTGTGTGTGCGGGCATGTGTGTGCCGGTGGGTGTGCACTTGAGTGGGCATGTGCGAATGTGTTGGCCCTGGGAGGGTGAGGCCTAGGAGGCGTTGAGCCAATTGGCTTGAGAAAATAAACCAGAAATAAATCAAAATTAAATTGAATCAGGTGAGCACCTAGTAGGGTCTGGTCCCACCCTGTAAAGGGTGCTACGTATCCTCGAAAGGTCTAAGCTGCAAACAAATAACAAATTTTTGGTTGAAGAGAAAAACCCCATTCGGTTCAGCTGAAGGTTAAGGAAGGTTCAGAGGAAGAAGTGCTAAGTTTTAGCAGCTAAGGAAGCTAAGGAAAGGGAAGAAAGAAGGTTAAGGAAGAAGAAGAAAGAGCTAAGGAAAGAAAAGAAAGATAAGGGAACACGCAGAGAGAAGGATAAGGCTGAGCAGGCACTAAGGAAAGAAGCATAAAGGTTGAAGGTTAACAGGCATGAATACTAAGGAGGATGCTTAAGGAAATACTAAGGGAGAAGAAGAAGAGAAGAAAAAGAAAGGAAGCTCGAGAGAATAAGAGAAAAAATAAAAGGAAAAGAGAGAAGTGTAAAGAAAGAAAGAAAGAAAGAAGAAGAAAAGAGAGAGAGAGGCTGAAGAATAAAAGCAAAAGAATTCATTTTTCTTGCTATTTGTTAAATTTCTTTTTGCTTTCAATTGTTGTAATAAGGCATGTTGTAATTAGAAAAACTCTTATTTGCCTTACTTCTCTTGAAATAAAATAGAAAACTAACATGTTTACTTGCTAATAAAGTAGATCATTTGAGTAAATGTGTTTTAATTTGGAATGTTGTATATTCGTTAAAGTTTAAATCATTTGGCAAAATTTATGCTTTCATCATTAACTTAAATATACCTCCTACACTTATAAAAAAAAAATAAAAGATAACTAGTGAATTTAGAATGAATTATACCTCTCAGCGAACGACCTGGACTCAACCAGTAAAAATTTTCTAAAATGTTAGGTTGATTCGACCCTATACTACACAACCAACACAATTTCGAGTTAACCCAAGTGACTTTACTCATAATTAAGTAAAATTAGCTTAATTATTGAGTTGAGTAAGAAACGTAGCATTTTAGTGGCACCGTTGCTAGGGAGGTAATATTTTAATTCACTAAAATTTAATGGTTTAATTGTCTAAATAGGAGGTATTTGTAATTATATTTTTGTTTTTAATGTTTTTGTTCTAGTTAGTTGTATTTTGTTTTGTTTTATTTTATTTTCTGTCTTCTTTTCGGGTTTACCTTTGCGAATGATCTCAGGAGAAGGCGGGAATTTGTTTTGCTATTTCTTCTTTTGTGAGTATTTCTATACTTTTGTTTTGTTGCATTAAAAAAATTAAAAAAATACAAAAAAATACACTTTATCTGACTAGCAGTGGCATACAATAGGCATACACTCTTAGGAGTGCATTTTCTGCTAGTATTAGTGCGAGTTTGACTCAGGAATTTTACTGTTTTTCTCGCATCAGTGGGAAAACACAAGAAAACCTACGTAGATCCATGTCTTTTGAGATATTAAAAAGACCATATATTTTGTTTGAAAATATCTAAAAAGCAGCCATTGAATTTTACTTGATATATTTTTGTAAAAGATTAACTAAAAAGAGGAAGTTAAAAATTGTGACTAAATCTGATTGTAGAATGCATGCGGGTTTTATCGCTATCGTCTGTTGCACGCTATCGTGCACACAGCGTGATCACTAGAGTCACACGAGTCTATTTTTCTATCTCTCCTCTTTGCACCTCTTAGGGCTTTGGTTGAAGATCAAGAAGTCTGTCTCACTACTGGAGCCTCGGGGAGCCAGTAGTGAGCGGTCTCGATCCTAGACCTTAGACCTTTGAGCCTTAAGGTTACGCACCTGCGTAGACACAGATTAGGACATGTATTTTGATACTGTTACTCTATTTTCTTGCGTCAAATTACTTTTGCGTATCCTAGGAATCTCTTCTTTCCTTTGAAAGAAGAGCAAAACCCACATTTTTGCGTTGTTTTGCGGGTTTTTGTGCTGCTGTTTTTTCAGTGGTGTGCATGTGCCTTTGCACACTATTTTCCATTTTATGGACGGGAGGCGATCCTTGCATCCGCCTCTTGCACCATCGTTGACAGGTGATCCCAGGTTGGTTGCAGATAAGCAACCAATGGTTTTCTCATCTGATCCATCTACTTCTATGGATCAATTGCAGAATCCAAATCCCGAGATCCCTTCCTCTTCTGGTCAAGGGGAGATGCTACCTTTTGATGTTCATGAGGCGCTCCTGAGCCAGAATCTTAGGATGCTTGAGTAGACTAGACAGATCAATCTATTAATAGCAGCCTTAAATAATTTACAGACTCTTCAAACCCGTCCTCCACCTCAACCTGAGGCGGGTTTTGATATCCCTGATTTATCGATCCCTCGTCCAAGGCCTCTACTTCGAGATTACTGCAACCCATCTAATGCACAAGTAGAGCCTAATGTTAGGATTCCAATAGGGGAGAATGATCCTGAATTAAAGCCGAATATTATAGGTCTAATCCCTCACTTTCACGGATTTGCATCTGAGGATCCATTTCAACATATAGAAGATCTAAAGAATCTATCTCAAACTCTTGGACCTCGAAATCAAAATAGGGAAATTCTACTTATGAAAATGTTCCCTTTTAGCCTTAAAGACAAAGCTGCTTATTGGTATAGAACTATAGCAAGACCAATCACAACTTGGGCTAAATTCGAATCTGCTTTTCTAAAGAAATTCTTTCCTATTGGTCGAACTAATGCTTTAAGGCGAGCTATTACTACTTTCAATCAAAATCAAGGAGAACCAATTCATGAAGCGTGGGAACATTTTCATGAATTGCAAAGGAAATACCTACATCATGACATCCTCATTGGCAACTTATGCACATCTTTTACTATGGTTTACAAGAGGGCATTCGCAATCTAGTCAATGCCTCTTATGGAGGGAATTTCCTAAATCGCGACGCAGAATCTGCCTCAGAATTATTTGAAGGGATGGCGGAAAACTCAATCAATAATGCATTGCTGAATCCACGGGTTGCTACGCTAACATGTTTGGTTTTGAAAAACCTGTTGTCGTTATTAAAAATCCCGGAAAAGCGAAGAACTCGTGTTCAACAAATAAAATTTATACCAGAATGAAAATCCCGGGTCGAACTCAGGGAGGCTACATCGATCTATATTCGCAATTATATTTTTTTAGAATTTTTTTTTAAAAGTGAGGCAATGTAATTACAATGAAGCCATAATAACAATCAGACTAAATGAGAGAGAGAGAGAGAAAACATGCATTCAATAATTCAAAATGCTTATACAATAAAACCAAATAAGAATGACACTAGAAAGCGGGAAATCAGCTACACTAGAAAGCACGAAAATTCTACACTAGAAAGCTGTAAAGAAGAATGGGAGAGAGAAGTTATCCTCCTCGACGATTGCTTGGAGGACGAGCCGGACGAGATGCCGCCTGGACGAAGGAGGATGAGTGGGAAAAAGGAGATTAAGGCAGGAGGAACGAGAATGGAGTAGCACGTCGTCGTCGTCGTGGGATCCGCTTCAAAAATGAGAGAGAAAATTTGACTTTATATCGCGAGGAGCATCCCGGGTGTGGGACAAGCTTCTCTTGAGCTTTGGAGAGGTAGAGAAGAGAAGGAAGGGATGAGAATTTCATGTAGAGGGGGTCTCCTTTTATAGTTGCAAGGAGTGAGGGCAATTTGGTCATTTTAATTTGAAAATCATTAAATCAGGGGTCTTTAGTGATGGATAAAATCGTTGCTAAAGCCCCATCGTGGGCGTAGTGGGGCACCGCACGCGTGTGGCCGCTTGCCTCCTCACGCGTAACGCACGCTCCATGTCCAGCTGATCTCACGATCGGACGGCTTAAGTCGCACCTTCGCCCGCTCCTCAGCGCGCCCACCTGCGTGCGATCCCGCGTGAGGCATGGCATGCAATAACGCGTGGGTGCTATTGAGCGCCCGCAGCCACTCGATCACGATCGAGCGGTCGCGGAGCCCACTTCCCTACGCCCTTTCGCCTGCACATGCGGATTCGAACCCGTGCCAGTGCCTCACGATAAGGCATTCACCTGTTGCTCTATGGAGGGGAGATGGTCGCGCAGATGTTTTGAGATGAGTGTGCGTGTTGGATCTTCTTTGGAGAGGAAGCGACGGTCCTGAGGGCTGGTTAGATGGCTGAGATGGCACCACGTGGTGCCATCTTGGTCGTCCATCTTCTGGATGATGTAGATGGTGCCACGGGTGTCGGATTAAGTCGATTTTCGTGTTGTTAGGCTACGATCATCGATCCAAATCCATCTATGCAGTCGGATTTGTTGTTTGATGTGCGGAATCACACCATCTTGGCCCTTGATCTTCTAGGGTTCCCCGATCTCTATATGATGCTATAGATGTGTGATTAGGGCGATCTTGGAGACAATGAACTCCAATCGTCACCCTGATCACATCTGTACGGTTGGATCTTCGATCCGAGGCCTTGATAAAAAGTTTGCCCTGTCCCTGAACATAAAAGGAGATAATTAACCTCCATTTTATTTAAACTAATCTAAATGCAAGATGATGCATGCTATGCAATATTTATAGTATGCAATGCAATCCTATGCTTAAGAACATGCATAAATAGACATCTTAAGTAGTGTAAACATGTTTACGTCATACCCCCATGCCTATCTTTTGCTAGTCCCTAGCAAAAACTATATGCTATTTATAAAAGAATCAAGTTGGATTATTTATGCTTAAGTTATTTTCAATCACTAAGAAAATGTCTACTTAGGATCTAAACTTTCAAAGACACAACAGTGCCCGAGTATCTGCCAAAATGCAGACCGCCTCAATCCCTCGCCTTATTCAAAGAAAATTTTCTTTTTTTTCTCTTTTTTCTCTTTTCTAATTTTTTTGGATTCTCATGTTTTAGGGTTAAGAGTGGCTTTTTACGGCCATTCAACTCACCCAAGATTTGATGAGAACCCTAAGTTCTAAGCATCTTATTGTGAGTGTGATAAACGAGCTGACCGATAGTTAAAATGGACTTCGAATTTCTACGCCTTTAGGTGACCTTAAAAAGAGAATTCTGCCTAAAGGTGTATCTTTACAACCAGTAGCTTTCTCCCTACTTTTATTTTTACGGGGTCAACACAAGGGTGAATCCAGTGTATATCTCCCTGGTTTATTCTACTTCTCCGCTTCTTCCTAAGTGTTTTGGGAATTTTCAGTGCATTTATTGAGCTGGGTTCTGGACAACCGGTCGATGAGCTGTTATCACCGACAACTTGCCAGCCATACTCGTGTGGCGAAGTGTGGCTTATTTCTTTTTTTCTTTTCTCCTTTTTTTTTTTCTTTTTAAGTAAGTGACTTCCCTGATCTAAGATTTACCTAAAGGCAACAAAAAGAGAAAGGTCCAGTGACTGGGCTCTGGACAACCTACCTATGGGATGTTACCCATGATAACTTGCTAACCATATCACCCTAGAAGGTTCATTAGCTACCCAATTTCCGTTAAAATTGCCGAACAATGAGTCAGTGACAAGATAGTGTGTAGATGCTTAAAACTCAAAATTCCCTCAAATCAGAGGGCGGGTTGATAAGTTGTGTACTTATCACCCAAACTTATTTACTCCAATTAAAATAGAATTCACGTTGGCGAGGACTCGAAAAACAAATCCACATTTTAATGGATACACGGGCTGATTAAGTCCAAAGACTTGAAGGGTCTTTATGTTCATATCATAATGTAGTATTTCCTAAGATTGAAAATTTTCTTAAACCCAAGTTCTCTTTCCTAATTCCACAAATTTTTTTTATAAAAGAAAATAAAATAAATCTATGGAGTTGACGAATAAATTCAGAGATGAATATCTACCCCCACCATGCCTATCTAATGCAATGTCCTCATTGTATTAAAACACATAAAACAGAGCAGAATAGAGTAGAAACCACCTGAATTGCGTGAATGTCAGGTCCACTCCAAGATAAAAACTAAAAAGAACTATATATGTGCTGAATTTAGTACCTTCATCTAGGCACACTATACAAAGAAGAGAAATAAAGAATTCACAGGTGCAGGTTAGAATCAGAATAAACATAAGAAACCACTGACCTGTCAGCAGATGTCCACAAATGTGGACCAGATTGTGGTGCAGACCCATGCCCCACAGTCGAGAATATCTCAGGTTCTGGATAAAAATTATCCAAAACCTAAAATCAGTATGCAAGCGGGGTCGAGCCTGCAATTTATGAGGATGCAACCCAAGACCAAAAAGTTGGGTTACATAGAATTCAAGCTCAAAAGGATAATCATTGAATGTATGCTTAGGTTGGACATCCTTAGAACAGATGTCATAAGGGTCCTGGTTCAGCTTCATAGGAACCCTTCGACTCAGTCTTCTACTTCCTTCAGAACTTGCTTCCCAAATCAAAATTTCCCAGCTCCTATCCTCCTCATTCAGAATGGCAAAATCCAGAACCTCCTGCATATTAATCACCTCATCTGAAATTTCCAAGTCTAAAAGATGTGGCTAAATCAGAATTGACTTGGGTCTAATTATCTCAAAAACAAAATCATTAATAAGCTCAACGGGGTGTAACTGACAATCAGGGAATTGGATTGAATCCTCCAGAAAATGCAATTCTAGATCCGTAATTTGAGCCCTAATAAGATCAGTTTCCTCAGTTATTGGGCTATCAAATGATCTATCAGATTCCTCAGGCCCAATCGTCTCACAGAAATCATATTCTGTAAACTCGCGTGAGACTTCGCAACGTGAATCTTCACCATCAGAATCAAAGAAATTGAAATCCGTATTAATGTATGTCTCAAAATCATCCATCACTTTCTGGTCCATGGAGACATACGTTTCCTCGTACCCTGGCTCAAGGATCTCAGGTGAAGAAATCAGATCATCCTTAATTGGTTGCCCTAATTCAATCTGGTCAGCCTCGTAACATGTGTCCCCCTAACAGGTGCTTGAGCGGGTTCTAACATTGGCTCTCCTGAAGGGAGTTCACCCTGGGAATCATCCCACGACTGAACTAAAGCAACCACAAATCTCATCCTCAATTTCGCTAACTTCCCAAGTAGAAACTCACTCAGGTTCTTATACTTAACATCCTGGAGCCAATCCAATAAATACTTGTTCAAATCATCAATCATTTCAATCAGAGGCTCCAATCTTTCAATGCAAGGTATTGGCTGAACTTCTAAAGATTGTATGATATTCCTCAAGTTAGCCAAAACCTTATCTTGAACCTGGTTACCTTGAACCAAATGAGTTGGTTCAGGGTTGGGTGGGTTTGGGATCAATGCAGGGGAATTAATGAATTGAGATTCGTTATACCCTTCCTGATAATAGGTCATTTCAGATTATTCAAAAGGTGGTGATGACCTAAAGGCAGTGTAATCAGAGGATGGGTAAGAATCAGTGTATCCTTCTTGATTGTAGATAGTATAAGGTTGTTCATGAAAGGGTGACGATCTATAATCGATGTGGCTCTGAGAAGGATAGAAATCACAATCATAGTGTTCAGGGTTAGACCCTAAACACGGAGGTTTGAAACTATATCCCCAATCTGAGTTATCCCAACTAACTGATGGTTGATTACAGTATGAGTTAGAATAATCGTCATGTTGAGGATAATTCAAAATAGGAGGGAAAGAGTGGGAATGCGTGTAATATGTGGAAGGATTCATGAGAGACGGGAGGAAGAAAGGCACCCTGTAATACAAACAATCAAACCTGTCCTTAAGTGGGCTAGCCTAAAGACCTACAGACTCCCAAAACCCATCTTGAGATAAAGGAATGATTTGATCTACTTCTGTCTGTTCAATCCAACCAGTTAGAAGGAGGGACTAGGGAGAAGGTTCTTCCTTCGGCTTGCGCCTTCGGTTCATAGTGTACCCCCCAGCGACAATTGTTTGATTCTACTCCCCTAGCTAGACATTAGATTGAATAGTAGAAACAGACTAATCGAAAATAATCTCGTTCTGGGCTCTGAAGAGTGAGTCGAATCCTTAAGGCCAATGTCTACTCTATTTTATTTAGGGCTAGGTTTGAATGTGCTTTGGAATATGATGGGCCCTTTATATGGGTTGTGCCCTTAATGATTGATTGATTTGTGTGTGCGTGCACAACCAGTGGTTTTCAAGCAAGATTACTTTTGATGCGGTGAATTTTAGAGTTCAAATCTTGCTTAGTAGCTTTTAGGATTCAACATTAGGTGTTTTCAAACAAGTTTTGTTGGCACACAGGTTTTGCAAGCACAGGTGAAGATGTTTTCCTTTGAAGCTTAAAAAAAAATGTGGAGTGCCTGGTAGATCCCTAATAGTTGAACCTAAGTGACAACTACTTAATGAGTTGATTTTAATTGAAGTGGTGTAGCCCAATCAACTCAAACAATTGGCCTGTTGCACCACTTAATTAGGCACACAAGTGATTACCTAATCTGATTTCTACTCAATTATGTGTTTGTATGTGTGTACTGGCTCCAAAGATCGGTTTACCGGTTGAGTTTGAAAATCAGATGAGGTTGTGTACCTTTGGGAGATTTTTTTTTTAATTTTTTTAATGTGGAAGTTGGGGCAGGTGTAAGTGTCAAACAACAAACAATCTAACCTTAGAGTTTATAAGAACACCTAGGTTGATTGATGTTTGTGTTATTACATGGTGGAATGAAATCTAATGGGTGGGAGGTGAGGGATAACTCACAGAACCTTTAACAACACTTTTCTTCAATCTACGACTTTTACTCGTCCCGAAAGAGTACCTGCAATTACAATAAGAAAGGAGAGAAGTGAGGTAAATGATTTGTAAGTTGTAAAAACGTGAAGAAAAATCAAAGATCATCGCCTCCCCGGCAACAGTGCCAAAATGTTGAATGCGCGGGTTGCTACGCTAACATGTTTGGTTTTGAAAAACTTGTCATTGTAGTATAAAAGCGAAGAAATCATGTTCAACAAATAAAATTTATACCGGAATGAAAATCTCGGGTCGAACTTAGAGAGGCTACGTCGATCTATATTCGCAATTATATTTTTTTAGAATTTTTCTTGAAAAGTGAGGCGATGTAATTACAATGAAGCCACAATAACAATCAGACTAAACGAGAGAGAAGAGAGAAAACATGCATTCAATAATTCAAAATGTTTATACAATAGAACCAAATAAGAATTACACTAGAAAGTGGGAAATCAGCTACACTAGAAAGCAGGAAAATTCTACAATAGAAAGTTATAAAGAAGAATGGGAGAGAGAAGTTATCCTCCTCGACGATTGCTTGGAGGATGAGCCGGACAAGACGTCACCTGGACGGAGGATAGAGTGGGAAGAAGGAGATTGAGCAGGAGGAACGAGAATGGAGCAGCACATCGTCGTCGTCATGGGATCCGCTTCCGAAATGAGAGCGAAAATTTGACTTTATCTCGCGACGAGCATCCTGAGTGTGGGACAAGCTTCTCTTGAGCTTTGGAGAGGTAGAGAAGAGAAGGAAGGGATGAGAATTTCGTGTGGAGGGGGTCTCCTTTTATAGTTGCAAGGAGTGAGGGCAATTTGGTCATTTTAATTTGAAAATCATTAAATCAGGGGTCTTTAGTGACGGATAAAATCGTTGCTAAAGCCCCATCGTGGGCGTAGTGGGGCGCTGCCCGTGTGCGGCCGCTCGCCTCCTCGCACGTAACGCGTGCTCCACGTCTAGCTGATCTCAGCCATCTGATCGTAACATCGGACGGCTTAAGTCGCACCTCCGCTCGCTCCTCAACGCGCCTGCCCAAGTGCGATCCTACGTGAGGCGCGGCGTGCAATAGCACGTGGGTGCTATCGAGCGCCTGCAGCCGCTCGATCGTGATCGAGTGGTCGCGGAGCTCGCTCGCCTGCGCCCTCTCGCCTGTGCATGTGAATTCGAACCTGCGCCAGCGCCTCGCGATAAGGCGTTCACCTACTGCGCTGTGGAGGGGAGATGGTCGCACGAATGTTTTGAGCGGCACGTGCTCATGGCCGTTGGATCAAGATACAACAGCCCAGATCACGCATTGGATCTTATTTGGAGAGGCAGCGGTAGTCCTAAGGGTCAGTTGGATGGCTGAGATGGTGCCACATGGCACCATCTTGGCCGCCCATCTTCTGGATGATGTAGATGGTGCCACGGGTGTAGGATTAAGTTGATTTTCGTGCCATTAGGCTACGATCATCGATCCAAATCCATCTGTGTGGTCGGATTTGTCATTTAAAGTGCAAAATCACACCATCTTGGCCCTTGATCTTCTAGGGTTCCCCGATCTCTATATGATGCTATAGATGTTTGATTAGGGCGATCTTGGAGTCATTGAACTCCAATCGTCACTCTGATCACATTTGTATGGTTGGATCTTCGATCTGAGGCCCCGATAAAAAGTTTGCCCTATCCCTGAACATAAAAGGAGACAATTAACCTCCATTTGATTCAAACTAATCTAAATGCAAGATGATGCATGTTATGCAATATTTATAGTATGCAATGCAATCCTATGCTTAAGAACATGCATAAATAGACATCTTAAGTAGTGTAAACATGTTTACATCATGCATCTTTGTTGCAATTTACGTGGGGTGCAAACACGAATCATCAAAATCCGCACAAGGGCATTCACGAGATCGGTAACCCGTCCAGTTCAAAGGATTTAGAGATAATTGCAAAAAAACTAGACAAAGTTGATATCGTAATAAATCATCTCGACGAGGTCAGAAATACAATGAAGACTCTTACGCCTCTACTTGCTACGAATCCCACGCATTTACCTGTTTTGTAAATTCCCGCGGGGAGGGAATTTGTGAATAATCTGGATTCTAGAGATCCATCTTCCTTAGGTTTTCTATCTACTCCTTCACCAACCCAAGGAGGGACCTTTGTCCCACAATCTTACCCACCCTTTTCCCCACCCTTTCCTGTTGCAGAAAACATGCCATATCTTTTAGGTTTACATGCCATCAAGGAAAACACTCCAAGACCAAACCCTTATTTAAATTCTTATAATACTGGATGGAGAAGCCACCCAAATTTCTCTTGGGCTGATCAAAATCAAAATCAAAGACCAAATTATCTGAATCAAACCCATTTTAACCCACCTCCATTTCCTCCTCAGCAATCAAATTTAAGGCCTAATCCTATGAGTATGCAGAATTACTCTAGGCCTATTAGAGATACACAGCTAGACCAAATTTTAAGATTGTGTTAGAGAGTCAGCGACAAAATGCTAAAGCTCTCGCTGAGATCCATAGGCAATGTAAGGTAGAGTTGGCTGATTTATGAAATCAAATCACGCTTTTGGCTGAATCTTGTCAGCCAAGTACCCTTCCATCTTAGCCAATTCCGAATCCTAGGAATCTGCCAAATCCTAGGCAAAATCAAGGCCAATTCCATTTCCTTAATCAAGCCTTTGATTCTAATCATTACCCGTCCTCTATACTACCTGAAATCAATCCACCAAACCTGCATTAGCAGCCTATTTTGTATCAAAATGACCCACCTATTACTGAAAATCAAGACTGACTCTGCTAATCTTCTGAACTTGGTGGAAACATTTTTTTTGAATTGCCTCAATCTTTAATATTCTACATCTCAACCTAAATTAGATCTAATCTTCACAAGATTCACTCTGATCTTCCTAAGATTTTTCATGGGAATCTGATTTTGGGTTCTGCGAGATCTATTCTAGGTAATTTTTGGATGAGTTGTAACTGGGTGGTTTAATATGTTTTCTGTTTTTGAATTAATTCTTTCGTAACTCCTTTGTTTTTACCATATACCTATTCTTTTTAGGAGTTCTTTACTAAGGTTTATGCCTAGCTGAAGGCATAAAACTCAGCACTTGTACATAGCTGTTTCTTATTTTTACCTTTTGATTTTCTTCTACACTTAGTCTGATCTTTCACTTCATATTTCACTGATTACCTTCATTTAGTCCAACTGACCACTCTAACCTTTTGTCAGACTTAAAATCATCTGCACAGAGATTTTTAATCTCCTCTATTCGACTCCTTCCACCACTCTATACTAAATGAAGTGTAATATCTTTTCACCCTTCTTACAATGACATTGTAAAAGTTTGGCTTGGGGGGGTGTTGAAGTGAAATTTTCACTTTAAGTGTAGGTTAAAATAAAAAAAATACATAAAAATTAAATATCCACTAAATTTAAAAAATAAAATTTTCAAAAATTATTAAAATTTTTTAAAAAATAAAAAATTGCATAAAAACTTGAAAATTTTTTGAAAAATTCATAAAATTGAAAAATCTTATATACATAAAAAATAAAAATATATAAATACAAAAATTTGAAAAATGAAAATTCATAAAAATAATAAGAAGGGTATATTCATCTTTTAATAAAGAAGAAAAAGAAGAATATATATATAAATATATTTACTATAATTAAGAGCTTAATTTTCTTTTATGTCAGAAATTAAAATGTATATGGAATATATATAGAGGATTTAAGAGCATTCAATACTTAATTAGATTTTTACTTAAAACATTTTGTAGAAACACACTTTTGTTTTTAAATTTTTAAAACAAGATTTTATTTGAATTAGAAATCTTTAAATCTTTTAAAACTTTATTTTTCTATTCTTACCTTGAATTAAGAAACTAAGTGTATTAAGATTTAAACTTAAGTTTTGGAATTAAATTATAACTTTCTAATCAATTAGATTAAGTAATCCTTTTTCTTTTTGAAAATTTGATTTTATCATAAAGTTAAGTAAAAAGGTCAGATATTTAGAGTTAATTTAATAGAGAGTTAGTAGAACTTTAGTTTACAAGACTTACAGGCTAAAGATAAAAACTAGACTTGGTAAATTTTGTCTTGACAGATCCTATAGGAGGAAACTAAGAATTTGAAGAACCTGAGAGTGAAGGGCTTTATTGTCCAAGCTTTGGTTTGAGAGTTAAATAACCTAAACATCTAAATTCACACACATAGAATTGTCTTGTTGGCATCTGAGATTGTGAAAACACAGAGGTTAAGAGATTAGTTCTAAATCCTCTTTACTCTAAGGATTTCTGTAGGGCGGTTCTTGAAAGGGTGAAGGATGTGCCACTCACCTAGAAAAAGGATTTGGAGAATAAAGTTAGTAAGAAAAATGAGAAGGGGGGAAAAGAAAAAGAAAAATAAAATAAATAAATAAAACACCCTGCAGTTAAGTGCCTCATTACAAATGGGTGCTTATGCAGTTTTTCCATAATAAATAAAAGCATCTCAATACAAATGGATGCTACCCTTCCATCAAATAAAAAGAACACCTTGCTCCAAATGGGTGTTCTTACCTATAGAAAAAGTAAAAGAATATGGAGAAAAAAATATTAGGAATAAGAGGCCCAGTGGTCCACCGGGGGGATATACACAAAAAGTGTTAACCTCAGGATAGAAAGCTGGTGAAGAGAAAGCAACCAAACCTGAGTAAGGCCAAGCCAAAGGCTTAACTTGGAATAATTGGGATTGGAAATTGATGTCCTAAGATCTGGATTTTTGCAACTTTGGATGGCTTTAGGATAAATCTCTTCAATAAGCACAGATGTTTTAAAATCATAGCCTAAGAAATCGAGTTTTGAAGATTTTAAGTTGAGACCTAAAGGAGAAGAATTGACAGAATCCTAGGTCTAGAAGTTATTCTTAGTGCTGTAGGCTAGTAAATTAGAGTTTTACTACTCTAAGTTTGATTAATAATGAGTATCTGGTTAATTTGCTTAAACTTATATTGATAAAAGTCAAATATCATAAATAAAGGATTAACTTAATTCTATTGAGTTTTTGAGTTAAAATTTATTTATCAATTCTTAAGTTTTGTTTCCTTAAAACACTTTATATTCTAATTTGAGTTAAGAATAGTTACAAGGATTAAGAGATTTTTAAAGAATTCTAATTCTTAATAAAATTCCTATTAACAAATTATTTTAAGCGTGTTTTGAAAATGTTATAAGTATAACTCTAAGTAAGAAAATTTTCACAAGTGCTCTGTACATTAATCATTTATATTAAACTTAAAAATATCTGACCTAAGCTTTCCCCTACATAGTTACTATTTATATTAATTTAAACCCAAGTGCTTTAAATCATCATATTCTTAGTTAATTTTACTAGGGACTAGCAAAACTTTGGCTAGGGGGCATGATGAGAAACTCATCATGATCTCTAATTACCCCTAATTAACTAATCTTCCTAGGTAATTAGTTAAGGTTATGAATATATAAGGGTTAATTATAAAATAAGGGATATATAGTAAAGGACCTTAAAATAAGTTTAAAATGATATTTTATCATTCAACCAATATTATTAACAATCTAATTAATAATTGGACTCGAAATCTTATTAAACATTCTCTTAATTAATAAGTTAAGTAACTTAAACATAATGTATACATAAGTATATAATAACTTAAGTAATTTTACTTAATCTAATAAATTAACCTAAAAAGGTCAAAAATATAAATTCAAGGTGAAAACATAATAATTACCTTATTTACTAACATATATAAAAAGTTGAAAAAGATCTAAGTTAAAATAAACCTTTAAAACCAGAGTATACATTTTGGTCCTTAAAATTCATTGCAATCGGGTCCTTAATCTTCATAAAGGTCCTTAAGTTTCACTGCATTTAGGTCCATTTCGTCTTCTTCTTCTCCTTAGCCGATTGGATGGCTGACGATGGAGAGTGACTCCACCATGCGATTACCACCCTACCTACATCATCCTTCCTTCTCCAAGCTCCGGGAGCTTGCGCTCACCACTCCATCTTCATCCATCGGTCTGGATTACTCGAAAATCCAAATCACTGGTGGGAGTTAACCTCACAGTCGTCGGAGATGATGCCGGAGGTTAAGCTCCCCAAGCTTCTTCTTCGTCCAGACTCCATCGTCTTTTTCGTCGCCATCCACTATAAATACCCCCTCATCCCTCCGATTTCTCTCAAGTTGGCTCTCTTTCCTCTTCTAACACTGCAGCCGACTTCGATAGGCTATTCTCTATGCAACTCTAGCAACTCCCCATCTCATCTTTCGACTTCCTCCATCCATCCTGATCAGCTAGGAGCTTCGCCGAGGTCAGCCGCGTCTCTAGACACAGGGGCCGACCAAGGAGATCCTCTGCTTCACCTCACATCCACCGCCGGAGATCTTTCAACTACCCTTTGATTTCACTCGTTTGCCATGAGCCTTCGGCGGAATCCCTTTGACCCCTTCATCTAGGTAATAGTAGATTAGGAGTAGGAGTAGGAGTAGGGTAGTTTAGGTAGGTAGTTAGGTAGGTAGTTAGTCCTAATGTCAGATTTCAGATGTCATCTTCCTCAACTCCGGCAAGCACCTTGAGCTTGCCAGAGCCTTAATTTTGTCTTTTGAAACCACTGTCCACCTTCTTAAACCACTCATGATCATTTCTAACTCATTTAATCATTAATTGGATCATTGAATCGACTAATCCAATTTCACCTCCATCATCTACTGCTGCTGTCCATGGCGGCAGTAGTTGACATAGATTCACCTTCATCAGATCCTTTATCATCAATTCATCATCAAAGGATCTTAATTATTATCTTAATTTGATAAATTATCATATATAACTTAAATACCTAATTTTATCTAAGCTCCTGAGCTCGCTGTCTATGGCTGCTCAGGAGCATTTTAAATTATAAATTATTTATATAATTATGATCGCAGTTAACTGTTGACTTGTCTCAACCACTCATTCGAGTGGGAGACCAAGTCCTGAGCCTTAAATAACTCAGATTACATTTAAACTGATTTTACTGATTAATCATTCATGTAATGAATTAAAGAGGAATTTAATGTGATCCTGAGGCTCCTTACAACCTCAGGAACCTTTTCAAATAAAAAATGGCATGATTCACCATTCTGAACAAACTTTGCACCTTTTCTGGACTCACCAGAGCTCTGGTGAGCTCCAGCGAGTCAATTCTTGATCTTCAGCCTACAGAAGATGATGAAAAGCTCCAGAATGATGTAATTGCGATCACTGATTAATTTGAGGTTGTTTATTTGGGATTTTTATGCATGGAGCTTGAGATAGGATTTCGTCTTCTCCGACTTCGGTAGAGTTGGAGAAGCCTGTACAGAAGCTTAAGAACCACATTTAACAGGTCTAGAAGCTTTAGTGTAATGCACTGAAGCTATCTAAGTCTTCAAATTAGTGTAGCAATCTTCCAATCCTTCTATCGAACAGAACACATTTGGAGCTCAGGCGATGAGCTTGGAACCTTAGCATCTTAGGTGAAAACATCTGTTTAGAGGTCTGAGCATGTTTCTAAGGATGAGGAGAAGAGATTTTAGGTTTTAATTTCTTGAGAAAAAGCCTTAATCAGAAAGTCAAATTTTGAAGCCTTCAAGTCAAACCTGAGTCTGATCATTGGGTTTTATACACAATCTGATGAATTGAGGAGTCTGAAGAGTTTCTGAGATTTATTTGAATGATTCTAGGAGGAAATAGTTAAGCGTTAGGAGTTAATTTGAATAGGATTGCAAACCTGTCAGTTTGGGTTATTCTTGAACCCAAACTGACGATAGTAGATTTTGGATGAATTTTGAAGTTGAATCCTACCCAGACAAGCTTATAGCAATCCTTAGAAGTTATCCCAATCAATCAAGAAAGTCTTTAGCTGTCTGTTGTGCATTTCAGAGTTGGAAATTTCATTCTCTGAGTTCTCATAGAAGTGTCGAAGCTTCATGTGATTCCTGAAGCTCTTGAGAGCTTAAAACCTATACAAGGACTTGCGGAATCACTTGTATAAACTATTCAGACCCTTAGATAAGCTAAAACATTTACCTTGAAGACACAGTAACTCTCATTCCATTTCCAGACATTATTTAACCCGTAGGAACCCCCTAGATTCACTCTTCAAATCGAAGAGGAAAACATCCTCTTAACTTAAAATTGACCGTGTAACCTTGTAGAGCTACCTTAGAGCTCTCCATCAAGCTTTATTTTACTTTATTTGGAGCTCTAAGTAGGGAGAAATCCTCAGTTGAAGTCGAGTCTGTAGTGGGGAACATTAGTCCCACATTGGTAAACTACAAGCGGGCACCTTAGTAAAAAACTAATTTGTGTTATAGGCATGCCAGTCGTCAAGCGCTTGGCGCGAATCTGAACATCTGACCATTTCGAGCATCTGTGTGTGTGTGCGGGCATGTGTGTGCCTACGGGTGTACACCCAAGTGGGCGTGTGCGAATGTGATGGCCCTGGGAGGGCGAGGTCTAGGAGGCTAATGCAATGGTTTGCAATGGCTGATTGATGTGTAATGTGGATAATGTGTAATGGTGTTGGTTGTTGAGATAATGATGTGTTGTAGTATGTTGTGATTTGAAACACCATAGGTGTCATTGTGGAGAGTTGTATGGAATACCAGTCATTACAACCATTATTATTTACTTATCTAATATTTACTGTTTTATTCTAGGTCGTTCACTGGGAGGAAATTATTGAATTACATCGCTCTTTGATCTCAAAATTATCCTCTAATTCCAAAAAGAAGCTTTACATCTTATTAAAGAATGAATGAATGTGGACATGGTTTGCCTACTTACTAAGAATTAATTGTAATGCTTGCAAAAACTACTACAAACAAGCACCAAACAATTTCACTATACTTTAGACTATGTCTTTACAAGTTATAGTATTAATACTTACAGGAAAGTACAGAATAGACTAAGATTAATAGTATATTAACTTAACTTACTAGTCTGATACCTACAATAACACATACAGTAGTTATAGTGACAGACGTAAGCGTCGCTAGATCCCAGAAAACACTATATACAAAGCAAAGGAGGGAAACTGGGGTCTGTAGCGACGCTTATGGTGACATATTATTCTGTTAGTAAATGTATGGGTTTATTAACATAAAAATAATTGGCTATACTACGTATACATATACATATATATATTTATATTTTTATTGTATGTGTATTTACTTATGTATGTACAACATCTCTCTCTCTTCTCCTTCACACCAATCTTCATTAGATGTTCTTCTTCTGTGTTTTCATTCTACCTTAGTGAGTTTAACACCGTGGCTGAGAGGCGGTTAACAATCATCATTAACTCTCTTTAATTAATTAAAAATGTGTTTAATTTGCGGGCATGCTTTTCGAGGGATACACAGCACCCAGAGGGTGGGACCAAACCTCTACTAAGCGCACCCTAATTCTCATTCGGCCGCTTAATTATGTCTTTCATAACTCAGCATAGAGCCTTCTCAGCCCCACGCACACGCCTCTCTCCAGGCCCCTGACCCCACATAGAATGCTCAGTATATGCTCAATGTACGTATGATAGTGTGGTTGTTCCGGGCGCTCGACACCCATGACGACTGCACTGTCATAAACACAAATTCTATATAAATCGCTGCGCGCGGTTTGCAGCGCATGATGTGGCGCTATTCGAGCGCCACATCTCCACTAAAAATCACGTGCAGCTGTGGGCTGGAAGAGATTTTGGCCCTCAATTCGAGGGCCATAATTTATTTAAAAATAAAAATAAATTATGGAAAATAAAGTATTTACATAATACTATATAATTGTTGAATTAATTTGAAATTTTAATTAGATTTACTATATAAATAAATTCACTAAAGTAGACTATTTTTACACACTGATTTTGGTGTTTTCTTGGTTAATTGCTTATAAATTAGTTAGTAAATGGTTTAATTGACCTCATACAGAGTTAGAATACATACATAAGTATTTTATACACATTTTTATTATATTTTTATGAATTAATGCATGTGTTATTTACATTTAAATAGCAGTTTTAATTATTCTACTTATAAATTAAGTTAAACTTAATATAATCAGGTCTAAATATACTTAAATTAGCCTAAATTACTTAAAGTATATTAGTCTTAGTATACAGATTCAATTTAACTTAATTATAATTCTAAATTACTAATTTAACTAATTTAATTTAACAACTTAGCTATAAACTTAATAAATTCATTATTTATTATTTATAAAGGATTAGATTAAGATAAAAGATTTTATTTACTTATAATCTACATATACATAGATATATATACAGTTTTATAGTTTAACTCTCTTAATTATACTTATTTACTGATCTAGTTAGTTTAATAATACATATAAATTAGTTCAATTTATAGATAGTTATATAATTATTGTATTTACTGTCTAAACTAGATCTAAAATCTAAATTACAGTAGTCATTATATTTACATAGTTAAGTATATAGTATATATATATACACTACCTATTTACATATGTAGCCTAATATATAGCTTATGTCTATATAAGTAAACTTAATAAACAAAGTAATATATATGTGAATATATATATATTTATTTTTATTTCTGGTCCTTTTGGGTGTTTCTTTTTAATTTTTTTTTTATTGTTGTTGCAGATCTGAAAGAGTTAGGAGAGAAGAAGGGAAGAGTTAACTAAGGAGAGAAAGAGGCTCGTTTCACTGTCTTTTAAAGTTTTTAATCCTTTTTATCCTATTTATGATTGCCTTCTTTCTATATAGCACGAAATTTAGGATGTATTTACCCATCTTAATCCTATCCTCAGTTAGGTTTCCAATTTTAAAACATGTTTGGGTGGTGATTTTTGACCAAACTAGCTGACACAATTGAGAATTATAACACAAGCATGCACAGAAATTAGAGTTCAAGTATTGAAACAAGAAAGTTTGTTTACATAAGAAATAAAACACAATCTACTATCAGCTATGATCAAATTAGAGTCTACAGGGTTTAATACTAGAACCTATCTGTTACAACTTATAAAAACTAGACAGTAGCAGCAACAAGACCTTCCAGACTCTGCAGGAGCTCAAGTCACTGTCCAAATGGTCTAACTGCTGCTGCAGTTAGTCCATTTGAGATGAAATGTGGGTTGGAAGAGAAAAACATGTAGTTGCAAGATGCAGCACTTTGCTTTGTCTACTGGGATTAGAGTCAAAAGAAATCCAAACTGAAAAGAAAATTTCTCTCAATCCCCAATCTGACAAGGGTTTAATTTCTCACTAAAATCACTAAGTACCCCAATTCAAATGCCAAAAACCCTTATAAAAAAAAACTTCATTTCAGATTAAATCCACAAATATCACTGATTTAACTCTTCCTAATGCTATAGACAGCATGAAGGAAGAATTATTCAGTCAATTAAAGTCCTTAAGTCAAATCCCAGTTTCTAAAACCTTAAGGAGTATTGAGATTCCTTAGGTTAGGAAATCACCAAACAGCCATTCAAAGAAAACTTATGAATGCGAGATCAGACTTCAAATTACTACAGTAATTATCCTCAGATCTGACTTGCATTCAATGCATTCAAGAAATTATCAAATCAGATCTATGTATGGCTCTTCTGAGATGATTTCTGTCACCAGAAAACCTCCCAGATTCCTTGCCAACACGGAATTCAAATCAACTTCATTCAATTTGTCAGATCAGGCAATAAAACCAAATTGAAAGAAAAATCCTTAAAAATCGAAATTGTGGAGAAATCTGACAAACTGAAAATTTCAACCCAAAATCAGGGGCTTTTGTGACTAAGAGTGAGGTGAGTGGGAAGCCCCTTAAGTGCTTGTTGATGCCAATTTCAGATCTGAGGTTGAAAACCAATCAGATCTGAAATTGGGTCAAAGTGCATGGGTGGAAAGCGAGAAAACATGTCGTGGAAAATCAGAACTGGATATTACAGTATGGAGAGGTAGAGAATTTGAAAACATGGTCATTTGAAATCTTCCCCTCTGATCTAGAATGATCAGAGGAGGTGAGGGGGGGGGAATTAAAGCCTAATTCTGCTACTATAGCTACTTTATCCTACAGCGAAATTGAACATTAACAATTACATTAATTGTACTCTAAACTACTTAACTACAGCTAAAACTAATATGCAGAATTATAAACCTAATCTAACAGGAAGAATGGGACCTATGGGTCCTTAGCCGGTGGCTAAGGAGGAAGAAAGGAGGAAGATGACTCCAGCAGAGGGAAGAGTCTGCTAGTGAGACTCCAGGGTCGTCCTCAGGTGCTACGAAGTCCTTAGGAACGAGGAGGTCGTGAGAAGGTGATGATTTCATAGCCGGTGGCTGTGAAATCAGAGGCTTGATGGGGAGGAGGGACTGGAGTGGACGAATGATCGCTAAGAGGTGTAGGAGGGAGTGATCCCTTGCGCGCGACACCACTGAGGTGCTTAAGTAGCATGCTCAATGGCTAAGATCACTGCGCAGGTGGGGATAATCAAGATGCAACAGGTGGTGAGGATGAGAGGGGCGGAGCACGCGATGAGCTAAGCACAAAATCTGACTGTCAGATGAGATCTGGGGAGAGGTGTGATCGCACGCGTCGAATTGCGCGAAGCTTCCATTCAAATCTAACCGCAGATCAGGATCATGAAGAGCAACGGACGGCTGAGATTGGCGGTGTTCTTCGCGCGCTACAGTGCGTGCGAAGAGCAGCAGGCCTCTCTCTGAAATAAGGGAAAATTGCAAATAGACCCTTGAACGAAGGGATAAGAGAATTGCGTGTAGGCCCATAGGTGAAAAGAACTACAACCGGATGGGCCCTGCAGCCTTTCAAAAGTGTCCCTGCGACTTACAAGAAGGTCCAATGGGGAGTTTTTAAGGGAAAGAGTGTAATGCATGAAGGAGCTAAGTGTAAACTACCTAATGCATAACCTAAATGATGTCCAATTGCCTTCAAATTTTTATATGTGTTCAAGTGAACATTTAAGACATTGATTATACTTCTGATTTGGCCTTTCAAACTTATTTATGTGTTCAATTGATGCATGGATCATCATTTGTACTTTGCTTTCAGAATATCTCATTTTGTGACCTAATTATGAAGTTTTAACATAGAGTAAAGGTTTTAGATCTTTTTCTTTAGTTCCCACACTTAACCCTTTTTATCTGTTAATTTGATGTTATTTTACTTAGTGTCTAGCTTAACTTCAGCTTTTTAGCCATGATGAGTAGCCACTCATCATACCCCCATGCTTACGTTTTACTAGTCCCTTAGCAAACAATCTGTTGAAGTGTAAGGCAATTTGAGTATCAGCAAGGTAAGTGTGAAGAGATATCTTTTTCTTCTTTCAAAAAGTTTTAAGTGTTTGATGATGATCTTCAGGCTGAAAGATTTTTTTTCAATATACCAACTGTGGTTTGGACATTATGAGAACCTTATTACTGAGGATAACCTACCAAAACTCGAGGCTTAAATGGCATAGACCATCTCTCAACCAACAAGGACTCTTGATATTTAAACCTTAAGTCGAATTCCAGGACTCAAGGGGTTTTACAGAGACTCAGAATGTTATGAGGTTATGGCTGTGCTTTGTGATAAGTCAGGACTAACCAAGTGAATTCTAAAGCTCACTCCCGGGTTTCACTTCTTTTTAAGTCCAGGTTGGTCCTAACTTCAGCTCATGTTTTCGGATCACTTTCAAGAATTGATGGATATTCAAACCAAACCCTTATTGTGTTTGTGGCTCAGAGAAATTTTTGGTGGACAAACAGGGTATTTGTTTTGAACCCTGAAAACAATTTTGGTGGAACAAGAGTATTTCCAGATTTTGGAGAACATACTTGACTTTCCTTTTTTTTTTTTTGATCAGTATGTCTCCGAAACTTATTTGGTAGAGCGCACTGTATTTGATGGGTGAATTTTTTTTGTGGAAAGAGTTTCTCCTAGACACAAGACTAAAGATTAGGAAAAAGAGTCTACCTGCACGCACAGGTAACGACTCCACCTTCCTTAATGAACACAAGGGTTGAAGTTTAGGTTCAAGTGGTCTTTCCTGACATTGTGTAGTGTAAGCCAAGGTTACTCAAACTCCTAAGTCAAAGCAAACCAACGAATCCTGTACTGGTGACTCAGGTACAAGAATATGTCCTAAAGTTAGGAGAGACTGTGGTCTATCTTGTCAAGGCTCAAAGTGTATTAAGCCCAAGCTTGTATCAAGCTATTATGGCCCGGCAAGTCAAACCAGTAACAGTTGAATGTCCATAGACACTTATTCTAATCTTGTTTTTAGCTAGAAGATCATAGTTAAACACTTATCTTTTATCTTTTTCTCCCTTTCTTCTTAAAATTAATGTCCTCCCTTGACAATAAAGTGCATGTCCCTTATTGTATTTTTGAATTTTTTTGTGATTTGTTATTTTTTTGTATTTTTAGCTTTGTAATTTTTTTCGAAAATTTTTCAAAATTTTTTAATTTTTTTAAGTATTTATTTTTTTAAGTATATATGTACTATAATTGTGTCTACAATTGCATTTTAGTTTAAATGGTTCACCATTTACACCCCCCCATGCTTAAATGTTGCAATGTCCTCATTGAATGAATAGGGTAGATGCAAATGCATGCTCTGCTTTTCACTATCCTAGACTGGGTGATGGAAGGAAGTCAGAATGAGGAGATAAAATCTCTGTGCGGACGATTTTAAGTCTGATCTAGGATCAGAGTGAACAGTCGGGCTAGGAAGTGAAATGCATAACATATGTGTCAATGAAAGTATGCTCAAAATGCAAGGGTAGACACTATATACAAATAAAGGCAAGAGTAAGAAAGGTGAAAAACAGTTATATACAAGGATAGGTTTTCGCTAAGTTTAACGCCTTCAGCTAGGCGAAAACTTGTATGGTAGATCAAAATGTAGGAGCGAAATGGTGGAATTGATAAGTCTGAGATCATGCGGCTCAATGAAAGGTTTTAGTCTTTGACCATTTATAGTAAAAGGTTCAGATTTGTCAATTTCAGTGATCTCAACGGCTCCATTGTCAAATATTTTTACGATTTTGAAAGGTCCAGTCCATTTTGATCTTAGTTTCCTAGGAAAGAGTTTTAGTCTAAAATCAAAGAGAAGGACTTTTTGATCAAGGTGAAAAGATTTCCTAAGAATGTGACGGTCATGGAAGGCCTTAAGCTTATCCTTATAAATCCTTGAGCTTTCATAAGATTCATTCCTTAATTCATCGAGCTCAGAAATTTGCAATTTCCTAAGATCATCGGCCTTCTCTAAGTCCAAGTTACACTTTCTGATGGCCCAATAGGCTTTGTGCTCTAGTTCTATGGGAAGATGATAGTGTTTCCCGTACACAAGTCTAAAAGGAGACATGCCTAAAGGGGTTTTGTGGGCTGTCCTATATGCCCACAATGCATCAGAAAGGCGGGAAGACCAATCCTTTCTATCTGGTCAGATGGTAGTCTGTAAAATCTTCTTGATCTCCCGATTGGACAATTCAGCAAGTCCATTGGTTTGAGGGTGATATGGTGTAGCTATCCTATGTGACACCCCATACTTTTGAAGTAGGGACTGAAAATGTGTGTTTCTAAAATGAGACCCTCCATCACTAATGATGGCTTTTGGTACCCCAAATCTAGAGAAGATGAAATCTTGAATGAATTGTGTCACAACTCTATGATCATTAGTCCTCGAGGGGATGGCTTCAATCCATTTTGAAACATACTCAACTGCCAACAATATGTACTCGAAGCCATAAGATTTAGGAAAAGGTCCCATGAAGTCAATGCCCCAAATGTTAAAGATTTCACACACCATGATCGGATTCAAGGGCATCATGTCTCGGCGGCCAATATTGCCAAGGACTGACAACGTGAACATGCCTTGCGATATTCATGTGCATCTTTAAAGATTGTGGGCCAATAAAAACTGCTCTGCAAAATCTTTGCAGCAGTCTTTTTGCCAGAGAAGTGACTGCTGCACGCCTGGTCATGGCAGGACGATAAGATGCTTCTAATCTCCTTATCTGAAACACACTTCCTAAAGATCTGGTCTTTGCAGTGCTTGAAAAGCCAGGGTTCTTCCCAGTAATAGTTCTTGGCCTCAGATCTAAGTCTGTCTTTTTGATGTCCGACCCAATCAGTGGGGAGGATTCCAGAAGCTAGGTAGTTGACAATGTTAGCATACCAGGGAAGATCAAAATGAATAACCAGCAATTGCTCGTCAGGGAAGTGGTCAGAAATGGGTGAAGAAGGAGAAATCACTTCAGAAGGAAGGCGGGATAAGTGGTCAGCTACCACATTCTACTTTCCAGCCTTATCACGAATCTCTAAATCAAATTCTTGTAAAAGCAGGATCCATCTAATCAGACGAGATTTTGCGTCCTTCTTGGAGAGAAGATGTCGAACTGCCATATGGTCAGTGTAGACTATAACGTGGGAACCTAAAAGATAAGGTCTGAATTTCTCCAGTGCAAATACTATAGCTAGCAATTCCTTTTCCATGACGGTGTAATTCCTCTGGGCTTCATCTAAGGTCTTGTTAGCGTCATAGATGACTGTGGGTTTCCCGTTCAATTTTTGACCAAGGACAGCTCCTACTGCATAATTAAAGGCATCACACATGATCTCAAAAGGGTGAGACCAATTCGGGGGTTGCAGTATGGGTGCCTTGGTAACCAGATCATGAAGTGTCGTATAGGCACGAACACAATCATCAAAGATCTGGAAGTCTACATCTTTAAAGAGGAGAGTAGTGAGAGGTCAGGCTATTTTCGAGAAATCCACTATAAAGAGACGATAAAAACCAACATGCCCCAAAAAAGATCGAATCTGTTTAACCGACGAAGGTAGTGGAAATCAGAAATCAACTTTACCTTCGCGCGGTCAACCTCAATTCCTCTCTCAGAGACAAGGTGACCTAATACTAGTCCTTCTGTTACCATGAAATGAGATTTCTCCCAGGAAAATACCAGATTCACATTTATGCATCTTTGCAGGACCTTAGTCAGGTGGTCTAAGCATGCATCAAATGTGCTCCCGAAGACCGAGAAGTCATCCATGAAGACTTCTAAGCAATCACCTACTAAGTCGAAAAATATTGCAAACATACACCGCTGAAATGTAGCAGGTGCGTTGCACAATCCAAAAGGCATCCTACGGAATGCGAAGGTTCCATAGGGGCAGGTGAATGTCATTTTTTCCTGATCGTCGGGGTGAATTTCCACTTGATTATATCCTGAATAGCCATCCAAAAAGCAGAAAAATCCATTCCCCGCCAGTCTTTCCAGTATCTGATCAATGAAGGGCAAAGGGAAATGATCTTTCTTCGTGGCTTGGTTGAGTTTTAGGTAATCTATACATACTCACCACGAACTAGCAATGCGTGTAGGGATGACTTCTCTAGAATTAGTGGTGATGATGGTAAGTCCGGCCTTCTTTGGCACTACTTGAACAGGACTTACCCATCTACTGTTAGAAATTGGGAAGATAATTCCATTGTCCAACCACTTAATCATTTCACTTTTTACCACCTCTTGTAATGTAGGGTTCAATCTACACTGGGGCTGTCTAGTAGGTCTAGATCCTTCTTCAGTGAAAATCCTATGTGTGCAATAAGAAGGACTGATGCCAGTTAGGTCAGAAAGGTTCCATCCTATAGCCTGTCTATGTGCTCTTAGGATAGATAAGAGTCGTGATTCTTGATCAGATGATAAGGAAGAGTTAACAATCACCGGATAGGTCTAATCAGGTCCTAAGAAAACATATTTGAGAGAGTCAGGAAGAGGTTTGAGTTCAACAGGCACAGGATCAGAAGGAGCAGGTGTGAAAGTTTCAGGAGATCCTAGAGATACTAAAGGAATAGGAGGTAGGTCCTCGGTCTCTAAATTTGGTATCTTAGTGGAAGTCAAGTCAGAGTCCAAAGAGTGTTGAGGTTCTAAATTTAATGAATTGATTAAGGTATCCTCAACCAACTGATCTAAAGAATCCAGAGAAAAGATTTCTTCAATTAAATTACAGGTTGGTCCTCTTTGGGCCTGAAAAATATCAATTTTTATTTTCTGATCTCCGAACTTCAATTCTATAAGGCCCTTCTCACAATTGATGTTTGCCTTAGCCGTAGCCAAGAAAGGTCTTCCTAAAATGATAGGTGTGTTCTGGATATCTTCAGGTACTTCCATGTCAAGGACTATAAAGTTTACAGGAAAGTAAAAATCCTTGACCCGCACTATGACATCTTCCAACACTCCCTGAGGTGTCTTAACTGATCTATCAGCTAATTGCAGGGACACCTCGGTTGGCTTCAGATTGCCAACCTCAAAATGTGTCAGCAGAGAGGTTGGGATAAGATTGATGGAAGCACCTAGGTCAAGTAGTGTTCTATTAAATGTGGTGTTACCTATCATGCAGGATAAGAGAGGGGTGCCTGGGTCTTTCATCTTAGTTGGGAGGGTACTAGAGATGATGGAACTAGCTTGTTCCGAGAGGATGATTGGACTACTCCCTTTTTGAATTCTTGCTTTACGCTTAGGTGTGCATAGCTCTTTTAAAAACTTAGCATAAAGTGGAATGTGGTGGATTGCATCCAACAAGGGGATGTTTATGTGGACTTGCTCAAAGAGCTTAAGCAAATCCTCCTCAGGTGCCACACAGGTCTTTTTCTTTCCTTTCTCCTTCTTCTTTAAAGCTTCAGGAAAAGGTACAGGATTGGTGAAAAGAGGTTCAGTCCTAGGTAGAGGAGAAGTAGGAAGTGGAGGAGCAGAACTAGAAGTGGTAGGTGTTGGAAGAGATGGATCTAGTGTGCTTTTACCACTCCTAGTGACTATGGCATTTAGTTCAGCCCTAGAGGTAGATGGTAAATCAGTGTTAGGTAGTAGAGGTGGTTGTGTTTGTGCAAGAGAAGAACTTGAGTCAGTGAAGCATTCAGTGTTGTGCAAAGGTTGTGAAATGACATGTGCTTGGTCTTACATTGCTGGTCTAGGTTGGACATACCTCTGAGCAGGTATGTTCCTAGGCTTTTGTTGTGCTTGAGATGGGAGTGAATGTGGTTAACGGGACTCCGTCAAGTGTGATAGTTGGGCTCTCATCTCAGCTAAGAACGCGTCCTGTCTCTGCTGCATAGCAATATTCTATTGTTGCATATCAGCAAGAGTTTTCATGATAGACCCCAACTAGTCATCTCATGTAGGCCCAGATTGAGAGTATTGGGTGGGCCTGGGTTGGGGTTGCTGGTAGGCACGCGGTGGATATCTGTGTGATTGTGGAGGTGGTGCTCGGATCGGGTTGTGCAGTGGTGGTGCAGAAGGTTGTTGAAAAGGAGGTCTCTGTGAATTTCCCGACCACGAGAAATTTGGATGATTGCGCCATCCAGGGTTGTAGGTTTGAGCGAAAGGGTCATTATGAATGGCATGGAGCTCCTCCGAAACTCCAGAAGGTGCAGGGAAGTCAGTGTAGGGAGGAACAAAGGTTCCTCCAACCGGTGAAGGATATGGAAATGGAAAATCCGGTAATGCAGTTTGTGTCACAGAAAGGTTATTCACAGTTTCCCTCCCTGTGGGAAACTGAGAAGAAGTGTTTTGTGCTGGTGACTGAGAAGAAGAAGATGAGGGTTTTGAGAGAAATTTCCATACTTCATCTACTTTCTTCTCGATTAAGCCCACTTTATCCAGTTGACTAGCCACTATCTCTAAGTCTTTGCTACTGGATTGGGCTTCGTTTACCCCAGTATGTGAGTGGGAATGTGAGGACTTTCTATTAAACATGCTCATTGAAGCATTATTAATAGAGTTTTCGGCCATGCCTTCAAAGAGCTCAAAGGCCGAGTCCTCGTCCCGACACAGGAAATTGCCTCCACAAGCGGCATCTACAAAATTCCGTGTGTCATCATGGAGCCCATGGTAGAAGATCTGGACCTATTGCCAGCGTGGGACACCATGGTGGGGACATTTTCTCAGAAGCTCGTGGAATCTCTCCCAAGCCTCGTGCATTGGTTCTCCTGAATTTTGAGTGAATGTGGTGATGGCACGCCTTAAGGCGTTAGTGCGGCCTATAGGAAAGTACTTCTTTAAGAACTCATGTTCTAAAGAAGCCCAGGAATCTATAGGTGTAATCCGTGCAAGTGTTCGAAACCAAAAGGCTGCCTTATCTTTCAATGAAAAGGAGAACATTTTCATTAAAAGCGTGTGCTGATCATATCCTTGTGGACCCAAAGTTTGGGCAAGATTCTTCAGCTCCTTTAAATGCTGAAAAGGGTCCTCAGAAGCAAGTCCATGGAAGTGAGGAATGAGTGCTATAATGTTTGGCTTCAGTTCAGCAACATGACCCCCATTGGGATAACGTACCACAGGCATTGGTTGGGCAACTACGGGATTATAATAATCCCGTAGTTGAGGTCTACGGGGTTGGGGTGGTGCCTGGGGATTTCTAGGTTGAAGTGGTTGTGGTTGGGGGTTAGCTAAAAGATTAACAGCTTGAGCAAGCTGTTGCACCTGTTGGGTTAGGGTATTCATTTGTAGTTGTGTATCGAAAAGGTGCTGAAGATGAAGCACAGGTCCTCTCTCCGGGGGCAGATTAGGAAAATTAGGATAAGGTGGAGGTTGGAACCTAGGGATAGGTGGTTGCTGTGGTGGAGGATGTGCAACTAAGTCTGAAGGAAGTTCTTCAAAATCCTCGAATTGTGACGACTCAAGATCATCCTCTTGGTGAATGGGATTGTGAATAGGATTTTGAGACTCGGGAGGTAAAGGATTAGAAGTGGAGGGCAAAGAGAAAGATGTAGTAGCTTGGGTACTAATACCCAAGGGGAGTACAAGTTCTGGGTTTTGGGATCTCCTACCTTCCATTGAGTTGATTTTTTGAAAACTCGTTTACTACAACTCGTTCCAACTCAATGGGAAAAATTTTAACCAAGTTCACAGAAAGCGGAAAAATCCCAGTTAAATCTCAATTCATTCAGAAGACCAATCAAGCGAGATAAATCAAAAAAATTTTTTCCTAGAGGCTACTATGCAAAATTATGTTGTACGTAAGCAATTGTTTCAAACAATTGTACGTGTCTTAAGATAAACCTAGCGATGTGCAAACCTCTAAAATCCACTGGGAATCTGGATAAGACTTAGCATGCGAATCCAAATCCTGTGGTTGCAGAAAGAGATGAGGTAGAAACCCGTGTGTTGTGGCCTTAAGTGATTGTGCTGTGTGCACGATAGCAATCAACACAATGCGATGAAAATCTCAATCAAGGTTTCACCCAAAGTTAATATCTTCTTTTTGACTTAGTTCAAGTGATTATGATATGATTTCTATGCTGCTTGTCTCACTTTTTACTCAGTTCAGTACAAGAGATGGTCTACTTTAATTTTAAGTCAAATGCAATGATGACAGGAGTTAGAGTAAGGTAAAGAATGCGTCCTGACTCCAGCAATCTTCTGTATGCAGATTTGACTTGAATTGAAATCTAGCAGAAAAATATGCAACCTAAGATGGATGCCTAAGGTTATGCTACTACTAGATAAGTATGAGATCTTTTGATTTTTGATTTTTTTTTTTATGCAATAAGCAAAAAACAAGGAAAGAAATCGATTAGGAAAATCGCAATGGAAAAAATCGTATTGATGAGGGAGAAGTAGAAAATAAAAGTCCAAACAGTCCACAATTATTACAATGAATGTGTGAGAACAGGCTCTCACAACTTATGACTAACAATTCATCCTAGTTAATATACCTAAATTTATCTAGACTATACTACTATTATTACTAATCCTACAGCTACTCCGAGGGCAAACTCTGCCTGGAAGTCGGGTTAGGAGCGCAGCGACTCCACCAAGAAGATGACCTCTACTTGGATGATGATACTGCTTCTCGTCCTCCTCAAGTGCTGTGGAAAAATAACAAATGATTAGTAAAAGAATAAAAGAATGTATACACATTAGCAAGTAAATCAATGGAAGAAAGCAATTACAACCAATGAATTTAAATGTAATGAAGAATTTCTATATACAAAAGAATTAAAGGGTAATTTTGGCATAAAGAGCGTTGCTTCCCCGGCAACGGTGCCAAAAATAATGCAATGGTTTGCAATGGCTGATTGATGTGTAATGTGGATAATGTGTAATGGTGTTGGTTGTTGAGATAATGATGTGTTGTAGTATGTTGTGATTTGAAACACCATGAGTGTCATTGTGGTGAGTTGTATGGAATACCAGTCATTACAACCATTATTATTTACTTATCTAATATTTACTGGTTTTATTCTAGGTCGTTCACTGGGAGGCAATTATTGAATTACATCGCTCTTTGATCTCAAAATTATCCTCTAATTCCAAAAAGAAGCTTTACATCTTATTAAAGAATGAATGAATGTGGACATGGTTTGCCTACTTACTAAGAATTAATTGTAATGCTTGCAAAAACTACTATAAACAAGCACCAAACAATTTATCACTATACTTTAAACTATGTCTTTACAAGTTATAGTATTAATACTTACATGAAAGTACAGAATAGACTAAGATTAATAGTATATTAACTTAACTTACTAGTCTGATACCTAAAGTAACACATACAACAGTTATAGTGACAAATGTAAGCGTCGCTAGATCCCAGAAAACACTATATACAAAGCAAAGGAGGGAAACTGGGGTCTGTAGCGACGCTTATGGTGACATATTATTCTGTTAGTAAATGTATGGGTTTATTAACATAAAAATAATTGGCTATACTACGTATACATATACATATATATATTTATATTTTTATTGTATGTGTATTTACTTACGTATGTACAACATCTCTCTCTCTTCTCCTTCACACCAATCTTCATTAGATGTTCTTCTTCTGTGTTTTCATTCTACCTTAGTGAGTTTAACACCGTGGCTGAGAGGCGGTTAACAATCGTCATTAACTCTCTTTAATTAATTAAAAATGTGTTTAATTTGCGGGCACACTTTTCGAGGGATACACAGCACCCAGAGGGTGGGACCAAACCTCTACTAAGCGCGCCCTAATTCTCATTAGGCCGCTTAATTATGTCTTTCATAACTCAGCATAGAGCCTTCTCAGCCCCACGCACACGCCCCTCTCTGGGCCCCCGGCCCCACACAGAATGCTCAGTATATGCTCAATGTACGTATGATAGTGTGGTTGTTTCGGGCGCCTAGCGACCGTGACGACTGCACTGTCATTAACACAAATTCCATATAAATCACTGCATGTGGTTTGCAGCGCACGATGTGGCGCTATTCGAGTGCCACATCTGCGCTGAAAACCGCGTGCAACTGTGGGCTGGAAGAGATTTTGGCCCTCAATTCGAGGGCCATAATTTATTTAAAAATAAAAATAAATTATGGAAAATAAAGTATTTACATAATACTATATAATTGTTCAATTAATTTGAAATTTTAATTAGATTTACTATATAAATAAATTCACTAAAGTAGACTATTTTTACAAACTAATTTTGGTGTTTTCTTGGTTAATTGCTTATAAATTAGTTAGTGAATGGTCTAATTGACATCATACAGAGTTAGAATACATACACAAGTATTTTATACACATTTTTATTTTATTTTTCTGAATTAATGTATGTGTTATTTACATTTAAATAGCAATTTTAATTGTTATGATTATAAATTAAGTTAAACTTAATATAATCAGGTCTAAATATACTTAAATTAGCCTAAATTACTTAAATTATATTAGTCTTAGTATACAGATTCAATTTAACTTAATTATAATTCTAAATTACTAATTTAACTAATTTAATTTAACAACTTAGCTATAAACTTAATAAATTCATTATTTATTATTTATAAACGATTAGATTAAGATAAAAGATTTTATCTACTTATAATCTTCATATACATAGATATATATATAGTTTTATAGTTTAACTCTCTTAATTATACTTATTTACTGATCTAGTTAGTTTAATAATACATATAAATTAGTTCAATTTTTAGATAGTTATATAATTATTGTATTTACTGTCTAAACTAGATTGAAAATCTAAATTACAGTAGTCATTATATTTACATAGTTAAGTATACAGTATATATATATATACACTACCTATTTACATATGTAGCCTAATATATAGCTTATGTCTATATAAGTATACTTAATATACAAAGTAATATATATGTGAATATATATATATTTATTTTTATTTCTGGTCCTTTTGGGTGTTTCTTTTTAATTTTTTTTTTATTGTTGTTGCAGATCTGAAAGAGTTAGGAGAGAAGAAGGGAAGAGTTAACCAAGGAGAGAAAGAGGCTCGTTTCACTGTCTTTTAAAGTTTTTAACCCTTTTTATCCTGTTTATGATTGCCTTCTTTCTATATAGCACAAAATTTAAGATGTATTTACCCATCTTAATCCTGTCCTCAGTTAGGTTTCCAATTTTAAAACATGTTTGGGTGGTGATTTTTGACTAACTAGTTGACATAATTGAGAAATATAACACAAGCATGAACAGAAATTAGAGTTCAAGTATTGAAACAAGAAAGTTTGTTTACATAAGAAATGAAGCACAATCTACTGTCAGCTATGATCAAATTAGAGTCTACAGGGTTTAACACTAGAACCTATCTGTTACAGCTTATAAAAACTAGACAGTAGTAGCAACATGACCTTCCAGACTCTACAGCAGCTCAAGTCACTGTCCAAATGGTCTAACTGCTTCTGGATTTAGTCCATTTGAGATGAAATGTGGGTTGGAAGAGAAAAACATGTAGCTGCAAGATGCAGCACTTTACTTTGTCTACTGGGATAGAGTCAAAAAAAATCCAAACTGAAAAGAAAATTTCTCTCAATCCCCAATCTGACAAGGGTTTAATTTCTCACTAAAATCACTAAGTACCCCAATTCAAAAGCCAAAAACCCTTATAAAAAAAACTTCATTTCAGATTAAATCCATAAATATCACCGATTTAACTCTTCCTAATGCTATAGACAGCATAAAGGAAGAATTAATTCAGTCAATTAAAGTCCTTAAGTCAAATCCCAGTTTCTAAAACCTTAAGGAGTATTGAGAACTCCTTAGGTTAGGAAATCACCAAACAACCATTCAAGAAAAAACTTATGAATGCGAGATCAGACTTCAAATTACTACAGTAATTATCCTCAGATCTGACTTGCATTCAATGCATTCAAGAAATTATCAAATCAGATCTATGTATGGCTCTTCTGAGATGATTTCTGTCACCAGAAAACCTCTCAGATTCCTTGCCAACAAGGAATTCAAATCAACATCATTCAATTTGTCAGATCAGGGAGTAAAACCAAATTGAAAGAAAAATCCTTAAAAATTCAAATTGAGGAGAAATCTGACAAATTGAAATTTTCGACCTAAAATCAGGGGCTTTTGTGACCAAGAGTGAGGTGAGTGGGAAGCCCCTTAAGTGCTTGTTGACGCCAATTTCAGATCTGAGGTTGAAAACCAATTAGATCTGAAATTGGGTCAGAGTGTATGGGTGGAAAGGAGAAAACATGTCGTGGAAAATCAGAACTAGATATGACAGTATGGAGAGGTAGAGAATTTGAAAACATGGTCATATGAAATCTTCCCCTCTGATCTAGAATGATCAGAGGAGGTGGGGGGGGGGTTATTAAAGCCTAACTCTACTACTACAGCTACTTTATCCCACAGTAAAATTGAACATTACCAATTACATTAATTCTACTCTAAACTACTTGACTACAGCTAAAACTAATCTGCAGAATTATAAACCTAATCTAATAGGAAGAATGGGACCTATGGGTCCTTAGCTGGTGGCTAAGGAGGAAGAAAGGAGGAAGATAACTCCAACGGAGGGAAGAGTCTGCTAGTGAGGCTCCAGGGTTGTCCTCAGGTGCTACGAAGTCCTTAGCGACGAGGAGGTCGAGAGAAGGTGATGATTTCACAGCCGGTGGCTGTGAAATCAGAGGCTTGATGGGGAGGAGGAACTGGAGTGGAGGAATGATCGCTAAGAGGTGTAGGAGGGAGCGATCCCTTGTGCGCGACACCACTGAGGTGCTTAAGTAGCATGCTCAGTGGTTGAGATCACCGCGCAGGTGAGGATAATCAAGATGCAACCGGCGGCGAGGATGAGTGGGGCGGAGCACGCGGTGAGCTAAGCACAAAATCTAACCGTCAGATGAGATCTGGGGAGAGGGGTGATCGCATGCGTCAAATTACGTGAAGCTTCCATTCAAATCTAACCGCAGATCAGGATCATGAAGAGCAACGGACGGTTGAGATTGGCCGTGTTCTTCGTGCGCTACAGTGCGTGCGTAGAGCAACAGGCCTCTCTCTAAAATAAAGGAAAATTGCAGATAGACCCTTGAACGAAGGGGTAGAAAAATTGCGTGCAGGCCCATAAGTGAAATGAACTACAACCGGAAGGGCCTTGCAGCCTTTCAAATGGGTCCCTGCAGCTTACAAGTAGGTCGAAAGGGGAGCTTTTAAGGGCAAGAGTGTAATGCATGAAGGACCTAAGTGTAAACTACCTATTTCATAACCTAAATGATGTCCAATTTCCTTCAAATTTTTATGTGTTCAATTGAACATTTAAGACATTGATTATACTTCTGATTTGGCCTTTCAAACTTATTTATGTGTTCAATTGATGCATGGATCATCATTTGTACTTTGCTTTCAGAATATCTCATTTTGTGACCTAATTATGAAGTGTTACCACAGAGTAAAGGTTTTAGGTCTTTTTCTTTAATTCCCACACTTAACCCTTTTTATCTGTTAATTTGATGTTGTTTTACTTAGTGTCTAGCTTAACTTCAGCTTTTTAGCCATGATGAGTAGCCGCTCATCAGAGGCGTTGAGCCGATTTGCTTGAGAAAATAAATCAGAAATAAATCAAAATTAAATCGAATCAGGCGAGGACCTAGTAGGGTTTGGTCCCACCCTGTAATGGGTGCTGCATATCCTCGAAAAGTTTGAGCCGCAAATAAATAACAAATTTTTGGTTGAAGGGAAAGACCTCGCTCGATTCAATTGAAGGTTAAGGAAGGAAGGTTCAGAGGAAGAAGTGCTAAGGTTCAGCAGCTAAGGAAGCCAAGGAAAGGGAAGAAAGAAGGTTAAGGAAGAAGAAGAAAGAGCTAAGGAAAGAAAAGAAAGATAAGGGAACTCGCAGAGAGAAGGATAAGGATGAGCAGGCACTAAGGAAAGAAACATAAAGGTTGAAGGTTAACAGGCATGAATACTAAGGAGGAGGCTTAAGGAAATACTAAGGGAGAAGAAGAAGAGAAGAAAAAGAAAGGAAGCTCAAGAGAATAAGAGAAAAAATAAAAGGAAAAGAGAGAAGTGTAAAGAAAGAAAGAAAGAAGAAGAAAAGAGAGAGAGAGGCTGAAGAATAAAAGGAAAAGAATTCATTTTTCTTACTATTTGTTAAATTTCTTTTTGCTTTCAATTGTTGTAATAAGGCATGTTGTAATTAGAAAAACTCTTATTTGCCTTACTTCTTTTGAAATAAAATAGAAAACTAACATGTTTACTTGCTAATAAAGTAGATAATTTGAGTAAATGTGTTTTAATTTGGAATTTTGTATATTCATTAAAGTTTAAATCATTTGGCAAAATTCATGCTTTCATCATTAACTTAAATATACCTCCTACACTTATAAAGAAAAAAATAAAAGATAACTAGTGAATTTAGAATGAATTATACCTCCCAACGAACGACCTAGACTCAACCAGTAAAATTTTTCTAAAATGTTAGGTTAATTCGGCCATATACTACACAACCGACACAATTTCGAGTTAACCTAAGTGACTTTACTCATAATTAAGTAAAATTAACTTAATTACTGAGTTGAGTAAGAAACATATCAATCACCAATAATCATGTTCAAGAAAAATAAATTGCCATTGATATCAATGCATCTTAGGAGGAAAGAAAACAAAACACATTAACTAGTAATTCCAATCCTTCAATATTGTCACAAATAACCAAGAACAGAAGGGCCTCCCACAAATTTCCCGTAATAAAATAATCAATATCAAAATCGCATTCTTTGGCAATGGCAATCAATGTAATTTTTAATTGAGCCAAAAACAGGGGATTTGCTACCGATGCATGCACATGGAGGAGGAGAGGACGGTCGGCCTTGCCAAGCTCGGAGGAGGTTGGCGTTGTCGAGAGCTTCACGTCGGAGGTCGCATCGAGAAAAATGATGGCCGGTGGGTAGGTTGGCCGGCGGTGGTGCTTGGCTGCGGGGGTTTTGTCGGGTGCAGTAAGGTCGCAGAGCTGCTGTCGAGGGAGAGGTTGTTCCTCCGGTGACGTTGGCGGAGAAGATGGTGGCCAGGAGGGTAGCTGCGAGTAGGAGGTGATCGGCTGGTTAATGGGTGCTTCTTCCCTGTTGGCGATGAAGGAGGATGGAGGTACTGCAGCCGCACACGTGTGGGGTGGTTGGCGGCGACGGTTGGTTAAACATGCATGCATACCTATGCGTGCCAGATGGGTAGCACCGGTGGGTTGTCGACGTCGAGGAGAGGACTGCGAGGAGAAGAGGTCAGAGGCAGTGGCTTCAAAGCGATGAAGACCGGTGGCAACAGGCAGTGATGGCTGATGTTGTTCTTTGTGGAAGTTGGTGGAGGAAGATAACAGAGGAGGAAGGTGCTGTGCGAGCGAGGTCGTCACACGTGGAGTGGGAGTGATGCGTGAGGCAGAGGAGAGTCAGGTGGTCGCTTTTGAGGAGGATGGTTGTTGTGGGCACAGTGGTTGCTACGTGTGCGCCAGAGCAAGAACGCAGTGGCGCGATGGTCTCTTCTGTGTGTGGTTGTTGGTGCATTAAGGAAGAGGAGGCTCATGGTAGTGGGAACGTCGGGGTCGCGCGGTGAGGTGGTGGCTCGTGGTGGTGGTCACCACGCAAGGTGAGGGTGTTGGCTGTGTCGACGGAGGCTCGCGGTAGTGGATGGGCGCTCGGTGAGAGGAAGGAGATGGAGGCCATTTTTTTTTTTTTCTTCAGGGAAGCCGCCCCCCTCTTTGTCGTTCCTTCCCTATTAAATAAGGAGAAAATGAGAAAATGAGAGAGTCAGAGAAGGAAAGAAACAATCAATCAACTGTGATTTAGTGTTGCCATTTGAGGGAGAGAGACATAAGGAATCAAAGAGATTTTAGGGAAAATAAGGAAGGGATTAAGAGATGCCAAAGAATGATTCTTTTGCCAAATTTTACCAAGATTAAAAAAAATCCCATAATGTAACATCTCAAATCTATATTTGATGTGAAGTCCTTGCCTTCAAAGTGAATAATCAGTTCTTTCACATATATATTCAAGTAATTAATGCATGAAATGATACATTCAAAGCTTTCACATTTTGTCATTATCAGCATGCCTAAGATTAAATTATGCTCCAAATAATTCAATACTTAAAGCACTAAATTAGTCCACTCAAGTGGACCCATCAAATACCCTCATGCCTAAGTTTTGCTAGTCCCGAGCAAAATCATATTAACTTGACCAGGTCTCCAGGCCAGATTTTACCGTTAGGATGCCTTATCGTACCATACTTTAGAAATTAGATTGAAATACCAACTATAGGCCTAAAGGTACTCAAGTATCAGCCAAGATACGGACCTGACCAGCCTCAGTCTTGAGTTCGCCGCAAAGGTTTCTAAGGCCCACAAAAACTGCCTAGAGGTTCGTTGACCCTAGCGGTTAAAACACCCGTGCATATGTGCAGAAAGGTTAGGTTCAGTTTTGCCAGTGCATTTTTAGTAAGAGAGAGAGGGAGAAATATTATTTTGAGAGTTTTCTCTCTTTCTTTTTAAATTCCCGTAGACTTAACATTGGATTGGCCTTACACACGATCTGTATCAGATTCCTTGTCCCCACCATCAATCCTCGCAGGGTCCCTGGTAATCGATGCTTCGAGGTAGCATCACGCATGGCAACCCTCAGAACCCTGGCTTTCGACACTTCGGGATAGTGCCGCCCATGGCGTTTTGTAGCTAAATTCATACCTTGGCAATCGACATTTCAGGATAATGCAGCCCACGGCATCTGAACCAGCACAAGATGCTTCTGTGCACCGGGTAGGATATTTAGATATCCTAAGAGACATGCATCGAGGAGACGATATGTTATAATGCATCTTCGAGGGACTTATTTTACATTCCTCCTCTCTGCGTGGGGAACTCATCCAATCAACTTGTGTCTTTAAGCCACTCCTAAGTCAACTTTTCAGGAAAACATTTTCAGAACAGACACTTTTTGGTATTATTCTTTGTTATGCGCATTGAACCAAACCAGTGTGTGATTTTTGGGTGCTCAAGTTACCAAGTTCTGCAAACCAAAGGGCAGGCAATGGGGCCAAATATTCCCTAAGCCTTAGACTTAATACATTGGCCTCGCAAATCCCTCAACCTCTTGAGGAATAGTCCATATCTTAATAAATACGTGGGTGTTTAAGCCCTAAAATAGACCTAGAAGGCCTAAAGTTGGTATCCCTCACTTATATCCTTTTCTTTAGTACTTTAAGACTTAATTCATCATCCGATCCAGCCCGAAACTTAGGTGACACTTTCATAATCACATGCTAGGACTAACACGATTTTTCCTTGCCTATCCTTTTCTTCTGGCTCTTTCCTTTTCATCTCGCTTCTTCTTCTCTCTCTCTATTTTTTTTAACAGAACTAAGCTCCTAATTATGCATGTAGAATATGTATAAATGCTATAAACAACCTCAGGTTATACCCCTCCATGCCTAGATCTGACAATGTTCGCATTGGAAAGCCAAAATAAGGAAAGACACAACCTGAGGTGGCGAGCAGTTGGAGCTGAGGCTCCTCCAATTTGTAGGTGTCCAATACCTGGCCATCAGAAAGTACAACATAAGGTTTGAAGCACTGGCCTTTTACCTTGAATGTCTCACCCGTTGAGGGATTCTGAATTTCAACTGCACCATGCGGGAACACCTGCGTGACAGTGTACGGCCCATCCCAACAGGACTTCAGTTTCCCAGGGAAAAGCTTGTGTCTAGAATTGAAAGGCTAGACCCATTGGTGGGGCTCAAAGGTTTTGCGAAGGATGTGTTTATCGTGAAAGACCTTAGTGCGCTCCTTATAAGCTTGAGGAGTGTCATAGGACTCATTACTCAATTCTTCAAGCTCGATCAGTTCTAATAAGTGCGCCTTGCCTACATATTCTAGATCCATGTTGACATTCTTAATAGCCCAATAAGCTCTATGCTCAATCTCAACAGGCAAATGGCAAGCTTTTGCATACACTACACGGAAGGGAGACATACCCAAGGGGGTCTTATTAGCCGTTCTGTATGCCCATAGAGCGTCATCTGGTTTCTTCGACCAATCTTTCCTATTGGGTCATACAGTTTTTTTTAGAATTCGTTTGATCTCCCTATTTGACACTTCAACCTGTCCGCTCGTCTACAGATGATACAGGGTGGCCACCTTGTGGGTGACACCAAGACTTTTGAGGAGACAGGTGAAGTGTGCATTCCTGAAATGAGGTCCCCCATCACTAATGATCATCCTTGGGCAGCCAAATTGTGAAATGATATTGGCCTTAACGAAAGGCAAGACCACAGAGTGATCGTTGGTCCTTGTCGGAATAGCTTCTATCCACTTTGACACATAATCAACTGCCAGGAGGATATATTCAAAGCCATGAGATGATGGGAAAGGACCCATGAAATCTATGCCCCAAACATCGAATATCTCGATCGGAAGAATGGGTTGTTGGGGCATCTCATCTCTCTTGCCAATAGTTCTAGTTTGTTGACAACGAAGACAAGCCTCCACAAAGGTGTGCGTGTCTTTGAAAAGTGAAGGCCACCAGAAACCAGACTGGAGAACCTTATACGCAGCCTTCTTAACACTAAAGTGTCCTTTGCAGTGCAGTGTGTGGCAAAAATTCAAGACGCTCTGTTGTTCCTATTCTAGGACACATGTCCGTAACACTTGATCATGACCTATTCTAAAGAGCTCCGGATCCTCCCAATGATAATACTTGATGCTAGCGAGAAATCTATCTCACTTATGCTTATTCCACGTACTGGGGGTTTCACCAGTGATCAAGTAGTTGCAAACATCAGCATACCACGGTGTTGAAGGTTGTACCGCCATTACCGTTTCATCAGGAAAGATGTCATGAATGTCTCCTGATGGGGTTGAAGCCTCAACTGGGATCCTAGACAAATGATCTGCAACAACATTTTCGACCCCTTTCTTGTCACAGATATCAAGGTCAAACTCTTGTAATAATAGAATCCAACGAATCAGCCTAGGTTTGGTGTCCTTCTTTGTGAGCAAATGTTTTAAGGCTAAGTGATCAGTATAAACCACAACCTTGGATCCCAGAAGATAAGACCTAAACTTCTCCAAAGCAAATACTATCACAAGAAGTTCTTTTTCTATCGTAGTGTAGTTTTTTTGTGGATCTGTAAGAGTCTTACTTGCATAGTATAGAACATGAGTCTTTTTATCAACTCGTTGACCAAGGACCGCACCCACAACAAAATCAGAGGCACCACATATTAATGCAAATGGGAGGGTCCAATTAGGTGCTTGTCAGATCGACGTAGTTATGAGGGCCTCCTTCAAAAATTGGAAGGCCTTGGCACACTTTGCATCAAAAATGAAGGGAGTATCCTTCTCCAGTAGGTTGCAAAGTGGTCTAGAAATCTTGCTAAACTCTTTAATGAAGTGCCTATAAAAGCCAGCATGACCTAAGAATGAACGAATCTGCTTGACATTGGTGGGTGGTAGAAGCTTAGGAATGGACTCAACCTTGGTCTTGTCCACTTCTAAACCTCACTCGAACACTACATGCCCAAGAACAATGCCTTGTTGAACCATAAAATGGCTTTTCTCCCAGCTAAGCACCAATCATGTCTCCTTACAGCGAGTGAGAACGTTTTCTAAATGTGAGAGACAGTGGTCAAACGACGATCCATATATGGAAAAATCATCTATGAAAACTTCAACGAACTCGTCAATCATGTCCGAAAAGATGGACATCATACATCGCTGAAATGTTCCTGGAGCATTGCATAGTCCAAATGGCATTCGACGGAAGGCAAATGTGCCATAAGGACATTTAAAAGTCATGCGCTCCTGGTCGTCCGGAAAGATGACAATTTGATTGTATCCAGAACATCCATCAAGAAAGCAGAAGTATTTATTCCCTGCCAATTTTTCCAATATCTGATCAATAAATGGCAGTGGAAAGTGATCTTTCTGGGTAGTGGTGTTGAAGCAGCGGTAATCGATGCATACCCTCCAACCTATTGTGGGTCTGGTGGTGATGTGCTCCCCTTTCTCAATAGTCTCCACTATGAATCCTACCTTTTTGAGCACCATGTGAATAGGACTGACCCATTTACTGTCAGAAATGGGGTAGATTATCCCCGCATCCAACCATTTTAAAATATCCTTTTTCACAACTTCTTGCATGTTGGGATTTAACCGCCTCTGCATATCTCTAAAAGGTTTCACAGAGTCATCCGTGTAAATGTGATGCATGTAGACAGTTGAGTCAACCCCTTTGATATCAGCTATAGTCGAGGAAATGGCTTCCTTATGCCATTTTAGGCATTCAATTAGTGCTCCCTCCTACATCTCAGATAGAGTAGTTGAGATGATGATATGGAGCGTATCATTGGGCCCAAGGAAGACATATTTGAGGGTCACAGGAAGTGGCTTAAGCTCCAATTCAGGAGCTTTCTAAATTGAGGGAATTATGTTCGATGTCCCCACCTCCAGTAGCGGATCTACCTTGATTGTCCATGGTGGGGAGAGGGATCAGCTTTGACACCCAACAGCTCTTCTAATTCAGGCATATCTTCCCCTCCTTCAAAATTTGGAGTGCAGTCCTTGGAAATGACCATTTGGAGAGGATCATCACACAAAAGAGCTGGTGTCATCTCCTCGATAATCTCATCGATCACCATGATTTGGGAACAATCTTCTAATCCTGGTTGTTTATAGGCATCAAACACATTAAGCCGGATCTTTCAGTTTCCAAAGCCCATCTTGAGTGCCCCTGATTTGCAATTGATTGATGCATTGGCTATAGCCCAAAAGGGACTCCCCAAGATAATTGAGGGTTTGGTGGGCATGTTGGAAGGGTCAGTGTCTAATATCAGAAAATTGACGGGAAAGAAGTCCTCTACTCTCACCAGGACATCTTCTAAGAGCCCACATGGTGCCTTTAGCGATCTATCAGCTACTTGGAGGATTACAGAACTAGGCTTCAAATCACCTCCTCCTAATAGCTCATAAATAGAGCTCAGCAATATATTAACCCCCGCGCCCAGATCGAGTAGAGCCTCATCGATGTGTTGGTCTCCAATGACCACAGAAATATACAGGGCTCCTGGGTCCTTCATCTTGGGGGGTGTACCTTGCTGTAGGACAGAGCTGACTAGTTCGGGCAAAACAAACTTAGCCTAGACCTGTTTCCTAGATTTCCTCTTCTAGGTGAACAGGTCCTTTAGAAATTTAGCATAAGATGGTATTTGTTTGATAGCATCCAAGAGAGGCAAGTTAATGTGAACTTGCTTGAATGTCTCCATTATTTCATCCATCCTATCCTTGGCTCAAGATGAACCATCAATAGGTGTTGCAGGGGAGGATAAGTGCTCAGGAAAAGGCACTCTCGGCCTCTGAGTGGAGGGGTTGTCATGGCAAGATAAGGGGAATGGGAACAACATCCTCTGGATGGGTGATTTCAAGTGAGGAAGGGTTGAGTGGTTCTTCCTTGGTGGATGTGTAGGTGCTGGTTGGAGTGGTAGGAGGGGTGATAGTAGGAGCGAGTTCAGGTTTGGAGAGTTGCTTACCACTCCTCAATATGGTCACAGCCTTAGCGTGCTCCCTTATGAAGGGCCCTTTACCCCTTGGGTTCTCCTCAGATGAGCTAGGCAATTTCCCAAGGTCGCATTGTCTAACAGCCTCAACAAGATGGCCAATTTGAGATTGCATTTCTTGGATAGCCTTATTCTGAGATTGAATGATCATACTTTGATTTTCTTGCATGGCCTTCATCATCGCTTTCAGATCGTCTATCTCAGAATTGTTATGCTAAGGAGGAGACTAGAATTGTTGTGCCTGAAAGGGTTGGGTGGGTTGGGCTCTTATATTCCTCGAATTTGAAGCATCACCTTGCTTCCATGAGAAATTAGGATGGTTTCTCCATCCAGGATTGTAGGTGTTTCCAAAAGGATTGTTCCTGGGCAGTGGACGAAACCCTTAGGCAGCATTCAGGTTTGCCTGTACTAAATCGGGGAATTGATTAGCCAAATGGCACTCAACAATGGCATGAAGAGTGCTTTGGAAAATGGAGCATTCAGAAGGAGTCTAGACTTGGGAAGCAATTTGTGGGACAGTGTGTGGATTAGTCATGAGTCTTTCAAAGTTCTGGTTCAACAATTGTATCTGAAAAGCCAAATTCTAAGCTACCCCGACTTTAGTAGCTTCAGCTTTCCTTTGGAGAATGGATGGTTTCCTATCTTGATAAGCTGAGGTCAAGTGGTTAGAATTGTCGCTCAGTGACTCAAATAATATCCAAGCCTCATCCTCCATTTTGGTGAGTAAGGTTTCGGCATAAGCAACATCCACGATTTGCTTATGCCTATCAGATAATCTAGTATAAAACCTTTCTACCAACTACCATTTAGGCACTTGATGGTGGTGGCATAGTCGAATCAGATCATTGAATCGCTCCCAAGTGTCATGGAAGTGTTCCCCATCTAATTGAGTAAAACCCATGATTTCCCTCCTGAAGTGGTTGGTTTTGCTCATAGGGAAGTATTTTTTCAAGAATTCTCCTTTAAGGGTGTTCCAATCATTCACCCTTGCATCCAAGGTGTGATACCAGTGTTTTGCCTTGTCCTTAAGGGAGAAGGGGAAGAGGGTTCTCATCAGAGCTTCATCAATAAAGTTTTGAAGTTTCACCATAGAGCAGACCTCGGTGAATTCCTCTAAATGCTGGTAGGGGTCCTCCCTAGTGGTACCATAAAAGGAGGCAACAAAGATATGATACAGCTCTTGATTTCATATGAATTATCCCCTGTTGGTTGTCTCAGTGCTTGAGCGGGTTGGTTGGTTGGAATAAAATAGTCCCTTAGGGTTCTTTGTTGATTTGCTCCTTGATCAACCATGTCTTCTCTTTTCTCTCCTTGGTGGGCTCTCCTATGAATTCTCTTGGGTTCAAGATCAAACACTAGATTGCCCTCAAGAGAGCGTCTACGAAGCATACAATAACAACCACAATTCAAGTTCTTATTGATTAAGTGAAACCTCCACTCCAAAGATATGTCAAAAGGTCAAGGCGTTATCCCTCCGTTCCCACATAAGTTGTATAAGAGGGGTGCTGACTTAAGATCTTGACCTTCTTTGCTGTTGAGGTAGAATTGGTTGATATAGATGGCCAAACAAGTTACTCACTGTAATTACGCGACCTAATTCAACCTTCGAGTGCCCTAGGACCTATACTTTGCTTAGATGATACTCCCAGGTGATCAAGTGAGAAGTTACTCCAAGGATGAACAAAGGGATGCAAGTAGGGCGAACCCTTCCTTTGAGGCAATGCGTGCGCGGTGCCTCTTAACTACCCTTTTGTTCTTTAAGGGGTGTCCCCCTCCGTGAAGTATCAAAACACTTGGTCAAAAGATAGTACCACCACCACAAAGAACGATAGGAGGGTTTGCACCAATAAAGAGATCGGTGCCTATAGCCTTAAGGGATCAAGCCTTAGTGCGGTGCCTAATGTGCGTGCTTAGTGCCAGACATATGCATCACATTGCAAATCATTTTTGTTTTGAAAATGCAGACAAGTCCCTTTGAATTATATCAAGTGTGATTTGGTTTTAAGGTTAAATCTGATTAGCAGTCCTAATTGCAGTTAGGCGACCATTGGATTAAGTAATTTCAATCAGCTTTGTGGTCTTGAATTTTAACCGTCAAATGCGTGAACAGGAGCTGGATGCAAAAGTTAGAAAGGTGTACCTGTCTCCAACAATCTACGTGCAAATATGCTCGCAATGCAACAATGAAATCTAATGTGCTGCTCAATCACCCCTAAATGCACGAACCAAAGGACATGCAACTCCTAAAAAGGCAGCTCGATATTTTCTTTTGTTTGTTTGAGAGGCAAGCAAGCAGAAATTTAACTTTCACACGCAGAAAAAAATATAGCCCTAGACTCTAAAGAATGTGGGGACAAACCCCCGAAAATAAGCCCCAATTACTACAAGGGTGAGAAGACATAAATAAAACTGTGACGAATGAGAATCCCCTATGTGAGCGGGATCCAGGTCTCCTACATCTTCTCCACGTGTGAACGTCACTCAAGGTCTATGTCGTTGCTCTGCTGTGCCTATCGCCCCGTCAGATTCCTTGCATAGAAAGATAAAGAATGATCTGATAAATACGCAGCTCAGAATAATCAGAAATAAAAATTAGCTGAATCTATTGCATCTATTGCCTCCCCAGCAATGACGCTGTTGGGAGAAAATCGTAGATCGCGCATTTGATTGAAAAAAAATGTCATAGTATAGTCGTGAAGTATGATCCAACAAAGATATTATTTTATAAAAATAATGAGACTTTGAGTCCCAGCCGTTCGTCTCTGGGAGGCGTTGTTTTCACTTTTGAAATTGATCTTTTTTTTAGCTGCTCTACTTTGTTTAAAGACGCACGCCAGTTCCAATCTCCTAACTAAGACTTCACCGCTCCTGTTATTAACTCGGATCACATGCGCATGCGTCAAGTAAAGCACGAAAGTGAACGTGTGAGTTTTTGTGTGCACGATTCTAGTGAGGTGGTGACTAGTTATGGAGAAAGCATCTATTGTCATATTTTCAATATCCTCAGAAAGCGACATGTTGGTGTGTAACATATGGACAGTTAAAGAACATGCACTTAAATCACGCAAATACGATAACTATTAAGCTCGCGGTGATTTCAAACACATAGAGAGACATATATATATAAATGCAATTTCATTCATCATTGGAGAGTTGTTGCACAAGGAAATCTAGAGGAAAGCTTATACATAAATGCTTGAAATGAAAATCAAGCTACCAGAAAATGACTGCATACAAGAATCAATGGGGGGATTTCGCATGTATCATTGGGGGAGAAGTAAGACTACACTACTAAGCAGTAAAGAAAAGCAGTAAATATACGAAGAGCTAAGCTACTAATCTAGCAGAAGGAAGGGCATTCGAAGGTGGTCTACGATGGCCTTTGAGTGGCTGAGAGAAGAAGGAGGGGCGGCCAATGGAGCTTAGGCTGGCCCCTGGAGAGAGATTGGGGAGTTGATCCAGCTTCCTGGCATGGAGACGGTGGCCTCCATGGTGGTGCTCAACTCGTGGAGGTGGAGTGGAGATGGGAGTGGCTAGCCTAAGTGGAATGAATGCCAAGGAAGTGAATAGGGGTGCTTGGCTGCCCAAGGGGTCTTTTTATAGACCCAATGGCTTCTCTCTAGAGAGGTGTAGAACTCTCTAGAGAGAGTCCAAGAGTGGCCAGCCACATGTGGGTGGAGATGGTCTTTGAGATCAAAGAATTGTGGATCTCAATTTGAATTCCTCTTTGTTTCTAAATTTGGTAACCAAGAGGTGGTGCCATCTCAAGAGCTCTCTAGAGAATTCTAGAGAAGTGTGTGCGTGAATGGGTGTGTGTGTGTGAGTGTGGTCGTGCTCTATGTGGCTAGGTGGCTTAGGTTAGGTCCTAAGGGGTTTGGGTAGGTGTAGGTCTTGAATTAGGGTTACAAACCCTAATTGCTAAGGGGAAAATGCAATTAAACTAAACCTAAGTTTAATTGAATGAGTGTGAACCTAATTGAGAGCAGAATAACTTAATTAGGTTGGGTTTAGGTCAATTGGACTCTCACCAAGTCCAATTAAACTTGTGTGGGTTGAGATCTAAGCTCAGTTGGACTCAATGAGTCCAATTGACTTAGGTGAAGGTAATTGACTTGATCTAAGTCAATTGGGTTTGGTGAGGACCTAATTAGGTCCTTAAGTAGGTCTAGAGGTGATGTACTAGGGTTAGGACACCTTAATTTAGGTTCCTATGGGGTTGGGATTAAGTCTAGGGAGTTAGAGATCCAAGATCAAGACTTGAATCTCAAAACAGGGACTAGAGACCAGCATCAAATGTCCAATAATAGGATCATATGACTTAGACTCAAAAATCAGAAGTCCAGACTTCAGTTCTAGACGTCCAATTTGAGTCTGGGGGAAATCAGGGTTCTGTTTTGGGTACTTTGCAGAAATTGGACGTCAGACAAAGTGTCTGGACATCTAATAAAACTGCAAAAGCAGGTTTGAGGTGTGCGGGAGATGGCTAAGTGTCCTGGACGTCCTATAACTTATCTGGATGTCCAGATAAGGGCTGGAACTAGGGTTTTAAGTCTTCCTAGGGTGTTATGACCTAATATAAGGCTGGCTAAGGCTTGGGGAAGTATCTAGGCTATCCTAGGGCTAGGATGGACCTAAGCTCTTCACATTTTACTGCCTTATTCCTACTTAATAGAATAGCAAGCCTTTAACTCCCTTACATTATTGTTCTTATATCTATCTAATCCTTCTGCTCCAGTTCTGCTACAACTCCCGTTATTTCAGATCCAGCTTCAGATCTTACTTATTACCTGCAATCAACATAATGCACTTAATCAGCACATTATAACATTATTTCATGCATAGCTAAAGAAGGGCGGTAAAGATACAGATAATGCGCATGTATGCGTGAATAACCCTAACTTATGTTAAGTTCTAGCTTAATCTAGGTCAATTAAGACCTATGATTGCTGCGCAATCATACCCCCATGCCTAAATCTTGCTAGTTCGTAGCAAATGCAGGACTAAATTATTTACCGCAAGGGTTCCTAAGGGACTGATTATTTTATCAAGTGTATGCGTAGAGATTTTTCTCCTTTTTGTTTTCATCCTATACTCAAGAAATCCAGACAATCGTGAAAGTGCAGCTATGTAGCTTTTGCAACGGATTTGAGTGAAAACTAATATACCTCTAAAACCTGTACTTGACCCCTAATAAAAATTCTAGCAGGAAAGGTGGACTTCTTCCCTCGGGGTACTCAAGATATTCTATGAATTCCACCTCAGCTTTAGGCTTAGGTAGAGAATCTCTAAGGGAAAGGATTATATATTTGGTGGCTCACTCTCACTTGGTGCTACATAGAGACTAGTACTACAGAATCTAGATTCTTGGACTACTAAGTAACTGAACTTAGAGAAAGACGAGAAAAACTATGCTCTCTTTGATTCCTTTGTATTAATTCTCTCTTACTCTTTTTCTTTTCCTTTTCTTTTCTTTCGTAGAGCTCACAACTTCACCAGACTCAAACATAGGATTTGTATTTGGTGGTCTCACTAGGCATTGACACTTTAATTGAGTTCTCATAACCTTAACACTAAGTCGGAATTCCTCAGCCAGTATTCGGGTAGTCAGAAACATAAGAAAAATAAGTTAAGGCCATATTTGGTGGATCTTAAATTTATTTGGTGGTATTGCCTCAATGCAACTGAACTAAATATTCACTCTTTTTTTCTTTACTTTTTCTTCTTTTTCTAATTTTTTTCAATTTTTCTTTCTTTTCATCATTTTTTTTTCATTTCATCTCTTTCTTTTTTTTTTCTCAACATAACACATCCATGAACTTTATTGAGGAGGCGTTATTAGGGATTGGTGGTACTCAAGAGACATTGGGTGGCTTATTTGGTGGAAGTGCCTACTCACGGCAATGGGAGAGACGGATAGGACAGTGTATTTCTGACCTTGACATCAATACCCTCCTTCAGTTGAGGATTTCGTAAAGAATTGTCGTAACCATCCACCTTAGCCCTAGTTTTATGAAAACTCGCTCTCCGTGTATTTGGCTTATTCAGTGGCTCTCAAAATTTTGCACAAAAATGTATATGCGGGAACTGAGAGCGAAAACTATGTCTAATCTCAGAGTATCATTACCTAATTATCTAGGATTCCAGATTCCTTGCACTAATATTAGAGCACCAATACACTCTACTCTCTTACACTATTTGGTGGATTTTTAGAGGAAAATCTGCTTGACTCCCAAAACACTGTCCAGGGGTTCAGGAAAAGAAGCACTGTTTCCTCTCGACTGACTGAAGACGTTTATCAGCCTTCACCGTAAATCCATTGCAAATTCTACGTGTGTGTGAAAAGTTGTACTAGATTCCAGATTACAGGAATCAACTAAAGGATAAAATCCCTAATGCATTCTCTTAATAAAATAATCTTACTCATGAATGCAATATGTATATATGCTATAAACATGTAACCTCGCATAATTTGTACTTCGTGAATTTCCCGTATCGGGTTACAATCAGCTTGACCCTAAATTTAGAACAAAAGGTGAGCGGGTGAGTTGGAAGTGGCTGTTGCGAACAATTTCTAGCTCCAATGCAAGCATTGGAGGTGGAGTCGATTGTTCTTTTATTTAGGGTCCTAAAGTATATTTTTCATGCAGCTCCGAAGTTTTCCTAAATGTTGGCATAAAATTTTTTCATAGTTTTTCTGTATCTACCCCCCCATGCCTAAGTTCTTTCATGTCCTCATGCACGAATATAAAAGAAAATAAATCTGATAGAGGATGAGTGGGTAGAAGTCACTTGTAATTGCTCCTGAAATTATACATTCAGCATCGGCCAACCTGTTAGCATGCAATATACAAAAGGGAAATATGCTAAAATAAAAATATGCTATGTATAAAAATGGTTATGTATAGATGATGGTGAAATGTGGAGTGAATGGTATCTATACGTGCTGAGTTTAATGCCTCCAGCTAGGCGAGCACTCAATCACACGTCCTCACTAAGATGAATAATCTCGTCAGGTGGAGGAAGTTCTTAGGCCAAAAATGGCTTTAGGGGCTGGCCTTTTACCGTGAATATATTCCCAGATTTTAGGTCCTTGATCTGGACTGCCCCGTTAGAATATGGCTGTATCACAACATACTAGCCAGTCCATTTGGACTTAAGTTTCCCCGTGAACAGTTTCAGCCGTGAATCAAACAACTAGACTCGCTAGTTGGGCGTGAATACTTTCCTTCGGATGTGGTGGTCATGAAAGGCCTTGGTCTTGTCCTTGTATATTAATGCATTCTCATAGGCCTCCCGTCGGATTTCTTCTAATTCGTTGAGCTGGAGTTTCCATTCTCGACCTCCTGCATTGAGGTTGAGGTTGCATTTTCACACCGCCTAAAAGGCACGGTGTTCCAGCTCTACAGGAAGGTGACAGGCCTTGCCATATACCATGCGATATGGTGACATTCCGAGTGGGGCCTTGTATGCGGTCCAATATGCCCAGAGTGCATCGATTAATTTGTTGGACCAGTCCTTCCTGTCTAGTTTAACCATCTTCTGGAGAATTAGTTTGATTTAACGGTTAGACACTTCAGCCTGCCCATTGGTTTGCGGGTGATACGGAGTGGCTATGCAGTGATGTACCTCATATTTCTTTAATAATGACCTGAAATGGGCGTGGATGAAGTGGCTTCCCCCGTCGCTAATCAGAGTGCGGGGTGTTCCGAATCTCATGAAAATATTTTGCCGTACGAAAGAAATGACAGTCTTGTGGTCAGCTCGTCTCACCGGGATGGCTTCGACCCACTTCAAGACATAATCAACGGCTAGCAATATGTACTCGAAGCCATGCGAGTTCGAAAAAGGGTCCAAAAAATCGATGCCCCAGACATCGAACACTTCTACGACCATGATGGGTTGGAGTGGCATCATGTCTCTCCTGCTCATAGAACCGACCGACTGACATCGTTTGCAGTGTTGGGCATAATCGTGTGTATCTCTGAAGATGGTTGGCCAGAAAAATCCCGACAGCAAAATTTTTGCAACGGTTTTCCATCCTGAGAAATGGCCACCGCACTCATCATTGTGGCAGAAAGATAACACACTGGGGATCTCAGAGTCTGGGATGCATCTGCGGATAAGCTGGTCCACTCCAATGCGGAAGAGTAGTGGGTCATCCAAAGGTAGTATTTGGCTTCTGCAATGAATTTGAGTTTCTGGTCCTTGGATAGGTTCGCGGGAATTTTTCCTGCGGTAAGGTAGTTCATGAAATCCGCATACCAGGGGAACTCCATAGAATGAATTGCCAAAAGTGATTTATCCAAAAATTGTTCATGGATAGGCAGGGAATAAGGAATGTGGTCTGGGTCCAATCTGGATAGGTGATCTGCCACAACATTTTGTTTTCCGGCTTTGTCGCGGATCTCGATATCAAATTCCTGCAATAGAAGGATCCATCTAATGAGTGATGGTTTGGCATCCTTCTTTGCCAACAAATGCTAGAGGGCGGAGTGGTCAGTGAAGATGATGACCTTGGACCCTAATAAATATGATCCGAATTTCTCCAACCCGAATACTACTGCTAGCAGTTCTTTTCGGTGATAGTGTAATTACTCTGAGCCTCATTCAGCATCTTGCTAGCATAGTATATGACAAAAGGTTGTTTCTCCCGACGCTGGCCTAAAATAGCACCAACGGAAAAATCAGAAGCGTCGCACATCATTTCAAAATCAAGCGACTAGTCGGGTGGTTGGAGAATCGGGGAGTCAGAAACAGCACTTCGTAAAGTTTCAAAGGCACTGAGACACGAGGTATCAAATTCAAATGGGACATTAGTAACCAGGAGATTCGTCAAAGGCCACGTAATTTTTTAAAAATCACGTATAAATCTCCGATAGAAGTTGATGTGGCCCAAGAATGATCTAATCTGCTTGACTGAGCTAGGTGGCGGTAAGTGAGAGATAATATCTGATTTAGCCCGGTCGACCTCGAGTCTATTTTTAGAGATCCTGTGCCCTAGTACTATGCCATCCCTCACCATGAAATGGCTTTTCTCCCAGGATAGTACTAGGTTTACCTCAATACATCGTTTCAGGATGTTGGTGAGGTTATCAAGACAAGACACGAAATCATCTCCGAAAATAGAGAAATCATCCATGATTACCTCCACATAATCCCCAATCATGTTAGAGAAGATAGCCATCATACAACGCTGAAATGTCGCTGGTGCATTGCAGAGGCCAAAGGGCATCCGCCTGAAGGCGAATGTTCCAGAGGGGCATGTGATTGTGGTCATGTCCTGATCTTCTGAGCTAATTGCTACCTGATTATACCCAGAGTATCCATCCAGAAAGCAGAAGAAACTGCGTCCGGCTAACCGTTCCAAGATCTGATCGATGAACGACAAAGGAAAGTGATCCTTTTGGGTAGCCGTGTTCAGTTTCCTATAGTCAATGTAGACCCGCCAAGATGTCGTAGTGCAGGTCGAAATGGATTCACCCTTATCATTTTTTATGACGGTGAGTCTTATTTTCTTGGGCACTATCTGAATCGGACTCACCCATTGGCTGTCTGAGATTGGATATACAATGCCTGCATCCAACCATTTCATGATCTCCTTCTTAACAACCTCTAGCATATTCGGTTTAGTCGTCTTTGAGGTTGTCTCGAAGGTTTCACCCCCTCATCCGTGTAAATGTGATGAGTGCAATACGAGGGGCGAATACTGCGGAGATCAGCAACACTCCACCCGATAGGGCCTATGGTCTTGAAGTGTAGAAATTAATTGATGCTCCTGTTCTTGGGTTAAGTGGGCATTGATAATGACTGGATATGTCTCACTTTCGCTTAAGAACACGTACTTGAGTGAGTCAGGTAAGGGCTTCAATTCAATTACAGGTGGGTCAGAATCAGAACTGAGAGTGGGAAGAGTAGAATCGAGGGTGGGAATCCGCTGATCCAAGTACACGTGAATTCCCGCTGAGTCGCTCCCTGTGAAATCGGTTGTGACTGCATTAATGGGAAACCCATTAACTGTAGTCATGTCTTCCTGTAATAACAGGGGTGATTCAGTAATATATGGATCAAGATAGCTGGATTCAGGGGTGCTGTGGTTAGAAGCACACCCCAAATAGTCAGATCCTCGGGGAGATATGTGTAATGCAGTGGTTTCAATCCCGTGTGGATCGAGGTCCGAGAACCCTGATAGTGTAGATGAATGAGACATTGGGTCATCACAAAGGAACCCAATGTTACCACAATAAGCTGAATCTTCGTCTTCACCATCCTCCTCTATTCGATCACAGTCGAAGTTCTTTGCTGCCCTGAATATGTCTAGTCGAAGTCACTCATTGCCTAGGGCAATCTCCATACACCCGGATGCACAATCGATGTTCGCTCGGGCTGTCGCCAGAAATGGGCGACCCAAAATAATTGGTGCATCATGGAGATTAGGAGGAACTTCCATATCGAGAACGAAAAAATCTGTGGGAAAGCAGAACCCGTGGACTTTCACGATCACGTTCTCAACCACCCCCCTCAGTGTTTTGACTGATCTGTCAGCTAGCTGAATCGTAACCGAGGTAGGTTTCAACTCCCCAAATTGAAATTGATCAAATACGGCGGTGGGAGTTAAGTTGATGGATGAACCCAAATCTAGAAGGGCTCGATCAAATGGAGAATCCTGCAAGAAGCAAGATATAAGTGGGGTGCTAGGGTCTTTCTTCTTCGGTAGTAGGTCAGCTAAAATCACGGCGCTAGCTTCTTTCAACAGTACTGCCTGCCATCCAATTCTCGGCTGTCGCTTCGAGGTACAGTAGTCCTTGGAGAACCTAGCGATAGCTGGAATGTGATCGATAGCCTCGAGGAGGGGGACCTGAATATGTACTTCCTTAAACATCGATTTCAGGTCCTCGAAATACTACGTGTCCTTTTTCCATACTACATTTCATGTTAGAGTCTCAGGAAAAGGGATGGGAATCTCAGGGTTAAATGGCATCTTACCCTAATCTACCGCAGGTGGCTCCTGAGATGATGGAGTCGAATCTGCCTGCGGCGAAGGGTGGGAAAAATCAGAACCCACCTGCCTAGGTGGTGGGTCGAATGTCTTCCTTTCGCTCTACAATGAGACAGCGTGTGTGTCGGCTTGCAGTCCATGAGGTGGTGGGGGAGTGGATGGGGCAGAATACGCAAGATTCTGCAAAGGCGGCTGGCCTTGCACATAACCGGGTGGTGTAGGAGGCACCTGTAGTATGGCGTGTGCTTATCCCTGCGGTGCCTGAAACCTAGGTGGGGCACCCTGGTTCTGCACATATCAAGGGTTCGGGACGAGTTGGGAGGGTAAGGCTCCCTGAGTCCTATGCTCCTGCAACAGCTGGTTCAGCGTGTTCTGTATGGTGTGAATCTGATCAGCCATCACCTTTATTATCTGCAAGCTATCTTGTGTAGACTTCCTCATCGATTCTTGCAGCTCCTTTTTCAGCGCCTCCAAAGGGTCGGCCTGCATTGGAGGGTGGTTGGCAGCTTGGTGCAGCGGTTGGTATAATGAGTAGAGTTGCTGCTGTTGAGACGGGAATGGCTGCTGCCTAGGATACGTATTCTGCACATTCCCGTATTGCCTGGTCTAGTAGTCTGGATCTTGATGTGGTCTCTGTGAATTACCAGACCAGGAGAAGTTCGGATGCTGGCGCCAACTAGGGTTATACGTCACTGAGTACGAGTTATTACGCTCGTATCCTTGGATAGCGCTGACGTCCTCGTTGGCTGAAGATGCCTGAGATGTATATCCATCAAGGGGATACGCATTATAATCTGCGGGTGGTGCGTAACCCTGGTCATAGGGTGCCAGATTTGGATTATTCATGGGATCCTGATATGCGGGATCTCATAAATATGGAGAAGATGCATCCCGAGTGAGTAGATTAACTCGAGCAAGGGGAGCTCGGGGTGCATAGGAGGATCTTGCGGCGGCAGAGCTCGAGTCAGTTTGACCTTGACTGATCTGATCAATCTTCTCAATTAGGTTTATTCTATCCAGCTACTTGATGATGATATCCATGTCGGCTCGAATAGAATCGGTGTGAGCCACGTGGACACCAACCCGCTACTGACCAGGCTGCTGGAACTAGTTCATAGATGTGGCATTCATCGAGTTCTCTGCTAATGATTCAAACAGCTCAAATGCGTTGTTCTCATCTTTTGCGAGAAAATTCCCACCACTAGATGTATCGACCAGATACCGATGTGTGTCATCTAGCCCATGGTAAAAAATCTGAGCTAAGTGCCATCTGGGTATACCATGATGCGGCCATTTCCGAAGAAGGTCGTGAAATCTATCCCATGCTTCATGTAATTTCTCCCCATCTCCCTGGGAGAAAGTCGTGATTGCGCGCCGCATTGCGTTTGTTCGATCGATTGGGAAGAACTTTTGCAGGAATTCACGTCGTAATTCCAGTTAGGTTCCAATTGGCTTCCCAATAGTCTTGAACCAGTATGAAGCTTTGTCCCTCAGAGAGAATGGGAAAAGCTTCATCAGAACAATCCCGAGATCAATATTCCTGGGTCGGATCGTTTTAGCGAGTCGACTCTGGTCCTCAAGGTGCTGGAATGGATCTTCACTTGAGTTCCCGTGAAATGAATGCTGATCAACCCAATTACATTGGGCTTGAGCTCAAATGCGTCTCCGCCTACGAGAATTCTGACTAGCGGTGCAACGATAGGTGAGGCTGGGTCATAGAAATCTCGCAGTTGTTTTCCTCGTGGCGGGTGCTACATCCTGTCAAGCGTCGTCAAAATACGATTCATGCTTTGCTGATGCTACTCCTCAGATTCGGCGAGCCGGGCTTCCAGACGAGCCATCGGGTCCAGATTCTTAATGTCCTGACCTGGTCTAGGTCCAGGTCCAGGATTTGCCATGGTGGCTCTTGGAGTAGAAGAAATGGGGGGAGAAGATGGTCCGGGCGAGGTGACTCGCCTCCTTGGGAGTGGCTCCCAAGGTCCAACCAAGTGAGGTCGAAGTCACCTCCTTCCGTGCATACACCGCCCAACCCCTGGGTTGGTGTAGTCACGCAGGACAACGCTAAGGCCCTGTCAATCAAATTGTCCTTATAGATCAGGTGACCAGATTTCTCGTTAGGGATTTAAATTCCTGAAGATAAGTTCTTCGTACAACCGACTGACAGTGAATCCCAACTCTCAAGCTAACCCAGCCAGTCTGGTTACGAGAGGACTAAGGGGAAGGTTCTCCCTTTGGCTTACGCCTTCGGTTCCGTTGACCCCCGAGCCACAGTCGTTTGACATAACCCCACAGACTTAGTCACCAGGTTTGGCAAAAGAGATTAAACTCACCCAGTAGTATGACAATGAACTCGGGTTGATTTCGTATTTTAAAGTTAATTTTAAACTGTGTTATTCAGTGCAGTTTGTGGTGAGTGGCCCACAAGGTGACCAAGCTCACTGGCTAACTAGACTTGATTAAGTCTAAGTTAGCCCAATGTGTGGTCTCTAGTTGTAACCCTAAGGATTTAACCTAAGTTGCATGCACTTCTAGGGTTTTTCTCTGTTTCAGCAGACCACAAAAATAATGTTAATTCTTTGATAATAATTGGAATCCAATTAATTTGAAATTTTGCAAGTAGATTCCTTTTTCAATTAGTTTTTCAGAGAATATATTTTTGGAATTTTTAGCCGATCAGAAGCACACCCCAAACAGTTGCATGCACTTCTGAGGTAAGAAGCACACCCCAAATAGTCGAACTGGCGTTCGTCTCTTGGAGGCGTTGTTTTCGCTTTTGAAATCGATTTTTTTTTTAGCCGCTCTACTTTGCTTAAAGATGCATGCCAGTTTCCAATCTCCTAACTAAGACTTCACTGCTCCTGTTATTAACACGGATCACATGCCCATGCATCAAGTAAAGCACGAAAGTGAACGTGTGAGTTTTTGTGTGCACGATTCTAGTGAGGTGGTGACTAGTTACGGAGAAAGCATCTATTGTCAGATTTTCAATATCCTCAGGAAGCGACATGTTGGTGCGTAACATATGGACAGTTAAAGAACATGCACTTAAATCACGCAAATACGATAACTATTAAGCTCGCGGTGATTTCAAACACATAGAGAGACATATATATATAAATGCAATTTCATTCATTATTGGAGAGTTGTTGCACAAGGAAATCTAGAGGAAAGCTTATACATAAATGCTTGAAATGAAAATCAAGCTACCAGAAAATGACTGCATACAAGAATCAATGGGGGGATTTCGCATGCATCATTGGGGGAGAAGTAAGACTACACTACTAAGCAGTAAAGAAAAGCAGTAAATATACGAAGAGCTAAGCTACTAATCTAGTAGAAGGAAGGGCATTCGAAGGTGGTCTACGATGGCCTTTGAGTGGCTGAGAGAAGGAGGGGCGGCCAATGGAGCTTAGGCTGGCCCTTGGAGAGAGATTGGGGAGTTGATCCAGCTTCCTGGCATGGAGACGGTGGCCTCCATGGTGGTGCTCAACTCATGGAGGTGGAGTGGAGATGGGAGTGGCTAGCCTAAGTGGAATGAAAGCCAAGGAAGTGAATGGGGGTGCTTGGCCACCCAAGGGATCTTTTTATAGACCCAATGGCTTCTCTCTAGAGAGGTGTAGAACTCTCTAGAGAGAGTCCAAGAGTGGCCGACCACATGTGGGTGGAGATGGTCTTTGAGATCCAAGAATTGTGGATCTCAATTTGAATTCCTCTTGGTTGCTAAATTTGGCAACCAAGAGGTGGCGCCATCTCAAGAGCTCTCTAGAGAATTCTAGAGAAGTGTGTGCGTGAATGGGTGTGTGTGTGTGTGGTCGTGCTCTATGTGGCTAGGTGGCTTAGGTTAGGTCCTAAGGGGTTTGGGTAGGTGTAAGTCTTGAATTAGGGTTACAAACCCTAATTGCTAAGGGGAAAATGCAATTAAACTTAGCCTAAATTTAATTGAATGAGTGTGAACCTAATTGAGAGTAGAATAACTCAACTAGGTTGGGTTTAGGTCAATTGGACTCTCACCAAGTCCAATTAAACTTGTGTGGGTTGAGATCTAAGCTCAATTGGACTGAATGAGTCCAATTGACTTAAGTGAAGGTAATTGACTTGATCTAAGTCAATTGGGTTTTGTGAGGACCTAATTAGGTCCATAGGTAGGTCTAGAGGTGATGTACTAGGGTTAGGACACCGTAATTTATGTTCCTATGGGGTTGGGATTAGGTCTAGGGAGCTAGAGATCCAAGATCAAGACTTGAATCTCAAAACAGGGACTGGAGACTAGCATCAGACGTCCAATAATAGGATCAAACAACTTATACTAAAAAATCAGAAGTCCAGACTTCAGTTCTGGACGTCCAATTTGAGTTAGGGGGAAATCAGGGTTCTGTTTTGGGTACTCTGTAGAAATTGGACGTCTGACAAAGTATCTGGACATCCAATAACACTGCAGAAGTGGGTTTGAGGTGTGCAGGAGATGGCTAAGTGTCTTGGACATCTTATAACTTATCTGGACGTCCAGATAAGGGCTGGAACTAGGGTTTTAAGGCTTCTTATGGTGTTATGACCTAATCTAAGGGTGGCTAGGGCTTGGGGAAGTATCTAGGCTATCCTAAGGCTAGGATGGACCTAAGCTCTTCACATTTTACAGCCTTATTCCTACTTAATAGAATAGCAAACCTTTAACTCCCTTACATTATTGTTCCTATATCTAACTAATCCTTCTGCTCCAGTTCTACTACAACTCCCGTTATTTTAGATCCAGCTTCAGATCCTGCTTATTGCCTGCATTGAACATATACTTAATGCACTTAATCAGCACATTATAACATTATTTCATGCATAGCTAAAGAAGGGCAGTAAAGATGCAGATAATGTATATGTATGCATGAATAACCCTAACTTATGCTAAGTTCTAGCTTAATCTAGGTCAACTAAGACCTATGATTGCTGCACAATCAGATGCCATTTGATCAGGAGGTTTTTTTTTACTTTGCAAGAGATATCAGAAAAATATGTCGTTGCAATATGTAATGTGGTAGATAAAATCTCGATCAAAGTTAAAAAAATACTGAAATAATACCACTTCAGGTTGTATCACAGGGAGACATAGAACCAATAAGATCACCAATAATCATGTTCAATAAAAATAAATTTCCATTGATATCAATGCATCTTCGGAGGAAAGAAAACAAAACACATTAACTAGTAATTCCAATCCTTCAATATTGTCACAAACAACCAAGAACAGAAGGGCCTCCCACAATTTCCTGTAATAAAATTATCATTATCAAAATCCCATTCTTTGGCAATGGCAATCAATGTAATTTTTAATTGAGCCAAAAACAGGGGATTTGCTACCGGCGCACGCACGTGGAGGAGGAGAGGATGATCGGCCTTGCCGAGCTCGGAGGAGGTTGGCGTTGTCAAGAGCTTCGCGTCGGAGGCCATGTCGAGGAAAACGATGGCAGATGGCAGCCGGCCGGTGGGAAGGTTGGCCGAAGGTGGTGCGTGACCACCGGGGTGTTGTCGAGTGTGGTGAGGTCGCAGAGCTGCTGTCGAGGGAGAGGTTGTTCCTCCGGTGACGTTGGCAGAGAAGATGGTGGCCAAGAGGGCTAGCTGCGAGTTGGAGGTGACCGGCCGGTTGATGGGTGCTTCTTCCCTATTGGCGGTGAAGGAGGATGGAGGCACTGCAGTTGCACGTGTGTGGGGTGGCTGGCGGTGATGGCTGGTTGAACGCACGCACGTACCTGCACGTGGCAGATGGGCGGCATTAGTGGGTCGTCGACGTTGAGGAGAGGACTGCAAGGAGAAGAGGTCGAAGGCGGTGGCTTCACAATGATGAAGATCGGCAGCAACCGGCAGTGATGGCTGTTGTTGTTCTTTGTGGAAGTCGGTGGAGGAAGATAACAAAGGAGGAAGGTGTTGTGCGTGCGAGGCCGTCACACATGTAGTGGGAGTGATGCGTGAGGCAGAGGAAAGTCGAGCGGTTGCTTTTGAGGAGGATGGTCGTTGTGGGCACAGTGGTTGCTACGCATGCGTCAGAGCAAGAACATAGCGGCATGGTGGTCTCCTCTAAGCGTGGTTGTTGGTGCATCGAGGAAGAGGAGGCTCATGGTAGTAGGAACGTCGAGGTCGTGCAGTGAGGTGGTGGCTCACGGTGGTGGTCATGGTGCAAGGTGAGGGTGTTGATGGTGTCGAAGGCTCGCGGTCTTGGATGGGCACGCAGTGAGGGGAAGGAGATGGAGACCATTTTCTTTTTTCTTCTTCAGGGAAGCCGCCCCCCTCTTTGTCATTCCTTCCCTATTAAATAAGGAGAAAATGAGAAAATGAGAGAGAGAGTCAGAGAAGGAAAGAAATAATAATCAACCGTGATTTAGTGTTTCCATTTGAGGGAGAGAGACATAAGGAATCAAAGAGATTTTAGGGCAAATAAGGAAGGGATTAAGAGATGCCAAAGAATGATTCTTTTGCCAAATTTTACCAAGATAAAAAAAAAATTCCACAATGTGACATCTCAAATCTATATTTGATGTGAAGTCCTTGCCTTTAAAGTGAATAATCAGTTCTTTCACATAAATATTCAAGTAATGCATGAAATGATACATTCAAAGCTTTCACATTTTGTCATTATCAACATGCTTAAGATTAAATTATGCTCCAAATAATTCAATACTTAAGCACTAAATTAGTCCACTCAAGTGGACCCATCAAACGTCAGGTAGAGGAAAGCCTCAGCATGGCTCTGGAATGGAGGTGAGAAGGTGGAGATGATCTGCTACCGGAATAGAGGTGGGAGGATGGCTCCAAGGTGACCTATAAATGGTGATGGGAAGATGTTCGAATATTTGGTGGGGCAGAGGTTTACTACACTAATAGGAGCCTTGGGAGCTTGAGAGTAAGCTCTAATGGAGCGTTGGTAGGCTTGCTAGAGCTTAGGAGTAGGTGGGAGTAGAGTAGGTAGAGATGAAGAGGAATGGGGGGTGTAGGGGTGTTTATATAGAGATGGGAGGAGAAGCATCCCGCGCATAGACATTCAGCGACAACTACAAGCATCACTAAAAGCCGCTCAAGCTGTCGCCAAAAGATCTGTGCCTCTTCATTGCCTTGGCTGGCTCATGCACTGTGCAGGCCATTTAGTGATAGCTACAAGTGTCACTAAAGGACCGCTCTTCTATTGTTGCAAATCCTGCGCCCATCGTTCATGCCCACAGTTGTCATCGTGCACGCAGGCGAGGATGAATCCTGACCGTCGCATGAAGGACTACATGATCAAGAGAAGAACACTCCCCTTCATGAGATTTGAACTGCATACTTAGATCGCGTGCTCGATCCACATCATATTGTGCGTCGGTTGGTGCGTGATCGTTCGTGTGCGGATCCTCTTGCTGCCGCTGCGCTGTGTAGTGAGATCTGTGCCACTCAATGAGGATCGCACCGCCTAATTTGGTGCTTTCCCTCACACTGTTGATTGCACATGCCCGCGGGGATTCAATCGCGCATCCGTGGCTTGAGAATGCCTGTCACTACCGCTGCACCCACACATTGAATTGTCGAGTGGAGGGAGCAATGTGGTCGTGCATCTCAATCGTTGGATTAAGATCCAACGGCTGAGATGAGGCCATCCTTAAGCTGGGTGAGGAGTTCAGCTGTGGAGCGCACATCTCAGCCGTTGGATTGAGATCCAACGGTTGGGATCTCATCTTGCGACAGGCTTGGGATGCGTTGGCTTAGGTGGGGCAGCCTGGATGGTTCCATGTGGCGCCATCTACGCTGTCCGTCTTCTTCCTCTTACAAAGGGTTCTATAGAGCTCTGATCGGGGTGATTCTCAAGTTGACGGACAACGATCATCGCTCTGAATCCATCCTTACGGTCAGATTCTTCATCCGAAGCTCGTAAAGATGTCGCACTGCCTCCTGGTCATGTAAAATGACATAATTAATGTACATAATAAACAACTATCCTAAATGCCATGCAATGGATGTTTGTACAATATTTATATTATGATATGCAATGCTAGGGCAAGGAATTATCGTTAATAAGCATTTTACGATGAATTTATGCATGTTTATCATACCTCCATTCTTACTTTTTGCTATTCCCTAACAAAATTAACCTAAATGCTATTTAGAGAAGTAGAATCAAGATTCGATTATTTAGGCAAAATTCGTTGATTACTTTAGAAAATCTTAACCCCAAGACCTAATTACAAAAACTCAACAATGCTGGGTGTCTACTAGAAAGTAGACTACCCAAGCTCTCACCTTATTTGAAAAGAGAAGATACACATTTTTTTTTTATTCTTTGTAATTTTTTTTCTACTTTTGGAGCCTGAGAGTTTCAGGATAACTTTTTACGGCTACCCAACCTACCTAAGACTCAAAAAGGACTCTAAGTGCTAAGCATCTAGTGAAAAGAGTGAAAGATTCACTAGGCAGCCATTAAAATGGACTTCGAGTTTCTACGACCCTAGGTGACCTTGCTTAGAGGTTTATCTTTTCTAACGGTAGCTTTCTCCCAACTTCTTTTATTTATGGGGTCAACATAAGGGTGAACTCAGTGTATATCTCCCCGGTTTGTTCTACTTCCTCGCTTGCCTAAGTGTTTTGGGAATTATTGTGCATTTTTGTGAGCTGGGCTCTGGATAATCGGCCAATAGGCAGTTACTCACGACAACTTGCCAGCCATACTCATGCAGTGAAGTGTGGTTTTGTTTATTATTATTATTTTTTCTCCTTTGTCTACTTTTTTTTTCAATTAGGTGGCTTCCTTGATCTAAAATTTACCTAAAGGCAATACGACGAAAATGGTCCTGTGGCTGGGCTCTGGACAACTAGCCGATGAGCTGTTACCATCGACAACTTGCCAGCCATACCACCCTAGATAGTTCATTAGCTACCCAATTTTTGAAAAAATTGCCAAAAAGTGAGTCAGTGCAAAAAGTGTGTAGATTCTTGGACTTAAAATCCCCTCAAATCAGAGGGCAGGTTGATAAGTCGCATACTTATCATCCCAAATTCTTTATTGAATTAAAATAAGATTGACTTAGCAAGGACTCGAGACTAAGTCCACATTTGAGTGTACACCCAGGCTAATTAAGTCCGAAAACCTGAATAATCTAAGTATTTAGGTCTCAAAGTTTCAATTCCTAAAGTTTGCAATTCCTAATGCCTAAGTTCTCGTCTCCTAATTCTATTTTTTTTTTTAACAAAAATAACAGGAAATTACTGTTACAGCTGACAAAAAGATTATAAGATATATCCACCCCACCATGCTTAGCTAATGCAATGTCCTCATTGTTAAAAATGAAAATATGCAAGAGAGTAGACGTGGAAGAATTGCACCGGGTTTCCGTGAGATTTTGGTCAGCCTGGAATAGCATTTACATGTGCTGAGTTTAGTGTCTTCAGCTAGGCAAGGTGTTTGTGAGTGCTGAATCGGGTTTAAGAGTATCACGTTGTAGTACAGCTGAAAAAGCGTTCAAAACAAATACAATTTTATTACTCGAATTTGAAGTCCAAGGTCGAACACGGGGAGCAAATTGGTATTTAGAAATCAAACTCACAATTCAGAATTTAAAAGAATATGCAACATTATCAGTATCAAAGTGCAAAAATATGGGAGTAAATGTAGAGCACAAAATACTAAAGAACTCAATTTATATGAATATGGATTAAACTCAAATTGGACATCTGATTTGTAAATCAGACGACTTAAACTGATGCTACAGTGCTCTTTCTAATTTCTTCTTTTTCTACTTCTCTTCTGCGGCTCTTCTTCTTTCTTTCTTCTTCTGCTTCTAGTCCTTCTCTTCTTTCTCTTTGTCTTTGGCTTCTGTCTTCTTCTTCCTTTATGATCTTTTCCTTTTTTCTTCTCTCTTCCTTTGCCTTTCCCTGTCGGCTGCCTCTTCTCTTTCTTTCTCTTTTTTTTTGGCCTCTGTCTTCCTTCTTCCTTAGCTTCTCCTTCTTCCTTCAGCTTCTTCCTTCTCTACCTTAGTTTCAACTTCTCTTTCTCTTCAACTTTCGCCTGCAGCAAAACCTACCCCTACCCGTGCACACTCTCCTTTTTTTTTTCTCTTAGGTTTCACTCTCCCGGAGCCACATGTATTCAAATAATTGGGTCGGGTACGTACTTGGGACCAGGCCCACCAGCGTGTGGAGGTGGGCGAGGAGTGTAGGTTGGGTCGGGTTAGCCAGGTCCGTGGGACGTGAGCGCGAATAAGACCAGGTTGGTCATGTGAGAGGGACCTCATCCCGTGGTTTGGAGGCGATAAGGCTATGGCACAAATTCAACTTATGCGGGCGCACGGCCTCAGAGCTTTTCGAGGTGGGACTATCCGTGCACCCTTCTTCTCGCTTGCCTTAACAGAGGTGGTCTTCCAATTGCAGCAGCTGCTACGGCCTGCGATTGGAATTGAGCTCCTGGAGTCGTGCACAAGAGTCTTCCGTGCAGCCTGGGACAGGGGCCTAAAGCTGGCGAAGCCTTGAGCGACCTCAAGCTTGCTTTAAGCTTGGTCACCAATGGTGGACAACGCCTGTACCTGAAATCACCAAGATGGCCTCACGGCCATGTCACATCGCTCAGGAAGCTTCGTCGAGGCACAGTGAATGTGCTACGGTGGTTGGCGTGGTGTGAGGATGCCAGTGTGAGCATGCCTAGGGCACACTGTGTGAGAAGGTGTAGGTGTGTTCGGTGAGGTGCATGAGTGAGTGGAGTGGTGTGTGAAGTGAGGGGAAATGTTCAGTGGCTTGAGGGGAAGCTTATGGGCTTGTCGGCGAGGGGTAGGATGGCCTGTGGAGGTGGAGTGGCCTCGACGGAGGTAGTGGCCGGAGATGAAGGAGATGAGGGTGTTGGAGGTCGGCAGTGGTCGATTTAAGGAAATAGAGAGTGGAAAAGAAAGTAGAGTGGGAAGGGAACTTAGCTAGGGTGTTAAGAGATGAAGGGAGGTGGAGGTGACATTGGTCGAGGTGTAGCTGATGCCGGAGACGAAGGTGCTCAAAGAGAGATGGTTGGCGAGGATGAAGCGGAGACAAGGGCACCGGCGAGTGCTGCGTGACGCAGACAAAAGTAAGGAGGAAGAGCCTCCCACTGGTATTGTGGTTAGATGATGAGGGAGAGTAGGGAAGGTCGCCGGAGCTTGAAGAGAGAATCGGCTGGAGGAGGAGAGAAGAATTTGAGGGGGTTTCCGGTCGAATTCAAGCTTAGGGAATACGGTTGGATCTGGGGCTTCTTAAATAGATCTCTAGAGAGGGATTTGTGCTTGGAAGCCAAGCTTCCAAGCAAGGCATGCTCACCAGAGAAGGAAACTCAAAAGAGACCCAAATCTCTCATGCATTCGCATGAGAGATTGGGAAGAAATTAGGGCATCAAGCTGGATTCACATTGGAGGGATTTTCTTAAAGAATCTCCCTTCGAATTTTGAAGGAGATTCTCTGAGCCATCAAGGAGAAACCACCTTCCAAAGCTCATCGGAGTAGGATTCCTCTGCTATAATGGTGGAGGAACCTAATTGTGAAAATGTTGAAGAAGCTAGGGGGCCTTTTGTAAAGGTTTTTGAAAGATAGGGGTACAAATGTAATCGAGCTAGACCTTTTTGCAAACTAGGTCAAGGAAAATTCATCTTGGATCCAAATTTTGGTACAAACCTAATTTGGACCTAAGGAATCCAATGGTGAAGTTGGATTTTTGGTTTGACCACATTTGACTGGGAAATTTATGTAAAAACCTAATTTAGGGTAAATATCTGTTTGAGACCCCATTCTAGGTTAAGATGGATTCCAATGGAAAAATTGAAAGTTATAAACCCTAAAGAATATTTTTCAATGATTTTTAGAGGGTTTAGGTAAATTTTGTCATGACTAGAACCTTGGTTAATCAAGTGGGTCTATTTTAGGGTTTCAAGAAGTCATTTAATTCATAGGGTACACACAAACCCTTTTCTGTCTGATTCAACCCACTTTTTATCTTGTTAAGACATTTTGATCTTTGTTTAGCTCTTGATAAAACCCATTGCTGTACTGCAATGGTAAAATTACAGTTTTACCCCTTATTTCTTACTTTTCTCTCAGAAAGGTTATGTAGTGAATTAGGACCTTCAGTTGGCTATGTAGGAGTTTTTATTCTTTTCATTGGGTCAAAATGAGCTAGTTAGGGCTCATGATGGTGTTCCCATCATAAGATCCTCAATCAAATATAACTAACATTGAGACTGTAATAACACAATTTTCGGGCCCCAAGATTTGGGTCCTGGAAAGTAAAAATGGGCTTGCCAAAGAGATGATCAATGAAAGTGGCAGGCTGGTGGTGCAGGGAGAGCCTAAATGGTCTCCAATAGGAGTTTCGTTGATTCATTATAGAGGAGGTGTGGGCAGATATAGAATTTATGTAATAATTGGGTGAAAAAGAACGATGAGGGTTTGGTGATGAGTTACGGGTTTGTGGGTACTCTAAAATATCTAACATTTCAAGAGTTTCTCCCAAAAGGTCAATTTCATCATCACAATTTGGGTGCTTAATCCAACCGTCCTGATTTTCATTATTCCCACCCAAATGTTGAACCTCAAACTCTAAAAATTTAGGATGAGGACATTGTTGGGTTTTAACTTGATCATGTGAATCATACAACAAATTTCCAAATTCATAAATATCTTCCTCATCCCGAGTTGCCACAGTTTGTTGTATGTCTTTCTTGTCCCCAATTATCCCTACAACTGTGTGATTTTCTTCCTGAGTTTGGGTTAAGTTGACCTTTAAAAGGTTATCTAAGGTATGTATGGCCATTACCTCCTCTATTCTACCAAGCTCCTCCATCAAACCACACTTAATTTTATCCTTCTTTGGGACCTCAAAAATATTAAATCGATTTGTTGCATTCCTCTAGGCCATTGCTATATTTCCCAATTCATAGTCAATCCTTACCTTGGCGGTAGCCAAGAAAGGTCTTCCCAAAATAATCTGGGTGTGGTTGAGTTGTTTTGGTGCTTCCATGTCTAGGACCATAAAATCAGCAAGGTAATGCAAATCATTAACCTTGACTAAAACAACCTCCAAAATACCCCTTGATTTTGTAATGGATCTATCAGCTAATTGCAAGGTTATGTCAGTGTGTTTCAGGTAGCCTAGATCCAATTCCATGTGTAGTGAGGTGGGGATCACATTAATGGAAGTGGCCAAGTCGAGAAGGGCCCAGTCAGAAGTGTTGTTTCCTATTGTGTAGGAAATCAGCGGGGCTCCCAAGTCCTGCTTCTTAGGAGGTAACTTGTTTAAGATTAGTGTGCTTATGTTATCAGATAAGACTACTCTCCTAATGTTTTTAGATTTCGCTCTATGCTTTGCTTTATAAGAATTCAGTAAACCTATGGCGTAGGTAGGGATTGATCTGATAGCTGCAAGGAGTAAAATGATTATCAATTTGAAAGCCTGAAGTAAGGACATCCTTTCCTCCAATTTCTCTGACTTTTTCGGTTTGTCCATACAACAACAACATACTCCAAAATCAGACTTTGATGTTTTGTTGATCACATTCTTAGTTGGGAGTCTGGAAGTCTTGCTACGGGGCCTAATGGTGTTGACATGGGGTTGGGTAGGTCCCTTGTGTCTAATACCACTCCTCAAGGTGATGGTGTTTACAGTGACAAAATGTTGTTGGTTAGTGTCTTGGGGAGGGTTGGGCAAAACAGGAGGCTCTCAGTTGATTATGATAGGAACATGACTCACTTCGGGAGGGGCTAGGGTAGCCTAATAGATAGCATGAGCTTGAGCATATGACTCCCGATTATTACCAAACCCTTGAGGCCCAGCACCTCGGTTTTGTACATTCCTTAGGTATGGTACAGGTTGTGATGGTATAGATACGAGCTATCAATTATTTGCACCAAGTCCAGATTGCAAGGTATCCAGCGAAGTTTTCATTTGTTGCATGAGCTGGAGCATTGACACTTGCATTTTTACCATTTTCACGTTTAAATCAGCCTGCTCGGTGGGTTGTTGAGCATCCACATGGACTGATTAACCTGATTCAAGGGAAACTACGTATATACATTACCTTGACCCATTGGTTTTTGCGGTACATAGTTGTTGGGTTGATATTGGGTCTGCTGCCCCTGATCTTTTCAAGAGAAGATAGCGTGATTTTTCCAACCAGAATTGTAGGAATTCGAGTAAGGGTTGAACCTAACATTCTCCTACACAGCCTGAACATCCTTATAAGATGAGGATGAAGAAGGATCAAAAAAACTAGGATCAAAGGCCCCAGTTTGGAACCCATAAGGTTTCGGGAAGAGTTGGCCCGAAGGTCGAGCCGACTCTAGCTGGTTCACAAACTCTCATCCCGTAGGAGCTTGTGAAGAATGGAATCCCAATCCCTGGGATTGAGTGGATCTAGAAAAATTAGAGTTTCCGAACATCCACTCTTCCATTCATTTAGCAACCAAATCCATCTTATCTAATCTATTGTAGATCAATTCCATATCAGATGTATGAGAATCTTGGACCTCATTGGCATTTGATCTAGTTTGTTGGGATCAGTTGAAGGTTTCCATGGAGGCGTGGTTTATAGAGTTTTCACTTATTCCCTCAAAAAAATCATATGCGCTATTTGCGTCTTTGTTGAGGAAATTTCCTCTGTAAGAAGCATCCACATGATTACGGAGTTGATCATTCAAACTGTGTTAAGAAATTTGCACAAGTTGCCATTTAGGTACCTCGTGGTGTGGACACTTCTGTAATAGATCTCAGAATCTCTCCCAGGTCCTATGAAACAATTTCCCTTGCTGCTGGGCAAAAGTGGTAATTGACCATCGCAACGCATTGGTTCACCTAATTGGAAAGAATTTCTTCAAGAAGGCCGATTTCAAAGCTATCTAGGTAGCAATCGATCTTCCAATGGTACGATACCAATGTGCAGCCTTTTCCCTGAGTGAATGGGGGAAAAGCCTCATGAGCATCTTTTCTTCATCCACATTTCGCGATTTGGTTGTCTGAACTAGAGTGATTAGGTCCTCCAAATGTTGGAATGGGTCCTCTGAGCCAAGCCCGTGAAAGTGTTTAATTAGACTCAAAACTTGGGGCTTGATCTCAACATCATCGGTGAGGATTACAACGTCAGGATGATCCTCATAATTTGAAGGATCATAAAAATCCTTCTAAGGTCGAGCGCCCTGACCATTCATTTGTTGGAACCATTGTTGCATCTACTGCAATTCTTTCAGTTGCCTCTGAATCAACTCCTACTGGTTCGGGAGCGGGGGATGTGGTTCTTGATTACCCATGGGATCTACATTGCTAAAACTCAACCTCCACCTCCAGGAATGGTCAATAGGTCCTTTCAAATGAGGGTTCAATTATCTCCTTCCAAGCATACACTGGAAGGAAGTTGGAAGGACAGGGAAGAGAAGGGACCCTGCAGCACAAAAAATACAAGCCTATCCTTAGGTTGGGTAGCCTAAAGATCTACAGACTCTCAGAATCCATCCTAAGATTATGGACAATTTACTCTACTTGTATCCAGTCAATCCAACCAGTTAGAATGAGGGACTGGGGAGAAGGTTCTTCCTTTGGCTTGCACCTCTGGTTCCTAGTGTACCCCCATCCGCAATCGTTTGACACTACTTCCCTAGCTAGACATCAGATTGACTAGTATAAGCAGGTTAATCATGAATAATCTCAATCTGGACCCCGAAGAGCGAATCAGTCCTTATGGCCAACATCTAATAAATTTTAGTTAGGCTTGGGATAGTGGTGCTTCTGGAATGTGACGGGCCCTTAATGGGTTGTGCCCTTAATGATTTGTTTGAGAATGTGTGTATGTGCACAACCAAAATTTTTTCAAGAAAGATTATTGAGGATGAGGTGAATTTTAGGATTCGAATCTTGCTTAGTAGCTTTTAGGATTCAAATATTAGGTATATTCAACCAAGTGTTGTGAGGCAAACCAAGTTTTGAAAGAACGAGTTCAAGTGTTTTTCCTTTGTAAATCAAGAAAATATGGAGTGCCTGGCTTGACCTAAGTATTGAATCCTATGGGGTAGCTACAAAATGAATCTCTTTTAAATTAGGTGGTATGGCCCAAAAAATTCAATCAATCGGCCCAAATGCACCATCGATTAAGGCACATAGAGATTATTAACGTAGACTGATTTCTACTCCCATATGTGTTGATTTGTGTGTACTAGTTCCACATGTCGGAATCCTGGTTGAGTGGATGAAAATCAAGTTAGGTTATGTGCCTCAAATGTGGGTGTATATATTGATTCATCCAACAGAATGTATCATTTTATGTTATTTTTTTATAAAATGCGGGGGTGAGATGAGTGGAGGTGGCAAACAAGACAAATAATTCTATCCTATGGTTTATGCAAGCACCTAAGTAGATTTGGTCTTGGTTATGAGTGTGGCGAAATGAAACTAGTGGGGGGATGTGGGGGACACTTACAAATTACTTTACCTGCACTTTACTCCGATCTACCACACTTGGATCTCCATGCTATGGTACCTATAAGACAGTAGATCAAAGACAAGCGAGGTTAATAATATGTAAATGCAAAGAAGCACAGAAAATAAGTAAGTTTCATTGCCTCCCAGGCAATAACGCCAAAATGATTAAGGCGTGTTTCATGTGTTTGAAATCGAGGTTAAGAATAACTCATCGTCGTAGTCGTAAAACTCGTAATCAAATATAACTTATATCGAAACTCCAAGGGAGTCCTAGGTCGAACATAGGGAGGTGACATTCACTTTATATGAAAATCACACTTCGATTTATTTCTTTTTGGTGTTTTAGGGTTTTGTTATTTTTTTGTTTTTGAAATAAAATGACAAGCAATCAAAAGACAAAGATGGAATCAAATATGATGTATTGCATGAATGCCAATTACAATAAACTATGAAAGCATAAAAGAGAAAGGGGTGAGAAGAAATCTCCCAAAGCGGCTATTCGGTGAGACGACGGTCCCTAGCCGAAGCTCAGATGGAGTTGGGAAGTAGGACGACGGAGGTGAGATTAAGGAGGATGTTGGGTAGAGGAAAGCTTCAGCGTGGCTCCAGAACGAAGGTGAGAAGGCGAAGATGATCTGCTATCGGAATGGAGGTGGGAGGACGGCTCCAAGGCAACCTATGAATGGTGATGGGAAGAAGGAGGAATATTTGGTGTGGTAGAGGTTTGCAACACTAATAGGAGCCTTGGGAGCTTGAGAGTATGCTTTAATGGAGCATTGGTAGGCTTGCTACAGCTTAGGAGTAGGTAGGAGTAGAGTAGGTAGATATGAAGAGGAATGGGGGGTGTTTATATAGTAATGGGAGGAGAAGCATCTGACGCACATACATTTAGCGATAGCTACAAGCGTCACTGAAGGCTACTCAAGCTGCCGCCAAAAGATTCCCACCTCTTCATTGCCTTGGCTGGTGCACGCACTGCGTAGGCCATTTAGTGACAGCTACAAGTGTCACTAAAGGCCCGCTCCTCTGTCGTTGCAAATCCCATGCCCACCGCTCACGCTCGCAACTGTCATCGCGCATGCATGCAAGGATGAATCTTGACCATCGGATGAAGGATCGCACAGTCGAGAGAAGATTATGCCCCTTTGCGAGATTTAAACTGCAAGCTCATATCGTGTGCTCGATCCGCTTCAGATCGGACGTCAGCCGGTGTGTGATCGTCCGCGTGTGGATCCTCTCGCCCTCACACTGTTGATTGCTCGTGCCCGCGGGGATTCGACCACGCATCCGTGGCTTGAGAATGCCTATCGCCATTGCTGCACCATTGCATTGGATTGTCGACCGTAGGGAGCAGTGCAGTCGCTCATCTCAACTGTTGGATGAAGATCCAACGGCCGAGATGAGACCATCCTTGGGCTGGATGAGGAGTTTAGCCATGGAGAGCACATCTCAGCCATTGGATTGAGATCCAACGGCTGGTATCTCATCTTGAGGTGGGCTTGGGATGCCTTGGCTCAGGTGGGGTGGCCTGGATGGCACCACATGGCACCATCTGGGCCGTCCGTCTTCTTCATCTTATGGAGGGTGCTACAGAGCTCTGATCAGGGTGATTCTCATGTTGATGGATTGCGATCACCACTCTGAATCCATCCGTATAGTTGGATTCTTCATTCAAAGCCCATAAAGATGGTGCACTACCTCCTGGTCATGTAAAATGGCAGAATTAATGTACATAATAAAGAACTATCCTTAATGCAATGTAATGGATGTTTGTGCAATATTTATATCATGATATGCAATGTTAGGCCTAGGAACTATCGTAAATAAGCATTTTACGATGAATTTATGCATGTTTATCACCGACCACGTCCGTAGATGTGAGATCATTACAATCCCATAGTCATAGCTATTGAACCCATGGTGCAAATCCCAATTGGAGAACCAGATATAGAATCGAAGCTGAATATTATTGGTGTGATCCCCAAATTTCATGTATTGAACTCCGAACATCCTTCCCAGCACATCAAGCAATTGAAACATCAGGTCCAAACTTTTGGACCACCTGTTCAAAATCAAGACATCCTGTTCATGAAGATGTTCTCGTTCTCCTTAATGGACAAGGCTGCTCATTGGTATCAATCCTTGACCCAACCAATCAACACTTGGGAGGAACTTTCCTGAAGAAATTCATCCCGGTGGGTCGCACTATTGCCTTGAGGCATCAAATCACGCATTTCACGTAGAATGCAGGAGAACCACTTCATGTGGCATGGGATCACTTTCTGGATCTCATATGGGAATGTCCTCATCATGGAGTTCCTAAATGGGAACAAATCCAGTCTTTTTACCAAGGACACCATGAGGAAATTAGATTATTTGTCAATGTAACCTGTGGTGGCAACATCATGGCTCAGCATGAAGACACCTTTTAGGAGATTCTTGAGAACATGTACGAGAACTCCATAAAGAATGAGTCTATGGGTGTGTTCAACCAGACGACTACCGTGCATTGACAAATACACAAGGGACACATTAAATGCAGGACCTATCTGCATCTATCAACCTAGAGCTGGTGTTTGATTTGCGATTATATTTGCTCCCTACAAATGACCTCAGAAACTCACATTTCTTGAGATTATAATTTTAAATGTCGATTCAATTTTCATCGACTATACTACGACACATATTTCTCTGAACTATGACGATTACCCATTGAACATTTGTACAACATTTATAGTTACTAAGGCCTTAGCATACTCATCAAAAAAAAAAAATCCTATGCAAACGATTAGCACAAGTTTCATGGAACTGATTAAAATCATGCCACCTATAATGCAACAAAGTGTGAGTCTTTTGCCTTTCCTTTCGCTTGTTATTACAAAAATTAAATCCATAAAAAGAGTAGTTATTACATTTATTTATTTTTCCTCTTTTTGCCTCCAACAATGTTATCCTCCTGATGCCCCCACTTGACTGGAATTAGTTACCATTGCCATCTTCTTGAAGAATTCTCGATTGCCATCTTTCCTTGAGAATTTTACTTAGGTACAAATCATTATCTTTGTTATTCAAAAGCAAAAATTACTCAGTTTTCTAACCCATTGTTAATTTCTCTATGTAGGTCTTTTGGATCCAAGGTGAGATAATCTTGGTAGGTGGATTGGTGCAAGTTTCTCTTTTCCTTAATAGTACCGGTCATTGCATCTGAATCACTCAAGGTCATACTAATTTTCCATTGAACTAATACAAAAGGGTGGTGTATTTCTTTAGTCCAAGAATATAGTAAAGGTAAAGGGTTATTTATCTGTTAGCACTAGATCATTAGATCTTTAAATCTGTTATTAACTAGAAGTAAGAAATTTGGATGATTTGTCAACTTTGAAAGCTTAAATTTTGTCTTCAATAAAAGGTGTTCATTTTTTTTCCTTTGTATACAATAAATCTACAAGGTTTACCACATATTAATTTTGTTATGTATGCTTGCAAGCCTAATGTTGATTTTTATTTGACTTTTCAATTAACAATAATATTTTTAGTTAATGACTAGTCAAGAGCAAATGCCAATTGAACCTTTAATATAGTAGACGAGTTGTATCTTTTCTCTTAAAACTGCTGGAATTTTAGTGGCAAATGATTTGGCTCTATAAGTCCATACCTAAAAGTGTATACAATAATGAGTTGGATGGTGGTTCCAGTAATAGCTGAGGATTTCCCCAAGATAGATTATATGATGTTTTTAACTTGTTGGTTTGGAGGCAAAACATATGACTCTTTGTAACTTACTTTTGTAGGCATTATATAGAGAAGAGTGAGTATTATCACATTTGTGAAATTCCTATCCATGGAAATAAATGCTTCAGGCTGCATTGGAAATTGATGTGTTGTAGGAGGTGGGGAATTGTAGTTTATTTAATTTATATGTGATATTAGGTTGATTTTTTGTTGAGACTTGTAATGCATTGGCAACCTCACTGCTTAAGCCCATTTTAATCCATGCATTTTGTACTTCCAATATTGCCTTTGGTGGAATAACCCACTACTTATAACTTGCCACCAAGTAGAGCCACAAGATTTTCTTGACATCTTATATTGACTTTACAATCTACTTAACAATTGTGTTCTTGCAATTTTTTGGATCATGTGGCCTGTTACCATGGCTTCATGAATTTAGATGGTTATCGATTCCAAATGGAGGCATCTCTATTATAATATGGTCTCCCCTTACAGAAAGGAAAGATGCAGCTATGATCAGGTTGTTGTCAACATAATTACAATAGGGTAGAAAGCTTAAGTAATGGCTTCTACAATGGGATTGATTATCATTTAGATCTTGGGATGATAGGGGTGTAGCCATGCTTTTAGTCAACCAAGCTGCAATGCCATACACTGGGGTTTTGAGTTTGATCACTTTTACTTGTGACTTGGGATTACACATGGATTTCAACATAGATCCTTCTTTGACTGATCACAAAGATTCTGCATTTTATAAAAGGAGAATAGAAAATATGGCATATGGTGCTAGATGTCTGGTAGTGACTGGTTCCATATGTCTAGTAGTGCTTGGTAGTGAGTTGATCATCCAAAGCATGTTTAGTTTCTAGCTAGAAATGGATTTCCCATTGGAAATGAGAATGTAGTCCCATTAGGAAAACATAGGATGGTTGATCCAGAAAAAAGGGGGAAAAAAATAAATAGTCGAATGAGATCGATGCCTTAACTGAGGACCTACTTACGATGTTCCACCATATTTTCCACTTTTGGCCTATCATGCTTAGCAAAGTCTAGTCATCCTAGCATTACATTCAATATATTTCTATGTGGTACGTAGTATTTGTTTTATTGGAACACCTGTATCTTTCTAAGATTGTTACTAGTTTATTAACATTTTCCATTTTTTGTTAGCCTCAGGAGGAGAATCTATTGACTATGAACACTGATCCTTAGTACTCAGCTTACCATTATTCACATCCTCCATTGCTAGAAAGGCTCTTGACAAATCATTTTGTTAAGAAATCTCATGGGGAAGGATGTTCTCAATAGTATATTCTTGCCATTATTCTCGACAATTTTTCTGGAGGTAAAACATTGATGTAGTGGATTTTTTTTATGTAGATCATGCCTATTATAGTACCTATATTTTACAATAACCTGGTGGTTATTCTTAACTTTTGACAAATTATAAGTGGCTGGATTATTTTTAGTTCTTTCATCTTGGTAATAAATTAATTTTTTTGGTTCCTTCAAACTCATACTACAATTAAATCCGTCTAAATTTTTTTGGAATATTTTCTATAAGGTTTTCATTGGAAAATTTCAATTCGTAAATAATATTTTGGTGAATACTGTAAAATAAATTTTTATTTTGTAGGTAATGAAAGTAATGTTAAGTATGATACGTTATAAGTATTTTAATGGATGATTAATAAATTCTTGTATCCTTCGTACATTACAACAAATTAATCGTTGGCATATTTTTAACAAGGCGATGAAAAAAATCATTGTTAAAAGTAAGCAAAGACAACGAAAACATCTCTTTCTAAATTTAAAGTATGTAACGATTTTAGTGGCGATTTTGTTTGTCATTTGAATTTACCAACGAATATATTATTCATTGTAAATTTAGCAGTGGCTCATATAACAACGAATAAATTATTCGTTGGCAGGTTATATAATGACGAATTATTCATCGTCATCTTCATAAAATATTCGTCTCTTTTAACCCTTTCTATTGTAGTGAACTAATCCAAACTAATCTGGGTTAATTATGTACAATATATCTAAGTAATGTCTTAATGTAGGCACAAAAAGAATATATATATACAACTATATAACTAGCTATATTAACATATATCTACTATATACACTAACATATGTAAACGTTACTAAAAAGCCTTAAAAATACTTATATACAAAGTAAGGTCAAAATATATATATAACACTTAGTATATACCTATATACATATATAAGGCACAACCCTTCGCGGAATCAATAGCCTAAAAGGGGCTGGATCGACCACTACTAATCTTAGGCTCTAGTTTTTATTTAGTGTTTTTGCATAGTTTGGAGCCAATACCGACCTACAAGTTCTTAGCACACGGGTCAACAAGTCCGCGGGCTCCCAGGCCTCTCTCTTCTCTCTCTCAATATGCTCGAAGGTCAAAATGGTAAGTGGGATCCAACCCCATGCTGGACGAGAGGGATGGCTGCATGATTACTTATATGCCATTGAGAGCATTCCAAAGTTAGCGATGTGGGACTATCAATCGTGCCCAATTCAGTGCGCTAAGCGTGATTTTGGGTAGATTTCAAGGCTTGATTTATATGCTAATTAAATAATTATTTTAAAATTAAATTACATAATCATGTAGCCTATATATAGGGCTTTCTATTGGTATAATTTATTTATATTAATTAGTTATATAAATATATTTAAAAATTGGTTAAAGTTATAGATAATTACATGTTAATTTAATACTTAATTCCTAAATTAAAGTATAAATTAATAAATTAATGGTACAATTGACTTATAAATTAGTTATTTTATGTTATTAACTTCTTATTACACATTTTTATTGATTTATTTCTCATTATACACATTAAATTTACATGATTTAGATATAGATACATATGTATACAATATAAATACTATTCTACAGTATAAATGAGTTATAAATATATTGAAAATACTTTAAAGTATAGTATACAACTATACAACATAATTTATTTCATTACATTATTAACTTACTAATATAACTAATTAACTTACAAACATATATATTTATAATATATAGGTAAATAAATAAATATAAGGATATATTACTATACATTATAATTACTTTAAGTTATACCTACAGTTCTAATTGTGTTTATAAATATATACATGGCTATTTACAAATACATAAGGATTATGTACATATATTATAAATAAATAAATGCATAATTATATTATTATAATATATACTGTATAACTTATCATAAATTCCTACCTAAGTACATAAAATAGATATATAAGTTATTTATATACTTTATACATTTATAAGTTATTATATATGATCACACGGGTTTCGCGTGTTTGAAATTAGGGTTACGAGTAACCTGTCATCGTAGTTGCAAAACTCATGATCAAATATAATTTATATCGAAACTTCAAGGGAGTCCCAGGTCGAATACAGGGAGGCAACGTTTACTTTGTATGAAAACTGCGCTTCGATTTGTTTCTTTTTCGTGTTTTAGGGTTTTGTTTTCTTTCTTTGGTTTTTGAAATAAAAAGATAAGAAATCACATGAGGGAGATGGAATCAAATATGATATATTGCATGAATGTCTATTGCAATAATTTACGAAAGCATAAAAAGAGAGGGAGGTGAGAAGAAATCTCTCAAATCGGTCGTTCGGAGAGATGATGACGCCTGGCGGAAGCTCGGATGAAGGAGGTGAGGAGCAAGATGACAGAGGTGAGATGCAAGAGGACATCGGGTAGAGGAAAGCTTCAGCATGGCTCCGAAATGGAGGTGAGAAGGCAGAGATGACCTGCTACTGGAATGGAGGAGGGAGGATGGCTCCAAGGTGACCTATGAATGGGGATGGGAAGTTGGAAGAGTACTTGGTGGGGCAGAGTCTCATTACACTAATAGGAGCCTTAGGAGCTTGAGGGTAAGCTCTAACAGGGCATTGGTAGGCTTGCTAGAGCTTGGGAGTAGGTGGGAGTAGAGTAGGTAGAGATGGTTTGGGAAGGGGGGTGTGTAGGCCATTATATAGGGGATGGGAAGAAGAGTATCCTACGCACAGGCCTTCAACAATAGCTACAAGCATCACTAAAGGACACTCGAGCTATCGCTGAAGATTTGGGCCTCTTCAATGCCTTGCCTAGCGCACGCACTGTGCAAGCCATTTAGTGACTGCTGCAAGTGTCACAAAAGGCTGCCTTTTTGTTATTGCAGATCCCGTGCCCACCACTCATGCTTGCAGCTATCTTCACTCGAGGAGATCCCCAGCCGTTCATCTTAGATCGTGCAGTGTGCATGTAGAGCGCACCTCTCTGAAATTTGAATCGTGCACTCCGCATTCTCAGACATCGGATACACCTCCTAGACACCTTATTTGTGAGAGTCAGATGGTGCATTCTCGAGGAGCATCAGCGACCGCGTGTAGCATCCCCACTCATTTGTGGGTCCACGTAGCTACTTCCTTCGCCGCCTGATCTTCCATCGATGGCTTAATTTCCCTCCCGCATGCACTTCAACGGATGAAATCCGCACGTGGGGCTTCAAATGCATGGCCATGCGTTGTGAGTTGAGGCGTAAATCGCTATGCTGAGGATCGTAATGTGCTCTGTTTACGAATTAAGCTTCTGCACCCACGACCGTTGGATGAAGAACCAATGGTCGAGATGACTCCTCACTTAATCTGCCTGAGGCTGGGTGAGATGAGATGCTTCTTCAGCCGTAGAGCGCACATCTCAGCCATTGGATTGAGATCCAATGGCTGGGATACGATCTTGCGGTGGGCTTAGGGACACTTTGGCTCAGGTGGGGTGGCCTGGATGGTGCGACGTGACACCATCTACGCTGTCCATCTTCTTCTTCTTACAGAGGTGCTACAGAGCACTGATCAGGGTGATTCTCGCGTTGACTGACTGCAATCGTCACTCTGAATCCACCCGTACAGTTGGATTCCTCATCAAAGTCCGTAAAAATGTCGCACTGCCACTTGGCCATGTAAAATGACAGAGTTAATGTACATAATATGCAACTATCCTAAATGCAATGCAATGGATGTTTGTGCAATATTTATATCATGATATGCAATGCTAGGCCTAGGAACTATCATAAATAAGCATTTTACGATGAATTTATACGTGTTTATCATACCCCATGCTTACTTTTTGCTAGTCCCAAGAAAAATTAACCTAAATGCTATCTATAAAAGTAGAGTCAAGATTTGATTATTTAGGCAAAATTCATCAATTGGATTAGAAAATCTCAACCCCAAGACCTAATTACAAAAACTCAATAGTGATCGGGTGTCTACCAGAATGCAGACCGTCCAAGCCCTCACCTTATTTGAAAAGGGAAGATACAAATTTCTTTTGTTTTTTTTCTTCCTTTTTTATTTTCTTGTACTTTTTGGAGTTTAAGAGTGTCGGGATAACTTTTTATGGTTACCCAACTCACCCAAGACTCAAAAAGGACTCTAAGTGCTAAGCATCTTGTGAAAATAGTGAAAGACTCACTAGGTGGCCTTTGAAATAGACTTTGGGTTTGTATGACCCTAGGTGACCTTGCCTAAAGGTTTATCTTTTCAATTGGTAACTTTCTCCCTACTTCCTTTATTTATGGGGTCAGCACAAGGGTGAACCCAGTGTATATCTCCCTGATTTATTCTACTTTCCCGCTTCTTCCTTAAGTGTTTTGGGAATTATTGTACATTTTTATGAACTGGGCTCTGGACAACCGGCCAATGGGCTGTTTACCTATGACCACTTGCCAGCCATACTCGTGCGGTGAAGTGTGCTTTATTATTTTCTTTATTTTCTCCTTTTTTTATTTTTTTCTAGTTTTTTTTCTTTTTCTTCTTTTTTTTTAATTTTTTTTAAGTAGGTTGCTTTCCTAATCTAAGTTTTACCTAAAGGCAATACGACAAAAATGGTCTTATGGCTGGGCTCTGGACAACCGACCGATGAGCTGTTACCACCAGCAACTTGCCAGCCATACCACCCTAGATAGTTCATTAGCTACCCAATTTCTGAGAAAACTGCCAAAAAGTGAGTCAGTACAAAAAGTGTGTAGATGCTTAGGCTTAAAGTCCCCTCAAATAAGAGGGCAGGTTGATATGTCGCGTACTTTTCATCCCAAATTATTTACCAGTTTAAGATAAGATTATTTGGCGAGGACTTGAGACTAAGTCCACATTCGAGTGGACACCTGGGCTAAGTAATCTCGAAGGCCTGAAGAGGTTTAGTATTCAGGTTCCAAAGTATCAATTTCTAAAGTTTGCAACTCCTAATGCCTAACTTCTCGTCTCCTAATTCTCTTTTTTTCTTCTTTTGTTTTTTTGAAGACGAAAAATAGGAAATTAATATTACGATAGACAAAAAGATTCATCAGAAATATCTACCCTCCCCCATGCTTAGATAATGCAGTGTCCTCATTGTTAAAAATGAAAGCATGCAGGAGAGTAGAAGTGGAAGAATAACACCTAGTTTTTGTGAGATTCTGGTTAGCTCGGAACAGCCTTGACACGTGCTGAGTTTAGTGCCTTCAGCTAGGTGATGATTGGCCTGCGGTGGTTAAGGCAAGGTAAGAGCAACCTTGTCCAAGAAGGGTTTAGGGAGCATATGGTCAACAAAGGGTTTGAGACGTAGTCCGTTGACCTTGAAGATATTACCCGTCTTTGGGTTTGAGATTTCGATGACCCCCTTAGGGAAAATCCACTCAATAACGAACGGGCTGTCCCACTTAGACTTGAGTTTTTCGGGGAAAAGCTTCAATTGAGAATCGAAAAGCCAGACCTTCTGTTTCGGCTCAAAGCTCTTACATGAAATTATCTAGTCATGGAGAGCTTTGGTCCTTGCCTTATGCATTTTGGCATTTTCATAAGCATCATTTCGAAGCTCCAACTCAAATAGTTGGAGTTTCCTAGTTTTCTTGGCCAATTCAAGGTCAAAATTACATTTCCTGATGGCCCAAAATGCCTAGTGTTCAAGTTCTACAGATAAGTGACATGCCTTACCAAACACCAGATGGAACAGAGACATAACGATAGGTGTTTTGTATGTCGTATGGTAGGCCCAAAGAGCATCGTCTAGCTTTTGGGTCCAATCCTTCCTATCAGGCCTAACGCTTTTCTGCAAAATGCTCTTGATCTCCTGATTGGAGACCTCGACCTGTCCATTCGTTTGAGGGTGGTAAGGTGTGGAAATTCGATGGTTCACCACATATTTCCTCAGTAAATTCTAAAATTGGGCTTGAGTGAAATGTGTGCCACCATCACTGATAATTGCCTGAGGAACCCCGAACCAACTGAAGATATTTTCGTTCACAAAATCGATGACCACCTTGTGGTCATTGGTTTGGGTGGGAATTGCTTCAATCCATTTGGACACATAATTAATAGTGACCAGAATATACTGGTGTCCAAATGAAGGAGGAAAGGGTCCCACAAAGTTGATGCCCCAAATGTCAAAAATTTCGACGGGAAGTATTGGGTTTAGGGGCATCATATCTCTCTTAGCCATGTTCCCGAGTGTCTGGAATCGGGTGCATGACTTTGAGAATTCCTGGGCATCCTTAAATAATGACGACCAATAGAATCCGGATTGCAAGATTTTTGCTGCCATCTTTTTCCTGGAAAAGTGTCCACCACATGCAGATGTGTGGCAGAACATAAGTATGCTATGGAACTCAATTTTCGGGATGCATCGATGAATAATATGGTCTATGCCGATGTGGTACAGCTCGGGATCATCCCAAAAATAATATTCAGCCTCAGACACAAGTCTATCCCATTGTTGTTTGGTCAAATCCTAGGGGATTTGACCAGCGACCAAATAATTGATGATATCTGCAAACCAAGCAGTTCGGATACCCGAGATTGTATGGATAGTCTCATTCGAAAAAGTATCATAGATCAGGACATCTAGATGAGGAGAATCAACTAGGATTCTCGAGAGGTGATCTGCCACTACATTTTGTGCCCCAGCTTTATCCCTGATTTCAAGATCGAATTCTTGAAGCAACAGAATCTAGCAAATAAGCTGGGGTTTGGCATCCTTTTTGGCCAAGAGATGTTTCAAGGTCGAGTGCTCAGTATAGATGATGACACGAGAACCTAAAAGATAAGCCTTGAATTTTTCTGAAGCGAAAACTATAGCTAGCAATTCTTTTTCAGTAATAGTGTAGCTCCTCTGGGCTTTGTCCGAAGTCTTGCTAGTGTAGTAAATCACAGAGGGCTTTTTCTCAATCTTCTGACCCAAGACAGCCTCGACGGCATAATCAAATGAGTCAGCCATAATCTCAAATAGGGCTATCCAGACTGGTGGTTGCAACACCGGGGCATAGGTGACTGCCGCTTTTAATAAATCAAATGCCTTACGGCATGATTCATCAAACTTGAATGGCATGTCTTTGGCCAGAAGGTTACTCAAAGGTCGAGCAACCTTCGAGAAGTCCTTAATAAATCTTTTGTAAAAGCCCACATGCCCAAGGAAAGAGCAGATCTGTTTTACAGTTGTGGGTGGAGGAAGTCTAGAGATAGCATCCACCTTAGCTTTATCAACCTCAATACCCTGACTTGAGACCACATGACCCAGGACAATGCCTTCATGAGTCATAAAGTGGCTCTTTTCCCAACTAAGGACCAGCCATGTTTTGATGCATCTGTAGAGGATCAATTCCAAGTTAGGTAGGCAAGACTCAAAAGAATCTTCAAAAATGGAGAAATCATCCATGAACACCTCAAGACAATCTCCCACCATGTCAGAAAAGATGGCTAGCATGCACTTTTGAAAAGTCACAGGTGCATTGCAAAGCCTGAAAGGCATTATACGGAATGCAAAGGTTCCGTAGGGACATGTGAAGGTTGTCTTTTCTTGGTCTTCAGGATGGATAGGGACTTGGTTATATCCCGAATAACTGTCCAGTAAGTAAAAGTATTTTTGCCTAGCTAGCCTTTCAAGGATTTGATCGATGAATGGCAAGGGAAAGTGATCCTTTTTAGTGGCTGTGTTTAGCTTCCTATAGTCAATACAAACTCTCCAAGCAGAAGCTGAACGAGTGGTGAAGGTTTCCCCTTTCTCATTAGTCATAATGGTTATTCCCACCTTCTTGGGTACAGTCTGAATGAGGCTAACCCATGGACTATCTGAGATTGGGTAAATAATCCTAGCATCTAGCCACTTGATTATCTCCTTCTTGACCACTTCTCGCATATTCGAGTTAGTCTCCTTTGCATCTCGCGAGAAGGGCGGGATCCATCTTCCATAAAAATATGATGATTATAATAAGATGGCTCGATCCCCCTAAGGTTGTGGATGGTCCAACCAATTGCCTCTTTGTTATTCTTAAGGACCTTAATTAACCTCGATTCTTGCTCCTTAGTCAAATCAGCACTAATAATCACAGGGAGCATGTTTTCAGGTCCTAAGAACTCATATTTCAAATTTTTGGGCAATGGCTTCAATTCCAGTTGAGGTTGGTTTAGAATAGAAGGTAGGGAGGATGCTGACGAAGATTCATCAGGACAATCTAGTGGAAGAGGCTGGGAATGAACAAAATCAACAGCCTCTTCAGGATGTGGCAGGTCTACCACGGAGGGTTGTGGGTTGGATTCGCTAAAGCTGGTGGAGTCCTCGAGTGCATTGATTGATTTCCTCAATGAATCCACAATCCTCAAATCCTCTTATCGCCTTAAACATTTCCAAAGTTAACTTCTTATCCCCAAAGGCAATCTCCATACTACCGCTTTCACAATTTATATTGGCCTTGGCGGTAGTTAGGAACGGATGGCTTAGAATGATGGGTGTGTTCCTCAAATCATTTGGTACATCCATGTCAAGGACGAGGAAATCTACGAGAAAATAGAAATCTTTGACCTTGACAATTACATCCTCAATAATGCCTCTCGGTGTGGTGACCGAACAGGCTGCTAATTGTAGTGTTACTGAGGTTGGCTTGAGTTCACCTAACCCAAACCTCTCATAAAAAGAAGTTGGGATTAGGTTGATAGATGCACCTAGATCCAACAGTGCCCTATCGAAAGTGTATTCCCCAATAATGCATGAGATTAAGGGGGCACCTAGATCTTTCCTCTTTCGAGGAAGGTGATGTAGGATCACAGAACTTGCCTGCTCAGAAAGAATCACCTTCTTCAGAATGGGTTCTCTTGGCTTACGTTTTTGGGTACATAGTTCTTTGAAAAATTTAGCGTAAGCCAGGATATGCTTAATAGCATCGAGGAGCGAAATATTGATCTCTATGCTCTTGAATAAATCCAGGAGCTCCTTGTTGCTATCTAGGGTTTTCTTCTTCTTGGTTTTCAATAGGACTTCAGGGAACGAGATATGGGTGGTATTTTCAATTTCAAGTCCCTGGGCCTTATTGTCTTTAATCTCTTCCTCTTCTATCTCAAGCTCCCCCAGGTTTGGCATCTAGAAGGTAATTAGGATCTTGGGTTTACTTTCCACTTTTCAAGGTGATAGAGTTTGTAGAGGCATAAGGGTTTGGTACTTGAGGTGGGTTAGTGAAGATTGGAGGGCCTTGATTGGTCATGTAACCAGAAGAAGAAGAAGAAGAGGGACCCTTCTCAACCACCTGAGCATGTGCATGTGGGTCCCTTTGATTCTCATACCCTTGGGCTCTATTGCCCTGATTTTGCACATTGCACAGGTTAGGTACGGGTTGGGATGGTATAGATACAGGTTGTTGGGTGTTAGCGATTAACCCAGATTGTAAGTTATCCAATGTTGTTTTCATTTGCTACATAAGCTGAAGCATGGACCCTTGCATTTCCACCATCTACCGGTTTAAATCAGCCTGCCCTACAGATTGTTGGGCATTCCAAGATGGTTGAGTAACTGATCTCGGGGGCAACTAGGTGTATACTTGACCCTGACCCATAGGTCTTTGAGATGCATAGTTGCTGGGTTGAGTTTGGGTCAGTTGCCCCTGACCTCCCTAGGAGAAGTTAGGGTGGTTCCTCCAACCCGAGTTATAAGTGCTGGAATATGGGTTGGACCTAACATTCTCTTGCATTGCATACGCATCCTCATAGGACAAGGATGGAGAGAAAGAAGGATCAGAGAAACTGGGATCAAGGGCCCTAGTTTGGAACCCATAAGGTTCTGAGAAATCCTGGCTCACAGGTTGAGCCGAATCAAGTTGGTTCATGAACTCCCGCCCCGTGGGAGCTCGTAAGGAATGGAATCCCAAATTCTGGGATTGAGTAGGTGTAGAAGTGTTTCCTGAATTCCTAGACATCCATTCCTCCATTCTCTTAGCAACCAAGTCCATTTCATCTAGTTTATTACAAATCAATTCCATGTCAAATGAATGAGAATCCTGATCTCATTAGCACTTGACTTGGGTTGCTGGGGCTGATTGAATGCATCCATAGAGGCATGATTAATTGAGTTCTCACTCATTTCTTCAAATAGGTTGTATGCGCTATCTGCATCCCTGTTGAGGAAATTGCCTCCACAGGAAGCGTCCACATGATTACGGAGTTGTTCAACCAACATGTGATAGAAAATCTACATGAGTTACCATTTCGACACCTCATGGTGTGGACACTTCCTCAAAAGTTCCTAAAATCGCTCCCAGACACCATGAAATATTTCCCCCAGCCGTTGGCCAAAAGTGGTAATCGCTCATCACAAGGCATTGGTCCTTCCGATAGGGAAGAATTTCTTCAAGAAGCTGACTTAAGAGCAGCCCAAGTTTCTATCGACCTTCCTAAGGTCCCGTACCAATGTGCACCTTTATCCCAGAGAAAGTGGGGGAAGAGCCTCACAATCTTTTGCTCTTTATTCACATTCCTTGCTTTAGTGGTCTGAACCAAAGTGGTCAAATCATCTATGTGCTGGAATGGGTCCTCCGAGCGAAGCCCATGAAAATGCTTAATCAAGATTAAGACTTGGGCCTTGATTTCTATGTCTTCGGCGGGATCATGACGTCGGGACGTTCCCCATAGTTTGAAAGATCATAAAAATCCTTCAAGGGCCGAGCGCCCTGACCATTCATACATTGGATCCATTGCTACATCTGCTGCATTTCTTCCAATTGCCTCTGAATCAGCTCTTGTTGGTTTGGGGGTGGGGGAGGTGGTTGTTGATCAACCATGGGATCTACTTGGCTAAAGCTCAACCTCTGCCTCTGGTGATGGTCTAAAGGTCCTTCCAATATAGAGTTCAATGACCTCCTTCCAGTCATACACTAGAAGGAAGTTGGAAGGATGAGGAAGAGAAGGAGACCTACAGCACAAAAATCCAAGCTTGCCCTTAGGTTGGGTAGCCTAAAGGTCTACATACTCTCAGAATTCGTCCTAAGATTATGGACGATTTACTCTACTTATATCCAGGTATTCCGACTAGTTAGGAGGAGGGACTAGGGAGAAGGTTCTTCCTTTGGCTTGCGCCTCCGGTTCCTAGTGTATCCCCCAACCACGGTCGTTTGACACTACTCCCCTAGCTAGACATTAGATTGACTAGTATAAGTAGGTTAATCAAGAATAATCTCAATCTGGATCCCGACAAGCGAATGAATCCTTAGGGCCAAGTCTAATTGATTTTAGTTAGCCTTGGGAAATTAGTGCTTCTAGAATGTGATGGGCTCTTAATGGGTTGTGCCCTTAATGATTTGTTGGAGAATGTGTGAATGTGCACATCCAAGAGGTTTTCAAGTAGGATTATTAATGATGAGGTGAGTTTTAGGGTTCGAATCTTACTTAATAGCTTTTAAGTTTCAAATATTAGGTGTTTTCAACAAAGTTTCACGAGGCAAACCAAGTTTGTTTTTAAAGGCACATGTTCAAGTATTTTCCTTTAGAAATCCAGAAAAATATGGAGTGCTTGGCTTGACCTAGTTAATGAATCCTATAGGGCAGCTACAAAATGAACCTCTTTTAGATTAGGTGGTGCGGCCCAAACAATTCAGTCAATCGGCTAAAATGCACCACCGATTAAGGCACATAAAAAGGTGATTAACCTAATATGATTTCTACTCTTTTATGTGTTGAATTAGTGTACCAAGTCCACAGGTCAGAATCCCAGTTGAGTATATGAAAATCAATTCAGGTTATATGCCTCTGATGTGGGTGTATAAAGTGTGTAAATTGATTCGTCCCATAGAAAGTATCTAATATAGGCATATCTATTTAGGTTAAAATGCCTATTCATGCATGTTCCTTGGCTTAGATTTACATTTCATGTTATAAATATTACATAGCATGCATCATTTCGCATTTAGAGTAGTTGTATATATTTTCGGTTAATTAGGTCCTTTTTATTGTTAGGAGAAAAGAAGACTTATTTCAGGGCCTCGGATGGATGATCAAACCGTACGGATCTGATTAGGACAACAATCAGAGTCTAACACTTCTAAAATCATCTAGATCGGAGAACTGTAGCATCATACGAAGTTCGAGGAAGATCAACGACTAGGGGCAATGAGACATCCATATGGGTTTCGGATAGAAAATCTAACTGTATGGATGGATCCGGAGCGACGATCGCAATCCAACAGAGCATGAATCATCCTGATATGAGCACCGTGGCACCCTCTACAAAAGAAAGAAGAATGGATGGCCCAGATGGTGCCACGTGGCACCGTCTAGGCTGCCCAAAGTTGGCCAACAGCAGCACACAACGCACAGCCGTAGCTGCGCGCAGCAATAGCGCACCGCCCACAGTTGCAGCCACATGCAGCAGCAGTGCAACGCATGTCAACGCGCTCGTGTGCTACATGGCGCGGGGAGTGTAGGTGCATAAAGAGCGCAGCGCACGATGCACGCGCCAGCAGAGCGGGTGCCAACGGAGGATAGGCATGGATCTTCAACAACGCAGCCCTTTAGTGATGCTTGCAGCTGTCACTAATGGTCTACGTGCACCAGCAAGAAGAATTGAAGGGCAGAACTTCAGTGACAGTTGCAGCGGCATTTAAGGATGTTAGTATTGGCCTAGATGCGAATTTGTTCTTCTTCCTCCACTATTAAAGGGCCTACCCACCACCATTCCAAACCATCTCTTCCTTTTTTCACCTCGCCACCTCCAAGGCTCTAGAGAGAGCTTATCCGAAGCCCAAGATGCTCCTCTAGAGTAAAACCAAATAGTTTTCCCTCCCCTCATCCCCATTCGTGGAGCATCCCGCGACCTTCCTCTCACTGCCCTTCGGGAAGAAGATCCTCGCCGCGACACCATCCTACCCCATCCTTCTGTCTTCCAGCTCCATTCTCCTTCGTCTTGCTTCTCACCACCTTCTTCCAGGTGACGTCAGAGTGAGTCGTCCTCCGAGAGACCATCGAGGGAAATTTCTCTCACCTCTTTTTATCTTTTTATGCTTTCGTAGTGTAGATTTTCCTACTTTCGTAGTTGTAACAAACAATTCTTCATGAATAGATGATTGTTTCTCTCTCTCTTTCTCTCTCTCTCTCTCTCTCATATATTTTTGCAAGTAGGTTGGCTAAAATTCATCGACCTAATCTCTTGCCTGGTAAAAATACAAAAAAATTAGAAAAGATAATAGCGACCAAAAATAAATAAAAGTGAAACGCGGATTTTCAAAACCAAATGTTCACCTCCCCGTGTTTGACCCGGGACTCACTTTTTGAGTTTCGATTATAAATTTTATCTGATAGATGCATTTTGCGAGCTACAACGATGGGTCCTTTGAACCCCGATTTTAATTCGCGAAGTGTGCCCCCATCATTTTGGCGTCGTTGCCCGGGAGGTAGCGCTCTTTGGTTTTTTTTTTCCATGTTTTTCCGACTTACCTTGCTTTTATCTCAACTTTTCTATGATCTTACTGTGATTGCAAGTACTCATCCAAGGCAGGCCAAAGCAGTTAGATCAGAGAAAAGTGTGGATGAAGGTTTTGTAAGTTTATCCCCACCACCCCCTCCGTAGTTTTTATTCCATAACCTAATAACTCAAACCCAAATCAACTTAGGTGATTGCATAAACCCTAGGGTAGATTTTGGTTGTTTGAATGTCACTCCACTCACCTCACCCACCCACATATATAAAATAAAGAAAAATATATATATTCTTCTCTTGTGGGATTTAACAAAAAGCTACATACTTAACACCCACAACTTCTTATCCAAAGGTGCATAATCACTTTGATTCTACCACTTAACTGGGATCTGAACTGTGGACTCGGTACACTTCAACTAAATACACATAAGTGAGTAGAAATCTAAATAGGTAAAGCATTCTTGTGTGCCTTAACTAAGTGGTGCAATAGGCCAATTGATTGAGTTGTTTGGGCCACACCACTCACTTTAAAACTGATCCACCAAGTAGCTTGCCACTTAGGGTTGATTTTTAGGACTGAACCAGGCACTCCACATTATATTTTTTATTTTTAAAGGAATATAGCTACACTAGTGCTTTCAAAACTTGGAGTGTTCTACTGAACCTTGATTGAATATACCTAAAGATTAAACCCTAAAAGCTACTAAACAAGGTTAAACCCTAAAAGACACATCGTCAAATGACCTTGTTTGAAAACCCTGGTTGTGCACGCACACACATTTTAACTGATCATTAAGGGCGCAACCCATCTAAAGGGCCCATCACATTCCAAGAGCACAATCATCCCAAGCCTAATTAAAATCGAGTAGACGTTGGCCTTAAGGATTGATTCGCTCTTCAGGGCTCAAACTAAGATTTTTTTAGATTAATCTACTTCTGCTGGTCCATCTGATGTCTACCTAATGGAGTAGCATCAAACGACTGCGGTTGGGGGGTACACTAGGAACCAGAGGCGTAAGCCAAAGGAAGAACCTTCTCCCCAGTCCCTCTTTCTAACTGGTTGGATTGACCAGATAAAAGTAGACCAAATCATTTATAATCTCAAGATGGGTCCTGGGAGTCTATAGGTCTTTAGGCTAACCCACCTAAGGACAGGGTTAATTGATTGTACTGCAGGACACCTTTCTCTCTTTTGATTTCCCTCTTTACTTCACCATGTGCCCTTCCATACATTACACATGTTTCCAATCCTATCCTCCTACCACCACTTATCCCCATGATGATTACTATCCTGACTTGACTTGTAATTACCCATCCACTAGACAGGATAACTTTGATTGGGGATACGAATTCGGACCTCAATGTTCAGGGCTTAACCCTGGATAACAAGACTATGATTGCTATCCTTCCTAAACCTACAATGATTATGAATCTCCATCGTTTAATGACCAAACCAATCCGATCTACAATTGGAAGGATATAGTGATTATAACACCTACCCTCCCCAGTATTCCACTGAATATAGGTTGCCACCATCCTTTGAACAACCTAGAACGACCTACTTTTAGGGAGGGGCTAGAGAACCTCGACATCTTGACTCCCCTAGATTTAACCCAAACACACCCAAACCTGAACCAAACTAGTCAGTTTAGGTGAACCAGATCCAGGATAAGGTGTTGACTAATTTGAGGAATATTATACAATCTTTAGAAGCTCAGCCAACACCATGCACTGAAGCATTAGAGCCTATGACCAAAATGATTGATGAACTTAATAGTTCTTTATTGGATTTGCTCCAAAGTGTTAGGGATAGGGACCTGGGTGAGTTTCTTCTTGGGAAATTGTTGAGGTTGAGGATGAAATTTGTGGTTGCCCTAGTCAAATCTTAGGATGATTCTCAAGATGAACCCCCTTCAAGAGAGCCAATGTCTGAACCCTCTCAGGCGCCTGTCGGGGGGATACATACTTTAAGATTGGAGATGACCAGGTTGGTCTAGAGAAACCCTTTGAGGATGAATCAAGTTTCTCACCCGAGATCCTAGAGCCAGGGAATGACGAAAAATATGTCTCCACGGACCATGACATGACATATGATTTCTAGACATATATAAATGAGGATCATGGATTCTTTGATTCTGAGGGTGAGAAATCTCTTAGTGAAGTCTCACTTGAGCTTAAGGAAGATGATTTTAGTGAGACAAATGGGCTTGAGGAGCATGACGAAACATTTGATAGTCCAGTCATTGAAGATTTTGATTCGAATCCTCATTTACTTGATGATTCAATCAGTGACCCCATTCCTCATCTACACCCTGAAGAGTTGACTTCTGAGATCATTGTGCCCAAGTCAATCTTGATTCAGCCATGATTTTTGGACTTGGGAGAATCATATGGGGTGAATGATATGCTAGAGGTCCTGGAGCCTGAGCCCTTGATGTTGGAAGATAGAATTGTTGAAATAAAAATTTGGGAGGCTAATTTTGAGGGAACTTTGATTTTGGCTCTAAGGGTACCTATTGACCTAAAACCACCTACTTTCTACCAGGACCCTTACGATATCTTTCATGTGCAACCTAAGCTCGAAATAACTGATTTATTTTCTGAGCTGAATGTCAAGTGGACATCCAAACCTACTGAACCATCTTTACCTGTTATCCAACACTTTGGTCTTGGGTTGCATACCACTAAACTGTAGGCCCAACCCCGCAAACACAACAACCTTCGGTTCTGGGTGATTTTCATCCAGAACCTGAGAACCACTCGACCTTGGGGCATGGGTCTACACCATAATTTGGTCCACATCTGTGCACATCTTTTGCTAGTGGGTTTCAGGATCAATATTTTTTTTTTCATTCTGACCTGCACTTATGAATTCTCAATTTCTTCTTTGTATGTATGTTATGCCTAGCTGAAGACATTAAACTTAGCACGTGTATATATACTCTTCTCTCTACAGAGCTGATCGGATTTTCACGACACTCAATTGATATTCTGTTTACTCCACCCTTTTCATGTCTTTATTTTTACAATGACGACATTGCATCATTTAGTCATGGGGGGGTGGATAATCAATTCCTGAAATTATGTTAACTCCGTAGAATTTCTTTTGGTTTCTTATAAAATTAAAAAAATTTAAAAATTTAAAAATGATATAAAAAGAAAGAAATTAGGAGAAGAAAACTTAGGCATTTGGAAGTTATTAACTTTAGGAAATGATATGAGAGCACCTAAACACTTAGACTCTTCAGGTCTTCAGGCTTAATTAGCCCGAGTGTCCACTCCAATGTGGACTTAGTCTCGAGTCCTCGCCAATTAAAATTCATTTTAAGGTGGTAAATAAATTGGGATGATAAGTATGCGACTTATCAACCCGCCCTCTAATTTTGGGGAACTTTAGGCCTAAGCATCTACACATTTTTTTTGCACTGACTCACTTTTCAACGATTTCTTTGAAAATTGGGTAGCTAATGAACTATCTAGTGTGGTATGGCTGGCAAGTTGTCAGTGGTAACAGCTTATCAGTCGATTATCCAAAGTCCAGTCACAAAACCATTTTCATTGTACTACCTTTAGGTAAATCTTAGATTAGGGAAGCCACCTACTTAAAGAAAAACAAAAAGAAAAAAAAGACAAACAAAAAGAAAAAGAAAAAAAATAGAAAAAGGAGAAAAAAAAAAACAAAACCACACTTCACTACACGAGTATGGCTGGCAAGTTGCCGTGGGTAACAGCCCATTGGTTGGTTGTCCAGAACCTAGCTCACAAAAAAAAGCACAATAATTCCCAAAACACTTAGGGAAGAAGTAGGGAAGTAGAATAACCCGGGGAGATATACACTGGGTTCACCCTTGTGTTGACCCCATAAATAAAAGAAGTAGGGAGAAAGCTACTAGTCAAAAAGATAAACCTTTAGGCAAAGTCACCTAGGGTCATAGAAACCCAAAGTCCGTTTGAACAGTCGCCTAGTGAGTCTCTCACTATTTTCGCAAGATGCTTAACACTTAGAATCCATTTTGAGTGTTGGGTGGGTTAGGTAGCCATAAAAAATTATCCTGGAACTCTCAAACTCCAAAAGTACAAAAAAATTAGAAAAGAATAAAAATAATAAAAAAATATATATTTCCTTTTCAAATAAAGTGAGGACTTGGGCGGTCTGCATTCTGGCAAGCACCCGGGTACTGTTGAGTTTTCGTTGTTTAGTACCTTAGTTGAAATTTTCCATTGTTAATAAATGACTTAGGACTAAGCGATCTAATCCTAATTTTGATTTTGTAGTTTAATTTTGCTAGGGACTAGCAAAAGATAGGCATGGGGGTATGATATAGACACATCTATTTAGGTTAAAATGCCTATTCATGCATGTTCCTAGGCTTAGATTTCCATTCCATGTTATAAATACTGCACAACATGCATCATTCTATATTTAAAGTAGTAGATATTTTAGGTTAATTAGGTCCTTTTTATGGTCAGGAGAGAAGAAGACTTATTTCAGGGTCTTGGATCGATGATTGGACTATACATATCTGATTAGGATGACTATCGGAGTCTAACGCCTCTAAAATCGTCTAGATCGGAGAACCGTAGCATCATATGAAGTCCAAGGAAGATCAACGGCTAGGAGGCAATGCGACATCCATATAGATTTCAGATGGAAAATCCGACTGTATGGATGGATCCAGAGTGACAATCGCAGTGCAGCAGCGCGAGAATCATCTCGATTTGAGCACCGTGGCACCCTCTACAAAAGAAAGAAGAATGGATGACTCAGATGGTGCCATGTGGTGACATCCAGGTAGCCCAATGCCGGCCAGTAGCCGCGAACCACGCACAGTTGTAGCGCACCCCGCATAGCCGCGGCCGCATGTAGTAGCAGCGTAGTGTAAGCCAGCATGTGCGCGACATGGCACGGGAAGCGTGGGTCCATAAAGCGCACAGCTCACAATGCGTGCGCCAGCGGAGCAGGTGCTAGCAGAGGATAGGTGCGGATCTTCAGCGACACGGGCCTTTAGTGACGCTTGTAGCTGTCACTAATGGTTTGCACGTGTTGGCAAAAGGAATTGAAGGGAGGATCTTCACCGACAATTGTAGCGACGTTTACAGACATTAGTAATGACCCAAATGCGAATTTGTTCTTCCTCCACCATAAAAGGACCTACCCACCACCATTCCAAACCATCTCTTCCTTTCTTCACCTCACCACCTCAAGGCTCTATAGAGAGCTTGTCCCAAGCCTGGGATGCTCCTCTAGAGTAAAACCAAATAGTTTCCCTCCCCTCATCCCCATTCGTGGAGCATCCCACGGCCGTTCTCTCACAGCCCTTCGGGAAGAAGATCCTCGCCGCGATGCCGTCCTGCCCCATCCTTCATCCTTTGACTCCGTCCTCCGTCCTGCTCCTCACCACCTTCCTCCAGGCGACATCAGAGCGAGTCGTCCTCTGAGCGACCGTCGAGGGGGATTTCTCTCACCTTTTTCTATCTTTTTATGCTTTCGTAGTGTAGATTTTCCTACTTTCGTAGTTGTAACAAACAATTCTTCATGAATAGATGATTATTTCTCTCTTTCTCCCTCTCTCTCATACATTTTTGCAAGTAGATTAGCTAGAATTCATCGACCTAATCTCTTTCCTGATAAAAATACAAAAAAATTAGAAAATATAAAAATGACCAAAAACAAATAAAAGCAAAATGCGAATTTTCAAAACGAAACGTTCGCCTCCTCGTGTTCGACCCGAGACTCACTTTTTGAGTTTCAATTATAAATTTTATCTGATAGACATGTTTTGCGAGCTACGACGACGGGTCCTCTGGACCCTGATTTTAATTCGCGAAGCACGCCTCCATCAATATCTTTTTATTTTATTTTTATAAAATGTGGGTGAGATGTGTGAAGGTGAGAAACAAGACAAACAAAGTCTATCCTAGGGTTTATGCAAACACCTAAGTAGATTAGGTCTTGGTTATGATTGTGGCAAAATGAACTAGTGGGAGGGAAAGTGGGGGACACTTACAAAGCACTCTACTCGTACTTTACTCTGGTCTACCGCACTTGGATCTCCATGCTAGGGTACCTGCAAGATGGTAGATCAAAGACAAGCAAGGTTAGTGCTATGTAAATGCAGAGAAGCACATAAAACAATAAAGTAAATTCCATTGCCTCCTTGGCAATGATGCCAAAATGATTGCACGGGTTTCGCATGCTTGAAATTGGGGTTACGACTAACTCATCGTCGTAGTTGCAAAACTCGTGATCAAATATAATTTATACCAAAACTCAAAGGAAGTCCCGGGTCGAACATAGGGAGGCGACATTTACTTTGTATGAAAATCACGCTTTGATTTATTTCTTTTTGGTGTTTTAGGGTTTTGTTATTTTTGTTTTTTTTTTGAAATAAAAAGACAAGCAATCACAAGAGAGAATGGAATCAAATATAATATATTGTATACATGTCTATTACAATAATCTACGAAAGCATAAAGAGAGAGGGAGGTGAGAAGAAATCTCCCGAATCAGCTATTCAGTGAGATGACGGTGCCTAGTGGAAGCTCAGACGAAGGAGGTGAGGAGCAGGATGAAGGAGGTGAGATGCAAGAGGAGGTTCAGTAGAGGAAAGCTTCAGCATGGCTCTAGAGTGGAGGTGAGAAGGTGGAGATGATTTGCTACCGAAATGGAGGTGGGAGGACGGCTCCATGGTGACCTATGAATGGGTATGGGAAGTTAGAGGAGTATTTGGTGGGGCAGAGTCTCGTCATACTAATAGGTGCCCTGGGAGCTTGAGAGCAAGCTCTAACAAAGCGTTGGTAGGCTTGCTAGAGCTTGGGAGTAGGTGGAGTAGGGTAGGTAGAGACGGTTTGGCAAGGTAGGTATGTAGGCCTTTATATAGTGGATGGGAAGAAGAGAATCCCACGCACAGGCCTTCAACGACAGCTACAAGCGTCACTAAAGGCCGCTCGAGCTATCACTGAAGATTTGTGCCTCTTCATTGCCTTGGCTGGTGCACGCACTACGTAGGCCATTTAGTGATAGTTGTAAGTGTCATTAAAGGCTGCCTATCTGTCGCTGTAGATCCCATGCCCACTGCTTACGCCTGCAGCTATCTTCACACGATGAGATCTCCAGCCGTTGATCTTCGATCATGTGGTGCGATGAGGCTGGGTGAGATGAGATGCTTCTTCAGCCATGGAGCGCACATCTCAGTCGTTGGATTGAGATCCAACGGCTGGGATATGATCTTGTGGTACGATTAGGGATGCCTTAGCTCTGGTGGGGAGGCTTGGATGGCACCATGTGGCACCATCTAGGCCGTTCATCTTCTTCTTCTTGTAGAGGGTGCTACAGAGCTCTGATCGGCGTGATTCTCGCGTTGATGAACTGCAATCGTTGCTCTGAATCCATCCGTACGGTCGGATTCTTCATCCAAAGCTCGTAAAGATGTCACACTGCCTCCTTGCCATGTAAAATGATGGAATTAATGTAGATAAGATACAACTATCCAAAATGCAATGACATGGATGTTTGTGCAATATTTATTTCATGACATGTAATGCTAGGCCTCGACACTATCATAAATAAGCATTTTAAGATTGAATTTATACATGTTTATCAATATACAAGTATAAATACTATGCATAAAGGTATTTTTATGGATTTTTGAAGTTTTGCAGATTTTTATTTTATTTTTTTGTTTCATAGAGATAGGGGAAGAGGAGGGAAACATGAGAAGAGGAGAAGAAACACTCATTTTGGTTTTTCTATTTTAGCTTCTTTTATTTCTTGGTAGAGAAGACCTAAACTTTTACCAGTATGTTCTCCTAACCCACACACTCAAAACCTAAATCTAACTCAACACACACTTAGAGAAAACTAATCTAACTCAAGACACATTTATTTTATTTATTTACATTTGTTTTTTATTTTTCTATGTATTTATAATTTGGATTAGAAATGGCTTCAATGAAGGTTAAAACGTGAAGTCAAAGCCAATGAGGGCTAGATTCAAGTACTAGAATAAAAGATATGCATTTAAAACACTTCCAGATATCCATACAGATTAGGATCAAACATATAAACATGATTTATACATTGAATCCTTGCCTAAAGCATCATTTGGATAGTTATCAAAATGTCATTTTACTGACAAAAGATTCTTAACATCAATTACAAGCTCTTTGATTTAATCCTGACAAGATAAAATCTCTACAAACTGTTATAACATTGTACCACCATTAAGCTAACTCAGAACTCTTCTAAGTTCCATTTTCATCATGACTAGTTCAACATTCCAATTTAATGATTCAATTCGAGTCATATCTCAACTATTGACAAAGAGTTTTAAATATGATTCTCAAGCTATTCAATTCATTCTAAATCAAATTAAAGTTTATACAAGTAGCTGAATGCATGTTATACATTAGAATAGCCAAATAAATTGATTGAAACTGAAAACCAAATTAGGAGCTTCATGACTTCAAATTCTATCTAGTTCCAACAGTTATTGAGCTGTTACTACTGTCACAACGCCTTAGAAAATTCTTCCACCCAACCCTACCCTCAAAACTCTATTTAGGTAGATTAAATAGCTAGTTTTGTCAACATTCCTTCCCAAAAATTTCATTAAACCTTAATTCATTCATATAAGCTCAAAGCTATGATCAAAGCATTGAAATTTCCAGATAAAACTCATCCAGATAACTGATAGCAGTGGTTGTATTGACAAATGCACCTCAGACTAAATTCAAGCTCAAAACCCTTGACAAAATCCTTCATACATTTTCCATAAATAACAAAATATCTCTTAGAACCCTGTCCAACTCAAGAGAGTTAAAATGTAAGCTTTAGACATTAAAATCATCTAGAACTTAAGCAGTGAAGCTTAAATCTACATGATCGAGGTTGAATTGATACAAATCCATCCCAGGCTATCGTAACTGTTCAATATTGGATCTAGTGCCCAAAAAAAATCAATTTGAGGCTTAAGATATACCGAAAACCCTAAATTGATCTCTTCCTTCCACTATGGACAATGTGAAGAGAAGAGATCAAACTATACATTAAAACCACTACAACATCCTCTACCTTTGCCTTTGGTTAAAAACCAGCAGCAAGGGCAAAATAACCAATGCCATTAAGTGATGTCATTATTAGTGTTCCTTCGGTTAGAGGGCACATCCGACTTTGAAATATTATTCGAGCATCGGACGAATTAGATATTTCGACGTCGTTCGCAAACTGATAGACATTGTATTTGTTCTCTTATAAAAGAAGTGACGGCATTTGTACGTCATTTTTTCTCACCTTTATGAGTCATTTCTTATGTTTCACCATCATTTAAATAAATACATTGTCGCTTATATAAGCGACGATAAAAATATTTTTGTCATCACTTCTCTTATAAGTGATAGTAAAAATATTTTTTCCGTCACGTATTTGCCGTCGCTTATTCAAAAAAGCAAGGGTAAAAATATTTTTACAGTCAATTTTTTGCCGTCGCTTATTTTAATAAGCAACGGTAAATGTACATTTTTTGCTGTAGCTTATTCAAATAAGCGACGAAAAATGTAGAATATTTGCCACTTGCATTAAACTTTCATGTCTCTTCTCTCCAAAATCGACAGCATATGTAGTGATATTTTTGTTAATTTTAAAATGATGGGAATTACCTACTAAACCTACTTAAAAGAACTACTTTTATATAAAAATAACTAATGAAAATGAAGAGAAGTTTATATTTCATAAATAGAAAGTCTAGTACATAAAAAGTTTGAAAATGAAATATTTACATAAAAGGGGAATAAGATGAAAAACATAGCAAAAGAAAATGGTTAAAAATCAAAATGTTGCTGCCTTGATGCCACCAGCCCCACCAACATCGCCCATGTCATCGTCGCCGTCTTGTCTATAGATGCTGGCATCTGATGAAAATAGATGCTCTGACTGTCCCTTCTTGAGAAGAATGGATAGAAGCATCTAAAGCTTCTCATCCATGGCATTCATATTTTTATCCTTCTCTACCTCTCACTTCTCCCTCTCCTCTCGTCTTTGTAGCGTGTCAATCTTTTGATGCAGCTGATCGACGACAGTAGATGAGACGACACCTTTCCTCCCATGCCAGCTGAACAACGTGTGTGCCCTCCCTGCACTACGAACTAAACCACCATGGTTCGATGGAATCACTCTCCTAAATGCCTCCTCTGGATCTAGAGGTTGCTAGATGCTATCAGAGGTCTCATCAGCGGGGGGATGTATTAAAAGTACCATTTGCTCCTAAATGTATTAAAAAATGTTATTATAATATATATATATACAATGTTATAATTTTTTTAAATTTAGGAAACTTACGTGTTTCTCCTGGTATGACTCATGAATCCACTTACGAGTACCCTCAGCTACAGCCTTACTGTGGGTGACCTTGTAGATATCCATCTTACTCATTTTCATCCCATCATGTGTACCATACTGAAAATATGAAAATGATACAATTATATTAAGATAACTTAAAAATTAAGTAATATTCAGCTATGAAGTAGTTACAATACTTACATAGCAGCTCCTGACCGTCTCGATGCTCCTTCGACCTAAATAATGTGTCAGTGGTGAAGCTTTGATCCTATTGGCCTTATTTTATTTTTTTTGCTCCTATAAATATACATAATAATATTTTTTATGAATTAAAATATATGAAATTAAAAGAACTATTTTTAATCGTTTACTTACCTCCATCTCGGGATCCAGCCAATGCTCACATGCCTTCTTCCAATCTTCAGACATGACATCTGGAGGATAATTCTCTATTGCCTCCTCGAGTGAACTGCAGCTCTAGAAAAACTAAATACCACATATAAATTGTTAGAAATAATAAATGAAATTATGTACATAATAAAAGTGTAAATGTTTAAAAATTATTACATTTCTCTTACTCTCTATCCTCCAATCTTTGTAGATTTTGGTGGTGTGCTTAAGGATATATCTGGAGGCATTGGGGTCATCACCACAATCGTAATTTGCTTACATTTATTTTAGAAAAAGATATGTCAATCTTACTTGATAATAATTTTAAGATAATGTTATAAAAGAAATAATTAAGATAAAAGAAATTACCTCCAATTGTTGAAGAAGCTGCTTCTTCAACTCTGCGGGCACCTTCCTCCAGTCGAAGTAGCAAATGGGCATAATGGACTTAACCATTGTGCCCACTCGATTGATGAAGCCCAGGTAATTCTCCGCCTCTTCTATTGTTCTAGGCCTGATTGTTATTCTAAGGCCCTTAAGAACATGCTGGAGGTCTAGATTCTTTGTCTTCCCCCATCCTCTTTTTACTTTACCTGGATAAACATTAATAATATTCATTATATATTTCTGAAGTTATAATAAACTTTGAAATATATAAGTAATTTACTTCTTAAAGGTGTAGGAGTTCTTACCAAAACTTGTGCCTACCGCTAAGGGGTCCACATGAACTAGGGACGTACTCCCCACAATCTCATCCTCTGCCTCCTCCTCCTCTCCTGCCTCCTCCCCCTCCTCTTCCCCATCATCCTCATTTGATGCTCCATTATCTGGATCATTGTGTACTCACTCTGGCAAGGTAGGAGAAATCTCCTTCCCCCCCGCTTGTAGTAAACGTGCCAGGTCCCTAGGTCATACGCAACACGACTGGGGGGGAGTCTAGTGCTGGGGGTTGCTAAGTCTAAGGAGACAGATCGAGCAGGGTGGATGGTTGTTTCTCAGGGGGACCCTTTCTTTTGGGTTTTTTCTAAAACAATTTCATTTGTAATAAGGGAAAAATACAATAATTAATACAGTTGAAAATCATTAATGAAAAAAGTATGGAAAAAATTTAAAAAATATTGAAAATTTTCAGTAGAGTTTCCCCTTAAATTTGAAGGTTTTTCTATAAACCTCCATATTAAAATGAAAGTGGGCACACCTTACATTAAAATAAATAGCAAGGACAAACCCCAAGGACTTGCGTATTTACAACTCAAAGCAAATGCATGTTATTGAAGGATGATTCCAATTCTAAGTTCTAAGTTAGCAATTTAACCATTGTTCAGTGATATAGACACAAATATTGATGAGAAAATGCCTATTCATGCAAGTTCCCATGCTTAGATATGCATTCCATACTATAAATATTGCATAGCATGCATCATTCTGCATTTAGAGTAGTTTGTGTATATTTTAGGTTAATTACGTCCTTTTATGGTCAGGAGAGAAGGAGAATTAATTTGGAGCCATGGATTGACAATCCGACCATACGGATTTGATCAGAACGATGATCGGAGTCTAACGCCTTCGAAATCACCTTGATCGGAGTCCTATAGGTCCATATGCAGTCCAAGGAAAATCAATGGTCGAGGGACTACATGACATAATTCAGAGCTTCAAATAACAAACCTGATGGCACGAATAGATTCGAGTCGACGATCGCTGCCCAACAGTGTGAAAATCGACTCAATCCGACCTTTGTAGCAGCCCTACAAAGGAAAGAAGATGGATGGCCCAGATCTCGCCACGTGGCGCAAACCAGGCCACCCATGCGCATGCATGCACCACCACACGTACACAGCAATGCGGGTGCGTGGAGGCACGCACGCCCAGCAGTGCAGTTAGTGCGCATGGGCACGCGGAGTGCACGCCAGCATAGTAGCATCGTCGCACAAAGCTGTCTTTAGTGATGTTTGTGACCGATCTTCAGTGACGTTTATGACCTTCACTAAATGTCCTATATACGAAATTGATCCTTCACTATAAAAGAATCGCTACCCCTCCCATTCTTCTTTATCTCTTCCTTTCTTCTCCTCACCACCTCCAAGGCTCTAGAGAGAGCTTGTCCTAAGTCCGAGATGCTCCTCTGGAGTAGAATTAAATATTTTCCCTCCTCTCATCCCTATTCGTGGAGCATCCTGCGGCTATCCTCTCACATCCTTCGGGAAGAAGTTCCTCACCGTGACGACGTCCTGCCCCATCCTCCTTCGTTCACCATCGTTCTCCCTCATTTTGCTCCCCACCACCTTCATCCCGGCACCATCAGAGCGAGCCGTTCGAGCAACCGTCGAGGGGGAATTCTTCTCACCTATCTTTATCTTTTCGCTTTTGTAGTGTAGTTTTCCCACTTTCATAGTGTATTAAACATTTCATTAGAAATATATGATTGTTTCTCTGTCTCTCTATCTTATTTTTGCAAGTAGATTAGTTAGATAATGTTTTCATCGACCTGATCTCTTGCTTGATAAAAACACAAAAAAAATTAGAAAAGATGAAAAATGGCAAAAAGAAATAAAAATGAAATGTGGATTTTTCAAACCAAACGTTCACCTCCCCGTGTTCGACCCAGGACTCACCTTTCGAGTTTTGGTTATAAATATTATCTGATCGGTGGATTTTCTTGCAAATCGAACTACGATGGCAGGTTTTCCAAACTCAAACCTTTTTAGGACAAATCTCTGCCCCATCATTTTGGCGCCGTTACCGATGAGGAAAAGCTCTTTGTTTTTTTCTGTGTTTTTCTAGCTTACCTAACTTTTATCTCAATTTTTCTTTGATCTTACTATGATTGTAGGTACTCTTCTGAGGTAGGCTAGAGCAGTTAGATCGAAGAAAAGTGCGGACGAAGGTGTTGTAAGTGTACCCCCACCACCTCCACCCTAGATTTATTTCACCACACTAATAGCTTAAACTCAAATCAACCTAGGTGCTTTTATAAACCCTAGGATAGATCTGGTTGTTTGATTGTCACTTTGCCTCATCTCGCCCACTCACATAAATTAAAAGAAAATTAGCAAAAGTTATATGATCATGGGATTTACTGAAAGAGACACACATTAACACCCACAACTCTCGACTTAAGGTGCACCACTTTACATTGATTTTATCACTTAACCGGAATCTAACCTATGGATCCAGTATACCTTAACTCAACACATAATAAGTGAGTAGAAAATTTGAATAGGTTAAACATTTTGTGTTCCTTAATCAAGTGGTGCAACAAGCTAATTGATTGAGTTATTTGGGCCACCCCACTTAAGATGAAAGTGATCAATCAAGTAGCTTGCCACTTAGGGTTGATTTTTAGGGTTGAATCAGGCACTCCACATTTTTTCTGATTTTGAAAGGAATATATCATCACTAGTGCTTTCAAAACTTAGAGTGTTCTACTAAACCCTGATTAAATGAATCTAAAAATTAAACCCTAAAAGCTACTAAACAAAATTAAACCCTAAAAGGCACGTCATCAAATAACCTTGTTTGTAAACCTTGGTTGTGCATGCACACACATTTGGATTGATCATTAAGGGCACAACCTATCTAAAGGATCCATCACATTCCAAGAGTGCAATCATCCCAAGTCTAATTAAAACTGAGTAGACGTTGGCCTTAAGGATTGATTCGCTCTTTAGGACTTAGATTGAGATTTTTTTTTATTAATCTACTTCTACTGGTCCATTTGATGTCTAACTAGGGGAGTAGTGTCAAATGACAGTAGTTGGGGGGGTATCAAAGGAACCGGAGGTGGAAGCTAAAAGAAGAACCTTTTCCCCAGCCCCTCCCTTTAACTGGTTGGATTGACTAGATAGAAGTAGACCAAATCATTTTTGTCATCTCAAGACAAGTCTTGGGTGTCTGTAGGTCTTTAATCTACCCACATAATGATAGGTTTGGTTGATTGTACTACAGGGTACCTTTCTTTCTTCTGATTTCCCTCCTTACTTCACCAATGTATCCTTCCACATCTTTCACACATTTCCAATCCTACCCTCCTACCAACACGTATCCTCAAGATGATTACTATCCCGACTCGACTTATGATTACCCATCTCCTAGCCAGGATAACTTTGATTGGGGATATGAATCTGGACCTCTGAGTCCAGGGACTAACTGTGGACATCAAGAATATGATTATTATCCTTCTCATGCCTACAATGATTACAGATCTCCACCCTTTGTTGACCAAACCAACCCGATCTACAATTAGGAAGGACACGATGATTATAACACCTACCCTCCCTAGTATTCCACTGAATATAGGTCACCACCATTTTTTGAACAACCCGAAATGACCTACTATCAGGGAGGACCCCGATAACCTCAATATCTTGACACCCCTAGATTTAACCCGAACCCACCCAACCCTGAATCGAACTATTTGGTTCAGGTGAACCTGGTCTAGGGTAGGGTGTTGGCTAATGTAAGGAACACTACAACCTTTAGAATCTCAGCCAACACCATGCACTGAAGCATTGGAGCCTATGATCAAACTGATTCATGAGCTTAATAGCTCTTTATTGGATTTGCTCCAAGATGTTAGAGATAAAGGCCTGAGTGAGTTTCTACTTGGGAAATTATCAAGATTGAGAATGAAATTTGTGGTAGCCTTAGTCCAATCTTGAGATGATTCTCAAGATGAACCCCCATCAGGAGAGCCAATGTCTGGACCCGCTCAGGTGCCTATCTGGGGGGATACATATTCTGAGACTAGAGATGATCAGGTTGGTCTAGAGCAACCAATTTAGGATTAATCGATTCCTTCACTTGAGATCCCCGAGTCAGGGAACAAGGAAAAATATGTCTTTTTGGACCAGGAAATGACATGCGATTTTGAGACATGTAAATGAGGATGAAGAATTCTTTGACTCTAAGGGTGAAGAATCTTTAGGTGATGTCTCACTTGATGTTAAGGAAAATGATTGTAGTGAGACAAATGGGCTCGAGGAATATGACGAATCATTTGATAGCCTGATTATTGAAGATTGTGATCTGGTTGGGGCTAACTTAGAGGATCTGAATCCTCATTTACTAGAAGATTCAATCAGTAGCCCCATTCCTCAACCACATCCCAAAGAGCTGAATGATGATACTTTTGAGATCATTGTGCCCAAGTCAATTTTGATTCAGCCATGATTTCTGGACTTAGGTAAATCATATGGGGTGAATGACATGCTAGAGGTCCTGAAAACATTGACTTTAGAGGATAGGAATTTGGCAATAAAAATCTAGAAGGCTAACTAAGAGGGAAACATAATTTTGGACTTAAGGGTTCCTGTTGACCTAAAACCACCTACGTTTTACCAGGACCCTTATGATATCTCTCAGGTGCAACTCAACCTTTGAATCATTGATTATCTTTTTGAGTTGAAATCTTAAAGGACATCTGAATCTAGTGAATCAAATCTACCTTTTGTCTGACACTTTAGTCTTAGGTTGCATACTACAAAACTGCAGGCTTGGCTCCATAAGCTCACTAATCTTTAATTCTAGGTGATTTTCATCTAGAACCTTAGAACCACTCGACCATGTGGCAAGGGTCTGCACCATAATCTAGTCCACATCTGTGGACATCTTCTGTTGGCGGGTCTAAGGATTAATCTTTTGATTTTGATTCTGACATGCACTTGTGAATTCTCAATTTCTTCCTTGTATGTATTTTATGCCTAGATAAAGGCATTAAATTTATAACGTGTGTATATTCCACATTCTCTGTGGAGCTGACCAGATTTTCATGAAACTCAGATGATATTCTATTTACACCACCCTTTTCATGTCTTTATTTCTACAATGAGGACATTGCATCATTTAGGCATGGGGGATGTTTACTTAATTCTAAAATTATTTCGTTAGCTCTGTAGAATTTCTTTTATTTTCTTTTTTAAAAAATTGAAAATTCAAAACGATAAAAAAAGAAAAAATTAGAATTAGAAGAAGAAAACTTAGGCATTTGGAAGTTATTATTTTAAGAAATGATACTTTAGGACCTGAACACTTAGACATTTCAGGTCTTTGGGCTTAATCAGCCTGGGTGTCCACTCCAATGTGGACGTAGTCTCGAGTCCTCACCAAGTAATTTTATTTTAATTTGGTAAGTAAATTGGGGTGATAAGTACACGACTTATCAACCAGACCTCTGATTTGAGGGGATTTTAAGTCGAAGCATCTACACACTATTTGCACTGACTAACTTTTCGACGATTTTTACGGAAATTAGGTAGCTAATGAACTTTCTAGGGTAGTATGGCTGGCAAGTTATCATGGGTAACAACCCATTGGTCTGTTGCCCAGAGCCCAACTAAATGACCATACTCATTCTACTACTTTTAGGTAAATCTTAGATCAGGGAAGTCACTTACTCAGATAAAGAAAATAAATGATACTCAAAATAAGAAGAAAAAAAGAAAAAAATTGAAAAGAAAAAAAAATAAAAAAGGTGAAAAAAAAAAAAAAACAACACTTCACCCCACGGGTATGGCTGGCAAGTTACCATGAGTAACAGCTCATTGGCTGATTGTCCAGATCCCAGCTCACAAAAATGCATAAATAATTTTCAAAACACTTAGGGAAGAAGCAGAGAAGTAGAATAAACTGGGGAGATATACACTGGGTTCGCCATTGTGTTGAGCTTAAAAGAAAATAAAAAAAGTAGGGAGAAAGCTACAGATCGGAAAGATAAAACTCTAAGTAGAGATCTTTAAGGTCAAATAGGGTTGTAGAAACCTGTATTCCATTTTAACGGTCGCTTAGTGAGTCTATCACACTTTCATAAGATGCATAGCACTTACAATCCTTTTCGAGTCTTGGGCGGGTCAGGTAGCCATAAAAAGTTATCCCGAAACGCACAAACTCCAAAAGTCCAAAAAAATTAGAAAAAAAGGAAAAGCAAAAAAAATGTATCTTCCCTTTTCAAACAAGGCAAGGACTTGGGCGGTCTGCATTTTGGCAGACACCCAGGTATTGTTGAGTTTTCATAGTTTAGGACCTTAGTTGAAATTTTCTATTGTTAATAAATGACTTAGGCTAAAGCGATCGAGTCCAAATTCTATTTTTTATACATAGCATGTAGTTTAATTTTGCTAGGGACTAGCAAAAGATAGCCATGGGGCTATGATGTTGACATAATTATTAAGGATAAAATGCCTAATCATGCATCTTCTTAGGCTTAGATATTCATTCCATACTATAAACATTGCATAGTATGCATCATTATGCATTTAAAGTAGTTTGTGCATATTTTAGGTTAATTGTGCCCTTTTGTGGTTAGGAGAGGAGATTTAATTCGGAGCCTTGGATTGACGATCCGATCGTACCGATCTGATTAGGACGATGATCGAAGTCCAACGTCTCCAAAATCGCATTGATCAAAGTCCTGTAGTACCATATGTAGTCCAAGGAAAATCAATGGTCGAGGGACTAAGTGACATAATTTGGAGCTTCAAATGACAAATCCGACCACATGGATGGATTCGAGTCGATGATCGCAACCCAATGGCATGAAAATCGACTCAATCTGACATCTGTAGCAGCCCCTACAAAGTTAACAAGATGGACGACCTAGATCATGCCATGTGGCGCAACCCAAGCCACCCATGCGCATGCATGCGCCACTGCACACAAACAGTAGTGCGAGCATGCGCATGCTCAGAGGCAACACGCGTAACAACACAGCAGGCGCACATGAGTGTGCAGAGTGCATGCTAGCGTTGGCACAAGAATGTCTCTAGCAACGTTTGCAGCGGATCTTCAATGACATTTATGACCATCGCCAAATGTCATGTATACGAAATTGATCCTTTCCTCCACTATAAAAGGACCCCTACCCCTCCCATTCTTCTTCATCTCTTCCTTTCTTCTTCTCATCACCTCCAAGGCTCTAGAGAGAGCTTGTACCAAGACTGGGATGCTCCTCTAGAGTAAAATCAAATATTTTCCAACCTCTCATCCCCATTCGTGGAGCATCCTGCGACCGTCCTCTCACCTCCTTTGGGAAGAAAATCCTCTCCATGATGAAGTCCAGACCCATCCTCCTTCCTCTACCATCATTCTCCCTTGTCCTACTCCTCACCACCTTCTTCAGGGCACCGTCAGAGCGAGCCATCCTCCAAGCGACCATCGTGGGGGATTCTTCTTACCTATCGCTATCTTTTCGCTTTTGTAGTGTAGTTTTCCTACTTTTATAGTGTAATAAACATTTGATTAGAAATATATGATTGTTTTTCTATCTCTCTATCTTATTTTTGCAAGTAGATTAGTTAGATAATGTTTTCATCGTCCTGATCTCTTGCTTGATAAAAACACCAAAAAAATTTAGAAAGGATAAAAATGACAGAAAGAAATAAAAACGGAATGCAAAATTTTCAAACCAAATGTTCCCCCTCCCTGTGTTTGACCCAGGACTCATCTTTGGAGTTTTAGTTATAATATTATCTAATCGATGGATTTTCTCACGAATCGAACTACGATGACGAGTTTTCCAAACTCAAACCTTTTCGTAACGAATCTCCGCCTCATCATTCAGCAAAGCTAAGACAATTTCTATCTGGTAGGAATAAGGATATGAAGGTTGATGAGCGGGTTTTCGCAAGGGAAAAGTTAGGGTTTAGGAGAAACCCCGCCGTTGTAGTTGCAAAAATCGGTAACCAAATAAAATTTATCGAAACTCGAAAATGAGTCCCGGGTCGAACACGGGGAGGCGACATTTGCTTCTTTGAAATCCATGTTTCACTTTTATCTATTTTTGTTATTTTTTTTGGAATTTTTATAAGACAAGAGATCAGGTCGAAAACATAATTATATAGCTAATCTACTTGCAAGGTATTAAAGGGAAAGAGAGAAATATCAATATTTTTATTTAAACAAATGTTTACTACAAGTTGAAAAGTGGAAAACTTTACGAGAAAGAGAAAAGATAGAGAGTGGTAAGAAGAATCCCCTGTGACGGTCACTTGGAGGACGGCTTGCTTTCATGATGCCTGGATGAAGGTGGTGAGTAGTGGGACGAAGGAGAACGGCGTCGGAGGATGGAGGGTAGGACGAGACGGTGTCGCAGCGATGATCTACTTCTTGAAGTGATGAGAGGATGGCCACGGGATGCTCCACTAATGGGGATGAGAGGTGGGAAAAATATTTAGTTTTCTACTCTAGAGGAGCATCCCAGGCTTGGGACAAGCTCTCTCTAGAGTCTTGGAGGTGGTGAGGGAAAGAAAGGAAGAGATGAAGAAGAATGGGAGGGGAAAGGGTCCTTTTATAATGGATGAAAGAATTTATTTCGTACCTAGGACATTTAGTGACACCCATAAACATCATTAAAGATCAACCGCAAGCATCGCTAAAGCTCCAGCCCATGCGCTATACACACTGACGTGTCGATTGTTCGCTTTAAAGTCGTTTGTAGTTTTATGTGGTGGAAAAATCGACTAATCAATATTTAAAAAAGAAATAACCACTCCTAGAAGAGCAGGTCATATCCACAGGGAGGCAATGACATATTTAAATTTGCACTGGTTAAAAACATTTGTTCGTAGTTAGTTTAGACAAGAATCAAGCCAAAATTGCCTTCAGATTAAGGTTGAATCAAGAAATCATGCTGAAAAAGCAATTCTTAATACCTAAAGGATATTTGTTGCAATGCAGCATCAATAAAAATTGACAATGGCAAAAAATGTAATTATTAATGGCCATGTTACTGTAGGAAAACAGGGGATTTATTCCCCTTGGCCGTGCGCGACGAGGAGTGGACGGCCAGACGCGGGAAGTTCGAAGGAAGTTCCTTGGACCGAGGGCTTTGCAACTGTGGTGGCGGCATGTCGTGCGGTGGTCGGAGCCGGCGCGGAGCTCCGGCGGAGGTGGCTACAAACGGTGCTGCAGCTGCTGTTGGTGGGCGGTGCACGCGGCCAGTTGGCGGAAGACGTTGCAGGCTGGTGCGCACTGGCTGGAGGGCGCGGGAGGACTGCTGCAGGGGTACGGGTGAAATGGGTGCACGCGGCCTGTTGTTGCGTGCACAGGCGAGAGGGGCTGCAGGCACGGGAAGCGCTACAGGCGCGGGAGGAGGGCAGCTCTGCTGCTGCGTGACGTTGAGTGCTGCAGCCGGTGCTGCACGCTGGCATGGGTGCGCAGGCTGGTGCACCTTGGCTGGAGGGTGTGCGGACAATGGCTGCAGGCGCGGGGGTGGTGCTGGAGCAGACGTGGGAAGGCTGTAGGAGGGTGCGCGCGGCCTGTTGGCGGTGGGTGCTGGTGCGCACGAAGGCTGGAGGCGCGGGAAGACTACTGGCTGTGCCCACCTTGCGCGCGGTTGGAGGGCGTGGAGTGAGCGGATGAGGTTGCAGGCGGAAGGTGAGCGGGCGAGTGTGGTTGTTGTAGGAGTGGGAGGTCGAAGCTTCAGACATCTGGGAAACTTCCCGGACGTCTTAACTGGCTGAGGGGTGATTGCAGCGATGGTGGTTGTTGATGACGATGGCGAGGGAGGTGCACGGCAAGGTGCTCACGGTAATGCGGACGACCTCCGGATGGCGATGTGGCCTGTCACACCACACGCCCACGGTGGTGGAGGGTCGTCGCCGCGGTTGACGTCGGCGGTGTGGAATGGAAGAGATGGACTCTGCACAGTGTGGGTTGGGGGTGGAGGCCTCCCCTTCTCGGCAGCCTCTCTCGTCTTTTTATAGCTGACTTCACGAATTTGAATGGAGAGGCAGGAGTAGATCCACCTTCTCCGCTGATCCATAAATGTGCTTTAGTGTGGCAGGAGGCGTTGCAGCGGCAGTCGAGCCGTTGCTGAGAAGAAGAAGAATAAAGGATATTATTAAAATATTATGGTTATTTATTTACAAACCCTCAACTTTTATGTTAACTAAAACAATGTACCTAATTGGTTAACTAATTAAATGAATGCCATTCTAAGTTAATTCTAAATGCATTTAAAATATGAATGCAATGCATGGATTATGTAATTAAATTAAAAATATGAATTAATCTATTTACATCCTAATTTATGCTAAATAAATGTTAGAATTAACCTAATGTCTAGGCACTTAAATACTTAAATAGCCCACAACTATGGGCTAATCAAATACCCCCATGCCTAGTTTTTGCTAGTCCCTAGCAAAATTAAGCGAAACCTAGCACTCCAAGTAGACTAGTCAACCCAATTGGTCATCCTTCAAAAACATATTAAGTTCAGACTCTAGACCCAAGGTTCCCAAGTAGTTGTTAAGTTACAGACTAGGTCGGCTAAAGATGAGTTGCAGGCACAAGTTTCCCTGATTTCTGACTATACCCTAAAGTTTATTGATCCCTGAGATTAAAGCATCCGTGCCTGTGCATTGGTCTGAGTTATTTGAGTTAGAGGAAAAAGTTTATATATATATATATTTATTATTATTATTATTTTTTGTTTGATTCTTCTAAGTCTAACCTCAGATCAGCTATCAACACAGTCTGTGTCGGATTCATTGTCCCCATTACCATACCTCGAAGGGTGCCTGCCTTTCGATGCTTCAAGATAGCACCGCCCATAACGACCCCAAGAACTCCTGGCAATCGACACTTTGAGATAGTAATGCACATAGATTTCTTAAGCGAATTCAGGCCTATGGCAATCGGCATTTCGAGATAAGGCCGCCCATGGTACCTAAACCGCGCAATGCGCTTACATGGCCCCAGTAGGATGGATATCCTAAGAGACAAGCACCGAGGAGGTAATATGTTATCATCGCATCCTCAAGGTGAGTATATACTCCACCTCTCCTGCGGCGAGAACTCTTCCAATCAAAATGTGTTTTCAAGCCTTTCCTAAGTCAAAACTATGAGAACCAAATCTCTTTTCAGAAAGAAAGAAATTAAGTTAATTACCAGAACAAGTGTGTGAAATTTGGATGCTTGGGTTACAAGGACCCGTAAACCAAAAGGTAGAACAAGACTCTAGGTATTGCCCCACCTTTTAACTCAAACCCTAGCTTCCCTTCCTCAACCTCTTGAGGAATGGTTCGCAACTTAACTCCTACTTAAGTTTTTAAGTCCACAAAGGATCCTAAAGGTCTAAAGCTAGTAGCTTATTTAGCTTCTAAAGTTTGACCCTAGAGTTAACTTATTCTGCCCTAGAGTTCTGATTTGCTTAAGACTGCAAGATCTAGCCAGTTAAGCTCAAAACTCTTTTTTTTTTTATGCAAATGTATGCAATGAATGCACTATGCTATGTATATCCCCAAGTACAACCCCCCATGCCTAAAATCTGCAATGTCCTTGTTGCATAGAAGGATATTACCTAGGTCAGAGCTGGGGTGAATAGCCAAAGAACCTGCAAATCAGGTTTAAGAATTGCAGAAATAGGCCCTAAAAATAAGCAAAGCAATGTTGGCCTAGAAAATAGGTAACCTAGGATGTTAGCGAGCTGATGATGAATCCCGATAGCAAATGCTCACCCAACTAAAATGGGAATGAAATCTTCCCAGGTCACCAGAAGAGGTTCTAAAGGATAAACAGGTATAACAACTTCCAAAGGGGTAGGGGGAGGATAAGATGGATCCTCCAAAAAGAATGGGGAAGGAATGCTGCAAAGATAAACCCCCAAGGTAATGGACTGACTAAAGAAATCATCAATCCATACCCGATACTCCATTACGAGAAATATGGTCTGTTAAGCCCCCTGGTCAGAACAAAAGTGAGCAATTCACTAAGGCAAGGATCGTCTAGGGTGTCCAAGTTACGAGGTTGCAGGATGGCCATAAGATCTAGGTTGGGTTTAATCAGCTCGGTGTACATCCCAAACACTCTTTCTAAATCCTCAATTTCATCCCTAGCATTCTTTACACCATCACATGTATCTTCCTGCTCTTCATCAGGAGTCACAATTTCTCTTTCAGATATAAGTGAATCAGAGGGTGACTTCGAAATGAATGAAGGCAGGTTGGAAGCAATAGATCTAGGGACCGACAAAACGTATATCACGTTTTTTGTGCGGGTTTAAAGTATATCACGTTGTAGTATGACCGACAAAACGTTTAAACAAATATAAAGAATTTTATTACTCGAAACACTAGAGTATCCGAGGTCGAACACGGGGAGCAAGCTCAGTACTTTTTAAAACCAAAGAATACAACTGTTAACTGAAAAGGATTGATTCAAAGAGAGAATTTTAAAAAGGATTTGTGAAAGAAAAATAGAATTGGACGTCTAATTTCTGTATCAGACGTCTTAAATGTAATCTCCTTTCTCTCTTCTTCTTCGTTGCTCTTCTTCTCCTCTGCACTTCTTTCTCTTTCTGCCTTTGCTTCTTGTCTTGTGAAGGCTTCTTCTTCTGATCTTTGCAGTCTTCACTTGGCCTCTCTTCGTCCTTCTCTTTCTTCTGCCTTGCCTTCCTTCTTCCTTCTCTTTGGATCTCTACGAAAGCTTCTCCTTCTTTTTCTGCTACACAGCCTCTTCTTCTTTCTTCTCTTCCTATTCTGCAGCTGGTGCTCGCTGCTTCCTTTGCTTCTTCCTTCCTGCACACACCACAGCCAAAGAAAAACCTACCCCCGTCCCTCTACCCAAGCATCTCTCTCTCTCTCTCAAGCAATTTACTCAATTACGCTCTCCCAGAGCCACACGGGTAGTCGGGTCGGATTCGCACCCGGGACCAGGCGCACCGGCAAGTGGTGGCGCGCGATGAGTGCTCAAGGTTTGGGTCAGGTCGGATCCCACCAGATCCGCGAGGTCAAGCCGCGGATGAGGCTGGTGTGAGGGCAGGTGAGGGACCTCACCCCTGTGCTTACGGAGGCAATGAGAGTAAAACACAAAAGTAATTTATACTATACCTGTGTTTTGCGATCCCACGATGTGGGACAATCTGGTCAGTCCTGCTTTCACGCGCACCCGCAGAATTCTCGTCGTGCAATTGCCCCAGCTGTTGCCTTCGCAGCGCGACTTGCTGGTATCAGTCGCTTCGCAACACTTGCGTGCACCTGCTGCACCTGCAGCCTGGAAGCCCTGGTGCTTGAAGCTGCTACAAGCTCCTCACTGCTTCGACTGTCAATGGCGGCAGGCTACAACCTGTCACACACAAGAACGGCCTATTGGACAAATCAGATTAGCTAGAAACTTTCACCGTGGGACGGCAAAGGCAGTGGGCAGTGCTGCAGGCTACAGGTCGGCCTAGGCGTGCGTGCCTAGGTCAACCTGTAGCCAGGGGTGTTGGGTTGTTTGGGGGGCTACTGTGGGGGTCTGGAGTGGCAGTGGAGGGGTGGAATGAGTTCCTGGTGGTGAGGCGGAGCTCACGAGGGGGTTGGCAAGCCGTGTGGAGGGGCGGAGTGGTGTGGGCGGCTCGCTGGAGGTCGGTCGAAGGTGAGGATGATGGAGGTGGTTAGGAACTGTCGGGGGGTAATCAGATAAAATAGCAGGGGGCAAAGAGAGAGGAGAGGATGGAGAGGGTATCTGGCGTGATCTGGAAGGAAGGGAGGCAGCGGAGTGGATGGCGCATAACTGCCGTCGTCGGGGAAGAAGGACCCTGAGGGAGGGAGCAGCGATGAGGAAGAGGTCAGGAACACGCGCGCTTGGTACGGTGCGGCGTGGGAGGAAGCGGCAGAGTTCACTCTACTGCTGGTATGGCAGCAGAGCGACGAGAAGGAGGAGAGGAGGTCGCCGGAGCTTGCGGGTCTTTTGGCCGGAGATGGGAGAGAGGGAAATTCTAGGGGATCTCCGTCAAAATTAAGCTTAGGTTCTGCGGCAGGGTCTGGGGAGCCTTTTATAGGCGCTGGCCGAACCTTCTAGCGCGTGGAGACAGCGGAATCACCTCCGCCGACTTGCCGGAGTTGGAAAGAGGGTGGATACCCGAATCTCTCGTGCATTCACACGAGAGATTGGGTTCACACCAGCGATTGTAATTGGCTTTAGAAGGAAGGGAATTCCTCAGAGAATCCCCCTTCCATTTCTGGGAGGGAATTTCTGAGGGATTAGAGAGTAATCCCTTTCTGAACCTCGCCGGAGCTCGGTTCTGCCCTAACAACGGCGGCAGGACCGAATTGCAAAGGGGGCAAAAAACTTAAGGGGCTCTCTGCAAAGATATTCAAAAGATAGGGACCAAATTGTGCTTTGGGTGTACTAAATTGCAAAGTAGGTCAAGATGACCTCCCCTTAGGTCCAAATTTTGATACAAACCTAATTTTGACCTAAGGAATCTAATGGTGAAGCTGGATTTTAGGTTTTACCTCGTTTGACTGGACATTTTGCGTAAAAACCCAAAATAGGTTATTTGAAGAGCTAGGACCCTAATCTAGGTCAAACTGGGTTCCAAGGGCCAAATTAAGTGTTCTAAACCCTAGAGAATATTTTTCCATGATTTTTAGAGGGATTACTTGATTTTTATTCTGACCGGAACCTTGTTAATTTATGCGGGTCTATTTTAGGGTTACCAAGTGTCATTTAATTCTTAGATTGAACATAAACCCATTTCTGATTGACTCAACCCACTTTTTATCTCATGTAGACCATTTGACCTATGTTTTTTCCTCTGAGAAATCCCGTTTATGTACTGCAATGGTAAAATTGCAGTTTTAACTTTTATTTCATGTTTTCTTCTTAGAGCACTTGTTCCTTCAGTTAAGCCTTCTTCTAGGTTATGTAGGAGCTTTTATCTTCTTTATTGGGTCAAAATGAGCTAGTTATGGCTCATGATGAGGCTCTCATCATACCCCATGCCTAGATTTTGCTAGTCCCTTAGCAAAATTTCAAAGTTTTAACTTCCGTTCTAGACCCTGAAGGTCTGTCAACAATCATGATAAGTGCTTCTCCTTTTCTTTTGTGACTAGGTAGGAATGCTGACAATAGGCCTAGAGGTACTCAAGTACCAACCAAAATATGGACCTGTTCTGCTTTAGCCTCAGTCCTCCGCAAAGGTTTCTACGACCCACAAAAACTAACCTAGGGTTTGTTGGACTCCGCAGTTAAAGCACCCGTGCTTGAGACATTTTTAGCCTAAATTCAGTTTGCAGTGCGTTTTTTTTTTATAACAGAGAGATAGAAGATTTATTTGTTTGGAGAGCTTTTGTCTCTCTTTTCTTTTTATTTCTAGCTTCAGATTAGCTTCTCAACACTGTCTGTATCGGATTCCTCGTCCCCATCATCAATCCTCAAGGGTCCCTGGCTTTCGAGATTTCGAGAAAATCCCACCCATGACAACCCCCGGAACCCTGGCTTTCGAGATTTTGAGGTAATCCCTCCCATGGCATTCCGTGGCCGAATCCAGACCCTGGCGATCGACATTTCACGATAATGTCGCCCATGGTATCTGAACCAGCAGAGTGCTTACATGCCCACAGTAGGATATTTAAATATCCTAAGAGACAAGCACCGAGGAGACGATATGTTGTTACGCATCTTCGAGGGGAATTTCCCGCCTCTCCGCACTGGGAACTCGTCCAAATCAATTTGTGTTGATTGACCGCTCCTAATCTAGGTGACTTTTTCAGAACATTAAATGCTTTTCGCGTGATTTGGATGTTTTTGCGCACTGAACCAGATCGTGTGTGAATTTGGGGTGCTTAGGTTACCTAATCCCGCAAATCGGAGGTCAGTTAACGAGGCCGAGTACTTCCTAAGCCTTAGACCTAATACTCAAACTTCGCATTTTCCTCAACTTGTTGAGGACTATCCAGATTTTAATGGATACGTGAATTTTTAAGCTAAAGATACTAGCCCAAGAGGCTTAAGACCAGTGTTCCTGCTATCCTCTTGCTATATCTTCGTAGCACTTTTCTTTTCTTTTTCTTGATTCGGTCTAGAACTTCAGTTAACCCATTAATCTTTTACTAATGACTATTTCTTTTTATTTTCCTTTTGTGCTCCTTTTTGTCATTTTGCTCTCTTTTCTTCCTCTCATTTGTATGACCCTGAATTGTTCCTCCCCTCTATCAAGTCTTTTTTTTTTTTATATGAAACCCTTTCTTTATAAGAATTTCCTGACATTTTGCACTTTCATACCCCCCATGCCTAAGACTTGCAATGTCCCCATTGTAATTTAGGTGGGTTCGAATTTAGCTTAGTTCATGCATTAGGACAGGTGTGTGGTGAGTGAATGGGTCGACGTGACTTGTTGCGAACGATTATAATCTCGGGTAGGTATACCTGAGGTGAAGTTGGCTGTGCTAATGGATGAACCCTAAAGTGCAATATGAGTTCCGCGTAGAGATGTCAGAAAAGGTTTCGGGTTTTTCAAAGAATGACGGGTTGCCTCCCGTTAAGCGCTGAGTTTAAGCCATCGGCTGGGCGCAATGAGCTCAAGAGGAATGGAGGGTAAAGGATGACTCAGCCAAATCTATATCAGTCATGTCAATGAACGGCTTGAGTCTTTGACCGTTCACAACAAAGGGTTCAGAATCGTGGCTGAGTGGACTGATTTCAATGGCTCCATTTCCGAAGATTTTCTGGACTAGGTAGGGTCCAACCCACTTGGATCTTAGCTTCCCTGGGAATAATTTTAGTCGAGCATCAAAGAGTAAAACTTTTTGACCAGGATGAAAGACCTTTCTAGAGATGTGTTTGTCGTGAAAATCTTTAACCCGTTCTTTGTAAATTTGCGAGTTCTCATACGCGTCGCGGTGTAATTCATCGATCTCGCTCATTTGAAGTCTTCTGTGGGTTCCAGCCTTAGAAAGGTCAAGATTACAGGTCCGTACTGCCCAATAGGCTTTATGCTCCAACTCGACGGGGAGGTGACATGCCTTCCCGTACACTAGTCTGAAGGGAGACATTCCTAATTGGGTCTTGTGGGCGGTCCTATAGGCCCACATGCTTCCGGAAGCCGAGAAGACGAATCTTTTCTATCAGGTCGAACAGTAACCTGAAGGATCTTCTCAATCTCTCGGTTAGATAGCTCAGCTAGACCATTAGTTTGGGGGTGGTAAGGAGTAGAGATTCGGTGTGACACCCCGTATTTGGTCATCAGTGACCTGAACTGAGCTCTTGTAAAATGGGTCCCTCCGTCGAAAATTATAGCACGCGGAATCCCGAACCTTGAGAAAATGTTTTGATGGAGGAATTTTATAACGACTTTATGATTGTTGGTTCGGGTCGGAATGGCTTCTATCCACTTGGAAACATAGTCAACTGCGAGTAAGATGTATTCGAAGCCATCAGAGATCGGGAAGGGTCCCATGAAATCAATCCCCCAAATATCAAAAATTTCGCATACCAGGATCGGCTGTAGAGGCATCATGTCTCGATGGCTCATGTTGCCCAGAGTCTGGTAACGGGAACATGCCTTACAGTGATCGTATGCATCCTTGAAAATTGTGGGCCAGTAAAAGCCACACTGGAGGACTTTCGATGCAGTTTTATGTCCAGAAAAATGTCCACCGCATGCCTAGTCCTGGCAGAATGAGAGTATGTCTTTGATTTCCACTTCCGCGATGCACCGTCGGATTATCTGATCAGCACCAATGCGGAATAGATACGGGTCTTCCCATAGGTAGTTCTTGGCATCGGAGCACAATTTGTCCTTTTTGGCCTTCGGCCAATCGAGCGGAATCTGATGTGATGCCAGGTAATTAACTATATCAGCGAACCATGGTAGACTTGCACTGACAGTCAGGAGGTGCTCATCAGGGAAATGTTCTGTAATAGGTCCGGAAGGATCAATAATTTCAGAAGGAAGGCGGGACAAGTGATCAGCTACCACATTGTGCTTTCTTGCCTTGTCGCGAATCTCGAGGTCAAATTCTTGCAACAGCAAGATCCATCGGATTAATCGAGGTTTCGCGTCCTTCTTAGCAAGGAGATGCCTCACAGCTGTATGATCGAGTATATGATAACACGGGAACCCAGAAGGTATGATCTGAATTTTTCCAGGGCAAATACTACGGCCAGCAGCTCTTTCTCAGTAACCGTATAGTTACGCTGAGCTTCATCCAGTGTTTTGCTAGCGTAGTAAATGACCATAGGTTTCCCGTCAATTTTCTGCCCCAAAACTGCTCCTACAGCGAAGTCAGATGCATCGCACATGATCTCAAAGGGTTGAGACCAATCAGGGGACTGTAGGATCAGGGCTTAGGTGACTCGGTCACGTAGGATCTCAAATGCTTGAGTGCATTCCTTGGAAATTTCGAAAGGCACATCCTTGGAGAGAAGGTTGGTCAGGGGGCGCGCGATTTTGGAGAAATCAGGGATGAATCGACGGTAGAAACCAACGTGCCCCAAAAAAGATCGGATGTCCTTAGTCGAGCTAGGCATAGGGAGCTTGGAAATCAGGTTAACCTTAGCTCAATCCACTTGGATGCCTTTCTCCGAGATTAAATGTCCCAGGACAATTCCCTCAGGCACCATGAAATGGCTCTTTTCCCAGGAAAGAACCAAATTCACCTTGATGCACCGCCTGAGTATTTGGACCAAGTGTTGGAGGCAATCGTCAAATGATTCTCCAAAAATTGAAAAGTCATCCATGAAGACTTCCAGATAATCACCTACCATATCTGAGAATATGGCAAGCATGCACCGCTGAAAAGTTGCAGGTGCATTGCAGAGACCGAACGACATCCTTCGAAACGCGTACGTCCCGAAGGGGCAGGTGAATGTGGTCTTTTCTTGGTCCTCTGGATGGATTGCCACCTGATTGTAACCGGAATACCCGTCAAGAAAGCAGAAGAACCTATTTCCCGCTAGTTTTTTGAGGATTTGATCAATAAATGGTAGTGGGAAATGATCCTTCTTGGTGGAGGAATTGAGTCTTCTGTAATCAATGCAGACTCTCCACGAGTTAGCTATTCGGGTAGGAATGACTTCTCCGGTTTCAGTCGTGATGATGGTAAGTCCTGCCTTCTTAGGCACCACTTGTATTGGACTCACCGAACGACTGTCGGAGATCGGGTAGATGATCCCTGCATCTAACCACTTTATGATCTCCTTTTTCACGACCTCCTGCAAGTTAGGGTTTAGGCGTCTTTGCATTTCTCTTGAAGGTCGTGCGCCTTCTTCTGTGTAGATTCGATGTGTGCAGTATGAAGGGCTTATACCAGTCAAATCATCGAGAGTCCATCCAATGGCTCTACGATGTTGCTGGAGAACAGAAATCAAACGGAGTTCCTGGTCAGGTGTGAATCGAGAATTGATAATCACAGGAAACGTCCAATTTGAATCCAAAAAGACGTACCTCAGATGTTCTGGAAGGGGTTTGAGTTCCATGACAGGGTTGTCAGCAGCAGAGGGTGGTTCGGGGTTTGCATTAGGAGCAATGGTAGGAGTCATAGGTGTATCTAGATCATGTTCGCACTCCTCTGTTAGCGGTTTTTGATTCTCTAGTGGTTGATCAGGAATAATCATGTTGTCCTCTATATGCAATTCATCAACCACAGCTTTGACATCAGATATTTCCTCTATAACCCTGCAATTAATCCCCTGCTGGGCCTTGAAAATGTCAATCTTCATGTTTTGATTCCCAAAATTTAATTCTATCTGGCCCTCTTTGCAGTTAATGTTGGCCCTAGCAGTGGCCAAAAAGGGTCTCCCTAATATGATTGGTGTGTCCCTTGGGTTCTTAGGTGCATCCATGTCTAGTACTATGAAGTCCACTGGGAAATAAAAATCTCTTACCCTAACAATGACATCCTCGAGTATTCCTTTGGGTGACTTGATGGATCGATCGGCTAACTGCAATGTCACCCCAGTGGGTTTAAGTTCAGATTCTTCAAGATGGTCAAGGAGGGATGTAGGTATTAAATTTATGGAGGCACCTAGATCTAGTAGGGCTCTATCAAATTGGGTTTCACCAATTTTACAAGAAATCAAGGGAGTTCCTGGGTCTTTAGCCTTGGGTGGGAGTTTGCTCAAGATGACAGAGCTGGCTTGCTCTGACAGTACGATTGGGTTCCCATCTTGGTTCGCGGCTTACGTTTAGGTGTACATATGTCTTTCAAGAATCTTGCGTAAGCCGGTATGTGGCGGATTGCATCCATCAACGGGATGTTTATCTGGACCTATTCAAAGAGCTTGACCAGATCCTCCTCGGGAGCCACGGGTTTGGTTATTCTTTTTCCTTTGGTCAAGGCCTCAGGAAATGGGATCCTAGCTGGTTCCTTGAGGATAGGTCCAGGTTCTTGATCTGGGACAGTAGTATCTTGGATAACTATCCTAGGGTCTTGGCTATTATCAGGCTTGGAGTGGTTCGGATAATGTGGGTCTTGGGTTATTTTACCACTACGTGTTGTTACAGAGTTCAACTCGGCCTGATTTAGGTTAGGTAGGAGGGGTGGCTATTGCTGAAATCCTGCATAAGATGTTGAAGCCTCCATCCCGTCTGGTGATGGAGTAGCGGGGGCCTGATAAATCACGTGTTTGGCCCAAATTTGGATTCATAACGCGCTTCTGGGTTAGCACGTTATTTGGGTTGGGCAGAGGTTGCTAAGGAAGGGTGCCAGGTTGGCAGGAATTTGCCATCTGGGCCAGTTGGTTGCGAACCTCTGTGATCTCGTCCTTGTGCTGTTTTTGCATTGCCGCATTCATTTTTTGAATGTCAGCCAGTGCTTGAAGGATAAGAGTCATTTGATCCTGGTTTTGCCAGGATTGGTAGGTGGGATTGGGCCGAGGCTGAGGCGGCTGAAATGGATGAGAGGCTTGTGGACGGGGTTGATAAGGTGGTCTTTGAGAATTTCCCACCCACTGAAAGTTAGGATGATTTCGCCATCCAGGGTTGTAGGTATTAGAGAATGGGTCATTCTGGATGGCGTTGAGGTCCTCGCAGTTCTGAGGAACCTCGGGAAAGTCAGAATACGAGGGTTCAGAGTTCCCCCAACTCGAGTAGAATGGATCGGAGGTCACCCCGGTCCGAGAGGCAGACGGGGGTGGATATGGGTCCATCCCCTTGGCAGGTTGGTGATAGATGTTTTGCACAGTTTCCCTTGCCAGAGGAGGTCGTGCAAAAGAGTCTTACGCAGAGATGGCTTGCTGCAAATGTCGGGTTAGCTCGTCCACCTTCTTTTCTATGATAGAAACCTTGTCCAACCGACTGGCCATCAGTTCCAAGTCGACGGAAGTGGACAGGTCCTGCATCTCATGTGTCCCTCTTAGAGTCGTCGATGCGCGGTCATTCATCTTTTCAAATAAGCCCATGGAGTCATTATTTATGGAGTTCTTGCACATGTTTTCAAGAATCTCCCACACCGTGTCCTCGTGTTGACCCATGATGTTTCCTTCGCAGGTTGCATTGACGAATAAGCGAATATCTTCACGGAGTCCCTGGTAAAAAGACTGGACTTGTTCCCACTTAGGAACTCCGTGATGGGGGCACTTCCGCATGAGATCTAGGAATCGATCCCAAGCTTCGTGAAGAGGTTCTCTCGGTTGTTGAGTGAAATGAGTGATCTGGTGGCACAAGGCATTCGTCCGGCCAACAGGGAAGAATTTTTTCAAAAATTCGAACTGCAATTCCTCCCAGGTGTTGATCGGACGGGTCTGAGTTTGATACCAATGTGCGGCCTTGTCCATGAGGGAGAACGAAAATATTTTCATGAGTAGGATTTCCCGATTTTGTACATCTGACCCGAAGGTCTGGGCCAGATGCTTGAGTTGTTTGATGTGTTGGAATGGATCTTCAGAGTTAAGCCCATGGAACTTCGGTATGGCATGAATCATATTGGGCTTTAGTTCAGAATCAGGTCCTCCAATTGGGATTCGTACTCGGGGTTCGATTGCCACCGCAGCGGGATTATAGTGATCCCACATCATAGGTCACTGTGGTGGGTTTACAAAGTTTTGAAAGAGATCATTAAGGCGTTGAAGTTGGTGTTCAAGGTTGTTCTCCTCTTCAATGGGTTGTGCCATGATGGGAGAAGAAGGAGAATCAGGATCTGAATCAGATGAAAGATTTATGTGGTGGGGTTGCTGCACAAATAAGGGCGTCGAGGCTTGGCCTCGACGAGAGTGAATTTCTAAAGGAGGTCTTAAGGGTGGTCTTAAGGACCTCCTACCGAACATGCACCGAAAGATGTGATGAGATTAGAAGGTGTTGGACCCAATCAAGACACCCAAAAATTGTTGGGTGACTATAGAGGTTCGGGGCAGATGGACCCCTGGATCAAAAGATCATCCACCTGAGAAATACCTGGGCAGCCAGAGAGGGAGAGTCCCGCAAAGACCCCTACACGGTAGAGCGTCCCCACGGGTTACAGGGTTTCCCCCACCCGACCTCTCTTGTCACTGCGGTTCCAGGTAGACCAGAATGGGGACCTTGACCTCTTATGTCTACCTTTTTTATTTTAAGATCAAGGTGCTTAATGTTCCACTTGAACTTTTAAGTATTTTGAGTGCAAAAGTGACCTAATTTTAAGGTTGGTTGACCCAAGGGATCAACTTCACCTCTTGTTCCTTTGAGAGTTTTTAGGTCCTTTTTTTATGGTTCAAATGGATTAACAGCCTGATTTGCTTAAGGTTCCTCTTGTATAGATCTTTTCAAACACGGTTTAGGCACACCTCTTTTTGGGAAAATTTGTTTCTTTGTTTAAGAGAAGATGTGTCTCTAAAAACCCTAGCTTTGCAATCCCTAACTTGGCTCTAGTGGGTCCAATTTAGTTGCCTTAGAAATTAGCACCTAGGGCTCAATCAAGAAAATTTTAGCCCTAGTTGCCTTAGTTGGATGAACAGACAAAAATATGTTGAGATGAAAATCAGGCAACTTGATGAGTTACTAAATATGAAACAGGTAGCCCTAAGTTGATTTTTCTCTTTTTTTTCCTTTTTAGATTTTAAGAGGGTTAAGAGAGAGGGCTTATGGAAATTACCTGTTCCTTGGAGAGTCTGTTGTGCAGTTATTGTTCTTTCCTTTTTGTTTTGCTTTCCCTGCTTGAACACAACAAAAGAGAGAAGTTAAGTCAGATATTAGATAGAAAAGTTGTAATCAAAAGCTTTAAAAGTGCCCATTGCTCCTCGGCAACGGCGCCAAAATGTTCTCACATTTTTGTGCGGATTTAAAGTATATCACGTTGTAGTATGACCGACAAAACGTTTAAACAAATATAAAGAATTTTATTACTCGAAACACTAGAGTATCCGAGGTCGAACACGGGGAGCAAGCTCAATACTTTTTAAAACCAAAGAATACAACTGTTAACTGAAAAGGATTGATTCAAAGAGAGAATTTTAAAAAGGATTTGTGAAAGAAAAATAGAATTGGACGTCTGATTTCTGTATCAGACGTCTTAAATGTAATCTCCTTTCTCTCTTCTTCTTCGTTGCTCTTCTTCTCCTTTGCACTTCTTTCTCTTTCTGTCTTTGCTTCTTGTCTTGCGAAGGCTTCTTCTTCTGATCTTTGCAGTCTTCACTTGGCCTCTCTTCGTCCTTCTCTTTCTTCTGCCTTGCCTTCCTTCTTCCTTCTCTTTGGATCTCTACGAAAGCTTCTCCTTCTTTTTCTGCTACACAACCTCTTCTTCTTTCTTCTCTTCCTGTTCTGCAGCTGGTGCTTGCTGCTTCCTTTGCTTCTTCCTTCCTGCACACACCACAGCCAAAGCAAAACCTACCCCCGTCCCTCTACCCAAGCATCTCTCTCTCTCCCTCAAGCAATTTACTCAAGTACGCTCTCCCAGAGCCACACGGGTAGTCGGGTCGGATTCGCACCCGGGACCAGGCGCACCGGCAAGTGGTGGTGCGCGAGGAGTGCTCAAGGTTTGGGTCGGGTCGGATCCCACCAGATCCGCGAGGTCAAGCCGCGGACGAGGTGGGTGTGAGGGTAGGTGAGGGACCTCACCCCTGTGCTTACGGAGGCAATGAGAGTAAAACACAAAAGTAATTTATACTATACCTGTGTTTTGCGATCCCACGATGTGGGACTATCTGGTCAGTCCTGCTTTCACACGCGCCCGCAGAATTCTCGTCGTACAATTGCCCCAGCTGCTGGGTTCGCAGTGCGACTTGCTGGCATCAGTCGCTTCGCAGCACTTGCGTGCACCTGCTGCACCTGCAGCCTGGAAGCCCTGGTGCCTAAAGCTGCTACAAGCTCCTCGCTGCTTCGACCATCAATGGCGGTAGGCTACAACCTGTCACACACAAGAAAGGCCTATTGGCCCAATCAGATTAGCTAGAAACTTTCGCCGTGGCACGGCGAAGGCAATGGGCGGTGCTGCATGCTGCAGGTTGGCCTAGGCGTGCGTGCCTAGGTCAACCTGTAGCCGGAGGTGTTGGGTTGTTTGGGGGGCTACTGTGGGGGTCTGGAGTGGCAGTGGAGGGGTGGAATGAGTTATTGGTGGTGAGGCGGAGCTCACGAGGGTGTTGGCGAGCCGTGTGGAGGGGCGGAGTGGTGTGGGCGGCTCGCTGGAGGTCGGTCGAAGGCGAAGACGATGGAGGTGGTCAGGCACTGTCGGGGGGTAATCAGATAAAATAGCAGGGGGAAAAGAGAGAGGAGAGGATGGAGAGGGTATATGGGGTGATCTGGAAGGAAGGGTGGCAGCGGAGTGGACGACGCATAACTGCCGCCGTCGGGGAAGAAGGACCTTGAGGGAGGGAGCAGCGACGAGGAAGAGGTCAGGAACACACGCGCTTGGTACGACGCGATGTGTGAGGAAGCGACGGAGTTGACTCTGCTGCTGGTATGGCAGCAGAGCGACGAGAAGGAGGAGAGGCGGTCGCCGGAGCTTGCGAGTCTTTTGGCCGGAGATGGGAGAGAGGGAAATTGGAGGGGATCTCCGTCAAAATCAAGCTTAGGTTCTGCGGCAGGGTTTGGGGAGCCTTTTATAGGCGCTGGCCGAACCTTCTAGCGCATGGAGACAGCGCAATCACCTCCGTCGGCTCATCGGAGTTGGAAAGAGGGTGGATACCCGAATCTCTCGTGCATTCACACGAGAGATTGGGTTCACACCAACGATTGTAATTGGCTTTAGAAGGAAGGGAATTCCTTAGAGAATCCCCCTTCCATTTCTGTGTGGCAATCTCTGAGGGATTAGAGAGTAATCCCTCTCTAAACCTCGTCGGAGCTCGGTTCTGCCCTAACAATGGCGACAGGATCGGATTGCAAAGGGGGCAAAAAACTTAGGGGGCTCTCTGCAAAGATATTCAAAAGATAGTGACCAAATTGTGCTTTGGGTGTACTAAATTGCAAAGTAGGTCAAGATGACCTCCCCTTATGTCCAAATTTTGATACAAACCTAATTTTGACCTAAGGAATCCAATGGTGAAGTTGGATTTTAGGTTTGACCTCGTTTGACTGGATATTTTGTGTAAAAACCCAAATTAGGTTAATTAAAGAGCTAGGACCCTAATCTTGGTCAAACTGGTTCCAAGGGCCAAATTAAGTGTTCTAAACCCTAGAGAATGTTTTTCCATGATTTTTAGAGGGTTTACTTGATTTTTATTCTGACCGGAACCTTGTTAATTTATGCGGGTCTATTTTTGGGTTACCAAGTGTCATTTAATTCTTAGATTGCACATAAACCCATTTCTGATTGACTCAACCCACTTTTTATCTCATTTAGACCATTTGACCTATGTTCTTTTCCTCTGAGAAATCCCATTTATGTACTGCAATTGTAAAATTATAGTTTTAACCTTTATTTCATGTTTTCTTCTCAGAGCACTTGTTCCTTCAATTAAGCCTTCTTCTAGGTTATGTAGGAGCTTTTATCTTCTTTATTGGGTCAAAATGAGCTAGTTATGGCTCATGATGAGCCTCTCATCAATAAACCCCCAGGGTAATGGACTGACTAAAGAAATCATCAATCCATACCCGATACTCCATTACGGGAAATATTGGTCTGTTAAGCCCCCTGGTCAGAATAAAAGTGAGCAATTCACTAAGGAAAGGATCGTCTAGGGTGTCCAAGTGTCGAGGTTGCAGGATGGCCATAAGATCTAGGTTGGGTTTAATAAGCTTGGTGTCCATCCCAAACACTCTTTCTAAATCCTCAATTTCATCCCTAGCATTCCTTGCACCATCACATGTATCTTCCTGCTCTTCATCAGGAGTCACAATTTCTCTTTCAGATATAAGCGAATCAGAGGGTGACTTCGAAATGAATGAAGGCAGGTTGGAAGCAATAGATCTAGGGATTATCCTATCAATGTCATCCCCGAGTTTTTGTTCTTTACTCAAATCTTCCCCGGAGTCTATATGTGAATCCACATAAATCTTAGAAATTGCTTCCAAATTTTCCATCATTTCATCATGAGGAGAAATATCATCAATGGGTGTGCTAAGGAAACCTAATTTGGTCAAATTTGTGACATCCTCAGGGGCTAACTCTTCAAATAAGACATAATCACCCTTAGTGTCACTCCAAATCTTGAATGTAGGTTCCTTATATAATTCATTTTTCTCCTTATCACACAATTCATCATGTACCCGAGGTCTAGAATCATTTAATATCTCAGCAGATCCCCTAGGGTGCTCTATCTGAAGTAAATGGTTTACACTAGTAACATCAGACTCCTCAGATAGGTCAATTTCTTTAGGGTTAGGTTACCTAAGGGTGGGCTTGAGTTCCATATCGTGATCAGAAGGGAGGGTAGGATTAACCACTTGACTTTGACCCACTTCATCAAATGTCACGAAAATACTATCATCTGGGTCGAGGTCTTCCAATGGTACCATCATTCCCTTCTTTTGACTCCAATATAATTCAGGTGGATACTCAACCTTATCATCATCTTCCTCGAGTTGCTACCTTTCTTCATCCAATGCATAGCTACTTTCATGTGTATCTTCCTCCCACCTAAGGTGTGGATCGCTCAAGGAAGTGTCATCTAATGGGGGGTTTCAAAATTGATCCTCGAAAAGTAGCTATTCTCCCCAGAATTTCCCTCCAACTTAAAGTGTAGCTATCCCACGGGAGATGCATCTATTGTAGAGGGGTGTACGTCATCCTCAATAGGGTAGATTGGGTGGCTAATTTCATCTCTTTCTTGTTGGCCTGCTCTCGAAGATTCTCCTAACAATTCAGTCATTTCGTTTTGCATTTTCTGTATTTCCATCTTCAAAGAGGAGAGGTCATTTCTATCATGAGAGAAGTCAGGCTCAGGCTTATAGTACCCAGGAGTGTCTGTCCAACTATAATAATTTTTCAGGGAGGGTGGGTTGGGTATTTCTATGGTGTGTGGGATATTGGGCAAAGTAAATCCCGCTTCTAGGTTCTGCTCACTGATTTGGGGCTTAACCAGGCCAATACTCCTATAATAGGAGTAAAACGGATCCTAATGATTGTCATTATGTCCATCAAGGGATGGACCATCTCGGCATCTAGGATCGAAGGATGCAGAGTGGGGGTGAGGGTGTGGGCAAGATGTGAAAGGATGAAAATCAATGTGGTCCATTCTAACTCACACCTCAATCAGAATTCCCCAAGCAAAACACAATTCAAAAAGGACCTTTTAGGTCTTTCCCAATTTAGGCTTTTGATTTTAAGTCAGATTGCAGGTGACAATACAATTTGCTCAATCAATTTACGCACCTATTGTCGACCTACGGCTCGCCTAAGAAGACCTAGTTGGAGCTTAGGTGTTCTTCCCTAAATCTCAAATGGTAGAGCAACTCTAAAGACGGAAGATCAAGGGATGCAAGTAGGCCTAAGCCTTCCTTTGAAGCTGTGCTTTCGCGGTGCTTCTCAACTACCCCCAAAAATCCGTGACAGGGTATCCCTCTCTTTCGATTTAAAAAACCTTTGATCTCAAGTTCCGAACACTTCAGAATCCAACGATAGGAGGGCTCTTGTCCTAGTATTTCCAAACCTAAGGAGTGTTTAGAAGCATGCCGTGGTGCAAGCGAAATAAGTGTGCATACACCGCAAAAGATTTTGAATTTTGAATCGCATGCCAAGTTTGAAAATCAAATCCTTGGTTTAAAATGTCCCTCCTTTAATTAGTCCTTTTTCTATAGAATATGTGACCACTTGTTAGATTTATTCAGTACAGATTAGGTGGTCTTCGCATTAAGTCCTAATGCAATGCGTGATCAAGAATAGGATGCAAAGTAAGAAAATGCATACCTTGCTTCCAGCAATCAACAATGCAAGAATGCACGCAATGCAGAGAAATAAATCTAGAGGCTGCTCATACAGACCTAAATGGTTCATCTTAGGGTAGGCAGCGTCTAACAGGCAGCTCATTTTTTTTATTTTATTTTTTTTAAACTACTTGTGCACAAGCAAATAAAAGTAATCAATAAACTAAAAACCTAAATCTAAAGAAAAGGGAACAGGCTCCCAAAAATTACCCAACACGGGCCCAAAACAAAATCGGGGAACAAACCCCTCAAAATATACCCCAGAACAAGGGTTTTAAACAAAATGCAATGAAAAATTAAATCTAAAGTCTTAATTCTATTCTAATCAGATTGGCGACTAAATATAAAATGATGACCGTCGCATCCTCATCCTTCTCCTCCTTTTCAAAATAGCTCATCCAATTCTCCTCTGGCGACGTCAAGGGTTGCCTCTTACAATGGCTGATTCTTGCACAAATTTCTCGCACAGAAAAGAAAATGATAAATGGTCAAATCACTGTGTAATTGAGAAATAATCAAAATAAAATCAGGTGAAATTATTACGTCTGTTGTTTCCCCAGCAACGGCACCATTTGACGGATTGTTAGCTTTAAAGTCATTTGTAGTTTTATGTGGTGGAAAAATCGACTAATCAATATTTAAAAAAGAAATAACCACTCGCAGAAGAGCGGGTCGTATCCACAGGGAGGCAATGATGTATTTAAATTCACACCGGTTAAAAAGCTTTGTTCATAGTTAGTTTAGACAAGAATAAAGCCAAAATTGCCTTCAGATTAAGGTTGAATCAAGAAATCATGCTAAAATAGCAATTCTTAATAACTAGAGGATATTTATTGCAATGCAGAATCAATAAAATATCATTAAAAATTGAAAATGGTAGAAAATGTAATTATTAATGTCCATGTTACTATAGCAAAACAGGGGATTTATTCCCCTTGGCCGTGCGCGACGAGGAGTGGACGGCCGGATGTGGGAAGTTCGGAGAAAGTTCCTTGGACCGAGGGCTTCGCAACGGTGGTGGCGGCATGTCACGTGGTGGTTGGAGCCGGCTGGACGGAGCTCCGGCGGAGGTGGCTGCAAACGGTGCTGCAGCTGCTGTTGGCGAATGGTGCACGTGGCCTGTTGGTGGAAGGCACTGCAGGCGGGTACGCGCTGGCTGGAGGGAGCGGGAGGACTGCTCCAGGTGTGCGGGTGGCGTGGGTGCGCGCGGCATGTTGCATGCACAGGCTGGAGGCGCTATAGGCACGGGAAGCGCTGCAGGCGCTGGAGGAGGGCAGCTATGTTGTTGCGTGCGGTTGAGCCCTGCAGCCGGTGCTGCACGCTGGTGTGGGCATGCAGGCTGGTGCGAGCTAGCTGGAGGGCGTGCGGACGAAGGCTGCAGGCGCGGGGGTGGTGCTGGAGCAGACGCGGGAAGGTTGCAGGCGGGTGCGCGCGGCCTGTTGGCGGTGGGCGCGGGTGCGCACGAAGGCTGGAGGCACGGGAAGACTGCTGGCCGTGGCCGCCTTGCGTGTGGCTGGAGGGCGTGGAGTGAGCGGGTGAGGTTGCAAGCGGAAGGTGAGCGGGTGAGGTTGCAAGCGGAAGGTGAGCGGATGAGGTTGCAGGCAAAAGGCGAGTGGGCGAGTGTGGTTGTTGTAGGAGTGGGAGGTCAAAGCTTTAGACGTCTGGGAAACTTCCCAGACGTCTTAACTGGCTGAGGGGTGATTGCAGCGACGGTGGTTGTTGATGACGACGGCGAGGGAGGTGCACGGCGAGGTGCTCACGGTAATGCGGACAACCTCCGGATGGTGGTGTGGCCTGTCACACCACACGCCCACAGTGGTGGAGGGTCATCGCCGCGGTTGAGGTCGGCAGTGTGGAATGGAAGAGATGGACTCTGCACAGTGTGGGTTGGGGGTGGAGGCCTCCCCCGCTCGGCAGCCTCTCTCCTCTTTTTGTAGCTGACTTCTCGAATTTGAATGGAGAGGCGGGAGTAGATCCACCTTCCCCGCTGATCCATAAATGTGCTTTAGTGCGGCAGGAGGCGTTGCAGCGGCAGCCGAGCCATTACTGAGAAGAAGAAGAATAAAGGATATTATTAAAATATTATGGTTATTTATATACAAACCCTCAACTTTTATGTTAACTAAAACAATGTACCTAATTGGTTAACTAATTAAATGAATGCCATTCTAAGCTAATTCTAAATGCATTTAAAATATGAATGCAATGCATGGATTATGTAATTAAATTAAAAATATGAATTAATCTATTTACATCCTAATTTATGCTAAATAAATGTTAGAATTAACCTAATGTCTAGGCACTTAAATACTTAAATAGCCCACAACTATGGGCTAATCACACACCACCTCGTGCGTGTGCTCCACGTGCCCGTGTCGCCTGCGTCCGTTGGTGCTGTGCTACCTCTGCATGTTGTGCACACTACATTGCTTCCATGCACCCTCTGCTACGTCCGCCCATGCACTGCACATGTGCGGTGGTGCATGTGCGCACATGGGTGGCCTAAATAGCTCCATATGGTGCGATCTAGGCCATCTATCTTCTTTCCTTTGTAGGGGCTGCTACAGAAGTTGGATTGGGTCGATTTTTACGTCGTTGGGTGATGAGTGACTACTCATCATGGTTAAAAAGCTGAAGTTAAGCTAGACACTAAGTAAAAAACATCAGATCAATAAATAAAAAGGGTTAAGTGTGCGAATTAAAGAAAAAGACCTAAAACCTTTACTCTGTGTTAAAACTTCATAATTAGGTCACAAAACGAGATATTCTGAAAGCAAAGTATAAATGATGATCCATGCATCAATTGAACACATAAATAAGTTTGAAAGGCCAAATCAAAAGTATAATCAATGTCTTAAATGTTCAATTGAACACATATAAAAATTTGAAGTCAATTGGACATCATTTAGGTTATGAAATAGGTAGTTTACACTTAAGTACTTCATACATTACACTCTTGCAATTAAAAACTCCCCTTTGGACCTACTTGTAAGTCGCAGGGACCCTTTTGAAAGGCTGCAGGGCCCTTCCGGTTGTAGTTCTTTTCACTTATGGGCCTGCACGCAATTCTCCTACCCCTTCATTCAAGGGTCTGTCTGCAATTTTCCCTTATTTTAGAGAGAGGCCAGCTGCTCTTCGCACGCACTGTAGCGCGCGAAGAACACGACAAATCTCAGCCATTCGTCGCTCTTCATGATCCTGATCTGTGGTTAGATTTGAATGGAAGCTTCGTGCAATTCGACGCGTGCGATCACCCCTCTCCCCAGATCTAATCTGACGGTCAGATTTTGTGCTTAGCATACCGCGCGCTCCGTCCCTCTCATCCTCACTGCCGGTTGCATCTTGATTATCCTCACCTGTGTGGTGATCTCAGCCACTGAGCAAGCTACTTAAGCACCTCAGTGGACTCGTGCGCAAGGGATCGCTCCCTCCTACACCTCTTAGCGATCATTCGTCCACTCCAGTCCCTCCTCCCCATCAAGCCTCTGATTTCACAGCCACTGGCTGTGAAGTCATCAACTTCTCTCGACCTCCTCGTTGCTAAGGACTTCATAGCACCTGAGGACGACCTTGGAGCCTCACTAGCAGACTCTTCCCTCCGCTGGAGTCATCTTCCTACTTTCTTCCACCTTAGCCACTAGCTAAGGACCCATAGGTCCCATTCTTCCTGTTAGATTAGGCTTATAATTCTGCATATTAGTTTTAGCTGTAGTTAAGTAGTTTAGAGTAGAATTAATGTAATTGTTAATGTTCAATTTCGCTGTAGGATAAAGTAGCTGTAGTAGTAGAAATAGGCTTAAATCCCCCCCCTCACCTCCTCTGATCATTCCAGATCAGAGGGGAAGATTTCAAATATCCATGTTTTCAAATTCTCTACCTCCCCATACTGTCATATCCATTTCTGATTTTCCATGACATGTTTTTCATCTTCCACCCATACACTCTGACCTAATTTCAGATCTGGTTGGTTTTCAACCTCAGATTTGAAATTGGCGTCAATAAGCACTTAAGGGGCTTCCCACTCTGATCCCAGTAAACAAGGCAAAGTGCTACATCTTGCAGCTACATGTTCTTCTTCCAACTCACATTTCATCTCAAATGGACTAACTGCAACAGCACTTAGACCATTTGGATGGTGACTTAAGCTGCTGCAGAGTCTGGAAGGTCTTGTGCTGCTACTGTCTAGTTATTATAGGTTGTAACAGCTAGGTTCTAGTGTTAAACCTTGTAGACTCTAATTTGATATTAACTGATAGTAGATTGTATTTCATCTCATATGTAAACAAATTTTCTTGTTCAATACTTGAGCTCTAATTTCGGTACATACATGTCTACTCTTTCTCAACTCTGTCAGCTAGTTTAGTCAGAAATCACCATCCTAAACATGTTTTAAAAGAGAAAACTGAACTGAGGACTCTCTCCTCAGTTAACTCTTCCCTTCTCACCTAGTTCTGTCAAACTTGTAACAACAGTAGAAAAATTTAAAAAGAAACACCCAAAAGGACTAGAAGTAAAAATATTTATATATCTATATATATACATATATATATTACTTTGTATATTAAGTATACTTATATAGACATAAGCTATATATTAGGCTACATATGTAAATAGATAGTGCAAATATATATATATATACTGTATACTTAACTATGTAAATATAATGAATACTGTAATTTAGGTTTTAGATCTAGTTTAGACAATAAATACAATAATTATATAACTATATATAAATTGAACTAAGTATATGTAATATTAAACTGAATAGATCAGTAAGTAGTTTAAACTATAAAACTATATATATATCTATGTATATGTAGATTATAAGTAAATAAAATCTTTTATCTTAATTTAATCCTTTATAAGTAATAAATAATGAATTTATTAAGTTTATAGCTAAGTTGTTAAATTAAATTAGTTAAATTAGTAATTTAGTATTATAATTAAGTTAAATTGAATCTGTATACTAAGACTAATATACTTTAAGTAATTTAGGCTAGTTTAAGTATATTTATATCTGATTGTATTAAGTTTAACTTAATTTATAAGTAGAATAATTAAAATTGCTATTTAAATGTAAATAACACTTACATTAATTCGGAAAAATATAATAAAAATACGTATAAAATACTTATGTATGTATTCTAACTCTGTATGAGGTCAATTAGACCATTCACTAACTAATTTATAATCAACTAACCAAGAAAACACCAAAATCAATGTATAAAAATAGGCCACTTTAGTGAATTTATTTATATAGTAAATCTAATTAAAATTTCAAATTAATTGAATAATTATATAGTATTATGTAAATACTTTATTTTCCAAAATTTATTTTTATTTTTTATAAATTATGGCCCTCGAATTGAGGGCCAAAATCGCTTCCAGCCCACAGCTGCACACGGTTTCCAACGCAGATGTGGCACTCGAATAGTGCCACATCGTGGGCTGCAAACCGCGCGTAGCAGTTTATAATGAATTTGTGTTATATGCCGTTCAGTCGTCACGGGCGCTGAGCGCCTGAAACAACCTTTACATCGATGCTTCTAAGCATACCATTGAGCATATCTGAGCATGATTTGTGTGGGGCAGGGGCCCGGAGAGGCGTGTGTTAGTGGGGCTGAGAAGGCCCTGTGCTAAGTTAAGAAAAATGTAATTAAGCCGCCTAATGAGAATTAGGGCGCGCTTAGTAGAGGTTTGTCCCACCCTCTGGGTGCTGTGTATCCCTCGAAAAGCACACCTGCAAATTAAACACATGTTTAATTAATTGAAGAGAGTTAATGACGACTATTAACTGCCTCTCTGCCGCAGCGTGTTAAAGTCATTAAGGCTGAATGAAAGCACAGGAGGAGAAGAACATCTAATGAAGATTGGTGTGAAGGAGAAGAGAGAGAGATGTTGTACATACGTAAGTAAAAATACATATACAATAAAAATATAAACATATATATATATATGTGTAGGTAGTATAGCCAATTATTTTTATAAATAAACCCATATATTTACTAACTGAATAAAATGTCACCTTAAGTGTCGCTACAGACCCCAGTTTCCCTCCTTAGGTTTGTATATAGTGTTTTCTAGGATCTAGCGACGCTTAGGTCTGTCACTAAAACTATTGTATGTGTTACTATAGATAACAGACTAGTAAGTTAAGTTAACATACTATGTCATCTTAGTCTATTGTGTACTTTCATGTAAGTATTAATACTATAACTTGTAAAGACATAGTTTAAAGTATAGTGATAAATTGTTTGGTGCTTGTTTGTAGTAGTTTTTGCGAGCATTGCAATTAATTCTTAGTAAGTAGGCAAGCCATGTCCACATTCATTCATTCTTTAATAAGACGTAAAGTTTCTTTTTGGAATTAGAGGATAATTTTGAGATCAAAGAGCGATGTAATTCAATAAATTGCCTCCCAGTGAACGGCCTAGAATAAAACCAGTAAAAATTAGATAAGTAAATAATAATGGTTGTAATGACTGGTATTCTATACAACTCACCACAATGACACTCATGGTGTTTCAAATCACAACATACTACAACACATCATATCACATCAGTCATTAGCAATTCCATGTTATTATTTTTGGCGCCGTTGCCGAGGATGCAACTCTCTTTACGCCAAAATTACCCTTTAATTCTTTTGTATATAGAAATTCTTCATTTCATTTAAATTCATTGATTATAATTGCTTTCTTCCATTGATTTATTTGTTATTGTGTATACATTCTTTTATTCTTTTACTAATCATTTGTTATTTTCCATAGCACTTGAGGAGGAGGAGAAGCAGTATCATCATCCAGGTAGAGGTCGTCTTCCTGGTGGAGTTTGCCCTCGGAGTAGCTGTAGGATTAGTAATAATAGTAGTTTAGTTTAGATAGATTTAGGTATATTAACTAGGATAAATTGTTAGTCATAAGTTGTGAGAGCCTGTTCTCACACATTCATTGTAATAATTGTGGACTATCTAGACTTTTATTTTCTACTTCTCCCTCATCGATACGGTTTTTTCCATTGCGATTTTCTGAATCGATTTCTTTCCTTGTTTTTGCTTGTTGAATATAAAAAAAAAATCAGGCATCAAAAATATCTCATACTTATCTAGCAGCAGCATAACCTTAGGCATCCATCTTAGGTTGCATACTTTTCTGCTAGATTTTAATTCAAGTCAAATCTGCATATAGAAGATTGCTGGAGTCAGGTACGCATTCTTTACCTTACTCTAACTCCTGTCATCATTGCATTTGACTTAAAATTAAGAAGACCATCTCTTGTACTGAACTGAGTAAAAAGTGAGACAAGCAGCATAGAAATCATATCATAATCACTTGAATTAAGTCAAAAAGAAGATATTAACTTTGGGTGAAACCTTGATTGAGATTTTCATCGCCTTGTGTTGATTACTATCGTGCACACAGCATGATCACTTAAGGCCACAACACATGGGTTTCTACCTCATCTCTTTCTGCAACCACAGGATCTGGATTCTCATGCAAAGTCTTATCCAGATTCCCAGTGGATTTTAGAGGTTTGCACATCGCTAGGTTTATCTTAAGACACATACAATTGTTTGAAACAATTGCTTGCGTACAACATAATTTTGCGTAGCAACCTCTAGGAAAAAATTTTTTCGATTTATCTTGTTTGATTGGTCTTTTGAATGAATTGAGATTTAATTGGGATTTTTCCGCTTTCTGTGAACGTGGTTAAAATTTTTCCCATTGAGTTGGAACGAATTGTAGTAAACGTGTTTTCAAAAACCAACTCAAGAGATCCCAAAACCCAGAACTTGTACTCCCCTTGGGTACTAGTACCCAAGCTACTGCATCTTTCTCTTTGCCCTCCACTTCTAATCCTTTACCTCCCGAGTCTCAAAATCCTATTCACAATCCCATTCACCAAGAGGATGATCTTGAGTCGTCACAATTCGAGGATTTTGAAGAACTTCCTCCAGACTTAGTTGCACATCCTCCACCACAGCAACCACCTATCCCTAGGTTCCAACCTCCACCTTATCCTAATTTTCCTGATCCACCCCTGGAGAGAGGACCTATGCCTCATCTTCAGCACCTTTTCGATACACAACTACAAATGAATACCCTAACCCAACAGTGCAACAGCTTGCTCAAGATGTTAATCTTTTAGATAACCCCCAACCACAACCACTTCAACCTAGAAATCCTCAGGTACCACCCGAACCCTGTAGACCTCAACTACGGGATTATTATAATCTCGCAGTTGCCCAGCCAATGCCTATGGTATGTTATCCCAATGGGGGTCGTGCTGCTGAACTGAAGCCAAACATTATAGCACTCATTCCTCACTTCCATGGACTTGCTTCTGAGGACCCTTTTCAGCATTTAGAGGAGCTGAAGAATCTTGCCCAAACTTTGGGTCCGCAAGGACATGATTAGCACACGCTTTTAATGAAAATGTTCTCCTTTTCATTGAAAGATAAGGCAGCCTTTTGGTTTCGAACACTTGCATGGACTACACCTATAGATTCTTGGGCTTCTTTAGAACATGAGTTCTTAAAGAAGTACTTTCCTGTAGGCCTCACTAACGCCTTAAGGCGTGCCATCACTACATTCACTCAGAATTCAGGAGAACTAATGCACGAGGCTTGGGAGAGATTCCACGAGCTTCTGAGAAAATGTCCCCACCATGGTGTCCCACGCTGGCAACAGGTCCAAATCTTCTACCATGGGCTCCATGATGACACACGGAATTTTGTAGATGCCGCTTGTGGAGGCAATTTCCTGTGTCGAGACGAGGACTCAGCCTTTGAGCTCTTTGAAGGCATGGCCGAAAACTCTATTAATAATGCTTCAATGAGCGTGTTTAATAGAAAGTCCTCACATTCCCACTCACATACTGGGGTAGACGAAGCCCAATCCAGTAGCAAAGATTCAGAGATAGTGGCTAGTAAACTGGATAAAGTGGGCTTAATCGAGAAGAAAGTAGATGAAGTATGAAAATTTCTCTCAAAACCCTCATCTTCTTCTTCTCAGTCACTAGCACAAAACACTTCTTCTCAGTTTCCCACAGGGAGGGAAACTGTGAATAACCTTTCTGTGACACAAACTGCATTACCAGATTTTCCATTTCCATATCCTTCACCGGTTGGAGGAACCTTTGTTCCTCCCTACACTGACTTCCCTGCACCTTCTGGAGTTTCGGAAGAGCTCCATGCCATTCATAATGACCCTTTCGCACAAACCTACAACCCTGGATGGCACAATCATCCAAATTTCCCAAGGTTAGGAAATTCACAGTGACCTTTTTCACAACCTTCTGCACCACCACTGCACAACCTGATCCGAGCACCACCTCCACCATACAAGTTTTCGCCTAGTTGAAAGCATTAAACTTAGAAAAACCTATCCTTGTATATAGCTATTTTTCACCTTTCTTACTCTTGCCTTTATTTGTATATAGTGTCTACCCTTGCATTTTGAGCATACTTTCATTGACACACATGTCATGCATTTCACTTCCTAGCCCGACTATTCACTCTGATCCTAGATCAGACTTAAAATCGTCCGCACAGATATTTTATCTCCTCATTCCGACTTCCTTCCATCACCCAGCCTAGGATAGTGAAAAGTAGAGCATGAATTTGCATCCACCCTATTCATTCAATGAGGACATTGCAACATTTAAGCATGGGGGGGTGTAAATGGTGAACCATTTAAACTAAAATGCAATTGTAGACACACCTATAGTACCTATAGTATTATCAAACAAGATATATACTTAAAAAAATTGAAAAATTTTGAAAAAATTTTGAAAAAAATTACAAAGCTAAAAATGTAAAAAAATAACAAATCACAAAAAATTCCAAAAATACAATAAGGGACATGCACCCTACTGCCAAGGGAGGACAATAATTTTAAGGAGAAAGGGAGAAAAAGATAAAAGATAAGTGTTCAACTATGATCTTCTAGCTGAAAACAAAAATTAGAATAAGTGTCTATGGACATTCAACCATTACTGTTTGACCTGCCGGGCCATAAGAGCATGATACAAGCTTGGGCTTAATACAATTCGAGCCTTGACAAGATAGACCACAGTCTCTCCTAACTTTAGGACATATTCTTGTACCTGAGTCACCAGTATAGGATTTGTTGGTTTGCTTTGACTTAGGAGTCTAAGTAACCTTGGCTTACACTACACAATGTCAGGAAAGACCACTTGTACCTAAACTTCAACCCTTGTGTTCATTAGGGAAGGTGGAGTCGTTACCTGTGCGTGCAGGTAGACTCTTTGTCCTAATCTTTAGTCTTGTGTCTAGGAGAAACTCTTTCCACAAATAAATTCACCCACCAAATACAGTGCGGTCTACCAAATAAGTTCCGGAGACATACTGATCAAAAAAAAAAAAAGAGCCAAGTATGTTCTCCAAATTCTGGAAACACAATTGTTCCACCAAAATTGTTTTCAGGGTTCAAAATAAATACCCTGTTTTTCCACCAAAAAGTTCTCTGAGCCACAAACACAATAAGGGTTGGGTTTGAATATCCATCAATTCTTGAGAGTCATCCGAAAACATGAGCTGAAGTTAGGACCAACCTGGACTTAAAAAGAAGTGAAACCCTGGGAGTGAACTTTAGAATTCACTTGGTTAGTCCTGACTTATCACCAAGCACAGCCATACCCAAATAGCATTCTGAGTCTCTATAAAACCCCCTGAGTCCTGGAATTCGACTTAAGGTTTAAATATCAAGAGTCCTTGTTGGTTGAGAGATGGTCTATGTCATTTAAGCCTCGAGTTCTGGTAGGTTATCCTCAGTAATAAGGTTCTCACAATGTCCAAAACACAGTTGGTATATTTAAAAAAAATCTTTCAGCCTGAAGATCATCATCAAACACTTAAAACTTTTTGAAAGAAGAAAAAGATATCTCTTCACACTTACCTTGCTAATACTCAAATTGCCTTACACTTCAACAGATTGTTTGCTAAGGGACTAGCAAAACGTAAGCATGGGGGTATGATGAGTGGCTACTCATCATGGCTAAAAAGCTGAAGTTAAGCTAGACACTAAGTAAAACAACATCAAATTAACAGATAAAAAGGGTTAAGTGTGGGAATTAAAGAAAAAGACCTAAAACCTTTACTCTATGTTAAAACTTCATAATTAGGTCACAAAATGAGATATTCTAAAAGCAAAGTACAAATGATGATCCATGCATCAATTGAACACATAAATAAGTTTGAAAGGCCAAATCAGAAGTATAATCAATGTCTTAAATGTGCAATTGAACACATATAAAAATTTGAAGGCAATTGGACATCATTTAGGTTATGAAATAGGTAGTTTACACTTAGGTCCTTCATGCATTACACTCTTGCGCTTAAAAACTCTCCTTTGGACCTTCTTGTAAGTCGCAGGGACCCTTTTGAAAGGCTGCAGGGCCATTCCGGTTGTAGTTCTTTTCACTTATGGGCCTGCACGCAATTCTCCTATCCCTTCATTCAAGGGTCAATCTGCAATTTTCCCTTATTTCAAAGAGAGGTCTGCTGCTCTTCGCACGCACTGTAGCACGTGAAGAACACCGCCAATCTCAGCCGTTCGTCGCACTTCATGATCCTGATCTGCGGTTAGATTTGAATGGAAGCTTCGTGCAATTCAACGCGTGCGATCACACCTCTCCCCAGAACTCATCTGATGGTCAGATTTTGTGCTTAGCTCACCGTGCGCTCCGCCACTCTCATCCTCATCGCCGGTTGCATCTTGATTATCCTCACCTGCGCGGTGATCTCAGCCACCGAGCATGCTACTTAAGCACCTCAGTGGTGTGGCGCGCAAGGGATCGCTCCCTCCAACACATCTTAGCAATCATTCGTCCACTCCAGTCCCTCCTCCCCATCAAGCCTCTGATTTCTTAGCCACCGGCTGTGAAATCATCACCTTCTCTCGACCTCCTCGTCACTAAGGACTTCGTAGCACCTGAGGATGACCCTAGAGCCTCACTAGCAGACTCTTCCCTCTGCTGGAGTCATCTTCCTCCTTTCTTCCTCCTTAGCCACCGGCTAAGGACCCATAGGTCCCATTCTTCCTGTTAGATTAGGTTTATAATTCTGCATATTAGTTTTAGCTGTAGTTAAGTAGTTTAGAGTAGAATTAATGTAATTGTTAATGTTCAATTTTGCTGTAGCATAAAGTAGCTGTAGTAGTAGAATTAGGCTTAAATCCCCCCCCCCCTCACCTCCTCTGATCATTCCAGATCAAAGGGGAAGATTTCATATATCCATGTTTTCAAATTCTCTACCTCCCCATACTGTCATTTCCATTTCTGATTTTCCATGACATGTTTTTCATCTTCCACCCATACACTCTGACCCAATTTCAGATCTGGTTGGTTTTCAACCTCAGATTTGAAATTGGCGTCAATAAGCACTTAAGGGGCTTCCCACTCACCTCACTCTTGGTCATAAAAGCCCCTGATTTTGGGTTGAAATTTTCAGTTTGTCATATTTCTCCTCAATGTGGATTTTAAGGATTTTTCTTTTTGGTTTTAATGCCTGATCTGACGAATTGAATGAAGTTGATTTGAATTCCCTGTTGGTGAGGAATCTGAGAGGATTTCTGGTGACAGAAATCATCTCAGAAGAGCCATACATAAATCTGATTTGATAACGTCCTGAATGCATTGAATGCAAGTCAGATCTGAGGATAATTACTGTAGTAATTTGAAGTCTGATCTCGCATTCATAAGTGTTTTTTTAATGGCTGTTTGGTGATTTCCTGACCTAAGGAGTTCTCAATACTCCTTAAGGTTTCATGAAACTGGGATCTGAACTAAGGGCTTTAATTGATTGAATTGATTCTTCCTTCATGCTGTCTATAGCATTAGGAAGAGTTGATTCAGCGATATTCGTGGATTTCATCTGAAATGAAGTTTTTGATGAGGGTTTTTGGCATTTGAATTGGGGTATTTAGTGATTTAATGAGAAATTAAACCTTTGTCAGATCTGGGATTGACTGATTTTCTTTTCAGTTTGGATTTGTTTGACTCTGATCCCAGTAAACAAAGCAAAGTGCTACATCTTGCAGCTACATGTTCTTCTTCCAACTCACATTTCATCTCAAATGGACTAACTGTAGCAGCAATTAGACCATTTGGATGGTGACTTAAGCTGCTGCAGAGTCTGGAAGGTCTTGTGCTGCTACTGTCTAGTTATTATAGGTTGTAACAGCTAGGTTCTAGTGTTAAACCTTGTAGACTCTAATTTGATATTAACTGACAGTAGATTGTATTTCATCTCATATGTAAACAAATTTTCTTGTTCAATACTTGAGCTCTAATTTCGGTACATACATGTCTACTCTTTCTCAACTCTGTCAGCTAGTTTAGTCAGAAATCACCATCCTAAACATGTTTTAAAAGAAAAAACTAAACTGAGGACTCTCTCCTCAGTTAACTCTTCCCTTCCCTCCTAGTTCTGTCAAACTTGTAACAACAGTAGAAAAATTTAAAAAGAAACACCCAAAAGAACCAGAAGTAAAAATATTTATATATCTATATATATACATATATATATTACTTTGTATATTAAGTATACTTATATAGACATAAGCTATATATTAGGCTACATATGTAAATAGATAGTGCAAATATATATATATATGTTGTATACTTAACTATGTAAATATAATGAATACTGTAATTTAGGTTTTAGATCTAGTTTAGACAATAAATACAATAATTATATAACTATATATAAATTGAACTAAGTATATGTAATATTAAACTGAATAGATCAGTAAGTAGTTTAAACTATAAAACTGTATATATATCTATGTATATGTAGATTATAAGTAAATAAAATCTTTTATCTTAATTTAATCCTTTATAAGTAATAAATAATGAATTTATTAAGTTTATAGCTAAGTTGTTAAATTAAATTAGTTAAATTAGTAATTTAGAATTATAATTAAGTTAAATTGAGTCTGTATACTAAGACTAATATCTTTAAGTAATTTAGGCTAATTTAAGTATATTTATATCTGATTATATTAAGTTTAACTTAGTTTATAAGCAGAATAATTAAAACTGCTATTTAAATGTAAATAACACATACATTAATTTGGAAAAATATAATAAAAATGTGTATAAAATACTTATGTATGTATTCTAGCTCTGTATGAGGTCAATTAGACCATTCACTAACTAATTTATAATCAATTAACCAAGAAAACACCAAAATCAATGTGTAAAAATAGGCCACTTTAGTGAATTTATTTATACAGTAAATCTAATTAAAATTTCAAATTAATTGAACAATTATATAGTATTATGTAAATACTTTATTTTCCAAAATTTATTTTTATTTTTTTTATAAATTATGGCCCTCGAATTGAGGGCCAAAATCGCTTCCAGCCCACAGTTGCGCACGATTTCCAGCGTAGATGTGGCACTCGAATAGTGCCAAATCGTGCGCTACAAACCGCGCGCAGCGGTTTATAATGAATTTGTGTTATATGCCGTTCAGTCGTCAGGGGCGCTGGGCACCCGAAACAACCTTTACATCGATACCTCTGAGCATACCATTGAGCATATCTGAGCATGATTTGTGTGGGGCCGGGGGCCCGGAGAGGCATGTGTTCGTGGGGCTGAGAAGACCCTATGCTGAGTTAAGAAAAACATAATTAAGCCATCTAATGAGAATTAGGGCACTCTTAGTAGAGGTTTGGTCCCACCCTCTGGATGCTATGTATCCCTCGAAAAGTGCACCAGCAAATTAGACACATTTTTAATTAATTAAAGAGAGTTAATGACGACTGTTAAGCGCCTCTCCGCCGCAGTGTGTTAAAGTCATTATGGCTGAATGAAAACACAGGAGGAGAAGAACAACTAATGAAGATTCGTGTGAAGGAGAAGAGAGAGAGATGTTGTACATACGTAAGTAAAAATACATATACAATAAAAATATAAACATATATATGTATACGTAGTATAGCCAATTATAAACCCATATATTTACTAACAAAATAAAATGTCACCTTAAGTGTCGCTACAGACCCCAGTTTCCCTCCTTAAGTTTGTATATTGTGTTTTCTGGGATCTAGCGATGCTTACGTCTGTCACTAAAACTGTTGTATGTGTTACTATAGATAACAGACTAGTAAGTTAAGTTAATATACTATGTCATCTTAGTCTATTGTGTACTTTCATGTAAGTATTAATACTATAACTTGTAAAGACATAGTTTAAAGTATAGTGATAAATTGTTTGGTGCTTGTTTGTAGTAGTTTTTGCAAGCATTACAATTAATTCTTAGTAAGTAGGCAAACCATGTCAACATTCATTCATTCTTTAATAAGACGTAAAGTTTCTTTTTGGAATTAGAGGATAATTTTGAGATCAAAGAGCAATGTAATTCAATAAATTGCCTCCCAATGAACGACCTGGAATAAAACCAGTAAAATTTAGATAAGTAAATAATAATGTTTGTAATGACTGGTATTCCATACAACTCACCACAATGACACTCATGGTGTTTCAAATCACAACATACTACAACACATCATATCACATCAGTCATTAACAATTTCATTGCATTATTGGGTTGCGATCATCGACCCGAATCCATCCCTGTGGTTAGATTTGTCATTTGAGGATCCGAATTACATCACCTAGTCCCTTGGCCATTGATCTTCCTCGGACTGCATAAGGTGCTACGGGACTCCGATCAAGATGATTTCGAAGGCATTGGACTCTAATCGTCATCCTGATCAGATCCGTACAGTCAGATTGTCAATCTGAGGCTTTGAATTAAACATCATTTTCTCCTGGTCATAAAAGGATGCAATTAACTACTCTAAATGCAGGATGATGCTTGCTATGCAATATTTATAATATGTAATGAATATCTAAGCTTAGGAACATGCATAAATAGGCAATTTATCCTAATTACATGTGTCTTCATCAAAGGTCATAGGGTCATTTTCCAGCTGATTAATTTTAACTTTGTAACTTTATTTAGAAGCTCGTATGTATGTTTGACAATCAAGTATGGCATTCCACTTTTAGTCTTATTGACGATGACCAAGACATCTTTCTTGTGCCCATTCAGCCATAGGAATGCTCTAAGTAGTTGAAATGGTTAAGATTTTAACATCAGACATCATAATTGTTCATTCAAGCAAGCAACTAAGATGGAGAAGGTTCTCCTTCCTCTATTTGACATTGTTGAATGATATCAGTGGTAGAGAATTCAGATACCATGGATTCCACCTCTGCCTTACTAAGGTGAATAGTAGCAAGGATGTTGGTCAAGAACCTACATTGCCTCTCCTTCCTCTCCATCTTTTTCTTCCTCCTCTTTCTCCTCTTCTTCATCTTCCCACATGCCATCCCTTCTTTCTCCTCCTCCTTAGGTTAGTCTCCCTCTCTACCTTCTTCTCCACTGTCACCTTCTTCTTCTCCACCTTCACCTTCATGTTAGGTTGGGTTCCTAAATGGATAGGCTAGAGTAGTGGTTTCCTAGAGTGGGTGTCTCTAGGATTGTGAGAGAGGTGATTAAATGCATGGCTAGGTGATGTGGCAATGTCATTTGAAAAAATTGGGCAGTGCTTCCCCTAAAAATTTGAAGTTTTTCTATAAACCTGCATAACACATAAGTGGGTACACCCCACATCCATTGAAATAAAACAACCAAACATGCAACACAAGTGGGTAAACCACATCTATTTAATGAAATAAAAAATAATATGTGGGCACACCCCACATCTAGCAAAAATTTATAATTTTATTGAATTAAATTGAAGAAATTGAAATTATACCTTTAAGTACAACAGTCTCTAAGTATGCCCGTCATCGATAACCTGTAATTTGAAAAACAAAAGTAATTAAATAAAACATTATAAATGCCAGTGTATAGAAAATAAATAAATAAAAAGTGTGGTGAGTAAGCCTAACATATTTCAAATATGTGTGTGTGATTACATTTAAGTTTTGGTATTTCTAGTATATAGAAAATGCTAGTAGAAGTTTAGGTTTCTTCAATTTGAATATGAATTTGATTTAAATAGAAATGAAATAAAGCAAATATATTGTTACTAACCTAAGATGTCCACATCTATGGCATTTGAATCTATATGACCTTCTTCCGTTAATTCTTGGTATGCTTCAGACTGTGTGCCAAAATGATTACGCGATACTATTCGTATTGGTATAACCCATCCCCTTTGACAATTATCAAGGACAAAGAAAACTTGTGCTAGTTGACATGCCAATGTGAATGGTTCATCAGACTGAAGAATTTGATGGTTATGATTTACACTTAAGAAATTGTGTTTCTTGTCAATTTTTAAACCAATGTCCTCTTTAAAAACATCAAAGCAATGACATTTAAATGGAACAACTCTACAATCATATCTGAAGCTAATCTCCAGAATTTCTTTGATTTCACCATACTATCCATGTGGATGGTGGAAAAATCTGAATCAACAACTCTGGCCTATTGTGTAACCTTTCTATCATCAATTTCTTTTATTCTGAATCTGAGCCCATTAATTATATACCCAGAGTGGTAATGTGCATAATGTAATGTGTTGAACGCTACGAACCTACGCTAACGTGTTCGATTTTGGAAAACTTATCGTTGTAGTTCGAAAGCGAACAGAAGAATTCGTGTTCAACAAATAAAATTTATACCGAAATTAAAATTCCGGGTCGAACACAAGGAGGCGGACGTTTGATTTAAAAACTACGCATTTCTTTTTATTTGTTACAGAATAATTCAATTTACAATAAATAGAAGAGAGAGAGAGAGTAAGAGAGAAAGAGAATATTACACAGAGAAATTAAAATGAGATGTAGAATAAACAAGGAATTTTTGCATTGAAGAGATTGTTCATTACAACTAGAAAGCACAAAATAATTACTCTAGAAAGCGATAAATTTACTCTAGAAAGCATTAAAAGAATGGAGGGAGAAATGTCCTCCTCGACGGTCGCTTGGAGGATGAGTAGATTAATCTAGAAAGCAGTAAATCTATACTAGAAAGCGGTAAAAAGAATAGGGAGAGAGAAATCCTTCTCAACGGTTGCTTGGAGGACGAGCCGGATGGGACGACACTTGGACGAAGGAGAACGAAGTGGGACGAAGGAGGACGAAGCAGAAGAATGGGAACGAAGCAGCATGCCGTCGTCGTCGCGGGATCCACTTCCGAAGGGGAACGAAAATTGAACTTTATCTCGCGAGAAGCATCCCGAGTGTGGGACAAGCTTCTCTTGAGCTTTGGAGGGGTAGAGAGGAGAAAGAAGGGATGAGAATTTCGTATGGAGGGGGTCTCCTTTTATAGTTGCAAGGAGTGGGGGCAAAATGGACATTACAACTTCAAAATAATAAAAGAGGGGTCTTTAGTGACGGATAAATCCGTCACTAAAGCCCCGACGTGGCCGTCGCCTCCACGCCCACGTGCGCCTCCTCGGCTGCCCACTCCTCAATGCCCGCGCACCTCCAGCGCTTTTCAGCCGTCCGATCGCGAGATCGGACGGCTTAAGATGCATCCGCGCCCGCTCTCTGTGCACCCCCCGCGCGTCTGATTGCGCGTCCGATTGCGCGTCCAATTGCGCTATCGGGCGGGCGCGGCCGTCCGATCTCCATCCGACGCTCTAATTGATCGCGCCCGCCGCTCCTCGCCACGGCTCGAACCCGCGCCCCGTGCTCGCGATAGCGCGCTCAACCGCTATGCTATGGGGCGCGGATGGTTGAGCGGGCGTTTTGAAATGCGAGCGCCCACAGCCGTTGGATGCTTCTCGTGAGATAAAGTCCAATTTTCGTTCCCCTTCGGAAGTGGATCCCGCGACGACGACGGCGTGCTGCTTCGTTCCCATTCTTCTGCTTCGTCCTCCTTCGTCCCGCTTCGTTCTCCTTCGTCCCGTCCGGCTCGTCCTCCAAGCAACCGTCGAGGAGGATTTCTCTCTCCCTATTCTTTTTATCGCTTTCTAGTATAGATTTACTGCTTTCTAAATTAATCTACTCATCCTCCAAGCGACCGTCGAGGAGGACATTTCTCCCTCCATTCTTTTAATGCTTTCTAGAGTAAATTTATCACTTTCTAGAGTAATTGTTTTATGCTTTCTAGTTGTAATGAACAATCTCTTCAATGCAAAAATTCCTTGTTTATTTTACATCTCATTTTGATTTCTCTGTGTAATATTCTCTTTCTCTCTTACTCTCTCTCTTCTATTTATTGTAAATAATTAGATAGTTCTAAATTGAATTATTCTGTAACAAATAAAAAGAAACACGTAGTTTTTAAATCAAACGTCCGCCTCCCTGTGTTCGACCCGGAATTTTAATTTTGGTATAAATTTTATTTGTTGAACACGAATTCTTCACTTTCGAACTACAACGACAGGTTTTCCAAAATCGAACACGTTAGCGTAGGTTCGTAGCGTTCAACATTTTGGTGCCGTTGCTGGGGAGGCAACGATCTTTGATTTCTCTTCGCGTTTTGTAACTTACAAATCATTTACCTCACTTTTCTCCTTTCTTATTGTAATTGCAAGTACTCTTTTGAGGCAAGCAAAAGCGGTAGATTGGAGTAAAGTGTTGTGGAAGGTTTTGTAAGTTATCCCCCATTCTTTCCCCTCCATAGATTTCATTCGCCACATTGAATCCAAATTCCAATTAACCTAGGTGTTTGCATAAATCCTAGGAATAGTTTGGTTGTTTGGATTTCCACTCACATTCATTCCACCTTCATTTATATAAAAAAATAAAAAGATAATTTTGTGGGGCAATTTTCAACAAATACACAATGTACACCCACATTTAAAGGCACTTAACCGAATTGATTTGTTTCTACTCAACCGGGTTCTGATCTGTGGGACTGGTACACATAAAGCAACACATAAAAGAGTAGAAATCATTCTAGGTTAACCATCTTTGTGTGCCTAACTTAGTGGTGCATTTGTAGCCAGTTGTTTGAGTTGTTTGGGCCGCACCACTTCAAATAAAATCAACTCATCAAGTAGCCGCCAATTAGGTTCAACTCTTAGGAATTTACCAGGCACTCCACATTTTTTTTAAACTTTAAAGGAAAACATCTTCACCTGTGCTTGCAAAACCTGGTGTGCCAATGAAACCTGTTTGAAAATACCTAAAGTTGAATCTTAAAAGCTACTAAGCAAGATTTGAACCTTAAAATTCACCACATCAAAAATAATCTTGCTTGAAAACCACTGGTTGTGCACGCCCACACAAATCAATCAATCATTAAGGGCACAACCCATTTAAAGGGCCCATCACATTCCAAAGCACATTCAAACCTAGCCCTAAATAAAATAGAGTAGACGTTGGCCTTAAGGATTGGACTCGCTCTTCAAAACCAGAACGAGATTATTTCCGATTAGTCTGTTTCTACTGTTCAAACTGATGTCTAGCTAGGGGAGTAGAGTCAAACGATCGCGGCTGGGGGGTACACTAGGAACCAGAGGCGCAAGCCGAAGGAAGAACCTTCTCCCCAGTCCCTCCTTCTAACTGGTTGGATTGAACAGACAGAAGTAGATCAAATCGTTCTTTTATCTCAAGATGGGTTTTGAGAGTCTGTAGGTCTGTAGGCTAACCCATTTAAGGATAGGTTTGATTGTTTGTATTGCAGGGTGCCTTTCTTCCTCCCGAGTCTCATGAATACTTCCACATATTTCACACATTCCCGCTCTTTCCCTCCTGTTGTGAATTATCCTCAACATGACGATTATCCCAACTCGTATTGTAATCAACCATCAGTTAGTTGGGATAATTAGGATTGGGGATACAATTCCGAACCCCCATGTTTAGGGTCTAACCCTGAACACTTTGATTCTGATTTCTATCCTTCTCAGAGCTACATCGATTATAGATCGTCTTCCTTTCATGCACAACCTAATATGATCTACAATCAAGAAGGATACACCGATCCTTACCCATCCTCTGATTTCACTGCCTTTAGGTCATCACCATCTTTTCAACAATCTGAAATGACCTATCATCAGGAAGGGTATAACGATCTCAATTCGTTAATTCCTCTGCATTGATGTCAAACCTGCCCAACCTTGAACCAACTCATTTGGTTCAGGTTAATCAGGTTCAAGATAAGGTTCTGGCTAACTTGAGGAATATCATTCAATCTTTAGAAGTTCAGCCAATACCTTGCATTGAGAGATTGGAGCCCCTGATTGAAATGATTGATGATTTAAACAAGTCTTTGTTGGATTGGCTCCAGGATGTTAAGGATAAGAACCCGAGTGAGTTTCTACTTGGGAAATTAGCGAAATTGAGGATGAGATTCGTGGTTGCTTCAATTCAATCTTGGAATAATTCCTAGGATGAACTCTCTTCAGGAAAGCCAATGACAGAACCCGCTCAGGCACCTGTTGGGGGGGACATGTGTTACGAGGCTGACCAGATTGAATTAAAATAACCAATTAAGGATGATCTGATTTCTTCGCCTGAGATCCCTAAGCCGAGTTACGAGGAAACATATGTCTCCTTGGAACACAAAGTGACAAATGATTTTGGGACATACATTGATACGGATCCTGATGGTGAAGATTCAAGTTGCGAAGTCTCACGTGAGTTTTCTGAACATGATTTCTGTGAGACGATTGGGCCTGAGGAATCTGATAGATCAATTGATAGCCCAATAACTGAGAACACTGATCTTATTAGGGCACACATTACGGATCCAGAATCGCATTTTCTGGAGGAATCAATTCAATGCCCTGATTATCAGTTACACCCTGTTGAGCTTATTGATGATTCTAATTCTGAGATAATTAGACCCAAGTCAATTTTGATTCTGCCACATCATTTAGACTTGGAGATTTCAGACGGGGTGATGAATATACAAGAGGTCCTGGAATTTGATATGCTAAATGAGGAGGATAGGAGCTGGGAAGTTTTGATTTGGGAAGTTAATTCTGGAGGAAATGGAAGATTGAGTCGAAGGGTTCCTTTTAAGTTGAAACCATCAAATCAGAACCCTTACAACATTTGTTTCGAGGATGTTCAACCCAAGCACACATTCAACGATTATCCTTTTGAGCTTCAATTCTCTGTAACCCAACTTTTTGGTCTTGGGTTGCATCCTCAGAAATCGCAGGCCCGATCCCGCTTACATTCTGATTTTAGGTTTCGGGTAATTTTTATCCAGAACCTAAGATATTCTCGATTATGGGGTGTGGGTCTGCACCACAATCTGGTCCACATCTGTGGACCTCTGCTGACAGGTCAGAGGATTCTTCTGTTCATTCTAATTCTGACCTGCACATGTGAATTCTTCATTTCTTTTCTTTGTATAGTGTGCCTAGCTGAAGGCACTAAACTCAGCACTTATAGAGTTCTTTTTAATTTTTCATCTCGGAGAGGACTTGACATTCATGCAATTCAGGTGCTTTCTTCGCTTTTCCACTTTATTTTATGTCTTTTTAATACAATGAGGACATTGCATTAGATAGGCATGCGGGGGTGGATATTTATCTCTGAATTCATTCGTTAGCTCCGTAGATTTGTTTTATTTTGATTAAAAAAAATCAAAATTAGGAAAGAGAATTTGGGTTGAAGAAAATTTTCAATCTTAGGAAAAACTACATTAAGATCTGAACACAAAGACCCTTCAGGTCATTGAACTTAATCAGCCCGTGTATCCACTAAAATGTGGATTTGTTTTTCGAGTTCTCGCCAACTTGAATTTTATTTTAATTGGAGTAAATAAGTTTAGGTGATAAGTACACGACTTATCAACCCGCCCTCTGATTTGAGGGAATTTTGAGTCTTAAGCATCTACACACTTTCTTTGCACTAACTCGTTGTTCGGCGATTTTAACGGAAATTGGGTAGCTAATGAACCTGTTAGGGTGATATGGCTGGCAAGTTATCATGGGTAACAGCCCATAGGTAGGTTGTCCAGAGCCCAGTCACTGGACCTTTCTTAGTTCGCTGCCTTTAGGTAAATCTTAGACTAGGGAAGCCACCTACTTAAAAAAAAAAAAAGGGAAAAAAGAAATAAGCCACACCTCGCCGCATGAGTATGGCTGGCAAGTTATCGGTGGTAACAGCACATTGACCGGTTGTCCAGAACCCAGCTCAGAAATGCACCAAAAATTCCCAAAACACTTAGGAAGAAGCAGAGAAGTAGAATAAACCAGGGAGATATACACTGAATTCACCCTTGCGTTGACCCCGTAAAAGAAAAATAAAAATAAAAATAAATAAAAATAAAAGTAGGGAGAAAGCTACCGGTTGTAAAGATACAATTTTAGGTAGAATTCTGGTTAGGTCACCTAGAGGCGTAGAAATCCGAAGTCCGTTCTAACTGCCGGTCAATGAGTCTATCACAATCACAATAAGATGCTTAAAGCTTAGGGTTCTCATCAAATTTTGGGTGAGTTGAATGGCCGTAGAAAGCCACTCTTAAACCCGAAAATTTGAAAATCCAAAAAAAAAAAATAGAAAAGAGAAAAAGAGAGAGAAATTTTTCTTTTAATAAGGCAAGGGCTTGAAGCGGTCTGCATTTTGGCTGATACCCGAGCACTGTTGTGTCTTTGAAAGTTCAGTTCCTAAGTAGACAATTTCTTAATGATTGAAAAATAACTCAAGTCCAAATAATCTAACCTAATTCTTTTATAAATAGCATATAGTTTTTGCTAGGGACTAGCAAAAATAGGCATGGGGGTATGATGTAAACACATTTACACTACTTAAGATGTCTATTTATGCATGTTCTTAAGCATAGGATTGCATTTCATGATATAAATATTGCATTACATGCATCATCTTTCATTTAGAATAGTTTGAATAAAATGGAGATTAATTGTCTCCTTTTATGTGCTGGGACAGGGCAAATATTTTATCAAGGCCTCGGATCAAAGATCCAACCGTATGGATGTGATCAGGGCGACGATTGGAGTTCAACGACTCCAAGATCGCCCTAATCAGGCATCCGTAGCATCAGATAGTGACCCAGGAACCCTAGAAGATCAAGGGCCAGGATGGTGTAAATCTGCACTTCAGATGATAAATCCAACCGCACGGATGAATTCGGATCGACGATTGCAGCCCAACGACACAAAAATCGAGTCAATCCGACATCCGTGGCACCATCTACAACTTCCAGAAGATGGATGGCCAAGATAGCGCCACATGGTGCCATCTCAACCGCCCAAACGACCGCTTTCACAAGACGCAAGCAGCTATTTGGGCGGCTGAGATGGCGCCACTTGGCACTATCTTGGCCGTCTATCTTCTGGAAGTTGTAGATGGTGCCACAGATGTCGGATTGACTCGATTTTTGTGTCGTTGGGCTGAGATCGTCGATCCAAATTCATCCGTGCGGTTGGATTTATCATCTGAAGTGCGGATTTACACCATCCTAGCCCTTGATCTTCTAGGGTTCCCGGGTCACTATCTGATGCTACGGATGCCTGATTAGGGCGATCTTGGAGTCGTTGAACTCCAATCGTCGCCCTGATCACATCCATACGGTTGGATCTTTGATCCGAGGCTCTGATAAAATATTTGCCCTGTCCAAGCACATAAAAGGAGACAATTATCCTCCATTTTATTCAAACTATTCTAAATGCAAGATGATGGATGTAATGCAATATTTATATCATGAAATGCAATCCTATACTTAAGAACATGCATAAATAGACATCTTAAGTAGTGTAAATGTGTTTACATCATAATGGCATATCGGCAATTACATCAAAATCTGGTATCCATCGTGAGTCTTTATCCTCTTTTAATTGATTAACTTGATCTTTAAATCAATCTAAGAAGCCAAATTCGGATGTCCATGAATGAGATAATCGTTTGAATACCTCGTAAAATGGATTAATTTCAGGAATTTATTTTAAAATATGTAGATGTGTCAAACATCTATCATTTTCTGAAATTGCCTTGCACTCTGTATGAAGAATCAACCTTCCTCTAATACCAAAAATTGATACACATTCATCATCATTGTCATTGTATTCCCCCTCATAATTCCTTTGAAGTTTATTAAAGTGGTTGTTTGTTTTGTTTATGTACATAGACGTAAAATTTGTACACTCCTCCACGAGATAACCTTCTACAATTGAACCTTCTGGCTTTGCCTTATCGGAAACATAATTTTTAAGCTTTTTCAAGAATCTCTCCATAGGATACGTCCATCTGAATTGTATAGGTCCACTAATTCTTGCTTCATTTGCAAGATGCAACGTGAGATTAACCATTAAATCGAAGAAGGCTGCGGGAAAAATATGTTCCATCTTACAAAGAGTAATAACTATTTATTTATCCTAATGATCCAGCGTATCATTTTGTAGTATCTTTGAATAAGCAGCTTTGAAAAATTTGCTCATCTCTTTGAATGAATCAACAACTGGCTCAGGTAGTATCCCCTGTATCTCTAGTGGAAATAATACTTGCATAAAAACATCAGAGTCATGACATTTTAAGCCAGATATCATTTTCTGTGCTTCATTCGCACAATGAGAATGCTGCGACAAAAACCTATCTGGCACCCAAAGTTCCTTTAAGAAGGAGAACAATCTACTCTTCTGGGCCCGATTCAAAATAGCAGGTGGGAAGTAGCCATCATCCTCATGAATATGCAGCACTAGATGTATCCCAAAAATCTTTATACCTTTTCTTGTTTTCACTGTGTCCTTTGGATCATCGATCAGATTTAATACGTCTAAGATGTTATCCATCACATTCTTTTTGATGTGCATAACATCTAAATTATGACGTATTGTAAGATCTTTCCTGTATGGTAGCTCCATAAAGAAAATACTTTTCTTTCGAAATCCATAATTTCTTGAAGGCATCTGGACTTGTTTGAATGGTCGACCCAACCGTATCTCACCCATTTTTTGTAATCTCTCCATTAAAACCTGACCCGGCAACCTGATAGAATCTATACTAAGTTTATTCTTTGGATTTTTCTTTGAATACCGACATGTCCTACCATCAAATTTACCCTTGAACTATGACATTCACCATTTATGTTCAATAGGTAGAAATCTGCGATGTCTTAAGTAACAGAATTTTGTACCTTCCGGTAGTCGTAGGTGATGAGTATCTTTCATATAGATTGGGTAAGCAAGCTTTACTTTAGTGCTCCAACCTGACAAATTTGCATACACCAGGAAGTCGTTTATGGTTAACAACAATGCTGCATGTATATTGTAGAATTCTTTCTTTTCTGCATCATACATCTTCATGCTGGTGTACCACAACTATTTTAGCTCATCGATTAATGGGTGGAGATAAAACATCTATTCATTTCCTATTTGTTTTGGACTGTGAATTAATAGGTTCAGCATCTTGAATGAATATCTCATACACAACCAGGGAGGTAAGTTATAAGTGACCATTACCACTGGCCCTATAGAGTACGACGAGTATATACTCTTAAATAGATTGAATCCATCGCTTGCACGACCCAACTGTATGTTCCTTGCTTCTAAAGAGACTGAATTATTTCTTTCGTCAAATCTCTTCCACTATTCTGAATCAGTAAGATGGTGTATTCTTCCATCTTGAGATTTACAATCCTGGTTCCATGTCATCCACCATGTAGTTTTAGTTGATATAAAAAGGCATTGAAACCTAGTTGTCAGTGGGAAGTAACGAAGAACCTTTTGAGGTTGTTTCCTCTTACTTTCATTTTTACTTCCTTATATCTCTCATGTGCATATTCGGGACAGTTCCTCAAGTTTACGAATTAATTTCCGAAAGGAATGCAGTCATTCGGACATGCATCGATCTTCCGACAATCCAAACCAAGCTTGCGAATATGTTTCCTTGCCTCATACCATGAAGCCGGAAAATCATTAAGGTTATTCAAAAGCTCAGCAATAAATTGAAGTATTTCTGACATGAATTTAACACTAGCTCTGTTCATAACCTTCAGTTGAAACATCTTCAATAAAAGTGACAACTTTTACATTTTCATAACACCGGGAGCAATAGGATCCTCAGCCGCCTAAACAGCATCATAGAATGGATCACAACTGAACGGATCTTCCTCATCTGTATTTATATCCTCTTCTGCTCTCATCTTGTTCAACATTTCTTGTAATTCTTCACATCCACTATCTGCAATTTCCTCATCAATCTCTTCTTCAACAGTGTTCTCATTGTTTATGACTTTCTCAATAAACTCCTCTCCATGGGCTACCCAAGTAGTGTGATGCTACCACCACCCATTACAAATCAAGTGCTCGAGCATAGTATTATACTCATGCAAGTAGCAATTCAAACATCTTCTACATGGGCAGAAGATATTAAGTCGATCTCTTCACCTAAATATCTTCCTATCGTCATCAAAGGCCCAATCCAGAAATGAAATTACTCCATCCTTATTTCTGGTGTAATCTGAACCTCGCAATTCAATCCAAGATTTATCCATTATGACCTAAAATTTGATGTAAACAAATCACTTATTAGGAAGGGAAAGGACTGGATGATGTGTATCTTGATTAAGATTCACTTTATAGTCCATTCTCAAAGATTTGATCACAACTTAGGTTTGCTCGTTACATGTAACCTTAATGTGGTGAATTTTCGACAGCATCTCTTCGCACTTTTCCATTATACCCACGAATACTAACCTTAGCTAGATTTCCTTTGATACCCAATTAAGGGTACCGCAGGAAACTAGATAAGATTAGTTGGTATATTGGAGAAGATCAGGAAGAAGCAATCAAAATTTCACTGCACAAGGTTACATGTAACGAGCAAAACTAAGTTGTGATCAAATCTTTAAGTTCCTTCCTTAGTTCAATACTTCACCGAACTAAAGTCGATCGAATCTTATGGCATGCTACAAAGACAACACATCATGCATGTAAGTGAGGTATACATACACTTCCTACATTGTCCATATAACATGATCATATGTCTCGACAGGTGAGTAATTTGGACACAATTTGACTCGGAGGACTTTTACCCAGGGGTTAGAATACCTAATGTTTGGCCTTGTATAACTTTATCCTCTTTAGCAAGTGTGTGTATCTAAACAATAACTAATTTGAACATTAAAGAAATTCAACAGAAAACTAAAATATCATTCAATTAAATTAAAAAGATTGAATGTATATATACCTCTAACTACTCAAGCCTCCACATGTACCCAACATTGATAACCTGCAATTTGGAAAGAAAAATTAATTAAATAATAGATTATAATCTTAAATGATAATAACAAATATATTCTCATTGTACGGACTTGGAATGGAGCTAAATAGAGGAATGAGGGGAAGTGGAGTGGGAAGGGGGATGGGAGGGTTTTAATGGGGGGAAGAGGGGTCGTGGAGGGGCACTGCAGTTGTGACATGTGGTAGGTAGGGGGTTCTAGAACAATCGAAGCCTAGGTAATGGTGTTTGGTATCCTCCATGGAAAAAGTACCATAAGCTCCTCTCTTAACATCCCTTGATATTTACACTGTCAGCTCCTTCCAACATAGCTTACATAGATAAATTACGTGTAAATAAACTTTTTACTAATCTCTTCTTTCTTTTAAACAATAAATATGACATTGTCGTTGGAGCATTTTGGCTTATCTCAAGCCACTAACAATTGGGTCACGCACCTTCTTAGCAAGGCAGAATCCCTTTTCGTAGAGGAGAAAAAGACCCTCCACATTATTAATACTATCAACATTTTTAACTCTGAAGATAACTACTCCTTTCTTACCCCCTTTAGCAAAACAACCTCACCCATAACATATACAACACCATCTCACATGGAGGAATTGCATCCCCATACTATAGACGTATTGCAGGAGTTCCCTATTTTCTTCGGTTTCTCCTAAATAACAAACTCCCTACTCAACATCATCCGCAGAGATGTGGGAGGAGGAGGCAGAGCAATAGATAAGGGGGAGGACACAGAGCAGGAGGTAGGGAGGAAGGGGGTAGCAAGAGGGGGTTGGGGAAAATTTGTGTATTTCCCAAATTTTTATCGTCGCTTTCCAAAATCGACAGCACATAAATGATGGTATATACCATTTTTCTAGTAGTGGCATTACAGACCTGCAAGCCACCCCTCAACGGGCTAATGGTCATATATGTTCAGAGAGAATGGTCATATGCATGCTAGGGGAGCCCACTCCTTATTGGGTGAAAAACCCCTCAGCACAAATCGTTATATCCACAGACATGTGTTCAACTCCAACCGATGTGGGACTAAATCTATGCCACTTCTTTCAACACAGGCAAACACAAGCAACACGAGTGTACCTTTGCATACCTTTGATTGCAGGCTTCATTCAACCCTCAACAATGAATATAATGCATTATTAACTAAATAAAGGCTTAATTCTTCTCTTGGAATTCTCAAAAGCTTGATTCATCACTTCAAATGATTGATGGCACCTCAATTGATCTCCATGCTCTTTTCTACAAATGGCTAAGAAGGCTACTTCCAATACCCTGCTCTATGACCTATACCACACTCTCTTACTGTTCCAAGTGCTCTTTAAATGCCTCCTAACATTCTAAGTTGATCCAAGAACCTTAAGAATGCATCTAATTCTCATCTCTAACCTTAGAGACCTATTTCACATCTCAAGTCAACCCATCATATAGATTCTACACAACATGCATAGAATCGACTTATTGAAAGCTTGAATCACCCAATAATACATCATGAACACTATTAGTAGCTTCTAGAGTATGATTCAAGCCTTGTAATGGAGCTTCGGAGCTTCTCAAACCTCAATGGCAGCTTGGTTTGACTTGTACAAGTCAAAAGCTAACTTTGAGGAAAAATGTGTTGTAGATCAAAATAAAAATATAAATGGAGTTGCATTCATCTGCTAAAACTAAAGAACTCAAAGATTAGGAAAATTAGGGGGGTGGCAGGAGGGGTCGGGGAGGAGGAGGAAAGCTGCAGAAAGGGGTTAGGGAGGAGAAGGAGAATGATAATAGGGCGAGGAGGAGGAAGAGAACGAGGATGGTAGGAGGAGGAGGAGAGGAGGAGGGGGCTGCAGGAGGGGTCAGGGTGGAGGAGGGTGTCGTAGAAGGGGGAGGAGGAGAAGGCTATCGGCAGAAGGAGGAGGAGGATAGGAGAGGGGTGGTAGGAGAGGTTAGGGAGGAGGAGAAGAGGAGCGGGGCGGCAGGAGGGGCCGAGGAGGAGAAGGAGGGAGGCAGGAGGGGGAGGAGGAGGTGGAGGAGGAGGTGGAGGAGGGTGTCAGAAGAAGGGGGAGGAGGAGGAGGGTGTCCGTAGGAGGAGGAGGGCATGGAGGAGGAGAAGCGGAGGGAGGCGAGGTGGAGGATGAGGAGGATGAGGAAGGCAGCAGTGAGGAGATACCTGAGGCGGAGGAGGACCACTAACGACTAACAAAGGATGAGGAGAGGTGGTGCAAACGAAGGAAGGCAATTGAAGAGGAGGATCAGCAGAGGATGAGAGGAGTGACGAGAGTTTCTGTGAGGTGTGGGGGGAGGAGAGGACTTTGCGTTTGAGGATGATGAACAGACATTTACCGTCGGTTATATCAGAAATCACCTATAAAAGGATAAATTAAATCCCTCTTCACGCCCAACATTTGGCTACTAGTTTTAACCTACTTGTCACCATCACTTATTAGATTAACCAATGGTATAATTCTAAATTAAATCCCTCATCCCCCCCAAATTTTAGCCGCTAACTTTAACCCACTTTTCATCGTTGCTTGTTAGACTAACCAATGACAAAAGTATATTTCCCGTCTCTTAATTAACCGATGGTAAATATTATTGACAACAGTGCACCCATCACTTTTTTTCAATTGATAGTCGGGGGAGTACACGCATTCACCGTCACTTATTTAAATAAGCAATGGTACAAATATTTTTGTCGTCGCATTCTAAAAGTGACGGCACATAATCGATGAAATACCCCATTTTTCTAGTAGTGAACCATGTCTAATTCATTCAGACAACTTCATTCATATCTCTCGCACTTCATTCAGATCTAAATCAATTGATTAAAACATTTTGGACATGATTCAAACTATCATCCAAATAGGCTATTGATGTGGCTTTGCCCAAGTGAATTGATCACCTTGGATACCTACATGCTATACATTAGTGTTTAGTGATCCTAGGCAATGCTCTAAGATTAATCAGGTCATCACAGAGGTCTCAATCAAGTGCATTAGATTTCATTGACCTCTACTATCCAGCGAAGACAAAAATCAGTAACTAATCTAAAAGTTTGGCGTGAATGAATCAGACAAAGAAAATCCAATCAAGTTAGCTCAATCCCATTGCATTAGATTTAATTAAAAGAATATTGGCTCAATTCAATTGATTAAAATCAATTACAGCACAATTGCTCCATAAATTCTTCAATCAACCACTAAAACTAAATCAACTTTAATCGATCAAATCAAATCCAATAGAATGCATAGTGAGGGTCCTCGTGATCATATGACATGAATGGGAAGACCCTCATATGAAATTGAGTTCACTTTAGATCTAGGAGCTAATAAGCATCAAATCTAAAATGACTCTTATAGGTGAGATGATCAATGGATTAAAACCTTGAGGAAAATAGTAGAAGGTGATTATGGGATGAAGGGAAAGATCAATGAATCGAAGTGGCTGAGTGAATTTGCCTCTTTGATTAGGATTGATCAAAGAGGATAGATCAAGGGAAGCTAACACTAACTCTAATCTACTCCTAATCAGATGCAATTGAGATGCTAATTCTACTCTATTCTATCTAAATTACACTAGACTATACTAGAAAGCATTAAAACTAATATAATAAAGCAATTAAAGCTACTCTATAGACGAAGGTGATGTCCAAGAGCCATCCACCGTTGGCTGATGGTGACGAAAGGGAGGGGACCTCCATCGTACAAAGGGGATGTCCTCGATCCACCAGCTGCTAGCCAATGGCGAGGAAATGAGAGAGGGAACCAATGTTGTCACCATAGGTGATGAAACGGTAATTCAAGCTCAAGGGATGGAGGAAGGGACCACTTAAGGGGGAGGGAGTGGTGAAGGAGCAAGGGAGCTTAGGGGTGGTGTTTATATCGATGCAAGATGCCTGTGGTGACTGGGTATAATGAGTAGGGACCATTGAGTGTCAAGGGTTGACGTGGAGTATGAGGCACACACGCACTACTGGAATGAACTTGGGCCATCAGATGAGATGTGGAAATGGGTGCGAAGCTTTTTGCATTGGCACTGAGTGAAAATTGAGCCTAGATTAGAGACACAAAGAACAAACGACTCAGAAGAGCTATGTTCTTCAAGTTCTTCAGGTGTGAGCATTAGGACTTTTGGAGCTTTTGCACCTTAAACCCTTGCTCTCAAAATAATATAAAAATTGCAAAAATATCCATAAGTGGAAGGTTTTATTACAGGTAAGTCCCTCAAAGCTCAGGAATAGGTCCTCAACAACTTTTAACTATAGAAAATGTGAACATATGTTTGTACACTTAGGACCTAAATGCAAAATCTTAATTTCAATGCCCTAACAATGTCAAAACCCAATGATTTTTTTATAGCATAATAATTTAACATTTTAGAAAATCATTCATAAATTGATTTGTGCCTTTTTGCTCAAATTTGACAATTGAAACATCTATTTACATAATTAATAGATAATATCATAAAAGCGACCTAATTATGCATTTTTAACACAGAATTGATGTTTTAGGCCATTTTCATTAATTCACACACTTAAACTATTTCTTATGTTAATTTGATAGTGTTTAACCTAGTTTCTAGCTTAACTTAGGCATTTTAGCTATGATTAGCCAAACTCATCACATCCCCATGCTTAGGTTTTGCTAGTCCCTTAGCAAACAACTAATTAATGTGCAAAGCAATATAGTATCAGCTAGGTAAGTGTTAAGAGATTTCTATTTAACTCAATTTCAAATGTTAAGTGTTTAGATATAATCTTTAATCTGAATTTTTTGCAGTAAACCAATTGTGTTTAAACAGTGGACATTGTGAGAACCAGTTGCTAAGGAAGACTACCAAAACTCAAGTTTATATGACCTAGATCATCTCTCGACCAACAAGGACTCTCGATATTTAAACCTTAAGTGCGGTTTCTAGGACTCATAGGGTTTTACCAAGCTCATAAAGTAAGAGGTTATGGTTGTGCTCAGCATATAATCAAGACTAACCAGATGAATGCTATGACTTAAATCTAGGGTTTCACTTCTTTTTAAGTCCAGGTTTCTCTTAGCTTCAGCCCATATTTTCAGAATGACCCTCAAAATAACTAAAGACTGAAACCCAACACTTATTGCATTTGTAGCTCAAAGAAAATTTTATGGAAACACAGGATATTTGTAATGCACCCTGAAACAATCTTTTTTGGTGGAAATACAAATATTCACAACTGGAATTGGAGAACATACTAACTTATTCAAAAGAATGTCTTCTTCTTTTCTTTTTGACCTTTTGTATTTTTTTTCTTTTTCTCATTTTTTGATTTTTTTTATTTTTATTCTTTTTCTAAAAGCAAATTGTCAGTATGTCTCCTTCAACTTTATTTGGTGGAGCACACTTATTTTGTGGGTGAGTACTTTGGCAGAAAGGGCATCTCCTAGACGTACGACTAAAGACTAAGATAAAGAGTCTAACTACACACATAGGTAAGGACTCCATCTTCTCTAATGAGCACTAAGGTTGAGACTTAAGTTCATCTGGTTTTTCTCAAATTTGTGTAGTATGAACAAAGGTTACTTAACTCTTAAACAAAGGCAAACCAACAAATCATGCACTGGTGACTCAGGTACAAGAATATGTCCTAAGTTAGGAGAGATCTTGGTCTATCATGTCAAAGCTTAAGTTTATTAAGCCTATGCCTGAGCGAATCAAGCTTATGTGGCCTAGAATGTCTAACCAATGAAGGTTGAATGTTCATAAACACTTATTCTATTTTTGGTTCAGATTTAAGATCACAATTAAACACTTATAAAACTTTTGTTTCCCCCTTTTTGAATACTTTGGAGCTTCTCCCTCAATCAGTGAATATAGAATAGGTCCCTTATTATATTTTTGGAATTTTTATTTTTCACTTTTTTTTGCATTTTTGTTTTGTATTTTTTTTTAAATTTTCAAAAATTTTCAATTTTTTTGTAATTTTTCAATAATACAATCTAACTACACTAAAGTGTGTGTCATGTCTATAATTGCATTCCAGTAAATAATTTCACCATTTACACCTCCCATGCTTAAATGATGCAAGGTCCTCATTGAATGATTAGAGTGGATGCAAATGCTTGCTCTACTTTTTACTAACTTAGGCTGGGGTGATGGAAGGAAGTTGGAATGAGGAGATAAAATCTCTGTGTAGACAATTTCAAGTCTGATGAAAATTAAAGTGGAAAATTAGGGTAAGTAGTGAAATGTAAGACAAAGTTTGACTATGCATGCAAACTAAGAATGCAATGGTAGACACCAAAGGAAGAAAGGAAAACAAAGAAAGATAAAATAACTATATACAACAAGGGTGCTAAGTTTTATGCCTTCAGCTAGGTGCAAACCCAGAAGAAGTATCAAAAGTAGGTTCAAAATATAGGAGCGAAATAATAGAATTGACAAGTCTGAGATCTTAAGGCTCAATAAAGGGTTTCAATCTCTATCCATTCATAGTGAAAGGTTCAAAATTTTCAATCTTGGGAATCTCAATAGCTCCATTATCAAATACTTTCTCTATGATAAAAGGTCCTGCCCATTTAGAACTGAGTTTCCTTGGAAAAAGTTTGAGTCTAGAGTCAAATAGGACTTTCTGACCAAGGTGAAAGGTTTTCCTATGGATGTGGTAGTCGTGGAAGGCCTTAAGTTTAATGCTATAGATCCTCGAGCTTTCATAAGATTCATTCTTGCACTCATCTAGCTCAAAAATTTACAATCTTCTATGATCACAGACCTTCTCTAAGTCCAAATTACACTTTCTGATGACCCAATAGGATTTGTGCTCAAGCTCTATAGGAAGATGATAGGGTTTCCTATATGCTAGTCTAAAAGGAGACATGCCTAATAGGATTTTGTGAGCTATCTTATATGCCCACAAAGCATTAGAAAGGCCGGAAGACCAATCCTTTCTATCAGGTCTAATGAGTGAAAATATAATCCTGAACAAATTGTCTCACAACTCTATGATCATTGTTCTCGTGGGGATGGCTTCAATCCATTTTGACACATAATCCACATCTAATAAGATGTACTCGAAGCCATAAGAATTAGGAAAAGGTCCCATAAAGTCTATGCCTCATATGTCAAAGATCTCGTACACTAGAATCAGGTTCAAGGGAATCATGTCTCGACAGCCAATACTGCCAAGAAACTGATAGCATGAACATGCCCCAGTAAAATTGCATGCCTCTTTGAAGATCGTAGGCTAAAAGAAATCACTCTACAATATCTTAGTAGCGGTCATTTTGCCAAAGAAGTGACTGCGACATGTCTGGTCATGGAAAAATGACAAAATGCTATCTATCTCCTTATCAGGGACACTTTCTGATGATCTTGCCTGGGCAATGCTTAAACAACCAGGATTCTTCCCAAAAATATTGCTTGGCTTCAACTCTAAGCCTATCAATCTGAGATTTTGTCCATTGTTGTGGCGAAAAAATCATCGCAAAAAGATTGAGTTTTGAAAACCCATTATCGTAGCGTAATTTGTGAGAAAAATCCATTAACAGATAATTTTAACCGAAACTCAAAAGGAATTTCAGGTCAAACACAAGATGATGGATGTTTGATCAAAAATCACATTTGATTTGTTGTCATGAAGTAGAGTAGCTAGTTGAATTGAATCTATGCTAGCTATCTACTTAAAGAATAATGAATAGAAGAGAGAGAAAAGAATGATACAAACAAAGAGAAAAATAGAGATAGAATAAACATGAATTTCATAACCACTGAATGATGTTCATTACAACTACTCATTACAACAAATCGTTACACTAGAAAGCGGGAAATCTACACTAGAAAGCAATAAAAGAGAAGGTGGAGAGAAGTTATCCTCCTCGATGGCAGCTTGGAGGATGAGTAGCATTGATGGAGCACTTGGACGAAGGTGGTGAGATGTGGGACAAAGGAGAATGACAACGGATGACAGAGGATGGGGAGGGCGATGTCACAGTGAGATCCACTTCCCGAACGGCAGTGAGAAGACAACCGTGAGCGCTCCACAAACGAGCATGAGAAGGTAGAAAAATTCTAATTTTAATTCTAATGGAGCATCCTAGGTTTGGGACAAGCTCTTAGAGCTTTGGAGGGGGTGAGAGAAGAGAGGAAGGGATGAGGAAAGTGTGGGGGTCATAGAACCTTTTATAGGTGAAGATTGGAGGGGGTACAAAGGTCATTTCATCTTAAAACATTAAATGAGGGCGTCTTTAGTGATAGATTTAAGCATCACTAATGACCCACGTCTCTGAAGAACATGCACATGCCCACCACTTCTTCTACGGGCCTAGCACTTCATCTTGATCAAGCGTTCTCAGTCATCCGATCGAAAGATCAGATGACTTAAGATGCGTGCGCCCGCTCCTCTTCGACGTGCCTAATGCCCACGCATGCGATCGTGCATGGGCTTGGGCGTCTGATTTCACGTGCTCTCGCCCGCACATCTCCTCACACCACATCTCGCCCATCTGAGCCACTCACGCTTCATCCAACGACCGAATTTGGCTGCTCCACACCTGTGCTCTTGATTTAAGGTGTGTGGGGCATGAGCCTACAACCTCAGCTCTACGAAAGGGTGCTCGCTCGTTGTGCCAAGCCACCCTTTAAGGCAAGCTTAGGTTAAGGCGCACACATCCATGGTCATTGGATCAAGATCCAACGGCCCATATCAAACGAGTGCATGAGGAGAAAGATAGCAACAAGCATTCTTGGGCTGGTGTGAGCGACTAAGATGGCACCACGTGGTGCCATCTAGGCCATTCATTTTCCAATGCTTGTAGATGGCGCCACGGATGTCGGATTGGACCAATTTTCGCACTATTGGGCTGCGATCATCGATCTGAACTCATCCATGCGGTCGAATTTGTCATCTAAAGTATAAATTTACACCACTTGACCACTTGATCTCTGATCTTTCTAGAAATGCATCTGATGCTACGAAAGTTCAATTGGGGAGATCCTGGAGTCATTGAACTTTGATCGTTGCCCTAATCAGATCCGTACAGTTGGATCTTCAATTTGAGGCCTCGATAAAATATCGCCCTGTTCCCTGACAACAAAAAGAGAAAATTAACCTAAACTTTATACAATCTAACCTAAATGCAAGATGATGCATGTAATGAAATATTTATAATGTATGATGAAACTATATGTCAAAGAACACACAAAAATAGATGGTTTATGTGATATAAATGTGTTTACATCATCCATCCAGAGGAAACTACTCCAGAAGCCAGGTAGTCAACAATGCCAGCATTCCAGGGAAGATCTGAGTGAATGAATAGCATTTGCTCGTCAGGAAAGTGCTCAATGGTAAATACACATTTATTCATGATAAAATATCTTTTTATGCATGTTCCAAATTTATAGATGCATTCCATGTTATAAATATTGCATATCATGCATCATTCTGCATTTTGGATAGATTGTATAAATTACAAGTTAATTCTCTTCTTTTTGTGGCTAGGGAGAAGGAGATTTATTATGGGACCTCAAATTGATACCCAACAGTACGGATCAGATTAGGATGACGATCGGAGTTCAATGCCTTCGAAATCGCCTTGATCAGAGTTCCGTGGCATCATAGTCCAAGGAAGATCGACGGCCAGGGGCAATGCAGCATCTCTGCAGGCTTTGAATAAAAATGCGATCGTATGGATGGATCCGAAACGACGAACGAATTCAACAATGTGGAAATCATCTCGATTTGACATCCACAGCAGCCCTAACAAAGGAAAGAAGATGGACGGCTTAGATGATGCCATGTGGCATCATCCAAGCCGCCCAAGGCCAACCATAGGCTCTCATCATCATCTATGCCCTTACATCTCAGCCATTGGATCAAGATCTTAGGGCTGAGATCTACCCTTCGTGGATGAAACAACTCTCCCTTCATATTCTAAAGAAGCGAGTCATGTCAATTCCTAGCTGTTGGATCATCATCCAATGACTGGGAAGCATCCAAGTCCTCGGCAGCAGAAGTGTTCATTGGACACAAAGGTAGCCTTAGCGTGGTGGTCTCACATGCGGCTCTTAAGGCAGGGACGCGTGTTCAAGACTCCACTCTCCCCCCTTTATTCCATACAGCACACCTGATTTGAATCAAGACCGCATGATTTTGATCGTGTGGCCTTGATGGAGCAAGTGGACCATCTGGGAGAGCTACTTGAAGGAATGATCTGGGTGCACCATCCATGATCGAACGGTTGGCATTGCCCTCACTAGCAAAGAGCACGAACCACGTGATACGCAACAAAAGGGAGTGATCTCAAGCATTCGTAAGGTGCGATGTGGAGTGTACATCCTTGATCCAATGGCCTACATCGCCTCTCGAGCGAGCATGCATGCTTAAGTAACGATTTGAGAGCCTCTCACATGCGATCCGAACTCCATCATAGCTACACAATGAAGATCTGAGGGTTGCAGTTGTTCTTTGCGATTCCACTGCTGAGGACTCCCATTAGTGCTCTAGCAGGTGTGTGGGACATGCATGCATGTCCCATGCATCCACATTAAATCCCATGCACAAAATTCACCCTTCCCCTCCACTATAAAAATTCCTACACCCCTCCATTCATATCGATCTCTTCCTGTCCTTCCTACACCTCCTCCAATGCTCTAAGGAGCCGGTCCCAAGCTCGGGATGCTCCTTAGAGTAGAAAAGTAAAAATATCATCCCACTTCTTACCCTCCTTTCATGGAGCATCTTGTGGCCATCCTCTCACCTCAATCTGGAAGTAGATCCTCACCACAACGTCGTCCGACCCCATCTTCCTTCCTTCATCACTGTTCTTCTTCATCCAGCCTCTCACTACCTTCAACCAGGCATCGTCAAAGCGAGTCATCCTCCAAGCAGCCGTCAAGGGGGATTTCCACAACTTATTCTATCTTTTATCGCTTTTTAGTGTAGTCTTATATTTTCAGATTAGTTGTAACAGACTCTGGTTAGATATACATTGATATTCTCTTTCTCTCTCTCTCTTATTTTGCAAGTTAATTTGCTAGATAAAGATTTTGTTTATCTGATCTGTTGCCTTATAAAAATATCAAAAAAATCACAAAAGATAAAAACACTAAAAACAAATAAAAGCAAACATGAATTTTCAAAACCAAAATGTTCTCCTCCTCGTGCTCAACCCAGAGCTCACCTCGAGCTTTGGTTATAAATTTATCTGGTAGTGGATTTTTATGCACTACGATGATAGGTTTTTAACTCAAACTTTTTGCATACAAAATCTTGTTAATCATTTTAGTGTCGTTGCTGGGGAGACAACGCTCTTTGGTTTTTCCCATGTTTTTCGCCTTAACTTTTTAGCTCAGTTTGCTCCATTCTTTTTGTGATTATAGGTACCTTCGAAGGTGAGCCAAAGCGAAATAGATCGGAGTAAAGTGCAGTTAGAAGGTTCTGTAATTGTATCCTCACAACCCACCCCCTAAATTTCATTCCGCCACCTAATAACTCAAACTCAAATCAACCTAGGTGCTTTATAAACCCTAGGATAGATTTAATTATTTGATTCTCACATCACCTCACCTCACCCCCCATATATATATAATTTTGATTGTGGAACATTACTGAAATTTACACACCTAACACACCCACAAATTTCTTGACTTAAGGCGCACCTTTTCGGATGTAATCACTTAATCGAGATTGTGACCTGTGGACTCGGTATACTCAAAGTTAACACACAAATAAGTGATTAGAAATCTAAATAGGTTAAATATTTTTTTGTGCCTTAACTAGGTGGTGCATCAGGCCACTTATTTGAATTGTTTCGGCCGCACCACTTTAATTAAAATTTGATTCATCTAGTAGCTTGCTCTGTAGGGTTTATTTTTAAGGTTGGATCAGCTACTCCACATTATTTCTAATTTTTAAACGAATATATCATCACCGGTGCTTTCAAAACTTGGAGTGTTCTACTGAACCTGATTGAACGAACCTAAAGATTAAACCCTAAGAGCCACTAAATAAGGTTAAACCCTATAAGACACATCATAAAATAACCTTGTTTGAAAACCCTAGTTGTGCACACACACACACACATTTTAATTGATCATTAATGGCATAACCCATTTAAAGGGCCCATCACATTCCAAGAGCACAATCATCCCAAGCCTAATTAAAATTGAGTAGACGTTGGCCTTATGATTCACTCACTCTTTAGGACTCCAACTGAGATTTTTTTTTATTAATCTACTTCTACCAGTCCATCTGATGTCTATCTAGGGGAGTAGTGTCAAACAATCATGGTTGGGGGGGTATCAAAGGAACTGGAGGTGCAAGCCAAAGGAAGAACCTTCTCTCCAATCCCTCCCTCTAACTAGTTCGATTAACTGAGTAAAAATAGACCAGATCGTTTCTTTCATCTCAAGATGGGTTCTGAGTGTCGATAGGTCTTTAGGCTACCCACTTAAGGATAGGTTTGGCTTAATTGTACTGTAGTGTACCTTTCTCTCTTCTATCTTCCCTCCTACCTCAGCATGTATTCTTCCACACCACACTCGCATTTCCAATCCTACCCTCCTACCACCACTTATCCCCAAGATGATTACTATCCCATCCCGACTTATGACTACCCATCCCTTAGGTGGGATAACTTTGATTGGGGATATGATTCCGGACCTCAATGTCTAGGGCCTAACCCTGGACAGCAAGACTATGATTATTATACTTCTCACACCTATACTGATTACATATCTCCAACCTTTGATGATCAACCTAACCCGATCTACAATAAAGAAGGATATGATGATTATAACTCATACCCTCCCTAGGATTATATTGGATATAGGTCACCACCCTTCTTTGAACAACCTGAAAGGACCTATTATCAGGAAGGACCCCTAGAACCTCAATATCTTGACTCCCCTAGATTTAACCCAAACCCACCCAACCCTAAACCGAACCATTCGATTTAGGTGAACTAGGTCCAGGATAAGGTGTTGGCTAACTTGAGGAACACCATCGATCTTTGGAAACTCAGCCAACACCCTACATGGAAGCATTGGAGCCTATGATCAAAATGATTGATGAGTTTAATAGTTCTTTATTGGATTGGCTCCAAGACATTGAGGATAAGGGCCTAGGAGAGTTTTTACTTGGGAAATTGTCAAGATTATGGATGAAATTCATGGTTGTCCTAGTCCAATCTTGGGATGATTCTCAGGATGAACCCCCTTCAGGAGAGCCAATGTCTAAACCCGCTTAGGCACCTATTAGAGGAGACACATTTTATGAGATCAGGGATGACCAGGTTGGTTTAGAGCAACTGATTGAGGATGATGTGATTTTCTCACCCAAGTTCCTCGAGCTAGGGAACGAGGAAAAATATGTCTCCATGGTTTAGGAAATGATAGATAATTTTAAGACATATAAATGAGGATTAAGAATTCTTTGATTTTGAGGGTGAAAAATCTTTAGGTGTGGTCTAACAAGAGTTTAAGGGGTGTGATTTTAGTCAGACAAATGGGCCAAAGGAACTTGATCAATCATTTGATGGCCCTATAATTAAGGAATTTGATTTGGTTGGGGCTAACTTGGAGGGTAAAAATCTTGATTTGATGGAAGATTCAATCAATAGCCCAATTCCTCAACCACACCCCAAAGAATATAATGATGATCTTAAAGTCACCAAACCCAAGTAAATTCTGATTCAACCATGATTTTTGGACTTGGGTAAATCACATGGGGTGCATAATATGTTAGAGGTCCCAGAAAGCAAACACTTGATCTTGGAGTATAGGAATTTGGAAATTAAGATCTGGGAAGCTAATTCCAGAGGAAGCAGTAGTCTGAATCTAAGGCTTCCTATTGGCCTAAAACCACCTACTCTTTACCAGGACCCTTATGATATTTTTCCAAAGGATGTGCAACTCGAGTATAGAATAATTGATTATCTCTTTGATATGAACACTAAGTGGACAACCAAACCTGTTGAACCAGATCTACCTATTGTTCACCATTTTAGACTAGGATTGCATACCACAAAACCACAGGCCTGGTCTCGCATGCACAATAATCTCTAGTTCTAGGTGATTTTCATCCAAAACCTTAGAAGCACTCAACCCTAGGGCATGGGCCTGCATCATAATCTGGTCCACATCTATTGATATCTTCTACTGGCAGGTTTGAGGATCAATCTTTTAGTTCTGATCCTGACCTACACTTCTCATTTCTTAATTTAATTTCTTTGTTTGTATAATATGCCTAGCTGAAGGCAATAAACTTAGCACGTGTGTATACTTTACTTTCTCTACGGAGCTGACCGTATCTATCATGAAATTCAAGTGATATTCTATTTATTCTACCCTTTTCATGTATTTATTTTTACATTGAGGACATTGCATCGGTTAGGCACAGGGGGTGGATACTTAATCTTGAAATTATTTTGTGACCTCCATAGAATTTCTTTTATTTTCTTTTTTTTAACAAAAATTAAAAATTTGAATGGACAAAAAAATTAGAATTAGAAGTGAACTTCGGCATTAGGAGTTATTAACTTTAGGAAATGATACGATAGGACCTGAACACTTAGACTCTTCAGGTCTTCAGGCTTAATTAGCCTGTGTGTCCACTAAAATGTGGACCTATTTCTTGAGTCTTCACAACATTATTATTATTTTAATTTATCTAATAAATTGGGGTGATAAGTACACAACTTATCAACCCACCTTCTAATTTGAGGGGACTTTGAGTTTAAAGCATCTACACACTATTTACACTAACTCACTTCTTGATGGTTTTTAATGGAAATTAGGCAGGTAATGAACCTTCTAGGGTAGTATGGCTAGCAAGTTGTCATGGGTTTGGCGCCCCATTGGCCGATTGTCCAGAGCCCAACCACATGACCATTTTCTTTTATTACCGTCTTTAGGTAAATCTTAGATCAAGGAAGCCACCTACTAAAAAAAATAGAAAAATAGAAAAATAAAAAAAATAAATAAATAAGCCACACTTCACTATATGAATATGGCTGACAAGTTGCCGTCGGTTTGATGCCCCATTGACCGATTATCTAGAGCCAAGCTTACAAAAAGCATAAATAATTCCTATACACTTACACTTAGGGAAGAAGCAGGGAAGTAGAATAAACTGGGGATATATACACTAGGTTCACCCTTGTGTTGACCCCATTAAAAATTTGAAAGCAGGGAGAAATCTATCGATCGAAAAGATAAACATTTAGGCAAAAACTTTTACGTCACTTAGGGTTATAGAAACTTGAAGTCCGTTTTAAGTATTGTTTAGTGAGTTCATCACTTTTCTTGAGATGCTTAGAATTTAAATTTCTTTCAAGTCTTAGGTAAGTTGGGTAGCTGTAGAAAGCTGCCCTGAAACTCTAAACTCAAAAATCCAAAAAAATTAGAAAAGATGAAAAAGAAAGAAAAAAATGGATTTGTTTTTGTAGAGAATAAGGCGAGGAATTGGGTAGTCAGCATTTTGGCAGGCACTCGGGCACTATTGCATTTTTGTGATTATGTCCTTAGTTGAAATTTTCTAGTATTAATCAACAAATCTTGCCTAAGTGATCAGATCTTGATTCTATTTTATACATAGCATTTAGGTTAATTTTGCTAGGGATTAGCAAAAGCTAGGAATGTGGGTATGATAAATACACATTTATTCATGATAAAATGTCTATTTATGCATGTTCCTAGGCTTATAAAAGCATTCCATATTATAAATATTGCATAGCATTTATCATTCTGCATTTAGGATAGATTATATAAATATAAGTTATTTTGCTTTTTTTGTGGCTAGGGCAAAGAAGATTTATTCTTGGGCCTCGAAATGATGATCCAACAGTATGGACGGCGAATGGGGCTTGAGGACAAGCCCTTCTTCGGCCCGAGGACGGGCCTCAGTCGCCTACTGCATTCTATGGGGTCGGGTTATTCTTCGAAGGGTCAATTCGGAGAAAACCCTCCATGGAATGCTTTACAGGCTCCTCCCAATACCACCACCCCTTGGGGTAAAGTGGTTATATAGAAGAAAGATAGCCCTAACCCTCCTATAAGAGAATAGCCCTCTCTGGATACCAGGGTGTCATACCCTGGAGAAGAGAGGGCAGCAAAAAGATGCCTAAAATCGATCCTAAATAGAGTTTAGGTATCCAAGTACATGAGAATCCCAAATCGAGCATTCTAGGTCAATTTGGCTTCCAAAGTTAACTAGTTGGGTAGCACGAGAGAAATGAAATGTAAAGAGTGAATCACGTATTCTTTATTGATACACGTGTGCGCATGCACACATGTAGCATTATATGTATAGGAGTTGGATTCATTTTTTATTAATTTATACTTTATAACCCCTTTGATTTAGTAGTTGTACGAAGCCCAAGCTACCCCATCCGCTTGGGCGAGCATCCTTAATACTCCTTAAATAGACCTTATAACTACCTGGGGGGTTTTCCCTCCCAGATTCCTTAAACCGACCAATGGGAGGACCCAACCGAAGGGAGGAAAAAAGAATAAGATAAATGAGTTGTTATTGGAGTTACTAGCGTGCTTAAGCATGCGTCATGGAGTACTGGCATGTTGTCTGATCAGGATGATGATTGATGGCCAACGCCTCCAAAATTGCCTTGATTGAAGTTTCGTGGCATCATATGCAGTTCGAGGAAGATCAATAGGTAGGTGACAAAGTGACAACTCTACAGGCTTCGGATGAAAAATCCGATTGTACAAATGGATCTAGAACGACGATCACAGTTCGAAAACGTTGAAATCATCTCAATCCAACATCCATAGTAGCCCCAACAAAGGAAAGACAGACAGCTTAGATGATGTCATGTGTCATCATCCAAGCTACTCAAGGACAACCGTAGGCTCTCCCCATCATCTACACCCTTACATCTCAACCACTAGATCAAGATCCAACAACTGAGATCCGCTCTCGATGGATGAAACTCTCCCTTCATATTCTAAAGAGGTGAGTCATGTCAATTCCTAGTCGTTGGATCATCATCCAACGGCTGGGGAGCATCCACGCCCTCAACAGCAGAAATGTTCATGTGGCACAAAGGCTACCTTAGCATGGTGGTCTTGCATGTGGCTCTCAAGGGAGGGATGCACGTTCAAGACTCCATGCTCCCCCCTTTATTCCATAGAGCACACCTGATTTGAATCAGAACTGCACGATTTTGATTGTGTGGCCTTAATGGAGAAAGCAGACCATCTGGGGGAGCTACTTGAAGGAACAATCTGGCTGCAACATCCACGATCGAATGGTTGACATCGGCCTCGCTAGCAAAGAGCGCGAATTGTGCATTTTGAAGCAAAAGAGCGCAATCTCAAGCATTTGTAAGGCACGATTTGGAGCATACATCCTTAATGCAATGACGTGCATCACCTCCCATGCGAGCATGCATGCTTAAGTCATGATTGGAGAACCTCTCACACTCGATTGGAGCTCCATCACAGCTGCATGATGAAGATCTGAGGGTTGCGGTTGCTCCTCGCGATTCTACAACTAAGCACTCCCATCAGTGCTCCAATGGGTGCGTGGGACATGCATGCATCCCCATTAAATCCCATGTACAAATTCACCCTTCCCCTTCACTATAAAAGGTCCTACACCCCTCCATTCATATCGATCTCTTCCTATCCTTGCTACACCTCCTCCAATGCTCTAAGGAGCTGGTCCCAAGCCTAGGATGCTCCTTAGAGTAGAAAAGTAAAAATATTATCCCGCTTCTCACCCCCCTTTCATGGAGCATCTCGTAGCCATCCTCTCACCCTAATCCGAAAGTATATCCTCATCGCGATGCCATCCTGCCCTATCCTCCTTTGTCCAGCATAGTTCTTTATCTAACCTCCTACCACATTCATCTAGGCACCGTCAAAGCAAGTTGTCCTCCAAGCAATCATCAAGGGGGATTTCCTCAACTTATTCTATCTTTTATCGCTTTCTAGTGTAGTCTTCTATTTTCATATTAGTTGTAATGGACTCTGGTTAGATATAAATCGATATTCTCTTTCTCTCTCTCTCTTATTTTACAAGTAGATTAGCTAGATAAAGATTTTGTCGGTCTTATATCTTGCCTTAAAAAATACCAAAAAAATTACAAAAGATAAAAATACCAAAAAAAAATAAAAGCAAGCATAGATATTCAAAACCAAACATTCGCCTTCCCGTGTTTGACCTGGGGCTTACCTTGAGCTTCTGTTATAAACTTATCTGGTAGTGGATTTTTACGTACAACGACAACGGGTTTTTAACTCAAACTTTTTAAGTACAAAATCTCATTAATCAGTCAACTATAGGAAGTGAAGGAGAAATTGCTTTAGAAGGATGGCGAGATAAGTGGTCAGCTACCACATTCTGCATCCCAGCTTTGTCACGAACTCTAAATCAAATTCCTGTAGGAGCAGGATCCATCTAATCTAACAAGACTTTGCATCCTTCTTAGCGAGAAGATGTCGAATTACAGTATGGTCAGTGTAGACTATATGTGGGACCTTAAAAAGGTCTAAATTTCTCCAGTGTAAATATCACTACTAGCAATTCCTTTTCAGTGACTGTGTAATTCCTCAATGCTTCATCTAAGGTCTTGCTAGCATAGTAAATGAATGTAGGTTTCCTATCTAGTTTTTGCCCAAGCATAGCCCCTACTGCATAATCAGAGGCATCACACATGATCTCAATGGGGTGAGACCAATATGGGGGTTGCAGTATTAGTGCTTTGGTAACCAAATCACAAAGTGTCGTATAGGCATGAACACAATCGTCAAAGATCTAGAAGTCTACATCCTTAGAGATTAATAAGAGGTTGGGAAATCTTAGAAAAGTCCACTATGAAGCAGTGATATAAACCAACATGCTCTAGAAAAGATCTAATTGTTTAATAGAGGAAGGTAATGGCAAGTCGGATATCAATTTTACCTTCACACGGTCAACCTCAATTCCTATCTTAGAAACTAGGTGGCCTAAGACAAGTCCTTCTGGTACCATAAAATGTGACTTTTCCCAAGAAAGTGCCAAATTCACATTAATACAACTTTATAGGACCTTGGTCAGGTGGGTTAAGCAAGTGTCAAATATATTCCCAAAGACTAAGAAGTCATCCATGAAGACTATTAGGCAATCACCTACCAAATAAGAAAAGATAGCAAACATACAATGTTGAAAAGTAGTAGGTGCATTGCTTGATAAATATGCATTTAGCATACTTATGTTAATTCCTAAGCTTAACATTGCATTTAGCATTGTGAATAATGCATAACATTCATCATATTGCATTTAAGATGACCTGTATAAGTTACATAGTACTTTGTATATATTGTGGCCAGGAGACAGGGCCATACATTTCAGAGCTTCAAATGAAGAATCCAACCATATGGATAGATCCGAATCGACGATCATAGCCTAATAGTGTGAAAATTAGTCCAATCCGATATCTGCAGCACTTTCAAGGAGCATTTGAAGAAGGACAACCCAGATGATGCCACATGGCATCATCTGAATAGCCTAAGGATTACCCTAAGCACCCCATCATGCTACCCTTGCATCTCAGTCGGTGGATCAAGATCCAACGGCTAGGATGCCTCCGCGCCCCCAACAGCAAATTCCTCCTCGAGGTACATTAGCGCCGCAGTGCAACGGTGGGGTAACGCACTCGCAAATCGGCAACCAGTGTTCGAAAACTCCCACGCCACCCGCATCCTCAGTGCGTGCGTGGATTTCAATTGAAGCCGCTCGATCAGCATCTAGCGGCATACAACACACCGCCTGGTGTGAGCACACCCATTTAGCCTTCACATACAATGGCATGCGACATCCCAAGAGATCAGGCACGCATGCACGAGGTGCGTGCAATCTAGAGTGTACATTGGTGATCCGACGGTTGGGATGCATCCTTACTTGATCCAATATGCAAGCATGGATGACAATGGTGGCGAATGATGGCCTTCAGAGACGTCGAAGGTAGGTTTTTAGTGACTTTTTAAATGTCGCCCTTGACCTATACCCGAGATACCCCCTCCTCCCACAACTATATAAAGCCATACACCCCTCCCATTTCTCACCATCCCTTCTTATGCTCTCCTCACCTACTCCAGAGCTCAAAACACACTTTGAGCTTGTGTCCCAAGCCTTTGGGATGCTCCACTAGAGAAAAGAAAAAATATTTTCCACCCTCTCATCAGCATTCGTGGAGCTCTCAATGGTCGTCTTCTCAACTCCATTCTAGGAAGCAGATCACGTCGCAATGCCATCCGTCATCCCCTCATCTTCCGACACTGTTTTCCTTCCTCCAACTCCTCAACATCTTCATCTGGGCCACATAAACGTAGCTTCGTCCTCCGAGTAGTCGACAAAGAGGATTTCTCTCACCCCATTTCCCTTTTACTACTTTCATAGTGTAGAAGCATTTGTAATAAACATTTGTCAAGAATTTATCTAAAAGTCATTTTTGATTCTCTCTTTTCCTTCATACTTAGCAAGTAGAATAGTTTTTTCTTGCTTTCTAAAATAGCTTATTATAGATAATATTCCTACTTGTTCCCACACTATCATAAAATGCAAAAAAAATAGCACATACAAAATACCAAAAAGAAACAAAGCGAAATGCAGATTTCAAGAAACAAATGTTGCCTTCCTGTGTTCGACCCAGAACTCCCTTTCAAGTTTCGGTATAAATTTTATTTGATAGCGAATTTTGCGACTGCGATGACAGGTTTCCCGAAACCCTAACTTTTCTTTACGAAAACCCGTTCATCATTTTGGCACCGTTGCTGGGGAGGCAACGAACTTTGATTCTATTTTTCATGTTTTTTCACATTATTTACATATTTTTCTAACCTATCTTTCTTCTTCGATTTACTATCTTGCAAGAACCTGATCAAGGAGCTGAAGGCGATAGATTCGAGTAAAGTGCGGGTATAGATATTTGCAAGTTTCCCCCCACTTCCCTACCCACTAATTCAATTTGCCACCTTAATAATCAAGACCTAATCTACTTAAGTGTTTTCACTAACCCTAGGAAAGAAATTGTTTGTCTTGTTTGCCACTTCCACTCATCTCACTCCCGTATAAAAAAAAACTTAAAAAAAATATATACTTTCTAATTGTGGGACAAAATCAACATATACACTACACACACCCACATTTGAGGCACATAACATCTTTTTATTATACCTACTCAACTAGGATTCCAACCTGTGGAACAGGTACACGCATCAGCACACATAAAAGAGTAGAAATCAGATTAGGTTAATCACCTTTTGTGTGCCTTAATTGCTGTGCATCTGGGCCAATTGGTTGAATTGTTTGGGTTGCTCCACCTAATTTAAAACTGATTCATCTTGTAGCTTCCCCATAGAAATCAAATAGTTAGGTCAAGCCAAGCACTCCATATTTTCTTAATTCATAAAGGAAAATACTTCAACCCGTGCTTTCAAACTTGGTTTGCCTCTCAAAAACTTGGTTGAATCACCTAATATTTGAATCCTAAAAGATACTAAGCAAGATTCGAATCCTAAAACTCACTTCATCCTCAATAATCTTGCTTGAAAACTCTTGGTTGTGCACATTCACACATCCTCAAATGAACTATTAAGGGCACAACCCATTAACAGGACCCATCAGATTCCGAAAGCACTACTATCCCAAGCCTAACTAAAATTGAGTAGGCATTGGCCATATGATTCACAAAGTCCATTTCAGGGTACTCTCTCGAATGCACTTCGAATTAGTGACATCTGCTTGCTTCAAAAGGTGCTAAGTTGGGGGACCCGATTGGTAAACGACCTAAGTAGGGGTTTGGCATAATTAGCAGCCTTCAGGACACGCTTCCCCTACTTCGCCGACCCAACTTTACTATCTTCGGGAGTAAGGACAACACCAAATTCATGGTGTGGTTAGAGTTTATTTCTGAGGCATAGGTCCTTAGGCTACCCAATTTAAGGACAGGCTTGCATTTTTGTGCTGCAGGGTTCAATTTTCTTTCCCCATCCTTCTGACTTCCTTCTAGTGCATGCTTGGAAGGAGGTCATTTAACCATCGCTTGGAAGGACCATTAGACCATTCCCGGAGGTTAGAGGTTGAGTTATAGTCAAGCAGATCCCATGGCTGATCAATAACCACCTCCCCCACCCCCGAAATGGCAAGAGCTAATTTAGAGGTAGTTGGAAGAATTATAGCAGATGCAGCAATGGTTCCAATGAATCAATGGTCAAGGTGCTTAGCCCTTGAAAGATTTCTATGATCCTTCAAATTACGGGAATGTCCCGGCATCATGATTCCCACCGGAGACATAGAAATCAAGCCCTAGGTCTTAAGTTTGACTAAACATTTCCTTGGGCTTGACATGGAGGACCCATTCTAGCACATGGAGGATTTGACAACCTTGGTTCAGACCACCAATGCTAGTAATGTGAATGAAGAGCAAATGATCATGAGGCTTTTCCCCCATTCTCTCAAGGATAAGGCCGCACATTGGTACCAGACCATTGGAAGACCAATAGAAACATGGGTTGCTCTTAAGTCAACTTTCCTGAAGAAATTCTTCCCAATTGGATAGACTAATGCTTTGCGATGAGCGATTACCACTTTCGCCCAACGACTGGGGAAACCATTTCATGGTGCCTGGGAGTGATTCCAAGATATTTTGAGGAAGTGTCCACACCATGAGGTGTCGAAATGGCAACTTGTGCAGATATTTTATCCCAGGTTGGTCGAACAACTCCGTAATCATGTGGATGCCTCCTACGGAGGTAATTTCCTCAACAAGAGTGCAGATAGCACATATGGCCTATTCGAGGAAATGGGTGAGAATTTGATAAATTATGCCTCCATGGATACTTTCAATCGGTCCCAACAACCTAGGTCAAATGCTAATGAGATTCAGAACTCTCATTCATTTGACATGGAATTGATTTGCAACAAATTGGATAAGGTGGACCTAGTTGCAAAAAGGATGCAAGAGTGGATGGCTGGAAACTCAGGAAACAGTTCTATGCCCACTCAATCCTAGAATTCGAATTTCCATCCCTCACGAGCTTCCACAGGGTGAGAGTTCGTGAACCAACTTGAGTCAGCTCAACCTATGAGCTAGAATTTCTCGAAACCTTATGGGTTCCAAACTAGGGCCTTTGATCCAAGTTTTTTTGATCCTTCCTTCTCTCCATCCTCGCCCTATGAGGATGCATATGCGATATAGGAGAATGCTAGGTCCAACCTGTATTCCAACCTGGGTTGGAGGAACCACCCTAACTTTTCCTAAAAAAATAGGGGCAACAGACCCAAACACGACCTAGCAACTATGCACCTCAAAGACCTATGGGTCAGGGTCAAGTATACACCTAGTTGCCCTGAGATCGATTACTCAGCCATCTTGGAATGCTAAACAATCCACAGGGCAGACTGATTTAAACTGGTAGATGGTAGAAATGCAAGGATCCATGCTCCATCTTATGCAGCAAATGAAGACATCATTGCATAACTTGCAATCTGGCCTTATTGCTAACACCTGACAGCCCAGATCTCTACCATCCCAACCCGTACCCAACCCTCGCAATGTACAAAATCAGGGCAATAGAGCCCAAGGGCAAAGGAATCAGAGGGACCCACACACACATGCTCAGGTGGTTGAGCAGGGTTCTTCTTCATCTTCTAACCCTAGTTATCTAGTTAACCAATCCCCTCCTATCTTTCCTAGCCCTCCCCATGACCCGAACCCATATGCATCTGCAAATTCTGTCACCTTGTGGAATGGGAAACAAACCCAAGACCCTAAACTACCTTCTAGCAACCAAAACCCTGGGGAGCCCAAGGGAGAAAAGGAGGAGGTTGAAGAAGAAAACAAGGCCCAGGGATTTGAAATAAAGGACACCACCCACATCCTGTTCCCTGAAGCCTCATTGAAAACTAGGAAGAAGAAAACCCTAGATAGAAACAAGGAGCTCCTGAATTTATTCAAGAGTGTAGAGGTCAATATCCCGCTCCTCGACGCTATTAAGCAAATCCCGATTTACACTAAATTCTAGAAAGATCTATGTACCCAAAAGCGTAGGCCAAAAGAACCCACTCAAGGAAGGTGATTCTCTTTGAGCAAGCGAGTTTTGTTATCCTGCATCCCTTCCTTAGAAGGGAGATCTAGGTGCCCCTTTGATTTCATGTGTCATTGGGGATTACACTTTTGATAGGGCATTATTGGATCTAGGTGCATCCATCAACCAAATCCCGACCTCTCTTTATGAAGGTTTGGGTTAGGTGGACTCAGGCCAACCTAAGTAATGCTACAATTAGCAGACTGTTCGGTCACCACACTGAAAGGCGTTACTAAGGACATTATTGTCAAGGTCATGGACTTCTATTTTCCTATAGATTTCCTAGTCCTTGACATGGATGCACCTGAAGATTTGAGGAACACACCCATCATTCTGGGGTGCCGGTTCCTAGCTACTGCCAAGGCTAACATCAATTGTGAAAGTAGTAGTATGGAGATCACCTTTGGAGACAAGAAATTGACATTTGATATTTTTATGGTGATAAAAGGATTTGAGGATTGTGGATTTATTGAGGAGCTCGAGGATGATGATTTCAATGTTGAGATGTGTATGTTGATCAATGTACTTAAGGACTTGACCAGCACTAGTGAACCTAACCCAAAACCTTCCATGCCAGACTTGCCACACCCTGAAGAGGTTGTTGATTTGGTTCACTCCCAACCTCTTCCGTTGGACCATCCTGATGAATCTTCATCAGCATCCTCCTTACCCTCTATACTGAACCCACCTCAGCTAGAATTGAAACCATTGCCTGAGAATTTAAAATACGACTTCTTAGGACCTAAGAATACACTCCTCGAGATTATCAGTGCTGATTTGACTAAGGAGCAAGAATTGGGATTGATTAAGTTCCTTAAGAAGATAAAGAGGAAATTGGTTGGACCATCAATGACCTTAGGGGGATCGAGCCATCTTACTATAATCATTGTATTTTCATGGAAGATGGATCCCTCCCTTCTAGCAAGATGCAAAGGAGACTAAACCCTAATATGCAAGAAGTGATCAAGAAGGAAACAATCAAGTGGCTTGATGCAGGCATTATTTACCTGATCTCAGATAGCCTATGGGTTTGCCCTGTTCAGATTGTGCCTAAAATGATGAGGATAACCATCATGACTAATAAGAAAGGGGAATATTTCACCACCCATTCAACTTCCACTTGGAGAGTTTGTATTGATTATAGGAAGATGAACACAGCCACCAAAAAGAACCATTTCCCTTTGCCATTCATTGATCAAATCCTGGAAAGGTTAGCTGGGAAAAAGTACTTTTGCTTCTTGGATGATTATTCAAGATATAACCAAGTCCCTATCCATCGTGAAGACCAAGAAAAGACAACTTTCACATGTCCTTATTGAACCTTTGCATTCTATAGGATGCCTTTTGGGCTTTGCAATGAACCCACGACTTTTCAAAGGTGCATGTTGGCCATCTTTTCTAACATGGTGGGAGATTGTCTTAAGGTGTTCATGGATGATTTCTTCATTTTTAGAGATTCCATTGAGTCATGCCTAGCTAACTTGGAATTGATCGTCAAGAGATGCATGAAGACACGACTGGTCCTTAGCTGGGAAAAGAGCCACTTTATGACTCAAGAAGGAATTGCCTTGGGTCATGTGGTCTCTAATCGGGGAATTGAGGTTGATAAGGCTAAGGTGGATGCCATCTCTAAACTTTCTCCACCCACATCTACGAAACAACTCCAATCATTCCTAGGTCATGAGGGTTTTAATCGAAGATTCATCAAGGACTTCTCGAACGTTGCTCGACCCTTGAGTAGCCTTCTAGCCAAAGACACGTCGCTCGAGTTTAATGAATTATGATGCAAGGCATTTGATTTATTGAAATCGGAAATCGCCTACGCCCCGGTGTTGCAACCACCAGTCTGAACAACCACATTTGAGATTATGGCTGACGGATCTGATTATGCAGTCAGGGCTGTCTTGGGTTAGAAAATAGATAAGAAGCCCTCTGTTATCTACTATGCTAGCAAAACTCTGGACGAGGCCCAGAGGAACTGCACCATTACTGAAAAAGAGTTGCTAGCTATAGTCTTTACTTGGGAAAAATTTAGGGCTTATCTTCTAGGTTCTCATGTTATCATCTACACTGACCACTCGACCTTGAAACATCTCTTAGCGAAAAAGGATGGCAAGCCCCAGCTTATTCACTGGATTCTTTTACTTCAAGAATTTGATTTTAAAATGAAAGATAAATACGGGCCACAAAATGTAGTGGCGGATCACCTCTCGAGAATCCTGATTAGTTCACCTCATCTGAATATCCCTATCTTTGATAATTTTCCAGATGAGGCTGTCTTTACAATCTCGGGTATCCAAACACCCTAGTTTGCGGATATCGTTAATTATTTGGTCATTGGTCAGATCCCCTAGGATTGAACCAAGCAAAGGCAGGATAGACTTATATCCGAGGCCAAATATTATTTTTAGGATGATTCTGAGCTGTACCGCATCGACGCCGACCAGATTATTCGCTGATGCATCCTGGAAAATGAGTTCTATAGTGTACTTGAGTTCTGCCATGCAGCTACGTGTGGTGGACACTTTTCCGAGAAAAGGATGGTGGCAAAAATTTTGCAATTCAGATTTATTGGTCGCCATTATTTAAGGATGCCCAGGAGTTCTCAAGGTCGTGCGCCCGATGCCAGACACTCAAGAACATGGCCAAGAGAGACATGATGCCCTTAATCCTGATACTTCCCATCAAAATTTTTGACATTTGGGGCATCGATTTCATGGGACCCTTTCGTTCTTCATTTGAACACTAGTATATTTTGGTTGTTGTGGATTTCGTGTCTAAATGGTTGAGGGAATTCCTGCCTAGACCAATGACCACGAGATGGTCATCGATTTTGTGAAGAAAAATATCTTTAGTCGGTTCGGGATTCCTTGGGCCATTATCAGTGATGGTGGCACTCAATTCGCTCATGCTCAGTTCTAGAATTTACTGGCAAAATACAAGGTGAATCATCAGATTTCCACACCCTACCACCCACAGATGAACAGATAGGCAGATGTCTCCAATCGAGAGATCAAGAACATTCTGTAGAAAATGGTTAGGCCTGACAGGAAGGATTGGACCCAGAAGTTGGATGATGCTCTTTAGGCTTACCATATGGTGCACAAAACACTTATTGGTATGTCTCTATTCCATCTAGTGTTTGGTACGGAGTGTCACTTACCCGTAGAATTTGAACACCAGGCATTTTCGACCATCAAGAATTGTAATATTAACCTAGAGTTAACCAGGAAGACCAGGAAACTCCAATTATTTGAGTTGGAGGAGCACTAATTGGGAAGGCACTAAACTCAGCATGTGTATAGACTGTTTGGAGTTGACTAGAGTTTCATGGAATTTAGGTGATATTCTTCATATTCTACCCTCTTGTAGGCTTTTATTTTACAATGAGGACATTGCATTAGCTAGGCATGGGGGGGTGGATACTTTGTGATTTAATCATGTTGTTAGCCTATAACAGTAATCTCCTATTAGTTATAAAAAAAAAAACTAGAATTAGGAGTAGACAACTTAGGCATTAGGAGTTGCGAACTTTAGGAAATGATACTTTAGGATCTGAACACTTAAACTCTTTAGGTCTTCGGGTTTAATCAGCCCGAGTGACCACTAAAATGTGGACTTGGTCTTGAGTCCTCGCCAAGTTAATTTTATTTTAATTTGGTAAATAAATTAAGGTGATAAGTGCACGACTTATCAACCCACTGATGGTTGGTTCCACTCAACTCAGTAATTAAGTTAATTTCACTTAATTAAGAGTAGAAGAAATCACTTAGATTAACTTGAAGTTATGTCGATTATGTAGTATAGAGTCGAATTAACTTAACATTTTAGAAATTTTTACTGGTTGAGTCCAGGTCGTTCACTGGGAGGCATAATTATTTTCTCTAAATTCACCAATTTTCTTTTATCTCTTTAATTTTAGGAGGTATAACTAATTTGATTTTCAAAACATGAATTTTGTCAAAATATTTAAACTATAAAGAACATACAAAATTCCATATGCAAACATATTTACTAAAAATGTTGTACGTTATTAACAAGTAAACATGCTAGCTTTTTCAATTTTATTTCATTATAAGAAATTAAGGCAATTAAAGAGTTATCCAATTAAAGCATGCCTTTTACAATTAAGAACAAAAAGTAATTATGCAAGAGAAAATTCATTTATTTTCATCTCTCTTCAGCCCCTAATCTTCTTCTTTCTTTCTTTTTTTTTCTCTCATTTATTTTCTTCTCTCAAGCTCTCTTTCTTCTTACCTTTCTTGTGTTGTTCCTGCCTTCTTATCCTCCTTCTCTTCTTCCTTTTTCCCTTTAATCTTCTCCTACCTTCTTTTCTTCCCTTAGTTTTTCTCTTTTGTTCCTTAGTCTCTTTCTTTAACACTTCTTAGTGCCTGTGCCTTCTCCTTTAGCACTTAGCATCCTTCAGCAGCTTCTCTTTTCCTTAAGCTTTCAGCTGAATCGGGTTTTTTTTACTTTTTTAACCAAAAGTTTTTTTTTTTGTGACGAGGTCCTTTCAAGGATACACAGCACCCTGAGACCAGGGTGGGACCAGACCCTACTCGGTCCTCGCTTAATCTCAGTTGGGTTGGTTTTGGTTCAATCGTTAATCGGTTCATAGTCTTGAGCCGCATTGGCTCAACCCGGCCTCCCAAGCCACACTCGCCCTCCCAGGGCACAATCATTTCCACACCCCCCCAAGGGTGCACACCTATAGGCATAAGCCTGCACACACAGAACACACAATGCTCAGATCAGATCAGAAGGAATCAGAACCGATGCACCGAGCGCTGACGACTGCATAGCCATAGGAACAAATTGGTTTTATCCAAAGGCGCGCGCTCGTGAATATTCGAGGTGGGACAAACCTACCCCTTCCAGACCCGAATTCAAACGTTCATAACTTTCTACCCAGAGCTCCAAATTGAATGATTTCAAGTTTGTTGGAAAGCTCTAAGGGTAATCTACACAATTTCAGGGTCAATTTAATGTTTTAATGATGTTTTGCTCTTCAATTTAAGAGATGAAATCAGGGGTTCCTACGGGGTTTTTAAAAGCCTGGAAAGTGTTTTAAATCAGGAGAGTCCTCAGATGGACTTCTCTCATCTATTTAAAGGTCTGTATATGTTATATAAACAATTCTACTTCTGTTAGGATAGATTTTAAACTCTTAAGACCTACTGAACCTGCAGAGAAGCTTTTCTCTTCTCTAAAAGTTTCAGAGATTGATTTTCAGATTTCGATAAGTGCAACAGACACTTTAAAGTGTTCCTAATCTATTTAGATTAATTCTAAGGGTTATAACAGATCAATCTGGGTAGGTTTTAAGTTTGAATTTCATCAGAACAGTGCTTCTGTTGGTTTGGGTTCGAAAGTAACCCAAATTGACAGAAACATAACCTTTACTAATTACATCATCTGAGCTTACTTTAATTAATTTCAGATCATCAAATAAGATCCCAGAAATAGTTTTCACTCCTCAAAATCTCAATTCAAGCTCAGAACACCATTATCAGACTCAAGTTTGACTATGGAAGCTTAAAGATTGACTTTCTGTTTAAAGCTTCCTCTTAAGAAATTAATGCTTCAATCAGAGTCTCCTCATAATCAGAAACTTATTTAGATCTTTAGATTTGTGTTCTATCCTTAATTCCTAGGGTTTCAGGCTCGCCACCTTAACTAAAATAGGTGTGTGTTCGACAGAATAAAGGAAAGATTGCTACAATGATTTGAAGGTTAAAATAGCTTTAGTGCGATGCTCCTTAAATGTTTCTTAAATCCTTCATAACAGACTTCTCCAACTCGCCGGAGTTGGGGAAGAAGAAGTTCAAATCTATAGCTCTAGTGGCTAAATCCTCAAACAAATATCTTTAAAATAATCAGTAATCCTTATTAAACTATTCTGGAGCCACTTAGCAAGTTTAAGAGGCTGTAACACAAAAATGGCTCATCGGAGCTCGTCGGAGCTCCGGTGAGTCCAGAAAATGTAGAGTTGTATGTACAGAATGACAAAATTAACCATTTTTAATCTAGAAATGATCCTGAGGTTACAAAGAACCTCTTTATCACATTAAATTCTTCATTTGTTCATTGAAATGTGAGATTTAACAGTAAGTTTGTTTCTTAAAAGATTTCAGTGGTTAAAGCTCAGGACTTGATTTAACTACTCGATTGAGAAGTTAAATCAAGTCAACAGATGTTATTATTCATAAATATATATTTAATTTATAGTTTGAACTGTTCCTGAGCCGCCATGGACAGCGAGCTCAAGAACTAAATTAAGATTTAGGCATTTAATTATAGATGATAATAATGGGTAATATAATGTCGATTAGGGTTCATTAGTGGTGATAGGTGATGTAAGAACCTAGTGAAGGTGGAATTAGGTCGAGTACTGTCACCATAGACAGTGTCAGTAGTCGGTGAAGGTGAGATTTGAATTAGGCATTTAGGTGATTTAATTAATGATTAAGTGAATTAGAAGTGAACATGGAAGATACAGGAAGGCGTACAGTGTATTAAAAGACAAAATTAAAGCTCTGGCGAGCTCAAGGAACTCACTGGAGTCGGAGGAGATGAAACTAAAATCTGAAATTACTCTAACCTAACTAACTAAAATAACTAATTAAGCTAGCCAACTCCTACTCCTAGTCTACTGTTACCTGGATGAAGGGCTCAATAGGGTTCCGCCGAAGTCTCATTGTGGACGACGAAATCAGAGGGTGGAAGAAAGATCTCTGGCAGGAGGATTTGAGGTGGAGCAGAGGAATCCTTAGGTCGGTGCCTTTGCCAGAAGTGCGGAAGACCACGGCGGATCTCCTCGGCTACTTAAGATGGATGGAGGAAGTCGGAAGATGGAATGGGAAATTGCCGAAGGTTTGGAAGAATAGCCTATTGGGTCGGCTGCAGTGTTAGAAGAGTGAAGGGAGCCAACTTGCCTAAAATCGGAGGTGTGAGGGGGTATTTATAGCAGTTTGCGGCGAAAAGAGAGGTAGGGTCTGGCCGAAGAAGGAGCTCGAGGAGCTTAACTTCCGTTGTCGTATCCGACGATGGTGAAGTTATCTCCCACTGAAAAATAGGATTCTCGGTTAATCCAGACCGATGGATGAAGTGTAGGTGGTGAGCGCAAGCTGCAAGAGCTTGGGTAGAGAGGAATGATGTCGGCAGGGTGGTGATCGCGCAGTGGGATGACTCTCTGCCGCCAGCTGTTCATTCGGCTGGAGACGAAGAAGACGAAGAAGACGAAGAGGGACTTAGAAGTAATAAAACTTAAGGACCTGTATGAGAAATAAGGACTCGACTGTAATGAAAAGTAAGGACCAAAATGCAAACCCAGGTTTTGAAGGTTTATTTTAACTTAAATCTTTTCCAACTTTTTATGTATGTTAGTAAATATTATGTTTACACCTTGAATTTACATTTTTTACCTTTTTAGGTTAATTTATTAGATTAAGTAAAATCACTTAAGTTATTACATACTTAGGCATACATTATATTTAAGTTACTTATCTTATTAATTAAGGAAATGATTAGTAAGATTTCGAGTCCAATTATTATCTAAATTATTAATAATGTTAATTGAATGATAAAATGTCATTTTTAACTTATTTTAAGGTCCTTAACTAAATATCCCTTATTCTATAATTAACCCTTATATATTCATAACCTTAGCTAATTAACTAGGAAGACTAGTTAATTAGGGGTAATTAGAGATCATGATGAGTGTCTCATCACCCAACCTTTGATTTGAGGGGACGTTAAGTATAAACATCTACACACTATTTGCACAGACTCGCTTTTCGATGGTTTTTACAGCAATTAGGTAGCTAATTAGCTTTCTAGGGTAGTGCTGCTGGCAAGTTATCATGCGTAACAACCCATTGACCAATTGTCCAGAGCCCAACTAAATGACCATACTCATTCTACTGCTTTTAGGTAAATCTTAGATCAGGGAAGCTACCTACTTAGAAAAAGAAAAAAAATGATACTCAAAAATAAAAAGAAGAAAGAAAAAGAAAAAAAGAAAAATGAGAAAAATAAAAATAGAAAAATAAACAATACTTCACCACACTAGTATGGCTGGCAAGTTCTCATGGTTAACAACCCATTGGCTGGTTGTTTAGAGCCCAACTCACAAAAATGTATAAATAATTCCCAAAACAAATAGGGAAGAAATGAGTAAGTACAATAAACCAGGGAGATATACACTGGGTGTGCCCTTGTGTTTACCCCATAAAAAAATAAAAAAAGTAGGGAGAAAGTTACTGATCGGAAAGAAAAACCTTTAGGTAAAAACTCTTAAGGTCACCTAGGGTCATAGAAACCTGAAGTTTGTTTTAATGACCACCTAGTGAGTTTATCACCTTTAACAAGATGCTTAGAACTTCAAGTTCTTTTCGAGTCTTGGATGGTTTGGGTAGACGAAGAAAGCTAGCCCAAAACCTAAAACTCAAAATTTCAAAAGAATTAAAAAAGAAGAAAAAGCAAAAAAATGTATCTTCCTTTTTCAAATAAGGAGAGGACTTGAGCGGTCTGCATTTTGGCAGACACCTAGGCACTGTTGAGTTTTTGTAATTAGGTCCTTAGTTGAGATTTTCTAATGCAATCCACAAATCTTGCATAAGTAATCAAATCTTGATTTTATTTTTATGTATAGCATTTAGGTTAATTTTGCTAGGAACTAGCAAAAGATAGCCATGGGTTATGATAAATATGCATTTATTCATGATAAATGTCTACTTATGTAATTCCTAAGCTTAACATTGCATTTAGCATTGTGAATAATGTATAACATTCATCACATTGCATTTAGAATAATTTTTATAAATTCCATAGTAATTCGTATATTATTGTGGCCAGGAGACAAGCAGATGCATTCCGGAGCTTTAAAATAAGAATCCAACCATATGGATGGATTAGGATGGACGATCGCAACCCAATAGTGGGAAAATCTATCCAATCTGATATTCGTAGCACTTTCAAGGAGCAATTGAAGATGGACAGCTCATCCGAACCACCCAAGGACTACCCTAAGCGCCCCAACCATCTCGCCCTTGCATCGTAGCCATTGGATCAAGATCCAACGGCTGGGATGCCTCCGCGCCCTCAGCAACAAATTCCTCCTCGAGACATATTAGCACCCGCAGTGCAACGGTGGGTGAACGCACTCGCAAATCGGCGACCAGCATTCGAAACCTCCCACACCGCCTACATCCTTAGTGCGCGTTGATTTCAATTGAAGCCACTTGATCAGCATCTGTGGCATATAACGTACTGCGTGGCGCGACTAGACCCATTCAGCCTTCACGTTTGATGGCACGCGACATCCCATGCGATCAGGCTAGCATGCACAAGGCGAGCGTGATCTAGAGCGTCCATTGGCGATCCGACGGTTGGGATGCATCCTCACCTGATCCAGCCTACTTGTGCGGATGACAGCAGTGGCAAATGATGGCGTTCAGCAATGTCAAAGGCGGGTCTTCACCGACATTTTAAATGTCTCCACTAACTCAAACCCGAGATACACCCTCCTCCCACCATTATATAAGGCCCTACACCCCTCCCATTTCTCATCATCCATTCCAATGCTCTCCTCACCTACTCTAGGGCTCAAAACACACTTTGAGCTTGTGTCCGAAGCCTTTGGGATGCTCCACTATAGAAAAGGAAAAGTATTTTCCACCCTCTCATCACCATTCATGGAGCTCCCATCAGCCGTCTTCTCAACTTCATTCTAGGAAGCAGATCACGCAGCAACGCCGCCTGTCCTCCCCTCATCTTCTGATGTCGTTCTCCTTCCTCCATCTCCTCAACATCTTCATCTGGGCCACGTCAATGCAACTTCGTCCTCCGAGCAGTCGAGAAAGAGGATTTCTCTCACCCCTTTCCCTTTTACTTCTTTTATAGTGTAGAAGCATTTGTAATAAACATTTGTCAAGCCTTTATCTAGAAGTAGTTTTTTTATTCTCTCTCTTACTTCATACTTAGCAAGTAGAATAGTTCTTTTATGCTTTCTAAAATCACTTAGTATAGATAATATTCTTGCTTGTTCCTACACTATCGTAAAATGCAAAAGAAATAGCAAATAAAAAATACCAAAAAGAAGCAAAGTGAAACCCGGATTTCAAGAAACAAACGTTGCCTCCCCGTGTTTGACTCGAGACTCCCTTTCGAGTTTTGGTATATATTTTATTTGATAGCGAGTTTTGTGACTGCAATGATGGGTTTCCCAAAACCCTAACTTTTCTTCGCAAAAACCCACTCATCATTGCACAATCCAAAGGACATCCAGTGGAAAGCAAAGGTTTTGTATGGGTAGGTGAAGGTCATTTTTTCCTGGTCATCAAGGTGAATTGCCACCTGATTATAGCCTAAATAGCCATCCAAAAAGAAAAAAATCTATTCCGTACTAGTCTTTCCTTTATCTGATCAAGGAAGGGCAAGAGGAAATGATCTTTCTTCGTGGCTTGATTGAGCCTGCAGTAATCAATACATACTCGTCATGAGCCTGTAATCTATGTTAGAATGACTTCTCCAGACTCAGTGGTTATGATGGTAAGTTTGTGCTTCTTAGGTTCTACCTAAATAGGACTCACCCATTGGCTATCACATATAGGGAAAATGATTCCATTGTCTAACCACTTAATCATCTCATTCTTTACCACCTCTTAAAGTGTCGAGTTCAGTCTATGTTGTGGCTATCTAGTGGATCTAGATCCTTCTTCAGTGAAAATCCTATGTGTGCAATAAGAAAGACTAATGCCAGTTAAGTCTGCTAAACTCCATGCTATGGCCTGTCTATGTGTTCTCAGGATAGAAATGAATCATGATTCTTGATCAGAGTTTAGATGAGAATTGATAATCATAAGATAAGTCTAATCTTTTCCTAAGAAGACATACTTAAGAGAATCAAGTAAAGGTTTAACCTCAATAGGTGTAGAATCAAGGGAAGGAGCAAGATAGGAGATATTAGAAGATCCTAAAGACACTAAAGGAATTGGAGGTGAGTCCAAAGTTTTACTATCAGGTGTCTCATGAAGAGTCAAATCAGAAGTCAAAGGGAGTTGAGGGTCTAAAGTAAGTAACTTAATAAAGGCATCCTCAACCATCTTATCCAAAGAATCCAAGAAATAGATTTCCTCAATAAAGCTACAACATGATCCCTTTTGAGCATGAAAAATATCTATCTTCATTTTCTAGTCTCCAAACTTTAACTCTAATAGGCCCTCCACACAATCTATGGTCGCCTCAGCTGACGCCAAGAAAGGTCTTCCTAGTATGATGGGTGTATTCTATATATCTTCAAGGACTTCCATGTCAAGGAAAATAAAATCCAAAGGAAAATAAAAGTCCTTGACTGATAAACACACATGAATTCATGATAAAATGCTTATTTATGATAATTCCTAGGCTTAGCATTGCATACCATGTAATAAATACTGGATAACATCCATCACATGGCATTTAGGATAGTTGTATATTATGTACATTAATTCCATCATTTTACATGGCCAGGAGCAAAGGCGACATCATTATGGGCTTCGGATGGAGAATTCAACCGTACGGATGGATTCAGAGCGATGATCGCAGTCCGTCATCGTGAGAATCACCTCGATCGGAGCTCAGTAGTACCCTCCAGAAGAAGAAGATGGACGGCCCAGATGGCGCCACGTGGCACCATCCAGGTCGCCCCACCTGAGCTGGCACGTCCTCAAGCCCACCTCATGGAGGGATCTCAGCCATTGGATCTCAATCCAGTAGCTGAGGGTGGCCTAAACTGCGTGTCAGCAAGCTCTACACTTGACCAAGAGTATGCCTTGGCCAAACGGTGAGGCGCCCTCTCCACAGACGCAAGACACGAGTTCGAGACCCACAGCATCCCCCTCGTCAATTAGACGCGTGTGCATACAGCAGCAGTGGCACCGTAGCGCCAAGTAGTGCATGCGCGCGTGCATGCTAGGGCATATCAGCACGCACGGTAGTAAGGCCTTTGTGCACATGAGGCGGGACAACGCAGTTCGCATGGGCGAGCGCGTGCTCAGATGGCACCAGCATTCAGCGACAGCCTGGTAGACATTCAACGATGCTTACAACCATCACTAATTATTCGCACAGCAGCAAGGCCAGCTGTGGGCGTGAGCGGGCGTGAGCTGCCTACAGTGACACTTACAACGACGACTTCGAGGTCACTAATGGTCCCATGCCTATTCTAGCCTATTTTCATCCACTATAAAAGGACCAACACCCCATCCCTTCCAAGCCATCTCTACCTACTCTACTCCCACCTACTCCTAAACTCTAGCAAGCCTACCAACACTCTGTTAGAGCTTGCTCTCAAGTACCCAAGGAGTCTATTAGCGTAACGGAACTCTGCCCCACCAAATACTCCTTCAGCTTCCCATCCCCATTCATAAGTCACCTAGGAGCCATCCTCCCACCTCCATTCCGGTGGCAGATCATCTTCGCCTTCTCACCTCCATTCTGGAGCTGCGCTGAAGCTTTCCTTGACCTGACATCCTCTTGCTTCTCATCTCCGTCAAACTACTTCCCAACTCCATCCGAGCTTCCACCAAGCACCGTCGTCTCACCGAACAGTCGCTTTAGGAGATTACTTCTCACCTCCCTCTCTTTTTATATTTTCTAGATTATTGTAATTGACATTCATGCAAGATAACATATTTGATTCTATCTCTCTATTGTGATTGTTTATCATCTTATTTCAAAAACAAAAAATATAACAAAACCACAAAACACCAAAAAGAAACAAATCGAAGTGTGGTTTTCATACAAAGTAAACGTCGCCTCCCTGTGTTCGACCTAGGACTCCCTTGGAGTTTCGGTATAAATTATATTTGATCATGAGTTTTGCAACTACGACAACGGGTTACTCAACCCTGATTTCAAACACGCAAAACATGTGCGACCATTTTGGCACCGTTGCTGGGGAGGCAATGAAATTTACTTTATTATTTTCTACGCTTCCTTGCATTTACATAGTACTAACCCCTCCTGTCTTTGATGTACTATCTTGTAGGTACCCTAGCATGGAGATCCAAGTGTTGTAGATCGGAGTAAAGTGCGGGTAGAGTACTTTGTAAGTGTCCCCCACATTACCCCCCCACTAGTTCATTTCACCACAATCATAACCAAGACCTAATCTACTTAGGTGTTTGCATAAACCCTAGGATATACTTTGTTTGTCTTGTTTGCCACCTTCACCTATCCAACCCACATTTTATAAAAAAAATAAAAAGATGCTTTCTGTGGGACGAATCAATTTACACACTTTATACACCCACATCATAGGCACATAACTTGACTTGAATTTCATCTACTCAACCGAGATTCCGACCTATGGACCCGGTACATGAATTCAACACATAAAAGAGAAGAAATCATATTAGGTTAACCACCTTTTTGTGTGCCTTAATCGGTGGTGCATTTGAGCTGATTGATTCAATTATTTGGGCCGCACCACCTAATCTAAAAGAGGTTCATTTTATAGCTACCCCATAGGATTCAATAACTAGGACAAGCTTGGCACTCCATATTTTTCTTGATTTCTAAAGGAAAATACTTGAACACGTGCTTTTAAAAAAAACAAACTTGGTTTGCCTCACAAAACTTGGTTGAAAACACCTAATATTCGAATCCTAAAAGCTATTAAGCAAGAATCGAACCCTAAAACTCACCTCACCATTAATAATCTTTCTTGAAAACCTCTTGGTTGTCCACATTCACACATTCTCAAACAAATCATTAAGGGCACAACCCATTAATGGCCCATCACATTCCAGAAGTACCATTGTCCCAAGCCTAACTAAAATTGAGTAGATGTTGGCCCTAAGGATTGGTTCGCTCTACTGGATCCAGATTGAGATTATTCATGATTAACCCACCTATACTAGTCAATCTGATGTCTAGTTAGGGGAGTAGCATCAAATGACTGTAGCTGGGGGTACATTTGGAATCGGAGGCGCAAGCCAAAGGAAGAGCCTTCTCCCCAGTCCATCCTTCTAACTGGTTGGATTTCCTGGACATAAGTAGAGTAAATCGTCCATAATCGTAGGATGGATTCTGAGAGTCTGTAGACCTTTAGGCTACCCAACCTAAGGACAAGCTTGTATTTTTGTGCTGTAGGGCTCCTTCTCTTCCCCATCCTTCCGACTTCCTTCTAGTGTATGTTTGGAAGGAGGTCATTGGGCCTTAGATTGGAAGGACCTTTAGACCATTCCTGGAGGCAGAGGTTGAGGTTTAGCCAAGCAGATCCCATGGTTAATCAATAACCACCTCCCCCACCCCCGAACCAGCAAGAGCTGATTCAGAGGCAATTGGAAGAAATGTAGCAGATGTAGCAATGGTTCCAACATAGCAGCTCGACCCTTGAAGGATTTTTATGATCCTTCAAACTATGGGGAACATCCCAGCATCATGATTCCCGCTGGGGACATAGAAATCAAGCCCCAAGTCTTAAGCTTGATTAAGCAATTTCATGGGCTTGGCTCAGAGGACCCATTCCAGCACTTGGAGGATCTAACCACTTTAGTTCAAGCCACCAAAGTAAGGAATGTGAACGAAGAGCAAATGATCATGAGGCTCTTCCCCCACTCTCTCAGGGATAAAGCCACACATTGGTACCAGACCATAGGAAGGCTGATAGAAACTTGGGCTGCTCTTAAGTCAGCTTTCTTGAAGAAATTCTTCCCTATCAGAAGGACTAATGCCTTGCGACGGGCGATTACCACTTTCACCAGCGGCCGGGGGAACCGTTTCATGGTTCCTAGGAGAGATTCTAGGAACTTTTAAGTGTCCACACCACGAGGTGCCAAAATGGCAACTCGTGCAGATTTTCTATCACGGGTTGTTTGAGCAACTCCGTAATCACGTGGACGCTTCCTGCAGAGGCAATTTCCTCAACAGGGATGCAGATAGCGCATACGACCTATTTGAGGAAATGAGTGAGAAATCAATTAACTACGCCTCCATGGATCCATTCAACCGATCCCAAAAACCCAAGTTAAGTGCTAATGAGATCCAGGATTCTCATTCATTTGACATGGAATTGATTTGTAATAAATTGGATAAAATGGACCTAGTTGCTAAGAGAATGGAAGAATGAATGTCTGGGAATTTAGGAAACACTTCTATACCTACTCAATCCCAGAATTCAAGATTCCATTCCTCATGAGCTCCCACAAGGCGAGAGTTCATGAACCAACTTGAATCGGCTCAACATATGAGCCAGGATTTCTCGGAACCTTATGGGTTCCAAATTGGGGCCTTTGATCCCAGTTTTTTTTATCCTTCCTTCTCTCCATCCTCGTCTTATGAGGATGCATATGCAATGCAGGAGAATGTTAGGTCCAACACGTATTCCAACACTTATAACTCGGGTTGGAGGAACCACCCTAACTTCTACCGAAAGTTAGGGGCAACAGACCCAAACTCAACCTAGCAACTCTACATTTGAAAAACCTATGGGTCAGGGTCAAGTATACACCCAGTTGCTCCCGAGACCGGTTACTTAGCCATCTTGGAATGCCCAACAATATATAAGGTGGGTTGAGTTAAACTGGCAGATGGTAGAAATGTAAGGGTCCATGCTTTAGCTTATGCAACAAATGAATACATCATTGGATAACTTGCAATCCTTGTTAATTGCTAACACCCGACAACCCGAATCTCTACCATCTCAACCCATACCCAACCCGTGCAATGTGCAAAATCAGGGTAATAGAGCCCAAGGGTACGAGAATCAAAGGGACCCACACGCACATGCTCAGGTGATTGAGTAGGTCCCTTATCATCTTCTTTTAGTTATATGACCAACCAAAGCCCTCCAATCTTCACTACCCCACCTCATGACCCGACCCCATATGCCTTTGCAAACTTCATCTTGAGAAGTAGGAAGCAAACCCAGAACCCTGAATTACCTTCTAGAAATCAAAACCTTGGGGAGCTTGAGGGAGTGGAGGAGATTGAATAAGACAATAAGGCCCAGGGACCAAAAATTGAAAATACCACCCATATCCCATTCCCTGAGGCCCTATTGAAAACCAAGAAGAAGAAAACCATAGATAGCAATGAGGAGCTTCTGAATTAATTCAAGAGCATGGAGATAAATATTTCGCTCCTCAACGCTATTAAGCACATCCCGGCTTATGCTAAATTCTTGAAAGAACTATGTTCCCAAAAGCGTAAGTCGTGAGATCCCACTTCGAGGAAGGTAATTCTCTCTGAGCAGGGAAGTTTTGTTATCCTTCATCACCTTCCTCAAAAGAAGAAAGATCCAGGTGCCCCCTTGATCTCATGCGTTATTGGGGAATACACTTTTGATAGGACACTATTGGACCTAGGTGCATCCATCAACCTAATCCCAACTTCTCTTTAAGAGAGGTTTGGGTTAGGTGAACTCAGGCCAACCTCAGTAATGCTACAATTAGCAGACTATTCGGTCACTACACCGAGAGGCATTATTGAGGATGTAATTGTCAGAGTCAAGGATTTCTACTTTCTCGTAGATTTCCTTGTCCTTGACATAGATGTACCTAACGATTTGAGAAACACACCCATCATTCTTGGGCGTCCGTTCCTAGCTACCTCCAAGGCCAACATAAACTGTGAAAGTGGTAGTATGGAGATCGCCTTTGGGGATAAGAAGTTAGCTCTGGATATTTTTAAGGCGATAAGAGGATTTGAGGATTTTGGATTCATTAAGGAGCTCGAGGATCAGGATCTTCAGACTTGTATGACAACCAGTGAACTCGAGGACTCCACCAGCTTTAGCGAACCCTACCCACAACCCTCCGTGGTAGACCTGTCACATCCTGAAGAGGTTGTTGATTTTGTTCATTCCCAGCCTCTTCCACTAGATTGTCCTGATGAATCTTCTTCAGCATCCTCCCTACCTTCTATTGTATACCCACCTCAGCTGGAACTGAAACCGTTGCCCCAAAATTTGAAATATGAGTTCTTAGGACCTAAAAACATGCTCTCTGTGATTATTAGTGCTGATTTGACTAAGGAGCAAGAATCAAGGTTAATTAAGGTCCTTAAGAACAATAAGGAGGCAATTACTTGGACCATCCACGACCTTAGGGGGATCGAGCCATCTTATTGTAATCATCATATTTTTATGGATGATGGATCCCTTCATTCTCTCAAGATGCAAAGGAGACTAAACTCGAATATGCGAGAAGTGGTCAAGAAGGAGATAACCAAGTGGCTCGATGCTAGGATAATTTACCTAATCATGGATAGTCCATGGGTTAGCCTCGTTCAGATTGTACCCAAGAAGGCGGGAATAACCATTACGACTAATGAGAAAGGAGAAACCTTCACCACTTGTTCAGCTTCTCCTTGGCGAGTCTGTATTAACTATAGGAAGCTGAACACAACCACTAAAAGGGATCACTTTCCCTTGCCATTCATCGATCAAATCCTTGAAAGGTTAGCTGCGAGAAAATACTTTTGCTTCCTGGACGGTTATTTGGGATATAACCAAGTCCCTATCCATCCGAAAGACCAGGAAAAGACAACCTTCACATGTCCCTACGGAACCTTTGCATTCTGTAGAATGCCTTTCGGGCTTTGCAATGCACCTACAACTTTTCAAAGGTTCATGCTGGCCATCTTTTCTGACATGGTGGGAGATTGTCTTGAGGTGTTCATGGATGATTTCTCCATTTTTGGAGATTCTTTTGAGTCTTGCCTAGCTAACTTGGAATTGATCCTCCAGAGATGCATCAAAGCATGACTGGTCCTTAGGTGGGAAAGGAGCCACTTTATGACTTAGAAAGGCATTGTCCTGGGTCATGTGGTCTCTAGTCGGGGTATTGAGGTTGATAAAGCTAAGGTGGATGCTATCTCTAGACTTCCTCCACCCACATCCATAAAACAGATCCGCTCTTTCCTTGGGCATGTGCATTTTTACAGAAGATTCATTAAGGACTACTTGAAGGTTGCTCGGCCCTTGAGTAACCTTCTGGCCAAAGACATGCCATTCGAGTTTGATGAATCATGCCGTAAGGCATTTGATTTATTAAAAATAGAAGTCACCTGTGCCCCGGTGTTGCAACCATTGGTCTGGACAACGCCATTTGAGATTATGACTAACGCATCTGATTATGCCGTCGAGGCTGTTTTAGGTTAGAAGATTGAGAAAAGGCCCTCTATTATTTACTATGCTAACAAGACTCTGGACGAAGCCCAGAGGAACTACACTATTACTGAAAAAGAATTGCTAGCTGTAGTTTTCACTTTAGGAAAATTCAAGGCTTATCTTTTAGGTTCTCATGTCATCATCTATACCGACCACTCGGCATTAAAACATCTCTTAGCCAAAAAGAATGCCAAACCCCGGCTTATTTGCTGGATTATGCTGCTTCAAGAATTTGATCTTGAAATCAGGGATAAAGTCGAGGCACAAAATGTAGTGGTGGATCACCTCTTGAGAATCCTAATTGATTCTCCTCATCTAGATGTCCCGATCTCTGATACTTTTTCAGATGAAACTATCCTTATAGTCTTAGGTACCCAAACCCCCTAGTTTGCAGATATTGTCAATTATTTGGCCGTTGGTCAAATCCCCAGGATTGGACCAAACAACAATGGGATAGACTTGCGTCTGAGGCCAAATATTATTTTTGGGATGATCCCAAGCTTTGACGCATCGGCGCAGACTAGATTTTTCATCGATGCGTCTCGAAAATCGAGTTCCATAGCATACTTGAGTTCTGCCAAACATCTGCGTGTGGTGGACACTTTTTCGAGAAAAAGATGACAGCAAAAATCTTGTACTCTAGATTCTATTGGCCGTCATTATTTAAGGATGCCCAGGAATTCTCAAAGTCATGCACTTGATGTCAGACACTTGGGATTAAGGCTAAGAGAGAGATGATGCCCCTGAACCCAATACTTTCCATCGAAATTTTTGACATTTGGGGCATTGACCTTATGGGACCCTTCCCTCCTTCATTTGGACAGCAATATATTCTGGTCATTGTTGATTACGTGTCCAAAGATATTGAGGCAATGACCACAAGGTGGTCATCGATTTTGTAAAGAAAAATATCTTCAGTTGGTTCAAGGTTCCTCGGGCAATTATCAGTGATGGTGGCACACATTTCACTCATGTCTAGTTTCAAAATTTACTATGAAAATACGGGGTGAATCATCATATTTCCACACCTTACCACCCTCAGATGAACGGACAAGTCGAGGTCTCCAACCGGGAGATCAAAAACATTTTGCAGAAAATAGTTAGGCCTGATAGGAAGGATTAGACTCAAAAGCTAGATGATGCTCTTTTAGCCTATCGTACAGCATACAAAACGCCTATTGGTATGTCTCTGTTCCATCTGGTATTTGGTAAGGCATGTCACTTACTTGTAGAACTTGAACACTAGGCATTTTGGGCCATCAGGAAGTGTAATTTTGACCTAGAGTTGGCTGGGAAAACTAGGAAACTCCAACTATCTGAGTTGGAGGAGCTTCAAAATGATGCTTATGAAAATGCCAGAATCTCTAAGGCAAAGACCAAAGCTCTCCATGACCAAATGATTTCATGTAAGAGCATTGAGTTGAACTAGAAGGTCTGGCTTTTCGATTCTCGATTGAAGCTTTTCCCCAAAAAACTCTGGTCTAAGTGGGATGGCCCGTTCATTATTGAGTAGAGTTTCCTTAATGGGGCCGTCGAAATCTCTGACCCAAAGACAGGTAATATCTTCAAGTTCAACGAATAGCGTCTAAAACACTTTGTTGACCATATGCTCCCTGAACTGGTCTCAAACAATGTTACTCTTACCTTGCCTTAACCACCGCAGGCGGATCATCGCCTAGCTGAAGGCACTTAACTCAGCACGTGTAAAGACTATTCCAAGCTGACCAGAATCCCACGGAAACCAGGTGCTATTCTTCCACTTCTACTCTCCTACATGCTTGTATTTTTAACAATGAGGACATTGCAATAGATAAGCATGGGAGGGTGGATATATCTTATAATCTTTTTGTCAGCTGTAACAGTAATTTCTTGTTATTTGATTCAAAAAAAAAAAGGAGATGAGAACTTAGGCATTAGAAGTTGCAAACTTTAGGAATTGATACTTTGAGACCTGAATACTTAGACACTTCAAGTGTTCAAGCTTAATTCGCCTGGGTGTCCACTTGAAAGTGGACTTAGTCTTGAGTCCATGTCAATTAAAATTCATTTTAATTTGGTAAATAAATTGGGATGATAAGTATGTGACTTATCAGCCCACCCTCTAATTTGGGGACTTTAAGCCTAAGCATCTACTCACTTTTTTTTTCACTGACTCACTTTGTGATGGTTTCTTCGGAAATTAGGTAGCTAATGACTATCTAGGGTGGTATAGCTGGCAAGTTGTCGGTGGTAATAGCTCATCAGCAAGTTGGTCAGAGCCTAGTCACAAGACCATTTTCATTGTACTGCCTTTAGGTAAATCTTATATTAGGGAAGCTACCTACTTAAAGAAAAAAAAATAGAAAAAGGAGAAAAAAAATAAATAAATAAATAAACCACACTTTATCGCACGAGTATGGCTAGCAAGTTATCGTAGGTAATAGCCCATTGGTCAATTGTCCAAAACCCAACTCACAAAAAAAATGCACAATAATTCCTAAAACACATAAGGAAGAAATGGGGAAGTAGAAAAAATTGGGGAGATATACATTGGGTTCGCCCTTGTGTTGACCCCATAAATAAAAGTAAGGAGAAAGCTACCATTGGAAAAGATAAACCTCTAAGCAAGGTCACTTAGGGTCGTAGAAACCCGAAGTTCGTTTTAATGGTCGCCTAGTGAGTCTTTTACTCTTTTCACTAGATGCTTAGCACTTAGAGTCCTTTTCGAGTCTTGGGCGGGTCGGGTAGCCGTAAAAAGTTATCCTGGAACTCTCAAACTCCAAAAGTACAAAAAAATTAAAAAAGAAGAAAAATAAGAAAAAATTTTGTATCTTCTAAAATAAGGAGAGGGCTTGCACGGCCTACATTCTAGCAGACACCCGGGCAATATTGAGTCTTCGTAACAAAGTCTTGGGTTGAAAGTTCCTAAAACAACCAACAAATTATGCCTAAGAGATCGAATCCTAATTCTACTTTTATATATAGCATTTAGGCTAATTTTGCTAGGGACTAACAAAAAGTAAGCATGTGGGTATGATAAACAAACATGAATTCATGATAAAATGCTTATTTATGATAGTTCCTAGGCTTAGCATTGCATATCATGTTATAAATACTGCATAACATCTATCTTATGGCAATTAGGATAGTTGTATATTATGTACATTAATTCTATCATTTTACATGGCCAGGAGGTAGGGCGACATCTTTACATGCTTCGGATGGAAAATTCGACCGTACGGATGGATTCAGAGTGACGATCGCAATCCATCAATGCGACAGTCACCCCGATCAGAGCTCTCTAGTACCCTCCACGAGAAGAAGAAGATGACCCAGATGGCACCACGTAGCGCCATCCAGGCCACCCCACCGGAGCCGGCACGTCCTCAAGCCCACCGCAAGGAGGGATCTCAGTCGTTGGATATCAATCCAATGGCTGAGGGTGGTCTGAACCACGCGTCAGCAAGCTTTACACTTGACCAAGAGAGCACCTTGGCCAAATAGTGAGGCGCCTTCTCCGCAGACGTAAGACGTGGGTTCGAGACCCGCAGAGCCCCCTTCATCAATTGGACGTGCCCTCATTCAATAGCAGCGGCAGCACAGTGCCAAGCAGCGCATGCACACGTGCATGCCCAGCAGAACCTCTGCAAGCATGAGGTGAGACAGCGCAGCTTGCATGGGCGGGTGCTTGCTCGGTTGGTGCCAACTTTCAGTGATAGCCTGGCAGACAATCAGCAATGCTTACAGCCATCGCTAGTTATTCCCATGCCAGCAAGGCTAGTTGTGGGCGTGAGCGGGCATGAGCTACTTACAGCGACACAACATGACTTGGAATGCACAAATGGTCCCATGCCTATTCTAGCCTCTTTTCATCCACTAAAAAAGGACCAACACCCCCTCCCTTCCAAGCCACCTCTACCTACTCTACTCCCACCTACTCCTAAGCTCTAGCAAGCCTACCAACGCTTTGTTAGAGTTTGCTCTCAAACTCCCAAGGCATCTATTAGTGTAAGGGAACTCTGCCCCACCAAATACTCCTCCAACTTTCCATCCCCATTCATAGGTCGCCTTGGAGCCGTCCTCCCACCTCTATTCCAGTAGCAGATCATCTCAGCCTTCTCAACACCATTCTAGGGCTATGCTGAAGCTTTATCGCATGACGTCCTCCCGCTTCTCACCTCCATCATCCTGCTTCCCAACTCCTTCATCTGAGCTTCCGCCAGGCACCGTCATCTCACCGAACAATCGCTTTGGGAGATTTCTTCTTACCTCCCTCTCTTTTTATGTTTTCTAGATTATTGTAATTGACATTCATACAATATATCATATTCGATTCTATCTCTCTCTTGTGATTGTTTGTCATCTTATTTCAAAAATTAAAAAAAAAAAAAAACTCCAAAACACCAAAAAAAAATAAATCGAAGTGCGGTTTTCATACAAAGTAAACGTTGCCTCCCTGTGCTCGACCTGGGACTCCCTTGGAGTTTCGATATAAATTATATTTGATCACGAGTTTTGCAACTACGACGATGGGTTACTCGTAACCCCAATTTCAAACACGCGAAACATGTGCGATCATTGACCCACACTACAACATCCTCCAATGCTCCTTGAGGCATCTTAACTAATTGGTCAGCTAATTGTAGAGACACCTTAGTTGGCTTCAGATTGCCAACCTTGAAATTGGTTAAGAGGGAGGTTGGGATAAGATTGATGGTAGCACCTAAGTCAAGTAGAGTCCTATTGAAAGTGTTGTTTCCTATCATACAAGAGAGTAGAGGGGTGCCTGGGTCTTTCTTCTAAATAGTGAGGTTAGAAATGATGAAACTCACTTGTTTCGAAAGGACAATAGGACTACTCCCTTTCTGAACTCTTGCTTTACACTTAGGTGTACATAGGTCATTAAGAAACTTAACGTAAGGTGGAATGTGGCGGATTGCATCCAACAAGGGGATGTTTATGTGAACTTGCACAAAGAGCTTTACCAAGTCATTGTCAGGAGGCACAGTAGTCTATTTCTTCTTTTCTTTACTCTTCTTCTCTAAAGCCTCTGGAAAAGGTATTGAAGTTGTAGTAGGAGGATCAGTCCTAGGTCCAGAAGAGTTAGGATTAGGAGGAAAATCAGATGGAGTGCAAAGTCCAGGTTGAGATGTAGAAGTCGAAAATGGTGGATCAACTGTGCTTCTACCACTCCTACTAGTGATGACATTCAAATCAACTTGAGTTGTAGACTGTAAATCAGGAAAAATAGGTTGTTGTGGATAAGAAAAGAGTTCAGGTTCATGCAAGGTTTGTGAAATGAGATGTGCTTGACATTGCATAGGAGGTCTAGGATGTGCATACCTCTAGGAAGGTATGTTCCTATGGTTGGGTTGTGCCTGAAATAGAAGTGAATGTGTTTGAAGGGAATTCGTCAAATGTGCTAGTTGGACTCTCATCTCAACTAATGTTGCATCCTATTTTTGCTGCATAGCTATGTTTTACTGCTGTATGTCAGGAAGTGCTTTCATGATCATCCCCAACTGCTCATCTCGTGTAGGTCCAAATTGAGAGTATTAGGTGGGCATTGGATGGTGCTGTTGTTAGGCACGTGGTTGACAACCATGTTTTGGTGGTTGTGGTGGAGGTGGTGCTTGGGTCAGGTGACAAGTCTGATTTTGCGCATTTTGAAATTGTCAGAAATCATAGTATAGTTGCGCTAAACCCTTAATCAAAATATTTAATTATTTACGAAACTCGCATAGATTTCTTTTCTTTTTAGAATTTGAGTCTCGGTCGTTCCTCTCTAGGAGCTGTAAAAATAAGTTGAGATTTAAATCGGCTTTTCTAACCTAAATCTAACCTAACCTAATATTTTTGTCTTTTTTATGTTTTTTGATTTTTATTTTGAGACATAAAATGAAACCTAGATCTAGATGTGCTAGCTAAGACCTAAGTGACTACATGCATCTAAGTGGGGCCATGGTGGCCGTGCATGGTGTGACAAACCCAAAGGGGATGTTCCTAAGTAAACTAATAGGCATGCATCAAAGTGTGAGCCATGAAGATCATAGCATGCATATAAACAAGAATCAAGCAATATTATTTATGGATAATAGTGTCAAACACATCTATGCTAGAAAGCACATAAATAAAAGAAATCCCTAATGCCAGAAAGTTGCCACTAGGGCCATCGACCTTGTGTGAGGGTGTAGGCTAGACCTTGGGTATGCAAACCCGCCTACATGCCTACCAACAAGAGAGGACGACCAAGCAAGGTATGGGAAACCTTGTGGCCGACCAAGATGAAGAAGAAGGGGGAGAAAGAGAGGGGGCATGTGCACCCAAGTGGAGAGAGGAGGGTGTTGCACCCTTTCTCTACCAATAGCTGTCCTTGAGAAGACCTTGAAGATGGTCTCCTCTATGGCCATTTAAGAGGAAAACAAATGGGGCGTGGACCCTCTATGGTGGAGGAAGAAGGCATGCCCACATGGTGTTGCATCCTCATGCTCTTCTTCTAGTTGCCCTTGAAGAAGCTTGGAGGAGAGCTCTTTCTAGCCATCCATGGGGTGTTGGAGGAGGATGAGGAGGACGGCCTTAGGGTTTGGAGAGTGGAAGGGAGGGTGTCGTAAGTTTTGGTGGAGAGAATTGAATTGGAGTGAATCATTTCGTGGCTCTTCATTTTGGCTTTTATGGGAAGGCAACTCCAAAATGGTAGTTGCCACTTTTGGTGGCTCCTAAAATAGAATTTCCACCAATGTAGGATCCAGAGTTGACGCATGGGTTTGGTAGGGGTAGAATAGGGAGGTAGGTTTTAGGAAGGTGTGTGTGTGTTTTTCGTAGAGTAGGGTTGTAGGTTTGGTGAATCTTGGTTGGGTTAACCAACATTAAGTGGGTGTGGACCTAATTAGGCTTAGGAGAGTCTAGTTGGATAGAAGTGAACCTAATTAGCTCTATGTCAAGTCTAATAGGATGTGTGTGTGTTTAAGCTTAGGTAAACCTAATAGGTACAAGTCAATTAGATCCTGGGTGGATCTAATTGGGCTCAGATGCACCCAATCAACTATAGATGCACCCAATTAGGTATGGGATGGTTCAATTGGATTCGGGATAGGATAAGTAGGGCTATGGATAGTGGACTAGGCTTAGGAGGTCTCTAATTAGGTTTCCTAGGGTGTCTGGTGGGGTTCCTAGGTCAAAATAGGCAAGCTAAGGCTTCCAACACCAAAATTAGGAACCAGAGAGCAGTATCAGACATTTAGAATAGTGGTCAGACGTCTTATATTACAAAATTGGATGTCTGGACATTAAATTAAACATCCAATTCCGTGTCAGTATGAGTTCTGCCTTGCTGGATTGTTATTCTGCAGAAATCAGATGTCCTGCAAGATGTCTGGATGTCTTAAAAGTTGCTGGAGAGTGGGTTTTAGGTTTTCTAAGGTGGGTTTTGGCTCCTAATTGTTTGGGAGAGGGATAGGGTGGATAAGAACATGGATAGTGCTATCCATGTTTGGGTTTTGAGGTTAAGGTGTCCTAATGGAGGTCATTTTGGGTTTGGAAGGCTATCCTAGGGTTTCTAAGGGTAAGGATAAGGCTATCCTCCTTGCTCCTCTTATCTGATCAGTCTACTTTTTCCTTTATTGCTTTATTCCACTATCTCCTTCATCCTGGATCACTTTATTATCTGCAAATAGCAATAAAAACTATTAACTAGCAGGATATCACATCTTATTCTAAATAAACTGATGCAATGCATGATATGCAAGATATGAGTGCAATATCCACAATTTAATCTAGGTTCAAACATTATTTAGGTTGATTAGGACCCATGATTGTTGTGCAATCATACCCGCATGCCTAAACTTTGCTAGTCTCTAGCAAATGCCAGACTAAGTGCATGGCTAAGTTATTTACAAGTTTAATCCCTAAAGGACCACTTATTCTTTTTATCAAAGTGCTTGACTAAAGATTTTTCTCCTTTTGTTTCATCTAGAAATCTACAAATCCAGATACGTGAAAGTGCAGCTATTTAGTTTTTGCAATGAAATCGAGTGAAAGGCTTGATTCACCTCTAAAGTCTGTACTTAACCCCTAGTAAAATTCTAGCGGGATAGGTGGACTTCTTCCCTCGAGGTATCCAAGATATTTTTTTGAGTTCCACCTCGACTTTAAGCTTAGGTAGAGAATGTTAGAGGGAAATGGATGTGCTTATTTGGTGGCTCACTCTCACTTGGTGCTCATAGAAATTAATACTATAGAATCTAGATTCCCAAATTATTAAGTAACTCAACTCAGATAAAGATGCGAAAAATCATGCACTCTTTTGGTTCCTTTGTATTCATTTTTCCTTTTTCTTTTTTTTCTTTTTCTTTTCTTTTCTTTCTTTTTCTTAGAGCTCACAATCTCACCAGATTCACACGTATGACCTAAATTTGGTGGTCTCACTTGCCATTAACACTTTAATTGAGTTCCATAACCCTAACACTAAGTCGGAATTCATCAGCTAGTATTCGGGCAGTCAGAAACACAGAAAGATAGGTTAACGCCTTATTTGGTGGATCTCAAATTTATTTGGTGGTATTGCCTCAATGCAACTGAAATAAATACTAAATATTCACACTCTTTTTCTTTGCTTTTTCTTCTTTTTATATATTTTTTTTCTTTTTCAATTTTTCTTCTTTTTCATTTTTTTTTCTTTCCTTTTTTTGTTATGTATAACTTTTTTTTTTCAGCACAACACAAGCTAGCATACATTCATGAATTTTATTGAGGCATTATTAGGGATTGGTGGTACTCAAGAGACATTGGGTGACTTGTTTGGTGGAAGTGCCTACTCACGACACCAGGAAAGATGGATAGGATGGTGTATTTCTGACCTTGACATCCATACCCTCCTTCAGCCGAGGATTCCGTAAAGAATGGTCGTAACCATTCACGTTAGCCCTAGTTTTATGAAAACTCACTCTCTGCGTATTTGCCTTATTTGGTCACTCTCAAAATTTCACGCAAAAATGTATACGCAGGATTCGAGAGTGAAAACTATGCCTAATCTCTGGGTATCACTACCTAATTATCTAGGATTCCAAATTCCTTGCACTAATCTTAAAGCACCATTACACTCTACTCTCATCTCACACTATTTGGTGGATTTTTGGAAGAAAATCTGCCTGACTCCCCAAACATTGTCCAAGGGTTCAGAAAATGAAGCATTGCTTCTTCTCGACAAACTGAAGATGTTCATAAGTCTTCACCATGAATCCATTGCAAAATCTACATGTGAGTGAAAATTATACTGGATTCCAGATTATAGGAATCAACTAGAGGATAAAATCCCTAATACATTCTTTTGATAAAAATCTTATTCATGAATGCAATATATATAAAAGCTATTTGTAACCTTTCAAAGTTGCACTTCGGAAATTTCCCTAATTTGGGTTATATATATCTTGACCCTAATTTAGAATAAAAAGGTGAATGGATGAGTCAAAAGTAGTTGTTGCGGATGACTTTTGCTCCAATGCAAACTGATAAGGACACATCTATTTAGGTTAAAATGCCTATTCATGTATGTTCGTATACTTAGATTTGCATTTCATATTATAAATATTGCATAACATGCTTCATTTTGCATTTAGAGTAGCATATATTACAGGTTAATTAGGTCCTTTTTATGGTCAAGAGAGAAGAAGACTTATTTCAAGGCCTCGGATGGAAGATCAGACCATACGAATCTGATTAAGATGATGATCGGAGTCTAACGCCACTGAAATCGTCTAGATCGAAGAACCGCAGCATCATACGAAGTTCAACGAAGATCAACTGCCAGGGACAAATGTGCCATCCATACGAGTTTCGGATGGAAAATTTGACTGTATGGATGGATCTGAAGTGATGATCGCAGTCTAACAGCACAAGAATCATCTTGATCTGAGCACTATGGCACCCTCTACAAAAGAAAGAATGGACGACCCAGTTGGCACCACGTGGCGCCATCCAGGCCACCCAACACCGGCTAGCAACAGCGCTGTGCACAGCCGCAGTCGCGCGCAGCAGCAACGCACAGCCGCAGCTGCGTGTAGCAGCAACACACCGCGCACAGCGCAGCCGCGCACAGCGCATGCCAGCACGCACGTGCACATAATGCGTGGAGCACAGGCACATGAAGTGCGCAGCAGGCGATGCGCAGGCCAGCGGGGCGAGCACGGATCTCCACTGACATGGGCCTTTAGTGACGCTTGCAGCTGTCACTAATGGTCTACGCGCACCAGAAAGAGGAATTGAAGGGCGAATCTTTAGCGACAGCTGTAGCGACGTTTATGTACGTCAGTAATGACCCAAATGCAAACTTGTTCTTCCTCGTCCACTATAAAAGGGCCTACGCACCACAATTCCAAACCACTTCTTCCTTTCTTCCTCTCACCACCTCCAAGGCTCTAGAAAGAGCTTGTCCCAAGACCGGGATGCTCCTCTAGAGTAGAAAATCAAATAGTTTTCCCACCTCTCATCCCTATTCGTGGAGCATCCTATGGTTGTCCTCTCACTGCCCTTTGGGAAGAAGATCCTCGCCGCAACGCCGTCCTACCCCATCCTCCATCCTCCAGCTTTGTCCTCGTTCATCCTGCTCCTCACCACCTTCCCCCAAGCAACGTCAGAGCGTGTCATCCTCCAAGCGACCGTCGAAGGGGATTTCTCTCACCCCTTTCTATCTTTTTACGCTTTCATAGTGTAGTTTTCTTGCTTTCATAGTTGTAACAAACAGTTGTTCATGAATAGATGATTATTTCCCTCTGTCACTCTCTCTTATATTTTTGCAAGTAGATAAAGTTTTCATCAACCAAATCTCTTGCTTCTTATAAATACCAAAAAGGTTACAAAAGATAAAAACGACCAAAAAGAAATAAAAGTGAAGCGTAGATTTCATAAAATCAAACGTTCGCCTCCCCATATTCGACCCGGGACACCCTTGGAGTTTCGATATAAATTTTATTTGATGGATGCATTTTGCAACTACGATGACAAGTTACTTGTAACCCTAATTTAAAACTCGCGAAACACATGCGATAATTTTGGCACCGTTGCCGGGGAGGTAATGCTCTTTGGTTTTTTTTCCATGTTTTTTTCCACCTTACAAAACTTTTATCTCACTTTTTCTCTGATCTTACTATGATTGCGGGTACTCTTCTGAGGTGGGACAAAGTGGTTAGATCGGAGAAAAGTGCAGATGAAGGTTCTGTAAGTGTCCCCCACACCACCCCCACCTTAGTTTTCATTCCATAACCTAATAACTACAACCCAAATCAACTTAGGTGCTTTTTATAAACTCTAGGATAGATTTGGTTGTTTGTTTTCCACCTCCACTCACCTCGCCATCCACATAAATAAAAAAAAAGTGTTATCTGATTGTGGGATTTTCTGAAAGAGGCACACCTTAACACCCACAACTCTCGACTTAAGGTGCACCATTCCACTTTGATTCTACTACTTAACTGGGATCTAACTTGTGGACCCGGTATAGTTCAACTCAAAACAAATAAGTGAGTAGAAATCTGATTAGGTTAAGACATTGTGTGCCTTAATTTGTGGTGCGAATAGGCCAATTGATTGATTTGTTTGGGCCAAACCACTATAATTGAAAGCGATTCATCAACTAGCTTGCCACGTAGGGTTAATTCTTAGGGCTGAGCTAGTCACTCCACATTTTTTCTCTAATTTCTAAAGGAATATATAATCACCAGTGCTTGAAAAACTTGGAGTGTTCTCCTAAACTTGATTGAATATACCTAAGATTAAACCCTAAAAGCTACTAAACAAGGTTAAACCCTAAAAGACACATTATCAAATAACCTTGTTTGCAAACCCTGGTTGTGCATGCAAACACATTTTAACTGATCATTAAGGGCACGACCTATCTAAAGGGCCCATCACATTCCAAGAGCACAATCATCCCAAGCCTAATGAAAACTGAGTAGACGTTGGCCTTAAGGATTGATTCGCTCTTCAGGGCTCAGACTAAGATTTTTTTGATTAATCTGCTTCTGCTGGTCCATCTGATGTCTAGTTAGGGGAGTAGCGTCAAACGACTGCGGCTGAGGGGTACACTAGGAACCAGAGGCGCAAACCAAAGGAAGAACCTTCTCCCCAGTCCCTCCTTCTAACTGGTTGGATTGACCGAATAAAAGTAGACTAGATCATTTATAATCTCAAGGTGGGTCCTGGGAGTCTATAGGTCTTTAGGCTACCCACATAAGGATAGGTTGATTGATATACTACAGGTCACCTTTCTCTCTTCTGTTTTCCCTCCTTACTTCACCATGTATCCTTCCACTTCTTACACTCATTTCCCAACCTATCTTTCTACCACCACTTATCCCCAAGATGATTACTATTCCGCCTTGACTTGTAATTACTCATGCACTAGCCGGGATGACTTTGATTGGGGAGACGAATCCGAACCTCAGTGTCCAGGGTCTAAACTTGGACAACAAGACTATGATTACTATCCTTCCCAGAGCTACAATGATTATAGATCTCCACCCTTTGATGATCAACCTAACCAAATCTACAACCATGAAGGATATGCTGATTATAACACCTACCCTCCCCATAATTATGCTGAATATAGGTCACCCCCATCTTTGAACAACCCAAGAAAACCTACTATCAGGGAGGAACCCAAGAACCTCAATAACTTGACTCCCCTAGAATGAACCCAAACCCACCCAACCCTGAACTGAACCAGTCGGTTCAGGTGAACCAAATCCAAGATAGGGTGTTGGCTAACTTGAGTAACACCATACACTCTTTAGAAGCCCAGCCAACACCATGCACTGAAGCATTGGAGCCTATGATAAAAATGATCGATGAGTTGAATAGCTCTTTATTGGATTTGCTCCAAAGTGTTAGGGATAGGAACCTGAGTGAGTTTCTTCTTATGAAATTGTTGAGGTTGAGGATGAAATTTGTGGTTGCTCTAGTCAATTCTTGGGATGATTCTCAAGATGAACCCTCTTTAAGAGAGACAATGTCTGAACTTGCTCAGGCGCCTGTTAGGGGGGATACATATTCTGAGATTAGAGATGACCAGGTTAGTCCAGAGCAACCCTTTGAGGATGTATCGAGTTTCTCACCCGAGATCCACGAGCCAGGGAGCGAGGAAAAATATGTCACTTTGAACAAGGACATGACAATCGATTTTGAGAGATATATAAATGAGGATCATGGATTCTTTGATTCTGAGGGTGAGGAATCTCTTAGTGAAGTCTCACTTGAGCTTAAGGAAGATGATTTTAGTGAGGCAAATGGGCTCGAAGAGCATGACAAACATTTGATAGTGCAGTCATTGAAGATTTTGATTCGGTTGGGGCTAACGTGGAGGATTCGAATCCTCATTTACTTGATGATTCAATCAGTGACCCCATTTCTCATCTGCACCTTGAAAAGTTGACTTCTGAGATCATTGTGTCCAAGTCAATCTTGATTCAGCCACAATTTCTGGACTTGGGGAATCATATGGGGTGAATGATATGCTAGAGGTCCCAGAGCCTGAGCCCTTGATGTTGGAAGATAGAATTGTTGAAATAAAAATTTGGGAGGCTAATTCTGAGGGAACTTCAAATTTGGATCTAAAGGTACCTATTGACCTGAAACCACCTACTTTCTACCAGGACCCTTATGATATCTTTCACGTGCAACCCAAGCTCGAAATAACTGATTATTTTTCTGAGCTAGATGTTAAGTGGACAACTGTAGCTATTGAACCATCATTACCCATTGTCCGACACTTTGGTCTTGTGTTGCACACCACTAAATTGCAAGCCCAGCCCCACAAACACAACAACCTTTGGTTCCGAATGATTTTAATCCAGAACTTGAGAACCACTTGACCCTGGGGCATAGGTCTGCACCATAATCTGGTCCACATCCGTGGACATCTTCTGCTGGCTAGTTTCAGGATCAATATTTTTATTTTAATTCTAACCCACATTTGTGAATTCTCAATTTCTTCTTTGTATGTATGTTATGCTTAGCTGAAGGCATTAAACTTAGCATGTACGTATACACACTTCTCTCTACAGAGCTGACCGGATTTTCACGACACTCAAGTGATATTCTGTTTACTTCGCCCATTTCATGTCTTTATTTTTACAACGAGGACATTGCAATATTTAGTCATGACGGGATGGATACTTAATCCGGAAATCATTTTGTTAACTCTGTAGAATTTCTTTTAGTTTCTCTAAAAAAAAATGAAAATTCAGAAAGATAAAAAAAAAAGAATAATTAGGAGAAGAAAACTTGGGCATTTGGAAGTTATTAACTTTAGGAAATGATACGATAGGACTTGAATACTTAGACTCTTCAGGTCTTCAGGCTTAATCAGCCCAGGTGTCCACATGAATGTAGACTTAGTCTCGAGTCCTCGCCAAGTAAATCTTATTTTAATTTGGTAAATAAATTAGGGTGATAAGTATACCACTTATCAACCCGCCCTCTAATTTGAGGGGACATTAAGCCTAAGCATCTACACACTTTTTGCACTGACTCACTTTTCAACGATTTCTTCGAAAATTGGATAGCTAATGAACTATCAAGGTTGGTATGGCTAGCAAGTTGTCGATGGTAACAGCTCATCAGTTGGTTGTCTAGAGTCCAGTCACAAGACCATTTTCATTATATTGCCTTTAGGTAAATCTTAGATCAGGGAAGCCACCTACTTAATAAAAAAAATAAAAAAAAGGAAAAAAAAATAGAAACAGGAGAAAAAAAAAAATAAATAAGTAAAACCACACTTCACTGCACGAGTATGGCTCGAAAATTACTGTGGGTAATAGCCCATTGGTTGATTGTCCAGAACCCAGCTCACAAAAAATTCACAATAATTCCCAAAATACTTAGGGAGGAAGCGAGGAAGTAGAATAAACTAGGGAGATATACACTGGGTTCGCCTTTGTGTTGACCCCATAAATAAAAGTAGGGAGAAAGCTACCAGTCGAAAAGATAAACCTTTAGGCAAGGTCACTTAGGGTTGTAGAAACTCGAAGTCTGTTTTAATGGTCACCTAGTGAGTCTTTCACTATTTTCATAAGATGCTTAGCACATAGAGTCCTTCTCAAGTCTTGGGTGGGTCGGGTAGCCGTAAAAAGTTATCCCAGAACTCTCAAACTCCAAAAGTACAAAAAAATTAGAAAAGAAGAAAAATAAAAAAAAATTGTATCTTCCCTTTTCAAATAAGGCAAGGATTTGGGTGGTCTGCATTCTTGCAGACACTTGGGTACTATTGAGTCTTCGTAGTTTAAGGCCTTAGTTAAAATTTTCTATTGTTAATAAACGACTTAAGCCTAACTAATCTAATCCTAATTTTGATTTTATACATAGCATGTAGAGTAATTTTGCTAGGGACTAGCAAACGACAGGCATGGGGGTATGATATAGACACATCTATTTAGGTTAAAATGCCTATTCATGCATGTTCCTAGGCGTAGATTTGCATTTCATGTTATAAATATTGCATAACATGCATGATTTTGCATTTAGAGGAGTTGTATATATTGTAGGTTAATTAGGTCCTTTTTATGGTTAAGAGAGAAGAAGACTTACTTCAGGGCCTCGGATGGATGACCGGACCATACAGATCTGATTAAGAGAACAATCGGAGTATAACACCTATGAAATCGTCTAGATCAGAGAATTGTAGCATCATACAAAGTTCGAGGAAGATCAATGGCTAGGGGGCAATGCGACATCCATACGAGTTTCAAATGGAAAATTCAACAATACGCATGGATCTGGAGCGACGATCGCAGTCCAGCAATGCGAGAATCATCTTAATCAGAGCACTGTGGCACCCACTACAAAAGAAAGAAGAATGGATGGCCAGGTGGAGCCACATGGCGCCATCCAGGTTGCCCAATGTTAGCCTGCAGCAGCGCACCGCACACAACCACAACTGCGTGCAATAGCAGCGCAGCGCATGCCAGTGCGCATTCGCACGGCGTGGGGGGCATGAGCGTGTGAAGCGTGTAGCGCACGATGCACGCGCCAGCAGGGTGGGCACGGATCTTCAACGATGTGGGCCTTTAGTAATGCTTACAGCTATTACTAATGGTCTGCATGTGCCAGAAAGAGGAATTGAAGGGTGGATCTTCAGCGACAGCTGCAACGATGCTTATGGACATCAGTAATGACCTAGATGCGAATTTGTTCTTCCTCCTCCACTATAAAAGGGCCTACCCACCACCATTCCAAACCATCTCTTCCTTTCTTCCTCTCACCACCTCCAAGGCTCTAGAAAGAGCTTGTCCTAAGCCCAGGATGCTCCTCTATAGTAGAAAATCAAATAGTTTTCCCACCTCTCATCCCCATTCATTGAGTGTCCCGTGGTCGTCCTCTCATCGCCCTTCGGGGAGAAGATCTTCACCACAACATCGTCCTGCCCCATCTCCGTCCTCCGGCTCCGTCCTCCTTCGTCCCGCTCCTCACCACCTTCCTCTAGGTGACGTCAGAGTGAGTCGTCCACCAAGCGACCGTCGAGGGGGATTTCTCTCTCCCCTTTCTATCTTTTTATGCTTTCGTAGTGTAGTTTTCCTACTTTCATAGTTGTAACAAACAGTTGTTCATGAATAGATGATTTTTTCCCTCTCTCTCTCTTATATTTTTGCAAGTAGATAAAGTTTTCATCGACCTAATCTCTTGCTTCTTAAAAATACCAAAAAAATTATAAAAGATAAAAATGACCAAAAAGAAATAAAAGTGAGGCACAGATTTCATAAAACCAAATGTTTGCCTCCCCGTGTTTGACCCGGGACTCCCTTGGAGTTTCGGTATAAATTTTATTTGATAGACACGTTTTGCAACTATGATGACGGGTTACTTGTAACCCTGATTTCAAACTCGCGAGATCGTAAACATTGGAGGTGGAGTCAGTTGTTCTTAATTTAAGGACCCTAAAGTGCAATTAGGATGATGTACGAAAGGTTTTTCCTAGGTGTTCGCAAAAAAAATTTCAATTTACAATTACTACCCCACCATGCGTACTTTCTTGCATGTCCTCATGCATGAATATAATGAAAAATTACTTAGGACAGGGGTAAATGGGTAGAAATCATTTGGAATAGCTCCTGAATTTTGATGTTTCGCTTATTCCAACACCTAAAATTGAATATGCAGGGAAAATATGACAAATAAAATATGCTATATATAAGTGCTGAGATTAACACCTCTAGCTGGGCGTACATTCAAAAAGGATATATTAATACACTATTGAGAATGGTGAGTAAAATGATAAGAATTTTAATCTCATTCGCCAATAGCAGGCCGCAAATGCAGACCAGCTGTCCATGAATTCCAAGTCCAAATAATTGGAAAAATATGTAGATGGGGCTTGGGATTATCTGTAGCCAGATGCTACAGAAGAAAGACAGATAAATATGGGTGCCTGGAAGAAATGAAGGTGAAGGCATCCCAAAGAGGTGATGGAGAATGTGGGTGGTAGGGGTATGGGTAGAGTCATGTGGGGTAAAGTCATATGGGTCCTGATAATGGTGATGAATGGAAGGCATGACCCAAGCAGTGTGGTCAGATCTAGAAATCAATGTCTAGTGATCAGTCTCTGTCTCTACCAAAGATGTTTGGGTATCATCTTCTTCTTTTATCTCTTAAAAAATTTTCAATTCTAATTCCCAATTATCACATGATTCCCCAAAATTTTTAGCTTCCTCCAATAACTCATCATATGAAATCCCCAATAATCTTTCAATCTCTTGAAAATCCTTTTCATAGGGGGATATTTCTGCCTTCTCACTTAGATGAAATTGGGCATTAGATTTAGTAGTGAGTCCCTCCATGAAAGTGGAATGGGCTGAATCATTGATTAAGGAGTTGTTACAGTCTTTCTGATTTTGTTGCTTCGTGCATGAGATCATTTGAATTAATTCATCAATGTCTCCATAGGTATTCCCAAATACAATAAAATCATATTAAGGTCCCTTAATGCTTGGTTCCTTAAAATGAAATGATTGGTATTCAGGCCCTAAATCAAGATCAAGATTCTCGAATAAATCTCCATTCTCAACTTCAATAGGATTATCAATATCATCCACCTCGGGTGTTTAATCAATAAAATCTTGCATGACCACCACCGAATCACAAATCGATTGTGACACACCTGACCCAAATTCAAACATTTCTAATTTTTGTTGCTCATCCCGGATTCTATGAAGCACTTTTCTTATATCATCATATTCACTTGCACTAACTTCTTTTATTTCATGAATCATTTTGATCAATTGAGTAATCTGGGATTTATTGCAAGGGGTAAGGGTTTGAATTGGGCTTGGTCGATCAAGATAGTCAACCATGCTATCAATGATTTGATCTGGTATTGAGGGTGACTTATGTGATCTAGTGGATTGTTGATTCGAATCATGCAGTTCTACCCAGGTGTCAATTGCCATGGTTTCTTCTAAATTGCCTTTCGAATCACTTTCCATGTTATCCAGAAAATACCCTAACTTCGTTTTCTTAGCAGCTACATAAATATCAAAGTGAATCTTCTCATTGCCGCTACTCATCTCCATACATCCTAAACAACAGTCAATCCGTGCATTGGCCGTAGCCAAGAAAGGTCGACCCAGAATGATGGGTGAATTACTTAGCTTCTCCGGTATATTCATGTCTAAGACAATAAAATCGACCGGAAAGCTAAGACATTGCACTTTAATAATCACATCCTAAACTAACCCCGTAGGTGTTTTGATGGAGCCATCTACCATTCTAATGGTGACAGGTGTGGTGTAGATCTCCAAGTCTGGTGCGGTCAAAAAGGGTGGTAGGCATCAAGTTAGTGGAAGAGCGTAGATCTACAAGGGCTCTATTGACGGTGAATCCCTTGATGGCACAAGATGTGAAAGGCTTTCCAGGGTCAATCTTTTTGTGTGGTAGAGTGCCAGAAACAAATGCACTTATGTTAGCTGATAAAACCACCTCTTTAGGTGTGCAAGTCCTTTTCTTCTTTTGTGACTCTTTCTTTAATACCTCAGGAAAGGGTAAATAGGTCAAATCAACTTTAGAAACCTTTTTTCTTCTTTTTGTCCCTAGAGTTTGAGTTAGAGCTGGATGTGGGTTTGGTCTTATGATTTTTGGTTAAGCCCAAATCAAATCGTTTGGGTGGGCTCTTAGCTTTTCTCTTCCTTTTAGAGGCAAAAGAGTTGGCCCCTGTACAATGGCATGTATGATAGATTGGAGGAGGGGTTGGGATAATAGGTCGAGAATAGGAGTGAAAAGGCATTTGCATCCAGGGATAAAGTGATTCTTGAAGTCTCTTGATTTGATCCCCTTGAGATTTCACTTGATTTTCCAACTTAGTCAGCCTTTCTTCATTTTTCTTGTCAAAGTCCAACAAAATGTTCATGATATCTTCAAGGGTGGTTGTGGGTTGGGTTGGACTAGATGGTTGCCCTAAAGTGGATTGAGTGGAGTACTGGGTTGACCTAGATTGATGTTCAGTCTGAGTCGGTCTCTGTGGTGGCCATGAAAGATCAGGATTGTCTCTCCACTCAGGGTTATATGAATCTGGATATGAATCAACAAGTGTATCACCCTGAGTGGGGCTGACTATAGAGGGAGTTGATTGAGAACTTGTTATGTGGTCCTGTACTTGTGATCCATTATTCCAATTCCTTAGTGATATATCATCAGGTACAGGTGTATCAGAAATGGTGCATTCCTCAAATGATCTACCCAAATCACGGATTAGATCCAAAGGTACCTTTTGGGTTGGCTGAGTCTAGGATGCCTCCCCATGGTAGCAAGAATCAGTAGAGTAGCTAGTGGATCCAAACTATGGGTCACTAGACCCACTAAGTTAGTTGTTCCAGGTCTTTTGTTCCTGAGAGGGGTGATAAGATTGAGATTGTGCTTAGGATTGTCTAATTTTCTCTAGGAGCTTAGCACATTGATCTGTATAGTCCTTATTATATTCTCGGAATTCAGTAACTATGGCTTTTAGTTGATTTTGATCAAGATAAGGGTCTAATCCATGAGGTTCAGGCTCTAAATAAGTTGGGGGATAAGGATGATCATATCCTAGCTAGTTACGATGAGTCTCCCAACCAGAAGGAGTCGAACTCATGGTTGGGTTGGGAGATGGAGGACCCTGAGGGTCAAAAGAATGATATGGGTTCATGGATATTTGAGAAAAGATGCGGATAGAGATAAGAGATAGTCTTCCTTAGGAAGACACAACCAGCTACAAGGGGATGGTAGAATTAAGGCAAAGGAATAGGAAGAAAAGTGAGAGAGCCCCAAATCAAGCAAATAAACTAGCCTTAAATTGTATACCGTAATTGGATCTAAACCTGGTATCCGGTAATGGAACTGGGTTAAACCAACCGTTGAATTACTTGCCTGGCCAGAATGGTGGGACCCCCGAGGACACCCCACACGGTGGGACACCACTAGAGGTTAATATGGTTACCGCACTGACCTTTCTTGTCACCAGTTGATCCAAATAGACAAGGCCTTGATTTTTACCCAATTAAATTTTGGTTACCAAGTAAATTTGTCCTGCCTAGGGTACATCTACTTAGATTTAGGCTTGGGCTTAGATATGGAAATTTTGACATAAAAGTAATAAAATTAACAGAAATTAAAAGCATATATTAATTTTGACAAAAGAAAAGGATGTGGAGGAGGAGGAGGAGGTAGGGGCCTGTTGGGGGAAGGGGGAGGTAAGAGTTAGGAGGAGGGGGTAGGGGGCCCAGTAGGAGAAGGTTGTGTAGGTGGCAGGTTAGCAAGGGCTGGGGGTGGCAGGCTAGGAGGAGGGGGCAGGGGAGGTGGCGCACGGGTGGAAGGGGGTGTGGGTGGTGCGCTGGTCAAAGGGGGAGGTGGAGGAGGAGGAGAGGTTGGAGGGGGAGGAGGAGGAGAGGACAGAGAAGGGGATGTAGTGGATGAGGAGAGGCCAGGGGAGGGAAGGTGGACAACGAGGAGAGGTCAGAGGATGAGGATGTGGAGGAGGAGGCAAGCGACAAGGACAATTGGAGGCCAGAGGCACGATGACGGAGAGGAGGATGTCGTTGCGTAGGGTCACGTACGAGGAGAGCGGCGAGGAGGAGGGGGTGTGGGTTGCAGGATCAAAGGCTTGTGTAGGTGTACGGGGGAGGGGGAGGTTAAAGAAGAAGGGGGGTCGCATCCACTGGATGAAGGGCACCTTAATATTCGACCTTTGCTGATGGTTTTCAAATAACTGTCGCCCAATGCCTTTAAAAAATTTGGCCTCTCACGTGCAACAAAGAATCTGTGCCATTGTCCATGATAGTAAATTGAAAATTATCCTAAATTTGATTCAGCGACGGCTATGACAACATCGTCGAATGTTTGAAATTTCACCCTTCCCAGCATTGCTGAGTAAGGGAATAAACACACTTTAGATGACGGTTCTACAAATAACTATCGCCGATTATGATATTTGGTGATGGTTGTTAAACTGTCTCAAAAATTACGTTGTAAAATGCACCATTTGTAGTAGTGATAGCTTCACTAAGTTGTTGCACCTATTGTGTAAGGGTATTCATTTAAAGTTGTGTATTGTATAGGTGTTGCAAGTTTGGCGGTGTACCTCTCTCCGGTTGATCTTGATTAAGGAAGTTAGGTTCTAAAGGAGGTGGAAAGTGTTGTGGAGGTGGAGGAGGTGGGTGATGTGCGAAGTGAGGAGGATGATCTTCAAAATCCTCTTACTATGCAAAATCATGGTCATCCTCAGGATGAATGAAGTGGTGAATGGGTGTTTGAGGCTCGGGATGTAAAGGATTAGAAGTGGAAGGCATTGTAGAAATGGTAGCTTGGGCAACAACACCCAAGGGAGCTACCAGTGGTGTATTGAAAGCACGTGAAAGATCAATCATAAACTTACAAGAAGGTACTTTCTCAATCCAATCAAGATAAAAAATTGGAAATCCCAATCAATCACAATCTCAATCACCAGACCAAACAATCAAGCGAGAAGAATCACGGACTTTTGCTAGGGTTTGCTACATAAAATATATTTGTGCAAATAGATGTCTCAATACAATTGTATGCATCCTAAGGAAACCTAGCGAAGTACAAACCTCTACAATTCACCTAGAATCTGGATAAGATCGGTGTGCAAATTCAGACCCCTATGGGTGCACAAGAAGATGAGATAGAATCCATGTATTGTGTACCTTACATGATCATATAGTGTGTACACGATAAACAAGCAACAGAGTATCGATGAAAACCACACAAGGTATCAATCAGATTATTAAGACTCCTTTCTTACTTAGATTTGAATTCTTAGGAGTGTTTTGCAGTCAAATGGTCTCACTTGTTCGTCATTTGTAAACAAATGATAGTCTTGTTTCTTAAGTCAAATGCAAAATGAATATTCACCTAGCAAAGTACTGACGAGGGATGGCAAGTGACTCGTGGGCAACCCATGGGTGACATGGAGGTGACCGGTGGTGGATTGCGTCGGGTGGTGGAGAACGTCGCTGTCACTTGGAGAGAGAGTTCATGTTTGAGGGAAGGTGTGGTGGATGGAGGAACCATGAACCTTTGTGGAGGAGAGGAAAGGCGATCGTTTGTTTCAGATGCCGTGAGAAGGGACACGTTGTGGCTGATTGCCGCAATGCCGTGGTGTGCTTGGCGAGCAGCTACCTAGGGCACAAGAGGGCGACGTGTAGGTGGCAAGGTGAAGGAAGAAGGGAGGACCCAAGCATCACGTAGATGTGGGCTGTAAACCCTAATTCAGGGTTGCACCCAAGTTGTGGGAAGGAAGGCCATGAGGGGGGTAAGCAAAAACTCATGAAGGAGGATCAACTGTGGCAGCGGAGGAGTCATTGGAGCACCGTGGGGAGACAACCTCCTCCTCCACCGACTCTTCTGTCTCTTGATGTTGAAGTTCCTATCTCCTCAGAGGTGTAAGTGATGAAGTTGTTGCTACATGGTGCACTGATTGGAGAAGTTATGGCAGCTGGATGACCTACGTGGGATTGTATGATCTCTTCCTCTATCTTTTATGCAGAAGTTGTCGTGGTTGAACCCATCGAGGTTCCTATTGTTTGGATTAGGAGAGGGTGATGTGAATGGTTTGAAGTTTCGCACTATGTGTTTTGATGGGGTATCGATCTTATGGAGGATGGTGTCTCCATTTGATGGTGCCTTGCGTGAACATCTCGCTCAACTTGTTGATCGGATTTTTGCATGGTTTGTAAAATTAGGGTTTTAGTCGTTGCAATGCACAAAAATTGATTTACTTTTAAAATTTATAATCCTAGATAGTGGAGTATCTAGGGTCATCCAAGGAGGCAATTTTTTGCAATTATAAATCTCTTACTTGAAATTGTAGAAATCACCTTTCTTTTTGTAATTTTTTCATACATATTTTTTAGGGTTTTTGAATAAACAAGGCAATGCGAATTGTTGGCAAGAAAAGACTAATCCTAACTTAGTAACTAAGTGACAAGAATGACCTTTTCCCAAGCTCACCCTAGGCACGTGAAGGCCCAGGGTAATTAGGAAGAATGAGTGAGAGTGCTAAAAACTAAAGTAAAGAAGAAAATGCATCAAATTGAAAAGGGCAACTTGACATTAAACTGATTTTTGTTTTACAACTATGAGGAAAGCTTCTACTACAGAAAGTAAAACTAAAAAAGTGGATAAAACAAATATCCTGGATGATGATGATGAAGAGGTTGAAGCTCTTGCTCCAACTACGGTTGCTTTCACAGTTAAAAAGGGCTCCTCGTTCTCCTTCTTGAACCAAGAGATAGTCTCCTTCTAGTAAGCCCTAGAGGGGGACATGCCTACTTTACTCCTCCAAGGTGGAAGCTACCACCTTAATTACTCCTCCAAGGGTGGACATCCACCACCCTTGCACTCCTCCAATGCCTGACAGTCCTCCTTGAATGGCAAAGTCCTCCTCCTTAGTGTGGCACAAGAAGAAGAGTGGAGAGGAAGAAGACACCAAAGAGGCAAGGAAGAGACTCCTTAATCTTCTTCCTTCCTTCTTCTTGGTCGTGGGGTGTAGGTGGCTTAGGTAGAAAATTAACACTAATGGATGATGGGGATTAAGTGCTAGTTAGGAGGGTTTTTATAGAGGTGGAGATGGGGGGTTGGCATGGAGATGAACTGTAGGGCTAGGATGGCTTGATGGAAGGTGGTTAACTGGTATAGACACATCTATTTAGGTTAAAATGACTATTCATGTGGTTCCTAGGCTTAGATTTGCATTTCATGTTATAAATATTGCATAGCATGCATCATTTTGCATTTAGAGTAGTTGTATATAATTTAGGCTAATTACATCCTTTTTGTGGTCAGGAGAGAAGGATATTTATTTCAAAGTCTCAGATTGACGATCTGACTGTACGGATCTAATCAAGATGATGATCGAAGTCCAATGCCTCCGAAATCGCCTTGATTGGAGTCTCATAGCACCATTGCAATCCATGGAAGCTCAATGGTCGAGGGACTAGGTGATGCAATCTGGAGTGACAAACGACAAATCCAACCTCACAGATGGATTTGGGTCATCAATCGCAGCCCAACGGCATGAAAATCAACTCAATCCGACCTCTGTAGCATCCCCTACAAAGAAAAGAAGATGGACAGCCCAGATTGCGCCACGTGGCACAACCCAGGCCGCCCATTCACACACACATGCCACCGCATGCGCACAGCAATGCAGGTGCGTGCGCATGCAAGCATAGAGTGCAGCGCGCACGGAGGCAGTGGCATGTATCGCGCGTGCGCGTGCGACAAGGGTGCATACAGCACGCCAGTGCAGTGGCAGCGTGGGCACGTGGGCTATCTTCAGCGACGTTTGCAGCGGATCTTCAGCAACGTTTATGACCATCACCTAATGGCCTATATATGAATTTGATTCTTTCCTCCACTATAAAAGGACCCCTACCCCTCCCATTTTTCATTTCTTCCTTTCTTCCTCTCACCACCTCCAAGGATCTAGAGAGAGCTTGCCCCAAGCCCGAGATGCTCCTCTAGAGTAAAATCAAATAGTTTTCCCTCCCCTCATCCCCATTCGTGGAGCAACCTGTGGCTGTCTTCTCACTGCCCTTCAGGAAGAAGATCCTCGCCACAACGCCATCACGCCCCATCCTCCGTTCTCTAGCTCCGTCCTCCTTCGTCCCGCTCATTACCACCTTCCTCCAGGCGACATTAGAGCATGTCATCCTCCGAGCAATTGTCGAGGGGGGCTTCTCTCACCTCTTTCTATCTTTTTATGCTTTTGTAGTGTAGTTTTCCTGCTTTCGTAGTGTAACAAATAGTTCTTGATAAATAGATGATTATTTCTCTCTCTTCCTTTCTCTCTTATTTTTGCAAGTAGATAAAGTTTTCATTGACCGAATCTCTTGCTTGCTAAAAATACCAAAAAAATTAGAAAAGATAAAAACAACTAAAAACAAATAAAAGTGAAGCACGGATTTCATAAAACCAAACATTCACCTCCTCGTGTTCGACCCAAGACTCTCTTGGAGAATCGGTATAAATTTTATTTGACCATGAGTTTTGCAACTACGAGGACGGGTTACTTATAATCCTAATTTCAAACTCGCAAAACACGTGCGATCATCTTGGCATCGTTGCCGGGGAGGCAATGCTCTTTGTTTTTTTTTCCGTGTTTTTTTTCCACCTTATCTAACTTTTATCTCACTTTTTCTTTGATCTTACTATGATTGTAGGAATTCTTCTGAGGCAGGCCAAAGCAGTTAGATCGGAGAAAAGTGTGGATGAAGGTTCTGTAAGTGTCCCCCACACCACCCCCACTTTAGTTTTCATTCCATAACCTAATAACTCAAACCGAAATCAACTTAAGTGCTTTTTGTAAACCCTAGGATAGATTTGGTTGTTTGTTTGCCACCTTCACTCATCTCACCATCCACATAAATATAAATAAATAAATAAATAAAGTGTTATCTGATTATGAGATTTTCTGAAAGAGACATACCTTAACACCCACAACTCTCAACTTAAGGTGCACCATTGTACTTTGATTCTACCACTTAACTGGGATCTAATCTGCAGACCCGGTACACTTCAACTCAAAACAAATAAGTGAATAGAAATCTGATTAGGCTAAGACATTGTGTGTCAAAATCTGTGGTGCGAATAGGCCAATTGATTGATTTGTTTGGGCTGCACTACTCAAATTAAAAGCGATTTATCAAGTAGCTTGCTACCTAGGGTTGATTCTTAGGGCTAAATTAGGCACTCCACATTTTTTCTCTGATTTCTAAAGGAATATGTCATCACCAGTGCTTGCAAAACTTGGAGTGTTCTCCTAAACTTGATTGAATATACCTAAGATTAAACCCTAAAAGCTACTAAACAAGGTTAAACCCTGAAGACACTATCAAATAACCTTGTTTGCAAACCCTAGCTGTGCACGCACACACATTTTAACTGATCATTAAGGGTACAACCCATCTAAAGGGCCCATCACATTCCAAGAGCACAATCATCCCAAGCTTAATTAAAACTGAGTAGACGTTGGCCTTAAGGATTGATTCGCTCTTCGGGGTTCAGACTAAGAATTTTTTCGTTTAATCTGCTTTTGCTAGTCCATCTGATATCTAGTTAGGGGAGTAGCATCAAACGACTGCAGCTAGGGGTACACTAGGAACTGGAGGCGCAAGCCAAAGGAAGAACCTTCTCCCTAGTCCCTCCTAACTGGTTGGATTGACTGGATAAAACTAGGTCGAATCATTTATAATCTCAAGACGGGTCCTGGGAGTCTGTAGGTCTTTAGGCTAACCCACCTAAGATCAGGGTTGATTACTTGTACTGCAGGGTACCTTTCTCTCTTTTGTTTTCCCTCCTATTCTACCTTGTATCCTTCCACTTCTTATATGCATTTCCCATCCTATCCTCCTACCATCACTTATCCCCAAGATGATTACTATTCTGACTTGACTTGTAATTACCCATCCACTAGCTGGGATAACTTTGATTGGGGATATGAATCTGGACCTCAATGTCCAAGGCCTAACCCTGGACAACAAGGCTATGATTGCTATCCTTCCCAAACCTACAATGATTATGGATCTCCATCCTTTGATGACGAAACCAACCCGATCTACAATCAGGAAGGATATAATGATTATAACACCTACCCTCCCCAGTATTCCACTGAATATAGGTTGCCACCATCCTTTGAACAACCTAGAACGGCCTACTTTTAGGGAGGGACCCGAGAACCTCGACATCTTGACTCCCCTAGATTTAACCCAAACCCACCCAAACTTGAAGCGAACCAGTCGATTCAAGTGAGCCAAATCCAGGATAGGGTGTTGGCTAATTTGAGAAACACTATACAATCTTTAGAAGCTCAGCCAACACCATGCATTGAAACACTGGAGCCTATGCTCAAAAGGATTGATGAACTTAATATTTCTTTATTGGATTTTCTCCAAAGTGTTAGGGATAGGGACCTGGGTGAGTTTCTTCTTGGGAAATTGTCAAGGTTGAGGATGAAATTTGTTGTTGCCCTAGTCAAATCTTGGGATGATTCTCAAGATGAACCCCCTTCAGGAGAGCTAATGTCTAAACCCGTTCAGGCACCTGTCAGGGGGGATACATATTCTGAGATTGGAGATGACCAGGTTGGGCTAGAGCAACCCTTTGAGGTTGAATCAAGTTTCTCACCTAAGATCTTAGAGCTAGGGAATGACGAAAACTATGCCTCCACGGACCATGAAATGACATATGATTTTGAGGCATATATAAATGAAGATCATGGATTCTTTGATTCTAAGGGTGAGGAATCTCTTAGTGAAGTCTCACTTGAGCTTAAGGAAGATGATTTAAGTGAGAGAAATGGGCTTGGGAGCATGACGAACATTTGATAGCCCAGTCATTGAAGATTTTGATTCGGTTGGGGCTAACTTGGAGGATTCAAATCCTCATTTACTTGATGATTCAATCAGTGACCCCATTCCTCATTTGCACCTCAAAGAGCTGACTTTTGAGATAATTGTGCCCAAGTCAATCTTGATTCATCCACGATTTCTGGACTTGGAAAAATCATATGGGGTGAATGATATGCTAGAGGTCCTAGAGCCTAAGTTCTTGATGTTGGAGGATAGAATTGTTGAAATAAAAATTTGGGAGGCTAATTCTGAGGGAACTTTGATTTTGGATCTAAGGGTACCTATTGACCTGAAACCACCTACTTTCCACCAGGACCCTTACGAGATCTTTCACGTGCAACCTAAGCTCGAAATAACTGATTATTTTCCTGAGATGAACATCAAGTGAACATCCGAACGTATTGAACCATCTTTACCCGTTGTCTGACACTTTGGTCTTAGGTTACACACCACAAAGCCACAGTCTCGGCCCTGCAAGCTTAACAACCTTTAGTTTTGGGTGATTTTCATCCAGAACCTGAGAACCACTCAACCCTGGGGCACGGGTCTGCATCATAATCTAGTCCACATCTGTGGACATCTTCTGCTGACGGGTTTCAGGATCAATATTTTTATTTTGATTCTGACCCGTACTTGTGAATTCTCAATTTCTTTTTTGTATGTATGCTATGCCTAGCTGAAGGCATTAAACTTAGCACGTGTGTATACTCTCCTCTCTGTGGAGCTGATTGGGGTGTCACGAAATTCAGGCGATATTCTGTTTACTCTGCCCTTTGCATGTCTTTGTTTTTACAATGAGGATATTGCATTATTTAGGCATGGGGGGCTAGATAATCAATTCCTAAAATCATTATGTTACCTCCGTAGAATTTCTTTTAGTTTCTTATAAAATTAAAAATTTGAAAATTTGAAAAAGATAAAAAAAAGAAAGAAATTAGGAAAAGAAAAATTAGGCATTTGGAAGTTATTAACTTTAGGAAATGATACGAGAGGACCTAAGCACTTAGACTCTTTAGGTCATCAGGTTTAATTAGCCCAGGTTTCCACTCGAATATGGACTTAGTCTCGAGTCCTTGCCAATTAAAATTCATTTTAAGTTGGTAAATAAATTGGGATATAAGTATGCGACTTATCAACCCACCCTCCGATTTGGGGGGACTTTAAGCCTAAGCATCTACACTGACTCACTTTTCGGCAGTTTCTTCAAAAGTTGGGTAGCTAGTGAACTATCTAGGGTGGTATGACTGGCAAGTTGTTGGTGGTAACAGCTCATCGTTAAGTTGTCTAGAGCCCAATCACAAGACCATTTTCATTGTAGTGCTTTTAGGTAAATCTTAGATCAGGAAAGTCACCTACAAAAAAAACTAAAACACTAACACACTAACACTAACACAAATGAAAAAAGGAGGCCTAAAAGGAATTTGAATTTCCCTTTGGGTGGGAAGGTCCAGTGATGCACCCTAGGTGGTCCGACGAGCACGCCACCGGCAATGGTGGCTGGTTGATCTGGAGATCACGATCTTGGAGGAGAAAAGAGCGAGGTGCCTAGGTGGATGATGGAGTCAGGGCTGTGGACAGGCGATGGACTTACAATAAGTGGTCAAGGAACTGTAGGGAGGTGGTCTGCTTTAGATGTCGACACCGTGGACATTTAGCAGCAGTGTGCTGATGTCCTGTGCTTTGCTTGGCCTATTGCGGCTTTGGCCACAAGCGTGACTCCTGCTTGGCAGTCCATGGAGGACTTGGAGGTAGGATGCACATTGATCCTTGGGCAAAAAAGGGAGAGGTATAGCCACCTTTTCCACCTCCCCTGCCAGCTTTTGGGGGGCACACCCTGAATGTGGAGATACCTTTGAGTGAGGACATTAAGGTGGCAGAACTGGTTTTGCGAGGGGCCTTGATTGGGGAAGTGATAATGGGCACTCTATCTCTGGAGAAAGCTCATCAACTGGTAAGCTCTCTTTCCCTCTCGACAGATGTTTGGAAGATTGCGATCCTCTCCCCCTCGCGGCTTGTGCTCTTTGGTTTGGGGATGGTAGATGTCGAACATCTGCTCTTTCGGTCTAGTAATCTGCATGGGTTGACGGTGATGTGGCATCTGGTCTCCCCTTTTGATGGCTCTTTGTCTGTGTGACCACCTCAAAGAGCTGCCCCTAGATCATGCAATCTTGAAATCGAAGGTCTACCTTTGCACCTGACATCTAGGGTGGTGGTGGAAGCTATGATTGCTGGGTTTGCTTCTGTGGCAAAGGATGCTGAGATTGGCCTGATTGAAGGCAATGGTAGTGTTTTGAATGTGTGGGTGGATGCCTTTAGGGCAGGGTCTGTTCCAGATAAGCTGATTCTCCGGTGTGCGGGGAGCTCATGGCTACTTCTCTTGAACTTTCATGTGGCTAACAGGGATGTGGAATCACACCATCACCCTCCATCTTATGCTGAGGTGCTACATGCCAAAGCAGGCTCAATACAGAGGGATTGTGAAATTTAGGAGAAGGTGGCTGAGCCCAATAAAGGTATGGAGCTGGAAGATGGTGTGGGGGGTTTGATGGCAGAGAAGGGGATGTTTGAAACTCTGGAGGCTGGGGAGGGTGCACCTCTACTTCAAGGTGACTTGGCTGTGGTAGCGAAAGAAGGTGAGGAGATGACATTGATGAATGAGGCTATGGCTGAGGATTTGAAAGGTGGGACTCCAAGAGCCAATGCTCCTATTGAACCTGATCTGGAAGAGCCCCCTGTGAACTCCTTAGATCTGCAATGTAGTCCACCTATGGTTGAGGGTCTGCAGTTGGATTCCACGACTCCTTCCATCTCTGGTTTAGGGAGACCTCCCTACAAGCTCAAGCTGAGAAGACATAGTTTAACACAAAAAGTGGAGTGTGCCATTGCAGCTATGATGAAGGTTAGCAAAGTCTCTACTGCGAAGAAGGGGGTTGATAAGATGGCTAAATGAGGATCCTTACTTGGAATGTGCGTGGGTTGTGCGATCGAAGTCGAAGGGCTTCTTTGCTTAGATATTTGAAAGAATGGGAGATTGATTGTTCCATCCTCCAAGAAACACATATTGATAGTGAGGCTGACAGGGCTTGGGTAGAGATGAAAGCTGGAGTTACCAATGACATTGTGATGATCAACTCAAGTGGCAGATCTAGGGGTGCTGCTATCTGGTGGAAGAAGCATGTGTTGCAGTTGGAGGAGGCCTCTTTGGCTAGACACTTACTGACTTACAGGTTCAAAAGAGACCAGGGAGGCAGTGAATTATTTGTGACAGATGTATATGGTCCTTGTGACCCTAGCAGAAGACGTGAGCTATGGGAGGACTGGAATTTGGCTGCGGATTTTGTGAATGGGGCTACATGGCTTGTTGGAGGGGATTTCAATTGTGTGTTGGTGGGAAGTGATAGACCTAGTGGTGTGCCTGATAGTGCAACCATTGGCTTCCAATTAGTGGTTCAAGCTTTATGTTTGAGTGAGTTCCCCTACTTTGGCTCTGAATTCACTTGGAGGATTGGAAATGGTCTCATTTCCAAAATTGATAGGTTCTTTGACAATGCTGGGCTACTGGAACTTTTTCAGTTATCTTATGTCTATAGCCTTGAACGACCCTTCGCTGATCACACCCCCTTGGTCTGGGACAATGGGGAACAGGTGATGGCTGGATCTTATTTCAAATTCAAGAATTCTTGGTTGAGGGAACCAGGCTTCAGAGAGATGCTTGAAGGTTGGTGGAGGGCTCAGCAGGTTGAGGGCACGGCTACCATCAAACTAGATTCCAAACTATCGGCTATGAGAGTAATGTAAAAGGAATATGATGATGTTGTTTCTGTCATGAGGCATCAGAGACACAGAGAAGCCTTGATGAAGGTTCAGGAATTTAACTCTAGAGAAGCCAATGAGCTATTGTCTGAGCAGGATCTCCTTGACAGAAAAATATGGTAGGGGATGGTGGCTGAAGAAGATCTGAAGCTGGAGATGGATTGGAGGGAACGTTCAAGAAAACTGTGGCTAAAAGAGGGGGATGCAAACACTAAGTTCTTTCATTTGGCTGCCAGCTCTCGGAGAAGACTCAACCTGATTTCCTCAATTGTTAAAGATGGGCAGAGAACTACCTCCATCTCTGATATCAGAGATGAGGCTATCAGATACTTCAAGGAATCCTCAAGATCTGCTGGAAGGGGCAGTTGGAAGATGGCAGCAAGTGACCTACCCAGAATCACTGAAGATCAGGGGTCCAGCCTGACTACTACTATATCTGAGTCTGAAACCTTGAATGCCATCAAGGATCTCAACTGTGAAGGCTCACCTGGTCCTAATGGAATTCAAGTCTTCTTTTACAAAGAGATGTGGGATGTTGAGGGCACTGAGGTGATGGAGGTGATCAGAGAATTTGAGATTAGCAACTTTTTCTTTGAAAAAATCAATAGGTCCTTCTTATTCCTTTTGCCAATGACTCCGGGAGCTAAATCATTTCAGGAATTCAGATCCATAGCCCTTTCAAAATCTATTTATTCGGTGATTAGCAAGGTCTTGGCCAATAGGTTGAGGCTTGTTTTGCAAGAGTTGATCCACCCTGTTCAATCTGCCTTCCTTCCTGACGGATCTTTACAAGAGTCTTTTATCATGGCCCAAGAAATGGTTTGTGGTTGGCACAAGAGGAAGTGTAAAGTTTTTTTGTGGAAAGATGATTTCCGCAAAGCTTATGATTCCATCTGTTGGCCTTATCTTCGGGAAGTGTTTAAAAGAAGAGGTTTTCCCTCTACTTGGATTCAATGGGTAAAAAGGTGTATCACAACTGCCTCTTTCACTCCATTGATAAATGGGAAACCTTGTGGTGCATGGATTTAGCCCCAATGTGGGATTAGACAAGGTTGGCCTCTGGCACCTTTGGTTTTCAACCTAGCAGTGGACAACTTGGCCTGGTATGCTTGCAAACTTGCTGAAGCAGGCCTTATTTAGAGCCTATTCCTTATCTTGCAGGAGTGCTTTGGCCCCTATACTTCAATATACGAATGATACGATTTTTTCTTTTGGAAGGATCTATTAATGAAGCCCAAGCTCTGTGTCATATGGTCAACATTTTTGGGGATATCTCAGGCCATAGGCTGAACAGAGAGAAGTCAAGTTTGGTCTATTTTGGCTTACCTGAGGCTGAGCAAGGTGACATTTCAGCTGTTTTGGGGACCCCTCACATCAGCCTCCCTATCAAATATTTGGGTCTGCCACTGAGGTGCTCTAGAATGAAGAAAAGAGATTGGAATTATCTCTTTGATAAAATTTCAGTAAGGATGGATGGGTGGCATAGCAGCTTCCTATCCAAGGGTGGAAGACTCATCTTGCTCAATTCAGTGATCAACTCAATCCCTGTTTTCTACCTTTCCATCTTTAAAGCTCCTAAATCTATATGGAAGTGACTGGATGTATTGAGGAAGTGGTTCTTTTGGAGGGGGTCCAAACATGAGGGAAAATTTATGCAGCCACTGAAGTGGGAGTAGATCTGCCAGCCAAAGGACAGGGGAGGGCTTAGGATTAAATCCCTGAAACATTTCAATGATGCCTTATTGCTTATGTGGAAAATTAAATTCTTGCAATGAGAGATGAAGCCTTGGCCTGACTTGATCAGGGACAGCTATGGCTCTTCAAATAGTGCACTCAATATACTACAGCCCAGCAGACCCTCTCCCTTTTGGAATTCAGTGATCAAAGCATTGGCTGATAACATGCATCTGCTGCAACCGGCTCATGGGGATGGCAGGACCTTCAGCTTCTGGAATGAAGGATGGTCCCAGCTGGGTGTCCTGAAGGAGATCTATCCAAGGGCTTTTGCAGTAGCCTCTGACAAGGAAGGGACAGTTAGCAGCTTCTAGTCTAGAAGTAGCTGCAGCTGGATACTGAATGAAGACTCCACCAGAAGGGGCACCTGGCTGTGGGATGAAAGGAGGAATCTGATCTCAGATCTTGAAAGCTTCAGGCCAAGACATGGAGTGGAAGATAACTACATCTGAGATGGGCTTTACACTATACATTGTGGTTACAACAGAATCATGGAAAATGGTAGTAGGTTGAGCTATGACTTCATTGACATGAAAATATGGCTTTTGAAGATCCCCCTTAAAGTACAAATATTTCTTTGGCTGTGTAGGAGAGAGGGCTTGATAACAGGTGATCTGTGACACAGAAGGATGGGAGCTGCTCTTCATGAATGTCACTTATGTGGGATGCACACTGACAACATTAATCACATTTTCTCCTCTTGCCTGGTCACTGATGCTGTTTGGAGGAGGACTTGCTAGGAGCTGTTGCCAACATGGGACTCCATTTGGCATGGCTTTATTGTGAGAGAGAGGCCACATGTGCACATGGATGTCACTCTTTGGTGTGTGTGGAAGGAGAAAAATGCGAGGTTTTTTTAGGAGAGACTGGTGTGTTGTGAACAAATTGTAAGAGAGTGCTGGTCTCTCATACATACTTGGGGATCTGGATTGTAATTCCTCTTACTTGATTATATAATATACCTTCCCGGATTGCTATTACGACGATAGCTTTCCTTTTTGTATAAAAAATAATAATAAAAAAATTAAATAAAAAGGAGAAAAAAAAATCACACTTCACAACATGAGTATAGCTAGCAAGTTGTCAGTGGTAACACCTCATCGGCCGGTTATCCAAAACCCAACTCACAAAAAATGCATAATAATTCCCAAAACACTTAGGGAAGAAGTAGGAAAATAGAATAAACCGAGGAGATATACACTGGGTCCGCCCTTGTGTTGACCCCATAAACTAAAGAAGTAGGGAGAAAGCTACCGATCGAAAAGATAAACCTCTAGGCAAGGTCACCTAGGGTCGTAGAAATCCGAAGTTCATTTTAACGGTCGTCTAGTGAGTCTTTCACTATTTTCACAAGATGCTTAGCACTTAGAGTCCTTTTCGAGTCTTCGGTGGGTCAGGTAGCCGTGAAAAGTTATCTCGTAACTCTCAAACTCAAAAAGTACAAAAAAAAATATTAGAAAAGAAGAAAAAAAATGCATCTTCCCTCTTCAAATAAGGCAAGAACTTGGGCGGTCTACATTATGGAAGACACCCAGGTATTATTGAGTCTTCATAGTTTAGGACTTTAGTTGAAATTTTCTATTGTTAATAAACACTTAGGCCTAAGTGATCTAATCATAATTTTGATTTCATACATAGCATGTAGTTTAATTTCGCTATGGACTAGCAAAAGATAGGCTTGGCGTATGATATAGACACATCTATTTAGGTTAAAATGCCTATTCATGCATGTTCCTATGCTTAGATTTGTATTTCGTATTATAAATATTGCATAACATGTATCATTCTGCATTTAGAGTAGTATATAATTTAGGTAAATTACATCCTTTTCATGGTGAAGAGAGAAGGATATTTATTTTGGAGCCTCAGATTGATGATCCGACCGTACGAATCTGATCAAGATGACGATCGAAGTCCAACACCTCCGAAATCGCCTCAATTGGAGTCCCGTAGCACCTTATGCAATCCATGGAAGATCAACGGCCGAGGAACTAAGTGACAAATCTGGAGCGTAAAATGACAAATCCAACCATACTAATGGATTCAGGTCGATGATCGCAGCCTCACGGTGTGAAAATCAACTCAATCCGATCTCTGTAGCATCCCCTACAAAGGAAAGAAGATGGACGGCCTAGATTATGCCACATGGTGCAACCCAAGCTGCCCATGCGCATGCACGCACCACCGGACGTGCACAATAGTGCGGGCGTGAATCCGTGCAAGCGCAGCGATGCGTATCGCGCATGCGTGCGCGATAAGGGCACGTACAGTGTGCGCCAAGGCAGCGACAGCGTGGGTGCATAGGCTGTCATCAGAGACATTTGCGGTGGATCTTCAGCAATGTTTATGACCGCCACTAAATGTCCTGTATGCGAATTTGATTCTTTCCTCCACTATAAAAGGACCCCTACCCCTCCTATTTTTCTTCATCTCTTCCTTTCTTCCTCTCACCACCTCCAAGGCTCTAGAGAGAGCTTGTCCGAAGCCCGAGATGCTCCTCTAGAGTAAAATTAAATAGCTTTCCCTCCCCTCATCCCAATTCATGGAGTATCCTGTGGCCGTCCTCTCACCGCCCCTTGGGAAAAAGATCCTCGTCGTGATGCCGTCCTACCCAATCCTCCATCCTCCGGTTCCATCCTCCTTCGTCCCGCTCCTCCCCACCTTCTTCCAGGCAACATTAGAGCGAGTCATCCTCTGAGCAATCATCAAGGGAGATTTCTCTCACCTCTTTCTATCTTTCTACGCTTTCGTAGTGTAGTTTTGCTGCTTTCGTAGTGTAACAAATAGTTCTTGATAAATAGATGATTGTTTCTCTCTCTCCCTCTCTCTCTTATTTTTGCAAGTAGATAAAGTTTTCATCGACTGAATCTCTTGCTTGCTAAAAATACCACAAAAATTTGAAAAGATAAAAACAACCAAAAACAAATAAAAGTGATGCATGGATTTCATAAAACCAAACGTTCACCTCCCCGTGTTCGACCTGGGACTCCCTTGGAGTTTTGGTATAAATTTTATTTGACCCTGAGTTTTGCAACTACGATGACGGGTTACTTGTAACCCTGATTTCAAACTCGCGAAACATGTATGATCATTAAGGATCCTAGGGTGGAGGGATGTTGGCGCCAACAAGGAGGTAGTTAAGGGCATGGAGGGGCACCATGGTTTGGTGCCAACCATGGAGAGGTGCCATGGTTTTGGCGCCAACTATGGGGGCTTCTAGAAGGTGGTATGTTGATCGTGGATAAGGGTTGTAGGGTAGGTGTAGGTTGGAGATTGATGGGTTTTTGGAGGGAAAGAGGTGGAGCCAAAAGGTGGTAGTTATGGTGGTTTTGGCACCACCTTCATGGTGGCTTTTGGTTGCAAACATGGGGTGAAGAGGTGTGGTTGAGTTGGTGCCAAGTAGGGTAGCCTAGGTGGAGCTTAGGTGGACTTGAAGTGGAGGCTTATGAAGGTGGAGTTAGGGTTAGCTAAGGTGGATGAATGGCCATGGGAGTTGAGGTGTAGCTAAGCTATGCTAGCTAAGCTAGCTTAGCTAGTAGATGAGTAGGATAGGGAGCATAAGGAGCTAGGGTTTTGAGGGGAGGAGCTGAAGGAGAGTTGTCTAGAGTTGCATAGGAGCTGGTGGTTGTTGAAGAGAATAGCAAGGAGCTACTTTAGATGGCTTAGCATGCTAGTTCTTTTCTAGCTGCTAAGCCAATCTAAAGTAAGCTGGCTTCTGCTAAGGTTTGCTGAGGTGATCTAGGTCTGATCTTCCCAGGGAGGACCTAGCTAGTTGGAGTACTTAAGGTAGCTTAGCTCAATTAAGTTGAGCTAAGTGGAGTCCCCGGGAGATGGACTTGAGCTGGCTTGAGCTTGGTAAAGTCATTTTCAGCTGACTTAAGTTGAGTAGAGCTGGAGGTAGCTAGGCCTAAGCTGAGGTGGACCCCAGTCAACTCAGTAGAGCTAGCTAGAGCTCCCAGTGAACTAATGGGAGCTAAGATGGGCTAGACTCAACTAAGTTGAGCTGGATCTAAGCTGACTTGAGCTAGGGTGAGCTAAGATGAGCTATCTTGAGTTTCCAGAATGAGCTAACCCTAGTCCAAGTGAGCTTCATCAGGCTGAGTCCCAGCTAGTTTGAGCTTCCTCTTCACCAGTTGCCTTCTTGAGTGCTAGGTTTTGGAGATCTGACTATCTGTATATCCCTAACACTCACAAAAACACATTAAAACGACAACAAAATGTGTGATGCATGCCTATCCTAATTTATGCCTAATGTGGCCCAAAAACCAGTTTGCGGAGTTAAATTCCTTAAAGGTAGGTTTATTTTAATGCATAAAAATGATGATAAATTGGCATTTATCATGTGTCTTCTCCAGAGATGGCCAGGTGGTGATCAGGGGCATCCCCATCCATCTTCGATTACATGCAGTGGTGTCTTACATCGTGGCAGGGTTTGCTTCATTGAAAGAAGACTCAGTGATTGGTCTGGTAGATGGGGATGATAGTGTTGTGCAAGCCAATGTCTATTTAAAGCATGGTGGATCGTTTCATGAGTGAGTAATATTGAGGTGTGGGGGCTCCTAATGGCTATTGTAGGTTGCTATGCGCATGACGGAAGAGTCTGACAAGGAAGAGGGATATGCACCAGTGGTTAGGGAGGATGAGAAGACCATTGGCATGAAGTGGAGAAGGGTGGAAGAAGTGGCAGGGTCTGGATAGAAGAAGAGGAAGGTGGTGGCCAGCTTGGGGAGATGGATGACGAGGAAGTTGTGGGTGAGATGGGTAGCATAAAGGGCGAGTTTGAGATGGAGGGCATGGTGGTGCATAGCGAAGCAGCTCGACCTTGTGCATCTTCAGTAGGCGTGGGAGAACAAGCTGCTCCAAAGAATAATGAGGTAGTCTTCACTTTTGTAATTCTCAAGAGCATGTTGTATAATGAAGGCCCATTAGGACACTGTTGTGGGAAGATGCTTGGAAGTAGGAGGCATAACCTCCGAAGTCATGGGCCAGTACAACAACAGCACATGGATGTTCACCATGTGGCATCAGTGATTAGCATCGTACATAATGAGGGGTGCCTAGGGGTGTCCATTCTTCTCCATGGTAAAGATTCTATCGTGGAATGTGTGGGGTTTGCGGGATCACGTGTGAAGGGGGATGCTTGGGAGATACTTGAAGGAGTGGGGTATTGATTACGCCTTGCTAGAGGAGATGCACATTGATTGTGTAGAGCAAACCTCTTGGCAGCTATTGTGTGAGAATGGGGAAGCTGAGTTGAGAGATGTTAAGTCAGAAGGGAGATCTAGCGGGTTCTGCATCTGGTGTAAGATGCGGGTCATGCAGCTGATGGATGTGCAAGAAGGGAAATTCACAATCTCATAAAAATTTACCAGATGTTCAGATGATACCTCTCTGTGTATCGCACGTGTTTATGGGTCGTGCGCCCAGAATGATAGATCATCTTTATGGGGAGAACAATGAAATGCCTACAACTGGACGCAGGAGAATCGTGGCTTGTTGGAAGTGACTTTAATTCCATGCTTTCTTCTAATGATAAACCAAATGGAAGGATTGATACATGCTCTTTTGGTTTCCATAATGCAGTGTTGGAGTTGAAATTGGTTGATTTACCAACGTCAGGGGCAATGTATACCTGGCGTAATGGGAGTAGATAGATGTCACGGATTGACTAATTCCTTTGCAACATGGGTCTCATGGGGATGATCCAACTTGCTTCGGTGATAGCCTTGGGAAGACCATTTTCTGATCACACTCCCCTTGTATGGGGAAGTGGGGAAGGATCCACGCCTAGCACGTACTTCCAATTCCATAGATCATGGCTTCAGGAGGACAGGTTCAGAGATATGGTAGGATCTTGGTAGCAGTCCTAAGAGGTTGAAGGGTCGGGGATGCAGAGGCTGGCAGCCAAGTTGAGGGGCCTTCATTTCATGTTGTTTGAGTATAGAAAGTCCCTTGCTAAGACACGCTTTCAGAAGAGGAAGGAGGTCTTGGAGGGTGTGAAGGAATTAGACGATAGGGGGAGGTGGGGAAGCTGTCAGTGGATGAGATCCAACAATGGAAAGATCTTCATAATGTTGTTGCAAGAGAAGATTTGCAGAGGGAAGTGGACTGGCATCAAAGATCACATCAGCTTTGGCTAAAGGAGGGGTACTTCAACACAAAATTTTTCCATGCTATGTCTAGTATGAGGAGAATATATAATCTCATCTCATCCCAACATTATGGGGAGCATGTGGCGACCTCATCAGCTGATATATGTGAGACGGCCAACATGTACTTCGATTATGTTACACATGCCGATCCCATGGGTAGTTGGATGATTGCCGCGTCGAACATCCCAAAGCTAGGAGAAGATGAAGGCCAATAGTTGTGTAGAGACATTACAAAGGAGGAAGTCGTTGGGGCATTGAAGGGGTTGAAGGTCGAGGGGTCTCCAGGGCCAGACGATTTTCCCATCATCTTCTACAAGGAGTTCTAGTAGGTGGTGAATTCTGACGTTATGGACGTGGTGAGGGAGTTCCAAGTAGGCAACTATGGGATGGAAAAATTAAATAGATCTTTTTTATCCTTACTTCCAAAGAAGGAAGGGACAGAGGCAGTTCAGACATTAAACTAATTTCTCTAACTTGGTCTATCTTATCATTGGGAAGGTGCAGGCTAACCCTATGAAGGGGGTCCTTCCAAATATTGTTAGCCCTATGCAAGCAGCCTTTCTTCAGGGGAGATCCTTGCAGGAGTCATTTATTTTGGCGCAAGAGATGGTTGCAAGATGGGTAAGGAAAAAAATAGGCTTTTATTTGGAAAGTCAATTTTTCCAAAGCCTATGATTCCTTGTCTTGGAAATACTTGTGAGAGATTTTGAGGTGAAGAGGCTTTCCAGAGACATGGGTCTAGTGGATTAGAAGATGCATCACCACGTCGTCTTTCTCGCCCCTCATCAATAGGCATCCAATGGGGAGGTGGATACAGCCCCAGAAAGGGGTAAAGCAAGATGCCCATTCAGCCCTCTTATTTTTAATGTTGTAGTTGATACGCTTGCCAGGTTCGCTTTCAAAGCCAGCGCAAGGGAGCTGATCTATGGCTACACTCTAGTATAGAACAAAGCCCTAATGCCCATCCTACAATTTGCAAACAACATGATTTTCTTTATGGACAGGGGGATCCAAGAGGTAGAGCATCTGACACACTAGGTGGATATATTTGGCGAGGTCACTGGGCTAAAGGTCAATGGGGGCAAAGTCATCTCTGGTGTGTTTTGGGTTTGCATGTGTCATCAAGGAGGAGTTGCCAGAGGTATTGAGCACACAAGTGGCTAACCTACCCATCATGTACCTGGGGTTACTGTTACAGCCTAAACGGATGAGGAAGAAAGACTGGATGTTTTTGTTTGAAAAGATGTCTAAAAGAAAGGCTGCCTGGAGTGGAAGGTTCTTATCAAAGGGAGGTAGGCTCATTCTACTCAACTCCATCTTATCTGCGATCCTTGTGTTTTTCTTATCCATGTTCTGACCTCCTAATTCCATTGTAATGAAGTTGGATGTGATAAGGAAGAGGTCCTTCTAGAAGGGACCAACTCATAGTGGGAGGTTTCTACAACCGATTAAGTGGATGAGGGTGTACCCTCCAAAGAAGGGGGAAGGATTGGGCATCAGGTCTCTTAGGGAGTTTGGCGACTCATTTTTCCTTAAGTAGGGCGTGGTCATTCCTAGAAGGGATGAGGGGCTCTGGCAGGATACCTTCGCAACTCTTATGGCAGCATCAACAGTCCTGAGGATATGTTGTGTTCGCAAGGAGCATCTCCATTTTGGTCTTTAGTTTCGAAGGTCATTCAGATGCATTAGGTCTAATTCTCTCCGATGTTGGGGGATGGTAAAGGCTTCTGATTCTGGAAAGAGGACTAGAGTGAGCTTGGTTGCTTCCAGGATCTTTTACCACGGGTCTTCAATTCTATGAGCACCAAGGAGGAAAAGGTAGCAGATTGTTGGCAAGAGAAGTGTAGCACGTGGGCTATCAGCCTATCTGCCAGACATTATTAGGTGAGGTCTGGTCTATGGAGGAGACTAAGCATCTCTTGGAGACCTTGGCTGCATTCCAACCAAGAGATGGGTTGGATAGATTTGAATGGTGACATGGGATGTACACGTCGCGGAAGGCATATGAAAAAATGATGGATAGCAGGGAGGTGGATGAACATAGAAGATTTTTCATAGTGATTTGGAAACTGAAAATTCCCTTGAAGGTGCAGGTATTCCTCTAGCTAACCAAAAGAGAAAGGCTGATTACGGGTGCGTTGAGGAAACGGGTGTTGGGTGCAGATGCCATCTCCTATCCTCTATGCAATTATGATGAAGATGCCTCCAAACATCTCTTCAGAAATTGCTTATTTATTGATGAAGTTTGCCACAAGTTTTGTGGATGCTACATCGCGATGTGTGACACCTTTTGGTGTGACTTCACCTCCAGTTCCAAGCCACACGTGTTTATGGCTGCTACCATGTGGGCGGTGTGAAAAGCGAGGAAGGATGCCTTGTTTAATGGGGGTAGGGTGTGGATGGAGAATGTTTGTAATGAAGTAGCATCGAGTGCCAAGTTGTGGCAAGCTTTGTAATTAGCTTTTATGAATAAATAAAATTTGGATGACTACCTTGATTGGTAGTGGTCCTTTCTTTTGATAAAAAAAGTCAAATGCAAAATATGGTAGGAGCTAAGAGGGATAGAAACACATACCTGGCTCCAGCACTCAACAAGTAATGCAAGTTTGGCAAGAAAATCTAGCAGGAAATGTGCAATCCTATGAATGGAATGCCTAAGGAAATATTGCTTCTTGATAAGATGAGATATTTTTTTTGTATTTTTCATTTTCAAATTTTTTTTGGATTTTTTAATGCAACAATCAAAATCAAATTGAATAGAAGGTGAATCGGAAAATCGAATCGATGAGAGAGAGAGAAAGAAATCACAAGGTCCACAGTCTAAATTATTACAACTGATGTGTGAGAACGGCTCTCACAACTTATGCCTAACAACAAATCCTATGCATATACCTAAAATTAAGCCAATTTGACTCCTCCAAGAAGTTAAATCGAAGCTGTAGCATCTCCTCCAGGAAGTAAAAACTCCACCAGGAAGGCAGGACTACTCCTACTCCTCAAGTGCTACAAAAACAATAAATGATTAGTAAGAAAATTATATACAAAACAAATCGAAGAATATAATTAATCAAAAAATGTATATACAAGAAAGAATTTGAATAAAAGAATCAATATATACAAAGAAATCAAAAATATATACAAAAGAAAAAATAAATGACAAATTTTGGCTTATAAAGAGTTGCCTCGCAGGCAATGGCACCAATAAATGATGCACCATATAGAGAGTGTGTTAATTAGTGCTGATTAATTATGTTGCAGTATAGTGTCTCAATCCAGACAAATTTATTTATTTATATACAAATTTTACTTGTTTTATTCTAGGTCGTTCACTAAGAGGCAGTTATTGATATATATTACTCTCTATTATCCAAAAATCATCTTTAATTCCAAAAATGTTAAGTTTATTTACAAATGAATGAAAGAATCAAAGAGTGAACTAATCTAAGTCAAATATAAACAACAATGAATGAATTAATGTTAATGACAATGCCTCAAGAATATATACAAGTATAAAGGCATTAAAAACTAACCTAAACTAATCTAGGTTAATTATGCATAATACTAGCTAAGTAATGCCTTAATGTAGCCACAAAAAAAATATATGTATACAACTATATAACTAGCTATACTAACATATATCTACTATATGCATTAACATATGTAAATGCCACTAAAAAGCCTTAAAAATACTTATATACAAAATAAGGCAAAAATATATATAACAATTAATATATAATTTATATACATATATAAGGCCCAACCCTCTTTGAAATCAACAACTCACAAGGGGCTGGATCGACCACTACTAATCTTAGGCCCTAGTTTTTATTTAGTGTTTTTGCATAGTTTTCGGCTAATACCGGTGTACAAATGCTCAGCACTCAGCCTAGCAGGCCCATGGGCTCCCAATCCCTCTCTCCTCTCTCTCTTAATATGCTCAAAGGTTAAAATGGCAAGTGGGATCTGACCCCATATTGGACGAGAGGCATGGCTGCATGATTGCTTATATACCACTATGGGCATTCTAGAGTCAATGATGTGGGACTATCAATTGTGCCCAATTCAGTGTACTAAATGTGATTTTGGATAGATTTCAATGCTAGAATTATACTCTAATTAAATAATTATTGTAAAATTAAATTACATAATCAAGTAGCCTATATATAGGTCTTTCTATTGGTATAATTTATTTACATTAATTAAATATATAAATATATTTAAAAGTTGGTTAAAGTTTAAAGATAATTACATGTTAATTTAATACTTAATTCCTTAATTAAAGCATAAATTAATAAATTAATGGTACAATTGACTTATAAATTAGTTATTGAATATTATTAACTTATTATTATAGATTTTTAATTTATTTTTTTATTTAATTCTAATTATACACATTTAATTTACATGATTTACATATATATACACATATATACAGTATAAATACTATTCTACAATATAAATGAGTTATAAATATATTGAAAATACTTTAAGCTACAGTATACAACTGTACAACATAATTTTTTTCATTAGATTATTAATTTACTAATTTAAATTACATTAACTTACTAATATAACTAATTAACTTATAAACATAAATATTTACAATAATAAGTAAATAAATAAATATAGAGATATGTTACTGTAAATTATAATTACTTTAAGTTATACCTATAGTTATAATTGTGTTTATAAATATATACATAGCTATTTATAAATACATAAGGATTATGTACATATATTATAAATAAATAAATACATAATTGTATATTATAACATATACTGTATAACTTATCATAAATACCTACCTAAGAAGGTAAAATAGATATGTAAGTTATTTATATACTTTATACATATATAAGTTACTATATACAATTAATTTAGGCTTATATACTGATGGCAAAAATACACTCTTTTGTAAAAGCAAGTTTTAATGTTGCTGTAATGGGTAAACTGCACCAACTTTTAAATTTGTAAACCTAGAAAGTGGTGATATCTAGGGTCATCCAAGGAGCTTAATTGTTAATCAAATAAGTGATTCTCTCTCTCACCTCTCAAACCAACACTTTTCTTTTTGTATTCTGGTTTTGTGAACGTTTAGGGTTTTTCAATAACGTAAACAATTACAAAGAAGACTACGCTTATTAACTGACAGAAATTACTTCCTTTTTCTAAGCTCACCCTAGGCAAGTGTGCCTAGGGTAATTAGAAAGATGTAAAGTGAGTGCTCAACAAATTTGAAACTACTAATTAAAAGCACATAAAATGGTAAAGCATGAAAATGAAGAAATGCACTTGATTGATAACGAGGTTAAGTATTCCATTACTTAAGGAGGTCACTTGTGTAGATGGGAACCACACAGTGATGAGAGCCTCATCATGAGCCCTAACTAGCTCATTTTAACCTGAGAAAGTAAACAAAAGCTCCTGCATAACCTAAAGGAAGACCTAAGTCAAGGGTTTACTATTCTGGGAAGGAGACATGAACTAAAGGGTAAAACTATAATTTTACCATTACAGTGCATCAACGAGATTTCTCAATGGTTAAATATAGGTCAGTTGGACTTAATAAGAGGAAAAGTGGGATGATTCAGTCAGAAAAGGGTTATTGTGAGATTTAAGAATTAAATGACATTCTGTAACTCTAAAACAGACCCGCTTAATTCAACAAGGTTTTGATCTTGATAAAAATCAAATAAACCCTCTAAAATTCATGGAAAATATCCCCTAGGGATTAGAACCTTTAATTTGATCTTTGGAACCTATTTTGACCTAGATTGGGGTCCTAGCTCAGCATTTAACCTAATTTGGGTTTTGATGCAAAATATCCAGTCAAACGTAATCAAACCTAAAATCCAACTTCACCATTGGATTCCTTAGGTCAAAATTAGGTTTGTGCCAAAATTTGGGCTAAAGAAAAGGTCATCTTGACCTACTTTGCAAAGTGGTCCACATAATTACATTCTGGCCCCTAACTTTTGAAAACCCTTGAGCAAAGCCCCCTAACTTCCTTGCCACCCTTAGATTCAGGTCCCTCCACCTTTATAGTGGAGGAATCCCACTTCGGCGAGGATTTGAGGATGTTATCTCCTCGAATCCTCGGAGATCTCCCAAATTTGGAAGGGAGATTCTCTGAGGATTTCTCCATCGTCTGAATGCAATATCCAGATCAAATTTACACCCAATCTCTCGTGCGAACGCTCGAGAGATTTGGCTGTCCTAAGCACCTTCTTTCTCCGACGAGGATTTTGCGCTGGAAGGCTTACCCTCCAAGCACAAGAAGCTCGGCCAGCGACTATAAAAGGACCCCCGATCCTTTGCGCATCTCCCAAGCTTGTTTGGGCACCGATACCCTCTCAATTTCTTCCCTCCTCATCTCCAGTCAAAATGCTCACAAGCTACGGCAACCTCCCCTCCCTCCTCTCGTCACTCTGCCACCATACCAGTGGCAGGATTTTCTTTGCCTTGTTCCTCTGCATTGCGCTGCACCAGCGCACGTCTCTCCGACCTCCTCCTCGTTGCTGTTATCTCCACCTCAGGGCTGTCTTCCCCAACGACGGCACATACACGCCGTTCGTCTCCTCTACCTCCCCTTCATTCCAATCACCAAAGATAAGTTTCCCTTCTCCCAGTCTTTATTTTCCCTCCTTTTATTTCATAAATCGCCCCTCTACTACCACTGTCCACCATCATCTTCCTCATCTCCGGTTGACCTCCGGCGAGATGCATCCATCACTCCGCACCTCCACACATCTCCCACCAACCTCTCCACCTCTGCCATCACTCACTGATCACTTTCTGCCCATCCACTGACTTCCACACACACCCCACACTTCCACCGAACAAACCCACACACTCGGTCATAGTACGACCTAGGCATGCTTGCCTAGGCCATTCTGAGCCACGCCGACCCCCACCTCACCTTCGCCATGATACAGCGGAGCTTTCCCTATTGTTTGACAAGGCCACAAGGCCATTCTTGTGTCGTGTAGTGTTGAGCCTCCATCCGCCATTAACACGCAAGCATGCTTGCTTGCTTCAGAGCTCCAGGTCGCACGCTCCACGCTTCAGGACTTCAGGCTACGCGTGTTGAGTGTGCGAGTGAATCTAGCCTGAGAGCAGTCGTTGCAAGGCCTTCAGCTGCTTCGATTGAGTGAAGATCTCCTCCTTCGGGTGCCAGCAAAAGCAGGTGGGACATTTAGTTCCACCTCGTAAACTCAGAAGTGAGCGATGTGAGTTATATTGAATTTGTGCTTTCAGCTAATCGCCTCCAGTACATAGGGATGAGGTCCCTCGCCCTCACTCGCTCATGCCTCGTCCGTGACCTGACCCCGTAGACCTGGCACCTGACCCGATTATCTAAACCTAGCACTCCTCACGCATCACACCCACACCAGTGCGCCTGGACCCGGGCATGCACCCGACCCGATTACCCGGCTCTGGGAGAGCGTACCGAAGAGAGAAATAGAGAGAGATAGATGCGGGGAGGGTAGGGGATAGGTTTTTCTATGTGGTGTTGTGTAGGAAAGAAGGAGCTAAGGAGGAACGTAGCGGCTAAAGGAGCTAAGGAGGAAGGTAGCAGCTGAAAGACTTAGCAAGGAAGAAGGTAGCCACAGCAAGGAAGGAACAGGGAGAAGAAGAAAAGAGAAGCACTGTAGCAGAGAAGCAGTAGAGGAAGGGAAGAAAAAGAAGAAGGTAGCTGGTGAAGGAGCAGAAGAAAGAGAGAAGCAGGGACTTAGCTGTAGAAGAAGAAAGAAGAAAGGAGGCAAGGGCAGAAGAAAGAGAAGTACGAGTGGCTGAGCAGAAGAAGAAAAGGAGAGACAAAGGAGCAAAAGAAGAAGAAGCACAGCCGCATAGCAAAGAGAAAGGAAAGAAAAGAGAGAGAAGGCCAAAATCACAAATCAAGCACTGTAGCAAGATTTTTTAAGACGTCGGATAAAAAATCAAACGTCCAATTTTTTGAGCAATATTTCTACATAACATTACTCCCCAATTTTGGTTGAATTAGTTATTGCTTTCTTATTGAGAATTGTGCTCTTAAGCTTTGAAATACCCAATTGCTCCCTGTGTTCAACCTCGGATACTTTGATTTTCGAGTTATAAATTCTTATTTGTTTTCGTGGTGATTTCATCTATATTACAACGTGACATCTTTTAAAATACAATTTTGCCTTGTCAACATTTTGGTGCCGTTGCCAGGGAGCAACGGCATTTTAGAAGCTTGGATCACAACTTCTGATTCAATACTGACTTAATCTCTCTCTTTTGTCGTGTTTGTCTCAGGGGGAAAGCCGAGAAAAGAAAAGCAGCCACACAATAATCACACTAAGGAACTAGTAACTCTCATTAGCCCTCTCTCTTAATCCCCTAAAAATCTGAAAAGAAAAAAAAAAGGAAAAATCAATCTAGGGCTGCCTGCTTCCATATTTAGTAATTCACCAAAGTTACCTGATTTTCATTTTAACACATTTTGAATTGCACATCTAATTAAGGTAACTACGGCTAAAACCTTCTTGATTGAGCCCTAGATACCAATTTTTGAGGCAACTAAATTGGACCAACTAGAGCCAACCTAAGGATTGCAAAGCTAGGGTTTTTAGAGACACATTTTCTCCTAAGTAAAGAAGTCAAAACTTTAAAAAGAGGTGTGCCAAAGCCTTGTTTGAAAAGATCTATACAAGAGAAACCCTAAGCAAATCAGGCTCTCAATCCATTTGAACCCTAAAAGAGAGGACCTAAAAGCTCTCAAAGGAACAAAGAGGTGAAGTTGATCCTTTGGGTCAACCAACCTTAAAATTAGGTCACTTATTGCACTCAAAAGGCCTAAAGTTCAAGTGGAACCCTAAGCATTTTGATCTTAATTAAAAAAGGTAGACTTAAGAGGTCAAGGTCCCCATTCTGGTCTACCTGGAATCTCAGTGACAAGAAAGGTCGGGTGGGGGAAACCCTGTAACTCGTGGGGACGCTCTTCCGTGTAGGGGCCTTTGCGGGACTCTCCCTCTCTAGTTGCCCAGATACTTCTCAAGTGGACGACCTTTCTGACTAAGGGGTATCACCTACCCCGAACCTTTATAGTCACCCAACAATTTTTGGGTGTCTCGATTGGGTCTAGCACCTTCTGATCTCACCAACTCCTTCAGTGCATGTTTGGTAGGAGATCCTTAAGACTATCCTTAAGACCTCCTTTAGAAATTCATTCTCATCAAGGCCAAGCCTGAACGCCCTTGTTTGTGCAGCAACCCCACCACATAGACCTTTCCTCTAATTTAGAACCAAGTTCTCCTTCTTCTTCCATCATGGCACAACCCATTAAAGAAGAGAACAACCTTGAGCACTAGCTTCAGCGCCTAAATGATATCTTCCACTGCAGCATCCAATAATGCGAGATCACTATAATCCCGTTGCGGTGGCAATCAAGCCTCGAGTCCGAATCCCGGCTGGAGGTTCTGATTCTGAACTCAAGCCCAATATGATTCATGCCATAACAAAATTCCATGGGCTTAACTCCGAGGATCCATTCCAACACATTAAACAACTCAAGCATCTGGCCCAGACCTTCGGGTCAGATGCATAAAATCAGGATATTTTTCTCATGAAAATGTTTTCTTTCTCCCTCATGGACAAGGCTACTCATTGGTATCAAACTTAGACTCGTCCGATCAACACATGGGATGAACTTCTGTCAGAATTTTTGAAGTTCTTTCCCGTTGGCCGGACAAATGCCTTACGCCACCAGATCACTCATTTCGCCCAACAAACGGGAGAACCTCTTCATGAAGAATGGGACTGATTCTTAGATCTCATGTGAAAGTGCCCCCATCACGAAGTTCCTAAATGGGAACAAGTCCAGTCTTTTTACCAGGAACTCCGTGAAGACATTCAATTATTCATCAATACAACCTGCGGAGGAAACATCATAGGTCAACATAAGGACACGGTGCGGGAGATTCTCGAAAATATGTGCGAGAACTCCATCAATAGTGACTCCATGGGTCTATTCGACCGGACGAAAGCCCGAGCAGCGACGAATCTTAGGGGAGCACATGAGACACAGGACCTGTCCACATCCGTCGACTTGGAACTGATGGCCAGTCGGTTGGACAAGGCTTTTGTCATAGAGAAGAAGGTGGACAAGTTGACTTGGCATCTGCAGTGAGCCACCTCTGCACAGAACTCTTTTGCACGGCCACCTCTTACGAGGGAAACTGTGCAGAACATCTATCACCAATCTTCTCAGGGGATGGACCTGTATCCAACCCCGTCTGACTCTCCGAACGAAGGGATCTCCGATCCACTCTATTCTAGTTAGGGGAACTCTGAACCCTCGTATTCTAACTTTCCTGAGGCTCCTCAAACCTACGAGGACCTCAACACCATTCAGAATGACCCATTCTCCAATACCTACAACCCTGGATGGCGAAATCATCCCAACTTCCAGTGGATGAGAAATTCTTAGACTCAAAGACCACCTTATCAACTCCGTCCACAAGCTCCTCATCCATATCAGCCGCCTCGGCCTCAGCCCAATCCCACCTATCAATCTGGGCCAAACCAGGATCACATGACTCTTATCCTTCAAGCACTAGCTGACATTCAAAAGAAGAATGCGGCAATGCAAAAATAGCACAAGGATGAGATCACAGAGGTTCGCAATCAACTAGCCCAGATGGCAAATTCCCGCCAACCTGGCACCCTTCCTTCGCAACCTCTGCCCAATCCAGATAATGTGCCGACCCAGAGGTGCATTATGAACCCAAATTCAGGCCACGCACATATGATTTATGAGGCCCCTTCTGTTCCATCACCAGACGGGATGGAAGCCTTGATATCTTATGCGGGATTTCAACAGCAGCCACCCCTCTTACCAAACCCAAACCAAACCAGGAAGGATTAAACTTTGTAACAACTCGTAGTGGTAAAGCAACCCAAGATTCACATTATCCAAACCACTCTAAGCCTGGTAGTAGCCCAAGCCCTAGGATAGTTACCCAGGATACCCCTATCCCAGATCAAGAACCTAGACCTATTCTAGAGGAACCAACTAGGGTTCCATTTCCTAAGGCCTTGACCAAAGGAAAAAGGATAACCAAAATCGTGGCCCCTGAGGAGGATCTGGTCAAGCTCTTTGAACAGGTCCAGATAAACATCCCCTTAATGGATGCAATATGCCACGTGCCAGCTTACACAAGATTCCTGAAAGACGAGTGTACACCCAAGCGTAAGCCGCGAACCAAAAGTGGGAATCCAATCGTACTATCAGAGAAAGCTAGTTCTGTAATCTTAAGTAAACTCCCACCCAAGGCTAAAGACCTAGGAACTCCCCTGATTTCATGTAAAATTGGTGAAACCCAATTTGATAGAGCCTTGCTAGACCTAGGTGCCTCCATAAACTTAATACCTACATCCCTCCTTGACCACCTTGAAGAGTCTGAACTTAAATCGATTGAGGTGACATTGCAGTTAGCCGATCGATCCATCAAGTCACCTAGAGAAATGCTGGAGGATGTCATTGTTAGGGTGCGAAATTTCTACTTCCGAGTGGATTTCATAGTTCTGGATATGGATGAACCTGAGAACCCAAGGGATAAACCAATTATATTAGGGAGATCTTTTTTGGCCACTGCCAGGGCCAACATAAACTGTGAGGAGGGCCAAATAGAATTAAAATTCAGGAATCAAACTCTAAAGATTGACATCTTTAAGGCCCAACAAGGGATTAATTGTGGGGTTATAGAGCAAATATGTGATGTCAAAGTCATGGTTGATGAATCGCATGTTGAGGACAACCTGATTATCCCTGATCAACCATTAGAAGATCAAAACCCGCAAATAGAGGAGTATGAACCTGATCTAGACACACCCATAACTTTGACCCTTGTTCCTGATATAGACCTTGAACCGCCCGTTGCTGCTGATAATCCTGTCATGGAACTCAAGCCCCTACCCGAGCATCTGAAGTATGTCTTTTTAGGTTCCAACCAAATGCTTCCTATGATTATCAACTCCCGACTCACACCTGACCAGGAATCCCATCTGACTACTGTTCTCCAGCAACATCGCAAAGCCATTGGATGAACTCTCGATGACTTGACTGGCATAAGCCCCTCGTATTGCACACATTGAATCTACACAGAAGAGGGCGCATGGCCTTCATGAGAGATGCAGAGACGTTTAAACCCTAATCTACAAGAGGTCGTGAAAAAGGAGATCATCAAGTGGTTAGATGCAGGGGTCATCTACCCGATCTCCGACAGTCACTGGGTGAGTCCAATCCAGGTTGTGCTTAAGAAGGTCGGACTCACCATCATTACAACTGAAACCGGAGAGGTCATACCTACCCAAATAGCTAACTCGTGAAGAGTCTGCATTGATTACAGAAGACTCAATTCCTCCATGAAGAAGGACCATTTCCCACTACCATTTATTGATTAGATCCCCGAGAAACTAGTGGGAAATACTTTCTTCTGCTTTCTTGACGGGTACTCTGGTTACAACTAGGTGGCAATCCATCCAAAGGACCAAGAAAAGACGACGTTCACCTACCCCTTTGGGACGTACGTGTTTCGAAGGATGCCTTTCGGTCTCTGCAATGCACCCGCGACCTCTCAGCGGTGCATGCTAGCCATATTCTCATATATGGTAGGTGATTATCTGGAAGTCTTCATGGATGACTTTTCAACTTTTGGAGCATCATTTGACGATTACCACCAGTAGTTGGTCGAAATACTCTGGCGGTGCATCGATGTGAATTTGGTTCTTTCCTAGGAAAAGAGCCATTTCATAGTGCCTGAGGGAATTGTCCTGGGACATCTAATTTCGGAGAAAGGCATCCAAGTTGATCGAGCCAAGGTTAACTTGATTTCCAAACTCCCTATGCCTAGCTCAATTAAGGACGTCCATTCTTTTCTGGGGCACGTCGATTTTTACCGTCGATTTATCCCTGATTTTTCAAAAATCACGTGCCCCCTGACTATTCTTCTCTCCAAGGATGTGCCTTTTGAAATCTCCAAGGGATGCACTCAAGTATTTGAGATCCTTCATGACTGAGTTACCCAAGCCCCGATCCTACAGTCCCCTGATTGGTCTCAACCCTTTGAGATCATGTGCGATGCATCTGACCTTGCTGTAGGAGCGGTGTTGAGGCAGAAAATTGATGGGAAACCCGTGGTCATTTACTATGCTAGCAAAACACTAGATGAAGCTTAGCATAACTACACAGTTATTGAGAAAGAGCTGCTAGCTGTAGTATTTGCCCTAAAAAAATTCAGATCATACCTCCTGGGTTCCCGTGTTATCATCTACTCGAATCACACGGCTGTGAGGCATCTCCTTGCAAAGAAGGATGCGAAACCTCGATTAATCCGATGGATCTTGCTGTTGCAAGAACTTGACCTCGAGATTTGTGACAAAGCGGGAAAACAGAATGTGGTAGCTGATCACTTGTCCCTCCTTCCTTCTCAGATTATTGACCCTTTCGGACCCATCACAGAACACTTTCCTGATGAGCACCTCCTGACTATCGATACAGGGCTTCCATGGTTCGTAGACATAGTGAACTACTTTGCATCACATCAGATCCCGTCTGATTGGCCGAAGGCCAAGAAGGACAAATTACGTTCCGATGCCAAGTATTACCTATGGGAAGACCTGTATCTATTCCGCATTGGTGCTGATCAAATAATTCGACGATGTGTCGCAGAAGCAGAAATCAAAGACATACTCTCCTTCTACCATGACCAGGCATGCAGTGGACATTTTTCAGGACACAAAACCGCATCAAAAGTCCCCCAGTGTGGCGTTTACTGGCCCACAATTTTCAAGGATGCATACAATCACTATAAGGCATGTACCTGTTGCCAGACCTTGGGCAACATGAGCCATCGAGACATGATGCCTTTACAGCCGATCCTGGTATGCGAGATTTTTGACATTTGGGGGATTGATTTTATGGGACCCTTCCTTCTCTCGGATGGCTTCAAATACATCTTACTCGCCATTGACTACGTGTCCAAGTGGATCGAAGCCATTCCGACCCGGACCAATAATCACAAGGTTGTTATCAGATTCATTCATCAAAACATCTTCTCAAGGTTCGGGATTCCACGAGCAATAATTTTTGACGGAGGGACCCATTTCACAAACGCTCAACTCAGGTCACTGATGACCAAATACGGGGTGTCGCATCAAATCTCTACTCCTTACCACCCCTAAACTAATGGTCTAGCTGAGCTATCAAACTTGGAGATCAAGAAAATTTTCTAGGTTACTGTTCGACCTGACAGGAAGGATTGGTCATCTTGGCTTCTGGAAGCATTGTGGGCCTATAGGACCACCCACAAGACCCAATTAGGTATGTCTCCCTTCAGATTGGTGTATGGGAAGGCATGTCACCTCCCCATCGAATTGGAGCATAAATTCTATTGGGCAGTATGGAGTTGCAACTTAGATCTTTCTAAGGCTGGAACCCATAGAAGGCTTCAAATGAGTGAGATCGATGAATTACGCCACGATGCGTATGAGAACTCACGAATTTACAAAGAATGGGTTAAAGCCTTTCATGACAAACACATTTCTAAAAGGATCTTTCATCCTGGTCAAAAGGTTCTACTCTTTGATGCCCGACTCAAATTATTCCTAGGAAAGCTACGATTTAAGTGGATCGAACCCTACCTAGTCCGAAGAATCTTTGGAAATGGAGCCGTTGAGATCAGTGCACTCAACCACAATTTCGAACCCTTTGTCGTGAATGGTCAGAGACTCAAACCGTTCATTGACATGACCAATACAAATTTGGCTGAGTCATCCTTTATCCTCCATTCTCCTTGAGCTCATTGCGCCCAGCCAATGGCGTAAAACTCAACTCTTAATGGGAGGAACCCATCATTCTCTGAAAAAACCTGAAACCTTTCCTAACATTTCCATGCTGAATTCATATTGCACTTTAGGGTTCATCCATTAGCACAGCCGACTCCACCTCAAGTACCCATACCCGAGTCTAGAAATCGTTCGCAATAGTCACCTCGACCCGTTCACTCACCCAACACCTGTCCTATTGAATGAACAAAGCTGAAATCAAACCCACTGATGAGAGACTCATCATGATCTCTAATTACCCCTAATTAACTAGTCTTCCTAGTTAATTAGCTAAGGTTATGAATATATAAGGGTTAATTATAGAATAAGGGACATTTAGTCAAGGACCTTAAAATAAGTTTAAAATGACATTTTATCATTCAATTAACATTATTAATAATCTAGATAATAAATTGGACTCGAAACCCTATTAATCATTTCCTTAATTAATAAGTTAAGTAACTTAAACATAATGTATACCTAAGTATATAATAACTTAAGTAATTTTACGTAATCTAATAAATTAACCTAAAAAGGTCAAAAATGTAAATTCAAGGAGAAAACATAATATTTACCTTATTTACTAACATATATAAAAAGTTGAAAAAGATCTAAGTTAAAATAAACCTTCAAAACCTGAGTTTACATTTTGGTCCTTAAAATTCATTACAATCAGGTCCTTATTTCTCACATAGGTCCTTAAGAATCATTACATTTAAGTCCCTTTCCTTCTTCTTCTTCAGCCGAATGAACGGCTGGCGACGGAGAGTCACGCCACCGCATGATCACCGCCCTACCGACATCACTCTTCTTTGTCCAAGCTCTTGCAGCTTGTGCTCACCACCTCCTCTTCATCCACTGGTCTGGATTAATCGGAAATCCTAATTTCCAGTGGGAGATAACCTTACCGTTGTCAGAGACGATGCTGGAGGTTAAGCTCCTCAAGCTCCTTCGGCCAGACCTCGCCATTCTCTTCGCCGTCAACTACTATAAATACCCCCTCACCCCTCAGGTTTCACTCAAGTTGGCTCCCTTCTCTCTTCTAACACTGCAGCCAACTTTGATAGGCTATTCATCCAAAACTCCAGTGACTTTCCATCTCACTTTCTGACTTCCTCCATCCATTCTGATCAGCCGAGGAGATCCACCAAGGTCTGCTGCATCTCTGACATAGGCGCCGACCCAAGGAATCCTCTACTTCACCTCAAATCCGCCGGCCGGAGATCTTTCTAAAACCCTCTGATTTCGTCATCCACTATGAACCTTTGGCAGAACCCTATTGACCCCTTCGTCCAGGTAACAGTAGATTAGGAGTAGGAGTAGGAGTAGTAGGAGCAGGGTAGTTAGGTAGGTAGTTTAGGTAGTTAGATTAGATGTAATTTTAGAATTTTAGTTGTCATCTTCTTTGACTCCAGCGAGCTCCTTGAGCTTGCCAGAGACTTAATTTCATCTTTTGAAATCACTGTCCACCTTCCTTTAACCCTCACGACCATTTCTAATCCACTTAATTACTTAATTGATCACCTAATCACTAAATCAATTTCACCTCCACTGACTACTATCATTGTCCATGGTAATAGTAGTCGAGCTAATTCCACCTTCATAGGGTCTATCATCATCTATCCATCACTTATGGACCCTAATCAATACTATAATACATATAAATATCACATATAACCTAAACACCCAAATCTAATTAAACTCCTGAGCTCGCTGTCAATGGTGGCTTAGGAGTACTTCAAATCATTAATTAAATATATATTTAGTATCACAGACATTTGTTGACTTGTCTCAACCACTCAATTGAGTGGGAGATCAAGTCCCGTGCCTCAACCAACTCAATTTTCATTCAAAATAAATTCACTGTCAAATATTACATATAAAGAGATAATGAGGAATTAAATGTGATTATGAGGTTTCTTGCAACCTCAGGAACCTTTTTAGATTAAAAATGGTAAGTTTAAACAATCTGTGCACACTTTTCACATTTTCTGGACTCACCAGAGCTCCAGCAAGCTCCGGCAAGCCATTCTTGAGCTTTAGCCTTTAGAATTTATTGAGAAGCTCCATATCAATGATTTGAGGATCACTGATTGTGCTGAGGTATTTAAATTGAGATTTTAATGTCTGGAGTTGTTGTTAGGCCTTCATCTTCTCCAACTCTGGCAGAGTTGGAGATGAGTGACAGATAGGTTCTAGTCCTGTTTATGAAGTCTGGAAGCATCATTGTTGATCCCTGGGTTTATTACTATGATCCAATCACTGTCACAACTCTTAGATTCCTCTGATGAACAAGCACTTTTTGGAGCTCAGGCAATGAGCCTGAAACCCTAGAACTCTTGGTCAGAACACTTATCTGAAGATCTGAATAAGTTCCTGAGGTTGAGAAGACTCTATTTGAGGTTTTGATTACTTGTGGAGAAGCTTTTAACAGAAAGTCAAATTTTTGTGCCTTCACAGTCAAATCGAGTCTGACTATGGAGTTTTGAGCTCAATCTGAGGAATTGATGAGATTAAATTATTTCTGGGATCTTGATGAATGATATTAGAATGAATTAAGTGAGCTCAGACTTGATATTTAGTAAAAATTTGAACTCTATCAGTTTGGGTTATTTTTGAACCCAAACTAACAGCAGTGTCACTTGGATGAGATTTGAACTTGAATCCTGCCCAGATCAGTTAGTTTCAACCCTTAGAACTTGTTTAAATCAATCAGTAATGTTTTTCTGTCTTTTTACCTATTTCAAGTCTGAAATTTCGAATTCTGAAGCTTTCAGAGAAGCTTTAAGCTTCTCTGCTATTCCTTAAGGTCTTGTGAGCTTAGAACCTACTCTAACAGATGCGGAATAACCTGTAGGAAGTCCATCTGAGGACTCTGTGAAGTTAATTTCCACTTCCAGGCAATTTTACCTGTAGGAACCCCTTAATTTTACCTTTCAAATTGAAGAGGAAAACATCCTTCTATCTTTAAATTGACCCTGCAATCGTATAGAGTAACCTTAGAGCTTTCCAACAAACTTTAAATCACTTGAAACAGAACTCTGAGTTGGGAGTTATGATCGGTTGAAGTTGGGTCTAGAAGGGGGGAACATAGTCCTACATCGGTAGTTTCTGAATGGGTGCCTTAGAATAAAAGCAATTTGTGCTGTAGGCTTCCCAGTTGTCAAGCGCTGGGCGTGATCTGAGCATGTGTGTGTGTGTGCGGGCTTGTGTGCCTGCGGGTATGCGCCCGAGTGGGCGTGAGCGAGTGTGGCCCTGGGAGGGCGAGGCCTGGGAGGCTGGGTTAAGCCAATCATGAATCGAAATGAAATAAACCAAAATCGAATCTAATGAAATTAGGGGATGATGGAGTAAGGTATGGTCCCACCCTGGTCTCAGGGTGCTGTGTATCCTCGAAAGGACCTCGCCGCAAATAAAATAATTTTTGGTTAAAAATTAAAAAAACCTTGTTCAACTGAAAGTTCAAAAGGGAAAACTAAGGAAAGAGGAGCCGCTGAAGGTTAAGGTTAAGCTAAGTGCTGAAGGCTATGGAAAGAAAGGAGAATAGGCACTACTAAGGGAACTAAGAAAGAAGAAGAAAGCTAAAGGGAAGAGAATAAGAGGCAAGAAGAGAAGAATGTAGGAACAGAGCAGAAGAAGAGAGGTAAGAAAGAGAGCTTGAGATAGAGAATAAAAGGAAAAGAAGAGAAAGAAGAATAAGTAAAGAGAGGCTGAATAAATGAAGTTTTATTTCTTTAATTTCTTTGAATTTGTCTTAATTGTAATAAGGCATGTTTTAATAAAAGAACTCTTATTGCCTTAATTTCTTTTGAAATGAAATTGAAAAACTAACATGTTTACTTGTTAATAAATTAGATCATTTTAAGTAAATATGTTCTCTTATGGGATTTTGCAAATTACTTCATTTTAATTAATATTTTGGCAAAATTCATGTTCTTAAAATCAACTTAGTTATACCTCCTAAACTTATAAAGAAAATAAAAGATATTTGGTGAATTTAGAAAAAATTATACCTCCCAGCGAACGACCTGGACTCAACCAGTAAAAATTTCTAAAATGTTAGGTTAATTCGACCATATACTACACAACCGACATAATTTTGAGTTAACCTAGGTGACTTTTTCTACTCTTAATTAAGTAAACTTAACTTAATTACTAAGTTGAGTGAGAGTTATGCATCACCCACCTAATTTACAATGGGGACATTGTAAATCACAAGCATGGGGGGTATGAAAGTGCAAAATGTCAGGAGAACTCATATCAAGAAAAGGTTTCAACAAAAAGTCACATATCACAAAAAACACAAAAAAATTGAAAAATTTGGAAAAAGAACAAAAAAAAATAGAGAGGGGAGAGAAAAATTTTATGGGCTATACAAAATATGAGGAGAAAAAAAGCAAAATGCCAAAAAGGAGCGCAAAATGAAAACGAAAAAAAAGAATAGTCATTAGTAAAAGATTAAGGGATTAACTCAAGTTCTAGACCACATCAAGAAAAGAGAAAAATGAGAAAAAAGTGCTAAGGAGATACAAAAGAGATTAGTAGGAAAGCTGACTTTAGGCCTTTTGGGCTAGACTCTTAGGCTTAAAATTCAAATACCTGCTAAAATCTAGATACTCCTCAAGAGGTTGGGGAAAATGCGAAGCTTAAATATTAGGTCTAAGGCTTTGGGAGTATTCGGCCTTGTTAACTAACCTTCAATTTGTAGGATTAGGTAACCTAAGCACCCCAATCCACACACAGTCTGGTTTAGTGTGCATAAATATCAAAATCATGCAAAAAGCATTTTAATGTTATGAAAAAGTTTCCTACATTAGGAGTGGCCGTTCAACACAAGTTGATTTGGATGAGTTCCCAACGCGGAGAGGCGAGAAATTCCCCTCGAAGATGCGTGACAACATATCGTCTCCTCAGTGCTTGTCTCTTAGGATATTTAAATATCCTACCGGGGCCATGTAAGCACTCTGTTGGTTCAGATACCATGGACGGCATTATCATGAAATGTCGATTGCTAGGGTGTAGATTCAGCCACAAAACACCATGGGCAGGATTACCCTGAAATCTCGAAAGCTAGGGTTTTGGGGGTTACCATGGGCAGTGCTAACACGAAGCATCGATTGCCAGGGACCCTTGAGGATTGATGATGGGAATGAGGAATTCGATACAGACCGTGTTGAGAAGCCAATCTGAAGCTAGAAATAAAAAGCAAAAGAGAGAGAAAGCTCTCCAAACAAATAAATCCTCTGTCTCTTTCTTACAAAAACACAGTGTAAACTGAACCTAGGCTAAAAATGTCTCATGCACGAGTGCTTTAACCGCAGAGTCCAACGAACCCTAGGATAGTTCCTGTGGGCCTTAAAAACCTTTGTGGAGGATTGAGGCTAAAGTGGGTCAGGTCTAGATTTTGGTTGGTACTTGAGTACCTCTAGGCCTATTGTCGGCATTCTGACCTAATCACAAAAGAAAAAGAAAAGTACTTATCATAGCTACTAGAAGAAATTCATGGTCTAGAATAGATGTTAAAATCTTAAAATTTTGCTAAGAGACTAGCAAAAGCTAGTCATGGGGGTATGATGAGAGACTCATCACGAGCCCTAACTAGCTCATTTTGACATGAGAAAGTAAACAAAATCTCCTGCATAACCTAAAGGAAGACCAAAGTCAAGGGTTTACTATTCTGAGAAGGAAACATGAACTAAATGGTAAAACTACAATTTTACCAATACAATGCATCAATGGGATTTCTCAAGGGTTAAATATAGGTCAGTTGGACTTAATAAGAGGAAAAGTGGGACGGTTCAGTCTGAAAAGGGTTATTGTGAGATTTAAGAATTAAATGACATTCTGTAACCCTAAAACAAACCTGCTTAATTCAACAAGGTTTCGGCCTGGATAAAAATCAAATAAACCCTCTAAAATTCATGGAAAAATATCCCCTGGGGATTAGAACCTTCAATTTGGCCTTTGGAACCTATTTTGACCTAGATTGGGGTCCTAGCTCAGTATTTAACCTAATTTAGGTTTTTGTGTAAAATGTCCAATCAAATGTGGTCAAACCTAAAATTCAACTTCACCATTGGATTCCTTAGGTCAAAATTAAGTTTGTACCAAAATTTGGGCCTAAGGGAAGGTCATCTTGACCTACTTTGCAAACTGGTCCACCCAATTACATTCTGGTCCCTAAGTTTTGAAAACCCTTGAGCAAAGCCCCCTAACTTCCTCGCCACCCTTACATTCATGTCCCTCCACCATTATAATGAAGGAATCCCACTTCGGCGAGGATTTGAGACTGTTATCTCCTCGAATCCTCAGAGATCTCCTCCTAGATTTCGAAGGGAAATTCCCTGAGGATTTCTCCATCGTCTGAATGCGATCTCCAGATCAAATTTACACCCAATCACTCGTGCAAATGCTCGAGAGATTTGGGTGTCCTAAGCACCTTCCTTCTCTGGTGAGGATTTTATGTTGGAAGGCTTGCCCTCCAAGCACAAGAAGCTCGACCAGCGGCTATAAAAGGACCCTCGGTCCTTTGTGCATTTCCCAAGCTTGATTTGGCCGTCGATACCCTCTCAATTTCTTCCCTCCTCATCTCTGGTCAAAACGCCAGCAAGCTCGGGCGACCTCCCCTCCCTCCTCTTGTCGCTCTGCCACCATACCAGTGGCAGGGTTCGCTTTGCCTCGCTCCTCCGCGTTGCGCCGCACCAGCGCATATCTCTCTGACCTCCTCCTCATCACCGTTATCTCCACCTCAGGGCTATCTTCCCCGACGACGGCACATACGCGCCGTTCGTCTCCTCTTCCTCCCCTTCGTTCCAATCACCACAGATAAGTTTCTCTTCTCCCACTCTTTATTTTCCCTCCTTTTATTTCATAAATCGCCCCTCGACTGCCACTGTCCACCATCATCTTCCACATCTCCGGTTGACCTCTGGCGAGATGCATCCATCACTCCGCACCTCCACACATCTTGCCACCAACCTCTCCACCTCCGCCATCACTTACAGATCACTTTCCACCCATCCACTGACCACCACACACACCCTACACTTCCACCGAACAAACACACACGCACAGTCACAGTACGACCTAGGCACGCACGCCTAGGCCATTCTGAGCCATGTCGACCCCCACCACGCCTTCGCCGTGATACGACGGAGCTTTCCCTATTGTTTGACAGGGCCGCAAGGCCGTTCTTGTGTCATGCAGGGTTGAGCCTTCGTCCGCCATTAACAAGTAAGCAAGCTTGCTTTGCTTCAGAGCTCCAGGTCACGTGCTCCAGGCTTCAGGACTTCAGGCTACACGAGTTGAGTGTGTGAGCGAATCTAGCCTGAGAGCAGTCGTTGTGAGGCCTTCAGCTGCTTCACTTTAGTGAAGGTCTCCTCCTACAGGCACCAGCAGAAGTGGGTGGGACATTTAGTCTCACCTCGTAAACTTAGGAGTGAGCGGTGTGAGTTATATTGAATTTGTGCTTTCAACTAATCCCTTCAGTACACAGTGATGAGGTCCCTCGCCCTCACTCGGTCACGCCTCGTCCGCGACCTGCCCTCGTAGACCTGGCACCCAACCCGATTACCTAAACCTAGCACTCCTCGTGCATCACACCCACGTCGGTGCACCTAGACCCAGGCATGCACCCAACCTAATTACCCAGCTCAGAGAGAGCATACCGAAGAGAGAAATAGAGAGAGAGAGAGAGATGTGGGGAGGGTAGGGGATAGTTTTTGCTGCGTGGTTCTATGCAGGAAAGAAGGAGCTAAGGAAGAAGGTAGCGGCTGAAGGACTTAACAAGGAAGAAGGTAGCCACAGCAAGGAAAAGGGAGAAGAATAAAAGAGAAGCACTATATTAGAGGAGTGGCAGAGGAAGAGAAGAAAAAGAAGGTAGCTGATGAAGGAGCAGAAGAAAGAGAGAAGTAGGGACTTAGCTGCAGAAGAAAAAAGAAGAAAGAAGCAAGGGCAAAAGAAAGAGAGAAGCAGGAGTGGCTGAGCAAAAGAAGAAGAAGACAAGGAGAGACAAAGGAGCAGAAGAAGAAGCACAGTCGCAGAGCAAAGAGAAAGAGAAAGAAGAGAGAAAGAGAAGGCCAAAATCACAAACCAGGCACTATAGCAAGACTTTTTAAGATGTCTGATAAAAAATCAGACGTCCAATTTTTTGAGCAATATTTCTACATAACATTACTCCCCAATTTTGGTTGAATTAGTTATTGCTTTTTTATTGAGAATTGTGCTCTTAAGCTTTGAAATACCCAATTGCTCCCTGTGTTCGACCTCGAATACTTTGATTTTCAAGTTATAAATTCTTATTTGTTTTCGTAGTGATTTCATCTATATTACAACGTGACATCTTTTAAAATACAATTTCGCCTCGTCAACACACAGGTAATCCTAAGTAGAGGAATGCTTAATACAATAAAGGATTACAACAAAAAGAAATAAAGAAGGTAGAAGAATCTCTCAAAGAGATGAAGTAGTCCTTCGCTCCAAGTTCAACGGCTCCTGAACTTGAAAAAGGGTTCCTCGTCCTTCTTGGAAGCTTGCTTTCTTGCTCCTCCTTAGGGTGGACGTCCACCCGAGCTTCTCCCCTTGACCTGGCCATCTCCTATGAAGTGCTTGCTCCTTGGAGTGGCACAAGAAATATGAAGGAAGAAGAAGGCAGCAAGGGGGTGGGTATGTTGCCCCCTTAATCTTCTTCTCTTCTCCTCCTTTCTTGTCAATGGGAAATGGTGGATGTAGGTAGAATTATGATGACCAAGGATAGTGTTTTGGTTGTGGTTAGAAAGGGTATTAATAGGAGGGCTAAGGAGGGGGTTGGCATGGGATTAGGTGGAGGGCTAGGATGGTTTGATGGGGTGGTTATGGGGATCCAAAGGTGGAGATAGGTTGGCAACTAAGGAGAAGGTGTGTGGGTGGTGGTTATGGTGGTGGAGAGGCACCATAGTTGGAGCCAACTAGATAGTGGTGCCATGGTTTTGGCGCCAAATATGGGGGGTTCTAGAAGGAGGGTGAGGTTGATGGTGGAGATGGCTTTAGGGGGTAGGTGTAGGGTTGGGATGGGAGGGTTTTTGGAGGGAAATAGGTGGTGCGAAAAGAGGGTGGTTGGAACGTGGTTTTGGTGCCAGACTGTGGTGCTTTTTGGTGGTGGTGATGGGGTGAAGAGATGGGTATTGGTGGTGCCAAAATGAGGTGGAAGTGGAGGTAGCTTAGGTGGAGCTAAGTGGAGAGGTAAGTAGGTAGGATTTAGGGATAGGGTTGGATGACCATGGAGGCGGAGCTTATGGTGGGAGGTAGGAGGAGCAAAGCTAAGCTAGCTAACCTAGATTAGCTAGTAGAGTAGAGGGAGAAGGAGTAGGGGAGCTAGGGTTATTAAGGAGGAGCTGAGGTGAAGCTACAAATAAGCTAGCTGAAGCTTGCTGCTGCTAAAGAGAACTGAGGATGAGCTCAATAGCTAGCTTAGCTAGCTAGTTCTTTGCTAGCTGCTAAACCAAGATAAGTTGAGCTTAGTTCCTTCAAATCTAAAATGAGGTGAGCTGAAGTTGATCTTCCCAAGGACTACCTAGCTAGATAAGGTAGCTAGCTAATTTCAGGTAGCTAAGCTCAACTAAGTTGACCTGAGTTTGGTCTTTGAGAGGTGGAGTTGAGTTGGCCTGAGCTGGGTGATGACTCTATAGCTAACTTAGCATAGCTAGCTGATGACTAGTAGCTAAGCTACGTCAAGTGAACCTTTAGTGAACTGGCTGGAACAAGAATGGAGCTAGGATCAACTGAATTGAGCTAGTCTGAGTTGCTATCCAGCTGAGGTAAGCTAAATAGAGCTAAGGTAAACTTACTTGAGCTACCATTCAACTGAGGTAATAGGCTGATCCAGCTAGAATGAGTTGGGATCTAGCTGGGATGAGCTGGATCCAATTGAGATCCAATTGTTATGAGTTTCTTCATCTTTTGCCTTCCTGAGTGCCAGGGTTTGTGGGATTTGACTCTCTGCTTATCCTTGACACTCAAATAAACACATTAAAAATAAAAAATAATGTAATGCATACTTGATTGCACATCAATCATGCAACCTAAATCACCTGAATTAAGCTAGATTCTAGCACAACGCTTCTGAAATCATCCGATTAGACAATCAAAGCATTGTCTATAGTCCATAATAGAATGGAGATCATGGAGACAAATGGCAAAGATTTGAAACTCAGATGAAAAATCCAACCACAATAATGGATTCGAATCAATAGTCGTAGTCCAACGACGCAAAAATCAACCCGATCGGAGGTCTACAACACTAGATACAAAGAAAAGAAGATGGATGTCCATGATGGTGCCATCACAATCGCTCGTCACTGCCGACTGATGAAAACACGTTTACACTACTTAAGATATCTATTTATGCATGTTCTTAAGCATAGGATTGCATTGCATGCTATAAATATTGCATAACATGCATCATCTTGCATTTAGAGTAGTTTGAATAAAATGGAGGTTAATTATCTCCTTTTATGCTCATGGATAGGGCAAACCTTTTATCGGGGCCTCAAATCGAAGATCCAACCATACAGATGTGATCAGGGCAACGATTGAAGTTCAATGATTCCAAGATCGCCCTAATCAGAATCTGTAGCATCAGATAGTGACCGAGGAACCCTAGAAGATCAAGGGCCAAGATGGTGTGAATCCACACTTCAAACGACAAATCCAACCGCATGAATGGATTCAGATTGATGATCGTACCCTAACGGCACGAAAATCGACTCAATCCGACAACCATGGCACCATCTACATCATCCAAAAGATGGACGACCAAGATGATGCCACGTGGCACCATCTCAGCCATCCAACCGGCCCTCAAGACCATCGCTGCCTGTCCAAAGGGCATCCAATGCACGATCTGGGCCATTGGATCTTCATCCAACGGCTGTGGATGCGCGCACCTTAAATCATCTCCGCAACCAACTTCCCTCCACAGCACAACGAGAGAGCGCCTTATCGCGAGGCGCTGGCGTGCGTTCGATTCCACGCGAGCGGGCGAGCGGCATGTGTGAGCCGGCGCGGGCGAGCATCGGATCGTGATCGAACAACTCTACACGCCCAATAGCGCTCACGCACTATTGCACTCGCAGCGAAGACGCGGCATCGCACGCGATGGGGCATGCAGAGGAGGCGGGCGGAGGTGAGATCTAAGCCATCCGATCTCGCAATCAGACAGCTGAGATTGGCTGGACGTGCGCATGCATTGAACGCACGAGCAAGCGAGCGGGAGCACGTGCAACGCCCACTATGCCCACGTTCAGACCTTTAGCGACGGTTTTATCCGATACTAAAGGTCCTAAATTAATGTTTTAAGAGTTGTAATGACCAAATTGCCCCCACTCCTTGCAACTATAAAAGGAGACCCCCTCCACACGAAATTCTCATCCCTTCCTTCTCTTCTCTCCCTTTCCAAAGCTCAAGAGAAGCTTGTCCCACACCCGAGATGCTTCTCGTGAGATAAAGTCAATTTTTCATCCCCCTTTCGGAAGCGGATCCCGCGACGACGACGACGTGCTGCCCCATTCCCGTTCTTCTTGGTTCACCCTCCGTCCTGCTTCGTCCTCCTTCGTCTAGGCGTCGTCCCATCTGGCTCGTCCTCCAAGCGACCATCGAGGAGGATATCTCTCTCCCTATTCTTTTTACTGCTTTCTAGAATAAATTTACTGCTTTCTAGAGTGGATTTACCGCTTTCTAGTGTAATCATTTTCCCGCTTTCTCATCGTGATATTTAGTGTAATGAACAATCCTTTTGATAATGAATTCCATGTGCATTCTACATCTTTTTTTATTTTTATTTGTATTATTCTCTCTCTCGTCTATTTATTGTAAATTATTAGATAGTTCTAATCAATTGAATTACTTCGTGACAAATAAAGCAAACGTGTAATTTTTAAATCAAACGTATGCCTCCCTATGTTCGACCCGGAATTTCCATTTTGGTATAAATTTTATTTGTTGAACACGAGTTCTTCGCTTTCAAACTACGACGATAGGTTTTTCAAAAACCAAACACGTTAGCGTAAAAACCTGACGTTCAACATTTTGGCGCCGTTGCTGGGGAGGCGATGCTCTTTGATTTTTTTCTTCGTGTTTTTACAACTTACAAATCATTTACCTCACTTCTCTCCTTTCTTATTGTGATTGCAGGTGCTCTTTTGAGACGAGCAAAAGCGGTAGATTGGAGTAAAGTGTTGTGGAATGTTTTGTAAGTTACCCCCACCTCCCACCCATTAGATTTCATTTCACCACATAATAACACAAACATCAATCAACCTAGGTGTTCTTATAAACTCTAAGGTTAGATTGTTTGTTGTTTGACACCCACACCCGTCCCAACCCCCACATTAAAGAAAGAAAAATTAAAAAAAAAATCTCACAGAGGTACACAACCTCATCTGATTTTCAAACTCAACCGGTAAACCGATCTTTGGAGCCGGTACACACATCCAAACACATAATTGAGTAGAAATCAGATTAGGAAATCACTTGTGTGTCTAATTAAGTGGTGCAACAGGCTAATTGTTCGACTTGATTGGGCTGCACCACTTTAATTAAAATCAACTCATCAAGTAGCTGGCAATTAGGTTCAACTCTTAGGGATTTACCAGGCACTCCACATTCTTTTAAGTTTTAATGGAAAACATCTTCACCTGTGCTTGAAAAACCTGGTGTGCCAACAAAACTTGTTTGAAAACACCTAAAGTTGAATCCTAAAAGCTACTAAGCAAGATTTGAACCTTAAAATTCACCGCATCAAAAGTAATCTTGCTTGAAAACCACTGGTTGTGCACGCACACACAAATCAAACAATCATTAAGGGCATAACCCAGATAAAGGGCCCATCACATTCCATAGCACATTCAAACCTAGCCGTAAATAAAATAGAGTAGATGTTGGCCTTAAGGATTTGACTCGCTCTTCAGAACCCAGAACGAGATTATTTTCGATTAGTCTATTTCTACTATTCAATCTGATGTCTAGCTAGGGGAGCAGAATCAAACGATCATGGCTGGGGGGTACACTAGGAACCGGAGGCACAAGCCGAAGGAAGAACCTTCTCCCCAGTCCCTCCTTCTAACTAGTTGGATTGAACAGATAGAAGTAGATCAAATCGTTTCTCTATCTCAAGACGAGTTTTGGGAGTCTGTAAGTCTTTAGGCTAGCCCACTTAAGGACATGTTTGATTGTTTGTATTGCAGGGCACCTTTCTTCCTCCCATCTCTCATGAATCCTTCCACATATTACACGCATTCCTCCTCTTTCCCTCCTGTTTTGAATTATCCTCAACATGACGATTATTCCGACTCGTATTGTAATCAACCATCAGTTAGTTTGGATAATTCTCATTGGGGATATAGTTCCAGACCTTCGTGTTTAGGGTCCAACCCTGAACACTATGATTATGATTTCTATCCTTCTCAGAGCCACATCAATTATAGATCGTTACCCTTTCATGAACAACCTAATACGATCTACAATAAAGAAGGATACATTGATCCTTACCCATCCTCTGATTACACTATCTTTAGGTCATCACCACCTTTTGAATAATCTGAAATGACCTATTATCAGGAAGGGTATAATGAATCTCAATTCGTTAATTCCCTTGCTTTGACCCCAAACCTGCCCAATCCTGAACCAACTCATTTTGTTCAGGGTAACCAAGTTCAAGAAAAGGTTCTGGCTAACTTGAGGAATATCATACAATCTTTAGATGTTCAGCCAATACGTTGCATTGAGAGATTGGAGCCCCTGATTCAGATGATTGATGATTTGAATAAGTATTTGTTGGATTGGCTCTAGGATGTTAAGGATAAGAACCAGGGTGAGTTTGTACTTGGAAAATTAGCAAAATTGAGGATGTGATTTGTGGTTGTTTTAGTTCAGTTTGGGATGATTCCCAGGATGAACCCTCTTTATTAGAGCTAATTTCAGAACCCGTTCAAGCACCTGTTGGAGGGGACACGTGTTACGAGGCTGACCAGATTGAATTAGAGCAACCAATTAGGGATGATCTAATTTCTTCACCTGAGATCCATGAGCCAGGGTACGAGGAAACGTATGTCTCCTTGGAATAGAAAGTGACAAATGATTTTGGGACATACATTAATACGGATCTTGATTTCTTTGATTTTGATGGTGAAGATTCACGTTGCGAAGTCTCACATGAGTTTACAGAACATGATTTCTGTGAGACGATTGGGCCTGAGGAATATGATAGATCATTTGATAGCCCAATAATTGAGGAAACTGATCTTATTAGGGCTCACATTACGGATCTAGAGTTGCATTGTCTGGAGGATTCAATTCAATGCCCTGATTGTCAGTTACACCCCATTGAGCTTATAGATGATTCTGTTTCTGAGATAATTAGACCCAAGTCAATTCTGATTCAGCCACATCTTTTAGACTTGGAAATTTCAGATGGGGTGATTAATATGCAAGAGGTCTAGGAACTTAACATTCTGAATGAGGAGGATAGAAGCCGGGAAGTTCTGATCTGGGAAGCTAACTCCAGAGGAAGTAGAAGACTGAGTCTAAGGGTTCTAATTCACATGAAACCATCAAACCAGGACCCTTACGACATTTGTTCTGAGGATGTCGAACCCAAGCACACATTCAATGATTATCCTTTTGAGCTTGAATTCCCTGTAACCCGACATTTTGGTCTTGGGTTGCATCCTCATAAATCGCAGGCCCGATCCCGCTTGCATACTGATTTTAGGTTTTGGGTAATTTTTATCCAGAACCTGAGATATTCTCGATTATGGGGTATGGGTCTCCACCACAATTTGGTCCACATCTGTGGACCTCTGTTGACAGGTCAGAGGATTCCTATGTTTATTCTGATTCTGACCTGCACTTGTGAATTCTTCATTTCTCTTCTTTTTATAGTGTGCCTAGCTGAAGGCACTAAATTCAGCATGTATACAGTTTTTTTTAGTTTTTATCTCGAAGTGAACCTGACATTCACGCAATTCAAGTGCTTTCTACGCTATTCCACTCTATTTTATGTCTTTTTAATACAATGAGGACCTTGCATTAAATATGCATGGGGGGGTGGATATTCATCTCTGAATTTATTCGTTAGCTTAGTAGATTTGTTTTATTTTATTTAAAAAAAAATTATGGAATTAGGAAGGAGAACTTGGGTTTAAGAAAAATTAGAAAAGAGGAAAAAGAGAAAAATTAAATTTTCTTTGAATAAGGCGAGGGCTTGAGGTGGTCTGCATTTTGGCAGATACTCAGGCACTGTTGTGTCTTTGGAAGTTCAGATCCTAAGTAGACATTTTCTTAATAATTGAAAATAACTCAAGCCCAAATAATCCAACCTGATTCTTTTATAAATAGCAAATAGTTTTTGCTAGAAACTAGCAAAAGATAGGCATGGGGGTATGATGTAAGCACGTTTACACTACTTAAGATGTCTATTTATGCATGTTCTTAAGCATAGGATTGCATTGCATGCTATAAATATTGCATAACATGCATCATATTGCATTTAGAGTAGTTTGAATAAAATGGAAGTTAATTGTCTCCTTTTATGTTTATGGATAGGGCAAACTTTTTATCAGGGCCTCGAATCGAAGATCCAAACGTACAGATGTGATCAGGGCGACAACTAGAGTTCGACGACTCCATGATTGCCCTAATCAGACATCTATAGCATCAGATAGTGACCGAGGAACCATAGAAGATCAAGGGCCAAGATGGTGTGAATCCTCACTTCAAATGACAAATCTGACCACATGGATGGATTCAGATTGATGATCGCAGCCTAACGGCATGAAAATCGACTCAATCCGACAACCGTGGCACCATCTACATCATCCAAAAGATGGACGGCCAAGATGGCGCCATGTGGCACCATCTCAGCTGTCCAATCGGCCCTCAGGTCTTCCACTGCCTTTCCAAAGAGAATCCAACGCACGATATAGGTCATTGGATCTCTATCCAGCGATCCTGAACATGCATTCAAAACTTTGGCCGCCTGCCCATCCGAGCGCGCAGCGTAATGGATAAGGTGCTCGATTGCCTTCAGACGTGCGTTCGATTCGCAGGGCATGGACGAGCAGGTGCGGGCGAGCGTCAGATCGTCATCAAATGGCTGTGCGCGCCCGATAATGCCCACGCGCTATTAGATGTGCGGCGAAGACGCAGCATTGCACGCGATGGGGCGCACAGCGTAGGCGGGTGGAGGCGCTATCTAAGCCGTCCGATCTCATGATCGGACGGCTGAGAATGGCTGGACGTGCACGTGCGCTAAACGCGTGGGCAAGCGAGCGGGCATGCATGCGTTTCCCACTACGCCCACGTTCAGACCTTTAGCAGCAGTTTTATCCGTCACTAAAGGTCCTGAATTAATGTTTTAAGAGTTGTAATGACCAAATTGCCCCCACTCCTTGCAACTATAAAAGGAGACCCCATCCACACGAAACTCTCATCCCTTCCTTCTCTTCTCTCCCTCTCCAAAGCTCAAGAGAAGCTTGTCCCACACCCAGGATGCTTCTTACGGGATAAAGTCAATTTTTCGTCGCCCTTTCGGAAGCAGATCCCGCGACGACGACGATGTGTTGCCCCATTCCCTTTGTTCCTGCTTCGCCCTCCTTCATCCTGCTTCAGCCTCCTTCATCCTGGCGTCGTCCCATCCGGCTCGTCCTCCAAGCGACCATCGAGGAGGATCTCTCTCCCCATTCTTTTTACTGCTTTCTAGAATAAATTTACTGCTTTCGAGAGTAGATTTACTACTTTCTAGTGTAATCATTTTCCCGCTTTCTCATCGTGATATTTAGTGTAATGAACAATCCTTTTGATAATGAATTCCATGTGCATTCTACATCTTTTATTTATTTTTGTTTGTATTATTCTCTGTCTCTCTTCTATTTATTGTAAATAGTTAGATAGTTCTAATCAATTGAATTACTTCGTGACAAATAAAGCAAATGCATAGTTTTTAAATCAAACGTCCACCTCCTTGTGTTCGACTAGGAATTTCCATTTCGGTATAAATTTTATTTGTTGAACACGAGTTCTTCGCTTTCATACTACGATGACAGATTTTTCAAAAGCCAAACACGTTAGTGTAGCAACCCGACGTTCAACATCGACCCAACCCTGAAGATCATCCCTCACCCACTTTCAACTGTTGGATGGCCATCCAATGGTCCATGATGCATCCACACCAACCATCCAATGGTTAAGAATAAATAGATATAAAGAGGAAATTGTAACGAAACTTGCATGTAGTGCATTGGCTCACATGCTTGCACTGGAAGCGAAGCGTGCGGGTTCGAGCCACGCGATGCCCAAATCAAGAAAGAGTAGTGCATGGGCGCTATTTCCCATCAGATAGAGATTGGCGCACGTAGGCGCGACCATGTGGCGTGACAAGGAGCACCCAATGCTAATGTGCGATCCTACGTGTTTTCTTAGTTGCGAAGGCAGTGCAGGTGCACGGTTGAAGTCATTCAAATAATTGAGGCTTGAGCATGTGATTTGAATTCGCGCAGGCATGCAAGGAGAGAGAAGTATCGGGCGAGCGTTGGGTGGGTGCAAGAAGCGAGTGAGGCCATTAGATCTTGATCCAAGGGCCCAGCGGCAGCCACATGTCGAGTAGAGGTGCATTCTGAGCGATGAAGGCACGTTAGAGGCTATTTTGAGGCAAAATCGGATCCATTGATCTCCTGATCGACGGATCTAATTGCCCAAGAGTTGTTGCACGAGATTAAAGGCTAAAATGCTCACTTTACCCCTAATCAAAGCTATAAAAGAAGGCCTAGGGTCTCCTAGTTGAAGGCATCTCTAGATACAACTCTTCCACCTTTCTCCAGACCAAAGCTCTCCCTCTTCAACTCTGCTCCAACCTTCATCCCGGTACTCTGGATATGAGGTGCTGCCGCACATCACAAGAGCATCCTATAAGTGGCGTCATCTCTCTATATCTATCTATTTATTTCTGGTAGCATTCTTTATTGTGAAAACTCTATTTAATTGCAATCAAATTCTAATCTTCTAAATGCAAATATCTGATTCCTATATATATATACATATATAAATATCAGTTTAGAACAAGTTCTATTGAAAAGCATCTATATAAATTATGATTACTACCCTGTGAACAACCCGATACTCACCGGCTTTATAAATTTATCTGTCGACGTGTTTTCGTGCTATACTACAACTGAATTAAATTTCAAAATGCAATTTATGCACTGGAAAAGTTGGTGCCTTTGCCGGGGAGGCAACAAAAATTTTTGAAGCTTTGTTTTATGCGAATTTGAGATTTTTAAAATGTTATTTTCATTGATTTCGTGTGTGCAGGAAAGTAAGGAAATCAGAACGAAACATGACAATAGCAATTGCGGGTTCGAACCTCAGGTAAGTATCCATAGTTTATATTAGTTAGATTTAGGATTTTCTTGAACCCTAGGACTAGATAGAATTTGTTTGCCTAATGAAAAAAAATTCTCTCTTGATTTTCGGGTTGAAATAGGGTTTTATCTTAAAAATTCAATTTCCGAAGATTTGCAAGTCCAAAAATTCTCAAATGTTTATTAGACTTGGGTTTCAAAGTGAAGAATAACATATTCAAATTTTACATAAATCGAAGTTATAAAAAAATTTTAAAAATTCGTTCATTGATCTATTATCAATTTAGTTACTATTCCTGATTTTTCAGAGTTCAAAATATCATATGAATTTTTGTACAACTCCAATTGACTTTAAATTTGAAGCACTGAATTTCTTAGATAACAAAGAATTTAGGAAAAATTTTGAAAAAATATTTCTTGACCTTTTGATTGCATATATTATCCAATCACAAACTGGGAGTCAAAATAGACTACAAAACCTTCAGTACACTTTAAATAAAAAAAATAAAAAGCATGCATTAAAAATTCTTGAAAAATATTTTCTGAGTGCCTAGTTAGTGGTGCAAGAAAACCAACTAATTGTATTACTTGGGTCTCACCACTCATCAGAATTTGGACTTAAAAGAATCATTTAGAAATATCTGTGCGTAGGGTTTCACATTAAGGGTAGAGCACACCTGCATTTACATACTTAAAGGAAATCTATTAAATAAACTCGGATTTGCAAAAATAAAATAAAATAAAACTCTTGTGTGCCTCATATGAACCTTGATTGAAAATATTAACTCAAGTGAACCCTAAAACACATTAACATAAGCAATTGAATCTTAAAAATTACTTCATCAATAAAAATTGCTTGTGAACCCTTTTTGGCTGCGCACTTCACATCTCTGAAATCAATCTTAAGTGCAAACACCCCCCTAACGCCTATCATATTCCAAAGGCACATCAAACCCATGCCTAAAATTAAGTAGATGTACCATAGGTAGGACTAATAGACTTGGGGACTTGAAACTATATTGGGCTAAGGTCAAGGCCTTGTCTACTTGGACCCACTGGTGACAAGAAAGGTCGGTGTGGTAACCGCATTAACCGTTAGTGGTGTCCCGCCGTGCGGGGTGTCCTAAGGGGTCCCATGCTTCTGGCTAGCCAAGTAATTCAAGGGTTGTTCTAACCTAGTCATGTTTTGAGGAGCGAAGATCAGGTCTATTTAGGGTTGACACTCTAAGGACCAGTTTGATTGCTTGTATTGAAAGGGTGGGGTATTCTCTCACCTATCTTCTCTCTCTCATCTATTAACTTTGTTCTAGTACATGGATGCTAGAAAGTCTTTGAACCTTAATTTGGTACCACCTTTAGAGAATACACTAAGGAGAAGACCTAATTCTTTTGAATACATTCCAATGACTAATTGTCATGAGGAAGAACTGATTGAGGAGGAAACCATAGACCCATACTCTTTTGCCTCACATTATTCCTCCTTTTCTCCCTATTCCAACACTTCCCTTCAAACGCTTTAGGATAGAACTCTCCTCAACACCCAAGACTTGATTCCCTTGCCTACACCTCATATTCCCTAGGTATAGCTAGGCCTACCTCGAATCCCACACGAATCGCTAGATATCAAGGATCTCTACAACCTCAAAAGACACTCTCCATGCAGGACCAACACCTAATTGGCATGACCAACTATCTTGACTGGTTTAGCCAAACTCATCTCTCCCTAGATCAAGGATATGCCTCAGAATCCCAATACCTAGAATACCAATCCTATCCTTGAAATCACTGTGCAAATTATCCCAATTCCACCCAAACAACATCACCTTCTCATTGGGATAACCCTACAATACTAAACCAAGGATATGATTCATACCCTAGGTATTCAAATGATAGATATTCTGATTCAACTGAGGAAAGAAATCCTAGAAATTATTATCCTCAACCTAATCAAATCCCTGACTATGGCAGTGATCCTGAGATCACCCAATTACTCCAAGTAGTCCAGGGGTGGAGAGAAGCTAATAAAAGAAATACAGATAATCTAACAAAATAGCTCAATAGAATCTGGAAGGCATAAGGTGATAAAACTGGTCTGAGTATGCCACAAGTTGGTGGTAGGCCATTCAAGGTTGAGGATCCAACCTTAAATATGACATCATATCCAATCCCAACCTCTACATACACTAAGTGCACCCACTAGCCCTGTGATTATGCAAAACAGATCCTTTTTGATATCCCAAAAACTACTTTTGAGGAGAAAGGCTCACTTGAGGAATTATATCTTGATTTAGGCCTTGAATTGCAACCATTCTATTTTGAGGAGTCAATCCATGGTGGGCTAGAGTATGAGTCTTCTATGTTTAAAGACACATAATTGGACTACATGGATAATTTGGGAGGATCAAAGCAAGATCAAGAAGATAGAAAGATTGGGGACTGTGACACTCCCAGCCAAGCACGATTGGATGGCTCTGATGTCATTGTGTCTAAGGATTTCCATGATCAGATGTGCTTAAACTATTTGATACCTAGATTTGGCGATACTAATCATTCTAAGATATCCTATATTGAAGTTGAATCTGCTTTCACTTCTGTTTCAACTAATTCAGACCCTTCTCTTCCCATCCACCAGAGTCCTGAGGAAAACCTTGACTCTTATTCTCAACATCTCAAGATTGAACAAGACAAACAATCCCCTTATGAAAAAGATGTTCAAGAAATTACAGAATTACTGGGGGTGACTTATGAGGATCTATCTGAAGAAGCAAAGAATTTAGCTAAATCATGAAATCTTGAGTTTGATTTGACTAATGAGGAACAGAAAAGCATTCCCTCAGGAGATATAGTCTAAAAAAAAATAGTTGGGATCAAATTTAGAAGTCCACAGAACAAAAACGATTTGAGATCTTGACTAATCTAAACCTCGATCTTGCTCCTCCTAGGGAAATGTATCTAATGAAAAATGAATTAAAACAAGATTTGGGTGGCTCGAATGAGACTTTTGATCACCACAGGGATAAGATTGAGGATCCTGATAAGTCCAAAACTATTGAGATGGACCACTGGATCTTATTTGACTCACCTACACGACATCCATCCATACCTAACTTGACTTGCAAAGTGATTTCTTATACCATTTTATACTACACCACTCGGGTTCCTCCTTTCATTTCCCATCACTCTTAGGACCCGTATGATTTATTTCCCACGAACCACCCTGTATCCACCTCATTTGCCTTCGTCATGCATCACTTCTTATGGTTGCCACTATCTACTTTCCACTCTGGCACCCACACTAATGTTTCTCTTTTGTAGTATCTGGCTACAAATAATGTCAAGCCTATTCACTTTATTTTTCAGACCTTTTGGTCTTGGTATTCATCATTAGTTGGTCCGCATTTGTGGATCACTAATTCTGGGACCAAATGATCATATCTTTCTACTAATCTTAAATTCCCCTGCAACAATTATTACTTCTTCTCTTAACCCACAGTATTGAACTACATATTTTTGGGTTTAAGTCTGGCAAATGACGTTAAACTTAAAGCTGGCTGGGAGTCAACCTAGTATTCAGTATAGGTAGCTCTGCATCCTTTGCATCCATGCTGACCTGGATTAACAAAAATAGTCAGGTGATATCCCCTCCTCTTGCTTATTATATTTTGATTTTCATGCATACATTTCAATGAGGCCATTATAATGAATAGGCATGGGGGGGCGGACATTGCATGCCTTATCTTTATGTCAAAGAAAAAAAAGCATTTAAGCGTAAAGAATTTTTATTAAGGTTTTAATAGGGATTTATTCTTAAGTTGATTCTTGAGTTTAGAATCTTGTACAATTTCACACTTACACGTAGAATTTGCAATGGATCCTCTGTGAAGACCGATAAACATCTTTAGTTTGTCGAGAAGAAGCAATTCTTCTTCTCCTAAACCGTTGGATAGTAATTAGGGAGTTAGGAAAATTATCTTCAAACAAATCCACCAAACAAGTGCGAGGTGAGAGTAGAAAGTCTATTGGTGCTCTAAGGCTAGTATGATGAATCTTAAACTCTGGATAATGAGATAATGATACTAAAAGTTAGGCATAAGTTTTTGTTCTCGATTTTTGCATGCAAGTTCTTAGTGCGAATACTTTGAGAGCCACCAAATAAGGCAAATATGTAGAGAGCGGGTTCTGATAAAACTAGGACTGAGGTGGATGGTTACAACCATCCTTTACAGAATCCTCAGCTAAATGAGGGTATTAATGTCAAGGTCAAAAATACACTATCCTATTCATTCCCTTCCCGGTGCCGAGAATAGGCACTTCCACCAAATAAGCCATCAAATATCCTCTTGAACATCCATAATCCTAAATAATGCCTCGTAAATAAAATTTCGTATGCTGCGTTGCATTAGTATATTTTTGGATGCGAAAAAAAAAGGAGAGAGAAAATATATATATACATAGAAAGAAAAAATTTAGAAAAAGAGAATAGCAGAAAAAATGAGTTTATGAGTTAGAATTTATTTCAAATGTAATGAGGCAACAACACCTAGCACCCTCACAATCCACCAAATACAGTCTCGACCTACTTTTCTATATTTCTGGCCACCTGAATATAAGCTGAGGAATTCTGACTTAGTCTTAGAGTTATTGGAACCTAATCAAAGTGTTAATGTCAAGAGAGACCACCAAATATACTGATAAATCTAGTGAGATTGTGATTTAAAAAAGAAATAAAAGATAAGGAAAGATTCTCCTAGTCCTGATGGTATCCAAGTTTTTTTCTACAAAGAGATGTGCGGTGTAGTTGGCAAAGAAGTGATGGATGTTATTAAGGAGTTTGAGGACAATTCTGGCTTTGATAAAATCAACAGATCCTTCGTCTTCTTGTTGCCAAAGACACAAGATGTAGAGAAATTTCAGGACTTCAGACGTATAGTGATTGCACCGCAAAAATACACTTGCAATTGTGTCATCTTGTGCTATTTTCTAACATTACCAATGCATATTAGGTTTCCATAGTCACATTTGTGAAAATAAATGCATGCATGCATTTAATTGAGAGGGGAGGAGAGTGAATAAAATGGCCTCGCAATTACATTTTTCCTCAAGTGCTGCTTTGCAAAATTCACCATCTTTTTATTTTAATTTTATTTGGCTTTGAAACTCTTCCCGCGGCTGCATGGAATGGCCTCTCCCTCGTGCCATGTCCGACTCAGCCATTCCCTGCTCAAGCTCTCCCTGCAGCCGCATGCACAGCCAGGGCATGGCTGTGCATGCTTTCTTCTTCTATAAAAATAGGGCGGCTTCTTCCATTGCAAAGGAGCCTGGTCCTCCACACAAAAAATCCAACAGCAGCTTCTCCTTCTAGGCCACCATCCCCTCCCCCTCCCTCCATACGCAAGACCTCCTCCTCCGAGGAGCCACTCTGCGGGCAGGAAACCATCACTGTGGTGCACACCCACCACTGTGAAACCACCACCGCCCAGCTCATCAAGGAGTTGGTGGGTGTGGTGGTCTTCTCTTCCCTGTTTCAACGTCCAAAGCCACTTCAACCATTGGAGTAGGAGCTTCAAGCTTTGAAGCTCAAAGCTCCGCACGCAGCAGCAGCAGCAAGGCGACAGCAGCAGCAAGGCAGCCGCAGCTGCCCCAGCCCTTTCTGCGCACACCTGTAGGCCACCCTCGCCTCCAGCGTGCACCTGCAGGTACCCTCACCTCCCACTTCTTCACGCTGCACTCACCTTTCCGCCAGCAATCGACCATCGCACGCCCCTGCAGCAGCCGGCCAAGCTTCTCCGCACACACCACCCGACACCCATAGGCCACCGCGTGCCCTGTCGTTCTCCTTTGCCACGACCTAGCCCTCTCCGCGTGCTCTATCACGAAGTCCCGCCCGCAAGCCAGCAGCCGGAGCCACTCTCCGCACGGGCGCCGAGCCGTCCGCACTCACAGCATTAGGCAAAAGAGGTTGCACGACTCGCCCGGCCACTGTAGCCACTGTTCACACGTTTTTGCAAAACACTGTGCCTACAGTGGGGTAATCGGTAAGTTTCTCACTTATCCGATCACTCGGCGAGCTGTAATCGGCCTTCGCTCGTGCGCGCGTCTCGCCCTGCATCCTGCTCCAGCGCCTGCCCACGTGTCTTCGTGCGGTCCTCTGCCAGCGCCCGCTCCCTCCTGCATCTTCGTCCGCGTGCGTCTGCATGCGCCCGCTCCAGCTCTTCGCGCAGTATTGTGCGCTGCGGTCCTCTCTCTGCGCCCACTCCCTCCAGTGCGCTCCTCTCTACGTGTGTGGACTCCAAACGGTTCTTGGAAGCTTCAGACACCTTAACCATGCCAACTCCAGCTCTCTCTCTCTCTCACACACAGCACTCTCTCACTCTCTTTACCGACACTTACACACACACTCACACTCTTATACACACACACACACCTATACTCTACTTTATACATATATATACGTACATATATATATTTATATATATATATATACTTATATACATATATACATATATCTATACATATATTAGTAATTATATAACTATGTATTAGTCTATATACATACATATACATATATATATATCTATATACTTACATATATGCATATATTTATATACATATATATATATATATACATATATATATCTATATATACATATAGATATATATATGTATATATATATATATATGTATATAAATATATATATATACACATATCTATCTACATATATCTATATACATATATTACTATATATATATATACATACATTTATATAAATCTATATAGTAATATATAAATACATATACATACATATATATATATATCTATACATATATCTATCTATACATATAGTTACATACATATATATATACTTATATATATTTACATATATACATATAACTACATATATACCTATATATTTATAACCATATATACATATAGATATATTTACATATATACATATATATATATATACATTTTCACATTACTTACCATACGTTGTATCGTGGGAATATCTGCACCAGTTGCTGATATTCCCCGATACACGCGTATAGAAAGTGTGTTCGCACTCGTCTTCCACCATCCCTCTTACACTCCATGCGGCACCTCGTCCTGTTGGTTGCATCTTTCTAGACGATGACCGACTCGACACCGTGCTACACTCCATCTCCACCTCCACCCACACCCCTTTATGCATATATAGTATATACATATATATATATACTATAGTTACTTTACTTCTGCTTCTCTTTCCTGCCAATAAAAAGATAAAAAATATATAAAAGAGAAAAGATAATCCTTGATTTGCAGGTACTCCGTCTTGCGAATTGCAAGACCCATTTTGGAACCCTGATTTGGCTCAAAGCCAATAACCTAATTTTGAGGGTGCGCCTCAAGGACCAAGATTATCAGAAAAAAATCTTACATAGGAAAACACCAAAAACACAATAAATGAACGGAAGAGATTCGTTGTAGGAAAGGCATAGAAACTTGACTTCTAACCCCACTTCCCTGAGTTCGACCCTGAGCCTAAAAGTGACCAAGATAAAATTAATTAGGGCAGGTAAAAAATTTTGTAAAGAGATGGTTAGGCTCGATTTAGGTTAACCAATATACACACTTCAATAATAAAATCACCATATTAACACACCTATCCGAGTCTCGACCAACATATAGCTCTCTTGAACTTTATTTATCTGGTGATTAGCAAAATACTGGCAAATAGGCTACGACCAGTTTTGCAGAGTGTGATTGATCCAGTAAAATCTACATTCCTTCCTAACAGATCCTTACAAGAGTCCTTCATCATGGCCCAGGAGATGGTGTGTGGTTGGCAGAAAAGGAAGTGCAAACCTTCATGTGGAAAGTTGATTTCCGTAAAGCGTATGATTCTATTTCATGGCCCTATTTGTGGGAAGTTTTCAGGAGAAGAGGATTTCCCTCTCTCTGGATTCAAAGGATGAAAAGGTGTATTACAACTACTTCTTTCACTCCCTTGATCAATGGGAAGCCTTGTGGGGCCTGGATTCAACCACAATGCGGGGTGAGGCAAGGATGTCCTTTGGCCCCTTTGGTTTCTAACCTTGTTGTTGATGGGTTGGCGAGATATGCTTGCAAACTTATTGACAGAAAGCCATTTTTGCGCATTTGAAAGTCATCGAAAATCGTAGTATAGTCGGGCAAAAATGTTCGTCAAAGATTTGATTTTTAAAGATAACGAGACTTTGAGTCCCAGTCATTCGTCTCTGGGAGGCGTGTTTCTATTTTTGAAATCGATCTTAAAGCTGCTCTACTTAATATTCTGGTGCGTAATATATAGGCAGTTAAAGAACAGGCACTAAAATCACGCAAATAAAATAATCATTCAGCTCATGGTGATTTCAAACACATAAAGAGAGAGATATATATATAAATGCATTTTCATTCATTCATTGGGGGAGAGTTGTTTGTACAGGAAATCTAGAGGAAAGCTTATACAGGAATGCTTGAAATTAAACCAAGCTACCAGAAAACGATTGCATACAAGAATCGAAGGGGGGATTTCGCATGCATCATTAGGGGAGAAGAGAAACTACTCTACTAAGCAGTAAATGAAAGCAGTAAAAATTATGAAAAGCATGATCTAGAGCTAAAAGAGTAGAGGGCATTCAGGGGTGGTCCCCGATGGCCTTGGAGTGGTTGAGAAGAGAATAAGGGGCGGCCAATGTAGCTTAGGCCGACCCTTGGAGAGAGGTAGGGTTGATCCAGCATCCCGGCATGGTGTCCTCCAAGGTGGTGGGAGTGAGCTCGTGGAGGTTGAGTGAGTGGCTAAGTGGAGGTGGCGTGAATGGCACCAATGGAGAGCAATTGCCAAGGGAGTGAATGGTTGCAAATGGCCACCCAAGGGGTCTTTTTATAGACCTAAGGGAAGCTCTCTAGAGAATTATGGAATTCTCTAGAGAAGCCTATGGTGGGAGCTCATGGGAGAGTGAGGGAGAGAGGGTGGATGGTGGATTTTAGATCCACCAAATGTGGATCTAAAAATTGAATGGCTCTTGGTTGCTATTTTTGGCAACCAAGGCAACCACACATGGTAGAGAGTTCTAGAGAACTCTAGGCTAGATATTTTCGTGTGGATGGTGTGTGTGGGTGTGTGTGGGTCGAAACTTAGGTGGCTAGGTTCATTAGGTTGGGTTCTAGTGGGTTTAGGTCAAAGTAGGTCTCAAATTAGGGTTGTAAACCCTAATTTACTAAGGTAAAGTGTAATTAAACTTAATACAAGTTTAATTAGGTGTGTGGAAACTTAATTGAGAGTAAAACAACTCAATTAAGTCAGGTCTAGGTCAATTGGACTCTCACTGAGTCCAATTGGACAGTGTGTGCTAAGATCAGGGCTCAATTGGACTCAATGAGTCCAATTGAATAGGCTGATGGAATTGACTAAGATCCAAGTCAATTAGGTTTAGTGAGGACCTAATTAGGTCCTTAGGGAGGTCTAGAGGTGATGTACTAGGGTTAGGGCACCTTAATTTAGGTTCCTATGCGGTTGGAATTGGGTTTAGGGACGTAGAGATCTGAGATCAAGGCTTAAATCTCAAAATAGGAATTGGAGAGCAATATCAGACATCTAATAATATAATCAAACGTCTTATACTCAAAAATCAGAAGTCGAGACTTGTTGTCTGGACGTCCAATCAGAGTCAGGAAGGATTTCGGGTTCTGTTTTGGGTATTCTGTAGAAATTAGACGTCTGACAAAGTGTCTGGACGTCTAATAACCCTGCAGAAGTGGGTTTGAAGTGTGCGGGAGTTGGCTAAGGGTCCTGGACATCTTAAAACTTATCTGGACGTCCAAAGAAGGGTTGGACTAGGGTTTTAGGGCTTCCTAGGGTGTTGTGACCTAATCTAAGGGTGGCTAAGGCTTGGTGAAGTCTCTAGGCTATCCTAGGGCTAGGATGGACCTAAGCTCTTCACATTTTGCTGCTTTATTTCTACTTAATAGAATAGAAAACCTTTAAACCCCTTACATTATTATTCCTACATCTAAACTAGGCCTTCTGCTCCAGCTCTGCTACAACTCCCGTTATTCCTGATCCAGCTTCAGATCCAGCTCCTGATCAGCTTATTCCCTGCAATCGACATAATGTACTTAATCAGCGCATTATAACATTATTTTATGCATAGCTAAAGGAAAGCAGTAAAGATGCAGATAATGCGTATGCATGCATGAATAACCCTAACTTATGCTAAGTCCTAGCTTAATCTAGGCCAATTAAGACATATGATTGCTGCGCAATCATACCCCCATGACTAAATCTTACTTGTCCCTAGCAAATGCAAGACTAAATTATTTACAGCAAGGGTCCCTAAGGGACTGGTTATTTTATCAAGTGTTTGCATAGAGATTTTTCTCCCTTTTGTTTTTATCCTATGCTCTAGAAATCCAGACAATCGTGAAGGTGCAGCTATGTAGCTTTTGCAACGGATTCGAGTGAAAACTAATACACCTCTAAAGCCTGTACTTGACCCCTAATAAAAATTCTAGCAAAATAGGCAGATTTCTTCCCTCAGGTTATTCAAGATATTTTATGAATTCCACCTTGGCTTTAGGCTTAGGTAGAGAATCTTTGAGGGAAAGGATTGTATATTTGGTGGCTCATTCTCACTTGGTGCTACATAGAGACTAGTACTATAGAATCCAGATTCCCAAATTACTAAGTAACTCAACTCAGAGAAAGATGAGAAAAACTATGCTCCCTTTTGATTCCCTTGTATTCATTCTCTCTTGCTCTTTTTTTTTCTTTTTCTTAGAGCTCACAACCTCACCAGGTTCACACATACGATCTGTATTTGGTGGTCTCACTAGGCATTAACACTTTAATTGAGTTCTCATAACCCTAACACTAAGTCGGAATTCCTCAGCCATTATTCAAGTGGTCAGAAACACAAGAAAAATAGGTTAAGGTCATATTTGGTGGAGCTCAATTTTGTTTGGTAGTATTGCCTCAATGCAAATGAAATAAATACTAAATATTCACAAACACCTTTTCTTCTTCTAAAAATTTTTTTTTTCTTCTTTTTCTTTTTTTTTCAATTTTTCTTCCTTTTCATCATTTTCTTTTTTTTTTTCAGTATAGGACAACTGGCATACATCCATGAACTTTATTAAGGAGGCATTATTAGGGATTGGTGGTACTCAAGAGACATTGGGTGGCTTATTTGGTGGAAGTGCCTACTCACGGCACCGGGAGAGATGGATAGGACGGTGTATTTCTGACCTTGACATCAATACCCTCCTTCAGCCGAGGATTCCGTAAAGAATGGTCATAACCATCCACCTTAGCCCTAGTTTTATGAAAACTCGCTTTTCGCGTATTTGCCTTATTTGGTGGCTCTCAAAATTTTGCACAAAAATGTATACGCGGGAACCGAGAGCGGAAACTATGTCTACACTCAGAGTACCATTACCTAATTATCTAGGATTCCAGATTCCTTGCACTAATATTAGAGCACCAATACACTCTACTCTCATCTCACACTATTTGGTGGATTTTTGGAAGAAAATCAGCCTGACTCAGAAAACACTATCCAGGGGTTCAGGAAAAGAAGCACTGCTTCTTCTCGATAGACTGAAGACGTTTATCAGCCTTCACCGTGAATCCATTGCAAATTCTACATGTGTGTGAAAAGTTGTACTGGATTCCAGATTACAGGAATCAACTAAAGGATAAAATCCCTAATGCATTCTCTTAATAAAATAATCTTATTCATGAATGCAATATCTATATATACTATAAACATGTAACCTCATATAATTTGTACTTCGTGAATTTCTCGTATCGGGTTATAATTAGCTTGACCCTAAATTTAGAACAAAAGGTGAGCGGGTGAGTCGGGAGTTGCTGTTGCGAACGATTTCTAGCTCCAATGCGAGCACTAGAGGTGGAGTCGGTTGTTCTTTTATTTAAGGTCCTAAAGTACATTTTACATGCAGCTCTGAGGTTTTCCTAAGTGTTGGCAAAATTTTTTTTTTCAGTTTTTGCTGTATCTACCCCCCCATGCCTAAGTTCTTGCATGTCCTCATGCATGAATATAAAAGAAAATAACTTTAACAGTGGATGAGTGGGTAGAGGTCACCTGTAATTGCTCTTGAAATTATATTCATTCAGCACCGGCCAACCTGTTAACATGCAATATACAAAAGGGAAATATGCTAAAACAAAAATATGTTATGTATAAAAATGGTTATGTATAGATGATGGTGAAATGGTATTTATATGTGCTGAGTTTAACACCTCCAGCTGGGCGAAAACTCAATCAGATGTCCTCACTAAGATGAATAGTCTCGTCAGGTGGAGGAGGTTCTTGGGCCAAAAATGGCTTGAGGCGCTGGCCATTTACCGTGAATATATGCCCAGATTTGGGGTCCTTGATCTGGACTACCCCATTAGGATATGGTTGCATCACAACATACGGGCCAGTCCATTTGGATTTAAGCTTCCCTGCAAACAGTTTTAGTCTTGAATCAAATAACCAGACTCGCTGGTTGGGCGTGAATACTTTCCTCCGGATGTGGCGGTCGTGAAAGGTCTTGGTCTTGTCCTTGTATATTAATGCATTCTCGTAGGCCTCCTGTCGGATTTCTTCTAATTCGCTGAGCTGGAGTTTCCATTCTCGACCTCCTGCATCGAGGTCGAGGTTGCATTTTCGCACCGCCCAAAAGGCGCGGTGTTCCAGCTCTACAGGAAGGTGACAGGCATTGCCATATACCATGCGATATGGTGACATTCCGAGTGGGGCCTTGTATGCGGTCCAATATGCCCAGAGTGTGTCGATTAATTTTTCGGACCAGTCCTTCCTGTCTGGTCTAACCGACTTCTGGAGAATCAGCTTGATTTGACAGTTAGACACTTCAGCCTGCCCATTGGTCTGCGGGTGATACGGGGTGGCTATGCGGTGATGTACCCCATATTTCTTTAATAACGACCTGAAATGGGCTTGGATGAAGTGGCTTCCCCCGTCGCTAATCAGAGCATGGGGTATTCCTAATCTCGCGAAAATATTTTGCCGTACAAAAGAAATGACGGTCTTGTGGTCAGCCCGTCTTGCCGGGATGGCCTCGACCCACTTCGAGACATAATCAACGGCTAGCAATATGTACTCGAAGCCATGCGAGTTCGGAAAAGGGCCCATAAAATCTATGCCCCAGACGTCGAACACTTCTACAACCATGATGGATTAGAGTGGCATCATGTCTCTCCTGGTCATAGAACCAACTGATTGACATCGTTTACAGCGTTGGGTGTAATCATGTGTATCTCTGAAGATGGTTGGCCAGAAAAATCCCGACTGCAAAATTTTTACAGCGGTTTTTCGTCCTGAGAAATGGCCACCACATGCATCATTGTGGTAGAAAGATAACACACTGGGGATCTCAGAGTCTGGGATGCATCTGCGGATAATCTGGTCTGCTCCAATGCGGAAGAGCAGTGGGTCATCCCAGAGATAGTATCTGGCCTCTACAATGAATTTGAGTTTCTGGTCTTTGGATAGGTTCGCGGGAATTTTTCCTGCAACAAGGTAGTTCGCGAAATCCGCATACTAGGGGAACTCAACAGAATGAATTGCCAAAAGTGATTCATTCGGAAATTGTTCATGGATAGGCAGGGAATAAGGAATGTGGTCTGGGTCCAATCTGGATAGGTGATCCGCCACAACATTTTATTTCCCGACTTTGTCGAGGATCTCGATATCAAATTCCTGTAATAGAAGGATCCATCTAATGAGTCGTGGTTTGGCATCCTTCTTTGCCAACAAATGCCGGAGGGCGGAGTGGTCAGTGAAGATTATGACCTTAGACCCTAATAAATATGATCTGAATTTCTCCAACCCGAATACTACTGCTAGCAGTTCTTTCTCGGTGACAGTATAATTGCGCTGAGCCTCATTCAGCGTCTTGCTAGCATAGTATATGACAAAAGGTTTTTTCTCCCGACGCTGGCCTAAAACAGCACCGACGACAAAATCAGAAGCATCGCACAACATTTCAAAATCAAGCGACCAGTCGGGTGGTTGGAGAATCGCGGAGTCGGAAACAGCGCTTCGTAAAGTCTCGAAGGCGCTGAGACACGAGGTATTAAATTCAAATGGGATATCGGTAACCAGGAGATTCGTCAAAGGCCGTGCAACTTTTGAAAAATCACGTATAAATCTCTGATAGAAGTCGACATGGCCTAAGAATGATCTAATCTGCTTGACCGAGCTAGGTGGCGGTAAGTGGGAGATAATCTCTGATTTAGCTCAGTCGACCTCAAGTCCATTTTTGGAGATCCTGTGCCCTAGTACTATACCATCCCTCCCCATGAAATGGCTTTTCTCCCAGGATTATTCTAGGTTTACCTCAATACATCGTTTCAGGATCTTTGTGAGGTTATCAAGACAAGATGCAAAATCATCTCCGAAAACAAAGAAATCATCCATGAATACCTCCACATAATCCCCAATCATGTCAGAGAAGATAGCCATCATACAACGCTGAAATGTCGCTGGTGCGTTGCAGAGGCCAAAGGGCATCCGCCTAAAGGCAAATGTTCCAAAGGGACATGTGAATGTGGTCTTGTCCTGATCATTCGGGCTAATTGCTACCTGATTATACCCGGAGTATCCATCCAGAAAGCAGAAGAAACTGCGTCCGGCTAACCATTCCAAGATCTAATCAATGAACGGCAAAGGAAAGTGATCCTTCTGGGTAGCCATGTTCAGTTTCCTGTAGTCAATGCAGACCTACCAAGATGTCGCAGTGCGGGTCGGAATGGATTCATCCTTATCATTCTTTATAACGGTGAGTCCTGCTTTCTTGGGCACTATCCGAATCGAACTCACCCACTGGCTGTCTGAGATTGGATATACAATGCCTACATCCAACCATTTGATGATCTCGTTCTTAACAACCTCTAGCATATTCGAGTTTAGCCGTCTTTGAGGTTGTCTCGAAGGTTTCACCCCCTCATCCGTGTAAATGTGATGAGTGCAATATGAGGGGCGAATACCGCGGAGATCAGCAATACTCCACCCGATAGCAGCCCTATGGTCTTGAAGTGTAGAAATTAATTGATGCTCTTGTTCTTGGGTTAAGTGGGCATTGATAATGACTGGATATGTCTCACTTTCGCCTAAGAACACGTATTTAAGTGAGTCAGGTAAGGGCTTCAATTCAATTACGGGTGGGTAAGAATCAGAATTTAGAGTGGGAGGAGTAGAATCGAGGGTAGGAATCTACTGATCCGTGTGCACGTGAATTCTGATTGAGTCGCTCCCTGTGAAGTTGGTTGTGACTGCATTAACGGGAAACCCGTTAGCTATAGTCACGCCTTCCTATGATAACAGGGGTGATTCAGTACTATATGGATCAAGATAGCTGGATTCAGGGGTGTTATGGTCAGAAGCACACCCCAAACAGTCAGATCCTCGAGGAGATATGTGTAATGCAGTAGTTTCAATCCCGTGTGGATTGAGGTCCGAGAACCCTAATAGTGAAGACGAATGAGACATTGGGTCGTCATAAAGGAGCCCAATGTTACCACAGTAAGCCAAATCTTCATCTTCACCATCCTCCTCTGTTCGATCACAGTCGAAGTTCTTTGCTGCCCTGAATATGTCTAGTCGAAGTCACCCATTGCCTAGGGCAATCTCCATACACCCGGATGCACAATCGATGTTCGCTCGGGCTGTCGCCATAAATGGGCGACCCAAAATAATTGGTGCATCTCGGAGATTAGGAGGAACTTCCATATCGAGAACGAAAAGATCTGCGAGAAAGCAGAACCTGCGGACTTTTACGATCACGTTCTCAACCACCCCCCTCGGTGTTTTGACTGATCTGTCAGCCAGCTAAATTGTAACCGAGGTGGGTTTCAACTCCCCAAATTGAAATCGATCAAATACGATGGTGGGAGTTAAGTTGATGGACAAACCCAAATCTAGGAGGGCCCGATCAAATGGAGAATCCTGCAAAAAGCAAGATATGAGTGGGGTGCCAGGGTCTTTCTTCTTTGGCGGTAGGTCAGCTAGAATCACGGCGCTAGCTTCTTTCGACAGTACCGCCTGTCGTCCAACTCTCGGCTGTCGCTTCGGGGTACCGTAGTCCTTGAAGAACCTAGCGGCAACAGGAATGTGGTCGATAGCCTCGAGGAGGGGGACCTGAATATGCACTTCTTTAAACATCGCTTTCAGGTCTTCAAAATTCCGCATGTCCTTTTTCCGTACTATATTTCGTGTCAGAGCCTCAGGAAAAGGGACGAGAATCTCAGGGTTAAGTGGCCTCTTACCCTTATCTACCACAGGTGGCTCCTGAGATGCTGAGGGAGTCAAATCTGCCTACGGTGAATGGTGGGAAAAATCAGAACCCACCTGCCTAGGTGGTGGGTCGAATGTCTTCCTTCTGCTCTGCAATGAGACAGCGTGTGCATCGGCTTACTGTCCATGAGGCGGTGGGGGAGTAGATGGGGCAGAATACGCAGGATTCTGCAAAGGCGACTGGCCTTGCGCGTAACCGGGTGGTGCAGGAGGCGCATGTAGTATGGCGTGTGCCTGTCCCTGCGGTGCCTGAAACCTAGGTGGGGCGCCCTAGTTCTGCACATATCGAGGATTTGGGATGGGTTGGGAGGGCAAGGCTCCCTGAGTCCTATGCTCCTGCAACAGCTGGTTCTACGTATTTTGTATGGTTTGAATCTGATCAGCCGTCGCCTTCATTATCTGCAAGCTATCTTGTGTAGACTTCCTCATTGATTCTTGCAACTCCTCTTTCATCGCCTCCAAAAGGTTGGCCCACGTTGGAGGGTGGTTGGCAGCTTGGTGCAGCGGCTGGTATAACGAGCGGGGTTGCTGCTGCTGAGGCGGGAATGGCTGCTGCCTAGGATACGTGTTTTGCGCATTCCCGTATTTCCTGGTCAGATATTGTGGATCTTGATGTGGTCTCTGTGAATTACCAGACCAGGAGAAGTTCGGATGCTGGAGCCAACTAGGGTTATATGTCTCTGAGTACGGGTTATTACGCCCGTATCCTTGGACAGCGCTGACGTCCTCGTAGGCTGAAGATGTCTGAGACATATATCCGTTAAGGGGATATGCATTATAATCTGCAGGTGGTGCGTAGCCCTGGTCGTAGGGTGCCAGATCTGGATTATTCACGGGATCCTGATATGCGGGATCTCGTAAATACGGAGAAGGTGCATCCCGAGTGAGTAGATTAACTCGAGCAGGTGGGGCTCGGGATGCATAAGAGGATCTTGAGGCAACAGAGCTCAAGTCGGATTGACCTTGACTGATCTGGTCAATCTTCTTCTCAATCAAGTTCATTCTATCCAGCTGCTTGACGATGATATCATGTCGGCTCGAATAGAATCGGTGTGAGCCTCGTGGACACTAACTCGCTGCTGACCAGGCCGTTGGAACTGGTTCATAGATGCAGCGTTCATTGAGTTCTCCGCTAATGATTCGAACAACTCAAATGCGTTGTTCTCATCTTTTGCTAGAAAATTCTCGCCGCTAGATGCATCGGCCAGATACTGATGTGTGTCATCTAGCCCATGGTAAAAAATCTGAGCCAAGTGCCATCTGGGAATACCATGATGCAGGCATTTTCGGAGAAGGTCATGAAGTCTATCTCATGCCTCATGTAATTTCTCCCCAGATCCCTGGGAGAAAGTCGTGATTGCACATCGCATTGCATTTGTTCGACTGATTGGGAAGAACTTTTGCAGGAATTCACGTTGTAATTCCGGCCAGGTTCCAATTGGCTTCCCAATAGTCTTGAACTAGTATGAAGCTTTGTCCCTTAGAGAGAATGGGAAAAACTTCATTAGAACGATCCCGAGATCAATATTCCTTGGTCAGATCATTTCAGTGAGTCGACTCAGGTCCTCAAGGTGCTGGAACAGATCTTTGCTTGAGTTCTCGTAGAAATGAGTGCCGATCAACCCAATTACATTGGGCTTGAGCTCAAACGCGTCTTCGCCTGCGGGAATTCTGACTAGCGGTGCGACGATAGGTGCGGCTGGGTCGTAAAAATCCCGCAATTGTTCTCCTCATGGTGGGTGCTGCATCTTGTCAAGCGCCGTCAGGATACGATCCATTCTCTGCTGATGCCGCTCCTCAGATTCGGCGACCCGGGCTTCCAAACGAGTCATCGGGTCCAGATTCTCAATGTCCTGACCCGATCTAGGTCCAGGTCCAAGATTTGACATGGTGGCTCTTGGAGTAGAAGAAATGGGGGGAGAAGATGGTCCGGGCGAGGTGACTCGCCTCCTTGGGAGTGGCTCCCAAGGTCCAACCAAGTGAGGTCGAAGTGACCTCCTTCCGTGCATACACCGCCCAACCCCTAGGTTGGTGTAGCCATGCAGGACAAGGCTAAGGCCCTGTCAATCAAATGGTCCTTATAAATCAGGTGACCAGATTTTTTCGTTAGGGATTTGAATTCCTGAAGGTAAGTTTGTCGTACAACCGACTGAACGTGAATCCCGCCTCTCAAGCTAACCCAGCCAGTCTGGTTACGAGGGGACCAAGGGGAAGGTTCTTCCTTTGGCTTACGCCTCCGGTTCCGTTGACCCCCGAGCCACGGTCATTTGACACTACCCCGCAGACTTAGTCACCAGGTTTGGCAAGAGAGATTAAATTCGTTTAGTACTACGACAACGAACTCGAGTTGAATTTGTGTTTTAAAATTATTTTTAACCTATTTTCTTCAGTGGGGTTTGTGGTGAGTGGCCCACAAGGTGACCAAGCTCACTGGCTAACTAGACTTGATTAAGTCTAGGTTAGCCAAAAGTGTGGTCTCTAGTTGTGACCCTAAAGGTTCAACCCAAGTTGCATGCACTTCTAGGGTTTTTTTTTATTTCAACAGACCACAAAAATAATGTAGATTCTCTTATAATAATTGGAATCCAATTAATTTGAAATTTTGCGAGTAGATTCCTATTTCAATTAGTTTTTCATAGAATTTTTTTTTAGAATTTTTACTGTTTCAACCAAATTTTTAGGGAATTTTAAATATCAAGGGGTCAGATTTGGAACTTTGACCCCTAGACGGTTTTTCGCCTTGAAACAGTATCAAATGATCTTCAAAAATTCGGCAAAAATATGAAAAATAAAGCCAATTAGATAAGCTTCAAACCCCACCATTTTTAGTCAAAATAGATTTGCGGATTTCTCGTAATTGCTTTTTGAAATTTGAAAATTTTTGAATCTGGGTCAATCTGACCCCCGTGCACTTCGTGAATTTTTAAAAATTTTATATTTGAAGCTTTTTCAAAGTAACAGTGCATTTGAAAGATGGTTTGAAATTGAAGGTTTTGCCCAAATTTTTGAATTTTTTTCTAACAGATTTTTCGGCAATCGAATTTTCAAGTGAGATTTGAAATCTGGCCGAAAATCAGAAGGTGGTGGAAAAGCTTTTGAAGAGGTTTGAATTTGAAATTCAAGCCTTCCACCAAAAATTCTATTTTTTTTAAAATCTTTTGCACTTTTTTTTATTTTTTATTTTTTAAAAAAAAGAATTTTTCAAAAGATTCAAACGAAAATGTCTCTTTTTTTTCTTTTTTTTTTCTAACCTAGATTCAAAAGGAAACCTAAAGAGATTTTTTCAAAATTTTTGATTTTTTTTAATTTTTTTTCACGAAAATAAAAAAAATCTCTTTTTTTTTTTTCAAAAGAAATTGCAGGAAGTAGATCTAGTCCCAGGGTTCAGAAAATAAACCTACTCTAAGAGAATGTGATGTGCACCTGACTTTCTTCGCCGCACTCGATGTGTGCGCAGATCCTGTTTATCTTTCGTGTTCCTGCACATCAACAACGAAGTAGAGGCAGATTTGTCAATGATAAGTAAAAGATCGAAATCAATAAAAATGACATTGCCTCCCCGGCAACGGCACCATTTGACAGAAAGCCGTTTTCACGCATTTGAAAGTCGTCGAAAATCGTAGTACAGTCGCGCAAAAACATTCGTCAAAGATTTGATTTTTAAAGATAATGAGACTTTGAGTCCCGATCGTTCATCTCTGGGAGGTGTGTTTCTATTTTTGAAATCGATCTTAAAGCCGCTCTACTTAATATTCTGGTGCACAATATATAGGCGGTTAAAGAATAGGTGCTTAAATCACGCAAATAAAATAATCATTCAGCTCATGATGATTTCAAACACATAAAGTGAGATATATATATAAATGCATTTTCATTCATTCATTAGGGGAGAATTGTTTGTACAGGAAATCTAGAGGAAAGCTTATACAGGAATGCTTGAAATTAAACCTAGCTACCAGAAAATGATTGCATACAAGAATCGACGGGGGGATTTCGCATGCATCATTGGGGGAGAAGAGAAACTACTCTACTAAGCAGTAAATGAAAGCAGTAAAAACTATGAAAAGCATGATCTAGAGCTAAAAGAGTAGAGGGCATTCAGGGGTGGTCCCCGATGGCCTTGGAGTGGTTGAGAAGAGAATGAGGGGCGGCCAATGTAGCTTAGGCTGACCCTTGGAGAGAGGTAGGGTTGATCCAGCATCCTGGCATGGTGTCCTCCATGGTGGTGGGAGTGAGCTCGTGGAGGTGGAGTGGAGGTGGCGTGAATGGCACCAGTGGAGAGCAATTGCCAAGGGAGTGAATGGTTGCAAATGGCCACCCAAGGGGTCTTTTTATAGACCTAAGGGAAGCTCTCTAGAGAATTATGGAATTCTCTAGAGAGGCCTATGGTGGGAGCTCGTGGGATCATAATTCTCTAGAGAGGCCTATGGTGGGAGCTCGTGGGAGAGTGAGAGAGAGAGGGTGGATGGTGGATTTTAGATCCACCAAATGTGGATCTAAAAATTGAATGGCTCTTGGTTGCTATTTTTGGCAACCAAGGCAACCACACATGGTAGAGAGTTCTAGAGAACTCTAGGCTAGATATTTTCGTGTGGATGGTGTGTGTGGGTGTGTGTGGGTCGAAACTTAGGTGGCTAGGTTGATTAGGTTGGGTTCAAGTGGGTTTATGTCAAGGTAGGTCTCAAATTAGGGTTATAAACCCTAATTTACTAAGGTAAAGTGCAATTAAACTTAATACAAGTTTAATTAGGTGTGTGAAAACTTAATTGAGAGTAAAACAACTCAATTAAGTCAGGTCTAGGTCAATTGGACTCTCACTGAGTCCAATTGGACAGTGTGTGCTGAGATCAGGGCTCAATTGGACTCAATGAGTCCAATTGAATAGGTTGATGGAATTGACTAAGATCCAAGTCAATTAGGTTTAGTGAGGACCTAATTAGGTCCTTAGGGAGGTCTAGAGGTGATGTACTAGGGTTAAGGCACCTTAATTTAGGTTCCTATGGGGTTGGAATTGGGTTTAGGGACCTAGAGATCCAAGATCAAGGCTTAAATCTCAAAACAGGAATTGGAGAGCAGTATCAGACATCTTATACTAAAAAATCAGAAGTCTAGACTTATTGTCTGGACGTCCAATCAGAATTAGGAATGATTTCGGGTTCCGTTTTGGGTATTCTGTAGAAATTAGACGTCTGACAAAGTGTCTGGACGTCTAATAACCCTGCAGAAGTGGGTTTGAAGTGTGCGGGAGTTGGCTAAGGGTCCTGGATGTCTTAAAACTTATCTGGACGTCCAGAGAAGGGTTGGAACTAGGGTTTTAGGGCTTCCTAGGGTGTTGTGACTTAATCAAAGGGTGGCTAAGGCTTGGGGAAGTCTCTAGGCTATCCTAGGGCTAGGATGGACCTAAGCTCTTCACATTTTACTGCTTTATTTCTACTTAATAGAATAGAAAACCTTTAAACCCCTTACATTATTATTCCTACATCTAAACTAGGCCTTCTGCTCCAGCTCTGCTACAACTCCCGTTATTCCTGATCCAGCTTCAGATCCAGCTCCTGATCAGCTTATTCCCTGCAATCGACATAATGTACTTAATCAGCGCATTATAACATTATTTTATGCATAGCGAAAGGAAAGCAGTAAAGATGCAGATAATGCGTATGCATGCATGAATAACCCTAACTTAATGCTAAGTCCTAGCTTAATCTAGGCCAATTATGACCTATGATTGCTGCGCAATCACTTATTGAGGCAGGTATCATCAGAGGATATTCCCATTCTAACTGGAGTGCCATAGCTCCTATTCTCCAGTATGCATATGATATAGTCTTTTTTGTGGAAGGATCAGAAGTTGAAGCCCGTGCACTTGGCCATATGATTAATATCTTTGGTGACATTTCAGGTCTGAGTTTAAATAGGGAGAAGTCCAATCTGGTGTATTTTGGCTTAAATGAGAAAAAGCAAGAAGCTATTTCTGATACTTTGGGGACCCCTCACATTAATCTTCCCATCAAATATTTGGGGCTACCCCTGAGATTCTCAAGAATGAAAAAAAGTGACTGGAACATTTTGTTTGATAAGATTTCTGTGAAGTTGGCTGGATGGAATAGCAGGTTCTTATCTAAGGGTGGCAAACTCATTTTGTTGAACTCTGTTATTACCTCCATCCCCATCTACTTCTCCCTATTCAAAGCTCCAAAATCTTTGTGGAAGTGAATCGATTTATTGAGAAGAGGTTCTTCTGGAAAGGTTCCAAGCATGAAGGTAGATTTATGCAACCTTTAAAATGGGAGCTGATCTGTTTACCCAAGGAAAGTGGGGGTTTGGGAATCAAATCCTTAAAAGAGTTTAATGGGGCTTTATTGATCAAATGGGCTATTAAAATTCTGCAAGGGGAAGAGAAACCTTGGACTGAACTGATTAAGGAAAGTTATGGTCATGGCAACAGTGCGTTAAAGAGATTACTCCCTATTAGACCATCACCTTTCTGGCAATTTGTTACTCGAGCTCTGAAAGAAAATTGGCATTTGCTGAAACTGGTATTAGGGGATAGCAGAACTTTTAGCTTTTGGTGTGAACATTGGTCCCTGCTGGGCCTTTTGAAGGAATCTTACCCACAGGTCTTTGCTACAGCAAGGGACAAATCAGGGACGGTCAGCTGCTACTGGTTTGAAGCAAGAGCCTGCTGGCAGCTGAATGTAGATGAGTCCATCAGGATGGGCACCCGGCTGTGGGAAGAAAGAAGGAACCTGATTTCAAACCTGGAAAGGTTCAAACCCAGACCTGGAGTGGATGATAGCTATGTTTGGGATGGAATTTATATAGTTCAGTGTGGATATAGAAAGATTATGGAAGATGGCAGAGGCGGGGGCTACGATCACATTGACAAAAAAATATGGCTCTTGAAGATCCCTTTCAAAGTACAAATTTTTCTTTGGCTATATAGGAGAGAGGGCTTGATAACAGGTGATCTAAGGCACAAAAGAATGGGAGTTGCTCTTCATTAATGTTACCTTTGTGGAATGCACACTGATAATCTTAACTATCTTTTTTCTTCTTGCTTGATTACTGATGTAATTTGGAGGAGGACTTGCCACGAACCACTCCCCTCGTGGGACTCTTTGTGGCATAATTTTTTATTGTTGGAGAGACTGCACCTGCGCATGGCCGCAACTCTCTGGAGTGTGTGGAGGGCAAGGGATGAGAGGCTATTTCAGGAGAGATCGGTATGCTGTGAGCAAATTGTAAATGAGTGTTGATCCCTCATACATAGATGGGGATTTGATTTTTAATTTTTTATTCATTTATCAATAAATTACCCTCCCGGATTGCTATTATATAACGATAGCTTTCCTTTTGGTTTCAAAAAAAATAAAAGATAAGAAAAGATAAAAAAAAGAAAAACAAAAAAGAAAGAGAAAGAAAGAGAGAAAATGAGTACAATGGAACTAAAGAGAGCATAGTTTCTCCGCCTCTCTATGAGTTGAATTATTTAATAATCTGGAAATCTAGGTTCTAAAGTATTAGTCTATATGTAGCACCAAATGAGTGTGAGCCACCAGAAACAAATCCACTTGACTCAAAATCATCTTCTACCTAAGCCAAAAGCCAGGGTTGAATTTACATATTATCATATAACCTCGAAGGGAGAAGTTTGCCTATCCCAATAGATTTTTACTAAGGGTTAAGTACAAGCTTTAGAGGTAGATTGACTTTTCACTTGGATCCGTTGCCTAGGCTACAACAAAAGGCATTCATGATTGTTTGGATTACTAAAGCTTCGGATGAAAACAAATGACATAAACCTCTAGTAAAACTCTTGATAAAAATTAGTCATGTAGGATCACTTTGCATTTAGTCTTGCATTTCCTAGGGACTAACAAGATTTAGGCATGGGGGTGTGATTGCACATCAATCATGTAACCTAAATCACCTGAATTACGCTAGATTCTAGCACAACTTAGGAATAATGCATACATAGGCATCGTAATTTGCACAATAGCAAGTTTATTAGACATATCGACAATATCGTTATTTTATGTACTAATAAAAGATGATTTTAATTACAAATGATTCAAAGCCGTGGATGTCAGATCAAACCATATAGATCTAATCAGAACGACGATGGGACTCCAGCACTTCTGAAATCGTCCCGATTAGATAATCAGAGCATCGTGTGCAGTCCATAAAAGAACGAAGATCATGGAGCCAAAGGACAAAGATTCGAGCCTTAGATGAAAAATCCAACTGCACGAATGGATTCGGATCAACGATCGCAGTCCAATGGCACAAAAATTAGCCTGATAGGAGGTCTACATCACCAGATACAAAGAAAAGAAGATGGACAACCATGATGGCACCACGTGGTGCCATCACAACCACTCCTCACAACCAACCCATCTCTGAAGATCATCCCTCACCTGCTCTCAACTGTTGGATGGCCATCCAACGATCCACGATGCATCCACGCAACCATCCAATGGTTAAGAATAAATAGACACAAAGAGGAAATTATAACAAAACTCGTGTGCAATGTGTTGGCTCAAGCGCTTGCGTTGGAAGCGAAGCACGCGGGTTTGAGCCGCACGATGCTCAAATTAGGAAAGTAGTGTGCGGGTGCTATTGCTCGTTAAATGGAGATCGGCGTATGTAGGCACGACAATGTGGCGCGATGAGGAGCGCCCGATGCTAACGTGGGATCCCCACGCACGATCCCACGCATTTTCTTAGTCGCAAAGGTGGTGCGGGCACATCGTTTAAGCCATCCGATCGTAAGATCTGATGGTTGAGGCTTGAGCGCACGATTTGAATTCGCGCAAGGGAGAAGCTCGAGCGGGCATTGGGCGGGTGCGAGGAGTGAGCGCGACCCCCACGTGTTGAGCAGAGGTGCATTCCATGTGATGAAGGCATGTTGGAGGCTATTTTGAGGCCAAATCAGATCCGTTGATCTCTCGATCGATGGATCTGATTGCTCAAGAGTTGTTACACGAGATTAAGGGCTAAAATGCCTACTTTGCCCCTCATCAAAACTATAAAAGAATGCCCAGGGTCCCCTAGTTGAAGGCATCTCTAGATGCAACTCTTCCACCTTCCTCCAAACTAAAGCTCTCCCTTTGCAACTCCACTTCGACCTTCATCCCAGCACTCTGGATTCGAGGTGCTGTCGCACCTCACACAAGCATCCTACAAGTAGTGTCGTCTCTCTATCACTTTCTATCTCTCTCTATCTTTCTCTCTCTATCTATCTATCTATTTATTTCTAGTAGCATTCTCTATTGTGAAAACTCTATTTAATTGCAATCAAATTATGATATTCTGAATGCATATATCTGATTCCTATACATATATACATATATAAATATCTGTTTAGAACAGGTTCTATTGAAAAGCATCAGCATAAATTATGATTGCCTCCTGCGAATGGCCTAGTACTCACTGGTTTTATAAATTTATTGTTAATGTGTTTTCGCACCATACTACAATTGAATTAACTTTTCAAATGCGATTTACATGTCGAACAATGCCTAACCTAGGAGAATTCTTGAATGCAACCCAAAAACCTATTTGCGGAGTTAAAACCCTAAGAGCTAGATCAATTTTAGGGCATAAGAATGATGTTAAACTAGAGTTTGTCAGAGCTCTATGCTTATCTTTTGCTAGTCTCCTCATAAAACTATTTTCACAAAATGGATTTTTGGGAACTAATTTTTTATTACTTTTGAGGAGAATAAAATTACACGACTTCGATTGAATGAAAATAAGAAAGGTATGTGATTTGTTATAGATAAAATATCAGGTTAGATGAATCGGGATCAATGTATCCTTCAAAAATTCATAGATTAACTTTTTTTTAGTTCAAAAGACCCAAAATTATTTTCATAATTAGGATTTCTTCGGCTCTCGAATCTGATTCTCAACTTGCAAAACCAATAAATAATCATGTGTCAGTGCTACATGATATGCCAACATTATTGGGATATTTATAAGGTTGAGTTATTAAAACTTTTTTTTTACTCCCCCATGCTTATCCTTATATTAATCCTACTATAGATGTGTCGAGATCATCATTCCTATTACCAATCCTCGAGGGGCCTCTGGTGCTGGTACTTTGAGATAGCACCATCCATGACACACCCCAAGAGCTCACAACCCCAAAACACAAAGCAGTGTAAAGGGGCACTCTAAGTGAACTCAGGCTCTTGCTCCGATGCTATGGGTAGAGCACTGTCCAAGACACCTAAGCCATAAAATTGCACCTTAATGCTCCATCTAAAGTTATGAAATATTGATATGTAGCAACACCGATGTGGTAACATGTTGACAACACATCCTCAAAGGCGGTACTTTCTTCTTGGCGGTGGGAACTCACACTAATCATCTACCTCAGATTTTTAAGCAAGGGGCTTTTCAAACTTTTCTAAATGTTTTTCAGCCTAGGTAGTGTTGGCTTTGTGTGTGAAATTTTTTGACACAAGATTTCCAAAAAAAGACAAGCTTTTTGGATCAGAAACTAAGCCAAGTAATTTCCACGTCGCTAAATAAGATCAAGTTACTTGAATCATCAAGAGTTTAGGAGAAATTTTTCAAAAGATGCTTGATCTACTCTAAGGTAGACCCAGAAGTTCTAATTGGATCTGCATCCTTGTCCCTAGTTTGTTAAAGGTTAAATCCTAGTGTACCTTGAAATGATTTTCAACTTTAGTCCCAAATTTTCAAAATTTCCTCAAAAAGTATTTTATGATTTTCTACTTTTTATGAAAATGCACACAAAAGGAAAAATTTATGAATGTTTTTAGGTTTTGAAAATCCTGAAACGATTGCCAAAATTTAAACCCCCCATGCTTAAGATATACCATGTCCTCATTTATTAGTAAGGGAAAATAGAGCACCTTAGTGAAAGGAAGGTCAGATTTAGGATGATCAATACTTGGAAAAAGAAACAAAAGGAAAATCAAAAAAATGATGGGTTACCTCCCATCCAATGCTGTCTTAGTCCCCTAAAAGGAAAGTGGTGGAAGTAGGGGAACTGAAATAAAATGGAAAAGTGGAAAAAGTACTTGAGTCTAGCCAAGGTTTTAATTTAGGATGGATGCCAACCTCGGGGGGATCAGGTGGTAGGTCCTACGAAAAGGGAGTGGAGGAAAAGTTAGCGGTATGAAGGGTGGGTGTAGTTAGGGTGAGATGGTGAGGTGAAAGTAGAGTGGGTGGGTCTACAGACAAGTCAGGAAGAGGTTTTCATTGAAGGCAAGACTTGTAGTGATGTTGCTGACCACTAATTCAGAGTCAAAATCTTCAAAGAAATTGTGGTCAGGAAGGGAATCCACAAGCATTGTTTCTTCCAACAAATTAGATATTTCTGTATCTGAGTCCTCAAAGAAATCATCATCATGGAATCTCCTAGAGGATTTGAAAATATCCAAAGTAATTGTTTGGCCAGTGCAAGTGATATCCAATTTACCAGTATGGCAATTTATATTTGCTTTTGCGGTGACCAAAAATGGTTATCCAAGAATAATAGGGGCATTGATCTGAGATTTAGGTGCCTCAATGTCAAGGACCAGAAAGTCAACTGGGAAAACACAATTCTGGACCTTGACAAGGACATCCTCAACAATCCCCCTGGGTTTCATTGAAGATCGGTTAGCTAACTATAGGGTAACCTCAACAGGCTTGAGATCACCAATCTTAAAATCCTCAAAAAGAATAGTAGGGATGATATTGACTAAGGCACCGAGATTGAGAAGGGCACGGTTGAAAGTGGTATCAATAATAATTACAGAAATTAGAGGTGCGCTCGAATCTTTCATCTTGGGAGGTAGCTTGCTTTGTATGACAGAGATTACTATCTCCGAAAGATGCACTTTTAGTAGGTTTCTTTTCTACCTTTTTGGAGTGCTAATATCTTTCAAAAACTTGCCATAGGAAGGTATATATTTGATTGCATCTAGAAGAGGGATGTTGATCTAAACTTCCCCAAGTAATTCCATGAGTTCCTCATTTGTGGGCTTAGATTTCTTTCTTCTATTGGTGGTGGAGTGGAGAGATTGGGGAAAAGGGAAAGGAGTCGTGTCTTGAAAATCAGTTTCTTTTTCTTCCTGAGTAATGGTGTTAGGAGAGTTAACTTGCACTGGTGTAATGTGGTTTCATCAGGTTGGTGGGAAGTCCCTGGATCTGTCGGTGTTTTCCCACTCCTCAAGGTAACTGTATTTGTAGTTTGGTTGTTCCTGGGAGGAGGTTGGGGGGCCTGTTGTTGGTAGAAACCCAATGGCTGTTGTGGTGTTAGTTGATGGGAGGCTAGTGGTTGGGATTCAAATTTCCACCCTGATAATGATTCCTTTGATTGGTAATGTTGGATATGGGCTAGGAAGGTAGATGTCCTGTAGGTCTTTGAGTTGGAGTAGCCCCAATTTGATTGTGGAGGTTTGTAACAACACGGGTTGCCTCTGACATCTGAGTTTGCATCCCTTGCAAAGTTTTCATAACTTGGGCATTGAAATCTTCTTGGGATAGCCCAGGTTTGTAAAAGGTCTGATTCTACCCATACCCTCCAAATTGGTTTTGTTTCTAAGAGGAAACCGGATTGGACAAGGATTGTGTCGGGTAATTCCTCCAATTTGAGTTTGAGGGATTCTAAAGTGCTCCTGGAGGGTGAAAATATTCTCAATGGGGTTGGGATTTGAATAAATGTAAGTCTTTGGTGAGCCTCAAAAAAATGATTATTCTCAGCTCGATATTATGAAAGTTACCTCTCTTTAGAATGTTAAGCGGGGTTAGTTGTGGAGCCTGGTTGGGTGTGGTAACTTTTTCCTCAATTTTCTTCCGATTTAGTTGCATTTGGTCGAGTCTTTGGGTGATCATGTGGAGGTCATCCTAGGTGGTAGGGATGGATTGAGTACAGATGTAGACACAATTAATGAGGGTAACATGCCTATTCATGCATGTTCCTAGGCTTAGATTTGCATTTCATGTTATAAATATTGCATAGCATGCATCATTTTGAATTTAGGGTAGTTGTATATATTTTAGGTTAATTAGGTCCTTTTATGGTTAGGAGAAAAAAGGATTTATTTCAAGGCCTTGGATGGACTATCGGACCGTATGGATCTGTTCAGGACGACGATCGAAGTGTAATGCCACCGAAGTCTATATCGGAGTCCTGTAGCATCATACGAAGTTCGAGGAAGATTAATGGCTAGAGGGGCAATGCAACATCCATACGGGCATCGGATGAAAAATCTAACCATACGGCTAGATCTGTAGCAACGATCGCAATCCGGCAACGTGGGAATCATCTCGTTCTGAGCACCCTGGCACCCACTGCAACAAAAAGAAGAATGGATGATCCAGATGGTGCCACATGGTGCCATCCAGGCCGCCCAACATCAGGCAGCAACGCCCGCTCCTATCTCTCCATCAACCATGACCTTCATTCCCAACCGTTGGATCTTGATCCAATGGCTGAGAAGCTTCCTCCACCACATGCCATAAGACGTCTGCTCGACGCATTCGACAACTTGGTGCATTGGTTGGAGACTTGGAGTGCAAACCAGCGACCATCGTTCGAGTCCCCACATGCTTCCTTATTTCAAAGGCGCGTATCCAATTTGGATCAAGACCGCACGATCTTGATTGGGCAGCCTTGATGAGGCATGCGGGCGATCTGATCTGAAGGATCCAACGGCTGCCTGCAAGCGCGAAGACCGCAAGTTTTGAATGAAGCAGCCGCGCAACAATTCGATGCACGATCTTCAGCCACGCAATCAGGACCCTCCGATGCACATCCAACGGCCCTCACCTTTTCAACCTTGCCCTAACTGCTGCGTGCGTGTGTGCTGTGTGCGAGGGCAGATCTTCAGCAACACATACGCCGGCCTTTAGTGACATTTGCAGCTATCACTGAATGGCCTACGCAATGAGTGCGCCAACCAAGGCAATGAAGAGGCATGGATCTTCAGCGACAGCTCGAGTAGCCTTTAGTGACGATTGTAGCTGTCGCTGAATGCCTGTGCACGGGATTCTCTTCTTTCCATCCATTATATAAAGGCCTACACACCCCCTTTGCCAAAGCATCTCTACCTACTTTACTCCCACCTACTCCCATGCTCTAGCAAGCCTACCAATGCTCCATTAGAGCTTGCTCTCAAGCTCCCAAGGCACCTATTAGTGTAACAAGACTCTACCCCACCAAATACTCCTCCAACCTCCCATCCCCATTCGTAGGTCGCCTTGGAGCCATCCTCCGACCTCCATTCTGATAACAGATCATCTTCACCTTCTACCTCCATTCCAGAGCTACGCTGAAGCTTTCCTCTACTCGATGTCCTCCCGCTTCTCACCTCCATCATCCTGCTTCCCAACTCCTTCGTCCGGGCTTCCGCCAGGCATCGTCATCTTGCCAAACTGCTGCTTCGAGAGATTTCTTCTCACCTCCCCCTCTTTTTATGTTTTCTAGATTATTGTAATTGACATTCATGCAATATATCATATTCGATTTTATCTCTCTCTTGTGATTATTTTTCTTTTTATTTTAAAAATAAAAAAAAAAATAACAAAACCACAAAACACCAAAAAGAAACAAATCGAAGCACGATTTTCATACAAAGTAAATGTCTCCTCCCTGTGTTCGACCCAAGACTCCTTTAGAGTTTCGGTATAAATTATATTTGATCATGAGTTTGGCAATTACGACGACGGGTTACTCGTAACACCGATTTCAAACACACGAAACCCACTGTGATCATTTTGGCACCATTGCCAGGTAGGCAACGGAATTTACTTTATTATTTTCTGCGCTTCTTTGCATTTACATAGCACTAACCCTGCTTATCTCTGATCTATTGTCTTGCAGGTACCCTAGCATGGAGATTCAAGTGCGGTAGACCGGAGTAAAGTGCGGGTAGAGTACTTTGTAAGTGTCCCCCACTTCCCCACCCACCAGTTCATTTCACTACACTAATAACTCAAACCCAAATCAACTTAGGTGCTTTTTATAAACCCTAGGATAGATTTGGTTGTTTGTTTGCCACCTCCACTTGTCTCACCCCCGCATATATATAAATATATATATACTCTTCTCTTGTGGGGTTTTCTGAAAGCTACACACTTAACACCCACTTCTCACCCTAAGGTGCACAATCACATCGATTCTACCAGTTAACCGGGATCTGACCTGTGGACCAGGTACACTTAACTCAACACACAAATAAGTGAGTAGAAATCTAATTAGGTTAAAGCTTTTTGGTGTGAATTAATCAAGTAGTGCAATAGGTCAATTTTTTGAACTATTTGGGCCGCACCACTCAATTTAAAATTGATCCATCAAGTAGCTTGCCACTTAGGGTTGATTCTTAGGGCTTAACCAGGCACTCCACATTATTTTCTACTTTTAAAGGAACATATCACCACCCGTGTTTTCAAAACTTGAAGTTTTCTGCTAAACCTTGATTGAACCAAACTAAGAATTAAACCCTAAAAGCTACTAAACAAGGTTAAACCCTAAAAGACACATCATCAAATAACATTGTTTGCAAACCCTGGTTGTGCATGCACACACATTTCAACTGATCATTAAGGGCACAACCCATTTTAAGGGCTCATCACATTCCAAGAGCATGAACATCCCAAGCCTAACTAAAACTGAGTAGATGTTGGCCTTAAGGATTGATTCACTCTTTGGGGCTCAGACTGAGATTCTTTTTGATTAATCTGCTTCTGCTGGTCATTCTGATGTCTAGCTTGGGGTGTAGCATCAAATGACCATGGCTGGGGGGTACACTAGGAACTGGAGGCGTAAGCCAAAGGAAGAACCTGCTCCCCAGTCCCTCGTTCTAACTGGTTGGATTGACCGGATAAAAGTTGACCAATTTGTTTATGATCTCAAGACGGGCCCTAGGAGTCTGTAGGTCTTTAAGCTAACCAACCTAAGGACAGGATTGATTGTTTGTATTTCGGGGCTCCTTTTTCTTCTGATTTCCCTCCTACTCTACCATCTATCCTTCCACATCCTACACTCATTTGCCATCCTCCCCTCATACCAACACTTATCCCCAAGATGACTACTATCCCGACTTGACTTGTAATTACCCATCCACTAGCTGGGATAACTTTGATTGGGGATATGAATATGGACCTCAGTGTCCAGGGCCTAACCCTGGTCAACAAGACTATGATTACTATCCTTCCCAGAGCTATAATGATTATAGATCTCCACCCTTTGATGATCAACCCAACCCGATCCGCAATCAAGAAGGATATGCTGATTATAACACCTATTCTTCCTAGAATTATGTTGAACATAGGTCACCTCCATTCTTTGAACAACCTGAAATGACCTACTATCAAGGAGAGACCCGAGAACCTCGATATCTTGACTCCTTTACATTTAACCCAAACCTGAACCGAACTAGTCGGTTTAGGTGAATCAGATCCAAGATAGGGTGTCGGCTAATTTGTGGAACACTATACAATCTTTAGAAGCTCAACCAACACCATGCAGTGAAGCACTGGAGCCTATGATCAAAATGATTAATGAACTTAATAGTTCTCTATTGGATTTGCTCCAAAGTGTTAGGGATAGGGACCTGGGTGAGTTTCTTCTTGGGAAATTATCGAGGTTGAGGATGAAATTTGTGGTTGCCCTAGTCAAATCTTGGGATGATTCTCAAGGTGAACCCCCTTCAGGAGAGCCAATGTCTGAATCAGCTCAGGCGCCTGTCGAGGGGGATACATATTCTGAGATTGGAGATGACTAGGTTGGCCTAGAGCAACCCTTTGAGGATGAATCGAGTTTCTCACTCGAGATCCCAGAGCCAGGGAATGATGAAAAATATGCCTCCACGGACCATGAAATGACATGATTTTGAGACATATACAAATGAGGATCATGGATTCATTGATTCTAAGGGTGAGGAATCTCTTAGTGAAATCTCACTTGAGCATAAGGAAAATGATTTTAGTGGGACAAACAGGCTTGAGGAATCTGATGAACCATTTGATAGCCCAATAATAGAGAAATTTGATTCGATTGGGGTTAACTTGGAGGATCCGAATCTGGATGATTCAATCAGTGACCCCATTCCTCATCCACACCTTGAAGAGCTGACTTCTGAGATCATTATTCCCAAGTCAATTTTGATTCAACCACAATTGTTGGACTTGGGTACTTTAGATGGGGTGTACAACGATTTGGTGGTCCCGGAAACATTGATTTCAGAGGGTAGGAAGTTGGAATTAAAAATTTGGAAGGGAACTTTGATTTTGGATCTGAGGGTTCCTGTTGACCTGAAACCACCTACTTTCTACCAGGACCCTTACGATATCTTTCACGTGCAACCCAAGCTTGAAATAACTGATTATTTTTCTGAGTTGAATGTTAAGTAGACATTTGAACCTAGTGAAAAAAATCTACCCATTATTCGACACTTTGGTCTTGGGTTGCACACCACCAAATTGCAGGCCCGACCCCGCAAACACAATAATCTTAGGTTCTGGGTGATTTTCATCCAGAACCTTAAGACCACTTGACCTTGGGGCATGGGTCTACACCACAATCTGGTTCACGCCTGTGGACATCTTCTGCTGGCGGGTCGGAGGATTAATCTTTTGATTTTGATTCTGACCCTCACTTGTGAATTCTCAATTTCTTCCTTGTATGTATTTTATGCCTAGCTGATGCCTAGCTGAAGGCATTATATTTAGCATGTGTTTATATTTCACGTTCTCTGCAGAGCTGATCGAATTCCTCACAATGTTCAGGTGATATTCTATTTACTCTGCCTTTCCATATCTTTATTTTTACAATGAGGATATTGCATCATTTAGGCATGGGGGGTGGATAATTAATTCCTAAGATCATTTTGTTAACTCCGTAGTATTTCTTTTAGAAAAAAAAATTGAAAATTCAAAAAGATAAAAAAAAGACTAATTAGGAGAAGAGAACTTAGGCATTTGGAAGTTATTAACTTTAGGAAATGATACGATAAAACCTAGACACTTATACTCTTCTGGTCTTTGGGCTTAATTAGCCTGGATGTCCACTCGAATGTGGACTTAGTCTCGAGTCCTCGCCAATTCAAATTCATTTTAATTTGGTAAATAAATTGGGATGATAAGTATGCAACTTATCAACCCGCCCTCTAATTTGGGAGGACTTTAAGCCTAAGCATTTATACACTTTTTGCACTGACTCACTTTTCGGTTGTTTCATCGGAAATTGGGTAGCTAATGAACTATCTAGAGTGGTATGGTTGGCAAGTTGTCGTGGTAATAGCTCATCAACCGATTGTCCAGAGCCCAATCACAAGATCATTTTCATTGTACTACCTTTAAATAAATCTCAGATCAGGGAAGCCACCTACTTAAAAAATAAATAAACAAAGAAAAAGAAAGAAAACAAAATAATATATAAAAAGGAGAAAAAAATAAAAAATAAATAAAACCACACTTTACAGCACGAGTATCATTAGCAAGTTACCGTGGGTAACAGCCCATTGGCCGGTTGTCCAGAGCCCAGCTCACAAAAATGCATAATAATTCCAGAAACAATTAAGGAAGAAGTGGGGAAATAAAATAATCCAAGGAGATATACACTGGGTTCTCCCTTGTGTTGACTCCATAAATAAAAGTAGGGAGAAAGCTGTGGTTCGAAAAGATAAACCTCTAGGCAAGGTCACCTAGGGTCGTATAAACTTGAAGTTCGTTTCAACGACCGCCTAGTGAGCCTTTCACTCTTTTCACTAGATGCTTAGCACTTAGAGTCCTTTCAAGTCTTAGGTGGGTTAGGTAGCCGTAAAAAGTTATCCCGACACTCTCAAACTCCAAAAGTCCAAAAGTAAGAAAAAAGAAAAAAAGAAGAAAAATAAAAAAATGTATCTTCCCTTTCCAAATAAAGGGAGGACTTGGGCGGTCTGCATTCTGATAGACACCCAGGTACTGTTGAGTCTTCTTAGTTTAAGATCTTAGTTGAAATTTTCTATTGCTAATAAACAACTTAGGACTAAACGATCTAATCATAATTTTGATTTTATACATGTAATGTAGTTTATTTTTGCTAAGGACTAGCAAAAGATAGGCATGGGGGTATGATGTAGACATAATTATTGAGGGTAAAATGCATATTCATGCATGTTCCTAGGCTTAGATTTGCATTTCATGTTATAAATATTGCATAGCATGTATCATTCTGCATTTAGGGTAGTTGTATATATTTTAGGTTAATTAGGTCCTTTTTATGGTCAAGAGAGAAGAGGATTTATTTTAGGGCCTTGGATGGACGATCGGACCATACGGATCTAATCAAGACGACGATCGGAGTCTAACACCTCCGAAGTCGTCTAGATCGGAGTCCCGTAGCAACATACGAAGTCCAAGGAAGATCAACGGCCAGGGGGCAATGCAACATCCATACGGGCTTTGGATGAAAAATTCGACCATACTAATGGATCCAGAGCAATGATCGCAGTCTGGTAATGTAGGAATCATCTCTATCTGAGCATCGTGGCATGCCCTACAACAGAAAGAAGAATGGATAGTCCAGATGGCATCACGTGGCATTATCCAGGCCACCCAACATCGGCCAGCAACACCTGCTTCCATCTCTCCATCATCTGCGACCTTCATTCCCAGCTGTTGGATCTTGATCCAACGGCTGAGAAGCTTCCTCCAGCACATGCCATAAGACATCTACTCGATGCATTCGATGACTTCGTGCATTGGTTGGAGACTTGGAGCGCAAACCGATGACCACCGTTCGAGTCCCCTCATGCTTCCTTATTTCAGAGGTGCGTATCCAATTTGGATCAAGACTATATGATCATGATCGGGCAGCCTTGATGAGGCATGCGGGTGATCTGATTCAAAGGACCCAACGGCTGCCTACAGGTGCGAAGACCGCACGTTTTGAATGAAGCAGTGATTAGAACACCATCATGAGCCATAACTAGCTCATTTTGACGAAATGAAGAGAATAGAAGCTCCTACATAACCTACTGAAGGTCATAATTCACTAAAAAACCATTCTGAAGAAAAATAAGAAACTAAGGTTAAAACTATAATTTTACCAATGCAGTGCAACCACGGGTTTTCCCAAGAGCTAAACAAAGGCCAAAGGGTCTTAATAAGATAATAAGTTGGTTGGATCAAACAAAAAAGGGTTTATGTGTGTCCTGCGAATTAAATGACTTCTTGAAACCCTAAAACAGACCCACTTGATTAACCAAGGTTTTGGTCAGGATAAAATTCACTTAAATCCTCTAAAAATAATAAAAAAAATATCCTCTAGAATTTGGTACCTTCAATTTGGCCATTGGAACCCATCTTGACCTAGAATGGGGTCTCAGACAAATATTTGCAATAAATTAGGTTTTTACATAAATTACCCAGTCAAGCATGGTCAAACCCAAAAACCAACTTCACCATTGGATTCCTTAGGTCCAAATTAGCTTTGTACGAAAATTTTGAGCTAAGGGGAACTCATCTTGACCAACTTTGTAAAAAGGTCCAGCCTGATTACATTTTTACCCCTAACTTTCAAAAACCCTTGCATTTAGACCCCTATCTTTATTATCATCTTCATAAATAGGTCCCTCCACCATTATAGTGGATGAATCCTACTCCAGCGAGCTTTAAAAGGAGGTTTCTCCTTGATTGCTTAGAGAATCCCTGCCAAAATTGGAAGAGAGATTCTCTGAGTAATCTCCTCCAATCTGAACCCATCTGTGATCCATAATTGCTTCCCAATCTCTCATGCAAATGCATGAGAGATTTGGGTCTTCCGAAGTTTCTAACTCTAGCCACCCTGCCATGCTTGGATGCTTGACTTCCAAGCACAAATCCCTCTCCAGAGGCGTATTTAAGAAGCCCCAGATCCAACCGCATTCCCTCAGTTGAAATTGGGCTGGATTCCCTCACATTCTTCTATCCTTGCCGGCCGCAACCCTCCGCAAGCTTCGGCGGCTTCTCCCTCGCTTTCTCGTCACCCAACCACAATACCAGTGGTCGGGTTAACTCCACCGCAGTCGTCCTCATTGCGCAACACCGGCCGACGTCGCCTCTACCCCATCTTCGCCACCACCTCATCTATGAAGGTCTTCGTCTTCTCCATGTCTGGCAACCAAACCGGTGTGGGTTCTCTATCCCTCTTCATCCCTTAGAGGTAGGTCTTAGACTCTCTCTCTCTCTCTCACTCCCTTTCCCTCTCTTTATTTCCCTAAACCAACCCTTGACGCCACTAACCACCGTCACCTTCTCCACCTCCAGCGATACCTCTGGCGAGGTGCTCCCGTCGCTCCGCACCTCCATACACCTCACCGACCACCCTACGACCCCTGCCTCATCTCCCTAATCAGATTCCTTCCTCCATTCCCACAACCAATCACCCAAACGCACCACCGAACACCCACTCACATGCCCACAGTAAGCCCTAGATACATCACAACAGCCACCCACATGCCACGATACCACACCCATCACATCCGCCGTGATCCGGCGAAGCTCCATGAGCGATTTACCGTGGACACAAGGCCGTTCTTTGTGATTTCAGGTTCAGGCATCATCTGCCATGGGTGAGGGAGCTTGAAGCTTGCTTGTTGCACTTCAGGCCTTGCGTTGCTCTAGGTGAGACCTCCAGGCTTTGCGGACATAAGTCGCGCATGCGTCCAAGCCCTCGTGCAAAGACTCCAGCCTCAACAGCGTCACCAATTGGAAGCCCCATCTGCTGCTGAGGCACGCTAACGAAGGTGGGACATTTAGTCCCACCTTAGAATTGGAAGAGAGCCTATGTGCGCATAAATTGATTTTGTGTTAGAGGCTTATCGCCTCCAATATTGAGGGTGAAGTCCTCTTCCCCCCACTCTCATGGACTCGTCCACGGCACTGCCCACGCGGACCTAACCACGACCTGATTACTCGACCTACTCACTCCTCGCTCACCACACACGCCGGTGAGCCTAGACACGGGTCTTCATTAGGTCTGATTACCCGACCGGCTGTGGCTTTGGGAGAGTGAAACTGAAATAAAGAAGAGAGAAAGAGAGGAAAGCTACGGAGGGGAAGGGGGGTTTTGCTCTGAGGAGTTTGGCTCCACACTTAGCCAATTCAGAGAAGAAGAAGAGGAGGAGGTCAGGCAGAAAAGAGAAGGAAGGAGAGGACAGAGAAGAAGGAAGAAGCTGAAGAAGAAGGATCGCAAAGGCTTAAGGCAAAGTAGTGACAAAGGAAGAAGCTAAAGAACAAGGAAGCTAAAGGCAGAAGTCTGAGAAAGAGAAGAAAAGCCAAAGAAGAAGAAGAAGGAAGGAGAAGACAAAGAAAGCTAAGAAAAGAAAGACAGAAAGAGAAGAAGGAACCACAGACAGAGAAAGAAGAAGAGAAGGTAGAAGAAGCCAAAGGAAGAAGAAGAAGAATCAAGAAAGAGAAATCAAAGTAAGGCACTGTAGCACACAACTTTTAAGACGTCTGATCACAAAATCAGACGTCCAATTTTCATAAGCTCATCAAGCATCCAATTTTCATAAGCTCTCCATTATTTCATCTACAATTATTTTTACTCTTCATATACTCATGCTTTACACTCCTAATTAGATTTTGAGCAGTATTATGTTTTCAATTTGCATTTATTGTTGAGATTACTGCATGAATTCCATTTGCTCCCTGTGTTCGACCTCGGAATATATTCGAGTAATAAAATTATTTTTGTTTTGAATGCTTTTTTGGTTGTACTACAACGCAATACTTTTAAAACTCGACTCAACGCTCTCAACATTTTGGCGCCATTGTCACGGAGCAATATGGAATTCACCACTATTCTCTATGTTATTTGATTATATTTGAACACAAACTCACCCTATTCTCTTTATTGTAATTTTGTGAGGTACCTCACGAGGAGATCTCCCGTGCAAGTCAACTACTCCAGGGCTGGTGACTTCTCTATTCTTCCCTAATCATCCTCTTAATCTTGGGAAGATAAAAAGGAAACAATCAATTAGGAATCACCTGCCTTCTTTTCATAGTAATTATCATTTCAAAGGCAAGTTTCCTGATTTGCAAATTTTTTTTTCAAATCTCAATGAAGTTGAAACAATTCTAGAGATCCTACCCCAAAATTCCTATGCCTATTAGGGACTATGCTTAAATTCTAATATTCTTGGACTACACACTTCTTGTTTGAAGTCCAAGGAGAACATTTCTGAAAATCAAAGAGGACTTGGAAATAAAGCAAATTAGGGTTTCTACATTAGGGTTTTGGGAGTACTAGTCACACTTGCCTGCATAAAAGGAAACAAACATGACTGCATTTGTGTGCCACCCAAGCCCTTGATTGAAAAGAGCTAATTAAGAAAAACCTTAAAAACATGCTCTAAACTCACTTGAATCCTAAAATTCATGGACCTAATAACCTGGGAGTCAAATCAAGGTGAATCCCAGGTTTTCACCTAGAATCATTCTGCCATCTTTAAGGCAGGTCAGGTAAAGTTGGACTACATTGTAGGCCAACCAACCTCCAAATTAGGTCACAAGTCAAAACAACTGCTAATTCAAGTGCAAATTAGGACATAAAATTGGTAGACTTAAGAGGTCAAGTTATCCATTCTGGTCTACCTAGACCCTCAGTGACAAGAGTGGTTGGGTGGGGGAAACCCTATAACCTGTGAGGGTACTCTACCGTGTAGGGGTCTTTGTGGGACTCTCCCTCTCTAGCTGCTTAGGTAATTCTCAGGTGGACGACTTTCTAATCCAGGGGTATCATCCCCCCCAAACCTCTACAGTCATCCAAAAATCTTTGGGTGCCTTGATTAGGTCAATATCACATCCAGTCCCTCATCCCTTCTATTTATAGCACACACACATGTTTTCATTAGGAATCTCTTTCAGATCAAATCACTTCATTCTAAACTTAAATTTTGATTCTACATCTTGATTCCACCATTTGATTCAAATATGCAGCCTGACTACTTAAGAAAACCATTCAAGAAACCTGAATCACAAAGACCCATGAGAGATAGAATGGTTGAGGATGCCCTTAAATTTTATGAGATTGATTACAAAACCTCAAAACCAATAGAAGACATTTAGGTTAGTGTATCAACAACAACCTTCATCATAAACTGTGCCCAACTATTATTAACAAAAGCAACAAAGGGATCAACTCGAGACATTCTCATAATAGGATACATTGAGATAGAAAAATTGCATAACTTTGAATATCTCCAATGCATGACACACTCTGTACTTTGGGAAAAATACCAAGATGATCTTGAAAAACGGGAAGAGATGATAAAATTATTTAAATAAGTTATCGATCAAAAATACCTATGCATGCCCTAAACAGTTAATGAAACATCTTAGACTAATATTGAGGATCAATCTAATTTCCCAAAGCCCGGGTTTGAGGCACAAGGTAGTTATGGATTCCCAAACCATATGGAATATAACATGCCTGATATTGAATTAGGTTGGGAGGTCCCAATTGCAGGAGAACATGATTTTGAGCCGGCCCTAGAAAACCAACACCCTAGTTTACCAAGCATAGAATTCCTAGACTCCTGTAAGAATGAGATTCAATCATAATCTCTCGAGGGTGTAAATCCCGCCCTTATTCTGATAAGGTAACCCCCGAAGGAAATTCTGACCTAGATTCTAGTGATACAACCCACATCCTTAGCCTAGAATCTAGATCTGAACCTTCTTGGGACAATTACAAGGCCCCGTGTGATAACAATCAAAGTTTGAATTGGGATTATGATTCTGGGCCTTTATTTGATGAATGCACCTCTCCAACATCCTCAAAGATACGGATTGATTTTTCGGAAGTCACAGCAATCTACGATACAAAAATCGAGGAATTGAAGGAGTGGGGTTTTGATTGATCTTTCTTACAAGCCTACAACTCGAGCTTAGACCTAGTAGGGACACCTTTTTAAGCTCAGAATCTAAGAATAGGCTAGACCCAAGTCAGGTTACTGAGTCTACATCTTTTGATTTATTCTATGGTAGAACCTCTAATCTCGAATCGAATTCAGAACTTGATTCTCGCAATTTCTCTGATGATTTCGAATCTTACCATGATTTCGGAGAACCATTGTTTCCTGAAACTACTAGCCAATCTACGACCTCAGCTCACATGATTCATTCTTCGACTCTGACTCTAAGGTCCCTGATCCTGATATCACTGATTTAAATTCAGGTTACATTGAAATGGAATCATTTCTTTTCAATCCTCAGTAATCAAAACCAGAAAGTGTCGAGAGTGACTGCAACCCAGAATTCGAATCTTTTCATGACCCAGATTTTCATCATCCTATAAACACTCTTTGGACATTCACTTTTGAATTTGATGGCTACTATGAGGACTCTCTAAATGAACCCACCTTTAATTCCTTTTTAGAGGAGCCCTCATACACAATTCTTATTGATGCCACCTCCTCTACATATACAGAACCTATCCAAACCTGTTTTCAACCCCGACCCACAACTGGACTCAATTTCTATTCTGATTGCCCTCTTACTGAGCCTATTGCAGATGATTTGCCTCCACATTTTTATCGGGTTTCGGACTTCGATCAGACTGCACAACACACCCCATCCTTCTCTGATCACTCCTGTAGGGTTCCTACATCACGCACTGATTCTTTTTCATTTAAGGATCACTACTCTGATCAGGCTGATTCGACTCAGCCAAACCCTGGATTCACACTTCTGTATCATTCCAAGCTTCACAGCATATTGTGGGTTCGACATCTCTTGATCTACACCTATCAACCAACCAGATTGATTGGGTTTGGGCTGCATCATCAGCCTGTTGATCTGAAGAAGCACCTGGTTGGACCAACTAGGGTCTTGATCAAGGTGCTTATTCAACAAAACTTAGTTGATTTGACCACTCCTCCATATCATTTCCCGCTCGGCTGAAGGCGTTGAATTTAACACTTAACGGGAGGCAACCCATCATTCCAAAAATCTAAGATCCTTCTGATTATCCTTTTGTACTTCACATCTATTGCACCCTAAATTCAATTCTAGAACAATCAATTCCACCTCTCATACACGTGCCAGAGCTTGAAATTGTCTGCAATAGTCATTCTCAACCCATTCGCCCACTCGATAAATCTTGTTCTAATCCTTGAAACCCAAAATTATTTCACACCCTCCGTTTACAATGAGGACATTACAAAACTTAGGCATGGGGGGATGATAAATTGCAAACATACAAAAATCAAAGTTCAGAAGGGTTCTCACAAAAAAATCACATATTCAAAAAATACAAAAGAAATAGAAAATTGTGAAAAAGAACAAAAAAATGGACAGAAAATTTTGAGGTCATACAAATCTTGAGGGGAAAAAGGAGAAAAGTGAAAAATGTCAAAAAGGAGCACAAGTTGAAAAGAAAAAGAAAAGAGATAGTCATTAGTAAGAAATTAATGAATTAACTAAGTTCTAGACCATATCAAAAGAAAGAAAATGAAAGAAGTAGAAAGTGCTAATGAAACACAAAAGAGATTAGCAGAAATGCTGATCTTAGGCCTCTTAGGCTATACTCCTAGGCTTAAAAATTCAAGTATTCGCTAAGATCTGGGTAGTCCTCAAGTGGTTGGGAAAATGCGAAGCTTAACTATTAGGTCTAAGGCTTAGGGAGTATTCGGCCTCATTAACTGACCCCTGGTTTGCAGGACTCGGTAACCTAAGCACCCTGATCCACACACAGTCTGGTTCAGTACGCATAAGTATCAAAATCACGCAAATGCATTTAAATCATTTTGGAAAAGTCGCCTAGATTAGGAGTGATCGATCAACACAAGTTGATTTGGATGAGTTCCCGGCATAGAGAGGCAGGAAAATCCCCTTGAAGATGCTCAATAACATATCGTCTCCTCGTTGCTTGTCTTCTAGGATATTTACATATCCTATCGTGGGCATGTAAGCACCTACGCTGGTTCAAATGCCATGGGCGGCATTATCCGGAAATGTTAATTGCCAGGGTTTGGATTTAGCTACAGAATGCCATGGGTAGGATTATCTCGAAATCTTGAAAGCCAGGGTTCTGGAGGTTGCCATGGGCGGTGTCATCCCGAAGCATCGATTGCCAGGGACCCTTCGAGGATTGATGATGGGGACTAGGAATCCGATACAGACCGTGTTGAGAAGCCAATCCGAAGCTAGATATAAAAAGAAAAGAAAGAGAAAACTCTCCAAATAAAGAAAATTCCTCTGTCTCTCTTACAAAAACACGCTGCAAACTGAACCAAGGCTAAAATATGTTACAAGCACGGGTGCTTTAACCGCGGAGTTCAACCAACCTTAGGATAATTCCTGTGGGCTTAAAAACCTTCACGGCAAATAGAGGGTAAAGTTGGTCAGGTCCAGATCTTGGTTGGTACTTGAGTACCTCTAGGCCTACTATCGGCATTCTAACGTAATCCACAGAAGAGAGCACACATCATAATTTTGATCAAAAAGATTACATGGTCTAGAATCAAAGTTAAAACCTTAAACTTTTGCTAAGGGACTAGTAAAAGGTAGGCATGGGGGTATGATGGGAACACCATCGTGAGCCCTAACTAGCTCATTTTGATCCAATGAAAAGAATAAAAGCTCCTACATAACCTACTGAAGGTCATAATTCACTACACAACCATTCTAAAAGTAAAATAATAAACTAGGGTTAAAACTGCAAATTTTACCAATGTAGTGCAAGCACAGGTTTTCTCAATGTCTAAACAAAGGTCAAAGGGTCTTAATAAGATAATAAGTGGGTTGGATCAGACAGAAAAGTGTTTATGTGTGTCCTGTGAATTAAATGACTTCTTGAAATCCTAAAACAGACCCACTTGATTAACCAAGGTTCTGGTCAAGATAAAATTCACTTAAACCCTCTAAAAATCATAGAAAAATATCCGCTAGGGTTTAGTACCTTCAATTTGGCCATTGGAACTCATCTTCACCTAGAATGGGGTCTCAGATAAATATTTACCCTAAATTAGGTTTTTGCATAAATTGCCCAGTCAAACGTAATCAAACCCAAAATCCAACATCACCATTGGGTTCCTTAGGTCCAAATTAGCTTCGTACCAAAATTTGGACCTAAGGAAAACTCATCTTGACCTACTTTGCAAAAAGGTTCAGCCTGATTACATTTCTACCCCTAACTTTCAAAAACCCTGGCATTTAGCCTCATAGCTTTCTTATTGTATTCACAAATAGGTCCATCCGCCATTATAGTGGAGGAATCCTACTCCGGAGAGCTTTGAAAGGAGGTTTCCCCTTGATTTCTCTGAGAATCCCTCCCAAAATTGGAAGGGAGATTCTCTAAGTAATCTCCTCCAATTTGAACCCATCTGTGATCCATAATAGCAAGCCTGAGTTGATAAAGCCTTAGGGGTCAAGTTGCTACAAATTTTAATTAGGTCTAGGATGCTATAGTGCACACGGAATGTGGAGGGCATTTATTGGGTTGTTGCCCTATTATTTGATTTTTTTGTGTGTGTGCAGGAATTGGAGAGTGGCTCCAATGAAAATCAAGTTGTCACACAATTTTTTTTTGTATTTTTGTCTTTTAGGATTTGATTTAATTGAATGTATTTTAGGGTTTCTTTAATTAAATTTTCAAACAAGTTTGAAAATCCACAATCAAAGGAAAAGAAGTTGTATGGGTGATTGTATATTTCCTTTGAATTAAGTCTCAAAAGAGAAAGAAAGAAACCCTAAGCCAATTATCCCTAAGACAGAAATTTAACTACCAATGAGTTATTTTTTATACTTTCAGAATTAAGTAGTGGTCCAAACAAGTCATAAAACACCACTAATTTGAATAAAATCAAACAAGGATTCCAGAAAAAATTTTTGTAAGATTTTAGGAATTCGTTTGATAATTGTTTTGAATTTTTAATTGTACTGGTGTCAAAGTCCAGAAATAATACCTGTGGGTATTATGGACTTTTTAGTATTACCACCGACCTCAGAAATTTCTTGTGATTTTATGTGATGTGTAAAATTTCACAAGGATTCTACAAAGATAAATTTCAAAAAAATTTGATGAGTATAAAAATTCTAAAAATTCGCGGACAGTAACAAAACAGGAAGATTAGAGGGTGTGACCCCTCTGCAGTCCACGAATTTTTAAAAATTAAACACAAATCCAATTGTTTTGAAATTTGGAACAGATGTTCCTAACTTAATTAGGAATACCTCTATGAAATTTTATGATTTTAGGAGGCCTGTGGTGTTAGGAATCGATTTTTCAAGTCAGGATAGAAATCTGGACCCGAAAAATAGAACACCAATACTTGCAATGGAATGGTGCTAAAGAAGCATACAAGCAAACAATGGATTTTATAATGTACCACTCCACTTAATTAAAGTGTTTAGGGTCCTGAAAGCCAAGTTTAGTGTATTTTGGTAGTTTTTTTTTTTTTTTAACCTAAATGTGACAAGAAAGGGGAACCAACCTGAATTTCATGGGAAGAAAAGGATCTTTGAGCTCTCGCTTCCAGATTCCCGCCTTCCCGCTGTAGTTCCTGTACACACAAAAGAAAGAAAGAGAAGGGGATGAGATCCACTTCAAGCAAGAGCAAATTAATTAATGCAAAGCCGTGCCTCCCCGGCAACGGCGCCAAAAAGTCATAACGAAATGCGCGTGATTTGTAAAAGCGGGTTTTTAACGTCGTTGTAACACGCGAATCCGCTTACGCTTTTAAAATTTATATCCTTGATAGGGGAGTATCTAGGGTCGTCCAAGGAGGCAAAAATTGCAATAATGATTCTCTTGCTTGGAATATAATCTGAACTTTCTTTTTAATATTTTTCAATGTGTAAAATTTTTTTTGTACTTTGAAAAGACGAGGGCAAACTGCAGATTGTAGCGAAGAGAACTAACACCTACAAATGATTAACTAAAATCTAAAAGATATAAATATCTTCTTCCTAAGCTCACTCTAGGCAAGTGGAGGCCTAGAGTAATTAGGAAGAAGAGGTGAAACAATTGCTAGAACCAAAACAAACAACTGCAATAAAAAAAAACTAAAAGAAGGCAATTTTGATTGAGTAGAATGAGTGTTCTTTTCAAGGACAAGTAGAGGAATGCTTCTACTAGAATGAAACAATCTAAAAGCAAGAAAAGAAACACAAATCCTCTTGTAACAATGGTGAAGAAGGTTGTCATCTTGCTCCAAGCCTAGCTGCTCCTTGGCTTGAAAAAAGGGCCTCCTTCTCCTTCCTTGAGAGCTCCTCCAAGGTGGAATCTACCACCTTTAATGCTCTCTCCAAGGGGTGGGCGTGCACCACCCTCAAAAACTCCTTCAAGGTGGCGTGACCACCTTCAAGATCTCCTCCAAGATCTTCCTTGCCTGGCTTCTCCTTTGGCTGGCGTGACCCAAGAGAGAAGGGAAGAGGGGAAGGCACCAAGGGGACAGAATATCCCCTTAATCTTCTTCTTCTTCTTCTCTCTTGGACGTGGGATTCTTGGTGGAATATGAGAGTGAAATGGCTAGCCAAGGATGGCTTGAATGGTGGTGGGTAGTGGTCTTTTTATAGGGTAGGATGGGGGGTTAAGGTGCCCCTTGAAATGGAGGGCTAGGATGGAAGGATGAGGGTGGTTGGTGATCCTATGGCTAGGGTGAGTTGGCGCCACCCCAAGGGGTGTTAAAGGGGGTGGTTATGGTGGTGTTGGTGCCTTTTGGTGGTGGAGATACACCCCCATGTTGGCGCCAACATGGGGTTTTCTAGAAGGGGGGTTAGGTGGATGGTGGAGATGGATTCAAGGAGGATTGTGTGGTGGAGATGAGGGGGGATTTTGGAGGGAAAAGTGGCGCCATTAAGGGGTGGTTATGGATAGTTTTTGGCGCCACTTTTAGGTGTCTTTTGGAGGTGGTGGGTAGGTTAGGTTGGTGCCAAGTAGGTTAGCTTATGTGGAGCTTAGGTGGAGCTAGTTGGGTGGAGTTGGTAGGTGGGTTTTTGGGGTGGTACAAGCCAAGGAAGTTGGAGCATAGCTAAGCTAAGCTAAGCTAAGCTAAGCTAAGCTAGCTTAGCTAATGGAGGAGTAGAGGAGAAGGTGTTGGAGCTAGGGTTTGGAGGAGGGAGCTGAGGAGAAGAAGTCTGGAGCTGGAGTTGGAGCTGGCTGCTGCTGAAGAGGCTGGCATGGGGCTACTCTAGCTGGCTTAGCTTGCTAGTTCTTTGCTAGTTGCTAAGCCAAGCTAAAGTGAGCTAGCTTCTACCAAGATGAGCTAAGGTGAGCTAGGTCTGGTGCTCCCGGGGAGAATCAAGCTGGTTGAGGCAGCTAAGGTAGCTTAGCTCAACTGAGATGAGCTAAGCTGAATCCCCGGGAGCTAGACTTGAGCTTCCTGAGCTGAGATGAATTCTTCTTCAGCTGGCTGGAGTTGAGTGGAGCTAGATGTAGCTGGATTTGAGCTGGGGTGAACTCCTGTCAACTCAGCTGAGCTAGCTAGAGGTCCCTGTGAACTAGTGGGAGCTGAGATGAGCTAGACTCAGCTAAGTTGAGCTGGATCTGAGCTGACTTGAGCTAGGGTGAGCTAAGGTGAACTCTCTTGAACTGCCATCCAGCTGAGATTAGCTGAATGGAGCTGGGATGAGCTAACCCTAGTTCAAGTAAGCTAGGTTCCAGCTATGGTGAGCTGGATCAAGCTGGGTTCCAACTAGTCTGGGCTTCTCCTTCACCATTTGCCTTCTTGAGTGCTAGGGTTTTAGGGATCTGTGCATCTGTATATCCCTAACACTCACAAAAACACATTAAAACAATAATAAAAAAATGCAATGCATGCCTATCCTAATTAATGCCTAAATGCAACCCAAAAACCCGTTTACGGAGTAAAATCCTAAGAGCTAGGTTAGTTTTAAAGCATAAAGATGATGATAAACTAGCGTTTATCAATGATCTCAACACATCTGTTGTAAGACTAAGCTAAAAATAAGCATGGGGCAGAAAAAAAAAAAAAGTAATAATAAATAAATTTACACGCCCTTATAAATATTGGCATTTCACAAGCACAGACACAAGATTTTAAAGGATTTTGCAAGTTGCGAATTAGATTCATGAGCCAGAAAAATCCTAAAAACAAACATTTCAAGTCATCTGAATTAACAAGGGGTTAATTTGTGAATTTTCTGGAGGATATATTGATCCCGTTCTGTCTAATGGTTGAATCCAAAAACAAATCCTGATGTTTATCTTTAACAAATCCCGTACCTCCTGTCTTTTAATCTACCAAGGTCCCTTAATCTTTTTTTCTCCTCAAAAGTCGAAAAAATTAGATTTCCTAAAAATTCTATTTTCCAAAAAATTAAAGTTTTGCTAAGAGACTAGAAAAAGATAAGCATGGGAGTGTGATAAACGCCAATTTATCATCATTCTTATGCATTCAAACAAACCTAGCTCTTAGGATTTTACTCCGCAAATGGGTTTTTGGGCTGCATTTAAGCATAAATTAGGTTAGGCATGCATTGCATTTTTTATTATCTTTTTAATATGTTTTTGTGAGTGTTATGGATGTACAGATATATAGATCCCTAAAACCCTAGCACTCAAGAAGGCAAATGGTGAAGGAGAAGCCCAGACTAGCTGGAACTCAACTTCATCCAGCTCACTGTAGCTGGAACGTATCTCACTTGAGCTAGGGTTAGCTCATCCCAGCTCCATTCAGCTAATCTCAGCTGAATGGCAGCCCAAGAGAGTTCATCTTAGCTCACCCTAGCTCAAGTCAGCTCAGATCCAGCTCAACATAGCTGAGTCTAGCTCATCTCAGCTCCCACTAGTCCACAGGGAGCTCTAGCTAGCTCAGCTGAGTTGACAGGAGTTCACCCCAGCTCAGATCCAACTACATCCAACTCCACTCAACTCCAGGCAGATGAAGAAGAACTCATCCCAGCTCAGGAAGCTCAAGTCCAGCTCCTGGGGACTCAGCTTAGCTCAACTCAATTGAGCTAAGCTACCTTAGCTGCCTCAACTAGCTTGATCCTCCCAGGGAGCACTAGACCAAGCTCACCTTAGCTCATTATGGTAGAAGCTAGCTCACTTTAGCTTGGCTTAGCAGCTAACAAAGATCTAGCAAGCTAAGCCAGCTAGAGTAGCTCCATGCCAGCCTCTTCAGCAGCAGCCAGCTCCAGTTTCAGCTCCAGACTTCTCCTCCTCAACTCCTCCCTCCAAACCCTAGCTCCAACACCTTCTCCTCTACTCCTCCATTAGCTAAGCTAGCTTACCTTAGCTTAGCTATTCTCCAACTTCCTTGGCTTGTACCACCCCAAAAACCCACCTAACAACTCCACCCAACTAGCTCCACCTAAGCTCGACATAAGCTAACCTACTTGGCACCAACCTATCCTACCCACTACCTCCAAAAGACACCTAAAAGTGGCGCCAAAACCACCCTAACCACCCCATTGATGGCTCCAATTTTCCCTCCAAAATTCCCCTTCATCTCTACCACACAATTCTCCTTGAATCCATCTCCACCATCCACCTAACCCCCCTTCTAGAAGACCCTAGGTTGGGGCCAAAATGGTGGTGTCTCTCCACCACCAAAAGCCACCAACACCACCATAACCACCCCCTTTAACACCCCTTGGGTTGGCGCCACACACCCTTGGCCATAGGATCACCAACCACCTCCATCCTTCCATCCTAGCCCTCCATTTCAAGGGGCACCTTAACCCCTCATCCTACCCTATAAAAGGACCACTACCCACCACCATTCAAGGCATCCTTGGCTAGAAAATTCACTCTCATATTCCACCTAGAAGCCCACGTCAAAGAGAGAAGAAGAAGAAGAAGATTAAGGGGATATTCTATCCACTTGGTGCCTTCCCCTCTTCCATTCTCTCTTGGGTCACGCCAGCCAAAGGAGAAGCCAGGCAAGGAAGATCTTTGGAGGAGATCTTGAAGATGGTCCACACCACCTTGGAGGAGCTTTTGAGGGTGGTGCATGCCCACCCCTTGGAGAGAGCATTGAAGGTGGAAGCTTCCACCTTGGAGGAGCTCTCAAGGAAGGGGAAGGAGGCCCTCTTTTCAAGCCAAGGAGCAGCTAGGCTTGGAGCAAGAAGACTCCCTTCTTCACCATTTTTTGCAAGAGGATTTGTGTTTCTTTCTTGCTTTTAGATTTGTTTAGTTCTAGTAGAAGCATTCCTCTACTTGTCATTGAAAAGAACACTGATTCTAGTTAATTAAATTTCCTTCTTTTAGCTTTTTATTGCAATTGTTACTTTTGGTTCTAGCACTTGTTTCACCTCTTCTTCCTAATTACTCTAGGCCTCCACTTGCCTAGAGTGAGCTTAGGAAGAAGATATTTCTATCTTTTAAATTTTAGTTAAGCAATTGTATGTGTTAATACTTTCCGTTACAATTCGCATTTTGCCCTCATCTTTTCAAAAAAAAAATTACATATTTAAAATACCAAAAAGAAAGTTGAGATGTGTTTTTAGCAAGAGAATTGAATTGCAATTTTTCCTTGGACAACCCTAGATACTCCCCTATCTAGGATATAAATTTAAAAGCAAAAGCGGATTGGTGTGTTACAACAACGTTAAAAAAAACCCACTTTTACAAATCACGCGTATTTCGCTATCAAACGGCCCCGTTGGGAAATGGTCTTGAGACCAGGAAAGGACCAGCCCATTTGGACTTCAGTTTCCCAGGAAAGAATTTGAGCCGGGCATTGTAGAGCCAAACTTGCTGAGATGGCTCAAATTCTTTCCGCCGAATATGGCTGTTGTGAAAAGCCTTAGTGCATTGTTTGAAAGTTAAAGCAGAATCATAGGCTTCACGACAGAGCTCTTCCAGCTCCTGGAGTTGGAGTTTCCTTTCTCGACCACACAGGTCTGGGTTGAGGTTTCATTGGCGAACCGCCCAATAAGCACAGTGCTCCAACTCCACGGGCAAATAACAAGGCTTCCCATAAACGATTCTATAAGGAGACATACCAAGGGGAGCCTTGAAGGCGGTCCGATACACTCAAAGTGTGTCAATCAGCTTGTTGAACCAGTCCTTACGATCAGGCTGAACCATTTTCTGGAGAATTTGCTTGATTTGCTAGTTCGACACCTCTACCTGGCTGTTCGTCTGAGGATGATACGGGGATGCGATACAATGGTGAACTCCATATTTCCTCAAAAGTGCCCGAAAAGAAGCATGGGTAAAGGGGCTTCCTCCATCTGAGATAATGGCTCGAGGGATCCCAAAGCACGCAAAGATGTGGTCTTTGACAAATCGAGTGGATATAACATGGTCAATACGGCGCGTGGGAATAGCCTTGATCCATTTCGAAATATAATCAACAACCACGAGGATAAATTTGAAGCCGTTGGAAGGAGGAAAGGGACCCATGAAATCAATTCCCCAAATGTTGAAGATTTCTGCAACTAGGAGGGGTTTTAAGGGCATCATGTCACGACATGACATTGACCCTAATGACTGCCACCTAGTGCAATGCTTGGCATAATTGTGTGCATCCTGGTGAAGGGAGGGCCAAAAGAAACCGCACTGCAACACCTTAGCTGCAGTTTTCCTCCCAGAGAAATGGCCTCCGCAGGCCTGATCGTGGTAGAAGGATAGCACACTAGGGAATTTGATGTCAGGAAGACAGCGACAGATGATTTGATTAGCACCTATCTGAAAAAGAAGTGGATTATCCCAGAAATAATACTTGGCTTCTGCCATGAGATGCTCGCACTGGTTTTTAGGCCAGCCACGTGGAAGGGATCCAGAAGCAAGGTAATTGGCAATGTCGGCATACCACGGTCCAATTGCCACATTAATTGCCAATAGGTGCTCATTAGGAAAAATTTCATTGATCGGTAGAGTAAGTCCAATATGGTCAGGGTTCAGTCTGAAAAGATGATCAGCTACAACATTCTGGCCTCCAGCTTTATCACGAATCTCAATGTCAAATTCTTGGAGCAGAAGGATCCAATGAATCATTCTAGGCTTAGCATCCTTCTTGTGCATGAGATGGCGAATGGCCGCGTGATCAGTGAAAACAATAACGTGTGAGCCCAGAAGGTAAGAGCGAAATTTCTCCAGCCCAAAGACGAACGCCAGTAGTTCTTTCTCAGTGGTAGTATAATTACGCTGGGCCTCGTCCAACGTCTTACTGGCGTAGTACACCACGAAGGGGTGTCTATCGCGTCTTTGTCCCAGGATGGCTCCGACTGCAAGGTCAAAAGCGTCACACATGAGTTCAAAGTCGAGGGACCAATCAGGTGGCTGGAGAACAGGGGCCTTGGTGATAGCATTACGCAGCTGCATGAATGCTCGTATGCAGTCAGGGCCCATATCGAAGGGTACGTCAGTCGATAGGAGATGAGTTAAGGGTCGAGAAATCTTGGAGAAGTCTTTGATAAATCTCCTATAGAAACCGACGTGTCCCAGGAAGGAGTGAATTTGTTTGACAGAGCCAGGCATAGGTAAATCAGCAATTACGTCAAGCTTAGCTCTGTCAACCTCGATACCCCTATCGAAGATGATATGCCTGAGAACAATTCCCTCGTGTACCATAAAATAACTTTTTTCCCAAGAAAGCACGAGGTTTACATCAATACATCTCCTAAGGATGCGGGTCAAGTTGGTAAGACAGTCATCGAAAGATGGTCCAAAGATCGAAAAGTCATCCATGAAGACCCCAAAAAAGTCACCCACCATGTCATGGAATATCGCTAGCATACATTTCTGGAAAGTTGCTGGTGCGTTGCAAAGTCCGAACAGCATCCTTCTAAATGCAAAGGTGCCGAAGGGGCAGGTAAAGGTGGTTTTCTCTTGGTCTCGGGGGTCAATTGCCACCTGGTTATATCCTGAGAATCCATCCAGGAAACAAAAAAATTTATTTCCCGCTAACCGCTCCAAGATTTGGTCAATGAAAGGTAGCGGAAAGTGATCTTTCTTAGTTGCAGCATTGAGTTTCCTATAGTCTACACACACTCTCCAAGATGTAGGAGTGTGTGTAGGGATGGATTCGCCCCTGTCATTGACACGGATGGTGAGTCCTACCTTTTTGGGCACAACGTGAATCGGACTCACCCAGGGGCTACCGCTGATCGAGTAGATTATACCCGCATCCAGCCACTTAATGATTTCCTTCTTAACGACCTCCCGCATGTTAGGGTTGAGACGTTGCTGCATCTCGTAGGAAGGTCGAGCCTCCTCCTCCGTATATATACTTTGAGTGCAGTAGAAGGGGCTAAGGACAGTTAAGTCTGATAAGGACCATCCAATGGCTGCCTTATGTTCTATGAGGACCTTTGTTAGTTTGCACTCTTGCTCCCTGGTCAATTTTGAATTGATGATTACGGGGAGCATTTCATTTCGCCCCAGAAAAACATATTTAAGTGTACTAGGCTGCTCTTTCAGCTCGGGAGTGGATGGAAAAAGGTTTGGCATTTCTTGGGACAAGAGTGTCCCAGGCGGATCGGAGAACAAGTCAGGAGGAAGAAATTGGCCTTCAGATTGGCCAAGAAGAGGGGCTTCTTGGATAGATGGATCCAAAAAGGAATAGCCCCAGTGAGTAGTATATGGGCTCAAGGTCCCAGTGTGGAGTTGTAAATCCACCTGATTTGGCGGGAAAGAAAGGGAAATCTGGTCTTCAAGAGTATGAACTGGTGGTGAGTAGCCCGGATATGACTCAGACCACGAGGTATGGGAAGCGGAGAAAACCTCGTCAGAAGTCTGGTCAGGAGAAGGTACGGGAATAGGGAGGGATGGGGGAACGTCACAACATGTGTTGGTCAGGCAATCGTCAATGTTTAAAGGTAATCCGCAGCAGTCAGAATAGGTCCCAATTAGTCTGATACATGCGCTGACGGCCATGTCCTCGTCAGATGTGTCATCCTCGATGCAATCGCAATCAAAGTTCTTGGCTGCCTTGAAGATGTTAAGCTTGAGCTTTTCAGATCCAACGATAATCTCAATACAGCCCGACTCGCAATCGATATGGGCGTGGGCTGTGGCCAAGAAAGGTCGACCAAGGATGATTGACAATCAGAAAGTGAGCTAGGAACTTCCATATCTAAAATAAGAAAGTCAACAGCAAAACAGAGACTGTTGACCCTAACCACCATGTCTTCCACCACACCCTTCGGGATTTTGTCAGAACGATCTGCCAACTATAACGTGACAGGGGTGGGTTTCAGATTTCCTAAGGAAAATTTTTCGAGCATGATGGTTGGTAAAGATTTATGGAAGATCCTAGATCAAGCAGGGCAAGGTTAAAATTGCAGCCTTGAATGCTACAGGAAATAAGCGATGTGCTCGGATCTTTCTGCTTCAGTGGTAGGCTTGACAGTATAGCACAACTCGCATGAGGCAAGAGAACCACCGGATTCTTGGTTTCCTTTGACTGTCGCCTGGGTGTTGTGTAGTCTTTGAAAAATTGGGCGACAGTAGGTATGTGGTCGATAGCCTCGAGCAAGGGTACCTTGATTTCTACATCCCTGAACAAATTACGTAGGTTATCAAAGGCCTACGTATCTTTTTTCTTGCCTTTTGGCTCCCTCAGTAGAGCCTCAGGGAATGGAATTGATTCCAGCACCAATTTGGGTGTGTCATCCTCTCGCGAATGCGGTGCGCATCCCGAATGAGAGGGCGATGAAGAAGACGGGCCAGGATCAGGTCGAGGTGGATCGACGATCAGCTTACCACTCCTCGTAGTGATAGCATTGGACGATGCAGGTCCAGTGGGATCATAAGGCAGAGGAGGGTTTGCAATAGGGACATAAGAGTGCGGTGCTGCAGCGAGATTAGCCTGAAATCCCGGTGGAATGCTCGGAGCTTTCAGAATTTGATGTACCAGCCCCTGAGAAGGTCGTACCTGTGGTTAAGGACCACGGGGTATGAAATTTCATGGGTTTGGAATAGGTTGGGCTGGAAGAGTGCCCTGAGATCGAGTCGCCATGCATAGTTGACTTATCTCAGCATTCTGCTGCGCCAATTGGTGCTGAAGAGAGGTTATGTTCTCTTCATGGCGCTTTGACATTTCCATCATCATTCGCATCAATTTGTCAAGAGGACTTGATGCATGTTCGATTTGCGGCACACAAGGGCCTGATGGCTGATTCGCCATAGGATTAGACTGGGCCCTTTGGATGACAGGTGCGGACGATCGCATTGGTCCACCAGTGGGGTTTTGGAGCTGCGGGTTGTTGGACCATGTGAAGTTCGGATGATTTTGCCACCTTGGGTTATAAGTGGCAGAGAACGGGCTGTTCCCCAGGGCACAAGCGTCTTCTATGCTAGAAGACGTGTCCGCATGTAAATATGCATCCGAGCACATGGAGGCTTGGTCCTCCATGTCGAAACACTGGCTTGCAGAAGCCAGATCCACATGACTTACCGAGTCGCTCGGTGCGACACTCGGTAAGGAAGGTCTTACGGGGTTTCTTGGGATAAGCCTGGTGTTGGAAGAATTGGGATTGTGACGAAGTGGTGAAGTGGGGGTGTTTGCCATAGAACGGGTGGGGTTGGCTAGAAGCTCATCTAGCTTCTTATGCAAGACGGAGACTTCATCCAATTTTTGTGTGATAAGGCTGAGATCAGTGGATGAATGGGAGGGTCCCGTGTTAACTTCGTGGACATTTCGGGGCAGGCTGGTATGATTAAAGGCGACAATGGAGGCATTGTTCATTGAGTTTTCACTCATATTTTCAAATAATGCGAATGCTCCATTCTCATCTTTATTCATAAAATTCCCTCCACAAGAAGTGTCTACAATCTGCTTCAAAGTCTCATTTAGCCCATAGTAGAAAATCTGGGCTATATGCCACTTAGGCAGACCGTGGTGCGGACACTTCCTGAGGAGGTCATTATATCTCTCCCATGCCTCATGAAATTGTTTGTCGTTTTGTTGTGTAAAGGAGGTGATAGCACGGCGAAGTGCATTGGTTCACCCGATTGGGAAGAACTTCTTGAGAAACGTTGTTCGCATCTCTTCCCAAGAGTGGATGGTTCTCCCAAGGGTGCGTAGCCACTGCGACGCTTTATCCCACAATGAAAATGGGAACATTTTCATGAGGACTATAGGTAACCCGATATTTCTAGGTTTAACAGTTTCAACCAATCGGGTTAGGTCTTCCAAGTGGAGAAAAGGATCTTCACTTGCAAGACCATGGAAGTGAAAATTTATTAGGCCAATTATGTTAGGTTTCAGTTCAAAGTCGTCCCCGCCCATGGGGACCCGAATTTTTCCTATGGTCTCTGTAGCAGCAGGATTCTAATAGGAGCTAAGAGACCTAGGCTTTTCCCGTTCGGGAGGGTTCTGCATTTCCTCCAATGTTTCCCTAATGGCCTCAATTTGTTCATTATACATTTCCATTTGGGCTTGGAGGCGTGTTATGGGATCTAAGGCTCCACCACCTGGTGGGTTTTGAGGGCGGTTTCCTCCCTCGGGATTTGGGGGTGGGTGTGCAGCCATGTTTGTGGAGGAGGAGGACGATGCGGCTTCTTTTCTAAAATTATCAGGCAATTCACACAGTTCAGGGTTTTGTGACCTCCTCCAAAACACGCACTACCGTAGGAAGAATTGGGGGGATAAGAAGAGAAAAGAGATGAGAGAAATGACACTACAAAGGTACACTTGATGACAAAGCAATACAATCAAATTCCTAACCTCTACAGTGTGCCCTTAGACCTAAAGATCTAAGTTACCTACTATCACGAACTACGGAACCGAATGCGAGCACCGCGGAACCATCAGGCCATATTAAAAGGCTGTTTGGCCTAGTCTTAGACACCCGATAGCACACGGGAACCCTCACTAGCACGTAGGCGCTACAGACAGGTAGTTAGACCTCCAATCCTTAATAAGGGTCAAGTTACTACCAATTTTAGTTAGAGGCTTAGGATCAAGTGCTTTTGGAATGTGAAGGGCGTTGTTTACGGGTAATGCCCAAGTGATTGATTTTATGTGTGTAAACCAAGCATGCAACGAGGAAATCTCCCTGAATTGAAGTTTTAATTGGTGAATGGTTTTCAGAGTTCAGCCTTAAGTAGTATGGATTTTAGGATTTCGCTGAATTACCAATTCAACCAATCTTTGGGTTTTGAGAGAATACAAGTTTTCTTCTAAGCCCAAAAAACCCTTCTTCAATGTCAGTTGGTTAATGCATGCTACAATTCAATGGGCTTCCCTAAATGGAGATTTCTATGTATGGATGCACAAATCAGTTTTATTTTAGTGTGAAAGGGAGCCAAAGCACTTCATTTCAAGTGCTCCCAATCACCAGAATGATTTCGACACACTAGGCTCAACCAAAAGATAAAGAAAATCAAATTGTTAGGGTTGAAGAATTCGGGATCGAATCTTAGGCACGTGAAAGGTCGTGGTGGGGTTGGAATCAACTCGATTCCAAGTCTCCCCACCAAAAAGGTGATCCCGAATTGCAGATAAATGAGGCAAAGAGGGGTGCAATTAATCTTTTTATGTTTGCCTCAAAGAATACATCACACGGTGAAAAATTCAAGAATCAAGATTCTTGGATTTTTGTTATGCGAAGTAAGGTGGGAAATCCCAGGGCGGTGGGAGTAAGGGCAAACAATCAAACAAGTGAATTTTAATCCACTTACCCCAAGAGATCCCAAGAAGTTTTTCTAATTTTTTTTTAATTATTTTTTTTTAATTAAGTTTTTTATTTTATTAAGGTGACACGTTAACCTAGGTTGCTAAGAAAGAAAGACCTACTTGTTCAGCAACGTGTGCGGAGCTCTAGTGCGGTGCTGGTGTCTTCATGCTCTCGTTCCCACCTTGGATCTGCCCATGTTTCCGACTTCGTCTGCCTGTCTTCTCCTTGCAATAGGTTCACCTGCACAACAACAAACAAAAACACCCACGAAGAAAAGGGTGTGGGAAGAGAAAAATTACAGGAATGGAGTAAAAACTTACTTGAAGGCGCAATTCCCCGGCAACGGCGCCAGAAAAGATTGTGGTGTCGACTCGGATAGGTGTGTTAACATGGTGATCTTATTGTTGAAATGCATATAGTGGTTAACCTAAATTGAGCCTAGCCATCTCTTTACAAATTTTTTTTACCTGGCCTACTTGATTTTATCTTTGTCACTTTTAGGCCCAAGGTCGAACTCAGGGAAGTGGGATTAGAAGAAGTTTCTACGCCTTTCCTATGACGAATCTCTTCCGTTCGTTTATTGTGTTTTTGGTGTTTTTCTATTTAAGATTCTTTTCTGATAATTTTTGTCCTTGAGGTACACCCTCAAAATCAGGTTCTTGGCTTTGAGCCAAATTAGGGTTCCAAAACTAGTCTTGCTATTCGCAAGACTAAGTACCTGCAAGTCAACGATTATCTTTTCCCTTTTATATATATTTTTTTATCTTTTTACTGGCAGGAAAGAGAACTAGAAATAAAGGAAATATAGTATATATATATGTATATATTATATGTGTATAAAGGGGTGGGGGTGGAGGTGGAGATGGCGTGTAGCACGATGTCGAGTCGATCGTCGTCTAGGAAGACACAACCAACAGGACGAAGTGCCGCGTGGAGTGTAAGATGGATGGTGGAAGATGAGTCTGAACACGCTTTCTGTACGCGTGTATCAGGGAATATCAGCAACTGGTGCAGATATTCCCGCAATACAACGTATGGTAAGTGATATGAAAAAAAATATATATATATCTATAAATATTTATCTACATGTAAATATATATATGGTTATAGATATGTAGGTATATATGTAGTTATATGTATATATGTATATGTATGTATATAAAACTATATAGATGTATATATATATATGTACATATATATAGTAATATATGTATATAGATATATGTAAATAGATATGTATATATATATATATATATGTATATATAATTATATAGATATATATGTATATATGTATGTACATATATATATATATATATATATGTATAAGTATATGTGTATTTATGTATATATATATGTATCTATACTTATACTTTGTTATATAGATATATATATAGATGTATATATATATATATATATTTATACGTATATAAGTATATGTATATATGTAAATATATATGTGTGTGTATATATATATATATAAGTATATAGATGTATATATATATATGTATATATGTATAATAATACTTAGTTATATAAGTACTACTATATATATAGATGTAAGTATATATATATATATGTATATAAATATATATATATATAAATACATATATGTATGTATATATATAGGTATATATTAGTGTATAGGTGTGTGTACGAGAGTGTGAGTGTGTGTGTATGTGTGTGCAGAGAGTGTGTGTGTGTGAGAAAGAGAGACAGAGAGAGAGGGAGAGAGAGCGCCTGCTGTGTGAAGAGGTACTTTAAGTCGTCTGCAGCAGCAGGATGATGTCTGATGGCTCACGCACACGCGTAGGTGTGTAGGCATGCAAGGACGTGCGCACTAGAGGGAGTGAGCGCGAGGGAGAGAGGCAGCAGCGCACTACGCCGCGTGGTGAGGCGGATGCGGGCGAAGGCGCTGGGAGCGGGTGCACGCAGATGGAGTGGGCAGGCGTATGCAGGCGAACGCAAACACATGGGCAGGCATATGCGGGCGAACGCAGACGCGCGGGTGGGCGTTGGAGCGGGCGCAGGGCTGGACGCGGGCGTGGGTTGGGGCCAGTTGCGGCGTGTCGGGTGACCGGTTAAGTGAGAAACTTACCGGTCACCACACTGTAGCCACAGTGTTCTGCTGAAATGCGTGAACAGTGGATACAGTGCTGGGGCGAGCCGAGCGATCGGGCGTATCTGGTGCTGTGAGTGCAGGAGGCGTGGAGCGGCTCGGTGCACGCGTGAAAGAGGCTGTACCAGCTGGTGGCTTGCGTGGATAAGCAGGTGTACGCAAAGAAGCGGGAGGCGAGGGTAGCCTACGGCACGCTCGGTGGCCAATGTGCGGGCGCACGGTGGCCTGCGCTACTGCTGCTGCCGCTGCGAAGCTTTGAGCTTCAAAGCTTGAAGCTCCTATGGCAATGGCGGAAATGCTTCAAACGAAGAAATCAGGGAAGAGAGCCATGATGGGTCGGCCCGGATAGGTTGTTAATATGATGTTTTTATCGTTAAAATATGTATAGTGGTTAACCTAATTCAGACCTAACCATCTCTTTACAAAATTTTTAACCTGGCCTAATTGATTTTATCTTGTCACTTTTAGGCCCAGGGTCGAACACAGGGAAGTGGGGTTAAAGTCGAGTTTCTACGTTTTCCTTAAAACGCGTCTCTTCCGTTCATTTATTGTGTTTTTGGTGTTTTTCTTATTTAGGTTTTTTATGGTAATCCTTGTTCTTGAGGCACACCCTCAAAATTGTGTCCTTGGCTTTTAGCCAAACAGAGTCCCAAAACAAGTCTTGCTACTCGCAAGACGAGGGTACCTGCAAGTCAAAGATTATCTTTTCTTTTTTATGTATTTTTTTTATCTTTTTACTAACAGAAAAGAAAATAGACAGAAAGTAAATATAGTATGTATATATATATATATATATGTAGTATATATATAAAGGGGTGGGGGTGGAGGTGGCGATGGAGTGTAGCACTATGTCGAGTCAGTCGACGTCTAGAGAGACGCAACCACACGACTAGGTGCCGCGTGGAGTGTGGATGGAGGATGGATGATGTATGGGACCACGCTTTTTTTGTACGCGTGTATCAGGGAATATCAGCAACTGGTGCAGATATTCCCGCGATACAGCGTATAATAAATAACATGAAAATATATGTACATATGTATGTATATAAGTAAATATATCTATATATATATATAAATGTATAGTTATATATGTATAGATATATATATATATAGATATATATGTGTATATATATGTATATAAGTATATATATATATTACTATATATATGTATATATATATGTATATAGATATGTATATATATATATATATATATATATATATATATGTATATAAGTATATATGTCTATATATATATAAGTATATGTATAAGTATATAGATGTATATATAAGTAGATATATATATATATATATTATATATATGTATATATATTATATATATGTGTATGTATACATAACTATATAGATATACTATGTATATATATATATATATATGTATGTATGTATGTATGTATATATATATTTATATATATATTACTATAAGTGTGTGAGTGTGTGTGTATGTGTTGGTATAGGTGTGTGTGCGTCGGTGAATGTGTGTGTGTGTGCGTTGCTGTGAGTGTGTGTCTGTTAGTGAGTAAAAAAGAGAGAGAGAGAGAGAGAATACGTGAGAGAGAGAGAGCGGGAGCGGGCGGGAGAGATCAGCAGAGAGAGAGAGGGCGAGCGAGAGATCACGGACGCGTGAGTTAAGACGTCTGCCGCCTCCGGCGGACGTCTGACGCCGCGTCGTCTGAAGGCGGAGGCAGACGTCTGCAGACGGCGGGTGCGGGCGCGGCTTCGCGTAGGGTTCCTGCAGGTGTTCGCGAAGGCGACGGGCGGGCGAAGGTGTGGAGGAGCGAGCGTGGAGGAGGTCTGCAGGTGGTCGCGAAGGGTCGCGGAGGAGGGCAGGGGGCGACGCGAGGCCGTAGCCGGCCGCTGCAGTGCGCGCGGCGGACGGCTACAGGTGCAACTGCGAGGCGGACAGAACGGAGACGGAGGCGGGGAACGCCCTGCAGACGCGCGCGGAGGCGGTGAGCGACTGCGGGGACGGTCGCGGAGGAGCGGGAGGACCTGCTGCTGCTGCTGCTGCTGCCGTGGCTTCAAGCTTCGAAGCTTGGAGCGGCGGCAATGGCGTTAAAGAGAAAAAAAAATGAACCGAGGGAATGCACCACGCCCACCGGCTCCTCGAAGAGCTGGGCGGTGGTGCTCCCACTGTGGTGGTGTGCACCACAGTGGGTTCTCCTGCTCGCCGGGTGCCTCCTCGACGGAGGGCCGACGTATGGGAGGGGAAAGTGGTGGAGAAGATGGCTGCGGGTTTTTTTGTTGCTGCAGCAGCTCCCCTTGCGAGGATGAAGCTGCAGGTACTTATAGAGGAGGAGAGAGTGGCGTGCCGGCTGCAGCAGGGAGAGGGTGTGCGAGTTGCAACTATAGGGAGCGGCGTTGGCAGGGAGAAGTGACGGGAAGAAGTGCTGCGTGGCTGCTACATGCAGCTGCGGGAAGAGTGCAGCCGCGGGAAGGAGAGAAAAGAAGAAATCAAGAGGAAAAATAAAAAGAGGGTGATTTTGCAAGGAGGCACTTGAAGAAAAATGTAACTATGCAGGCGATTGTTTCACTCCTCTTCCTCTCTTGATTAAATGCATGCATGCAACTGTTTTTACAAATGCGATTACAGGATCCTATTATGCAATGTTAATGCTAGAAAATAGCACAAGAAGGTGTTATTACAGGCATGTTTTGAGGTGCAAACATATACCCCCATGCCTATCTTTTGCTAGTCCCTAGCAAAATAGTATTTAGAAATGATCTTAAGCTGAAGATTTTCTTCTGAGGTGATACAGGTGTGTTTACTATGGAATATTGTGAGAACCAATTGTAAAGAAGACTACCAGTACTTTAAGTCTCACATGACATAGATCATCTCTCAACTAACCAGGACTCTTGATATTTAAACCTTAAGTACGATTTCCAGGACCCAGGAGGTTTTTGCCGTACTCGAGAGCTCAAGAGGTTATGGTTTGTGCATAGTGAAGGATCAAGACTGACCAGATGAACATTAAGACTCAATCCCAGGGTTTCACGAATTTTTAAGTACAGGTTGGTCCCAGTTTCAGCTCATGTCTTCGAATTGACCCTTAAGATGATGACGGAAAACTCAACTCCCATTTTCTGATTTTTTTTTTTTTTTTGGCTCACCGAAAACAAAGTATATAGACATTTATGAGATATACTGACTCCTTTGCAACATCTTTTTTTTTTTTTTTTGACAACTCTTTTTTTCTCTTTCTTTTCTTTTTTTTTGTTTTTTTTTTCTTTTCTTTTTTTATTTTTTATTTTTTTTTTATTTTTTTTATTTTTTGAAACACGTGTCAGTATATCTCTTACAACACATTTTGAAAGAGCACACTTTTTTTTCTTTTTGGTGGGAGAGTTTCTTTTTGGTGGAAAGAGTCGCTCCTAAACACAAGACTAAAGCCTGGGATAAAAAGTCTACCTGCGTGCACAGGTAAGGACTCCACCTTCCCTAATGAACACTAGGGTTGTATCTTATGTTCACCTGGCCTTTCCTGATATGTGTAATGTGAACCACGTTTACTTAAGCTCTCAAGTAAAAGTAAACCAACGGATCTTGTACTTGTGTCTCAGGTACAAGAATACATCCTTAGTTAGGAGAGATCTTGATCTATTTTGTCAATGCTTTAAGTGAATTAAGCCGAGCCTGAGCGAATCAAGCTTTTGTGGCCTGGAAAGTCTTCAAAACAGAGGTTGAATATCCATAAACACTTATTGCCTTTTTGTTTCAGCTTTCAAATCATTACTAAACACCATTTATTATTATTATATATATATTTTTTTTTTCTTCTTTTTTTTTTTTCTTGCATATTTATAAATAGGTGGTAATTGTCTGATACCATAAAATACCCGGATCCTATGGATGCCTATCCACCCCCCCATGCCAAACAATGCTATGTCCTCATATGCATGTAGGGTAAGGCAGAGAACGGACGACAGATCGGGTAACAGGAGCTGAGGTTCAGGGTATAAATCAGGGTGGAAGGGTGGGTGGATGGTGGGTGGTGAAGAGAAAAGCGAAGTAATCGCGATAGAGGCGTGAAAAGTAATGGTGGATGGTGAGAGATTTGGCATTTTCTGGGATGAGAGTGTCCCAGGCGGATCAGAAAATAGATCAGGAAGAGGAAGTTGGCCCTTAGATTGGCCAAGAAGGGGGGCTTTTTGGATAGATGGATCCAAAAGGGAATAGCCCCGGTGAGTAAGATGTGGGCTCATGGTCCCAGTGTGGATTTGCAAATCCGCCTGATTTAGCGGGAAAGAAAGGGCAATCCGGTCTTCCATAGTGTGGACCGGCGGTGAGCAGCCCGGCGATGACTCAGACCACAAGGTATGGGAAGCGGAAAAAACCTCGTCAGAAGTCTGGTCAGGAGAAGGTACAGGAATAGGGAGGGATTGGGGAACGTCACAGTTTGTGTTGGTCAGGCAGTCGTCAGGTAATTCGCAGCAGTCTGAATCAGCTCCAATTAGTTCGATACACGTACTGACAGTCACGTCCTCGTCAGACGTGTCATCCTTGATGTGATCACTATCAGCATAAGAGTGCGGTGCTACAGCGGGATTAACCTGAAATCCCGGAGGAATACTCGGAGCTTGCAGAATTTGATGAACCTGTTCCTGAGAAGGTTGTACCTGTGGCTGCGGACCACAGGGTACAAAGTTTTGCGGGTTTGGAACAGGTTGGGCGGGAAAAGTGCCCTGAGATCGAGTCGCCATGCTTAGTTGACTGATCTCAGCATTTTGCTGCGCCAAATGCTGAAGAGAGGTCATGTTTTCTTTATGGCGCTTTGACATTTCCGTCATCATTCGCATCAATTTATCAAGAGGTTTTGATGCGTGTTTGGTTTTCTGCACACAAGGGCCTGATGGCTGATTTGCCATAGGATTGACTGGGCCCTTGGGATGGCGGGTGCGGACGATCGCATTGGTCCACCAGCAGGGTTTCGACGCTGCGGGTTGTTGGACCATGCAAAATTGGGATGATTGTGCCACCCTGGGTTATACGTGGCAGAAAACGGGTTGTTCCCCGGGGTGCAGGCATCTTCTATGCCAGAAGACGTGTCCGCATATGTGTCCGAGTACACGGAGGCTTGGTCCTTCGTGTTGAAATACTGGCTCGCAGAAGCCAGTTCCACATGACTTACCGAGTCGCTTGGCGCGACACTCGATAAGGAAGGTCTTGCAGGGTTTCTCGGGATAAGCCTGGTGTTGAAAGAATTGGAATTGTGACGAAGTGGTGAGGCGGGGGTGTGTGCCATGTTTGTGGAGGAGGAGGATGATTCGGCTCTTTTTCTAGATTTATCAGTCAATACAAGCAATTCAGGGTTTTGTGACCTCCTCCCAAACATGCACTACCGGAGGAAGAGTTGAGGAGATGAGTAGGGAGAAGAGATGAGAGAAATGACGCCGCAAAGGTACACTTGATTACAAATCAATACAATCAAGTTCCTAACCTCGACAGTGTTCCCTTAGACTTAAAGATCTAAGTTACCTACTATCACGAACTACGGAACCGAATGCGAGCACCGCGGAACCACCGGGCCAGATTGAAAGGCCGTTTGCCCCAGTCTTAGACACCCGATAGCATGCGGGAACTCTCACCAGCACGTAGCCGCTACACGTAGGTAGTTAGACCTCCAATCCTTACAAAGGGTCAAGTTACTACCAATTTTAATTAGAGGCTTAGGGTCAAGTGCTTTTGGAATGTGAAGGGCGTTGTTTACGGGTAATGCCCAAGTGATTGATTTTAAGAGTGTGTAAGAACAAGCATGCAACGGGGAAATCTCCCCGAATTGAAGTTTTTATTGGCGAATGGTTTTTAGAGTTCAGCCTTAAGTAGTATGAATTTTAGGGTTTTGCTGAATTACCAATTCAACCAATCTCCAGGTTTTTGCAAAAATACAGGTTTTCCTTCTAAAACCCAAGAAACCCTTCTTCAATTATCAGTTAGTTAATGCATGCTAAAATGCAATGGGCTACCCTAAATGGAGATTTCTATGTGTGGATGCGCGAATCAATTTTATACCAATGTGAAAGGGAGCCAAAGCACTTCAATTCAAGTACTCCCAATCACCAGAAAGATATCCACACACAAGGCTTCAACCAACAGATAAAGAAACTAAAATTGTTGGGGTTGAAGTATTCAGGATCGAATCACAGGCAAGTTTGAAAAGTCGTGGTGGGGTTGGAATCAACTCAATTCCAAGTCTCCCCACCAAAAATGTGATCCTGAATTAAAGATAAGTGAGGCAAAAGAGGGATACAAGCAATCTTTTTCTTTGCCTCAAAGAATACTTCCCACGGCGAAAAATCTAAGAATCAAGATTATCGGATTTTCGCTATGCGAAGTAAGGCGGGAAATCCCAGGGCAGTGGGAGTGAAGACAACCAATCAATCAAGTGAATTTTAATCCACTTGCCCTCAAGGAATCCCAAGAAGTTTTTCTAGTTTTTAGTTTTAAATTTTTTTTTTTTTTTTTATTGTGGTGGCAAGTTAACCCTAATTTGATGAGAAAAGAAAACCTACTTGTTCGGCAACGTGTGCGAAGCTCCAATGCGATGTCGACGTCTTCACGCTCTCGTTCCCGCCTTGGATCTGCTCACGTCCTCGACTTCGTCAGCCTTCTTCTCCTTCCACCAGGTTCACCTGCACACCAAAAACAACATTACCCGTGAAGAGAGAAGAGACAAATTTAAAGGAATTGGATAGAAACTTACTCGAAAGCGCACCTCCCCGGCAACGGCGCCAGAAAAGTTATGATGGGTCGACCCGGATAGGTTGTTAATATGATGTTTTTATCGTTAAAATATGTATAGTGGTTAACCTAATTCAGACCTAACCATCTCTTTACAAAATTTTTAACCTGGCCTAATTGATTTTATCTTGTCACTTTTAGGCCCAGCGTCGAACACAGGGAAGTGGGGTTAAAGTCGAGTTTCTACGTTTTCCTTAAAACGCGTCTCTTCCGTTCATTTATTGTGTTTTTGGTGTTTTTCTTATTTAGGTTTTTTATGGTAATCCTTGTTCTTGAGGCACACCCTCAAAATTGTGTCCTTGGCTTTTAGCCAAACAGAGTCCCAAAACAAGTCTTGCTACTCGCAAAACGAGGTACCTGCAAGTCAAAGATTATCTTTTCTTTTTTATGTATTTCTTTTATCTTTTTACTAACAGAAAAGCAAATAGACAGAAAGTAAATATAGTATGTATATATATATATATATGTAGTATATATATAAAGGGGTGGGGATGGAGGTGGCGATGGAGTGTAGCACTATGTCGAGTCAGTCGACGTCTAGAGAGATGCAACCAACACGACTAGGTGCCGCGTGGAGTGTGGATGGAGGATGGATGATGTATGGGACCACGCTTTTTTTGTACGCGTGTATCAGGGAATATCAGCAACTGGTGCAGATATTCCCGCGATACAGCGTATAATAAATAACATGAAAATATATGTACATATGTATGTATATAAGTAAATATATCTATATATATATATAAATGTATAGTTATATATGTATAGATATATATATATAGATATATATGTGTATATATATGTATATAAGTATATATATATATATTACTATATATATGTATATATATATGTATATAGATATGTATATATATATATATATGTATATAAGTATATATGTCTATATATATATAAGTATATGTATAAGTATATAGATGTATATATAAGTAGATATATATATATATATATATATATATTATATATGTATATATATTATATATATGTGTATGTATACATAACTATATAGATATACTATGTATATATATATATATATATGTATGTATGTATATATATATTTATATATATATTACTATAAGTGTGTGAGTGTGTGTGTATGTGTTGGTATAGGTGTGTGTGCGTCGGTGAATGTGTGTGTGTGTCTGTTAGTGAGTAAAAGAGAGAGAGAGAGAGAGAGAATACGTGAGAGAGAGAGAGCGGGAGCGGGCGGGAGAGATCAGCAGAGAGAGAAAGCGGGCGAGCGAGAGATCGCGGATGCGCGAGTTAAGACGTCTGCCGCCTCCGGCGGATGTCTGACGCTGCGTCGTCTGAAGGCGGAGGCAGACGTCTGCAGACGGCGGGTGCGGGCGCGGCTTCGCGTAGGGTTCCTGCAGGTGTGCGCGAAGGCGACAGGCGGGCGAAGGCGTGGAGGAGCGAGCGTGGAGGAGGTCTGCAGGTGGTCGCGGAGGGTCGCAGAGGAGGGCAGGGGCGGCGCGAGGCCGTAGCCGGCCGCTGCAGTGCGCGCGGCGGACGGCTACAGGTGCAACTGCGAGGAGGACAGAACGGAGACGGAGGCGGGGAACGCCCTGCAGACGCGCGCGGAGGCGGTGAGCGACTGCGTGGACGGTCGCGGAGGAGCGGGAGGACCTGCTGCTGCTGCTGCTGCTGGGCTGCTGCTGCCGTGGCTTCAAGCTTCGAAGCTTGGAGCGGCGGCAATGGCGTTAAAGAGAAAAAAAACGAAGCGAGGGAATGCACCACGCCCACCGGCTCCTCGAAGAGCTGGGCGGTGGTGCTCCCACTGTGGTGGTGTGCACCACAGTGGGTTCTCCTGCTCGCCGGGTGCCTCCTCGACGGAGGGCCGACGTATGGGAGGGGAAAGTGGTGGAGAAGATGGCTGCGGGTTTTTTTGTTGCTGCAGCAGCTCCCCTTGCGAGGATGAAGCTGCGGGTACTTATAGAGGAGGAGAGAGTGGCGTGCCGGCTGCAGCAGGGAGAGGGTGTGCGAGTTGCAGCTATAGGGAGCGGCGTTGGCAGGGAGAAGTGACGGGAAGAAGTGCTGCGTGGCTGCTGCATGCAGCTGCGGGAAGAGTGCAGCCGCGGGAAGGAGAGAAAAGAAGAAATCAAGAGGAAAAATAAAAAGAGGGTGATTTTGCAAGGAGGCACTTGAAGAAAAATGTAACTATGCAGGCGATTGTTTCACTCCTCTTCCTCTCTTGATTAAATGCATGCATGCAAGTGTTTTTACAAATGCGATTACAGGATCCTATTATGCAATGTTAATGCTAGAAAATAGCACAAGAAGGCGTTATTACAGGCGTGTTTTGAGGTGCAAACAAGCCACCACGCCCACCGGCTCTTTGATGAGCTGGGCAGTGGTGGACTCACGGTGGTTGTTGTGCACCACAGTGAGGTACTCCTGCCCGCAGAGTGGCTCCTTAGAGGAGGAGAGGCTGGGTATGGAGGGAGAGGGGAGGAGGCGGCCTGGAAGGAGAAGCTGCTGTTTGTGTGGGTAGACCAGGCTCGAGTTCAAAGAAGGTAGTCGTGCCTATTTTATAGAGGAAGAAGGCATGCACAGCCATGCCCTGGCTGTGCATGCGGCTGTGCATGGCTGGCATGGCTTGGCAGGGCATGCAGCTGCAGGGCAAGCTTGCTGCAGAGCATGGCATGAAGAGGAAGAAGAGGCCATGTCATGCAGCTGCGGGAAGAATTCAAAGTTAAATAGAAATAAAAAAAATAAAGATGGTGACTTTTGCAAGGCAGCACTTGAGGAATTTGTTAATTGCAAGGCCATTTTATTCACTCTCCTCCGCTCTCAATTAAATGCATGCATGCGTGTATTTTTACAATGCAACTATGTCTACCTAATATAAACTGGTAATGCTAGGAAATAGCACAAGACGGCACAATTGTAGGTGTATTTTTGCGGTGCAATTAGAAGGACACGTGGAATTTTGAGGACCTGAAGTCAATGTTCAAGGAAGTACTTATTCAGGTCCCTCTCCTCAAGGCAATTGATCACATCCCAGCTGTCGCTAGGTTCTTCAAGGACTATTGTACCCTAAAGCCACAGCCTAGAATTGGACGACAAGCGATACTGTCAAAAGAAGCTAATGCCATGATTCTAGCTGACTTGCCCCTGAAAAAGAAAGACCCTGGTACCCCACTCATATCCTGCTTCTTGCAGGATTCTCCATTTGATTTGGCCCTTCTATATCGGGGTTCGTCCATCAACCTAACTCCCACTGCTGTATTTGATCGATTTCGATTTGGGGAGTTAAAGCCTACCTCGATCACAATTAAGCTGGCTGATATATTAGTAGAAACACCAAGGGGGGTGGTTGACAATGTGATCGTAAAAGTCCGTGGATTCTACTTTCCCGTAGACTTTTTCATTCTCGATATGGAAGTTCCTCCTAATCTCTGAGATGCACCAATCATTTTGGGTCGCCCATTTCTAACGACAGCCCGAGCAAACATTGATTGTGCATCCGGGTGTATGGAGATAGCCCTAGGTAATGAGCGACTTCGACTTGACATATTCAGGGCATCAAGGAATTTTGACTGTGATCACATAGAGGAGGATGGTGAAGATGAAGATTCGGCACACTGTGGTAACATTAGGCTCCTTTATGATGACCCAATGTCTCATTCGTCTGCACTATCAAGGTTCTTGGACCTTGATCCACATGGAACTGAGACCACTGCACTGCACATATCTCCCCAAGGATCTGACTATTTAGGGTGTGTTTTTGACCATAGCACCCCTGAATCTAGCTATCCTGATCCATACACTACTGGATCGCCCTTGTTGTTACAAGAAGAAGTGACCACAGCTAACGGGTTTCCTGTTAACGCAATCACAACTGGCTATCTCACAAGTCGCAAATCAACGAAAATTCACATGCATCCGAATCATCAGATTTCCACCTTCGAATCTGCTCCTCCTATTCCTATCTCTGCTCTGACCCACCCATGATTGAATTGAAGCCCTTACCTGACTCACTTAAGTATGTGTTCTTGGGCGAAAGTGAGACATACCCATTCATTATTAGTGCCCACTTAACCCAAGAACAGGAGCATCAATTGATTTCTACACTACAAGACCATAGGGCTGGTATAGGGTGGAGCATTGCTGATCTCCGCGGTATTCGCCCCTCGTATTGCACTCATCACATTTACATAGATGAGGGGGTGAAACCTTCGAGCCAACCTCAAAGAAGGCTAAACCTGAATATGCTAGAGGTTGTTAGGAAGGAGATCATCAAATGGCTGGATGTAGGTATTGTATACCCAATCTCTGACAACCAATGGGTGAGTCCAATCCAGATAGTGCCAAAGAAAGCAGGACTCACCATAGTGAAAAATGATAAAGGCGAATCCATCCCGACACGCACTGCGACATCTTGGCGGGTCAGCATCGACTATAAGAAACTGAACATGGCTACCCAGAAGGATCACTTTCCTTTGCCTTTCATTGATCAGATCTTGGAACGGTTAGTCGGACGTAGTTTCTTTTGCTTTCTGGATGGATACTCCGGGTATAATCAAGTAGCGATTATCCTGGAAGATCAAGACAAGACCACATTCACATGCCCCTTTGGAACATTCGCTTTCAAGTAGATGCCCTTTGGCCTTTGCAATGCACCAGCAACATTTCAGCGTTGTATGATGGCCATCTTCTCTGACATGGTTGGGGACTATGTGGAGGTGTTCATGGATGACTTCTCCATTTTTGGAGATGATTTCACATCTTGTCCTGATAACCTCACCAAAATCCTGAAACGATGTATTGAGGTAAACCTAGTACTATCCTGGGAGAAAAGCCATTTCATGGTGAGGGATGGCATAGTACTAGGGCACAAGATCTCTAAAAATGGACTTGAGGTTGATCGAGCTAAATCTGAGATTATTTCCCACTTACCGCCACCTAGCTCGATCAAGCAGATCAGAAAATTTTTGGGTCACGTCAGCTTCTATCAGAGATTTATACGTGATTTCTCGAAAATTGCACGACCTTTGACAAATCTCCTTGTTGCCGATGCCCCATTTGAATTCGACACCTCGTGTCTTAGTGCCTTCGAGACTTTATGAAGTGTTGTCTCTGATTCCCCGATTCCCCAACCACTCGACTGGTCGCTTGATTTTGAGATGATGTGCGACGCTTCTGATTTTGCCATCAATGCTGTTTTAGGCCAGTGTCGGGAAAAACAACCTTTTGTCATATACTATGCTAGCAAGACGCTAAATGAGGCTCAGCGCAATTATACTGTCATCGAAAAAGAACTGCTAGCAATAGTATTCGGGTTGGAGAAATTCAGATCTTATTTATTAGGGTCCAAAGTTATCATCTTCATTAACCACTCCGCCCTTCGGCATTTGTTGGCTAAGAAGGATGCCAAACCTCGGCTCATCAGATGGATCCTTCTATTGCAAGAATTTGATATTGAAATCTGCGATAAAGCTGGAAAGCAGAATGTTGTGGCGGATCACCTATCCAGACTGGACCCAGCCCACATTCCTTATTTCCTGCTTATCCATGACCAATTTCCGGATGAATCCCTTTTGGAAGTTCACTCTATTGGGTTTACCTATACACGGATATCGCGAACTATCTTGCTGCAGGCAAGGTTCCCACGAACTTATCCAAGGACCAGAAACTCAAATTCACTACAGAGGCCAAATTCTACCTCTGGGATGACCCACTTCTCTTCCGCATTGGAGCAGATTAGATTATTCGAAGATGCATCCTAGATTCTGAAATCCCCAGTGTGTTATCTTTTTGCCACAATGATGCTTGTGGTGATCATTTCCTGGGGTGGAAAACCGTTGCAAAACTTTTGCAGTTGGGATTTTTCTAGCCAACTATTTTTAGAGATACACACGAATACGCCCAACACTGCAAACGATGTCAATCAGTCGATTTTATGACCAGGAGAGACATGATGCCACTCTAGTCCATCATGGTTGTAAAAGTGTTTGATGTCTGGGCATCGATTTTGTGCGCCCTTTTCCAAACTCGCATGGCTTTGAGTATATATTACTAGCCATTGACTATGTCTCAAATTGGGTCGAGGCCATCCCGGCGAGACGGGCTGATCATAAGACCATCATTTCTTTCGTACGGCAAAACATCTTCGCGTGATTCGGAATACCCCATGCTCTAATTAGCGACGGGGGAAGCCACTTCATCCACACCCACTTCAGATCATTATTAAAGAAATACAGGGTACATCACCGTATAGCCACCCTGTATCACCCGCAGACCAATGAGCAGGCTGAAGTGCCTAACCATCAAATCAAGTTGATTCTCCAGAAGACGATTAGACTAGACAGGAAAGACTGCTCCGATAAATTAGTTGATGTACTTTAGGCATATCGGACTGTGTACAAGGCCCCACTCAGAATGTCACCATATCATATGGTATATGGCAAGGTCTGTCACCTTCCTGTAGAGCTGGAACACCGCGCCTTTTGGGCGGTGCAAAAATGTAACCTTGACCTCGATGCAGGAGGTCAAGAACGGAAACTCCAGCTCAGCAAATTAGAAGAGATCTAGTGGGAGGCCTATGAGAACGCATTGGTATACAAGGACAAGACCAAGGCCTTTCATGACCACCACATCCGGAGAAAAACATTCATGCCCAACCAGCAAGTCTGGTTGTTTGACTCACGATTAAAACTTTTTGTAGGGAAGCTCAAGTCTAAGTGGACTGGCCCATATGTTGTGATTCACCCATATCCTAATGGGGCAATCTTGATCAGGGACCCAAAATCTAGGCATATTACGGTAAATGGCCAGCGCCTCAAGCCATTTTTGGCCCAGGAACCTCCTCCAGCTGACGAGTTCATTCATCTTATTGAGGACGTGTAATTGAGTTTTCGCCTAGCTGGAGGCGTTAAACTCAGCATCTACCCAACACTCATCCATCACCTTATACATACTCTCTTTATACATAGCATATTTTTATTTTAAGCATATTTCTCTTACATATTGCATACTGTCAGGTTGGCCAGTGCTAAACATTAAAGTTCGGGAGCAATTCCAGGTGATTTCTACCCATTTACTCCCTGTTGTATTTATTTTCTTTTATATTCATGTATGAGGACATGCAAGAACTTAGGCATGAGGGATAGATACGACAAAACTAAAAATTTTTATGCCAACATTTAGGAAAACCTTGGAGCTACATGTCAAACATACTTCAGGACCCTAAATGGAAGAACAACCGACTCCACCTCCAATGTTCGCATTGGAGCTAGAAATCGTCCGCAACAGCCACTTCTGACTCACTCGCTCACCTCTTGTTCTAAATTTAGGGTCAAGCTGAATGTAACCCGATAAGGGAAATTTCATGAAGTACGAATATAAGAGGTTACTTGTTTATATCATATATACATATTGCATTCATGAATAAGATTATTTTTTTAAGAGAATGCATTAGGAATTTTATCCTCTAATTGATTCCTATAATCTGGAATCTAGTACAACTTTTCACACACGTAGAATTTGCAACGGATTAACAATGAAGGCTGATAAACGTCTTTAGCCTGTCGAGAAGAAGCAGTGCTTCTTTTCCTGAACCCCTCCATAGTCTTTTGGGAGTCAGGCAAATTTTCCTCAAAAAATTCACCAAATAGTGTGAGATGAGAGTAGTGTACTAGTGTACTAGTGCTCTAAGATTAGTACAAGGAATCCAGAGTCCTAGATAATTAGGTGATGATACTCTGAGATTAGACATAGTTTTCACTCTCGGTTCCTGCATATACATTTTGTGTGAAATTTGAAGAGCCACCAAATTTTGTGTGAAATTTCACTATCCTATCCATCTCCCGATGCCATGAGTAGGTACTTCCACCAAATAAGCCACCCAACGTCTCTTGAGTACCACCAATCCTTAATAATGCCTCCTCAATAAAGCTCATGGATGTGTACTAGTTCTGTCATGTTGAAAAAAAAAAAGAAAGAAAGAAAAAAAAAAGAAACAAAATGATGAAAAGAAAGAAAAATTGAAAAAAATTAGAAAAGGAAGAAAAAGCGAAGAAAAAAAAAGAGTGAATGATGAACACACATAAATTTATGATAAATTGCTTATTTTTGATGGTTCCTAGGCTTAGCATTGCATATCATGTTATAAATATTGCATAACATCCATTGCATGGAATTTAGGATAGTTGTATGTTTTGTATATTAATTCCTTCATTTTATATGGCCAAGGAGCAATGCGACATCCATATGGGTTTTGGATGGAAAATCCGACTGTACGGATGGATCCGGAGCGACGATCACAGCTCGGTAACCCGAGAATCATCTCGATCTGAGCACCGTGGCACCCTCTACAACAAGAAGAAGATGGATGACCCAGATGGAACCATGTGGTACCATCTAGGTCGCCTAACACCGACCAGTAGCACCGCTCAACTCTTTCTTCATCCGTGCCCTTTAATCCTAGCCGTTGGATCAAGATCCAGCGGTTGGGAAGCGGTTACACCAAGCTGCTCCTCACGACAAAAAGGAAGGTCTGGCACAATGGTTGAAGCACCGGTTAGCAAAGGGAGGGCGTGGGTTCGAATCCCTGCAACCCCACTGTTGTAACGCTTTGTCAGGCTTTTTAGATGAGTATAAGTCAGTCACATTGTAGTATAAGTGACCAAGCATTGATAAAAAATAAGAATTTATTACTGGAAACCCCAAGCATCCGAGGTCGAACACAGAGAGCAAATGGAATTTATTCACTAATCTCAATAATGTAATTGAACACGTAGAGTTACTCAAAACCTAATTCAGAATATAAATGCAAGAGTTTAGAACTAAAATTATACCAAAAATAGAATTGGATGCCTGATTCTATGATCAGACGTCTTAAATGATGGCCTCTTATTTTCTTCTCCTTGCTGCTTTCTCTAATTTATTTTCTTCTTCTTCTTCCTTCTCTTTCTGCCTCTGCTTTTCTTCTTCAGTCGCTTCTCTTCTGCCTTCTTAGCTTTGGCTTTCTTCCTTCTCTTTTGCATAGTGCCTTTCTCCTACTTCTTCCTCTACCTTGTTCTTCTTTTACTTCTCTTCTTTATTCTTCAGTCGCACCCTTGCTACAGTGCCTCTCTTCTCTTCTTCTCCTTGATATCCTTCTTTAGCCCTTTGCTCTCCTCTTTCTTTCTCTTTTCGGCCTCTTCTTTCTTCTTTAGCCTTTTCTTTAGCTCTCCTCTGACTTCTCTTTGGCCTTCCTTCCTTTCTTTTCTGCGGCTAAGTCTTAGCTTCACCTTGCCTTAGCTACACCTTCCTCTTCCTTCTTCTCTGTGTCTTCCCTACGCATGCACACATAGAAGCAAAACCTATCCCCTACCCTCCCCCACGTCTCTCTCTCTCTTTCTCTCTCCTCGATACGCTCTCCCAGAGCCGAGCAATCGGGTCGGGTATCGCGTGCCCGGGTCCAGGCACATCGGCGTGAGTGTGATGCACGAGGAGTGCTAGGTTAAGTAATCAGGTTGGCTGCTAGGTCCATGGGGGAAGGTCGCGGACGAGGCGTGAGAGGGCGAGGGACCTCACCCTTGTGTAACTTGAGGCAACTAACTCAAAGCACAAAATCAATTTATCCTTCGCTCTACGCTCGTACGATCATGAGGTGGGACTAATGTCCCACCCGCTTTGCGCTCGTGTCCACAGGGGTGTCGCACTCAATTGTTGATGCTGCAGAGTCCTAGGACTTCAATTGCTAGGCATGAGGGGTTCGCGAAGGGAGCCCACGCACCTGGGAATCTGACCCCTGGAGCGTAGCCTTGTAACCTCCGTGCTGTGTGCTTCAATGGCTGTAGGTGCTCAGGTCTGACACACACAAACATGGCCTTGCAGCCCCATTAAAATACATGGGAAGCTTTGCCGTGTCAAGGAAAAGGTGGGACGGTAGGTGGCAGGCTGCGGGGTGGCCTAGGCGTGCGTGCCTAGGTCACCCTACAGCCATGCTTATGGGTTTGTTCGGTGGGTGTTTAGGGCAGTGATGGCGATCAGTGGATGGGCGGAAGGTGATCAGTGGACGATGCCGGAGGTGGTGAGGTGTCTGGCGAGGCATGTGGAGGTGTGGAGCGGTGAAGACGCCTCGTCGATGGGTGGTCGGAGATGGAGAAGATGGCGGTGGTCAGTGGCTGCGAGGGGTCAAAAGGGAAAATAGAGAGAGGGGAATTTAAGAAGGGATAGAGAGGAGTAATTCTAACCTAACTAAGTGGACAAGGGGGAGAGGTGGCTACTGGCTATACCTGCTGTCGCCGGAGAAGACGGTGTCCAAGGGAGGGAGAACGGCGACGACGAAGGGTCTAGAGGTGCATGCGCAGGTGTTGCGTGACGCGGAGGAAGATGGTGAGGGCAGCTCTGCCACTGGTATGGTGGCAGAGCGACGAGAAAGAGGAGGGGGCCTCACCAGAGCTCGCTGGACTCCTGACTGGAGGAGAAGATGAAGTTGGGGTGATTCTCGGACCAAGTCGAGCTGAAGAGATGCGGTCGAGGTTGAGGATCCTTTTATAGATGCTGGCAGGGGCTCTTGTGCTTGGAAGACAAGCTTCCAAGCATGGGAGTTCTCGCCAGAGAAGGAATCCATTGGATACCCAACTCACTCAAGCCTTCACACAAGAGATTGGGTGCAAATCAGATATTGAAATCACGCTCAAATGGAAGGGAACTCCTCAGAGAATCTCCCTTCCAAATCTGGGAGATCTCTGAGGAATCAGGGAGTACTCCCCCTCCATTCCTCGTCGGAGTAGGATTTCTCCCCATTAATGGCAGAGGGACCTATTTGTAAGAGTGGCGAGGAAGTTAGGAGGTCTGTGCAATGATTTTCAAAAGATAGGGACCAAAATGTAATTAGGTGTACTATTTTGCAAAGTAGGTCAAGATGACCTCCCCTTAGGTCCAAATTTTGGTACAAACCTAATTTGGACCTAAGGAATCCAATGGTAAAGTTGTATTTTAGGTTTGACCACATTTGACTGGATAGTTTGCACAAAAGCCTAAATTAGGTTAATTAGTGAGCTAGGACCCCAATCTAGGTCAAAATAGGTTCCAAAGGCCAATTTGAAGGTTCTAAACTCTTGGTGATATTTTTCCATGAATTTTAGAGGGTTTACTTGATTTTTATACTGACTATAACCTTGTTGAATTATGCGGGTCTATTTTAGGGTTATAGAATGTCATTTAATTCTTGGATAGCACAATAACCCATTTCTGACTGAACCAACCCACTCTTTATTTATTCAGACCATTTGACCTATGTTTTGCCTCTGAGAAATCCCATTTATGTACTGCAATGGTAAAATTACATCTTTAACCTTTGTTTCATGTTTTCTTCTCAGAACATTAATTCCTTGAATTAGGTCCTCCTCCAAGTTATGTAGGAGCTCTTATCCTCTTTCATAGGTCAAATTGAGCTAGTTAGGGCTCATGATGAGGCTCTCATCACCCACCAATTAGCAATTTGGGGCGGGTGCATGGTAGCGCACGTGCACGCACACGCCAGCACAAAGCAAGCGCACACACAATAGGGCGCACGCGATCAACGCACGTGATAAGCGGGGCAGCGTAGTGCCGGCGCAAGGGCGGTTCGCACCAACTTTCAACGACAGCTGGGCTGACCTACAGCAATGCTTACTACCATCGCTATTTCATTGCAAGCCAGCAGAAGTAGCTAAGGGCATGAGTAGAGGTGAGCTGTCTACAGCAACGTTTCCAGCGACGGTCTGGAGGTCGCTAAAGGTCCTTTAATCCATTTTTAGCCTCTTCTCCTCCACTATGAAATGACCTACACCCCCTCTCTTCCAAGTCATCTCTAACTACTCTCTTCCCACCTACTCCCAAGCTCTAGCAAGCCTACCAATGCTCTATTAGAGCTTATTCTCAAGCTCCCAAGGTGCCTACTAGTGTAGCGAACCTCTACCCCACCAAATACTCCTCCAACTTCCCATCTCCCTTCATAGGTCACCTTGGAGCCGTCCTCTCACCTCCATTCTGGTAGTAGGTCATCTCCATCTTCTCACCTCCTTCCGAAGCCACACCGAAGCTTTCCTCAACGCAACGTCCTCTTGCATCTCACCTCCGTCGTCCCGCTCCTCACCTCCTTCGTCCGAGCTTCCACCAGGCGCCGTCGTCTCGCCAAACAGCCAACTCGGGAGATTTCCTCTCACCACCCTTTTCTTTTTATGCTTTCATAGTTTATTGTAATTCACATTGGAAGACATCAGATTTGTTCCACATCTCTATTTTGTGATTCATTTTCTTGTCTTTTATTTTTAAACACAAAAAAATAACAAAACCCCAAAATAACAAAAGGAAACGAATCGAAGCGTGGTTTTCAATAAACTAAACATCGCCTCCCTGTGTTCGACCTGGGACTCCGTTGGAGTTTCGGTATAGATTTTATCTGATCGACGTGTTTTACAACTACGACGACAGGTTCCTTCTAACCATGATTTCTAACACGCGAAACACGCCCGACCATTTTGGGTAACGGAATTTACTTTATTGTTTATTGCGTTTCTTTGCATTTACATAGTAGTAACCCTACTTGTCTTTGATCTACTGTCTTACAGGTAGCCTAGCATGGAGATCCAAGTGCGGTAGATCAAAGTAAAGTGCGGGTAGAGTACTCTGTAAGTGTCCCCCACATTCCACCCCCACTAGTTCATCTCGCCACAATCATAACCAAGACCTAATCTACTTAGGTGCTTGCATAAACCCTAGGATAGAATTTGTTTGTCTTGTTTGCCACCTTCACCCATCTCACCCACATCTTATATAAAAAAAATAAAAAGATATTTTCTATGGGACGAATCAATTTACACACTCTATACACCCACATTTGAGGCACATAATCGGACTTGATTTTCATCTACTCAACCGGGCTTCAGACCGGTGGACCCAGTACACGAATTCAACACATAAAAGAGTAGAAATCATATTAGGTTAACCACCTTTTTGTGTGCCTTAATCGATGGTGCATTTGAGCCAATTGAGTGAATTGTTTGGGCTGCACCACCTAATCTAAAATAGGTTCATTTTCTAGCTGCCCCATAGGATTCAATAATTAGGTTAAGCCAGGCACTCCATATTTTTCTTGATTTCTAAAGGAAAATAGTTGAACACTTGCTTTCAACAACAAACTTGGTTTGCCTCACAAAACTTGGTTGAAAACACCTAATATTTGAATCCTAAAAGCTATTATGCAAGATTCAAATCCTAAAACTCACCTCATCATTAATAATCTTGCTTGAAAACCTCTTGGTTGTGCACATTCAGATGTTCTCAAACAAAATCATTAAGGACACAACCCATTAAGGGCCCATCACATTCTAGAGCACCAATTTCCCAAGCCTAACTAAAATCAATTAGACGTTGGCCCTAAGGATTCATTCGCTCATCGGGATCCAGATTGAGATTATTCATGATTAACCTGCTTATACTAGTTAATCTGATGTCTAGCTAGGGGAGTAGCGTCAAACGACCACTGCTGGGGGGTACACTAGAAACCGGAGGCGTAAGCCAATGGAAGAACCTTCTCCCCAATCCCTCCTTTTAACTGGTTGGATTGCGTGGACATAAGTAGAGTAAATCATCCATAATCTTAGGACGGATTCTGAGTGTCAATAGACCTTAGGCTACCCCATCTAAGGACAGGCTTGTATTCTTATGCTGAGGGTTCCCTCTTTTCCCCGTCCTTCTGACTTCCAGTGTATGCCTGGGAGGAGGTCATTGAACCCTAGATTGGAAGGACCTTTAGACCATTCTAGGAGGTAGAGGTTGAGCTATAGGCAAGTAGATCCCATCGATGGTCAACAACTACCTCCCCCGCCTCCGGACCAGTAGGAGCTGATTCAGAGGCAGTTGGAAGAATTGCAGCAGATGCAACAATGGTTCCAACGCATGCATCGTCAGGGCGCTCGACCCTTGAAGGATTTTTATGATCCTTCAAACTATGGGGAACATCCCAACGTCATGATTCCGGTTGGAGACATTGAAATCAAACCCCAAGTCTTAAATTTGATTAAGCATTTCCATGGGCTTGGCTCGGAGGACCCATTCCAGCACCTGGAGGATCTAACCACTTTGGTTCAGACCACCAGAACAAGGAATGTGAACGAAGAGCAAATGATCATGAGCCTTTTCCCCCACTCAAGGATAGGGCCGCACATTGGTATCGGACTATAGGAAGGCCGATTGAAACTTGGGCTGCTCTTAAGTCAACTTTCTTGATGAAATTCTTTGCTATCGGAAGGACCAATGCCATGCGACGGGTGATTACCACTTTTGCCCGGTGGTTGGGGGAACCATTTCATGGTGCCTGGGAGCGAGTCCAGGAACTTTTGAGGAAGTATCCACACCACGAGGTGCCGAAATGGCAACTCGTGCAGATTTTCTATCACGGGTTGGATGAGCAACTCCGTAATCACATGGACGCTTCCTGCGGAGGAAATTTCCTCAACAGGGATGCAGATAGCGCATACGACCTATTTGAGGAAATGAGCGAGAACTCAATTAATCATGCCTCCATGGATGCATTCAATCGGTCCCAACAACCTAAGTCAAGTGCTAATGAGATCCAAGATTCTCATTCATTTGACATGGAATTAATTTGTAATAAACTGGATAAAATGGACTTGTTTGCTAAGAAAATGGAAGAATGGATGTCTGGGAATTCAGGAAACACTTCTTTACCCACTCAATCCCAGAATTTGGGATTCCATTCCTCACGAGCTCCCACGGGGTGGGAATTCGTGAACCAACTCTATTCGGCTCAACCTGTGAGCTAGGATTTCTCGGAACCATATGGGTTCCAAAGTGGGGCCTTTGATCCTAGTCTCTCTGATCCTTCTCTTCATCATCATTTTCTGAGGATGCATATGAAATGCAGGAGAATGTTAGGTCCAGCCCGTATTCCACCACTTTTGACTCGGGATGGAAGAACCACCCTAACTTCTCTTGGAAAAATCAGGGGCAACAGACCCAATCTCAACCCAGCAACTATGAATCTCAAAAACCAATGGGTCAGGATCAAGTATACACCTAGTTGCCTCCGAGACCGGTTAATCAGCCATCTTGGAATGCCAACAATCCGTGGGGCAGGCTGATCTGAACCGGCAGATGGTGGAAATGCAAGGGTCCATGCATCAGCTTATGCAACAAATGAAGACATCCTTGGATAACTTGCAATCCGAGTTAATTGCAAACACTTGACAACCCGGATCTCTACCATCTCAACCCGTACCAAACTCGCATAATGTGCAAAATCAGGGCAATAGAGCCCAAGGGTATGGGAATCAAAGGGACCCACATGCGCATGCTCAGGTGGTTGAGCAGGGTCCCTCTTCTTCTTCTTCTGGTTATATGACCAACCAAGGCCCTCCAATCTTCACTAATCCAACTCAAGACCCAAACCCTTATGCCTCTGCAAACTCTGTCACCTTGAGAAGTGCTAAGTAGACCCAGAACCCAGAATTACCTTCTAGAAGTCAAAATCTTAGGGAGCTTGAGAAAGAGGAGGCTGAAGAAGACAATAAGGCCCAGGGACCGGAAATTGAAAATTCCACCCATATCCCGTTCCTTGAGGCCCTATTGAAAACCAAGAAGAAGAAAACCCTAGACAGTAACGAGGAGCTTTTGAATTTATTCAAGTGCGTAGATATCAATATTCCGCTCCTTGATGCTATTAAGCACAGCGCAGCTTACACTAAATTCTTGAAAGAACTATGTACCCAAAAGTGTAAGCCGAGAGAACCCACTCCGAGGAAGGTGATTCTCTTTGAGCAGGAAAGTTCTGTAATCCTGCATCACCTTCCTCAAAAGAAGAAAGATCCAGGTGCCCCCTTGATCTCATGCATTATTGGGGAATACACTTTTGATAGGGCACTATTGGACCTAGGTGCATCCATCAACCTAATTCCAACTTCTATTTATGAGAAGTTTGGGTTAGGTGAACTCAGGCCAACATCAGTAACGCTACAAGTAGCAGACCGATTGGTCACCACATCGAGGCATTATTGTAGATGTAATTGTCAAGGTCAAGGATTTTTATTTTCCTATAGATTTTCTTATCCTCGACATGATGTACCTAATGATTTGAGGAACATGCCCATCATTCTGGGGCATCCGTTCCTAGCTACCGCCAAGGCCAACTTAAACTATGAAAGCAGTAGTATGGAAAACGCCTTTAGGGATAAGAAGTTAACTCTGGATATTTTTAAGGTAGTAGGAGGATTTGAGGATTGTGGATTCATTGAGGAACTTGTGGATCAATATCTTGAGACATGTATGACAATCAATGCACTTGAGTACTCCATTAACTTTAGCAAACCCAACCCACAACCCTCCTCCGTGGTAGACCTGCCACATCTTGAAGAGGCTGTTGGTTTTGTTCATTTCCAGCCTCTTCCACTGGATCGTCATAATGAATCTTCATCAGCATCCTCCCTTCTATTCTAAAGCCACCCCAGCTGGAATTAAAACCATTGCCCAAAAATTTGAAATATGAGTTCTTAGGACCTGAAAACACGCTCCCTATGATTATTAGTACTGATTTGACTAAGGAGAAAGAATTGAGGTTGATTAAGGTCCTTAAGAACAACAAGGAGCCAATTGGTTGGACCATCCACGACCTTAGGGGGATCGAGCCATCTTATTGTAATCATCGTATTTTCATGGAAGATGGATCCCGCCCTTCTCGCAAAATGCAAAGGAGACTAAACCCGAATATGCAAGAAGTGGTTAAGAAGGAGATAATTAAGTGGCTCGATGCTAGGATTATTTACCCAATCTCAGATAGTCCATGGGTTAGCCCCGTTCAGATTGTACCCAAGAAGGAGAGAATAACTGTTACGACTACTAAGAAAGGGGAAACCTTCACCACTCGTTCAGCTTCTGCTTGGAGAGTCTGTATTGACTATAGGAAGCTGAACACTACTACTAAAAAGGATCACTTTCCCTTGCCATTCATCGATCAAATCCTTGAAGGGTTAGCCAGGCAAAAGTATTTTTGCTTCCGGGTTGGTTATTCGGGATATAACCAAGTCCCTATCCATCCCGAAGACCAGGAAAAGACAACTTTCACATGTCCCTACGGAACCTTTGCATTTCGTAGAATGCCATTCGGGCTTTGCAATGTGCCTGCGACTTTTCAAAGGTGCATGATGGCCATCTTTTCTGACATGGTGGGAGATTGTCTTGAGGTGTTCATGGATGATTTCTCCATTTTCAGAGACTCTTTTGAGTCTTTCCTGGTTAACCTGGAATTGATCCTTCAGAGATGCATCAAAATGCAGCTGGTCCTTAGCTGGGAAAAGAGCCACTTTATGACTTAGGAGGGCATCATCCTTGGTCACGTGGTCTCTAATCGCGGAATTGAAGTTGATAGAGCTAAGGTGGATGCTATCTCTAGACTTCCTCCACCCACATCTATAAAATAGATTTGCTCTTTCCTTGGGCATGTGGGCTTTTATAGAAGATTCATTAAGGATTTCTCGAATGTTGCTTGGCCTTTGAGTAACATTTTGTCCAAAGATGCACCGTTCGAGTTTGATGAATCATGTCGTAAGGCATTTGATTTATTAAAAACGACAATCACCTGTGCCCCGGTATTGCAACCACCGGTCCGGATGGCCCCATTTGAGATTATGACTGACGCATCTGATTATGCCATCAGGGCTGTCTTAGGTTAAAAGATTGAGAAAAAGCCCTCTGTGATTTACTACGCTAGCAAAACTCTGGACGAGGCCCAGAGGAACTACATCGTTACTGAAAAAGAATTGCTAGCCATAGTTTTCGCTTTAGAAAAATTTAGAGCTTATCTGTTAAGTTCTCGTATCATCATCTATTATGACCACTCGACCTTGAAACACCTCTTGGCCAAAAAGGATGCCAAACCCTAGCTTATTCGCTGGATTCTGTTGCTTCAAGAGTTCAATCTTGAAATCAAGGATAAAGCCAGGGTACAAAATGTAGTAACAGATCACCTCTCGAGAATCCTAAATGATTCTCCTCATCCAGATGTTTCGATCTCTGATACTTTTCCATATGAAACTATCCTCACGGTCTCAGGAATCCAAACCCCCTAGTTTGCTGATATTGTCAATTATTTGGCCATTGATCAAATCCCTCAGGATTGGACCAAACAACAATGGGATAGACTTGTATCTAAGGCCAAATATTATTTTTGGGATGATCCTGAACTGTACCGCATTGGCACAGACCAGATTATTTGCCGATGCATCCCGAAAGTCAAGTTCCATAGCATACTTGAGTTCTGTCACACATCTGCATGTGGTGGACACCTTTCCGAGAAGAAGACGGCTGCAAAAATTTTGCAATCTGGATTCTATTGGCCGTCATTATTTAAGGATGCCCAGGATTCTCTAAGTCATGCACCTGATGCTAGACACTCAGGAACATGGTTGAGAGAGATATGATGCTCCTAAACCCAATACTTTCCATCGAAATTTTTGACATTTGGGGCATCAACTTTATGGGACCCTTCCCTCCTTCATTTGGACACCAGTATATTCTGGTCGTTGTTGATTATGTGTCCAAGTGGATTGAGGCAATTCTCACCTGGACAAATGACCACAAGGTGGTCATCGATTTTGTGAAGAGATATTTTCAGTCGATTCGAGGTTCCTAGGGCAATTATCAATGATGGTGGCACACATTTCACTGATGCCCAGTTTCGGAATTTACTGGGGAAGTACAGGGTGAGCCATCGGATTTCCACACCTTACCACCCTCAGACGAACGGACAGGCCGAGGTCTCCAATCGGGAGATCAAGAACATTTTGCAGAAAACCATTAGACCTGATAGGAAGGACTGAACCCAAAAGCTAGATGATGCTTGATAAAAATATGTTTACACTACTTAAGATGTCTGTTTATGCATGTTCTTAAGCATAGAATTGCATTACATACTATAAATATTACATAACATGCATCATCTTGCATTTAGATTAGTTTGAATAAAATGGAGGTTAATTGTCTCCTTTTATGTTCAAGACAAGGCAAACATTTTATCGAGGCCTCGTATCGAAGATCCAACCATACAGATTTGATCAGGGTGACAATTGGAGTTCAACGACTCCAAGATCGCCCTAATCAGACATCTGTAGCATCAGAAGAGACCAGGGAACCCTAGAAGATCAAGGGCCAAGATAGTGTGAATCCACACTTCAAACGACAAATCCGACCACACGGATGGATTTGGATCGACGATCGCAGCCTAACAGCATGAAAATCGACTCAATCCAACAATCGTGGCACCATCTACATCATCCAGATGAGGGACGGCCAAGATGGGGCCACATGGTGCCATCTCGGTCGCCCAACCGGCCGCTAAACCCGCCGCACTCTCTCTTCTTTGACGATTCTCTGTCGTTGGATGCACATCCAATGACTGTGGATGCGCGCGCACGAATGGAAAGCGCGACACAAGCGTGCTTGTAGCGCATTGGTCGAATGCTCTTTCATGAAGCACGGGCGAGCGTTCGAATCACGGCGAGCGGGTGAGTGGGCATGAGGAGTGTTGGATCACAATCGAGCGGTCGTGAGTGCTCAATAGCACCCACGCACTATTGCACGCCTCACGCAAGATCAGACACGGAGCATGCGATGCGAAGGCACGGCAAGGGGAGAGTTAAGCCGTCCGATCTCATGATCGGACAGTTAAGATTTGCAGATATTGAACACGCATTTCACGCGCAGGGGGCGAGCAGGCGCACGCACTCCACCCCACTATGCCCACGATGGGGCTTTAGCGACAGCTTTATCCATAACTAAAGACCCCTGATTTAATGTTTTTCAAATTAAAATGACCAGTTTGCCCTCACTCCTTGCAACTATAAAATGAGACCCCCTCCACATGAAATTTGCATCCGTTCTCTTTTCTCCCTCTCCAAAGCTTAAGGGAAACTTGTCCCACACCCAGGATGCTTCTTGCGAGATAAAGTCAAATTTTCGTCCCCCTTTCGAAAGTGGATCCCGCGACGACGACGACGTGCTGCCCCATTCCCGTTCTTCCCACTTCATCCTCCTTTGTCCAGCTCTGTTGCCCATCTTCCAGGTGTTGTCCCATCCAGCTCGTCCTCCAAGCGACCGTCGAGGAGGATAATTTTCTCTCCATTCTTTTTAATGCTTTCTAGAGTAGATTTACTGCTTTCTAGTATAATCATCTTCCCGCTTTCTAGTCGTAATGTTTAATGTAATGAACAATCCCTCTGATAATGAATTCCATGTTCATTCTGCATCTCTTTTTGATTTTTGTTTGTAATATTCTCTCTCTCTCTCATTCTCTCTCTCTCTTCTATTTACTGTAAATAGATAGTTTATAATCAATTAATCTATTTTGTGACAAATAAAACAAACGCATATTTTTAAATCAAACGTCCGCCTCCTTGATTTCGACCTGGGATTTCTATTCTGGTATAAATTTTATTTGTTGAACATGAGTTCTTCGCTTTCAAACTACAACGACATGTTTTTCAAAATCAAATACGTTAGCGTAGTAACCCGTAGCTTCAACATTTTGGCACTATTGCCGGGGAAGCGACGCTATTTGATTTTTTTCGTGTTTTCCAACTTACGAATCATTTACCTCACTTCTCTCCTTTCTTATTGCGATTGCAGGTACTTTTTTGAGACGAGCAAAAGCAGTATATTGGAGTAAAGTGCTGTTGAAAGTTCTGTAAGTTATCCCCCACCTCCAACCCATTAGTTTTCATTTCAGCACATAATAACACAAACATCAATCAACCTAGGTGTTCTTATAAACTCTAAGGTTAGTTTTGTTTGTTTGTTTAACACCCACACCCGCCCCAACCTTCACATTTATAAAGAAAAATAAAAAAAATCTCACAGAGGTACATAGCCTCATCTGATTTTCAAACTCAACTGGTAAATCGATCTTTGGAGCCGGCACACACAGCCAAACACATAATTGAGTAGAAATCAGATTAGGTAATCACTTGTGTGCCTAATTAAGTGGTGTAATAGGCCAATTGTTTGAGTTGATTGGGCCGCGCCACTTCAATTAAAATCAACTAATCAAGTAGCTGCCGCATAGGTTCAGATCTTAGGGATTTACCAGGCACTCCACATTCTTTTAAGTTTCAAAGGAAAACATCTTCACCTGTGCTTTCAAAACCTGGTGTCAACAAAACTTGTTTGAAAACACCTAAAGTTGAATCCTAAAAGCTACTAAGCAATATTTGAATCCTAAAATTCACCGCATCAAAAGTAATCTTGCTTGAAAACCACCGGTTGTGCACGCACACACACATCAATCAATCATTAAGGGCATAACCCAGATAAAGGGCCCATCACATTCCAAAGCACATTCAAACCTAGCCCTAAATAAAATAGAGTAGATGTTGGCCTTAAGGATTCGACTCACTCTTCAGAGCCCAGAACAAGATTATTTTTTATTAGTCTATTTCTACTATTCAATCTGATGTCTAGCTAGGGGAGCAGAATCAAACGATCGCAGCTGGGGGGCACACTAGGAATCGAAGGCGCAAGTCGAAGGAAGAACCTTCTCCCCAGTCCCTCCTTCTAACTAGTTGGATTGAACAGACAGAAGTAGATCAAATCGTTCCTTTATCTCAAGATGGGTTGTGGGAGTATGTAGGTCTTTAGGCTAGCCCACTTAAGGACATGTTTGATTGCTTGTATTTGCAGGGTGCCTTTCTTCCTCCCATCTCTCATGAATCCTTCCACATATTATACGCATTCCTGCTCTTTCCCTCTTGATTTGAATTATCCTCAACATGATGATTATCCCAACTCGTACTGTAATCAACCATCACTTAGTTGGGATAACTCGGATTGGGGATACAGTTCTGGACCTCCGTGTTTAGGGTCTAACCCTGAACACTATGATTGTGATTTCTATCCTTTTCAGAGCCACATCAATTATAGATAGACACCCTTTCATGAACATAATACGATCTACAATCAAGAAGGATACACTGATTCTTACCCATCCTCTGATTACATTGCCTTTAGGTCATCACCACCTTTTGAACAATCCGAAATGACCTATTATCAGGAAGGGTATAACGAATCTCAATTCGTTAACTCCTCTGCACTGATCCCAAACTCGCCCAACCCTGAACCAACTCATTTGGTTCAAGGTAACCAAGTTCAAGATAAGGTTTTGGCTAACTTGAGGAATATCATACAATCTTTAGAAGTTCAGCCAATACCTTGCATTGAAAGATTGGAGCCTCTGATTAAAATGATTGATGATTTGAACAAGTATTTGTTGAATTGGCTCCAGGATGTTAAGGATAAGAACCCAGATGAGTTTCTACTTCGGAAGTTAACAAAATTAAGGATGAGATTTGTGGTTGCTTTATTTCAATCGTGGGATGATTCCCCGGATGAACCCCCTTCAGGCAAGCCAATGTCAAAACCTGCTCAGGCACCTGTTGGGGGGGACACGTGTTATGAGGCTGACTGAATTGAATTAAAGCAACCAATTAAAAATGATCTGATTTCTTCACCTAAGATCCCTAAGAGAAGGTACGAGGAAACGTATGTCTCCATGGATCAGAAGGTGACTGATGATTTTGGGACATACATTAATACGGATCTTGATTTCTTTGATTCTGATGGTGAAGATTCGATTTACAAAGTCTCATGCGAGTTTACAGAATATGATTTCTGTGAGATGATTGGGCCTGAGGAATCTAATAGATCATTTGATAGTCCAATAACTGAGGAAACTGATCTTATTAGGGCTCACATTACGGATCCAAAATTGCATTTTCTGGAGAATTCAATTGAATGCCATGATTGTCAGTTACACCCCATTGAGCTTATCGATGGTTCTATTTTTGAGATAACTAAACCCAAGTCAATTCTGATTCAGCTACATCTTTTAGACTTGGAAATTTCAGACGGGGTGATTAATATGCAAGAGGTTCCGGAATTTGACATTCTGAATGAGGAGAACAGAAGCTGGGAAGTTCTGATTTGGGAAGCTAACCCCGGAGGAAGTAGAAGACTGCGTCTAAGGGTTCCATTTCATCTGAAACAATCAAACCAAAACCCTTATGACATTTGTTCTGAGGATGTTCAACCAAAGCATACATTCATTGATTATCGTTTCGATATCGAATTCTTTGTAACTCAACTTTTTGGTCTTAGGTTGCATCCTCATAAATAGCAGGCCCAACCCCGCTTGCATATTGATTTTAGATTTTGGATAATTTTTATCCAGAACCTTAGATATTCTCGATTATGGGATATGGGTCTGCACCACAATCTGGTCCACATCTGTGGACATCTGCTGGCAAGTCTGAGGTTTCATCTTCTTATTCTAATTCTGACCTGCACTTGTGAATTCTTTATTTCTCTTCTTTGTATAGTGTGCCTAGCTGAAGGCACTAAATTTAGCACGTATACAGTTATTTTTAGTTTTTATCTCAAAGTGGACCCGACATTCACGCAATTCAGGTGCTTTCTATGCTATTCCACTCTGTTTTACGTCTTTTTATAGAAAGAGGACATTGCATTGAATAGGCATGGGGGTGGATATTCATCTCTGAATTTATTCGTCAACACCGTAGATTTGTTTTATGTTTTATTAAAAAAAAATTTGTGGAATTAGGAAAGAGAACTTGGGTTTAAGAAAAATTTTCAATCTTAGGAAATACTACATTAGGATTTGAACACAAAGACCCTTCAGGTCTTCAGACCTAATCAACCTGTGTATCCATTAAAATGTAGATTTATTTTTCGACTCCTCGCCATCTTAATTCTACAGTAATTGGAGTAAATAAGTTTGGGTGATAAGTACACGACTTATCAACCAACCCTCTGATTTGAGGGAACTTTAAGACTAAAGCATCTACAGACTACCTTGTCACTGACTCATTAATCGACGATTTTAACGAAAATTGGCTAGATAATGAACCTTCTAGGGTGATATGGCTGGCATGTTATCGTGGGTAACAGTCCATAGATAGGTTATCTAGAAAATGGACGGCCATCTACATCATCCGACAACCGTGGCACCATCTACATCATCCAGAAAATTGACGGCCAAGATGGCGCCACGTGGTGCCATCTCAGTTGCCCAACAAGCCGCTACACCCACCGCGCCCTCTCTTCTTCGACGATTCTCCACCGTTGGATGCACATCCAACGGTTGTGAATGCATGCGCACGAATTGAAAGCGCGTTACAAATGCACTAGTAGCGCGTTGGTCGAACGCGCTTTCACGAAGTGCGGGCGAGCGGGCACGAGGAGCGTTGGATCGCGATCGAGCGGTCATAAGAGCTCAATAGCGCCCACTCGCTATTGCACGCGCGCGCCTCACACGAGATCAGACGCGGGCGCACAATGCGAATGTGCGGTGAGGGGCAAGTTAAGCCTTTCGATCGTGAGATTTACAGATCGTGAATGCGCATTTCACGTGCAAGAGGCGAGCAGGTGCGTGCCCTCTGCCCCACTACGCCCACGATCGGGCTTTAGCGACGGTTTTATCCGTCACTAAAGACCCCTGATTTAATGTTTTTCAAATTAAAATGACCAAATTGCCCTCACTCCTTGCAACTATAAAAGGAGACCCCCTCCACATGAAATTTGCATCCCTTCCTTCTCTTCTCTCCCTCTCCAAACCTCAAGAGAAGCTTGTCCCACACCTGGGATGCTTCTCGTGAGATAAAGTCAAATTTTCGTCCCCCTTTTGGAAGCGGATCCCACGACGACGACGACGTGCTACCCCATTCCCGTTCTTCCTGCTTCTCCTCCTTCGTCCAGCTCCGTTCCTCATCTTCCAAGGTCGTCCCGTCCAACTCATCCTCCAAGCGACCGTCGAGGAGGATAATTTTCTCTCCATTCTTTTTAATGCTTTCTAGAGTAGATTTACTGCTTTCTAGTGTAATTATTTTCCCACTTTCTAGTCATAATGTTTAGTGTAACGAATAATCCCTTTGATAATGAATTTCATGTTCATTCTACATCTCTTTTTGATTTTTGTTTGTAATATTCTCTCTCTCTCATTCTCTCTCTCTCCCTTCTATTTATTGTAAATAGATAGTTTCTAATCAATTAATCTATTTCGTGACAAATAAAATAAATGCGTATTTTTAAATCAAACGTACGCCTCCTTGAGTTCGACCTGGGATTTTTATTCCGGTATAAATTTTATTTGTTGAACATGAGTTCTTCGCTTTCAAACTACAACGATAGATTTTTCAAAACCAAATACGTTAACATAGTAACCCGTAGCTTCAACAATGCCCTTTGGGCTTACCGTACGACGTATAAAATGCCTATTGATATGTCTCTATTCCGTCTGGTATTTGGGAAGGCATGTCACTTACCGGTAGAACTTGAACACCAGGCATTTTGGGCCATCAAGAAATGTAATATGAACCTTGAGTTGGTAAGGAAAACCAGGAAACTCCAACTATCTGAGTTGGAGGAGCTTCGAAATGATGTTTATGAAAATGCCAGAATCTATAAGGCAAGGACCAAAGCTCTTCATGACCAGAACCAGAAGGTCTGACTTTTTGATTCTCGATTGAAGCTTTCCCCCAGTAAACTCAGGTCTAAGTGGGGTGGCCCGTTCGTTACTGAGGGGATTTTCCCTAATGGGGCCGTCGAAATCTCTAACCCAAAGACAGGTAATATTTTCAAGGTCAATGGACAGCATCTCAAACCCTTTGTTGACCATGTGCTCCCTGAACCTGTCTCAGACAAGGTTGCTCTTACCTTGCCGTAACCATCGCAGGCTGATCATCGCCCAACTGAAGGCACTAGACTCAGCACATGTAAAGATTGTTCCAAGCTGACCAGAGTCTCACGGAAACCAGGTGCTATTCTTCCACTTCTACTCTCCTGCATTCTTTCATTTTTTTCACAATGAGGACATTGCAATAGCAAAGCATGGGGGGGTGGACATATTTTATAACCATTTTGTCAGCTATAATAGTGACTTCCTATTATTTGATTCTTGTCAAAAAAAAAATTAGAATTATGAGATGAGAACTTAGGCATTAGGAGTTGTAAACTTTAGGAATTGATTCTTTGAGACCTGAATACATAGACTGTTTAGGTCTTCGGGATTAATTAGCCCGGGTGTCTACTCGAACGTGGATTTAGTCTCGAGTCCTCGCCAATTAAAATTTATTTTAATTTGGTAAATAATTTGGGATGATAAGTATGCGACTTATCAACTCGCCCTCTGATTTGAGGGGACTTTAAGCCTAAACATCTGCATATATTTTTTGGATTGACTCACTTTCCGGCAGTTTTTTACAGAAATTAGGTAGCTAATGGACTGACTTTGGTGGTATGGCTGGCAAGTTGTCAGTGGTAATAGCTCATTAGCCGGTTGTCCAGAGCCCAGCCACAAAATCATTTTCATTGCACTGCCTTTAGGTAAATCTTAGATTAGGAAAGCCACTTAAAAAAAAATAGAGAGAAAAAAATGAAAAGAAAGGAGAATAAAAAAAACAAATAAAACCACACTTCACCACACGAGTATGGCTGGCAAGTTGTCGGTGGTAACAACTCATCGGCCGGTTGTCTAGAACCCAGCTCACAAAAAAAAAAGCAAAATAATTCCCAAAACACCTAGGGAAGAAGTAGGGAAGTAGAATAAACTGGGGAGATATACACTGGGTTCGCCGTTGTGTTGACCCCATATAAAAGAAAGTAGAGAGAAAGCTACCGATTGTAAAGATAAACCTTTAGGCAAGGTCACCTAGGGTTGTAGAAATCCGAAGTCCATTTTAACGGTTGTATAGTGAGTCTTTCACTATTTTTCACAAGATGCTTAGCACTTAGAGTCCTTTTCGAGCCTTGGGCGGGTCAGGTAGCCGTAAATAGTTATCCCGTAACTCTAAAACTCCAAAAGTATAAAAAAAATTAGAAAAGAAGAAAAACAAGAATTTTTTTTTTTATCTTCTCTTCTCAAATAAGGTGAGGGCTTGGACGGTCTGCATTCTGGCAGTCACCCGAGCACTGTTGAGTTTTTGTAATTAGGTCTTGGGGTTGAGATTTTCTAAAGCAATCAATGAATTTTGCCTAATTACTCGAACCCTGATTCTACTTTTATACATAGCATTTAGGTTAATTTTGCTATGGACTAACAAAAAGTAAGCATGGGGGTATGATGAACACACATAAATTCATGATAAATTACTTATTTTTGATAATTCCTAGGCTTAGCATTGCATATCATGTTATAAATATTACATAACATCCATTGCGTGCATTTAGGATAGTTGTATGTTTTGTATATTAATTCCTTCATTTTATATGGCCAGGGGGCAATGCGACATCCATACGGGTTTCGAATGGAAAATCCAATCGTACGGATGGATCCGAAGTGACAATCGCAGTTCGACATCGCGGAAATCATCTTGATCTGAGCACCGTGGCACCCTCTACATGAAGAAGAAGATGGATGACCTAAATGGAGCCACGTGGCCTCATCCAGGCCGCCCAACACTGGCCAGCAGCACCTCTCAACTCTTTCTTCATCTGCGCCCTTCAATCCTAGTCGTTGGATCTTGATCCAACGGCTGGGAAGTGATTGCACCAAGCCGCTCCTCACAACACAAAGGATGGTCTGGCGTAATGGTTGAAGTGCCGGTTTGCAAAGGGAGGGCACGGGTTCGAATCCCCGCAACCCCCCCAATTCGTAATTTAGGGCAGGCGCATGGCAGTGGCAGCACCAGTGCATGGCAATGCATGCGCACGTGCACGCCAGTGCATAGCAAGCGCACACATAGCAGGGCGTGCGCGGTCAACACGGGTGATAAGCGGGATAGCGCAGCGTGGGCGTAAGGGCAGTTGGCACCAGCTTTCAACGATAGCTGGGCTGACCTATAGCGACGCTTACAGCCGTCACTATTTCATTGCAAGCTAGTAGAGCCAGCTAAAGGTGTAAATGGAGGTGAGCTGTCTAAGCAATGTTTCCAGCGACGGTCTGAAGGTCACTAAAGGTCCTTTATCCATTTTTAGCCTCTTCTCCTCCACTATAAAAGGACCTACACCCCCTCCCTTCCAAGCTATCTCTACCTACTCTACTCCCACCTACTTTCAAGCTCTAGCAAGCCTACCAACGCTCAATTAGAGCTTGTTCTCAAGCTCCCAAGGTGCTTATTATTGTAGCGAACCTCTACCCCACCAAATACTCCTCCAACTTCCCATCTCCCTTCATAGGTCACCTTAGAGCCATCCTCCCACCTCCATTTCGGTAGCAGATCATCTCCATCTTCTCACCTCCATTCCAGAGCTATGCCGAAGCTTTCCTCAACAGGACGTCCTCCTGCATCTCACCTCCATCGTCCCGCTCCTCACCTCCTTCGTCCGAGCTTCCACCAGGCGTCATCGTCTCGCTGAACAACCAATTCGGGAAATTTCCTCTCACCTCTCTTTCTTTTTATGCTTTCATAGTTTATTGTAATTGACATTGGAAGATATCAGATTTGTTCCACATCTCTATTTTGTGATTCATTTGCTTGCCTTTTATTTCAAAAACACAAAAAAATAACAAGACCCCAAAATACCAAAAAGAAATGAATCGAAACATAGTTTTCAATAAAGTAAACGTCGCCTCCCTATGTTCAACCTAGGACTCCTTTGGAGTTTCTATATAAATTTTATCTGATCGATGTGTTTTGCAACTACGACAACAGGTTACTTGTAACCACAATTTCTAACACGCGAAACATGCTCGGCCAGTGAATATTTAGTATTTATTTCAGTTGCATTAAGGCTACCACCATATAAATTTGAGATCCACCAAATATGGCCTTAATCTATTTTTCTGTGTTTCTAACCGCCTGAATACTGGTTGAGAAATTGTGACTGAGTGTTAGAGTTATTGGAACTCAATTAAAGTGTTAATGCCAAGTGAGACCACCAAATGCAGGTCATATGTGTGAATATGGTGAAATTGTGAGCTCTAAGAAAAAGAAAGGAAAGAAAAAGAGAGAGAGAATGAATACAAAGGAACTAGAAGAGAGCATAGTTTTTCTCATCTTTCTCTAAGTTGAGTTACTTGATAATCTAAGAATCTAGATTCTGAAATACTAATCTCTATGTAGCACCAAGTGAGAGTGAGCCACCAAATAAACACCCGTACCCCTCAGAGATTCTCTACCTAAGCCTAAAGCCAGGGTGAAATTCATAGAATATCTTGAATACCCCAAGTGAAGAAGTTCGCTTATCCCGTTAGAATTTTACTAGGGGTCAAGTACAGGCGTTAGAGGTGAATTAGTTTTTCACTCGAATCCGTTGCAAAAGCTATATAGCTACACTTTCACCATTGTCTGAATTTCTAGAGCATAGGATGAAAACAAAAAGGGAAACATCTTTAGGCATACACTTGATAAAATAATCGATCCCATAGGGACCCTTCTATGAATAATTTAGTTTTGTATTTGCTAGGGACTAGCAAGATTTAGGCATGGGGGTATGATTACGCAGCAATCATAGGTCTTAATTGTCTAGAATTAGGCTAGGACTTAGCATAAGTTAGGATAAGTCATACATGCGAAAGCATTACTTGCATCTTTACTACTTTCTTTTAGCTATGCATAAAATAATACTATAATGTGCTGATTAGGTGCATTATGCCAATTACAGGTAATAAACTGATCAGAAGATAGATCTAAAGCTGGATCTAAAGCTGGATTAGAAGAATAGAGGATAACGGGTGTTGCAGCAAAGTTAGAGCAGAAGACCTAGAATAAGATGTAGTAGACAATAATGTAAAGGAGTTAAGGTGTGCTATTCTATTAAGTAGGAATAAAGTAGTAAAATATGAAGAACTTAGGACCACCCTAGCCCTAAGACAGCCTAGAAGCTTCCCTAAGCCTTAGCCACCCTTAGATTAGGTCACCACACCCTAAGAAACCTTAAAACCCTAATTCCAACCTCTATCTGGACGTCCAGATGAGTAATAGGGCATCCAAAACCCTTAGCCAACTCCCACACACCTTAAACCCACTTCTGTAGTGTTATTAGATAGCCAGACACTTGGTCAGATGTCTAATTTCTGTAGAATACCTAAGACAGAACCTACAATCCTTCCTGACTCTGATTAGACATCTAGACTTAAGTCTGGACTTTTGATTTTTGAGTATAAGTCATTTGATACTATTATTGGATGTATGGAATTGCTCTTCAATTCCTGTTTTGAGATTCAAGCCTTGATCTTAGATCTCTAGCTCTCTAAACCCAATTCCAACCCCATAAGAACCTAAATTAAGGTACCCCAACCTTAGTACATCACCTCTAGACCTCCATAAGGACCTAATTAGGTCCTCACTAAACCTAATTGACTTAGATCATAGTCAATTACCATTGCCTACTCAATTGGACTCAGGGTCAAATTGAGCTTAGATCTCAACCCATACAAGTCCAATTGGACTCAATGAGAGACCAATTAACCTAAGCCCAACCAAATTGAGTTATTTCGCTCTCAATTAGGTTCAAACCCATTCAATTAAACTTGTATTAAGTTTAATTGTAATTCCCCCTTAGCAATTAGGGTTTGCAACCCTAATTTATGACCTACACCAACACAAACCTCTTAGAATGTAACCTAGACCACTTAGCCACATAGGGCATGGCCACACACACACACACACACACACCCATTCACATACACACACCCATCTAGAGTTCTCTAGAACCCTCTTCAAGGTGGCGCCACTCTTGGTTGCCAAAATTAGCAACCAAGAGCCATTCAATTCTTAGATCCACTTTTTATGGATCTAAAAACCACCATGGTCGGCCACTCTTGGAGCCCTCTCTAGAGAGTTCCACACTTCTCTAGAGAGTCTCCCTTAGGTCTATAAAAAGACCTAAGGGGTGGCTATTTGCACCCATCCATCTCTTGGCATTATTCACTTCCATTTAGGTTGGCTACATTCACTTCCACTCCACCTCCACGAGTTGCTCACCATGGCTACCACCATCTCCATGCTAGGATGCTGGATCACCTCTCCAACCTCTCTCCAAGGGTCGGCCTATGCACCATTGGCCGCCCCTCCTCCCAAGCACTCAAAGGCCATCGGAGACCACCTCCGAATGCCCTTATTTCCACTAGATTAGTAGCTAGTTCTTCATAGTTTACATGCTTTATTACTGATTAGTAGTGTAGCTCTTTATTCTCCCCCAATGATGCATGCAAAATCCCCCCAAAGATTCATGTATGCAATCATTTTCTGTTAGTTAGATTTATGTTTCCAAGCTTTCCTCTAGGTCCATGTTGCAAACACCATCCTGAACGAATGAAAGAAACTTTATATATATATATATCTGTGTTGAGAATCACATTGAGCTTATTGATTGCAATATATTTTGTGTGATCAAATGTTGCCCGCTTTTAATTATTATCTATTGCAACCAACATGTCGGTACCAGAAAATATTGAGGATTTAACTATTAATGCATTTTTCGTAAACAACCACCACATAACTAGAATCGTGCATACTGAAACTCACACTTTCACATTTTCCATCTATCTAACACATGCGCACGTAATCAGGGTTCATAATCAAAGTGACAAAACATCGATCCGATGATTAGAAACCGGTGTGGGATTTTAAACAAGTAGAGCAAAACGATCGATTTCAGATTTGCATAAATGCCTCCCAGAGATGAACGACCGAGACTCAAGTCTTGTTATTTTTACAAAATCATTTTTTTGACGAACGTTTTAGCATGAGTATACTATGATTTTTGACTATTTTAAAATGCGCAAAAAAAAGGACTGTCATGTGTCGGCATCAATTCAACCCTACGGCCATCTGCGGATGTAGCGCAATAGTCGAGTGCTCTACATAAAGCAAGAGGTCGAGCATTCAAAATGCAGTGAGTACATTTAAGCCACAGAATAGAAGTGCCGATGAAATTGATCTTTTGAATGGTGATTAGGTGGATCCAGAGTTGGTTAAGTGGACGCATGGATGTAGATAACACTTCACACGCGTGATAACATGCACCCACACATGCCTTTACACGATCTGAAGTGATGACATGACGTGATCGTGGCCCTTCGATTGAGATCAGATGGTGGATGCATTTCCTCATCACGAGCCCACAACTCCTCAACATGTAGAGCATGTGATAAAGACTCAATCATAGCCGTTGATCTCAGTCACATGGCCCTCAAAGCTCCTCGCACGGGTCTTCAATGCGAGCTACATGCGCACTAACCAGATTACGACCGTGAAACATGACAGGAGGCGTGATGGAAGTGCATGGAGTGTATAATCTAGTCGATCTCAGCCATGAGATCAAGCATTGATGACCCTCCTTTCTCCATGCTTTGAGCATGCGGTTGAAGGCTCAAAATGCCCATTTTACCCCTTTTTCACCACTATATAAGGGCTATAACCACAATCCTTCCTCCTCATCCCTTCTTATTCTTCTCCCCCCCTCTCTAGAGCTCAAGAATCCTTTTGAGTGAGTTCCAAGCCTAGGATGCTCAACTAGAGCTGTAAAAATAATTTTTTCCACCGTCTCATTCCCTATTCATGGAGCTCTTACTAGCCACACTCTCATTCCCATTCCAGGAAGTGGATCATGCATCGATGATGCCTTGCCTCTCTTCCTTCTTCTTCCAGGTGTCATCTACATATCTCGTCCTCCAAGCAGCAGTCGAGGAGGATAACTTCTCTTCCCCTCTTTCTTTACTACTTTCTAGTTTAGATTTTAATATCCTGCAATAGTTCTATAGCGAATAGTTTGTAATAAACATTTGATCAGATTTATAGAAGTAATTTCTCTCCCTCTCTCTCTTTATTTTTCTACAAAATAGAATAGTTGTCTTGCTTAGTATATTAGCCAGCTTAGTTAATATTCCATCGCTTTCTCGCTTTGATTTTCCATGGGTAGATTAGTTAGTCTAGAATTATTCATCTACTATTCTACCTTAGAAAAAAATACCAAAAGAATTATATAGCCACAAAACCCCAAATAGAAATAAAACCAATGTAGATTTCCCTCGTAATCAAACTCACCTCCCTATGTTTTAATCGGGACTCACTTGAGTTTCGGTAAAATTATTTTGTATCGGTTTCTTTCTACGACTGCGATAACTTGGGATTCTCTTTGTGGAAACCCTAAATATTTTTGCACAAATTTTTTGACAATTATTTTGGCACCGATGCCGAGGAAGCAATGGATTTTGATTCTTTCGCGCTTCCCACCTTACTTATGAATTTTTCTAACCTCTCTTTTTTGTGATTTATTATCTTGCAAGAACCTAATCAAGGAGACTAAAAGCGATAAATTGGACTGAAGTGCAAGTTTGCAAAAATCTGTAAGCCTACCCCCACTTCCCCACCCATTAGATCCATTTCGCCATCAAATAACTTAGCTTTGAATCGACTTAGGTGTTTGCATAAATCATAGGTTAGATTTTTGTGTTGTTTGTCACTTATGGTAACACCATAACTCGTTATAACTAACTTAATTTAGTTGGAATCAAGAGATAAATGCTCCTACTTAATCACCTGAGGGTCACAACTTCGCAATGTCTAATTTGAGGAGAAAATAAGGAAATAGGGTTAATTATGCCATTTTAACAGCACATCACAAACACAGATTAACTAGGGGATCACTCAGGGGTTACTCAAAGGTTAATTGAGCATAAAAGTCTAAAAAGTTGGTTTAGATCGACTGAACCAGAGTTTCACAAATTTCTAAAGCAAAAATAGACTAAAAATCCTAATTATCAACCCCACTTAAGTTGAATAGGTTCTGGTCAGAATAAAATTAATCTAATTCTCCTAAAATTTATATAAAACTATTCTAAGAGGTTTAGTACCTTTGGTTTTACCATCTAAATCCATTTTGACCTAGAACAGAGTTTCAGATATGAATTTACCTTTATTTGGGCTTCTCTACAGTATCCAATCAAACATGGTCAAAACTCAAGTCCAAGCTCACCATTAGATTTCTTGGGTCCTGATTGGGTTTTTTGCATAGTTTGTAAAATTAAGGTTCTATCATTGTAACACACAAAAATCAAGTTGCTTTCAAAATTTGTAAACCTAGATGGGGAGAGTATCTAGGATTATCCAAGGAGGCCAAATGTTTGCAAAATATGTCTCTTACTTGAAAACTGAAAATCATCTTTCTTTTTATGTTCTTAAATATATAATTTTTATAGGTTTTGAAATAACAGGGAAGTATGATAAGTTGTTGGCAGAAAACCGAACTACACCTAATAGGCTAAAATCTAAGTGACAAAGATAACCTCTTTCTAAGCTCACCCTAGGCACGTGGAGGCCTAGGGTAATTAGAAAGAGGGAGCGAAAAATACACTAAAGACAAAGCAAATTAAGGCAAAAAGAAAATTGCGGCATGAAATTAAGGAAGGCAACATTTTAACTAAAGATATGCTTTTACAAGTAGAGGAATGCTTCTACTTAGAAGTTAAACTACAAAAATAGTAAAACACAATATCCTCCTAATGTTATGGTGAAGAAGAAGAGGCTCTTGCTCCAACTGCTGCTGCTCCCGTAGTCAAAAAGGGCTCCTTCTTCTTGAATAGCTCCTCCAAGTATGCTCCTCCTGGCAAGCCCATTGGGGGGGGGCGTGCCTGGTCTCCTCCAAAGTGGATGGAATTCCACCTTCACAAACTCCTCAAAAGGTGGCGTGTACCATCTTTAAATTCTCCTCCAAGGGTGGTTGTGTACCACCCTCAAATCCTCCTCCTAGGGTAGGCATGTACCCTAGGTCTCCTTCCTTTTCCTGGCTTCTTCCCTTGGCTGGCGTGGGCTTAAGAGAGAAGAGAAGAGGGGAAGGCACCAAGGGGACAAAGTGTCTCCTTAATCTTCTTCTTCTTCTTCTACTCTTGGTTGGCTATAAGGGTGGAAGTAGGGTAGAAAAAATGTAGCCAAAAGTTATTCGATGGTGGTGGGTGGTGGTCTTTTTATAGGAGTGAAAGGGAGTTAGGGATAGTTAGTGGATGGAGGGCTAAGATGGCTTGTAAAGGGTGGTTACGAGATCTTAGGGTGGATAATGAGTGGCACCAAAATGGGAGGATGCATGGCATTTGGTGCCAACCCTAGGTGGGTACTAGGGTGTTGATCAAGAATCTACGCTAACGTGTTTGGTTTTTGGAAAAACCCGTCGTTGTAGTTCGAAAGCGAAGGATTCGTGTTCAACAAATAAAATTTATACCGAAATAAGAATTCTGGGTCGAACACAGGGAGGCTACGTTTGATTTAAAAACTCCGCGTTTCTTTTTATTTTGTCACAAAGAAATTCAATTTAAACTATCTAAGTATCTACAACAAATAAAAGAGAGAGAGGGAGTAAGAGAGAGAGAAGGAATACTATACATGGAAATCAAAATGAGATGTAGAATAGACAAGGAATTTATCATAAAAGAGTTCTTTCATTACAACTAGAAAACATAAAACAATTACTCTAGAAAGCATTAAAAGAATGGAGGGAGAAATGTCCTCCTCGACGATCGCTCGGGGGACGAATAGACTACTCTAGAAAGCAGTAAATCTATACTAGAAAGCAGTAAAAAGAATAGGGAGAGAGAAATCCTCCTCGACGGTCGCTTGGAGGACGAGCCGGACGGGACGACGCCTGGACGAAGGAGAACGAAGCGGGACGAAGGAGGACGAAGCAGAAGAACGGGAACGAAGCAGCACGCCGTCGTCGTCGCGGGATCCACTTCCGAAGGGGGACGAAAATTTGGACTTTATCTCGCGAGAAGCATCCCGGGTGTGGGACAAGCTTCTCTTGAGCTTTGGAGAGGTAGAGAGGAGAAGGAAGGGATGAAAATTTCGTATGGAGGGGGTCTCCTTTTATAGTTGCAAGGAGTGGGGGCAAAATGGACATTACATCTTCAAAATAATAAATAAGGGGTCTTTAGTGACGGATAAAACCGTCGCTAAAGCCCCGCCGTCGCCGTCGCCGCCGCACCCACGCGCGCCCGCTCGGCTGGCCTGCGCGCGTAACGCAGACGCACGTCCGCGTCGTCTCAGCCGTCTGATCGCGAGATCGGACGGCTTAGATCGCGTCCGCGCCCGCTGCGTAGCGCGCCGCCCGCGTGCGATCGCGCGCCCACCAGAGCGTCCAATTGCGCGTCGGCGCTATCGGGCGTGCGCGGCCGTTGGATCTTCATCCGACGCTCGTGCGCGCCCGCTCGCCCGCGCCTTCGACCCCCTCTCCGCGGCTCGAACCCGCGACCTCTGCTTCGCCCGCAGCTGCGTCGCCGCTGCGCTACGTGGCGAAATGGTTGCGCGGACATTTTTAAACGCGCGCGACTGCAGCCGGTGGATCGAGATCCAACGGCGGAGAGGAGACGGTGCGCAGTCTTCACAGGACCCCTGCGGCCGATTGGGCAGCTGGGATGGCGCCACGTGGCGCTATCTTGGCCGTCCATCTTCTGGAAGTTGTAGATGGTGCCACGGATGTCGGATTGACTCGATTTTTGTGTCGTTCGGCTGCGATCGTCGATCCGAATTCATCCGTGTGGTCGGATTTTCCATCTGAAGTGCGGATTTACACCATCCTGGCCCTTGATCTTCTAGGGTTCCCCGGTCTCTATCTGATGCTACGGATGCCTGATTAGGGCGATCTTGGAGTCGTTGAACTCCAATCGTCGCCCTGATCATATCCATACGGTTGGATCTTTGATCCGAGGCCCCGATAAAATATTTGCCCTGTCCAAGCACATAAAAGGAGACAATTAACCTCCATTTTATTCAAACTACTCTAAATGCAAGATGATGCATGTAATGCAATATTTATATCATGAAATGCAATCCTATGCTTAAGAACATGCATAAATAGACATTTTAAGTAGTGTAAATGTGTTTACATCATACCCCCATGCCTATCTTTTGCTAGTCCCTAGCAAAAACTATATGCTATTTATAAAAGAATTAGGTTAGATTATTTGGACCTGAGTTATTTTCAATCATTAAGAAATTGTCTACTTAAGAACTGAACTTTCAAAGACACAACAGTGCCCGGGTATCAGCCAAAATGCAGACCGCCTCAAGCCTCGCCTTATTCAAAGAAAAATTTCTTTTTCTATTTTTACTCTCTTTTTTTAGATTTTCAAATTTTAGGGTTTAAGAGTGGCTTTCTACGGCCATTCAACTCACCCAAGATTTGATGAGAACCCTAAGTTTTAAGCATCTTATTGTGATTGTGATAGACTCGTTGACCGGCAATTAAAACGGACTTCGGATTTCTACGCCTCTAGGTGACCTCAAAAAGAATTCTGCCTAAAGGTGTATCTTTACAACCGGTAGCTTTCTCCCTACTTTTATTTTTTAACGGGGTCAACACAAGGGTGAATCCAGTGTATATCTCCCCGGTTTATTCTACTTCTCCGCTTCTTCCTAAGTGTTTTGGGAATTTTTAGTGCATTTTCTGAGCTGGGTTCTGGACAACCGGTCGATGAGCTGTTACCACCGACAACTTGCCAGCCATACTCGTGCAGCGAAGTGTGGCTTATTTCTTTTTGTTCTTTTCTCCTTTTTGATTTTTTTTTTTTTTTTTTAAGTAGGTGGCTTCCCTGGTCTAATATTTACCTAAAGGCAGCAAAAAGAGAAAGGTCCAGTGACTGGGCTCTGGACAACCTACCTATGGGCTGTTACCCACGATAACTTGCCAGCCATATCACCCTAGAAGGTTCATTAGCTACCCAATTTCCGTTAAAATCGCCAAACAACGAGTCAGTGCAAAGAAAGTGTGTAGATGCTTAAGACTCAAAATTCCCTCACATCAGAGGGCGGGTTGATAAGTCGTGTACTTATCACCCAAACTTATTTACTCCAATTAAAATAAAATTCAAGTTGGCGAGAACTCGAAAAACAAATCCACATTTTAGTGGATACATAGGCTGATTAAGTCCAAAGACCTGAAGGGTCTTTGTGTTCAGAACATAATATAGTATTCCTTAAGATCGAAAATTTTCTGAAACCCAAATTCTCTTTCCTAATTTTGATTTTTTTTTTTTTTTTTTTTTAAATAAAACAAATCTACGGAGCTGACGAATGAATTCAAAGATAAATATCCATCCCCCCATGCCTATCTAATGCAATGTCCTCATTGTATTAAAAAGACATAAAATAGAGTGGAAAAGCGTAGAAAGCACCTGAATTGCGTGGATATCGGGTCCGCTCCGAGATGAAAATGAAAAAGAACTGTATATGTGCTGAGTTTAGTGCCTTCAGCTAGGCACACTATACAAAGAAAAGAAATGAAGAATTCACATGTGCAGGTCAGAATTAGAATAAACAGAAGAATCCTCTGACCTGTCAGCAGAGGTCCACAGATGTGGACCAGATTGTGGTGCAGACCCACACCCCATAATCGAGAATATCTTAGGTTCTGGATAAAAATTACCCAAAACCTAAAATCAGAATGCAAGCGGGGTTGGGCCTGCGATTTGTGAGGATGCAACCCAAGGCCAAAATGTCGGGTTACAGAGAATTGAAGCTCAAAAGGATAATCGTTAAATGTGTGCTTGAGTTTGACATCCTCGAAACAAATGTCGTAAGGGTTCTGATTTGATGGTTTCAGTTTAAAAGGAACCCTTCGACTCAATCTTCCATTTCCTCCAAAATTGACTTCCCAAATCAGAATTTCCCAGCTCCTATCCTCCTCATTCGGCATATCAAATTCCATGACCTCTTGTATATTCATCACCCCGTCTGAAATCTCCAAGTCTAGATGATGTGGCAAAATCAAAATTGACTTGGGTCTAATTATCTCAGAATTAGAATCATCAATAAGCTCAACAAGGTGTAACTGATAATCAGGGCATTGAATTAATTCCTCCAGAAAATGCGATTCTGGATCTGTATCGTGTGCCCTAATAAGATCAGTTTCCTCAGTTATTGGGCTATCAAATGATCTATCAGATTCCTCAGGCCCAATCGTCTCACAAAAATCGTGATTTGAAAACTCGTGTGAGACTTCGCAACTTGAATCTTCACCATCAGGATCCGTATCAATGTATGTCCCAAAATCATTTGTCACTTTGCGTTCCAAGGAGACATACGTTTCCTCGTAACCTGGCTTAGGGATTTCAGGTGAAGAAATCAAATCATCCTTAATTGGTTGTTTTAATTCAATCTGGTCAGCTTCGTAACACGTGTCCCCCCCAACAGGTGCCTGAGCGGGTTCTGTCATTGGCTTTCCTGAAGAGAGTTCATCCTGGGAATTATTCCAAGATTGAATCAAAGCAACCACGAATCTCATCCTCAATTTCGCTAATTTCCCAAGTAGAAACTCACCCGGGTTCTTATCCTTAACATCCTGGAGCCAATCCAACAAAGACTTGTTTAAATCATCAATCATTTCAATCAGGGGCTCCAATCTCTCAATGCAAGGTATTGGCTAAACTTCTAAAGATTGAATGATATTCCTCAAGTTAGCCAGAACCCTATCTTGAACCTGATTAACCTGAACCAAATGAGTTGGTTCAGGGTTGGGCGGGTTTAACATCAATGTAGAGGAATTAACGAATTGAGATTCGTTATACCCATCCTGATAATAGGTCATTTCAGATTGTTCAAAAGATGGAGATGACCTAAAGGCAGTGAAATCAGAGGATAGGTAAGGATCAGTGTATCCTTCTTGATTGTAGATCGCATTAGGTTGTTCATGAATGGAGGACGATCTATAATCGATGCAACTCTGAGAAGGATAGAATTGAGAATCACAGTGTTCAGGGTTAGACCCTAAACACGGGGGTCCGGAATTGTATCCCTAATCCGAATTATCCCAACTAACTGATGGTCGATTACAATACGAGTTGGGATAATTGTCATGTTGAGGATAATTTACAACAGGAGGGAAAGAGCGGGAATGCGTGAAATATGTGGAAGGATTCATGAGATACGGGAGGAAGAAAGGTGCCCTGCAATACAAACAATCAAACCTGTCCTTAAATGGGTTAGCCTACAGACCTACAGACTCTCAAAACCCGTCTTGAGATAAAGGAACGATTTGATCTACTTCTGTCTGTTCAATCCAACCAGTTAGAAGGAGGGACTGGGGAGAAGGTTCTTCCTTCGGCTTGCGCCTCCGGTTCCTAGTGTACCCCCCAGCCGCGATCGTTTGACTCTGCTCCCCTAGCTAGACATCAGATTGAACAGTAGAAACAGACTAATCGAAAATAATCTCGTTCTGAGTTCTGAAGAGCGAGTCCAATCCTTAAGGCCAACGTCTACTCTGTTTTATTTAGGGCTAGGTTTGAATGTACTTTGGAATGTGATGGGCCCTTTAAATGGGTTGTGCCCTTAATGATTGATTGCTTTGTGTGTGCGTGCACAACCAGTGGTTTTCAAGCAAGATTATTTTTGATGTGATGAATTTTAAGGTTCAAATCTTGCTTAGTAGCTTTTAGGATTCAACTTTAGGTGTTTTCAATCAAGTTTCATTGGAAAACAAGTTTTTGCAATCACAGGTGAAGATATTTTCCTTTAAAGTTTAAAAAGAATGTGGAGTGCCTGGTAGATCCCTAAGAGTTGAACCTAATTGGCAGCTACTTGATGAGTTGATTTTATTTGAAGTGGTGCGGCCCAAACAACTCAAACAACTGGCCTGATGCACCACCTAATTAGGCACACAAATGATTACCCAATCTGATTTCTACTCGATTATGTGTTTGGATGTGTGTACCGGCTCCTAAGATTGGTTTACCGGATGAGTTAGAAAATCAGATGAGGTTGTGTACCTCTGTGAGATTTTTTTTATTTTTTTCTTTTTTTTAATGTGGGGGTTGGAGTGAGTATGGATGTCAAACAACAAACAATCTAACCTTAGAGTTTATAAGAACACCTAGGTTGATTGATGTTTGAATTATTATGTGATGAAATGAAATCTAATGGGTGGGAGGTGGGGGGTAACTTACAAAACCTTCCACAGCACTTTACTCCGATCTACCGCTTTTGCCTGTCTCAAAAGAGTACCTGCAATTACAATAAGAAAGGAGAAAAGTGAGGTAAATGATTTGTAAGTTACAAAACGCGAAGAGAAATCAAAGAGCGTTGCCTCCCCGGCAACGGCGCCAAAATGTTGAGCAGAGAATCTACGCTAACGTGTTTGGTTTTTGGAAAAACCCGTCGTTGTAGTTCGAAAGCGAAGGATTCGTGTTCAACAAATAAAATTTATACCGAAATAAGAATTCCGGGTCGAACACAGGGAGGCTACGTTTGATTTAAAAACTCCGCGTTTCTTTTTATTTTGTCACAAAGAAATTCAATTTAAACTATCTAAGTATCTACAACAAATAAAAGAGAGAGAGGGAGTAAGAGAGAGAGAAGGAATACTATACATGGAAATCAAAATGAGATGTAGAATAGACAAGGAATTTATCATAAAAGAGTTCTTTCATTACAACTAGAAAACATAAAACAATTACTCTAGAAAGCATTAAAAGAATGGAGGGAGAAATGTCCTCCTCGACGATCGCTCGGGGGACGAATAGACTACTCTAGAAAGCAGTAAATCTATACTAGAAAGCAGTAAAAAGAATAGGGAGAGAGAAATCCTCCTCGACGGTCGCTTGGAGGACGAGCCGGACGGGACGACGCCTGGACGAAGGAGAACGAAGCGGGACGAAGGAGGACGAAGCAGAAGAACGGGAACGAAGCAGCACGCCGTCGTCGTCGCGGGATCCACTTCCGAAGGGGGACGAAAATTTGGACTTTATCTCGCGAGAAGCATCCCGGGTGTGGGACAAGCTTCTCTTGAGCTTTGGAGAGGTAGAGAGGAGAAGGAAGGGATGAAAATTTCGTATGGAGGGGGTCTCCTTTTATAGTTGCAAGGAGTGGGGGCAAAATGGACATTACATCTTCAAAATAATAAATAAGGGGTCTTTAGTGACGGATAAAACCGTCGCTAAAGCCCCGCCGTCGCCGTCGCCGCCGCACCCACGCGCGCCCGCTCGGCTGGCCTGCGCACGTAACGCAGACGCACGTCCGCGTCGTCTCAGCCGTCCGATCGCGAGATCGGACGGCTTAGATCGCGTCCGCGCCCGCTGCGTAGCGCGCCGCCCGCGTGCGATCGCGCGCCGACCAGAGCGTCCAATTGCGCGTCGGCGCTATCGGGCGCGCGCGGCCGTTGGATATTCATCCGACGCTCGTGCGCGCCCGCTCGCCCGCGCCTTCGACCCCCTCTCCGCGGCTCGAACCCGCGACCTCCGCTTCGCCCGCAGCTGCGTCGCCACTGCGCTACGCGGCGAAATGGTCGCGCGGACGTTTTTAAACGCGCGCGACCGCAGCCGGTGGATCGAGATCCAACGGCGGAGAGGAGACGGTGCGCAGTCTTCACAGGACCCCTGCGGCCGATTGGGCGGCTGGGATGGCGCCACGTGGCGCTATCTTGGCCGTCCATCTTCTGGAAGTTGTAGATGGTGCCACGGATGTCGGATTGACTCGATTTTTGTGTCGTTCGGCTGCGATCGTCGATCCGAATTCATCCGTGTGGTCGGATTTTCCATCTGAAGTGCGGATTTACACCATCCTGGCCCTTGATCTTCTAGGGTTCCCCGGTCTCTATCTGATGCTACGGATGCCTGATTAGGGCGATCTTGGAGTCGTTGAACTCCAATCGTCGCCCTGATCATATCCATACGGTTGGATCTTTGATCCGAGGCCCCGATAAAATATTTGCCCTGTCCAAGCACATAAAAGGAGACAATTAACCTCCATTTTATTCAAACTACTCTAAATGCAAGATGATGCATGTAATGCAATATTTATATCATGAAATGCAATCCTATGCTTAAGAACATGCATAAATAGACATTTTAAGTACTGTAAATGTGTTTACATCATAGGGTTAAGGGTAGATGGTGGTAGGGTTAGGTGGCATGTAGGATATGTGTAGGGTTAGGTTGGTGTTGTAGTGTGGTGGTTGGTGAATGGAGGGTGGATATAAGGTGGCGCCAAGGGAAGGTTGCATAAGGTGGTGGTTGGTGGGGGTTTAAGTGAAGTTGGTACCACTTTATGTTGGTTAAGGGAGAGGGTTAGGTGGCGCCATTAGATGAAGGGTTAAGATAGGTTGGAGGGTGGTGTGTAGGGTGTAGATTGGAGGTGGTGTTGGCGCCAAATGAAGGGTTGTGGGAGGTGGTTTTTGGCACCAACTAGGGTGTCGTTTAGGGTAGTTAAGGGGGGTTAAGGTTGGTGCCAAAGGTGGGTTTCTAGAAGGGGTTAGTTGGGTGATAGGGATGGCTTTAGGTGGTGATGTGTAGGGCTAGTGATAAATGCCAATTTATCATCATTCTTATGCATTAAAATAAACCTAGCTCTTAGGATTTTACTCCACAAATGTGTTTTTGGGCTTCATTTAGGCATTAATTAGGTTAGGCATGCATTGCATTTTTTATTGTCCTTTTGATGTGATTTTGTGGGTGTTAGGGATATACAGGTTGCCAGATCCCTAGAACCCTAGCACTCAAGAAGGCAACTGGTGAAGGAAAAGCTTAAACTAACTGGAACTCAGCTTGATCCGGTTCACCATAGCTGGAATCCAACTCACTTGGATTAGGGTCAGCACATCCTAGCTCCATTCAGCTCATCTCAGCTGAATGGCAGCTCAAGAGAGCTCATCTTAGCTTACCCTAGCTCAAGTTAGCTCAGATCCAACTCAACTTAGCTGAGTCTAGCTCATCTCAACTCCCATTAGTCCATAGGGATCTCTAGCTAGCTCAACAGAGTTGACTGGAGTTCACCCCACCTCGGGTCCAGCAACATCTAGCTCCACTCAACTCCAGACTACTAATGATGACTTCATTCCAGCTTAGGAAGCTCAAGTCTAGCTCCTGAGGACTCAGCTTAGCTCAACTCAGTTGAACTAAGCTACCTTAGCTGCCTCAACCAGCTTGATCCTCCTCGGGAGCACCAGACCCAGCTCACCTTAGCTCGTTATGGTAGAAGCCAGCTCAATTTAGCTTGGCTTAGCAGCTAGCAAAGAACTAGCAAGCTAAGCCAGCTAGAGTAGCTCCATGCCATCCTCTTCAGCAGTTGTCAGCTCTAGTTCAAGGTCCAGGCTTCTCCTCCTCAGCTCCTCTCTTCAAACCCTAGCTCCAATACCTCCTCCTCTACTCCACTACTAGCTAAGCTAGCTTAGCTTAGCTTAGCTTAGCTATGCTCCAGCTCCCTTGGCTTTTACCACCAAAAATCCCTACCTAACAACTCCACCAACTAGGTCCACCAAAGCTCCACATAAGCTAACCCTACTTCCACCTCACCTTGGTGCCAACCTAGCCTACCCACTACCTCCAAAAGACACCACTAAATGGCGCCAAAACCACCTATAACTACCCTTGTTTTGGCGACAAAAATCCCCTCCAAAAATCCCCCCATCCTAACCCTACACCTACCCATATAACCCATCCCAGCCATCCACATAACCCCTTTCTAGAACCCTAAGGTGGCACCACATAATGGCCTTCTAGAAGGCCCATTTTGGCGCCAATTAGACATAACTACGCCCCCTTAGCACCCCTTAGGTGGCGCCATTTATCCTTAACCCTAAGATCCCCAACTACCCCCCATATCCTATCCTAGCCATCCATTCCAAGAGCCACCTATGCCACCCTTCCTACACTATATATACCCACCTATCTTCCCACATTTTCTTCATCCTCCATTAGTGTATTATTCTATCGATACCCACCTACACCTACTGCCAAGAAGGAGTAGAGAAGAAGATTAAGGGGGCACATCACCCACCCCTTTGGTGCCTTCTTCTCCCCACTCTCTTCAATTTGTTCCACGATGAGACACTCATCATGATCTCTAATTACCCCTAATTAACTAGTCTTCCTAGTTAATTAGCTAGGGTTATGAATATATAAAGGTTAATTATAGAATAAGGGATATTTAGTTAAGGACCTTAAAATAAGTTAAAAATTACATTTTATCATTCAATTAACATTATTAATAATTTAGATAATAATTGGACTCAAAATCATATTAATCATTCTCTTAATTAAAAAGATAAGTAACTTAAGTATAATGTATACCTAAGTATGTAATAACTTAAGTAATTTTACTTAATCTAATAAATTATTCAAAAAAGGTCAAAAATGTAAATTCAAGGTGTAAACATAATGTTTACCTTATTTTCTAACATATATAAAAAGTTGAAAAAAATCTAAATTAAAATAAACCTTCAAAACCTGGGTTTACATTTTAGTCCTTAATTTTCATTACAGTCAGGTCTATATTTCTCACATAGGTCCTTAGGTTTTATTATTTCTATGTCCCTCTTCGTCTTCTTCTCCAACCAAACGAACGGCTGGCGGTAGAGAGTCACCCTATCGCGCGATCACCACCCTGCCGACATCATTCTTCTTTGCCCAAGCTCTTGCAGCTTGCGCTCACCACCTCCACTTGATCCATCTGCCTGGATCAATTGAAAATCCTATTTTTTAGTGGGAGATAACCTCACCATCGTTGGAGACAACGACTGAGGTTAAGCTCCTCGAGCTTCTTCTTCGGCCAGACCCCGCCCCTCTCTTCACCCCAAACTACTATAAATACCCCCTCTCACCTCCGATTTTAATCAAGTTGGCTCCCTTCCTTCTTCTAACACTGTAGCCGACCTCGATAGGCTATTCTTCCAAACCTCCGGCGATCCCCCATTCCATCTTCTGACTTCCTCCGTCCATCTTAAGTAGCCAAGGAAATTCGCCGTGGTCTTCTGCACCTCTAACAAAGGCGTCGACCTTAGGATTCCTCCGCTCCACCTCAAATTCACCCACCGGAGATCTTTCTTAAACCCTCTGATTTCTTCGTCCGCCAAGAGACTTCGGCTGACCCCTATTGACCCCTTCGTCCAAGTAACAGTAGACTAGGAGTAGGAATAGGAGTAGGCTAGCTTAGTTAGTTAGTTTAGTTAGCTAGGTTAGAGTAATTTGAGATTTTAGCTTCATCTCCTCCGACTCCGACGAGTTCCTTGAGCTTGCCAGAGACTTTAATTTTGTCTTTTAACTCATTGTTCACATTTCTACATCTTACATGTTCACTTCTAATCCACTTAATCGATTAATTAAATCACCTAAACGCCTAATTCAAATCTCACCTTCACCGACTACTTCACTGTCCATAATGACAGTAGTCAGCCTAATTCTGCCTTCACTGGGTTCTTTCATCACATATCATCACTTTAGAACCCTAATCGACATTATATTACCTATTATTTTCATCTATAATTAAACGCCTAAATTTAATTTAGCTCTTGAGCTCGCTGTCCATGGCAGCTCAGGAACATTTCTAACTATAAATTAAACATATATTTATGATTAATAACATCTGTTGACTTGATTTAACTTCTCAATCGAGTAGTTAAATCAAAACCACTTAAATCTTATAATAAACAAACTTACTGTCAAATCTTTTATTTCATTGAATAAATGATGAATTTTAAGTGATACAGAGGTTCCTTGTAACCTCAGGATCATTTCTGGATTAAAAATAATTAATTTTGTCAATCTGTTCAAACATTTTACATTTTCTAGACTCACAGGAGCTCCGGTGAGCTCCGGCGAGCCAAAGATTTGTTGCAGCCTCTTAAACTTACTAAGTGTCTCCAGAACAATAAAATAAGGATTACTGATCATTTTAAAGATATTTGTTTGATGTTTTAACCAATGGAGCTTTAGATGTAGCTTCATCTTCCCCAACTCCGGCGAGTTGGAGAAGTCTGTTATAAGGAATTTGAGAAGCACTTAAGGAGCTCAGAAGATTCAGTGCAAAGCACTGAAGCTATTTTAACTCTCAAAACACTGTAACTACCACTGAACAACTCTGTCGAATGCACACCTATTTTAGTTCAGGCAGTGAGCCTGAATCCCTAGAAATTAAGGTTGAAACACAAATCTGAAGATCTGATTGAGTTCCAGATGATGAGGAGACTCTGATTGAGACATTAATTTCTTTGGAGGAAGCTCTAAATAGAAAGTCAATTTTCGAGCTTCCACAGTCAAACCTGAGTTTGATTATGGTGTTCTGAGCTTGAATTGAGGAATTAGGATGTGCAAACTATTTCTGAGATTCTGTTTGATGATCTGAAATCAAATAAAGTAAGCTCAGATGATGTATTTAGTAAAAATTTTATTTCTGTCAAGTTGGGTTACTCTCAAACCCAAACCAACTGAAGCATTGTTTTGATAAAATTCAAACCTAAAACCTGCCCAAATTGATTAGTTAAAACCCTTAGAATTAATCTAAATAGATTAAGAACACTTTAAAGTGTCTGTTGCACTTATTGAAATCTAAAAATCAACCTCTGAAGTTTTAAGAAAAGAGAAAAGCTTCTCTATAGGTTTTGTAGGTCTCAAGAGTTTAAATCCATCCAAACAGAAGTAGAATTGTTTATATAATGCGTACAGACCTTCTAATAAATGAGAGAAGTCCATTTGAGGACTCTCCTGAGTTAAAATACCCTCCAGGCTTTTATAAAACCTGTAGAAACCCCTGATTTCATATCTTAAATTGAAGAGCAAAACATCATTAAAACATTAAATTGACCCTAAAATTGTGTAGATTACCCTTAGAGCTTTCCAACGAACTTTAAATCATCCAATTTGGAGCTCTGGGTAGAAAGTTACAATCAATTGAATTTGGGTCTGGAAGGGGAATGTTCGTCCCACCTCGGATATCCATGAGCGCACGCCTGGGTATAAAACTGTTTTGTTCCCTTGGTTATGCAGTTGTCAGCGCTCGGCGCACCAGTTCCGATTCTGATCTGATCTGAGCATTGTTCTGTGTGTGTGGGCATTAGCGTGCGGGTGTGTGCACCCTTGGTGGTGTGCGGATGTGAATGTGCCCTGGGAGGGCGAGTGTGGCCTGGGAGGCCGGGTTGAGCCGATGCGGCTCGATACTGTGAACCGACTAAGAAATAAACCGAAACAAACCTAACCGAGATTAGGCAAGGACCGAGTAGGGTCTGGTCCCACCCTGGTCTCAGGGTGCTGTGTATCCTCAAAAGGACCTCACCGCAAATAAAATAACTTTTGGATTAAAAAGTAAAAAAACCCGGTTCAACTGAAAGCTTAAGGAAAGAGAAGTCGCTGAAGGGTGCAAAGGCTAAGGAAGAAAGAAGCACGGATGCTAAGGAGTGTTGAGAAAAAAAGACTAAGGAATAAAGGAGAAAAACTATGGGAAGAAGAGAAGGTAGGTGAAGGCAGAAATAACACAAGAAGGAAAGAAGAAAGAGAGCTCGATAGAGAAGAAAATAAAAGAAAAGGAGAAGAAGATTAGAGGCTGAGAAAAATAAAAAGGCATCAATACTTTGTTGATGAAAATAAATGAATTTTCTCTTGCATAACTACTTTTTGTTCTTAATTGTAAAAGGCATGCTTTAATTAGATAACTTTTTGCCTTAATTTCTTGGAATGAAATAAAATTGAAAAAACTAGCATGTTCACTTGTTAATAAAGTACAACATTTTGAGTAAATATGTTTCATATGGAATTTTGTATGTTCTTTATAGTTAAATATTTTGACAAAATTCATGTTTTGAAAATCAAATTAGTTATACCTCCTAAACTTAAAGAGATAAAAGAAAATTGGTGAATTTGGAGAAAATTATTATGCCTCCCAGTGAACGACCTGGACTCAACCAGTAAAAATATCTAAAATGTTAGGTTAATTTGACCCTATATTACACAACCAACACAACTTCGAGTTAACCTAAGTGATTTCTTTTACTCTTAATTAAGTGAAATTAACTTAATTACTGAGTTGAGTGAACCCACGCATCATTTTAATGGCGCCGTTGCGGGGAGGCAATATTTTGATTCACTAAAATTTAAAAAAAAAGGGATTAATTGTTTAATTATGAGGTATTTTGTAAATAGTTTTGTTTTTACTAACTTTTGTTCTAATTAGTGTGTTTTGTTTTATTTTTGTTTTATTTTCTGTCTTCTTTTCAGGTTTACATTTGCGAGTAATCTCAGGAGAAGGCGGGATTTAGTTTTGCTGTTTTCATTTCTTTGTGTGTATTTCTTAATCTTTTGTTTGTTGCATTTAAAAAATAAAAAATACAAAAATACATCTTTTCTGACTAGCAGTAGCATAACATAGGCATACACTCTTAGGAGTGCATTTCCTACTAGTATTAAGTACGATCTGACACGGGAAATTTTTAAACTGTTTTTCTCGCATCAGCGGGAAAACACGTGAAAACCCACGTAGATCCCTGTCTTTGAGAATTAAAAAAGACCACATTTTTTTGTTTGAAAAGATATAAAAAGTGGTCATTGTAGTTTACTTGATATATTTTTGAAAAAAAGATTAACTAAAAGAGGAAGTAAAATTGGTGACTTAAAATCTATTTGCAGAATGCATGTGGGTTTTTATATCGATATCGTCTGTTGCATGCTATCGCGCACACAGCGCAATCACTAGAGTCACACGAGTCAATTTTTCTATCTCTCCTCTTTGCACCTCTTAGGGCTTTGGCCGAAGATCAATAAGTCTGTCTCACTACTAGAGCCCTGGGGAGCCAGTAGTGAGCGGTCTCGATCCTAGACCTTAGACCTTTGAGCTTTAAGGTATGCACCTGCATAGTCACGTATTAGGACACGTATTTTGATATTGTTACTCTATTTGTTTGCGTCAAATTACTTTGCGTACTTTAGGAATTTCTTCTTTCCTTCGAAAGAAGAGCAAAACCCACGCCTTTTGCGTTGTTTTGCGGGTTTTTGTGCTGCTATTTTTTGTATCGGTGGTGTGCGTGTGCCTTTGCGCATTATTTTTCGTTTATGGATGGGAGGCGATCCTTGCATCCGCCTCTTGCACTGTCATTGATAGGTGATCCTAGGCCAGTTGCAGATAAGCAACCAATGGTTTTCCCGTCTGATCCATCAACTTCTATGGATCCAATGCAGAATCTTAATCTCGAGATCCCTTCTTCTTCTGGTCAGGGGGAGATGCCACCTTTTGATGTTCATGAGGCACTCCTAAAACAAAACCTTAGGATGCCAGAGCAAACAAGACAAATCAATTTATTAATAGCAGCCTTAAATAATTTACAAACTCTGCAAACCCGTTCTTCACCTCGACCTGAGGCGGGTTTTGAAAATCATGATTTACCGATCAATCATCCAAGGCCTCTACTTAGAGATTATTATAACCCATCCAATGCACAAGTAGAGCCTAATGTTAGGATTCCTATTGGGGAAAATGATCCAGAATTAAAGCCAAACATTATAGGTTTAATTCCTGTAACGACCCGATTCCCAAGTCCCTACGAGACACGAGAACCGGACCAACTCGACTAATCCCAAGACCTAGTCATCCAACGAGGAAGTAACCAAAAGAACAGTAAAATAAACCACATTCAGCATGAATATAACTAACAGTAAGGAAATACAGCAGTAAGGAAAGAAACCACTACAGTATATACCACCACAACAGTAGAACAACATTCATAGCATAATATGAACTGCAGGTAAAGAAAAGTACAGCGGAAACAAGAACTACTCACTATAACGGAACAAAAAGAGGTACAAGAGAACAGTGGTAACTCTACTGGACCCTACTCGGCCCAGCATCCTCTACAGCCGCTGACCCTGGCTGCTCAACACCTGGTCCTGAAAGGTAACGAGTGTAACACGTCAGCAAAACACTGAGTAGAGTGGCAGCTAAACTAAAGAAACAGTAAAGTATACAGTAGCTGTTTTAAATTTTCTTTCTTCCTTTATTTACGTCTTTTTATTGTTTCACAATTTATCTATTTCTCAGATCCTTCACTTGATCTCGAATGTTCCTCGTGGGAACGATCTTGATTACAGTCTTTTCCGAACAGTAGAAGTAGCACGTGGTGCTCTCCTGGCCGGGAGAGTCCCCCGTGGTGATCCTACTCTCAGTCAACCACCCCAAGGTCACTGACAGACGTAACGGTGACTACGGCACGTGCGGTAAATGCACAGGTAGCTAACCCGCACTAGCACGCAGTTAGTCGTTTCCATTTACGAGTGCGCCCAAAGCACAGCACGAAACCATTACAGGGCAGAGCCCTCTCAGTAACAGGGGTCCAACCCCTCCACAGTAACCAAACAGGGGCCTTGCCCCTCCACAGTCCGCGCACCCTTGCCTGACTACCCTGGTTTGCCCCAGTGGGCCTAACAAGTCGGTGTGGGAGGCTAGCAGAACCCCAGGGCCCGTGGGGTAGCTAGTACCTCCCTACACTAGTAGCTCTCCTCGGTACTACGTACACGAGGGCCAGTAAGTCGGTACAGAGTGGCCAGTCCTAACCCCGGGTCCCTGGGGCGGCTGGCTCCGTTCTGCACTAAACAGGGGGGACAGTCGCTCTCCTTGGTACTCCGTACTCAAGGGCCAGCTCACTTCCCCAATTCTATTCCATTCACTTTCCAGGAGTTCTACTCCTAATCCCCCGTAGGGTTCCAGCTCTTTAACTCAGGACATTCCAGTTTCACCATTCTAGTTTCACGTTCATACATCCCATACTCTTAATCATGTTCATTTATTCATAACAGGCAGCTGTTAATTCAATTCACAGGCAGCTATTATTTCCTTTGCACATTTTCCAAGACTGCAGTATTCATACATTCCACTAGTTTTCCCGTCCTAGGATTCATGCCATATCCTAGGATCTATCATACAATCTAGTTTTCCAGCCTTAGGATTCATGCAACACCCTAGGAATCTACCATTCAATCTATTTCTCATTCCTAGGATTCATGCAATGTCCTAGGTTCTATTTATGGCTTCATAATTTAATAGATTATACTTAAAGCCACTCTACCGGTTACAACAGGCGAACTGGGGGTGTGGTCGGGAATCCCGCGTGCCTCCGCAACCCCCGAGACTACAACGGAATGGGGTCCTATCACAAGGATCAAACACAAGGAACTTCTCAAAACAGTATACAGCTACTGTAGACAGGTAGAGGATGTAATTCCAAAAAGAACGCAACTCGAAATGCGGAAAACAGAGCCCGAACGGGGCCGAAACGGGTCGAAAACGACGAAACAGTGTAAAATCAGACGTCTGGAACTTCTTTCAGACGTCTTAAAAAATGGATCAGGGAATTACCTCGCTCTACGTGGGCTCTCAGACATCCAGAAGCCTGCGGGGGCATCTGGCCTAGTTCCTAGACGTTCGATGGTCACCCAGGACGTCTGGAAGTCGTTCCCGTCGTCTGGCACTGGAGCCAAACGTCTGATTCGCATTGGATGCGAATCTCCGACCCTACGCATACCCATTTCCTCTCTCTCTTAGTACGATCAATCGAAGGGAAGGAAGACGACAGAAGAACTCACCTTTCAGACGTCTGGACAGTCTTCCAGATGTCGTTCCAGTCGTTTGGCTAGAAGCACACACGTCTGATTCTGGAAAATTTTCCAGAACCAGGGCGCCATTCGCCCTCCGCTCGCGACGCACAGCCGCGCTACAAGTGCTCCGCCTGCTGCTCGAGCCGCAGCAGTCCTCCCGCGTCGCTCTGCGCCCGCTGCGCCCCCCGCCGGTCGGCCCTAGCAGCCCCGGCGAGCTCACCCTCACGGCCGAGCGCTTCCTCCCCCACGCAGCACCTCCTCCCGCACCCGCCGTGACTGTCGCCTCCACGCTACACCCTCGCGCTCGCTCTCACGCACGCTCTCGCGCACTGGCTGAAGGAGAAGAGGAAGGAGGCGGAGGTGACAGGAGTGAGGGAGAGGCGTGGCCCTTTTAAGGCCGCGCGAGGAGGAGAGAGAGAACGCGGCAGAGGCGTCTGCGGCCGCAGGAGAGAGGGAAAAAGAGGGAGAGAGAGAGAAAACGCAGGTCTGCGCGCTTAGGCGCGTAGACGAACAGCAGCGTGCCAAAATAACCGATTTCCAGACGTCTGGAAATGATCCCAGACGTCTGGTCCGACGTCTGTAAGTGATTCCAGACATCTAGCACGACATCTGGGCCACCTCCCAGATGTCTTAAAAGATGTCTGGAGCGCCCGTTCGTAACAATTCCCCGCTTTCACATATTTGCATCTAAGGATCCATTTCAACACATTGAAGATCTTAAAAATTTATCTCAAACTCTTGGTCCTCGAAATCAAAATAGGGAAATCCTACTAATGAAAATGTTCTCTTTTAGCATTAAAGATAAAGTAGCTTATTGGTATAGAACTATAGCAAGACCAATCTCAACTTGGGCTGAACTTGAATCTGCATTTTTGAAGAAATTCTTTCCAATTGGTCGAACCAATGCTTTAAGGTGAGCTATTACTACTTTCAATCAAAATCAAGGAGAACCAATTCATGAAGTGTGGGAACGTTTCCATGAATTGCAAAGGAAATGGCCACATCATGACATCCCTTGTTGGCAACTCATGCACATCTTTTATTATGGTTTACAAGAGGGCATTCGCAATCTAGTCGATGCCTCTTGTGGAGGGAATTTTCTAAATCGCGATGCAGAATCCGCTTCAGAATTATTTAAAGGGATGGCGGAAAACTCGATCAATAATGCATCAATGTCGCAATTTTTGCGAGGTACGAATATGAATCACCAAAATCCGCATAAGGGCATTCACGAGATCGGTAATCCGTTCAGTTCAAAGGATTTAGAGATTATTGCAGAAAAACTGGACAAAGTCGACATCGTAGCAAAGCATCTCGACGAGGTTAGAAACACAATGAAGAATCTTACGCCTCTACTTGCTACGAATCTCGCGTATTTACCTGTTTCACAAATTCCCGCAGGGAGGGAATTTGTGAATAATCTGGATTCTAGAGATCCATCTTCCTTGGGCTTTCTATCTACTCCTTCACCAACCCAAGGAGGGACCTTTGTCCCACAATCTTACCTACCCTTTACTATTGTAGAAAACATGCCATATCCTCTTGATTTAAACGCCATTCAGGGATACACACCAAGATCAAACCCATATTCAAATTCATATAATCCTGGATGGCGTAATCACCCAAATTTTTCTTGGTCTGACCATACACAATGACCATCATATCCGACTCAGACCAGACAAAACCTACCTACATTGTTGTTTTAGCAACACAATGCGAGGCCATTTTATGCGGGTTCGCAAAACCCCGTAGGGCCAAATAGAGATTCACAACTAGACCAGATTTTAAGAGCTGTGACAGAGAGCCAGCGACAAAATGCTGAGGCTCTTGCTGAAGTCCAATGACAATGTTCGGTAGAATTAGCTGATCTTAGGGGTCAAATCACGCAGTTAGCTGAATCTCGTTAGCTAAGGACTCTTTCATCCCAGCCAATTCCAAACCCTAGGAATATCCAGCAAATACAACACCCGGGAGTTCAAAATCTGAATCAGGGACATGTCCATCTCCTTAATCAATTACCCCTGAATCCAAATCAAAATCAAAATCTGAATCCACCTATTTCTAATCTTGATTTTGAATATCTAAATCAACAGTAATCAGTTGCGAATCAACCAATAATTAATGATCTATCTTTCCAAAATTCACAAGCATCTTCTTCTTCAGCTGCTTCTTCTTCTCATGTGGGTATTAACTCTGTTACAACCCGCCGTGGAACTTCCACTAGGGATCTAGTTTTTCCAAGGAATCTATCCCAAGACCCTAGTACATCTAGATTAACCCCTATTTCTACATCTGGAAGAGATGCAGAACCCGATCCCGCAATTCCCTCTAATTTGCAAGATCAGGAAAATACCTCAGTAGTACAGGAAACCCACGTCCCATTCCTAGAAGCTTTGAAGAAGACTAGGAAACAAAAACAACCTGTTACATTAGATGAAGATTTGATTAAGATTTTTGAATAGGTACATATTAATATCCAACTCCTAGATGCTATCAAACACATTCTGACTTACGCAAGATTTCTTAAGGAATTGTGAACTCCTGAGCATAAGTCGAAGAAAGGAAGCACTGTTGTACTTTCAGAGCATGTGAGCTCTATTATTTCAAGTACGCTTCCTTTAAAAAAGAAAGACCCAGGATCTCCATTTATTTCCTGTATAATTGGGGGTCAGTGTTTTAATAGAGTCCTCCTAGACTTAGGAGCTTCTATTAACCTCATTCCTTTCTCTTTCGTAAAACATTTTCAAATAGAAAACCTTAAGTCTACCAATGTGACTTTACAATTAGCTGATAGATCCATTAAGTCACCAAAAGGAATGTTGGATGATGTTATTGTAAGAGTTTGGGATTTTTACTTTCTTGTAGATTTTATTGTTCTTGATATGGAAGTACCCAAACACATTAAAGACACCCCAATTATCTTAGGGAGACCCTTTTTGGCTACTGCAAAAGCCAACATTGATTGTGAATTAGGAAAGATTGAATTGAAATTTAGGGAGAAGACAATTAAGTTAGATATATTTATTGTTTTTAGTGGATTTGATTGTGAATGGATTGAGGAAATAAAACCAATAGAAGTTTTTGAGGATGACATTAGTTCTCTAGATTTAGAAGACACATCATTTGATATCCTATACCCTTAAAGCAATGAAACATTATTGGAATCTCTACTGAATCCTGAATTTGACTTTGAATCTGAATCACTCTTCACAATTGAGAATCCCGCCCCAAATCCTGTTGTTAATTCAACTCCTATGCTTGAATTGAAACCATTGCCTGATAATCTTAAATATATATATCTCGAATCTAATCAAACATATCCTTTCATAATAAATTCGCATCTCTCTAAATCACAAGAATCCAAATTGATCAAAGTACTTCGAGATCACAAGAAGGCAATTGGGTGGACTTTACATGATCTCACCGGGATTAGCTCCAATTTTTGTACTCATCGCATCTATATTGAAGATGGGGCACGACCTTCAAGCGAAGCTCAAAGATGCCTAAATCCTAATCTAAAGGAGGTCGATAAAAAAGAAATAATCAAGTGCCTTGATGCTGATATTATTTATCCTATATCTGATAGCCCTTGGGTGAGTCCAATTCAAGTGGTACCCAAAAAGGCAAGACTCACCATAATCAAAACTGAATCTGGAGAAACCATTCCCACACCAATTGCGAATTCATGGCGGGTTTGTATAGATTATCAGAAACTGAATTCTGTTACAAAGAAGGACCATTTTCCTTTACCATTCATTGATCAAATCCTTGAGGGATTAGTTGGTAATAGGTTCTTCTGCTTTTTAGATGGTTACTCTGGATAAAATCAAGTTGCAATTTATCTCGAAGATCAAGAGAAAATGACTTTCACCTGCCCCTTCGGAACCTTTGCTATCCGAAGAATGCCATTTGGGCTTTGCAACGCACCTGTGACTTTTCAGCGTTGCATGTTAGCCATTTTTACTGAAATGGTGGGTGAATATATGGAGGCTTTTATGGATGATTTTTCAGTCTTTGGGGAGACATTTGATATTTGCTTGGATAATTTGTCAAAGGTTCTAAAAAGATGTATTGAGGTTAACCTTTTCCTTAGTTGGGAGAAGAGCCGTTTTATGCTTTTTGAGGGCATAGTACTTGGTCATCTCGTATCTGAGCGAGGTATCCAAGTAGATCGAGCTAACATCAATCAAATTGCAAATCTTCCAATTCCTGACTCAATCAAAGGCATTAGATCATTTCTCAGGCACGTAGGATTTTATAGAAGATTCATCCTTGATTTTTCAAAAATTGCCCGACCACTCACAAACCTCCTCACAAAGGATGCGATTTTTGAGATGAATGAGGAGTGTATTCAAGCATTTAAAACTTGGAGAGACAGAGTTACACAGGCTCCAATTTTGCAACCACCTAATTGGGATTTACCATTTGAAATCATGTGTGATGCATCAGATTATGCAATAGGAGCTATTTTAGGACAGAAAATTGAGAAGAATCCGGTGGTAATTTACTATGCTAGTAAGACATTGAATGAGACACAAAGGAATTACATAGTTACAAAGAAAGAGTTACTAGCAATAGTATTTGGATTATAAAAATTTAGATCTTACATACTCGGATCTCAAATCATAGTGTACTCTGATCACTTAGCTATTCAACACCTTCTATCCAAGAAGGACATGAAACCTAGGTTAATCAGATGGATCTTGCTTTTGCAAGAATTTGACCTAGAAATTCATGATAAGGCGGGTAAGCAAAATGTTGTTGCAGATCATCTATCCTGTCTTCCTTCTGATACAATCGAATCATCTCCACCAATCACAGAACACTTCCCTGATGAACATCTTTTGACTATATCCACAGATCTTCCTTTGTATGCAAATATTGTTAATTATTTGGTTACACATCAATTCCCACCAGATTGGGACGGGAATTGCAAATCACGACTCAAAGCAGAAGCCAAATACTATTTTTGGGAAGATCCATATCTTTTTAGACTTTGTAATGATCAAATCATCAGGCATTGTGTCACCTCTTCTGAGATTGATTCTATCCTATCTTTTTGTCACGACCACGCCTGTGGTGGTTACTTTTCTGGTAGAAAGACTGCTACAAAAGTTTTGCAATGCGGGTTTTATTGGCCCACGTTATTTGCTGATTCTCAGACTTATTGTAAGGCATGTAGTCGCTGCCAAACACTTGGTCGCATGTCTCGGAAAGACATGATGCCTTTGAACCCGATTCTAGTATGTGAAATCTTTGACATTTGGAGAATAGATTTTATGGGTCTGTTTTCGTCCTCTTTTGGCTTCCATTATATTTTACTTGATGTCGACTATGTTTCTCGTTGGATTGAAGCCATACCCACACACACAAACGACCATCGAGTTGTCATTCCTTTTATACAGAGTCACATTTTCGCTTGTTTTGGGGTACCTCGTGCTATTATTTCTGACGGCGGTTCCCATTTTATTAATGCCCAGTTTAAAACTTTACTTAGAAAATATGGGGTTACACATCGTATTTCTACACCTTATCATCACCAGACTAATGGGCAAACCAAGGACTCTAATCGGGAGATCAAAAAGATCCTTCAAATGACAATCCGACCCGATAGGAAGGATTGGTCTTCTCGTTTAGATGAGGCTTTGTGGGCCTATAGGACTGCCCACAAAACACCAATAGACATGTCACCATACAAACTTGTTTACGGGAAACCCTATCATCTTCCCGTAGAAATTGAACACAAGGCCTATTGGGCAATTAAAGCCTGTAATTTAGACCTCTTGAAGGCTGGTGAAAATCATAGGTTGCAGCTTAGTGAACTAGAGGAATTACGTCATGATTCCTATAAAAGTTCAAAGCTGTATAAGGAGAAACTTAAAGCCTTCCACGACAAATTCATTTCCCGTAAATCCTTTGCACCTGGTCAGAAGGTGTTGTTATTTGATGCCCGTTTGAAGCTCTTCCCGAGTAAACTTAGGTTTAAATGGCAAGGGCCATTTATTGTAGTTAGAGTCTTCGACAACGGAGCTATCAAAATTACCGAACCCAACAAGGATCAACCCTTCAAAGTCAATGGTCAACGTCTTAACCTTTCTTGGATCACATCCTTTGGGTCTTGTTGGAGAATGTTACCAGCTCCACTAGGGTTTTCTATCCAACCACACTTGTACATAGCTATTTCCTATTTTTACCCTTTTTAATTTTCTTATACACTTACTTTTAAAATTTCACTTCATATCATATTGATTACCTTCATTTAGTCCGACTGACCACTCTGACCTTTGGTCAGACTTGAAATCGTCTGCATAGAGATTTTTAATCTCCTCTTTTCGGCTCCTTCCATCACCTTATACTAAATGAAGTGAAATATTTTTCACCCTTCTTACAATGAGGACATTGTAAAATTTTGACTTGGGGGGGTGTTGAAGTGAAATTTTCAATTTAAGTGTTAGTTTAAGAAAATAATAAAAACACATAAAAATCAAATATCCACAAAATTTAAAAAAATAATAATTCTAAAAATGGTAAAAATTTTAAAAAAATTCAAAAGTTTCATAAAAATTTGAAATTTTTTTTTGAAAAAAAAATCATAAAAAAATAGAAAAAAATCTTATATACATAAAAATAAAAATATATAAATACAAAAATCTAAAAATAAAATTCATTAAAATAATAAGAGGGGAATATTCATCATTATTAATAAAGAAGAAAAGAAGAAGAATGTATATATATTATAATTAAGAGCTTTAATTTTCTTTTAGGTCAGAAGTTTAAAATGTATATAATATATATAAATATTAAAGAGCATTCAATTCTTAATTAGATTTTATTTAAACATTTTGTAAAAACACACTTTTGTGTTTAAAATTTTTAAAATAAGATTTTATTTGAATTTAGGAATCTTTTAAATCTTTTAAAGATTTGTTTTTCTATTCTTACTTGAATTAAGAAAATAAGTGTGTTAAGATTTTAAACTTAAGTTTTGGAATTGAATTATAACTTTTTAATCAATTAGATTAAGCAATCCTTTTGCTTTTTGAAAATTTGATTTTATCATAAAGTTAAGTAAAAAGCCAGATATTCAGAGTTAATTAAATAGAGAGTTGGTAGAATTTTAGTTTACAAAACTTACAAGGTAGAGATAAATAACTAGACTTGGTAAACTTTATCTTGACGGATCCTATAGGAGGAAACTAAGAATTTGAAAAGCCTAAGAGTAAAGGGTATTGTTGTCCAAGCTCTGGTTTGAGAGATAAGTAACCTAAACATCTAAATTCACTCACATAGAATTGTCTTGTTGACATTTGAGACCGCGAAAACACAGAGGTTAAGAGATCAATTCTAAATCCTCTTTAGTCCAAGGATTTTCATGGGGCAGTTCTTGAAAGGGTGAAGGATGTGCCACTCACCTAGAAAAAGGATTTGGAGAATAATGGTAGTAAGAAAAATGAGAAGGGGGGAAAAGAAAAGAAAAAGAAAAAAAGTAAAACACCCTGCAGTTAAGTACCTCGCTAAAAATGGGTACTTATGCAGTTTTCCATAAATAAATAAAAGCATCTCAATACAAATGGATGCTACCCTTCCTTCCATCAAATAAAAAGAACACCTCGCTACAAATGGGTGTTCTAACCTATAGAAAAAAGAAAAAAAAATATGGAGAAAAAAAAATTAGGAATAAGAGACCCAGTGGTCCACCGGGGAGATATACACAAAAAGTGTTGACCTCAGAATAGAAAACTGGTGAGGAGAAAGCAACCAAATCTGAGTAAGGCCAAGCCAAAGGCTTGAATTGGAATAATTGGGATTGGAAAGTGATGTCTTAATATCTGGATTTTTGCAACTTTGGATGTCTTTAGGATAATTCTCTTCACTAAGCATAGATGTTTTAAAATCATAGCTACTGAACCTTGGTATTGGGCGGTGAAGCCTAAGAAATTGGGTTTTGAAGATTTTAAGTTGAGACCTAAAGGAGAAGAATTGACAGAATCCTAGGTCTAGAAGTTAATCTTTAGTGTTGTAGGCTAGTAAATTAGAGTTTTACTACTCTAGGTTTGATTAATAATGAGTATCTGGTTAATTTGCTTAAGCTTACACTGATAAAAGTCAAATATCATAAACAAAGGATTAACTTAGGTCTATTTGAGTTTTTGAGTTAAAATTTAATACTCAATCCTTAAGTTTTGTTTTTCTTAAAACACTTGGTATTCTAATTTGAGTTAGGAATAGTTATAAAGATTAAGAGATTTTTAAGGAATTCTAATTTTGAATAAAATTCTTGTTTACAAATTATTTTAAGTGTGTTTTGAAAATGTTATAAGTATAAGTCTAATTAAGAAAATTTTCACACATGCTCTATACATTAATCATTTATATTAAATTTAAAAAAAATTTCTGACCTAAGCTTTCCTCTACATATTTGCTATGTATAATAATTTAAACCCAAGTGCTTTAAATCATCATAGTCTTAGTTAATTTTGCTAGGGACTAGCAAAACTTTGGCTTGGGGGTATGATGAGACACTCATCATGATCTCTAATTACCCCTAATTAACTAGTCTTCCTAGTTAATTAGCTAGGGTTATGAATATATAAAGGTTAATTATAGAATAAGGGATATTTAGTTAAGGACCTTAAAATAAGTTTAAAATGACATTTTATCATTCAATTAACATTATTAATAATTTAGATAATAATTGGACTCGAAATCATATTAATCATTCTCTTAATTAATAAGATAAGTAACTTAAGTATAATGTATACTTAAGTATGTAATAACTTAAGTAATTTTATTTAATCTAATAAATTAATCTAAAAAGGTCAAAAATGTAAATTCAAGGTGTAAACATAATATTTAGCTTATTTTCTAACATATATAAAAAGTTGAAAAAAATCTAAATTAAAATAAACCTTCAAAACCTGGGTTTACATTTTAGTCCTTAATTTTCATTACAGTCGGGTCCTTATTTATCACATAGGTCCTTAGGTTTTATTATTTCTAAGTCCCTCTTCGTCTTCTTCTTCTCTAGCCAAACGAACGGCTGGCGGTAGAGAGTTACCCTACCGCACGATCACTGCCCTGCTGACATCATTCTTCTTTGCCCAAGCTCTTGCAGCTTGCGCTCACCACCTCCACTTGATCCATCGGCCTGGATCAACCAAAAATCCTATTTTTCAGTGGGAGATAACCTCACCGTCGTCGGAGACAACGATGGAGGTTAAGCTCCTCGAGCTTCTTCTTCGGCCAGGCCCCGCCCCTCTTTTCACCCCAAACTACTATAAATACCCCCTCTCACCTCCAATTTTAATCAAGTTGGCTCCCTTCCTTCCTCTAACACTGTAGCAGACTTCGATAGGCTATTCTTCCAAACCTTTGGCCATCCCCCATTCCATCTTCCGACTTCCTCCGTCCATCTTAAGTAGCTGAGGAAATTCACCGTGGTCTTCCGCACCTCTGACAAAGGCGCCGACCCTAGGATTCCTCCACTCCACCTCAAATTTACCCGCCGGAGATCTTTCTTCAACCATCTAATTTCGTCGTCTGCCATGAGACTTCGGTGGAACCCTATTGACCCCTTCGTCCAGGTAACAGTAGACTAGGAGTAGGAGTAGGAGTAGGCTAGCTTAGTTAGTTACTTTAGTTAGTTAGGTTAGAGTAATTTTAGATTTTAGCTTCATCTCCTCTAACTCCGGCGAGTTCCTTGAGCTCTCCACAGACTTTAATTTTGTCTTTTAACTCATTGTTCACATTTCTACATCTTCCATGTTCACTTCTAATCCACTTAATCGATTAATTAAATCACCTAAATGCCTAATTCAAATCTCACCTTCACCGACTACTTCACTGTCCATAGTGACATTAGTCGGCCTAATTCTGTCTTCACTGGGTTCTTTCATCACATATCATCACTTTAGAACTCTAATCGACATTATATTACCTATTATTTTCATCTATAATTAAACGCCTAAATTTAATTTAGCTCCTGAGCTCGCTGTCCATGGCGGCTCAGGAACATTTCTAACTATAAATTAAACATATATTTATGATTAATAACATCTGTTGACTTGATTTAACTTCTCAATTGAGTAGTTAAATCAAGTCCTGAGCTTAAACCACTTAAATCTTTTAAGAAACAGACTTACTGTCAAATCTTTTATTTCAATGAACAAATGAAGAATTTTAAGGGATACAGAGGTTCCTTGTAACCTCAGGATCATTTCTGGATTAAAAATAATTAATTTTGTCAATCTATTCAAACATTTTACATTTTCTAGACTCACCGGAGCTCCGGCGAGCTCCGGAGAGCCAAAGATGTGTTGCAGCCTCTTAAACTTGCTAAGTGGCTCCAAAACAATAAAATAAGGATTACTGATCATTTTAAAGATATTTGTTTGATGTTTTAACCAATGGAGCTTTAGATGTAACTTCATCTTCCCCAACTCCGACGAGTTGGAGAAGTCTATTATAAGGGATTTGAGAAGCACTTAAGGAGCTCACAAGCTTTAGTGCAAAGCACTGAAGCTATTTTAACTCTCAAAACACTGTAACTACCACTGAACAACTCTGTCGAACACACACCTATTTTAGTTCAGGCGGTGAGCCTGAATCCCTAGAAATTAAGGTTGAAGCACAAATCTGAAGATCTGATTGAGTTCCAGATGATGAGACTCTGGTTGAGACATTAATTTCTTAGGTGGAAGCTCTAAATAGAAAGTCAATTTTCGAGCTTCCAACGTCAAACCTGAGTTTGATTATGGTGTTCTAAGCTTGAATTGAGGAATTAAGATGTGTAAACTGTTTCTGAGATTCAGTTTGATGATCTGAAATCAAATAAAGTAAGCTCAGATGATGTATTTAGTAAAAATTTTATTTCTGTCAAGTTGGGTTACTCTCAAACCCAAACCAACAGAAGCACTGTTTTGATGAAATTCAAACCTAAAACCTGCCCAGATTGATTAGTTAAAATCCTTAGAATTAATCTAAATAGATTAAGAACACTTTAAAGTGTCTATTGCACTTATTGAAATCTAAAAATCAACCTCTGAAGTTTTTAGAAAAGAGAAAAGCTTCTCTGCAGGTTCTGCAGGTCTCAAGAGCTTAAAATCCATCCTAACAGAAGCGGAATTGTTTATATAATATGTACAGACCTTCTAATAAATAAGAGAAGTCCATCTGAGGACTCTCCTGAGTTAAAATACTCTCTAGGCTTTTATAAAACCCGTAGAAATCCCTGATTTCATATATTAAATTGAAGAGCAAAACATCATTAAAACATTAAATTGACCCTAAAATTGTGTAGATTACCCTTAGAGCTTTCCAACAAACTTTAAATCATCCAATTTGGAGCTCTGGGTAGAAAGTTACGATCTATTGAATTCGGGTCTGGAAGGGGAATGTCTGTCCCACCTCGGATATCCACGAGCACGCGCCTAGGTATAAAACTATTTTGTTCCCTTGGCTATGTAGTCATTAGTGCTCGGCGCACTAGTTCCGATTCTGATCTAATCTGAGCATTGTTCTGTGTGTGTGGGCATTAGCTTGTGGGTGTGTGCGCCCTTGGGGGTGTGCGAATGTGAATGTGCCTTAGGAGGGCGAGTGTGGCCTGGGAGGCCGGGTTGAGCCGATGCAGCTCGATACTGTGAACCGACTAAGAAATAAACCAAAACAAACCTAACCGAGATTAGGCGAGGACCGAGTAGGGTCTGGTCCCACCTTGGTCTCAGGGTGCTGTGTATCCTCAAAAGGACCTCGCCGCAAATAAAATAACTTTTGGTTTAAAAAGTAAAAAAACCTGGTTCAACTGAAAGCTTAAGGAAAGAGAAGTCACTGAAGGGTGCAAAGGCTAAGGAAGAAAGAAGCACAGATGCTAAGGAGTGTTGAGAAAAAAAGACTAAGGAATAAAGGAGAAAAACTATGGGAAGAAGAGAAGGCAGGTGAAGACAGAAATAACACAAGAAGGAAAGAAGAAAGAGAGATCGACAGAGAAGAAAATAAAAGAAAAGGAGAAGATTAGAGGCTTAGAAAAATAAAAAGGCATCAATACTTTGTTGATGAAAATAAATGAATTTTCTCTTGCATAACTACTTTTTGTTCTTAATTGTAAAATGCATGCTTTAATTAGATAACTTTTTGCCTTAATTTCTTGGAATGAAATAAAATTGAAAAAACTAGCATGTTCACTTGTTAATAAAGTACAACATTTTGAGTAAATATGTTTCATATGGAATTTTGTATGTTCTTTATAGTTAAATATTTTGACAACATTCATGTTTTGAAAACCAAATTAGTTATACCTCCTAAACTTAAAGAGATAAAAGAAAATTGGTGAATTTGGAGAAAATTATTATGCCTCCCAGTGAAGGACTTGGACTCAACCAGTAAAATTTTTTAAACTGTTAGGTTAATTCAACCCTATATTACACAACTGACACAACTTCGAGTTAACCTAAGTAATTTCTTCTACTCTTAATTAAGTGAAATTAACTTAATTACTTAGTTAAGTGAACCCATGCATCATTTTAATGGCGTCGTTGCCGGGAAGGAAATATTTTGACTCACTCCACTCATCAAAATATTCCCTTGCATTGCTTCGTCTACGTATCATGCCATGCCACGGAGGAGAGCCATTCTACTTCAAGGAGGATGGCCGAGCAAAGGAGAAGGACCTAGGGTGGACTTCCACCCTTGGAGGAGGAGAATTGAAGGTGGTAGCTTCCACCTTGGAGGACACCATCTTGGAGGAGCATAGAAAGGAAGGAGTTAGAGGACTCTTTTCAAGCCTGACAGCTACCAGGCTTGGAGCAAGAAGCCATCATCTTCTTCACCATTTCATTTAGAGGATTTGTATTTTTATCTTCTTGCATTTCAAGTAGATTAGAAGCTTTCCTCTATGAGTTTTGTGTAGAACAAGTTCATTTTAATTCAAGTTGCCTTCTTTCAATTTTTGTTGCATAGCTTTTTATAATTTTTTTTTCTAGCATTTGTTTCACTCCCTCTCCCTAATTATTCTAAGCCTCCACGTGCCTAGGGTGAGCATAGGGAGAGACTCTACCTGTCACCTAGGTTTAGCTTTATTAAATTAGGTATTAGTTGTTTTTCAGTTATCAACAAAAGCTTGCATGTTGCCTTTATTTCAAAAATCTATAAAAAGTATATATTGAAAAGAACAAAAAGAAAGTTGAGATTTATTTTCTAAGCAAGAGAGTTAATTTCTGCAAACTTGCCTCCTTGGACGACCCTAGATACTCCCTTATCTAGAATATAAATTTAAAAGCGTATGCGATTTCACGTGTTACAGTGACATTAAAAACCCTAATTACAAATCATGCTAAACTTTGCATCAGCTAGGAATTAGGCACATGTTGGCGCCAATATGAAGGGGTACCTAGGGAGTTTTTGGAGCCAACATGAAGGGGCGTGTGGTGGTGGTTAGTATGGGTTGGTGCCAAAAGAGATGGGTTAGGTTAGGGTTAGTTAGGGTTAAGGGGGAAGGGTGGACGGCCATGGAGTTGGAGTAGGTTGGGAGCTTAGCTAGTAGAGTAAAGGTGGTGGAGCTAGGGTTTCATGGAGGAGTTGGAGAAAATAATCTGGAGCTAGTGGCTTCTACACTTGGAGATGAATCTACTTAGGCAGCTTCATGGGGAGCTCAACTACTTAGCTAAGCTACCTGGTTCTTATGCTAGTAGGTAGGCTTGGGTAGTTGAGCTAAGTTGAGCTGGTCTCAACCTAGCTGGAACTAGGTTGAGCTAGAACTGCCTCTGATGGGAACTCAAGGGCTAGCTAAGATACTAGTTGACAAGTAGTAGCTTGGTTAGCAAGGAGTTTAGCTGCCATAAAATAGCTGGAGCTGGAAAGTGTTGGGCCTGAGTTGAGATGGACTTTTGTCAACTTAGTTGAGCTAGCTAGAGCTACCAGTCAACTGATGGGAGCTAAGATGAGCTATAATCAACTAAGTTGAGCTGGATCTAAACTGGCTTGAGCGGGGTTGAGTTGAGATGAGCTGCCTTGAGCTACCATTCAGCTAAGATGAGCTGAATGGAGCTAACCCTAGTCCAAGGGAGCTAGTATCCAGCTATAATGAGTTGGAATTGGCTACGTCCTAGCTTGATTGAACTTCCCCTTTACCAGTTGCCTTCAAAAGTGCTAGGGCTTTAAAGATTTATCAATCTGTTTGTCCCTAACACTCCAACAAACACATTAAAAACACAATAAAATATGCAATGCACGCCTAACCTAATTGATGCCTAAATGCAACCCAAAAACCCATTTGTGGAGCAAAATCCTAAGAGTAGGTTTGTTTTAATGCATAAGAATGATGATAAACTGACATTTATTAGGTCCAAATTAGATTAACACCAAAATTTGGGTCCAATCGGAGTCCATCTTGACCTAGTTTGCAATTTAATCCCTAAAATCTCTATTTCCCACATTCAAGCCCCTAAGTTTCAAGTTTCTTGCACTTACCACCCTATCTTTCTTGTAATCTTCAACGTTAGGTCCCTATCGCCATTATCATGTGAACAAAGCCGTAAACCCAAAGCTCAAAGTCCTTCAATCAGATAGTTCTCTTCAATTCTACAACCAATCCCTTCCAAACTTAAAAGGAGCAATCACAGGGGGATCCCCTACGATTTAAATCTACTTTTGTGCCTCAATGTGGCACCAACAACTTTTGGCAGGCTTAAGAAATCCATGAGAAAATCCAAGCCAAATCATGATGAATTTGTGATGAATCATCCTAATTGAGCTAAAATCCGAGCTCTATATAAACTCTAGATCATTCCATGACTAATTTGAGTTTGGTTCCGGCCTAATTCCCCTACTTCTCTTCTCTGGCCACCTCTGTTGCAGCTTCAGCGACTATCCTCCCCTATCCTCCTACAGCATCCCAACAAACAAATTGGGAGTGCCTCCTTATCCCTCGTCATCATCCGCCTATCGCCAACCACAACAGAGGCTCTTTACCCCTCTCCTCATCATCCAATCTATCACCGAAGGTTTCTTCGTCCACGACGCTGGTGAGTCAATCCTGATGGTAGCACCATCATGAACCATAACTAGCTCTATTTAGTCATAATCAAATGACAAATGCTCATACACAGTTGCCGGAGAGTCATAATTCCATGCATATCCATTCTGAGAGAACACTAAATCATGGTTAATTCCATAGTTTTAATATCATATCATGAATGCATAGTAACCACAGGGTTCTCCAAGGGTTAATCTAAGGTCAAATGAGCATTAAAGTATAATAAGCGGGTCCACACAGACAAAAATAGGGTTTCACGCATTTTGAGAATCAAATCAGCACACAAAACACTAAATTCAGACCTGCAAGAACACTAAATCATGGTTAATTTTGTAGTTTTAATATCATATCATGAACGCATAGTAACCACAGGGTTCTCCAAGGGTTAATCTAAGGTCAAATGAGCATTAAAGTATAATAAGCAGGTCCACACAGACAGAAATAGGGTTTCATGCATTTTGAAAATCAAATCAGCACACAAAACACTAAATTCAGACATTCTTAAATTATAGAGGTTTTTTTCTGGATAAAATTCATCTAAATCTCCTAAAATTTATATAAAAATATTCCCTGAGGTTTGGTATCCTTGATTTGACCATTTGAACCTATTTTGACCTTGAACAGTCACAGATAGATTTCTACCCTAATTTGGGTTTCTAAGCAAATTACCCAGTCAAACTTGGTCAAAACTAAAATTTGACTTCACCATTATATTCTTTGGGTTCAAATTAGGTTTGTACCAAAATTTGAATCCAATCAGAGTCCATCTTAACCTAGTTTGCATTTCAGTCCATTTAAACCCTATTTCTTTCAGACAGGCACCTAACTTTCGAAACTCCTTGCATATCTGTCACTAACTTTGTCATCTTCTTTGCAAAACGACCCTTGCTGTCATTAGAGGTCAACCAACCTCCAAGCCGACTTTGACCACACCTAAACCTATTCAAATTATCATCAAATCCCACCAAATTTGGTGGGATTGATGTTCACACTATGAGGAATTGATTGGGACCAATCTTGGCTCCCAGATCTCAACCGTGCATCCTAGCAAACCCACGAGATTCATGGGTATCTTGTGCTTCAATCACAAGCCAATTTTGGCTTCTTTCCTTGTGTAGAGCTTGCCCTAAGCTCCATAAAAGCATCCCCATTGCAATGCTACATTCCTTAGCTTGATTTTTGACCTCAAATCTTCAAGACTTGCCTCTCCGGCCACCTCTGCTATAGCTTCGGTGACTCCTCTCTCTGACTTCCTCGCCCGCTTCCACATAATATAGGTAGAAAAACTATCTTCCTCACCTTCCTCAGCTCCTTGCTAGCCATGGTAGGAGTCCCTAGACCCCTCTCGTCATCGCTGCTCCACCATCGGTGCTTTCACCATCTCCGGCGCCAGCCAATCACAGCTGGTGCCTCTCCTCACCTCCATCATCCACTAGCTAGGTATAATCATTCCTCTCCTTCTCCTGAAACTCCCTATCTCTTTCTCTCCCTATTTTGACAGCCAATACATGCTCTCCCTTTCCGTCTTCCTCCGCTCCGACAACGCTCCAGTGAAGCCTTTCGCATGCCACAGACCATCAACCACCATCGTGCCACCTCCAAAACATCAGTCACACCTCCATGACTAAAGCCCCTCTTCATATTTTACACTTCACCCACTGAAAACCTCCATCGAACTAGCACATCATCTCCACCTCTGTCAGGCCACCACATGCCCCCACACACCACACGGACACTACCACCACCTTCGTCATCCTCCGACGATTCTCCTGGACTATCTGATTCGGGCCTAGCACCTGTGTTCATGAGTTTCAGGTCTCACCATCAGCGCCTGTCACCGCCATCATCTCCAGCTCCGTCCGCCTTACTCCAGCCTTGCTACCACGCCCAGGTGCTACGGACTCAACCCAGGGGCACATCTGCAACAACAATTGAAGGCAACAGCATCAGCAACACCTTCAATTCCTTTGATCTTGGCTATTGTTTCGCAGGAGCAAAATAGGGTGGGACATAGTCCCAACTCAGAAGTGAAAGAGCAGCTCTAGTGCATAAATTGATTTTGTGATTCCTACTCTTCGCCCAAGTACACAGGGGGGTCAGGTTCCCCGCTCACTCATCTCACGCCTCGCCCGCGATCATGCCCGTAGGTCTGGCCACTATTCAGGATCTGATTACCTGCCTTACCCAAATATATACTCAGTTATCTAAGAGTGATGAGGAGAGATTTGTGAGAGGAGGGGGGAGGGTTTTCCTATGCAACCCTTAGCCTTGGGCGTGTGCTAAAGACAAAGAGGCTTTACACTTACCCTCTAGGTGCCTCTGTGTGTGCTGTGGTGAGAAAAGCCTTGGTCTTGAGAAAGGCTTGAAGAAGAAGAGAAGGCCTTGAGAACTTTGCCTTCTGTGGTGTTGAGCCTCTTCTGTTAAGGCGTTTGATGCCTTGTTCTTTCATCTAGGGTTTGAGGTTAATTCTACTGGTACTGTTGGAACATTTAATTACTTAAGTTAGCATGGATTATTGATTGAAGTTACTGTTGAGAAATTTGAGTAATTTGAATATGAGATGTGCTTAATTACAGAGATCTAAATGGTGACCTAAGTCACCACTTTCTAGGTTTCTTCTATTCTTCTAACAAGTTTTATTCATTGCATATCTGTTATTGTGCTAAATTTACTATGCTCATCTATTCTGAATTGAGATTAATGCATGAATTTCACATTTGCTTCCTGCGAACAACCTTGGACTCATACAACATTTTGGCACCATTGCTGGGGTACAACGCACAATTCACCATTAGTCTAATCTTTCTTGATTTATTTGAGCACAAACTTTCCCTTTCTATTTAGATTATGATTTTGTGAGGTACATCACGAAAAGATCTTCCACATAATCAACCATTCAAGGGGCAGGTAAACTTTCTCTTCTCCCTAATCAACCTTCTAATCTTGGGAAAGGGAAAAGGAAACGCATAAATTAGGATTCACTTGCCTTATTTCTATAGTAATTATCATTCAAAGGCAAAAGTTTCCTGATTTGTGTACTTAATTTGATATGTGATTGAAGTGAGACAATTTTTTTAGAGATCCCTATCCTGATTTCCTATATCTATTAGGGATTTACACTTAAATTGTATACATCTTGGACTACTCACTTTCTTGTTTTAGTCCAAGGTGCTATTCTTGATATCAAATTAGACTTTGAAATAGAACCAATTAGGGTTTCTACTTTAAGGTTTTGAAGTGTTAGTATACAATTGCTTGGATTAAAGGAAATTTATCTTCCTACATTTGGGTGCTACCCAAGCATTTGTTTGAAAAGATCTATTGAAGGAAAACCCTAAAATCAGTCTCTAAATTCACTTGAACCCTAAAATTTTAGACCTAATAACCTGAGAATTAATTTAGAGTGATTTTTGGGTCTTGACCCAAATTTCATCCTCCATCCTTTAGGGTAGGTCAAGTGAAGTTGGTCTAGTTTGTGGGCCAAGCAACCTCCAAATTAGGTCATAAATTGAATCAACTTTTAATCAAGTGAAATCCAAGGCATGAATTAAAACTGAAATTCGTAGACTTAAGGTCGCAATTCATACATTCCAGTCTACTTTGAACCGTAGTGACAAGGAAGGTCGGGTGGGGGAAACCCTACAACTCATGGAATGCTCTACCATGTAGAAGTCTTTGTAGGGCTCTCCCTTCCTGGTTGCCCAAGAACTTCTCGGGTGTGTGGATTTTTAATTCAGTGGTATCATCCACCTCAAAATAGTCTTAGTCATCCAAAAATCTTTGAGTGCCTTGATTGGGTCAAATTCACATCTAGTCCCTCATCTATTCTTTAGAGCACACATAGGAAAGGTCCTTAGGGTTTTGACCTAGAGGCCTCATTAGAGTTGATCTTCTTGGGGATTTCTGATCTGATCTGATTGATTCAATCTGAACCTAAATTTGATTCTGCATCTTGATCCACCACCTAATTTGAAAATGCAACTTCACAATTTAAGAAGAATTTTTAGGAAACCTGAATCCCAAATGAGCATGAAAGAGAAGATGATAGAGGATGCTCTTAGATATCATGATGAATATTACAAAATCTCATAAACAACAACCTACATTATGAACTGTGATGGAATAATATTTACACAAATGATACATGGTTCAACCCGAGATGAGCTTTTACCAGAATACAATGAATTGTGGATACTACACAATACTGAGTATATACAATGTTTGTCAAATCCACAACTTTAGGAAATACAGTAGGGTCTTATGGAGAAACGTGGGTATATGTTAAATCCATTACAACAAGCCATTGATCAAAAATACCCATATCAACATTCAGGGATTGATGAGACATCTTGGAGTAATATTGAGGATCAATATGATTTCCTAGAGCCTGGGTTTGAAAATAAAGGTTGTTGTGGACCCCCAACCCAAATGGAATCAGATTCAAACTTTGTATAGAATGACATACCAAATTAAACTATGGGTTGGGTGGATCCAGTTGCTGGTGTTCCCAATTATGAACCAGCCTTGGAAAGCCATGAAGCTAGTCCATCAGGCCTTGAATTACCACACACCTATGATGAGCTTGAGTCAGAACCTCTCGAGGATGTAATTCCTACACCTTATCCTGTTAAGATAATCCTTGAAAGTGATTCTGACATCCCAATAGAACCATGTCCAGATGCTAGTGACCCGATTCCTAACCCTGACCTAAAATTTAGATTTGAGCCTATTTGGGACGATCATGAGGCCCAATGTGATGAGAATCATATTTTAGATTTGGACTATGATTCTGGGTCCATATTTGATGAGTACTATTTATGATCGCTGAATTGGTATTTTAAGAGTATCGCATTGTAATATAGTCGAAAAAGCATTCAAAACAAATATAATTTTATTACTCAAAATTGAAATCTGAGGTCGAACATAGGGAACAAATTTGCTGTTTAGAAATCAAGATCACAATTCAGAATTTAAAAGAATATGCAATAATATCAATATCGCAGTGCAAAAATATAGGAGTGATTGGCAATGTAGATCAAAAATACTCAAGAATTCAATGTATATGAATATGAATAAAAAATTGGACGTCTATGCTCCTTCTGATTTCTTCTCTCTCTGATTCTCTTCTCTTCTTATTTTTCCTTTGCGAGCTTTCTTTTCTTTCTATCTTTCTTTCTCTGTCATCTTCTCCCTTCTTCTTCTTCCTTTGGCTTCTATCTTCTTTAGCTTCCCTGCCTTTCTCTTTTCTCTTCCTTTGCCTTTCTCTGTTGGCTGCCTCTTCTCTTTCTCTCTTTGTCTTTATCTTCTCTTTCTTGACTTTTGCCTTCTTAGCTTCTCCTTCTTCTTCCTTAAGCTTCTTCCTTATCTTCTGCGGCCCTTAGCTTTCTCCTTCTTCCTTAGCTTCTCCTCCTCTTCTTCCTGCAGGTGTTGACGTGGCTTGCTCGATTGTGTTTTAACAGTTATTGCATCGTAGTATAGGTGATCAAGCGTCGTCAACAAATAAAAGTTTTCATTACTCGAAAATCGGAGTATCCGAGGTCGAACACAGGGAGCAATCGGAATTTACTACTAATATCAAGTGTAATTGAACACTCTAATTTACTCAAAAGTTTAATTCAAATGCATTTAAAAAGTAATCCAGGCAAAAGAGTAAAATTGGACGTCTGATCACAAGATCAGACATCTTAAAAGTATTTTCCTCCTTTGATTATTCTTCTTTTCTCTTCTGATTCTGATATTTTCTTTCTTTCTCTGCAGTCTCTCTTCTACCTTCTTCTTCTTTATATCAACGGGTCTTCTTCTTCTTCCTTGGTCTTCTTCTTTGGTTTCTGTCTTGGCCTCTCTTCTTCCTTCTCTTCTCTCTTCTGCGAAGGCTTCTTCTTCCTTAGCTCTACTATACTTCTTCTCTTTTTCCTTCGCCTCTTCCTGCTCTTTTCACTGGCTTCCTTCCTTCTTCATTTTTGCCTTTTGCTTCCTTCTCTTCTTCCCTTTGCTAGCAGCGGCTAAGTGTTTGCTTCACTCTTCCTTCCCTGCACAACCACAGCAAGGTACAACAAAACCTAACCCCTCTACCCACACCCACGCGTCTCTCTCTCTTTGTAAACCACCCTCAGCAAGCTCTCCCAGAGTCGGGTTAACGGGTCGGATCGCGTGCCCGTGACCAGGCGCACCAGTGTGTGGGTGATGCGCGAGGTGTGCTCAGGGTCGGGTCGGATCGCGCCAGATCTGCGTGGTGAAATCGCGGATGAGGCACCATGAAATAGGTGAGGGACCTCACCCCACGTGCTTTCGGAGGCGAAGAGAAGATATGACAAAATCAATTTAAACCACGCCAGCGCCTTGTAGGTTACCAATGTGGGACTATTAGTCCCGACCTTCTCTCGCGCGCGCCCGCAAAACTCTCTCCTTCAATTGCCAAGGTTGCGGACTTCGTTGCGTTTCTCGCTGGACCAGATATCTTTGCAATGCCTCCCCGAGTGAGCTGCACCTAGAGCCTGGCCGTCTTGAAGCCTGAAGCGAGCTTGGAGCTTCTTCAAGTCGCCGTCAATGGCGGCAGGGGCTATGAATCTATCAGACATGAAATGAGCCTCTCGGCTTAATCAGATCACCGGGGGACCTTCGCCTTGTCATGGCGAAGGTGAAGGGCAAGGTGGCAGGCTGCGGGGTGGCCTAGGCATGCGTGCCTAGGTCACCCTGTGGCCGGATGGATGGGTGAGTTCGGGGGAGCGATGGGGAGGTGTAGCATGGCAGTGGAGGGGCAGAGTGTGTTCAGTGTGGTGAGGCGAAACTTTTGCAATGGTCGGCGAGGCGTGTGGGGCTGCGGAGCGACGAGGACGCCTCACCGGACGGTTGCCGGAGGGATGGAAGATGACGGTGGACAGACGTTATCGAGGGGCAATCAATTGAAATAGAATGGGGAAAAGAAAGAGGGGAAGTTGTGGAGTAGTTCTAACCTAATTGTATTGACGAAGGGGGTGGAGAGGCGGATGGCTGTACCTGCTGTCGTCGGAGAAGAAGATGCCCAGTGGAGGAAAACGGTGGCGACGACGGGGCTGAAGCAGCGCACGCGGGTATTGCACGACGAGGAGGAGAATGAGGAAGAAGTCTCTGCCACTGGTTTTGTGGCAGAGCGAAGAGGAAAGGAAGGAGAGCTCGCCAGAGCCTGCTGGACACCTTGGCTGGAGAAGGAGATGAATTTGAGGTGGAATCCAACCAAGTTGAGCTAAAAATGAGTGGTCGGGTTTGGGGGTTCTTTTATTGTCATTGGGCCGTGTGTTCAGAGCTTGGAGGGCACGTATCCGTCTCCGAAGGCTCGCTGGAGAAGGAAAGTGGGTAGATACCCACATCTCTCATGCATTCGCACAAGAGATTGGGTTCACACCAGGGATCAAGACTGGCCTCAGATGGAAGGGAATTCCTCAGAGAATCTCCCTTCCATTTCTGGGAGGGGGTCTCAGAGGAATCAGAGAGTATTCCCTCTGTAATCCTCGCCGGAGCAGGATTCTACCACGATAATGGCGGAAGGACCTGATTGCAAAGGTGGTGAGGTAATTAGGGGGCTCTCAGCAATGATTTTCAAAAGATAGGGACCAAATTGTGATTAGGGTATACTGAATTGCAAAGTAGGTTAAGATGACCTCCCCTTAGGTCCAAATTTTGGTAAAAACCTAATTTTGACCTAAGGAATCCAATAGTGAAGTTGGATTTTAGGTTTGACCACTTTTGACTGAACATTTTGCATAAAAACCCAAATTAGGTCAATTAATGAGCTAGGACCCTAATCTAGGTCAAAATGGGTTCACAAGGCCAAATTGAGTGTTCTAAACCCTAGGGGATATTTTTCCATGATTTTTAGAGGGTTTACTTGATTTTTATCCAGACCGGAACCTTGTTAATTTAAGCGGGTTTGTTTTAGGGTTACCAAATGTCATTTAATTCCTAGATTGCACATGAACCCATTTCTGATTGATTCAACCCACTTTTTATTTCATTTAGACCATTTGACCTATGTTTTATCTCTGAGAAATCCCATTTATGTACTGCAATGGTAAAATTACAGTTTTAACCTTTATCTCATGTTTTCTTCCCAGAATACTTATTCCTTCATTTAGGCCTTCTACTATGTTATGTAGGAGCTTTTATTCTCTTTATTGGGTCAAAATGAGCTAGTTATGGCTCATGATGAGGCTCTCATCATACCCCCATGTCTAGCTTTTGCTAGTCCCTTAGCAAAATTTCAAGGTTTTAACTTCCATTCTAGACCCTGAGTGTCTATCAACAATCATGATAAGTGCTTCTCCTTTTCTTTCGTGATTAGGTCGGAATGCCGACAATAGGCCTAGAGGTATTCAAGTACCAACCAAACTCCGGACCTGACCTGCTTTAGCCTCAGTCCTCCGCAAAGGTTTCTAAGGCCCACAGAAACTAACCTAGGGTTTGTTGGATTCCGCGGTTAAAGCACCCGTGCTTTAGACATTTTCGGCCAAGGTTCAGTTTGCAGTGCATTTTTGTAAGAGAGAGATAGAAGATTTATTTGTTTGGAGAGCTTTCTCTCTCTTTTTTTATTTCTAGCTTCGAATTAGCTTCTCAACACGGTCTGTATCGGATTCCTTGTCCCCATCATCAATCCTCAAGGGTTCCTGGCTATCGATGCTTCGAGATAGCATCGCCCATGGCAACCCCCAGAACCCTGGCTTTCGAGATTTCGAGATAATCCCGCCCATGGCGTTCCGTGGCTGAATTCAGACCCTGGCGATCGACATTTCGTGATAATGCCGCCCGTGGTATCTGAACCAGCAGAGTGCTTACATGCCCCCAGTAGGATATTTAAATATCCTAAGAGACAAGCACCGAGGAGACGATATGTTGTTACGCATCTTCGAGGGGAATTTCCTGCCTCTCCGCGCTGGGAACTTGTCCAAATCAACTTGTGTTGATTGGCCGCTCCTAATCTAGGTGACTTTTTCAGAACATTAAACGCTTTTGCGTGGTTTGGATATTTATGTGCACTGAACCAGACTGTGTGTGAATTTGGGGTGCTTAGGTTATCGAATCCTACAAACCGAAGGTCAGTTAACGAGGTCGAATACTTCCTAAGCCTTAGACCTAATACTTAAGCTTCGCATTTTCCCCAACCTCTTGAGGATTATCCAAATTTTAGCAGATACGTGAATTTTTAAGCTAAAGAATCTAGCCCAAGAGGCCTAAGACCAGCGTTCCCGCTAATCTCTTGTTATGTCTCCTTAGCACTTTTCTTTTATTTCTTTTCTTGATCTGGTCTAGAACTTCAGTTACTTCCTTAATCTTTCACCAATGACTATTTCTTTTTCTTTCTCATTTTGTGCTCCTTTTTGTCATTTTTTCTCTTTTTCTTCTCCTTATGTTTATGTGGCTCACAAAATTTCCTCCCTCCCCCATTTTTTTTTTGTTCTTTTTCATAATTTTTCAAGTTTTTTGTGTTTTTGACATATGTGAATTTTTTGTGTGTGAGAATCCTTCTAATTTTTTCTTAGTTCTGTATGTATGCACTTTATCACCCCCCCATGCCTAAGTTTTGCAATGTCCTCATTGTAAACGGAGGGTGTGAAATAGTGTTGAGGTCAGGGACTTAGAACAGGATATATCGGGTGGGTGAATGGGTCGAAAATGACTGATGCGAACGATTTTAAGCTCTGGTACGTGTACCAGAGGTGGGATCAACTGTCTAAGGCTGAACTCAAGGTGCAATGGATGTGGAGTATAGACGGATAATCAGACAGGTCTCTATTTTTGGGATGACGGGTTGCCTCCCGTTAAGCACTAAATTTAATGCCTTCAACCGAGTGGAAAATGGGGTGGAGGAGTGGTCAAATCAACAGAATTTTGTAAAACAAGCACCTTGATTAAGAGCCTGGTTGGTCCAACCAGGTGCTTGTTGAGATCAGTAGGCTGATGATGCAGCCCAAACCCAATAAGTCTGGTGGGTTGATAGATGTAGATCAACAGATGTGGAACCCACCATATGTAGTGAAGTTCAAATGAATATGGAAGTGAAAACTCGGGTTTAGGCTGAGTCGACTCAGCCTGGTCAGAGTAGGGTTCCGAAAAATAATCAATGTAAGGTGTGGAATCCCTACAAGGGTGATCAAAGAATGTTGGCTCCTATGTTTCGGTCTGATCAATGCCCGATACACAATATAGATATGGAGTTGAATCATCTACAAACGGCTCAGTGAGTGGTGAATTAGAATATAAATTGAGTCCAGTTGCGAGTCGAGGTAAAGAACGGGTTTTGATTGGTTCTGTATATGTGGAGCAGGTGGCTTCAAAGAAAATTGGCTTATTATAATTAGGAAGTAGATTTTCTCCGATGTTATGGTCAGATTCAAAATCGTCGGAGAGTTTGCGAAAATCAAAATCGAAATGAGATTCAAGATCAGGAGTTCCACCACCATAGAATAAATCATATGTTGTAGATTCAGCAGCCTGACTGGGGTCTAGCCTAAATGTTAATTCTAAGCTTAAAAAGGTGTCCCTATTTGGTAGAGGCTCAGGTTCTAAGCTAGTAGGGTAGATCCAATTGAAACCCCACTCGTCCAACTCCTCCATTTCTGTGTCGTAGATTGGCATGACTTCCGAAAAATCGATTCGTTCCTCTGAGGATGTTGGCGAGGGATACTCATCAAATAAAGGCCCAAAATCATATTCTTCATTAAAAGATTGATCTTCTTCATATGGGGCCTTGAAATCTTCAAAATAGGTTTCAGATCTAGATTCTAGGCTTCAGATGTGGGTTGAATTACTAGAATCTAGGTCTGAATAACCTTCGAGGGTCATTTTATCAGGATAAGGGACGAAATTTATACCCTCGAGAGGTTCAGTTCTACTCTCATATTTGCAGGAGTTTTGGATTTCTAGAATGGGCTCATCATGGTATTTTCCTACATTTGGAGCTTCCCAACCTTCTTCAATATTAGGCACATTGTATTCTATTTGGGTTGGGAATCCACAACCATTTTGTGCCTTAAACCCGAGATCAGATTTATCCTCGATGTTGTCCCAAGATGGTTCATCCTCTGTTTGTGGTATATACAGGTACTTCTGGTCAATAACTTGTTTTACTAATCTCATTATCTCTTCCCATTTTTCAAGACTATCTTGGTGTTGCTTCCAAAGTCGAGGATTTCTCATACATTGAAGGTATTCAAGATTGTGCAGTTTTTCTATCTCAATGTATGCAGTAATGATCAAGTCACAGGTTGATCCTTTTGTGGCTTCTGCTAATAGTACTTGGGCACAAGTTATTATAAAGGTTGTGGTTGTTGGGACATCAACCTGAATGTTTCCTACTGGTGTTGAGGTTTCTTCTTTTTCATAGAATTTCAGGGCATCCTCAATCAATTTATTTCTCATGGATCTCTGATATTCAGGTTTCTTGAATGGTGGTCCTAAGTGGTTTGGCTGCATATTTGGATCAGGTGGTGGAATCCAGATGTAGAATCAGAGTTTGAATCAAGATGTAGAATCAAGTTATGAAGCAATCAGATCTGAATAATGAGTCCCACTAAAAATGTGTGTGTGTGCTCTAAAGAGAAAAGATGAGGGACTGGAGATGTTTTTGACCCAATCAAGACACCCAAAGACGTTTGGATGACTATGGAGGTTCGGGGCGGATGGTACCCCTGGATTAGAAAGTCGTCCACCTGAGAATTACCTAGGCAGGCAGAGAGGGAGAGTCCCGCAAAGACCCCTACACGGTAGAGCATCCCCATGGGTTACAGGGTTTCCCCCACCCGACATCTCTTGTCACTGAGATTCCAGGTAAACCAGAATGGGGACCTTGACCTCTTAAGTCTACCACTTTTATTTCAAAGGTGCTTTAGGGTTCGCACTTGAACTTTAGATGTTTTGATATTGTGACCTAATTTAGAGGTTGGTTGACCCAAGGGGTCAACTTCACCTGACCTGTCCTATAGATGGCAGAATGATTCTAGGTTTGGAGCCTAGAGATCACCCTGATTTGACTCCCAGGTTATTAGGTCCAAAAATTTTAAGATTCAAGTGATTTTAGAGCTTCTTTTTCTTTAGGGTTTGTCTTGTTTAGATCTCTTCAATCAAGGTCTTGGTTGACACACTGATGTGGGAAGGTTTATTTCCTTTTTTGTAGGCATGTGTGACTAACACTCCAAGATCCTACTGTAGAAACCCTAATTTGGTTCTATTTCCAATCCTTTTTTTTTACAAAAATTCTCTTTGGACTTTAAAAGCAAGAAATGTGTTGTCCACAGAGATTAAGCGTGATTTCTATTAGGCACATGAATTTGTGGGATGGAATCTAAAAAATCTCTCCAACTTCAAGAAGATTTGAAAAATTTTCGCAAAATTAGGAAATGTTTGCCTTAAAGATGGTGATTACTATATAAAGAAGGCAATTGATTCCTAAATTGATTTTCTTCCTTTTGTCTTTCAAAGCTTAGGGGATAGTTTTAAGGAAGAAAAGAAATTACCTGCCCTGGAGTCGTTGACTTGCGGGAGGGATTTTCTCGTGAAATACCTGCAAGATCACAACAAAGCAAAGTAGGGCAAGTTAGTGTTCAATATGATAAAAAGTATGCAGAGACTAGTGATAAATTGCATGTTGCTCCCCGGCAACGACGCCAAAATGTTGACGCGGCTTGCTTGATCGTGTTTTAACAGTTATTATGTCGTAGTATAGGTGATCAAGCGTCGTCAACAAATAAAAGTTTTTATTACTCGAAAATCGGAGTATCCGAGGTCAAACACAAGGAGCAATCAGAATTTACTAATAATCTCAAATGTAATTGAACACTCTAATTTACTCAAAAGTTTAATTCAAATGCATTTAAAAAGTAATCCAGGCAAAAGAGTAAAATTGGACGTCTGATCGCAAGATCAGACATCATAAAAGTATTTTCCTCCTTTGATTGTTCTTCTTCTCTCTTCTGATTCTGATATTTTCTTTCTTTCTCTGCAGTCTCTCTTCTGCCTTCTTCTTCTTTGTATCAACAGGTCTTCTTCTTCTTCCTTGGTCTTCTTCTTTGGTTTCTGTCATGGCCTCTCTTCTTCCTTCTCTTCTCTCTTCTGCGAAGGCTTCTTCTTCCTTGGCTCTGCTATACTTCTCTTTTTCCTTCGCCTCTTCCTGCTCTTTTCACTGGCTTCCTTCCTTCTTCATTTTTGCCTTTTGCTTCCTTCTGTTCTTCCCTTTGCTAGCTGTGGCTAAGTGTTTGCTTCACTCTTCCTTCCCTGCACAACCACAGCAAGGTACAACAAAACCTAACCCCTCCACCCACACCCGCGCGTCTCTCTTTCTTTGTAAACCACCCTCAGCAAGCTCTCCCAGAGTCGGGTTAACGGGTCGGATCGCGTGCCCGTGACCAGGCGCACCAGTGTGTGGGTGATGCGCGAGGTGTGCTCAGGGTCGGGTCAGATTGCGCCAGATCCGCATGGTGAAATCGAGGATGAGGCACCGTGAAATAGGTGAGGGACCTCACTCCACGTGCTTTCGGAGGTGAAGAGAAGATATGACAAAATCAATTTAAACCACGCCAGCGCCTTGTAGGTTACCGATATGGGACTATTAGTCCCGGCCTTCTCTCGCGCGCGCCCGCAGAAATCTCTCCTTCAATTGCCAAGGCTGCGGACTTCGTTGCATTTTTCGCTGGACCAGATATCTTCGCAATGCCTCCCTGAGTGAGCTGCACCTAGAGCATGGCCGTCCTGAAGCCTGGAGCGAGCTTGGAGCTTCTTCGAGTCGCCGTCAATGGCGGCAGGGGCTATGAATCTGTTAGACATGAAACGAGCCTCTTGGATTAATCAGATCATCGGGGGACCTTCGCCTTATCACGGCGAAGGTGAAGGGCAAGGTGGCAGGCCGCAGGGCGGCCTAGGCGTGCGTGCCTAGGTCGCCCTGTGGTCGGATGGATGGGTGAGTTCAGGGGACCATTGGGGAGGTGTAGCGTGGCAGTGGAGGGGTAGAGTGTGTTCAGTGTGGTGAGGTGGAACTTTTGCGATGGTCGGCGAGGCATGTGGGGCTGCGGAGTGACGGGGACGCCTCGCCAGAGGGTTGTCGGAGGGATGGAAGATGACGGTGGACAGGCGTTGTCGAGGGGCAATCAATTGAAATAGAATGGGGAAAAGAAAGAGGGGAAGTTGTGGAGTAGTTCTAACCTAATTGTAGGGACGAAGGGGGCGGAGAGGCGGACGGCTGTACCTGCTGTCGCCGGAGAAGAAGATGCCCAGTGGAGGAAGACGGCGGTTACGATGGGGCTGAAGCAGCGCGCGCAGGTATTGCGCGACGTGGAGGAGAATGAGGAAGAAGTCTTTGCCACTGGTTTTGTGGCAGAGTGAAGAGGAAGGGAAGGAGTGCTCGTCGGAGCCCATAGGACACCTTGGCCGGAGAAGGAGATGAATTTGAGGTGGAATCCGGCCAAGTCGAGCTGAAAATGAGTGGCCGGGTTTGGGGGTTCTTTTATAGGCATTAGGTCGTGTGTTCAGAGCTTAGAGGGCACGTATCCATCTCCGACGGCTCACCGGAGAAGGAAATTGGGTAGATACCCACATCTCTCGTGCGTTCGCACGAGAGATTGGGTTCACACCAGGGATCAAGACTGGCCTCAGATGGAAGGGAATTCCTCAGAGAATCTCCCTTCCATTTCTGGGAGGGGATCTCGGAGAAATCAGAGAGTATTCCCTATGTAATCCTCGCCGGAGTAGGATTCTGCCCCAATAATGGTGGAAGGACCTGATTGCAAAGGTGGCAAAGAAGTTAGGGGCTCTCTGCGGTGATTTTCAAAAGATAGGGACCAAATTGTGATTTGGGTGTACTGAATTGCAAAGTAGGTCAAGATGACCTCCCCTTAGGTCCAAATTTTGGTACAAACCTATTTTTGACCTAAGGAATCCAATAGTGAAGTTGGATTTTAGGTTTGACCAAGTTTGACTGAATATTTTGCATAAAAACCCAAATTAGGTTAGTTAATGAGCTAGGACCCTAATCTAGGTCAAACTGGGTTCACAAGGCCAAATTGAGTGTTCTAAACCCTAGGGGATATTTTTCCATGATTTTTAGAGGGTTTACTTGATTTTTATCCTGACCGGAACCTTGTTAATTTAAGCGGGTCTATTTTAGGGTTACCAAATGTCATTTAATTCATAGATTGCACATGAACCCATTTCTGATTGATTCAACTTACTTTTTATTTCATTTGGACCATTTGACCTACGTTTTGTCTCTGAGAAATCCCATTTATGTACTGCAATGGTAAAATTGCAGTTTTAACCTTTATCTCATGTTTTCTTCCCAATATACTTATTCCATTTAGGCCTTCCACTAGGTTATGTAGGAGCTTTTATTCTCTTTATTGGGTCAAAATGAGTTAGTTATGGCTCATGTTGAGGCTCTCATCAGCAGGAAAACCTACCCCCTACCCACACGCACTCTCCTCTCTTTCTCTCTTAGTTTCCGCTCTCCCAGAGCCACAATCGGTTCTAGTAATCGGGTCGGGTATGTACCCGGGACCAGACCCACCGGCGTGCGGTGGTGGGCGAGGAGTGCAGTTGGGTCGGGTCAGGCTAGGTTCATAGGGCGTGAGTGCGGACGAGGCTGGGTTGGTCAAGTGAGAGGAACCTCACCCCATGATTCGAAGGTGAATAGCTACTGGCAGGAATTCAACTTATGCGGCTTCACTCGCTTTGCAGCCACCGATGTGGGACTAAACGCATGCCCTTTTTAGCGTGCACACGCAGCAGAGGTGATCCACCAATTGCAGTAGCTGCTATGGCCTTTGACACCAATTGATAGCCTAGAGTTGTGCATGAGGATGTTCTGCACAACCTGGGATAGAGACCTGGAGCTGGCAAGGCCTGGAGCTTGCTTCAAGCTTGCTTCAAGCTCTACGCCAATGGCGGAGGATGCCTGTACCTAAAATCACCAAAATGGCCTCACAGCCACGTCAGATCGCTCAGGAAGCTTCGTCGAGGCACAGCGAGTGTGCTGCAGCGTTGAACATTTACGAACGCTATGCTAACGTGTTCGATTTTGGAAGACCTGTCGTTGTAGTTCGAAAGTGAAGAATTCGTGTTCAACAAATGAAATTTATACCAAAATTAAAATTCCGGGTCGAACACAGGGAGGCGGACGTTTGATTTAAAAACTACGCGTTTCTTTTAATTTGTTACAGAATAATTCAATTTAGAACTATCTAATTATTTACAATAAATAGAAGAGAGAGAGAGAGAGTAAGAGAGAAAAAGAATATTACACAGAGAAATCAAAATGAGATGTAGAATAAACAAGGAATTTTTGCATTGAAGAGATTGTTCATTACAACTAAAAAGCATAAAACAATTACTCTAGAAAGCGATAAATTTACTCTAGAAAGCATTAAAATAATGGAGGGAGAAATGTCCTCCTCGACGGTCGCTTGGAGGACGAGTAGATTAATCTAGAAAGTAGTAAAAAGAATAGGGAGAGAGAAATCCTCCTCGACGGTTGCTGGGAGGACGAGCCGGACGGGTCGACGCCTGGACGAAGAAGAACGAAGCGGGACAAAGGAGGATGAAGCAGAAGAACGGGAACGAAGCAGCACGCCGTCGTCGTCGCGGGATCCACTTCCGAAGGGGAACGAAAATTGGACTTTATCTCGCGAGAAGCATCCCGGGTGTGGGACAAGCTTCTCTTGAGCTTTGGAGGGGTAGAGAGGAGAAAGAAGGGATGGGAATTTCGTATGGAGGGGGTCTCCTTTTATAGTTGCAAGGAGTGGGGGCAAAATGGACATTATAACTTCAAAACAATAAATAAGGGGTCTTTAGTGACGGATAAATTCGTCACTAAAGCTCCCTTCGTGGGCGACGTGGCTGGCTCGCGCGCGCAACGCCTGTGCACGTCCATTGATTTTCAGCCGTCTGATCGCGAGATCGGATGGCTTAGATCGCATTCGCGCCCGCTGCTTTACGTGCCCCCTGCGCGTCTGATTGCGCGTTCAATCGCGCGTCCAATCGCACGTCGACGCTATCGGGCGCGCGCAGCTGTTGGATCTCCATCTGATGCTCGTCCACGCCCGCTCGCCCGCGCCTTCCACCCCCTCACCACGGCTCGAACCCGCGACCTCTGCTTCGCCCGCGGCTGCGTTGCTGCTGAGCTACGTGGACGAAATGGTCGCGCGGACGCTTTTAAGCGCAAGCGACCACAGCCGTTGGATCTCCATCTGACGGCGGAGAGCGATCGAGCGGGGTCCTTCAAAAAATGCAAGCGGCCGTTTGGGCGGCTAAGATGGCACCACGTGGCACCATCTTGGCCGTCCATCTTCTAGAAGTTGTAGATGGTGCCACGAATGTCGGATTGACTCGATTTTTGTGTCGTTGGGCTGCGATCGTCGATCCGAATTCATCCGTGTGGTCGGATTTGTCATTTGAAGTGCAGATTTACACCATCCTGGCCCTTGATCTTCTAGGGTTCCCGGGTCACTATATGATGCTACAGATGCCTGATTAGGGCGATCTTGGAGTTGTTGAACTCCAATCGTCACCCTGATCACATCCATACGGTTGGATCTTTGATCCGAGGCCCCGAAAAATGTTTGTCCTGTCCAAGCACATAAAAGGAGACAATTAACCTCCATTTTATTCAAACTATTCTAAATGCAAGATGACGCATGCAATGCAATATTTATATCATGAAATGCAATCCTATGCTTAAGAACATGCATAAATAGACATCTTAAGTAGTGTAAATGTGTTTACATCATACCCCCATGCCTATCTTTTTCTAGTCCCTAGCAAAAACTATATGCTATTTATAAAAGAATTAGGTTAGATTATTTGGATTTGAGTTATTTTTCAATCATTAAGAAATTGTTTACTTAGGAATTGAACTTTCAAAGACACAACAATGCCTGGGTATCAACCAAAATGCAGACCGCCCCAAGCCCTCGCCTTATTCAAAGAAAAATTTCTTTTTCTTTTTACTCTTCTAATTTTTTTGGATTTTCAAATTTTAGGGTTTAAGAGTGGCTTTCTACGACCATTCAGCTCACCCAAGATTTGATGAGAACCCTAAGCTTTAAACATCTTATTGTGATTTGTGATAGACTCGTTGACCAGCAATTAGGACGAACTTCGGATTTCTACGCCTCTAGGTGACCTCAAAAAGAATTCTGCCTAAAGGTGTATCTTTACAACCGGTAGCTTTCTCCCAACTTTTATTTTTTTACGGGGTCAACACAAGGGTGAATCCAGTGTATATCTCCCCGGTTTATTCTACTTCTCTGCTTCTTCCTAAGTGTTTTGGGAATTTTTAGTGCATTTTCTAAGCTGGGTTCTGGACAACCGATCGATGAGTTGTTACCATCGACAACTTGCCAGCCATACTCGTGCGGGGAAGTGTGGCTTATTTCTTTTTATTCTTTTCTCCTTTTCTTTTTGAATTTTTTTTTTTAAATAGGTGGCTTCCCTGGTCTAAGATTTACCTAAGGGCAGGAAAAAGAGAAAGGTCCAGTGACTGGGCTCTAGACAACCTACCTATGGGCTGTTACCCACGATAACTTGCCAGCCATATCACCCTAGAAGGTTCATTAGCTATTCAATTTTCGTAAAAATCATCGAACAACGAGTCAATGCAAAGAAAGTGTGTAGATGCTTAAGACTCGAAATTCCCTCAAATTAGAGGGCGGGTTGGTAAGTCGTGTACTTATCACCCAAACTTATTTATTCCAATTACGAAAGAATTAAGATGGCGAGGACTCGAAAGACAAATCCGCATTTTAGTGGATACACAGGCTGATTAAGTCCAAAGACCTAAAGGATCTTTGTGTTCAAATCATAATGTAGTATTTCCTAAGATTGAATCTTAAACCCAAATTCTCTTTCCTAATTCAGAAATTTTTTTTTTTATAAAAGAAAATAAACAAATCTACAGAGCTGACAAATGAATTCAGAGATGAATATCCACCCCCCCTTGCCTATCTAGTGCAATGTCCTCATTGTATTAAAAAGACATAAAACAGAGTGGAAAAGCATAGAAAGCACCTGAATTGCGTGAATATTAGGTCCGCTCCAAGATGAAAATGAAAAAGAACTGTATAAGTGCTGAGTTTAGTGCCTTCAGCTAGGCACACTATACAAAGAAAAGAAATGAAGAAATCACAAGTGCAGGACAGAATCAGAATGAACAGAAGAATCCTCTGACCTGTCAGCAAAGGTCCACAGATGTGGACCAGATTGTGGTGCAGACCCACACCCCATAATCGAGAATATCTTAGGTTCTGGATAAAAATTACCCAAAACCTAAAATCAGAATGCAAGCGGGGTCGGGCCTGTGATTTATGAGGATGCAACCCAAGACCAAAAAGTCGGGTTACAAAGAATTGAAGCTCAAAAGGATAATCGTTGAATGTGTGCTTGGGTTTGACATCCTCAAAACAAATGTCGTAAGGGTTCTGATTTGATGGTTTCAGCTTAAAAGGAACCCTTCGACTCAATCTTCTATTTCCTCTAAAATTGACTTCCCAAATTAGAACTTCCCAGCTCCTATTCTCCTCATTCAGCTTATCAAATTCCAGGACCTCTTGTATATTCATCACCCCGTCTGAAATCTCCAAGTCTAAATGATGTGGCAGAATCAAAATTGACTTGGGTCTAATTATCTTAGAATTAGAATCATCAATAAGCTCAACAGGGTGTAACTGATAATCAGGGCATTGAATTGATTCCTCCAGAAAATGCAATTCTGGATCCGTAATGTGTGCCCTAATAAGATCAGTTTCCTCAGTTATTGGGCTATCGAATGATCTATCAGATTCCTTAGGCCCAATCGCCTCACAGAAATCGTGCTTAGAAAACTCGCGTGAGACTTCGCAACTTAAATCTTCACCATCAGGATCCGTATCAATGTATGTCCCATAATCAGTTGTCACTTTGTGTTCCAAGGAGACATACGTTTCCTCGTAACCTGGCTTAGGGATCTCAGGTGAAGAAATCAGATCATCCTTCATTGGTTGTTTTAATTCAATCTGGTCAGCCTCGTAACACGTGTCCCCCCCAACAGGTTCCTGAGCGGGTTCTGTCATTGGCTTTCTTGAAGAGGGTTCATCCTGGGAATTATTCCAAGATTGAATCAAAGCAACCACGAATCTCATCCTCAATTTTGCTAATTTCCCAAGTAGAAACTCACCCGGGTTCTTATCCTTAACATCCTGGAGCCAATCCAACAAAGACTTGTTTAAATCATCAATCATTTCAATCAGGGGCTCCAATCTCTCAATGCAAGGTATTGGCTGAACTTCTAAAGATTGAATGATATTCCTCAAGTTAGCCAGAACCTTATCTTGAACCTGGTTAACCTAAACCAAATGAGTTGGTTCAGGGTTGGGCGGGTTTGGGCTCAATGCAGGGGAATTAACGAATTGAGATTCGTTATACCCTTCCTAATAATAGGTCATTTCAGATTGTTGAAAAGATGGTGATGACCTAAAGGCAGTAAAATCAGAGGATGGGTAAGGATCGGTGTATCCATCTTGATTGTAGATCGTATTATGCTGTTCATGAAAGGAAGACGAACTATAATCGATGTAGCTCTGATAAGGATAGAAATCAGAATCAAAGTGTTCAGGGTTAGACCCTAAACACGGGGGTCTGGAATTGTATCCCCAATCCGAATTATCGCAACTAACTGATGGTCGATTACAATATGAGTTGGGATAATCGTCATGTTGAGGATAATTTACAACAGGAGGGAAAGAGCGGGAATGCGTGAAATATGTGGAAGGATTCATGATACACGGGGAGAAGAAAGGTGCCCTGCAATACAAACAATCAAACCTGTCCTTAAATAGGTTAGCCTAAAGACCTACAGACTCTCAAAACCCATCTTGAGATAAAGGAACGATTTGATCTACTTCCGTCTGTTCAATCCAACCAGTTAGAAGGAGGGACTGGGGAGAAGGTTCTTCCTTCGGCTTGCGCCACCGGTTCCTAGTGTACCCCCCAGCCGCGATCGTTTGACTCTGCTCCCCTAGCTAGACATCAGATTGAACAGTAGAAACAGACTAATCGAAAATAATCTCGTTCTGGGTTCTGAAGAGCGAGTCCAATCCTTAAGGCCAACGTCTACTCTGTTTTATTTAGGGCTAGGTTTGAATGTGCTTTGGAATGTGATGGGCCCTTTAAATGTGTTGTGCCCTTAATGATTGATTGATTCGTGTGTGAGTGCACAACCAGTGGTTTTCAAGCAAGATTGTTTTTGATGTGGTGAATTTTAAGGTTCAAATCTTGCTTAGTAGCTTTTAGGATTTAACTGTAGGTGTTTTCAATCAAGTTTCATTAGCACACTAGGTTTTGCAAGCACAGGTGAAGATGTTTTCCTTTAAATTTAAAAAGAATGTGGAGTGCCTGGTAAATCCCTAAGAGTTGAACCTAATTGGCAGCTACTTGATGAGTTGATTTTATTTGAAGTGGTGCGGCCCAATCAACTCAAATAATTGGCCTGTTGCACCACTTAATTAGGCACACAAATGATTACCTAATTTGATTTCTACTCAATTATGTGTTTGGATGCGTGTATCGGCTCCTAAGATTGGTTTACCGGTTGAGTTTGAAAATCAGATGAGGTTGTGTATCTCCGTGAGATTTTTTTTTTCTTTTTAATGTGGGGGTTGGGGTGAGTATGGGTGTCAAACAACAAACAATCTAACCTTAGAGTTTATAAAAACACCTAGGTTGATTGATGTTTGAGTTATTATGTGCTGAAATGAAATCTAATGGGTGGGAGGTGGGGGGTAACTCACAAAACCTTCTACAGCACTTTACTCCAATCTACCGCTTTTGCCTGTCTCGAAAGAGTACCTGCAATTACAATAAGAAAGGAGAAAAGTGAGGTAAATGATTTGTAAGTTACAAAATGCGAAGAGAAATCAAAGATCGTTGCCTCCCCGGCAACGGAGCCAAAATGTTGAACGGTTACAAACGCTACGCTAACGTGTTCGGTTTTGGAAGACCTGTTGTTGTAGTTCGAAAGCGAAGAATTCATGTTCAACAAATAAAATTTATATCGAAATTAAAATTCCGGGTCGAACACAGGGATGCGGACATTTGATTTAAAAGCTATGCATTTCTTTTTATTTGTTACAGAATAATTCAATTTAGAACTATCTAATTATTTACAATAAATAGAAGAGAGAGAGAGAGAGTAAGAGAGAAAAAGAATATTACACAGAGAAATCAAAATGAGATATAGAATAAACAAGGAATTTTTGCACTGAAGAGATTGTTCATTACAACTAAAAAGCATAAAACAATTACTCTAGAAAGCGATAAATTTACTCTAGAAAGCATTAAAAGAATGGAGGGAGAAATGTCCTCCTCGACGGTCGCTTGGAGGACGAGTAGATTAATCTAGAAAGTAGTAAATCTATACTAGAAAGCGGTAAAAAGAATAGGGAGAGAGAAATCCTCCTCGACGGTTGCTTGGAGGACGAGCTGGACGGGATGACACCTGGACGAAGGAGAACGAAGCGAGACGAAGGAGGACGAAGCAGAAGAATGGGAACGAAGCAGCACACCGTCGTCGTCGCGGGATCCACTTCCGAAGGGGAACGAAAATTGGACTTTATCTCGCAAGAAGCATCCCAGGTGTGGGACAAGCTTCTCTTGAGCTTTGGAGGGGTAGAGAGGAGAAAGAAGGGATGAGAATTTCGTATGGAGGGGGTCTCCTTTTATAGTTGCAAGGAGTGGGGGCAAAATGGACATTACAACTTCAAAACAACAATTAAGGGGTCTTTAGTGACGGATAAATCCGTCACTAAAGCTCCCTTCATGGGCGTCGTGGGTGGCTCGCGCGTGCCCGCTCGGCTGCTCGCACGCGCAACGCCTGTGCACGTCCATTGATTTCCAGCCGTCCGATCGCGAGATCGGACGGCTTAGATCGCGTCTGCGCCCGCTGCGTTGCGCACCCCCCGCGCGTCTGATTGCGCGTTCGATCGCACGTCCAATCACGCGTGGACGCTATCGGGCATGCGCAGCCGTTGGATCTCCATCTGACGCTCATCCGCGCCCGCTCGCCCGCGCCTTCCACCCCCTCACCGCAGCTCGAACCCGTGACCTCTACTTCGCCCGCAGCTGCGTCGCCGCTGCGCTACGCGGACGAAATGGTTGCGTGGACGCTTTTAAGCGCGAGCGACCACAGCCGTTGGATCTCCATCTGACGGCGGAGAGCGATCGAGCGGGGGCCTTCACAAAATGCAAGCAGTCGTTTGGGCGGCTGAGATGGCACCACGTGGTGCCATCTTGGCCGTCCATCTTCTTGAAGTTGTAGATGGTGCCACGGATGTCAGATTGACTCAATTTTTGTGTTGTTGGGCTGCGATCGTCGATCCAAATTCATCCGTGCGGTCGAATTTGTCATCTGAAGTGTGGATTTACACCATCCTGGCCCTTGATCTTCTAGGGTTCCCGGGTCACTATATGATGCTACGGATGCCTGATTAGGGCGATCTTGGAGTCGTTGAACTTCAATCGTCGCCCTAATCACATCCATACGATTGGATCTTTGATCCGAGGCCCCGAAAAATGTTTGCCTTGTCCAAGCACATAAAAGGAGACAATTAACCTCCATTTTATTCAAACTATTCTAAATGCAAGATGATGCATGTAATGCAATATTTATATCATGAAATGCAATCCTATGCTTAAGAACATGCATAAATAGACATCTTAAGTAGCGTAAATGTGTTTACATCATGCGGTGGTTGGCGTGGCATGGGAACGCCTATGTGAGCGTGCCTAAGGCACACTATGAGCGAAGGTGTCGGTGTGTTCGATAAGGTGCGTGAGTGGAGCGGTGATATGAGTGCGGGGAAATGTTCAGTGGCATGAGGGGATGCTTATGGACTTGTCAGCGAGGGGTGGGATGGTCTGTGGTGGTGGAGCAGTCTTGCTGAAGGTGGTGGCTAGATGTGAAGGAGATGAGGGTGTTGGAGTGAGGTAGTGGTCGATTTAGGGAAATAAAGAGGGAACAAGAATGTAGAGGGTGTAGGGCACTTATCTAGGGTGATAGTGGATGAAGGGAGGATGAAAGTAGCATCGGGCATGTACTGCTGATGCCGGAGATGAAGGTGCTCAGAGAGAGATGGTCGGCATGGATGAAGGGGAGACAAGGGTGTCAGTGGGTGCTGCGTGATGCGGACGAACGCAAGGAGGAAGAACATGCCACTGGTATCGTGGTCAGGCGACGAGGGAGATCAGGAAATGTTACTGGAGCTTGACGAGAGAGTCGGCTGGAGGAGGGGAGAGGAATTTGAGGGGGTTTCCGGTCAATTTCAAGCTTAGAGGAGTCGGGGCGAACTGGGGCTTCTTAAATAGATCTTTGGAGGGGGATTTATGCCTGGAAGCCAAGCTTCCAAGCAAGGTATGCTCACCGGAGAAGGCAACTCCAAAAGAGACCCAAATCTCTCATGTGTTCACATGAGAGATTGGGTAACAATTAGGGCATCAAACTGGATTCACATTGGAGGGATTTTCTCAGAGAATCTCCCTTCCAATTTTGAAGGGGATTCTCTGAGAAATTAGGGAGAAACCACCTTCTAAATCTCGCCGAAGTAGGATTCCTCCACTATAATGGTGGAGGGACCTAATTGCAAGAACAATGAAGAAGATAGGGGGGCTTTTGCAAAGGTTTTTGAACGGTAGGGGTACAAATGTAATCAAGTTGGACCTATTTGCAAAGTGGGTCAAGATGAGTTCCCCTTAAGTCCAAATTTTGGTACAAAACTAATTTGGACCTAAAGAATCCAATGGTGAAGTTAGATTTTGGGTTTGACCACGTTTGGATGGGAAATTTATGTAAAAAACCTAATTTAGTGCAAATATCTGTCTGAGATCCCATTCTTGGTCAAGATGGGTTCCAATGGCCAAATTAAAAGTTCTAAACCCTAGAGAATATTTTACTATGATTTTTAGAGAGTTTATGTGAATTTTTTCCTGACCAGAACCTTGTTTAATCAAGTGGGTCTATTTCAAGGTTTCAAGAAGTCATTTAATTCACAAGGTACACACAAACCCTTTTCTGTCAAATCCAACCCACTTTTCATCTTATTAAGACCTTTTGACCTTATTTTAGCCCTTGAGATAATGCATTGTTGTCCTGCAATGGTAAAATTATAGTTTTACCCCTTATTTCTTGCTTTTCTCTCAGAAAGGTTATTTAGTGAATTATGACCTCTAGTTGGTTATGTAGGAGCTTTTATTCTCTTCTTTGAGTCAAAATAAGCTAGTTAAGGCTCATGATGGTGTTCCCATCATACCCCCATGCCTAGCTTTTGCTAGTCCCTTAGAAAAATTTTAAGATTTTAACTTTGATTCTAGACCATGTAATCTTTTTGATGTTCAAAGACTATGATGTGTGCTTTCCTTTGTAGATTAGGTTAAAATGCCGATAGTAGGCCTAGAGGTACTCAAGTACCAACTAAGATCTGGACCTAACCAGCTCTAGCCTCAGTCTGCCGTGAAGGTTTTTAAGGCCCATAGTAACTATCCTGAGGTTCGTTGAACTCCATGGTTAAAGTACCCATGCTTGTAACATATTTTAGCCTTGGTTCAGTTTGCAGTGCATTTTTGTAAGAGAGAGACATAGGGATTTTCTTTGTTTGAAGAGTTTTCTCTCTCTTTTCTTTTTATTTCTAGTTTTGGATTGGCTTCTCAACACAATCTGTATTGGATTCTTAGTCCCCATCATCAATCCTCGAAGGGTCTCTAGCAATCGATGCTTCGAGATAGCACCGCCCATGGCAACCCCCAGAACCCTGGCTTTCGAGATTTCGAGATAATCCTGCCCCTGGCGGTCTGTAGCTAAATCCAGACCCTAGCAATCGACATTTCGTGATAATGCCACCCATGGCATCTGAACCAGCACAGAGTGCTTACATGCCCCAGGTAGGATATGTAGATATCCTAGGAGGCAAGCACCAAGGACACGATATGTTATTGTACATCTTCGAGGTGAATTTCCCGCCTCTCCGCACCAGGAAGTCGTCCAAATCAACTTGTATTGATCAGCTGCTCCTAATCTGGGTGGCTTTTTCAGAACAATTTAAACGCATTTGCATGATTTTGATACTTATGTGCACTGAACTAGATTGTGTGTGGATTGGGGTGCTTAGGTTACCGAGTCCCGCAAACCAGAGGCCAGTTAACGAGGCTGAATACTCCCTAGGTCTTAAACCTAATACTTAAGCTTCGCATTTTCCCCAACCACTTGCGGACTATTCAGATCTTAGTGGATAATTGAATTTTTAAGCCTAGGAGTCTAGCCCAAGAGGCCTAAGATTAACGCTCCTACTAATCTCTTCTGTGTTTCATTAGCACTTCTCTTTTTTCTTTTTCTTGATATGATTTAGAACTCAGTTAATCCCTTAATTTCTTACTAGTGACTTTCTCTTTTCTTTTTCTTTTCAATTTATGCTCCTTTTTTGACATTTTTCACTTTTCCCCTATTTCTTCTCAAGATTTGTACGGCCTCAAAATTTTTCTCTCCCCTTGGAATTTTTTTGCTCTTTTTCAAGAATTTTTTCATTTTTTTGGTATTATTGGGATATGTGATTTTTTTGATGAAACCTTTTCTTGTGAGATGATTTCCACGATGTTTTGCACTTTTATACCCCCCATGCCTATGATTTGCAATGTCCCCATTGTAAATTAGGTGGGTTTGAGTTCATCTTAGATCATTCATTAGAACAGGTTCTAGGTGGGCGAACGAGTAGAGGTGACTGTTGTGGATGATTTTAAGCTCAGGTACGGGTACCTGAGGTGTGGTTGGTTGTTCTAATGGATGAATCCTAAAGTACAATATGAATTCAGCATAGGAATGTCAAGAAAAGTTTCGGGTTTCTTCAAAAATGACGGGTTGCCTCCTGTTAAGCACTGAGTTTTATGCCATCAGCTGGGCACAATGAGCTCAGGGAGAATGGAGGGTAAAGGATGTCTCAGCCAAATTTGTACCAGTAAAGTCAATGAACGGTTTGAGTCTTTGACCGTTCACGATGAAAGGTTTTGAATTGTGGCTGTGTGGATTGATCTCGGTGGCTCCATTTCCAAAGATTCTTTAGACAAGGTAAGGTCCGATCCATTTTGTTCTTAGTTCTCCTGGGAATAGCTTGAGTTTGGCATCAAAGAGTAGGACTTTTTTATCAGGGTGAAAGATCTTTCTGGATATGTGCTTGTCGTGAAAGGCCTTAACCCACTCTTTGTAAATTTGCGAGTTCTCATACGCATCATGGTGTAATTTTTCGATCTCGCTCATTTGAAGCTTTCTATGGGTTCCTGCCTAAGAAGATCTAGGTTGCAAGTCCGTACTACCCAATAGGCTTTGTGCTCCAATTCGATGGGGAGATGACATGCCTTCCTGTACACCAATCTGAAGGGAGACATACCTAATTGGGTTTTGTGGGCAATCCTATAAGCCAACAAAGCTTCCAGAAGTCAGGATGACCAGTCTTTCCTGTCAGGTCGAACAATAACCTGGAGGATTTTCTTGATCTCCCGATTTGATAGCTCAGCTAGACCATTAGTTTGGGGTGGTAAGGAGTAGAGATTCGGTGTGACACCCCATATTTGGTCATCAGTGACCTGACCTGAGCATTAGTGAAATGGGTCCCTCCATCAGAGATTATTGCACATGGAATCCTGATCTACGAAAAGATGTTCTGATGAATGAATTTGATAACCACCTTATGTTCATTGGTTCATGTCGAAATGGCTTCGATCCATTTGGACACGTAGTCAACAGCGAGTAGAATGTACTCGAAGCCATTCGAAACAGGAAAGGGTCCCATAAAATCAATCCCCCAGACGTCGAAGATTTCGCATATGAGAATCGACTGCAAGGGAATCATATCACGGTGGCTCATGTTGCCTAAGGTCTGGCAATGAGTGCATGCCCTACAATGATTGTATGCATCTTTGAAAATCGTGGGCCAATAGAAGCCACACTAGAGAACTTTCGCAGTGGTTTTATGACCTGAGAAGTGTCCACCGCATGCCTGATCATGGCAGAAGGACAAGATGTCCTGAATTTCCACTCCCATGACACATCATCGAATGATTTGATCAACACCGATGCAGAAAAGATACTGGTCTTCTCAGAAGTAATACTTGCCATCGGAAAGTAATTTGTCCTTCTTAGCCTTCGGCCAATCGAACGGGATCTGATGTGATACCAGGTAGTTTACTAGATCAACAAACCATGGAAGCCCTATACTAATAGTTAGGAGGTGCTCATCAGGAAAATGTTCTTTAATGGGTCCGGAAGAGTCGCTAATATCAGAAGGAAGGCGGGACAAGTGATCAGCTACCACGTTCTATTTTCTTGCTTTGTCATGAATCTCGAGGTCAAATTCTTGCAATAGCAAGATCCAACGGATTAATCGAGGTTTCACATCCTTCTTTGCAAGGAGATGCCTCACAGTTGTGTGATCAGAGTAAATGATAACGCGGGAACCTAGAAGATATGATCTGAACTTTTCCAGGGCAAATACTACGGCTAGTAGCTCTTTCCCAGTAACTATGTAGTTACACTGAGCCTCATCAAGTGTCTTGCTAGTGTAGTAGATGACCACGGTTTTCCCGTCAATCTTCTACCCAAGTAGCGCTCCTACAGCAAAATCAGATGCATCACACATGATCTCAAAGGGTTGCGACCAATCAGTGGACTGTAGGATCGGAGCTTGGGTAACTTGATCATGGAGAATTTCAAATGCTTGAGTGCATTCCTTAGAGATTTCAAAAAGAACATCCTTAAATGGTAGAGCGGTTAGGGGGCGTGCGATGTTTGAGAAATCAGGAATGAATTGACGGTAAAAACCAACGTGCCCCAGAAAAGATCAGATGTCCTTGATCGAGCTAGGCATAGGGAGTTTGGAAATCATATTCACCTTGGCTCGATCGACCTAGATGCCTTTTTCTTATATAAGATGTCCCAGGACAATTCCTTTAGGCACCATGAAATGGCTCTTTTCCCAGGAAAGAACCAGATTCATGTTAATGCACCGCTTGAGGATCTGGACCAAGTGTAGGAAACAATCGTCAAATGATTCTACAAATTCTAAAAAGTCATCCCTGAAGACTTTCAGATAATCACCTACCATATCTGAGAGAATATGGCAAGAATGCACCGCTGAAAAGTAGTGGGTGCATTGCAGAGACCGAATGGCATCCTTCGGAATGCGTACGTCCTGAAGGGGCAGGTGAAAGTGGTCTTTTCTTGGTCCTCAGGATGGATTGACACCTAGTTATAACCAAAGCACCCATCCAAAAAGTAGAAGAACCTATTTCCTACTAGTTTCTCGAGGATCTGATCAATAAACGGTAGTGGGAAATGATCCTTCTTTGTGGAGGTATTGAGTCTTCTGTAGTCAATGCAGACTCTCCATGAATTCGCCATATGGGTCGGTATGATTTCCTCAGTTTCAGTCGTGATCACGATGAGTCCTGCCTTCTTAAGAAAAACCTAGATTGGACTCACCCACTGACTGTCAGAGATCGAGTAGATGATCCCTGAATCAAACCACTTGATGATCTCCTTTTCACGACCTCCTACAAATTAGGATTCAGACGTCTCTGCATTTCACAGGAAGGTCGTGTGCCCTCTTCAGTATAGATACGGTGTGCGCAGTAAAAGGGATTGATACCAATCAAATCATCGAGTCCATCCAATGGCTCAATGATGTTGTTGGAGAACAAAAATCAGAAGGGATTCCTGATCAGGCATGAGTCTAGAGTTGATAATTACAAGAAACGTCTGATTGGAACCCAAAAAGACGTACTTAAGATGATCGGGAAGAGGCTTGAGTTCCAAAATAGTGTTATTAGCAGCAGCAGGCGATTCAGGGTGTGTGTCAGGAACAAGGGAAGGAGTTATGGGTGTGTCTAGGTCAAGTTCGGACTCCTCTCGTTGTGGGTTTTGATCCTCTTGTGGTTGATCAGAAATAGTCAGGATTTCCTCAATATACGGATCGTCAACCATAGCCTTGATGTCACATATCTGTTCTATAACTCAGCAATTAATCGCTTGTTGGTCCTTAAAGATGTCAATCTTTAATGTTTGCTTCCCGAATTTCAGTTCAATTTGGCCCTCCTCATAATTTATGTTGGCCCTAGCAGTGGCCAAAAAGGGTGTCCCTAGTATAATTGGTGTATCCCTCGGGTTTTCTGGAGCATCCATATCCAAGACTACAAAGTCCACCTGTAAATAGAAATCCTGAACCCTAATAATGACATCCTCAAGAATTCCTTTAGGTGACTTAATAGATCGGTCAACCAACTATAATGCCACCTTTGTCGGTTTGAGCTCAGATTCCTCAAAATGGTCAAGTATGGATGTAGGTATTAGGTTTATGGAGGCTCTTAAATCCAATAAAGCTCTCTGTCAAATTGGATATCACCGATTGTGCAGGAAATCAGGGGTGTACTTGGGTCTTTTGCCTTAGGTGGGAGTTTGTTCAAAATTACAGAGCTTGCTTACTCTGGCAATATGATTGGGCTCCTACTTTTGGTTCGCGGCTTACGCTTAGATGTACACATGTCTTTCAGAAATCATGCATAAGCCAGTACATGGTGGATCACATCCATCTAGGGGATGTTTATCTAGACCTATTAAAAGAGCTTGACCAGGTCCTCCTCAGGTGCCATGGGTTTGTTTGTCCTCTTTCCCTTAGTCAAGGCCTCGGGAAATGGAACCTTAGATGGTTCATCTAGAATAGGTCCAGATTCTTGATCAGGGACAAGGGTATCCTGGATAACTATCCTAGGGCTTGGTTTAACACTACCAGGCTGAAAGTGGCTTGGGTAAGGTGGGTCTTGTGTTACTTTGCCACTACGGGTTGTTACTGAATTTAGTCATGCCTGGTTCTGGTTTGGTGTCGGTAAAATAGGTGGCTGCTGCTAAAATCCTGAGTATGATGTTGAAGCTTCCATCTCGTTAGGTGATGAAACAGAAGGGGCCTGATAAATCATGTGGACTTAGCCCGGATTTGGGTTCTTAACGTGCCTCTGGTTCGGCACGTTATTTAGATTCGGGAGAGGTTGCGAAGGGAGTGTGCCCGGTTGGCGGGAATTTGCCATCTGAGCGAGTTGATTGCGAACCTCTGCGATCTCATCTTTGTGCTATTTCTGCATAGCCGCATTCATCTTTTGAATGTCAGCCAGAGAATGAAGGATAAGAGTCATCTGATCTGTTTGAGTTGGACTAGATTGATAGGTGAGGTTGGGTCGAAGCTGAGGTGGCTGATATGGACGAGGAGCTTGTGAACAGCATTCATATGGTGGTCTTTGATTCTGATTATTTCCCACCCACAGAAAATTGGGATGATTCCGCCATCCAGGGTTATAGGTATTAGAGAATGAGTCATTCTGGATGGCATTGAGGTCCTTGCAAGTCTGAGGAACCTCAAAGAAATCAGAGTATGAGGATTCAGAGTTCCCCCAACTAGAGTAAGCAGGATCAGAGTTTCCTCCGGTCCTAGAGTCAGACGGGGGTGGATACGGGTCCATCCCCTGAGAAGATCGGTGATAGATGTTATGCACAGCTTCCCTCCTGGAGGGTGGCTGTGTGAACGGGTTTTGCGCAGAGGTGGCTCGTTGCAGATGTCAAGTTAGCTCATCCACCTTCTTCTCAATTATAGAGGCCTTGTCCAACCGACTTGCCATCAATTCCAAGTCGACGAATGCGAACAGGCCCTGCATCTCATGTGTTCCCCTTGGATTCGTCGATGCACAGGAATTCGTTCGGTCGAATAAGCCCATGGAGTCATTATTGATGGAGTTCTCACACATATTCTCAAGAATCTCCCCACTGTGTCTTCATGTTGACCCTTGATATTTCCTCTGCAAGTTGCATTGACGAATAAGTAGATATCTTCACGGAGTCCCTAGTAAAAAGACTGGACTTGTTCCCATTTAGGAACTTCGTGATGGGGGCACTTTCGCATGAGATCCAAGAAACGGTCCCATGCTTCATGAAGTGGTTCTCCAAGCTACTGGGTGAAGTGTGTGATCTGGTGTCGTAAAGCATTCATCTGACCAACTAGGAAGAACATTTTCAGAAACTCGGATTTTATTTCAACCCTTGTGTTGATTGGACACGTTTAAGTCTTATACCAGTGAGCTGCTTTGTCCATGAGAGAGAAGGAGAACAACTTCATGAGAAGAATATTCCAATTTTGGACATCTAACCTGAAGGTCTAAGCCAAATACTTGAGTTGTTTAATGTGCTGGAAAGGATCCTCGGAATTAAGCTCATGAAACTTTGGAATAGCATGAATCATGTTGGGCTTGAGTTCAGAATCAGGAACTCCAGCTGGGATTTGGACTCGAGGTTCGATCGCCACCGCAGCGGAATTATAGTGATCTCACATCATAGGATGCTGCAGTGAGTTCACAAAGGCTTGGAATAAAGCATTGAGGCGTTGAAGTTGGTTCTCAAGGTTATTCTCTTCTTCTACGGGTTGTACCATGATGATGGAAGGAGAATTGGGTTCAGATGAATCAGAGATGTCTATGTGATGGGGTTGCTGCACAAACACGGAAGTTGAGGTCTGGCCTCAACGGGAGTGAATAACTAGAGGAGGCCTCAAGGATGGTCTTAAGGACCTTCTACCGAACATGCACCGATGATTTGGGTGAGAGTAGAGTGTGATGGACCCAATCAAGACACCCAAAAAGTTTGGATGACTATAGAGGTTCGAGGCGGATGATACCCCTTAGTCAGAAAGTCATCCACCTAAGAAATACCTGGGCAGCTAGAGAGGGAGAGTCCCGCAAAGACCCCTACATGGTAGAGTGCCCCCATGAATTACAGGGTTTCCCCCACCCGACCTCTCTTGCCACTGATGTTCCAGGTAGACCAGAATGGGGACCTAACCTCTTAAGTCTATCAGTTTTACTAAGAGAAAGGGTGCTTAAGATTTCACTTGAACTTTTAGATGTATTAAGTGAAAAAAGTGACCTAATTTCAAAGTTGGTTGACCCAACAAGGTGGATCAACTTCACCTATTTGTCCGTTGAGAAGCTTTAGGTCTCTTCTTTTAGGATTCAAGTGAGATTTAAGAGCCTAAATTTTAGGGTTTTCTTGAATAAATCACTTCAACAAAGGCTTAGGCACACATCTTTTTGGTGAGTTGATTCTTGCTTATGAAAGTGTCTCTAAAACCCTAAATTGAAATCCTTAATTTGGCTCTAATCTTGGCCCAATTTAATTTGCCAATTATGGTATCTAGGGCTCAAACAAGAAAGTGGTAGCCCTAGTTACCTTAAATGGGTGCAAAAATCAGTTTTGTTGTTGAAATCAAATCAGGCAACTTGATGAATTAACTAAGAATGTAAAGCAAGTAGCCTTAATTGATTTTATCCTTTTTTTTTCTTTTCTGAATGAGGGGCTTAAGAGAAAGTACTCAGAAATTACCTACCCCTGGCATGTTTGATGTGCGGCTATCTTTCTTTAAAATCTTCTCCCCAGAAATAACCACAACAAAAAGAGATATAGCAAGTTAGAACCAAATCAGAATTTGTAATCAAGATTTCTAAATCGCCCGTCGCTCCCCGGTAACGACACCAAAATGTTTATGGTCACTGAATCGGTATTTTAAGAGTATCGCGTGTAATATAGACAAAAAAGCATTCAAAACAAATATAATTTTATTACTCAAATTTGAAATCCGAGGTTGAACATAGGGAGCAAATTTGGTGTTTCGAAATCAAGATCACAATTCAGAATTTAAAAGAATATGCAATAATATCAATATCACAGTGCAAAAATATAGAAGTGATTGGCAATGTAGATAAAAAATACTCAAGAATTCAATGTATATGAATATGAATAAAATACTGGACGTCTATGCTCCTTCTGATTTCTTCTCTCTCTAATTCTCTTCTCTTCTTATTTTGCCGTTGCGAGCTTTCTTTTCTTTCTGTCTTCTCCTCCCTTCTTCTTCCTTTGGCTTCTGTCTTCTTTAGCTTCCCTACCTTTCTCTTTTCTCTTCCTTTGCCTTTCTCTACTAGCTGCCTCTTCTCTTTCTTTCTCTTTGTCTTTGTCTTCTCTTTCTTGACTTTTGCCTTCTTAGCTTCTCCTTCTTTTAGCTTCTTCCATCTCTACTGCGGCCCTTAGCCTTCTCCTTCTTCTTCCTTAGCTTCTCCTCCTCTTCTTCTAGCAGCAAAACCTACCCCCTACCCGCACGCACTCTCCTCTCTTAGGTTCCACTCTCCCAGAGCCATAACCGGTTCGGGTAATCGGGTCAGGCACGTAGCCGGGACCAGGCCCACCAGCGTACGGTGGTGGGCGAGGAGTGTATTGGGTCAGGTCAGGCTAGGTCCGCAGGGCGTGAGCGCAGATGAGGCCGAGTTAGTCGGGTGAGAGGGACCTCACCCCGTGATTCAAAGGCGAAAAGCTACTGCCAGGAATTCAACTTATGCGGCTTCACTCGCTTTATAGTCGCCGATGTGGGACTAAACATGTGCCCTTTTTCACGTGTGCCCGCAATAAAGGTGATCCTCCAATTGCTGTAGTTGCTACAGCCTTTGACTCCAATTGATAGCCTGGAGTTGTACACGAGGATGTTCCGCACAACCTGGGACAGAGACCTGGAGCTGGCAAGGCCTGGAGCTTGCTTCAAGCTTGCTTCAAGCTCTGTGCTAATGGCGAAGGATGCCTGTACTTGAAATCACCAAGACGGCCTTGCGGCCACGTCAGATTGCTTAGGAAGCTTCGCTGAGGCATGGCGAGTGTGCTGCAGTGGTTGGCGTGGTGTGGGAACGCTTGTGTGAGCGTGCCTAGGGCACACTGTGAGCGAAGGTGTAGGTGTGTTCGGTGAGGTGCATGAGTGGAGCAATGATATGAGTGGGGGGAAATGTTTAGTGGCATGAAGGGATGCTTATAGACTTGTCGGCAAGGGGTAGGATGGTCTGTGGTGGTAGAGCTGTCCCACCGGAGGTGGTGGCCGGAGGTGAAGGAGATGAGGGTGGCGGAGTGTGGTAGTGGTCAATTCAAGAATGTAGATGGTGAACAGCACTTATCTAGGGTGATAGTGGACAAAGGGATCACGAATGTAGCGTCGGATGCATACTATCGACATCGAAGACGAAGGTGCTCAAAGAGAGATGGTCAGCGAGGATGAAGGGGAGACAAGGACGTCGGCGGGTGTTGCGTGATGCAGACGAATGCAAGGAGGAAGAACCTACCACTGGTATTGTGGTCAGGCAATGAGGGAGATCAGGGAAGGTCACCGAAGCTTGACGAGTGAGTCAGCCGGAGGAGGGGAGAAGAATTTGAGGGGGTTTCCGGTCGATTTCAAGCTTAGAGGAGTCGGGGTGAACTGGGGCTTCTTAAATAGATCTCTGGAGGAGGATTTGTGCTTGGAAGCCAAGGTATGCTCGTCAGAGATGGCAACTCCAAAAGGGAGACCCCTTGGGTAACAATTAGGGCATCAAACTGGGTTCACATTGGAGGGATTTTCTCAGAGAATCTCCCTTCCAATTTTGAAGGGGATTCTCTGAGAAATCAGGGAGACACCACCTTCTAAAGCTCGTCGGAGTAGGATTCCTCCGCTATAATGACGAAGGGACCTAATTGCGAGAATGATGAAGAAGCTGTGGGGCTTTTACAAAGGTTTTTGAAAGGTAGGGATACAAATGTAATCAGGTTGAACCTATTTGCAAAGTGGGTCAAGATGAGTTCCCCTTAGTTCCAAATTTTGGTACAAACCTAATTTGAACATAAGAAATCCAATGGTCAAGTTGGATTTTGGGTTTGACCATGTTTGACTGGAAAATTTATGCAAAAAATTAAATTTAGGGTAAATATCTATCTAAGACCCCATTCTAGGTCAATATGTGTTCCAATGGCCAAATTAAAGGTTCTAAACCCTAGAGAATATTTCTCTATGATTTTTAGAGGGTTTAGGTGAATTTTATCCTGACCAGAACCTTGTTTAATCAAGTGGGTCTATTTTAGGATTTCAAGAAGTCATTTAATTCACAGGGTACACACAAATCCTTTTCTGTCAAATCCAACCCACTTTTCATCTTGTTAAGACCTTTTGACCTTTGTTTAGCCCTTGAGAAAGCCCGTTGTTGTCTTGCAATGGTAAAATTGCAGTTTTACCCTTTATTTCTTGCTTTTCTCTTAGAAAGGTTATTTAGTGAATTAGAACCTCCAGCTGGTTATGTAGGAGCTTTTATTATCTTCTTTTGGTCAAAATGAGCTAATTATGGCTCATGATGGTGTTCCCATCAAGTACACCTCTCTAAGCTGCTCAAAGAAACAAATTGATTTTTCGGAAGTCATACCGTTTTACAATACAGAAATAGAGGAGTTGGAAGAGTTGGAATTTGATTGGGTCTACCCTAGGAGCCAAGAACATGAACCTATGCCGAATTAGGATATCTCTTTGAGCTCAGAATTTGAGATTAGGTTAGATCCAAGTCAGGTTGTTGATTCTACACATCATGATTCATTCTATGGTGGAAATCTTGATTGAGAATCAGGTTCAGAAATGATTTTTCGCAAATTCTCTGATGATTTCAAATCATACTCTGATTTCGGAGAACCTTTGTTTCCTGACAATTACGAGCCAGTTTACTACCTCAGCATCCATGATCTGTTCTTTAACTCTAATGCTAAGGCCAAGATTTAGACCTCAGAGAAGGCACACCTTCCGATACACACCCAGAGCCTTCCAAAATCTGATCCCAACCCCGACCTGCCACCAAAATCAACTTCTATTCTGATTCACCTCTCTCTGATACGGTTGCATATGATTCTCCTCCATCTTTTGATTGGGTATCAGACATTGATCAGATTGATAATCACAACTTATCCTTCTCTAATCTCACCCGTAGGGTTCCTTCATCCTCTACTATATTTTCTTTTGAGGATCCCTACTCTGATCAAGTTGAGCCGATTCAGCCAAACCTTAGATTCACATTTTCATATCTCTTTGACACTCAAAGTATCTGGTGGGCTCCACACTTACTTATTCATGTCCATCAACCCACTAGACTGATTGGGTTTTGTCTGCATCATCAGCCTGTTGATATGAACAAGCACCTCATTGGACCAACTAGGCCACTTATTAAGGTACTTGTTCTAGAAATTTCCTCTAATTTGATCACCCCTTCTCCTTAACCACCTTCTGCTTGGCTAAAGACATTGAATTTAGTGCTTAACGGGAGGTAACCCATCATTCCAAAAAAACCTGAGACCCTTCTAATCATTCTTTTGAGCTACACTCCTATTGCACTTTCGAGTTCAATTTTAGAACAACTGACTCCACCATCGGTACTTGTATCAAAGCTTGAAATCATTTGCAATAGTCATCCCGACCCATTCACCCACCCTTTGATTCTGTTCTAATCCTTGAACCAAACTAAATGTGTACCCTCCTAGTTTACAATGAGGATATTGCAAAACTTAGGCATAGGGGTGTTAAAGTGCAAACATATGGAGATTCAATTCTCTGAGGGGTTCTCATAAAATGAAACATATTAAAAAATGATAAAAAATTTAAAAAATGAAAAAAAAATAGAGAAAGGGCGAAACCTTTGAGAATTGATTGAAAATATTTCTTGAGGAAAAGAGAAGGAAATTCAAATGTCAAAAAGGAGCAAATATCAGAAACAAAAATGATAGTCATAATAAATGATTATGGGATTTACTTAAGTTCTAGACTAAATCAAAAGAAAAACTAAGTCCTAAAATGATAGAGACAAGGAGATTAGTATTAGTGTTGATCTTAGGACTCTTGGGCTTATTTTATGACTTAAACATTCATGTATTCATTAAGATCTAGATTAGTCCTCAAGAGGTTGAGGAAAATGAGAGGCTTATGTAGTAGGTCTAAGGCTTAGGGATTATTCGACCCCATTGCCTACCCTTTGGCTTGTTGTACTTGGTAACCTAAGCAACCAAAATCACACACTAAGTCAGGTTTAGTGCACTTAATAAAGAAAATCATGCCAAAAGCATTCTGTTCTGAAAAGCCATCTCAAAGATCTCTCTTAGAAGCAACTCGATAACACAAGTTGATTGGAGAGGTGGGAAATTCCCCTTGAAGATGTGTAATAACACATCATCTCCTCTGTGCTTATCTCCTAGGATATCTAAATATCCTACCAAGTGCATGTAAGCACCTTGTGCTCGTTCAGGAGCCATGGGCTGGATTATCCCGAAATGTCAATTGCTAGGGCCTAAATTTAGCTACAGAATGCCATGGGTGGTACTATCCCGAAGTGTTGAAAGACAGGATTCTGGGGGCTACCATGGGCGATGCTATCTTGAAGTATCAAAAGCCAGTGACCCTTCGAGGATTGATGGTGGGGCCAAGGAATTGGATATAGACTGTGTTTAGGGCTAATTCGAGGCCGGATTTAGGGAAAAATAAAAAGAAAAGATAGAAAAATCTCCAAATGAAAAATCCTTCTCTATATCTCTCTTACAAAAATGCATTAGCAAACTGAACCTATACATGTTACATCTACGCACGAGTGCTTTAACTGCTGGGGTCAACTAACCTCTAGGTAGTTTTTGCAGGCCTTAGAAACCTTCATGGCAGACTCAAGATGAAGCTGGTCAGGTTTGGATCTTGATTGATACTTGAGTACCTCTAGGCCTATTGTTGACATTCTGACCTAATTTCTAGAGAATGGAACAAATCAGGCATCTGAACATCAATGCATGGTTTAGAGATCTAGTTCTTTCCATAATATTTTTCTAGGGACTAGCAAAAGTTAGGCATTGGGATATGATGGTAACACCATCATGAGCCACAACTAGCTTTATTTAGTCATAATCAAATGACAAATGCTCCTACATAGTCGTCGAAGAGCCATAATTCCATGTATATTCATTCTGAGAGAACACTAAATTAGGGTTAATTTTGTAGTTTTAACATCATATCATGAAAGTAGAGCGACCACAGGATTTTCCAAGGGTTAATCTAAGGTCAAATCAGCATTAAAGTCTAATATGAGGGTCCAACAGACAGAAACACGATTTCACGTGTTTCGAAAATCAAATCAGCACCCAAAATCCTAAATTCTGACCTGCGTAAATTATAGAGGTTCTGGTCAGGATAAAACTCATCTAAATATCCTAAAATTCAAATAAAAATATTTCTTGAGGTTTGGTATCCTTGATTTGATCATTTGAACATATTTTGACCTTAAATAGAGTCAGATAAATTTCTACCCTAATTTGGATTTCTAAGTAAATTTCCCATTCAAACTTAGTCAAAACTGAAATCTAACTTCACCATTAGATTCCCTGGGTAAAAATTAAGTTTTTACCAAAATTTGGGCCTAATCAGAGTCCATCTTGACCTAGTTTGCATTTCAGTCCATTTAAACTCTATTTCTTTCAAACAACACCTAACTTTCAAAAATCCTTGCACATCAGTCCCTAACTTTGTCATCTTCTTTGCAGAACAACCCTTTCCGCCATTAGAGGTCAACCAATCTCCAGGCCGACTTTGACCACACCTAAATCTATTCAAATCATAATCAAATCCCACCAAATTTGGTAGGATTGATGTTCACTCTATAAGGAATTGATTGGGATCGATCTTGGCTCCCAGATTGCAAGGGTGCATCCTAGCGAACCCACGAGATCCATGGGTATCTTGTACTTCAATCACAAGGCAATTTGGGCTTGTTTCCTTGTGTAGAGCTTGCTCTGAGCTCTATAAAAGCATCCCCTTTGCAAAGCTGCATTCCTTAGCTCGATTTTTTGCCTCAAATCTTCAAAACTTCCCTCTCCAGCCACCTTTGTCGTAGCTCCGACGACACCTCTCTCTGACTTCCTTGCTCACTGCCACTTACTATAGGCAGTGAGACCATCTCCTTCTCTCCTCGCCAGCCACAGCAGGAGTCCCTAGACTCTTCTCGTCGTCGCTACTTCACCATCGGAGGTATCACCTTCTCCGACACTAGCCAATCATAACCAGCACCTCTCCTCACCTCCTTCGTCCATTAGTGTTAAGAGCATTTGATCGGGTTTTAAAAAGGTCGCGTTGTAGCACAGTCGAAAAAGTGTTCAAATTATCACTCGAAGTTTAAGTTCGAGGTCGAACACAGGGAGCAAATGGAGTTCACGCACTAATCTCAATAATGGAGGCAATTTGAACACATGAAATTACTCAAAATCTAATTCAGAATGTAAAGCAGGAGTATATGGTTAAAATGTAGCTAGAAAATAAATAAAAGAGAAATTTGGAAAGAATTGGAAATCTGATTGTAAAATCAAAAGTCTTAAAAATGTTTGATTTTTCTTCTTTTGCTTCTTCCTTTCGCTCGTTCTTCTCTTTCTCTTCTTTTCTTCTCTATTCTTCTTGGCTTCTCTTCTTTCTTCTCTGGCTCTTCTCCTTCCTTCTTCTTTCATCTTTGGCTTTGGTTCTTCCTTTGTCGTTGGCTTCTTTCTTCTTTGTCTTCTTCTGCTTCCTTCCTTCTTCTCTGATTGCTGGCCTTCAGCTTCGTTCTTCTGTTCTTTCCTGCCTTGGCCTTCAGCTCTTCTTCTTCCTTCTTTCTTTGGCGTTAGCTTCTCTTCAGCTCTGCCTCTCTGCAACCGTGCCTTCTCCTTCCTTGGCTTCTTTGCCTTAGCTTCCTCTGCGGCTCTTTCTCCTTCAGCTTCCTCATTCTTCTTCCTTGGATTTTGACCTTCCTTTGGCTTCCTCCTCTTTTCTTCCCTGGCTTCGCCTTCAGCTTCTTCTTCTTCTTCCTTTCCATGCAAGAGCAAAACCTCCCCCTACCCTCCCCCACAAACTCTCACTTTTCTCTCTAAGGATTGCTCTCCCAGAGCCATCTCGAGTAAATGGGTCAGGTTAGCGCGCCCGGGACCAGGCGCACCAATGTGAGTGGTGTGTGAGGAGTGCACAAGTAATTGAGTCAGGCTACCAGGTCAGCGGAGTAGTGTATCGAGGATGAGGCATGGGGAGGTGAGTGGGACCTCACCCTATGTCAGGAGGCAGTAAGCCCCTGACACATTTACAATTTATACTACACCACCCGCTCTAAACTTACCAAGGTGGGACTAAAAGTCCCACCTGCCTCGCGTGCACCCGCAAAGGGTGTTGCGCTCAATTGCTGAAGGTGCAAGGGTCTCCAAGGCCAATCACTGGCTGAATGTGTGCGGGCGACAAATCCACTTCGCCTGGACCTGGATGCGTGAAGCCTTACGCCTGGAGTGGAGATTGTGAGCTGCTTCAAGCCTGCTCCAATGGCGACCGAGGTCTGATCCTGCTCTCAAGTAAAACGGCCTTGCGGCCTCGTTAAATCACACAGGGGGCTTCGCCGTGGCACAGCGAAGGTGTCTCGGTAGGTGGCATGGCGCAGGGCGGCCTGGGCGTGCGTGCCTAGGTTGTTTTGTGGCCGTGGAGATGGGTTTGTTCGTGGGCAGTGTGTGGAGGCTGTGGCGGTTAATGTAGAAGGAGGAATTGATCAGGGGAATGTGGTGGAGCTTCTAAGGTGTTTGGCGAAGTGAATGGGTGCATGGAGTGACAGAAGCACCTCACCTGTGGTCTGCCGAAACTAGAGACGATGGTGGTGGTCTGTGAGTGTTGAGGGGTGAAAATAGAAATAGAGAGAGGGAAAATAAATAGAAGAGAGGGAAGTATCTGACCTATTTTATGGATGAAGGGGGAGGAGATGGCGGCCGACTCGTATCTGCCACCACAAGAGATGAAGATCCTAATGGAGGGGGACGGCGACGACGAGGAGGATGCAAGCGCATGCACAGGTATGGCACGATGCGAACAACGGAGGTAGAGACAACCCTACCACTTCTATTATGGTAGAGTGACGAGAGGAGGAGAAATAGGTCACCGGAGCTAGCTGGGTGTTTGGTCGGAGGAGAAGAGAAGAAATTGGGGGTTGTCTCCGGCCAAACCAAGCTAGGGATGAACGACAGGTTGAGGGTACCTTTAAATAGCCTCTGGCAGAGGGCCTTGTGCTTGGAAGGCAAGCTTCCAAACACGGGTAGCCTCGCTAGACTTGGAAGGCGAGAGATACCCAAATCTCTCATGTGTTCGCATGAGAGAATCGGTGGCAATCAGATCTTGAGATTGGGTTCACATAATCGAGAATTCCTTAGAGAATCTCCCATTCAAATTTGAGAGGGAGTCTCTGAGGAATCAAGGAGAAATCCCCCTTGAATCCTCGTCGGAGTAGGATTCCTCCACTATAGTGGTGGAGGGACCTAATTGCAAAGAACAGTGAGGAAGCTAAGGGGGTATTTACAATGATTTTCAAAAGCTAGGGGTCCAAGTGTAATTGGGTTGGACTGTTTTGCAAAGTAGGTCAAGGTGAACTCCCCTTAGGTCCAAATTTTGGTACAAACCTAATTTGAACCTAAGTAATCCAATGGTGAAGTTGGATTTTTTATTTGACCACATTTGTCTAGGCATTTTACACAAAAACCTAATTTAGGGTAAATATTTGACTAGGACCCCTATTTAGGTCAAAATAGGTTCCAAAAGCTAAATTGAAGGTTCTAAACCCTAGAGGATATTTTTCCATGAAGCTTAGAGGGTTTAAGTGAATTTTATCCTAACCATAACCTTGTTGAATTAAGTGGGTCTATTTTAGGGTTACAAGAAGTCATTTAATTCCCAAACTTCACATTAACCCTTTTCTGATTGAACCAATCCACTTTTTATCTTGTTAAGACCATTTGACCTCTGTTTAGCCTTTGAGAAATCCCATTGCTGTACTGCAATGGTAAAATTGTAGTTTTTATCCTTTGTTTCTTGCTTTTCTTTCAAACCAGTTATTCCATGAGTTAGGCCCTTCATTTGGTTATGTAGGAGCTTTTGTTCTCTTTTCTAGGTCAAAATGATCTAGTTAGGGCTCATGATGGTGTTTCCATCATACCCCCATGCCTAGAGTTTGCTAGTCCCTTAGCAAAATTTTAGGGTTTTAACTTCTTTTCTAGACCATGAGTTTCTTTCACATATTATGATGAGTGCTTTTTCTTTTTCTTTTTGATTAGGTTAAAATGCCAGCAGTAGGCCTAGAGGTACTCAAATACCAACCAAGATCTGAACCTGACCAGCTCTAGCCTCGTTCCTCTGCGAAGGTTTTTAAGGCCCACAAGAACTATCCTAAGGTTCGTTGAACTCTGCGGTTAAAACACCCATGTTGGAGACATATTTTAGCCTTGGTTCAGTTTGCAATGCATTTTTGTAAGAGAGAGACAGAGGATTTATTTGTTTGGAGAGTTCTCCCTCTTTTCTTTTTATTTGTAGCTTTGGATTGGCTTCTTAACACGGTCTGTATCAGATTCCTCATCCCCATCATCAATCCTCAAAGGTCCCTAACAATTGATGCTTCGTGATAGCACTACCCTTGGCAACCCCCAAAACCTTGACTTTCGAGATTTCGAGATAATCCTGCCCATAGTGTTCTGCAGCCAAATCCAAACCCTGGCAATCGATATTTCGTGATAATGCCACCCATGGTGTTCTGTAGCCAAATCCAAACCCTAGCAATAAACATTTCGTGATAATGCCGCCCATGACATCTGAACCAGCAGGGTGCTTACATGCCTCTGGTAGGATATGTAAATATCCTAGGAGACAAGCATTGAGGAGACAATATGTTACGCATCTTCGAGGGGAATTTCCCGCCTCTCCGTGCCGGGTACTCGTCCAAATCAACTTGTGTTGGTTGGCCGCTCCTAATCTAGGCAACTTTTTTTCAGAACATTTAAATGCTTTTGTGTGATTTTGATAGTTATGCGCACTGAACCAGATTGTGTGTGGGTTGGGGTGCTTAGGTTATCGAGTCCCACAAACCAAAGGTCAGTTAATGAGGCTAAATACTCCCTAAGCCTTAGACCTAATACTTTAAGCTTTGCATTTTCGCCAACCTCTTGAGGATTATTTAGAACTTAGCGGATACTTGAATGTTTAAGCCTAAGTGTCTAGCCCAAAAGGCCTAAGATCAGTGTTTCTACTAATCTCTTTTGTGTCTCATTAGCACTTTTTCCTATATTTTTTTCTCTTTCTTTTGATGTGGTCTAGAACTTTAGTTAATCCCTTAATCTCTTACTAATGACTATCTCTTTTTTCTTTTTCATTTTGTGCTCCTTTTTTGACATTTTGCTCTTTTCCTCCTTATGCTTATATGGCCTCAAAATTTTCTTCCCTTCTCCAATTTTTTTGTTCTTTTCATAATTTTCTATTTTTTTGGTATTTTTGACATATGCGATTTTTGTGTGAGAGTCCTTCTGACTTTTCTTTATTTCTGTATGTTTGCACTTTACCACCCCCCATGCCTAAGTTTTGCAATGTCCTCATTGTAAACAGAGGGTATGAAATAGTGTTGGGTTCAGGGATTTAGAACAGGATTTATCGGGTGGGCGAAAAGGGTCGGGAATGACTTTTGCAGATGATTTCAAGCTCTGGCACGCGTACTAGAGGTGGGATCGACTGTTCTAAGAAATCCGAACTCAGGGTGCAATAGATGTGAAGTACAGACAGATAATTAGATGGATCTCAGGTTTTTCGAATGATGGGTTGCCTCCCGTTAAGTACTAAATTCAATGCCTTCAGCCGAGTGGGAAACAGAATGGAGAGGGAGTGGTTAAATCAGCATAGTTTTGTAGAACAAGCACCTTGATCAAGAGCCTGGTTGGTCCAACCAAGTGATTGTTCAGATCAGTAGGCCATTGATGCAGCCGAAACCCAATCAATCTGGTGGGTTGATAAATGTAAATCAAGAGATGTGGAACCCACCATATGGTATGGAGCTCGGACGGATGTGGAAGTGTAAATTCCGGGTTTGGCTGAGTCGAATCAGCCTGGTCAGAGTAGGGATCCGTAAAATAATCAATGAATGGTGTGGAAACCCTACAGGGGTGATTAGAGAATGATGGAGCATGGTCTTCAGTCTGATCAATGTCTGAAGCCCGGTGTAGATATGGAGTTGAATCATCTGCAATCGGCTCAGTAAGAGGGGAATCAGAATAGAAATTGAGTCCGATTGAGGGTCGGGGTTGAAAACGGGTTTGGATGGGTTCTATATGTGCGGAGGAGGTGGCTTCAATAAGAATTGTGTATAAGGGCTCTTCTAGAAAGGAGTTACAAGTGGTTCCATGTAGAGAGTCCTCATAGTAGCTCTCAAATTCAAAGGTGAATGCCTGAAGAGTGTATATAGGATGAGAGAAATCTGAGTTGAGAAAAGATTCGAACTCTGGCTTGCAGTCACTCTCGGCATTTTCTGGTTTTGATTCTTGAGGATCGAAAAGAAATGATTCCATTTTACTGGAACCTAAACTTAAATCAGTGATCTCGGGATCAGGGACCTCGGAGTCGGAGTCGGAGAATGACTCATGTGAGCTAAGGTCGTAGATTGGCTCGTTGTATTCAGGAAACAGAGTTTCTCCAAAATCATGGTAAGATTCGAAATCGTCGAATAGTTTGCAAAAATCAAGTTCTGAATGAGATTCAAGATCATGAGTTCCACCATAGAATAAATCATATGATGTAGACTCAGCAGCCTGACTTGGGTCTAGCCTATATATAAATTTTGTGCCCAAAAAGGTGGCCTTATTTGGTCTATGCTCAAGTTCTAGGTTTATAGGAGAGACCCGATTACAACCCCACTCTTCCAACTCCTTGATTTCTGTATCGTAGATTGGCGTGACTTCTGAAAAATCGATTTATATCTCTGAGGATGTTGGAGAGGGATATTCATCAAATAGAGGCCCAAAATCATACTTTATTGAAAATTTGATCTTCGTTATATGGGGCCTCGTAATCTTCCCAATCAATTTCAGATCCATATTCTAGGCTGAGGATGTGGGTCGAATCTCTAGAATCTAGGTCAGAGTTACCTTCGAAGGTCACCTTATCAGAATACGGGGCAGGTTTTACACCCTCGAGAGGTTCAGTTCTAATTTTATTATTGCAGGAGTCTCGGAATTCTATGCTTGGTCACCCAGGATCTAGGGCTGGCTCAAAATCGTGTTCTCCTACAATTGAAACTTCCCAAGTTAATTCAAGATTAGGCTTGTTGTATTCTGTCTGGGTTGAGAATCCATAACAACTTTGTGCCTCAAACCCGAAGTTTGGGAAATTGGATTGATCCTCAATACTATTCCAAGATGGTTCATTATCTGTTTGGGGTGTGTACAGGTATTTCTGATCGATAACTTGTTTCAATAATCTCATCAACTCTTCCCATTTTTCAAGATCATCTTGGTGTTCCCATAGTACAGGATTTGTCATGCATTGAAGGTATTCAAAGTTGTGCAATTTTTCTGGTATTCAAAGTTGTGCAATTTTTCTATCTCAATGTATCCTATTATGAGAATGTCTCGGGTTGATCCTTTTGTGGCTTTTGTCAATAACACTTGGGCATAGTTTATGATGAAAGTTGTGGTTGTTGGTATATTAACCTGAATGTCTTCTACTAGTGTTGAGGTTTTGTATTCAATTTCATAGAATTTGAGGGCATCCTCAATTATCTTGTCTCTCCTGGATCTCTATGATTCAGGTTTCTTGAATGGCAATCCTAAGTAACTAGGCTGCATATTTGGATCAGATGCTAGAATCAAGATGTAGAATCAGAACTCGGATCAAGATGTACAATCAAGTCTTGAAGTGATTAGATCTGAATAGAGAATCCCAATGAAAATCTATGTGTGTGCTCTAGAAGGGATGAGGGACTGGATGTGTTTTTGGCCCAATCAAGGCACCCAAAGATGTTTGGATGACTACGGAGGTTCGGGGCGGATGATACCCTTGAATCGGAAAGTCGTCCACCTGAGAATTACTTGGGCAGCTAGAGCGGGAGAGTCCCGCAAAGACCCCTACACAGTAGAGTGTCCCTACGGGTTACAGGGTTTCCCCCACCTGACCTCTCTTGTCACTGAGATTCCAAGTAGACCAGAATGGGGACCTTGACCTCTTAAGTCTACCACTTTAATTTCAGATTAAGGTGCTTAGGGTTCCACTTGAGATTTAGATGTTTTGGCTTTGTGACCTAATATGGAGGTTGGTTGACCTACAATGTAGTCCAACTTCACCTGATTTGCCTGAAAGATGGCAGAATGATTCTAGGTCAAGACCTAGAGATCACCTTGATTTGACTCCCAGGTTATTAGGTCTAAGATTTTTAAGGTTCAAGTGATTTTAGAGCTTGATTTTAGGGTTTGTCTTGGTTAGATCCTTTCAATCAAGGGTTTGGGTAGCACACAGGTGCGGGTGGGTTTATTTCCTTTTATGCAAGCACGTGTGAACTAGCACTCTAAAACCCTAGTTTAGAAACACTAATGTGGCTCTATTTCCAATCCTCTTTGATTTTTACAAAAGTTCTCTTTGGACTTCAAACAAGAAGTGTATAGTTCGCGAAGATTTAGGAATTAAGTGTGATTCCTATAATAGGCATAAGAATTTGGGTAGGATCTGAAGAAATTGCTTCAACTTCGATAAGATTTGAAAAAATTTTCACAAATTTGGAAACTTTGCCTTAAAGAATGATAATTACTATAAAAAGAAGGCAGGTGATTCCTAATTGATTACTTCTCTATTTTGTCTTCCCAAGATTAGGAGATGGATTAAGGAAGAAGAGAGAAGTTACCTACCCTGGAGTGGTTGATTTACGTGGGAGATCTCCTCGTGAAATACCTCGCAAAATCACAACAAAACAAATAGGGCAAGTTAGTGCTTAAATATAATTAAAAGAATGTAGAGACTAGTGATGAATTACGCGTTACTTCTCGACAATGGCACCAGAATGTTAAGAGCGCTTGATTGTGTTTTAAAAAGGTCACATTGTAGTACAGTCGAAAAAGTATTCAAAACAAATAAGTTTTTATTACTCGAAGTTTAAGTCTGAGGTCGAACACAGGGAGTAAATGGAGTTCATGCACTAATCTCAATAATAGAGGCAATTTGAACACATGAAATTACTCAAAATCTAATTCATAATGTAAAGCAAGAGTATATGCTTAAAATGTAGGTAGAAAATATATAAAAGAGAAATTTGGAAAGAATTGGATGTCTGATTGTAAAATCAGACATCAAAAAAATGTTTGATTTTTCTTCTTTTGCTTCTTCCTTTGGCTCATTCTTCTCTTTCTCTTCTTTACTTCTCTGTTCTTCTTGGCTTCTCTTCTTTCTTCTCTATCTCTTCTCCTTCCTTCTTTCTTCTTTGGCTTTGGTTCTTCCTTTGTCGTTGGCTTCTTTCTTCTTTGTCTTCTTCTTCCTTCTTCTCTGATTGCTGGCCTTCAGCTTCTTTCTTCTGTTCCTTCCTGCCTTGGCCTTCAGCTCTTCTTCTTCCTTCTTTCTTTAGCGTTAGCTTCTCTTCAGCTCTGCCTCTCTGCAACCGTGCCTTCTCCTTCCTTGGCTCCTTTGCCTTAGCTTCCTCTGTGACTCTTTCTCCTTAAGCTTCCTCTTTCTTATTCCTTGGCTTTAGTCCTTCCTTTAGCTTCCTCCTCTTTTCTTCCTTGGCTTCGCCCTTCAACTTCTTCTTCTTTCCCTACAAGAGCAAAACCTACCCTTACCCTCCCCTGTGAACTCTCTCTCTTTTCTCTCTTAGGCTTGCTCTCCCAGAGCCATCTCGAGTAAACGGGTCAGGTTAGAACTCCCGGGACCAGGCGCATTAGCGTGGGTGGTGCGCGAGGAGTGCACAGGTAATCGGGTCAGGTTACCAGGTCCGCGGAGTAGTGTATCGCGGATGAGGCATGGGGAGGTGAGTGGGACCTCACCCTGTGTCAGGAGGCGATAAGCCCCTGACACATTTACAATTTATAGGTGTGGGGAGGCATGCGTGCCTAGGTCATTCTGTGGTCATGGAGATGGGTTTGTTCGGGGGCAGTGTGTGGAGGCTATGGTGGTTAATGGAGAAGGGGGAATTGATCAGGGGAATGTGGTGGAGCTTCTGAGGTGTTTAGCGAGGTGGATGGGTGCATGGAGTTATGGAAGCACCTCTCCAGTGGTCTGCCAGAGGTGGAGATGATGGTGGTCGTCTGTGAGCGTCGAGGGGTAAAAATAGAAATAGAGAGAGGGGAAGTATCTGACATATTTTATGGATGAAGGGGGAGGAGATGGCAGCCGGCTTGTATCTGCTACCGCTGGAGACGAAGATCCCAGTGGAGGGGGATGGCAAAGATGAGGAGGATGCAAGCACGTGCGTAGGTATGGCACAACGCGGACGACGAAGGTAGAGACAACTCTGCCACTGGTATTGTGGCAGAGCGACAAGAGGATGAGAAATAGGTTGCCAGAGCTCACTGGGTGTTTGGCCAGAGGAGAAGAGAAGAAATTGGGGGGTTGTCTTCGGCCAAACTAAGCTGGGGATGAACGGCAGGGTGAGGGGACATTTAAATATCCTCTGGTAGAGGGCCTTATGCTTGGAAGGCAAGCTTCCAAGCACGGGCAGCCTCACCGGACTTGGAAAGCGAGAGATACCCAAATCTATCATGCGTTCGCATGAGAGAATGGGTGGCAATCAGGTCTTGAGATTGGGTTCACACAATCGGGAATTCCATTGAGAATCTCCCTTTCAAATTTGAGAGAGAGTCTCTGAGGAATCAAGGAGAAATCCCCCTTGAATCCTTTCCAGAGTAGGATTCCTCCGCTGTATTGGTGGAGGGACCTAATAGCAAAGAACGACGTGGAAGCTAGGGGGCATTTACAATGGTCTTCAAAAGTTAGGGGTCTAAATGTAATTGGGTTGGACTATTTTGCAAAGTACATCAAGGTGAACTCCCCTTAGGTCCAAATTTTGGTACAAACCTAATTTGGACCTAACGAATCCAATGGTGAAGTTGGATTTTAAGTTTGACCACGTTTGATCAGGCATTTTACACAAAAACCTAATTTAGAGCAAATATTTGACGAGGACCCCTATTTTGGTCAAAATAGGTTCCAAAGGCCCAATTGAAGGTTATAAACCCTAGAGGATATTTTTCCATGAAGTTTAGAGGGTTTAAGTGAATTTTTTCCTAACCATAACCTTCTTGAATTAAGTGGGCCTATTTTAGGGTTACAATAAGTCATTTAATTCTGAGACTTCACATTAACCCTTTTCTGATTGAACCAACCCACTTTTTATCTTGTTAAGACCATTTGACCTCTGTTTAGCCTTTGAGAAATCCCATTGTTGTACTGCAATGGCAAAATTGTAGTTTTACCCTTTGTTTCTTGCTTTTCTTTCAAACTAGTTATTCCTTGAGTTAGGCCCTTCATTTGGTTATGTAGGAGCTTTTGTTCTCTTTTCTAGGTCAAAATGAGCTAGTTAGGGCTCATGATGGTGTTCCCATCAATTAGCTAAGTATAATCCTTCCTCTCCTCCTCAAAATCCCTATCTCTTTCTCTCCCTATTTCAATCTCCAATACATCCTCTCCTTCTCCATCTTCCTCCGCTCTGAAGATGCTTCGGTGAAGCCTTCCGCATGCCACAAACCATCAACCGCCTTCATGCCACCTCCAAAACATCTGCCACACCACCACGACCAAAACCCCCTTCCTATTTCGCATTTCACCCACTAAAAACATCCGCCGAACTCACCCTCCACCGCACATCATCTCCGCCTCCATCAGGCCACCACACACTCCCACACGGCACACGAACACCGCCACCACTTTCGCCATCCTCTGGCAATTCTCCTGAAAGATCCGATTGGGGCCTTGTGCTCATGTTCATGAGTTTCTAGTCTTGCTATCATCTCCTGTCACTGCCGTCATCTCCGGCTCCGTCCACCTTGCTTCCATACCCAGGTGCTGTGGACTCAACCCAAGAGTGTATCTAGAGCAACAATTGAAGGAAACTGCAATAGCAACACATTCAATTCTTTTAAGCATGGCTGCTGCTGCGTGCAAGCAAAATAGAGTGGGACATAGTCCCACCTTGGAAATGAAAGAGCAGCTATAGCGCATAGATTGATTTTGTGATTCCTGCTCTTCGCCCATGTACACTGTGGGGTCGGGTCCCCCACTCACTCATCTCACGCCTCGCCTCTGATCACACCTACAGGTCTAGCCACTGTTCAGGATCTGATTACCCACCTTACTCGGATATATACTTGGTTATCTGAGAGCGATAGAGGAGAGATTTGTCAAAGGATGGAGGAGGGTTTTCCTATGCAACCATTACTCTTGGGTGCGTGTTGAAGACAGAGAGGCTTTACACTTAGCCTCTGGGTGCCTTTATGTGTGCTGCAAAAAGAAAAGTCTTGTTCTTGGGAAAGGCTTGAAGAAGAAGAGAAGGCCTTGAGAGCTTTGCCTTCTGTGGTGTTGTGCCTCTTTTGTTAAGGCATCTGATGCCTTGTTCAGTCGTCTAAGGCTTGAGGTTAAATTTGTTGGTACTGTTGGAACATTTAAGCACCTAAGTTAGCATGGATTATTGATCGAAGTTACCGTTAAGAAATTTGAGTGATTTGAATATGAGATGTGCTTAATTAGAGGGATCTAAATTGTGATCTAAATCACCACGTTTTAGGTTGCTTCTATTCTTTTTGCCTCTGTACATTCTGAGATATATTGGGTTATATTTGATTATCAATCTGACAAGTTTTATTTATTGCATACTTGTTATTGTGCTTAACTTACTGTGCTCATTTATTCTGAATTGAGATTAATGCATGAATTCCACATTTGCTCCCTGAGAACACCCTCATACTCCAATTAGATTCTAAGTTTATAAATTTAAGTGTTTGTTGTGTGATTTAGGAGTATACTACGACAACCATATCATTAAATCTCTCAATTCGCATACAACAAGGCATTGTGGACTTCGCCCCTCTTTCATCCAAAAACTTAGGTTCCACCCCTTATTTCCTCAATTCGACTGACATACGCCTCTCTCCCCCTCCATCTTCTCCAGTGCCAACTGCACCTACAGGGAGGCCATGCAACCAACACACACCTTAAACATGACACCACCACCACCATAACTTCCACCTCACTCCATAGAACAAAAGCCCTCAACAAATTGAGGGCTTTGGCTCGTCTTTCACCCGGCTAAATAGACTCACCTCCACACACCACCTCCGTCATCATCCACCATCCACACACCACAGCACACCTTGAAAACATCACCAACATACTCGTTGTCCTCCGGTGACCCCATTGAGCACTTTAATTTAGGCTATTAGCTCGTATTCTTATTTTTAGGTCGTCACCGAAACTCCACTGTTGCCGTAGAATTGCCACCATTCTATGTCGCTGTCACTCATCCTCCACCCTCGCAACCACTTCCAGCAAATGCAGATTACGTCCAGGGAGCCTTCTAGGCTCTCAAACAAAGAAGTAGCACCTGTAGCTCCAACTAATGCAAACTTCTTTTGAAGTGCACACATGAATAAAGCTTCAATCATAGTCCTACATCATGTGTGGGAAATTCTGAAAGTTGAATAAAGGAAATTTGGTGTAGCAGCTGTATGCCTCTACACCAGGAGTGAGGTCCCCACGCCACACACTCTCTCTCACTCCTTACCCATCACCACTACTAGTGAGCCTGGTCCCTATTCATGACCTGATTACCCTCTACTATGCAAACCGTATACCTGATTAAGAAGGAAAGAGGATTTTCAGGGTGGGGGGTGGTTTTGCCTCGAAGTGCTTAAACACGTGCCTCGAGAAGCATGTACACGCACCCAACACTTAGCGAAATTCTGATCTTGAAGCCTTATGCTTATGCATGGGCGGAGGCTTTAAACGTTAAGTCGTCTAATCTCCAGTGTCTAACGTCTCATTGGATGGTACTGTGGACTTATTGGCTAACATGGATATTTCTGAATATGTGGTTCAAGACCACTACTGGAAAATTGAAATAATTTGAGACCTTGGGATATGTGCTTGATTGAGGGAATTAATTGGTGATTCAAATCACAAGTTTTAGGGTTTTATTATTCGTTTTATCCCATTGACTTTTAAAATACAATTTTTTATTATTGAATATATTTTTTATTGATATTCATTGCATATCTTTTTTGAATTATTTTGCTCATTGTTTATAGTTGTGACGAGTGTTTTGAACTCCATATTTGCTCCCTACAAATGACTTCAAAACTCATTATTTTTTGAGCACTTATAAATTTAAATGTTGTGAATTCACTTTTGTTGACTATACTACAATGCATATTTCAAACTCGACGAAAGCGTGCCAACAGTTTGGTGCCATTGTCGGGGAGCAACATGCGATTCACCACTAGTCATATTTTTTCTAAGTTGATTACTAAGTTGACCTATCTACTTTGTTGTGTTATTGCGAGGTACATATGAAGAGATCTTCTGTGCAAACAACCTCTCCAGGGGCAGGTGAAATTTCTCTTCTTCCCCAATCTTGTCCTAATCTTGAGAAGAGAAAAAGAAAATAAAATCAATTAGGATCCACTTGCCTTATTTTCCTGGTAAATATCATTTAAAGGCAGAGAGTTCCTCATTTGTAAGATGTATTAATAACTGATTGAAGTTGAGATGATTTGCTTAGAGATTCCCTATTCTGATCTCATGTACCTATTAGGGATTTTGTGCTAAAATTTCTCAACATCTTGATTACTTTCCTATTTGAGTCCAAGGTGTCATATTTGGAATCAAATTGGACTTGAAATAGAGCCAATTGCAGTTTTGAAGAGCTAGTACACATTTTCCTGCAACTAAGGAAATTGATCTTCCAGCATTTGTGTGCTACCCAAGCCCTTGTTTGAACTAATCTATCCAAGTGAACCCTAAAATAAAGGCTCTAAATTCACTTGAATCATAAAATTTTGGGACCTAATAACCTGAGAATCAATCCAGGGTGACTTGGGTCTTGACACAAATTTCATCCTCAACCATAGGGAAGGACAAGTGAAGTTGGTCCACTTTGTGTATCAACCAACCTACAAATTAGGTCACAAATTGAAATAATTTCTAAATTAAGTAAAATTCAAGGCACAATTAGGGCTAAAATTGGTAGACTTAGGTCTCGATTCGTACATTTTGGTCTACTTGGAATCTTAGTGACAAGGAAGGTCAGGTGAGGGAAACCTTGTAACCTATGGGGATGCTCTACCATGTAGGAGTCTTTGCAGGAGTCTCCCTTCCTAGTTACCCAAGTAATTCTCAGGTATGTGGATTTTTGATCAAAGAGGTCCATTTGCCTCAAAAAGCCTTAGTCATCCAAAATTTTTGGGTGCCTTGATTGGATCCAATACACATTCAATCCCGTATATATTCTTCAGTGCATATACACAGGAGAGGTCCGTAGGTCTGACCTAGAGACCTCCATTAGAGTTGACATTCTATGAAAAATATGATCTAATATGTTCAAATCAATCTATACCAGAATTTGATTCTCCATCTTGATCCACCACTTGATTTGGAAATGCAACCAAACATAGGAAAAATGTTCAAGAAACCTGAATCCCACATGAGCACTAAAGAGAAAATGATTGATGCTACCTTTATACATAAGGAAGAATTTGACAGGACTTCAAATCCATTTACGAACATTTAGGTTAATGTACCAAAAGCAACCCTCATTATGAACCATGCCAGAATAATCTTTACACAAATGATACTTGGTTCAACCTGAGATGCTCTCTTATCAGAATACAATGAATTAGGGAAATTACATAGCATTGAGTGTTTACAATGTTTGACAAATCTCCCACTTTGGGAAAAACACCTAAATCTCATTGAGAAACGTGGGAATATGCTAAATTTGTTGCATAGGGCCATCAATTACAATACCCCAATTCCCACCCAGAACTTTATGATGTTGAGGATCAATGTAATTTCCCAAAGCTTGGGTACAAAAATTGTGGTTGTTATGGACCCCCAACTCAAATGGAACTGAATTATGATTTTATCCAAAATGAAAGACCTGATCATGATATAGGTTGGGTGAATCCAGTTACAAGTGTTCCGGATTATGAACCAGCCATAGGAAGTTGTGAAGCTAGTCCATCATACCTAGATTTCCCGCACCTGTGATGATTTAGAATCAGAACCTATTGAGGATATAACTCCTACACCTTATCCTGTTAATGTAATCATCAAGAGTAATTCTGACATCTCAATAGAACCAAGTCCAGATTCTAATGACCAAATTTCTACCCCTAACATAGAATCTAGATTTGAGCCTATTTGGGATGATCTCAAGGCCCAGTATAGTGAGAGCCAGATTTTAGATCTGAATTATGATTTTGGGCTTGTATTTGATTATTATACCTCTCTAGACTCCTCAGAAGAACGAATTGATCTTTCAGAAGCCACACCAATTTACGATAGAAAATTAGCGGAGTTGGAAGAGTTGAAATTTGATTGGATCTACCCTAGGTGCCTAGAACCTAAGCCTATGAATAATAAAGATACCTCTATGAGCTTGGAATTTGAGACTAGTTAAACCAAAGTCAGGTTGATGATTCCATGCATTTTGATCTATTCTGTGGTGAAAAGCTCGATCCTGAATCAGGTTCAGAAACTGATTATCGTAAATTCTCTGATGATTTTGAATCATACTGTGATTTTGGAGAACCACTATTTTTCGATGATTATGAGCCAATTTACGACCTCAATATCCATGATCCATTCTTTGATTCTGATTTTGAGGTCCTTGATCTTGAAATCATTGATTCAAAATCATATTCCATTGATTTGGAAACATTTTATTATGATCTACAGGAATCGAACACAGTAAGTGCCAAGAGTGTCTACAGTGCAAAGTTTGAATCTTTCACCGATTCAGATTTCCAGAATCCTATAAGCACTCTTCAGGCATTTACATTTGACTGGGATGAACATCATAAAAAAGACTCTCTGGATGAACCAATCTTTGAATCATTTCTTGAGGAGCCCATACTGCACCTAGACATCAAAATAGCCCTACCACTCACTCCAGAGTAAGAAACATTCAGAAATTGATACCAACCCCAACCCGCCACTGGAATCAATTTCTATTCTGACTCACCTCTTTCTAACCCGATCACATATGATTCACTACCATAATTTGATAGGGAATCAGACATTGACAACCACATTTTTCCCACCTTTGATTCCACCAATAGGGTTCCTACATTTTCCACAGATCCATAATCCTTTGAGAACCCTTACTCTGATCAAGCTAAGCCGATTTAGCCAAACCCTAGATTCGTATTTCCACATCTATTAGAGCCACATAACATCTGGTGGATTCCACACCTATTAATTCACATCTATCAACCCATCAGACTAATTAGGTTTGGTTTGCATCATCAGCCAATTGATCTAAGCAAGCACCTAGTTGGACCAACCAGAGTACTCATCAAGGTGCTTGCTCTACAAAATTCCTCCAATCTGAGCACCCCTTCTCCTTGACCACCTTCTACTCGACTGAAGGCAATAAATTTAGCGCTTAACAGGAGGCAACCTGTCACTTTGAAAAACCTGAGACCCTTCTAGTCATCTTCTTGAGCTACATTCATATTGCACTTTAGGGTTCAGACTTTAAAACAACCAACTACACCTTTGATACATATATCAGAGCTTGAAATCATTCGCAACAGACATCCCAACCTATTCACCCACCCTTTGACCCTATTCTAAACTTTGAACCAAGTTGAATTCGTACCCACCTGGTTTACAATGATGATATTGCAAAACATTTGCATGTGGGGTATTAAAGTGCAAACAAATGGGAAATTCAATTTTCTAAGGGGTTCTCACAATATATATATATATATTCAAAAAGAAATTGGAGAAAGAGGAGGAAAATTTTGTGAAATGATTGAAAAATCCATCTTGAGGAGGAAAAAAAGGAGGAAATACAAAGGAATGTAAAAGGAGCAAAATTAAAAGGAAAATCGATAGTCCTAGCAATTGATTATGGGATCTACTTAAGTTATAAACCAAATCAAAATAAGGATTAAGTCCTGAAGTGCTAGAGACAAAGAGATAGGTAAGAGTACTAACCTTAGGCCTCTTAGGCCTGTTCTAGGGATTAACATTCATGTATTTGTTAAGATCCAGATTAGTCCTCAAGAGGTTTAGGAAAGTGTGAAGCTAATGTATTAAGTTTAAGGCTTAGGGATTATTTGACCCTATTGCCTGTCCTTTGGTTTGCGTGACTTGGTAACCTAGGCACAAAAAAATCACACAGCAGTCTGGTTCAGTGCGCTGAATGAAGAAAAATGCCAAGTATTTTATTTTAAAAAAGTCATTCCGAAGTTTTAGCTTAGAAGTGGCTCAAAGACACAAGTTGATTGGACGAGTTCCCAATGCAGAGAGGTGGAATGTAAAATACTCCCCTCTAAGATGTGTAATAACATATCATCTCGTCGATGCTTGTCTCCTAAGATATCTAAATATCCTACTAGGGGAATGAAAGAAACTTGCACTGGTTTAGGTGCCATGGGTAGGAATATCTTGAAATGTCGATTGCCAGGGCTTATACTTAGCTATAGAATGCCATGGGTGGCACTATCCCGAAGTGTCGAAAGCTAGGGTTCTGGGGATTGACATGGGCAGTGCTATCACGAAGCATCGAAAGTTAGGGACCCTCTGAGGATTGATGACTGGGATAAAGAATCCAATACCGTTTATGTTTAGGGCCAATCCGATGTTGGATTTAGGGGAATATAAAAGAAAAGAGAGAAAACTCTCAGCACAAAAATCCCTCTCTATCTCTCTTACCAAAAAATGCACTAGCAAACTAAACTTGGACATGATACATCTACGAACAGGTGATTTAACAGTTGGGGTCAACGAACCGCTAAGGAATCTTTGTGGACCTTAAAAACCTTCATGGTAGACCCAAGGCTGAAGCTAGTCTGGTCTGGATCTTGGCTAGTACTTGAGTACCTCTAGGTCGATTTTGGGTACTCTAATCTAATTTCTATAGAAGTGGCACAATCAGGCATCTAAACACCAGAAACATGGTCTAGAGATCTAGTTCTTTCCATAGCATTTTGCTAGGGACTAACAAAAGTTAGGCATGGGGGTATGATGGCAATACTATCATTTTTCATAAATAACTTAATTTAGTTGGAATCAAGAGATAAATGCTCATACTTAATCACCTGAGGGTCACAACTCTACAATGTTTTGATTTGAGGAGAAAATAAGGAAACAGGGTTAATTCAATCATTTTAATAGTACATCACAAATGCATATTAACCATGGATCCCTCAGGGGTTAATTAAAGGTCAATTGAGCATAAAAGTCTAAAAGGTGTGTTTACATCAACTGAATCAGGGTTTCCTGCATTTCGAGGGTAAAAATAGACTAAAAATGCTAATTATCAACCCCACCTAAATTGAAGAGCTACTGGTCAGGATAAAATTAATCTAAACCTCCTAAAAATCATATAAAAATATTCTAAGAGGCTTGGTACCTTTGGTTTGACTATCTGAATCCATTTTGACCTAAAAAAGAGTTTTAGATAGGAATTTGCCCTAATTTGGGCTTCTTTATAGTTTACCAAATTAAACATGATCAAAACTCAAATCCAAGCTCATCATTAGATTCCTTGGGTCTGAATTAGGTTAACACCAAAATTTGGGTCCAATATGAGTCCATCTTGACTTAGTTTTCAATTTAGTCCCTAAAATCTCTTTCTCACATTTAAGCCCCTAAGTTTCAAGTTTCTTGCATTTACCCCCTATCTTTCTTTTCACCTTCACATTTAGGTCCCTATCGCCATTATCGTGTGAACAAAACCCTAAACCCACAACTCGAGTCCTTCAATCAGATAGTTCTTTTCAAATCTACAACCAATCCCTTCCAGACTTGGAAGGAGCAATCATAAGAGGATCCCCTACCATTTGAACCTACTTTTGTGCCTCAACGTGGCACCAACAATCGGCCACAGGCTCAGGATATCCATGAGAAAATCCAAGCCAAATCGTGATGAATCATCCTAATTGAGCTCAAATCTGAGCTCTATATAAGCTCTAGATAATTCCATGTTGGAATGGAAGATCTACACAAAAAGGATTGGATTTCGAAAAACCCATCATCATAGTATAATTTGCAAAGAAATCCGTTAACAGATAAATTTACCAAAATTCATAAAGAGATTCTTGGTCGAACACAGGGAGGCTACGTTGATCTAAAATCTGCGAATATATATTTTTTAGTATTTTTGTTTTAAAAGTGAGATAATCACAATGAATTTGATATTAATACTAAGAGAGAGAGAGAGAGAGAACAATCACTTTGCAACTGATATTATTTTTACAACTAGAAAGGAGGAAATGATTACAGCTAGAAAGTGGGAAATTCTATTCTAGAAAGTAATAAAAAAAGGAGAGAGATGTTATCTGTTAGTGGCACAAGAAGGGGAGTTGAATTGTGCAAACAAAAATTCAAAACAATCAGAACAACATACAAGTATTTAGAGAGGAAACCCTTGTGTTAAAAAACCACTACCTAGATCTCTCAATCTAGAATTTTGCCCATACCCAAGTAGGAATTATTAACAAGTAATATTATAAATCCCCTCTTCCTAGACAAATCCCAAGAAGAGTTTTGCCCCTCTACGAAGGGGAAGCGGGAAACCCACAAATCGGGTACCCAAATAAACTACCAAAAAGCAATATAAAACTAGAAGCCTTGAACAAGAATAAGAATACTCCCTTATCAAACCTATAAGTAGTTGGGAGATTGGCTTTCAAATGAACAGCAGCACAAAGGAGCAAGAGAGCAAAAAGAGCACAACAAGATCAAGAGCTTCGTATATTTCCTTTGTATATGTTTTTGTGTGTGTGTAAAACTAAGGCAACCTATATGGGAGTATATATAGGTATAGGAGATCAGATATAATCGTTGGAGTTTGAATTAGATTGAATTGAATCAAGCAAGAACGTCTATAAAACATTAACTCAAATTTTGTTCATATCAGACGTCCGAAGAATAATGACAGACGTCTGAAAAGACTATTTCAGATGTCTGAGAATAAAATAGGGCATCTATCAAGTCTCCAGAAAAGATCAAGTGGTTACTGGACAAAATACAGGGATGTTTGAAAAAAGAAATGGACATCTGATCATAAAGGTTCAGACTTCTGATTATTAAATGGGACGTCTGAAAAGATAACAGGAAAAGAATGCTCGTTACTGGAATGAGATTAGACCCAAATAGGGGTCTAGACAAATGTGCTCAATCATCTTAAAAGAGACCATAAGATGCCTGAAACAAATTAAGGACATCTGAAGGCCTTCAACGTTCAAAACACTAAAGTGAAACAGAAGCACTTTAATTGGGGTTAGAGTGAACATTGGGAGAAAATGAATGTTGGAGGGATATGGACATTTGAAGACAGAGTTGGACGTCTGAATGACTTGAAAAAAATGACCATTGTTCAAAAACTCAAGATGGCTTCTGAACATCAAGAAGGCATCCGAAACACTAAAATAGACATCTGTTCTAAGTAGTAGACGTCTGAAAAAAAATCAAATGACAAAAGGTTCAAGATCCAGTGAAGAGAATAGGTTCTGGATGAGATCCTGGACATCTGGAAAGATAATTAGATGTCTTAAAAGTCATCTTTAGATGTCTGGAAGAAAAGAAAGACGACTGAAAAATATGAAAGAATTAGAAGAAAAGCTAAAGACATCCTAAGGAAATCTAACGAAAATTCAAGGCTTTTACACTCTAATAAAATTAACTAAATAAGAAATAAAATGAAGAAATAAAATGAAGCTTTTGCAACCCTTCTTGCATCATGTTAGTATCTTCCAAGCATTCTTTTCCTTTATCCTTTTTGTTAAACCCCTCCTGCATCATGTTAGTCTCTTCCAAGCAATAACTTATTTATCATTATCAAAAATTACAACATATCAGCAATCTCCCCCTTTTTTGAAATGACAAAAAAAACATTGATATGAAAATACTCCCCCTACATAAAAGCTTGTCTCCCCCTTTTGTTTTGGCATTAACAAAAAATAGAACAAGCATAAAAAAAAAATTACAAAGTTTAACATAACACAAAGTTTTGATAACATAATAAAAAAGTCAATAGGTGCAAAGTAGCCATCTAAAGACACTAATCAAGGTTTCTTCTTCCCTTTGGAGTATGTAGACTCCATATTCTTCATGCGATCTTCCAAACAAGATAGTTGCATTGCATATTGATTGGTGAAGCTCTGGAGATAGTCATGATCTTCATTTTGTCTCTTTAGCTAGAGGTTCATCCCATAAAACATGGCTTTTTGAAAAGCCTCTTGATTTCCTATACATTCTCCCAAGAGCAGTCCCAAGAAGTGGAATAGAAAGAATAAGTAGATGGATTAGGAAGCATGAGAGGAATGTAAGAGTTAGTGGGAGAAGATTGAGAAGGTTGAGAATGAGGAATTTCTTCCTCGACTTGTTCTTCTTCAGTTCCTTTCTTAAGACCCATAAGAAGTAAAGTAGTGTGATCAAACTTTTTAACGAATTCATCTACAAACTGGCATTTCAAATCAAGGTTAAAGAAGATGAGCATGTTGGAAATAAAGGCACCTAAAGGAAAGTTCCTACGGTGTGTGCTACATAAGCTATCCATAATCAAATCACACCAATTCAATTTTGTTCGGTTTAATAAAGCATATAGGATATAGGTAATCTCCTTATAAATGTGATCAAAAGATCCTGACTTTCCATGTAAATTCCATGAAACAAGTCTAGCTAAAATGCGAGGTACAATCTTAAGATGACGAGATTCAAGTTACATTCCTTCAAAGTAAACATCATCTTTGACTAAAGTTTTTGTAACAATGGAGAAAGTAACTTCTTTCGCAATGTCCCGCTAATGAACTCCTGAGTAGGTGGTGCAAGCAATTGAAGAAATTACTTCATTTGTAATGGTAAAGGATATATTCAAAACACTAGACTTTAGGATAGAGCTAGTGGGTGTGGAGTCATTTACTAAATTTGCATAGAATAATTTCACAAGCTCAAGAAATATACTAGGAATTTTTCCACCAGGAAAAAATTCCTTATCAAAGAAGTATTGAATTCTTTGAGCTTGAAATAAGGCTAGGAGACCATAATCCCTAAAATCATCCCATATAATTGGTCTACCACACTTAACCTTAAACTTCTCAAAATTGTTAAGCTTTTGGGAGGCCTTTCTTGTTAGGCAAAATTGTTCCATGACATTAGGTAATTCTTCTTCAGGTAGAGGGTTACTAGGTCCAGCACTCCTTTGCTTCCTACGAGTCATAATAAGGAAAAGAGAACTCTTAAAGACACAGAAAAAACTTCAGTTAGACGTCCGGAGTGAACGTCAGACGTCTAAAAAGAAAACACAAGTCAGAAGTCCAAAAATAAATTAGATGACCAAAAGTTTTAGAGACAGAAGTGATAACAGGAGACATTCGAAACCAAGAAAAAAGAAAAGCAAGGAGATTCCCACCAAAGGAAAAACAAAAAAGATTAAACAAAGGTATAAATACAAGAAAAATACAATATCTAGATGAGAGGATGTAATAAATACCAAATGAAGAATGTATGTGCTACCTCAAGAGTTGACAGACGTCCGGTGAGAAAGGGAGACATCTGTTGAGAACAGGAGACGTCTATTGAGAATAGGAGACGTTCGGAGATCTAGAGGAGTCCAAAGCTCTCAAGTGTTCTTCAACAAATGGAGAAGATGAAGAGTGGATGAGTTTTTTTTTTAGATGTGCAAGAGGAGTCTGATGAAGAGTATGTGCTGCACTATAAAGGGAGCATATGGGAGAGAGGATTGTGTCATAAAGAGGTAAAATGACCATTGGGTAAAAGGAAGAGGTAGTTTCAAATTTCAAATCAATACAGACATATGAAAGTAGAGATTCAGACATCTATAATGTGTCAAAGATGTCTGAAAGATCGTTTGAATTTGAATTCAAACAACTTCATTTGAAATTAAAAAAAAATTGAACATTGAATGACTGTGAATTTTATTCTACAAATGGATAGAAACACAGACGTCTGAGAGGCATACTAAACGTCTGAAATTCCTAGAAAAACTTTCCTAGGAAAGAGTTGTAAGCAAGAGAAAGATAAGACGTTTGATATGGATTTTCAGATGGCTGAAAACTAGTTTTCTAAATACTTCAACTTGCAAAGTCCAAGATGCCTTCTAATGTGACAATATCCTTCTATACTAAATGGTTTTGTCAGGATATCTGCAAGTTGGTCTTCAATGCTCACAAAATCTAACTTAATTTATCCTTTTAACACATTATCCCTAAGAAAATGATGTTTTACATCTACATGTTTAGTTCTAGAATGATTTACAGGATTTTTGGATAAATTTATAGCACTTGTATTATCACAGCATATTATAGTTTCTTTAAAAACTAATCCTAGGTCAGATAGAGTTTGTTTCATCCAAAGTACTTGAGCACATGTAAAAGCAGCTGAAATATATTCAGCTTCAGTGGTGGATAATGCAATGTAATTTTGTTTCTTAGAAAACCAAGAAATAAGTGTATTACCTAAAAAATGGCAAGTACCACTAGTACATTTTCTATTAGTCCTACTACCAGCATAATCGGCATCACTATATGCTAGTAAGTCCAAAGAATGAGTTTTTGGATAGAATAAACCAAAATCACTAGTCTTTTAAGTATTTAAAGATTCTTTTAAACGTAGACATATGAGATTCCTTTGGTGAATTTTGAAAGCGAGCACAAAGACAAGTAGCAAACATTATATCAGGTCTACTTGCAATAAGATAGAGTAATGATCCTATCATACCTCTATATACCTTTTCATCAACTTGCTTTCCATTTTCATCTAGGTTCAGGTTTATGTTTGTAGCCATTAGTACGGCTTTGCTCTTCACACTTTCCATTCCATATTTCTTCAATGTGTCATTTGCATACTTTGTTTGACATATAAAGATTCCTTCATCCATTTGAGTAATTTGTAGTGCAAGGAGGAATTTTAATTCTCCCATGAGACTCATTTCAAATTCATCCTGCATAATCTTTGAAAATTGTCTACACAAATTCTCATTAGTAGAGCCAAAAATAATATCATCTACATAAATTTGAATAACTATTAAATCATTAAGTTGATTCTTGACGAAAAGAGCTGGATCTACTTTTCCCATTTTAAAATCTGATTTAATGAGATAATTTCTTAATCTCTCATACCATGCCCTAGGTGCTTGCTGGAGACCATAAAGAGCCTTTTTAAGCTTATACACATCATCGGGAAATTTAGAATTTATAAACTTAGGGGGCTGGGCTACATATACTTCTTTTATGAATCCATTTAGAAAGGCTGATTTTACATCCATTTGATATAATTTTATGCCAAGATGCGATGCAAATGCAAGAAGCATTCGAATTGATTCAAGCCTAGCCACTAGAGCATAAGTTTCTTCATAATATATTCCCTCTTGTTGATTATAACCTTGTGCAACAAGTCTTGCCTTATTTCTTACTACTTGACCTTCTTCATTAGTTTTATTTCTAAAAATCCATTTGATTCCTATAATAGAATTATCACTTGGTTTAGGAACTAATTCCCATACTTGATTTCTTTCAAAATGATTTACTTCTTCTTGCATAACAAATATCCATGAAGAATCTAAACAAGCTTGATCAATAATTTTATGTTCAAGTTGTGATACAAAAGCATTTAGAACAAAATTAACTTGTGATCTAGTTTTGACTTTATCATTAATTTCTCCTATTATTTGTTCTTTTGGATGATCTTTATGAAAGCTCCATTCTTTAGGAAGATTATGTGTATTATGATTTTTAATGTGAGATACATCTATAAAGGTTGTGTCCTCATCATCACTATCTATTACTTCACTTTGTTTAATATCTATAGAAGAATTTTCATCAAATTTAATATGAAGTGATTCTTCTACTGTTAAAGTTTTCTTATTGAATACACAATAAGCTTTACTTCGTGATGAATATCCTATAAATATACATTCATCTCCTTTAGAATCAAACTTATCAAGATTTTCTTTAGTAATAAGTATATAGCACTTACTTCCAAAAATTTTGAGATAACTAATCTTAGGAATTCCATTGTAATAAAGTTCATAACTTGTTTTATTATGTGTAGGCCTAATTAAGACTCTGTTAAGTACATAGCAAGCTATGTTAGTGGCTTCGACCCAAAAATATTTTGCAAGACCAGATTCTATAAGAAGTGTGCAAGCACATTCTTGAAGAGTCTGATTTTTTCATTCCACTACACCATTTTGTTGTGGAGCTCTAGGAAATGAAAACTCATGTTTTATTCCTAGTTCTTCACAAAAATGACAAAAATCTTGATTTTCAAATTCTCCTCCATGATCGAAATGAATTCGAGAAATCATATAGCCTTTCTCATTTTGAACAAGTTTTAAAAACTTGCTAAAAATTTCTAGGGTTTAGTCTTTAAGTTTAAGAAAATATAACCATGTAAATCTTGAATAATCATTTACATTTACAAGAAAATATCTACTATCATTTAAAATACTAGTTCTAGTTGTTCCAAACAAATCTAAATGTAAAAGTTCTAAAGGTCTAGATGAAGAGACAATATTTTTACTCTTGAAAGAATTCTTATTCATTTTTCCAAGTGTACATGCATCACAAAAAATATTTGAATTAAACTTTTTCTTAGGCAATCCTTTAACTAATTCATATTTGACTAATTTATTCAAGTATTTGAGGTACAAATTACCTAATCATTTATGCCAAGTAAACATTTCATCATTTGAAGCTACCAAATAGTCATATGTTCTATTTTTATCAATTTCAACAATATATATATCCCTTATATCTTTTTCTAATAAGAAGAATTTCATTTGTTATACTATCAAATATCTTGAAAAACTTGGTACTAAATAGAATATCATACCCTTTGTCACAAATCTGGCTTACACTTAAGAGATTATGTTTTAATCCTTTTACCAATGCAACATGACTAAAAGATGCATTACCTTTACCAGTAATCTGTCCTTTGTGGTTGTTCCTGAATGTAACGGAACCTCCTTCCTCATAAGTTACTTCCGTAAAGAGTTCCTTGTCACCCGTCATATACTTGGAACATCTGCTGTCCATAATCCAAGTTCCTTTTCTTTTGTCCTACAAAATGTGACTGTCTCTGAATTCCTTTCTTTGGTTGCTCAATTATCTTTCTATTGGCATGTAGTCCTTCTTGAGTTCTCTTATAGATGTATCTTGATAAATCTACTTCTTCTTGGCCTACAAAAATAAGATTAAACAAGTTTCTTTGGTACCCATTTTTTCTTGGGTCCATTTTGGTTAATTTTTATTTTCATAGTTGAATATGAAAACTTCCTTTCTTCCTTTTGACTAGATATAAAATTAGTTTGATTTCCTTTTGATGAACTAGCTTCATGAGAATATCCAAGACCAAATTTGCAAGAAGAGGATTTTTGTGATGATAGTAGTCTATCCAAATTTTCTTTTCCATTAGTAAACCTAGCAAGATCTTCTAATAACTTTTCTGAATTATTTTTAAGATTATGAACATTATTTTCAAGAAGCTCTATTTTATTCTTTAAACTTTTTATCTCATCACATAGAAAATTCTTTTCTTGCAAGATTTTGTCCTTCTCATTTTGAAGATCTTGATATCTTTCTTTAAGATCATTATTTTCTAACTTAGTTTTTCTAAAAGTACAGTATAACTCATCAAATGCTTCTAAGTTCTTCTAAGGATAAGTCATTTACCTCTTCTTCTAAAGCCATAAGTCCAAGACATGCAACTTCTTCCTCAATTGAATTAGTTTCAGATTCACTTTCATTTTAATCTAAATCATCCCATGTAGCTTGCATAGCTTTTTTTTCTTGTATTTGTTGAAAGACCTCTTTGAATCCTTCTCTTGTTTCTTTTTGCTCCTTTCTCCATCCTTCTTAAGAAGTGGACAATCCTTTTGAATATGTCCCTTCTTTTTACATTGATAGCAAATAATCGAATCCACCTTTGAATCTTCTCTTGTCCCCTTTTTCCTGAAATTCTTGTTATATCTTAAAAATTTTCTAAACTTACAAATAAGCATGGCGAGATCTTCATATTCTTCATCACTCTCTTCATATGCTGAAAATGCTTTGAAGACTAGTTGCTTTTTCTTCCCTTCCTCTATCCCTTTCTTCTTTTAGTTGAGCTTGGTCTCATAAGCCATCATATTTCCAAGAAGTTAGTCCATATTCAAGTTTTCAACTTCATTGCCTTCTTCTATAGCTATCACTTTAGGCTCAAAAATATTTGTTAGAGAATGTAAAATCTTACCTTCAAGCTCACCTCTTATGAAAGTTTTTCCAAGTGCCTTTAGATTGTTGACTATGAAAGTGAAATGGGTGTACATATCCTTCACACTTTCATTTTCCTGCATTTCAAATTTCTCAAATACTTGAGTTAGTAAAACAACTTTGGAATTCTTTACCAAATTTGTTCCCTCATGAGTCACCTCAAGAGTTTTCCAGATTTCATATGCACTTGTGCATTGTGAAATCTGATTAAACTCATCAAGACTGAGTGCACAGTACATGGCATTCATAGCCTTGGAATTGAGTGAAAGTTTCTTCTTGTTGTCTCCGTCAAGACTCCATCTTCAAATTTCACTGGTCTTTCGAATGGTGTTTCCACCATTTCCCAAATAGTGTAATCTCTAGACTGCAGGAACACTTCCATTCTCTTCTTCCAGTACGAATAGTTCATACCATCGAAATAAGGAGTCTTTGACATAGGAAATCCACAGTTGCTACCTGTTGCGAACACCCTTGATGCCATTGGATCTTCTTGCTCAGGTTTTGACACCTACACACAAGAGTAAACCAATGCTCTGATACCAAATGTTAGTGGCACAAGAAGGGGGGGTGAATCGTGAAAACAAAAATTCAAAACAACCGGAACAACACACAAGTATTTAGAGAGGAAAGCCTTGCGTTAAAAAACCTCTACCAAGATCTCTCAATCTAGGATTTTGCCCATACCCAAGTAGGAATTACTAACAAGTAATATTACAAATCCCCTCTTCCTAGACAAACCCCAAGAAGAGTTTTTCCCCTCTACAAAGAGGAAACGGGAAACCCACAAATCGGGTACCCAAATAAACTATCAAAAAGCAATATAAAGTATAAGCCTTTAAAAAGAATAAGAAGACTCCCTTATCAAATCTATAAGCAGTTGGGAGATTGACTCTTAAATGAACAGCAGCATAAAGGAGCAAGAGAGCAAAAAGAGAACAACAAGATCAAGAGCTTTGTATATTTCCTTTGTATATGTTTTTGTGAGTGTGTGTAAAACTATGGCAACCTATATGGGAGTATATATAGGTATAGGAGGTCAGATAGTCGTTGGAGTTTGAATTGGATTGAATTGAATCAAGCAAGAATGACTATAAAGCATTAACTCAAATTCTGTTCATATTAGACGTCCGAAGAATAATGACAGACGTCTAAAAAGACTATTTTAGACATCTGAGAATAAAACAGGATGTCTATTAAGTCTCCAGAAAAAATCAAGTGGTTAATAGACAAAATACAGGGACATCTGAAAAAAGAAATAGACATCTGATCATAAAGGTTCAGTTGTCTGATTATTAAATGGGATGTCTGAAAAGATAATAGGAAAAGAATCCTCATTACTGGAATGAGATTAGACCCAAACAGGGATCTAGAAAAATGTGCTCAGTCATCTTAAAAGAGACCATAAGACAGATGAAACAAATTAAAGACGTTTGAAGGCCTTCAATGTTCAAAACATTAAAGTGAAATAAAAGCACTTCAATTGGGAACAAAGTGAACGTTGGGAGAAAATGAATGTTCGAGGGATATGGACGTCTGAATGACTTGAAAAAAATGACCATTGTTCAAAAACTCAGGATGGCTTATGAAAATCAAGGAGGCATCCTAAACACTAAAACAAACGTCTAATCTAAGTAGTAGACGTCTGAAAAAAAGCCAAATAACAAAAGGTTCAAGATCCAGTGAAGAGAAATAGGTTCTAGATGAGATCCTAGACATCTGCAAAGATAATTAGACATCTTAAAAATCATCATCAGATGTCTGGAAGAAAAGAAAGACGTCTGAAAAATCTGACAGAATTAGAAGAAAAGCTAGAGACATCCTAAGGAAATCTAAGGAAAATTCAAGGCTTTTACACTCCAATAAAATAAACTAAATAAGAAATAAAATGAAGAAATAAAACAAAGCTTTTGCAACCTTTGCTGCATCATGTTTGTATCTTGCAAGCATCCTTTTCCTTGATCCTTTTCGTTAAACTCTTCCTACATCATATTAGTCTCTTCCAAGCAATAACTTATTTGTCATTATCAAAAAATACAACAATATCAACATTATCCTCCTCGACGGTTGCTTAGAGGGCGAGCCGGATAGACCAATGCCTGGAAGACGGAGGACAAAGATGGAAGACAAAGAATGGAGCAGGAAGAACCAGGGGTGAGGCAGGGCGTCATTGTCATTGCAGAATCTACTTCCAGAATGGGGGAGAGAAAATTTTGATTTTGACTCTATAGGAGCAACCCGACTTTGGGACAAGGTTCTTTAGAGCTTTCGAGAGGGAGAGAGGTGAAGGAAGGGATGAAGAAAGTGTGGGGGTCGTAGGGTTATATATAGTTGTAGATTGGAGGGGAAAATAGGTCTTTACACTTTAAAACATTAAATCAAGGGTCTTTAGTGAGGGATAAAACTGTCACAAAACATAGATCGTGGGTGTAGGTGCCGCGCACACCGCGCCTCTTCTTCTCCTTGTGCCTCAACTCACGTGCACGTCCTCAGATTCTCTGTCGTCCGATCGCAAGATCAGACAGCTTAAGATGCGTGCACTCGCTCGTTGCTTCAACACCTTAACACATGCGCACGATAACTCTCAGCCGTCCATCTTGCATCCGACGACTCAAATTGCATCGCTCCCGTGCCTCTTCAACTCAAGCACCTGCCCGCAATGCGATCCTCGCTCATCCGTGCAGCCACGTTGCTTGCCATCTGCCTGCTCGCACTGCATCCAACAACTGAAATCAATTGCTCCGCACCCCCACTCGATTTGAGGCTCAGCAGGGATCGAACCCATGCCTCTCGCTCGCGAAGGCGCACTTGACCACTGCACTGCCCCTTCTTTGTCAACTTTCTAACCGCAACACACGCACTCGTGGTTGTTGGATCAAGATCCAACAGGCCCGATCTGATCTTGCGTTGAGGAGAGCGAGAGAGCATGGCAAGTCCTCACGTATTGCTAGGCTGATTTGGGCAGCCAAGATGGTGCCACGTGTTACCATCTTGGCCATCCATTTTCTATGACTTGTAGAAGGTACCATGGATGTCAAATTGGGCCGATTTTCGCACCATTAGGCTACGATCATCGATCCGAACCCATCTATGCGGTCGAATTTGTCATCTGAAGTGTGGATTTGCACCATCTTGGCCCTTGATCTCTGACCTTCCTCGAATTATATCTGATGCTACAAAAGTTTGATTGGGATGAACTTGAAGTCGTTGAACTCCAATCGTTGCCCTGATCAGATCCGTACGGTTGGATCTTTGATCCGAGGCCCCAATTAAAAGTTATCCTGTCCTTGGCCACCAAAAGGAAAAAATTACTATATAATTTGTACAAGTTGACCTAAATCATGATGATGCATGCTATGTAATATATATTTTTTTTAAACAAAAAGGAAAGCTATCGTCTTTCGATAGCAATCCAAGAGGATATATTATATAATTAAGTAAGAGGATTTACAACCCAGATCCCCATGTATGTATGAGGGATTAGCACTCTCTTACAATTTGTTCACAACAGACTGGTCTCTATTGAAAAAGCCTCGCATTTCTGACCTTCCACACACATCAGAGAGTTACAACCATGCGCACATGCGGCCTCTCTCTCTCATGAAAAAACCATGCCAAATGGAATCGCACGTTGGAAGTGGCTCCTAGAAAGTCCTCAATATAACATCAGTGATCAGGCAAGATGAGAAAATGTGATTAATGTTGTGAGTGTGCATCCCACATAAGTGACATTCATGAAGAGCAGCTCCCATTCTTCTGTGTCGTAGGTCACCTGTTATGAAGCCCTCCCTCCTACATAGCCAAAGGAAGATTTGTACTTTAAGGGGGATCTTCAAGAGCCAAATTTTCTTGTCAATGACATCATAGCTCCCCCCACTGCCATTTTCCATGATTTTGTTATAGCCATAGTGCACAGTGTAAATACCATCCCATATGTAATTATCATCCACTCCATGTCTTGGTCTAAAGCTTTCAAGGTCAGAGATCAGGTTTCTCCTTTCATCCCACAACTGGGTGTCCCTTCTGGTGGAGTCCTCTTCATTCAGCAGCCAGCTGCATCTACTGTCAGACCAGAAGCAGCTGACCATCCCCTCCTTATCAGAGGCTGCTGCAAAAGCCCTTGGATAGATCTCCTTCAGAACACCCAGCCGAGACCATCTTTCATTCCAAAAGCTAAAGGTCCTGCCATCACCTAGAGTCGGCTGCAGCAGGTGCAAGTTATCAGCCAAGGCTTTGATCACAGAGTTCCAAAAGGGTGAGGGTCTGCTGGGCTACAGTATATTGAGCACACTGTTTGAAGAACCATAGTTGTCCCTGATCATTTCAGTCCATGGCTTCATCTCTCCTTACAAGAATTTGATAGCCCACTTAAGCAATAAGGCTTCATTGAACTGTTTCAGAGATTTGATCCCCAGCCCACCCCTGTCTTTTGGTTGGCAGAGCTGCTCCCCACTTCAATGACTGCAAAAATCTACCCTCATGTTTGGATCCCCTCCAAAAGAACCTCTTCCTTAATACATCCAGTTGCTTCCGCACAGATTTAGGAGCTTTGAAGATAGAGAGGTAGAAAACAGGAATTGAGGTGATCACTTAATTGAGCAAGATGAGTCTACCACCCTTGGACAAGAAGCTGCTATGTCACCCAGCCTGCTTCACTGAGATTTTTTCAAAGAGACAATTCCAATCTCTTTTCTTCATTCTAGAGCACCTCAGGGGCAGACCCAAGTATTTAATAGGGAGGCTGATGCGAGGAGTCCCCAAAGTAGCTGAAATGTCTCCTTGCTCAGCCTCAGGCAAGCCAAAACAAAATAGACTAGACTTTTCTCTATTCAGCCTAAGGCCTGAGATGCCCCCAAAAATGTTGACCATATGACACAGATCCTGGGCTTCATCAATAGATCCTTCCACAAAAAAAAATGTATCATCCGCGTATTGAAGTATAGGGGCCAAAGCACTCCTGCAAGAGAGGGAGTATCCTTTAATTAGACCTGCTTTAGCAAGTTTACAAGCATATCAAGCCAAGTTGTCCACTGCAAGATTGAAGACCAAAGGTGCCAAAGGACATCCTTGTCTGACCCCACACTGGGGTTGAATCCATGTACCATAGGGTTTTCCATTTATCAAGGGAGTGAAAGAGGCAGTTGTGATACATCTTTTCATCCACTTAATCCAAGTAAGGGGAAAACCTCTTCTTTTAAACACTTCCCAAAGATATGGCCAGCAGATGGAATCATAAGCTTTGCGGAAATCAACTTTCCACAAAAAAGCTCTACACTTCCTCTTGTGCCACCCACAAATCATCTCCTGGGCCATGATAAAAGATTCTTGTAAAGACCTATTTGGGAGGAAGCGGACTGAACAGGGTGAATCAACTCTTGCAGAACAAGCCGTAGCCTATTGGCCAATACCTTACTAACCACCAAGTAAGTAGAGTTTGAAAGGGTATGGATCTGAACTCTTGAAATGATTTTACCCCCTATGTCTTTGGCAAAAGGAATAAGAAGGATCTATTGATTTTTTTAAAGCCGAAGTTACCAACCTCAAACTCTTTGATCACCTCCATTACCTCGGTGCCCACAACATCCCACATCTCTTTATAAAAGAGGACTTGAATACCATCAAGACTAGGTAAGCCTTCACTGTTGAGATCCTTGATGGCAGTCAAAGTCTCAAGCTCAGAAATAGCTGCAATCAGCCTGGAACCCTGTTCTTCAGAGATTCTGGGAAGGTCACTAGCTGCCATCTTCCATTTGCCCCTTCCAGTAGACCTTGAGGAGTCCTTAAGTATCTGATAGCCTCAGCTCTGATATCAGAGATAGAAGTAATTCTCTGTCCATCTTTAACAATTGAGGAGATCAGGTTGAGTCTTCTACGAGAGCTGGCAGCCAAGTGAAAGAACTTGGTGTTTGCATCCCCCTCTTTTAGCCACAATTGTCTCGAGAGTTTCCTCCAATCCATTTCCACCTTCAGATCTTCTTCAGCCACCACCCCCTGCCACCACCTTTTGGTAAGGGAATCCTACTCAGTCATCAGGCCATTGGCCTCTCTAGAGTCGAGGTTCTGAACCTCCTTTAGGGCTTCCATGCGTCTCTGATGTCTCATGATAGAAACAACATCTCCATACTCCTTTAACATTACTCTCATAGCCGACAGTTTGGAGACCAACTTGATGGTAGCAGTGCCCTCCACCAACCTTCAAGCATCTCTTTGAAGCCTGATTCCCACAACTAAGATTTCTTGAATTTGAAATAGGATCCAGCAATCACTTGCCCACCACTATCCCAGACCAAAGGAGTGTGATCAGAGAAGGGTCGTTCAAGGCCACAAACATAGGATAACTGAAATAGATCTAGAAGCTCAGCATTGCCAAAAAATCGATCAATTTTGGATATGAGACCACTTCCATTCCTCCAAGTAAACTCAGATCCAGAAGAAGGAAACTCACTCAAGACTAAGGTCTAAACTAATAATTGAAAACTAGTGGTTGCACTATCAGCCACACCACTGGGTCTATCACTTCCCATCAACACATAGTTGAAATCTCCTCCAACAAGCCAGGCTGCCCCATTACAAAATCAGCAGCCAAATTCCAGTCCTCCCATAGTTCGTGTCTTTTGCATGGGTCACAGGGTCCATACACACTTGACACAAACAATTCACAACCTCCCTGATCTCTTTTGAACTTGCAAGTCAGTAGGTGCCTAGCCAAAGAGACCTCCTCCAACTGCAGCACATGTTTCTTCCACCAGATAGCAACAACCCCAAATCTGCCAATTGAGTTAATCATCACAGTGTCATTGGTAGCCCTAGCTTTCATCTCAACCCACGCCCTATCAGCCTCATTATCAATATGTGTTTTTTGGATGATGGCGCAGTCAATTTCCCATTCTTTCAAATACCTTAGTAGAGAAGCCCTTTGACTTTGATCGCGCAACCCACGCACATTCCATGTAAGGATCCTCATTTAGCCACCTGATCATCCCCTTTCTTCACAGCAGAGACTTTGCTAACCTTCATCACAGCTGTAATGGCACACTCATCAACTTTTTGTGTTGAACTGTGTCTTCTTAGTCTGAGCTTGTAGGGAGGTCTCCCAAGACCAGATTTGGATAGAGTCTCTAAGTCCACCTGCAAACCCTCAACTGCAGGTGGGTTACTTTGCAAGCCTAAGGAGTTCACAGGAATCTCCTGCAGAGCAAGACCAATAGAAGCAGTGGCTCTTGAAGCCCCTATTTCAAGTCCTCAGCCACATCCTCATTCAACAATGCCATCTCCTCTCCTTCTTTCTCTTCCTCAGCCACATCACCTTTAGGCATAGGTGCAACCCTCCCAGCCTCCAGAATTTCAATCATCTCCTCCTCTGCCATCAACACACCCATCCCATCTTCTAGATCCATGCCCTTAGTAGGCTCAGTTGACTTCTCCTGTGCTTCACAATCCAATAGTATTGAACCTGCTTTGGCTTGCAGCACCTCAGCATAAGAGGGAGGGTTATGGTGTGATTCTTCATCCCTGTTAGCCACATGAAAGTTCAAGAGCAATAGCCAGGAGCTCCCACCACATCGGAGGATCAACTTATCTGGAACAGACCCAGCCCTAAAGACATCCACCCAAACATTCAAAACACTACCGTCTCCTTCAATCAGACCAACCTCAGCATCTTTTGCCACTGAAGCAAACCTAGCAATCATAGCTTCCACCATCACTCTAGACCTTAGGTGTAAAGGTAAACCTTTGATTTCAAGATTGCCTGATCTAGAGGCCGCTCTTTGAGGTGGCTGCTCAGACAGAGAGCCATCAAAGGGGGAGACCAGATGCCACATCACCGCCAACCCACCCAGATTACTCAATTGAAAGCGCAGACGTTCGACATCCACCACCCCCAATCCAAAGAGCACAAAACGCAAAGGGGAGAGGACCGCAATCTTCCAAACATCTATCGAGAAGGAGAGAGACCTTAGTAGTTGATGAGCTTTCTCTAGAGATAGAGTGCCCATCATTACTTCCCCGATCAAGGCCCCTCATAGTACCAGTTCTGCCACCTTAATGTCCTCGCTCAGGGGTATCTCCACATCCAGGGTATATCCCCCATAAGCAGGTGGGGGAAGTGAAAGGGGTCGTTGCACCTCTGCCTTCTTTATCCAAGAACCAGTGTGCCCTACCCCTAGGTTGTCCACGGTATGCCATGCAAGAGTTGCGCTTGTGGCCAAAGCCCCAGTAGGCCAAGCAAAGCACAGGATGTCAGCACACCGCCGCCATATGTCCACAGCATCGACATCTAAAACAGAGAACTTCCCTAGTGCTCACTGGCCGCCTATTGAAAGTCCACTGCCTATCCATTGCCCTAGCTCCTTCAGCCACCTGAGCACCTCGCTCCTTCCTCCAAGATCTTGACCTCCAGACCATCTAGCCACCATCGCCGACGACGCCCTCGCCGGACCTCCTAGGGTTCATGGTTTCTATGTTATGTAATATTTACAATGCATGATGCAACATGATACTAAGAAAATGCATTAATAGACATTTTTTACTATTCAAATGTATGCATATCACAACCCCATACTTATCTTTTGCTAGTTCCTAGCAAAAACTTTATACTATTTATAAAAGAATTAGGTCGAATTTCTTGGGGAAAAGTTATTCTTCAACACTAGGAGATTTTTACTAAGAACTTGAACTACAAAGACACAATAGCGCCCGGGTGTCTGCCAAAATGCAAACCACCTCAAGACCTTAGCTTATTCAAAGGAGGATCTTTTTCTTCTTTTCTAATTCTTTTTTTTTTTATTTTTGAGTTTAGGGTTTCCGAGCAGCTTTCTACGGCCACTCAACCTACCCAAGACTCGAAGAGAACCCTAAGTTCTAAGCATCTTTGTGTGAAATGTGATAGGCTCACTGATCGGCAATTAGAATGGACTTCGAGTTTCCACGCCCCTAGGTGACCATGAAAAGAAATTCTACCTAAAGGTGTATCTATTCGATCGATAGCTTTCTCCCTACTTTTATTTTTATGGGGTAAACATAAGGGCAAACCCAGTATATTTCTCCCCGGCTTATTCTACTTCTCCGCTTCCTCTTAAGTGTTCTAGAATTTTACATGTATTTCTTGAGTTGGATTCTGGACAACATACCTATGGGCTGTTACCCACAATAACTTGCTAGCCATACTCGTGCGGTGAAGTGTGGCTTATTTCTTTTTCTTTTCTTTTCTCCTTTTCTTTTTTTTTCCTTTTTTTGGATATTTTTCTTTTCTTTTACTTTTTTTTTTTAAGTAGGTGGCTTCCCTAATCTAAGATTTATCTAAAAGCAGTAGGAAAAAAATGGTCGTGTGACTGAGCTCTGGACAACTTACCTATGGGTTGTTACCCACGATAACCTACCAGCCATACCACCCTAGAAGGTTCATTAGCTACCCAATTTTCGTAAAAATCGTCAAAAAATGAGTCAGTGCAAATAGTGTGTAGATGCTGAGACTTAAAATCCCCTTAAATCAGAGGGTGGATTGATAAGTCGTGTACTTATCACCCCAAATTATTTAACCAATATGAAGTAAATTCAGAATGACGAGGACTCAATAAGCAAATTCACATTTTAGTGGGCACCTAGGTTGATTAAGCCTAAAGACCTAAAGGGTTTAAGTGTTCAGATCCTACTGTATTATTCCCTAAGGTTGAAAATCCTAATGCCCAATTATTCTTTCCTAATTCATTTTTTTTCATTTTATTTAATAGAGAATAGAAAAAATAAGTAGAATTTACAAGAATTCCACAGAGCTGACAAAATGATTCAGAAATGAATCCACCACCCCCATGCCTAGCTGATGCAATGTCCTCATTGAAAATAAAAGGCATGAAAGGAAAGGTAGAATGTAGAAGATATCACTTGAATATGATGCTAAGGTCAGCTTTGAGTTAGACTGTACATGTGCTGAGTTTAATGCCATTAGCTAGGCGAAGTTCAGCCAAAGAAATCACGATATGAGTAGAGCAACCGTATCTGAGATGGGTTCTGGAACAATACGATCAACAAAAGGCTTCAGATGTTGACCGTTGACTTTAAAAGAATTACCCATCTTTTGGTCAGAGATCTAAACAGCTCCGTTTGGAAATATCTGATCGACGATGAATGGGCCATTCCATTTTGATTTAAGTTTGTCGGGAAAGAGCTTAAGTCGAGAATCAAAGAGCCAGACCTTCTTGTTCAGCTCAAAGCTCTTATGGGATATCAATTGGTCATGAAGAGCTTTAGTCTAAGCCTTATTGATCTTGGCATTCTCATATGCATCATTTCTAAGCTCCTCCAACTCAGATAGTTGGAGTTTCCTGGTCTTTCCGACTAAACTCAAATCCAAATTACATTGCTTGATTGCCCAGAATGCCCTATGTTCAATCTCTACGAGTAAATGGCATGCCTTTCCGTACACCAGATGAAATGGTGACATGCCAATAGGCATTTTGTACGCCGTATGGTAGACCCAAAGAGCGTCCTCAAGCTTGTGAGTCCAATCTTTATGATCAAGTCTAACCATTTTTCTGCAGAATATTCTTGATCTTCTGCTTGGAGATCTCAGCCTATCCATTCATTTGGAGGTGGTAAGGTGTGGAGATTCTGTGATTTACCCCGTATTTTGCCAGTAAACTACGGAACTGGGCATTAGTGAAATGAGTACCACCATCGCTGATGATGGCCCTCGGAATCCCAAATCGACTCAAGATGTTCTTCTTGATGAAATCAATGACCACCTTATGGTCATTAGTTTGGGTGGGAATAGCCTCAATCCACTTGGACATGTAATAAACAGTGACGAGAATGTACTGGTGTCCAAATGAAGGGAGGAAGGGTCGCATGAAGTCGATGCCCCAAACGACGAAGATTTCGATGGGAGGAATCAGGTTTAAAGGCATCATATCTCTCTTAGTTATGCTCCCAAGTGCCTAGCATCGAGAACATGACCTCGAGAATTCCTGGGCATCCTTGAATAAAGACGACCAATAGAATCCATATTGCAAAATTTTTGTAACCATCTTTTTCTCGAAGAAATGTACACCACACGCAGATGCATGGCAGAACTCGAGTATACTTTGGAATTCATTCTCCGAAACACATCAGCAAATAACCTAATCAGAGTTGATGCGGTACAGTTCAGGGTCCTCCCAGAAGTAATATTTGGCCTCAGATTTGAGTCTATTTCGTTGTTGCTTGGTCCAATCTTAGGGGATTTGACCAACGGCCAAATAATTTACATTGTCTGTAAACCACGGGGTTTGGACACCTGATATTGTAAGAATAGCTTCATCTGGAAAAGTATCAACAATCGGAATATTCGGACAGAGAAGAATCACTTAAAAGTCTCGAAAGATGATCCGCCACCACATTTTGTGCCCTGAATTTATCTTTGATTTCAAGATCGAATTCTAGCAGCAAAAGAATCCATCAGATAAGTTGGGGTTTGGCATCTTTTTTTCCTAAGAGATGTCTCAAGGCTGAGTGGTCAGTGTAAATTATGATGTGAGACCCTAAGAGATAAGCCCTGAATTTCTCCAAAGCAAATACTACAGCTAGCAATTCCTTCTTAGTAATAGTGTAATTCCTCTGGGCCTCATCCAGAGTTTTGCTAGCATAGAAAATGACATAGGGCTTCCTGTCAATCATTTGACCCAAAACAACCCCGACCACATAATCAGAAGTTTCGGTCATGATCTCAAATTAGGTAGTCCAAACCGGTGGCTGCAACATCAGAGCACAAGTGACTACCATTTAAGAAAATCAAATGCCTTACGGCATTATTTGTTGAAATCAAACGGCGTATCTTTGGCAAGAAGGTTGCTCAGAGGGCGAGCAACCTTAGAGAAGTCCTTGATGAACCTCCTATAGAATCCCACATGACCAAGAAATGATTGAATTTGTTTGATAGATGTAGGAGGAGGAAGTTTAGAGATAGCATCAACCTTAGGTCAACTTCAATTCCCCATTCAGAGACAACATGACCCAAGACGATGCCTTCTTGTGTCATGAAATGACTCTTTTCCCAGCTAAGAACTAATCTTATTTTGATGCATCTTTTAAGGATCATTTCAAGATTAGCCAGGAAAAAATCAAATGATTCTCCGAAAATAGAGAAATCATCCATGAAGACTTCCATAAACTCTCCCACCATGTCAGAGAATATAGCTAGCATACACCTTTGAAAAGTCATAGGTGCATTGCATAAGTCAAATGGCATTCTATGGAAAGCAAAGGTTCCGTAGGGATAGGTGAAAGTCATTTTTTCCTGATCCTTAGGATGGATAGGGACTTGATTGTATCCCGAGTAACCCTCTAAGAAACAAAAGTACTTTTGTTCGGTTAGTCTTTCAAGGTTTTTATCGATGAAGGGCAAAGGGAAGTGATTTTTTTTCGTGGCTATGTTCAACTTCCTGTAATCAATACAGTCCCTCCAACAGAAAGCTGAACAATTTATGATAGATTCTCCTTTCTCATTAGTCACAACGGTAATCCTAGCTTTCTTGGGAACAACTTGCACGGGACTTACCCAAGGACTATTTGAGATCGAATAAATGATTCCTACGTCAAGCCACTTAATTATTTCCTTCTTGGCCACTTCTCCTATATTAGGGTTTAATCTCCTTTGCATTTGGCAAGAAGGGCGAGATCCATCTTCCAAGAATATTCTGTGATTGCAGTAAGATGGCTTGATCCCCCTAAGGTCATGAATGGTCCAACCAATTGCCTCCTTGTGTTCATTTAAGACCTTGATCAGTTTAATCTCCTGCTCCTTAGTTAATCTAGCACTAATAATCATAGGGAGCGTCTTTTGAGGCCCCAAAAATTGATATTTCAAACTCTCGGGCAATGGTTAGAGTTTGAGCTGGGGTGGGTTTAAGAAGGAAGGTAAGGATGAAGCTGATGAAGATTCATCAGGAGGAAGAGGATGATAGTGAACAAAATCAATAACCTCTTCAGAATGTGGCGGGTTTGCCACAGAGGGTTGCGGGTCAGATCCATCAAGATAAGAGAAACTTTCAATTACACAAACCACCATACATGTTTCAATATTCAAGTTATCTTCCTCAAGTTCCTGTATAAATCCACAATCCTCAAATTTGTTAATCGCTTTAAAAATTTCCAATTTCAATTTTTGATCCCCAAAGGCAATTTCCATGCTACCGCTCTCACATTTGATATTGGCCTTAGCGGTAGCCAGGAACGGACACCCTAGAATGATGGGTGTGTTCCTTAAATTCTCAAGTACATCCATGTCAAGGATAATGAAATCTATAGGAAAATAGAAGTCCTTAACCTTGACAATAACATCCTCAATAACACCTCTCGGATTTGTGACCGAACGGTCTGCTAACTGCAGTGTTACTGAGGTCGGCCAAAGTTCACCTAATCCGAACTTCTCATAAAGAGAAGTCAGAATTAAGTTAATGGATGCACCTAGATTCGGAAGTGCCCTATCAAAGGTATAATCTTCGATGACACAAGAAATCAAAGGGGCACCTGGATCTCCCTTTTTCGGAGGAAGGTGATGCAGGATAACAAAACTAGCCTGCTTGGAGAGCATCACCTTCCTCAAAACAGATTCCCTCAACTTACACTTCTGTGTGCATAAATCCTTTAAAAATTTAGCGTAAGCAGGTATGTGTTTGATAGCATCGAGGAGCGAGATATTGATTTTGACATTCTTAAATATATTCAAGAGCTCCTCGTTACTATCAACAAGCTTCTTCTTCCTAGGTTTAATCAAAGCCTTAGGAAAAGGAACATGAGTCAGATCTTTGGAATCAAGTTCCTGATCCTTGATTTCTTCTTCAGAGTTCTCCTTTCTCTCCTCAGGCTCTCCAGGACTTGGTAGATCAGAACAAGGTAGTTTTGGGTCCTAGGTTTGCCTTCCACTCCTCAAGGTAATAGAGTTAGCAGATTCATCATGGTTTGGGTCTTGGGGAGGGTTGGGAAAGATTGGAGGGGCCTCATTAGCCAGAAACCTTGGATTTGATGAAGAAATCGAAGAGGAAGGACCCTGCTCAACCACATGAGCATGTGCATGTGGGTCCCTCTGATTCTCGTACCCTTGGGCTTGATTGCCCGAATTCTATATATTAAACAGGTTAAGTACGGGTTGAGATGGTAGAGATCTGAGTTGACGAAAATTAGCAATGAACCTGGTTTGCACGTTGTCCAGCGAGGTTTTCATTTGTTGCTTAAGCTGGAGCATAGATCCTTGCATCTCTATCATCTGACGATTCAAATCAGCCTGCCTTACAGGTTGACGGGCATTCCAAGCTGGCTGATTGACCTAATTTGGGGGCAGTTGAGTGTAAACATGACCCTGACTCATTGGTCTTTACAGAGCATAGTTGCTGGGTCAAAATTGGGTCTGCTGCCTCGAGTTTTTCCAGGAGAAGTTAGGGTAGTTCCTCCAACCAGGATTATAAGCATTGGAGTAGGGGTTGGACCTAACATTCTCCTATACAGCATAGACATCCTCATAGGGTGAGGATGGAGAGAAAAACAGGGAGGGATCAGAGAAACTGGGATCAAAGGCCTCAGTTTGGAACCTGTGGGGTTTTGAACAATGCTAGCTCACAGGTTGAGCCACATCTAGTTAATTCACGAACTCCCATCCAGAAGGAGCTCGCGAAGAATGGAATCCCAAATTCTGGGATTGGGTGGATCGAGAATTGTTTGTAGAGTTTTCTGCCATCCACTCCTCCATCCTTTTGGTAACCAAGTCCACCTTATCTAGTTTATTACAAATCAGTTGCATATTGAATGAATGAGAGTAGTGGACCTCATTAACATTTGATATGAGTTGTTGGGACCGGTTAAAAGTATCCATGGAGACATGATTGATTGAATTTTCACTCATTTCCTCAAACAAATCATGTGCGCTATCTGCGTCTTTATTGAGGAAATTACCTCTGCAAGAAGTATCCACATGATTTCTGAGTTGCTCAGTCAACCCGTGGTAAAAGATCTGCACGAGTTGCCATTTCGGCACCTCATGGTGTGGACACTTCCGTAATAAGTCTTGGAATCGCTCCCAGCTAACATGAAACTGCTCCCTCGGCTGCTGAGTGAAGGTAGTAATCTCCCATCTCATAGCATTGGTATGTCCGACAGGGAAGAATTTCTTCAAGAAAGCCGATTTCAGATCGTTCCATGTTACGATCGACCTTCCAATGGTCCTGTACCAATGAGCAACTTTATCCTCAAGAGAGTAGGGAAAGAGCCTCATGATCATCTGCTCTTCATTCACGTTTCATGCTTTTGTGGTCTGGACCAAAGTGGTCAAGTCCTCCAAATGCTGAAATGGGTCTTCAAAGCCAAGCCCATGGAAATGTTTTATCAGGCTTAATACCTGGGGCTTGATTTCAACGTCTCCAGCTGGAATCTGGACGTCGAGACATTCCTTGTAATTTGAAGGATCAGAAAAATATTTCAAGGGCTGAGCGTCCTACATTCTCTAGAACCATTCTTGCATTCTCGAGATTTGTTCCAGCTACCTTTGAAACATCCCCTATTGATTCTGATGTAGAGGAGGTTGTTGATCGGCCATGGGATCAATTTGGCCAAAATTCAATCTACGCCTCCTAGAATGATCTAATGGTCCTTCCAGTCGAGGATTCAATGACCTTCCAAGCATAAACTAGAAAGAGGTCGAAAGAACTGGGGATAAGAACCCTACAGCACAATAAAACAAGCCTATCCTTAAGTTGGGTAGCCTAAGAATCTACAGACTCTCAGAATCCATCTTAAGATTATAGATGATTTACTCTACTTGTATCCAATCAATCCAACCAGTTAGAAGGAGGGACTAGGGAGAAGGTTCTTCCTTCGGCTTGCGCCTTTGATTCCTAGTGTACCCTGACTGGTCGATCTTTCGCTTTAAAGTCATTTGTAGTTTAATGTGGTGGAAAAATTGACTAATCAATATTTAACAAGAAATAACCACTCGCAGAGGAGCGGGACATATCCACAGGGAGGCAATAACGTATTAAAATTCGCACCAGTTAAAAACGTTTGTTCGTAGTCAGTTTGGACAAGAGTCCGGCCAAGATTGCCTTTAGATTAGGGTTTAAGCAAGAAACAATGCTGAAATGGCAATTATGAGAAACTAGAGGATATTTTTTGCAATGCAGAATCAATAAAATATGATTAAAAAGTGGCAATGGCAGAAAATGTAATTTCTAATTGATGGTTTACTGTAGCAAAATAGGGGAATTTTTCCCCTTTGCTTACACGATGAGGAGCGGATGGCCGAGCGCGGGAAGCTCGGAGGAGGTCCCTTGGACTAAGAGCTTCGAATCGGTGGTGGCAGCGAGTCGCGCGGCGGCCGGAGGTGGCCGGACGAGCTCCGGCGGAGGTACTGCAGGCAGTGAGCTTGCACGGCTGTTGGCGTGAGATCTGCTCGCGCGCTGCTGCTGACGGCTCTGCAGGCGCGGGAGGACGGGTCTACAGGCGGTTGAGCGGGTGCGGCTGCAGCTGGCGGGGGTGCGCAGGCTGCAGCAAGCGCGGGCGGAGGGCGCTGCTGGCGGTTCTGCAGGTGCGGGGGTGAATGGCGTGGACTGCAGGCGCTGTTGGAGGTGCATGCGCGTGGGCGAAGGGCTCTGCAGGCGCGGGTGAATGGCGCTTGCAAGCGGCAGGCGCGGGCGGAGGAGTGCTCGGTTGTGCGGGTCTGCAGGCGCGGTTGGAGGAGGGCGCTGCAGCCGGTGAGTGTGTAGAGATGGCGTGAGCTGCAGGCGCGTGGAGAGTGGGTGCGGTTGGAGGGTGCAGGCGCGGTTGAGCTGAAGGTTGATGGGCGCGTGTGCATTTGAAGGATGCAGCAGGCTGAGGAAGGCGTGGCTGTTGGAGGTGAGAGGGTGGAGTGCAGATGGGTACGCAGGCGAGTGGGTGGAGGCGTGTGGGTAGCTTCAGACGTCTGGGAAATTTCCCGGATGTCTTAAGTTACTGAAAAGGTGGCTGAATCAGTAGCTCGGTGGTGGTGGTCGGCGACGACGGCGAGGGAGATGCATGCTAAGGTGCTCACGGTGATGCGGCGGACTCCGGATGGCGGTGTGGCCTATCACACCACACGCCCACGGTGATGGAGACTCGCCGCCACAGTAGAGGCCGGCAGTATGGAGTGGAAGAGAGAAGTTCTCTCAGCACAGTGGTGGGTCGGTGGTGGAGGCCTCCCGAGCTCTACTGCCTCCCTCCTCCTTTTGTAGTGGCCTGCACACATTTGAAATCATCCGCCCGACTAGATCACCACATCCACTCTCCCTTGAATGGTTCTTCACTACGGCCGTTCGACGTTGGAGCGGCAGCCAGCCGTTCCTGCAAGGCGAAGAGTAAAGAAAATAATGTTAAAATATTAGGGTCATTTATATACAGACCCTCAACTTCTATGTTAATGAAAATAATGTACCTAATTGGTTGTGTAATTAGATGAGTGCTATTCTAAGCTAATTCTAAATGCACTTAAGATATGAATGCAATGTATGGATTATGTAATTAAATTAAAACTATGAATTAATCTATTTACATCCTAATTTATGCTAAATAAATGTTAGAATTAACCTAATGTGTAGGCACTTAAATACTTAAATAGCCCACAACTATGGGCTAATCATACCCTCAGCTGCGATCGTTTGATTCTACTCACTTAGCTAGACATCATATTGATTAGAATAAGTAGGTTAATCATAAACAATCTCAGTCTGGGCCCCGAAGAGCGAATCAGTTCTTAAGGCCAACATCTACTTGATTTTACTTAGGCTTAGGATTGTAGTGCTTATGGAATGTGGTGGGCCCTTAAGATGGGTTGTGCCCTTAATGATCGATTAAATATGTGTGAGTGCGTGCACAACCAGGGTTTTCAAGCAAGATTATTTGGATGAATGAATTTTAAGGTTCAAATCTTGCTTAAGTTGCTTTTAGGGTTTAGAATTAGGTGAATTCATTCAAGTTTCAAAGGCAAACCAGATGTTCCAACACGGGAGAAGATCTTTTCCTTATGAAATCCAAATGTAAAGTGGAGTGCCTGGTATTGACCTAAATTGTAAACCCTAAGGGGAAGCTACCTGATGAGTTGATTTTAAAATCAAGTGGTACGGCCTAAACAACTCAAACAATTGGCCGAAATGCACCACTGAGTTAGGCACACAAAATGATTAACCTAGACTGATTTCTACTCTCTTATGTGATGCTTTATGTGTACCAGTTCCACAGGTCGGAATCCCAGTTGAGTAGATAAAAATCAGGTTAGGTTATGTGCCTTGAATGTGGGTGTATGTGGTGTGCATATTAATTATCCCACAAAAAGTATCTTTTTGTTTTTTTTTTCTTTTACGAAGGTGAGATGAGAGAAAGTGGAAATTAAAGCACCCAAACTAATCCTAGGGTTTATGTGAACACCTAGGTTAATTGGGATTTGAATTAAGGTTGTGGAATGAAATCTATGGAGGGGGAAAGAATGGGGAGCACTTACAGTTTTCTTCAACTGCACTTTACTCCTTTCTACCGCTTGAAGATTCCCTGTTGAGGTACCTACAAAACAAAAGACAAATAAAAGCAAGTTAGAAAATAATAAAGTGCACAAAATGTGGAAAGAAAATCGAGAATCGTTACCTCCCTAACAACGGTGCCAAAATGTTGGAATAGAAGATCTACGCAAAAAGGATTGGATTTTAAAAAACCCGTTATCGTAGTATGATTTTGCAAAGAAATCCGTCAACAGATAAATTTACTAAAATTCGTAAAGAGATTCCAGGTTGAACACAGGGAGGCTACATTGATCTAAAATCCACGATTATATTTTTTTTGGTATTTTTGTTTTAAAAGCGAGATAATCACAATGAATTTGATACTAACACTAAGAGAGAGAGAGTGAGAAGGAGGGTGAGAACAATCACTTTATAACTGATTATTATTTTTACTACTAGAAAGTAGGAAATGATTATAACTAGAAAGTGAGAAATTCTATTCTAGAAAGCAATAAAGAAGGGAGAGAGATGTTATCCTCCTTGACGGTTGCTTGGAGGACAAGCTAGACAGGGCGACACTTGGAAGATAGAGGACGAAGACGGAAGATGAAGAATGGAGTAGGAAGAACCGGGGGCAGGGCAAGCATCGTCATCGTCGCGAGATCTACTTCTGAAATGGAGGAGAAAAAATTTTGATTTTGACTCTAGAGGAGAATCTCGGGTTTTGGACAAACTTCTTTAGAGCTTTGGAAAGGGAGAGAGGTGAAGGAAGGGATGAAGAAAGTGTGCGGGTTGTAGGGCTATATATAGGTGTAGATTGGAGGGGGCAAATAGGTCTTTACACTTTAAAACATTAAATCAAGGGTCTTTACTGACGGATAAAACTGTCACTAAAGCCCAGATCATGGGCGTATGTGCCTCACACGCTGCACTTCTCCTCATGCCTCAACGCACGCGCATGTCCTCAGATTCTCGGTTGTCCGATCGCAAGATCGGACGGCTTAAGATGCATGCACCTGCTCATTCCTTCGGCGCCTTAACGCATGCGCATGGCAACTCTCAGCCGTCCATCTTACATCCAACGGCTCATATTGCATCGCCCGCACCTCTTCAACGTAAGCGCCTACCTGCAACGCAATCCTCGTTCATCCATGCAACCATGTTACATGCCATCTAACCGCTCGCACCACATCCAATGGCGGAAATTAGCTACTTTGCACTCCCCACTTGATTTGAGGCTCAGCAAGGATTGAACCTGTGCTTCTCGCTCATGAAGAGGCGCTCGATCGATGCGCTGCCCCTCTTCTTTGTCAACTTTCTAACCGCGACACGTGCGCTCATGGCCGTTGAATCAAGATCCAACGACCCAGATCTAATCTTGCATTGAGGAGAGAGAGAGTGTGGTGGGTCCTCACGTATTAGCTGGGCCAGTTTGGGGGGTCGAGATGGCACCACGTGGTGCCATCTTGGTCGTCCATCTTTTGTGACTTGTTTAAGGTGCCACGGATGTCAGATTGGGTTGATTTTCATGCCGTTAGGCTACGATCATCGATCCGAACCCATCCGTGCGATCGGATTTGACATTTGAAGTGCAAATTTACACCATGTTGGCCCTTGATCTCTGACCTTCCTCGAATTATATCTGATGCTATGAAAGTCCGATTGGGGTGATCTTGGAGTTGTTGAACTCTAATCGTCACCCTGATTAGATCCGTATGGTTGGATATTTGATCTGAGGCCCCGATTAAAAGTCACCCTGTCCCTAGCCACCAAAAAGAAGAAATTACTTTACAATTTGTACAATTTGACCTAAATGCATGATGATGCATGTTATACAATATTTACAATACATGATGCAATATGTTACTAAGAACACGCATTAATATACATTTTTGGCTATTCAGATGTATGCACATCATTCCATGACCAATTCGAGCCCGGTTTCGACCTAATTCCCGTACTTCCCTTCTTCGACCACCTCTATCGTGGCTCTGATGACCGTCCTCCCCTATCCTTTTACAACCTCCCAACAGACAAATTGGGAGTGCCTCCTTATCCCTCGCCATTGTTCACCTCTCGTCAGCCACAACGAAGGCTCTCTATCCCTTTCCTCATCGCCCTATCTATCACCGAAGGTTTCTTCATGCATGGTGCTGTCGAGTCAAGTTGCCATGGACTTTGCCCCCTTTTGTCCGAAAACTAGGTCCCTTCAACTTCTCCACCTCTCATCTCAATCTTAGGTTCCACATCTTATTTCCCCAATTCGACTGGCATGCACCTCTCTCCCCCTCTATCTTCTCCAACGCCAGTCGTGCCTCTAGCGAGGTCGTGCGGCCAACACATACCTCGAAACACAATGCCAACACCACCACAACTTCTGCCTTACTCCATAGAGCAAAAGCCCTCAACAAATTGAGGGCTTTGGGACGTCTTTCACCCATTTGAACAGTCTCACCTCCACACACCACCTCCATCATCGTCCACCATCCACACACCACAATACACCTCAAAAACATCACCAACACACTCGCTATCCTCCAGCGACCCTATTAAGCACTTTAATTTGGGCTATTAGCCCGTATTCTTATTTTTAGGTCGCCACCAAACCTCTGCTGTCACCAGACCTCTCTACCATCGTACGTCGCCGTCACTCATCCTTCACCCTCGCAAGCACTTCCAACAGACACAGATTACGTCCAAGGAGCCTTCCAGGCTCTCAATCAAAGGAGTAGCTACAACTCCAATTAACCCAAACTTCTCCTATAGTGCACATGCAAAGAAAGCTTCAATCATAGTCCAACATTGTGTGTGGGAAATTTTGAAAGTCGAATAAAAGAGATTTGGTTCAGCAGTTGTATGCCTCTACACCAGGGGTGAGGTCCTACGCTACTCTCTCTCTCTCACTCCTCACCTACCACCACTGCCGGTGGGCTTGGTCCATGTTCATGATCCAATTAATACCCAATTAAGAAAGAAAGAGGATTCTGAGGAGGGTAGGAGGTGGTTTTGCCTCAGGGTGTCTGCACACGTGTCTCGGCAAGTGTGCACACACACCCAACACTTGGTGAAATTCTGATCTTAGTGCTTTATGCATGTGCTTGGGCTAAGGCTTTGGATGATTAAGTCATCTGACCTCAGGTTCTAACGTATGATTGCAAGGTACTGTGGACTTATTGGCTAACGTGGATATTTGTGAATAAGTGGTTCAAGACCATTATTGGAAAATTGAATTATTTTGAGACCTTGGGATATGTGCTTGATTGAAGGAATTAATTGATGATTCAAATCACCATTTTTAAGATTTTATTATTCTTTTTATCCCATTGACTTTTGAGGGATTTCTAGCTTAGGTAGAAGATATCTAAGTCAAATGGTTTCATATTTGGTGGCTCGTACTCATCTAATGCTACATGTATCTAAGTACTACAGGCTCTAGATCTTTGAACTATCAAACAGATCAACTCAGAGAGAGACTCAAAACTATACTCTCTTTAGTTCCTTTGTACTCACTCTCTTTCTTCTTTTCTCTTTTTTTTTTTTTCAACTCACAATTTCACCAGATTTTGTAAATGTACTAAATATTTGGTGACCTCACATGGCATTAACACTTCAATTAAAGTTCTAATAACCCTATAACTAACACTACAACAATTTCCACTTTTGCCATCGGTTGAAAATCGACAACAAAGACCTCTTAACTGACACCAAAGAGTGACGGTGTAAATAGCGTCACTGTTTCTTTTTGTCGTCGATTATAAGGAACATCCAACATCGAAATATCGTTCTCCTAGGCGGAAGGATTGGATCTTTTACCGTCGATTTATAACCAGTGGTAATTGTATTTACCATCATTTATAAATTAAGTGACGGGATTTGTGTGTTGCTTTTTCCCATGTTATCGTGTCGTCTTTTGAGATTTGTAATCATCTAAATTACAACATCATCCCTTTGATAAGCGACAGTAAAAAGATTTGTGCCATTGCTTTATGAAATAAGAGATGATACATAGCAATTTTTTAAATAATAAATTCTTAAATGTCATCGCTTATTATTATTTGTTGTCGCTTTAGAAGCAATGATGTTAATATTTTTACCGTTGCTTCAGTCATAAGCAACGGGAGATAGGTACCCTTGTTAAAAAAATTACCTTTTAATGTCGTCCGTTATTTAAAAAATTGACAGCAAAAGGGGGGTATTTTTTTACAAAACTTGATCTGATGTAAGATCCTTTTCACCTATTCCAATTTATTTAAACTAGACAATGAAAACCTTATAGGGTGCCCATCCACAACCAAAAGAAGAAAGAACTCTGTATAACAATTTCTCCCTTAGGTTGGACATCCAAAGAGAGATACTACTTTCAAACCAGACATCCCAACCCTAATAGGTGGGCAGGTTGTACGGCAATTTTCACAAAAAAAGGAGATAATTAGAACATTGGAAATGAAATAAACTTGGATGACTCCGTTATATTTAATTATCAGAATAATGTCACACATCTCAATTCCTACGTACATATATTTTGAGAATATAAGTGGATATTTAGAAGCTTGTAAGATGAAGCTTTTCTTTATAAAAAAGATAAGAAATGAAAAGAAATGAAAATAAAGAAGAAGAAGAAGAGGAAATAAGATTGCTACTTGCCTGCCATGAAGCCTGAAAAGAAAAAGTTTACCAAAGCAAAAGTGTTTAGGGGAAAATGGTCAAATATGAGTAATCACATTTAGAAAAGGATAAAAATTGACTTAGTGAAGCAATTTACTAGCTTGTGGTATGACAACTGATAGATTATTCTTCATCATATCCATAGGCATGTTTGGATCAGAAAACATGTATGCCTGGGGATTCTGGCCCTGCCCTTTGGGGACATGAAGGAGTTCATTTTCTTGCCAAAAGCAATCAAAATGGATTTGTTAATTTTACAAGAAAAAATAACAAGGTGTAAATTACGAATTGATATTCACGTGAATCAAATGCAACACATTTTATAGAAAGCAAAAGGGATAGCTAATCACCACAAAGGGATGGCTCAGTGGTAGAGCCCCTCTTTAATATCTAAGAATGAACAATCTATAACCAATCAGTTGGCTAGCCCATTAAAATGCCATTTCCATTCTTATCAAACACCATGTTCCCCAAACAAGTAGAATGAATCGTTTTATAGTCATAATAAGCTTTTGGCATTCCTTGCGGGACCCTGAAAAACACAAGCCACTCTAAGGCTTTCAGCTTTCCAAGGTTCAGCACTACTCCACCTGCCATTGCAAATAAGATTGATGACTAGTTATCCTACATCAAAGAAACTAAGGGTACAAGAGGGAAAATGCATAAAACCAAGGGACCAAAACCTACCGAAAATCCGATAGAGTTTCCCCTATTTTCTCAATATTTTCCAAAATCTTGTACCTAAAATGAAGACCTGTGCATTCATACCACAACAATTAGTGGGTACACCCTACTTTCCAAACACACGAAGCAAAAAACTTGATGCTCGTAACTCACCTTAACACATGCACTTGGGTCTCGTACCCACCATCTCCAAGGCCCATGATAATTACAAGAATATTCCATATCACTAAGTGGAAATAAACACTTATGAAAAGAAATCAACTCAAATATTTAATATTCTTGATAAGTATTCATTTAATTCAACACATTCAATGTTTATGAAGAAACATTACCAAAAAGATGCAAGAAAGATTCATCTACAATAATAGCTTTAGGGGCCTTAGTTTACACTAAAAGAACATGTACCTCAAAGAAGAACTTTTTGAAGTAGCACCTCTCAATGTTGGTAGATACTCTTGCATTAAACCTTCTGCATGATTGGCATACAAGAAGCTCACATTATATATGTACAGTGCATACAAAGAATCATCTACATAAAAGAATTTCTCTAGGTTTTCACAAGGGCTAAACTTATAAGATACCAGAATTTCACTCTCAAATTCGTTATGTTGACTTTTAGAAGCCATGGTCCTAAGGCAAAGTAACTTGGTATTATACTTACCTAAAACCATTGACATCAACACATGGTACTTCTCAGAAGAGGAAGCACCAGTATGGTACTTATACTGACTAAATGACCAAACTTACCTCTGTGATTTAAATGCCGCTGGCATGCCGCCAGTAAGGGGGTTTTTGGAGGGAGGGCATATCGACACAAAGATAGTGTCGGTTTGCAGGGAAACCATCGGCAAGTCAAGGATTTTGCCGGCATGCCGGCAGATACCGATGAAACGTCGGCATGCCGACGGTGGCTCAGCGCTGTTGCGAATGGGAGTGGCGGGAACTTTGAAAAGCCTGAGCGGGATGCTTTTGAAAATGGCTGAGTGGAGGTAATTTTGATTTTCTGGGAATGGGGGTGCGGCTGAAAGGGAGGGAATTTGGATTTCCTGGGAATGGCCGGCTGGAGGGAAGGGGAAGGGGAAGAGCAAGCCACACACACACACACACACACACATTGATTTTTTTTCACACAGGCTAAAATAACCTTTAAATATGTTTTTAATATAAAAAAACCTGTAAACACATTTCTAATATCTTGATTTAGTTGTCTTTTAAATCTTAATCATTTCTGTCAGCATGCATTGGCATGCCCTCGGCGTGCCTCGAAATGTCATTTTTTCGGGTTGTTGAAATAATCGAAATCTGCCATTGAAAAATGGGCATTTCCACAGCATGCCTTTGGCATGCCCACAAAATGATACCTATAATTTTATCGGCACGGCATCGAAATCGGCATTTCGAACCTTGACTTACCTTTCTAGTCAAGAGAAGACATAAAAGGCTTTCAGGTAATGGTTCTTTGCCTTCATATGCAATAGGAAAAACTTTCTGGCATTCAAGAATAGAAAGACCACAGAAACGAACCCCCTGAAGAGCAAAAATACATATAAATGATTGAAAAGCAAGTTTTACAAAGGAAATGGACAACATAATTAAAAAAAAAAGGGTTTCCCAAAAATAATATCTTTATAAAAGCAGAAAGCACCTCATTTAGGTCAACCAAAGAAGTTTCCCACCATAATGTAGTCATTCCCCTCATGCCTCCAAGTACCTATCAAATTATAAATATCCAGATTAAGAAATTGTTGAAGGAAATCATATAAAGGAAATGCCTATAAATGAAATGGACTAAGTGCACTGTTAAGGCTGAAACTAGAAGCAAGTTAACAAGCCAAATGGAAGAAGTGTACCATATCAGCAGTGATATTCCCAAGCTGAATTTTACTGCATTCTAACTTCAACTTCTTAAGGTGCTCCTATGATATAATAATAGGATATGCCAGCACCAGCTTTTAGTCTAGTCTAACAAAAATCAAAACAGAGCATATATAATCAAGTAAATAAATCATATATCACAACTCTCTCTCTCTCTCTCTGAGATATCTCAACTATCTCATAGGATCTTCTACGATACATATGTCAAGATCGCTTTCACATGACTATGCCTATAGCTTAATATGGAAATCTACAAATTAAGAAACAAGAATCCTTTTTTTTCAAGAGCAAAACCTTTAAAATTAGACAATTCTATAAAATCCAGTACAATGATCTTATCTTTCTCAGTCAATGGCATCAGTGAAACTTGATACGCCTAACCCCTTGCAATATTTTCCTAAACTAGAGAGACAGAAAAAAAAACCATAAATGGGGAATATATTTAGCTTGCTTTTTGAGCATTTTCTTTCTTTTAGCTGCTTGTAACTTCAAACATTTCATGATGGTCCCTAATGGCAAATAATTCACATCAACATCAATCTCTGATGGTGTGGTTTCAACCAATTCATGATTTTCCTGAAAATGACAAAGAGATCATTATCACAAGTGAAAAAGGGAGCAAGATGACATTATCCAAGTAGAGGCCCTTACTTTTCCTTTAGACTCAAGTGACTCTAAATATTTCAATGTAGTGTCTCCACCAAGCCAAGATTACTCAATATTTACCTGGTTAAGCATGCCACATTGAAAGGATCTAGGTAAAATTTCAATAGCTCCAATAACACGACAGTAGCATCATAATATATAGATTATATAGCCTTTTTTGGGAGCCAGAGTTGCATCAAATTGGAATTCCTTACATCCATAAATTCACAAGGTTGTCATGCATATATGTTACTATCCATGCACGTATTATATGAATTACATGTTTTCTGAGTACCTTTGAACTCTGTAGCTCCCTCAAGTAAGGTAACTAGTAGATACCTTATAGGTAGGTCAACTGCATGCAATTAAAATTTATTTCAATTTGTTTTCTTATGTAGCCAACTAATTGGATTTTGGAGACAGACCATTTTCCCCAAATACGTATTATAACACCTTTCAACCTTTCTTTGAGTACAAAAATAAGAAACCCGAGCCAGGGTACTCTTTATTCCCATGATTTTTTTTTCTTCAATTGAGAAGGATTTTCTACATAAATCATTATTTTTTTTGGAAACATATCTAGGTAAATCATTGCTCTTATGATTTTTCTTATTTTTATTTAAACATCAGAGTGGTTTTTATCCCATTTCGTAAGGTCTCTACGAAAGCATTTCGTGTGTGAAATATGCATTAAAGGCATCTATACAGGGTTTTGCCTGTTTATGGGCTTTTGGATTCTGTTGAGGCCTTGCACTACTTACGCTTCTTGGTGGCTTTGGAATTTGGATGGTCTGATGGCATATATAAATCCAGGCATATGAAATTTGGTGGAATAAACTCCCAATTCTAGGCATCCAAGGCAACATTGAGAGAAAAAAACCAACTTTATGTGTAAATGGACAGATAGACAACTTGCCCGCCCATGGGGATGATGAGGTGATTGCACAGCAATCATAGGTCCTAATCAACCTAAATAATGTCTGAACCTATCTTAAATTGTGGATATTGCAGTCGTATCTTGCATATCATGCATTGTATCAGTCTATTTAGAATAAGATGAGATATCCTTCTAGTTAATGTTTTTTTATTGCTATTTACAGATAATAAAGTGATCCAGGATGGAGATAGTGGAATAAAGCAATAAAGGAAGAAGAAGACTGATCTAGATAAGAGGAATGAGGAGGATAGCCTTATCCCTACCCTTAGAAACCCTAGGATAGCCTTCCCAAACCCAAAACAACCTCCATTAGGGAACCTTAGCCTCAAAACCCAAACATGGATAGCACTATCCATGTTCCTATCCTTCTCCCAAACACTTAGGAACCAAAACCAACCTTAGAAAACACAAAACCCACTCTCCAGCACCTTTTAAGACATCCAAACATCTGGCTGGACGTCTAATTTCTGCAGAATAACAATCCAGGAAGCCAAAACTCATACTGACACAGAATTGGACGTCTAATTTAGTGTCCAAATGTCCAATTTTGTAGTCCAAGACGTCTGACCACTATCCTGGACGTCTAATACTGCTGTCTGGTTCCTGATTTTAGTGTTGGAAGCCCTAGCTTGCCTATTTTGACCTAGGAACCCCACCGGACATCCTAGGAAACCTAGGTAGAGACCTCCTAAGCCTAGTCCACTATCCATAGCCCTACTTGTCCTATCCCTAACCCAATTGAACCATCCCATACCTAATTGGGTGCATCTACAGTTGATTGGGTGCACCTGAGCCCAATTAGATCCACCCAGGATTTAATTAACTCATACCTATTAGGGTTACCCTAACCTAATCACATGCACACATCTAATTAGACTTGACCTAGACCTAATTAGGTTCACTCCTAGCCAATTAGACATTCCTAAGCCTAATTAGGTCCACACCCACTTAATCTAGATTGACCCAACCTATTTAGCACCTAATCCCACCAAAACCCACAACCTAACCCTACGAAAAACACACACCCACACACACACGCACACCTTCCCATTTTACTCCCACCAAACCCATGCACACTCTCTTGGAAACCCTAAAAACTTGTGTTAAACTTAGATCCAAAATTTGTGGCATTTGCTATTTTTGGAGCCACCAAAAGTGGCAACCAAATGGAGCCTTCCATAAGGGCAAAGAGAGGGCTACGAAATGGCCAATCTCCATACACTCCACTCTAAACTTTCTTCCACCCTCCAAAACCTGAAAGCCATCCTCCTCATCCTCCTCCAAGGCTCCATGGATGGCTAGCTAGAGAAGCTTCTCTCCAAAGCTTCAAGGACGACCATTGGTAGAGAAAGGGAGCAACACCCTCCTCTCTCCACTTGGGTGCACTAGCCCGCATCTTCTTCTTCTTCTTGGACGGCCATGAAGGCTCACCCATAGCCTCTTGTGGCCGGCGATCTCTTTTGGTAGGCGTGTAGACGGGTTTGCATACCCAAGGTCTAGCCTACACTCTCACATAAGGCCGATGGCCCTAGTGGCAACCTTCCGGTGTGAGGGATCTTCTTCTATTTATATGCTTTCTAATGTAAATGATGTGTGATAATTTTTTTCTATGCATAAATAATTCCATGATGTTTCTGTGATTGATTATCCTCATGTTTTCTTGCCTATATAACACTTTCGTTTGTTCACACCATGCACGGCCATCATGGCCTCATTTAGATGCACATAGTCACTTAGGTTTTTGCTAGTTTATCTAGATCTAGGTTTCAATTCGCTTTTCAAAATAAAAAAATCAAAAACACAAAAAGACAAAAATAGTAGCTTAGGCTAGATTTAGGTTATAAAAGTCGATCCAAATCTTGATTCATTTTCACGCCTCCCAGAGACGAACGACCGGGACTCAAGTTCTAAAAAGAATAAAAATCTATGAGAGTTTCGTTATCACAAATATCTTTGATGAGTGGTTTTTGCGACTATACTACTATTTCCAACAATTTCAAAATACGCGATTTCCACTCCCGTCATGAGGCAATAGTGGCAGGCCTTGCTGGGCATGATGCAGTGGATGCGCCATGTGCTATAGACGACGATGAGGGCGCTGTCGAGGAAGCAGTCGACATCAAGGGCCCTCTCGTTGAGCTGGAGGGGGATGAACATAGGTGGGTGGTCCAGCCTGCCATGGACGTGGGGTTGGTAGCTAGGGACATTAGGGTTGTCCACGATCGATGGGTCTTAGATGACGACATAGAGCATGGGGGACGTTGGCTGAAGGCTCAGCAGTGACCTCTGCATCACCCCTGCTGGCTGTGGCAAGGGGCGTGGTGCCTCCCTGTAGCATATGCACTTTTCCAGGAGGATGCCATCCTCTACGGCCTTTGTCAACTCCTCGTCCATGGCCAGAGGAAGGAAAGGATCCGATATAGGGTTTGCCAAAATGTGGGAGAAGGGAGCAGATGGGGTGTCGTCGTTGGAGGTATATGATAGGGTTCGATGACTATGGTTGGAGGCGAGGAGATCAACGCTAATTTACGGGTGGAAATCGAGTGTTGTGTGAAGCTATAATGGTGGTGGAAGGCTAGTGAGGGATAACAAGCAAGCACATAACGAGAAATGGGACTAATATTTTTTTTATTATCTATTCCAATCCAGCCATTTCATATAAAGAGTCTCCCTTGCTACAAAAGATGAGTCCTGCTCCTCTGGGAGCTAAATCTTACTATCCCCGATACAATCCTTTCATTCAGGTGATAAACATCTATCGAGGCAAAATGGGGGTGAAGGTTATTACTCAAAATGGTTGCCAACTCTGGAAGCCACAAACCCTCCTCGTTTGGCATGTGTGCTTGCTGATATTAGCCTGCTTCCTTGGATACAAAAATGAGCGGGAATTCATCATCACATTCCCTCCGCCTCCTCAGGTGATGTGATTAGGCTTGGAATGTATCAATGGCTCTCACTTTGGAAACACGCATCGTCTTTGAGCACCCAATCCGGATAGAGGTTGCGCATGGCTTGGTAATCCTCCCAAGTGGCTGAAGTCTCATCACCGTCATTCCAGAGAATGAGGACTTCTGCTATGGGAGTGTTTCCTCGGAGGATGTTACAATGGGCAAGAATGCGGTCAAGGTAGCATCTTTGGACGTCGTGTGATGGCCATTAGTTTGGGAGTGGTAGAGCACATTTTTGATAGGAAAATGTCATAGTATAGTGCGTAATATGATCAAACAAAGATATTTAATAAAAGATAACGAGACTTGAGTCCCGGTCGTTCGTCTCTAGGAGGCGTTCGTTTTACTTTTGAATTCGATCTTTTACCGCTCTATTTTGTTTAAAATTGCATGCTGATTTCCAGTCTTCTGATTAAGATTTCACCACTTCTATTATGAATCCTGATTATGTGTGCATGTGTTAAATAGATCACAAAGGTGAAAGTGTGAGTTTCTGTGCGCACGATTCTAGTGAGGTGGTGACTATTTACAGAAAATGCATCTACTGTTAGATTTTCTATATTTTCAGGAAACGACATGCTTGTTGCGAAATAGATAAATAAGTGAAAACAAGCAACTGAAATCACACAAAAAAGATGGTAATCAATAAGCTCATGGTAATTTCAAAACATAAAGATATATATATATAAATGTATCTTTCATTAATTTATTTGGAGAAGTGTTTACAACATGAAACGTAGAGGAAATCTTGTACAGGAATGCTTAGAAATGTAAATCTAGCTACCAGAAAATGATCGCATACAAGAATCTACGGCGGGATTTTGCATGCATCATTAGGGGTGAATAAGGACTACACCTTTAAGCAATAAATAAAAGCAGTAAATGTAAAGAGCTAGCTACTAATCTATCAGAAGTTAGGGCATTCGGAGGTGGCCTTCGATGCCTTGGAGTGGCAGAGAGGAGAATGAGCGGCGACCAATGGAGCTTAGGCTGGCCCTTGGAGAGAGGTTGGAGGAGTGATCCAGCATCCTGGCATGGTGTCCTTCATGGTGGTGCTCAGCTCGTGGAGATGGAGTGGAGATGGTGGTGGCTAGCCTAAGTGGAGGTGGATGGAGCCAAGCATGTATGACCAAAAGTGGATGGGTGGAAATGGCCACCCCTTAGGTCTTTTTTATAGACCTAAGGGACTCTCTCTAGAGAAGTGTGGAACTCTCTAGAGAGATAGAGTTGGTTTCTTAGATCCACAATTTATGGATCTAAGAATTGAATGCCTCTTGGTTGCTAAATTTGGCAACCAAGAGTTGGCGCCACTTCAAGAGAGTTCTAGAGAACTCCAGAGAAGTGTGGGTGCGTGAATGGGTGTGTGTGTGTGTGTGTGTGTGGTCGTGCCCTAGGTGTCTAAGAGGTTTAGGTTAGGTCGTAAGGGGTTTGGGTAGGTGTATACCTTGAATTAGGGTTGCAAACCCTAATTGCTAAGGGGTAATTGCAATTAAACTTATCCTAAGTTTAATTGAATGAGTGTTAACCTAATTGAGAGTGAAATAACTCAATTAGGTTGGGTTTAGGTCAATTGGACTCTCACTAAGTCCAATTGAACTTGTGTGGGTTAAGATTCGAGCTCAATTGGACTCAATGAGTCCAATTGACTTAAGTGATGGTGATTGACTTTGATCTAAGAAAATTGGATTTGGTGAGGACCTAATTATGTTGTTAGGTAGGTCTAGAGGTGATGTACTAGGGTTAAGACACCTTAATTTAGGTTCCTATGGGGTTGGGATTAGGTCTAGGGAGCTAAAAATCCAAGATGAAGGCTTGAATCTCAAAACAGAAACTGGAGACCAGTTCCAAACATCCAAAAACATGATTGGACGACTTATACTCAAAAATTAGAAGTCCAGACTTCAGTTCTGGACATCCAATTTGAGTCAAGGGAAATCTAGGTTCTATTTTGGGTATTCTGCAGAAATTGGACGTCTGACAAAGTATCTGGACGTCCAATAACACTGCAAAAGTGGGTTTGAGGTGTGCGAGAGTTGGCTAAGGGTCCTGGACATCCTATAACTTATCTGGACATCTAGATAAGGGTTGGAACTAGGGTTTTAGGGCTTCCTAGGGTGTTGTGACCTAATCTAAGGGTGGCTAAGGCTTGGGGAAGTCTCTAGGCTATCCTAGGGTTAGAATGGACCTAAGCTCTTCACATTTTACTGCTTTATTCCTACTTAATAGAATAGCAACCTTAACTCCCTTACATCATTATTCCCTATGTCTAATCTAAGTCTTCTACTCCAGTCCTTCTACAACACTCATTATTCCTGATCTAGCTTCAGATCCAGCTCCAGATCAGCTTATTGCCTGCAATCGACAAAATGCACTTAATCAGCACATTATAACATTTTTTTATGCATAGCTAAAGTAAAGCAGTAAAGATGCAGATAATGCTTATGCATGCATGAATTACCCTAACTTATGCTAAGTCCTAGCATAATTTATGTCAATTATGACCTATGATTGCTGTGCAATCATATCCCTATGCCTAAATCTTGTTAGTCCCTAGCAAATGCAAGACTAAATTATTTACAGCAAGGGTCCCTAAGGGATTGATTATTTTATCAAGTGTATGCATAGAGATTTTTCTCCATTTTGTTTTCATCCTATGCTCTAGAAATCCAAACAATCATGAAAGTGTAGCATGTAGCTTTCGCAACAGATTCGAGTGAAAAACTAATACACCTCTAAAGCCTGCACTTGACCCCTAGTAAAAATTCTAGCGGGATAGGCGGACTTCTTCCCTCGGGGTATTTAAAGTATTTTATGAATTCCACCCAGGCTTTAGGCTTAGGTAGAGAATCTCTGAGGGAAAAGATTATATATTTGGTGGCTTACTCTCACTTGGTGCTACATAGAGAATAGTATTGCAAAATCTAGATTTTCGAATTAGTAAGTAACTCAACCCAGAGAAAGACAAGAAAAACTATGCTCTCTTTTTGATTCCTTTGTATTCATTCTCTCTTTCTCTTTTTCTGTTTCTTTTCTTTTCTTTTTCTTGGAGCTCACAATCTCACTAGATTCACTCATATGACCTGTATTTGGTGGTCTCACTTGGTATTAACACTTTAATTGAGTTTCTGTAACTCTAACACTAAGTCAGAATTCCTTAGCCAGTATTCGGGCGATTAGAAACACAAGAAAGGTGTGTTAAAGCCATATTTGGTGGATCTCAAATTTATTTGGTGGTATTGCCTCAATGCAACTGAACTAAATATTCACTCTTATTTTTCTTTACTTTTTCTTCTTTTTCTAATTTTTTTTCAAATTTTCTTTCTTTTCATCATTTTTTTTCATTTCATTTTTTTTCTCTTTTTTGTTTCTTTTTTTTCAACATAACACAACTAGCACACATCCATGAACTTTATTGAGGAGGCATTATTAGGAATTGGTGGTACTCAAGAGACATTAGGTGGCTTATTTGGTGGAAGTGCCTACTCACGGCACCGGGAGAGACGGATAGGACTGTGTATTTTTGACCTTGGCATCAATACCTTCCTTCAGCCGAGGATTCCATAAAGAATGGTCGTAACCATCTACCTTAGCCCTAGTTTTATGAAAACTTGCTCACCACATATTTGCCTTATTTGGTAGCTCTCAATATTTCACACAAAATGTATACGCAGGAACCGAGAGCGAAAACTATGTCTAGTCTTAGAGTATTATCACCTAATTATCTAGGAATCTAGATTCCTTATACTAATCTTAGAGCACTAGTATACTCTACTCTCATCTCACACTATTTGGTGGATTTTTTGAAAGAAGATCTGCCTGACTCCCAAAACATTGTCTAGGGGTTCAGAAAAAGAAGCACTCTTCTTCTCGATAGACTAAAGACGTTTATCAGCCTTCACTGTGAATCCATTACAAATTCTATGTGTGTGTGAAAAGTTGTACTGGATTCCATATTACAGGAATCAACTAGAGGACAAAATCCCTAATGCATTCTCTTAATAAAATAATCTTATTCATGAATGAAATATGTATATATGCTATAAATAAGTAACCTCATATAATTTGTGCTTCGTGAAATTCCCATATCGGGTTACATGTAGCTTGACCCTAAATTTAGAGCAAGAGGTGAGTGGATGAGTCGGAAATGGTTGTTGCAGATGATTTCTAGCTCTAATGCAAGCATTGGAGATGGAATTGGTTGTCCTTTTATTCAGGATTCTAAAGTACATTTTACATGCAGCTCCAAGGTTTTCCTAAATGTTACCAAATTTTTTTTTTTCAGTTTTGTTGTATCTACCCCCCATGCTTAAGTTCTTGCATGTCTTCATGCATGAACATAAAAGAAAATAAATACAGCAGGGAGAGAATGGGTAGAAATCACCTGTAATTGCTTCTAAAATTATTTAGCATCGGCCAACCTGTCAGCATTTAATATACAAAAAGAAAATATGCTAAAACAAAAATATGCTATATACAAAAATGGTTTTGTATAAATGGTGGTGGAATGTGAGATAGAAGTTATCTATAGGTGCTAAGTTTAACGCCTCCAGCTAGGCGAGAATTTAGTCACACGTCCTCAATAAGATGAACAATCTCGTCCGATGGAGGAGGTTCCTAGGCCAAAAATGGCATGAGGCGCTATCCATTTACCATGGATATATGCCCAGATTTTGGGTCCCTGATCTGGACTGTCCCATTAGGATATGGATGAATCACAATATACGGGCCAGTCCATTTGGACTTGAGTTTCCCTGTGAACAATTTCAGTCATGAATCAAACAACCATACTTGCTGGTTGGGCGTGAATGCTTTCCCCTGGATGTGGCAGTCATGAAAGGCCTTGGTCTTGTCCTTGTAAATTAATGAATTCTCAGAGGCCTCCCGTCGGATCTCTTTTAACTTGCTGAGCTAGAGTTTCCGTTCTTGACCTCCTGCATCGAGGTCAAGGTTACATTTTCGCACCGCCCAAAAGGCGCGATGTTCTAGCTCTACAAGAAGGTGACAGGCCTTGCCATATACCATGCGGTATGGTGACATTCCGAGTGGGGCCTTGTATGCGGTTCGATATGCCTAGAGTGCATCAACTAATTTGTTAGACCAGTCCTTTATGTCTGGTCAACCGTCTTCTAGAGAATCAGCTTGATCTGACGATTAGACACTTTAGCCTGCCCATTTGTCTGCGGGTGATATGGGGTGGCTATACGGTGATGTACCCCGTATTTCTTTAGTAATGACCAGAAATGGGCGTGGATGAAGTGGCTTCCCCTGTCGCTAATCAAAGTGCGAGGTATTCCGAATCTCGCGAAGATGTACTGCCGTACGAAAGAAATGATGGTCTTATGATCAACCTGTCTCGCTGGGATGGCCTTGACCCACTTCGAGACATAGTCAAAGCTAGTAATATGTACTCGAAGCCATGCAAGTTCGAAAAAGGGCCCATAAAATCGATGCCCCAAACATCGAACACTTCTACGACCATGATGTGTTGGAGTGGCATCATGTCTCTTCTAGTCATAGAACCAATCGGCTGGCATCATTTGTAGTGTTGGGCATATTCGTGTGTATCTCTGAAGATGGTTGGCCAAAAAAATCCCGACTGCAAAATTTTTGCAGCGGTTTTCCATCCCAAGAAATGACCACCATAAGCATCATTGTGGCAAAAAGATAACACATTGGGGATCTCAGAATCTGGGATATATCTTTGAATAATCTGGTCTGCTCCAATGCAAAAGAGAAGTGGGTCATCTCAGAGGTAGTATTTGGCTTCTGCAATGAATTTGAGCTTCTGGTCTTTGGATAGATTCGCGGGAATCTTGCCTGCGGCAAGGTAGTTCGCGATATCTGCGTACCAGGGGAACTCAATAGAATGAACTGCCAAAAGAGATTCATCCGGAAATTGCTCGTGGATAGGCAAGGAATAAGGAATGTGGTCTAAGTCCAGTCTAGATAGGTGATCTGCCACAACATTCTGCTTTCCAGCTTTGTCACGGATTTCGATATCAAATTCCTGCAATAGAAGGATCCATCTAATGAGTCGTGGTTTGGCATCCTTCTTTGCCAACAAATGCCGGAGAGCGGAGTGGTCTGTGAAAATGATGACCTTGGACCCTAATAAGTATGATCTGAATTTCTCCAACCCGTATACTACTACTAGCAGTTCTTTTTCGGTGACAGTGTAATTGCGCAGAGCCTCATTCAGCGTCTTGCTAGCATAGTATATGACGAAGGGTTGTTTCTCCCGACATTGACTTAAAACAGTACCGATAGCAAAATCAGAAGCGTCTCACATCATCTCGAAATCGAGCGACTAGTCGGGTGGTTGGAGAATCGAGGAATCAAAGACAGCGCTTCATAAAGTCTCGAAGGTGCTGAGACACTAGGTGTCAAATTCAAATGGGACATCGGCAACCAGGAGGTTCGTCAAAGGCCATGCGATTTTCGAGAAATTATGTATAAATCTCTGATAGAAGCCTACGTGACCCAAGAATGATCTGATCTGCTTGACCGAGTTAGGTGGTGGTAAGTGGAAATAATCTCTAATTTAGCTCGATCGACCTCGAGTCCATTTTTGGAGATCATGTGCCCTAGTACTATGCCATCCCTCACCATGAAAAGGTTTTTCTCCCAGGATAGCACTAGGTTTACCTCAATACACCGTTTCAGGATCTTGGTGTGGTTATCAAGACAAGATCGAAATCATCTCCGAAAACGGACAAGTCATCCATGAATACCTCCACATAGTCTCCAATCATGTCAGAGAAGATGGCCATCATACAACGCTGAAATGTCGCTGGTGCGTTGTAGAGGCCAAAGGTCATCAGCTTGAAAGCGAATGTTCCAAAGGGGCATGTGAATGTGGTCTTGTCTTGATCTTCTGGGCTAATCGCTACTTGATTATACCTGGAGTATCCATCTAGAAAGAAAAAGAAACTGTGTCCGGCTAACCGTTCTAAGATCTGATCAATGAAAGGCAAAGGAAAGTGATCCTTCTGGATAGCTGTGTTCAGTTTCCTATAGTCGATGCAAACCCGCCAAGATGTCGCAGTGCGGGTTGGGATGGATTCACCCATATCATTTTTTATGACAGTGAGTCCTACTTTCTTGGGCACTATCTGGATCGGACTCACCCATTGGCTGTCTGAGATTGGGTATACAATACCTGCATCCAACCATTTGATGATCTCTTTCTTAACAACCTCTAGCATATTCGAGCTAAGCCATCTTTGAGGTTGTCTCGAAGGTTTCACCCCCTCATCTGTGTAGATGTGATGAGTGCAATATGAGAGGCGAATACCGCAAAGATCAGCAATGCTCTACCCAATGGCAGCCTTATGGTCTTGTAGCGTAGAAATCAATTAGTGCTCCTGTTCTTGGGTTAAGTGGGCATTGATAATGACTAGGTATGTCTCACTTTCGCCCAAGAACACATACTTAAGTGAGTTAGGTAAGGGCTTCAATTCAATCACGGGTGGGTCAGAGTCAGAAATGAGAATGGGAGGAGCAGGATCGAGGGTGGGAATCTGCTGATCTATGTGCACATGAATTCCTACTAAGCCACTCCCTATGAAATAATCGGATGTGACTGCGTTAATGGGAAACCCGTTAGCTGAAGTCACATTTTCCTGCAATAACAGGGGCAATTCATTTATGTATAGGTCAGGATAGATGGATTCAGGGGTGCTATGGTCAGAGGCACACCCTAAACAGTCAGATCGTCGGGGAGATATCTGTAGTGCAGTGGTCTCAGTCTCGTGTGGATCGAGGTCCAAGAACCCTGGTAGTGCAGACGAATGAGACCTTGGGTCATCACAAAGGAGCCCAATGTTACCACAGTATGTTGCATCTTCATCTTCACCATCCTCCTCTATTCGATCACAGTCGAAGTTCTTTGCTGCCCTGAATATCTCCAGTCGAAGTCGCTCATTGCCTAGGGCTATCTCCATACACCCAGATGCACAATGAATGTTCGCTCAGGCTGTCACTAGAAATGGGCGACCCAAAATAATTGGTGCATCTCAGAGATTAGGAGAAACTTCCATATCGAGAACGAAAAAGTCTGTGAGAAAGCAGAACCCGCAGACTTTCACGATCACATTCTCAACCACCCCCTCGTTGTTTTGATTGATCTGTCAGCCAGCTAAATCGTGACCAAGGTGGGATTCAACTTCTCAAATCGAAATCGATCAAATACGGCAGTGGGAGTTAGGTTGATGGATGAACCCAGATCTAGAAGCGCCTGATCAAATGGAGAATCTTGCAAGAAGCAGGATATGAGTGGGGTACCAGGGTCTTTCTTTCTTGGCGGTAAGTCAGCTAGAATCACAATGCTAGCCTCTTTCGACAGTACTGCCTGTCGTCCAATTCTCAACTATCGCTTCAGGGTACAATAGTCCTTGAAGAACCTAGCGACAGTGGGAATGTGATTGATTGCTTTGAGGAGGGGGACCTAAATATGTACTTCCTTGAGCATCAATTTCAGATCCTCAGAATTCTGCATGTCCTTTTTCCGTACTATACTCCGTGTCAGAGCCTCAAGAAAAGGGATGGGAATCTCAAGGTCAAGTGGCCTCTTACCCTTATCTACCACAGGTGGCTCTTCAGAAGAAGGAGTCGATCCTGCCTGCGGCGAACGGTGGGAAAAATCAGGGCCCGCCTGCCTAAGTGGTGGGTCGAATGTCTTCCTTCCGCTCCTCAAAGAGACAGCATGTGCACCGGCTTGCTATCCATGAGGTGGTGGGGGAGTGGAAGGGGCAGAATATGCTGGGTTCTGCAAAGGTGGCTAGCCTTGCATGTAACCGGTTGGTGCAGGAGGCACCAGTGTATGGCGTGTGCCGTCCCTGTAGTGCCTGAAACCTAGGCAGGGCGCCTTGGTTCTGCACATATCGAGGATTCGGGATGGGTTGGGAGGGTAAGGCTCCTTGAGTCCTATGCTCCTGTAATAGCTGGTTTTACATGTTCTGTATAGTCTGTATCTGGTCAGCCATCGCCTTCATTATCTGCAAGCTATTCTATGTAGATTTCCTCATTGATTCTTGCAGCTCCTCTTTCAGTGCCTCAAAAGGGTCAGCCTGCTTTGGAGAGTGACTGGCAGCTTGGTGCAGTGGCTGGTATAGAGAACGGGGTTGCTGCTGATGCGGGAATGGATGCTGCCTAGGGTACGTGTTTTGCACATTCTCCTATTGCCTGGTTTGGTAGTGTGGATCTTGATGTGGTCTCTGTGAATTACCAGACCAGGAGAACTTCGGATGCTGGTGCCAACCAGGGTTATACATCTCTGAATACGAAATTACACACGTTTCCTTGGATAGCATTGACATCCTCGTGGCCAAAGATGTCTGAGACGTATATCCGTCAAGGGGATACGCATTGTAATCAGCAGGTGGTGCGTAACCCTGGTCGTAAGGTGCTAGATCTGGATTATTTACGAGATCCTGATATGCGGGATCTTGTAAATATGGAGAAGATGCATCTTGAGTGAGTAGATTAACTCAAGTAGGAGGGGCTCAGGGTGCATAGGAGGGTCTTGAGGTGGCAGAGCTCAAGTCAGATTGACAATAACTAAGCTAGTCAATCTTCTTCTCAATTAGGTTTATTCTATCCAGCTGCTTGACGATGATATCCATGTCGGCTAGAATAGACTCGGTGTGAGCCTCGTGGACACCAACCCGCTACTGACCAGGCCACTGGAACTGGTTCATGGATGCGGCATTCATCGAGTTCTCTGCCAAAGATTCGAACAACTCAAATTCTCTGTTCTCGTCTTTTGCGAGGAAATTCCCGCCACTAGATGCATCGGCTAGATACCAATGTGTGTCATCCAGTCCATGGTAAAAGATCTGAGCCAGGTGCCATTTGGGTATACCACGGTGCAGGCATTTCCGGAGAAGGTCATGGAATCTGTCCCAAGCTTCGTGTAACTTCTCCCCAGCTCCTTGGGAGAAAGTCGTGATTGCGTGCTGCATTACGTTTGTTCGACCGATTGGGAAGAACTTTTGCAGGAATTCACATGGTAATTTCAACCAGGTTCCAATTGGCTTCCTAATGGTCTTGAACCAGTATGATCTTTGTCCCTTAGAGAGAATGGGAAATGCTTCATTAGAACAATCCCAAGAGCGATATTCCTAGGTCGAATCATTTCTGCGAGTCAACTCATGTCCTCTAGGTGCTGGAATGGATCTTCGCTTGAGTTCCCATAGAAGTGAGTGTTGATCAACCCAATCACATTGGGCTTGAGCTCAAACGCATCTTCGCCTGCAGGAATTCTGACCAGTGGTGTGACGATTTGTGCGGTTAGGTTGTAGAAATGCTGTAGTTGTTCTCCTCGCGGCGGGTGCTGCATCCTGTCAAGCGCCGTTAAGATGCGATCCATTCTCTGTCGATGCCACTCCTCAGATTCAACTACCCCGGCTTCCAGACAAGCCATCGGGTCCAGATTCTCAATATCCTGACCCGGTCTAAGTCTAGGTCTAGGATTAGCCATGGTGGCTCTGGGAGTAGAAGTGGGGGGCAAAGATGGTCTCGGCGAGGTGACTCGCCTCCTTGGGAGTGGCTCCCAAGGTCCAACCAAGTGAGGTCTAAGTGACCTCCTTCCTCGCATACACCACCTAAACCCTGGGTTGGTGTAGCCAAGCCGAACAAGGCTAAGGCCCTGTCAATCAAGTGGTCCTTATGAATTAGATGATCGGATTTTTCGTTTTAGGTTTTAATTCCTGAAGAAATTCATCGTACAACCGACTGAAAGCGGTTCCTGCCTCTTGGCTAACCCAGCCAAGAGGTTGAAAACACACCCAGTAGTACGACAATGAATTCGGGTTTTATTTCGTGTTTTAAAATTTATTTTAGCCCATTTTCTTCAGTTGGGGTTTTCTCTTCGTGAGTAACCCACAAGATGGCCAAGCTCACCGGCTAAGTGCTAGACTTGATTAAGTCTAGGTTAGCCCAAGTGTGGTCTCTAAGTTGTACCCCTAAAGATTTACCCTAAGGTTCGTGCACTTCTAGGGTTTTGTTCTGTTTCAGCAATCCACAAAAGTAAAATTCATTGTCTTACAACAATTGGAATCCAATTAACTTAAAATTTCACGAGTAAATTTATTTTTCAATTATATTTTTATAAAATATTTTTTGGAATTTTTACTATTTCAACAGAATTTTTAGGGATTTTTTGAATGTCAAGGGGTCAGATTTGGAATTTTGACCCCTGGTTGATTTTTTGCTTTGAAACAGTATCAATTGACCTTGAAAAATTTGGAAAAAATATGGAAAATAAATCCAATGAGATCATCTTTTGAACCCCACCATTTTTAGTCAAAATTGATTTGCAGAGTGCTCAGAATTGCTTTCTGAAATTTAACCCCATGCACTTCGTGAATTTTTAAAAATTGTATGCTTGGAATTTTTTCAAAAGAATATTGGCGTTTGAAAGATGGTTTGAAAATGAAGGTTTGCCGAAATTTCATAATTTTTTGCACACTAATCTTTCAGCAATCGAATTTTTAATTTAGACTTTGAAATCTGGCCGAAAATCAGATGATGGTGGAAAAACTTTTAAAGAGGGTTTGAGTTTGAAATCCAAACTTTCCACCAAAAATATATTTTTTTCTTTTCGAAAACATTTGAAAATTTTTTTTTTCAAATAAATTTTTTTTTTCTTTCAGAGGGTTTTCAAAAATATATCTATATATTTTTTGCTTTTTTCAAACTAAGCTAGGATTCAAAACAAACCTCGTCTAGATTTCTTTGAAAAGTTTTTTCTTTTTTTGATTCTTTTTTTATTTTTCACGAAAATGAATAAATATTTTATTTTTCAAAATAAATTACAGAAAGTAAATCTACTCCTAAGGTTCAAAGGAAAACCTAATCTAAAAAGGAGATTATGTGCACCTGGATTTGTTTTCTGCGCTTGCTGTGTGCGCAGATCCTGTTCTTTTTCCATTTTTTCTGCACATCCAAAAATAAAGTAGAGGCAAATTTGTCAATGATGGTTTCAAAGATAAAAATCAAAGAAAATAACAATGCCTCCCCGGCAACGGCGCCATTTGTTTGGGAGTCGTAGAGTGCATTTTTGATAGTAAAACATCGTAGTATAGTGCGCAACATGATCAAACAAATATATTTAATAAAAGATAATGAGACTTGAGTCTCTGTCATTCGTCTCTAGGAGACATTTGTTTTACTTTTGAATTCGATCTTTTACCGCTCTACTTTGTTTAAAATCGTACTCCAGTTTCCAGTCTTCTGATTAAGATTTCACCACTTCTATTATGAACCCTGATTACGTGCGCATGTGTTAAATAGATCACAAAGGTGAAAGTGTGAGTTTCTGTGTGCACGATTCTAGTGAGGTGGTGACTGTTTACAGAAAATGCATCTATTGTTAGATTTTCTATATTTTCCAGAAACAACATGCTTGTTGCGAAATAGATAAATAAGTGAAAACAGGCAACTTGAATCACACAGAAAAGATGGCAATCAATAAGCTCATGGTGATTTCAAAACATAGATATATATATATATATATGTATCTTTCATTCACTCATCTGGAGAAGTGTTTGCAACATGAAATGTTGAGGAAAGCTTGTACAGGAATGCTTAGAAATGTAAATCAAGCTACCAGAAAAGGATCGCATACAATAATCTACAGGGGGATTTTGCATGCATCATTGGGGGTGAATAAGGACTACACTATTAAGTAGAAAATAAAAGTAGTAGATGTAAAGAGCTAGCTACTAATCTATCAGAAGTTAGGGCATTCAGAGGTGGTATCCGATGGCCTTGGAGTGGTAGTGAGGAGAATGAGGGGCAGCCAATGGAGCTTAGGCTGGCCCTTGGAGAGAGGTTGGAGGAGTGATCCAGCATCCTGGCGTGGTTTCCTTCATGGTGGTGCTCAGCTCGTGGAGATGGAGTGGAGATGGTGGTGGCTAGCCTAAGTGGAGGTGGATGGAGCCAAGCATGTATGGCCAAACGTGGATGGGTGGAAATGGCCACCGCTTAGTTCTTTTTATAGACCTAAGGGACTCTCTCTAGAGAAGTGCGGAAATCTCTAGAGAGAGTCCAAGAGTGGCCGGCCAAGAGAGATAGAGTTGGTTTCTTAGATCCACAATTTATGGATCTAAGAATTGAATGCCTCTTGGTTGCTAAATTTGACAACCAAGAGTTGGCGCCACTTCAAGAGAGTACTAGAGAACTCTATAGAAGTGTGGGTGTGTGAATGGGTGTCTTTGTATGTGTGTGTGGTCGTACCCTAGGTGTCTAATAGGTCTAGGTTAGGTTCGAAGGGGTTTGGGTAGGTGTATACCTTGAATTAGGGTTGCAAACCCTAATTGCCAAGGGGTAATTACAATTAAACTTATCCTAACTTTAATTGAATGAGTGCGAACCTAATTGAGAGTGAAATAACTCAATTAGGTTGGGTTTAGGTCAATTGAACTCTCACTAAGTCCAATTGAACTTGTGTGGGTTGAGATTTGAGCTCAATTGGACTCAATGAGTCCAATTGACTTAGGTGATGGTGATTGACTTTGATCTAAGACAATTTGGCTTGGTGAGGACCTAATAAGGTCCTTAGGTAGGTCTAGAGGTGATGTACTAAGGTTAGGACACCTTAATTTAGGTTCCTATGGGGTTGGGATTAGGTCTAGGGAGCTAAAAATCCAAGATCAAGGCTTGAATCTCAAAACAGAAACTGGAGACCAGTTCCAAACGTCCAAAAACATGATCGGATGACTTATACTCAAAAATTAGAAGTCCAGACTTCAGTTCTGGACATCCAATCTGAGTCAGGGGAAATCTAGGTTCTGTTTTGGGTATTCTACAGAAATTGGACGTCTGAAAAGTGTCTGGACGTCCAATAACACTGCAGAAGTGGGTTTGAGGTGTGCGGGAGTTGGCTAAGGGTCCTGGACGTCCTATAACTTATCTAGACGTCCAGATAAGGGTTGGAAATAGGGTTTTAGGGCTTCCTAGGGTGTTGCGACCAAATCTAAGGGCGGCTAAGGTTTGGGGAAGTCTCTAGGCTATCTTAGGACTAGGATGGACCTAAGCTCTTCACATTTTACTGCTTTATTCCTACTTAATAGAATAGCAACCTTAACTCCCTTACATCATTATTCCCTATGTCTAATCTAAGTCTTCTGCTCCAGTCCTGCTGCAACACTAATTATTCCAGATCCAGCTTCAGATCCAACTCCAGATCCAGCTCTTGATCAGCTTATTGCCTGCAATTGACATAATGCACTTAATCAGCACATTATAACATTATTTTATGCATAGCTAAAGTAAAGTAGTAAAGACGCAAATAATGCTCATGCATGCATGAATTACCCTAACTTATGCTAAGTCTTAGCCTAATTTAGGTCAATTAAGACCTATGATTGTTGTGCAATCACCATTCTATCAAGGGAGTGGGGTTTGGGGAAAGTCCGCCATGGTGCAACTTGAGTTGGGACATGTGGAAGATCGGATGGAGGCAGCAGTCATTTGGTAAATGGAGCTCATAGGAAATAGCATCTACAGTGTGGAGGATGGGAAATGGCCCATTATACTTGGGTGATAGCATATTATGTCGTTTCATCAGTAAGAAGCCAGAGCGGAAGGGGGAGAGCTTGAGGTAGACAAGTTGACATGGTTGCTAGTGGACGTCACGCCGGTGATGGTTGGCCATTGTACACATGCAATCCTGAGTACGTTGGAGGTGCTCCTTGAGCTCCCATAGGATCGCATCATCCAACATAAGTGTGTGCACAACTTTAGCCGAGCGGGCATCGCCATGGATATAGTCCTCGATGCAAGGAGGTGGTCGCCTAAATACAGCCTCGAAGGGCGACATCCTGATCAAGGAATGGTATTGTGTTTTAAAGGAGTACTCCACCCTTGACAACCAACGTACCCACGAGTGTGGATACTCTCCAAAGAAGCATCCTAGGTAGGCGCCGATGCTACGGTTGACTGTTGCAGGAAATTTGTGGTTTGTTAAATGATGCAATTAGTGTCATTACAACACATAAATCCACAATCAAACTTTTGCATTTATAATACCTAGATAGTAGAGTATCTAGGGTTGTCCAAGGAGGCCAATTTGTTAGTCACAAAGAATGGGTTCTCTCTCTCACCTCTCAAATCAGCACAACTTTTTGTATTTTTGATTTTGTTGTTTTTAGGGTTTTCAGAAATAATCAAGTTTTGTGTGAAGATGAATTATGCTACAACTAACCCTGAGTGACAACGGTGAAGCCTTCTCCTCTAAGCTCACCCTAAGCAAGTGTGCCTATGGTAATTAGAAGAGAAGGGGTGTGATGCACTAGTAAACTAATAGCAACGTGAAAAACACACTAAGCTAGAAAGCATGAAATTGAAGGCAATAAACAACTTTATATTACTAGTAGAGTTTATGACAAGTAGTTACATGCTTCTTAAAAGTAAAAGAGAAACTACACTAGATAATACAAAGAAAATAGAGATGAAAAATCCTCCAGAGATGGTGAAGAAGGAATGGTCCTTGCTCCAAGCACAGCATCTCCTGTGCTTGAAAAGAATGCTTCCTTGCTTTTGATATGATAACTCCTCCAAGCTTTCCTCTAAGGTGGGCATCAACCACCTTGCTCCTCCTCTTGCCTAGTTGTCCCCTTAGTGTTGAAGATCTCCTCCTTTGGCATGGCTAAGGGAGAAGGAGAGGAAGAAGGCACCAAGGGAGTGGGTGTGTGCCCCTTTGATCTTCTTCTCTTCTTCTTCCTCCTTGGCATGAAGATGGAACCTAATCTAAATGAAGTAGATGGAACATAACTAATGGAGGGGAGGTGGGAATTATAGGGTGGTAGGGTAGGGTATTTATAGGATTGGAAGGGGGGTGGTTATGGTATTTTTTGGAGGGAAATGAAGGGGTGCTTGGATATTTTTGGAGGGAAAAATGGGAGGGAAATGAAGAGGTGTCTTGGTTTTCCCTCCAAAAATACCTTCTAGAAGGTGTTGATTCTTGAGGGAAAAAATGGAGGGTGGAGATGGGTTGAAGGGGTAGGTATTGGGTTGGATTTCAATGGTTTTGGAGGGAAAAAGTTGGGAACATTTTTAGGTGGTTTTGGAGGGAATTTGATGGTGTCTTTTGGTGGTAGAGAGGGGTGAAGGGATGTATAGGGTTGGCACCAAGATTGAGGTGGAGTGGTGGTAGCTTAGGTGGACTTAAGTAAGGTTAGTTGGTGGAGCTAGTTAGTTGGGTTTTAGGGTTAGGTTTTGGTGGCCAAGGTGGTAACTAGCTAAGCTAAGCTAGCTTACATAGCTTAGCTAGCTTAGCTAGTAGGGAGTAGGGTAGAGAGGTAGAGGGAGCTAGGATTTTAGAGATGATGAGCTGGAAGAAGTAGTCTTGAGCTGCACTAGAACTAGTAGCTGCTAAAGAAAGCTGTAAGGAGGTACCTTAACTGGCTTAGCTTGCTAGTTCTTTGCTAGTTGCTAAGCCAAGCTAAGATGAGTTGGCTTCTATTGATGTGAGCTATGGTGAGCTGGGTTTGGTCTTCCCGAAGATTACTGAGCTAGCTAGAGTAGCTAGCTTAGGTCAAGTAGCTCAGCTCAGCTAAGTTGAGCTGAGTTGAGCCTCCGGGAGTTGAACTTAAGCTGGCTTGAGCTGGTTAAGGTCATCCTTAGTTGACCAAGTCTAGCTAGTAGCTAGTTTTAGTTAGGTTGAACTTCCAGTGAACTCTTCTAAGTTGGAGGAGCTGGAATGGAGTTGGGATCAACTGACTTGAGCTAGTTTGAGTTGCCATCCAACTGAGGTGAGTTGAGTGGAGGTGAGGTGAACTAACTAGAGCTACTATTAAGCTGAGATGAATTGAATGGATCTAGGGAAGAGTCGATGCAGCTAGAAGGAGTTGGGATCCAGTTGGGATGAGCTAGATCTAGCTGGGATCCAGTTGAGATGAGCTGGATCTAGCTGGAATCCAGCTAATAGGAGCTTCTTCTTCATCTTCTGCCTTCCTGAGTGCCAAGGTATGTAGGACTTGACTCTCTATCTATCCTTGACACTCAAGTAAACACATTAAAAATACAACTAAAGTGCAATGCATGACTATCCTAGTTAAATGCCTAAATGTAGCCCGAAAACCCATTTACGGAGTTAAAATCCTAAGAGATAGATCGGTTTTAGGGTATAAGATTGATGATAAACTGACGTTTATCACACCCCCATGCTTATCTTTTGCAAGCCTCTTAGCAAACCTAAATTAACATAACGGATATTGGGAAATACATTTTTTTTTACTTTTGAGGAAAAAAAGATTACAGGGCCTTGGTTGATTGATAACATGAAAGGTACGGGATTTGTTAAAGATAAAACATTGGGATTCATCTTTGGATCCAAGAGCTAGAAGAATCGGGATCCGTGTATCTTTCAAAAATTCACAAATTAATTCATTATTAATTCAAATGACTTAAAACCATTTTGCAATTAGGATTTCCTTGACTCTTGAATCCATCTGGCAACTTGCAAAATTCTTTTAAAACCTTGTTTCTGTGCTTTGTGAATGCCAACATTTATTAGGATATTTATAAGGTCATGTTTTTGATTTTTTTTTTCTCCCCCATGCTTACTCCTAGCGTAATCCTACAACAGATGTGTCGGGATCAACATTCCCGTTACCAATCCTCCAGGGGGCTCTGGCGCTAGCACTTCGAGATAGTATTGTCCAAGACACCACCCAAGAGCTCACAGCCCCAAAACACAATGCGGTGTAAAGGGGCGCTCCAAGCAAACTCAAACTCTTGCTCCGATACTATATGTAGAGCACCGTCCAAGACACTTGAGATGCAAAATGCACCTTAGTGCTCCATCTAAAGATATGAAATATAGATATAGAGCAGCGTCGAGGAGGTAACATGTTGACATCCATCCTAAAAGGAGGTATTTTCCTCCTTTTTGACGGTGGGAACTCAAACCAATAATCTACTTCGGATTTCACTTAGACTAAAGAAGGGGCTTTTCTAATTTTTCTAATTTATTTTTTAAGTGTTGGCTGTGTATTGTAGGATCTAAAAGGCACAAGCACACTAGAAGGGGGGATAAATAGTGTGCTAAAAAAGAATATGCAATCAAATCAAGCCAATTTGGGTACAACACTGCCTAAGTCTCCTGACTTAGGATTTTTAATCTGATTCTGTCAACTCGGAGGGAACCAATTTACTATAAATAGAGGTAATTAACAGGTTACCTCAACCCAATTACAAGATAGAAAAAGAGCAAAAAGATACAGGTGTAAGCAAGCAATAATAAAGCTTACAACTAAATTCCTAAGTCTCCAACAAGAATTTGCTTAATAAAATGATTATATACTAATCTAATAAAAGCACGTTAAAGTAAAAAATTACACGATGAAGAATGAGATTGCTTGAAAGATATTTATTGTAGAGAGTATCTGAAGCGATTGACTACAGTTCATATAAAAATATGTCGTTATTGTAGTATATGTCACAAATACAAATTATTGTCGAGTCAATTTTATTTGATTACATAATTTTTATTGGTTTATTCTAGGTCATTCACTAGGAGGAAGTTATTGATATACATTACTCTCTAAATCCAATATTATTCTTTAATTCCAAAAAGATTAATTTTATGTACAAATATGAATGAATGAATTAATGAAAGAAAGAATGAAACAATTTACTTACAAAAAAATGAACTAAAATGCTTGCAAACATCTATTTACAAACAAGCATCAAACAATATAATTAAATACTATATTCTATTTATTAATAACTTATAATAACAATACTTATATATCTATACAATAATATGGTATAATATGTAGCATATTAACTTAATGTATTAACATCTATAATAACATATATAAATGTCGCTAAACCTCAGGAAAAATTATAAACATGAACTAAGGTCAAAATAGGGTCTATAGTGACATTTATTATATCTACAGTGACGTAATTATCTGACAGTAAGACTCATATGTTATTTATATGCATATAAGAGCTCAAACACTCTACATACTATGTATACATATTATTATATTATTACTTATTTACTTAAAGATATATACAAATATAACAGTATACATATATACTATCTATACATATACATATATATATCTATTATACTTACATATATACACACACATACACAACTCATGCAGAGGCACAAAGCCTCTCCAACACTTAGTAGAGTTTTAGGTCCTTTCTTCCTTAGATGATTAGGGCACAATTACTGTTCATCTTTAACAAAAATTAGGGTTTTTAATTGGTGGACAACCTTTTTGAGGGATACATAGCACCCTCAAGGGTGGGACTAGACCTCTACTAAGGATACCCATAATTCATTTTTAAGCCTCTTAATTCTGGTTTATGCTCGTTAATGGGCCCATTCAAGCCCATGCATAGTGCTAGGCCTCCGGCCCGCACCATACTCAAAGTCTCAAGCCAATACTTATTTCAATGTCATGCTTAGAGGGGATAAGAGGTGGTTTCGGGTGCCCGGCGCTCGTGATGACTGAAGAGATGGAGTAAAAACAACTTAAGGTGTTGTGTGACCTTGTGCGTTAACAATGTGGCACTTTCGTGTGAGTTCACAACTGCTGCACCTTTAGCTCGCAGCGTGTCTAATTGATTGATTTTGGCCCTTGATTTGAGGGCCATAAATTAATCTAATTCAAAATTAAATTATACGGTATTACAGTATTTACATAGGACTACAAGATTATACAATTTATTTTCTAAATGAATAAATTTATTATATAAATAAATTAGTCAAAATAAGGGGTTTACCGACACTATTTTACATATTTAAATTTTAATTAAAGGTTAAATTAGTCAATTAATCTTACAATTGACTTAGTACAGAGTTAATATATACATTAAAGTATTTAATAAAAATTTTTATTGTATTTTACATGATTTATTTTGATTTATTTACATTTAAGTAGAAGATTTCAAGGTAGTATACATGTAATTTAATTATAAATTTCCTAATATATTATAAATATAGTTAAATTAGTGTAATTTACTTAAAATACAATCATACAAATATACAATACAATTTACTTCAATTATAACTTAATTTACTAATTTATTTTGATTTAATTTAATAACTTAGGTAATAACTTTATAACTTCAGTGTATATTCTATATACATAATTAAATTATGATACAGGGTTTCTAATATACATAATACATATATAAATATATATACACAGTATAATTAATGGTTACATTTATATACAGGGTTTTATAAATTTAATTATGTTATAGTACTTATAAGTTAATATAAATAGTAGATAATTATATAATTAAGATATATAGAGTTTAAATAATCTTAAATATGTAATTCACAATATATAATATATATAAGTTATTTAAAACTATTATACATCGATTTTACAATATATACATGTATCACTTACTATATTCCTTATAAATACTATACATAGTATTTTTGTGTATTTTGGGGTTTTTCTTCTTTTCATGGGTTTTATATATTTTATGGAGGTAGGGGATGAGAAAGAAAGAAATAGATGAGAGAGAGTTAATCTTTTTGTCATTTTTGGTTTAAGGTCTTTTATTAAGTTAAGAGGTATACTGAACCGTCGGTTGGTATGTTCTACCAAGTCGGGGGTTCAGAACACCATGAAACTTGGTGTGAACCTAAAAAAATACCTAATATTCACCAAGATAGGTTTATTTTATTTTTTTGGAATTTTTATATGATTTTATTTATTTACAAAGTTTAGCACACTTCTAGACCTTTAAAGGGTTTTAAAGTGGAACCTAAGGCCTAGTATTCTAAACTAAAAGCTGGAAAAGTGGTTTAGGCACCTTAGAACATCCAACAAGATAAAAAGGAGGTGTTCAAGCAATTAAACATGATTTTCCACTTGATTTCATTCAATTTCTAGATATGGCTAGTTATACACAAGAATAATTGACAATAGAAGTTAATTGAGGAATTACAAGCTATTTAAATGAAGTTTAAGGGCATTAAGAATACTTGAAAGCTTGTACAAGGTAGTATACAACATTATAAAATAGGTTAGCCATATAATAAACCAAAAACCTCAGCCACTACCCTATCAGATCAGACTATAAGCGGCAATCAGCAAGCAACAGTAGCAATTGCAAATGCAGCAATAGCAAATACTGTGACTCTCAGTAACTCTTAAAGAACTACTTAGATGTCCTTCAATCAAAGCAAATGTTTTAAACAGTTTCCAAGAGCTGCTGTTGTAGCCATTTCTTTAGTTCTGGTAGCCTGACTTGGATTTCAGTATCAAAGAATCCCAGATCAGACTTAAGAAAGTCTGATCAGGGATCACAAAGTGTCCAAATCAGAGAGTAAATTTCATTGGATTTAGGGTTGGAAAACCCTTGGATATGTAGCTGCTGAAGCAGCACTTTACTATATGGATTAATTTTGGATTAAAAAACTAAATCAGTAAGCATTTCAAAGGGTTGATAAAATCTGAAAATTACATTTGAAATCAAATTGAAGTATCAAACTTTACATCAAAAATTTTAATCAATACTCTGCGTTTTAAATCAAGAAAAATACCCTAATCTAACATCTTCCTAACGCTATAGACGACATGAAGGAGGATCTTAGATCAGTCCACTAAACTCAGCCTACTTGAATCCCAATTCTCTTAAACATTAAGAAATATTGACAATTCCTTAGGTTTGAAATCAAAATCCCAAAGAACAATTCCACTCAAAAAGACATGATAGAACCTCAAAACAACGAGGTAGATTCTCCTTGGCTCTCCCACATATTGAAAATCATGAAAACCTCCATTCAAGCTCAATTTCACCATGGCTCATCTAAGGAAAAGTTTACCAACAGAATTCATCTTAGATTCACTGCCATGGATAGATCTATTAAAAAACATATCGATTTTCTTCATCAAACACTCTTTAAAACCCAAGTTGATCAAAATCTCACAATTTCGCATTTAAAATCAAATCAAAATCAGATCATGCAAATCAATTCCATTTTAAATCAAGATCAGGGGTCTTTGTGAACAAAATGACATGAATGGGAGGCCCTTAGGTGGTTTTTGAGCCCAAATCCTCATCTCAAAACTCGAAAGCAATGGGATGAGGATTTGATTCTAATGAGTGGGTGGATTGTGAAATAAAATCAAGGGACATCAGAAAGCGAAGCAAAAACATGAAGATGGGGTGATCAATTATCAGTGGGGGAGGTGAAATCATCTCCCTGGTCTCAAGTGATCTGAGGAGGTGGAGTGCGAATTCCACTCTAGTCTACTCCTATCTAACTACAGAATCCACAATCAAATCAGAACATGTTTGTAACTAATTGTACTCCTAGCTTGCTCTAATTATCACTACAGCTACATTTGAAAATAGTAAATCCTAATCTAAATGGAAGAATGGGACCTATGGAGAAGATCTGCAGCTGGTGGCTGCAGCAACGAAGGGGGGAGGATCTCCAGTGGATTGAAAGTCCACTAGTGGAACTCAGGGTCGCCCTTAGGTGCTATGTGCTCCTTAGCAGCGAGGAGAGTCGGAGAAGTTGGAATTCCTTTGCTCATGGTGCCAGAACAGGGTCCGGTGGAGAGGAGAAACTGGAAAGGACGAAGAGATCAGCCCCAAGGAAGTAGAAGAGGAGGTCGATCCTTTGCACGTGGGAAGTGGAGGTGCTTAAGTAGAATGATTATTGAATCAGAGCTTCGTAGTGGTGTGATTATATGATTAGGGCATGGGTGGTGGTGATGAGAGGAGAGGAGCACGCGTAAGTTTAAATCAAAAGTGGGCCGTTGGATCAGATCTGGGAGGAGAGGTGACCACATGCACCAAGTCACGTGAAGGTTCGATTGATGGGGAGCCACCGATCAAGCTGTTCAATGGATGGACAGCTAAGATGGACGGTGTTCTTCACAGCTATAGTGCACGCGAGCAGTAGGTGGCTTGAGGGCTCTATTAGTGAAATTGCGCGAAAGGTCCTCAAGCGAAATGATGGAAATATTTCAAGGCAGCCCATTAGTGGTTAATAATGGTTATAGAGTTGTCCCTATGGGCTTGCAAATAGGTTCCTACAACCTTCAAGTAGGTCCTTAGAGGTTTTCTAGTGAACAAAGTGTGATGTGTGAAGGACCTAAATGAAAATCCTTAAATGCAAGGCCTTATTGATGTCCAAATGCAACCAAGTTTTTAATGAAGCCTAATTGAACATATTAGAAGTTAATTTCACTTTGGATTTAAACTTTTGAACTCAGTTGTGTGTTCAATTTGCAATTGGATCATCATTTTACATTTATTAATTGAATATCTCTTTTAATGACCTAATTATGCATTTTTAGCACAAAATTGATGTTTTAGGTCTTTTTCTTTATTTCCCACACTTAACCCTTTTTATGTGTTAATTCCATAGTGTTTAACCTAATTTCTAGCTTAACTTAGGCGATTTAGATATGATGAGTCGCAACTCATCAGTATCGCCTTAAAGAAGAATGCAACAACAATCCTTGTAGCTTGAAATGTGAAATTTGGGAATCAGGAGCAAGGAGATAATTATTGCTTGCATTGTGTGCAAATGACACACACAAGATGTTTTTATAAGCCACTAAACACTTTCCCTATGATTACTAGCCATTAGGGGTAATTTAGGAAGATTAGAGATAGGATTAATTGCAAAATAGCCATTCAGATTGGTCACAACGGTTAGTTGGTACCGGTAATGCCTACTCACAGATTAACCAGCAGTCAGCCCAACAATGCTTGGGTACCGGTACTCATCATGGGTATCGGTACTCAGTGCTTGCAGTTGAGTACTAACTCAGTCACTAGGTACCGGTACTCATGATGAGTACCGGTACTTGTAAGGTCCAGGTACTTCTCAAGTCTTCAAACTGTGAGAACCTTGTACCGGTACTCATGAGGAGTACCAGTACTTGTTCACAGTTTGGGACTAAAACCCAAACCTGTGTCAAGTACTAAGAATGAGCTTTGATCACAATTTAAGTGAAATATGAACAAAAATACACGATCAATATTTCAACAAAATGATGTATTTTTAAATGAATAGCTGAATGGAAGAATGATTCCTAATTATCTCTATTTTGATTTTAATTCCTAAGTCATTTATCTTGTTAGGAACATATACAATCTAGATTAAAGAAAATATGAACAAAAAGAAACATTTTGATTTTGAAAATGTTTAACCTGCGAAATCAGTGTTTAAGATTGATACATTGTAGTACAGACCAAAATTGCTTGTCAACAAATATAATTTATAACTTGAATTTAAGTCCGAGGTCGAACACAGGGAGTAAGTATTGCATTCAAATGCTAATCTCAATACATAATATAAATGAGCACAATTAATAATAACAATTACTCAAAACTAATATTCAATTGTAGCACATGAGTATATCAAGAGTCTAATGAGGCAAAAAGATATCTACGACAAAATAATGGTGATTTGAATCACCAATTATTAGCGTAGATACATATATAATAATTACTTAATGATCCAAATAAATGCTCAGTGCCTCACATAATGCCACAGTGTTTTCAACCAAGTTAGACTCAGGTCAGATGACTAGACGACTTAAGTTCAGCCCTACTACAGTGACTCAAAGAGGCTTCTTCTTCTGTTCTTCTCTCCTGCTTCTTCTCTTCTTCAAGACTTCTTCTTCAACCTCTTCTTTTCTTCTTCTGCCTTCTTCTTCAATCTCTTCTTTTCGACTTCTGCCTTGGCTCTTCTCAATTCCTCTCTTCTTCTTTTAAGCTCTCATGGCTAAGTGTTGAGAAGGGGAAACCAACTCAGAGCAAAACCCCCCTCCCCCACTTTCTCTTTCTATCTCTCTTCCTCCTCTTCTCTTTTAGGTAATTAGGTATTCGGGTCAAGCACGTACCCGGGTCCAGGCCTGCAGGTGTGGTCGTAGTCGAGGAGTGGAGACAGTAGGCTGAGTTAGGTCAGTGAAGATGGGTAAGGAGGACCTCACCCTTGTGTTCTGAGGAAGTAAGCCCAGAACACATATACAATATATGTGCTATTGCATGCTCCAAATCTCTGGATGTGGGATTATTGCGTTCCTTTTTCTCTCATGCTGTTGTAGAGATGATGAAATCTCTCCCAATTGTGAGTGTCGCTACCCCTCTTCCTTGCAATTGAGAACCTGGATGCCTAGAGGTGAGGATTCCGCACAGCCTGAGAGTTTCTTCGATGAAGAATATGGCCTGAAGCTTGAAGAACGAGGCCGAAGGCAATGGGGGTGATGACGATGGATGGGAATGACCTGAAACTTGAAATAGGGCCTTACGACTACATTAAAATAGCGTTGATCGCATGAGGATGGCAAGGGTGGTCGTGGTGGGTTCATGGCTTATTGGGGTGTGTGGTGGCTGGTGGAGGTCACCGAAGGCATGAGGAGGTGGTGTTCGGTGGCGCTTTTGGGTGGACAGAATGACAAATAGGTAGAGGGGTTTTGTTTGTGGTGTTGTGGTGAAGGTTGTGGACTTGTCAGCGAGGTGTTTGGTGGACTGTGGAGGTGGAGCAGACTCACCAGAGGTGTGGCCGGAGGTGAAGACGAAGGTGGTGGGTGGTGGCATCGAGGGTTGACTTTTGGATTTTAGGGGGTAAATAAAACCTAAGGAAGGAAAGGAGTGAAGAGGACCTAAATTAAGGATGAAATAAGGGAGATTCCGACGTCGGTGTGATTGTCGGTGCCAGAGAAGGAAGAGGCTTGATGAGAGCCTCATCATGAGCCATAACTAGCTCATTTTGACCCAATAAAGAAGATAAAAGCTCCTACATAACCTAGAAGAAGGCTTAACTGAAGGAACAAGTGCTCTGAGAAGAAAACATGAAATAAAGGTTAAAACTGTAATTTTACCATTGCAGTGCATAAATGGGATTTCTCAGAAGCAAAACATAGGTCAAATGGGCCAAATAAGATAAAAAGAGGGTTGAGTCAATCAGAAATGGGTTTATGTGCAATCTAAGAATTAAATGACACTTGGTAACCCTAAAACAGACCCGCTTAAATTATCAAGGTTTCGGTCAGGATAAAAATTGAGTAAACCCTCTAAAAATCATGGAAAAACATCCTCTAGGGTTTAGAACACTTAATTTGGCCTTTGGAACCTAGTCTGACCTAGATTAGGGTCCTAGCTCCTCAATTAACCAAATTTGGGTTTTTACGTAAAATGTCCAGTCAAACGAGGTCAAACCTGAAATCCAACTTCGCCATTGGATTCCTTAGGTCCAAATTAGGTTTATACCAAAATTTGGACCTAAGGGGAGGTCATCTTGACCTACTTTCCAATTTAGTACACCTAAATCATAAATAGGTCCCTATCCTTTGAATATCCTTGCAAAGAGCCCCCCAAGTTCTTCGCCCCCTTTGCAATCCGGTCCTGCCGCCATTGTTAGGGCAAAACCGAGCTCCGGCGAGGTTCAGAGAGGGATTGCTCTCTAATCCCTCAGAGATTCCCTCCCAGAAATGGAAGGGGGATTCTCTGAGGAATTCCCTTCCTTCTAAAGCCAATTACAATTGCTGGTGTGAACCTAATCTCTCGTGCGAACGCACGAGAGATTTCGGTATCCACCTTCCTTCCAACTCCGGCGAGCCGGCAGACCTAATTGCGCGCTCTCCACATGCTGATAGGAGCGGCCAGCACCTATAAAACACCCCCCAGACCCTGCCGCAGGACCCAAGCTTGATTTTGACAAAGATCCCCTCCAAATTCCCTCTCTCCCATCTCCGGCCAAACGACCCGCAAGCTCCGGCGACCTCCTCCCCTCCTTCTCGTCGCTCTGCTGCCATACCAGCAGCAGAGTCCTCTCCGCCTCTTCCTCCCGCGTCGTGCTGTACCCCGCGCGCGTGCTCCTGACCTCATCTTCGTCGCCGCTTCCTCCCTCAGGGTCTTTCTTCCCCGACGACGGCAGTTACGAGCCATCCTCTCCACCGCCTCCCTTCCTTCCAGACAACCCCAGATACATTCTCCATCCTCTCCTCTCTCTTTTCCCCCTACTATTTTACTTGATTACCCCTCGACAGTACCTAACCACCTCCATCGTTCTCGCCTCCGACCGCCCTCCGGCGAGCTTCCCACACCACTCCGCCCCTCCACACGGCTCGCCAACCCCCTCGTGAGCTTCGCCTCACCACCAGGAACCCATTCCACCCCATCACTGCCACTCCAGACCTCCACAAGCACCCCCCGACCAACCCACCATCTCCGGCCATATGTTGACCTAGGCACGCATGCCTAGGCCGACCTGCAACCTGCAGCATCGCCCACCGCCTTCGCCGTGCTACGGCGAAGGTTTCCAGCTATTCTGATTGGGCCAATAGGCCGTTCTGTTGGATGTCAGGTGTACGCTCCGGCTGCCATTAACAGCCAAAGCAGCAGGGAGCTTGGAGCAGCTTCGGGCATCAGGCTTCCCAGGCTGCAGGTGCAGCAGACTCTCACGAAGGTCGCGAAGCGAACAAGGCCAACGAGTTGCACAGAGGAGCCATCAGCTTGGGCAATCGAGTGACGAAAGCTTTGCGGGAAGGCAAGACCGACCAGATAGTCCCACATCGTGGGATTGCAAAACTCAGGTATCATATAAATTGTTTTTGTGTTTTCTTCTTACTGCCTCCGTAAGCACAGTGGTGAGGTCCCTCACTGCCCCCACTCACCTCGTCCGCAGCTTGACGTCGCAGATCTGGCGGATCCAACCCGACCTAAACCTACGCACTCCTCACGCATCACCACTTACCGGTGCGCCTGGTCCCGGGTGTGAATCCGACCCGACTACCCGTGTGGTGGGAGAGCGTGCTTGAGTGAACTGCTTGAGAAAAAGTGAGATGCTTGGGTAGAGGGACGGGGGTAGGTTTTTGCTACTGTGTGGTGTGCAGGAAGGAAGAAGTGACCGAGGCAGCGAACACTTAGCAGCTGAAGAACAGGAAGAGAAGAAAGAAGAGGCTGTGTAGCAGTGAAAGGAGAAGTCTTCGCCAAGAAGAAGAAGAAGAAGAAGGAAGACAAGGTAGAAGAGAGAGAAGAACAAAGAAGAGGCCAAGTGAAGACTGCAAAGAGATCAGAAGAAAAAGAGGAAGAAAGAAGAAAGGAAAGGCAAGAGAAGAAGGAAAGATACAGAAGCAGAAAGGAGAAAAAGAGAGAAAGAGAGATCACATTTAAGACGTCTGATACAGAAATCAGTCGTCCAATTCTACTTTTTTTTCACAAATCCTTTTTAAAATTCTCTCTTTGAATCAATTATATTTGCATTTAACAGTTGTATTCTTTGGTTTTACAAAGTACTGAGATTGCTCCCCGTGTTCGACCTCGGATACTCTAGTTGTTCGAGTAATAAAATTCTTTATATTTGTTTAAACGTTTTGTCGGTTATACTACAACGTAATACGCTTTAAATCCGCACAAAATCGTTGAGAACATTTTGGCGTCGTTGCCGGGGAGCAACGGGCACTTTTAAAGCTTCTAATTACAACTTTTCTATCTAATATCTGACTTAACTTCTCTCTTTTGTTGTGTTCAAGCAGGGAAAGCAAAACAAAAAGGAAAGAACAATAACTGCACAACAGACTCTCCAAGGAACAGGTAATCTCCATAAGCCCTCTCTCTTAACCCTCTCGCAATCTAAAAAGGAAAAAAAGAGAAAAATCAACTTAGGGCTACCTGTTTCATATTTAGTAACTCATCAAGTTGCCTGATTTTCATTTCAACATATTTTTGTCTGTTCATCCAACTAAGGCAACTAGGGCTAAAACTTTCTTGATTGAGCCCTAGGTGCTAATTTTTAAGGCAACTAAATTGGACCCACTAGAGCCAAGTTAGGGATTGTAAAGCTAGGGTTTTAGAGACACATCTTCTCTAAAACAAAGAAACAAACTTTCCAAAAAGAGGTGTGCCTAAACCGTGTTTGAAACGATTTATTCAAGAGGAACCTTAAGCAAATCAGGCTGATAATCCATTTGAACCATAAAGGAAGGACCTAAAAGCTCTCAAAGGAACAAGAGGTGAAGTTGATCCCTTGGGTCAACCAACCTTAATATTAGGTCACTTTTGCACTCAAAATACTTAAAAGTTCAAGTGGAACATTAAGCACCTTGATCTTAAAATAAGAAAAGGCAGACTTAAGAGGTCAAGGTCTCCATTCTGGTCTACCTGGAACCACAGTGACAAGAGAGGTCGGGTGGGGGAAACCCTGTAACCCGTGGGGATGCTCTACCGTGTAGGGGTCTTTGCGGGACTCTCCCTCTCTGGCTGTGTTACGAGCGCGTGCCCCAGACGTCTTTTAAGACGTTTGGGAGGTGGCCCAGACGTCTGGGATCACATCCAGACGTCTGACCAGACATCTAGGATCGTTTCCAGACGTCTGGAAAGTAGTTATTTTTCGCACGAGAGATTCATCTGCGTGCCTGTGCACGCAGACCCGCGATTCCTCTCTCTCTCTTTTTCCCTCTCTCTCTGCGGCTGCAGACCTGTCGCGCACTCTCTCCCTCCTCCTCGCGCGGCCTTAAAAGGCCACGCCTCCCCTCCCGTCGTCTCCACCGTCCTCTTCCTCTTCTCCTTCCTGTGCGCGAGAGCGAGCGAGCACGAGGGCGGCAGCGGCGGCCGCAGTGAGCGCGGAGGAGGTGCGGCGTGCGAGGGCGGAGCTATGCCGTGAGGGCGAGCTCGCCGGAGTGGCTTGGCCGACCGGCGGAGGGCGCAGGGGGCGCAGAACGACGCGGAGACGGACCTGCTGCAGTCTGAGCAGCAGACGCGCGAGGTGCGACGCGGGCGACGTCGCGAGCGGAGGCCGAGTGGCGCCGTGATTCTGGAAAAATTTCCAGAATCAGACATCTGGGTTGATAGCCAGACGGCGAGGAAGACGTCTGGAAGCTCATACAGACATCTGAAAGGTGAGTATTCTGCTTTCTTCTTCCTTCCTGTCGACTGACCGTACTGAGGGAGGGAGTTGGCTGTGCGCAGGCTCACTGATTCGCCATCCTTTGCGAATCAGATGTCTGGAAGTTGTACCAGACGGCGGGAGTGACTTCCAGACGTCCGGGGCGACCATCGGACGTCTGGGAGCTAGGCCAGGCATCCCCGCAGACTTCTGGACGTCTGGGAAACCACGCTGAACAGGTAATTCTCTGATCCACTTTTTAAGACGTCTGGAAGAAGTTCCAGACGTCTGATTTTGCACAGTATCGTCTTTTTCGACCCGTTTAGGGCCCGTTCGGGCTCCGTTTTCCGCGATTCGAGTTGCGTTCTTTTCAGAATTAATTCCTCTACCCGTCTACAGTAGCTATACACTATTTTGAGACACTCCTCGTGTTTGATCCTTATGATAGGACCTCGTTCAGTTGCAGTCTGGGGAGTTGCGGAGGCACGTGGGATTCCCGATCACGCCCCCATTACTCCCGTTGTACCTGGTAGAGTGGCTTAAGTTATTATTAAAATCTGTTAAAGTATGGAACCATAACTAGAATCTAGGACATTGCATGAATCCTAGGAATGAGAAATGTATGGAATGATAGCTCCTAGGTGTTGCATGAATCCTAGGGCTGGAAAACTAGTTGTATGCTAGATCCTAGGATGTGGCATGAATCCTAGGATGGAAAAACTAGTGGAATGTATAATACTGCAGTCTTGGAAAAAAAAATGGAAAGGAATATAAAGCTGCCTGTAAATTGAATTAACAGCTGCCTGTTACGAATAAAGAAACATGAATGAGATCATGGGTCGTAAGAATGTGAAACTGGAAAGTGACACCTGGATGTTTTAGTTAAAAGGATGAAACCCTACGGGGAATTAGGAGTGGAAGTCCTGGAAAGGGAAAGGAATGGAACTGAGATGTAGTTTGTACTATCTCTTGGGTACGCAGTACCAAGGGAATTACCTGTACCTGTTTAGTGCAGAGTGGGGCCAGCCACCCCAGGGACCCGGGGTTAGGATTGGCCGCTCTGTACCGACTTGCTGGCCCTCGTGTACGTAGTACCGAGGAGAGCTACTAGTGTTAGGAGAGTACTAGCTACCCCACGGGCCCCAGGGTTCTGCTAGCCTCCTTCACCGACTTGTTAGGCCCACTAGGGCAAACCAGGGTAGTCAGGCGAGGGTGCGCGGACTGTGGAGGGGCAAGGCCTCGGTTTGGTTACTGTGGAGGGGTTGGACCCCTGTTACTGAGAGGGCTCTGCCCTGTACTGGTTCCGTGCTGTGCTTTGGGCGCACCCGTTAATGGAAACGACTGACCGCGTGCCAGTACGGGTTAGCTACCTGTGCGTTTATCGCGCGTGCTGTAGTCACCGTTACGTCTGTCAGTGACCTTGGGGTGGTTGACTGAGGGTAGGATCACCACGGGGGACTCTCCCGGCCAGGAGAGCACCACGTGCTACTTCTACTTTTTGGAAAAGACTGCAATCAAGATCATTCCCACGAGGAACATTCGAGATCAAGTAAAAGATCTGAGAAATAAATGAAATAGTGAGACAATTGAAAGATGTAAATAAAGAAAGTAATAGAACATAACAGCTACTGTACACTCTACTGTTGTCTTTAGTTTTAGTTGCCACTCTACTCAGCGTTTTGCTGATGTGTTACACTCGTTACCTTTTTCAGGACCAGGTGTTGAGCAGCTAAGGTCAGCGGTTGCAGAGGACGCTGGGCCGAGTAGGGTCCAGTAGAGTTTACCACAGTCTTTTGTAGCTCTTTTGTTTCTGTTATAGTGAGTAGTTCTTGTTTCCGCTGTACTTTCTTTACCTGCAGTTCATGTTATATGATAAATGTTGTTCTACTGTTGTGGTGGTATCTACTGTAGTAGTTTCTTTCCTTACTGCTGTACTTTCTTACTGTTAGTTATATTCATGCTGAATGTGGTTTATTTGACTGCTCTTTTGGTTACTTCCTCGTTGGACGACTAGGTCTTGGGATTAGTTGAGTCGGTCCGGTTCTCGTGTCTCGTAGGGACTCGGGAGTCGGGTCGTTACAGGCTGCCCAGGTATTTCTCAGGTGGACGATCTTCTGATCCAGAGGTCCATCTGCCCCGAACCTCTATAGTCACCCAACAATTCTTGGGTGTCTTGATTGGGTCCAACACCTTCTAATCTCATCACATCTTTCGGTGCATGTTTGGTAGGAGGTCCTTAAGACCACCTTTAAGACCTCCTTTAGAAATTCATTCTCGTTGAGGCCAAGTCTCGACGCCCTTGTTTGTGCAGCAACCCCACCACATAAATCTTTCATCTGATTCAGACCCTGATTCTCCTTCTTCTCCCATCATGGCACAACCCATTGAAGAGGAGAATAACCTTGAACACCAATTTCAACGCTTGAACGATCTCTTTCAGAACTTTGTAAACCCACCGCAGCGACCTATGATGCGAGATCACTATAATCCCGCTGCGGTGGCAATCGAACCCCGAGTACGAATCCCAATTGGAGGACTTGACTCTGAACTGAAGCCCAATATGATTCATGCCATACCGAAGTTCCATGGGCTTAACTCTGAGGATCCATTCCAACACATTAAACAACTCAAGCATCTGGCCCAGACCTTCGGGTCAGATGTACAAAATCGGGATATCCTACTCATGAAAATGTTTTCATTCTCCCTCTTGGACAAGGCTGCACACTGGTATCAGACTCAGACCCACCCGATCAACACATGGGAGGAATTACAGTCCGAATTTTTGAAAAAAATCTTCCCTGTTGGCCGGACGAATGCCTTGCGCCACCAGATCACTCATTTCACTCAACAACCGGGAGAACCTCTTCACGAATCTTGGGATCGATTCCTAGATCTCATGCGAAAGTGCCCCCATCACGGAGTTCCTAAGTGGGAACAAGTCCAGTCTTTTTACCAGGGACTCCATGAGGATATTCGTCTATTCGTCAATGCAACATGCGGAGGAAACATCATGGGCCAACACGAGGACACGGTGTGGGAGATTCTCGAAAACATGTGCGAGAACTCCATAAATAATGACTCCTTGGGCTTATTCGACAGGACAAATGCCCGCGCATCGACGAATCTAAGAGGGACACATGAGATGCAGGACCTGTCCACTTCTGTCGACTTGGAACTGATGGCCAGTCGGTTGGACAAGGTCTCTATTATAGAAAAGAAGGTGGACGAGCTAACTCGACATTTGCAGCAAGCCACCTCTACGCAAAACTCTTTTGCACGACCTCCTCTGGCAAGGGAAACAGTGCAAAACATATACCACCAACCTGCCAAGGGGATGGACCCATATCCACCCCCGTCTGCCTCTCGGACCGGAGTGACCTCCGATCCCTTCTACTCGAGTTGGGGGAACTCTGAACCCTCGTATTCTGACTTTCCTGAGGTTCCTCAGAACTGCGAGGACCTCAACGCCATCCAGAATGACCCCTACTCCAATACCTACAACCCTGGATGGCGAAATCATCCTAACTTTCAGTGGGCGGGAAATTCTCAAAGACCACCATATCAACCCCGTCCACAAGCTCCTCGTCCATATCAGCCGCCTCAGCCTCGGCCCAATCCCACCTACCAATCTGGGCAAAATCAGGATCAACTGACTCTTATCCTTCAAACACTGGCTGACATTCAAAAGATGAATGCGGCAATGCAAAAACAGCACAAGGATGAGATCACAGAGGTTCGCAACCAACTAGCCCAGATGGCAAATTCCCGCCAACCTGGCACCCTTCCTTCGCAACCTCTGCCCAACCCAAATAACGTGCCGACCCAGAGGCGCGTTATGAATCCAAATCCAGGCCATGCACATTTGATTTATCAGGCCCCTGCTACTCCATCACTAGATGGGATGGAGGCTTCAACATCATATGCAGGATTTCAGCAGCAGCCACCCCTCCTACCTAACCAAAACCAAAATCAGGCCGGATTAAACTCTGTAACAACACGTAGTGGTAAAACAACACAAGACCCACATTATCCGAACCACTCCAAGCCTGATAATCGCCAAGACCCTAGGGTAGTCATCAAAGATACTACTGTCCCAGATCAAGAACCTGGACCTATCCTAGAGGAACCAGCTAGGATCCCATTTCCTGAGGCCTTGACCAAAGGAAAAAGGACAACCAAACCTGTGGCTCCTAAGGAGGATCTGGTCAAGCTCTTTGAACAGGTCCAGATAAACATCTCGTTGATGGATGCAATTCGCCACATACCGGCTTATGCAAGATTCTTGAAAGACATATGTACACCTAAATGTAAGCCGCGAACCAAGGATGGGAATCTAATCGTACTGTCAGAGCAAGCCGGCTCTGTCATCTTGAGCAAACTCCCACCCAAGGCTAAAGACCCAGGAACTCCCTTGATTTCTTGTAAAATTGGTGAAACCCAACTTGATAGAGCCCTACTAGACCTAGGTGCCTCCATAAATTTAATACCTACATCCCTCCTTGACCACCTTGAAGAATCTGAACATAAACCCACTGAGGTGACATTATAGTTAGTCGATCGATCCATCAAGTCACCCAAAGGAATACTCGAGGATGTCATTGTTAGGGTACGAGATTTTTATTTCCCAGTGGACTTCATAGTACTGGACATGGATGCACCTAAGAACCCAAGGGACACACCAATCATATTAGGGAGACCCTTTTTGGCCACTGCTAGGGCCAATATAAACTGCGAAGAGGGCCAGATAGAATTAAAATTTGGGAATCAAAATCTGAAGATTGACATTTTCAAGGCCCAACAAGGGATTAATTGCGGGGTTATAGAGGAAATTTGTGATGTCGAAGCCGTGGTTGATGAATTGCATATAGAGGACAACCTGATTATTCCTGATCAACCACTAGAGAATCAAAAACCGCTAACAGAGGAGTGCGAACATGATCTAGACACACCTATGACTCCTACCATTGCTCCCGATACAAACCCCGAACCACCCGCTGCTGCTGACAATCTTGTCATGGAACTCAAGCCCCTTCCCGAACATCTGAAATACGTCTTTTTGGATTCAAATCAGACGTTTCCTGTGATTATCAATTCTCGACTCACACCTAATCAGGAACTCCGTTTGATTTCTGTTCTCCAGCAACATCGTAGAGCCATTGGATGGACTCTAGATGATTTGACTGGTATAAGCCCTTCATACTGCACACATCGAATCTACACAGAAGAAGGCTCACGACCTTCAAGAGAAATGCAAAGACGCCTAAACCCTAACCTACAGGAGGTCGTGAAAAAGGAGATCATAAAGTGGTTAGATGTAGGGATCATCTACCCGATCTCCGATAGTCGTTGGGTGAGTCCAATACAAGTGGTGCCCAAGAAGGTAGGACTTACCATCATCACGACTGAAATCGAAGAAGTCATTCCTACCCGAATAGCTAATTCGTGGAGAGTCTGCATTGATTACAGAAGACTAAATTCCTCCACGAAGAAGGACCATTTCCCACTACCGTTTATTGATTAGATCCTCGAGAAACTAGCGGGAAATAGATTCTTCTGCTTTCTGGACGGGTACTCCGATTACAATCAGGTGGCAATCCATCCAGAGGACCAAGAAAAGACCTCATTCACCTGCCCCTTCGGGACGTACGCGTTTCGAAGGATGCCATTCGGTCTCTGCAATGCACCTGCAACTTTTCAGCGGTGCATGCTTGCCATATTCTCAGATATGGTAGGTGATTATCTGGAAGTCTTCATGGATGACTTTTCAGTTTTTGGACAATCATTTGACGATTGCCTCCAACACTTGGTCCATATACTCAGGCGGTGCATCGAGGTGAATTTAGTTCTTTCCTGGGAAAAGAGCCATTTCATGGTGCCTGAGGGAATTGTCCTGGGACATTTAATCTCGGAGAAAGGCATCCAAGTGGATCGAGCTAAGGTTAACCTGATTTCCAAGCTCCTTATGCCTAGCTCGATTAAGGACATCCGATCTTTTTTGGGGCACGTCGGTTTCTACCGTCGATTCATCCCTGATTTCTGAAAAATCGCGCGCCCCCTGACCAATCTTCTCTCCAAGGATGTGCCTTTCAAGATTTCCAAGGAATGAACTCAAGCATTTGAGATCCTACGTGACCGAGTCACCCAAGCCCCAATCCTACAGTCCCCTGATTGGTCTCAACCCTTTGAGATCATGTGCGATGAATCTGACTTCGCTGTAGGAGCGGTTTTGGGGCAGAAAATTGACGGGAAACCTGTGGTCATTTACTACGCCAGCAAAACACTGGATGAGGCTCAGCGTAACTATACGGTTACTGAGAAAGAGCTGCTGGCTGTAGTATTTGCCCTGGAAAAATTCAGATCATACCTTCTGGGTTCCCATGTTATCATATACTCGGATCACACAGCAGTGAGGGATCTCCTTGCAAAGAAGGACGCGAAACCTCGATTAATCCGATGGATCTTGCTGTTGCAAGAATTTGACCTCGAGATTCACGACAAGGCGGGAAAGCACAATGTGGTAGCTGATCACTTGTCTCGCCTTCCATCTGAAATTATTGATCCTTCCGGACCTATTACAGAACATTTCCCTGATGAGCACCTCCTGACTATCAGTACAAGTCTTCCATGGTTCGCCGATATAGTTAATTACCTGGCATCACATCAGATTCCGCCTGATTGGTCGAAGGCCAAAAAGGACAAATTGCACTCCGATGCCAAGTATTACCTATGGGAAGACCCATATCTATTCTACATTGGTGCTGATCAGATAATCCGACGATGCGTCACAGAAGGGAAATCAAAGACATACTCTCATTTTGCCATGACCAGGCATGCGGTGGACATTTTTCTGGACATAAAACCGCATCGAAAGTCCTCCAGTGTGGCTTTTACTGGCCCACAATTTTCAAGGATGCATACGATCACTGTAAGGCATGTTCCCATTGCCAGACTCTGGGCAACATGAGCCATAGAGACATGATGCCTCTACAGCCGATCTTGGTATGCAAAATTTTTGATATTTGGGGGATTGATTTCATGGGACCCTTTCCGACCTCAGATGGCTTCGAATACATCTTACTCGCAGTTGACTATGTTTCCAAGTGGATAGAAGCCATTCTAACCCAAACCAACAATCATAAAGTCGTTATAAAATTCCTTCATCAAAACATTTTCTCGAGGTTCGGGATTCCGCGTGCTATAATTTTTGACGGAGGGACCCATTTTACAAATGCTCAGTTCAGGTCACTGATGACCAAATACGGGGTGTCACACCGAATCTCTACTCCTTACCACCCCCAAACTAATGGTCTAGCTGAGCTATCTAACCGAGAGATCAAGAAGATCCTTCAGGTTACTGTTCGACCTGATAGAAAAGATTGGTCTTCTCAGCTTCCGGAAGCATTGTGGGCCTATAGGACCGCCCACAAGACCCAATTAGGAATGTCTCCCTTCAGACTAGTGTACGGGAAGGCATGTCACCTCCCCGTCGAATTGGAGCATAAAGCCTATTGGGCAGTACGGACCTGTAATCTTGACCTTTCTAAGGCTAGAACCCGCAGAAGACTTCCAATGAGCGAAATCGATGAATTACGCCACGACGCGTATGAGAACTCGCGAATTTACAAAGAACGGGTTAAAGCTTTTCACGACAAACACATTTCTAGAAAGGTCTTTCATCCTGGTCAAAAAGTTTTACTCTTTGATGCCCGACTCAAATTACTCCCAGGAAAGCTAAGATCCAAGTGGGTCAGAACCTTCCTAGTCAGACAAATCTTCGAAAAAGGAGCCATTGAAATCATCCCACTCAGCCACGATTCTGAACCCTTTGTCGTGAATGGTCAGAGACTCAAGCCGTTCATTGACATGACCGATATAGATTTGGCTGAGTCATCCTTTACCCTCCATTCCTCTTGAGCTCATTGTGCCCAGCCGATGGCGTAAAACTCAGCGCTTAACGGGAGGCAACCCGTCATTCTTTGAAAAACCCGAAACCGTTTCTGACATCTCTATGCGGAACTCATATTGCACTTTAGGGTTCATCCATTAGAATAACTGACTTCACCTCAGGTATACCTACCCGAGATTAGAAATCGTTCGCAACAAGTCACTTCGACCCATTCACTCACCACACACCTGTCCTAATACATGAACTAAGCTGAATTCGAACCCACCTAATTTACATTGGGGACATTGCAAATCTTAGGCATGGGGGGGATATGAAAGTGCAAAATGTCAGAAAATTCATATCAAGAAAGGGTTTCACAAAAAAAAAAAAAAGAGACTTGATAGAGGGGAGGAACAATTCAAGGTCATACAAATGAGAGGAGGAAAAGAAAGAAAAATGACAAAAAGGAGCACAAAATGAAAATGAAAAGAAATAGTCATTAGTAAAAGGTTAAGGGGTTAACTGAAGTTCTAGACCAAAAAAAAAAGAAAAAAGGAAAAGAAAAGTGCTATGGAGACATAACAAGAGATTAGCGGGAACGCTGGTCTTAGGCCTCTTGGGCTAGATTTGTTAGCTTAAAAATTCGCGTATCTGTTAAAATCTGGATAATCCTCAAGAGGTTGAGGAAAATGCGAAACTTAAGTATTAGGTCTAAGGCTTAGGAAGTATTCGGCCTCGTTAATTAACCTCCGGTTTGCGGGATTCGGTAACCTAAGCACCCAAATTCACACACAGTCTGGTTCAGTGTGCATAAACATCCAAATCCCACGAAAAGCGTTTAATGTTCTAAAAAAGTCACCTAGATTAGGAGCGGTCAATCAGCACAAATTGATTTGGACGAGTTCCCAGCGCGGAGAGGAGGGAAAGTCCCCTCGAAGATGCGTAACAACATATCGTCTCCTCGGTGCTTGTCTCTTAGGATATTTAAATATCCTACTGGGGGCATGTAAGCACTCTGTTGGTTCAGATACCATGGGCGGCATTATCACGAAATGTCGATCGCCAAGGTCTGGATTCAGCCACGGAACGCCATGGGCGGGATTATCTCGAAATCTTGAAAGCCAGGGTTCTGGGGGTTGCCATGGGCGGGATTATCTCAAAATCTCGAAAGCCAAGGACCCTTGAGGATTGATGATGGGGACGAGGAATCCGATACAGACCATGTTGAGAAGCTAATCCGAAGCTAGAAATAAAAAGAATAGAGAGAGAAAAGCTCTCCAAACAAATAAATCTTCTATCTCTCTCTTACAAAAGAAAAAAAAAATGCACTGCAAACTGAACTTAGGCTAAAAAAGTCTCAAGCACGGGTGCTTTAACCACGGAGTCCAATAAACCCTAGGATAGTTTCTGTGGGCCGTAGAAACCTTTGCGGAGGACTGAGGCTAAAGCAGAACAGGTCCGGATTTTGGTTGGTACTTGAATACCTCCAGGCCTATTGTCGGCATTCCTACCTAATCACAAAAGAAGAAGCACTTATCATTATTGATAGACATTCAGGGTCTAGAACGGAAGTTAAAACCTTGAAATTTTGCTAAGGGACTAGCAAAAGCTAGGCATGGGGGTATGATGAGAGCCTCATCATGAGCCATAACTAGCTCATTTTGACCCAATAAAGAAGATAAAAGCTCCTACATAACCTAAAAGAAGGCTTAACTGAAGGAACAAGTGCTCTGAGAAGAAAACATGAAATAAAGGTTAAAACTGCAATTTTACCATTGCAGTACATAAACAGAATTTCTCAGAAACAAAACATAGGTCAAATGGGCCAAATAAGATAAAAAGAGGGTTGAGTCAATCAGAAATGGGTTTATGTGCAATCTAAAAATTAAATGACACTTGGTAACCCTAAAATAGACCCGCTTAAATTAACAAGGTTTCGGTCAGGATAAAAATCGAGTAAACCCTCTAAAAATCATGGAAAAACATCCTCTAGGGTTTAGAACACTTAATTTGGCCTTTGGAACCTAGTCTGACCAAGATTAGGGTCCTAGCTCCTCAATTAACCAAATTTGGGTTTTTACGCAAAATGTCCAATCAAACGAGGTCAAACCTGAAATCCAACTTCTCCATTGGATTCCTTAGGTCCAAATTAGGTTTACACCAAAATTTGGACCTAAGGGGAGGTCATCTTGACCTACTTTGCAATTTAGTACACCTAAATCACAAATAGGTCCCTATCTTTTGAATATCCTTGCAAAGAGCCCCCCAAGTTCTTCGCCCCCTTTGCAATCCGGTCTGCCTATATTGTTAGGGTAGAACCGAGCTCCGGCGAGGTTCAGAGAGGGATTGCTCTCTAATCCCTCAGAGATTCCCTCCCAGAAATGGAAGGGGGATTCTCTGAGGAATTCCCTTCCTTCTAAAGCCAATTACAATCGCTGGTGTGAACCTAATCTCTCGTGCAAACGCACGAGAGATTTGGGTATCCACCTTCCTTCCAACTCCGGCGAGCCGGCAGACCTAATTGCGCGCTCTCCACACGCTGATAGGAGCGGCCAGCACCTATAAAACACCCCCCAGACCCTGCCGCAAGACCCAAGCTTGATTTTGACGGAGATCCCCTCGAAATTCCCTCTCTCCCATCTCTGGCCAAAAGACCCGCAAGCTCCGGCGACCTCCTCCCCTCCTTCTCATCGCTCTGCTGCCATACCAGCAGCAGAGTCCTCTCCGCCTCTTCCTCCCGTGTCACGCTGTACCCCGCGCGCGTGCTCCTGACCTCATCTTCGTCGCCGCTTCCTCCCTCAGGGTCTTTCTTCCCCGACGACGGCAGTTACGAGCCGTCCTCTCCACCGCCTCCCTTCCTTCCAGACAACCCCAGATACATTCTCCATCCTCTCCTCTCTCTTTTCCCCCTACTATTTTACTTGATTACCCCTCGACAGTACCTAACCACCTCCATCGTTCTCGCCTCCGACCGCCCTCCGGCGAGCTGCCCACACCACTCCGCCCCACCACACGGCTCGCCAACCCCCTCGTGAGCTTCGCCTCACCACCAGGAACCCATTCCACCCCATCACTGCCACTCCAGACCTCCACAAGCACCCCCTGACCAACCCACCATCTCCAGCCATAGGTTGACCTAGGCACGCACACCTAGGTCGACCTGCAACCTGTAGCATCACCCACCGCCTTCGCCGTGCTACGGCGAAGGTTTCCAGCTATTCTGATTGGGCCAATAGGCCATTCTGTTGGATGTCAGGTGTACGCTCCGACTGCCATTAACAGCCGAAGCAGCAGGGAGCTTGGAGCAGCTTCGGGCATCAGGCTTCCCAGGCTGCAGGTGCAGCAGACTCTCGCGAAGGTAGCGAAGCGAACGAGGCCAGCCAGTCACACAGAGGAGCCATCAGCTTGGGCAATCGAGTGACGAAAGCTCTGCGGGCACGCGTGAAGGCAAGACCGACCAGATAGTCCCACATTGTGGGATTGCAAAACTCAGGTATCATATAAATTGTTTTTGTATTTTCTTCTTACTGCCTCCGTAAGCACAGGGTTGAGGTCCCTCACTGCCCCGACATGCCTCGTCCGCGGCTTGACGTCGCGGATCTGGCGGATCCGACCCGACCTAAACCTACGCACTCCTCACGCATCACCACTTGCTGGTGCACTTGGTCCCGGGTGCGAATCCGACCCGACTACCCGTGTGGCTCTGGGAGAGCGTGCTTGAGTGAACTGCTTGAGAAAAAGAGAGACGCTTGGGTAGAGGGACGGGGGTAGGTTTTTGCTACTGTGTGGTGTGCAGGAAGGAAGAAGTGACCGAGGCAGCGAACACTTAGCAGCTGAAGAACAGGAGGAGAAGAAAGAAGAGGCTGTGTAGCAGTGAAAGGAGAAGTCTTCGCCGAGAAGAAGAAGAAGAAGAAGGAAGACAAGGCAGAAGAGAGAGAAGAACAAAGAAGAGGCCAAGTGAAGACTGCAAAGAGATCAGAAGAAAAAGAAGAAGAAAGAAGAAAGGAAAGATATAGAAGCAGAAAGGATAAGAAGAGAGAAAGAGAGATCACATTTAAGACATCTGATACAGAAATCAGACGTCCAATTCTACTTTTTTTTCACAAATCCTTTTTAAAATTATCTCTTTGAATCAATTATATTTACATTTAACAGTTGTGTTCTTTGGTTTTACAAAGTACTGAGATTGCTCCCCGTGTTCGACCTTGGATACTTTAGTTGTTCGAGTAATAAAATTCTTTATATTTGTTTAAACGTTTTGTCGGTTATACTACAACGTAATACGCTTTAAATCTGCACAAAATCGTTCAGAACAATGCTCTGTGAGGGAGATGGCGGTGAAGAGAGAGGGACAATGCTCTCATGGTGGCTGGTGAGATGCGAAGGAAGATGGGGAAGGTTGCTGCGCTTCCAATTTTACTATTGATGGCACAGAGGAAGGAGGTCGAGAAGGTCACTGGAGGCGTGGTGGAGGTGGCCGGAGGAAGAGGAAAATTGAGGAATTTTAAGGCCAAACCAAACTAAGGAACTCGGCCTTGCAACCTGGGTCCTTTTATAGGGCTCAAGGAGGCCTTCCAAGCTTGGAGCTTCCGCACAAGTAGGAGACCTAATCCTTCAAATGATTCGCATGAGGATTTGGGCAAGAATTAGAGCCCAAGATGTAGCTTAAATTGTAAGGAAATCTCTTAGGAGTCTCCCTTCCAATTTTGGAAGGGATTCGCCAAGCAATCATGGAGAAATCCCTAGTTGAAGGTTGCTAGAGTAGAAGTTCTTCTACGATAATGGTGGAGGGACCTGACTGCAAGGAAGACAACAAAAATAGGGACCTATTTATAAGGAATTCAAAAATCTAGGGGTGCATAAGTGATAAAAAGAGTTAGACTCGATCAAATTGTATACTAGGTCAAGACAATCTCTAATTAGGCCTAAATTTTTGTACAAATCTGATTTGGACCCAAGGAATTTGATGGTGAAGTCGGATTTAGGTTTGACCTAGTTTGACTGGTTAAATTGCATAGAAACCTAAATTAGGGCAATTATCTATCTGATACTCTATTTTAGGTCAAAATGAGTTCAGATGGTCAAATCAAGGATGACAAACCCTAGAGAATATTTTTCTATGATTTTTAGAGGGTTTAGGTGAATTTTACCCTGACCATAACCTCAGTGAATTAAGCTGGTCTATTTTTAGGATTTCAAACGTTATTTAATTCATGAAATGCGTGAAAACCCATTTTTGTCTTCGTGAACCCACTTATTAGATATTAATGACTATTTGACCTTCAATAAATCCCTAGGAAATTTCATGATTAATCTGCATTTATGATAGGATGGTAAAACTACAGTTTTAACCCTGATTTCTTGTTATTCTCTTAGAAAGGACGTGCAATGAATTACTATCTTCTGGCGGTTATGTAGGAGCATTTAATGATAGGATATGACTAAATAAAGCTAGATATGGCTGATGACAAAGGTTGAACATCCATAAACACTTATTCTATTTTTGTTTTTAGCTAGAAGATCATGGTTAAACACCTGTATTTTCTTTAAAACTTTTTCTCTCCTTAATTGGAGTTCTCCCTTAATAATAAAGTTTAGGTCCCTTATTGTGTTTTTTGAATTTTTTATGTTTTTTCATTTTTTTTGTATGTTTTTGCTTTGTAATTTTTTTTCAAAATTTTCAAAATTTTGGAATTCTTTTGGTATTTTTGATAATACTATACTATATACACTATAGTTATGTGTCTACAATTGCATTTTAGTAAATGATTCACCATTTACACCCCCCATGCTTAAATGATGCAATGTCCTCATTGAATGAATAGGGTGGATGCAAATGCATTCTCTACTTTTCACTATCCTAGACTGGGTGATGGAAGGAAGTCGGAATGAGGAGATAAAATCTCTGTGTGGATGATTTAAGTCTGATACATGATCAGAGTGGAAAGTCGGGCTGAGAAGTGAAATGCATGACATATGTGACAATGAATGTATGCTTAAAATGCAAGGGTAGACACCTAATGCAAGAAAGGTGAAAATAAGAAAGGGGAAAAATAGCTATATACAAGGATAAGTTTGCTAAGATAAACGTCTTCAACTAGGCATAAAGCCAGTAGGTAATTGAAAATGTAGGAGTGAAATAATAGAATTGATAAGTCTGAGATCATGTGGCTCAATAAAAGGTTTTAGTCTTTGTCCATTGATAGTGAAAGATTCAGATTTGTCAATCTCAGTGATCTCAATGGCTCCATTATGAAAGTTCTCAAGATTTTGAAAGGTCCAGTCCAATTGGATCTTAGTTTCCTTGGGTTTATGTCTAGAGTCAAATAGAAGGACTTTTTGACCAGGGTGAAATGACTTCCTATGAATGTGACGATCATGGAAGGCCTTTAATTTATCCTTATAAATCCTTGAACTTTCATAAGATTCATTCCTTAATTCATCTAGCTCGAAAATTTGTAATCTTCTATGATCACTAGCCTTCTTTAAGTCCAGGTTACACTTTCTGATGGTGTAATAGGCTTTGTGCTCAAGTTCTACGGGAAGATGACAATGTTTCCCATACACAAGTCTAAAAGGAAACATGCCTAATGGAGTTTTGTGAGCTACCTTATATGCCCACAACGCATCAGAAAGGCGGGAAGACCAATCCTTTCTATCAGGTTGGATGGTAGTCTGTAAAATCTTCTTGATCTCCTGATTGGACAATTCATCTAGTCCATTGGTTTGAGGGTGATATAGTGTAGCAATCCTGGAGTCACCCCATACTTTTGAAGTAGGGACTGAAAGTGTGTGTTCCTAAAGTGAGACCCTCCATCACTAATGATGGCTTTTTTTGGTACCCCAAATCTAGAGAAGATAATGTCTTGAACAAATTGTGTCATAACTCTATGATCATTAGTCCTCAAGGGAATGGCTTCAATCCATTTAGAAACAAACTCAACTACCAACAAGATATACTCGAAGCAATGAGAATTTAGAAAAGGTCCCATGAAGTCAATGCCCCAAATATCAAAGATTTCGCACACTAAGATCGGATTCAAGGGCATCATGTCTCAGTGGCCAATACTACTAAGAGACTGATAGTGTGAACATGGCCTACTATATTCATGTGCATCTTTGAAGATTGTGGGCTAGTAAAAATCACTCCAAAATTTTTGTAGCAGTCTTTTTGCCAGAAAAATGACTGCCACAAGCCTAGTTATGACAGAACGACAAAATACTATCAATCTCCTTTTTATGGACACATTTCCTAAGGATCTGGTCTTTGTAGTGTTTGAAAAGACATGGTTCTTCCCAGTAATAGTGCTTGGCCTTGGATCTAAGTCTGTCTTTTTGATGTCGAATCCAATTAGAAGGAACGATTCCAGAAGCTAGGTAGTTGACAATGTCAGCATACTAGGGAAGATCAGAATGGATGACCAGCAATTGCTCATCAGGGAAGTGGTCTGAAATGGGTAGTGAAGGATATATCACTTCAGAAGGAAGGCGGGATAAGTGGTCGAGCCCTGATAGGTTGTGTTAATATGGTGATTTTATCATTGAAATGCATATAGTGGTTAACCTAAATCGAGCCTAACCATCTCTTTACAAAAATTTTTAACCTGGCCTACTTGATTTTAACTTGGTCACTTTTAGGCCTAGGGTCGAACTCAGAGAAGTGGGATTAGAAGTGAACAAATTTCTACGTTGTTCCTACAACGAATCTCTTCCGTTTGTTTATTATATTTTTGGTGTTTTTCTATTTAAGATTTTTTTCTGATAATTCTTATCCTTGAGGCACACCCTCAAAATCAGGTTCTTGGCTTTGAGCCAAATTATGGTTCCAAAACTACTCTTGCTATTTGCAGGACTGAGTACCTGCAAGTCAAAGATTATCTTTTCTCTGTTATATATTTTTTTCATCTTTTTACTGGCAGGAAAGAGAAGCAAAAATAAAGTAAATATAGCATATATATATACGTATATATTATATATGTATAAAGGGGTAGGGGTGGAGGTGGAGATGGCGTGTAGTACGGTGTCGAGTCGGTCGTCGTCTAGAAAGATGCAACCAACAGGATGAAGTGCCGTGTGGAGTGTAGGATGGATGGGTGGAAGATGTGTGCAAAAATGCTTTCTATACATGTGTATCGAGGAATATCAGCAACTGGTGCAGATATTCCCGCGATACAACATATGATAAGTGATATGAAAATATATATATATATGTATATGTATTTATGTAAATATATATATATCTATATGTATATATATATATGGTTATAATTATATAGGTATATATGTACTTATATATGTATAGATAGATGTATGTCTATGTATATATATGTATGTATATATAACTATATATATGTAGATATAGATATGTATATATATATATATGTATATGCATATTAATATATGTATATAGTTATATATATGTGTATATGTATATATATATATATTAGTATAAGTATCTATGTATATAGATATATGTAGATAAATAAATATATATATATATAGTTATAGATATATATGGATATAGGTATGTATATTTGCATATATATATGTATAAATATATGTATATATACGTATATATATATGTATCTATACTCATACTTAGTTATATAGGTAATAATTTATATATAGATATATATATATATTTTTTATATATTTATACGTATATAAATATATGTATATATGTATGTATAAAGACTAATACTTAGTTATATAAGTACTAATATATGTATATAGATATATGTATATATATCAGCATATATATGTATATAATAGTGTATAGGTGAGTGGGTGTGTGTACGAGAGTGTAAGTGTGTGTGTGTATGTGTCTGCAGAGGAGTGAGAGAGTGCTGTGATAGAGAGAGAGAAAGAGAGATCGAGAGACTGCTGGAGTGAAGGTGCGGGCGTTAAGTCGTCTGCATGCAACGGCTGTCGTCTGGTGCCACACGCGCACGCGCAGGCACGTAGGCACACAAAGAGGCGCGCACGCAGGAGGGAGCGGGCGTGGGAGGAACCACAGCGCACAGCGTTGCGTGAAGAGGCGGGTGCAGGTAGACGCAAGCACTGGGAGCGGGCGAAGACGTGGGCGTCGAAGCAGGCAGGCGTACATGAGCGCGGGCGCGGGCAGAGACGTGGGCGCGGGCAGCAGACGGTCGCGGCGTGCCAGGTGACTGGATAAGTGAGAAACTTACCAGTCACCGCACTGTAGCCACAGTGTTCCGCTGACTAGCATGAACAGTGGCTACAGTGCTGCTCATTTCGCACGACCAGGTGCCAGCAGTTTCGTGAGTGCGAGTGGTGTGGAGCGGCTGGCACGCGTGCGGAGAAGCTGCGCCAGCTACTGGCTTGCAGAGAGGCGGGTGTTAGAGCGAAGAAGCTGGAGGTGAGGGCGGCCTGCAGGCACGTGTTGGAGGATACGCTACTGCTGCCGCAGAGCTTCAGATCTTGAAGCCTGTGGCAATGGTGGAAGTGGCTAAACGTCGAAACAGAGAGAGAACCACCACGCCCACCGGCTCTTTGATGAGCTGGGTGGTGTTGGGACTCACAGTGGTGGTTGTGCACCACTATGAGTTGCTCCTGCCAACAGCGTGGCTCCTCAAAAGGAGGAGAGGCTGCGTATGGAGGGGATTGGGGAGGAGCCGACCTGGAGAAGAAGCTGCTGTGGTGTTTTTTTTTCTTGTGTGGACCAGGCTCAGCCGCAAGGAAGAAGGCTGAGCTCTTTTAAAGAGGAAGAAGGCATGCATAGCCATGCCCTGGCTGTGAATGGCTGTGCATGCTGTGCATGCGGCTGCAGGGAGTGCTTGCTGCAGAGAATGGCGCGAGGAAGGCCAGCCATGCCATGCAGTCGCGGAGAAGAAGGTCAAATAAAAATAAAAATAAAGATGGTGAATTTTGCAAGGTAGCACTTTAGGAAAAATGTAAATTTCAAGGCCATTTATTTACTCTCCTGCCCTCTCAATTAAATGCATGCATGCGTGTATTTTCACAAATGCAACTATGGACACCTAATATGCACTGGTAATGCTAGGAAATAGCAAAAGACGGCACAATTGTTGGTGTATTTTTGCTGTGCAATCATACCCCCATGCCTATCTTTTGCTAGTCCCTAGCAAAACATTTTTTTGTGTTGTATTTAGAAATGATCTTTAAGCTGAAGATTTTCTTCTGAGGTGACATAGGTGTGTTTGTTGTTGGATACTGTGAGAACCAATTGTAGAGAAGGCTACCAGTACTTTAAGTCTTACATGACATAGACCATCTCTCAACTAACCAAGACTCTTGATATTTAAACCTAAAGTACGATTTCCAGGACTCGGAGGTTTTTGCCATACTCGAGAGCTCAAGAGATTGTGGCTTGTGCTTAGTGAAGGATCAAGACTGTCCAGATAACATTAAGACTCAAGCCTGTTTGCACCTCAAAACACGCCTGTAATAACGCCTTCTTATGCTATTTTCTAGCATTAACATTGCATAATAGGATCCTGTAATCGCATTTGTAAAAACACTTGCATGCATGCATTTATCAAGAGAGGAAGAGGAGTGAAACAATCGCCTACATAGTTACATTTTTCTTCAAGTGCCTCCTTGCAAAATCACCCTCTTTTTATTTTTCCTCTTGATTTCTTCTTTTCTCTCCTTCCCGCGGCTGCATCCTTCCCGCGGCTTCACTCTTCCCGCAGCTGCATGCAGCAGCCACACAGCACTTCTTCCAGTCACGTCTCCCTGCCAACGCCGCTCCCTATAGCTGCAAATCGCACACCCTCTCCCTGCTGCAGCCGGCACGCCACTCTCCCCTCCTCTGTAAGTAGCTGCAGCTTCATCCTCGCGACGCAGCGGCTGCAGCTGCTGAAAAAACCCGCAGCCATCTTCTCCACCGCTTTCCCCTCCCATACGTCGGCCCTCCGTCGAGGAGGCACCCGGCGAGCAGGAGAACCCACTGTGGTGCACACCACCACAGTGGGAGCACCACCGCCCAGCTCTTCGACGAGCCGGTGGGCGTGGTGCATTCCCTCGCTTCGTTTTTTCACTTTAATGCCATTGCCGCCGCTCCAAGCTTCGAAGCTTGAAGCCACGGCAGCAGCAGCAGCAGCAAGTCCTCCCGCCCCTCCGCGACCGTCCCCGCAGTCGCTCACCGCCTCCGCGCGCGTCTGCAGGGCATTCCCCGCCTCCGTCTCCGTTCTGTCCGCCTCGCAGTTGCACCCGTAGCCCGCCGCCGCACGCACTGCAGCGGCCGGCTACGGCCTCACGCCGACCCCTGCCCCCCTCCGCGACCCTCCGCGACCACCTGCAGACCTCCTCCACGCTCGCTCCTCCGCGCCATCGCCCGCTCGTCGACTTCGCGCAGGCCTGCAGAACCCTGCGCGAAGGCGCGCCCGCACCCGCCGTCTTCAGACGTCCGCCTCCGCCTTCAGACGACGCGGCGTCAGACGTCCGCCGCCGCGAGCAGACGTCTTAACTCGCTGCCATCGTCCGCGCTCGCGATCTCTCCCGCCCGCTCTTTCTCTCTCTGGCGCTCTCTATCTCTCTCTCTGCTGATCTCTCTCTCCCGCTCTCTCTCTCTCACGTATTCTCTCTCTTTTTCACTCACTCACAGACACACACTACACCAACACACACACATCTTCACCGACACACACACACACCCACACACACTTACACTATACGTATAGTTATATATAGTAACATATATATACTTATATACATCTATATATAATATATACATACATATATATATATATATATATACACTTATATACATAGTAATATCTATAGTTATGTATACATACATATATATATAATATATATACATATATATAATATATATATATATATCTACTTATATATATCTATATACTTATACATATACTTATATATATATATATATATACTTATATACATAGTATATCTATATATTTATGTATACACACACATATATATAATATATCTATATATATATATATATATCTATATACTTATACATATACTTATATATATATACATATATACTTATATACATATATATATACTTATATATATACACACATATATATATATATATATATCTAGATACATATATACTTATATACATATATATATATATATACATCTATATAGTATTATATATATATACTTATATACATATATACATAGCTATATACATATATACATACATATATATATATACATATACACCTATATATATATATATATATATAATACATATATATCTATATATATCTATACATATATACTTATACATTTATATACATATAGATATATTTACTCATATACATACATATGTACATATATTTTCACGTTATTTACTATACGCTGTATCACGGGGATATCTGCACCAGTTGCTGATATTCCCTGATACACGCGTACAAAAAAAGCGTGGTCCCATACATCATCCATCCTCCATCCACACTCCACGCGGCACATAGTCGTGTTGGTTGCGTCTCTCTAGACGTCAACTGACTCGACATAGTGCTACACTCCATCGTCACCTCCACCCCCACCCCTTTATATATATACTACATATAAATATATATCTATAGCTACTATATTTACTTTCTATCTGTTAGCTTCCTTCTTAGTAAAAAGATAAAAAAAAGGTATAAAAGTGAAAAGATAATCTTTGATTTGCAGGTACCCCCGTCTTGCGAGTAGCAAGACTTGTTTTGGGACTCTGTTTGGCTAAAAGCCAAGGACACAATTTTGAGGGTGTGCCTCAAGAACAAGGATTACCATAAAAAACCTAAATAAGAAAAACACCAAAAACACAATAAACGAACGGAAGAGACGCGCTTTAAGGAAAACGTAGAAACTCGACATTAACCCCACTTCCCTGAGTTCGACCCTGGGCCTAAAAGTGACAAGATAAAATCAATTAGGCCAGGTTAAAAATTTTGTAAAGAGATGGTTAGGTCTGAATTAGGTTAACCACTATACATATTTCAACGATAAAAACATCATATTAACAACCTATCCAGGCCGACCCATCAAAGCCCAGGGTTTCACGAAGTTTTAAGTACAGGTTGGTCCCAATTTCAGCTCATGTCTTCGGATTGACCCTTAAAAAGATGACGGAAAATACAACTCCCATTTTTTGACATTTGTGGCTCAAAGAAAATAGGGTATTTGTAACCTGCCCTAAAGAACTTTTGTAGGGCGATTTTATAGACATTTGTGAGATATACTAACTTATTTGTACCTTTTTTTTTTTTCGAAACACATGTCAGTATATCTCTTACAACTTTATTTGGAGGAGCACACTTTTCTTTTTAGTGGGAGAGTTCTTTTTTGGTGGAAAGAGTCTCTCCTAAACACAAGACTAAAGCCTGGGATAAAAAGTCTACATGCGTGCACAGGTAACGACTCCAGCTTCCCTAATGAACACTAGGGTTGGATCTTATGTTCACCTGGCCTTTCTTGATATGTGTAGTGTGAACCAAGATTACTTAGGCTCTCAAGTAGAAGCAAACCAACGGATCCTGTACTAATGTCTCAGGTACAAGAATACATCCTTAGGAGAGATTTCGATCTATCTTGTCAATGCTAAAGTGAATTAAGCCGAGCTTGAGCGAATCAAGCTTCTGTGGCTTGGAAAGTCTTCAAAACAGTGGTTGAATATCCATGAACACTTATTGTATTTTTGTTTCAGCCTTCAGATCATTACTAAACACCATTTTTTTTTTATATATATGGATAGATTGAAACTGCATGATACCATAAAATACCCAGATCCTATGGATGCCTATCCACCCCCCCATGCCAAACGATGCTATGTCCTCATATGCATGCAGGGAAGGGTAGAGGAAGGACGAATGATTGGGTAACGAGAGCTGAGGTGTAGGGCATACAGCAGGGTGGTAGGGTGGGTGGATGGTGGGTGATGAAGTGAAAAGTGAAGTGATCGTGACAGTGGCATGAAAAGTGATGGTGGATGGTGAGTGTTGTTGGGGTGCCTCCCAACGAGGGCTGAATTTAACGTCCCCAGTTGGACTCAGGATGAGGCACAACATTAGTTACCCTCCAGCAAGGATATAGTTTCTCCAACGGGGGCAGGTTCATGAGTAAGATAGGGTTTCAAACGCTGCCAATTGACCGTAAATTTATGCCCAGATTTAGGATCTTCAATTTCAACGACCCCGTTGGGAAATGGTCTCGAGACTAGAAAAGGACCAGTCCATTTGGACTTCAATTTCCCAGGAAAGAATTTGAGCCAGGCATTGTAGAGCCAAACTTGATGAGATGGCTCAAATTCTTTTCGTCGAATACTGCTGTCGTGAAAAGCCTTAGTGCATTGCTTGAAAGTTAAGGTAGAATCATAGGCTTCACGATGCAACTCTTCCAGCTCCTAGAGTTGGAGTTTCCTTTCTCGACCACACAGGTCTGGGTCAAGGTTACATTGGCGAACCACCCAATAAGTGCGGTGCACCAGCTCCACGGGCAAATGACAAGGCTTCCCGTAAATGATTCTATAAGGAGACATACCAAGGGGAGCCTTGAAGGTGGTCCGATATGCCCAAACTGTGTCAATCAGCTTGTCGGACCAATCCTTACAATAAGGCCGAACTGTTTTCTGGAAAATTTGCTTGATTTGCCGATTCGACACTTCTGCCTGGCCGCTCGTTTGAGGATGATACGGGGATGCGATATGATGGTGAACTCCGTATTTCCTCAGAAGTGCCTGAAAAGAAGCATGGGTAAAGTGGCTTCCTCCATCCAAGATAATGGCTCGAGGGATCCCAAAGCGCACAAAGATGTGGTCTTTGATAAATCGAGTGGATATAACATGGTCAGCACGGTGCGTGGGAATAGCCTCGATCCATTTCGAAACATAATCAACAGCCACGAGGATAAATTCAAAGCCATTGGAAAGAGGAAAGGGACCCATGAAATCAATTCCCCAAATGTCGAAGATTTCTGCAGCTAGGATGGGTTGTAAGGGCATCATGTCATGACGTGACATTAACCCTAACGACTGGCACCTAGTGCAATGTTTGGCATAATTGTGTGCATCCTGGTGAAGGGAGGGCCAAAAGAAACCGCACTGCAACACCTTGGCTGCAGTTTTCCTCCCAGAGAAATGGCCTCCACAAGCCTAATTATGGCAGAAGGATAGCACACTCAGGAATTCATTGTTAGGAACACAGCGACGAATAATTTGATTAGCACCTATCTGAAAAAGAAGTGGATTATCCCAGAAATAATACTTTGCTTCTGCCATGAGACGCTCGCACTGGTTTTTAGGCCAGCCACGTGGAAGGGATCCAGAAGCAAGGTAATTGGCAATGTCGGTATACCAAGGTCCACTTGCCACATTAATTGCCAATAGGTGCTCATTAGGAAAAATCTCATTAATCGGCAGAGTAAGTCCAATATGGTCATGATCCAGTCTGGAAAGATGATCAGCCACAACATTCTGGGCTCCGGCCTTATCGCGGATCTCAATATCAAATTCTTGGAGCAGAAGGATCCAATGAATCAGTCTGGGCTTGGCATCCTTCTTGTGCATGAGATGGTGAATGGCCGCGTGATCAGTGAAAACAATAACATGTGAGCCCAGAAGGTAAGGGCGGAATTTCTCCAGCCCAAAGACGACCGCCAATAGTTCTTTCTCAGTGGTAGTATAATTACGTTGGGCCTCGTCCAAATTTCTTACTGGCGTAGTACACCACGAAGGGGTGTCTACCGCATCTTTGTCCCACGATGGCTCCGACTGCAAGGTCGGAAGCGTCACACATGAGTTCAAAGTCGAGGGACCAATCAGGTGGCTGGAGAACAGGGGCCTTGGTGACAGCATTACGCAGCTGCGTGAATGCTCGTATGCAGTCGGGGCCAATATAGAAGGGTACGTCGGTTGATAGGAGATGAGTTAAAGGTCGAGAAATTTGGAGAAATCTTTGATAAATCTCCTATAGAAACCGACGTGTCCCAGGAAGGAGCGGATTTGCTTGACAGAGCCAGGCACAGGTAAATCAGCAATTACATCAAGCTTAGCTCTGTCAACCTCGATACCCCTATCGGAGATGATATGTCCGAGAACAATTCCCTCGTGCACCATAAAATGACCTTTTTCCCAAGAAAGCAAGAGGTTTACATCAATACATCTCCTAAGGATACGGGTCAAGTTGGCAAGATAGTCATCGAAAGCTGGTCCAAAGACCGAAAAGTCATCCATGAAGACCTCGAGAAAGTCACCCACCATGTCATGGAATATCGCCAGCATACATCTCTGGAAAGTTGCTGACGCGTTGCAAAGTCCAAACGGCATCCTTCTAAATGTAAAGGTGCCGAAGGGTAGGTAAAGGTGGTTTTCTCTTAGTCCCGGGGGTCAATTGCCACTTGGTTATATCCTGAAAATCCATCCAGGAAACAGAAAATTTTATTTCCCACTAACCGCTCCAGGATTTGGCAATGAAAGGTAGCGGAAAGTGATCTTTATTAGTTGAAGAATTGAGTTTCCTATAATCTACACACACTATACAAGATGTAGGAGTGCATGTAGGGATGGATTCGCTCCTGCCATTGACACGGATGGTGAGTCCCACCTTTTTGGGCACGACGTGAATCGGACTCACCCAGGAGCTATCGCTGATCGGGTAGATTATACCTGCATCTAGCCACTTAATAATTTCTTTCCTAACGACCTCCCGCATGTTAGGGTTGAGATGTTGCTACATCTCGTGGGAAGGTCGAGCCTCCTCCTCCGTATATATGCGGTGAGTGCAATAGGAGGGGCTAATGCCAGATAAGTATGATAAAGACCATCCAATGGCTGCCTTGTGTTCCATAAGGAACTCAGTTAGTTTAAACTCTTGCTCCCTGGTTAATTTTGAACTGATGATTACGGGGAGCGTTTCATTTGGTCCCAAGAAAACATACTTAATTGTGCTAGGCAGCTCTTTCAGCTCGGGAATGGATGGTGAAAGATCTGGCATTTCATGGGATGAGAGTGTCCCAGGCGGATCAAAAATAAATTAGGAGGAAGAAGTTGGCCCTCAGATTGGCCAAGAAGAGGGGCTTCTTGGATAGATGGATCCAAAAAGGAATAGCCCCAATGAGTACCATGTGGACTCAAAGTCCTAGTGTGGAGTTGCAAATCCGCCTGATTTGGCAGGAAAGAAAGGGCAATCTGGTCTTCAAGAGTGTGGATTGGTGGTGAGTAGCCCGGATATGACTTAGACCACGAGGTATGGGAAGCAGAGAAAACTTCGTCAGAAGTCTGGTTAGGAGAAAGTATGGGACAAGGGAGGGATGGGGGAACGTCACTATATGTGTTGGTCAGGCAATTGTCAGTGTTTACAGGTAATCCGCAGCAGTCAGAATAGGTCCCAATTTGTCTGATACACGCACTGATGGCCATGTCCTCATTAGACGTGTCATCCTCGATGCAATCGCAATAAAAGTTCTTAGCTGCCTTGAATATGTTGAGCTTGAGCTTTTCAGATCCAACAGCAATCTCAATACAGCCCAACTCGCAGTCGATATGGGCACGGGCTGTGGCCATGAAAGGCCGACCAAGGATGATCGGACGATCAGAAAGTGAGCTAGGAACTTCCATATCTAAAACAAGAAAGTCAACAGGAAGACAGAGACTGTTGACCCTAACCACCACGTCTTCCACCACACCCTTTGGAATTTTGACAAAACGATCTGCCAACTGTAACGTGGCAGGGGTGGGTTTCAGATTTCCCAAGGAAAAATTTTTGAGCATGATGGTTGGTATATGATTGATGGAAGATCCTAGATCAAGCAGGGCACGGTTAAAATTGCAGCCTTGGATGCTACAGGAAATAAGTGGTGTGCCTGGATCTTTCTGCTTTGGTGGTAGATTTGACAGTATAGCACAACTCGCATGAGGCAAGAGAACCACCGGATTCTTAGTTTTCTTTGACTGTCGTTTGGGTGTTGTGTAGTCTTTGAAAAATCGGGCGATAGTAGGTATGTGGTCGATAGCCTCGAGCAGGGGTACCTTAATTTCAACATCCCTGAACAAATTACGTAGGTTATTAAAGGCCTGCATATCTTTCTTCTTGCCTTTTGGCTCCCTCAGTAGAGCCTCAGGGAATGGGACTGATTCTGGCACCAATTTGGGTGTATCGTCCTCTAGCGAATGCGGTGCGCATCCTGAATGAGAGGGCGATGAAGAAGACGGGCTAGGATCAGGTTGAGGCAGATCGACAGTCTGCTTGCCGCTCCTCGTAGTGATCGCGTTGGACAATGCGGGTCCAGTGGGATCATAAGGCAGAGGAGGGTTTGCAATAGGGACATAAGAGTGAGGTGCTGTAGCAGGATTATACTGAAATCCCGATGGAATGCTCGAAGCTTGCAGAATCTGATGAACCTACCCTTGAGAATGTCGTACCTATTGTTGAGGACCACGAGGTATGAAATTTCGTGGGTTTGGAATAGGTTGGGCTGAAAGAGTGCCCTGAGATCGAGTCGCCAAGTGTAGTTGACTGATCTCAGCATTCTGCTGCACCAATTGGTGCTGAAGAGAGGTCATGTTCTCTTCATGGCACTTTGACATTTCTGTCATCATTCGCATCAATTTATCAAGAGGACTTGATGCGTGTTCTGCTTGCGATACGCAAGGGCCTGATAGCAGATTCACCATAGGATTATACTAGGCCCTTGGGATGACGGGTGCGGACGGTCGCATTGGTCCACCTGCGGGGTTTTGGCGCTGCAGGTTGTTGGAACATGCGAAGTTCGGATGATTTCGCCACCCTAGGTTATAAGTGGCAGAGAATGGGTTGTTCCCCAGGGCGCAAGCGTCCTCTATGCCAGAAGATGCATCCGCATGTAAATATGCATCCGAACACACGGAGGCTTGGTCCTCCGTGTCGAACTACTGGCTCGTAGAAGCTAGATCCACATGACTTGCCAAGTTGCTCGGCGCAACACTCGATAAGGAAGGTCTTACGGGGCTTCTTAGGATAAGCCTGGTGTTGGAAGAATTGGAATTGTGATGAAGTGGTGAGGTAGGGGTGTTTGCCATAGAACAGGCAGGGTTGGCCAGAAGCTCATCCAGCTTCTTGTGCATGACGGAGACTTCATCTAATTTTTGTGTGATAAGGCTGAGATCAGTGGATGAATGGGAGGGTCCTATGTCAACTTCGTGGAAATTACCGGGCAAGCTGGTACGATTAAAAGTGACAATGGAAGCATTGTTCATTGAGTTTTCGCTCATATTTTCAAATAATTCGAATGCTCCATTCTCGTCTTTATTCATGAAATTTCCTTCGCAGGAAGCGTCTGCAATATGCTTCAAAGTCTCATTTAGCCCATAGTAGAAAATCTGGGCTATATGCCACTTAGGCAGACCATGGTGCGGACACTTCCTGAGGAGGTCATTATATCTCTCCCATGCCTCATGAAATTGTTTGCCATTTTGTTGAGTAAATGAAGTGATAGCACGGCGAAGCGCATTGGTTCACCTTATTGGGAAGAACTTCTTGAGAAATGCTATTCGCATCTCTTCCCAAGAGTGGATGGTTCTCCCAAGGGTGCGTAACCACTGCGATGCTTTATCCCGCTATGAAAATAGGAACATTTTCATGAGGACTATAGGTAACCCGATATTTCTTGGTTTAACTATTTCAGCCAATCGGGTTAGGTCTTCCAAGTGGACAAAAGGATCTTCACTTGCAAGACCATGGAAGTGAAAATTTATCAGGCCAATAATGTTAGGTTTTAGTTCAAAGTCGTCCCCGCCCATGGGGACCCGAATTTGTCCTATGGTCTCTGTAGCAGCAGGGTTCTGATAGGAGCTAAGAGACCTAGGCTCCTGCCGTTCGGGAGGGTTCTGCATTTCCTCCAATGGTTCCCTTATGGCTTCAATCTGTTCATTATACATTTCCATTTGGGCTTGGAGGTGGGTTATGGGATCTAAGGCTCCACCACCTGGTGGGTTTTGAGGGTGGTTTCCTCCCTCGGGATTTGGGGGTGGGCATGCAGCCATGTTTGTGGAGGAGGAGGACGATTCGGCTTCTTTTCTAAAATTATTAGGCAATTCACACAGTTTAGGGTTTTGTGACCTCCTCCCAAACATGCACTACCGCAGGAAGAATTGGGGGGATACGAAGGGAAAAGAGATGAGAGAAATGACACTGCAAAGGTTACACTTGATGACAAATCAGTACAATCAAATTCCTAACCTCTACAGTGTGCCCTTAGACCTAAAGATCTAAGTTACCTACTATCACGAACTACGGAACCGAATGCGAGCACTGCGGAACCACCAGGCCAGATTGAAAGGCCGTTTGCCCTAGTCTTAGACACCCGATAGCACGCGGGAACCCTCACCAGCATGTAGGTGCTACACGCAGGTAGTTAGACCTCCAATCCTTAATAAGGGTCAAGTTGCTACCAGTTTTAGTTAGAGGCTTAGGATCAAGTGCTTCTGGAATGTGAAGGGCGTTATTTATGAGTAATGCCCAAGTGATTGATTTTTAGAGTGTGTAAACCAAGCATGCAACGGGGAAATCTCCCCGAATTGAAGTTTTAAGTGGTGAATGGTTTTTAGAATTCAGCCTTGTGTAGTATGGATTTTAGGATTTCTCTGAATTACCAATTCAACCAATCTTCGGGTTTTGAGAGAATATATGTTTTCTTCTAAGACCAACAAACCCTTCTTCAATGTCAGTTGGTTAATGCATGCTAAAATGTAATGGGCTTCCCTAGATGGAGATTTCTATGTGTGGATGCACAAATCAATTTTAGATTAGTGTGAAAGGGAGCCAAAGCACTTCAATTCAAGTGCTCCCAATCAACAAAATGATTCCACACACAAGGCTCAACCATAAGATAAAGAAAATCAAATTGTTGGGGTTGAAGCATTCAGGATCGAATCTTAGGCACGTGAAAGGTTGTGGTGGGGATGGAATTAACTCAATTCCAAGTCTTCCCACCAAGAAATGTGATCCCGAATTTGCAGATAAATGAGGCAAAGAGGGGTGGTAATCAATCTTTTTATTTTTGCCTCAAAGAATACTTCACACGGTGAAAGATTCAAGAATCAAGATTCTTGGATCTTCGCTATGCAAAGTTTGGCGGGAAATCCCGAGGCAGTGGGAGTAAAGGCAAACAATCAAACAAGTGAATTTTAATCCACTTGCCCCAAGAGATCCCAAGAAGTTTTTCTAGTTTTGTTTTAATTTTTTTTTTCTATTAAGGTGACAAGTTAACCTAAGTTGCTAAGAAAGAAAGACCTACTTGTTCAGCAATGTGTGCGGAGCTCCAGTGCGGTGCCGGTGTCTTCACGCTCTCATTCCTGCCTTGGATCTGCCCACGTTTCCGACTTCGTCTGCCTACCTTTTCCTTGCAACAGGTTCACCTACACAGCAACAAACAAAAGCACCCGTGAAGAGAAGGGTGTGAGAAGAGAAAAATTAAAGGAATGGAGTAGAAACTTACTTGAATGCGCACTTCCCCGACAACGGCACCAGAAAAGAGTGTATGGTCGTTAATATGGTGATTTTATTGTTGAAATGCATATAGTGGTTAACCTAAATCGAGCCTAACCATCTCTTTACAAAAATTTTTAACCTGGCCTACTTGATTTTACCTTGGTCACTTTTAGGCCCAGGGTCAAACTCATGGAAGTGGGATTAGAAGTGAACAAATTTCTATGCCGTTCCTACAACGAATCTCTTCCGTTTGTTTATTATGTTTTTGGTGTTTTTCTATTTAAGATTTCTTTCTCATAATTCTTGTCCTTGAGGCACACCCTCAAAATCAGGTTCTTGGCTTTGAGCCAAATTAGGGTTCCAAAACTGGTCTTGCTATTTGTAAGACTGAGTACCTGCAAGTCAAGGATTATCTTTTCTCTTTTATATATATTTTTTATCTTTTTACTGGCAAGAAAGAGAAACAGAAATAGAGTAAATATAGCATATATATATATCTGTATATATTATATATGTATAAAGGGGTGGGGGTGGAGGTGGAGATGGCATGTAGCACGATGTCGAGTCGGTCATCGTCTAGAAAGACACAACCAATAGGACGAAGTGCCGCGTGGAATGTAAGATGGATGGGTGGAAGATGTGTGCAAAAATGCTTTCTGTACGCGTGTATCGGGGAATATCAGCAATTGGTGCAGATATTCCAGCGATACAACGTATGGTAAGTGATATGAAAAAAAATATATATATGTATATGTATATATGTAAATATATATATATCTATATGTATATATATATATGGTTATAATTATATAGGTATGTAAATATATGTACAGATAGATGTATGTATATGTATATATATATATTTATAATTGTATATATATGTATGTATATATAACTATATATATATAGATATAGATATGTATATATATATATATATGTATATGTATATTAATATATGTATATAGTTATATATATGTGTATATGTATATATATATATTAGTATAAGTATCTATGTATATAGATATATGTAGATAAACATATATATATATATAGTTATAGATATATATGGATATAGGTATGTATATTTGTATATATATATGTATGAATATATGTATATATATATATGTATGTATACTTATACTTAGTTATATAGGTAATAATCTATATATAGATAGATATATATATATGTATATATTTTATATATTTATACGTATATAAATATAAGTATATATGTAAATATATATGTGTATATATATATATGTATATAAATATATGTATATATATAAGTATATAATAGTGTATAGGTGAGTGGGTGTGTGTACGAGAGTGTGAGTGTGTGTGTATGTGTTTGCAGAGGAGTGAGAGAGTGCTGTGAGAGAGAGAGAAAGAGAGATCGAGAGAATGCTGGAGTGAAGGCGCGGGCGTTAAGTCGTCTGCACGCAGCGGCCGTCGTCTAGTGCCATATGCGCACGCGTAGGCGCGTAGGCGCACGAAGAGGCACACACGCAAGAGGGAGCGGGCGTAGGAGGAACCGCAACGCACAGTGCTGCGCAAAGAGGCGGGTGCAGGCAGATGCAGGTGTTGGGAGCGGGCGAAGATGCGGGCGTTGAAGCGGGTGGGCATACGCGAGCGCGGGCGCTGGGAGAGACGCGAGCGTGGGCAGCAGACGGTCGTGGCATGCCGGGTGACCGGATAAGTGAGAAACTTACCGATCACCGCACTGTAGCCACAGTGTTCTGCTGACTAGCGTGAACAGTGGCTACAGTGCCGCTCGGCTCACACCACCGGCTGCCAGCTGTTTCATGAGTGCGGGTGGAGTGGAGCGGTTGGCGCGTGTGCGGAGAAGGTACGGTGGCTGCTGGCTTGCGGAGAGGCGAGTGTGGGCGCGAAGAAGTGGGAGGCGAGGACAGCCTACAGGCACGCAGTGGAGGCGAGGGCGGCTTGCAGGTGCACGCTGGAGGCTGCGCTGCTGATGTCGCCTTGCTGCTGCTGCCGCGGAGCTTCAGACCTTGAAGATTGCGGCAATGGCGGAAGTGGCTAAACGTCGAAACAGAGAGAGAACCAACATGCCCACCGGCTCTTTGATGAGCTGGGCGGTGGTGGGACTCACAGTGGTGGTTGTGCACCATTGTAAGTTGCTCCTACCCACAGCGTGGCTCCTCAGAAGGAGAGGCTGGGTATGGAGGGGAGAGGGGAGGAGTCGGCATGGAGAAGAAGCTGCTGTGGTGTTTTTTTTTTTTGTGTGGACCAGGCTCAGCTGCAAGGAAGAAGGCTGAGCTCTTTTAAAGAGGAAGAAGGCATGCACAGCCATGCCCTGGCTGTGCATGGCTGTGCATGCTGTGCATGCGACTGCAGGGAGTGTTTGCTGTAGAGAATGGCACGAGGAAGGCCAGCCATGCCATGCAGCCACGGAGAAGAAAGTCAAATAAAAATAAAAATAAAGATGGTGAATTTTGCAAGGTAGCACTCGAGGAAAAATGTAAATTTCAAGGCCATTTATTTACTCTCCTGCCCTCTCAATTAAATGCATGCATGCGTGTATTTTCACAAATGCGACTATGGATACCTAATATGCACCGGTAATGCTAGGAAATAGCACAAGACGGCATAATTTTTGGTGTATTTTTGTTGTGCAATCAATAAGTGGTCAACTACCACATTCTACTTCCCTGCCTTGTCACGAATGTCTAAATCAAATTCCTGCAATGGCATGATCCATCTAATCAAACAAGATTTTGCATCCTTCTTGGCGAGAAGATGTCGAACTACTGTGTGGTCAATGTAGATTATAATGTGGGAACCTAAAAGATAGGGTCTGAATTTTTCTAGTGCAAATACTACAACTAGCAATTCCTTTTCAGTGACGATGTAATTCCTCTGTGCTTCATCTAAGGTCATGCTAGCGTAATAGATGACTGTAGGTTTCCCATCCAGTTTTTAACCAAGGACAGCCCCTACTGCATAATCAGAGGCATCACACATGATCTCGAAAGGGTGAGACTAATCTAGGGGTTGCAGTATTGGTGCCTTGGTAACCAGTTCACGAAGTATCCTATAGTCATGAACACAATCATCTGAGATCTGGAAGTCTACGTCCTTAGAGTGGAGATTTGTAAGAGGTTAGGTTATTTTTGAGAAATCCACTATAAAGCACTAATAACAACCAACATGCCCAAGGAAAGATCTAATTTGCTTAACCGAAGAAGGTAATGGTAGTTCGGAAATCAATTTTACCTTCACACGATCAACCTCTATTCCTCTCTCATAAATAAGGTGACCTAAAACTAGTCCTTCTAGTACCATGAAATGTGATTTCTGCTAAGAAAGTACCAGATTCACATTTATGCATCTTTGCAGGACCTTAGTCAAGTGGTCTAAGCATGCATCAAATGTGCTCCTGAAGACAGAGAAGTCATCCATGAAGACTTTTAAAAAATCACCTACTAAATCTATGAAGATTGCAAACATACACCGCTGAAATGTAGCAGGTGCATTGCACAATCCAAATGGCATCCTATGGAATGCAAAGGTTCCTTAGGGGCAAGTGAAGGTCATTTTCTCCTGGTCATCGAGGTGAATTGCCACCTGATTATAACTTGAATAGCCATCCAAAAAGCAAAAAAATCTATTCCCTGTTAATCTTTCCAATATCTGATCAATGAAGGCCAATGGGAAATGATCTTTCTTCGTGGCTTGGTTGAGTTTGCAATATTCAATACACACTCGCCACGAACTAGCAATCAATGTAGGGATGACTTCTTCAGATTCAGTGGTTATGATGGTAAGTCCGGCCTTCTTAGGCACAACTTAAACAGGACTTACTCATTGACTATCAAAAATGGGGAAAATTATTCCATTGTCTAACCACTTGATCATCTCATTTTTAACCACCTCTTGGAGTGTAGGGTTTAGTCTACGTTGTGGCTGCCTAGTAGGTCTAGATCCTTCTTCAATGAAAATTCTATGTGTGAAGTAAGAAGGACTAATGCAAATCAAGTCAAAGAGGCTCCATCCTATCGCTTGTCTATGTGCTCTCAGGATAGATAAGAGTCGTGATTCTTGATCAGAAGAAAGATGAGAGTTGACAATCACAGGATAAGTCTAATCAGGTCCCAAGAAGACATACTTTAGAGAGTCAATAAGAGGTTTGAGTTCAACAGGAATAGGATCTAGTGGAGCAGGTGTGGAGATCTCAGAAGATCTTAGAGACACTAAGGGAATTGGAGGTTAGTCCTCAGTTTCTACTACTGGTGTCTCATGGGAAGTCAAGTTAGAGTCCAAAGGGTGTTGAGGTTCTAAATTTAGTGAATCAATTAAAGTATCCTCAACCAACTTATCCAAAGAATCCAAGGAACAAATTTCCTCAATTAAACTATAGGATAGTCCCCTTTGGGCCTAAAAAATATCAATCTTTATCTTTTGATCTCCAAATTTCAACTCTATTATGACCACCTCATAATTGATGTTTGCCTTGGCCGTAGCCAAGAAAGGTCTTCCTAGTATGATAGGTGTGTTTTGTATATCCTCAGGTACTTCCATGTTAAGGATTATGAAGTCTACAGGAAAGTAAAAATCCTTGACCCACACTATAACATCTTCCAACACTCCCTGAGGTGTCTTAACTGATCTATTAGCTAATTGCAGGGACACCTCGATTGGCTTCAGATTGCTGACCTTGAAATGTGTCAGTAGGGAGGTTGGTATAAAATTGATGGAAGCACCTAGATCAAGTAGTGCTCTATTGAATGTGGTGCTACCTATCATGCAAGAGATGAGAACGGTGCCTGGGTCTTTCATCTTAGTAGAGAGGGTGCTGGAAATGATGTAACTTGCTTGTTTCGAGAGGATGATTGGACTACTCCCTTTCTGAATCCTTGCTTTATGCTTAGGTGTACATAGGTCTTTTAAAAACTTAGTGTAAAGAGGTATGTGTCAAATTGCATCCAACAAGGGGATGTTTATGTGGACTTGCTCAAAGAGCTTAAGCAAATCCTCCTCAGGTGCCACACAAGTCTTCTTCTTTCCTTTTCCCTTCTTCTTTAAAGCCTTTGGAAATAGTACAAAAGTGCTGATAGGAGGGTCATTCCTAGGTTGAGAAGAAGCAGGAAGAGGTGAATCAGATGGAGGAGTGGAGGTAGAAGGTCCAGAAAAAGATACAGAAGTAGGAAATGGTGGATCTACAGTGCTTCTACCACTCCTAGTGACTATGGCATTAAGTTCAATTCTAAATGTAGATGGTAACTTAGACTTTGGTAATAGAGGTGGTTGAGGTTGAAGAAAGGAAAAATTTGGGTTAGTGTGGAATTCAATTTCATGCAAGGGTTGTGAAATAACTTGTGCTTGACATTGCACTGAAGGTCTAGGTTGAACATACCTCTAGGCAAGTATGTTCTTAGAATTAGGTTGTACTTGAGATTGGAGTGAATGTGGTTGATGGGATTCCGTCAAGTGCGATAGCTGGGCTCTCATCTCAGCTAGTGTCACGTCTTGTCTCTACTGCATAGCAAGATTTTGTTGTTGCATATCAGCAAGAGCTTTCATGATAGACCCCAACTGGTCATCACATGTAGGCCTACATCGAGAGTATTGGGTGGGCCTAGGTTGGGGTTGCTGGTAGGCATGCTATGGATACCCGTGTGTTTGTGGAGGTGGTGCTCGGATCAGGTTGTGAAGTGGTGGTGCAAAAGATTAATGATAGGTAGGTCTTTGTGAATTTCCCAACCATGAGAAATTTGGATGATTACGCCATCCAGGGTTATAGGTTTGTGTAAATGGGTCATTGTGAATGGCGTGCAGCTCCTTCGAAGCTCTGGAATATTTAGGGAAGTTAGTGTAAGGAGGAACAAAGGTTCCTCCAACTGATCAAAGATGGCAAAAAGTATAATCTGGTAGTGCTGGTTGTGTCACAATAAGGTTATTCATAGTTTCCCTCCCTGTGGGAAACTGAGAAGAAGTGTGTAGTGCAGGTGACTGAGAGAAAGGAGATGATGAAGGTTTAGATAGGAATTTCCATACTTCACCTACTTTCTTCTCGATTTAGCCCACTTTATCCAGCTGACTAGCCACTATCTCTAAGTCTCTACTACTGGATTGGGCTTTGTGTACCCCCGAGTGTGAGTGGGAATGAGAGGACCTTCTATTAAACACGGTCATTGAAGCATTGTTAATAGAATTTTTGGCTATGCCTTCGAAGAGCTCAAAGGCTGAGTCCTCGTCATGACATAGGAAATTACCTCCACAAGCGACATCTACAAAATTCCATGTGTCATCATGGAGCCCATGATAGAAGATTTCTACCTGTTTCTAGTGTGGGACACCATGGTGGGGACACTTTCTTAGAAGCTCGTGGAATCTCTCCCAAGCCTCGTGCATCTGTTCTCTTGAGTCCTGGGTGAAGGTGGTGTTAGCACACCTTAGAGCATTGGTGCGCCCTACGGGAAAGTACTTCATTAGGAACACATGTTCCAAAGAAGCCCATGTGTCTATTGGTGTAGTTTGTGCTAAGGTTCTAAACCAGAAGGCGACTTTGTCTTTCAATGAAAAGGAGAATATTTTCATTAAAAGCATGTGCTGATCATGGCCTTGCAGACCCAGAGTTTGAGCAAGATTTTTTAGCTCCTCTAAATGCTGAAAGGGTCATCAGAAGCAAGTCCATGGAAGTGAGGAATAAGTGCGATGATGTTTGGCTTCAGTTCAGTAGCACGACCCCCATCGAGATAATGTACTATAGGCATAGGTTGTGCAACTATGGGATTACAGTAATCCCGTAGTTGAGGTCTACGAGGTTGAGGTGGTGCCTGAGGGTTTCTAAGTTGAGGTTGAGGTTGGGGGTTTGCTAAAAGATTAACAGCTTGTGCAAGCTGTTGCACCTATTGGGTAAGGGTATTCATTTGAAGTTGTGTTTCAAACAAGTGTTGAAGATGAGGCATAGGTCCTCTCTCCAGTGGTGGTTGGCTGTGGAAGTTTGGGTATGGGTGAGGTTGGAACCTATGGTTTGGTGGTGGTGGAGGTGGAGGACGTGTAGCAAGATGTGGAGGAAGTTCTTCGAAATCCTCGAATTATGCAGATTCAACATCATCCTCAAGATGAGTGGAGTAGTGGATTGAAGTTTGAGGCCTAACATGTATAGGATTAGATGTGGAAGGCATAGAAGTGGAAGCAGTAACTTGGGCATCCGCACCCAAGGGGAGTACAAGTTCAAGATTTTGGGATCTCCTACCTTCCATTAAGTCAATTTTTGAAAACGATTTTTAAAACAATCACAACACAAAGGAAGGATCAAATCTCAATCACAATTACAAAATTAGAAATCCCAAACAATCTCAATTAAAAAAAATACCAATCTAACAAACAAGTGAGATGAAATCGAATTTTCCCTAGAGGCTGCTACGCAAAGATATAGTACGCAAACAAATGTTTCAAACAATTGTACGCATCCTAAAGATAAGCCTAGTGGAGTGCAGACCTTTATAATCCACTGGGAGTCTGGATAAGACTGGCATGTGATTCTAGATCCTGTGGGTGCTAAAGGAGATGAGATAGAAATCCGTGTATGTGTATCTTATGTGATCGTGCTATGTGCATGATGGAAATTAGCATAATAATGATGAAAATCAAATAGGGTTTCAAACAAATTTTATGTCTCCTTTTTAATTCGATTCAAGTGTTTAGAGAGTGTTTTCTATGCTGCTTGTCTCGCTTTTTAAGTCTTTTCAATGCAAGAGATGGTCTTTTTAGTTAAGTCAAATGCAAGGATGGTAGGAGTTGAGGAAGGATAAGGAATGCATACCTAACTCCAGCAATTCTACAATATGTAATTGACTTAGTATTGAAATCTAGCTGATAATGATGCAACCTAAGAATGGATGCCTAATGATGCTAGATAAGGATGTGATTTTTTTTTTAATTTTTGATTTTATAATTTTTTTGAATTTTTGTATAATGCAACAAACAAAAACAAAAGAAACATAAATTGATATGGAAAAACCGCGTCCATGAGAGTAGAGAGAGATAAGGAGTCTAGAGAGCCCAAATTATTACAAGATTTGTCAGAACAGGCTCTCACGACTTATGCCTAGCAAATATATCCTAAGTAATATACCTAAATCTAAACTATACTACACTAATATACTCTAATGCAGCTCCATGGAAAAACTCCGCCAGGAAGTCAGGTCAGAATCGCAGCGAGCCTCACTAGGAAGATCTCCGCCTGGAAGAAGATGCTACTCCTACTCCTCAAGTGCTGCAAAAACAACAATTGATTAGTAAGAATCAAAGAATGTATATAAAAAAAGAATAAAAGAATCTATATACAACGAAAAATTTGAATGAATAAATGTTTATTTACAAAAGCAAAAATTATTTACAAGTAGAACAACTAAAGAACAATTTTGGCGTAAAAAGAGTTGCTTCCCCGATAACGGTGCCAAAAAATATGAAGCGATTGACCACAGTTTGTATAAAAATATGTCGTTATTGTAGTATATGTCACAAATACAAACCATTGTCATGTCAATTTTATTTAATTACATAATTTTTACTGGTTTATTCTAGGTCGTTCACTGGGAGGCAATTATTAATATACATCACTCTCTAAATCCAATATTATTCTTAATTCCAAAAAGACTAATTTCATGTACAAATATGAATGAATGGATTAATGAAAGAAAGAATGAAATAATTTATGTACAAAAGAATGAACTAAAATGCTAGCAAACATCTATTTACAAACAAGCATCAAATACTATAATTAAATACTATATTCTATCTATTAATAACTTATAATAACAATACTTACATATCTATACAATAATATGGTATAATATGTAGAATACTAACTTAACTTAATATATTAACATCTATAGTAACATATATAGTATGTACAACGACATATATAAACATTACTAAACCTTAGGAAAATTATAAACATGAACTAAGGTCAAAATAGGATCTATAGTGACATTTATTATATCTACAGTGACATATTTATCTGTTAGTAAAAGTCATATGTTATTTATATGCATATATGAGCTCAAACACTCTACATACTACGTATACATATTATTATATTATTATTTATTTACTTACATATATATACACATATAACAGTATACATATATACATATATACTATCTATACATATACATATATATCTATTATACTTACATATATACACACGCATACACAACTCACGTAGAGGCACAGAGCCTCTCCAACACTAGAAGAGTTTTAGGTTCTTTCTTCCATAGATGATTAGGTCACGATTACTATTCATCTTTAACAAAAATTAGGGTTTTTAATTAGCAGACGACCTTTTTGAATGATACACAACACGCTCAAGGGGTGGGACCAGACTTCTACTAAGGCCACCCATAATTCGTTATTAAGCCTCTTAATTCTGGTTTACGCTCATTAATGGGCCCATTCAGGCCCATGCATAGTGCTAGGCCCTTGGCCTGCACCGCACTCAAAGTCTCAAGCCAATACTCATTTCAATGTCATGCTCACAGGGGATAAGAGGTGGTTTCGGGTACTCGACGCCCGTGACGACTGAAGAGGGGGAGGAGTAAAGAAAACTTAAGGTGTTGTGCGAGCTTGTGCATTAATGATGTGGCACTTTCGTGCCGACTCACAACTGCTGCAATTCGAGCTCGCAACGTTTCTGATTGCTTGATTTTGGCCCTCAATTTGAGGGCCATAAATTAATCTAATATAAAATTAAATTATACGGTATTATAGTATTTACACAGGGCCACATGATTACACAATTTATTTTCAAAATGAATTACATTTATTATATAAATAAATTAGTCAAAGTAAGGGGTTTATCCCCATTATTTTTCATATTTAAATTTTAATTAAAGGTTAAATTAGTTAATTAATCTTACAATTGACTTAGTACATGGTTAATATATACATTAAAGTATCTAATACAAATTTTTGTTGTATTTTACATGATTTATTTTGATTTATTTACATTTAAATAGAGGATTTAGAGGTAGTATACATGTAACTTAATTCTAAATAGCCTAAAATATTATAAATATAGTTAAATTAGTGTAATTTACTTAAAATACAATCATACAAATATACAATACAATTTACTTCAATTATAACTTAATTTACTAATTTATTTTGATTTAATTTAATAACTTAGTTAATAACTTTATAACTTCAGTGTATATTCTATATACATAATTAAATTATGATACAAGGTTTCTAATATACATAATACATATATAAATATATATACACAGTATAATTAGTAGTTACATTTATATACAGGGTTTTATAAATTTAATTATGTTATAGTACTTATAAGTTAATATAATAGTGGATAATTATATAATTAAGATATATAGAGTTTAAATAATCTTAAATATGTAATTCACAATATATAATATATATAAGTTATTTAAAACTATTATACATCGATTTTACAATATATACATGTATCACTTACTATATTCCTTATAAATACTATACATAGTATTTTTGTGTATTTTGGGATTTTTCTTCTTTTCATGGGTTTTATATATTTTATGGAGGTAAGTGATGAGAAAGAAAGAAATAGATAAGAGAGAGAGTGTCTTTTTGTCATTTTTGATTTAAGGTCTTTTATTAAGTTTAGAGGTATATTGAACCATCGGCTAGTATGTTCTACTAAGCCGGGGGTTCAGAATACATGAAACTTGTTGTGAACCTAGAAAAGCACCTAATCTTCACCAAAACATGTTTATTTTATTTTTATGAAATTTTTATATGATTTTTATTTATTTACAAAATTCAGCACACTTCACGGCCTTCAAAGGGTTTTAAAGTGGAACCTAAGGCCTAGAATTCTAAACTAAAAGCTGGAAAAGTGGTTTAAGCACCTTAGAACATCCAACAAGACAAGAAGGAGGTGTTTAAGCAGTTAAACATGATTTTCCACTTGATTTCATTCAATTTCTAAATATGGGCAATCATACACTTGAATAATTAACAATAGAAATTACTTAAGGAATTACAAGCTATCTAAATGAAGTTTAAGGGCATTAATAATACATGAAAGCTTGTACAAGGTAGTAAACAACATTATAAAATAGGTTAGCTATTTAATAAACCCAAAATGTCAACCACTGCCCTATCAGATCAGACTATAAGTGGCAATCAACAAGCAACAATAGCAACTACAAATGCAATAACAGCAACTAGAACTGCAGTAGCAGCAACTCCTGTGACTCTTAGTAACTCTCAAAGAGCTACTCAGATGTCCTCCAATCAAACCAGACATTTTAAATAGTTTCCAAGGGTTGTTGTTGTAGCCATTTCCTTAGTTCGGGCAGCCTGAATTGGATTTCAGTATCAAAGAATCCCAGATTCCCAGATAAGACTTAAGAAAGTCTGATCAGGGATCACAAAGTGTCCAAATCAGAGAGTAAATTTCATTGGATTTAGGGTTGGAAAACCCTTGGATATGTAGTTGCTAAAGCAGCACTTTACTGTATGGATTAATTTTGGATTCAAAAACTAAATTAGTAAGCATTTCAAAGGGTTGATAAAGTTTGAAAATCACATTTGAAATCAAATTGAAGTGTCAAACTTTGCATCAAAACTATTTAATCAATACTCTGCGTTTCAAATCAGGAAAGTACCCTGATCTAACATCTTCCTAATGCTATAGACGACATGAACGAGGATCTTAGATCAGTCCACTAAACTCAACCCACTTGAATCCCAATTCTCTTAAACATTAAGGAATATTGACAATTCATTAGGTTTGAAATCAAAATCCCAAACAAAAATTCCACTTAAAAAGATATGGTAGAACCTCAAAACAACGAGGTAGATGTTAGTTCAACTACTCATATATAATATTTTTATGATTTTACAAAATGAAGAAAATGAAATAAAAAATAAATGTAGCATATTGTTTCTCTTTGTAATAACATATTTGCAGGTTTCATAAAGTTTTCCAAGATGGGAGATTAAAAGCGTGAAGGCAAGTAGCATAAGTATTAGGTCCAAGGCTTTTTCATGTAAACTTTCAAAGGTTGTAATTTTCATTTCATTTGAGTCTAGAAATGTTATAAAGAACCCCCAAACATAACCTATAAATAGCTAACTTAGGATCTCTACACTTAGGGTAAATTAGAAACAAAAACCTAACACTTATACTCTTATTACATGTCTAGAACAATGGTCAGACGTTTGATTTTCCACTTTAAGACGTCTGACAAGTGTCTCAGACGTCTAACATCCTATAGTTCTGCCTTCAGTTTGTGTCTTCATAAACATCAGTCGAAGCATTTTTATATCAGACGTCCATAACCTTATCCAGACGTCTAATTCATTATCTGGATGTCCTCAGATTAACCGTTAGACTAAGCATAGGACAAAAATGTATTTCCAGACTTCTGGACACACTTTCAGACATCTACCTTTGGACCGTTGCTCATGATTTTCTCTGCGTATCTCATTATAGCCATAAAATCTTTTGTCAGAAGACGTAGGGAAGTCTTTTTTGGTTTCCAAACGTCTGGTGATTTCCTTAGACGTCCATAACAACGTCTGATCCTTTAAATCTAGAATCCTGTTTGGATCTGATGAAAACAGGAATGAATCTACCCTTTATTAGACATCCAATAACATAATCAGATGTCTTATGTGAAAATATTAGATGTCCTTCTTTTGATCCAATGGAGTTAGTTTAGGATGACCTACAGTATTAGACGACCAAAATTACAATCAGACGTCTCATAAGACGTCTGATCCTAAAATTAGACGTCTGATATTGCTATCAGACTCATCATTACCCTAATTTGTGTTGGATTTCATCCTAATCTCTTGGGATTTGTCTCCAACGGCTAGGAGAACCCTCCCAAGTGTTCTTGAAGGTTCCAAACTTGCCTATAAATAGACTACAACTCTTCTTAGGCAGCACACACCTCTTGAGATACAATTCCCTTAGAAAAATCACTTGCTCACTACTCTAAGCTTCATCTTGCCCTTGTGCTATGCCAACACTCTGATCAAAGGGCAAATCCATACTCCTAGCTCACTTTGTTCTGCAAATCCTCAGGGAGTTCTTTTCATGCTTAGTAGATAAGAAAGTAATTAAAGTATTGGGGTGCTCTACAGGTGCTGTTTCAATTCTTATTTTTGTACTTTGGGTATCCGGCCTGTTGGGTCCCTGTCTCTCCATTTTGAAGGGAGAAACCTCTGTTTAGGGATTGGAGGTGGGATTTGTAATTGAGGTACACTACCCTCGTTTAAGTAGAGCGGTTAGTGGATTGATCAACTTGTGATAAAAAATCCTAAGTCAAGAGATTGGCTTAGGTGGTGGTTTTCACCCATCTTGGGTTTCCACCTAAAAATCTGGTGCCACCTTTTGTGATTGAATTTTTTGTATTACAATATTTTATAATTTCACTATTCACCCCCCTCTAGTGTAATTTCATTTGGTATCAGAGCAGGTTTTCTGCCTACAGGAGTAACATTCGCGGAAAGATCACATTGAGGGGAAGGTCATTTCCACAGGCAAATTGGAGGGGCAATCCACCACTTGACCACCACTCTTCGAAGGAACAAACTACACTTACTAGAAGCTGAGAATGAAGATGTGGCTTCAAGCCAACGATTTCTCCATTTGGGAGAATTGCGAATCCGCATACATCATTCCCAAGAAACTAGAAACAGGATACACAGTGGAGCAAATTCATCACCTTGGACTGAATGCCAAGGAAATGAACTCACTCTACTGCGCATTCAGCTCGGAGGAATTCAACCACATCAGCCAATGCAAAACCATCCACGAGATTTAGAGAACCTTGGAGGTAACTCACGAAGGTATGTCTAAAGTTAAATCCTCAAAGATAAACTTGTTATCGCAAGAATTCGAAGCTTTCTCTATGAAGGAGAATGAAAGACTTAGGGACATGTATGCCCGATTCACGTTAATCGTGAATAGCCTCAAGTCTCTAGGAAAGATATTTATAAAGGGGGAGCTTCAAGGGAAGCTCCTTCGCTCCCTTGGAGCCGAGTGGGAGCAAAAGGTAACGACAATAGAAGAAGCCAACCAAGTAGAGGATCTAGACATCAAAAATCTACTTGGGAATCTCATGGGAATCAAAAATGGAGCAAAAGAAGAAACCAATCTCATCGAAGCCAAAGAAGAAGACCTTAGCCTTCAAAGCTACTTCGGATGATGAGGTAAGTACTGATGACGAAGAATTCATTTTATTAGCTAAAAAGTTTAAAAGTTTCTCAGAAATAGAAAAGAGATTAAGGGAAGGAAAGGAGAGGAAGAACCTCTAGTTTTCTATAATTGCAAAAAGAGAGGTCACATAAGGAAAGATTGTCCCTTACTCAAAAGGGATGATGAGAAGAAACCCAAGAAGCCTTCCAACTACAAGAAGATCTCCAAGCCGAAGGGATTCAAGAAGAAGGCGTTTCAAGTAACATGGGATGACTCCACCTCCGAAGAAGAAGAGGAGGAGGAAACAAATGAAGAAACGGCATGCTTGGGATTAATGGCAACAAATGATGGTTCTGAGTCTGAATCTGAGGAACCTGAGGTAAACTCATACTCTTTAGATGAATTACAAGATGCCCTTGATTCACTATATGTAGATCTTAAGAAAATAAAAATCCAAAGCAAGGCTTTAAAAGAAGAAAACTTAGAAAATAAGAAATTAATCAATGATCTTGAAGAAAAGAATCTAATTCTTACAAAAGAAACCACTGCTTTAAATATGCAAATAAGAAATCTAATGATTGAGAAAGAGTCATTAACAAATGATTTGTATACGGCAATGAGTGAACAAAAATTTCTAAATAGAGAAGAATTACTCGACAAAATTCATGTGCTTAAAAAATCAAACTCCTTTAAAAAGGATGAAAATAGCTTACTTAGAGTAGAGATTAGGGCATTAAAAGATAAACTAGACATAATGAAAATAGAGATAAATCACCTCAAAGAAAAGTCAAATCAACTTCTTGAGGACCTAGCCAAATTTACAAAGGGGAAAGATAACTTGGACAAACTCATTACCCATCAAAAACCTTCCTCAAGTAAATTTGCATTAGGCTTTTATGAACCTAGTCTCACTTTATTTTGTAGGGATGAAAGGACATCATAATGTCAAAAATTAGATATACAAAATGAAGGATGGATGACTCAAATTAGAAAGACCTATAGAAACACGAAGTCACCATCGAAGATCTTTTGTAGGTGGAAGAAGGTCTACAAGGAAGAAGACAAGGAGACCACCGCCACCAAGGAGGCCGATGGGTGATGGACTCCGGATGCTCCAAACATATGACGGGAGACAAGCGCCTATTTTTGGACCTCCAACCTATGGATGGAGGAACGGTTATATTTGGGAACAACCACAAGGGCCATATTATTGGCCTTGGTAAAATAGGTAACCCTCTCTCTCCCATCTCAAATGTTTCTCTAGTTAAAAGACTAAAACATAATCTTTTAAGTGTCAGTCAAATATGTGATAAGGGCTTTAAAGTAGTGTTTACTTCTAAAACATTTGAAACTATGCATGCATTAACCAATGAAACCCTTCTTAAGGGAACTAGATTTAAAGGCATTTATGTTGTAGAATTTGATAAAAATGGCACTTATGAATGTCTTATAGAAAATGATGAGTTAAGTATATGGCATAAAAGACTAGGACATGTTCATATGAAGCTGGTTCAAAAACTAGCTAAACATGAACTAGTCCGAGGTCTTCCTAAAGGAAAATTTTCAAATGAGCCTATCTGTGATTCATGTAAATTAGGTAAGATTATGAAATCTAGTTTTAAAAGCAAAGAAGTTATATCCACATCAAGACCTTTAGAACTACTTCATCTAGATCTGTTTGGACTTACAAAATATGAGAGCCTCAGTGGATGCAAATATTGCCTTGTAATTATAGATGATTTTTTGAGATTTTCATGGGTCTCCTTCTTGAGATCTAAAGAAGGAGTATTTTCCGTCTTTTCTATTTTTTGTGGGAAAGTTAAAACTGAAAAAGGCTATCAATTCACTCGTATCCATAGTGATCATGGGGGCGAGTTTGAAAATTCCTTGTTTGATGATTTTTGTCAAGAGAATGGTATTGCTCATGAGTTTTCTTTTCCCCAAACACCTCAATAAAATGGGGTGGTTGAGAGAAAGAACTGTACTCTTCAAGAATATGCTCGAACATTGCTCATAGACTCGGGGTTACCGAAGTACTTTTGGGTTGAGGTGGTTAACACGGCTTGTTACGTGTTAAATCACACCTTAATTCGATCCGGGTTGCAAAAAACTTGTTTTGAACTATACTATGGGAAATACCCAAAATTAGTTATTTTAAAGTTTTTGGATGTTGATGTTTTGTTTTGAATACCTGCTCTAATTTAGATAAATTTGATGCCAAAGGTGAAGAAGCCATCTTTATTGGTTATTCCTCACATAGTAAGGCATATTGGGTTTTTAACAAGACCACATTAATAGTGGAGGAAACCCTCCATGTTTACTTCGATGAATCTCCTCACTCCTCCATTGACCGAGTCAATATGGATGATGAAGATGATTCTACTATTGATGTGTCTAACATTCCAAACTCCAATATCCATAATCTTCCAAAAGATTGGATATATCAAAGGGATCATCCCGAAAGACAAGTCATTGGAAGTGTTTCTAATGGCGTTAAAACCCGTCTTGTTTTAGTTGCTCCTTTGGTCTCTCTGCCTTTGTATCTCAAGTTGAACCCAAGAGTGTCGAGGAAGCGTGCTTTGAAGAACCTTGGATGATGGCCATGTAGGAGGAATTCAACCAATTCCAAAGGAATGAAGTCTGGGATCTAGTACCTAAGCCTGAAGGGCAAACGGTAATAGGTACCAAATGGGTATTCTAGAATAAGTTGAATGAATCCGGTACCGTCATTCGGAACAAGGCTCGACTGGTAGCACAAGGGTACAACCAAGAAGAAGGAATTGATTTTGATGAGACCTACACTCCTGTAGCTCGACTCGAATCAATTCGCATGCTTCTTGCTTATGCCGCCTTTCATGGCTTTAAACTCTTTCAAATGGACGTTAAGAGCACGTTTCTTAACGGATTCATTAAGGAGGAAGTTTTTGTAAAACAACCTCCTGGTTTTGAGTCTCATGATAAGCCTCATTTTGTCTACAAATTAAACAAGGCACTATATGTCTAAACCAAGCTCCTAGAGCTTGGTATGAAAGGCTCAAAGACTACTTGTTAAAAGCAAAATTCTCTATAGGGGAAGCTGATTCCACATTATTCATTAAAAGAAAAGGAAAAGACATTTTATTAGTTCAAATATATGTAGATGTGTAGAAAGTTTTCAAAAATTATGCAAGAAGAATTCGAAATGAGCTTGATGGGTGAACACAAGTTTTTCTTGGGCTTGCAAATCACTCAGCTCGAAATTGGAACCTTTGTGTATCAATCAAAATACACAAAGGAGATGCTGAAGAAATTTGAAGTGATCAAAAGTAAAGGGAAGAACACTCCTATGAGTGTCACAACTTCCCTAGACTTGGACGAATCAGGTATGCCCATAGATCAAAAGCTCTATCGTAGCATGATTGGATCTTTACTGTATTTAACTTCCAGTAGACCTAATATTTTGTTTAGTACTTGCCTATGCGCTAGGTTTCAATCAAACCCTAAACAATCACACCTAAATGCTGTAAAACGAATATTTAGATATCTAGTTGACACATCTGCTTATGGCTTATTCTACCCTAGGAGTCCACAATTCAACTTAGTTATATATAGCGATGCGGACTACGCAGGTAGCGGCACCGATAGGAAGAGTACTAGTGGGACGTGCCAATTCTTGGGCGAATCACTAGTCTCTTGGTTCTCAAAGAAAAAATCTAGTGTAGCCCTATCAACTACGGAAGCTGAATACATAGCCACCGCACTAGCATGTTCTCAAGTGCTTTGGATGAAAAATACTTTGAAGGATTTTAACTTGATATTTAATAAGATAAAAATATTATGTGACAATACTAGTGCTATCAACCTTTCAAAAAATCCCATGCATCTCTCGTACAAAACATATTGATGTTCGACATCACTTTTTGAGAGATAATGTACTTAATGGAGAAATCAAGGTTGAATTTATTTGTACTGAATTGCAATTGGCTGATATTTTCACTAAACCTTTGAATTATGATCGCTTTAATTATATACGTAGGAAACTAGGCATATGTAAGCTAAGTGATATTTGAAGAATTTAGTGACTTAATGGAACTTCCTTTGTCATGAGCATAGATGGAGCCTTGACTTTACTAAGTTAAAAGCCTTCATTCTCAGTTCAAACATCAAAATGCACATTCTGTGCAATATCAGACGTCTGATTAAACTAGCAGATGTCTTATACATAAAAATTCATCGTCTGAAGATCTGGGACAGACGATGATTTCATCTATCGAAAGAGCTGATAAAAGAGCTATTTCAGACGTCCGTCATCCTTCACAGATGTCTGGGGCATTGTCCAGATGTGTTGACAGGCGTCTATCTGTGAGTCAGAACATGTATTCTGAGTCGGACGTCTAATTCTGTGGTTAGACGTCATATAGGTCGCTTGACAGTAAAATTGGACGACCCTATAACTTTAGAGTAAAATCCAAGAAGGTCTATCTGCAGAAATCAGATGTCTAATTTTAGATTTAGACGTCTTGTATGTCGTCTGATACAGAAATCAGATGACAACCTGGAGAATAAATCATTTTCTAGGGAGGGATGCCTGCAGAAATCATACGTCTAATTTTTGAATTAGTCATCTGATATATCGTCTAATGGTTAGAACAGACGTCACCATCAAAAGGGCTAAAATCCCAAAAGTCCAATCCCGACGTCTGACATCATCTCCAGACGTCTAATCTGGGAAAAATCTGCGATTTGCATCTGTTCTTTGGATGGTTTGAAATGCAAATCTCCCAAACTTCAGGGGGAGACTTGCTTCGTGACCTTGGGATATAACATCCCCTTTGCAAGGTCCCACTCTCCTCTCTCAAAACCCTATCGCTCTCCCTCACACCCGACGGCCCACAGCTACAGTTGGCAAAGCTCCTCTCGCCGCCAGAAGACCGTCGCGCCTCCTCGACGACTGGCGGAGCTGTTGCTCCTCTGCGCGTGTCCTCCCTGCCTCTTTACCACTCATTTGGAGGCCTCCCTCCTCCTGTGGGTATACTCTCTCAACTCTTAGGGCATCTCCACATTCTTTTGCCCACGACCTTGTTAGCCCTAGCTGCATCTTGTTCTCTTTCTTGATTCACTCGGCTTACTTGCGTATTTCATGACATTGTTAGCCCTAGAACCCAAACCCTCGATCAAGCTGACATTGTTAGCCCTAGCTGCATCTTCTATGGCAAGGGTATTACCTCACGAGATTCAAGGTGACATTTTAGTGGCTTGAATCCAAAGGTATATTGCCACAACTACATGGCAGGTTGTATTGCCTCAGGGCATACTGCCACATGTTTATTTATCAATGATGATTGCATCTCTATTGTTTGAATCTATGTTGTTGAAGTTTTTTTTTGGTTGAATGTTGTTTGGTTGGTTGAATGTTTTTGCATGGATGTTTTTACAGGTATTCTATCATCAAAACACCACCCTTTTCTTCCAAAACCTAACTACCCATTCCACCAAATATGCCTCCCCATAGGAAGCAAGCTGAGGGCTCTTCCACCTCCTCTTCCACCTATTTGGCAGATCAGCTATGGGATGACATCGCTAGGCAGCGATTTTGTCGCTTCGCGAATGCCAAAATTAAATGCCCTCATTTTATTGTTTGGAATGATTTTTCTCATTTAAACCTTCGGGAACACTTCCAAACTCTCCATCTCTTCCAATATTTTGACCGTCAATTCCACTCTGGCATTGGAACTCTTGGTGTGTTCCCTGATCTTTGTCATCTCTTTTATGCCAACATCATTGAGGACTACAGCAACGATGAACTTGAACTCCATACCCGCTTATTTGGTTGCGAAATCCACATCACATCTGAAACTATTTCCGACCTTCTAGCCATCCCCAATGAGGGAAGTGACTTCAATGACATTCTGAGGCAATACGACCTAGAAGTCATCAATCAAGAGTTAGTCCTCCCTGAAAAATATGTTGAAAATCTTGGCACCCTACCTTGCAAAAACCTCAAACCCCTTCCATGTCTACTCTCTCACATTTTTGGGTGGGACCTCCTAAACAAATTAGGAGGTTTTGATTACATCTCGCGCCAACACAAGGAGCTCCTTTTTGCGGCCGTTCGTCATATTCCTTTCAATTATTGCCGCCTCATTGTTCGCGTCATGAATGAAGACCATGGGGCATCACGTTCGTTTGGGCCTATTCCATCCAAAACTTTTTCAACCCATCAGATTTCCATAACTGACTAGGCTGTTGACAAGAAGATTGAGCCTTACAACCGGGCCACAGTCGCCAAGATGCATATACTTAGGGAGCATCTTGAGCCCGCCAATGAGCCCATTGAAGAAGAGCCCCTTCCACCCTTTCCAGACTTCCATGAACCACGACCCCTTCAAATAGAAGCTCCCTGCTCGAGCTTTCATGAAGCATGGGATCCGACCACAGATTCCCTCTCCTCTGACATCTCCCTCCTGCTGCGTCGAACCAGCGAGATGTACACCTACATGGGAAGCATGCGTCGCGACATCGACAATCTTAGATCAGATGTTCAAAATTTGCAGATGGGACATGGACCTGCTCGTCATCGCCGTCGCCGCCAAGATCACGAAGAATAGTTTAGTGTTTCTATTTTTCTTTCTTTTTCCTTTTTCCAAGATTGTATTAAGGGGCCTTGACCCCATACTTAATAATTTTGGGAACAATAGCTAGTCCATGCTTAAATGTTTCTATTCCTAATCAATTTTCTTTAAATGCCTTGTCATCTTTTAGGCATGCAATTTTATTAATGCACTCAATTTTCTAGATGCCACTCTTGTAGTTTGGGTTTCAACTCCCTTTAAGTACCCTTCATGATGATATTCAAAAAGGGGGAGAAGAATGTAGGTAAAAACCTAGGGAAGAATATAAAATCAAACAAACTTCTGAAATAGATATAGACTACTAAGTACAACCTTTAGGGGGATAAAATAGGAACCTACAGCTATATTTTGAAAATCATCAAAAAGGGGGAGATTGTTAGTTCAACTACTCATATATAATATTTTGATAATTTTACAAAATGAAGAAAATGAAATAAAAAATAAGCGTAGCATATTGTTTCTCTCTGTAATAACATATTTAAAAGTTTCATAAAGTTTTCCAAGACAGAAGATTAAAAGCGTGAAGACAAGTAGCATAAGTATTAGGTCCTAGGCTTTTTCATGTAAACTTTCAAAGGTTGTAATTTTCATTTTATTTGAGTCTAGAAATGTTGTAAAGAGCCCCCAAATATAACCTATAAATAGCTAACTTAGGTTCTCTACACTTAGGATAAATTAGAAACAAAAACCTAACACTTATACTCTTATCAGACGTCTAGAACAATGGTCAGACGTCTGATTTTCCACTTTAAGACGTCTGACAAGTGTCTCAGACGTCTAACATCCGATAGTTCTGCCTTCAGTTTGTGTCTTCATAAACATCAGTCGAAGCACTTTTATATCAAATGTCCATAACCTTATCCATATGTCTGATTCTTTACTTGGACGTCCTCAGACTAACTGTTTGACTAAGCATAGGGAAAAAATGTATTTCCAGACATCTGGGCACACTTTCAGATGTCTACCTTTGGACCGTTGCCCATGATTTTCTCTGCGTATCTCATTACAGCCATAAAATCTTTTGTCAGAAGACATAGGGAATTCTTTTTTGGTTTCTCAGACGTCCATAATGACGTTTGATCCTTTAAATCTAGAACCTTGTTTGGATCTGATGAAAACAAGAACGAATCCACCCTTTATTAGACGTCCAATAACATAATCAGACGTCTTATGTGAAAATATCAGACGTCCTTCTTTTGATCCAATGGACTCAGTTTAGGATGGCCTATAGTATTAGACGACCAAAATTACAATCAAATGTCCTATAAGACATCTAATCCTAAAATTAGACGTCTGATATTACTGTCAGACTCATCATTACCCTGATTTGTGGTGGATTTCATCCTAATCTCTTGGGATTTGTCTCCAATGGCTAGGAGAACCCTCCCAAGTGTTCTTGAAGGTTCCAAACTTGCCTATAGATAGACTACAACTCTTCTTAGGCAACACACACCTTTTGAGATACAATTCCCTTAGAAAAATCACATGCTCACTACTCTTAGCTTCATCTTGCCCTTGTGCTATGCCAGCACTCTGATCAAAGGGAAAATCCATACTCCTGGCTTACTTCGTTCTATAAATCCTCAAGGAGTTCTTTTCATGCTTAGTAGATAAGAAAGCAATTAAAGTATTGTGGTGCTCTATAGGTGTTGTTTCAATTCTTATTTTTGTACTTTGGGTATCTGGCCTATCGGGTCCCCATCTCTTCATTTTGAAGGGAGAAACCTTCATTTAGGGATTGGAGGTGGGATTTGCAATTGAGGTACACTACCCTCATTTAAGTAGTGTGGTTAGTGGATTGATCACCTTGTGATAAAAAATCCTAAGTCAAGAGATTGGCTTAGGTGGTGGTTTTCACCCATCTTGGGTTTCCACCTAAAAATCTGATGCCACCATTTGTGATTGATTTTTTTGTATTACAATATTTTATAATTTCACTATTCACCCCCCCTCTAGTGTAATTTCAGTAGATTCTCCTTGGCTCTCCCACACATTGAAAATCATGAAGACCTCCATTCAATCTCAATTTCACCATGGCTCATCTAAGGAAAAGTTTACCAAGAGAATTCATCTTAGATTCACTACCATGGACAGATCTATTAAAAAACATATCGATTTTCTTCATCAAACACTCTTTAAAACCCAAGTTGATCAAAATCTCACGATTTCGCATTTAAAATCAAATCAAAATCAGATCATGCAAATCAATTCCATTTTAAATCAAGATCAGGGGTCTTTGTGAACAAAATGACATGAATGGGAGACCCCTAGGTGGCTTTTGAGCGCAAATCCTCATCTCAAAAATCGAAAGCAATGGGATGAGGATTTGACTCTAGTGAATGGGTGGATTGCGAAATAAAATTAAGGGACATCAGAAAGCAAAGCAAAAACATGAAGAGGGGAGGATTAATGATCAGTGGGGGAGGCAAAATCATCTCCGTTGATCTGAAGTGATCAAAGGAGGTGGAGTGTGAATTCTACTCTACTCTACTCCTATCTAACTACTAAATCTGCAATCAAATCAAAACAATCAAATCAAAACATGTTTGCAACTGATTGTAGTCCTAGCTTACTCTTATTATCACTATAGCTACAATTGAAAATAGCAAATCCTAATCTAAATGGAAGAATGGGACCTATGGAGAAGATCTGTAGTTGCTAGCTGCAGCGACGAAGGGGGGAGGATCTCCAGCGGATTAAAAGTCCACTAGTAAAACTCAGGGTCACCCTCAGGTGCTATGTGGTCCTTAGCGGTGAGGAGAGTCGAAGAAGTTGGAATTCCTTTGCTCATGGCTACAGAACAAGGTCAGGTGGAGAGGAGAAACTAGAGAGGATGAAGATATTAGCCTCAAGGAAGTAGGAGAGGAGGTTGATCCTTTACGCATGAGGCAATGGAGGTGCTTAACTAGAACGATCATTAAATCAAAGCACCGTAGTGGTGTGATTAGATGATTAAGGTGTGGGCGGTGGTGATGAGAGGAGAGGAGCACCTGCAAGTTCAAATCAAAAGTGGGTCATTGGATCAGATCTGGGAGGAGAGGTGACCACACACACCAAGTCGCACGAAGGTTCGATTGATGGGGAGCAATCGATCAAGCGGTTCAAGGGATGGATAGCTAGGATGGACGGTGTTCTTCACAGCTATAGTGCACGCGAGCAGTAGGTGGCTTGAAGGCTCTATTGGTGAAATTGTGCGAAAGGTCCTCAAGTGAAATGATGGAAATATTTTAAGGCAGCCCATTAGTGGTTAATAATGGTTATAGAGTTGTCCCTATGGGCTTGCAAATAGGTTCCTACAGCCTTCAAGTAGGTCCTTAGAGGTTTTCTAGTGAACAAAATGTGATGTGTGAAGGACCTAAATGCAAATCCTTAATTGCAAGGCCCTACTGATGTGCAAATGCAACCAAGTTTTTAATGAAGCTTAATTGAACAAATTAGAAGTTAATTTCACTTTTGATTTGAACTTTTTGAACTCAGTTGTGTGTTCAATTTGTAATTGGATCATCATTTTACATTTATTAATAGAATATCTCATTTATTGACCTAGTTATGCAATTTTAGCATAAAATTGATGTCTTAGGTCTTTTTCTCTATTTCCCACACTTAACCCTTTTCATGTGTTAATTCCATAGTGTTTAACCTAGTTTCTAGCTTAACTTAGGTGATTTAGCTATGATGAGTCTCAACTCATTATATTGCCTTGAAGAAGAATGCAACAACAATCCTTGCAGCTTGAAATGTGAAATTTGGGAATTAGGAGCAAGAAGATAATTTTTGCTTGTGTTGTGTGCAAATGACACACACAAGGTGTTTTAATAAGCCACTAAACACCTTCCCTATGATTATTAGCCGTTAGGGGCAATTTGGGAAGATTAGAGATAGGATTAATTGCAAAATAGCCATTCAGATTGGTCACAATGGTTAGTTGGTACCGATACTAAAGTTGTGGTACCGGTACTAACTACTCACTGATTAACCAGTAGTCAGCCCAACAATGCTTGGGTATTGGTACTCAGTGCTTACAGTTGAGTACCAACTGAGCCACTAGGTATTGGTACTCATGATGAGTATCGGTACTTGTGCCTCATAGATTTGGGTCCTGTGACCTACATGTACTGGTACTCATGATAAGTACCGGTACTTGTAAGGTCTAGGTACTTCTCAAGTCTTCAAACTGTGAGCATCTTGTATCGGTACTCATGAGGAGTACCAGTACTTATTGTTCACAGTTTGGGACTAAAACCCAAACCTGTTTCAAGTACCAAGAATGAGCTTTGATCGCAATCTAAGTGATTATGAGAGAAAATGCATGGTCAATACTTCAACAAAATGATGTATTTTCAAATGAATAGCTAAATGGAAGAATGATTCCTAATTATCTCTATTTTGATTTTAATTCCTAAGTCATTTATCTTGTTAAGAGACATATACAATCTAGATTACAGAAAATATGAACAGAAAGAAACAGTTTTCAATCTTCATGCCATCATTACTTCTTTCATCCATCCTTAGATCCTGTTATTTCCTAAAAATAACACTTCATAAACTCACTAGGTTTAAAATGGTTTTGTTAACACCAAAACATTCAAGAGAAGTGGAACTAGGTTCCAACATGTGTGAAATTTGACAGAAGAATTTTGCAAGGGATGCAAGTTTTTGAGTCGGAAACTACGCCAAATAGTTTTCAGGTTGCAAAAAGAGATCAAGTCACCTGACTCATCATGAGTTCAAGTGGAATTTAGAGAAAGATACTTGATCAAGTCTAAGAATAGACCCAGAAATTATAGAAATTGGATCCGCATTCTACCCTCTACTTTGTTAAAGATTAAATCACATTGTACTTGAAATGAATCTTTCAACCTAAGTGTCGATTTTCAAAATTTCCTCAAAAAGCTTTCAACATTTTTATTTTTTTTGGGTATGCATGTAGAAAATGAAATAAGAAAATTGCATGTTTTTGGGTTTTGAAAATCTTGATTTGATTGTCAAAATTTTAAAACATCCCCCACCATGCTTAAGATGTGGCATGTCCACATTCAATTGGAAGGGAAAAGGGATTACCTTGATGAAGGTAGTCAAAATTATGATAGGCAAAACTGCTGAAAAAAACAAAAAGCGGGAAAAATGATGGGTTACCTCCCATCCAATCCTATCTTTTAAGCCATTTAGTTGGGCGTGAATTGTAATGCATGGAAGATGGACAATCATGTAAATAATTGGACGCTTGAATGTCCTCAAGAAAGGTGTCTTCCTCAGGATCCCTTAAAAGATGATTGGTAAAGATATAGGGATCAAAATGAAATGGAAGATTGAAAGAATGACCCAACTCTGGTCATGGTTTGAATTTATGATGAAAGCCAAACTTGGATGGGTTGGGTGGTAGGTCCAATGGAAAGGGAGGGGGAGAGAAGTCAATGAGATGCAGGGTGGGTGAAGTTGGTGTGGATGCTTTTGGTGTTAAATCAAGAAGATTAAAAGAGTAAAAGTCAAACCCTACTTGATCTAAAATATCTTGGACCACAAAATCATATTTGGAATATGAATCAATAGAATTTGTATCAATGGTGGTCAAAGCAGAGTAGGAATTGATCATCATAGATTTCTCAAGTACCTCTTCCATTTCATTATCAATGTACTAAAAAAATTCATGATCAATTGATCTCTTGGAAGCTTTGAAAATATCTAATGAGGTAGTCTGGTTACTGCAACTTATAGCCATTTTCCCAAAATGACAATGGATATTATTAGCTTTTACGATAATCAGAAAAGGTCTTCCAAGGATGATAGGGGCATTTGTGAGAGCCTCAGGTACTTCTATGTCAAGTTCCAGAAAATCAACCGGAAATAGACAATTCCAGATCTTCATAATACTATCCTCGACAACTCCCTGCGATTGCATGGTAGATCGGTTTGTCAATTGAAATTGAACCTTAATAGGTTTTAATTCACCGAATCGAAATTTCTTTAGTAAAGTCAGGGGAATGAGATTAATAGAGGCACCTAAGTTTAGAGGGGCACAATAAAAGGTGGTGTCATTTATGGCAATAGAAATGAGTTGTGCACCTGGGTCCTTTTTTGTGAGAGGAAGCTTGCTCTGTACAACTGAGCTTAGTGTCTCAGAAAGGACCACCCTTTCTAGATTCTGTGCCTGCTGCTTTGTAGTACACATGCCTTTCAAAAATTGAGCATAGGTAGGGAAGGCATCTAGGAGGGGGATGTTAGTCTCAACTTGCCCAAATAAGTCCAAAAGATCTTGGTGGGAGGGCTCTAATTTCTTTCTCTTAGAAGGATTGGATTGCAGTGCTTGAGGGTGAGTAGGATTTGAATCTTGTGTTTTTGGTGGTTCTTTTTCTTCTTCTTGATTGGGGTTAGGAGAGTCAATTTGCATTAGTTGAGAGTAGGTTTCATCAGTTTGATGTGAAGGCCCTAAATCAGTGGTGGTTTTCCCACCCCTCAATGTATCTGCATATGCAGTTTGGTTATGCCTCGGAGGACATGGGGGGGCCTATTGTTGATAGAAACCAAGTTGGTGCTGAGGTATCGGGTTAATAGGAGGCTAAGTAGTGTGGTTCTGATGTTGATTTCCACCAGGATATTGGTTCCTTTGATTGATAGGGTTGGGTATGGGTGGGATGGTAAATGTCCTGCAGGTCTCTAGGTTGGAGTAACCACAACTTGATCGTGGAGATTGTTAATAACATAGGTTACTTTTCTTCTTTTGCTTTGCATATCCCGTAGGGTTTTCATCATCTAGTCATTGATGTCTTCTTGAGATGGCCCAGATTGATAAGAAGTCTAATTTGAACCATACTCTCCAAACAAGTTTTGTTGTTGGTGAGGAATCGGATTGGTCTAGGAGTAAGTCAGATAATTCCACCAATTAAAGGAATTTTTAAATTGCTCCTGGAAGGTGGAGATACTTTTTGTGGGGAGATGATTTGGATATGTGTAATTCCCCATTGAACCATTAAAAGCCTCGGAATATTGATTATACTTAGAATGGGCAGTATTTAGATTATGCAAATTTTCTCTCTTTGGGGTGTTAAATGGGGTTAGATGTGGAACCCGTGGAGCTTGGGTAGGTTTGTTATAGCCCTAGTTAGTTGTTGTTGATTAACTTGTAGTTGAGCCATCTGCTCAGCTATCATGGAGTAGAGATGAGGTGGGGGGGCTTGATTAGGTAGCTCCAAGGTGGATAGATGGGCGATAGAAAAATCAGCATGTGGGTTAGAGGACCTATTTTGCTTTTCCATTTTTTTTTTAAATGCAAAGAACAAGAATAATATGGGAAAAGAGGTCTTTGGTGTGGGGGGCAAAATCAAGTGGTCCCTCCAAGAATGGAGTTTGGGACCATCGTCTGTGCAAAAAATGGAAGAAACGGGGAGGAGAGCAGGGAGAGATGAGAGAAAGTGTGCAATCAAGCAACAAAATTCTTGACCTAACTTAAATGTAACTCCCTAAAAATTAACCTAAGACTTGGTCTATTTAGGAAATAGGAAATCAGTAGTGGATATCCGTTCTCTCAACAAATTTGGTTAGGCTGTATACAGGGAAGGTTGGGCCCAAGCATGTCCTAGGAAAATCACTGGGGGCTTGTGTAAACTTGCACCTGGTCATTTGACATGGCCCCATTGCCTGGTACCAGATATAGATGAAAGAATTGATACCAACTAAAGAAAACTTAAAACCTAGGTAGCAAGCCTAAGTTTGATGAAACCTTAGGGGTCAAATTGCTACAAAATTTTAATTAGGTTTAGGAGGCTAAAGTGCACAAGAAATGTGTGTTGGTGCAAGGGCACCATGATCGTTGCATTTGATGATAACAAAACACTTGTTATTGAACATTTGCATTCAGGTCCATGATTTCAGGTCAATTGCAAATAGATACAAGTGTGAAGGACCTCAAGCTCGTGTTCATGGTGGATTGGAGGAGCTCATTGGAGGAGAAGGAGCTTCGCTTGGAGCAAGAGCTTGAAGATAGACATGAAGAATAGGATAGATGTTTATTCTATTCATGTACTTTGCTTTTTTGTTCTTTGCTCTCTATTTCTTAGATCATATGTTAAAAAGCCTTAAAGTGGCCTACCTTAAGTCCTAGGATTGCCTACTAAACCCAAGGACACTTAGACAACTCTCAGAGAACTTAGAAAACCAAAGTAGGCTTCAGACAACCTGATCAGACGTCCAATCTAGACATTAGATGTCTGATCCTTGACTTTAAGACGTCTAACTATTTGATCAGACATCCAAACATCTAGGCTGGACTTGGTGCCTTCTGTCTATTGATTCCAGATGACTAGCCTTTAGTCTAGACGTCTTAGTAGACGTCTGATGACATTGCCAGACGTCTAATTAGTGGAACGTTGGCTTAGAAATATGTTCTTTGAGGATTGACCCTTAATCTTCTATTAGACGTCCGTAGAGGACCTTAGACGTCTGATATATAGACTTTACCCTTGATTAAGCCAAAATCACTTATGAACATAGATATAGCCGTTTGTGCCTTGGGAAATCCACTCCCGTAGTAATCTAGGTTTCCAAACATCCAGACTTAGTGCTAGACGCCCAAGATGCCATCTGGTTGACTTTCACTAGAACCTTGTTTAGGTATGAATCAAGTCTGCAAGGAAACCCATCTAGAATTAGACATCAGATTTAGTTTCCAGACGTCTTAAGAGTGATTTTCAGACATCTAATTCTTGACCCAGACATCTGATAACACTGTTAGAATCATTTATGACCCTAATTCTGGCCCAATCTACGTTGGGTTTCTTCCCAACGGCTATAGAAGCCTTCCAAGGCCTTCCAAAGCCATCTATAAATAGAGGGGGAGCCCTCCTTTGTTAGACACACTAAGACACACCAAGAAATACCATTTCCACATCCATTTGTGTTATAGAGAAGCTATTCTCAAGAAGGGAAGTGATCTTGCTCTCCAAAGCCCCATTCGTCAAATCTGAGAGCTTCGATACTCTGCCAAGATCACACCCATGCACTTCCATCTAAGGGAATTCCTTCTTTGTCTATAGAAGCTAGTTTTATTCACTTTACATTATGGCTCTATAGGATATTTGTATTTGTTTTTGCTTAGGTATTCACTTTGTGAATTCCCATTTCCTTCACGAGACAAAAACCTTTCATGAAGAGAAGGGGCTTGAGGTACGCTACCCTCGTTCAAAGTTGCTTCGATTGTATTGAGGTTGAGTCACCCTCATTTTAAGTGACTCGTTAGTTGATTTGATCGACTCGGTCGATCGAAAAATCCTAAATTGAGAGGCTTAGTCGTGGTTTTTACCCCAGTTTGGGTTTCCACCTAAAAATCCTTGTGCACTTGTGATTGTTGTTTTTGTGAGATTATCTTTTTATATTTTCCACATTATATTTCATATCATGCAAACCTCACCCCCTCCCATAGGGAATTTACATTTGGTATCAGAGCAGGTCTTGTGAATCGGCATAACAACCCGGCAAGGACTCGATGGAGGGAAGCATCATTGCCACATGACATTCGGAGGGGCAATCTACTATCTGACCAACCTACTTTAATGGGAGCAATTAAGAATATTGGAAATTGCATATGAGTATGTGGCTCCAAGCCACCAACTTCGCACTATGGGGTCGATGCGAAACCCCATACAAAGTCCCGGTGAGACTAGAGGGAGGCTACTCGCAGCAGCAAACCTACGAGCTTTCCCTCAATGCAAAAGAAGTGAATGCGTTGTACTGTGTGCTCAGCTTGGAGGAGTTCAACCGGATATCTCAATGCGTCACTGCATATGAGGTATGGCACACTTTAGAGGTAACATATGAAGGTACCTCTAAGGTAAGAGCTTCTAAAATTACCATTTTATCTCAAGAATTTGAATCTTTTTCGATGAAATCTAATGAAACTTTGAGTGAGATGAACACTAGGTTCACTCTCAGGGTGAATAATTTGAAAGTTTTAGGTAATACCTTCATAAAGGGGGAGCTTCAAGGAAAGCTACTCCATTCTCTTGGACCAGAATGGGAGCGAAAGGTCACTGCCATCGAGGAGGCAAATGACGTAGAAGAACTCAACATGGAGGATCTCTCAGGAAATCTCATGGCCTATGAGACAGAGATGAAGCAGAGGATGAAGGACACACCAGAGCCGAAGCCAAGAAAGAGTTTGGCCTTTAAAGCCACGTCAAATACCAAGGTAAGTTCCAACGACGAAGACCTTAGGATTTTACTTAAGAAATTTTCCAAGTTTTGTAGGGATTCTAAGAGAGAAAAGAAAGTGAAGAAGGAAAAGAAGTAAGGTAGCCTGAGAAGTTCTGATGGGAATACAATCATGAGCCCTAACTAGCCCAATTTTGTCTGATAAAGTTGATAAAAGCTCCTATAACCATCAGAGGGTTCTATATGCATAATGTTCTATTTTGAGAAGATAAAAAAATTGGGGTTATTTCTGTGATTTTAAGTGCATTTCATATCCACGTGGAATTCCAAGGGTTAATTAAAGGTCAAATGGTCATTAATGTCTAATAAGAGGGTTCATACAGACAAAAATGGGTTTTCATGCATTTCAAGAATTAATGGACATCTGAAATCCTAATTTCAGACTCGCTTAATTAACTGAGGTTCTAGTTAGGATAAAATTCATCTAAACCTTCTAAAAATCATATAAAAATATTCCATAAGGTCTGGTATCCTTGATTTGACCACCTAAACCTATTTTGACCTAAAACAGAGTCTCAGATGGACAATCACCCTAATTTGTATTTCTATCCAAATTTCTTAGTTAAACTTTGTCAAAACTGAAATTTGACTTCACCATCATATTCTTGAGATCCAAATTAGGTTTGTACCAAAATTTGGGCCCAATCAGAGTCTATCTTGACCTAGTTTGCATTTTGATCCTCTTAAACTTATTTTCTCTCTTATAGCCCCTCAAGTTTTGAAAACTTTACGAAATGCCCCCTAGGTTTATGTTTGTTCTTTGCATTTGGATCTCTATCACCATGGCAAGTGTGAACCCAAAGAGGCCAAGCTTTAATCAAGAATTACTCCCTGATTTCTTGGTTAATCTCACAAATTTAGAAGGGACTCCTAAGAAGATCCTCTTCATTTTGGACCACATCTCGACCTTTGATTCTTGTCCAAAAGTTCATGCGTACTCTTTGAATCCCACAAAACCTCCGTTCACCCTCTTCTGGCCATCCAACCATCAAATTGGACGGCCCAACTTCTTCCTATCTTCCTCAGGCACGTCTCCAGTCAAAGAGAGGATGTCTCTCTGCCTCGTTCATCATCACCACCTCGTTGTCCCTTCCTCCTTCTCTGACTCCGATCAGACACGACCAGAGCTCTCCAACCTTTGTCCTCTCCTTTAAGACCTTCTATCTATTCCCCTACTCCTCTACATCATTCTCCCTTGCTCGCACTTCAAATCAACCACCGACACGCACCCACGCCTTCCATCTTCCTTCGCTCCAGTGATGCTCCGATGAAGCTTTCCCACCGCTCCACCACACACTCGCCGCCAACACCTCCATTAGCTCCACTTCGACTCCATCGTCAAAAGCTCTAACCTAATTTGGGCTTTTGGCCACTCACTCACCCCATTGAACACCTCCACCTTCGCATTCACTTTTCGACATAGCCACGCTCACACACGACTCTCACACCACTCCACACCCACCATTGCACTCGCTGCATCAGCATGAAGCTCTTGAGCATTTTTGACATTGGTGCAAGGCCATTTTCATCTTTGCAGGTCTTCGTGGTTTTCTAGCATTAACGACCTTCTTCCGCGACTTCAGGAGCAAGCTACAGCACATGTTCCTCCTCACCTGCACCTCCAAGTCACGTGGAACTCTCCCAGGAATGCACCCAGGTCTTCAATGGGAGGAGTCCCCCTTCCGTTCGACTACAATTGAGAGATTCACCAGTTGTTACTTCATGTGAAGGACTGAAGGAAGGATAATCCCACATCGTGGGATTAGGAGCTACAAGTCAAAGATAAAACCAATTTGTGCCATTACCTGGTTGCCCAAGAACACCAGAGGTCAGGTCCCCACTCACGCACCTCCTCGCGCTTGCACGCCTTGCCTGCGGTTCACTCACGTGGGTCTGGTCCAAGTCTGGATCTGATTACCTAATTAGGTAGGTTTGAGAAGAGAAAAAGAGAGAGAGAGGAGGGTTTTTGCCCTCAACTGTGCACTCTCTACACTTAGTCGCTGAGAGACCCTTTGTGCCTCTGTGCTGTGGCTCTCCTTGAGGCTTGAAGAGAAAAAGAGAGGCCTTTGCCTCTGTGCGTAGCCGCTGAGGCTTGAGAAAAAGAAAGAGAAGAGGCCCTGGAGCCTTTTAATGGCACTGGAGCTGGGTGTCAGTTAAGATGTCTGAGTGCCTATTCTGTCGTCTGATTTTTGAGGCATTTGATTTTGATATTGTGATTGAACGTATTATTCATATATTTGAGTGCTTGTGAAGGTTTAAACTAAAAGGGGTAATTTGGTGATTTAAATCACCATTTTACCCTAGTTTTTTGCACAATTCTACCACTGATTTTATTTATACATCATTTTGGATTGTTCTTGATAAAGATTTGATCTTGATTGCTTATATTTGTGATTAAAATTGTGATTGGTGAAGATTAAATTGTAATTGATTACTCCATGTGTTCAACCACGGATACTCTTTTGAATTCGAGTTATAAATTCTATTTGTTGACAAGTGATTATGGCTTTACTACAACAAAGTGATTTTAAAACTCCATTTTTACGTGTTAACCTTTTGACGTTGCTACCATTGCAACAAAAAAGGGCATCTTCAACCTGAGTGTCCTCTTCTCAAGAAGGAGAAGGAAAAGAAATACAAGAAGTCATTCCAAGCAACATGGGATGACTCAAGCTCAGAGGAAGAGGAAGATTTTGAAAAGAATGACGAAGTCACTTGCATGGGCTTCATGGCCTTGGCGAGTGATAGCGAAAGCAATGACACCAATAATGAGGTAAATTTTGAATTACAAGATGCTTTTAATGAATTGTATGAGCTTAGTAAGTGACTAAAAATAGAAAACAAGATCATGAAAAAGAATCATAGTTTTCTTAAATTTGAAAATGAAAGGCTAGAAATTAAATTTAAGGATATAGAAATAAAACTTAGCTCTAACATTTCTGAAATGAATAACTTGTTAAAGAATAATAACCTATTCAATGAGTATAGTACATTGATTAAGGAGAATACTACTCTGAAAATGGAAACTTCTGATTTAAAAATTAAGATGCATGTTATTGAAAATGATCTTTCTTATCTTAAAGAAAAATCAGATAAGTTGTTAAATGGAGTTAGCATTAAACAGAAGGTTGAGAAAGGATCTCCTTCAAGGAGACCTGCTAACAAATTCTAATCCAAATTGACTTGGATACCCAAAAAAGAACCTGAAACTTGTTTCGTAGGTTGCAAAGATTTCAACATCAAAGATTGGACCAACAAGATGGAGAATGGTCTACTCAAGCTAGGTGGACCAACATCAAGACCAAGGAGGAAGACCAGAAGATCAGCGAGAAGACCGGTAGGTGATCGAACTGCCGCATGTCAACCATTCAATTGGAGATAGGTTCCAATGCCTGGACCTCCAAGCTTCGGATGGGAGCCCCATCCATTCTAGTGTCAACCTCCATTCGGGCCATGCTATTGGCCTTGGTAAGTGAGGTAATTTCTGAACCCTATTTTTTGATAAGTAGAATCTAGATAGGGGGAGTTAAAATATGATAAACTACATGTCAATCATTAAGGGGGAGAAAGATTTCCTTCATTTAGATAAGGGGAGATCTTAATAGTTAAACATAGCTATATTACCATTAGAAAGAGGGAGTTAATGGATAAAATAAATAGCTATCTTATTTTGTGAAAAAGATGAAATTAGAAGAAGCATGTTTTAAGGGAGAGTATAGGAGAATTAAAATTAATGAAACCTTTTTGATAATGTCAAAAAGGAGAACTTTTTTAGATTATTACTTATGGTTTTGACATTGTCAAAAAAGGGAAGATTGTTGGTGCAAGGGCACCACGATAATTGATTTTGATGATAACAAAACACTTGTTATTTTTGCATTCGAGTATAAGATTTAGGTCAATTGCAAATGGGTACAAGTGTGAAGAACCTCAAACTCGTATCCATGGTGGATTGGAGGAGCTCGTTAGAGAAGGAGCTTCGCTTGTAGTGAGAGCTTGAAGATAGACTTGAAGAATATGATAGATGCTTATTTTATTCATGTACTCTATTTTTTTATTTTTTGCTCTCTATTTCTTAGGTCATATGTTAAAGAGCCTCAAAGTAGCCTACCTTTAGTCCTAGGATCTCCTACTAAACCCTAGAACACTTAAAGAACTTAGAAAATCAAAGTAGGCTTTAGACAACCTGATTAAACGTCCAATCTGGACATCAGATGTCTGATCCTTGACTTTAAGATGTCTGACTGTTTGATCAGATGTCTAAACATCTAGGTTGGACTTAGCGCCTTCTGTCTGTTGATTCCAGACAACCAGAATTTAGTCCAGACATCTTAGCAAATGTCTAATGACATTGCCAAACATCTAATTAGTGGAACATTGGCTTAGAAATATGTTCATTGAATATTGACTCTTAATCTTCTATCAGACGTCTAATATATAGACGTTAGCCCTAGATTAAGCCAAAATCACTTATGATCAGAGATATAACTGTTTGTACCTCGGGAAATCTATTCCCATAGTAATCTAGGTTTCCAGATATCCAGACCTACTGCTAGACGTCCAAGATGCCGTCTGACTGACTTTCACTAGAATCCTATTTAGGTATGAATCAAGTTCGCAAGGAAACCCATCTAGAATTAGATGTCAGATTTAGTTTCTAGACGTCTGATTCTTGGCCCAGACATCTGATAGCACTTCAGAATCATTTATGACCCTAATTCTGGCCCAATCTACCTTGGGTTTGTTCCCAATGGCTATAGAAGCCTTCTAAGGCCTTCCAAAGCCTTCCTAAGCCATCTATAAATAGAGGGGAGCCCTCCTTTGTTAGACACACTAAGACATACCAAGAAATACCATTTCCACATCCATTTGTGTTATAGAGAAGCTATTCTCAACAAGAGAAGTGATCTTGCTCTCCAAAGCCCCATTCGTCTAATCTGAGAGCTTCGATACTCTACCGAGATCACACCTACACACTTCCATCTAAGGGAAGTTCTTCTTTGCCTATAAAAGCTAGTTTTATTCACTTTACTTTATGGCTCTATAGGATATTTGTATTTGTTTTTGTTCGGGTATTTGCTTTGCAAATTCTTGCCTCCTTCACAAGTCAAAAACCTCTTCATGAAGAGAAGTGGTTTGGGGCATGCTACCCTCATTCAAAGTAGCATCGGTTGTATTGAGGTTTAGTCACCCTCATTTTAAGTGACTCATTAGTAGGTTTAATTGACTTGGTTGATCGAAAAATCCTAAGTCGAGAGGCTTAGGTGATGGTTTTTACCTGGGTTTGGGCTTCCACCTAAAATCCTTATGCACTTGTGATTGTTGTTTTTGTAAGATTGTCTTTTTATACTTTTTGCATTATATTTCGTATCACGCAAATCTCACCCCCTCCCGTATGAAATTTACAATGTGATGGGCATTAGTTGAGATAATGCCCAATTATTTCTTTTTTTTGTGTGTGCGAATTGGGTGGAAAGTGGTAACCAAGTCAAAACAAAAGGATTTGCAAACAAGAATTTTTTGGTTGAAGTGTTTTAGGATTTTAATAAAGATTTAATGTCTTTTAGGATTCTCTCTTATTAAATGTTCAAACAAGGTTTTGATGTTTCACAAAATAATGGCAAATAAGTTGTTGTTGGTGGAGATCAATTCCTTTGGAATTTGATGTGACCAAAAGAGAAAATTAAAAACCCTAAAGTTGGAATTCCTAGTTATGCAAGTCCTAAAAATGAATCTCTTTTGAAACATTTTTTAGGTGGTGGTCCAAACAAGACAAACAACACAGCCACCTGATAGAAGATCAAACAAGGAATCCAAAAATAATTTTTTTTGAGATTTTGTGAAATTATTTGATTTTTGGAATTTTTATTCATACTGGTGTCAGGAGTCAGAATTGATAGATTCGAGGAATTGATTCTGCAAAAACGTCAAATGATCTCAAATATTTTTGGGAATTTTATATGATGTAGATAATTTTTCAAAATTTCCAATAATATAAATTTCTTCAAAATTTGATGAGTATAAAAATTTATAAAATTCATGGACAGTAAGAAAATAGTAAGAAAACAAGGTCTGACCCTTGTTTAGTCCGTGAATTGTTTATTTTTTTCTATTTAGCAAAATTTCTTGAAAATTGGACTCAAGGTTCATGATTTAAAAGGGGCTTCCTTGGATGAAATTTGATGATTTTAGGAAGCTCCTAGGTACCCAAACATGATTTTTGAAAATCAAGACAGAAGTCTGCATTTTTAAAAATGAGACACCAATAAGGTAAAGGTGGTGGAAAAATGAAGCAAAGAAGCAACAAAATGAATTTTAGGGTTCCACCACCCTTTATTTTTATTGTTTTTATTTTCTGATAATTTAAAGATTTGTTTTAAGAGATTTTGCTTTTCTTTTTGATAAGAAAAGACCTGGGGTACTAACCTGAACTACGCGGGAAGAAAGGGAACTTGAAGCTTTTGCTCCAAGTGCTCCAACTCCCACTCCCACTCTTGATTCGCACTTGAAATCAAAACAAACAAAATTTCGTGAAGATCAAGCAAGAAAGAAGAGATTAAATGTGTGACTAAGCCGTGCCTTCCCGCCAATGGCGCCAAAAAGTGTTGTAGGAAATTCGCGGTTTGTTAAATGATATAATTAGTGTCATTACAATGCGTAAATCCGCAATCAAACTTTTACATTTATAATACCTAGATAGTGGAGTATCTTGGGTCATCCAAGGAGACCAATTGTTAGTCACAAAGAATGGGTTCTCTCTCTCACTTCTCAAATCAACACAACTTTTTGTATTTTTTATTTTATTATTTTTAGGGTTTTCAGAAACAATCAGGTTTTCTACGAAGATGAATTATGCAACAACTAATCCTGAGTGACAAAGGTGAAGCCCTCTCCTCTAAGCTCACCTTAGGCAAGTGTGCCTAGGGTAATTAGAAGAGAAGGGGTGTGATGCACTAGTAAACTAATAGCAACATGAAAAACATACTAAGCTAGAAAGCATGAAATTGAAGGCACTAACCACCTTTGTATTACTAGTAGAGTTGATGACAAGTAGTTACATACTTCTTAAAAGTAAAAGAGAAACTACACTAGATAATATAAAGAAAATAGAGATGAAGAAAAATCCTCCAGAGATGGTGAAGAAGGAATGGTCCTTATTCCAAGCACAATAGCTCCTGTGCTTGAAAAGAATGCTTCCTTGCTTCTGATATGATAACTCCTCCAAGCTTTCATCCAAGGTGGGCATCAACCACCTTGCTCCTCCTCTTGCCTAGCCATCCACTTAGTGTTGAAGATCTCCTCCTTTGGCGTGGCTAAGGGAGAAGAAGGAGAAGAAGAAGGCACCAAGGGGGCAGGTGTGTGCCCCCTTGATCTTCTTCTCTTCTTCTTCCTCCTTGGAGTGAAGATGGAGCCTAATCTAAATGAAGAAGATGGAACCTAACTAATGGAGAGGAGATGGCAATTATGTGGTGGTAGGGTAGGGTATTTATAAAATGGGAAGGGGGGTGGTTATGGTATTTTTTGGAGAGAAATGAATGGGTGCTTGGATATTTTTGGAGGAAAAAATGGTAGGAAAATGAAGAGGTGCCTTGGTTTTCCCTCCAAAAATACCATCTAGAAAGTTTTGATCTTGGAAGGAAAAAATGAAGGATGGAGATGGGTTGAAGGGGTAGGTGTAGGGTTGGATTTCGAGGGTTTTGAAGGGAAAAAGTTGGCACCATTTTAGGTGGTTTTGGAGGGAATTTGGTGGTGTCTTTCGATGGTAGGGAGGGGTGAAGGGATGTATACGGTTGGCGCCAAGATTGAGGTGGAGTGGTGGTAGCTTAGGTGGACTTAGGTAAGGTTATTTGGTGGGGCTAGTTAAGTGGGTTTTAGGGTTAGGTTTTGGTGGCCAAGGTGCTGACTAGCTAAGCTAAGCTAGCTTAGCTAGCTTAGATACTAGGGAGTAGGGTAGAGAGATAGAGGGAGTTGTGGTTTTGGAGGTGATGAGCTAGAAGAAGTAGTCTTGAGCTGCACTGGAGCTGGTGGCTGCTGAAGAGAGCTGCGAGGAGCTACCTTAGTTGTCTTAGCTCGCTAGTTCTTTGCTAGCTACTAAGCCAAGCTAATATGAGTTGGATTCTATTGATGTGAGCTAAGGTGAGCTAGGTCTGGTCTTCTCAAAGATTACTAAGCTAGCTAGAGTAGCTAGCTTAGGTCAAGTAGCTCAGCTCAACTAAGTTGAGCCAAGTTGAGCCTCTAAGAGCTGGACTTATGCTGGCCTGAGCTAGTTAAGGTCATCTTCAGCTGACCAAGTCTAGCTAGTAGCTAGTCCTAGTTAGGTTGAACTTCCAGTGAACTCTAAAGAGTTGGAGGAGCTAGAATGGAGCTAGGATTAACTGACTTGAGCTAGTTTGAGCTGCCATCCAGGTAAGGTGAGCTGAATGGAGTTGAGGTGAATCAGCTAAAGCTACCATTCAGCTGAGATGAGCTAAATGGGGCTAAGGATGAGTGGATCCAGCTAGAAGGAGTTGGGATCTAGCTGGGATGAGCTGAATCTAGTTGGGATCCAGCTAAGATGAGCTAGATCTAGCTGGAATCCAACTGATAAGAGCTTCTTCATCTTTGGCCATCCCAAGTGCCAAGGTATGTCGGACCTGATTCTCTATCTATCCCTAACACTCAAGTAAACACATTAAAAATACAACTAAAATGCAATGCATGACTATCCTAGTTAAATGCCTAAATGCTGCCTGAAATCCCATTTGTGGAGTTAAAATCCTAAGAGCTACATCAGTTTTAGGGTATAAGATTGATGATAAACTGATGTTTATCACTGACCACCTCCATTAGGCCATCTATCTGTGGGAGGTCTACTGAGGAGAATTGAAGTTTCATGCCCTACAATTTGAAGAGTTCGCACCAAAAATGGCTGGTGAAGATAGAGTTGCGATCGCTCACGATGGCTCGGGGAATACTGTGGAGTCGAACAACGATATCGGCGAAGACGTGAGCCACATCAACGGCCGTGAATTGGTGGCACATGGGAGCCATGTGTGCATACTTGGACAAGCAGTCCACTACCACCAGGACGATAGTGTAGTCGTGGTCCGCGGGTAGTGCTTCAATGAAGTCCATCGAGACATCCTTCCATATGAGGTTGGGAATGGGGAGTGGCTGAAGGAGCCCCACTAGGGCTTGTGAGGAAGTTTTGTTCTATTGGCACGTATCATAGGTATGAACCCATTCACAGACAGAGTGCTACATAGAGAACCAAAAGAAGTCACGGCGAAGCTGCTGGAGTGTTTTGTCGTATCCAGCATGGCCTTCAATGGATGAGGCGTGGTACTCCTGCAGCAATAGAGGGATGAGGGAGGAGGTGGAGGCAATAAATAGGCGACCTTTGTACTGGATATGCCCCTCCCATAGGGTCCACCGATGGAAGTCCTAGTGTGCAACAGTAGCCAGTTCCAATGCTTGGGTGTAAAATGCATGATGCTGATACTCTTCCCGTAGGCAGGTTGCCCACGTGGCCTGGGCAAGGGAGATGGCGTATTACACCTCGGGGTTGTCATGGCAAGACAGCGCATCTGCGGCCTGGTTGAGGGGCCCTTGCTTGTGGACAATATCAAAGTTGAAGGGTACGAGATGAGTCACCCACTTCTACTAGCAGGTGGAGGTCAGGCATTGGTGGAGGAGGTGTTGTAGTGTGTGATGGTTGGTGCGTACGATGAAATACTTGGTGAGGATGTATCATTCCCACTTGCACAAGGCAAGGACGAGGGTGAAGAGCTCCTTCTAATAGGTGGAGAAGGTGGATTGGTGGGGGGTGGGTGGTTGGCTGAGATATACGAGGGGGTGGCCATCTTGCATCAGCACCGCCCCCACACCATGGTCCGAGGCATCGCACTAAACCACAAAAGGAGTTATAAAATAGGGAAGAGCGAGGACTGGCATGCTGGTATGGTCCCTCTTTAAGCCAGAAAAGGCGTTACCTGCTTCAGGCATCCATCAGAAAGCCCCTGATCTCAAGAGTTGGTGAAGCGAGGCTATAATGAGCCCATAATTCCGCACAAATCATCGATAGTACTGGCAAGGCCCAAAAACCTATGAAGCCTGCAGGCAATTTTGGGGGTCAGCCATTGCACCATGGCCTCTATTTTATGGGGATCCACCGTGACGCTGCAAGCAGAGACCACATGACCCAAATACTCGACATGGGTTATGCCAAAAGAGCATTTGGATGGCTTCACAAAGAGGTGCTAAATATGCAGGGCATCGAGAATGGCCCTCACATGGCAGAAGTGGGCATCCTAGTTAGGGTTGTATGTGAGGATGTCATCGAAGAAGGCGAGGACTAATCGTTGGAGTATGTGGAGGGGGCATTGCACAGCCCAAAGGGCATCACGAAATGTAATGCAGGAGGAAGTGAGATTTGCGTGATACGAAATATAATGCTGAAAATATAAAACCAATCTCACAAAAACAACGATCACAAGTGTACAAGGATTTTTAGATGGAAACCCAAACTCGAGTAAAAAACCACCACTTAAGCCTCTTGACTTAGTATTTCCCGATCGACCGAGTCAATCAAATCCACTAACGAGTCACTTAAAACAAGGGTGACTCAACCTCAATACAACTGATGCTACTTTGAACGAGGGTAGCATGTGTTAAACCCCTCCTTTTCACGAGGAGTATTTAGTCTCTCGATGGAGATGGGAATTCGCAAGGCGAATACCCAACCAAAGACAATAAACAAATATCCTATAGAGCCACAAAGTAGGTAAATGAAACTAGCTACTTGATGTAGACACATCCATTTAGGTTAAAATACCTATTTATGCATGTCTCTAGGCTTAGATATGCATTCCATACTATAAATATTTCATAGCATGCAACATACTATATTTAGAGTAGTTTGTGTATATTTTAGGTTAATTGCATCCTTTTATGGCCAGGAGAGGAGATTTAATTCAGAGCCTCAGATTGACAATCTGACCATACGGATCTGATCAGGACGACGATCGGAGTCTAATGCCTTCGAAATCGCCTTGATCGGAGTCTTGTAGCAACATATGCAGTCTGAGGAAGATCAACGGCTGAGGGACTAGGTGAAGCAATTCGGGGCTTCAAAAGACAAATCCGACTGCACTTATGGATTCAAGTTGGCGATCACAACCCAACAATACGAAAATTGACTCAATCCAACCTCTGTAGCAGCCCCTACAAAGGAAAGAAGATGGACAACCTCGATTGCACCACGTGGCGGAACACAAGCCACCCATGTGCACGCACGTGCCACTACACGCGCACTGCAGCGTAGCCATGCACACTCGCAGAGACACGCACGCACAGCAGCACAGCCCAAGGCACTGCGCACAGGGCAGCAGGTGAGTAGCATGCGTGCTCGCGCAACAAGGGCGCGCGGATCGTGTTCTAGTGCAGGGGTAGCGTGGGCGCAAGCCTGTCATTAGTGACATTGGTGTGGATTTTCAGCGACGTTTATGACCATCACTAAATGTCCTTTATACGAAATTGATCCTTTCTTCCACTATGAAAGGACCCCTACCCCTTCCATTCTTCTTCATCTGTTCCTTTCTTCTCCTCACCACCTCCAAGGCTCTAGAGAGAGCTTGTCCCAAGCCCGGGATGCTCCTTTAGAGTAGAATCAAACATTTTCCTGCATCTCATCCCCATTCATGAAGCATCCCGCAGCTGTCCTCTCACCACCATCCGAAAGAAGATCCTTGCCGTGACGACGTCCTATCCCATCCTCCTTCCTCCACCACTGGTCTCCCTCATCCCACTCCTCACCACCTTCTTCAGGTACCGTTAGAGCGAGCTATCTTTGAAGCGATTGCCGAGGGGGATTCTTCTCACTTATCTCTATCTCTTCATTCTCGTAGTGTAGTTCTTCTCTCTCAAACTCTCTGCATTATTTTTGCAAGTAGATAAAGTTTTCATCGACCTAATCTCTTGCTTAATAAAAATACCAAAAAAAAAAAAGATAAAAATGACAAAAACAAATAAAAGCGAAATGTAGATTTTTCAAACAAAACATTCGCCTCCCCGTGTTCGACCTGGGACTCCCTTTCGAGTTTCGGTTATGAAGTTTATCCAATCGATGGATTTTCTCATGAATCAAACTATGACAACGGGTTTTCTAAACTCAAATCTTTTTGCGACGAATCTCTACCTCATCATTTTGGCACCGTTGCCAGGGAGGCAATGCTCTTTGGTTCTTTCCGTGTTTCTCCACATTATTTACATATTTTTCTAACCAATCTTTCTTCTTCGATTCACTATCTTGCAAGAACCCGATTGAGGAGCTAAAGACGGTAGATTGGAGTAAAGTGTAGGTAGAGATTTTTGTAAGTTTTTCCCCACTTCCCTACCCACTAGTTCATTTCGCCACCTTAATAATCAAGACCTAATCTACTTAGGTGTTTTCACGAACCCTAGGATAGAAATTGTTTGTCTTGTTTGCCACCTCCACTCATCTCAACCCCACATATATAAAAGACAAATTATATACTCTTCTCTTCTTCTAGGATTAACTTATAAGAGACACACTTAACACCCACAATTTCTAATCCTAAGGCATACAATCACTTTGATTCTACCACTTAACCTGGGATCTGACCTGTGGACCTGGTACACTTCAACATAACACACACATAAGTGGGTAGAAATCTGAATAGGTCAAACATTCTTGTGTGCCTTAATAACTGGTGCAACAGGCCAATTGCTTGAACTGTTTGGGCTGCACCACACAAATTAAAAGCGATCCATCAGTAGCTTGCCACTTAGGGTTGATCTTTATGGCTGAACTAGGCACTCCACACTAGTTTTTGATTTCTAAAGGAATATATCATCACCAATGCTTTCAAAACTTGGAGTGTTCTACTAAACCTAATTGAACGAACCTAAAGATTAAACCCTAAAAGCTACTAACAAGGTTAAACCGTAAAAGACACAACATCAAATAACTTTGTTTGCAAACCCTAGTTGTGCACGCACACACATTTGAATTGATCATTAAGGGCACAATCCATCTAAAGGGTCCATCACATTCCAAGGGCACAATCCATCTAAAGGGTCCATCACATTCCAAGGGCACAATCATCCCAAGCCTAATTAAAATTGAGTAGGCGTTGGCCTTAAATTTTGATTCACTCTTCGGGGCTCAGATCGAGATTTTTTTTTATTAATCTGCTTCTACTAGTCCATCAGATGTCTAGCTAGGGGAGTAGTGTCAAACGACTGTGGTTGGGGGTATCAAAGGAACTGGAGGTGCAAGCCAAAGGAAGAACCTCCTCCCCAGCCCCTCCCTCTAACTTGTTGGATTGATTGGATAGAAGTTGACCACATTATTTCTGTCATCTCAAGAAGGGTCCTGGGAGTCTGTAGGTCTTTGGGCTACCCACATAAGGCAGGTTTGGTTGATTGTACTACAAGGCACCTTTTTGTCATTTGTTTTCCCTCCTACTCCATAATGTATCCTTCCACATCTTTCACACATTACCAATCCTACCCTCCTACCAACACGTATCCTCAAGATGATTACTATCCCTACTCGACTTAGGATTACCCATCTCCTAGCTGGGATAACTTTGATTGGGGATATGAATCTGGACCTTAGTGTCTAGGGCATAACCCTGGATAACAAGACTATGATTATTCTTCTCATGCCTACAATGATTATATATTTCCACCCTTTGATTTTCAAACCAACCCAATCTACAATCAGGAAGGATATGATGATTATAACACCTACCCTCCTTAGTATTCTTCTGAATATAGGTCACCACCATTTTTTGAACAACCTGAAATGACCTACTAATCAGGGAGGACCCTGAGAACCTCAATATCTTGACTCCCCTAGATTTAACCCAAACCCACCCAACCTTGCACCAAACCATTTGGTTCAGGTGAACTAGGTCCAGGATAGGGTGTTGGCTAATATAAGGAACACTATACAATCTTTAGAATCTCAGCCAACACCATGCACTGAAACATTGGTGCCTATGATCAAAATGATTGATGTGCTTAATATCTCTTTATTGGATTTTCTCTAAGATGTTAGAGATAGGGGCCCAGGTGAGTTTCTACTTAGGAAATTATCAAGATTGAGGATGAAATTTGTGGTTGTCCTAGTCCAATCTTGGGATGATTCTCAAGATGAACCCCTTTTAGGAGAGCTAATGTCTGAACCCACTCAGGCACCTGTCGGGAGGGATACATATTGTGAGACTGGAGATGACCAGGTTGGTCTAGAGCAACCAATTCAGGGTGTGCTGATTGCTTCACCCAAGATCCCTAAGCCAGGGAGCGAGAAAAAATGTCTCTATGGACTAGGAAATGACATGTGATTTTGAGACATATGTAAATGAGGATCAAGAATTCTTTGACTTTGAGGATGAAGAATCTTTAGGTGATGTCTCACTTGAAGTTAAGGAAAACAATTGTAGCGAGACAAATGGGCTCAAGGAGTATGACGAACCATTTGATATCCCGATTATTGAAGATTGTGATCTAGTTGGGGCTAACTTGGAGGATCCAAATCCTCATTTACTAAAAGATTCAATCAGTAGGCCCATTCCTCAACCACACCCCCAAAAGCTGAATGAACATACTTTTGAGATCATTATGCCCTAGTAAATTCTGATTTAGCCACGATTTCTACTTGGGTAAATCATATGGGGTGAATGATATCCTAGAGGCCTCGGAAACATTGACTTTAGAGGATTGGAATTTGGCAATAAAAATCTGGAAGACTAACTCAGAGGGAAACACAATTTTGGATTTAAGGGTTTTTGTTGACCTAAAACCACCTACTTTTTACTAGGACCCTTATGATATCTTTCATGTGCAACCCAAGCTCAGAATCATTGATTATCTGTTTGAGTTGAAATCTAAAAGGACATTCGAATCTAGTGAATCAAATCTACCTTTTGCCCAACACTTTAGTCTTGGGTTGCATACTACAAAACTGCAGGCTCGGCCCTACAAGCTCAATATCTTCGGTTCTGGGTGACTTTCATCGAGAACCTTAGAACCACTCGACCTTGGGGCATGGGTCTGCACCATAATCTGGTCCATGTCTGTGGACATCTTCTATTAGCAGGTTTGGGGATTAATCTTTTGATTTTGATTCTGACCTACACATTTGAATTCTCAATTTCTTCATTGTATGTATTTTATGCCTAGGTAAGGGCATTAAATTTAGCACATGTGTATATTCCACATTCCTTATGGAGCTGACTGGATTTTCACGAAACTCAGGTGATATTCTGTTTACACCACCCTTTTCATGTCTTTATTTCTATAATGAGGATATTGCATCATTTAGGCATGCGGGTGGATACTTAATCCTCAAATTATTTCGTTAGCTCTATAGAATTTCTTTTATTTTCTTTTTAAAAAAAATAAAAATTCAAACAGACAAAAAAAAGAAAAAAATATAATTAAGAGAAGAGAACTTAGGCATTTGGAAGTTATTAACTCTAGGAAACGATACTTTAGGACCTGAACACGTAGGCTCTTCAGGCCTTCAGGCTTAATTAGCTCGGGTGTTCACTCAAATGTGGACTTAGTCTTGAGTCCTCACCAAGTAATTTTATTTTAATTTGCTAAATAAATTGGGGTGATAAGTACACAACTTATCAACCTGCCCTTTGATTTGAGGGGACTTTAAGCGTACCATCTACACACTATTTGCACTGACTCACTTTTTGACGATTTTTACAGAGATTAGGTAGCTAATAAACTTTCTAGGGTAGTATGGCTGGCAAGTTGTCATGGGTAACGGCCCATTGGGTGGTCGTCCAGAGCCCAGCTACATGACCATACTCATTCTACTGCTTTTACGTAAGTCTTAGATCAAGGAGGCCACCTACTCAAAAAAAGAAAAAAAAATGATACTCAAAAATAAAAAGAAAAAAAATAGAAAAAGGATAAAATAAAAAAATAAATAAAACCACACTTCACCGCATGAGTGTGGCTGGCAAGTTGATGTGACTACCAGCCCATTGGCTAGTTATCCAGAGCCTAGCTCACAAAAATGCACAAATAATTCCTAAAACACTTAGGGAAGAAGCGGGGAAGTAGAATAAATCGGGGAGACATACACTGGGTTTGCCCTTGTGTTGACCCCATAAAAAAATAAAAAAGTAGGAAGAAAGCTACCGATCGGAAAGATAAACCTTTAGGCAGAATCTTTTTTTAGGTTACCTAGGGTCGTAGAAACATGAAGATCATTTTAATGGTCGCTTAGTGAGTCTATCACCCTTTCACAAGATGCTCAGAACTTAAAGTCTTGTTCGAGTCTTGGGCGGGTCGAGTAGCTGTAAAAAGTTATCCTAAAACTCTCAAGCACAAAAAATAAAAAAAAAAGAAAAGAAGAAAAAATAAAAAAATGTATCTTCCCTTTTCAAATAAGGCAAGGACTTGGGCGGTCTGCATTTTAGCAGGCACCCGAGCACTGTCGAGTCTTCGTAGTTTAGGCTCTTAGTTGAAATTTCCTTTCGTTAATAAACAATTAATGCCTTAAGCAATCGTGCCCTAATTCTATTTTTATAAATAACATGTAGTTCAATTTTGATAGGGACTAGCAAAAGATAGGCATGGGGGTATGATGTAGACACATCCATTTAGGTTAAAATGCCTGTTTATGCATGCCTTTAGGCTTAGATATGCATTCCATACTATATATATTGCACAACATGCATCATTCAGCATTTAGAATAGTTTGCGTATATTTTAGGTTAATTGCATACTTTTATGGTTAGGAGAGAAGGAGATTTAAATTGGAGCCTCGGATTGACGATCTGACCATACGGATTTGATCAAGATGATGATCGAAGTCCAACACCTCCGAAATCGCCTTCATTGGAGTCTCGTATCACCATATCCAGTCCAAGGAAGATCAGCGGTTGAGGGGCTAGGTGATGCAATTTAAAGCTTCAAATGATAAATTGGACCACACGGATGGATTCAGGTCGACGATCGTAGCCTAAAGGCGTAATAATTGACTCAATTTGACTTCTGTAGCAGCCCCTACAAAGGAAAGAAGATGGATGGCCCATATTGCGCCATGTGGAGCAACCTAGGCAGCCCATGCATACGCACGTGCCACCACATGTGCACAGCAGCATAGGCATGCGTGCGTCCACGAAGGAACACACGTACAGCAGTGCAACGCACAACGCAAGGCACTGTGCACAAGGCAGAGGGTGTGTAAAGCACGTGGCGCGCGAGAAGGGTGTGCAGAGCATGCTCTAGCATAGTGACAATGTCGGCGTAAGGCTATCTTCAACGACGTTTGCGGTGGAGCTTCAGCAACGTTTATGGCTGTCACTAAATGTCTTATATACAAAATTGATCCTTTCTTCCACTATAAAAGGACCCCTACCCCTCCTACTCTTCTTCATCTTTTCCTCTCTTCTCCTCAGCACCTCCAAGGCTCTAGAGAGAGCTTGTCCCAAGCCTGGGATGCCCCTCTAAAGTAGAATCAAATATTTTCCTATCTCTCATCCACGTTCATGGAGCATCCCGTAGCCGTCTTCTCACCTCCTTCCTGAAGAAGATCCTTGCCGCGAGGGCATCCTGTCCTGTCCTCCTTCCTTTGTTGCCGTTCTCCCTCATCTTGCTCCTCACCACCTTCTTTGGGGTGTCATCAAAGTAATCTATCCTCCAAGCAACCGTCAAGGGAAATTCTTCTCACCTATCTCTATCTTTTCACTTTCATAGTGTAGTTTTCCCGCTTTCATTGTTGTAGAAACATTTATTATAAATATATGATTGTGCCTCTCTCTCTTTCTCTTACTCTGCATTATGTTTGTAAGTTCATAAAGTTTTCATCGACCTAATCTCTTGCTTGATAAAAATACCAAAAAAAAATAAGAAAAGATAAAAATGACAAAAATGAATAAAAGCAAAATGCAAATTTTTCAAACCAAACGATCGCCTCCCCGTGTTCAACCTAGGACTCCCTTTCATGTTTCGGTTATAGATTTTATCTGATCGACGAATTTTTGCATGAATCAAACTACGACGATGGGTTTTCTAAACTCAAATCTTTTCGCAATGAATGTCCGCCTCATGACTACTATAGGAAAGGAAGACTTCCCTTTGATGGAAGTGCGTCTGCAAGTGAAGCAGGTGCGTGATCCACACAACGGCATGGCAACACTCTCGTATGCAATAGCGGGCGAGCGGGTGCACAGAGAGGATGGTGTTCTCAAGTTGTAGACTAAGGCTTGTGAGAGCTAGTACTTCTTCAACTTCTCTAGGACACAAGTAAAAGTGGAAATGGTATTTCTTGGTGTGTCTAACAAAGGAGGGCTCCCCTTCTATTTATAGATGGTCTAGGAAGGGTTTGGAAGGCCTTGGAAGGCTTCTATAGCTGTTGGGAACAAACCCAAGGCAGATTAGGCAGGAATCAAGGTCATTTATGATTCTGAAAGTGTTATCAGATGTCTGGGAAAAGTATCAAATGTCTAGAAACTACTTTTAAGACGTCTGAAAACTAAATCAGATGTATAATCCTAGATGAGTGATAGAGAGAAATTTGCTTGGTTATGAATGATAGCAATAAAAAGATATGTTGTTGTAGTCGTGTGGTGGAAAATCTATCAATCAAAGATTAAATAGATATTAATTTAAACCACAGAAAAAATGTCTTATCCATAGGGAGGATCGAGCCAAAAAAACTCACAATAACTTTACCTCTTATTTACTTAAAAGTACTTTCATTCATTCATCCCAATGCCAAAGAAAAAACACTAATATATGAATCACATAACCCATCTCTAATTTCTGAAAAGAGATGGACCAATCACACAAATTCTCCTTCACTAGAATAATCGTATAAAATTGATCAACCCAAATATTCAATGTCATCCAATGTAAAGCATAATATCACCCTTTAATGTGAAGCTAATAGATGGGGGAAGATGTCATGCAATTGATAAGCTAACTAATTAGCGCAAACTAGAGGGATATGCTCATAAAATCCATGGAATAAAATGTTAATATCTTAAAATTAAAATCCCAACAATGGAATTCAAATGTAATTTTTAATTGAAACCCAAATAAGAGGATTAGTTTCCTTTTGCCATGCATGCTCGTGGAGTCACAGTGGACGATTGGAAGCTCGAGGAAGGTCGGCTATGATGAGTGGAGCACGTAGATGGTCGCGGATTGATGAACGGTGACCAAGGATGGTCATCGGAGACGAGGCACCTGCCGGCAATGATGATGGCCCACCGGCATGCGTAGGCTACGGTTGGCGCATCTAAGGGTGTGGCTGAGTTCGTGAGGATGCAGTGAGTCCGTAGGAGTCGACAGTGTGGTGAATGGGAGCTGGACGTGTGGGCTACGTGTGGGGGATGACGGTGGTTTGTTGGGTTCCTCTCCTTCTGTCAGTTGACGAAGAAGAAGAAGGAGAGGAGGGGCCTCCTGGACTACGCATCGCGCAAGAGGTGCCTCACGTGCATGAGGGGCTGCTGCGTGAGGACAAGGGCATGCAGGGCTACAGGGTTGTGGCGCGATGGCTGCTGGCATGCGTTGTGGCAGTGCGATGACTAGTGGTTCCCTCTCTATTGGCCATTGATGAAGAAGAAGAAGAGGAAGAGGAGGAGGCTGCAAGTGTTGGAGATGAGTGTGCAAGGGTGCACACGCAAGGGCTTGTGGCTGCGTGAGGCCTGGTGCATGCATGCAAGGTTGATGGAGTTCGTACTGATCCACGGTGCACGCTTTGGAGCACGGTGTTGGCGAGAGGAAACAGATGGACAGTGAGCATGCATGGTGCCTACTCTGGTGGGTTGGAGCGAGTTCTTTTTAGAAAAAAATCCCCCGTGTGTTTCTCTGTGGCTACCATCTTCTCCAACCACTTGACAAGAGTTGCAAGAAGCCTGGCGGCGGTGGATGCGTTGCGGTTGTTGTGCCGACTTCTGCAGGAGAAAAGAAGAAAAGAAAGAGAATAAATAAATAAATAAATGGGTTATTTACAAAGGTACTCAAAAATAATTTAGGTAATGCATGCATGTCACTAGAATTCACATTACCTTCTAAAAGTTATGAATGCAATGCATGCAATCATTTTTATAAACAAATCTATTTATAAATTTAAGTATGCTATTTACATGTAGACATTATTCTAATAATTAGGTATTTATGCATACGATTAGCCCACAAATGTGGTCTCATCAAATGCCCTCATGCCTAGTTTTTGCTAGTCCCTAGCAAAAGTGGAAAGTGAATGAAGTGACCAAAAGATTTCTTCTTTTAAAAAATTTAGAGATCCAGACCAATGTGAAGTAATAGTAGCCTAGGTAATAGATCCAAGTGAAAAGCAAACTTATATTTAAAGTTTGTACTTAGCCCTTGGTAAACATTTTATTAGGATAGGCAACTACTTCCCTCAGGGATAAAGTAGAAAATAATCTGTAGTTTGACCCCGGCTTTTTGGCTTAGGTAGGAGATACTGAGTTGAATGGATTTACATTTGATGGCATACACTCATCTAGTGCTACATGTAATCTAGTACCGTAGACTCTAGATCACTAGTTCTCAAACAAGTCAACTCAGAGAAAGGCTAAACACTATGCTCTCTTTGCGTTCCCTTGTGCTTACTTACTCTCTCTTTTTCCTTCTTTTCTGAGATCACATATCTTGCCAGATTTTGTAACTATACTCAATACTTGGTGGCCTCACTTGGCATTTACACTTCAATTAAAGTCCTAATAACCCTACAACTTTGTTAGAGGTCCTCAGCCAGTATTCGGGCGATCAGAAATACTGAAAAGTAGGTATGGGTCATATTTGGTGGATCACAATAGATGTTTTTGTTATTGCCTCAAAAACATCGACATATAATGAAAAAAATGATATGAAGGTAAAACCATAAACTTGAACCTTTTTTTTTCTTTTTCTCCCTTTTTCTAAATATAATTATTTCTCTTTTTATTTTTTTCATTTTTTTCATAAATCAACATAACACGACGCAGACTTTTATTTATGAGGCATACTAGGAATGATGATGGTCAAGAGGATATTGTGTGGCTTATTTGGTGGAAGTGCGTACTCTCGGCACCGGGAAGGAATGGATAGGACAAGCGTATTTCTGACCTTTGACATTACTACCCTCCTTCAACCTAGGACTCTATGAAGGATGGTCGTAGCCATCCACCATAGTCAGTTTTATTAGGACTCAATCTTTGTGTATCTACCTTATTTGGTGACTCTCAGGAATTCACACAATGTTTGCACATAGGAATAGAGATGAAAACTACGCCTAACTTAAGGTATCCTCATCTAATTATCCAGAACATAAGAGTCCTTGCACTAAACTTAGCGCACCAGTAGTCTCTCTACTTTCTTCTCACAAAAATTAGGTGGATCTAATAAAAGATAGTATGCCTAACTCCCTATTAATTGTCCAAGGGTTCAGTAGACTAAAAATGCTTATTGATTTTCTACAAAGATCCATTACCCAGTCTATGTGCAAGTGAAGTAACTATACTAGATTCTAATTTTCAGAAACAATTTTAAGAAGAAAATCTTTAATAAAATCTCGATAAGAACTTTTGCTCAGGACTAACCAATTCAGCTCAAGAGATTTTTTTTTTTTTTTGTCTAATGCACTATCCTAAATGCATTCAAATATTTATAAATGCTATAAACATACTCAGGTTATACCCCCATGCCTAAGACTAATAATGCCCTCATTGGAAAAATAATGACATAGAAGAATATCACTAGAGGAGGAGAGTGAGAGGAACTAAGGCTCCTCAAGCAGAATTGTGTCCAAAACCTAGCCATCTGAAAGAGTACCATAAGGTTTAAGTCATTGGCCATTTACCTTAAAGCTTGCACCAGAAGTTGGGTTCTGAATTTCTACAGCTCCATGAGGGAAGGCATTAATAACAACGTACGGTCCATCCCAGTGAGACTTGAGCTTTCCTGGAAATAATTTAAGTCTGGAATTGAAAAGCCAGACCTACTGGTTGGGCTCAAAGGTCTTTCTAATGATGTTCTTATCATGGAAGACCTTTGTACGTTTCTTGTAAACTTGAGAAGTTTCATAGGCTTCATTATGAAGCTTCTCAAGCTCGCTTAACTCTTGCATACGTGCCTTTCTCGCTTTATCCAGATTCAAGTTAACGTTTTTAATAGCCCAATAGGATTTGTGTTGGATTTCAATGGGAAGATGGCATCCCTTTCCGTAGACAAGCTGGAAAGGAGACATGCCCAAGGGAGTCTTATACGTTGTTCTGTAGGCCCAAAGAGCATTATTTAGTTTTTTAGACCAATCCTTAGGGTCGGGCCTGACAGTTTTTTCTAAAATTCGTTTAATCTCCCTGTTAGACACTTCAATGTGTCCACTCGTTTGAGGATGGTAAGGTGTGGCTATCATGTTGTTGACTCCCAAATTTTGGAGTAATCTTATGAAGTGCACGTTCTTGAATTGAGGTCCTCCATCACTTATGATCGTCCTTGGGCACCATATTAGGAAATGATATTAGCCTTAATAAAATCCAAGACCACGGAATGGTCATTGGTTTGTGTGGGTATGGTTTCTATCCACTTCGATACATAGTTCACAACCACAAGGATGTACTCATATCCGAAGGACACAGGAAAGGGACCCATGAAGTTGATGCCCCAGGTATCAAAGATCTCAATAGGGAGAATAGGTTGCTAGGGCATCTCATCCCTTTTTCTGATGGTTCCCATCTACTGGCAACGTAGACATGTGCCCACATAAGTATATGCATCTCGGAATAATGTGGGCCACCAAAAGCCAGATTGAAGAACCTTATGGGCAGCCCTTTTTCCACTAAAATGTCCTCCACAGTGAAGGTCATGCCAGAAACTCAGAACACTCGTCAGGGATGTAATGGCGAAAAAGCTTGTCAGGGCCTATTCTAAAAAGCTCGGGTTCCTCCCAATGATAAAATTTAGCAAGAAACCTGTCTCGCTTCTGCTTGTCCCAAGTACTAGGTGTAATGCCCGTGACCAAATAGTTCACTATGTCAGCGAACCAAAGAGTTTTGGCCTCCACTACCATCAGAGACTCATCAGGAAAAGTCTCTTGGATACCACCAGCAGGGTTTGATGCCTCAATAGGGATCCTAGACAAATGATCTGCTACTACATTCTCAACTCCTTTCTTATCTTTAATTTCCTGGTCAAACTCCTAGAGTAGTAGAATCCAACAAATTAGTCAAGGTTTGGTGTCCTTTTTATTAAGAAGATGCTTTAAAGCAAAATGATCAGTGAACACCACAACCTTGGATCCCAAAAGATAAGACCGAAACTTTTCTAATGCAAACACTACAGCAAGAAGCTCCTTTTCAGTGACAGTGCAGTTTTGCTGAGTATCCATAAGGGTCTTGCTGGCATAATGTAGCACATGAGGTTTGCCATCAACCCTTTGACCTAAGATAGCTCCCACTGCAAAATTAGAAGCATCACACATTAGCTCAAATGGGAGGGTCCAATTTGGTGCTTGGAGAATTGATGCGGTAATAAGGGCTTTCTTCAAGACTTGGAAAGCCTCACCACATCTTTCATTAAAATCGAAGGAAACATCCTTCGCTAATAGGTCGTAGAGTGGCTTAGAGATTTTACTGAAATCTCTAATGAAGTGCCTATAGAATCCAACATGGCCAAGAAAAGAGCTTACTTGACACACATTGGTGGGCAATGGAAGCTTAGAGTTGGAATCAATTTTGGCGGGATCCACCTCTAATTCTCTCTTGGAGACTACATGCCCCAAAATAATGACCTGTTGGACCATAAAGTGGCTTTTCTCCCAGCTAAGCACCAGCTTTCCCTCTTCACAATGGGTTAAGACTCTATCAAGGTGAGAAAGGCATAGGTCAAACAATGAGCCGTAAATGGAGAAGTCATCCATGAAAATCTCAACAAACTCGTCAATCATATCAGAAAAGATAGCCATCATACATCGTTGGAAAGTGGAAGGAGCATTAGATAACCCGAATGGCATTCGGCGGAATGCAAATGTGCCATACGGACTCATGAAGGTGGCACGCTCCTGATTGTCAGGAAAGATGGCTATCTGATTATTCCCAGAGTACTCCTCAAGAAAACAAAAGTACTTGTTCCCTACCAGTCGTTCCAAAATATGATTGATAAATGGTAAGGGGAAATGGTCTTTCTGGGTAGCCATGTTTAAACGGCGGTAATCAATGCAGACCCTCCAACTAGTTGAGGGTCTAGTGGTTACCAACTCTCCTTGGTCGTTCTCTTCCACAGTGATTCCTACCTTTTTGGGCACCACATGAATAGGACTGACCCATTTACTATCTGAAATGGGATAGATAATTCCTGCATCCAACCATTTCAGAATCTCCTTTTTAACAACCTCCCGCATATTTGGGTTGAGCCTTCTCTGCATGTCTCAGAAGGGTTTTATGAACTCGTCTATGTATATATGATGCATGCAAAGGAAGGGATCAACACCCTTAATATCAATAATTGACCAAGCAATTGCTTCCTTGTGCCTTTGTAAACACTCAAGCAAAGCTCCCTCTTGCGATTCAGATAATGTAGATGAGATAATAACGGGGAGCGTGTCATTAGGGCCAAGGAAAGCATACTTCAATGTGCTCAGGAGGGGTTTCAGCTTCAACTCAAGAGCCTTTTGGATTGAGGCTTTAAGTTGAGATGTCTCCACCTCAGGTAGTGGATCTACCTTCACGGTCCAAGGTGGGGACAAAGACTTTGTGTGTATCCCTAGCAACTCTCCTAATTTGGGTATTTCCTGATTGCGCAGTAATCATAGGTCTTAATTGACCTAAATTAGGCTAGGACTTAGCATAAGTTAGGGTAATTCATGCATGCATAAGCACTGTTTGCATCTTTACTGCTTTCCTTTAGCTATGCATGAAATAATGTTATAATGTGCTGATTAAGTGCATTATGTCAATTGCAGGCAATAAGCTGACCAAGAGCTGGATCTGGAGCAGGATCTGAAGTTGGATTAGGAATAACAGGAGTTGCAGCAGAGCTGGAGCAGAAGGCTTAGATTAGATGTAGGAATAATGATGTAAGGGAGTTAAAGGTTTGCTATTCTATTAAGTAGGAATAAAGTAGTAAAATGTGAAGAGCTTAGGTCCATCTTAGCCCTAGGATAGCCTAGAGACTTCCCCAAGCCTTAGCCACCTTTAGATTAGGTCACAACACCCTAGGAAGCCCTAAAACCCTAGTTCCAGCCCTTATCTGGACGTCCAGATAAGTTATAGGACATCCAGGACCCTTAGCCATCTCCCGCAAACCTCAAACCCACTTCTACAGTGTTATTGGACGTCTAGACACTTTGTTAGACGTCCAATTTCTGCAGAATACCCAAAACAGAACCTAGATTTTCCCCTGACTCAGATTGGATGTCCAGAACTGAAGTCTGGACTTTTGATTTTTGAGTATAAGTCGTTTGATCACATTTTTGGATGTCTGGTACTATTCTGCAGTCCCTATTTTTAGAATCAAGCCTTGATCTTGGATCTCTAGCTCCCTATACCTAATCCCAACCCCATAGGAACCTAAATTAAGGTGTCCCAACCCTAGTACATCACCTCTAGACCTACCTAAGGACCTAATTAGGTCCTCACCAAACCTAATTGACTTAGATCAAAGTCAATTACCTTTACCTAAGTCAATTGGACTCATTGAGTCCAATTGAGCTTAGATCTCAACCCACACAAGTTCAATTGGACTTAGTGAGAGTCCAATTGACCTAAACCCAACCTAATTGAGTTATTTCACTCTTAATTAGGTTCACACTCACCCAATTAAACTTAGGTTCAGTTTAATTGCAAATTCCCCTTAGCAATTAGGGTTTGTAACCCTAATTCAAGACATACACCTACTTAAACCCCTTAGGACCTAACCTAAACCACCTAGCCACATAGAGCACAACCACACACACACACACCCATTCCCACACACACACTTCTCTATAGTTCTCTAGAACTCTCTTGAAGTGGCTCCACCTCTTGGTTGCCAAATTTAGCAACCAAGAGGCATTCAAAATGAGATCCACATTTTTTGGATCTCATAACCATATGGCTGGCCACTCTTGGACTTTCTCTAGAGAGTTCCACACCTCTCTAGCTAGAAGCCCTTGGGTCTATAAAAAGATCCAATGGGTGGCCATTTGCACCCATTCACATTCTTGGAACCCATTCACTCCATTGGCTCCATTCACATCCACCTCCACTTAGGCTAGCCACTCCATCTCCATGAGTTCACCACCACCATGAAAAACACCATGCCGGTATACTGGATCACTCTTCTTTCTCTCCAAGGGCCAGCCTAAGCTCCATTGGCCACCCCTCATTCTCCTCCCGACTACTCCAAGGCCATCGGGGACCACCCCCGCATGCCCTTTTCTTTTGCTAGATCTAGATTAGTAGTTTATGCTCTTCATAGTTTTGCTGCTTTTTATTACTACTGACTTACGTAGTCCTTATTCTCCCCAAATGATGCATGCAAAATCCCCCCGTAGATTCTTATATGCAATCATTTTCTGGTAGCTAGATTTCCATTTTAAGCATTTATGTACAAGCTTTCCTCTATAGTTCTTGTTGCAAACAACTCTCCAATTGAATGAATGAAAAAAATGCATTTTTATATATATCTTTATATGTTTGAAATCGCCATGGGCTTAATGATTGCCATTCTTTTTGCGTGATTCAAGTTTTCTATTTCAATTGTTTATCTACTTCGCAACAAGCATGTCTTTTCCTGAAAATATAGAGAATCTAACGATAGACGCATTTTCCGTAAATAGTCACCACCTCACTAGAATCGTGCGCACAGAAACTCACACGTTCACCTTTATTATTTATTTAACACATGTGCATGTAATCAGGGTTCGTAATAGAAGTGGTGAAATCTTAATCAGGAGATTGGAAACTGGTGTGCAAATTTAAATAAGGTAGAGCGGTAAAAGATCGAATTCTAAAGTAAAACAAATGCCTCCCAGAGACGAAGGATCGGGACTCAAGTCTCGTTATCCTTAGAAAATAATTTCTTTGTTTGATTGTATTACGCGCTATACTATGATGCTTTTCCATCAGAAATGCACTCTACGCTTTCAACATTTTCCCTTTAGTTTCTTTAATAATTGGGGGATGGTCCTTAGATATGACCTTTTCAAGGGGATCTCTACATAGGAGTGCTAGAGTGGTCTCCTCAATCAGCTCATCAACAACCTCAATCTAATAACAATCTTCAAATTCGGATTGCTTGTAAGTATCAAAAGCATTCAACCGGATCTTCTTGTTCCCAAAGGCCATTTTAAGTGCCCCTAATCTACAATTGATAGAGGCGTTAGCTGTAGCCAAGAAGGGGCATCCTAGAATAATGGATAGCTTGGTGGGCTTATTAGATGGGCCAGTATCTAGCATAAGAAAGTCAACAGAGAAGAAGAAGTCCTCCACTCTCACTAGGACATCTTCGAGTAATCCCCGTGGTGTCTTAAGCAATCTGTCTGCAACTTGGAGGATGACTAGACTAGGCTTTAACTCACCTCCTACCAAAAGGTTGTAGACAGAGCTCGGTAAAATGTTTACCCCCGCACCTAGATCGAGTAGAGCCTCGTCAATGTGTTGGTTACCTATAACCACTGAAATATATGAGGCCCCTGGGTCTTTCATTTTAGGGGTTGTTCCATGTTGGAGAACTGAGCTAACATGGTCAGGTAAGATGACCTTGGCTTGGACCTATCTCTTAGATCGGCACTTCTCAATTCACAGGTCCTTTAGAAACTTAGAATAGGATGGGATCTGTTTGATAGCTTCTAACAGAGGCAAGTTGATATGGACTTGCCTAAAAGTGTCCATAATCTCCTCCGACCTATCCTTGGCTCCAGATGAGCCAACAGAAAATTCCCCAAGAGCAGATAGGCACTCTGGATAGGGCACCCTCAGCCTCTCGGTAGAGGGGTTGTCATGGCAGGAGAGGGGTGGTGGACTGATGACATCCTCAGGGTGGGTGATTTCAAGCGAGGGAGAGCAGTGTGGCTCTTCCTTGGTGGAGATGGAAGTCGAGTCGGGTATAGGAGGGGAATCTTGAGACGTGACCATAGGAGTGTTATCAGGCTTATCAATTTTCTTTCCACTCCTCAATACGGTCATAGCTTGGGCATGCTCCCTGAATATGACCCCCTTGCCCTTTGGGTTCTCCTCAGAAGAGATAGGCAACTTCCCCGGATCACGCCGCCTAACTGCCTCAATAAGATGACCAATTTGGGATTGCATATCAGTAATCATCTTATTATGAGATTAGATGACCATATTTTGATGCTCTTGCATCGCTTTCATCATGGCTTTGAGTTCATCCATCTCTGAAGGCTTATTCTGAGGAGGGTTTTCATAGGATGGCTGGTATATTGGTTGGGGAGGTAGGGGTCTTATATTCCCTGAGTTAGAAGCATCACCTTCCTTCCATGAGAAGTTTGGATGGTTCCGCCACCCTGGATTATAGGTATTAGAATACAGGTTATTACGAGGAGGTGGGCGGAAACCTTGGGCAACATTTAGGTCAGCCTGAATCAACTCATGGAATTGATTTTCCTGGTGGCACTCCGCAGTGGCATGCATTGTGCTTCGGCAAATGGAGCATTCACTTGAAGACTGAAAGATAGAAGCTACTTGTGGGTTCAAGCCAGGGTTTGCTAAAAGCCTATCAAAGTTTTTGTTCAACAATTGAATCTGATAAGCCAAATCCTAAGTAGCCTCGGCTCCATGGGCCTCTATCTTCCTCTGCAAAATTGATGGTTTTCTTTCTTGATAGGCAGAGGACATATGTATGGAATTGTCACTTAATATTTCAAATAATGCCCAGGCTTCATCCTCAGTTTTGGTCATGAAGGTTCCTGCACAGGCTGCATTGATGGTTTGCCTGTGTCTTTCAGATAATCTGTTATAGAACCTTTCGACTAACTGCCATCTTGGCACCTGATGGTGAGGGCATAACCTAAGAAGGTCATTAAAGTGCTCCCAAGTCTCATGAAATTTGTCCCCTTCCTATTTAGTAAAACCCATAATCTCTCTTCTATAATGGTTAGTTTTACTCATAGGAAAATACTTTATCAAGAATTCTCCCTTAAGGGTGGCCCAATCATTTACCCTTGCATCAAGGGTATGATACCAGTGATTGACCTTATCCTTTAGGGAGAATGGAAATAGAGTCATCATCAGGGCTTCATCAGTAAAGCCCTAGAGCTTCACTATGGAACAGACCTTGGTGAATTCCTCAAGATGCCTGTAGGGATCCTCCCTAGCAGTACCATAAAAATATGGGAGCAAAGATATGGTGCTACTCTTGATTTCATATGGGTTATACACTTCAGGTCTTCGGATAGGTAGGGCTTGGTGGGTTGTAGGGAGGAAATATGGTTCTCTGATTTTTGCCAACCCTAATCTCTTCTTCAGGTTTTCCTTCAGCCATTTTTCTTCTTTCTTGGTTAGCTTCCCTTATAATTCTCTCAGGCTCAAATTTGAAGAGAAGACAATTTCTAAGAGAGCGCCTACCAGGCATACACCAAGCAAACACAAGGCAAGAGGTCTTTTGTTGATTTAAAGTTCTTTAAGTTCTCTTCCAACTCTTCAGCTTGGCCAAATATAGTCAAGGCAGTTTTTCTCCATTCCCACGTAAGTGGTATAAGAGAAATGAGGCACTTGAAATTTCTAGTGAATGACTATTAAGGAGGTTGAGGTTACTTTTAGTCCTTTTTGGGTGATCAATTACGTACCCTAAATTGACCTTCGAGTGCCTAAAGTCGTACACTTTGCTACAATGATATTCTCAGATGCTCAAGTAAAAAGGTAGTCCAAGGATGGAACCAAGGGATGCAAGTAGGGCAAACCCTTCTTTTGAGGCGATGCTCAGCGATGCCTCTTAACTACCCTTGAATTCCTTTAAGGGGTGTCCCCCTCCTTAGAGTATCCAATCACTTGAGCAAAAGTTAATATCACCATTTCAAAGCAAGATAGGAGGGTTTGCACCGATAAATAGATCAATGCCTATAGCCTTAAGGGTCCAAGTCCTAGTGTAGTGCCTATAGTGTGTGCTCAGTGCAAGAAGTGCGCATCACACTGTGAAAAGTGATTTTTCTTTTGAAAACTACAATCAAGTTATTCAAATACTTCCTATATATTTTATTTTATTTTCGAGAAGCAATATGACCACTTGATTAATCTTTTCAAGTCAGCTTAAGTGGTCTTCTTTAATTATATCCAAATACAATGCGTGTGCTGATAACTGATGCAAAAGATAGGAAGTACGTACCTTGCTCCAGCACTCTTCGATGCAGAAATGCACGTAATGCAATAAGAAAATCTAGATGCTGCTCAAGCAATCATAGATGATCATCCTAATGATATGCAGCTTCTAGCAGGTAGTTCAGATTTATTTTCTTTTTTTTCTTGTAAAAATAAATGCGCAATCAAAAGATCTAACTACCACAGAATGATCCTAGAATCTAAAGAAACAGGGACACTCCCCTAAAAACTGGCCCCAGAGTACAAGGGTGAGAAAATAAATAATTAATACTAAGTCTATGAACCTAAATCTAAACAAAGATCTAATAACTAAATCAGGAAAGGCTCCTCCGTATGCCTTCACTTGCGTGGGATCAAGGCCCACAAGCACCCGTTGCTGCCCCTTAGGTAGTGTCAAGGTCTACCAAGAATATCACCTCTTTCATGTGCACCCATCGCGTTCGTTTTCTCCAAATAGATGTACCTCGCACAGGGAAAAGAAATAGATCAATGAATATATAGCCCCAATTAGAAATCACTATGAACAGGAAATACGTGAGAGTTTACTAGGCCCATTGCCTCCTCGACAACGGTGCCATCTGACAAAGAGAAATTCACTTGATTATGAATGATAGCAATAAAAAGATATGTCGTTGTAGTCCTGTGGTGGAAAATCTCTCAATCAAAGATTAAATAGATATTAATTTAAACCACAGTGAAAATGTCCTATCCACAGGGAGGATCGAACTAAATAAACTCACAATAAGTTTACCTCTTGTTTACTTCATTCATCCTAATGCCAATGAAAAAACACTAATAGATGAATCAAATAACCAATCTCCAATTTCTAAAAAGAGATGGACAAATCATGCAAATTCTCCTTCACTAGAATACTCCTATAAAATTGATCAACCCAAATATTCAATGTCATCCAATGTAAAGCATAATATCTCCCTTTAATGTGAATCTAATAGATGGGAGAAGATAGTCATGCAATTGATAAGCCAACTAATTAGCGTAAACTAAAGGGATATGCTCACAAAATCCATGGAATAAAATATTAATATCTTAAAATTAAAATCCCAACAATGGCATTCAAATGTAATTTTTAATTCAAACCCAAAACAGAGGATTAGTTTCCTCTTGCTGTGCACGCTCATGGAGCCGTGGCGGACGGTGGGAAGCTTGAGGAAGGTCGACTACGACGAGGGGACCACGATGATGGTTGCGGATTGATGAACAGTGGTCGGGGACAGTCGTCAGAGATGAGGCACCTGCCAGCGATGATGACGGCCCACTGACGTGCATGGGTTGTAGTTGCCACGTCTGAGGGTGTGGCCAAGTTCGTGAGGATGCAATGAGTCCGTAGGTGTCGACGGCGTGGCGAACGGGAGCCGAACCTATGGGCTGCATGTGGGGGATGACGGTGGTTTGTTGGGTTCCTCTCCTTCTGTCAGTTGACGGAGAAGAAGAAGGAGAGGAGGGGCCTCCTAGATTGCACGCTGCGTAAGAGCTACCGCGTGTGCGTGAAGGGTTGCTACGCGAGGACGAGGGCACACGCGGCTGTATGGCTGTGGCGCGATGGTTGCTGGTGTGCGTTGTGGCAGTGCGATGACTAGTGGTTCCTTCTCTATTAGCCATTGATGAAGAAGAAGAAGAGGAAGAGGAGGAGGCTGCAGGGGTTGGAGATGAGTGCACAAGGGCTTGTGGCTGCGTGAGGCCTAGTGCACACGTGCAAGGCTGATGGAGTTCGCACTGATCCACGGTGCGCGCTTTGGGGCATGGTGCAAGCGAGAGGAGATAGATGGACAGCGAGCGTGCGTGGTGCCTACTCTGGTGGGTTGGAGAGAGCTCTTTTTTAAAACAAATCCCCATCTGTTTCTCTGCGGCCGCCATCATCTCCAACCACTCAACGAGAGTTGCGAGAAGCCTGGTGACGGTGGATGCGTTGCGAATGTTGCGCCAGCTTCTGTAGGAGGAAAGAAGAAAAGAAAGAGAAAAAAATAATAATAAATGGGTTATTTACAAAGGTACTCCACAATAATTTAGGTAATGCATGCATGTCACCATAATGCACATTACCTTCTAAAACTTGTGAATGCAATGCATGAAATCATTTTTATAAACTAATTTATTTATAAATTTAAATATGCTATTTACATGTAGACATTATTCTAAGAACTAGGTATTTTTGCATACGATTAGCCTGCAAATGTGGTCTCATCAATGGGTTTCCTTACTAACTTGAGTTAGGCCTAAACATGGTTCTAGTGAAAGTCGGCCAGACAACTTTTTGGACGTCAGGCACTAAGTGTAGATGTCTAGAAACCTAGATAACTGCAGGAATGGATTTCCCGAGGCATAAACAGCTAGATTATTGAAGAGAAATGATTTTGGCTTGATCGAGGGCAAATGTCTATATATTAGACATCTAAGGTCCTTTACGGACATTTGATAGAAGATTCAGGGTCAATCCTTAATGCTTATATTTCTAAGCAAATGTTCTACTAATTGGACATCAGGCAATGTCATCAGACATCTACTAAGACATCTTGACTAAAGTCTGGACATCCAAACAAGGTAGATAGAGACTGGTTCTCCAGCCTAAGTGTTTTGGATGTCTGAGTAAACAACCAAACGTCTTAAAAGTTAAGATCAAATGTTTAAAGTCCAGATTGGATATCTGATAAGGCTGTCTAATGCCTACTTTGGTTTTCTAATTTTTCTAAGAGTTGTCTATGTGTCCTAGGGTTTAGTAGGAGATCCTAGGACTTAAAATAGGTTACGTTGACGCTCCTTAACATATGAGCTAAGAAATATAAAGCAAAGAAGAAGAAAATAGAGTACATGACATCTATCTTATTCTTCATGTCTATCTTCAAGCTCTCGCTCCAAGCGAAGCTCCCTCTCCACCAATGAGCTCCTCCAATCCACTATAGATGCGAGCTTGAGCTCCTTCACACTTGTATCCATTTGCAAATGACCTAAAATCTTGAACTCGAATGCAAATGTTAAATAACAAGTATTTTGTTATCATCAAAATCAACGATCGTGGTGCCCTTGCACCAACACTTCTTCATCTTTTGCCTTCCAGAGTGCCAAGGTATGTAGGACATGACTCTCTGCCTATCCCTAACACTCAAGTAAACACATTAAAAATACAACTAAAATGCAATGCATGACTATCCTAGTTAAATGCCTAAATGCAGCCAGAAAACCCATTTGCGGAGTTAAAACCCTACAAGCTAGATCAGTTTTAGGGTATAAGATTGATGATAAACTAACGTTTATCATCGACCACCTTCGTTTGGCCATCTATTTGTGGGTGGTATGCTGAGGAGACTTGAAGTTTCGTACCCTGCAATTTGAAGAGTTCACACCAAAAATGGTAGGTGAAGGTAAAGTCGCAGTCGCTGATGATGGCTCGGGGAATACCATGGAGGCAAATGACGATATCGGCAAAGACGCGAGCCACATCAGCGACTGTGAATGGGTGGCGCATGGGAGCCATGTGCACATACTTGGATAAGTAGTCCATTACCTCCAGGACGACAGTGTAGCCATGGTCTGTGGGCAGTGCTTTAATGAAGTCCATCGAGACATCCTTCCATATGAGGTTGGGAATAGGGAGAGCTGAAGGAGCCCCACTGGTGTTTTTGACGAAGTTTTATTCTGCTGTCACGTATCGCAAGCATGGACCTATTCACAGACTGAGTGCTACGTCGAGAACCAGAAGAAGTCACGGCGAAGCTGCTGGAGTGTTTTGTCGTATCCAGCATGGCTTGCAGTGGGTGAGGCATGGTACTCCTATAGTAGTAGAGGGGTGAGGGAGGAGGTGGAGGCAATAAATAGGTGACCTTTATACTGGACCCTCCCATAGGGTCCACCGACTGAAGTCCTGGTGTAAGCCAGCAGCCAGTTCCAATGCTTGGGCAGAATCTGCATGATGTTGATACTCTTCCTGCAGGCGAGTCGCCCACGTGGCCTGGGCAAGGGAGATGGCATATGCCACCTCGGGGTTGTCACGATGAGACAATGCGTCTACGGCCCGGTTGAGGGGCCCTTGCTTATAGACAATATCGAAGTCGAAGGGTACGAGATGAGTCACCCACTTTTGCTGGCGGGTGGAGGTTAGGTGTTGGTGGAGGAGGTGTCGCAATGTGCGATGGTCGATGCATTCGATGAAATGCTCGGTGATGAGGTAACATTCCCACTTGCACATGGTAAGGACGAGGGCAAAGAGCTCCTTCTTGTAGGTGGAGAAGGTGGATTGGTGGGGGGTGAGTGGTTGGCTGAGATATGCAAGGGGGTGGCCATCTTGCATCAGCACCACCCCCACACCATGGTTCGAGGCATCGTACTCGACCACAAAAGGAGTTGTAAAATAGGGAAGAGCAATGTTCGGCACATGTTCGTGATTAAAAGTTGTTCAGTTGTGGTATGGCACGAAAATATGATGACAAATAATATTTATAAAGCCGGTGAGTACCAGGTCACGCAGGAAGGCAATCTCGATTTTTAATGAAAGCTTTTCAATGAAACTAGTTCTAACAAGATATTTATATATGTATATATGTATAGAGATGCATCAAATATTCGTAAGATCAGATTTCATTACATTGATAAAGAGTTTTTCATAATAGAAATTGCTATGCAAAAAGTAAAGATAGATAGGGAGAAAGAGGGAGAGGGAGAGAGAGAGATTGAAGGAAGTGGCAGAGAAACGACACCGCTTGTGGGATGCTTGTGCGAGATGCGGCAGCACCTCAGATCCAGAGCATCGGGATGAAGTTGGAGCGGAGTTGTAGAGGGACGGAGAGTTGCAGAGAAGATAGAATATGTCTAGAGTTGATGGAAGAGAGAGGTTCTAAGTCGATGCCTTCAACTGGGGGGCCCTAGGCCTTCTTTTATAGCTTTGTGTGGAAGGCAAAAAGGGTATTTAAGGCCTTAAAATCGTCTAACAAGCCCTGGTTGATCAGATCCATCAATTGGGAGATCAACGGCTCTGATTTGGCCTGAAAACTCCTTCAATTTCCTTCTTATCGCACGGATTCACTCTGATGGTGACATGTGGCAGCCTCTGGATGCTTGGATGATGATCCCACGACTCCGCTGCTTCCGTGCCTGCCTCTACCTTCTTCCGTGCACTCGCATGCCTCATTTTTGCGCCTGATCCCTGACCGTTCGATCGTATGATCGAACGATTCAGATTAATGCCCGCACGTGCTCAAATTCCAAATCCGCGCCAATGATCCTCAACCATTTGATCGAGAGATTGGATGGTTTAACTCGCACTTGTGTTTCTCCTTTGCAAGGTAGGATACGCGTGAGTTCACACATACAGCCATCGAGCGCTCGAATCGCGTCACATGTTCATTCCGCTGCCCTCCAATGCTGATCCAATGGCCAATTACGTCCACGCCCAACGCATGGTCAATTTTGAGCAAACCATGGCTCGAACCCTCATTTCGCACTTACATGCGCACGCATGAACCAACGCACTGTGCAAACCTCTTGTTATATATATGCATTTGTTTCTATTTATTCTAATCCGGCTTGGGTGGGCGATGTGGCATGCTCGTGGCCATTAAATGAAGATCCAACGACCCACAATGCGTGGTCCGGTCTTCCTAGATGGGGCGGTGGTGCCACGTGGCACCATCATGGCCGTCCATCTTATTTTTCTTGTATCTGGAGATGTAAACCTTCGATCGAGTTGATTTTTGTGTCATTGGTCTGAGATTGTCTATCCAGATTCATCCGTGTGGTTGGATTCTTCAACTGAGGCTCGGATCTTTGTCCTTTGGCTCCATGATCTCCATTCTTCTATGGACTGTACACAATGCTCTGGTTGTTTGATCAGGACAATTTCGTAAGCATTGAACTCCCGTTGTCGTTCTGATCAGATCTGTCTGGTCTGGTCTGAAATCCTCAGCTTCGAATCATCTGCGATTAAAATCATCTCCTTTTTAGGTCATAAAATGACGATATTATCTATACAATTACTCAAACTAACTAGTATGCGAATTATGATGCTTATGCATGCATTGACTCAAAGTTATGCTAGAATCTAGCTTAATTCAGGTGTTTTAGGTTGCATGATTACTGTGCAATCACACCCCCACGCCTAAATCTTGCTAGTCCCTAGCAAATGCAAGACTACATGCAAAGTGGTCCTACATAACAGGTTTCTATCAAGAGTTTGACTAGAGATTTATGTCTTTTGTTTTCATCCAATACTTTAGTAATCCAGATAATTGTGAATGTGTTTTGTTGTAGTCTATGCAACGGATCCAAGTGAAAAGCTAGTCTACATCTAAAGCTCGTACTTGACCCTTAGTAAAAATCTACTGGGATAGGCAAACTTCTCCCTTTGGGGTTATGAAGTAATTTGTAAATTTAGCCTCGGCTTTTGGGTTAGGTAGAAGATTTTTTTGAGTCAAGTGGATTTATTTTTGGTGGTTCACACTCATCTGGTGCTACATATAGACTAGTACTTTAGAACCTAGATTTCCATATTATTCAATATTTCAACTCAGAGAGAGGCAGAGAAACTGTGCTCTCTTTAGTTCTTTTGTACGTGTTCTCTCTCTTTCTTTCTCTCGTTTTCTTTTCTTTCTTTCTGAGCTCACAATCTCACCAGATTTATCAGTATATTTGGTGGTCTCTCCTGGCACTAATACTTTGATTAGGTTCTGATAACTCTACGACTAAGTTAACATTCCTTAACCCATATTCAGGCAGCCAGAAATGTAGAAAAGTAGGTCAAGGCTGTTTTTGGTGGATCGTCAGGGTGATGGGTGTTGTTGCCTCAATACACTTGAAATAAACTCTAAAAACACTTATAAAGTCTTTTTCTTTTCTTCTCTTTTCTACTTTTTTTTGTATATGTATATTATTTTTTTTTCTATATGCATAGACATATATACCGCTTTTTTTTTCGTTTTCTTTTGCATCAAGACATCTACTAACGCAACACAGTAATGCATACGACTTTTATTCACGAGGCATTATTCGGGATTAGGAGATGTTCAAGAAGATATCGGGTGGCTTATTTGGTGGAAGTGCCTATTCTCGACACTGGGAAGGGAATGGATAGAACAGTGTATTTCTGACCTTGACATTAATACCCTCCTTCAGCCGAGGATTCCGTAAAGGACGGTCATGACCATCCACCTTAGTCATAGTTTTATCGGAACTCGCTCTCTATGTATTTTGCCTTATTTGGTGGCTCTCAAAAGATGTTTGCACTGAGAACTTGTATGTAAAAATCAAGAGAAAAAACTATGCCTAAATTTGAGTATCATTATCTCATTATCCAGAGTTTAAGATTCCTCATATTAGCCTTAGAGCACTAGTAAACTTTCTACTCTCATCTCACACGTGTTTGGTGGATCTATTAGATGATAGTTTGCCTGACTCCCTAATTACTATCCAAGGGCTTAGGAGAAGAAGCACTGCTTCTTCTCGACAAACTAAAGATGTTTATCAATCTTCACAGAGGATCCATTGCAAATTCTATGTGTAAGTATGAAATTGTACTGGATTCTAAACTCAGGAATCAACTTAAGAATAAATCCCTAATAAAACCTTAATAAAAATTCTTTATGGCTAAATGCATTTTTTTTTGACATAAAAATAAGACATGTAATGTCCAACCCCCCATGCTTATTCATTACAATGTCCTCATTGAAATGTATGCATGAAAATCAAAATATAATAAGCAAGAGGAGGGGATATCACCTGACTTTTCTTTTAATCTAGGTCAGCATGGATGCAGCGGATGTAGAGCTACCTGTGATGAATACTGGGTTGCCTCCTAGCCAGCGCTAAGTTTAACGTCATTTTCCAGACTTAAACCCAAAAATGAATGATTAGATTGATGGGTTGGGTCAGGATTAAAATAAAGATATGTTCATGCAGTGCAAGGATTAGTGATCCACAAATGTGAACCGGCTGATCTTGAATACCAAGCCCAAAGGGTCGAAAAAATAAAGTGAAGGGGCTTGAAACTATTTGCAACCAGATGCTACAAAAGAGAGGAATATTAGTGCGGGTGCCAGAGTGGAAAGTAGATAGTGGCAACCTTAAGAATTGATGCATGAGGAAGGAAGATGGGGTGGATACATTATGGTCTATGGGGAATAGATCGTACAGGTCCTGAAAGTGATAGGAAATGAAAGGAGGAACCCGAGAGGTGTACTCTGAAATGGTATAAGAAACCACTTCACACGTCAAATCAGCTATGGATGGATGTCGAGTTGTCAGGTCAAATAAGATCAGTGGTCCATCTCAGTAGTTCCAGACTTATCAGAGTCCTCAATCTTATCCCAGTGGTGATCAACTGTCTCATTTGAGTCACCCAAATCTTGTTTTAATTCATTTTTCCTTAGAACCACAAGATCGGGGTTTGGATTAGTCAACACCTAAAATCCTTTTTGGACTATATCTTCTGCGGGAATATCTTCTTGTTTCTCAACAATCAAGTCAAATTCTTCCAAATTCCATGATTCAGCTAAAGTCTTTGCTTCCTCAGGTAGATCCTCATAAGTCATCCTCAGCAATTCTGCAATTTCTTGAACATCTTTTTCATAAAGGGATTGTCTATTTTCCTCAATCTCGAGATGTTGGGGATAATGGTCAAGTTTTTCGTCAGGACTTTGGTGGATGGGGAGAAAAAGGTGCAGATTAGCTGAAATAGAAGTGAAAGCAGATTCAGCTTCTATATGGGAATGATCAGTATTGCCAAATCTAGATATCGAATCTTTTAAGCATATCTAATCATGGTAATCTTCAAACAAGATTTCATTAGAGCCATCCAGCTGGGCTTGGTTGGGAGTGTCACTCCTCATAATCTTTCTTTCTTCTTGATCTTAATCTGATTCTCCCAAATCTTCCATGTAATCCAATTGTGTGTCTTTAAATATAAAAGACTCATACTCCAGTTTACTATGAATTGGCTCCTCAAAATAGAATGGTTGCGATTCAGGGCCTAAATCAAGATGTATTTCTTCAAGTGAGTCTTCCTCCTCAAAGTTAGTTTTTGGGATATCAAAAAGGATTTGTTCTGTATAATCACAGGGCTGGTGGGTGGGTTCAGTGTATGTAGAGGTTGGTATTGGATAGGATGTTATGCTTAAGGTTGGATCCTCAACATTGAGTGGCTTACCACCAACTTGTGGCATACTCGGACCAGGTTTGTCTCCTTGTGCTTTCCAGATTCTATTGAGTTGTTTTGTTAGATTATCTGTATTTCTTTTATTAGCTTCTCTCATCCTCTGGACTGCTTAGAGTAATTGGGTGATCTCAGGATCACCACCATGGTTAGGGATTTGATCAGGCTGAGGATAATAATTTTCAGAGTTTCTGACCACAGTCAAATCAGAATATCCATCATTTGAATACCTAGGGTAAGAATCATATCCTTGGTTGGTTGGTGTAGGGTTATCCCAATGAGAAGGTGAAGTTGTTTGGGTGGGATTAGGATAATTTGAATAGTGATTTCGAGGATAGGATTGGTATACTAGGTGTTGGGATTCTAAGGCATATCCATGATCTGGGGAGAGATGAGTTTGGCTGAACTGGTCAAGATAACTGGTCATGTCAGCCAGGTGCTGGTCCTATATGGAGAGTGTCTCTTTAGACTGTATAGATCCTTGAAATCCAGAGATTCATGTAGGATTCGAGATGGGCCTAGCTATACTTGGGGAATATGAGGTATAGGCAATGGAATCAAGCCCCAGGTATTAAGGGGAGTTCTCCCAATCTGAAGAAGTTGATGTAATGGAAGGGTTGGGATAGGGAGAAAAGGAGGAATAGTGTGATGCAAAGGAGTATGGGTTCATGGTTTCCTCCTCAATCAGTTCTTCCTCATGGCAATTGGATATTGGAGTGTATTCAAAAAAATTGGGTCTTCTCTTTAGTTTACTCTCTAAAGGTGGTACCAAATTAGGGTTCAGAGACCTTTTAGCATCCATGTACCAGAAGAAAGTTAATAGATGAGAGAGAGAAGATAGATGAGAGAATACCCCACCCTTTCAATACAAGCAATCGAACTAGTCCTTATAGTGCTAACCCTAATTAGACTTGATCCTGGCTCCCCAAAACACGACTGGGTTAGATCAACCCTTGAATTACTTGGCTGGCCAGAAGGGTGGGACCCTTTAGGACACCCCGCATGGCGGGACACCACTAAAGGTTAACGCGATTACCGCATAGACCTTTCTTGTCACCAGTGGGTCCAAGTAGACAAGGCCTTGACCTTAGCCCAGTCAAGTTTCAAGTCCCAAGTCTATTAGTCCTGCCTAGTGCACATCTACTCAATTTAAGTTTTGGGTTTGATGTGGTTTTGGAATATGATGGGCATTAGGGGGGTGTTTGCCCTTAAAGTCGATTTCAGAGATGTGAAGTGTGCAAGTAAAGGGTTCACAAGCAAATTTTTATGATGAAGTATACTTTTAAGATTCAAATGCTTGTGTTGGCGTATTTTTGGGTTCACTTGATTAGATTATTTCAATCAAGGTTCTGATGAGGCACACAAAAGTTTTGCAAATCCCAATTTATTTCATAAATTTCCTTTAAGTATGGAAATGCAGCTGTACTCTATCCTTAGAGTGAAACCCTATGCACAGATATTTCTAAATGATTCTTTTAAGTTCAAAATGATGAGTGGTGCAATCCAAATAATGCAATCAATTGGTCTTCTTGCACCACTAACTAGACACTCATAAATTTTTTTTTCAAGAATTTTAATGCATGTTTTCTATTTTTCTCAGATTTAAACTGTGCTAGGGTTTTGTAGTCTATTTTGACCCCTAGTTCGTGATCAGATAATTCATGCAACCAAACAAGCAAAAAATATTTTTATCAGATTTTTATAAAATTTTTGACTTTTTCAAAAATTCAATCCATAAATTTCACCTCAATTGGACTTATATAAAAATTCCTATGATATTTTTAACTCTGAAAAATTAGGAACAAATTCCATATTGATAACAGATCAGTACACAAATTTTTAAAATTTTTCTATAACTCTAATTGCCACAAAATTTGGATATGTTGTTTGTGACTTTGAATGCTACCTACAGAAAATATTTGAGAATTTTTGGATGTGCGGATCTTCGGGAATTGAATTTTTAATTTAAAGTTTTATTTCAGCCTGAAATCAAGAGAAATATTTTTTTTTCTTCTTTTTTTTAATTTTAATAAGCAAAAAAATTCTAACTAATCCTAAGGTTCAAGCAAATTCTAAATCTAACTAATCTAAACTGCAGATACTTACTTGAGGTTCGAACCCGCACTTTCTCCGTTGTCGTGTTTGGTTCAGATTTCTTCATTTCCAGCACACACAAAATCAACGAAAAATGTAGCAAGTTAGAAATCTCAAATACACACCGAAAAACTTCAAAAATTTCTGTTGCCTCCCCGGCAACGGTGCCGACTTGTTCGACACGTGACCGCGATTAAAAGTTGTTTACTTGTAGTATAGCGCGAAAACATGACGACAAATAATATTTATAAAACCAGTGAGTACTGGGTCATTTGCAAGAAGGCAATCTCGATTTTTAATGGAAGCTTTTCAATGAAAGTAGTTCTAACAAGATATTGATATATGTATATATGTATAGAGACAACAAATATTCATAAGATCAGATTTCATTGCACTGATAAAGAGTTTTTCATAATAGAAATTGCTATGCAAAAAGTAAAGATAGATAGGGAGAAAGAGAGGGAGGGAGGGAGAGAGAGATAGAAGGAAATGGCAAAGAAATGACGTCGCTTGCGAGATGCTTGTGCAAGATGCAGCAGCACCTCAGATCCAGAGTATCGGGATAAAGTTGGCGTGGAGTTGAGGGGGGACGGAGAGTTGTAGAGAAGACAGAATATGTCTGGAGTTGATGGAAGAGAGAGGTTCTAAGTGGATGCCTTCAACTGGGGGGCCCTAGGCCTTCTTTTATAGCTTTGTGTGGAGGGCAAAAAGGGTATTTAAGGCCTTAAAATCGTCTAACAACCCTTGGTTGATCAGATCCGTTGATCGGGAGGTCAACAACTCTGATTTGTCCTCAAAACTCCTTCAATTTCCTTATCACGTGGATTCACTCTGATGGCGACATGTGGCTGCCTCTAGATGCTTGGATGATGATCGCACGGCTTCGCTGCTTCCTTTCCCACCTCTACTTTCTCCACATGCACCTGCATGCCTCATTTTAGCGCCTGATCCCTGACCGTTCGATTGTATGATCAAACGGCTCAGATTAACGCCCACGCGTGCTAAAATTTTGAATCCGTGCCAGTGATCCTCAACCGTCTGATCGAGAGATTGGACAGCATAACTCGAGCTTGCGTTTCTCCTTCGCAACATAGGATATGCATGAGTTTGCTCATACAACCACCAAGCGCTCAAATCGCGCCACGTGTTCGTTCCGCAGCCCTCCAATGCTAATCCAATGGCCAATTACGTTTGCACCCAACACATGCTCAATTTCACGCAAACCATGGCTCGAACCCGCGTCCCGCACCTACGCATGCATGCGTGAGCCAACGTGCTGCGCAAACCTCTTGCTATATATATGCATTTGTTTCTATTTATTCTAATCCGGCTTAGGTAGGCGACGTGGCACGCTCGTGGCCGTTGGATGAAGATACAACGGCCCACAGTGTGTGGCACGATCATCCTAGATGGGGCGGTGGTGAGGGAGCAGCTGTGATGGTGCCACGTGGCACCATCATGGCCGTCCATCTTCTTTTCCTTGTATCTGGTAATGTAGACCTCCTATCGAGTTGATTTTTTCACCATTGGACTGCGATCGTCGATCCAGATTCATCTGTGCAGTTGGATTCTTCATCTAAGGCTTGGATCTTTATCCTTTGGCTCCATGATCTCCATTCTTCTATGGATTGTACATGATGCTCTGATTGTCTGATCGAGATGATTTTGGAAGCGTTGAACTCCATCGTCATTACAATAAGATATATCTGGTCTGATCTGACATTCGTGACTTCGAATCATCTGTGATTAAAATCATCTCCCTTTCACTTCATAAAATGACGATATTATCTATACGATTACTCAAACTAACTAGTATGCGAATTATGATGCTTATGCATGCATTGACTCAAAGTTATGCTAGAATCTAGCTCAATTAAGGTGTTTTAGGTTGCATGATTGTTGTGCAATCAAGCGAGGACGGGCGTGTTGGTGAGGTCTCTCTTTAAGGCAGAAAAGGTGTTACCTACTTCAGGTGTCCATCAGAAAGCCCCCGATTTCATGAGCTGGTGAAGTGAGGCTACAATGAGCTCATAATTCTGCACAAATCATCGGTAGTAGCTAGCAAGGCCAAAAACCTGCGGAGTCTATAGACTATTTTGGGGGTTGACCATTGCACCATGGCCTCTATTTTGTGGGGATCCACCTCGAAGCCACAAGGGGAGATCATGTGACCCAAATACTCGAAGTGGGTTACACCAAAAGAGCATTTCGATGGCTTCACAAAGAGGTGCTGAATACGTAGGGTATTGAGAATGGACCTCAAATCGTAGAAGTGGGCATCCCAATTAGGGTTGTTTATGAGGATGTCATCAAAGAAGGCGAGGACAAATCATCGGAGAATGTGGAGGGGGCGTTACACAGCCCGAAGGGCATCACAAGGAACTCGTAGTGCCTTTCATTCATTCGAAATGCCATCTTAAAAACATCGTCATCGTACATTCAGATTTGATGGTAGCCTAAATGGAGGTTGAGCTTAGTGAAGAAGGTGGTGCTGCGAAGATTGTCGAGGAGGACATCGATAATAGGAATGGGGTAGCGATCCTTTATGGTGTGCTCCTTGAGTGCTCGGTAGTCGATGCAGAAACACCATGTGCCATCCTTCTTGGGGACTGGGAGGACGGGAGAAGCAAAGGGGCTCTTGCTTGACTAGATCAAGCCCTCGTGGAGGAGAAGCTTCACCTAATGCTTTATCTCATTTTTTTGAGCCCAACTATGGCGGTAAGGAGTGATAGCCATACTATTCAATTGTCTATAATTTTATTTTTTATAATGATATCTTGGAAAAGACTAACATATTGCAGGAAGGATTTAAAGAAAAGGATCGAGGAAAAGGAAGGGAAAAAGTATTTCTTTTGTAGTTTATTTTATTTGTCTAGATTGTTAAAAAGCCTTGAATTATCCTTAGGATGTCTTTAGAATTTTTCACATTCATATTGGTATCCTTTATTTTGTAAAGAGTGACTTCTGTTGATTTTTCAGATGTCTCATTTTCCCTTCAAATGTCTGAGTTTGATTTTTAAGACGTCTGATCTACTTCTCCAAATGTCCAATATCTTCTCCAGAGTCATGATATATGATCAGTCTATGCAACCAATGTCATTGAGGTTTTTCAGACGTCTGCTATCCTCTTCAGATGTCGATTATTGTCTTTCAGATGCCTCCTTGAGTTTTTCAGATCTCTTTAATCAAATAGAACAACAGTCATAATCTTATGTGTTTTTTAAACATTTGTTGTCTTCTTGAGCTGTCTAAAATTGTCCAACGTTCACTTTCTATCCAACGATCAAATTGACCACGATTGATTATTTATGTTTCTATTTTGATTTTGGACCATTGTAGTCTATCAGACTTCCTTACATTCATTCAGACGTCTAATGATTCTTTTTAAGATGTCTAACCTTTTGCTTAGATGTCCAATAAGACATCTGATCATTTATCTTTAGATCCTTGTTTGGATCCAATTTCATTCCAATAACAATCACTTTGACCCTGGAACCTTTTCAGATGTCCAATTTTATCTTTAGACATCTGAAACTATATGTTCAGATGTCTAAGTTTTTTCTTAGATGTCCCTGTAATTGATCATGTGAAATCCAGTAATGGCTACTTTTGTTTGGAGCTTTTTTAGACGTCCTACTTTATTCTTAGATGTCTGAAATAGTCTTCTCAGACGTCTATCTTGGTTTTTCAGACGTCTAATACTAACAGATTTTGAGTAAATGCATTATAGCCATTCTGTCTCAATTTATTACAATTCAATTCAAATTCCAACGACTACCTAAGCTTAAATCTGACCTCCTACACCTATTTATACCCCCATAGGTAGCCTTAAGAATTTACAACAAAGAAATATACATAGTCATTTTTTGCAAAGCTCTTGATCTTGTTGTGCTCTCTTGTTGCTCTCTTGCTCTATTTGTGCTTTGTCCATTTGAGAGCAACCCTTTCTACTTCTTATAGGTTTGATAAGGGAGTATTTTTATTCTTTTATTCAAGGCTTATAGATTTATATTATTTTTTGATAGTTTATTTGGTTACCCGATTTGTGGGTTTTTTGATAGTTTAAAAATTGAACCTATGATTGTTCAGTAGCTTCAAATGATGAAATGTTTACTTGGCATAAATGATCAGGTCATTTGCACTTCAAATACTTAAATAAATTACTAAAGTATGAACTAGTAGAAGGATTGCCTAGGAACAAGTTTAATTCAAATATTTTTTGTGATGCATGTACACTTGGTAAGTTGAATAAAAGTTCTTTGAAAAGCAAACATATTGTCTTTACATCTAGATCTTTAGAACTCTTACATTTAGACTTATTTGGACCAACTAGAACAAGTAGTTTAAATGATAGTAGATATTGTCTTGTAATTTTGGATGATTATTCAAGATTTACATGGGCATATTTTCTTAAACCCTAGAAATTTTTAGCAAGTTCCTAAAACTTGTTCAAAATGACAAAGGATATATGATTTCTCGAATTTGATCTGATTATGGAGGAGAATTTGAAAATCAATATTTTTCTCATTTTTGTGAATAACTAGGAATAAAACATGAGTTTTCATTTCTTAGATCTCCACAACAAAATGGTATAGTGGAATGGAAAAATCAGACTCTACAAGAATGTGCTTGCACACTTATAGAATCTGGTCTTCCAAAGTATTTTTGGCCTGAAGCCACTAACGTGACTTGCTATGTGCTAAATAGAGTCCTAATTAGGCCTATACTTAATAAAACCAGTTATGAACTTTATTATAATAGAATACCTAAAATTAATTATTTCAAAACATTTGGAAGTGTTATATGCTTATCACTAAAGAAAATATTGATAAGTTTGATGCTAAGAGCGACAAATGTATATTCATAGGATATTCATCCCAAAGTAAAGCTTATCGAGTATTCAATAAGAAAACTTTAACGGTAGAAGAAACTCTTCATATCAAGTTCGATGAAAATTCTTCTATAGATAATAAACAAGTTGAAGTAGTAGATAGTGATGATGAGGGCATACCCTTTATAGATGTATCACACATTAGAGATCAAAATACACATAATCTTCCTAAAGAATAGAGGTTTCATAAAGATCATCCAAAAGAACAAATAATATGAGAGATTAATGACAAAATCAAAACTAGATCACAAGTTAACTTTGTTCTAACTGCATTTGTATCTCAACTTGAACCAAAAACTGTTGATTAAGCTTGTTTAGATTCTTCATGGATACTTGCTATCAAGAAGAACTAAATTAGTTTGAAAGAAACCAAGTGATAATTCTATTATTGGAACTAAATGGGTTTTTAGAAATAAAACTAATGAAGAAGGTCAAGTAGAAAGAAATAAGGCCAGACTTGTTGCATAGGGTTATAATCAACAAGTGGGTATAGATTATGAAGAAACTTATGCTCCTGTAGCTAAGCTTGAATTGATTCGAATGCTTCTTGCATTTGCATTGCATTTAGGTCTTAAATTATATCAAATGGATGTAAAATTAACTTTCTTAAATGGATTTATGAAAGAAGTTTATGTAGCCCAGCCTCCTGGGTTTATAAATTTTGAATTTCCTAATCATGTGTATAAGCTTAAGAAGGCTCTTTGTGGTCTCAAGCAAGCACCTCGGGCATGGTATGTGAGATTAAGAAATTATCTCATTAAATCAGGATTTTTAATGGGAAAGGTAGACCCAACTCTTTTTTATTAAAAATCAACTTAATGATTTAATAGTTATTCAAATTTGTGTGGATGATATTATTTTTGTTTCTACTAATGACAATTTTTGTATAGAGTTTTCAAAGATTATGCAGGATGAATTTGAGATGAGTCTCATGGGAGAATTAAAATTCTTCCTTGGACTACAAATCATGAAATGGATGAAGGAATCTTCATATGTCAAACCAAGTATACCAATGGCACATTGAAGAAATATGGAATAGATAATGTGAAGGTCAAAACCACACCAATGGCTACAAACATAAGTCTTAACTTGAATGAAAATGGTAAGCAAGTTGATGAAAAGATATATAGAGTTATGATAGGATCTTTACTCTATGTTATTAGAAGTACACTTGATATAATGTTTGCTACTTGTCTTTGTGCACGTTTTCAAAATTTACCTAAAGAATCTCATATGTCTGCATTAAAAAGAATCTTTAAATATTTAAAAGAAACTAGTGGTTTTGATTTGTACTATCCTATAACTCATACACTGGATTTACTAGCACATAGTGATGCCGATTATGCTGGTAGTAGGATTGATAGAAAAAGTACTAGTGGTACATGCCATTTTTTGGGTAATGCACTTGTTTCTTGGTTTTCTAAGAAACAAAATTGTGTTGCATTATCCACCATTGAAGCTGAATATATTTCAGCTGCTTTGGTATGCTCTCAAGTGCTTTGGATGAAATAAACTTTATCCGACTTAGGATTAAACTTTGAACAAACTAAAATATGTCGTGATAATACAAGTGCTATAAATCTATCCAGAAAACCTATAAATCATTCTAGAATTAAACATATAGATGTAAGACATCATTTTCTTAGAGATAGTGTATTAAAAGGAGAAAATAAGTTAGATTTTGTAAACAATGAAGATCAACTTGCAGATATTTTGACAAAACCCCTTAGTTTAGAAAGATATAGTCACATTAGAAGGCATCTAAGAATTTGCAAGTTGAAAGATTTAGAAAATTGAGTTTTCGGACGTCTGAATGTCCATCTCAAACATCTTATTATTTTGTGCCTCTTAGTCTTAGTATCTTGTGCATGTTTTTTCCTTTGTGAAGGATTTTCTGGAAATTTTAGATGTCTTGTATACTTCTCAGGCATCTATGTTTCTATCTGACCTTTGTATAATTTAGTCAATGGTCATTCAATGGTCATCTTTTTGAATTTCAAATGGAGTGTTTTGAATTCAAATTCAAACGGTCTTTCAGACATCTTTTTCATTGTTTAGACGTCTGATTATCTAAGTTCAGACATCTATCTTTAACTAAAGACGTCTGATATTTGAATGCTCTTTGATTTGAAATTTGAAACATCTTTCTTTTAACCAATGGATATTTGACCCCTTTATGAGAAAATATTCTCTCTTTAAAGTGCAACCCTAGCTTATGGTCATTTCCATTTCACTCTCTTCACTTTCTACCACACTCCAAAGAGCTCTCTCACATCAACTTCTCTTCATCTACATTCCTACAATTTTGATCTTTTGAAGAGCACCTAATAGCACCGAACGTCTCCTAAACCTTGCTGGATGTCTCCTGAGCCTTGCCAAGATGTCTCCTGTACTCACTAGATGTCTGTTGCCGCATCTTCTCCTATTCTAAGAAGGCCTCTCGTTAAGGAAGAACATATATCCTTCTTTTGGTAATCACTACATCTTCTTACCTAGATCTTGTCTTTCTCTGCCAATGGAAATTTTTTATGGGTATATTTTGTGACCGTGATTGACTCTCTTCTTTGTTTTTTTTTATTGTTTTTGGGAATCTATTTATTCTTTCTTCTTGATATGATTCTCTCTATCTTTTCGAATGTCTTATTACTATTTCGAACATCTACTGTTATGATTTTTATCTCTCAAAATCTCAGACATTTGTTTGCATTTTTTGATCATCTGATTTGTGATTTCGGACATCTGACTTACATACCAGACATCTAGCTTCAGTTGTTCCTGTTAAGCTTGTTCTTCTCTCTTTTCCTCATTGTGCCTTGTAGGAAACAAAAGAGTGCTGGACCTAGTAACCCACATCCTGTAAAAGAACTACCTAATGTAATGGAACAATTTTGCCTAATCAAAAAGGCCTCCCAAAAATTAAATAACTTTGAGAATTTTAAAGTTAGATGTGGAAGACCAATTATATGGGATGACTTTAAGTATTATGGACTTCTAGCCCTTTTTCAAGCCCAAGGAATTCAAGATTTCTTTGATGAAGAATTTTTTCCTGGAGGAAAAATTCCTGCCATCTTTCCCGGGCTTGTAAAATTATTTTATGCAAATCTAGTAAATGACTTTACACCTACTTCCTCTATCCTAAAATCTAGTGTTTTGAATGTGTCTTTTACCGTGACCAATGAAGTGATTTCTTCTATTGCTTGCACTATCGACTCAGGAGTTCATTAGTGGGACAATGCAAAAGAAGTAACCATCTCCACCGTTACAAAAACATTAGTTAAAGATGATGTTTATTTTGAAGGAATGGAATTAGAATCTCATCATCTTAAGGTTGTGCCTCACATTTTAGCTAGACTTGTCTCTTGGAACTTACATGGAAAATCAGGATCATTGGATCACATTTCTAGGGAGATTGCCTACATCCTATATGCTTTATTAAACCTCACTAAATTGAATTGGTGTGATTTAATAATGGACACATTATGTACCATACACTGTAGGAACCTTCCTTTAGGTGCCTTTATTTCCAACATGCTTCTTCATTTCAACCTTGATTTGAAATGCAAATTTGTAGATGAATCTGTTAAGAAATTTGACCGCACTACTTTACTTCTTATGGGTCTTAAGAAAGGAATTGAAGAACAAGTAGAGGAAGAAGTTCCCCAGTCTCCACCGTCTCAATCTTCTCCTACTTCCTCACAAGTTCCTTTCATGCTTCCCAATCCTTCTACTCATTCCTTCTATTCCACTTCTTGGGATTACTCTTGGAAAAATGTACAGGGAAATCAAGAGGCTTTTCAAAAACCCATGTTTGATAGAATGAACCTTCAACTAAAGAGGCAACATGAAGATCATGATTATCTAAGAAGTTTCACAAATCAAATAACATTGCTGCCTTCTCATCTTGAAGACTGCATGAAGAATTTGGAGTCTGGATATTCCAGAGGAAAGAAGAAAAGTTAATCTGTCTTTAGATGGCTGCTTTGCACCAAATGGAAATCTACTTTTTCTATTTTAAAAACTTGTTATAATCATCATCTTTTTACTTTGATATTTTGTGAGATTATTGACTCTATTGCAGTTTGTCTACTCTAATTTCTATTTGAGTATGATCTTGTCTTATTTCTTTTGATAATGACAAAAGGGGGAGACAAAGTACATATATCTAAGTTAAGGGGAGCACATAAGCTTTAATTTAGGGGGAGTACACCATATAAATAATTTTTGTTTGTCATTACAAAAAAGGGGGAGATTATTGTTCAATTGTTTATAATTATATTTTTGATAATGACAAATGAGTTATTTTCTTGAAAAAGACTAACATATTGCATGAAGGATTTAAAGAAAAGGATCGAGGAAAAGGAAGGACAAAAGTATTTCTTTTATAGTTTATTTTATTTGTCTAGATTGTGAAAAGCCATGAATTATCCTTAGGATGTCTTTAGAATTTTTCACATTCATATTGGTATCCTTGATTTTGTAAAGAGTGACTTCTATTGATTTTTCAAACATCCCATTTTCCCCTTAGATGTCTGAGTATGATTTTTAAGACGTCTGGTCTAGTTTTCTAGACATCCAATATCTTGTCCAGAGTTTTGATTTATGATCAGTCTTTGCAACCAATGTCATCATGGTTTTTCAGACATCTACTATCCTCTTCAGACATCTATTGTTGTCTTTCAGATGCCTCCTTGAGTTTTTTAGATCTCTTTAATCAAATAGAACAATGGTCATAATCTTAGGTGTTTTTTAGACATCTGCCATCTTCTTGTGCCAACTAAAATTGTCCAACGTTCACTTTCTATCCAATGATCAAATTGACCGCAATTGATTATGCCAGTTTCTCTTTTGATTTTGGACCATTGTAGGCTATTAGACATCCTTACATTCATTTAGATGTCTAATGATTCTTTTTAAGATGTCTAGCCTTTTATCCAGACGTCTAATAAGACGTCTGATCATTTATCTTTAGATCCCTATTTGGATCCAATTTCATTCTAGTAACAATCACTTTGACCCTGGAACCTTTTCAGACGTCTAATTTTATTTTCAGACATCTGAAACTATATGTTCAGATGTCTAAGTTTTTGTTCATATGTTCCTGTAATTGATCTTGTGAAAACCCGTAACGACTACTTTTCTTTGGAGCTTTTTCAGATGTCCCAGTTTATTCTTAAATGTCTGAAATAGTCTTTTTAGATGTCTATCTTGGTTTTTTAGACGTCTGATATAGTCAGATTTTTAGTAAGTGCATTATAGCCATTCTATCTCAATTTATTCCAAGTCAATTCAGATTCCAACAACTACCTAAGCTTAAATCTGACCTCTAACACCTATATATACCCCATAGGTACCCTTAAGAATTTACAACAAAGAAATATACATCATAGTCATTTTTTGCAAAGCTCTTGATCTTGTTGTGATCTCTTGTTGATCACTTGCTCTATTTATGCTATTGTCTATTTGTGAGCGAACCTTCCTACTGCTTATAGGTTTGATAATGGAGTATTCTTATCCTTTTATTCAAGGTTTATAGATTTATATTATTTTTTGATAGTTTATTTGGGTACCCAATTTGTGGGTTTCCCATTTCCTCTTAGTAGAGGGGCAAAACTCTTCTTGGGGTTTGTCCAGGAAGAGGGGATTTGTAATATTATTTGTTGTTAGTAATTCCTACTTGGGTAGGGGCAAAATCCTAGATTGGGAGATCTAGGTAGAGGTTTTTCCTACAAGGGTTCCCTCTTTAAATACTTGCATGCTGTTGCAATTTATTCAAATTTTTTTTATTGTACAATTCAACTCCCCCTTCTTGCACCACTAACAAGCCACTGGTTGGGTGTTTGGATAGTGGGGAATGGAGTGGTCCTCGTCACGTGCTGGTGGAAGGCCATAGGGTTCTATCAAAACCTCTGCTTACTCATCCAACAGGGCACGCATATCCGGATGGAGCTCCAGAGGTGCATCATGCTTTCCACCCCCATGGTTCATGACCTGCATTTGCAAGAGGTAGAGTTCCTCTGCCTCTTCCAGAGCTTACTGAAGCTCATCTTCCATGAGTGCCCCTCCCCTGGGCAGAACCCCCTTGGAGTGTGAAGGGACCATCAGGGGTCTGATAGGTCAGGGTCAGGATGTCCAGATCCCATGAGGTGGCACGTAGCGAGCTGATCCAGGGTATGCCGAGGATAACATCGAAGGTGCCTAGCTAGAGGGCATAGGCGTTGAGGGAGAAGGCAACCCCCTATATGATGAAGGGGAGGTTGTGCACCTTGGTGGATGCCTGAATAGTAGCTCCCCTTGCCACCGTTACCTGCACGGGTTGGCATAGGACGCAGCGGGGATGCGTTGGTGGCACCAGCTCCAGAATGATGAAGTTGCCTGAGCTCCCCAAGTCCACACGTGGCAGCCCTTCCCTGGCCACCATGGTGACCTCCAATCTAACAAGGTCAGCATTAGGCCTCCCGGTGATAGCATGGGCAGATACCTATTCATCCGTACCCATGCCGTCTATGGGGTTCGCCAACGCTTCTTCCCATTCTTCGACTTCTTCCGCTACCATGTAGAAGGCCTTGGCCTTGTAGCGGTGGCCCAAGACATAGCGTTCGTCGTCGTTATAGCAGAGATTCTTCTTGCGACATTCCGCCATTTCTGCCGGCATGAGCTTCTTTCTAGCCATTGGGGAAGAGCCCGTCGTCACACCACTATTTTATGGTTAGGCTACTGATGGACACATGTGATTAGGATAAACTGCCTATTTATGCAAGTTCCTAAGCTTAGATATGCATTTCATGTAATAAATATTGCATAGCATGCATCATTCTGCATTTAGAGTAGTCCGTATAAATTTTAGGTTAATTGTATCCTTTTATTACCAGGAGAGAAGGATATTTAATTCAAAGCCTCAAATTGACGATCTGACCATACAGATCTTATTAGGACAATGATCGGAGTCCAATGCCTCCAAAATTATCTTGATCAGAGTTCCGTAGCACCTAATGAAATCTGAGGAGGATCAACGGCCAAAGGACTTGGTGATGCAATTCGGAGCATCAAATGACAAATCCAACGACACAGATGGATTTGGGTTGACAATCGCAACCCAACGGTGCAAAAATCAACTCAATTCGACTTCCGTAGCAGCCCCTACAAAGGAAAGAAGATACATGGCCCATATCGCACCACGTTGTGTTATCCAGGCCACCCATGGGCATGCATGCACCACCGCACGAGCATAGTGCATGGGCGTGTGCAGCAGCAAGCGCGCGCAAAGCGTGTAACTCGGGTAGGTAGCACGTGACATGAGCGCGCGGAGTGCATAGGCAAGCACCACTCATGGGGCACGTAAGCTAAAGCTTTAGCAATGCCTACGTTGGATCTTCAGCAATGTTCATGGTTGTCACTAAATGTCCTATCTACGAAATGGATCCTTTCCTCCACTATAAAAGGACCCCTACCCCTCCCATTCTTCTTCATCTCTTTCTTTCTCTTCCTCACCACCTCCAAGGCTCTAGAGAGAGCTTTTCTCAAGCTCAGGATGCTCCTCTAGATTAGAAAAGCAGATATTTTTCCTGCCTCTCATCCCCATTCCTGGAGCATCCCGTGGCAATCCTCTCACCACCTTCTAGAAGAAGATCCTCGTCGCAATGCCGTCCTGCCCCACCCTCCGTCCTCCCGCTCCATCCTTGTTCGTCTTGCTCCTCACCACCTTCCTCCAAGCAACGTCAAAGCGAGTCATCCTCCAAGCGATCATCGAGGGGGACTCTTTTCACCTCTGTCTATCTTTTATAGCTTTCTAGTGCAGTTTTCCATTTTCTTAGTTGTAGCAAACTATTTGAGATATATATATGATTGCTTCTCTCTCTCATTACAAGTAGATTAGATAGAAATTATTTCGATTTGATCTCTTGCCTTATAAAAATGCAAAAAAATTAGAAAAGATAAAAATAAGAAAAAGAAATAAAATCAAAATGTGGATTTCTCGAAACCAAGTGTTCGCCTCCCCGTGTTCGACCCAGGACTCCCTTTTGAGTTTCGATAAATTTTATCTGGTTAGCAAATTTCTACTCACTATGACTACAGATTTCCAACTCAAATCTTTTCGCATACAGAATCGCATCACCATTTTTGGCTCCGTTGCTGGGGAGGCAACACTCTTTGGTTTTTTCCGCTTTTTCCACCTTAACTTTTTAGCTCACTTTGTTCCTTTCTTTTTGTGATTACAAGTACCCTTCCAAGGCTAGCCAAAGTGGAATAGATCAAAGTAAAGTGTAGTTAGAAGGTCATGTATGTGTATCCCCACCACCCCCATCCTAGATTTCATTTCGCCACACTAATAACTCAAACTCAAATTAACCTAGGTGCTTTTATAAACCCTAGGATAGATATGATTGTTTGATTGTCATTTCACCTCACCTCACCCACCTGCATAAATTCAAACGAAAACAAAGAAATACTCTTCTCTTATCGAATTTAATTAAAGAAGACACACTTAACACCCACAACTCTCATCCTAAGGCGCACAATCACTTTCATTCTACCACTTAACCGAGATCTGACCTGCAGATCTGGTATACCTTAACTCAACACATACATAAGTGAGTAGAAATTTGATTAGGTAAAGACTTTTTGTGTGCCTTAATCAATTGGTGCAATAGGCCATTTACGTGAACTATTTGAGCTGCACCACTCAAATTAAAAGTAATTCATCAAGTAGCTTTCCATTTACGATTGATTTTTAGAGCTAAACCAGACACTCCACATTATTTCTGATTTTTAAAGGAATATATCTACACCGTGTTTTCAAAACATGGAGTGTTCTACTGAACCTTGATTGAACCAACCTAAGGATTAAACCCTAAAAGCTACTAAACAAGGTTAAACCCTAAAAGACACATCATCAAAACCTTGTTTGAAAATAATTGGTCGTGCACGCACACACATTAGCTAATTTTTAAGGGCACAACCCATCTATAGGGTCCATCACATTCCAAGAGCACAATCATCCCAAGCCTTTATTAAAATTGAGTAGACGTTGGACCTAAGATTCATTGAGTCCATTTTAGGGTGTTCTCTTGAATACATTTCAAATTAGTGACATCTACTTACTTCAAAAGGTGCTAAGTTGGGGGGCCCGATTGTCAAACGACTTAAGCAAGGGTTTAGCATAATTAGCAGCCCTCGGGACATGCTCCCCCTACTTCGCCGGCCCAACTTTACCACCTTTTGTAGTAAGGGCAACACCAAATTTGTTGTGTGGTCAGAGTTCCTTAAGCTACCCAATTTAAGGATAGAATTGATTGATTGTATTGTAGGGCACCTTTCTCTATTCTATTTTCCCTCCTACATCATGTTCCAGTCCTACCCTCCTACCACTACTTATCCTCAAAATGATTACTATCCATACTCGACTTATGATTATCCATCCACTAGCTGGGATAACTTTGATTGGGGATATGATTCCAAACCTCAATGTCTAGGGTCTAATCCTGCACAACAAGACTATGATTATTATCCTTCTCACGCCTACAATGTGTTGGAACCTTGTTCCACATCTTGTTTTGGTGTTAACAAAATTATTATGAATTAATGTTTGCAATAAGTGTTCTTCAGATTTAGTTGAAGAAGCAAGGCAGGCAGGAAATGATGGAGGAGAAGATCATAATAAGAAGGAGGCTTGATGAGAAAGAGATGATGATGACAAGGAGGCAAGCTGAAAAGAGTCGAGAAGAAAATCTTCTTCGACTTTAGTTTCTTTTTGTTTAGATTTTATTTTCATAGATTGTATGCCTCTTAACAAGGGAACTTATCTTAGATTGTAAAATCAATTAGAGATAGATTAGGATTTCTATGGCATTCGTTTTCAAAGAACGTAATGAAATAAAATACTTAAAATAGGTACTTGTAAGCAAGTACCGGTACTATTCATCAGTACTGGTATTTGCAAGGCATAGGTTTGAGAATTCATCTCAAACTGTGAACAACAAGTATCGGTACTAACCATGAGTACCGGTACAGGTTGGCCACAGGTTGAAGGCTTTGTTCTGGCCTGAACCTTACAAGTACCAGTACCCATGATGAGTACCGATGCTGATAGGTTACCGTGCCCATGTAATCTCAAGCATGGGAGTCACAAGTACCGGTACCAGTGATGAGTACCAGTACTGGTACTCAGGTACTGGCAGCAGTGAGCTGCAAGTACCGGTACAGGTACTTTAGTACCGGTACCAAGTAGCCATTGTCTAAATTCTGAAAGGCTGGAAAATTAATTCCAACAATGTGAACGTTGGGAATTAATTCCAAACGTCTAGTAGACGAATCCTTGAGGTCTTAAACTCTATATAATGATCCTAGGATTCTTTGTTTGCACACAAGAAAGATTAGAAATACAAGAGAAATTCCTAGAGCTATATTTCCCAAATTTCCACCACATATTCAAGAGAGAAAGAAGTAGCTTGTCATTCACTCTCTACATTCTTGCAAGCTCAACGACGTGATCTTTTTTACACATTGTCAAAGTAATTCACCTCCTTTCTAGGCTCTCAAATTGGTAATATTATTCTATATATTGTTGAGAGGCTTAGGAACTTAGTTGTAAGATTTTTCTTTCTTACACCAGTCGTCATTTGTATCTGAGCATTTGCTTGTTGGGTTGTAACAAACCTGTTCTTGTAATTGGGTTGAGGTAACCCGTTAATTACCTCGATTAGTAAATTGATTCTCTCGGGGTTGAGAGAACCGGGTTAAAAATCCTAAGCTGGGAGGCTTAGGTAGTGGAGTACCCAAGGGAGGGGAACCACTATACATTTTGTGTCCTTTGAGATTTAATTGTGATTTATGCAAATTATTTTTATTATTACTAATTTGTTTGCTTTAGTCTTTGCGCATAGCTATATCTTTTTAGATCCTACAAAGTGGTATCAGAGCGAGTTGCGAGAAGACATAAAAAATCAACTCGCAATGGCATCTACAACAAGGCGCGCGGAAGGACAATCATCCGCCCGTCCTCCTTATTTCGATGGGACGGACTATGGATACTGGAAGAGGAGGATGCAAATCTTCCTCAAGGCCATGGATGAGGACTCATGGATGCTTATCCAAGAGAGGTACATGGATCCACAGTTGCAAGGAGTGTCATGGATGGCGGAGCAAAAGAAGAAAATTGTCGGCAATGCAAGGGCGATGAACGCACTTTATTGTGCGTTGTCAAGGGAAGAGTTCAACTGAATTTCGGCATGCGAATCCGCATACGAAATTTGGAACACTCTCAAGGTCACCTATGAAGGTACAAATAAGGTTAAAGAAACTCATATCTCTATTCTAACAGAAAATTATGAGTGTTTCAAGATGAAGAAAGATGAAACAATCAAGGATATGTATACAAGGTTTGGGGAAATTATTAACCCCATGAAGAACCTAGGAGTCAAGCTGAAAGAGGAGCAGCTTGTAAGGAAGATCTTAAGATCTCTTACAAGTAATTGGTCTCCAAAGACCACAGCCATCCAAGAGGCAAAAGATCTTTCTACTCTCTCCTTAGATGAGTTAATTGGAAGCCTCATGGCATATGAGGTCCAACTAGAAAACATGAAGAAGAACGAGGAGGAAAAGATGTCTAGCGGAAGGAAGAACATTGCTTTTAGAGCAATTAAGGAGGACTTGGACTCAACAACCTTGGAATCTGAAGATGAAGAGATGGAGACACTTACAAGAAAGTTTCAGAGATTTCTTCAAAAACAAGGTAAGCAAATAAATAAAGTTTCAACTAATGTTATTTGTTATGTGAGCAAGAGAAAGGGGCACTTGAGGAAGGATTGCCCTATGAACAAAAAGGACAATAGGAAAGAAATAAAGGAGCTTAAGAAGAAGAAGAAAAAGAAAGTGTTCAAAGCGACATGGGATGATAGCGACTCTGACATGGACACCAACTCCAGCAAATTGGAATCTAAAGATGAAGTCGCACATCTGTGCTTGGTGGCAACATCAGAAGATACGGACAATGAGGTAAACCCTGATTTTTCATTTGAGGAATTATTAGAAGCATATGAAGAGCTATATCATAAAACTAGGTCATTTAAAAAGGAAAATAAGGTTTTAAAGAATAATTATCAAACATTAGAAATAGATAATTCATGTTTAGAAATAGAATTAGAAATGTCAAAAGAGACTAACTCACAATTGCATACAAAGATATTAGAACTAGAAGATATTTATGAGCATTTTGAAGACACTTTGAATAATTTAAAAACAACAACTAGGCTGAATACAGAATTTTGTAATAATTTAAAAGACAAGTTCAATAATAAGAAGAACACAAAAAATAAATCACATGCACTTAGGCATGCATGAATGTACCAAAAGGTCAAAAATCTTAAGAGTTATAGATCTAACACAAAAGTGATCTATAAATCTCAAGGTTTGAAAGGTACTAACTCTAAAGGACCCACAAGAAAATGGGTACCTAGGAAAGATATTTTACATTGTTTTGCAGGTACAGATCAAAGAGATCAGTGGGTGTTCAAGGCACACAACGGAATATTTCAACCTTTTTATAGGTTGAATGAAGATTAAGAACGATGGCCTAATGGAGCTTGGTACCCACATTCATCATTTTATTATTGGTAAATTTTATGGTATGATATTTCTTAATTTTTTTTTGTGATTGACAAAAAGGGGGAGAAAGATACTTGGCAAATAGTAATATTTTTAGGGAGAGCATATATTGAGGGAGAGGATTAAATTAAATATTTTTTTTCATCAAATAATGTTGCTAAAAATTATTTATTATCTGATTGCAATGCAAAAATACACCTGCAATTGTGTCATCTTGTGTTATTTCCTAGCATTACCAATGCATATTAGGTTTCCATAGTCGCATTTGTGAAAATACATGCATGCATGCATTTAATTGAGAGGGGAGGAGAGTGAAATAAATGGCCTTGCAATTAACATTTTTCCTTAAGTGCATCTTTACAAAATTTACCATCTTTTTATTTTTTATTTTACTTCATTTTGAAATCTCTTCCCGTGGCTGCATGGAGCAACCTCTTCTTCTTCGTGCCATGTCCTACTCCCCCTCTCCCTGCCAGCCTTGCAGCCGCTCTCCCTGCCGGCCATGCTGAGCCATGCATAGCTAGGGCATGGCTGTGCATGCCTCTTTCTTCTTTATAAGGGCACGGCTGCCTTCTTGCAAAGGAGCCTGGTCCCCAGCCAACAAACAAAACACTCTGCAGACCTTCTTCTCCAGGCCACCGTCCCCTCCCCTCTCCCTCCATACGCAGGACCTACTCCTCAGAGGAGCCACTCTACGGGCAGGAGCACCTCACAGTGGTGCACAACCACCACTGTGAGTCCACCACCGCCCAGCTCAACAGAGAGCCGGTGGGCGTGGTGGTTCTCTCCCTGACTTCCTCGTTTCCAGCACTTCAGCCATGGAGCAGGAGCTCCAAGCTTTGAAGCTCAAAGCTCCGCACGCAACAGTACGCAGCAAGGCAGCAGCAGCTGCCCCAGCCCTTTCCGCGCATGCCTGCAGGCCACCCTCGCCTCCAGCGTGCACCTGCAGGCGCCCTTGCCTCCTGCTTCTTCGCGCCGCACTCGTCTTTCCGCCAGCAACCGGCCACCACGTGCCCTTGCAGTGGCCAGCCAAGCTTCACTGTGCCCGCCAGCCAACACCCACAGGCCACCGCGTGCCCTGTCACACTTCTTCGCCCGCGACCCAACCCTCTCCGCGTGCTCTGTCGCAAAGTCTCACCCGCAAGCCAGCAGTCGGAGCCACTCTTCCGCATGTGCGCCGACCCATCCGCACTCACAGCACCTGCAACAAGCAGTTGCTCGGCTCGCCCGGCCACTGTAGCCACTATTCACAAATTTCTGCGGAACACTGTGGCTATAGTGGGGTGACCGGTGAGTTTCTCACTGATTCGGTCACCCGGCGCGCCACAACCGGGCTTCGCCTGCACAAGCGTTCCATCCCAGCGCCCGCTCCAGCGCTCGCCCGCGCATCTGCGTGCGGTCCTCTACCAGCGCCCGCTCCTGCCTGCGTCTTCACTCGCGTGCGCTTGCGAGCACCCGCTCCAGCCCTTCCGCACAGCGCTGTGCGCTGCGGTCCTCTCCGTGCCCACTCCCTCCAGCACGCTCCTCTCTATGCACCTACGCACCTGCACGTGCGCACGTGGACTCCAGACAGTGCTTAGAAGCTCCAGACACCTTAACCACGCTGTTGAGCGCGACGAAGCTACGCTAACGTGTTTGGTTTTGGAAAACCCGTCGTTGTAGTTCGAAAGCGAAGGATTCGTGTTCAACAAATAAAATTTATACCGAAATAAGAATTCCGGGTCGAACACAGGGAGGCGAACGTTTGATTTAAAAACTCCGCGTTTCTTTTTATTTTGTCACAAAGAAATTCAATTTAAACTATCTAAGTATCTACAACAAATAAAAGAGAGAGAGGGAGTAAGAGAGAGCGAAGGAATACTATACATGGAAATCAAAATGAGATGTAGAATAGACAAGGAATTTATCATAAAAGAGTTCTTTCATTACAACTAGAAAACATAAAACAATTACTCTAGAAGGCATTAAAAGAATGGAGGGAGAAATGTCCTCCTCGACGATTGCTCGGAGGACGAATAGACTACTCTAGAAAGCAGTAAATCTATACTAGAAAGCAGTAAAAAGAATAGGGAGAGAGAATCCTCCTCGACGGTCGCTTGGAGGACGAGCCGGACGGGACGACGCCTGGACGAAGGAGAACGAAGCGGGACGAAGGAGGACGAAGCAGAAGAACGGGAACGAAGCAGCACGCCGTCGTCGTCGCGGGATCCACTTCCGAAGGGGGACGAAAATTTGGACTTTATCTCGCGAGAGGCATCCCGGGTGTGGGACAAGCTTCTCTTGAGCTTTGGAGAGGTAGAGAGGAGAAGGAAGGGATGAAAATTTCGTATGGAGGGGGTCTCCTTTTATAGTTGCAAGGAGTGGGGGCAAAATGGACATTACATCTTCAAAATAATAAATAAGGGGTCTTTAGTGACGGATAAAACCGTCGCTAAAGCCCCGCCGTCGCCGTCGCCGCCGCGCCACGCGCGCCCGCTCGGCTACCTGCGCGCGTAACGCAGACGCACGTCCGCGTCGTCTCAGCCGTCCGATCGCGAGATCGGACGGCTTAGATCGCGCCCGCGCCCGCTGCGTAGCGCGCCGCCCGCGTGCGATCGCGCGCCCACCAGGGCGTCCAATTGCGCGTCGGCGCTATCGGGCGCGCGCGGCCGTTGGATCTTCATCTGACGCTCGTGCGCGCCCGCTCGCCCGCGCCTTCGCCCCCCTCTCCGCGGCTCGAACCCGCGACCTCCGCTTCGCCCGCAGCTGCGTCGCCGCTGCGCTACGCGGGCGAAATGGTCGCGCGGACGTTTTTAAACGCACGCGACCGCAGCCGTTGGATCGAGATCCAACGGCGGAGAGGAGACGTTGCGTGGTCTTCACAGGACTCCTGCGGCCGATTGGGCGGCTGGGATGGCGCCACGTGGCGCCATCTTGGCCGTCCATCTTCTGGAAGTTGTAGATGGTGCCACGGATGTCGGATTGACTCGATTTTTGTGTCGTTCGGCTGCGATCGTCGATCCGAATTCATCCGTGTGGTCGGATTTTCCATCTGAAGTGCGGATTTACACCATCCTGGCCCTTGATCTTCTAGGGTTCCCCGGTCTCTATCTGATGCTACGGATGCCTGATTAGGGCGATCTTGGAGTCGTTGAACTCCAATCGTCGCCCTGATCATATCCATATGGTTGGATCTTTGATCCGAGGCCCCGATAAAATATTTGCCCTGTCCAAGCACATAAAAGGAGACAATTAACCTCCATTTTATTCAAACTACTCTAAATGCAAGATGATGCATGTAATGCAATATTTATATCATGAAATGCAATCCTATGCTTAAGAACATGCATAAATAGACATTTTAAGTAGTATAAATGTGTTTACATCATACCCCCATGCCTATCTTTTGCTAGTCCCTAGCAAAAACTATATGCTATTTATAAAAGAATTAGGTTAGATTATTTGGACCTGAGTTATTTTCAATCATTAAGAAATTGTCTACTTAAGAACTGAACTTTCAAAGACACAACAGTGCCCGGGTATCAGCCAAAATGCAGACCGCCTCAAGCCTCGCCTTATTCAAAGAAAAATTTCTTTTTCTGTTTTTACTCTCTTTTTTTAGATTTTCAAATTTTAGGGTTTAAGAGTGGCTTTCTACGGCCATTCAACTCACCCAAGATTTGATGAGAACCCTAAGTTTTAAGCATCTTATTGTGATTGTGATAGACTCGTTGACCGGCAATTAAAACGGACTTCGGATTTCTACGCCTCTAGGTGACCTCAAAAAGAATTCTGTCTAAAGGTGTATCTTTACAACCGGTAGCTTTCTCCCTACTTTTATTTTTTAACGGGGTCAACACAAGGGTGAATCCAGTGTATATCTCCCCGGTTTATTCTACTTCTCCGCTTCTTCCTAAGTGTTTTGGGAATTTTTAGTGCATTTTCTGAGCTGGGTTCTGGACAACCGGTCGATGAGCTGTTACCACCGACAACTTGCCAGCCATACTCGTGCGGCGAAGTGTGGCTTATTTCTTTTTGTTCTTTTCTCCTTTTTGATTTTTTTTTTTTTTTTTTTTTTTAAGTAGGTGGCTTCCCTGGTCTAAGATTTACCTAAAGGCAGCAAAAAGAGAAAGGTCCAGTGACTGGGCTCTGGACAACCTACCTATGGGCTGTTACCCACGATAACTTGCCAGCCATATCACCCTAGAAGGTTCATTAGCTACCCAATTTCCGTTAAAATCGCCAAACAACGAGTCAGTGCAAAGAAAGTGTGTAGATGCTTAAGACTCAAAATTCCCTCACATCAGAGGGCGGGTTGATAAGTCGTGTACTTATCACCCAAACTTATTTACTCCAATTAAAATAAAATTCAAGTTGGCGAGAACTCGAAAAACAAATCCACATTTTAGTGGATACATAGGCTGATTAAGTCCAAAGACCTGAAGGGTCTTTGTGTTCTGAACATAATATAGTATTTCTTAAGATCGAAAATTTTCTGAAACCCAAATTCTCTTTCCTAATTTTGATTTTTTTTTTTTTTTTAATAATAAAACAAATCTACGGAGCTGACGAATGAATTCAAAGATAAATATCCACCCCCCCATGCCTATCTAATGCAATGTCCTCATTGTATTGAAAAGACATAAAACAGAGTGGAAAAGCGTAGAAAGCACCTGAATTGCGTGGATATCGGGTCCGCTCCGAGATGAAAATGAAAAAGAACTGTATATGTGCTGAGTTTAGTGCCTTCAGCTAGGCACACTATACAAAGAAAAGAAATGAAGAATTCACATGTGCAGGTCAGAATTAGAATAAACAGAAGAATCCTCTGACCTGTCAGCAGAGGTCCACAGATGTGGACCAGATTGTGGTGCAGACCCACACCCCATAATCGAGAATATCTTAGGTTCTGGATAAAAATTACCCAAAACCTAAAATCAAAATGCAAGCGGGGTCGGGCCTGCGATTCGTGAGGATGCAACCCAAGGCCGAAATGTCGGGTTACAGAGAATTGAAGCTCAAAAGGATAATCGTTAAATGTGTGCTTGAGTTTGACATCCTCGAAACAAATGTCGTAAGGGTTCTGATTTGATGGTTTCAGTTTAAAAGGAACCCTTCGACTCAATCTTCCATTTCCTCCAAAATTGACTTCCCAAATCAGAATTTCCCAGCTCCTATCCTCCTCATTCGGCATATCAAATTCCATGACCTCTTGTATATTCATCACCCCATCTGAAATCTCCAAGTCTAGATGATGTGGCAAAATCAAAATTGACTTGGGTCTAATTATCTCAGAATTAGAATCATCAATAAGCTCAACAGGGTGTAACTGATAATCAGGGCATTGAATTAATTCCTCCAGAAAATGCGATTCTGGATCTGTATCGTGCGCCCTAATAAGATCAGTTTCCTCAGTTATTGGGCTATCAAATGATCTATCAGATTCCTCAGGCCCAATCGTCTCACAAAAATCGTGATTTGAAAACTCGTGTGAGACTTCGCAACTTGAATCTTCACCATCAGGATCCGTATCAATGTATGTCCCAAAATCATTTGTCACTTTGCGTTCCAAGGAGACATACGTTTCCTCGTAACCCGGCTCAGGGATTTCAGGTGAAGAAATCAAATCATCCTTAATTGGTTATTTTAATTCAATCTGGTCAGCTTCGTAACACGTGTCCCCCCCAACAGGTGCCTGAGCAGGTTCTATCATTGGCTTTCCTGAAGAGAGTTCATCCTGGGAATTATTCCAAGATTGAATCAAAGCAACCACGAATCTCATCCTCAATTTCGCTAATTTCCCAAGTAGAAACTCACCCGGGTTCTTATCCTTAACATCCTGGAGCCAATCCAACAAAGACTTGTTTAAATCATCAATCATTTCAATCAGGGGCTCCAATCTCTCAATGCAAGGTATTGGCTGAACTTCTAAAGATTGAATGATATTCCTCAAGTTAGCCAGAACCTTATCTTGAACCTGATTAACCTGAACCAAATGAGTTGGTTCAGGGTTGGGCGGGTTTGACATCAATGTAGAGGAATTAACGAATTGAGATTCGTTATACCCATCCTGATAATAGGTCATTTCAGATTGTTCAAAAGATGGAGATGACCTAAAGGCAGTGAAATCAGAGGATGGGTAAGGATCAGTGTATCCTTCTTGATTGTAGATCGCATTAGGTTGTTCATGAAAGGAGGACGATCTATAATCGATGCAACTCTGAGAAGGATAGAATTGAGAATCAAAGTGTTCAGGGTTAGACCCTAAACACGGGGGTCCGGAATTGTATCCCCAATCTGAATTATCCCAACTAACTGATGGTCGATTACAATAAGAGTTGGGATAATCGTCATGTTGAGGATAATTTACAACAGGAGGGAAAGAGCGGGAATGCGTGGAATATGTGGAAGGATTCATGAGACACGGGAGGAAGAAAGGTGCCCTGCAATACAAACAATCAAACCTGTCCTTAAATGGGTTAGCCTACAGACCTACAGACTCCCAAAACCCGTCTTGAGATAAAGGAACGATTTGATCTACTTCTGTCTGTTCAATCCAACCAGTTAGAAGGAGGGACTGGGGAGAAGGTTCTTCCTTCGGCTTGCGCCTCCGGTTCCTAGTGTACCCCCCAGCCGCGATCGTTTGACTCTGCTCCCCTAGCTAGACATCAGATTGAACAGTAGAAACAGACTAATCGAAAATAATCTCGTTCTGAGTTCTGAAGAGCGAGTCCAATCCTTAAGGCCAACGTCTACTCTGTTTTATTTAGGGCTAGGTTTGAATGTGCTTTGGAATGTGATGGGCCCTTTAAATGGGTTGTGCCCTTAATGATTGATTGCTTTGTGTGTGCGTGCACAACCAGTGGTTTTCAAGCAAGATTATTTTTGATGTGGTGAATTTTAAGGTTCAAATCTTGCTTAGTAGCTTTTAGGATTCAACTTTAGGTGTTTTCAATCAAGTTTCATTGGCACACCAGGTTTTTCAAGCACAGGTGAAGATATTTTCCTTTAAAGTTTAAAAAGAATGTGGAGTGCCTGGTAGATCCCTAAGAGTTGAACCTAATTAGCAGCTACTTGATGAGTTGATTTTATTTGAAGTGGTGCGGCCCAAACAACTCAAACAACTGGCCTCAAATGCACCACTAAGTTAGGCACACAAAGATGGTTAACTTAGAATGATTTCTACTCTTTTATGTGTTGCTTTATGTGTACTGGTCCCACAGATCAGAACCCAGTTGAGTAGAAACAAATCAATTTAGTTAAGTGCCTTTAAATGTGGGTGTACATTGTGTATTTGTTGAAAATTACCCCACAAAATTATCTTTTTACTTTTTTTTTTTTTTTTATATATAAATGAAGGTGGAATGAATGTGAGTGAGAATCCAAACAACCAAACTATTCCTAGGATTTATGCAAACACCTAGGTTAATTGGAATTTGGATTCAATGTGGCGAATGAAATCTATGGAGGGGGAAAGAATGGGTGATAACTTACAAAAACCCTTCACAGCACTTTACTCCAATCTACCGCTTTTGCTTGCCCCAAAAGAGTACCTGCAATTACAATAAGAAAGGAGAAAAGTGAGGTAAATGATTTGTAAGTTACAAAACGTGAAGAGAAATCAAAGATCGTTGCCTCCCCGGCAACGGCGCCAAAATGTTGAGCGCGACGAAGCTACGCTAACGTGTTTGGTTTTGGAAAACCCGTCGTTGTAGTTCGAAAGCGAAGGATTCGTGTTCAACAAATAAAATTTATACCGAAATAAGAATTCCGGGTCGAACACAGGGAGGCGAACGTTTGATTTAAAAACTCCGCGTTTCTTTTTATTTTGTCACAAAGAAATTCAATTTAAACTATCTAAGTATCTACAACAAATAAAAGAGAGAGAGGGAGTAAGAGAGAGCGAAGGAATACTATACATGGAAATCAAAATGAGATGTAGAATAGACAAGGAATTTATCATAAAAGAGTTCTTTCATTACAACTAGAAAACATAAAACAATTACTCTAGAAGGCATTAAAAGAATGGAGGGAGAAATGTCCTCCTCGACGATTGCTCGGAGGACGAATAGACTACTCTAGAAAGCAGTAAATCTATACTAGAAAGCAGTAAAAAGAATAGGGAGAGAGAATCCTCCTCGACGGTCGCTTGGAGGACGAGCCGGACGGGACGACGCCTGGACGAAGGAGAACGAAGCGGGACGAAGGAGGACGAAGCAGAAGAACGGGAACGAAGCAGCACGCCGTCGTCGTCGCGGGATCCACTTCCGAAGGGGGACGAAAATTTGGACTTTATCTCGCGAGAGGCATCCCGGGTGTGGGACAAGCTTCTCTTGAGCTTTGGAGAGGTAGAGAGGAGAAGGAAGGGATGAAAATTTCGTATGGAGGGGGTCTCCTTTTATAGTTGCAAGGAGTGGGGGCAAAATGGACATTACATCTTCAAAATAATAAATAAGGGGTCTTTAGTGACGGATAAAACCGTCGCTAAAGCCCCGCCGTCGCCGTCGCCGCCGCGCCACGCGCGCCCGCTCGGCTACCTGCGCGCGTAACGCAGACGCACGTCCGCGTCGTCTCAGCCGTCCGATCGCGAGATCGGACGGCTTAGATCGCGCCCGCGCCCGCTGCGTAGCGCGCCGCCCGCGTGCGATCGCGCGCCCACCAGGGCGTCCAATTGCGCGTCGGCGCTATCGAGCGCGCGCGGCCGTTGGATCTTCATCTGACGCTCGTGCGCGCCCGCTCGCCCGCGCCTTCGCCCCCCTCTCCGCGGCTCGAACCCGCGACCTCCGCTTCGCCCGCAGCTGCGTCGCCGCTGCGCTACGCGGGCGAAATGGTCGCGCGGACGTTTTTAAACGCGCGCGACCGCAGCCGTTGGATCGAGATCCAACGGCGGAGAGGAGACGTTGCGTGGTCTTCACAGGACTCCTGCGGCCGATTGGGCGGCTGGGATGGCGCCACGTGGCGCCATCTTGGCCGTCCATCTTCTGGAAGTTGTAGATGGTGCCACGGATGTCGGATTGACTCGATTTTTGTGTCGTTCGGCTGCGATCGTCGATCCGAATTCATCCGTGTGGTCGGATTTTCCATCTGAAGTGCGGATTTACACCATCCTGGCCCTTGATCTTCTAGGGTTCCCCGGTCTCTATCTGATGCTACGGATGCCTGATTAGGGCGATCTTGGAGTCGTTGAACTCCAATCGTCGCCCTGATCATATCCATATGGTTGGATCTTTGATCCGAGGCCCCGATAAAATATTTGCCCTGTCCAAGCACATAAAAGGAGACAATTAACCTCCATTTTATTCAAACTACTCTAAATGCAAGATGATGCATGTAATGCAATATTTATATCATGAAATGCAATCCTATGCTTAAGAACATGCATAAATAGACATTTTAAGTAGTATAAATGTGTTTACATCATACCCCCATGCCTATCTTTTGCTAGTCCCTAGCAAAAACTATATGCTATTTATAAAAGAATTAGGTTAGATTATTTGGACCTGAGTTATTTTCAATCATTAAGAAATTGTCTACTTAAGAACTGAACTTTCAAAGACACAACAGTGCCCGGGTATCAGCCAAAATGCAGACCGCCTCAAGCCTCGCCTTATTCAAAGAAAAATTTCTTTTTCTGTTTTTACTCTCTTTTTTTAGATTTTCAAATTTTAGGGTTTAAGAGTGGCTTTCTACGGCCATTCAACTCACCCAAGATTTGATGAGAACCCTAAGTTTTAAGCATCTTATTGTGATTGTGATAGACTCGTTGACCGGCAATTAAAACGGACTTCGGATTTCTACGCCTCTAGGTGACCTCAAAAAGAATTCTGTCTAAAGGTGTATCTTTACAACCGGTAGCTTTCTCCCTACTTTTATTTTTTAACGGGGTCAACACAAGGGTGAATCCAGTGTATATCTCCCCGGTTTATTCTACTTCTCCGCTTCTTCCTAAGTGTTTTGGGAATTTTTAGTGCATTTTCTGAGCTGGGTTCTGGACAACCGGTCGATGAGCTGTTACCACCGACAACTTGCCAGCCATACTCGTGCGGCGAAGTGTGGCTTATTTCTTTTTGTTCTTTTCTCCTTTTTGATTTTTTTTTTTTTTTTTTTTTTTTAAGTAGGTGGCTTCCCTGGTCTAAGATTTACCTAAAGGCAGCAAAAAGAGAAAGGTCCAGTGACTGGGCTCTGGACAACCTACCTATGGGCTGTTACCCACGATAACTTGCCAGCCATATCACCCTAGAAGGTTCATTAGCTACCCAATTTCCGTTAAAATCGCCAAACAACGAGTCAGTGCAAAGAAAGTGTGTAGATGCTTAAGACTCAAAATTCCCTCACATCAGAGGGCGGGTTGATAAGTCGTGTACTTATCACCCAAACTTATTTACTCCAATTAAAATAAAATTCAAGTTGGCGAGAACTCAAAAAACAAATCCACATTTTAGTGGATACATAGGCTGATTAAGTCCAAAGACCTGAAGGGTCTTTGTGTTCAGAACATAATATAGTATTTCTTAAGATCGAAAATTTTCTGAAACCCAAATTCTCTTTCCTAATTTTGATTTTTTTTTTTTTTTTTAATAATAAAACAAATCTACGGAGCTGACGAATGAATTCAAAGATAAATATCCACCCCCCCATGCCTATCTAATGCAATGTCCTCATTGTATTGAAAAGACATAAAACAGAGTGGAAAAGCGTAGAAAGCACCTGAATTGCGTGGATATCGGGTCCGCTCCGAGATGAAAATGAAAAAGAACTGTATATGTGCTGAGTTTAGTGCCTTCAGCTAGGCACACTATACAAAGAAAAGAAATGAAGAATTCACATGTGCAGGTCAGAATTAGAATAAATAGAAGAATCCTCTGACCTGTCAGCAGAGGTCCACAGATGTGGACCAGATTGTGGTGCAGACCCACACCCCATAATCGAGAATATCTTAGGTTCTGGATAAAAATTACCCAAAACCTAAAATCAAAATGCAAGCGGGGTCGGGCCTGCGATTCGTGAGGATGCAACCCAAGGCCGAAATGTCGGGTTACAGAGAATTGAAGCTCAAAAGGATAATCGTTAAATGTGTGCTTGAGTTTGACATCCTCGAAACAAATGTCGTAAGGGTTCTGATTTGATGGTTTCAGTTTAAAAGGAACCCTTCAACTCAATCTTCCATTTCCTCCAAAATTGACTTCCCAAATCAGAATTTCCCAGCTCCTATCCTCCTCATTCGGCATATCAAATTCCATGACCTCTTGTATATTCATCACCCCATCTGAAATCTCCAAGTCTAGATGATGTGGCAAAATCAAAATTGACTTGGGTCTAATTATCTTAGAATTAGAATCATCAATAAGCTCAACAGGGTGTAACTGATAATCAGGGCATTGAATTAATTCCTCCAGAAAATGCGATTCTGGATCTGTATCGTGCGCCCTAATAAGATCAGTTTCCTCAGTTATTGGGCTATCAAATGATCTATCAGATTCCTCAGGCCCAATCGTCTCACAAAAATCGTGATTTGAAAACTCGTGTGAGACTTCGCAACTTGAATCTTCACCATCAGGATCCGTATCAATGTATGTCCCAAAATCATTTGTCACTTTGCGTTCCAAGGAGACATACGTTTCCTCGTAACCCGGCTCAGGGATTTCAGGTGAAGAAATCAAATCATCCTTAATTGGTTGTTTTAATTCAATCTGGTCAGCTTCGTAACACGTGTCCCCCCCAACAGGTGCCTGAGCAGGTTCTATCATTGGCTTTCCTGAAGAGAGTTCATCCTGGGAATTATTCCAAGATTGAATCAAAGCAACCACGAATCTCATCCTCAATTTCGCTAATTTCCCAAGTAGAAACTCACCCGGGTTCTTATCCTTAACATCCTGGAGCCAATCCAACAAAGACTTGTTTAAATCATCAATCATTTCAATCAGGGGCTCCAATCTCTCAATGCAAGGTATTGGCTGAACTTCTAAAGATTGAATGATATTCCTCAAGTTAGCCAGAACCTTATCTTGAACCTGATTAACCTGAACCAAATGAGTTGGTTCAGGGTTGGGCGGGTTTGACATCAATGTAGAGGAATTAACGAATTGAGATTCGTTATACCCATCCTGATAATAGGTCATTTCAGATTGTTCAAAAGATGGAGATGACCTAAAGGCAGTGAAATCAGAGGATGGGTAAGGATCAGTGTATCCTTCTTGATTGTAGATCGCATTAGGTTGTTCATGAAAGGAGGACGATCTATAATCGATGCAACTCTGAGAAGGATAGAATTGAGAATCAAAGTGTTCAGGGTTAGACCCTAAACACGGGGGTCCGGAATTGTATCCCCAATCTGAATTATCCCAACTAACTGATGGTCGATTACAATAAGAGTTGGGATAATCGTCATGTTGAGGATAATTTACAACAGGAGGGAAAGAGCGGGAATGCGTGGAATATGTGGAAGGATTCATGAGACACGGGAGGAAGAAAGGTGCCCTGCAATACAAACAATCAAACCTGTCCTTAAATGGGTTAGCCTACAGACCTACAGACTCCCAAAACCCGTCTTGAGATAAAGGAACGATTTGATCTACTTCTGTCTGTTCAATCCAACCAGTTAGAAGGAGGGACTGTGTATCCTTCTTCTTCTGCTTTAACTTTGTCTCGTAGGCCATTAGATTGCCTAGGAGATCTTCCATGTTGAGCTCCTCTACTTCGTTCGCCTCCTCGATGGCGGTGACTTTCTGTTCCCACTCCGGTCCAAGGGAACGAAGAAGCTTCCCTTGAAGCTCCCCCTTGATGAAGGTCTTCCCTAAAGCTTTTAAATTGTTTACTATGAGAGTGAACCTAGTGTTCATCTCACTTAAAGTTTCGTTAGATTTCATAGAAAAAGCCTCAAATTCTTGTGAAAGTAAATTGAGTTTAGAAGTTTTTACATCTGTGGGACCAGTACACATAAAGCAACACATAAAAGAGTAGAAATCATTCTAAGTTAACCATCTTTGTGTGCCTAACTTAGTGGTGCATTTGAGGCCAGTTGTTTGAGTTGTTTGGGCCGCACCACTTCAAATAAAATCAACTCATCAAGTAGCTGCTAATTAGGTTCAACTCTTTCCTAGGATTTATGCAAACACCTAGGTTAATTGGAATTTGGATTCAATGTGGCGAATGAAATCTATGGAGGGGGAAAGAATGGGTGATAACTTACAAAAACCCTTCACAGCACTTTACTCCAATCTACCGCTTTTGCTTGCCCCAAAAGAGTACCTGCAATTACAATAAGAAAGGAGAAAAGTGAGGTAAATGATTTGTAAGTTACAAAACGTGAAGAGAAATCAAAGATCGTTGCCTCCCCGGCAACGGCGCCAAAATGTTGAGCGCGACGAAGCTACGCTAACGTGTTTGGTTTTGGAAAACCCGTCGTTGTAGTTCGAAAGCGAAGGATTCGTGTTCAACAAATAAAATTTATACCGAAATAAGAATTCCGGGTCGAACACAGGGAGGCGAACGTTTGATTTAAAAACTCCGCGTTTCTTTTTATTTTGTCACAAAGAAATTCAATTTAAACTATCTAAGTATCTACAACAAATAAAAGAGAGAGAGGGAGTAAGAGAGAGCGAAGGAATACTATACATGGAAATCAAAATGAGATGTAGAATAGACAAGGAATTTATCATAAAAGAGTTCTTTCATTACAACTAGAAAACATAAAACAATTACTCTAGAAGGCATTAAAAGAATGGAGGGAGAAATGTCCTCCTCGACGATTGCTCGGAGGACGAATAGACTACTCTAGAAAGCAGTAAATCTATACTAGAAAGCAGTAAAAAGAATAGGGAGAGAGAATCCTCCTCGACGGTCGCTTGGAGGACGAGCCGGACGGGACGACGCCTGGACGAAGGAGAACGAAGCGGGACGAAGGAGGACGAAGCAGAAGAACGGGAACGAAGCAGCACGCCGTCGTCGTCGCGGGATCCACTTCCGAAGGGGGACGAAAATTTGGACTTTATCTTGCGAGAGGCATCCCGGGTGTGGGACAAGCTTCTCTTGAGCTTTGGAGAGGTAGAGAGGAGAAGGAAGGGATGAAAATTTCGTATGGAGGGGGTCTCCTTTTATAGTTGCAAGGAGTGGGGGCAAAATGGACATTACATCTTCAAAATAATAAATAAGGGGTCTTTAGTGACGGATAAAACCGTCGCTAAAGCCCCGCCGTCGCCGTCGCCGCCGCGCCACGCGCGCCCGCTCGGCTACCTGCACGCGTAACGCAGACGCACGTCCGCGTCGTCTCAGCCGTCCGATCGCGAGATCGGACGGCTTAGATCGCGCCCGCGCCCGCTGCGTAGCGCGCCGCCCGCGTGCGATCGCGCGCCCACCAGGGCGTCCAATTGCGCGTCGGCGCTATCGGGCGCGCGCGGCCGTTGGATCTTCATCTGACGCTCGTGCGCGCCCGCTCGCCCGCGCCTTCGCCCCCCTCTCCGCGGCTCGAACCCGCGACCTCCGCTTCGCCCGCAGCTGCGTCGCCGCTGCGCTACGCGGGCGAAATGGTCGCGCGGACGTTTTTAAACGCGCGCGACCGCAGCCGTTGGATCGAGATCCAACGGCGGAGAGGAGACGTTGCGTGGTCTTCACAGGACTCCTGCGGCCGATTGGGCAGCTGGGATGGCGCCACGTGGCGCCATCTTGGCCGTCCATCTTCTGGAAGTTGTAGATGGTGCCACGGATGTCGGATTGACTCGATTTTTGTGTCGTTCGGCTGCGATCGTCGATCCGAATTCATCCGTGTGGTCGGATTTTCCATCTGAAGTGCGGATTTACACCATCCTGGCCCTTGATCTTCTAGGGTTCCCCGGTCTCTATCTGATGCTACGGATGCCTGATTAGGGCGATCTTGGAGTCGTTGAACTCCAATCGTCGCCCTGATCATATCCATATGGTTGGATCTTTGATCCGAGGCCCCGATAAAATATTTGCCCTGTCCAAGCACATAAAAGGAGACAATTAACCTCCATTTTATTCAAACTACTCTAAATGCAAGATGATGCATGTAATGCAATATTTATATCATGAAATGCAATCCTATGCTTAAGAACATGCATAAATAGACATTTTAAGTAGTATAAATGTGTTTACATCACACGCCAACTCCAGCTCTCTCTCTCTCTCTCTCACACAGCACTCTCTCACTCTCTTTACCAACACTTACACACTTACACTCACACTCTCATACACACACACACACACCTATACACTATTATATACTTATATATATATATACATATTTATATCTATATATTTATATACATATATATATACTTATATCTATACATATAATAGTATCTATATACTTAAGTATTAGTATACATACATATATATATATATATATATATATCTATATACTTATATAAATATATATATACATATATATTTACATATCTACATATACTTATATACACACACATATATATATATATATATTCATATATCTATGTATATATATATATATATTAGAACCTATATAACTAAGTATTATTATACATATATACATATATACATATATCTATATACTTATATATATATACACACACATATATGTCTACATATATACATATACTTATATATGTATACATATATATACATATATATACACATATACCTATATATATATATAAATATACATACATATATACATATCTATCTACATATATCTATATATACATATATCACTATATACATAGACATTTATATATACATCTATATAGTATTATATACATACATATACATACATATATATATATCTATACATATATCTATCTATACATATAGCTACATACATATATATATATACTTATATATATATACATTTATACATATATATACACATATAACTACATATATACCTATATATTTACAACCATATATACATATATATATTTTTTTTCAAATTACTTACCATACGTGGTATCTCGGGAATATCTGCACCAGTTTCTGATATTCCCCGATACATGCGTACAAAAAGCGTGGTCACACTCATCTTCCATCAATCCACCTTGCACTCAGTGCAGCACCTCGTCCTGTTGGTTGTGTCTTTCTAGACGACGACCGACTCGACACCGTGCTACACTCCATCTCCACCTCCGCCCCCACCCCTTTATACATATATAATATATTTAATTGATTTCTGTTTCACTTTCTTATTAGTAAAAAGATAAAAAATATGTAAAAGAGAAAAGATAATCCTTGACTTGCAGGTACTCCATCTTGCGAATAGCAAGGCCCATTTTTGAACCCTGATTTGGCTCAAAGCCAAGAACCTTATTTTGAGGGTGTGCCTCAAGGACCAAGATTATCAGAAAAAAATCTTAAATAGAAAAACACCAAAAACATAATAAACGAACGAAAGAGATTCGTTGTAGGAAAGGCGTAGAAACTTGACTTTTAACCCCACTTCCCTGAGTTTGACCCTGGGCCTAAAAGTGACCAAGATAAAATCAAATAGGCCAGGTAAAAAAAATATTTTGTAAAGAGATGGTTAGGCTCGTTTTAGGTTAACCACTATGCACACTTCAACGATAAAATCACCATATTAACACACCTGTCCGGGCCCGACCACCATCTTTTCTGGCGCCGTTGCCGGGGAAGTGCACCTTCAAGTAAGCTTTTACTCCATTCCTATAATTTTTCTCTTCTCACACCCTTCTCTTCACTAATGTTTTTTGTTCTTGGTGTGCAGGTAAACCTATAGCAAGGAGAAGACAGGTAGACAAAGTCGGAGACGTGAGCAGATCCAAGGCGGGAACGAGAGCGTGAAGACGCCGACACCGCACTGGAGCTCCGCACACGTTGCTGCACAAGTAGGTCTTTCTTTCTTAGCAACCTAGGTTAACTTGTCACCTTAATAAAAAAAAATAAAAAACTAAGAACTAAAAAACTAGAAAAACTTCTTGGGATCTCTTGGGGCAAGTGGATTAAAATTCACTTGTGTGATTGATTGCCTTTACTCCCACCGCCCTGGGATTTCCCGCCTTACTTCGCATAGCGAAAATCCAAGAATCTTGATTCTTGAATTTTTCGCCATGTGAAGTATTCTTTGAGGCAAACATAAAAAGATTGATTTCACCCCTCTTTGCCTCACTTATCTACAAATTCGGGATCACCTTTTTGGTGGGGAGACTTGGAATTGAGTTAATTCCAACTCCACCACGACTTTTCAACTTGCCTAAGATTCGATCCCAAATACTTCAACCCCAACAATTTGATTTTCTTTATCTTTTGGTTGAGTCTTGTGTGGAAATCTTTCTGGTGATTGGGAGCACTTGAAATGAAGTGCTTTGGCTCCCTTTCACACTAATCTAAAACTGATTCATGCATCCACACATAGAAATCTCCATTTAGGGAAGCCCATTGAATTTTAGCATGCATTAACCAATTAACATTGAAGAAGGGTTTGTTGGGCTTAGAAGAAAACTTGTATTCTTACAAAACCCAGAGATTGGTTGAATTAGTATTTCAGCTAAATCCTAAAATCCATACTACTTAATGCTGAACTCTAAAACCATTCACCAATTAAAACTTCAATTCGGGGAGATTTCCCTGTTGCATGCTTGTTTCACACACTTGAAAAATCAATCACTTGGGCATTACCCGTAAACAATGCCCTTCACATTCCAAAAGCAGTTGATCCTAAGCCTCTAACTAAAATTGGTAGTCACTTGACCCTTATTAAGGATTGGAGGTCTAACTACCTGCGTGTAGCGTCTACGTGCTGGTGAGGGTTCCTGCGTGCTATCGGGTCTCTAAGACTGGGGCAAATGACCTTTCAATCTGGCCCTGTGGTTCCGTGGTGATTGCATTCGATTTCGTAGTTAGTGATAGTAGGTAACTTAGATCTTTAGGTCTAAGGGCACACTATAGGGGTTAGGAATTTAATTGAATTGATTTATCATCAAGTGTACCTTTGCGACGTCATTTCTCTCATCTCTTTTCCCATCTTATCCCCCCAATTCTTCCTGCGGTAGTGCATGTTTGGGAGGAGGTCACAAAACCCTGAACTGTTTGAATTGCCTGATAAATCTAGAAAAGAAGCCGAATCGTCCTCCTCCTCCACAAACATGGTTGCATGCCCACCCCCAAACCCCGAGGGAGGAAACTGCCCTCAGAACCCGCCAGGTGGTGGAGCCTTAGATCCCATAACCCGCCTCCAAGCCCAAATGGAAATCTATAATGAGCAAATTGAAGCCATTCGGGAAACATTGGAAGAAATGCAGAACCCTCCCGAATGGGAGGAGCCTAGGTCTCTTAGCTCCTATCAGAATCCTACTGCTATAGAGACCATAGGACAAATTTGGGTCCCCATGGGCAGGGACAACTTTGAACTAAAATAGAACATAATTGGCCTAATAAATTTTCACTTCCATGGTCTTGCAAGTGAAGATCCTTTTCTCCACTTGGAAGACTTAACCTGATTGGCTGAAACTGTTAAACTTAGAAATATCTGGTTACCTATAGTCCTCATGAAAAAGTTCCCATTTTCATTGCGGGATAAAGCGTCGCAGTGGTTACGCACCCTTGGAAGAACCATCCACTCTTGGGAAGAGATGCGAATAGCATTTCTCAAGAAGTTCTTCCCAATCGGGCGAACCAATGTGCTTTGTCGTGCCATCACTTCATTTACGCAACAAAACAACGAACAATTTCATGAGGCATGGGAGAGGTATAATGACCTCCTCAGGAAGTGTCCTCACCACGGTCTGCCTAAGTGGCATATAGCCCAGATTTTCTACTACGGGCTAAATGAGACTTTGAAGCAGATTGCAGACGCTTCCTGCGGAGGGAATTTTATGAATAAAGATGATAATGGAGCATTCGAATTGTTTGAAAATATGAGTGAAAACTCAATGAACAATGCCTCCATTGTCGCCTTTAATCGTACCAGCCTGCCCCAAAATGTCCACGAAGTTGACACGGGACCCTTCCATTCATCCACTGATCTCAGCTTTATAGCACAGAAATTGGATGAAGTCTCCATCGTGCACAAGAAGTTGGATGAGCTTCTGGCCAACCCCGCCCGTTCTATGGCAAACACCCCCACCTCACCACTTCGTCACAATCCCAATTCTTCCAACACCAGGCTTATCCCGAGAAACCCTGTAACACCTTCCTTACCGAGTGTCGTGCTGAGCGACTCGGTAAGTCGTGTGGATCTAGCTTTTGCGAGCCAATATATCGACACGGAGGACCAAGCCTCCGTGTCGAAGACACGTATTTACATGCGGACACGTCTTCTGGCATGGAAGACACTTGCGCCCTAGGGAACAACCCGTTCTCTGCCACTTATAACCCAGGGTGGCGAAATCATCCGAACTTCGCATGGTCCAACAACCCACAGCTCCAAAACCCCGCAGGTGGACCAATGCGACCGTCCGCACCCATCATCCCAAGGGCCCAGTCTAATCCTATGGCGAATCCGCCATCAGTCCCTTGCATACCACAAGCAGAACATGCATCAAGTCCTCTTGATAAATTGATGTGAATGATGATAGAAATGTCAAAGCACCATGAAGAGAACATGACCTCTCTTCAGCACCAATTAGCGTAGCAGAATGCTGAGATCAGTCAACTACGCATGACAACTCAATCTCAGGGCACTCTTCCCGCGCAACCTATTCCAAACTCGCGAAATTTCATACCTCATGGTCCTCAACCACAGGTACAACCTTCTCAAAGGCAGGTACATCAAATTCTGTAAGCTCCGAGCATTCCACCGAGATTTCAGGCTAATCCCGCTGCAGCACCGCACTCTTATGTCCCTATTGCGAACCCTCCTCCACCGTATGATCCCATTGGACTCGCATCGTCCAATGCTATCACTATGAGGAGCGGTAAGCAGACCATCGATCTGCCTTGACCTGATCCTGGCCTGTCTTCTTCATCGCCCCCTCATTCGGGATGCTCACCGCATTCGCGAGAGGACGATACACCCAAATTGGTGCCAGAATCAGTTCCTTTCCCTGAGGCTCTACTGAGGGAGCCAAAAGGAAAAAAGAAAGATACGCAGGCCTTTGATAACCTGCGTAATTTGTTCAGGGATGTAGAAATCAAGGTACCCCTGCTCGAGACTATCGACCACATACCTACTGTCGCCCGATTTCTCAAAGACTACACAAAACCCAGGAGATAGTCAAAGAAAACCAAGAATCCAGTGGTTCTCTCCCCTCATGCAAGTTGTGCTATACTGTCAAATCTACCACCGAAGCAGAAAGATCCAGGCATGCCTCTTATTTCCTGTAGCATCCAATGCTGCAATTTTAACCATACCCTACTTGATCTAGGATCTTCCAGTAAACTCATACCAACCATCATGCTTGAAAATTTTTCCTTGGGAAATCTGAAACCCACCCCTGTCACATTACAATTGGCAGATCGTTCTGTCAAAATCCCAAAGGGTGTGGTGGAAGACGTGGTGGTTAGGGTCAACAGTCTCTGTTTTCCTGTTGACTTTCTTGTTTTAGATATGGAAGTTCCTAGCTCACTTTCTGATTGTCCGATCATCCTTGGTCGACCTTTCTTGGCCACAACCTGGGCCCATATCGACTGCGAGTCGGGCTGTATTGAGATTGCCGTTGCATCTGAAAAGCTCAAGCTTAACATCTTCAAGGCAGCCAAGAACTTTGATTGCGATTGCATCGTGGATGACACGTCTGACCAGGACATGGCCGTCAGCGCGTGTATCGGACTAATTGGGACTTATTCTGACTGCTGTAGATTACCTATAAACACTGACGACTGCCTGACCAACACATATTGTGACGTTCCGCCATCCCTCCCTTGTCCCGTACCTTCTCCTGGCCAGACTTCTGGCGAGGTTTTCTCTGCTTCCCATACCTCATGGTCTGAGTCATATCTGGGCTACTCACCACCGATCCATACTCTTGAAGACCGGATTGCCCTTTCTTTCCTGCTAAATCAGGCGGAGTTGCAAATCCACACCGGGACCTTGAGTCCACATGCTTCTCACTGGGGCTATTCCTTTTTGGATCCATCTATCTAAGAAGCCCCTCTTCTTGGACAATCTGAGGGCCAATTTCTTCCTCCTGACCTATTCTCCAACCCACCTGGGACACTCTCGTCCCATGAAATGCCAGACCTTTCACCATCCACCATCACTTTTCACGCCACTATCACAATCACTTCACTTTTCACTTCACCACCCACCATCCACCCACCCTACCACCCTGCTGTATACCCTGCACCTCAGCTCTCGTTACTCGATCTTTCATCCTTTCTCTACCTTCCCTGCATGCATATGAGGACATAGCATCGTTTGGCATGGGCGGGTGGATAGGCATCCATAGGTTCTGGGTATTTTATGGTATCATGTAGTTTCCACTTATTTATAAATATGTAAGAAAAAGAAAAAGAAAAAAAATAATATATATATAGTGTTTAGTAATGATCTGAAGGCTGAAACAAAAATGCAATAAGTGCTTATGGATATTCAACCTCTGTTTTGAAGACTTTCCAAGCCATAGAAGCTTGATTCGCTCAGGCTCAGCTTAATTCACTTGAACATTGACAAGATAAATAGGAATCTCTCCTAACTAAGGACGTATTCTTGTATCTGAGACACCAGTACAGGATTCGTTGGTTTGCTTCTACTTGAGAGCTCAAGTAAACTTGGTTCACACTACACATATCAAGAAAGACCAGGTGAACATAAGATCCAACCCTAGTGTTCATTAGGGAAGGTGGAGTCCTTAGCTGTGCGCGCAGGTAGATTTTTTATCCCAAGTTTTAGTCTTGTGTTTAGGAGAAACTCTTTCCACCAAAAAGAAACTCTCCCACCAAAAAAGAAAAGTGTGCTCCTCCAAATAATGTTGTAAGAGATATACTGACATGTGTTTCGAAAAAAAAAAAGATGAAGAAGATACAAATAAGTTAGTATATCTCATAAATGTCTGTAAAATCTTCTTCCTACAAAAAAAAAAAAGCTCTTAAGGGCAAATACCCTGTTTTCTTTGAGCCACAAATGTCAGAAAATGGGAGTTGAATTTTCCATCATCTTTTTAAGGGCCATCCGAAGACACGAGCTGAAACTGGGACCAACCTATACTTAAAAATTCATGAAACCCTGGGCTTGAGTCTTAAGGTTCATCTGGTCAGTCTTGATTCTTCACTAAGCACAAGCCATAACCTCTTGAGCTCTTGAGTACGGCAAAAACCTCCTGGGTCCTGGAAATCGTACTTAAGGTTTAAATATCAAGAGTCCTGGTTAGTCGAGAGATGATCTATGTCATGTGAGACTTAAAGTACTGGTAGCCTTCTCTACAATTGGTTCTCACAATATTCAACAATAAACACACCTATGTTGCCTCAAGAGAAAACCTTCAGCTAAAGATCATTTCTAAATATAATACAAAAAATGTTTTGCTAGGGACTAGCAAAAGATAGGCATGGGGGTATTATTGCACCGCAAAAATACACCTGCAATTGTGCTGTCTTGTGCTATTTCTTAGCATTACCAATGCATATTAGGTTTCCATAGTCGCATTTGTGAAACTACATGCATGCATGCATTTAATTGAGAGCGGAGGAGAGTGAAATAAATGGCCTTGCAATTAACATTTTCCCTCAAGTGCATCTTTGCAAAATTCACCATCTTTTTATTTTTTATTTTTTATTTTACTTGATTTTGAAATCTCTTCCCGCGGCTACATCGAGCAACCTCTTCTTCTTCACGCCATGTCCTGCTCCCCCTCTCCCTGCCAGCCCTGCAGCTGCTCTCCCTACCAGCCATGCTGAGCCATGCACAGCCAGGGCATGGCTATGCATGCCTCTTTCTTCTTTATAAGGGCACAACTGCCTTCTTGCAAAGGAGCCTGGTCCCCAGCCAACAAGAAAAACACTCTGCAGACCTTCTTCTCCAGGCCACCGTCCCCTCCCCTCTCCCTCCACACGTAGGACCTCCTCCTTAGAGGAGCCACTCTGCGGGTAGGAGCACCTCACAGTGGTGCACAACCACCACTGTGAGTCCACCACCGCCCAGCTCAACAGAGAGCCGGTGGGCGGGGTGGTTCTCTCCCTGACTTCTTCGTTTCCAGCACTTCAACCATTGGAGTAGGAGCTTCAAGCTTTGAAGCTCAAAGCTTTGCACGCAGCAAGGCAGCAGTAGCCGCCCCAGCCCTTTCTGGGCATGCCTGCAGGCCACCCTCGCCTCCAGCGCGCGCCTGCAGGCGCCCTTGCCTCCCGCTTCTTCGCGCTGCACTCGTCTTTCTGCATCCAACCGGCCACTGTGCACCACTGCAGCTACCAGCCAAGCTTCACTGCTCTCGCCAACCAACACCTACAGGCCACCGCGTGCCCTATCGCGCTCCTTCACCCGCGACCCAGCCCTCTTGATCGGTCGGCCCGGATAGGTTGTTAATGTGGAGATTTTATTGTTGAAATGTGTATAGTGGTTAACCTAATTTGGACCTAACCATCTCTTTACAAAATTTTTAACCTGGCCTAATTGATTTTATCTTGTCGCTTTTAGGCCCAGGGTCGAACTCAGGGAAGTGGGGTTCAAGTCGAGTTTCTACGTTTTCCTTAAAACACATCTCTTCCGTGCATTTATTCTATTTTTGGTGTTTTTCTTATTTAGATTTTTTTCTGGTAATCCTTGTACTTGAGGCACACCCTCAAAATTGTGTCCTTGGCTTTTAGCCAAAACAGAGTTCCAAAACAAGTTTGCTACTCACAAGACGGGGAACCTGCAAGTCAAAGATTATCTTTTCTCTTTTATATACTTTTTTTTATCTTTTTACCAAGAGAGAAGCAAACAGACAGAAAGTAAATATAGTATGCATATATATATATAATATATATAAAGGGGTGGGGGTGGAGGTGACGATGGAGTGTAGCACGATGTCGAGTCAGTCGTCGTTTAGAGAAACGCAACCAACTCGACTGGGTGCCGCGTGGAGTGTGGATGGATGATGTATGGGTCAACGCTTTTTGTACGCGTGTATCATGGAATATCAGCAACTGGTGCAGATATCCCCGCAATACAGCGTATGGCAAATAACGTGAAAATATATATATATGTGTATGTATTTAAGTAAATATATCTATATATATATATAAATGTATAGGTATATATGTATAAATATATATAGATATATATATGTGTATATATATATATATATAGGTGTATATGTATATATGTATATACGTATGTATATAGCTATATATGTATATATGTATATAAATATATGTATATATATATATGTATATATATATATATGTATATATATATATATATATATAATACTATATAGATGTATATATATATGTATATAAGTATATGTATCTAGATATATATGTATATATATATAAGTATATAGATATGTATATATATATATGCATATAAGTATGTGTATATATATATATATAGGTGTATATGTGTAAGCATATAGATATATATATACTTATATATATATTTATATATATATATTATATATATATGTATGTATACATAACTATATAGATATACTATGTATATAAGTATATATATATATATGTATATATATATATATATATGTTACTATATATATGTATACGTATTGATATATATATCTTTATAATAGTGTTTAAGTGTGTGTGGGTGTGTGGAAGTGTCGGTGAAGATGTGTGCGTGCGTTGGTGTAGTGTACTGAGAGTGAGTGAAAAAGAGAGAGAGAGAGAGAGAGAGAGCGGGAGAGAGAGAGTTGGAGAACGCAGAAGGGACGAGTTAAGTCATCGGTGGATGGCGGCAGACGTCTGGAGCCGCGTCGTCTAGAGAAGGCGGCGGATGTCTGGACGTCGCAGGTGCCGGCGCGCGCCTTCGCGTAGGGTTTCTGCAGGCCGACGCGAAGACGAAGAGCGGGCGATGCACGGAGGAGCGAACGTGGAGGAGGGTCTGCCGGCGGTAGCGGAGGAGCGTGGGGGCTGTTAGGGGACGGCGAGAGGGCCTGGCCGGCCGCTGCAGTGAGTGCAGCGGCCGGTTGCGGGTGCACAACGGAGGCGACAGAATGGAGAACGGAGCGGAGGAGGCCCTGCAGGCACGCGCGGAGGGCTAAGCGCCTGCGGGGAAGGTCGCGGAGGAGGCGGGGGCTGCTGCTGCTGCTGCTGCCACTTGGCTACTGCTGCCGCAGCTTCAAGCTTCGGAGCTTGAAGCGGCAGCAATGGCGTGAGACAAAAGAAAATGAAACGAAGGAATACACCACGCCCACCGGCTCATTGAAGAGCTGGGCGATGGTGTTCCCACTGTGGTGGTGTGCACCACAGTGGGTTCTCCTGCTCGCCGGGTGCCTCCTCGAAGGAGGGCCGACGTATGGGAGGGGAGGATGGTCTAGGAGAAGGTGGTGGCTGCGGGTTTTTCTTCTACAGCAACGTGTGTCTCGCGAGGAAGAAGCTACAGCTTCTTATAGAGGAGGAGAGAGTGGCGTGCCTGCTGCAGCAGGGAGAGGGTGCGGGATTGGCAGCTGTAGGGAGTGGCGTTGGCAGGGAGACATGACGTGGAGTAAATGCATGCAGCTGCGGGAAGAGAAGTGCAACAGCGAGAAGAGAAAAGAAAGAAAGAGGAAATAAAAAATAGAGAGGGAACTTTTTGCAAAGAGGCACTTGCGAAAAAATGTAAATATGCAAGCCATTTATTCCATTCTCTTCTCCTCTCAATTAAATGCATGAATGCAAGTGTTTTTACAAATACAACTATAGAATCCTAATATGCAACGTTAATGCTAGGAAATAGCATAAGAAGGCTTTATTGCAGGCGTATTTTGAGGTGCAAACATATACCCCCATTCCTATCTTTTGCTAGTCCCGAGCAAAACAGTATTTAGAAATGATCTTTAAGCTGAAGATTTTCTTCTGGGGTGTTGTAGGTGTGTTTATTCTCGGATATTGTGAGAACCAATTGTAGCGAAGATTACCAGTTCTTTAAGTCTCACATGACAGATCATCTCTCAACTAACTAAGACCCTTGATATTTAAACCTTAAGTACGATTTCCAGGACCCAGGAGGTTTTTGCCATACTCGAGAGCTCAAGAGGTTATGGTTTGTGCATAGTGAAGGATAAAGACTGACCAGATGAACATCAAGACTCAATCCCAGGGTTTCACTAATTTTTAAGTATAGGTTGGTCCCAGTTTCATCTCGTGTTTTCGGATTGACCCTTAAGACGATTATGGAAAACTCAACTCCCATTTTCTAATTTTTTTTTTTTGTGGCTCACCGAAAAAAAAAAAAAGTATACAGACATTTATGTGATATACTGACTCTTTTGCAACATCTTTTTTTTTTATAACTCTTTTTTTTTCCTTTTTTTCTTTTTTTTTTTTGAAACACGTGTCAGTATATCTCTTACAACACATTTTGAAAGTGCACACTTTTTTTCTTTTTGGTTGGAGAGTTTCTTTTTGGTGGAAAGAGTTGCTCCTAAACACAAGACTAAAGCCTGGGATAAAAAGTCTACCTGTAACAACCCGGTTCCCGAGTCCCTACGAGACACGAGAACCGGACCGACTCGACTAATCCCAAGACCTAGTCGTCCAACGAGGAAGTAACCAAAAGAGCAGTAAAATAAACCACATTCAGCATGAATATAACTAACAGTAAGAAAGTACAGCAGTAAGGAAAGAAACTACTACAGTATATACCACCACAACAGTAGAACAACATTTATCATATAACATGAACTACAGGTAAAGAAAAGTACAGTGGAAACAAGAACTACTCACTATAACGGAAACAAAGAGATACAAAAGACAGTGGTAACTCTACTGGACCCTACTCGGCCCAGCGTCCTCTGCAGCCGCTGGCCCTGGCTGCTCAACACCTGGTCCTGAAAAAGGTAACGAGTGTAACACGTCAGCAAAACGCTGAGTAGAGTGGCAACTAAAACTAAAGACAACAGTAGAGTGTACAGTAGCTGTTATGTTCTATTACTTTCTTTATTCACATCTTTCAATTATCTCACTATTTCATTTATTCCCCAGATCTTTTACTTGATCTCGAATGTTCCTCGTGGGAACGATCTTGATTTCAGTCTTTTCTAAAAAGTAGAAGTAGCACGTGGTGCTCTCCTGGCCGGGAGAGTCCCCCGTGGTGATCGTACCCTCAGTCAACCACCCCAAGGTCACTGATAGACGTAACGGTGACTACGGCACGCGCGATAAACGCACAGGTAGCTAACCTGTACTGGCACACGGTCAGTCGTTTCCATTAACGGGTGCACCCAAAGCACAGCACGGAACCAGTCCAGGGCAGAGCCCTCTCCGTAACAGGGGTCCAACCCCTCCACAGTAACCAAACCGGGGCTTTGCCCCTCCACAGTCCGCGCACCCTCGCCTGACTACCCTGGTTTGCCCCAGCGGGCCTAACAAGTCGGTGTGGGAGGCTAGCAGAACCCCGGGGCCCATGGGGTAGCTAGTACCTCCCTACATTAGTATCTCTCCTCGGTACTACGTACGCGAGGGCCAGCAAGTCGGTACAGAGTGGCCAGTCCTAACCCCGGGTCCCTGGGGCGGCTGGCTCCGCTCTGTACTAAACAGGGGGACAGTCGCTCTCCTTGGTACTCCGTAGTCAAGGGCCAGCTCACTTCCCCAATACTACTCCATTCACTTTCCAGGAGTTCTACTCCTACCACCCCGTAGGGTTCCATCCTTTTTACTCAAACATCCAGGTTTCACTTTCCAGTTTCACATTCTTACAATCCATGTTCTCAACCACGTTATTTATTCACAACAGGCAGCTGTTAATTCAAATTACAGGCAGCTTTATATCTCTTTCCATTTTCCAAGACTGTAGTATTATACATTCCACTAGTTTTCCCATCCTAGGATTCATGCCATATCCTAGGATCTATCATACAATCTAGTTTTCCAGTCCTAGGATTCATGCAACACCTAGGAGCTATCATTCCATGTATTTCTCATTCCTAGGATTCATGCAATGTCCTAAGTTCTATTTATGGTTCCATAATTTAACAGAATTTATTAATAACTTAAAGCCACTCTACCAGGTACAACGGGAGTAATGGGGGCGTGATCGGGAATCCCGCGTGCCTCCGCGACTCCCAAGACTGCAACTGAACGAGGTCCTATCACAAGGATCAAACACAAGGAGAGTATCAAAATAGTGTATAGCTACTGTAGACGGGTAGAGGAATTAATTCTGAAAAGAACGCAACTCGAATCGCGGAAAACGGAACCCGAATGGGCCCTAAACGGGTCAAAAACGACGACACTGTGATAAATCAGATGTCAGGAACTTCTTCTAGACGTCTTAAAAAGTGGATCAGAGAATTACCTGTTCAGCATGGTTTCCCAGACATGGCCTAGCTCCCAGACGTCCGATGGTCACCCCGGACGTCTGGAGGTTGCTCCCGCCATCTGGTACAACAGCCAGACGTCTGATTCACGTTGGATGGCGAATCACCGAGCCTGTGCACACCCATCTCCCTCCCTCAGTACGGTCGGTCGACAGGAAGGAAGAAGAAGATGGAAAACTCACCTTTCAGACGTCTGGATATCAACCCAGACGTCTGATTCTGGAAATTTTTCCAGAACAGGGCACCACCCGGCTTCCGCTCGCGACGTCGCCAGCGTCGCACCTCGCGCGCCTGCTGCTCAGACCACAGCAGTCCCCCCTCCGTGTTGCTCTGCACCCCCTGCACCCTCCGCCGGCCGACCCTAGCAGCCCCGGCGAGCTCGCCCTCACGGTAGAGCTCTGCTCTCGCACGCAGCACCTCCTCCGCGCTCACTGCGGCCGCCGCTGCCGCCCTCGCGCTCATGCTCACGCTCACTGGCTGAAGGAGAAGAGGGAGGAGACGGTGGAGACGACGGGAGGGAGCGCGTGGCCTTTTAAGGCCGTGCGAGGAAGAGAGAGAGGACGCAGCAAGCGTTTGCAGCCGCAGGGAAAGAGGGAATAAGCGAATATCCGGTCTGTGTGCTCAGGCGCGCAGACGACTCGCGCGTGTCGAAATTAACGGATTTCCAGACGTCTGGAAACGATCCCAGACGTCTGGTCAGACGTCTGGACCACCTCCCAGACGTCTTAAAAGACGTTTGGGGCATGCGTTCGTTACAATATAACAAACTCAAAGGAAGTTTCGTCCCCGAAACTTGCGCCAACTAGGGTGTGGGAAAAGACGTCCAAAGAACCATAACAAACTCAAAGAGGACCGAAGTCGGTCCGAAAAGATGTACCCGCGAAAAGCTCTGGGTACCGCTCCCGCATTGCTGCCTCAGGCTCCCAGGTAGCCTCCTCGTACCGCTGGCTCCTCCACAAAACCTTTACCAGGGGTACTTGCTTTCGTCTCAAACTACGGACGGTTCGATCTAGAATCTGCACTGGCCGCTCGGGGTAGGTCAGGTCGTCGCTCACCTCGACGCTCTCGTGACTCAGTACGTGACTGGAATCGGCTACGTACTTCCTGAGGTTGGACACGTGGAATACGTCGTGCACACCAGAAAGCTGCGGGGGAAGGGCAAGTCTGTAAGCAACGGGTCCAACCCGCTCCAGGACCTCAAAGGGCCCCACAAACCTCGACGCGAGCTTCCTTCTCACCCCAAACCGCTGTAAGCCCTTCATGGGCGAAACACGAAGGAAGACGTGGTCCCCAACCTGAAACTCCACCTCTCTACGTCTCCGATCCGCGTAGCTCTTCTGTCTGCTCCTGACAGTGCGGAGTCATCTGTGGATCTGCTCAACTACCTCCTGACTCTGTCGGATCAACCTGGCGCCAACCTCCCACTTGGTCCCCACCTCAACCCAACTCAAGGGTGCCGTACACTTCCGTCCGTACAGAGCCTCGTAGGGAGCCATGCCGATGCTCGAGTGATAACTGTTGTTGTATGCAAACTCTACCAGGGGCAGGTGCTCCTCCCAAGAGCCCCTCCAGTCCAGTACACAGGCACGCAAAAGGTCCTCAAGTGTCTGTATCGTGCGCTCAGACTGTCCGTCCGTCTGGGGGTGGTAAGCCGTGCTAAACCTCAACCTCGTCCCCAAGGCCTGCTGAAACTCAGCCCAAAACTGGGACGTAAAGCTGGTATCCCGGTCAGATACGATCTCCCGCGGAACTCCGTGTAGTCGTACCACATCACGGATATACCTCTCTGCCAACTGTGCTGGTCCCAAAGTGACTCGGATCGGCAAGAATCGCACCATCTTCGTCAGTCTATCCACTATTACCTAGACTGCATCGTGTCCCCGCTGGGTAATAGGTAAGCCCACCACCAAGTCCATGGTGATGCTCTCCCACTTCCACTCTGGCACTGGAAGCGGCTGAAGCGGCCCTACAGGCCTCTGATGCTCGGCTTTCACCTGCTGGCACACTAAGCACTATTGCACGAACTCACCCACATCCCACTGCATCCCTCTCCACCAAAACTCGCGTCTCAAGTCGTGGTACATTTTCGTGTTCCCGGGATGTATGGTGAATCTGGAACCGTGTGCCTCAGTCAGGAGCTCTCTCAACAGCTCCTCGTCTCTGGGAATGCACAACCGTCCCCACAAACGTAGCACCTGGTCTGTGAAAGAGAAGTCACCTGGATCTCCTGACGGTACTCTGTCACGCGAAGACTGCAAGTACGGATCGGCCATCTGTCCTATGATGATGCGGTCCATCAACTCTGGCCTAGTCTGCCGTGTCACCGTCACTGCCCCACAGTACCCTCGTAACTCTAGAGGTCGCCAACTGCCCACCTCCTCCAAAAGGCTCCAACTCTGTAACTGTAGACTGGCCAAGCGTGCGGGCGCCTTACGGCTCAAGGCGTCAGCCACCACATTGGCCTTTCCCGGGTGGTAGGAGATGCTGCAGTCGTAGTCCTTCAGGAGCTCCAACCAACGTCTCTGTCTCATGTTGAGCTCCTTCTGATCAAAAAGGTATCTGAGGCTCTTGTGATCTGTAAAAATCTCGAAGGTCTCACCATACAAGTAGTGCCTCCAGGTCTTCAACGCGAAGACAACAGCTGCCAACTCTAGGTCGTGGGTAGGGTAGGTATGCTCATGGGGCTTCAGTTGCCGCGAAGCGTAAGCGACAACATGACCCCTCTGCATGAGCACACCTCCTAACCCTTGCAAGGAAGCGTCCGTGTACACAACGAACCCGCCACTATTGTCAGGAATGGTAAGCACGGGAGCCGAGGTCAACCTCTCCTTCAGCTCCAGAAAACACGCCTCACAGGCATCTGTCCAAACGAAAGGCACGTCCTTCCGGGTCAACTGTGTCATGGGACGCGCAATCTGCGAAAATCCTCTGATGAACCGTCTGTAGTAGCCAGCTAGTCCCAGGAAACTGCGGATCTCAGTGACTGAACGCGGTCTCTCCCACCTGAGCACTGCCTCGACCATGGCTGGGTCAACCACCAGGCCGTCTCCAGAGATCACATGACCCAAGAAGGTCACCTCCCTCAACCAGAACTCACACTTGCTGTATTTGGCGTACAGCCTGCGTCGCCTCAGAGTGTCCAAAACCATCCGCAAGTGCTGTCCGTGCTGTGTCCGATCTCCAGAATAGATGAGTACATCATCTAAGAAAACCACCACGAACTGGTCCAAGTACGGTCTAAACACCCGGTTCATCAGGTCCATGAAAGTAGCGGGGGCATTGGTCAGCCCAAACGGCATGACCAAAAACTCGTAGTGTCCGTACCGGGTGCGGAAAGCTGTCTTGGAGACGTCGGTCTCCCTGATCGTCAACTGGTGGTATCCAGACCTCAAGTCTATCTTGGAAAACACCGTGGCACCCCGCAACTGGTCAAACAAATCGTCGATCCTCGGCAGCGGATATCTGTTCTTGATGGTGACCCTGTTCAGCTGTCGGTAGTCCACACAAAGACGTAGGGTCCCATCCTTCTTCTTCACAAACAGTACCGGGGCTCCCCAAGGAGACGCACTGGGCCTCACGAAACCTTTCTCCAGAAGGTCCTATAACTGAGACTTGAGCTCTCGCAGCTCAAGCGGTGCCATCCTGTATGGCGTGGTGGAGATGGGGCTGGTCCCTGGTACTAGTGAGATCTCAAACTCGATCTCATGCTCGGGCGGTAGTCCCGGTAACTCGTCTGGAAACACGTCAGGGTACTCTCTGACCACCGGGATGCTCTGGAAGTCTGCCACAGGGCTGGGCTCTGCCACCACACAAGCTAGGAAGCCCTCACACCCTTGGCACAAAAGTCTCGCCGCCCGAAGTGCCGAAATGCGCCTGAAACCTCCGTCCACTGGCTGTTCGTGAAACTCGAAAGAAGGCAACTCCGGAATGGAGAAGACAATCTTCCTCTCAAAATAGTCCACCAAGGCGTGGTAAGCGGACAGCCAATCCATCCCCAGAATCACTCAAAAGTCCTCCATCTGGATCATAATCAGGTCAGCTGGTAGGCTATGTCCTCCGACGCTGACCTCGCAATCCGTGTACACCTCCTCAGCTACAAACAGCTGACCACTCAGACCTCTGATTACGAACGGATTCTCTAACAGTGTATAATCCTGGTCCAAACTAACTACGAAACTGGCTGCGACAAACGAGTGCGTAGCGTCGGAATCGAAAAGCGTGTAAACGAGTCTGCCAGAAACTGAAACCATACCTGCTACCACCAATCCCGAAGCTCTGGCGTCCCTGTGTGTTAGGGCGTTGATACGCCCCTCAGCTCTAGGTGCAGACGAAGCAACCACACTCTGCGTCGGACGGGTAGGTGCCGGCCGGTACCCTCCTCGCGACTACTATCCTCCTCCTCACGCCTGGGAACAGCGGCCTCCTGCGTGCCCTCCAGTGCTCTGCACGGGGAGTATCTGCTGACCTCCTGCCCTAGATGGGCAGTCCCTCCTGACGTGGCCCGGCTGGCCACACTGGTAGCAGAGGGGAACCCGGCTCCCGCCCTCAGTGGGTCCCTGCTGTCGATTAGGCGGGGGTCCGATGCTGGCGACTGGCCCCTGTCGAGGGCCCCCAAAGGCCACTGATGGCCCTGCACAATGTGACGGCTCTCCTACGGATGCCACGTGTCTCCGTTCTCGCCGGCCCTGTGAGAAGTCTGGCTGAAAGGGCCTCTTCCGCCCGCCGTCGGTGTCTCGCGCGGACGGGTTGGTCTCCTCGTAAGTCATAGCTGCCTCTACCACCCTCGAAAATGCAGGCAGCTTCAGGGGTTTGACATTCCCCCAGATCGCAGGTCGGAGCCCCTCGGTGAACCTCCAAAGGCGCTCCTCCTCAGTGGCTACCGCTATCACTCCAAAGCGGGACAGCTCCAAGAAACGCGTGTGGTACGCGCTCACAGTCATCGTCCCTTGGCGGAGAGTGTGGAACTCCCGCCTCCTCTGGTCCTGCCACATCTAGGGAAAGTACTGCTCCCAGAAGAGGGTGACGAACTGGTCCTACATCGGCTCGTCCCTCTCCTGTCCTCGGACCGCCCTCCACCACCGGTGTGCCGCACTCTCCAGCTGGTACGTGGCAAAGGCCACGCGGCACTCCACCGGGGGGTGAAGGGTGTCGAAGATCTTCTCCAGCTGCTCAAGCCAGTCCTCTGCCTCGGCCGGGTCCTCATCCCCCTTGAAGGAGGGGGGCTTCAGCTTCCGGAACTGCCCGAAAAGCTCGAAGTGGCGCTGTAGGGGTGGTGCTGGTGCACCTCCAGGCGAAGGTGCCTCGTGTACAGAAGTGTCGGAGGAAGGTGGGGGCGGCAATGGCCCATCCCCTCCCTCGTGTCCAGCGCCGTGTCCGTCGCGTGGTCCCACAGAGGAGTCCCCCTCTGCAGCACCAGGAGGAGGTGCTCGGGGCGGTGGGTGGAGCTCCTCTCGTACAATATCTCGTATCAGTCTGGCGAGGTCCTGGGCCTGGATGCCCGGCAGTGGTGGCTGGTCCACCGAGACATCAACAACAGCACGTCCACCTCGCCGACCTCGCCCTCGGCCGTGCACGCGGCCAGTCTCGCCAGTCCCGTGACGAGGCATCTCCTGCAAGGAGATGCGAAACAAAACGAAAACTTCAAAATAGACGGTACCTAACGAAACTTCTAAGAGCTCATGTTAAGAGATATGTTGTGGTGGCTACTCTAGCTATAAACATGTGAATTGGTTATTTTCCAGTCAGTTGATTCACTTCTCGGGACGACCTTGCTCTGATATCATCTTGTAACGACCCGGTTCCCGAGTCCCTACGAGACACGAGAACCGGACCGACTCGACTAATCCCAAGACCTAGTCATCCAACGAGGAAGTAACCAAAAGAGCAGTAAAATAAACCACATTCAGCATGAATATAACTAACAGTAAGAAAGTACAGTAGTAAGGAAAGAAACTACTACAGTATATACCACCACAACAGTAGAACAACATTTATCATATAACATGAACTGCAAGTAAAAAAAAGTACAGCGGAAACAAGAACTACTCACTATAACGGAAACAAAGAGATACAAAAGACAGTGGTAACTCTACTGGACCCTACTCAGCCCAGCGTCCTCTGCAGCCGCTGGCCCTGGCTGCTCAACAGTTGGTCCTGAAAAAGGTAATGAGTGTAACACGTCAGCAAAACGCTGAGTAGAGTGGCAACTAAAGCTAAAGACAATAGTAGAGTGTACAGTAGCTGTTATGTTCTATTACTTTCTTTATTCACATCTTTCAATTGTCTCACTATTTCATTTATTCCCCAGATCTTTTACTTGATCTCGAATGTTCCTCGTGGGAACGATCTTGATTGCAGCCTTTTCCAAAAAGTAGAAGTAGCACGTGGTGCTCTCTTGGCCGGGAGAGTCCCCCGTGGTGATCCTACCCTCAGTCAACCACCCCAAGGTCACTGACAGACGTAACGATGACTACGGCACACGCGATAAACGCACAGGTACCTAACCCGTATTGGCACGCGGTCAGTCGTTTCCGTTAACGGGTGCGCCCAAAGCACAGTACGGAACCAGTACAGGGCAGATCCCTCTCCGTAACAGGGGTCCAACCCCTCCACAGTAACCAAATCGGGGCCTTGCCCCTCCACAGTCCGCGCACCCTCGCCTGACTACCCTGGTTTGCCCCAGCGGGCCTAACAAGTCGGTGTGGGAGGCTAGCAGAACCCCGGGGCCCGTGGGGTAGCTAGTACCTCCCTACACTAGTAGCTCTCCTCGGTACTACGTACGCGAGGGCCAGCAAGTCGGTACAGAGTGGCCAGTCCTAACCCCGGGTCCCTGGGGTGGCTGGCTCCGCTCTGCACTAAACAGGGGGACAGTCGCTCTCCTTGGTACTCCGTACTCAAGGGCCAGCTCAATTCCCCAATACTATTCCATTCACTTTCCAGGAGTTCTACTCCTACTTCCCCATAGGGTTACATCCTTTTTACTAAAACATCCAGGTTTCACTTTCCAGTTTCACATTCTTACAATCCATGTTCTCAACCACGTTATTTATTCACAACAGGCAGCTTTATATCTCTTTCCATTTTCCAAGACAACAGTATTATACATTCCACTAGTTTTCCCATCCTAGGATTCATGCCATATCCTAGGAACTATCATACAATCTAGTTTTCCAGTCCTAGGATTCATGCAACACCTTGGAGCTATCATTCCATCTATTTCTCATTCCTAGGATTCATGCAATGTCCTAGGTTCTATTTATGGTTCCATAATTTAACAGATTTTATTAATAACTTAAAGCCACTCTACCAGGTATAACGGGAGTAATGGGGGCGTGATCGGGAATCCCGCGTGCCTCCGCGACTCCCAAGACTGCAACTGAACGAGGTCCTATCACAAGGATCAAACACAAGGAGAGTCTCAAAATAGTGTATAGCTACTGTAGACGGGTAGAGGAATTAATTCTGAAAAGAACGCAACTCGAATCGCAGAAAACGGAACCCGAACAGGCCCTAAACGGGTCAAAAACGACGACACTGTGCAAAATGAGACGTCTGGAACTTCTTCCAGACATCTTAAAAAGTGGATCAGAGAATTACCTGTTCAGCGTGGTTTCCCAGACGTCCAGAAGTCTACGGGGACGTCTGGCCTAGCTCCCAGACGTCCGATGGTCACCCCGAACGTCTGGAGGTCGCTCCCGCCGTCTGGTACAACAGCCAGACGTCTGATTCGCGTTGGATGGTGAATCACCGAGCCTGCGCACACCCATCTCCCTCCCTTAGTACGGTCAGTCGACAGGAAGGAAGAAGAAGATGGAAAACTCACCTTTCAGATGTCTGGAAGATCTTCCAGACGTCGTCCTCGCCGTCTGGATATCAACCCAGATGTCTGATTCTGGAAATTTTTCCAGAACAGGGCACCAACCGGCTTCCGCTCGCGACGCCGCCCGCGTCGCACCTCGCGCGCCTGCTGCTCAGACCACAGCAGTCCCCCCTCCGCATCGCTCCGCGCCCCCTGCGCCCTCCACCGGCCGGACCTAGCAGCCCCGGCGAGCTCGCCCGCACGACAGAGCTCCGCTCTCGCACGCAGCACCTCCTCCACGCTCACTATGGCCGCCGCTGCCGCCCTCGCGCTCGTGCTCACGCTCACTGGCTGAAGGAGAAGAGGGAGGAGACGGTGGAGACGACGGGAGGAGCGCGTGGCCTTTTAAGGACGCGCGAGGAGGAGAGAGAGGATGCGGCAGGCGTCTGCAGCCGCAGGGAAAGAGGGAATAAGTGAATATCCGGTCTGCGCGCTCAGGCGCGAAGACGACTCGCGCGTGTAGAAATTAATGGATTTCCAGACGTCTGGAAACGATCCCAGACGTCTGGTCAGACGTCTGGACCACCTCCCAGACGTCTTAAAAGACGTCTGGGGCACGCGTTCGTTACACTACCTGCGCGCACAGGTAAGGACTCCACCTTCCCTAATGAACACTAAGGTTGGATCTTATGTTCACCTGGTCTTTCCTGATATGTGTAGTGTGAACCAAGTTTACTTAAGCTCTCAAGAAAAAGTAAACCAACGGATCTTGTATTGGTGTCTCATGTACAAGAATACGTCCTTAGTTAGGAGAGATTTTGATCTATTTTGTCAATGCTTCAAGTGAATTAAGCTGAGCCTGAGCGAATCAAGCTTCTGTGGCCTGGAAAGTCTTCACAACAGAGGTTGAATATCCACAAACGCTTATTGCATTTTTGTTTCAGCTTTCAAATCATTACTAAACACCATTTATTATTGTTATTATATATATATATTTTTTCTTCTTTTTTCTCTTTCTTGCATATTTCTAAATAGGTGGGAACTGTATGATACCATAAAATACCCGGATCCTATGGATGCCTATCCACCCCCCCATGCCAAACAATGCTATGTCCTCATATGCATGCAGGGAAAGGCAGAGAAAGGATGAAGGATCGGGTAACAAGAGCTGAGGTTCAGGGTATAGATCAGGGTGGTAGGGTGGGTGGATGGTGGGTGGTGAAGAGAAAAGTGAAGTAATCGCGATAGAGGCATGAAAAGTGATGGTGGATGGTGAGAGATTTGGCATTTTCTGGGACGAGAGTGTCCCAGGAGGATCAGAAAATAGATCAGGAAGAAGAAGCTGGCCCTTAGATTGGCCAAAAAGAGGGGCTCTGTGGATAGATGGATCCAAAAGTGAATAGCCCCAGTGAGTAAGATGTGGGCTCAAGGTCCCAGAGTGGAGTTGCAAATCCGCCTGATTTGGCGGGAAAGAAAGGGCAATCCGGTCTTCCATAGTGTGAACCGGCGGTGAGCAGCCCGGCGATGACTCAGACCACGAGGTATGGGAAGCGGAGAAAACCTCGTCAGAAGTCTGGTCAGGAAAAGGTACGGGAATAGGGAGGGATTGGGGAATGTCACAATTTGTGTTGGTCAGGCAGTCGTCAGGTAAATCGCAGCAGTCTGAATCGGCTCCAATAAGTTCGATACACGGACTGACAGTCATGTCCTCGTCAGACATGTCATCTTTGATGTAATCGCTATCAGCATGAGAGTGCGGTGCTACAGCAAGATTAACTTGAAATCCCGTTGGAATACTTGGAGCTTGCAGAATTTGATGAATCTGTTCCTAAGGTTGTACCTATGGTTGCGGATCACCGGGTACGAGGTTTTGTGGGTTTGGAACAGGTTGGGCGGGAAGAGTGCCCTGAGATCGAGTCGCCATGCTTAGTTGACTGATCTCACCGTTCTGCTGCGCCAAATGGTGCTGAAGAGAGGTCATGTTCTCTTTATGCGCTTTGACATTTCCGTCATCATTCGCATCAATTTATCAAGAGGCCTTGATGCGTGTTTGGTTTGCGGTACGCAAGGGCCTGATGGCAGATTTGCCATAGGATTAGACTGGGCCCTTAGGATGATGGGTGCGGACGATCGCATTGGTCCACTAGCAGGGTTTTGGCTCTGCGGGTTGTTGGACCATGCGAAATTCGGATGATTATGCCACCCTGGGTTATACGTGGCAGAAAACGGGTTGTTCCCCAGGGTGCAGGCGTCTTCTATGCCAGAAGACATGTCCGCATATGTGTCCGAGCACACAGAGGCTTGGTCCTCCGTGTTGAAATACTGGCTCGCAGAAGCCAGTTCCACATGACTTACCGAGTCTCTTGGCGCGACATTCGATAAGGAAGGTCTTGCAGGGTTTCTCGGGATAAGCCTGGTGTTGAAAGAATTAGAATTGTGACGAAGCGGTGAGGTGGGGGTGTGTGCCATGTTTGTGGAGGAGGAGGACGATTCGGCTTTTTTTCTAAATTTAGCAGTCAATTCAAATAGTTTAGGGTTTGTGACCTCCTCCCAAACATGAACTACGCAGGAAGAATTTGGGAGATGAGAAGGGAAGAGAGAGATGAGAGAAATGACGCCACAAAGGTACACTTGATTTACAAATCAATACAGTCAAGTTCCTAACCTCTACAGTGTGCCCTTAGACCTAAAGATCTAAGTTACCAACTTTCACGAACTACGGAACCGAATGCGAGCACCGCGGAACCACCGGGCCAGATTGAAAGGCCGTTTGCCCCAGTCTTAGACACCCAATAGCACGCGGGAACTCTCACCAGCACGTAGCTGCTACACGCAGGTAGTTAGACCTCCAATCCTTAAAAGGGGTCAAGTTACAACCAGTTTTAATTAGAGGCTTAGGGTCAAGTGCTTTTGGAATGTGAAGGGCATTGTTTACGGGTAATGCCCAAGTGATTGATTTTCAGAGTGTGTAAAACAAGCATGCAACGGGGAAATCTCCTCGAATTGAAGTTTTTAATTGGTGAATGGTTTTTAGAGTTCAACCTTAAGTAGTATGAATTTTAGGGTTTTGCTGAATTACCAATTCAACCAATCTCCAAGTTTTTGTGAGAATAAGTTTTCTTTCTAAGCCCAAAAAACCCTTCTTCAATTATCAGTTAGTTAATGCATGCTAAAATGCAATGGGCTACCCTAAATTGAGATTTCTATGTGTGGATGCACGAATCAGTTTTATATCAGTGTAAAAGGGAGCCAAAGCACTTCAATTCAAGTGCTCCCAATCACCAAGAAAAATCTCCACACTAGGCTCAACCAACAGATAAAGAAAATAAAGTTGTTGGTGTTGAAGTATTCGGGATCGAATCTCAGGCAAGTTGAAAAGTCGTGATGGGGTTGGAATTAACTCAATTCCAAGTCTCCCCACCAAAAATGTGATCCCGAATTGAAAATATGTGAGGCAAAAGAGGGATGCAAGCAATCTTTTTCTTTGCCTCAAATAATGCTTCCCACGGCGAAAAATCCAAGAATCAAGATTCTCGAATTTTCACTATGCGAAGTGTGGCGTGAAATCCCAGGGCAGTGGGAGTGAAGACAAACAATCAAACAAGTGAATTTTAATCCACTTGCCCCAAGAAATCTCAAGAAGTTTTTCTAGTTTTTTAGTTTTTAGTTTTTTTTTTTTGTTGAGGTGGCAAGTTAACCCTAATTTGCTAAGAAAAAGAGAACCTACTTATTCAGCAACGTGTGCGAAGCTCCAATGCGGTGTCGGCATCTTCACGCTCTCGTTCCCGCCTTGGATCTGCTCACATCTTCGACTTCGTCTGCTTTCCTTCTCCTTCCACCAGGTTCACCTGCACACCAAAAACAACAATACCCGTGAAGAGAGAAGAGAAAAATTGAAAGGAATTTAATAAAAACTTACTTGAAGGCACAGTTCCCCGGCAACGGCGCCAGAAAAGATGATCGGTCAGCACAGATAGGTTGTTAATATGGTGATTTTATCATTGAAATGTGTATAGTGGTTAACCTAATTCGAACCTAACCATCTCTTTACAAAATTTTTAACCTGGCCTAATTGATTTTATCTTGTCACTTTTAGGCCTAGGGTTGAACTCGAGGAAGTGGGGTTCAAGTTGAGTTTCTACGTTTTCCTTAAAATGCGTCTCTTCCGTTCGTTTATTCTGTTTTTGGTGTTTTTCTTATTTAGATTTTTTTCTGGTAATCCTTGTCCTTGAGGCACACCCTCAAAATTGTGTCCTTGGCTTTTAGCCAAAACAGAGTTCCAAAACAAGTCTTGCTACTCGCAAGACGGGGTACCTGCAAGTCAAAGATTATCTTTTCTCTTTTATATACTTTTTTCTTTCTTTTTACCAAGAGAGAAGCAAACAGACAGAAAGTAAATATAGTATGTATATATATATAATATATATAAAGGGGTGGGGGTGGAGGTGACAAAGGAGTGTAGCACGATGTCGAGTCAGTCGTCATCTAGAGAGACGCAACCAACTCGACTGGGTGCCGCATGGAGTGTGGATGGATGATGTATGGGTCAACGCTTTTTGTACGCGTGTATCATGGAATATCAGCAACTGGTGCAGATATTCCCGCAATACAGCGTATGGCAAATAACGTGAAAATATATATATATGTGTATGTATATAAGTAAATATATCTATATATATATATAAATGTATAGGTATATATGTATAAATATATATAGATATATATATGTGTATATATATATATAGGTGTATATGTATATATGTATATATATATATATCTATATATATATATATAATACTATATAGATGTATATATATATGTATATAAGTATATGTATCTAGATATATATGTATATATATATAAGTATATAGATATGTATATATATATATGTATATAAGTATGTGTATATATATATATAGGAGTATAAGTGTAAGTATATAGATATATATATATACGTATATATATATTTATATATATATATTATATATATATGTATGTATACATAACTATATAGATATACTATGTATATAAGTATATATATATATGTATATATATATATGTTACTATATATATGTATACATATAGATATATATATGTTTATACTAGTGTTTATGTGTGTGTGGGTGTGTGGAAGTGTCGGTGAAGATGTGTGTGTGCGTTGGTGTAGTGTACTGAGAGTGAGTGAAAAAGAGAGAGAGAGAGAGAGAGCGGGAGAGAGAGAGCTGGAGAACGCAGAAGGGACGAGTTAAGTCGTCGGTGGATGGCGGCTGACGTCTGGAGCCGCGTCATCTGGAGAAGGCGGCAGACGTCTGGACGTCGCGGGTGCGGGCGTGTGCCTTCGCATAGGGTTTCTGCAGGCTGACGTGAAGAGCGGGGGGTCTGCGGGAGCGAATGTGGAGGAGGGTCTGCGGGCGGTGGCGGAGGAGCGTGGGGGTTGTCAGGGGACGGCGAGAGGGCCTGGCCGGCCGCTGTAGTGAGTGCAGCGGCCGGTTGCGGGTGCACGGCGGAGGTGATAGAATGGAGAACGGAGCGGAGGAGGCACTGCAGGCACGCGCGGAGGGCTAAGCGCCTGCGGGGAAGATCGCGGAGGAGGCGGGGGCTGCTGCTGCTGCTGCCGCGGCTTCAAGCTTCGGATCTTGAAGCGGCAGCAATGGCGTGAGACAAAAAAAAATGAAACGAAGGAAGACACCACGCCCACCGGCTCGTTGAAGAGCTGGGCGGTGGTGTTCCCACTGTAGTGGTGTGCACCACAGTGGGTTCTCCTGCTCGCCGGGTGCCTCCTCGAAGGAGGGCCGACGTATGGGAGGGGAGGATGGTCTAGGAGAAGGTGGTGGCTGTGGGTTTTTCTTCTGCAGCAGCGTGTGTCTCGCGAGGAAGAAGCTGCAGCTTCTTATAGAGGAGGAGAGAGTGGCGTGCCTGCTGCAGCAGGGAGAGGGTGCGGGATTGGCAGCTGTAGGGAGTGGCGTTAGCAGGGAGACATGACGTGGAGTAAATGCATGCAGCTGCGGGAAGAGAAGTGCAACTGCGGGACGAGAAAAGAAAGAAAGAGGAAATAAAAAATAGAGAGGGAACTTTTTGCAAAGAGGCACTTGCGAAAAAATGTAAATATGCAAGCCATTTATTCCATTCTCTTCTCCTCTCAATTAAATGCATGAATGCAAGTGTTTTTACAAATGCAACTATAGAATCCTAATATGCAACGTTAATGCTAGGAAATAGCATAAGAAGGCTTTATTGCAGGCGTATTTTGAGGTGCAAACACCTCTCCGCGCGCTCTGTTGCAAAGTCCCGCCCGCAAGCCAGTTGCTGGAGCCACTCTTCCGCGAGCGCACCGAGCCTTCCTCACTCACAGCACCTACAACAAGCGATTGCGCGTCTCGCCCGACCACTGTAGCCATTGTTCATGTATTTCTGCGGAACACTATGGCTACAGTGGGGTGACCGGTGAGTTTCTCACTAATCAGGTCACCCAACGCGCCGCAACTGACCTTCGCCCGCGCACGCGTTCCGCCCCGCATCCCGCTCCAGCACCCACCCGCGGTCTGCGTGCAGTCCTCTGCCAGCGCCGGCGTGCGCCTGCGAGCGCCCACTCCAGCCCTTCCAAGCAGCATTGTGCGCTGCGGTCCTCTCCGCGCCCACTCCCTCCAGTGCATTCCTCTCTGCGTGCCTACGCACCTGCCCGTGCGCGCGTGGACTCCAGACGACGCTTGGAAGCTCCAGACACCTTAACCACGCCAACTCCAACTCTCTCTCTCTCTCTCTCTCACAACACTCTCTCACTCTCTTTACCAACACTTACACACTTACACTCACACTCTCATACACACACACACACCTATACACTATTATATACTTATATATATATACATATTTATATCTATATATTTATATACATATATATATATATACTTATATCTATACATATAATAGTATCTATATACTTAAGTATTAGTATACATACATATATATATATCTATATACTTATATAAATATATATATACATATATATTTACATATCTACATATACTTATATGCACATATATATATATATATATATTCATATATCTATGTATATATATATATATATATATTAGAACCTATATAACTAAGTATTATTATACATATATACATATATCTATATACTTATATGTATATATATATATATATATACACACACATGTATATCAACATATATACATCTACTTATATATGTATACATATATATACATATATATACACATATACTTATATATATATAAATATACATACATATATACATATCTATATATATATACATATCTATCTACATATATCTATATATACATATATCACTATATACATAGACATATATATATACATCTATATAGTATTATATACATACATATACATACATATATATATATATATCTATACATATATCTATCTATACATATAGCTACATACATATATATATATACTTATATATATATACATTTATACATATATATATACATATAACTACATATATACCTATATATTTATAACCATATATACATATAAATATATTTACATATATACATTTATATATATTTTCACATACTTACCATACGTGGTATCGTGGGAATATCTGCACCAGTTTCTGATATTCCCCGATACACTCGTACAAAAAGCGTGGTCACACTCATCTTCCATCAATCCACCTTGCACTCCAAGCAGCACCTTGTCCTGTTGGTTGTGTCTTTCTAGACGACGACCGACTCGACACCGTGCTACACTCCATCTCCGCCTCCACCCCCACCCCTTTATACATATATAATATATACCTATATATATATACTATATTTAATTGATTTCTGTTTCGCTTTCCTATTAGTAAAAAGATAAAAAATATGTAAAAGAGAAAAGATAATCCTTGACTTGCAGGTACTCCGTCTTGCGAATAGCAAGACCCATTTTTGAACCCTGATTTGGTCAAAGCTAAGAACCTTATTTTGAGGGTGTGCCTCAAGGACCAAGATTATCAGAAAAAAATCTTAAATAGAAAAACACCAAAAACATAATAAACTAATGGAAGAGATTCGTTGTAGGAAAGGCGTAGAAACTTGACTTTTAACCTCACTTCCCTGAGTTCGACCCTGGGCTTAAAAGTGACCAAGATAAAATCAAATAGGCCAGGTAAAAAAAATATTTTTTAAAGAGATGGTTAGGCTCGTTTTAGGTTAACCACTATACACACTTCAACGATAAAATCACCATATTTACACACCTATCCGGGCCCGACCACCATTATCTATTTGCAAGATAGTTTTGTCAACACCAAAAAGGGGGAGATTGTTCGAACCTTGTTCCACATCTTGCTTTGGTGTTAACAAAATTATTATGAATTAATGTTTGCATGAAGTGTTCCTCAGATTTAGGTGAAGAAGAAAGCAAACAGGAAATGATGGAGGAGAAGATCATGATAAGGAGGCTTGATGAGAAAGAGATGATGACGACATGGAGGAGGCAAGATGACAAGAGTTGAGGAGAAGAAAATCTTCTTCGACTTTAGTTTCTTTTTGTTTAGATTTTATTTTCATAGATTGTATGCCTTTTAACAAGAGAACTTAACTCAGATCGTAAAATCAATTAGAGATAAATTAGGATTTATATGGCTTTCGTTTTCAAAGAACGTAATGAATTAAAATACTTAAAACAAGTACTTGTAAGAAAGTACCGATACTGTTCATCAGTACTGGTATTTGCAAGGCACAGGTTGAAGAATTCGTCTCAAACTGTGAACAACAAGTACCGGTACAGGTTGGCCACAAGTTGAAGGCTTTGTTCTGGCCTGAACCTTACAAGTACCGGTATTGGTAGGTTACTATGCCCATGTAATCTCAAACCTGGGAGTCATAAGTACCAATACCTACGATGAGTACCGGTACTAGTACTCAGGTTCTGGCAGTAGTGAGCTGCAAGTACCGGTACAGGTACTTTAGTACCGGTACCAGGTAGCCGTTGTCTGAATTCTGAATGGCTAGAAAATTAATTCCAACAATGTGAACGTTGGGAATAAATTCCCAACATCTAGTAGACGAATCCTTGAGGTCCTAAACTCTATATAATGACCCTAGGATTCTTTGTTTGCACACAAGAAAGATTAGAAATACAAGAGAAATTCCTAGAGCTATATTTCCCAAATTTCCACCACATATTCAAGAGAGAAAGAAGTAGCTTGTCATTCACTCTCTACATTCTTGCAAGCTTAACAACATGATTTTTTTTACACATTGTCAAAGCAATTCACGTCCTTTCTAGGCACTCAAATCGGTAATATTATTCTTTATATTATTGAGAGGCTTAGGAACTTAGTTGTAAGATTTTTCTTTCGTACACCAATTTTCATTTGTATTTGAGCATTTTCTCGTTGGGTTGTAACAAACCCGTTCTTGTAATTGGGTTGAGGTAACCCGTTAATTGCTTTAATTAGTAAATTGATTCTCTCAGGGTTGAGAGAATCGGGTTAAAAATCTCAAGCTGGGAGGCTTAGGTAGTGGAGTACCCAAGGGAGGGGAACCACTATACATTTTGTATCCTTTGTGATTTGATTGTGATTTGTGCAAATTATTTTTGTTATTACTAATTTGTTTTCTTAAGTCTTTGAGCATAGCCATATCTTTTTAGATCCTACACAATGATAATAGATCTCCACCCTTTGATGATCAACCTAACACGATCTACAATTAGGAAGGATATGATGATTATAACTCTTACCCTCCCCAGGATTCTGCTGAACATAGATCACCACCATTCTTTGAACAACTCAAACAACCTATTTTCACGAAGGACCTTAATTTCTTGACTCCCCTAGTTTTAACCCAACCCCACCCAACCCTGAGCCGAACCATTCGATTCAGGTGAACCAGGTCCAAGATAGGGTGTTGGTTAACTTGAGGAACACTATACAATCTTTAGAAGCTCAGCCAACACCATGCACTAAATCATTGGAGCCTATGATCAAAATGATTGATGAACTTAATAGTTCTTTATTGGATTGGCTCCAAGATGCTAAGGATAGGGGCCCAGGTGAGTTTCTAATTCGAAAATTATTGAGATTGAGAATGAAATTTGTTGTTGGCTTAGTCTAATCTTGGGATGATTCTCAAGATGAACCCCCTTCAGGAGAGCCAATGTCTGAACCCGCTCAGGTCCTCTGAGGGGGACACATTTTATGCGATCGGGGATAACCAGGTTGGGTTGGAGCAACCAATTAAGGATGAACCGATTACCTCAACCGAGATCCCAGAGCTAGGGAATGAGGAAAAATATGTCTCTCTAAGGACCAGGAAATGATAGATAACTCTGAGACATATATAAATGAGGATCTTGAATTCTTTGATTCTGAGGGTGAGGCATCTCTTAGTGAAGTCTCACTTGAGCTTAAGGAAGTTGATTTTAGTGAGACAAACGGGCCTGAGGAATCTGATGAACCATTTGAAAGCCTGATTATCGAAGATTGTGATCCAATTCAGGCCAACTTGGAGGATCTAAGTCCTGATTTATTAGAAGATTCAATCAGTAGCCCCATTTCTCTTCTGCACCTCGAAGAATATAGTGATGATCTTGAAATTATCAAACCCAAGTCAATTCTGATTCAACCACAATTATTGGACTTGGATATATCACATGGGGTGAATGATATGCTTAAGGTCCCAAACATCAAGCACTTGAACTTGGAGGATAGAAATTTGAAAATGAAAATCTGGGAGGCTACTTCTAAGGGAAAGACGATTTTGGATTTAAGGGTTCCTGTTGAGCTGAAACCACCTACCTTCTATTAGGACCCTTATGGTATCTTTGACGTGCAACCCAAGATTGAAATAATTGACTACCTTTCTGAGCTAAACTCTAAGTGGACACCCTAATTTAATGAATCCGATTTACACATTGTCCGCCACCTTAGTCTTGGGTTACACACCACCAAACCACGGGCCCAACCCCGCAAACACAACAATCTCCAGTTCTAGGTGATTTTCATCCAAAGCCTCAGAACTACTCAACCCTGGGGAATTGGTCTCCACCATAATCTAGTCCACATCTGTGGACATCTTCTTCTGGCGGGTTTGAGGATCAATCTTTTAATTCTGATCTTAACCTGCACTTATGAATTCTTAACAATCTCTTTGTTTGTAAATTATGCCTAGCAAAGGCAATAAACTTAGCTTGTGTGTATACATCTTTCTCTATATGGAGCTGATTGTATCTATCACGAAATTCAGGTGATATTCTGTTTACTCTGCTCTTTTCATGTCATTATTTTTACAATGAGGACATTGCATCATTTAGTCATGGGGGTGGATATTTAATCTTGAGATTATTTTGTTAGCTTCGTAGAATTTCTTTTATTTTCTTTAAAAAAATTTAGAATTAGCAGAAGATAACTTAGGCATTAGGAGTTATTAACTTTAGGAAACAATACTTTAAATTAGAATTTCTTTGGCCTTAATCAGCCTGAGTGTCCACTAAAATGTGGACTTGGTCTCAAGTCCTCGTCATGTAATTTTATTCTAACTTGGTCAATAAATTAGGGTGATAAGTACTCGAGTTATCAACTTGCCCTCTGATTTGATGGGACTTTAAGTCTAAAGCATCTACACACTTTTCGCACTGACTCACTTTTCGACGGTTTCTATGGAAATTGGGTAGCTAATGAACCTTCTAGGGTGTTATCATGAGAAGCTCATCATGGTCTCTAATTACTCCAAATTAACTAGTCTTCCTAGTTAATTAGTTAGAAATATGTGAATATATGGGTTAATTATTAAATAAGGGATAAATAGTAAATGACCTTAACATAAGTTAAAAATGCTATATTATCATCCAATTAATATTATTAATAATTTAATTAATAATTAGACTTGAAATATTATTAATAATTCATCTAATTAATGTGTTAACTAACTTAAGCATAATATATATATAAGTATGTAATAACTTAAGTAACATTACTTAATTAAATAAATTAATCTAAAAAGGTCAAAAATGTAAATTCAAGGTCTAAATATAATAATTGTCTTATTTATAATCATATATAAAATGTTGAAAAAATTTAAATTAAAATAAACCTTGAAAACCTAGTTTACATTTTAGTCCTTAAATTTTATTTCAATCAGGTCCTTATTCTCTACTTAGGTCCTCAAGTTTCACTACGAACAAGTCCCTGGAATTCTTCTTTTTTTCTTCTTCAACCGTCTAGAGGGCTGACGACAAAAGGTGTGTCCACCTTCTGATCACCGCCCATCCAAAGTCAACCCTTCTTCTCCAAGCTCCCAGAGCTTGCACTCACCATCTCCTTCTCATCCACCAGTCTCAATGATGACAAAATTCCTATTTTACGGTTGGAGATAACCTCACCGACGTCGGAGAAGATGCCGGTGGTTACTCCCTTCCTAGCCACTAATCCGTCTAGATTCCACCTCCTTCTCAGTCGCCGTCACCTATAAATACCCCTTCACACCCTCGATTTCCACCAAGTTGACTCCCTTCCCTCTTCTTCACTGAAGCTGACTTCAATAGGCTATTCCCTCCAAAACTCCAGCGAACTTCCTCCACCTCATCCGACTTCCTCCATCCATCTTCAATAGCTTTGGATCTCCGCCGAAGTCAGCCGCATCTTCTGATAAGTGCTGACTAGGAGCTCCCCTCTGCTTCACCTCACAACCACCTGCCGGAGATCTTTTGACAACCCTTTGATTTCCTCCTCTGTTATGAGCTGTCGACGGAGATCCTCTATCCCCTTCGTCCAGGTAACAGTAGACTAGGTAGGTAGATTAGTTTAGTTAGTTAGTTAGGTAGAATAGGTAGCTGTAATGTTAGATTTAGAACTCATCTTCCTCAACTCCGGTGAGCTCCTTGAGCTTGTCAGGACCTATGACTTTGTCTTTTTAAGTCACCGTTCACCTTCTTGAATCTTCCATGAACATTTCTATCATCTTTAATTACTAAATAGATCATTTAATCGCCTAAACCACCTTCACCTCCACCAACTACTTCTGCTGTCCATGGCAGCATTGGTTGAGTTAATTACACCTTCACTAAGGTCCTCCATCATCTATTCATCACCTAAGGACCCTAATCCTCACATTACTTTTAATAATTACCCCCTATAACCTAAACACCAAATTTTAATTAAGCTCCTGAGCTCGCTATCAATGGTGCTCAAGAGTAGTTCAAATCATTAATTATATATATATACATATAGCATCACAATTATCTGTTGACTTGTTTCCTCCACTCAATTGAGTGGGAAAATAAGTCCTAAACCTAATCCAACTCAGATCCTTTGTAAAAGAATTCACTATTAAATCTTTACTCTACTGAACAATTGAAGGACTTAATTTGTTCATGAGGTTCCTTGTGACCTCAGCAAGCTTTCTAAATCATCAATGGCATAATTTCACATCATCTGCACACATTTCATCTTTTTCTGGACTCACCGGAGCTCCGTCGAGCTCTGGCGAGTCAAGACAAGCTCTTCAGCCTGTAGAACTTGTTGGAAGCTCCAGATCAATGATTTAAGGTTCACCGATCAAGCTGAGGTAGTTTCTTTGAGATTTATGTGTCTTGAGCTTGTGATAGGTCTTCATCTTCTCCAACTCTGGAAGAGTTGGAGAAGTCTGACAGTTAGGTTTCGGTCCCAATTAAGAGGTCTGAAAGCTTCAGAAACTTTCCCTGAGTTTATTTCCATAAGTCAATTACTGTAACAAACTTTGACTTATCCTATTGAACAAACTACTTTTGAAGCTCAGGCGACGAGCTTAGAACCCTAGGAACTCTAGTTGAAACATCAATCTAAGGTCCTGAACCTATTCCTGTGATTGAATATAAGATATTTCAGGCTTTAATTTCATCTGAAAAGGTTTAACTTAGAAGGTCAAAATTCGAGGCTTAGTAGTCAACTCTGAGTCTGATTCTTGAGCTCTGGATTCAATCAGATGAATTAATGAGTTAAAATTGTTTCTGAGATGATTGTGAATGATTTAGATGAGATTTGATTGAGCTCTAATTAACTTTTTGGTAGAATTTGAATTCTGTTCAGTTTGGGTTGTTTTTGAACCCAAACTGACGATAGTTTCTTTTTGATGAGATTTGAATGTAAAATCTGCCCAGATGGATTTGTAACAACCTCTAAAGGTTGTTTTAATTGATTGATTAGGTCTTTAGTTGTCTGTTAGGACTTTTCAAAGTGTGAAACTTAGTTCTGATGCTTCCTGAGAAGCTTTGAGTTTCTGTACCTCTCCTGAAGCTTCTAAGAGCTTTAAACCTTCACCAACAGCTACAGAATTCATCTCCTAATTCCTTTAGAACTTCATCAGGAAGGCAAAGTCCAGTCTGTGGACTTAGAATTGAAAACTCCACTTTGTAGGCCATTTTAACTGTAGATAAAATAGAACCTTCGCCCTTCAAATCAAAGAGCTTAACTTTCCCTTTGAATCAAATTAACACTTCAATCTTGTAGAGCAACTCAAGAGCTTTCCAACAAGCTTTTATTCGCTTGGAACGAAGCTCTGAGTTGGGAGAAATCAACGTTTGAAGTTTGGTTTGGGAGGGGGAAACTTAGTCCCACCTCGGAAAAATCTGAATGGTCACATAGGTATAAAAGTGTTTTGTGTTATAGGCTCCTCAGTCGACAACGCACGGCGCAAGGAAATGAATGAGCATATGGGTGTGTGTGTGTGGGCGCATGTGTGCCACGATGTGTGTGCACTTGTGGGCATGCGAGTGTGGGCCTGTGAGGGCGTGAGCGTGGGCCTGGGAGGCCATGAGCCAGTTTGGGTCGAGACTATGAATCGAAAATAAATCGAAGTAAAATAAACCAGGCTTGGACCTAGTAGGGTCTGGTCCCACCCTGAGAGCGGTGCTATGTATTTCCGACCGGTCCAAGCCGCCAATAAAAAAACCTAATTTTTAGTTAAAAGGAAAAAAACTTGATTCAGTTCAGAAAGAAAGGCTCAGAAGGGAGAAAGGCTAAGGCTTAGAAGGAAGGAAAGGAAGAGAAGGAGAAGGAAGAGAGAATTTGCAGAAGGAAAAGGAAGGCTAAACAGGCACTAAAGAGAAAAGGCAGAGTAAGGAAGAGAAGAAAGAAAGAGAAGGAGAAGGAAGAGAGAATTTATAGAAGGAAAAGGAAGGATGAACAGGCACTAAAGAGAAAAGGTAGAGTAAGGAATAGAAGAAAGAAAGAGAAGGAAAAGAAGAAAGAAAGAAAGAAAACTTGTAAAAGATATGAGCTTGAGAAAGATAAGGAAAAGATTAAGAAGAAGAATAAGAAATATGTAAAAAGAAAAGAGAAAGAAAGAGAAAAAGGTAAAAGAAGAAGAAGAAAAAGAGAGAGGCTGAAGACAAAGAGAAGAGAAGGAAAGGATTTAATTTCTTGCATATTTTTAATTCTTTTTGTGAGTTTAATGTTGTAATAAGGCATATTTCAATTAGTAATACTTTCTATTGCCTTAATCTCTTAGAAATAAAAAGAAAATAAACATGTTTACTTGTTAAAGAGGATCATTTATGTATGTTTTCTTATGGAATTTTGCATACTCTTTAAATTTGAAATCATCAGGCAAAGTTCATGTTCTTAAAATAAACTTAATTATACTCTTTATAAGTAGCTTAGATTAATTGGTGAATTCTAAATAAGCTATGCCTCCTAGCGAACGACTTGGACTCAACCAGTTAAAAGAAATAAAATCTAAAATGTTAGGTTAACTTGACCCTATACTATTCAATCGACACAAATTCAAGTTGACCTAAGTTACTTTCTTCTACACATAATTAAGTACAATTAACTTAATTAACTGTGTTGAGGAGAGGACACATCAGTATGGATGGTAAGTTGTCGGTGGTAACAGCTCATTGGCTGGTTATCCAGAGCTCAACCACATGACCATTCTCTTCATGATGCCTTTAGGCAATTCTTAGATTAGGAAAGCCACCTACTTAGAAAAAAAAGGAAAAAAATATAGGGAAATACCTAAAAAATAAGGAAAAAGAAATAGAAAAGAAGAAAAAAAAATAAAATAAATAAGCCACACTTCACCGCACAAGTATGGCTGGCAAGTTGTCGATGGTAACAACTCATCAGCTAGTTGTCCAGAGCCCAGCTTACAAAAAAGATGCACAAATAATTCTCAAACACTTAGGGAAGAAGCGAGGAAGTAGAATAAATCTGGGAAATATACACTAAGTTCGCCCTTGTGTTGACCCCATAAAAAACTCAAAAGTAGGGAGAAATCTACCAATTGGAATGATAAACCTTGAGGCAGAATTTTTAGGTCACCTAGGGTCGTAGAAACCTAAAGTCCCTTTTAACAGTCGCTCAGTGAGTCTATCACATTCACAAAGATGCTTAGAACCTAAAGTTCTTTTCCAGTCTTGGGAGGGTTTGGTAGACATAAAAAGTTATCCCGAAACTCTTAACTCTAAAATTCCAAAAAAAATAAAAAAGAAGAAAAACAGAGAAAAATGTGTATCATCCCTTTTCAAATAAGGCAAGGACTTGGGCAGTTTGGCAGACACTTGGGTACTGTTGAGTTTTTGTAGTTTAGGGTTTTAGTTTAAATTTTGTATTATTAATAAACAACTTAAGCCTAAGTGATTAGACCCTAATACATAGCATTTAGTTTGATTTTGCTAGGGACTAGCAAAAGATAGGCATTAGGGTATGATGAAGACACATGTAATTATGATAAACTACCTATTTATGCATGTTTCTAAGCTTAGATATGCATTTCATGTTATAAATATTGCATAGCATGCATCATTCTGCATTTAGAATAGTCTGTATAAATTTTAGTTTAATTACGTCCTTTTATGGCCAGGAGAGAAGGAGATTTAATTTAGAGCCTCGAATTGACAATCCGACCATACAAATCTGATCAGGACAACGATCGAAGTCCAATGCCTCTGAAATCGTCTTAATCGAAGTCTCGTAGCACCTTATGTAGTTTGAGGAAGATCAACAGTCAAGGGACTAGGTGAGGCAATTCGAAGCTTCAAACGATAAATCCAACCACACAGATCGATTCGAGTAGACGATCATAGCCTAATTTTGTGAAAATCAACTCAATCCAACTTTTGTAGCAGCCCCTACAAAGGAAAGAAGATAGACGACCCAGATCATGCCACGTGGTGCTATTTAGGCCGCCCATGGGCGCGCATGCACCACCGCACATGTGTAGTACATGAGTCCGCGCAGCAGTGGACGTGCACGAAGGTAGCAAGCAACAGTAGGCACGCGCGACACTGGAGCGCGAAGCACGTGCATGAGGGCCATGAGTGGGGTGCATGAGCTGGAGCTTTAGCAACGCTTGCGAGGGATCTTTAGTGATGTCTATTGCTGTCACTAAATGTCCTATGTACGAAATGGATCCTTTCCTCAATAATAAAAGGAGCCCTACCCCTCCCATTCTTCCTCATCTCTTCCTTTCTCTTCCTCACCACCTCCAAGGCTCTAGAGAGAGCTTGTCCCAGGCCTGGGATGCTCCTCTAGAGTAGAAAACCAAATATTTTTCCTAGCTCTCATGCCCATTCGTGGAGCATCCTGTACCCATCCTCTCACCACCTTCTAGAAGAAGATCCTGGCCATGACGTCGTCCAGCCCTGCCCTCCATCCTTTTCATTCTACTCCTCACCACCTTCCTCTAGGTGACGTCAGAGTAAGTCATCCTCCAAGCGACCGTCGAGGGGAACTCTTCTCTCCTCTATCTATCTTTTACTGCTTTCTAGTATAGTTTTCTGCTTTCTTAGTTGTAGAAAACTATTGGAGATATATATGTGATTATTTCTCTCTCTCTCTCTTTGTAAGTAGATTAGATAGAAATTATTTTAACTTGATCTCTTGCCTTATATAAATACAAAAAAATTACAAAAGATAAAAACAACAAAAAAAAATAAAACTGAAACACAGATTTCTTAAAACCAAACGTTCACCTCCCCGTGTTTGACCCAAGACTCCCTTTCGAGTTTGGTAAATTTTATTTGGTTAGAGGATTTCTACGCACTACGACGGATTTCCAACTCAAATCTTTTCATGTACAGAATCATGCTCATCAGCTGTCATGGTCGTTGCTGAAGCAGGTCATGAGCCCCCCCCATGATCCCACTGCCTTGGTCCACCACACGTTGCATTCTTCGAATGCTCTTTAGTAACTCACGGTTTGCACCATTGTTTTGGGTTCTAGAACGAGCACATCCTCCTGCAGCACCGAGATGAATATCTCCATGAAGCTCTCTTCTCGTATCGGGAGTACGAGGTTGATAAACACCAATTTATCATCATTCTTATGCCCCAAAACTAACCTAGCTCTTAGGGTTTTAACTCTGCAAGAAGGTTTTTGGGCTGCATTTAGGCATTTACCTAGGATAGGCATACATTGCATTTTTAATGTATTTTTGATGCATTCATTTGAGTGTCAGGATTAGGAAGAATGTTAGATCCCACATACCTTGGCAATCAAGAAGGCAAAAGATGAGGAAGAAGCTCCTATCAGCTGGATCCCAGCTAAATCCAGCTCATTTCAGCTAAATCCCAGCTAGATCCAACTCATTTCAGCTGAATCCCAGCTAAATCGAGCTCATCTCAATTGGATCCCAGCTCCTTCTAGTAGGATCTACTTACCCCTAGCTCTATTCAGCTCATCTTTGCTGAATGGTAGCTCTAGCTAGTTCACCTTAGCTCCATTCAGCTAACCTCAGCTGGATGGCAGCTCAAACTAGTTGAAGACAGTTGATCCCAGCTCCATTCCAGCTTTTCCAGCTTAGAAGAGTTCACTGAAAGTTCAACCTGACTAGGACTAGCTACTACTATCAACTAGCTAGACCTGGACAGCTAAAGATGACCTTAACCAGCTTAGGCCAACTCAAGTCCAGCTCCCGGAGACCTAACTCAGCTCAAGTTAGTTGAGCTGAGCTACTTGACCTAAGCTAGCTACTCTAGTAGCTCAGTAATCTTCAGAAAGACCATACTTAACTTACCTTAGCTCATCTTAGCTTGGCTTAGCAGCTAGCAAAGAACTAGCAAGCTAAGCCAGCTAAGGTAGCTCCTTGCAACTCTCTTCAATAGCCACCGGCTCAAGTGCAGCTCAAGATGACTACCTCCAACTCTTCTCCCTCAAAACCCTAGCTCCAAATGCCTCTAACCCTACTCCCTTGTAGCTAAGCTAGCTTACCTTAGCTAGGCACCTACTTGGCAACCCAACCTAACCCTAAAACCTACAAGCTAACTCCACCAAAAAGAGACCTAACCTAGTCCACCTAGCTCCTACTCCTAAACCCCTTTTTTGGCACCCACCCATTCACCTCCCTTCAACCCAACACCAACACCAAAGGGCACCACCAAAGTGGCGCCACTTTTTCCCTCCAAAACCCTCTTCATCACCACCCTACACCTACCCATACATCCCATCCTAACCATCCACCTACCCACCTTCCAGAACCCCCCTTAGGTGGCGCCAAACCATGGCACCCCTCCATGGTTGGTGACAACTTCATGCACCTCTCCACCACCATAACTACCCCCTTCACACCCTTAAAGATGGCACCAACTAACCTATACCCTAGGATCCCCATAACCACCACTAACTACCCACCAAACCTAATACTAGCCCTACACCTAAGCCTATGCCAACCACCCCTCATCTACCTCTATAAATATCCACCATAATCACCACCAAAAAATCATCTTCACCATTAGTTAGGTTCCACCATATCCACCCCATCTCCACACCAAGGAAGGAGGGAAGAAGATTAAGAAGGCAATCTACCCTCGCCCTTGGTGCCTTCTTCCTCTCTCTTCTTCTCCCTTAGCCACGCCAAGGAGGAGATCATCTTCAACATCAAGGGGATGGCCAGGTAAGAGGAGTAAGGTGGTTGATGCCCACCTTGGAGGATAGCTTGGAGGAGGACTACATCAAGGAAGAAGGAAGACCCTTTTTAAGTGCGGGGCAACTGCACTTGGAGAAAGGACCATCCCAACTTCAACTAAAGGATCCCCCTTTCTTCTTCTTTATCTTCCATTCTATTCTTTTGTTAGCTAGTAGTTTAATGGTTTTATAGAAGCATTCCTCTACCTATATTTGACTCTACTAGTAATACAAAAATTCATTTTGCCTTCCAATTTTCATGTTGTAGTTAGTGTGTTTTCTATGTTGATCTTGTAGTTGTAGTGCACACACTCCCCTATTCTAATTACCCTAGGCACACTTGCCTAAGGTGAGATTAGAAGAGAGGACTTCATTCTTGTCACCTAAGGTTAGTTGTAGTGTAACTTCGTCTTCGCATATCTCAAGCCCGATTATTTTGAAAAATATAAAAACAACAAAATCAAAATCACAAAAAGAAAGTGTGGATTTGAGAGGTGAGAGAGAGAACCATTCATGTGATTAACAAATTGGCCTCCTTGGATGACCCTAGATACTCCACTATCTTGGTATTATAATTTTAAGAGTTGATTGTAGATTTACATGCCTCAACGACACTCTTTCATATAATTAACAAACCGTGTATTTCCCACATCAAAGGTCCTATAAAGCCTTAAATTTGTTGTAATACTCAGCGACCGATGTTACCTGATGAAGGTGATAGAGTTCTCCAAGGGGTTGTTTGCAGGCGTGGTGTCTGAAGCATGCGAGGAGCTCATCTCTGAACTCACCCCAAGTGTTGATGTAGTTGCTATTTTGCCTCCAATGTAGCCACTGGTTGGCCTCCCCTGTAATGTGGAGAGACGCAAGGGAGATACATTCATCCTCGGCTACTTTGTGGAAGACCAAATACCTTTTGGAGAAGTGAAGCCAGCCAAGGGGGTCTTCGCTCCCACCGTATTGTAGGAAGCTAAGCTTAACTACCTTGGCAATGGCCGATGTGCCACCTCCTTCAAAGTTGGAGGTGTCGGAAGGGTTTGGTCCAGGACAACTCCCTCCCTAGCTGGTGGATGCTTGGTCTTATACTTGTAACTCCTTTAGCGATGCCAGCGATTGAGCGATCTTGCATAGGTAGCCCTTCATTTCCTACAGCGAGTGTAGCACTCTATCTAGTTGGTTGTCCGACGAGTCGGTTGCTGGGCTCCATGCAATTCGGATTAGTATGCTCTGATACCAGGTTGATTAGGTTCGGCGACTATAGGTGGAGGTGAGGAGATCGATGCCAATTTAGGGGTGGAAATCGAGTGTTGCATGAAGTCGTAGTGGCGGTGGAAGGATAGTGAGGGATAACAAGCAAGCACATAACGAGAATTGAGACTAATGTTTTTTTGATTATCTATTCCAATCTAGCCATTACATATATAGAGGGTCCCTTGCTGCAAAAGACGAGTCCTGCTTCTCTGGGAGCCAAATCATACTATCCCTGATACAATCCTTCCATTCAGGTGATAAACATCTATCAAGGCAAAATGGGGGTAGTTGTTGTTACTCAAAATGGTTTCCAACTCTGGAAGCCACAAACGCTGCTCGTTTGTCCTACATGCTTGCTGACATGTGCCTACTTCCTTGGGTACAAAAATGGCCAGGAATTGGTCTTCATGTTCCCTCTGCCTCCTCGGGTGACGTGATCCGGCTTGGCGTGTATCAGTATAGGAGAAGAGAGAAGGGAAGGGGGGGAGACAGAGAAAGAGAGAGAGAATTGGATGCGAGGAGGAGGAGGAGAGGGGGTTGATTGGAGGAGAGGGAGGGGAGGGTTTTGTGGTGGAGGGAATGTGAATAGGAAAGGGAAGGGAGAGGTATTTAAGAACAAAAAAAAAGGGGGGGAAGGGTAGGTGTGACATCAAATTTTCCCACGTTTTCTCACTATTTTCAAAACCGTGAGCAAAGGCTTCAACCACGGTTCTAAGTGGAACCATGACCAAAGGCTTCAATCAGGGTTTGTAAATCGTGACAAAAATACAAAACAAATCTCACTCCCCCTTTTTGGTTATGGTTTTGGGTGGGACCGTGACCACAAGTTATTTTTTGTCATACTTCATAAAACCAAGATCAAATAACTGTGACCAATTCTCATTTTTCTAGTAGTGCACTTTGTCAGTCACTTCATGCCAAAATCAGACATCACTTGGTAGAGCACTAGAATGGACTTTCGTAGACTCCTGCACACCAAATGCCTGCAACTCAAGCCAGACGTTCAAGATCCACTCCAAAAGCTCCGTCAGTTACTTAGATGTCCTATACCACAAAATAAGACATTCACCCACTTGGCTTGGGTGTCTCATGGAACCATTTCCAGGGGATTCCATTACTTAGACCATCAGATGTCTAGGCTTAACTCAAGACATTTGACAAACTTGTTAGACATCTAATGGTCCACATTCCTTAACTCTAGGAATGCAAACATGCTACAGGGTTCATTTGATTTTTGCATTCGACACCCAGTATGTCCAGTATCAAATATTTGATGAACATTCCAAACATCTAATAAGGCATATTGTCACCTATTCTAGTGGCTTTCTCTATTGTCACAACTTTCACATGCTGTAACTATCTACCAATACACTAAGGAGGAAAAATACATCCTCTAGCATGAAGATAAACATAGTAATTCTTTATAAACAGAAATTCGTGTATAGACTCCACGTTGAACCTCAAAGACTCAACTCTAAGCCCTCACTTACTTGACATGCAAACCCATTTCTAAGGGTTTTAGGTGGTCTAAATCACCATTGACACCTCAATGCTAACATCAAAGGAGGATCACCAAGTTCCACCTCAACATTACACTAAAAATCCTACTTCTACAACTTGGATCAAGATGTTAATTCAATTCCTCATTAATAATATGTTGATGACTTTACAAAATAAAATAAAAAGAAACAAATACTGGAAATAATGCATTTTCTCTGTTATAACCCCATTGTAGGTTTCACTATTGTCCAAGAAGAAGTATTAAGAGCACGAAGACTTATTTTTGTTTTAGGTCTTTGGTTTTATTGTATATTTCAAAGGTTGTAATTTAATATTTATTTGAGTCTAGAAAGGTTGTAAAGAGCCCCCAAAATATAAGGTACATATATCTAACTTAGGCTCTCAACACTTAGAAAAAATTAGAAACAAAAACCAAGTCACAAAACACATATCAGACGTCCAACACATTTATCAGACATCTAATATTCGAGTTTAAGTCATCTGATCATGTGCTCAGATGACTAATTACCCATAGCTCTACCTATTAATTTTGAACACTTAGGCTTCAGTTGATGGAACCTTCATTCTGACATCTATAGGCTTAGTTAGACGTCTAATAAGTGCACCAGACATCCTTTAAGCCTACAATTGAGCACCCACTCAGATTTTCCTTTAAGAATTTCAAACACAATGGTTAACATGTTTTTAGACATCTGGACATATCTCCAGACGTCCAATAATTGATCGTTAGTCAAAATCTTTGCGAAGATTTGTCAGAATACAAATCTTGCTTTTTAGATTCACAAACAATCCCAAATCAAGATTTTGATTACCTTTCAGACATCCAAAACATTGGCCAGACATCCAATCTAACATCTGAGCCTCAATATCTAGAACCCTATTTATATCAGGCCCAAAACAGGAACAAACCCGAACAAAATTAGACGCCCAAATTTTTATCCAGACATCCTATGATAGCACCCTAGATATCTAACCTAGAACCCTATTTAGACCCAATGAAAATAGTAACTTTAACCCTTTGAATTAGACATCCAAAAAGATTGGCAGACGTCTAATAGGACATTTGACCCAAAAACCATACATCTATCCTGTTGTCAGAATCATCATTACCCTAATTTGAGTTGAATTTCATCCCAATCTATTTGGACTTTCTTCTAACAGCTAGAAGCTCTCTCCCAAGCCTTCATTAAGGTTCTCCACTTTCCTATAAATACCCATTAACCCCTCTTAGGCAAGGCACACCCTTGGAGAATTTATTTGTAAAGAAACTCACTAACTCCATTGCTCTTAGCTCTCATTGCCCCCACCATCGTGCTACACTCTCTCTTGGGGCAAACCAGTACTCCAATTATGCTACAACTTCCACCATTAGGGTGTCTCACTCACCCTTAGAAATTAAGTTGAAATATCAAATTTAAGGAGATTTATAGGGTGCTTTTATTTTCAGCATTTTCATATACTTGTTGTAGGTGAGTATCCAACATGTCGGATCCCTGTCTCTTCATGGTGAAGGGAGAGACCTTCATTAAGGGATTGGAGGTGGGATTTCTATTTGAGATGCACTACCCTCGTTTAAGCAGTATGGATAGTGGATTGATCACCTTTGTGATCATAGATCCTAAGTCAGGGATTGACTTAGCTGGTGGTTTTCACCTGGTTTGGATTTCCACTTAAAAATCTTGTGCCTTCATATTTGTGATTGAATTTTTGATTTAGCAATTATTTCTCAATTTCACTATTCACCCCCTTCTAGTGCAATTTCATTTGGTATCAGAGCAGGTTTCGACGACTTTGGAGTAACATCCATGGAAGATCCAATGGATGGGGGGAATCATATCCACTAGCAGGATGGAAGGGCAGTCCACCACCGGTCCACTGCTCTTCGAGGGAACCAACTACTCCTATTGAAAACTATAGATGAAGATGTACCTTCAAGCCAACAACTTCTCCATATAGAAGTGTGAATCGAGATATGATATTCTCGTCAAGTTGGAGATGGCATACACCATGAAAGAAATCCATCATATTGGATTAAATGCAAAAGCAATGAACTCAATTTATTATGCACTCAGCTCAGAAGAGTTCAACCACATCAGTCAATGCAAGACCACCTACGAAATTTGGAAAACACTAGAGTTAAGCCATGAAGGTACGTCAAAAGTTAAAACCTCTAAAATTAGCATTTTATCTCAGGAATTCGAAGCCTTTACCGTGAAGGAAAATGAGAGATTTGGGGTGATATATACACATCCATTTAGGTTAAAATGACTACTTATGCAAGTTCCTAAGCTTAGAGATGCATTCCATGTTATAAATATTGCATAGCATGCATCATTCTACATTTAAAATAGTTTGTATAAATTTTAAGTTAATTTGTGTCCTTTTGTGGCAAGGAGAGGAGATTTATTTGAGGGCCTCGGATTGATGATCCGACCGTACGGATCTGATCAGGATGACAATTTGAGTCCAATGCCTCCAAATTGTCTTGATCGAAGTCCCATATCACATTATACAATCTAAGGAAGATCAACGACCAAGGGGTTAGGTGACGCAATTTGGAGCTTCAAATGATAATCCAACCATATGGATGGATTCGGATCGATGATTGTAGCCCAACAACGGGAAAATTGACCCAATTTGACATCTGTGGTGTCATCTACAAAGCAAAGAAGATGGATGGCCAGAATGGTGCCACATGGTGCCATCCGAGCTACCCAAATCCGCCCTCAGCAGTTTCCCCTCCTCAAAGGTAATTCCCCTCATAAGATCTGGGTTGTTGGATGTCCATCCAATAGCTCTTGTGAAACCACGTTGCCTCTCTCCCTATAGCATACACTCTCCAAGAGCTCATGATCATTGAATCTTCATCCAATGGCTGCGAGCGATCGCGCTTCGATTGATCTTCGTGACAATCCACAGCGATGGCGTATTGGTGACAAGCGGCACTCTCAAAGATAGGGAGTAGGTTCAAAACCCATCGTACCCCCTCTCAGCACAATAGGTGCAAGCGGCCAATTAGAGTTGTGTGATCTTCATTGAGGGGCGCAGACCTCGCCATGCGGCGCAATGGATGGGCGTGGATGAGGCCACATGGGAACACACGATCGCATGCTCAGATCAGCGCTTCATCTCACGTGCAATCTGAGTGCACGATCTTTGCGTAATCCCAATCGTCCATTCTCGATCCAACGGCCATTCGTCAACCACACCTATGCAACTATGAGCGCGCGGGCGTGTGCGTTCACTACTAACCTTAAGTGACTTTTGAGGCAAAATTTTAGCGACATCTTTGATGTCTCTATTAACCATGGATGACCAAGGCCTCTTCTCCTCCACTATAAAAGGACCCCTACCCCTCCCATTTCTCATCATCTCTTCATTTCTCTCCCTCACCACCTCCAAGGCTCTAGAGAGAGATTATCCCAAGCCTAGGATGCTCCACTAGAGTAGAAATTAAACATTTTTTTCTACCTCTCACACCCATTCATGCAGCATCTTGTGGTCATCCTCACACATCCTTCAGGAAAAAGATCCTCGTGCGACACCGTCCTGCCCCGTCCTCCTTCCTCCGATGCCATTCTCGTTCATCTAGCCTCTCGTTACCTTCATCCAAGTGGCGTCAGAGCAAGTCATCCTCCAAGCAACTATCAAGGGGGACTCTTCTCACCTCTATCTTTTACTTCTTTCTAGAGTAGTTGTTTATCTATAGCAAACTTTGCCAGTTATATATTGATATATATATCTCTGCAAGTAGATTAGTTAGATAAATATTTTGTCAATCTGATCTCTTGCCTATTAAAATAGCAAAAAAATTGCAAAAGATAAAAACAACAAAAAGAAATAAAATCGAAGTGCAGATTTCAAAATCGACCATTCTCCTCCCTGTGTTTGACCCATGACTCACTTTGAGTTTTGGTATAAATTTTATCTGGTAGCGATATTTTATGACTACGATGACGGGTTCTCCAAAATCTTGATTTTTCTCATGAAATCTACACCCACCATTTTGGCGTCGTTGCTGGGGAGGCAATGTTCTTTGGCTTTTCCGTGTCTTATTCCTTAACTTTTATCTCACTTTTTCACTGATCTTACTGTGATTGCGAGTACTCTTCCAAGGCAAGTCAGAGCGGTTAGATCAGAGAAAAGTGCTGATGAAGGTTCTGTAAGTGTATGTAGATTCCATTCCATCTCCTAATAACTCAAACTCAAATCAACTTAGGTGCTTGCATAAACCCTAGGTTAGATCTTGGTTGTTTGATTGTCACTCCATTCACCTCACCCATTTACATAAATTAAAAATACAAATACAAAAAAAAAATACTCTTCTCTTCTTGTGGGATTAAGCTAATGGTGGTTGGGCAGGGATAGGTAACATATGGTGATTTTATCGTTGAAATGTGCATAGTGGTTAACCTAAATCGGACCTAACCATCTCTTTACAAAATTTTTAACCTGGCCTACTTGATTTTATCTTGGTCACTTTTAGGCCTAGGGCCGAACTCAGGGAAATGGGGTTACAAGTCAAGTTTCTACGTCTTTCCTACAACAAATCTCTTCTGTTCGTTTATTATGTTTTTGGTGTTTTTTCTATTTAGATTTTTTTCTAATAATCTTTGTTCTTGAGGCACACCCTCAAAATCAGGTTCTTGGCTGTGAGCCAAATCATGGTTTCTAAACGGGTCTTGCTATTCGCAAGACAGAGTACCTGCAAGTCAAGGATTACCTTTTCTCTTTTATATATTTTTTTATCTTTTTATTGGCAGGAAAGAGAAGGAGAAGTAAAGTAAGTATACTATATGTATATACTATATATGTATAAAGGGGTGGGGGTGGAGGCGGAGATGGAGTGTAGCACGGTGTCGAGTCTATCGTCATCTAGAAAGACGCAACCAACGAGATGAGGTGCTGTGTAGAGTGTAAGATGGATGGTGGAAGATGAGTGTGACCACGCTTTTTTTATGCAGGTATCAGGGAATATCAGCAACTGGTGCAGATATTCCTGCGATACCACGTATGGTAAGTAATGTGAAAATATATATACATATATGTATATATGTAAATATATCTATATGAATATATATATGTGGTTATAAATATATAGGTATATTTATGTAGTTATATATGTATATATATATGTGGATATATATATGTATAAGTATGTATATATAACTATATAGATGTAAATATATATATATATAGTAATATATGTATATAGATATATGTAGATAGATATGTATATATATGTATATATAGTTAGATAGATATATATGTATATATGTATGTATGTATGTGTGTGTGTATATATATATATATATATGTGTGTGTGTGTGTGTGTGTGTGTGTATACAAATATATGTATACATGTAATTATATATGTGTGTATATATATATATAAGTATATAGATATATATATATATATAGACTAATACATAGTTATATAAGTACTAATATATGTATAGATATATGTATATATATATATGTGTGTGTATAAGTATATGTATATATGTAAATATATATGTATATATATATATAAGTATATAGATATATGTATATATATATATGTATACTAGTACTTAGTTATATAAATACTACTATATATATAGATATAAGTATGTATATATATATATATTTATGTATATAAATATATGTATATACATCAATATATATATGTATATAATAGTGTATAGGTGTGTGTGTGTGTATGAAAGTGTGAGTGTAAGTGTGTAAGTGTCGGTAAAGAGAGTGAGAGACTGCTGTGAGAGAGAGAGAGAGATGCTGTGCGCTTCCTGCTGGAGATGGCGTTTAAGTCGTCTGCAGCTTCAGGGCAACATTTGATGGCTTCACGCACGTGCAGGCGCGTATGCACGTAGAGAGGCACACGCTGGGAGTGAGCATGGGGAGAGGAGAGGCCACAGCGCATAGCGCTGCGCGAAGAGGCGTATGCGGGCGAAGGAAGCAGGCGGGTGCGAGCGACATGGGCGCACTAGATGAGCAGGCAGGCGCTGGAGCGGGTGTGGGGCTGAACGCGTGCGCCAACGAAGGAAGCGGGCGGCTTGCTGCTTGCGCAGTGGCTTGTGGGTGTTGGCTGGGGTGCGTAGTGAGGCTTGGCTGGCCGCTGCAAGGGAGCACAGCGGCCGGTTGCAGGCGGACAGGCGAGTGCAGTGTGAAGAAGCGGGAGGCGAGGGCACCTGCAGGCATGCGCTGGAGGTGAGGACAGCCTGCAGGCATGCACTGGAGAGGGCTAGGGCGGCTACTGCTGCTGCTGCTGCAGAGCTTTGAGCTTCAAAGCTTGAAGCTCCTACTCCAATGGCTAAAGTGGCTTCAAACGAAGAAATAGGGAATACCACCATGCCCACCGGCTCTTTGATGAGCTGGGCGGTGGTGGTCTCACGGTGGTGGGTGTGCACCACCGTGAGGTACTCCTACCCGTAGAGTGTCTCCTCAGAGGAGGATGGCCTGCGTATGGACGGAGAGGGAGGAGACGGTGGCCTGGAGAAGAAGCTACATTGCTTTTCTGTGTGGAGGACCAGGCTCGCCTTGCAAGAAGGCAGCCGAGCTCTTTTAAAGAATAAGAAGGCATGCATAGCCATGCCCTGGCTGTGCATGCCTCAGCATGGCTGTGCAAGGCAGGCTGCCGCAGGAAAGGGCCTGAATAGGGAATGGCGCGAAGAAGAAGAGGTTGCCATGCATGCCTTGTAGCCGCGGGAAGAAAATATAAAAGAAATAAAAAAATGAAGATGGAAATTTCGCAAGGCAGCACTTAAGGAAAATGTGAATTACAAGGCCATTTTATTCACTCTCCTCCCCTCTTAATTAAATGCATGCATGCGTCTATATTCACAAATGCGACTATGTCTACCTAATATGCACTAATAATGCTAGGAGATAGCACAAGATGGCACAATTGCATGTGTATTTTTGCGGTGCAATCATACCCCCATGCCTATCTTTTGCTAGTCCCTAGCAAAACAGTATTTAGAAACGATCTTTAAGCTGAAGATTTTCTTCTGAGGCGACATAGGTGTGTTTATTGTTGGATATTGTGAGAACCAATTGTAGAGAAGACTGCCAGTACTTTAAGTCTCACATGACATAGATCATCTCTCAACTAACTAAGACTCTTGATATTTAAACCTTAAGTACGATTTCTAGGACCCAGGAGGTTTTTGCCGTACTCGAGAGCTCAAGAGATTATGGCTTGTGCTTAGTGAAGGATCAAGACTGACCAGATGAACAATAAGACTCAAGCCCAGGGTTTCACAAATTTTTAAGTACAGGTTGGTCCCAGTTTCAGCTCGTGTTTTCGGATTGACCCGAAAAACTCAACTCCCATTTTCTGACATTTGTGGCTCATAGGAAAACAGGGTATTTGCGACTTGCCCTGAAAAACTTTTGTAGGGTAGAGACTTTACAGACATTTGTAAGATATACTGACTTATTTGTATTTTTTTTTTTGAAACACGTGTCAGTATATCTCTTACATTATTTGGAGGAGCACACTTTTCTTTTTGGTGGGAGAGTTTCTTTTTGGTGGAAAGAGTTTCTCCTAATCACAAGACTAAAACCTGGGATAAAAAGTCTACCTGCATGCATAGGTAAGGACTCCACCTTCCCTAATGAACACTAGGGTTGGATCTTATGTTCACCTGGTCTTTCTTGATATGTGTAGTGTGAACCAAGTTTACTTAAGCTCTTAAGTAGAAGCAAACCAACGAATCCTGTACTGGTGTCTCAGGTACAAGAATACGTCCTTAGTTAGGAGAGATTCCGATCTATCTTGTCAATGCTCAAGTGAATTAAGCCGAGCCTGAGCAAATCAAGCTTCTGTGGCCTAAAAAGTCTTCAGAACAGAGGTTGAATATCCATAAACACTTATTGTATTTTTGTTTCATCCTTCAGATCATTACTAAACACAATTTTCATTTTTATTATTTTTTTTTCTTTTTCTTTTTCTTACACATTTATAAATAGGTGGAAAATGCATGATACCATAAAATACCCAGATCCTATGGATGCCTATCCACCCCCCCATGCCAAACAATGCTATGTCCTTATATGCATCAAGGTAAGGTATAGGCAGGACGAAAGATCAAGTAACGAGAGCTGAGGTGCAAGGTATACAACAGGGTGGTAGGGTGGGTGGATGGTGGGTGGTGAAGTGAAAAGTGAAGTGATCGTGATAGTGGCGTGAAAAGTGATGGTGGATGGTGAAAGGTCTGGTATTTCATGGGACGAGAGTGTCCCAGGCAGATCGGAGAACAAGTCGGGAAGAAGTTGGCCCTCAGATTGGCCAAGAAGAGGGGCTTCTTGGATAGATGGATCCAAAAAGGCATAGCCCCAGTGGGAAGTATATGGGCTCAAGGTCCCAATGTAGAGTTGCAAATCTGCCTAATTTAGCGGGAAAGAAAAGGCAATCTGGTCTTCAAGTGTGTGGACCGGCGGTGAGTAGCCCGGATATGACTCAGACCACGAGGTATGGGAAGCAGAGAAAACCTCGTCAGAAGTCTGGCCAGGAGAAGGTATGGGACAAGGGAGGGATGGGGGAACGTCACAATATGTGTTGGTCAGGCAGTCATCAGTGTTTATAGGTAATCCGTAGTAGTCAGAATAGGTCCCAATTAGTCTGATACAGACGCTGGCGACCATGTCCTCGTTAAACATGTCATCCTCGATGCAATCGCAATCAAAGTTCTTGGCTACCTTGAAGATGCTAAGCTTGAGCTTTTCAGATCCAATGGCAATCTCAATACAGCCCGACTCGCAGTCGATAGGGGCACGAGCTGTGGCCAAGAAAGGTCGACCAAGGATGATCGGACAATCAAAAAGTGAGCTAGGAACTTCCATATCTAAAACAAGAAAGTCAACAGGAAAACAGAGACTGTTGACCCTAACCACCACGTCTTCGACCACACCCTTTGGGATTTTGACAGAACGATCTGCCAACTGTAACGTGATAGGGGTGGGTTTCAGATTTCCCAAGGAAAATTTTTCGAGCATGATGGTTGGTATAAGATTTATGGAAGATCCTAGATCGAGCAGGGCACGGTTAAAATTACAGCCTTGGATGCTACAGGAAATAAGCGGTGTGCCTAGATCTTTCTGCTTCGGTGGTAGATTTGATAGTATAGCACAATTCGCATGAGGCGAGAGAACCACCGGATTCTTACTTTTCTTTGACTGTCTCCTGGGTGTCGTGTAGTCTTTGAAAAATCGGGCGACAGTAGGTATGTGGTCGATAGCCTCGAGCAGGGGTACCTTGATTTCTACATCCCTGAACAAATTACACAGGTTATCAAAGGCCTGCGTATCTTTCTTTTTTCCTTTTGGCTCACTCAGTAGAGCCTCAGGGAATGGAACTGATTCTGGCACCAATTTGGGTGTATCGTCCTCTCGCGAATGCGGTGCGCATCCCGAAGGAGAGGGCAATGAAGAAGATAGGCCAGGATTAGGTCGAGGTGGATCGACGCTCTACTTACCACTCCTCGTAGTGATAGCATTGGACGATGTGGATCCAATGGGATCATACGGTGGAGAAGGGTTCGCAATAGGGACATAAGAGTGCGGTGCTGCAGCGAGATTAGCCTGAAATCCTGGTGGAATGCTCGGAGCTTGCAGAATTTGATGTACCTACCCATGAGAAGGTTGTACCTGTGGTTGAGGACCATGGGGTACGAAATTTTGTGGGTTTGAAATAGGTTGGGTAGGAAGAGTGCCCTGAGATCGAGTCGCCATGCGTAGTTGATTGATCTCAGCAGTCTGATGCACCAATTGGTGCCGAAGAGAGGTCATGTTCTCTTCATGGTGCTTTGACATTTCCGTCATCATTCGCACTAATTTATCAAGCAGACTTGATGCGTGTTTGGTTTGCGGTATGCAAGGGCCTGATGGCGGATTTGCCATAGGATTAGACTGGGCCCTTGGGATGATGGGTGCGGACAGTCGCATTGGTCCACCCGTGGGGTTTCAGCGCTGCGAGTTGTTGGACCATGCGAAGTTTGGATGATTTCGCCACCCTGGGTTATAAGTGGCAGAGAATGGGTTATTCCCCAGGGTGCAAGCGACTTCTATGCCAGAAGACGCATCTGCATGCAAATACGCTTCCGAGCACACAGAGGCTTGGTCCTCCATGTCGAAATACTGGCTCGCAGAAGCCAGATCCACATGACTTACCGAGTCGCTCGGTGCGACACTCGGTAAGGAAGGTCTTACGGGGTTTCTCGGGATAAGCCTGGTGTTGGAAGAATTGGGATTGTGACGAAGTGGTGAAGTGGGGGTGTTTGCCATAGAACGAGTGAGGTTGGCCAGAAGCTTGTCCAGCTTCTTGTGCACAACGGAGACTTCATCCAATTTCTGTGCTATAAGGCTGAGATCAGGGGATGAATGGGAGGGTCCCATGTCAACTTCGTGGACATTTCGGGGAAGGTTTGTACGATTAAAGGTGACAATGGAGGCATCGTTCATTGAGTTTTCGCTCATATTTTCAAACAATTCAAATGCTCCATTCTTGTCTTTATTCATAAAGTTTCCTTCACAGGAAGCGTCTGCAATCTGCTTCAAAGTCTCATTTAGCCCATAGTAGAAAATCTGGGCTATATGCCACTTAGGCAGACTGTGGTGCAGACACTTCCTGAGGTCGTTATACCTCTCCCATGCCTCATGAAATTATTCGCCATTTTGTTGCGTAAATGAAGTGATAGCACGACGAAGCGCATTGGTTCACCCGATTGGGAAGAACTTGAGAACGTTGTTCGCATCTCTTCCCAAGAGTGGATGGTTCTCCCAAGGGTGCGTAACCACTGCGACCCTTTATCCCGCAATGAAAATGGGAACATTTTCATGAGGACTATAGGTAACTCGACATTTCTTGGTTTAACAGTTTCAGCCAATCGGGTTAAGTCTTCCAAGTGGAGAAAAGGATCTTCACTTGCAAGACCATGGAAGTGAAAATTTATTAGGCCAATTATGTTTGGCTTTAGTTCAAAGTCGTCCCCACCCATGGGGACCCGAATTTGTCCTATGGTCTCTGTAGCAGCGGGATTCTGATAGGAGCTAAGAGACCTAGGCTCCTCCCGTTCGGGAGGGTTCTGCATTTCCTCCAATGTTTCTCGAATGGCCTCAATTCGTTCATTATACATTTCCATTCGGGCTTGGAGGCGGGTTATGGGATCTAAGGCTCCACCACCTGGTGGGTTCTGAGGGTGGTTTCCTCCCTCGGGATTTGGGGGTGGGCGTGCAACCATGTTTGTGGAGGAGGACGATTCGGCTTCTTTTCTAAATTTATCAGGCAATTCAAATAGTTCAGGGTTTTGTGACCTCCTCCCAAACATGCACTACCGCAGGAAGAATTGGGGAGATGAGAAGGGAAAAGAGATTGGAGAAATGATGCCGCAAAGGTACACTTGATGACAAATCAATTCAATCAAATTCCTAACCTCTACAGTGTGCCCTTAGACCTAAAGATCTAAGTTACCTACTATCACGAACTACGGAACCGAATGCGAGCACCGCGGAACCACTGGGCCAGATTGAAAGGCCGTTTGCCCCAATCTTAGACACCTGATAGCACGCGGGAACCCTCACCAACACGTAGGCACTACACGCAAGTAGTTTGACCTCCAATCCTTAATAAGGGTCAAGTTACTACCAATTTTAGTTAGAGGCTTAGGATCAAGTGCTTTTGGAATATGAAGGGCGTTGTTTACGGGTAATGCCCAAGTGATTGATTTTTCAAGTGTGTAAAACAAGCATGCAACGGGGAAATCTCCCCGAAATGAAGTTTTAATTGGTGAATGGTCTTTAGAGTTCAACCTTAAGTAGTATGGATTTAGGATTTCGCTAAATTACCAATTTAACTAATCTTCAAGTTTTTGAGAGAATACAGGCTTTCTTCTAAGCCCAACAAACCCTTCTTCAATGTCAATTGGTTAATGCATGCTAAAATGCAATGGGCTTCCCTAAATGGAGATTTCTATGTGTGGATGCACGAATCAGTTTTAGATTTGTGTGAAAGGGAGCCAAAGCACTTCATTTCAAGTGCTCCCAATCACCAAAAAGATGTCCACACACAAGGCTCAACCAAAAGATAAAGAAAATCAATTTGTTGGGGTTGAAGTTTTCGGGATCGAATCTTAGGCAAGTTGAAAAGTCATGGTGGGGTTGGAATCAACTCAATTCCAAGTCTCCCCACCAAAACTGTGATCCTGAATTTGCAGATAAGTGAGGCAAAGAGGGGCGCAATCAATCTTTTTATGTTTGCCTCAAAGAAGACTTCACATGGTGAAAAATTCAAGAATCAAGATTCTTGGATTTTCACTATGCGAAGTAAGGCAGGAAATCCCAGGGTGGTAGTAGTAAAGACAATCAATCAAACAAGTGAATTTTAATCCACTTTCCCCAAGAGATCCCAAGAAGTTTTTCTAGTTTTTAGTTTTTTCATTTTTTTTTTATTAAGGTGACAAGTTAACCTAAGTTGCTAAGAAAAGAAGACCTACTTGTTCGGCAACATGTGCGAAGCTCCAATGCGGTGTTGGCGTCTTCACGCTCTCGTTCCCACCTTGGATTTGCTCACGTCTTTGACTTCGCCTGCCTACCTTCTCCTTGCAGCAGGTTCACTTGCACAGCAATAAACAAAAACACCCGTGAAGAGAGAAGAGAAAAATGAGAGGAATGGAATAGAAACTTACTTGCAGGCGCACTTCCCCAGCAACGGCGCCAGAGAAAGATGGTGGTCGGGCCCGGATAGGTGTGTTAATATGGTGATTTTATCGTTGAAATGTGTATAGTGGTTAACCTAAATCAGACCTAACCATCTCTTTGCAAAAATTTTATCCTGGCCTACTTGATTTTATCTTGGTCACTTTTAGGCCCAGGGTCGAACACAGGGAAGTGGGGTTACAAGTCAAGTTTCTACATCTTTCCTACAAACAATCTCTTCCGTTCGTTTATTATGTTTTTGGTATTTTTTCTATTTAGATTTTTTTCCGATAATCTTTGTTCTTGAGGCATACCCTCAAAATCAGGTTCTTGGCTATGAGCCAAATCAGGGTTTCAAAATGGGTCTTGCTATTCGCAAGACGGAGTACCTGCAAGTCAAGGATTATCTTTTCTCTTTTATATATTTTTTTATCTTTTTATTGGCAGGAAAGAGAAGCAGAAGTAAAGTAAGTATACTATATGTATATACTATATATGTATAAAGGGATGGGGGTGGAGGTGGAGATGGAGTGTAGCATGGTGTCGACTCAGTCGTCGTCTAGAAAGACGCAACAAACGGGACGAGGTGCCGCGTCGAGTGTAAGATGGATGGTGGAAGATAAGTGTGACCACGCTTTTTGTATGCGGGTATCGGGGAATATCAGCAACTGGTGCAGATATTCCCACGATACCACGTATGGTAAGTAATGTGAAAATATATATATATGTCTATATGTAAATATATCTATATGTATGTATATATATATATATGGTTATAAATATATAGGTATATTTATGTAGTTATATATGTATATATATATATATGTGGATATATATATGTATATATATATATAAGGATATGTATAGATAAATATATGTATAGATATATATATATACGTATAAGTATGTATATATAACAATATAGATGTAAATATATATATATAGTAATATATGTATATAGATATATGTAGATAGATATGTATATATAGTTAGATAGATATATATGTATATATGTATGTATATATATATATATATGTATGTATACTAGTACTTAGTTATATAAATACTACTATATATCTAGATATAAGTATATATATATATGTATATAATAGTGTATAGGTGTGTGTGTCTGTATGAAAGTGTGAGTGTAAGCGTGTAAGTGTCGGTAAAGAGAGTGAGAGAGTGCTGTGAGAGAGAGAGAGAGAGAGATGCCTCACGCTTCCTGCTGGAGATGGCATTTAAGTCGTCTGCAGCTTCAGGGCAACGTCTGATGGCTTCACGCACGCACAGGCGAACGCTGGGAGTGAGCGCGGGGAGAGGAGAGGCCGCAGCGCACAGCGCTGCTCGAAGAGGCATACGCGGGCGAAGGAAGCGGTCAGGTGCGGGCGACGCGGGCGCATGCAGACGCGCGGGCAGGCGCTGGAGTGGGTGCGGGGCTGAACGCGTGCGCAGGTGAAGGAATCGGGCGGCCTGCTGCTTGCGCGGTGGCTTGCGGGTGTTGGCTGGGGTGCGCGGTGAGGATTGGCCAGCCGCTGCAGGGGTGCGCAGTGGCTGGTTGCGAGCGGACAAGCGAGTGCAGTGTGAAGAAGCGGGAGGCGAGGGCCCTTACAGGCGCACGCTAGAGGTAAGGACGGCCTGCAGGCATGCGTTGGAGAGGGCTAGGGCGGCTGCTGCTACGCTGCTACTGCTACGGAGCTTTGAGCTTCAAAGCTTGAAGCTCCTGCTTCAATGGCTGAAGTGGCTTCAAACGAAGAAATAGGGAATACCACCATGCCCACCGGCTCTTTGATGAGCTAGGCAGTGGTGGTCTCACGGTGGTGGGTGTGCACCAACGTAAGGTACTCCTACCCGTAGAGTGTCTCCTTAGAGGAGGAGGGCCTGCGTATGGAGGGAGAGGGAGGAGACGGTGGCCTGGAGAAGAAGTTGCATTGCTTTTTTGTGTGGAGGACCAGGCTCTCCTTGCAAAAAGGCAGCCGAGCTCTTTTAAAGAAGAAGGCATGCACAGCCATGCCCTGGTTGTGCATGCCTCAGCATGGGTGTGTAGGGCAGGCTACCGTAGGGAAGGGCTTGAGCTTGGAATGGCGCGAAGAAGAAGAGGTTGCCATGCATGCCTTGCAGCCACGGGAAGAAAATCAAAAAGAAATAAAAAAATGAAGATGGAAATTTTGCAAGGCAGCACTTAAGGAAAACGTGAATTGCAAGGCCATTTTATTCACTCTCCTCCCCTCTCAATTAAATGCATGCATGCATCTATATTCACAAATGCGACTATGTCTACCTAATATGCACTGATAATGCTAGGAAACAGCACAAGACGGCACAATTGCATGTGTATTTTTGCGATGCAATCAGCTAACAGTGACAACTTAAACACCCATAAATTTCTCATCCTAAGGCGTACAATCACATTGATTCTACCACTTAACCGGAATCTGACCTATGGATTTGGTATACCTTCACTCAACACACAAATAAGTGAGTAGAAATTTGATTAGGTTAAATATTTTTGTGTGTCTTAATCAAGTGGTGCAATAGGCCAATTGCTTGAATTGTTTAGGTCGCACTACTCAATTTAAAATTGATCCATCAAGTAGCTTGCCACCTAGGGTTCAATTTTTAGGAACTAACCAGGCACACCACATTATTTCTGATTTTTAAAGAAATATATCATCATCGGTGCTTTCAAAACTTGGAGTGTTCTACTAAACTTGATTAAATGAACCTAAAGATTAAACCCTAAAAGTTACTAAACAAGGACAAATCCTAAAAGACACATCATCAAATAGCCTTGTTTGCAAACCCTAGTTGTGCATGTACACACATATTAACTAATAATTAAGGGCACAACCCATCTAAAGGGCCCGTCACATTCCAAGAGTACAATCATCCCAAGCCTAATTAAAACTGAATAGACGTTGGCCTTAAGGATTAATTCACTCTTCGAGACCCAGATTGAGATTGTTTTTGATTAATTTTCTTATACCGATCCATCTGATGTCTAGCTAAGGGAGTAGTGTCAAACAACCGTGGTTGGGGGGTATCAAAGGAACCTGAGGTGAAAGCTAAGGAAAGTACCTTCTCCCCAATCCCTCCCTCTAACTGATTGGATTGATTGGATAAAAGTAGGATGAATCATTTACAATCTAAAGATGGGTTCTAAGAGTGTGTAGATCTTTAGGCTAGCCCACCTAAGGACAGGTTTAATTGTTTGTATTGTAGGGTTCCTTTTCTTCCTCTATTTTCTCTCTTACTTCACCATGTATCCTTCCACATCCTACACACATTTCCAATCCTACCCTCCTCCCACCACTTATCCCCAGGATGATTATTATTCCGAACCGACTTATGATTACCCATCCACTAGCCGGGATAACTTTGATTGGAGATATGATTCCAGACCTCAATGTCCAGGACCTAATAATGGACATTATGATTATGATTATTACCCTTCCCAGAGCTACACTAATTATAGATCACGACCCTCTTATGAACAAACCAACCCGATCTATAATCAGGAAGGATATGATGATTATAACACCTACCCTCCCTAGGATTATACCGAGTATAGGTCATCATCTCTCTTTGAACAACCCGAAATGACCTACTGTTAGGGAGGGACCCAAGAACCTCAATTTCTTGACTCCCATAGATTTAACTCAAACCCACCCAACCCTGAACCAAACAATTCGATTTAGGTGAACCAGGTCTAGGATAGGGTGTTGGTTAACTTGAGGAACACTATACAATCTTTAGAAGCTCAGGCAACACCATGCATTGAAGCATTAGAGACTATGATCAAAATGATTGATGAGATTAATAATTCTTTATTGGATTGGTTCCAACACATTAAGGATAGGGGCTTGGGTGAGTTTTTACTTAGGAAGTTGTAAAGATTGAGGATGAAATTTGTGGTTGCCCTAGTGCAATCTTGGGATGATTCTCAGGATAAACCCCTTTCAGGAGAGCCAATGTCAGAACCTACTCGAGCACTTGTTAGGGAGGATGCATTTTATGAGACCGGGGATGACCCAGTTGGTCTAGAGCAACCCATTAAGGATGAACTGATTTTCTCACCCGAGATCCCTGAGCCAGTGAGTGAGGAAAAATATGTCTCTATAGACCAAGGAACATATGATTTTGAGACATATATAAATGAGGATCAAGAATTCTTTGATTCTGAGAGTGAAGAATCTCTAGGTGAAATCTCACTTGAGCTCAAAGAAAATGATTTTAGGGAGACAAACGGGCCTGAGGAATCTGATGAACCATTTGATAACCCAATAATTGAGGATTGTGACCCTATTGGGGCTAACTTAGAGGATTCGAATCCTAATTTACTAGAAGATTCAATCGGTAGCCCCAATTTTCAACCACACCCCAAAGAGCTAAATGATGATACTTTTGAGATCATTGTACTCAAGTCAATCTTGATTCAGCCACAATTATTGGACTTTGATATTTTAGATGGGGTGAATAATATGCAAGAGATCCCAGAATATGAAATTATGACTGTGGATAGTAGAAATTTGGAAATGAAAATCTGGGAGGCTAAACTTGAGGGAAATATAGTGTTGGATCTAAGGGTTCCTATTTACCTAAAACCACCTACTTTTTACCTGGACCCTTATGACAATTTTTATTCTATGGATTTGTAACCCAAGCATAACTTAATTGACTATATTTTTGAGCCAAATTCCACATGGACAAACAGACCTAGTGATTTAGACATACCCATTGTCTGACATTTTAGACTTGGGTTGCACACCATAAAACTGTAGGCTCGATCCCGCAAGCACACCAATCTCCAATTCTGGGTGATTTTCATCTAAAGCCTTAGAACCAGTCGACCCTGGGGCATGGGTCTATATCACAATTTGGTCTACATCTGTGGACATCTCCTATTGGCATATTTGAAGATTAATCTTTTGATTCTGATCTTAACCAACACCAGTGATTTCTTAATTTCTTCTTTGTTTATATATTATGGATAGCTAAAGGCAATAAACTTAGCATGTGTGTATATTCCGAGATCTTTGCGGAGCTGACTGGATTTTCATGAAATTCAGGTGATATTCTGTTTACTCTGCCTTTTTCATGTTTTTATTTTTACAATGAGGACAATGCATCATTTAGGCATAGGGGGATGGATACTTAATTATAAAATTATTTTGCTAGCTTCATGGAATTTCTTTTATTTTCTTAAAAAAATTAAGAATTCAAAAAGACAAAAAGAAAATTAGAATTAGGAGAAGAGAACTTAGGAATTAGGAGTTATTATTTTTAGGAAACGATACTTTAGGACTCGAACACTTAGACTCCTTAGGTCTTCGGGCTTAATCAGCTCGGGTGTCCACTAAAATATGGACTTTTTCTCGAGTCCTTGCCATGTTAATTTTACTTTAATTTGGCTAATAAATTGGGGTGAAAAGTACACGACTTATCAACCCACCCTTTAATTTGAGGGGACTTTAAGTCTAAAGCATCTGCACACTATTTTCACTGAGTCACTTTTCAAGGATTTTTACAGAAATTAGGTAGCTAATGAACATTCTAGGGTAGTATGGCTGACAAGTTGTCATGGGTAATAGCCCATTAGCCGATTGTCCAAAGCCCAGCTACATGACCATTCTCTTTCTACTGCCTTTAGGTAAATCTTAGATCAGGGAAGCCATCTACTCAGAAAAAGAAGAAAAAGAAAAAGAAAAAGAAAATATTAAAAGAAGAAGAAGAAAATAAATAAGCCACACTTCACCGCACTAGTATGGCTAGCAAGTTGCCGTAGGTAACAGCCCATTGGCCGGTTGTCCAAAGCCCAACTGATAAAAATGCACGAATAATTCCCAAAATACTCAAGGAAGAAGCGGGGAAATAGAATAAACTGGGGAGATATACAATGGATTCACTCTTGTGTTAACCCTATAAAAAATAAAATAAGTAGGGAAAAAGCTATTGGTTGAACCGATAAACCTTTAGGTAGAAACTCTTAAGGTTACCTAGAGTTGTAGAAACCTGAAGTCCATTCTAATGGTCGCCTAGTGAGTCACTCACTTTTTCACATTAAGATGCTTAGAACTTGAAGTTCTTTTCAAGTCTTGGGTGGGTTGGCTAGCCGTTGAAAGCTGCCTTGAAACTCTAAACTCAAAAATCCAAAAAAACTTGAAAAGAAACAAAAAAATGTATCTTTCCTTTTCAAAATAAGGTGAGAACTTGGGCGGTCTATATTTTGGTAGGCACCCGGGTACTATCGAGTCTTCATAGTTTAGGACTTTAGTTGAAATTTTCTTTTCTTAATAAACAACTAATGCCTTAAGCGATCGAGTTCCAATTCTATTTTATACATAGCATATAGGTTAATTTTGTTAGGGATTAGTAAAAGATAGGCATAGGGATATGAAGTACGCACATCCATTTAGGTTAAAATGCCTACTTATGCACGTTACTAGGATTAGAGATGCATTCCATGCTATAAATATTACATAGCATGCATCATTCCGCATTTAGAATAGTTTGTATAAATTTTAGGTTAATTTGGGTCCTTTTGTGTCAAGGATACAAGGGGATTTATTTGAGGGCCTTAGATTGATGATCTAATCGTGTGGATCTGATCAAGATGATGATCAAAGTACAACTCCTCCGAAATCATCTTGATCGGAGTCCCATAGCACATTGTGCAATCTGAGGAAGATCAATGACCAAGGGACTTGGTGATGCAATTTGGAGCTTCAAACAAAATATCCAACCCTACGAGCAGATCTGGATTGACGATCGTAGCCCAACAATGCAAAAATTGACCCAATCTAACATTTGTGCATCATTTACAAAGCAAAAAAGATGCACGATCAGAATGGCGCCACATGGTGCCATTATGGCCATCCATCTTGGCACCATTGTAGCTTCCCAAATCCGCCCTCAGCAACCACCCCTCCTCAAAGGAGTTTCTCTCGTGAGATCTGGGCTATTGAATGTCCATCCAACAACTCTTGCGAATCCACATCACCTCCCTCCCTATAGCATACACTCTCCAAGAGCTCATAGCCATTGGATCTTCATCCAACGGTTGTGAGTGATCACCCTTCGGTTGATCTTCGTGACAATCCACAACAATGGTACATTGGTGACGTGTGGCACTCTCCAAGTGAGGGCATGGGCTCGAAACTCGCTATTCCTGCTCTCAGCATAATAGGCGCAAGCGACCAATTGGAGCTGCATGATCTTCATCGAGTGGCGCAGACCTCGCCACGCGGTGCAATGGATGAGCACAGATGCGACCACGTGGGAACGCGAGATCGTACGCGTGGACCGATGCTTCATCTCACGTGCAATCTAGGCGTGCAATCTTCATGCAATCCCAATCATCAATCCTCGATCCAACAGCTATTTGTTGACCACACCTCTACAGCTATAAGTGTGCGGACGTGTGCGTTGGCTGTGAAAGTTTAGTGACGTTTGAGGCAGAGTTTTAGCGACGTCTTTGATGTTGCTATTGACCATGGATGACCAAAGCCTCTTCTCCTCCACTATAAAAGGACCCCTACCCCTCCCATTTGTCTTCATCTCTTCATTTATCTCCATCACCATCGCCAAGGCTCTAGAGAGAGCTTGTCCCAAGCCCGAGATACTCCTCTAGAGTAGAAAATCAAATTATTTTCCCTCCTCTCATCCCCTTTCGTGGAGAATCCCGTGACCATCCTCTCACCACTTTGAGAAGTAGATCCTCATCCTTTCCCATCCTCCTCCCTCTACCATCATTCTCCTTCATCCAGTGACATGTGCGAAACACGTTGGTTTAATTATGTCATTTAGCATGCATTCGCAATGTCAGTTTTAATTTAAGATTTGGATCAGGTGAGTCCAAGTGTTGAACACGTGGAGGCATGAAATTAGCTTAGTTTTAGTCGCTTTAGGTGTCACAAGAATGCTTGTCTTGTTTGCTTGTGAGAAAATAAGAGCAAGAGAGAGAGAGAGAGAGAGTAGGGTTAGAGCTTGCATTTAAAACATGACAATCACTTTAAGGAGTTATGAACTATGATATAAGAAGCAACATTAACATATAGCATGCAATTGGAGATTGTTTACAAATTCAACAATAGATGAAAGCTTAAACTAGTGCAACATAAAACTAGAGTAAAAGAGAGTGCGAGGAGGAGGCGAGGCAGCCACGGCGGTGGAGGGGGGCTCTGTCAGTGGCTCGACAACTCCAAGGGCGGATATGGAGTGTTTGGTGGAGCTAGGAGAGGGCTAGTGATGCATGGAGAGTGAGTGAGAATTGAATGGCAAGAGATGGAGATGAATGGAGGGGTATGGGACTTTTTATACAGAAGAAGGGGTTTCTAAATCAGGCAGGGGTTTTAGCAACATCCAGGATGTCACTAAACCCATTCCAGAAGTGTTAGTGAAGCCCCTCGCTTGCCAGTCCTTAGAGGAGTGTGTGTTTCCTTCTTCAATCTATGCCCACGCATCCTCAGCCGTCAGATCAGAGGTGTGGATTGCCATTAGATGGATGAGGGCATGCCACATCACCCCTCAAGCTTGTGGTTGCGGATGTCTTCGCGTGACTTCACGTGATGGACGAACATCAGCCATTCGATCGCACTGCAACGGCCACGATCATGTGAAATCGGGCGCTTGGATTGCACCCTGCATGCAATGAGCGCGGGTCATCGCACGCGTCTGGCAAGGGGCGCTTGAAGTCGTGCTGCATGTCTTCATCCGCTCTGTCCATGCACATATCAATGATGGTAATTGATCATGCCTGCGTGAGGGCAGGATTTGGTAGCGTGAGGGGTCTCGAATGCTCACCACTGCCTGTGTGGGTGAGTCTCTATCAGCTATGATGTCTTCACGATTAGTCGTGGAGGCGAAGTTGCGCACGAGTTTCACTGACCGTTGGATGGAGATCCAACGATCAGGATTTGAAGCTGGTTGGGCACATGCGTGTGTTGGTGAGGCCTGGTGGTTCTCAGCCATCCGATGCTTGGATTAGACAGCTTATATCGTCTCCTTGTGCTGAAGCGAGGCCGCTGTGGTGCGTGCACACGACGGATGGTGCCACGTGGTTGATTGTGGGCTGTTGATCATCAGATAAATGGCCAGAACTTCTTGGGCTTGTTGGGGAAGCTCTAAATGTCGGATTTAAGCAATTTCCAGTCCGTTGGACTCTATTCATCGATCTAAATCCATCCATGCAGTCCGAATGCTCATCTAAGGCTTGTTCCAACATGCACTTGTACATATGGCCATTAAACATTGATTTATAAGCAATCTTAATTCGCAATGCATGCAGTGCTCCCATGCCCATCATGGTATGTTATTAGTGCACATATACCCCTAAAATAAACTCTGGTTGATGGAATTAACATCATTAAATGTAGAGTTATCATCCAACTTCCTACCACATTTGTCCGAGGCGTCGTCAAAGCGAGTCATCCTCCAAGCGACTGTTGGGGGGATTCTTGTCACCTCTATCTTTTATTTGCTTTCTAGTGTAATCGTAATTACCTTGATTAATTGTATCAAAATCTTATAGATATACATTGATGTTCTCTCTATGTCTCTCTCTTTTTTTATTTTGCAAGTAGATTAGCTAGATTTCATCGACCTAATCTCTTGCCCTATTAAAATAATAAAAAAATTACAAAAGATAAAAACAACAAAAACAAATAAAATCGAAGTGCAGATTTCAAAGCCAAACACTCGCCTCCCTGTGTTCGACCCAAGACTCACCTCGAGTTTCAGTATAAATTTTATCTAGTAGAGATATTTTGCGACTATGATGGCGTGTTCTCCAAAACCCTGATTTTTCATCGTTGAATCCATGCTCATCACCTTTAAGCAGCCATCGAGGGTTTTACTACTTTCTTGTGTAGTTGTTCATCTGTAGCAAACTTTGGTTAGTTATATATTGATATATCTCTCTCTCTACAAGTAGATTAGTTAGATAAATATTTTGTCAATATGATCTCCTGCCTATTAAAATACCAAAAAAATTGCAAAAGATAAAAACAACAAAAGGAAATAAAATGAAGCATAGATTTCAAAACCAAACGTTCACCTCCCTGTGTTAGACCTAGGACTCACTTTTAGTTTCGGTATAAATTTTATCTAGTAGTAATATTTTGCGACTACGATGACGAGTTCCCAAAAACCTTGAATTTTCTTGCAAAATTTATGCCCACCATCAGGACATGTACACTAGATTCACGTTAATCATGAATAACCATAAGTCTCTTAGGAAGGCATTCATCAAGGGGGAGCTTCAATCGAAGCTCCTTCTCTCTCTTGGATCGAAATTAGAGTAGATGGTCACCGCGATAGAAGAAGCAAACCAAGTGAAGGATCTAGACTTGGATAATCTACTTGGAAATCTAATAGAATATGAGACTAAGATGGATTAAAAGAAGAACTCCATCACATCCGAGCCAAAGAATGAAACCTTGGCCTATAAAGCAACATCAGACGATGAGGTAAGTACCAATGACAAAGAACTTATTTTGTTAGCTAAAAAGTTTAGGAAGTTTCTCAGGAATAGAAGAGACATAAAAGTAAAGAAAAAGGAAAAAGAACCTCTTGTATGCTAGACTTGCAAGAAGAGAGGTCACATGAGGAAGGAGTTAATGAGAAGCTCATCATGATCTCTAATTACCCTTAATTAACTAGTCTTCCTAGTTAATTAGCTAGGATTATGTAAATATATGGGTTAATTATTAAATAAGGGATAAGTAATAAAGGACCTTAAAATAAGTTTAAAATGCTACTTTATCATCCAATTAATATTATTAATAATTTAATTAATAATTGGACTCGAAATATTATTAATCATACATCTAATTAATACATTAATTAACTAAAGCATAATATATACCTAAGTATGTAATAACTTATATAACATTACTTAATTAAATAAATTAATCTAAAAAGGTCAAAAATGTAAATTCAAGGTCAAAATATAATAATTACCTTATTTACAATTATATATAAAAAGTTGAAAAAGATCTAAATTAAAATAAACCTTGAAAACCTGAGTTTACATTTTGGTCCTTACATTTCACTTCAATCGGTCCTTATTTTCTATTTAGTTCCTTACATTTCATCGCAAATAGGTCCCTGACTTCTTCTTCTCTTCAACCGATTGAATGGCTGATGACTGAAGGTGTAGCCACCGCATGATCATCGCCCATCCGACGTCATTTTTTCTTCTCCAAGCTCCTGGAGCTTGCGCTCACCATCTCAACTTCATCAATTGGTCTGGATGACTCTGATATCCTAATTTAGGGTTGGAGATAACTTCATCGTCATCGGAGCAGGCGCCGGTGGTTATCCTCCTCCTAGCCACAATCGCGTCCAGATTCCACCTCCTTCGTAGTCGCTGTCGACTATAAATACCCCTTGACCCCCCTGATTTCTTCTAATTTGGCTCCCTTCCCTCTTCTTCACTACAGCTGACTTCGATAGGCTATTCCCTCTGCAACTCCAGCAATCTCCCAGCACACCATTCGACTTCCTCCATCCACATTTATTATCTCTGGAACTCCGCCGAGGTCAGTTGCATCTCTGGACACAAGTGTTGACTAAGGAGCCTCCTCTGCTTCACCTCACAACCGCCGCCGGAGATCTTCCAACTACCCTCTGATTTCACTCCTTCGTCATGAGTCATCAATGGAGTTCTTCTGACCCCTTCGTCCAGGTAACAGTAGGATAGGAGTAGGAGTAGGAGTAGGATAGTTTAGTTAGTTAGGTAGGTAGGTAGGTTAGCTGTAATGTTGATTTCAAACTTCATCTTCCTTGACTCCGGCGAGCTCCTTGAGCTTGCCAGAGCCTTAATTTTGTCTTTTGAAACCACTGATCAACTTCCTCAATCTTCCATGATCACTTCTATCATAGTTAATTCCTAATTTGATCATTAATTCGCCTAATTCACTTCCACCTCCATCAACTACTTCTGCTGTCCATGGCAGCAGTAGTTGACCTAATCTCCACCTCCATTGGATCCTCCATCACCTATTCATCACTAAAGGATCCTAATCATCACTATAATTAGATTAAATATCACATATAACTTAAACGCCTAAATTTATTTAAGCTCCTAAGCTCGCTGTCAATGGCGACTCAGTAGTAGTTGAAATCTTAAATTAACTATATATTTACGATCGCAATCACTTTTTGACTTGTTTTGACCACTCAATTGAGTGGGAAAACAAGCCTTGAGCTTCAACAAACTCAAATTTTCTAAGAAATGAATTCACTATTAAATCTTAATTTTAATGATCAAATGGAGAATTTAATGTGATCCTGAGGTTCCTTGTGACCTCAGGAATCTTTTTAAGTTGTTAATGGCACACTTTTTCTTTTTATGCACAAAAATGCACTTTTTCTAGACTCACCAGAGCTTCGGCAAGTCGAAACTGTTCTTCAGCCTATATAACTTAGTGAGAAGCTCCAGAATGATAAATTGGGGTTCACTGATCATTTTGAAGTCATTTATTTGAGATTTTAATATCTGGAGTTGTAGTTAGACCTTCATCTTCCCCAACTCCAGTAGAGTTGGAGAAGTCTGTCAGAAAGCTTTAACATGCATTTAATGGATCTAGAAGCTTCAGTGTAATGCACTGAAGTCATTCCTACCCTTAGATCTCTGTAACAACCTATTGGTTGTTCTGACGAACAAACTCTTTTTAGAGTTTAGGCGACGAGCCTGAAACCCTAAATTCCTAAGTTCAAATATCTATTCAAGGGTCTGAGAATGTTCCTAAGGTTGAAAAGAAGAGATTTGAGGCTTTAATTTCTTGAGAAAAGATTCAAAATAGAAAGTCAAATCAGGAAGCTTTCTAGTCAGACCCAAGTTTGATGATCTGATTCTGAGTTCAATCTGATGAATTGATGAGTCTGAGTTGATTCTAAGATGTTTATGAACAATTTTAAAGTGAATTGGACGAGCTCTGTTGGTTAATTTATTTGGATTTTGATTACTGCCAGTTTGGGTTATTTTTGAACCCAAACTGTTGGCAGTAGATTTAGGACGAGTTTTGAATGTGAATTCTACCCAGATGGGTTAATAAAAACCCCTAGAGTTGTTTCAATCGATTAATAATAACTTTAGATGTCTGTTAGGTCTTTCTTAAGTCTATTTCCACTCCCTGAAGCTTTTAGAGAAGTTTTGAGCTTCTCTATGTTTCCTGAAGCTTTTGAGAACTTGAAACCTACACCTGAAGCTACGGAATTCCTTGTAGAAACTATTTAGAACCTTAACTGAGAGAGGAAAGTCCAGTCTGTGGACTCTATTCCATTAATTCCATTTCCTGGCCAAAAATACCTGTAGAAAACTTGTAGATTCGCCCTTTAAATTGAAGAAGAACTCTTCCCCTTCGCATTAAATTGATTGCACAATCCTGTAAAGCAACTTAGGAGCTTTCCAACAAGCTTTTGCTCGCTTGAATTGGAGCTTTAAGCTAGGAGATATCATCATCTGAAGTTCGCTCTGGAAGGGGCTAGGATAGTCCCACATCGACAAGTGATGAGTAAGCGCCTTAGTACAAAAGGAATTTGTGCAATGGGCTTCTCAGTCCTTAGCACTCAGCTCAGGTTACGAATGAGTATTTGATCTTGCGTGTGTGTGTGTGTGTGTGGGCATGTATGTGCCTGCGAGTGTGCACCTGTGTGGCGTGCAGATGTGTGGCCCTGGGAGGTAGAGGAATGGGAGGCGTGAGCCGGTTTGGCTTGAAACTCTGAACCAGAAATAAACCAAACTATATTGAATCAGGAGAGGACCTAGTAGGGTCTGGTCCCACCTTGCAAAGGGTGTTGCGCATCCTCGAAAAGCCTAAGCTGCAAATTAAAAACCAAATTTTGGTTGAAGAGAGAAACTCAGTTCAGTTGAAGACTAAGGAAGTAAGGAAGGTTCAATGGAAGAAGTGCTAAGGTTCAGAAGTTAAAGAAGGCTAAGGAAGAAGAAGAAAGAGCAAAGGAAGAGAAGAGATGGAAGATAGAAGAAATCGTAGAGGCAAGGAGAAGACTGAGCAGGCACTAAGGGAAGGAGGAAAGGCAGAAAAGAAAAGAGGAAGAAGAGCTTGAGAAAAAGAAATGAAAGAATAAAAAGAAAGAAGAAAAAGATAAGTATAAGAAAGAGAGAAAGAAAGAAAGAGAAAGGTAAAACAAGAAGAGAGAGAGAGAGAGGCTGAAGAATAAAGGGAAAAGAAATAATTTTCTTGCATTATTTTCATTTTCTTTTTGCTTTTAAATGTTGTAATAAGGCATATTTTAATTAGAATTCTTTATTGCCTTAATTCTTTTGAAATGAATTGAAAATTAATATGTTTACTTGCTAATAAAGTAGATCATTTGAGTAAATGTGTTTTCATATGGAATTTTGCATATTTCTTAAGTTTAAATCATTAGGCAAAAAATCATGTTATTAAAATTAACTTAATTATACCTCCTATGAGATGTTTTGAATTGATTGGTGAATTTGAAATAATATATACCTCCCAACAAACGACCTGGACTCAACCAGTTAAAAGTAATAAGATCTAAAATGTTAAGTTAACTTGACCCTATACTACTTAACTGACACAAATTTGAGTTAACCTAAGTTACTTTCTTCTACACATAATTAAGCTCAATTAACTTAATTAACTGTGTTGAGAGAGAGAATGTACCAAGAGTGTCCCTTGCTAAGAAGGGATGATGAAAAGAAAGGCAAGAAGCCTTCTGACTACAAGTTTTTGAAGACCAAGCCATTCAAGAAGATAGCATTCCAAGTGACTTGGGGTGACTCTACCTTTGAAGAAGAAGAGGAGACGAATGAAGAAACTGCTTGCTTAGGGCTCAAGGCAACAAATGACACATCCGAATTTGACTCTGAGGAGCCTAAGGTAGATTCTTATTCTTTAGATGAATTACAAGTCACATTTGATTCATTATATGTAGAGTTTAAAGAAGGAAAGACTAAAAGGAAGTCCTAAAAACTAAAAATTTAGAAAGTAAGGAGGTAGTCAAGTACCTCAAGGAAAAGAGTCTAATTCTCACTAATGAAACAATCGCTTTAACTATTCCAGTGGAAAACTTGATGATTGAAAATGAATCATTAACAAAAGACTTATATACAACTATGAGAGAACAAAAATTCCAAGATAGAGGACAACTTGACAAAATTCATGTTCTTGAAAAGTCAAACTCTCTTAAAAATGATGGGAATGGCCTACTTAGATTAGAAATCAGGGGATTAGAAGATAAATTTGGTATAATGAAAATAAAGATAAACCATCTTAAAGAAAAATCAAATCAATTGCTTGAGGACTTAGCCAATTTTACCAAAGGGAAGGATAACTTTGACAAACTTATTGCCCATCAGAAACTCTCCTCAAGTAAATTTGGACTAGGCCATTATGAGATTAGCCAAAACGAGCCAAAAAGGGATCCTCCTCCAAAGAGGACCACTAGCAAATACGGATCCACAATACAATGCATACTGATCGACGTGTTTCGGTGAATGGAAAGTTGGGGTTAGGAGAAACCCGTCACTGCAGTTGCAAAACACATTATCGAAAATAATTTTAACGAAACTCCAAGGGAGTCCTAGGTTGAACACAGGGAGGTGATGTTTGTTTTTGTTGAAATCTGCGCTTCATGTTGTTTCTTTTTGGTATTTTTAGGGCTTTGATATTTTTTTGTGCTTTTGTGGTAAAGAAACAAACAAGATATCTCACAATATAGAAGAAAACAAATTGGATATATCAAAATGATGTTCAAATGCTTATTACAAGAAGTGGAAAATAAGAAAGAGATAGGGGTAAGAAGGAATCTCCCAAATCGGCTGTTCAGCGAGACAACGGCTCTTGGTGGTAGCTTAGACGGATCAGGTGAGAGGCTAGATGACGGGGATGAGATGGCAGAGGGCACCAGGTAGAGGAATGCTTCACCAAGGCAAGGGAACGAGGATGAGGAGGTGGAGGTGATCTTCTACCGGAATGAAGGTAGGAGGACGGATCCAAGGCTTCCTATGAAGGTGGTGAGATGGAGGAGGCATATTTGGTGGGGTATAGGAGCACTACACTAGTAGGATGCTTTTGGAGCTTGGGAATTAGCTCTAGGGGAGCTTTAAGAGGCTTCTAGAGCTTTATAGTAGGTAGGAATAGCATAGGTAGAGATGCCTAGGCAAGGGAGGTGTGTAGGTCTTTATATAGTGGATGGGAGGGGGCTAGAAATGGACACAAGGTAATTAGCGATCTCCAGGACGTCATTGTAGGTCCAGCCCAAGCGTCGTTGTAGCCACCTCACACCTGCTCATGCGCAAGCTATGCTGGCCCTCCATCACGTGTCCGAATTGTGCTTGTGTGCGTTGCTGGTGTGCGCTAGTGCGTGCTGGCATGCATGTGGGTGCACCAAATTAGTAAATTGGGGGACCTCAGCAGGTCTCGAACCCACGCCCCTCCAAGGGAGGGCATGTCTTCAACCAATGTGCCAAGCTGACCGAAGTGTTGAGATGATGCGTTGTGGGCACGCGGTGGAAGAGGGCATTCAGCCGTTGGATGCACATAGCTAAGATTGCTTGTTGGATGGCCTTTGGAAGGACGCCGGGCGACCTTGGGTGTTCCAGATGGTGCCATGTGGTACCATCTGGACCGTTCACCTTTCCTTACTTGTAGAGGATGCCACGGTGCTCAGATCGAGGTGATTTCCATGTTGTCGGACTACGATTGTCACTCCGGATCCATCCATACGATTGGATTCTTCATCTGAAGCCCGAAAAGATGTCTCTTTGCCTCCTGGCCATAAAATGTCAAAATTACTATACAACATACACAAATTATCCTAAATGTAATGTAATGCATGTTATGCACTATTTATACTCATGGAATGCAATGCTAGGCTTAGGAACTATCATAAATAAGCATTTTATCTTGAATTCATGCGTGTGTATCATACCCCCATGCTTATCATTTGCTAGTCCCTAGCAAAATTAATCTAAATGCTATGTATAACAGTAGTATCAGGATTTGTTCACTTAGGCACGATTTGTTGGTTGCTTTAGAAGATTTTAACTAAAGACCTGGATATAAAAACTCAACATTGCTCGAGTGTCTGCCAAAATGCAGATCACCCAAGCCCTCGCCTTTTTAGAAAAGGGAAGATATATTTTTTTTGCTTTTTTCTTCTTTTCACTTTTTTTTTTGAACTTTTGGAGTTTGAGAGTTTTGGGATAACTTTTCACGGTTACCCGACCCGCCCAAGACCCAAAAAGGAATCTCAGTGCTAAGCATCTTATGAAAAGAGTGAAAGACTCACTAAGTGTCCGTTAAAACATACTTCAGGTTTCTACGACCCTAGGTGACCTCAAGGATTCTGCTTAAAAGTTTATCTTTACGATAAGTAACTTTCTCCGTACCTTTTTTTTTTCAAACAGGGTCAACACAAGAGCGAACCTAGTGTATATCTCCCTAATTTTCTTTTATGGTGTCAACACAAGGGCGAACCCAGTGTATATCAACCTGGTTTATTCTACTTCCCGCTTCTTCCAATTATTTGTGCATTTTTGTGAGCTAGGCTCTAAACAACCAATCGATAAGCTGTTACCACTGACCACTTGCCAACCATACTTATGTGGTGAAGTGTGGCTTTATTTTCTTTTTTTCTTTTATTTTTCTTTTTCCTTTTTTCTAAGTAAGTGGCTTCCCTGATCTAAGATTTACTTAAAGGCAGTAAGAAGACAATAGTCATGTGGCTGGGCTCTAAACAACCGGCCGATGAGCTCTTACCACCGACAACTTTCCAGCCATGCCACCTTAGATGGTTCATTAGCTACCTAATTTCCGTAAAAACATCCGAAAAGTGAGTCAGTGAAAATAGTGTATAGATGCTTAGACTTAAAATCCCCTCAAATCAAAGGGTGGGTTGATAAGTCATGTATTTATCACCCCAATTTATTGACCAAAGTAGAATAGAATTACTTGGAGAGGACTCAAGACTAAGTACACATTCGAGTGGACACCCAAGGTGATTAAGTCCGAAGACCTGAAGAGTCTAAGTATTTTGGTCTTATCGTATCATTTCCTAAAGTTAATAATGCCTAATGCGTAAGTTCTCTTCTCCTAATTCTTTTTTTTTTTGAATAACAGGAAATTATTGTTATAGGTTGACAAAATGATTATTTCACAACATATCCACCCCCCGATGATTAGCTAATGCAATGTCCTCATTGTAAAGATAAAAGCATACAAGAGGGCAGAATTGGCAAAATAGCACCGAATCTCTATGAGATTCCAATCAACTCCAAAAGTCTTGACACATGCTGAGTTTAGTGCCTTCAGTTGGGCGATGACCTCAATCAAAAATAACTAACATTGAGGCTATAATAACACAATTTCCGGGCCCCTAGATATGGGTCGTAGAGAGTGAAAATGGGCTTGCCAAAGAGATGATCAATGAAAGTGGCAAGCTGGTGGTGCAGGGAGAGCCCAAATGGTCTCCAATAGGAGTTTTGTTGATTTAGTATAGAGGAGTGGGTGGATATTGAAATTGTGCAATAGTTGGGTGAACAAGGATGGTGAGGGTATTGTGATGGGTGGATATTGAAATTGTGCAATAGTTTGGTGGACAAGGATGGTGAGGGTTTTGTGATGTGTTGGGGCTTTGTGGGTACTTTAGAATACCTAATGATTCAAGATTTTCTCCCCAAAGTTCAATTTCATCCTCACAATCTGGGTGCTTAATCCAACCATCCTGATCCTCATGATTCCCACCCAAATTTTAAACCTTAAGCTCTAAAAATTCAGGATGAGGACATTGTTGGGTGATCGGGTTTTTACGTGGTTTGTTAATTATATGAAATAGCGTCATTGAGACAAGTAAATCAGTAATCATCTCTTAAATATATAATACCTAGATAGTGGAGTATCTAGGGTCATCCAAGGAGGACAATTTATTAATTACATGAATGGTTCTCTCTCGCCACTCAAATCCGTACTTTCTTTTTGTGATTTTTGATTTTGTTGTTTTTATATTTTTCAGCAAACAATTGGGTTTGAGGTAACGAAATGCGACGACTTAATTATACTACAAATAACCCTAGGTGACAAGAATGGAATCTTCTCTCCTAAACTCACCCTAGGCAAGTTCGCCTAGGGTAATTAGGAGAGAAGGGGTGTCGATCGCTTTAAAACGAGTTTTAAAATCGTCGCATTGTAGTACAGTTTGAATCAGTGTGAAAAATAAATAAAATTTATAACTCGAATAAAAGTCCGAGGTCGTTTGCTGGGAGCAAATAGGAATTCAATTGCAAATCTTCATTTATAGGAAAATGAGCAGAAGAATTAAATTAGATAATGGAAAGCAATGAGTGATATATACTCAAAATGGATTATCAATGTATACCATGAGCATAATAAGAGATTAATGTGGCAAAAAGAAAGTTAAGGAAAAAGAATGGTGATTTGAATCACCAATTATTAGCCTCAATTAAGCATTTATCAACCAATCAAATGTTTGAATAATACTGATCAATCAGAAATGCCACATAGCAACAGTGCCAAATCAAACGTCAAATATACACTTAGACATCTTAAATGTTGCTACAGTGCCTTAGGGAGGCCTTCTCTTCTCAGCCTCTTCTTCTCTACTCTTCATCACTATCCTCCTCTTCTTCTTCCTTGCATGCACAGGCTTTTATTCCTTTCCTTTTCTTTCTTCTTTGGCTTAATTCTCCTCTTCTTCTTGCCATGGCCTTCCTTCTTCACGCATAAGGGATTTCTTCTTCAAGCGACCAAGTGTCAGCCATTTATCTTCAGAGCAAAACCCCCTACCTCATGCTCTCTCTCATTCTCTCTCTAGGTTTCTCTCTCCTAGAGCCTTCCACAGTAACAGGTAATTTGGTGAACGGGGATCCGCATACCCGGGACGAGGGCTGCTGGCTGTGAATGGCAGTCGAGGTGTGAGAGTAGGCTTAGGCGGGTAATCGGGTGAGTGCCAGATCCGCGTGGTGGTGCCACAAGTGAGGCGTGCATGGGTAAGGAGGACCTTGCCCACGTGTTAGGAGGTGAAGAGGCATATGCAGAAAATCATAATAAGGCACTTCACTCGGTTGCCCACTCCCAAGGCGGGACTAATCTCGCTGCTTCCTTTTCACGTACAGTTGCAGGGCTCCTTCCTACAATTGCTGTAGCTCACGAGGTCCAGGCATCCAATTGACAACCTAAGGTAGTGCCTGAGGTGATTTGGCACAGCCTGGGACTTCTACCTAGGGTTATTGAGACCTGGAGTAAGCTTAAAGCTTCCTTGATGCACTTCGGTAATGGCAGCTGCAGATCCTATTCCTAAAAACATAAACACGGCCTTGTGGTCTAATTAAACAAGCTCAGGAGTTTCGCCGTAGGGCATTGAGTGCGTTGGTGGTGGTTGTGTGGTGGATGGACATGTGTGGTGGCCAGACGGAGACGGCAACGGAGGCGGGAAGGTGGGTTGGTCGATGGAGGGTTTGGGTGGATGGGAAGGCAAATAGAGATAGAGTTTTATGTGTGATGATGGGATGGCGGTGCTTGTGGGTGCATCAGTGAGGCGGGTGAAGTTGTGTAGAGGTGGAAACGCCTCGCCGGAGTGGTTGCCGGGTGCAGAGAAGACGAGGGTGGTCGTGTGAGTCGAGGGGATATTTTTGGAGTTTTTGGGGTGGTAAACTAACCTAAGGATCTAAACTAACTAAAATAACCCAAATCTAATAGAAGAAGGGGGGAGAATGGTACTAGTGTTGGTAGACCGGTGTTGGGGAAGAAAACACTCCGCTTGAGGGGGACGGCGACGATGACAGAGGTAGAGCGACGGCGGCTGGTATTGCACGACCCGAAGGAAGGTGAGGAAGAAGAATCCACCACAGTTTTGCGGTTGGACAACGAGGACAGGTAGAGGAAGTCATCGGAGCTCGAGGAGCTATTTGGCCGAAATAGAAGAGAGGAATGTGGGGATTTTCCAGCTGAAATCGGGCTTGGGGAGCTTGGCGAGGTCTGGGGGTCCTTTTATAGGTCTCTGGAGGTCAATTCGATCTTTGGAAGAAAGCTTCCCAAGCTAGGAAAGTCACCAAAGTTGGAAACTTGAAGGATACTCAAATCTCTCATGCGTTCGCATGAGAGATTGGGAAGGTTGTAGGGTCCAAGGATGGGTGTATTGGAAAGAGGACTCAAGGAATCTCCCTTCCAATTTCGGAAGGGATTCATTGATCAGAGGAGTTCTCTTCAATCAAAGGTCACTGAAGTTGTAGGATTAGGAATCTAGGGTGGTAGGGACCATTTTGTGAAGAAGACAAAGAAGCTGGGGGGCTTTTTGTGAGGAATTTGAAAGCTGAGGGGCTATTGAGATAAGAAAGTCAGACAGATTGAACCAAAATTTTGGTACAAACCTAGTTTAGACCCAAGGAATCCAATGGTGAAGTTAGATTTAGCTTTTGACAAAGTTTTCTAGAGAAATTGCATAATTACCTAAATTAGGGCAAAAGTCTATCAGTGGCTCTGTTTTAGGTCAAGATGGATTCTGGTGGTCAAATCAGAGGTACCAAACCCTAGAGAATATTTTTTAATGAATTTTAGAGGGTTTAGGTGAATTTTATCTTGATTATAACCTCAGTTAATTAAGTGGGTCTATTTTTAGGGTTTCGAAAGTCATTTAATTCTCAAAACACGCGAAAACCCTTTTCTATCTGTACTTACCTACTTGTTAGACTCTTAAGATCATTTGACCCTTAATTAACCATTAAAGAAACCCATGATTTTTTTACATTCATGATATGATGGCAAAATTACAGTTTTAACCCTAGTTTCTTGTATTTCACTCTGAAAGGATTTGCAATGAATTATGACCTTCTGATGGTTATGTAGGAGCATTTAATGATGGAATATGACATTATCATCATACCCCCATGCCTATCTTTTGCTAGTCCCTTAGCAAAATCTTATGGAATTAACTCAAATTCTAGACCATGTGTTCAGATCTCTGACGGGAGTGGCATTCGCGTATTTTGAAATTGTTGGAAATCGTAGTATAGTTGCAAAAACCACTTATCAAAGATATTTGTGATAACGAAACTCTCGTAGATCTTTATTCTTTTTAGAACTTGAGTCCTGGTCGTTCATCTCTAGGAAGTGTGAAACAGAATCGAGATTTGGATCGACTTTTATAACCTAAATCTAACCTAAGCTACTATTTTTGTCTTTTTGTGTTTTCTATTTTTTTTTTATTTCGAAAAGCGAATTGAAACCTAGATCTAGATAAACTAGCAAAAGCCTAAGTGACTATGTGCATCTAAATGAGGCTACGGTGGCCATGCATGGTGTGAACAAACCAAAGTGTCATATAAGCAAGCAAACATGAGGACAATCAATCACAAAAACATTATCTATGCATAGAAATTTATCACACATCATCTACGCTAGAAAGCATATAAATAGAAGAAAATCCCTCACGTCGGAAAGTTGCCACTAGGGCCATCGGCCTTGTGTGAGGGTGTAGGCTAGACCTTGGGTATGCAAACCCATCGACATGCCCACCAAAAGAGATGGCCGGCCACAAGAGGCTATGGGTGAGCCTTCATGGCCGTCCAAGAAGAAGAAGAAGATGGGGGCTAGTGCACCCAAGTGGAGAGAGGAGGGTGTTGCTCCCTTTCTCTACCAATGGCCATCCTTGAAGCTTTGGAGAGAAGCTTCTCTAGCTAGCCGTCCATGGAGCGTTGGAGGAGGATGAGGAGGAAGGCCTTCAGGTTTTGTAGGGTGGAAGCAAGTTTAGAGTGGAGAGTATGGATGGGAGAGTGTATGGAGAGATTGTCTAATTTCGTAGCCCTCTCTTTGCCCTCATGGAAGGCTCCATTTGGTTGCCACTTTTGGTGGCTCCAAAAATAGCAAATGCCACAATTTTTGGATCTAGATTTGACACAAGTTTTTAGGGTTTCCAAGAGAGTGTGCATGGGTTTAATGGGAGTAAAATGGGAAGGTGTACGTGTGTGTGTGGGTGTGTGTTTTCCGTAGGGCTAGGTTGTGGGTTTTGGTAGGATTAGGTGCTAAGTAGGTTGGGTCAATCTAGATTAAGTGGGTGTGGACCTAATTAGGCTTAGGAAAGTCTAATTAGATGTGTGCATGTGATTAGGCTAGGGTAACCCTAATAGGTATGAGTTAATTAGATCTTGGGTGGATCTAATTGGGCTCGGGTGCACCAAATCAACTGTAGATGCACCCAATTTGGTATGGGATGGTTCAATTGGGTTAGGGATAGGACAAGTAGGGCTATGGATAGTGGACTAGGCTTAGGAGGTCTCTACTTAGGTTTCCTAGGGTGTCCGGTGGGGTTCCTAGGTCAAAATAGGCAAGTTAGGGCTTCCAACACCCAAAATTAGGAACCAGACAGCAGTATCAGACATCCAGGATAGTGGTCGGACATCTTATACTACAAAATTGGATGTCTGGACACTAAATTAGATGTCCAATTCTGTGTCAATATGAGTTTTGGCTTCCTGGATTGTTATTCTGTAGAAATCAGATGTCTAGCCAAATGTCTGGATGTCTTAAAAGGTGCTGGAGAGTGGGTTTTGTGTTTTCTAAGGTTGGTTTTGGTTCCTAAGTGTTTGGGAGAGGGATAGGAACATGGATAGTGCTATCCAAGTTTGGGTTTTGAGGCTAAGGTGCCCTAATGGAGGTTGTTTTGGGTTTGGGAAGGCTATCCTAGGGTTTCTAAGGGTAGGGATAAGGCTATCCTCCTCACTCCTCTTATCTGGATCAGTCTTCTTCTTCCTTTATTGCTTTATTCCACTATCTCCATCTTGGATCACCTTATTATCTGTAAATAGCAATAAAAAAATATTAACTAGCAGGATATCTCATCTTATTCTAAATAGACTGATGCAATGCATGATATGCAAGATATGAGTGCAATATCCACAATTTAAGATAGGTTCAGACATTATTTAGGTTGATTAGGACCTATGATTGCTGTGCAATCATACCCCCATGCCTAAACTTTGCTAGACCCTAGCAAATGCAAGACTAAATTATTTACAGCAAGGGTCCCTAAGGGACTGGTTATTTTATCAAGTGTTTGCATAGAGATTTTTCTCCTTTTTGTTTTCATCCTATGCTCTAGAAATCTAGACAATCGTGAAGGTCCAGCTATGTAGCTTTTGCAATAGATTCGAGTGAAAACTAATACACCTCTAAAGCCTTTACTTGACCCCTAATAAAAATTCTAGCAGGATAGGCGGATTTCTTCCCTAGGGGTATTCAAGATATTCTATGAATTTCACCCTGGCTTTGGGCTTAGGTAGAGAATCTTTGAGGGAAAGGATTATATATTTGGTGGCTCATTCTCACTTGGTGCTACATAGAGACTAGTACTACAGAATCTAGATTCCTGGATTACTAAATAACTCAACTCAGAGAAAGACGAGAAAAACTATGCTCCCTTTTGATTCCTTTGTATTCATTCTCTCTTTTTCTTTTTCTTTTCTTTTCTTTTCTTTCTTTTTCTTAGAGCTCACAATCTCACCAAATTCACACATATGATCCGTATTTGGTGGTCTCACTTGGCATTAACACTTTAATTGAGTTCTCATAACCCTAACACAAAGTCGGAATTCCTCAGCCAGTATTCGGGTGGTCAGAAACGTGGAAAAATAGGTTAAGGCCTTATTTGGTGGGTCTCAAATTTGTTTGGTGGTATTGGCTCAATGCAAATGAAATAAATACTAAATATTCACAAACTCTTTTTCTCCTTCTTCCAAATTTTTTTTTTCTTCTTTTTCTAAGTTTTTTTTTTCAATTTTTCTTTCTTTTCATCATTCTTTTTCTTTTTCTTTTTCTCTTTTTTTTCTTTATATTTTTTTTTTCAACATAACACAACTGGCATACATCCATGAACTTTATTGAGGAGGCATTATTAGGGATTGGTGGTACTTAAGAGACATTGGGTGGCTTATTTGGTGGAAGTGCCTACTCACGGCACCGAGAGAGACGGATAGGATGGTGCATTTCTAACCTTGACATCAATACCCTCCTTCTGCCGAGGATTCCGTAAAGAATGGTCGTAACCATCCACCTTAGCCCTAGTTTTATGAAAACTCACTCTCCGCGTATTTGCCTTATTCGGTGGCTCTCAATATTTCACACAAAACTGTATACACTGGAACCGAGAGCAAAAACTATGCCTAATCTCTAAGTATCATCACATAATTATCTAGGATTCCAGATTCCTTGCACTAATCTTAGAGCACCAGTATACTCTACTCTCATCTCACACTATTTGGTGGATTTTTGGAAGAAAATCTGCCTGACCCCCAAAACACTGTCCAACGGTTCAGGAAAAGAAGCACTGCTTCTTCTCGACAAACTGAAGATGTTTATCAGCCTTCACCGTGAATCCATTGCAAATTCTATGTGTGTGTGAAAAGTTGTACTGGATTCTAGATTACAGGAATCAACTAAAGGTTAAAATCCCTAATGCATTCTCTTAATAAAATAATCTTATTCATGAATGCAATATCTATATATGCTATAAACATGTAACCTCATATAATTTGTACTTCGTGAATTTCCCGTATCGGGTTACAATCAGCTTGACCCTAAATTTAGAACAAAAGGTGGGCGGGTGAGTCAGAAGTGGCTGTTGGGAACGATTTCTAGCTCCAATGAGAGCATTGGAGGTGGAGTCGGTTGTTCTTTTATTGAAGGTCCTAAAGTACATTTTGCATGCAGCTCCGAGGTTTTCCTAAGTGTTGGCAAAAAATTTTTTTTTTTTCAGTTTTGCTGTATCTACCCCCCCATGCCTAAGTTCTTGCATGTCCTCATGCATGAATGTAAAAGAAAATAAATGTTGTAGGGAGAGAATGGATAGAAATCACCTGTAATTGCTCCTGAAATTATATTCAGCACCAGCCAACCTGTTAACATGCAATATAGAAAAGGGAAATATGCTAAAACAAAAATATGCTATGTATAAAAATGGTTATGTATAGATGATGGCGAAATGGTATTTATACATGCTGAGTTTAACGCCTCCAGCTGGGCGTACACTTCAAAAAGGATATACCAATACAGTATTAAGAATGGCGAGTAAAATGATAAGAATTTTAGTCTCATTCGCCAACAGCGGACCGCAAATGCAAACTAGCTATCCATGAATTCCAAGTCCAAATAATCGGGAAAATATGTAGATGGGGCTTGGGATTATCTGCAGCCAGATGCTACAGAAGAAAGACCGATAAATACGGGTGCCTGGAAGGAATGAAGGTGAAGGCATCCCGAAGAGGTGATGGAGAATGTGGGTGGTAGGGGTATGGGTGGAGTCGTGTGGGGTGAAATCATATGGGTCCTGATAATTTTGATGAATGGAAGACATGACCCAAGTAGTGTGGTCAGATCTGGAAATCAAGGTCCAGTGATCAGTCTCTGTCTCTACCAAAGATGTTTGGGCCTCATCTTCTTCTTTTATCTCTTCCAAATTGTCCAATGCCAATTCCCAATTATCACATGATTCCCCAAAATTCCTAGCTTCCTCTGATAACTCATCATATGTTATCCCCAATAATCTTTCAATTTCTTGAATATCTATTTCATAAGGGGATATTTCCTTCTTCTCACTTAGATGAAGTTGGGCATTAGATTTAGTAGTGAGTCCCTCCATGAAAGTGGAATGGGCTGAATCATTGATTAAGGAGTTGTACAGTCTTTTTGATTTTGTTGCTCCGTGTATAAGATCATTTGAATTAATTTATCAGTGTCTCCATGGGCATTCTCAAATACAACAAAATTATATTCAGGTCCCTTAATGCTTGGTACTCAGGCCCTATATCAAGATCAAGATTCTCAAATAAATCTCCATTCTCAACTTCCATAGGGTTATCAATATCATCCACCTCGGGTGTTTGATCAACAAAATCCTACATGACCACCACCGAATCACAAATCGGTTGTGACACACCTGACCTAGATTCAAACATTTCTGGTTTTTGTTGCTCATCCCGGATTCTATGAAGCTCTTTCCTTATATCATCATATTCTCTTGCACTAGTTTCTTTTATTTCATGAATCATTTTGATCAATTGAGTAATCTGGGATTCATTGCAAGGGGCAGGGGTTTGAATTGGGCTAGGTCGATCAAGATAGTCAACCATATTATCAATGATTTGATCTGGTAGGGAGGGTGACTTATGTGATCTAGTGGATTGTTGATTCGGGTCGTGTGGTTCTACCCAGGTGTCAATTGCCATAGTTTCTTTCGAATTACCCTCTGACCCACTTTCCATATCATCCAGAAAGTACCCTGACTTTGTTTTCTTAGTGGCTGCATACATATCAAAGTGAATCTTCTCATTGCCACTACTTACCTCCATACATCCTGAGTAACAGTCAATCCGTGCATTGGCTGTAGCCAAGAAAGGTCGACCCAGAATAATCGGTGAATTACTTAGCTTCTCTCATATATTCATGTCCAAGACAATAAAATTGACTGGAAAGCTAAGACCTTGCACTTTAATAATCACATCCTGAACTACCCCCTTCGGTAGTTTGATGGAGCCATCTACCATTCCAATGGTGACAGGTGTGTGGTGCAGATCTCCAAGTTTGGTGCGGTCAAAAAGGGTGGTAGGAATCAAGCTAATGGAAGACCCTAAATCCACAAGGGCTTTGTTGAAGGTGAATCCCTTTATGGCACAAGATATGAAGGGTTTTCCAGGGTCAGTCATTTTGGGTGGTATAGTGCCAGAAACAAATGCACTTATGTTAGCTGATAAAACCACCTCTTTAGGTGTGCAAGTCATTTTTTTCTTTTGTGACTCTTTCTTTAAGGCCTTAGGAAAGGGTAGGTCAAATCAACTTCAGAAGCCTTTTTCTTCTTTTTGTCCCTTGAGTTTGAGTCAGAGCTGGATGTGGGTTTGGTCTTATGATTTTTGGTTGAGCCCAAATCAGGTCGTTTGGGCGGGCTCCTAGCTTTTCTCTTCCTTTTAGAGGCCACAAATTTGACCCCCGCACAAGGGCATGTTTGATAGATTGGAGGAGGGGTCGAAAGAATAGGTGGAGAATAGGAGTGAAAAGGCATTTGCATTCGGGGATAGAGTGATTCTTGAAGTCTCTTGATTTGATCCCCTTGAGATTTCACATGATTTTCCAACTTAGTCAGCCTTTCTTCATTTTTCTTATCAAAGTCCAACAAAATGTTCATGATATCTTCGAGGGTGGTTACGGGTTGGGCTGGACTAGATGGTTGCCCTAAAGTGGATTGAGTGGAGTATTGGGCTGGCCTAGATTGATATTCAGTCTGAGTCGATCTCTGTGGTGGCCATGAAAGATTAGGATCGTTTCTCCACTGAGGGTTATACGAATTTGGATATGAATCAATAGGTGTATTGCCCTGAGTGGGGCTGACTACAGAGGGAGTTGATTGAGAACCTATTATGTGGTCCTGTACTTGTGATCCATTATTCCAATTCATTAGAGATATCTCATCAGGTACAGGTGTATCAGAAATAGTGCATTCCTTAATTGATCTACCCAAATCATGGATTAGGTCCAAAGGTGCCTTTTGAGTTGGTTGAGTCCAGGATGCCTCCCCATGGTAGCAAGAATCAGTAGAACAGCTAGTGGTTCCAAAATATGGGTCACTAGACCCACTAGGCTGGTTGTTCCAAGTCTCTTGTCCCTGGGAGGAGTGATAAGATTGAGATTGTGCCTGAGATCGTCTAATTTGCTCCAGAAGCTTGGCACATTGATCTGTATAGTCCTTGTTATATTCCCGGAATTTAGCAACTATGGCTTTCAATTGGTTCTGATCTTGATAAGGGTCAGATCCATGAGATTCAGGTTCTAAATAAGCTAGGGGATAAGGATAATCATATCTCAGCTGGTTAGGATGAGTCTCCCAACCAGGAGGAGTCGAAATCATGGTTGGGTTGGGAGATGGAGGACCCCGAGGGTCAAAAGAATGATATGGGTTCATGGATATTTGAGAGAAGATGCGAATAAAGATAAGAGATAGCCTTCACATCAAATCCATTCTCATGCAATCACACCCAAATCAGGCTCAAAAAGGCTTGTTTTGAGTCTCTAAATTTAAACCCTAATGTGAATTACCTAGGGTTTGTGCTTCTTCTAAAATCTACAGTCAGACCTTAGTCTGACTTGAAATCACTGCCCAAATCAATAACTAAAGAAAAATATTATGAAATTTGGTAGAGATCTTACTTTTTCAATAAATTTTTCAGGGAATATTTTTTCAGTATTTTTACTATTTCGTGCAATTTTTCATGAATTTTTATGTTCAAGGGGGTCAAACAGACTAGATGGACCCCCTGCAAGAAGTTCAGTTTGAAATAGTATCAGAAAAAATCCAAAACTTCTTGAAAATTCATAGACAAAAATACGTTTCAGTGGCTTTCTAACCCCACAAATTTCAAAGATATCTGATTTATGTAAATGGCAGAATTAACGTTTAAATTTATAAAAAATCAAAGCGCAGACTATTCTGACCCTCTTCCACTATGCGAATTTTTAAAATTTTTGTAGTGGTAATTTTTCAAATAAAAGCTGGCGCTGGAAAGCTAGTTTGGAAACCTAATATCAGACCGAATCCCAAGATTTTTGGACTCCAAATTTCACAGCAATAAAATTTTGAAAATCGTCAATATTTGCTGGCCGAATTTTCAAATCTGATTTTGGTGTGTTTAAATAGTCTCCAAGTTAAAACACACACCAAAGAAAATGATTTTTTTCTTTTTAATTCAGATCAGAAATTTTGAATTTGAATTTATATATAGATATATTTTTTTTCCTTTTTTTTTCTTTTTTTCTAACCTAAGGAAGCAATAAACTAGAGGACGAAGAAGATACCTGCGGTCTTCACCACAGGTCGATGTGTGCGTAGATCCTCATCTTGACACCCTACAATCAAAACAAACAGAAGTTAAGCAAATCCAAATCTAAACTCACGTGTTACCTCGCCGGCAACGGCGCCATTTGACGGGCGTGGCATTCGCGTATTTTGAAATCGTTGGAAATCGTAGTATAGTTGCAGAAACCACTCGTCAAAGATATTTGTGATAACGAAACTCTCGTAGATCTTTATTCTTTTTAGAACTTGAGTCCCAGTCATTCGTCTCTGGGAGGCGTGAAAATGAATCGATATTTGGATCGGCTTTTATAACCTAAATCTAACCTAAGCTACTATTTTTGTCTTTTTGTGTTTTTGATTTTTTTTTATTTCGAAAAGTGAATTGAAACCTAGATCTAGATAAACTAGCAAAAACCTAAGTGACTATGTACATCTAAATGAGGCCATGGTGGCCGTACATGGTGTGAACAAACCAAAGTGTCATATAAGCAAGCAAACATGAGGACAATCAATCACAAAAACATTATTTATGCATAGAAATTTATCACACATCATCTACACTAGAAAGCATATAAATAGAAGAAAATCCCTCACGCCGGAAAGTTGCCACTAGGGCCATCAGCCTTGTGTGAGGGTGTAGGCTAGACCTTGTGTATGCAAACCCGTCTACACGCCTACCAAAAGAGATGGCCGGCCACAAGAGGCTATGGGTGAGCCTTCATGGCCGTCCAAGAAGAAGAAGAAGATGGGGGCTAGTGCACCCAAGTGGAGAGAGGAGGGTGTTGCTCCCTTTCTCTACCAATGGCCGTCCTTGAAGCTTTGGAGAGAAGCTTCTCTAGCTAGTCGTCCATGGAGCCTTGGAGGAGGATGAGGAGGATGGCCTTCAGGTTTTGGAGGGTGGAAGCAAGTTTAGAGTGGAGAATATAGATGGGAGAGTGTATGGAGAGATTGTCTAATTTCGTAGCCCTCTCTTTGCCCTCATGGAAGGCTCCATTTGGTTGCCACTTTTGGTGGCTCCAAAAATAGCAAATGCCACAATTTTTGGATCTAGGTTTGACACAAGTTTTTAGGGTTTCCAAGAGAGTGTGCATGGGTTTAATGGGAGTAAAATGGGAAGGTGTACGTGTGTGTGTGGGTGTGTGTTTTCCGTAGGGCTAGGTTGTGGGTTTTGGTAGGATTAGGTGCTAAGTAGGTTGGGTCAATCTAGATTAAGTGGGTGTGGACCTAATTAGGCTTAGGAAAGTCTAATTAGATGTGTGCATGTGATTAGGCTAGGGTAACCCTAGTAGGTATGAGTTAATTAGATCCTGGGTGGATCTAATTGGGCTCGGGTGCACCCAATCAACTGTAGATGCACCCAATTAGGTATGGGATGGTTCAATTGGGTTAGGGATAGGACAAGTAGGGCTATGGATAGTGGACTAGGCTTAGAAGGTCTCTACTTAGGTTTCCTAGGGTGTCCGGTGGGGTTCCTAGGTCAAAATAGGCAAGCTAGGGCTTCCAACACCCAAAATTAGGAACCAGACAGCAGTATCAGACATCCAGGATAGTGGTCAGACGTCTTATACTACAAAATTGGACGTCTGGACACTAAATTAAACGTCCAATTCTGTGTCAGTATGAGTTTTGGCTTCCTGGATTGTTATTCTATAGAAATCAGACGTCCAGCCAAATGTCTAGACGTCTTAAAGGTGCTGGAGAGTGGGTTTTGTGTTTTCTAAGGTTGGTTTTGGTTCCTAAGTGTTTGGGAGAGGGATAGGAACATGGATAGTGCTATCCATGTTTGGGTTTTGAGGCTAAGGTGCCCTAATGGAGGTTGTTTTGGGTTTGGGAAGGCTATCCTAGGGTTTCTAAGGGTAGGGATAAGGCTATCCTCCTCACTCCTCTTATCTAGATCAGTCTTCTTCTTCCTTTATTGCTTTATTCCACTATCTCCATCCTGGATCACTTTATTATCTGTAAATAGCAATAAAAAAAAATAACTAGCAGGATATCTCATCTTATTCTAAATAGACTGATGCAATGCATGATATGCAAGATATGAGTGCAATATCCACAATTTAAGATAGGTTCAGACATTATTTAGGTTGATTAGGACCTATGATTGCTGTGCAATCAATCTCTGATGTGTGCTTTTTTGCATAGATTAGGTCAGAATGCCAATAGTAGGCCTAGAGGTACTCAAGTACCAACCAAGATCCAGACCTGACCGGCATTAGCCTCAGTCCGCTGCGAAGGTTTCTAAGGCCCATAGGAACTAACCTAAGGTTTGTTGAACTCCACTGTTAAAGCATCTATGCTTAAAACATTTTTAGTTTCGGTTCAATTTGCAGTGCATTTTTGTAAGAGAGAGACAGAAGATTTTTTTTTGTATTTTTGGAGGGTTTTCTCTTTTTCTTCGTTATTTCTAGCTTTGGATTGGCTTTACAACACGGTCTGTATCGGATTCCTAGCTCCCACCATCAATCCTCGCAGGGTCCTTGGCTTTCGACGCTTCGGGATAACACCACCCATGGCAACCCCCAGAACCCTGGCTTTCAACACTTCGAGATAGTGCTGCCCATGGCGTTCTGTAGCTAAATTCAGGCCCTGGCAATCGATATTTCAGGATAATCCCGCCCATGGCACCTGATTCAGCACAAGGTGCTTACGTGCCCCCAGTAGGATATTTAGATATCTTAGGAGACAAGCACAGAGGAGACGATATGTTATTGCACGTCTTCGAGGGGAATTTCCTGCCTCTTTGTGCCAGGAACTCATCCAAATCAACTTGTGTTGATTAGCTACTCCTAATCTAGGTGGCATTTTTAGAACAGAATTAATGCATTTGCATGATTTTGATAATTAAGCGCACTAAACTAGACTGTGTGTGGATTAGGGTGCTTAGGTTATAGAGTCTCGCAAACTAGAGGTCAGTTAATGAGGTCGAATAATCCCTAAGCCTTAGGCTTAATACTTAAGCTTCGCATTTTCCTCAACCTCATGAGGAGTATGCCGATCTTAACGGATACTTGAATTTTTAAGCCTAAAATAAGCCAAAGAGGCCTAAGATCAGCGTTCATACTAATCTTACTATCTCTTAGCACTTTTGTCTTTTAGTTTTTTTCTTTTAATTTGGTCTAGACTTAAGTAAATTCCTTAATCTTTTACTAATGACTAACTCTTTTTATTTCAAACTGTGCTCCTTTTTTACATTTTAAATCACCTCCTCTCTTCCTCCTCAAGAATGATGTGCAATCCATTTTTCAAAATTTCCTCCCTTCTCCCATTTTTTGTTCTTTTTCATTTTTTATTTCTTTGGTTTTTTGGAATATGTATTTTTTTGTGAGAATCCTTCAGAATGGTGAATTTTTGTGTGTTTGCACTTTAACACCCCCCCATGACTATGTTTTGCAATGTCCTCATTGTAAATAGAGGGTATGAAATAGTTTGGGTTCAGAAATTAGAATAAGATAATCGGGTAGGCGAATGGGTTAAGAATGACTATTGTGGACAATTTTAAGCTTTAGTATGAGTACCAGAGATGGGATCAACTGTTCTAAAATCGAACTCAAAGTGCAATAGACGTGAAGTACAGTAAGGATAATCCGAAGGATCTCAGGTTTTTTGGAATGACGGGTTGCCTCCCGTTAAGTGCTAAATTCAATGCCTTCAGCCGAGCAGAAAATGGTCATGGAGAAGGAGTGGTCAAATCAGATGAATTTTGCAGAATAAGCACCTTAATTAATAGCCTGGTTGGTCCAACCAGGTGCTTGTTCATATCAGTAAGTTGATGTGCAACCTAAACCCAATCAATCTGGTGAGTTGATAGATGTGGATCAAGAGATGCGATACCCACCAGATGCTGTGGAGCTCAAAAGGATGTCGAAGTGTATATTTAGGGTTTGGCTGAGTTGAATCAGCCTGGTCAGAGTACGGATCCTTAAATGAAAATGAATCAGTGGAGGATGTAGGAACCCTATGAGAGTGATCAGAGAAGGACGGGGCGTGACTTGTAGTTTGATCGATGTCTGAAACCCGATTGGAATGTGGAGGAGAATCATGTGCAATAGGATCACCGAGAGTGGAATCAGAGTAGAAATTGAGTTCAGTTGCAGGTCAGGGTTGAAAATGGGTTTTGGAGGTTCTGCATGTGTAGAAGAGGTGGCATCAATACGAATTGTGTATGAGGGCTCCTCTAGGAAGGATTCAAAGGTGGGTTTATCTAGAGAGTCCTCATAATAGCCATTAAAATCAAAGGTAAATCCCCGAAGAGTGTTTATAGGATCAAGAAAATCTGAGTCAAGAAAAGATTCGAACTCGGAGTTGTAGACACTCTCGGCAATTTCTATTTCTGATTCCTGAGGATCAAAAAGAAATGATTCCATCTCAATGGAACCTGATTTTGAATCAATGATCTTGAGATCAGGGGACCTCAAAGTTGACGAATGGATCATGTATGCTGAGGTCATAGATTGGTTCGTAGTCGTCTGGAAACAACAGTTCTCTGAAATCAGAGTAAGATTCAAAATCGTTGAAGAACTTGCGAGAATCATGTTCTGAATCTGATTCAGAATCAGTGGTTCCACCACAGAATAAATCAAAAGATGTAGAATAAGCAACCTGACTTGGATCTAACCTAGTGATGAGTCCATTTTAATGAACTAATATTATGCCTAAGTAACTTTAATTGTATCTTTTAGGTTTGTTAATAACTATATTAAGTTATAGAATGTTTGCATGCATCATGATTTAGGTTTACATCTATTCTATAACTTAATATGTGCTTTTTATGTGCAAGAAAAATAATTAGCAAAAGAATGAGGAGGAAAGGGTAAATTACCCTTTTCAAATAACCGACGGCTGCTCTTTTCCCCATCCTCCAAGCACCCTCAACAGCCGCCGGCCAGAAATAGTTAAGGGATTTTGAAAATCCCTTAACTCTCATAGATGCAAATGAGGAAGAGTTAAAAAGCACGCGGAGAAAGGAGAGAAGAGCGATCTTCCCCCTTGCGGGGAACTACCCCAGCGTGCACTGTGGACACCTCTGCATTCACCCACCTCCAAGCCTACACTGCGCATCCTCCTTCTCCACCTTGCGCACCTGCAGGCACGCACTCATCTCCAGCCAACCCGCAGGCGCACACCTCCGCGCGCCTCTCTCCCCAACACCACCTGGCGCTCGCTCCTGCACCGCACTACCTGCAAGTGCCCGCAGGTACACCCCTCCAGCACCTGCCTTCGCGCCCATCCTATAGGTGCATCTCCAGACCACTTCACCCGCACCCCCTCCTTCAAGCCTACTAGCACCTCCTCGCAAGCGCGCCCTCTCAGCAGATGCGTTCCCACCTTCCAATGCCCACCTTCCAGTGCCTCAGCCTCCAGCGCTTGCCTTCACCCCGCAAGCCCGCTAGTGCCTTCAACACCCGCAGGCACTGCACCGCATCAACCTGCACCACGCACCTGCCGCAGCACCCTTGCCTCTACAAGCACCTGCAGGCATCCACTCCCGCCCCACTCTAGGCCACGCCATCTGCAGCGCACCCCTCCCCTCTCGCCCGCACACCCGCAAGCATCCAGCGCTTGCTCTTGCAGGCACCGGAACCTTCACCCCACAAGCCTGCCAGCGCCTTCAACCCGCAGCGCGCCATCTGCAGCACGTGCGGCAGCACCCATCCGCCTTCGCCAAGCCGTGCCTGCAGGCACACACCTCCACGCGCCGCACCAAGCAACAGCTTCACGGCAGTAGCAGCCTCCGCCGGCATCTTCTCCTCCACCGTCCGGCCACCTCTAACCATCTCTGTTAATGCCACGGCCTCCATCGGATAGCCCTCATCCTCGCCAACTTCCTTTGCTCGTGAAAGCCCCGCCGGTGCTCTCTCTCTCGCGAGAAGGAGAGAGAGCAAATGCTCTATTTCCTCTCATATTAACAATTACATTCACTGCCATTGCCACCAGAATTTGATTTTTATTTATTATTATTATATTATGGCAAAATTGCGCATGCACACTCATATTCTCTGATAATTGCACATTAATGATATTAACCTATTTCAAGATTGGTTTTGGGCTTAACCTGTGCACTAATTTTCTTTAGTATACATCATGTGAAAATTACATAAAATTATCATATATTTATGGAAGATTTCAGTGAGGGAAAACTGCACATATACCCTTATCTTTTTAAGTTATTGTGAATCTACCTTCCATCGCATTTTATGTCAGATTTGAATAGGGATTTCACAATTTACCGAAAGAATATAAAATAATCAAGAATTTATTGCATAATTACCTCACTGTGGACACAACCCGCTCTTCTATGAGTGGTTATTTTTATTTTTGATTAGTCGATTTTTCCACCACTTAAATACTACAACGTAAAGTGGAAAATCGACTCTTTCAAATTGGCGCCGTTGCCGGGGAGGCAACGAATGCATTAGATTCACATTATTATTTTTTGAATATTATGAGTTGTGCAATCATCTAATCATTTTTATTATTGTGCGAGGAATCTGACATGGTGACGAGGTGTAGCAGAGCGACAACATTGAACCTGAACGACATGCACGGCGGAGACGATCGTTTTGGCGGACCTTGAAGCCACCTGGAGGACGGCAACAGGAACACGTGGGCCTTGATCCCACGCACATAGGCTTACGGAGAAGCCTATTTCTGATCTAGTCAGTAGGTTTTAGTTAGATTTACTTAGATAGACATTAGAATTTAATTTCTGTCTTTTGGACCCTTGTTGGGTCTTTTTGGGAATGTGTTCCTAGTGCCACTTTATTTCTTATCGCTCTTATATGTGGGAGCGTATTTTCGGGAGCGTGTTCCCATTTATTTAGATTATAGGATTAATTGAACTATTTTGAACTGCATTTCGGTTAGTTAGTTAGATTAGGTCTGTTTGTTATTATTATTAAAAAAAAAAAATCAAACTGCCTGCTAGAAGCTGCATATCTATAGGACGGCCATCTAGGACTGAATGAGCAACATCTAGTTTATTTTTATTGCATTGCATTCATACATTGCACGAAGAAAGCTAGAGTAAGGTACATCTTTTCTTGAGCATCAATTACCTGTCATGCATATGCATTGAACCTAAATCTAAGACCACTAAAGTGTTTGAATCAAATTAATTCAGTGGTCACTTTAAAAAAATTGGGACTGTTAAGAGGTTAGACTTTAAAATCTGTGACTAAAAATTGTGTGCAAAAGGATCCTATTTGCGGAATTTCAAAAATCAAAATACAATCATATGCTTGCACACTTGAGACACTGTGCACCTCACACATAAGGTCACTAGATAAATTTCTACCTCTCCTCTTTTGCACCACAAGGGAAGTTAGTCGGAAATCAACAAGCCTATCCACCAAGTTACTTCGGTTCCTCGTGCGTGGGCTCGGTTCAAGACTTCCATCCCTTGCGAGTAGGTTATAGGCACCAGCGAAGGTTGGCCTAGGAAGCGTAATTTTTTGCAAAACTTGTTTGGCCACCAACTAAACATATAACTCTAAGACCTACAATCTACTAAAAACAGATCCCTTTGAATTTGCATTTGCTTTGACAATAGAACTCTCTGCTAAATCCTAAGAGAGTTAAAATTGTTTTGCTTTAAGAAATGGATTACTCTTACTCCTATCATTCAGATTATCAGAGTCAATACTTCCCATCTTTTAATCAGGATCCCATGCCCCGAGCATATCCATCCTTTGATGGGTACATTGACAATTCATGGGATCATTCTCATTCTTATCCAGGGAGTACTTGCTTGATAACTCACACTTTTGAGCAGAGCCTAGGAGCAGGATTTTCCAATTCTAAAATCCCTACTTCTATGCAAACACCCAACCCTCCCACCCTTCATGATTTTTCGTATCGAGGTTGGACTGATACCCCTAGGCAACCAGAGCCTAAAATTTACTATCCTCCCCAACCTGATAATAATAGCCTCTCCTCTTTTATGATAGAAATGCAAAAATAGAAAAAGGAAATGATGGAATCAATGGGAGAGATGTTGAGGAACAGTCAACGGTTAAATGAAGAAATAAGACAACTTAGCTACATGCTTCCCAATAATCCTGATCCCTACCCAATAGACCATGATCATGAAAATAATTCTGAGGAACCTAATGACAATAGGGATCCAATTTTATGTAGCTATCACTTAGACTCTCCCAATGAGACACGGCCACTAGAGGACAACGATCATAGTGATTATCCACCTGAACTACATTGGAGTCAAAAGCAAGGGAAGATGGTACCTCTTGAGGACCTTGACCCCAATGACAATATTCTCCTTACCCCTACCAACCCGGGTCAAGGTTATATTGTTCCTATCACTTCCCCTCTTGATTATTTGGTGGAATCCCATTCTACTCTTAGTGAGCCTACTCCTGACCCTCCACTTAGGGAATCAACACCTACCATTCAATATCCTGAGGATTCAAATGCACCCAATGAAGGTGACCCTAAGGGAATAGAGGATGATCAATTCTGGTCTCAGGGATATAAAGAGTCTAATTCAGCAAATGAGGATGCCCCAATAGAGGAACCTGGACTGAAAATCTGGAATGAACCACAGGGGAATTATTTTGAGGATTTACCTCTAGAAGATAGAAATAATATGATTAAATCCAGATTCCTCCTTTCTTTTGAGAGTCATCCTGCATCAAAACAGGAGTTGATATTAGAGGAGGAGAAAAAAATAATGAGAAGTCTGTGGGAGACTCTCGGGAACAAAACACGTCAATTGAGGATTTATGCCTAGAGAAGAATGACAAATTCAATGATATAGGCTTCCTCCAAAATATTAAGACTGATCCTCCTTTAGAAATAATTAAGGATACTGATCCAGCTCCTAATGAATCACATATACACCCCGACAAATATTTGAGTGAACCAAACGAATCTGGGGATGAGCTGAATGATAATGATTCTTACATTTTGACCCTCCCATCAAAAAGTTGTAATTTGGAGTCTACCCTTGATTCAAATATGACTCTGTTCATTAATGCTAAGCAGGATAACTTGAAGTTGTCTACAACTGTTAGGGAGTGTACACAATCTCAATCATCGTTGGAATTGGACCTAACACCAACTAAACCCTCATTGGACTTAACCATTACCTTCCAACACTACAAACAACCCTTATACTCCCTACCCGATCCTTGGCTCAGATCTCTACTCATGTACATTCTTTCTGGAGAATATATCAGGCCAGTACATCCTAGAGTAGAATGGTGAGTATGGATTGATGCTTGTACTTTTACTCTCGCCATTCAAGGGTTTGAACTAATTATGTGTATATCTTTTAAAACCCGTCCTGCTCTGGAGGATCCTTGTTATCCTCTACTTATTCCTTTTCGGGAGGTCCCTTTTCATATTCCATTTATTATTCCTAGACCTCCCAAGGTAGCCAACGAGATTTTCTATTTTCATTTCTTTTGGCGAGCATTTGGAATTACATTGCATCATCAGCTCGCCAACATCCGTGGTTACCTATTTTCTAGGCCTGCATTGTTACACATATTCTTCGGGCCTAACCTTTTCTATTTGGAACCAGACTTATAGGTTCCTTCTTAGTCTGGCAGCTGACAGAAAATGCAGCGCTTGCTGGGAGGCAACCCAGCGGTCAGAGTAACACCGTCTTCAGGTGATGTCTTTCCTTTCTCCTATTTTAATTTTACAATGGGGACATTTTAGGATTTAGGCATGGGGGAGTGCATTTGCATTTTAGGAAGTATTCATGCATTTAGGTTAGTATTAAAAAAAAATCCTCTTTTCTTGAGCTGAATGGGTTAGTCCCTAGCAAAATACCTTTGTTATTGGAGGTTTTTCTTCCTGAATTATTTCTTAAGTTTAGAATCTAGTACATTTATTCCACGTGCACGTAGACTTGGTAATGGATCCTTGAGGAAAACCAATAAGCATTTGTAGTCCACTGAACCCTTGGACAGTTCATAGGGAGTCAGGCATACTATCTTCTAGTAGATCCACCTCATATTTGTGAGAAGAAAGTAGAGAGATTACTGGTGCGCTAAGTCTAGTACAAGGACTCTTAAGTTTTGGATAATTAGATGATGATACTTCAGAGTTAGGCGTAGTTTTCACTCTCTGTTCCTGTGTGCGTACTTTGAGTGAATTCTTGAAAGTCACCAAATAAGGCAGATACACAGAGATTGAGTCTTAATAAAGCTATAACTATGGTGGATGGTTACGACCGTCCTTCATAGAGTCCTTGGCTGAAGGAGGGTAATAGTGTCAAAGGTCAGAAATACACCTGTTATATCCATTCCTTCCCGGTGTCGAGAATAGGCACTTCCACCAAATAACCCACAGAACTTCCTCTTGACCATCATCATCCCTAATAATGCCTCGTAAATAAAAGTCTGTATCGTGTTGTGTTGATTGAAAAAGAAACAAAAACAAGAAGAAATAAAAAAAAATAGAGAGAAAAGAAGAAAAAGAAGAAACAGAAAGAAGAAATAGTTATATTACAAAAAAAAAGAAGTCCAAGTTTATGATGTAACATTATTTTTGAGGCAATAGAACACCTTTCGCGTTCCACGAAATATGACCAATACCTACCTTTTAGTATTTCTGATCACCCGAATACTGGTTGAGTACTCTAACTTAGTTGTAGAGTTATTAATTGAAGTGTGGATGCCATGTGAGGCCACCAAATAGTGAGTACAATTTCTAAATCTGGCGAGATTTGTGATCTCAGAAAGAAAAAGAAGAGGGAGTGCCCAGGAGCATCAAGAGAGCACAATTGTGTAGCCTCTCTCAGAGTTGACTTGTCTAATAGTCTAGAGATCTAGAGTCTGTAGTACTAGACTATATGTAGCACTAGATGATGTGTGCTACCAAATATAAATCCATTCAACTCGATATCTCCTACCTAAGCCAAACGTCGGAGGTCAAATTACAGATTATCGTCTGCTTTATCCCCGAGGGAAGTAGTTGCCTATCCCGATGCAATATTTACCAAGTGTGAAGTATGAACTCCCAATGCGAATTGGTTTTTTCATTTGGATCCATCACTTAGGCTATTATCAAGTCACAATTTGCCTGGATCTCTGAAGTTTTGAAGTAAGAAAAGAAGAAATCTTCTTATTACTTCTATTTTTGCTAGGGACTAGCAAATCTTAGGCATGGGGGTATTTGATGAGTCCATTTTAATGGACTAATATTATGCCTAAGTAACTTTAATTGTATCTTTTAGGTCTGTTAATAACTATATTAAGTTATAGAATGTTTGCATGCATCATGATTTAGGTTTACATCTATTCTATAACTTAATATGTGCTTTTTATGTGCAGGAAAAATAATTGGCAAAAGAATGAGGAGGAAAGGGTAAATTACCCTTTTCAAATAACTTGTGGCTGCTCTTTTCCCCATCCTCCGGACACCCTCAACAGCTGCCAGCCAGAAATAGTTAAGGGATTTTGAAAATCCCTTAACTCTCGCAAACGCAAATGAGGAAGAGTTAAAAGGCATGCAGAGAAAGGAGAGAAGAGTGATCTTCCCCCTTGCGGGGAACTACCCCAGCGTGCACTGTGGACACCTCTACCCTCACCCACCTCCAAGCCTGCACCGCGCATCCTCCTTCTCCACCTTGCGCGCTCGCAAGCCCGCACTCATCTCCAGCCAGCCCGCAGGCACACACCTCCGCGCGCCTCTCTCCCTAGCACCACCTGGCGCCTGCTCCTGCATCGCACTGCCTGCAAGTGCTTGCAGGCACACCCCTCTAGCGCCTGCCTTCGCACCCATCTTGCAAGTGCATCTGCAGACCGCCTCACCCGCGCCCCCTCCTTCAAGCCCGCCAGCGCCTCCCCACTGGCATGCCCTCTCCGCAGACTCGTTCCCACCCTCCAGCGCCCACCTTCCAGAGCCTGCCTTCACCCCGCAAGCCCACCAGCGCCTTCAACGCCCGCAGGCGCTACACCGCATCAACCTGCACCGCGAGACTGCTGTAGCACCCACTCCTCTGCAAGCGCCTGTAGGCATCCGCTCGCGCCCCACTCTAGGCCACGCAATCTACATCGCACCCCTCCCCTCTTGCTTGCACACCCGCAGGCGTCCAGCGCTCACTCTTACAGGCACCGCCACCTTTACCCTGGAAGCCTACCAGTGCCTTCAACCCGTAGCGCGCCATCTACAGCATGCGTGGTAGCACCCGTCTACCTCTACTAGGCCGTACCCATAGGCGCACACATCCGCACGCTGCACCAAGCAGCAGCTTCACGGCAGCAACAGCCTCCGCTAGCGCCTTCTCCTCCGCCGTCTGGCCACCTCCAGCCATCTCTATCGACACCGCAGCCTCCATCGGATAGCCCTCATCCTCGCCAACATCCCGTGCTCGTGAAAGCCCCGCCGGTGCTCTCTCTCTCTCTCGCAAGGAGGAGAGAGAGCAAATGCTCTGTTTCCTCTCATATTAAAAATTACATTCACTGCCATTGCCACTAGAATTTGATTTTTATTTATTATTATTATATTATGGCAAAATTGCGCATGCACACTCATATTCTCTGATAATTGCACATTAATGATATTAACCTATTTCAAGATTGGTTTTGGGCTTAACCTGTGCACTAATTTTCTCTAGTATACATCATGTGAAAATTACATAAAATTATCATATATTTATGGAAGATTTCAGTGAGGGAAAACTACACATATACCCTTATCTTTTTAAGTTATTGTGAATCTACCTTCCATCGCATTTTATGTCAGATTTATATAGGGATTTCACAATTTACCCAAAGAATATAAAATAATCAAGAATTTATTGCATAATTGCCTCCTTGTGGACACGACCCGCTGTTCTATGAGTGGTTTTTGTTATTTTTGATTAGTCGATTTTTCCACCACTTAAATACTACAACGCAAAGCGAAAAATCGACTCTTTCACCTAGTTTTAAATTCTGAGCTCAAAAAGGTGCCTATATTAGGTATGGGCTTGGGTTCTTGGCTTATGGGAAGACCTAATCGAATCCCAACTCTTCAAACTCCTTAGTTTCTATATCATAGATTGGCATGACTTCTGAAAATTCAATCTGTATCTCTAAGGAGGTTGGAGAGGTGCACTCATCAAATATAGGCCCAAAATTTTAATCTAGATTCAAAATCTGATTTCCATCATACGAGGCCTTGTAATCATCCCAATAAGGCTCAGATCTAGATTCTAGGTTAAGGGTGTGGGTTGGATCACTAGAATCTAGGTTGGGCTCTATAGAGATGTCAGAATTTCTTTCGAGAATCACCTTATTAGAATAAGGGATGGAATTTACATCCTCGAGGTGTTCTGATTCAATCTTAATATCATAGGTGTCTAGGAAATCTAAGCTTGGTGAACCAGGTTCTTGATTTTCTAGAGCTGGCTCAAAATCGTGGTCACCTACAATCGGATCCTCCCAACCTGTCTCAAGATCAGGTGTATCAATTTGTTCATAATTTGAATTAGATTCCATTTGGGTTGGGAGTCCACAACAACCTTGATTCTTGTCCCCGGGATTTGGAAGATTTTTCTCCTCAATGTTACTCCAAGATGTCTCACCATCTTCTGAAGGAATGTATGGGTATCTTTGAATAATTGTCTTTTGTAGTGTATTTAGCATGTCAACATGTTTTTCTATGAGACTTTGATATGTTTCCCAAAATTGTGGATTCGAACAACATTGTAGACACTCGGTACTGTGTAATCTCCATATTTCACTGAATTCTAATAAAAGATCTTCTCGGGTTGAACCATGTAGGACTTGTGTATAAAGTATTTCAATATGGTTCACAATGTGTGTTATTTTTGCAAATTTATCTTGAATGTCCCTATCTAAGGCTCTATAATATTCTTCATGGTATCCATAAGCAGCCTTAATCATTTTATCTTTGATGGTCATTTAGGACACAGGTTTCCTAATCACTTTTCCTAACATGTCAAGTTGCATTTTTTTGAATCAAATGGTGGAATCAAGATGTAGAATCAAAACTCATGTTAGATTGAAGTTGATTAGATCTGAAAGAGATCCCTAAGATGATCTGTGTATGTGGTCTTAAATAGAAGGGATGAGTGATTGGAAGTGAAATTGACCCAATCAAGGCACCCAAAGATTTTTGGATGACTGTGGTAGTTTCAAGGTGGATGATACCTCTGAATCAGAAATTTGCACACCTGAGAAGTACCTGGGCAGCCAGGAAGGGAAAGCCCCACAAAGACCCCTACACGGTAGAGCATCCCCACAGGTTACAAGGTTTCCCCCACCCAACCTTCCTTGTCACTGAGGGTTCAAGTAGACTGGAATGTACGAACTTAAGACCTTAAGTTTACCAATTTTATGTCCTAATTTATGCCTTTGATTACACTTGTTTAGAAGTTAATTCAACTTGTGGCCTAATTTGGAGGTTGGTTGGCCTACAATGTAGACCAACTTCACCTAACTTGCCCTAAAGATAGCAAAATGAGATCTTGGTCAAGACCTAGAAATCACCCTGACTTTACTCCCAAGTTATTAGGTCTAAGGATTTCAGGGTTCAAGTGAATTTAGAGCATGATTTTAAGGATTTTGTTGATTAGATCCTTTCAACCAAGGGCTTGAGTAGCACACAAATGCAAGCGGGTAACTTTCCTTTAATTCAAGCAAAAATGTGTACTAGCACTTCATAACCTTAAAAATTGAAACCCTAATTGGCTCTATTTCCAAGTCCAATTGATCTTGACATGTTCACCTTGGGCTCAAGCAGGAAATGTGTTAGCCTAAAGTGATTTAGAATTTAAGTGTATTCCCAAATAGGTACAAGAAATAATGATGGGATCTCTAAACAAAATCGCTTCAACTGCAATGAGATTTGAAAAAAATTTCGCAAATCAGGAAACTTTCCTTTTAAATGATGATTACTATGAAAAATAAGGCAGGTGATTCCTAATTGATTTTTTCCTTTCTTTGTCTTCCCAAGATTAGGAGGTTGATTAGGGAAGAATCGAGAAGTTACCTGCTAATAATAATGAAAAATGGATATAAATGACTGCAATGCAGTGATGATTGATTGATGTACTATTGTAGTATGTAACACTGAGAGTTCATAGTGGTGAGTTAGGGTGAGTACCAGTCATTACAACCGTTATTATTATTTACTTATCTAATTTTTACTGGTTTTGTTCTAGGTTGTTCACTGGGAGGCAATTTATTGAATTACATCGCTCACTCTTTGATCTCAAAATTATCCTCTAATTCCAAAAAGAAACTTTACATCTTATTAAAGAATGAATGAATATAAAAATGGTTTGCCTACTTACTAAAAGTTAATTGTAATGCTTGTAAAAATTAACTAAAAACAAGCACCAAACAATTTATTACTATATTAAACATAATAGACTAAGATGTTATAGTATATTAACTTAACTTACTAGTCTGTTATCTACAGTAACACATACAGCAGTTTTAGTGACAGACATAAGCGTCGCTAGATCTCAGAAAACACTATATACAAACCTAAAGAGGAAAACTGAGGTTTGTAACGATGTTTAGGGTGACATTTTATTCTATGAGTAAATATATGGGTTTATTTATACAAATGTAATGGGCTATACTATGTATACATATATATATTTTTATATGTTTATATTCTTCTCTTATATTAGTATTTACTCTTGTATACGTCTTCTATTTGTATGTACACCTTCTGTCTCTCTCTCTTACTCTTACTCTAAGCTTCTTCTGTTGTTGTTCTTCAGATGCACTTCGTTTGTTTCTGCCTTAACAGATTTCAGATACAGCGGCATAAAGGCACTTAACACTGTCATTAACTTTCTTTAATCAAAATTATAAATATGTATAATTTTCGGGCATGCTTTTCGAGGGATACGCTGCACCCAGAGGGTGGGACCAAACCTCTACTAGGCGCGTCCTAATCTTGATTAAGCCGCTTAATTACACTTTCACACTCGGGCGCTTTTCGACTCAGCGTAGGGCCTCAGCCCCACGCTGCACACACACTTGGGCCCCCGACCCCACACAATGTTCGTATCATCACATAACTCAGATAGAAGCTCAGATAATATGGTCAAATGTAATCGGATCGGGTATGTATGATCAATGTATCGGTGCCCAGCGCACGTGACGACTGGGGAGTATAAAGACAAAATCCTATTATAGCGCTGCACGCGATTTACAGCGCACGATGTGGCGCTATTCCAGCGCCACATCTGCACTGGAAATCGGGGGCAGCTACGTCTGAACATGATTTTGGCCCTCGATTCGAGGGCCATAACTTATTTAAAAAAATAAAATAAATTATGGAATATAAAGTATTTACATAATACTACATAATTGTTCAATTAATTTTGAATTTTAATTAGGTTTACTATACGAATAAATTAATTAAAGTGGGCTATTTTTACAGGCTGATTTAGGTGCTTTCTTGGTTAATTACTTATAAATTAGTTAGTAAATGGTCTAATTGACCTTATACAGATTTAGATTACATACTTAAGTATTTTTTCCGAATTAATTTATGTTTTATTTATGTTTAAGTAGCAGTAATGGCTGTTTAACTTATAAACTAAATAACAGTAATATAAAAGGGGTATAAATATACTTTAACTAGCTTAAATTACTTAAGATATATTAACCTAGGTCTACATATTCAATTAACTTAATTATAACTCTAAATTACTAGTTTAGCTAATTTAATTTAATAATCTGGCTATAACTGAATAAATTCAAATCAGTATATATGTAAATACAATTCAATAATTATATATGTATAAATTCAATTCAGCAATTCAGTATTTATGTATATATGTATATAAGTTACATATATATAGATATATACAGTTTTATACACTATACAGTATGCTACATATATACTTATAAGGTAATATACTATGTAAATACTGCCTATATACAAATATATAAATATAGATAGTATTTTAAATTAGATTATAGTATACCTATAGTTAGATTTCAGTAGGAGGTTGAGGAAAGAAGGATTGATTGTATTTAATTTTCTTTTTCTAACAGTAGCTTCAGCCACTGTCAGAGAGATGAGAAGAGGGGAATGTGTTCAAAGTGTTCAGTGTTTTAGATGAGAAGGGAAGAATTTAGAGAAGAGGGAAATATGTAGCTGCAAGATGCAGCAATTCACTATGTAACTGGGATTAAAATCAATCAAAATCAACTGAAAAATAGATAAGTAAATCCCAATTCTGACAAGGGTTCAATTTCTCATGAAAATCACTAAATGTCTCAACTCAAATGCCCAAAAAACCCTCATCAAAAACCTCATTTCAGATTAAATCCAAAAACATCACTAAATTAATTCTTCCTAATGCTATAGACAGCATGAAGGAAGACTTAAGTCAGTCAATTAAAACCATAAGATCAAATCCCAGTTTCTTGCAACCTTAAGGAGTATTGAGAACTCCTTAGGTTAGGAAATCACCATACAAATCACCTCAGCAATTATCACAGTAATCATCAAAACAGAAAATGTATGGCTATTCTGAATTATCAAAACAGTACTGAGAATTCATTAAGGGAATTCACAGTAACTTGTGAATGCATTAACAATATAGCAAAATAGATTCAAGGATGGCTCTTCTGAGATGGTTTCTGTCACCAGAAAACCTCTCAGAGTCCTTGCCAACAAGAAATTCAAATCATCTTCAATCTGTCAGATTAGGCAGTGAAATCCAGAAAGCAAAAATCCTTAAAATCCATGTTGAAAAGAAATCTGACAAACTGAGGAATTCGACCCAAAATCAAGTGGCTTTTTTGATCAAATATGGGGTGAGTGAGAAGCCCCTTAGGTGCTTGTGATGCCAATTTCAGATCTGAGGTTGTAAACTAGCCAGATATGAAATTGGATCAGGGTATGTGGGTGAAAGATGAGAAAAACTTGTCATAAAAAAAGAAATCAGAACTGGATTGTGAAAAAAAATGGAGAGGGAGATAATTTGAAACATGATTTGATGAATTCTTCCCCTCTGATCTGGATTGATCAGAGGAGGTGAGGGAAGGGAATTAAAACTAATTCTACTCCTACAGCTACTTTAACCTACAGTGAAAATTAAACACTAACAATTATGCTAATTCTACTCTAAACTACTTAACTACAGCTAAAACTAACAATTATGCTAATTCTACTCTAAACTACTTAACTACAGCTAAAACTAATTATGTAGAATTAAAACCTAAACTAACAGGAAGAATGGGACCTATGGGTCCTTAGCCGGTGGCTAAGGAGGAAGAAAGGAGGAAGATGACTCCAGCGGAGGGAAGAGTCTGCTAGTGAGGCTCCAGGGTCATCCTCAAGTGCTACGAAGTCCTTAGCGACGAGGAGTGTCTAGAGAAGGTGATGATTTCACAGCCGGTGGCTGTAAAATCAAAGGCTGGATGGGGAGGAGAGACTGGAGTGGACGAATTGATCGCTAAGAGATGTAGGAGGGAGCGATCCCTTGCGCGCGACACCACTGAGGTGCTTATGTAGCAGCTCAGTGGATGAGATCACCGTGCAGGTGAGAATAAACAAGATGCAACCGGCAGCGAGGATGTGAGGGGCGAAGCGCGCGGTGAGCTGAGCACAAGATCTGACCGTCAGATGAGATCTGGGGAGAGAGGTGAACGCACGCACCGAATTACGCAAAAGTTCCAATAGAATCCAACTGCAGATCAAGATCTAAAGAGCGACGGACAGCTGAGATTGGCCGTGTTCTTCGCGCGCTACAGTGCGCGTGAAGAGTAGCAGGCTTCTCTCTGAAATGAGGAAAACTTGCAGGAAGACCCTTGAACGAAGGGGTAGAAATATTGCATGAAGGCCCATAAGTGAGAAGAATAACAACTGGAAGGGCCCTGCAGGTTTTCAAAAGGGTCCCTACGGCTTAAAAGCAGGTCCAAAAATGAGTTTTTAAGGGTCAAAGTGTAATGCATGAAGGACCTAAGTATAAACTATCTATTTCAAAACCTAAATGATGTCTAATTGCCTTCAAAATTTTATATGTTCTCAATTGAACATTTAAGACATTTATTATACTTCTGATTTGGCTTTTCAAATTTATTTATGTGTTCAATTGACGCATGGATCATCATTTGTATTTTGCTTTCAGAATATCTCATTTTTGTGACCTAATTATGAAGTTTTAACACAGAGTAAAGGTTTTAGGTCTTTTTCTTTAATTCCCACACTTAACCCTTTTTATCTGTTAATTTGATATTGTTTTGCTTAGTGTCTAGCTTAATTTCAGCTTTTTAGCCATGATGAGTAGTCACTCATCACCTGCCCTAGAGTGGTTGATTTGCGTGAAAGATCTCTTCGTGAAGTACCTTGCAAATCACAATAAAGCAAATAGGGCAAGTCAATGCTCAAATATAATCAAAATATACTAAGAGAATAACGGTGAATTGTGCGTTGCTCCTCAGCAATGGCGCCAAAATGTTGATCGCTCTGAAATGAGTTTTAAAATCATCGCGTTGTAGTATAGTTCGAATCAGTGCGAAAACAAATAAAATTTATAACTCGAATGAAATTCCGAGGTTGTTTGCTGGGAGCAAATAGGAATTCAATTGCTAATCTCCATTTATAGGAAAATGAGCGCAAGAATTAAATCAGATAATGGCAAGCAATGAGTGATATTATTCAAAATGGGCTATTAATGTATACCATGAGCATAATAAGAGATTAATATGGCAAAAAGAAAGTTAAGGCAAAAGAATGGTGATTTGAATCACCAATTATTTGCCTCAATTAAGCATTTATCAACCAATCAAATGTTTGAATAGTACTGATCAATCTGAAATGCCACATAGCCACAATGCCAAATCAGACGTCAAATATACACTCATACATCTTAAATGTTGCTATAGTGCCTCAGGGAGGCCTTCTCTTCTTAGCCTCTTCTTCTCTACTCTTCTTCATGGTCCTCTTCTTCTTCCTTACGTGCACAAGCCCTTATTCCTTCTCTTTTCTTTCTTCTTTGGCTCAGTTCTCCTCTTCTTCTTGCCTTGTCCTTCCTTCTTCACACACAGGGGATTTCTTCTTCAAGAGGCTAAGTGTCAGCCGTTTATCTTCAAAACAAAGCCCCCTATCCCGTGCTCTCTCTCTTTCTCTCTCTTGGTTTCGCTCTCCCAAAGCCTTCCACAGTAACGGGTAATTGGTTGAACGGGGATTCGTGTACCTGGGACTAGGGCTACTGGCCATGAATGGCAACCGAGGTGTTAGAGTAGGCTTAGGTGAGTAATTAGATGAGTGCTAGACCTGTGTGGTGGTGCCACAGGTGAGGTATGCATGGGTAAGGAGGACCTCACCCTCATGTTAGGAGGCAAAGAGGCATATGCAGAAAATCATAATAAGGTGCTTCACTCGATTGCCCACTTTCGAGGTTGTACTAATCCCGTTGCTTCCTTGTTGCGTATAGCTGCAGGGCTCCTTCTTTCAATTGCTGCACCTCACGAGGTCCAGACATCCAATTTGTAGATTCGCTACTAGGAGGGGGTGACGTAATAAATTGCGGAATAGAATATAAACAATCTCACAAAATAAACAATCACACAAGGTACACAATTATTTTTAGGTGGAAACCCAAACCGGGTGAAAACCACCACCTAACCCTCTCGAGTTAGGATTTTTCGATCAACAAAGTTGATCAAATCCACTAAACGAATCACTTAAACGAGGGTGATTCAACCTCAATTACAACCACGCTACTTTATACGAGGGTAGCGTACCTCAAACCCCTTCTCTTCACGAGAAGGATTTTGTCCCACGAAGGAGACGGGAATTCGCAAAGCGAATACCCAACCAAAGAACAAAGAAAAATAACAACAATCCTATAGAGCCAACAAAGTAATATTTAACCTAAGCTTCTATAGGAATTAAGATGCTTCCCTTTGCAAGGAGTGCATCAAATCAATGTCGCGGGTGCGTGAGTTACACGATGGTGCAACGTCGCTCTCGTGAACTATGGCAGGAGAGCGGGTGCGCAAAGGCTTGATGCTCTCAAGATGAAGAACTTGAGCTTGGAGAGCAAGAGCTTTTCTAGGACACAAAAGAGTAGAAAGTATGTTGTTTGGGTGTGCCTTGGTGCGTCTTGAGTGGAAAAGGCTCCCCTCTATTTATAGAGGCCTTAGGAAGGCTTTGAAAGGCTTTGGAAGGCTTTGGAAAGCTTCCATAGCCGTTGGGAGCAAAGCCCAAGAGAATCAAGCCGAAATCAGGAAGAATGATTGCACTGACAGGGTTATCAGGCGTCTTATCCTGGCATCAGACATCTAGAAGATTAGTTTAAGATGTCTAGGAACAAAGTCAGACATATGATTTTAGGTGGGTTTCTTCCTGACTTGAATCAGATCAAAACAGGGTTCTAGTGCAAGTCCACCAGACGACATACAGGACGTCTGGCACTATGTTTGGACGTCTGGAAACCTACTTTTATCTGGGAATGGATTTCCAAGAGAGTGCAACGGCTAGAAAATCTCTGAGAAGAGATTTTCGGGTTAGCCGAGGTAAAACAGTCATTTATTAGAAGTCTGGAAAGGCTTAAGGATGTCTGATAAGGCTCTAACGGTCTTATTCTTCAGTGTTTGTTAAGCGAGCCAATGGTCCACTAATTGGACATCTGGCAAAAACATCAGACGTCTTCTAAGACGTCTGGTTTAAGGTCTGGACGTCTGATTTCATCAGACAGAGCTAACTAAGTCCAGCCTAAATGTTATCAGACATCTGAATCAATAGTCAGATGTCTTAAAACATATTATCAGACGTCTGATTTTGGAATTAGACGTCTGAAAAAGCTATTTGAACCCTATATTGGTTTTCTAAGTTTTCCATAGAAAACCTAAGTGTCCTAGGGTTGCGGAGGTGTTCCTAGGACTACTATTAGGGTACTTTGAGGCTCTTTAACATGATGTTCTAGGGAACAAAAATATCAAGGAAAATAAAGACAAAAGTACATGAAAGAAAATAAGTAGAATTCTATCATATTCCTTTTGTCCTATCTTCAATCTATCGCTCCTCGCAAATTTCCTCTGTTCTCCATTAAGCTCCTTCAATCCATCCTGGATGTGAGCTCCAACTTCGTCTAATCACGTCTCCATTTGCAATTGACCTGAAATCTAAGACTCCAAGTGCAATTGTTAAATGGCACGTGTTTTGTTATCATCAAAACAAACGATCGTGGTGCTCTAGCACCAACACAATTGACCACCTGGGGCAGTGCCTGAGGCGATTCCGCACAGCCTGGGACTTCTACCTGGGTCTATCGAGACTTGAAGCGAGCTTGAAGCTTCCTTGAAGCTCTTCGGTAATGGCAACTGCAGGTCCTATTCCTGAAAACATAAACACAGCCTCGCAGCCCAATTAAACAAGCTCAAGAGTTTCATTGTAGGGCGTGGAGTGCGTTGGTGGTGGTTGTGTGGTGGATGAACGTGTGTGGTGGCCGGACGGATATGGGAACGAAGGCAGGAAGGTGGGTTGGTCGACAGAGGGTTCGGGTGGATGGGAAGGCGAATAGAGATAGGGGTTTTATGCATGGAGGGACGGCGGTGCTTGTGGGTGCATCGGCGAGGCAGATGAAGTTATGTAGCGATGTGATGGGAACACCATCATGAGACCTAACGAGCTCATTTTGACCTAGAAAAGAGAACAAAAGCTCCTACATAACCAACTGGAGGACTTATTGAATAACCATTCTGAGAGAAAAGCAAGAAATAAGGGGTAAAACTATAATTTTACCATTGCAGTAGAACAACAGGTTTTATCATGGGCTAAACACAGGTCAAATGGTCTTAACAAGATAAAAAGTGGGTTGGTTCAGACAGAAAAGTGTTCATGTGGATTCTAGGAATTAAATAACTTCTTGTAACCCTAAAACAGACCCACTTGATTTAACAAGGTTATGGTCAAGATAAAATTCAATTAAACCCTCTAAAAATCATGAAAAAATATTCTCTAGGGTTTAGAACCTGCAATTTGGCCCTTGGAACTTATTTTGACCTAAATTGGTGCCTCAGCCAAATATTTACCTTAAATTGGGTTTTTTTGTAAATTTCCCATTCAAATGTGGTCAAACCTAAAATCCAACTTCACCATTATCTTCCATAGGTCCAAATTAGGTTTTTAGCAAAATTTGGACCTAAGGGGAACTCATCTTGACCTACTTTGCAAACAGGTCCAGGCAATTACATTTCTACCCTTATCTTTTGAAAACCTCTACAGAAACCCCCCTACCTTCCTCGTCATTCTTTGCAATTAGGTCCCTCTACCATTATAGTAGAGTGAATTCTACTTCGATGAGGTTTCAAAGGCAAGAACTCTTTGCTCTCTCAGAGAATTCCCTTCAAAATTGAAAGGGAAATTCTCTGAGAAATCTCCTCCAATGTGAACCCCTTGATGAGACCTAATTCCTACCCAATCTCTCATGCGAACGCATGAGAGATTTGGGTCTCTCTGAGCTTCCATCTCCGACGACATTGCCATGCTCCAGGGCCTATGTAAGAAACCCTAATTCATTCCGCACCTCCTCAGCTTGGATTTGGGCCGGTCCACCCCACTTTCTTCTCTCCTCGCTGGCCACAACTTCTCCGCAAGCTCCGGTGGCTCCATCCTCTCTCTCTCTCGTTGCCCAACCACAATACCAGTGGTTGGGTTACCTTCCTCTCAATCATCCGTGTCGGCCACACCAGACTAGACACTGCCTCTGCCCCTGTCGTCGCCGCTGCCTCACCTACGGAGAGCTTCGTCACCTACGACGGCAACACAAGCCGGCCGCCATCCTTGCCTCCCTTCATCCTTAGACTAGGTCAGATAATTCCTCTCTCCCTCCTCTTCCTATTCCCTTTCTTTATTTCTTGAAACTATCCCTCGACGCTACAAATCACCACCACCTTCTTCATCTCCGGCCACACTCCGACGAGGCGTCCCCACCGCTCCGCACCTCCATTCGCCTTGCCAACCACTCCATAAGCATCGCCACACCTTACTAAATGTAACCCCTCACCTCACTCACCACACCACACACCCAAAACACCCCCCCCCAAACACACCCATACACACAGCCACAGCTTGCCCTAGATTTGCCACCACAACCACCCGCACGCCGCACCGACCCCCGCAACCGTTCACCGTGCCTCGACGAAGCTTCCTGAGCCTTCTGACGAGGCCGTAAGGCCATTTGCATGACTATAGGTACAGAAGCCTCTCCACCATTGAAACAAGCAAGTAGCTAGCTTGCATGCTCGTTCTACGTCTTCTCGCCCCAGGCTATGAGTCCCAGGGCATGCGGAATCTCTTCGCGCACAACCTCAGCCAAGCAATTGGCACTGACACCCCACGTAGCCACTACAATCAGGGAAGCTTCTGCTGCAGGCACTCGCAAAGAGAGGTGGGACATTTAGTCCCACCTCAGAAGCTGACAAGCGGATGCTATGAGATAAATTGTAAAAGTGACAGAGGCTTATCACCTCTTGACCACGTGGTGAGGTCCCACTTGCCCTCACAGCCTCGTCCGTGACCCACTGCCAGCATAGCTGGCTTGATCCGTATACCCGATCAACTTGCATTCCTCACCCACCACGCACACCGGTGGGCCTGGTCCCGGGCGCGTGTACCCGACCCGATTACCTGAGAAGGTTCTGGGAGAGCAAGCCTAAGAGAGAGAGGAAGAGAGATTGCGGGGGCATGTAGGGGTAGGTTTTGCTCTCTCAGGTAGGAGAAGAAGAAGAAGCCAAGGCAAAAGAGGGCTGAAGCCAATGAAGGACTGAAGAAGAAGAAGGCAAGGACTGAAGAGGAAGAAGCTGAAGAAGGGCTGAAGAGAAGGAAAGAAAGAAGAAGAAGAAGCCAAGAAGAAAGAGGAGCCACAATGACAGAAGGAAAAGAAGAAGAAGCCAAAGGCAAAAGAGAAGGAGAAGAAGCTAAAGGCAGAAAGGCAAAGGCACGAGAATAGAAGAAAGAAAAGAAAAGAAGAAGAAGGAAGCAGCCAGAGACAGATCAAAGAAGAGAGAAAAAGAAGAGAAATAGCACTGTAGCATCTATAAGTTTAAGATGTCTGATTCACAAATCAGACGTCCATTTTCTTTTGTGCTTGTCATCATATATTGACTTTTTGATTCTCTTGTGCTTACATTTCCTGCATTATAACTCTGAGTTTTCATTGCATATTAGATTCAATTTAAAAGTTGTGCTCTTGATTTTTAAACCCCAATTTGCTCCTTGTGTTCGACCTCGGATTTACAATTTCAAGTAATAAAATTTATTTGTTTTCGAGCAATTTCAACTATACTACGATGCATTAATTTTAACATTGATCTTGCCTCAGTAAACACGGTGGAAACACCTCGCCAGAGTGGTCACCGAACGTAGAGAAGATGAGGGTGGTCGCGTGAGTCGAGGGGATATTTTTGGGGTTTTTCAGGTGTAAGACTAACTGAAGGATCTAAACTAACTAAACTAACCCTAATCTAATAGACGAAGGGGGTAGAACAACACTAGTGTTGGTAGGTCGGTGCTGGGGAAGAAACACTCCGCTAGAGGGGGACAGCGACGATGATAGAGGTAGAGCGATGGCCACTGGTATTGCATGACCTGGAGGAAGGTGAGGAAGAAGAATCCACCATCGGTATTGCAGTCGAACGACAAGGATAGGTAGAGGAAGTTGCCAGAGCTTAAGGAGCTATTTGGCCGAAATAGAAGAGAGGAATGTGGGAATTTTTCAGCTGAAATCGAGCTTAGGGAACTCGGCGAGGTCTGGGGGTCTTTTTATAGGTCTTTAGAGACCTATTTGAGCTTGGGAAGCAAGCTTCCCAAGCTAGGAAATTCACCAGAGTTGGAAACTTGAAAGATACCTGAATCTCTCATGCATTTAGGTTGTAGGGTTCAAGGACAGGTGCATTGGAAAGGACTCCTCAAGGAATCTCCCTTCCAATTTCGGAACGGATTCATTGATCAGAGGAGGGGTTCTCTTCAATCAAAGGTCGCTAGAGTTATAGGATTAGGATTCTAGGGTGCCATGGACCTTTTTGTGAATAAGACAAAGAAGTTGGGGGGCCTTTTGTGAGGAATTCGAAAGCTTAGGGGCTATTGGAGATAAAGAAAGTTAGACTTGGACCAAAGTGCAAACTAGGTTGAAACAATCTTAGATTGGGCCCAAATTTCGATACAAACCTAATTTAGATTCAAGAAATCCAATGGTGAAGTTAGATTTAAGTTTTGACCATGTTTGAATGGATAAATTGCATGATTACCCAAATTAGGGTAAAAGTCTATTTGTGGCTCTATTTTCGGTCAAGACAGGTTCTGATGGTCAAATCAAAGGTGTCAAACCCTAGAGAATATTTTTTATGAATTTTAGAGGGTTTAGGTGAATTTTATCTTGACCAAAACCACAGTTATTTAAGTGGGTCTATTTTTAGGATTTCAGAAGTCATTTAATTCTCAAAACACGCGAAAACCCTTTTCTATCTGTACTAACCAACTTATTAGACTTGTAAGATCATTTGACCCTTAATTAACCCTTGAAGAAACCCATGGTTATTCTGCATTCATGATATGATGCTAAAATTCCAATTTTAACCTTGATTTCTTGTATTTCTCTCTGAAAGGATTTGCAATTAATTATGGCCTTCTGATGATTATGCAGGAGCATTTAATGATGGAATATGACTAAATAAAGGTAGATATGGTTGTTGATGATGTCATCATCAAGGGGTGTTGAAAGAGCGATCTTCGCTTTCGTTGAAAGCTTTAACATAAAATGATGTGTCGTATTTAATCGCATGGTAGAAAATCGCTTTCAAAACATTTTAATTTTCAGAATCTAACCACAAATAGTTAGGTCTTCTCCACAGGGAGGAATTAGACTATCAAAAATGAGTAATGATGCATCAATTAATCGGGAATATCAACTAATGTGCATGCTAATTAGTGTTCTCATTTCCAGCATAAATTCTCAATTTAGATAATTAATCAAGAATCTGAGGGTGCACACACAAAATCACCACCATGGAAATACCACAATTGCTATATTAAGACCAACAAGCATCATCAAATTTAATTAAATCATAATTTGTTCCCCATAACAGGGATACATGTTTGCTTAGTCATGACATGAATGTAATGTGATTGCATGCAATTCAATTAGAATTGAGGGACATTCATACAATTCTACCGTAATATAATAATAAGATAAATACGTGAATAGTGTATTTGACAATGGCATACCCCGTAAATTTTAATAGGAAAGAAAACAGGGGATTCTCCTTCTCTCTTGTGTGTCCGCGTGGAGAGGTGATCATCTGCTGGCTGGAGTTCAGTGGAGGTAAGTCGAAGGCCAGGCACCGTAACGGAGGTGGCGCGACGCTCTGAGGTGGACAGCGGTGGCCGGATGGTGGAGGTGAAGAACGCCGGTGTTGGGTTCTGTCGCACGGTTGTGGTGGCATGTGGCGTGGCCTACAGCTACGCGCTCACGCGTGGGTGAGTTGAGAGCGTTGCGTAGTGAGGGGGCACTGGGGGGCGCGAGGTGTGCTGCGCGGAAGGGGGAAGGGCACTACGCGCTTTGGGTTCTTCTCTTCATTGCAGCCATGGAAGAACGAAGGAGATGAAGAGGACGAAGTGGAGGAGGCCATGCATGTTGTCACTGGCCACTTGAGGGAGCGGCTGTGCTACGCGCGGTGAGGGTGCATTGTGGGGCACGACTGTGCTACACACAGTGAGGGGGCGTGCTTGGTGAAGGCAGCGGCTGGCAGGTGATGCTGCGCGCAATGAAGTGGTTTGCGGTGGAGTGTGGTTGCGCGTGCACGGAGAGGGAATGCTACTGTTGTGGTTTGCCTGCGGGTGCGTGGCCTGCGGTAAGGCCGAGTTTGGTGTGGCTTGCAAGGGCACGCCTGCAGGGCACGCGGTGGGAGGATGGTGCAGAACCTGCAGGGCTAGCGGTAGGAGAGGCTACGCTGCTTGCAGGGCACGTGACTGTGGTGTTGGAGAGCTTGCAAGCAGGCTAGAGGCACCATGCACGCCTTCTCCACAATGCACTCCCTCTCCACGGTGGTGAAGGTGGAGATGATCCCACCGGGGGAGAAAAGAAGACTCCTCTCACCAAAAACATCTTTTATCACCTCCCCCCCCAATCCGCAAGTTAAGGGATTTTTGAATCCCTTACTAAACTTAGCCGGCGACTGTTGGGGGAGGTGTTGTTGAGGTTGGCCGACTGTTGGGGAGGAGAAATTGCTTTTACCACCCTCTTCTTTGCAACATTATTCCTACAATAATGAAACATAAAATAATTACATACTAAGTTATAGAATGCGATAGAATAGATAAAAACTCAAGTAATGATGCATGCAATCATTCTATAATCTAATGTAGTTATTAACATACATAAAATGTAAGAATCAAGTTAACTTAGGCATAACAATAGTCCATTAAAATGGGCTCATCAGGTGTGGTGCGCTAAGCTACTCAAAAGTAAGAAAAACACACTAAAATTGAAACATGAGCTTGGAAGGCAAATATGAACTTGTATTGCTAGAAAGTGAAGTACATGTAGAGGAATGCTTCTTGCAAAAACAACAAACTAATAACTAATATAAAAGATAAAATGGAAGATAGAAGAAGAGAGGTATCCTCTAGTAAAAGCTTCAAGAAACCCTTGCTCCAACTGCGGCTACTCCTGCAGTTGAAAAGAACTTCTCTTTGGCTTCTTCTTTCAAATGGTCCTCCTCCAAGCCTCCTCCAAGGGTGGAGTCCACCACCCTTGTTCCTCCTCTTGCCTGGCCGTCTCCCTTTTGTGAAGAAGATCTCCTCCTTGCCGTGGCTAAGGGAGAAGAGAGAGGAAGAAGGCACCAAGGGGGCAGGTGGGTTGCCCCCTTGATCTTCTTCTCTCTTTCTTCTTCCTTGGCGTCGAGATGAGGTGGAGTATTGATGGTCCTAACTAATGGACGAGATGATTTTTTTGGTGGTAGTTAGGAGGGATATATATAGGAATGGAGGGGGATTGGCGTGTCCTTTGGGTGGATGGTTAGGATGATTTGATGGAGGTGGTTGGTGATCCTAGGGAGGAGGATAGTTGGTGCCACTTTAAGGGATGCAAGGGGGTGCTTATAGTTTGATTCGACCTCTTGGTGGACGTCCATGAGTGGAGAGATGCCTCCACTTTAGCACCAAAATAGGGGTTTCTAGAAGGTGAATTAGGTGTAGGGTAGGGATTGATTGTGGAGGTAGGTGTATCACTGGGATTGGGGTTCATTTTGGCGCCAATTCTAGGGTAGTTATTAGGTGGTTTTGGCACCACCTTTAGGTAGCCTTTGGTGGTGGTTGAGGGGCCAAGGGATGCCTATGTTGGTGCCAAAAGAGAAGGGAGGTGGACGTAGCTTAGGCGAACTATAGGTAGGCTTAGTTGGTGGAGCTAGTTAGGTGAGGTTTAGGGTTAGGTTTTGGTGTGAAGGAGATGCACTAGCTATGCTAGTAGAAAGTAGGGTTGGAGGCATTTGGAGCTAGTGTTTGAGGGAGAAGAGCTGGAGGTAGTCATCTTGAGCTTCACTAGAGCTAGTGGCTATTGAAAAAAGCTACATGGAACTACCTTAGTTGGCTTTGCTTGCTAGTTCTTTACTAGCTGCTATGCCAAGCTAAGATGAGCTGGCTTCTACTGATGTGAGCTGAGGTGACCTAGGTCTGATATTCCTGGGGAGGACCTAGCTAGATGGAGTAGCTAAGGTAGCTTAGCTCAACTAAGTTAAGCTAAGTGGAGTCCCTGGGAGCTAGACTTGAGCTGGCCTAAGCTGGTTAAGGTCATCTTCAGCTAACTAGGTCTAGCTAGTTGATAGTAGTAGCTAGTCCTAGTCAGGTTGAACTTCCAGTGAAGTCTTCTAAGCTGGAAGAGATGGAATAGAGCTGGGATCAACTATCTTTAGCTAGTTTGAGCTGCCATCCAGCTGAGGTGAGCTGAATGGAGCTAAAGTGAACTAACTAGGGCTACCATTTAGCTAAGATGAGCTGAATAAGCAAAGGGTGAGTTGATCCAGCTAGAAGGAGCTAGGATCCAGTTGGGATGAGCTGGATCTAGATGGGGTTCAGCTAAAATGAGTTGGATCAAACTAGGATTTTGTTGATAGGAGCTTCTTCTTCATCTTCTACTTTCCTAAGTGCCATGATTTGTGGGATCTAACATTCTGCCTAATCCTGACACTTAGATAAATGCATCAAAAATACATTAAAATGCAATGAATGCTTATCCTAGGTAAGTGCCTAAATGCAACCCAAAAACCCATTTGCAGAGTTCAAACCCTAAGAACTAGGTAGTTTTGGGGTATGAGAATGATGATAAACTAGCGTTTATCATACCCCCATGCTTATCTTTTGCTAGTCTCTTAGCAAAACTATTTTCGCAAAATGGAATTTCTGGGAAAAACTAATTTTTTTACTTTTGAGAGAAAGACTATGGGACTCTGGTTGATTGAAAAACTTGAAAGGCATGGGATTTGTTAAAGATAAAACCTCGATATTCGTCTTTGGATCCAAGAGTTAGAAGAATTGGGATCAGTGTATGTTTTAAAAATTCACAAATTAACTCATTGTTAATTCATATGACCTGAAATTTTTGTAGTTAGGATTTCTCTGGTTCTTGAATCCAATTCACAACTTGCATCAACTTTTAAAACCTTGTGTCTATGCTTGTGATTGCCAACTTTTATGAGGTCATGTTTTTGGTTTAAAGCTTTTTCTTCTTTTGAAACTCCCCCATGCTTATTCTTGGCTTAATCCAACAACAGATGTGTCGGGATCATCATTCCCGTCACCAATCCTCAAGGGGGCTCTGGAGCTGGTACTTCAGAATAGTACCGTCCAAGACACCACCTAGGAGCTCGCAATCCCATAACACAATGCGGTGTAAAGGAGCCCTCCTAGTGAACTCAAGCTCTTGCTCTAATGCTATGGGTAGAGCACCGTCCAAGACAATTGAGCTACAAAATTGCACCTTAATGCTCTATCTAAAGATGTGGAATATATATATATAAAGCAGTGCTGAGGCGATAATGAAAGAGCGATCTTCATTTTCGATAAAAAACTTTAGCATGAAATGACGTGTCGTTGTATTTAACCGCTTGGTAGAAAATCAATTTTCAAAACATTTTAATTCTCTGAATCTAACCACGAAAATAGTTAGGTCGTCTCCACAAGGAGGAATTAGCCTATTTAAACTAGTGAATCATGTCCTGTTTATTCGAGAATCTCAATGTGTATGCATACTAACTGGTGCACATGTTTTCAACATAATTTCTTGATTTAAAGAATTAATCAATAATGTAAGGGTGCACATGCAAAATCACCACCAATGAAATACCTGAATTACTATCTTAACACTGACAAGCATCTTCAAATTTAATTAAATTAGAATTTATTCCCTATAACAAATATACATGCTTGCTTATTCATGAGATGAATTTGACTGTATGCAATTCAATTAGAATTGAGGGACATGCATGCAAATTTACTGCAATATATTAAATAGATAAATAAATGAATAGAAGGTGCAATGGCAAAAGTGATAAATTTTAATACCCCCTTGCACTATTGCAAAATAAGGGAGATGGAGGAGGGCTCGCAAATAATGGAGAGGGAACGATTGAAGGCATGAAGCTCTGAGGAGGTAGAGGAAGGCGAGGCCGTTCCAACGAAGGTTGCAGCGATGGGAACGGTAGTCGGAGCTTTCACTGGCGACGAGGAGGGGCGACGGCAGTGGCTGCGGCTCGCCAGTGCGTGGGTTGTCGACGGCGGCAGTCGTGGACGTGAGTGGCCTCGTGAGAGTGAGGAGAGTTCAACAGTGTCGATGGAGTGGAGATTGGAGGCCTTTGGATGTGGCTACGTGGAGGTGGTTGGACACCACTTTGGGTTCCTTTCTATTGGCCGAGAAGAAGAAGATGAAGACCCGGCTGTGCGCGTGATGACTGGTGCGCACTCGAGCGCATGGAAGATGCTCTGAACACACGGTGGTAGGTGCGCATGCGGGCGAGCACAAGGCTACTGTGTGTGCTTGGGAAGTGATGACGGCGCACAGAGAAGATATTACTGCTGGCGGCGCTTGCATGCATGTGCACGGGAGGAGCGTAGGTGGCTGCTGCATGGAGGTGGACGAGTGCGCGCACTTCGGCTGCGCAAACTCACAGCTGAAGCACGGGCTTCGCTTGCTGCTGGTGCATGTGGAAGGTGATGTGTTGAGGAGGGGTGGCTGCCCACGATGATGGTGGATGGTGCTTGATACACACGAGGGCACACGCTATCGGTTGTACAGAGGTTGCATGTGGCCACGGGTAGACGATGGAGAAGAAGCCGATGAGGGTAGATGCGTGCAGTGCTTGGCTGTTGGGTTAAGGTGAGGAGCGGGGGCATGGTGGGTTAAGGTTGGGTGTTGGTTCCTGTGATGGTGAAACAGAGGAGGGAGTTTGAAGATGAAGAAGAAGAAGAAGATGAGGGAGCGATGGTTTGGAGATGTGCAAGGGGCCCGCATGTTGTCACCATGCGACCGATGAGAAGGAGAAGGAGTAGAGGTGCCGTACGCCTAAACCATGGTGTACGTCGAGTCCACAGTGCATGTAGGACCCATGGTGCTCGCCTCCTTCACGGTGGAGAATGAGAATTCGAGGCCATCCCCCCATTGAGAGAGAGAAGATATCTCCTAAGGGTTGTTCTACAGTTGGAGAAAAGCTCGACGTGGAGTGGGCGGTGTGTTAGGATAAGGGATGGGGATTGTTGCACAGGGGAAGGCGGTGCATGAGGAAGGGGGGGCGTTGGCTGGCCGTACACGTGCGCGAGAGGAGGTTTTATTTTATAAACTAATTATTTATATACAATAAGTTATAAAATGCAATAGAATATATGTAAACATAAGTAATGATGTATACAATAATTCTATGACCTAATGCAGTTATTAATGAACATAAAATGTAAGAATAAAGTTAACTTAGGCGTAACAATAGTCCATTAAAATGGACTCATCAAATACCCTCATGCCTAAGTGATGAGAGCCTCATCATGAGCCATAACTAGCTCATTTTGACCCAATAAAGAAGATAAAAGCTCCTACATAACCTAGAAGAAGGCTTAACTGAAGGAACAAGTGCTCTGAGAAGAAAACATGAAATAAAGGTTAAAACTGCAATTTTACCATTGCAGTACATAAACGGGATTTCTCAGAAGCAAAACATAGGTCAAATGGTCCAAATAAGATAAAAAGTGGGTTGAATTAATCAAAAATGGGTTTATGTGCAATCTAAGAATTAAATGACACTTGGTAACCCTAAAATAGACCCGCTTAAATTAACAAGGTTCCGGTCAGAATAAAAATCAAGCAAACCCTCTAAAAATCATAGAAAAACATCCTCTAGGGTTTAGAACACTTAATTTGGCCTTTGGAACCTAGTTTGACCTAGATTAGGGTCTTAGCTCTTCAATTAACCTAATTTGGGTTTTTACGCAAAATGTCCAGTCAAACGAGGTCAAACCTAAAATCCAACTTCACCATTGGATTCTTTAGGTCCAAATTAGGTTTGTACCAAAATTTGGACCTAAGGGGAGGTCATCTTGACCTACTTTGCAAGTTAGTACACCCAAATCACAAATAGGTCCCTATCTTTTGAATATCCTTGCAGAGAGCCCCCTAGGTTCTTCGCCTTCTTTGCAAACCGGTCCTGCCGCCATTGCTAGGCAGAACCGAGCTCCGACGAAGTTTCGAGAGAGATTGCTCTCTAATTCCTCAGAGATTCTCTGAGGAATTCCCTTCTAAAGCCAATCAAATTCGCTGGCGTGAACCCAATGTTCGCACGAGAGATTTGGGTATCTTTCTTCCTTCCAACTCCGGCGAGCCGGCTGACCTAATTGCACGTTTTTCACGCACTGATAGGAGCGGCCAGCACCTATAAAACACCCCCCGGACCCGGCCGCTCATCTTAAGCTTGATTTTGACGGAGATCCCCTCCAAATTTCTTCTCTCCCATCTCCGGCCAAACGACCCACAAGCTCCGGCGACTGCCTTCCCTCCTTCTCGTCACTCTGCTGCCATACCAGCAGCAGAGTCCTCTCCGCCTCTTCCTCCCGCGGCGCGCTGTACCCTGCGCGCAAGCTCCTGACCTCATCTTCGTCGCCGCTTCCTCCCCCAGGGTCTTTCTTCCCCGACGACGGCAGTCACGAGCCGTCCTCTCCGCCGCCTCCCTTCCCTCCAGACAACCCCAAATACGTTCTCCACCCTCTCCTCTCTCTTTTCCCCCTGTTATCTCCCTTGATCGCCCTTCGACAGACGCTAACCATCTCCATCATCTTCGCCTCCGACCACACTCCGGCGAGTCGCCCACACCACTCCAGCCCTCCACACGGCTCGCCAACCACCTCGAAAGCTCCGCCTCACCTCCAGGAACACACTCCACCCTACCACTGTCACTCCAGCCCTCCACAATCACCCCCCGACCAACCCACCATCTCCGGCCACAGGTTGACCTCGGCACGCACGCCTAGGCCGACCTGCGGCCTGCAGCACTGCCCACCGCCTTCGCCGTGCCACGGCGAAGGTCTCTAGCTATTCTGATTTGGCCGAGAGGCGCGTTTTGTGTATGACAGGGTTTGAGCCGCTGCCGCCATGGACGACCTCTGATGAAGCTCCCACGAAGCTCCAGGCACCCGGTCTTCCAGGCTACAGGTGCTGCATACTAGCGCGAGTGTCGCGAGGTGAACGAGTCCAGCCAAGGAGCGCTAGCAGAGCCAGCAGCTGCGGGGCAATCGCACGACGAGGCTTCTGCAGGCGCGCGTGAAGGCGAGACCAGATAGTCCCACATCGTGGGATTGCAACCGTCAGGTACCATATAAGTTGTTTTTGCGTTTTACTCTTATCGCCTCAGTAAGCACAGGGGTGAGGTCCCTCACTGACCCCACCCGCCTCGTCCGCGGCCTGACCACGCGGACCTGGCGGATCCGACCCGACCTAGACCTACGCACTCCTCGCGCATCACACACCTGCAGGTGCGCCTGGTCCCGGGTACGATCCGACCCGATTAAGACTGTGGCTCTGGTAGAGCGGTTTGAGTGAATTGCTTGAGAGAGAGAGACGCGCGGGTAGAGGGAGAAGGGTTAGGTTTTGCTCCTGTGCAGGCAAGCTGATCGCAGGAGAAGGACTTGGCCGCTGCAGAAGAAGGAAAAGCAAGCCAAAGAAGAAGAAGAAGGCAACGAAGAAAGGAGGAGCAAGACAGAAGAAGAAAGAAAGAAGTCTTCGCAGAGAAGAAGGAGGACAAGGGAAGATTGCAAAGAGATCAGAAAGGCAAAGCAGAAGAAGGAAGAGAGAAAGAAAGATCACATTTAAGACGTCTGATACATAAATCAGACGTCTAATTCTATTTTTTACATCTTTTTTAAAACTCTTTGAATCAATTATATTTGCATTTAACAATTGTATTCTTGGGTTTTACAAAGTACTGAGTTTGCTCCCTGTGTTCGACCTCGGATACTCTAGTTGTTCGAGTAATAAAATTGTTTATATTTGTTTAAACGTTTTGTCGGTTCTACTACAATGTAATACGCCTTTAAATCCGCACAAAAACGTTGACAACACTAAGATTTGCTGGTCCCTAGCAAAAGTGAAGAGTAATCAGAAGATTTCCTCTTTCCTTATTCCAAAAATTTAGAGATCCAGACTCATGTGAAGTGATAGTAGCCTAAGTAACGGATTTAAGTGAAAAGCCAACTTACATTTGAAGTTCACACTTAACCCTTGATAAATACTTCTATCGGGATAGGCAACTACTTCCCTTGGGGATAAAGCAGAAGATAATTTGTAATTTGACCCCAGCTTTTTGGCTTAGGTAGAAGATATCGAGTTGAATGGATTTGTATTTGGTGGCACACACTCATCTGGTGCTACATGTAATCTAGTACTACAAACTCTAGATCTCTAGACTATTAAATAAGTCAACTCGGAGAGAGGCTAAATATCTGTGCTCTCTTGATATTCCTTTGTACTCACTCTTTTCCTTCTTTTCTTTCTGAGATCACAATTCTCACTAGATTTGGTAAATGTACTCATTGTTTGGTGGCTTCACATGGCATTCACACTTCAATTAAAGTCCTAGTAACTCTACAACTAAGTTAGAGTCCTCAGCCAGTATTCAGGCGATCAGAAATACTGAAAGGTAGGTATGGCTCATATTTGGTGGATCACGATGGGTGTTTTTGTTACTTCAGAAACATCGTCACGAAGATAAAACTATAAACTTGGACTCGTTTATTTTTCTTTTCTCTCTCTCTTTTCAATTTTTTTTTTAATATAATTGTTTCCCTTTTTTCCTTTTTTTTCTTCTTTTCTCTTCTTTATAAATCAACATAACACGACACAGATTTTTATTTATGAGGCATTATTAGGGATGATGATGGTCAAGAGGATATTGTGTGGCTTATTTGGTGGAAGTACCTACTTTCGGCACTAAGAAGGAATGAATAGGACAAGCGTATTTCTATCCTTTGACACTATTACCCTCATTCAGCCAAGGACTCTATGAAGGACGGTCGTAACCATCTACCATAGTCATAGATTTATTAAGACTCAATCTCTGTGTCTCAACCTTATTTGGTGACTCTCAGGAATTCACGCAAGCAGGAATAGAGAGCGAAAACTATGCCTAACTTTGAGGTATCATCATCTAATTGTCCAAATCTTAAGAGTCCTTGTACTAGACTTAGCGCACCAGTAATCTCTCTACTTTCTTCTCACAAATATGAGGTGGATGTACTAGAAGATAGTATGCTTGACTCCCTATTAATTGTCCTAGGGTTCAGTAGACTAAATATGATTATTGGTTTTCTTCAAAGATCCATTACCCAGTTTACGTGCAAGTGAAGTAAATGTACTGGATTCTAAACTTAAGAAACAATTTAAGAAGAAAAATCTTTAATGACAAAGATGTTTTGCTAGGGACTAACAAATTTAGATCAAGAAATTATATATATATATATATGCTAACCAAAATGCATGAATACGTCTTAAAATGCAAAATGCACCCCCCATGCCTAACTCCTACAATGTCCTCATTGTAAAATTAAAACAGGGGGAGGAAGGAAATCACCTGATGATGGTGTTATTCAGAATGCTGGGTTGCCTCCCAAGAAGCGCTGCATTTTTTGTCAGCAGCCAGACTTATAGGGAACCTGTAAGTCTGGTTCCATACAGAAAAAGCTAGGCCTTAAAAATATGCATAATAGTGCGGGCCTAGAAAATAGGTAGCCACGGATGTTGGTGAGCTGATGATGCAGTGTGATTCCAAATGCTCGCCAAAAGATATGAAAATAGAGAACCTCGTAGGCTACCTGGGGAGGTCTAGGGATAACAAAAGGAATATGAAAAGGGACCTCCCAAAACGGAATAAGTGGAGGATAACAAGGATCCTCCCAAGCAGGACGGGTTTTAAAAGATATAAACATAAATTATTTCAAACCCTTGAATGGTGAGACTAAAAGTACAAGCATCAATCCATACTTGCCATTCTACCTGAGGATGTACTGGCCTGATATGTTCTCCAGAAAGAATGTACATGAGCAAAGATCTGAGCCAAGGATCGGTTAGGGAGTGTAAGGATTGTTTGTGCTATTGGAAGGTAATGATTAAGTCCAATGAGGGCTTAGTCGGTGTCAGGTCCAAGTCCAACAACGATTCAGATTGTGTATTCTCCCTAACAATTGGAGAAAAATTCACGTCACCCTGCCTAGCATTAATGATCGGAGTCATATTTTCACCTTCTAGTATATATGAATCAATGGTGGACTCTAAATTATATTCCTTTGATGGCAGGGTCAAAGTAACAGAATCATTATCATTAATCTTATCCCCGAATTCTTTTGGTTCGCTTGAGTTTTTGTTGGGGTGTATATGTGATTCACCAGTAAAGAGAGGAGTTGCTTCAGTGTCATCAATTATTTCTGACGGAGGATCCATCTTAATGTTTTTGGAGTAAGCCTATTTCACACAATTCTTTATTCTTCTCGGGGCATAAATCCTCAATTGACGTGTTTTGTCCCTGAGAGTCTCCCCTAGGCTTCTCATTATTGTGTTTGTCCTCCTCTAATATCAACTCATGGTTTGATGGAGGATGACTCTCAAAAGAAGGGAGGAATCTGGATTTCACCAGATTGTAAGTCCTTGAATAACAAATAATCTCCCTGTGATTCACTCCATATTTTCAGTCCGGGTTCCTCCATTAGGTCATCCTCGTCCTCTAAAATAGACTCTTTATATCCCTGAGACCAAAATTGATCTAATTCATCCTCCATTCCCTTAGGGTCACCTTCATTAGGTGCATTTAAATCCTCAGGATGCTGAATGGTAGGTGTTGATTCCCTAAGTGGAGGGTCAGGATTAGGCTCACTAAGGGTAGAATGGGATTCCACCAGATAATTAATAGGGGAAGTGATATGAACAATACGACCTTGACCTGGGTTATCAGGGGTAAGGAAAATACTGTCATTGGGGTCAAGGTCCTCAAGAGGTACCATCTTCCCTTTCTTTTGACTCCAATATAGCTCGGGTGGATAATTACTAGGATCGTTCTCCTCTAGTGGCCGTGTCTTATTAAGAGAGTCTAAGTGATAGCTACATAAATTGGGATCCCTATTGTCATTAGTTTCCTCAGAACTATTTTCATGATCACGTTCGTATGGGTAGGGATCAGAATTACTGGGAAGAGCATAGCTAAGCTATCTTATTTCTTTGTTTAATTGTTGACTATTCCTTAACATCTCTCCCATAGATTCCATCATTTTCTTTTGTTGTTTTTGCATTTTTATCATAAAAGAGGAGAGGCTACTACTATCAGATTGGGGATGATAGCCAATTTCAAGCTCTGGTTGCCTAGGGGTATCAGTCCAACCTCGATACGGAAAATCATGAAGGGTGTGAGGGTTGGGTGTTTGCATAGTAGTAGGGATTCCAAGGTTGGAAAATCCCGCTCCTAGGCTCTACTCAAAAGTAGGAGTTATCAGGCCAGTACTCCCAGGATTGGAATATGAATGATCCCATGAATTGTCAATGTACCCATCAAAGGATGGATACGTGATTGTATCGCAAAAATACACCTACAATAGTGCCTTCTTGTGCTATTTCCTAGCATTACCAATGCATATTAGGGTTCCATAATCGCATTTGTAAAAATACATGCATGCATGCATGCATTTAATTGAGAGGGGAGGAGAATAAAATAAATGGCCTCGCAATTTACATTTTTCCTCAAGTGCATCTTTGCAAAATTCACCATCTTTTTAGTTTTATTTCACTTGATTTTGAAATCTTCCCTGCGGCTACATGGAGCATCTTCTTCTTCTCCTCGCACCATTCCCTGCTCACGCCCCTCCCTGCCAGCAGCATACATGATCTCCCTACCATGAGCCATCCTTGAGCCATGCACAGCCAGGGCATGGCTGTGCATGGCTTTCTTCTTCTATAAAAAGGCCACGAATTCTTCTCCATCAGCAGCCTGGTCCTCCATGTCAAAAGAACCCACAGCACTTCTTCCAGGCCACCATCTCCTCCCTCTCCCTCCACATGCTAGCCCTCATCGGAGACACTCGGCGGACAAGAGTCTTCACTGTGGTGAGCACCCACCACCGTGAAACCACCACTGGCTAGCTCTTCAAAGAGCAGGTGGGCGTGGTGGCCTTCTTCACTGTTTTCACCTTCCACACCACTTCAGCCATTGCCGCAGGCTTCAAGCTTGAAGCTCAAAGCTCCAGCAGCAACGGCAAGGCGGCAGCAGCAGCACAGCAGCAGTAGCAGCCCCAGCCCATTCCGCGAAAGCCTGCAGGCCGCCCTCACCTCCGCACGCACCTGCAGGCCTCTCCGCCTCCTGCTTCTTCGCTCTGTTGCGCTCTCTCTTCCACCCATAACCAGCCATTTCGTACCTCTGCAGCGGCCGGCCAAGCGCCCCAGCGCACCCCTGCAGCACCTGCAAGCTTCCACGCGTGCCTGCAGACACCATTGCCCCCTGCTTCTCCACTCTGTCGCGAACTTCTCCGCGCCCACAATCGACCAGCGCAAACCTTCTTCCTCGCGCGCCAGCCATGAGCCGGCCGCACTCATAGCACCTGCAGCTCCTGGTCACGCGGCTTGCCCGACCACTGTAGCCACTGTTCACGCATTTCTGCGCGACATGTGGCTACAGTGGGGTGACCGGTGAGTTTCTCACTTTACCGGTCACCCGACGCGCCGAAACTGGCCACAACCCGCACACGCGTCTCCGCCCACGTCGCTCGCACCCGCCCGCGTACCTCAGCATCGCCCGCCTCTCCCAACGCCTGCCTTCGCCCACTTCCTTCACCGCATGCACCTGCGAGTGCCAGCGCCTGCTGTCCACGCAGCGCGGTGCACTGCGGCCTCCTTTGCGTGCGGCCACTCCCTCCAGCGCACTCTTCTCTACCCGCATACGCGCCTGCACGCACGCGCCTGGAAGCCTCTAGATGACGCTCTGAAGCTGCGGACGTCTTAACTCGCCTCCCTCACCTCCAGCAGCGCGATTGCTCTCTCTCTCTCTCCCACTCTCTCTCCCCCTCTCTCTCTCACAACACTCTCTTTACCGACTCTCACACACACATACACTCACACTTCCACACACACACACACACCTATACACTATTATATACATATATATATATGTTTACATATATATATTGATATATATATATAAATATATGTATATATATAAATATATGTATATATATATATATTGATATATATATATATATAAATATATGTATATATATATATATATTGATATATATATATATATGCATATATTTATATATATATATATACTTATATTTATACGTATAGTAGTACCTATGTACTTATGTATTAGTATACATACATACATGCATATATATATATCTATACATATAACTATCTATACATATACTATATATATATATATATATATATACATATATACATATATAACTGCATATATATACCTATATATTTATAACCATATATATATATAGATATATTTACATATATACATATATATATATATTTTCACGTTACTTATCATACGTGGTATTACGGGAATATCTGCACCAGTTGCTGATATTCCCTGATACACGCATACAAAAAGCGTGTTCGCCTTCATCTTCCACCATCCATCCTACACCTTACACGTGGCACTTCCTCCTGTTGGTTGCGTCTTTCTAGACAACAATCGACTCAACACTGTGCTACACTCCATCTCCGCCTCCACCCCACCCCTTTATACATATATAGTATATATATACATATCTATACTATATTTACTTTATTTCTATTTCTCTTGCATGCCAATAAGAAGATAAAAAATATATATAAAAGAGAAAAGATAATCCTTGACTTGCAGGTACTCCATCTTGCGAGTAGCAAGATCCATTTTGGAACCCTGTTTTGGCTCAAAGCCAAGAACCCAATTTTGAGTGTGTGCCTCAAGGACAAAGATTACCAAAAAAAAATCTAAACAGAAAAAAACACCAAAAACACAATAAACAAACGGAAGAGATTCGTTGTAGGAAAGGCGTAGAAACTTGACTTGTAACCCCACTTCCCTGAGTTCGACCCTGGGCCTAAAAGTGACCAAGATAAAATCAACTAGGCCAGGTTAAAAATTTTGTACAGAGATGGTTAGGTTCGATTTAGGTAAACCACTAAACACACTTCAACAATAAAATCACCACATTAACAACCTATTCGAGTCCGACACCAATACGCTCAGGGCATGGGATCCTGGTTAAAATGATAGAAGGATAGTCCATTTCTTTCAATTAAACAGGTTGAGCTCTCTTAGGATTTAAAAGAAATCAGAAACTTCCTAGAGAGCTCTACCATTGTCAAAACAAACTCAAATATAGTGAGATCTATTTTTAGTAGATTCTAGGTCTTAACTATTCAGTTGGTGGCCAAACAAGTTTTGCAAGAATTACGCTTCCTAGGCCGACCTTCGTTGGTGCCTACAACCTACTCGCAAGGGATGGAAGTCTCAAATCGAGCCCACGCATGAGGAACTGAAGTAACTTGGTGGATAAGCTTGTTGACTTCTGACTAACTTCCCTTGTGGTGCAAAGAGGAGAGGTATAAATTTATCTAGTGACCTTATGTGTGAGGTGCACAGTGTCTTAGGTGTGCAATCATATGTTCGTGTTTTGAGTTTTGAAATCTTGCAACCAAGATCCTTTTGCACACAATTTTAAGTCACAGATTTTAAGGTCCAACCTCTTGGCAGTCCCAATTTTTAAAGTGACCACTGAATTAATTCAATTCAAGCACTTTAGTGGTCTTAGCTTTAGGTTCAATGCAGATGCATGACAAGTAATTGATGCTCAAGAAAAAGACGTACCTTACTCCAGCTTTCTTCAATGCGGGGATGTTTTCAATGCAAAAAGAAAAGATAGACGTTGCTCCTTCAATCCTAGATGGTCTCCCCATAGATATGCAACTTCTAGCAGGTACTTCAAATATATATATTTTTTAATAATAATAATAAGCAAACAAACCTAATCTAACTAACTAACCAACATGCAGTTCAAACAATTCGAATAATCCTATAATCTAAATAAAATGGGAACACACTCTCAAAAATACGCTCCCGCATACAAGAGCGATAAGAAATAAAGAAACACTAGGAACACATTCCCAAAAATATCCAACAAGTGTCCACAAAACAAAAATTAAGTTCTAATGTCTATCTAAACTAAATCTAAACTACGATATAAAGACTAAATCAAAAAAAGACCCCTCCGTACACCTACATGCATGGGATCAACGCCCACAAGCACCCATTGTTGGCCTCCAGGTGGTGTCAAGGTCCACCAAAAAGATCGCATCCGCTGTGCACGCTCGTCGTGTTTGTTGCGTGTTTTTGCACAGATAAAGATCCACAGTTAGTAATTCAGAAAAGCTTTCCAAATAGCATAATAATAATATAAAATTCCTAAAAAATCTAATAGGCATGTTTCCTCCCTGGCAATGGTGCCATTTGAAAGAGCAAACTTTATTTTCGATAAAAACTTTAGCATGAAATGACGTGTCGTATTTAATCGTGTGGTAGAAAATCACTTTTCAAAACATTTTAATTCTCAGAATCTAACCATGAAAATAGTTAGGTCATCTCCACAGGGGGGAATTAACCTATTTAAACTAGTGAATCATGTCTTGTTTATTCGGAAATCTCTGTGTTTGCATACTAACTGGTGCACATGTTTTCAACATAATTTCTTGATTTAAAGAATTAATCAATAATGTAAGGGTGCACATGAAAAATCACCACCAATGAAATACCTGAATTACTATCTTAATGCTAACAAGCATCATTAAATTTAATTAAATCAGAATTTGTTCCCTATAACAAATATACATGCTTGCTTATTCAAGAGATGAATTTGACTATATGCAATTCAATTAGAATTGAGGGACATGCATGCAAATTTACTGCAATATATTAAATAGATAAATAAATGAATATGAGAAGCTACAATGGAAAAAGTGGTAAATTTTAATACCCCCTTGCACTTTGCAAAACAGGGGAGATGGAAGGAGGGCTTGCACACGATGGAGAGGGCACGGCTGAAGGCATGAAGCTCCGAGGAGGTCGAGGAAGGCGAGGCCATTCCAATGAAGGTCGTGACAATGGGAACGGTAGCCGGAGCTCTCACAGGCGATGAGGAGGGGCGACGGTGGTGGCTGCGGCTCACCGGTGCGTGGGTTGTCGACGGCGGCAATCGTGGTCGTGAGTGGCCTCGTGAGAGTGAGGAGAGTTCAACGGTGTCGATGGAGCGGAGATTGGAGGCCTTTGGATGTGGCTGCGTGGAGGTGGTTGGATGCCACTTTAGGTTCCTTTCTGTTGGCCGAGAAGAAGAAGATGAAGACCCGACTGTGCTCGTGGTGACTGGTGCACGCTTGGGCACGTGGAAGGTGCTATGCACGCATGGTGGCAGGTGCACACGCAGGCAAGCGCAAGGCTATTACGTGTGTGAGAGAAGCGGTGACGACACGCTGAGAAGATACTATTGCTGGTGGTACTCGCATGCATGCACACGCGAGGAGTGCGGGTGGCTGCTGCACGGAGGTGGACGGATGCACGCACTTTGGCTGCGCATGCTCGCGGCTGAAGCGCGGGCTTCTCTTGTTGCTTGTGAAAGTGGAAGGTGATGCATTGAGGAGGGGTGGCTGCCCACGATGATGGTGGATGGTGCTTGCTACACGCGAGGGCACACACGCTGTTAGTTGCACAGAGGCTGCATGTGGCCGCGGGTTGACGATGGAAAAGTCGATGAGGGTAGATGTGTGCAGTGCATGGCTGTTGGGTTAAGGTGAGGGGCGGGGGCATGGTAGGTTAAGGTTGGGTGTTGGTTCTTGTGATGGTGAAACAGAGGAGGGAGTTTGAAGACGAAGAAGAGGAAGCAATGGTTTGGTGATGTGGAAGGAGGCCGCACGCTGTCACCATGCAACCGACGAGAAGGAGGAGCAGAGGTGCAGTACACCTAAACCATGATGTATGCCGAGTCCACAGTGCATGCAGGATCCATGGTGCTCACCTCCTTCACAGTGGAGAATGAGAATCCGAGGCCTTCCCCCTGCTTAGAGAGAGAAGATATCTCCTAAGGGTTGTTCTACGGTTGGAGGAAAGCTCGGCGTGGAGTGGGCGATGCATTAGGATAAGGGATGGGGATTGTTGCGTGGGGGAAGGTGATGCATGAAGAAGGGGGGCGGCGGCTGGCCGCATGTGTGCACGAGAGGAGGTTTTATTTTATAAACTAATTATTTCTATACAATAAGTTATAAAATGCAATAGAATATATGTAAACATAAGTAATGATGTATGCAATAATTCTATGACCTAATGTAGTTATTAACAAACATAAAATGTAAGAATAAAGTTAACTTAGGCATAATAATAGCCTATTAAAATGGACTCATCAGGTAACATGTTGTCATCGTGTCCTCAAAGGAGGCATTTTCCTCCTCGGCGGTGGGAACTCAAACCAATGATCTGCTTCAAATTTTACCAGGGCCAAACAGGGGTTTTCTTCTAATTTCTACATGTTTTTTAAGGTGTTGGCTTGTGTATGAATTTTGACACAAGAATTTTGTCAGAATTGCAAGTTTTTGAATCGGAAGCTAAGCCAGATAATTTCCAGGTTACAAAAAAAGATCAAGTCACCTAAATCATCACGGGTTCAAGTGGAATTAAGAGAAAGATACTCGATCTAGTCTAGAAATTAGACCCAGAGATTCTAACAATCAGATCTTAATCTTAATCCCTAGTTTGTTAAAGATTAAATCCCTTGTACCTCAAAATGAATTTTTCAACCTTAGTTCCATTTTTCAAAATTTTCCTCAAAAAGTTTTACGATTTTTCTGTAATGAGATGCATGCAAAAGAAAGAAAATACATATTTTTTAGGTTTTGAAAATCCTAAATCGATCTTCAAAATTTAGAAACACCCCCCTATGCTTATGATATGTAATGTCCTCATGCATTAGGAGGGAAAAATGGATCACCTTAGTGAAAGGCAGTCGGGCGTAGGATAGTTAAAACCTGGAAAAAGAAAGAGAAAAAGAAAGCAGGAAAAATGATGGGGTACCTCCCATTTAGTGCTATCTTTTACATCCCATGAGCTAGGCATGAAATGATGCACGGAAAATGGAAAATCATGTAAATAATTGGACACTTGAATGTCCTCAAGAAATGAGTTTTCCTCAAGATCCATAAAAAGATGATTGGTAAAGAAATAGGTATCCAAATGAAATGGAAAGATGGAAGAATGACTCGAGTCTAGCCATGGTTTGAGTTCATGTAAAATGCCAAACATGGGTGGGTCGGGTGGTAAGTCCAATGGAAAGGGATGAAGAAAGTAGTCAATGAGATGTAGGGTGGGTGAAGTTAGTGTAGATGTTTTTGGTGAAAAATTAGGAAGATTGAAAGAGTAAAAATCAAACCCTAGTTGATCTGAAAAGTCTTGGACCACATAATCATCCTTAGAATAGGAATCAATAAGATCCATATCCATAGTGGTCCGAGCTGAGTAAAATTTGATCAACATAGACTTCTCAAATACTACTTCCATTATATTATCAGTGTCCTCATAAATTTCATGGTCAATGGACCTCTTCGAAGCTTGAAATAAATCTAATGAGAAAGTCTGGTTACCACAACTTATATCCATTTTCCCAAAATGAGAATTGATATTAGCTATTGCGGTAATCAGAAAGGGTCTTCCAAGGATGGCATTAATGAGAGCCTATGGTACCTCTATGTCAAGGACCAGAAAATTAACTAGAAATAGATAATTCTGGACCTTGGCAATACTACCCTCAACAATTCCCCGCAGTTGAATGGTAGATCGGTCTTCCAATTGAAATTGAACCTTAGTAGGTTTAAAATCACCGAATCGAGATTCCTCAAATAAGATCGAGGGAATGATATTAATAGAGGTACCTAAGTTGAGAGGGGTGCGAAAAAAGGTGGTGTCATTTATGACAATCGAGATGAGTGATGCGCACGGATCCTTTTTTGTGAGAGGCAGCTTGCTCTGAACAACTGAACTTGCTATCTTTGAAAGGATGACCCTTCCTAGATTCTAGGCATGCCGCTTTTGAGTACATCTTTTTTTCAAAAATTTAGCATAGGCAGGGGTGGCATCTAGGACGGGGATATTAGTCTCGACTTGTCCAAATAAGTCCAAAAGATCTAGGTGAAAGGGATCTAATTTCTGATTAGAAGGATTGGATTGTAGTGCTAGAGAGTAAGAGATAGGATTTGAATCTAATGTTTTTGGTGTTTCCTTTTCTTCTTCCTGAGTGGGGTCAAGAGAGTCGATTTGCATAGGTTGAGAGTGGGTTTCATCAATTTGATTTGAAGGCCCTAAATCTGTGGTGGTTTTCCCACTCCTCAATGTATCTGCATATGCAGTTTGGTTGTCACGGGAAGAAGTGGGGGGCCTGTTGTTGATGGAAACTAAGTTTGTGCTAAGGTATCGCGTTAATAGGAGGCTAATTGTGTGGTTCTGATTTGGTGTCCACTCGGGTGTTGGTTCCTTTGATTGACAAAGTTTGGTGTGGGCTGGGATGGTGAATGTCCTGTAGGTCTTTGAATCGGAATAACCCCAACTTAATCATTGAGATTGTTAATAACACGGGTTATCTCCGTAGTTTTTCTTTGCATCTCTTGCAGGGTTTTAATCATCTGGGCATTGATGTCTTCTTGAGATGGCCCAGATTGATAAGTTTGATTTGAACCATACCCTCCAAACGGGTTTTGTTGTTGGCAAGGAATCAGATTGGTCCAGGAGTGAATCGGATAATTCCTTTAATTAGAGGAATTTTTTGAATTAGTCCTGGAAGGTGGAAACATTTTGAGTGGGGTAATGATTTGGATAAGTATAATTCCCCGTTGAACCATAGAAAGACTCGGAATAATGATTATACTCAGCACGGGCGGTATTTAGGTTATGCAAATTTTCTCTCTTTGGGGTGTTGAAGGGGTTTAATGTGGAACTCCTGGAGCTTGGGTAGGTTTGGCAAGTCTCCCTTGGTTGGCTAGGTTTGCTACATCCCTATTCAACTACTATTGATTAGCTTGTAGCTGAGCCATTATGGAGTAGAAATTAGGTGGGGGGGTCTAATTAAGTAGCTCCTGGGTGAAGGAAAAGTTAGCATGCAGGTTAGAGGACCCATTTTGATTTTCCATTTTTAAAGAAGAGGAAGAATGTAGGAGAAAGTCTTTTGTGAGGAAGGCAAAAATCAAGTGGTCTCTCCAAGTGTAGAGTTTGGACTACCGCCCGTGCAAAATTGAAGAAATGGTGAGGCGAGGAGGGAGAGATGAGAGAAGTGTGAAATCAAGTAATATAAAATTATACACCTAACTTAAATGTGACTCCCTAAAAAATAGCCTAAGACTTGATCTACCTAGAAAATAAAAAATCAATAGTGGATATTCATTCTCTCAACAAATTTGGCCAGGCTAAATAAGGGGAGGTTTGGGCCCAAGCATGTCCCAAGAAAATCACTGGGGGCTTGTGTAAACCCACGCCTAGTTGTTTGACACAACCCTTCAGTCTAGCACCAGATATAGATGAATGAATTGATATTAACTAAAGATAACTTAAGGCCTAGATAGTAACCTAAGTTTGATGAAACCTTAGGGGTCAAATTGCTATAGATTTTAACTAGGTTTAGGAATCTAAAGTGCACAAGGAATGTGATGGGTGTTAGTTGGGGTAATGCCCGATTATTTCTTTTTTATGTGTGTGCGAATTGGGTAGGAAGTGATGCCCAAGCCAAGTTAATAGGGGGTTTGCAAATAAGGATTTGTTGTTCAAGTGTTTTAGGGTTTTAATCAAGAATTTGTGTGTTTTAAGATTCTCTCTTGTTAAAAATTCAAATAAGGTTTTGAAGTTCCACAAATAATAACAATCAAGTTGTAGTTGATGGAGTTCAATTCCTTTAGAGTTGATGTGACTAAGAGAGAAATTGAAACCCTAAAGTTGAAAATTCTTATGCATGCAACTCCTAAATGAATCTCTTTTTAAAACTCTTTTGAGGCGATGGTCCAAAGAAGACAAACAACACCACCACCTGATAGCAAATCAAACAAGAAATCAAAAAATAATTTTTTTGAGATTTTAGAAAATTATTTAATATTTTTTGGAATTTTTCTTCTTACTAATGTCAAGAGACAGAATTGATGGATTCAGGGAATTTTATATGATGTATAAAATTTCTTAAGGTTTCCATAAATATAAAGTTTACCCAAATCTGTTAAGTAGAAAATTTTATAAAATTCATAAATAGTAAGAAAACAAGGTTTGACCCCTGTTCAATCCATGAATTTTTTAATTTTTTCTATTTAGCAAAATTTCTTGAAAATTGGACTCAAGGTTCCTGACTCAAAGGGGCTTCCCTGGATGAAACTTTCTGATTTTAGGAAGCTCCTAAGTACCTGAACCTGATTTTTGAAAATCAAACACCAATAAGATGAAGGTGGTGGAAAAGTGAAGCAAACAATCAACAAAATGAATTTTAGGGTTCCACCACCCTCAATTTTTCTTGTTTTTGATTTCTTTGGATAATTTAAATATTTTTTTGAGATTTTATTTTTGTTTTTGATGAGAAAAGGCCTAGGGTACCAACCTGAAGTATGTGGGAAGAAAAGAAACTTGAAGCTTCCACTCCAAGTGCTCCAAATCCTACTCCCACTCATGATTTGCACCTGAAATTAAAACAATCAAAATTTAGTAAAGATCAAGAAAGTTAGAGAGAGATAATTATGTGATTAAGCCATGCCTCCTCGGCAATGGTACCAAAAAGAGAGTGAGATTTTATGTGGTTTTTTAATTATAGAAATAATGTCGTTGAGACATGTAAATCTGTAATCAACTCTTAAATTTATAATACCTAGATAATGGAGTATCTAGAGTCATCCAAGAAGGCCAATTTGTTAATCACATGAATATTTCTCTCTTTCGCTTCTCAGATCCGTACTTTTTGTGATTTTTGATTTTGTTGTTTTTATATTTTTCAGAAACAATCGGGTTTGAGGTAACGAAATGAGAAGGCTTAATTATACTACAACTAACCCTAGGTGATAAGAATGGAGTCTTCTCCATTAAGCTCACCCTAGGCAAGTGCACCAAGGGTAATTAGGAGAGAAGGGGTGTGGTGCACTAAGCTGATCAAAAGCAAGAGAAACACACTAAAATTGAAACATGAACTTGGAAGGCAAATATGAACTTGTATTGCTAGAAAGTGAAGTATATGTAGAGGAATGCTTCTTGCAAAAACAACAAGCTACTAGCTAATACAAAAGATAAAATGGAAGATAGAAGAAGAGAGGTATCCTCTAGTAGAAGCTTAAAGAAACCCTTGCTCCAACTGTAGCTGCACCCACAGTTGAAAAGAACACTTCTCTTTGGCTTCTTCCTTCAAATGGTCCTCCTCCAAGCCTCCTCTAAGGGTGGACATGCACCACCCTTGTTCCTCCTCTTTCCTAGCCATTTTCCCTTTGTGAAGAAGATCTCCTCCTTGGTGTGGCTAAAGGAGAGGAAAGAGAGGAAGAAGGCACCAAGGGGGTGGGTGGGTTACCCCCTTGATCATCTTCTCTCTTTCTTCTTCCTTAGCATGGAGATGGGGTGGGGTATTGTTGGAACATAACAAATGGAAGAGATGATTTTTTTGGTGGTAGTTAGGAGGGATATATATAGGAATGGAGGGGGGGTTGGCGTGTCCTTTGGATGGATAGTTAGGATGATTTGATGGAGGTGGTTGGTGATCCTAGGGAGGAGGATAGTTGGCACCACTTTAAGGGATGCAAGGGGGGTGGTTATGGTTTGATTCCACCCCTTGGTGGACGTCCATGAGTGGAGAGATGCCTCCACTTTGGTGCCAAAATGGGGGTTTCTAGAAGGTGAATTAGGTGTAGAGTTGGGATTGATTGTGGAGGTAGGTGCATGGTTGGGATTGGGGTTCATTTTGGCGCCAATTCTAGGGTAGTTATTAGGTGGTTGTGGCACCACCTTTAGGTGGCCTTTGGTGGTGGTTGAGGGGCCAAGGGATGCCTATGTTGGTACCAAAAGAAAAGGAAGGTGGAGGTAGCTTAGGTGGACTATAGGTAGGCTTAGTTCGTGAAGCTACTTAGGTGAGGTTCAGGGTTAGGTTTTGGTGCGAAGGAGATGAACTAGCTAAGCTAGTAGGGAGTAGGGCTGGAGGGATTTGAAGCTAGGGTTTTGAGGGAGATGAGCAGGAGGTAGTCATCTTGAGATGCACTGGAGCTGGTGGCTCCTGAAGAGAGCTGCAAGGAGCTACCTTAGCTGGCTCCTTCATTCTTGCTACCTTAGCTGCAAGGAGCTACCTTTTTCTTGCTTATGGATTTTTCTTCATTCTTCTTCATATTTTCCAATTGGACTTCATATGCCATGAGGCTTCCAATTAACTCATCTAAGGAGAGAGTAGAAAGATCTTTTGCCTCTTGGATGGCTATGGTCTTTGGAGATCAATCGCTTGTAAGAGATCTCAAGATCTTCCTTACAAGCTTCTCTTCTTTCAGCTTGACTCCTAGGTTCTTTATGGGGTTAACAATTTCCCCAAACCTCATATACATATCCTTGATTGTTTTTCCTTTCTCCATCCTGAAACACTCATAATTTTCTATTAGAATAGAGATACAAGTTTCCTTTACATTGTTTGTACCTTCGTAGGTGACCTCGAGAGTGTTCCATATCTCAAATGCTGACTCGCACGCTAAGATGCGGTTGAATTCCTCCTTCGATAACACACAATACAGTGCATTCATCACCCTCGTGTTGCTCACGATGTTTTTCTTCTGATCCATTGTCCATGCTACTCCTTGCGGCTCTAGATCTAAGTATTTTTCTTGAATGAGGGTCCAAGCCTCCTCATCCATTGCTTTGAGGAAGACTTGCATCCTCCTCTTCCAATACGCATAGTCTGTCCCATCGAAATAGGGAGGACAGGTGGATGACTATCCTTCGGTGCGCCTTGATGTGGATGCCATTGCGAGTAAGAGTTTTTACTTCTCACTAGCTGCTCTGATACCAATTGATAGGATCGATGGAATATGGCTAACTACGCACACAAATACATAAGCATAATGTTGGTAATAACAAAAAGATTTGCACGATCAATTCAAATCACAAAAAATTGGCACACTATGTATAGTGGTTCCCCTCCCTTGGGTACTCCACTACCTAAGCCTCCCAACTTAGGGTTTTTAACCTGATCTCTCAACCCTGAGAGAATCAATTTACAAAATAAAGGTAATTAACGGGTTACCTCAACCCAAGTACAATAACGGGTTTGCTACAACCCAACGAGCAACAAGCTCAAAATACAAATAAGAACTGGTGTAAGAAAGAGAACTCTTACAATAAGAATTCCTATGCCTCCCAACAATAATTAAAATGAATACCAATTTGAGAGCCTAGGATGGACGTGAATCACTTCGTAGATGCGTGAGAAAAACACATCGTTGAGCTTGCAAGAATGTAGAGAAAGTGAATGGCAAGCTTCTTTCTCTCTTGAAAAAATGCTGGAAATTTGAAATATAGCTCTAGAATTTTTCTCTATTTCTTATATGCAAACTAAGGGTCCAAGGGTTTATTTATAGAGTTAGGACCTAGTTGGGACGTCTACTAGACGTTGGGGTTTAAATCCCAACGTTCACATTGTTGGAATTAATATTTCTGCCATTCAAAATTGAGCCAACAGCTAGCTGGTACCAGTACTAGAGTACCTATACCAGTACTAGCAGCTCACTGCCACCAGTACATGAGTCCTAGTACTGGTACTCATCATGGGTATCGGTACTTCTGACTCCCAGGTTTGGAATTCCTTGGGCACAGTAACCTACCTGTACCGGTACTCATCATGGGTACCAGTACTTGTAAGGTTCAGGCCAGAATTAAGCCTTCAACCTATGGCCAACATGTATCGGTACTCATGGTTAGTATCGGTACTTGTTGTTCATAGTTTCAGACGAATTCTCAAACTTGTGCCTTGCAAATACCAGTACTGATGAACAGTATCGATACTTGCTTACAAGTACATGTTTTAAGCGTTTTAATCCATTACGTACTTTGAAAACGAATGCCATATAAATCCTAATTTATCTCTAATTGATTTTTATGATCTAAGTTAAATTCTCTTGTTAAGAGGCATACAATCTATGAAAACCTAAACTAAAAAAACAAAGGATCGAAGATGATCTTCTTCTTCTCGATCCATCCTTGTCATCTTGCCTCCTCCTTGTCATCATTTTCTCTTTCTCATCATCATGCCTCCATCACTTTCTGTTTGCCTTGATCTTCACCTAAATCTGAAAAGAACTCAATTGCAAACATTAATCCATAATAATTTTGTTAACACCAAAACAAGATGTGGAACAAGGTTCCAACATGAGTCACGGACGAGGCATGGATAGGTGAGAGGGTCCTCACCCCATGTCAGGAGGCGATAAGCCCCTGACACATTTACAATTTATGCCGCTCTGTTTGCTCCAAAATGCCCGAGGTGGGACTAAAAGTTCCACTCACTTCGCGTGCACCCGCAGGAGATGCGCACGTAATTGCTGCAGCTGCAAGACCTTGCAGAGCTAATTACCTAGCTGAATGCGTGCATGATACCAATCCACGTAGCTTGGGACCTGGGGCCTGGAGCGCGGCTGCCTGGAGCGAAGGTTGCAAGCTTCTTCACGTCTGCTACAATGGCGGCGGAGGTCAGAACCCGTTCTCAAACAACACAACCTTGCGGCCTCATTAGAATGAGTAGGAGGCTTCATCGTGGCACGACGAAGATGAATTGAAGGTTGGTGTGCCGCAGGGTGGCCTAGGCATGTGTGCTTATGCTAGTCTGTGGCCGTGGTGATGGGTTTGATCGGGGGCAATGTGTGGAGGTTATGGCAGTCGATGGAGAGGGAGAAAGTGATCAGTTGAAGGTGGCAGAGCTTCTGAGGGGTTTGGCGAGGTGGATGGATGCGTGGAGTGACGAGGACACCTCACCAGTGGTCTGCCGAAGGTGGAGACGATGGTGGTGGTCTGTGGTTGTCAAGGGGTGTGCTGGGAAATAAAGAAGGGGAAAATACAGAGTAGAGAGAGAGGAAGGTATCTAACCTAGATTAAGGATGAAAGGATTGAGGATGGCGGATGGCATGTACCTGCCGCCACCGGAGACGAAGGTTCCAGTTAGAAGGGGGCAACGACGACGAATGGGTAGTTGGCGCATGCGCAAGTATGATGCAACGCAGATGAAGGAGGCGGAGATGACTATGCCACTGGTATTGTGGAAGAGCGATGAGAAGAGGAGGAATATGTCACCGGAGCTCACTGGATGTTTGGCCAGAGGAGAAGAGACGAAGTTGAGGGGTTGTCTCCAGCCAAACCAAGTTGAGGATGGACGACTGGGTTAGGGGACCTTTAAATAGCCTCTGGCAGAGGGCCTTGTGCTTGGAAGGCAAGCTTCCAAGCATGGCCATCCTCACCAGAGTAGGATTGCGAGAGATACTCAATTCTCTCATGTGTTCGCATGAGAGATTGGGTGACAATTAGGGCTTGAAATTGTGTTTATATGGTCAGGAATTCCTCAGAGAATCTCCCTTTCAAATTTGAGAGGGAGTCTCTGAGGAATCAAGGAGAACTTCTCGAATCCTTGCCGGAGTTGGACTCCTCTGCTGTAATGGTGGAGGGACCTAATTGCAAAGAATGGTGAGGAAGTTAGGGGGGTCTTTGCAATGGTTTTCAAAAGCTAGGGGTCTAAATGTAATTGGGCGGGACTGTTTTGCAAAGTGGGTCAAGGTGAACTCCCCTCAGATCCAAATTTTTGTATAAACCTAATTTGGACCCAAGGAATCCAATAGTGAAGTTGGATTTTAGGTTTGACCATGTTTGAATGGGCATTTTACACAAAAACCCAATTTAGGGCCAATATTTAGCAAGGACCCCTATTTAGGTCAAAATAGGTTCCAAAGGCCAAATTGAAGGTTCTAAATCCTAGAGGATATTTTTCCATGAATTTTAGAGGGTTTAGATGAATTTTATCCTCACCAGAACCTTGTTGAATTAAGTGGGTCTGTTTTAGAGTTATAAGAAGTCATTTATTTCCCAGATTAACCCTTTCTGATTGAACCAACCCACTTTTTATCTTATTAAGACTAATTAACCTATGTTTAGCCCATGAGAAATCCCATTGTGTACTACAATGGTAAAATTATAGCTTTACCCTTTGTTTCTTGCTTCTCTCAAACTGATTATTCCTTGAGTTAGGCCCTTTATTTTGTTATGTAGGAGCTTTTGTTCTCTTTTCTAGGTCAAAATGAGCTAGGTAGGGCTCATGATGGTGTTCTCATCATACCCCCATGACTAGCTTTTGCTAGTCCCTTAGAAAAATTTTAAGGTTTTAACTTTTATTCTAGACCATGACTTTCTGTCACAATTTATGATGAATGCTTTTTCTTTTTGATTTTGATTAGGTTAAAATGCCGATAGTAGGCCTAGAGGTACTCAAGTACCAACCAAGATCTGAACCTGACCAGCTCTAGCCTCGATCCTCTTCGAAGGTTTTTAAGGCCCGCAAGAACTATCCTAAAGTTCGATGGACTTCGCGATTAAAGCACTCGTGCTTGAGACATATTTTAGCCTTGGTTCAGTTTGCAGTGCATTTTTTTATAAGAGAGAGACAGAGGATTTATTTGTTTGGAGAGTTTTCTCTCACTTTTCTTTTTATTTCTAGCTTCGGATTGGCTTCTCAACACGATCTGTATCAGATTCCTTGTCCCCATCATCAATCCTCAAGGTCCCTGGCAATCAATGCTTCATGATAGCACCGCCCATGGCAACCCCCAGAACCCTAGTGATTAGCCCATAGTTGTGGGCTATTTAAGTATTTAAGTGCCTAGACATAAGGTTAATTCTAACATTTATTTAGCATAAATTAGGATGTAAATAGATTAATTCATATTTTTAATTTAATTACATAATCCATGCATTGCATTCATATTTTAAGTGCATTTAGAATTAGCTTAGAATGGCATTCATCTAATTAGTTAAGTAATTAGGTACATTGTTTTCGTTAACATAAAAGTTGAGGGTCTGTATATAAATAACCATAATATTTTAACATTATTTTATTTATTCTTCTTCTTGCAGGAACGGCTGCATTTCCTTCGACTGCCACTCCAATGCCATCAGCTGCCGCAATGAAGCCTGCATTCAAGGACGAGCAGAGAATGTGGATCTGCTCCCGCCTCTCCATTCAAATCTATGCAAGCGGCTACGAAAGGAGGAGGGAGGCAGCCGAGCTTGAGAGGCCTTCACCAACGACCCATCACTGTGCAGAGAGATCTTCTCTCTTCCATTCCACACCGCCGGCCTCAACCGTGGCAACGAGTCTCCACCACCGTGGGCGTGTGGTGTGACAGGCCACACCGCCATCCAGAGCTCGTCCGCATTATCGTGAGCACCTTAGCATGCATCTCCCTCACCGTCGTCACCAACAACCGCTCCCGCAGCCACTATACATTTTCATCTTCTCGGTCAGTTAAGACATCCGGGAAATTTCCCGGACGTCTGAAGCCACCCCCCCACTCTATTAGCAACCACCGTCCGCCCTCTTCACCTCCAGCACCTGAACTGCAACCTTGCCTGCTCACTCCACGCCGCTCGCACGCCCTCCAGCCGCACGCAAGGCAGGCACAGCCTCCACTGCACCCGTGCCTCCCGCGCCTTTAGCGTCTCACTACTCACGCCTGCACCACCACCCCTGCGACTGCAGCCTTCATCCATGCCCACCCACGCCTACAGCAACCGCGCTCACAAGCCGCGAGCGCACACCAACGCCTGCAACCTCACTCGTGCTCACCACCAACAGGCCGCGCACGTGCCTACGCCTCTAGCCAGCGTGCAGTAGCGCCTCCCGCAAGCTGCGGCATTCCCCCATGCCACGCCTTCCGCCTGCACGCGCCCCTGCTACGTCTCACCGCCACTTCCAGCGTGCGCTCTCTAGCACCGGCTGCAGCGCTTCCGCCAACAGAGCACGTACCCGCCTGCAGCGCACGTACTTACATCCAACAGCAGCTACAACACCTGTTGCAGCCACCTCCGCCAGAGCTCGTCCAGCCGGCTCCGGCCGCTGCGCGACACGCCACCACCACCGCTTCGAAGCCCTCGATCCAAGGAACTTCCTCCGAGCTTCCCTCGTCCGGCCATCCACTCCTCGTCGTGCACAGCAAAGGGGAAAAAATCCCTTGTTTTGCTAAAGTAAAATGGCTATTAATAATTACATTTTTTGCCATTGTCAATTTTTAATAATATTTTATTGATTCTGCATTGCGAAAAATATCCTCTAGTTACTCAGAATTGCTATTTCAGCATTGTTTCTTGATTCAACCTTAATCTGAAGGCAATTTTGGCTTGATTCTTGTCCAAACTAACTACGAACAAACGTTTTTAACTGGTGTGAATTTAAATACGTCATTGCCTCCCTGTGGATACGACCCGCTCTTCTGCGAGTGGTTATTTCTGTTTTTAAATATTGATTAGTCGATTTTTCCACCACATAAAACTACAAACGACTTCAAAGCGAAAAATCGATTCGTCAAATGGTGCCGTTGCCGGGGAGGCAACAGATGCAATAATTTCACCTGATTTTATTTTGATTATTTGTCAATTGCACAGTGATTTGACCATTTATTATTTTCTCTTCTGTGCGAGAAATTTATGCAAGAATCAGCCATTGTGAGAGGCGACCCTTGACGTCGCTAGAGGAGAATTGGACAAGCAATTTTGAAAAGGAGGAGAAGGATGAGGACACGGCGAACATCATTGTATATTAGTCACTAGTTTGATTAGAATAGAATTAAGACTTTAGATTTAATTTTTCATTGCATTTTGTTTGAAACCCTTGTTCTGGGGTATATTTTGAGGGGTTTGTTCCCCGATTTTGTTTTAGGCCCGTGTTGGGTAATTTTTGGGAGCCTGTTCCCTTTTATTTAGATTTAGGTTTTAGTTTATTGATTACTTTTATTTGCTTGTGCATAAGTACTTTAAAAAAAAATAAAATAAAAAAAAATGAGCAGCCTGCTAGAAGCTTCCTGCCGTAGGACGAACCATTTAGGTGTGTACGAGCAGCCTCTAGATTTATTTCTCTGCATTGCATGCATTCTTGCATTGTTGATTGCTGGAAGCAAGGTACACATTCTCTTACTTTGCATCCTATTCTTGATCATGCATTGCATTTGGATTTAATTCAACGACCATAAAATTTTTCTTGAAGCAATCTAACAAGTGGTCACATATATTCGAAAAAAAGGACTAATTAAAGGAGGGACATCTAAAAATCAAGGACTTGATTGTAAAACATGGTGTGCGATTCAAAATTCAAAATCCTTTTGTGGTGAATGCACACTTATATCTGTTGCACCACAACACTCATTTAGACACTCCTAAGTCTTGAAACAACTAGGACAAGAGCCCTCCTACTGTTGGATTCTGAAGTGTTTGGAACTTGAGATCAAAAGTTTTGTAAATCCAAAGAGGGGGATACCCTGTCACAGATTTTTGGGGGTAGTTGAGAAGCATCGCGAAAGCACAGCTTCAAAGGAAGGCTTAGGCCTACTTGCATCCTTTGATCTTCCATCTTTCGATTTACTTGACCATTTGAGATTTAGGGAAGAGCACCTAAGCTCCAACTAGGTCTTCCTAGGCGAGCCGTAGGTCGACAAGAGGCACGTAAATTGATTGAACAAATTGTATTGTCACCTGCAATCTGACTTAAAATCAAAAGCCTAAATTGGGAAAAACCTAAAAGGTCCTTTTTGAATTGTGTTTTGCTTGGGGAATTCTGATTGAGGTGTGAGTTAGAATGGACCACATTGATTTTCATCCTTTCACATCTTGCCCACACCCTCACCCCCACTCTGCATCCTTCGATCCTAGACGCCGAGATGGTCCATCCCTTGATGGACATAATGACAATCATTGGGACCCGTTTTACTCCTATTATAGGAGTATTGGCCTGGTTAAGCCCCAAATCAGTGAGCAGAACCTAGGAGCGGGATTTGCTCTGCCCAATATCCCACATACCATAGAAATACCCAACCCACCCTCCCTGAAAAATTATAATGGTTGGACAAACACTCTTAGGTACTATAAGCCTGAGCCTGACTTCTCTCATGATAGAAATGACCTCTCCTCTTTGAAGATGGAAATACAGAAAATGCAAAATGAAATGATTGAATTGTTAGGAGAATCTTCGAGAGCAAGCCAACAAGAAAGAGATGAAATTAGCCACCCAATCTACCCCATTGAGGATGACGTATACCCCTCTACAATAGATGCATCTCCCATGGGAGAGCTACACTTTAAGTTGGAGGGAAATTCTGGGGAGAATAGCTACTTTTAGAGGATCAATTTTGAAACCTCCCCATTAGATGACACTTCCTTGAGAGATCCACACCTTAGGTGGGAGGAAGATACACATGAAAGTAGCTATGCATTGGATGAAGAAAGGTGGCAACCCGAGGAAGATGATGATAAGGTTGACTATCCACTTGAATTATATTGGAGTCAAAAGAAGGGAATGATGGTACCATTGGAAGACCTCGACCCAGATGATAGTATTTTCGTGACATTTGATGAAGTGGGTCAAAGTCAAGTTGTTAATCCTACCCTCCCTTCTGATCACGATATGGAACTCAAGCCCACCCTTAGGGAACCTAACCCTAAAGAAATTGACCTATCTGAGGAGTCTGATGTTACCAGTGTAAACCATTTACCTCAGATAGAGCACCCTAGGGGATCTGCTGAGATATTAAATGATTCTAAACCTCGGGTATATGGTGAATTGTGTGATGAGGAGGAAGATGAATTATATGAGGAACCTACATTCAAGATTTGGAGTGACACTAAGGGTGATTATGTCTTATTTGAAGAGTTAACCCCTGAGGATGTCACAAATTTGACCAAATTAGGTTTCCTTAGCACACCCATTGATGATATTTCTCCTCATGATGAAATGATGGAAAATTTGGAAGCAATTTCTAAGATTTATGTGGATTCACATATAGACTCTGGGGATGATTTGAGTAAAGAACAAAAACCCGGGGATGACATTGATAGGATAATCCCTAGATCTGTTGCTTCCAACCTGCCTTCATTCATTTTGAAGTCATCCTCTGATTCGCTTATATCTGAAAGCGAAATTGTGACTCCTGATGAAGAGCAGGAAGATACATGTGATGGTGCAAGGAATCCTAGGAATGAAATTGAGGATTTAGAAAGAGTGTTAGGGATGGACACCGAGCTGATTAAACCCAACCTAGATCTTACGGCCATCCTGCAACCTCGTAACTTGGACACCCTAGACGATCCTTACCTTAGAGAATTGGTCACTTTTGTTCTGACCAGGGGGCTTAACAAACCAATATTTCCCGTAATGGAGTATCGGGTATGGATTGATGATTTCTTTAGTCAGTCCATTACCCTGGGGGTTTATCTCTGCACCATTCCTTCCCCATTCTTTTTGGAGGATCCATCTTATCCTCCCCGTACCCCTTTGGAGGTTGTTTTACCTGTTTATCCTTTAGAACCTCTTCTGGTGACCTGGGAAGATTTCATTCCCATTTTAGTTGGGTGAGCATTTGCTATCGGGATTCATCATCAGCTCGCTAACATCCTAGGTTACCTATTTTCTAGGCCAACATTACTTTGCTCATTTTTAGGGCCTATTTCTGCAATTCTTGAACCTGATTTGCAGGTTCTTTGGCTATTCAGCCTAACTCTGACCCAGGTAATATCCTTCTATGCAATGAGGACATTGCAGAATTTAGGCATGGGGGGGTGTACTTGGGGATATACATAGCATAGTGCATTCATTGCATACATTTGCATAAAAAAAAAAAGAGAGTTTTGAGCTTAACTAGCTAGATCTTGCAGTCTTAAGCAAATCAGAACTCTAGGGTAGACTAAGTTAATCCTAGGGTCAAACATTAGAAGCTAAATGAGCTACTAGCTTTAGACCTTTAGGGTCCTTTGTGGACTTAAAAACTTAAGTAGGAGTTAAGTTGCAGACCATTCCTCAAGAGGTTGAGGAAGGGAAGCTAGGGTTTAAGTTAAAAGGTGGGGTAGTACCTGGAGTCTTGTTCTACCTTTTGGTTTAAGGGTCCTTGTAACCCAATCATCCAAATTTCACACACATGGTCTGGTAATTAACTTAATTTCTGTCTTTCTGAAAAGAGATTTGGTTCTCTTAGTTTTCACTTAGGAGTGACTTGAAAACACAATTTGATTGGAAGAGTTCCCGCCGTAGGAGAGGTGGAGTATATACTCACCTTGAGGATGCGATGATAACATATTACCTCCTCGGCGCTTGTCTCTTAGGATATCCATCCTACTGGGGGCATGTAAGTGCATTGTGCGGTTCAGGTACCATGGGCGGCCCTATCTCGAAGTGCCGATTGCCATAGGCCTAAATTTGCTTAAGAAATCCATGGGCGATACTATCTCGAAGTGTCGATTGCCAGGAGTTCTTGGGATCGTTATGGGAGGTGCTATCTCGAAGCATTGAAAGGCAGGCACCCTTCGAGGTATGGTAATGGGGACAATGAATCCGACACAGACCGTGTTGATAGTTGATCTGAGGTTAGACATAGAAGAATCAAACAAACAAAAAAAAATATATATATATAAATATATATATTTCCTTTAACTCAAATAAATCAGACCAATGCATAGGCACGGATGCTTTAATTTCAGGGATCAATAAACTTTAGGGTAGAGTCAGAAATCAGGGAAACTTGTGCCTGCAACTCATCTTTAGCTGACCTAGTTTGTAACTTAGCAACTACTTAGGAACCTTGGGTCTAGAGTCTGAACTTAATATGCTTCTGAAGGAAGACTAAGTGAGTTGACTAGTCTACTTGGAGTGCTAGGTTTCGTTTAATTTTGCTAGGGACTAGCAAAAACTAGACATGGGGGTATTTGATTAGCCAATAGTTGTGGGCTATTTAAGTATTTAAGTGCCTAGACATAAGGTTTATTCTAACATTTATTTAGCATAAATTAGGATGTAAATAGATTAATTCATATTTTTAATTTAATTACATAATCCATGCATTGCATTCATATTTTAAGTGCATTTAGAATTAGCTTAGAATGGCATTCATCTAATTAGTTAAGTAATTAGGTACATTATTTTCGTTAACATAAAAGTTGAGGGTCTGTATATAAATAACCATAATATTTTAACATTATTTTATTTATTCTTCTTCTTGCAGGAACGGCTGCATTTCCTTCGACTGCCGCTCCAACGCCACCAGCTGCCGCAATGAAGCCTGCATTCAAGGACAAGCAGAGAATGTGGATCTGCTCCCGCCTCTCCATTCAAATCTATGCAAGCGGCTACAAAAGGAGGAGGGAGGCAGCCGAGCTCGGGAGGCCTTCACCAACGACCCATCACTGTGCAGAGAGATCTCTCTTCCATTCCACACTGCCGACCTCAACCGTGGCGACGAGTCTCCACCACTGTGGGCGTGTGGTGTGACAGGCCACACCGCCATCCGGAGCTCGTCCGCATTACCATGAGCACCTTAGCGTGCATCTCCCTCGCCGTCGTCACCAACAACCGCTCCCGCAGCCACTGTACATTTTCATCTTCTCGGTCAATGAAGACGTCCGGGAAATTTCTCGGATGTCTGAAGCCACCCCCCCCACTCCAGTAGCAACCACCGTCAGCCCTCTTCACCTCCATCACCTGAACTGCAACCTTGCCCGCTCACTCCATGCCGCCCACATGCCCTCCAGCCGCACGCAAGGCGGGCACAGCCTCCCACAGCACCCGTGCCTCCCGCACCTGCAGTGTCTCACTGCTCACGCCTGCACCACCACCCCCGCGCATGCAGCCTTCATCCGTGCGCACCCATGCCTACAGCAACCGCACTCACAGGCCACGAGCACACACCCACGCCTGCAACCTCACCTGCGCTCACCACCAATAGGCCATGCGTGCGCCCACGCCTCCAGCCAGCGCGCAGCAGCACCTCCCGTCAGCTACGGCATTCCCCCGAGCCACGCCTTCCACCTGCACGTGCCCCTGCTACATCTCACCGCCACTTCCAGCGTGCGCTCGGTAGCACCGACTGCAGCGCTTCCACCAACAGAGCGCGTACCCGCTTGCAGCGCACGCACTTCCTGCCAATAGCAGCTGTAGCACCGGCAGCAGCCACCTCCGTCGGAGCTCGTCCGACCGGCTCCGGCTGCCGTGCGACACGCCGCCACCACCGCTTCGAAGCCCTTGGTCCAATGAACTTCCTCCGAGCTTCCCGCATCCGGCCGTCCACTCCTCGTCGCACACGGCAAAGGGGAAAAAATCCCTTATTTTGCTACAGTAAAATGGCTATTAATAATTACATTTTCTGCCATTGTCAATTTTTAATAATATTTTATTGATTCTACATTGCGACAAATATCCTCTAGTTACTCAGAATTGCTATTTCAGCATTGTTTCTTGATTCAACCTAAATCTGAAGGCAATTTTGGCTTGATTCTTGTCCAAACTAACTACGAACAAACACTTTTAACTGGTGCAAATTTAAATACGTCATTGCCTCCCTGTGGATACGACCCGCTCTTCTGCGAGTGGTTATTTCTTTTTTTAAATATTGATTAGTCTATTTTTCCACCACATAAAACTACAAACGACTTTAAAGCGAAAAATCGATTCGGCACCTGGCTTTCGAGATAATCCCACCCATGGCATTTCGTAGCCAAATCCAGACCCTGGCAATCGACATTTCGTGATAATGCCACCCATGGCATCTGAACCAGCAGGGTGCTTACGTGCCCCCAATAGGATATGTAAATATCCTAGGAGACAAGCACCGAGGAGACGATATGTTGTTACGCATCTTCATGGGGACTTTCCCGCCTCTTCGTGTCAGGAACTCGTCCAAATCAACTTGTGTTGATCGACTCCTCCTACTCTAGGCAACTTTTTTTTCAGAACATTTAAGCGATTTTGCGTAATTTTGATAGTTATGTAAACTGAACTAGACTGTGTCTAGGTTGGGGTGCTTAGGTTACCGAGTCCCGCAAACCGAAGGTCAGTTAACGAGGCCAAATACTCCCTAAGCCTTAGACCTAATACTTAAGCTTCACATTTTCCCCAACTTCTTGAGGATTATCCAGATCTTAGCGGATACTTGAATGTTTAAGCCTAAGAGTCTAACCCAAAAGGCCTAAGATCAGCGTTCCTACTAATCTTTTTTTTGTCTCATTAGCACTTTCCTTCACTTTTCCTTTTTCCTTGATGTGGTCTAGAACTTTGGTTAATCCCTTAATTTCTTACTAATGACTATCTTTTTCTTTTTCATTTTGTGCTCCTTTTTGTGACATTTTTTCTCTTTTCCTCCTCATATTTGTATGGCCTCAAAATTTCCTTCCCTCCAATTTTTTTGTTCCTTTACACAATTTTCTATTTCTTTGGTATTTTTGACATATGTGATTTTTTGTGAGAATCCTTCTTACTTTTCTTGATTTCTATATGTTTGCACTCTACCACCCCCCCATGCCTAAGTTTTGCAATGTCCTCCTTGTAAACGGAGGGTGTGAAACAGTGTTGGGTTCAGGGACTTAGAACAGGATTTGTCAGGTGGGTGAATGGGTTGGGAATGACTTTTGTGGATGGTTTCAAGCTCTGGTACGTGTACAAGAGGTGGGATCAACTGTTCTAAGATTGAACTCAGGGTACAATAAATGTGGAGTACAGACAGATAATCAGATGGATCTCAGGTTTTTGGAATGACAGGTTACCTCCCATTAAGCGTTAAATTCAACGCCTTCAGCCGAGCAGGAAATGGTATGGAGAGGGAGTGGTCAAATCAGTAGAGTTTTGTAGAACAAGCACCTTGATCAAGGGCCTGGTTGGTCCAACCAGGTGCTTGCTCAGATCAGTAGGCTGATGATGCAGCCCAAATCCAATCAATCTGGTGGGTTAATAAATGTTGATCAAGAGATGTGGAACCCACCATATGCTATGGAGCTCGGATAGATGTGGAAGTGTAAATTCGGGGTTTGGCTGAGTTGAATCCGCCTGGTCAGAGTAGGGATCCGTAAAATAATCAATGCATGGTGCGGAAACCCTAAAGGGGTGATCAGAGAATGATGGAGAATGGTCTTCAGTCTAATCAATGTTCGAAACCCGGTATAGATGTGGAGTTGAATCATCTGCAATTGGCTCAGTAAGAGGGGAATCAAAATAGAAATTGAGTCCGGTTGCTGGTCGGTGTTGAAATTTGGTTTGGCTAGGTTCTGTATATGTATAAGAGGTGGCTTCAATGAGAATTGTGTATGAGGGCTCTTCTAGAAAGGAGTTATAGGTGGTTTCATGGAGAGAGTCCTCGTAGTAGCTCTCAAAGTCAAAGGTGAATGCTTGAAGAGTGTTTATAGGATGATGGCAATTTGAGTTGAGAAATGATTTGAACTCTGGGTTGCAGTCACTCTCGACATTTTCTAGTTTTGATTCCTGAGGATCGAAGAGAAATGATTCCATCTCACTGGAACCTGAACTTAGATCAGTGATCTCAGGAATAGGGACCTCAGAGTCAGAGTCGAAGAATGAATCATGTGAGCTAAGGTCGTAGATTGGCTCATTGATGTCAGGAAATAGAGGTTCTCTGAAATCATGGTAAGATTCAAAATCGTTGGAGATATTGTGAAAATCAAGTTCTGAATGAGATTCGAGATCATGGGTTCCACTACTGAATAAATCATACGATGTAGACTCGGCAGCCTGACTGGGGTTTGGTCTATATGTGGATTCGGAGCTTAAAAAGGTGTCCTTATTTGGTCTAGGCTCAAGTTCTATGTTTGTAGGAAAGACCCAATTAAAACCCCACTCTTCCAACTCCTCGATTTCTATGTCATAAATTGGCGTGACTTCTGAAAAATCGATCTGTATCTCTGAGGATGTTGGAGAGGGATATTCATCAAATAGAGGCCCGGAATCATACTCTTCATTGAAACTTTGATCTTTGTCATACGGGGCCTTGTAATCTTCCCAACAAATTTCAGATCTAGATTCTAGGTTGAGGATGTGGGTTGATTCACTAGAATATAGGTTGGAGTAACCGTCGAGGGTCACCTTATCAAAATAAGGGGTGGGATTTACACCCTCGAGAGGTTCAGTTCTAATCTCATCATTGCAGGAGTCTCAGAGTTCTATGCTTGGTGATCCAGTTTCTAGGGCTGGCTCAAAATTGTGTTCTCCTGCAATTGGAACTTCCCAACCTAATTCAAGATCAACCATGTTGTATTTCATCTGGGTTGGGAATCCACAAGGGAAATTGAATTGATCCTCACTACTGTTCCAAGATGGTTCATCATCTGTTTGGGATGTGTACAGGTATTTCTGATCAATAACTTGTTTGAATAGTCTCATCATCTCTTCCCATTTTTCAAGATCATCTTGGTGTTGTTCCCATAGTACAGGATTTGTCATGCATTGAAGATATTAAAAATTATGCAATTTTTCTATCTCAATGTATCCTGTTATGAGCATGTCTCAGGTTGATCCTTTTGTGGCTTCTGTCAATAACACTTGGGCACAGTTTATGATGAAAGTTGTGGTTGTTGGTATACTAACCTAAATGTCTTCTACTGGTGTTGAGGTTTTGTTTTCAATTTCATAGAATTCAAGGGCATCCTCAATCATCCTATCTCTCATGGATCTCTGTGATTCAGGTTTCTTGGATGGTAATCCTAAGTAACTAGGATGCATGTTTGGATCAGATGGTGGAATCAAGATGTAGAATTAGAATTCGGATCAAGATGAAAAATCAAGTTGTGAAGTGATTAGATCTGAATAGAGAATCCCATTAAAAATCTATGTGTGTGCTCTAAAGAGAAGGGATGAGGGACTGGATGTGTTTTTGACCCAATCGAGGCACCCAAAGATGTTTGGATGACTATGGAGGTTTGGGGCGGATGATACCCCTTGATCAGAAAGTCGTCCACCCGAAAATTACCTGGGCAGCTAGAGAGGAAGAGTCCCACAAAGACCCCTACACGGTGGAGCGTTCCCACGGGTTACAGGGTTTCCCCTACCCGACCTCTCTTGTCACTGAGATTCAAGGTAGATGAGAATGGGGACCTTGACCTCTTAAGTCTACCACTTTTAGATCAAAGGTGCTTTAGGGTTCCACTTGAATCTTTAGATGTTTTGGTTTTGTGACCAAATTTCAAGGTTGGTTGACCCAACAATGTAGTCCAACTTCACCTGACCTGCCCTAAAGATGGTAGAATGATTCTAGGTCAAGACCTAGAAATCACCCTGATTTGACTCCCAAGTTAATAGGTCCAAGGTTTTTAAGTTTCAAGTGATTTTAGAGCTTGATTTTAGGGTTTTTCTTGTTTAGATCCTTTCAATCAAGGGCTTGGGTAGCACACAGATGCGGGTGGGTTTGTTTCCTTTTATGCAGCATGTCTGAACGAGCACTCCAAAATCCTACTGTAGAAACCCTAATTTGGTTCTATTTTCCAATCCTCTTTTATTTTCAGAAGTTCTCTTTGGACTTCAAACAAGAAGTGTGCATTCCACGGAGATTCAGAAATTAAGCATGATCTCTAATAGGCATAGGAATTTGTGGGGTAGGATCTCTAAAAATCGCTTCAACTTCGATAAGTTTTGAAAAAATTTATGCAAATTAGGAAATTTTGCTTTAAAAATGATAATTACTAAAGAGAATAAGGTAGGTGACTCCTAATTGATTGCTTCCTTTTGTCTTTCCAAGATTAGGAGATGGATTAGGGAAGAAGAGAGAGGTTACCTACCCTGGAGTGGTTGATTTACGCAGGAGATCTCCTCGTGAAATACCTCGCAAGATCACAGCAAAACAAATAGGGCAAGTTAGTGTTCAAATATAATCAAAATAATGCAGAGACTAGTGCTGAATTGCGCATTGCTCCCCGGCAACGGCGCCAAAATGTTGAAGAGCGCTTGATCTGGTTTTAAAAAGGTCGCGTTGTAGTACAATCGAAAAAGCATTCAAAACAAATAAATTTTATGACTCGAATTTTAAGTCTGAGGTCGAACACAGGGTGCAAATGGAATTCATATACTAATCTCAATAATAGATGCAATTTGAACACATAAAATTACTCAAAACCTAATTCAGAATGTAAAGCACGAAGTTATGAATAATAAAATGTAGCAAAAGAGAGAAATTAGGAAGAATTGGATAAAAGTGTTTGATTTTTCTTTTTGCTTCTTTTCTTGGCTCTTTCTTCAGCTTCCTCGTTAGGTTATCTTCTTCTTCAGTCCTTCTTTCTTTATCTGGCTCTTCTTCTATTGTTGGCTTCTTTCCTTCTTCTTCTTCCTTTCTGCCTTTAGCCTTCTTCTTCTCTGACTTCTCCCTCAGCTTCCTCTTTCTTCTACAGTCGTGCCTTCTCTTCTTTCTTTGGCTCTTCTTTCTTCCTTCTATGGCTTCGGCTTTGCCCTTTTCCTCAACTGTGCCTTCTCCTTCCTCTATGGCTCCTCCTGCCCTTAGCTTTTCCTTCTTCAGCTTCCTCCTTCAGCTTCCTCTTCCTTTTACCTTTCCCTGTAAGAAAGTGCCAAACCTACCCCTACCCTCCCTTGCAAATGCTCTCTCTTTTCTCTCCTAGGTTCACTCTCCCAGAGCCTTTCTTGAGTAAACGGGTCAGGTTAGCGTGCCTGGGTCCAGGCGCACCAGCGTGGGTGATGCATGAGGAGTGCACAGGTTATCAGGTCATGAAACCAGGTCCGTAGAGTAGTGAGTCGTGGACGAGGCGTGGATAGGTGAGAGGGGCCTCACCCCATGTTTGGAGGCGATAAGCCCCTGACACATTTACAATTTATGCCACTCTGTTCACTCCAAACCGCCTAAGGTGGGACTAAAAGTTCCACCCGCTTCACATGCACCCGCAGGAGATGTCGCACGTAATTGTTGTAGCTGCAAGACCTTGCAAAGCCAATTACCTAGCTGAATGCTTGCGTGATACCAATCCACGTCGCCTGGGACCTGGGGCCTCGAGCGCGGCTGCTTGGAGCAAAGGTTGCAAGCTCCTTCACGTCTGCTCCAATGGCGGCGGAGGTTAGAACTTGTTCTCAAACAACACAGCCCTGTGGCCTCATTAGAATATGCAGGAGGCTTCGTTGTGGCACGGCGAAGGTGAATTGATGGTCAGTGTGCCGTGGGGCTGCCTAGGCATGCGTGCCTAGGTCGGTCTGTGGCCGTGGTGATGGTTTGATCAGGGGCAGTGTGTGGAGGTTATGGCAGTCAATGGAGAGGGGGAAAGTGATCAGTGGAAGGTGGCAAAGCTTCTGAGGGATTTGGCGAGGTGGATGGATGCGTGGAGTGACGAGGACACCTTGCCGGTGGTGGTCTGTGGTTGTCAAGGGGTGTGTTGGGAAATAAAGAAGGGGAAAATAGAAAGTAGAGAGAGGGAAAGGTATCTAACCTAGATTAAGGATGAAAGGAGAGAGGATGGAGGATGGCATGTACCTGCCGCTGTCGGAGACGAAGGTTCCAGTTAAAAGGGGACAGCGACGACGAAGGGGTAGTTGGCACGTGCGCGGGTATGGCGCGATGCGGACGAAGGAGGAGGAGATGACTCCACCACTGGTATTGTGGAAGAGCGATGAGAAGAGGAGCAATATGTCATCGGAGCTCGCTGGATGTTTGGCCAAAGGAGAAGAGACGAAGTTGAGGGGTTGTCTCCGACCAAACCAAGCTGAGGATGGACGACCGGGTTAGGGGACCTTTAAATAGCATCTGGCAAAGGGCCTTGTGCTTTGAAGGCAAGCTTCCAAGCATGGGAATCCTTGTTGGAGTAAGATTGCGAGAGATAGTTAATTCTCTCATGCATTCGCATGAGAGATTGGGTGACAATTAGAGCTTGAAATTATGTTCATATGGTCGGGAATTCCTCAAAGAATCTCCCTTTCAAATTTGAGAGGGAGTCTCGGAGGAATCAAGGAGTTCTCGAATCCTCATTGGAGTAGGACTCCTCCTCTATAATGGCAGAGGGACCTAATTGCAAAGAATGGCAAGGAAGATAGGGGGTCTTTGCAATGGTTTTCAAAAGCTAGGGGTCTAAATGTAATTGGGTTGGACTATTTTACAAAGTAGGTCAAGGTGAACCCCCCTCAAGTCAAAATTTTGATATAAACCTAATTTTGACCTAAGAAATCCAATGGTCAAGTTGGATTTTATGTTTGACCATGTTCGATTGGGCATTTTACACAAAAACCCAGTTCAGGGCAAATATTTAACTATGACCCCTATTTAGGTCAAAATAGGTTACAAAGGCCAAATTGAAGGTTCTAAACCCCAGATGATATTTTTCCATTAATTTCAGAGTGTTTAGGTGAATTTTATCCTGACCAGAACCTTGTTGAATTAGGTGGGTCTGTTTTAGGGTTATAAGAAGTCATTTAATTCCCAGATTAACCCTTTTCTGATTGAACCAACCCACTTTTTATCTTGTTAAGACCAATTGACCTATGTTTAGCCCCTAAAAAATTCCATTGTTGTACTGCAATGGTAAAATTATAGTTTTACCCTTTATTTCTTGCTTTTCTCTCAAACTGATTATTCCTTGAGTTAGGCCCTTTATTTGGTTATGTAGGAGCTTTTATTCTCTTTTCTTGGTCAAAATGAGCTAGTTAGGGCTCATGATGGTATTCCCATCAGTTATTTCCTCCCTGTGGAGACGATCTAACTATTTTCATGGTTAGATTTTGTGAATTAAATGGTTTTGAAAAGCGATTTTCTACCATGCGATTAAATACAATGACATATCATTTTATGTTAAAGTTTTTATCAAAAACGAAGATCGCTTGTCAAGTAACCTAGTAGATAGCTTGAGCTTGAGCATGTGCTCCCCACCATTACCAAACCCTTGAGGCCTAGCACCTCGATTCTATACATTCCTTAGGCTTGGTACCGGTTATGATGGTAGAGATTCGAGTTGTCAGTTGTTTGCACTAAGTCCAGATTGCAAGGTGTCCAACGAAGTTTCATTTGTTGCATGAGCAGGAGCATTAACCCTTGCATTTCTTCCATCTTTAGGTTTAAATCAGCCTGCCTGGCGGGTTTTTGAGCATTCCACATAGAATGATTAACTTGATTCGGGGGCAATTGAGTATATACATGACCTTGACCCATTTGTTTTACGGTACATAATTGTTGGGTCAATATTGGGTCTGCTACCCCCAATCATTCCAAGAGAAGTTAGGGTGATTTTTCCAACCAAGATTGTAGGAATTCGAGTAACGGTTGAACCTAACATTCTCTTATACAGCATGAACATCCTCATAAGATGAGGATGAAGAAGGATTAGAAAAATTGTGATCAAAGACCCCAGTTTGGAACTCACAAGGTTCCGAGAAGAGCTGGCCCAAACATCGAGCCAACTCCAGCTGGGTCACAAACTCTCGTCTCGTAGGAGCTTGCGAAGAATGGAATCCCGAGCCCTAGGATTGAGTGGATATAGAAAAATTAGAGTTTCCGAACATCCACTCTTCCATTCGTTTAGAAACCAGATCACCTTGTCTAATTTATTGCAGATCAATTCCATATCAAATGTATGAGAATCTTGGACCTTATTAGCATTTGATCTAGTTTGTTGGGATCGGTTGAAGGTTTCCATGGAGGCGTTGTTTAAAGAGTTTTCGCTCATTTCCTCAAATAAATCATACGTGCTATCTATGTCTTTGTTGAGGAAATTGCCTCTGCAAGAAGCATCCACATGATTATGAAGTTGATCATTCAACCCGTGATAAAAAATCTGCACAAGTTGCCATTTGGCATCTCGTGGTGTGGAACTTCCGCAATAGATCCTGGAATCGCTCCAAGGCCCAATGAAATGATTTCCTTGACTGCTGGGAAAAAGTGGTAATTGCTCGTCACAATGCATTGGTTCTCCCAATTGGGAAGAATTTCTTCAGGAAGGCCGATTTCAAAGCTGTCAAGGTAGCAATCGATCTTCCAATGGTGCAATACCAATGTGCGGCCTTATCCCTGAATGAATGGGGGAAAAGCCTCATGAACATCTGTTCTTCATCCACATTCCGTGACTTGGTGGTCTGAACAAGAGTGATCAGGTCCCCCAAATGTTGGAATGGGTCCTCTGAGACAAGCCCGTGAAAGTGTTTAATTAAACTCAAAACATGGGACTTGATCTCAACATCACTAGCGGGGATCACAACGTCGGGATGATCCTCTTAATTTTAAGGATCATAAAAATCCTTCAAGGGCCAAGCACCCTAATCAAACAGGTTTCTCATGTTCGAAATCAAGGTTAGGAGTAACCCATTATCGTAGTTGCAAAATGCGTGGTCAAATAAAATTTATAATCAAAACTCGAAAAGTAAGTCCCAAGTTGGACACGAGGAGGTGAACATTTGGTTTTATGAAATCCATGTTTCTCTTTTATTTGTTTTTGGTCGTTTTTATCTTTTCTAATTTTTTTTGGAATTTTTTAGGAAGCAAGAGATCGGATAGACAAATGTTTATCTAGTTAATCTACTTGCAAGTATAAAAGAGAGAGAGAGAGAAAGAGAGAGAGAGAGAGAAACAATCATCTATTTATCTCATGAAATGTTTGTTACACTAAGAAAGCGGAAAATCTACACTATGAAAGCATAAAAAGATAGAATGGGGTGAGAGAAATCCCCCTCAACGGTTGCTCGGAGGATGACTCGCTCTGACGTCGCCCGAAGGAAGGTGGTGAGGAGTAAGACGAAGGAGGACGAAGCTGGAGGACGGAGGATGGTGTAGGACAGCGTCGCGGGGAGGATCTTCTTCCCGAAGGGCGATGAGAGGACGGCCACGGGATGCTCCACAAATGGAGATGAGGGAGGGAAAACTATTTGGTTTTATTCTAGAGGAGCATCCTGGGCTTAGGATAAGCTCTCTTTAGAGCCTTGGAGGTGGTGAGAGGAAGAAAGGAAGAGATGGATTGGAATGGTGCTGGGTAGGTCCTTTTATAGTGGAGGAGGAAGAACAAATTCGTATCTGGGTCATTAGTGATGGTCGTAAACGTCGCTAAAGCCGTCGTTGAAGATCTGCGGCATTCAATACTCCTGCTAGCTCGCACATCACGTGCCGTGCACGCGCGCACGCGCTATGCACCCACGCCAAGTACGCTCACGCCCGCTGCCGCGCTTGCTGCCACTGCCGCTATTGCACGCACGTACTCGTTGTGCACTACGCTGCTGTGTGCACCACGGCACTTGGGCTCACGTGTGCCTCCATGCACGCGCCTGGGTAGCGGACTGCACACTATTGCATGTGTGCCTCCGCTATTGCACACCAGCTGGAGGATGCATGCACTTGCTGCCTCCTGCTGTGCGTGCACGGCGGTGCGTGTGTGTGCGTGGGCTACCTAGGTTTTGCCACGTGGCATGACCTGGGCTGTTCATCTTCATTCCTTTGTAGAGGGTGCCACCGTGCTCGGATCGAATTGATTTTCGCGTTGCCGAACTGCGATCGTTGCTCCGGATCCATCTGTATCGTTGGATCGTCAATCCGAGGCTCCAAAATAAACATCCTTCTCTCCTGACTACAAAAAGGATGCAATTAACCTAAATTATATACAACTACTCTAAATGCAGAATGATGCATGCTATGAAATATTTACAACATGAAATGCAAATCTAAGCCTAGGAACATGCATGAATAGGCATTTTAACCTAAATAAATGTGTTTACATCATACCCCCATGCCTATCTTTTGCTAGTCCCTAGCAAAATTAAACTACATGCTATGTATAAAAATAGAATTAGGATTAGATCGCTTAGGCCTAAGTCGTTTATTAACAATAGAAAATTTCAACTAAGGTCCTAAACTACGAAGCCTTAATAGTACTTGGGTGTCTACCAGAATGCAGACCACCCAAGTCCTCGCCTTATTTGAAAAGGGAAGATACATTTTTTTATTTTTCTTCTTTTCTAATTTTTTTGTAGTTTTGGAGTTTGAGAGTTCCAAGATAACTTTTTACGGCTACCCGACCCACCGAAAACTCAAAAAGAACTTTAAGTGCTAAGCATCTTGTGAAAATAGTGAAAGACTCACTAGGTGGATGTTAAAATGGACTTCGGATTTCTACGATCCTAGGTGACCTTACCTAAATGTTTATCTTTTCGATTGGTAGCTTTCTCCCTATTTCTTTTATTTATGGGTTCAACATAAGGATGAATCCAGTGTTTATCTCCCTGATTTATTCTACTTCCCCGCTTCTTCCCCAAGTGTTTAGGAATTATTGTGCATTTTTTTTTGTGAGCTGAGTTCTGGACAACCGACCGATGAGCTGTTACCACCGACAACTTGCCAGCCATACTTGTGCCATGAAGTGTGGTTTTATTTATTTTCTTTTTTTTTCTCCTTTTTCTATATATATTTTTTTTCTTTTTCTTCTTTTCTTTTTTTAAGCAAGTGGCTTCCATGATCTAAGATTTACCTAAAGGCAGTACAACAAGAATGGTCTTGTGACTGGGCTCTAGACAAAGTGCCAATGAGTTGTTACCACCGACAACTTGCCAGCCATACCACCCTAGATAGTTCATTAGCTACCTAATTTCCGAAGAAACCGTCGAAAAGTGAGTCAGTGCAAAAAAAAGTGTGTAGATGCTTAGGCTTAAAGTCCCCCCAAATCAGAGGGTGGGTTGATAAGTCACATACTTGTCATCCCAATTTATTTACCAACTTAAAATGAATTTTAATTGGCGAGGACTCAGGACTAAGTCCACATTCGAGTGGACACCCAGGCTAATTAAGCCCGAAGACCTGAAGAGTCTAAGTATTTAGGTTCTCTCATATCATTTCCTAAAGTTAATAACTTCCAAATGCCCAAGTTCTCTTTTCCTAATTTCTTTCTTTTTATATCTTTTTCAAATTTTCAATTTTTTTTAAAGAAACTAAAAGAAATTCTACAAAGTTAACAAAATGATTTCAGGATTAAGTATCCACCCCCATGCCTAAATGATGCAGTGTCCTCATTGTAAAAATAAAGACATGAAAAGGGTGGAGCAAACAGAATATTACCTGAGTGTCGTGAAAATCCAGTCAGCTCTGCAGAGAGAAGAGTGTATACACATGTGCTATGTTTCATGCCTTCAGCTAGGCATAACATACATACAAAGAAGAAATTGAGAATTCACAAGTGGAGGTCAGAATCAAAATAAAAATATTGATCCTGAAACCCACCAGCAAAAGATGTCCACAGACATGGACCAGATTATGGTACAGAACCATGACCCAGAGTCGAGTGGTTCTCAGGTTTTGGATGAAAATCACCTAGACCGAATGTTGTGTTTACGGGGTCAGGCCTACGGTTTAGTGGTGTGAAACTCAAGACCAAAATGGCGGACAATAGGTAGATCTGGTTCACTAGTTTCAGATGTCCACTTAACATTCAGCTCAGAAAAATAATCAGTTATTTCGAGCTTAGGTTGCACGTGAAAGATATCGTAAGGGTCTTGGTAGAAAGTCAGTGATTTCAAGTCCATAAGTACTCTTAGATACAAAATCGAAGTTCCCTCAGAATTAGCCTCCCAAATTTTTATTTCAACAATTCTATCGTCCAGCATCAAGAACTCAGGCTCTGGGACCTCTAGCATATCATTCACCCCATATGATTCACCCAAGTATAGAAATCGTGGTTGAATCAAGATTGACTTGGGCACAATGATCTTAGAAGTTAGCTCTTTGGGGTGCGAATGAGGAATGGGGTCACTGATTGAATCATCAATATTCGGGTCCTCCAAGTTAACCCCAACTGAATCAAATTCCTCTATTATCAGGCTGTCAAATGGTTCATCAAATTCCTCATGCCTGTTTGTCTCACTAAAATCATTTTCCTTATGCTCAGGTGAGACTTCACTAAGAGATTCTTCACCCTTAGAGTCAAAGAATTCATGATCCTTATTTATATATCTCAAAATCCATTGTCATTTCCTGATTCAAAGAGACATATTTTTCCTCTCTCCCTGGCTAGGGGATCTCAGGTGAATCAATCGGTTCATCCTCAATGGGTTGCTCTAGCCCAACCTAGTCATCCCTGGTTTTAGAAAATGTATCAGCCCCCGACAGGCGCCTGAACGGGTTCTGACATTGGCTTTCCTGAAGGGGGTTCATCTTGAGAATCATCCCAAGATTTGACTAGGGCAACCACAAATTTCATCCTCAACCTCAACAATTTCCCAAGTAGAAACTCACCCAGGTCCCTATCCCTAACATTTTGGAGCAAATCCAATGGAGAGCTATTCAGCTCATCAATCATTTTTATCATAGGCTCCAATGCTTCAATGCATGGTGTTGGCTGAGCTTCTAAAGATTGTATAGTGTTCCTCAAATTAGCCAAAACCCTATCCTAGATCTGGTTCACCTGAACCGACTGGTTCGATTCAGGTTTGGGTTAAATCTAAGGGAGTCTAGATGTCAAGGTCCTCGGGTCCTTCCCTGAAAGTAGGTCATTCTAGGTTGTTCAAAGGATGGTGGCCTATATTCAGCATAATTCTAGGGAGGGTAAGTGTTATAATCAGCATATCCTTCATGGTTGTAGATCTGGTTAGGTGATCATCAATGGATGGAGATCTATAATCATTGTAGCTCTGGGAAGGATAGTAATCATAGTCTTGTTGGCCAGGGTTAGGCCCTATAAAATGAGGTTCAGATTCATATCCCCAATCAAAGTCATCCCGGCTAGTGGATGGGTAATTACAAGTCAAGTCAGAATAGTAATCATCTTGGGGATAACTGGTGGTAGGAGGATAGGATGTGAAATGTGTGTAGGATGTGGAAGGGTACATGGCAGATAAGGAGGGAAAATGGAGAAGAGAAAAGGTGTCCTGCAATACAATCAACCAAACCTATACTTATGTGGGTATCCTAAAGACCTACAGACTCCCAGGACCCGTCTTGAGATTATAAATGATTTGGTCTACTTTTATCTGGTCAATCCAACTAGTTAGAAGGAGGGACTAGGGAGAAGGTTCTTCCTTTAGCTTACGCCTCCGGTTCCTAGTGTACCCCCCAGTCATAATCATTTGACGCTACTACCCTAACTAGAGATCAGATGAACCAGCAGAAGCAGATTAATCGAAAAAAATCTCGGTCTGAGCCTCAAAGAGCGATGATGTGCGTACATCTGATTAACCTAAAATGTCTATTAATGCATGTTCTTAGTGTCACATTAGCATCATACATTGTAAATAGTGCATAACATGCATAATCATGCATTTAGATCAAGTTGTATAAATTGTACAGTAATTGTCTCATTTTTATGGTCAGGGACAGGGCGACTATTTACTGGGGCCTCAAACCGAAGATCCAACCGTACATATCTGATCAGAGCGACGATTGGAGTTCAACGACTTCAAGATCGCCCTAATCGGACATCCGTAGCACCAGGTAGAGATTGAGGAACCCTAAAGATCAAGGGCCAAGATGGTGTTAATCCGCACCTCAGATGACAAATCCAACTGCACGGATGGATTCAGATTGACGATCGTAACCTAACGACGTGAAAATCAATCCAATCAGACACCTATGGCACCATCTACATCACTCAGAAGATGGATGGCCAGGATGGTGCCACGTGGTGCCATCCCAGCCGCCCAATCGGCCTTGAGGAACCGTTGCTGCATCTCCAAGGGATTTCTATCGCACGATCCTAGCCGTTGGATCTTGATCCAACAGCCAGGATTAAATCTGATCGGCCGCTTCATCTTCATCAAGTGAAAGAGTGTAGTGGATTTGGACCGTTGGATGCCCATCCAACGACCATGAATCCATGAGCTAAAATCCTCTTTGTGACACAAAGCTACCTGCAGCGCATTGGTCGAGCACCCTCGCGAGAAGAGGAGGTCGCGTGTTAGAGCTGATGTGCCTCAAATTGAAGAGCGGCACGTGGAATAGTCACCCTTGCGAATGACGACATGCTGCCTCATTCCCATTCCTCCTGCCTCGACCTCCTTCTTCTCGCTCTATTCCTCGTCTTCCAGGCATTGTCTCATCCGGCTCATCTTCCAAGCGATCGTCGAGGAGGATAACTTCTCTCTCCCATTCCTTTCTCCTACTTTCTAGAGTAGAATTTTCCTACTTTCTAGTTGTAATAGTTTTCCTGCTTTCTAGTGTAATTTCTCACTTTCTTAATTATATAAATATTTTACAACTTCAAGTGGATGTTTTCTCTCTCTCTCTTATATTGTTTATATTGATTCCATTGCATTGTAATTACTCTGCTTTTTAAACAAAAACACAAAAAGAATATAATTGCGAATCTTGATCGACATAGCCTCCCGAAGTTCGACCCGGGATTTCCTTTCCGGTATAAATTTTATTTGTTGAACCTGAGTTCTTCGCTATTCAAACTACAAGGACATGTTTTCAAAATCAACTCCAATAGCATAGTCCTCCAATGCTCAACATTTTGTCTCCGTTGCCGGGGAGGCAACGATTTTTCGATCTTCTTTTCGCATTTCACGCACTTTACTGCCTTCTAACTTGCTTTCCTTTCTGTCTATTGTTTTGCAGATACCTCTATCAGGGAATCGCCAAGTGGTGGATCGGAGCAAAGTGCAGTTGAAGACGACTGTAAGTGCTCCCCATTCTTTTCCCCTCCATAGATTTCATTTTGTCACATTAAATTCAAATTCCAATTAACCTAGGTGTTTGCATAAATCCTAGGATTAGTTTGGTTGTTTAGATTTCCACTCACACTCACATTTCACCCTCACTTATAGAAAAAAAATAAAAAGATAATTTTGTGGGGTAATTCAACATACACACAACATACACCCATATTCTAGACACTTAACCTAATTGATTTTCTTCTACTCAACCGGATTTTGATCCGTGGAACCGGTACACACGAATCAACACATAAAAGAGTAGAAATCATTCTAGCTTAATCATTTCTGTGTGCCTAACCCAGTGGTGCAATTGTGGCCAATTGTTTGAGTTGTTTGGGCCGCACCACTCAACATAAAACCAACTCACCAAGTAGCTTCCTCTTAGGGTTTTCAATCTAGGTTTATACCAGGCACTCCACTTTATTTTTTATTTTTAAGGAAAGCAATCTTCACCCGTGCTTGAAAACCTAGTTTGCCTCAAACTTGATTGAAATCAACCTAATTCTAAACCCTAAAAGCTACTTAAGCAAGATTTGAACATTAAAATCTACTCATCACAAATAATTTTGTTTGAAAACCCTGGTTGTGCACGCACTTACACATACTCAATTGATCATTAAGGGCACAACCCATTTTAAGGGCCCACCACATTCCATAAACACTACAATCCCAAGCCTCAATAAAAATGAGTAGACATTGGCCTTAAGGACTGATTTGCTCTTTGCGGCCTAGTCTGAGATTGTTTACGATTAACCTACTTGTACTGATCAATCTGATGTCTAGCTAGGGGAGTAGTGTCAAATGACCACGGCTAAGGGGTACACTAGGAACCGGAGGTGCAAGCCGAAGGAAGAACCTTCTCCTTAGTCCCTCCTTCTAACTGGTTGGATTGAGCAGACACAAGTAGAGTAAATCGTTTATAATCTTAAGGTGGGTCACTTTTAGGTCCAGGGTCGAACTCAGGGAAGTGGGGTTAAAAGTCAAGTTTCTACGCCTTTCCTACAGCGAATCTCTTCCATTCGTTTATTGTGTTTTTGGTGTTTTTCTATTTAGATTTTTTTTCCGATAATTTTTGTCCTTGAGGCACACCCTCAAAATTAGGTTCTTGGCCTTGAGCCAAATCAGGGTTTCAAAACGGGTCTTGCTTATTCGCAAGATGGAGTACCTGCAAGTCAAGGATTATCTTTTCTCTTTTATATATTTTTTTTATCTTTTTTTATTGGCAGGAAAGAGAAGCAGAAGTAAATATGATATATATATATGTATATATTATATATGTATAAAGGGGTGGGGGTGGAGGCGGAGATGGAGTGTAGCACGGTGTCGAGTCGGTCGTCGTCTAGAAAGACGCAACCAATAGGATGAGGTGCTGCGTGGAGTGTAAGGTGGATGGCGGAAGATGTGTGCGACCACGCTTTTTGTACGCGTGTATCGGGGAATATCAACAACTGGTGCAGATATTCCTGCGATACCACATATGGTAAGTAATGTGAATATATATATATGTATATATATAAATATATCTATATGTATATATGGTTATAAATATATAGGTATATATGTACTTATATGTATATATATATATATATGTATGTAACTATATGTATAGATATATATATATATATATGTATATGTATATGTATGTATATATAACTATATAGATGTATATGTATGTATGTATGTATGTATATATATATAGATATATATGTATATCGTATATATATTTGTATATATATGTGTGTGTGTATAAGTGTATGTGTATATATATATATACATATATGTATCTATACTTATACTTAGCTATATAGGTAATAATATATATATATAGATATATGTATATATATATGTGTATATAAGTATATGTAGATATGTACATATATATGTATATAAGTATATAGATATATATATATATATATATGTATGTATACTAATACTTAAGTATATAGATACTACTATATGTATAGATATAAGTATATATATATATGTATATAAATATATATATATGTGTATATATATAAGTATATAATAGTGTATAGGTGAGAGTATGTGTGTGCGAGAGTGTGAGTGTGTGTGTATGTGTATTTGCAGAGAGAGAGAGTGTGTGTGCTGTGAGAGAGAGAGAGAAAGGGCTTCCTGCTGGAGTGAAGGGAGGCGTTTAAGACGTCTGCGCGCGAAGAGGCATCGTCTGATGGCCACAGTGCACCACGCTACACGTAGGCAAGCGAGGACGTGCGCACTGGGAGGGAGTGAGCGCGGGGAGAGGAGAGGCCGCAGCGCACCGCGCCGCATGAAGGGCTGGAGCGGGCACATGCAGACGTACGCGGGAGAAGGGAGCAGGCGACGCGGGCGGGTGCGACCTCTGGCAGACGCGCGGGCAGGCGTTGGAGCAGGACGCGGGGTGAGACGCACGCGCGGGCGAAGGCCGGTTGTGGCATGTCGGGTGACCGGATAAGTGAGAAACTTACCAGTCACCCCACTGTAGCCACAGTGTTCCGCAGAAACGCATGAACAGTGGCTACAGTGGCTGGGTGAGTCATGCAACCGCTTGCTGAAGGTGCTGTGAGTGCGGGCGGCATGGACGGCTCGGCACACACACGGAAGAGGAATGCGCCAGCTGGTTGTGGGTGGAAAGAGCATGACATGGCGCACGGAGAGGGAGGCAAGGGTGCCTACAGGCGCTCGGTGGCCTGCGTGCGCTGTTGCCGCCTTGCTGCTGCTGCTGTGGGGCTTGGCCGGCTGCTGCAGAGGCATGTGATGGTTGGTTGAGCTCCAAAGCTTGAAGCTTTGTGGTAATGGCGGAAATGGCGTGGAAAGCTGAAACAGGGAAGAGAAGACCACCACGCCCACCAGCTCTTTGATGAGCTGGGCGATGGTGGTCTCACGGTGGTGGGTGTGCACCACAGTGATGGACTCCTGCCCGCAGAGTGGCTCCTCAGAGGAGGAGGGCCTACGTATGGAGGGTGAGGGGAGAAGGCTGCCTGGAGAAGAAGATGCTGTGGAGATTTTTTGGCTGGACCAGGCTCTCTTGCAAAGGAAGAAGCCACCCTATTTTTATAGAAGAAGAAAGCATGCACAGCCCTGCCCTGGCTATGCATGCAGCTGTGCATGGCTCATGGCTAATAGGGAGAGGTTTGCATGTGGCTGGCAGGGAGAGGTGCTACAAAGCATGGCACGAGGAGGAAGGTGCCAAGCTTTGCAGCCGCGGGGAAGATTTCAAAATCAAGTACAATAAAAAATAAAAAGATGGTGAATTTTGCAAAGATGCACTTAAGGAAAAATGTTAATTGCAAGGCCATTTATTTCACTCTCCTCTCCTCTCAATTAAATGCATGCATGCGTGTATTTTTACAAATGCGACTATGGAAACCTAATATGCATAGGTAATGCTAGGAAATAGCATAAGACGGCACAATTGCAGGTGTACTTTTATGGTGCAATCAGCGAGTTCTTGGAGTCTGTAGATCTTTAGGCTACCCCACTTAAGGATAGGCTTGTTTTATTGTGTTGCAGGATTCTTATCCCCAATCCTTCCGAGCTTTTCCTAGTTTATGCTGGAAAGGTCTTTGAATCCCCAATTGGAAGGACCACTAGAGTATTCTAGGAGGCGTAGATTGGATTTTGGCTAAATTGATCCCATGGCCGATCAACAGCCTCCTCTGCCTCGAGATCCACAGGAGGAATTTCGAAGATAGCTAGAACAAATGTAGAGAATGCAAGAATGGTTCCAGAGAATGTAGGGCGCTCAGCCCTTGAAGGATTTTTATGATCCTTCAAATTACAGGGAACGTCTCGGCGTCTAGATTCCTGTCGGAGATGTACAAATCAAGCCCCAGGTGTTAAGCCTGATCAAACATTTCCATGGGCTTAGCTCTGAAGACCTATTTCAGCACTTGGAGGACTTCACCACTTTGGTTCAAACCACCAAGGCACGAAGCGTGAATGAGGAGCAAATGATCATGAGGCTCTTCCCCAACTCTCTTAGGGATAAAGCCACTCATTAGTACAGGACTATAGGAAGACCAATTGCAACTTGGAATGAGTTGAAATTGGCCTTTCTGAAGAAATTCTTCCCTATCAGACGTACCAATGCTTTGAGATAGGCAATCACTACCTTTACCCAGAGATCGAGGGAGCAATTTCATGTGACCTGGGAGTGATTTCAGGACCTATTGCGGAGGTGTCCACACCATGAGGTGCCGAACTGGCAACTCGTGTAGATCTTTTACCACGGGTTGATTGAGCAACTCAGAAATCACATGGACGCTTCTTGCGGAGGCAATTTCCTCAACAAAGACACAGATAGCACGCACGATTTGTTTGAGGAAATGAGTGAGAATTCAATCAATCATGCCTCCATGGATACTTTTAACTGGTCCCAACAGCCCAGATCGAATGTTAATGAAGTCCATGACTCTCATTCATTCGATATGGAATTGATTTGTAATAAACTTGATAAGGTGGACTTGGTTGCTAAGAGAATGGAGTGGATGGCTGGAATTTCAACGAACAACTCTCGATCCACTCAATCCTGGAATTTGAGATTCCATTCGTCGTGGGCTCCTTCTGGACGGGAGTTCGTGAATCAACTTGATGTGGCTCAACCTGCGAGCCAGCATTATTCGGAACCCCACGGTTTCCAAACTGGAGCCTTTGATCCCAGTTTCTCTGATCCTTCCCTTTCTTTCTCTCCATCCTCACCCTATGAGGATGTTTGTGCTGTACAGGAGAATGTTAGATCCAACCCCTACTCCGATGCTTATAATCCAGGTTGGAGAAACCACCCTAACTTCTCCTGGAAAAACTTGGGGCAGCAGACCCAATTCTGACCCAGCAACTATGCTTCGCAATGACCAATGGGTTAGGGTCATGTTTATACTCAGTTGCCCCTGAATTAGGTCAATCAGCCAGCTTGGAATGCCTGTCAACTCGTAGAGCAGGTTGATTTGAACTGACAAATGGTAGAGATGCAAGGATCCATGCTCCAACTCATGCAGCAAATGAAATCCTCGCTGGACAACTTGCAAACTAGGCTCAAAGCTAACTCTCATAAACCCAGATCTCTACCATCTCAACCCATACCCAATCCACGAAATATCCTGAATTCGGGCAATCAAGCCCATGGATACGGAAATCAGAGGGACCCACACACACATGCTCATGTGGTTAAGCAGGGTCCTTCCTCTTCTTCTTCTGCAAATCAACGATTCTTGGCTAATGAAGCCCCTCCAATCTTTCCTAACCCTCCCCAAGACCCAAACTCATATGCATCCATAAATTCTATTACCTTGAGGAGTGGTAAACAAACTCAGGATCCACAACCACACTGTTCTGATTTACCAAATCCTAAAGAACCTGAGGAGAGAAAGGAGAACTTTGGAGAAGAAATCAAGGCTCAAGAACCTGATTCCAAAGATCCAACTCATGTTCCTTTTCCTAAAGCCTTGATCAGATCAAGGAAGAAGAAGTCTATTGATAGTAATGAGGAGCTTCTGAATATTTTCAAGAATGTTGAGATCAATATCTCGCTCCTTGACGCTATTAAGCTTATACCAACTTACGTGAGATTTTTAGAGGATTTATGTACGTAGAAGCGTAAGTCGAGAGAATCTGTTCCGAGGAAGGTGGTACTCTCCGAGCAGGCTAGTTCTGTTATCCTGCACCACCTCCCTCAGAAAAAAGAGATTTAGGTGCCTTTGATTTCTTGTGTCATCAGAGATTACACCTTTGATAGAGCACTATTGGATCTGGGTGCATCCATCAACCTAATTCTGACTTCTCTTTATGAGAAGTTTGGATTAGGTGAACTTCGGCCGACTTCAGTAACGTTGCAGTTAGTAGACCGTTCGGTCACAAATCCATGAGGCGTTATTGAAGATGTTTTTGTTAAGATTAAGGATTTCTATTTTCCTATAGATTTCCTTGTCCTTAACATGGATGTACCTGAAAATCTGAGGAACACGCCCACCATTCTGGGGCATCCGTTCCTAGCTACCACTAAGGCCAACATTAACTGTGAAAGCGATAGCATGGAAATCACCTTTGGGGATCAACGAATGAAATTGGATATTTTTAAGGTGATTAATAAATTCGAGGATTGCGGATTTGTTGAGGAACTTGAGGACAATAATGTGAATATTGAAACTTGTATGATGGTTTCTACATTTGAAAGTTCCTCCTTTGATGATGAATTGGACCCGCAACCCTCTATGGCAGACCTGCCATCTTCTGAAGAGGTTCTTGATTTTGTTCACTCTCAACCTCTTCCTCTTGATGAGTCTTCATCAGCATCTTCCTTACCTTCAATCATCAGCCCACCCCAGCTTGAACTGAAACCATTGCCTGAGAATCTGAAATATTAGTTTTAGGACCACACAAGATGCTCCCTGTGATTATTAGTGATAAATTAACAAAGGAGCAGGAGATTAAACTGCATAAGGTCCTGAAGGAACATAAGGAGGCAATTGGTTGGACCATTCATGACCTTAGTGGGATCGAGCCATCTTATTGCAATCATAGAATATTTTTGGAAGATGGATCCCACCCTTCTTGCCAGATATAGAGGAGATTAAATCCAAATATGCGAGAAGTGGTCAAGAAGGAGGTTATTAAGTGGCTCGATGTAGGAATCATTTATCCGATCTCTGATAGTCCTTGGGTAAGTCTAGTGCAGATTGTTCCCAAGAAAGCCAGGATTACTGTTGTGACTAATGAGAAAGGAGAATATGTCACAACTCGTTCAGCTTCCTCTTGGAGGGTTTGCATCGATTACAGGAAGCTGAACATGGCCACGAAAAAGGATCATTTCCCTCTGCCTTTCATTGATCAAATCTTGGAAAGATTAGCCGGACAGAAGTACTTCTGTTTCCTTGATGACTACTCGAGATATAACCAAGTTCCTATCCATCTCGATATTTGGGTGGATTCATTTTTGAATCATTTTGTCACCTCTGTGAAATTCTTGTAAATTCTATTTCTCTTCTTATATATACATAAAAAAAAATTGAATTAGGAAGGAATACTTGGACATTAGGACTTTTCAATCTTATGAAATATTACATTAGGATCTGAACACAAAGACATTTTAGGTCTTTGGGCTTAAACAGCCTAGGTATCCACTAAAATGTGTATTTGTTTTTCGAGACCTCACCATCTTGAATTCTATTGTAATGTGATTAAATAAGTTTGGGTGATAAGTACAGGACTTATCAACCCGCCCTCTGATTTGAGGGAACTTTATGTCAAAAGCACCTACACACTATCTTTTCACTGACTTGTTGATCGACGGCTTTAACGAAAATTGGGTAGCTAATGAACCTTGTAGGGTGATATGGCTGGCAAATTATCGTGGGTAACAGCCCATAGGTTGGTTGTCCAGAGCCTAGTCACTAGACCATTCTCTTCTTACTGCCTTTAGGTAAATCTTAGACCAGGGAAGCCACCTACTTAAAAAAAGAAAGAAAGAAAAAGTCAAAAAGAAAAGAAAAAGAAAAGGAGAAAACAAACCAAAAAACAAAACAAAAGATATAAGCCACACTTCGCCACACGAGTATGGCTGGCAAGTTATCGGTGGTAATAGCTCATCGACCAATTGTCCAGAACCCAGCTCAAGAAATACACTAAAAATTCCCAAAACACTTAGGAAGAAGCGGAGAAATAGATTAAATCAGGGAGATATACACTAGATGCACCCTTGTGTTGACCCAAAAATAAAAGTAGGGAGAAAGCTACCGGTCGTAAAGATATACCTTTAGACAGAACTCTCTTTTCAAGGTCACCTAGAGGCGTAGAAACCTAAAGTACATTCTAATTGTCGATCAGCGAGTCTATCACATTCACAATAAGATACTTAGAACTTAGGGTTCTCATCAAATCTTGGGTGGGTTGAGTGGTCGTAGAAAGCCACTCTTTAATCCTAAACTCAAAAATCCAAAAAAAATTAGAAAAGAAGAAAAAGAGAAAAAGAAATTTTTCTTTGAATAAGGTGAGGGCTTGAGGCAGTCTGCATTTTGGCAGATACTCGGGCACTATTGTATCTTTGAAAGTTCAGATTCTGAGTAAAAAAATTTCTTAATGTTGAAAATAACTTATGCCCAAGTAATCCAACCTAATTCTTTTATAAATAGCATGTAGTTTTTGCTAGGGACTAGCAAAAGATAGGCATGGGGGTGTGATGTGCATACATCTGATTAACCTAAAATATATATTAATGCATGTTCTTAGTGTCCCATTGGCATGATACATTGTAAATAGTGCATAACATGCATAATCATGTATTTATATCAAGTTGTATAAATTGTATAGTAATTATCTCCTTTTTATGGTCAGGGACAAGGTAACTTTTTATCGGGGCCCCGAATCGAAGATCCAACCATACGGATCTGATCAGGGCGACGATTGGAGTTCAACAACTCTAAGATCACCCTAATCGGACATCCGTAGCATCAGATAGAGACCAAGGAACCCTAAAGATTGAGGACCAAGATGGTGCTAATCCTCACCTCAAACGGCAAATCCGATCACACGGATGCAACCATCAATTTGGACAACCCATTTTGAGATCATGACCGACGCTTCTGATTATGCGGTCGGGGCTATTTTGGGTCAGAAAGTTGACAGGAAGCCCTCTGTCATCTACTACACTAGTAAAACTCTGGACGAGGCCTAGAGGAATTATACTGTTACTAAGAAGGAATTACTAGCAGTAGTATTTACTTTGGAGAAACTTGGGCTTATCTCTTAGGGTCTCACGTCATTATATATACTGACCACTCGACCTTGAGACATCTCTTGGCCAAAAAGGATGCCAAACCTTGGCTTATTCGTTGGATTCTTCTACTTCAAGAATTTGATCTTGAAATCAAGGATAAATCTGGGGTACAAAATGTGGTGGCAGATCATTTGTCGAGACTTCTGAGTGATTCTTCTCGTCCGGACATCCCAACTGCTGATACCTTTCCAGATGAAACCATTCTTACAGTTTCAAGCATCCAAACCCCGTGGTTTGCTGACATTGTTAATTATTTGGCCGTTGGTCAAATCCCCCAGGATTGGACCAAGCAGCAACAAGGTAGACTCAAATCTGAGGCTAAATACTACTTCTGGGAGGACCCTGAACTGTACCGCATCGGTGCTGACTAGATTATTCGCCGATGTGTTCCGAAGAACGAATTCAATAGTATACTCGAGTTCTGCCACGCATCTGCATGTGGTGGACACTTCTCTGGGAAAAAGACGACTGCAAAAATTTTGCAATATGGATTCTATTGGCCGTCTTTATCCAAGGATGCTCAGGATTTCTCAAGGTCGTGTTCCCGATGCTAGGCACTCGGGAGCATAACTAAGAGAGATATGATGCCCCTAAACCCAATTCTTCTTGTCGAAATCTTCGACGTTTGGGGCATCAATTTTAGGGGACCCTTCCTCCTTTCATTTGGACATCAATACATTCTCGTCGCTGTTGATTACGTGTCCAAATGGATTGAGGCGATTCCCACCCGAACCAATGACCACAAGGTGGTCATCGATTTTCTCAAGAATAACATCTTCAGGAGGTTCGGGATTCCGAGTGCCATCATCAGTGATGGTGGCACTCATTTCACTAATGCCCAGTTCTGTAATTTGCTGTTTAAATACGGGGTTAATCACCGAATCTCCACACCTTATCATCCCTAGACGAATGGACAGGCTGAGATCTCCAATTGGGAGATCAAGAATATTCTGCAGAAAATGGTTAGGCCTGATCGCAAAGACTGGACTCAAAAGCTTGAGGATGCTCTTTAGGCCTGTCATACGACATATAAAATGCCCATCAGCATGTTTCCATTTTGTCTGGTGTATGGAAAGGCATGCCATTTACCCGTAGAGATTGAACATAGGGCATTCTGGGCAATCAAGCAGTGCAATCTAGATCTGAGTTTAGCTAGGAAACCAGGAAACTCCATCTATCTGAGTTGGAAGAGCTTAGAAATGATGCATATGAGAATGCCAAGATCTACAAGGCTCAGACCAAAGCTCTACATGACCAATTGATTTCCTGCAAGAGCTTTGAGCCAAACCAGAAGGTCTACTTATTCGATTCTCGACTTAAGCTCTTTCCTGGAAAACTTAGGTCAAAATGGAACGGCCTATTCATTATCAACCAGATTTTTCCAAATGGAGCTGTTCAGATCTCTGACCCGAAAATGGGTAATTCATTCAAAGTTAACGATCAACATCTGAAGCCTGTTATTGACCGTACTCTTCCAGAACCCGTCTCAGACACGGTTGCTTTAGCCATGTTGTGACTTCTTTGGCTGGACTTCGCCTGGCTGACAGCAATAAACTCAGCAGTTGTACATATGACTCAAAGCTTACCCGAGCTTCATATTCAGGTGATATCTTCCGTACTCTACCTTCCTTTCATGTCTCCTTTTCTCAATGTAGACATTGCATCAACTAGGCATGGGGGGGTTGGATTCATTTTTGAATCATTTTATCAGCTCTGTGAAATTCTTGAAAATTCTATTTCTCTTCTTATATATAAATAAAAAAAAATGAATTAGGAAGGAATACTTAGACATTAAGACTTTTCAATCTTAGGAAATATTACATGAGGATCTGAACACAAAGACCCTTCAGGTCTTTGGGCTTAATTAGCCCGGGTATCCACTAAAATGTGGATTTGTTTTTTGAGTCCTCGCCATCTTGAATTCTATTGTAATGTGATTAAATAAGTTTGGGTAATAAGTACACGACTTATCAACCCGCCCTCTAATTTGGGGAAACTTTGTCTAAAGCATCTACACTATCTTTTCACTGACTTGTTGATCGGTAACTTTATAGAAATTGGGTAGCTAATGAACCTTGTAGGGTGATATGCTTGGCAAGTTATCATGGGTAACAACCCATAGGTAGGTTGTCCAGAGCCCAGTCACTGGACCATTCTCTTCTTACTACCTTTAGGTAAATCGTAGACCAGGGAAGCCACATACTTAAAAAAAAAAGAAAGAAAAAAAGTCAAAAAGAAAAGAAAAAGAAAAGGAGAAAAGAAAGAAAAAAACAAAACAAAAGAAATAAGCCACACTTCGCCGCATGAGTATGGCAGGCAAGTTGTCAGTGGTAACGGCTCATCAACCAGTTGTCCATAACCTAGCTCAAGAAATGCACTAAAAATTCCCAAAACACTTGGGAAGAAGCGGAGAAGTAGAATAAACCTGGGAGATATACACTGGATGTACCCTTATGTTGACCCCATAAAAATAAAAGTAGGGAGAAAGCTACTGGTCGTAAAGATATACCTTTAGGCAGAACTCTCTTTTTAAGGTCACCTAAAGGCGTAGAAATAATCCTGAGTAAAAAAATTTCTTAATGTTGAAAATAACTTATGCCCAAGTAATCCAACCTAATTCTTTTATAAATAGCATGTAGTTTTTTCTAGGGACTAGCAAAAGATAGGCATGGGGGTGTGATGTGCATACATCTGATTAACCTAAAATGTCTATTAATGCATGTTCTTAGTGTCACATTAGCATTATACATTGTGAATAGTGCATAACATGCATAATCATGCATTTAGTTCAAGTTGTATAAATTGTATAGTAATTGTCTCCTTTTTATGGTCAGGGATAAGAGAATTTTTATCGGGACCTCGGATCGAAGATCCAACCATATAGATCTTATCAGGGCGACGAGTGGAGTTCAACGACTCCAAGATCGCCCTAATCGGACATCCGTAGCACCAGATAGAGACTGAGGAACCCTAAAGATCAAGGACCAAGATGGTGTTAATCTGCACCTCAGACGACAAATCCGACCGCATGGAGGGATTCAGATCGACGATCACAGCCTAACGGCGTGAAAATCGGTCCAATTCAACACCTGTGGCACCATCTACATCACTCAAAAGATGAACAGCTGCTGCATCTCCAAGGGATGGCACCACGTGGTGCCATCCCAGCTGCCCAATCGGCCCCGAGGAACCATTGCTGCATCTCCAAGGGATTTCTATCACATGATCCTAGCCGTTGGAACTTGATCCAACAGCCTTGATTGAATCTGATCGGCCGCTTCATCTTCATCAAGTGAAAGAGCGCAGCGGATTTAGACCGTTGGATGCACATCCAACGGCCACGAATCCACGCGCTATAATTTTTTTTGCGACACAAAGCCACCCAAAACATGTTGGTCGAGTGCCCTCGCTAGAAGAGGAGGTCGCGCATTCGAGCCGCTGCGCCTCAAATTGAAGAGCGAGCGCGTGGAGCAGGCGAGCAAGCAGAGCTGTGCGATGAAGATCGTGCGGCGCTAAGCAAGCAATAGTGCCCACACGCGGTCAGATGCACGGCGTTGATGCGTGATCGCACGCGGGTGTGCGACACGAGCGAGGTAGTTTTAAGCAGTCGGATCTCTTAATAGGACGGCTAATATTACGCGTACGTGTGCAGGTGTTTTGAGCGGAGAAGAGGAGCGGGGGCGCACGGTGCAGGCACATGTCGGCCACGACGGACCTTTAGTGACGTTTAAGTCTGTCACTAGAGGTCCCATATTAATGTTTTTCAAATTAAAATGTCCAAAATGCCCCCACTCCTTGCAACTATAAAAGGAGACCCCCTCCATATGAATTTCTCATCCCTTCTTTCTCTTCTCTCCCTCTCCAAAGCTCAAGAGAAGCTTGTCCCACACCCGGGATGCTCCTCAAGAGATAAAATCAATATTTTGCCCCCATTCCGGAAGCAGATCCCACGACGATGATGACGTGTTGCCTCGTTCCTGTTCCTCTAGCTTTGACCTCCTTCCCGCTCCGTTCCTCATCTTCTAGGCGTTGTCTCGTCCGGCTCGTCCTCCAAGCGATCGTCGAGGAGGATAACTTCTCTCTCCATTCCTTTTTCCTGCTTTCTAGAGTAGAATTTTCCTGCTTTCTAATTGTAATAGTTTTCCTCCTTTATAGTGTAATTTCTCGCTTTCTTAGTTGTACAAACATTTTGCAACTTCAAGCAGATGTTCTCTCTCTCTCTCTCTCTCTCTTATTGTTTATATTGATTCCATTGCATTATAATTACACCTCTTTTTAAACAAAAACACAAAAAGAATATAATTGTGAATCCTGATCGATGTAGCTTCCCAGAGTTCGACCTGGGATTTCTTTTTCGGTATAAATTTTCTTTATTAAACCCAAGTTCTTCGCTATTCAAACTACAATGACAGGTTTTCAAAATCAACTTCGATAGCATAGTCCTCCGACACTCAACAAGCGAATCAATCCTTAAGGTCAATGTCTACTCAGTTTTAGTTATGATTGGGATGATCATGCTCTTGAAATGTGATGGGCCCTTTAGATGGGTTGTGCCCTTAATGATCAGTTAAAATGTGTGTGTGTGCACAACCAGGGTTCTCAAACAAGGTTATTTGATGATGTGTCTTTTAAGATTTAACCTTGTTTAGTAGCTTTTAGGGTTTAATTCTTAGGTTGGTTCATTCAAGGTTTAGTAGAACACTCCAAGTTTTGAAAGCACGGGTGATGATATTTTCCTTTAAGAATAAAAAATATTGTGGAGTGCCTAGTTCATCCCTAGGAATCAACCCTAAGTAGCAAGCTACTTGATGGATCAGTTTTAGATTGAGTGGTGCAGCCCAAATAGCTTAAACAATTAGCCTGTTGCACCACTTAGTTAAGGCACACAAGAATGTTTAACCTATTCAGATTCTACTCACTTATGTGTATTGAGTTGAAGTGTACCAGGTCCATAGGTCAGATCCCGATTAAGTGGTAGAATCAAAGTGATTGTGCGCCTTATGATAAGAAGTTGTGGATGTTAAATGTGTAGCTTTCAGTTAAATCCCACAAGAGAAGAATATATTTTTTTTATTTTTGTATATGCGGGTGGGTGAGGTGAGTGGAGTGACAATCAAACAACCAAAATCTACCCTTGGGTTTATGCAAAGCACCTAAGTTGATTTGGGTTTGAGTTATTAGGTTATGGAGTGAAAACTAAGGTGGGGTTGGTGTGGGGGACACTTACAAAACACTCTACCCGTACTTTACTCCGGTCTACCACACTTGGATCTCTATGCTAGGGTACCTGCAAGACAATAGATCAGAGATAAGTGGGGTTAGTGTTATGTAAATGCAAAGAAGCGCAGAAAACAATAAAGTAAATTCCGTTGCCTCCCCAGCAACGGCGCCAAAATGATCACATGAGTTTCACGTGTTTGAAATCAAGGTTATGAGTAACCTGACGTCGTAGTTGCAAAATGTGTGGTCAAATAAAATTTATAACCGAAACTCAAAAGTGCGTCTCAGGTCGAACACGAGGAGGCGAAAGTTTGGTTTTATGAAATCCACGTTTCTCTTTTATATGTTTTTGGTCTTTTTTATCTTTTCTAATTTTTTTTGGAATTTTTTAGGAAGCAAGAGATCAGATCAACAAATGCTTATCTAGCTAATCTACTTGCAAATATAAAAGAGAGAGAGAGAAACAATCATCTATTTATCTCATGAAATGTTTATTACACTATGAAAGCGGAAAATCTACACTATGAAAGCATAAAAGGATAGAATGGGGTGAGAGAAATCCCCCTCGACGGTTGCTCAAAGGACGACTCGCTATGACATAGCCCAGAGGAAGGTGGTGAGGAGTAGAACGAAGGAGGATGGAGCCAGAGGACGGAGGATGAAGTAGGACGGTGTCGCAATGAGGATCTTCTTCCCGAAGGGTGGTGAGAGGATGGCCATGGGATGCTCCATGAATGGGGATGAGGGGAGGGAAAACTATTTGGTTTTACTCTAGAGGATCATCTCGGGCTTGGGACAAGCTCTCTCTAGAGCCTTGGAAGTGGTGAGAGGAAGAAAGGAAGAGATGGATTGGAATGGTGGTGGGTAGGTCCTTTTATAGTGAAGGAAGAAGAACAAATTCATATCTAGGTCATTAGTGACAGCCGTAAACGTCGCTACAGCTATCGCTGAAGATCCACACCATTCAATACTCTTGCTGGCTCACGCATCACATGCCATCTTGCACGTGCACACGCGCAATGTGCCCATGCCAGCTGCGCTCACACCCGCTACTGCGCCTGCTGCCATTACCGCTATTGCGCGCACGTACGTGTTGCTCACTACGCTGCTATGAGTGCGTGGCGGTGCGTGTGTGTGCGTAGGTGGCTAGGGTTGCACCATGTGGCATGACCTGGGCCATCCATCTTCATTCCTTTGCAGAGGGTGCCACCGTGCTCGGATCCAATTGATTTCCACGTTGCCGGAATGCGATCGTTATTCCGGATCCATCCGTACAGTTGGATTGTCAATAGGAGGCTCCAAAATAAATATCCTTCTCTCCTGACCACAAAAAGGATGCAATTAGCCTAAATTATATACAACTACTCTAAAGGCAAAATAATGCATGATATGCAATATATATAACATGAAATGCAAATCTAAGCCTATGAACATGCATGAATAGTCATTTTAACCCAAATAGATGTATTTACATCATACCCCCATGCCTATCTTTTGCTAGTCCCTAGCAAAATTAAACTACATGCTATGTATAAAAATAGAATTAGGATTAGATCGCTTAGGCCTAAGTCGTTTATTAATAATAGAAAATTTCAACTAAAGTCCTAAACTACGAAGACTCAACAGTACCCGGGTGTCTACCAGAATGCAGACCGCCCAAGTCCTCGCCTTATTTGAAAAGGGAAGATACATTTTTTTATTTTTCTTCTTTTCTAATTTTTTTGTAGTTTTGGAGTTTAAGAATTCCGGGATAACTTTTTATGGCTACCCGACCCACCGAAGACTCGAAAAGGACTCTAAGTGCTAAGCATCTTGTGAAAATAGTGAAAGACTCACTAGGTGGCTATTAAAACGGACTTTGGGTTTCTACAACCCTACGTGACCTTACCTAAAGGTTTATCTTTTAGATTGGTAGCTTTCTCCCAACTTTTATTTATGGGTTCAACATAAGGATGAACCTAGTGTATATCTCCCTGATTTATTCTACTTCCCCGCTTCTTCCCTAAGTGTTTGGGAATTATTATGCATTTTTTTTTTGTTAGCTGGGTTCTGGACAACCAACCGATGAACTACTACCACCGACAACTTGCCAGCCGTACTCGTGCAGTGAAGTGTGATTTTATTTATTTTTTTATTTTTTTCTCCTTTTATAATATATATATTTTTTTCTTTTTCTTCTTTTTTTAAGTAGGTGGCTTATCTGATCTAAGATTTACCTAAAAGTAGTACAACAAAAATGGTTTTGTGACTAGGCTCTAAACAACCTGCCAATGAGCTGTTACCACCGACAACTCGCCAACCATACCACCCTAAATAGTTCATTAGCTATCCAATTTTCGAAGAAACCACTGAAATGTGAGTCAGTGCAAAAAAATGTGTGTAGATGTTAGGCTTAAAATCCCCCCAAATCAGAGGGCAGGTTGATAAGTCACATACTTATCATCCCAATTTATTTACCAACTTAAAATGAATTTCAATTGACGAGGACTCGAGACTAAGTCCACATTCGAGTAGACACCCAGGCTAATTAAGCCCAAAGACCTGAAGAGTCTAACTGTTTAGGTCCTCTCATATCATTTCCTAAAGTTAATAACTTCCAAATGCCTAAGTTCTCTTTTCTTAATTTCTTTCTTTTTATATCTTTTTCAAATTATCAATTTTTTTTTAAAGAAACTAAAAGAAATTCTACGGAGTTAACAACATGATTTCAGGATTAAGTATCCACCCCCATGCCTAAATGATGCAATGTCCTCATTGTAAAAATAAAGACATGACAAGGGTGGAGTAAACAGAATATTACCTGAGTGTCATGAAAATCCAGTCAGCTCTGCAGAGAGAAGAGTGTATACACACGTGCTAAGTTTAATGCCTTCAGCTAGGCATAACATACATACAAAGAAGAAATTGAGAATTCATAAGTGTAGGTCAGAAGCAAAATAAAAATATTGATCTTGAAACCTCCGCCTCTGGGAATGATCTATAGGTCCTTCCAAGCAAGGGTTTAATGACCTTCTTCCAAGCACACACTGGAAGGAAGTCAAAAGGACGCGAAAAAGGAGCTCTGTAGCACAAAAAAATGCAAGCATGTCATTAGGTTGGGTAGCCTAAAGACTTATAGACTCCCATAATCCATCTTAAGATTATAAACGATTTACTCTACTTTTATCCAGTCAATCCAACCAGTAAGAAGGAGGGGCTGGGAAGAAGGTTCTTCCTTTAGCTTGTACCTCAGGTTCCTTTGATACCCCCCAACCGTGGTCATTTGATGCTACTCCTCTAGCTAGACATCAGATGGACCAGTATAAGCAAGTTAATCGAGAACAATCTCAATCTGGTCCCCGAAAAGTGAATCAATCCTTAAGGCCAACATTTAATCTATTTTAGTTAGGCTTGGGATATTTGTGCTTTTGGAATGTGATGAGCCTTTTAGATGGGTTGTGCCCTTAATGATCAATTCAAATGTGTGTGCGTGCACAACAAAGGTTTGCAAACAAGTTTATTTGATGATGTGTCTTTTAGGGTTTAACCTTGGTCAGTAGCTTTTAGGGTTTAATTTTTAGGTTCATTCAATCAGGGTTCAGTAGAACACTCTAGGTTTTAAAAGCACTAGTTATGATGTATTCCTTTAGAAATCAGAAAAAAAAATGTGGAGTGCCTGGTTCTACCCTAAAGTTCAACCCTAAGTGGCAAGCTACTTGATTGATTGCTTTTATCTTAAGTGGTGCGGCCTAAACAACTCAATCAATCGACCTATTCCACCACTTGATTAAGGCACACAAAATGTTTAACCTATTCAAATTTTCTACTCACTTATTTGTGTGTTGAGTTAAGGTGTACCAAATCTACTGGTCAGATTCCGATTAAGTGGTAGAATCAATGTACAGTTGTGTGCCTTAAGTCGAGAGTTGTGGGTGTTAATTTGTCTCTTTCAGTAAATCCCACAATCAAATAACTTTTTTAATTTTTTTTTTAAATTTATGTGGGTGGGTGAGATGAAGCAAAGTGACAATCAAATAACCAAATCTATCCTAGGGTTTATAAAAGCACCTAGGTTTATTTGAGTTTGAGTTATTAGTGTGGCGAAATGAAATCTAGGGTGGGGGTGATGGGGGTACACTTACAAAACCTTCATCCACACTTTTCTCCGATCTAACTACTTTGGCCCACCTCAGAAGAGTACCTGCAATCATAGTAAGATCAAAGAAAAAGTTGGATAAAAGTTAGGTAATGTGAAAAAACACGAAAAAAATCAAAGAGCCTTGCCTCCCCGGCATAAAATGTCAAAATTACTACACAACATACACAAATTATCCTAAATGAAATGTAATGCATGTTATCGCTATAGTCGAAAAATACGTTATCAAATACAATTTTACCGAAGCTCCAAGGGAGTCCTAGGTCAAACATAGGGAGGAGATGTTTGTTTTCGTTGAAATCCACACTTTGTGTTGTTTCTTTTTGGTATTTTTAGGGCTTTGATATTTTTTTGTGTTTTTGTGGTAAAGAAACAAACAAGATAGCTCACAATATAGAAGAAAACAAATTGGATATATCAAATGATGTTCAAATGCTTATTACAACAAGTGGAAAATAAAGAAAGAGATGGGGGTGAGAAGGAATCTTCTGAATCGGCTGTTGGCGAGACAATGGTGCTTGACAGTAGCTTGGACAGAGGAGGTGAGAGGCTGGATGACGAGGATGAGATGCTCGAGGGCGCCGAGTAGACGAATGCTTCACCAAGGCACGAAACGGGGATGAGGAGGTGGAGGTGATCTTCTACTGGAATGGAGGTGGGAGGACAGCGCTAAGGCTTCCTATGAAGGTGGTGAGATGGAGAAGGAATATTTGGTGGGGTATAGGAGCACTACACTAGTAGGAGGCCTTTAGAGCTTGGGAATGAGCTCTAGGGGAGCTTTAAGGGGCATCTAGAGCTTTGGAGTAGGTGGGAAAAGCATAGGTAGAGATGCATAGGCAAGGGAGGTATGTAGGTCTTTATATAGTGGATAGGAGGGGGCTAAAAATGGACACAGGGCAATTAGCGACCTCCAAGATGATGCTGTTGGTCCAACTCAAGCATCACTGTAGCCACCTCACACCCGCTCACACATGAGCTGTGCTATTCCTCCATCACTTGTGTGGATCATGCTTGTACGTGCTAGCATGTTGGCATGCACGCGGGTGCACCCAATTAGCGAATTCGATGGGGGGGGCTCTGCAAGTCTCGAACTCACGCCCCTCCCTTTAAGGCCAGGTCATCAACCGATGCGCCAAGCTGACTGAAGTGTCAAGATGATGCGTTGTGGGCACGCGGTGGAGGAGGGCTCTCAACTGTTGGATTTGCATCCAACGATTGAGATTGCTTGTTGGATGGCCTTTGGAAGGATGTCGGGAGACCTTGGGTGCTCTAGATGGTGCCACATGGCACCATCTAGATCATCCACCTTTCCTTGCTTATAGAGGATGCCAGGGTGCTCGGATCAAGGTGATTTCCATGTTGTCGGGCTGCGATCGTCACTCTAGATCTATTTGTATTGTTGGATTCTTCATCCTGGCCATAAAATGTCAGAATTACTATACAGCATACACAAATTATCCTAAATGCAATGTAATGCATGTTATGCACTATTTATACTCATGGAATGCAATGCTAGGCTTAGAAACTATCATAAATAAGCATTTTATCATGAATTCATGCATGTTTGTTAGATATCGAAAGACAACTTGCACTTTGTTTTATAGGTTTCAAAGGACATTATAATGTTAAAAACTAGATCTATAGAATGGAGGGTCAACTCAAACTAGAACAACCTAAAGAAACACAAAGTCACCAAAAGAGGTCTTTTGTAGGAACAAGAAGACCTACAAGAAGGACGACGAAGTGACCACCACCATCAAGGAGGCAGATGGGTGATGGACTCTGGATGTTCCAAGCATATAACGGGGGACAAGCACCTGTTTCTGGATGTCCAACCTACAGATGGAGGAACAGTCACATTTGGCAACAACCATAAGGGCCATATTATTAGCCTTGGTAAAATAGGTAACCCTCTATCCCCTATCTCAAATGTCTCTTTAGTAAAAGGATTAAAACATAACTTGTTAAGTGTTAGTCAAATTTGTGATAAGGGATATAAGGTAGTTTTCACTTCTAAGATATTTGAAATTATGCATGCATCAACTAATGAAACCCTTCTTAAGGGAACTAGGTTTAAAGACATTTATATTGTAGAATCTGATAAAAATAACACCTATGAATGTCTTGTAACTAACAATGAAGCGAATGTATGCATAGAAGACTAGGACTTGTTCATATGAGGCTAGTCCAAAAGTTAGCCAAACATGAACTACTTCAAGGTCTTCTTAAAGGAAACTTTGTAGATGATCTTATTTGTGATTCTTGTAAACTAGGTAAGATCATGAAATCTACCTTTAAAAATAAAGAAATAATATACACATCAAGACCATTAGAATTACTTCACTTAGCTTTGTTTGTACCAACAAAATATGAGAGTCTTAGTGGATGCAAATATTGCCTTGTCATTGTAGATGATCTTTTAAGGTTTTCATGGGTCTCCTTCTTAAGATCCAAAGATGGGGTGTTTTTCGTCTTTTCTATTTTTTGTAGGAAGGTTCAAACTGAAAAAGGCTACCAAATCACTCGAATTTGTAGTGATAATAGGGGCAAGTTTGAAAATTCCTTGTTTGATGATTTTTGTCAAGAGCATAGTACTGCTCATGAATTCTCTTTCCCGCAAATACCTCAACAAAATGGGGTAGTTAAGAGAAAGAACCTCACTTTTCAAGAGTGTGCTCAAACATTTCTCACAGACTACGGGTTACTGAAGTACTTTTGGGCTGAGGCAGTTAACACGTCTTGTAAGGTGTTAAATCGCATTTTAATTCAATCCAGATTACAAAAAGCTTTTTGGGAACTATACTATAGGAAAGTACCCAAGATTAGTTATTTTAAAGTTTTTGGATGTCATTGTTTTGTTTTAAATACCTGCTCTAATTTAGATAAATTTCATGTCAAAGGTGAAGAAGCCATCTTTATTGGTTATTCTTCACATAGTAAGGCAAATCGGGTTTTTAAGAAGACCACATTAGTAGTGGAGGAAACCCCTTTGATGGTGCAATTTGTCATGATTTTAGAGAATTACGTCATGGTATAGTGACGAAAATTGAATTTACATTTAAATTTATAAGTGCTCGAAAAATGTGAGTTTCGAGGTCATTCGTAGAGAGTAAACAATTGTAATTCAATCCACTAATCAGTTATAAATGACGATCACAATAAACAAATCACAAGAATAATATGCAATGGATAATTAATCAAAAATATATTCAATAAAGAGTCAGATTGTATCTCAAGTTCAATAGACAAAAAGATAATGAGAAGCCCAAAAAGTGGTGGTTGAACCACCAATTAAGCGTTTAACACTTAGGCTTCACTCTCAATTCAGATCACAAGTATCAGACACTCTCCTCTTCTCTTCTTAACACTCAATCAATCTCTTTGAAACCTCAGATGTCTTTTTAAGGCTTTAGATGCCTTAAAGTCCTCAAGCCCATAGCCCCTTCAAAAATAAAGCCAAGGCCTAATTCCCGTTGGAGCAAAACCCTCCCCCTTTTTGTTACAAATCCTCTCCTCAATCCTAAACCCAGTTCAAAGATCAGGCCAAATTAGGCCAATTTAGACCGACCCAGATTGGCCCAGGCCCACGTGCATGTAGGCATGGGCAAGGGCATGTGCATGGCATGGGTAAGGTGGGACCTGACCCCATGGTTCGAAGGTGACCAGGCTATGCACTTAATTTCTTATGAATGCATTTCAAAATCAAATTCTTCCAAGGTGGGACTAAGAATGTTGCCCTTCTTCATGCAGCTGCACGCATGGGATGCTCGTGCAATTGTTGGTGTTGCAACTACTGCTTGTTTCAATTGAGGGGTCAATGTTGGTTCTAGAAGTGGTCCACGCCGATCAATACTGGTGGAGAAGCGGATGGTAGTCGGATGGTGGTCACTAGAGGGAAGGAGACAATGGTAACAGAGAGTGTTCTGCAAAGAAAATATGACCTTAGGGCTAGAGTCAGATATATTAGAGGCTCCGCCATGACGAGGCAGAGCTGGTGGGGTCGTGGATTGGTGATTAATGGAGTGTGGAGGGCGACCAAAGAAGGTAGTGGTGATGGACGGCGGCAGTGATAGGAAATGGTGGTAGGGGCATTTTGATGTGGAATTTAGTTAGGCAAAAAACTTTTAAAGGTGAGGCAGAGCTTTCGCCTAGGTTAATTGAGGCGAAGGTGGGCAAATGTAGGCTGGCAGTTAAGGTGGTCGACAGAGGTGTTGCCGGTGTCGAGGAAGGTGAAGGAGAGGGAGAACAGAGATAAGATTCTACCTAAAGTTAATTGGAGGGGAGATGAGTAAAAGCCTTAAATCTATTGGAAGAATAGAGGGTCAAGGAAGCTTGCCGGAGGTACGTCAGAGCTGAGGAAGAAGGAGGTGAGGATGGAGCCGACAAAGGGGTAATTGGGCCGAGTTCTGTGTTTGGATGTTCGGCAATGATGTGATGAGGAGAAGCCCTCTCCCTATTGTGCATGGGAGCGGCCGAAGAAGGTGTTTGAAGAAGCTCCAAGTCATCATCAATGGCGGCGAAGGAAGAAGAGGAGAGGAGTTGCGTGCCAAAAATGAGACAACCACAAATTGCTTGGGTCAGGGCATTTATATAGAGGGGGTCCCAAGTCAATTAAGCCAACACATGCTCATTTGACAAATTTCCTAACCATTTTTGAACTCTACTTTCATGGGGTCGCCGGCGACAAATCTGATGATGATTGGGCTCAAAGCAAGGATTGGTCGATCGGCTGAGATTTGAGGAAGGAATTTGCCAAGTTTGGCAAATTATGATTGAAGTTTCCTCAATCAACTCTCTGATTTAAATGACAACAAGTTGGGTTCCTTTCCTTCTGTGTTTCCTTCTTTGTCATAAAGAAGATGATGGTTGCAGGGACCTTTTGGTGAGTATGATGACAAAATTAAGAGCATAGATGTGAGGAAACATGAAAGTTAGGGGTCTAGATGTGAAAAACAAAGATTTTAAGGGCAGAAATGCAAACTTGGTCAAGATAGACTCTGATTAAGCCTAAATTTTGGTGTTAACCTAATTTAGACCCAAGGAAGCTAATGGTAAACTTGAATTTTGGTTTTGACCAAGTTTGACTAGGTACATTGCAAAGGAGCCCAAATTTAGGCAAATTCCCTTCAAAATCTCTATTTTTGGTCAAAATTGGTTTAGATGGTAAAAGTAAAGGTACCAAATCTCTTAAAATATTTTTCAATGAATTTTAGGAGGTTTATACTAAATTTATATCTACTAGAACCCGTTCAATTTGAGTGTGGCTGATAATTAGGATTTTTAGTACTATTTTACTCCTCGAAATGTGTGAAACCTATATTCAGTTATTCTAAGCCCACTTCTTGGTCTCTTAGGTTCATTTGACCTTTAATTAACCCCTGATCAACCCCTTGGTTAATCTACATTTGCGACTGCATGTTTAAAAAGGTAGAATTAACCCTTCTTTCTGTCTTCTTAAATCAGTACATGGAATTACAATCCTCAGACGACCATTTAGGAGAATTTAACACTTGATTTGGACTAATTCAAGTTAGTTGTGATGAATGATGGTGCTACCATGACCTTCATGTCTCCTTTGATGGATCACCCAACTCTTCTTCTGTTGACCAAGTCAATGTGGAAGGTGAGGATGATTCTTCTATTGATGTGTCTGACATTCCAAACTCTAATATCCATAATCTTCTAAACGATTGGATATTTCAAATGGATCATCCAAAAAGTCAAGTCATTGTAAGTATTTCTAATGATCTTAAAACCCGATCTCATTTTAATTATTCTTTCAATCTTTCTGCATTTGTATCTCAAGTTGAACCGAAGAGTGTTAAGGAAGCGTGTTCTGACGAACCTTGGATCTATGAAGGATGAACTCAACCAATTCCAAAGGAATGAAGTTTAGGATTTAGTACCTAAGCCCAAAGGGCAAACGGTAATAGGAACCAAATGGGTATTCCAGAATAAGTTGGATGAATTCGGTGTGGTTATTCAGAATAAGGCTAGATTGGTAGCACAAGGCTATAACCAAGAAGAAGGGATTGATTTCGATGAAACCTACGCTCCCGTAGCTCGACTTGAATCAATTCACATGCTTCTAGCTTATGCCACCTTTCCTGGCTTCAAAATCTTTCAAATGGACGTTAAGAGTGCCTTTCTTAATGGATTCATTAAGTAAGAAGTTTTTGTGAAACAACCTCCCGATTTTGATTCTCATGATAAACCTAATTTTGTCTACAAACTAAACAAGGCTTTATATGGGCTAAAACAGGCTCCTAAAGCTTGGTCTGAGTGACTCAAAGACTATTGTTGAGTGCAAACTTCTTTATAGGAGAAGTTGATTCTAGATTATTCATTAAAAGAAAAGGAAAAGATATTTTATTAGTTTAAATATATGTAGATATTCTTTTTGGTGCTACTGATGAATCATTGTGTAGAAAGTTTTCCAAGATTATGCAGGAAGAATTCGAAATGAGTTGGATGAGTTAACTTAAGATTTTCTTGGGCTTGCAAATCACTCAACTTAAATTTGGCACCTTTGTGTGTCAGTCAAAGTACACAAAGGAGATGCTCAAATGATTCGAAATGGAGAAAAGTAAAGGGAAAAACACTCCTATGAGTGTTGCAACCTCCCGTGATTTCGATGAATCAGGTACACCCGTTGATTAGAAACTATACTGTAGTATGATTGGTTCATTATTGTATTTAACTTCTAGTAGACCAGACATTTTATTTAGTACTTGTTTATGTGCTAGGTTCCAATCAAACCCTAAATAATCACATCTAAATGTAGTTGAAAGAATACTTAGATACCTAGTTAACACATCTGATTATGGCCTATTTCAACCTACGAGTACACATTTTAACCTAGTTGCATATAGTGATGCGAACTACATAGGTTGCCGCGTCGATAGGAAGAGCACTAATGTGACGTGCCAATTCTTAGGTGAATCATTAGACTCTTGGTTCTCCAAGAAACAATCTAGTGTAGCCCTATCAACCATGGAGGCTGAGTATATAGCTACCGCCTTAGCATGTTACCAAGTTTTACGGATGAAAAATACTTTAAAGGATTTCAATTTGATATTTTGTAAGATAAAAATATTATGAGATAATATTAGTGCTATCAACCTTTCGAAAAATCCTGTACATCACTCTCATACAAAACATATTGATGTTCAACATCATTTCTTAAGTGATAATGTACTAGGCATATGTAAGCTCTCTGATATTTAAAGAATTTAGTGACTTAGTAGAATTTTGTGTGTAATGAACATTTAAGGAAATTTGACTTTATCAAGTCAGAGGTCCTTCAAACCTTGTTCAAACATCAAAATGAACAATTTGTGTAATATCAGACGTCTGACAATACGTATAGACATCTTATGTTTGAAAAGTAGATGTTTGGGCATCTGTACAAACATCGACTTGTTTAAATGAAATAAAATTCAAAATTTCTCAAAAAATGTATTTCAAATGTCCAACATTAGGGCCAGACGTCTCCATCTATCGTCTGATGCCTTTGTGTAGACGACTAATGTGTATTATGGTTTGAAGTCATTGTTCCTTGGATTTAGAAATCATTCATCTAATTATTTATGAAGACATTTGCTCAGTTGTCTAACTCCAAAATTAAACGACAACCTTTAGCTTTTGCTCAAGTCCAGTAGTTCTTGATTTCAAAGATCTGTCGTCTAATTATAGGTTCAAACGTCTAGTTGGTCGTCTGATCTAAAAATCAGATGACAACCTAAAGCTTGGGGTAGATTCTAGGAAAGTCTGACTGCAAAAATCAGACATCTAAAACTTGCATTAGATGCCTGATGGTTTATCTGATAGAAAAATCGGACGACAACCTGGAAATGGTTAAAATCCCTACCCTGCAATCCTGACGTCTGATGGTATTGCTAGACATCTGATACCATTAAGAATTGCAGTTCTGCTTCTGATTTCGGGTTTGTTTTGAGATGAAATTTAACCCAACTTTAGGGGGAGTCTTGCCTGACCCCTTGGGGTATATAAACCCCCTCTTCTTCTCCCTAAGGCCCCATGCAACTCAAACCCAAAATCCCAAAATCCTACAGACAATGGCCTCAACCTTCGCCCTTATTGTTGCTATCCATGCCACTAGCCATCCGAACAACTTCTCCGACGACTGACGACCGGCACCGTCCTCATCCCAGCGTCGACCTCTCATCCTCCTCGTGTCAGGGGGAGCTCCACCAACGGTACAACATCCTTGCCCTCTTCTACTCCTTGATTTGAGAGGTTTTCATCTTGATTTTGGACAATCCATTTGTTGAGTTGCTGATATATGAATTGTGGCTTGTATCATGGCTTAAATCTTGAACCTCCTTATGGTCTTGATCTTTCTTGCCCTAGAAGTCCTAAACCTAGGATCAAGACTTAGGGCGTGGAACTTGTTTTGGGCATTATCGCCTTTCATTTATGGTGGAATGTTGTCTTGGTTGTTTGTATGGCAAGGGTACTACCTTAATTGGTTCAAGCCCAACTCATATGGCTTGAACCTAAGGCATACTGCCACACATAATGATTTTCTATGGTATGTGATGAATGTATGTGGTGAATGTATGTTTTATGCAAATTATTGAATGGAATGGACTTTGTTTTGCAGGTACACTATTTTCCAAACCATAAAACCAACCCCACCCACCCTACCAAAAAATGCCTCCCCAAAGGAAGCAAGCTGAAGGCTCTTCCTCTTCCTCGTCCACCTATTTGGCTGACCAATTGCGTAGCAACACCGCTAGATAGCGGTTTTGTCATTTTGCAAATGCTAAAGTCTCGAGTGCCTGGTTCATAGTGTGGAACGACTTTGCACAATTGAACCTCTGGGAACATTTTGATACCCTTCACCTTTTCCACTATTTTGATCATCAATCCCACTCCGGTGTTGGAACTATTGTGTGTTCCCAGACCTCATCCGATTACTTTATGCTAACATCGTTGAGGATTATAACAATGATGAACTTAAGCTACACACTCGTCTCTTTGGTCGCCAAATCCACATTACATATGACTCAATTTCTGAGCTTCTTGATATTCCTAATGAGGGGAACAACTTTGATGACATTTTGAGGCAATATGACTCAGAAGTCATCAACCAAGAGTTGATTTTTCCTAACATGTATGAACCCAATCTTGGTACTCTCTCCTGCAAGAATCTCAAACCCCTTCCTTGTTTACTCTCTTGTATATTTGGTTGGGACCTACTCAATAAATCTGGTGGCTTTGATTACATGTCGCGCCAACACAAGGCACTCCTCTTCACCGTCATTCATCATATCCCCTTCATCTTTTGCTGCCTCATTGTTCATGTAATGAATGAGGATCATGGGGCTTCTTTACCTTTCGAGTCCATCCTATCCAAGGTCATTATCAGCCATAGGATACCCAAAGACGATCAAGTGGTCGCTAAAAAGGTCGAGCCCTACAATCGAGCCATAGTTGTTAAGATGCACATACTTCTGAACCATATCAACTTGGAAGATGAGTAAGTCGATGACCAACTTCTCCCACCTCTTTTGGATGTCTATGCACAATGCTCACTTCAGATAGAGGCTCCCAGATCCAACTTTGTGGAGACATGGGATCCGACCACAGATTCCATCTTAGATGGCATTTTCCTTTTGATGAGGTGCACTAGTGAGATGTACACTTACATGGGTGGCATGCACAATGAAATCAACGAATTCCGCACCAACGTCCACAACATGCAGATGGGACAAGGACCAGCTCGTCAACGCCACTGCCAGGATCAAGATGATTAGACTGCTTCTTCGCTCCAGTTGTTATCATTGTTGTTGTTTCTTTATTGTGTTTAGGTTGGCATGTACTAAGGGGCCTTGACCCCGCAGTTATGTTTTTATTGGGAACATTTGCTGGTTTGACTAGGGCACACACATTTCATATAGTTACTCTACTTCTTATGCCCTCTATATGCCATGTAGAACTCAACTTATTTATCAAGCTTGCTATGTTTATCTTCCATTTTCTATTACGATATGCAACTTTTTATGTTCTTTTATGAAGCAAGTTATACTCATGAGGAAATTGCTTAGCAAGCTTAACTATACTCATGTATGTTTGTTCTCACTAATGCATGCTTTACTTACATAGTCTAATGTAGTTCAACCCCTTTAGGGTAACTTTATTGATGACATTCAAAAATAGGGAGAAAAACTTAGGATCATCAAAACTAGGTAAAAACTTAGTCTAGTTTAAATATAGAACATTAAGTATAAAATCCAGGGGGAGAAAATAGACCCTAAGAATATATTTTGAAAATCATCAAAAAGGGGGAGATTGTTAGTTCAACCCCTCATTAAAAATATTTTGATGATTTTAAAAAATAAAATAAAAAGAAACAAATACTGGAAATAATGCATTTTCTCTATTATAATGCCATTGCAGGTTTTGCTATTTTCCAAGATGAAGTATCAAGAGCATGAAGACTTATTTTTGTTTTAGGTCTTAGGTTTTATTGTATATTTCAAAGATTGTAATTTTATATTTATTTGAGCCTAGAAAGGTTGTAAAGAGCACCCAAAATATAATATACATATATCTAACTTAGGCTCTCAATGCTTAGAAAAAATTAGAAACAAAAACCAAGTCACAATACACATATCAGACATCCAACACACTTATCAGACGTTTGATATTCGAGTTTAAGTCATCTAATCATGTCCTTAGATGACCAATTACCCATAGCTCCGCCTATTAATTTTGAACACTTAGGCTCTAGTCGATGGAACCTTCATTCAGATGTTCATAGGCTTAGTTAGACATCCAATAAGTGCATCAAACGTTCTTTAAGCCTACAGTTGAACACCCACTCAGATTTTCCTTTAGGAATTTCAAACACAATGGTTAACATTTTTTAGATGTCTAATAATTGACCGTTAGTCAAAATCTTTGCAGAGATTTGTTAGAATACAAATCTCACTTTTTAGATTCGCAAACAATCCCAAAGCAAGACTATGATTAATGGCTAGATGTCCAATCTAAAACCTGAGCCTCAATATCTAGAACCTTGTTTAGATCTGTGCCAAAACAAGAACAAACCTGCACAAAAATAGATGTCCAATTTTTTGTCCAGACATCTTATGATAGCACCCCAGACATCTTACCTAGAACCCAGTTTGGATCCAAATATAAGACAAGCCATCAACTTCTATTCTTACTCATAAAACTCTCAATATTGAAATGTAAGCAAGAGAACTTGTCTTCTATGTGCATATCCTATATGGATATGCACACTTCCATTAGACTTACATGCTTCCAAAAGGATTTATTATGTAAAATAATTCTATTGAGGAAAAGATATCATTCTATAAAACTCAAAAGGGTTAAACACGTGCAACATATAATAGGTTCACTTGTGTACTCATCACTTAGATATGTGCACCTTTAGAAGACCTTGCCAAGGAAAAATTTCTAAACATTTGGCCACGAGCTCTTCTTCAACCATAAACCTTAAAACAAAAATTTTGTCAAAGTTAATTGTGGTGGTAATTAGAAATAAGCCAAGATAAAGATAATAAAAAAGACTTAACTTCTACGCATTGCAAGTTGTCTTGCTATGAATGTATTAGCCCCTATTTCCTCTTTATATAAGGAAAACTAGCTAAATTTAACTTATATAAACCTTAGGCCTCCCTTACAAGAGTTGCCCCCCCCCACCCCCACACCCTCCCCTTACTTTTGACCCCTTTATTTTGAATAATATCTACTATAGTGTTTGCTTCTTTATATTGGTGTGTAATGGAGCAATTAATCCCTCTTAAGCTACATATTTTCTTCCATCAATGCTGTAGATAACAAATTTCGCAATTCATCCTGATCAACATTTTCACTATGACCTAAGAGTTGAGGCTAGATTTTCTTGTATCCTTTGTAGAATCCACTTAAGGAAAATTCTAGCCATGATTTGGCAAGGGATGAGTCTCTAGAGTGACTTAGCCCATGAACCCCCTAAGTCGGAACAAAAGGGTGGAGTTGGTTGAAAGATCCAAATGTAGGGCAAAATCCTTGCATATGCCCTTGAGTACTAACTCAATTGAGAAACCTTGAGTAGAATTGGATGCACCAAGTAAATTATAAAGGAACAAAAGCTTAAGTGTCAAGAAAGCCTCTACATCAAAAGGACCAACCCACCACTATATAATCTCAATCATAGACCTAGGGGTCTCCCCAGGTAATGGAAAAGCATGATTGAAAAAATATGAGAAGAGCTTGCTTATGGAAGAAAATTGCCATAGAACCACAAGGGATAGCAAGCCTCCTCACATTGATGTCTTGCCATGCATTAAGGCATGGGAACACTAATTGATTTGTTGCTACTATGATCATCCTTTAGATGGGACAAGGCACTTGATGCAACTTCCTATGTTGGAACATTGTTCGACGTAACCAATTTTGGTGTTAAGAAAACCCCTATGGCATTAACCCTTGTATATCAAGATGTGATTGCAGGATTGGGTTGTAAATTAAGATGAACTATGCAAGGATGAAAAATGGTACCTTAATAAGAAGCAAAAATTATCCTTACTCAAGCATGAAGGATGAGATTTTGCATAGACAAGATGCAAAAGGCTACACAAGCCAGCTTGTGCGAGACCTTTTCTAGTACATTTCATTGTTAGATTCTTGCAAAGCCTCACTACAGAAATGGTTCATTAAAATGGGGCATGTCTAAAGAAGCCAGCCTCTAGGATCCAAGTGGGGCAGCGCGTGTGGCAAGGATAAAGTAGCCAACTACAACAGTATGGACCTCCTTAGGCAAATCCACCACCCTATCCTCCACCCAAAGAGCTGAGATGTGATTGGCTTGCCTCCTGGAACTAGCAACAGCATGGAAAAATCTCGTGTTGGCATCTTTCTCCTTCAGGCAAAGCTGACAAGACTTCTCCCTCCAATCCACTTCATGCTTATGGTCCTCCTGCTGAATAGTGGATCAACACTACCGACAATCCTCGTGCTCCTCTAGAGAAAGAGGTGTCAAGTCCTCCACCACGTCAAAAGCAGCAAGAGTCTACAAGGCCTCCACCCGACGGTGTTCCCTATCCTCCCGTAATCTCCGTCGGTACTCGCAAAGGTTGTGACAAAGTAGGCATAATCTGGTGGCTGTGTCTTTCACCAGAAAGGAGGCCCAGAGCTGAGCCACTCTGTCTCTAAAACCCTCCTCTAGAAGCTAGGAGCACTGGAACATGAAGTAACTACCCACTCTGACCCACTCCCTACTATCCTAGAGGATGGGGTGTGGTCAGAAAAAAGGTCAGGGCATGACGGTAACCCCCGACAGTTGGTGCCTCTCTACGAGCTACATGTTGCAGAGGAAGCAGTCAAACCTCGACATGGCATCACTCTTGTTCCACCATGTGTATTGCGACCTTGAAGTAGGCAAATCTTCAAGGCCCAAGTCGACAACAACCTCCTGGAAGCCCAAGGTGGATGTGTCTCCCTGACCCCCCAGATGGTCATCGTGGGTCAAGGTTGCATTAAAGTCACCACTAATAAGCCACATACCTCCTTGCATAAACTCTGTCATTGACATGACTTCTCCCACAACCTCTATCTGTCTCCCGAAGTGCATGGCCCATAAGCACAGGAGATGTACAAAGTGTCCTGATCCTCCACCCTTGTGAACTATGTAGTAAGCACAAAATCCCCTTGTGTGGAATACACCAACTGGAAGTGGGACATCTTCCACTAGAAGGTGAAACCCCTTGCCCTCCCCTGCGAAGGCATACACACAATGCCCTCATCCGGCCCCCAACCCAAAGGGCACCAATCTTAAGCCTCCTAGCTGGAGATGTGGGTTTCCTGAATGATCGTGCATTACACCTACCATTCTATCAGGTACCTCCACAACAAGGACCTCTGCTCACCAACCTGGGGACCCCGCACATTCCACGAGAGGATGCATGTCATGGGGAAGTCAATCCAACCCCAGCTTGCTATGGCAGGCTGTCCACAGCACCCTCCTGGCCAGACCCCTATCCTATGGCCTGTTTCACCATCAGCACCCATGCCAGACACTCCTTGTCAATGGTCCAAACACTGGATGCCCTTCGGCTATGCAGTCAGAAGTGACAAGAGGCTGACGTGCAAACCGACCTCTCCCTACAGACATTATGTCGAATGCTTGAGCTTTTCATTTCATCAAGCACCTAGTACTGACCTACCGACTGGGAAGGTGGAAGCATTTCTTTGAATGGTTGTGCATCCACACCAACACTTCTCTTTGGTGCCTCCTCCTCCATCGCCACACCATCCCCCTGAGAAACAGTCACACCCACACCTCCAGTTGGCTGCTCCACCACCAATGGCCTCCCAACAGCCGATGATGATGGCTGCCCTTCACTAGCTGGCGACTCAAAATAGAAAGGGGGTGTGAATTCTTGGCGATGAGGAGCCCCTGAGGATGCAACCTCTGCATTAGTTCGCGACTTTGGATCAAAAAAAGCTCTAGCAGGCTGCAGCTCGCGGATGACACACAGCTTCAAAAGCCACGACCCTCCACCTCCTTGGAGAACGACGGTAGGGTGAACACTAGAACCAACATCGAGTTCAACCTCGATGATAATCGGCACGGCATCCCCCTTTTGAAGTCCCACCCCTGTGCAACTACGCAAATGGCCGAACCTCTGCACCACCTCATGAATGACTTCCGTCGTTCGCAAGTGAAGGGGAACCCCAACAATGCCAACCTTCACATTGACCGATGGTGGAGGGCTCTCCTCCAACGCACCGTCACTCAGGGAGACCGGCCTCCACATGACAGAGAGGCCACCCTCCTCGAGAGTGTGGCATCGTAGCCAATCCACATCCCCATCCTCCAAGCCAAATAGCAGCACCTTCGTCGCCGACAGAAGGGCAAGCTTCCATCTCGCGACTCATGGCAGGAACCTCTCCAAGAGCAGTTGAACAATGTCGAGGGAGCGGATCGACGCCGACAACTGACCAACCAAAGCCTGATGAACGTTGGTCTCCATCTCATGCATCCTCACCCAGCAAGGAACCTCCACCGCAAATGCTGGCGGTAGGTGGTCCATCGTTTCGATGGCCCCGGACCCCCACACCCGACGATCCTCCTCCCTTCCACGTGGCCGATGTTCACCTCCAAGTGGGCAATGATAGCCGTACTGGCGGGGCCCTCGACCTTCACACCTGAGGCAATGTAAAGGGTCGCGGTAGTCCCTTGCATAATGGCCAACCGACCGACATCGGAAGCACACCATGGCAGCAGTCCTCCGGCATTCGTCGGTGAGCCAGAGGCACTCTGCCCTCTCCGCTTTTCTCTCGCATGCTCCCATCCCGAGTCCAGTCGAGTCGAGTGTTCTTCCTATCACTAGGGGTAGGATGGGCGAGCAGGGGGTGTTCTCTTTGGATATGAGAGTCAGGTTTAAGATAGTTAATCTCAAATTTTGCTTGACAATAATTTTAAGATTGCTTATCTCAAAATTATTGTTAAGCAAATAATCCCTTAAGCACACATACCAAGTTATGGGGGCTTGTTTGACACCATATAGTACTTTGTTTAGCTTAAAAACATGGTTAAGAAAATCAGGTGGTTGCTTTACATAGACCTCTTTTTTACGTACCCATTTAAGAAAGCACTTAAGAAGTCCATTTGGAACAACTTGAACCCCATATGGGTGGGGAAAGCAAGAAGCATTTGAATAGATTCCCTTCATGCTACGAGTGCATAGGTCTTGTCAAAGTCAATCCCTTCTTCCTAATTGTGTTCTTGGCAACAAGTCTAGCTTTATTTTTAACAACTTATCCTAATTCATTAAGCTTCTTCCAAAATACCTAGTTTGTTCCAATAATGGATTGGGATTCGAATTTCAAAATAAGTTTCCAAACATTATTATGCTTAAACCGAATAAGCTCCTCTTGCATTGCCATAATCCAAGATTTGTGGTTAAAAGCATCTTCAACATTTTTTGGCTCAATACAAAAATCTTAGGGCAAGGTTGTTCAAGGAGGACCTAGATTGAACTCCTTTTGATATGTCTCCTACAACTAGTTTTTTTGGATGATCTCTCAGAAAGTTGTCGGCAGGTATATTTGAAGGATCAACTAAAGGTCGAATCATCATTATTGCTGGATGGTTGGGTTTTCTTGGTGGATTCATCAAAGGACACATGTAAGGTTTCTTCTACCATGGAGGTTTTCTTATTGAATACTCTATATACTTTGCTTCATGGAGAGTATCCCAAAAGTACACCTTCATCATTGCAAGCGTTAAATTTGTATAGGTTGTCTTTTGCGTTAAGAATGTAACACTTATGCCCAACGATTTGAAAGTACTAGATTTTGGCGAACAACCATAATAGAGTTCAAAGGTTGTCTTTTTGATGATAGGTTAACTAGTACTCAATTTAGGATATAGTAGGTGGTGTTTAATGCCTCGACCAAAAATAGCGAGGTAGCATTGACATGCACAACATTGTGCGAGCATAGTTGCAAAGCCAAATTATTTCTTTCAACATCTCTATTTCAAGGGGCCACCCAAGGAAAGGCAAACTCTTACCTAATTCTATGATCACTTCATATTTTCGAGCTTACGTATCCTATTTCTGTTTGAATCCTTTTTGTTATCTTTTGAAATTCTTTAAAGCTAAGTCTTATGTTCTTCGGAAGAGCAACTAGGTAAAGTGAGAGTAATCATCGACTACCAGAAGATAATAGTGACAACCATTCAAACTTTTAGATTTCGTGGTCCAAATAGATCTAACTGAAGCAATTTTGGTGGTCTTGAAGTGCTGACAATGTTTTTAGCTTTGAAGGAAGTTTCACACAACTTACCCAGCTCACAAGAATCATAAATATTTGTTCTTTTGAATGTTATTTTAGGAAACCCTTTGACCAAGTCATGTTTTGAAAGTTTGTTGATATTCTTCATGTAAAAATGACCTAGTCTTATAAGCCATAGAGCACACTCATCATCCACAACCAAGCATTCAAAGGTGTTGCATTTGTCAAAGTCAACTATATAGTTATCTTTAAACCCGTGTCCATTTAAGTGAATAGTTTTAGATTTCTCGTCAACAATTTCAAAGTCGTTAGAGTCAAATTTTACTTTATAACCTTTATTGCATACTTGGCTTACACTTAACAAGTTAAATCTATCCTTTTACTAAATGTACACTATGCAAAGAGGTTTGATATTTACCAATACGGCCTGTAGCAATAATATGGCCCTTATGATTGTTCCCACAAGTGACCATAAAACCTTCCTTGTGGTCTAGGTTGAGGAAGATATATTCATCTCCCATCATTATCCATCTTCCATTTCTTCTTTCTTGGCATGTGACATTTTCGAGAAATTTTAGGCACTGAAGGTCATGCACCTGCTAGACGTCCGTATGTCTAGATAGAGTCCTAATAGACTCAAGATTGCCATTACAAACTGGTTATAACAAGTCATTATATTCTACTTGGCCTTGATATATCCTACAAAATAAGATTTCAAGGTTTTCATTAGTACCCATTGTTTCTTTTTGGGTCCAATTTTGTCGATGCGTTGATCCTAATAGCGTGTGTCATTAGGTGTATATACTTCCTCTTCCTTTTGACTAGCAAATTTTTGTGCCTTCTTTGGTGCTTTAGAGCTTCTAGCCACATGGTTATTTTTAGGTTTATAACCTAACCCAAATCTAGTGGCGCTTTGGGTGTGAGTGCCTAGTAGTTTTTCAAGCTTGTCTTTTCCTTTTATAAATCTTGCAAGATCATTTATCAAGGACTTGGATTTTTGTTTAAGCTCTTCTATATCAATTTTTAAGGAACCAATATGCTTTTTTAATTTGTGATCCCACTAAGAAAATCTTGATTTTCTATTTCTAGCTAGTGCCTACAATGAGTGGATATCTCTAGATCTTTTGTCAATCTCTTATTTTTAGTGTTAGTGCTTTCGCTACATCATGCAATTCATAAAATGCTTCTTGTAATTCATGAAAAGTGAAGGATGATATGTCCTTGATGCATGAAAAATTTGCAAAGATAAAGTTTACCAAAAATTCATGATCAAATAAAATAACTAGATGTGAGTCTGGGCCAAAAACGGCGAGGCAAAATTGATGGAGAAAAATCACGCAAAGGACACAATATGTATAGTTGTTCCCCACTCACTTGGGTACTCCACTACCCAAGCCTCCTAGCTTAGGGTTTTTAACCTGATTCCCTCAACCCCGAGGAAATCAATCTACTCACCAAAGTAATTAACGGGTTACCTGATTGCACAGCAAAAATACACCAATAAAAATGCCATCTTGTGTTATTTCCTAGCACTACCGTTGCATATTAGGTAGCCATAGTTGCATTTGTAAAAATTAGCACATGCATGCATTTATTTGAGAGTGGAGGAAAGTGAATAATTGGCCTTGTAATTAACGTATTCATCAAGGGTTGCGTTGCAATTTTCACCTTCATTTCTTTATTTGCTTTAAACTTCTCCACGTGGCTGAGGGCATGGGCTGCTTCTTCTTCACGCCATTCTCTGCCAACACCATTCCTCTGCCCAGCTGCATGGCGGGGCTTGCTTTGCCTACAACATGGCTGTGGCAGGTGTCTCCCTCTTTAAAAAGCCCAACCCTCTTCCTTGCGGAGGAGAGCCTAGTCCAGACACACAGCAGCCACCTTTCTCCAGGCCATCTTCCTCCTCTCTCCCCTCCATATGCAACACCTCTTCCCACTAAAGAGAGACACTACGGGCAGGAGCAGGCTCACAGTAGTCCCATGACCACCATTGTGAGTCCCACCACCACCCAGCTCATCCAAGAGCAAGTGGGTGTGGTGGATTCCACTCTCTGTTTCACTGCTCAGCAGCTTCACGCCATTGCCACAGCTCCAAGCTTCAGAGCTCAGCAGCAGTAGCAGCACGGATCTGTAGCCTCCACACAGTGCGCAAGCCCTGCGTGCATGCCAGCAACCGACTCCAGCTCCTTCCGCGTGCGCACACTCGCTCTAGCGCGCCCGCACACGTAGAACCGGCTGCAACCGGTTGTCCGAGCCACGCGAGCACTGTAGCTACTGCTCACACGTTTCTGCGTAGCACTGTAGCTACAGTGCGGCGCGCTCTCTCTCTACGCCGCAACCACCTCCAGCCCATTGCCGCGTCAGCGCCCGTGCCCGCTCCATCGCCCGCGCCTGCGTCTGCAACCGGTTCCTCTCCAGCGCCCGCACCTGCCCGTGGTTGCATCCGCGTCTTCGTTCACGTCCACTCCAGCCCGCAGCTCGCTGCGTTGCTCTTCCTCACGCGTGCTCCCTCCACCGCGAGTGCGCACCCTTGCACGCCTGTGCTTGCACGTGCCTGTGTGCACCACCAGACGTTGGCTGCAGCCTCCAGACGCCTTAACTCTCCAGCGCCCTCTCTCACAGCCACTCTCTCACTCTCCAGTAGACACACACACACACCACACTTGTACACACTCATGTGTACACACACACACTAACTTATACATGCCTATATATATACTTATATATATATACATATATATATATATATATATATATATACATATTAGTACCTATACAACCATATATAAGTATATATATATACATACATAAATATATATATATATCTATATCTATATAGTTATATATACATACATATATATCTAGTTATAAATACATATATATACCTATATATATATATTTGCATATCTATATACATATATATATAACTACCTATACATCTATATAATTACAACCCCATCTATACATATATATACGTATATATTTACATGTATACATATATATATAGGTATTTACATTCATATCCTTGCACCACGCGTTATATCGCGGGAATATCTGCACCAGTTGCTGATATTCCCCGATACCTGCATACAGAAAGCATCTCAGCACACACTTCCACCCATCCATCCTACACTCCTAGCAGCACTTCGTCCTGTTGGTTGCGTCTTCCTAGACGTCGATCAACTCGACACCGTGCTACACACCATTTCCACCTCCACCCCCACCCCTATATATATATAGACTATATTTCTACAAGGAACCTATCTTGTTTCTATTTCTTTTCTGTTTCCTGCTATTAAAAAGATAAAAAAATAGTAAAAGGGAAAAGATGATCCTTATCTTGTAGGTACTTGGTTTTACGAATAGCAAGATTCATTTTTGGAACCCTAAGTTGGCTCAAAGCCAAAAATAATTTGGCTCTAAGCCATGGACCTGATTTTGAGGGTGTACCTCAAGAACAAAGTTATCAGAAAGAAAATCTTAAATGGAAAAACACCAAAAACATAATAAACGCACCGAAGAGATTCGTTATAGGAAAGGCGTAGAAACTTATTCACCTCTAATTCTCACCTCCCTGAGTTCGACCCTGGGCCTAAAAGTGACCAAGATAAAATCAAGTAGGCCAGGTTAAAAATTTTGTAAAAAGATGGTTAGGCTCGATTTAGGTTAACCACTATACTCATTTCAACGCTAATTTCGCCATATTAACACAACCTATCCGGGCCCGACCATACCTTTTTCTGGCGCCGTTGTCAGGAAGCTGCGCATTGAGGTAAGTTTCTACTCCATTCCTTTAATTTTTCTCTTCTCACACCCTTCTCTTCACGGGTGTTTCTGTTTGTTGGTGTGCAGGTGTGAACCAGTTGCAAGGAGGACGCAAGCAGAGGAAGTCGGAGACGTGGGCAGATCCAATAGATATTAGCGCAAGGTATGGTTGGGCCCGGATAGGTTGTGTTAATATAGTGAAATTAGCGTTGAAGTGAGTATAGTGGTTAACCTAAATCGAGCCTAACTATCCTTTTACAAAATTTTTAACCTGGCCAACTTGATTTTATCTTGGTCACTTTTAGGCTCAGGGTCAAACTCAAGGAAGCGGGAATTAGAGGTGAATAAGTTTCTACGCCTTTCCTACAACGAATCTCTTCTGTGCGTTTATTATGTTTTTGGTGTTTTTCTATTTAAGATTTTTTTTCTGATAATTTTGTCCTTGAGGTACACCTTCAAAATCAGGTCCTTGGCTTAGAGCCAAATTAATTTTGGCTTCGAGCCAACTTAGGGTTTCAAAAATGGGTCTTGCTATTCGCAAGACCGAGTACCTGCAAGACAAAGATTATCTTTTTTCTTTTACTATTTTTTTATCTTTTTAATAGCAGGAAACAGAAAAGAAATAGAAACAAGATAGGTTCCTTGTAAAAATATAGTCTATATATATATAGGGGTGGGGGTGGAGATGGAAATGGTGTGTAGCACGGTGTCTAGTTGATCGACATCTAGGAAGATGCAACCAACAGGACGAAGTGCCGCTAGGAGTATAGGATGGATGGGTGGAAGTGTGTGCTGAGACCATTTCTATATGCAGGTATCGGGGAATATCAGCAACTGGTGCAGATATTCCCGCGATATAACGCATGGTGCAGGGATATGAATGTAAATACCTATATATATATATGTATATATATGAATATATATATGTATATATATGTATAGATAGGGTTGTAATTATATAGATGTATAGGTAGTTATATATATATGTATATAGATATGTAAATATATATATATAGGTATATATATGTATTTATAACTAGATATATATGTATGTATATATAACTATATATATATATATATATATATATATATAGTAATATATGTATATAGTTATATTATAGATATGTATATGTATATATGTATATATATATATGTATGTATATATGTATGTATGTATGTATGTATATATATGTGTATAAATATATATATATAAATATATAGATAAATATATATATATATATATATATTTATGCATGTATATATATATATACTTATATATGGTTGTATAGGTACTAATATGTATATATATATATATGAATATAAATGTATATATGTATAGATATATAAGTATATATATAAGCGTGTACAAGTTAGTGTGTGTGTGTACACGTGAGTGTGTGCATGTGTGTCTTCTGGAGAGTGAGAGAGTGGCTGTGAGAGAGGGCGCTGGAGAGTTAAGGCGTCTGGAGGCTGCAGCCGACGTCTGGTGGTGCATGCAGGCATGCGTAGGCGCAGGCGCACAAGGGTGCATGCGTTCGCTGGAGGGAGCAGGTGTGAGGAAGAGCAACGCAGCACGCTGCGTAGCGCAATGCACCGCGCTGTGGGCTAGAATGGACGCAGATGAAGACACGGATGCGAGCGCAGGCAGGTGTGGGCACTGGAGAGGAAGCGGTTGCAGATGTGGGTGCCGGTGTTGGAGCGAGCGCAGGCGCTGACGCGGCGACGGGCTGGAGGCGGTTGTGGCATGAAGAGAGAGCACGTGGTGATCGGATAAGTGAGAAACTTTCCAGTCACTGCACTGTAGCTACAGTGCCACGCAGAAATGCATGAACAGTAGCTACAGTGCTCGCGCGGCTCGGACAACCGATTGTGGCCGGTTCTCCATGCGCGGGTGCGCTAGAGCGAGCATGCACGTGTGGAAGGAGCTGGCGCTTGCTGCTGGCATGCGCGCAAGGGCTTGCGTGCTGAGTGGAGGCTGCTAGTCCATGCTGCTGCTGCTGCTGGGCTCTGAAGCTTGGAGCTGCGGCAATGCCGTGAAGGTGCTGAGCAGTGAAACAGAGAGTGGAATCCACCACGCCCACCTGCTCTTGGATGAGATGGGCGGTGGTGGGACTCACAGTGGTGGTCGTGGGACCACTGTGAGCCTGCTCCTGCCCGCAGCGTCTCTCTTCAATGGGAAGAGGTGCTGCGTATGGAGGGGAGAGAGGGAGGAAGATGGCCTGGAGAAAGGTGGCTGCTGTGTGTCTGGACCAGGCTCTCCTCTGCAAGGAAGAGGGCTAGGCTTTTTAAAGAGGGAGACGCCTGCCACAACCATGCTGTAGGCAGGGCAAGCCCTACCATGCAGCCAGGCAGAGGAATGGTGTTGGCAGAGAATGGCGCGAGGAAGAAGCAGCCCATGCCCTGAGCCGCATGGAGAAGAAGTTTAAAGCAAATAAAGAAATGAAGAAGGTGAAAATTGTGATGCAACCCTTGATGAATACGTTAATTACAAGGCCAATTATTCACTTTCCTCCCCTCTCAAATAAATGCATGCATGTGTTTATTTTTACAAATACAACTATGGCTACCTAATATGCAATGGCAGTGCTAGGAAATAACACAAGATGGCATTTTTATTGGTGTATTTTTGCTGTGGAATCATACCCCCATGCCTATCTTTTGCTAGTCCCTAGCAAAACATTTTGTATTGTATTTAGAAATGATCTTAAGTTGAAGATTTTCTTCTGAGGTGACATAGGGATGTTTATTTGTTGGATATTGTGAGAACCAATTGTAGCGAAGACTACCAGTACTTTAAGTCTTACATGACATAAACCATCTCTCGACTAATCTGGACTCTTGATATTTAAACCTTAAGAATGATTTCTAGGGCTCAAGAGGTTTTTGCCGTACTCGAGAGCTCAAGAGATTATGGCTTATGCGTAGTGAAGGATCAAGACTGACCAGATGAACATTAAGACTCAAGCCCAGGGTTTCACGAATTTTTAAGTGTAGGTTGGTCCCAGTTTCAACTCATGTCTTCGGATTGACCCTTAAAAGGTTGATAGAAAACTCAACCCTCATTTTTTCTTTTGTGGCTCAAAGAATATATGGTAGACACAGGGTGCTTGTAACTTTGCCCTGAAATATTTTGAGGGAGAAGAATTTACCGATATTTGCGAGATATACTGACTTATTTACACAGTTTTTTTTTTTGAAACACGTGTCAGTATATCTCTTACAACTTTATTTGGAGGAGCACACTTTTCTTTTGGTGGGAGAGTTCCTTTTTGGTGGAAAGAGTCTCTCCTAAACACAAGACTAAAGTCTGGGATAAAAAGTCTACCTACGCGCATAGGTAAGGACTCCACCTTCCCTAATGAACACTAGGGTTGGATCTTATGTTCACCTGGTCTTTCTTGATATGTGTAGTGTGAACCAAGATTACTTAGGCTCTTGAGTAGAAGCAAACCAATGTATCCTGTACTGGTGTCTCAGGTACAAGAATACGTCCTTAGTTAGGAGAGATTTCGATCTGTCTTGTCAATGCTCAAGTGAATTAAGCCGAGCCTGAGCGAATCAAGCTTCTGTGGCCTGGAAAGTCTTCAAAATAGTGGTTGAATATCCATAAACATTTATTGTATTTTTGTTTTAGCCTTCAGATCATTACTAAACACCATTTTTTTTTTGTACATATTTATAGATAGATGGAGACTGCATGATATCATAAAATACCCAGATCCTATGGATGCCTATCCACCCCCCCATGCTAAACGATGCTATGTCCTCATATGCATGCAGGGTAGGGTAGAGGAAGGATGAAAGGTCGGGTAACGAGAGCTGAGGTGCAAGGTATTTAGTAGGGTGGTCGGATGGGTGGATGGTGAGTGGTGAAGTGAAAAGGTGCAAAGTGAAGTGTTTGTGGCAGTGGCGGAGTGTTGCTGGGGTGTCTCCCAACGAACGCTGAATTTAATGTCCCCAGCTGGACTCAGGATGAGGCACGACATTAGTTACCCTCCAGCAGGGCAACAGTTTCTCCAATGGGGGTAGGTTCATGAGTAAGGTAAGGTTTCAAACGCTGCACATTGACTGTAAATTTATGCCCATATTTGGGATCTTCAATTTCAATGGCCCCGTTGGGAAATGGTCTTGAGACCAGGAAAGGACTAGTCCATTTGGACTAAGGCAGAATCATAGGCTTCACGACGGAGCTCTTCCAGCTCTTGGAGTTGGAGTTTCCTTTCTCGACCACACAGGTCTGGGTCAAGGTTACATTGGCGAACCGCCCAATAAGCACAGTGCTCCAACTCCACGAGCAAATAACAAGGCTTCCCGTAAATGATTCTATAAGGGGACATACCTAGGGGAGCCTTGAAGGCGGTCCGATACGCCCAAAGTGCGTCAATCAGCTTGTTGAACCAATCCTTACAGTCAGGCCGAACCGTTTTCTGGAGAATTTGCTTGATTTGTCGGTTCGACACCTCTGCCTGGTTGTTCGTCTGAGGGTGATATGGAGATGTGATATGATGGTGGACTCCATATTTCTTCAGAAGTGCTTGAAAAGAAGCATGGGTAAAGTGGCTTCCTCCATCCGAGATAATTGGTCGAGGGATCCCAAAGCGCGCAAAAATGTGGTCTTTGAGAAATCGTGTGGATATGACATGGTCGGCATGGCACGTGAGAATAGCCTCGATCCATTTCGAAACATAATCAACTGCAACGAGGATGTATTCGAAGCCGTTGGAAGGAGGAAAGGGACCCATGAAATCGATTCCCCAAAATGTCTAAGATTTCCGCAGCTAGGATGGGTTGCAAGGGCATCATGTCACGACGTGACATTGACCCTAACGACTGGAACCTAGTGCAATGTTTGGCATAATTGTGTGCATCCTAGTGAAGGGAGGGCCAAAAGAACCCACACTGCAACACCTTGGCTGTAGTTTTCCTCCTAGAGAAATGGCTTCCGCAGGTTTGATCGTGGCAGAAGGATAGCACATTGGGGAATTCACTGTCAGGAAAACAGCGACGGATGATTTGATCAGCACCTATTCGAAAAAGAAGTGGATTATCCCAGAAATAATACTTTGCTTCTACCATGAGACTCTCACACTGGTTTTTAGGCTAGCCACTTGGAAGGGAACCAGAAGCAAGGTAATTGGCAATGTCGGCATACCAAGGTCCACTTGCCACATTAATTGACAATAGGTGCTCATCGGGAAAAATCTCATTAATCGACAGAGTAAGTCCAATATGATCAGGGTCCAATCTAGAAAGATGATCAACCACAACATTCTAGGCTCCGGCCTTATCGCGGATCTCAATGTCAAATTCTTGGAGCAGAAGGATCCAACAAATCAGTCTAGGCTTGGCATCCTTCTTGTGCATGAGATGGCGAATGTCTACGTGGTCAATGAAAACAATAACATGTGAGCCTAGAAGGTAAGAGTGGAATTTCTCCAGCCCAAAGACGACCGCCAGTAGTTCTTTCTCATTGGTAGTATAATTACGCTAGGCCTCGTCCAATGTCTTACTGGTGTAGTACACCACGAAGGGGTGTCTATCGCGTCTTTGTCCCAGGATGGCTCCGACTGCAAGGTTGGAAGCGTTACACATGAGTTCAAAGTCGAGGGACCAATCAGGTGGCTGGAGGACAGGGGCCTTGGTGACAGCATCACACAGCTGCGTGAATGCTCTTATGCAGTCAGGGCCCATATCGAAGGATACGTCGGTCGATGGGAGATGACTTAAAGGTCGAGAAATCTTGGAGAAGTCTTTGATGAATCTCCTATAGAAACCGACGTGTCCCAGGAAGGAGCGGATTTGTTTGACAGAGCCAGGCACAGGTAAATCAGCAATTACATCAAGTTTAGCTCTATCAACCTCGATATCCCTATTGGAGATGATATGCTTGAGAACAATTCCCTCGTGTACCATAAAATAACTTTTTTCCTAGGAAAGCACGAGGTTCACATCAATACATCTCCTAAGGATACGAGTTAGGTTGACAAGACAGTCATCCAAAGAGGGTCCAAAGATCGAAAAGTCATCCATGAAAACCTCGAGAAAGTCACCCACCATGTCATTGAATATCGCCAGCATATATCTCTGGAAAGTTGCTGGTGCGTTACAAGTCCGAACGGCATCCATCTAAATGAAAAGGTGCTGAAGGGACAGGTAAAGGTGGTTTTCTCTTGGTCCCGAGTGTCAATTGACACCTGGTTTTATCCAGAGAATCCATCCAGGAAACAAAAAAATTTATTTCCCGCTAACCACTCCAGGATTTGGTCAATGAAAGGTAGCAGAAAGTGATCTTTCTTAGTTGTAGCATTCAGTTTCTTATAATCTACACACACTCTCCAAGATGTAGGAGTGCATGTAGGGATAGATTCACCCCTGTCATTGACACGGATGGTTAGTCTCGCCTTTTTGGGCATGACATGAATTGGACTCACCCAGGGGCTATGCTGATCGGGTAGATTATACCCGCATCTAACCACTTAATAATTTCCTTCTTAACGACCTCTTGCATGTTAGGGTTTAGACATCACTGCATCTCGCGGGAAGGTCGAGCCTCCTCCTCCATATATATACGGTGAGTGCAGTAGGAGGAGCTAATGCCAGTTAAGTCTGATAAAGACCATCCAATGGCTGCCTTGTGTTCCATAAGGACCTTTGTTAGTTTGCACTCTTGCTTCCTGGTCAATTTTGAACTGATGATTACCGGGAGCATTTCATTCGGTCCCAAGAAAACATACTTAAGCGTATCAGGCAACTCTTTCAGCTCAGGAGTGGATGGTGAAAGATCTGGCATTTCTTGGGACGAGAGTGCCCCAAACGGATCAGAAGAAAATGATTCAGGAGGAAGAAGTTGGCCCTTAGATTGGCCAAGAAGAGGGGCATCTTGGATAGATGGATCCAAAAAGGGATAGCCCCAGTGAGCAGTATGTGGGCTCAAGGTCCCAGTGTGGGGTTGCAGATCCGCCTGATTTGGTGGGAAAGAATGGGCAATCCGATCTTCAAGAGTGTGGACCGGCGGTGAGTAGCCTGAATATGACTCAGACGCTGAGGTATGGGAAGCAGAGAAAACCTCATCAGAAGTCTGGTCAGGAGAAGGTGCGGGAAAAGGGAGGGATGGGGGAACGTCACAATATGTGTCGATCAGGCAATCATCAGTGTTTAAAGGCAATCTGCAACAGTCAGAATAGGTCCCAATTAGTCCGATACACGCACTGATGGCCATGTCCTCGTCTGACGTGTCATCATCGATGCAATTGCAATCAAAGTTCTTGGTTACCTTGAAGATGTTAAGCTTGAGCTTTTTAGATCCAACGGCAATCTCAATACAGCTTGATTCGTAGTCGATATGGGCGCGGGCTGTGGCCAAGAAGGGTCGACCATGGATGATCGGACAATCAGAAAGTGAGCTAGGAACTTCCATATCCAAAACAAGAAACTCAACAGGAAAACAGAGACTGTTGACCCTAACCACCACGTCTTCCACCACACCCTTTGGAATTTTGACAGAACGATCTGCCAATTGTAACGTGATAGGGGTGGGTTTCAGATTTCCCAAGGAAAATTTTTCGAGAATGATGGTTGGTATAAGATTGATGGAAGATCCTAGATCAAGCAGGGCATGGTTAAAGTTGCAGCCTTGGATGCTACAGGAAATAAGTAGTGTGCCTAGATCTTTCTACTTCGGTGGTAGATTTGACAGTATAGCACAACTCGCATGAGGCGAGAGAACCACCGGATTCTTTGTTTTCTTTGACTGTCACCTGGGTGTTGTGTAGTCTTTGAAAAATCGGGCGACAGTAGGTATGTGGTCGATAGCCTTTAGTAGGGGTACCTTGGTTTCAACATCCCTGAATAAATTACGTAGGTTATCAAAAGCCTCCGTATCCTTTTTCTTGCCTTTTGGCTCCCTCAGTAGAGACTCAGGGAATGGAACTGATTCCGGCACCAGTTTAGGTGTATCATCCTCTCGCAAATGCGGTGCGCATCCTGAATGAGAAGGCGATGAAGAAGATGGACCAGGATCAAGTCGAGGCGGATCGACGATCTGCTTACCGCTCCTCGTAGTAATCGCATTGGACGTCGTGGGTCCAGTGGGATCATAAGGTGGAGGAGGGTTCGCAATAGGGGCATAAGAGTGAGGTGCTGCAGAGGGATTAGCCTGAAATCTCGGAGGAATGCTCGGAGCCTGCAGAATCTGATGAACCTTCCTCTGAGAAGGTCGTACCTGTGGTTAAGGACCACGGGGTATGAAATTTCGTGGGTTGGGAACAGGTTGGGCTGGAAGAGTGCCCTGAGATCGAGTCGCCATGCGTAGTTGACTGATCTCAACATTCTGTTGCGCCAATTGGTGCTGAAGAGAGGTCATGTTCTCTTCAAGGTGCTTTGACATTTCCGTCATCATTCGCATCAATTTCTCAAGAGGACTTGATGCGTGTTCTGTTTGCGGTATGCAAGGACTCGATGGCAGATTCGCCACAGTATTGGACTGGGTCCTTAGGATGACGGGTGCGGACGGTCGCATTGGCCCACCCGCGGGGTTTTGGCACTGCGTGCTGGACCATGCGAAATTCGGATGATTTCGCCACCCTGGGTTATAAGTAGCAGAGAATGGGTTGTTCCCCAGGATGCAAGCATCTTCAAAGCCAGAAGACGAGTCCGCATGTAAATATGCATTCGAGCACACGGAGGCTTGGTCCTCCGTGTCAAAATACTGGCTTGCAGAAGCCAGATCCACATGACTTACCGAATCGCTCGGTGCAACACTCGGTAAGGAAGATCTCACGGGGTTTCTAGAGATAAGCCTGGTGTTGGAAGAATTGGGATTGTGACAAAGTGGTAAGGTAGGGGTGTTTGCCACAGAACGGGTGGGATTGGCTAGAAGCTCGTCCAGCTTCTTGTGCACGACAGAGACTTCATTCAATTTCTGTGTGATAAGGCTAAGATCAGTGGATAAATGGGAGGGTCCCGTGTCAACTTCATGAACATTACGGGGCAAGCTGGTAGGATTAAAGGAGACAATGGAGGCATTGTTCATTGAGTTTTCGCTCATGTTTTCAAATAATTTGAATGCTCCATTCTCGTCTTTATTCATGAAATTCCCTCCACAGGAAGCATTTGCAATCGACTTCAAAGTCTCATTTAGCCCATAATAGAAAATCTGGGCTATATGCCACTTAGGCAGACCATGGTGCGGACACTTCCAGAGGAGGTCATTATATCTCTCCCATGCCTCATGAAACTATTCTCCATTTTGTTGCGTAAAGTTATAGCACGGTGAAGGTCATTGGTTTGCCCAATTGGGAAGAACTTTTTGAGAAATGCTGTTCGCATCTCTTCCCAAGAATGGATGGTTCTCCCAAGGGTGTGTAACCATTGTGACGCTTTATCCTGCAACGAAAATGGGAACATTTTCATGAGGACTATTGGTAACCCGATGTTTCTCAGTTTAACAGTTTCAACCAATCGGGTTAGGTCTTCCAAATGGAGAAAAGGATCTTCACTTGCAACACCATGGAAGTGGAAGTTTATCAGGCCAATTATATTAGGTTTCAGTTCAAAATCATCCCTGCCCATGGGGACCCGAATTTGTCCTATGGTCTCTGTAGCAGCGGGATTTTGATAGGAGCTAAGAGACCTAGGCTCCTCCCATTCAGGAGGGTTCTACATTTCCTCCAAGGTTTCCCGAATGGCTTCAATTTGCTTGTTATACATTTCCATTTGGGCTTAGAGGTGGGTTATGGGATCCATGGCTCCACCACCTGATGGGTTTTAAAGGTGATTTCCTCCCTCGGGATTTAGGGGTGGGCGTGCATCCATATTTGTGGAGGAGGATGACGATTCGACTTCTGTTCTTCTAAAATTATCAGACAATTCAAATAATTTAGGATTTTGTGACCTCCTCCCAAACATGCACTACCACAGGAAGAATTGGGGGGATACGAAGGGAAAAGGAGATGAGAGAAATGACGCCGCAAAGGTATACTTGATGACAAATCAAGACAATCAAAGCCCTAACCTCTACAGTGTGCCCTTAGACCTAAAGATCTAAGTTACCTACTATCACAACCTACGAAACCAAATGCGAGCACCGCGGAACCACCGGGCCAGATTGAAAGGCCGTTTGCCCCAGTCTTAGACACTTGATAGCACGCGGGAATCCTCACCAGCATGTAGGTGCTACACGTAGGTAGTTAGACCTCCAATCCTTAATAAGGGTCAAGTTGCTACCAGTTTTAATTAGAGGCTTAGGATCAAGTGCTTTTGGAATGTGAAGGGCGTTGTTTACAGGTAATGCCCAAGTACGTTGATTTTATAAAGTGTGTAAACCAAGCATGCAACGGGGAAATCTCCCCGAATTGAAGTTTTAATTGGTGAATAGTTTTTAGAGTTTCAGCCTTAAGTAGTATGGATTTTAGGATTTCGCTGAATTACCAATTCAACCAATCTCCGGGTTTTGAGAGAATACAAGCTTTTCTATGCCCAACAAACCCTTCTTCAATGTGAGTTGGTTAATGCATGCTAAAAATGCAATGGGCTTCCCTAGGTGGAAATTTCTATGTGTGGATGCACGAGTCAATTTTAAGTTAATGTGAAAGGGAGCCAAAGCACTTCAATTCAAGTGCTCCCAATCACCAAAATGATGTTCCACACACAAGGCTCAACCACAAGATAAAGAAAATCAAAGTGTTGGGGTTGAAGTATTCGGGATCAAATCTTAGGCACATGAAAGGTCGTGGTGGGATTGGAATCAACTCAATTCCAAGTCTCCCCACCAAAAATGCCATCTCGAATTGCGGATAAATGAGGCAAGGAGGGATGGCAGTCAATCTTTTTAATCTTGCCTCAAAGAATACTTCACACGGCGAAAGCTTCAAGAATCAAGATTCTTGGATCTTCGCTATGCGAAGTTTGGCAGGAAATCCTGGGGCGATGGGAGTGATGGCAAACAATCAAGCAAGTGATTTTTAATCCACTTGCCCCAAGAGATCCCAAGAAGTTTTTTTTTTTATTAAGGTGACAAGTTGACCTAAGTTGCTAAGAAAGAGACCTACCTTTTCAGCAACGTGGGCGAAGCTCCAGTGCGGCACCGACGACTTCACGCTCTCGTTCCCACCTTGGATCTACCCACGTCTCCAACTTCCTCTGCTTGCCTCCTTGCAACTGGTTCACTTGCACACCAACAAACAGAAACACCCGTGAAGAGAAGGGTGTGAGAAGAGAAAAATTAAAGGAATGGAGTAGAAACTTACCTCAATGCGCAGCTTCCCGACGACGGCGCCAGAAAAAGGTATGGTCGGGCCCGGATAGGTTGTGTTAATATGGCGAAATTAGCGTTGAAATGAGTATAGTGGTTAACCTAAATCGAGCCTAACCATCTTTCTACAAAATTTTTAACCTGGCCTACTTGATTTTATCTTGGTCACTTTTAGGCCCAGGGTCGAACTCAGGGAGGTGAGAATTAGAGGTGAATAAGTTTCTACGCCTTTCCTATAACGAATATCTTTGGTACGTTTATTATGTTTTTGGTGTTTTTCTATTTAAGATTTTTTTCCTGATAATTTTGTCCTTGAGGTACACCCTCAAAATCAGGTCCTTGGCTTAGAGCCAAATTGTTCTTGGCTTTGAGCCAACTTAGGGTTCCAAAAATGGGTCATGCTATTCGCAAGACCGAGTACTTGCAAGACAAGGATTATCTTTTCTCTTTTACTATTTTTTATCTTTTTAATAGCAGGAAACTGAAAAGAAAAAGAAACAAGATAGGTTCCATGTAAAAATATAGTCTATATATATATAGGGGTGGGGGTGGAGGTGGAAATGGTGTGTAGCATGGTGTCGAGTTGATCGACGTCTAGGAAGACGCAACCAATAGGATGAAGTGCTGCTACGAGTGTAGGATGGATGGGTGGAAGTGTGTGCTGAGACGCTTTTTATATACGGGTATCGGGGAATATCAGCAACTGGTGCAGATATTCCCACGATATAATGCGTGGTGCAGGGATATGAATGTAAATACCTATATATATATGTATATATGTAAATATATATATGTATATATATGTATAGATAGGGTTGTAATTATATAGATGTATAGGTAGTTATATATATATGTATATAGATATGTAAATATATATATATATATAGGTATATATGCATTTCTAACTAGATATATTTGTATGTATATAAAACTATATAGATATATATATATATAGTAATATATGTATATAGTTATATTATAGATATGTATATGTAGATATGTATATATGTATATAGATATATATATATATGTATATATATATATGTGTGTGTATATATATATATATATGTATTTATATCTATAGATGTGTATGTATATATGTATGTATGTATATATATGTGCATAAATAAATAAATATATATATATATGTATGTATGTATGTATGTATATATATATACTTATATATGGTTGTACAGGTACTAATATGTATATATATACATATATATGTATATAAATATATATATGTATATATATATAAGTATATATATAGGTGTGTACAAGTTAGTGTGTGTGTGTACATGTGAGTTTGTACAAGTGTGGTGTGTGTGTGTGTGTTTGCTAGAGTGTGAGAGAGTGGCTATGAGAGAGGGCGCTGGAGAGTTAAGGCATCTGGAGGATGCAGCCGACATCTGGTGGTGCGTGCAGGTACGCGTAGGCACAGACGCGCAAGGGTGCACGCACGTGCTGGAGGGAGCAGGCGTGAGGAAGAGCAACGTAGCACGCTGCGTAGCATAGTGCACCACGCTGTGGGCTGGAGTGGATGCGGACGAAGACGCGGATGCGAGCGCGGGCAGGTGCGGGCACTGGAGAGGAAGCGGTTGCAAACGCGGGCGCGGGCATTGACGCGGCGATGGGCTGGAGGTAGTTGTGGCACGGAGAGAGAGCACGTGGTGACCGAATAAGTGAGAAACTCTCCGGTCACCGCACTATAGCTACAATGCCGCGCAGAAACGCGTGAATAGTAGCTACAGTGCTCGCGCGGCTCGGACAATCGGTTGTGGCCAGTTCTACGTGTGCGGGTGTGCTAGAGTGAGCATGCGTGTGTGGAAGGAGCTGGCATCGGCTGCTGGCATGCGCGCAGGGGCTTGCGCACTGCGTGGAGGCTGCTGGTCCATGCTGCTGTTGCTGTTGAGCTCTGAAGCTTGGAGCTGCGACAATTGCATGAAGGTGCTGAGCAGTGAAACAGAGAGGGGAATCCATCACGCCCACCTGCTCTTGGATGAGCTGGGCGGTGGTGGGACTTATAGTGGTGGTCGTGGGACCACTGTGAGCCTGCTCCTGCCCGTAGCGTCTCTCTTCAGTGGGAAGAGGTGCTATGTATGGAGGGGAGAGAGGGAGGAAGATGGCTTGGAGAAAGGTGGCTGCTGTGTGTCTGGACCAGGCTCTCCTCTGCAAGGAAGAGGGCTAGGCTTTTTAAAGAGGGAGACGCCTGCCACAACCATGCTATAGGCAGAGCAAGCCCTACCATGCAGTCGGGCAGAGGAATGGTGTTGGCAGAGAATGGCGCGAAGAAGAAGCGACCCATGCCCTGAGCCGCGCGGAGAAGAAGAAGTTCAAAGCAAATAAAGAAATGAAGAAGGTGAAAATTGCGATGCAACCCTTGATGAATACGTTAATTACAAGGCCAATTATTCACTTTCCTCCCCTCTCAAATAAATGCATGCATGTGTTAATTTTTACAAATGCAACTTTGGCTACCTAATATGCAACGACATTGCTAGTAAATAACACAAGATGGCTTTTTTATTGGTGTATTTTTGCTGTGCAATCATTACCTCAACCCAAGTACAAAAATGGGTTTGTTACAACCCAACGAGCAAATGCTCAAGATCAAATGAAATACAGGTGTAAGACAGAAAAGACTTACAACTAAGACCTAAGCCTCTCAAATATATATATATAAGATAATACCAGGTTGAGAACCTAGGAAGGATGTGAATCACCTTGAACTGCATGAACAAAATACATCAATGTGTTTGCATACTTGTAGCACGATTGGAAAGCAGCAAACACAATTTCTTCTCTTGAATATATGGTGGAAAATATCAATTATATGCTCTAGAATTTTCTCTTATGTCTATTGTATATCTTGTGTGCAAACAAAGAATCCAAGACTCATTTTATAGATTTTAGGACCTCAGGTAGTCGTCAAATAGACTTTGGGATTTAATTCCCAACGTACACATTTACAAAACTAATATCCAGCAATTCTGTTTTGAGCAATGGCAAGCTGGTACCGGTACTAAAGTACCTGTGCCGGTATTAGCAGCTCACTGCCACCAGTACATGAGTCCTGGTACCAGTACTCATCATGGGTACCAGTACTTGTGACTCCTCAGTTTGAAATTCCTTGGGCACAGTAACCTACCTATACCGATACTCATCATGGGTACCAGCCAGAATTAAGGCTTCAACCTGTGGGCAACATGTACCGGTACTCATGGTTGGTACCGGTAGTTGTTGTTCACAGTTTAAGACATTCTCAAACCTGTGCCTTGCAAATACCCGTTCTGATGAACAGTATCGGTACTTGCTTACAAGTACTTATTTTAAATGTTTTAATCAAGATTACATTCTTTGAAAATGATAACAATATTAGTCCTATTTTTATCTCTAATTATTTTTACGATCTAAGTTAATGATTCTTTGTTAAGAGGCATATACAATCTATAAATATAAAATCTAGACTAAAAGGTCGAAGATAATCTTCTCCTGCTCGACCCCTCCTTGTCATCTTACCTCCTTATCATGGTCTTCTCCTTTTCATTAAACCTCCATCATTTCCTGTTTTCCTTTATCCTTCACCTAAATCTAAAAAACACTTAATGGCAAACATTAATCCATAATAATTTTGTTAACACCAAAATAAGATGTGGAATAAGGCTTCAACATCTTACTCTTCCAGCTCACTCGAAGTATGAGTGACTTGGAGTAATGGAAGGGTAGAAACACAGAATTAAACACAAAGCTAAACATTGTAGAGGGATGCTTTTATAAACTTGAAAAACTATTTACAAAAATTTGGAGAGTTCACAGGTGGGAAGAGTTCCTTGTAATCTTTGAAGAAAAGCACTAACTATAATAAAAACAAAAGTGCTAAAAGAAAGAAGAAAGCATAGTGATGAAGATGTGCTGCTATAGAACTCTCTTACCAATTCTGGTCGCCCCAAAATTGAAGGAAGCTCCTCCTCCTGGACTCGTCCTCCTGGCAAGCCCTGGTATCTTGCCTCTATGCCCCTCTTTAGGATGGACAAGTACCACCCTACTCCTCTTGCTTGGCCATCCCCTTGAATGGTGTAACTTCTTGGCTTGGCGTGAAATAAGGAAGAAGAAAGAAAGAGAATGAAGTCACTAGAGGGACGAGTGTATGCCCCCTTAATCTTTTTCTTCTTCTCTTCCCCTCCTTGGCCGTGAGATAGGGTAGATTATTGGTGGAATGTGCACGTGAATTCTCTAGCTAATGGTAGGTTGACTGGTGGTAGGTAGGGGGTAAAAAGAGGAAAGGTAAAGAGGGGGTTGGCATGGATAGATTGGATGGGTAGGACAGGCATTGGAGGTGGTTTGGTAATCTAAGGGATAGGGTATCTTAGCGCTAAACAAAGGATGGCATGGGGTAGTTATGGGCCAAAAGGTGGCCATCCAAGGTGGTTGTTACCACCCTTGTTGGTGCCAAAATAAAGGCCTTCTAGAAGGTTTATTCTTAGCACTAAATGGGATGGTTGAGATGAGGGTTTATGGTGGATGAAGGGTTGAGATGGGGGTTATGTTGTGGTGCCAAAATCAGGGGAAGTTAAGGTGGTTTTAGATAGGTCTGCATTTGTGATGTGTTAAAACTACATAATTAACCCTATTTCCTTGTTCTCTTCTCAAATTAGGGGTCATTAAGAATTAACTCTATCACAAATTTAAACATGGGGTCATTTAGGGGTTAATTAATGGTCAATTAAGAATAAAAGTCTAAAAGGTGGGTCCACACTGATCGAAATAGGGTTTCATATATTTCGATGGCGAAAACAGTACCAAAAACCTTAATTATCAACCCCACTTAAATTAAAGAGGTTTTTGTCAGGATAAAATTAAACTAAACCTCTTAAAATTCATAGAAAAATATTCTAAGAGGTTTGGTACCTTTATTTTGACCATCTACACCCATTTTGACTTAGAATAGAGTTTTTGATAAGAATTTGCCTTGATTTGGGCTTATATGAAATTTACCCAACCAAATGTGGTTAAAACTCAAATTCAAGTTCACCCTTAGATTCTTTGGATCCAAGTTATGTTAAATCAAAACTTGGCTCTAATCAGAGTCTATCTTGACCTAGTTTACATTTTAGCCCTTGAAAACTCTATTTCTCTCATTTAAACCCCTAGGTTTCAATTTGTTGCGAATAAGTCCCTAACTTTGTTGTCATTCTTGCAAATGGGTCCCTGTCGCCATTGGAGGTGTGAAAGCACCTGCCGCCGAGATTCGAGAGATGAAATCTCTCTCAAATCAAATCCAAATCCCTCCTTGATTGGAAGGAATGCCCTTGAGGAGATACCCGATCATTTGAGCCATCTCTGGAACCCCAAATCAGATCCTAGAGATCAGGTGAGCCTGAGGATTTTGAGGAATTTTTTCCCTAAAATCGTTGATCAATCAGGCTCTTTCCTTGATTTAGAGCTCAGATTTAAGCTCTATATAAATCCCCCATGTTCCTAGCGTCTTCCTTAGCCAAGAAATGATAGGATTCCTACCTTCTCCGCCTTCTTCGGCCACTATTTCCATAGCTCCGACAAGCCCTTCTACCTCCTTCATCGAGCCGGCAAATAGTCAAATTGACCAGCTCACCATCCTCTTCTCTTCTTCGCGACCACGATCGACTAAAGTCTGGCTGCCTCTGACCCTTCCTCCCTCTCCATTGTCTCATTGTCGAATTCATCTTCCTCGACTATGTTCAACCAACACCGGACGTTGCCGCCCTCCGCTCTCTCTCCTAAGTCCTTTAAACTGCTCCACTCCTCTATTTCACTTCTATGTCCTTTGACTCTAGGTTTATCCACTGGACCACCCTCCCCCACTTCACCTTCTTCATAGCCGGGTAGAGCTCCGATGAGATTAAATCGCACCACCACACATGCAAACACACCTCCACCACCTCCATGACCTCCACTGTGTCTCCCTGAGCAGAAGCCCTAAAGATATTTGTGGCTTTAGACTCTCAACCACCCTATCGACCAAACCCATCACCAGACACCCCCTTCGACGTTGACAGGTCACCCTACACCACCAACCACCACAAAACTACCCTGCAGTACTTGCCGAAGTCTAGCGAAGCTTCTTAACAAGTTTGATGGGCTGTGAGGCTGTTTCCGTGATCTCAGGCACCTCACCGAAGCTTTGCCACGGCCTTCATTCAACTTGCTACTGCCCTCAACAGACGCAGCTCCAACTCCTAATGACCTTTGCACCAACAATTGAGCGAAGCATTAGTAGCAGCTGCATCAATTTGAAGCTGCAATCCACAGCAGCTTCACATGAATGAAATAGAAGAACTTAGTCCCACATCGTGTGTGGCAAAACTAGTGTGGTGCATAAAAGGAAGTCGTGAAGTTAGTTGTTCGCCTCTGAGAGCACAAGGGTGAGGTCCCTCATTCATGCCTCACGCACGTGCCCTCATCTGCGCTTATGCCTTGCTGGTTAGGGCTCTGAACCGTTTACCCAGTACTGTTCACTCTGGTTTGAAATTGAGAGAGAGATTAGAGGAGGAAGGAGGGAGGTTTTGCACTATGGAGCATTAGGATTCGTGCCCTTCCCCATCGCTCGACACTTAGCCGTTGCTGCTTGTCTCTTATGTTGAATGTGAACTTTTGCCTTGTGCTTCTGAGGAATAAGGTGTCTGAGACTTGTGTTAACATATGATTGGCTGACATTGTGGAGAGATTTAATTATGCTCAAATGGATTATTGGTTCTGATACTATTGGGATATTTGATTATGATTAGTGCTTTAATGCTACGGTTAATTTGGTGGTTTCAACAACCATTTTTAGCTCTTTATATTTACACTTTTAACCCTAACATTTGAGATACATTTATGATCTATACTGAATATCATTTTGATTGTTTCACTTGCAATATTATTTCTGAAAATTGTGATTAGTGAACTGATTTATTACTTGCTCCCTGCGAATGACCTCGGATTAACATTTTTCGAGACTATAAATTTAAATGTTGCTTCGCTTTTATTGACTATACTACGACACATATTTAAAACTTGATGATAGCATGTAAACATAAATTGGCATTTATCACACCTCCATGCTTATCTTTTTTGCTAGTCTCTTAGCAAAATTGATTTTCACAAAATAGATTTTTGGGAAAGGCTAATTTTTTTACTTCTACGGAGAAAATTATCATAGGACTTTGGTTGATTGAAAGCAGAAAGGTACGAGATTTGTTAGAGAATAAACATTGGGATTCATCTTCGGATTCATGGGTTAGATGAATCAAGATCATTGTATCTTTCAACAATTCATAAGTTAACTCCTTTTTAATTCAAATGACCTCGTATGATTTTTGCAGTTAGGATTTCTTTAGCTCTAGAATCCAATTCGTAACTTGCATAACCATTGAAATCATGTGTCAGTGTTTTTTGAAATGCCAACATTATTGGGATATGGTCATGTTATTGAAACTTTTTTTTCTTTTTTGGATTCCCCCATGCTTATTCTCAAATCAATCCTACTGCAAATGTGTCAAGATCATCATTCCCATTACCAATCCTCGAGGAAGCTCTGGCATCGGTACTTCGAGATAGTATCGTCCATGACACACACCTAATAGCTTACAACCTCAAAACACAATGCGGTGTAAAGGGATGCTCCAAGCGAACTCAAGTTCTTGCTCCGACGCTATGGGTAGAGCACCGTCCAAGATACCTGAGCTGCAAAATTGTGCCTTAATGCTTCATCTAGAGATATGAAATATAGATATGGAGCATTACCGAGGTGGTAACATGTTGACATTGCATCCTCAAAGGAGGTACTTTCCTCCTTTTTAGCGGTGGGAACTCACAACAATCATTTGTCTTAAATTTTTGATAAGACAAAATAAGGGGCTTGTGTAGTGTTGGCTTTTTATGTGATTTTTTTTTTTGACACAAGAATTCTAAAAGACATGCAAGTTTTTGGGTCAGAAACTAAGACAAGTAGCTTCTAGGTTGCTAGATGAGGTCAAGTCACCTGAATCATTAAGTGTTCAGGAAAAACTTTTTAGAAGATACTTGTTCTAGTCTAAAGTAGACCCAAAAGTTTTAACAATTGGATTCGCATCCTAGTCCCTAGTTTGTTAAAGGTTAAATCCCATTGTACCTTGAAGTGAACTTTCAACTTTAGTCCCAAGTCTTCAAAATTTCCCCAAAAAGTTTTTATGATTTTTCTAATTTTTATGAAGATGCATGCAAAAGGAAAAAATTTTTGAATTTTTATTTAGGTTTTGAAAATCCTAAAACGATCGTCAAAATTTAAAAACACCCCCTATGCTTATGATATGCAATGTCTTCATGGGAAAAGAGATCACCTTAGTGAAAGGCGATCGGGTTCAGGATGATCAAAACATCTGAAAAGAAAGAGAAAAGGAAAGTAGGAAAAAATGATGGGTTGCCTCCCTTCCGGTGCTATCTTTAGCACCATTTAGCTGAGCGTGAAGTGATGCACGCAAGGTCAATTGTGAAGATAGTTTGACACTTGGATGCCCTTTAAAATGAAATCTTCCTCTTGATTCTCGAAAAGGAAAGTGGTGGAAGTAGGAGGCTTGAAATGATATGGAAAAATGGGAAAGGTACCCGACTCTAGCTAGGGTTTTAATTCATGATGGAGGCTAAGCTTGGGGGGATCAGGCAATAGGTCTAATGGAAAAGGAGTGGGGGAAAAGTTAGTAAGATGAAGGATAGGTGAAGTTAGGTTGGGAAGGTGAAGTGAAGTTAAAGTGGGCAGGGGAAGTGAAGTTAGAGTGGGCAGGTGAGGTGAAGAGTCAGGAAGACAAGTTTCTAGGTTATTGATGTCATTGACCACTGATTCAGCATCAGAATCTTCGAAAAAATTGTGGTTGGGAAGATACTCCACCAACATTGTTTCCTCCACCAAATTTTTAGTATCTGGGTCCTAAAAAAAATCATCATCATGGAATCTCTTGGAGGATTTGAAATTATCTAGAGTAATTGTTTGGCCATCACAAGTAATATCCATTTTACCAATATTGCAATTTATATTTGCTTTTGCGCTGGCCAAAAAGGGTCTTCCAAGAATGATAGGGGCATTGATTAGGCTCTTAGGTACCTCGATGTCAAGGACCAGAAAGTCAACTGGCAAGACTAATGACTCTACAAATGATAGTGTTAATTATATCAATTAGAGTTAATCTCAAGGACACACGCACATAAATGTGATAATATTGTGGGCTTGGGAGTAATGCATGCATATTGTGTAATATTTACATTTAGATTGCTTATAATTAATGTTTAATGACCATGTGTACAAGTACATGTTGAAACAGGTCTCAAACGAGTAATTAGATCATACGGATGGATCAGGATCAACAAATGAAGTCCAACAGACTTAAAATTACCTCAATGCAACCTCCGTAGCTCCCACAATGAGCCAAAGAAGTTTTGGCCCCAACACCTGCCATCCTCTCTTCATTGCGCACGCATGTGATCTTGACCCTACAATCACCATCAGATGGTTAAGAGCACGTGGCGGAAAAATCGAATGTGCAACAATCTCTGAGGGGTAGCACATTGGTCTGGAGGAGCGCTCACATCCACGCATCATGAGTTTGAATCCCCGTGAGTGGATTTAATCCACTATCGTGCATGTGGGTGAATTTCAGCCATTGATGCAGAAGTGGACAGTCAGGATAGTGGTGAGGTGGCAGCTTCGAATGCATGTGATTCATGCACGCATATCTGAGCGCGATCGTATGTCAATCTACGTGTGTTTCAGGCTATCCAACTTCAATCCAATGGTCGAGAGTAGCTCCTGTGCGATCGAGCGCGCTTAAGGTGCGATGGTGATGGTAACACCATCATGGGCCCTAACTTACCACAATTAGTCAAGTTTGAATGATAAAAGCTCCTAATTATCTGAGGGTCACAATTCCGCATCATTCTAATTTGAGAAGAAAATAGGGAAACAGGGTTAATTCTACAATTTTAACAGCACATCACGAATGCAGAATAACCACATGGTCACTCTAGAGTTAATTGAAGGTCAATTGAGCTCAAAAGTCTAAAAAGGGTTTCATTCATTTCGAGGGTGAAAATAATACCAAAAACCCTAATTATCAACCCTACTTAACTTGAAGAGGTTCTAGTCAAGGTAAAATTAATTTAAGCCTCTTAAAATTCATATAAAAATATTATAATAGGTTTGGTATCTTTAATTTGGCCATCTTAACCCATTTTGACCTAGAACAGAGTGTTAGAAGGGAATTTACCCTGATTTGGGCTTCTCTACAATTTACCCAGTCAAACATGCTCAGAACTCAAATCCAAGTTCACCATTATTTTCCTTGGGTCTAAATTAAGTTAAAACCAAAAGTTAGGAATAATCAGAGTCCATCTTGACCTAGTTTGCAATTGAGTCACTAAAAACTCTATTTCTTTCACACAAGCCCCTAAGTTTTAAGTTTCTTGCATTTACCCCCTAACTTTCTCATCATATTTACATTTATACCCCTACCACTATTGTTGATTCAACTCGAGCATCACCGACCTTTAACCGACCTAAACTGTAACCAACCCACACCAAATCTCACCAAATTTGGTGGGATTGATGTTTACACTCTCGGGAATCATCTGAACACAACTTGAGATGCAAATCTTGAGCGAAAAGCCCTAGCAAATTTGAGGAAATCATGGGGAATTTCTTGATTCCAAATCCGAAGCTTGGGCATCTAATTTCCTACTTGAGTTTGATTTTGAGGTCTATAAAGAGCCCTCGAGTCCCCAGCATCAATTTTAGCCAAGGATAGGCTAAGAAACATCTCTCCTCTCCTTCTTCGACCAACTGCACCTTTGGCTTCAGTGACTACCTCCATCCTCCTCCAGTAGTTTAATAATCAAATTTGAAGACCCTCTACCTTCGTCTCTCTCTTCCACCTTTCTTCGGTCAAAGCAGAGGTCCCCTACGCCCTCGTCATCGCCGTTCTCCCTCGCTGTCACCTCATCTTCTCCAACTCTGGCCAATCAATGCAAGAGTGTCTCCCTCACCCTCTCGTCTAGATAATCACTTCTCTCTCTTCCTCTCACTCCCTTGCTTCTTTCTACATTCCTAGCTTCAAGGATTGATCATCACATACCTTGTTCCATCTCCGTCTTCCCCATGGCCGACGAAGCTTCGGCGAGCTAACTCAGCCACTACACTCCATCAAACTCCATGCCACAACACCCAAAAGCTTTGCTACACCTCACTGATTAGAAGCACTATTGAAATTTGGGGTCTTGATCGCTTTTTCACTCCACCAAACACCACATCTTCTGCTCACCTTCTTTGACTTTGCCACTTCACTACAGACATGCTTACATCCAATTTCCACCACCAGCACCTTCGCCGGACACTGGCGAAGCTTTCAAACGTGTTTGATAGGGCTGCAAGACCATATTTTGGTTTGTAGGTACTGGTTGGAGCTCTACTTTCACCATCGTCTTCTTTGACTCCACCCGCCCTACTCTGACCATCGTCCAACCTACAGCTGCGGTCACTCGACGTAGCTTCATCTCCTGAGGGTAGCTGTAGCACCAATTAAGCATAGACCCAGAAGCAGTAACGGGATTATGAAGAGCTCCCCGATGCAGCAAGCATAAGGAAGGTGGGACTTAGTCCCACCTCGTTCATGATAGATCCAACGTAGCACATAAAAGCCAAACGTACCGTAGCCTCTTTGCCCAAGACACAGGGGTTGGGTCCCTTTCTGACGCTCACCTCACCCGCTACACTCGTACTTGGTCTGCTTACCTGGATCCGATTACCCATTACTGTACACCCGTATACCCAGATCTGAGAGAAGGAAATCTAAGGAGGGAGGTGGTTTTGCACTGTAGTGCTTTGGGATTTGTGCCCCCATTGCTCAATACATAGCCATTCTTGAGCGTTCGGCTAAGCCGTGCCTTTATGCTGTGCTTGTGAGGCTTATGCCTTGTGATCTCTTTTGAGGCGCTTGAGAGTTAAGGCGTCTGTGCCTTAGGCTAGACATAGGAGGCCTTGTGCTTGTTTTGGTTTTGTTACTGTGGATTCATTAAGCTGTCGTAGATATTTGGTTGTAGTTACTATTCAATTATTTGATTATGATTAAAAATTAATTGTAGGGTTAATTTGGTGGCTTCAATCACCATTTTTATCCATTACTTTTTGCACTTTTATACCTGACATTTTGAGATACATTTCTAATATATATATTGCATATCATTTTGATTGTCTGATTCACTTGCAATTAATATTCTTGATTACTGTATTAGTGAATTGATTTTCTATAATTGCTCCCTGCGAACGACCACAGACTTACATTTTTCAAGATTATAAATTTAAATGTTGATTTAATTTTGTTAACTATACTACAATTTGTATTTTAAACTTGACAAAAGTGCATCCAACAGATGGTAGCTGTGATGCGCGATCAGAGCCCTCGGATTAGCGATCCAACGACTACAAACACACCTCACACACTCCAGCAAGTGCACAGTAGACTCCAGTAGGGTACCTCCGAGCAATAGCACAGCAGTGCATGATTTGTTCACATGAAGAGTGCCTCCAGTGCGGACCAGCACGTAAATTTGCTACACTTTGCACGAGCAAGACCTTTCCTATGCCTATATAAAGCCCTACACACACCTCCTTGTCACTCATCTCTTACTATCTTTTACCAAGCATGTCTCCACCTCCATAGAGCTCTAAAACATGTTCCTAGAACCGCTGAGTCATCAACGGAAGTCCCTCTACCACCGTGGCTACCTCGATGCCCCTTCCTCTTCTTTCATTTAGCATACAGTTTTCTGTAGCTTGTAGTTTATGCTTCTTTACACATTCTTCTAGTTTTACTGGTTACAATTGTAAGACAGTTTTCAATATTCAACAAAGTAGATTTTGATATCTTAATTGATGTCTTTTTCTCATTATAAGCTAGGTTCTATTTACATCATCTTATGCTTTCCATTAGGTTGCTTCATCATGTCTTCTTTTCTCAAGCACAGTTACCAATCTCCATACTGTTATCATGAATCTCTAACCCTACCACACACACTCTCTCTTCTCTTTCATGCAAGAAAGCAAGCACAATCACCTCGTGACAATAAAATAAGTGACTAATTGCTCCAATTTTTGCCTCCCTATGTTCAACACTAGTACTCACCGTTTGTTCTTATTAAAATTGATGTCATAAGTGCATGCTACAACGAACGTATTATCTTTACGCATTTTTCCGGGGAGGCAACTGATCTTCTAGTCGCTTTCATACATGCATTAGTGGTATTCACCTTTTCTGACTCACATTTCTCTCTTCTACTTATAGGTTGCAGGAATTAGACACATCAGCAACTAGAGGAGTGTGTTCCAAGATGGTAGATTAGGAGTAAAGTGCGGTGAAGATTTTGGTAAGTACCACCCTATCTATCATAGTTTCATCATCCTTTATCTGAAACAAAAGAAAAGATTGCATTCAGGCTCATGCATAAATCCTAGGCTAGTTTGATTGTTTGCTTGCTTTAAAAGAAAATCCAAAAATAAAAATAAAAATTCAAAAAAAATTGATGTGGTGAATGATTACTTGACCTACATCTCAAATCCATCACCAAAAAAGAAATTACTCTCTAATATCCTTGGGAAAATCTTTTTGCAGTGTTCCTCTCTTTGAGTGGTGTTTGCAAAGCCAACCATGTCTTGCATTGGCGACACCACTCACTAAAATTAAAATCAATTCACCCGATAGAATTGCATAAACTATAGGGGTGAAAACTCTTAGGGCTTCTATTTCTTACATACACACATACTCTTAAAGGAAAAAGAGCAAAACACCCGTGTTTGCATAAACTTATGTGTGTTCAAGCAAAACTTGGTTGAATCAACCTAATAATTAGAACCCAAGAAACCAACAAAACAAGGTTAAACTTTAAAAGACCTCATATTAAACCTTGTTTGTAAATCCCTTGCTTGTGCACCACATTATACACTTTGAAATTGAACATTAAGGGGCACAAACCCAAAACAATGCCCCCTCACATTCCCAAGCACTTCTAGATCCTAGCCCTAAATTAAAATCGAGTAGGCGTGCCTTAGGCCAGAGTCATTTAAGTCTTAAGAGTGTGATTAGGTTTGTTAAGTACTTGTCCTTAATTCCCATCGTGGAATCTGGTATCTAGGCTATGGGGAAGCATCAAACAACCATGGTTGGGGGGTATCAAGGAACCGGTGGGCAAACCAAAGGTAGAACCTTCCCCTCAATCCCCTCGTAATTAACCTGGTCAAATTAATCTTGGGAAGAGGGGTTTAAGTGCTTGCAGATTTGATCATTCTCTCCAAGGGTTTTAGGTCACCAAGTCTACACTATACAACCTAGTTTGTTTGCTTGGTTGTGCACACACAATTCTCTCATCTATTCTTCTCTCATCCTCTAGTTCTTCTAACCCATGGATTTCAATGCCTATCCATCCTACCTAAATTATCCCCAACATGAATTGTATTCTAACCCAAGTAGACCGTATCCACAATTTACATGGGATAACCAGCCACCTAGTTAGGGATATAACCCAGGACTTGAGTACCCAGAATATCCCTCTTATCTCAACTATCCCAATTTTACCCAACCTGCATCAACCTCCTCTTGGGATACACCCAACCCATCCACTCAGGGGTGCATTCCAAACCTTGGAGATCCTGATTTTGATGATGATTCTCCTTATGATGACTCCTCTTTTAGGCCCCACACACCCACTAATCAATCTTATATGACCTACGCTCTAAGAGAACACCAAGATCCCTATCCTTCCCAGGACAATAACCAAGATAGACCATCTGAATTCAAGGATCTCTCCTACTTGACCTATGGATTTGAAGGGATTTTAGAAACATGGAAATCAAATGATGATGATTATAAACTTAGGCAAACCAAGTATGATCTATCCCTACTTTGGATCCCTGACGAAGAATTTGACTGGGAGGAGGACCTAGAACCTCAATTATTCTAGAGTAGGACTAAACAAAAATTGGTGCCTCTTAGGGAATTGGATCCTAAAAATGATAGAATAGGGGATCCACCCAAGTACTTAAACCCCAATATAGACCCTATTGCACATCCTCACCCATACCCCCTAACCCTGAGTTGATTGCTAAGTACAATATAGAGGAAATCTAGAGGAAACCTAATAACACCTAGTCAATTCCAGATGACCTTCAATTGGAGTTATACAGACGTAACCAACAATTGATTGAGAGGATGAAGAGGGTCAAAGAACATTGATTGCACCAGTCAAGACCGCCGTCTTCTTCGACGGACCGGACCCATTTACTACATCTCTGATTACACCAGCCACCACTGTAGCCCCCCTCTGCATCATCTTCTTCTTCATCGCCACCAGCAGCTCTCAAGAAACCCAACAACCTTCATCGCACAGCCACCTTTCCCATACATGCCGACGACAGCACGCTGCACGCATACACCCTCACGCATAGCCACAGCCCGAATGCCCCCAACCGCCCTCACGACCGTGCGCTTCTCGCGTGGCCCACGTCGTCCGCAGCTACTCCAAGTAGCTGCAACAGAGCACCTTCCCCGCAGCTACCTCTCCTCATCGTCGACCCCTGCTGGCCCCAACTCCAGTCGGCCCACCTCCAACCACCTTTGGCGCACGCTCGCACTCCTCATGACCGCACGTGGCTGCAGCATCGCTGATAGCCCCATAGGCACAGCTCTTCCTCCTCACCGTCCGGACAACATGGGCCACTTCCCACTGCCACAACACCGTCATCATGAAGCCCTTGTCCCTATCGACCACCATCGAGCACTAGCCAGTCGTCGGCATCCTTTGTGCGTATGGCCAAGGAAAACCCAATCCCCTGTTTTACTACACGAGAGGGGGATTAAATGCAATGATAATCAATTGAGAGGTGGGATTTTTGAAAATATTATATTATATTGTGTGGTGATTTGATTCTCAAGCCCTTGCATTTGGTTTATTTCACACATTTTCACCTTGTCTCATGTTGGGTTCTCTAGATCTCTCTCTCTTATTTATTGCATGAGACGATTTTCATATTGGTAAAACATGGAATAGATGGATTACTCATTAAGGTGAAGGAGTTGTTCCCAATAGCACCGTTGACATATTTTTATGTTACATTTTTAGGTAATGAGTGCATGCAATATTCTTTCGCTTAAGAATAATCTTGCTACATATTTTTCGTGAACCAAGATCTCAATTGGAAACACATATGAGTCTATTGGCCTTGTTCCTCCCTATGGATATGATCTAATCCACTCTGGTTAGTTTTCATTGATACATATTTTTGCTCTGGGATTTTTCTACCACACGATTTTACTACGATGACACATTTGATTATACTTTTCTGACATCATTTTGCGAGAAAATTTCCTGATCAAATGGCACCATTGCCGAGGAGGCAACAGACACAATAAGTTCACCTGATTCTATTTCTGATTCATTTTGAGGTACACATTGATCTAACTATTGGCTATTTTCTTGTGTGAGGAATCTGACGAGATGATAGGTGTAGCTAAGCAACAACATCGACCTTGAACAATGCCCACACACGCAAAGAGGACACGAAGAGGAGACCTGGATCCCTCTTTCACAAGGGATTCCCCTTTGTCACAGATTTTCTTTCATTTTAGCCTTCTCACCCTTGTAGTACCAGGGCTAATTTTTGGGGGTCTGTCCCTACTTTCTTTAGCACCTAGGGATATATCTCTATGGTGTGAGCAGTTCAGTTTCTACTTGCTTGCTCTAAAAAGAAAAGACAAAAAATATCGAGCTACCTGTTTAGGAGTTGCATACCCTTAGGTGCATGCATTTAGGGGTGATTAAATAGCATGTTAGATCTCATTTTACATTGCATCCATTATCTGCACAAAGATTGCTGGAGTCATGTATACCTTTCTAGCTTTGCATCCAGCTCTTTTCATGCATTACACTGGGATTAAATCTCAAGACTATCAAACTGATTGAAATTATCTAATTCACTGGTTGTCTAATTGAAATTGGGACTGATAATCAAATTCAATCTTGAAATCAAATTCACATTTGATTTGAAAGGGACCTGTTTGTGATTCTTCTCAAAATCAAACTGATTTGTGGTGTGATGCACATCTTTGACACTGAGCATGCACACTAGGAAGTGCACTAGGTCTTGGTCCCTTAAAGCTATAGGCATCGATCTCTTTATCGGTGTAGACCCTCCTATTTCACTTTGTGGTGGTGATACTATCCTGTGACTAAGTGTTTTGATACTTTGAAGGGGATACTACTTCAAGGAACAAAAGGGTAGTTAAGAGGCACCACATTCGCATTGCCTCAAAGGAAGGATTCGCCCTAGTTGCATCCCTTAGTTCCATCCTTTGTAGTAACTTCTCACTAAATCACCTGAGAGTATCATTAAAGCAAGGTATAGGTCTTAGGGTAGTCGAAGGTGAAGGTGTTCTGCAGATCTTACTTGGACACAAACACAAGATCAAGTGTAATATCGATTGTAATAAAAATATGGCACAATAAAAACAATCCCACAATATACATAATGATTTATAGTGGAAACCTTTATGGGTAAAAACTACTATTTAAGCCTCCTAGCTTAGGATTTTCTTGACTAGGCAATGCCAGTCAATCCACTAACGTACCACTTGAACGAGTATGGCACAACCTCTTACAAATCACTTCTCTTTTACCAACAAATAGAAGTCACAAACAATATTGGGAATTCCAACACAAAGAATCCCAACAAATGAAATGGAAGAAATAAATGAACTATAGAAATTAATCTTATGGAACCTCAAGGAATTGAAATATGCAAATCGAGTTTTCTTTTCAGAAGCATAGAGTGATGTTCTTTTGAAGAGCATAGAAGAATGAGCATGAAAGCACGAGGAAGAATTGAAGTAGAAGTGCTCTTGGAAATCTTTTTCAATGTTCGTTTTAAAATGAGGGATGTGGAGCTCTATTTATAGGTGAAAATGGAGCATTTTTAGAATGTTAGAAAAAATCATTCAAACCAAATTGGTCAATCAATTTACTTAATTATCGATCAATTGTTGATCGATCAAATATTTAATTGGATGATCAATTGTGAGAAAATCGAATTTGATCATTAGGCTAATTCGGTTGATCAATATTCTTATTTTGATCAATCAATTTATTTGATTGATCAATTCTAATATTTTGGTCGATCAATACTATCTAGATGTTTATTTTATGATTTTGAAAGGTTTGTCTTTAATCCTGAGGTTCCTTATAGTAATTCTAGGCTCAAGAAATATAAAAGAATTACATTGACTAAAGATAATCTTCACTTTGATCTATGCAGAGGATAATTGACTTCATTTATGTGAGTATGATCCTGAAAAATTAGTTTACAATAAAACATAATTTTGTTTCATCAAAATAGAGGTCTTAACATTCTTCCCCTTTATGATGATAACAAAATTACAATTATGCATGCTAGAAAATAAATAATTACATTAGAATTACTCCCCCTATCAACATGCATATTTTACTCCCCCTTTTTGTTATCAACAAAAAGATATATATCAAATGAATTTGTTATCAATCATACTTAAACAAATAAAATTCTACGAATGAAATTTACATTTTTCTCCCCCTTTTTCAAGTAATATTCTATTAAGCATGATGTCAAATTTATCATATGAAAATTATCAAGTTCATGATAAGGAGATGATGAAATTCTTGATAGCCTAACACAATGACTATTTCAAAATAAAATGAAGTGTTCAGTAAGAGTTTTACATTCCAACATAGATAAATATGCTATCTAGATGCTACTAAGAAAGTAATCTTGATTCTACCCCTCAAACAATGATCCCTTATCAAGGTTTGATTTTCTTTATTCTTCTCCCCCTATCAAGTTGCTATCTCAATTTAATTAATTCAATTCTTAGTCAATTTTATTAAAAACTTATTTATAACTAAGTAGGTAATAAAGATTTAATTTTGGGAATCATACCTGCTAAGGTATAAGGAGTTATACCTAATAGCAGTAGCCAAGTGGAGGGGGCCACCACCAAAAATCTAGCATCCATTTACATTATTGGTTCCACCATTTTTCATATCCAAATTGATGATTATTAGCTTGTTGAAGGTCACCTCTCCAATTGTAATTTCCATGTCCATCTTTTCCAAAACCTGCAACATAATTTTCCATAAATTTTTTCGATACGCATATTCTTTTGGGTCCGTGGTTATTAATTCCTTTCAAGTTAGAGGGTCCACTAGACTCTCTTCTCTTAGCCTTTTGATATAAAAATGCATGCCTAATCTTCTTTTGAATCTTCTTTTTAATGTCCTCAAATTCTTCTACACATGTTCTAGTAGAATATTTGAGGTCGTTAAGTGTGTCTTTAAAGTGAATACATTGTTTCTTGAGATCTTCTACTTTCTCATGGAACTTTACATTCACAACTTTTAGTTCATCTAATTCTCCTTTTTTATTTTCTAAATCTAGAGATAAACCATCTTTTTCATTTTCTAAACTTGAGCACTTATCCTTAAGTTCCTTATTTTCCTTCTTTAATTTTTTAGCCAATTTGTATAAATCATGATATGCATCTAATAATTCATCTAAAGTAAGGTTAGAGTTTTCCTCTTCTTCACTTGATTCTATTGGCACCATGAGACATAGATGAGTAACTCCATCTTCGTGGCTTTATTCCTTGATATCTGATTCCGAACTTAGGTTGGAATCAACCCATGTTACTTCTTCGTTAATGGTTTCCTCAAGCATGACAGAAAGCTGGTTCCATATCTCATATGCACTTTTGCATGAGCAACTTTGTCAAATTCCTCTCTTGTTAATGCACAAAATAGTGTCTTCATGGCTTTAGCATTATTTGTCGCTTTCTTCTTCTCTTCCTTCATTAACTCTTTTTCTTCTTTCTTCTTTGCCATATATTTGGACTCAATGAAATGCCAAATCTCAAAGTCCAAATATATGCATGGCATATATTTGCATTCTTCTTTTCCAATAACCATAATCTAATTCGTCAAATAGTGGTGGCCGGAAAAATGATTGTCCCTCCATAAAACTTGTTGCGGCCATGTGAAGGTAAGGTGTGACGTCTCCTTCACGATCAGGCTTTGATACTAAGTGAAGGTGTCCTACAGATCTTACTTGGCCACAAACACAAGATCAAGTGTGAAATCGATTGTAATAAAAATAAGGCATAATAAACATAATCCCATAATATACACAATAATTTATAGTGGAAACCCCTACGGGTAAAAGCCACTACCTAAGCCTCCCAGCTTATGATTTTCTTGACTAGGCAATGCTAGTCAATCCACTAACGTACCACTTGAACGAGGGTGGCACAACCTATTACAAATCACTTCTCTTTTACCAACAAAGAGAAGTCACAACCAACGTTGGGAATTCCAACACAAAGAATCCCAACAATTAAAATGGAAGAAATAAATGAAATACAGAAATTTATCCTATGGAACTTCAAGGAATTCAAATATGCAAACAGAGTTTTCTTCTCAGAAGTGTAGAGTGAAGTACTTTTGAAGAGGGTAGAAGAATGAGCACAAAAGCACAAGGAAGAATTGAAGTAGAAGCACTTTTTCTCTTTGAAATCCTTTTCAATGTGTGTTTTGAAATAAGGGGCGTTGAGCCCTATTTATAAGTGAAAACAAACCACTTTTAGAATGTTAGAAAAAATCATTCGAACCAAATTGGTTGATCAATTTACTTAATTGGTTGATTAATTTTCATTTTGATCGATCAATTTACTTAATTGGTCGATTAATTGCTGATCGATCAAATATTTAATTGGTCGATCAATTGCAAGAAAATCAGATTTGACTGCTTGGCTAATTTAGTCGATCAATATTCTTATTTTGATCGATCAAATCTAATATTTTGGTTAATGAATACTGTCTAGATGTTTATTTTATAATTTTGAAAGGTTTGTCCTTAATCCTAAGGTTCCTTACAGTAATTCGAGACTCAAGAAATATAAAAGAATTACATTGAATAAAGATATTCTTTGCTTTGATCCATGCGGAGGATAATTGATTTTATTTTTGCAAGCATGATCCTAAAAGATTAGTTCACAAAAAAACATAATTTTGTTTCATCAAAATAGAGGTCTTAACAAATGGTTAGCTTAGTGATAAACGCCAGTTTATCATCATTCTTATGACCTAAAACAGATCTAGCTCTTAGGTTTTTAACTCCATAAATGGGATTTTGGGTTGCATTTAGGCATGATCTAGGATTTGGCATGCATTGCATTCTTTTTGTTTTTTTAACATCTTTACTTGAGTGTTAAGGTTAAGAAGATATTCAAACCCTTAAAACCCTAGCACTCAAGAAGGAAGAAAGTGAAGAAGTCCAGATCAGTTGAACCCTAGTAGGATCCAGCTCATCTCAGCTGGATGTTAGCTCACATTGGTTAAGTTTAGCCCCTTCTAGCTCCATTAAACTCATCTTAGCTGGATGGTAGCTCAGGATAGCTCATGTTAGTTCAACCCACCTTAGCTCAGCTCAAATCCAGGTCAACTTAATTGAGTCTAGCTCATTCTAGCTTCATTCAGTTCATTGGGAGCTCTAGCTAACTCAGCTTAGTTGATGGGAGTTCATTCTAGCTCTAGCTCATTCCAAGTCCAACTCTACCCAGCTCCACTTAGCTCACAACAGCTAAACTTCCTCCAGCTTAGCTACTACTTGCCTACTTAGTAGCTAAGCTAGCTAGGGAGTTATCATCAGAGGCAATTCCAGCTCAACCTAGCTTCAGCTAGGTTGAAACCAACTCAACTTAGCTGAACTACTCAAGCCTAGCTACTCGCATAAGAACTAGCTAGCTAAGTTAAGTAGTTGAGCTCCTCATGAAGACCTCCTCAGCAGATTCAGCTCCAGGGCAACTCTAGTCAGCTCTTCGTTATCTCCTCTTCTCAAAACCCTAACTCCTCCACTACTATTCTACTAGTTAAGCTAGCTTAGCTAGCTAAGCTAAGCTAAAAACCAGCTCCACCTCCATGGCCGTCCACCACTTACCTAAACCCTAACCAAACTCCACCCTAACTCTACTCTTAGTCCACCACCTAAACGAACCACCCACCTCCACCTATAGTTGGTGCCACCTTCCTTCCATCTTTTCACACCACCACCTCCAAGAGCCACCACAAAAGTGGCACCAACTATCCCTCCAAAGGCCCTTCACATCACCACCATCCATCTCCTTTTGAACCCATCTCCACCATCCACCTAACCCTATTCTAGAAGCCCCCCTTGACGCCAACTTCAACTCACTCTTTCACCAACCTAACCACCCATAATCACCACCCTAACCCCTCTTATGTTGGAGCCAAAAACACCTCCACATCCCTTCAAAGTGGGTGCCAACTTGAAGCCTTATCGCAACCCTACACTAACCTCCATAAAGCTATACACCCTACACATCACCCCCTTCTAGAAAACCCCCTTGGTACCAACTCAACACCACCCTAACCACCTTATAAGCACCACATAGGTGGCGCCAAAAACACGATCAACATCCCTTCACCTTGGTGCCATTTAAATCCACCCTTAATCCCTTAATTACCACCACATGGAGCCATCCCAACCATTCCTAATTCCTACTCCAACTAACCCACCTAAACCCATCTAGGTTGGCACCACCAACCTCCTTAACCCAACCTCCATACATCCCTTTAATTGGCGCCAACCTACCCTAGCCACTCATCTCCTAAGCACCACCATATAACTTAATCCTAGCCATACAACACACCTAACCCATACTCAACCCTAGCCCCAACCTAGAGTTGGTGCCAACCACCAACACCCCTCCATTTTGGCACCAATTCACCTCAACCCTAGGATCTTTTGATGATAATGTCATCATCAGCCATAACTAGTTTTAATTAATCAGAATCAATAGACAAATGCTCCAACATAATCATCGGAGAGTCGTATTTCATTGCATATCCTTTCTGTGAAGAATGCATTAAATCAGGGTTAATTTTCCATTTTTAACAGCATATTATGAATGCAGAATAATCACGGGGTTTCCTAGGGGTTAATCTAAGGTCTATTGAGCATTAAAATCTAATAAGAGGGTCCATAAAGATAGAAATAGATTTTCACGCATTTTGAGAATTAATAGACACCCGAAACCCTAATTTCTTACCCACTTAAATAACAGAGGTTCTAGTCAAGATAAGTTCCATCTAAACTTTTTAAAAATCATAGAAAAATATTACATAAGGTTTGCATCTTTGATTTGACCATTTGAACCTATTTTGACCTAAAACAGTTTCAGATAGGAAGTTACCCTAATTTAGGTTTCTGCGCAAATTGCCTAGTCAAACTTGGTCAAAATCAAAATTTGACTTACCATCAGATTCATTGGGTCCAAATTAGGTTTGTACCAAAATTTGGGCCCAATCAGAGATCATCTTGGCCTAGTTTGCATTTCAGTCCAATCAGACTCTTTCTCTCCCACATAAACCCCTAGCTTTTGAAATCCTTGTGAACAACCCCCTAACTTTGTCATCTTCTTCATATTTAGGTCCCTACCTCCATTGCCTTGTGAACACACCTGTAGCCAACCATCAATCAGGAAGATCTCCCTGATTTCACACTTAAACCCTACCAAAATTGGAAGGGAGACTCCTGAAGAGATTCCCTTCAATTTGAACCCAACCTTGATGCCCTAATCTTGCCTTAGAGTTCATGTGAACTGTTGGAATTCGCCAATTCCTACTCCATAATTTTTGAGCTTTCAAGATTGTTTCCAAGCGTGGAAGCTCGACTCTAGCCCTATAAGAGGACCCTGACCAACTTCCCTTGCTCCTTAGCTTGGTTTTGGTCAGATTCTACTCTTCTTCCCTCCTCACCAATTGAACTCTCTGCAAGCTCCAATGAGCTTCTCCATCTCCCCTCTCTGTCAACCGCTACAGACCATAGTTGGTCTATTCTCTTTGAGGGTTGGACAATATCCTGTGGATCGCAACTAAATACTAGAGGGGAGGGGTGAATAGTATTGCTTTGAAACTATAAATCAGATTAAAAAATAAAACAATAGAGATTCATGCATAGAGTACACCTGCTTTATAGTGGAAACCCAATTTAGGTAAAAACCACTACCTAAGCCTCCTAGCTTAGGATTTTTCTAACTAGTACAAGCTAGTCAATTCACTATTCACACCACTTGAATGAGGGTGGCACAACCTCTTACAAACCCTTCTCTTTTATCATGAAGAGAAGCAAAAACAACAACCATGGATCTTCCAAATAGGCTAGGGATCCGTAAATCAAAACAACAATATAATAAAACAAGAATAACTTCGATGGAACCTCAATAAATAATTAAACCAATTTTTTGCAGAGGTTCGAGGAGTCATGCCTTTTGAAGAATGTGAAGAACAGGGCACAATGACCTTTGGAAATAAGCACAAGAAGTTTAACTATGAGAGGTTGTTTTTTTCTTTGAAAGTCATTAATGAAAGGGTTCGGTACAACCTTTATTTACACAAAAGTTTTGCTTGAATAGGAAACAAAATTGGTCGATCAATTAAGGTTAAATGGTCGATCAAAAAGTACTTTAGTCGATCAATTAAGAATGTTGGTCGATCAAGAGGATTTTTCTCAACTTCCTAAAATGGACTGATTTGATCGGTCAAATAAGTAGGTTGGTTGACCAAAGTGTTCTGGTTGATCAATAATCCTAAAATTTTGTTTTGAAAAGATATACAAAAAAAATCATTTTTGAGTTTTATTTGAGGTTCCTTACAATAAAGTCCTAGACTCAAATAAATGAAAAAGACACACATTAGCAACTATTTGAACTTGTGTCTTGAACAGAGGCTTCAATCCAAGATAGTCCTGAAATGTCAGTCTTAGCAATAAACATAATTTTAGTGCATCAAAATAGAGGTGCTTACATTCTCCCTCTTTTTGATGTCAACAAAATTATAATTATGAATTTGAAAATAACTTTGCATAATATCTCCCCCTTTTTGTTTCAGCAAAAATTAAACGTGCTGCTGGTTATTTCAAAATTAACTCCCCCTTAAACAAGTAATATAAGCATTAATATAATAACATGCATTGAGAAAGCTATTAATATAATTGAAGGAGATAATATTCATGCAATCTTCATAATAAAATGATTAGAAAAGATAACATAGAACCAAGTCTAGAATAAACTGATACAAGCCATAAAAAATGAAAGCAAATATAACAACTAATCATCTAACGTTGCCTCAAATGTGTCCATGGTGCTCTAAAGATCGATATCTAGCTTGAGATCTAGTGAGTCTGATCTCTCAGAAGATGCAGGTTGACCAAGGCCAAGGCATTGCTGAGCTGACGATCGTGGTGTCAAATGCCTGGATGTCCTGCGAGGAGGAGTAATATGCTGGTCAGTTGGTGGTGTTGCTGGTGAAGTTGATGAAGTAAGAGGAGGAGGTGGTGCTGCAGAAGGCGTGGTAGTCGAACGACGAGGTCGAGGAGGTCAGTGAAGCTGCTATTGAATGCTATGAATAGACTCTCCTAGTCTATCCAAAAACTAACTTTGAGCGTTCAGGTAATCTGATACCAGATGACCGTGCTTCATCATAACCATGTCTATCTCTCTCTGCTTATGCATCATCAAAGAAATACCACTGGTCACATCCTGAATAGTGACAAAGACCCTGCCTGAAATCTTTCTGTCCAAGAGGCTCCAGTCCTAATCGTAGGAGGGTGAAGGTCTCACTGGAGGTGGACATGTGATGAGAACATCATCATGAGCCATAACTAGCTCAATTTAGTCATTATCAAGTCATTAAATGCTCCTACATAACCACTAGAGGACTGTAATTCATTGCACAATCATTCTAAGAGAAAGACAGGAAAACAAGGTTAAAACTGTAACTTTACCATCATATCTCAATTGCAGTACAATCACCAGTTTTCCCAGGGGGTAATTAAGGGTCAAATGGTCTTAAAAGTCTAACAAGTGGGTTAGAATAGTCAGAAATGGGTTTTCGCGCCTTTTGAGAATTAAATGACTTCTAAAACCCTAAAAACAGACCTGCTTAATTAATTGAGGTTCTAATCATTATACAATTCACCTAAACACTCTAAAATTCATATAAAAATATTCTCTAGGGTTTGGTATCTTCAATTTGACCATCATAACCCGTCTTGACCCAAAACAGAGTCCTAGACAAAAATTTGCTGTAATTTGAGTTTTTACATAAATTACCTAGTCAAATGAGGTCAAAACATAAATCTAACTTTACCATTGGATTTCTTGGGTCTAAATTAGGTTTGCACTAAAATTTGAGCCCAATCTGAGATCATCTTGACCAAGTTTACATTTTGGTCCAGTCAAACTCTTTCTATCTCATTCAGACCCTTAACTTTTGAATTCTCTTACAAATAGCCCCCCAACTTCTTTGTATTCTTCACAAAAAGATCCCTTCCACCATGAATCCTATTCCTACAACTCCGATGACCTTTGATTGAAGAGAACTCCTTCTCTACTCAATCAATCCCTTCCAAAATTGGAAGGGAGATTCCTTGAGAACTCCTCTTCCCCTTGAATTCATCCATAAATCCTAAAACTTTCGCAATCTCTCATGCGAACACATGAGAGATTTGGGTATCTCAAAACTTCCTACTCTGGCGACATTTAAGCTTCCAAGCTCAGAAAGCCCTCATGAACCCTATAAAAGGATCCCCACGGCACGGCCGTGTTTTTCAGCTAGGTTCAAGGCCAAAAATCTCTTCTTTTCTCTATCTTCAGCCACCTCCAACCTATTCTCCGGTAGACCTTCTCAATCTCTCTCCTCCGTGCCTCCAAGGATCAAATTGGTAGCATAGCAACCTTCCCCATCTTCCTCTGCATCTCACTGGTCACAGTAGGCACCATCTTCCCCTCTCCTCGCCGTCATCTCCCTCGTGGAGGTTTCATCTTCCCTAACATCGATCGATCAAAGCCGGTGGCGTTCTCCCCCCTTCATCTACTAGATTAGGGTTATATTAGATCCTTAGCTCTTTTAGGTTAGTTTCCTACCCAAAACACCAAAAATAACCCCTCGACTGCGCCGTTCACCCTCATCGTCCCTGTCTCCGGCAATCCCTCCGATGAGGCACCCCCATCGGTACACTCATCCACATGCCTCGCCACAACTCCCAAACGTATCACCATCCCTCTGTACACAAAACCCCTATCTCTATTCGCCTTCTCATCCACCCGAACCCTTCATCGAACAAACCCATCATCTATGATGAATTCCGCCTTTGCCAGCCACATATACACATCCTCGCAACACGCCACCACCATAGTTACATTCCATGACATTCGGTGAAGCTCCTGAGCACTTTCGATGTGGTCGCAAGGCCGTGTTTATGTTTTCAAGAACAGGACCTACAATCGCCATTACCGAAGAGCTTCAAGGAAGCTTCAAGCTCGCTCCGGGTCTCGATAGCCTCAGGTGGAACTCCCAGGTTATGTAGAATCACCTCAGGCACTGCCCCAGGTGATCAATTAGACGCCTGGACCTCGTGAGCTGCAGCAATCGAGGGAAGGAACCTTGCAGCTGTATGTGAAGAGGAATTGTGGGATTTAGTCCCACCTCGTAACGTGAAGAGCACCCATGGTGACTTAAATTATTTTTCTGCATAAGTATTAACACCTCAAGTGACACACAGGGGGTGAGGTCCCCGCGCCCTCACGTGCCTCGCCCATGACACTTCACCCACGGGCCTGGTGCACCTGACCACTCGCCTAAGCGTATCCACTCCTCGGTCAGCACACCACGCTGGCGACCCTGGACCTGGGTGCACGCTTACCCGATTACCTGACTAGTTGCCCTGGGAGGGCGGAACCTAAGAGCAGAGAAAGAGAGAGAGTGCGTGGGGCAGGGGAGGGTTTTACTCTGTGCGTCACTTAGCCAATTCTAAGATTGCTACCCTTTGTGTGTGAAGAAAGAAATCAGAAGAGAAGGAAGCCTCCGTAGAAGAGAAGAGGTTGAAAGCAGAAAGGAGTAACAAACAAGAAAGAAGGGAAAGAAGAGAAGAGGAAGAGTAAGAAGAGAACAACTTAAGAAGGCAGATGAGGAAGAAAGGAAGAAAGCCAAGAAAGGAAAGAAGAAGAAGAAGAAACAGTGCTAGGGAAGCATTGTAGCATCTGATGGTTAAGTCGTTTGGTCATCAGACCCGACAACTAATTTGAGGTTTGATACTGTTGAGATATTGAATACTTAATATATATGCTTAGAGAATAATTGGTGATTTAAATCACTATCATTTTAGCTTCTCTGCCTTTTTTATTGCCTCAAAGTACATGAGAATTCATTGAATATCTAAAGTGACAGATTAATATTTGAATATCATTTTGTGGTTTAAATTCTCGTTCTCATTTTCATTAATTGAGATTAGTGTGTGAATTCCTATTTTCTCCCTGTGTTCGACCTCTAACTTTCATTCGAGTTATAAATATTATTTGTTTTTCATACTGATTTAATCTCTACTACAACGCGACGATTTTAAAACCTATTTCAGAGCGACGAACAACATGTCACAGTGAAGTGCTCATAAGGAGGGAATGGAGAAGGTACTGTGGTCTATTCCTACTGCTGCTGCTGCTACTCCTGTGGTGCACTCTCATTGTGAGCTCCCTATGCTTGCTCCATCTTCGCATAAGTGAGTTTATCAAAATGGAGACACAAGTGATAAACTGTTTATGATTGATGTCCATGGGTACACTGAAATGAAGCAAGATATGGGATAAAAGTGTCCTAAACTGGAAGGAGCTGCTAGGTGGTTTACTCATAAGATAAAGAATCAAATGGTTCCAATTGAACCATTTGTTCTTCATAAAGGCATATAGGGTGATCAGCATTATACCGGGGTAGTTTTCAAATGATGTGGACTTGGACATAAAGTTCCACAAGAAAACATGATTCAGAGAGTGAGGCAAATGTCTGGAAAAGGGTGACTTGGTGGGACAACCCAAGTCAAAATGAGAGGGAGTGATCAAGGTCTCCTTGATAGTATCGGACTGAGTGTACTGATGTCACTCAAGAAAAGTAGGTCCAACAGAAGGACAGCCAAGAATCTTCGTCAAAACGTCCGCATTGACCAGAACCTCTATCCCATAGACATTTGAGGTCAACTCGATGTTGGAGCCTTCACCTATATCTTTGAGATTGGCATAAAATAGGTGACAGGCCATGGGATCAACACCGAGAATGTGGCTATGCTTGGAACCTGCATAAAAGTTCCGCTCAAATAGATGCAAAATCTGATGGTATGAAAATTTTTTGCAGATCCCAGGGAGGATAGACTTGAAATAGGTGAAGTCAATGGGTTGTCCAACGAGCGGAGAGAACTTAGCAAACAAAGAAAATCGATCACGAGCAGCCTCGGTAATAAAAAAGCGATTGAAAGTATCATCACGATGACTAGAAGAGCCTCGAGCACGTTTGGGTGCCATCATGAGGTGCTGAAAAAAACATGGTTGGTCGATAAAAAATGAAAGTTGGTCGACCAAAAAAGAACCAGACGATTGGTCGATCAGCCAAAGGGTTTGGTCGACCAAAAGACCTCAGATCGGAAAAAAAAGGTGTTTGACCAGATGATAAACTCACGTATGCTACATGATTTTGCAAGAAAAAAATACAAAAATAAGATCAAACAAGTGAGAGTAAGTCAAAGCACATTTTAAACACAAGAAAAATCCAAAGGGATGGATGTATTCAAGGTTTAGAATGTACCATGATTTAACCAAAGTTGGTCGATTGAAATGGAGGCCAGATGGAGGGTGTGCAAGGAGGTCGAAGTCGTGCAAGCATGGATGTGGGAGGAGGCGACGATTGGGCATGCACTTGCAAGGTCCGATGCACGAGGGACCCATGCACGGAGGAGGCCATGTGTGAGGAGGTCAGCTGCGACGGTGAGTTGGTCGATCAGAGGAGGACGGATGTCGTGGGGTAACGTTTGGAAGATGTGGGGACCATATATGGTGGGTAAAAAAATAGGTTTAGAGGTAAAAATGATGAGTTTTTAAAGAGAACGTGATTAACAAAATAGGTAAGAACCCTTAAGGCAACTAATCACATAAATTAGGTACGGTAAATGATGATTGCAAATGGAAAACAAGGTAAAAAGATCACAATTGCAAAAGAGAATTCACCCAGATTTGGTCGATCAAAATTAGATTTTGGTCGATCAAAATAAGAAGTGATTGATCAAAATAATTATTTGGTTGATCAAAATTTGAAAGTTTGGAGAGAAAATTCCCACCCAAACAGATTGATCGATCAAAAATTTTAGTTGATAAATCAAAAAGAGAAAACAGTGGAGGGAAAATTCCTGCCAGGCAAATTCAAGTTTCGGTCGATCAAATAATAGTTTTAATCGTCAAAGGTTGGTCGATAAAATTTAAAATTGATCGATCAAAACAAGAAAAACAAGTCTTTTTTTAGGCTACTTAATTAAGCTCTTTTAATCTAGATAAACCTAGTGAATGTCAAATTTGATTAAACCTATCTTTTGATACAGGTTTTGTGAATATATCGGCTGGCTGTTTTTCTGTGTTAATAAATTGTATGTTAATATCCCCTTTTAAGACATAATCTCTAAGAAAGTGATGCCTAATAACAATATGTTTAGTCCTAGAGTGTTGTGCTGGATTCTTGGATAAGTTGATGGCACTAGTGTTGTCACACAAGATTTTGTTATGTTTAAAAGTTAATCCAAAGTCTTTTAAAGTCTATTTCATCCACAATAGTTGTAAGCATGCTAAGGACGCTGCTACATATTCTGCTTCAGTTGTGGATAGAGATACAGTGTTTTGTTTTCTAGAGAACCAAGAGACTAGGGAATTTTTGAGAAATTGATAGGTTCCACTAGTACTCTTTCGGTTTGTGAAGCTACCCGCATAGTCAGCATCACGAAAGGAATATAATTCCAATGTGTCTGTCTTCCGATAGTAGAGTCCTAAGTCTTGTGTGTTGTTTAGATATCTAAGGATTATTTTAACAACATTTAGATGTGATTCCTTAGGGTTTACTTGAAAACGAGCACATAAACAAGTGCAAAAAAGAATGCTAGGTCTACTTGTAGTTAAGTATAATAGAGATGGAGGTGATTTCAAGAGGAGGAGAGTTGGGCAATTCTTCTTTGGTGGGGGAAAATGTCAGGGTAGATGGGTTTTCAAAAGGTGGGGCTATAAGCGCACCAGGTTTTGGAATTATCGAACACACCCATCTATCCCCACCTCTCCTCCTCCGACGACTTTGATCGACCAACTTGCCATCTCTGACCAACGCCGTGACGATGCTACACCTTCATCACATGTCCTTCGTGCACTCACAAACTTTCGTCCACTCTTGTCCTTTGATCAATCAATCCTTGATCTGTCTCGTATAGAAAGACCTAGAGGATGGCGTCTATGGTTTGGGAGGGGGGCAATGGCTAGAAGGTGTAGAGGTCCAGGAGATGGCATCAGAGAGAGAAAAGGGAAGAGGCAAGGACAACAAATCGAGCGGCTTACGAGGTAGGTGATCTCTAGAGACGGAGGAGAGGAGGAAATGCTGATATAGTGTGTTTTAGATGCAGAAGAAGGGGGCATTTGGCGGCGGTGTGCGGCAATCCTATTGTTTGTTTGGTGTGTGGGGGAAGGGGACATAGGAAGGACTCATGTTGAAGGGTGGGGTTTATAGCTTAGAACGGAAAGAAGCAGCAAAGAAGACAGAGCGATGAAATTCCTCAGTTTGAAGACATCAAAGCGATGGAGATTGTGATAAGGGGCGCCCTTGTTGGAGAAATATTGACCGGAGCTTACTCACCAGAGAACATCCATGCTATGGTTAGATCTTTATCTTTGTCCACTAAGGGTTGGAAGGTAGCATACTTGGGGGGCATCGATTTGTATTATTCGGCCTGGGCATGCTGGATGTGGAAGGACTTTGCTTTCGCACAAGTGTTTTTGAAGGGATGACTGTTCTATGGCTGCTAGTATCGCCGTTTGACGGTGCGTTACAGGATTGTCCTCCACAGAGAGCGGAGAGTAGATAGGGTGATGAGAACCTCATCATGAGTCATAACTAGCTCATTTTGACCTAATACAGAGGATAAAAGCTCCTACATAACTCAAGGAAAGGCTTAACTCAGAGAATTCTGAGTCTAAGAAGAAAACAAGTCATAAGGGGTAAAAATATAATTTTACCAGCACAATCTGCAAACAGGGTAACTCAGGATCCAAACATAGGTCAAACTAACCTAATAAGAAGGAAAATGGGATGATCTGATCTGATAAGGGCTACAGCAACTCCAAGGAATTAAATGACAATCTGTAACCCTAAAACAAATCCACTTCAATTCAAGAGGTTCGAGGCAAAGCAAAAATCTACTAAACCCTCTAAAATTCATATAAAAATAATCTCTAGGGTTTAGAACCTTCAATTTGGCCTTAGGAACCCATTTTGACCTACATTGAGAACCATGCCCAATTAATGATTTAATTTGGGTTTTTACGTAAATTGGCCAGTCAAACAAGGTCTGACCTAGAAATAAAATTCACCATTAGAATCCTTAGGTCCCATTTAGTCATGCATAAAAACTTGAGCCTAAGAAGAGACCTTCTTGGTCGACTTTGCATTTTGGTCCTCATCCTTTACTTTTTGACCCTCAACTTTTGAAACCCTCGCATTTTGGCCCGTAATTCTTCATCTTTTTTTGCATTTGGGTCTTCCCTGCAAAACCCTGAGCAGCGCCATGCTCCGGCGAGGCATGGCGCCGCGCAGGGTGAGGGCGACCCCCTGCCAAGACAATGGGGTGTTCCATGCAATGTCTGCTGTCGCAGGGACACCTCCACGATCTCTGCCATCGCCCACACCTTCCGTGCGAACACGCGGAAGGTATGGGTCGCGATCCAGCCATCCTCCGGCGAGGGAGGCACGTCGTCTCCCTCCGCCCTCCTCTCTGATTTCGCCTCTATAAAAGCCACCACCGTCTGCCGCTTTCAGTAGCTCGATTCTGACGGAGAACCACCCACAACTTTCTTCTCTTCCCACTCCGGCAGACACCCAGCGAGCTCCGACGAGCTCCCTTTCCTTTCCTCTTCGCTCTGCCACAAAACCAATGGCAGAGACTTCTTCCTGATTCTCCTCCGCATCGCGCAATACCCGCGAGCGCTGCTTCAGCCCCGTCGTCGCAGCCGTTTGCCCCCACTGGGTACCATCTTCTCCGGCGACAGTCGACACGACTGCCGCCCCACTCCAGCCTCCTTCGTCCCTGCAAGTAGGTAACAGTTACTTCTCTTCCTCCCCTCTTTCTTTTCCCTATTTTAATTTGCTCAATCAAACCCTCGACCGACCCGACCACCATCATCTTCCACGCCTCCGGCCCACCTCCGGCGAGTCGCTCCCATCATTCCGCCACTCCACACAACTCGCCGACCGACCCAAAACCTCCACCTCGTCCCACTGAACCGTTTCCGCCCCTTTACTGCCTCTCCTCACCTCCACAATACTCCCCCGAACAAACCCATTCCCCCGGCCGCAGTCCGACCTAGGGTAGCCCCTACACGCCGCCCCACGCCTCACCACCACCCACACGAGCTTCGCCGCACTCCGACGAAGCTCCCTGCACCTTCTGACTAGGCCGAGAGGCCATATCTCTGTGCACAGGTTACTCGTCCTTCGCCGCCACTGCCGAACAGGTGAAGCTGCTTCAACCTGCAGCTGCAGCTGCGCTTCCACCCAGGCCTGCGCTCCAGGACACGCGGATTGCGACCACGCAGCTACCCAAGCCTTCAGTTGAAGAGAAGACCTAGCAACAGCCGCGAATGCCTGCAGCTTTCTCAGCTGCAGGCGTCGAATTGGGGTGGAACATTTAGTCCCACCTCGGAAGATCCTGGAGCCGCGCACCCCTTTAAATTATTTTTGTGAAATTACCTTATCACCTCTGAATGCACCGGGGTGAGGTCCCACGCCCATTCACCCGCCCGATCCGCGAGCTCACCACGCGGATCCGGTGGATCCGACCCAAACTTATCCTGAGCACTCCTCGCGCATCACCCACCTGCCGGTGCGCCTGGTCCCGGGTGCGAAGCCTGACACGATTACCCGGCAGCTCTGGGAGAGCGATCCTATGAGCGAAGTCTTGAGAGAGAGAGAGACGTGTGGGTAGAGGGAAAAGGGTAGGTTTTGCTCTGTGCAGGCCGAGGCAGAGAAGAAGAAGAGAACAAGGTGCAGTGCAGAGAAGAAGAAGAAGCAGAGGAAGAAGAACAGATCGCAAGATGAAGAAGACCGAAGGAAGAAGAAGGTGGAGCACTGTAGCAGCGGCGATTTAAGTCGTCTGATTGGAAAATCAAACAACGCTCTGCAGTAGAAGGACTGCAGAGAAAGAAGGAGAACGAAGAAGCCATGCAGCTGAGCAAGGCAGGGGACCGCAAGAAGAAAAGCTCTGCAGATGAGGCAGAAAGAAGAAAGAAGAAAGGAGAAGCTGAAGAAAGATAGAGCTGAAAGAAGAGAAGAAGACGAGAAGCTCTGAAGAAGAGAAGAAATAAGAAGAATTGAAGGCAGAAGGCAGAAGATCAAGGAAAATAAGCTAAGAGAGAAGAGAAGCCACAAAACTAAGATTTATTTCTCCCTCTCTCTCTTTTATTTTTGTAATAAAGAAACATTGTACTTCTAGAATACAACTTGCTCCCTGAGTTCGACCTTGGGAACTCTTTTTCCGAGTAACAAATTGTATTAAACTGGTAACCACTTCTCTATACTATACTACAACGAAATAATAAAAACTATAGGGGAGTTGCGTGTGTCGCCATAGGGTATCATGGAAATATGGGGTATTCCACTTCATCTTAGGACCAGAGGAGTGGTGGCTGGGGTGCTGGCGAGGTTTGCTTCCCTGACAGAGAATGCTAGGGTTGGCCTCAGTGAGGGTGATGGTAGATTGATTAAGGTGGAGGTGTCAATCCTGAGAGGGGGCCCAATTCTAGATAAATTAATCCTTAGAAGTGGAGGTAGCTCCTAGCTTCTGAGATTGAAGCTTGCTGTGGTGCAAGACAATAGGCATCAGTAGGGGTCTTCTGAAATACAAGAGGAAATGAACACTATGCCAAACGCTGACAGTGAAGGTAATATAGTGCAACATGGCCAACCGGAGGCTAAGAAGAGGAAGGAGATACATGTGTCTAAAGTGCTGGAGGGAAACTTCAGCAAGATGGATCACACACCTACGAACGAAGCCATGGTTTAAGAAGCTGGAGTGGGAAGGGAGTTGGTGATTAGCAATATTGGTCGGCAGGGGGAGGAGCCTAAAAATTAGTCAGCAACACAGAAATCTGATCAATTCTCCTTCATGAAATCAAGGAGAGTGGAATACATAGTGGGAGTTTCATCAAAAGGTAAACTGGTGCGCTCTCCCTATAAATTATGGAAAAGAACTATTGGTGTTGGATAGGAATTCATGGAAGGAAAGATGGCTGCCATTCTGAAAGTTGAGAAGAGGGCTGTGGGAAAGCTGGGGAATTTCTATTCTAGGGGTTGAAATTCATCACGTGGAATGTGCGTGCTTGCGCAATGGGGTTCGAAGAGTATCCTTGGCTTGGTATTTCCGTGAGTGGGAAGTCGACTGTGCACTATTGTAGGAAATGCATATAGAAGGAGGAGGAGAGTCTCTTTGGCAGTCTCTTTTGCAAGGAGGCCAGGCTGACATCAGGGTAGTGGATGCGCAGGGCAGGGCGAGAGGTTTGGCATTATGGTGGAAAACTTCTAAACTGATGTTAAAAGAGGTCTAGAAGGGACAGTTTCAAGTGTCATGAAAATTCCAATCGATGGGGGATAATCAAGATCTGATTATATCTTGTGTATATGGCCCCTACGCGGATAATCTGAGGACTGATCTTTGGAATGAACTATGACAGATGGTAGATAGAACTGAAGGGGTGCCTTGGCTTCTGGGTGGAGATTTTAACTGTGTACTCTCTGAGAATGATAGAGGGACTAGAAGAATGGATCGAGCATCACTTGGCTTCCAGATGTTGATTTCATAGCTTGGTTTGAACGAATACCCATTTGCAGGATTGAAATTCACATGGAGGAGTGGTAACGGGTTGGCTTCAAAACTGGATAGGTTCTTCGGCAGTGTAGAGTTGATGGAGAGATTTCAGCTCTCATCGGTGATTGGAATGCCCCGACCTTTCTCAGACCATACCCCACTGCTGTAGGATAGTGGGGAGGGGTTTAGAGAAATGATCACCAGTTGGTGGAATCAAAAGCTGATTCATAGGTCGACAATCTGCAGGTTGGCTGGGAAACTAAGGGAATTGAAGTCTATGCTGAAGGAGTATAGGTAGATTGCTGATATAATGAGAAGTCAAAGAAGAACTAAAGCTCTTGCAAATCTACGCATACTAGATCAAAAAGAAGATGCTGGAAGGTTGAACGAGGTTGAATTGGAGTAGAGAAAGCAGTGTGAAGAGATGATTCGTGTCGAGGATGTGGTGAGAGAGATGGACTGGAGAGAAAAGTCCAGATAGCTATGGCTGAAAGAGTGTGATGCGAACACAAAGTATTTTCATATGGCTGCAAGTGCTAGAAGGAGGGTGAACCTCATTTCGTTACTGAAGAAAGATGAAACCATGATAACTTCTAAAGATGATATTCAGAGGGAAGTCATACGGTATTTCAGGGAGGCCACCAGAGCTGCAGATAGGGGTTACTGGAGATTGGCAGCATTTGGTTTTTCTCGGGTGGGGGAGTAGGTAGCAATCAGATTGATAGTTGACATAATAGAGCAGGAGGTGATAGAGGCTATGAATGGGTTGAATGCGGAAGGGTTGCCAGGACTAGATGGATTTCAAGTGTTTTTTTACAAGGAGTTTTGGCAAGTGGTCAAAGGTGATGTCATGGGAGTCATTAAAGAATTCCAAGGTAGGAATTCTGGGGTGGAAAGATTAAACAAGTCATATCTATTCCTGCTTCCAAAAAGACATGGAGTTGAGAAACTATCAGAGTTTAGACCAATTGCCCTTTTAAATTCGATCTACCTAATCATTAGCAAAGTGTTGGCCAACCAGTTGAAGGTAGTTTGTCAGATCTGGTTAGTCTTGTACAGTCGACTTTTATCCCTAATAGATCACTACAATAGTCTTTCATTGTAGCACAGGAGATGGTGGCAGGGTGGAGCAGAAGGAGTAAAGCATATTTGTGGAAGGTGGATTTCAGTAGAGCCTATGACTCTGTTGCATGGTCCTATCTATGGGAGATCTTTAGAAGAAGAGGCTTCCCTGCACTCTGGGTTCAATGGATGAAGAGATGTATTGTGACTTCTTCCCTTTCACCTTTAGTTAATGGAAGACCGTGTGGGGTGTGGATAGAACCACAATGTGGTGTGAGACAAGGGCCCACTGGCCCCTTTAATTTTTAATTTAGTGGTGGATACGTTGGCTCAATTTTCGTGTAGGTTGGCCAGTGTAGGCTTGGTAAAGGGTTACTCCTTGTCAAATTCCAGGGTGTTGGTGCCTATCCTACAGTACGTTGATGACACGGTCTTTTTTGTGGACAGGGGGAGAGAAGAAGCAAAGATTTTATATACTATGGTCAACATTTTTGGGGAGATCTCGAGCCTTAGATTAAATGGTGCGAAGTCTTCATTGGTCTATTTTGGCATGGCTATACAGGACAGAGAAGTAATTAGTTCCATCTTACACACGCCTGAGACCACCTTGCCTATAAGATATTCGGGTCTACCCCTAAGAAGTGGGAAGTTGAAAAAAAGTGATTGGGCCACTTTATTCGAGAAAATTTCAGCCAAGTTAGAAACTTGGAGTAGCAAATTTCTGTCTAAGGGGGGAAGATTGATTCTTCTCAATTCGGTCATCACCTTTATCCTTATCTTCTTTTTTTCTATGTTTAGATCGCCGAAGGCAGTGGGGAAAAGGCTGGACACAATGAGGAAGCGGTTCTTTTGGAAAGGCACGAAGGCTGATGGAAGATTCTTGCACCTAGTTAAGTGGCAAAAACTGTGTAAACCTCAACCACAGGGTGGCCTGGGGGTGCGCTCTCTCAAAGAATTCAACGATGCACTCCTACTAAAATGGGTAGTGAAACTGTCCTCTGATGATGGGAAAGTATGGCAGTAACTGATCAAGGATGCTCATGGATCCTCGATTGTGCAGCTTTGGTCCACTCCACCCCAACACCCCTCTCCATTCTAGCATTCAGTTTGGAAAGCGATACATGACAATCGGACTGAATTCAATCCAGTCGTGGGAGACGACAGGAACTTCAAGTTTTGGACAAACTGTTGGTTAGACCTGGGAAGGTTTTGTGAGGCCTTCCTGAGGGCATACTCAGTGACAGTAAACAGCAGGATCACCATCAATGATTGCTGGGATGGTAACTGTGGTAGATGGAACATTGCAGGTGCTAGATCATGCTATGGAGGGTGCACTCAGGCTGAACAAGAGTGCTTGCTGTCTGAAATTGAGGCTTTCCAACCAGTGGGAGGGACAGACTGCTTCAGGTGGAAATGTGGCCTTTTCACCCCATCCATGGCATACAAAAATCTGATATCTAGCTCTAACATTGATTAGTCGAGGGAAGACAGGGAGTGTGCCAAAATTTGGTCCTTGAAGATTCTGCTAAAGATCAAAATCTTCTTGTGGTTGTGTAGCCACGATGGCCTGGTGACTGGAGATCTAAGAATAAGAAGGTTGGGCAGTCCCTCTCAAAATTGCCCATTGTGTAACCTCCCTTCAGATAGTAGGATACAGTTATTTTCCTCGTCTCTTGACTGATCAAGTTTGGAGGAAAGTGTGCGGGGAAGCTCTCCCCACATGGGAAGAATCATGGAGAAGAATTCTAACAAAAGGGTTGTGGCAAGTGAAGATGGCTGGAGTAATGTGGTGTGTGTGTCATGCTTTAAATGAGTGTTTGTTTAAAGGGAGCTCTATTAATTTTGGGAACGTGTGTTGGGAGTGTTGGAATTTTGTAAAGGAGTGGAGTGATTCATTGTAATTTTTTTAGAAAAGAAATTTTGAATAAAATGTTCCCGGTCTACTATCATCATTGATAGCATTCCTCAGTTTTTCAAAAAAAAAAAAAGTATAATAGAGATCCTATCATGCTCCTATAAAGTTTTTGATCTACTAACTTACCTGTGTCATTAGTTTTTAATTAGGTAGAAGCTACCATCGGTGTTTCTTTACCTTTGACTTTGTCCATTGAGAATTTCTTTAGTATCTCTACTGTGTATTTTGTTTGAGATATGAAGATTCTGGAGGATAGTTGATCAATCTGAAGACCCAGGAAGAACTTGAGTTCTCCCATCATACTCATATCAAATTGATCCTGCATAACCATTGCAAATTCTCGGCAAAGTAGATCATTAGTAGCATTGAAAATAATATCATCTACATATATTTGAATTATTAGGAGGTCATTTTGTTTTCTTTTTGTAAATAAAGTTGGATCGATTTGAACAATTTTAAACTCATTGTCAATTAAGTATGTTTTTAATCTTTCATACCAGGCTGGTGGAGCTTGTTTTAATCCATATAATGCTTTGTTTAATTTGTATACGTGTTTTGGATGATTTTGATCTTCAAATCTTGGAGGTTGTTTAACAAAGACTTCCTCCTTAATGAATCCATTTAAAAAGGCACTTTTGACATCCATTTGGAAAAGCTTGAATACCATATGGGCTGCAAAAGCTAGCAATATTCTAATAGATTCAAGTCGGGCAACAGGTGCATATGTTTCATCAAAATCTATTCCTTCTTGATTATATCCTTGAGCCACAAGTCTAGCTTTATTTCTAACTACATGTCCTGATTCATCAAGTTTGTTCCAAAAATCCACTTGGTTCCAATAATAGTTTGTTGCTCAGGTTTTGGAACAAGTTCCCATACTTGATTTTTCCTGAATTGATTTAGCTCATTTTCCATAGCAATAATCCAATAATTATCCAAGAAGGCTTCCTTACTATTTTTAGGTTCTAATTGAGATACAAAAGCTGTAAATGCTAACGTGTTAAGGGAAGATCTAGTTTGAACTCCTTTTGATAATTCTCCTATTACTAGTTCTTTAGGATGATCTTTTACAAAAGAGATATCTTTGGGTAGTTCATTAGAAATAATATCTTCTGGAATGTTTGAAGAATCATCTATTGTATCATCATCGTCAATCATGGAAGATTTAGGTTGAACTAATGTTTCATCAAATGATACATGCTTGGCTTCTTCAACAACAAAATTCTTCTTATTAAAGACGCTATAGGCTTTACTTTTGGTTGAATAACCTAGGAAAATCCCTTATGAGCTTTTTGCATCAAACTTATCAAGATTATCTTTAGTGTTAAGTATAAAACATTGACATCTGAAAATCTTGAAGTAGGAAATTCTAAGTGTTCTTCCATGATAGAGTTCAAAGGGTGTCTTCTTTAGAATTGATCTGATCAGGGTTCTATTTTGGATATAACAAGTAGTGTTTATAGCCTCAGCCCAAAAATATCGAGGCAACTTTGACTCGCACAGCATTGTGCAGGCATACTCTTGTAAGGTCCTATTTTTCCTCTCAACGACACCATTATGTGATGTAGCTCTAGGGAAGGCAAACTCATGTTTAATTCCATATTGATCACAAAAATTCGAGAAAGATTCATTTTCAAATTCTCCATCATGATCACTTCTGATTCTAATTACTTTTGATCCTTTTTCACTTTGTAATCTTCTAACTAGTTTTCTAAAGGCATCTACGGTTAAGTCCTTGCTCTTTAAGAAAGGTACCCAGGTAAATCTAGAGAAGTCATCAATTATGACTAAACAATATCTGCACCCACTTAGGCTTTCGGATTTGGTTGGTCTGAATAAGTCTAAGTGAAGTAGCTCCAGGGGTTGAGAAGTGCTAACCATCCTTTTTGGTTTAAAAGGGTTTTTGGCTTGTTTACCGACTTGATAAGAATCGCAGACTTTGCTTTTCTTGAAGTCGATCCTTGGCAGACCTTTGATAAGTTCATGTTTCACAAGTTTACTAATGTTTCCCATGTGAACATGACCTAGTCTTTTATGCCAAAGAGTTGCTTCTTCGTCAGATACGACTAGACATTCAAGACATTCGTATTTGTCGAAGTTTATGGTGTAAATATCTTTCTCTCTATTTCCTTTAAGAATAACTTGATTTGTTTCTTCATCACAAATTTTAAAAGCTTTTGATGTAAATGTAATTTTGTTTCCCTTATTACATATTTGGCTTACACTTAATAGATTGTCTTTTAAACCTTTAATTAAGTGCACATTTTTAATAGAGGTAGAAGAATTACCAATTTGGCCAGTATCAATAATACGACCCTTGTGGTTGTTCCTAAACATGACCGTACCACCTTCCTTAAGGTTGAGTTGTAGGAATAGGTCTTCCTCGCCGATCATGTGCTTGGAACAGCAGTAGTCCATAATCCATCTTCTTCTCTTTCCTGTCAATGATTTGCGATTGTGAGGCTTCATTCGGTATAGTGGCTTCAATGTTCCATTGATTTGTAGGAAATTCCACTTCTTATAATCTACTGAGCCTACAAAACAAGATTGCAAAGTGCTTTTTGGTACCCATTTTTACTTGGGTCCACGGTGGTTAGTTTTCATTGGCTGTTTTGGCAAGTTACCTTTCTCTTTGTTTTGACTGGAATTAGATGCTTCATGGCTATTCTTTGGTATATAGCCTAACCCAAACTTTGTGGTGCTTTGGGTTTGTGTTCCTAACAATTTGTGCAGATTTCTACTTCCGTTTGTGAATTTAGTCAGGTCATTTAGTAGAACAGCAGAGTTTTCTTTCAATTTATCTATGCCTATTTTTAAGTGGTTTATTTGAGATTTTAGTGTTGTAATTTCAACAGATAGCTCTTTATTTTGATTGTCAAGTGCTTCTTTTTGTGCTTTCTCTTTGTCTAGTATCTTTACTAGGTTTTTGTTTTCTAATTTTAATGATACAGCTATATCATGCAATTCAAAGAATGCTTGTAATAGTTCATTTTGAGTAAAGGAGGTTACCTCTTCTTCTAGCGCCATTAAATCGAGAAGAGCTTCTTCTCCTAATGTTTCTTCTTCTTCTGAACTTGAGTCTAACTCGTCCCAAGTTATAGTAAAGGCTTTCTTCTTTCCATCTTTATTGAAGTGCTTCTTCTTCTTTTTAGATTCCTTCCTAAGAAGTGGACAATGCTTCTTGATGTGTCCCTTTCTCTTGCAGTTGTAACAGACGATTGTGTCATTTCTTCTTTCTTCTTCCTCCAGTTCTTCTTGTCCTTAATAAACTTTATGAATTTTCTGGATAGGAGTGCTATGCCTTCTTCCTCTTCTCCACTTGAGGTTTCTTCAGATTCTTGAGTGGCTTCAAGGGCTATGATCTTCTTTCTGGTTCCTTCATCTTCTTGCTCCTTCATGTATTGAAGTTGAACTTCATAGGCCATCAAGTTTCCAATAAGATCGTCTAATTTGAGGGTAGACAGATCTTTCGATTCTTGTATGACTGTGGTCTTGGTTTCCCAGTCGCTTGTGAGTGATCGGAGTGTCTTTCTCACCAATGCTTATTCTTGATCTCCTGATCTAGGTTTCTTAGAGAGTTTATGATGTCCATAAACCTCATGAACATCTCCTTGATGGATTCTCCCTTCTTCATCCTAAAAAGCTCATAATTTTGGGTTAACAAATTAACTCTAGTTTCCTTTACCTTAGTTGTTCCTTCGTGTGTGACTTCTAGTATGCTCCAGATCTCGTATGCTATTTTGCATGAAGAGATGCGATTGAATTCAGCTTTTGAAAGATCGCAAAAGATTGCATTCATTGCTTTGGTATTGTGGCTGGCCATCTTGTTTTGGTCTGGTGTCACCACCACTCCTTCCTTGATTTCAGGATGAGTGTATTTGGATGCAATGACATCCCATACCTCAAAGTCCATGGATTCAAGGAAAATCTGCATCCTAGTCTTCCAATAGCCATAGTTTGTCCCGTAGAAAAGTGGAGGACGAACAACAGATTGCCCCGCAGCATATGTGTCGACAGAAGACTTTGACATCATACTGGATAACTTGGCTCTGATACCAAATGAGGGTTGGAGAATATCCTGTGGATTGCAACTAAATACTAGAGGGGAGGGGTGAATAGTATTGCTTTGAAAATATAAATTAGATTAAAAAATAAAACAACAGAGATTCGTGCACAAAGTACACTTGCTTTATAATGGAAACCCAATTTGGGTAAAAACCACTACCTAAGCCTCCCAGCTTAGGATTTTTCTGACTAGTACAAGCTAGTCAATCCACTATTTGCACCACTTGAACAAGGGTGGCACAACCTTTTACAAACCCTTCTCTTTTATCATGAAGAGAAGCAAAAACAACAACCACGGATCTTCCAAACAAGCTTGGGATCCGTAAATCAAAACAACAATATAATAAAACAAGAATAACTTCGATGGAACCACAATAAATAATTAAACCAATTTTTTGCAGAGGTTTGAGGAGTCGTGCTTTTCGAAGAATGTGAAGAACAGGGCACAATGACCTTTGGAGATAATGATGAGAAGTTTAACTATGAGAGGTTGTTTTTCTCTTTGAAAGTCATTAATGAAAGGGTTCAGTACGACCTCTATTTACACAAAAAGTTTTGCTTGAATAGGAAACAAAATTAGTCGATCAAAAAGTACTTTGGTTGATCAATTAAGGTTAATTGGTCGATCAAAAAGTACTTTGGTAGATCAATTAAGGTTAATTGGTCAATCAAAAAGTACTTTGGTCGATCAGTTAAGAATGTTGGTCGATCAATTAGCTTGGTTGGTCGATCAAGAGGGTTTTTCTCAACTTCCTAAAATGGACTGATTTGATTGGTCAAATAAGTAGGTTGGTCGATCAAAGTATTTTGGTCTATCAATTAATAAGTTTGGTCGATCAATAACCCTAAAATTTATTTTTGAAAAGATACGCGAAAAAAATCATTTTTGAGTTTTTTTTGAGGTTTTTTACAATAAAGTCCTAAATTCAAATAAATGAAAAAGATGCACATCAACAACTATCTGAACTTGTGTCTTGAACAAAGGCTTCAATCCAAGATAGTCCTAAAATGTCAGTCTTAGCAATAAACATAATTTTGGTGCATCAAAACAGAGGTGCTTACACTCCCTCAAGTTCATTTGTGTCTTGCAATACTAGCAGGCGTCGTCTTCCCCCCTCTTCCTCGTCGTTCTCCCTAAATGGAGGTCCCTCCTTCTCCGACGTCGGCCATACCATAACTGTCACCTCCCTCCCCTTTCGTTCGATTAGGTTAGCGTAGTTAGGTTTCTCTCTCCCTCTAATCTCTTTTCCTTCCTTCAAACTCTCAATTCAACCCATGCTGCCACCATTCACCTGTCATCTTCCTCATCTCTAGCCACACCTCCGGTGAGGCCTCTGGACACCCATAATCCACCAAATGCCTCGCCAACACCTTCATAACCTTCGCCTCATCCACCCACACCAAACTCTTCAAGAAATTGAGGGGATTATTCATTAACACGACCCCTCGAACATACCCATCACCGCACTCCATTCTCAACCTCGTTCGACCACCACACACATGCTCACGCCACGCAACTGCCACCACCACCTTCGCCAGCACTTGGAGATTCTCCTAAGGTGTTTTAATGTGGTTGTGAGGCTGTATTTTGATTTTCAGGTGTTCACCGTCATCCTCCGCCGCCGCCATCGACTCCGGCTTTGTTCTTCAAGTAGCAGCTGTGTTCTTCCTCAAGACTCGCTCCAAGTGACGTAGATGCATCCTAGGAAGACCTCTAGGTCCTCAATTGAGGATCCCAGCAGCAGCAGCATCCCCAATTAGATGAAGCCTCACCTCAGCTGCATGCAAGAGAAGATGCAGTGGGATTAGTCCTACATCGAGTGTGGAAGAGAGCATGAGCATGCATAAATTATTTTTGTGTTCTATGCTTATTGCCCTGTAACACAAGGGCTCGAGTCCCTCCCTCACACCCCTTCACATCCGATTACCCGCCTACTTACTCCTCGGTCACCACACATGCTGGTGGCCCTGGAAACTGTTCGTGACCCGTTTACCTGAACATTGATCCGGTTACGCTAGGTTTGTGAGAGAGAAGGAAAAGAAGGAAATTGTGAGAGAGCAGGGGAGGGTTTTTGTCTCTATGGTTCTGCTCCAGGTATGTGCCTTGTGCTAAAATGCCTAACACTTAAGCCCTTTGAAAGAAAGAAAAGAAGGCTTAGAGAAAATCATAAGGAAAAGAGAAGGCATTGAGAAGAAGAAGGGAAGCTGAAGAGAAGGAAAGTAGAAGAAGAAGGAGAGAAGAAGTAAAGAACAAGGCTTTGAGAGCCTTGTTCACTTTAAGTCATCTGATTGACTAACTTATCGTCTGATTGAGGATTTCTTGAGCTACTGTTGAATAATTTAAGTACTATAGTTTACAATTGAATTCTGATTGAAGTAATTGTATGCATGTTTAATTAAGGAGGATTAGTGGTGATCTAAATCACCATTGTTTTTTATTCTTCTCTCTTTTTGCTCCATGCAATCTCTAGATACATTGGATTTCATTGAATAAATAATGTGACAGGTTATTATTCATTGAATATGTACTTGAATGATCAATTAATTGTGCCCATTTATTCTGAATGCAATTAATGTTGTGAATTCCATATTTGCTCCCTGTGTTCGACCTCGGACTCCATTATAGATTTTGAGTTATAAATTTTATCTGTTGATCAAGCTATTTAGGAGTGTGCTACGACGATGAAGCATTAAACTCCTATCTGGCCCGTTAACATCTTCTAACCACCCTCATAAGTCCATCTTAGCCCTACATCCATTAACCACACATATCCCCCTACCACTCCTATAAAATGACCTAACCTACCATCAAAAAGAGCCACCCTTGGTTACATTTTTCTACCCATATTCCACCCATATCAAACGTCTAAGGAGAGAAGGAGAAGAGGAAGAAGATCAAGGAGACACCCTGCCTCCTTGGTGGCTTCAATTTCTTCTTCCTTGTGTCACCACCAAACCAAGGAGGAAGGCCAGGCAAGGAGGACATCCAGAGGAGATACTAAAGGTGGTCCATGCCACCTTAGGGAGAAGTTTTTGGAGTGGAGATCTTCCACACCAAGGAGGAGGAGGCACAACCACCTAGGGTTTTCCACAAGGAGGACATTCAGGAGAGAAGATTTCCCTTTGGTCCTAGGGCAACCAAGACTGGAGCAGGAATTCTGGGTAGCAGCATCATCATCAACATTATCTTCCTAAGCATTCTTCTATATTCTTGTTATTTCTTTTGCATAACAGTGTAGTGTTTTTGTTGGAGATTACAAGTGAGAACCCCTCTCACTTTTGAGTTCTTTAACCCATTGTAAAATAATTTTTCAAATCAGCATTCCTCTATTTTTTTAGGTAGTTTGTGATTGTGTTGTGACTTGCTTCTTCATTACACTAGGCCTTCTATGCTTAGGATGAGTTGGAGAAGCAAGGCACTTGTTGCTTTGCTTTTCCCATAATTTCAATTTTCGTCTCTCTCTCCGTATTTGTTTTGCCATATTCAAAACCCTAAAAAAATTACATATTTCAAAACCTAAAAAAGAAGTTGCTTTCCAAGATTCAAGTGAGAGATTTGTTAAAAGCATTCCTACTTCTCTTGGGATGACCTGAATACTTTCCCAAGTATTCAGAGTTTATAGATTTAAAAGTGATCCAAATTGCGTGTTACAATGACCAAATTCATGACTTTTACAAATCACACATTTTAGCAATCACTTTTTTGGTGTCGTTGTCGAGGTGGCACAACTTTGCTTTACCATTATTCTATTCCTTGATACGTGGATCTCATCCTTTTTTCTCTCTTTTCTGTCGTGTGTGCAGGTATTGCAGGAAGAAAGAGGGATTTTGGATGCGAGAGCTTGAAGTTCCATTTCTTCCAACATATTTCAGGTTAGTTCCATTTTCCGTGTCACATTAACCCTAAAAAACTATAAAAAAAACATTAAACCAAGCTTTCAGGACCATAAACATTTAAATTAAGTGCAGTGGTGCCTTTAAAAATTCATTGGTTGTTTGTTTGCATCTTTAAACACCACTCTACCTTATGTGTTGGTGTTCTGCTTTTCAGGTCCAGACTTCTATTTGGATTTCAAAATTTAATTTTTGATACCATAGGCCTCCCAAAATTTTGAAAACTCACTCAAAAATTCCAAATCAAGTCTTAAGCATATGTTCCAAATTTAAGAGCAATTGGATTTGTAGAAAATGTTTAAATATTTGTGGACCATAGGGGGGTCATCTACTCTAATTTCACTGTTTTGTTTCTAGTCTTGAATTTTAGGAATTTTTCTACTTATCCAATTTTTATGAAATTTAGATTTTTGGAATCCTTGTGAAATTCTAAACAAGAAATAAAATTAAAAAAATTTCTGGTGGCTGATGGTGGTACTGAAAAGTCCAAAATATCCACAGATATCATTTCTAGACTTTTACACCAGCATAAAGAAAAATCTTTAAAAATATCAAACAAATTCTTAAAATCACAAAAAAATATTTTCTGGAATCCTTGTTTGATTTTCCTTCCAGTAGTGGTGTTATTTTCTTTGTTTGGATCACTATGTAGAAAGAAAAGCCTGAAGCAATTCATTGATAGTTAAAATTTTTGCTCAGGTTCAAATCAATTAGGGTTTTTTTACATTTTTTTTTAGACCCACATTGTAAAAGAAAATCTATCTTCACCCATACAACTTGATTTCTTTTTGATTTTGCAACTCAAACTTGTTTGAAAACATCAAAAGGAAACCCTAGAAGACATTAATCTAAATTAAATCTTAAAGGCAGAAAAACTATAAAAATTTTGTGACAACTTGTTTGATAATGGAATCACTCTTTCCAATTTTGCACAGACCAAAAATTGAAATAACAGGCCATTACCCTAATCAATGCCCTCCACATTCCCATGCATATTCAAATACCTAAGCCTAATTAAAAAAAGTAGTCATTTGACCACTTAGGGACTTCACCAAAATTTAGGCTTGATATCCAATATCTAAGAGTTATTAAGCATTCTTAATTTCTCTTGACGGGTATGGGTTTACACAAGCCCCTAGTGATTTTCCCAGGGCATTCTTGGGCCCAATCCGCCTCTTTAGTCTAGCCGGGAGATTATTAGGAAGCAGGTTCACTTATTAATTTTTTATTTATTAGGTTCCCAAGTCTTAGGTTTCATTTAGGACTCAACCTTAAGATAGTTTAGGTTTGGTTGTTTGAATTGCACACTTTCTCTCATTTCGCTCTCTTCTCCTCCCCTCCCGTCTTCCATTTAGTGTATGCACGGCCGATGGTCCCAAAATTCACACTTGGAGGGACCAACAGATTTTTTGGCCCACCACACCACTCGTGCTCGCTTGTTTGATTCTTCTTCTTCCTCTACTAAAAATCTAGAAAAAATGGAAAAAGCCCAAAATCATAAGAAAAGCACTAACCCATCATCTTCTAGATATTAAAACAGGAACACCAATTTTGAACCTGAAGTCGAGGTTCTCGAACCACAATTTGAAATGCTGCAATTTGAAATCTCATCCCAAAAAATGTTTACGGAAAATTTTCAAAATTCCGATCCTTTTCTCATGGTAGTAGCCCAACTCCAACAACTTCAAGCAAATAAAAGATAATTCACCAGGTGTTGACAAGGCGAAATCAGGTTTTAAAATAAAGCGTTGTAATATAGCCAAAATCACTTTGAAAACAAATGAATTTTATTACTCGAAAATGTAAATCCGAGGTCGAACACAGGGAACAGATTAGGGTCTAAAAATCAAGAACACAACTTTTCAAATTTGATATAATATGCAATGAAAAATTAGAGAAATGTAAATAGATCCACAAAATATCAATGTATATAGAAACACAAAAAATATGGACGTTTGATGTGAAAATCAGACATCTTAAATGTGAAATTGCTACAGTGCTTCTTTTCTTTGATTTCTGTCTGATCTCCTTCTTCTTTTTCTTATTTCTTTTGCTCTCGGTCCTTGTTTCTTCTTGGCTTATTCTTCTTCTTCTTGCTCTAGCCCTTGTCTTCTGTCTCTGATTTCAACTCCTCTTCAGATGTGCCTTTCTCCTTCCTTAGCTTCTCTGGTTGCCTCTTATTTCCTTGGCTCCCTCTTCTTCTTCTTTCTTTGGCTTCCTCATTTTCTCCTGAGAGAAAAACCTACCCCTACCCTCCCCCGTGATCTCTCTTCTTTCTTCTCTCTTTGGCTCGCTCTCCCAAAGCCTTCTCGGGTTATCAGGTCGGGTATGCGCACTCAGGACCAGGCCCACCGGCATGTGTGGTGGGTGAGGAGTGCACGAGTTAGTTGGGTATATGGGTCAGAGCTAGGTTCGCGTGGCGTGGGGTCATGGATGAGGTGGTGGGTGAGTGGGACCTCACCACGTGGTCAGGAGGCGATAAGCCCTTGACACTTTTTCACTTTATATCACAGCACCCGTTCACTATCTTTCGAGGTGGGACTAAATGTCCCACCTTCCTTGCAGGCTCCTGCAGCAGACGTTCACCTCAAATTGCAGTAGCTACGTGGACGTTCGCTGCCAATAGCTGGCCTGGGGATGTGCTCGAAGGTAGTTCACGTGACCTGGAACCTGGAGCTTGGGGCCTGGAGTTCTGGAACAAGCTTGGAAGCAAGCTTTGTCCTTCGTCGATGGAGGCGACGACGACCTGAACCTTGTCAATAAGGAAACGGCCTTGCGGCCTCATCAGAACACGCTGGGAGCTTCGCCTGATCACGGCGAAGGTGGTATGGTGGTCGGCATGGCGTGGCAGGAACACCATGCTGGTGGTCTGACCGGAGGTGGAGAAGGTGGAGGTGGTTTATGAGCATCGAGGTGTAATAGTAGAAATAAATGAGAGAAAAAGGATGAGAAGAGAGAGAACTTATCTGAGGGTGGTTAGACAAAAGGGGGATGCGGAGGAGGCAGCCGGCTCGTACTGCCGTCGCCGGAGACGAAAGTCCTAGTGGGATGAGGATGGCGACGACGAGAGGGTAGCAGGAGCGTCAACTGCTGCAGCGTGTGGAGGACGAAGGAGATAAAATGAACTCTGCCACTAGTATTGTGGCAGAGTGATGAGAGAGGGAGATAAGGGTCGCCAGAGCTTGCTGGGTGGTTGACCGGAGGGGAAGAGAGGAAATTGGGGGGTATCTCAGGCCAATTCAAGCTTGGGATGTGTAGAATGATCAGGGGACACTTTTATAGCCCCTGTCAGAGGGTTTTGTGCTTGGAAGCCAAGCTTCCAAGCGCGGGCAAGTCATCGAAGATGGAAGGCCAAAATGACCAAAATCTCTCATGCGTTTGCATGAGAGATTGGATACAAATTAGGGCTTCAAATTAGGTTCACGTGAGAGGAGATTTCTCAGAGAATCTCCCTCTCAAATTTGAAAGGAATTCTCTGAGGAATCTGGGAGTACTTACCCTCAATACCTCGCCGAAGTAGGATTCCCTCGGCTATAATGGCGGAGGGACCTAATTGCAATGAATGACGAGGAAACTAGGGGGGTGTCTGTAGGAGTTTTCAAAAGTTAAGGGTAGAAATGTGATTGGTCTGGACCTGTTTGCAAAGTAGGTCAATGTGAATTCCCCTTAGGTCCAAATTTTAATAAAAACCTAATTTGGACCTAAGGAATCCAATGGTGAAGTTGGATTTTAGGTTTGACCACGTTTGACTAGAAAATTTACATAAAAACCCAATTTAGGGCAAACAATTGACTAAGACCCCAATTTAGGTCAAAATAGCTTCTAAGGGCCAAATTGAAGGTTCTAAACCCTGGAGAATATTTTTCCATGATTTTTAGAGGGTTTAGGTGAATTTTATCCTGACCAAAACCTTGTCAAATTAAGTGGGTCTGTTTTAAGGTTACAAAAAGTCATTTAATTCCTAGATTTCACATGAACCCTTTTCTGTTTGAACTAACCCACTTTTTATCTTGTTAAGACCATTTGACCTATGTTTAGCCCATGAGAAATCTCGTTGTTGCACTGCAATGGTAAAATTATAGTTTTACCCCTTGTTTCTTGCTTTTCTTTCAGAAGGGTTATTCCTTGAGTTTGGACCTCCAATTGGTTATGTAGGAGCTTTTGTTCTCTTTTTTAGGTCAAAATGAGCTAGTTAGGGCTTATGATGGTGTTCCCATTGATGAGTCCATTTTAATGAACTATTGTTACGCCTAAGTTAACTCTATTTTTACCTTTTAGGTTTGTTAATAACTACATTAAGTTATAGAATGTTGGCATGCATCATTATTTAAGTTTAAATCTATTCTATCGCATTCTATAACTTAGTATGTAATTATTTTATGCTTTGTTGTTGTAGGAATAATGTTGGAAAAGAATAGGATGGTGAAGATAAATTTCCCCTCAGCTGCCGGCCTCAACTAAGTCTTCGCCTTCTTTCCCCCTGAGGGGAGATCTCTTCTTCTCCACCTTCCCCATCGTGGAGAGGGTGGGCATTGTGGAACTAGCAAGCACTGTGCGCACCAACTTCCACCATCCTCTCCACTGACACCATGCATCGCCAACCTCTCCAACACTGCGCAGCTGTAGGCCAAGTGCACGCATCATCCTCCCACGTTAGCCTGCTTCCACCGCACACAAACAACCGCCTGCCTGCACTTGCGCCCTCTGCAGGCACTGCACCAGCCCCCACTGCGTGTAGCATACCAACACCCTCACACGGCTAGCAGCCACACACGCCACCGCCTCCAAGCATGCACCGCGTAGCATTCTAACAGCACGTAAGGACGTGCACTACAGACCACGCTTCTCATCTTCTTCGTCTTCCTCGTTCTTCCACTATTGCAAAGAAGAGAGGAACCCACTGCCGTAGTCGTGCCCGTGCCCTTGCATGCAGCACACCTCGCACCTCACGTAGCCTCAGACTACACAGCGCGCAAGGACATGCGCAGCCTCAGGCTGCAGGCCACGCCATAGGCTGCGCGCACAACCATGTGGCAGAACCCAACACCGACGATGCACCTCCACCGTCCGGTTGCCGCCGTCCACCTCCGGCCGCCGCGCCACCTCCGTTATGACGCCTGGCCTCCGATGCACCACGACTGAACTCCAGTCGATCGATGATAGCCGCTCCATGCGCACGCACAAGAGAGAAGGAGATTCCCCTATTTTCCCTTATTAAAAATTACAGGGTATGCCATTGTCAAAGATACTATTTATTTATTTATCTTATTATTATATTGCGATAGAATTGCATGAATGACCCTCAATTCTAATTGAATTGCATGCAGTCACATTACATTCATCTCATGACTTGGCTAACATGTATCTTTGTTATGGGGAATAAATTCTGATTTAGATAAATTTGATGATGCTGGTCAGTATTAAGATAGCCATTCTGGTATTTTCATAGTGGTGATTTTGCATGTGCATCCTCAGATTCTTGATTAATTATCTAAATTGAGAATTTATGCTGGAAATGAGAAAACTAATTAGCATGCACATCTGTTGAAATTCTCGATTACTTGATGCATCATTACTCATTTTTGATAGGTTAATTCCTCCCTGTGGAGATGACCTAACTATTCGTGGTTAGATTCTGAAAATTAAAATGTTTTGAAAAGTAATTTTCTACCACGCGATTAAATACAATGACACATCATTTTATGTTAAAGTTTTCAATGAAAATGAAGATCGCTCTTTCAAATGGTGCTGTTGCTAGGGAGGAAACACGCCTATTAATTTTTTCAGGAATTTTATATTATTTTGATGCTATTTTAAAAGGTTTTCTGAATTATTGACATTGGTTCTCTTTGTGCACACGAATCGAACGCCGAACGCGATGGGCACGCGCAGCTGAGATGATATTTTTGGTGGACCTTGATGCCACCTGGAGGCCAGCAACAGGAACACGTGGGCCTTGATCCCACACACATAGGCTTACGGAGAAACCTATTTCTAATTAATCATTAGAGCTTAGTTTAGATTTAGTTTAGATAGACATTAGAATTTAATTTTTGTCTTTTGGACCCTTGTTGGGTATTTTTGGGAACATGTTCCCAGTGTTTCTTTATTTCTTATCACTCTTGTATGCGGGAGTGTGTTCCCATTTATTTAGATTATAGGATTATTCAAATGGTTTGAATTGTATGTTGGTTAGTTAGGTAGATTAGGTTTGTTTGCTTATTATTATTAAGAAAATAAAAAAAATAAACAAATAAGCTGTATATCTATAGGACGAACATCTAGGACTGAATGAGCAGCATCTAGTTTATTTTTACTGTATTGCATACATTCTTGCACGAAGAAAGTCGGAGTAAGGTACGCCTTCTTTTGAGCATCAATTACCTATCATGCATCTGCTTTGAACCTAAATCTAAGACCACCTGCTTGAATTGAATTAATTCAGTGGTCAATTTAAAAATTAGGACTGCTAAGAGGTTGGACCTTAAAATTTGTGACTTAAAATTGTGTACAAAAGGATCTTGTTTGCAAAATTTCAAAACTCAAAACACGATCATATGTTTGCACACCTGAGACACTGTGCACCTCACACATAAGGTCACTAGATAAATTTCTACCTCTCCTCTTTTGCACCACAAGGAAAGTTAGTTGGAAATCAACAAGCCTATCCACCAAGTTACTTCGGTTCCTCATGTGTGGACTTGATTCAAGACTTCCATCCCTTGTGAGTAGCTTATAGGCACCAAAGAAGGTTGGCCTAGGAAGCATAATTTTTGCAAAACTTGTTTGGCCACCAACTGAACATTTAATTCTAAGACCTAGAATCTATTAAAAATAGATCCCACTGGATTTGCATTTGCTTTGACAGCAATAGAACTCTCTATGAAGTTTCTACTTGTGTTCTGAATTCTTCTAAATCCTAAGAGAGTTAAAACTGTTTAGCTTAAAGAAATGGATCACCCTTACTCCTATCATTTAGATTATTGGAGTCAATACTTCCCATCTTTTAACTAGGATCCCATGTCTCGATCGTATCCATCCTTTGATGGGTACATTGACAATTCATGGGATCATTCATATTCCTATCCTGGGAGTACTAGCTTGATAACTCCCACTTTTGAGCAGAGCCTAGGAGTGGGATTTTCCAACCCTGGAATCTCTACTTCTATGCAAACACCCAACCCTCCCACCCTTCATGATTTTTCATATCGAGGTTGGACCGATACACCTAGGCAACCAAAGCCTAAAATTGACTATCCTCCCCAACCTGATAATAGTAGCCTCTCCTCTTTTATGATAGAAATGCAAAAACAACAAAAGAAAATGATGGAATCCATGGGAGAGATGTTGAGGAATAGTCAATGGCTAAACGAAGAAATAAGACAGCTTAGCTATGTGCTTCCCAGTAATTCTGATCCCTACCTATACGACCATGATCATGAAAATAATTATGAGGAAACCAATGACAATAGGGATCCAGTTTTATGTAGCTATCACTTAGACTCTCCTAATGAGACACGGCCACTAGAGGAGAACGATCATAGTGATTATCCACCCGAGCTATATTGTAGTCAAAAGTAAGGGAAGATGGTACCTTTTGAGGAACTTAACCCCAATGACAGTATTATCCTTACCCCTACTAACCTGGGTCAAGGTTATATTGTTCCTATCACTTCCCCTATTGATTATCTAGTGGAATCTCATTCTACCCTTAGTGAGCCTACTCCTAACCCTCCACTTAGGGAATCAACACTTACCATTCAGCATCCTGAGGATCTAAATGCACCCAATGAAGGTGACCCTAAGAGAATGGAGGATGAATTAGATCAATTTTGGTTTTAGGGATATAAAGAGTCTATTTCAGAGGACAAGGATGACCCATTGGAGGAACCCGAACTAAAAATCTGGAGTGAATCATAGGGGGATTATGTGTTACTTGAGGACTTGCCCCCTGAGGATATAAATAATCTAGAGAAATCCAGATTCCTCCCTTCTTTCGATTTTGAGAATCATCCTCCACAAAATCAGGAGTTGATATTGGAGGAAGGCAAACACAATAGCGAGAAGCCTAAGGGAGACTCTCGGGGACAATATACATCAATTGAGGTTTTATACCTCGGGAAGAATAACGAATTCAGTGATATAGGCTTGCTCCAAAATATTAAGACTGATCTTCCTTTAGGAATAATTGAGGATACTGATCCAACTCCTTTCTTCATTAATGAATCACATATACACCCTGACAAAAATTTGAGTGAACCAAACGAATCCGGGGATGAGCTTAATGATAATGATTATGATATTTTGACCGTGCCATCAAAGAGTTATAATTTGGAGTCTACCCTTGATTCATATATACTGAAAGGTGAAAATATGACTCCGATCATTAATGCTAGGCAGGGTAACGTGAAGTTGTCTACAATTGTTAGGGAGTATACACAATCTGAATCATTATTGGAATTGGACCTGACACCGACTAAGCCCTCATTGGACTTAACGATTACCTTCCAACACTACAAATAACCCTTACACTCCCTAACCGATCCTTGGCTCAGATCTCTGCTCATGTACATTCTTTCTAGAGAACATATCAGGCCAGTACATCCTCGGGTAGAATAGCGAGTGTAGATTGATGCTTGTACTTTTAGTCTTGCCATTCAAGGGTTTCAAATATTAATGTTTATATCTTTTAAAACCCGTCCTGTTTTGGAGGATCCTTGTTATCCTTCACTTATTCCATTTTGGGAGACCTCTTTTCATATTCCTTTTGTTATTCCTAGACCTCCCCAGGTAGCCAACGAGGTTTTCTGCTTTCATACATTCTGGTGAGAATTTGGGATTACGTTGTTTCATTAGCTCACCAACATCCGTGGCTACCTGTTTTCTAGGCCCGCGCTGTTATGCATATTTTTAGGGTCTAACTTTTTCTGTTTGGAACCAGACTTACAGGTTCCTTATAAGTCTGGCTGCTGATAGAAAATGCAGCGCTTGTTGGGAGGCAACCCAGCATTCTGAATAACACCGTCGTCAGATGATTTCTTTCCTTTCTCCCCCTATTTTAATTTTACAATGACATTGTAGGATTTAGGCATGGGGTGGTGAATTTTGCATTTTAGGAAGTATTCATGCATTTAGGTTAGTATATATATATAATTTCTTTTCTTGAGCTGAATGGGTTAGTTCCTAGCAAAATATCTTTATCATTGGAGGTTTTTCTTCTTGAATAATTTCTTAAGTTTAGAATCCAGTACATTTATTTCACGTGCATGTAGATCAGGTAATGGATCCTTGTAGAAAACCAATAAGCATTTGTAGTTTACTGAACCCTTGGACAGTTAATAGGGAGTCAGGCACACTATTTTCTAGTAGATCCACTCGATATTTGTGAGATGAAAGTAGAGAGATTACTGGTGCGCTAAGTCTAGTCAAGGACTCTTAAGTTTTGGACAATTAGATGATGATGCCTCAGAGTTAGGCATAGTTTTCGCTCTCTGTTCCTGTGTGCATACTTTGTGTGAATTCTTGAGAGTCACCAAATAAGGTAGATACATAGAGATTGAGTCTTAATAAAGCTATGACTATGGTGGATGGTTACGACCGTCCTTCAGGGAGTCCTCGGCTGAAGGAGGGTAATAGTGTCAAAGGTCAGAAATATGCCTATCCCATCCATTCTTTCCCGGTGCCGAGAATAGGCACTTCCACCAAATAAGCCACACAGTATCCTCTTAACCATCATCATCCCTAATAATACCTCATAAATAAACGTCTGTATCGTGTTATGTTGATTGATAAAGAAAGAAAAAGGAAAAAAAAGAAGAAGAAACAATAAAAAAAAGAGAGAAAAAAAAAGAAAAGAAGAAAAGAAAGAGAGAAGAAAAAAAAAAGAGTCCAAGGTTATATTTTATTGTTGTAACATTATTTCTGAGGCAACAAAAACACTTATCGCATTCCACCAAATATGAGCCATACCTACCTTTTAGTATTTCTAATTGCCTGAATACTGGCTAAGGACTCTAACTTAGTTGTCGAGTTATTAGGACTTTAATTGAACTGTGGATGCCAGGTGAGGCCACCAAATAGTGAGTACACTTACTAAATCTGGCAAGATTTGGGTTCTCAGAAAGAAAAGAAATAAAAGAGAGAGTGCCAAGGAACATCGGGAGAGCATAGTTGTTTAGCCTCTCTCCTAGTTGACTTGTCTAATAGTCTAGAGATCTAGAGTCTGTAGTACTAGACTACATGTAGCACCAGGTGAATGTGTGCCACCAAATACAAATCCATTCAACTCGATATCTCCTACCTAAGTAAAAAGCCGAAGTCAAATTACAGAATATCTCCTGCTTTATCCCCAAGGGAAGTAGTTGCCTATCCAGACAGAAATATTTACCAAGGGTGAAGTACGAACACCTAATGTGAAGTGGCTTTTCACTTGGATCTGTTATTTAGTCTATTATCACGTCACATTTGTCTGGATCTCTAAAGTTTTGAAATATGAAAAGAAGAAATCTTCTGATTACTTATATTATTTTTCATTTTAGCTAGGGACTAGCAAATCTTAGGCATGGGGGTATTTGATGAGTCCATTTTAATGAACTATTGTTACGCCTAAGTTAACTCTATTTTTACCTTTTAGGTTTGTTAATAACTACATTAAGTTATAGAATGTTGGTATGCATCATTATTTAAGTTTACATCTATTCTATCGCATTCTATAACTTAGTATGTAATTATTTTATATTTTGTTGTAGGAATAATGTTGGAAAAGAACAGGATGGTGAAGATAAATTTCCCCTCAGCCGCCAGCCTCAACTAAGTCTTCGCGTTCTTTCCCCCTGAGGGGAGATCTCTTCTTCTCCACCTTCCCCACTGTGGAGAGGGCGGGCACTGTGGAACTAGCAAGCACTGTGCGTACCAACTTCCACCATCCTCTCCACTGCCACCACACACCGCCAACCTCTCCAACACCATGTAGCCACAGCCCAAGTGCGCGCATCATCCTCCCATGCCAGCCTACCTCCACCGCACGCAAAGAACTGCCTGCCGGCACTTGCACCCTCTGCAGGCGCTGCACCAGCCCTCACTGCGCGCAGCACACCAGCACCCTCAAGCAGCTAACAGCCACACGTGCCACCACCTCCAAGCGCACGTCGCACAGCGTTCTAACAGCGCGCAAGGATGCGCACTGCAGACCGCGCTTCTCGTCTTCTTCGTCTTCCTTGTTCTTCCACTGCTGCAACGAAGAGAGGAACCCACTGCCGCAGCCACACCCGTGCCCTTGCATGTAGCACGCCTCGCACCTCATGCAACCTCAGACCGCGCAGTGCCTCAATGCACCCATGCACGAGCGTGCAACTGCAGGCCATGCCACAAGCTGCGTGCATAACACCGGCGGTAGAACCCAACACCGGCGATGCACCTCCACCGTTCGACCATCGTCGTCCACCTCCGGCTGCCGCGCCACCTCTGTTACGACGCCACCTCCACCAAATTCCAGCTGGCCGATGATAGCCGCTCCATGTGCACGCATAAGAGAGAAGGAGATTCCCCTATTTTCCCTATTAAAAATTATGGGGTATGCCATTGTCAAAGATACTATTTATTTATTTATCTTATTATTATATTATGGTAGAATTGCATGAATGATCCTTAATTCTAATTGAATTGCATGTAGTCACATTACATTCATCTCATGACTCAGCTAACATGTATCTTTGTTATGGGGAACAAATTCTAATTTAGATAAATTTGATGATGCTGGTCAGTATTAAGATAGCCATTCTGGTATTTCCATAGTGGTGATTTTGCATGTGCACCCTCAGATTCTTGGTTAATTATCTAAATTGAGAATTTATGATGGAAATGAGAACACTAATTAGCATGCACATCCGTTGAAATTTTCGATTACTTAATGCATCATTACTCATTTTTGATAGGTTAATTCCTCCCTATGGAGACAACCTAACTATTTGTGGTTAGATTCTAAAAATTAAATTATTTTGAAAAGTGATTTTCTACCACACAATTAAATACAATGACACATCATTTTATGTTAAGGTATTCAACGAAAATGAAGATCGCTCTTTCACCCATCATACCCCCATGCCTAGCTTTTGCTAGTCCCTTAGGAAAATTTTAAGGTTTTAAGTTCTGTTCTAGACCATGAATTCCTTGTGTTCAAAGATTATGCTGAGTGGTTTTTTCTTTTATTTTTGATTAGGTTAGAATGCCGACAGTAGGCCTAGAGGTACTCAAGTACCAACCAAGATCCGGACCTGACCAGCTCTAGCCTCGATTTTCCGTGAAGGTTTTTAAGGCCCACAAGAACTATCTTAAGGTTCGTTGGACTCCGCAGTTAAAGTACCCATGCTTGAAACATATTTTAGCTTCAGTTCAGTTTGCAGTGCGATTTTTGTAAGAGAGAGACAAAGGATTTTTTTTGTTTGGAGAGTTTTCTCTCTCTTTTCTTTTTATTTCTAGCTTCGGATTGGCTTCTCAACATGGTCTGTATCGGATTCCTCGTCCCCATCATCAATCCTCGAAAGGTCCTTGGAAATCGATGCTTCGTGATAGCACTGCCCATGGCAACCCCCAGAACCCTGGCTTTCAAGATTTCGAGATAATCTTGCCCATGGTGTTCTGTAGCTAAATCCAGACCCTGGCAATCGACATTTCGTGATAATACCACCCATGGCATCTGAACCAGCACAGGGTGCTTACGTGCCCCCAGTAGGATATGTAAATATCCTAGGAGACAAGCATCAAGGAGACGATATGTTATTACGCATCTTTGAGGGGAATTTCCCATGTCTCAGTGCTAGGAACTCATCCAAATCAACTTGTTTTGATTGGCCGCTCCTAATCTAGGCAACTTTCTCAGAACATTTAAACGCTTTTGCATGATTTGGATAGTTATGTGCACAGAACTAGATTATGTGTGGATTGGAGTACTTAGGTTACCGAGTCCCATAAACCAACGGTTAATTAATGAGGCTGAATACTCCCTAAGCCTTATACCTAATACTTAAGCTTCTCATTTTCCCCAACCTCTTGAGCACTATCCAGATCTTAGCGGATACTTGAATTTTTAAGCCTAAGAGTCCAGCCCAAGAGGCCTAAGATCAGCATTCCTACTAATCTCTTTTGTGTCTCATTAGCACATTTTTCCTTCATTTTTCTTTTTATTGATATGGTCTAGAACTTCGGTTAATCCCTTAATTTCTTACTAAGGACTATCTCTTTTTTCTTTTTCATTTTGTGCTCCTTTTTTAACATTTTGCTATTTTCCTCCTCATTTTCTCATGTTTTGTATGGCCTCAGAATTTTCTCTCCCCTCAATTTTTTATTTTTTCAAGATTTTTTCATTTTTTTTGGTGTTTTTTGTGATATGTCATTTTTTTGTTGAAACCTTTTCTTGTGAGATGAGTTTTCATGGTATTTTGCACTTTCATACCCCCCATGCCTACGATTTGCAATGTCCTAATTGTAAATTAGTTAGGTTTGAATTCCACTTAGATCATTCATTAGAATAGGTTTTGGGTGGGCGAACGGGTTGAGGTGACTATTGCGAACGATTTCTAGACTCGGGTACGGGTACCTGAGGTGGGGTCGGGTGTTCTAATGGATGAACCCTAAAGTGCAATATGAATTTAGCATAAGAATGTCAAGAAAGGTTTCAGGTTTTTTAAGAATGATGGGTTGCCTCCTATTAAGCGTTGAGTTTTGCACCATCGGCTGGGCGCAATGAGCTCTGGGAGAATGGAGGGTAAAGGATATCTTAGCCAAATTTGTATCGGTCAAGTCAATGAACGATTTGAGTCTCTAACCGTTCACCACGAAAAGTTCGGAATCATGGCTGAGTGGACTGATCTCAATGGCTCGATTTCCAAAGATTTGTCAGATGAGGTAGGGTCCGATCCATTTTGATCATAGCTTTCCTGGGAACTGTTTAAGCTTGGCATCAAAAAGTAGGACCTTTTGACCAGGATGGAAGATCTTTCTAGATATGTGCTTGTCGTGAAAGGCTTTAACCCGCTCTTTGTAAATTCGCGAGTTCTCATATGCGTCATGGCGTAATTCATCGATCTCACTCATTTGAAGCTTTCTATGGGTTCCTACCTTAGATTTAGGTTGCAGTTCCTACTACCCAATAGGCTTTGTGCTCTAACTTGACGGGGAGGTGACATGCCTCCCCGTACACCAGTCTGAAGAGAGACATACCTAATTGGGTTTTGTGGGCGGTCCTATAAGCCCACAAAGCTTCTGGAAGCTGGGATGACTAGTCCTTCTTGTTAGGTCGAACAATAACCTGGAGGATTTTCTTGATCTCCCGATTTGATATCTCAGCTAGACCATTAGTTTGGGGGTGGTAAGGAGTGGAGATTCGGTGTGACACCCTGTATTTGGTCATCAATGACCTGAACTGAGAGCTAGTGAAATGGGTCCCTCCATCAGAAATTATAGCACGTGGAATCCCGAACCGTGAAAAGATGTTCTGATGAATGAATTTGATAACCACTTTTTGATCATTGGTTCAGGTCGGAATGACTTCGATCCATTTGGACACGTAGTCAACAGCGAGTAAAATGTACTTGAAGCCGTCCAAGACAGGGAAGGGTCCCAAAAAATCAATCCCCCATATGTTGAAGATTTCGCATACCAAAATCAACTGTAAAGGCATCATATCATGATGGGTCATGTTGCCCAAGGTCTGGCAATGAGTACATGCCTTACAGTGATTGTATGCATCTTTAAAAATTGTGGGCCAATAGAAGCTACACTGAAGGACTTTTGCTGCAATTTTATGACCTTAAAAATGTCCACCGCTTGCCTAGTCATGGTAGAAAGATAATATGTCTTGAATTTTCGCTTCCGCGACACATCATCGAATAATTTGATCAGCACCGATGCGGAAAAGATACGGGTCTTCCCAGAAGTAATACTTGGCATTGGAAAGCAATTTGTCCTTCTTGGCCTTTGGCCAATCGGACGAGATCTAATGTGATGCCAGGTAGTTTATTATATCAGCAAACCATGGAAGCCCTGCATTGATAGTCAGAAGGTGCTCATCAGGAAAATGTTCTGTGATCGGTCTGGAAGGGTCGATGATCTTAGAAGGAAGGCAGGACAAGTGATCAGCTACCACGTTCTATTTTCCCTCTTTGTCGTGAATCTCGAGGTCAAATTCTTATAACAGCAAGATCGAATTGATTAATCGAGGTTTCGCATCCTTCTTTGCAAGGAGATGCCTCATAGCTGTGTGATCTGAGTAAATGATAACACGGGAACCCAAGAGATAAGATCTGAATTTTTCCAGGGCAAATACTATGGCTAGCATCTCTTTCTCAGTAAATATGTAGTTACGTCGAGCCTCGTCCAGTGTCTTGCTAGAGTAGTAGATGACCACAGGTTTCCCGTCAATTTTCTACCCCAGTACCGCTCCTACAGCGAAATCAGATGCATCGCACATGATCTCAAAGGGTTGAGACCAATCAGGGGACTATAGGGTTGGAGCTTGGGTAACTCGGTCAAGGAGGATTTCAAATGCTTGAGTGCATTCCTTGGAGATTTCAAAAGGTACATCCTTAGAGAGTAGATAGGTCAGGGGGCGTGCAATTTTTGAGAAATCAGGAATAAATCGACGGTAGAAACCGACGTGCCCTAGAAAAGATCGGATGTCCTTGATCGAGCTAGGCATAGGGAGTTTGGAAATCAAGTTCACCTTGGCTCGATCGACTTGGATGCCCTTTTCTAAAATAAGATGTCCTAGGACAATTCCTTTAGGCACCATGAAATGGCTCCTTTCCCAGGAAAGAACCAGATTCACGTCAATGCACCGCCTGAGGATTTGGACCAAGTGCAGGAGACAATTATCAAATGCTTCTCTGAAAACTAAAAAGTCATCCATGAAGACTTCCATATAATCACCTACCATATCTGAGAATATGGCAAGCATGCACCATTGAAAAGTAGCGGGTGCATTGCAGAGATCGAACGGCATCCTTCTGAATGCGTACGTCCCGAAGGGGTAGGTGAAAGTGGTCTTTTCTTGGTCATCAGGATGAATTGCCACCTGGTTATAACCGGAGTACCCATCCAAATGGTAAAACCTATTCCCCTCTTGTTTCTCGAGGATCTGATCAATAAATGGTAGTGGGAAATGATCATTCTTCATGGAGGAATTGAGTCTTCTGTAATCAATGCAGACTCTCCACAAGTTTGCCACACTGGTCAGTATGACTTCTCCAATTTCAGTCGTGATAATGGTGAGTCATGCCTTCTTCGGCACAACTTGGATTGGACTCACCCACCTACTGTCGGAGATCAGGTAGATGATCCCTGCATCTAACCACTTAATAATCTCCTTTTTCATGACCTCTTGCAGATTAGGATTCAAACGTCTCTACATTTCTCGAGAAGGTCGTGTGCCCTCTTTGGTGTAGATACGGTGTGTGCAGTAAGAGGGGCTGATACCAGTCAAATCATCGAGAGTCCATCCAATGGCTTTACGATGTTGCTGGAGAATAGTAATCAGATGGGATTCCTAGTCAAGTGTGAGTCTGGAGTTGATAATCACAAGAAACATCTGATTAGAACCCAAAAAGACGTACTTCAGATTGTCAGGAAGAGGCTTGAGTTCTAGAATGGGATTATCAGCAGCAGCAGGTGTTGAACGTTTACGAACCTACGCTAACGTGTTCGGTTTTGGAAAACCTGTCGTTGTAGTTCGAAAGCGAAGAATTCGTGTTCAACAAATAAAATTTATACCGAAATTAAAATTCCAGGTAGAACACAGGGAGGCAGAGGTTTGATTTAAAAACTACGCGTTTCTTTTTATTTGTTACAGAATAATTCAATTTAGAACCATCTAATTATTTACAATAAATAGAAGAGAGAGAGAGTAAGAGAGAAAGAGAATATTACACAGAGAAATCAAAATGAGATGTAGAATAAACAAGGAATTTTTGTATTGAAGAGATTGTTCATTACAACTAGAAAGCATAAAACAGTTACTCTAGAAAGCGATAAATTTACTCTAGAAAGTATTAAAAGAATGGAGAGAGAAATGTCCTCCTCGACGATTGCTTGGAGGACGAGTAGATTAATCTAGAAAGCAGTAAATCTATACTAGAAAGCGGTAAAAAGAATAGGGAGAGAGAAATCCTCCTCGACGGTTGCTTGGAAGACGAGCCGGACGGGACGACGCCTGGACGAAGGAGAACGAAGCGGGACGAAGGAGGACGAATCAGAAGAACGGGAACGAAGCAGCACGTCATCGTCGTCGTCGCGGGATCCACTTCCGAAGGGGAACGAAAATTGGACTTTATCTCGCGAGAAGCATCCCGGGTGTGGGACAAGCTTCTCTTGAGCTTTGGAGGGGTAGAGAGGAGAAAGAAGGGATGAAAATTTCGTATGGAGGGGGTCTCCTTTTATAGTTGCAAGGAGTGAGGGAAAAGTGGACATTACAAGTTGAAAATAGTAAATGAGGGGTCTTTAGTGACGGATAAATCGGTCACTAAAGCCCCTAACGTGGGCGACGTGGGCGGCTCGCGCGCGCCTCCTCGCTTGCTCGCGCCCTCAACGGCTTCGCACGTCCGCGAAGTCTCAGCTGTCTGATCGCGAGATCGGACGGCTTAAAATCGCGCCTTCACTGCGGCCGCCCGCCCGCCTGTGCATGCGATCGCGCATTCACGCACGCGTCCAATAGCGCGTCGGCGCTATCGGGCGCGCACGGCCGTTGGATCGCGATCGTGCGGTCGATTGGAGGCGCGCCACCGCTCCAATTTCTGCGTGGCGAGGCTTAAAGGCGCGTCCCTGCTTCGCGTTAGAGCGCTCGACCACTGCGCTGCGGTCGCGTTTGTGTCGAGCGCCTGACTTCAGCGCGGGCGCGTCGCAGCCGTTGGATCGAGACCTAACGGCGGAGAGGGGATGGGTGCGCGGTCTTCACAAGATGCAAGCGGCCGTTTGGGCGGCTGAGATGGCACCACGTGGTGCCATCTTGGCCGTCCATCTTCTGGAAGTTGTAGATGGTGCCACGGATGTCGGATTGGCTCGATTTTTGTGTCTTTGGGCTGCGATCGTCGATCCGAATTCATCCGTGCGGTCGGATTTGTCATCTGAAGTGCAGATTTACACCATCCTGGCCCTTGATTTTCTAGGGTTCCCCAGTCTCTATCTGATGCTACGGATGCCTGATTAGGGAGATCTTAGAGTCGTTGAACTCCAATCGTCGCCCTGATCATATCCATACGGTTGGATCTTTGATCCGAGGCCCCGATAAAATGTTTGCCCTGTCTAAGCACATAAAAGGAGACAATTAACCTCCATTTTATTCAAACTACTCTAAATGCGAGATGATGCATGTTATGCAATATTTATATCATGAAATGCAATCCTATGCTTAAGGACATGCATAAATAGACATTTTAAGTAGTGTAAATGTGTTTACATCATACCCCCACGCCTATCTTTTGCTAGTCCCTAGCAAAAACTATATGCTATTTATAAAAGAATTAGGTTATATTATTTGGACCTGAGTTATTTTCAATCATTAAGAAATTGTCTACTTAGGAACTGAACTTTCAAAGACACAACAGTGCCCGGGTATCAACCAAAATGTAGACCGCCTCAAGCCCTCGCCTTATTCAAAGAAAAATTTCTTTTTCTCTTTTTACTCTTTTCTAATTTTTTTTTATTTTCAAATTTTAGGGTTCAAGAGTGGCTTTCTACGACCATTCAACTCACCCAAGATTTGATGAGAACCCTAAGTTTTAAGCATCTTATTGTGATTGTGATAGACTCGTTGACCGGCAATTAGAACGGACTTCGGATTTCTACGCCTCTAGGTGACCTCAAAAAGAATTCTGCCTAAAGGTGTATCTTTACAACCAGTAGCTTTCTCCCTACTTTTATTTTTTTAACGGGGTCAACACAAGCGTGAATCCAGTGTATCTCCCCGGTTTATTTTACTTCTCCGCTTCTTCCTAAGTGTTTTGGGAATTTTTAGTGCATTTTCTGAGCTGGGTTCTGGACAACCGATCGATGAGCTGTTACCACCGACAACTCGCCAGCCATACTCGTGCGGCGAAGTGTGGCTTATTTGTTTTTGTTCTTTTCTCATTTTTGATTTTTTTTTTCTTTTTTTTTAAGTAGGTGGCTTCCCTGGTCTAAGATTTACCTAAAGGCAGCAAAAAGCGAAAGGTCCAGTGACTGGTCTCTGGACAACCTACCTATGGGCTGTTACCCACGATAACTTGCTAGCCATATCACCCTAGAAGGTTCATTACCTATCCAATTTCCGTAAAAATCGCCGAACAACGAGTCAGTGCAAAGAAAGTGTGTAGACGCTTAAGACTCGAAATTCCCTCAAATCAGAGGGTGGGTTGATAAGTCGTGTACTTATCACCCAAACTTATTAACTCCAATTAAAATAAAATTCAAGTTGGCGAGAACTCGAAAAACAAATCCACATTTTAGTGGATACACGGGCTGATTAAGTTCAATGACCTGAAGGGTCTTTGTGTTCAGATCTTAATATAGTTTTTCCTAAGATTGAAAATTTTCTTAAACCCAAATTCTCTTTCCTAATTTTGATTTTTTTTTTTTTCAAAATAAAACAAATCTACGGAGCTGACGAATGAATTCAGAGATAAATATCCACCCCCCCATGCCTATCTAATGCAATGTCCTCATTGTATTAAAAAGACATAAAATAGAGTGGAAAAGCGAAGAAAGCACCTGAATTGCGTGAATATCAGGTCTGCTCCAAGATGAAAATGAAAAAGAACTGTATAAGTGTTGAGTTTAGTGCCTTCAGCTAGGCACACTATACAATGAAAAGAAATGAAGAATTCACAAGTGCAGGTCAGAATTAATATAAACAGAAGATTCCTCGGACCTATCAACAGCGGTCCACAGATGTGGACCAGATTGTGGTGCAGACCCATCCCCCATAATCGAGAATATCTTAGGTTCTAGATAAAAATTACCCAAAACCTAAAATCAGAATACAAGCGGGGTCGGACCTGCGATTTATGAGGTTGCAACCCAAGACCAAAAAGTTGGGTTATAGAGAATTGAAGCTCAAAAGGATAATCGTTGAATGTGTGCTTGAGTTGAACATCCTTGAAACAAATGTCGTAAGGGTTCTGATTTGATGGTTTCAGCTTAAAAGGAACCCTTCGACTCAATCTTCCATTTCCTCCAAAATTAATTTCCCAAATCAACACTTCCCAGCTCCTATCCTTCTCATTCAGCATATCAAATTCCAGGACCTCTTGTATATTCATCACCCTGTCTGAAATCTCCAAGTCTAAATGATGTGGCAAAATCAAAATTGACTTGGGTCTAATTATCTCATAATTAGAATTATCAATAAGCTCAACAGGGTGTAATTGATAATCAGGGCATTGAATTGATTCTTCCAGAAAATGCGATTCTGGATCCGTAATGTGTGCCCTAATAAGATCAGTGTTCTCAGTTATTGGGCTATCAATTGATCTATCAGATTCCTCAGGCCCAATCGTCTCACAGAAATCGTGTTCAGAAAACTCGCGTGAGACTTCGCAACTTGAATCTTCACCATCAGGATCCGTATCAATGTATGTCCCAAAATCATTTGTCACTTTGTGTTCCAAGGAGACACACGTTTCCTCGTAACCCGGCTCAGGGATCTCAGGTGAAGAAATCAGATCATCTTTAATTGGTTGCTTTAATTCAATCTGGTCAGCCTTGTAACACGTGTCCCCACCAAAAGGTGCCTGAGCGGGTTCTATCATTAGCTTTCCTGAAGAGGGTTCATCCTGGGAATTATTCCAAGATTGAATCAAAGCAACCACGAATCTCATCCTCAATTTTGCTAATTTCCCAAGTAGAAACTCACCCGGGTTCTTATCCTTAACATCCTAGAGCCAATCCAACAAAGACTTGTTTAAATCATCAATGATTTCAATCAGGGGCTCCAATCTCTCAATGCAAGGTATTGGCTGAACTTCTAAAGATTGAATGATATTCCTCAAGTTAGCCAGAACCTTATCTTGAACCTGGTTAACCTGAACCAATTGAGTTGGTTCAGGGTTGGGCGGGTTTGGGCTCAATGCAGGGGAATTAACGAATTGAGATTCGTTATACCCTTCCTGATAATAGGTCATTTCAGATTGTTGAAAAGATGGTGATGACCTAAAGGCAGTGAAATCAGAGGATGGGTAAGGATCGGTGTATCCTTCTTGATTGTAGATCGTATTATGCTGTTTATGAAAGGAAGACGGTCTATAATCGATGTAGCTCTGAGAAGGATAAAAATCAAAATCAAAGTGTTCAGGGTTAGACCCTAAACACGGGGGTCCGAAATTGTATCCCCAATCCAAATTATCCCAATTAACTGATGGTTGATTACAATATGAGTTGGGATAATCGTCATGTTGAGGATAATTTACAACAGGAGGGAAAGAGCGGGAATGCGTGAAATATGTGGAAGGATTCATGATACACGGGAGGAAGAAAGGTGCCCTGCAATACAAACAATCAAACCTGTCCTTAAATAGGTTAGCCTAAAGACCTACAGACTCTCAAAACCCGTCTTGAGATAAAGGAACGATTTGATCTACTTCCGTCTGTTCAATCCAACCAGTTAGAAGGAGGGACTGAGGAGAAGGTTCTTCCTTCGGCTTGTGCCTCCGGTTCCTAGTGTACCCCCCAGCCGCGATCGTTTGACTCTACTCTCCTAGCTAGACATCAGATTGAACAGTAGAAACAGACTAATCGAAAATAATCTCGTTCTGGGTTCTCAAGAGCGAGTCCAATCCTTAAGGCCAACGTCTACTTTGTTTTATTTAGTGCTAGGTTTGAATGTGCTTTGGAATGTGATGGGCCCTTTAAATGGGTTGTGCCCTTAATGATTGATTGATTTGCGTGTGAGTGCACAACCAGTGGTTTTCAAGCAAGATTGTTTTTGATGTGGTGAATTTTAAGATTCAAATCTTGCTTAGTAGCTTTTAGGATTCAACTTTAGGTGTTTTCAATCAAGTTTCGTTGGCACACCAAGTTTTACAAACACAGGTGAAGATGTTTTCCTTTAAAGTTTAAAAAGAATGTGGAGTGCCTGGTAAATCCCTAAGAGTTGAACCTAATTGGCAGCTACTTGATGAGTTGATTTTATTTGAAGTGGTGCGGCCCAATCAACTCAAACAATTGGCCTGTTGCACCACTTAATTAGGCACACAAATGATTACCTAATCTGATTTCTACTCAATTATGTGTTTGGATGTGTGTACCGGCTCCTAAGATTGGATTACCGGTTGAGTTTGAAAATTAGATGAGGTTGTGTACCTCTGTGAGATTTTTTTTTTCTTTTTAATGTGGGGGTTGGGGTGAGTATGGGTGTCAAACAACAAACAATCTAACCTTAGAGTTTATAAAAATACCTAGGTTGATTGATGTTTTAGTTATTATGTGATGAAATGAAATCTAATCGGTGGGAGGTGGGGGTTAACTCACAAAACCTTCTACAACACTTTACTCCAATCTACCGCTTTTGCCTGCCTCGAAAGAGTACCTGCAATTACAATAAGAAAGGAGAAAAGTGAGGTAAATAATTTGTAAGTTACAAAACATGAAGAGAAATCAAAGATCGTTGCCTCCTCGGCAACGGCGCCAAAATGTTGAACGTTTACGAACCTACGCTAACGTGTTCGATTTTGGAAAACCTGTCGTAGTTCGAAAGCGAAGAATTCGTGTTCAACAAATAAAATTTATACCGAAATTAAAATTCCGGGTCGAACACAAGGAGGCAGACGTTTGATTTAAAAACTACGCGTTTCTTTTTATTTGTTACAGAATAATTCAATTTAGAACCATCTAATTATTTACAATAAATAGAAGAGAGAGAGAGAGTAAGAGAGAAAGAGAATATTACACAGAGAAATCAAAATGAGATGTAGAATAAACAAGGAATTTTTGTATTGAAGAGATTGTTCATTACAACTAGAAAGCATAAAACAGTTACTCTAGAAAGCGATAAATTTACTCTAGAAAGTATTAAAAGAATGGAGAGAGAAATGTCCTCCTCGATGATTGCTTGGAGGACGAGTAGATTAATCTAGAAAGCAGTAAATCTATACTAGAAAGTGGTAAAAAGAATAGGGAGAGAAAAATCCTCCTCGACGGTTGCTTGGAGGACGAGCCGGACGGGACGACGCCTGGACGAAGGAGAACGAAGCAGGACGAAGGAGGACGAATTAGAAGAATGGGAATGAAGCAGCACGTCGTCGTCGTCGTGGGATCCACTTCCGAAGGGGAACGAAAATTGGACTTTATCTCGCGAGAAGCATCCCGGGTGTGGGACAAGCTTCTCTTGAGCTTTGGAGGAGTAGAGAGGAGAAAGAAGGGATGAAAATTTCGTATGGAGGGGGTCTCCTTTTATAGTTGCAAGGAGTGAGGGCAAAATGGACATTACAAGTTGAAAATAGTAAATGAGGGGTCTTTGGTGACGGATAAATCGGTCACTAAAGCCCCTAACGTGGGTGACGTGGGCAGCTCGCGCGCGCCTCCTCGCTTGCTCGCGCCCTCAATGGCTTCGCACGTCCGCGAAGTCTCAGCCATCCGATCACGAGATCGGACGGCTTAAAATCGCGCCTTCACCGCTGCCGCCCGCCCGCCTGTGCGTGCGATCGCGCGTTCACGCGCGCGTCCAATCGCGCGTTGGCGCTATCGGGCACGTGCAGCTGTTGGATCGCGATCGTGCGGTCGATTGGAGGCGCGCCACCGCTCCAATTTCTGCGTGGCTAGGCTCGAACGTGCGTCCCTGCTTCACGTTAGAGCGCTCGACCGCTGCGCTGCGGTCGCGTTTGTGTCGAGCGCCTGACTTCAGTGCGGGCGCGTCGCAGCCGTTGGATCGAGACCCAACGGCAGATAGGAGACGGGTGCGCGGTCTTCACAAGATGCAAGTGACCGTTTGGGCAGCTGAGATGGCACCACGTGGCACCATCTTGGCCGTCCATCTTCTGGAAGTTGTAGATGGTGCCACGGATGTCGGATTGACTCGATTTTTGTATCTTTGGGCTGCGATCGTCGATCCGAATTCATCCGTACGGTCGGATTTGTCATCTGAAGTGCGGATTTACACCATCCTGGCCCTTGATTTTCTAGGGTTCCCCGATTTCTATCTGATGCTACAGATGCCTGATTAGGGCGATCTTGGAGTCGTTGAACTCCAATCGTTGCCCTGATCATATCCATACGGTTGGATCTTTGATCCGAGGCCCAGATAAAATGTTTTCCCTATCCAAGCACATAAAAGGAGACAATTAACCTCCATTTTATTCAAACTACTCTAAATGCGAGATGATGCATGTTATGCAATATTTATATCATGAAATGCAATCCTATGCTTAAGAACATGCATAAATAGACATTTTAAGTAGTGTAAATGTGTTTACATCAGCAGGTAGTTCAGTGTGTGTGTCAGGAGTAAGGGAAGGAGTTATGGGTGTCTCTAGATCAGGGTCAGACTCCTCTGTTTACGGGTTTGATCTTCTTGTGGTTGATCGGGAGTAATCAAGTTGTCCTCGATATACGGTTCATCAACCACGGCCTTGATATCACATATTTGTTCTTTAACACCGCAATTAATCCGTTGTTGGGCCTTAAAGATGTCAATTTTTAGTGTTTGGTTCCTGAATTTCAGTTCAATTTGGCTCTCCTCACAGTTTATATTGGCCTTAGCAGTGGTCAGAAAGGGTCTCCCTAGTATAATTGGTGTATCCCTTGGGTTTTCAGGTGCATCCATATTCAAGACTATAAAATCCACCAGGAAATAGAAATCCTATACCCTAATGATGACATCCTCGAGTACTCCTTTAGGTGACTTAATAGATTGGTCAGCTAACTGTAATGTCACCTCTATCAGTTTAAGCTCAGATTCTTCAAGGTGGTCAAGGAGGGATGTAGGTATCAGGTTTATGGAGGCACCTAAATCTAATAAGGCTCTGTCGAATTGGGTATCACTAATGGTACATGAAATCAGGGGAGTACCTTGGTCTTTAGCCTTAGGTGGGAGTTTAATCAAAATGACAGAGCTGGCTTGCTCTGATAGTACGATCGGACTCCTACTTTTGGTTCATGGCTTACGCTTGGGTGTACACACGTCCTTCAAAAATTGTGCGTAAGCCGGTATGTGACAGATTGCATCCATCAAGGAGATGTTTATATGGACCTGTTCAAAGAGCTTGACCAGATCCTCCTCGAGAGCCACGGGTTTGTTTGTCCTCTTTCCCTTAGTCAAGGCCTTGGGAAATGGAACCTTGGTTGGTTCCTCTAGAATCGGTCCAGGTTCTTGATCTGGGACAGGGGTGTCCTAGATAGCTATCTTAGGGCCTGGGTTACTACCAGGCTTAGAGTGGCTTGGATAAGGTGGGTCTTGAATTGCCTTACCACTATGGGTTATTATGGAATTTAGTCCTGCCTGGTTTTGGTTTGGGGTTGGTAAAATAGGTGGTTGCTATTGAAATCTCGCATAAGATGTCGAAGCTTCCATCCCATCGGGTGATGGAATAGAAGGGGCCTGATAAATCATGTGAGCTTGGCCTGGATTTGGGTTCATAATGCACCTCTGGTTCGACAATTTATTTGGATTCGGCAGAGTTTGTGAAGGGAGTGTTTCAGGTTGGCGAGAATTCGCCATTTGGGCGAGTTGATTATGAACCTCTGTGATCTCATCCTTATATTATTTTTGCATAGCTGCATTCGTCTTCTGAATGTCAGCCAGAGTCTGAAGGATAAGAGTCATTTTATCTGCTTGGGTTGGCCTAGATTGATAGGTGGGGTTGGACCGAGGCTGAGGCAGCTGATACGGACGAGGAGCTTGTGGACGGGGTTGATAAGGTGGTCTTTGATTCTGAGTATTTCCCGTCCACAGGAAGTTGGGATGATTCCGCCATCCAGGGTTATATGTATTGGAGAATGGGTCATTCTGGATGGCGTTGAGGTCCTCGCAGGTCTAAGGAACCTCAGGAAAATCAAAGTACGAGGGTTCAGAGTTCCCCTAACTAGAGTAGATTGGATCGGAGTTTCCTTCGATCATGGAGTCAGACGGGGGTGGATATGGGTCCATTCGCTGAGAAGATCGGTGATAGATGTTCTGCATAGTTTCCCTCCCAAGAGCTGGTTGTGCAAACGAGTTTTGTGTGGAGGTGGCTCGCTGCAGATGTCGATTCAGCTAATCCACCTTTTTCTCGATGATAGAGACCTTGTCCAATTGACTGGCCATTAGTTCCAAGTCAATGGATGCAAATAGGCCTTGCGTCTCATGTGCTCCCCTTGGATTTGTCAATGCGCGGGCATTCGTCTGGTCGAATAAGCCCATGGAGTCATTATTGATGGAGTTCTCACACATATTCTTGAGAATCTCCCACATAGTGTCTTTGTGTTGACTCATGATATTTCCTCCGCAGGTTGCACTGACGAATAAGTGAATGTCTTCACGGAGTCCCTGGTAAAAAGACTAGACTTGTTCCCATTTAGGAACTCCGTGATGGGGGCACTTCCGCATGAGATCCAAGAAATGGTCCCATGCCTCATGAAGAGGTTCTCCAGATTGTTGAGTGAAGTGTGTGATCTGGTGGTGCAAGGCATTCATTCGACCAACTGGGAAGAACTTTTTCAAAAATTTGGACTGTAGTTCAACCCATGTGTTGATTGGATGCGTCTAAGTCTAATACCAATGAGTTGCCTTGTCCATGAGAGAGAAGGAAAACATCTTCATATGAAGAATATCCTGATTTTGTACATCTGACCCGAAGGTTTGGGCCAGATGTTTGAGTTGTTTGATGTGTGGAAGGGATCCTCAGAGTTAAGCCCATGGAACTTTGGGATAGCATGAACCATGTTGGGCTTGAGTTTAGAATCAGGACCTCTAGCCAGGATTTGGACTCGAGGTTCAATCGCCATTGCAGTGGGATTATAGTGATCTCGCATCATAGGACTCTATGGCAGGTTTACAAAGTTCTGAAATAGATCATTCAGGCGCTAGAGTTGGTGTTCAAGGTTCTCTTCTTCAACTGGTTGTGCCATAATGATGGAAGAAGGAGAATTTGGTTTTGATGAATTAGAGGAGAGGTCTATGTGGTGGGGTTGCTACTCAAACACGGATGTAGAGGCTTGGCCTCAGCGGGAGTGGATTGCTAATGGAGGTCTTAAGGATGGTCCCAAGGACCTCGTACAAAACATGCACTGATGGTTTAGACGAAATTAGAATGTGCTGGACCCAATCAAGACACCCAAAAATTTGGATGACTATGGAGGTTCGGGGCAGATGATACCCCCTAGTCAGAAAAGCTGTCCACTTGAGAAATACCTAGGCAGCTAGAGAGGGAGAGTCCCGCAAAGACCCCGACATGGTAGAGCATCCCCACGAGTTACAGGGTTTCCCCCACCCGACCTCTCTTGTCACTGAGATTCTAGGTAGACCAGAATGGGGACCTTGACCTCTTAAGTCTACCACTTTTATTTAAGATCAAAGGTGCTTAAGGTTCTACTTGAACTTTAGATGTTTTGAGTGCAAAAGTGACCTAATTTCAAGGCTAGTTGACCCAACAAGAGGTCAACTTCACCTATTTGTCCTTTGAGAGCTCTACGTCCTTTCTTTTAGGGTTTAGGTGAAATTAAGAGCTTGATTTTTTAGGATTTCTCTTGAATAAGTCTTTTCAATCAAGGCTTCGGCACACTTTTTGGAAAATTGATTCTTGTTTAGAAAAGATGTGTCTCAAAACCCTAGATTGGAATCCTTAAGTTGGCTCTAATTGTGGTTCAATTTAGTTGCCACAGATATGGTATCTAGGGCTCAATCAAGAAGGTGGTAGCCCTAGTTACCTTAAATGGATGCACAATTCAATATTTGTTGAAATCAAAATCAGGCAACTTTGGTGAATTAGCTAAATATGGAAAGCAGGTAGCCCTAAATTGATTTTTACCTTGTTTTTCCTTTTCAGAATGAGGGGATTAAGAGAAAGGGCTAATAAGAGATTACCTGCCCCGGGTGTGGTTGTTGTGCGACAGTTTTCCTTTGAATCTTCTCCCCTGAAACAATCACAACAAAAGAGATAGATCAAGTTAGTATTGAATCTGAAGTTGTGATCAAGATTTCTAAATCGCCCGTTGCTCCCTGGCAATGGCGCTAAAATGTTGACAAGGCGAAATCGGGTTTTAAAATTAAGTATTGTAATATAGCCAAAATCGCTTTGAAAATAAATAAATTTTATTACTCGAAAATGTAAATCCAAGGTCGAACACAGGGAGCAAATTGGGGTCTAAAAATTAAGAACACAACTTTTCAAATTTGATATAATATGCAATGAAAAATCATAGAAATGTAAATAGATCCAAAAAATATCAATGTATATAGAAACACAAAAAATATGGACGTCTGATGTTAAAATCAGACGTCTTAAATGTGAAATTGCTACAGTGCTTCTTTTCTTTGATTTTTGTCTGATCTCCTTCTTCTTTCTTTTCTTTCTTCTGCTCTCAGTCCTTATTTCTTCTTGGCTTCTTCTTCTTCCTGATCTAGCCCTTGTCTTCTGTCTTTGATTTCAGCTCCTCTTCAGCCTTTCTCCTCTTTAGCCATGCCTTCTCCTTCCTTAGCTTCTCTAGTTGTCTCTTCTTCCTTGGCTCGCTCTTCTTCTTCTTTCTTTGGCTTCCTCTTTTTCTTCTGAGAGCAAAACCTACCCCTACCCTGCCCTGCGATCTCTCTTCTTCCTTCTCTCTTAGGCTCGCTCTCCTAGAGACTTCTCAGGTTATCGAGTCTGGTATGTGCGCTTGGGACCAGGCCCACTAGTGTGTGTAGTGGGCAAGGAGTGCACGAGTTAGTCAAGTGTACGGGTCAGAGCCAAGTCCGCGTGGTGTGGGGGCACGGACGAGGTGGTGGGTGAGTGGGACCTTACCTCGTGGTTAGGAGGCGATAAGCCCCTAACACGTTTTCACTTTATATAATAGCACCTGTTCACTACAGGCGGCCGCAGCAGACGTTCATCTCAAATTGCAGTAGCTGCGTGGACGTTCACTGCCAATAGCTGGGCTGGAGATGTGCGTGAAGGAAGTCCGCTTGACCTGGAACCTAGAGCCTAGGGCCTGGAGTCCTAGAACAAGCTTGCAAGCAAGCTTTGTCCTCCGTCAATGGTGGCGACGACCTGAACCCTGTTAACAAGCAAATGGCCTTGCAGCCTCATCAGAACACATAGGGAGCTTTGCCTGAGCATGGTGAAGGTGGTACGGTGGTCGGCGTGGTGTGGCAAAAATACCTCGCCGGTGGTCTGACCGGAGATGGAGAAGGTGGAGGTGCTTTACAAGCATTGAGGCGTAATAGCAGAAATAAATGAGAGAAAAAGGATGAGAAGAGAGAGAGAACTTATCTGAGGGTGGTTAGACGAAGCAGGATGTGGAGGAGGTGGCCGGCTCATACTGCTGTCGCTGAAGACAAAAGTCCTAGTGAGAGGAGGACGGCGACGACGAGAGGGTAGTAGGAGCGTCGACTGGTGCGGCTCGACGCGGACGAAAGAGATAAAAGGAACTCTGCCACTGGTATTGTGGCAGAGAGATGAGAGAGAGAGATAAGGGTCACCGGAGCTTGCTCGGTGGTTGACCGGAGGGGAAGAGAGGAAATTGGGGGGTATCTCATGCCAATTCAAGCTTGGGATGTGCGGAATGATCAGGGGACCCTTTTATAGCCCCTGGTAGTGGGTTTTGTGCTTGGAAGCCAAGCTTCCAAGCACGGGCAAGTCACCGGAGATGGAAGGTCAAAAAGACCCAAATCTCTCATGCGTTCGCATGAGAGATTGGGTACAAATTATGTTCACATGAGAGGAGATTTCTCAGAGAATCTCCCTTTCAAATTTGAAAGGGATTCTTTGAGGAATCAGGTAGTACTTGCCCTCAATACCTTGTCGGAGTAGGATTCCCTCCACTGTAATGGTGGAGGGACCTAATTGAAAATAACGACGAGGAAGCTAGGGTGGTGTCTGCAGGAGTTTTCAAAAGTTAGGGGTAGAAATGTAATTGGTCTGGACCTGTTTGTAAAGTAGATCAAGGTGAATTCCCCTTAGGTCCAAATTTTGGTACAAACCTAATTTAGACCTAAGGAATCCAATGGTGAAGTTGGATTTTAGGTTTGACCACGTTTGATTTGTAAATTTACATAAAAACCTAATTTAGGGCAAATAATTGACTGAGACCCAAATTTAGGTCAAATAAGGTTCTAAGGGCCAAATTGAAGGTTATAAACCTTGGAGAATATTTTTTCATGATTTTTAGAGGGTTTAGGTGAATTTTATCCTGACCAAAACCTTGTTAAATTAAGTGGGTCTATTTTAGGGTTACAAAAAGTCATTTAATTCCCAAATTTCACATGAATCCTTTTCTGTTTGAACCAACCCACTTTTTATCTTCTTAAGACTATTTGACCTATGTTTAGCCCATGAGAAATCCTGTTGTTGCACTGTAATGGTAAACTTGCAGTTTTACCCCTTGTTTCTTGCTTTTCTTTCAGAAGGGTTATTCCTTGAGTTAGGACCTCCAATTGGTTATGTAGGAGCTTTTGTTCTCTTTTCTAGGTCAAAATGAGCTAGTTAGGACTCATGATGGTGTTCCCATCATTAAGACTGTTACAAACCTAGCCGATGATAAACCACTCAACGTCGAACCTACCATTCCTTTGAGGGAATTCTATGATCCCTCAAACTATGAAGAAAGAGCAAGCGTGGTCATCCCTGATGGAGAATTTGAAATCAAACCCACAGTCCTTCATCTCATTAAGCATTTTCATGGCCTTTCTCAAGAAGATCTGTTCATCTATTTAGAGGAGCTCATGATCCTCGTCCAAACTGACAAATCCCAAAACATTCTGGAAGATTTATGGCTAATGTGGCATTTCCCGCTATCTCTTAAAGATAAGGCCACTTACTGGTTTAGGATTGTTGGGAAACCAATCACTACTTGGACACAATTAAAAAGTGCATTTATTAAAAAATATTCCCAATTAGTCAAACTAATGCTTTATGTCGTGCTATAGCAACCTTCCAACAAAATTCCGGTGAGCCTATGCATGAAGCATGGGAAAGATTTCACGACTCATTAAGAAGCTACCGCCACCACGAGGTGCCACTTTGGCAATTCATGCAAATATTCTACCATAGTCTTGATGACCAGTTAAGGTGGTTTGTTGACGCCTCATGTGGAGGCAACTTTTCAAATAAAGATGCCGAAAATGCCTACGAACATTTCGACAAAATGAGCAAAAATTCTTTCAATCACTCGTCCATGGACACCTTTGGCAGAAATGCCAATTCCTATGTCAGTGTCCATGAAGTAGGCACACAACAACAATCTCTCCCATTACACAAGACGATTTGCAACTTTTTGCACAAAGACTCAACCAAATGCAAATCAATTAAAAGAAAATGGAAGAAAAATTTAATGCACGACCGTAAAACTCATTACCGACCAACCCTAACTCTCACCTTTCTAACTCTGACACTAATCCGACTCTCCTTGGTCGGGAAAATTTGTAACAAATTGATACAAGTAGATTTTCAAATCTTGACTTTGCACCTGAAATTGTTGGGACTTCTAATAATTATTCCATATGTCCCAATAAACGAAAATATTTTTGCTCTCTAGGATAATTTTAGAAATAATTCTTCCAACTTTTACAATCCTACTTGGAGGAATAACCCTAATTTTTCCTGGAAGAATACCAATGAAATTTTGCATTTACAAAATCAAACGGGGAATTTTGGCTCAAACCAACCTTCGCAGGCTAATATTAATAATCAATTAATGAAAACCCTGCAAGGAATGCAAGAACAAATGAATGACATTACCCGTGACATTTGATCAAAAGCCAATGGAAAATGTACCCTCCCAACCTGTCTCAAACACCAGAAATCAGTGGAATCAATTTTAAAGCTGAAATAATCAAGGTTAACAAGGTCAGCAACCAATAAATACCATACCTCAATTTCCACCCGATTTTAAAAACCCACAACAAAATCAACATTTTCCATAGTGAAATAACCACACTGCCAATGCAGTAACATTAAGAAGTGGAAAAACTACACACAATGCAAAACCCTCACAGGAAAATAAATCGGATCAAGAGCAATTTTTTCCCACTTCCATTTACTCTCAGGAAAATTAAGCCAGCACAAACATGACACCTTTCTCACAGGCATTGAACTCTAAGAAGAAACCCAGAAAAACTGAGCCAACTGAAGAACAATTGCATGAATTATTAGGCCAAGTGGAAATTAGCATCCCTATCCTAGATGCAAGCAAATACGTACCTACATACACAAAATTTTTAAAAGAAATTTGTACACCAAAAAGGTAGCCTAAAATCTAGGAAAGGTTATCCTTTCTAAGACAGTTAGCTCTGTTATTCAGAGCAGGATGCCTCACAAGAGAAAGAACCCGAGTGCTCCATTAATATCTGTTGTCATTAATGACACAACTTTTGATCGTGCCCTCTTAGAACTAGGTGCTTCAATAAACCTCATCCCTAACATCCTTTTTGATGAATTTCAGTTCGGTGAATTCAAACCAATGAAGGTCACCCTTCAACTTGCCGACCGATTTGTTATTCACCCAAAAGGGATCGTAGAAGATGTCATTGTTTGGGTATATAATTGTCTCTTCGCTGTGGACTTTTTAGTCCTTGACATTGATGTACCTGAAGCTTTAAAGAATGCACCTATTATTCTTAGAAGACCCTTCCTCTCCACTGCCAAGGCCAACATAAATTGCGATTCTGGTAAAATGGACATCACTTGTGGTGGCGAGACACTCACTTTAGATATTTTTAGGGCTTCCAAAAGATTCCACAAGTCGGATTTCTTCGATGACTTAGATTCTAAAACCTCAAATCTTGTTGAGGAAATGCTTTCTGTGGATACATGTTTTGCAATAAACGCTTCTCCTAAGCAGTAGCAATCATCTAATCCACCCTTACCCACCACACCAAATTTCACGCTAACTTCTAACCCTATTTCGGAACCTAGCCTGCAATTATATTTGAAACGTTTGCCAGATTCCTTAAAATACATATTTTTGGGTCCCAACGATACAAAACTCATTATTAATGCCAAACTGTCGGGGTTACAAGAGGAAAAACTACTCCAAGTCCTGAATAAATATCAAAAAGCAATCGGTTGGACTTTAAATGATTTAAAAGGCATTGACGCATCCTATTGCACTCATCGCATTTATCTTGAGGTTGATTCTAGACCTTCCCTTCAACCTCAACATCGCTTAAACCAAAATATGAAGGTCGTAAAACAGGAAATAATTAAGTGGCTTGATGCGGGAATTATTTACCCTATCTCTAACAGCTAGTGGATTGGCCCTACATAAGTTATACCCAAGAAAGTTGGCTTCACTGTTATTACTAATGATAAGGGTGAAGAAATTCCCACTAGGACTGCTTCTTCGTGGCATGTCTGTATTGATTACAAAAAATTAAATATTGCCACCAAGAAAGATCATTTTCCACTCCTATTTATTGATCAAATTTTGGAGCGGCTAACCAGACAAGAATATTATTATTTCCTTGATTGATATTTTGGCTACAATCAAGTCGCAGTCAACCCTGAGGACCAGGAAATGATCACTTTCACCTGCCCTTCAGAACCTTTGCTTTCCGAAGAATGCCATTTGGATTGTGTAATGCACCTGCAACTTTTCAACGGTGCATGTTAGCAATCTTTTCTGATTTGGTAGGTAATTGCCTGGAGGCTTTATGGATGATTTTTCCATTTTTGGAGATTCTTTTGATCACTATCTTTGGAATTTAGAAAGAACTCTCCAAAAATGTATTGAGGTTAACCTGGTTCTCAGTTGGGAGAAGAGCCATTTCATGGTTTAGAAAGGTATTGTCCTGAGCCATGTTATTTTTGGGAAGGGAATCTCGGTAAACAAAGCTAAAGTTGATACAATCTCCAAACTTCCCCCACCCAGTTCGGTGAAACAAATAAAATCTTTTCTGGGGCATGTGGGATTCTATCGATGATTCATCAAAGATTTCTGCAAAATTTCCCAACCTTTAAGCCACCTTTTAACTAAAGACCAACCTTTTGATTTTGATCATGATTTCTTGGAGAGTTTTAATATTTAAAACAAGCAATTACTAAGGCACACATTCTGCAAGCATCTTCTGGGCTCATCCTTTTGAGCTTATGATGGATGCCTCATATTTTGTAGTAGGAGTTATCCTAGGGCAATGAATCAACAAGAAACCCATTGTAATTTATTACACTAGTAAAACCCTTGATGAAACACAACAGAAGTAGACTGTCACCGAAAAAGAACTTCTTGCGATCATTTTGCCCTAAAAAAATTTCGTTCATATCTGTTAGGGTCACACATCACCATATACACTGATCACTCGGCCTTCAAATATTTGCTAAATAAGAAGGATGCGAAACCCTGCCAAATTCGATGGATTTTATTGTTATAAGGATTTAACTTGGAAATCAAAGATAAAGCGAGTTCGCAAAATGTCATGGCCGATCACCTTTCAAGACTTAACACTGGTGATGTTTTGACCCAAACAACCATTTTTCTAGACGAAACACTCCTAACATTAAAATCCCTCCCTTGGTATGCTAATTATGCAAATTATCTTGCCACTGGATGATTCCCTTATGACTGGCTTAAACACAAAGGGGATAAGTTCTTTTCCGAGATTAAATATTACTTTTGGGAGAACCCCGATCTATTCAGTATCTATGTTGACCAACTCATTCGGCGGTGTGTTCCCAATTTAGAAACACATGATATTCTGAACCACTGTCACTCAATGGCTTGCGGCAGGCATTTTTCAGGGAAGAAAATTGTGGCCAAGGTGTTAAATGTCAGATTTTATTATCCTCGCATACACAAAGATGCTCATGATTCTCTCAATCCTGTGTGTGTTTTCAGAGCATCGGCAACATGAACTCTAAGGATATGATGCCCTTAACCCAATTTTGGAAGTTGAAATTTTTGATGTGTGGAGCATAGATTTCATGGGACCATTTATCACCTCTTTTGGGTACCAGTACATTTTAGTCACCATCGACTATGTTTCGAAATGGTTCGAAGCGGTGCCCACATGCACTAATGACCATCGGGTCGTCGTGGATTTTATAAAGAAAAATATTTTTTCACATTTTGGTATTCCTAAGGCCATTATTAGTGATGGAGGCTCACATTTCACACATTCTTAGTTCTGTCAACTTCTTGCCAAATATGGGGTGAACCATAAAATCTCCACCCCATAACACCCTCAAACTAATGGTCGAGTTGAAGTCTCCAATCGGGTGATTAAAAATATTTTGCAAAAGATAGTTAAGCTCGACCGAAAAGATTGATCGCTAAAACTTGACGATGCATTATGGGCTTATCATATGGCTTTCAAAACCACCATTGGCATGTCACCTTTTCGCCTTATTTTTGGCAAGGCATGCCACCTCTCGGTTGAACTAGAACATAGGGCTTATTAGGCAATAAAAGAATTCAATTACAATTTATATGCAGTCGGTAAACACAGGAAACTACAATTAACTAAACTTGAAGAACTTCGCAACATGGCTTATGAAAATGAATGCATTTTCAAAGACCAAACCAGGAAATTTCATGATAAATTCATTGTTCGGAAAACTTTTGAACCTAAACATCCCGTGTGGCTTTTTGATGCGAGGTTGCGAATATTTTTTGGAAAATTAAAATCTAAATGGACTAGCCCGTACATTGTAGTTCAAACTTATCCCCATGGTGCCATTGAAATTTTGGATCCTAAAAACAACAATATCTTCAAAGTCAATGGCCAATGTCTTAAGACCTATCTTGATCACAACCTTAATGCAAAATCCAATTCTCAAGACCTCTGCAACTTTCCCAATATTTAGTGGCTTCACTCCTGATTGAATGGCGTAAAAGATAGCACTGGATGGGAGGTAACCCATCATTTTTTTTTGCTTTTTATTTTTGCTTTCTTTAGAGGTTTTGCCTATCCTATTTTTGACCACCTTCACCAAGGTAATCTATTTTCCCTTCCTATTGCATGCGGACATGCCATATCTTAAGCATGGGGGGGGTGTTTTTAAATTTTAACAATCAAATCAAGATTTTCAAAATCTAAAAACATTTATTTAGTTTCATATTTTGTTCCATCTTCTGCATGCATACTCAAAAAAATAAAAATGTTGAAAACTTTTTGAGAAATCCTTGAAATTGGGACTAAGGTTGAGAAATCATTCCAAGACACAATGGGATGTAATCTTTAACAAACTAGGGATTAAGAAGCAGATCCAAACATTAGAATTTCTAGGTCTACTTTTAGACTAGGTCAAGTATCCTTCCCTAAATTCCACCTAAACTCCTATTGATTCGGCTGACTTAATCTTCTTTTGTGACTTGGAAATTACATGGCTCAGTTTTTGACCAAAAACTTGCGCCCCCTGCAAAACTCCTGTGTCAAATTTCACACACAGGAAACACTTAAAAATAATTAGAAAAGAATTAAAAAATGAACCCCTTATTTAGTCTCGGTAAAAATCTGAAGCAGATCAATAGTTTGAGTTCCTACCGTCGAGAAGGAAGAAAATGAATCCTTTGAGGATGCTATGTCAACATGTTACTGCCTTATTGCTGCTCTATATCTATATTTCATATCTTTAAACGGAGCATTAAGGTGCATTTTTGTAGCTCAAGTGTCTTAGACGGTACTTGATCGATGACTTTCACTCAACTCAGTATTAAGTTAATTTCACTTAATTAAGAGTAGAAAAAGTCACTTAGGTTAACTCGAAGTTGTGTCGGTTGTGTAATATAGGGTTGAATTAACCTAACATTTTAGAAATTTTTACTGGTTGAGTCCAGGTCGTTCTCTGGGAGGTATAATTCATTCTAAATTCACCAATTATCTTTTATTTTCTTTATAAGTTTAGGAGGTATATTTAAGTTGATTATAAAAGCATGAATTTTGCCAAAATATTTGATTAAAATGAAGTAATATGCAAAATCTCATAAGAGAACATATTTACTCAAAATGATCTACTTTATTAACAAGTAAATATGTTAGTTTTCTATTTTATTTCAAAGAAATTAAGGCAATAAGAATTGTTCTATTCAAATATGCCTTATTACAAATTTTAAGAACAAAAAGAAATTAAAATGATGCAAGAAAAATAATATCCTTTCTTTACTTCTTCAACCTCTCTCTTCTTCTCTCTTTCTTTTATTTTCTTTTCTCTCTCGAGCTCTTTTCTTACCTCTCTTCTTCTGTTCTGTTCTTGCCTTCTTTTCTTCCCTTAGTCTTCTTATTTTGTTCCTTAGTAGTGCCTATTCTCCTTTCTTTCCTTAGATCTATTAGCTCTTCACTTAACCTTAGCTTCCTTAGCCATCAGACTTAGCCTTAACCTTCAGCACTTAGACATCAGCTCCTCTTTCCTTTGGACCATCAGTTGAATCAAGTTTTTTTTCTTTTCAAACAAAAATTATTTTATTTGCGGTGAGGTCCTTTTGAGGATACATAGCACCCTGAGACCAGGGTGGGACCAGACCCTACTCGATCCTCGCCTGATTTCAATTAGGTTTGATTTTGATTTATTTTATTTCGGTTCATAGTTTCGAGCCAATCCGACTCAACCCGGCCTCCCAGGCCTCGCCCTCCCAGGGCCACACTCGCTCACACCCACTCGGGCACACACCTGCAGGCACACATGCTCGCAACACACACATATGCTCAGATAGGTACAAAAGCTCAGATCGGTAATCGGTGCACTGAGAGCTGATGACTGAACAACCTATGCAACAAATCACTTTTGTTCCCATGCACACACTCGTGAATTAATGATGTGGGACTATGTTCCCCCTTTCCAGACCCAACTTCAACTGATCATAACTTTCTACTCAGAGCTCCAAATCAAGCGAAATAAAGCTTGATGGAAAGCTCTAAGATGGCTCTACAAGATTACAGGGTCAATTTAAGGTTCAGAGGATGTTTTCCTCTTCAATTTGAAGAATGAAATAAAGGGGTTCCTATGGGTAAAATTGGCTGGAAATGATTTTAACGTTAACATAGTCCTCAGATGGACTTTTCTCTCTCATCTAAAGGTCTGAATAGTTAATACAAATGATTTCGCAGCTGCTAGAGTAAGTTCCAAGCTCTCAAGACCTTCAGGAGCAGCAGAGAAGCTCAAAGCTTCTCTGAAAGCTTCAGAGATTGAATTTTCAGACTTAAAATAGATAAATAGACACTTAAGAATGTTATTGATCGATTTAAATAAATTCTAAGGGTTGAAACAGATTGATCTGGGTAGGATTTAAAATCAAAACTCAATAAATGGCACTACTGTTAGTTTGGGTTCAAAAATAACCCAAATTTTCACCAAAATACAGGTCTGAGCTCACTTAAGTTTCTTTTAGATCATTCAACTAGATCTCAAAATCCATTCTATCTCATTAATTCCTCAGCTCAACCTCAGAACTCCATAATCAAACTTAGTTTGACTGTGAAGGCACAAAAATTTGACTTTCTGTTAAAAGCTTCTCCACAGGTAATTAAAACCTCAAATAGAGTCTTCTCAACCTCAGGAATTTGCTCAGCCTCTCATATAGGTGTTTTAACTAATATTTCTAGGATTACAAGCTTGCTACCTAAGCTTAAAAATGTGTTTGTTCGTCAAAGCAATCTAAGAGTTGTGACAGTAATTGGTTCACAGAAATGAACCTAGGGATCAACAATGATGCTTCCAGACTTCTTAAATAGGGCTAGAGCCTATCTGTCACTCATCTCCAACTTTGCTGGAGTTGGAGAAGATGAAGACCTAATAACAACTCCAGATACTAAAATCTCAATTAAAGTACCTTAGCACAATCAGTGATCCTCAAATCATTGATCTGGAGCTTTTCAATAAATTCTAAAGGCTGATGCTCAAGAATGGCTCGCTGGAGCTCCGGTGAGTCTAGAAAATGGCAAAATTGTGTACAGAAAGGTGAATTGTGCCATTTTCAATCTGAAAAGGATCCTGAGGTTGCAAGGAACCTCAGAATCACATTTAATTCCTCATTATCTCTTTATATGTAATTTTTGATAGTGAATTCATTTTGAATGAAAATTGAGTTGGTTAAGGCATGGGACTTGATCTCCCACTCAATTGAGTGGTTGAGACAAGTCAACAGATGTCTGTGATACTAAATATATATTTAACTAATGATTTGAACTACTCCTGAGCCGCCATTGACAGCGACTTCAGGAGTTTAATTAGATTTGAGCGTTTAGGTTATATTTGATATTTATATGTATTATAGTGTCGATTAGGGTCCATAAGTGATGGATAGATGATGGAGAACCCAGTGGAGGTGGAATTAGCTCGACTACTGTCACCATGGACAGTGACAGTAGTCAGTGGAGGTGAAAGATGAATTAGGCAATTAGGTGATTCAATTAAATGATTAAGTGGATTAGAAATGATCGTAGGAGGTAGAGAAAGGTGGACAGTGATTTCAAAAGATGAAATTATGGCTTTGGCAAGCTGAAGGAGTTCGCCTGAGTTGGAGAAGATGACACTGAAATTCTAAAATTACATCTAATCTAACTAACTACCTACCAAACTAAGCTAACCTACTCCTACTCTTACTCCTTCTCCTACTCCTAATCTACTGTTACCTGGACGAAGGGCTCAATAGGGTTCTGCCGAAGTCTCATGGCGAACGACGAAATCAGAGGGTGAAAAGAAGAATCTCTAGTAGGTGGATGTGAGCGAAAGTAGAGGATTCCTTAAGTCGGCGCCTGTGTCAGAGACGCGGCTGACCACGGCGGATCTCCTCGACTGATCAGAATGAATGGAGGAAGTTAGAAAGTGATATGGAAAGTCGCCGGAGTTGCAGACGAATAGCCTATTGGGTCAGCTTAGTGTTAGAAGAGGGAAGGGAGCCAACTTGAGTGAAATCAAAGGGATGAGGGGGTATTTATAGTAGTTGGCGGCGAAGAGAGTGGCGGGGTCTGGCCGAAGAAGGACCTTGAGGAGATTAACCTCCAGCGTCGTCTTCGACGACGATGAGGTTATCTCCCACTAGAAATTAGGATTTTCGGTTAATCCAGATCAGTGGATGAAGAGGAGGTGGTGAGCGCAAGCTGCAAGAGCTTGGACAAAGAAGAATGATGTTGGCAGGGCGGTGATCGCACGGTGGTGTGACTCTCCGTCGCCAGCCATTCATTCGGCTGAACAAGAAGAAGGAAAGGGACTTATGTGTAATAAAAGTTAAGGACTTGTGTGAGAAATAAGGACCCAATTGCAATAAAAAGTAAGGACCAAAATGTAAACCCAGGTTTTGAAGGTTTATTTGAACTTAGATCTTTTTCAGCTTTTTATATATGTTAGTAAATAAGGTAAATATTATGTTTTCACCTTGAATTTAAATTTTTGACCTTTTTAGGTTAATTTATTAGATTAAGTAAAATTACTTAAGTTATTATAAACTTAGGTATACATTATGTTTAAGTTAATTAACTTATTAATTAAGGAAATGGTTAAAAAGATTTCGAGTCCAATTATTAGCTAAATTATTAATAATGTAATTGGATGATAAAATGCCATTTTAAACTTATTTTAAGGTACTTTACTAAATATCCCTTATTCTATAATTAACCCTTATATATTCATAACCTTAGCTAATTAACTAGGAAGACTAGTTAATTAGGGGTAATTAGAGATCATGATGAGTCTCTCATCATACCCCCAAGCCAAAGTTTTGCTAGTCCCTAGCAAAATTAACTAAGACTATGATGATTTAAAGCACTTGGGTTTAAATTATTATAAGTAGTAACTATGTAGAGGAAAGCTTAGGTCAGAAATTTTTAAGTTTAATATAAATGTATAGAGCATATGTGAAAATTTTCATACTTAGACTTATACTTGTAACATTTTCAAAACACACTTAAAATATTTTGTAAACAAGAATTTTACTCTGAATTAGAATTCTTCAAAAATCTCTTAATCTTTGTAACTATTCTTAACTCAAATTAGAATACAAAGTGTTTTAAGGAAACAAAACTTAAGGATTGAGAATTAAATTTTAACTCAAAAAATCAATAGAATTAAGTCAATCCTTTGTTTATGATATTTGACTTTTATCAATATAAGTTTAAGCAAATTAACCAGATACTCATTATTAATCAAACTTAGAGTAGTAAAACTCTAATTTACTAGCCTACAACACTAAGGAATAACTTCTAGACCTAGGATTCTGTCAATTCTTCTCCCTTAGGTCTCAACTTAAAATCTTCAAAACCTAATTTCTTAGGCTTCACTGCCCAATACCAAGGTTCAGTAGCTATGATTGTAAAACATCTTTGCTTAGTGAAGAGAATTATCCTAAAGGCATCCAAAGTTGCAAAAATCGAGATCTTAAGACATCATTTTCCAATCCTAATTATTCCAATTCAAGCCTTTGGCTTGGCCTTACTCAGGTTTGGTTGCTTTCTCCTCACCAGTTTTTTATCCTGAGGTCAACACTTTTTGTGTATATCTCCCCGGTGGACCACTGGGTCTCTTATTCCTAATTTTTTTTCTCCATATTTTTTTTCACTTTTTCTGTAGGTTAGAATACCCATTTGTAGCGAGGTGTTCTTTTTATTTGATGGAACGAAGGGTAGCATCAATTTGTATTGAGATGCTTTTATTTATTATGTGGAAAAATTGCATAAGTACCCTTTTGTAATAAGGCACTTAACTCTAGGGTGTTTTATTTATTTATTTTATTTTATTTTTCTTTCTTTTTTTTTCTTTTCCCCCCTTCTCATTTTTCTTACTAACTTTATTCTCCAAATCCTTTTTCTAGTTGAGTGGCACATCCTTCACCCTTTCAAGAATCACCCTGCGAAAATCCTTGGACTAAAGAGGATTCAAAACTGATCTCTTAACCTCTGCATTTTCACTGATAATTTATGTGTGTGAATTTAGATGTTTAGGTTACTTAGCTCTCAAACTAGAGCTTGGACAACAAAGCCCTTCACTCTCAAGTTCTTCAAATTCTTAGTTTCCTCTTATAGGATCCATCAAGACAAAATTTACCCAGTCTAGTTATCTATCTTTAGCCTGTAAGTCTTGTAAACTAAAATTTTACCAACTCTCTATTTAATTAACTCTGAATATCTAGCTTTTTATTGAACTTTATGATAAAATCAAATTTTCAAAAAGCAAAAGGATTACTTAATCTAATTGATTAGAAAGTTATAATTCAATTCCAAAACTCAAGTTTAAATCTTAACACACTTATTTTCTTAATTCAAGTAAGAATAGAAAAATAAATCTTTAAAAGATTTAAAGATTCCTAATTCAAATAAAACCTTGTTTTAAAAATTTTAGTAACAAAAGAATGTATTTACAAAGTGTTTAAGTAAAAATTTAATTAAGAATTGAATGCTCTTAAATACTCTATATATATTTTATACACATTTTAAACTTCTGACCTAAAAGAAAATTAAGCTCTTAATGAATATATTTATATATATTCTTCTTCTTTTCTTCTTTATTAAAAATGAATATACCCCTCTTATTATTTTTATGAATTTTCTTTTTCAAATTTTTGTATTTATATATTTTTATTTTTATGTATATAAAATTTTCCAATTTTTATGATTTTTTTCAAAAATTTTTCAAATTTTTAAGAAATTTTTAATTTTTAAAAATTTTTTATCATTTTTAGATTTTTATTTTTTTAAAATTTCATGGATATTTAATTTTTATGTATTTTTTATTTTTTAACCCACACTTAAAGTGAAAATTTCACTTCAACACCCCCCAAGCCAATTTTTTTTTTTGAAATAGAAAGGAAAGCTATCGTCTTACGATAGCAATCCGGAGTAGTATATTATATAAACAAGTAAGAGAAATTACAAAAGAGATCCCGAAAAATGTATGAGGGACCAGCACTCTCTTATAATACTTTCACAACATACCAGCCTCTCTTGAAAAGTCTCTCATTTCTTGCAGCCATGTGTACATGTGGCTTCCCTCTCACACCAGACCCATGCTAGATAGAATCCCACTCTGGTAATGGCTCCTGACATGTCCTTCTCCAAATGGCATCAGTGATAAGGAAAGAAGAAAGGAGGTGATTTACATTATCAGTATTCATCTCACATAAAAAACAAACATGGTGATCAGTTCCCAACCTTCTATGTCGCAGATCACTTGTGATCAATCCATCTCTCCTACATAGCCAGAGAAAAATCTGTACCTTGAGAGGAATTTTTAACAACCAGATCTTCTTGTCAATGAAATCGCATCTCCATCCACATTCAAGGCTCAACATTCTATTATAGCCAGATTGGACACTATAAATCCCCTCCCACAGGTATTTGTCCACCACTCCAGGCCTAGGTCTGAAGCTCTTAAGGTCTGAAATTAGCCTTCTCCTTTCTTCCCACAGTCGAGTTGCTCTCCTGCTGGATTCCTCATCAATTAGATTCTAGCTGTTGTTGCTGTAGGACTAGACCCTACTGACAGTGGCATCCTTGTCAAATGCTGTAGCAAAAGTTCTTGGATAGAGCTCCTTCAAGACACCCAACCTAGACCACCCCTTTTTCCAGAAACTGAAGGACCTGCCATCTCTAAGTGACGGTTGCAGCGGGTGGAAATGATCAGCCAATGCCCTTGTCACTGATTTCCAGAAAGGAGAAGGCCTGCTGGGTTGAAGTCTGGATAGCACACTGTTGGATGCACCATATCTGTCTCTGATCAGGACAATCCATGGCTTCAGATCTCCTTGCTAAAGTTTAACAGCCCATTTAAGTAGCAAGGCATCATTAAAGTTTTTCAGGGATTTAATCCCAAGTCCACCCCTATCCTTTGGACAGCAAATCTGATCCCATTTGAGTGGCTGCAAGAATCTGCCCTCATGTTTAGCTCCCTTCCAAAAGAACCTCTTCCTCATCACATCCAACCTTTTCCAAATGGATTTAGGTGCTTTAAATATGGAAAAGTAGAAAACAGGGATGGAGGTGATCATCGAGTTGAGCAAGATAAGTCTTCCACCTTTGGAAAGGAACCTGCTCTGCCATCCATCTAATTTCACTGAGATCTTGTCAAAAAGGCAACTCCAATCACTCTTCTTCATCCTAGAACATCTCAAAGGTAGCCCTAGATATCTGATAGGAAGATTGATGCAGGGAGTCATCAAAATAGTTGCTAAAGCACCTTGTTCCTCCTCAGGTAAGCCAAAGCAGACCAAACTAGACTTCACCCTATTCTACCTCAAGCCAAAGAGCTCACCAAAAATATTAATCATATGATGCAGAGCCAATGCTTCATCCATAGACACTTCAACAAAAAAAAATAGTATCATCTGCATACTGAAGAATGGGAGCCAGATTACTCCTACATGATAAAGAATATCCTCTAATAAGACTAGCTTCAGCAAGATTACAAGCATACCAAGCCAAGATGTCAACTGCCAAATTGAAAATCAGGGGAGCCAGGGGACATCCTTGCCTGATACCACATTGGGGCTGAATCCACGATCCACAGGGCTTTCTATTTATCAAGGGGGTGGAGGCAGTGGTGATGCATCTTTTTACCCAACAGATCCAAGTAGAATGAAAGCCCATTCTTTTAAGCACATCTCACAGATAAGGCCAACTAATGGAGTCATAAGCTTTACGAAAGTCAACCTTCCAAAGGAAGGCCTTGCATTTTCTCTTATGCCAACCACAAATCATCTCTTGGGCCATGATAAAAGATTCTTGTAGAGATCTGCCAGGGAGGAAGGTTGATTGAGCAAGGTGGATCAAATCTTGCAAAATAGGCCTCAATCTATTGGTCAGGACCTTGCCAATCACCAAGTACAAAGAGTTAGAGAGGGCAATAGGTCTGAACTCCTGAAAAGATTTAGCACCCATGGTCTTTGGCAAAAGAAATAGATAGGACCTATTTGTTCTTTCAAAGCCAAAATTGCCAGTCTCAAACTCTCTAATCACATCCATAACCTCAGTGCCCACAATGTCCCATAATTCTTTGTAGAAGAAAACTTGGATTCCATCAGGACCAGGCGATCCTTCACAATTGAGATCCTTAATGGCCTTCAGGACTTCAGCTTTAGACATGGGTTCAATCAGGCTGGATCTCTGAGTTTCAGTAATTTTGGGTAGATCACTAGCTACCATCCTCCAACTGCCCCTACCTGTAGCTCTTGAAGATTCCTTGAAATACGTGATAGCCTCAGCTCTGATATCATAGAGGGAGGTAATTCTCTACCCCTCTTTAACAATTGAAAAGATCAGATTAGTTCTTCTCCTAGAACTGGTAAGCAAGTGAAAGAATTTAGTGTTTGCATCCCCCTCACTTAGCCACAGCTGCCTTGATTGTTCCCTCCAATCCATCTATAGTTTCAGGTCTTCTTCAACCACCACCCCCTGCCACCTCTTTCTATCTGCAAAGTCTAGCTCAGATAGCTGATCCACAGCTTCCTTGGTATCCAGTTCTTGAATCTTCACCAAGGCCTCTCGACGTTTCTGATGTCTGAGGACAGAGACAATATCCCCATATTCTTTCAACATACCATTCAAAGCCACAATCTTAGAAGCCAATCTGAAGGTAGCCGTGCCTTCACACTGCTGTGTCCTCCACCAGCTAGCAAACATGTCTCTGAATCCTGGCTCCCTCAGCCATGATTTCCTAAATTTGAAATAAAAACCAGCCAACACCTATTCACCATTGTCCCATACTAAGGGTGTATGGTCAGAGAAGGGACGTTCAAGACCACAAACAAAGGACATTTGGATGAGATTCATCAGCTCAGCATTGCCAAAAAACCTATCAATCTTAGACATGAGCCCATTACCATTCCTCCAAGTGAATTCAGCACCTGAAGAGGGGAATTCACACAATCCCAAGGCCTGGACCACCAACTGGAATCCAGTGGCAGAGCTGTCCACCACCCCATTAGGTCTGTCACTCCCCATCAAAATACAATTGAAGTCCCCTCCAACAAGCCAAACCCCCCCATTTACAAAGTCTGCAGCCAGGGTCCAATCCTCCCACAGCTCCTGCCTCCTGCTAGGATCATTAGGACCATACACACTTGCCACAAAGAAATCATTATCCCCCTGGCCTCTTTTGAATCTACAAATCAAAAGGTGCCTAACCATAGAAACCTCCTCCAAATGCAGCATATGCTTCTTCCACCAGATGGCACTTCCTCCAGATCTACCATTGGAATTGATCACCACAAGGTCATTTGCAAGACCGGCTCTCATCTCCACCCATGCCCTGTCAGATTCACTGTTAATGTGTGTCTCTTGGAGGATGGCACAGTCAATCTCCCATTCTCGCAGATATCTAAGCACAGACCCCCTCCTACTTCTATTGTGTAACCCACGCACATTCCAGGTAAGAATCCTCATTTGGGAGTCAGGTCTGTCCCCTTCTTAGCTGCAGATGTTCTGCCAACCTTCATCACAGCTACAATGATAGATTCATCCACTTTTTGTGTAGGAGTGTGCCTTCTTAGCCTCAGCTTGTAAGGAGGTTTCCCAATCCTAGAAGTAGAAGGAGTCTTAGACTTCAAGTGCACTACATCAGCCATAGGAGAGCAATGCTGCAAGTCAAAGGAGTTCACAGAGGAATCCACTAGAATAGAATCAGCAGGATCACTAGTAGGAGTTTTTAGGTCCTCAGCCACTGCTTCATTAATTATATTTACTTCCACCCCTTCTTTAGCCACCCCTGCAACTTCCTCTTGGGTCAGAGGTACTCCATCCACATCCTCCAGAGTTTCAATCCTCATCTCCTCAACTCTCAAGCTCCCCACCCCATCTACCAATTCCATACTTTTAGTGTGTTTTTCCATCACCTCCTGACTAGCACAGTTTGGTTGCAAGGAAGGAGCTTTGGTTTTCAGCACCTCAGCATAAGAGGGGGGGTGATGACTTGACTCCACCTCCCTATTTGCCACATGAAAGTTTAATAGGAGCATCCAAGAGCTACCCCCACACCTGAGAATCAGTTTATTAGGGATGGAGCCAGCCCTAATGACATTCACCCTCACTTTCAGAGCACTGGCATCTCCTTCAGTCAGACCAACATCAGCATCCTCAGCCACAGATGCGAACTCGACAACCATATTTTCCACCACCTTCCTAGACCTCAGATGCAAAGGCAGACCTCTGATCTCAAGAGAGCCAGATCTGGAAGCTGCTCTTTGAGTAGGACGCTCAGGCAAAGAACCATCAAAGGGGGATACTAGCCGCCAGATCACTGACAATCCACCCAATTTGCTAGTCTGAAAATAGTACTTCTCTACATCTACCACACCCACATCAAAAAGAACAAAATGCGACGGAGAGATAATCGCAATTTTCCAAGCATCAGTTGATAAGGAAGAGATCTCACCAATTGCCGAACCCTGTCCAACGAAAGAGTACCTGACATCACTTCTCCAATCAAAGCACCACGCAAAACCAGCTCCGCTACCTTAATGTCCTTGGTTAGGGTAATCTCCACATCCATGGTGTGCCCCCCAAGAGTTGAAGGGGGGGTGGAAGGGGCGTCTACGTCGCACCCCTAGGAAGAGAAGGTGCAGTGCACACCCTATCCCCACTACCACCGCGAGATGCCAGGCAGGCGTCTCGCTTGTAACCAAAGCCTCCACAAGCAAGACAAAGCAATGGCCACCGACAGGTCGCCGCCAGGTGCCCTCGAAGCCGACATCTAAAACAAATCACCTCCCTTCGACTTCGGCCCTAGCCACCTTGATAGCCCCTCCTGTCTAGAGTCCTAACTCTATCAGACATCAGGGTGCCTCACGCATTCCTGCGCCAAGACCTTGAGTGCCATACCGCCCATCCATCAGACCCGTCGAAACGTGCGTCGGGCCCCCTCAGGCTGTCGACCATCCTCGTCGGAGTTTCCGGCCCAAAGGAGATTTCAAAATTCGCCGGAGGTTCTCTCTCCTCTCCCTTTATCCTAAGTTGCTCCCTTTTGGGCAAAATTTTACAATGTCCTCATTGTAAGAAGGGTGAAAAGATATTACGCTTCATTTAGTATAGGGTGATGAAAGGAGTTGAAAAGAGGAGATTAAAAATCTCTACGCGGACGATTTTGATTCTGACCAAAGGTCAGAGTGGTCAGTCGGACTAAATGAAGGTAATCAATGAAATATGAAGTGAAATTTTAAATTAAGTGTAGAAGAAAATATAAAAGGTAAAAACAGTAAACAGCTATGTACAAGTGCTAAGTTTTACACCTTCAGTTAGGCGTAAACCCTAGTAAAGAACTCCTAAAAAGAATAGGTATATGGTAAAAATAGAGGAGTTGTGAAAGAATTAATTGAAGAAAACAAATTAAACCACCCAGTCAAAACTCATCCTAAAATTGCCTAGAATAGATCTCATAGAGCCCAAAATCAGATTCTTGTGAAAATCTCAGAAAGATCAGAGTGAAACTCATGAAGAATAGATCTGATTTAGGTTTAAATGTAGAATGTTAAAGATTAAGGCAATTTAAAAATGTTTCCACCAAGTTTAGAAGATCAGCAAAATCAGTTTTGATTCTCAATAATAGGTGGATCATTTTGACACAAAATGGGTTGCTGATGCGGGTTTGTTGGATTATTTTCAGGTAGTACAGATGATGGGTTATGATTAGAATCAAAGGGCTGATTAAGGAAATGGACTTGGTCTTGATTTTGCCTAGGATTTGGTAGATTCCTAGGATTCAGAATTGGCTGAGATGGAAGAGTACCTGGCTGACGAGACTCAGCCAAAAGCGTGATCTGATTTTGTAAATCAGCCAACTTTACCTGACATTGCCTATGGATCTCAGCGAGAGCTTCAGCATTTTGTCGCTGACTCTCTGACATAGCTCTTAAAATTTGGTCTAGCTATGTATCTTTAATAAGCTTAGGGTAATTATGCATACTCATCAGGTTAGGCCTTAAATTTGATTGCTGAGGAGGCAATGGAGGTGGGTTAAAATGGGTTTGATTTGGATAATTTGGTCTTTGATTTTGATTTTGATCAGCCCAAGTAAAATTTCGGTGGCTTCTCCATCCAAGATTATAGGAATTTGAATAAGGGTTTGGTCTTGGAGTGTATCCCTGAATGGTGTTCAAATCAAGAGGATAAAGCATGTTTTCTGCAATAGGAAAGGGTGGGGAAAAGGGTGGGTAAGATTGTGGGACAAAGGTCCCTCCTTGGGTTAGTGAAGGAGTAGATAGAAAACCCAAGGAAGATGGATCTCTAAAATCTAGATTATTAACAAATTACCTCCCTGCAGGAATTTGCAAAACAAGTGAATATGCAGGATTCGTAGCAAGTAGAGGCGTAAGAGTCTTCATTGTGTTTCTAACCTCACCGAGATGCTTTGCTACGATATCGACTTTGTCCAGTTTTTCTGCAATAATCTCTAAATCCTTTGAATTAGATGGATTACCGATCTCGTGGATGCCCTTATGAGGATTTTGATGATTCGTATTCGCACCCCACGTGAATTGCGACATTGATGCATTGTTGATTGAGTTTTCCACCATCCCTTCAAATAATTCTGAAGCAGATTCTGCGTCGCGATTTAGAAAATTCCCTCCACAAGAGGCATCGACTAGATTGTGAATGTCCTCCTGTAAACCATAATAAAAAATGTGCATGAGTTGCCAACGAGGGATGTCATGATGTGGGCATTTACTTTGCAATTCATGAAAATGTTCCCACGCTTCATGAATTGGTTCTCTTTGATTTTGATTGAAAGTATTAATAGCTCGCCTTAAAGCATTGGTTCGACCAATAGGAAAGAATTTCTTCAAAAATGCGGATTCAAGTTCAGCCCAAGTTGAGATTGGTCTTGCTATAGTTCTATATCAATATGCTGCTTTATCTTTAAGGCTAAAAGAGAACATTTTCATTAGTAGGATTTCCCTATTTTGATTTCGAGGACCAAGAGTTTGGGATAAATTTTTAAGATCTTCTATATGTTGAAATGGATCCTCGGATGCAAATCCGTGAAAGTGGGGGATTAAACCTATAATGTTTGGCTTTAATTTAGGATCATTTTCCCTAATAGGTATCCTAACATTAGGCTCTACTTGTGCATTAGATGGGTTATAATAATCTCTAAGTAGAGGCCTTGGATGAGTAATCGATAAATCAGGGTTTTCAAAACCTGCCTTAGGTTGAGGTGGAGGACGGGTTTGAAGAGTCTGTAAATTGTTTAAGGCTGCTATTAATAAATTGATTTGCCTTGTTTGCTCTAGCATCCTAAGATTCTAGTTCAGGAGCACCTCATAACATCAAAAGGTGGCATCTCCCCCTGACCAGAAGAAGAAGGGATCTTGGGATTAAGATTTTGTATTTGATCCATAGAAGTAGATGGATCAAATGGGAAAACCATTGGTTGCTTATCTGCAACCGGCCTAGGATCACCTGCCAACGATGGTGCAGGAGGCGGATGCAAGGATTGCCACTTGTCCATAAACAGAAAATAATGTGCAAGTGCACACACACCACCGATAGCAAAACAACAGCACAAAAACCCACAAAATAGCACAAAAGACATGGGTTTTGCTCTTCTTTCAAAGGAAAGAAGAGATTCCTAAGATACGTAGAGTAATTTGACGCAAGCATTGATTAGCCCACAGTTGTGGGCTATTTAAGTATTTAAGTGCCTAGACATTAGGTTAATTCTAACATTTATTTAGCATAAATTAGGATGTAAATAGATTAATTCATATTTTTAATTTAATTACATATTCCATACATCGCATTCATATTTTAAGTGCATTTAGAATTAGCTTAGAATGGCATTCATCTAATTAGTTAACCAATTAGGTACATTATTTTAGTTAACATAAAAGTTGAGGGTTTGTATACAAATAACCATAACATTTTAATAATATCCTTTATTCTTCTTCTCAGCAACGGCTCGGTGATAACACCACACAAGGGGGTAGTAATTAGGTTGAATATGGCCCATCTTTAGAATAAAAGGCGCAACATAAAGTAGAATAGGAGCATTGCATGCATCAAGTACCAAGATTGCTTATAAACTGTATTAATGACCATTTGTGTAAAGCATTTGTCAAAGCAGGCCTTAGATGAGCAATCGGACCACACGGATGAATTCATAACGACGAACGGAGTCCAACGGACTCAAGATCGGCCAAATCCAACATCCGGAGCTCCCACAATGGGCCCAAGAAATTCTAACCGTTGATCTGGAGATCAACGGCCCAGAGAGCGCCATGTCAGCCTGCCCCCACCGCTAGAGCACCCTCAGCCGGCCAAGGACAAATCTCGGCCATTGATCTCCGATCGAACGGCCGAGATCTGCGCGCTCACCCGCGGTCGCCGCTACAAAGCGCGGGCATGGCGCAACGGTTAGCACGCATGCCCGCATTGCCGCAACGCGCGTTCGAGCCGCACGGAGCAGAAATCAAAGGTGAGCGAAGGGTGCGGCAAAATTGGGCTGCCTGATCAGCAGCGGGCGGCCAGGATAGCGCCACGTGGTGCGATGACAGCTCCCTAGCGCCCACGCGCGCGCGCACGAGGGCTCGAGGCGCGATCTCAGCACGGGTGCCGAAGGCTCTCAGCCGTCCGATCTTCGATTGGACGACTCTCGATCAGCGGCCATGGATTGCGTAGAGAAGAAGACCGGGGCGGGTAGCTGACCGGCAGCAAGAGGGCTTCACCGATGTTTATAGAAGCGGTTTTAGCGACGCTCTGGATGTCGCTAAAGCCCATTCTTCTTTTAGGAAGCCCTTAACTCTATTTAAACCCCCTTCTACCACCATTCAAGGCATACTCTCCCACTTGCAACTACTCCACTCCTCTCCTAGCTAGTTTTAGGCACTCTTGTAATCGCCGGAGACGACGAGCCGCCGACGGAGCCTCCTCCACCGCCGTGGCTGCCTCGTCGCTCTCCACTCTCTCTCTACCTCTCTCTCTCTTTTAAGCTTTCATTTACTTTTGTTGAAGCATGTATTTAATGTTGTAAACCATGAACTATGAATGCATGTTTAATGAAATTAATTTCCGTTCAGTCGCCATTTTAATTTCTGTTTAAAGTGTATGATCAAAACTAAGAGCTTTCTAACCCTAAACTCTCTCTATCTCTCGCTTTTCAAAACCATCTCTTTCGCAAACAAAACTCTGCCTTTTTCGTGACAACAAGTGGTAAACAAAATCCGATTTCCACGCCTCCCTGAGACCGACACTCGGACTCACCTCCGTTTACTTCTTTTAAAACCGACGTATCAAGTGTGACTATAACGACACCTCTTAACACATACGCACTACGGCACGTCAGTTTTTGGCGCCGTTGCCGAGGAGGCAACATATTTGTTTTATCACCTCCATTCCACACATTCTCACATCGTCTAATGCCCTATTTTCCTTTTTACTTGACGGTTGTCGGAATTCGATGCATGGACGGCGAAGCGACGCATCCACGACGGTAGCAAGGGAGTAGGCGCCTCGAGGACCGATAGTGAGTAACCTGTCTCTCATTGTTTGCTTGCTTGAAAAAGCTAAAAAAATTGTAAAAACTGAAAAAAATTGGCGTGGTGTATGATTGCTTGACCCACATCCATAACATATCACCCCACAAAAAAATGTACACTCTAACATTCTGAACAAATTCTTGGAGTGTTCTTTTCTTTTTCTTGAGTGGTGTTTACAAAGCCACCGTTAATTGACCTGGGTCGCACCACTCAACCCTAAAACTCACTCATCTAATAGAAGCTGCATGACCATCAGGATGAGTACACTAGGGTTTTAGAGCCCCTACAAAAGAAAAGGAAATCTACTTTCACAAGTTGTGTGCAGAACTTGACGTGCCCACTGAAACTTGTTTGAAAACATTAAGACATGTCAACCCTAAAAATGTACTAAAGTAGGGATGAAACACTAAAAGACACCACATCTTAACAAATCCTTGCTTGAAAACCATGTTTTGCTAGAAGCACACACTTTGAAAGTGGAAAATTAAGAGGCACCACCCCAATCAACGCCTCATCACATCACCCTAAGCACAAGCACTATCCTAACCCTTTAAAACTGAGTAGACGTGCCCTAAGCAGGACTGAGTTAAGTCTCAAAAGGTGAGGTTTTGTTTGCTAGGCACTTGGCTTTCATTCCCTTGGTAGAATCTGGTGACTAGGCTGCGGAGCAGTGTCAAACGACCGCGGTTGTGGGGTCTATGGAACCGGAGGCGCAAACCAAAGGAAGAACCTTCCCTGCAATCCCCTCGTAATCAACCTGGCCAGATTAGCCTTGGGAAGGGGAGTCCAGTGCTTACGGACTTAATCACCCTTTGTGAGATTTCTAGGTCTCCTAAGGAATACACCATAGGGATTAGGCTTGAGTGCTTGATTGAAACATATTTCTCGCATCTGTCACCCTCCGCATCCCCTCCTGTTCTTCTCTAGTGTATGCACGGGAGGCTCTCACTGCATCCCGAATTGTGTGTTTTGGGGCAGGAATCTAGGCAACGTAATTCTGTTGAAAACATGGCTGAACCTAGGGTAGATGAGGCTGAAGATCAACCCCCACCAGACGATATGGCCATCATCCAAGCTCAAATCAATGCTAACCATCGGCTTCAGCAACAACAAATCCACACCATCATGCAAGCCATACAACGGTTACAGAACCTGCAAGAACAACCACCACCTTTCCACGACATACCTGGACAACCACCACTTGATTTACTGCCATTTCAAGACCAGCCAAGACCTCTCCGTGATTTCTATAATCCCTCTGCTATTAGAGTCGAGCCACACCTTAGGATCCCCGAGGGGGAGATGATTTAGAGTTGAAACCAAACGTCTTAAGTTTGATCCAGAGCCACTTTCATGGAAGCTCAAATGAGGATCCCTTTCAACACCTAAAGGGTCTCGACCGCATAGCACGAATGGTGAAACCTAGGAACATTAGCCTTGACATTGTTCTAATCAAGATGTTCCCTTTCTCATTAAGAGACAAGGCTTCTCATTGGCTTAGAACCCTAGGTAGACCCATCACCACCTGGGAAGAACTGAGGCATGCATTTTTAAAGAAAATCTTCCCCATAGGAAAGACCAATGCCCTCAGAAGAGCTATCACTACCTTCACACTCCAGGGTGGGGAACAATTTCATGAGGCGTGGGAAAGATTTAATGAACTTTTGAGGAAATGCCCACACCACGAAGTCCCAAGGTGGCAATTGGCCCAGATCTTTTACCACGATCTGGATAGCAACCTACGGAACTTCGTCGATGCCTCATGCGAGGGAAACTTCCTAAACAAAGGTGAGGAGAGCGCGTTTGAGCTCTTTGAGTCTATGAGCGAGAATTTGCTCAACAATGCCTCCATGAACCAGTTTAACAGGTCCAGTCAACCCCGTGGCGGGATTTATAAGGTGCAAGCAAATTCTGGAATGGTTGACATGGACATCATTGCCAAAAAGTTAGATCGAGTGGAATTGGTGGACAAAAAGATTGATGAGCTACTGAATCAGACCAGGAACCCCTTGCAGACTTTCTCCCTAGCAAAGGGAGCACATAATGTTGACTTGGTCCAGCCCTTCACCCAACTGAACCTGGAACAACCCCCGACCACGTTCTAGGGAGGGACCTTTGCTCCCTCGACCCTTGATTACTCCCTTCCCTCTTCATCAACATCGGCTATCTTAGAAGATGTGCAAGCCGTCCAAGGTTATGCGAAACCTGACCCTTTCTCCAACACTTACAACACCGGCTGGCGTAATCACCCCAACTTTGGTTGGACAAACCAGAAACCACCGCAATTCCAAAACCAGCCCAGGACAAACCAGCAGCCACACTTGCCCCCATTAGCAAGGACCACTAGTTAGACCCCAATATAACTAGAATAGGGCGGCCCCTTCCCCACAAAACCAAATGGATACCTTAATAAAGATGATGGCTAACATGAACCAGAAACATCAAGAGGAAATGGCCTTGGTAAAGGGATAGTTAAGCCAACTCTTGGACTGTAAACAGCAAGGATCTCTACCTTCCCAACCACAACCGAACCCGCGAAACATAATTAACAGAGGCCCCAAGTCGCAAGGGTTCCAAGGCAATCCCGGGCAGGCTCACATGGTCCAGCCAGCCCCACAAACACCTCCTGGGTTTGGCGCTTCTTCATCCTCGTCTTCTCAAGGATCACCCCATGACCCCAATGCCTCTACAAATGCTGTGACCTTGAGAAGCGGCACCAAAACCCAGGATCCCAAATGGCCGACTCTCCCCGAGACTTTACCTGTTGAAATACCCGACTCAGAAGAGGCACCAACCAAGGACCCAGACATGGAACCAATCCACATTCAGACGCCATACCCTGAGGCCTTGGAGACAATCAAGAAAAAGAAGAATACTATGGAAACTGAGGAGCTGTTGGAAATTTTTAAGCAAGTACAATTTAATATTCTGCTCCTAGAAGCCGTCAAACACATCCCCGCTTACGTCAAGTTCTTAAAGGATGCCTGTGCACCCAAGCGTAAGCCGAGACCTCAAGCACCTAGGAAGGTTGTACTCTTTGAGCAAGCGAGTTCCATGATATCAAGCAACCTTCCACTCAAACGAACTGACCTAGGAGCGCCCCTGATTTTTTGCAATATTGGGGACATGACATTTGATAGAGCGCTCCCGGACCTAGGTGCTTCTATCAACCTAATTCCAACAACTTTGTACCACCAATTTGGTTTTGGGGAGCTGACACCAACCCCTGTCACCATCCAGCTGGCAGATAGATCAGTGAAAACCCCGAAGGGGGTTGTCGAGGATGTAATTGTACGGGTCAAGGACTTCTATTTCGCAATCGACTTTTTGGTGCTCGACATGGAAGTCCCTGAAAAATTACAGAATGCACCCATAATCTTAGGCAGACCTTTCTTAGCTACGGCTAAAGCAAACATCGACTGCGACACGGGATGTGTGGAAATCGCCTTCGGAGACAGGAAAATGCAATTGGATATCTTCCGGGCGACAAAGTCTTTTGATTGCGATTACATTGAGGAACATGATCCCGTGGAAACTTTAATCGAGGAATGCCTTACCCTCAGTTCTGTCTCAGACCACCAAACCCATAGTTCTAACCCGTCACCATCATTACCCGTGGACCTCTGTAAGGCTAAGTATCATCACATGACACCATTTGAAGAGATCGATGTTGATCAACTACCGCCCTTTCCATTCCCATCGACTGTGGTCCCACCCGCACCTGAACTTAAACCATTGCCCGAGAATCTCAAGTACGTCTTCTTGGGACCTGACCAAACCTTCCCAGTGATTATTAATTCCCATCTAACCAAGGATCAAGAACTAAGGTTGATTGCAACTCTTTCAGAACATCGGGCCGCCATTGGTTGGACCATCTCGAATCTAAGAGGAATTAGCCCCACGTATTGCACCCACAAGATTTACCTGGAAGACGGGGCCCGACCTTCCCGCCAGATGCAGAGACGGTTAAACCCTAACATGCGGGAGGTCGTTAAAAAAGAAATTATCAAGTGGCTCGACGCTGACATCATCTACCCTATCTTTGATAGCCCCTGGGTGAGCCCCACTCAAGTGGTTCCAAAGAAGGCTGGGCTCACCGTTGTCACTAATGATCATGGCGAATCCATCCCCACCCGCACCACCACCGCATGGCGGGTGTGTATTGATTATAGGAAGCTTAATGAAGCCACTAAGAAGGGCCACTTCCCCTTGCCATTCATTGACCAAATCCTTGAAAGATTGGCAGGGCAGAAGTATTTTTGCTTCCTGGATGGATATTCAGGATATAACCAAGTCACAATTGCTCCGGAAGATCAGGAAAGGACCACATTCACTTGCCCGTATGGCACGTTTGCATTCCGTCGAATGCCATTCGGGTTATGCAACGCACCTGCGACCTTGCAGCGTTGCATGCTAGCCATTTTTTCAGAAATGGTGGGTGAATACTTGGAGGTCTTTATGGATGATTTCTCTGTATTCGGGAATTCATTCGACCATTGTTTGAGCAACTTAGAGAAAATCCTGAAACGATGTATCGAGGTTAACTTGGTGTTAAGTTGGGAAAAGAGCCATTTTATGGTTCAAGAAGGAATTGTCCTCAGACACATCGTTTCGCATAGGGGCATCGAGGTAGATCGAGCTAAGGTTGATTTAATTTCCAAACTTCCTCCACCTAGTTCGATCCGGCAGATTCGCTCTTTCCTAGGACATGTTGGCTTCTACCAAAGGTTCATCAAAGACTTTTCCAAACTTTCCAAACCCTTGACCGACCTTCTAGCCAACGACGCCACTTTCCACATGTCTCCTGATTGCATCCAAGGCTTATCATACCCTCCGGGACCTAGTCTCCACCGCACCTGTACTTCAACCCCCAAACTAGTCCCAGGATTTTGAGATTATGTGTGACGCATCAGATTTTGCCATAGGCGCTGTCCTGGGACAAAGGCAAGACAAGAAGCCCGTGGTGATCTACTACGCGAGTAAAACGTTGGACGAGGCCCAACGTAATTATACGGTCACAGAAAAAGAGTTTCTCGCTGTAGTCTTTGGACTAGAAAAATTCCGATCATACTTGCTGGGATCCCACGTAACTATCTACACCGACCATTCAGCCATCCGGCACCTGTTGGCCAAAAAGGACGCAAAACCCAGGCTCATCAGATGGATCCTGCTTTTGCAGGAATTTGACCTGGAAATCCGAGACAAAGCCGAATTGAAAAATGTGGTGGCTGACCACTTGTCAAGACTTCATCCAGACCACATTGGACCCTCCCTATCTCTATCTGATACCTTCCCTGATGAACACATCCTAGCCGTGCAAGATAAGAAAATGCCATGGTATGCTGACTATGTCAACTACCTGGTTATAGGACAAACCCCGCACAGCTGGTCCAGACAGCAACGGGACAGGTTCTTGGCTGAGGCCAAGCACTATTTTTGGAATGATCCCATGCTGTTTTGCCTCTGTGCTGATCAGATCATCAGGAGGTGCATCCCCGAAGACGAAGTTCAGAGTGTGCCTTCCTTTTGTCATGACCAAGCATGTGGCGGCCATTTCTCTGGCAAGAAAACAGCTACAAAAGTTTTGCAGTCTGGATTTTATTGGTCGTCCCTATTTAAGGATGCACACATCTTTGCCAAGACTTGCGCACGATGCCAAACACTAGGGACCATGACCAAGAAAGATATGACGCCCCTTCAGCCCATTTTGATTGTCGAAATCTTCGACGTTTGGGGTATCAATTTTATGGGCCCCTTTCCACCATCCAACGGCTTTGAGTACATCCTGGTCTCGGTAGACTATGTTTCCAAATGGATTGAAGCCGTCGCCACTCGACGATGCGATCACAAGACGGTCATGGACTTTGTGAAGAAGAACATCTTTTCCCGATTTGGAAGACCCAAGGCCACGATCAGTGATGGTGGAAGCCATTTTATCCATTCCCAATTCCGTGCCCTACTTAGAAAATATGGGGTAAACCACCGCATTGCCACCCCATATCATCCACAAACAAATGGGCAGACTGAGGTCTCAAACAGACAAATCAAGAACATTTTACAGAAGACTGTGAGACCTGACAGGAAAGACTGGTCCACACGACTTGATGATGCTCTGTGGGCATACAGGACCGCTTTTAAGACCTTGATAGGCATGTTGCCTTATCGCTTGGTCTTTGGCAAAGCGTGCCATCTCCTTGTAGAATTGGAACACCGGGATTACTGGGCTGTCAAGCAATGTAACATGGATCCCCAGTTAGCCGGTGCGCAAAGGACGCTTCAATTATCTGAGCTTGAAGAAATTCGTCGGGACGCCTTTGACAATAGTCGACTATATAAGGAGAAAATGAAAGCCGTTCACGATCGACTCATTCATAGAAAAACCTTTGAGCCGAACCAACAAGTCTGGCTATTTGATGCACGCCTGAAACTCTTCCCAGGGAAACTTAGGTCCAAATGGACAGGACCATTTCAGGTGGTCAAGCCCTATTCTAATGGGGCGGTTGAAATCACTGATCTTAACACTAGGCACACTTTTACAGTTAATGGTCAAAGATTGAAGCATTTCCTGGCCCAGGTACCCCCCAAGGAAAGTGTCACCCTCATTGAGGGCTGACAACAAGCACTGCCCAGCTGGAGGCGTTAAACTCAGAGCTTCCTGGGAGGCAACACAGAGGATTCAGACTGATCTGGTAGTTTAAGTCACTCAGGTACTATTTTTTTGAACCCTTTTGCATCCATGTATTTGCCAATGAGGACATTGTCCAACTTAAGCATGGGGGGGATGGTAAATTGCATAATCTTGAGCTTAATTAATCAATCTGAATTAAAGAAAAAAAAAGGATAAATTTAGGAAGAAAACTTAGGTATTAGAAACTTGTCAATAGTGGGAAATAATACAAAAAACATTTAAACACTTAGACTTTTCAGGCCTTCAGGCTTAATCAGCCCTGGTGTCCGTTAAAATATGGATTTAGCGGCGAATCCTTGCAACTTTAAGCTATTCTAATCCACCTACTAAATAAGGTAATAAGTATACGATTTATCAACTCACCCTCTAACTCAGGAAAACTTTGAGTCTAAGCATCTGCACACATTTTTGCACTGACTCACTTCTCGGAGATTTTAATAGAAATTGGGTAGCTAATGAATTCTCTAGGGTGGTATGGCTGGCAAGTTGTCGTGGGTAACAACCCATTGGCAGGTTTTCCAGAACCCAGCCACAGGCCATTTCCTTTTCGCTGCCTCTAGGTACATTTGAGATCAGGGAAGCCACCTACGAAAAAAGAAAAGAAAAGAAAAGAAAATAAACCACACTTCACCGCACAAGTATGGTTGGCAAGTGATCGTGGGTAACAGCCCATTGGTCGGTTGTCCAGAGCCCAGCTTAATAATTGCACAAAAAAGACCAAAACACCTAAGGAAGAAGCGGGGAAGTAATACAAGCCGGGGAGATATACACTGGAAAATCCTTGTGTTGACCCCAAGTAAAACAAATGTAGGGAGAAAGCTACCAATCGAACAAATACACCTTCAGGCAAAAATTTATTTTCTTTTTCTGTCACCTAGAGGCGTAGAAAATTGAAGTCTGTCTCAATTACCGTTAAGTGAGTCTATCACAACATTCACACCAAGATGCTTAGCACTTAGGGTTTTAACCGAGTTTTGGGTGGGTTGGGTAGCCGTGGAAAGTTACCAACCCACACTGAATTTCGAAAAAAATTCTAAGAAAATATACATACGTATACATATGTACATTAAAGCAAGGATTCGGGCGATTCGTATTTTGGCAGACACTCGGGCGCTGCTTAGTCTTTGTAGATTAAGATCTTCGTATATTTCCTCTTATTGACAAGTAACGAAGTGCCTAAGCAATTACTTCTTGAATTCTCCAAGGAAATAAAGGTTAGAATAAACCTTGCTAGGGACTGGCAAGGAGTAAGCATGGGGGTATGATGACACCACACAAGGGGGCAGTAATTAGGTTGAATATGGCCCATCTTTAGAAGAAAAGGCGCATCATAAAGTAGAATAGGAGCATTGCATGCATCAAGTACCAAGATTGCTTATAAACTATATTAATGGCCATTTGTGTAAAGTATTTCTCAAAGCAGGCCTCAAATGAGCAATCGAACCGCACAGATGGATTCAGAACAACGAACGGAGTCCAACGGACTCAAGATCGGCCAAATTCGACATCCGAAGCTCCCACAATGAGCCTAAGAAATTCTGACCGTTGATCTGGAGATCAACGGCCCAGAGAGCGCCACGTCAGCCCGCCCCCACTGCTAGCGCACCCTCAGTCGGCCAAGGACAAATCTCGGCCGTTGATCTTCGATCGAACGGTCGAGATCCGCATGCTCGCCCGTGGTCGCCGCTACAAAGCGCGGGCATGGCGCAACGGTTAGCGCGCACGCCCGCATCGCCACGATGCGCGTTCGAGCCGCACATAGCAGAAATCGAAGGCGAGCGAAGGGCGCGGCAAAATTGGGCCTCCCGATCAGCAGCGGGCGGCCAGGATAGCACCACGCGGCACGACGATAGCTCCCTAGCACCCACTCGCGTGCGCACGCCGGGCGGAAACGTGCACACGCACGCGGGCCCGAGGCGCGATCTCAACGCGGGCGCCAAAGGCTCTCAGCCATCCGACCTTCGATCAGACGGCTCTCGATTAGCGGCCACGGATCGCACGGAGAAGAAGACCGGGGCAGGCAGCTGACCGGCGGCAAGAGGGCTTCACCGACATTTATAGAAGCGGTTTTAGCGACGCTTTGGATGTCACTAAAGCCCATTCTTCTTTTAGGAAGCCCTTAACTCTATTTAAACCCCCTTCTACCACCATTCAAGGCATACTCTCCCACTTGCAACTACTCCACTCCTCCCCTAGCTAGTTTTAGGCACTCTTGTAATCGCCGGAGACGACAAGCCGCCGACGGAGCCTCCTCCACCGCCGTGGCTGCCTCGTCGCTCTCCACTCTCTCTCTACATCTCTCTCTCTCTTTTAAGCTTTCATTTACTTTTGTTGAAGCATGTATTTAATGTTGTAAACCATGAACTATGAATGCATGTTTAATGAAATTAATTTCCGTTCAGTCACCATTTTAATTTCTGTTTAAAGTGCATGATCAAAACTAAGAGCTTTCTAACCCTAAACTCTCTTTATCTCTCGCTTTTCAAAACCGTCTCTTTCGCAAGCAAAAATCCGCCTTTTTCGTGATGACAAGTGGTAAACAAAATCCGATTTCCACACCTCCCTGAGACCGACACTCGGACTCACCTCCGTTTACTTCTTTTAAAATCGACGTATCAAGTGCGACTATAACGACACCTCTTAACACATACGCACTACGGCACGTCACTCGGCTGTCGCTGCAACGCCTCCAGCCGCACTAAAAGCACATTCATGGATCAGCGGAGAAGGTGGATCTGCTCCCACCTCTCCATTAAAATTTGTGCAGGCAGCTACAAAAGGAGGAGAGAGGCTGCTGAGTGGAGGAGGCCTCCACCACCGACCCACCACTGTGCAGAGAGATCTTCTTTCTTCCATTTCACATTACCGGCCTCAACTGTGGCGACGAGTCTCCACCACCGTGGGCGTGTGGTGTGACAGGCCACACTGCCATCCGGAGCTCGTCCGCATTACCGTGAGCACCTCGCCATGCACTGCCCTCGCCGTTTTCATCAACAACCACCGTCGCTGCAATCATCTTTTCAGTCACTTAAGATGTCCGGGAAATTTCTCGGATGTCTGAAGCCACCCCCCACTCCAGCAGCAACCACCCTCGCCCACTTCACCTCCAGCACCTGAACCGCAGCCCTCGCCCGCTCACTCCACGTCCGCTCGCACGCCCTCCAGCCGCACGCAAGGTGGGCACAGCTTACAGCCACCTTCGCCGGAGGTCGCCTGGCTGGCTCCGGCCACCGCGCGACACATCGCCACCATCGCTTCGAAGCCCTCAGTCCAAGGAACTTCCTCCAAGCTTCCCTCGTCCGGCTGTCCACTCCTCGTCGCACACGGCCAAGGGGAATAAATCCCTTGTTTTGCTATAGTAACATGGCCATTAATAATTACATTTTCTTCCATTATCAATTTTTAATGATATTTTATTGATTCTGCATTGCGACAAATATCCTCTAGTTATTCAGAATTGCTATTTAGCATGATTTCTTGATTCAACCTTAATCTGAAGGCAATTTTGGCTTGATTCTTGTCCAAACTAACTATGAATAAACGTTTTTAACCGGTGCGAATTTAAATACGTCATTGCCTCCCTGTGGATACGACTCGCTCTTCTGTGAGTGGTTATTTCTTTTTAAATATTGATTAGTCGATTTTTCCACCACATAAAACTACAAACGACTTTAAAGCGAACAATCGACTCATCAAGCATATAGAGTAACCGTATCAAAATACGTGTCCTAATCCGTGTCTATGCAAGTGCGTACCTGAAAGCTCAAAGGTCTAACGTCTAGGATCGAGATCGCTCACTACTGGCTCCCTAGGGCTCTAGTAGTGAGACAGATTTGTTGATCTTCGACCAAAGTCCTAAGAGGTGCAAAGCGGAGAGATAGAAAAATAGACTCGTGTGACTCTAGTGATCGCACTGTGTGCGCGATAGCATGCAACTGACGATAGCGATTGAAAAACCCGCATGCATTCTGCAATCAGATTTAAGTCGCAAATTTTTACTTCCTCTTTTTAATTAATCTTTTTCAAAAATATATCAAGTAAAATACAATGGCCGCTTTTTAGATCTTTTCAAACAAAAATATGTGGTCTTTTTAATATCTCAAAGGACAGGGATCTACGTGGGATTTCTCGTGTTTTCCTGCTGATGCGAGAAAAACAGTTAAAATTTCCCAAGTCATATTTGAACTAATTACTAGCAGATAATATGTACTCCTAAGAGTCTATGCCTATGTATATGCTGCTGCTAGTCAGAAAAAGATGTATTTCTTTTTACTTTTTTATTTTTTAAATACAACAATACAAAAGACTAAGACTAGAAATACTCACAAAAGGAAGAAACGACAAAACACAAAAATAGTTTCCCGCCTTCTCCTGAGATTACCCGTAGAGGTAAACCTAAAAAGAAGATAGAAAATAAAAACAAAAACAAAAAAAAAATAAAACACAATTAATTAGTGATAACACCACGCAAGGGGGTAGTAATTAGGTTGAATATGGCCCATCTTTAGAATAAAAGGCACAACATAAAGTAGAATAGGAGCATTGCATGCATCAAGTACCAAGATTGCTTATAAACTGTATTAATGGCCATTTGTGTAAAGCATTTGTCAAAGCAGGCCTCAGATGAGCAATCGGACCGCACGGATGGATTCAGGACGACGAACGGAGTCTAACGGACTCAAAATCGGCCAAATCCGACATCCGGAGCTCCCACAATGGGCCCAAGAAATCCTGACCGTTGATCTGGAGATCAACGGCCTAGAACGCGCCACGTCGCCCCGCCCTCACCGCCCGTACGCCCCCAAGCCAGCCAAGGACGCATCTCGGCCGTTGATCTTCGATCGAACGGCCGAGATCCGCGCGCTCGCCTGCGGTCGCTGCGACAAAGCGCGGGCGTGGCGCAACGGTTAGCGCGCACGCCCGCGTTGCAGCGACGCGCGTTCGATTCGCGCGGAGCGAAAATCATCTGCGGGCGAAGGGCGCGGCAAAATTGAGCCGCGCGATCAGAAGCGAGCGGGTAGGATCGCGCCACGCGGCGCGACGACAGCGCCCCACCTCCCACGCGCGCGCGCACGCCGGGCGGAAACGCGCGCGCGCACGCGCGCACGCCGGGCGGAAACGCGCGCGCGCACGCGCGCCCGAAGCGCGATCCTAGCACAGGCGCGGGAGGATCTCAGCCGTCCGATCATCAATCGGACGGCTCTCGTTCGACAGCCACGGATCGCGCCTGAAGAGAGAGAGGGGCGGGCGGCTGACCGGCGGCAGAAGGCCTTCACCGACGTATATGGAAGCGGTTTTAGCGACGTTCTGGATGTCGCTAAAGCACATTCTTCTTTTAGGAAGCCCTTAACTCTATTTAAACCCCCTTCTACCACCATTCAAGGCATCCTCTCCCACTTGCAACTACTCCACTCCTCTCCTAGCTAGTCTTAGGCACTCTTGTAATCGCCGGAGACGACGAGCCGCCGACGGAGCCTCCTCCACCGCCGTGGCTGCCTCGTCGCTCTCCACTCTCTCTCTACCTCTCTCTCTCTCTTTTAAGCTTTCATTTACTTTTGTTGAAGCATGTATTTAATATTGTAAACCATGAACTATGAATGCATGTTTAATGAAATTGTTTTTCATTTAGTTGCCTTTTTAATTTCTGTTTAAAGTGCATGATCAAAACCAAGAGCTTTCTAACCCTAAACTCTCTCTATCTCTCGCTTTTCAAAACCGTTTCTTTCGCAAGCAAAACTCCGCCTTTTTCGTGACAACAAGTGGTAAACAAAATCCGATTTCCACGCCTCCCTGAGATCGACACTCGGACTCACCTCCGTTTACTTCTTTTAAAACCGACGTATCAAGTGCAACTATAACGACACCTCTTAACACACACGCACGAAGGCACGTCAGTTTTTGGCGCCGTTGCCGGGGAGGCAACGGATTTGTTTTATCACCTCCATTCCACCTTCATTCTCATATCGTCTAATGCCCTACTTTCCTTTTTACTTGACGGATGCAGGAATTCGGCGCATGGACGACGAAGCGACGCATTCCACTATGGTAGCAAGGAAGTAGACGCCTCGAGGACCGATAGTGAGTACTCTCTCTCTCTCATTGTTTGCTTGCGTGAAAAAGCTAAAAAAAAATCATAAAAACTGAAAAAAATTGGCGTGGCGAATGATTGCTTGACCCACATTCTTAATACACCACCCTACAAAAAAATGTACACTCTAATATACTGGACAAATTCTTGGAGTGTTCTTTTCTTTCTCTCTTGAGTGGTGTTTGCGAAGCCACCGTGAGTTGACCTGGGCCGCACCACTCAACCCTAAAACTGACTCATCTAATAGAAGCTGCACGATCTTTAGGATGAGTACACTAGGGTTTTTAGAGCCTCTACAAGATAAAAAGGAAATCTACTTTCACCAAGTTGTGTGTAGAACTTGACGTGCCCATTGAAACTTGTCTGAAAGCATTAAGACACGTCAACCCTAAAAAACACTAAAGTAAGGATGAAACATTAAAAGACACCACACCCTAAAAATTCTTGCTTGAAAACCCTGTTTTATAGAAGCACACACCTTGAAAAGTGGAAAATTAAGAGGCACCACCCCAATCAACGCCTCATCACATTACCCTAAGCACAAGCACTATCCTAACCCGTTAAAACTGAGTAGACGTGCCCTAGGCAGGACTGAGTTAAGTCTCAAAAGGTGAGGTTTTGTTCGCTAGGCACTTGGCTTTCATTCCCTTGGTAGAATCTGGTGGCTAGGCTGCGGGGCAGTGTCAAACGACCGCGGTTGTGGGGTCTATGGAACCGGAGGCGCAAGCCAAAGGAAGAACCTTCCCTGCAATCCCCTCGTAATCAACCTGGCTAGATTAGCCTTGGGAAGGGGAGTCCAGTGTTTACGGATTTAATCAACCTTTGTGAGATTTCTAGGTCTCCTAAGGAATACACCATAAGGATTAGGCTTGTTTGTTTGATTGAGTGCACAACTCTCTCTCATCTGTTCTTCCCGCATCCCTCCATTTCTTCCATGGATTTCAATGCCTATCCATCTTACCTAAATTACCCCCAACAGGATTTGTATGCTAACCCAAGTAGACCATACCCACAGCCGACTTGGGCTAACCAACCACCAAGTTGGGGATGCAACCTAGAATATCCCTCTTGGCCCAACTATGACCAAACCACACCAACCTCTTATTGGAATACACCCAACATAGCCACCCAAGGGTACGATTCAAATCATGGGGCTCCATATCTCGATTGTCCTCACGATGCCTCCTCATTTAGGTCCGACCCGCTCTACTGTGATAGGACCTACACTTTAGGAGAACACCAAGAACCCTACCCATCTCAAGATAATAACCAAGAAAGGTCATCTGAATTCAACAACCTTGCCTACTTGACCTTTGGATTAGAAGGAGTTCTAGACAAATGGAAATCAGAAAATGATCAGAAATCTAGGCAAGCCCAGGATCATCAACCTCTGATTTGGTCCCCTGATGAAGAATCTGACTGGGAGGAAGACTTTAGAACCTCAACTATTCTGGAGTAGGACCAAACAGAGAATGGTTCCTCTTGAAGAACTGGACCCTGAACATGACAGAATAGAGGACCCACCCAAGAACCTAAACACCAATATGGATTCTGATCCACAACCTCAACCATACTCTCTTAACCTGGATTTCAAGGAGGAAATCCAAAGGACACCAAATGACACCATGTCAATTCTTGATAACCTCCAGTTAGAACTACACAGACAGAATCAAGAATTGGTTAAAGGGCAACATGCCATGTTGGAGTTGTTCCAACAATTGGGGGAAGAAGGCCAAAGAAAGCTGTTGCATACAACGCCATTCATGGAATTCATAAAGCAAGGACCTACCATGATCAATTGGACTACACCTAGTCATCCTGATTTGGTTCAGTCCACCATTGATACCCCTCAGGAGTTGGATAGCTCAGTGGATAAGGAAAGTAAGGATTCCTTGGAGCACAATTTGGGGAGCATTGAGAACAAACATCAGGAGGAAACTGAGAAGGTGAGGGGAGAGACCTTGGAATCTGAATCTAATCAGCTCAAGACAAGTAATCCGGTGGGAGTAGCAGCCAATGTCGGAAATGGAGAATGGAGTTACAATTTCAAAGAAATTGATTATGAATCGGTTAGAATCCCCATCACAAATTTGGAGGAGGGCCGAGAGAAAGAATATGATCTAGAGGATGAAATTGACCCTACCTCTAATGCAACCCCAAACAGTGAATCTGATACAAAGGAGGTTGAAGAAAATATTCTTGAGATCAAGGGCTTGGAGGGAATGAGCAATGAAATCATAGTTGCGGAAGAGATGGATTCGTCTTTGAAGAGAAGACTCATGCTTGGTTGTAGGGCTCAGTATGAAACTCTGGACTTTGTTACTTGCCCTACCAGAATAAAGATCCCGCAACCCGAATGCACTAGAATTGATACACTTTCGATGGATTACAATTTTATGGGGACACAAGCTGAATATAAGACCTACATCTTTAGTGTTTGGCATGTCATATTTGGGGTGCGTTCGTCCACAGCAACTTGTTTGCATGCCCACAAACTAAGAGAGGATCTGACACGGGCATGCATGATATATCTGTTACAGAATTCCCGCCCCTTAGGAACGGGACTCCACCACAACCTTATCCGCATCTGTGGACTTCTGATTTTGGGTCTGGTTAATTTTGAACATACCTTCTTGACCCAAGTCATTCCTATTTGTGCACCGCCCAGCTGGAGGCGTTAAACTCAGCGCTTCCTGGGAGGCAACCCAGCGGATTCAGACTGATCTGGTAGTTTACGTCACTCAGGTACTATCTTTTTGAACCCTTTTGCATCCATGCATCTGCCAATGAGGACATTGTTCAACTTAAGCATGGGGGGGATGGTAAACTGCATAATCCTGAGCTTAATTAATCAGTCTGAATGAATAAATTAATTGATTAAAAAAAAAAAAATGAATTTAGGAAGAAAAACTTAGGCATTAGAAACTTGTCAATAGTGAGAAATAATACAAAAATAACTTAAACACTTAGACTTTTCAGGCCTTCAGGCTTAATTAGCCCTGGTGTCCATTAAAATATGGATTTAGCGGCGAACCCTTGCAACTTTAAGCTATTCTAATCCACCTAATAAATAAGGTAATAAGTATACGACTTATCAACTCACCCTCTAACTCAGGAAAACTTTGAGTCTAAGCATCTACACACATTTTTGCACAGACTCACTTCTCGGAGATTTTGACAGAAATTGGGTAGCTAATGAACTCTCTAGGGTGGTATGGCTGGCAAGTTGTCGTGGGTAACAGCCCATTGGCAGGTTGTCCAGAACCCAGCCACAGGCCATTTCTTTTTCACTGCCTCTAGGTACATTTGAGATTAGGGAAGCCACCTACGTAAAAAAAATAATAATTAAAAAAAAAAAAAGAGAAAAGAAGAAAAGAAAATAAACCACACTTCACCGCACAAGTATGGCTGGCAAGTGATCGTGGGTAACAGCCCATTGGTCGGTTGTCCAGAGCCCAGCTCAATAATTGCACAAAAAAAGAAGACCAAAAACACCTAAGGAAGAAGCGGGGAAGTAGTACAAGCCGGGGAGATATACACTGGAAAATCCTTGTGTTGACCCCAAGTAAAATGAACGCAGGGAGAAAGCTACCAATCGAACAAATACACCTTCAGGCAAAAATTTATTTTCTTTTCCGGTCACCTAGAGGCGTAGAAACTCAAAGTCTGTCTCAATTACCGTTAAGTAAGTCTATCACAACATTCACACCAAGATGCTTAGCACTTAGGGTTTTGACCGAGTTTTGGGTGGGTTGGGTAGCCGTAAAAAGTTACCAACCCACACTGAATTCTAAAAATTCTAAAAAGACATATATAGATATATACGTATACATAAGTATAGTTATATATATACAAAGCAAGGATTCGGGCGATTCGTATTTTGGCAGACACCCGGGCGCTGCTTAGTCTTTGTAGATTAAGATCTTCGTATAGTTCCTCTTATTGACAAGTAACGAAGTGCCTAAGCAATTACTTCTTGAATTCGCCAAAGAAATAAAGGCTAGAATAAACCTTGCTAGGGACTAGCAAGGAGTAAGCATGGGGGTATGATAACACCACGCAAGGGGGTAGTAATTAGGTTGAATATGGCCCATCTTTAGAATAAAAGGCACAACATAAAGTAGAATAGGAGCATTGCATGCATCAAGTACCAAGATTGCTTATAAACTGTATTAATGGCCATTTGTGTAAAGCATTTGTCAAAGCAGGCCTCAGATGAGCAATCGGACCACACGGATGGATTCAGGATGACGAACGGAGTCTAACGGACTCAAAATCAGCCAAATCCGACATCCGGAGCTCCCACAATGGGCCCAAGAAATCCTGACCGTTGATCTGGAGATCAACGGCCTAGAACGCGCCACGTCGCCCCGCCCTCGCCGCCCGTACGCCCCCAAGCCAGCCAAGGACGCATCTCGGCCGTTGATCTTCGATCGAACGGCCGAGATCCGCGCGCTCGCCCGCGGTCGCCGCGACAAAGCGCGGGCGTGGCGCAACGGTTAGCGCGCACGCCCGCGTTGCGGCGATGCGCGTTCGATTCGCGCGGAGCGAAAATCATCTGCGGGCGAAGGGCGCGGCAAAATTGAGCCGCGCGATCAGAAGCGAGCGGCTAGGATCGCGCCACGCGGCGCGACGACAGCGCCCCACCTCCCACGCGCGCGCGCACGCCGGGTGGAAACGCGCGCGCGCACGCGCGCCCGAAGCGCGATCCTAGCGTAGGCGCGGGAGGATCTCAGCCGTCCGATCATCAATCGGACGGCTCTCGTTCGACAGCCACGGATCGCGCCTGAAGAGAGAGAGGGGCGGGCGGCTGACCGGCGGCAGAAGGCCTTCACCGGCGTATATGGAAGCGGTTTTAGCGACGTTCTGGATGTCGCTAAAGCACATTCTTCTTTTAGGAAGCCCTTAACTCTATTTAAACCCCCTTCTACCACCATTCAAGGCATCCTCTCCCACTTGCAACTACTCCACTCCTCTCCTAGCTAGTCTTAGGCACTCTTGTAATCGCCGGAGACGACGAGCCGCCGACGGAGCCTCCTCCACCGCCGTGGCTGCCTCGTCGCTCTCCACTCTCTCTCTACCTCTCTCTCTCTCTTTTAAGCTTTCATTTACTTTTGTTGAAGCATGTATTTAATATTGTAAACCATGAACTATGAATGCATGTTTAATGAAATTGTTTTTCATTTAGTTGCCTTTTTAATTTCTGTTTAAAGTGCATGATCAAAACCAAGAGCTTTCTAACCCTAAACTCTCTCTATCTCTCGCTTTTCAAAACCGTTTCTTTCGCAAGCAAAACTCCGCCTTTTTCGTGACAACAAGTGGTAAACAAAATCCGATTTCCACGCCTCCCTGAGATCGACACTCGAACTCACCTCCGTTTACTTCTTTTAAAATCGACGTATCAAGTGCAACTATAACGACACCTCTTAACACACACGCACGAAGGCACGTCAATTAGAACAAAAGTTATTAAAAAATATATATATTTACAAATACCTCCTAATTACACAATTAATTCAACTAAATTTTAGTGAATTAAGGGATTACCTCCCCGGCAACGGTGCCATTAAAATGATGCGTGGCTTTCACTCAACTCAGTAATTAAGTTAATTTCACTTAATTAAGAGTAGAAAAAGTCACTTAGGTTAACTAGAAGTTGTGTCAGTTGTGTAGTATAGGATTGAATTAACCTAACATTTTACAAATTTTTACTGGTTCAGTCCAGGTCGTTCGCTGGGAGGTATAATTCATTCTAAATTCACCAATTATCTTTTATTTTCTTTATAAGTTTAGGAGGTATATTTAAGTTGATTATAAAAGCATGAATTTTGCCAAAATATTTGATTAAAATGAAGTAATATGCAAAATCCCATAAGAGAACATATTTACTCAAAATGATCTACTTTATTAACAAGTAAACATGTTAGTTTTCTATTTTATTTCAAAGAAATTAAGGCAATAAGAATTATTCTATTAAAATATGCCTTATTACAAAATTTAAGAACAAAAATAAATTAAAATGATGCAAGAAAAATAATATCCTTTCTTTACTTCTTCAGCCTCTCTCTTCTTCTCTCTTTCTTTTATTTTCTTTTCTCTCTCGAGCTCTTTTCTTACCTCCCTTCTTCTGTTCTGTTCCTGCCTTCTTTTCTTCCCTTAGTCTTCTTCTTTTGTTCCTTAGTAGTGCCTGTTCTCCTTTCTTTCCTTAGATCTGTTAGCTCTTTACTTAACCTTAGCTTCCTTAGCCATCAGACTTAACCTTAACCTTCAGCACATAGACATTAGCTCCTCTTTCCTTTGGACCATCAGTTGAATCGAGCTTTTTTTCTTTTTAACCAAAAATTATTTTATTTGCAGCGAGGTCCTTTTGAGGATACATAGCACCCTGAGACCAGGGTGGGACCAGACCCTACTCGGTCCTCGCCTGATTTCAATTAGGTTCAATTTCGATTTATTTTATTTCAATTCATAGTTTCGAGCCAATCTGGCTCAACTCGGCCTCCCAGGCCACGCCCTCCTAGGTCCACACTCGCTCACGCCCACTCGGGTGCACACCCGTAGGCACACATGCCTGCAACACACACACATATGCTCAGATAGGTACAAATGCTCAGATTGGTAACCGGTGCACCGAGTGCTGACGACTAAACGACCTATGCAACAAATCACTTTTGTTCCCATGCGCACACTCGTGAATTAATGATGTGGGACTATGTTCCCCCTTTCTAGACCCAACTTCAACCGATCATAACTTTCTACTCAAAGCTCCAAATCAAGCGAAATAAAGCTTGATGGAAAGCTCTAAGATGGCTCTACAAGATTACAGGGTTAGTTTAAGGTCCAGAGGATGTTTTCCTCTTCAATTTGAAGAATGAAATAAAGGGATTCCTACAGGTAAAATTTCCTGGAAATGATTTTAATGTTAATAGAGTCCTCATATGGACTTTTCTCTCTTTTTTAAAGGTTTGAATAGTTAATACAAATGATTCCCTAGTTGCTAGAGTAAGTTCTAAGCTCTTAAGACCTTCAGGAACAGCAGAGAAGCTCAAAGCTTCTCTGAAAGCTTCAGAGATTGAATTTTCAGACTTAAAATAGATAAACAGACACTTAAGAATGTTACTGATCGATTTAAATAAATTCTAAGGGTTGAAACAGATTGATCTGGGCAGGATTTAAAATCAAAACTCAACAAAATGGCACTGCTGTTAGTTTGGGTTCAAAAATAACCCAAATTTCACCAAAATACAGGTCTGAGCTCACTTAGGTTTCTTTCAGATCATTCAACTAGATCTTAGAATCCATTCTATCTCATCAATTTCTCAGCTCAACCTCATAACTCCATAATCAAACTTAGTTTGACTGTGAAGGCACAAAAATTTGACTTTCTGTTAAAAGCTTCTCCACAGGTAATTAAAACCTCAAATAGAGTCTTCTCAACCTCAGGAATTTGCTCAGCCTCTCAGATAGGTGTTTTAACTAATATTTCTAGGATTACAAGCTTGCTGCCTGAGCTTAAAAAAGTCTTTGTTCGTCAAAGCAATCTAAGAGTTGTGACAGTAATTGGTTCACAGAAATGAACCTAGGGATCAACAATGATGCTTCCAAACTTCTTAAATAGGGCTAGAGCCTATTTGTCACTCATCTCCAACTTTGCCAGAGTTGGAGAAGATGAAGACCTAACAACAACTCCAGACACTAAAATCTCAATTGAAGTACCTTAGCACAATCAGTGATCCTCAAATCATTGATCTGGAGCTTTTCAACAAATTCTAAAGGTTGATGCTCAAGAATGGCTCACTGGAGCTCTGGTGAGTCCAGAAAAAGGCAAAATTGTGTACAGAACGGTGAATCGTGCCATTTTCAATCTGAAAAGGATCTTGAGGTCGCAAGGAACCTCAGAATCACATTTAATTCCTCATGATCTCTTTCTATGTAATTTTTGACAGTGAATTCATTTGAATGAAAATTAAGTTGGTTGAGGCACAGGACTTGATCTCCCACTCAATTGAGTGGTTGAGACAAGTCAACAGTTGTTTGTGATACTAAATATATATTTAATTAATGATTTAAACTACTCCTGAGCCGCCATTGACAGCGAGCTCAGGAACTTAATTAGATTTGAGCGTTTAGGTTATATTTGATATTTATATGTATTATAGTGTCGATTAGGGTCCATAAGTGATGGATAGATGATGGAGAACCCAGTGGAGGTGGAATTAGCTCGACTACTGTTGCCATGGACAGTGACAGTAGTCGGTGGAGGTGAAAGATGAATTAGGCGATTCGATGATTCAATTAAATGATTAAGTGGATTAGAAATGATCGTGGGAGGTAAAGAAAGGTGGACAGTGATTTCAAAAGATGAAATTAAGACTCTAGCGATCTCAAGGAGTTCGTCGGAGTCGGAGAAGATGACAATGAAATTCTAAAATTACATCTAATCTAACTAACTACCTACCTAACTAAGCTAACCTACTCCTACTCCTACTCTTACTCCTAATCTACTGTTACTTGGACGAAGGGGTCAATAGGGTTCTACTGAAGTCTCATGGCGGACGACGAAATCATAGGGTGAAAAGAAGAATCTCCGGCGGGCGGATGTGAGTGAAAGAAGAGGTTTCCTTGGGTTGGCGCCTGTGTCAGAGACGCGGCTGACCATGATAGATCTCCTCGGCTGATCAGAATGAATGGAGGAAGTTGAAAAGTGATATGGAAAGTCGCCGGAGTTGCAGACGAATAGCCTATTGGGTCAGCTCAGTGTTAGAAGAGGGAAGGGAGCCAACTTGAGGGGTATTTATAGTAGTTGGCAGCGAAGAGAGTGGCGGGGTCTGGCTGAAGAAGAAGCTTAAGGAGCTTAACCTCCAGCGTCGTCTCTGAAGACGGTGAGGTTATCTCGCACTAGAAATTAGGATTTCCGGTTAATCCAGACTGGTGGATGAAGAGGAGGTGGTGAGCGCAAGCTGTAAGAGCTTGGACAAAGAAGAATGATGTCGGCAGGGCAGTGATCGCGCGGTGGCGTGACTCTTCGTTGCCAGCCGTTCATTCGGCTAAAGAAGAAGAAGAAGGAAAGGGACTTATATGTAATAAAACTTAAGGATCTGTGTGAGAAATAAGTACCCGATTGTAATAAAAAGTAAGGACCAAAATGTAAACCCAGGTTTTGAAGGTTTATTTTAAGTTAGATCTTTTTCCACTTTTTATATATGTTAGTAAATAAGGTAAATATTATGTTTTCACCTTGAATTTACATTTTTGACCTTTTTAGGTTAATTTATTAGATTAAGTAAAATTACTTAAGTTATTATATACTTAGGTATACATTATGTTTAAGTTACTTAACTTATTAATTAAGGAAATGGTTAATAAGATTTTGAGTCCAGTTATTAACTAGATTATTTATAATGTTAATTGGAAGATAAAATGTCATTTTTAACTTATTTTAAGGTCCTTTACTAAATATCCCTTATTCTATAATTAACCTTTATATATTCGTAACCTTAGCTAATTAACTAGGAAGACTAGTTAATTAGAGGTAATTAGAGATCATGATGAGTCTCTCATCAGTACTCTACCCATAGTGTTGGAGAAAGAGATTGAGTTTTCTTGGAGTGCCCCTTTACACAGCATTGTGTTTTGGGGTTGTGAGATCTTAGGTGGTGTCATGGACAGTACTATCTCGAAGTACTGGTGCCAGAGCCCCCTTGAGGTTTGGTATATTGAATTATGATCCCAACACATCTGTTATATGATTAAGCTAAGAATAAGCATGGGGGAGACCAAAAAAAAAATCAAACAAAAATACGACCCTAAATGTTGGCATTCACAAGCACTGACACAGTATTTTAAAATATTATGCAAGTTGCAACTCAAATTCAAGAGCCAAAGAAATCCTAACTACTGAATATTTCAGGTCATTTAAATTGATAAAGAGACAATTTGTGAATTTGTATAAGATACATTGATCCCGATGCTTCTTAATTTTGCATCCATAGACGAATTTTGACGTTTATCTTCAACAAATCCTATGCCCTTCATAATTTTCATGAACCAAAGTCCTGCAATCTCCTTTTTCTCAAAAGTTAAAAGAATTAGCCTTTCCCAAAAAAATTTGTTTTGTAAAAATTAAAGTTTTGCAAGGAGGCTGGCAAAAGATAATCATGGGAGTGTGATAAACACTAGTTTATCATCATTCTTTTGACCTAAAACAAATCTAGCTTTTAGGTTTTTAACTTTACAAATAGGTTTTTGGGTTGCATTTAGGCATAATCTACGATTAGGCATGCATTGCATTATTTTTATTTTTTTTAACATCTTTACTTGAGTATTAAGGTCAAGCAAATATTCAAACCCTTAAAACCCTGGCACTCAAGAGGGAAGAAAGTGAAGAAGTTTAGATTAGCTGAACTCTAGTTGGATCCAACTCATCTCAACTGGATATTAGATCACATTGGTTAAGTTTAGCTCCTTCCAGCTCCATTCAACTCATCTTAGCTAGATGGTAGCTCAGGGTAGCTCATGTTAGCTCAAACCACCTTAGCTCAGCTCAAATCCAGCTTAACTTAATTGAGTCTAGCTCATCCTAGCTCCAGTCAGTTCACTGGGAGCTATAGATAGCTTAGCTTAGTTCACGGGAGTTTGTTCCAGCTATAGCTCATTCCAAGTCTAGCTCTACCTAGCTCCAGTTAGCTCACAACAGCTAAACTTCCTCCAGCTTAGCTACTACTTGCCTACTTAGTAGCCAAGCTAGCTTGGGAGCTATCATCAGAGGCAATTCCAACTCAACCTAGCTTTAGTTAGGTTGAAACCAGCTCAACTTAGCTAAACTACTCAAGCCTAGCTACTAGCACAAGAACTAGCTAGCTAAGTTAAGTAGTTGAGCTCCTCATGAAGACCTCCTCAGCAGATTCAGCTCCAGTGTAGCTCCAATGCAGCTCCAGTCAGCTCTTGCTTAGCTCCTCTTCTCAAAACCCTAACTCCACGACTATTCTACTAGTCAAGATAGCTTAGCTAAGCTCAAAATCCGCTCCACCATCATGACCATACACCACTTACCTAAACCCTAACCTAACTCCACCCTAACTCTACTCCAAGTTCACCACCTAAACTAACCACCCACCTTCTGTTGGAACCTTGTTCCACATCTTGTTTTGGTGTTAAGAAAATTATTATGAATTAATGTTTGCATTAAGTGTTCTTCAAATTTAGGTGAAGAAGTAAGGCAAACAGAAAATGATGGAGGAGAAGATCATGATAAGGAGGAGGCAAGATGACAAGAGTTGAGGAGAAGAAGATCATCTTCGACTTTAGTTTCTTTTTGTTTAGATTTTATTTTCATAGATTGTATGCCTCTTAACAAGAGAACTTAGCTTAGATCGTAAAATTAATTAGAGATAAATTAGGATTTATATGGCATTCGTTTTTCAAAGAACATAATGGATTTAATTGCTTAAAATAGGTACTTGTAAGCAAGTACCGGTACTATTCATCAGTACTGGTATTTACAAGGCACAGGTTTGAGAATTTGTCTCAAACTGTGAGCAACAAGTACCGGTACTAACCATGAGTACCGGTACAGGTTGGCCACAGGTTGAAGGCTTTATTCTAGCCTGGACCTTACAAGTACCGGTACCCATGATGAGTACCGGTACTAGTAGGTTACCGTGCCCATGTAATCTCAAACCTGGGAGTCACAAGTACTAGTACCTATGATGAGTACCGGTACTGGGACTCAGGTACTGGCAGCAGTGAGCTGCAAGTACTGGTACAGGTACTTTAGTACCAGTACCAGGTTGACATTGGCTAAATTCTGAACGGCTAGAAAATTAATTCCAACAATGTGAACATTGGGAATTAATTCCCAACGTCTAGTAGACGAATCCTTGAGGTCCTAAACTCTATATAATGACCTTAGGATTCTTTGTTTGTACATAAGAAAGATTAGAAATACAAGAGAAATTCCTAGAGCTATATTTCCCAAATTTTCACCACATATTCAAGAGAGAAAGAAGTAGCTTGTCATTCACTCTCTACATTCTTGCAAGCTCAATGACATGATTTTTTTTACACATTGTCAAAGTGATTCACATCCTTTCTAGGCTCTCAAATCGGAAATATTATTCTATATATTGTTGAGAGGCTTAGGTTCTTGTTGTAAGAGTTTTCTTTCTTACACTAGTTTTCACTTGTATTTTGAGCATTTGCTCATTTGGGTTGTAACAAATCAGTTCTTGTAATTGGGTTAAGGTAACCCATTAATTACCTTGTTTAGTAAATTGATTCTCTTGGGGTTGAGAGAATCGGGTTAAAAACCCTAAGCTGGGAGGCTTAGATAGTGGAGTACCCAAGGGAGGGGAACTACTATATATCTTGTACCCATTTCTATGATTTTGTTTTGTGCAAATTATCTCTCTTGTTATTACTAATTTGTTTGTTTAAGTATTTGTGCATAGCCATATCTTTTTAGATCCTACACCTTCACCTATAGTTGGTGCCACCTTCCTTGCATCTTTTCACACCACCACCTCCAAGACCCACCACAAAAGTGGTGCCAACTTTCCCTCCAAAACCCCTTCACATCACCACCATCCATCTCCTTTTGAAACCATATCCACCATCGACCTAACCCTATTCTAGAAGCTCCCCTTGGCGCCAACTTTAACTCACCCTTTCATTAGCCTAACCACCCATAACCACCACCTTAACCCCCTTTAAGTTGGCACCAAAAAAACCTCCACATCCCTTCAAAGTTGGCACCAACTTGAAGCCCTATCACAGCCCTACACCTACCTCCATAAAGCTATCTACACACTGCACATCACCCCCTTCTAGAAAATCCTCTTGGTCCCAACTCAACACCACTCTAACCACCATATAGCGCCACATAGGTGGTGCAAAAAACACCATAAACATCCCTTCACCTTGGCGCCATTTAAATCCACCCTTAATCCCTTAACTACCACTACATGGAGGCATCCCAACCCTTCCTAATTCCCATGCCAACTAACCCACCTAAACCCACCTAGGTTGGTGCCACCCACCTCCTTAACCCAACCTCCATACATCTGTTTAATTGTGCCAACCTACCCTAGCCTCTCATCTCCTAACCACCACCATATAACCTAATCCTTGCCATACAATACACCTAACTAGTCGTTAACCCTAGCCCCCACCTAGAGTTGGCGCCAACCACCAACAAGCCTCCATTTCAGTGCCAATTCACCTCTACTCTAGGATCTTCTAACCACCCTCATAAGTCCATCTTAGCCCTCCATCCATTAACCACACCAAACCCCCTACTACTCCTATAAAAAGACCTAACCTACCACCAAAAAGAGCCATACTTGGTTACATTTTTCTACCCATATTCCACCCATATCCAAGGTCCAAGGAGAGAAGGAGAAGAGGAAGAAGATCAGGGAGACACCCTGTCTCCTTGGTGGCTTCAACTTCTTTTTCCTTGTGTCGCCACCAAACCAAGGAGGAAGGCTAGGCAAGGAGGGCATCTAGAGGAGGAGATACTAAAGGTGGTCCACGCCACCTTAGGGAGAAGTTCTTGGAGTGGAGATCTTCCACACCAAGGAGGAGGAGGCACGCCCACCTAGGGTTTGCCACAAGGAGGACATTCGGGAGAGAAGATTTCCTTTTGGTCCTAAGGCAACCAGGACTGGAGTAGGAATTTCAGGCAGCAGCATCATCATCAACATTATCTTCCTAACCATTCTTCTATATTCTTGTTATTTCTTTTGCATGGTAGTGTAGCATTTTGGTTGGAGATTACAAGTGAACCCCTCTCACTTTTGAGTTCTCTAACCCATTGTAAAATAATTTTTCACATCAACAAAAGCATTCCTCTATTTTTTAACCTAGCTTGTGATTGTGTTGACTGTTTCTTCATTACACTAGGCCTTCTGTGCTTAGGATGACTTGGAGAAGCAAGGCACTTGTTGCTTTGCTTTTTTTGTAATTTCAATTTTCGTCTCTCTCTCCGTATTTGTTTTGCCATATTCAAAACCCTAAAAAAATTACATATTTCAAAACCTAAAAGTGAAGTTGATTTCCAAGATTCAAGTGAGAGATTTTGTTAAAAGCATTCCTACCTCTCTTGGGATGACTTGAATAATTTCCCAAGTATTCAGAGTTTATAAATTTAAAAGCGATCCAAATTGCATGTTACAATGACCTAATTCATGATTTTTACAAATCACGCTTTTTAGCGATCACTTAGGCCGCGTAACTGCATTGAATAACTTGTTTGGCCATTTATATCAACCAATTCTATCTCAACCCCTCAAAAATAGAGTCGGTTAGGATCTCAAGTAGCCACTTTCATCTTATACCACTTACATGGGAATGGAGGGACATCGCCTTGACCGTTTTCGACTGATCTATTGAGTGGGGGTTTCACTTACTCAATTTGCAAGATCTTGAATTGTGATTGGTAGATATTACATGCTTGGTAGCCACTCTCTTGAGGGTAGTCTAGTGTTTGATCCTGACCCTGAGAGAATCCTTAAGAGAGCCCACCAGAGAGAAAAGAGAGAAGAGATGGCTGAGCAAGGACCAAATCAACAAAGGACCCTACGAGACTACTGCATTTCGTCCAACCAACCCACTTAAGCACTGAGACGACCGACAGGGGATAATCCATATGAGATCAAGAGCAGGACCATATCCTTGTTTCCCTTTTTTATGGTACTACTATGGAGGACCCCTATTGGCATTTAGAGGAACTCACTGAGGTCTGCTCCATGGTGAAACTTCATAACTTTACTAACAAAGCTTTGATGAGGACCCTCTTTCCCTTCTCCCTTAAGGACAAGGAAAAACACTAGTATCACACCTTGGGTGCAAGCGTTAATGATTGGAACACCCATAAGGGAGAATTCTTGAAGAAATACTTCCAGATGAACAAAACCAACCACTTCAATAGGGACATCATGAGTTTTACTCAATTAGATGGGGAACAATTCCACGATACTTGGGAGTGCTTTAATGATCTGATTTTATTATGCCCCCATCACCAAGTGCCTAAATGGCAACTGGTAGAAAGGTTTTATATTAGACTATCTGATAGGCATAGGCAAATAGTGGATGTTGCTTGTGCTAAAACCTTTCTTACCAAAATGAAGGATGAGACCTAGACATTATTTGAGTCATTGAGTGACAATTCTATCCACTTGACCTCAGGTTATCAGGGTAGATAACCTTCCATCCTCCAAAAGAAAGTGGAAGGTAGTAAAGCCAGGGCTACTTAGAATTTAGCCTTCCAAATCCAATTATTGAACCAGAACTTTGAAAGACTCATGACAAACCCTGGTACATTCCCACAATTAGCTGCCCAAGTCCAGCCTCTTTCCGTATGCTGCATTTGCCGAAGTACTCTTCACGCCACTGTTGAGTGCCATTTGCCTAATTAATTCCCCAAATTAGTTCAGGCAAACCTGAATGCTACCTAAGGGTTTTGTCCACCACCTAGGAAAAACCCTTTTGGGAACACCTACAATCCTAGGTGGAGAAACCATCCGAATTTCTCAGGGAATTCAAGAGCCCAACCCACCTGACCCTTTCAGGCACAACAATTCCAGCCTCCTCCTTAATCCAACAATTTTGAGTTGGATGGCCTTAAAGCTATGATGAAGGCCATTCAAGAAAGCCAGAGTATGATCATCCAATCTCAGAATAAGACAATCCAAGAAATGCAATCTCAAATTGGCCATCTTGTTGAGGTTGTTAGACAACATGATCCTGGGAAGTTGCACAGTTCACCTGAGGAGAATCCTAGGGGTAAAGGGCCCTTCATAGGGTACCACACTAATGTTGTGACCATTCTAAGGAGTAGTAAACAGCTCTCCAAACCTAAACTCACTCCTACGATCGCCCCTCCTACCAATCGGATGATCACTTACACATCCACCGAGGAAGAGTCACTCAGCTCCTCCTCACTTGAAATCACCCATCTAGAGGATGTTGTTCCCGTTCCACCCTTGTCCGGCAATGACAACCCCTCTATCTAGAGGTCGAGAGTTCCCTTTTCTGAGCATTTATCCACCCTTGAGGCACCTTTTGCTAGCTTATCTAAAGCCAAAGATAGGATGGACAAAATAATGGAGACATTCAAGCAAGTTCACATTAACTTGCCTCTATTGGATGCTATCAAGCCAATCCCATCCTATGCTAAATTTCTAAAAGACTTGTGCACGCAGAAGAGAAAATCAAGGAAACAGGACCAGGCTAAGGTCATCCTACCCAACTTAGTCAGCTCGGTCCTACAACAAGGTACACCACCCAAAATGAAGGACACAGAAGACAAATATATTTCTGTGGTCATTGGGGACCAACACATCAATGAGGCTCTTCTTGATTTGGGCATGAGGATTAATATATTGTCAAGCCCGTTCTATGAGCTATTAGGAGGAGGTGAATTGAAGCCTAGTCCTATTATCACCCATGTAGTTGATAGGTCACTGAAGACACCACGCGGGCTTTTAGAAGATGTCCTGGAGAGAGTGGAGGACTTCTTCCCCATCGACTTTTTGATATTTGATACTAACCCATCCAACATTCTCATTAGACCTTCGATTATCTTAGGGCATCCTTTTTGTCTACGGCCAATTTGTCCATCAATTGAAATTAGGGGTGCTCAAGATGGGCTTCGAGAATCGAAAAATCTAGCTGAATGTGTTTGATGCCTATAAACAACCCGAATTGGAAGATTGTTCCAAAATCAAGGCGATCGATGAAATTGTAGAGATGACACCAGCTCTTTTGCGTGATGATCCCCTCCAAATGGTCATTTCAAAGGACCATACCCCGAATCTTTTTTTCTTGAGGAAACCATACCCCTAATCTTAAAGAAGGAAAGGGAGATATACCAGAATTAGAAGAGTTGTTAGGTGTCAAAGTCATGCCCCTCTCCCTGCCTTGGATAATTAAGGTAGATCTGCTATCGGAGGCTGGGACATCGAACATAATTCCCTCAATTCAGAAAGCTCCCGACTTGGAGCTTAAATCACTTCCAAAGACCCTCAAATATGTTTTCCTTGGGCCCAATGATACACTCCCTGTCATCATCTCGACTGCGCTATCTGAGACGTAGGAGGGAGCATTGATTGAATGCCTAAAACAACACAAGGAGGACATTTCTTTGACTATAGCTAACATCAATGGGGTTAACTTAACTCTTTGCATGCATCACATTTACATGGATGACTCTGTGAAACCCTTTTGGGATATGCAGAGACGGTTAACCCCAACATGAGGGAAGTAGTAAAGAAGGAAATTTTAAAATGGTTGGATGCAAGGATAATCTACCCCATTTCTGATAGTAAATGGGTCAGCCCTATTCACATGGTGCCCAAAAAGGCATGATTCACGATAGAGACCAATGAAAAAGGGGAGTAAGTCACCACCCGACCCACAACGGGATAGAGGGTATGCATAGACTACCGTCGCCTTAACACCGCTACCCAGAAAGACCACTTCCCTCTGTCATTCATTGATCATATACTGAAGAGATTAGCGGGGAATAAATACTTCTATATTCACGATGGATATTTTGGGTACAATCAGACTGTCGTCTTTCCAGATGACCAGAAGTGCACTACTCATGAGTCCTTATGGCACATTTGCCTTTCATCGGATGCCATTTAGAAAATGTAATGCGTCGGGAACATTTTAGCAGTGTATGATCATCTTTTCGGACATGATTGACAAGTTCATAGAAGTTTTCATGGATGACTTTTCCATATATGGCTCGTCATTTGACCACTTTCTCTCGCATTTAGAAAAAGTTCTCTCCCACTGTGAAGAGACAGGATTGGTGCTCAGTTGGGAGAAAAGCCATTTTATGATTCAACAGGGCATTGTTCTTGGGCATGTAGGGTCCAAGCGAGGTTTAGAAGTGGATAAAGCAAGGTTGAGTCCATTTCAAAGCTTCCATCGCCCACCAATTTTAAGAAGATCTGATCATTCCTGGGCCATGTTGGCTTTTATAAGCATTTCATTAAAGACTTTAGGAAGATTTCTAAGCCACTTTGCTACTTACTGGGGAAGGATACAGTCTTCATTTTTGATGCAAAGTGTGCTGAGGCCTTTCAAGTCTTGAAGATGGCCCTAATCACCGCACCTATCCTGCAAGCACCTGATTGGACCCTCCCATTTGAGTTGATGTGCAATGCCTCGGATTTTTCCATCGGAGTGGTCGTTAGTCAAAGGTTGATAAAAAGTCTCATGTGATGTACTATGCTAGCATGACCCTTATTGATCCACAACAAAACTACACTGCGACAGTAAAAGAATTTCTTATGGTAGTATTTGCTTTTGAGAAGTTTAGATTTTATGTTTTGGGATCTACGGTTGTGGTCTATATTGATCATTCGACCTTGAAGCATTTGCTTGCTAAGAAGGATACCAAACCTAGGCTGATTCGATGGATTCTGTTACCACAGGAGTTCGACCTTGATATCCATGACAAGAAAGGGGTCAAAAATGTCGTCATCGAGCATTGATCCAGGATCCCAGTAGAGGCTTCAACCCCGTCAGGAGACATTCATGACATGTTTTCTGACGAAACGGTGATGGTGGTATAGAGAACAACACATTGGTATGTTGATGTCGTCAACTACTTGGTCTCTGGCAAAACCCCCAGTACATGGAATAAGCAGAAGTGAGATAGATTTCTCACTAATACTAAGTACTATCATTGGGAGGACCCCGAGCTCTTTCAAATAGGCCATGACCAGGTCTTACGTTGGTGTGTTCCAGAGAAGGAACAACATAGTGTTTTGAATTTCTGTCATACACTGCACTGTAGAGGGCACTTTAGTGCGAAGAAAACTACGTATAAGGTTCTCTAGTCTGGGTTCTACTGGCACTCACTATTGCATCGAACATCGTCATGTTTTAAGAAATGATTCTATTATTGTACAGTGACGAAAATCGATACAACTCAAATTTATAAGTGCTCGAAAGTAGAAATGGGAGTTTGAGGTCATTAGTAGGGAGCAAATGTGGAATTCACAACACTAGTCAAAAGTATAGACAATGAGCACAATAGTAAGATGTTCAATGAATAAAAATATACTCAAAAATATATTCAGTGATAGTAGTAGTATCTCAAGAAATAATGGAATAAGGAGAATATCAAAAACCTAAAAATGGTGATTTGAATCACCAAGTTATTCCACCAATTAAGCACATATCCCAATGAAATCAATTTCACAACAATGGTTTTGATCCACTTACTCTCAAATATCCATAAGCATCAAATATCTCTACAGTACCAGAACTAAGCCAAGTTAGACATCGCCAAGGTGCTATAAATGCCTTAAGTTTCAACAAGCATAAGCCTCAGATAACTCAAAAGTTAGCCTCTCGAAATGGTTAAGTGTTAGGCATGTATACATGACTACCGAGGCATGAATAGTGCAAACCGCTCCCCACCCTCCTCAAAGTCCATTTTCTTAATCGGGTATATAGGCAAGCATAGTGTCAGGTAATCAGATATAGGTATGGGAAACCAGGCTCACTGGCATGGGTTAGTGAGCGAGGTGTGAGAGGCATGTAAGGGAGGGACCTCACCCCGCTTATGTAGAGGTGACCAGCCGAGGCAGCAAATCCAATTTATGTGCTACGTGAGATTTGAAATCCACGATGTGGGACTAAACGAGGAGCTTTTGCTGCTAAAGCTACGTGAAGTGCTCGCACTTGATTCGGCTGCTGCATTGGTTTCTTCTTCAATTGGAAGCTAGGAAAGCTTTGTGGCATGGTTCTGCAACTCTAGGAGGTGGTGGCAAGTAGAGAGGTGACCGGAGTACAGCAGTCGGAGTGGAGGACGACGATGATAGTAGCAAAGTTGACCTGCAAGAGAAGTATGGCCTAAGGCCCAATTAGATAGCTGGCAACCTTCACCGTGGAGTGGTGAAGTCGGTGGTGTTTGCGATTGGGTGTGAGGTACAGTGAAGTGGCTAGTAGGTGTCAGGGAGCAGAGCTTTGGCGAATAGAGTTGTGGAAGGTGTCTAGGCAATGAACGTTAAATTAGGTGCGGAAAAAATGTGGTGGATGTGTGCGTGAACTTTTGCCTAACCTAATTTGGGTGGAGCAAAGCGGAGGAAGTCCGGCGATGAAGGTGGTCATGGTGCTGGTTGCCGGAGTCGGAGAAGGAGAGGGAATTAGGATCAAAGATTGGAGCTAAACCTAATTAGAGGGGAGATGAGTGGAAGCCCTAAACAATTGGAAGAACAAAGGCTCGGGGAAGCTTACCAAAGGTACACCCGAGCTGTGGAGTAAGGAGGTGAGGATGGAGCTGATGAAGGGGTAATTGGGTCGTCTTCATTGTCTTGGCAGTTCAGTGACGAGGTGTTGAGGAGAATCTGTCTCCCTATTGTACATGGGAACGACTGAAGAAGAGGTTTGAAGAAGCCCCAGGTCATTGTCAATGGTGGTGGAGGAAGAAGAAGCAGGGGGGATTTGCGTGCCAGAAACAAGACGAAATAGGCTTGGGTAGATGTGGCCTCTTTTATAGATGAGGCTTACCTCCTTAATTGATCTCTAAAGTGCACATTCGGTAGGTACCATTTCTACCTGAAGAGCTAAATTTTATCAAGCTTGCTGGCACAAATTCCAGCCATGATTGTCCTCGAGAATGATCTTGATCGATGCGGGTTGATCTAAGGGTCAATCTTCGGAGTTTTAGGATTTTTCGTTGAGATTTCTAGAACCAAATCCTCGATTAAATGTCGGCGGGGAAGCTCTGAAGATACTTTTCTGATAGCCATGGCGACAAGGATCGTTCTGAGAATAATGATGAGAAGTTAGGGGCCAAATTGCAATAGAATTAATACCTAGGGGTTTAATTGAGAGAATTAGAGTTTTCAAGGGCTAAAATGCAAACTTGGTCAATAAGGAGTCTGATTGGGCCCAAATTTTGGTGTTAACCTAATTTTGACCCAAGGAATCTAATGGTAAACTTGAATTTTATTTTTGACCAAATTTGATTGGAAAATTTGCATAAAAGCCCAAATTAGGGTAAATTCCCATATGAAATCTATTCTAGGTCAACATGGGGTTCAGATGGTCAAAACAAGGGTACTAAACCTCTTAGAATTTTAGGAGGTTTAGATGAATTTTATCCAAACCAAAACCTCTTCAATTTAAGAGGGGCTGATAATTAGGGTTTTGTATACTAGTTTGGTTCTCAAGATGTGTGAAACCCTATTTCTATCAGTGTGGACCACTTTTTAGATTTTAAAGCTCAATTTATGTTCAATTAGCACTTGGGTGACCTCGTGGTTACTCTGCATTCGTGATATGATGTTAAAACTGTAAAATTAACCCTATTCTTTTGTCTTCTTCTTAAAATAGCTTAGAGTGGAATTATGGTCCTCAAGCGATCATTTAGGAGCATTTGTCTCTTGATTCCAACTAATTCCAGCTATTTATGGTGAATGATGGCATTACCATCACTCACTTTTCAAAGACACATACTTATGTGGGAGCATGTCTTCGTTGTCAACAAACTGGAACGATTGGGAAGCGAGATGAGATGCCCCAGTAGCCTATTATTCTGGTCAAGATATATTTGACATCTGGGCATAGATTTCATGGGTCCCTTCCCATCATCTCACGACTATGAGTATATCCTCGTGGCAGTTGACTATGTGTCAAAGTGGATAGAGGCTATTTCGACTAGGATGAACGATCACTCCATGGTCCTAATTTTGTTAAGGCCAATATCAGTTTTGATTTGGCTGCCCAAGAATGATCATTAGTGATGGGGGATCTCATTTCAGGAATGCACACTTCACCCATCTAATCAAAAGTCTTGGTGTCACCAACAAGGTGGCCACCCCGTATCACTCGTAGGCGACTGAACAGGTTGAAGTGTCTAATAGGGAGATCAAATGAATTCTAGGGAAAATTGTAAGACCTGACGGGAATGATTGGTTGAAGAAACTAGATGATAAACTATGGGCTTACAAAACTTCTTATAAGATCTCCTTGGGTATGTCCCCCTTTAGTCTAGTGTATGGCAAAGTCTGCCATTTTCCTGTTGAGATTGTGCATAGGGCTTATTGGGCTATTAAGAATGTTAACATGGATCTCAGGAATGCAGGCAAAGCGCGCTTATTAGAATTGATTGGGCTTGAAGAATTGAGGAATGAGGCTTATGAGACTGCTCAAGCTTATAAAGAGCACACTAAGGTCTTTCATGATAAACACATCCTCCGTAAAACCTTCAAGCCCAAATGGGTCTGTTTGTTCAATTTTAGTCTCAGGCTATTCCCTGGGAAACTTAACTCCCGTTGGGATGGGCCATACATTATCATGCAAGTGTTCCCACATAGTATAGTTGACATATAAAATCCCTCATTTGGTGAGACTTTCAAGGTAAATGGCCAACGTTTGAAATCATATGTTACTCTTTCTGATGGCCAAGTATTGGACACCTACTGGCTGGAGTAGCCTTAGCTCCAAATACTCTCTACCTTAGGTAATATCTTTCCTTACTCTTACTTTCCAATGAGGACATTATCAGATTTGGGCATGGGGGGATATAACCTAAGGTTATACATAGCATTTATTCATATTTTGTATGCATGTAGCTAGTAATTTTATGGTAAAAGAAATAAAAAAAATAAAAACAAGAAGAAAAAGAGGAGAAAATGGGGGACAAGAGGACAGTGATGAAATCTTTGTGACCTGAATTGCAAATATAGTGAGGAAGGTAAATAAAGGAAAAAAAAAATTGTGTTAGTCCCAGCAATTGAGTGTGGAATGAACATAAGTTCTAGGCTGGATTGGATGATGAATTAAGTCTTGAAGTGCTAAAGAGGAGATAAGTGAGGAATAGCAACTTTAGGCCTCCTAGGTCAGTTTCAGGGTTTAAACACTCACGTATTTGTTAAGATATGGACTATTCCATAAGAGGTTAACGAAGTTGCAAGGCTGATGTAGTAAGTCTAAGGCTTAGGGATATTCGGCTCTGTTACCTGCCCTTTGGTTTATAGGATTTGGTAACCTAGGCACACAAAAATCACACATTGGTCTGATTCAGTGCACATAGGGAAGAATAATGCCAAGAAGTGTTCTGCTTTGAAAATGTTTCCTCGAAAATTTGAGTTAGGAGCGGCTCAAAGAGATAAGTTGATTGGACGAGTTCCCGACGAGGAGAGGAATGAAAAATGCTCCTCTCGAAGATGCATTATAACATACCGTCTCCTTGGTGTTTGTCTCCTAGGATATCTAAATATCCTACTAAGGGCACGGAAGCACCTTGTGCTGGTTTAGATTTCATGGGCAGCATTATCCTGAAATGTCGATTACCTGGGATTGATTTTGGCTACAGAACGCCATGGGTGACACTATCCCAAAGTGTCGAAAGATAGGGTTTTGGGGGTTTCCTTAAGTGATGCTATCTTGAACCATTGATTGGTAAGGACCCTGCAAGGATTGATGGTGGGGACAAGGAATTCGATACATATCGTGTTTAGGGCCAATCCGATGTTAGATTTAAAGGAATTGAAAAAGAAAAGAGATAAAACTCACAAAAAAATATTCCTCTCTCTCTCTCTTATATCAAAAATGCGCTGGCAAACTAAACCAAGACTTATTGCATATATGCATGGGTGCTTTAACGCTGAGGTCAACGAACCTCTGGGCAGTTTTTGTGGGCCTTAGAAACCTTTGCAGAGGACCCAAGGCTAAGGCTGGTCAGGTTTGTATCTTGGCTGGTACTTGAGTACCTTTAGGCCTAGAGTTGCTATTTCAATCTAGACTTTAGAGGAGCGGCACAATAGGGCATCCTGACAATAAAATCCAACCTAGAGACTTGGTTTGATCAATATGATTTTGCTTGGGACTGGCAAAACTTAGGCATGGAGGTATTTGATAAGTCCACTTTAGTGGACCACAATTAAACCTAAGTACATTATTATTTGGATAGGTATTTAACTTAGAGGATGTATTACATTGATAAAATTATTTGAGCTCGTAAATTACCATTCCTACATTTTTTAAGGTACTCCAATTATATTCATATACTAATACGTTTACATATATATGTTTTTGCAGGAACAAGTTGGGAATATTAATTTTGGGTTTGGATAAGGAAAAAACTAAAAAGGAAATCAAGAGAGATTCTCAAATCTCTATTTTTGTAAACCTTTGATTACTTCCTTTTATCATCCCTCTCCCATTCTCTCCCTTCAATTTGTCTCAATTCGAGATCACACAAATATCCCCCTGAAATTTCTCTCTTACACTCATTTAATCTCTCTCTATCAATCTCCATCCACGTCAAGGCCCTAAAAAATCTCTCTCTTCCCTCTACATATAAGGGAGACCACCACCAACCCCCTAATTTGCCCCCCCCTAGGACCCATGAGAACCTTCATCATCCTCCGTTCACCATCGTGTGCCACCAACCACAATGACCACTCACCGCCACAACCACAGCCACACCTCAATTGCGTGCTTCATCTCCATCGATCGCAACCTCTACCAAGCATCCCCACCATGCCTTGCCACCATGCCCTCCACCTTAGTTCCATCGGCCACGACCTTCCTCCTCGTGACAGTCATCTCCTACGACTATGAGTGACCAAAACCACGAGCGCAAAGAACATCACCGCCATCCTCTTTGACACACAATGCTCACACACCCTCTTCCTACATCTCTGATTGCACCAGCCACCACCGCAACCCTCCTCTGCATCATCTTTGTCTTCATCACCATCAACAGCTTTGTAGAAACCCAACAACCTTCACCACGCAACCACCTTTTTGTGCGCGCTGACGACCGCATGCCGCACGTGCATGCCCTCATGCCTAGCCACAACCCTCACACCTGTGCGCTTCCTATGTGACCCACGCCGCCCTTATCTACTCCAAGCTGTAGCAATAGAGCACCTCCCCACTGGCTACCCCTTCTCATTATCGACCTTTGTAGGACCCAACTCTAGTCGGCCCACTTTCTGCCACCTCTAGAGCACCCTTGCAGTCCACTAAACCTTCACGTGCCTCCTCCTCATGATTGCACATGGCTGCAGCATCGCCGATAGCCCCATAGCCATCGCCCCTCCTCCTCTCTATCTAGACAACACCGGCCACTTCTTGTTGCCACAACACCATCATCGTGGAGACCTCATCGCTGCCAACCTCCACCGTGCGCCAACCGATTGCCGGCGTCCTCCGTGCACATGGCCAAGGAAAACCCAATCCCCTATTTTTCTATAAGAGAGGGGGGATTAAATGCAATGATAATCAATCAAGAGGTGGGATTTTTGGAAATATTATATTATATTGTGTGGTGATTTGATTCTCAAGCCCTTGCATTTAGTTGATTTCACACATTTTCACCTTCTCTCATGTTGGGTTCTCTATATATCTCTCTCTCATTTATTGAATGAGATGATTTTCATATTAGTGAAGCATGGAATAGATGGATTACTCATTAAGGTGAAGGAGTTTTTCCCAATAGCACTGTTGAAATATTTTTATGTTACATTTTTAGGTAATGAGTACATGCAATATCCTTTTGCTTAAGAATAATCTTGCTACATATTTTTTGTGAACCAAGATCTCAAGTGGAAACACATGTGAGTCTATTGGCCTTGTTCCTCCCAGTGGTTATAACTTAATCCACCATGGTTAGTTTTCATTGATGCATATTTTTGATCTAGGATTTTTCCACCACATGATTTTACTATGATTACACATCTGATTATACTTTTTTGATGTCATTTTGCAAGAAAAAATTTCCTGATCATTACTCAGGTGTTAATTGAAGGACAAACAAAATTTAAAGACCAAGAAGTGGGCTTACACTAAGTAAATTAGGGTTTCATGCATTTTGGGGATTAAAATATTACTCGAAACCTTAATTATCAACTCCACTTAAATTGAAAGGATTTTGGTCAAGATAAAATCATTAAAAAATATTCTAAGAGGTTTGATACCTTTACTTTGACCATCTAAATCCATTTTGACCAAGAATAGAGTTTCAGATGGGAATTTTCCCTAATTTGGGCTATTGCGCAATTTACCCATTTAAATGTGGTCAGAACTCAAATCTAAGTTTACCATTGAATTCCTTGGATAAAAATTACATTGACCGAAATTTGGGCCTAATCAGAGTCCATCTTAACCTAGTTTGCATTTTGGGCCCTAAAAACTCTATTTCTTATACTTAGACCCAAGGTTCCAAGTTTATCACCAAGAGGCCCCTAACTTTGTCATCTCCTTCACATTTTGGTCCCTACTACCATTGCTGTGTGAACACCCAATAATGCCAACTTTAAGAGAGAACATTTCTCTCAAATCAGCACCAAATCCCTCCAAATTTAAAGGGATTTGTGTTTAGACCAAAAGGAATCCAATGCACCAGATCTTAGACTTCCATGTGAAGCCAAAAGCTCAGGTGAGCTCGATAAAATTCAGGGATTTTAGCTTCCAAATTTGTGATGAATTGCTCGAATTAGTCTAATTAAAGCTCGCAATTGAGCTCTATATAAGCTCTGTATTGATCCAAGGGTCAAACCAGCCAAGAATCGACCGGAAACAACCTTCCTCCTCCTTCAGCCACCGTCTTCTTTGGCTCCAATGACCTCGTCTGCCTCCCTCTTCCGACCATCCAACCATCAAATTAGACGGCCTAAACTCCTCTCTCTCTTTCGCTCCTCAGTAGCCACAGCAGGAGTTCTCTCAACCCTTGCCGTCGCCACTCTCCCTCGTCGAACTTCACCTTTGTTTCCATGTTCGGCTAGACAATGTCGGAAGCATCTCACCTTCTATCTCTCTCCTAAGTACCCTAATATCTTTCTCTCCCTCTTTAGCATCTCATTAGGCCCTTAGCACTCAGTTCCGACCACTGCCATCGCTCCCTTCCCCCTTGTCTTCGCTGTCTCCAGCATGAGCTCCGTCAAGCTTGCGCCAGCACCACAAGGCACACAGCAGCAAACCACCACCTTCACAACCATCCACGAGCTCCAGTGACCAAAAGCCACAAGTTTATTGGGGAGTTTGCCCACTAAAACTCTTCGTCAAACGACCCATCACATAGCCGCTTTCCTCGACGTCGTTTGGCCACCACACTACACCAAACACCAAATCGCCATCGCCATCAAATTCACTATACATTGGTGATCCTTCTGGGTATTCTACTTGGGCTCTAGGCCACGTTTTCTTGCTTCAGGGGTATCACTAGTGCTCCATCATCTCCACCATCTTCCTCGACATCGTCCACCGTATTTCATCCACCTTCGGCTTCTATTCCATCACCAGCAACTGCAGCTTCATCTAGAGGGCCTATCTGTAGCTCCAATTAGCCAAGGTAATGGCCATAGTAGCTGGATTCAAAGAGCAAACACCCTCAGTGCACATACAAAAGCACGAAGAAGAATAACATCCCATTAGTCCCACATCGTGGACTTTTAAAGAAATTTCTCATACTTATTGAATAGTGTCTGTTACCCCATCGCCTCAGGTAACCACAGGGTGAGGTCCCTTATTCGTGCGCTAAATCAATGTTTTAAGATTGTCATGTTGCAGTATAGCCAAAATAGTGCTCAAACAAATAATTTTATTACTAGAAAAGGTTCTGAGGTCTAACACAGGGAGTAATATGGAATTCAGTTCTCAAAAATTGTAATTTACGACAAGAAAGCTATGAAATTATCAGTAGAAACTATTTCAGAATAAAATAGTACTAGGATCAAGTGTCAGAATGTAAAAATAATGGAGTAAAATGGTGATTTAGATCACCAAGTACTCCTTACAATGATAGCTAATGAACTCAATGTATATATGAAATGCAATGCAACCAAACCAATTGTCTGATTAGTAAATCATATGGCTTAATCTACTTAAGCCTCTCTGTTTTTCTTCTTTTCTTTCTTTTCTCTGTCTTTATTCCTCTACCCTTGTTCTTCTCTTCTTTCCTTCTCTTCAACTCTTCTTTTGCCTTCAGCCTTTCATCTTTCTTTCCTTCTCTATCTTTCTTGATTCTTCAATTCTTTTTCTTCCTTTAGCCCTTCTTTTTTTGGCTTTCTTCACACAGCAAGGGCAACTTCAGAATTTGGCTAAGTGTTAGCCAGTTCTCACCAAGAGCAAAACCCTCCTCCTACCCGCACAGACTCCTTCTCTCTTTCTCTCTTTAGGATCCGCTTTCCTAGAGCCACAGGGTAATCGGGTTATCAGACCTAGCGTACCCGGATCCAGGCTCACCGACAGTGGGTGATGAGCGAGGAGTGAGGATTAGGCAGGTTAACGGGTCAGGCCAGGTCCACTGGCAGAGGTCACGGACAAGGCATAGGTGTGCGTAGGTGAGATGGACCTCACCCCATGTTTGGAGGCAAAGAGCCCTATTGACAAATTCAATTTATGTGTATGCTCCACTTCAGTGCCTTCCGATGTGCGACTATCTACCCCCACTTCGCTCGTGTATGCTACTGCTGCTTTCTTCACCAAATGCGAGAGTAAGGAGTGGTCAAAGGCTCCAATTGACTACACGAAGATGATCTTGGAGGTAATCTACACGTCCTGAGGATGTCACCTAGGTGCTTCAGTTCTGATTAGAGCTTCAAGCAAGCTCGAGATGTGCTGCGTCAATGGCAGAAGAGGTTGGAACCTAATATCCAAGAATAAGGGCCTCACAGCCATGTTGGAAGGCTCAGCAGCTTCACCGTGGAGTGGTTAGTGTGGTGGTAGTTGTGTGTCATGGCGCGAGTGAGGGTGGAGGTCAGACAGTGACGGAGAAGGGTGCGGAACAGTGGGTTGTTCAGTGGATCGTTGGAGGGGGCAATAGGGTTTAATAGGAGAGGGGAAATGAGTGGAGAGGTGTGGTGGAGGTTTTGAGGTTGTCGGCGAGGAGTTTGGTGGCGTGTGGAAGATGGGTGTAGCTCACCGGTGGTGTGGCCGGAGCAGTGGAAGACGAAGTCGCGGAGGCATGGTCGAGGTTGAAACGGCTTGTCAAAAATGTTAGTGTGATGAGGAAGAGGTTAGGGAGTAGTTGAAGGTACTAATGGACGAAGTGGGAAGGAGAAGGCATTGGTTGTGGTGGTGCCGACGCCAGAGAAGAGAATAGCTTCAGAGAGAGAGGAACGACGAGGAAGAGGGAAGTTAGGGCACCGGTTGTTACGGCTCAACGCGAGAAAAAACGAGGATGACTCCGCTGCCAATATTGCGAACTGAGGATGAAGATGGACGGAGGGGCTCATCGGACGTCGAGGAGCTTTCAGCCGAGAGAGAGAGAGAGAGGAATTGGTGGGGAATCTTGGCCGATTTTGAGTGTGAGGGGGACAGTCTGAGTAGGAGTTCCTTTTATAGACCTCAGGAGGAGGTTTTGGGCTTGGGAAGCAAGCATCCCAAGCTTGGAAAGCTCACCAGAGTTGGGAAATTCTTTGATACCCAAATCTCTCATGCATTCGCATGAGAGATTGGGAAGGTTTTGGGGTGTGGGATTTGGTTCAAAAGGAAGGGGATTTCTTTACAAACTTTCCTTTCAAATTTGAAAGGGATTCGTCAAGAAATCAAGGAGTTCTTTCCAAATTAAGGTCACCGAAGCAAGTAGGAATAGGTTTAATGGCAGTAGGGACCTTTTTGTGAGAACGATGATAAAGTTAGGGGTCTATTTGAGAACATTTTGAAAGTTAAGGGTAGAAATGTTATCAGACAGGGCTAAGTTGCAAACTAGGTCAAGACAAACTCATCTTGGGTCCAAATTTTGGTAAAAAACTAATTTGAACCTAAGTAATCCAATGGTGAAGTTGGATTTTGGTTTTGACCACATCTGACTGGGTAATTTATGCAAAAATCTAAATTAGGGTAAATGTCTGTTTGAGACTCTATTTTGGGTCAAAATGGGTTCTAATGGTCAAATTGAAGGTCCCAAAACCTAAAGAATATTTTTCCATGAATTTTAAAAAGTTTAGGTGAATTTTATCTTGAGCAGAACCTTAGTTAGTTAGGTGGGTTAGTTTTTAGGATTTCAAAAGTTATTTAATTTTCAGAATACGTGCAAACCCTTTTCTAATTGCTCTAACCCACTAGTTAGTCGTTTAGGACCATTTGACCATTAATTAACCCCTAGGAAAACCCATGGTTGTACTACATTCATGATATGCTGGTAAAATTACAGTTTTACCCCTAGTTTCCTATTTTTCCCTCAGAATGATTATGCAGTGACTTATGACTCTTTGGTAGTTATGTACGAGCATTTACTAAATTAGATCGAAATGAGATAGTTATGGCTCATGATGGTGTTCCCATCATACCTCCATGCCTGGCTTTTGCTAGTCCATTAGTAAAATCTCATGGAATTACTTTTAATTTTAGACCATATGCCTTTCTATGCTCAAAACTCTGATGTGTTCTTTCTTTTGTAGATTAAGTTAGAATGCCGATGGTAGGCCTAGAGGTACTTAAGTACCAACCAATATCCAGACCTAACCAGCTCTAACCTCAGTCCGCCGTGAAGGTTTCTAAGGCCCATAGGAACTAACCTAAGGTTCGTCGAACACTGTGGTTAAAGCACCCGTGCTTGTAACATGTTTTAGCCCAGGTTTAGTTTGTAGTGCATTTTTGTAAGAGAGAGACAGAGGATTTTTTTTTTAAAATTTTTGGAGAGTTTTCTCTCTCTTTTCTTTTTATTTCTAGCCTCAGATTAGCTTTACAACACGGTCTGTATCGGATTCCTAGTTCCCACCATCAATCCTCATAGGGTCCCTGGCAATCAATGCTTCGAGATAGCACCACCCATGGCAACCCCCAGAACCCTAGCTTTCAAGATTTTGAGATAATCCTGCCCATGGAGTTCTGTAGCTAAATTCAAACCCTGGCAATCAACAGTTCTAGATAATGCCGCCCATCTGAACCAACACAAGGTGCATACATGCCCTCGATAGGATATTTAGATATCCTAGGAGACAAGCACCGAGGAGACGATATGTTATTGTGCATCTTCGAGGGGAATTTCCTGCCTCTCCACGTCGAGAACTTGTCCAAATCAATTTGTGTTAATCAGTCTCTCCTAATCTAGGTAACCCTTTTTCTTCAGAACAAATTTAACGGATTTGCGTGATTTTGATACTTAGGCACACTAAACCAGACTATGTGTGGATTGGGGTGCTTAGGTTACCAAGTCCCATAAACCAGAGGTCAGTTAATGAGGCCGAATAATCCCTAAGCCTTAAACCTAATACTTAAGCTTTGTATTTTCCCCAACCTCTTGAGGACTATTTAGATCTTAGCGGATACTTGAATTTTTAAGCCTAGGATTGCAGCCCAAGAGGTCTAAGATCAACGTTCCTGCTAATCTCTTTTTTATTTCTTTTGTACTTTTTGCCTTTCATTTTCTTTCTTTTGATTTGGTCTAGAACTAAATCAATTCCTTAATCTTTTACTAATGACTATCTCTTTTTCTTTTCTTTTCAAATTGTGCTCCTTTTTGACATTTGTATCTCCTCCCTTTTTCTCCGCAAAACTGATATGCCATCAAAATTTCCTCCCTTCTCATATTTTTGTTCTTTTTCAATTATTTATTTTTTTGGTATTTTGGAATATGTGATTTTTTTGATAAAACCTTGTCTTGTGAAGTGATTTTCACGACGTTTTTCACTTTAATACTCCCCCATGCCTACTATTTGCAATGCTCTCATTGTAAATTAGGTGGGTTCGAGTTTAACTTAGATCATTCATTGGAATAGGTGTTGGGTGGGTGAATGGGTCAGGGTGATTGTTACGGATGATTTCAAGCTCAGGTACAGATACCAAAGGTGGAGTCGGTTGTTCTAATGGATGAACCTAAAGTGCAATATGAGTTCAGCATAAGATGTCTCAGGAAGGGTTTCAGGTTTTTCAAAATGATGGGTTGCCTCCTATTAAGCGTTGAGTTTAACGCCATCAGCCGGGCGCAATGAGCTCAGGGAGAATGGAGGGTAAAAGATACCTCAACCAAGTTTGTATCAGTGAGTTCAATGAATGGTTTGAGTCTCTGACCGTTCATGACAAAAGGTTCTGAATCATGGTTGAGTTGGCTGATTTCAACAGCTCCATTTTCAAAGATTCATCAGAGAAGGTATGGTCCAATCCATTTTGATCTAAGTTTTGCTAGGCACAATTTGAGTTTAGCGTCAAAGAGTAGGACTTTCTGACCAGGGAAAAAGATCTTTCTGGATATGTGCTTGTCGTGAAAGACCTTAACCCTCTCTTTGTAAATTTATGAGTTCTCATACATGTCATGGTGTAGTTCACTGATCTAACTCATTTGAACCTTTCTGTGGATTCCTGCCTTAGAAAGACCGAGATTGCAGTTCCGTACTGCCCAATAGGCTTTGTGCTCCAATTCGATGGGGAAGTGATGCACCTTCCCATACACCAATCTGAAGGGAGACATGCCTAATTGGGTTTTGTGGGTGGTCCTATAAGCCCACAAAGCTTTCTAAAATCAGGATGACCAATCTTTCCTATCAGGCCGAACCATGACCTGGAGGATTTTCTTGATCTCCCAGTTTGATAACTCAGCTAGACCATTAGTTTGGGGGTGATAAGGAGTCGAGATTCTATGTGACACCCCGTACTTGGTCATCAGTGATCTGAATTGAGTATTCGTGAAATGGGTCCCTCCATCAGAGATTATAGCAAGTGGAATCCCGAACCGAGATAAGATGTTCTGATGAATGAATTTGATTACCACCTTATGATCATTGGTTCGAGTCAGAATGGCTTCGATCCATTTGGACACGTAGTCAACAGCGAGAAGAATGTATTTGAAGTCGTCCGAAACAGGGAAGGGTCCCATGAAATCAATCCCCCAGATATCGAAGCTTTTGCATACGAGAATCGGCTATAAAGGCATCATATCGCGATAGCTCATGTTGCCTAAGGTCTGGCAACGATTGCATTCCTTGCAGTGATTGTATGCGTCTTTGAAAATAATGGGCCAATAGAAGTCTCACTGGAGGACTTTTACTGCATTTTTATGACTAGAGAAGTGTCCATCGCATGCCTGGTCATGGTAGAAGGACAAAATGTCCTGAATTTCCACTTCCAGAATTCATCGTCGGATGATCTGATCAGCACCAATGTGGAAGAGATACGGGTCTTCCCAACAGTAGTACCTGGCATCATAAAGTAATTTGTCCTTCTTGGTTTTTGGCCAATCGGATGAGATTTGATGTGATGCCAAGTAGTTTACTAGATCAGCAAACCATGGAAGTCCCAAACTGATAGTTAGGAGGTGCTCATAGGGAAAATGTTTAGTAATGGGTCCAGAAGGGTCGATAATGTCAAAAGGAAGGCAGGATAAGTGATTAGCTACCATATTCTATTTTCCTACCTTGTCACGAATCTCGAGGTCAAACTCTTGCAACAACAAGATCTAGCAGATTAGCCAAGGTTTCGCATCCTTCTTTACAAGGAGATGCCTCACATCAGTGTAATCTAAGTAAATGATAATACGGGAACCCAAAAGATATGATCTTAACTTTTCCAGGACAAATACTACTGCTAGTAGCTCTTTCTCAGTAACTGTGCAGTTACGCTGAGCCTCGTCAAGTGTCTTGCTAGCGTAGTAGATAACCATGGGTTTCCATCTATTTTCTGCCCAAGTATCGCCTACATAGTGTAATCAGATGCATTACACATGATCTTAAAGGGTTGAGACCAATTAGGGGATTACAGGATACGTGCTTGGGTAACTCAATCACGCAAGATCTCAAATGCCTAACCGCACTCCTTGGAGATTTCAAAGGGGACATCCTTAGATCGAAGATTAGTCAGGGGGCATGTGATTTTCAAGAAATTGGGAATGAATCGATGGTAAAAGTTGACATCCCCTAGGAAGGATCGGATGTCTTTGACTGAGCTAGGCATAGGGAGTTTGGAAATCAAATTTACCTTGGCTTGATCAACCTGGATGCCCCTTTCAGAGATAAGATGTCCCAGGACAATTCCCTCAGGTACCATGAAGTGGCTCTTTTCCCAGGAAAGAACCAAGTTCACATCGATGCATCACCTGAGGATCTGGACCAACTGTAGGAGGCAATCGTCAAATGATTCACCAAATACCGAGAAGTCATCCATGAAGACTTCAAGGTATTCACCTACCATATATGAGAATATGGTAATCATGCACCGCTAAAAAGTAGCGGGTGCATTGTAGAGACTGAATGGTATCCTTCGAAATGCATATGTTCCGAAGGGGAAGGTGAAGGTGAAGGTGGTCTTCTCTTGGTCCTCGAGATGGATTGCGACCTGATTATAACTGGAGTACCCATCCAAAAATCAGAAGAATGGATTTCCTGCTAGTTTCTCGAGAATCTGATCAATGAATGGTTGTGGGAAATGATCATTCTTCGTGGAGGAATTGAGTCTTTTGTAATCAATGCAGACTCTCCACGAGTTTGCTATACGGGTCGGTATGGTTTCTCCGATTTTAGTCGTGATGACAATGAGCCTTGCCTTCTTAGGCACAACTTGGATTGGGCTCGCCCACCGACTATCATAGATTGGGTAGATGATCCCTGCATCTAACCACTTGATAATCTCCTTTTCACGACATCTTGTAGATTTGGATTCAGGCATCTCTACATTTCACGGGATGATCGTGAGCCCTCTTCAGTGTAGATGTGATGTGTGCAGTATGAGGGGTTGATACCAATGAGATCATCGAGAGTCCATCCAATGGCTCTTCGATGTTGCTGGAGAACAGAAATTAGGCATGTTTCCTGATCAGGTGTGAGCCGGGAGTTGATAATCACAAGAAATGTCTGATTAGAACCCAAAAAGACCTACTTGAGATGATTGGGAAGAGGCTTTAATTCCAAAATTGGGTTTTTAGCAGCAGCGGGTAGTTCAGGATGGGTGTTGGGCGCAAAGGAAGGAGCTATGGGTGTGTCTAGGTTGAGTTTAGGCTCCTCTAATTGTGGGTTTTGATTCTCTTTTGGTTGATCAGAAATAGTTGGTTTTTCCTCGATAAGGTCATCAACCACAGCTTCAATATCACAAATTTGTTCTATGACTCCGCAATTAATTTCTTGTTGGGCCTTAAAGATGGCGATCTTTAGTATCTTACTTCCAAATTTTAATTCAATTTGGGCCTACTCACAATTGATATTGGCCCTAACAGTGGCCAGAAAGGGTCTCCCTAGTATGATCGGTGTATTCTTCACATTCTCAGGAGCGTCCATGTCTAAGATAATGAAATCCACTGGAAAATAGAAATCATGCACCCTAACTATGACATCCTCGAGAATTCCTTTTTGTGACTTAATTGATCAGTCGGTTAGTTGTAAAGTCATTTTTGTCAGTTTAGGCTCAGATTCCTCGAAGTAGTATAGTAGGGATGTAGGTATCAAATTTATGGAGGCTCCTAAGTCTAATAAGGCCCAGTCAAATTGTATATCACCGATTTCACAGGAGATCGAAGGGGTGCCTGGGTCTTTTTCCTTAGGTAGGAGTTTGCTCAAAATGACAGAGCTGGCTTGCTCTGCCAGTACGATCGGATTCCCATCTTTGGTTCATGGCTTACGCTTAGGTGTACATACGCCTTTCAGAAATCATGCGCAAGCAGTATGTGGCCTATCACATCCATCAAAGGGATGTTTATATGGACTTGCTCAAAGAGCTTAACTAGGTCCACCTTAAGTGCCACAGTTTTGGGTATCCTTTTTCCCTTGGTCAAGGCCTCAGGAAATGGAACCTTAGATGGTTCCTCTAGAATGGGTCCAGGTTCTTGATCTGGGATAGAGGTGTCCTAGATGATTATCCTAGGGTTAGGGTTTGTATTACCAGGTTGGGTTTGGCTTGGATAAGGTGGGTCCTGTGTTGTTTTGCCAGTGAGGGTAGTAACAGAATTCAATCCTGCTTAGTTCTGGTTTGGTGTGGGTAGAAGAGGTGCTTGCTGTTGGTAACCCGTAGACGATGTCGAAGCCTCCATCCCGTCGGGTGATGGAGCAGAAGGGGCCTGATAAACAAAGTGAGCTTGGCCCGGATTTGGGTTCATAACGTTCCTCTGGTTCATCACGTTATTCGGATTAGGCAGAGGTTGTGAAGGAAGTGCACCAGGTTGGTGAGGATTTGCCATCTGGGCAAGTTGATTGCGAACCTTGGTGATCTCGTCTCTATGCTGTTTTTGCATAGTTGCATTTGTCTTCTGAATGTCAGCTAGAATCTGAAGGATAAGAGTCATTTGATCTGTCTGAGTCAGCTCATATTGATAAGTTGGCTGCAAATGGACGAGGAGCTCATCCAACTTCTTCTCAATAATAGAGACCTTGTCCTGATGACTGGCCATCAGTTCCAAGTCGACGAGAAACGATAGGCCCTGTGTCTCATGTGCTCCCTTTGGATTCACCAATGCACGGGCATTCGTCCGGTCGAACATGTCCATGGATTCATTATTGATGGAGTTCTCGCACATATTCTAGAGAATCTCCCACATGGTGTCTTCATGTTGACCCATGATGTTTCCTCTGCAGGTCACATTGATGAATAATCGAATATCTTCATGGAGTCCATGGTAAAAAGATTGGACTTGTTCCCATTTAGGAACTCTGTGGTGGGGGCACTTTTGCATGAGATCCAGAAAATAATCCCATGCTTCATGAAGTGGTTCTTGATAAACGCCAATTTATCATCATTTTTATGCATTAAAACAAACTTAGCTCTTAGGATTTTGCTCAGTAAATGGGTTTTTGGGCTGCATTTAGGCATCAATTAGGTTAGGCATGCATTGCACTTTTTATTATATTTTTAATGTGTTTTTGTGAGTGTTAGGGATATGCAAATTGTCAGAACTCCAAAACCCTAGCACTCAGGAAGGCAACTGGTGAAGAAGAAGCTCAGACTAACTGGAACTCAGCTTGATCCAGCTCACCATAGCTACATTCCAGCTCACTTGAACTAGGGTTAGCTCATCTTAGCTCCATTCAGCTCATCTCAACTGAATGGCAGCTCAAGAGAGCTCATCTTAGCTCACCCTAGCTTAGGTCAGCTTAGATCCAGCTCAACTTAGCTGAGTCTAGCTCATCTCAGCTCCCATTAGTCCGCAGGGAGCTTTAGCTAGCTCAGCTGAGTTGACTGGAGTTCACCCCAGCTCAGGTCCAGCTACATCCAACTCTACTCAACTCCTGCCAGCTAAAGATACTTCATTCCAACTTAGGAAGCTCAAGTCCAACTCCTGGGGACTCAGCTTAGATCAACTCAGTTGAGCTAAGATACCTTAGCTGCCTCACCCAGCTTGATCCTCCCCGAGATCATTATACCCAGCTCACCTCAGCTCCTTTTAGCAGAAGCCAGCTTGCTTTTGCTTGGCTTAGTAGCTAGCAAAGAACTAGCAAGCTAAGCTAGCTAAGGTAGCTCCTTCTAGCTCTCTTCAGTAGCCACCAGCTCTAGTGCAACTCATGATGACTACCTCCAGCTCTTCTCCCTGAAAACCCTAGCTCCAAATGCCTCCAACTCTACTCCCTACTAGCTAAGCTAGCTAAGCTGCTTAACTTAGCTAGTCCACCTCCATGGCACCAAAACCTACTACCCTACTACCCTACTACCTAAGCTCCAGCAAAAAGACCACCTACTCCTACTTTATTTTGGTGCCAACTATCCCTTCCATCACCACCCTACATCCACCATCAAAGCCCATCTCCACCCTCCATTTTTTCCCTCCAAAATTGCCTTCTAGAAGGTATTTTTGGAGGGAAAACCAAGGCACCTCTTCATTTCCCTCCCATTTTTCCCTCCAAAAATAACCAAGCACCCCTTCATTTCCCTCCAAAAAAGCACCATAACCACCCCCCTTCCCATCCTATAAATACCCTACCCTACCACCACATAATTCCCATCCTCAATTAGTGTATTTTGCTACCTATACCACCTATGCCTATGGCCAAGAAGGAGTAGAGAAGGAGATTAAAGGGGCACATCACCAGCCCTTTTGGTGCCTTCTTCTCTCCACTCTCTTCAACTTGGGCCACGCCAAGGAGGAGGACTCTTCCACTTCAAGGAGGACGGCTAGGGAAAGGAGAAGGACCTAGGGTGGACGTCCACCCTTGGAGAAAAGCTTAGGGCATGCCCCCTTAGGGCTTGCCTTGGAGGACATCACCTTGGCAGAGCACAGCAAGGAAGGAGTTGAAGGATTCTTTTCAGGATTGGGAGCCACCAACCTTGGAGCAAGAAGCCCTCTTCTTCACCATCTATCTAGAGGATTTGTGTTTGCTTTTCTTATTTGCAATTTTTTAGTAGTATAAGCATTCCTCTACTAGGCCTTTTTGTAAAACACTTTTTCATTTATCTAGTTGCCTTCTTTGCAATTTCTTATTTGCATTTCTACTTGCTTTGTTTTTAGCATTCTTCACTCCCTCTCCCTAATTATTCTAAGCCTCCACTTGCCTAGAGTGAGCTTAGGGAGAGGCTCTACTTGCCACTTAGAAGTAGTATTTAAATTTGAAGTGTAAATCACTTTCCCGCCACCATTTCGCATGTTGTCTTAATTCAAAAACAAAAAAATGATATATTGAAAATTACCAAAAAGAAAGTTGAGATTTGTATTCCAAGCAAGAGAATCAATTTTGCAAACATTTGGCCTCCTTGGACGACCCTAGATACTCCCCTATCTAGGAATATAAATTTAAGAGTTGATCGATTTTGCACGTTACAACGACGTATTTAACAAACCGTGTGAAATCACTATCAGTTCTCCTACTTGTTGTGTAAACTGTGTGATCTGGTGCTGTAGAGCATTTGTCCACCCAACAAGGAAGAACTTTCTCAAAAACTTGGATTGAAGTTCCACCCTTGTGTTGATTGGACGCGTTTGGGTTTGGTACCAGTGAGAAGCTTTATCCATGAGAGAGAAGGAGGACATTTTCATGAGTAGAATATCCCAATTTTGAGCTTCTGACTAGAAGGTCTGGGCTAGATGCTTAAGTTATTTGGTATGCTGGAAGGGATCTTCGGAATTATGCCCATGGAATTTGGGAATGGCATGAATCATGTTGGGCATGAGTTCAGTGTCAGGACCTCCAGCGGAGATCTGTATTTGAGGTTCGATTGCCATCGCAGCAGGATTGTAGTGATCTCACATCATTGGACACTGCGGTGGGTTCACAAAGGCTTGGAATAGATCATTGAGGCACTGAAGTTGATTTTCAAGATTATTTTCTTCTGCGGGTTGTGCCATGATGATGGATGAAGGAGAATCAGGTTTAGATGAATCAAAAGAAATATCAATAGGATTGGGTTGTCGCACAAACAAGGAGGTCAAGGCTTGGCCTCGACGTGAATGAGTAGCTAAAGGAGGTCTCAAGGATGGTCATAGAGACCTCCTCCCAAACATGCACCGATGGAGTAGATGAGAGGTAGAATGTGATGGACCCAATCAAGACACCCAAAAAAAAATTTTGGATGACTATAGAGGTTTGGGGCGGATGATACCCCTTAGTCAGAGAGCCGTCCACCTAAGAAATACCTGGGCAGCTAGAAAAAGTCCTGCAAAGACCCCTACATGGTAGAGCACCCCTACGGGTTATAGGGTTTCCCCCACCCGACCTCTCTTGTCACTGATGTTCTAGGTAGACTAGATGGGGAATTGACCTCTTAAGTCTACCAGTTTTAATTAAGAGTAAGGGTGCTTTAGGATTTCACTTGAACTTTAAGATGTGTTGAGTGCAAAAAGTGACCTAATTTGAAGATTTGTTAACCCAACAAGGTGGGTCAACTTCACCTGTATTGTTCTTGAAAATTTAGGTCCCCCTTTTAGTGTTCAAATGAATTTAAGTGCCTGATTTTAGGGTTTTGCTTGAATAGATCAGTTCAATCAAGGCTTAGTCACACATTTGTCTGGAAGGATCAATTCTTGATTAAGCAAGTGTGTCTCTAAAAACCCTAAACTGTAATCCTTAATTGGCTCTAATTTGGTCCAATTTAATTCGCCAAAATGTGGTACCTAGGGCTCAAGCAAGAATGTGATAGCCCTAGATACCTTAAGCTTCAAGTAGGTGCACAGATCAGGATTTGTTGTCTAAATAAAATGTATCAAATTAGGAAACTTGATGAATTATCTAAGGATAGAATGCAAGTAGCCCTAATTGATTTCTTCCTTTTAACTTTTTCAGAATCAGGGGCTTAAGAGAGAGTAGTTAGAACTTACCTGCCCCTAGCATGTTTAATGTGCGGTTGATCTTCCCTGAATGTATCCCTCCTGAAACACACCACAGCAAAAGAGATATAGAAAGTTGGAATCCAAATCAGGAATTGCAATCAAGAGTTCTAAATTGCCCGTTGCTCCCTGACAACGGCATTAAAATGTTCGTGTGCTAAATCGCTGTTTTAAGATTGTCAGATTGCAGTATAGCCAAAATAGCACTCAAACAAATAATTTTATTATTTAAAATAGTTTCGAGGTCAAACACAGGGAGCAATATGGAATTCAGTTATCAAACATTACAATTTAAGACAAGAAAGCTATGAAATTATTAGTAGAAGCTATTTTAGAATAGAATAGTACTAAGATCAAGTGTCAGAATGTAAAAATAATGGAGTAAAATGGTGACTTAGATCACCAAGTACTCCTTACAATGATAGCTAATGAACTCAATGTATATATGAAATGCAATGCAACCAAACCAATTTTCTGATTAATAAATCAGATGGCTTAAATTGCTTAAGCCTCTATTTTTCTTCTTTTCTCTTTCTCTTGTCTATCTTTATTCCTCTGCCATTGTTCTTCTCTTCTTTCCTTCTCTGTAACTCTTCTTCTTCTACCTTCAGCCTTTCTTCTTTCTTTCCTTCTCTGTCTTTCTTACTTCTTCAATTCTTCTTCTTCCTTCAGCCCTTCTTTCTTTGGCTTTCTTCACACAGCAGGGGCAACTTTAGAATTTGGCTAAGTGTTGGTCAGTTCTCACCAAGAGCAAAACCCTCCCCCTACCTGTGCAGACTCTCCTCTCTTTCTCTCTTTAGGATCCACTCTTCCAGAGCCACAGGGTAATTAGGTTATCGGACCTAGCGTACCCAGGTCCATGCTCACCAGCAGTGGGTGATGAGCGAGGAGTGAGGATTAGGTGGGTTAACGGGTCAACCTAGGTTCGTAGGTAGAGGTCACAGATGAGGCGCAGCTGTGCATGGGTGGGAGGGACCTCACCCCATGTTTGGAGGCAAAGAGCCCTATTGACAAATTCAATTTACGCGTATGATCTGCTTCAGTGGCTTCCGATGTGGGACTATCTGCCCCTACTTTCCTCACGTATGTTGCTGCTGCTTTTTTCCCCCAATTCGAGCATAAGGAGTGGTCAAAGGCTCCAATTGACTGCGTGAAGACGTTCCTAGAGGTAATCCGCACGTCTTGAGGATGTCACCTGGGTGCTTCAGGTCTAATTAGAGCTTCAAGCAAGCTCAAGATGTGCTGCGTCAATGGTGGAAGAGGCTGGAACCTGAAATCCAAGAATAAGGGCCTCACGGCCGCATCAGAAGGCTCAGCAGATTCACCGTGGAGTGGCGAGTGTGGTGGTAGTTGTGTGGCGTGGTGCGAGTGAGGGTAGAGGTTGGACGGTGACGGAGAAGGATGCGGAACAATGTGTTGTTCGGTGGAACGTTGGAGGGGGCAAAAGTGTGAAATTGTAGAGGGGAAATGAGCAGAGAAGTGTGGCAGAGGTTTTGAGGTAGTCGGTGAGGAGTTTGGTGTTGTGTGGAAGACAGGTGTACCTCGCCGGAGGTGTGGCTAAAACGGTGGAAGACGAAGTTGCGGAGGCGTGGTCGAGGTCGAAACGGCTTGTCAAAAATGTTAATGTGATGAGGAAGAGGTTAGGGTGTAGTTGACAGTACTAACAGACGAAGTGGGAAGGAGAAGGCACTGGTTGTGGTGGTGCCGGCACCAGAGAAGAGAATAGCTCCAGAGAGAGAGGAACGACGAGGAAGAGGGAGGTTAGGGCACTGGCTAGTATGCCTCGACGCAAGAAGAAGCAAGGAGGATGACTCCACTATCGATATTGCGAACAGAGGACAAAGATGGACGGAGGGGCTCGCCAGACGTCGAGGAGCTTTCGGCCGAGAGAGAGAGAGAAGAATTGGTGGGGAATCTTGGTCGATTTCTAGCAAAAGGGGGACAGTCTGAGCAGGAGGTCCTTTTATAAACCTCAGGAGGAGGTTTTGTTCTTGGGAAGCAAGCTTCTCAAGCTTGGAATGCTCGCCGATGTTGGGAAATTCTTTGATACCCAAATCTCTCATGCATTCGCATAAGAGATTGGGAAGGTTTTGGGGTATGGGATTTGGTTCAAAAGGAAGGGAATTTCTTGACGAACTTCCCTTTCCAATTTGAAAGGGATTTGTCAAGAAATCAAGGAGTTCTTTCCAAATTAAGGTCGTTGGAGCAAGTAGGAATAGGTTTAATAGAGGTAGGGACCTTTTTGTGGGAATGATGACAAAGTTAGGGGTCTATTTGAGAAGATTTTAAAAGTTAAGGGCAAAAATATAATCAGATAGAACCAAGTTGCAAACTAGGTCAAGACAAACACATCTTGGGTCCAAATTTTGGTACAAACGTAATTTGGACCTAAGGAATCCAATGGTAAGGATGGATTTTGGTTTTGACCACGTTTGTCTAGGTAATTTATGCAAAAACCCAAAGTAGGGCAAATGTCTGTCTGAGGCTCTATTTCGGGTCAAAACGAGTTCTGATGGTCAAATTGAAGGTCCCAAATCCTAGAGAATATTTTTATATGAATTTTAGAAGGTTTAGGTGAATTTTATATTAACCAAAACCTTAATTAATTGAGCGGGTCTACTTTTAGGGTTTTAAAAGTCATTTAATTCTCAGAATACGTGCAAACCCTTTTCTGATTGCTCTAGCCCACTTGTTAGTCTTTTAGGACCATTTGACCCTTAATTAGCCTCTAGGAAAATCCATGGTTGTACTGCATTCATGATATGCTGATAAAATTACAGTTTTACCCCTAGTTTCTTATTTTTCCCTTAGAATGATTATTTAGTGACTTATGATTCTCTAGCTATTATGTAGGAGCATTTACTGACTTAATTGGATCAAAATGATCTAGTTACAGCTCATGATGGTGTTCCCATCTTCGCTCCTCATTGCTCACCCTTGCTTGCTACCATACGCCGGTGGGCCTAGACCTAGATTCATATAGTCGATTAAGCCTTGACCCGGTTCTGGAGAGAGAGAGAAGAAGGGATTTTGTGAGAGGATTAGGGGGATTTTGCACTGTGGATTCTTAGGATTCGCTTCTACACTAATTTGAGGGATTGTTTGGCTGGATATTTAAGGCATCTGAGCCTTGTTCTCGATGTTTGATTTGTGGAAAATTAACTTTGATATTAGTTTGAGGCTACTATTGATCTGAGTTGGGATTCGTGGTTACTATTAGGGATATTTGGTGGTTTCAACATCCATTTTTATTCTCTTTTACTTTTACTTTGAGATACAATTTTTTAGCATTAATTGATTATTCTCATATTTATATTTGAATATTCATTGCAATATTATTTTTTATTATTGTGATTGGAGGATTGAATTGCTGTACTTATTCCCTACGAATAACCTCGGAACTCACGATTTTTCTAGATTTATAAATTTAAATGTCATTACTCTTTTATCAACTATACTAAAATGTGATACTTTTCTAAAACAAGATAGAAGTGCTACAACATTTTGATGCCATTGCTTGGGAGCAACGCACATTTCATTCACTAATCACACTTTCTAATATGATTTTCACTTGTTATATCTGATTTGTTGTGTTGTTGCATCGAATTTGAAGATCGACTACACAAGCAACCACACCAGGGGTAGATAATCACATTTTCTTCTTTGAGCTCTCATCTCTTGGAAAGACTTAAAAGGAAATCAATTAGGATCAACTTGTGTTATTTACATAGTAATCATCATTCAAGTTTCTTGATTTGATTCTAATTGACTAGAATCCCCATCCTAATAGTTGCACCTACTAGGAAGATAAGGTTCCTTAGGCTATTTACCTTCTTGATTGAGCTCAATGTACCAACTTTGGAAGAATTGGACTTGTAAATAGAGCCAATCTAGGGTTTTCACATTAGGGTTTCCAGGAGTACACACTTGGTTGTTTTAAAAAAGAAATATATTCCCACATTGTGTGTTACCTGAGCCCTTGGTTGAATTGATCTAATCAAGTGGATCCTAAAATCATGGTTTTAATGATCACCTGGAACATTTAAGGATCCTTGTTGGGTGCCTTGATTGGGTACAATACACATTCTATCCCTCATTTGATTCCATACTGCATGTATTGGAGGAGGTCCTTAAGATCAGTCTAGAGTCCTCCATTACCAATTCACTCTTGTCGAGGTTAAGCCCTGATCCATTTGTTTGTGTTCCCATTCGATCAGATTGAGATCAATTCTGATGCTTCCACATCCGAGCCGGTCATCTACATCAATGGAGTATCCAGAAGAAGTGCCCAATGTTTAGAATCAATTACAGCGCTTTACTAATCTATTCCATGCATTGATGAATCCCTCGCAGCGCTTGCAGATGCGAGATCACTACAATTCCGCAGCGGTGTCTATCGAACCCAGGGTGCAAACCCCAACTGGAGGACCCGAATTGAATTATAGCCGAATTTGATTAACGCGATCCTAAATTTCTCGGCTTGAACTTTGATGATCCTTTCTAGCACATCAAATAGCTGAAAGGTCTGTCCCAGACCTTTGGATCACCTGCTCAAAATTGAGGCATCCTACTCATGAAGATGTTCTTCTCTCTTATGGATAAGGCTACCCAGTAGTATCAAACCCTAACTCAGCAGATCAACACATGGGAGGAACTCCAATCTGAATTCCTGAAGAAATTCTTCCAAGTTGGTCGTAGTAATGCCTTGAGGCACCAAATCACCCATTTCATGCAAAATGAAGGAGAACCACTTCGTGAGGCATCGGACCACTTCTTGGATCTCATGCGGAAATGCCCTCATCATGGAGTTCCTATATGGGAGCAAGTCTAGTCTTTTTACCAGGGACTCGTGAGGACATCAAAATATTTGTCAATGCAACCTGTGGTGGCAACATCATGGGTTAACATGAAGACACCGTTTGGGAGATTCTCGAAAACATGTGCGAGAACTCCATAAAGAATGAGTCTATGGGTGTGTACGATTGGATGACCACCAGCACATTGAGAAACGCACGAGGGGCACACGAGACATGCAACCTATCCGCATCCGTCGACTTGGAGTTGGTGGCCAGTCACCTAGATAAAGTCTCCATCATCGAGAAGGTGGATGAATTGACTCAACATCTATAGAGAGCCACCTCTGTGCAGCAAAACACGTATGCACAACCACCCTCAGGTAGGAAGGCTATGCATAACATTCACCACCACACATACCAGGGAATGGACATGTGTCCAAACCCATCAGATCCTGGTTTCAGAGGAAACTCTAGACCATCCTTCTCTAGTTGGGGGAACTCTGAATCCTCAACCTCTGATTACTCTGGAGTTCCTTAGACCTACGAGGATCTCCATGCCATCCAGAATGATCCATTCTCCTACTCTTATAACTCTGGATGGCACAATCATCCAAATTTCATGTGGTTAGGAAATAATCATAACTCGAGACCTCAATTCTAACCCTAACCACAAGCTTCGTGACCATATCAGCCCATTCAGTCTAGGTCCAACTCGAATTTCCAATCCAGGCCTACCAAGGAAGATCACATAAGCTTGATTTTGCAAGCTCTAGCTGACATCCAAAAGACAAATGCGGCTATGCAGAAATAGCACAAAGAAGAGATTACAGAGGTGTGAAATCAACTCACATAAATGACTGGGACTTGATAGCTTGGTGCATTCCCTTCCCAACCTCTACCAAATCCAAATAGCGTACTAAATCAGAGGCACATTATGAACCCAAATCAGGGCCAATATCATTATGTCTATCAGGCCCCTTTTGCTCCATCACCCAACAGGACGGAGGCTTCCACATTGTATGCAGGATATCAGTAGCAACCACCACTCTTGCTAACTCCAAACCCAAACCAAGTGGGCCTAAATGTTGTTACTACACGTAGTGGTAAAATGACTCAGGATCCACCTTATCCTAGCCACTCTAGCCATGGTAGTTCGGAGCCTACCCCTAGGATGGTTATCTAAGACACACTTATCCCAGATCGAGAGCATGAACCAATCCTAGAGGAACCAACAGAGGTTCCATTTCCCGAGGCCTTGACCAAAGGAAATAGGAAACCTAAACCCATGGCACTTGAGGAAGACTTGGTCAAGCTCTTTGAACAAGTCCAAATAAACATCCCCTTGATGGATGCAATTTGCCACTGACGTTGAGAAATGTGTTAGGTTAATTTGTCTCTTGTAGCATGTAAATACGACGTCAATTTTAATGAAGGAATGGAGAAATATGAGTACAAGTGTCAATCTCGAGGAGGTGAAAACCTGAATCAATTAGCCTCTCATTTTTAATGCCACAAGATGGTTATTTTGATTGCTTGCGAAAAGAGAATGAGAGAGAGACAAAGATAAGGGTTACAAATTCTTGATAATTGTGATTGCTAATCTACACATGAAAAACAAGATAGAACAATGTCACATTAAAATCATAGAATGTCATGAATCGAATGAGATAACAATGGTAGGAAAAATCATCTTACAACTATGAACACTAATGCTAGATGAATGCTTAAAGAAATGTGAACATTAAGCTAAGGAAAACTAGAAAATAAATGTGACAAATGGAGCATTGAGATAGCCCCAGTGGTGGATAGGATTCCGTTGGTGGCTTGACAGCTCCAGGACCTTTCTCGAAGCTCTATGGAGGTGGTGGATCATGCTTGGTAGTAGCTAGTGATAGCCCTTTGCAATGGAGGTCTAAAGGGCTATTTATAATGTAGGCGGGATGGCCAAAGTAGGTATTGCACCATTAGTGATAGCCAAGACATCACTGCAAGTCTCGCTGTAGGTAGCTACACTCTTGCTGGCACCATACAAGATAGCTAGTGTCCACAAGGAGAAGTGCAGGTTGTTGGATTAGCTCCACGGATCACCATTGGATGGCCGAAGATGCGTCAGACGACTTATCTCTTGCACCTATCATGCTCATCATGCGGGAATAAATCTCAATCGTCGGATTGCATGCTGAAGGCTGAGATTGTGCTGAGATCGTACTTCGAATGGTGCCTTGGGGTCGCGTATGATCGGGTGTCGGAGTGGGCGTCGGACCGCACGTGGATGAATTGTGTGCTTCCAGAGGTGCCACGTAGCTGCTATGAAGGCTACTCGATGGAGATCAAATGGTCCAATTTCGTTGCCTCTTCATGTGCAGCACAATTGTGCCTCACGAAGTCTTGAACTCGCACTCACCGTGGTGGGTCAAGGTGCAGACCAATGCGCTACACCCACTGCTTTGTCTTGTTTGCAAATTGGTGTGCACACATTCTCAGCCATTGGATCAAGATCCAATAGCCGAGATCACTTGATGAAGGCATGTTTGAGGAGAGCAATGAGATGCTGGTTGCTGCTGGGTGTCCTAGATGGGGCAATGTGGTGCCATCTAGGCCATCCATTGTCTTTCCTTTGCACTGATGCTATAGGGCTTCGATCGAGATGATTCTTGCTTCATTGGATTGCATTTGTCGATTTGGATTCATCCGTGCGGTCCTATTGCACATCTGAGACCTGCTTTAATATGCACTTGTACACAAGGTCATTAAACATTAATTTAAAGCAATCTTAATGTAGAAATGACATAATATGCATGTATTGCTCCTAGACCCATTATAATATGATATTCATGAACATGCACGCTCGAAACTAACTCTAATTGTTGTAATTAATGTGAATAATTGTAGAGTCATCAGCCACATACTGGCTTATGCAAGATTATGTACACCAAAGCGTACACCACGAAACAAAGACAGGAGTCCAATTGTGTTGTCTAAGCAAGCTAGCTCTATCATTTTGAGCAAACTCCTGCAGAAAGTGAAAGGTCTTGGCACCCCTCTATTCTCCTATAAGATAGGAAACCTAGAGTTCGATCAATCTTTATTGGATTTAGGAGCCTCCATAAATCTGATCCCCACATCCCTACTAGATCACTTTGAGGAAATCGAGCTCAAATTGACTAAGGTGACGCTACAGTTGGCTGATAGATCAATAAAGTCACCAGGAGGAGTTCTCAAGGATGTTTTAGTTAGGATATGAGATTTCTACTTCCCGATGGACTTCATTGTATTAGACATGGATACTCCTGAAAATCTGAGAGACACACCGATTTTCTTAGGGAGACCATTCCTAGCCACAGCTAGGGCGAACATCAATTGCAAAGTGGGTCAAATCGAGTTGAAATTTGGGAGAAAGACATTGAGGATCGACATCTTTGAGGCTCAGAAAGGAATAAACTGTGGGAAAATTGAGGAAGTTTGAAACATTAGTTCTTTGGTTGAGGGCACGATTACAGAGGAAAACCCAATTCTCCTAGAGCCTCAACCACAAGAAGATCTTGTCCCACAGATTGAGTAGCCCGAAGCTGATCCAGATCTATTATTAGCTTCCTTCCACCTTGTCTTCTGAGGCCCATCCCAAACCCCCACCTACTACTGCTAACCCAATGCTTGAATTAAAGCTCCTCCCAGATCATTTGAAATGTGTCTTTTTGGGTTCGAATCAAACATTTCCTATGATTGTCAACTTTGAACTCACTCTTGATTAGGAAACAAAGCTGATTTCTATCCTTCAGCAGCATCGAAGAGCCATTGGATGGACTCTAGATCACCTAACTGGAATAAGCCCCTCGTATTGCACGCACCATATCCATACCGAAGCGCACTTACGACCATCTTCAGAAATGCATAGAAGACCAAACTCGAATCTATAGGAGGTCATGAAAAAGGAGATTATGAAGTTGCTTGATGCAGGAATCATTTACCTAATCTCTAATAGTAGCTGGGTGAGCCCCATCCAAGTTGTGCCAAAAAAGGTAGGGTTCACCGTGATTACGATCGAATATGGAGAAACCATCCTGAATCAACTTGTGAACTCGTGGAGAGTCTGCATAGACTATATGAAACTGAATGCCTCCACAAAGAAAGACCATTTCCTGCTCTTGTTCATTGATTAGATTCTCGAGAAACTGATGGGAAATCAATTTTTCTATTTCCTGGATGAGTACTCCGAATATAACCAAGTGGCAATCCACCCCAAAGATCAAGAAAATACCACCTTTATCTATCTCTACGGTACATACGCATTCCATAGGATGCCATTTGAGCTTTGCAACGCACCAGCCACCTTTCAGTGATGCATGCTAGACATATTCTCTGATATGGTAGGTAAATACCTTGAAGTCTTCATTGATGACTTCTCGATTTTTGGTGAATCTTTCAGTGATTGCCTCCTACACTTGGTCCAGATCCTCTAAAGATGCATCAAAGTGAACCTGGTTCTCTCCAGGGAAAAGAGCCACTTTATGGCTCCTGAGGGCATTGTGCTTGGACACCTCGTATCTGAGAGAGGTATCCAAGTTGATCAAGCTAAGGTGAATTTGATTTGCAAATTACCTACGCCTTCCTCAGTCAAAGACATCAGATAATTTTTGGGGTACATCGGATTCTATCGACGATTCATATCTGATTTCTCAAAGATCATGCGCCCCTTAATGAATCTTCTCTCGAATGACACGTCTTTTGTGATGACAAGTGAGTGCATTCGTACATTCAAAATCATGCGTGATTGATTTACCCAAGCTCCATTCCTACAATCCCTTGACTGGTCTCAACCCTTCGAGATCATATGCGATGTGTCTAACTACGCAGTAGGAGTAGTGCTGCCATAATAAATTGATGGGAACCTGATGGTTATATATTACTCCAGCAAGACATTGGATGAAGCTCAACGTAATTACACGATTATGAAGAAAGAGCTACTGGCTGTAGTATTTAGTCTGGAGAAATTCATATCATAGCTCCTGGGCTCCCATGTCATCATTTACTCGAATCACACTGTAGTGAGGCACTTTCTTACGAAGGACACAAACCTAGATTAATCCATTAGATCTTGTTATTGCAAGAATTCGATCTTGAAATTCGTAACACATCATGAAAGCATAATGTGGTAGCTGACCATTTATCTCGCCTTCCTTCTTTGATCATTGACTCATCTGAACCTATCACTGAGCATCTTTTGGCCATTATTGGACTTCCTTGGTTCGTTAATATTGTGAATTACTTGGTTACGGGGAAACCTCTGCCTGGTTGAGCGACCTCCCAATGAAACAAGTTGATTTCCGATGCTAAGTACTATGTCTAGGAAGATCCTTATGAGGGCTCCTACGGATCTTAATGGATATTAGAGGGGAGGGGTGAATAGTATCATCTTTTATAAACTTAAATATCGTAGTTGCAAAAACAAATTAAACTACAGAAAATTCATTCACAGAAGACACCTGGATTTATAGTGGAAACTGATTGCACAGCAATTATGGGTCCTAATCAACCTAAATAATGTTTGAACCTAGCTTAATTTGTGGATATTGCACTCATATCTTGCATATCATGCATTGCATCAGTCTATTTAGAATGAGATGAGATATCCTGCTATTTAATGGTTTTTATTACTATTTGCAGGTAATAAAGTGATCCAAGATGAAAGAGATAGTGGAATAAAGCAATAAAGGAAGAAGAAGACTGATCCAGATAAGAGGAGTGAGGAGGATAGCCTTAGTCCTACCCTTAGAAACCCTAGGACAACTTTCCCAAACCCAAAATGACCTCCATTAGGGCACCCTAGCCTCAAAACCTAAACATGGACAACACTATCCATGTTCTTATCCACCCTATCCCTCTCCAAAACACTTAGGAACCAAAACCCGCCTTAGAAAACCTAAAACCCACTCTCCAGCACCTTTTAAGACATCCATACATCTGGCTAAACGTCTGATTTCTGTAGAATAACAATCCAGGAAGGTAGAACTCACTAACACAAAATTAGACATCTCATTTAATGTCCAGACATCCAATTTTGTAATATAAGACGTTTGACCACTATTCTGGACGTCTGATACTACTCTCTTGTTCCTAATTATGGTGTTGGAAGCCCTAGCTTGCCCATTTTGACCTAGGAACCCCACCAGACACCCTAGGAAACCTAATTATAAACCTCCTAAGCCTAGTCCACTATCCGTAGCCCTACTTATCCTATCCTTAATCCAATTGAACCATCTCATACCTAATTAGGTGCATCTACAGTTGATTGGGTGCACCTAAGCCCAATTAGATCCACCCAGGATCTAATTGACTCATACCTATTAGGGTTACCCTAGCCTAATCACATGCACACATCCAATTAGACTTGAACTAGACCTATTTAGGTTCACTCCTTTCCAATTAGACTTTCCTAAGCCAAATTAGGTCCATACCCACCTAATCTAGATTAGACCAACGTATTTAACACCTAATCCTACCAAAACCCACAACCTAGCCCTACGAAAAACACACACCCACACACACACACACATCTCCCTATTTTACCCCTACCAAAACCATGCACACTTTCTTGGAAACCCTAAAACTTGTGTCAAACCTAGATCCTAAAAATGTGGCATTGGCTATTTTTGGAGCCACCAAAAGTGGCAACCAAATGGAGCCTTCCATATGGGCAAGAAGAGAGCCACGATCTCCATTCACTCTCTTCCTCTCTCAACTTGCGACCACACCTCCTCCTCTCCCTCTCAAGGCTGTCCTCCTCCTCCAAGGCTCCCTCCATGGATGACTAGGAAGAAGCTCTCCTCCAAGCTTCTTTAAGGGTGGCAAGAAGAAGAAGAGCATAAGGATGCAATACCTTCTCCTTTCTTCTTGTGGGCATGCCCTCTTCTTCCACCGTAGAGGATCCAAGCCCCCATTTTCTTTTCCTCTTAGATGGCCATAGAGAAGACCCCCCTCAAGGTCTTCTCAAGGATAACCATTGGTAGAGAAAGGGTGCAACACCCTCCTCTCTCAACTTGGGTGCAGACACCCATCCTCCTTTCTTTAGTGGACGGCCAACAAGGCTTCTCCTTAGCCTCTCTTAGTTGATCCCTTTCTTTAGTTTAGCTTTATTTCTATGTATCCGGATTTTATAGTGACTTAATTTTCGATTCATGATACTCTTGTCTAATGGTTTTATATGCATGCTATTATCTTCACAGCTTGCAACTTTGATGCATGCTTATTAGTGTACTTAGGAGCATCCCATTTAGGTTTGTCACACCACGCATGGCCACCATGGCCCCACTTAGATCCACGCAATCACTTAGGTTTTCACTAGCACATCTAGATCTAGGTTTCGTTTCGCTTTCAAAATAAAAATAAAAAACACAAAAAGAACGCAAAATACAAAAAGACCAAAAATATTAGGTTAGAAAAGTCGATCCAATTCTCGACTAATTTTCACGCCTCCCAAAGACGAATGATCGGGACTCCAATTCTAAAAGGAAAAGAAATCTATGCGAGTTTCATTATTATAAATATTTTTGTCAAGGGGATTTTGCGACTATACTTTGATTTTCAATGATTTCAAAATGCGCAATTTCCACGCTTGTCAGAAACCCTAACCTGGTAAAAACCATTACCTAAGCCTCTTAGCTTAGGATTTTCCTAACTAGTCGAGGCTAGTCAATCCACTGACGCACTACTTGATACGAGGGTGGCACAACCACTTCCAATGATCCCTTCTCTTAACAACCTAAAGAGATGCACAACAACAATGGATTTCTCCCAATAGCTTAGGATCTGTAATCAAAAGCAACAAGCAATATAAGAATAATGTAAGGCTAAGAAAAGACAAACCAGATTTCAACAGTGTTTGAACCATCATGCTTTGAAAGTCGTGAAAGCAGAAGCGTAGAAGCACTCAGATGGAAGCATGAAAAGCTCTTTCTTTTAGATGGATTTCTTCTTGAAAGTGTGTTTTGAAAAGGCTATGCACGTCCTCTATTTATACTAGCAAATCGACCAGAAAAGGAAATCAAATTGGTCTATCAATTAAGGTAGTTTGGTCGATCAATATGAGTTTTGGTCAGTCAAACTAGTTATTTGATCAATAAATGATTGGTCAATTGATTAACGAAAATGATTGATCAAAGGTGTATTTATCAACTTCCTAAAATGGGCTGATTTAATCAATTAATTAAGTTGGTTGGTCTAGCAAAACATTTGGTCAATCAATTTTATTATTTGGTTGATCAATAACCCTAAATATTTATTTTTTATGAGTTGCATGAAAATCCATTTGAAACTTGTTTTGAGGTTCCTTAAAAAATAATCTAGACTCAATAAAGATAAAAAGACACTAAGACAAAGTTAACAATCTTTTAGCTTTAATCCATGAGAGAATCCTAGAAGAATAGTTTCACAGATAGCATAATTTCGGTGCATCAAAGCAGATGTACTTACCTTCTCCCTCTTTTTGATGACAACAAAATTATAATTATGTAGAGAGATAGAAATATAAATAGTTATGTATAATATCTCCCCCTTTTTGTTTCAGAAAAAAATAAAACACGAAGCTATCAACTTTAATTATCTCCCCCTTAAACATGTAATTGAAGCATGAAACTTAATTTGAAATAGAAATAAACATGCAGCTTATATAAGAAAGGATAATCATATATAAGAAAAGATAAACATGCATTTGATATATATAAGATGAAAAGCAAGATAAAACAATCCACATGATATAAATAGTGCTATAGACCATAGTGCTAGAAATGAGAAGTGGCAATAGAAATATAATATTTGAGCAGAAGAAATAATATAACTACTCTAAATAGGCCATAAAGGCATCCATCATGCTCTAGAGGTCTGTATCTAACTCGAGGTCCATCGAGTCAGATCTCTCTGATGAAGCAAGGAGGCCAAGACAAAGGTATCTCTGAGCTGATGATCTAGGGTGTTAGCTGCCTAGATGTTCTGTGAGGAGGTACAACCTGCTGATTTGTTGCTACTATAGTAGTAAGAGGAGGAGGAGGTGCTGCTGATGAGGGAGACACTATAGTAGATCGGTGAGGACGAGGAGGCCTGTGAAGTTGCTGCTGAATCCCATGAATAGACTCTCCAAGTCTATCCAAAATCTAGCACATGTCTCATCATCACCAAATCTGTCTCACACTGTCGGAGCATCATGAAGGAAATAACATCAGTAATGTCCTGAATACTAACATAGTCCTTGCTTGTAAGCGGTCTGTCAAGAAGGCCCTTGTTTCCTCATTGTTTTCTTACTGTTTGTGAATTTTATAAAATTTTCTACTCATTAGGTTTGGAAAGTTTTATATTACTAGAAACGTTGAGAAATTATCTACATCATATAAAATTCTAAAAAATGTTTGAGGCCATTTGAGGTTTCTACAGAAATAATTACCCAAATCTATCAATTCTGACTCATGGCACAAATAAGAAGAAAAATTCCAAAAAATTCATTCCTAAGTCACCTCACCCTCCCACCTTGACTTCACCCTCCATATCTGACTTTTTCTCTCTCTATTCTCCTTTGGACCTGAATTCTGAATCTATTTTTGAGCTAGGCCTACAATTGGATTAAAAACTTTGCCCGACTCTCTAAAGTATGTTTTCCTGGGACCCAAATAGACTATGCTCCTAATTATTAATTCCAATCATACTGGGGATAAAGAGGAAAACCTTCTCTAAGTCCTGAGCAAGAATCGAAAATCAATTGGTTGGACTTTAAAAGATCTTAAGGGAATTAATCTGTCCTATTGCACTCACAGAATCTTTCTAGAGGATGACTCTCGCCCCTCCCGCCAGCCTTAAAGGAGATTGAATTCTAATATGTATGAGGTGGGAACACCATTGATCAAGGGGCTTTTGGGAGAGAGGGAGGAATGACTGGGGGTGATGACGAGTGGACTAGGGTCATGGGCAGACAATGGAGAAGGGAAGAAGGGAGAAAGTCAGTTGATGGAGGTGCGAGGAGAGGGAGATGGCAGGAATCGTGGAAGAGGGGTTTGTGCGGGGGAGATGTTTTATGTTTTCCTAGTTGAGAGTGGGGCCACATGACTACTATGTGTAGGAATCCAGTCGTGTGCCTTGCAAGCAGGGGTCTGGGGCATACGAGGAAGAATTGTAGGTATCGTCCCTGACGTGATGATTACCGAACCTTTGCCCAAGCTATGGGTGCCAAGACGAGGGTGTAACAACCGTTAAACCCTAGGAAGGGGCTTAAGGGCGATGAAGGGGATGGACTTTGTGTGCATGGGGAGGGACCTCAGCCTCCACCAACCCCTCTTACCCTTGACGTTGACGTTCCCCTTTCGTCGGAGGTTCTAGCGTCGGAAACCATGCTGAGGGGGGCTTTGATCAATGAGATCATGGTTGGGTCTCTATCTAATGAAGATTTATGAAGGGATGTAAGCATTCTTTCTCTCTCCTCTTCCTTGTGGAAGATCTTTGTTTTAATTGCATTGAGATTTCTCCTCTATGGCATTTCTGATGGTGATGTGAATGCTCTTAAGTTTTGCACATCTGTGTGGGATGATGCTTCTGTTATGTGAAGGATGTTCTCGCCCTTTGATGAGGCCTTGCCTGAATGTCCCCCTCAAAAGGTTCTACTGCAAAGAGGTGTTGCGTATATTGCAGGTCTTCCTTTGCACCTTCTCTCCATAGTTGTGGTCCGTCAAGTTCTCACCGGATACGCAACTATTAATGAGGAAGTTGTTGTCGATCTTGGAGAAGGGGATGGAAGATGCATCCGATTTGAGGTAGATGATAATGTCAGATTTGCACGTGAAAAGGTTTGAGTTTGGAAACCCATCGTCATAGTTCGATTCATAAGAAAATCCATCGATCAGATAAAATTTATAACTGAAACTTGAAAAGTGAGTCCCAGGTCGAACATGGGGAGGCAAACGTTTGGTTTTGAAAATCTATGTTTTGCTTTTTATTTGTTTTTTTCACTTTTATCTTTTCTAATTTTTTTTGGTATTTTTAACCAGCAAGAGATCAGGTCGATGAATTCTAGCTAATCTACTTGCAAAATAAAAGAGAGAGAGATAGAGACAGAGAGAGAAACAATGATGTATTTTTATGATCAAATGTTTCTTACAACTAGGAAAGCAAGAAATCTATACTACGAAAGCAATAAAGATATAGGTGAGAGATATCCCCCTTGATGGTCACTTGGAGGATGACTCGCTCTTGCGTCGCTTGGAAGAAGGTGGTGAGGAGTAGGATGAACGAGGATGGAGCCCGAGGACAGAGGGCGGGGCAAGATGGTGTCGCAGCGAGGATCTTCTTCCCGAAGGGAGTTTAGAAGATGGCCGCGTGATGCTCCATGAATGGGGATGAGAGGCAGGAACAAATACTTATTTTCTACTCTAGAGGAGAATCCCGGGCTTGGGACAAGCTCTCTTTAGAGCCTTGCTAGTGGTGAGAGGAAGAAAGGAAGAGATGAAGAAAAATGGGAGGGGTAGGGGTCCTTTTATAGTGGAGAAAAGAATCAAATTCTTATATAGGACATTTAGTGATGGTCAAAAACGTCGCTGAAGATCCACCACAAACGTTGCTAAAGACAGTCCACGCATCCACCCACTGTTGCACTAGCGTACGCTCCGTACGCCTGTGTCGCGTGCCTCCACTCACTACGCGCCCGCATGTGCTGGCACTGCTGCTGCCTCCACGTGCACTCGCTTTACTGTGCATGTGTGGTGGCGCGTGTGAGCGCATGAGTGGCCTCGGTTGCGTCACATTGTGTGATCTAGGCCGTCCATCTTCTTTTCGTTGTAAGGCTGCTATAGAGGTTGGATTGAGTCGATCTTTGCACTATTGGGTTGCGATCGTCGACCAGAATCCATCTACGTGGTTGGATTTGTTGTTTGAAGGTTTGAATTACATCAACTAGTCCCTTGGCCGTTGATCTTCCCCAGACTGCATATGGTGCTACGGACTATGATCAAGGCAATTTTGGAGGCATTGGACTCCAATCGTCGTCCTGATCAAATCTATATGGCTAGATCGTCAATCCAATGCTCTGAGATAAATCTCCTTCTCTCCTGACTACAAAAAGGATGCAATTAACCTAAAATATATACAACTACTCTAAATGCAAAATGATGCACCCTATGCAATATTTATAATATGGAATGAAAATCTAAGCCTAAGAACATGCATAAATAGGCATTTTAACCTAAATGGATGTGTCTACATCATACCCTCATGCCTCTCTTTTGCTAGTTCCTAGCAAAATTAAACTACATGCTATGTATAAAAATAAAATTAGGACTCAATCGCTTAGGCCTAAGTTCCAAAAGCCTAAGTTCTCTTCTCCTAATTCTATTTTTTCTTTTTTGTTTTTTTATCTTTTTGAATTTTCAAAATTTTTTTTAAAGAAAATAAAAGAAATTCTAAAAAGCTAATGAAATAATTTCAGGATTAAGTATCCACCCCCCCATGCCTAAATGATGCAATGCCCTCATTGTAGAAATAGAGACATGAAAAGGGCAGAGTAAATAGAATATCACCTGAATTTCGCAACAATCTAGTCAGCTCCTGATGAGAACCTCATCATGAGCCATAACTAGCTCATTTTGACCCAATACAAAGGATAAAAGCTCCTACATAACTCAAGGAAAGGCTTAACTCAGAGAATTCTGAGTTTAAGGAGAAAACAAGTCATAAGGGGTAAAAATGCAATTTCACCAGTATAATCTGCATACAGGGTAATTCAGGGCCCAAACATAGGTCAAAGCAGCTTAATAAGAATAAAAGTGGGATGAAATGATCTAGCAAGGGCTACAGCAATTCCAAGAAACTAAATGATAAATCTGTAACCCTAGAACAACCCACTTCAATTCACAAGGTTCGAGGCAAAGTAAAAATAGAATAAACCCTCTAAAATTCATAGAAAAATAATCTCTAGGATTTAGAACCTTCAATTTGGCCTTTAGAACCCATTTTGACCTACATTGAGAACCATGCCCAATTAATAACTTAATTTGGGTTTTTACGCAAATTGATCGGTCAAACAAGGTTTAATATGAAAATGAAATTCACCATCAGATTCCTTAGGTCCTAATTAGTCATGTATAAAAACTTGAGCCTAAGAAGAAACCTCCTTGACCGACTTTACACTTTGGTCCTCATATATTTACTCTTTGGCCCTCAACTTTTGAACCCTCGCATTTTGGCCCCTAACTCTCCTTCGTTCTTTGCAATCAGGTCCCTCCTGCAAAAACCTGCCAGCACCATGCTCCGGCGACCTTGCGCGGAGCATGGCGCCGCGTAGGGTGAGGTGGGAGACCTAGCAAGTAAACCGGGGGTGCCCTACGTCGTCAGCCGTCGCAGGGGCACCCCCCTGGTCATTGTAGCCCACCATACCGGCCGTGCGAACGCACGGACGGTATGGGTTCGTGTTTCCGACCATTCTCCGGCGAGGGAGACACGTCGTCTCCCTCCGCCTTCCTCCCTGTTTCATCCCTATAAATACCCCCCGCTGCTCCACCGACCAGAGCAGCCTGGATCTGACGGAGAAAATCCCCAACTTCCTTCTCTTCTTTCTCCGGCAGACGCTCACCAGCTCCGGCGGTTTCCCCCCCTCCACCTCTTCGCTCTGCCGCAATACCAGCAGCAGAGATTTCCTCCCCTGCTCTTCCCGCGCCACGCCGCACCCAGCTGGCGCCTCTCCGGCTCTCTGCTCGCCGCCGCCCCTTTCCCTGAGCATCGTCTTCTCCGGCGACAGTCGATACGACTGTCGCCCTGTTCCTCCCCCTTCGTCCCTGCAAGTAAGCTAGAGCTACTCCCCTTCTCCTCCTCTTTCTTTCCCCGCTTTCAATTTATTCAATTAAGCCCTCTACCGACCCTGACCACCTTCACCCCCTTCGCCTCCGACCACCCTCCGGCGAGCCGCTCCCATCACCTCAGCAACCCACACGGCTCGCCGACCCTCACCGAACCTCCGCCTCATCACACTGAGCACCCCCCACCCCTCCACTGCCACTCCACACCTCCGTAACATTCCCCCGAACAAACCCATTCCTCCGGTTGCAGTCCGACCCAGGGCTGCCACCAGACACCTCCTTGCGGCCTGCCGCGCAGCTCCTCACCTTCGCCGTGCCACGGCGAAGGTTCCCCAGTGGTTTGATCAGGCCGCGAGGCCATATTCGTGTCCGACAGGTTTAGAGGTTCGACCGCCATTAACGCACATTGAAGCAGCTTCTCCCGCGCTCCAGGCTTGAGGACTCCAGGTCTCCAGCTGCTGCGGAGTACAGGGAGTATTGCAAAGGCAGCCAGCCAGCAACCTATGCAAATAGAAGCCGCAGCTGCAGAAGCCAGGCCGCGGTCTCCCAGCAGGCGCACGCGAGGAACGGTCTGCGTTTAGTCCCACATCGGTAAGCCTCACACCCGTTCCACTGTTTAAATTGATTTCGTGCACTGGCCTTATTGCCTCAGTACACGGGGTGAGGTCCCCTTACACCCGCCCGGTTACCCGGTCTCGTCCGCGCTCACGCCCCGCGGACCTGACCCGACCCGACTTAGACTGACCTGCACTCCTCGCCCACCACGCACGCCGGTGGGCCTGGACCCGGGCGTGACCCGAACCCGATTACCCGGTAGCTCTGGGAGAGCTTTCCTGAGAGTGGTTTCAGAGAGAAAGAGAGACACGGGGGAGGGGGGTAGAGTAGGTTTTGCCTCTGACGAAAAAAAAAAAACTCTGAAGTGTGCAGGCACAGGCGAAGAAGAAGACCCGCGGAAGAAGAAGGAGCTACACTGTAGCAAATGCGTAGTTAAGTCGTCTAAGTACCGGGTCAGACGACGGAAGGTCAGCAGCCAGAGCAGGAAAGAAGGCAGGCTGAAGAAGAAGGAAGAGCAACGGCCAAAGCAGAAGAAGAAGAAAGAGATCTGAAGAGGAGCATCACCTCTGCAGAACGAAGAAGAAGAATAAGGAGCTCTGAAGAAAGAAGATAACCACCAAAGCAGGAACAGCAGGAAGAAGCACCTCTGCAGAGCAAAAAGAAAGAAAGAGATCTAAAGAAAGAGAGAAAGAAGAGCATCCCCTCTGCAGAACAAAGAGAAAATAACAAATTCTTTCCCTCTCTCTGTCTTTATTTTGTAAAAGAAACATGTATATCTCTAGAATACAACTTGCTCCCTGAGTTCGACCTCGGGAACTCTTTTATTTTCCGAGTAAAAAATTTATATTTGAAGTGTTGGTCATAACCGGCTTTACTACAACGTTATAACAATACAAGACCGACGTTTCATTTTGGCGCTGTTGCCGGGGAGCAACGGCTATTCTAGAGGTAAACATTCCTGTTTCTTTTAATTTCTGATAATCTCCTCTCTTTTGTGCAGCTACAGGAACTCAAGAAGACAAGCAACCACACGACAACCACTCCGAAGACAGGTAAAATTTTCCTCTCACTATTAACCCCTAAACTCTAAAGAGGAAGAAAAGAACAGAACAAGCAATATAGGGCTAACCTGCCTTCCATACTTAGTAACCATAAAGAGTTGCATGTTTTCAACTCATCACTCCTGCACACTATTAAGGGTATTTAAGGGCTAACACATTCTTGCTTGAGCCCTAATTGCCCAACAAAGAGTTAAATGGACCAAGTAGAGCCAACATAAGGTCAAACATTAGGATTTCAGTAGAGACACACCCCTTGATCAAGAATTGAGGAAATCCAAAAGAGGTGTGCCCAAGCCATTGATTGAAAATAATTAACAAGAAAAATCCTAAAACAATTGGCTCTCTCTAAACACTTGAACCCTAAAAGACAGGACCTAAAAGCTCTTAAAGAAAACAATAGGTAAAGTTGACCCCTTGGGTCAACCAACCTTAAATTAGGTCACTCTTTGCACTTAAAAAGACTAAAGTTCAAGTGAAACCTTAAGCACCCTGATCTTAAAATTGGTAGACTTAAGAGGTCAAGATCCCCATTCTGGTCTACCTGGAACCGCAGTGACAAGAGAGGTCGGGTGGGGGAAACCCTGTAACCCGTGGGGACGCTCTACCGTGTAGGGGTCTTCGCGGGACTCTCCCTCTCTGGCTGCCCAGGTAATTCTCAGGTGGACGATCTTTCTGATCAAGGGGTCCATCTGCCCCGCACCTCTATAGTCACCCAACACATTTTTGGGTGTCTTGATTGGGTCTAGCACCTTCTAAACTTACCTCTCCCAACTGTGCATGTACGGAAGGAGGTCTCTAAGACCACCCTTAAGACCTCCATTAGAAATTCGTTCTCGTCAAGGCCAAGCCTCGACGCCCGTATTTGTGCAGCAACACCCTCACATTATTCTCTCTTCTGATTCAGAACCAAGTTCTTCTTCTTCCCCCATCATGGCTCAGCCAGTTGAGGAAGAAAATAATCTGGAACACCAGCTCCAGCGACTCAATGACCTCTTCCAAAACTTCGTGCACCCACCACAGCGTCCTATGATGCGGGACCACTACAATCCTGCTGCGGTGGCCATTGAGCCTCGAGTCAGAATCCCGATTGGAGGACCTGATTCCGAACTAAAGCCCAACATGATTCATGCTATACCTAAATTCCATGGGCTTAATTCTGAAGATCCCTTCCAGCACATCAAACAGCTAAAGCATCTGGCCCACACTTTTGGATCAGATGCGCAAAATCGGGATATTCTTCTCATGAAGATGTTCTCCTTTTCTCTTATGGACAAGGCCGCCCATTGGTATCAAACTCAGACCCGGCCGATCAACACTTGGGAAGAACTTCAATCTGAGTTTTTGAAAAAGTTCTTTCCCGTTGGTCGGACCAACGCCTTGCGCCATCAGATTACACACTTCACTCAACAATCAGGAGAACCTCTCCATGAGGCATGGGATCGTTTTCAGGATCTCATGAGAAAGTGCCCCCATCACGGAGTTCCTAAATGGGAACAAGTCCAATCTTTTTACCAGGGACTCCGTGAGGACATCCGCCTTTTCGTCAATGCAACTTGCGGAGGAAACATCATGGGTCAACATGAAGACACCGTATGGGAGATTCTCGAAAACATGTGCGAGAACTCCATCAACAATGACTCCATGGGACTATTCGACAGGACGAATACCCGCGCAGCGACGAATCTTAAGGGAGCACATGAGACGCAGGGCCTGTCCGCATCAGTCGACCTGGAATTAATGGCCAGTCGATTGGACAAGGTCTCAATCATTGAAAAGAAGGTGGATGAGCTGACTCAGCACTTGCAGCGAGCCACCTCTGCGCGTAACTCCTTTGCACAACCTCCTTCCACACAGGAGACTGTGCAAAATATCCTCCACCGATCCTCCCCTGGGATGGATCCATATCCATCCCCATCTGATTCTTGGACTGGAAGATCATCCGATCCTTTCTACACCAGCCGGGGGAACTCCATTCCTCCTTTCCCTGATTCTCAGGAGGTTCCTCAGACCTGCGAGGACCTCAACGCCATCCAGAACGACCCATTCTCCAACACTTACAACCCTGGATGGCGAAACCATCCCAATTTTCAGTGGGCGGGAAATTCCCAAACCCAAAGACCACCTTTTCAGTCCCACCCACAGCCCTCTCATCACTACCAGCCGCCTCAGCCTCGGCCCAACCCTACTTATCCATCAGGGCCAAATCAAGATCAAATGTCCTTAATCCTTCAGACTCTGGCTGACATTCAAAAAACGAATGCGGCTATTCAAAAATAGCACAAGGACGAGCTTACTGAAGTTAAAACTCAGCTGGCCCAGTTGGCAAATTCTCGCCAGCCAGGCACACTCCCTTCCCAACCTCTTCCTAACCCAAATAACGTGCCAGCCCAGAAGCGCGTTATGAATCCAAATTTAGGCCACGCTCAATGGATTTATCAGGCCCCCACTGCTCCATCTCCAGACGAGATGGAAGCCTCAACTTCTCGTGCGGGATTTCAGCAGCAGCCACCCCTCCTACCAAACCCAAACCAAAACCAGGCTGGATTAAATTATGTAACAACACGTAGTGGTAAGACAACTCAAGACCCGCATTATCCAAACCACTCCCAGCCTGATAACCATGACCCTAGGATAGTTATCCAAGGTACCGCTGTTCCAGACCCACAACCTGGACCTATCCTAGAAGAACCAACCAAGATCCCGTTTCCCGAGGCCCTGACCAAGGGAAAGAAGACCACCAAACCCGTGGCCCCTGAGGAAGACCTGGTCAAGCTCTTTGAGCAGGTCCACATAAACATCCCCTTGATGGATGCAATCCGCCACGTACCAGCTTACGCACGATTTCTAAAGAATATATGTACACCCCAGCGTAAGCCGCGAACCAAGGGAGGGAGCCCAATTGTTCTGTCAGAGCAAGCCAGCTCTGTAATCCTTAGTAGACTCCCACCCAAGGCAAAAGATCCTGGAACTCCCCTGATCTCCTGTAAGATAGGTGGTACCCAATTTGATAGAGCATTGTTAGACTTAGGTGCATCTATAAATCTGATACCCACATCCTTACTTTACCATCTAGAAGAATCTGAGCTGAAACCAACCGAGGTGACATTACAATTAGCAGATCGATCTATAAAGTCACCAAAAGGGGTTCTCGAGGATGTTATCGTGAGAGTGCGGGATTTCTATTTTCCAGTGGACTTTATAGTCTTAGACATGGATGCACCTGAGAACCCTAGGGATACACCAATCATTCTAGGGAGACCTTTCTTGGCTACTGCTAGAGCCAACATCAGCTGTGAGGAGGGCCAAATAGAGCTTAAGTTTGGAGATCAAACACTGAAAATTGATATATTTAAGGCCCAACAAGGAATTAATTGCGGCGTCATCGAGCAAATTTGTGACATCAAGACTTTGGTTGATGAATCACACCTCCAGAATGACTTGAGTATGCCTCATCAACCACAGAAGGATCTTGACCCGCAAACAGAGGAGTCAAATCCAGATGTGAACAACCCAGTAACTCCCACCCTTGAACCTCACATCTATACTGAACCACCCGCTGCTGCTGAAAACCCCATCCTCGAACTGAAACCCCTTCCTGCTCACTTAAAATACGTCTTTTTGGGTTCTAATCAGACCCTTCCTGTGATCATCAATTCCAACCTCAGTCCTGAATAGGAATCCCGTCTGATTGTTGTCCTCCAGCAACATCGCAGAGCCATCGGATGGACTCTCGATGATTTGACTGGAATAAGTCCCTCTTATTGTACTCATCATATCTATTCAGAAGAGGGCACACGACCTTCTCGTGAAATGCAGAGACGCTTAAACCCCAATCTGCAGGAGGTCGTGAAAAAGGAGATCATCAAGTGGTTAGATGCCGGGATCATCTACCCGATCTCCGATAGTCGTTGGGTGAGCCCAATTCAGGTCGTGCCTAAGAAGGCAGGACTCACCACTATAACGACTGAGACCGGAGAAATCATTCCTACCCGATTAGCCAACTCGTGGAGAGTCTGTATAGATTACCGTCGACTCAATTCCTCCACGAAGAAGGATCATTTCCCACTACCCTTCATTGATCAAATTCTCGAAAAATTAGCGGGAAATAGGTTCTTCTGCTTTCTTGACGGGTACTCCGGTTATAACCAGGTGGCAATCCATCCTGAGGACCAAGAAAAGACCACGTTCACCTGCCCCTTCGGAACATACGCTTTCCGAAGGATGCCTTTCGGTCTTTGCAATGCACCCGCTACTTTTCAGCGATGCATGCTTGCCATATTCTCAGATATGGTAGGTGATTATCTGGAAGTCTTCATGGATGACTTTTCAGTTTTCGGAGCATCATTCGACGATTGCCTCCAACACTTGGTCCAGATACTCAGGCGGTGCATCGATGTGAATTTGGTTCTTTCCTGGGAAAAGAGCCATTTCATGGTGCCTGAGGGAATTGTCCTGGGACACTCAATTTCGGAGAAAGGTATCCAAGTGGATCGAGCTAAGGTTAATCTGATTTCTCACCTTCCTATGCCTAGCTCGATCAGGGACATCCGATCCTTTTTAGGGCATGTCGGTTTTTATCGACGATTTATCCCTGATTTTTCAAAAATCGCACGCCCCCTGACCACTCTTCTCTCCAAGGATGTTCCCTTCGAAATCTCCAAGGAATGCACTCAAGCATTTGAAATCCTGCGTGACCGAGTCACCCAAGCCCCGATCCTACAGTCCCCTGATTGGTCTCAACCCTTTGAGATCATGTGTGATGCATCCGACTTCGCTGTAGGAGCGGTTTTGGGGCAGAAAAATGACAAGAAACCTGTGGTCATTTACTACGCCAGCAAAACACTCGATGAGGCTCAGCGTAACTATACAGTTACTGAGAAAGAGCTGCTAGCTGTAGTATTTGCCCTAGAGAAGTTCAGATCGTACCTTCTGGGTTCCCATGTCATCATATACTCGGATCACACGGCTGTGAGGCATCTCCTTGCAAAGAAGGACGCGAAACCTCGATTGATCCGATGGATCTTGCTGTTGCAAGAATTTGACCTTGAGATTCGCGACAAAGCGGGAAAACAAAACGTGGTAGCTGATCACTTGTCCCGTCTTCCTTCTGAAATAATTGACCCTTCTAGACCCATCACTGAGCATTTTCCCGATGAGCACCTGCTGACTATTGGTACTAGCCTTCCATGGTTCGCTAATATTGTAAATTAGTTGGCATCTCATCAGACCCCGTTCGATTGGCCGAAGGCCAAGAAAGACAAATTACGCGCCGATGCCAAGTATTACATTTGGGAAGACCCGTACCTCTTCCGCATAGGTGCCGATCAGATCATCTGGAGATGTGTCCCGGAAGGGGAAGTCAACAATATCCTCTCTTTCTGCCATGACCAGGCATGCGGTGGCCATTTTGCCGGGCATAAAACCGCATCAAAAGTCCTCCAGTGCGGCTTTTACTGGCCCACACTGTTCAAAGACGCACACAGTCATTGCAAGGCATGCAGTCGTTGCCAGACTTTGGGCAACATGAGCCGTCGCGACATGATGCCTATGCAACCGATTCTAGTATGCGAAATCTTTGATGTTTGGGGGATTGATTTTATGGGCCCCTTTCCTGTTTCGGATGGTTTCGAATACATTCTGTTGGCTGTGGACTACGTGTCCAAATGGATCGAAGCCATACCGACCCGAACCTGTGATCACAAAATCGTTCTCAAATTCATTCATCAACACATTTTCTCAAGGTTCGGGATTCCTCGTGCAATAATTTCTGATGGGGGGACCCATTTCACAAATGCTCAGTTTAGGTCACTGATGACCAAATACGGGGTGTCTCACCGAATCTCTACTCCTTACCACCCCCAAACTAATGGTCTAGCTGAGCTGTCTAATCGGGAGATCAAGAAAATCCTGCAAGTCACTGTTCGACCTGACAGGAAGGACTGGTCGTCCCGACTTCCGGAAGCATTGTGGGCCTATAGGACCACCCACAAGACCCAATTGGGCATGTCTCCCTTTAGATTGGTGTACGGAAAGGCATGCCACCTTCCCGTCGAACTGGAGCATAAAGCCTATTGGGCAGTACGGAACTGTAATCTAGATCTTTCCAAGGCTGGGACCCACAGAAAACTCCAAATAAGCGAGATCGATGAATTACGCATAGACGCGTACGACAACTCGCAAATCTACAAGGAGCGGGTTAAAGCCTTCCACGACAAACACATCTCGAGAAAGATCTTTCATCCTGGTCAAAAGGTCCTACTCTTCGATGCCCGACTCAAACTCTTCCCAGGAAAACTGAGATCTAAGTGGGTCGGACCATATTTGGTCCGACAGGTTTTTGGAAATGGAGCAATCGAAATCAGTCCACTCAGCCACGATTCTGAACCTTTCATCGTGAACGGTCAGAGACTCAAGCCGTTCATTGATGTAACTTCTACTGATTTGGCTGAGGCATCTTATATCCTCCTTTCCCCTTGAGCTTATTGCGCCCAGCCGATGGCGTAAAACTCAGCGCTTAACGGGAGGCAGCCCGTCATTCTCTTTGAAAACCTGAAACTTGTTCTGACACCTTTCAGCACTCGAAGTTCACCCTTACAGACAGCCGACCCCAACTCAGATGTTCGCATCTGAGATATGAAATCGTCCGCAAAAAAAAAAAAAAAAAAAAAAAAAAAATTTTCAACCCGACCCATCCACTCACCCAAATTTCTGTCTTAAGGAATGAACTAAGACCCCCTAGATTACAATGAGGACATTGCAAATCTTAGGCATGGGGGGGTATGAAAGTACAAAAACTCGTAAGAAAAGGTTTCAAACAAAAAAAATTCACATATGCCAAAAACACCATAAAAATTAAAAAATTTTCGAAAAAGAACAAGAGGAAAAGAGGAGAAGGAAATTTTGCGAAGGAGAAAAGAAACAAAAGGAAAAAGGAGCACAAAATTATGAGAAAAAGTGATAGTCATTAGTAAGGAACTAAGGAATTAACCTAAGCTCTAGACCTCATTCAAGAAAAGTGCACAATAAGATTAGTAAAGAATGCAAACCTTAGGCATTCTTGAATAGACTCTTAGTACCCATTAAGATCTGGACACTCCTCAAGAGGTTGAGGAAAATGAAAAGCTGAAGTATTAGGTCTAAAGCTTAGGGAGTATTCGGCCTCGTTAACTAATTTTTGGTTTACGGGACTCAGTAACCTAAGCACCCTAATCTCACACACAGCCTGGTTCAGTAAGCGTAAAAATCAGAATCACGCAGAAGCGTTGCAAAAATCTGAAAAGAACACCTAGAATAGGAGCGGCCGATCAACACAAGTTGATTTGGACGAGTTCCCAGCGCAGAGAGGCGGGAAATCCCCTCGAAGATGCGTAACAAAATATCATCTCCTCGGTGCTTGTCTCTTAGGATATTTACATATCCTACTGGGGGCATGTAAGCACTCTGCTAGTTCAGATTCCATGGATGGCATTATCTCGAAGTGTCAATTGCCAGGGTCTGGATTCGGCCACGGAATACCATGGATGGGATTATCCCGAAATCTCAATAGCCAGGATTCCGGGGGTTGCCATGGGCGGTGCTATCTCGAAGCATCGATCGCCAGGAACCCTTGAGGATTGATGATGGGAGCAAGGAATCTGATACAGATCGTGTTGAAAAGCCAATCCTAGGCTAGAACTAAAAAGAAAAAGAGAGAGAAAACTCTCCAAACAGAAAAATTTTCTATCTCTCTCTTACAAAACGCACTGCGAATTGAGCCAGGGCTAAAATCATTTCAAGCACGGGTGCTTTAACCACGAAGTCCAATAAACCTTAGGTTAGTTCTTGTGGGCCTTAAAAACCTTTGCTAAAAGACTGAGGCTAAGGCTAGACAGATTTGGATCTTGATTGGTACTAGAGTACCTTTTAGGCCTATGGTCAGCATTCTAACCTAATCTATGCTCAAATAAAAAAGGCACTTATCTAAAACTATTAAAAACTTCATGGTCTAGAACAAGGGTTGAAACCTTAAGTTTTTGCTAAGGGACTAGCAAAAGCTAGGCATGGGGGTATGATGAGAACCTCATCATGAGCCATAACTAGCTCATTTTGACCCAATACAAAGGATAAAAGCTCCTACATAACTCAAGGAAAGGCTTAACTCAGAGAATTCTGAGTTTAAGGAGAAAACAAGTCATAAGGGGTAAAAATGCAATTTCACCAGTATAATCTGCATACAGGGTAATTCAGGGCCCAAACATAGGTCAAAGCAGCTTAATAAGAATAAAAGTGGGATGAAATGATCTAGCAAGGGCTACAGCAATTCCAAGAAACTAAATGATAAATCTGTAACCCTAGAACAACCCACTTCAATTCACAAGGTTCGAGGCAAAGTAAAAATAGAATAAACCCTCTAAAATTCATAGAAAAATAATCTCTAGGGTTTAGAACCTTCAATTTGGCCTTTAGAACCCATTTTGACCTACATTGAGAACCATGCCCAATTAATAACTTAATTTGGGTTTTTGCGCAAATTGACCGGTCAAACAAGGTTTATATGAAAATGAAATTCACCATCAGATTCCTTAGGTCCTAATTAGTCATGTATAAAAACTTGAGCCTAAGAAGAAACCTCCTTGACCGACTTTACACTTTGGTCCTCATATATTTACTCTTTGGCCCTCAACTTTTGAACCCTCGCATTTTGGCCCCTAACTCTCCTTCGTTCTTTGCAATCAGGTCCCTCCTGCAAAAACCTGCCAGCACCATGCTCCGGCGACCTTGCGCGGAGCATGGCGCCGCGCAGGGTGAGGTGGGAGACCTAGCAAGTAAACCGGGGGTGCCCTACGTCGTCAGCCGTCGCAGGGGCACCCCCCTGGTCATTGTAGCCCACCATACCGGCCGTGCGAACGCACGGACGGTATGGGTTCGTGTTTCCGACCATTCTCCGGCGAGGGAGACACGTCGTCTCCCTCCGCCTTCCTCCCTGTTTCATCCCTATAAATACCCCCCGCTGCTCCACCGACCAGAGCAGCCTGGATCTGACGGAGAAAATCCCCAACTTCCTTCTCTTCTTTCTCCGGCAGACGCTCACCAGCTCCGGCGGTTTCCTCCCCCTCCACCTCTTCGCTCTGCCGCAATACCAGCAGCATAGATTTCCTCCCCTGCTCTTCCCGCGCCACGCCGCACCCAGCTGGCGCCTCTCCGGCTCTCTGCTCGCCGCCGCCCCTTTCCCTGAGCATCGTCTTCTCCGGCGACAGTCGATACGACTGTCGCCCTGTTCCTCCCCCTTCGTCCTTGCAAGTAAGCTAGAGCTACTCCCCTTCTCCTCCTCTTTCTTTCCCCGCTTTCAATTTATTCAATTAAGCCCTCTACCGACCCTGACCACCTTCACCCCCTTCGCCTCCGACCACCCTCCGGCGAGCCGCTCCCATCACCTCAGCAACCCACACGGCTCGCCGACCCTCACCGAACCTCCGCCTCATCACACTGAGCACCCCCCACCCCTCCACTGCCACTCCACACCTCCGTAACATTCCCCCGAACAAACCCATTCCTCCGGTTGCAGTCCGACCCAGGGCTGCCACCAGACACCTCCTTGCGGCCTGCCGCACAGCTCCTCACCTTCGCTGTGCCACGGCGAAGGTTCCCCAGTGGTTTGATCAGGCCGCGAGGCCATATTCGTGTCCGACAGGTTTAGAGGTTCGACCGCCATTAACGCACATTGAAGCAGCTTCTCCCGCGCTCCAGGCTTGAGGACTCCAGGTCTCCAGCTGCTGCGGAGTACAGGGAGTATTGCGAAGGCAGCCAGCCAGCAACCTATGCAAATAGAAGCCGCAGCTGCAGAAGCCAGGCCGCGGTCTCCCAGCAGGCGCACGCGAGGAACGGTCTGCGTTTAGTCCCACATCGGTAAGCCTCACACCCGTTCCACTGTTTAAATTGATTTCGTGCACTGGCCTTATTGCCTCAGTACACGGGGTGAGGTCCCCTTACACCCGCCCGGTTACCCGGTCTCGTCCGCGCTCACGCCCCGCGGACCTGACCCGACCCGACTTAGACTGACCTGCACTCCTCGCCCACTACGCACGCCGGTGGGCCTGGACCCGGGCGTGACTCGAACCCGATTACCCGGTAGCTCTGGGAGAGCTTTCCTGAGAGTGGTTTCAGAGAGAAAGAGAGACACGGGGGAGGGGGGTAGAGTAGGTTTTGCCTCTGACGAAAAAAAAAAAACTCTGAAGTGTGCAGGCACAGGCGAAGAAGAAGACCCGCGGAAGAAGAAGGAGCTGCACTGTAGCAAATGCGTAGTTAAGTCGTCTAAGTACCGGGTCAGACGACGGAAGGTCAGCAGCCAGAGCAGGAAAGAAGGCAGGCTGAAGAAGAAGGAAGAGCAACGGCCAAAGCAGAAGAAGAAGAAAGAGATCTGAAGAGGAGCATCACCTCTGCAGAACGAAGAAGAAGAACAAGGAGCTCTGAAGAAAGAAGATAACCACCAAAGCAGGAACAGCAGGAAGAAGCACCTCTGCAGAGCAAAAAGAAAGAAAGAGATCTAAAGAAAGAGAGAAAGAAGAGCATCCCCTCTGCAGAACAAAGAGAAAACAACAAATTCTTTCCCTCTCTCTGTCTTTATTTTGTAAAAGAAACATGTATATCTCTAGAATACAACTTGCTCCCTGAGTTCGACCTCGGGAACTCTTTTATTTTCCGAGTAAAAAATTTATATTTGAAGTGTTGGTCATAACCGGCTTTACTACAACGTTATAACAATACAAGACCGACGTTTCAGCTCCGTAGAGAGAGGAGAGTATGCACACATGCTAAGTTTTAATGCCTTCAGCTTGGCATAATATACATACAAAGAAGAATTTGAGAATTCATAAGTGCAGGTCAGAATCAGAATCAAAAGATTAATCCTCAGACCCGCCAACAGAAGATGTCCACAAATGTAGACCAAGTTGTGGTGCAAATCCATGCCCCAAGGTCGAGTGGTTCTAAGGTTTTAGATGAAAATCACCTAGAATCGAAGATTGTTGTATTTACAGGGTCAAGACAGCGGTTTGGTGGTGTACAACCCAAGATTGAAGTGTCGAACAATGTGTAGAGATGGTTTAATAGGTTCAGATGCCCTTTTAGATTTCAACTCAAAAAGATAATCAATGATTCTGAGCTTGGGCTGCATGTGAAAGATATCATAAGGGTCCTGGTAGAAAGTAGGTGGTTTCAGGTCAATAGGTACCCTTACATCCAAAATCGTAGTTCCCTCATAAGTAGCTTCCCAGATTTTTATTTCCAACTTCCTATCCTCTAAAATCAATGTTTCCAAGACCTCCAGATCATTGTACACCCCATCTAAAATACACAAGTCCAACAATTGTGGCTGAATCAGGATTGACTTAGGTCTGGTGATCTCAAAAATGTCATAATTCAACTCTTCAGGGTGTGGTTGAGCAATGGGGCTACAGATTGAATCATCAGGATTCGAATCGTCCAAGTTAGCCCCAGCATGATCATAATCTTCAATAATCAGGCTATCAAATGGTTCATCTTGCTCCTCGAGCCCATTAGTCTCACTAAAATCATTCTCCTTAAGCTCCAGTGAGACTTCACTAAGAGATTCCTCACCCTCAGAATCAAAGAATTCATGATCCTCATTTATATATGTCTCAAAATCATATGTCATTTCATGGTCCATGGAGACATATTTTTCACCATTCCCTGGCTCTGAGATCTTGTGTGAGAAGGATATGTTGATTATAATAGTTCAATCTACAAGCACTAGTGATCTTTTAGGGTTTAACCCATTGGAGGGCTTAACCCTTTGATGATCATCAGTTATAATCATCAGTTCAATCTACAAGCATTGGATGTGACTTTTAGGGTTTAATCTTGTTTAGTAGCTTTTAGGGTTTAATCCTTAGGTTAGTTCAATCAGGGTTCAATAGAACACTCCAGGTTTTACAAGCACTGGTGATGATGTATTCCTTTAGAAATCATAAAAAAAATGTGGAGTGCCTAGTTCCGCCCTAAAAATCAACCCTAAGTGGTAAGCTACTGATGAATCACTTTTATCTTAAGTGGTGCGGCCCAAACAATTCAATCAATTGGTCTGTTGCACCAATTGATTAAGTCACATAGATGTTTAACCTATTCAGACTTCTACTCACTTATGTGTATTGAGTTGAAGTGTATCGGGTCCATAGGTCAGATCCCGATTAAGTAGTAGAATCAAAATGAAATGGTGCACCTTAAGTCGAAAGTTGTGGGTGTTTAATGTGTGTCACTTTCAGTAAATCCCACAAGAGAAGAGTTTTTTTTTTGTATATATGTGGGGATGAGATGGGTGGAGGTGGCAAACAAACAACTAGATCTATCCTAGGGTTTATAAAAAACACCTAAGTTTATTTGGGTTTGAGTTATTAGTGTGGTGAAATGCAATCTAGGGTGGGGGTGGTGGGGGAAAACCAACAAATGTCTCTACCCGTACTTTACTCCAATCTACCACCTTCAGCTCCTCGACCAGGTTCCTACAAGACAATAAATCAAAGAAGAAAGATAGGTTAGAAAAATATGTAGGTAATGCAGGAAAATACAAAAAAACCAAAGAGCGTCGCCTCCTTGGCAACGGCGCCAAAATGATAGCGTCGGATCTCGTTGCGTAAAGTGTTCAAGTTTGGAAATCTGTCATCGTAGTTCGATTCACGAGAATATCCATCGATCAGATAAAATTTATAACAAAAACTCAAAAAGTAAGTCTCGGGTTGAGCACAGGGAGTTGAATGTTTGGTTTTGAAAATCCGCATTTCGCCTTTTATTTGTTTTTGTTGTTTTTATCTTTCCTAATTTTTTTGGTATTTTTAGAAAGTAAGAGATCAGGTCGATGAATTCTAGCTAACCTACTTGCAAAGTAAAAGAGAGAGAGACAGAGACAAAGAGAGAAACAATCATGTATTTTTATGATCAAATGTTTCTTACAACTAGGAAGGTGGGAAATCTATACTATGAAAACAATAAGGATAGAGATAGGTGAGAGAAATCCCCCTCGATGGTTGCTTGGAGGATGACTCGCTTTGACAATGGCTAGAGGAAGGTGGTGAGGAGCAGGATGAACGAGGATGGAGCCGAAGGATGAAGGGCGGGGCAAGATGGCTTCGTAGTGAGGATCTTCTTCCTGAAGGGAGTGAGAAGACAACCACAGGATGCTCCATGAATGGGGATGAGAGGTGGGAAAAAATATTTATTTTCTACTCTAGAGGAGCATCCCAGGCTTGTGACAACCACTCTTTAAAGCCTGGAGGTGGTGAGAGGAAGAAAGGAAGAGATGAAGAAAAATGGAAGGGGTAGGGGTCCTTTTATAGTGGAGGAAAGAATTAAATTCATATATAGGACATTTAGTGACGGTCATAAACATCGCTGAAGATCCACTGCAAACATCGTTGAAGATAGCCCACATGCCCACCCACCGCTACACTAGCGTGCGCTCCACGTGCCAGTGTCGCGTGCCTCCGCACTCTACGCACCCGCATGCGATGCCGCTGCCTTCACGTGCGCCCATGTCGCCAACTGTGCTGTTGCACGTGCGTGCCTCCATGCGCATGCACGCACGTTGCTGTGCACGTGCAGTTGCACGTGCGTGCAGATGGGCGGCATGGGTTGCACCACATGGCGTGATCTGGGCCGTCCATCTTCTTTTCATTGTAGGGGCTGCTACAGAGGTCGGATTGAATCAATTTTCACGTCGTTGGGCTGCGATAGTCGACCTGAATCCGTTTGCACAGTCGGATTTGTTGTTTGAAGCTCCAAATTACGTTGCCTAGTCCCTTGCCATTTGATTTTCCTTGGACTGCTTATGGTGCTACAGGGCTCCGATCAAGGCAATTTCGGAGGCGTTGGACTTCGATTGTCATCCTGATCAAATCCATATGGTCGGATCATCAATCCTAGGCTCTGAAATAAATCTCCTTCTCTCCTGATCGCAAAAAAGAAGCAATTAACCTAAAATGTACACAACTACTCTAAATGAAGAATGATGCATGCTATGCAATATTTATAATATGGATTGCAAATCTATGACTAGGAACATTCATAAATAGGCATTTTAACTTAAATGGATGTGTCTACATCAGTAGAACTTAAGCATGGGGGTTCTTTCCTGAAGAAACTTATCCTCAGATGCAGCGGCTTGTCGTGGACACTCCGTGTTACCATAGAATGTCAACCTATGGTGCCAGTGGGGGGACAACGAAAACCATCTGATGAATGTGCAGGGATGAAGTGGATGGAGGATATGTGAGAGCATTCACAAAATGAAGTCAGGAAAAAGAGGAAAGAAACTGAACATGATATGTCAAGGGAGGAGGAAGAGGATATGTAGATCCTTGAGACACCCCCACTAAGCATCTCAACCATGCGTGATCTCTTGAATGAAGAGGCAAGTTGTGAGCATCTGCAGCAGCCCGATCAGCAAAGTGGCAAGCGTGGTGAAGACTTCACTTTCAGTGCACCAGTGTAATACGTGGAAGTGGGCTTTTATAACCTAGGGGTAGCCACAGATAGTAGAGGAAGGAAGGGCACTAGGGGTACCTACAATCTCTATAGCCACTCATCCTGCAAACTACAAAAGGTTGATGATGAGTTGGTTTCTAAAATCCTCAATGAGGAGTGTGTGAAGCCAAGTCAAGGGGCTTCATAACTGCCAACCCATGAGAATCCTCTCATGCAATGTGAGGGGCTAGCGTGACCCAAATAAGTAGGGAACACTTGGTAGGTGCTTACATGAGTGGAATGTGGATTGCACTCTCCTATAGGAAATACATATTGACCACGAGAATGCTGGGATGTTGCAGCAGTTGTTACTTAGGGGGCAAGCAGATGCTAGGCATGTCCACGCCATTGGATGCTTTGGAGGCTTTTCAGTTTCACGGAAGATAACTGGTTTCTGGCTAGAAGATTTAATGGAAGGCAGGTTCTATGTTACTTGCATGTTCATTAGATCTAATGGCGACAACTCAGTGTATGTCACAGGGGACTATGGACCATTCTCATAGGGGGAGAGGCCAGAGTTATGGAGCGAACTCATCTAACATTCCAACTTTGTACAGGGTAGTGCTTAGCATGTAGGAGGGACCTCAATGCCACCCACTTATGTGATTGGACGAGTTCTTGATTGCATAGCAATCATGGGTCCTAATCAACCTAAATAATGTCTGAACCTAGCTTAATTTGTGGATATTGCACTCATATCTTGCATATCATGCATTACATCAGTTTATCTAGAATAAGATGAGATATCCTGCTATTTAATGATTTGTATTGCTATTTGCAGGTAATAAAGTGATCCAGGATGTGGGAGATAGTGGAATAAAGAAATAAAGGAAGAAGAATGATTCAGACAAGAGGAATGAGGAGGATAGCCTTATCCTTACCCTTAGAAACCCTAGGACAGCCATCCCAAACCCAAAACCACCTCCATTAGGACACCTTAGCCTCAAAACCTAAACATGGATAGCACTATCCATGTTCTTATCCACCCTATCCCTCTCCCAAACACTTTGGAACCAAAACCCACCTTAGGAAACCTAAAACCCACTCTTAGCACCTTTTCGGACGTCCAGACATCTGGCTAGACGTCTGATTTCTACAGAATATCAATCTAGGAAGCCAAAACTCATACTGACACAGAATTGGACGTCCAATTTACTATCTAGAAATCTAATTCTGGAGTATAAGACGTCTAACCACTCTTCTAGACATCTGATACTATTCTCTGATTCTTGATTTTGGTGCTAAAAGCCTGATCGTGCCTATTTTGACCTAGAAACCCTACCAGACACCCTAGGAAACCTAATTAGAGACCTCCTAAGCCTAGCCCACTATCCATAGCCCCACTTATCCTATCCCTAACCCAATTGAACCATCTCATACCTAATTGGGTACATCTACAGTTGATTGGGTGCACCTGAACCCAATTAGATCCACCTAGGATCTAATTAACTCATACCTATTAGGTTTACCTAAGCCTAAACACACACACACATCCAATTAGGCTTGACCTAGACCCAGTTATGTTCACTCCTTTCCAGTTAGACTCACCTATGCCTAATTAGGTCCACACCCACTTAATGTAGGTTAACCCAACCTAGATTCACCAAGCCCACAACCTTACTCTATGAAAATTATACCCACACATATACACACTTTCCTAAATCCCACTTTCCCATTCTAGCCCTCATTAGTTGGTCACCAACCTAGATCCTACATTGGTGGCACTTGCTATTTTGGGAGCCACCAAAAGTGGCTACCCATTTGAATTAAGTTGGCCTTCCCATAAAAGCCAAAAATCAAGAGGCACGCCAATTCACTCTCAATTCCATGCATTATCTCCATTCCACACTTGCGACACCCTCCCCTCCAACCCTAAGAGTCACCACCTCCAATCCCTAGGGCCGTCCACTACTCCCTCGTCTAAGGGGTCCTCCTCTTCCAAGGCTCCTCCATGGATAGCTAGGAAGAAGCTCTCCTCCAAGCTTCTTCAAGTGCAGCTAGAAGAAGGAGAGCACAAAGGGTGCAACACCCTCTTCTCCTCTCTTCAGTTGGGCGTGTCCTCTCTTCTCCATAGAGTGGATGCCTCCCCTCTCTTTCTTCTTTATCTTGGTCGGCCATAAGGTTTCCCATACCTTGTTTGGCCATCCTCTCTTGTTGGTAGGTGACGAGCGCGGAACGTGGTTGTTTAATTATGCCATTGTAGTATGCATTCTCAACGTCGATTTTAATTTAAGCAGTGGAGTTGGTGAGTCCAAGTGTCGAACATAAGGAGGCATAAAATCAGATTATTTTGTCACTTTAAGTGTCACAGGAATGGTTGATTTGCTTGCGAGAAAACACGAGAGAGAGAGAGAGAGTAGGGTTAGAGATTGTTTAAAGCATGACAATCATTTAGAAGGATGTGAGCTATAACATATGAAATATCATCAACATATAACATGTGGTGAAAGTTTGTTTACAACTACAACAATGGATGAAAGCTTAAACAAGTGCAACATAAGCAAAAGCAGAGGGAGAGAATGTAAGGAAGAGTCAACACGGTAACGGTGATGGAGGGAGGCTCCGTTGGTGGCTTGACAACTCTAGGGCGAGTATGGAGTATTTGGTGGAGCTATGCGAAGGCTAGAGTAGCTTGGAAGGTGTGTGTGTATTCAATGCCCTTGAATGGGGTGGTTAAGGAGGTTTATATAGAGAAGAGGGGTTTCCAAACTAAATAAGGGCTTTAGCGACGTCCGAGACGTCGCTAAACCAATTCCATAAGCGTCGATGAAGCCCTCCTCCTACCGGTCCTTAAGCACGTGCGTGCTTTCTCCCTTCAATCAGTGCTCATGTGCCCACAGCCATCCGATCCGTGGTGCAGATCGCCATTGGATGGCTGAGGGCATGCCACGTCGCCTTCCACGCCCGCAGAAGAATGAGCGGTTGCATGATGGATGTGCGTCGACCATCGGATTTCACTTCAACAGCTGTGATTGCGCAAGCGGGGAGCTCTTGGATTGCGCTTTGCATGCGGCGAGCGCCCACCTCGCACGTGATCATGCGCATTCCCATCGGGTGCTTGAGGGCGTGCCGTGTAGCCTTCATGCTCGCCGTCCGTGCACGCATCAACGATTGAATTTTGATCGCGTGCGTAGATGCGAGCGAGTGCGTTTCGAATGCGCACTCTTGGTGAGCACGAAGAAGCACTGACCACTACGGCACACGGATGAAAAGGTTGCGCTCTTCGCCAGTCCTCAGCTGTCCAATGGGAAATTGGACGACCATGGTTTCTCCTACATGATTAAGTGGCGGCTTGGCATTAGCGAGGGTGGCTGATGGCTGCTACGTGGCAGCTTTTAGGCCATTGATCATCAAATCAACAGGCAAAACTTCTTGGGCCTACCGAGGGAGCTCCCGATGTTAGATTTAAGTGATTTCAAGTCTGTTGGACTCCATTCATCGATCTGAATCCATCCGTGTGGTCCGATTTCTCATCTGAGGCCTATTTCAACATGCACTTGTACATATGGCCATTAAACATTGATTTATAATCATTCTCAAATCGCAATGCATGCAATGCTCCTATGTCCATCGTGACATGCTATTGGTGTGCATATGTCCTCAAAACTAACCTCACTTGATGGAATTATCATCATTGAATGTAGAGTTATCATACCCCCATGCTCATCCCTTGTTAGTCCCTAGAAGGGTTTATCCTAACTGCTATTTCCAGTCCGAAATAGGAATTGATTAATTAGACATATGTTGCTTGTCAATGGGAGGAAATATACTAAGAACCTAATCCACAGAGACTAAACAGTGCCCAAGTGTCTGCCAAAATGCAAACCGCCCAAGTCCTCTCTTTTAAAGCATATATACAGAGACATATTTTTTTCTTTTTCTCATTTTTTGGATTTTTGGAGTTGAGAGTGTGTAGGTAACATTTTACGGCTACCCAACCCATCCATAACTTGAAAATGACTCTAAGTGCTAAGCATCTTGGTGTGAAGATTCTGATAGACTCACTCAATGGTAATTAGAACAGACTTTGGGTTTCTACACTCCTAGGTGACCGAAAAAGAGAATGCCTGCTTAAAGGTGTATCTTTCCAATCGGTAGCTTTCTCCCTACTTTTATTCTGAGTGGGGTCAACACAAGTGTGTTTCCAATGTATATCTCCCCAGATTACTCTACTTCCCCAGTTCTTCCTTAAGTGTTTTGGGCTTTTTCGTGATTTTAGTGAGCTGGGTTCTGGACAACCGGCTAATGGGTTGTTACCCACGACCACTTGCCAGCCATACTCGTGCGGTGAAGTGTGGCTTACTTATTTTTCTCTTTTTCTTATTTTTTTATATATATATTTTTCTTTTTCTCTTTTTCTTACTTTTTCTTTTGTTGTTTCAGTAGGTGACTTCCCTGATCTAAGATTTACCTAGAGGAAATAAAAGAGAATGGTCCTGTGGCTGGGCTCTGGACAACCTGCCAATGAACTATTACCCATGACAACTTGCCAACCATACCACCCTAGAAGGTTCACTAGCTACCCAATTTCTGTTAGAATCTTCAAGGAGTGAGTTAGTGCAAAAATGTGTGCAGATGCTTAGACTAAAAGTCCTTCCGAGTCAGAGGGAGAATTGATAAGTTGTATACTTATCACCTTTCTTTATTTATCATATTAACGTAAATTGAGGTTGCGAGGATTTGGGGCTAAATCAACATTTTAGTGGACACCAGGGCTGATTAAGCCTCAAGGCCTAAAAAGTCTAGGTGTTTCAGGTTCTTCTCGTATTATTTCCCACAGTTGACATGCTCCTAGTGCCTAAGTTTTTTTTGCTAATTTTATTATTATTATTATTATTTAGGCTGATAATATAAACTCAGAGAATGTGAATTACCACCCTCCCAAGCTTAAGTTGGACAATGTCCACATTGGCAAATAAATGTATGCAAACGGGGTACAAAAAGAAATCACCTCAATGTTACAGTTTACCTAATCAGTCTGAATCTTCTGGGTTGCCTCCTAGGAAGCATTGAGTTTATTGCCTCCAGCTAGGCAAAGCTCCGTGTTAACCCTCAGTGAGGGTGACTACTTCCTTTGGGGGAACCTGGGCAAGATAATGTTTTAATCTTTAGCCACTTACTGTGGAGGTTTGCCCAATGTTAGGATCTACAATTTCAACTGCCCCATTGGGATAAGGTTTGACCACCTGATATGGTCCTGTCCATTTTGATCTCAGTTTCCCAGGAAAAAGTTTAAGTCTTGCATCAAAAAGCCAGACTTGCTAATTGGGCTCAAAGGTTTTCCTATGAATTTGTCTATCGTTGACGGATTTCATCTTCTCTTTGTAAAGTCTACTATTCTCATAGGCATCCCAACGGATTTCCTCAAGCTCGGAGAGTTGGAGCGTCCTTTGAGCTCTGGCCAACTGGGAATCCATATTGCACTGCTTAACAGCCCAGTATGCTTAGTTTTCCAGCTTGACTGGAAGGTGGCAAGCCTTTCCAAAGACCAATCGATAAGGTGACATGCCTATTGGGGTCTTAAAAGTGGTCCTGTATGCCCAAAGGGCATCATCCAATCATGTGGACCAATCCTTTCGGTCAGGTCTCACAATCTTTTGCATAATATTCTTGATCTGTCTATTAGAGACCTCAGTTTGCCCATTTGTTTGTGGGTGATATGGGGTGGCAATGCGGTGAGTAACCCCGTATTTTCTAAGTAGGGCACGAAATTGGGCATGAATAAAGTGGCTCCCACCATCACTGATCATGGCTTTCGGTATCCCAAACCAAGCGAAGTTGTTCTGCTTAACAAAGTCCATGACAGTGTTATGGTCACATCTTCGGGTGGCTACGACTTCGATCCACTTTGAGACATAGTCCACTGAGACTAATATGTATTTGTAGCCGTTGGATGGTAGGAAGGGACCCATAAAATCGATGCCCCAAACCTCAAAAATTTCGACAATCAGAATGGGCTTGAGGGGCATCATATCCTTTCTAGTCATAGTGCCCAATGTCTAGCACCGAGAGTAAGTCTTGGAGAAACTGTGTGCGTCCTTGAATAAGGATAGCCAGTAAAATCTGCACTGCAAAACCATTGCAGCCGTTTGCTTCCCAAAGAGGTGGCCACCACAGGCTTGGTCGTGACAAAAGGACAGCACACTTTGGACTTCCTCTTCCAGAATACATCGCCTAATGATCTGGTCGACACAGAGTCTAAACAACATAAGATCATCCTAGAAATAGTGCTTGGCCTCAGCCAAGAACTTATCTCATTGTTGTCTGGACTAGCCATGCGGAGTCTGTCCTTCCACCATATAGTTGACTAAGTCTGCATACCAGTGTAGCTTTCTTCCTTTCATGTCCATAAGTTGTTCATCAAGGAAGGTGTCAGTCAAAGGTAATGAGGGTCCGATGTGGTCTAGATGAAGTCTAGACAGGTGATCAGCTACCACATTTTTGGACCTGGCTTTGTCATGTATTTCCAGGTCAAATTCCTACAAGAGTAGGATCCATCGGATGAGCCTGGGTTTAGTGTCCTTTTGGCCAACAAATGTTGAATAGCTGAGTGGTCAATGTAAACAGTCATGTGGGATCCCAGAAGGTATGATCGAAACTTTTCTAATCCAAAGACTACAGTGAGTAGTTCTTTTTCTATGACGGTGTAATTCCATTGAGCCTCATCCAACATTTTGCTCGCGTAGTAGATCACCACGGGTTTCTTCTCTATTCTTTGTCCAAGGACTATGCTGATAGCAAAATCTGATGCATCGCACATTATCTCAAAGTCCTAAGACCAGTCTGGGGGTTGTAAAACAAGTGCAGTGGAGACTGTTTCCCTAAGGATGTTGTAAGCCTTGATGCAATCAAGTGTCATGTGGAAAAGGGCATCATTAGCTAGAAGGTCAATCAAGGGCTTAGATTGATTGGAAAAATATTCATTAATGAACCTTCTATAGAAGCCAACATGTCCTAGGAAAGATTGGATTTGCTTGACCAAACTAGGGGGTGGAAGTTTGGAAATTAAGTCAACCTTAGCTTTATCCACTTCGATGCCCCTATGCGAGACGATGTGACCGAGGACAATCCCTTCCTGAACCATGAAATGGCTCTTAACCTAGCTTAAAAGCAGGTTGACCTTGATACATCACTTCAGAATCTTCTTTAAGTTGCTAAGACAATGGTCGAATGAGTTCCCGAACACGGAGAAATCATCCATAAAGACCTCCAGGTATTCACCGACCATTTCTGAAAAAATGGCTAGCATGCAATGCTAAAAGGTAGTAGGTGCGTTGCATAACCTGAATGGCATATGATGGAATACGAACGTGCCATACGGGCAAGTGAATGTGGCCTTCTCTTGATCCTCCAATGCAATCGCAACTTGGTTGTATCCTGAATATCCATCTAGGAAGCAAAAATATTTCTTCCCTGCCAATCGCTCGAGAATCTGGTCAATGAATGGCAGAGGCAAATGATCTTTCTTGGTGGCCTCATTAAGCTTCCTATAGTCAATGCACACCCACCATGCGGTAGCGGTAGTGGTGCGGGTGGGGATAGATTCGCCTTGGTCATTGGTGATCACTGTGAGCTCGGCTTTCTTGGGTACCACTTGAGTAAGGCTCACCCAGGGGCTATCGAAAATCAGGTAAATGATATTTGCATCAAGCCACTTGATTATCTCTTTTTTAATGACCTCTCACATATTCGGATTCAATAGCCTTTACATCTGGAGAGAAGGTCGAGCCCCATCTTCCAAATAGATCTTGAGAGTGCAATAGGTAGGGCTAATTCCCCTTAGATTAGAAATTGTCCACCCAATGACCGGCCGATGTTCAGAGAGGGTTGCAGTCAACCTAAGTTCTTGATCCTTAGCTAAGTGGGCATTGATAATCACAGGGAAGGTCTGGTCAGGTCCTAGGAAGACATACTTGAGATTATCGGGCAAAGGTTTTAGTTTGGGTGTAGGTGGGACAACATTTGATGGGTAGGGGAAATGGGGGAGATGATCAACATTAATCTTGTCGAATGGGGGTTACTGAAGGTAATAAGCTCTACACAGGTCAACCTCCACAAGTTGGGGTGGTTTAGGGTAGTCATCAACTGGTTGAGTCAGATGGTTTGCTGAATAGCTAAGAGTGAGGCATTCTTCAACCAAAGGTTCCATGGGATTGTTCTCCTCAACCCAGCCACAATCAAAAGACTTAGCCACCCTGAAGATATCCAATTGCATCTTCTTCTCCCTAAAGGTGATTTCCATGCATCCCGTATCGCAATCAATGTTCACCTTAGCCATAGATAAGAAAGGTCTACCCAAGATGATAGGTGTCTTTTGCAGCTGTTCAGGGACTTCCATATTAAGGACCAAAAAGTCCACTGGGAAGTAGAAGTCCTTGACTCAAACAATCACATCCTCGACTACCCTTTTCGGGGTTTTCACAGATCTATCAGCCAATTGATAGTCATAGGTGTGGGTTTCAATTCTCCAAATCCAAACTAGTGATACAGGGTTGTCGGGATGTGGTTGATCGAAGCACCTAAGTCCAAGAGCACTCTATCAAATGTCATGTCCCCGATATTACAAGAAATCAGTGGTGCTCCTGGGTGAGTATGTTTGGGAGGCAGGTTGCTCAATATCAATGAACTAGCTTGTTCTGAGAGCACTACCTTCCTAGGTGCTTGGGTTTTCGGCTTACTCTTCGGTGTACAGACATCCTTCAAGAACTTAGCATAAGCTGAGATATGTTTAATTACTTCAAGGAGCGGAATATTAATCTGGACTTGTTTGAAAAATTCCAACAGCTCCTCATTCTCAATTACAGCTTTCTTTTTCTTCCTTTTCTCCAAGGCCTTAGGGTATGGTGTTTCGGTTTGAATTGGGTCAGTCTCCATGTCCTTGGGTTCCTCTCGCTCATCCTCATACTCGGGTATCTTAGGAAGTGAGGTCATGGGAGGGGTTGGCCATTTGGGGTCTTGGGTTTTAGTGCCACTTCTCAAGGTTACCGCATTGGTAGAGGTGTTGGGACCATGGATAGATCCTTGAGAAGAAGAGGAAGAAGGAGCACTAAACCCAGGGGGTGTTTGTGGGGCTTGCTGGACCATGTGGGCATGTCCATGATTGGCTTGGAACCCTTGAAAATTAGGGCCTCTATTGATCACATTTCTTGGGTTCGATTGTGGCTGAGAAGGAAAGGATCCTTATTATTTGCAATCCAACAGCTGGCTCAACTGTCCCTTCACTAATGCCATTTCCTCCTGATGTTTCTGATTCATATCAGCCATCATTTTTTTCAGCGTGTCCATTTGATTTTGTGGGGGCGGGGCCATCCTATTCTCATTATAGGGTGGTCTAATCAGTGGACCTTGCTGATAGGAGGGGGTTTGGCTTGGGTTGGTTCTGAAATTGGTTCGATTTTTGGTTCGTTCAGGCGAAATTCGGGTGATTATGCCATCCGACATTGTAAGTGTTGGAGAAGGGGTCAAGTTTGGAGTAACCTTGGATGGCTTGGACATCTTCAAAGATAGAAGGTGCCAAGGGGGTGGGAAGAGAGTAATCAGGGTTTGAGGGAGCAAAGGTCCCTCCCTGGAACATTGTCAAAGGTTGTTCCAGGTGTATTTGGTTCATTGGCAGCACCAAGTCTACATTGTGTGCTCCCTTCTCTAGGGAGAGGGTCTGTAGTGGGTTTCTAGTCTGGTTTAGCAATTCATCAATCTTTTTGTCAACCAACTCAACTCGATCCAACTTCTTGGCTATAATGTCCATGTCAACCATTCCATAATTGGCTTGCACTTCACAGATCCCACCATGGGGTTGACTGGATCGATTAAACTGGGTCATGGAGGCATTGTTGATTGAGTTCTCACTTATGGACTGAAAGATTTTGAATGTGCTCTCCTCATCTTTGTTCAAAAAGTTGCCTCCACATGAGGCATCAACAAAGTTCCTAAGGTTGTTGTCTAGACCATGGTAGAAGATTTGGGCCAATTGCCACCTTGGAACCTCATGGTGTGGGCATTTCCTCAATAATTCATTACATCTTTCCCACGCCTCATGGAATTGTTCTCCACCTTGTAGTGTAAATATGGTAATGGCTCTTCTAAGGGCATTGGTCTTACCTATGGGGAAAAATTTCTTCAAGAATGCATGCCTCAGTTCCTCTCAGGTGGAGATGGGTCTCCCTATGGTTCTAAGCCAGTGAGATGCTTTGTCTTTTAGGGAGAAAGGGAACATCTTAATCAAAACAATGTCCAAGCTAATGTTCCTGGGTTTCACAGTTCGGGCGATCTTGTCTAGGTCCTCAAGGTGTTGGAAGGGGTCCTCATTCGAGCTCCAATGAAAGTGGCTCTGAATTAAGATTAGGACATTAGGTTTCAGCTTAAAATCATCCCCCCCTTCGAGGACCATAAGATGTGGCTCGATCCAGATAGCAGATGGATCGTAGAAATCATGGAGAGGCCTAAATTGGCCCTTAGGAGGTTGTGGTGGGTTAGGTGGGTTCAGTGGGGGTTGCCCTTGATGGTTTTGCAATCTATGTATGGCTTGCATGATGGTTTGGATTTGTTCTTGTAGTTGGTGGTTGGTAGATGTTGAGAACGCTTGATCGGGTTTTAAAAAGGGTCACGTTGTAGTACAGCCGAGAAAGCATTCAAAACAAATAAATTTTTATTACTTGAAGTTTAAGTCCAAGGTCGAACACAAGGAGCAAATGGACTTCATACACTAATTTCAATAATAAAGGCAATTTGAACACTTAAAACTACTCAAAATCTAATTCAAAATGTAAAGCATGAGTTCATGAATAATAAAATGTAGCATAAAAGAGAAATTAGGAAGAATTGGACTATAAAAATTAAAGATCTTAAAAATGTTTGACTTTTCTTCTTCTCTTCTCTGTTCTTCTTTCCTTCTTTCTTTCTCTGGCTCTTCTTCTCCTTCTTCCTATGTCATTGGCTTCTTTCTCTTCTTTTTTTCTTTCTCTTCTTTCCTTCCTGACTTGACTTTCTCTTCCTTCTTTCTTTGGCTTCAGCTTTGCCTTCTTCTTAGTCGTGCGTTCTCCTTCCTTGGCTCTTCTTTGCCTTAGCTTCCTCTGCGACTCTTTCTCCTTAAGCTTCCTTCTTCTCTTGCAGTTGCACCTATGGCTTTCCTTATCTTCTTTTTCAACTTCCTCTTTCTTCTTCCTTTTCCTGCAAAGTGCAAAACCTACCCCTACCCTCCTCCTCGAACTCTCTCTTTCCTCTCTTAGGCTTGCTCTCCCAGAGCCATCTCGGGTAAACGGGTCAGGTTAGCGAACCTGGGACCAGGTGCACTGGCATGGGTGGTGCGCGAGGAGTGCACAGGTAATCGGGTCAGGCAACCAGGTCCGCGTAGCGTGGGCACAGACGAGGCGTGATGGGGAGAGTGGGACCTCACCCCGTGTCAGGAGGCGATAAGCCCCTGACACAATTACAACTTATACTACTCAGCTCGCTCCAAAACACCCGAGGTGGGACTAAAAGTCCTACCCGCTTCCTCGCGCGCCCGCAAGGGATGCATTGCTTAATTGCAGTGACTGTAGTGCCTTGCAAAGCCAATTACCTAGCTAAATGTGTGCGTGATGCGAATCCACGTCACCTGGAACCTGGGGCCTGGAGCGAGGCTACCTGATTCAAGCTTGTGAGCAAGCTTTGCTCCTTCTTCAATGGCGGATAGGGGTCAGAACTTGTCAACACAAATACGGCCTCACGGCCTTGTCAAAACACTCAAAAGGCTTCATCGTGACATGGAGAAGGTGGCTCGGGTGCTGGTGTGGTGTGGGATGGCCTGGGCATGCATGCCTAGGTCATTCTGTGGTCGTGAAGGTGGGTTTGGTCGGGGAAAGAATGTGGAATGTGTGGCGGTTGATGGAGAGGGGGGAAATGATCAGTGGAAGGTGGCAGAACTTCTAAGGGGTTTGGCGAGGTGGATGGGTGCGTGGAATGATGGAGGCACCTTGCCGGTGGTCTGCCGGAGGTGGAGACGATGGTGGTGGACTGTGGTTGTCAAGGGGTGGAAATAGAAATAGAGAGAGGGAAAATATACATTAGAGGAAGGGGAAAGTATCTAACCTAGTTTAAGGATGAAGGGGGGAGAGATGGAGGATGGCACATACCTACCACCGTTGGAGACGAAGATCCCAATGGAAGGGGACAACGATGACAAGGAGGATGCAGGCACGTGCACAGGTATGGCGCGACGCGGATGAAGGAGGCGGAGACAACTTTGCCACTGGTATTGTGGCAGAGCGACAAGAGGAGGAGAATAGGTCACCAAAGCTCGTTGGGTGTTTGGTCGGAGGAGAAGAGACAAATTTGAGGGATTGTCTCTAGCCAAACTAAGTAGAGGATGGACGAGAGAACTTAGGGTGTATTTTATAGTCGCAGACAGAGGGCCTTGTGCTTGGAAGGCAAGCTTCCAAGCATGGGCATCCTTGCCGGACATGGAAGGTGAGAGATACCCAAATCTCTCATGCATTCGCATGAGAGTTTGGGTGACAATCAGGGCTTGAGATTGTGTTCAGATGATCGGGAATTCCTCAGAGAATATCCCTTTCAAATTTGAGAGGGAGTCTCTGAGGAATCAAGAACTCCCCCTTGAATCCTCGTCGGAGTAGGATTCCTCCGCTATAATGGCGGCAGGACCTACTTGCAAAGAATAACGAGGAAGATAGGGGGTGTCTGCAAGGTTTTCAAAAGCTAGGGGCATAAAAGTAATTGGGTTAGACTATTTTGCAAAGTAGGTCAAGGTGAACTCCCCTTAGGCACAAAATTTGGTAAAAACCTAATTTGAACCTAAGGAATCCAATGATGAAGTTGTATTTTAGGTTTGACCATGTTTGACTGGGCATTTTACACAGAAACCCAATTTTGGATAAATATTTGACTAGGACCCCTATTTAGGTCAAAATAGGTTCCAAAGGCCAAATTGAAGGCTCTAAACCCTAGAGGATATTTTTTTGTGAATTTTAGAGGGTTTAGGAGAGTTTTATCCTAACCAGAACCTTGTTCAATTAAGTGGGTCTGTTTTAGGGTTACAAGAAGTCATTTAATTCTCAGATCTTACATTAACCCTTTTTTGATTGAACCAATCCACTTTTTATCTTGTTAAGACCAATTGACCCATGTTTAACCCTTAAGAAATTCTGTTGTTGTACTGCAATGGTAAATGATAGTTTTACCCTTTGTTCCTTTCTTTTCTTTCAAACCATTTATTCCTTGAGTTAGGCCCTTCATTTGGTTATGTAGGAGCTTTTGTTATTTTCTCTTGGTCAAAATGAGCTAGTTAGGGCTCATGATGGTGTTCCCATCAGCAGAGATCTGGGCCTGAATGATGACCATAGAATTAGGTGGGGGTTGGTCCTCAACCTCATCAATTCTTGGTTCAGCCATTTCTCGTGTAAAATCAAGTCTCCTCCTGATTTCCTTATCTAAAACAAATAGCTCAGGATGCAATGATCGTCTCCTGTGCATACACTAGGGAAGAACAGAGAGCAATGTGGAGAGAGACAAGTGCGAGAAGTGTGTGCACAAACAAGCAAGCAAGTCTAGCCCTTAGAGTGTAAACCTTAGGTGATCTAAAAGCCTCAAAGTAATGATCAAATTTGTAGGCACTTAACCACCCTTCCTGATGTTAATCTAGCCAAGTAGATTATGAGGGGGTTGAAGGGAAGGTTCTTCCTTTATCTTTCACCACCAGTTTCGTAGACACCACAACCGCGGTCGCTTGACACTTCCCCGTAGCCTAGACATCAACTTCTACAAAGGAAATGAAGGCCAAGTGCCTAGCAAACTGTTTGCACCTCAAAACACGCCTATAATAATGCCTTCTTGTGCTATTTTCTAGCATTAACTATGTATATTATAATCCTGTAGTCGCATTTGTAAAAATGCTTGCATGCATGCATTTAATCATGAGAGGAGGAGAAATGAATAAATGGCTTCGTAATTCACATTTTATCTCAAGTGCCTCCCTGCAAATTCCACCTTTTTATTTTTCCTCTTGATTTCTTCTTTTCTCTCCTTCCCGCGGCTGCACCCTTCCCGCGGCTGCACTCTTCCCGCAGCTGCATGCAGCAGCCACGCAGCACTTCTTCCCGTCACTTCTCCCTGCCAACGCCGCTCCCTATAGCTACAACTCGCACACCCTCTCCCTGCTGCAGCCGGCACGCCACTCTCCCCTCCTCTATAAGTAGCTGCAGCTTCATCCTCGCGAGGGAGCGGCTGCAAAGACCCCACAGCCACCACCTTCCTCTCCACCGTTCTCCCCTCCCATACGCCGGCCCTCCGTCGAGGAGGCACCCGGCGAGCAGGAGAACCCACTGTGGTGCACACCACCACAGTGGGAGCACCACCGCCCAGCTCTTCAACGAGCCGGTGGGCGTCGTGTTTTCTTTTCTCTTCGTTTTCGTCTCCACGCCATTGCTGCCACTTCAAGCTCCGAAGCTTGAAGCAGCAGCAACAGCAGCTAAACCGCGGCGACAGCAGCAGCAGCAGCACCCCCCGCCTCCTCCGCGACCTTCCCCGCAGGCGCGCAACCCTCCGCGCGCGCCTGCAGGCCCATTCCCCGCCTCCGTCTCCGTTCTGCCCACCCCGCATTGCACCCGCAGCCGGCCGCCGCGCGCACTGCAGCGGCCGGTTACGGCCTCACGTCGACCTCTGCGACCCTCCGTGACCCTCCGCGACCACCTGCAGACCTCCTCCACGCTGTCTCCTCCACGCCTTCGCCCGCCCGTCGCCTTCGCGCACGCCTACAGGAACCCTACGCGAAGGCGCGCCCGCACCCGTCGTCTTCAGACGTCCGCCTCCGCCTTCAGACGACGCAAAGTCAGACGTCTGCCGCCTCCGGCAGACGTCTTAACTCGCGCGTCCGCGATCACTCCTTCGCCCGCTCTCTCTCTCTCTGCCGATCTCTCCCGCCCGCTCTCTCTCTATCTGGCGCTCTCTGCTCTCTCTCACGTACTCTCTCTCTCCGTTCTCTCTCTCTCTCTCTCTCTCTCTCTGTACTCACAGCAACACACACACACATTCACCGACGCACACACACATTCACCGACGCACACACACACACTCACACACTTATAGTAACACATATATACTTATATACATCTATATATAATATATACATACATATATCTATATATATATATATATACTTATATACATAGTAATATCTATAGTTATGTATACATACATATATAATATATATAATATATATATATATATATATATACGTATATATATCTATATACTCATACTCATATACATATATATATATACATCTATATAGTATTATATATATAAACTTATATACATATATACATAGCTATATACATATATACATATACACCTATATATATATACATATATATCTATATATATCTATACATATATACTTATACATTTATATACATACATATGTACATATATTTTCACGTTATTTACTATACGCTGTATCGCGGGAATATCTGCATCAGTTGCTGATATTCCCCGATACACGTGTACAGAAAGCGTGTTCGCATTCATCATCCATCATCCATCCACACTACACGCAGCACATAGTCGTGTTGGTTGCGTCTCTCTAGACGTCGACTGACTCGACATAGTGCTACACTCCATCGCCACCTCAACCCCCACCCCTTTATATATATACTACATATAAATATATATCTATAGCTACTGTATTTACTTTCTATCTGTTATCTTCCTTCTTAGTAAAAAGATAAAAAAAGGTATAAAAGTGAAAAGATAATCTTTGATTTGCAGGTACCCCGTCTTGCGAGTAGCAAGGCGTGTTTTGGAACTCTGTTTTGGCTAAAAGCCAAGGACACAATTTTGAGGGTGTGCCTCAAGAACAAGGATTACCAGAAAAAAACCTAAATAAGAAAAATACCAAAAACACAATAAATGAACGGAAGAGACGCGTTTTAAGGAAAACGTAGAAACTCGACTTTAACCCCACTTCCCTGTGTTCGACCCTGGGCCTAAAAGTGACAAGATAAAATCAATTAGGCCAGGTTAAAAATTTTGTAAAGAGATGGTTAGGTCTGAATTAGGTTAACCACTATACATATTTCAACGATAAAAACATCATATTAACAACCTATCCAGGCCGACCCATCACAAACCTAATTACACCTTCAAGACTTAGACTAGTCCTACCTAGAGTACGTCTACTCCATTTTAATGAGGGCTAGGTTTGTGCTTGTGCTCAGGATATGTGATGAGGCGTTGTTTGGGGTTGTGCCTGTTAGTTAACTGATTTGAGCATGTGTGTGCACTTGACAAAACATGGTTTTCAAACAAGGATTTTGCTTAATGTAATGGGCGAAAGACCTACTTTAATGCTTTTTAGGGTTGAAGTTCCTTATCGTTCTCAAACAAAGTTCAAGTGGGCACACACGGTATTGCACACAACGGGCGAAAGTTGATTTCCTTTAGAATGCTGTGGCCCTACAAAAACAACCCTAGTGTATTCACCCTAGTGTTCATGCAATTCTACCAGGTGAGTTGATTTTAGTTATGGTGAGTGGTGCGGCCCAGGTCAAGTCATGGTGGCTTCACAAACACCACTCCAAAGAAAGGACACTCCAAAAAGATTATCTCTTTAAGAATGTCAGAGTGTATTTTTTTTGGTTGGGTGATGAGTTTGGAATGTAGGTCAAGTAGCCATTCACCACACCAATTTTAGACTTTTTATATTTTTTGTATATTCTCTCTTTTTTAAGTAAGCACACAATCAATAGGTGAAGTATTACTCACAACCGTCTTCACCGCATTTTACTCTTGGTCCACCATCTTAGATCGCGCTCCTCCATCACCCAAGTGTCGAGTTCCTGCAACCAATCAAGTTGAGAGAGAAAAATGAGTTAGAAGATGTGAATACAAATGTGGGATAAAAGCGACAAAAGAAATCTGTTGCCTCCACAGCAATGGCGCCAAAATCTAATGGGCGCGGAACGTGGTTGTTTAATTATGCCATTGTAGTATGCGTTCGCGACGTCGGTTTTAATTTAAGAAGTGGAGTTGGTGAGTCCAAGTGTCGAACATAAGGACGTGTAAAATTGAATTATTTTGTCACTTTAAGTGTCATAGGAATTGTTGATTTGCTTGTTTGCGAGAAATGCGAGAGAGAGAAAGTAGGGTTAGAGATCGTGTTTAAGGCATGACAATCATTTAGAAGAATGTGAGCTATAACATATGAAATATCATCAACATATAACATGCGGTGAAAGTTTGTTTACAACTACAATAATGGATGCAAGCTTAAACAAGTGCAACATAAACTAAAGCAAAGAGAGAGTGCGAGGAAGAGTCAAGGCAGCCACGGTGGTTGAGGGAGGCTCCGTCGGCGGCTTGACAACTCTGGGGCAGGTATGGAGTATTTGGTGGAGCTAGGAGAAGGCTAGGGTAGCTTGGAAGGTGTGTGTATTCAATGCCCTTGAATGGGGTGGTTGAGGAGGCTTATATAGAGAAGAGGGGTTTCCAAACTAAGTAAGAGCTTTAGCGACATTCGAGACGTCGCTAAACCCATTCCAAAAGTGTTGGTGAAGCCCTCCTCCTGCCGGTCCTTAAGCACATGCATGCTTTCTCCCTTCAATCTGCGCTTGTGCATCCACAGCTGTCCGATACGTGGTGCAGATCGCCATTGGATGGCTGAGGGCACACCACGTCGCCTTCTCGCGCTTGCAAAAGAATGAGTGGTCGCATGATGGATGCCCGTCGGTCGTCGGAATTCACTTCAACGGCTGTGATTGCGCGAGCAGGGAGTGCTTGGATCGCGCTTTGTGTGCAGCGAGCACGTGCCTTACGTGTGACCACACGCACCTCACGTTCGAACACATGCGTTCCCATCGGGCGCTTGAGGGCATGCCGTATAGCCTTCATCCTCGCCGTCCACGCGTGAATCAATGGTTGAATTTTGATCATGCACGTGGATGCGGGCGAGTGCGTTTTGAATGCGTGCTCCTAGTGAGCATGAAGGAGTGCTAACCACTGTGGCACACGGGCGAAAAGGTTGTGCTCTTCCCCAATCCTTAACCGTCTGATGGGAGATCAGATGGCCGTGGTTTCTCCTGCGCAATCAAGCGGGGGCTTGGCATTGGCGAGGGTGCCTGATGGCTGCTACGTGGCCACTTTTGGGCCGTTGATCATCAGATCAACGGCTAGAACTTCTTAGGCTTGTCGAGGGAGCTCTAGATGTTAGATTTAAGTGATTTTAAGTCTGTTGGACTCCATTCATCGATATAAATCCATTCGTGCAGTCTAATTGCTCATTTGAGGCCTATTTCAACATGCACTTGTACATATGGCCATTAAACATTAATTTGTAAGCAATCTCAAATCGCAATGCATGCAATGCCCCTATGCCCATCATGACATGTTATTAGTGTGCATATGTCCTCAAAACTAACCCCAGTTGATGAAATTATCATCATTGAATGTAGAGTTATTAGTGGTAAGACAGTTTTCGCTTTCGAATAATATGATTAAGATGATTTGTCGTCTTAGTATCAAAGTGGTGGAAAATTGCTTAACAAAATAATTAGAATTAAAATTAAACCACTCACAGGAGAGTGGGTCTTCTCCACAGGGAGGCAATGACTTATTTAAACTCGCAATTAGGTAGAAATCAAGTTCGCTAAAATATTTGTCAAATCAAACAACGCCTATGTAGCTCTGAATGTAAACCTTAAATTTATGGAGAAGTCCAGGGGTATTAACGTAATTTTTATGTAAGAAAATTATCCATGTGCAAGGGTATGCCATATACTTTTCACTTGCTTGAATACTAAAATGTAATTCAAAATTAAATGTAATGCACATAGAGATGAATCAATAAGGCTTAACAATTCTCTAGAAGCATAGGCATAGAGCCATAAATTCACCACAATTTAATTAATCAAATAAATCAAGAAAATGAATGTTGACAATGGCAATTTCTGTAAATAGAAATTCAAGAAAAAATAGAGGATTATACCTCTCTCCTCCTCACGCACGGGAGAGAGGCTCATTCGAGGAACTACTCTAGGAAAAGGTCGGTCGGAGCGAGGCCTTCGCGATGGTGGCGGCGGCGCATCGTGAGATGGCTTGGGCCGGCTGGATGGAGGAGAAAAGTGGTGGCAACGGTGGCTGTCGCTGCTGATCTTGTGCGTGTTGTGGCTGGAGGGTGCACGGCGAGTGCTGCGGGCAGCGGTGCGGCAAGGTGCGGATGCACGCAGGGAGGTGTGCGCGGGCTGGAAGTGGGGCGCGGCTGTTGTGGGTGTGCGGCATGGGTTGAGGGTGCACTAGCTGGAGGTGCGGGAGGCTGCTGAGGTGCGGGGGGGAAGGTGCGCTGAGCTGTTGGTGGGTGCACGACTACTGCGGTGGAGGTGCAGCATGCGTGGGTAGACTACTATGAGTGTCAAGCGTGTGTGGAGGGATGCCGACGGGGTGCACGTGGGCTGGTGGAGTGTAGGTGCGCGTGATGTGCATGCTATAGGAGGTGCAAGGGTGAGGAGCTGGTGGGGCGTGCAGTAGCTGGGATCTGCGTGTGGAAGGGAAGATAAAGCACAGTGATGCAAGAACTCTTGGCAGTGTGGGCTGTCACACCACACGCCCATGGTGGTGGAGTCGCACTGCTGCGATTGAGGCTGGTGGTGAGGAGTGGATGAGAAATGAAGTTCTCTACGCAGTGAGGAAAAGGGGTGGTGGCCTCCCCAACACAGCTGCATCCTCCTCTCCCTTGTAGTTGCAACTGCCCCCAACCAGATCCATCTCTCCCTCTCCCCCATGAATGGGGTCTTGAGTGTAGGCAGCTGGCAAAGATTGAATGCACAGGCGGAAGTGGAGCGGTTTCCTGTGGGAAGAAGAATAAGATTTAATAAAATAAATATTTGGATTATTTATACACAAATCCTTAAGTTCTATGTTAATTAAAACAATGCATGTAATGCATCTAATGTCATTCTAAGTCAATTCCAAATGCCTTTAATTATGAATGCAATGCATGAATTATGTAATTAAATCTGAAATATAAATTAATCTATTTACATCCTAATGCATGCTAAATAAATGTTAGAATTAACTTAATGTCTAGGCACCTAAATACTTAAATAGCCCACAAATATGGGCTAATCAAATACCCCCATGACTAGTTTTTGCTACTTTATAGCAAATCTAAGCAATAACCTAACACTCCAAGTAGACTAGCCAACCCAATCGGTCTTCCTGTAGAAGCATGTTGAATTTAGGCTTTAGACCTAAGGTTCCCAAGTAGTTGCTAAGTTACAGACTAGGTTAGCTAAAGATGAATTGTAGGTACAAGTTTCCCTGATTTCTAACTCTACCCTAAGGTTTATTGATCCCTGAGATTAAAGCATCCATGCAAGTGCATTGGTCTGAGTTATTTGAGGTAGGTATGATTGCCAACCAAGAAAGGAAAAAGGTTTTTTTTTTCTTTTTTTTTAATATATATATATATATTTCTTTGATTCCTCTAAGTTTAACCTTGGATCAACTATCAACACGGTCTGTGTTGGATTCATTGTCCCTATCACCATACCTCAAAGGGTTCCTATCTTTCGATGCTTCGAGATAGCACTGCCCATAGCCACCCCAAGAACTCCTGGCAATCGACACTTCAAGATAGTATCACCCATGGATTTCTTAAGTGAATTCAGGCCTGTGGCAATCAGCACTTCGAGATAGGGCCGCCCATGGCACCTAAATCTCACAATGCTCTTACATACCCCCAGTAGGATGGATATCCTAAGAGACAAGTGCCGAGGAGGTATCATGTTATCATCGCATCCTCAAGGTGAGTATATACTTCACCTCTCTTGCAGCAGGAACTCTTCCAGTCAAATTGTGTTTTCAAGCTTCTCCTAAGTCAAAACTAAGAGAACCAAATTTCTTTTAAGAAAGGAATTAAGGTGATCACTTACTTACATAAGACCAAGTGTGTGTGAAATTTGGATGCTTGGGTTAAAAGGACCCGTAAACCAAAAGGTAGAACAAGACTCCAGGTACTATCCCGCCTTTTAACTCAATCCGTAGCTTTCCTTCCTCAACCTCTTGAGGAATGGTCCACAACTTAACTCCTACTTAAGTGATTAAGTTCAGAAAGGACTCTAAAGGTCTAAGGCTAGTAGCTCACTTAGCTTCTAAAGTTTGACACCTAGAATCAACTTAGTCTAACCTAGAGTTCTGATTTGCTTAAGAATGCAGGGCCCAGCCAGTTAAGCTCAATAATTTTTTTTTTTTTTTTGAATGCAATATGCATGAATGAATGAAAAATGTAGACATGCTATAAACAAATGCCTCAAGTCCTCTCCCCCATGCCTCGTTCAATCAATGTCCTCATTGGAAACAAAACAGTTAAAGGAAGATATTACTTGAGGCGAAGAATGGTAGGAGCTAAGGCTCCTCAAGAGTGACCTCGTCAACCAGATGGCAATCCAAAGTAATGTATGGTTTTAACTGTTGACCGTTGACGATAAAGGGAGTTGCTGAAGAGGAAGGGCTTTTAATCTCCACAGCTCCATGTGGAAACACTTTAGTGATTATGTAAGGCTCATCCCAACTGGATTTTAATTTCCCTGGAAAAAGCTTAAGTCTGGAATTGAAAAGCCAGACTTGTTGGTTGGGCTCAAAGGTCTTTCTAAGGATATACTTATCATGCAAGATCTTAGTTCTCTCTTTATAAGCTTGAGAGGTGTCATAAGCATCATTCCTTAAGTCCTCAAGCTTGCTTAATTCCAGAAGTTGTGCCTTACCCTCCTTTTCTAAATCCATGTTAACACTTCGAATAGCCCAAAGTGCCCTATGTTCCAGCTCAACGGGTAAATGGCACACTTTCCCAAACACAAGCCGAAAGGGAGATGTACCCAAAAGGGTCATATAGGCCGTCCGATACGCCCACAAAGCATCATTGAGCTTTTGGGACCAGTCTTTCCTATCAGGTCTAGCAGTCTTTTTAAAATATTTTTTAGCTCCCTATTCGACACTTCAACCTGGCCACTCGTCTGAGGATGGTAAGGGGTAGCGACCTTGTGAGTCACACCCAGACTCTTGATTAGTCGATTGAAGTGGTGGTTTTGGAAATGAGGTCCCCCATCATTTATAATGGTCTTGGGGTAGCCGAAACGAGATATGATATTGGCCTTCACAAATTTCAAAACCACAGAGTGGTCATTTGTGCACGTAGGAATGGCCTTTATCCATTTAGAGACATAATCAATTGCCACCAAGATATATTTATAACCATGGGACGAAGGGAAGGGGCCTAAAAGGTCAATTCCCCACACATCAAAAATTTCAACAGATTGAATAGGGTGTTGAGGCATCTCATTCCTCTTCCCAATTGTTCTAGTCCATTGACATCTAATATAGGCCTTAAAAAAATTATGAGAATCCTTAAATAACGAAGGCCACCAAAAATCGGACTGGAGAACCTTAAAAGCAGTTTTCTTAGCGCCAAAGTGTCCTCCATAATGTATCATGGCAAAAACTCAGCACACTTTGTTGTTCCTCTTCAGGTACACATCGTCTCAATACTTGGTCTTGTCCAATTCTAAATAATTTCGGCTCTTCCCAATGAAAGTATCTAGCTTGGGAAATGAATCTCTTTCTTTTCTGCTCATCCCAAGAGCCAGGAGTTTCTCCAGTGACCAAGTAATTTACAATATCAGCATACCAAGTTGAAGTTGGTGTTACCACCATAAGGGTTTCATCGAGAAATGTCTCGCAGATGTCCCCAGATAGAGAGTCATTAAGTGGAAGACGAGATAGGTGGTCAGCCACAACATTTTCTACTCCTTTCTTTTCACGTATCTCTGAGTCAAATTCTTGAAGGAGTAGGATCCACCGAATTAGATGTGGCTTAGAATCTTTCTTAGCAATGAGATGTTTCACCACTACATGATTAGTGAAAATAACCACCTTAGACCCAAGAAGATAAGAACTAAACTTCTCCAAAGCAAAAACTATAGCAAGTAATTCCTTTTCAGTGATGGTGTAGTTTTGCTGTGGTTCGGTTAAAGTCTTGATGTCATAATGCAGCACATGAGGTCTTCCCTCAACCCTTTGTCCAAGAACTGCTCCCATTGCATAATCTGAAGCATCACACATCAGTTCAAATGGGAGTGTCAAATTAGGAGCTCAGAGAATAAGTGGAGAGATCAAGGTCTCCTTCAAAGTTTGAAAGGCCTCGACACACTTTGAATCAAAATTGGAGGAAGATTCCTTCGCTGATAGTCACAAAGTGGCCTAGAAATTTTACTGAAATTTTTAATAAAGCGCCTATAAAAGCCGGCATGGCCCAGAAAGGATCTAATCTATTTGACATTCGTAGGCAATGGGAGTTTGGAAATAGAATCAATCTTGGCTTTATCTACTTCCAAGCCTCGCTCAGACACAACATGCCCAAGTATAATTCCTTTCTGTACCATGAAGTGACTTTTCTCCTAGATGAGGACTAAACCAGTCTCCTTACATCACTTCAACACATTCTCCAGGTGCAAGAGACACTGGTCGAAGGATGAGCCATAAATGGAGAAGTCATCCATAAACACTTCAACACACTCGTCAATCATGTCAGAAAAAATGGACATCATACAACGTTGGAAGGTTGCAGGGGCTTTACATAATCCAAACGGCATACGCCTGAATGCAAAGGTACCATAAGGACTCATGAACGTCATCTTCTCCTAGTCATCAGGGAAGACTGCAACCTGGTTGTACCCAGAATATCCATCTAGAAAGCAATAGTACTTATTCCCTACCAATTTCTTGAGAATTGATCAATAAAAGGCAAGGGAAAGTGATCCTTCTGGGTAGTGACGTTCACCTTGCAGTAATCAATACAAACCCTCCACCCAGTTGAGGGTCTAGTCACAACTTGTTCACCTTGGTCACTAAATTCCACAGTAAAGCCTACCTTCTTTGGCACCACATGAATAGGACTTACTCATTTACTATCTGCAATGGGATATATGATTCCAGCGTCCAACCACTTCAGGATTTCCTTTTTAACCACCTCCCTCATATTAGGGTTCAGACATTTCTGCATGTCCCTAAATGGCTTGATGGAATCATCAGTATAAATGTGGTGCATGCAGAGTGTAGAGTCTATACCCTTAATAAAATAAATATTAAGGATTGAATGCGTAGGCAGAGGAAGTGGAGTGGTTGCCTGCGGAAAGATTGAATAAGATTTAATAAAATAAATATTCAGATTATTTATACGCAAATCCTTAAGTTCTATGTTAATTAAAATAATGCATCTAATGCATCTAATGTAATTCTAAGTCAATTATAAATGCCTTTAATTATGAATGCAATGCATGAATTATGTAATTAAATCAGAAATATAAATTAATCTATTTACATCCTAATGCATGCTAAATAAATGTTAGAATTAACTTAATGTCTAGGCACTTAAATACTTAAATAGCCCACAAATATGGGATAATTAATTAGTAGGCGTGTAGATGGGTTTGTACACCCAAGGTCTAGCCTACACCCTCACACAAGGCCGATGGCCTTAGTGGCACTTTCCGGTGTAAGGGATTTTCTCTATGTATATGCTTTCTAGTGTAGATGTGTTGACATTTTTATGCATAAATAATATTGTGTGATCATCATTTCTGTGACTGATTGTCTTTATCTTCATGCTACTTAGGCTCGTTCACACTATGCATGGCCACCATGTTCTCACTTAGATCCACACAGTCACTTAGGCTTTCACTAGCACATCTAGATCTAGGTTTCATTTCACCTTCAAAATAAAAATCAAAAACACAAAAAAAAGTGCAAAGTACAAAAAGACCAAAAATATTAGGTTAGATTAGATTTATGTTAGAAAGGCCGATCCAAATCATGACTCATTTTCACGCCTCCCAGAGACGAACGGCTGGGACTCATGTTCTAAAAAGAAAAGAAATCTATGCGAGTTTCACTATTATAAATATTTTTGTCAAGGGGATTTCATGACTATACTACGATTTTCGATGATTTCAAAATGCGTGAATTCCATGCTTGTCAGTTCCCGACGTGGAGAGGCAGAATGAAAAATATTTCCCTCGAAGATGCGTTATAACATATCATCTCCACAGTGCTTGTTCCCTAGGATATCCAAATATCCTACCGGGGGCATGTAAACACCTTATGCTGATTCAGGTGTCATGGGCGGGATTATCCCAAAATGTCGATTGCCAAGGCCTAAATTTAGCTACAGAATGCCATGGGCAGTATTATCCCAAAGTATCGAAAGCCAAGGTTCTGGGGGTTGCCATGGGCGATGCTATCTCAAAGCATCGAAAGCCAGGGACCCTGCAAGGATTGATGGTGGGGCAAGAATCTGATGCAGACATTGTTTAGGCCCAATCTGAGGTTGGATTTAGGGGAATATAAAAAGAAAAGAGAGAAAATTCTCAAAATAACTATCCCTTTCTATCTCTCTTATAAAAATGCACTAGCAAACTGAATCTAGACTTTCTACGAATACGCATGGGTGCTTTAACCACTGGGCTCAACAAACCACTAAGAAGTTTTTTCGGGCCTTAGAAACCTTCGTGGTGGACCCAAGGTTGAGGCTAGCCAACTTTGGATCATGGCTGATACTTGAGTACCTCTAGGTCTATTGTTCTTATTTTGATCTAATTTCTATAAAAGTGGCACCAATAGGCATCCTAACACAAAACTCAGGTCTAGAGATCTAGTTCTTTCCATAAGGTTTTGCTATGGACTAGCAAAAGTTAGGTATGGGCGTATGACAGCAACACCATAATTCATCACAACTAACTTAAATTAATCAAAATCAAGTGATAAATGCTCTTAAAAGATCGTCTAAGGATCATAAATCTGTATGGAACAGATTTCAGAAGATGGTAGGAAAATGAGGTTAATTTCGCTATTTTATCATCCCATCATTAATGTAAATTAACCAAGGGGGTAATCAAGGGTCAATTGAAGGTTAACTGAACTTAAAAGGCCAAGAAGTGGGCTGATACTGATTGAATTAGGGTTTTACGCATTTCGAGGGCTAAAATAGCACTCAAAACCATAATTATTAGCCGCACTTAAATTAAAGGGTTTTGGTAGAGATAAATTCAATTTAAACCTCCTAAAGTTCGTTAAAAAATATTCTAAGAGGTTTGGTACCTTTACTTTGACCATATGAACCTATTTTGATCAAAAATAGAGATTTAGATGGGAATTTACCATCATTTGGGCTTATATTCAATTACGTAGTCAATCGTGGTCAAAACTCAAATCCAAGTTTACCATTAGATTCCTTGGATCTAAATTAGGTTAACACCAAAATTTGGGCCCAATCAGAGTCCATCTTAACCTAGTTTGCATTTTCACCCTTAAAATATTTATTTCTCACATCTACACCCTTATGTTTCATTTTTTCCTACATTTATGCCCCTAACTTCATCTTCTTCACAAATAGGCCCTCATCACTTGCAACACCTAAATAATAGGTCAACCCAACAAAATCAACCTTTGACCGAGCATATCTCCCTTATTTTAGGTCCAAATCCCTCCAAATTTGGAAGGATTATTCATTAAGGGATTCTCTACAATTTGGACTTGATTTCTTACTCAGATTAGAGCTTGAGAAGCTCCACCGAGCTTAGGATTCACAAATAGGAAACAAGTCTCATTCCTACTTCAAACTCACTCATTCTTACCAATTAAGGCTAAAATCATTTTCTATTTAAGCTCTCCTAACTTCCAATGTGTTTCCTAGCCAGGTCTACGCCAGAATTCCCCCTCTTCACTCCTCTTCACCTGCGAACTCCACCGACTCTAGAGACACCCTTTGACCTCCTTCCTTTAGCCACCCAATAGCCAAATTAGGTGGCCCAACTTCTTCCTCATCTTCTTCTGCTCCTCACCGAACCAAGCAGGAGCTCCTTACCCCCTTTGCCATCGTTGTTCTCATCATCGGAGACTTCATCATCCACGGCACCGACGAGGCAAGCCACCATGAACTTCCTCCCTCTTTCGATGAATAGAGTAGGTCTTTCTATTCCCCTTCTTCTCAAGGTTAGTTTTAAACCCTTAGGACTCCATTTTGACCTCAAACTCCCGTTGTCACTCTTTTTCTTCTTTGCCTTTGGCCACACCTCTAGCGAGGTTGCCACCATGCTGCACACTACCAAACTTCGTGCCACGACCACCATAACCTTCCTCTCCTCCTACTGAGCAAAATCCCCAACACTTTTGGGACTTTCACTCACTCGAACACCTCCTCGAACTGACCCATCATTCGCCACCAATTTCGACACCGTCCGACCTCCACAAGCCACTGTTCACCAAATTACCACCACCATGTTCCTCACAGCACGACGGAGCCTCCTATATATCTAATTGGGGCAAAGGGCTCATTTTGTGTTTTAGGTGATACATTGGTTATGCCCTCCTTCTTCGAGATCGACATCGACATCGCAACTCTGACAACCTATCAACATGGACCTCGACCTCATCGTTCATGGAATCATCTATGGAGCAAGACCTAGTCCTCAATTTGGGCAAAAAGGTAGCATTAACCCCTCAATGAGTAGCTAGTGTCCATGCGAAGGGAACGAAAGAGAAGGTAGCACATTTTGTGCCACATCGTAGAAAGATGATTTTAACTTTGATACATATTGTTTTGCATCCATAGACCCCTCGCCCATGACACGAGGTCAGGTCCCATTACATGCCCATATGCACACTGGTTCGCTCGCCCATGCCATGCGAGCTGGACTGGTGCCCTTGTGCTAAACTAAACTGGAACTAGACTGGGTTTGTAATTAAGGGGAAAGAAAGGAAAGGATCTATAAGAGAGAGGGGCAGGTTTTTCTCTTGGGACCTATGATGAGAAGCTCATCATGATCTCTAATTATCCTAATTAACTAGTCTGCCTAGTTAATTAGCTGGAAATATGTGAATATATGGGTTAATTATTAAATAAGGGATAAATAGTAAAAGATGTTAAAATAAGTTTAAAATGATATATTATCATCCAATTAATATTATTAATAATCTAATTAATAATTGGACCTGAAATATTATTAATAATTCATCTAATTAATGAGTCAATTAACTTAAGCATAATATATAACTAAGTATGTAATAACTTAAGTAACATTAAAAAAATTAACCTAAAAAGGTCAAAAATGTAAATTCCAGGTCTAAATATAATAATTGTCTTATTTACAATCATATATAAAACGTTGAAAAAGATTTAAATTAAAATAAACCTTGAAAACCTAAGTTTGCATTTTGGTCCTTACATTTTATTTCAATCGGGTCTTTATTTTCCACTTAGGTCCTTAGGTTTCATCACAAATAAGTCCCTGGAATTCTTCTTCTCTTCTTCACTTGTCTAGATGGCTGACGACTGAAGGTGTAGCCACCGCCTGATCACCGCCAATCCGACGTCATCCCTTCTTCTCCAAGCTCCTAGAGCTTGTGCTCACCATCCCCTTTCCATCCATCGGTCTGGATGATGCCTAAATCCTATTTTAGGGATGGAGATAACCTCGCCGGCGTTGGAGAAGACGCCGGTGGTTATCCCCCTCCTAGCCACAAATTCATCCAGATTCCACCTCCTTCTCAGTCGCCGTCGACTATAAATACCCCCTGATACCCTCGATTTCCACCAAGTTGGCTCCCTTCCCTCTTCTTCCATGAGTCGACCCAATAGGCTATTCTCTCTGCAACTTCGGTAAACTTCATCCAGTTCATCCGACTTCCTCCATCCATCTTCAATAGCTCTGGATCTCTGCTGAAGTCAACCGTGTCTTCTGACAAGCGCTAACTGAGGAGTTCTCCTCTGCTTCACCTCACAACCACCACCGGAGATCTTTTGACAACCCTCTGATTTCCTCCTCCATCATGAGCCTTCGACGGAGATCCTCTAACCCCTTCGTCCAGGTAATAGTAGACTAGGAGTAGGAGTAGGAGTAGGTTAGTTTAGTTAGTTAGTTAGTTAGGTAGCCTAGATAGCCATAATGTTAGATTTAGATTTCATCTTCCTCAACTCTGGCAAGCTCCTTGAGCTTGTCAGGAGCATTAATTTTGTCTTTGTAAATCAATGTCCACATTCTTCTATCTTCCACGATCATTTCTATATTCTTTAATTACTAATTTGATCACTAATTCGCCTAAACCACTTCAACCTCCACCGACTACTCCTGTTGTCCATGGTAGAAGTAGTTGACCTAATTTCCACCTTCATTGGGTCCTCCATCACCTTTTTGTCACTAAAGGATCCTAATCATCACTATAATTCGATTAAATATCACATATAACTTAAATGCCTAAATCTAATTAAGCTCCTAAGCTCGCTATCAATGGCGGCTCAGCAGTAGTTGAAATCTTTAATTATCTATATATTTATGATCGCAATCATCTGTTGGCCTATTTTATCCACTCAATTGAGTGGGAAAACAAGTCCTGAGCCTTAACCAACTCAGATTCTATAAAAATAGAATTCATTGATAAACCTTTATTCTAATGATCAATTGAAAGAATTAACTTGATCTTGAGGTTCCTTGTGACCTCAGGAACCTTTTCAAATCATTAATGGCATAAATTCTCATTTTGTACACAATTTACTCTTCTTCTGGACTCACCAGAGCTTTGGCGAGCTCCGGTGAGTCAAAACTGATCTTCAGCTTGTAGAACTTGGTGAGAAGCTCCAAATTGATGAATTGAGGTTCACTGATTGTGTTGAGATTGTTTATTTAAGATTTGAATGTCTGGAGCTTGAGTTAGATCTTCATCTTCTCCAACTCCAGTAGAGTTGAAGAAGTCTGACAGTTAGCTTTGAGATGCAATTAATAGGTCTAGAAGCTTCAGTGCTGTGCACTGAAGTCATTTCTATTCTTAAATCACTGTAACAACCTCTAGGTTGTTCTGACAAACAAACCACTTTAGAAGCTCAGGCGACAAGCTTAAAACCCTAGGAACTCTATATGAAACACTTATCTAAGGGTCTGAGCATGTTCCTGGGATTGAGAAGATGTCATTTAAGGTATTAATTCCCTTAGAAAAGGTTTAAAATAGAAAGTCAAAATTCAAGGTTTTACAGTCAAACCTGAGTTTGATTCCTTGATTTTGGATTCAATTTGATGCATTGATGAGTTTAAATTGATTCTGAGATGTCTATGAATGATTTTAAAGTGATTTGAGTGAGCTCTGATATATAATTCGATTGGATTTCATTTCTACCAGTTTGGGTTGTTTTTTAACCCAAACTGATGGCAGTGGATTCTAGATGAATTTTGAATGTAAATTCTACCCAGATGAATTCGTAACAACCTCTAAAAGTTGTTGTAAATGATTAAACAAGTCTTTAGTTGTCTGTTAGGACTTTTTCATGCCTGTGTAACACTTTCTGAAGCTTCCAGAGAAGCTTTGAGTTTCTGTACACTTCTTGAAGCTCCTGAGAGCTTGATATCCACACCTGTAGCTATGGAATTAACTTCCTAACCCATTTAGAACATCAACTGGAAGTTAAAGTCCAGTTCTGTGGACTTAAAGTTGGGTAATGCACTGTATAGGCCATTTTAACCGTATATAGAACTATATCTTTGCCCTTCACATCGAAGAGTGTAACTTCCCCTTCGCATTAAATTGACACTTCAATCTTGTAGAGCAACTCAAGAGCTTTCCAACAAGCTTTTATTTGCTTGGAATGGAGCTCTGAGCTCGGAGAAATCAACAGTTGAAGTTTGGTCTGGGAGGGGATAAGATAGTCCCACCTCAGTTATTCCTGAACGGCCGCTTGGGTACAAAACTCATTTGTTGTATAGGCACTTCAGTCGTCAAGCGTACGGTGCATGGTTACCGATTGAGCATTGAATGAGCATTGTGTGTGTGTGTGGGCACGTATGTGCTTGCAAGTGTGTGCACCTGTGGTGTGCGAGTGTGGCCTTGGGAGGGCATGTGCGAGGCCTGGGAGGCCATGAGCCGGTTTGGCTTGAATCTCTGAATCGGAAATAAATCAAACTAAATGAATCAGGCTTGGACCTAGTAGGGTCTAGTCCCACCCTGAAAAGGGTGCTGTGTATCCCCGAAAGGTCTAAGCCGCCAATAAATAAACCATTTTTTGATTGAAGAGAATAAAAAATCGATTCAGTTCAGAAGGAAGAAAGGTTCAGAAGCTAAGGCTTAGGAGGTAAAGACAAAGAGAAGGCAATGCAAGAAGCTAAGGCTAAGTGTTGAAGGAAATATGCTAAGGAAGAAAGGTGATGAGAACACCATCATGAGCCCTAACTAGCTCATTTTGACATAGAAAAGAGAATAAAAGCTCCCACATAACCTAGAGAAGAGCCTAATTCAAGGAATAACTGTTCTGAGAAGAAAACATGAAAAAGGGTAAAATTGCAATTTTACCATTGCAGTACATCAACAGGATTTCTCAGGGGCTAAGCATAGGTCAAATGGTCTGAAGAAGATAAAAAGGAAGTTGGTTCAATCAGAAATAGGATCATGTGTAATGTAAGAATTAAATGACATCTTGCAACCCTAAAACAGACTCACTTAATTCAACAAGTTTTGAGTTTGGATAAAAATCAATTAAACCTCTAAAATTCATGAAAAAATATCCCCTAAGGTTTAGAAACTTCAAATTGGCCTTTGGAACCTATTTTGACTTAAGTAGGGGTCTTAGCTAGATATTTAACCTAATTTGGGTTTTTGTGTAAAATGTCTAGTCAAAAGTTGTCAAAATTAAAATCCAACTTCACCATTGGATTCCTTAGGTCCAGATTAGGTTTGTACCAAAGTTTGGACTTAAGGGGAGGTCACTTGACCTACTTTTCAAAATAGTCCACCTAATTACATTTTGACCCCTAACTTTTGAAAACTATTGCGTAGACCCCCCTATCTTCCTCGCCACTCTTTGCAATTTGGTCCCTCCTCCATTACAGTGGAGGAGTCCTACTTCGGCGAGGATTTGAGGAGGATTTCTCCCTGATTCCTCAGAGATCCTCTCTCAGATTTGAAAGGGAGATTCAATGAGGAATTCCCTTTCATCTGAACACAATTCCAAGATCTGATTCGTACCTAATCTCTCATGCGAACGCTCGAGAGACATGGGTATCCTTCACACATTCCTTCTTCGATGAGGATTCTTGTGCTTGGAAGCTTGTCTTCCAAGCACAAGAGCCTCTGCCAGATGCTATAAAAGGACCCTCTGATCCGGCCGCTCAAAACCAGCTTGGCTTGGCCAGAGAAAACCCTCTAATTTCTTCCCTTCTCCTCCAACCAAGTGTCCAGCAGGCTCCGGCGATTCCTCCTCCTTCTCGTCACTCTGCCACAATACCAGTGCAGAGCTATCTTCACCTCCTTCCTTCACGTCGCGCCATACCTGCACATGTGCCAAGAGCCCCTTCATCGTTGCCGTTCTCCCTCCACTGGAATCTTCTTCTTCGGTGGTGGCAAGTACGGCTAGCCGCTCTCCTATCCCCTTTCGTCCACTTAGTTAGGTTAAATCTCTTCTCCTATCTCTTCTCTTTTTTTCCCCATTCTCTACTTTTACTTTCAACCCCTCGACGTCGCAGACCACCACCATCTTCCTCATCTCTGGCCGACCACCGGCGAAGGTGCATCCATCGCTCCACGCATCCACACACCTCGCCAGACCCCTCATAACCTCCACCATCATCCACTGATCCCTATTCCCATCTCCATTGACCGCCATCACCTCCACACTTGCCCACCTGACCAAACCCACTTTCATGGCTACAGAGCAACCTAGGCACTCACGCCTAGGCCGCCACGTAGCCAACCACCTATCGCAGCACCTTCGCCGTGTCACGACGAAGCTCCTCATGTGGTTTAGTGAGGCCTCAAGGCCATATTGAGTGATCGCAGGTTCACCCCCCCGCCGCCATTAGAACATGCGTGAAGGAGCTTTCATCCTTCGCTTCAGGCTGCTGCGCTCCAGGCGAACAAGTCTAGGAGCCACGGGGTTGTCTCGCGCATACATCTAGCTAGGGACTGGCTTTGAGAGAGCATTTAGCTGCAGCAATTAGGCGAAGCAATCACCTGCGAGCGTGAGCGAAGCGGGTAGGACTTTTAGTCCTACCTCAGAAATTTATGAGTGCGATGAGTAATATAAATTGATTTTGTGTTTCTATCTATTCGCCTCATATCACGGGGTGAGGTCCCCTCGCCAGATCACCCTCCTCATCCGCGACCCATGCTATGCGGACCTGGTCGACCCATTTACTCAGCATTCGCGCAGCACCCACGCTGGTGCGCCTGAACCCAGGTGTGCGCAACCCAACCCGAATACCCGATTGGCTGGCTCTGGGAGAGCGAACCCAAGAAAGAAATAGAAAGAGAGTGTACGCGGGGAGGGTAGGGGTAGGTTTTGCACTTCTGTGTGCAAGAAAGGAAGAAGGAGTGAAGCTATAGCCATAGAGGAGCTAAGGAAGGAGCTGAGGAAGTTAAGGCAAGGAAGAAGAAGAAAAGCAAAGGCACTGTAGCAGAGAAGGGTATGGCCGAAGAAGAAAGGTAGAGAAGGCAGAAGACAAGGAAGGAAGAAGAAGCACTGTAGCAGAGAAGGTGCAGATGAAGAAAAGAGCAAGGCAAAGCTGAAGGAAAGAAATCAAGGAAGAAGAGAAGTCAGAAGGCCAAAGTCAGAGAGAAAAGAAGAAAGAGGAAAGCTAAGGAAAGAAAAGAAGGAAGAAGAAGATAAAGAAGAAGAAAGAAGGCATGGCTAAAGTAGAAAGAGCTAAAATCAGAGAAGAGAAAGTCAAAGAAGAGGAAGCTAAAGAAGAGAGACAAGAGAAAGAGAATCATACTTTTTGCCCTATTCCTCTCAATTTCTCTTCTATTTTGCTACATTTTAATTCATAAACTCCTGCATTATATTCTAAATTAGATTTTGAGTAGATTTAAGTGTTCAAATTGCATTGATTGAGATTAGTGAATAAATTCCATTTGCTCCTTGTGTTCGACCTCGGACTCAACATTCAAGTAATAAAAAATTCTTATTTGTTTACAAGGCGATTTCACTTATACTGCAACACAACAGCATTTATCTTTTATAAAATTGATCTTGCTTTTGTGTTAAACAAAAGGCTAAGGAAAGTTACTAAGAAGAGATGGAAGAAAGGCCAAGGCTCAGAATCTAAAGGAGAAGGAAGAGAATTCATATAAGAGAAGGATTAACAGACACTGAAGAGACAAGGCAGAGAAGAAAGAGGAAGAAGAAAGAAAGCTCGAGAAATTAAGAGAAAGATAAGAGAAAAAGAATAAAGAAAATATTAAGAAAAAGTTAAGAGAAGATTAAGAAATAAGTAAACAGAAAAAGAGAGAAAGAAAGAAAGAAAGGTAAAAGAAGAAGAGAGAGAGGCTGAAGAAACAAAGAGAAGAAATGATTTTAATTTCTTGCATTATTTTTAATTCTTTTTTATTTTAATGTTGTAATAAGGCACATTTTAATTAGAAAAACTTTCTATTGCCTTAATCTTTTGAAATAAATAGAAATTAACATGTTTACTTGCTATTAAAGAAGAACATTTGTTTTCTTATGGAATTTTGCATATTTCTTAAATTTAAAGTCATTAGGCAAAGTTCATATTGTTAAAATTAACTTAATTATACCTCTTATGAGTAGCTTAGACTTTGGTGAATTCTGAATAAGTTATACCTCCCAGCGAACGACCTGGACTCAACCAGTTAAAAGGAATAAAATCTAAAATGTTAGGTTAACTTGACCCTATACTACTCAATCAACAAATTCGAGTTAACCTAAGTTACTTTCTTCTATACATAATTAGGCACAATTAACTTAATTAACTATGTTGAGGAGGGAACACATCAACATGTGCCGAAGGGCTTAGGTGAATTTGAGGTGCTTTGGAGTTAATCATTTACGGCCATATGTTGGACCTGTATTAAATGTTTAATCGAGACGTCTGTGCTAACTTTGAGATTTGGCTTTGAGTTGAAAGGCTAAGTGCTGAATTGAAGATTTAAGTTGGGAATTAAGCCTAAGTGTTAAAGGCTTAATTGGTGGTTCCAACCACCACTTTTTTGGCTCTCTATTATATTTTTGTTATTTGACTATTGAGTTGCAATTTGATAATTTATTGAATATAGGTTTGGTTGATTGATCATTTAATCCATATCATAATTGTGATTTGTTTATTGTACTCATCATCTATAATTGATTAGTGGATTGAATTTCAATTTTGCTCCCTGCGAACAACCTCAGAACTCTTGATTTTTCGAGCATTATAAATTTAAAATGTTGACTCATTTTCATTAACTATGGTACGGCACATTTTTCTAAACCTAACGAAATTACATATCAACATTTTGGCATCATTGCCATGGAGCAATGCATAATCCACCACTATTCATATCATTCATGATTTTTGAGTTGATTCCTAACTTGCCGTATCTACTTTGTTTTGTTGTTGCGAGGTGAATCACGAGAAGATCTTCCACGTAATCAACCTCTCCAAGGGAGGTACAATTTTCTCTTCTTCCCTAATCCTCTCTCAATCTTGGGAGGATAAGAAAAGGAAACAAATGAATTAGGATCCACTTGCCTTACTTCCTTAGTAATATCATTCAAGGCATACGTTTCCCGATTTGCACATTTCGATTGAAATCAGATTTGAGTTGATGCGATTCGATTAAAGATTCCCCATCCATACTTCCTATACCTATTAGGGATTCAGGTTAGAAGTTCTTAACACCTTGGACTACTGGCATTCTTGCTTGAGTCCAAGGTGTCATACTTGGATTCAAATGTGACTTGGAATAGAACCAATTAGGGTTACACATTAGGGTTTTAAAGTGTTAGTACACACTAGCCTGCAATTAAGGATATTGATCTTCCTACATTTTTGTGCTACCCATGCCCCTATTTGAACTGATCTAATCAAGTGAGCCCTAAAATCAAGGCTTTAACTTCACTTAAACCTTCAAATTTGTGACCTAATAACTTGTTGAGAATCAATTCAGGGTGATTTGGGTGCTTTGACCCAAATTTCATCCTCAATCTTAGGACAGGTCAGGTGAAGTTGGTTCACTTTGTTAATTAATCAACCTAAAAATTAGGTCACAAATTGGAATAACTTCTAAATAAAGTGAAATTCAAGGCATAATTAGGGCTAAAATTGGTAGACTCAGGTCTCAATTCATACATTCCAATCTACTTGTAATTGCAGTGACAAGGAAGGTTGAGTGGGGGAAACCTTGTAACCTGTAGGGACGCTCTATCGTGTAGAGGTCTTTGCAGGACTCTCATCCTGGCTGCCTAAGTAATTCTTAGGTGTGTGAATTTTTGATTAAGAGGTCCATTTGCCTCAAACAACCTTAGTCATCCAAAATTTTTGGGTACCTCAATTAGGTCCAATACACATCCAGTCCCTCATCTACTCTTTAGTGCCCAAACACAGGAAGAGGTCCCTAGGTCTGACCTAGAGGCCTTCATTGGAGTTGATCTTGCAGGTGAAGTCTGATCTAATCTGAACAAGTCAATCTAGACTTGAATTTGATTCTTCATCTTGATCCACCACCTGATTTGGAGATTCAACCTAACAACATAGGAAAGATGTTCACCAAACCTGAATCCCGTAAGAGCATAAAAGGGAAAATGAACGAGGCTACTCTTAGACATAGGGAAGAATTTGATAGAACCTCATATGCCATTACCAAAATTCAGGTTAGTCAAATAGAAATGACAAACCCCATTTCAGACCACATCGAGATGATTGCAACACAACTAGCATGTGGTTCGACCCAGGAGGCCCTTTCACGAACATTTGATGCATTGAAGATATTGCATTACACTGAGAGTTTACAATATGTGTCAAATCTGAAACTTTGGGAAAAAGTACCAAGATGACTTTGGATGATGTGGGGAGTGTTCAGGGTGTAGATCGCGTAAAAGATGAGCGTGTTGTAGTATAGCACGAAATACATCTCGAGCAAATAAATTAACGGAACTAGTGAGTCCCGGTCGATCACAGGGAGGCAGGAAGCACTTTTGATCTCATGTGTTTGTTCCTAATATAATTACTAAATATTATAGACACAATATCATAGTATATATATATCAATCAGAGAGTTTAAACATGAATTGCATACATCTAACTAAACAAATTCTAACATAAACATAAACTATCTATGAAACAGAACAAGGGCATCACGGGTGATTCATGGTGGCCTTTTGGAGAGGTTGGGAAGAGCAACAATAATTTGTTGGGGTGGCCCAACGAACGCTTCAGACGGAGATGCAAAGACAGAGGTAGAGAAGATGGGAAGAAAAAGAAGGGAGAGGAGTTGTAGAAGGAGGAAGAAGAAGAAACTAAGGAATGGCCTTCAAAGGGGACCCTTAGGCCTCTTTTTATAGCTTTTGTGAAGGGCATTTAGGGTATTTGAGCCCTTAATTCTGTGCAAAGGCTTCAGATTAATTAGACCCATTGATTGGGAGATCAACGATCTTGATTAGGCCTTCCAAATCCTTCTTCCATCCATGGTTTGATCTGGTGCAGACACGTTGCGCATTGTGCACCCTTGGATTTGAATCTGATGGCATCACTCACCTACCGCTCGCCCTTAATCCACGCCTCATTTTCCTAGATCATATCAGTCGTCCGATCTCTCGATCGGATGGCTTAAAAATCATGCGCAGTGCTCTCTAATTCCTATGGCGTGCGTTATCACGTGCGTCTTCATCTGATGCTCTTGCACCCGCCACGCGTCCATGCACGATCTGCCTGGTGAAGATCCTACGGTTGAATTTCATCTGCGCGTGGCCAATTCGCACATCGCCCTTCGAACCCGCATCATGCATTGGCTGTTAAGAGTGCTCTTTGCTATGCTACACATGCGGATTGTTGCGGTTTCCAAATCCTGTGTAGCTACCCTCTGCCATTGGATGGAAATCCAACAGTTGAGTTCTCTCCCTCGCTTGATGAAGCTCCTGGAGGCAAGCGACGTGGATGCATCACGGCCCTTGGATGATGATCCAACGGCCCACAGCTTTCCTTCCCAGATTGGGTCATGGTGAGGAGCGGCTGCGATGGTGCCACGTGGCATCATCGTGGCCACCCATCTTCTTCTTCTTGTATCTGATGATGTAGGCCTTCGATTGAGTTGATTTCTGCACCGTTGGACTGCAAACATTGATCCAGATCCATCCATGTGGTTGGATTTGTCATATGAGGTTTGAATATTCTTCAGTTTGTTTGTTGGCTCCTACTTCTTCTGTAGACTCCCCAGGGTGCTACAGGAGTCTGATTGATGCACTTTTGGAAGAGTTGGACTCCCGTCGTCATTCCAAACAAATCCATAAGATTGGATCGGTCATCTGTAGCTCTGAACTACCTACAATTATTAATACGCCTCAAATAGCACATTATTATGTATAAAACATATAAATCATCTAGGATGCAAAGTATGATGTGTATGCATACAGAATGCCCATGTTAAGCTAGGTTTTACCTTAATTCAGGTGAATTAGGGCCTATTATTACTACGCAATCATACCCCCATACCTAAATCTTGCCAGTCCCTAGCAAGTGCAAGACTTAATGCATTTTATCAGGAGTTTAACTAAAGGTTTATTTCTTTTTGTTTCATCAAGAAATTCAGAATCTAGATAACCATGAATATATAATGTTGTAGCTTCTGCAACAGATCCAAGTGAACAGTCAATATACATTTAAAGCTTGTACTTGACCCTTAGTAAAATTCTATTGGGATAGGCAAACCTCTTCTCTTGAAGATATAAACTATTCTTTGATTTTAGCCTTGGCTTTTGGCTTAGGTAGAAGATGTCTGAGTTGACTGGATTTGTATTTGGTGGCTCACTCTCTTCTAGTGCTACTTAGAGACTAGTATTCAAAATCTAAATTTCTATATTATTGAATAAATTAGCTTAGAGAAAGGCTCGAAAACTGTGCTCTCATTAATCTTTTGTACTTTTTCTTTTTTCTCTTTCTCTCTTTTTTTTCTTTTCTTTTTCTTTTTCTTCCTGAGCTCACAACTCACTAGATTAGCAACTGTATTTGGTGGTCTTGCATGGCATCACACTTTAATTAGGTTCTAATAACCCTACGACTAAGTCAGACCCCTCAGCCTATATTCAGGTGGTCAAAAATACAGAAAAATAGGTTAAGGCTGTATTTGGTGGTTTGTCAGGATGGTAGGTGTTTTTGCCTCAAAATACTTTGATTTACATAACTCAAACTTCTTAACATAACACTTTTTTCTTTTTCAAGCAAATACCTCTTTTATATACTTTTTTTTCATATCTACTGGCACAATGCCATTACCAACATGACATAATGTAAAAATGCACACGACATACGTACTTTTATTCATGAGGAATTATTTGGGATTTTTGGGGATGACCAAGAGGATCTCGGGTGGCTTATTTGGTGGAAGTGCCTACTCTCGGCACCGGGTAGGGAACGGATAGGATGACGTATTTCTGACCTTGACATTAGTACCCTCCTTCAACCGAGGATTCTGTAGAGGACGGTCGTGACCATCCACCTCAGTCCTAGTTTTATTAGAACCTGCTCTTTGTGTTTTTGCCTTATTTGGTGGCTCTCATACAGAATTTCTCACAGAATTAGTACGTAAGAACTGAGAGTGAGAACTATGCCCATCTCCAAGTGTCATTATTCAATTATTCAAAATTACAGATTCCTTACACTAGCCTTAGAGCACCAGTAGACTCTCTACTCTCATCTCACATATGTTTTGGTGGATCTACTAGAAGATGGTTCACCTGATTCCCTGATTGTTGTCAAAGGGTTCATGTGAAGAAGCAATGCTTCTTCTTGACAAACTAGAGATGTCTATCAGATTTCACAGTGGATCCATTGCAAATTTTGCATGTAGATGTGAGGTTCTACTGGATTCTAAGGTTAAGAATCTACTAAAGAATAAATCTTTAATAAAACCTCTTGATAAAACAATCTAATCCCCTACTTGTTGGCAGAAAATTTTCAATTTTTATGGACTACCCCCCCATGCCTAAGTGTTTGCATGTCCTCATGCATGAATAAAAGAAATAAGGCAGGGTGCATGTGGATAGAAATCACCTGAAACTGCTTCTGAGTTGTCGTTCAGCTCATGCCACCACTGCAATGCCATACACAATATGCAAAATAATATGCAAAACAATATGCGAAAATGAAATATGCTATGTAAGTATGGTATGTATATATGTATACGTGTTGAGTTTAACACCTCCAGTTGGGCAACTCATCAGTCACATGTCCTCAAGAAGATGTATCACTTCGTTAGCAAGAGGAGGTTGCTGGGCAAAAAATGGCTTGACGTGCTGGCCATTAACCATAAAAACATGCCTATATTTCGGATCTCTAATTTGGACCACCCTGTTAGGATATGGGTGGACCACCAGAAACGGCCTAGTCCACTTGGACTTGAGCTTTCCCGTAAAGAATTTGAATCGGGAGTCAAACAACTAGACCTGCTGGTTAGGTGAGAGCTCCTTCCTCCGGATGTGTCGATCATGGAAAGCCTTTGTCTTGTCTTTGTATATTTTTGCATTTTCATAAGCTTCCCGCCTAATCTCTTCTAACTCACTGAGCTAGAGCTTCCTTTCATAACCTCCAACCTTGAGGTTAAAATTACACTTCTGCACGACCCAAAAAGCATGGTGCTCCCTCTCCATAGGAAGGTGACAGGCCTTTCCATACACCATGCGGTATGGCAACATTTCGAGCAAGGCCTTGTATGCTGTCCGATATGCCCATAGTGCATCAATCAACCGATCAGACCAATCCTTCCTATCAGGTCTAACCATCTTTTGAAGGATAAGCTTGATTTGACAATTTGATACTTCAGCTTGCCCATCGGTATGTAGGTGCTGCACCCCGTATTTCTTCAATAATGACCTAAAATGGGCATGGAGGAAGTAACTACCCCATCTCTTATCAGGGCGTGGGAAACTTAGAAGCTCACAAAAATGAATTCCCGGATGAAGGACATAACAGTCTTATGATCAGCTCATCTTGTCGAGATAGCTTCTACCCACTTTGAGACATAGTCTACTGTGAGGAGTATGTACTCAAAGCCATGCGATTTCGGGAAGGGGCCCATAAAGTCGATGCCCTAGATGTCGAACGCTTCTATGACAAGAATAGATTGGAGAGGCATCATGACCCTCCAGGTCATAGAACCGACCGCCTGGCATCGCTTACAGCACTTGGCAAACTTGTTTGTATCTCTGAAAATGGTTGGCTAGGAAAATCCCGACTGCAAAATCTTTGCAACGGCCTTTCGGCATGAGAAATGACCCCTACGAGCATCATTGTGGCAGAAGGATAGCAAACTAGAGATTTTCGAATCAGGGATGCATCTACGGATGATCTAATCAACCCCAATGCGAAAGAGCAGTGGGTCATCCGAAAAATAGAATTTGGCCTTTGATATAAATTTGAGTTTTTGATCCTTGGATAATCCGATAGGTAGCCTACCTGCGATGAGATAGTTTGCTATATCAGCATACCATGGAAACTCAATAGAGTTGTTGGACAACAGGGACTCATCTGAAAATCATTCTGATATCGGCAAGGAGTACAGAGTATAGTCTGGGTCTAGCTAAGACAAGTGATCCGTCACAACATTATGTGCTCCGGCTTTGTCGCAGATGTCAACATCAAACTCTTGCAAAAGAAGGATCCATCTGATAAGGTGGGGTTTGGCATCCTTCTTTGCCAACAATTGCCGAAGGGTGGAATGGTCAGTGTAGATGATAACTTTGGACTCGAGTAAGTATGACTTGAATTTCTCCAACCCGAATACCATAGTTAGCAATTCTTTCTCAGTGACCGTATAGTTACGCTGAGCCTCGTTCAGCATTTTGCTAGCATAGTATATTACAAATGGTTGGCACTCCTGATGCTGGCCAAGAACGATTCTGACAACGAAGTCGGAGGTGTCACACATCATCCCAAAGTCAAGAGACCAATCGGGAGGTTGAAGAATAGGTGCACTTGAAACATCGCTTCACAAGGTCTTGAAAGTGCTGAGACACAAGGAGTCGAAATCAAAGGGTGTCTCCGTTATCAGAAGAATTTTTAATGGATGAGCAATTTTCGAGAAATCTCAAATGAATCTTCGATAAAATCCAACATGCCGTAAGAATGATTTGATTTGCCTGAACGAGCTTAGTGGAGGTAATTGCGAAATGATTTTAGACTTAGCCTGATCGACCTCAAGTCCATTAGAGGAGATCTTGTGACCTAGTATGATGCCATCCCCCACCATAAAATGGCTTTTTTGCCATGAAAGTACTATGTTAACTTCTATACATCTCCTCAGGATCTTTGTGAGGTTATCAAGACAATACGAGAAATTATCTCCAAACATGGAGAAGTCATCCATGAATACTTCTATGCAGTCCTCGATCATGTCTGAAAAGATGGCCATCATGCATTGCTGAAAAGTAGCTGGTGCATTTCAGAGGCCGAAGGGCATCCACTTAAAAGCTAATGTTCCAAAGGGACATGTAAAAGTCATCTTGTCTTGATCTTCCAGGTTGATTGCTACTTGATTGTACCTAGAGTATCCATCAAAAAAGCAGAAGAAACTACACCTAGCCAGCCATTCTAGAATCTAATCAATAAAGGGTAAAGGAAAATGATCCTTTTTGGTAGTCGAATTTAGCTTTCTATAATCAATGCAGACCCTCCAAGAAGCCATGGTGCAGGTCAGGATGGATTCACCCAATTCATTTTTTATCACGGTGAGTCCCATCTTTTTGGGCACAATCTGAATGGGACTCACCCACTCACTGTCGGAAATTAGATAGATAATGTCTGTGTCTAGCCATTTAATGATCTCCTTCTTGACAACCTCCAACATATTCGGATTTAGGTGTCTCTGAGGTTGTCTCGATGGTCTCACCCCTTCATCAGTGTAGGTTTGGTGAGTGCAATATGAGGGGCAAATCCCGTGGAGATTAGCAATGTCCCACCCGATAGCAGTCCTATGGTTTGTAGAACGGAGATCAACTGGTGTTCCTGGTCTGGAGTTAAGTGAGCATTGATAATCATGGGATACATCTCACTTTCTCCCAGAAACATGAACTTGGACGAATCAGGTAAGGGCTGTAACTTTAGTAGAGGAGGGTGGGGAGAGAATTTGTACAGAGGAGGAGATGAAACAACATCGAAAATCTGTTGATCCTGTCTAATGGAGAATCCATCCACAGTGGTCATGTAATCCTGTCTTAAGATGTTAGTGCTAGATAGGATAGGATAGTCAGGATCAAGGGTGTTAGGAGTAGATGAACACCCATGAGAACCAGATCCATGGGATGAAATGTGTATGTCATTAGTCTCAGTCCTGTGTGGATCGTGATCTAAGACCCCTGATAGTGAAGATGAATGTGCCATTTGGTCACTATAGAGGAGCTTAATGTTCCCACAGAAAGCTAAATCTTCATCTTCACCATCCTCCTCAATTAAATCTCAATCGAAGTTCTTTGATGCCCTGAAAATGTCCAATCTAAGCTTTTCGTTCCCTAGGAAAATCCCCATGCATCCTGATGCACAATCGATGTTTGCGTGGGTGGTTGCAAAAAATGGGCGACCTAGAATAATTTGTGCATCACCTAGATTAGGAGGAACCTCCATATCAAGAACAAAAAAGTCTGCTGGAAAGCAGAATCCTTGGACTTTTACAATCACATTTTCAGCCTCCCCCCTCGGTGTTTTCACCAATCTGTCAGCTAACTGTATGGTAACCGAGGTGGGCTTTAACTCCCTGAATCAAAATCGATCAAATACTATGGTGGGAGTTAGTTAGATGGACGACCCCAAGTTAAGAAGGGTCCTATCAAAAGTGGAATCCTGTAAAAAGTAGGAAATTAGTGGAGTGCTCGGGTCCTTTTTAGGCGGTAAGTTAGCTAAGATAACAGTGCTGGCTTCCTCAGATAATACCACCTATTGGCCGATTCTATGATATCACTTCAGAGTACAGTAGTCCTTGAAGAACCTAGAAATAGCAGGGATGTCATCTATTGCTTCGAGGAGAGGTACTTGAATGTGAACTTCCTTGAACATAGATTTCAGGTCCTCGAAATTGTACATGTCATTTTTGCATGTTGAATCTTGCGTTAGAGCTGCGGGAAAAGGGACGGGAATTTCAGTGTCTGGGGGCTTCTTTCCTTTATCTAATTTTAGGGTCGGGGGAAGAGGGTTGTGAGTCATCTTGAGGTAGAGCATAGGAAAAATAATTACCCACTTGCCTAGGTAGCAGGTCCTGTGTAGTCTTTCCTCTCCTTAAGGTGATAGCTTTTGCATCGGCGTGCTGTCCATGAAAAAGTAGAGGAACGGGTTGGTCTGAATACACAGGGTTTGGCAACAGAGGTGGCTGACTGGGCCCATAACCAGGTGGTGCGGAAGGTGCCTGCAGAACAACATATGCCTGCCCTTGTGGTGCTTGGAATCTAGGCGGGGCTCCCAGATTCTACACATATCTCAGGTTTGAGACAAGTTGGGAGGGCCAAGTTCCCTGTGACCTTTGCTCCTACGCCATCTGGTTTTGCGTGTTTTGTATGCCCTGTATTTGGTCAGCCATTGCCTTCATTATTTGCAAGTTGTCATGAGCAGATTTCTGAATTGATGCCTGGAATTCCTCCTTCAGAGACTCCAAAGGGTCGGTCAGCTTTGGAGGGTAGTTGGCAGCTTGGTGCAGCGGCTGATAGATAGAGCATGTCTGTTGCTACAATGGGAATGGCTGCTGCCTTGGGTATGTCTTCTACGCATTCCCATATTGCCTAGTCTGGTAGTGTGGAGTTTCACTCAGTCTCTATGGGTTACCAGACTAGGAGAAATTGGTATGCTGGCACCAACCAGGGTATGTTTTGGAATATGGGTCGTTACGCCCGTAACCTTGAATAGCATTGACATCTTCATAGGCCGAAGACGTCTCAGATGTAAATTCATCAAAAGAATATGCAGTTGCATTGTCAAGTGGTGTGTAACCCTGATTGTACTATGCTAGATCCACATTGTTCATGGGTTCTTGGTACGTAGGATCTCGCGAAGATGGAGAGAAAACATCACGAGTGAATGGATATGTACGAGCAGAGGGGGCTCGGGATGCTTGAGAGGAGTAAGATGGAGCATTGCTACAAGAAGATCTAGATCTCACTCACATTAATTCATCAAGTTTCTTATCGAGCAGATCCACCTTGTCCACCTTTTTGGTGATAATGTCCATGTTGGCTCAGACAGACTCGGCTTGAGCTTCGTGGACACTAACTCGTTGCTGTCCAGGTTGCTGGAACTGGTTCATTGAGGCGGCATTCATCGAGTTCTCTGCTAAGGACTTGAATAGTTCAAATGCGCTATTCTCGTCCTTCACAAGGAAATTCCCACCACTAGATGCATTGCCCAGGTACTAATGTGTGTCATCCAGCCCATGGTAAAAGACTTGAGCAAGGTGCCATTTGGGTACCCCATGGTGTGGGCACGTCCTGAGAAGATTGTGGAATCTATCCCATGTGTCATGCAGCTTCTCTCTAGGGCCTTGGGCAAAGGTCGTGATCACGCACCTCATAGCATTTGTTTGACCGATTGGGAAGAACTTTTGGAGGAATTTGCGACGTAATTCCTCCCATGCTCCAATTGGCTTCCCTATAGTCTTGAACCAATAAGCAGCTTTATCCTTAAAATAAAAAGGAAAAAGCTTCATGAGAACAATTCCAATATCTACATTTCTGGGTCGAACTGATTCTGCAATCCGACTCAGATCTTCGATGTGCTTGAAGGGATCCTCATTTGAGTTTCCATGGAAATGAGTCTGAATCAGACTTATGATATTCAACTTCAATTCGAATGCATCTCTGCTTGTGGGAATCCAAAACTGAGGTGCTGTAATTAATGCCGCCGGATCGTAGAAGTCTCACAGTTGTTCTCCGCGTGGTGGATGCTACATCCTGTCGAGTGTTGTGAGAATCTTGTCGATGCCCTTGTATTTCTGTTCCGTTTCCTTGACCCTGGATTCCAGACGAGCCATTAGGTCCTGATTCTGAGGGTTCTGACCAATTCGAGGACCACAATTAGCCATCTCAGCTAATCGAGTGGAAGAAGGTTGAGAAGAGAGGTTGGGCGAGAATTACCTTTGCTGCCTTGGGTTCGGCTCCCAAGGTCCCACAAGTTTAGGTCCTAACGACCTTCTTCCTTGCATACACCAACTCAAAGGGTTGGTGTAGTCAAGAAGAGCAAGCTGAGGCCTTGTTAATCATAGTGGTCCTTTAGACCAGATGACTGGATTTTTCATTTAAGTTTGTGTTATTAAAAAAGATTCGTCGAGAGACCGACTGCAAGGAATTCCCACCTCTTAGGCTAACCTAGCTAGTCTGGTTACCAGGCTACTATGAGGAAGGTTCTTCCTTCAGCTTTCACCTCCAGTTTTGTTACCCCGCAGCCACGGTCATTTGACGGTACCCCGTAGGCTTAGACACAAGGTTTTGTAGGAGAGGTTGGAACTACTCAGTAGTTTCAAGCCAAATGCAGGTTATTTGATATATTTTCATGAATTTTAACCTATTTCCTCAATTTAGTAGAAGGTGGGCGGTCCACAAAGTGACTTGCCTCACCGACTAACTCTTGGGCTCGTCAGAGTCTAAGTTAGTTTATGTGGTCCTATTGGTTCATACACTTTTAAGTTCTTTTCCAAATTGAAGACCATAATTCAAATGTATACTGTAAAGTAAGATGGAATCCAAATGATTTGAAACTTGGCAAGAAGATTCCTTTTTCAATAAGCTCTTTAGAGAGTATTTTTCCAAAGTTTTTATTATTTCCAACAATTAGTTATGAATTTTTAACAAACCAAGGGTAAAATTTGGGATTTAGACCCCGTGTTGGCTTTTCTATTGGAGACAATACCAAATATGCTCAAAAAATTTTGTGATAATATGATAATGAAAGATAATTTGATTATCTTTCAAATCCCACAAATCGCGAGTAAATCCGATTTGTATGTTGGTCAAGATTGATTTCTAAAGTTCATAAAAGTTCTATCTTCAAGCAATCTGGCTAGTATGTACTCCACGAATTTTTAAAAATTCCACAAAAGAAATTTCTTTTCGAGAAAGATGGTGTTGGAAAGATAATTTATGGATCTAGTTCCAGTCCAAATTTTAGGATTTTTGGAGCTTCAACAACACGGCTATTGAATTTTAAAGATGACACTTAATTTCCAACTGAGTTTCTAATAAGAATGTGTGCACCTAATTTTTTTAGCACCTACTTTGCCTCATTCACCGCTTCGTATCATTGTACCTACACACAAAAATACTATAATAGAAATGAAATCAAAAGTCACCATGCCTCCACTGCAATGGTGCCAATTTGTTCTAGGCGTAGATTGCATAAAAGATGAGTGTGTTGTAGTATAGTGTGAAATACATCTCGAGCAAATAAATTAACAGAATTGGTGAGTCTCGGTCGATCACAGGGAGGCAGGAAGCACTTTTGATCTCATGCGTATGTTCCTAATATAATTACTAAATAGTATAGACACAATATCATAGTATATATATATATCAATCAGAGAGTTTGAGCATGAATTGCATACATCTAACTAAACAAATTCTAACATAAACATAAACTACTTATGTTACAGAACAAGGGCACCACAGGTGGTTCATGGTGGCCTTCTAGAGAGGTTGGGAAGAGTAGCAACGATCCATCGGGGTGGCCCAACGGACGATTCAGACAAAGATGCAGAGACCGAGGCAGAAAAGATGGGAGGAAGAAGGGAAAGGAGTTGTAGAAGGAGGAAGAAGAAACTAAGGAATGGCCTTCAAAGGGGACCCTTAGGCCACTTTTTATAGCTTTTGTGAAGGGCACTTAGGGCATTTGAGCCCTAAATTCCATGCAAAAGCTTTAGATTAATCAGATCCGTTGATTGGGAGATCAATGGTCCGAGTTAAGGCTTCCAAATCCTTCTTCCATCCATGGTTTGATCTGGTGCTGACACATGGCACACTGTGCACCCTTGGATTTGAATCTAATGACCTCGCCAGCTAGCCACTCGCCGCTGCCGTTCGCATGCCCGCTGCTTACCCTTAATCTATGCCTCATCTTTCTAGATCATATCTGCCGTCTGATCTCTCGATCGGACGGCTTAAACATCGTGTGCAGCACCCTCTGATTCCTAAGGCACGCGTTATCAAGCGTGTCTTCATTTGACTCCCCTATGCCTACCACGCGTCCATGCACGATCAGCCCAATGAAGATCCTGCAGTTGAATTTCATCCGTGCACGGTCAATTCCCACATCGTGCTTTGAACCTGAGTCACACGTTGGCTATTAAGCGTGCTCTCCACTGTGCTATGCATGTAGATTGTTGTGGTTTCGAAATCTTGTGCAACTGCCCTCGACTGTTGGATGGAAATCCAACGGTGGAGATCTCGCCCTCGCTTGATGAAGCGGCTGGAGGCGGGCAACGTGGCTGCATCGCGGCCATTGGATGATGATCCAACGGCCTACGACTTTCCTTCCTAGATTGGGGCACGGTGAGGGATGGCTGCCATGGTGCCACATGGCACCATCGTGGCCGTCCATCTTCTTCATCTTATATCTGATGATGTAGGCCTCCGATTGAGTTGATTTCTGCGCTATTGGATTGCGAACATCGATCTGGATCCATATGTGCGGTTGGATTTGTCATCTGAGGTCCGAATATTCTTCAATTTGCCCCTTGGCTCCTACTTCTTTTATGGACTCCCTAGGGTGCTATGGGAGTTTGATTGATGCACTCTTGGAAGCGTTGGACTCCCGTCATCATTCCAAATAGATCCATAAGGTTGGATCAGTCATCTACAGCCCTGGATTACATGCAATTATTAATACCTCTCAAATAGCACATTATAATGTATAAAACATATAAATGATCTAGGATGCAATGTACGATATGTATGCATACAGAATGCCCAAGTTAAGCTAGGTTCTACCTTAATTCAGACGAATTAGGGCATATGATTTCTACGCAATCAGGGAGCTAATAAGTCAGTTGGAAGATGCGATTATTGAGAGATACACAGATTCCCACTTAGAAACTAATGATGCATCTTGGAGCAATTTTAAGGATCAATATAATTTCCCAGAGCCTAGGTACCAAAATGGAGGCTATTTGATGAGGCGTGTTTCGCGAATTAAAATTAGGGTTTGAAGAACCCATCATCGTAGCTCGCAAAACGCATCTATCAAATGCAATTTATAACTGAAACTTCAAGGGAGTCCTGGGTCAAACATAGGGAGGCGATGTTTACTTTGTTTGAAAACAACGCTTCATTTTGTTTCCTTTTGTTGTTTTGGGGTCTTGTCTTTTTTTGAAATCAAAAGACGAGCAAGACAAGTTCACAAAGTGAGATGGAACACAATTATGATATATTACGCAAATGTTTGTTACAATAATCTATGAAAGCATAAAAGAGATAGGGGTGAGAGGAAATCTCCTCAATCGGCTATTCGGTGAGACGATGGCACCTAGCAGAAGCTTGGATGAAGGAGGTGAGATGTAGGATGACGGAGGTGAGATGCAGGAGGACATCGGGTAGAGGAATGCTTCACTGAGGCTCTAGAATGTTGGTGAGGAGATGGAGGTGATCTTCTACCGAAATGGAGGTGGGAGGATGACTCCAAGGCTTCTTATGAAGGTGGTGGGAAGAAGGACGAATGTTTGGTTGGGCAAAGAATCATTACACTAATAAGACTCCTTTGGAGCTTGAGAGTAAGCTCTAATGGTGCTTTGGTACACTACTAGAGCTTAAGAGTAGGTAGAGATGAAGAGGAATGGGGGGTGTAGGGGTGTTTATATAGTGGTGGTTTTCATTCATGGGCCTTTAGTTACATTTAAGACGTCGCTAAAGACCCGCCAGGGATGTCGCTAAAGCATTCACGTGCCTTGGTTGGCACTTGGAAGCTCGGCTGCAGCTGGCATAAAGCGCGACGACCGTCAGCCATTGGATCGGGAGTGGATGGCTGAGATCACGAGGAGAGAACGCATGCTGACCCACGTATGAATCTCGCACAGCTGGCGCATGCGTTGACAGCCAACGGATGAAGCATTGCACAACCGAGACTCACCCACAGACTGTGCCTCATCATTTTGAATCGCGAGCACCTCGCACGATTGCGAGGATCGGACGGCGAGCACAGCTCCTAGTCATCTTAAATGCATGCTCCAGATGGCGCATGTGCATCCTCGTGTCAGAGGGCAGCGTCAGATGGGGCATGAGGACTCTCGATCGCTCAATCAAGATCGAGTTGTCCTATTGCATCCAATACTGTAGCGGGCACGGATGGATTGCAGCTCAAACTTGTGCCATCACTTTATGAAGTAGATACCTCACCATTTGGCCAAGAAGGTGGATTGTCGCATGGAGGATGATGCAATCGTGCGTCTCGACCGTTGGATGAAGGTCCAACGGTCGAGATGAGGCCTTTGCTGATGCGCTTTGGAGGGAAGAGCCAGCCAATGGAGCACGCATCTTAGCCATTGGATTGACGGCTAAGATCTCTTCTTGCAGTGAGCTTGCGACTTGATGGCTCAGATAGGGTGGCTTGGATTGCATCACGTGGAACCATCTGGGTCGTCCGTCTTCTTTTTCTTGTAAAAAGTGCTACAGAGCTCTGATCGGGGTGATTTTCGCATTGACAGATTGTGATCGTCACTTTGGATTTATCTGTACGGTTGGATTCTTCATTTGAAACCTGTAAAGATGCTGCACTACCTCCTAACCATAGAAAATGGAAGAATTAATGTACATAATATACAACTATCCTAAATGCCATGAAATGGATGTATGCAGTATTTGTAACATGATATGCAATGCTAAGCCTAGGAACTATCGTAAATATGCATTTTATCCTGAATTCATGTGCGTTTATCATAGCCCCATGCTTACTTTTTGCTAGTCCCAAGCAAAATTAACCTAAATGCTATGTATAAAAGTAGAATCAGGATTCGATTACTTAGGCAAAATTTGTCGATTGCTTTAGAAAATCTCAACCCCAAGACCTAATTATAAAAACTCAACAATGCCCGGGTGTCTACTAGAATGCAGACCGCCTAAGCCCTCGCCTTATTTGTAAAGAGAAGATACACCAATTTTTTATCTTTCTTCTTTTCTAATTTTTTTTTTGTACCTTTGGAGTTTGAGAGTTCCGAGATAACTTTTTACAGCTACTCGACCCACCTAAGACTTGAAAAGGACTCTAAGTGCTAAGCATCTAGTGAAAAGAGTGAAAGACTCACTAGGCGGCTGTTAAAATGGACTTCGAGTTTCTACAACCCTAGGTGACCTTGCCTAGAGCTTTATCTTTTCAAACAATAGCTTTCTCCCTACTTTTATTTGTGGGGTCAACACAAGAGCGAATCCAATGTATATCTCCCCGATTTATTCTACTTCCCCGCTTCTTCCCTAAGTGTTTTGGAAATTATTATGCATTTTTGTGAGTTGTGCTCTAGACAACCGGCCAATGGGCTGTTACCCACGGTAACTTGCCAACCATACTCATGCGGTGAAGTGTGGTTTTATTTATTTTTTATTTTATTTTCACCTTTTTCTATTTTTTTATTCTAAGAATTTCTTTTTCTCTTTTTTTCTTCTAGGTGGCTTCCTTGATCTAAGATTTACCTAAAGGCAATACGGAGAAAATGGTCTTGTGGCTGGGCTCTGCATAATCGGTCGATGAGCTGTTACCACCGACAACTTGCTACCCATACCACCCTAGACAATTCATTAGCTAACTAATTTCTGGAGAAACCACCGAAAAGTGAGTCACTGCAAACAGTGTGTATATGCTTAGACCTTGATAAACACACATGGATTCATGATAAATTGCTTATTTATGATAGTTCATAGGCTTAGCATTACATATCATATTATAAATATTACATAACATCCATTACATGACATTTAGGATAGATATATGTTTTGTACATTAATTCCTTCATTTTATATGACGAAAAGGCAATGCAACATCCTTACAGACTTCGGATGAAAAATCCGACCATACGAATGGATCCGAAGCGACAATCGTAGTCCTATAACAAAGAAATCACCTCGATCCGAGCACTGTCATCCTCTACGAGCAATGAAGGGTGGACGGTCCAGATGGTGCCATGTCGCATCATCTGGAGTGCCTAAAGTCACCCGCACATCTCCAAAGGCCACCCCATCGAGTGATCTTAGCCGTTGGATGAAGATCCAATGGCTGAGAGGCCGCCCTCACCGTGCAGGCACAACTCTTCTTCGCATCACAACCGTAGGTATGGAGCAGCGGTGAGGTCAAGCTCTCTCAAAGAGCAGGCATGAGATCAAGCTACGATTCATCATGCCCCGCTACAGTGTCAGACGCAATAGAGCTGCCCAATCGCAATCGAGCGGTCAAGGTTCCCCATACATGATCCAATGCCACCAGCCGATGCGAAGGCACACATCAGATCACATGCGTGCCATTCGAGGTGTGCATTTAAGTCACCTACATGCATCGCCCACCATCCAATCTCCTCAATCGTGCAAGGCGTGTGGTTCAAATCAACCCGCGCGTGATCTGTGGGCGCGTCTCGACCATGCAATGCAGCATCCAACGGTGGCTAGCACATGAGCTAGCAATTTGAAATTCAAACACTAGCACGAGCGCGCTCTCCTCTCGAAATCACAGCCGTGAGCACCTAATCCAACGGTTGATGATTGCCGCGCCTTTAATAGCTACAGGCGAGAACATTGGGTGTGGGCTTTACGACAGAAGAGCAGGCCTTTAGTGACACTTGCAGCTATCACTAAATGCCCTACGCATTGCGTGCGCCAGCCCAACCAATGAAGAGGCATGGATCTTCAACGACAGCTCGAGCGACCTTTAGTGACGCTTATAGCTGTCACTTAATTCACCTTCCCTGCACTATATAAACACCACTACACCCCCCATTCCTCTTCATCTCTACCTACTCTCCTCCCACCTACTCCCAAGCTCTAGCAAGCCTACCAACGCTCTGTTAGAGCTTACTCTCAAGCTCCTAAGGTCCCTATTAATGTAGTAAAACTCTACCTCACCAAATATTCATCCATCTTCTCGTCCTCATTCATAGGTCGCCTTAAAGTTGTCCTCCCACCTCCATTTCGGTAGCAGATCATCTCAGTCTTCTTACCTCCATTCCGAGCCACATCGAAGCTTTCCTCTACCCGACATCTTGCTGCATCTCACCTCCATCATCCCGCTCCTCACCTCCTTCGTCCGATCTTTCGCCAAGAGTCGTCATCTTGCTGAATAGCCGATTTGGGAGATTTCTTCTCACCCCCCTCTCTTTTTATGCTTTCATAGTTGATTGTAATTTACATTGAAGTGATATCTATACCATATTTGTTCCATCTCTATCTTGTGATTCATTTGCTTGTCTTCTTACAAAAATGCAAAAAAAAAAATAAAACCCTAAAATACCAAAAAGAAATAAATCAAAGCGCAGTTTTCAATTAAAGTAAACGTCGCCTCCCTATGTTTGACCAAGAACTCCCTTGGAGTTTCGGTATAAATTTTATTTGACCATGAGTTTTGTAGCTACGACGACAGGTTACTTGTAACCTTGATTTCAAACTCGCGAAACACGTGCGATTAGGCCTAAAGTACCCTTGAATCAGAGGTTGGTTGGTAAGTTGTATACTTATCACCTAATTTATTTACCAATTTAAAATAGAATTACTTGACGAGGACTTGAGACTCAGTCTACATTCAAGTGGACACCTGGGCTAATTAAGCACGAAGACCTGAAGAGTCTAAGTATTTAGGTCCCAAAGTATCAATTCCAAAAGTTTGTAACTCTTAATGCCTAAGTTCTCCTCTCCTAATTCTTTTTATTTATTTTAAGAATAACAGAAAATTACTGTTACGGCTGACAAAAAGATTATTTCATAAAAAATATCCACCCCCCCATGCTTAGCTAATGCAATGTCCTCATTATTACAAATGAAAGCATGCAAGAGAGTAGAAGTGGAAGAATAGCACTTGGTTTCCGTGAGATTCTGGTTAACTCGGAATAGTCTTTACATGTGCTAAGTTTAGTGCCTTCAGTTAGGCGAGATCCTCAATAAAAAATAACTAACATTGAGGCTATAATAACACAGTTTCCAGGCCCCTAGATTTGGGCCTGGAAAGTAAAAATGGGCTTGCCAAAGAGATGATCAATGAAAGTGGCAAGCTGGTAGTGCAAGGAGAGCCCAAATGGTCTCCAATAGGAGTTTTGTTGATTTAGTATAGAGGAGGTGTGGGTGGATATAGAATTTGTTCAATGGTTGGGTGAAAAAGGATGATGAGGGTTTGGTGATGAGTTGGGGGTTTGTGGGTACTCTAGAATATCTAACATTTCAATAGTTTCTCACCAAAGTTCAATTTCTTCCTCACAATTTGGGTGCTTAATCCAACCATCCTGATCTTCATGATTCCCACTGTTTGCACCTCAAAACACACCTGTAATAACGCCTTCTTGTGCTATTTTCTAGCATTAACATTGCATAATAGGATCCCGTAATCGCATTTGTAAAAACGCTTGCATGCATGCATTTAATCAAGAGAGGAAGAGGAGTGAAACAATGGCTTGCATAGTTACATTTTATCTCAAGTGCCTCCTTGCAAATTCCACCTCTTTTCATTTTTTTCTCTCTTGATTTCTTCTTTTCTTCTTCCCGCGGCTGCACTTCTTCCCGCAGCAGCTGCATGCATTTACTCCACGTCACTTCTCCCTGCCAACGCCACTCCCTATAGCTGCAACTCGCGCACCCTCTCCCTGCTGCAGCCGGAACGCCTCTCTCTCCTCCTCTATAAGAAGCTGCAGCTTCTTCCTCGCAAGGGAGGCTGCGGCAGCAACAAAAACCCGCAGCCATCTTCTCCACCGCTTTCCCCTCCCATACGTCGGCCCTCCGTCGAGGAGGCACCCGGCGAGCAGGAGAACCCACTGTGGTGCACACCACCACAGTGGGAGCACCACCGCCCAGCTCTTCGACGAGCCGGTGGGCGTGGTGCATTCCCTCGCTTCATTTTTTTTCTGTTTAACGCCATTGCCGCCGCTCCAAGCTTCGAAGCTTGAAGCCACGGCAGCAGCAGACACGCAGCAGTAGCAGGTCCTCCCGCTCCTCCGCGACCATCCCCGCAGCCGCCCGTCGACTTCGCGCACGCCTGCAGGGCCATTCCCCGCTCAACCTCCGTCCTGACGTCCCCGCAGTTGCACCTGTAGCCGTCCGCCGCGCGCACTGCAGCGGCCGGCTACGGCCTCGTGCTGCCCCCTGCCCTCCTCCGCGACCCTCCGCGACCACCTGCAGACCTCCTCCACGCTCGCTCCTCCACGCCTTTGCCCGCCCGTCGCCTTCGCGCACTCCTGCAGGAACCCTACGCGAAGCCGCGCCCGCACCCGCCGTCTTCAGACGTTTGCCTCCGCCTTCAGACGACGCGGCGTCAGACGTCCGTCGGAGGCGGCAGACGTCTTAACTCGCGCGTCCGCGATCTCTCGCTCGCCCACTCTCTCTCTCTCTGCTGATCTCTCCCGCCCGCTCCCGCTCTCTCTCTCACGTATTCTCTCTCTCTCTCTCTCTCTTTTACTCACTAACAGACACACACTCACAGCAATGCACACACACACACATTCACCGACGCACACACACCTATACCAACACATACACACGCACTCACACACATATAGTAACATATATATAAATATATACATACATACATACATACATATATATATATATATATACATAGTATATCTATATAGTTATGTATACATACAGATATATATAATATATATACATATATATATAATATATATATATATATCTACTTATATATGCATCTATATACTTATACATATACTTATATATATATAGACATATATACTTATATACATATATATATATATATATATACATATCTATATACATATATATATACATATATATAGTAATATACATATATATACACATATATATCTATATATATATATATCTATACATATATAACTATACATTTATATATATATATAGATATATTTACTTATATACATACATATGTACATATATTTTCATGTTATTTATTATACGCTGTATCGCGGGAATATCTGCACCAGTTGCTGATATTCCCTGATACACGCGTACAAAAAAAGCGTGGTCCCATACATCATCCATCCTCCATCCACACTCCACGCGGCACCTAGTCGTGTTGGTTGCGTCTCTCTAGACGTCGACTGACTCGACATAGTGCTACACTCCATCGCCACCTCCACCCCCACCCCTTTATATATATACTACATATATATATATATACATACTATATTTACTTTCTGTCTATTTGCTTTTCTGTTAGTAAAAAGATAAAAAAAAATACATAAAAAAGAAAAGATAATCTTTGACTTGCAGGTACCTCGTCTTGCGAGTAGCAAGACTTGTTTTGGGACTCTGTTTGGCTAAAAGCCAAGGACACAATTTTGAGGGTGTGCCTCAAGAACAAGGATTACCATAAAAAAACCTAAATAAGAAAAACACCAAAAACACAATAAACGAACGGAAGAGACGCGTTTTAAGGAAAACGTAGAAACTCGACTTTAACCCCACTTCCCTGTGTTCGACCCTGGGCTTGAAAGTGATAAGATAAAATCAATTAGGCCAGGTTAAAAATTTTGTAAAGAGATGGTTAGGTCCAAATTAGGTTAACCACTATACACATTTCAACGATAAAAATATCATATTAACAACCTATTCGTGCCGACCCATCACACTTTTCTGGCACTGTTGCCGGGGAGGTGCGCCTTCGAGTAAGTTTCTATCCAAATCCTTTCAATTTTTCTCTTCCCTCTTCACGGGTATTGCTATTTTTGGTGTGCAGGTGAACTTGGTGGAAGGAGAAGGAAAGCAGACGAAGTCGAGAACGAGGGCAGATCCAAGGCGGGAACGAGAGCATGAAGACGCTGACACCGCATTGGAGCTTTGCATACGTTGCCGAACAAGTAGGTTTTCCTTTTCTTAGCAAACTAGGATTAACTTACCACCTCAATAAAAAAAAAAAAATCTAAAAACTAAAAAATTAAAAAAAAAAAAAAACTTCTTGGGATTTCTTGAGGCAAGTGGATTAAAATTCACTTGTTTGATTGGTTGACTTCACTCCCATTGCCCTGGGATTTCCCGCCACACTTCGCATAGCGAAAATCCGAGAATCTTGATTCTTGGATTTTTCGCCGTGGGAAGTATTCTTTGAGGCAAAGAAAAAGACTGCTTGCATCCCTCTTTTGCCTCGCTTATCTTTAATTCAGGATCACATTTTTGGTGGGGAGACTTGGAATTGAGTTAATTCTAACCTCACCACGACTTTTCAACTTGCCTGTAATTCGATCCTGAATATTTCAACACCAACAACTTTATTTTCTTTATCTGTTGGTTGAGCCTTGTGTGGACATTCTTCTTGGTGATTGGGAGCACTTGAATTGAAGTGCCTTGGCTCCCTTTCACATTGATATAAAACTAATTCGTGCATCCACACTTAGAAATCTCCATTTTGGGTAGCCCATTGCATTTTAGCATGCATTAACTAACTGATAATTGAAGAAGGGTTTCTTGGGTTTTAGAAGGAAAACCTGTATTTTTGCAAAAACCCGGAGATTGGTTGAATTGGTAATTCAGCAAAATCGTAAAATCTATACTACTTAAGGCTGAACTCTAAAAAACCATTCACCAATAAAAACTTCAATTCGGGGAGATTTCCCCGTTGCATGCTTGTTTTTACACACTCTGAAAATCAATCACTTGGGCATTACCCGTAAACAACGCCCTTCACATTCCAAAAGCACTTGACCCTAAGCCTCTAATTAAAACTGGTAGTAACTTGACCCTTTTTAAGGATTGGAGGTCTAACTACCTGCGTGTAGCGGTTACGTGCTGGTGAGAGTTCCCGCGTGCTATCGGGTGTCTAAGACTGGGGCAAACGGCCTTTCAATCTGGCCCGGTGGTTCCGCGGTGCTCGCATTCGATTCCGTAGTTCGTGATAGTAGGTAACTTAGATCTTTAGGTCTAAGGGCACACTGTAGAGGTTAGGAACTTGACTGTATTGATTTGTAATCAAGTGTACCTTTGCGGCGTCATTTCTCTCATCTCTTTTCCCCTCTTATCCCCCCAATTCTTCCTGTGATAGTTCATGTTTGGGAGGAGGTCACACAACCCTGAATTATTTGAATTGACTGATAAATAGCCGAATCATCCTCCTCCTCCACAAACATGGCACACACCCCCACCTCACCACTTCGTCACAATTCAAATTCTTTCAACACCAGGCTTATCCCGAGAAACCCTGTAAGACCTTCCTTGTCGAGTATCGCGCCAAGCGACTCGGTAAGCCATGTGGAACTGGCTTCTGTGAGCCAGTATTTCAACACGGAGGACCAAGCCTCCGTGTGCTCGGACACATATGCGGACACGTCTTCTGAAATAGAAGACGCTTATGCCCGGGGGAACAACCCATTTTCTGCCACGTATAACCCAGGGTGGCGTAATCATCCGAATTTCGCATGGTCCAACAACCCGCAATGCCAAAACCCCGCTGGTGGACCAGGGCGATCGTCCGCACCCGTCATCCCAAGGGCCCAGTCTAATCCTATGAAAAATCCGCCATCAGGTCCTTGCGAACAGAAAACCAAACACGCATCAAAGCCTCTTGATAAATTGATGCGAATGATGACGGAAATGTCAAAGCGCCATAAAGAGAACATGACCTCTCTTCAGCATTTGGCGCAGCAGAATGCTGAGATCAGTCAAATAAGCATGGCGACTCGATCTCAGGGCACTCTTCCCGCCCAACTTGTTCCAAACCCGCAAAACTTCGTACCCTGTGATCCGCAACCACAGGTACAACCTTCTCAGGAACAGGTTCAAATTTTGCAAGCTCCGAGTATTCCTCCGGGATTTCAAGTTAATCCCGCTGCAACACCGCACTCTTATGCTGATAGTGATTACATCAAGGATGACACGTTTGACGAGGACATGACTATCATTACGTGTATCGAGCTAATTGGAGCCGATTCAGACTGCTGCGAATTACCTGACGACTGCCTGACCAACACAAACTGTGACATTCCCCAATCCCTCCCCATTCCCGTACCTTCTCCTGACCAGACTTCTAAAGAGGTTTTCTCCGCTTCCCATACCTCGTGGTCTGAGTCATCGCCGGGCTGCTCACCGCCGGTCCGCACTATGGAAGATCGGATTGCCCTTTCTTTTCCGCCAAATCAGGCGGATTTGCAACTCCACACTGGGACCTTGAGCCCACATCTTATTCACCAAGGCTATTCCCTTTTGGATCCATCTATCCAAAAAGCCCCTCTTCTTGGCCAATCTAAGGGCCACCTTCCTCTTCCTGATCTGTTTTCTGATCCGCCTGGGACACTCTCGTCCCAAAAAATGCCAAATCTCTCACCATCCACCATCACTTTTCATACCTCTATCGCAATCACTTCACTTTTCTCTTCACCACCCACCCTTCCACCCACCCTTCCACCCTGATCTATACCCTGAACCTCAGCTCTTGTTACCCGATCTTCCATCCTTTCTTTGCCTTTCCCTACATGCATATGAGGACATAGCATTGTTTGGCATGGGGGGTGGATAGGCATCCATAGGATCCGGGTATGTTATGGTATCATACAGTTCCCACCTATTTATAAATATGCAAGAAAAAGAAAAAGAAGAAAATATATATATATCTATATAATAATAATAAATGGTGTTTAGTAATGATTTGAAAGCTGAAACAAAAAGGCAATAAGTGTTTATGGATATTCAACCTCTGTTTTGAAGACTTTCCAGGCCACAAAAGCTTGATTCGCTCAGGCTCGGCTTAATTCACTTAAAGCATTGACAAAATAGATCAAGATCTCTCCTAACTAAGGATGTATTCTTGTACCTGAGACACAAGTACAAGATCTGTTGGTTTACTTTTACTTGAGAGCTTAAGTAAACGTGGTTCACACTACACATATCAGGAAAGGCCAAGTGAACGTAAGATCCAACCCTAGTGTTCATTAAGGAAGGTGGAGTCCTTACCTGTGCACGCAGGTAGATCTTTTATCCCAGGCTTTAGTCTTGTGTTTAGGAGCAACTCTTTCCACCAAAAAGAAACTCTCCCACCAAAAAGAAAAAAAAGTGTGCTCTTTCAAAATGTGTTGTAAGAGATATACTGACACGTGTTTCAAAAAAATAAAAAAACAAAAAAAATAAAAATAAATAAAAAAAAGAGAAAAAAAAGTTGTCAAAAAAAAAAAAAGATGTTGCAAAGGAGTCAGTATATCTCATAAATGTCTGTATAATTTGTTTTCCGGTGAGCCAAAAAAAAAAAAAATCAGAAAATGGGAGTTGAGTTTTCCGTCATCATCTTAAGGGTCAATCCGAAGACATGAGCTGAAACTGGGACCAACCTGTACTTAAAAATTCGTGAAACCCTGGGATTGAGTCTTAATGTTCATCTGGTCAGTCTTGATCCTTCACTATGCACAAACCATAACCTCCTGAGCTCTCGAGTACGGCAAAAACCTCCTGGGTCCTGGAAATCGTACTTAAGGTTTAAATATCAAGAGTCCTGGTTAGTTGAGAGATGATCTATGTCATGTGAGACTTAAAGTACTGGTAGTCTTCTTTACAATTGGTTCTCACAATATTTGATAATAATTACACCTATATCACCTCAGAAGAAAATCTTCAGCTTAAGATTATTTCTAAATACTATTTTGCTAGGGACTAGCAAAAGATAGGCTTGGGGGTATATGTTTGCACCTCAAAACACGCCTGTAATAACGCCTTCTTGTGCTATTTTCTAGCATTAACATTGCATAATAGGATCCTGTAATCACATTTGTAAAAACGCTTGCATGCATGCATTTAATCAAGAGAGGAAGAGGAGTGAAACAATGGCTTGCATAGTTACATTTTATCTCAAGTGCCTCCTTGCAAATTCCACCTCTTTTCAATTTTTTCTCTCTTGATTTCTTCTTTTCTTCTTCCCGCGGCTGCACTTCTTCCCGCAGCAGCTGCATGCATTTACTCCACGTCACTTCTCCCTGCCAACGCCGCTCCCTATAGCTGCAACTCGCGCACCCTCTCCCTGCTGCAGCCGGCACGCCTCTCTCTCCTCCTCTATAAGAAGCTGCAGCTTCTTCCTCGCAAGGGAGGCTGCGGCAGCAACAAAAACCCGCAGCCATCTTCTCCACCGCTTTCCCCTCCCATACGTCGGCCCTCCATCGAGGAGGCACCCGGCGAGCAGGAGAACCCACTGTGGTGCACACCACCACAGTGGGAGCACCACCGCCCAGCTCTTCGACGAGCCGGTGGGCGTGGTGCATTCCCTCGCTTCGTTTTTTTTCTCTTTAACGCCATTGCCGCCGCTCCAAGCTTCGAAGCTTGAAGCCACGGCAGCAGCAGCCACGCAGCAGCAGCAGGTCCTCCCGCTCCTCCACGACCATCCATGCAGCCGCCCGTCGACTTCGCGCACGCCTGCAGGGCCATTCCCCGCTCAACCTCTGTCCTGACGTCCCCGCAGTTGCACCTGTAGCCGTCCACCGCGCGCACTGCAGCGGCCGGCTACGGCCTCGTGCCGCCCCCTGCCCTCCTCCGCGACCCTCCGCGACCACCTGCAGACCTCCTCCACGCTCGCTCCTCCACGCCTTCGCCCGCCCGTCACCTTCGCGCACGCCTGCAGGAACCCTACGCGAAGCCGCGCCCGCACCCGCCGTCTTCAGACGTCTGCCTCCGCCTTCAGACGACGCGGCGTCAGATGTCCGCCGGAGGCGGCAGACGTCTTAACTCGCGCGTCCGCGATCTCTCGCTCGCCCACTCTCTCTCTCTGCTGATCTCTCCCGCCCGCTCCCGCTCTCTCTCACGTATTCTCTCTCTCTCTCTCTTTTTTACTCACTAACAGACACACACTCACAGCAACGCACACACACACACATTCACCGACGCACACACACCTATACCAACACATACACACGCACTCACACACATATAGTAACATATATATAAATATATACATACATACATACATACATATATATATATATATATATACATAGTATATCTATATAGTTATGTATACATACAGATATATATAATATATATACATATATATATAATATATATATATATATCTACTTATATATGCATCTATATACTTATACATATACTTATATATATATAGACATATATACTTATATACATATATATATATATATATACATATCTATATACATATATATATACATATATATAGTAATATACATATATATACACATATATATCTATATATATATATATCTATACATATATAACTATACATTTATATATATATATAGATATATTTACTTATATACATACATATGTACATATATTTTCATGTTATTTATTATACGCTGTATCGCGGGAATATCTGCACCAGTTGCTGATATTCCCTGATACACGCGTACAAAAAAAGCGTGGTCCCATACATCATCCATCCTCCATCCACACTCCACGCGGCACCTAGTCGTGTTGGTTGCGTCTCTCTAGACGTCGACTGACTCGACATAGTGCTACACTCCATCGCCACCTCCACCCCCACCCCTTTATATATATACTACATATATATATATATACATACTATATTTACTTTCTGTCTATTTGCTTTTCTGTTAGTAAAAAGATAAAAAAAAATACATAAAAAAGAAAAGATAATCTTTGACTTGCAGGTACCTCGTCTTGCGAGTAGCAAGACTTGTTTTGGGACTCTGTTTGGCTAAAAGCCAAGGACACAATTTTGAGGGTGTGCCTCAAGAACAAGGATTACCATAAAACAACCTAAATAAGAAAAACACCAAAAACACAATAAACGAACGGAAGAGACGCGTTTTAAGGAAAACATAGAAACTTGACTTTAACCCCACTTCCCTGTGTTCGACCCTGGGCTTGAAAGTGATAAGATAAAATCAATTAGGCCAGGTTAAAAATTTTGTAAAGAGATGGTTAGGTCCAAATTAGGTTAACCACTATACACATTTCAACGATAAAAATATCATATTAACAACCTATTCGTGCCGACCCATCACCCACCTAAACGTTGAACCTCAAACTCTAAAAATTCAGGATGAGGACATTGTTGGGTTGTAACTTGATCATGTGAATCATCCAATAGATTTTTGATTTCATGAATATCTTCTTTATCTCGTGTTGCTACAGTTGGTTGCATGTTTTCATTGTCCTCAATTATATCGGCAACTGTGTGATTTTCTTCTTGAGTTTGGGTTGAGTTGGCCCTTAAAAGGTTCTCTAAGGTATGTATGGCCATTACCTCCTCTATTCTACCAAGCTCCTCCATCAAACCACACTTAATTTTATCCTTCTTTGAGACCTCAAAAATATTAAATCAATTTGTTTTATTTCCACAGGCCATTTCTATATTTCCTGATTCACAATCAATCCTTGCCTTGGTGGTAGCCAAGAAAGGTCTTCCCAAAATAATCAGGGTGTGGTTGAGCTATTTTGGTGCTTCCATGTCCAGGACCATGAAATCAACAAGGTAATGCAAATCATTAACCTTGACTAAAACATCCTCCAAAATACCCCTTGGTTTTGTAATGGAACGATAGGCTAACTATAAGGTTATGTCAGTGTGTCTCAGGTAGCCTAGACGCAATTCCATGTGCAGTGAGGTGGGGATCACATTAATGGAAGCACCCAAGCGAGAAGGGCCCGGTCAGAAGTGATGTTTCTTATTGTGAAGGAAATTAGTGGGGCTCCCGAGCCCTGCTTCTTAAGAGGTGGCTTGTTTAAGTCAGTGTGTGACAAACCCATTTTCGCACATTTTGAAAGTCATCAGAATCGTAGTATAATTGCACAAAAACGTTCGTCAAAAAATAAGTTCGTAAAAATTACGAGACTTGAGTCCTGGTCGTTCATCTCTAGGAGGCATTTATTCTACTTTAGAATTTGATCTTATATCGCTCTATTTTGTTTAAAAATGCACGTCGGTTTCCAATATCCTGATTAAGATTTCACCACTTCTATTATGAACTCTGATTACGTGCGCATGTGTTAGACAAATCACAAAGGTGAACATGTGAGTTTCTGTGCATACGATTCTAGTGAGGTGGTGACTATTTACAGAAAATGTGTCTATTGTTAGATTTTCTATATCTTCAGGAAATGACATGCTTGCGAAATAGATAAATAATTGAAAATAGGCAACTTGAATCACGCAAAAAAAATGGCAATTATTAAGCTCATGTTGATTTCACACATATAGAGAGATATATATATAAATGCATTTTCATTCATTCCATTGGAGAGTTGTTTGCAACAAGAACCGTAGAGGAAAGCTTGTACATAAATGCTTAAAAGGGTAAATCTAGCTATCAGAAAATGATTGCATACAAGAATCTACAGGGGGATTTTCCATGCATCATTGGGGGAGAATCAGAACTACACTACTAGGCAGTAATAAAAAGCAGTAAAACTATGAAGAGCATAAACTACTAATCTAGATCTAGCAGAACAAAAGGACCTTTGGCGGTGGTCCCCGATGGCCTTGAAGTGGTCAGGAGGAGAATGAGGGATGACCAATGGAGCTCAGGCAGGCCCTTGGAGAGAAAGTGGAGTGATCCAGCATCCCGGCATGGTGTGTTGGTGCTAGAGCACCACGATCGTTTATTTTGATGATAACAAAACACGTGTCATTTAACATTTGCACTTGAAGTCTTAGATTTTAGGTTAATTGCAAATGGAGACGTGGTTAGACGGAGTTCAAACTCGCATCCAAGACGAATTGGAGGAGCTTGATGGAGAACAGAGGAGCTTCACGTGGAGCAATAGCTTGAAGATGGAAAGACAAGAAGAATATGATAGAATTCTATTTATCTCTTTCTATGTACTTTTGTCTTGATTTCCTTGCTCTTTTTGTTTCTTAGAATATCATGTTAAAGAGCCTCAAAGTATCCTAACAGTAGTCCTAGGAACACCTGCACAACCTTAAGATGCTTAGGTTTTCTATAAAGAACTTAGAAAACCAAAATAGGGTTCAAACAACCTTTTCAGATGTCTAATATGAAAATCAAATGTCTGATAATGACTTTTAAGATGTCTAACTGTTGACTTAGACGTCCGATAATGTTTAGGCTAGACTTAGTTCTGTCTGATGAAATCAGACGTCTAGACCTTAGTCTAGACGTCTTAGAAGACGTCTGATGTTTTTGCCAGATGTCCAATTAGTGGACCGTTGGCTACGTTAGTAAACACTGAAGGAAATGACCATTAGCCTCGTATCAGACGTCCGTAGAGGACCCCAGACATGTGATACATGACTATTTTGCCTTGGCTGACCCAAAATATCTTCTCAGAGATTTTATAGTCGTTGCACTCCCTTGGGAATCCATTTCCGTAGAAAAGTAAGTTTCCAAACGTTCAGACTTAGTGCCAAACATCCTGTATGTCGTCTGATGACAATTCACTAGAACCCTATTTAGATCTGATTCAAGTCAGGAAGGAAACCTGCCTAAAATTAGACGTCTGACTTTGTTCCTAGATGTCTTAAACTGGTTTTCCAGACGTCCGATGACAGGATCAGATGTCTGATAACCCTGTCAATGTAATGATTAATCCTAATTTCGGCCTGATTTTCTTGGACCTTGCACCTAACGGCTATGGAAGCCTTCCAAGGCCTTCCAAAACCTTCCTAAGGCCTCTATAAATAGAGGAGAACCTTTGCCACTCCAACACACATCTAGACACACCCAAGCAACATACTTTCCACTCTTTAGTGTCTAAAAGAAGAAGAAGATCAAATAGAAGAAAGCTCTCGCTCTCCAAGCCTACTACATCTAGAGAGCTTCAAGCCATTTGCACACTCGCTCTCCCACCATAGTTCACGAGAGCATCGTTGCACCGTTGCATAGTTCACGCATCTGCGTCGTCGATGCACTTCCAGCAAAGGGAAGCATCCTAACTCCTATAGAAGCTTAGTTTAAGAATTACTTTGTTGGCTCTATAGGATTATTGTTGTATTTTACTTTGTTATTTGGTTGGGTATTCACGTTGTGAATTCCCATCTCCATCGAGGGACAAAATCCTTCTCGTGAAGAGAAGGAGTTGATGAATGCTACCCTCGCACTTATAGAGTGGTTGTAATTAAGGTTGAATCACCCTTATTTAAGTGATTCATTTAGTGGATTTGATCAATTTGGTTGATTGGAAAATCCTAACTCGAGAGGGTTAGGTGGTGGTTTTCACCTGATTTGGGTTTCCACCTAAAAATCATTGTGTACATTGTGTGATTGTCTATTTTGTGAGATTGTTATATTTTAATTCCACATTTTTACGTCACGCTGACCTCACCCCCTCCAAATAGGGAATTACATGGTGTCCTTCATGGTGGTGGTAAACTCATGGAGATGGAGTGGCTATCCTAAGTGGAGGTGGATGTGAATGGAGCCAATGGAGTGAATGGATGCTAAGAATGTGAATGGGTGCAAATGGCCACCCATTGGATCTTTTTATAGACCTAAGGGCTTCTCTCTAGAGAGGTGTGGAACTCTTTAGAGAGAGTCCAAGAGTGGCTAGCCATATGGTTATGAGATCCAAAAAATGTGGATCTCATTTTGAATGCCTCTTGGTTGCTAAATTTGTCAACCAAGAGGTGGCGCCACTTCAAGAGAGCTCTAGAGAACTCTAGAGAAGTGTGTGTATGTGAATGGGTGTGTGTGTGTGTGTGTGTGGTCGTGCTCTATGTGGCTAGGTGGTTTAGGTTAGGTCCTAAGGGGTTTAAGTAGGTGTATGTCGTGAATTAGGGTTACAAACCCTAATTGCTAAGGGAAAAATGCAATTAAACTTAACCTAAGTTTAATTGGATGAGTGTGAACCTAATTGAGAGTGAAATAACTCAATTAGGTTGGGTTTAGGTCAATTGGACTCTCACTAAGTCCAATTGAGCTTGTGTGGGTTGAGATCTAAGCTCAATTGGACTCAATTAGTCCAATTGACTTAGGTGAAGGTAATTGAATTTGATCTAAGTCAATTGGGTTTGGTGCAGACCTAATTAGGTCCTTAGGTAGGTTTAGAGGTGATGTACTAGGGTTAGGATACCTTAATTTTGGTTCTTATGGGGTTGGGATTAGGTCTAGGGAGTTAAAGATCCAAGATCAAGGCTTGAATCTCAAAACAGGGATTGGAGACCAGTACCAGACGTCCAAAATTGTGATCAGATGACTTATACTAAAAAATCATAAGTCCAGACTTCAGTTCTAGACGTCCAATTTGAGTCAGGGGGAAATTAAGGTTCTATTTTGGGTATTCTGCAGAACTTGAACCTCTGACAAAGTGTTTGGATGTCCAATAACACTGCAGAAGTGGGTTTGAGGTGTGCAGGAGATGGCTAAGGGTCCTAGACATCCTATAATTTATTTGGATGTTTAGATAAGGGTTGGAACTAGGGTTTTAGGGCTTCCTAGGGTGTTGTGACCTAATCTAAGGGTGGCTAAGGCTTAGGGAAGTCTCAAGGCTATCCTAGGGCTAGGATGGACCTAAGCTCTTCATAATTTCCCTACTTTATTCCTACTTAATAGAATAGCAAACCTTTAACTCCCTTACATCATTATTCCGACATCTAATCTAATCCTTCTGCTCCACCTCTGTTGCAACTCCCGTTATTCCTGATCCAGCTTCAGATCCTGCTCCAGATCCAGCTCCTGATTAGCTTATTGGCTGCAATTGATAATGCAGTTAATCAGCACATTATAACATTATTTCATGCATAGCTAAAGGAAAGCAGTAAAGATGCAAATAATGCTTATGCATGCATGAATTGCCCTAACTTATGCTAAGTTCTAGCCTAATCTAGGTCAATTAAGACCTATGCTTGCTGCGCAATCAATGTGCTTGTGTTATCAGACAAGACTACTCTCCTAATGTTTTTAGATTCTGCTCTATGCTTTGCTTTATATGAATTTAGTAAACCTACGGCGTAGGCGGGGACTGATCCGATAGCCGCAAGGAGTAAATGATTGTCAATTTGAAAGCTTGAGTAAGGACATCCTTTCCTCCAATTTCTCCTTTGACTTTTTCTGTTTGCCCATACAACAACATACTCCTAAATCAAACTTTGATGTTTTGTTGATCACATTCTTAGTTGGGAGTTTGGAATTCTTACTACAGAGCCTAATGGTGTTGACATGGGGTTGGGTAGATCCCTTGTGTCTACTACCACTCCTCAAGGTGATGGTATTTGCCATGGCAAAATGTTGTTGGTTAGTGCTTTGGGGAAGGTTCGGCAAAACAAGAGGTTCCCAGTTGATTATGGTAGGAACTTGGTTTGCTCCGAGAGGGGCTGGAGTAGCTTGATAGATAGCATGAGCTTGAGCATGCGACTCCCCATCATTACCAAACCCTTGAGGCCTAGTGCCTTGGTTCTGTACATTCCTCGGGTTTGGTATAGGTTGTGATGGTAGAGATCTGAGCTATCGATTGTTTGCACCAAGTTTGGATTGCAAGGTGTCTAGCAAAGTTTTCATTTGTTGAATGAACTAGAGCATTGACCCTTACATTTTTACCATCTTTGAGTTTAAATCAGCCTGCTCGATGGGTTGTTGAGCATTCCACATGGACTGATTAACCTAATTCGATGGCAACTGAGTATATATATGACCCTGATCCATTGGTTTTTGCGGTACATAGTTGTTGGGTCGATATTGGGTCTACTACCCTTGATCTTTCCAAGAGAAGTTAGGGTGATTTTCTCAACCAGAATTGTAGGAATTCTAGTAAGGGTTGGACCTAACATTCTCTTACATGGAATGAACATCCTCATAAGATGAGGATGAAGAGGGATCGGAAAACTAGGATCAAAGGCCCCAGTTTGGAACCCATAAGGTTCCGAGAAGAGTTGGCCCGAAGGTCGAGCCGACTCCAGCTGGTTCATGAACTCCTGTTCCGTAGGCGCTTGTGAAGAATGGAATCCCGAGCCCTGGGATTGAGTGGATCTAGAAAACTTAGAGTTTTCGGACATCCACTCTTCCATTTGTTTAGCAACCAAATCCATCTTATCTAATTTATCGCAGATCAATTCCATATCGAATGTATGAGAATCTTGGACCTCATTGGCATTTGATCTAGTTTGTTGGGATCGGTTGAAGGTTTCCATGGAGGAGTGGTTTAAAGAATTTTCACTTATTTCCTCAAACAAATCATATGTTCTATCTACATCTTTGTTGAGGAAATTGACGCCGCAAGAAGCATCCACATGATTACGGAGTTGATCATTCAACACATGATAAAAAATCTGCACAAGTTGCCATTTAGGCACCTTGTGGTGTGGACACTTCTACAACCGATCCTGGAATCTCTCCCAGGCCCAATGGAACAGCTCTCCTTACTGCTAGGCAAAAGTGGTAATTGCCCATCGCAATGCATTGGTTTGCCCAATTAGGAAGAATTTCTTCAGGAAGGTCAATTTCAAAGCTGTCCAACCAGCAATCGGTCTTCCAATGGTATGATACCAATGTGTGGCCTTATCCCTGAGTGAATGGGGGAAAAGGCTTATGAGCATATGTTCTTCATCCACATTCTACGTCTGAACCAGAGTGATCAGGTCCTCCAAATGTTGGAATGGGTCCTCTAAGCCAAGCCCATGAAAGTGTTTAATTAGACTCAAAACCTGGGGCTTGATCTCAACATCACCAGTGGGGATCACAATGCCGCAACAATCCTCATAATTTGAAGGATCATAAAAATCCTTCAAGGATCGAGCACCCTGACCATTCATTCATTGGAACCATTACTGCATCTACTGCAATTCTTCTAACTACCTCTTAATCAGCTCCTGCTGGTTCGGTGGCAGGGGAGGTGGTTGTTGATCAACCATGGGATCTACTTGGTTAAAACTCAACCTCCGCCTCCAAGAATGGTCAATAGGTCCTTCCAAATGAGGGTTCAATGACCTCCTTCCAAGCATACACTTGAAGGAAGTCGGAAGGATGGGGAAGAGAAGGGACCCTGCAACATAAAAAAATACAAGCCTGTCCTTAGGTTGGGTAGCCTAAAGGTCTACAGACTCTCATAATTCATCTTAAGATTATAGATGATTTACTCTACTTGTATCTAGTCAATCGAACTAGCTAAAAGGAGGGACTAGGGAGAAGGTTCTTCCTTTGGCTTGCTCCTCTGGTTCCTAGTGTACCCCCCAACCGCGGTTGTTTTATGCTACTCCCCTAGCTAGAAATCACATGGACCAATATAAGCAGGTTAATTGTGAACAATCTCAATCTGGGCCTCAAAGAGCGAATCAATCCTTATGGCCAACGTCTAATCAATTTTAGTTAGGCTTAGGATATTTAGTGCTTTCGGAATGTGATGGGCCCTTAATGGGTTGTTCCCTTAATGATTTATTTGAGAATGTGTGTATGTGCACAACAAAAATGTTTTCAAGCAAGATTATTGAGGATGAGGTGAATTTTAAGGTTCGAATCTTGCTTAGTAGCTTTTAGGATTTAAATATTAGGTATATTCAACCAAATTTCCAGGAGGCAAACCAAGTTTGAAATCACTAATTCAAGTATTTTCCTTTACAAAATAAGAAAAATATGGAGTGCCTGGCTTGACCTAATTATTGAATACTATGGGGCAGCTACAAAATGAATCAGTTTTAAATTGGGTGGTACGGTCTAAACAATTCAATCAAGTGACCCAGATGCACCACCAATTAAGCACGGAGAGTTGATTAACCTAAACTAATTTCTACTTCTTTATGTGTTGATTTGCATGTACCAATTCCATAGGTCAGATCCTCGGTTGAGTAGATAAAAATCAAGTTAGGTTATGTGCCTCAAATGTAGGTTTTAAAGTGTGTATGTTAATTCGTCCCACAAAAAGTATCTTTTTGTTTTTGTTTTTATAGCAAAGGTGAGATGAGTGGAGGTGACAAACAAGACAAACAAATTCTATCCTAGGGTTTTGCAAACACCTAAGTAGATTAGGTCTTGGTTATGAATGTGACAAAATGAAACTAGTTGGGGGGGGGGAATGTGGGGGAAAACTTACAAATGTCTCTACCTGCACTTTAGTCCAATCTACTGCCTTTGGCTCCTCGATTGGGTTCCTGCAAGATAATAAATTGAAGAAGAAAGATAGGTTAGAAAAATATGTAAGTAATGTAGGAAAACGTGAAGAAAATCAAAGAGCATTGCCTCCCTAGCAACGGTGCCAAAATGATGAGGCATGTTTAGCGAGTTAAAATTATGGTTTGAAGAACCCGTCATCGTAGTTCGCAAAATGCATCTATCAAATACAATTTATAACCAAAACTCCAATAAAGTCTCGTGTCGAATATAGGGAGGCGACGTTTACTTTGTTTGAAAACCACGCATCATTTTGTTTCATTTTGGTGTTTTGGGGTTTTGTTATTTTTTGCTTTTTTTGAAATAAAAAGACAAGCAAGACAAGTTCACAAAATGAGATGGAACACAACTATGATATATTACGCAAATGTTTGTTACAATAATCTATGAAAGCATAAAAGAGATAGGGGTGAGAAGAAATCTCTCGAATCGGCTGTTCGGTGAGACGACGATGCTTGGAGGAAGCTTGGATGGAGGTGAGATGCAGGACAACGAAGGTGAGATGTAGGAGGATGTCGGGTAGAGGAATGCATCACCGAGGCTCTAGAATGAAAGTGAGGAGACAGAGGTGATCTTCTGCAGGAATGAAGGTGGGAGGATGCTTCCAAGGCTTCTTTTGATGGTGGTGGGAAGAAGGACAAACGTTTGGTGGGGCAAAGGATCATTACACTAATAAGAGGCCTTTGGAGCTTGAGAGTAAGCTCTAATGGTGCTTTGGTAGGCTACTAGAGCTTAGGATTAGGTGGGAGTAGAGTAGGAAGAGATGAAGAGGAATGAGGGGTATAGGGGTGTTTATATAGTGGTGGAATGGAGGTGGTTTACATGCACGGGCCTTTAGTTACATTTAAGATGTCGCTAAAGACCCTTCAGGGACATTGCTAAAGCATTCACACACCTTGGCTGGCACTTGGAAGCTCAGTTGCAGCTAGCATAGGGCGCGATGATCATCAGCCGTTGGATCGGACATGGATGGCTGAGATCATGAAGAAAGAACATGCACTTGCTCGCGTTTGAATCTCGCACTACCGGCGCATGCGTTGACAACTGTCGGATGAAGCATCGCTCGGCCGAGATGCACCCACAAATCGTGCCTCATCATTTTGAATCACGCGCGCCTCACATGATTGCGAGGATCGGACGGTGGGTGGAACTCTTGGTTTAAATACACACTCTAGATGGCACGCTTGCATTCTTGCATCAGAGGGTAGCATCAAATGGGGTGTAAGGACTCTCGATCGCTCGATCAAGATCGAGCAGTCCTATTGCATCCAATACTGTAGCGGGCATGGATGGATTGCGGTTCGAACCCGCGCCATCACTTTGAGAAGTGGCTGCATCACCGTTTGGCCAGGAAGGTGGATTGTCATGTGGAGGATGATGTAATTGCACGTCTCGATTGTTGAATGAAGATCCAATGGTCGAGATGAGGCCTTTGCTGATGCACTTGGGAGGGAAGAGCCAACCGATGGAGCGCGCATCTCAACCATTGGATTGAGATCAAACGACTAGGATCTCTTCTTGCAGTGAGCTTGGGACTTGATGGCTCAGATGGAGTGGCCTGGATTGTGCCACGTGGTGCCATCAGGGCTGTTTGTCTTCTTTTCCTTGTAAAAAGTGCTACAAAGCTCTGATCGGGGTGATTTTCACGTTGATGGATTGCGATCATCTCTCTGGATTCATCCATATGGTCAGATTCTTCATCTGAAACCTATAAAGATGCCGCACTATCTCCTGGCCATAGAAAATGGAAGAATTAATGTACATAATATACAACTATCCTAAATGTCATGCAATGGATGCTATGCAGTATTTATAACATGATATGCAATGCTAAGCCTAGGAACTGTCATAAATAAGCATTTTATCATGAATTCATGGGTGTTTATCATTATTGTTATGGACCCCCAACCCAAATGGAACTAAATTTCGATTTTGTGAAGAATAAAATACCTGATTAAGATGTGGGTTGGGTGGATCCAGTTATAGGTGTTCCCGATTATGAGCCAGCCATACGAACATGCCTAGATTTTCAAAACACCTATGATAAGTGCAACTCAAAAGCTCTCGAGGTTGTAGCTCCCGCACCTTGTCCTGTTAAGATTTTTCTTGAGAATAATTCTGACATCCCAATAGAACCATGTCTAGCTTCTAGTTACCCAATCCCTACACCTAACCTAAAATCTAAATCTAAGCCTAGTTGGGATGATCATGAGGCCCAATGCGGTGAGAACAAGATTTTAGATTTAAACTATGATCTTGGACCTATATTTGATTATTAAACCTCTCCAGACTCCTCAGAAGAACAAATTGATTTGTCGAAAGTCAAACCAATTTATGATACAAATTCAGAGGAGTTGGAAGAGTTAGGATTTGCTTGGATCTACCCTAGATGCCCTGAACTTGAACCTTTGCCTAATAAGGATATCCCTCCAAGCTTGGAATTTGAGACTAGGTTAGACCAAAGTCATGTTGACAACTCCATGCATCTTGATTTATTCTGTGGTGGAAATCAACCTAGTTTACAATGAGGACGTTGCGAAATTTAGGCATGGGGGTATTAAAGTGCAAAACAAATGGGAAATTCAATTCTTTGGGTGGCTCTCACAAAAAAAATGGAGAAAGGGGAGGAAATTTTTGCAAGCTAAGTGAAAAATCATTCTTGAGGAGGAAATACAAAGAATGTCAAAGGGGGAAAGTAAAAAAAAAAATCATAGTCCTAGCAATTGATTATGGATCCTACTTAAGTTCTCGACCAAATCAAAATAAGGATTAAGTTTTGAAGTGCTAAAGACAGGAAGATAAGTAAAGCATACTGACCTTATGCCTCTTGGGCCTATTTTAGGGCTTAAACACTCGCTGATGTATTAAGTTTGAGGCTTAGGGATTATTCAGCACCATTGCCTACCCTTTGGTTTGCGGGACTAGGTAACTTAGGCACCCAAAAATCATACGTCAGTTTGGTTCAGTGCACTTAATAAAATATAATGCCAAAACTGTTCTATTCTGAGAATGTTTTAGCAAAGATCTGGCTTAGGAGCGACTCGAAGACACAAGTTGATTGAACGAGTTCCCAGTGTGGAGAGGCAGAATAAAAAATACTCTCCTCAAAGATGTGTTATAACATATCGTCTCCTTGGTACTTGTCTCCTAGGATATCCAAATATCCTACCAGGGAAACGTAATCACCTTATGCTGGTTCAGGTGACATGGGTGGGATTTTCCTGAAATGTCGATTGCTAGGGCCTAACTCCATGGGTGACACTATCCCAAAGTGTCGAAAGCTAGGGTTCTAGGGGTTGCCATAGGCGGTGCTATCCTAAAGCATCTAAAGCTAGAGACCCGTGAGGATTGATGGTGAGGACAAGGAATCTGATATAGACCATGTTTAGGGCCAATCCAAGGTTGGATTTAGAGGAATATAAAAAGAAAAGAGAGAAAAATCTCAAAATAAATATCCCTCTCTATCTCACTTATAAAAAATGTGGTGGCAAATTGAACCTGGACTTACTATGAATACGCACTGGTGCTTTAACCGTTGGGGTCAATGAACCTCTGGGAAGTTTTTGCGAGCCTTAGAAACCTTCGTAGAGGACCCAAGGCTAAGGCTGGTTACTTGAGTACTGGTAGGCCTATTGTTCATATTTTGATCTAATTTCTATAGAAGTGGCGCCAACAGGCATCCTAACACAACTTAGGTCTGGTGATCTAGTTCTTTCCATAAGATTTTGCTAGGGAGTAGCAAAAGTTAGGCATTGGAGTATGATGCTAGCACCATCATTCATCATAACTAACTTGAATTAGTCAGAATCAAGTGGTAAATGCTCCTAAATGATTGTCTGAGGATCATAAATCCGTGTTGAACTGATTTGAGAGGAAGACAAGAAAATGTGATTAATTCTACTATTTTACCATCCCATCATTAATACAGATTAACCAAGGGGGCAATCAGGGGTTAATTGAAGGTCAAATGAACTTAAAAGACCAAGAAGTGGGTTCATACTGACTAAATTAGGGTTTACGCATTTCGAGGACTAAAATAATATTAAAAATCCTAATTATCAGTCATATTTAAATTAAAGGGTTTTGGTAGAGATAAATTCAATCTAAATCTCCTAAAGTTCATTGGAAAATATCATAAGAGGTTTGGTACCTTTACTTTGACAATCTGAACCTATTTTGATAAAAATAGAGATTTAGACGGGAATTTACCTTGATTTGGGCTTTTGTACAATTTACCTAGTCAAGCGTGGTGAAAACTCAAATCAAAATTCATCATTAGATTCCTTAAGTTCAAATTAGGTTAACATAAAAATTTGGTCCAAATCAAAGTCTATCTTGACCTAGTTTACATTTTGGCCCTTAAAATATTTATTTCGCATCTACACCCCTATTTCAAGTTTTCTTACATTTATGCCCCTAACTTCATCATCTTCTTCACAAAGAGGTCCCCACTGCCTACAACACCTAAACAGTAGGTCATCGCAACAAAACCAACCTTTGATCAAGTAAATCTCCCTCATTTTAATTCCAAATCCCTCCAAATTTGAAGCGATTCATAAAGGGATTATCTACTATTTGGACTTAATTTCTTGCTCAGATAGGAGATTGAGAAGCTCCACCGAGATTAGGATTCACAAATAAGAAATAAGTCTGATTCCTACTTCAAACTCATGCATTCTTCCCAATTGAGGCCGAAATCATCTTCTATTTAAGTTCTCCTAACTTCCAATGTGTTTCCTAGCTAGGTCTATGTCGGAATTCCCCCTCTTCCCTCCTCTTTGGCTGCAAACTCCACCAGCTCTGATGACACCCTTCAACCTCCTTCCTCTGGCCATCTAATGGCCAAATTGGGTGGCCAAACTTCTTCCTCATCTTCTTCCTCTACACTGAGCCAAGTTGGAGATCTCTACCCCTTTCGTTGTCATCGTTCTCATCACCGGAGACTTCATCATCCACGGCATCGGTGAGGCAAGCCACCGCGAACTTCCTCCCTTTCGACCAATAGGGTAGGTCTCTCTCTTCCCTTTCTTCTCTACGTTAGTTTTAGACCCTTAGGACTCTGTTTCGACCTCAAACTCCTGTTGTCCCTCTCTTTCCTCTCCGCCTCCAACCATGCCTCTAGCAAGGATGCCACCATGCTCTACACCACCAAAATTTTGTGCCACAACCACCATCACCTTCCTCTCCTCACTGAGCAAAAGCCTCAACACTATTGGGACTTTCGCCCACTCGAATGCCTCATCGAACAGACACATTATCCTTCTCCAACTCTGACATGGTATGACCTCCACAAGCCATCATTCACCAAATTACCACCACTACCATGTTCCTCACACCACAGAGGAGCCTCTTATATGTCTAATTGGAGCCAAGGGTCCATTTTTTGTTTCAAGTGATATGCCGGCTGTGCCCTCCTCTGACATCGAAACCTCAACTTCAATGACCATCAGCATGGACCTCAGCCTCGTCGTGCACGAAATCATCTAAGGAGCAAGACTTGGTCCTCAATTTGGGCAAAGAGGTAGCATTATCCCCTTAATCATGTAGCTAGTGTCCTTGCGAAGGAAATGAAAGAGAAAGTAGCACATTTTATGCCTCATCATAGAAAGACAATTTTAATATTGATACATATTGTTTCGCATCCATAGACCCCTTACCAAAGACACGGGGTCGGGTCCCATTACATGCCCATATGTACACTGGTCCACTCACCCATGCCATGCAAGCAGGATCAGTCCCCCTTCACAAAACTGAATTGGAACTGGACAAGGTTTGGAATTGAGGAGGGAGAAAGGAATGGATCTGTGAGAGAGAGAGGGGCAGATTTTGCTCTTGGGATTTATGCCCAAAGACTTAGGTGAATTTGAGGTGCTTTGGATTTAATCATTTAAGATCGTCTATTGGGCCTAAATTAAACATTTAATCGGAACGTCTGCCTTGACTTTGAGATTTGGCTGTGAGTTGAAAGGCTAAGTACTGAATTAAGGATTTAAGTTGGGAATTAAGCCTAAGTATTAAAGGCTTATTTGGTGACTCCAACCACGACTTTTTTGGCTCTATATTATATTTTTGTTATTTGACTTCTGAGACAATTTGATTATTTATCAAATATATTTTTGGTTGATTGATCATTCCTTACATATCATTATTATGACTTGTTTATTATGCTCATCATCTATAATTGATTAGTGGAATGAATTCTAATTTTGCTCCCTGCGAACGACCTCAGAACTCATGATTTTTCCAGCATTATAAATTTTAAATATTGACTCATTTTCATCGACTATACTACGATGCATTTTTTTAAACCTGACGAAATACGTATCAACATTAGCCACTCACATCGTTGCGACTAAACTGAAGGGCCTATGTCAGATGCTTATTGAGTACAGGAGGACATTTAAAGTGGCCAGGGAGGAGAGAAGATTGAGGCTTTAGAGACCATCATCTTCTTAGATGCCAAGCAGGACTAGACGCCTTTGTTGGAGGATGTTTATCGGTCTAAAACGGGCTTTAAAATCAATGCGTGTAGTATAGGTTGAATCAGCGCAAAAAGAAAGTAAAATTTATAACTCGAATATCAGAAATAAAGTCCAAGGTCGAACACAGGGAGCAATTAACAAAAATAATTCTCATGATTATTACAATTCAACACAAATAGATAAGCAATAGAATTCTAAGCAAATATGAATGAAAGTGTATGTCAGATAATGCAAAAGGAATGGCGTAAAATGGTGATTTGAATCACCAATTACCCCTAACAATTATCTCAAATATTTCAACAGTACTAATCAATTGAATGCCTCGTAGCATAAGTGTGCAATGCACTTCAGATGGCTTAAATCATTCACTGCTTCTTCTCCTGTGAGGCCTCCTTCTTCTTCTTCTCTATGCTTCTCTTCTGCAGCTCTTCTCTCTTCTTTCCTTCTCTTCTTGCCTTCCTTCTTTCTCTTTATGCACAAGGGGAAGGCTTTCTAATCGGCTAAGTCTCGGCCACAGGTCCTGAGTGCAAAACCCCCTGCCCCATGCTCTCTCTCCTTTTCTCTCCCTGGATTCACCTCTTCCATGCCCTCCTAGGGCCAATGCAGCTTATCGGGAAATTAGGTAATCTGGGATTTGCGTACCCGGGTCCAAGGTCACCGGCGTGGTATAGTGATCGAGGAGTGAGAGCATAGGTAAGCCAGTGAGTGAGGGTATGGGACCTTGCCCTAGTGTTTGGAGGAAATAACCCTAACGTAAGAAAACAACTTATCTGTGCTCTTCAGTTTGGAATCCCATGATGTGGGAGTAAAATATGTCCTCTTCATGGTGCACCGCAGATGTGAACTCTTCTCGCGTGAAAGCTCTAGCAATTACCGTGACTGTTGGAGTCAAGGCCTTTAACTGACTAACTACAACTGGTCCCTGAGTACTTCCGCACCACCTGAAGGTGTCATCTAGGCATGCACGACCTGGAACTTGAAGAACAACATCGGTGTTAATGGTGGTGATGGCATAGACTGACAGGGAATCTGAAACATGAATACGACCTCTCAGCCTGCTTAAAATAGTTCAGGAGCATCGCCTAGGTCTAAGGAAGATGATGGTGGTGTTAGGTCAGTGTGGGGATGAGTGAGGTGGCCGGATGTAGGTAGAGACAGTGATCAGTGATGGGTTTGTTCGGTGGGAGTGTTGGGTGCATGAATGGAGAGATAATGAGAGGGCTTTTGATGTAGGAGTCGAGGCAGAAGTTGTGGACTTGTCGGTGAGGCGTGCAGAGGTGTGTGGTGAGTGGTAAGGCTCGCCGGAGTGATGATCAGAGTGGAGGAAGATGACGGTGTTTGGCGGCCTCGAGGGTCGAAATAAGGATAAGAAGGAAATCTAACCTAAAAGTGGAGAGGAACTAATCTAACCTAAGATAATCAGACGAAAGGGGAGGATTTTCCCTACCAAGGGTACGCCAGCTCTTGAGAAGATGAAGGCTCTAGTGAGTGGGAGATGGAGACGAAGAAGTAGATTGGAGCAGCCACAGCTATTGCGACATGCGGAGGAAGAAGAGGGTAGATCCATCACCGATATTGCGAATGGATGAGGAATGGAGTCGAAGGAGGTTGCCGGATGTCGTGGAGCTTCTTGGTCAGAGAGGAGGGAGGAAGGAGGGGTATTCCAGCCTGAGAACGAGCGTCTAATCTTCGGTTTGATCTAGGGGTCCTCTTATAGCCCTCTCGAGGGAAAGCTCACCAGAGTTGGAATTCTCTAGGATACCCAAATCCCTCATGCGTTTGCATGAGAGATTGGGAAGGTTTGAGGGCATGGGAATTGCATGACGAACTTCCGTTTCAAATCTGAGAGGAATTCGTCAAGGAATCAAGGAGAACATGCCAAATTTAGGTTGCCAGAGTTTGTAGGAATAGGATTCATGTTGATAGGAACCTATTTGAAAAAAATGATGATAAAGATAGGGCCTTTTTGTAAGGATTTTGAAAGTTAAGGGCATATGTGTGATATAAAAGAATCAGATAGGATCAAATTGCAAACTATGTCAAGACAGTCTCAGATTGGGCCCAAATTTTGGTACAAACATAATTTGGACCTAGGGAAACCAATGGTGAAGTTGGATTTTGGTTTTGGCCAAGTTTGACTGGGTAATTTATGCAAAATCCAAATTAAGGTAAATGTAAGTATAAGACTCAATTTTGGGTCATGACGAGTTCTGATGGTCAAATTGAAGGTACCAAACCCTAGAGAATATTTTTCTTTGATTTTTAGAGGGTTTAGGTAAATTTTATCCTGACCAGAACCTCAATTAATTAAGCGGGTGTATTTTTAGGATTTCGGAAGTCATTTAACTCTCAAAACATGTGAAAATCCTTTTCTATCTTTATTAACCCACTTGTTGGACATTTAAGGCCATTTAACCCTTAATTACCCCCTAGAGAAACCCGTGGTTGTTTTTCATTCAAGATATGATGGTAAAATTATAGTTTTAATCATATTTTCTTATCTTTCTCTCAGAATGATTATGTAATGAACTATGGCTCTCTGGCAGTTATGTAGGAGCATTTATTCCTTGATAATGACTAAATTGAGCTAGTTATGTCTCATGATGGTGTTCCCATCATACCCCTACACCTAGCTTTTGCTAGTCCCTTAATAAAATCTTATGGAATTAACTTAATTTCTAGACCATGCCTTTCTATGCTCAGATTTCTACTGTATGCTTTCTTTTGTAGATTAGGTCAAAATGGCAATAGTAGGCCTAGAGGTACTCAAGTACCAACCAAGATTCGGACCTGACCAACTATAGCTTCAGTCTGCTGCGAAGGTTTCTAAGGCCCACAGGAACTAACCTAAGGTTCGTTGAACTTCGCGGTTAAAGCACCCATTCTTGTAACATGTTTTAACCCAAGTTCAATTTGTAGTGCATTTTTGTATGAGAGAGACAGAAGATTTTTTATTTTTGGAGAGTTTTCTCTCTCTTTCCTTTCTTTATTTCTAGCTTTGGATTGGTTTTACAATACGATTTGTATCGAATTCATAGCTCCCACCATCAATCCTCGCAGGGTCCTTGGCAATCGATGCTTCAAGATAGCATCGCCCATGGCAACCCCCAGAACCCTCGCTTTGGAGATTTTGGGATAATGTCACCTATGGCATTCTATAGCTAAATCCAGACCCTAGCAATCGACATTTCATGATAATGCCACCTATGGCATCTGAACCAGTACAAGATGCTTACATGCCCCTGGTAGGATATTTAGATATCCTAAGAGACAAGCACCAAGGAGAGAGTATGTTATTGTGCATCTCCGAGGGGAATTTCCTGCCTCTCCGTGTTGGGAACTCTTCCTAATCAACTTGTGTTGATCAACTGCTCCTAATCTAGATAACTTTTTCATAATAGAATTAACGCTTTTGCATGATTTTGATAATTAAGTGCGTTGAACCAGACTGTGTGTGGATTGGGGTGCTTAGGTTACCGAGTCTCACAAACCAAAGGCCAGTTAACAAGGCCAAATAATCCCTAAGCCTTAGACCTAATACTTAAGCTTCACATTTTCCACAACCTCTTGAGAACTATCTAGATCTTAATGGATACTTGAATTTTAAGCCTAAACACAAGCCCAAGAGGCCTAAGATCAGCATTCATACTAATCTCTTTTGTTTCTTAGCAGTTTTATTTCTTTTATTTCTTTCTTTTGATTTGGTCTAAAACTAAGTAGATTCCTTAATCTTGTACTAAGGACTATCTCTTTTTGTTTCAAACTGTACTCCTTTTTGACATTTATATTACCTCCCCTTTCTCTCCTCCAAAATGATGTGTAATTAATTCTTAAAATTTCCACCCCTTTCTTCATTTTTTTGTTCCTTTTCAATTTATTATTATTATTTTTTTGGAATATATATTTTTTTGATGAAACCCTTTCTTGTGACATGATTCTCACAGTGTTTTGCACTTTAATACCCCCCATGCCTACGATTTGTAATGTCCTCACTGTAAATTAGGTGGGTTCGAATTCAGCTTAGATCATGCATTAGAACAGGTTTAGGAGGGTGGACGGGTCGAGGTGACTTTTGCGAACGATTTCAAGCTTTGGTATGAGTACTAAAGGTGGAGTTGGCTATTCTAATGGACGAACCCTAAAGTTCAATATGAGTTCAGCATGGGATATGTCAAGAAGGGTTTCGGGTTTTTTCAAAAAGATGATGGGTTGCCTCTCGTTAAGCGTTGAGTTTAACACCATCAGTCGAGCGCAATATGCTCAGGTAGAATGGGTTGACTACATGAATGATATGATCATGATGTATGAGAATTAGATGGCCATAGATAAGTATCAAAGCATGGTGGAGAGTCATTCTAGAACATCTCTGATATAAGTTAGGCTAATTCGTTTCTGGATTATCTTTCTTGAGTTTTTGTGGAGGGAACATTTGGAAGGTATAGTGATCATGGGATTTTGTAGTTGGGTTATGGTGATTCCAAGGCTTAATAGAAATGGGTCTAGTTAGTGTACCCCAGATGTGTGGTTCCTCTCGTGCTTTGTGACCTATCAAATCGATACCCGCTGAGTCATTGTGATTCTTTCTTTTGGGTTTGAGATTATCTCCTCAAGAAATGACTCATAGATTGGGTCTTCAAATGAATCTTCCCTATAATCTTCGTCCCAAAAATTGAATGCTTGGAGAGCACCTTTTGAATCATAAAACTTGAAATTTGTAAAGGATTCATATTCTGGGTGAAGGTCACTCTTAATATCGTCCAATCTTGATTCCTGGTGGTCCTCAAACCAAAAAGTCTCCATGTCCATGGACTCTGAATCTGGTTTGTCACCATGTTTCCCAACATTTCCGGGTATATCTTCAAGTTCAAATGTGAAAGCCTCCATTGTGCTCATATCATTATGCTCAACTAGATCATCATCTAGGATATGAAAGGTTTCCAATTCAGGTTCTAGGTTTCCTACTAAGGATATGGTCATGAGATCCTATATAAAACCTAGTTGTTTTGTCAAGCATTTTCCTTTTGCTGCCTCAAAAATATTCATCTCAGTATGTTGATCTTCTGAGGCAATTATCATATGTCCCGATTCACAATTGATTATGGCTCTAGTAGTGGCCAAGAATGGTTTTCCCAAAATCACAGGCATATCCTGTATCTGTTGTGGTGTCTCCATGTCAAGAATTAGGAAATCTACTAGGTAGCTGAAATCCTTGACTTTAATTACCACATCCGCTATCATCCCAATTGGTGTGATCAAGGTTCGGTCAGCTAGTTGCAAATTGCCATGAGCAGGTTTTAGCTGTCCAATTAGTAATTCTTCAAATAGGTTGGTAGGGATGAGGTTGACTGAGGTGCCCAAGTCTAGCACATCCAGATTGATGTTTGTATCACCAATATTGCAAGAAATTAGTGGGGTGCCTGGATCAAATTTCTTAGGGGGTAGACTGTTTTGGATTATGACACTTATATTTTCAGATAGTTCTACCTTTCCTGGTGTTTGTTCTTCCATCTCCTTCCTAGGTAAGTCAGGTGAGGTTGAGTTGAGAGTGAGGATATCCAGTAGTGGAATCGTGACCTGTGCATTCCTTAAGGGTCTTGTTATATCATTTTCTGACAATCCTTTAGTGTGGAGGTGAGATATGACCTGGGATAAGGGAATAGATTGGTTAGGGATGGGTTTTTATTCTTTCATAATAGTGATCATAGCACAATCATGGTGGGGAGGTGGATGGGGGAAAGTAAAACCTTGCTGTTACTATGCGGGTGGTGTTGGGTAAGTCATGGTGTGTTTTGGCTCAATTGAGGTGGACGGAGAAAATACGCAGGTATGAGTCATTGGACCAGGTTGGGTATAACATGTTTGACCTTGGATTCGATTTATAATGTGTTTTTGGGTCAACATGTTGTTAGGATTTGGTAAAGGTTGGGAAGGATGTGTGCCAAGCTGGCGAGAGCTTTCTAGCTGGATCACTTGATTATGAAGTTCAATGATGTCTTCTTTGTGTTGTTTTTACATGTCAACCAAGGTTTGAAGAATCAAAGATGTCTGATCCTCTTTAGGTGGTCCAGATTGGAAATTTTGGGTGGGCCTTGGTTGGGTGGGCTGATAAGGATGCGAAGCCTGTGGTCGGGGTTGAAATTAAGGTCTTGGATTCGAGTTATTGCCTGACCACGAAAAGTTAGGATGATTATGCCATCCAGAGTTGTATGTGTTGGAGAAAGGATTATTCTGGATGCATGGAGATCCTCGCAGGTCTGAGGAGCTTCGTAATAATCAGGGTATGGGGGTTTAGAGTTCCCTAAACTAAGGTGGGCTGACCCGAAGTTGCCTCCGAAGCCTTAATCAGATGGGAGTGGATATGCATCGATCTCAAGGAAGTGGTAGATGTTGTGCACAACCTCCCTTCCCATGGACGGGTGCGCGTATGTGTTTTGAGGTGCAGAGGTGGATTTGTGTAGATGACGAGTGATGTTGTCCGCCTTCTTCTCGATAATGGAGACCTTCTCCAATTGACTAGCTACCAACTCTAGATTAATAGATGGGACAAGGCCTCAGAATTCATGTACCCCTCGATTATTTGTTAATGTGCAGGTGGACGTCCGGTCGTACGCACCAAATGACTCATTGTTCAGGGAGTTCTCGCACATGTTCTTGAGAATTTCCCAGATCGTATCCTCATGTTGACCCATGATGCTACCACCAGAGGTTGCATTAACAAAGAGCTTGATGTCTTCATGGAGTCCATGGTAAAAGGATTGGACTTGTTCCCACTTTGGAACTCTATGATGGGGGCACTTACGCATGAGATCGAGAAAATGATCGCATGCTTCGTGTAGAGATTCTCCCACTCATTGGGAGAAGTGCGTGATTTGGTGCCGCATCGTGTTGGTACGACCAATGGGGTAGAATTTTTGCAGGAAGGCGGTTTGAAGTTCTCCCCATGTGTTGATCGTCTGTGGCTGAGTCTGAAACTAGTGAGTGGCTTTTCAGCCAGGGAGAATGAGAAGAGTTTCAAGAGTAATCCGTCCCGATTCTGCACATCTGCCTCAAAAGTGTGGGCCAAATGTTTTAGGTTTTTGATGAGCTAGAAATTATCCTCGGAGTTCAAGCCATGAAATTTTGGGGTCATATGAAGCATGCTAGGCTTGAGATGTACCTCGAGTCCTCCCACGGGAATGTTGATTCGGGGTTCGATCTCCACCATTGCAGGATTATAGTGATCTCTCATTTGAGGACACGACGGTGGGTTGATGATGGCATTGATTCAATTTTGGAAATCATGGAATTGTTGCTCAAGATTATGTTGCTTTTCTTGGTGATCCATAACTGATGAAGGGGAAGTGGGTTCTGAATCAGAGGATATGTCAATGTGATCGGGTTGTTGCACAAACACGGAAGCTGAGGCTCGACCTCGACAAGAGTGAATAGCTAATGGAGGCCTCAAGGATGGACTTAAGGACCTCCTCCCAAACATGCACCATTGGAATGGATGAGGGATAGCAGGTGATGGACCCAATCATGACACACAAAAATTTTGGATTATTATAGAGGTTTGGGGCGGATGATACCACTTAGTCAAAAAGCTGTCCACCTGAGAATTACCTAGGTAGCCAGAGAGGGAGAGTACCACAAAGACCTCTATACGGTAGAGTGCTCCCAAGAGTAACAGGGTTTCCCCCACCCGACCTTTCTTGTCATTGAGGATCCTGGTAGACTAGAATGGGGACTTGACCTCTTAAGTCTATCAGTTTTAGATTAAGAGCAAGGTGCTTATGATTTCACTTGAACTTTAAGATGTTTTTGTGCAAAGTGACCTAATTTGAAGATTGGTTAACCCAACAAGGTGGGTCAACTTCACCTATTTTTTCCTTTGAGAAATTTAGGTCTCTCTTTTAGTGTTCAAATGAAATTAAGGGCTTGATTTTAGGGCTTGCTTGAATAGATCAATTCAACCAAGGCTTAGGCACACTTTTTTGAAGATCAATTCTTGATTAAGTAAGTGTGTCTCTAAAACCTTAAACTGGAAACCCTAATTGGCTCTGATTGGTCCAATTCAATTTTGTCCAAATGTGATACCTAGGGCTCAAGCAAGAAGGTGATAGCCCTAGATACCTTAAGATCCTAAGTAGGTGCACGAACCAAGGTTTGGATGTTTCTCTAGAAAGTATCAAATCAGGCAACTTGATGATTTGTCTAAGAATAGAATGCAAGTAGCCCTAATTGATTTTTTTCCTTTTTTAGCTTTTTCATAACCAGGGGTGTAAGAAAATTGGATGGAGTTTACCTGCCCCTGGAGTGGCAGATGTGCGGCTGATCCTCCTCCAATGAATCCCCCAAATAGATCACGGTCAAAAGAGATAGAGCAAGTTAGTACTAAATCAGATATTGCAATCAAGAGATCTAAGTTGCGCGTTGCTCCCTGGCAACAGCACCAAAATGCTTATCGGTTTGAAACGGGTTTTAAAATCAATGCGTGTAGTATAGTTTGTATCAGCATGAAAAACAAGTAAAATTTATAACTCGAATATCAGAAATGAAGTCCGAGGTCGAACATAGGGAGCAATTGACAAAAATAATTCTCAAGATTACAATTCAACACAAATATATAAGTAATAAAATTCCAAGCAAATATGAATGAAACAGCATGTCAGAAAATGCAAAAAGAATGGGGTAAAATGGTGATTTGGATCACCAATTACCCCTAAAAATTATCTCAAATATTTTAACAATACTAATCAATTAAATGCCATGTAGGATAAGTGCACAATGCACTTTAGATGGCTTAAATCATTCACTGCTTCTTCTCTTGTAAGGCTTCCTTCTTCTTCTTCTCTTCTGCAGCTCATCTCTCTTCTTTCCTTCTCTTCTTGCGTTCCTTCTTTCTCTTTATGCACAAGGGGAAGGCTTTCTAATTGGCTAAGTCTCAGCCAGAGGTCCTGAGAGCGAAACCCCCTTGCCCGATGCTCTCTCTCCTTTTCTCTCTCTGGGTTCACCTCTTTCACACCCTCCCAGGGCCAATGCAGCTTATTGGGTAATCGGGTATTCTGGGATTTGTGTACTCGGGTCTAGGGTCACCGGCATGGTATAGTGACCGAGGAGTGAGAGCTTAGGTAGGCTAGTGAGTGAGGGTGTAGGACCTCACCCTAATGTTTGGAGGTGATAAGCCTAATGCAAGAAAGCAACTTATGCATGTTCTTCAGTTTGGAATCCCACGATGTGGGACTAAAATTTGTCCTTCTCTTTGTGGTGCATCGTAGAGGTGAACTCTTCTCACATGAAAGCTCCAGCAATTGCCGTGGCTATTGGAGTCAAGGCCTCTAACTGACCAACTGGAATAGGTCGTTGAGTACTTCTACACCACCTAAAGGTGTCATCTGGGTGTGCACGACCTGGAATTCGAAGAACAGCACCAGCATTAATGGTGGTGATGGAGTAGACCGACAGGGAACTTGAAACATGAATACGGCCTCTCGATCTGATTAAAATAGTTCAAGAGCATCACCTAGGTCTAAGGAAGATGATGGCGGTGTTAGGTCAGCGTAGGGATGGGTGAGGTGGCTGGATGTAGGCGGAGACAGTGATCAGCGATGGGTTTGTTCGGTGGGAGTGTTCGATGCATGAATGGAAAGATAATGAGAGGGCTTTTGATGTAGGAGTCGAGGAAGAAGTTGTGGACTTGTTAGTGAGGCATGCGGAGGTGTGTGGTGAGTGGTAAGCCATGCTGGAGTGATGGCCAGAGTGGAGGAAGATGATGGTGTTTGGCAGCGTCGAGGGTCGAAACAGGGATAAGAAGAGGGAAATCTATCCTAAAAGTGGAGAGGAACTAATCTAACCTAAGATAATCAGATGAAAGGAGAGGATTTTCCTTACTGAGGGTATGCCGACTCTGGAGAAGACGAAGGCTCTGGTGAGTGGGAGACAGTGACTAAGGCGTAGATTGAAGTAGCCACAGGTATTGCGACGTGAGGAGGAAGAAGAGGAAGGTATATCCATCACCAGTATTGCGAATGGATGAGGAATGGAGTCAGAGGAGGTCATTGGACGTCGTCGAGCTTCTTGGCCAGAGAGAAGGGAGGAAAGAGGGGTATTCCAGGTCGAGAACGAGCGTCCAATCTTCGGTTTGATCTTGGGGTCCTTTTATAGGCCACTGGAGGGAGTTTTGGGCTTGGGAAGCAAGCTTCCCAAGCTTGGAAAGCTCGCCAGAGTTGGAATTATCTAGGATACCCAAATCCCTCATGTGTTCACATGAGAGATTGGGAATGTTTGAGGGCATGGGAATTGGCTCAAAAGGAAGGGAATTCCTTGACGAACTTTCCTTTCAAATCTGAGAGGGATTCATCAAGGAATCAAGGAGAACTTGCCACATTCAGGTTGCTGAAGTTTGTAGGAATAAGAATCATGGCGGTAGGGACCTATTTCAAGAAAATGATGATAAAGATAGGGGCCATTTTGTAAGGATTTTGAAAGTTAAGGGCATATGTGTGATATAAAAGAATCAGACAGGACTAAATTCAAACTAGGTCAAGAAAGTCTCAAATTGGGCGCAAATTTTGGTAAAAACCTAATTTGAACCTAAGAAATCCAATGGTGAAGTTAGATTTTGGTTTTGCCCAAGTTTGATTGGGTAATTTTTGCAAAAAACCAAATTAGGGCAAATATCAGTCTAAAACTCTATTTTGGGTCAAGACGAGTTCTGATGGTCAAATTAAAGGTACCAAACCCTAGAGAATATTTTTCTATGATTTTTAGAGGGTTTAGATGAATTTTATCTTGACTAAAACATCAGTTAATTAAGCAGGTCTGTCTTTAGGGTTTCGGAGTCATTTAATTCTCAAAACACCCGAAAACCCTTTTCTGTATGTATTAACCAACTTGTTGGACATTTAAGGCCATTTGACCCTTAATTACCCTCTAGAAAAATCCATGGTTTTTCTGCATTCAAGATATGATGGTAAAATTGCAATTTTAACTCTATTTTCTTGTCTTTCTCTCAGAATGATTATGCAATGAACTATGGCTCTTTGGCAGTTATGTAGGAGCATTTATTCCTTGAATGACTAAATTGAGATAGTTATGGCTCATGATGGTGTTCCCATCAAGGTCATCTTTTGAGGAAGGAGTGCCAGGCTATAGTGGCTAGGGAAGACCTTCAGACTGAGATGGATTTGCGTGAGAACTCTAGACAGCTTTGGCTTAGAGAAGGGGATGCAAATACCAAGTTTTTCCACACTTCTTCCAGTAATAGAGGACGCACTATCCATATTGCTTCCTTGCAGGTAAGAAATGATACTGTTACATCGATTGAAAATATTCGCAGGGATGCCAACTCTTATTTCCACCAGGTCACTAATGTAGGGGATAGGGGGGAATGGCACATTGCCTCCTCTGATATGGAGTGGTTAGATGAGGTGGATTATAAAATGCTGACCAGGGCTATTGATGAAGAGTAAGTGCTGAAGGCACTTAATGGCCTAAACGTAGAGGGATCCCCATAGACTAATCGCTTCCAGGTGTTTTTCTATAAGGAGTTTTGGCAACTTTTGAAGAAGGTCGTGATGGGAGTGGTAGAGGAGTTCCATCGTGGCAACAGTGAGTTTGAATGGCTAAATAGGTCTTTCCTCTTCCTTCTACCAAAGAAAGTGGGAGTGGAATGTTTTGCAGACTTCAAGCCTATGGCTCTATCAAACTCCATTTATCTGATATTGGTATGATTCTGGCAAATCGATTGAGGATGGTGTGCAAGGAGTTAATTAGCCCAGTGCAGTCTGCCTTTCTACAGGGGAGATCACTTCAAGAATCCTTCATTCTAGTGTAAGAGATGGTCTCGAGGTGGATTAGACAAAAGACAAAAGGGTTCTTGTGGAAGTGGACTTCTCAAAGGCATACAACTCTATCTCCTGGCCCTATATGTGGGAGATTTTTAAAAGGTGTGGCTTCCCAGACATGTGGATCCAATGGATGAAAAGATGTGTCACCACATCATCTTTTCCCCTCCTTGTAAATGGTTGGCCTATAGTGCTTGGATCCAACCGTAGAAAGGAGTTAAACAAGGGTGCCCCATAACCCCTTTGATTTTCATCGTGGCAGTTGATACTTTGGCTCACTTTTCCTTTAAGGCCTATGTGGCCGACCTCTTTCATGAGTACTCTCTTTCCATGCAAAGGGAACTCACTCCAATGTTATAGTATGTAGATGACATGGTCTTCTTTGTTGAAGGTGGGTGTGACACAACATAGCATGTTAATATGATAGTAAGGATTTTTGGTAGTATCTCTGACCTTACTGTTAATACTACAAAATTCACGTTGATTAGCTTTGGCTGGACAAAAGACATGAGCCTGTAGATTTCTGAGGTCCTTCAAACACCCCTCTCTAGCCTGCCAGTTAGATAACCGGGACTTCTGATAAGTTCACTTTTGTGGACTATTATTTAGCCTAAGTACTATTTAATTATTTGTTTTTAGTTAATTAATTAGGAGTTATATGTCAATTCACCTTGGCCTGCATTTAAATTTATGTGCTAATTTTACATTTAATAGCATATGATATGACCCATTTGATGAATGCAGGCTAGGTACGAGAGTCAGACATCCATTGTTGTTTCTAGAAGACATCCTGAATTGAGTTTGGAGGTCTGACAAGCAAGGATCGTAGTATTGTCAACTTTTAAGATGTCCAGAACTTATTCCGAACGTCTGATGATGTTCAAACTGCAGCTGCCTTTCCTCCGCCAATCGTGCCTCATCTATTCAACCACCCCAACCACTCACGATGTTCGCTGGGTGGTTGGAGAAATCGACGGCCAAAGCAAAACAAATGAGGGATGTTTAAAACGAAGGCTGGAGAGATGATCATTATCTTCTCCCCCGTACTACGAGGATCATTCTCCACCGTGAAGGAGGCAAGCACCATGGATGCTGCATGCACTATGCAAGAAGCATGAATTGTGGACCGCACGTTCAGCAGCACCGTGCACACACAACCAACCTCGCACGTGCTGTGTGCACGCCCGCATGCCACTGCCTGGCCTCTTCCTCCTCCTCTCCTTATCTTCTTCTCCACTGGCAGTAAATGAACCCAAAGTTGCAGCTGCCTCCTTGCTTCATACAGCCATTACAAGCACCCAAACTCACCGTCGACCTTGCCATTCTCCTTGTCTCATGCCCCCGACCCCCGTGCGCCCACTAGCTGCCAACCACGATGCCCGCGAACGCCACCTACCATCAACGTGGCTAATGTTCACCTCCGCCGTCCAGCCACATCCAACCACCTCCGGTCACCGCGTCACCATCATCACGTAGCCCTCGTCGAGACGTGCCTTCCCACAGAGCAGCTCCTCCGACGAAGCCTCCGCGCGCACGCACCAAGGAGAGAGACGAAATCCCCTATTTTTCTCCATATTAATAATTACATAAAATGTCATTGCAAAAAACACTATTCATTTATTTTCTTATTTAATATAATATAGTAAATTTGCATGGACATCCCTTGCTTAAATTTGAATTACACATGATTGATTTCTTCTTATGAATGACATACAAATGAGATATTGGTTATAGTAAATTGGTGTCATTAGGTAGGAGATTAATATTAACATTGTTTTCTATTACCAAGGTCATTATTTAGAATATTATATTATGGTAATTTTGCATATAAACACCTGCATTCCTGATTAATTATTTAGATTAAGAGTTTATGTGAGAAAGTGAGTTGTAATAATTAGTATGTACATTTGATGATATTCTTGAACAAATAAGACCTTCAATAGGCTAATTCCTCTTTGTGGAGACAACCTAACTATTTTCGTGGTTAGATTCTGAGAATTAAAATGTTTTGAAAAGCAATTTTCTACCACGCAACAAATTATAATGACACGACATTTTATGTTAAAGTTTTCAATAAAAATGAAAATCGCTCTATCAAATGGTGCCATTGCTGGGGAGAAAACACACCTATTAATTTTTTCAGGAATTTTATACTTTTTTATGCTATTTTAAAAGCTTTTCTGAATTATTGACATTGGTTCTCTTTGTGTGCACGAATCGAACGGCGAACATGGCGAGCGCACATGGCGGAGACGATCATTTTGGTGGACCTTAATGCCACCTAAAGGGCAACAACAGGAGCACGTGGGCCTTGATCCCACATGTGTGGCAGGAGGATTGGCGACTGGAGATCTGTTTATACTTAGATTAGGCTAGATAGACCTTAGACATTTAGTTTTTGTCTTGTGGACCCATATTGGGTATTTTCGGGAGCGTGTTCCCATTTTATTTAGATTATAGGATTATTCAAATTGTTTGAACTACATGTTGGTTTGTTAGTTAGATTAGGTTTGCTTACTTATTATTATTAAAAAATATATATATATTCGAGCTGCCTGCTAGAAGCTACATATCTATAGGGCGACCATCTAGTATTGAATGGGCAGCATCTAGCTTTTTTTTTTGCATTGTAAACATCCTGCATTGAAGAGAGATGGAGTAAGGTACGTCTTTTTTTTTGCATTAGTTATCTGCACACGCATTGCATTTGGACATAATTAAAGAAGCCCATTTAAGCTGATTTGAAAATATTAATCAAGTGGTCACATTATTTCTTGAAAAGAAAGAAAAATATACAGGAAGTGTTTGAATAACGTGACTGCGATTTTCAAAAGGAAAAATCACTTTTCGCGGTGTGATGCACACTTCCTGCACTGAGCACGCACTATAGGCACTACACTAGAACTTGGACCCTTAAGGCTATAGGCATTAATCTCTTTATCGGTGCAAACCCTCCTATCTCGCTTTGTGATGGTAGTATTAACTTTTGCCCGAGTGACTTGATACTCTGACGGGGACACCCCTTAAAGGAATTCAAGGATAGTTAAGAGGCACCGCTAACGCAATGCCTCAAAGGAACGGTTCGCTTTACTTGCATCCCTTGGTTCCATCCTTGGAGTACCTTTTTACTTGAGCATTAGAGAATATCATCACAGCAAAGGGCATAATTGCTTGACAACTTGATTGATCACCCAAAAATGACTAACAATAACCTCAACCTTCTTAACAGTCGTTGACCAGAAATTTCAAGTGTCTCATTTCTCTTATACCACTTACGTGGGAACAGAGAAACACTGCCTTGACTATATTTGGCCAAGCTGAAGAGATTGGAAGAGGACCTAAAGAATTTTAAATCAACAAAAGACCTCTTGCCTTGTGTTTGCTTGGTGTGTGTATGATAGAGCTCTCTAGGAAGTTTTCTGTTTTAAGCTAAGTCCTAAGAGAGTTAAAACATTTAATTGAAAGAAGTGGACTATCCTTACTCCTATCACTTTAACCAAGATCCCATGCCCCAAGCATATCCATCCTTTGATGGGTACAGTGATGATTGCACCGCAAAAATACACCTGCAATTGTGCAATCTTGTGCTATTTTCTAGCTTTACCAGTGCATATTAGGGTTCCATAGTCGCATTTGTAAAAATACATGCATGCATGCATTTAATTGAGAGGGGAGGAGAATAAAATAAATGGCCTCACAATTCACATTTTCTTCAAGTGCTGCTTCGCAATATTTCAATCTCCATTTTTATTTCTTTTTGATTTTGAAATCTTTCTTCCCACGGCTGCTAAGCATGGCCTCACCTTCTCCTCACGCCATGCTCTGCAGCAGGCCCTTCCCTACGGCAGCCTCTCCCTCCCATGAGCAGTGCATGAGCCAAACACAGCCAGGGCATGGCTGTGCATGGCTTTCTTCTTCTATAAATAGAGGGTGTCTTCTTCTTCTTCAAGCTAGCCTAGTCCTCCATGAAAAGAACCCGCAGCTCCACTTCCTTCCTTCCAGGCCACCATCTCCTCCCTCTCCCTCCACACGCCGACCCTCCTCCTCAGAGGAGACACCCGACGGATAGGAGCACCTCACGGTGGTGCACAACCACCACCGTGAGTCCACCACCTCCTAGCTCACCATAGAGCTGGTGGGCATGGTAGCTCTTCCCTGATTTCTTCATTTTCAGCCATTACCGCAAGCTTCAAAGCTGTGAAGCTCCACCGGCCACCGCACGCCCTATAGCAGTTGACCGAGCCCCACAGCAGCAGCAGCAAGGCGACAGTAGTGCAAGTAGGCCTTCTGCATGCGCCGGCAGGAGCCCTTGCCTCCTTCTCTTTCGCACTACCCTCGCCTCTAGCTTCTTCGTGTAAGTGCCTGTCGCGCTCTCTCTTCCGCAACCGGCCACTGCATGCCACTGTAGCAGCTGACCAAGCTTCCCGCGCACCCCAGCCAACACCCAGTAGCCACCGCGCGCTCTGTCGTGCCCCTTCGCTCGCGAGCCCGCCCTCTCCGCGTGCTCTGTCGTGACATTCCATCCGTAAGCCACCAGCCTGAGCCACTCCACCGCGCGCGTCGAGCCATCTGCACTCACGGCACCGCTTGCTCCAGGTTACACGGCACGGCCTTGCACTGTAGCCACTGTTCACGCCAGTCCGCGGAACACTGTGGCTACAGTGGGGTGACCGGAAAGCTTCTCACTTATCCGGTCACCCGGCGCGCCACAACCTGCGACAGCCCGCTCGCTCGTCTCTGCCCGCATCATCCGCACCCGCCTCCGTACCTCAGCAGTGCCCGCCTCTCCCAGCGCCTGCCTTTGCCTGCTTCTTTCACCGCGTGCACCTGTGAGTGCCAGCGCCTGCTCTCCACGCAGCACAGTGCGCTGCGGCCTCCTCTACGTGCGGCCACTCCCTCCACCACGCTCCTCTCTACGCACATAGGTGCCTGCACGTGCGCATGGAGCCTCCAGACGATGCTTGGTCCTTCAGACGCCTTAACCTTAGCAGTGCCCTCTCTCTCCCGCTCTCTCTCTCTCTCACAACACTCTCTTTACCGACACTTGCACACACATACAGTCACACTTCCACAAACACACACACACCTATACACTATTATATACATATATATATATGTATACATATATATATTGATATATATACATATATTTATATACTTATATCTATATATATATAGTACTTATATAATTAAGTATTAGTATACATATATATATATATATATATCTATATACTTATATATATATATATACATATATATTTACATATATACATATACTTATATACATATATATATATATATATTTATACATATATCTATACATATATCTATATACTTATATATATATATATATACACACATATATACTTACCTATATACATATATTTATATACATATATATATGTATATATATATATACATATATACATGTCTAGCTACATATATCTATATATATATATTACTGTATACATACACATATATATATACATCTATATAGTATCATATACATACATATACATATAAATATATACATATATATATATATATATATATATATATATATATGTATATAGATCTATACATATATCTATCTATACATATAGTTATATATATATATTTACATACCTATATATATATGCATATACATATATACATATATAGCTGCATACACATATAAATGTACTTATATATATATATACATATATATATATACACATATACATATATACATATATATACCTATATATTTATAACCATATATACATATAGATATATTTACATATATACATACATATATATATATATATTTTCACATTACTTACCATACGTGGTATCACGGGAATATCTGCACTAGTTGCTAATATTCCCCAATACAAGCGTACAAAAAGCGTGGTCAAATACATCTTCCGCCATCCTCCTTACACTCCACGCGGCACCTCATCCTGTCGGTTGCGTCTTTCTAGACGACGATCGACTCGACACCGTGCTACACTCCATCTCCACCTCCACCCCCACCCCTTTATACGTATATAGTATATACATATATATCTATACTTTATTTACTTTATTTCTATTTCTCTTGCATGCCAATAAAAAGATAAGAAAAATATAAAAGAGAAAAGATAATCCTTGACTTGCAGGTACTCCATCTTGCGAATAGCAAGACCCATTTTGGAACCCTATTTTGGCCAAAGCCAAGAACCTAATTTTGAGGGTGTGCCTCAAGGACAAAGATTACCAGAAAAAAATCTAAATAGAAAAAACACCAAAAACACAATAAACGAATGGAAGAGACTCGTTGTAGGAAAGGCATAGAAACTTGACTCGTAACCCCACTTCCCTGAGTTCGACCCTAGGCCTAAAAGTGACCAAGATAAAATCAAGTAGGCCAGGTTAAAAATTTTTGTAAAGAGATGGTTAGGTTCGATTTAGGTTAACCACTATACGCACTTCAACGATAAAATCACCATATTAACAACCTATTCGAGTCCGACACCACACCTTTTCTGGCACCGTTGCCGGGGAAGTGCACCTTCAAGTAAGTTTTTACTCCATTCCTGTAATTTTTCTCTTCTCACACCCTTCTCTTCACGGGTGCTTTCGTTTTTGGTGTGCAGGTAAACCTGTTGCAAGGAGAAGACAGGCAGACGAAGTCGGAAACGTGGGCAGATCCAAGGTCGGAATGAGAGCGTGAAGACGCCGACACCGCATTGGAGCTTCGCACACGTTGTCGAATAAGTAGGTTTTCTTTTCTTAGCAACCTAGGTTAACATGCAACCTTAATAAAAAAAAAACTAAAAGAAAAACTAAAAACTAGAAAAGCTTCTTGGGATCTCTTGGGGCAAGTGGATTAAAATTCACTTGTTTGATTGATTGCCTTTATTCCCACCGCCCCAGGATTTCCCACCTTACTTCGCATAGCGAAAATCCAAGAATCTTGATTCTTGAATTTTTTGCTGTGTGAAGTATTCTTTGAGGCAAACATAAAAAGATTGATTGCACCCCTCTTTTGCCTCACTTAACTGCAAATTCAGGATCACATTTTTGGTGGGGAGACTCGGAATTGAGTTGATTCCAACCCCACCACGACTTTTCAACTTGCCTAAGATTCGATCTCGAATAATTCAACCCCAATAATTTGATTTTCTTTATCTTTTGGTTGAGCCCTGTGTGGAAACCTTTCTGGTGATTGGGAGCACTTGAATTGAAGTGCTTTGGCTCCCTTTCACAATAATCTAAAATTGATTCGTGCATCCACACATGGAAATCTCCATTTAGGGTAGCCCATTGCATTGTAGCATGCATTAACCAACTGATATTGAAGAAGGGTTTGTTGGGCTTAGAAGAAAACTTGTATTCTCTCAAAACCCGGAGATTGGTTGAATTGGTATTTCAGTGAAATCCTAAAATTCATAGTACTTAAGGCTGAACTCTAAAAGCCATTCACCAATTAAAAACTTCAATTCGGGGAGATTTCCCTGTTGCATGCTTGTTTTACACACTCTGAAAATCAATCACTTGGGCATTACCCGTAAACAATGCCCTTCACATTCCAAAAGCACTTGACCCTAAGCCTCTAACTAAAATTGGTAGTAACTTGACCCTTACTAAGGATTGGAGGTCTAACTACCTGCGTGTAGCGTCTACATGCTGGTGAGGGTTCCCGCGTGCTATCAGGTGTCTAAGACTGGGGCAAACGGCCTTTCAATCTGGCCCGGTGGTTCCACAGTGCTCACATTCAGTTCCGTAGTCCGTGATAGTAGGTAACTTAGATCTTTAGGTCTAAGGGCACACTGTAGAGGTTAGGAATTTGATTGAATTGATTTGTCATCAAGTGTACCTTTGCGGTGTCATTTCTCTCATCTCTTTTCCCTTCTTATCTCCCCAATTCTTCCTACGGTAGTGCATGTTTGGGAGGAGGCCATAAAACCCTGAACTATTTGAATTGCCTAATAAATTTAGAAAAGAAATCAAATCGTCCTCCTCCTCCATAAACATGGCTACACGCCCACCCCCAAATCCCGAGGGAGGAAACCACCCTCAGAACCCACCTGGTGGTGGAGCCTTAGATCCCATAACTTACCTCCAAGCCCAAATGGAAATGTATAATGAGCAAATGGAAGCCATTCGGGAAATATTGGAGGAAATGCAGAACCCTCCCGAATGGGAGGAGCCTAGGTCTGTAAGCTCTTATTAGAATCCCACTGCTACAGAGACCATAGGACAAATTCGGGACCCCATGGGCGGGGACGACTTTGAATTGAAACCGAACATAATTGGCCTAATAAATTTTCACTTCCATGGTCTTGCAAGTGAAGATCCTTTTTTCCACTTGGAAGACTTAACCCAATTGGTTGAAATCGTTAAACCAAGAAATATTGGGTTACCTATAGTCCTCATGAAAATGTTCCCATTTTCATTGCGGGATAAAGCGTTGCAGTGGCTACGCACCCTTAGAAGAACCATCCACTCTTAGGAAGAGATGTGAACAGCATTTCTCAAGAAGTTCTTCCCAATCTGGCAAAATAATGCGCTTCGCCGTGCTATCACTTCCTTTATGCAACAAAATGGCAAACAATTTCATGAGGCATGGGAGAGGTATAACGACCTCCTCAGGAAGTGTCCGCACCACAGTCTTCCTAAGTGGCATATAGCCCAGATTTTCTACTACGGGCTAAATGAGACTTTGAAGCAGATTGCAGATGCTTCTTGCGGAGGGAACTTTATGAATAAAGACGAGAATGGAGCATTTGAATTGTTTGAAAATATGAGTGAAAACTCAATGAACAATGCTTCTATTGTCGCCTTTAATCGTACCAACCAGCCTCGAAATGTCCACGAAGTTGACACGGGACCCTCCCAATCATCCACTGATCTAAGCCTTATTGCTCAAAAACTGGATGAAGTCTTCGTCATGCACAAGAAGTTGGACGAGCTTCTGGCCAACCCTGCCCGATCTATGGCAAATACCCCCACTTCAACACTTCGTCACAATTCCAATTCTTCCAACACCAGCCTTATCCCGAGAAACCCTGTAAGACCTTCCTTACCGAGTGTCGCGTCGAGCGACTTGGTAAGTCATGTGGAACTGGCTTCTGTGAGCCAGTATTTCGACACGGAGGACCAAGCCTCCATGTGCTTGGACGCATATTTACATGCGGACACGTCTTCTGGCATAGAAGACACTTGCGCCCTGGGGAACAACCCGTTCTCTACCACGTATAACCCAGGGTGGCGAAATCATCCAAACTTCGCATGGTCCAACAACCCGCGTGCCAAAACCCTGCGGGTGGACCAATGCGACCGTTTGCACCCGTCATTCCAAGGGCCCAGTCTAATCCTATGGCAAATCCGCCATCAGGCCCTTGTGTACCGCAAACCGGGCATGCATCAAGTCCTCTTGACAAATTGATGCGAATGATGATGGAAATGTCAAAGCGCCATGAAGAGAACATGACCTCTCTTCAGCACCAATTGACGTAGCAGAATGCTGAGATCAGTCAACTAAGCATGACGACTCGATCTCAGGACACTCTTCTCGCCCAACCTGTCCAAACCCATGAAATTTTGTACCCTGTTGTCCTCAACCACAGGTACGACCTTCTCAAGGGCAGGTTCATCATATTCTGCAAGCTTCGAGCTTTCCACCAAGATTTCAGGCTAATCCTGCTGCAGCACCTCACTCTTATGTCCCTATTGCGAACCCTCCTCCACCGTATGATCCCACTGGACCCGCATCTTCCAATGGTATCACTACGAGGAGTGGCAAGCAGACCGTCGATCCGCCTTGACCTGATATTGGCACATCTTCTTCATCGCCCTCTCATTCGGGATGCGCACTACATTCGCTAGAGGGCAATACTCCCAAATTGCTGCTAGAATCAGTCCCATTCCCTGAGGCTCTACTGAAGGAGCCAAAAGGCAAAAAGAAAGATACACAGGCCTTTGATAACCTACGCAATTTGTTCAGGGATGTAGAAATCAAGGTACCCCTGCTCAAGGCTATCGACCACATACCTACTGTCGCCCGATTTTTCAAAGACTACACAACACCCAGGCGACAGTCAAAGAAAACTAAGAATCTGGTGGTTCTCTCGCCTCATTCGAGTTGTGCTATACTGTCAAACCTACCACCGAAGCAGAAAGATCCGGGCACACCACTTATTTCCTATAGCATCCAAGGTTGCAGTTTTAACCGTGCCCTGCTTGATCTAGGATCTTCCATAAATCTCATACCGACCATCATGCTCGAAAAATTTTCCTTTGGAAATCTGAAACCCACCCCTGTCACGTTATAGTTGGCAGATCGCTCTGTCAAAATTTCGAAGGGTGTGGCGGAGGACGTGGTGGTTGGGGTCAACAGTCTCTGTTTTCCTGTTGACTTGTTTTAGATATGGAAGTTCCTAGTTCACTTTCTGATTGTCCGATCATCCTCGGTCGACCTTTCTTGGCCACAGCCCGTGCCTTTATCGACTGCGAGTCGGGCTGTATTGAGATTGCCATTGGATCTGAAAAGATCAAGTTTAACATCTTCAAGGCAGCCAAGAACTTTGATTGCGATTGTATCGAGCATGACACGTCTGACGAGGACATGGCCGTCAGCGAGGGTATCAGACTAATTGGGACCTATTCTGACTACTGCGGATTACCTGACGACTACCTGATCTACACATACTGTGACGTTCCCCCATCCCTCCCTATCCCCATACCTTCTCCTGACCAGACTTCTGACGAGGTTTTCTCCGCTTCCCGTACCTCTTGGTATGAGTCATATCCGGGCTACTCACCACCGGTCCACACTCCTGAAGACCGGATTGCCCTTTCTTTCCACATCTCTCTCTTTTCCTCCCTCCTCCGTTGTTGTTGTTGAGAGAGATATCTCTCTCTTTTCCTCCTCCTCCGTTGTTGTTGTTGAGAGAGATAAGCCCCTCTTCTTGGCCAATCTGAGGGCCAACTTCTTCCTCCTGACTTGTTTTCTGTTCCACCTGGGACACTCGTCCCAAGAAATACCAAACCTTTCACCATCCACCATCACTTTTCACGCCACTATCACAATCATTTCACTTTTCTCTTCACCACCCACCATCCACCCACCCTACCACCCTGCTGTATACCCTGCACCTCAACTCTCGTTACCCGATCTTCCGTCCTTTCTCTACCTTTCCCTGCATGCATACGAGGACATAGCATTGTTTGGCATGGGGGGGTGGATAGGCATCCATAGGATCTGGGTATTTTATGGTATCATGCAGTTCCCTCCTATTTATAAATATGCAAGAAAAAGAAAAAAAATATAATAAATATAATGATAATAATAAATGGTGTTTAGTAATGATCTGAAGACTGAAACAAAAATGCAATAAGTGTTTATGGATATTCAACCGCTATTTTGAAGACTTTCCAGGCCACAGAAGCTTGATTCGCTCAGGCTCGGCTTAATTCACTTGAGTATTGACAAGATAGATCGAAATCTCTCCTAACTAAGGACGTATTCTTGTACCTGAGACACCAGTACAGGATTCGTTGGGTTGCTTCTACTTGAGAGCTTAAGTAAACTTGGTTCACACTACACATATCAGGAAAGACTAGGTGAACATAAGATCCAACCCTAGTGTTCATTAGGGAAGGTGGAGTCCTTACCTGTGCGCGCAGGTAGACTTTTTATCCCAGGCTTTAGTCTTGCATTTAGGAGCGACTCTTTCCACCAAGAAAGAACTCTTCCACCAAAAAGAAAAGTGTGCTCCTCCAAATAATGTTGTAAGAGATATACTGACATGTGTTTCAAAAAAAAAAAAGAAAAAGCAAATGAGTCAGTATATCTCACAAATATCTGTAAAGACCTCACCCTAAAAAAAGTTCTTCAGGGCAAGTTGCAAATACCCTGTTTCCCTGTGAGACACAAATGTCAGAAAATGGGAGTTGAGTTTTCCGTCATCTTCTTAAGGGTCAATCCGAAAACACGAGCTGAAACTTGGACCAACCTTTGCTTAAAAATTCGTGAAACTATGGGCTTGAGTCTTAATGTTCATCTGGTCAGTCTTGATCCTTCATTATGCACCAGCCATAATCTCTTGAGCTCTTGAGTACAGCAAAAACCTCCTGGATCCTGGAAATCGTACTTAAGGTTTAAATATCAAGAGTCCTGGTTAGCCGAGAGATGATCTATGTCATGTGAGACTTAAAGTACTAGTAGTCTTCTCTACAATTGGTTCTCACAATATCCAACAATAAACACACCTATGTTTCCTCAAAAGAAAATCTTCAGCTAAAGATCATTTCTAAATACAACACAAAAATGTTTTGCTAGGGACTAGCAAAAGATAGGCATGGGGGTATGATTGCACCACAAAAATACACCAGCAATTGTGCTATCTTGTGCTATTTCCTAGCTTTACCAGTGCATATTAAGGTTCCATAGTCGCATCTGTAAAAATAAATGCATTCATGCATTTAATTGAGAGGGGAGGAGAATAAAATAAATGGCCTCGCAATTCACATTTTCTTCAAGTGCTGCTTCGCAATATTTCCATCTCCATTTTTATTTCTTTTTGATTTTGAAATCTTTCTTCCTGCGGCTGCTATGCATGGCCTCACCTTCTCCTTGCGCCATGCTCTGCAGCAGGCCCTTCCCTGTGGCAGCCTCTCCCTTCCATGAGCCGTGCATGAGCCATGCACAGCCAGTGCATGGCTGTGCATGGCTTTCTTCTTCTATAAATAGAGGGCATCTTCTTCTTCTTCAAGCCAGCCTGGTCCTCCACGAAAAGAACCCGCAGCTCCACTTCCTTCCTTCCAGTCCACCATCTCCTCCCTCTCCCTCCACACGTCGGCCCTCCTCCTCAGAGGAGACACCCAACAGACAGGAGCACCTCACGGTGGTGCACAACCAGCATCGTGAGTCCACCATCGCCCAGCTCACCAAAGAGCCGGTGGGTGTGGTGGCTCTTCCCTGATTTCTTCGATTTCAGCCATTACGCAAGCTTCAAAGCTGTGAAGCTCCACCAGCCACCGCACGCCCTGCAGTAATCGGCCGAGCCCCACAACAGCAGCAGCAAGGCGGCAGCAGCGCACGCAAGCCTTCCACGCGTGCTTGCTGGCGCCCTTGCCTCCTTCTCTTTCGCACTGCCCTCGCCTCCATCCTCTTCGCGCAAGCACCCTATCGCACTCTCTTCCGCAACCGGCCACCGCGCACCACTGCAGCAGCCAACCAAGCTTCTTGCACACCCCAGCCAACACCCGTAGGCCACCGCGCGCTCTGTCGTCCCCTTCGCTCGCGACCCAGCCCTGTCCGCATGCTTTGTCATGACATTCTGCCTGCAAGCCACCACCCGGAGCCACTCCATCGCGCGTGCCGAGCCGTCTGCACTCACGGCACCGCTTGCTCCCGATTATGCGGCCCGGCCTTGCACTGTAGCCACTGTTCATGCCAGTCTACGTAACACTGTGGCTACAGTGGGGTGACCAGAAAGCTTCTCACTTATCCAGTCACCCGACGCGCCGCAACCGGCCGCAACCCGCGCACGCATCTTCGCCCGCGTCGCCCGCACCCACCCACGTACCTCAGCAGTGCCCGCCACTCCTATCGCCTGCCTTCGCCTGCTTCCTTCACTGCGTGCGCCTGCGAGTGCCAGTGCCTGCTCTCCACGCAGCACGGTGCGCTGTGGCCTCCTCTATGTGCGGCCACTCCCTCCAACGCACTCCTCTCTACGCACATACGCGCTAGCACATGCACGTGGAGCCTCCAGACGACGCTTGGTCCTTCAGATGCCTTAACCTCAGCAGCGCCCTCTCTATCCCGCTCTCTTTCTCTCTCTCACTCTATCTCACAACACTCTCTTTACCGACGCTTGCACACACATACACTCACACTTCCACACACACACACACACACCCTTATACACTATTATATACATATATATATTGATATATATACATATATTTATATACATATATATATATACTTATATCTATATATATATAGTATTTATATAATTAAGTATTAGTACACATATATATATATATCTATATACTTATATATATATATACATATATATTTACATATATACATATACTTATATACATATATATATATATATATATTTATACATATATCTATATACTTATATATATATATATATACACACACATATATACTTACCTATATACATATATTTATATACATATATATATATATATATATATATATATATATATATATATATATATACATATATACACACCTACATACACATTTATATATATCTATATAAATATACATACATATATACATATATATCTATACAACTATATATATATATATACATATATACATATCTAGCTACATATATCTATATATATATTTATTACTGTATACATACACATATATATATACATCTATATAGTATCATATACATACATATACATATAAATATATACATATATATATATATAGATCTATACATATATCTATCTATACATATACTTATATATATATATTTACATACCTATATATATATACATATACATATATACATATATAGCTACATACATATATACATATACTTATATATATATATATACATATATATATACACATATACATATATATATATATATATATACCTACATATTTATAACCATATATACATATAGATATATTTACACATATACATATATATATTTTCACATTACTTACCATATGTGGTATCACGGGAATATCTGTACCAGTTGCTGATATTCCTCGATACACGCGTACAAAAAGCATGGTCACATACATCTTCCGCCATCCACCTTACACTCCACGCGGCACCTCGTCCTGTCGGTTGCATCTTTCTAGATGACGACCGACTCGACATCGTGCTGCACTCCATCTCTGCCTTCACCCCCACCCCTTTATACATATATAGTATATACATATATATCTATACTATATTTACTTTATTTCTATTTCTCTTGCATGACAATAAAAAGATAAAAAAAATATAAAAGAGAAAAGATAATCCTTGACTTGCAGGTACTCCATCTTGAGAATAGCAAGACCCATTTTGGAACCCTATTTTGGCTCAAAGCCAAGAACCTAATTTTAAGGGTGTGCCTCAAGGACAAAGATTACCAGAAAAAATCTAAATAGAAAAAACACCAAAAACACAATAAATGAATGGAAGAGACTCGTTGTAGGAAAGGCGTAGAAACTTGACTCGTAACCCCACTTCCCTGAGTTCGACCCTGGGCCTAAAAGTGACCAAGATAAAATCAAGTAGGCCAGGTTAAAAATTTTTGCAAAGAGATGGTTAGGTCCGATTTAGGTTAACCACTATACACACTTCAACGATAAAATCACCATATTAACAACCTTTTCGGGTCCGACACCAAGTGACAATTCATGGGATCATTCTTATTCTTATCTTGAAAGCATTGGCCCAATAGTTCCCACTGTTGAGCAGAGCTTAGGAGTGGGATTTTCCAACCCTGGAATCCCTACTACTATGCAATGACCCAACCCTCCCACCCTTCATGATTTTCCGTATCAAGGTTGGATCGATACCCCTAGGCAACTAGAGCCTCAGATTGACTATCCTCTCCAATCTGATAGTACTAGCCTCTCCTCTTTTATGACAAAAATGCAAAAACAACAAAAGGAAATGATGAAATCCATGGGAGAGATGTTGAGGAATAGTCAACAATTGAACAATGAAATTAAACAGCTTAGCTACGCCCTTCCCAGTAATTCTGATCCCTACTTATACGACTGTGATAATAAAAATAATTCTAAGGAAACCAATGACAATAGGGATCCCATTTTACATAGCTATCACTTAGACTCTCCCAATGAGACAGCCACTAGAGGAGAACGATCCTAGTGATTATCCACCCGAGCTATATTGGAGTCAACAGAAAGGGATGATGGTACCTCTTGAGGACCTTGACCATAATGACAGTATTTTCCTTACCCCTGATAACCTGGGTCAAGGTTGTATTGTTCCTATCACTTCCCCTACTAATTATCTAGTGGAATCCCATTCTACCCTTAGTGAGCCTAATCCTAACCCTCCACTTAGGGAATCAACACCTACCATTCAGCATCTTGAGGATTTAAATGCACCCAATGAAGGTGACCCTAAGGGAATGGAGGATGAATTAGATCAATTTTGGTCTCAAGGATATAAAGAGTCTATTTTAGAGGACAAGGATGCCCCAATGGAGGAACCCAGACTAAAAATCTAGAGTGAATCACAAGGGGATTATTTATTATTTGAGGATTTACCCCTAGAGGATATAAAGAATATGGTGAAATCCAGATTCCTCCCTTCTTTTGAGAGTCATCCTCCATCAAACCAGGTGTTGATATTCGAGGAGGACAAACACAATAGTGAGAAGCCTAGGGGAAACTCTCGGTGACAAACCACGTCAATTGAGGATTTATGCCCCGAGAAGAACAAAGAATTGCAAGATATAGGCTTACTCCAAAACATTAAGATGGATCCTCCGTCAGAAATAATTGATGATACTGAAGCAACTCCTTTCTTTACTAATGAATCACATATACTCCCCGATAAAAATTTAAGTAAACCAAAAGAATTCGGTGATGAGATTAATGATAATGATTCTATTGTTTCGACCCTACCATCAAAGGAATATAATTTGGAGTCCACCATTGATTCACATATACTGGAAGGTGAAAATATGACTCCGATCATTACTGCTAGGCAAGGTGATATGAATTTTTCTACAATTGTTAAGGAGAATACACAATAAGAATCGTTGTTGGAATTGGACCTGACACCGACTAAGCCCTCATTGGACTTAATCATTACCTTCCAACACTACAAACAACCCTTACACTCCCTAACCGATCCTTGGCTCAGATCTCTGCTCATGTACATTCTTTCTGGAGAACATATCAGGCCAGTACATCCTCGGGTAGAATGGCGAGTGTGGATTGATGCTTGTACTTTTAGTGTCACCATTTAAGGGTTTGAAATAATAATGTTTATATCTTTTAAAACCCATCCTGCTTTGGAAGATCCTTGTTGTCCTCCACTTATTCAGTTTCGGGAGGTCCCTTTCCATATTCCTTTTGTTATTCCTAGACCTCCCAAGGTAGCCAATGAGGTTCTCCGCTTTCATGTCTTCTGGCGAGCATTGGAATCACGCTGCATCATTAGGTTCCCAACATCCATGGCTACCTGTTTTCTAGGCCCGCGCTGTTACACATATTTTTAGGGCCAAGCTTTTTCTGCCTGGAACCAAACTTACAGGTTCCTTATAAGTCTGGTTGCTAACAGAAAATGCAGCGTTTGTTGGGAGGCAACCCAGCATTCTGAATAACACCGTCATTAGGTGATTTCCTTCCTTTCTCCCCCTGTTTTAATTTTACAATGAGGACATTGTAAGATTTAGGCATGGGGGGGTGCATTTTGCATTTAGGAAGTATTCATGCATTTAGGTTAGCATATAAAAAAAAAAAATTTCTTTTCTTGAGCTGAATAGGTTAGTCCCTAGCAAAACATCTTTGTCATGGAAGTGTCACTAAAGACTTTTCTTCTTAAATTGTTTGTTAAGTTTAGAATCCAGTACATTTACTTCACTTACATGTAGACTGGGTAATGGATCTTTGAAGAAAATCAATAAACATTTTTAGTTTACTGAACCCTTGGACAGTTAATAAGGAGCCGGGCATACTATATTCTAGTGGATCTACCACATATTTGTGAGAAGAAAGTAGAGCGATTACTAGTGCGCTAAATCTAGTGCAAGGACTCTTAAGTTTTGGACAATTAAATGATGATACTTTAGAGTTAGTCATAGTTTTCGCTCTCTATTCCTGTGTGTGTACATTGTGTGAATTCTTGAGAGTCACTAAATAAGGCAGATACACAGAAATTGAGTCTTAATAAAGCTATGACTATGGTGGATGGTTACGACCGTTTTTCATAGAGTCCTCGGCTGAAGGAGGGTAATAGTGTCAAAGGTTAGAAATATGCTTGTCCTATCCATTCTTTCCCAGTGCCGAGATTAGGCACTTCCACCAAATAAGCCACACAATATCCTCTTGACCATCATCATCCCTAATAATGCCTCATAAATAAAAGTCTACGTCATGTTATGGTGACTTATGAAGAAAGAATAAGAAGGAAAAAAAAGAAACAATTATAAAAAAAAGAAGACAAAAAAAGAGAAAAAAAGAAGAAAAGAGAGAGAGAAAAGAAAAAGAAAAGAGTCCAAGTTTATAATTTTATCTTCATGATGATGTTTTTGAGGCATGAAAAACACTCACCGCGATCCACCAAATATGACCCATACCTATCTTTCAGTGTTTCTGATCGTCCGAATACTGGCTGAGGACTCTAACTTAGTTGTAGAGTTATTAGGACTTTAGTTGAAGTGTGAATGCCATGTGAGGCCACCAAACAACGAGTACACTTACTAAATCTGGCAAGATTTGTGATCTCAAAAAGAAAAGAAGGAAAAGAGTGAGCACAAAGGAATATCAACAGACCACAGTTGTTTAGCCTCTCTCCGAGTTGACTTGTTTAATAGTCTAGAGATCTAGAGTCTGTAGTACTAGATTACATGTAGCACCAGATGAGTGTGTGCCACCAAATACAAAGCCATTCGACTCGATATCTTTGACTTAAGCTAAAAAGCTGAGGTCAAATTTACAGATTATTTTCTACTTTATCCCCTAGGGAAGTAGTTGCCTATCCTAATAGAAATGTTTACCAAGGGATAAGTATGAATTGTAAATGTAAATTGGCTTTTCACTTGGATCCGTTACCTAGGCTATATCACTTCACATTTGTCTACATCTCTAAATTTTTGGAATAGAAAAAGAAGAAATCTTTTTGGTGACTTCTATTGTTTTTCACTTTTTGCTAGGGACAAGCAAAACTTAGGCATGGGGGCATTTGATAAGTCCACTTTTGTGGACTATTATTTAGCCTAAGTACTATTTAATTATTTGTTCTTAGTTGTTAATTAATTAGGAGTTATATGACAATTCACCTTGGCCTACATTTAAATTTATGCGTTAATTTTACATTTAATAGCATATGATATGATCTATTTGATGAATGCAGACTAGGTACGAGAGTCAGACATCCATTGTTGCTTCTAGAAGACATCCTGAATTGAGTTTGGATGCGTGACGAGCAGGGATCGTAGTACTTCAACTTTCAAGACATCCAGAACTTATTCTGGACGTCTGATAATGTTCAAACTGCAGTGGCTTTTCCTCCGCCAACCATGCCACATCTATTCAACCACCCCAACCACTCACGATGTTCATTGGGTGGTTGGAGAAATCGATGGCCAAAGCAAAACAAATGAGGGATGTTTAAAACGAAGGCTGGAGAGATGATCATTATCTTCTCCCTTGCCCTATGGGGATCATTCTCCACCGTGAAGGAGGCAAGCACCATGGATGTTGCGTGCACTATGCAAGAAGCGTTTATTGTGCACTACGTACTCCTCTCACCGCTCTCACCTCCAGCCGCTGTCCTCACCGCACGTAGCGCCCTCACCGCCAGCCGCTGCCTTCACTGCGCGCAGTACCCTCACCGCCAACCGCTGCCTTCACTGCGCGCAGCACCCTCACCGCCAACCGCTGCCTTCACCACGTGCAGTGCCCTCATCGCGCATAGCACACCATGCACCACCAGCCCTCGCCTACACCAACTCACCACGCAATTGCACCAGCAAGCATGCGCTCGCTGCACGTTCAGTAGCACTGTGCGTGCACAACTAGCCCCGCACACACTGTGCACTCCCGCAGGCCATCTCCTGGCCTCTTCCTCCTCCTCTCCTTCATCTTCTTCTTCTCCATCGGTAGCAAAGGAACCCAAAGTTGCAGCTACCTCCTCACTTCATACGGCCATTACAAGCACGAAAACTCACCACTGACCTCGCCATTCTCCTCGTCTCACGCCCCCGACCCCCATGCACCCACCAGCTGCCTGCCATGACACCCACAAACGCCACCTGCTGTCGATGTGGCCGATGTTCTCCTCCACCGTCCGGCCACGTCCGACCACCTCCAGCCACCGCGTCCCACCATCACATAGCTCTCGTCGAGACGTGCCTTCCCGCAGAGTAGCTCCTCCGACGAAGCCTCCTCGCGCATGTACCAAGGAGAGAGATGAAATCCCCTGTTTTTCTCCATATTAATAATTACAGAAAATGACATTGTGAAAAACACTATTCATTTATTTTTTGATTTAATATATTGTAGAAAATTTGCATGGACATCCCTTGCTTAAATTTGAATTACACATGATTGATTTCTTCTTATGAATGACATACAAATGAGATATTGGTTACAGCAAATTGGTGTCATTAGGTAGGAGATTAATATTAACATTGTTTGCTATTACCAAGGTCATTATTTAGTATATTATATTATGGTAATTTTGCATATACCACCTACATTCCTGATTAATTATTTAGATTAAGTGTTTATGTGAGAAAGTGAGTTGCAATAATTAGTATGTACATCTGATGATATTCCTGAACAAATAAGACATTTCAATAGGCTAATTCCTCCCTGTGGAGATGACCTACCTATTTTCTTGGTTAAACTCTGAGAATTAAAAAGTTTTGAAAAGCGATTTTCTACCACGCAATGAAATATAACGACACTACATTTTATGTTAAAGTTTTCAACGAAAATGAAGATCGCTCTATCACCTTCCACTACACGGGAAAAAAATGAAGAACAGTGACTGGGTGGTCCTTTATGAGAAGATTTCGGGTCATCTTGTAGGGTGGTGTGGTCGCTATCTATTAAAAGGGAGGAGATTGGTGATTGCATAGCAATCATGGGTCCTAATCAACCTAAATAATGTTTCAACCTAGCTTAATTTGTGGATATTGCACTCATATCTTACATATCATGCATTGCATCAGTCTATTTAGAATAAGATGAGATATCCTACTATTTAATGATTTTAGTTACCATTTGCAGGTAATAAAGTGATCCATGATGGAGATAGTAGAATAAGGCAATAAAGGAAGAAGACTGATCCAGATAAGAGGAGTGAGGAGGATAGCCTTATCCCTACCCTTAAAAACCCTAGGACAGCCTTCCCAAACCCAAAATGACCTCCATTAGGGCACCTTAGACTCAAAACCCAACATGGATAGCACTATCCATGTTCTTATCCACCCTATCCCTCTCCCAAACACTTAGGAACCAAAACCCACCTTAGAAAACCTAAAACCCACTCTCGAGCACCTTTCAGGATGTCTAGACATTTGGTTGGACGTCTGATTTTTGCAAAATAATAATCCAGGAAGCTAAAACTCATACTGACACAGAATTGGACGTCCAATTTATTGTCCAGACATACAATTTTGTAGTATAAGATGTCTCACACTATCTTGGATGTCTGATACTTCTGTCTGGTACATGATTTTGGTGCTAGAAGCCTGATCTTGCCTATTTTGACCTAGGAACCCCATCGGATACCCTAGGAAACCTATTTAGATACCTCTCAAGCCTAGTCCACTATCCATAGCCCTACTTATCCTATCCTTAACCCAATTGATCCATCCCATACCTAATTAGGTGCATCTACAGTTGATTGGGTGCACTTGATCCCAATTAGATCCACCCAGGATCTAATTGACTCATACCTATTAGGGTTACCCTAGCCTAATCACATACACACATCCAATTATACTTGACCTAGACCTAATTAGGTTCATTCCTATCTAATTAAACTTTCCTAAGCCTAATTAGGTCCACACCCACTTAATGTAGGTTAACCCAACCTAGATTCACAAAACCCACTACCCTAGTCCACGAAAATTACACCTACACATACATACACTTTCCTAAATCCCACTTGCCCATTCTAGCCCTCAATAGTTGGTCACCAACCTAGATCCTACATTGGTGGCACTTGCTATTTTGGGAGCCACCAAAAGTGGTGACCCATTTGAAATGGAGAGGCTTTCCCATAAAAACCAAGGAGAGAAGAGAGCCACGAAATTCATTCACTCTCCCATCCATTCTCCTCCTACTTGCGACACCCTTCCACCCTCCAAAACCATAGGGCCATCATCCTCCTCCAAGGCCCCCTCCATGGATGGCTAAAGAAGAAGCTCCTCCAAGGCATCTTCATGTGGGCGACAAGAAGGAGAGCCCTAGGGTGCAACACCCTCTTCTCCTCTCTTCACTTGGGCGTGTCCTTTCTTCTCCATAGAGAGGACACACCCTTTTTTTATTCTTTTTGGACGGACATGAAGGCTCACCCATAGCCTCTTGTGGCTGGCCATCATTTTTGGTAGGCGTGTAGATAGGTTTGCATACCCAAGGTCTAGCCTACATCCTCACACAAGGCCGATGGCCCTAGTGGCACCTTCCCGGCGTGAGGCATTTCTTCTATTTAAATGCTTTCTAGTATAGATATTGTGTGACATTATTTTGAGTGTTCTATGCATGAATAATAATGTGTGATTGTCTTCAAGTCTGTTTGCCTATCCCTTTTCAAAATAAAAATCAAAAACACAAAAAGATAAAAAAAATTATTACTTTAGATTAGATTTAGGTGAGATTAAGCTGATCCAAATCTCGACTTATTTTCACGCCTCCCAAAGACGAATGATCAGGACTCAAGTTTCCAAAGGAATAAAATCCATTGACTTACGATATTATAAATGTTTTTGTGAAGGGGATTTCATGACTATACTATGACATTATTTTCCAAAAACTCACGATTTCTACGCTTGCCAAATGGAACCATTGCCAGGGAGGCAACGCGCGACTTTAGATTTGGATTTGCTTAGCTTCTCTTTGTTTTGATTGTAGGTCAAGACAAGGTCTGCACACGCATCGACCCGTGGTAAAGACCACATGTTACGACCCGATTCCCGAATCCCTACGAGACACGAGAATCGGACCGACTCGACTATCCCAAGACCTAGTCGTCCAATGAGAAAGTAACCAAAAGAGCAGTAAAATAAACCACATTCACCATGTATATAACTAGCAGTAACAAAATACAGCAGTAAAGAAGAGAAATACTACAGTATACACCACCACAACTGTAAAGAAATAAACATGTACATAAACATGATGCTTACAAGAAAAGAGTACAATGGAAAAAGAAAATACTCACTACAACAGAAGGAAAGTACAATGGGTACTACACAAGTAAAACTACTGGGCTCTGCTAGGCCCAGCACCCTCTGCAGCCACCGACTCTGGCTGCTCAACACCTGGTCCTCAAAAGGTGACAAAGGTGACACATCAGCGAAACACTGAGTTGAGTGGCAACCAAAAGCTAAGAAAACAGTGACGTGGATAGTGGCTGTTATATTCTTAATCTCTTCCTTTATTTTTCCATTAATTTATTATTGAATTATTTCTCAGATCTTTCTCTTGATCTTGAATGTTCCTTGTGGGAACGATCTTGATTGCAGTCTTTTCCAAAAAGTAGAAGTAACACGTGGTGCTCTCCTGGCCAGTAGAGCCCCCTGTGGTGGTCCTACGCTCAGTCAACCACCCTAAGGTCGCTGACAGACATAACGGTGACTACGGCACGCGTGATAAATGCAAGGGTAGCTACCCCGCACTGGCACGCGGTCAGTCATTTCCGTTAATGGGTGCGCCCAAAGCATAGCACGGAACCAGTATAGGGTAGAGCCCTCTCAGTAATAGGGGTCTAGCCCCTCCACAGTAACCAAACAGGGGTCTTGCCCCTCCACAGTCCGCGCACCCTCACCTGACTACCCTGGTTTGCCCAGTGGGCCTAACATGTCGGTGTACGAGGGCTAGAAGAACCCCAGGACCCGTGGGGTAGCTAGTGCTCTCCCTACACTAGTAGCTCTCCTCGGTACTGTGTACACGAGGGCCAAAAGTCAGTACAAAGTGGCCAGACCTAACCCCGGGTCCCTGGGGCGGCTAGCTCCGCTCTACACTAAATAGGGGGACAGTCGCTCTACTTAGTACTCCGTACTCAAGGGTTAGCTCACTTCCCCAATTCTATTCCATTCACTTCCCAGGAGTTCTACTCCTAATTCCCCGTAGGGTTCATGCTCTTTTAACTCAGCCAATTTAGGTTTCATCATTTCAGCTTTATATTCATATAACCCATGTTCTCAACAATAATTATCCATTCATAAACAGGCAACTGTTAACCAATTACAGGCAGTTATCGTTTCCTTTCTACTTTTTCGAGACTGCAATGTATATACATTCAATCTAGTTTTCCAGTCCTAGGATTCATGCCATACCCTAGGATCTATCATTCAATCTAGTTTTCCAATCTTAGGATTCATGCAATACCCTAGGATCTATCATTCAATCTAGTTTTTCAATCCTAGGGTTCATGCAATACCCTAGACTCTATTAATTATTTCACAAGTGCATAATTTTTTATAAATAATTAAAAGGGCCACTCTACCCGCAAAATCAGGAGTACTGGGGGTGTGATCTGCAAGCCCATGTGCCTCCGGAACCCCCAGAGTCACAACGGAATGGGGTCCTAACACGAAGATCAATTACAAGGAGCTACTTAGAACAATATACAATTACTGTAAACAGGTAGAGGAACTAAATCTAAGAACAACAAAACTTGAAACGTGGAAAACAGACTCCGAACGGACCCTAAACGGGTCAAAAATGACAAGTCTATCCAAAATCAGACGTCTGGAACATCTTCCAGATGTCTTAAATGATAGCTCAGGTCATACCTTGATCCTGCGTGATCCTTCAGTCGTCCAGAAGCCCGCTGAACCATCTAGACTTAGTTTCCAGATGTCCGAATGTCACTCCAAACGTCTGGAGAACCTCTCCGTCGTTTGGTGCTGTGCCCAGACATTCAATCTGTGTGGGATGGCATGCCCTTGTGCCTTCCCGAACGAGTCCTGCACACATATGCGGCCGTCGTCAACACGAAGCGATGCAGAAACCTTCGGCTGAATGGCTGCATGGCCATACACGCGAAAGGAGAAGGAAGATAAAAATATCGTACCTTTCAGACGTCTGGACCTTCCTCCAGACGTCTCCTTCGTCGTCTGGACGTATGTAAAGACGTCTAATTCTGGGAAATTTTCCCAGAATCAGGACCTCCTCACCCTCCGCCCACAGCGCACGGCAGTGCCGTGTCGCGCTCGCCTGCTGCCTGAGCTATAGCAGCTCCTCCCCAGTACCACACGCTTGCTACGCACCCGCTGGTTGGCCCTGGCTACTCCGACGAGCTCGCAACCTCGCGATCGAGCTCTCTCTTCCTCTCGCAGCAGCCCCTCCTCCCCACACACTCGCAGCAGCCATTGCTGCGCCCTAACCCACTCACTCTCTCGCTGACAGGAAGAAGAAGAAGGTGGTGGAGTGAGGGTGAGGGAGAGAGAGGGGTGTTTTTGAAGTCCATCGCAGGGAGAGAGAGAGAGAAAAAGGGCTGCATCTGCACGGAGTGAGGAAAGAGAAGAAAAAGGGCGGCGGTTCAGTCTTCGTGTGCATGCGTGCAGACGCAAACCCGTATGCCGAAAAAATTAAATTCTAGACATCTGGGAAGGCTTCCAGACGTCTAACCAGATGCCTGGACCACTTCCCAGACATCTTAAACGACGTTTGATGCCCCGGGTTATAACACCACAGGTATTTTCTTCATCCTCACTTTGTTGCTTTCTTAGGTTAAAAAAAAAATATAATTTATATATATATAAATTCAAATTCAAATTTTTGGATTTGAATTTAGAAAAAAAAAAATTCTTTCTTTGGTGTGTGTTTTAACTTGGAAACTATTTATACACACCAAAGTCAGATTTACAAATCCAGCCAGAAATTGTTGACGATTTTAAAAAATTTATTGTCGTCAAATTAGGCATCCAAAAATCTTGGAATCTAGTCTAATATTAGGTTTCTAAACTAGCTTTCAAGTGCCACCTTTTATTTGGAAAAATTCGCACTATATGAATTTTGAAAATTCATACAGTGGAAGGGGGTCAAAACAGTCTGCACTCAGACTTTATATAACTTTAAATGTTAGTTCTAACCTCTACATAAATCAAATCTCTTTAAAATTTGTGCAGTTGGAAAGCCATTGAAATTTAGTTGTTTCTATAAATTTTCAAGAATTTTTTGATTTCTTTGATATTGTTTCAAACTGCATTTCTCGCAGGGGTCCATCTAGTCTATTTGACCCTCTAAACTATAAAAATTCTTGAAAAATTACACAAAATGGTAGAAATCTTAAAAAAATATTCCCTGAAAAACTTATTAAAAAAAAAAGATCTCTACCAAATTTCATCTTATTTTGATTTATTTACTAATTTGGGGAGTGATTTCAAGTCAGACTAAGGCTTGACTGCTAATTGTTAGAAGAAGCACAAACCCTAGGTGTTTCACATTAGGGTTTAAATTTAGAGACCAAAAATAAACCTGTCTGAGCTTGATTTGTGTGTGATTGCATGAGAGGGGATCTGATTTGATTGGTTATCCACCCCCTCACCCACTTGAACTGAAATTAATTCACATTTCAACCTAGGAAACCAATTAGGTCTATTTCACTTAGTGGTGGTACATTAGGACCATTGGTTTCCTTGATTGGGTCGCACCACTTCTACCTTATTGGACTTAAAAGCATCATATAGACCTATATGATGTTAGGGTTTTCACACTAGGGTAGACCACATTTGCATGTCATACTTAAAGGAAATTCATATAACAAATTGGGACTTGCAAAACTTGTTGTGTGATCCACTACAACCTTGTTTGAATTGACCCAAACAAGGAAAGGCTGAAAGAAAAAAAAAATTAATACAAGCACTTGAACCATAAAATCCACTACACCAATTAAAGCTTGTATTGAAACTCCTTTGTTTGTGCACTTCACACTCTAAATCCAATTTTATGGGCAACACCCCCAAAACGCCCAATCAAATTCCAGGAGCACTCTAAGCCCAAGCCTAAAACTAAGTAGACGTGCCCTAGGTAGGATAATTTACTTGGTAACCAAAACTTAATTGGGTAAAAATCAAGGCCTTGTCTATTTGGACCAACTGGTGACAAGAAGGGTCAGTGTGGTAACCGTGTTAACCTCTAGTGGTGTCTCGCTATGCGGGATGTCCTAGGGGGTCCCACCTTTTTAGCCAGCCAAGTAATTCAAGGGTTGGTTTAACCCAAGTCAAATTCAGGGTACCAAGTTTAGATCCAATTAGGGTATATAATTTAAGGCTAGCTTGTTTGCTTGATTTGGGGCTCTCTCATCTTTCTTCCTAGGCCTTTGCCTTAATTCCACTAGCCCCTTGTAGCTGGTTGTGTCTTCCTAAGGAAGACTATCTCTTATCTCTATTTGCATCTTTTCTCAATTATCCATGAACCCATATCATGCATGTGACCCTTAAGGTCCTCCATCTCCCAACCAAACCATGATTTCAACTCCTCTTGGTTGGGAGACTCATCCTAACCAGCTGGGATATGATTATCCTTATCCCCTAGCTTATTTAGAACCTAAACCTCATGGATCCGACCTTTATCTAGATCAGAACCAATTGAAAGCCATAGTTGCTCAATTCCGGGAATATGACAAGGACTATACAGATCAACGTGCCAAGCTCCTAGAGCAAATTAGATGATTTCAGGCACAATCTCAATCTTATCACTCCTCCCAGGAATAAGAGGCTTGGAACAGGCAGTCTAGTGGGTCTAGTGACCCATATTTTGGATCCACTAGCTACTCTACTAATTCTTGCTACCATGGGGAGGCATCCTGGACTCAGCCAACCCAAAAGGCACCTTTGGACCTAATTCGTGATTTGGGTAGATCATTTGAGGAATGCACCGTTTCTAGTACACCTGTCCTGATGATATATCACTAAAGAATTGGAATAATGGATCACAAGTAGAGGACCACATAACAGGTTCTCAATCAACTCCCTCTATAGTCAGCCCTACTCAAGGTGATACACCTATTGATTCATATCCAGATTCGTATAACCCTGAGTGGAGAAACAATCCTGATCTTTCATGGCCACCACAAAGACCGACTTAGACTGAACATCAATCTAGGCTAGCCCAATATTCCACTCAAACCACTTTAGGGCAACCATCTAGTCTAGCCCAACCCACAACCACCCTTGAAGCAATCATGAACATTTTTTTGGACTTTGATAAGAGAAATGAAGAAAGGCTGACTAAGTTGGAAAATCAAGTGAAATATCAAGGGAATGAAATCAAGAGACTTCAAGAATCACTTTATCCCCGGATGCACACTCCTTTTCACTCCTATTCTCCACCTATTCTTCTAACCCCTCCTCCAATCTATCATACATGCCATTGTACATGGGCCAAATCTGTGGCCTCTAAAAGGAAGATAAAAGCTAAGAGACAACTCAAACAATCTGATTCGGGCTCAACAAAAAATCGTAAGACCAAACCCACATCCAGCTCTGACTCAAACTCTAGGGACAAAAAGAAGAAAAAGGCTTCTGAAGTTGATTTGACCTATTTACTCTTTCCTGAGGACATAAAGAAAGAGTCACAAAATAAGAAAAAGACTTGCACACCTAAAGAGGTGGTTTTATCAGCTAACATAAGTGCATTTATTTTTGGCACTCCACCATCCAAAATGATTGACCCTAAAAAACCCTTCATATCTTGTGACATCAAGGGATTCACCTTCAACAAAGCCCTTGTGGATCTTGGGTCTTCCATTATCTTGATTCCTACTGCCCTTTTTGACTACACCAGACTTGGAGATTTGCACCACACACCTGTCACCATTATAATGGCAGATGGCTCCATCAAAACACCTAAGTGCTTTGTTTAGGATGTGATTATTAAAGTGCAAGGTCTTAGCTTTCCAGTTGATTTTATTGTCTTGGACATGAATATACCGGAGAAGCTAAGTAATTCACCCATCATTTTGGCTCAACCTTTCTTGGCTATGGCCAATGCACGGATTGACTGTTACTCAGGATGTATGGAAATGAGTAGTGGCAATGAGAAGATTCACTTTGATATTTATGCAGTCGCTAAGAAAACAAAGCCAAGGTATTTTCTGGATGACACAGAAAGTGATTTGAATGGCAATTCGGAAGAAACCATGGCAATTGACACCTGGGTAGAACCACATGACCCGAATCAACAATCCACTAGATCACATAAGTCACCATCAATACAGGATCAAATCTTTGATAGCATGGTTGACTATCCTAATCGACCTATCCCAATTCAAATGCCAGATCCTTGCAATGAATCCCAGATTACACAATTGATCAAAATGATTCATGAAATAAAAGAAGATAGTGCAAGAGAATATGATGATATAAGAAAAGAGCTTCATAGACTCCGAGATGAGCAACAAAAATCAGAAATGTTTGAATTTGGGTCAGGTGTGTCACAACCGATTTGTGATTCGGTGGTGGTCATGTAGGATTCTATTGATCAAACACCTGAGGTGGATGATATTGATAATCCTATTGAAGTTGAGAATGGAGATTTATTCGAGAATCTTGTTCTTGAATTAGGGCCTGAGTACCAATCATTTCATTTTGAGGAACCAAGTATTAAGGGACCTGAATATGATTTTGTTGTATTTGAGAATACCCATGGAGACATTGATGAATTCATTCAAATGATCTCATATATGAAGCAACAAAATCAAAAGGACTGTAATAATTCCTCAATCAATGATTCAACCCATTCCACTTTCATAGAGGGACTCAGTACTAAATCTAATGACCAATTTCATCTAAGTGAGAAGGAAATATCCCCTTATGAAAAGGATATTCAAGAGATTAAAGATTATTGGGGATAACATATGATGAGTTATCGGAGGAAGGTAAAAATTTTGGGGAATCATGTGATAATTGGGAATTAGAATTGAAAATTTTTTAAGAGATAAAAGAAGAAGATGATACCTAAACATCTTTGGTAGAGACAGAGACTGACCACTGGACCTTGATTTCTAGATCTGACCACACTACTTGGGTCATGCCTTCCATTCATCACCATTACCAAGACCTATATGATTTCACCCCACAGGACTCTACCCATACCGCTACCACCCACATTCTCCATCACCTCTTCGGGATGCCTTTACCTTCATTTCTTCCAGGCACCTGTATTTATCTGTCTTTCTTCTGTAGCATCTGGCTGTAGATAATCCCAAGCCCCATCTACATATTTTTCTGATTATTTTGACTTGGAATTCATGGACTGCTGGTCCGGATTTACGGCCCACTGTTGGTGAACGAGATTAAAATTCTTATCATTTTACTCGCCATTCTCAATAGTATATTGACATATCCTTTTTGAATGTATGCTCAGCTGGAGGCATTAATCTCAGCACTTATATATAACATATTTTATTTTTCATATTTTTCCTGCATATTCAATTTTAAGTGTTGGAATAAGCGAAACGTCAAAATTCAAAAGCTATTCCAGGTGATTTCTAACCTTTTACCCCTGTCTTAAGTAATTTTTATTTATATTCATGCATAAGGACATGCAAGAAAATAGGCATGGGGGAGTAGTAATTGTAAACATTTCATACATCATGCTAATTGCACTTTAGGGTCCTTAAATTAAGAACAACCGACTCCACCTCTAATGTTCGCATTGGAGGTAAAAATTGTTCGCAATAGCCACCTTCGACTCATACAGTCACCCTTTTGTTCTAAATTTAGGGTCAACCTGTATATAACCCGAATTAGGGAAATTTTCAAAGTGCAACTTTGAAAGGTTACAAATAGTATTTATATATATTACATTCATGAATAAGATTTTTATCAAGAGAATGTATTAAGGATTTCATCTTCTAGTTGATTCTTGTAATCTAGAATCCAGTACAATTTTCACTCACATGTAGATTTTGCAATGGATTTACGGTGAAGGCTGATAAATGTCTTCAGTTTGTCGAGAAGAAGCAGTGCTTCTTTTCCTAAACCCCTGGATAGTGTTTTGGGAGTTAGGCAGATTTTCTTCCAAAAATCCAACAAATAGTGTGAGATGAGAGTAGAGTGTACTGGTACTCTATGATTAGTACAAGGAATCTAGAATCCTAGATAATTAGGTAATGATACTCAGAGATTAGGCATAGTTTTCACTCTCGGATCCTACGTATACATTTTTGTGTGAAATTTTGAGAGCCACCAAATAAGGCAAGTATGCAGAGAGCGAGTTTTCATAAAACTAGGGCTAAGGTGAATGGTTACAACCATTCTTTACGGAATCCTTGGCTGAAGGAGGGTATTGATGTTAAGATCAAAAATACACCGTCTTATCCATCTCTCCCGATGCCATGAGTAGGCACTTTCACCAAATAAGCTACCCAATGTCTCTTGAATACCACCAATCCCTAATAATGCCTTCTCAATAAAGTTCGTGAATGTATGCTAGCTTGTGTTATGTTGAAAAAAAAATACATAGAAAAAAAAGAAAAAATGAATGAAAAAAAAGAGAAAAATTGAAAAAAAAATAGAAAATGAATAAAAAACAAAGAAAAAGAGTGTGTAAATATTTAGTGTTTATTTTAATTGCATTGAGGCAATACTACCGAATAAATTTGAGATCCACCAAATAAGGCCTTAACTTATTTTTCTATGTTTTTGACCGCCTGAATACTGGCTGAGAAATTCTGACTTAGTGTTAAGGTTATGAGAACTCAATTAAAGTGTTAATGCCAAGTGAGACCACCAAATATGGATCATACGTGAGAATCTGGTGAGATTGTGAGCCTTAAGAAAAGAAAGAAAAGAAAAGAAAAAGAAAAAAAGAAGAGAGAGAGAAAAAGAGAGAATGAATACAAAGGAACCAAAAGAGAGCATAGTTTATCTTGTCTTTCTTTGAGTTGAGTTACATAATAATTTGGAAATCTAGATTCTATAGTACTAATTTCTATGTAGCACCAAGTGAGACTGAGCCACAAAATAAACACATCCATTTCCCCTTGACATTCTCTACCTAAGCTTAAAGTTGTGGTGGAACTCAAAAAAATCTCTTGGATACCCTGAGGGAAGAAGTCCGCCTATCCCGCTAGAATTTTACTAGGGGTTATGTACAGACTCTAGAGGTGAATCAGGACTTTCACTCAATTCCATTACAAAAGCTACATAGCTACACTTTCACGTATCTTGATTTGTAGATTTCTGGATGAAACAAAATGAGAAAAATCTTTAGTCGAGCTCTTTGATAAAAAGAATAAGCGGTCCTTTAGGGATTAAATTTGTAAATAACTTAGTCATGCATTTAGTCTTGCATTTGCTAGGGACTAGCAAAGTTTAGGCATTGGGGTATGATTGCACAGCAATCATGGGTCCTAATCAACCTAAATAATGTTTGAACCTAGCTTAATTTGTGGATATTGCACTCATATCTTGCATATCATGCATTGCATCAGTCTATATAGAATAAGATAAGAAATCCTACTATTTAATGATTTTTATTACTATTTGTAAGTAATAAAGTGATCCAGGATGGAGATAGTGGAATAAGGCAAAAAAGGAAGAAGAAGACTAATCCAGATAAGAGAAGTGAGGAGGATAGCCTTATCCCTACCCTTAGAAACCATAAGGCAACCTTACCAAACCCAAAAAGACCTCCATTAGGGCACCTTAGCCTCAAAACCTAAACATGGATAGCACTATCTATGTTCTTATCAACCCTATCCCTCTCCTACACACTTAGGAACAAAAACCCAGCTTAGAAAACCTAAAACCTACTCTCAAGCACCTTTTAGGACGTCCAGACATTTGGCTGGACCTCTAATTTTTGCAAAATAACAATCTAGGAAGCCAAAACTCATACTGACACAGAATTGGACATCCAATTTTTTGTCCAGACATCTAATTTTGTAGTATAAGACGTCTGACCACTATCCTGGATGTTTGATACTGCTGTCTGGTTTCTGATTTTGGTGCTACAAGCCTGATCTTGCCTATTTTGACCTAGGAGCCCCATCGGACACCCTAGGAAACCTAATTAGAGACCTCTTCAGCCTAGTCCAGTATTCATAGCCTTACTTATCCTATCCCTAACCCAATTGAACCATCCCATACCTAATTGGGTGCATCTACATTTGATTGGGTGCACCTGAGCCTAATTAGATCCACCCAGGATCTAATTGACTCATACCTATTAAGGTTACCCTAGCCTAATCACATGCACACATCAAATTAGACTTGACCTAGACCTAATTTAGTTCACTCCTATTTAATTAAACTTTCCTAAGCCTAATTAGGTCCACACCCACTTAATGTAGGTTAGCCCAACCTAGATTCATCAAACCCACTACCCTACTCCACAAAAATTACACCTACGAATACATACACTTCCCTAAATCCCACTTGCCCATTCTAGCCCTCGTTAGTTGGTTACCAATGTAGATCCTACATTGGTGGCACTTGCTATTTTGGGAGCCACCAAAAGTGGTGACCCATTTGAAATGGAGAGGCCTTCCCATAAAAACCAAGGAGAGAAGAGAGCCACGAAATTCATTCACCCTCCCATCCATTCTCCTCCCACTTGTGACACCCTTCCACCCTCCAAAACCATAGGGTCGTCCTCCTCCTCCAAGGCCCCCTCCATGGATGGCTAAAGAAGAAGCTCCTCCAAGGCATCTTCATGTGGGTAGCAAGAAGAAGTTGAGCACTAGGGTGCAACACCCTCTTCTCCTCTCTTCACTTGGGCATGCCCTTTCTTCTCCATAGAGAGGATGCATCCTCATTTTCTTCTTCTTTTTGGATGGCCATGAAGGCTCACCCATAGCCTCTTGTGGCTGGCCATCTTTTTTGGTAGGCGTGTAGATGGGTTGCATACCCAATGTCTAGCCTACACCCTCACACAAGGCCGATGGCCCTAGTGGCACCTTCCCGGCATGAGGGATTTCTTCTATTTAAATGCTTTCTAGTATAGATATTGTGTGACATTATTTTGAGTATTCTATGCATGAATAATACTGTGTGATTATCGCTTCTGTGATTGTCTTCAAGTTTGTTTGCCTTTCGCTTTTCAAAATAAAAATAAAAAACACAAAAAGATAAAGAAAAGTATTAGGTTAGATTAGATTTAGGTTAGATTAAGCTGATCCAAATCTCGACTTGTTTTCATGCCTCCCAGAGACGAATGACCAGGACTCAAGTTTCCAAAGGAATAAAATCCATCGAGTTTCTATATTATAAATATTTTTGTCAAGGGGATTTCACGACTATACTACGATGTTGTTTTCCACAAACTCATGATTTATATGCTTGCCAATTGGTTCTGTTTAGACCATCAGCCATAGTCGTAAAGAAGTTAGATGTCATCAAGAAAAGATTTTTTTGGAAGGGTGCTCCACATGAGGGAGCTTTCCTTCAACTGGTCAAGTGGTCCAAAATGTGCATGCTAAAAAAGTATGGTGGGTTGTGCATTCATTCATTGCGTGAATTTAGGGATTCCCTATTATTAAAGTGGGGCATCAACATCTTGAGGGGCGACAAAGGCTTATGGCAGAATTTGATTGCTGATTCGTATAAGGCCTTAAACGCACGGTCAGACAAGATAAACCCGACAACTCCATCCCCTTTTTGGAAGTTGGTGATGCAGGAATTGGAAGAAAGGTGGGACTTCTCTCCACACCTAGGGAAGGGAAAACATTTCAGGTTCTGGAAGGATGACTGGTCGGGTGAAGGCACCATTGCTTCTAGATATCCATGGCTTTATGATGGTGATGGTCACAAAGAGGGCCTGGTAGCAGACTACTGGTCTTCCTCAAACCAGTGCTGGATCCCCTCCCAGCCCCCACATGCATATGAGAGCTGCTCCATTGAAGATTATCACCATATGATAGATGCTCTATAGGCCTTTAAGCCATCTGAGGAGGTGGATGGTCATATATGGAAGGACGGTTTGTACTCCCTTGCCAAAGCCTATCAGAAGCTGCTTCCTACCGTGTATGATGTTGCCCATTCTCATGTTTGCCTAGCACTGTGGAAAGTGAAAGTGCCTTTAAACATCCAAGTCCTCCTTTGGCTTGCCAGATGTGATGGACTTCTTACTAGTTCCCTGGGGAACCGCATTATGGGAATGACTGAGATGGCGTGTCCTCTACACTCATTTGAAAATGATGATGTGCATCACCTCTTTACCTTTTGTGTTGTTACTCACAAGGTCTGCCTTAGATGTTCTTAGCCCTCTCCCACAAGGGCTAGCTTATGTTGTGAGCTTGGTGGAACCACCTCGTATAGGCAATTGATAAGGGCAATTCTCTGGAGTGTTTGGTGTGCCAGAAATGAGGCAATATTCAGATGGACTAGAGTTTGGCTCGAGAATATATGTAATGATGTAATGGGGTGGATGTAACATTGGCATAGCATCATGTAATCTCTATTAAATGAATAAATTATTGGATTACTATGGTCCTTGATAGTAATCCATCATCTTTTCAAGAAAAAAGATATGTAAGAGGTCGTAAAATAGGAGATCATCAAGTGCCTGGATGCTAGCATTATCTACCCTATCTCCGATAATAACTGGGTTAGCCCTACTCAAATTGTTCCTCAAAAAAGTTGGACTAACCATCATCAAAAAAGAGAAAGGGGAAAATATTGCCACTAGGACTGCTTCTTCTTGGAAGGTGTTCATTGATTATAGAAAATTAGACACTGCCACCAAGAAAGATCATATTTCGCTCCCATTTGTTGATCAAATCTTGGAGTGCTTAGTGATCGAGACTTTTTCATTTGCAAGATGATATGCCAGAAAAATATGTCGTCGCAATATAACTTGTGTCGTGGAAAAATCCCAAACAAAAATATTTATTAATGAAAACTAACCATGAAAAGTTAAGTCATATCCATAGGGAGGAACAAATGCAATAAACCCACAAATATTTTCAGTGCATTATTTGAGTACTTTGTGCGAGGCTAATACAATATATAATAGATTTGTCAATACGTCATGGCACCCAACAAGAGAGAGGGTGAGTTGAATGAGTACTAATGAGAAATAGAGAGAAAGAGAGGGCCCCACAGCAAATGCCACATAATATAGAATATTAAATCCAAGAATCAACACATGGCAATGGCGCACAATGTAATAACTAAATGACCATTTCCTGTAGCAGAACACGGGAGGCAATCCCCTTTGTGTGCGCATGGAAAGGAGAGGTCAACTGACCGTAGGAAGTTCAGAGGAAGTCAAAGATGCAGTGGGGGTTCCGATGGTAGTGGTTCCACGGCAGGAGGTAGATCGAGTTCGCCGAACAGTGAGATAGAGGCAGCTGGCAATGGGTTCCTCCACGGGTGAGCGTGGAGTGCCATCGACTATTCTAATGGCGTGGCAAAGCTCGTGGAGTCGAGGCAAGCCCAGGGGAGTCAACGACATGAAGGATTGTGGCTGGAGATGACGGCTGTGTGGAGGAGATGCATGCCAACATTGGGTTCTTCTCTGAGGGAGAAGACAAATAGTTCACTTTGAAAAGGAGGCATGGGTCTCTATTTGTGCGTGCGGCTGAAGGAAGTGGGTGGTCGACGGTCATGAGTTGGAGGTGGTACTATTGTGGAGGTTGCACTGGAGAGGAGAAGAGGATAGACGTGTGGTGAATGGCTGGTGGTGGTTGCTGTTGGGTTGTTGTTGAAAAAGAAATAGAGGAAGAGGAAGAGGAAGAAGTCCTAGAGGCACGTGGTTCTTTGGTCGTTACGCGGTGGTGAAGCACGGTCGCGGTTGAAGAAATGGTGGAGCATGGTGGTGAACGCAATTGATGGCGGGAATGAGATGCGGTGGTGGCGTCGGCACTGTCACCACCGACAACAGTGACAGTTCATGGTAATGGAAGTTGTCGTGGACGTGGGTAAGATGCAGTGGTGAATGGAGGCATAATCATGGACACACGGTCGGGGATGAAGAACGGTGGTGGCTGTTGTTTGAGGTGTCGAGGCGAAGGCTCGCAGTGGTGTTCTATTAGGGAGTGATGTGGAGAGGGGGCCTCCTCCACATGGAGGAAGTTGATCCTCCCAGCCATCCTCCATGTGCCTATTTATAAAGAGAAAGAGAAGAGAATGAGTGGAGGAGATTATCAGGGAGAGAGACTTGAGGGGAAAATAAGGAATGCAGTTGTTGATTTAATTGTTATCAACATATGAGAGCCATTATTCTCTTCCAAAATTAGGATTGGCAAAAATAGTAGAAAGATATTACAATAATGTATTGCTCTCCCCACAAAGATATTTGATTGACTTCCTTCCGAGTAAACTTCTTTCCTAAACATTTTGGTGCCAATTAAAAATGGTATTCCCAATTTTGCCTCTCCATTATTCCTACACATGTAATTAATGTATCAGTACGCATACGAAGTTCATAAAAGTGTTGTAACAGTAAATCGTAAGCTTATTAATTTCTCAATGTAATGCGTACTCGAAATCTATTCCCAATTACCAATTAAATGCTCTTAGGCATAATTTGAATCCACTAAAGTGAATCTATATCACTTAGCCAAACAGGAGTTCTACTGGTTCCTTGATGGATACTCCGACTGTAATCAAGTAGCAGTCCATCCTAAGGACCAAGAAAAGACTACATTTACCTACCCCTTCGGACCCTTTGCTTTCCAAAGGATGCCATTCAGTCTTTGCAACGCAACTGAGACCTTTCAAAGGTGTTTGCTTGCAATATTCTCTGACTTGGTAGGTGGATGTCTCAAGGTTTTTATGGATGACTTCTCCATTTTTGGAGATTCTTTTGACTTATGTCTTAAGAATCTTAACAGGACTATCCAAAAATGCATAGAAGTCAACTTAGTCCTCAGCTGGGAAAAAGGCCACTTCATGGTCCAAGAAGGCATCGTCCTGGGCCATCTTATTTCTAAAGATAGAATTGCAGTACACCGATCTAAGATTGTTGCCATTTCTAGACTTCCCCCACCCAACCCTGTAAAGTAGATACGATCATTTTTGGGGCATGTGGGATTCTACCATAGATTCATCAAAGACTTCTCCAAAATCTGTAAACCCTTAAGCCAACTTCTCACTAAGGACTAACCTTTCGATTTCAATGACCAATGCTTGGAGAGCTTTAAAAATTGAAGAAGTCACTAAGGCTTACAAGGACCTAATTGGAATCATCCCTTTGAATGAATGACAGATGCCTCATATTTCACTATTAGGCTAGTTTTAGGGCAACTCATTAACAATAAGTTGATTGCACAGTAATCATAGGACCTAATCTACCTAAATTATGTTGGATCCTAGCTTAACTTAGGAATAACACATGCATGAGCAACATATTTTGCATCATAGTTGATTTGTTAGCCTTTTAAATAATAATGCTATTTTATGCTCTGAGAGGTGATATTAATTGTAGATGATTCAGGTTTGCAGATGATAAATCTGACCATACGGATCTGAATAGGACAACGATTGGTGTGTTTTGCTTCTAGAATTGTCTTAATCAGATTTTCGAAACATCACATTTAGTCCTCAAAAGATCAAAGGCCAAGGGGCAAGATAGCACAAATCCAAAACTAGAATGCCAAATCTGACCACATGGATGGATCCAAATCAACGATCGTAGTCCAACGGTGCAAAACTCAACTCAATCGGAGCCCTGTAGCACCAACTACAAAGGCGGGAGGATGCAAAGTGATGTAGACATTTATTTAGGATAAAATGCCTATTTATGCATGTTCTTAGGTTTAGATATGCATTCCATGCTATAAATATTACATAGCATGCATCATTCCGCATTTAGAGTAGTTTGTGTATATTTTAAGTTAATTCATGCCCTTTTGTGGTCAGGAGAGAAGGGGATTTATTTTGAGGCTTTGGATTGACGATCTGACCATACAGCTCTGATTAGGATGATGGTCAGAGTCCAATGCCTCCAAAATCATCTTGATCGGAATCCCATAGAACCTTATGCAATCCGAGGAAGATCAATGGCCAAGGAACTAGGTGAAGCAATTGGAGTTTCAAACGACAAATCTGACTACACGAATGGATCCGAATCGATGATCTAGCCCAACGACGTAAAAATTGACCCAATCCGACGTCCATGGTGCAACCTACAAGCACCTTAAGATGGATGGTCCAGATGGCATCACGTGGCGCCATCCAGACCATCTAAGCCAACCAGCAGTAGCTGCTCCTCCTCAAAGGCATCTCCCCTCACGAGATCTGGGCCATCAGATGCTCATCCAATGGCTCCTGTGTAGCCACGTCGCCTCTCCACATCTGGTCTTCAAGGGCTCACGGCCGTTGGATCCACATCAAACGGTTGCGAGCAATCATGCATTGGATGGTCTTCATGGCAATCCGCAAGGGTGGCGTAGGGATCTTGAAATGCATTCCCAAATGATGGGCGGGGGTTCGAATCCCGTAACCCCCCCAAAGTCCTCAATTGGAGGCATGCACCAGCGCATGCATAGCGTGCACCAGTGCGCACTGATGAGTCCAATTTATTGGATTCATATTTAGCGTAAGTTGATAGTCCCTACGTTTTAGATCGTATTAATATTTGCATTTGGATACAAAATAAATACATATCATAGGATTCTAGTAGGCGATCATAGCCCAACGGTACAAAAATCGACTCAATCCGACTTCTCTAGCAACCTCTACAACAAAAAGAAGATGGACGGCCTAGATCGTGCCACATGGTGCAACCCCAGCTACCCATGTGCATGCACGCACCACCGCACGTGCACAACAGCAAGGGCATGAGGAGGCACGCGACACGGCATGCAGAGCATGTGCCAGTGCAGCAAAACGTGGGCATATGGGCTGTCTTCAGCGACATTTGCAGTGGATTTTCAGCAACATTTGCGGTGGATCTTCAGCAACATTTATGACGTGACTAAATGTCCTGTATACGAATTTGATTATTTCCTCCACTATAAAAGGACCCTTACCCCTCCCATTTCTCTTCATCTCTTCCTTTCTTCCTCTCACCACCTCCAAGGCTCTAGAGAGAGCTTGTCCCAATCCCGGGATGCTCCTCTAGAGTAGAAAAGAAAATAGTTTTTCCACCTCTCATTCCCATTTGTAGAGCATCTTGTGGTCGTCCTCTCACCGCCCTTCAAGAAGAAGATCCTTGTTGCGATGCCGCCCTACCCCACCGTCCGTCCTCCAACTCCGTCCCCATTCATCTCGCTTCTCACCACCTTCCTCCAGGTGACGTAAGAGTGAGTCATCCTCCAAGCGACCGCCGAGGGGGATTTCTCTCACCACATTCTATCTTTTTACGCTTTCGTAATGTAGATTTTCTCTTTCGTAGTGTAACAAACATTCGTTTATAAATAGATGATTGTTTCTCTCTCTCTCTCTCACTTATATTGTTGCAAGTAGATTAACTAGAAGCCATCGACCTAATCTCTTGCTTTCTAAAAATTAAAAAAATTTAGAAAAGATAAAAACGACCAAAAACAAATAAAAGCGAAGTGTGGATTTTTAAAATTGAACCTTAGCTACGATGACAGGACTCACTTTTCGAGTTTTGGTTATAAATTTTATCTGATAGACGTGTTTTGTGAGCAACGATGACGGGTGCTCCAAACCTTGATTTTAATTTGCAAAGTGCACGTCGATCATTTTGGCACCGTTGCCGGGGAGGCAACGCTCTTTGTTTTTTTTCCATTTTTTTTTCCGCCTTACCTAACTTTTATCTCACTTTTTCTCTGATCATACTATGATTGCAGGTACTCTTCCAGGGTAGGCCAAAATGGTTAGATTGGAGAAAAGTACGGATGAAGGTTTTGTAAGTTTATCCCCACCACCCCCACCCATTAGTTCATTTCACCACACTAATAACTCAAACCCAAATCAACTTAGGTGCTTTTAACAAACCCTAGGAAAGATTTGGTTGTTTGTTTGCCACCTCCACTCATCTCACCCCTGCATATATAGAAAAACAAATAAAAAATACTCTTCTCTTGTGGGATTTTCTGAAAGCTACACACTAACACCCACAACTTCTCACCCTAAGGTGCACAATCACATCGATTCTACCATTTAATCGGGATCTGACCTATGGACCTGGTACACTTAACTCAACACACAAATAAATGAGTAGAAATATGAATAGGTCAAACATTTCTGTGTGCCTTAACTAAGTTGTGCAATAGGCTAATTGATTGAACTATTTGGGCCGCACCACTTAAGATAAAAGAGATCCATCAAGGAGCTTGCCACTTAGGGTTAATTCTTAGGGAAGAACCAAGCACTCCACATTATTTGTTATTTCTGAAGGAATATATCATCACCAGTGCTTGTAAAACTTGGAGTGTTCTTCTGAATCCTGATTGGACGAACCTAAAGATTAAACCCTAAAAGACACATCATCAAATAACCTTGTTTGCAAACCCTGGTTGTGCAAGCACACACATTTGAATTAATCATTAACACACATTTGAATTAATCATTAAGGGCACAACCCATCTAAAGGGCCCATTACATTCAAAGAGCACAATCATCCCAAGCCTAATTAAAACTGAGTAGACATTGGCCTTAACGATTGATTCGCTCTTCAGGGCTCAGACTAAGATTTTTTTCGATTAATCTGCTTCTGTTGGTCCATCTGATGTCTAGCTAGGCGAGTAGCATCAAACGACCGTAGTTGGGGGGTACATTAAACATTGGAGGTGTAAGCCAAAGGAAGAACCTTCTCCCCAGTCCCTCCTTCTATCTAGTTGGATTGATCGGATAAAAGTAGACCAAATCGTTTATAATCTCAAGACAGGTCCTGGGAGTCTGTAGGTCTTTAGGCTACCCACATAATCACAGGTTTGGTTGATTGTATTGAAGGGAACTTTTCTCTCTCCTATTTTCCCTCCTATTCTACCATGTATCCTTCCACTTCTTACATGCATTTCCCATCCTATCCTCCTACCACCACTTATCCCCAAGATGATTACTATCTCGACTTGACTTGTAATTACCCATCCACTAGCTGAGATAACTTTGATTGGGGATACGAATCTGGACCTTAGTGTATAGGGCCTAACCCTGGACAACAAGACTATGATTGCTATCCATCCCAAACCTACAATGATTATGGATCTCCATCTTTTGATCACAAAACCAACCCAATCTACAATCAAGAAGGATATGCTGATTATAACACCTACCCTCCCCAGTATCCCATTGAAAATAGGTCATCACCATTCTTTGAAGAACCTGAAACTACTTACTATCAGGGAGGGACCCGAGAACCTCGACATCTTGACTCCCCTAGATTTAACCCAAACCCACCCAAACCTAAATCGAACCAGTCGGTTCAAGCGAACCAGATCTAGGATAGGGTGTTGTCTAGTTTGAGGAACACTATACAATCTTTAGAAGCTCAGCCAACACCATGCACTGAAGCATTAGAGCCTATGATCAAAATGATTGATGAACTTAATAGTTCTCTATTGGATTTGCTCCAAAGTGTTAGGGATAGGGACCTAGGTGAGTTTCTTCTTGGGAAATTATCGATGTTGAGGATGAAATTTGTGGTTGCCCTAGTCAAATCTTGGGATGATTCTCAAGATGAACCCCCTTCAGAAGAGCCAATGTCTGAACCTGCTCAGGCGCCTATCTGGGGGGATACATATTCTGAGATTAGAGATGACCAGGTTAGACTAGAGCAACCCATTGAGGATGAACTAATTGATTCACTCGGCATCCTTGAGCTAAGGAGAAAGGAAAAGTATGTCTCTTTGAACTAGGAAATGACAATCAATTTTGAGACATATATAAATGAGGATCATGGATTCTTTGGCTTTAAGGGTGAAGAATCTCTTAGTGAAGTCTCACTTGAGCATAAGGAAGATGATTTAAGTAAGACAAATGGCCATGAGGAATCTGACGAATCATTTGATAGCCTAATTATTGAAGATTTGGATTCCATTGGGGCCAACCTGGAGGATTCAAATCCTCATTTACTAGAAGGTTGAATCAATAGCCCCATTCCTCAACCACACCCCAAAGGGATTGATTTTGATTTGGAAATCATTGTACCCAAGTCAATTTTGAGTTAGCCATGATTTCTGGACATGGGTAAATCATATGGGGTGAATGATATCCTAGAGGTCCCGAAACATAAACACTTGATGTTAGAGGATAGAAATGTTGAAATGAAAATCTAGGAGGTTAATTCTAAGGGAAAAACAAGTTTGGATTTAAGGGTTCCTGTTGACCTAAAACCACCTACCTTCTATCAGGACCCTTACAATATCTTTCACGTGCAACCCAAGCTTGAAATAACTGATTATCTTTCTAAGCTGAACTTTAAGAGGACATACGAACCCATTGAACCATCTTTACCTATTGTCCGACACTTTGGTCTTGGGTTGCACACCATAAAACCACAGGCCCGACCCCACAAGCTTAACAGCCATCGGATCTGGGTGATTTTCATCCAGAACCTTAGAACCACTCGACTCTGGGGCATGGGTCTGCACCATATTCTGGTCCACTTTTTTGGACACCTTCTGTTGGTAGGTCTGAGGATTAATCTTTTGATTTTGATTCTAACCCGCACTTGTGAATTCTCGATTTCTTCTTTATATGTATGTTATGCCTAGCTGAAGGCATTAAATTTAGCATGTGTGTATATTCCATGTTCTATGCGGAGCTGACCATATTTTCAAGAAATTTAGGTGATATTCTATTTACTCTGCCCTTTTCATGTCTTTGTTTTTACAATGAGGACATTGCATCATTTTGGCATGGGGGGGTGGATATTTTATCCTGAAATCATTTTTGTTAACTCTGCAGAATTTCTTTTAGTTTTTTTTTAAATAAAAAATAAAAAAAATGAATTAAAAGAAGAGAACTTAGGCATTTGGAGGTTATTAACTTTAGGAAATGGTACCTTGAGACCTAAATACTTAGACTCTTCAAGTCTTCGAGCTTAATTAGCCCGGGTGTCCCCTCAAATGTGGACTTAGTCTTGAGTCCTCGCCAAGTCAATCTTATTTTAATTTGGTAAATAAATTCGGGTGATAAGTATACGACTTATCAACTGGCCCTCTGATTTGAGGGGACTTTAAGCCTAAGCATCTACACACTTATTGTACTGGCTCACTTTTCGGTGGTTACTTTTGAATTTGGTAGCTAATGAACTATCTACGGTGGTATGGCTAGCAAGTTGTCGGTGGTAACAGCTCATTGGCTGGTTGTCTAGAGCCCAGCTACAAGACCATTTTTGTTGTGCTACCTTTAGGTAAATCTTAGATCAGGGAAACCACCTACTTAGAAAAAAGAGAAAAAAAAAGAAACACCCAAAAAGAAAAGAAAAAAAATAAAAAAAGGAGAAAATAAAAAGAGAAAATAATAAAGCCACACTTCACCACACGAGTATAGCTGGCAAGTGGTCGTAGGTAAAAGCCCATTGACCGGTTGTCCAGAGCCCAGCTCACAAAAATGCACAATAATTCCCAAAACATGTAGGGAAGAAGCGGGGAAGTAGAATAAATCAGGGAGATATACACTAGGTTCGCCCTTGTGTTGACCCCATAAAAAAAAGTAGGGAGAAAGCTACCATTCGAAAAGATAAACCTATAGACAATGTCACCTAGGGTCGTAGAAACCCGAAGTCCATTTTAATAGCCGCCTAGTGAGTCTTTCACTCTTTTCACTAGATGCTTAGCACTTAGAGTCCTTTTCGAGTCTTGGGCGGGTTGGGTAGACGTAAAAAGTTATCCTGGAACTCTCAAACTCCAATAGTATAAAAAAAATAAGAAAAGAAGAAAAACAAAAAAATGTATCTTCCCTTTTCAAATAAGACGAGGACTTGGGCGATTTGCATTTTGGAAAAAATTCGGCTACTGTTGAGTCTTCATAGTTTAAGACCTTAGTTGATAATTTCTATTGTTAATAAACGGTTTAGGCCTAAGCGATCCAGTCCTAATTTTATTTTTATACATAGCATGTAGTTTAATTTTGCTAGGGACTAGCAAAAGATAGGCATGGGGGTATGATGTAGACACAATTATTGAGGGTAAAATGCCTATTCATGCATTTTCCTAGGCTTAGATTTGCATTTCATGTTATAAATATTGCATAGCAAGCATCATTCTGCATTTAGAGTAATTGTATATAATTTAGGTTAATTACGTCCTTTTTGTGGTTAGGAGAGAAGGATACTTATTTTGGAGCCTCGGATTGACGATTCGACTGTATGGATTTAATCAAGATGACGATCGAAGTCCAACGCCTCTGAAATTGCCTTGATCAGAGTCCCGTAGCACCATATACAGTCTGAGGAAGATCAACGGCCAAGGGACTATGTGACATAAGTCAGCGCTTCAAATGACAAATCTGACCGCGTGGATGGATTCGAGTCGACGATCACAACCCAATGATGTGAAAATTGACTTAATTCGACCTCTATAGCAGCCCCTACAATGAAAAGATGGACGACACAGATTGCGCCACGTGGTGTAATCCAAGCTGCCCATGCGCACGCACGTGCCACCACATGCACACAACAGTGCGGGCATGCGCTCACGCACAGTGGCAGTGCACGTAGGCGCGTAGTGCGTGGAGGTGCGCTCCGCGCGCGCCAGCGCAGCGGCAACGTGGGTGCGTGGGCTGTCTTTAGTGACGTTTAGGGCAGATCTTCAGTGACCTTTATGACCGTCACTAAATGTCCTGTATACAAATTTGATTCTTTCCTCCACTATAAAAGGACCCTTACCCCTCCCATTTTTCTTCATCTCTTCCTTTCTTCCTCTCATCACCTCGAAGGCTATAGAGAGAGCTTGTCCCAAGCCTGAGATGCTCCTCTATAGTAGAAAAGAAAATAGTTATCCCACCTCTCATCCCCATTCGTGGAGCATCCTGCGGTCGTCCTCTCATCGCCCGTCAGGAAGAAGATCCTCACAGTGACGTCATCCTGCCCCACCCTCCATCCTCTGGCTCTGTCCCCATTCGTCTCGCTTCTCACCACCTTCCTCCAAGCGACATTAGAGCGAGTTGTCCTCCGAGCAACCGTCAATGGGGATTTCTCTCACCTCATTCTATCTTTTTACACTTTCGTAGTGTAGACTTTCCACTTTCGCAGTGTAACAAACATTTGTTTATAAATAGATGATTATTTCTCTCTTTCTCTCTCTCTCTCTCTTATATTGTTGCAAGTAGATTAGGTAGAAGTCATCGACCTGATCTCTTGCTTGCTAAAAAATAAAAAAAATTAGAAAAGATAAAAATGACCAAAAATAAATAAAAGTGAAGCGTGGATTTTTAAAACCAAATGTTCGCCTCGCCGTGTTTGACCTAGGACTCACTTTTTGAGTTTCGGTTATAAATTTTATTTGATAAACATTTTTTGCGAGCTACGACGATGGGTCCTCCAAACCCCGATTTTAATTTGCGAAGCACGCGTAGATTACCCTGCTTGGGTTCAATTAGAAATTACTAAAAATACCATTGTGAAACTTCCTATTCATTTATTTATCAAATTATTATATTCAAACATATTTGCATGAATATCCCTCATGTTTATTTGAATTATGAATAGTTGCATTTATCTCTTAAATAATAGAGTATGGAATATTGGTCATAGAGAACGGGTTCAGTTTTGATTTATATTGATGATATTTATTAGTATTAAGATTATGATTCATGTATTCCATAGTTGTGATTTTGCATGTAACCTCCTTATATTCTTGAGTGATTACATAAATGCTAACTTATGTTGAAAATGAATTGCAATAACTAGTTTGCACTCCCGTTGAGATTCCCGAATAAACAAAGCACTACCTACTAGTATAATAGGTTATTTCCTCCCTGTGGAGACAACCTAACTCTTCGTGGTTAGATTTTGATAATTAAAAGGTTTTGAAAAGCGATTTTCTACCACGCGATTAAATATGATACGTCATTTTATGTTAAAGTTTTTATCGAAAGCGAAGATCGCTTTTTCAAATGGCATCGTTGCCAGGGAGGAAATATGCCTGTTAATTTTTTTGCGAAATTTATGTTATTTTTATGCTATTTCTGAAGCTTTTCTGAATTGCTTACCATGTTTCTGTTTGTGTGCAAAATTAAACGAATGCGACGGGAGCACATGACGGAGGGGATATTTTGGTGGTCCTTAACGCCACCTAGAGGGCAGCAACAGGAGCACGTGGGCCTTGATCCCACACGTGTGAATGGAGGATCGGCAACCAGAGACATTTGTTTGCTTCTTTTAGATTTAGATCAGGCTAGATAGACATTAACATTTAATTTCTATCTTGTGGACCCTTGTTGGGTATTCTTGGGAACGTGTTCCTAGTACCTTTTATTTCCTATCACTCTTGTATGCGGGAGCATCTTTTCGGGAGCTTGTTCCCATTTTATTTAGATTATAGGATTATTCAAATTGTTTGAACTGCACGTTAGTTAGTTAGCTAAATTAGACTAGGTTTGTTTGCTTATAAAAAAAAGAAAAATCGAACTACTTGCTAGAAGCTACATATCAATAAGGCGACCATCTAGGATTGAATGAGCAACATCTAATTTATCTTTATTTCATCGCATATATCCCTGCATTGAAGAAAGCTGGAGTAAGGTACGTCTTCTCTTAAGCATCAATTACCTGTCATGCATCTGCATTGGACTTAAATCTAAGACCACTAAAGTCTTTGAATCTAACTAATTCAGTGGTCAGTTTAAAAATTGAGTTTGCTAAGAGGTTGGACCTTAAAATCAGTGACTTTAAATTGCGTGCAAAAGGATTAGATTACGAGATTTTAAAATACAAAATGCGAACATGTGTTGCACACTTGAGACACTATGCACATCACACATAAGGCACTAGATAAATTTCTACCTCTCCTCTTTTGCACCATAAGGGAAGTTAGTCAGAAATCAATAAGCCTATCCACCATGTTACTTCGATTCCTCGTGGGTGGGCTCAATTCGAGACTTCCATCCCTTGCGAGTAGGTTGTAGGCATCAACGAAGGTCGGCCTAGGAAGCGTAATTCTTGCAAACTTGTTTGGCCACCAACTGAACGCTTAATTCTAAGACCTAGAATCTACTAAAAGCAGATCGCACTATATTTCCGCTTGTTTTGATAGTGGTAGAACTCTGTAGAAAGTTTTTGCTTTTGTTCTGATTTCTTCTAAGTCCTAAGAGAGTTTAACCTATTCAACTCAAAGAAATGGACTATCCTTTCTCTTATCATTTTAACTAGGATCCCATGCCCCGAGCATACCCATCCTTTGATGGGTACAATGACAATTCATGGGATCAATCATATTCCTATCCTGAGAGTACTGGCCCAATAACTCCCACTTTTGAGTAGAGCCTAGGAGTGGAATTTTTCAGTTTGCAAACACCCAACCCTCCCACACTTCAAGATTTTCCTTATCGAGGTTGGACCGATACCCATAGGCAACCAAAGCTTGAGATTGACTATCCTCCCCAATCTGATAGTAGTAGTCTCTCCTCTTTTATGATAGAAATGCAAAAACAACAAAAAGAAATGATGGAGTCTATGGGAGAAATGTTGAGGAATAGTCAACGACTGAATGAGGAAATTAGTCAACTTAGCTACCTTCCTACTATTGATTCTAATCCTTACCAATACAATTGCGATCATCAAAATAATTCTGAAGAAACCAATGATAATAGGGATCCCATTTTGAGTAGCTATGACTCAGACTCTCCCCATGAGACACAGCCACTAGAGGAGAATGACCTTAGCAATTATCCACCCGAACTATATTGGAGTCAAAAGGAAGGAAAGATGGTACCATCTGAGGACCTTGACTCAGTTGACAGTATTTTCTTACCCTTGATGACCCATGTCAAGTTCGTGCTAGTCATAACACTTCCCTGATTGATCATGTGGTGGCAACCCATTCTACCCTTAGTGAGCCTAATCTTGATCCTCCACCTAGGGAGCCAACACCTCCCATGCAACATCCTGAGGATTTACATATACCTAATGTAGGTAACCCTAAGGGAATGGAGGATGAATTGGATCACTTTTGATCTCAGGGATACAAATAGTCTACTCTAAAGTAGGATGATGACCCAATGGAGGAACACAAGCTTAGAGTTTAGAGTAATCACAGGGGGATTATGTGTTATTCGAGGACTTATCCCCTGAGGATATAAATAATCTGGTGAAATCCAGATTCCTCCCTTCTTTTGATTTTGAGAATCATCCTCCGCAAAAGCAGGAGTTGATATGGGAGGACGAACACAATAGTGAGAAGCCTAGGGGAGACTCTCGGGGACAATAGGCAACAATTAAGGATTCATGGCCCGAGAAGAATAAAGAATTGAGTGTTATAGGCTTAATCCAAAACATTAAGATTGATCCTCCTTCAGAAATAATTGAGGATATTGATCCAACTCTTCTCTTCACTAGTGAATCACATATACACCCTGATAAAAACTCAAGTGAACCAAAAGAATCCGGGGATGAAATTAATTAAAAGGATTTTATTGCTTCGACCTTGCCATCAAAGGAATTTGATTTGGAGTCCACCATTGATTCACATATACTGGAAGGTGAAATTATGACTCCAATCATTAATGATAGGCAAGGTGACATGAATTTTTCTACAACTATTATGGAGAATAATACAGAATTTGAATTGTTGGACTTGACACAAAGTAAGCCCTCCTTGGACTTAACCATTACTGGCCAACACCAGAAACAACCCTTACACTCCTTAGCCAATCCTTAGCTTAGGTCTCTGCTCATATACATTCTTTCTAGGGAGAATATCAGGCCAATACATCCTCGGGTAGAATGGCGAGTGTGGATTGATGCTTGTACTTTTAGTCTCGCAATTCAAGGGTTTGAAATTATTATGATTGTATCTTTTAAAATCGTTCTTGCTTTGGAGGATCCTTGTTATCCGCCACTTATTCCATTTCAGGAGGTCCCTTCTCATGCTCTCCTAGACCTCCCCAGGTAGCCTACGAGGTTCTCTACTTTCATGTCTTCTGACGAGCATTTGGGATAACATTGCATCATCATCTCTCCAACATCCGTGGCTACCTATTTTCTTGGCCTGCGCTGTTACACATATTTTTAGGGCCTAGCTCTTTCTATTTGGAACCAGACTTACAGGTTCACTATAAGTTTGGCTACAAACAGAAAATGCAGCGCTTGTTAGGAGGCAACCCAACGTATAGAATAATGCCTCTTTAGGTTATTTCCTTCCTTTCTCCCCCTGTTTTAATTTTACAATGACATTGTAGGATTTAGGCATGGCGGGGTGCATTTTGTATTTTAGGAAGTATTCATGCATTTATGTTAGGTGCATTCCTGAAAAAAGAAATCTTTCTTTTGAGCTGAATTGCTTAATCCCTAGCAGAAGTTGTATCAAGGAGGTTTCATTAAAGATTTTCCTCTTAAAATTGTTTCTTAAGTATAGAATCCAGCATAGTTACTTCACTTACACAGACTAGGTAATGGATCTTTGTAGAAAATCAATAAGCATTTTTAGTCTACTAAACTCTTGGACAATTAATAGGGAGTCAGGCATACTATCTTCTTTTAGATCCACCTAATATTTATGAGAAGTAGAGAGACTACTAGTGTGCTAAGCCTTGTGTAAGGACTCTTAAGTTCTGGATAATTAAATAATGATACTTTAAAGTTAGGCATAGTTTTCGCTCTCTACTCTTGTGTGCAAATAATGTGTGAAGTCCTGAGAGTCACCAAATAAGGTAGATACACAGAGAATGAGTCTTAATAAAACTATGACTATGGTGGATGTTTACGACCGTCCTTCATAGAGTCCTCGGCTGAAGGAGGGTAATAATGTCAAAGGTCAGAAATACGATTGTCCTATCCATTCCTACCCAGTGCCGAGAGTAGGCACTTCCACCAAATAAGCCACACAATATCCTCTTGACCATCATCATCCCTAATAATGCCTCATGAATAAAAGTTTGCGTTGTGTTGTGTTATGAAAAAAAAAAAGAAAAAGGAACATAGAGAGAAGAAGAAGAAAAGAAGTATAGAGTTATATATATATATGAGTTCGAGTTTGGAGTTTCATCTTCTTGTCATTTTTTTCATTATATGTCGATGTTTTTGAGGCAATAACAAACACACCCATTACGATCCACCAAATATGGCCCATACCTACTTTTTAGTATTTCTGATCGCTTGAATACTGGTTGAGGTCCTTTAACTTAGTTGTAGGGTTATTAGGACTTTAATTGAAGTGTGAATGCATGTGAGGCCACCAAATATTGAGTACATTTACAAAATCTGGTAAGATATGTGATCTCAAAAAAAAAAAGAAGAAAAAGAAAAAGAAAAGAGAGTGAGTGAGTGCAAGGGAATGCTAAGAGAGCATAGTTTTGTTTAGCCTCTCTCTGGGTTGACTCGTTTTGTAGTCTAGAAATCTAGAGTCTGTAGTACAAGACTACATGTAGCACCAGATGATTGTGAGCCGCCAAATATAAATCCATTCAACTCAAAATCTCCTACGTAAGCCAAAAAGCCAAGGTCAAACTACAGATCATTTTCTACTTTATCCCTGAGGGAAGTCATTGCCTATCTTAATAGAAGTTTTACCAAGGGTTAAATATGAAGTATAAATGTAAGTTGTATTTTCACTTGGATCCATTACCTAGGCTACTATCACTTCACATTTGTCTGGATCTCCAAATTTCAGCAATAATGAAAGAAGAAATCTTTTGGTCACTTCCATCATTTTTCACTTTTGCTAGGGACTAGCAAAACTTAGGCATGGGGGAATTTGATGAGTCCAATTTATTGGATTCATATTTAGCCTACGTTGGTAGTCCCTACATTTTAGATCATATTAAAATTTGCATTTGGTTACAAAATAAATGCATATCATAGGATTACATAATTTGTTATGTTATATAAATAATTGTGTGAATTTCTTGCGGTTGTAGGAATAAATAGAGAAGATGGCTCGTGGTGCCATTCATTTCTCTCCCACTTACCCTAAACCCAATTTTCTTCAAAATCCAAATTAGACTATGACCTATACCTACAACTTAAGCCTACACAATTCAAATCCAATGCCACCTTATCTTCCTACCTAATCTATCATTTAAGACGTCTGGAACACAATATGGACATCTGATGCATTCACAACCAATCTCCTACGTTGGTGGCGGCAACAACCACCCGGACCCATTCCTTATCCTAACATACCACCCACTCCATGTCGCTTCTTTCTCCAAGTGCAGAACCACCCATACTTTCTATCTCCTCTCTTTATATATCTTCCCCATACACATGCCGTCAACTGAACGCCCCTGTGGGGATTGTCACCACCATGAAATCAAGCATACACCGTGACCCCATAGCTCACACTATTAACCTTTGCGATCTTCTCCGCCACACCGTCGCGACCTTCACCTCCATCGGCCATGCGGTGACAATGCATGGCCATCGTATCGCATCCTCGCTTCCATCCCCAACCACCATCGCCACACTACCACCCTCACCATCTGCTTCCTCTTCCTACTCACTGCTCACCACAGATGCCACATCCTCTCCTTTCACCTCTCCTCTTCCGTTTCCTTCTTCCTCTTTTCCACCCCACCCACTGTTCATCTTCTTCTCCAACTGAACCCATCAGTCATAGACCACACTCCATGTCGTGCAGCCACCCTCGGTCACCTACCTCACCGCTGACACCACCGGCACCCACCCTCGAGCTCTGTAGTGCCACCACAACCTCCATCACCACTACCAACCCATCAACCACCCTCCCTACATAGCTGAAGGAACCCAAAGTTGTAGCCACCTCCTCGCTTCATACGACCCCTACACATGACCAAACACACCATCAACCTCCATACGTCTACCAACCGCCCTCAACAACACACGCGAGCTCCTCCTGCCGTCACTATCGCCGACCTACCTCCTCGTAGGTCGGCCAACTCCGGGCACTTCTCGATGCCCTGTTACCACCATCTCGAAGCCCTTGTTGCAATGCATCTCTGGCACAAGCAGTTCATGCTGCTGTCAACCCACACGTGCGCACGAAGGAGAGAGGGAGAATCCCCTACTTTGGCTTCAATTAGAAATTACTAAAAATTCCATTGTGAAACTTCTTATTCATTTATTTATCTAATTATTATATTAAGATAGATTTGCATGAATATCCCTCATGTTTATTTGAATTATGAATGGTTGCATTTATCTTTTAAATAATAGAGTATGGGATGTTGGTCATAGGGAATGGGTTTGATTTTGATTTATATTGACGATATTTGTCAGTATTAAGATTACGATTCACGTATTCCATTGTTATGATTTTGCATGTAACCTCCTCATATTCTTGAGTAATTACATAAATGCTAACTTATGTTGAAAATGAATTGCAATAACTAGTATGCACACCCATTGAGATTCCCGAATAAACAAATCACTACTTACTAGTCCAATAGGTTATTTCCTCCAGGTGGAGATGACCTAACTCTTCGTGGCTAGATTTTGAGAATTAAAAGGTTTTGAAAAGTGATTTTCTACCACATGATTAAATACAACGACACACCATTTTATGTTAAAGTTTTTAATCGAAAGTGAAGATCGCTCTTTCATGCAGTACAACACATGCCAGCACACTCACGTGCGACATGACAGTTAGAGCAAGGACGCAAGATGCGCATAGCGGTAGGAGCATCAGTGGGGGTGTGCGCGGATCTTCAGTGACATTTGGGGGTGGATCTTTAGCGATGCATTTGATGTCTCTATTACCCATGGATAGATTTCTTCCTCTCCTCCTCCACTATAAAAGGACCTACACTCCTCTATCCACCATCATCCCTTCCTATGCTCTCCTCACCTACTCTAGAGCTCAAAACATACCTTGAGCTTGTGTCCCAAGCCTTTGGGATGCTCCACTAGAGAAAAGAAAAATTATTCTACACCCTCTCATCACCATTGGTGGAGCTCCCGTTGGCCATCTTCTCAACCCCATTCTGGGAAGCAGATCATGCTGCGACACCGCTCGTCCTCCCCTAATCTTCCAACACTGTTCTCCTTGCTCCAATACTTCATCATCTTTGTCCAGGACACGTTAATGCAGCTTCATCCTCCTAGCAGTCTACAAAGCAGATTTCTCTCACCCCCTTTCCCCTTTTACTTCTTTCATAGTGTAGAAGCATTCGTAATAAAATTTATCAAGAATCTATCTAGAAGTAGTTTTTTATTCTCTCTCTTCCTTCATACTTAGCAAGTAGAATAGTTCTTTCCTGCTTTCTAGAATAGCTTAGTATAGATAATATTCCTACTTGTTTCCACACTATCTTAAAATGTCAAAAAATTTAGCAAATACAAAACACCAAAAAAAATAAAGTGAAATGCAAATTTCAAAGAAATAAACATCGCCTCCCCTTGTTCGACCTGGGACTCCCTTTCAAGTTTCAAGAAAATTTTATTTGATAGCGATTTTTGTGACTGTGATAACAGGTTTTTCCAAAACCCTAACTTTTCTTCGAGAAAATTGGATAATTATTTTGGTGTCGTTGCCGGGGAGGCAACAGACTTTGATTCAATTTTCCATGTTTCTCTACATTACATACATATTTTTCTAACCTATCTTTCTTCTTCGATTCACTGTCTTGTAGGAACCCGATGGAGGAGCTAATGGTGGTAGATTGGAGTAAAGTGTGGATAGAGATATTTATAAGTCCCCCCCAACTTCCCCACCCACTAGATCATTTCGCCACCTTAATAATCAAGACCTAATCAACTTAGGTGTTTTTATGAACCCTATGATAGAAGTTGTTTGTCTTGTTTGCCACCTCCACTCATATCACCCTCGGATAAAAAGAAAATTAAAAAAATATACTTACTGATTGTAGGACAAAATTAACATACACATTACACACACTCACATTTGAGGCACATAACCTCTTTTGATTATATCTATTCAACCAGAATTCTGACCTATGGAATTGGTACATGCATCAACACACATAAAAGAGTACAAATCAAATTAGGTTAATCACCTTTTCTGTGCTTTAATTAGTGGTGCATCTGGGTCACTTGTTTGAGCTATTTGGGCCGTACCACCTAATCAATTTAAAACTAATTCATCTTGTAGTTGCTCCATAGGATTCACATAATTAGGTTAAGCTAGGCACTTAATATTTTCTTGATTTATAAAGGAAACTACTTGAACTTGTGCTTTCAAACTTGGTTTGCCTCACAAAACTCAGTTGAATACACCTAATATTTGAATCCTGAAAGCTACTAAGCAAGATTCGAACCTTAAAATTCACCTTACAAAAATTTAATCTTACTTGAAAAACCATTGGTTGTGCACATACGCACTCACAAATTTATCATTAAGGGCATAACCCAATTAAGGGCCAAGGGCCCATCACATCTCAGAAGCAGTATTATCTTAGGACTTAAATAAAATGTAATGGACGTCAGCCCTAGGATTCATTGAGTCTATTTCAAGGTAATCTCTTGAACACATTTCGAATTAGTGACGTCTACTTGCTTCAAAACGTGCTAAGTTGGAGGACCCAATTGTTAAACGACTTAAGCAAGTAGGGGTTTGCATAATTAACAGCCTTTGGGATACGCTCCCCCTACTTCGCCAGCCCAACTTTACCATCTTCAGGAGTAAAGACAACACCAAATTTGTTGTGTGGTCAGAGTTTATTTTTGAAGCATAGGTCCTTAAGATACCAAATTTAAGTACAGGCTTGTATTTTTTGTGCTGCATGGCTCCATTTTTCACGTCATTCCGACTTCCTTCCAGTGTATGCTTGGAATGAGGTCATTGAATCCTTGCTTAAAAGGACCTTTAGACCATTCTCAGAGGTGGAGGTTGAGTAATAGCCAAGCAGATCCCATGGCTGATCAACAACCACCTCCCCCACCCTCGAACCAGCAGGAGCTGATTCAGAGATAGCTGGAAGAGCTGCAGTAGATGCAGCAATGGTTCCAATGGATGAATGGTCAGGGCGCTCGGCCCTTGAAGGATTTTTATGATCCTTTAAATTGCGAGGATCATCCCAGCGTTGTGATCCCGACTGGTGATGTTGAGGTCAAGCCCCAGGTTTTGAGTTTGATTAAACACTTTCACACACTTGGCTCAAAAGACCCATTCCAACATTTGGAGGATCTGATCACCCTGGTTCAGACCACCAAATCGTGGAATGTGGATGAGGAACAGATGCTCATGAGACTTCCCTTAATCACTCAGGGATAAGGTTGCACATTGGTATCGTACCATTGGAAGAACGATTACTACTTGGACAGCTTTGAAATCGACCTTCCTAAAGAAATTCTTCCCAATTGGACAACCAATGCTTTGCAATGGGCAATTGCCACTTTTGCCCAGTGGCCGAGGGAACCGTTTCATGGCGCTTGGGAGCGATTCCAGGATCTATTGCGAAAGTGTCCACACTAAGAGGTGCCTAAATGGTAATTGTGTAGATTTCTACCACTAGTTGAATGATCAACTCCGTCACCATGTGGATGCTTCTTGCGGAGGCAATTTCCTCAATAAAGACGTAGATAATGCATATAATTTGTTTAATGAATTTAGAGAAAACTCTATAAACCATGCTTCCATGGAAACCTTCAACTGATTCCATCAATCTAGATCAAATGCCAATGAGGTCCAAGATTCTCATACATTTGATATGGAATTGATCAGTAATAAATTAGATAAGGTCGATTTGGTTGCTAAACAAATGGAAGAGTGGATGTCCGAAAACTCTAATACCTCTAGATCCACTCAATCCCAGATCTCGGGATTCCATTCTTCATAAGCTCCTATGGGATGGGAGTTTGTGAACCAACTTGAGTTAGCTCAACCTTCGAGCTAGCACTTCTTGGAACCTTAAGGGTTCCAAACTGGGGCCTTTGATCCTAGTTTTTCTGATCCTTCTTACCCTTCATATTCATCTTATGAGGATGTTTATGCTATACAAGAGAACACTACATCCAACCCTTACTCAAACTCCTATAATTCTGGTTGGAAAAATCACCCTAACTTCTCTTGGAAAGATCACGGGCAATAGACCCAATATCGACCCAACAACTATGTACCGCAAAAATGAATGGGTAAGGGTCATATATATACTCAGGTGCCCCTGAATCAGGTTAATCAGCCCATCTGGAATGCCCAACAACCCGTCGAGTAGGCTAATTTAAACATAAAGATGATAGAAATGCAAGGGTCAATGCTCCAACTCATGCAACAAATGAAAACTTTACTGGACACCTTGTAATTCAGACTTAGTGCAAACAACTGACATCCTAGATATCTACCATCACAGCCTATACCAAACCCAAGGAATGTATGAAACTGAGGTGCTGGGCCTTAAGGGTTTGGTAAAGTGAGGAACCACATGCTTAAGCTCATGCTATCTATCAGGCTACCCCAGCCCCTCCTGGAGCTAACCAAGTTCCTACCATAATCAACTGGGAGTCTCCTATTTTTCCCAACCCTCCCGAAGGCACTGACCAACAGCACATTGCCACTACAAATACCATTACCTTGAGTTGTGGTAGTAGATAGAAGGGTCCCACCCAACCCCACGTCAATACCATTAAGACCCATAACAAGAATTCTAGACTCCCAACTAAGAATATAATCAACAAATCATTAGAGTCTAATTCGGGAGTATATTGTTGTTGTATGGGTAAACAGGAAAAGACGAAGGAGAAATTGGAGGAAAGGATGTCCTTACTTCAGGCTTTCAAATTGACAATCATTTTACTCCTCGCGGCTATTGGATCAATCCCCGCCTACGCAAAAGCTTTACTAAATTCATATAAAGAGAACCATAGAATAGAATCTGAAAACATTAGGAGAGTAGTCTTGTTTGATAAAACAAGCACACTAATCTTAAAGAAGCTACCCCCTGAGAAGCAGGACCTAGGAGTGCTGCTGATTTCCTACACAATACGAAACATTATTTCTGACTAGGCCTTCCTCGATTTGGGTGCTTCCATTAATGTGATCCCTACTTCACTACTGAGGAAACTAGGTCTAGGCCACTTGAAACACACTGACATAACCCTGCAGTTGGCCGATAGTTCTATTACAAAACCAAGGGGTCTCTTGGAAGATGTTTTAGTCAAGGTTAATGATTTTCACTACCTTGTTGATTTCATGGTCCTTGACATGGAAGCACTAAAGCGGCTCAACCACACCCCGAATATTTTTGGAAGACCTTTCTTGGCCACCGCCAAGGTAAGGATTAATTGTGAATCGGGAGATACAGAAATCACCTCAAGGAATAAAATAAATAGATTTAATATTTTCAAGGTCTCAAAGAAGGATAAAATTAAGTGTGGCTTAATGGAGGAGCTTGGCAGAAAAGAGGAGGTAATGGCCATACACACATTAGACAACCCCTTAATGGCTGACTCAACCCAAACTCAGGAAGAAAATCACAAGGTTGCAGGAATAATTGAGGGCAATGAAGACATGCAACCAATTATGGCAAACTAGGATGAGGAAAATATTCATGAAATTAGGAATCTGTTGGAAGATTCACATAATCAAGTTAAAACCCACCAATGTCATCATCTTGAATTTTTAGAGTTTTAGGTTCAAATAATGGGTGGAAATCACCAAGATCAAAATGGTTGGATCAAGAACCCAGATTTTGAGGATGTAATTGAACATTGGGGAGAAACTCTTAAAAAGCTTAGTATTCTAGAGTACACACACACATTAGAAACCAGCAACACATCACAAAACCCTCATCGTCCTTTTTCACCCAACCATTGCACAAATCCTCTACCCACCCAAACCTCCTCTGTATGGAATCAACAAAACTCCTATTGGAGACCATTTGGGCTCTCCCTACATCACCAGCTTGCCACTTACATTGATCATCTCTTTGGCAAGCCCACTTTCACTCTCCGGGACCGACATCTTGGGACCCAAAAACTTTGTTCTTGTAGCCCCAATGTTTATAATTTTTGTTTGAGGACTGTGCCCAGCTAAAGGCACTAAACTCAGCACGTGTATAAACTATTTTGGAGCTAATCAGAGTTTCACGGAATAGAGGTGATATTCTTCCTATTTTTCCCTCCTTTATGCTTTTATTTTACAATGAGGACATTGCATTAGCTAGGCATAGGGGGTGGATACTTTATGATTTGATTATTTTGTCAGCCCGTAACAGTAATTTCCTATTATTTAAAAATAAATAAATAAATAAATAAATATTAGAATTAGGAGAAGAGAACTTAGGCATTAGGAGTTGTTAACTTTAGAAAATTATACTTTAGGACATGAACACTTAGACTCTTCAAGTCTTTAGGCTTAATCATCCCGGGTGTCGACTAAAATGTGGATTTGGTCTCGAGTCCTTGCCAAGTAATTCTATTCTAATTTGGTCAATAAATTGGGGTGATGAGTACACGACTTATCAACCCACCGTCTGAATTGAGGGGACGTTAAGCTTAAGCATCTACACATTATTTGCACCGACTCACTTTTCAACGGTTTTTAGGAAAATTAGATAGCTAATGAACTTTCTAAGGTAGTATGGTTGGCAAGTTGTCGTGGGTAACAACCCATTGGTCGATTGTCTAGAGTCCAACTACATAACCATACTCATTCTACTGCTTTTAGGTATTTCTTAGATCAAGGAAGTCACCTACTTAGAAAAAGAAAAAAATGATACTAGGAAGTCACCTACTTAGAAAAAGAAAAAAATGATACTCAAAAATAAAAAGTAAAAAAAATAAAAAATAGAAAAATAAACCACACTTCACTGCACGAGTATGGCTGACAAGTTGCCATGGGTAACTAAAATGACCCTTTCCAAGGATCATTCGAAGTTTTTCAGAAAGTTAGGGGCGTAAACATAATTTTTGACCCTTTTGAGTTGAGTGTGTGGGCTTTGCGGGAATAAGAGAGGAAAGCAGGAGGAGTTTCTACAAATTTTCCCTTTCTCTCTCCCTTCCCACACACACACTCACGCACACACACATGCACACCTCTCCTTCCCCCTCCCCTCCAAATCCTAACCGCACTTCTACTTAAACCCCACCGAACTCTCCATCTCCACACTACACCACCACTTCCACCACCTCCACTACTGTCGGCGACCTCCCTTCCCCATCTCCTTGCAAGCTGTAGGTGGGGAAGGAAGAGGAGAGCTCAAGGAGGAGCTTGGACAAGAGAGGAAGAGGGAGAGTGTGGGAGAGAGAGGAGAGCTCAGGGGTAGCTTGAGAGTGCATAGGAACTCAGAGGAGCTCATGCGGGAGGAGATAAGGATGTGAGTGAGGAGGAGGAGCTCGTGGAGAAGAGCTTCTCGACCTCCTGCAGCTGTTAAGGTCGCCGCTGCAGTTGCTGCAGGTGGAGGCCTGCGAGAAGTAGGACCGCGCAAAGAGGTTCTCCGTATTGGATTTTTCTAGTATTAGACGTATTGAGCATCTGCCAGACATCTGGAGCAGCAGCGGACATCTAGAGCTGAAGCTGGATGTCTAAAAACTCGTGGAGTGCTGAGGTAAGCATCCTGAATGTGCATGAATGTGTGTACGTTACGTACGTAACATTGCGCTATCGTGGTTTTAAACTTGTGAATGTATGCGCAGATACAGGTCTTGGAAAGGCATGCAAGCACGCTCTTTGAGGTGCTTTAGGATGTCAGGACGTCTCCATAGATGTCTGATAGATGCATCGGATGTCCGGGCACACAGACAAACGTCTGGAAAGACCTAGGACGACTGTAAAAGGGTTCCAGATGACCGCCAGCAATGCAAGGAAGCAAGGTAAGGTTTTGAGGTCATGTAAGACATCTGGGTATAGTCCCAAACATCTGATTTTAGACAGTATGCACATTTTTGGACTGTTTAGGACCCAATTAAAGTCAGATCTACGCAAACAAAGTACCATTATTTTCCTCTTGAGTTTCTCTACTTGTTAGTGTCAATTATATACTATTTTGAACTCATCTGTTGTGACTTAGTCACTGGTATAGGTCTCCAGCCTGTAGAGTGTTCGGGGCCTACGGAGACGACAGGACCTGCGGTTCTAGCCCCCATTCATCCCGTGTTTCTAGTAGAGTGGTTTACTTTAGTATTAAGATTTAAATAAGTAAAGTGTATGTTTAGAATAACTTGATTGAACCTTAGGATGTAAAATGAACCCTAGGGCAGAAACCAATGAATATTGCTTGAGCTACACTATTTACATTGATATGCATGTTAAACCCTAATTGCTAGAAAGTGTATGGATACATGAAGTGTTGCTTTCTCAGTTATTAAAATACGAGCTGCCTATTATAAAAGAATGAAACCCGGGATGTAAACAGTGAGATCTAAATGTTGAGAAATGAAATGAAAGGAATAGAAGCATGAACCCTATGGGGAATTAGGAGAAGAACTCTTGTATACAGAAAGAACCTTGTAAGTAGACGGGAAGTGAGCTAGCCCTTGTGTTCATAGTACCAAGGAGAGCAACTATCCCGTTAGAGTAGAGGGTTGCTTGCGGCCCCTTGGGTTGAGACCTAGGGTGGGTTGGCCACTCTACGTTGACTCATGTTTAGCCCTCGCGTACATGGTACTGAGGTGAGCTACTTATTGTAGGGAGGGAGCTAGCTGCCCTACGGGGCCCAGGGTTAGGACTAGCCACCCTACATCGACTCTTGTTAGGCCCACTTGGCAAACTGAGATAGTTGGATGAGGGTACGTAGACTATGGTGGGGTGAGACCCCTGTTCTGTTATGAGGGGCGAGACCCCTGTTCTGAGAGGGAAAGGCTCTATGCTACTCCATGATGTACTTTTAGGCATACCCACTAGCGGAAATGACTGACCGCATGCCAATGTGGGGTAGCTACCCGTGCGCTTATCGCACATGCCGTAGTCATCGCTATGTCGCGACTGTAACCTCAAGGTGGTTGACTTGGTGTAGGACTACCACGGGGGACTCTCCCAACCAAGAGAGCACCACATGTTCATCCTACATCATGGGAAAGACTGCAATCAATATCGTACCCTTCAGGGATAGTCAAGATCAATAAATGACTAGATTCCTAATAAAATAAACAAAACAAAACCACTTAGTTGAGCTAAATGGAATTGAATAATAATTTAGTTTCTTGTCTTATGTTAATTGCATGTAAATGGCTTAAATACCACTCTACTTAGCGTTAGCTGATCATGGATTTTATAGCCATGTTTAGGTCAAGGAGTTGAGCAGCTAGCGCCACTGGCTACAAAGGGAGCTAGGCCCAGTTGAGTCCAGCCTTAGCTGTGTTTCCTTTCTATTTTATAGCTTCTTTTGTTGTAGTGAGTATTCGATATATGTAATACTATTTCTGTTATTTTTTCGCTTTATTTTCTGCTGTTGTAGTTGTGATGCCATATAGTATTGTGAGACTTTTCATTCTGTTTCCTTTACTGTCTACTTATTTATTTTCTGCCCAGTTATATTGCATGTGTGGTTGTAGAATATTTTCTGCTTTTGGTTATTTCTCGTTGGATGACTGGGTCTTGGGATTAGTCGAGGCGAGCTGGTCTCGACTCCTATAGGGATTTGTGATCAGGTCGTAACAGTAACAACCCAATGGCCAGTTGTCTAGAGCTAAGCTCACAGAAATGCATAAATAATTCCCAAAATACTTAGGAAAGAAGCGAGGAAGTCAAATGAATTGGGGAGATATATATTGGGTTTGCCCTTATGTTGACCCCATAAAAAAATAAAAAGTAGGGAGAAAGCTACTGATTAGAAAGATAAACCTTTAGGCAAAAACTCTTAAGGTCACCTAGGGTCATAGAAACTTGAAGTCCATTTTAATGGTCACTCAACGAGTATAACACACTTTCCCAAGATGCTTAGCACTTAGAGTTTTTTTCGAGCCTTGGGCAGGTCAGGTAGCCGTAAAAAGTTATCCCAAAACTCTCAACTCCAAAATTCCAAAAAATTAGAAAAGAAAAAAATAGAAAAAAATGTGTATCTTCCATTTTCAAATAAGGCATGGACTTCGGCGGTCTGCATTTTGGTAGGCACCCAGGCATTGTTGAAGTCTTCGTAGTTTAGGACCTTAGTTGAAATTTTTCTTTTGTTAATAAACAACTTAGGCCTAAGTAATCAAGTCCTACTTCTAGTTTTATACATAGCATTTAGTTTGATTTTACTAGGGACTAATAAAAGATAGGCATAGGGCATGATGTAGACACATTTATTTAGGATAAAATGCCTATTTATGCATGTTCCCAAGCTTAGATATGCATTCCATTCTATAAATATTGCATAGCATGCATCATTCTACCTTTAGAGTAGTTTATGTATATTTTTAAGTTATTCATGCCCATTTGTGGTCAAGAGAGGAGATCTATTTTGGGGCTTCGGATTGATGATCCTACCGTATAGATCTAATTAGGATGACGATTGGAGTCCAACACCTCCGAAATCATCTTGATCGGAATCCCATAGCACCTTATGCAGTCCGAGGAAGATCAACGGCCAAGGAATTAGCTGACGCAATTTAGAGCTTCAAACGACAAATCCGACCACATGGATGGATCCGAATTGACGATTGCAACCCAACAACATGAAAATCAACCCAAGTCAGCATCCATGGTGCAACCTAAAACCACCAAAAGATGGATGGTGCACATGGCACCACGTGGTGCCATCCTAACCATCCAAGCTAGCCAGCAGCAGCCGCTCCTTGTCAAAGGCATCTCCCCTCATGAGATTTGGTTTTCAAGAGCTATTGGATGCTTATCCAATGTCTCCTTTGTAGCCACCTAGCCTCTCCGCATCTTGTCTTCAAGAGCTCATGGCCATTGGATCCTCATCCAACAACTGCGAGCAATCGTGCATTGGATGGCTTCATGGCAATTCGCAAGGGTGGCGTGGTGATCTTGAAGCTTATTCCCAAAGGAGGGGTGCAGGTTTGAATCCTGCAACCCCCCACCCAAATCCTTAATTGGAGGCACGCACCAGCGCACGCACAGCGTGTGCACCAGTAGCACATGCCAGCGTACGTGCACGTGACACAGTGCATGGAGCACAGGCGTGAGATGTGCTCAGCTGTAGGAGTGGTAGCTGGGGTGTGCATAGAACTTCAACAACATTTGGGGGCGGACCTTCAATGATGCATATGTCACTATTGACCATGGATGAATTTCTTCCTCTCCTCCACTATAAAAGGACCTACACACATCCATCCACCATCATCGCTTCCTATGCTCTCCTTACCTACTCTAGAGCTCAAAACATACCTTGAGCTTGTGTCCCAAGCCTTTGGGATGCTCCACTAAAGAAAAGAAAAATTATTCTCCACCCTCTCAATACCATTTGTGGAGCTCTCATCTATCATTTTCTCAACCCCATTCTGGGAAGCAGATCACACCGCGACACTGCCTGTCCTCCCCTCATCTTCCGATGCCGTTCTCCTTCCTCCAACTCAACATCTTCGTTCGAGCCACGGCAACGCAACTTCATCCTTCGAGAAATCGACAAAGAGGATTTCTCTCACCCCCTTTCCTTTTTTACTACTTTCATAGTGTAGAAGCATTTGTAATAAACACTTGTCAAGCATTTATCTAGAAGTAGTTTTTGATTCTCTCTCTTCCTTCATACTTAGCAAGTGGAATAGTTCTTCCTGCTTTCTAGAATAGCTTGGTATAGATAATATTCCTACTTGTTTCCATACTATCTTAAAACATAAAAAAAAAGCAAATACAAAACACCAAAAAGAAATAAAGTGCAATGTGGATTTCAAAGAAACAAACGTCTCCTCCCCATGTTCGACCTGCGACTCCTATTCAAGTTTTGATAAAATTTTATTTGATAGCAAGTTTTGCGACTACGATGACAGGTTTTTCCAAAACCCTAACTTTTCTTCACGAAAACCTGTTAATCAGACTGTTAGAATGGCACCACATGTTGCCATTCCAACAGTCTACCTCCATGCCCTTGGCCGCTGAGGCACAAATTGTGGGCTATTGGATCATCATCAAATGGCCATAATGAAGCCACATCATCCTTCCCCATGCCCTTCATTAAAGAGGAGTTCACCTCAGCCATTGGATCATCATCCAATGGCTGAGGGCAGCCGCACGCTAAAACAAAAGCACAACCATCTGCTCATGTAGCATAGTGGTGTTGTACCAGCGAGTGAGGAGATTGAAATATGCATTCGTTGTGGTATCCTCTAAATCGCTTGATCAACAAATATAATTTATTACTAGAATTTAAGTCCGAGGTTGAACATAAGGAGCAAATATGGAATTCATGCACTAATATCAACAAATAATACAAATGAGCACAAATAATTACTCGAAACTAATATTCAATGTAGCACATGAGTATATGAAGGATTTAATGAGGAAAAAAGACATCTAAGGAAAAATAATGGTGATTTGAATCACCAATTATTACCTTAGATACATATATAATAATTACTTAATGATCTAAATAAATGAATAGTATCAACCACTTTAAATCAACACAAACTTTAGTGCACAGTGCACTATCAGACGACAGAGCTCTCAATCAGACGACTTAAGCATCCACTGCTACAATGCCAAGAGGGCACTATACTTCTTCCTCTCCTCTGCTCTATTCTTCTTCTCAGTCTTTCTCTTCTTCTGCCTTTCTTCTTCTCTTCTCCAAGCACAGGGGAAAGGGCTTGAATTTTCGCTAAGTGTTAGCCAATGCATAGGAGAACAAAACCCCCCTTCCCCTATGCTCTCTCTCTCTCTCTTCCCCTTCTCTTTCTCAATGTCTAGTTAGATGCTTGGGTAATCAGGTTTCAGGGATCCATGTACCCTTGACCAGGACTACCGGCATAGGTAGTAAGCGAGGTATGGAGACGGTTAGGCAGGTCAGGTAGTGCGAGTAAGGAGGACCTCAACCTCATGTTAGGAGGCGATAAGGCTGTGTGACTTATTCAATTTATTCCGCTATGACTGCTCTTCCCTATTCGAGGTGGGACTAATCCCACATCTTTTCTCCTTGGGCACAGCTTTGAGCTGCTTAAGGTGTCTTCATACAATTCATGTAAGAGCTGTGGTCAAACACTCCAATTGACCAGGTGAAGGTGCTTGTGCTGCGATTCCGCATCACCTAGGACTCGCACCTGGAGCTCTTGGCTGGGAAGCAAGCTTCAAAGCTTGCTTGAAGGTCGTTGGTAATGGCGGCACTGGTCGGCAAACCTGAACCACAAAGTATGGCCTTACGACCTTATCAGAGAAGCTCAATAGGATCATGAAGATGCGGCAAAGGCGTTGGTGGCGGTGGCATGCTGCGAGTGGGGGCAGAGATGGCTGGCGAAGGTGGAGGAGGTCGGAAATTGATGGGTTGTTCGATGGGTGGTTAAGAGGGGAAATTGACCTAACTAAGTTAGGGCTTTTGTGCGGGTGGATGTGGCAGAGGAGTAGGACTTATTGGTGGGGTGGATGGAGGTGTGCACTAGTGGAAACACCTCGCCGGAGGTTCGGTTGGAGACGGAGAAGATATGGGTGATTCACGGTGTCGAGGGGTCTTTTTGGGTTTTTGGGGTGTAAAACTAACCTAACACACTAAACTAACTAAACTAACCCTAATCTAATATACGAAAGGGAGGAATTGGCAATCGGTGTTGTGGAAGAAGTTGCTCTGGTGAGGGTAGGACAACGAGGATGACGGAGAGCGAGGGATCGGCTGGTATAGCATGACACGGAGGAAGACGAGGAAGATGAATCCACCATTGGTATTATGGGTGGATGATGAGGGAGGTCGGAGAAGATTGTTGGATGTCGAGGGGCTATTTGGCCCGAGAGGAGGGAGGAATTGAGGGCTTTTCGGCCAAATTCAAGCATGGGGAGGACGGGCAGGCCAAGCAAATCCTTATATAGGCCTTAGGGAGTTGGTTTAGCTTGGGAATCAAGCTTTGCAAGCTTGGAAATCTCGCCGAAGTTGGCAACCCATATGATACCCGAATCTCTCATGCGAACAAAATCTCTCATGCATTCGCATGAGAGATTCGGAAGGTTATGGAGATTGAAACATGATCCGTTGGATAGAGAACTTCTCAAGGAATCTCCCTTCCAATTTTGGAAGGGATTCATTAATCAGAGGAGTTCTCTTCAATCAAAGATCGTCAGAGAAGGATTCCTCTGCAATAATGGTGGAGGGACCTATTTGTAAAGAGTGACAACAAAGATAGGGGCCTATTTGTAATGATTTTGAAAGTTAGGGGCATGTGTGTGACAGAAAAGACTCAGATAAAATCAAATTGCAAACTAGGTCAAGATGATCTAAGATTGGATCCAAATTTTGGTACAAACCTAATTTTGACATAAGGAATCCAATGGTGAAGTTGGATTTAGGTTTTGAGAAAGTTTTTCTGGGTAATTTATGAAAAAATCCAAATTAGGGCAATTATCTATTTGAGACTCTATTTTAGGTCAAATTGGGTCCCAATGGTCAAATCAAGCATACCAAACACTATAAAATATTTTTATATGAATTTTAGACTATTATGTGAATTTTATCCTGACCAGAACCTCATTTCATCAAGCAGGTCTGTTTTTAGGCTTTCAGATGTCATTTAATTCTCGAAACACGTAAAAACCCATTTCTGTATGCACTGACCTACTTATCAGAAATTTAAGATCATTTGACCTTTAATTAACCCCTGAGAAATCCCGTGATTGTCCTACAATTGAGATATGCTGTTAAAATTATAGTTTTACCCCTGTTTTCTTATTATTCTCTCAGAATGATTATGCAATGAATTATGATCCTCTAGCAGTTATGTAGGAGCATTTATTCCTTGATTGTGACTAATTAAAGCTAGATATGGATAATGATGACATTATCATCAGGTGGTCAGCACCTTCAACTAAGAGAAATCTACGTGTGTTCGAGGTGCAATCAGTGTAAAATCGAGGCGGTGGCGAGCGTGGGAATAATTAAGCTGCATGATCTCGATCAGTGGCGAGCAGCGAGTCATGTGGCACATAGTGGAGCACTAGATTAGGCGGTGCACTAGATATGAGAGATGATGCGAGATCGCACACGTCATTGTACACGCATATCAAAGGCGGTGCGATGTGCATTATAAGCCGTCAATCACCTTCATTGAACGGTTGAGATTGGATGTGCATGCGTGCACGATGAGTGGCAAGGCAACAGATCAGATGGTCGTGCATGCACCACGTGGTGCATTCTGGTGTAGCACACTCGATGAAGGTGTGATGGAGGTTCTTTTGATGAATGATTTAAGCTGTTAATCTCCCGATCAATGGATCTAGTTGCTTCAAAGATGTTGCATGGTTTGGGGGCTGAAAGTACTTGCTTTGCCCCACATTTTTGCTATAAAAAGAACCTTAGAGTCCCCATTTAAGAGGCAATTCCACCTGCACACATCTCTGGCTCCTCTCTCTCTATAACTTCTCTCTCCGATCTTCTTCCCGACAACTTGGATCTGAAGCTCTGCCGACTTTCCTACAAGCATCCCTCAAGTGGCTCCACTCATTATCTATCTCTCTCTCTCTACTCTTTCTTTAGTTTATTTACTTTGAGTCATAGTTATAACTTTTTTCAAGTAGCAATAAAGAGTTTGATTTAATGGACATGTTGTCTCTCTTTATATTCTTTCTTTAGATTCTATTAGTTAGTACAAAAGGTTTTATGAATCTCACTTTGCCTGCCTGTGAACGACTCAGTACTTACCAAAAAATTTATAAATGTTATCTGTTTTGGCATGATTCGCAACTACAGCGATACAAAAATCTTTTTACGTGAAAAGTGATAAACGAATTGGCACCACTACAGGGAGGCAATAGAGTTATTCTTGAGGCTTTTCTCCTTAGTGCTTATTTGAGATTTCTAACATTCTTTATTTCCGTTGATTTTGTGTGTGCAGGAAGTGTGGAAATTGAAGAAGAAATGCAACAATGGAAAAATTATAGCTTTTTAATCTCAGGTAAGTACTCGTATCTTAGATTAGGTAAGATTTCCTTTCGAAAAAAAAAGATCCAAAAAAATTAGGTGCTTTGCTTGATCATTAGGTTTGTATTTGCTTGCTTTTCAAAAAAAAGAAAAAAGCCTCTTGTTGGTGGGTATTACCTTTTGAAAATCAATAAAACCACCTTCTACATTTTCAGGCTACAACAAACTTTTATTTTCAAAATTCAATTCCCAAAATTTAACATATTCAAAAATTTTGAAATTTCTACGTGATGTGGATATTGAAGTTAGGAACAACATATCTAAATTTCAAGCCATTCCGAGTTACACAAAAATTTTAAAAATTTGCAAACTTATCCGCTATCAAGTCTATTGTTGCTCCTAATTATTCAAACTTCAAAAAATCATGGGAATTTCATACAACTCCTATTTATCTAAATTTTTTTTATTGGATTCCTGTGATAATATAGAATCCTAGAAAAATATGAAACAAATATTTGGTGCACGTTTGATTACAGAGAATATTAGATCACTAACTAGGGATCAAAACAAACTATAGAACCCCAATACACTTTAAATCTTAAAAAAATAGAAAACATGCATTAAAATTCTTGAAAAAATTAGCTGAGTGCCTAGTTGGTAGTGTAATAGGATCAATTGATTGCATTGATTGGGTCTCACTACCTTACTTGTTTGGGACTTAAATTCCATCATTTAGCACTATCTACTCTTAGGGTTTTACATTAAGGTAGAGCACACTTGCATCTCCTTACTTAAAAAGGAAATTTATCAAACAATTGTGACATGCAAAACCTCTTATGTGCCTCATCAGAACCATTGTTGGAAGATATTTACCCAAGTGAACCCTAAAATTCAGTAATACAAGCACTTGAACCTTAAGAGCAACCACATCAACTAAGCTTATATTGTGAACCCCTTGATTGTGCAGTTCACTTTTTAAATCAATTTTAAGGGCAACACCCCCTTAACACCCATCATATTCCGAAAGCACTTCAAGCCTAAGCCTAAAATTAAGTAGACGTGCCCTAGGTAGGACTAATCTGCTTGGTAACTTGAAGTTAGATTAGCCTAAGGTCAAGGCCATGTCTACTTGGAACCACTTGTGATAAGAAAGGTTGGTGCAGTAACAGTAGTAACCCTTAATGATGTCCCACTATGAGGGGTGTCCTAAGGAGTCCCACCCTTCTAGCTAGCCAAGTAATTCAAGGGTTGATCTGAACTAGACGTATTTTGAGGATCCTAGATTAGGTCTAATTTGGGTTTACACTCTAAGGATTAGCTTGACTGCTTGTACTATGAGAGTGGGTATTCTTGCATCTGTCTTCTCTCTCTCATCTATAGGCATTCTTCTGGTGTAAGTAAGGTAGAAGATCTCTAAACCCTAATTTGCTACCACCTTTAGAGAGAAATCCTTGGAGAAGACCTAATTTCCAAGATCTGAATCCAAATCTTCTTCAATGGCTAGTCACCACTAGGAAGATGATGATGAAGAGGAGGTAGAAAATCTAGATTCAATGGCTCTTTTATAGAGGTAGATTGATAGGCAGGGCCAACATCATGACAAACAATGCAAGTCATAGTACAAGACATTACCCAACTCCAAAATGGGGGAGCAAACCACCCTCTCAGAGACTTTTACAATCCTCCTTATGCCCAACCTAAACCTTTTGTTAGGGTACCTTAGAATGGGGATGATTTTGATCTTAAACCACAAATCATCAATCTGATTCCCCATTTCCATGGTCACAACTTTGATGACCCCTTCTGATGGGTCCATTTTAATGGACTATTATTACGCCTAAGTTAACTTTAATCTTACCTTTTAGATTTGTTAATAACTAAATTAAGTTATAGAATGTTTGCATGCATCATTATTTAAGTTTACATTTATTTTATAGCATTCTATAACTTAATATGTAATAATTTTATGTTTTTATGTGTAGGAAGAAGATTTGGCAAAAGAATAAAGAGGGGAGAGTAAATTACCCTTTCAACCGGTGGCATTTCTTTTCCCCATTCTCCGGCCGCCCTCAACAGCCGCTAGTCAAAAATAGAAAAGGGATTTGAAAATCCCTTAATTGGCACACGTGGGGAGAGAGGAGTTAAAAAGAGGAGGTGGAGAAAGGAGAGGGGCATCTCCATCTTCGCCCCTGGTGGGGAACTGCAACCCCAGTGTGCACTGTGGACCAGGATCTTCTTCCCCCCTAGCGAGGAACCATCATCCAGAACCACGTAACCCATGTGCACTGATGAGAGCCTCATCATGAGCCATAACTAGCTCATTTTGACCTAATAAAGAAGATAAAAGCTCCTACATAACCTAGAAGAAGGCTTAACTAAAGGAACAAGTGCTCTGAGAAGAAAACATGAAATAAAGGTTAAAACTGCAATTTTACCATTGCAGTACATAAACGGGATTTCTCAGAAGCAAAACATAGGTCAAATAGTCCAAAGTGGGTTGAATTAATCAGAAATGGGTTTATGTGCAATCTAAGAATTAAATGACACTTGGTAACCCTAAAACAGACCCGCTTAAATTAACAAGGTTCCAGTCAGAATAAAAATCAAGCAAACCCTCTAAAAATCATAGAAAAACATCCTCTGGGGTTTAGAACACTTAATTTGGCCTTTGGAACCTAGTTTGACCTAGATTAGGGTCTTAGCTCTTCAATTAACCTAATTTGGGTTTTTACGCAAAATGTCCAGTCAAAAGAGGTCAAACCTAAAATCCAACTTCACCATTGGATTCTTTAGGGCCAAATTAGGTTTGTACCAAAATTTGGACCTAAGGGGAGGTCATCTTGACCTACTTTGCAAGTTAGTACACCCAAATCACAAAGAGGTCCCTATCTTTTGAATATCCTTGCAGAGAGCCCCCTAGGTTCCTCGCCTTCTTTGCAAACCGGTCCTGCCGCCATTGCTAGGGCAGAACCGAGCTCCGACGAAGTTTCGAGAGAGATGGCTCTCTAATTCCTCAGAGATTCTCTCTCAGAAATGGAAGGGAGATTCTCTGAGGAATTCCCTTCCTTCTAAAGCCAATCAAATTCACTGGTGTGAACCCAATCTCTCGTGCGAACGCACGAGAGATGTGGGTATCTTTCTTCCTTCCAACTCCGGCGAACCGGCTGACCTAATTGCGCGTCTTTCACGCTCTGATAGGAGCGGCCAGCACCTATAAAACACCCCTCGGACCCGGCCACTCATCTTAAGCTTGATTTTGACGGAGATCCCCTCCAAATTTCTTCTCTCCCATCTCCGGCCAAACGACCCACAAGCTCCGGCGACCGCTTTCCCTCCTTCTCGTCACTCTGCTGCCATACCAGCAGCAGAGTCCTCTCCGCCTCTTCCTCCCGCGGTGCGCTGTACCCTGCGCGCAAGCTCCTGACCTCATCTTCGTCGCCGCTTCCTCCCCCAGGGTCTTTCTTCCCCGACGACGGCAGTCACGAGCCGTCCTCTCCACTGCCTCCCTTCAGTCCAGACAACCCCAGATACGTTCTCCATCCTCTCCTCTCTCTTTTCCCCCTGTTATCTCCCTTGATCGACCCTCGACAGACGCTAACCACCTCCATCGTCTTCGCCTCCGACCGCACTCCAGCGAGCCGCCCACACCACTCCAGCCCTCCACACGGCTCGCCAACCACCTCGAAAGCTCCGCCTCACCTCCAGGAACACACTCCACCCTCCCACTGCCACTCCAGCCCTCCACAACCACCCCCCGACCAACCCACCATCTCCGGCCACAGGTTGACCTAGGCACGCACGCCTAGGCCGACCTGCGGCCTGCTGCACTGCCCACCGCCTTCGCCGTGCCACGGCGAAGGTCTCTATCTATTCTGATTTGGCCGAGAGGCGCGTTTTGTGTACGACAGGATTCGAGCTGCTGCCGCCATGGACGACCTCTGATGAAGCTCCCGCGAAGCTCCAGGCACCCGGTCTTCCAGACTACAGGTGCTGCATACTAACGCAAGTGTCGCGAGGTGAACGAATCCAGCCGAGGAGCGCTAGCAGAGCCAGCAGCTGCGGGGCAATCGCACGACGAGGTTTCTGCAGGCGCGCGTGAAGGCGAGACCAGATAGTCCCACATCGTGGGATTGCAACCGGCAGGTACCGTATAAGTTGTTTTTACGCTTTATTCTTATCGCCTCAGTAAGCACAGGGGTGAGGTCCCTCATTGACCCCACCTGCCTCGTCCGCGGCCTGACCACGCGGACCTGGCAGATCCGACCCGACCTAGACCTACGCACTCCTCGCGCATCACACACCTGCAGGTGCGCCTGGTCCCGGGTACGATCCGACCCGATTGAGACTGTGGCTCTGGTAGAGCGGTTAGAGTGAATTGCTTGAGAGAGAGACACGCGCGGGTAGAGGGAGAAGGGTTAGGTTTTGTTCCCTGTGCAGGCAGGCTGATTGCAGGAGAAGGACTTGGCCGCTGCAGAAGAAGGAGAAGCAAGACAAAGAAGAAGAAGAAGGCAACGAAGAAAGGAGAAGCAAGACAGAAGAAGAAGAAAGAAAGAAGTCTTCGCAGGAGAAGAAGGAAAGCAGAAAGGTTAGAAGTCTTCGCAGGAGAAGAAGAAGAAGGACAAGGGAAGATTGCAAAGAGATCCGAAAGGCAAAGCAGAAGAAGAAAAAGCGAAAGAAAGATCACATTTAAGACGTCTGATACATAAATCAGACGTCTAATTCTATTTTTTTTTTTTTACATCTTTCTTAAAAACTCTTTGAATCAATTATATTTGCATTTAACAGTTGTATTCTTGGGTTTTACAAAGTACTGAGTTTGCTCCCTGTGTTCGACCTCGGATACTCTAGTTGTTCGAGTAATAAAATTATTTGTTTAAACGTTTTGTCGGTTCTACTGCAACGTAATACGCCTTTAAATCCGCACAGAAACGTTGAAAACATTTTGGCGCCGTTGCCGGGGAGCAACGGGCACTTGTAAAGCTTTTGAGTACAACTTTTCTATTTAATATCTGACTTAACTTCTCTTTTGTTGTGTTCAATCAGGGAAAGCAAAATAAAAAGGAAAGAATAGCAACTGCACAACAGACTGGAGCAGGTAATCTCCATAAGCCCTCTCCCTTAACCCTCTCACAATCTAAAAAAAAAAAAAAAAAAAAAAAAAAAAGGGGAGAAGTCAACTTAGGGCTACCTGTCTTATATTTAGTAACTCATCAAGTTGCCTGATTTTCATTTCAACATATTTTTGTCTGTCATCCAACTAAGGCAACTAGGGCTAAAACTTTCTTGATTGAGCCCTAGGTGCTAAATTCTAAGGCAACTAAATTGGACCCATTAGAGCCAAGTTAGGATTGCAAAGCTAGGGTTTTTAGAGACACATCTTCTCTAAAACAAAGAAACAAACTTTCCAAAAAGAAGTGTGCCTAAACCGTGTTTGAAAATATTTATACAAGAGGAACCCTAAGCAAATCAGGCTGATAATCCATTTGAATCATAAAAGGAAGGACCTAAAAGCTCTCAAAGGAACAAGAGGTGAAGTTGATCCCTCGAGTCAACCAACCTTAATATTAGGTCACTTTTTGCACTCAAAATACTTAAAAGTTCAAGTGGAACATTAAGCACCTTGATCTTAAAATAAAAAAAAGGTAGACTTAAGAGGTCAAGATCCCCATTCTGGTCTACCTGGAACCGCAGTGACAAGAGAGGTCGGGTGGGGGAAACCCTGTAACCCGTGGGGACGCTCTACCGTGTAGGGGTCTTTGCGGGACTCTCCCTCTCTGGCTGCCCAGGTATTTCTCAGGTGGACGATCTTCTGATCCAGGGGTCCATCTGCCCCGAACCTCTATAGTCACCCAACAATTCTTGGGTGTCTTGATTGGGTCCAGCACCTTCTAATCTCATCACATCTTCCGGTGCATGTTTGGTAGGAGGTCCTTAAGACCACCTTTAAGACCTCCTCTAGAAATTCATTCTCGCCGAGGCCAAGCCTCGACGCCCTTGTTTGTGCAGCAACCCCACCACATAAATCTTTCATCTGATTCAGACCCTGATTCTCCTTCTTCTCCCATCATGGCACAACCCATTGAAGAGGAGAATAACCTTGAACACCAACTCCAACGCTTGAACGATCTCTTTCAGAACTTTGTAAACCCACCACAGCGACCTATGATGCGAGATCACTATAATCCCGCTGCGGTGGCAATTGAACCCCGAGTACGAATCCCAATTGGAGGACCCGATTCTGATCTAAAGCCCAATATGATTCATGCCATACCAAAGTTCCATGGGCTTAACTCTGAGGATCCATTCCAACACATTAAACAACTCAAGCATCTGGCCCAGACTTTCAGGTCAGATGTACAAAACCGGGATATCCTACTCATGAAAATGTTTTCGTTCTCCCTCTTGGACAAGGCCGCGCACTGGTATCAGACTCAGACCCGCCCGATCAACACTTGGGAGGAATTACAGTCCGAATTTTTGAAAAAATTCTTCCCTGTTGGCCGGACGAATGCCTTGCGCCACCAGATCACTCATTTCACTCAACAACAGGGAGAACCTCTTCACGAAGCTTGGGATCGATTCCTAGATCTCATGCGAAAGTGTCCCCATCACGGAGTTCCTAAGTGGGAACAAGTCCAGTCTTTTTACCAGGGACTCCGTGAGGATATTCGTCTAATCGTCAATGCAACATGTGGAGGAAACATCATGGGCCAACACGAGGACACGGTGTGGGAGATTCTCGAAAACATGTGCGAGAACTCCATAAACAATGACCCCTTGGGCTTATTCGACAGGACGAATGCCCGCGCATCGACGAATCTAAGAGGGACACATGAGACGCAGGACCTGTCCACTTCTGTTGACCTGGAATTGATGGCCAGTCGGTTGGACAAGGTCTCTATCATAGAAAAGAAGGTGGACGAGCTAACTCGACATTTGCAGCAAGCCACCTCTGCACAAAACTCTTTTGCACGACCTCCTCTGGCAAGGGAAACAGTGCAAAACATCTATCACCAACCTGCCAAGGGGATGGGCCCCTATCCACCCCCGTCTACCTCCCAGACCGGAGTGACCTCCGATCCCGTCTACTCGAGTTGGGGGAACTCTGAACCCTCGTATTCTGACTTTCCTGAGGTTTCTCAGAACTGCGAGGACCTCAACGCCATCCAGAACGACCCATACTCCAATACCTACAACCCTGGATGGCGAAATCATCCTAACTTTCAGTGGGCGGGAAACTCTCAAAAACCACCATATCAACCCCGCCCACAAGCTCCTCGTCCATATCAGCCGCCTCAGCCTCGGCCCAATCCCACCTACCAATCTGGGCAAAATCAGGATCAACTGACTCTTATCCTTCAAACGCTGGCTGACATTCAAAAAACGAATGCGGCAATGCAAAAACAGCACAAGGACGAGATCACAGAGGTTCACAACCAACTGGCCCAGATGGCAAATTCTCGCCAACCTGGCACCCTTCCTTCGCAACCTCTGCCCAACCCAAATAATGTGCCGACCCAGAGGCGCATTATGAATCCAAATCCAGGCCACGCACATTTGATTTATCAGGCCCCTGCTACTCCATCACCAGACAGGATGGAGGCTTCTACATCTTATGCAGAATTTCAGCAGCAGCCACCTCTCCTACCTAACCCAAACCAAAGTCAGGCTGGATTAAACTCTGTAACAACACGTAGTGGTAAAACAACACAAGACCCACATTATCTGAACCACTCCAAGCCTGATAATCGCCAAGACCCTAGGGTAGTCATCCAAGATACTACTGTCCCAGATCAAGAACCTGGACCTATCCTAGAGGAACCAGCTAGGATCCCATTTCCTGAGGCCTTGACCAAAGGAAAAAGGACAACCAAACCTGTGGCTCCTGAGGAGGATCTGGTCAAGCTCTTTGAACAGGTCCAGATAAACATCCCGTTGATGGATGCAATCCGCCACATACCGGCTTACGCAAGATTCTTGAAAGACATATGTACACCTAAACGTAAGCCGCGAACCAAGGATGGGAATCCGATTGTACTGTCAGAGCAAGCCAGCTCTGTCATCCTGAGCAAACTCCCACCCAAGGCTAAAGACCCAGGAACCCCCTTGATTTCTTGTAAAATTGGTGAAACCCAACTTGATAGAGCCCTACTAGACCTAGGTGCCTCCATAAATTTAATACCTACATCCCTCCTTGACCACCTTGAAGAATCTGAACTTAAACCCACTGAGGTGACATTGCAGTTAGCTGATCGATCCATCAAGTCACCCAAAGGTATACTCGAGGATGTCATTGTTAGGATACGAGATTTTTATTTCCCAGTGGACTTCATAGTACTGGACATGGATGCACCTAAGAACCCAAGGGACACACCAATCATATTAGGGAGACCCTTTCTGGCCACTGCTAGGGCCAATATAAACTGCGAAGAGGGCCAGATAGAATTAAAATTTGGGAATCAAAATCTGAAGATCGACATTTTCAAAGCCCAACAAGGGATTAATTGCGGAGTTATAGAGGAAATTTGTGATGTCAAAGCCGTGGTTGATGAACTGCACATAGAGGACAACCTGATTATTCCTGATCAACCACTAGAAAATCAAAAACCGCTAACAGAGGAGTGCGAACACAATCTAGACACACCTATGACTCCTACCATTGCTCCCGATACAAACCCTGAACCACCCGCTGCTGCTGACAATCCTGTCATGGAACTCAAGCCCCTTCCTGAACATCTAAAATATGTCTTTTTGGATTCAAATCAAACGTTTCCTGTGATTATCAATTCTCGACTCACACCTGACCAGGAACTCTGTTTGATTTCTGTTCTCCAGCAACATCGTAGAGCCATTGGATGGACTCTAGATGATTTGACTGGTATAAGCCCTTCATACTGCACGCATCGAATCTATACAGAAGAAGGCTCACGACCTTCAAGAGAAATGCAAAGGCGACTAAACCCTAACCTACAGGAGGTCGTGAAAAAGGAGATCATTAAGTGGTTAGATGCAGGGATCATCTACCTGATCTCCGACAGTCGTTGGGTGAGTCCAACACAAGTGGTACCTAAGAAGGCAGGACTTACCATCATCACGACAGAAACCGGGGAAGTCATTCCTACCCGAATAGCTAATTCGTGGAGAGTCTGCATTGATTACAGAAGACTAAATTCCTCCACGAAGAAGGATCATTTCCCACTACCGTTTATTGATCAGATCCTCGAGAAACTAGCGGGAAATAGATTCTTCTGCTTTCTTGACGGGTACTCCGGTTACAATCAGGTGGCAATCCATCCAGAGGACCAAGAAAAGACCACATTCACCTGCCCCTTCGGGACGTACGCGTTTCGAAGGATGCCGTTCGGTCTCTGCAATGCACCTGCAACTTTTCAGCGGTGCATGCTTGCCATATTCTCAGATATGGTAGGTGACTATCTGGAAGTCTTCATGGATGACTTTTCAGTTTTTGGACAATCATTTGACGATTGCCTCCAACACTTGGTCCATATACTCAGGCGGTGCATCGAGGTGAATTTGGTTCTTTCCTGGGAAAAGAGCCATTTCATGGTGCCTGAGGGAATTGTCCTGGGACATTTAATCTCAGAGAAAGGCATCCAAGTGGATCGAGCTAAGGTTAACCTGATTTCCAAGCTCCCTATGCCTAGCTCGATTAAGGACATCCGATCTTTTTTGGGGCACGTCGGTTTCTACCGTCGATTCATCCCTGATTTCTCCAAAATCGCGCGCCCCCTGACCAATCTGCTTTCCAAGGATGTGCCTTTCGGAATTTCCAAGGAATGCACTCAAGCATTTGAGATCTTACGTGACCGAGTCACCCAAGCCCCAATCCTACAGTCCCCTGATTGGTCTCAACCCTTTGAGATCATGTGCGATGCATCTGACTTCGCTGTAGGAGCGGTTTTGGGGCAGAAAATTGACGGGAAACCTGTGGTCATTTACTACGCCAGCAAAACACTGGATGAGGCTCAGCGTAACTATACGGTTACTGAGAAAGAGCTGCTGGCCGTAGTATTTGCCCTGGAAAAATTCAGATCATACCTTCTGGGTTCCCGTGTTATCATATACTCGGATCACACAGCTGTGAGGCATCTCCTAGCCAAGAAGGACGCGAAACCTCGATTAATCCGCTGGATCTTGCTGTTGCAAGAATTTGACATCGAGATTCGCGACAAGGCGGGAAAGCACAATGTGGTAGCTGATCATTTATCCCGCCTTCCTCCTGAAAGTATTGATCCGTCCGGACCTATTACAGAACATTTTCCTGATGAGCACCTCCTGACTATCAGTACAAGTCTTCCATGGTTCACCGATATTGTTAATTACCTGGCATCACATCAGATTCCGCCCGATTGGTCGAAGGCCAAAAAGGACAAATTGCGTTCCGATGCCAAGTATTACCTATGGGAAGACCCGTATCTCTTCCGCATTGGTGCTGATCAGATAATCCGACGATGCGTCACGGAAGTGGAAATCAAAGACATACTCTCATTTTGCCATGACCAGGCATGCGGTGGACATTTTTCGGGACATAAAACCGCATCGAAAGTCCTCCAGTGTGGTTTCTACTGGCCCACAATTTTCAAAGATGCATACAATCACTGTAAGGCATGTTCCCGTTGCCAGACTCTAGGCAACATGAGCCATAGAGACATGATGCCTCTACAGCCGATCTTGGTATGCGAAATTTTTGATATTTGGGGGATTGATTTCATGGGACCCTTTCCTACCTCGGATGGCTTCGAATACATTTTACTCGCAGTTGATTATGTTTCCAAGTGGATAGAAGCCATTCCGACCCGAACCAACAATCATAAAGTCGTTATAAAATTCCTTCATCAAAACATTTTCTCAAGGTTCGGGATTCCGCGTGCTATAATTTCCGACGGAGGGACCCATTTTACAAACGCTCAGTTCAGGTCACTGATGATCAAATACGGGGTGTCACACCGAATCTCTACTCCTTACCACCCCCAAACTAATGGTCTAGCTGAGCTATCTAACCGAGAGATCAAGAAGATCCTTCAGGTTACTGTTCGACCTGATAGAAAAGATTGGTCTTCTCGGCTTCCGGAAGCATTGTGGGCCTATAGGACCGCCCACAAGACCCAATTAGGAATGTCTCCCTTCAGACTAGTGTACGGGAAGGCATGTCACCTCCCCGTCGAATTGGAGCATAAAGCCTATTGGGCAGTACGGACCTGTAATCTCGACCTTTCTAAGGCTGGAACCCACAGAAGATTTCAAATGAGCGAGATCGATGAATTACGCCACGACGCATATGAGAACTCGCGAATTTACAAAGAACGGGTTAAAGCTTTTCACGACAAACACATTTCTAGAAAGGTCTTTCATCCTGGTCAAAAAGTTTTACTCTTTGATGCTCGACTCAAACTATTCCCAGGAAAGCTAAGATCCAAGTGGGTCGGACCCTACCTAGTCCGCCAAATCTTCGGAAATGGAGCTATTGAAATCATCCCACTCAGCCACGATTCTGAACCATTTGTCGTGAATGGGCAGAGACTCAAGCCGTTCATTGACATGACCGATATAAATTTGACTGAGTCATCCTTTACCCTCCTTTCCTCTTGAGCTCATTACGCCCAGCCGATGGCGTAAAACTCAGCGCTTAACGGGAGGCAACCCGTCATTCTTTGAAAAACCTGAAACCGTTTCTGACATCGCTATGCGGAACTCATATTGCACTTTAGGGTTCATCCATTAGAACAGCCGACTTCACCTCAGGTATACCTACCCGAGATTAGAAATCGTTCGCAACAAGTCGCTTCGACCCATTCACTCACCACACACCTGTCCTAACACATGAACTAAGCTGAATTCGAACCCACCTAATTTACAATGGGGACATTGCAAATCTTAGGCATGGGGGGGTATGAAAGTGCAAAATGTCAGAAAATTCATATCAAGAAAGGGTTTCATTCATAAAAAAAAAAAAAAAAAAAAAAAAAGGACTTGATAGAGGGGAGGAACAATTCAGGGTCATACAAATGAGAGGAGGAAAAGAAAGAAAAATGACAAAAAGAGCAAAAATAAAGAAAGGAGCACAAAAGGAAAAGAAAAAGAAAAAGTCATTAGTAAAAGATTAAGGGGTTAACTGAAGTTCTAGACCGAGTCAAGAAAAAGAAAAGAAAAATGCTACAGAGATATAACAAGAGATTAGCGGGAACGCTGGTCTTAGGCCTCTTGGGCTAGATTTTTAGCTTAAAAATTCACGTATCCGTTAAAATCTGGACAATCCTCAAGAGGTTGAGGAAAATGCGAAGCTTAAGTATTAGGTCTAAGGCTTAGGAAGTATTCGGCCTCGTTAACTGACCTCCGGTTTGCGGGATTCGGTAACCTAAGCACCCAAATTCACACACAGTCTGGTTCAGTGCGCATAAATATTCAAAACACGCAAGAGCGTTTAATATTCTGAAAAAGTCACCTAGATTAGGAGCGGCCAATCAACACAAGTTGATTTGGACAAGTTCCCAGCGCGGAGAGGCGGGAAATTCCCCTCGAAGATGCGTAACAACATATCGTCTCCTCGGTGCTTGTCTCTTAGGATATTTAAATATCCTACTGGGGGCATGTAAGCACTCTGCTGGTTCAGATACCATGGGTGGCATTATCATGAAATGTCGATCGCCAGGGTCTGAATTCGGCCACGGAACGCCATGGGCGGGATTATCTCGAAATCTCGAAAGCCAGGGACCCTTGAGGATTGATGATGGGGACGAGGAATCCGATACAGACCGTGTTGAGAAGCTAATCCGAAGCTAGAAATAAAAAGAAAAGAGAGAGAAAAGCTCTCCAAACAAATAAATCCTCTATCTCTCTCTTACAAAAAAAAAACGCACTGCAAACTGAGCGTAGGCTAAAAATGTCTCAAGCACGGGTGCTTTAACCGCAGAGTCCAACAAACCCTAGGATAGTTTTTGTGGGCCGTAGAAACCTTTGCGAAGGACTGAGGCTAAAGCAGAACAGGTCCAGATTTTGGTTGGTACTTGAGTACCTCTAGGCCTATTGTCGGCATTCCTACCTAATCACAAAAGAAGCACTTATCATAACTAAGGACACTTTGGGTCTAGAATGGAAGTTAAAACTTTGAAATTTTGCTAAGGGACTAGCAAAAGCTAGGCATGGGGGTATGATGAGAGCCTCATCATGAGCCATAACTAGCTCATTTTGACCTAATAAAGAAGATAAAAGCTCCTACATAACCTAGAAGAAGGCTTAACTAAAGGAACAAGTGCTCTGAGAAGAAAACATGAAATAAAGGTTAAAACTGCAATTTTACCAATGCAGTACATAAACGGGATTTCTCAGAAGCAAAATATGGGTCAAATAGTCCAAAGTGGGTTGAATTAATCAGAAATGGGTTTATGTGCAATCTAAGAATTAAATGACACTTGGTAACCCTAAAACAGACCCGCTTAAATTAACAAGGTTCCAGTCAGAATAAAAATCAAGCAAACCCTCTAAAAATCATAGAAAAACATCCTCTGGGGTTTAGAACACTTAATTTGGCCTTTGGAACCTAGTTTGACCTAGATTAGGGTCTTAGCTCTTCAATTAACCTAATTTGGGTTTTTACGCAAAATGTCCAGTCAAAAGAGGTCAAACCTAAAATCCAACTTCACCATTGGATTCTTTAGGGCCAAATTAGGTTTGTACCAAAATTTGGACCTAAGGGGAGGTCATCTTGACCTACTTTGCAAGTTAGTACACCCAAATCACAAAGAGGTCCCTATCTTTTGAATATCCTTGCAGAGAGCCCCCTAGGTTCCTCGCCTTCTTTGCAAACCGGTCCTGCCGCCATTGCTAGGGCAGAACCGAGCTCCGACGAAGTTTCGAGAGAGATGGCTCTCTAATTCCTCAGAGATTCTCTCCCAGAAATGGAAGGGAGATTCTCTGAGGAATTCCCTTCCTTCTAAAGCCAATCAAATTCGCTGGTGTGAACCCAATCTCTCGTGCGAACGCACGAGAGATGTGGGTATCTTTCTTCCTTCCAACTCCGACGAACCGGCTGACCTAATTGCGCGTCTTTCACGCTCTGATAGGAGCGGCCAGCACCTATAAAACACCCCTCGGACCCGGCCACTCATCTTAAGCTTGATTTTGACGGAGATCCCCTCCAAATTTCTTCTCTCCCATCTCCGGCCAAACGACCCACAAGCTCCGGCGACCGCTTTCCCTCCTTCTCGTCACTCTGCTGCCATACCAGCAGCAGAGTCCTCTCCGCCTCTTCCTCCCGCGGCGCGCTGTACCCTGCGCGCAAGCTCCTGACCTCATCTTCGTCGCCGCTTCCTCCCCCAGGGTCTTTCTTCCCCGACGACGGCAGTCACGAGCCGTCCTCTCCACTGCCTCCCTTCAGTCCAGACAACCCCAGATACGTTCTCCATCCTCTCCTCTCTCTTTTCCCCCTGTTATCTCCCTTGATCGACCCTCGACAGACGCTAACCACCTCCATCGTCTTCGCCTCCGACCGCACTCCGGCGAGCCGCCCACACCACTCCAGCCCTCCACACGGCTCGCCAACCACCTCGAAAGCTCCGCCTCACCTCCAGGAACACACTCCACCCTCCCACTGCCACTCCAGCCCTCCACAACCACCCCCCGACCAACCCACCATCTCCGGCCACAGGTTGACCTAGGCACGCACGCCTAGGCCGACCTGCGGCCTGCTGCACTGCCCACCGCCTTCGCCGTGCCACGGCGAAGGTCTCTATCTATTCTGATTTGGCCGAGAGGCGCGTTTTGTGTACGACAGGATTCGAGCTGCTGCCGTCATGGACGACCTCTGATGAAGCTCCCGCGAAGCTCCAGGCACCCGGTCTTCCAGACTACAGGTGCTGCATACTAACGCAAGTGTCGCGAGGTGAACGAATCCAGCCGAGGAGTGCTAGCAGAGCCAGCAGCTGCGGGGCAATCGCACGACGAGGTTTCTGCAGGCGCGCGTGAAGGCGAGACCAGATAGTCCCACATCGTGGGATTGCAACCGGCAGGTACCGTATAAGTTGTTTTTACGCTTTATTCTTATCGCCTCAGTAAGCACAGGGGTGAGGTCCCTCACTGACCCCACCCGCCTCGTCCGCGGCCTGACCACGCAGACCTGGCGGATCCGACCCGACCTAGACCTACGCACTCCTCGCGCATCACACACCTGCAGGTGCGCCTGGTCCCGGGTACGATCCGACCCGATTGAGACTGTGGCTCTGGTAGAGCGGTTAGAGTGAATTGCTTGAGAGAGAGACACGCGCGGGTAGAGGGAGAAGGGTTAGGTTTTGTTCCCTGTGCAGGCAGGCTGATTGCAGGAGAAGGACTTGGCCGCTGCAGAAGAAGGAGAAGCAAGACAAAGAAGAAGAAGAAGGCAACGAAGAAGGAGAAGCAAGACAGAAGAAGAAGAAAGAAAGAAGTCTTCGCAGGAGAAGAAGGAAAGCAGAAAGGTTAGAAGTCTTCGCAGGAGAAGAAGAAGAAGGACAAGGGAAGATTGCAAAGAGATCCGAAAGGCAAAGCAGAAGAAGAAAAAGAGAAAGAAAGATCACATTTAAGACGTCTGATACATAAATCAGACGTCTAATTCTATTTTTTTTTTTTTACATCTTTCTTAAAAACTCTTTGAATCAATTATATTTGCATTTAACAGTTGTATTCTTGGGTTTTACAAAGTACTGAGTTTGCTCCCTGTGTTCGACCTCGGATACTCTAGTTGTTCGAGTAATAAAATTATTTGTTTAAACGTTTTGTCGGTTCTACTGCAACGTAATACGCCTTTAAATCCGCACAGAAACGTTGAAAACATGCACTGTGCACCAAGCCTGCCCTAGCAGGTACCGCACCTTCATCACCTCTACGCGCCCATCTCCACCCTATTCCAGCACTCCTGCAGGCGCTTCCCCTCCCGTAGGTGCCCGCTCACGCACCCGCACCACCAATGCTTCCCTCCAACACTGCAAGCGCTCATGCCACCTCTGCCCACACCCGCCATCACCAAATCTTCCACCGCTCACCGCACAGCCCCACTAGCGCCCGCAGGCACTTCCTCCTTCCAGCACAACCACCTCGCGCACCCGCACAGTGCCTCTCCGCAGCCTGCAAGCACCGCCCTCACCACCAGGCACCCGCTTCAGCGCAGGCGCTTCCTCCTTCCAGTGCCTAGCGCTCCCCACAAGCATCGGACGCCAAGCACCACCAGTGCCCGCAAGCGCGCACTCTTCTGCAGCGCCCGTAGGGCTCTACCTATCACCACCGCCCGCACCTGGCATCACTGTGCCCCTCTCCAGCACCAGCAGCCACTCTGCCCTCGCCACTCGTGCCTGCAGGCGCTCCTCCTGCACTTGCCAGACCTGCACCAGCACAGTGCAACCACCTTACGTGCCCGCCATCACTGCAGGCCTGTTCAGGCGCCTCACCTCTGCTTCACCCAGTGCCTGCAATGCTACATCTCCACACGTGCCTACGTGCTCTGCAGAGCACCCACGTGCTAATGCCTTCGCGTCTCCGCACATCTGCAGCATGCACGGTAGCAGCAGCTTCTCCACCACCACCGTTCATCTCCACCAGCCGGGCGCCACCAACCTCCTCGTAACGTGCCACTGCCACCATTGTGAAGCACTTGTCAAGACGCATCTCTACGTGCGACCTCGCCATCAGCCATCGACCCATGCTCGCGCATGGAAGAGAGAGGCAAAAACCACTTTTTTTCACTCAATTAGTAATTACGGAAAATGCCATTGTCAAAGCTACAATTCATTTATTTTCTGAATTAATATATTGCAACAAATTTGCATGGACACCCCTTGCTTAATTTGGAATTACATATAATTGATTTCTCTTTATGAATGACATATAACATGAGATATTGATTATAGTACATTAGTGTCATTAGTTAGGAGATTGATATTAACATTGTTTGCTATTACCAAGGTCATTATTTAGAATATTATATTATGGTAATTTTGCATGTGCACCCTCTTCTTCTTGATTAATTATCTATATTGAGAATTTATGCTGGAAATGAGAGCACTAGTTAGCATGCACCTCTATTAATATTCCCGATTCCATGATGCATTATTAGTTAGGCTAATTCCTCACTGTGGAGACGACCTAACTCTTCGTGGTAAGTTTTGAGAATTTAAATGTTTTGAAAAGAAATTTTTTACCACGTGATTAAATACGACACATCATTTTATATAAAAGGCTTCAACAAAAATGAAGATCGCTCTTTCAAATGGCGCCATTGCTGGGGAGGAAAAATACCTATTAATTTTTGAGGAATTTTATGTTATTTTTATGCTATTTTGAAAGCTTTTCTGAATTACTAACTGTGGATTTTCTTCTGTGCAAAAACACGTGGCGAACGCGACGGGTGTGCACGGCGAAGACAATCTTTTTGGTGAACCTTGACGCCACCTGGAGGCTAGCAACAGGAGCACATGGGCCTTGATCCCACACGCATAAGCTTACAAAGGAGCCTATTTCTGATTTAGTCAGTAGATCTTAGTTAGATTTAGTTTAGATAGATATTAGAATTTAATTACTGTATGTTGGACCCTTGTCGAGTATTTTTGGAATGTGTTCCTAGTGTCTCTTTATTTCTTATCGCTCTTGTATGCAGGAGCATATTTTCGGGAGTGCATTCCCATTTATTTAGATTATAGGATTATTTGCATTGTTTGAATTGCATTTCAGCTAGATTACGTCTATTTTTTATTATTAAATAAATAAATAAATAAAATTTGAACTACCTGCTAGAAGCTTCATATCTGTAGGATGACCATCTAGGACTGAATGAGCAACATCTAGTTTATTTTTATTGCATTGCATACATTGCATGAAGAAAGCTGGAGTAAGGTACATCTTCTCTTAAGCATCAATTACCTGTCATGCATATGCATTGAACCTAAATCTAAGACCATTAAAGTGGTTGAATTAAATTAATTCAGTGGTCACTTTAAAAGTTGGGACTGCTAAGAGGTTGGACTTTAAAATCTGTGACTGAAAATTGTGTGCAAAGGATCCTGTTTGCAGAATTTCAAAAAATCAAAACACGATCGTATGCTTGCACACTTGAGACACTATGTACCTCACACATAAGGTCACTAGATAAATTTCTACCTCTTCTCTTTTGCATCACAAGGGAAGTTAGTTGGAAATCAACAAGCCTATCTACCAAGTTACTTCGGTTCCTCGTGTGTGGGCTCGATTCGAGACTTCCATCCCTTGCGAGTAGGTTATAGGCACCAGCGAAGGTTGTCCTAGGAAGCGTAATTTTTTGCAAAACTTGTTTGGCCACCAACTAAACATATAACTCTAAGACCTACAATCTACTAGAAACAGATCCCATTGAATTTGCGTTTGCTTTGACAGTAGAACTCTCTAGGAAGTTTCTGCTTGTATTCTGTATTCTTCTAAATCCTAAGAGAGTTAAAACAGTTTTGCTTAAAGAAATGGATTACCCTTACTCCTATCAGTTATATTATCAGAGTCAATACTACCCATACGATCATGATCATGAAAATAATTCTGAGGAACCTAATGACAATAGGGATCCAATTTTATGTAGCTATCACTTAGACTCTCCCAATGAGACATGGCCACTAGAGGACAACGATCATATTGATTATCCACCTGAACTATATTGGAGTCAAAAGCAAGTGAAGATGGTACCTCTTGAGGACCTTGACCCCAATGACAGCATTCTCCTTACCCCTACCAACCCGAGTCAAGGTTGTATTATTCCTATCACTTCCCCTATTAAAAAGGTGGAATTTCATTCTACCCTTAGTGAGCCTACTCTTGACCCTCCACTTAGGGATTCAACACCTATCATTCAGTATCCTGAGGAATTAAATGCACTCAATGAAGGTGACCCTAATGGAATGGAGGATGAATTAGATCAATTTTGGTCTCAGGGATATGAAGGGTCTATTTCAGAGGATGGGGATGCCCCAATAGAGGAACCTGGACTAAAAATCTGGAGTGAACCACAGGGGAATTATTTATCATTTGAGGATTTACCTCTAGAGGATAGAAATAATATGATTAAATCCAGATTCCTCCCTTCTTTTGAGAGTCATCCTCCATCAAATCAAGAGTTGCTATTAAAGGAGGAAAAACAAAATAGTGAGAAGTCTATGGGAGACTCTCGGGGGCAAAACATGTCAATCGAGGATTTATACCCCAAGAAGAATAACAAATTCAGTAATATAGTCTTGCTTCAAAACATTAAGACTGATCCTACTTTGGGAATAATTGAGGATACTAATCCAACTCCTAATGCATCACATATACACCCCGAAAAAATTTGAGTGAACCAAACGAATCTGGGGATGAGTTGAATGATAATGGTTCTAACATTTTGACCCTGCCATTAAAGAGTTGTAATTTGGAGTCTACCCTTGATTCAAATATGACTCCAATCATTAATGCTAGGTAGGGTAATATGCAGTTGTCTACAATTTTTAGGGAGTATACACAATCTGAATCATTGTTGGAATTAGACCTAACACTGACTAAGCCCTCATTGGACTTAACCATTACCTTCCAACACTACAAACAACCCTTATACTCCCTAACCGATCCTTGGCTCAGATCTCTGCTCATGTACATTGTTTCTAGAGAATATATCAAGTCAGTACATCCTCGGGTAGAATGGCGAGTGTGGATTGATGCTTGTACTTTTACACTCATCATTCAAGGGTTTGAACTAATAATGTGTATGTCTTCTAAAGCCCATCCTGCTTTGGAGGATCCTTGTTATCCTCCACTTATTCCATTGCAGGAGGTCCCTTTTCATTTTCCATTTATTATTCCTAGACCTCCCGAGGTAGCCAACGAGGTTCTTCGCTTTCATATCTTCTGGCGAGCATTTGGTATTACGTTGCATCATCAGCTCGCCAACATCCATGGCTACCTGTTTTCTAAGCTTGCACTGTTACGCATATTTTTAGGACCTAACTTTTTTGTTTGGAACCAGACTTATAGGTTCCTTCTAAGTCTGGCTACTGACAGAAAATGTAGCGCTTGTTGCGAGGCAACCCAGCAGTCAAAATAACACCATCATCAGGTGATGTTTTTCCTTTCTCCTCCTATTTTAATTTTACAATATGGACATTGTAGGATTTAGGCACAAGGGAGTGCATTTGCATTTTATGAAGTATTCATGCATTTAGGTTAGCATAAAAAAAAAATTCCTCTTTTCTTGAGCTGATTGGGTTAGCCTTAGCAAAATACCTTTGTCATTGGAGGTTTTTCTTCTGAAATTATTTCTTAAGTTTAGAATCCAGTACATTTATTTCACGTGCATGTAGACAGGGTAATGGATCCTCGAGGAAAATCAATAAGCATTTGTAGTCCACTGAACCCTTGGACAGTTCATAGGGAGTTAGGCATACTATCTTCTAGTAGATCTATCTCTTATTTGTGAGAAGAAAGTAGAGAGATTACTGTTGCGCTAAGTCTAGTGCAAGGACTCTTAAGTTTTGGATAATTAGATAATGATACTTCAGAGTTAGGCATAGTTTTCACTCTCTGTTCCTGTGTGCGTACTTTGTGTGAATTCCTGGAAGTCACCAAATAAGGCAAATACACGGAGATGGAGTCTTAATAAAGCTATGACTATGGTGGATGGTTATGACCGTCCTTCATAGAGTCCTCGGCTGAAGGAGGGTAATAGTGTCAAAGGTCAGAAATAAGCTTGTTCTATCCATTCCTTCCCGATGCCGAGAATAGGCACTTCCACCAAATAAGCCACACAATATCCTCTTGACCATCATCATCCCTAATAATACCTCATAAACAAAAGTCTGTGTCGTATGATGTTGATTTATAAAAAAAAAAAAAAGAGAAAAGAAAAGAAGGAAAAGAAGAAACAGAAAGAAGAAAAAGAAGAAATAGTTATATTACAAAAAAAAAAGAAAGGTCCAAGTTTATAATGTAACATTGTTTCTGAGGCAACAGAACACCTATCACGTTCCACCAAATATAACCCATACCTACCTTTTAGTATTTCTGATTGCCCTTATACTGGTTGAGGACTCTAACCTAGTTGTAGAATTATTAGGACTTTAACTGAAGTGTGGATGCCATGTGAGGCCACCAAATAGTGAGTATAATTTCTAAATCTGGCAAGATTCGTGATCTTAGAAAGAAAGAAAAGAGGGAGTGCCCAGGAACATCAAGAGAGCACAATTGTGTAGCCTCGCTCAGAGTTGACTTGTCTAATAGTCTAGAGATCTAGAGTCTGCAGTACTAGACTATATGTAGCACCAGATGAGTGTGTGCCACCAAATACAAATCCATTCAACTCAATATCTCCTACCTAAGTCAAACGCTGGGGTCAAATTACAGATTATCCTCTGCTTTATCCTTGAGGGAAGTAGTTGCCTATCTCGACAGCAATATTTATCAAGGGTGAAGTACAAACTCCCAATGCGAATTGGCTTTTTCACTTGGATCAGTTACTTAGGCTATCATCACTTCACGTTTGTTTGGATCTCTAAAGTTTTGAAATGAGAAAAGAAGAGATCTTCTGATTACTTCTATTATTTTTCATTTTTGCTAGGGACTAGCAAATCTTAGGCATGGGGGTATTTGATGAGTCCATTTTAATGGACTATTATTACGCCTAAGTTAACTTTAATCTTACCTTTTAGATTTGTTAATAACTAAATTAAGTTATAGAATGCTTGCATTCATCATTACTTAACTTTACATTTATTTTATAGCATTCTATAACTTAATATGTAATAATTTTATGTTTTATGTGCAGGAAGAAGATTTGGCAAAAGAATAAGGAGGGGAGAGTAAATTACCCTTTCAACCGGCGGCATTTCTTTTCCCCATTCTCTGGGCACCCTCAACAGCCGCCGGTCAAAAATAGAAAAGGGATTTGAAAATCCCTTAATTGGCATACGCGGGGAGAGAGGAGTTAAAAAGAGGAGGCGGAGAAAGGAGAGAGGCATCTGCATCTTCCCCCATGGCGTGGAACTGCAACCCCAGCGTGCACTGTGGACCAGGATCTTCTTCCCCCTGGCGGGGAACCATCATCCAGAACCGTGTAACCCGCTGCACTGTGCACCAAGCCAGCCCCTGCAGGCACCGCACCTTCATCACCTCCGCGCGCCCATCTCCACCCTGTTCCAGCACTCCTACAGGCATGTCCCCTCCCGCAGGCGCCCGCTCATGCACCTGCACCACCTGCGCTTCCCTCCAACGCTGCAAGCGCTTACTCCACCTCTGCTCGCACCCGCCATCACCAGATCTTCCACTGCTCACGCGCCGCTCCACCCGTGCCCCTTCCAGACTCGCAAGCGCCGCACCCTCTCTCCTATACAGTGCCTCCCTTCAGCGCCTCCTCCTTGCGTGCCCCTAGTACAGGCGCGCCTCCATCGCCCCCACAAGCACCTTCTCCCACTCGTAGAAGCTACCACCGCAGGCGTTGGTGCCCCTCCAGCATCGCCTCAAGCCAGCGCCCCTCTCCAGCGCCTAGCATTCCCCACAAGCACTATGCCCGCACCTTTAGCGCTATGTGCAGAGCCACCGCCATGCCACCGCAGGCCACTCCAAGCGTGCCCCGCACCACACGCAGTAGGAGCACCCCCGTAGGTCCACCTCCAGTGCCTCCTCTGATGTTCTTCTCCTCCGTTGGTCGGCCACCTCTGGCCATCTTCGTGGACATCGTGGCCTCCATCGGATAGGCCTCGTCTTTGCCAACCTCCCTAGTGCATTAACAGCCCCACCGACGATCCTCCCCACATGCAAGCAAGAGAGAGAGCAAATGCTCCATTTTGAGGGAGATTAAAAATTACATTTACTGCCATTGCCACCAGAAATTAATTTTCATTTATGATTATTTTATTACAGTAAAATTATGAATGCACCCTCATGCTTTCTAATAATTACATGTTATTGATATTCACCTGTTTTAAGATTGGTTTTAGGATCAACATGTGCACCAATTTTCTCTAGTATATGTCAAGTGAAAATTACATAAAATCATCATATATTTATTGAAGATTTCAGTGAGGGAAAATTGCACATATACCCTGATATTTTTGAGTAATTGTGAATCTTCTTTCCATCGCATTTTATGTTGGATTTGACTAGGGATTTCGCACTTGACCGAAAGAATACAAAATAATCGAGAGTTTATTGCATAATTGCCTCCCTGTGGACACGACCCGCTCTTCTATGAGTGGTTATTTTTATTGTTGATTAGTCAATTTTTCCACCACTTAAATACTACAACTCATTATTTCATTTGCAAAACTCAATCGAAAGCGAAAAATTGACTTGTCACCTTCCACTACCTTGAAGAACTTCTACACATAGGAAGGACCTTTGGCCCTAAGAACATGAATGAGGATATGTTAGTGATGAAAATGTTCCCATTTTCCTTAAAAGATAAAGCTACACAGTGGTTGAGGGCTATTGGTAGACCAATCCTAACTTGGGAAAATTTGAGAAGCACTTTTCTAAAGAAATTCTTTCCCATAGAAAAAAAATGCCCTTAGATGTGCCATTACAACCTTCAAGTAGAGCCTTGGGGAACAATTACATGAGGCTTGGGAGAGATTTAATAATTTAGCTAGGAAATGGACTCACATGGGATTCCCAAGTGTCACTTAGCCCATATTTTCTATTATGGGTTAAGTTACAACTTTAAGATTCCCAAGCAAAGATGCTAAGGGAGCCTTTGAATTATTTGAGAATATGAGTGAAAATTCCCTCAACAATGCCTCAATGTCCACCTTCAATATATCAAATCAACCAAGGAGCGGAGTCTACGAAATTAAGGATGATTCAAATTCGGTTAATTTAGAACTGATTGCATAACAATCGGATAAGGTGGAACTTGTTGGTAAGAATGTGGAGAATTTGGATAAAAAATTGAATAACCTTCTGAAGGGAAAAAATTTCTTAGATACACATTCCAAAGTAAACCCTATGCCTACCAAAGGAATTTCTATGCTAACCCACACTCAACTCCCCAATCCTTTATGTCAGGAAGTAGTGCACAATATTAATGACCTACCCATGGCTCCACCCATGAGCCAACTTTACTTAGATTCATCTCTTTTCGGGTACCATGGAGGGACCTTGATGCCCTCAAATTCAGAATTAGGCATCTTGATGCCTAATTATCCTAAGGATGTTAATGCACTCCAGGGATACACTAGAAATGATTCCTATTCGAATACTTGCAACCCTGGATGGCGTAACCATCCTAATTTTACCTAGTCAAGTCAGAAACCTACCCAGTGTCCTAACTTGACTAGGTAAAATAATTATGGGCAACCTAGTAGGTACACACAACCACGAACTTACCAACCTCAACCTACCCAGAAAACCCACCCATCTGATCTGAGTTTAGTTCTCGAGGATGTAGGAGATGAATTTGAGATATAAAGAAGGAATGAATCAATTGAGGATAGAATTGATGAGACGCTTGTACTAATTAGTTGATGCAAGACATCACAGGATGCTGCCATCCCAAGTCATCCCCAACTGTAGAAACTTTAATAGGGTTAGCTAAAACAACACACGAGAGCAATAGGCACATATAGTTCAACCTGCTCCCCAGCACCCACCTGTCTTCAATAACCCTAATCCTAACTAGGCCCAACTTATCTTGTAAAACTCACCTCAACCTTCTAACTCTAATGCCTTTGCCAGTGTTGTAACTTTGAGAACTGGGAAACAAATCAAAGATCCTTACTACAAATCTAAATATAATCAAGATCTTGAGGAGCCCGAATCTGACCTAGGAGACCAAGCTAATCTAGAAGACAAAGATCAGGGCTCGAACACTCATGATTTCTCTGAAGCACCCATTCCTAAAGCCTTGAACAAACCCAGGAAAAAGAAAACTAGTCCATCTAAGGAGTGGCATGATATTTTTAAGCAAGTCCAGGTGAATATACCACTCCTAGAAGTAATTGAGAATATCCCAGCCTATGCAAAATTTTTGAAGGAAATGTGCACACCTAAACACCAAGCCAAATCATCCAAAAGGGTAGTGTTATCTGAACAACCTGGTGCAATTATCCTTAAAAACCTACCTCAAACAAAAAAAAAATCCTGGAGTCCTCTGATTTCTTGTGTTATTGGAGATACTACCTTTGATAGGGCTCTTTTAGATTTAGGTTCCTCCATCAATTTGATCCCTACGATGTTATATGGAAATTTACCTTTGAGGAGTTAAAACCTATTGAGGTCACACTACAGCTAGCTGATCAATTTGTGACCACACCATGGGGAATTATTGATGATATAATTGTCAAGGTTCATGATTTCTATTTTCTTGTGGATTTCTTGGACCTTGACATGGAGGTATCAGAAAATTTAAAGAAAACCCCAATAATTTTTGGAAGACCATTCTTAGCTACTTCCAAGGATAATATTGATTGTGAATTTGCCAATATGAAAATTAAATTTGGTGACAAGAAGACAAGGATTAATATTTTTAAGGCCGTCAAATAATTTAAGGATTGCGGAATGATAGAAGATTCTGAGTATGTGGACCATAATGTTGAATACTGTATGAATTTAGGAGTTTCCCAATCCGACCCTGCAGGCCTTGATCCCCAAACCAATCAAGAGGTCAGTCACCCAATCACTAACTTTATCCCAAGACCTTTTGAGGATAAATGTGATCCACCTTTGGACCCTTCATCCCAAGGACCCAAACCTAAACTAAAACCTCTTCCTGATTATATAATGTTTTATTGGGATCTGATCAGACTTGTCCAGTGATAATTAGCTCTTATGTTACCCAGACTCAGGAAAATCAACTAATTCAAATTTTGGGAAGAAATAGTAAGGCAATTTGTTGGACATTGATGATCTAAAGGGAATCAGTGCTACTTATTGCACCCATAGAATATATGTTGAGGATGGATCTAAACCCTCCAGGGAAATGTAGAGACGATTAAATCCCAATATGAGGGAGGTTGTGAAAAAGGAGATGATTAAGTGGTTAGATGTGGGAATAATCTACCCAATCTCTGACAGCGCGAGAATCAATCCTGTACAAATGGTTCCTAAGAAAGATGGGTTGACTGTGATCACTAATGATAATGGGGAGTTGATTCCAACCCGCACAGTTTCCTCTTGGAGAGTCTGTATCGATTATAGGAAGCTAAACAATGCAACTAAAAATGACCACTTTCCACTTCCCTTCATTAATCAGATTCTTAAAAAACTAGCAGGCCAAAAGTTTTTCTATTTCTTGGATGGCTACTCTGGCTACAATCAAGTAGCTATCCACCCCGATGATCAAGAGAAAACCACCTTTACATGTCCCTACAGAACATTCGCATTCCGTAGGATGCCTTTTGGATTGTGCAATGCACCAGTGACTTTTCAAAGGTGCTTGCTTGCAATCTTTTCAAACATGGTGGGTGATTTTATGTAAATCTTTATGGATGATTTTTCTATGTTCGGGAACTCCTTTGAATCTTGTTTGATCAATCTGGAGAAAACTTTACAAATGTGCATAGAGGTAAATCTTGTCCTATCTTGGGAAAAGAGCCACTTCATGGTTAGGAAAGGCATTATCCTTGGCCACACCATTCTAGAAAGAGGAATTGAAATGGATAAAGCCAATGTGGACACTATCATGAAACTCCTACCACCTTCGACGGTTAAATAAGTGAGATCATTTCTTGGACATGTAGGATTTTACTATCGATTCATTAAGGATTTTTCTAAGGTGGCGAGGCCCTTTAAGTAATCTTCTAGTGAAAGATCAAACCTTTGATTTTGATTCAAGTTGCATAAGGGATTTTAATCTAATGAAGGAGGTCATTACACAATCACCCATCCTACAACCTCCTAATTGGGATCACTCATTCAAAACCATGATCGACGCTTCTGATTTTGCTATTGGTGCAGTCTTGGGACAAAAGATTGATAAGAAACCCTCCATGATATACTATACTAGTAAAACTCTTGATGAGGCTCAAAAGAATTATACCACTATAGAAATAGGGTTACTAGCAGTAGTATTTCCCCTAGAAAAGTTGAGACCCCATCTAGTTGGATCTCATGTCAGAATCTTCGCTAATCATATTACATTAAGGCACTTGATGTGTAAGAAGGATGCAAAACCCAAATTAATCAAATGGATCCTTCTACTCCAAGAATTTGATTTAGAAATCAAAAATAAATCTGGTGCCCAAAATGTAGTAGCAGATCATCTTTCCAGAATCCTTGCAGAATCAGTAACTCCTCAATTTTATGATTCATTCCCAGATGAGACTCTTATGACTGTCTGTAAACTACCTTGGTCTACAAACATTGTTAATTATTTGGCAATCAAAAAATTACCCATGGATTGGCCTAAGCATAGGCATCATAAGTTAATTTATGATGCCAAATACTACTTTGGGAAGACCTAGAACTGTTTAGAATATGCACGGATCAGGTTATCTGTCATTGTGTTTTGGATGAGGAGATCAAATGTGTGCTAGAATTTTTCCATACTTTTGCTTGTGGAGGTCACTTCTCAGGGAAAAAGACGACAACCAAGGTACTACAAAGTGGATTATATTAGTCATCTCTATTATGCAATTCTTACAATTTTTGTAGGCCATGTATTAATTGCCAAACTTTAGAAAACATGACCAGGAAGGATATGATGCCCCTAAATCCAATCCTTGAAGTCGAGATCTTTGATGTTTGGGGCATTGATCTTATGGGACCTTTTACCAATTCCTTTGGGTACCTATATACACTGGTTGGAGTCAAGTACGTATCCAAATGGATTGAGGCCATCTCGACCCAAACAAATGACCACAAGGTGGTCATCGACTTTGCAAAAAAAAACATCCTTAGTTAGTTCTGTGTACCAAATGCTTTGATTAGTGAAGGCAGGTCCCATTTCACTCACAATCAATTCAGGGTCTTGCTGACTAAGTATGGAGTCACTAATAAACCTCTACTCCATACCATCTGCAAACCAACGGACAAGCTAAAATTTCCAATTAAGAAATTAAGAAAATCCTTCAAAAGATTGTTCACCCGGATCAAAAGGATTCATCTACAAAATTGGATGATGCTCTCTAGGCCTACCAGACTGTGTATAAAACCCCGATTAGAATGTCACCATTACATTTGGTCTATTGAAAATCTTATCATTTACTAGTTGAACTTGAACATAAAGCTTATTAGGCAATCAGGACTTTTAATCTAAATCTTGATCAATCTGGATGACAAAGGAAACTCCAATTGATTGAATTGGAGAAAATCCAGAATGACGCTTATGATAGTGCGAGAATTTATAAGAATAAGATAAAAGCTTTACACAGTAAGTATATTTCTCAAAAAACCTTTGTTCCTAATCAAAAGGTTTGGTTATTTAATGAGCGCTAGAAGCTCTTTCCCAAAAAGTTAAGATCAAAATGGATAGGTCCTTTTATTGTAAGAAAATTTTTCCCTCATGGAGCTGTTCTAATTCTGGATCCCAAGACTGGCTAGGAAACTAAGGTCAACGGTCAAAGGCTGAAGCCTAACATTACTTAGTATCTTGATCCTATTCCTACTAATCACATTAACCTCCTAGAATTATCTTAGAGCTGAACTAAGTCCAGCAAATGATGCTAAACCAAGCACTAGCTGGGAGGCAGCCCAGTATTCTGTACAGGTATTTTTCTATCCAAGTTGACCTATATTAAAGTCAGGTGATATCCCTTTCGCTCGCTTATTATATTTTGATTTTCCTGCATGCATTTCAATGAGGACATTGTAATGAATAGGCATGGGGGGGTGGACATTGCATATCTTCTTTTTACGTCATAACTTAAAAAAAAAACATTTATATATATGGCATTCAAGCATAAAGTATTTTTATCAAGAAGGTTTTATTAAGAATTTATTCTTGAGTTGATTCCTAAATTTGGAATCTACTACAATTTCATACTTGCACGTAGAATTTGCAATGGATCCACTGTGAAGACTAATAGGCATCTTTAGTTTGTCGAGAAGAAGCACTGCTTCTTTTCCTAAACCCTTGGACAGTAATTAGGGATTCAAGCAATTCATCTTCTATTAGATCCACCAAATAATTATGAGGAGAGAGTAGAGTGTCTACTGGTGCTTTAAGTTTAGTACAAGGAATCTTAATTTCTGGGTAATTGGATAATGATACTCGGAGTTAGGCATAGTTTTCGCTCTCGATTCCTATATACAAATTCTTTGTGTGAATTTTTTAAGAGACACCAAATAAGGAAAATACGCAGAGAGCGGGTTCTTATAAAACTAGGACTAAGGTGGATGGTACGACTGCCCTTTATGGAATCCTTGGCTGAAGGAGGGCATTAATATCAAGGTCAAAAATACGCTTTCCCATCCATTTCTTTCCCGATGCCAAGAATAGTCACTTCCACCAAATAAGAGACCCAATATCCTCTTAAACATCACCAATCCCAAATAATGCCTTGTGAATAAAAATGTGCATGGGTACTGCATTACATTATGTTGGTAGATATATATAATATATATATAGAAAAAGAGAAAAAGTCTAAAAAAAATGTTGAGTTGTGTTTATTTTATTTGATGTCAAGCACATTGACACAACAATGCCTACTACCATTATGATCCACCACATACAACTTTGACCTACTTTTCTATATTTCTGACTGCTCAAATACTACTTGAGATTTTTTGACTTAGTTATAGGGTTATTAGAACTTAATTAATGTGTTAAAGCCATGAGAGACCACCAAATATATTTACAAATCTGGTGAGATTGTGAGCTCGAAAAGAAAGAGAAAAAAAGAAAAGAAAAAGAAAAAAAGAATGAAAAGAGAGAAAGAGAGAATAGTACAAAGGAACTGAAGAGAGCACAGTTTCTCTGCCTCTCTCTAGTTGATTTATTTGATAGTTTGGAAATCTAGGTTCTGTAGTACTAGTCTATATATAGCACCAGAGGAGTGTGAGCCACCAAATGCAAACCCACTTGACTCAGACATCTTCTACCTAAGCTAAAAACTAGGGCTAAATTACATATTATTTTATACCCTAAGGGAAGAAGCTTGCCTTTCTCGATAGAGTTTTACTAAGTGTCAAGTATGAGATTTAGAAGTGGATTGGCTTTTCACTTAGACTCATTGCATAGGCTATAACACTACACTCTCGCGATTATCTGGATTTCTAAATTTTTGAATGAAAATAAAAGAAATATATACCTAGTCAACCTCTTGATAGAAATTAGTTATTTAGGACCACTTTCCATTTAGTCTTGCATTTGCTAGAGACTAACAAGATTTATGCATAGGGGTGTGATTGCACAGCAATCATATGACCTAATCTACCTGAATTAAGTTGGATCCTAGATTAACTTAGAAATAATGAATGCATGAGCAGCATATTTTGCATCATAGTTGATTTGTTAGCCTTGCAAAAAATAATGTTATTTTATGCTCTAACTAAGAGGTGATATTAATTGTAGATGATTTGAGGCTGTGGATGATAAATTCTATCGTACGGATTTGAAGAGGATGATGATTGGAGTCTGACACTTCCAAAATCGTCTTGATCAAACTTCTGTAGCATCACATTCAATCCATGGAAGATCAAAGGCTTAGAGCAAGATAACACAAATCCAAAACCCTAGAATCCACATCCAACCATACGAATGGATCGAAATCAACAATTGAAGTCCAACGACACAAAAATCAACTTAATCGAAGCCCTGTGCACCAACTACAAAGGTGGGAAGATGGACGGTCAGGATGGCGCCATGTGGCACCATCCCAATGGCCTACCTCTATGCCCTTAGTCGCTGAGGCACAAAACATGGGCCATTGGATCGTCATCTAATGACCACGATGAAGCCACATCTCCCTTCCACGTGCCCTTCATCAAAAAGGACTTCTGATGTGCTTTTGTGCGTGTGTGTTAAGAGGTGTCATTATAGTCGCACTTGATACGTCAGTTTTAAAAGAAGTAAATGGAGGTGAGTCCGAGTGTCGGTCTCTGGGAGGCATGAAAATTGGATTTTTACTTTACCACTTGTTGTCACAGAGAGTGCGGAGTTTTGCTTGCGAAAGGTGCTGTTTTGAAAGCGAGAGAGAGAGATAGAGAGAGAAGGTTTAGGGTTAGAAAGCTCTTTGTTTTGATCATGCAACTTGAATAGAAATTAAAATGGCAACTGAACAAGAAAATAACTTCATTAAACATGCACTTGTAGTTCATGACTTACAACATTAAATACATGCTTCAACAAAAATAATGAAAAGCTTAAAAGAGAGAGAGAGAGAGAAAGAGAGTGTGTGTGGAGAGTGATGAGGCAGCCACGGCGGTGGAGGAGGCTCCGTCGGTAGCTCGTCGCCTCCGACGATTACAAGAGTGCGTAAGGCTAGCTAAGAGAGGGGTAGAGTAGTTGCAAAGGGGAGTGAATGCCTTGAATGGTGGTTGGAGGGGGTTTAAATAGAGTTAAGGGCTTCCTAAAAGAAGAAGGGGCTTTAGCGACATCCAGAGTGTCGCTAAAATCGCTTCCAAAAGTGTCGGTGAAGCCCTCTCGCCGTCGGTCAACCGCCTGCCCCATTCCTTCTCCTCACGCGATCCGTGGCCGCTGAATGAGAGCCCTCCGATCGAAGATCGGACGGCTGAGAGTCTTCCTCGCCCGTGCTGAGATCGCACCTCGGGCGTGCTTGTGCGCGCACGTGGGCGCTCGAGAGCTGCGGTCGCGCCACGTGGCGAGATCCTAGCCGCCCGGTGATGATCGGGCGATCCAATTTCTCCGCGCCCTTCGCTCGCATTCAAATTCCACCCCGCGCGACTCAAATGCACGTCGCGTGGATGCAGGCGTGCGCGCTAACCGTTGCGCCACGCCAGTGCTTTTGTCGCGGCGACCGCGGGCTGGCACGCGGATCTTGACCGTTCAATCGAAGATCGACGGCAGAGATTTGTCCTCGGCTGGCTGAAGGCATGCGTGGGGTGGGGGCGGGGCTGACAGAACTTCTTGGGCCCATTGTAGGAGCTCTGGATGTCGGATTTGGCCGATCTTGAGTCCGTTGGACTCGGTTCGTCATTCTGAATCCATCCGTGTGGTCCGATTACTCATCTGAGGCCTTCTTTGACAAATGCTTACACAAATGTCCATTAATACAGTTTATAAGCAATCTTGGTACATGATGCATGCAATGCTCCTATTCTACTTATGTTGTGCCTTTTATTCTAAAGATGGGCCATATTCAACATAATTACTACCCCCTTGTGTGGTGTTATCATACCCCAATGCTTACTCCTTGCTAGTCCCTAGCAAGGTTTATTCTAGTCTTTATTTCCTTGTAGAATTCAAGAAGTAATTGCTTAGGCACTTCGTTACTTGTCAATAAGAGGAAATATACGAAGATCTTAATCTACAAAAACTAAGCAGCACCTGGGTGTCTGCGAAAATACAAATCGCCTGAATCCTTACTTTAATGTATATATAACTATACATACGTATATATTTTTTAAGATTTTTTTTTTTTCGGAATTCAGTGTGGGTTGGTAACTTTTTACGGCTACCCAACCCACCCAAAACTCGGTCAAAACCTTAAGTGCTAAGCATCTTGGTGTGAATGTTGTGATAGACTCACTTAACGGTAATTGAGACAGACTTCGAGTTTCTACGCCTCTAGGTGACCGGAAAAGGAAACAAATTTTCCTGAAGGTGTATTTGTTCGATTGGTAGATTTCTCCCTACATTTGTTTTAATTGGGGTCAACACAAGGAATTTTCAAGTGTATATCTCCTCGGCTTGTACTACTTCCCCGCTTTTTCCTTAGGTGTTTTGGTCTTTTTTGTACAATTATTGAGCTGGGCTCTGGACAACTGACCAATGGGTTGTTACCCACGATCACTTGCCAGCCATACTTGTGCGGTGAAGTGTGGTTTATTTTCTTTTCTTCTTGTTCCTTTTTTTTTTTTTGTAGGTGGCTTCCCTGATCTCAAATGTACCTAAAGGCAACGAAAAAGAAATGGCCTATGGCTGGGTTCTGGACAACCTGCCAATGGGCTGTTACCCACGACAACTTGCCAGCCATACGACCCTAGAGAGTTCATTAGCTACCCAATTTCTATCAAAATCTCCGAGAAGTGAGTCTGTGCAAAAATGTGTGCAGATGCTTAGACTCAAAGTTTTCCTAAGTTAGAGGGTGAGTTGATAAGTCGTATACTTATTACCTTATTTAGTAGGTGGATTAGAATAGCTCAAGGTTGCAAGGATTCGCCGCTAAATCCATATTTTAACAGACACCAAGGCTGATTAAGCCTGAAGGCCTGAAAAGTCTAAGTGTTTAAGTTCTTTCTGCATTATTTCCCACTATTGACAAGTTTCTAATGCCTAAGTTTCTTCCGAAATTCAAATTTTTTTTCTTAAATTAATTTATTCATTCAGACTGATTAATTGAGCTCAGGATTATGCAATTTACCACCCCCCATGCTTAAGTTGGACAATGTCCTCATTTCCAGATACATGATGCAAAAGGGTGCAAAAAGATAGTACCTGAGTGACGTAAACTAACAGATCAGTCTGAATCCTCTAGGTTGCCTCCCAGGAAGCGCTGAGTTTAACGCCTCCAGCTGGGCAGTGCACAAACAGGAATGGTTTGGGTCAAGGAGATATGTTCAAAATTAACCAGACCCAAAATCAGAAGTCCACAGATGCGAATAAGGTTGTGGTGGAGTCCTGTTCCTAAGGGGTAGGAATTCTGTATCATGCATGCCCATGTCAGATCCTCTCTTAGTTTGTGGGCATGCAAACAAGTTGTTGTGGATGAACGCACCCCAAATATGACACGCCAGACACTAAAGATGTAGGTTTAATATTCAGCTTGTGTCCCCATAAAATTGTAATCCATCGAAAGTGTATCAATTCCAATGCATTCGGGTTGCGGGATCTTTATTCTGGTATGGCAAGTAACAAAGTCCAGAGTTTCATACTAAGCCCTACAACCAAGCATGAGGCCTCTCTCCAAAGACGAATCCATCTCTTCCGCAACTATGGTTTCATTTCTCATTCCCTCCAAGCCCTTGATCTCAAGAATATTTTCTTCAACCTCCTCTGTATCAGATTCACTGTTTGGGGTTACATTAGAGGTAGGGTCAATTTCATCCTCTATATCATATTCTTTCTCTCGGCCCTCCTCCAAATTTGTGATGGGGTATCCAACCGATTCATAATCAATTTCTCTAAAATTGTAACTCCATTCTCCATCTCCGACGTTGGCTGCTACTCCCACCAGATTACTTTTCTTGGGCTGATTAGATTTAGATTCCAAGGCCTCTTCCCTCACATTCTCAGTTTCCTCCTGATGTTTCTTCTCAATGCTCCCCAAATTATGTTCTGAGGAATCCTTACTGTCCTTGTCCACTGAGCTGTCCAATTCCTGAGGGGTATCAATGGTGGACTGAACCAAATCAGGATGACTGGGTGTAGTCCAATTGATCATGGTAGGTCCTTGCTTTATGAGTGGCGTTGTGTGCAACATCTTTCTCTGGCCTTCTTTCCCCAATTGTTGGAACAAATCCATCATGGCCTGTTTCCCTTTAACCAATTCTTGATTCTGTCTGTGTAGTTCTAATTGGAGGTTATCAAGAATTGATATGGTGTCATTTGGTGTCCTTTGGATTTCCTCCTTGAAATCCTGGTTAAGAGAGTATGGTTGAGGTTGTGGATCAGAACCCACACTGGTGTTTAGGTTCTTGGGTGGGTCCTCTATTCTATCATGTTCAGGGTCCAGTTCTTCAAGAGGAACCATTCTTTGTTTGGTCCTACTCCAGAATAGTTGAGGTTCTAAGTTCTCCTCCCAGTCAGATTCTTCATCAGGGGACCAAACCAAAGGTTGATGATCCTGGGCTTGCCTAGATTTCTGATCATTTTCTGATTTCCATTTGTCTAGAACTCCTTCTAACCCAAAGGTCAAGTAGGAAAGGTTGTTGAATTCATATGACCTTTCTTGGTTATTATCCTGAGAAGGGTAGGGTTCTTGGTGTTCTCCTAAAGTATAGGTCCTATCACAGTAGAGCGGATCGGACCTAAATGAGGAGGCATCGTGAGGAGAATTGAGATATGGAGCCCCACAATTTGAATCATACCCTTGGGTGGCTATGTTGGGTGTATTCCAATAAGAGGTTGGTGCGGTTTAGTCATAGTTGGGCCAAGAGGGATATTCCAGGTTGTATCCCCAACTTGGTTGTTGGTTAGCCCAAGTAGGCTGCGGGTATGGTCCACTTGGGTTAGCATACAAATCCTGTTGGGGGTAGTTTGGGTAAGATGGATAGGCATTGAAATCCATGGTTTGGAAGAAATGGAGGGATGCAGGAAGAATAGATGAGAGAGAGTTGTGTACTCAACCAAGCAAACAAGCCTAGTCCTTATGGTGTATTCCTTAGGAGACCTAGAAATCTCACAAAGGTTAATTAAGTCCGTAAGCACTGGACTCCCCTTCCCAAGGTTAATCTGGCCAGGTTGATTACGAGGGGATGGTAGGGAAGGCTCTTCCTTTGGCTTGCACCTTCGGTTCCATAGACCCCACAACCACGGTCGTTTGACACTGCCCCGCAGCCTAGTCACCAGATTCTACCAAGGGAATGAAAGCCAAGTGCCTAGCGAACAAAACCTCGCCTTTTAAGACTTAACTCTATCTTGCCTAGGGCACTTCTACTCAGTTTTAAAGGGTTGGGATAGTGCTTGTGCTTAGGGTGATATGATGAGGCATTGATTGGGGTGGTGCCTCTTAATTTTCCACTTTCAAAGTGTGTGCTTCTAGCAAAACATGATTTTCAAGCAAGGATTTGTTAAGATGTGGTGTCTTTTAGCGTTTCATCCTTACTTTAGTACTTTTTTTAGGGTTGACGTGTCTTAATGTTTTCAAACAAGTTTCAGTGGGCACGTCAAGTTCTGCACACGACTTGGTGAAAGTAGATTTCCTTTTCTTTTGTAGAGGCTCTAAAACCCTAGTGTACTCATCCTAATGATCATGCAGCTTCTATGAGTCAGTTTTAGGGTTGAGTGGTGCGGCCCAGGTCACTCACAGTGGCTTCGCAAACACCACTCAAGAAAAAGAAAAGAACACTCCAAGAATTTATTCAGAATGTTAGAGTGTACATTTTTTTGTGGGGTGATGTGTTAAGGATGTGGGTCAAGCAATCATACACCACGATAATTTTTTTCAGTTTTTACATTTTTTTTAGCTTTTTCACGCAAGCAAACAATGACAGATAGGTTACTCACTATCTGTCCTCGAGGTGCCTACTCCCTTGCTACCGTCATGGGATTCGTCGCTTCGCCGTCCATGCGCCGAATTCCTACAACCGTCAAGTAAAAAGGAAAATAGGGCATTAGACGATGTGAGAATGAATGTGGAATGGAGGTGATAAAATAAATCCATTGCCTCCCCGGCAACGGTGTCAAAAACTGACATGCTTTTGTGCGTGTGTGTTAAGAGGTGTCGTTATAGTCGCACTTGATACGTCGGTTTTAAAAGAAGTAAACGGAGGTGAGTCCGAGTGTCGGTCTCAGGGAGGCGTGAAAATCGGATTTTTACTTTGCCACTTGTTGTCACGGACAGTGCGGAGTTTTACTTGCGAAAGGTGCGATTTTGAAAAGCGAAAGAGAGACATAGGGAGAGAAGGTTTAGGGTTAGAAAGCTCTTTGTTTTGATCATGCAACTTGAATAGAAATTAAAATGGCAACTGAACAAGAAAATAACTTCATTAAACATGCACTTGTAGTTCATGACTTACAACATTAAATACATGCTTCAACAAAAATAATGAAAAGCTTAAAAGAGAGAGAGAGAGAGAAAGAGAGTGTGTGTGGAGAGCGACGAGGTAGCCATGGCGGTGGAGGAGGCTCCGTCGGTGGCTCGTCATCTCCGACGATTACAAGAGTGCCTAAGGCTAGCTAAGAGAGGGGTAGAGTAGTTGCAAAGGGGAGTGAATGCCTTGAATGGTGGTTGGAGGGGGTTTAAATAGAGTTAAGGGCTTCCTAAAAGAAGAAGGGGCTTTAGCGGCATCTAGAGCGTTGCTAAAATCTCTTCCAAAAGCGTCAGTGAAGCCCTCTCACCACCGGTCAGCCGCCCGCCCCGTTCCTTCTCCTCGCGCAATCCGTGGCCACTGAACGAGAGCCGTCCGATCAAAGATCGGACGGCTGAGAGTCTTCCTCGCCCGCGCTGAGATCGTGCCTCGGGCGCACGTGTGCGCACGCGTCTCCGCCCGGCGTGCGCGCATGTGTGAGCGCTCGAGAGCTGCAGTCGCGTCGTGTGGCGAGATCCTGGCCGCCCGCTGCTGATCGGGCGGACCAATTTCTCCGCGCCCTTCACTCGCATTCAAATTCCACCTCGCGCGGCTCGAACGTGCGTCGCGTGGATGCGGGTGTGTGCGCTAACCGTTGCACCACGCCCGCGCTTTTGTCGCGGCGACGGTGGGCGGGCGCGTGGATCTCGATAGTTCGATCGAAGATCGACGACCTAGATTTGTCCTCGGCTGGCTGAAGGCGCGCATGTGGTGGGGGCGGAGCTGACGTGGCACAATCTGGGCCGTTGATCTCCAGATCAAAGGTTAGAACTTCTTGGGCCCAATGTAGGAGCTCCGGATGTCGGATTTGGCCGATCTTGAATCCGTTGGACTCGGTTCGACATTCTGAATCCATCTGTGCGGTCCGATTGCTCATCTGAGGCCTTCTTTGACAAATGCTTACACAAATGACCATTAATACAGTTTATAAGCAATCTTGGTACATGATGCATGCAATGCTCCTATTCTACTTATGTTGTGCCTTTTATTCTAAAGATGGGCCATATTCAGCATAATTATTACCCCCTTGTGTGGTGTTATCAACTTCACCTCAACCGTTGATCGTCATCTAATGGTTGAGGGTGGCCGCATGCTAAAGTAAAAGCACGACCATCTGTGTGTGTAATTTGGTGGTTAGCACCTTCAACCAAAAGAAACTGATGCGCATTCGAGGGGAGATCAGCACAAAATCAAGGTCATCGTGAGCATGGTCAAAATTGAGCTGCATGATCTTGATCAAGCAGCAAGCAGCGAGCTGCATGGCACGCGATGGAGTGCTGGATCAAGTGGTGCAGTGGACATGAGAGATGACACGTGATCTCACGCGCCATTGTATGTGCATATCAGAGGCGATGCAGCGTGAGCTGTAAGTTGCCAATCACCTTCATTGGACGGCAGAGGTTGAATGCACACGCGTACGCATGATGAGCAGAATGGTGGTAGATCAAACGGTCGTGCATGCACCACATGGCATGTTTTGGTGCAGTGTGTGTGATGAAGGTGCGATGGAGGTTCTTTTGAGGTGCGATCTGAGCCATTGATCTCCCCATCGACGGATTTGGTTGCTCCAAAGCTACTGCATGGTTTGGGGGCCCTAAATACCTGCTTTTCCTCTCATTTTAGCTATAAAAAAAAACCTCAGATCCCCCATTTGAGAGGCAATTCCACCTGCACGCATCTCCAGCTCCTCTCTCGTTACAACATCTCTCTTCGACCTTCTTCTTGGTGCCCTAGATCCGAAGTTTTGCCGAGTTTCCTACAAGCATCCCTTAAGAGACTCTACACTTCGTCTATCTCTCTCTCTGTCTACTCTTTCTTTAGTTCATTTATTTTGAGTCATAGTTATAACTGTCTACAAGTAGCAATAAAGAGTTTGATTTAATAGATATCTTGTCTCTCTTTACATTCTTTCATTAGATTAGATTAGTTAGTACGAAAGGCTTTAAGAATCTCATTTTCCCTCCCTGCAAATGACTTGGTACTTACCAAAAAATTTATAAATGTTAACTATTTCGATGTTATTCACAACTACAATTGTACAAAAATCCTTTTACGTGTTAAGCAACGAATAGAAGCCCACTGCAATCTACTATGCAAGCAAAATTTTGGATGATAGAAATTACACTATTACTGGAAAAAAATTTTCTTGCGATTGTGTTCACCCTTGAGAAATTCAGATAATATCTTTTGGGTCACATGTCAGTTTATACGAACCATTCACCATTGAAATATTTTCTGAACAAGAAAGATGTGAAACCCTGCCTTATTCGATGGATCCTTATTCTCTAGGAATTTAACCTGAAAATTAAGGATAAAGCACGTTCGCAGAATGTAGTGACCGATCATCTCTCTTGTCTCACGATGAATGATGTGCTTATCCCACCTGATTTCTTTTCGGATGAAACCCTCCTAGTTGTAAATAACCTCCCTTGGTTTGTTCCTATAGAAAATTACCTGGTGACTAGTGATGAAGGTTGATGTAAAGTGTGTAATGTGTGAATGACAATGATAACAATGACACCGATGATCTACAATGTGTATATAACACAATGGTTGTATGATGATGAATGATTATTGTTATGATCATGTCGTTGTAGTATAGGGTGTATAATATAACCTTAAGGATGTCGTATAGTGGTGAGTATGGGTGAGTACCAGTCATTACAACCATTATTATCATTTGCTTATTTATCTAATTTTTACTGGTTTTGTTCTAGGTCGTTCTTTGGGAGGCAATTTATTGAATTTAATTTGGTCACTCTTTGATTATCTCCAAAATTGTCTTCTTATTCAAAAAGAAACTTTACACTTAAAGAAAGAATGAATGTTTTATTTACCTAGTTACTAAGAAGTGCTTGCAAAAATACTAACTATGAACAAGCATCAAACAATCTATTATTATACTCTAAACTATGTATTTACAAGTAATACTATTAACACTAATATGTTAGTTCATACTACATTAGGAGACCATAGTGTAAAAACTTAACTTACTAGTCTTTTATTTATAGTGACATATATATCAGTTTTAGTGACAGATATAAACGTCGCTAAATCTCAGAAAACACTGTATACAACCTAAAGAAGCAAACTGAGGTCTTTAGCGACGTTTATAGTGTCGTTTTATTCTGTTAGTAATTATGTGGGTTTACTTATACGTATGTATATTACTTATTCTACTGCTGTATGTACAATAAGTCTTTCTGTTCTTGCTATCTCTTGTGTTCCTTCTCTTAAGTCGTTTGTCCTTTCATTTTCTTCTGTGTTTAACTCTTGTCTCTTGAGGTATTTCAGAGGCTGCGGTGGAGACGGGGTTAGGCTAACGTCCTTAGTGTAAAATGTGTTTAATTAGCAGGTGCACTTTTCGAGGGATACACAGCACCCTACGGGTGGGACCAGACCTCAACTAAGCGTGCCCTAATCTGAGATTAGCTGGCTTAGTTACGTTTTCAATCTCAGCGTCAGGCCTCAGCCCAATGCCTTCAAGCTCGCACACGCTCGGGCCCCCGGCCCCCCACACATATCAAAGTTCAGCACACATCGGGTAATCGGACCTGACATAATAGGCAGTGTTTCGGGCGCCCTGCGCCCGTGACGACTGCTGAGCGTATAGCATAAATTATATTTATATGGCTGCGCTTGGTTTGAAGCACACGATGTGGCGCTATTCCAGCGCCACATCGTGCGCTGGAAATCAAGCGCAGCTGCGTCTGTGCGCGTTTTTGGCCCTCGATTTGGGGCCATAAATTATTAAAAATAAAATAAAATAAAATATGGTAAATAAAATATTTATGTAATACTACATAATTGATTAATTAATTTTGAATTTTAAATATTTTTACTATACAAATAAATTCGCTAAAATAGGCTGATTATACAGGTTGATTTAGGTGATTAAATAGTTAATTACTTATAAAATAATTAGTAAATGGTCTAATTGACCTTAAACAGTTTTAATTTACATACTTAAGTATTTAATACATATTTTTATTGTATTTTTACGAATTTATTGATGTTTTATTTAGGCTAAAATAGCAATTCTGTGTAGTTTATAATTAAAACTAAGTTACAGTAAGCTATACTAGGTATAAATACACTTTAATTAGCTTAAATTACTTACTATATATATTATCCTAAGTTTATAGATGCATTTAATTTAATTATAGCTCTAAATTATTGATTTAGCTAAGTTAATCTATAATATAGCTACTAAATATGTAAATAGGAATCTGTTTATATATATATACATTATTAAGTAGATACATACATAATAGTTTAGTATATATACATATATTTACATAGATTACATATGTATATGGATTTATGTACAGGTTTTATACATATTTACAGTATAACTATGTATCTTACTTACATAATTAGGCTATATGTTATAGTTATAATACTATGGATAGGTATATTTACAGTTTTAAAATAAGTATGTACAATTAGGTTTTAGTAGGAAGTTAGGAAATTAGAGTTGATTGAGTGTTAGTGTTCAATTAAGACAGCAGCCACAGCTACTGTCAGAAGAGATGGAGAGAAGAAGAATGTATTTAGTATGTGTTGTTTACAGTGGCAGTGGCTTAAGCCACTGTCAAGTGGCTAACTGTTGCTGCAGTTAGTCCACTTAGAGAAAGGGGAACAAAAAAAATTCACAGATGAAAGGGGAATTTAGAGGAGAAGAGAATTTGGAGATGGAGGGAAATGTAGCTGCAAGTTGCAGCATGTTACTGTATAACTGGGAATAAGAGAAAATTCAAAACAAACTAAAAATTTTGAGAGTTGAAATCCAAATCTGATAAGGGTTTAAATCTCACGAAAATCTCATGTAAATTCAGCTCAAACACTCATTAGGAAAAACCCTATCAGAAGCATCCTTTCAGATCAAAACTCAAATGGCATTGAGTTAGTCTTCCTAATGCCATAGACAGCATGAAGGAAGACTTAGCTCAATCAATTAAAACCAACAACATACAATCCCAGTTTCTTGCAACCTTAAGGAGTATGGAAAACTCCTTAGGTTAGAGAATCACCATACAGAAATGATCATCAACACAAATAGTGTATGGCAGTTCTGAAATAGCAAAAAGAGACTAAGAATGCATTAAGGAAATTTAATGGAAGCTGGCGAATGCATTCAAAACAAAGTATAAACAGAATCACGAAAGGCTCTTCTGATTGGTTCTCTGTCACCAGAGAACTTCTCAGAGTCCTTGCCCACAATGAAAACCAAAAATCCCTTCAATTTGTCAGATCTGTCAAAACATTTCAGAGAGTAAAAATCCTTTAAAATCCAAATCAAAAGTGCTCTGACAAACTGAGGCAATCCATTTAAAACAGAGGGGCTTTTGTGAAACAAATGGAGTGAGTGAGAAGCCCCAAATGGTGCTTGTGATGCCACTTTCAGATCTGAGGCAGTGCGCCATCAGATCTGAAATTGGGTCAGGATGTGTGGGTGATTGATGAAAAATTCGTCGTTAAAAGGAAAAACAAGAATCAGAATTTGGATGATGGAAAAACAAAACATGAAGAGGGAGATAAAATGAACAATGAACAGATGATTCTTCCCCTCTGATCTGGACTGATCAGAGGAGGTGAGGGAGGGGATCTAATACTAATTCTACTCCTAAGACTAATCTAACTACAGCTAACATTAAACACTAACAATTAAAACTAAATCTATTCTAAACTACTGCAAACTAAATCTAACACTACTTGTGCAGAATTAAAAACCTAAACTAAAAGGAAGAATGGGACCTATGGGTCCTTAGCCGGAGGCTAAGGAGGAAGAAAGGAGGAGGGTGACTCCAGCGGAGGGAAGAGTCTGCTAGTGAGACTCCAGGGTCGTCCTCAGGTGCTACGAGGTCCTTAACGACGAGGAGGGTCGAGAGCAGGCGATGATTCCACAGCCGGTGGCTGTGAAATCAGGGTCTAGATGAGGTGGAGAGACTGGAGTGGACGAACTGATCGCTAAGAGATGTAGGAGGGAGCGATCCTTTGCGCGCGACACTACTGAGGTGCTTAAGTAGCAGCTCAATGATTGGAATCACCGCAAGGGTGAGGTTAATCAAAATTAAGCCGGCGGTGAGGATGAAATGGGTAGAGTGCACAGCGAGTCAAGAGAGAGATCTGACCGTCAGATGAGATCTGGGAAGAGAGGTGAACGCACGCACCGAATCGCGCGAAGGTTCCATTTGATTCCAGCCGCAGATCGAGATCAAAAGTGCGATGGACGGTCGAGAATGGCTGTGTTCTTCGCGTGCTACAGTGCGCGTGAAGAACACAGGCTTCTCTCTGAAATGAGGGAAAACTTGCAGGAAGACCCTTGAACGAAGGGGTAGAAGAATAGCGTGCAGGTCCAAAAGTGAAAAGGACTATAACTAGAAGGGCCTTGCAGTCATACAGAAGGGTCCCTGCGGCTTGCAAAAGGGTCCAAGAAGGAGTTTTGAAGGGTAGAAATGTAATGCTTGAAGGACCTAATTGTAATCTATTTATTTCTAAGCCTAAATGATGTCCAATTGCTTTCAAATTTTTACATGTGCTTAATTGAACATTTAAGACATTGATTTTACTTCTGATTTATCTTTTCAAACTTGTTTATGTGTTCAATTGATGCATGGATCATCATTTGTCCTTTAGTTTTAAGAATATCTCATTTTTGTGACCTAATTAGGAGGTTTTAACACACATTAAAAGTTTTAGGTCTTTTCTTTAATTCCCACACTTAACCCTTTTTATATGTTAATTTGATATTGTTTTGCTTAGTGTCTAGCTTAATTTCGGCCTTTTAGCTATGATGAGTAGCCACTCATCAACTAGACGAATCCCTAGTGACTGGCCCAAATCCAAACCACAAAGTTCTTTGCCGACATTAAATATTATTTTGGGAGGAACCTAATTTGTTCCTCATCTATGCTGATCAAGTCATCCAATGGTGTGTTCTTGATTCAAAATTTCATAATATTCTGACATACTGTTGATAAACGTCAATTTATCATCATTCTTATGCATTAAAATAAACCTAGCTCTTAGGATTTTGCTCCACAAATGGGTTTTTTGGGTTGAATTTAGGCATTAACTAGGTTAGGCATGCATTGCACTTTTTGTTGTCTTTTAATGTATTTTTGTGAGTGTTAGGGATATACAGATTGCCAGATCCTTAGAACCCAAGCACTCAGATAGGCAATTAGTGAAGGAGAAGCTCTTACTAGCTGGAACTCAGCTTGATCTAGCTCACCATAACTGGAATCCAGCTCGCCTAAACTAGGGTTAGCTCATCCTAGCTCCATTCAGCTCATCTCAGCTGAATGGCAGCTCAAGATAGCTCATCGTAGCTTACCCTAGCTCAGGTCAGCTCAGATCCAGCTCAACTTAGCTAAGCCTAGCTCATCTTAGCTCCCATTAGTTCACAGGGAGGTCTAGGTAGCTCAGCTGAGTTGATTGGAGTTCACCTCAGCTTAGGACCAGCTACAACCAACTCCACTCAATTTCAGCCAGCTGAAGATGACTTCATTTCAGCTTAGGAAGCTCAAGTCCAACTCCCGGGGACTCAGCATAACTCAACTCAGTTGAGCTAAGCTACCTTAGCTGCCTCAACCAGCTTGATCCTCCCTAGGAGCACCAGACCCAGCTCACCTCAACTCATTATGGTAGAAGCCAGCTTACTTTAGCTTGGCTTAGCAGCTAGCAAAGAACTAGCAAGCTAAGCTAGCTAGAGTAGCTCCATGCCACCCTCTTCAGTAGTTGCCAGCTCCAGTTCAAGCTCACTTCTTCTCCTCAGCTCCTTTCTTCAAACCCTAGCTCACATTGCCTACTCCTCTACTCTATTACTAGCTAAGCTAGCTAAGCTTAGCTTAGCTTAGCTAGACTCCAGCTCCCTTGGCCATTCACCACTTTAAAACCCTACCTAACCAGCTCCACCAACTACCTCTACCTATAAGTCCACCTAGCTAACCTAGTCCACCCCTAAGTTGGCCCCAACCCTAGCCACCTTTTCACCCCTCACCTCCCTCCAAAAGCACCTAAAGTTGGTGCCGGAACACCCCCCATAACAACCACAAAATTGGTGCCAACGCATCTCCTCATCACCACCCATCTCCACCCTTGATTTTTTGCGCCAAGAACACCCCCTTCTAGAAGACAAAGTTGGCACCAAAACAAGGTGCCCTTCCACCCTATACTCGACCACCAAAGGCCACCATCAAACCCCCTTCACACTGCCTTGGTTGGCATCATTTAACCCTCTCCATTGGATCCCTAACCACCTCCCATCAAGCCATCCTAGCCCTCCACTAAAGGCCATGCCAAGCACCTCCATCCCACTCTATAAAAACCCATCACCCACCACCATTTTCATCATGCTCTCATTAGATAATTTCCACCTTACTTCCACCTAAACACATGGCCAAGAAGAAAGGATAGAAAGGAAGATTATTGGGGCACATCACCCACCCCCTCGGTGCCTTCTTCTCCCCATTCCTTCCCTTTGTGCCATGCCAAGAAGGAGGAGGATCTTCACCACCAGGAGGACGGCCAGGCAAGGAGAAGCAAGGGTGGTGCATGGCCACCCTTGGAGGAGGCCAGTTAATGTGGAAGCTTCCACCTTGGACGACACCATTTGAAGGAGCTTTACAAGGAAGGAGTTGGAGGACTCTTTTCAAGCCCGGGAGCTACCAAGCTTGGAGCAAGAAGCCATCTTCTTCTTCACCATTTCATTTAGAGGATTTGTGTTTTTATCTTCTTGCATTTCAAGTAGATTAGAAGCTTTCCTCTATGTGTTTTCTGTAGAAAAAGTTCAATTTAATTCAGGTTGCCTTCTTTTAAATTCTTGTCGCATTTGTCTTTTATCTTGATCTAGCACTTTTTCACTCCCTCTCCCTAATTACTCTAGGCCCCCACGTGCCTAAAGTGAGCTTAGGGAGATGCCTTTCTTGTCACTCTAGCAATAGTTTAGTGGATTAGGTTTAGATCGCCTTTTTCTTCGTCAACAACTTTGTGAATGCTCATTATTTCAAAACCCTAAAAAATATAAATTAAAAAGATCAAAAACGAAAGGTGAATTTCATTTCCAAGCAAGAGACCTAAATTTTGCAAACATATTACCTCCTTGGATGACCCTAGATACCCCAATATCTAGGTTTATAAATTTAAGAGCATATGCGATTTCGCATGTTACAACGACCCTAAAAAACCCTAATTACAAATCATGCTAAATCTCGCAACAACTGTCACATGATGTCCAGTGGCAGACACTTCTCAGGCAAGAAAACCACAACGAAAATTCTTAATTTTGGATTCTATTGGCCTACCATACACAAAGATGCTCAACAATTCGTGTGGTCCTGCGTGTGTCGCCAGACCATTAGCAACATGACTCGAAAAGATATAATGCCCCTAGACCCAATTTTAAAAGTTGAAATTTTTTATGCTTGGGGCATTGATTTCATGGGACCATTCATCAACTCTTGTGGGTACCTATAGTCGCAATCGACTATTTTTTCAAATGGATTGAAGCAGTACCCACTCACACTAATGATCATTGGGTTGTCATGGACTTTATCAAGAAAAATATTTTCTAAACATTTGGAGTTCCCAAGGCCATTTTCAGTAATCGAGGATCTCACTTCACACATTCCCACTTCCATCTGCTCTTATTTGTATAAGGGGTTAATCACAAAATTTCTACTCCTTACCCCCCCAAACTAATCGCCAAGCAAAAGTTTCTAACTAGGAAATCAAAAATATTTTACAAAAAATGGTCAGCCCTGATTGAAAAGACTAGTCCAATAACTTGGATGACGCTTTATAGGCCTACCGTATAACTTTCAAAACTCTAATTGGCATGTTCCTGTTTCACCTGGTTTATGGAAAGGCATGCCATCTCCCGGTTGAACTTAAACATAGGGCATTTTGGGTGATAAAATAATTAAACTCTAATTTAACTGCGGTCGACACACATCGGAAATTACAATTAACTAAACTGGAAAAGCTTCATAATTTTTCTTATGGAAATGAATGGATTTACAAAGATCGAACTAAACTCTTTCATGACAAATATATTGTTCGGAAATCTTTTGAACCAAATCAATGCATATGGCTTATTGACTCATGATTACGAATTTTTCCAGGAAAGTTAAAACCAAAATGTACCGACCCTTATATCATCTTGAAAACACATTCGTATGGAGCAGTTGATGCTTTTGATCCAAAAGTGAATATTTCATTAACCGTCAACGATCAACATTTAAAGTGCTATTTTGATAATTCTCCAAAATAACCCTCTGATTCTCCCAATTTACATAACCTACCCGACAATGATCATTGATGAGCTTCACGCCTAGTTAAAAGGCATAAAAGACAACATTGGATGGGAAGTAATCCATCATTTTTCCCGCTTTCCCTTTTAATTTTCTTTCTCAGTTTCTGACCATCCTGATTTTGACCCCTTCTCACTTAGGTGATATCCTTTTACCTTCCCTATGCATGAGGACATGCATAACTTTATCATGGGAAGGATGTTTTAAATTTTATCAATCTTTTGAAGATTTTTAGAACCTAAAAATAAAAAAAAAATCCTTTTGTTCCATGCATTTTTCAAAAGACCCATAAAAATCACATACATTCAAAAAGTTTTTTAGGAATTTTCAAAACACGTGACCAAGGTTGTGACTTTTCAAAAAAGGTACACATGGGATCTAATCTATAACAAACCATAAGAAAGAATCCAAGGATCCTTTGATTAGACCTTTCAGGCCTAGAAATTAGATTCGATCAATGTATATCCTAAAGAAATCCCTGTTAACCCTTGAAGAAACTGTTGAACGTGCTTTGTAAGTTAAAAATTTAAGTTTTGAAAACCCTATCATTGTAGTCACGTAAAAATTCGTCAAACAAATAAGTTAACCAAAACTCTGGTGAGTCCTAGGTCAAACACGGAGAGATGTACTTTTGATCAAAAATCGCATTTATATTTGTTGTCACAAAGTAGAGTAGCTAGTCGAATTAAATATACCCTAGCTATTCTACTTAAAGAATAAATGACGTGGCGTGGGACGCATTTGTTTAAAAGAGTCGTTATAGCTTGCGCTTGCAACGTTGGTTTTAAATGAAGAAATGGATGTGAGTCCGAGTGTCGATCTCAGGGAGGCGTGAAAATCAGATTTTTCTTATCACTTAATGTCACAGAAATAATGGGTTTTTGCTTGCGAAAAGTCGTGCGTGAAAAGCGAGTGATAGAGAGATAAAGAGAGAGAGAGAATAGGGTTAGAATTGTCTCATTCACAATATGCAACTTAAACATGAAAGGGGGCAAGTAACTAGATAGAAAACAACTTCATTTGATATGCAACTTTAGTTTATAATTACAACAATAGCTAAATGCTTAAACACAAGTAAAGTAAAGCTTAAGATAAAGAAGGAAAGAGAGAGAGAGAAGATGGCGAGGCAGCCACGGCAGTGGAGGGGGGCTCCGTTGGCGACTCGTCGTCTCCGGCGATTACAAAGACAGCTAATGGTGGCTAGGAGTGGGGTAAAGCACTTGCAAGCGGATTGAATGGCTTCCATGGGTGGTTGGAAGGGGTTTAAATAGGGATGTCTTTCCAAATGTAGAAGGGGTTTTAGCGACATCCGGGACGTCGCCAAAACCCTTCCCAAAACATCGATGAAGCTCCCTGCCCAGTGGTCACTCGCACGCGCCCGTTCTTCTTCTGTGGCGATCCGCCCGTGCACGTTGTAAGCCGTTAGATCGAAGATCGGACGGCTAAGATCTCACGAAGGGCACGCTCGTGAATCACTGCTGAGGCGTGCTCTTCTGCCGCATCATCACGCGCGTGAGCTTCCACATGCATCCGTTCCGCTGCGTGGCTCCATCTATGCCATTCGCTGTTGATTAGGTGGTTCAATTTCCCTGGTGTGCGCCTTCGCCTTCCGATTTCCGCGAAGTGCAATTCGAACCAATGCTAGTTGCACGGGTGTAAGGCGGTCGACTGCTGCGCTGCGCCTGCTGCTTTGTCACGGCGAAGGCAAGTGCATAGGCGACTCTCAGCCATTCGATCGAAGATCGACGATTGAGATTCATCCTCCAAGTGAAGGCAAAAGCGGGCGGCGGTGGAGATGCTATGAGCAGGCGCCACATGGCGTGCTGTGGGCCGTTGATCATCAGATCAACAGTCATAACTTCTTAGGCCCATTGCAGGAGCTTCGGATGTCAGATTTGGACGATTTTGAGTCCATTGGACTTCGTTCGTTGCTCTGAATCCATCCGTGCAGTCCGATTGCTCATCTGAGGCCTGTTTTGACATGTCCTTGTACACATGGCCGTTAATAATACATTATAAGCAATCTTGATGTGCAATGCGTGCGATGCTCCTATTCCTATTTATGATGTATTATTTGTACATTTTGTTCTTAAGATAAACCCCAATTGATAGATTTATCACCCCAAGATGCAGTGTTATCAATAAACAATAGAAGACAGAGAAAGAATAATACAAATAAAGAGAGAATACACAAATGTTTCATAACCACATAATCATGTTCATTACAACTATTCACTACACTAGAAAGCGGAAAATCTAATCTATAAATTAATAAAGAGAAGAGGGAGAGAAGTTATCCTTCTCGACGGTTGCTTCAAGGGTGAGCTGTGTTGACAAGGCGCCCGGACGAAGGTGGTGAGACGCTGGATGAGGGAGAATGAAGATGGAGGAAGGTGGATGAAGTAGAGTAACGTCACAGTAGGATCTGCTTCCCAAACGGCTGTGAGAGGACAACCGTGGGATGCTCCACGAATGGGAAGAGATGGTGAAAAAATTATATTTTTAACTCTAATGGAGCATCACGGGTTTGGGACAAGCTCATTGAGCTATGGAAGGGACAAGAGAAGAGAGGAAGAGATGATGAAAATGTGGAGGGCATAGGTCCTTTTATAGGTGAAAAATTGGGGGCAAAGAGGTCATTTCATTCTTAAAACATTCATGTAAGGGTCTTTAGTGATGAATATAACTGTCACTAAAGCCCCAACGTTGCTAAACATGCGTGCGTGCCCTTGCCCTTTCATCTTCACGCATTGAGCGCACCTCCCACGTACGTTCAACCATAGCTATCCGATCGAAAGATCGAATGGCTTAAACGCGTGCACACCACTTCTTCGGTGCTTAAGCGTGTGCATCCATGCGATCAGGCATGCATCGACGCTTCATCAAGTGCATTTATGCGTGCCTTCATCTATGCCGCCATGTCGTGCCAACATCAACCATTCGCACTTCTTCCAACGACACTATTCCATCTACGCTCGCTTGCCCGCTCAATTTGAAGCACGCGAGGTCTCGAACCTGTGCCTCATGCTCTGCATAGGGCGTTCGCCCAAGATGCTATGCCCGCATTTGAGGAGCACTTCCATTTTAAGGCGCACATGCCCTCAACCATTGGATCTCGATCCAACAGCTAACATCGCATCTTAAATGTGCCTTAAGAGGTGGAGTGGAGGCTTGGACTGGCATTGGGCGACTGGGATGGCACCACTTGGTGCCATCCTGGCCATCCATCTTCTTTGGCTTGTAGATGGTGCCACGGATATCAGATTGAATGGACTTTCATGTCATTGGGCTGCGATCGTCGATCCAAACTTATCTCTGCAGTTGGATTTATCATTTGAAGTTTGGATTTTACACCACCTGGCCCCTTAACCTCTGATCTTTCTCGGATTGCATCTGATGCTATGGTGGTCTGATCGGGCCGATCTTAGAGTCGTTGAACTCCGATCGTTGCCCTGATTAGATTCGTACGGTTGGATCTCAAATCTGAGGCCCAGATAAATGTTGCCCTGATCCCTGACCACAAAAGAGAAAATTAACCTAAAATTTATACAATCTAACCTAAATTCTTGCTGATGCATGTTATGCAATATTTATAATGATAAATGCTTCTATGACACTAGAAACATGCATAAATAGAAATTTTATGTCAATTACATGTGTTTACATGACACCCCCATGCTTATCTTTTGCTAGTCCCTAGAAAAACTACATGATATTTATAAAAAGAATTAGGATCAGATTTCTTAGGCAAAAGTTATTTTCCAACACTAGGAAATTTCTACTAAGATTTAAACTACATAGACACAACAGCGTCTGGGTGTTTACCAAAATGCAAATTGCTCAAGCCCTCACCTTATTCAAAAGCAAAAGGATCTTTTTCTTTTTCTTCTTTTTCTAATTTTTTTGGATTGTTGAGTTTAATGTTTCAAGGTAGGTTTCTATGGCTAGCCAACCCACCCAAGACTCAAAGAGAACTCTAAGTACTAAGCATCTTTTTGTGTATATGTGATAGACTCACTAATCGGTATTCAGAATGGACTTCGAGTTTCTACGCCCCTGGTGACCTTGAAAGGAATTCTACCCAAAGGTGTATCTATACGACCAGTAGCTTTCTCCCTACTTTTATTTTTATGGGATCAACACAAGAGCAAACCTAAAGTATCTCTCTCTGGCTTATTCTATTTCTCCATGTTGAAACGACGAAGTACTACGCTATCGAATTTGGTTTTGAAAGCCTGTCGTTGTAGTTTTAATAGTGAAGAACTAGGGTTCAACAAATAAAATTTATACCAAAATAGAAATCCTGGGTCAAATTCAGGGAGGCTACGTCGATCCAAATTCGCAATTATATTTTTTCGTGTTTTGGTTAAAAAGTGGAGTAATTACAATGAAATGAAGCACTATAAACAATCAGAGAAAGAGAGAGAGAGAAAGAGAAAGAGAGAAAACATCCACTTGATACTTCAAAATGTTTATACAACTAAGAGAGAAATTATACTAGAAAGTAGGAAAACTATTACAACTAGAAAGCAGGAAAATTTACTCTAGAAAGCAGGAAAAAGGAATGGGAGAGAGAAGTTATCCTCCACGATGATCGCTTGGAGGACGAGCTAGACGAGACAACGCCTGGAAGTCGAAGAATGGAGCAGGAAGAAGGAGGTCGAGGCAGGAAGAATGGGAACGAGGTAGCACGTCGTTGTCATCATGGGATCCACTTCCGAAATGGGGGTGAAAATTTGACTTTATCACTTAAGGAGCATCCCGGGTGTGATACAAGCTTCTCTTGGGCTTTGCAGAGGGAGAGAAGAGAAGGAAGGGATGATAAATTTGTATGGAGGGGGTCTCCATTTATAGTTGCAAGGAGTGAGTGAATTTTGGTCACTACATTTTGAAAAACATTAACTCAGGACCATTAGTGATGGATAAATCTGTCACTAAAGGCCTGAACATGGCCTTTGTGGGCTGCATTCGCACACCTGCTCGCCTTCCATGCCTTAATCATGCACTACACGTCCTTTAAATCTTGGCGATCCGATCGTGAGATCGGACGGCTAAGATCTCTCCTCACCGTGCCTCATCTGTGCAGACCTTGCACGTGTGATCCCACGTCATGCGGGGGCATCAGATAGCGCGTGGGCGCTATTCGCTGCACGGCGCCATTGGATCTTGATCGCATGGCTGATCGCGCCTGCGTGCCTGCTCCAATTTGAGGCGTGCGGGGGCTCGAACTCGTGCCGCCTCGTCTCGATAGGGCGCCCGACCAATGTGCTATAGGTGCATTTTTGTCGAGCGCTCATCTCAAGCACGCGCGCCCCACAGCCATTGGATCTCGATCCAACGGTCAAGAAGCATTGGCTAGATGAGCTAAGGCGGGTGCGTGTGGCCGGTTGGGTGGCTGAGATGGCGCCACGTGGTGCCATCTTGGCTGTCCATCTTCTGAGTGATGTAGATGGTGCCACAGGTATCGGATTGGATTGATTTTCACGTCGTTAGGCTGCGTCGTCAATTCGAACCCATCTGTGTGTCGGATTTGTTGTCTAAAGTGCGGATTAACACCATCTTGGCCCTTGATCTTCTAGGGTTCCTCAATCTCTATCTGATGCTACGGATATTCGATTAGGGTGATCTTGGAGTCGTTGAACTCCAATCGTCACCCTGATCAGATCTATACGGTTGGATCTTCAATTTGAGGCCTCGATAAAAAGTCACCCTATCCCTGACCATAAAAAGGAGACAATTAACTTACATTTTATTCAGACTAATCTAAATGTGAGATGATGCATGTCATGCAATATTTATAGTATGTAATGTAATTCTATGCTTAAGAACACACATAAATAGATATTTTATGTAATATAAACATGTTTACATCACACCCCCATGCCTATCTTTTGCTAATCCCTAGCAAAAACTACATGTTATTTATAAAAGAATTAGGTTGGATTACTTAGGCATAAGTTATCTTCAACATTAAGAAATTTTTTACTTAGGATCTGAACTTTCAAAGACACAACAGCATTCGAGTATCTGCCAAAATGCAGACTGCCTCAAGCCCTCGCCTTATTTAAAGAAAATTTTCTTTATCTATTTTTCTTCTTTTCTAATTTTTTTTTGGATTTTTGAGTTTAGGGTTAAAGAGTGGCTTTCTATGGCCATTCAACCCACCCAAGATTTGATGAGAACCCTAAGTTCTAAGCATCTTATTGTGAATGTGATAGACTCGTTGATCGGCAATTAGAACGGAATTCAGGTTTCTACGCCTCTAGGTGACATTAAAAAGAGAGTTCCGCCTAAAGGTGTATCTTTACGACCAGTAGCTTTCTTACTACTTTTATTTTTATGAGGTTAACATAAGGGTGAATCCAGTGTATATCTCCCTAGTTTATTCTAGTTCTCTGCTTCTTCCTAAGTGTTTTGGGAATTTTCAGTGCATTTCATGAGCTGGGTTTTGGACAACCGATCGATGAGCTGTTACCACCAAAACTTGCCAGCCATACTTGTGCAGCGAAGTGTGGTTTATTTCTTCCATTTTCTTTTTCTTTTCTCATTTTTTTTTCTTTTTGTCTTTTTTTTTTTAAGTAGGTGGCTTCCTTGGTTTAAGATTTACCTAAAGGTAGCAAGAAGAGAATGGTCCAGTGACTCGGCTCTGGACAACCTACCTATGGACTGTTACCCACGATAACTTGCCAGCCATATCACCCTAGAAGGTTCATTAGCTACCCAATTTCCGTTAAAACCGTCGATCAACAAGTCAGTGAAAAGAAAGTGTGTAGATGCTTTAGACTTAAAGTTCCCTCAAATCAGAGGGTGGGTTGATAAGTCGTGTACTTATCACCCAAACTTATTTAATCAAATTACCATAAAATTAAGATGGCGAGGACTCGAAAAACAAATCCACATTTTAGTGGATACACGGGCTGATTAAGCCCAAAGACCTGAAGGGTCTTTGTGTTCAGATCCTAATGTAATATTTCCTAAGATTGAAAAGTCCTAATGTCCAAGTATTCCTTCCTAATTCAAATTTTTTTTTATGTATATATAAGAAAAGAAATACAATTTACAAGAATTTCACAGAGCTGACAAAATGATTCAAAAATGAATCCACACCCCCATGCCTAGCTGATGCAATGCCCACATTGAGAAAAAGAGACATGAAAGAAAGGGTAGAGTATGAAAGATATCACCTGAGTACGAAGCTCGGGTTAGCTTTGTGTCATATGTACAACTGCTGAGTTTAATGCCGTTAGCTAGGCAAAGTCCAGCCAAAGAAGTCACAATATGGCTTGAGCAACCATGTCTGAGACGGGTTCTGGAAGAGTACGGTTAATAACAGGTTTCAGACATTGACCATTGACTTTAAATGTATTACTCGTCATTAGGTTAGATATTTGAACGACTCCATTTGGAAAAATCTAGTCGATAATGAATGGGCCATTCCATTTCTATCTAAGTTTGCCAGGAAAGAGCCTAAGTCGAGAATCGAATAACCAGACCTTCTGATTTGGCTCAAAGCTCTTGTGGGAAATCAATTGATCATGTAGAGCTTTGGTTTGAGCCTTGTAGATCATGGCATTCTCATATGCATCATTTCTAAGCTCTTCCAACTCAGATAGTTAGAGTTTCCTGGTCTTCCCAGCTAAACTTATATCTAAATTACATTGCTTGATTGCCCAGAATGCCCTATTTTCAATCTCTATGGGTAAATGGCACGCTTTACCATACACCAGATGAAACAGAGACATGCCGATGGGCATTTTATATGCCATACGGTAGGCCCAAAGAGCGTCCTCAAGCTTTTGAGTCCAGTCCTTGCGATCAGGCCTAACCATTTTCTATAGAATATTCTTAATCTCCCGATTGGAGATCTTGGCCTGTCCATTCGTCTAGGGATGGTAAGGTGTGGATATTCGGTGATTAACCCCGTATTTAGCTAGCAAATTATGGAACTGGGCATTAGTAAAGTGAGTACAACCATCACTGATGATGGCCCTCGGAATCTCGAACCTACTGAAGATGTTTTTCTTGACAAAATTAATGACCACCATGTGGTCATTGGTTGGGGTGGGAATCGCCACAATCCATTGGGGCACCTAATCAACAGTGACAAGAATGTACTGATGTCCAAATGAAGGGAGAAAGGGTGCCATGAAATCGATGCCCCAAATGTCGAAGATTTCGACAGGAAAAATTGGGTTTAGGGGCATCATATCTCTCTTAGTTATGCTCCCGAGTGCCTAACATCAGGAACACGACCTTGAGAAATCCTCGGCATCATTGAATAAAGATGGCCAATAGAAGCCAGATTGCAAAATTTTTGTAGCCGTCTTTTTCCCGAAGAAATTTCCACCACACGTAGATGCATGGCAGAACTCGAGTATACTATTGAATTCATTCTCCGGAACACATCGGCGAATAATCTGATCAGAGCTAATGCGGTACAGTTCAGGGTCCTCCCAGAAGTAGTATTTGGCCTCAGATTTGAGTCTATCCCATTGTTGCTTTGTCCAATCCTGAGGGATTTCACCAACTACCAAATAATTAACAATGTCAGCAAACCACGGGGTTTGGACACCAGAAACTGTAAGGATGGTTTCGTCCGGAAAAGTATCAGCAATCGGGACGTCCGAATGAGAAGAATCACTTAGAAGTCTCGACAAATGATCTGCCACCACATTTTGTACCCTGGATTTATCCTTGATTTCAAGATCAAATTCTTGAAGCACAAGACTCCAACGAATAAGCTGGGGTTTGGCATCCGTTTTGGCCAAGAGATGTCTTAAGGCTGAGTGGTCGGTATAAATGATGACATGAGACTCTAAGAGATAAGTCCTGAATTTTTCCAAAGCAAATACTACGGCTAGTAATTCCCTTTCAGTAACAGTGTAATTCCTCTGGGCTTCGTCCAGAGTTTTACTAGCATAGTAGATGACAGAGGGCTTCCTGTCAACTTTCTAACCCAAAATAGCCCCAACCGCGTAATCAGAAGCATCGATCCTAATCTCAAAAGGGGCTGCCCAAACTGGTGGTTGCAACACCGGAGCACAAGTGACTGCCGTTTTCAGGAAATCAAATTCCATACAACATGATTCGTCAAAAACAAATGGCATTTCTTTAGCGGGAAGATTGCTCACAGATGAGCAACCTTCGAGAAATCCTTGATGAATCTTCTGTAGAATCCCACATGACCAAGAAATGATCGAATTTGTTTAATAGATGTGGGAGGAGGAAGTTTAGCGATAGCATCAACCTTAGCATTATCCACTTCAATTCCCCATTCAAAGATTACATGACCCAAGACAATGCCTTCTTGTGCCATGAAATGACTCTTTTCCCAGCTAAGGACCAATCATGTTTTGATGCATCATTTAAGAATCATTTCTAGATTAGCTAGACAAGAGTCAAACAATTCTCCAAAAATATAGAAATAGTCCATGAAGACTTCCATAAACTCTCCCACCATGTCAGAGAATATGGCTAACATGCACCTTTGAAAAGTCGCAGGTGCATTGCATAAACCGAATGGCATCCAATGGAAAGCAAAGGTTCCGTAAGGACAAGTGAAAGTAGTTTTTCCTAGTCCTCGGGATGGATAGGAACTTGGTTGTATCCTGAGTAGCCATCAAGAAAACAGAAGTACTTCTGCCTGGGTAATCTTTCCAAGATTTGATCAATGAAAGGCAGAGGGAAATGATCCCTTTTCGTGGTTGTGTTCAGCTTTCTGTAATCGATACAAACCCTCCAAGAGGAAGCTAAATGAGTTGTAACAGATTCTCCTCTCTCGTTAGTCACAATGGTAATCCCAGCTTTTTTGGGAATAATCAGCACGAGACTTACCCAGGGATTATCAGAGATCAGATAAATAATTCCTGCATCGAGCCACTTAATAATCACCTTTTTGACCACTTCTCGCATATTTGGATTTAATCTCCTCTACATCTGGCAAGAAGGGCGGGATCCATCTTCCAAAAATATTCTATGATTGCAGTAAGATGGCTCGATCGCCCTAAGGTCATGAATGGTCCAACCAATTGCCTCCTTGTGTTCCTTCAGGACCTTAATCAATTTAATCTCCTGCTCCTTTATTAATTTAGCACTGATAATCACAGGGAGCGTCTTCTATGGTCCTAAAAATTGATATTTCAAATTCTCAGGCAATGGTTCCAGTTCAAGCTGGGGCGAGTTGATGATTGAAGATAGGGAAGATGCTGATGACTCATTAAGAGGAAGAGGTTGAGAGTGAACAAAATCAATAACCTCTTCAAAAGATAGCAAGTCCACCATAGAGAGTTGCGGGTTCAATTCATCCTCAAAGGAGGAACTTTCAATTGCAGATAAGTTTCAATGTTCACATTATCATCCTCGAGTTCCTCAATAAATCCACAATCCTCAAATTTTCTAATTGCCTTAAAAATATCCAATTTCATTCAATGATCCCCAAAGGCGATTTCCATGCTACAGCTTTCACAGTTAATGTTGGCCTTAGAGGTAGCCAAGAACGGACACCCCAAAATGATGGGTGTGTTCCTTAGATTTTCGGGTACTTCCATGTCAAGGACAAGGAAATCTATAGGAAAATAGAAATCCTTAACCTTAACAATAACATCTTCAATAACACTAACTGCAGCGTTACTGAAGTCAGCCAAAGTTCACCTAATCCAAACTTCTCATGAAGAGAAGTCAGAATTAGGTTGATGGATGCACCCAAATCCAGAAGTGCTTTATCAAAAGTGTAATCTCCGATGACACAAGAAATCAACGGAGCTCCTGGATCTCTCTTTCTCTAAGGGAGGTGGTGCAGGATAACATAACTAGCCTGCTTAGAGAGTACCACCTTCCTTGTAACAGATTCTCTCGACTTACGCTTTTGTGTACATAAATTCTTTAAAAATCTCACGTATGCTGGTATATGCTTGGTAGTGTCGAGGAGCGGGATATTGATCTCAACATTCTTGAAAATATTCAAAAGCTCCTCATTGCTATCAATAGACTACTTCTTCTTTGATCTAATCAAGGCTTCAGGAAAAGGAACATGCGTCAGATCTTTGGAATTAGGTTCCTGAGCCTTGATTTCTTCTCCAGAATTCTCCTTTCTCTCCTCAGGTTCTTCAAGATTCGGTAAATCAGAACAGTGTGATTGTGGATCCTAAGTTTGTTTACCACTCCTCAAGGTAACAGAATTTGAGGATGCATATGAGTTTTGGTCTTGGGGAGGGTTAGGAAAGATTGGAGGGGCTTGATTAACCAAGAATTGTTGATGTGCAGAAGAAGAAGAAGGACCCTGCTCAACCACCTGAGCATGTGCGTGTGGGTCCCTCTGATTTCCTTACCCAAGGGCTTGGTTACCCAGATTTAGGATATTTTGCGGGTTGGGTACAGGTTGGGATGGTAGAGATCCGAGTTGACGAGAGTTAGCTATGAGCCCAGTTTGCAAGTCGTCCAGTGAGGTTTTCATTTGCTGCATGAGCTGGAGCATGGATCCTTGCATCTCTAGCATTTGTCAGTTCAAATCAGCCTGCCTTACAGGTTGACGGGCATTCCAAGCTAGCTGATTGACCTGATTTAGGGGAAACTGAGTATAAACATGACCCTAACCCATTGGTCGTTGCGGAGTATAGTTGCTGGGTTGGAATTGGGTCTGTTGCCCCAGGTTTTTCCAGGAGAAGTTAGGATGGTTTCTCCAACCTGGATTATAAGCATTAAAGTAGGGGTTGGATCTAACATTCTCCTGTACAGCACAGACATCCTCATAGGGTGAGGATGGAGCGAAATAAAGGGAAGGATCAGAAAAACCGGGATCAAAAGCCCCAATTTGGAACCCATGGGGTTCCGAATAATGCTAACTCATAGGTTGAGCCGCATCGAGTTGATTCACGAACTCCCATCTAGAAGGAGCTCGCGACGAATGGAATCTCGAATTCTGGGATTATGTGGATCGAAAGTTGTTCATTGAATTTCCAGCCATCCACTCTTCCATTTTCTTAGCAACTAAGTCCACCTTATCAAGTTTGTTACAAATCAATTCCATATCGAATGAATGAGACTCATGGACTTCATTAACATTCGATCTGGGCTACTGGGACCGGTTAAAAGTATCCATGGAGGCATGATTGATTGAATTCTCACTCATTTCCTCAAACAAATCATGCGCACTATCTGCGTCTTTGTTGAGGAAATTGCCTCCACAAGAAGCGTCCACGTGATTTCTGAGTTGCTCAGTCAACCCGTGGTAGAAGATCTGCACGAGTTGCCATTTTAGCACCTCGTGGTGTGGACACCTCCGTAATAGGTCTTGGAATCACTCCCAGGCCACATGAAACTGCTCCCTCGACCGCTGGGTAAAGGTAGTGATTGCCTATCTCAAAGCATTAGTAAGTCTGACAGGGAAGAATTTCTTCAGAAAGGCTAATTTCAACTCATTCCAAGTTGCAATTGGTCTTCCTATAGTCCTGTACCAATGAACAGCTTTATCCCTAAGAGAGTGGGGGAAGAGCCTCTTGATCATTTACTCCTCATTCACGTTTCGTGCCTTGGTGGTTTGGACCAAAGTGGTCAAGTCCTCCAAGTGCTGAAACGAGTCTTCAGAGCCAAGCCCAGGGTAATGTTTGATCAGGCTTAACACCTGGGGCTTGATTTCTACGTCTCCGACCGGAATCTGGATGCCAGGATGTTCCTCATAATTTGAAGGATCATAAAAATCCTTCAAGGGCTGAGCATCCTGCATTCTCTGCATTTGTTCTAGTTGCTGTCGGAATTCCTCCTGTGGATCCTGCGGCAGAGGAGGCTATTGATCGGCCATGGGATCAATTTGGCCAAAATCCAATCTACACCTCCTAGAATACTCTAGTGGTCCTTCTAATCGGGGATTCAATAACCGTCTTCCCAGCGTAAACTAGGAAAAGGTCGGAAGGACTGGGGATAAGGACCCTACAGCACAACAAAACAAGCCTGTCCTTAAGTGGGGTAGCCTAAGCATCTACAGACTCCCAAAGCCCACCTTTAGATTATAAACGATTTACTCTACTTGTGTCTACTCAATCCAACCAGTTAGAAGGAGGGACTGAGGAGAAGGTTCTTCTTTCCGCTTACGCCTCCAGTTCCTAGTGTACCCCCCAACTACGGTCATTTGACGCTACTCTCCTAGCTAGACATCAGATTAATTTGTACAAGTAGGTTAATTGTAAACAATCTTAGACTAGGCCCCAAAGAGCAAATCAGCCCTTAAGGCCAATGTCTACTCAATTTTATTGAGGCCTGGGATTGTAGTGCTTATGGAATGTGATGGGCCCTTAAAATGGGTTGTGCCCTTAATGATTGATTGAGTATGTGTAAGTGCGTGCACAACTAGGGTTTTCAAGCAAGATCATTTGTGATACGTATATTTTAATGTTCAAATCTTGCTTAAGTAGCTTTTAGGGTTTAGAATTAGGTTGATTTCAATCAAGTTTGAGGCAAACCAGGTTTCAAGCATGGGTAAAGCTTCCTTTCCTTTAAAACCAGAAATAAAGTGGAGTGGCTAGTATGAACCTAGATTGAAAACCCTATGAAGAAGCTACTTGATGAGTTGATTTTAGGTTGAGTGGTGCGACCCAAACAACTCAAACAACTGGACACAACTGCACCACTAGATTAGGAACATAGAAATGGTTAACCTAGAATGATTTCTACTCTTTTATGTGTTGATTTGTGTGTACCGGCTCCACAGATCAGAATCCGGTTGAGTGGAAGCAAATCAAGTAGGTTAAGTGCCTTGAATGTGGGTGTATGTTGTGTGTATGTTGAAAATTACCCCACAAAATTATCTTTTTATTTTTTTTTATATAAGCGAGAGTGAATGAGTGTGAGTGGAAATCCAAACAACAAAACTAATCCTAAGATTTATGCAAACACCTAGGTTAATTGGAATTTGAATTTAATGTGACAAATGAAATCTATGGAGGGGGAAGAATGGGGAGCACTTACAGTCGTCTTCAACTGCACTTTACTCCGATTTACTGCTTGACGATTCCCTGATGGAGGTCTCTGCAAAACAATAGATACAAGAGAAAGCAAGTTAGAAGACAATAAAGTGCGTGAAATGAGAAGAGAAGATCGAAAATCATTACCTTCCCAGCAACGGCGCCAAAATGTTGAAATGACGAAGTACTACGCTATCGAATTTGGTTTTGAAAACCTGTCGTTGTAGTTTGAATAGCGAAGAACTCGGGTTCAATAAATAAAATTTATACTGGAATAGAAATCCTTGGTCGAACTTAGGGAGGCTACATCGATCCAAATTCGCAATTATATTTTTTTCGTGTTTTTGTTAAAAAGCAGAGTAATTACAATGAAATGAAGCACTATAAACAATCAGAGAAAGAGAGAGAGAGAAAGAGAAAGAGAGAAAACATCCACTTAATACTTTAAAATGTTTATAAAACTAAGTAAGCGAGAAATTACACTAGAAAGCAGGAAAGCTATTACAACTAGAAAGTAAGAAAACTCTACTCTAGAAAGCATGTAAAAGGAATGGGAGAGAGAAGTTATCCCTTCGATGATCACTTGGAGGATGAGCCGGATGAGACGACGCCTGGAAGACGAAGAACGGAGCGAGAAGGAGGTCGAGGCAGGAAGAATGGGAACGAGGTAGCACATCGTCATCGTCGCGGGATCCGCTTTTGAAATAGGGGCGAAAAATTAACTTTATCTCTTGAGGAGCATCCCGAGTGTGGGACAAGCTTCTCTTGAGCTTTTGAGAGGGATGAGAAATTCGTATGGAGGGGGTCTCCTTTTATAGTTCAAGAAGTGAGGGCATTTTGGTCATTACATCTTGAAAAACATTAATTCAGGACCTTTAGTGACGGATAAATCCATCACTAAAGGCCTGAACGTGGCCTTCGTGGGTGGTGGTCTCGTGCCTGCTCACCTTCCGCACCTCAAACTCATGCTCCACATCCTTCAAATCTGGGTCGTCCGATCGTGAGATCTAACGGCTATGATCTCTCCTCGCCGCGCCTCATCTATGCGCGCCTTGCGCATGTGATCCCGCATCACGCGAGGGCGTCAAATAGCGCGTAAGCGCTATCGGCCATGTGGCGCTATTGGATCTTGATTGCACGGCTGATCGCGCCTGGGCACCCACTCCAATTTGAGGCATGTGGGGGCTCGAACCTGTGCCTCCTTGTCTCGATAGGGCGCTCAACCAACGTGCTACGGGCACGTTTGTGTCGAGTGCTAATCTCAAGCGCACACGACCCGTAGCCATTGGATCTCGATCAAACGGTGGAGAAGCATTGGCCAGATGAGTTAAGGTGGGTCCGTGCGGCTGAGATGGTGCCACATGGCACCATCTTTGCCGTCCATCTTCTGAGTGGTGTAGATGGTGCCACGGGTATCGGATTGGATCGATTTTTGTGCCGTTAGGCTACGATCATCAATTCAAACCCATCAGTGCAGTCGGATTTGTCATCTGAGGTGCAGATTAACGCCATCTTGGCCCTTGATCTTCTAGGGTTCCTCGATCTCTATCTGATGCTACGGATACCCGATTAGGGTGATCTTGGTGTCGTTAAACTCCAATCGTTGCCATGATCAGATCTGTATGGTTGGATCTTTGATCTGAGGCCCCAATAAAAAGTAGCCCTATCCCTTATCATAAAAAGTAGACAATTAACCTACATTTTATTCAGACTAATCTAAATGCGAGACGATGCATGTTATGCAATATTTATAGTATGTAATGCAATTCTATACTTAAGAACACACATAAATAGACATTTTAATTAATATAAACTTGTTTACATCACTCCACTTCTTCCTAAGTGTTTGGATTTAAGCATGCATTTTTGTGTGCTGGGTTCTGGACAACAGGCTGATGAGCTATTACCACAGACAACTTGCTAGCCATACTTGTTCGTTGAAGTGTGGTTTATTTCTTTTTCTTCTTTTCTTCTTTTCTTTTCTTTTTGGATATTTTTCATTTTTTTTCTAAGTAGGTGGCTTCCTTGATCTAAGATTTACCTAAAGGTAGCATGAAGAGAATGGCCGTGTGGCTGGGCTCTAGACAACTGGTCGATGAGCGGTTACCACCGACAACTTGCCAGCCATACTACCCTAGAAGGTTAATTAGCTACCCAATTTTCATTAAAACCATCGAAAAGCGAGTCAGTGAAAATAGTGTGTACATGCTTAAGCTTAAAGTTCCTTCAAATCAGAGGGCGGGTTGATAAGTCATGTACTTATCACCCCAACTTATTTAACAAATTAGAAATAAATTCAAAATGGAAAGGACTCGAGAACAAGTCCACATTTTAGTGGACACCTAAGCTGATTATGCCCGAAGACCTGAAGGGTCTAAATGTTCAGGTCCTACTGTATTATTTTCTAAGGTTGAAAATTTCAAAAGCCCAAGTCTTCTTTTCCTAATTCAATTTTTTTTTTCAAAAATTAAGAGAAAATAAAAAGAATCTACGAAACTAACAAGATGATTTAGATAATGAGAGCGATTTCACGCGGTTGGTTAATTAGGTCGTTGTAACGCGCAAAATCGATCAACTCTTAAATTTATATTCCTAGATAGGGGAATATCTAGGGTCGTCCAAGGAGGCCAAATGTTTGCAAATGTGATTCTCTTGCTTACAAATAGATCTCAACTTTCTTTTTGGTATTTTTCAATATATCATATTTTTTTTGTTTTTGGATTAAGACAACATGCGAAATGGTTGCGGGAAGATGATTTGTACTTCAAATTTAACTACTACTTCTAAGTGGCAAGTAGAGCCTCTCCCTAAGCTCACTCTAGGCAAGTGGAAGCCTAGAATAATTAGGGAGAGGGAGTAAAAAATGGTAAAAAGCAAAGCAAGTAGAAATGCAAAATAGAAAATTGCAAAGAAGGCAACTAGATTACTGAAAAGTGTTTTACAAAAGAGCCTAGTAGAGGAAGGCTTCTACTACTAAAAAAATTAAAATAAAGAAAAGAAAACATAAATCCTCTAGATAGATGGTGAAGAAGAGGGCTTCTTGCTCCAAGGTTGGTGGCTCCCAAGCTTGAAAAGAATCCTTCAACTCCTTCCTTGTAGTGCTCTGCCAAGGTGATGTCCTCCAAGGCAAGCCCAAAGGGGGCGTGCCCTAAGCTTCTCTCCAAGGGTGGACATCCACCCTAGGTCCTTCTCCCTTGCCTGGCCATCCTCCTTGAAGTGGAAGAGTCCTCCTCCTTGGCGTGGCCCAAGTTGAAGAGAGTGGGGAGAAGAAGGCACCAAAAGGGCTAGTGATGTGCCCCTTTAATCTCCTTCTCTACTCCTTCTTCTTGGCCGTAGGTATAGGTGGTTTAGGTAGCAAAATACACTAATGGAGGATGATCTAAAATGGTTGTAGGTGGTGGGTTTATATAGAGTAGGAAGGGGGGCTAAGGTGACTCTTGGAATGGAGGGCTAAGATGGAGAGATGGAGGTGGTTGGGGATCCTAAGGCTAAGGGCAATTGGCACCAACTCAAGGGGTGTTAAGGGGGTGGTTATGGTGGTGTTGGTGGCTTTTGGTGGTGGAGAGACACCACCATTTTGGCGCCATCCTAGGGTCTTCTAGAAGGGGGGTTAGGTGGATGGTGGAGATGGATTTAAGGAGAGGTGTATGGTGGAGATGAAGGGAATTTTGGAGGGAAAGTTGGCGCCAAAAGGGAAGGGTTCTAGAAGGTCATTTTGGAGGGAAAATAGGTGGCTTTTGGTAGTGGTGATGGGGTGAAGGGGTGTGATGATGGTGGCGCCAACTTGGAGTAGGATATCTAGCTTAGGTGAGCTTAGTTGATGGAGCTAGCTAGGGTTGACTTTGAAAGTGGTGGATGGCCAAGGAGCTGGTTGCTAGCTAAGCTAAGCTAAGCTAAGTGAAGCTAAGCTAAGCTTGCTTAGCTAATGGTGGAGTAGAGGAGAAGGTGTTGGAGCTAGGGTTTGGAGGGAGGAGCTGAGGAGGAGAAGTCTGGAGCTGAAATTGGAGCTGGCTGCTGCTGAAGAGGCTGGCATGGAGCTACTCTAGCTGGCTTAGCTTGCTATTTCTTTGCTAGTTGCTAAGCCAAGCTAAAGTAAGCTAGCTTCTACCATGATGAGCTGAGGTGAGCTAGGTCTGGTGCTCCCAGGGAGACTCAAGCTGGTTGAGGCAACTAAGGTAGCTTAGCTCAACTGGGTTGAGCTAAGCTAAGTCCCCGGGAGCTGGACTTGAGCTTCGTGAGCTAGGATCAGTTCTTGTTCAGCTGGCTGGAGTTGAGTGGAGCTAGATGTAGCTGGATTTGAGCTGGGGTGAACTCCTGTCAACTCAGCTGAGCTAGCTAGAGCTCCCTGTGGACTAGTGGAAGCTGAGATGAGCTAGACTCAGCTAAGTTGAGCTGGATCTGAGCTGAATTGAGCTAGGGTGAGCTAAGATGAACTCTCTTGAGCTGCCATTCAGCTGAGATTAGCTGAATGGAGCTGGGATGAGCTAACCCTAGTTCAAGTGAGCTAGGTTCCAGCTGCTGTGAGCTGGATCAAGCTGAGGTGAGCTGGATCAAGCTGAGGTGAGCTAGATCAAGCTGAGTTCCAACTAGTCTGGGCTTCTCCTTCACCATTTGCCTTCTTGAGTGCTAGGGTTTTAGGGATCTATATATCTGTACATCCCTAACACTCACAAAAGCATATTAAAAAGACAATAAAAAATGCAATGCATGCCTAACCTATTTTATGCCTAAATGCAGCCCAAAAACCCATTTGCGGAGTAAAATCCTAAGAGCTAGGTTTGTTTTAATGCATAAGAATGATGATAAATTGGCATTTATCACACCCCCATGCTTATCTTTTGCTAGTCTCTTAGCAAAACTTAAAACGAATTTTTTGGGAAATCTAATTTTTTCGACTTTTGAGGAGAAAAAGAGATTAATGGACCTTGGTAGATTAAAACACTGGAGGTACGTGATTTGTTAAAGATAAACATCGGGATTTGTTTTTGGATTCAACCATTAGACAGAACTGGATCAATATATCCTCCACAAAATTCTCAAATTAATCCCTTGTTAATTCAGATGACTTGAAATGTTTGTTTTTAGGATTTTTTTGGCTCATGAATCTGATTCTCAACTTGCAAAATCCTTTAAAACCTTGTGGCTATGCTTGTGAAAAGCCAACATTTATAAGGGCATGTTAATTTATTTATTATTACTCTTTTTTTTTCTCCCTCATGCTTATTTTTAGCTTAGTCTTACAACAGATGTGTCAGGATCATCATTCCCATTACCATTCCTCGAGGGGGCTCTGGCGCCAGTACTTCGGGATAGCACTGTCCATGACACCACCAAGGAGCTCATAACCCCAAAACACGATGCGGTGAAAAGGGGCGCTCCAAGCAAACTCAAGCTCTTGCTCCGACACTATAGGTAGAGCACCGTCCAAGACACTTGAGCTGCTAAAATGCGCTTTAATGCTTCGTCTAAAGATATGAAATATAGATATGGAGCAATGCCGAGGGGGTAACATGTTGACATCGCGTCCTCAAAGGAGGCATTTTCCTCCTTCTTGGAAGTGGGAACTCAAACCAATGATCTATTTCAAACTTTTACTAAGTCCAAACAAGGGAGTTTTTCAAATTTTTAGTTATTTTTAAGTGTTGGCTTGTGTGTGAAGAGTGACACAAGAAGTTTCTCAAAATATGCAAGTTTTTGAATCAGAAGCTAAGTCAAATAATTTCCATATTACAAAATAGGATCAAGTCACCTGAACTATCATGAGTTCAGGTGGAATTTTATAGAAGGATATCTGATCTAGTCTAAAATAGACCCTGGAATTCTAATGATCAAATCCATATCCTCATCCTTAGTTTGTTAAAGATTAAATCCCATTGTACCAAAAGTGAATTTTTCGACCTTAGTCCCGATTTCAAAATTTTTCCTCAAAAAGTTTTGAACATTTTTATTTTTTTGGGTATGCAAGCAGGAAATAAATTAAACAAAAATGCATGTTTTTAGGTTTTGAAAATCCTAAATCGATCGTAAAATTTAAAAACACCCTCCCATGCTTAAGATATGCCATGTCCTCATGCATTAGGAGGGAAAAGGGATCACCTTAGTGAAGAACGGTCAGGTTTAGGAGGAACAAAACCTGGAAAAAGAAGAAAAAAAGGGAAAGCAAGAAAAAATGATGGGTTACCTCCCATACAGTGTTATCTTTTACACCATTCAGCCAGGCGTGAAGGTATGCACGGAAGACGTAAAATCATGTAGATAATTGGACACTTGGATGCCTGCAAAAAAGGTGTCTTCTTCTAGATCCCTAGAAAATTGATTAGAAATAATATTGGGATCAAAGTTGGATGGAAAATGATAAGTGTAGCCCGAGTCTAGCCATGGTTTTAAATCATGTTGGGTGCCAAACTCGGGCGGGGTTGGTGGCAGGTCCGTAAGAGAGGGGTCGGGGAAGGAATGGTGAGGATTGGGGGAAATTAGTGTGGAAAAATTAGGTGCATGAATAGTGGGTGGGTTAGGGGGGTATCAGGAATAAATTTGGGGTCAAGACAAGTTTTCGGATCACAGATTTCGCCGACCACTGATTCTGAATCAGAGTCCTCAAAAAAATTATGGTCGGTAAAGGTATTTATTAACATTGTCTCCTCCACCATATTGGAAATTTCAGTATCTGAGTCCTCAAAGAAGTTATCATCATGGAATCTCCTGGAGGATTTAAAAATATCTAAAGTGATAGTTTTGCCTGCACAGTTGATATCCATTTTGCCTGTGTGGTAATTGATATTTGCCTTTGCAGTGGCCAAAAAGGGGCATCCAAGGATTATTGGGGAGTCCAGTAATGATTCGGGTGCCTCAATGTCAAGAACCAAAAAGTCTGCAGGGAAGACACAATTCTGGACCTTAACTAAAACATCCTCGACAATCCCACGAGGTTTGATTGTAGATTGGTCGGCTAATTGCAGCGTAACCTCGACGGGTTTTAATTCACCGATCTGAAATTCTTCGAATAAACTTGTGGGAATAATATTAACTGAGGCACCAAGATCAAGGAGGGCGCGATTAAATGTATTATCATCAATAATTACAGAAATTAAAGGCGCCCCCAGATCTTTCATCTTAGGAGGCAGCTTACTCTGTATGACAGAGCTTACTGTCTCCGAAAGATACACCTGTCCTAGATTTTTGGCCTGCCTTTTAGGAGTACAAATCTCCTTCAAAAATTTAGCATAGGCAGGTATATATTTGATGGCATCTAGGAGAGGAATATTGATATGAACTTGCCCGAATAGCTCCATGAGTTCTTCTGTAGTGGGCTCAGATTTCTTTTTTTTGTTGGTGGTGGGGTAGAGAGCTTGCGGGAAAGGGATGGGAATCTTGTCTTGAGATTTTTGTTTTTCTTGTTCTTCCTGATGGGGAGGTGGGGAGTCAATTTGCATAGGTATTTCACCAGGTTTGTGTGAAGGCCCGGGGTCAGTGGTGGTTTTCCCACTCCTCAAAGTAACTGCATGTGCAGTCGGATTATTAATTGGAGGAGGTGGGGGGGCCTGTGATTGCTGAAACCTGGGAGGCTGCTGAGGTGGTGGATTAGGAGGAGGCTGATTCGGATAGTGTGGGGTTCTGCCTGTATAATGGTCTCCTTGGTGATTAGGGTTGGGCATGGGTTGGGATGGAAGATGTCCTGCAGGTCTTTGCGTGGGAGTAATCCCAATCTGATTGTTCAGATTTGTGATGGTGCGGGTTACTTCCGTCATTTTTGTTTGCATATCCTGCAGGGTCCGCATCATCTGGACAGTGATGTCTTGTTGGGATGGCCCAAGATGGAAGTTTGGATTCGACCCATACCCGTTAAAATGATATGGTTGGGAGGAAACTTGATTATTCCAAGAGTAGTTCGGGTAATTTTTCCAATTGGAAGAATTTTTAAAGGGCTCCTGGATGGCAGAAATATTTTGAGTGGGGTTAAGATCTGGATAGTTGTAATTCCCCAGTGAATCATGGGCAACCTCAGAATAATCAGCAGGAGTAGTGTTGAGATTGTGCAAATTTTCTCTTCGTGGAAAGTTAGGTTGGGTTAGATGTGGGTGTGGAGCTTAGGTTGATGTGGCCAGTCTTTCCTCAATTTTCTTTTGATTAATATGCATCTGGTCGAGTTTTTGAGCGATCATTTGAAGATCATCTTGGGTGACTGGGATAGCTTGAGTGCCTATTTCATGAACACCAAACTGTGGGTTTTGGGTTCTGCAAAATGTGTTCATGGAAGCTTGATTAAATGAGTTTTCACTCATTTCTTCAAACAGATCAGAGGCACTTTCAGCATCTTTATTTAAGAAGTTGCCTCCACACGAGGCATCGACAAAATGTCGGATTTGATCTTCTAATCCATGATAGAAGATTTGCACGAGCTGCCATAAAGGAATCTCGTGGTGCGGGCAACTTCTTAAAAGGTCTTGAAATCTTTCCCAAGAATCATGGAAAGTTTCACCAGATTTTTGGTGAAAGGTCGTAATAGATCTTCGTAAGGAATTGGTACGACCTATGGGAAAGAATTTCTTGAGGAAGGCACTCTTGAGTTGAGGCCATGTTGTGATGGGTCAGCCAATGGTCCTGAACCAATAAGCGACCTTATCTTTAAGAGATTATGGGAAAAGCCGCATCAGCCATATGTCTTCTTGCACATTTCAGGAACAGGTTGTCTGTGCAAGAAGAGTTAGCTCTTCAAGGTGGCTGAAAGGGTCTTCCGTAGGAAGGCCATGAAAGTGTTTAATTAGGTTCAGGACCGCAGGCCCGATCTCAAAGTCCCCCTCTGGTATGACCACCCCTGGTCGTTCCTCATAATAAGATGGATCATAGAAATCTTTTAGAGGAACAATAGGTGATGTAAACACATTTACACTACTTAATATGTCTATTTATGTATGTTCTTAAGCATAGGATTGCATTTCATGATATAAATATTGCATTACATACATCATCATGCATTTAGAATAGTTTGAATAAAATGGAGGTTAATTGTCTCCTTTTATGTGCTTGGACAGGGCAAATATTTTATCAGGATCTCGGATCAAAGATCCAACCATATGGATGTGATCAGGGCGACGATTGGAGTTCAACGACTCCAAGATCGCCCTAATCAGGCATCCGTAGCATCAGATAGTGACCCGGGAACCCTAGAAGATCAAGGGCCAGGATGGTGTAAATCCACACTTCAGATGATAAATCCAACCGCACGGATGAATTCGGATCGACGATCGCAACCCAACGACACAAAAATCGAGTCAATCCGACATCCGTGGCACCATCTACAACTTCTAGAAGATGGACGGCCAAGATAGCGCCACATGGCACCATCTCAGCCGCCCAAATGGCCACTTCATCTTGTGAAGGCCCCGCACCCGATCGCTCTCCACCGTTGCATCTTAATCCAATGGCTGTGGGTGCTCGCATTTAAAAACGCCTGCTCGACCATCCGCGCCCCATAGCGTAGTGGTCGAGCGTGCTATCGCAAGTGCGGGGCGCGGGGGTTTGATCTGCGGCGAGGGGCTGGAGGGCGTGATCACTTGAGGCGCGTGGAGCATCAGATGAAGATCGGACGGCCGTGCACCCCCGATAGTGCCGACGCGCGATTGAACGCGGGATGCGGACGCACAATCAGACGCGCCAGGCGAGCGGGCTGCAGCGGGTGAAGCGCGATCTAAGCCGTCCGATCTCGCGATCGGACGACTGAAAATCAATGGACGTGAGTGGGCGTTGCGTGTGTGAGCAGCCGAGCAGGCACGCGCGAGCCGCCCACGTCGCCCACGAAGGGAGCTTTAGTGATGGATTTATCCGTCACTAAAGACCCCTCTTTTATTATTTTGAAGTTGTAATGTCCATTTTGCCCCCACTCCTTGCAACTATAAAAGGAGATCCCCTCCATATGAAATTATCATCCCTTCTTTCTCCTCTCTACCCCTCCAAAGCTCAAAAGAAGCTTGTCCCACACCCGGGATGCTTCTTGCGAGATAAAGTCCAATTTTCTTTCCCCTTCGGAAGTGGATCCCGCGACGACGACGGCGTGCTGCTCCGTTCCCGTTCTTCTGCTTCGTCCTCCTTCGTCCTGCTTCGTTCTCCTTCGTCCAGGCGTCGTCCTGTCCGACTAGTCCTCCAAGCAATCGTCGAGGAGGATAATTTCTCTCTCCCATTCTTATTTACAGCTTTTCTAGTGTAGAATTTTCCTGCTTTATAGTGTAACTGATTTTCCGCTTTCTAGTGTAACTTTTATAAACAATTGAAATATTGAATGCATGTTCTCTTTCTCTCTCTCTCTTTCTCTCTCTCTCTCTCTCTCTCTCTTTCTTTTAGTCTGATAGCTCCATTGTAATTATATCGCCTTGCTTATAAAAAAAAATCCTAAAAAAAATATATAATTGCGAATATAGATCAACGTAGCCTCCCTGTGTTTGACCCGGAATTCTTTTTCGGTATAAATTTTATTTGTTGAACACTAATTCTTCACTTTCGAACTACAATGACAAGTTTTCCAAAACCAAACACGTAAGCGTAGCGATTCGCAAAAACCCGTTCAACATTTTGGCTCCGTTGCCAGGGAGGCAACGATTTCCGATCTTTCCTTCGCATTTCTTGCACTTTATTTGTTTTCTAGCTAGCTTTCTCTTGTGTCTATTGTTTTGCAGAGACCTCCATCAAGGAATCAACAAGCGGTAGACTAGAGTAAAGTGCGATTGAAGACAACTGTAAGTGTTTCCCCCATTCTTTCCCCCTCCATAGATTTCATTCGCCACATTAAATCCAAACCCCAATTAACCTAGGTGTTTGCATAAATCCTAGGAATAGTTTAGTTGTTTGGATTTTCACTCACATTCATTCCACCCTCATCCATAAAAAAAAAAAAAATAACAAAAAGATAATCTTGTGGGGTAATTTTCAACAAACACACAACGTACACCCACATTCAAAGGCACTTAACCAAATTGATTTGTTTCTACTCAACCGAGTTCTGATCTATGGGACCGGTACACACAAAGCAACACATAAAAGAGTAGAAATCATTCTAGGTTAACCATATTTGTGTGCCTAATTAAGTGGTGCATCAGGCCAATTGCTTGAGTTGTTTGGGATGCACCACTTCAAATAAAATAAACTCATCAAGTAGCTGCCAATTAGGTTCAACTCTTAGGGATTTACCAGGCACTCCACATTCTTTTTAAACTTTAAAGGAAAACATCTTCACCTGTGCTTGCAAAACCTGGTGTGCCAACGAAACCTGTTTGAAAACACCTAAAGTTGAATCCTAAAAGCTACTAAGCAAGATTTGAACCTTAAAATTCACCACATCAAAAATAATCTTGCTTGAAAACCACTGGTTGTGCACACATACACAAATAAATCAATTATTAAGGGCACAACCCATTTAAAGGGCCCATCACATTCCAAAGCACATTCAAACCTAGCCCTAAATAAAACAGAGTAGACGTTGGCCTTAAGGATTGAGCTCGCTCTTGAGAACCCAGAACGAGATTATTTTCGATTAGTCTGTTTCTACTATTCAATCTGATGTCTAGCTAGGGGAGTGATAACACCATGCAAGGGGGTAGTAATTAGGTTGAATATGGCCCATATTTAGAATAAAAAGCACAACATAAAGTAGAATAGGAGCGTTGCATGCATCAAGTACCAAGATTGCTTATAAACCGTATTAATGGCCATTTGTGTAAAGTATTTGTAAAAGCAGGCCTCAGATGAGCAATCGGACCGCACGGATGGATTCAGGACGACGAACGGAGTCCAACGGACTCAAGATCAGCCAAATCCGACATCCGGAGCTCCCACAATGGGCCCAAGAAATCATGACCGTTGATCTGGAGATCAACGGCCCAGAACGCGCCACGTCGCCCCGCCCCCGCCGCTCTCTCGCCCTCAAGCCAGCCAAGAACGAATCTCGGCCGTTGATCTTCGATCGAACGGCCGAGATCCGTGCGCTCGCCCGCGGTCGCCGCGACAAAGCGCGGGCGTGGCGCAACTGTTAGTGCGCACGCCCGCGTCGTAGCGACGCGCGTTCGAATCGCACGGAGCGGAAGTCAAGCGCAAGCGAAGGGCGCGGCAAAATTGACCCGCCCGATCAGCAGCGAGCGGTCAGGATTGCGCCACGCGGCGCGACGACAGCGCCCGAGCGCCCACACGCACGCGCACGCCGGGCGGAAACGTGGGCGCGCACGCGCACCCGAAGCGCGATCTCAGCACGGGTGCGGGAGGATCTCAGCTGTCCGATCTTCGATCGGACGGCTCTCGTTCATCATCCACGGATCGCGCTTGGAGAGATAGAGGGGGTGGGCGGCTGACCGGCGGCAGAAGGCCTTCACCGACGTATCTGGAAGCGGTTTTAGCGACGTTCTGGATGTCGCTAAAGCACATTCTTCTTTTAGGAAGCCCTTAACTCTATTTAAACCCCCTTCTACCACCATTCAAGTCATCCTCTCCCACTTGCAACTACTCCACTCCTCTCCTAGCTAGTCTTAGGCACTCTTGTAATCGCCGGAGACGACGAGCCACCGACGGAGCCTCCTCCACCACCGTGGCTGCCTCATCGCTCTCCACTCTCTCTCTACCTCTCTCTCTCTCTCTTTTAAGCTTTCATTTACTTTTGTTGAAGCATGTATTTAATATTGTAAACCATGAACTATGAATGCATGTTTAATGAAATTATTTTCCATTTAGTTGCCATTTTAATTTCTGTTTAAAGTGCATGATCAAAACCAAGAGCTTTCTAACCCTAAACTCTCTCTATCTCTCGCTTTTCAAAACCGTCTCTTTCGCAAGCAAAACTCCGCCTTTTTCGTGACAACAAGTGGTAAACAAAATCCGATTTCCACGCCTCCCTGAGATCGACACTTGGACTCACCTCCGTTTACTTCTTTTAAAACCGACGTATCAAGTGCAACTATAATGACACCTCTTAACACACACGCACGAAGGCACGTCAGTTTTTGGCGTCGTTGCCGAGGAGGCAACGGATTTGTTTTATCAGCTCCATTCCACACTCATTCTCACATCGTCTAATGCCCTATTTTCCTTTTTACTTGACGGTTGCAGGAATTCGACGCATGGATGGTGAAGCGACGCATTCCACGACGGTAGCAAGGGAGTAGGCGCCTCGAGGACCGATAGTGAGTAACCTGTCTCTCATTGTTTGCTTGCGTGAAAAAGCTAAAAAAAATTGTAAAAAACTAAAAAAATTGGCGTGGTGAATGATTGCTTGACCCACATTCTTAACACATCACCCTACAAAAAAATGTACACTCTAATATGCTGAATAAATTCTTGGAGTGTTCTTTTCTTTCTTGAGTGGTGTTTGTGAAGCCACCATGAGTTGACCTGGGCCGCACCACTCAACCCTAAAACTGACTCATCTAATAGAAGCTGCATGATCATTAGGATGAGTACACTAGGGTTTTAGAGCCTCTACAGAAGAAAAAGGAAATCTACTTTCATCAAATTGTGTGCAGAACTTGACGTGCCCACTGAAACTTGGTTGAAAACATTAAGACACGTCAACCCTAAAAAGCACTAAAGTAAGGATAAAATACTAAAAGACACCACACCTTAAAAATCCTTGCTTGAAAACCATGTTTTGCTAGAAGCACACACTTTGAAAGTGGAAAATTAAGAGGCACCACCCCAATCAACGCCTCATCACATCACCCTAAGCACAAGCACTATCCTAGCCCTTTAAAACTGAGTAGACGTGCCCTAGGCAGGACTGAGTTAAGTCTCAAAAGGTGAGGTTTTGTCTGCTAGGCACTTGGCTTTCATTCCCTTGGTAGAATCTGGTGACTAGGCTGCGGGGCAGTGTCAAACAACCGTGGTTGTGGGGTCTATGGAACCGGAGGCGCAAGCCAAAGGAAGAACCTTCCCTGCAATCCCCTCGTAATCAACCTGGCCAGATTAGCCTTGAGAAGGGGAGTCCAGTGCTTACGGACTTAATCACCCTTTGTGAGATTTCTAGGTCTCCTAAGGAATACACCATAAGGATTAGGCTTGCGTGCTTGATTGAAACACATTTCTCGCATCTGTCGCCCTCCGCATCCCCTCCTGTTCTTCTCTAGTGTATGCACGGGAGGCGCTCACTGCATCCCGAATTGTGTGTTTTGGGGCAGGAATCTAGGCGACGTAATTCTGTTGAAAACATGGCTGAACCTAGGGTAGATGAGGCTGAAGATCAACCCCCACTAGATGCTATGGCTGTCATCTAGGCTCAAATCAATGCTAACCATCGGCTTCAGCAACAACAAATCCACACCATCATGCAAGCCATACAACGGTTACAGAACCCGCAAGAACAACCACCACCTTTCAATGACATACCAGGACAACCACCACTTGATTTACCACCATTTCAGGACCAGCCAAGACCCCTCCGTGATTTCTATAACCCTTCTGCCATTAGAGTCGAGCCACACCTTAGGATCCCCGAAGGGGGAGATGATTTTGAGCTAAAACCTAATGTATTAAGTCTAATCCAGAGCCACTTTCATGGAAGCTCAAATGAAGACCCCTTTCAGCACCTAGAAGATCTCGACCGCATAGCAAGAACAGTAAAACCTAGGAACATTAGCCTTGACATTGTTCTAATCAAGATGTTCCCTTTCTCATTAAGAGACAAGGCTTCTCATTGGCTTAGAACCCTAGGTAGACCCATCACCACCTGGGAGGAACTGAGGCATGCATTTTTAAAGAAATTCTTCCCCATAGGAAAGACCAATGCCCTCAGAAGAGTTATCACTACCTTCACACTCCAGGGTGGGGAACAATTTCATGAGGCGTGGGAAAGATTCAATGAACTTTTGAGGAAATGCCCACACCACGAAGTTCCAAGGTGGCAATTGGCCCAGATCTTCTACCACGGTCTGGATAGCAACCTACGGAACTTCGTCGATGCCTCATGCAGGGGAAACTTCCTAAACAAAGACGAGGAGAACGCGTTTGAGCTCTTTGAGTCTATGAGCGAGAATTCGCTCAACAATGCCTCCATGAACCAGTTTAACAGGTCCAGTCAACCCCGTGGTGGGATTTATGAGGTGCAAGCAAATTCTGGAATGGTTGACATGGACATCATTGCCAAAAAGTTGGATCGAGTGGAATTGGTGGACAAGAAGATTGATGAGCTTCTAAACCAGACCAGGAACCCCTTGCAGACTTTCACCCTAGCAAAGGGAGCACATAATGTTGACCTGGTCCAACCCTTCACCCAACTGAACCTGGAACAACCCCCAACCATGTTCCAAGGAGGGACCTTTGCTCCCTCGACCCTTGATTACTCCCTTCCTTCTTCATCAACATCGGCTATTCTAGAAGATGTGCAAGCCGTCCAAGGATATGCAAAACCTGACCCTTTCTCCAACACTTACAACACCGGTTGGCGTAATCACCCCAACTTTGGTTGGACAAACCAGAAACTACCGCAATTCCCAAACCAGCCCAGGCCAAACCAATAGCCACACTTCCCCCCTATCAGCAAGGACCACCAGTTAGACCCCAATATAACCAAAATAGGGCGGCCCCTCCCCCACAAAACCAAATGGACACCCTAATAAAGATGATGGCTGACATGAACCAAAAACATCAGGAAGAAATGGCCTTGGTAAAGGGACAGTTAAGCCAACTCTTGGACTGTAAACAGCAAGGATCTCTACCTTCCCAACCGCAACCAAACCCGCGAAACATAATTAACAGAGGCCCCAATTCGCAAGGGTTCCAAGGCAACCCCGGGCAGGCTCATATGGTCCAACCGGCCCCACAAACACCTCCTGGGTTTGGCGCTTCTTCATCCTCGTCTTCTCAAGGATCACCCCATGGCCCCAATGCCTCTGCGAATGCGGTGACCTTGAGAAGCGGCACCAAAACCCAGGATCCCAAATGGCCGACTCTCCCCGAGACTTTACCCGACTTAGAAGAAACACCAACCAAGGACCCAAACATGGAACCAATTCAGACACCCTATCCTGAGGCCTTGGAAACAATCAAGAGAAAAAAGAATACTGTGGAAACTGAGGAGCTGATGGAAATTTTTAAACAAGTACAGATTAATATTCCGCTTCTAGAAGCTGTCAAACACATCCCCGCTTACGCCAAGTTCTTAAAGGATGCCTGTACACCCAAGCGTAAGCCGAGACCTCAAGCACCTAGGAAGGTTGTACTCTCTGAGCAAGCCAGTTCCGTGATATCAAGCAACCTTCCACTCAAACGAACTGACCCAGGAGCACCCCTGATTTCCTGCAACATTGGGGACATGACATTTGATAGAGCTCTCCTGGACCTAGGTGCTTCTATCAACCTAATTCCCACAACCTTGTACCACCAATTTGGTTTTGGGGAGCTGGCACCAACCCCTGTCACCATCCAGCTGGCAGATAGATCAGTGAAAACCCCAAAGGGGGTTGTCGAGGACGTGATTGTACGGGTCAAGGACTTCTATTTCCCAGTCGACTTTTTGGTGCTCGACATGGAAGTCCCTGAAAAATTACAGAACACACCCATAATCTTAGGCAGACCTTTCTTAGCTACGGCTAAAGCAAACATCGATTGCGACACGGGATGTATGGAAATCGCCTTCGGAGACAGGAAAATGCAATTGGATATCTTCCGGGCAACAAAGTCTTTTGATTGTGATTACATTGAGGAACATGATCCCGTGGAAACTTTAATCGAGGAATGCCTTACCCTCAGTTCTGTCTCAGACCACCAAACCCGTAGTTCTGACTTGTCACCATCATTACCTATGGACCTCTGTAAGGCTGAGTATCATCACATGACACCATTTGAAGAAATCGATGTTGATCAACTACCGCCCTTTCCATTCCCATCGACTGTGGTCCCACCCGCACCTGAACTTAAACCGTTGCCCGAGAATCTCAAGTACGTCTTCTTGGGACCTGGCCAGACCTTCCCAGTGATTATTAATTCCCATCTAACCAAGGATCAGGAACTAAGGTTGACTGCAACTCTTTCAGAACATCAGGCCGCCATTGGTTGGACCATCTCAGATCTAAGAGGAATTAGCCCCACTTATTGCACCCACAAGATTTACCTGGAAGACGGGGCCCGACCTTCCCGCCAGATGCAGAGACGGTTAAACCCTAACATGCGGGAGGTCGTTAAAAAAGAAATTATCAAGTGGCTCGATGCCGACATCATCTACCCTATCTCTGATAGCCCCTGGGTGAGCCCCACTCAAGTGGTTCCAAAGAAGGCTGGGCTCACCGTTGTCACTAATGATCATGGCGAATCCATTCCCACCCGCACCACCACCGCATGGCGGGTGTGTATTGATTATAGGAAGCTTAATGAAGCCACTAAGAAGGACCACTTCCCCTTGCCATTCATTGACCAAATCCTTAAAAGATTGGCAGGGCAGAAGTATTTTTGCTTCCTGGATGGATATTCAGGATATAACCAAGTCGTAATTGCTCCGGAAGATCAGGAAACGACCACATTCACTTGCCCGTATGGCACGTTTGCATTCCGTCGAATGCCGTTCGGGTTATGCAACGCACCCGCGACCTTCCAGCGTTGCATGCTAGCCATTTTTTCAGAAATGGTGGGTGAATACTTGGAGGTCTTTATGGATGATTTCTCTGTATTCGGGAATTCATTCGACCATTGTTTGAGCAACTTGGAGAAAATCCTGAAACGATGTATCGAGGTTAACTTGGTGTTAAGTTGGGAAAAGAGCCATTTTATGGTTCAAGAAGGAATTGTCCTCGGACACATCGTTTCGCATAGGGGCATCGAGGTAGATCGAGCTAAGGTTGATTTAATTTCCAAACTTCCTCCACCTAGTTCGATCCGACAGATTCGCTCTTTCCTAGGACATGTTGGCTTCTACCGAAGGTTCATCAAAGACTTTTCCAAACTTTCCAAACCCTTGACCGACCTTCTAGCCAACGACGCCACTTTCCACATGTCTCCTGATTGCACCCAGGCTTATCATACCCTCCGGGACTTAGTCTCCACCGCACCTGTACTTCAACCCCCAGACTGGTCCCAGGATTTTGAGATTATGTGTGACGCATCAGATTTTTCCATAGGCGCTATCCTGGGACAAAGGCAAGACAAGAAGCCCGTGGTGATCTACTACGCGAGCAAAACGTTGGACGAGGCCCAACGTAATTATACAGTCACAGAAAAAGAGTTGCTTGCGGTAGTCTTTGGACTGGAAAAATTCCGATCATACTTGCTGGGATCCCACGTGACTATCTACACCGACCATTCAGCCATCCGGCACCTGTTGGCCAAAAAGGACGCAAAACCCAGGCTCATCAGATGGATCCTGCTTTTGCATGAATTTGACCTGGAAATCCGAGACAAGGCCGGATCGAAAAATGTGGTGGCTGACCACCTGTCAAGACTTCATCCAGACCACATTGGACCCTCCCTACCTCTATCTGATACCTTCCCTGATGAACACATCCTAGCCGTGCATGACAAGAAAATGCCATGGTATGCTGACTATGTCAACTACCTGGTTATAGGACAAACCCCGCACAGCTGGTCCAGACAGCAACGGGACAGGTTCTTGGCTAAGGCCAAGCACTATTTCTGGGATGATCCCATGCTGTTTCGCCTCTGTGCTGATCAGATCATCAGGAGGTGGCTCCCCGAAGACGAAGTTCAGAGTGTGCTTTCCTTTTGTCATGACCAAGCGTGTGGCGGCCATTTCTCTGGCAAGAAAACAGCTGCAAAAGTTTTGCAGTCTGGATTTTGTTGGCCATCCCTATTCAAGGATGCACACATCTTTGCCAAGACTTGTTCACGATGCCAAACACTAGGGACAATGACCAAAAAAGATATGATTCCCCTTCAGCCCATTTTGATTGTCGAAATTTTCGACGTTTGGGGTATCGATTTTATGGGCCCCTTTCCACCATCCAACGGCTTCGAGTATATCCTGGTCTCGGTAGACTATGTTTCCAAATGGATTGAAGCCGTCGCCACCCGACGATGCGATCACAAGACGGTCATGGACTTTGTAAAGAAGAACATCTTTTCCCGGTTTGAAATACCCAAGGCCATGATCAGTGATGGTGGAAGCCATTTTATCCATTCCTAGTTCCGTGCCCTACTTAGAAAATATGGGGTAAACCACCGCATTGCCCACCCCGTATCATCCACAAACAAATGGGCAGACTGAGGTCTCAAACAGACAAATCAAGGACATTTTACAGAAGACTGTGAGACCTGACAGGAAAGACTGGTCCACACGACTTGATGATGCCCTGTGGGCATACAGGACCGCTTTTAAGACCCCGATAGGCATGTCACCTTACCGCTTGGTCTTTGGCAAAGCTTGCCATCTCCCTGTCGAATTGGAACACCGGGCTTACTGGGCTGTTAAGCAATGTAACATGGATCCCCAGTTAGCTGGTGCGCAAAGGACTCTTCAATTATCTGAGCTTGAAGAAATTCGTCGGGACGCCTTTGACAATAGTCATCTATATAAGGAGAAAATGAAAGCCGTCCACGACCGACTCATTCATAGGAAAACCTTTGAGCCAAACCAACAAGTCTGGCTATTTGATGCACGCCTGAAACTCTTCCCAGGGAAACTTAGGTCCAAATGGACAGGACCATTTCGGGTGGTCAAGCCCTATTCCAATGGGGCAGTCAAAATCGCCGATCTTAATACCGGGCACACCTTTACAGTCAATGGTCAAAGATTGAAGCATTTCCTGGCCCAGGTACCCCCCAAGGAAAGTGTCACCCTTGTTGAGGGCTGACACCAAGCACCGCCCAGCTGGAGGCGTTAAACTCAGCGCTTCCTGGGAGGCAACCCAGCAGATTCAGACTGATCTGGTAGTTTACGTCACTCAGGTACTATCTTTTTGAACCCTTCTGCATCCATGCATCTGCCAATGAGGACATTGTCCAACTTAAGCATGGGGGGGATGGTAAACTGCATAATCCTGAGCTTAATTAATCTGTCTGAATGAATAAATTAATTGATTAAAAAAAAAAATTTGAATTTAGGAAGAAACACTTAGGCATTAGAAACTTGTAAATAGTGGGAAATAATACAAAAAGAACTTAAACACTTAGACTTTTCAGGCCTTCAGGCTTAATTAGCCCTGGTGTCCATTAAAATATGGATTTAGCGACGAATCCTTGCAACTTTAAGCTATTCTAATCCACCTAATAAATAAGGTAATAAGTATACGACTTATCAACTCACCCTCTAACTTAGGAAAACTTTGAGTCTAAGCATCTACACACATTTTTGCACAGACTCACTTTTCGGAGATTTTGACAGAAATTGGGTAGCTAATGAACTCTCTAGGGTGGTATGGCTGGCAAGTTGTCGTGGGTAACAGCCCATTGGCAGGTTGTCCAGAACCTAGCCACAGGCCATTTCTTTTTCGTTGCCTCTGGGTACATTTGAGATTAGGGAAGCCACCTACGAAAAAAAAAGAGAAGAAAAGAAAATAAACCACACTTCACCGCACAAGTATGGCTGGCAAGTGATCGTGGGTAACAGCCCATTGGTCGGTTGTCCAGAGCCCAGCTCAATAATTGCACAAAAAAGACCAAAACACCTAAGGACGAAGCGGGGAAGTAGTACAAGCCAGGGAGATATACACTGGAAAATCCTTGTGTTGACCCCAAGTAAAATGAACGTAGGGAGAAAGCTACCAGTCGAACAAATACACCTTCAGGCAAAAATTTATTTTCTTTTCCGGACACCTAGAGGCGTAGAAACTCGAAGTCTGTCTCAATTACCGTTAAGTGAGTCTATCACAACATTCACACCAAGATGCTTAGCACTTAGGGTTTTGATCGAGTTTTGGGTGGGTTGGGTAGCCGTAAAAAGTTTCCAACCCACACTGAATTCCGAAAATTCTAAAAAGACATATATAGATATATACGTATACATATGTATAGTTATATATACAAAGCAAGAATTCGGGCGATTTGTATTTTGGAAGACACCCGGGCGCTGCTTAGTCTTTGTAGATTAAGATCTTCGTATATTTCCTCTTATTGACGAGTAACGAAGTGCCGAAGCAATTACTTCTTGAATTCTCCAAAGAAATAAAGGCTAGAATAAACCTTGCTAGGGACAATCAAGGAGTAAGCATGGGGGTATGATAACACCACGCAAGGGGGTAGTAATTAGGTTGAATATGGCCCATATTTAGAATAAAAGGCACAACATAAAGTAGAATAGGAGCGTTGCATGCATCAAGTACCAAGATTGCTTATAAACCGTATTAATGGCCATTTGTGTAAAGTATTTGTGAAAGCAGGCCTCAGATGAGCAATCGGACCGCACGGATGGATTCAGGACGACGAACGGAGTCCAACGGACTCAAGATCAGCCAAATCCGACATCCGGAGCTCCCACAATGGGCCCAAGAAATCATGACCGTTGATCTGGAGATCAACGGCCCAGAACGCGCCACGTCACCCCGCCCCCGCCGCTCTCTCGCCCTCAAGCCAGCCAAGAACGAATCTCGGCCGTTGATCTTCGATCGAACGGCCGAGATCCGCGCGCTCGCCCGCGGTCGCCGTGACAAAGCGCGGGCGTGGCGCAACGGTTAGTGCGCACGCCTGCGTCGCAGCGATGCGCGTTCGAATCGCGCGGAGCGGAAATCAAGCGCGAGTGAAGGGCGCGACGAAATTGACCCGCCCGATCAGCAGCGGGCGGTCAGGATTGCGCCACGCTGCGCGACGACAGCGCCCAAGCGCCCACGCGCGCGCGCACGCCGGGCGGAAACGCGGGCACGCACGCGCGCCCGAAGCGCGATCTCAGCACGGGCGCGGGAGGATCTCAGCCATCCGATCTTCGATCGGACGGCTCTCGTTCATCATCCACGGATCGCGCTTGGAGAGAGAGAGGGGGCGGGCGGCTGACCGGCGGCAGAAGGCCTTCACCGACGTATCTGGAAGCAGTTTTAGCAACGTTCTGGATGTCGCTAAAGCACATTCTTCTTTTAGGAAGCCCTTAACTCTATTTAAACCCCCTTCTACCACCATTCAAGGCATCCTCTCCCACTTGCAACTACTCCACTCCTCTCCTTGCTAGTCTTAGGCACTCTTGTAATCGCCGGAGACGACGAGCCGCCGACGGAGCCTCCTCCACCGCCGTGGCTGCCTCGTCGCTCTCCACTCTCTCTCTACCTCTCTCTCTCTCTCTTTTAAGCTTTCATTTACTTTTGTTGAAGCATGTATTTAATATTGTAAACCATGAACTATGAATGCATGTTTAATGAAATTATTTTCCATTTAGTTGCCATTTTAATTTCTGTTTAAAGTGCATGATCAAAACCAAGAGCTTTCTAACCGTAAACTCTCTCTATCTCTCGCTTTTCAAAACCGTCTCTTTCGCAAGCAAAACTCCGCCTTTTTCGTGACAACAAGTGGTAAACAAAATCCGATTTCCACGCCTCCCTGAGATCGACACTTGGACTCACCTCCGTTTACTTCTTTTAAAACCGACGTATCAAGTGCAACTATAACGACACCTCTTAACACACACGCACGAAGGCACGTCAGGGAGCAGAGTCAAACGATCGCTGCTGGGGGGTACACTAGGAACCGGAGGCACAAACCGAAGGAAGAACCTTCTCCCCAGTCCCTCCTTCTAACTGGTTGGATTGAACAGACAGAAGTAGATCAAATCGTTCCTTTATCTCAAGACGGGTTTTGAGAGTCTGTAGGTCTGTAGGCTAACCCATTTAAGGACAGGTTTGATTGTTTGTATTGCAGGGCGCCTTTCTTCCTCCCGAGTCTCATGAATCCTTCCACATATTTCACACATTCCCGCTCTTTCCCTCCTGTTGTGAATTATCCTCAACATGACGATTATCGCAAATCATATTGTAATCAACCATCAGTCAGTTGGGATAATTCGGATTGGGGATACAATTCCAGACCCCCGTGTTTAGGGTCTAACCCTGAACACTTTGATTCTGATTTCTATCCTTATCAGGGCTACATCGATTATAGATCGTCTTCCTTTCATGCACAACCTAATACGATCTACAATCAAGAAGGATACACCGATCCTTACCCATCCTCTAATTTCACTGCCTTTCGGTCATCACCATTTTTTCAACAATCTGAAATGACCTATTATCAGGAAGGGTATAATGAATCTCAATTCGTTAATTCATCTGCATTGATGTCAAACCCACCCAACCCTGAACCAACTCATTTGGTTCAGGTTAATCAGGTTCAAGATAAGGTTCTGGCTAACTTGAGGAATATCATTCAATCTTTAGAAGTTCAACCAATACCTTGCATTGAGAGATTGGAGCCCCTGATTGAAATGATTGATGATTTAAACAAGTCTTTGTTGGATTGGCTCCAGGATGTTAAGGATAAGAACCTGGGTGAGTTTCTACTTGGGAAATTAGCAAAATTGAGGACGAGATTCATGGTTGCTTTGATTCAATCTTGGAATAATTCCCAGGATGAACCCTCTTTAGGAAAGCCAATGACAGAACCCGCTCAGGCACCTGTTGTGGGGGACACGTGTTACGAGGTTGACCAGATTGAATTAAAACAACCAATTAAGGATGATCTGATTTCTTCACCTGAGATCCCTAAGCCGGGTTATGAGGAAACGTATCTCTCCTTGGAACAGAAAGTGACAAATGATTTTGGGACATACATTGATACAGATTCAAGTTGCGAAGTCTCACGTGAGTTTTCTGAACACGATTTCTGTGAGACGATTGGGCCTGAGGAATCTGATAGATCATTTGATAGTTCAATAACTGAGGACACTGATCTTATTAGGGCACACATTACGGATCCAGAATCGCATTTTCTGGAGGAATCAATTCAATTCCCTGATAATCAGTTACACCCTGTTGAGCTTCTTGATGATTCTAATTCTAAGATAATTAGACCTAAGTCAATTTTGATTCTGCCACATCATTTAGACTTGGAGATTTCAGACGGGGTGATGAATATACAAGAGGTCCTGGAATTTGATAAGCTGAATGAGGAGAATAGGAGTTGGGAAGTTCTGATTTGGGAAGTCAATTTTGGAGGAAATAGAAAATTGAGTCGAAGGGTTCCTTTTAAGCTGAAACCATCAAATCAGAACCCTTACGACATTTGTTTCGAGGTTGTCAAACCCAAGCACACATTCAACGATTATTCTTTTGAGCTTCAATTCTCTGTAACCCGACTTTTTGGTCTTGGGTTGCATCCTCAGAAATCGCAGGCCCGATCCCGCTTACATTCTGATTTTAGGTTTTGGGTAATTTTTATCTAGAACCTAATATATTCTCGATTATGGGGTGTGGGTCTGCACCACAATCTGGTCCACATCTGTGGACCTCTGCTGACAGGTTAAAGGATTCTTCTGGTCATTCTAATTCTGACCTGGACTTGTGAATTCTTCATTTCTTTTCCTTGTATTGTGTGCCTAGCTGAAGGCACTAAACTCAGCACATATACAGTTTTTCTTATTTTTCATCTCGGAGCGGACCTGATATTCACGCAATTCAGGTGTTTTCTACGCTTTTCCACTCTATTTTATGTCTTTTTAATACAATGAGGACATTGAATTAGATGGGCATGGGGGGGTGGATATTCATCTCTGAATTCATTCGTCAGCTCCGTAGATTTGTTTTATTTTCTTTTATAAAAAAAAAATTCGGAATTAGGAAAAAGAATTTGGGTTTAAAAAAAAAATTGAATCTTAGGAAATACTACATTATGATTTGAACACAAAGACCCTTCAGGTCTTTGAACTTAATCAGCCTGTGTATCCACTAAAATGTGGATTTGTCTTTCGAGTCCTCGCCATCTTAATTCTATTACAATTGGAATAAATAAGTTTGGGTGATAAGTACACGACTTATCAACCCGCCCTCTGATTTGAGGGAATTTTGAGTTTTAAGCATCTACACACTTTCTTTGCACTGACTCGTTGTTCGGTGATTCTAATGGAAATTGGGTAGCTAATGAACCTTCTAGGGTGATATGGCTGGCAAGTTATCGTGGATAACAGCCCATAGGTAGGTTGTCCAGAGCCCAGTCACTGGACCTTTCTTAGTTTGCTGCCTTTAGATAAATCTTAGACTAGGGAAGCCACCTACTTAAAAAAAAAAAAAGGAGAAAAGAACAAAAAGAAATAAGCCACACTTCGCCGCACGAGTATGGCTGGCAAGTTATCGGTGGTAACAGCTCATCGACCGGTTGTCCAGAACCTAGCTCAGAAAATGCACTAAAAAAATTCCCAAAACACTTAGGAAGAAGCGGAGAAGTAGAATAAACCAGGGAGATATACACTGGATTCACCCTTATGTTGACCCAAAAAAAAAATAAAAGTAGGGAGAAAGCTACCGGTTGTAAAGATACACCTTTAGGCAGAAGTCTTTTTGAGGTCACCTAGAGGCGTAGAAATCCGAAGTCTGTTTTAATTACCGGTCAACGAGTCTATCACAATCACAATAAGATGCTTAAAACTTAGGGTTCTCATCAAATCTTGGGTGAGTTGAATGGCCGTAGAAAGCCACTCTTAAACCCTAAAATTTGAAAATAAAAAAAAAAATAGAAAAGAGAAAAAGAGAAAAAGAAAATTTTCTTTTAATAAGGCGAGGGCTTGAAGCGGTCTGCATTTTGGCTGATACCCGGGCACTGTTGTGTCTTTGAAAGTTCAATTCCTAAGTAGACAATTTCTTATTGATTGAAAAATAACTCAAGTCCAAATAATCTAACCTAATTCTTTTGTAAATAGCATATAGTCTTTGCTAGGGACTAGCAAAAGATAGGCATGGGGGTATGATGTAAACACATTTACACTACTTAAGATGTCTATTTATGCATGTTCTTAAGCATAGGATTGCATTTCATGATATAAATATTGCATTACATGCATCATCTTGCATTTAGAATAGTTTCAATAAAATGGAGGTTAATTATCTCCTTTTATGTGCTTGGACAGGGCAAATATTTTATCAGGGCCTCAGATCAATGATCCAACAGTATGGATGTGATCAGGGCGACGATTGGAGTTCAACGACTCCAAGATCGCCCTAATCAGGCATCCGTAGCATCAGATAGTGACCCGGGAACCCTAGAAGATCAAGGGCCAGGACAGTATAAATCCACACCTCAGATGATAAATCCGACCGCACGGATGAATTCGGATCGACGATCGCAGCCCAACGACACAAAAATCGAGTCAATCCGACATCCGTGGCACCATCTACAACTTCCAGAAGATGGACGGCCAAGATAGCGCCACGTGGCACCATCTCAGCCGCCCAAACGACCGCTTCATCTTATGAAGGCCCGACGCTCGATCGCTCTCCGCCGTTGGATCTTAATCCAACGGCTGTGGGCGCTCGCATTTAAAAGCACCCACTCGACCATCCACGCCCCATAGCACAGTGGTCGAGCGCGCTATCGTGAGTGCGGGGCACGGGGGTTCGATCCGCGGTGAGGGGCTGGAGGGCACGATCAATTGAGGCGCATGGAGCGTCAGATGAAGATCGTACGGCCGCGCGCGCCCGATAGTACCGACGCGCGATTGAACGCGCGGCTCGGACGTACAATCAGACGCGCCAGGTGGGCAGGCTGCAGCGGGTGAAGCGCGATCTAAGCCGTCCGATCTAGCGATCGGATGGCTGAAAATTAATGGACGTGCGCGGGCATTGTGCGCGCGAGCAGCCAAGCAGGCACGCGCGAGCCGCCCACGTCGCCCACGAAGGGAGCTTTAGTGACGGATTTATCCGTCGCTAAAGACCCCTCTTTTATTATTTTGAAGTTGTAATGTCCATTTTGCCCCCACTCCCTGCAACTATAAAAGGAGACCCCCTCCATACGAAATTCTCATCCCTTCTTTCTCCTCTCTACCCCTCCAAAGCTCGAAAGAAGCTTGTCCCACACCCGGGATGCTTCTTGCGAGATAAAGTCCAATTTTCGTTCCCCTTCGGAAGTGGATCCCGCGACGACGACGGCGTGCTGCTCCGTTCTCATTCTTCTGCTTCGTCCTCCTTCATCCTGCTTCGTTCTCCTTCGTCCAGGCGTTGCCCCGTCCGGCTCGTCCTCCAAGCAATCGTCGAGGAGGATAATTTCTCTTTCCCATTCTTATTTACAGCTTTTCTAGTGTAGAATTTTCCTACTTTATAGTGTAATTGATTTTCTGCTTTCTAGTGTAACTTTTATAAACAATTGAAATATTGAATGCATGTTCTCTCTCTCTCTCTCTCTTTCTTTTAGTCTGATAGCTCTATTGTAATTATATCGCCTTGCTTATAAAAAAAAATCCTAAAAAAAATATATAATTGCAAATATAGATCAACATAGCCTCCTTGTGTTCGACTCGAATTCTTTTTCAATATAAATTTTATTTGTTGAACACGAATTCTTTGCTTTCGAACTACAACGACAGGTTTTCCAAAACCAAACACGTAAGTGTAGAGATTCGGAAAAACCTGTTCAACAACGGGCTGCTGACGGGGTGGTGGGTTTGGCCTTGGATTGGCTAGGTTTTGGATGTTCCTAGTCAATGTTTGTTGATTGGAATTTAATTTATTAATCTGATCGGCCATCAATTTTAAAAGATCAGGTAGGGGGTCTTGATGTTGTGTGTGGGGCAACTCAAGATTAGGGAGCTCCAAGTGTGGGAAGTTAATGGTGGGTGGGTTTTGGGTGGAAGGGTTAGAATTAGGGTTAGTGGTGGGGTTAGAGGTGGAAGTGGAAGGGTCAGTGGACCTATTTTTTTGTGTTTCCATTTTTTCAGGAGAAGACAGAAAAAGTGGTCTTTTTGGGTGGGGGGTGAAATCAAATGGTCCTTCCAAGTGCGGATTTTGAGACCGTCGCCCGTGCATAAAATGGAAGAATGGGAGGGGAGGAGAAGAGAAAGAGATGAGAGAAAGTGTGCAATTCAAACAAATAAAACTAGACCTAACTTAAATGTGACTCCCTAATAATAACCTAAGACTTGGCCTATATAGGAAATAAGTAGTCAATAGTGAATACTCGTTCTATCAACAAATCTAGCGAAGTTGCTTAAGGGGAAGTTTGGGCCCAAACGTTTCCCAGGGAAAACCCCAGGTGCTTGTACAAACCCACGCCTGGTCGTTTGACACGGCCCCTCAGCCTGAACACCAGATATAGATGACAGAATTGGTACTAACTAAGGAAAACTTAAGACCTAAATAACAAGCCTAAGTTGATAAAGCCTTAGGGGTTAACTTGCTACAAGTTTTAATTAGGTCTAGGATGCTATAGTGCACACGAAATGTGGAGGGCGTTTATTGGGATGTTGCCCTGTTATTTTGATTTTTTTGTGTGTGTGCAGGAATTGGAGAGTGGCTCCAATGAAAATCAAGTTGTCACACAATTTTTTTTTTGTATTTTTGTCTTTTAGGATTTGATTTAATTAAATGTATTTTAGGGTTTCTCTAGTTAAATTTTCAAACAAGTTTGAAAATCCACAATCAAAGGAAAACAAGTTGTATGGGTGAATGTATATTTCCTTTAAATTGACTCTCTAGAGAGAAAGAAAGAAACCCTAAGCCAATTGTCCCTAAGACAGAAATTTAACTACCAATGAGTTATTTTTAGGCTTTTTGAATAGATAGTGGTCCAATCATTGCAACCAACACCACTAACTTGAGTGAAATCAAACAAGGATTCCAGAAAGATTTTTGTAAGATTTTAAGAATTTGTTTCATAATTGTTTTGAATTTTTAATTGTACTGGTGTCAAAGTCCAGAAATGATACCTGTGGGTATTTTGGACTTTTCAGTATTACCACCGACCTCATAAATTTTTTATGATTTTATATGATTTGTAAAATTTCACAAGGATTCTAGAAAGCTAAATTTCACAAAAATTGCATGAGTATAAAAATTCTAAAAATTCACAGACAGTGGCAAAATAGGAAGATTAGAAGGTGTGACCCCTCTGTAATCCATGAATTTTTAAAAATTAAATACAAATTCAATTGATCTGAAATTTGGAACAGATGTTCCTAACTTAATTGGAAATCACTGTAAGAAATTTTATGATTTTAGGAGGCCTGTGGTGTTAGGAATCAATTTTTAAATTCCAGACAGAAATCTGAACCCGAAATATAGAACACCAATACTTGCAATGGAGTGGTGTTAAAGAAGCATTCAAGCAAACAATGGATTTTATATGGCACCACTCCACTTAATTAATTTGGTTTTGGTCCTGAAAGCCAAGTTTAATATTTTTTGGTAGTCTTTTAGCCTAAATGTGACAAGCAAGGGGAACCAACCTGAAAACCACGGGAAGAAAAGGATCTTTTAGGCTTTCGCTTCCGAATTCCCGCTTTCTCGCTGTAATTCCTGCACACAAAAAAAAAAAGAAAGAAAGAGAAGGGGATGTGATCCACTTCAAGCAAGAGAAACTTAACTAATGCAAAGCCGTGCCTCCCCGGCAACGGCACCAAAAATTGATAACGATTTCACGCGGTTTGTTAATTAGGTCGTTGTAACGCGCAAAATCGATCAACTCTTAAATTTATATTCCTAGATAGGGGAGTATCTAGGGTCCTCCAAGGAGGCCAAATGTTTGCAAATGTGATTCTCTTGCTTACAAATAGATCTCAACTTTCTTTTTGGTATTTTTCAATATATCATTTTTTTTTTATTTTTGGATTAAGACAACATGGGAAATGGTGGCAGGAAGATGATTTGCGCTTCAAATTTAACTACTAATTCTAAGTGGCAAGTAGAGCCTCTCCCTAAGTTCACTCTAGGAAACTGGAAGCCTAGAATAACTAGGGAGAGGGAGTAAAAAATGCTAGAAAGCAAAGCAAGTAGAAATGCAAAATAGAAAATTGCAAAGAAGGCAACTAGATTACTGAAAAGTGTTTTACAAAAAAGCCTAGTAGAGGAATGCTTCTACTACTAAAAAAATTAAGATAAAGAGAAGCAAACACAAATCCTCTGGATAGATGGTGAAGAAGAGGGCTTCTTGCTCCAAGGTTGGTGGCTCCCAAGCTTGAAAAGAATCCTTCAACTCCTTCCTTGCAGTGCTCCGCCAAGGTGATGTCCTCCAAGGCAAGCCCAAAGGGGGCGTGCCCTAAGCTTCTCTCCAAGGGTGGACGTCCACCCTAGGTCCTTCTCCCTTGCCTGGCTGTCCCCTTGAAGTGGAAGAGTCCTCCTCCTTGGCGTGGCCCAAGTTGAAGAGAGTGGGGAGAAGGCACCAAAAGGGCTGGTGATGTGCCCCTTTAATCTCCTTCTCTCCTCCTTCTTCTTGGCCGTAGGTATAGGTGGTTTAGGTAGCAAAATACACTAATGGAGGATGATCTAAAATGGTTGTAGGTGGTGGGTTTATATAGAGTAGGAAGGGGGGCTAAGGTGACTCTTGGAATGGAGGGCTAAGATGGAGAGAAGGAGGTGGTTGGGGATCCTAAGGCTAAGGGCAATTGGCACCAACTCAAGGGGTGTTAAGGGGGTGGTTATGGTGGTGTTGGTGGCTTTTGGTGGTGGAGAGACACCACCATTTTGGCGCCATCCTATGGTCTTCTAGAAGGGGGGTTAGGTGGATGGTGGAGATGGATTAAGGAGAGGTGTATGGTGGAGATGAAGGGAATTTTGGAGGGAAAGTTGGCGCCAAAAGGGAAGGGTTCTAGAAGGTCATTTTGGAGGGAAAATAGGTGGCTTTTGGTAGTGGTGATGGGGTGAAGGGGTGTGATGATGGTGGCACCAACTTGGAGTAGGATAGCTAGCTTAGGTGGGCTTAGTTGATGGAGCTAGCTAGGGTTGACTTTGAAGGTGGTGGATGGCCAAGGAGCTGGTTGCTAGCTAAGCTAAGCTAAGCTAAGCTAAGCTAGGCTAAGCTTTCTTAGCTAAAGGTGGAGTAGAGGAGAAGGTGTTGGAGCTAGGGTTTGGAGGGAGGAACTGAGGAGGAGAAGTCTGGAGCTGAAATTGGAGCTGGCTACTGCTGAAGAGGCTGGCATGGAGCTACTCTAGCTGGCTTAGCTTGCTAGTTCTTTGCTAGTTGCTAAGCCAAGCTAAAGTAAGCTAGCTTCTACCATGATGAGCTGAGGTGAGCTAGGCCTGGTGCTCCCGGGGAGACTCAAGCTGGTTGAGGCAACTACGGTAGCTTAACTCAACTGAGTTGAGCTAAGCTAAGTTCCCGGGAGCTGGACTTGAGTTTCCTGAGCTGGGATGAGTTCTTCTTCAGCTGGTTGGAGTTGAGTGGAGCTGGATGTAGCTGGATCTGAGCTGGGGTGAACTCCTGTCAACTCAGCTGAGCTAGCTAGAGCTCCCTGTGGACTAGTGGGAGCTGAGATGAGCTAGACTTAGCTAAGTTGAGCTGGATCTGAGCTGACTTGAGCTAGGGTGAGCTAAGATGAACTCTCTTGAGCTGCCATTCAGCTGAGATTAGCTGAATGGAGCTGGGATGAGCTAACCCTAGTTCAAGTGAGCTAGGTTCCAGCTGCGGTGAGCTGGATCAAGCTGAGGTGAGCTGGATCAAGTTGAGGTGAGCTGGATCAGGCTGAGTTCCAGCTAGTCTGGGCTTCTCCTTCACCATTTGCCTTCTTGAGTGCTAGGGTTTTGGGGATCTATATATCTGTACATCCCTAACACTCACAAAAACATATTAAAAAGATAATAAAAAATGCAATGCATGCCTAACCTATTTTATGCCTAAATGCAGCCCAAAAACCCATTTGCGGAGTAAAATCCTAAGAGCTAGGTTTGTTTTAATGCATAAGAATGATGATAAACTGGCGTTTATCAGATAATGATATCCAACCCCCCATGCCTATCTAATGCAATGTCGTCATTGTATTAAAAAGACATGAAACAGAGTGGAGTAGAATAGAAAGCACCTGAATTTCATGATTAACAGGTCGGCTATGAGGTGAAAAAGAGATTATATATGTACTGAATTTAGTGCCTTCAGCTATGCACACTATACAAACAAAGAAGAAATAAATAATTCACAGGTGCAGGTTAGGATCAAGATAAGAAAATCTATTTTTGGACCTACCAGGAGAAGATGTCCACAGATGTGGATGAGGTTATGGATGCCCCATGGTTAAGTGTATCCAAGGTTCTAGATAAAAATTACCTAGAACCTAAGATCAGTATGCAAGTGAGGTCAAGCCTGCATTTTGTGAGGATGCAACCCAAGTCCACAAAGTCGAATAATAGGAACATCAAGATCAAAAAGATATTTAATGAATTTGTGATTGGGTTGCACATCCTCTGAATCAAAAATGTTATAAGGGTCCTGGTAGAAGGTTAGTGGTTTCAAATCTATAGGAACCCTTAGACTTAAATTTCTGCATCCCTCAGAATTGGCTTCCCATATCTTCATTTCTCAGCTCCTATCCTCCATAATCATAATTTTAGATTCCGGGACCTCCTGCATGTTAATCACCCCATCTAAAATTTCCAAGTCCAAGATTTGTGGCTGAATCAAAATTGACTTGGGTCTAGTAATCTCAAAATCAAAATCGTCAATATGCTCAATGGAGTGTGATTGAGGAATGGGGCTATGAATTAAATCCTTTATGAAATCAGGATCTGAATCCATCATGCTAGCCCTAACAAGATCAAATTCCTTAATGATAGGGCCACCAAAAGATTCATCGAATTCTTTAGGCCTAGTCATCTCACTGAAATCATTTCTCTCTAACTCAAGTGAGACTTCACATACCGATTTGTCACCTTCAAAATCAAAGAATTCTAGATCTGCATTTATGTATATCTCAAAATCATCTATTATTGCCTGGTCCATGGAGACATACTTTTCTTCATACCTTGGTTCAGGGATCTCGGGTGAAGTAATCAATTCATCCTCAACTAGTTGCTCTAAACTAGCCTAGTCAACTGCGATCTTGTAAAATGTGTCCCCCCCAACAGGTGCTTTAGCAGGTTTTCACATTGGCTCTCCTAAAGGGGGTTCATCCTAGAAATCCTCCCAAGATTGGACTAGAGCAACTACAAATCTCATCCTCAATTTCAATAACTTCTTAAGTAAAAACTCACCTTGGTCGTTATCTTTAACATCTTGGACCCATTCCAATAAATATTTGTTAAGATCGTCAATCATTTGAATCAAAGGCTCTAATTCTTCAATGCAGTTTGTTGGCTAAGCTTCTAAAGATTGAATGGTATTCCTCAAGTTAGCCAACACCCTATCTTGGACCTGGTTCACCTAAACCAAATGGTTTGGTTTAGGTTGGGTGGGTTTGGGTTCAATCCAGCGAAGTCAACAAATTAAGGTTCTAGAGACCCTCCCTAATAATAGATCACTTTGGGATGTTCAAACAAGGGTGGTGACCCATATGCAGTGTAATCTAGGGAAGGGTAAGAGTTGTAATCAGGATATCCTTCTTGATGGTAGATCAGGTTAAATTAATCATTAATAGGTGGAGATCTATAATCATTATATCTCGGAGAAGGATAGAAATCATAATCATGGTATTTAGGGTTAGACCCTGAATACTGAGGTCCAGAATTGTATCCCCAATTTGGATTATCCCAACTAGTAGATGGGTGAGAATAAGTCTGGTTGGGATAATAATCTTTGGAATAAGATGTGTTAGGAGGATAAGAGTGTTAATGCGAGTAGGATGTGGAAGCATTCATGGCAAAGCGGGAGGAAGAAAGGTGCCTTACAGTACAAACAATCAAACCTATCCTTAGGTAGGGTAGTCTAAATATCTACAGACTTCCAAAACCCATCTTGAGATGAAAAGAACGATTTGATCTAGCTCTTTCTAGTCAATCCAACCTGTTGGAAGGAGGGGCTTGGGAGAAGGTTCTTCCCTTAGCTTTCACCTCAAGTTCCTTTGATACCCTCCAACCATGGTCATTTGACTCTACTCCCCTAGCTAGACATCAGATTGAATGGTAAAATCAGATTAATTGAAAATAATCTTGATCTGAGCCCCGAAGAGCAAGTCCAATCCTTAAGGCCAACATCTACTCTGTTGTAATTAGGGTTAGGTTTGAATGTGCTTTGGAATGTGATGGGCTCTTTATCTGGGTTGTGCCCTCAAAGATCAGTTACAATGTGTGTGCATGCACAACCATGTAAATCCCTACAGGAGGGGGTGAGATATGCTTGACGTATAAAATGTGGAATCGAAAAGATAACAATCTCACAAATGGAAGCAATCACACAAGTACACCAAAATATTTAGGTGGGAACCCAAATCGGGTGAAAACCACCACTTAAGTCTCTTGACTTAGGATCGTTCGATCAACCTAGTTGATCAAATCCACTAAACAAGTCACTTCAACGATGGTGACTTAACCTCTTACAACCACACTACTTTGAACGAGGGTAGTGTACCTCAAAACCCCTTCTCTTCACGAGAAGGATTTTGTCTCGCAAAGGAGATGGGAATTCACAACTCGAATACCCAACCAATAACAAAGATAAATTGCAAAACAACCTATAGAGTCAACAAATATTAACCTAGCTACTATAGGTAAAGATACTTCCCTTTGTTGGAAGCACGTCGACGAAATGATGCGAGTACATGAACCATGTGATGGCACCTTGTCACTCTCGTAATCGCGGAGGGAGAGCGGGAGTGCAACGAAGCTGAAGCTCTCAAGAGTGTGGACAAGGGTTTGGAGAGAAAAACTTATAAATGATCTTCTTTTGACACGAGAGATGTGGAAATGTGTTGCTTGGGTGTGTCTTGGTGTGTCTTTGCAAGGCAAGGGTCCTCCTCTATTCATAGAGGGCCTAGGAAGGCTTTGGAAGCCTTAGAAAGCTTCCATAGTCGTTGGGGTTGAACCCAAGGCAAAATAGGCCATAATCAGAATCAATTATGATTCTTACAGGGTCATTAGACGTCTGGTCTAGGTATCAGATGTCTGGAAAACTTGTTTAAGACATCTGGGAACTAAGTCAAATGTCTAATTCCAAGCGGGTCTCCTTCTTTACTTGGTTCAGACCTAAACAGGGTTCTAGTGTATAGTCATCAGACGATGTACAGGACGTCTGGGACTAGGTCTGGACGTCTAGAAACCTATTGTATAGAGGGAATAGATTCCCAAGATATGTTAACGGCTAGAAAATCTGACAAAGGTGATTTTGGCTCACAACGAGACTCAACAGTCACATATCAGACGTCTGGGGTCATCTATGGACGTCTGATATAAGCCTAACGATTATATTCCTCAATGTTTACTTTGTTAGCCAACGTTCCACTAATTGGACATCTGGCACAACCATCAGACATCTTCTAAGACGTCTGGACTAAGATCTGGTCGTCTGATTTCATCAGATAGAATTGACTAAGTCCACCCTATGTTATTGGGCGTCTGAGTCAACGATAAGATGTCTTAAAAGTCAATATTAGACGTCTGATTTCCAGATTAGATTTCTAATTAGGCTGTCAAAATCCTATTTTGGTTTTCTATGTTCTCTACAGAAAACCTAAGTATTCTAAAGTAGTGCAGGTGTTCTTAGGACTACTTTAAGGGTTCTTTAAGGCTCTTTAACATAAGATCTAAGAAATAAAGAGCAAAAAATAAAGTACAAAATACAATGAAGGAAATTGATCCTATTCTTCATCTCCTTCCTTTTTCAAGATTTCACTCCTCGCGAAGCTCCTTCTCCTCTGTCAGGCTCCTCCAATCCGCCATGAATGCAAGCTCGAACTCCATCTAAACATGTCTCCATTTGCAAATATCCTGAAATCTAAGACTTCAAATGCAAATGTTAAATAACACATGTTTTGTTATCATCAAAATAAATGATCGTGGTGCTCTAGCACCAACAAACCAATGATTTTCAAACAAGGTTTATTGATGATTTGTGTTTTAGAGTTCAACCTTGTTTAGTAGCTTTTAGAGTTCAACTTTAGGTATATTCAATCAAGGTTCAGTTGGCACACCAAGTTTTGAAAGCACGGATAAAGATGTATTCCTTAAAAACTTAAAAGAATGTGGAGTGCCTGGTTAATTCCTAAAAGTTGAATCCTAAGAGGTAGCTACTCGATGAGTTATTTTTAGATGAAGTGGTGCAACTCAAAAAACTCAAACAATTTGCCTGATGCACCACTGAATTAGGCACACAAGTTATTACTTAATCTGATTTCTACTCAATTGTGTTGATGGGTGTACTGATTCCAAAGATCAGGTTACCGGTTAAGTATGAAGAATCAGAAGAGGTTGTGTACATTTGTGGAATTTTTTAGAATTTTTTTTTTATAAGCAAAGGGTGAGGTGGGTGGAGGTGGCAAACAAACAACCAAACTAAGCCTAGGGTTTATGAGGGCTCCAAGGTTAATTAGGGCTTGTGTTATTAGGTAATGGAATGAAAACCAGTGGGTGGGAGGTGGGGTATACTTACAAAACCTTCCACAACACTTTACTCCAATCTATCGCTTCTGCTCACCTCAAGAGAGTGCCCACAATCACAATAAAAATGGAGACAAGTGAGGCAAAAAGATAAGGCAAGAAACGTGGGAAACCGAAGAGCGTTGCGTCCTTGGCAATGATGCCAAAATGTTGAATGTGCTTTGTACATTAAAAATTTGAGTTTTGAAAACCCTGTCATTGTAGTCACGTAAAAATCCGTCAAATAAATAATTTAACTGAAACTCTGGTGAGTCTCGGGTCGAATATTGGGAGGCGTACGTTTGATCAAAAATCGCGTTTATATTTGTTGTCTTTCTTTTTTTTTTTAAAGGATGAGGAATGCTATCAAAGACAATAGCAGATCGAGGTTCTTTTATTCATATAGAAATAGAGCCATTACATAGAGTCACTTGTTGAAACGCCGGAGGACTACACTATCGGAGTTGGTTTTGAAAACCTGCCGTCGTAGTTTGAATAGCGAAGAACTCAAGTTCAACAAATAAACTTTATACCGAAATAGAAATCCCAGGTTGAACTCAAAGAGGCTACGTCGATCAAAATTCATAATTATATTTTTTTGTTTTTATTTAAAGAGTGGAGTAATTACAATGCTTTGGAATCAAAATAAACAATAAGAGAAAGAGAGAAAGAGAGAGAGAGAGAGACCATCCACTTGAAGTTGCAAAATGTTTATACATCTAAGAAAGCGAGAAATTACACTAGAAAGAAGGAAAGCTATTACAACTAGAAAGCAGGAAAATTCTACTCTAGAAAGCAGGAAAAGGGAATGGGAGAGAGAAGTTATCCTCCTCGACGATCGCTTGGAGGACAAGGCGGATGAGACAACCCCTGGAAGACAAGGAACGGATCGAGAAGGAGGTCGAAGCAGGAGGAACAGGAACGAGGTAGCACAACATTGTCGTTGCGGGATCTGCTTCCGGAATGGGGGCAAAAAATTGATTTTATCTCTTGAGGAGCATCCTAGGTGTGGGACAAGCTTCTCTTGAGCTTTGGAGAGGAAGAGAAGAGAAGGAAGGGATGAGAAATTCGTATGGAGGGGGTCTCCTTTTATAGTTGCAAGGAGTGGGGGCATTTTGGGCAATATAATTTGAAAAACATTAATTCAGGACCTTTAGTGACGGATAAATCCATCATTAAGCTCCTGAATGTGGTGTTCGTGTGCGCCTGCCACGCGCCACCTCGCCTCCGCATCGTGCAATGCACGTGCACATCCGCGTGCTTACAACCACCCAATCAAGAGATTGAACGGCTTAAACAATCCTCGCCCGCCCCGTGCACCCACGTACGATCACGCATCAGCGCCGCACGTTTGATCGCACGTGGGCACTATCGCTCACACAGTGCTGCATGATCTTCATCGCACGACTCTGCTCACTCATGCACCCGCTCGCCTGCTCTCCAATTTGAGGTGCCTGTGACGTTGGACACGCACCTTGCATCTCGCATAACGTGCTCGACCACTACGCTAAGCGAGGCTTTGTGTCACGTGGCGGTTTCAAGTGTGTTGTCCTGCAGCCATTAGCTTAGCATCCAACGGTTGAGATCGAGTAGGCAGGGGAAGAAGGAAAGGCAGATATGGGTCCTTGGGGCCGGTTGGGCGATCGAGATGGCACCACGTGGTGCCATCTTAGCCTTCCATCTTCTGAGTATTTTAGATAGTGCCACGGGTGTCGGATTGGACCGATTTTTGCGCCGTTAGGCTGTGATTGTCGATCTAAATCCATCCGTGTGGTCGAATTTGTCATCTATGGTGCGGATTAACACCATCTTGGCCCATGATCTTTAGGGTTCCTCGATCTTTATTTGGTGCTACGGATGTCCGATTAAGGCGATCTTGGAGTCATTGAACTCCAATCATCGCCCTGATCAGATCCGTACAGTTGAATCTTCGATCTGAGGCCCCAATAAAAAGTCACCCTGTCACTGACCATAAAAAGGAGACAATTACTGTACAATTTATACACTTTGAGCTAAATGCATGATAATGCATGTTATGCACTATTTACAATGTATGATGCTAATGTGACACTAAGAACATGCATTAATAGACATTTTAGGTTGATTAGATGTATGCACATCATCACTCCACTCTTTTACATGCACCTAACATTCCCTCACAATAGCTCCCACACTACAAGAACCCCCCCTAAAAAGATGCTCTTTACGAGCATGCCAAACACACCACATAACAGCCACCATCTTCATCTGCAGGTTCCCCGTCATCAAAATTTTCGTCCAAAAGCCATCCCACGTGGGTAAATGTTTCCCACAAACTCCCCTCTAGATCTAGTTCGTCACCAAGCAAGAGGTGAAGAGATGCATCCTGTTATTTGTATCAAACTCACACAATGGACAATTCTACAGTGGAGCACCGAGCCTCCTACTTCTTAATACGCCAGTTACAAGCCCATCCTGCCTACATAACCAAAGGAAGATTTTATGCTTGAGAGCAATTTTCATTTTCCACACCTTGGCACAATCAAAATCTGCAGATGTGGGAGCACCAGCCATTCCAGCCATCAACCTCTTGTACGACTTGGCAGATGTGAATTGACCATGTGTCCACCTATAGCCATCCTTCCCTTCTACCGATTGGAACACAACCAAATTAGCAAGTAGCCTCTCTTGCTCTATTTGAGTTCTTCCCCCCTCACGTGCAGTAGCAACATTAAGAGCCCACCTGCCAGTCGCCTCGTACCAACATTCCCTGACCGACACCCTACTATTTGCTGTAGCAGCAAAGACCCTTGGGTATTCCTCACTTAGCTTACCCAGATCAGACCACTCATTGATGGGAACACCATCATGAGCCATAACTAGCTCATTTTGACCCAATAAAGTCAATAAATGCTCATACATAACCACAAGAGAGTCATAAGTCATTGCAAAATCATTCTAAGGAAAAATTAAGAAATTAGGGTTAAAATTGCAATTTTACCAGCTTATCATGAATGTAGTACAACCACGGGTTTTCTCAGAGGTTGAATGAAGGTCAATTGGTCTTAAAAAGATAACAAGTGGGTTAGAACAATCAGAAAAGGATTTGCACATGTTTTGAGAATTAAATAACTTTTGAAATCCTATAAACAGACCCTCTTAATTAACTGAGGATCTAATCAGGATAAAATCCACCTAAACCCTTTAAAATTCATAGAAAAATATTCTCTGGAGTTTAGAACCTTTTATTTGACCATCAGAACCTATTTTGACCTAAAACAGAATCACAAACAGACATTTGCCCTAATTTGGGTTTTTGCACAAATTACCCAATCAAACATGGTAAAAACTAAAATCCAACTTCACCATTGGATTCCTTAGGTCTAAATTAGGTTTGTACCAAAATTTGGACCCAAGATGAGTTTGTCTCGACCTAGTTTGCAAATAAGTCCTATCTAATTACATTTCTACCCTTAACTTTCAAAATCCTTTCAAATAGGCCCCTAACTTTATCGTCATTCTCATAAATAGGTCCCTACTACCATTAAACCTATTCTTACTTGCTCCGGCAACCTTAAAAAGGAAAGAACTCCCTGATTTCTTAACGAATCCCTTTCAAATTTGAAAGGGAAGTTCGTTAAGAAATTCCCTTCCTTTTAGACCCAATCCTAAGCCCTAAAACATACCCAATCTCTCATGCGAATGCATGAGAGGTTTGGGTATCAAGTAATTCCCAAACTCTGGCAAGCTTTCCAAGCCCGAGGAGCTTGCTTCCCAAGCTCTAACCATCCTCCTGAGGTGTATAAAAGTACCCTTTTCTCATACCAAATCTCTCAAGCTTGAATTCGACTTGAGAAACCCTCAAATTCCTCTCTCCTCCTCTGACCGATTTGCTCTTCAAGCTCTGGTGGCTCTCCCTGCCTTCCCTCATCATCTAGCCACAATACCTGTGGCAGACTCTTCCTCCTTGCCTTCTTCCATGTCGTGCAACACCCACCAGTGCTCTTACCCCCTTCATCCTCGCCGTCCACCTCTCATCAGAGCAGTTTCGTCTCCAGTGCCGGCCACACCTCAATCGGTGCCAACTCCACTCCCCTTCATCTGCCTCCCCTCTTAAACAACTCCTCGACTTCCACTCTTCATTTTCAGACACTCACCACTTCGTTTCGACCACCAACTCGCCCCACTGTCCTCCATCTTCCACATCACCGGTGTACCTCCGGTGAGCTCGCACGCCCACTACACTCCACCAATTCAGCCGCCGTTCATCCCTACACCTCCGCCATGTTCCAGAGAGCAAAAGCCCTCTGGTCTTCGAAGCAATTAGCCTCCCCACTATTCCACCGAACACCGCACTTTCACACTTCACCTTCCATCACCGTCTGACCACCACACGCACTCTCACACCTCATGAACACTGCCGTTCAATTCCTCGCCTCACGGTGAAGCTCATGAACTATTTTAACTGGGGCTCTTAGGCCATTTTCGTGCTTTCAGGTTCCCTGGTCTCCACCGCCATTACCAAAGCTTCGAGTGAAGCTAGATACTCGCTTCAGCATCTGCAGACCCCAGGCGAAGTCCCAGGAGCTGTTGAGCACTTCCAGGATCACAACCCAAGAGCCAATTTGGCTCTTTGATTGCGTTCTTGACTGCAATCACAAGGAGCACCAGCTGTAGCTGCACGCAGAAGAAAGGGGTGCAGTTTAGTCCCACATTGGAAGCGGCAAAGGAGCTAAGGATGCATAAATTGAAAAAGTCTCTTAGGCTTATCATGTCAGCACGCATACGGGGTGAGGTCCCCGCACATCCACCTCACATGCCTCGTTCGCGACCTCTCCCTCATGGACCTAGTGCGCCCGATAACTCACCTAACCCTAAGAACTCCTTGGCTGTGATCCACCCCCGCAGCCCTGGTCCCGGGTATGCTCTAGGTCCAATTGCCCATATACTTGATACTGTTGAAGGCTCTGGGAGAGCGTGACCCAGAGAGAGAAAGAGAGCTTGCACGGGGGTACGGGGGTTTTGCTGTAGAGGAAATTGGCTGACACTTAGCCAATTTGAGAAGTCCCCCTCCTTGTGTAAAGAGGCTGAACAGAAGAAGAAGAGTAGGAAAGAAGCCACAGCAGAGAAAGAACAGAGAAGAGGAAGAAGTAGCTGAGGAGAAAGAGAGAGCTATACACTTTAGCTCGAGATGGTTAAGCCGTCTGATTAAACATTCAACTGTTCTGATACTAGGCTTTATTTGATTGATACTTGGTGATTCAAATCATCATTTTACCCAATTCTTTTTGCATTATTGACATCTATTTTCACTTATATATCATTATTGTTTGGAGTTCTATTATATATTGCTTGTAGTGTGTTTAAATTACAATTCTTGAGAGCTAAATTCCATATTGCTCCCTGTGTTCGACCACAGAACCTTTTTCAAGTAATAAAATTTATTTGTTTAAGTGCTATTTTGGCTATACTACAACACGACAATCTTAAACACCAATTTAGCACGTAGAACATTTTGGCACCATTGCTAGGGAGCAACGGGCAATTTAGAACTCTTAATTGCAATTCCTAATTTAGATTTTAACTTGCTATATCTCTTTTGCTGTGGTTGTTTTAGGAGAGATACATTCAAGGAAGATCAGCCGTACAGTAAACATGCTAGGGGCAGGTAAGTTCTAACCACTCTCTCTTAAGACCCTCATTCTGAAAAGGATAAAAGGAAAAAAATCAATTAGGGCTACTTGCATTCCTTTTGTAGATAATTCATCAAGTTGCCTAATTTGATACATTTTATCTGGACAACAAATCTTGATTTGTGCACCCACTTAAAGCTTAAGGTATCTAGGGCTATCACATTCTTGTTTGAACCCTAGGTACCACATTTGGACAAATTAAAGTGGACCAAATTAGAGCCAATTAAGGATTCCAGTTTAGGATTTTTAGAGACACACTTGCTTAATCAAGAAATCATCTTCCCAAACAATATGTGCCTAGACCTTGATTGAACTGATCTATTCAAGCAAAACCCTAAAATCAGGCTCCTAAAGTCATTTGAACACTGAAAGAGGGACCTAAATTTTCAAGGACAATACAGGTGAAGTTGACCTACCTTGTTTGGGTCAACCAATCTCCATATTAGGTCACTTTTGCATTCAACACATCTTAAAGTTCAAGTGAAATTCTAAAGCACCCTTACTCTTAATTAAAACTGGTAGACTTAAGAGGTCAAGTCCCCATTTTGGTTTACCTGGAACATCAGTGACAAGAGAGGTCAGGTGAGGGAAACCTTGAAACCTGTAGGGGCGCTCTACCATGTAGGTGTCTTTGTGAGACTCTCCCTCTCTGGCTGCCCAGGTAATTCTCAGGTGGATGACTTTCTGACTAAGGGGTATCATCTACCCCGAACCTCTATAGTCATCCAAAATTTTTGGGTGTCTTGATTGGGCCCATCACATTCTGCCTCTCATCTACTCCATCGGTGCATGTTTGGGAGGAGGTCTCTAAGACCAACCTTGAGGCCTCCTTTAGTCACTCATTCACATCGAGGCTAAGCCTCGACCTCCTTGTTTGTGCAACAACCCAATCCTATTGATATCTCTTTCGATTCATCTGAACCTGATTCTCCTTCATCCATCATCATGGCACAACCCGTAGAAGAAAATAATCTTGAAAATCAACTTCAATGCCTTAATGATCTATTCCAAGCCTTTGTGAACCCACCGCAACGTCCAATGATGCGAGATCACTACAATCTCGCTGCAGTAGCAATCAAACCTCGAGTACAAATCCCCGCTAGAGGTCCTGATGCTGAACTCAAGCCCAACATGACTCATGCCATTCCCAAATTCCATGGGTATAATTCTGAAGATCCTTTCCAGCATATAAAACAACTCAAGCATCTAGCCCAGACCTTCAGGTCAGAAGCTCAAAATCAGGATATTCTACTCATGAAAATGTTCTCCTCTTTCTTGGATAAAGCTGCTCACTGGTACCAAACCTAAATGCATCCAATCAACACCTGGGCGAAACTTCAATCCGAGTTTCTGAGAAAGTTCTTCCTTGTTGGTTGGACAAATGCTTTACGACACCAGATCACACATTTCACACAAGTAGGAGAACCACTTCACGAAGCATGGGATCATTTCCTAGATCTCATGCGAAAGTGCCCCCATCACGGAGTTCCTAAATGGAAATAAGTCTAGTATTTTTACCAGGGACTCCATGAGGATATTAGATTAGTCATCAATGTGACCTGTGGAGGAAACATCATGAGTCAGCACAAAGACACCATGTGGGAGATTCTCGAGAATATGTGCGAGAACTCCATCAATAATGAATCCATGGGCATGTTCGACTGGACAAATGCCCATGCATTGATGAATCCAAAGGGAGCACATGAGACGTAGGGCCTGTCCTCTTCTATCGACTTGGAATTGATGGCCAGTCATCTATTTATACAAGGTCTCTATTATTGAGAAGAAGGTGGATGAGCTAACTTGACATTTGCAGCGAGCCACCTCTATGCAAAACCCATTCACACAACCACCCTCTGATATGGAGGCCGTGCACAACATCTATCACCGACCTTCGCAAGGGATGGACCCCTATCCACCCTCATCTAATTCTGGCTATGGAGGAAACTCTGAACCCTCATATTATAATTTTCCCGAGGTTCCTCAGATCTGCGAGGACCTCAATGCCATTCAAAGTGATCCATTCTCAAACACCTACAACTCTGGATGGTGTAATCATCCCATCTTCCTGTGGTCAGGTAATAATCAAAATTAGAGACCTCCATATCCGCCCTGACCACAAGCTCCTTGTCCATATCAACCGCCTCAGCCTTGACCTAACCCAACTTATCAATCTGGGCTAACTCAGACAAATTAAATGACTCTTATCCTTCAAACTCTGGCTGACATTTAGAAGACGAATGCAGCTATGCAAAAATAGCACAGAGATGAGATCACAGAGGTTCTCAATCAACTTGTCTAGATGGCAAATCCTCACCAACCTGGTGCACTTCCTTCACAACCTCTGCCTAATCTGAATAATGTGCCGAACCAGAGGCACGTTATGAACCCAAATCCAGGCTAAGCTCACTTTGTTTATCAGACCCCTTCCACTCCATCACTCGTTAGGATGGAGGCTTCAACATCATATACAGGTTACCAGCAGAAAGCACCTCTTCTACCCACTCCAAACCAAAACCAGGCAGGATTAAATTTTGTTACTACCCGCACTGGAAAAACAACACAGAACCCACCTTATACAAACCCTAACTAAAGGATAGTCATCCAGGACACCTCTATCCCAGATCAAGAACCTAGACCCATTCTAGATGAACCATCTAAGGTTCCATTTCCGGAGGCCTTGACCAAGGGAAAAAGGATAACCAAAATTGTGGCACCTGAGGAGGACCTGGTTAAGCTCTTTGAGCAAGTTCATATAAACATCCCCTTGATGGATGCGATAAGCCACGTACCAGCTTACGCATGATTTCTGAAAGACGTATGTACACCTAAGCATAAGCCGCGAACCAAAGGCAGGAATCTGATTGTACTATCAAAGCAATCAAGGTCTGTCATTTTAAGCAAACTCCCGCCTAAGGCAAAAGACCTAGGAACCCCTTTGATCTCCTGTGAAATCTACGATATACAATTTGACCGTGCTTTATTAGACTTAGGAGCTTCCATAAATTTGATACCCACATCCCTACTAGACTACTTCGAGGAATCTGAACTTAAACCGACTGAGATGACTTTACAACTAGCAGACCGATCAATTAAGTCACCAAAAGGAATTCTCGAGGATGTCATAGTTAGGGTGCATGATTTCTATTTCCCAGTGGATTCAATTGTTTTAGACATGGATGCTCCTGAGAATGTGAAGAATACACCGATCATATTAGGGAGACCCTTTCCGACCACTGCTAGGGCCAATATCAACTATGAGGAGGGCCAAATCGAATTGAAATTTGGGAGCAAGACACTAAAGATTGACATCTTTAAGGCCCAACAAGGAATTAGTTGTGAAGTCATAGAACAAATTTGTGATATTGAAGCAGTGGTTGACGACTTCATAAAGAACCCAACTATTTCTGATCAACCACAAAAGGATCAAAACCAACAATTAGAGGAGCTCGAACTCAACCTAGACACACTGATAGCTCCTTCCTTTGCTCCTGACACCCATCCTGAATTACCCGCTGCTGCTGAAAACCTAATTTTGGAATTAAAGCCTCTTCCCGATCATCTCAAATACGTCTTTTTGGGTTCCAATCAGATGTTTCCTGTGATCATCAACTCCTGACTCACACTTGCTCAGGAAACATGCCTGATTTCCGTTCTTCAGCAACATCGAAGAGCCATTGGATGGACACTCAACTATCTCACTAGTATCAGCCCCTCATATTGCACACACCACATCTACACTGAATAGGGCTCACAACCATCCCATGAAATGTAGAGATGCTTGAATCCCAATCTGCAGGATGTCATGAAAAAGGAGATTATCAAGTGGTTAGATGCAGGGATCATCTACCCGACCTCTGGCAGTCGATAGGTGAGTCCAATCCAAGTTGTGCCTAAAAAGGCAGGGCTCACCATTATCACGACCGAAACCAGAGAAGCCATACCGACCCATATAGCAAACTCATGGAGAGTCTGCAATGATTATAGAAGACTCAATTTCTCCATGAAGGAGGATCATTTCCACTACCATTCATTGATCAGATTCTTGAGAAACTAGCAGGAAATCAATTCTTTTGCTTTTTGGATGGGTATTTCAGTTACAGCCAGGTCGCAATCCATCCTAAGGACCAAGAAAAGACTACCTTAACCTACCCCTTTGGAACTTATGCAATACGAAGGATGCAGTTCGGTCTCTGCAATGCACCCGCTACTTTTCAGCAATGCATGCTTGCCATATTCTCATATATGGTAGGTGAATACCTTGAAGTCTTCATGGATGACTTCTTGGTATTTGGTGAATCATTTGATGATTGCCTCCTACACTTGGTCCAGATCCTCAGACGGTGCATCGACGTGAACTTGGTTCTTTCCTGGGAAAGGAGCCACTTCATGGTACCTGAGGGAATTATCCTGGGGCATCTTATCTTTGAAAAGGGCATCCAAGTTGATTGAGCCAAGGTGAATTTGATTTCCAAACTCCCTATGCCTAGCTTGGTCAAGGACATTCGATCCTTTCGGGGGCATGTCAGTTTTTACTGTCGATTCATTCCCGATTTCTCGAAAATCTCAGGCCCCTTGACTAATCTTCTATCTAAGGATGTCCCTTTTGAAATCACCAAGGAGTACACTTAGGCATTTGAGGTCCTGCATGATCGAGTTACCCAAGCACCTATCCTGTAGCCCCCTGATTGGTCTCAACCCTTTAAGATCATGTGCGATGCATTTGATTACACTGTAGGTACGGTACTCGGGCAGAAAATAGACGGGAAATCGGTGGTCATTTACTATGCTAGCAAGACACTTGACGAGGCTCAGCATAACTATACAGTTATTGAGAAAGTGCTGCTAGCCGTAGTATTTGCCCTGGAAAAGTTCATATCATATCTTTTGAGTTCCCATATTATCATTTACTCAGATCACACTGCTGTGAGGCATCTCCTTGCGAAGAAGGATGTGAGACCTCAACTAATCTGTTGGATCTTGCTGTTGCAAGAATTAGATCTCGAGATTCGCGACATGGCAGGGAAACAAAATGTGGTAGCTGATCACTCATCCCGCCTTCCATCTGATATTATCAACCCTTCTGGACCCATTACTGAACATTTTCCCGATGAGCACCTCCTGACTATCAGTATAGAACTTCCATGGTTTGATGATCTAGTAAACTACTTGGCATCACATCAGATACCGTCCGATTGGCCAAAAGCCAAGAAGGATAAATTACTTTCCGATGCCAAGTACTACTTTTGGGAAGACCCATATCTCTTCTGCATTGGTGCTGATCAAATCATCCGACAATGTGTTCTGAAAGTGGAAATTCAGGGCATTTTGTCCTTCCATGACTAAACATGCGGTGGACACTTCTCCAGTCATAAAATCACAACAAAAGTCCTCCAATGCGACTTCTATTGGCCCACAATTTTCAAAGACGCATACAATCACCATAAGGCATGCACTCGTTGCTAGACCTTAGGCAACATGAACCACCGTGATATGATGCCCTTACAGCCGTGATATGATCCCACATGAACTAGGCATGCACTCTTCGATTCTCATATGCGAAATCTTCAATATCTGGGGGATTGATTTTATGGGACCCTTCCCTAGTTCAGATGGCTTCGAATACATTCTTCTCGCTGTTAACTACGTGGCCAAATGGATCAAAGCCATTTCGACCTGAAACAATGATCATAAGGTGGTTATCAGATTCATTCATCTGAACATCTTTTCTTAGTTCGAGATTCCACATGTCATAAACTCTGATGGAGGGACCCATTTCACAAATGCTCAGTTTAGATCACTGATGACCAAATACGGGGTATCGCATCAAATCTCTACTCCTTATCACCCCTAAGCCAACTATCTAGCTGAGTTATCAAATCGGGAGATCAAGAAAATCCTTCAGGTCATTGTTTGCCCTGACAGGAAAGATTGGTCATCCCGACTTCTGAAAGCTTTGTCGGCTTATAAGATCACCCACAAAACCCAATTAGGCATGTCTCCCTTTAGATTAGTGTACGGGAAGGCATGTCACCTCCTCGTCGAATTGGAGCACAAAGCCTATTGGGTAGTATGGAACTGCAATCTCGATCTTTCTAAGGAAAGAACCCATAGAAAGCTTCAAATGAGCGAGATCAATGAATTACGCCACGATGTGTATGAGAACTCATGAATTTACAAAGAGCAGGTTAAGGCCTTTCACGACAAGCACATATCCAGAAAGATCTTTTTCCCTAGTCAGAAAATCCTACTCTTTGATGCCAAACTCAAATTTTTCCCAGGAAAACTCAAATCAAAATGGATTGGACCATACATTGTCCGACGAATCTTTGGAAATGGAGCTGTCGAAATTAGTCAAATCAGCCATAATTCAGAACCTTTTGTCATGAATGGTCAGAGATTCAAACCGTTCATTGAACACACTGATACAAATTTTGCTGAGATATCTTTTACTCTCCATTCTCCCTGAGCTCATTGCACCCAGCTTGTGGTGTTAAACTTAGCATTTAACAGGAGGCAACCCGTCATTTCGAAAAACCTGAAACCCTTCCTAACACATCTTATGTTGAACTCATATTGCACTTTAGGGTTCATCCATTAGAACAGCCAGCTCCACCTTTGGTACTCATACCCGAGCTTGAAATCGTCCACAACAGTCACCCCGACTCATTCACCCACCCATCACCTTTTCTAATGAATGATCTTATCTGAACTCGAACCCACCTAATTTACAATGAGGACATTGCAAATCATAGGCATGGGGGGGTATTAAAGTGCAAAACGTCGTAAAAATCACTTCATAATAAAGGGTTTCATAAAAAAAATCACATATTCCAAAAAAACTAAAAAAATAAAAAAATTCTTGAAAAAGAACAAAAATTTGAGAGGAGAGAAAATTTTGAAGGCATATCAGATTTTGAAGAGAAAAAGGGAGGAGATAAAAAGGTCAAAATGGAGCACAATTTGAAAAGAAAAGAAAAAGAGATAGTTATTAGTAAAAGATTAAGGAATTGATGTAGTTCTAGACCATATCAAAAGAAAGAAAATGAAAGGCAAAAAGTGCTAATAAAACAAAGAAGTGATTAATAGGAACACTGATTTTAGGCCTCTTGGACTGTAATCCTAGGCTTAAAAAGTTCAAGTACCCACTAAGATATGGATAATCCTCAAGAGGTTGGGGAAAATGTGAAGCTTAAGTATTAGGTCTAAGGCTTAGGGAATATTGGGCCTCGTTAATTGACCTTTGGTTTGCAGGACTCGGTAACCTAAGCACCCTAATCAACACACAGTCTGGTTCAGTGCACCTAAGTAACAAAATCACACAAATGCATTAAACCTATTTTGAGAAAGTACCTAGATTAGGAGCGGCTGATCAACACAAGTTGATTTGGACAAGTTCTCAGCGCGGAGATGCAGAAAATTTCCCTCGAAGATGTGCAATAACATATCATCTCCTCGGTGCTTGTCTCCTAGGATATCTACATATCCTACCCGGGGCATGTAAGCACCCTGTGCTGGTTCAGATGCCATGGGTGGCATTATCTCGAAATGTCGATTGCTAAGGTCTTGATTTAGCTACAGAACACCATGGGCGAGATTATCTTGAAATCTCGAAAGCCATGGCTCTGGGGGTTGCCATGGGCGGTGCTATCTTGAAGCATCGATTACCAAGGACCCTACGAGGATTGATGGTGGGGTCTAGGAATTCGATACAGGTCGTGTTGTAAAGCTAATCCGAAGCTAGAAATAAAAAGAAAAGAGAGAGAAAACTCTCCAAAAATAAAGAAAAATTCCTTTATCTCTCTTTGATAAAATGCACTGCAAATTGATCCTAGGCTAAAACATGTTACAGGCACGGGTACTTTAACCACGGAGTTCAACGAACCTTAGGATAGTTCCTGTGGGCCTTAGAAACCTTCACGGCAGACTGAGGCTAGAACTGATCAGGTTCGGATCTTGGTTGGTACTTGAGTACCTCTAGGCCTACTATTGGCATTCTAACTTAATCTACAAAAGAAAGCACACATCAAAGAATTTAAGCATCAAAGGGTTTTATGGTCTAGAATCAAAGTTAATACCTTGAAATTTTGCTAAGGGACTAGCAATAGCTAGGCATGGGGGTATGATGGGAACACCATCATGAGCCATAAGTACCTCATTTTGACCCAATTAAGTAAATAAATACTTGTACATAACCACCGGAGAGTCATAAGTCATTGCAAAATCATTCTAAGGAAAAAAATAAGAAACTAGGATTAAAATTGTAATTTTACCAGCTTATCATGAATGCAGTACAACCATGGGTTTTCTCAGAGGTTGAATGAAGGTCAATTGTTCTTAAAAAGATAACAAGTGGGTTAGAACAATCAGAAAAGGGTTTGCATGTGTTTTGAGAATTAAATGACTTTTGAAACCCTAAAAATAGACCCGCTTAATTACTGAGGATTTGATCAAGATAAAATCCACATAAACCCTCTAAAATTCATATAAAAATATTCTCTAGAGTTTATAACCTTCAATTTGACCATCAGAACCTATTTTGACCTAAAACAGAATCACAAACAGACATTTGCCCTAATTTCGGTTTTTGCATAAATTACCCAATCAAACATGGTAAAAACTAAAATCCAACTTCACCATCGGATTCCTTAGGTCTAAATTAGGTTTGTACCAAAATTTGGACGCAAGATGTGTTTGTCTTGACCTAGTTTGCAAATTGGTCTTGTCTAATTACATTTCTACCCTTAACTTTCAAAATCCTCTCAAACAGGCCCCTAAATTTATCGTCGTTCTCACAAAAAGGTCCCTACCACCATTAAACCTATTCATACTTACTCCAGCGACCTTAAAAAGGTAAGAACTCCCTGATTTCTTGTTGAATCCCTTTCAAATTTGAAAGGAAAGTTCGTCAAGAAATTCCCTTCCTTTTGGACCCAATCCTAAGCCCTAAAACCTACCTAATCTCTCATGCAAATGCATGAGAGATTTGGGTATCAAGGAATTCCCAAACTCCAGTGGGCTTTACAAGCTTTGGAAGCTTGCTTCCTAAGCTCTAGCCATCCTCTTGAGGTGTATAAAAGCACCCCCTGCTCATATCGAATCCCTCAAGCTTGAATTCGACCTGAGAAACCCTCAAATTCTTCTCACCTCCTCTAGCGGATTTTCTCTTCAAGCTCCGGCAACTCTCACTGCCTTCCTCATCGTCTGACCACAATACCAGTGGCAGACTCTTCCTCCTTGCCTTCTTCCGCGTTGCGCAGCACATGTCGATGCTCCTACCCGCCTTCATCCTCATCGTCCACCTCTCATCAAAGCAGTTTCATCTCCGATGTCGGCCACACCTCAACCGACACCAACTCCACTCCCCTTCATCTGCCTCCCCTCCTAAACAACTCCTAAACTTCCACTCTTCATTCTTAGACACTCGCCACTTCGTTTCGACTGCCAACTCGCCCCGCCGTCTTCCACTTCACCGGCATACCTCCAACGAGCTCACATGGCCACTACACTCCACCAATCTGGCCGTGTTCCATAGAGAAAAAGCCCTTTGGTCTTCAAAGCTATTAGCCTCCCCACTGCTCCATCGAACACCGCACTTTCGCACTTCACCTTCCATCACCGTCCGGCCACCTCATGAACACTGTCGTTCAATTCCTCACCTTACGGCGAAGCTCATGAACTATTTTAACTAGGGCTCTTAGCCCGTTTTCATTCTTTCAAGTTCACAGGCCTCTGCTACCATTACCGAAGCTTCGACCGAAGCTCAAAGCTCGCTTCAACATCTATAGACCCCAGGCGCTGTGGAGCACTTCCAGGATCACAACCCAGGATCCAATTTGGCTCTTTGATTGCGTCTATGATCGCAATCACAAGGAACACCAGCTGTAGCTGCATGCAGAAGAAAGGGGCGCGGTTTAGTCCCACATCGGAAGCAGCAAAGGAGCTAAGGATGCATAAATTGAAAAAGTCTCTTAGGCTTATCGCCTTAGCACGCACAGGGGTGAGGTCAACGCATGCCCGTCTCACGTGCCTCATCCACGACCTCTTCCTCGCAGATCTGGTGTGCCCGATAACCTGCCAAACCCTAAGAACTCCATGGTTACGATCCATGCCCGCAGCCCTGGTCCCTGTTATGCTCTAGATTTGATTACCTGCATACCCAGTACTATTGCAGGCTCTGGAAGAGTGTGACCTAGAGAGAGAAAGAGAGCTTGCGTGGCGGTACGAGGGTTTCGCTGTAGAGGAAATTGGCTGACACTTAGCTAATTTGAGATGTCCCCCTCCCTGTGTGAAGAGGCTGAATAGAAGAAGAGAAGGAAAGGAGCCACAGTAGAGAAAGAACAGAGAAGAAGAAGCAGCTGTGGAGAAAGAGAGAGCTGTACACTGTAGCTCGAGACGGTTAAGCCATCTGATTAAGCATTCAACCGTCTGATACTAGGCTTTATTTGATTGATACTGTTGAGAAATTTGCTATTATTGTGAGGGATACTTGGTGATTCAAATCACCATTTTACCCCATTCTTTTTGCATTATTAACATCTATTTTCACATCTATATCATTACTGTTTGGAGCTCTATTATATATTTCTTGTATTGTATTTAAATTGCAATTCTTCAGATCTAAATTCCATATTGCTCCCTATGTTTGACCTCGAAACCTTTTTCGAGAAATAAAATTTATTTGTTTAAGTGTTATTTTGGCTATACTACAACACAACAATCTTAAACATCGATTTAGCATGTAGAACACTCATCATCCCAGAATGCAAAGTTTCTGCCATCCCCCAGTGCAGGTGCAAACTCTGACCAATGATCTCAGACTGCCCTCCTCATTGACTACCAAGTGATGACAGTCGGCTTTGGGTTTTACTCCACATCTGCACCTATGTAGTGCCATACGACTCTTTAATTAACTGGGACCACAATTTGCCATCTTCCATAGTTAAGTTTATTGCCCACTTTAGAAGCAAAGTGTCATTGAACTCTTTCAAAGATCGAATGCCTAATCCTCCCTTTGACCGAGGCCTACAGAGGTGCTGCCACTTCATCGGATGTAGGAACCTGCCTTCCACCTTCACCCCCTTCCAAATGAAGTGCTTTCGCATCACATCCAACCTCTTCCAAATAGACTTCGAAGGCCTGAATACCGAGAAGAAAAAAATCAGAATCGAAGTGATGATTGAATTTAGCAAGATCAGCTGTCCACCCTTCGACAGAAACCTACTACTCCAAGACTCCAGTCTTGCATTTATGTTCTCAAAGAGAGAGGCCCAATAACTCTTCTTCAACTTCTTATCTGTCAAAGGTAAGCCCAAGTATCTCATTGGAAGTGTGGATGAGGCTGTAAGCAAGGTGGCTGAAATTGCATCACTCTCCCTAGCTGTCATACTGAAACAGATCAAGGATGACTTTGCCCCATTTAATCGTAAGCCCAAAACCTCATCGAATATACTAATCATAATAATTAGAGACTCCACCTCACTGAGCCCACCTTCTACAAAAAACATGGTGTCATTAGCGTACTGCAATACAGGTGCTAGAGCTCGAGAATTTGATAATGAATATCCCCTAACCACACCCGCATCTACTAACTTGAAGCTAAACTATGCAATGGTGTCCACTACCAGATTAAAGATAAGCGAGAACAAAGGACATCCCTGTTGTACCCCACATTGTGGCTAAATCCACACTCCACAGGGCTTCCCATTCACAAGAGGGGAGAAGGAGGAAGTGACAATACACCTCTTAATCCATTGAATCCACAGGTGAGGGAAGTCCCTCCTCATAAAAATCTACCACAAATATGGTCATTCTACCGAATCGTAAGCTCTACTTAAATCAACCTTCCACATGAATGCTCTGGTCTTTCTCCTCTTCCATCTAGAGACCACCTCTTGTGCCACAATGAAAGACTCTTGTAAAGATTTATTCAGGAGAAAAGCTGCTTGCACCAGACTAATCAAGTTGGACAACACACACTTCAACCGTTTTGCCAATACCTTACTAATGATCAAGTAAATTGAGTTCAACAGTGCAATGGGTCTAAAATTAGACAGCATCTCTGCCCCAATGCACTTAGGTAATAGAAACAAGTAAGATTTGTTTATTCTCTCCATGCCTAAATTGCCCCTTTGAAATTCTCTAATAACCTCCATCACATCCCCTTTGACCACTGGCCAGAATTCCCTGTAGAAAAAGACCTGAAATCCGTCTGGACCTGGAGAGCCATTTGCATTCAATCCAGCCATGGCCTCCACCACCTCCTGATCTAAAATATTTTCAATCAGCTTAGCAGCTGCTGAGCTTCCCACCCAAGGGAAGTTTGAGGCTGTCATTCTCCACCCCCCTCTCCCTCTCATTCTCGAGGTTTCCTTGAAGTACCTAGCCGTCTCTCTTCTAATTTCATCAGAGGATGTAAGAATTGAATCCACTCTCTTTAAAGAAGAGATGTAATTCACTCTCTTTCTAGCACTCGTTGCCATATGAAAGAACTTCGTGTTTGCATCCCCCTCTTTCAACCATAACTTCCTAGACTTTTCAAACTAGTCCATTTCCCTAGTCTTGTCCTCAGCTTGAATCACTCCCTGCCAATGCTTTCTTTGTGCCTCCTCGTCCACTGCCAACTGCTTCTTGTTCTCCTTCTCATCCAGCAAACACACCATCAACATAGCTTCAGACCGCCTCTAATTTCTAATGATCTCTACTGTTAGCCTATACTCCCTCAACATCACTCTCTGGTCTTTCAATTTCATAGCCAAACGATAGGTGGCTGATCCTTCCACCTTCTTCTGCACCCACTAGCAGCCAACCATCTCCTTGAAGGCTTCCTCCCTCAGCCAAGACTTCCAGAATTTAAAATAAGTGCCCACATGGGACTGCACCCCATTGTCCCAAAGAAGTGGGGTGTGGTCCAAAAATGGGTGAGCCAACCCCATGACCGATGAGAGTTGATATCACTCTAACATCTCCACACTCCCAAAGAACCTGTCCAACTTAGAGACCAGTCCATTACCCCCTCACCAAGTGAACTCGGCCCCCGCTTAAGGATATTCATTCCAACCCACCTTCAACACCACTAACTGAAAGCCAAGCGAGGTCCTATCCACCCTTCCATTCTGTTGATCATTCACAGATAGAACACCATTGAAATCCCCACCTACAAGCCAAGGCAGCCCATTTGTATTGCTCGTCATCACACGTAGCTCTATCCAGAGCTCATTTCTCAAATTGTCCGCGCAAGGACCATACATACATGAAAGAACTAGCTCTTGCGCATCCCCAATTGCCTAAAATCTGCACAAGAGCACAAAGTTAACCCTCTAAACCTCTTTCAAACTTAGACTAGACTTCTTCCACCAAGTAGCCAGCCCTCCTGCCCCTCCAATCGCATTCACAACTCTAAAATTAGCTTGCCTCCTTGTAATAGCGAATACCAGAGAGAATCCCCTCCTTCTATGTGTGTCTCTTGTAACAAAGCACAATCCACCTCCCTCTCGCGAAGATATTGAGCCAACGATGCCCTTCGCACTCTATTGTGCAGCCCACACACATTCCAAGTGAGTACCTTCATCCCTGGGACTTTGAGGCCCCCAGCTGCCCCCCGGCCATCTTCTCAACCTTCAAAATGTCTGCTATCTCCCCTTCATTGTAAGATTGGCCTCCAACAACACTCCTTCCCCTCAATTTATATGGAGACCTCACATACTTCCCCCTTGATGACGAACCAACCCCATATCTCAACTCCCCTAGTGCCAAGAATGAAAAACTATCTGGATTCTGTGGAGTAGCCTCATGGACCTCTTACTGCCTCTGTACATCATGATGCACAACAACAAGCTCCCTTCCCCCACCTTCATCGTGGTCCAACACAGCCTCTGATAGTGGTTGGTCCATCCCCTTCATCTCCTTCATTTCAGCGTCCGACACCTCTGACCAATGAAGCTCTTTCCTCTTTTTTGCCTCCTGTCTGCTAGAACTTTTGGCTCTATCCTCATGTGAGTCAATCTGGGTGTCCATCTCCTCAACTTGCATAGTTGGAACCTCCTCTTGCATAATAACCTCGCTATAGAAAGCCAATTTTAGCCGGAGAAGCCAAGAACTGCCCCCACACCTAAGGATGACTTTGTCCAGGATTGGAACCCCCCTTGTCACCTTCACCTCAACCTTAATCGATCTCCTATCTCCCTCACAAAGACCAACCATGGCACTCTCCGCCATAGTCACAAAGTTGGAAATCACTCCAGCCACCACCCCCTTTGTTCTTAGATGCAACGGCAATCCCCAGATCCCCAGGACCCCCTTCTAGTCTCAACCCTCTGAGGTGGGCGATCGTGAAGAGCACCATCAAATGGAGATACCAATCTCCATACCACCGTCACCCCATTAAAGCTAGTTATGCGGAAATAGAGCCCTTCCACATCCATCATGCCCAAATCAAAAAGCACAAACCTCGCCCCCCCCAAATGAGCCAACTTCCACCCCTAAGTCGAAAGCAAGAGAGACCTTACCAAGCTTTGAATCTTCTCAAAGGCATAGGTGGCAATCATAATCTCACTGATGAGCGCCCCCCTGATCTCCAATTCCACTGCCCTGGTCTCCTCGGATTGAGGCACTTCCACATCATACACCTACCCCAACCCCTCCAGCGGTGGTGGTGGTGGCTGCGGTGGCGGCGTCTCACTTGCTCCATGAGCCCTAACTTGCCCACCATCATGTTGAGCCATCCTCCCTTTCGCTCGATAATCAAACTTCTTGTGTCCCCACCCCCCACAGGCCAAGCATAAAGTCAGCGACCTGCACACAGCTGCCATATGCCCTCTCCTTCTGCAACGATAACATAGAACCTCTGCATTCCCTCCTCGCCTTCGCCTCTACATCTCACCAACCATTTGGGCCGCCCGTGGAGCTGCCCATGCCTCTTCCATCCTCTCCCTCTGAAGCTGTCTCCTAAACCTCCAAACCCTCCAGCTGTCATCCACCTGCCAAATGCTGGCTCATCTTTTCCTCTCCATCCCAAACCCGCCCGTTTATATTTGTTGTCACAAAGCAGAGTAGCTAGTCGAATTAAATCTACCCTAGCTATTCTACTTAAACAATAAACAATAGATGACAAAGAAAGAATAATACAAATAAAGAGAAAATAAAGAGAGAATAGACAAATATTTCATAACCACATAATCATCTTCATTATAACTATTCGCTACACTAGAAAGTAGGAAATCTAATCTATAAAGCGATAAAGAGAAGAGGGAGAGAAGTTATCCTCATCGACAGCTACTTGGAGGATGAGTCGCATTGACGGGGCACCCGAATGAAGGTGGTGAGACACTAACAAGGTAGAACGAAGATGGAGGAAGGTGGAAGAAGTAGGGCGACGTAGCAGCGGGATCTGCTTCTTGAACAAAAGTGAGAGGACAACCACGGGATGCTCCACGAATGGGATGAGAAGGTGGAAAAATTATATTTTTAACTCTAATGGAGCATCCTAGGTTTGGAACAAGCTCGTTGAGCTATGGAGGGGATGAGAGAAGAGGGGAAGAGATGATGAAAATGTGGAGGGCGTAAGTCTTTTTATAGGTGAAGAATAGGGGCAAATAGGTCATGTCATTCTTAAAACATTAATGTAAGGGCCTTTAGTAGTGGATATAACCGTTATTAAAGCCCCTACATTGCTAAACAAATGCACGTGCCCCTGCCCCTTTGTCTTCATGTGCTGAGCTCTCCTCCCACGTACACGCAACCTCAGCCATTCGATCAAAAGATCGGATGACTTAAATGCACACACACTGCTTCTTTGCTGCTTAAGTGCATGCGTGCATGCAATCAATCATGCATCGATGCATCATTAAGCACGTTTTGTGCGCACCTTCATCCGTGCCACCACGTTGCACCCACATCAGCCATCTGCGCTTCATCCAATGACACTATTCCATCCACGCTTGCTCGCCCACTCAATTTGAAGCACGCGAGGTCTCAAACCCACACCTTACGCTCTACGTAGGGCCCACTACGCCCACATTTGAGGCACGCTTTCATTTTAAGGCACATGTGCCCTCAGCCATTGGATCTTGATCCAACGACTATGAACGCATCTTAAACACACCTTAAGAGGTGTAGCAGGGTCTTGGGCCAGTGTTGGGTGGTTGGGATGGTGCCACGTGGTGCCATCCTGGCCGTTCATCTTCTTTGACTTGTTGATGGTGCCACGGATGTCGGATTGGAGCAATTTTCATGCTGTTGGGTTGTGATCGTCAATCCAAACCCATCTGTGTGGTTGGATTTGTTATATGAAGTTTGGATTTTACACCACCTAGCCTCTTAACCTCTGATCTTTCTTAGACTACATCTGATGCTACGGAGGCCCGATCGGGGCGATCTTGGAGTCGTTGAACTCCGATCGTCACCCTGATCAGATCCGTACAGTTGGATCTCAAATCTAAAGCCCTGATAAATGTTGCCCTAATCCCTAACCACAAAAAGAGAAAATTAACATAAAATTTATACAATCTAACATAAATGCTTGTTGATGCATGTTATGCAATATTTATAATGATGAATGCTTCTATGACACTGGAAACATGCATAAATAGGCATTTTAGTTCGATTAGATGTGTGCACATCAGAAACCGATCATCCCTGATTTCGTGTAATGGTTTGAATAGTAGTTGACTTGGTTTTCGATCTAGAAATTTGAATTTCTTTTGAAACTCAAGTGTCAAACATATTCACACACAAGCCAACAAAACCTAAGCCCAAAAACATTTAAATAAGTAACTTTCCCTTTGTTTAGATTTGGATGAAACTTGAAACAGTCTTGATTGGATGAGTTCCTACCATGGAGAAGGAGAAATTTCCTTTTAGAAAGTGATGCCAACTTGTTACCACCTTGGTACTTGCTCCATATCTATATACGGAGCATATAAGTACATTTTGCGATCTAGGTGTCTTAGACAATACTATCTCGAAGTATCAAAGCGAGAGCCTAGATTCGCTGGGAGTTCCTCTCACGGTGCCACAAGGTGTCGGGGTGGACTCCCGAAGGTGCCTTGGACGATGCTATCGTAGCATCAGTGCAAGGGCCTCTTTGAAGATCAGTTATGGGGATAATGATTTCAATACAATTCTGTTGATGGCTAAACTGAGGCTAAGCATGGACGAGAAAAAAATAAGAAATTTTCCTTTCCAAAGAGAAAAAAAAGCTAAAACACAACTGTGCAAAAATGTTGGCCTTTCACAAAGGACCAAAAATGTTGACCTTTAACAAAGCACTACCACTTGATTTTTCATTTTTACGCAAATTCTGGATCAATTTCTTGAGTCAAGGAAGTTCTTACTGTGACAATGGTTGACGGAATAATTGGAATCAGAAGGAGCAAATTTGTTGAATTCTTGGGAAGATACATAGATCCTATTTTATGCTAACCTTTGGATACAAGGATAAATCTTGATGTTTTATCCCAAATAAATCCCATACCTCCCTTACTTTTCAAATCCACCAAGGTCCCAGAAAAATGTTCTAAAAAACAAAAAAAAAGACTTCCCTAATTCCACTTTTGTGAAACAATTTTGCTAAGGGACTAGCAAAGAGATAAGCATAGGGGTGTGATAAACACCAGTTTATCATCATTCTTGAGCTAAAAATCATATCCAGTTACTAGGTTTCCTGAATTACATTATCATATTGGGCTGCATTTGGTCATTCATTTGTACTTTAGGTTTAGGCATGCATTAGCATATTTCTTATCATTTCATGTGCTTATTTGTCCATTTATTTTCCAAGGATGAGAATACAGTAAAAATCAACTAAACCTTGGCAATGTGAAAGGCACACACATCAGAAGAAGGTAAAAGCTCACCTCATCTAGATCCCAACTCAATCCAACTCACCTCAGCTGGATTCTAGCTCAACCCAGCTAATCTCAGCTGGATCTAGCTCATCCTAGCTCCACCTAGCTCATGGCAGTTCAACTTAGCTTAGCTTACCTACTAGTCCTCAACTAGCTAAGCTAAGTCAGCTGAAGAGTCACCAACCAGCTCAGGTTAGCTCATCCCTAACTCATGAAGACTCGACTCAGCTTAACCTAGTTGAGCTTCGCTACTGAACCTAAGCTGGTGACATCGAAAAATGCATAAATGTAATTCCTTCATTATAGCATGCATTTACGACATCAATTTTAAAAGAAGAAATGGAAATGTGAGTCAAGTGTCAATCACAGGGAGGTAGAAAATCATATTTTAGAGTCATTTTATTTCCACATGTTCACTATTTTGATTTGCTCGCGAAAGAGATAGATAGATAGAGAGGGAGAGTAGGGTTAGAAACTCATGACAATGGTGATTGCTAACTAAGATATCATAATGTCATATTGGAATCATGGATGGCATGAACAAAATCTATTTTAGATAGATGAGGAAACAATGATAGCAATGAAAAACTAATGTATTCAGCAAGCATCAAAGTCTCATACTACGAAAAATTATGTTAAAAGAATGCTTAAACAAAGCATGGACATAAAGCTAAAGAAACAATAGAATAAGCATTAAAAATGGGGCGTCAAGGCAGCCACGACAGTGGAGAGATTTTCGTCGGTGGCTCGGTAGCTCCGGGACCTTGCTTTGAAGCTCTATGGAGGTAGGGGACATGCTTGGTAGTAGATGTCGAGAGATGTGTTGCAATGGGGGTCCATAGGGCTATTTATAATGGGGGAGAAGTGGCCAAAACAAGTATTGCACAATTAGCAATAGGAAGGACATCACTGTAGCCCCATTGTAAGAACTGTTGTAGACCATCTCACCCACTCACTATCACCCACGCATGCACAGTTGTCATCGCGTGCGATCCACCTGCTGGAGCTGCCAGTCATCTGATGGTTGAATCAATGATCAAGACCGCGCCTCACTGCACGCTCAGTATTGCACCCATCACCTCATGTATGATCGCACTTGTGATCGCTCGTTGGATCGTACGTACACACATCATGCTCATTCGGGTGCTTGACGTAGCCTCTATCCCCGCCGTCTAATTGCGATTGAGTGGCTCCAATCGATTGAGGCACATGATTACAAGGATTAGGGAGCGCAGTGGGTTTCGAACTCACACCTCTATGCATCAATCAAGGGTGCTAATTGATGCGTCATCCACACGAATTGTCATGTGGATGGTTTTGGGTCCTCGCGGCGTCAATCGTTGGATGGAGATCCTGTAGTGGAGGGCAAAGAGAGACGTGGTGTGACGAGGTTCATCCAATGAAGATCGAACGGTGGTGGCCGTGTGTTGAAGAACTAAGTGGTGGATGGTGGTGCACGATGGAGGGCGAAGCGGGTGCCATGTGGTCAATTTTGGGTCGTTGATCAACAGATTAAAGACCAGAACTTCTTTGGCTCATTGAGGGAGCTATGAAGGTTGAATTGAGGTGATTTTGAGTCTGTTGGACTCCGTTCATCCATCTGGATCCATCTGTATGGTCCAATTGCTAATCTAAGATCTATTTCAATATGCACTTATACAGCAGGCCATTAAACATTAATTCTAATCAATATTAACATAACGTAATGCAGAATGCATGCAAGGCTCCCAAATCCACTGTATCATGATATTAATGCACATGTGCCCTCGAAATTAACTCTAATTGAGGAAATTAATGCTATTATTTGTAGAGTCATCAACTAGCTATCCAAGCTAGGAATGAGTCTTCAAGTAGATCAGTTCCAGCTCACCTCAACTTTAGATTAGTTGAAGTCAGCTCAACTCAACTCTCCTTATATAGCTTAGCTACTAGCAAAGAACTAGTTAGCTAAGCTAGTTACTGAGTTAATTGCCATCTCTACTTTAGCTCATTTTCAGCTCCATGGAGACACATTCCAGCTCAAGAAGCTCCTCCTAGCTATCTTCAGTTCCTACCCTTAAGCTAGCTTAGCTAGCTCCTACTCTACCTCCCTTCTACACCACATGGCTAACCACCCACCTACCTAAACCCTAGCTATAACCACCAACACCCCCGTCCTCTTTTGGCACCAAAAACAAAGCAACCAACACAACCCTAGCCACCCTTTCAAGGTGGATACAACTATGGCACTCTTCCACCACCATAACCACTACTAAAATTGGCACCAAAATAACCCCCACAATCCTTCATCTTGGTGCCAACTTAAGACCCTATCTGTACCCTACACATACCCCCAAAACCTAATCATATCCCTCCATTAGGTGGCGCCAAAAAATCAACTGCTAACCACAATGATTTTGGTGCCAACCTTATGATTGCAGAGCAATCATGTGACCTAATTTGACTAAATTAAGCTAATAACTTAGTCCACATTCTATAAATAATGCATCCATTACATGCATTGCATGCATGCCAGCATCTGTACATTCCTAGCTCTAATTTTGTCATTTTATGGTCCATTGGGTAATATTGAGATTTTATGCACATAGGACCACAATCTAGGAGCAATAGTTGGGATTGAAGGATGCAAAGAAGCCATCTCTACAATTTAAAGACAAGGAGAAGTAGTGATAAACACACATAAATTCATCGTAAAATGCTTATTTACGATAGTTCCTATGCCTGGCATTGCATATCATGATATAAATATTGCACAAACATCCATTTCATTGCATTTAGGATAGTTGTATACTATGTACATTAATTACATCATTTTACATGGCCAGGAGGCAGTGCAACATCTTTACGGGCTTCGGATGAAGAATCCGACCGTACGGATAGATTTAGAGCGACAATCACAGTCTGTCAACGTGAGAATCACCCCGATCAGAGCTCTATAGTACCCTCCACAAGAAGAAGATGGATGGCCCAAATGTCACCATGTGGTGCCATCTAGGCCACCCCACCTGAGCTGATACATCCCCAAGCCCACCGCAAGATGAGATCTTAGCCGTTGGATCTCAATCCAACGGCTGAGGGGCACCCTAACCACGCAACCGCACCAACCCTCCACTCGACAATCCACGGCTTTGGCACATTGGTGAAGACACGCGCTCGCAAACTGGGAGCGCAAGTTCAGGCCGTAGTGTGGGGGAGGCAATCTCGCGAAGGGTGGGCATGATTCGATTGTGCCCGTTGGATGTCATCAAGCGGCAAAGGTGTCGCCACATGGCACTGCTCGATGGGTGCTGATGCAGCACACGGCCGTCGATCCATCTCGAGAGTGTGCCATCTCAGCCGTTCACTTCTGAATCCAACGGTTGTAATGCATCCAACCTAGCAACAGCAGGCGAGCATGAGCGGTGAGCGTGGGATTTGCAGTGACAGAAGAGCAGGCCTTTAGTGACACTCGTAGCTGTCACTAAATGTCCTGCACAGTGCATGCGCCAACCATGGCATTGAAGAGGCGCGAATCTTTTGGCGACAGCTTGAGCATCCTTTAGTGACGCTTGTAGCTATCGCTGAATGTCTATGCACGAGATGCTCTTCCTCCCATCACTATATAAACACCCCTACACCCCCCATTCCTCTTCATCTCTACCACTCTACTCCCACCTACTCCTAAGTTTTAGCAAGCCTACCAACGCTCCGTTAGAGCTTACTCTCAAGCTCCCAAGGCTCTTATTAGTGTAGCATCCCTTTTGCCCCACGAAATATTCCTCTATCTTTCCATAAGCATTCATAGGTCGCCTTGGAGTCGTCTTCCCACCTCCATTCTAGAGCCACGCTAAAGCTTTCCTCTACCTGACGTCCTCTTGCATCTTACCTTCGTTGTCCCGCTTCTCACCTCCTTCGCCAAAGCTTCCGCTAGGCGCCATCGTCTCGCCGAACAGCCAATTCGGGAGATTCCTTCTCACCTCCCTCTCTTTTTATGCTTTCGTAGATTATTGTAATAGACAATTGTGAAATATATCATAGTTGTTCCATCTTTCTTGTGAATTTATTCTGCTTGTGTTTTTATTTCAAAAAAAAATAAAAATAAAACTTCAAAATACCAAAATCAAACAAAATGAAGCATGGTTTTCAATTAAAGTAAACGTCGCCTCCCTGTATTCGACTTTTGGACTCCCTTAGAGTTTTGGTAAAATTTTATTTGATAGACGAGTTTTGTGACTACAACGACAGGTTACTCTTAACCCTGGTTTCAAACATGCGAAACATGTGCATCAAGTAGCCAGCAAGAGAGCAGGAAACAAGCACATGCGGAGCAAAGGCAAATTCATACAAGACCCAGACAAGCCCATGCACGAACCCTCAAACACCCACTAATTCGCACACACGTATGTGCACTTACATTTAATACACCAACACATGTGTACACACTACTCTTCACATACACTTATACACATTTATTGCACATCTCTACACATTAATTGCAAATCTCTACACCTATTTAACCCACACACATCCACTAACTTACCACCCAATTAGAGCCCAATTAAGACCACCCTATCCATAATCAAATCCCACACAATTGCTTGGCCCAACACTCAATTCCTACACATTTTTTGACCCATTTTAGTACACAAATTTCAGCACGCACACTAGCCCAACACAACACAAGCCCACCTCACCACCTTAACCACCTAGCCTAATCACCTAACCACCCAACGACACCCTTAACCCCATATTAACCCCGCACACCACCATAACCCCTCCCTAATCCCACCTTCAGTGCACACACTCTCTAGCCCCCTCTAGAATGTTCTCTACCCCTTAAGTTGTACCCCCTTATCCTATGCCTAAAACCAACCTAAGGTGCACCATGCCTTAAGCCACATCTATAAAAACCCAACCCCATAGCCAAAACAACCCCCCCTTCAATTCTCTCTTGGGTGGTACCTTCCCTCTCCATATTGTCTCCATGCTCCTCACCATCATCTCCTCCACAACCATGGCTACCGACTACTTGTGCCCACTTAGCTTCGGTGTTCTTTAGGTGAAGAGGAGATAGGACTAGTGCCAATGATTCTCCTTACCTCCCAATAGGCAATCTTGGCCACATTGGAGAGGCCACCTAATTCTCTCTACCTCCATTCTCTTTTTACTTTTTTAGTAGATTAGTTTCAATACATGCTTAGTAGAATAGATCTTTCTTTTCAAGCATTCCTTTACTTGGTCCTTAGCTTTTTATCTTACTTAGTAGTTGGTGATATACACTCTCTCACACTCCACCCTCACTCACCACCAATATACACACATTCACTCCCGTTGTTTTCTTTTTGCTTTGTATAAATCAGACTGGGAATCATTAGTCAAGGCCTTGTTTCTTTTTATTTCTTATTGTCCTTTCAATTCCATAAGTTTGAGACAACCTTGGTTGTCTTGTTGATTGCCATTTTCCTTTCTTCTGTACTTTCTCTTTATGTTTATGCAATAAAAGTCGCGTGTTTAATCTTGTGTTCTCATATTGTTACATTAGTTCTTATTCTAAAATGATAAAAAAAGTAAAACAAGCAAAAGACCAAAAGGATTTAGTTTGTAGTGTTGTTGTGATTCCTCTCCAACTACAATAGACCACAAAAATTAAAAAATGAAAAAATCCAAAAAGAAAATAATATTTAGAGATTAACCTAAGCGAGAGAGAAGACTAAAATCACCTCCCTAAGGAATCAATTGGGACTCACCAAATCTAACATCAAAATTCGATTAGTGGTCTCGTTATGAAATTAAATGATTAGTGGATGTAGGTTTAAAAGATAAACTACAACGAGAACTTAAACAATCCATCTCGTGCACTAGGTTTCGCTACACTATCATTTTTGGCGCCGTTGCCAAGGAGGCAATGGGCCCTCTCTCTAAAAAATTCAAGAGGTTCCTAAAGAACAAAAAGATCTGGAAGTAAAAGAAAGAAGACCCTCAAGAAAATTCAATCATCTGCTATAACTGCAAGAAGAAAGGGCATATGAGAAAGGAATGCTCTCAACTCAAAAAGGTGGATGAAAAAATGAAGACCCAGAGATTTCCTAAGTGCAATGCAAAGAAGAAAGCATTGCAAGTCACGTGGGATGGTAGTGACACATGCTCAGAAGAAGAAAGTGAAGTCACTTCAACTAAAGAAGCTCTCTGCAATCTCATGGCAATTGAAGATTAGGTATCATCTTTTACTTTTGATAAGTTATTAGAAGCATTTTATGAGCTGCATGATCTAGCTAAAGCACTTAGAATAACTACTAAAAAAATGATAAAAGATCTAGATGAAGAAATTAATTTGCGAAGTAGTACTGAATCCCAAAATCAACAGCTATCACAAGAAATCACCACACTTAAACCTCATGTTGACACACTTCAAATAGAATTAGGAAAACTAAAATAAAAATATGCTGCTCTAGTAAATGACTTGGTTAAGTTCACTAAGGGAAGAGCTAACTTAGAAATGCTATAGGCACATAAACCCAAACCTTCGCAAAATTTGGGTTAGGATATATTCTTAGTAATGATCATGAAGCATCCACTTCACAAACCAACACACAAATTTCCCTTAGTCCTAAGGCCAAGAATAGGTCCACGCCTAAATAGGCACCTGCTAACAAAACTAGACTCAAAAGAAAATGGGTACCAAAAAGAGATTTGCAATCTTGTTTTGTAGGAGAATCTTGAGGACTAATAAAGTATTCAGATTGGGTCTACCATCAAAAAGAGGGACACCTTATAGCAATAAGGAAAAATATTGGACCTCATAGATGAAAACCAATGATAGGTTCAAGGAAAAGGAAGATAGGTTATGGACAGTGGTTGTTCAAAGCATATGATAGGAGAAGAAGACCTGTTCATCAACCTCAACTAGAAGGAAGGTGGTTCAGTCACCTTTGGTAACAACCACAAGGGTTATATTACTAGTATTGGTTGAATTGGTAACTCTAACAGTTCCTTTGATAATGTTCATCTTGTAAGTTGCCTAAAGCATAATCTACTTAGTGTAAGTCAGATATGTGATAAAGGATAGAAAGTTACTTTCATTACAAAAGGTTTTAAAAATTGAGATAAAAATTCTAAGGAAATCCTTTTGATTGGAGATAGATCAAAAGACATCAGCACTATTGACTTTGATAAATGTAATGATCTTAATTTTTTGGTTGCAACAAATGATGAGTCAATATTGTGACATCGTCCACTTGGTCATGTTCACATGTGAAATATAAACAAGCTTGTGAAACATGACTTAGTATGAGGATTGCCTAAGGCTTCCTTAGAAAACAAGCATGTCTGTTCATCTATGAACTTGGAAAAATGCATAAAACCTCTTTCAAATTGGAAAACATGGTTTCCAAGCCACTTGAGTTGATTCACTTAGATCTCTTTGGACCAACCAAGTTTGAAAGTCTAAATGGGTGTAAATACTATCTCATCATACTTGATGACTTCTCTAGATTTACTTGGGTATTGTTTTTAAGAACTAAAGATTCTACCTTTGAGGAATTTAGAAAACTAGCCAAGAGAATCTAAACTAAATCTGGACTACCCATCACTAGGATCAGGAGTGATCATGGAGAAAACTTTGAAAAAAAAAAATTCCAAGATTTCTAATCTACTTATGGAATAAAACAAAAATTTTCTTTCCCTAGATCAGCTCCTCACAATGGTGTTGTAGAAAGTAAGAATAGAACCCTACAAGGGTGTGCCCGTACTATGCTATGCTAGTCAAAGCTACCTCGATATTTTTGGGCTGAGGCTGTAAACACTGCTTATTATATGCAAAATAGGGTTACCATTAGACCCATCCTTAAGAAAACACCTTTTGAACTCTACTTTAATAGAACTCCTAAGATCCCCTACTTTAAAGTGTTTGGTTGCAAATGTTTCATATTGAACACACAAGAAAACCTAGACAAGTTTGATGTAAAAAGTGAGGAAGGAATCTTTTTAGGTTACTCCTCTAGAACTAAAGCCTACAGAGTCCTTAATAAAAATAATTTGGTAGTCAAGGAGACCCTGCATGTGTCTTTTAATGAATCAGATCAGTTGGGTAATGCATCAACCAAGGATGATGATCAACCTCTAGATGATCCTTCAAATATACGTGAAGATACCATCTCTAGTGAACTTCCTAAAGACTTAAACTATACCAAAGATCATCCTAAAGATTTAGTGATTGGTGAAGTCTTAAAGGGAATTCAAACTAGATCATCCTTTAATAACCTTGCACTTAGAATGTTTGTTTCTCAACTAGAACCAAAATCTGTGAATGAAGCATTTACGAATGATTGTTGGATTATAGTTATGCAAAGAGAGTTGAATCAATTTGAAAGAAATGATGTTTAGTTCTTAACCCCGAATCTCAATCTATCATTGGAACAAAGTGGTTCTTTCGGAATAAGCTTGATGAATCAGGAAGAGTTGTAAAAAACAAAGCTAAACTTGTGGCTTAAAGCTACAATCAGGAGGAAGGAAAAGACTTTGACAAAACTTATGCTCTTGTAGCTAGACTAGAATCCATTAGAATGTCACTAGTTTTTGCTGCTCATATGGGATTCAAACTATTCCAAATGAATGTCAAAAAAGCATTTCTAAATGGGTTTCTAAAATAAGAAGTCTATGTGAAACAATCTCATGGCTTTGAAAGTACTAGTAATCCTAATCATGTTTTCAAACTTAACAAAGCTTTATACGGACTTAAACAAGCTCCTCGAGCTCAGTATGAAAGGATAAAAACTACTTAATAGAAAATGACTTTAAAATCGATTTAGTAAATCCAACTCAATTTACCAAAAGAAAAGACAATCAACTAATTTTAATTCAAGTTTATGTTGATGACATAATCTTCGGTGCTACTAATGATCTTTTGTGCCAAGAGTTTGCAAAAGTTATGCAGGATCAATTAGAGATGAGCCTGATGGGAGAATTAAAGTTCTTCCTAAGATTACAAATTGATTAGCTAGAAGACGGAATCTTCATTTCACAAACAAAGTACACAAAAGAGATTCTAAAGAAGTACGAAATGGATAACAAAAAAGGAAAAGACATACCAATGGCTACCACTACTCAACTCAAAGAATATGAGTCAAGTAAGTATGTAGATAAAAAATTATATAGAAGCATGATAGGATCCCTACTTTACTTTACTGCTAGCAGACCTGATATATTATTTAGTACTTGTCTTTGTGCTAGATTTCAAGTAAATCCTAAAGAATCACATCTAAATGCATTAGAAAGGATACTTAGATACCTACTCAACACTATTTACCTTAGTCTATTCTACCCCAAATGAGCCACACTTGACTTACTCTCCTTTTTTTTTTTGAAGTAGTAAGGATTGCTATCATGAACCGATAGCAATCCGGAGGGCAGTATATTTCTTATCAAAAAAGTATTACAAAGTAGATTCCCAACTATGTATGAGAGACCAGCACTCCTTTACAATATTCTCACATCTCACCGGTCTCTCCTGAAAGAGTTTGTCATTACGCGCCCTCCACACACACCACAAAGTAGCTGCCAAAGCCCCTAATGGCCGGCCAGGAGTGATGAACCTCTGCCATAGAGAGTCCCAGGAGGGGAGAGGTTCCAAACAAACCATCCTCCAGATCTTGTCGGTGACCAAACTTGACGAGAAAATGTGTGCTGCCTTGTCAGAGAACAAGCCACACAGAGGGCAGGCATTCAGGGTAGTCCCCATCCTTCTGTGCCTTAGATCACCAGTGATCAAACCTTCCCGTCTGCAAAGCCACAAGAATATCTGAACCTTCAAAGGGATTTTCAAGAGCCAAATCTTTCTGTCAACAGGATCACAATCCACCACATTATTTGATCTAACAATTTTTTCATACGTGTGCTACACTGAGAAGATACCCTGCCATCCGTATGTATCCGTCACATTCCTCGTCAGCTAAACCTGCTGCAGACCAGCCAGCAGATTCTGCCTCTCCTCCCACAGCCGAGTGCTAGCCCTGCATTGTTGCAGCTCTTCCAGCCACCAGCAATCTTCAGCATCAGACCACAAGCTACTAACTGTGGCTCCCTTGTCTGCAGTAGCTGCATAAGCTCTCGGGTAGGCCTTTCAGTATCCCCAAGTCAGACCACCGTTCATTCCACAAGTTGAAATTTCTGCCATCTTCGAGCGTAGGCTGCAGCAGATGCCAATAACTGCTGATTGCACTGATCACTGAATGCCAGAAAGGAGAAGGTTTCTTTGGCTGCAACCTTTGCAGACTGTTGTTTGATCCCCCATAGCTGTCCCTGACCAAATCAGCCATCAGCCCCTCCTTGCAGTCCAAGATTCTGATGGCCCATTTGATCAATAAAGCCTCATTGAAATCTTTGAGTGCTTTAATTCCCATACCACCAATTTCTTTTGGCTTACAGATCTTGCTCCAGCTGATGGGCTGCATGAAACCGCCTTCATGACCTGCTCCTTTCCAGAAGAATCTCTTCCTCATAGCATCGAATCTCTTCCAGATACACTTGGAGCCCTGAATATGCTAAAATAGAAGACCGGTATGGCTGTAATGACCGAATTGAGAAGGATCAATCTGCCACCCTTAGATAGAAATTTACTACTCCATCCTTTCAGTTTTCCATCAACCTTATCAAACAAGACATTCCAATCAGATTTTTTCAGTTTTGCTGCCCTCAGTGGTAATCCTAAGTACTTCAATGGCATCTTAGCTCAAGGTGACCCCAGTGTACCCTCCACTTCCAGTTGCTCCTGCTCACTCATGCCAAAATAGATCAATACAGATTTTTCCTTGTTCAAACATAAGCCTGAAATATCACCAAATATCTTCACCAATAAGCCCAGAGCATGTGCCGCAGGCTTGGATCCTTCAACAAAGAAAAACCAAATGATGCAGATTATGCGGGAAGTCAAACAAATCACAAGAATACTAGAGGAAAATGTAAATTTCTTGGAAATTCCCTAGTATCTTGGGTTAGCAAGAAATAAAATAATATTTCTCTATCCACAACTGAAGCTAAGTACATTAATGCATCGTTAGCATGTTTACAAATTCTGTGGATGAAATAAACACTTAGAGATTTTGGAGTTTTTTTTTTTTTTGAGAACAAAAGGAAAGCTATCAAGAATCGATAGCAACTAGGAATTTCTTTATTAAAGAATCATCATCTATCATTTACACCATCTTCCCCACTGATGTATGAGAGCCTTACATCATGAACAATACGCACTGCACATACAGGACTCCCCGTAAAAAGATGCTCATTTCTTGCCCTCCGAACGCACCAAAGGACAAAACATATAGATATTAGACATCACTTTCTTAGAGATTATTCCTTAAAGAAGGAAATAATCTTAGAATTCATTCAAACAAAACAATTAACTGATATCTTCACAAAACCACTAGCAAAAGAAAGATTTATATTAATTAGAAGAGCTTTAGGCTTAACAAGACTTGCTGAACTTTGATTGATGATTTTGTTTTGTTATAACTAAATTGATGATTTATTTTTTTATGTTCACTTGTAGCACATTACATTTTATTTCTATATTCTATGTATGGATTTCATATTTATCTTGCTTTGTAGTACTTTTATATGGGCACTGCAATATCATTTTGAGATATCATGTTCTTAGAATAATGTTGCCTATCTTGCTTATTGAAATCTGCTCTTATTTCTTTTGCATAGCAGCATGTTATGAATTTCATTAACATTTCAGAAAGGGGGACCATGATCTAACTGTTGAATTAATTACTTTATTCTTTTTGTTAATAACAAAGGGGGAGAAATAATTTAAATTTTACTGTAAACCATGCATAAATAATTATAATTTTGTTATTATCAAAAATGGGAAGATTGTTAATATCCTTGTTTTGATATAACAAAATTATGTTTTATTGTGAAATAATCGTTATAGGTTAAGTCAAATTTATGGTATGGATGCGTTATCATCACCATAGTCATTAAGGAAAGAAAAAGGCTTGAGACTTGAATGTTATCTTGAAGACCTTTCTTAAATTTTATTGAGTCTAAAAATATGTATGGAACCTAAAAAAGAAAAACAAATGTAAGCTTTTTCACAAATTTTTTTTCCCTATTATTGATCGATAAACCTATCCCTTTGATCAACCACGTATTGGTTGACCAATCAATTGTTTTAATCGATCAAATACCTTTAATAGTTACATTTCTTTTTGATTGATCAACCTATTTTATTTAATCGATCAAATTTACTTCAATGGTCGAATTTGTTTTGAAATCTCTGAGTCGATCAATTTTTCCATTTAATCTATTAATATAATTATTTAATCGACCAAATAACTTTTTGATCAACCAAACTTAATTTTGATTGACCAAATCTGTATTTCCAAAACTATCGAAAAGTGCCTATAAATAGGTCCAATGACCTCCCTCTCAAAAACACACCTCAAGAGCTTTCTAAGAGAAAAACACCTACTCTCTCTCTCTCATGTTTCGTGCCTCTATGCCTACAGCTACTGTAATCTAAAGTATGCTCGCTTTGTTGCGATTCATGAAAGCTTAATTTATTCTTTAATATTTCTGAGGTTTCATAGGAATGTTGTTATATTATTTTATTTCTATTGTTCTTGATATGGGATTACAAGTTGGATTGGAAGTCCCATTGTTCTTCTCTCTGTTAGGTGTAAGAGAAGACATTCCGTAAGAGGTTGTGCCACCCTCGTTGAAGTGGTACGTGTTAGTAGATTGACTAGCGTCAACTAGTCGGAGAAATCCTAAGCTGGGAGGCTTAGGTAGTGGTTTTTACCCAAAAGGGTTTTCACTCTAAATCATGTGTCATTTCTCTTGTTTGTGCATATATATTTTTGATCTATGGTAAATGTTTTAAAGTTAGTTTTTTTAAATAGATACTATACTATTCACCCCCCTTTGGTGTATACTTGATCCTTTAGGCTCCACTCGCACTCACAAAGGGGTTTTGCCAAATGGTTGGGTAAGAGAGTACAAAGGAACCTTGTCAATGCAAGGAAGAACCTTCTCCCTTATCCCCCCTTAAACAATCTGGCTCGATTGATTTAGGGAACACAAGTTAAGTATTGATTCTTGTATTTGGTAACTTTGAATCTCAAATCTTGATCATTTAATTAAGGCCTAATTCAATCAATGTTGCATTTCAACACTTCTCATTTGTGCCTTGCCCTTGTATGCGAGGAAAGAAGTCACTAAACCTCAACTTGTAGGTCCCCTACAACATCATCGTAAGCGGACCTCTTCTGCTCCCCTAATTCTCCCTTTCCCTTCAGCATCCAAGGCTAGAGAATCCCTTTCCCTTTAGCAACCAAGGCTAGAGAAAACCCCCATCTCGAGGATGACCCAATTGGTTTCCTCTAGAGATAAATGGCTACATCTAAGCAACACCAAAAATAGCAAGTAGAATTGATTAAGAAGACTCTACATGATATGCAACATCCACCACAACCAAGGTCACTACGAGATTTTAATGATCCAGCCACACTCCAAGTGCAGCTATATGTTCAATTACCTGCAGATAGGGATGAATTTGCACTAATGCCCAATGTTATAAGTCCAATTCAAACTTATTCTCATGGCAACTCACATGAAGACCCCTTCCAACATCTTGAAGACCTGTACCAAATTGCTAAAACTATCCGACATAGAAATGTTGACCTTAGATTAGTCCTTATGGAGCTATTCCCTTTCCCTGTAAAGGATAAAGCTTCACATTGGTTCAAAACAATTTCTAGGCCTATTCATACTTCAGAAGAGCTCCGATCTGAATTCCTCCAGAAATTCTTTCTGATTGACTGAACTAACGCTATGCGGCGTGTAATCACAACTTTCTCCCAATCACCTAGAGAGAAGTTGCATGATGCTTGGGAGAGGTCCCAAAACCTTCGCCGAAACTGCCCCCACCATGAGGTGCCCACTAGCATCTCACACAAATATTCTACCATGGGTTAGATGACACCCATAAGTACTTAGCTGATGCTTCTACTGGAGGTAACTTTCTTGCCAAGGATGAAGACAATGCATTCAAATTATTTGAAATCTTGGAAGAAAACTCAATGACTGTCATGTCTATGAACCAATTCAACAAGTCCAATCATCCTAAAGCATCTATTAATGAGGTTCAACTTGAGTCTGTTCATGCTAACATGAACCTCATTGCATCAAAACTTGACAAGGTGGATTTATTGGAGAAGAAATTGAATGAGTTGATTCAAAACCAACATACCACTTCCATTGCTGCACCTTCTTCCTCCCAAGCCCCTTCTAATAGAACTTATGTTCTCGCTCGGGATTCACTTTCTTCTTCACGGGCCCATTTTCTTTAGGAGCCTATGAACAACCTAGATTTAGTCCACATTAACCAAGGTTATGCATATTCCCTTGATTTAAACTCCTTTAATGGATCTACTTCTATGATATCTTTGTCCCATGAAGATGTTAATGCAATACAAGCATATGGATGCATCAACCCATACTCTATGACCTATAACCTTCGATGGCACCAGCATCCAAACTTTTCCTGGACAGAAAACAACCCACAATCAAATCCATCTACTCAACAATAGCCTAGACCTTACATGACTTAGGCATCGACATATCAAAGGCAGCCGTTGTAACAACCACAATAACAACAGCCACAAGTGGCCAACCAAATGGAAAACATGACCAAGACTTTGATGCAAATGATGGAAGCCTTGGCAACTCAGAACCAAAACATGCAATCACAAATTAATCAACTCTTCAAGGAGACTAGAGCCCATGGAATTCTATCATCCCAGCTCATCCCAAACCATAAAAACTTTCAAAACCCAATTGCCCAACCCAAACCCAACAACCCTCAAGGACAGGCTCATGCCATAGTACAAGCACCTGGTATTCCTACACAACCTAGTCCACTACTTCCAACACCTATTTCTTCTACTCCTCCCCCACCACATGGACCACATGCTACTGCAAATGCCATTACTTTAAGAAGTGGAACTACCATGAAAGATCATCCCCAAAGAAAGGATCCAGGTCCATCTTGACCCCCTTCTCAAGATGGTTCTTCTGATTTTGATAAAGAGCCACCCAAGGTGACTAAGACAAAAGACAAATGAAAACAACCCATCATTATAAACTCAGAGATTCCTATACCCTTCCCCAAGGCTTTAACAAGAGAAATTAAGAAGAAAACTAAGAGTAGAAAAGATCCTAAGGACTTCAAATCCATGTTTAAGGTAGTTCATGTAAAGGTCCCCCTCCTCGATGTCATATATCATATTCCCCTGATCGCCAAATTTTTAAAGGATTATTGCACACCTAGGTGAAACACAAAAGAGAAGACTAAAGAGGTGGTCTTGTCTCAATAGCCAAGTGCAGTTATATTGAGTGATTTATCGCCTAAACAAAAGGACCCTAGAGCCCCATTAATCTCCTACAAGTTGTATGATGCTCCATTTGATAGGGACCTTTTAGACCAAGGATAATCAATCAATTTGACTCGCATAGCAGTTTATGAAAGATTTCGATTTAGGGAACTAAAGCTAACTGCTGTTACAATCCAATTAGCAGATCGATCTATCAATGTACCTCAAGGAATAGTGGAAAATGTGATTGTTAAAGTCAATGGATTTTGTTTTCAAGCAGATTTCTTTATTTTAGATATGGAGGTTCCCACAGATCCTCACAATGCACCTATTATCTTAGGTTGCCCATTCCTAGTGACCGCTCAGGCTAACATAGACTATGCATTGGGATGCATGGAAATGATGGTCAAAGGTCAAAAGATAAAAGTAGATATATTAAGGGCTAAGAAATTTAAAGAAAATGATTCAAAAGGTGAAATTGAAAATAGCATGTATATGGCCCTAATCCAGGATGAATCAGATCAGCTTGATACTTTTACCTCCCAACATAGAATTTGATTCCCAACCTTACTTGGATGAATTAGATCAGGAATCCCCCTATGAGAGAGACATACAAGAAATTGCAGAACTTCTGGGGATAACATATGAGGAATTGTCTAAGCAATCAAGGAATTCAACAAAACCATGAGATTTTAAGGAATAATAAATTGATTTAATGAAAGAAGAAATAATTTTAGGGGATGAAATTTCACATATTACAAATTTTCATGGGGAAGACATTGCTAACCCAATTAAGATTAAATCAACTAAGAACTCCATTTGTGAGATTGAACAAAGAGATCCTCCCAAGACTGATTTTGATTTAAGACCCAATTCTTAAAAAATAGCCTATGTACATGGAGTTAAGTTTACATTGTCCAGCAACCCCATTAAGGTCGAGGATGACTCTAAAGATGAGGATCATATCTGTAGCAATCCAATCAATCATGAGCAATCCTCAATGAGCTTATTAGCTTGGTCTCTAATGAAGGGATCCCACTTGACTTGGGCCTACCCCACACTACTATTGCTTATTCTAATGACCTAGGATATTTTATTTTTACTGACTTCACAATGGGAACTGAATCCACATCTACTCCCACTACACTTGATCCTTAACCTTCTTTCCCCCTCCATCAGGGTCCTGAGAGGCCCATTTCTGAATTTGACAATCTATAATTGAGTAGACCTGTCTCTGTACCTACCATTTCAGAACCTAACCTCCAATATCCTTTGATTGAGAAAAATGCAGAATTTCTATATATAATAGATTGGGGAGGAAATTATCAACCTACAACATCAAATAAATGTCTTGAATCCGAAGAGGAAACAATCACTACTGGGGAAGACACACTTGATGATTTTGACTCAAGTTACTCTATTCATTCTGATGAAGACTTTGAGGCTTTTGGCACTGAATTTCCTTTCTATGAGGCTCTAGCATTATCTTCATATGACTTGTAGCCTGGAGAAATTATGATCTTTGACATGACACAACAATTTCTCGAGCCGTACCTAGACCCATATGACCTTGACTCAAAATGTAACTTGGACTTTAATTTTCTTCCTCCTCTCAATCCTCTTTTTTTGTGGAATTGGATCATCGGTAACTTCCATGACCAAAATCAACAACACGAACCCAGTTACCAGATTCCCTACGCACCTTCTACCAGTCCACACCGAGGGCTGAAAAGACCATTTAGTGTTGAATTACACCACCATTTGGTATGTATTTATGAACTTTGATTTCAGGGCCAAATGCTCACTTACTATTGTTTTCAAGCTCAGCCCTTTCTTTTGTAATCACTGATCCATCTTCAGTTGAGCTTCGCCCAATTGGAGGCATAAAATTTCAGCATATTTCTATAAAAAGTTCTCATTTTCTTCTCTAGGTATTGGAAGTAATCACAAGTAGAACAAATTCAGGTGATATCTATTCCTTTATGACTCTATTTTAAATTTTGCATGAGGGCATGCTCATGTTTAGGCATGAGGGGATGGGTAGAACAAAAGGTCAAATATTTTGCCAATATCTAGAATTTTCCATTTCTTTCAAAAATACTTGAAAATTTTAAAAAATTAGAAAATGCTAAATATATATATATTTCTATTTCTAAGCTTTGTATGGAGTTTACCTTAAAAAAAAAAGAAAAAAATAAACAATGTTGAAAAATAAAAAAAATTACATTGTATAAAGTTTATCTTTAAAAAAGACAAAAAAATGCATATACACAAAAATAACAAAAAAATAGACTGAGTGAAGATAAGAATGATAGGTATTAAGAAGTCACCAACTCTAGGAAAAACACAATTAGGGTTTTGTCGCTTAGACTCTTCAGGTCCAGCAACTTAATTAATCTAGGTGTCCACTACGATGTGGATTTATTTTAAGTCCTTGCCATCTTAAAATAAACTTGAAAATGCTAATAAATTGGGATGAAAAGTATACGGCTTATCAACCCACACCCCCTACTTTAAAAGTCTTGAAAGTCTAAGCATCTACATAAAAATCACACTGACACATTATTGGAAAGTAATTACAGGAGCTAGAGAGCCATTAAACATATAGGAGTAGTATGGTGGGCAAGTTGTCATGGGTTGATGCCCCATTGGCCATTTGTGCAAAGACCAACTACTAAATCTAATCTCTTTGACCATTGCCTTTAGGTACATCTAAGACTAGGGAAGCCACCTAATAAGAGAAAAATTAGAAACACCAAAAAAATGATATATGCAAAAAAATAGAAAGTAAAAAAATTATAGTTGCGAAAAAAAAAGAAAAATAAGAAAAAAGCAGCAGAAAAAAATTATTATATAAGGCAAAAAAGTAAACATAGCCACACCAGCACATAAGCATGGCTGGAAAGTCGTGGGTTGATGCCCCATTGGCCGTTTGTCTAGACCCCAATCCTCACTCTCTTACCATAAATAAGATGAAGTGGGGAAGTAGAAATAAGCACACCTATGCAAAAGCAGTAAGGATAAGCTACTTGGTCAAAAAGATAGACTTAAAGGTAGCACTTTTCCACTGGGTTGCCTGGAGTTTAAGGCTACTTAGAATCCATTACAACCACCTTCCAATGAGTCACACTTACACTCAATGGATGCTTAGTACTTTCGAGTCTTTTGAATCTTGGGTGGATTGGGTAGCCAAAGGAAAGTTACCCCAAAACCCTAAACAAAAACCAAAGAAAAGCATTATTTTTATGAGAGAAAAGAGAGAAAGAGAGAAAAAGTATAAATAAGGTAAGGAATTGAGGGTTTGTATTATGGCAGACAACTAGCCATTATTGAGTCTCTGAGGATGAAATCCTAAGTATTAATTCTCAGGGTTGGTGACAACTGAATACCTAGAAGTCCAACTCTTGAATCAATATGTTTCTAATAAAGTCCAAAAGAAAAAGAAAACAAAAAAATTCAAAAAAGAAGGAAAAGAAAAAAATTAGGGTTCTAATCTATTATGCATTCAATTGCTAAGCACTAGCAAGATTTAGGCATAGGGGTATGATTGCATAGCAATCATAGGACCTAATTTGACTAAATTAAGCTAATAACCTAATCTACATTTTATAAATATTGCTTCCATTACATGCACTGCATGCATACTAGCATATGTACATTCTTTACTCTAATTTTGTCATTTTATGACCCATTGGGTAATATTGAAATTTATGCATATAAGACCATAATCTTGGAGCAACAGTTCGAATTAAAGGATGTAGAGAAGCCATCTCTACAATTTAAAGACAAGGAGAAGCAGCCAACAAGAGAGCGAGAGACAAGCACATGCAAAGCCAGGGCAAATTCATACAAGACCTAGACAAGCCCATGCACATACCCTCACACACCCACTCATTCAGACACACCTATGTGCACTTACATTTAATACACCAACACACGTGTACACACTACGCTTCACATACACTTATACACATGTACACATAAATTGCACATCTCTACACCTATTTAACCCACACACATCCACTAACTTACCACCCAATTAGAGCCCAATTAGGACCAACCTATCCATAATAAAATCCCACACAATTGCTTGGCCCAACACCCACTTTTGCTACACATTTTCCATACATTTTAGTACACCAATTTCAACCTACACACTAGCCCAACACAACACAAGCCCACCTCACCACCTTAACCGCCTGCCCTAATCACCTAGCCACCCAATGACACCCTTAAACCCATATTAACCCCTAAGACACCTTAACCCCTCCCTAATCCTACCGTAGGTGCACACACTCTCTAGCCCCCTCTAGAACATTCTCTACCCCTTAAGTTATACCCCTTTATTCTACACCAAAAACTCACCTAAGGTGCACCTTACCTTAAGCCACATCTAGAAAAACCCAACCCCGTAGCTAAAACAACACCTCCAATTCCATTCTATCTTAGGCAGCACCTTCCCTCTCCCCATTCTCTCCATGCTCCTCACCTTCATCTCCTCCATGAACTTCTACCTTAAAAGCTCCACAACCATTTCTAAAGGCTACTTATGCCCACTTAGCTTCAGTGTTCTCTTTTTGAAGAGGTGATAGGCCTAGTGCCAACGATTCTCCTGACCTCCTAATAAGCAATCTTGCCCACATTGGAGATGCCACCTAATTCTCTCTACCTCCATTCTCCTTTTACGTTCTTAGTACATTGGTTTCAATACTTGCTTAGTAGAATAGCTCTTTCTTTTCAAGCATTTCCTTACTTCCTCTTTAACTTTTTATCTTACCTAGTAGTTGGTGATATACTCTCACACACACTCTCACATGCCACCCTCACTCACCACCAATATACACACATTCACTCCCCTTGTTTTCTTTTTGCTTTGTTTAAATCAGCCTGGGAATCAATACTCAAGGCCTTGTTTCTTTTTATTTCTTATTGTCCTTTCAATTCCATAAGTCTGAGACAACCTTGGTTTTCTCGTTGATTGTCATTTTCCTTTCTTATGTAACTTCTCTTTATGTTAAAAGTTGAGAGTTTAATCTCATGTTCTCATATTTTTACATTAGTTCTTATTCCAAAAAGAAAAAAAAAGTAAAACAAGCAAAAGACCAAAAAGATTTAGTTTGTGGTGTTGTGTTCTGCTCCTAATACAAAAAAGCACAAAAAATACAAAATGAAAAGAAGAAAAAGATAATAATATTAAGAGATTGACGTAAGTGAGAGTGGACTAAAATTGCTTCCCTAAGGAATCGACTGGGACTCACCAAATCTAACGTCAAAATTTGATTAGTGGTCTCATTATGAAATTAAATGATTAGAGGACAGGGGTGCAAAAGATAAACTACAACGATGACTAAAACGATTCCATCTTGTGCACCTAGGTTCCTCTACGTTATCACCCTACATTAACCATACCCTTTCATAACCCTTAACATGGCACCAATTAACCTCCACCATCCATCATAAAACCTAATCCTAGCCCTCCATGAGCCTCCACGCCACCTAACCCTAGAACCACCTAAAGTTGGAGCCACTTCTACCCTAACCACCCCCTTCCTATGTCTATATAACCACCACCAAAACCCATCCTTGGCTAGATTTAATTTACACCTATATCTACCTACATAGTCGACCAAAGGAGGAGGGAGGTTGAAGGTGATTAAGGAGGCTATCTTGCCTCCTTGGTGTCCACTATCTTCTTTCCTCTTCCTTGGTTCAAAGCCAAGGATCAACCCTATCTCAAAGGACAACCAGGCAGGAGAAAAAGAAGGGTGGATGTCCACCCTTGGACGAGGCTAGAAGGGAGAAGCATCTTGGAGCATTTCTCCCTAAGGAGAAGAGCCAAAGAGGATTAATAAGTAGGTTCTCGCGAAGAAAAGCTAGGGTTTTGAGAAACTCGTCATCGTAGTAGCAAAACTTGCTATCAAATAAAATTTTATAGAAACTCGAAAGGGAGTCCTGGGTCAAACACGAGGAGGCAACATTTATTTCTTGAAATCTACACTTCAATTTGTTTCTTTTTGTTTTTAGGGTTTTGTTGTTTTTTTGGTATTTTAGGAGAATGATAAAATCACTTGAAATAAAGAGAGTAAAGAGATGAACCACAACTTGATAGCTTGAAGTGAAATAAAGTTTATTACAATAACAATAAACTAAACAAACTAAAAGAGATGAGGGTGAGAGGAAATCTCCCAAAGCGGATGTTTGGAGAGATTACGGTGCTTGGCGGTAGCTTGGATGAAAGAGGAGAGATGTTGGACATTGGGGATGAGGCGCAGGATGAGCCCAGGTAGAGGAAAGCTTCACCAAATTGGGAATGGGGATGAGCAGGTGGAGGTAATTGTCTACCTGAATGGAGGTGAGGGGACGGCTCTAGGATTCCCTATGAAGGTGGTAAGAGGATGGTTGAGTATTTGGTGGATGGATAGGACTCTACACTGGTAGCGAGCCTTTGGAGCTTGAGAATAGAGCTCTTAGAAGCTTTGTAGGCTTCTTGGAGCTTTGGAGTAGGTGGGAGTAGAATAGGTAGAGATGAGGGCAAATGGGGAGATGAAGGTGGGTTTATATAGTGGTGGAGAAGAAGCTTTCCATGCATAGACAATCAGTGACATCCGCAATCGTCGCTAAAGATTTGCCCTAGCTGTCGCTGAAGATCCACATAGCGCTACAGGCATGCGCTACGTGCTGCCTTGTCTTGCGCGCGTGCGCCGACAATGCATGCTTCATTCGTACCTGTCGCTCACATGTGCTAGCACGATGAGTTGCGTTGGCGATGCATGCGTTGCTTCCAATTGAGCGATTGGGGGGGCTTTACAGGTTTCAAACCTGCACCCCTCCTTTAAGAGTGGATGCCTCAACCAATATGCCACACTAGCACATGAGTCGAGAAGAGCAGTTGCAGGTGTGCGGTGGAGGCTTCTCAGCTATTGGATTTTCATCCAATGGCTGAGACGCATGTTGGAAGGCCTTTGAAGGGATGTTGGGTGATGTTGGCTACTCTGGATGGTGCCACATTGCACCATCTAGACTGTCCATATTTCTTTGCTTGCAAAAGATTCAATGGTGCTAGGATCGAAATGATTTTCGTGTTGCCGGACTACGATCGTCGCTCTGGATTCATCCGTTCAGTTAGATTTTGCATTTGAGGCTTTGAAATGTCATGCCCTGTCTCCTAGCCATAATAATGTAGGTATTATTGTACAATTTATACACATTATACTAAATGTAGTATGATGAATGTTATGTAGTACTTATACTATCGAATGCAATGCTAGGCTTAGGAACTATCATATGTAAGCATTTAATCATGAATACATGCATGTTTATCATACCTTCATGCTTATCTTTTGCTAATCCCTAGCAAAATTGACGTAAATGCTATGTATAAAAATAGAATCATCTTAGGCAAGATTTGTTGATTGCATTAGAAAATTTCACGAAGAACCTAATTACAAAAACTCAACAATGCTCAGGTGCCTGCTAGAATGCAGACCACCCAAATCCTCACCTTATTTTGAGAAGGGAAGATACTTTTTTTTTTTGCTTTTTCTTCTTTTCTAATTTTTTTGGAATTTTGGAGTTAAGAGTTTCAAGATAACTTTTTAGGGCTACCCGACTCACCCAAGACTAGAAAAGGACTCTAAGTGCTAAGCATCTTGTAAACGAGTGATAGATTCACTAGGCAGCCGTTAAAATGAACTTCAAGTTTCTATGACCCTAGGTGATCTTAAGAGTTTTTGCCTAAAGGTTTATCTTTCCGATTGGTAGCTTTCTCCCTACCTTTTTTATTTTTGTATGGGGTCAACACAAGGGTGAACCCTATATATCTCTCCAGTTTATTCTACTTCCCCTCTTCTTCCCTAAGTGTTTTGGGAATTATTTGTGCATTTTTATGAGTTAGGCTTTGGATAATCAGCCAATGGGCTGTTACCCACGGCAACTTGCTAGCCATACTCAAGCGGTCAAGTGGGTCAAGTGTGGTTTATTTTTATTTTTTTATTTTTTTCTCATTTTTCTATTTTTCTATTTTTTTTCTTTTTATTTCTGAGCATCATTTTTTTTCTTTTTCTAAGTAGGTAGCTTCCCTGATCTAAGATTCACCTAAAAGTAGTAGAATGAGTATGGTCATGCTGCTGGGCTCTAGACAACCGACCAATGAGCTATTACCCACGACAACTTGCCAGCCATACTACCTTAGAAAGTTCATTAGCTACCTAATTTTTGTAAAAACTGTCGAAAAGTGAGTCAATGCAAATAGTGTGTAGATGCTTAGACTTAAAGTCCCCTCAAATCAGAAGGCAGGTAGATAAGTCGTGTACTTATCACCCCAATTTATTAGCCAAATTAGAATAAAATTACTTGGCAAGGACTCGAGACCAAGTCCACAGTTGAGTGGACACCTAGGCTGATTAAGCCTGAAGACCTGAAGAGTCTAAGTGTTCAGGTCCTAAAGTATCATTTCCTAAGGTTCGCAACTCCTAATGCCTAAGTTCTCTTCTCCTAACTCTAGTTTTTTTTTAAATAACAGGAGATTACTGTTATGGGTTGACAACATGATTAAATCACAAAGTATCCAGCCCCCAATGCCTAACTAATGCAATGTCCTCGTTGAAAATAAAAGTGTACAGAAGGGCAGAATAGGAAGAATATCACCTAAATTCTGTGAAACTTTGGTCAGCTCCAAATAGTCTATACATGTGCTGAGTTTAGTGCCTTCAGTTAGGCGATGTCCGGCCAACAGAGACTAGGGCAAGGTGAGAGCAACCTTGTCTATGATGGGTTCAGGGAGAACATGGTCAACGAAGGGTTTGAGACATTGCCCGTTGATCTTGAAGGAATTACCTATCTTTGGGTCAGATATTTCGACGACCCCATTAGGAAAATCTACTCAGTAATGAATGGGCCATTCCACTTAGACCTAAGCTTGTTGGGAAAGAGCTTAAGTCAAGAATCAAAAAGCTAGACCTTCTAGTTCGGCTCAAAGCTCTTACGGGAAATCATCTGCTCATGAAGAGCTTTGGTCCTTGCCTTATAGATTCTGGCATTCTCATAGGAGTCATTTCTAAGCTCCTCCAACTCAGATAGTTGGAGTTTCTTGGTCTTCCTGACTAGGTCATGATTGCATTTCTTGATGGCCCAAAATGGCCGGTGTTCTAATTTTATGGGGAAGTGACACACCTTACCAAACACCAGATGGAACGAAGACATACTGATAGGCATTTTGCATGCCATATGGTAAGCCCAAAGAGCATCATACAGTTTATGGGTCCAACCCTTCCTATCAAGCCTAACCATTTTCTGTAGAATGTTCTTGATCTCCCGATTAGAGACCTTAGCCTGTCCGTTCATTTGGGGGTGGTAGGGTGTGGAAATTCAATGATTCACCTCATATTTTTCCAATAAATTCCTGAACTAGGCATGAGTGAAATGCATGTCACCATCACTGATAATGGTCTGAGGAATCCCGAACCAACTGAAGATAGTTTTCTTCATAAAATCGATGACCACCTTGTGGTCATTAGTCCGAGTGGGAATTGCCTCATCCATTTGGACATGTAATCCACAACAACCAAAATATACTGGTGTCCAAATGAAGGAGGAAAGGGTCCCATGAAATCAATGCCACAAATGTCAAAAATTTTGATGGGATGTATCAGGTTTAGGGGCATCATGTCTCTCTTGGCCATGTTCCCGAGTGTCTGGCATCGGGTGCATGACCTTGAGAATTTCTGGGCATCCTTAAATAACAACAGCTAGTAGAATCCGAATTGCAAAATTTTTGTCGTCGTCTCTTTCCCAGAAAAGTGTCCACCACATGCAAATGCATGGAAAAACTCAAGTATACTATGGAACTCATTCTTCGGGATGCATCAGCGAATAATCTGGTCGGCGTTGATGCGATATAGCTCGAGATCATCCCAAAAATAATATTTGGCCTCAGACATAAGTCTATCCTACTGTTGCTTAGTCCAATCTTGGGGGATCTGACCAATGGCCAAATAATTAACGATATCCATAAACCAAGGTGCTTAGATACCCGAGACTGTAAGGATAGCCTTATCTAGAAAAGTGTTAGAGATAGGGATATTCGAATGAGGAGAATCAATCAGGATTCTCGAAAGGTGATAAACCACTACGTTTTGTGTCTTGGATTTGTCTTTGATTTGAAGATCAAATTCTTGAAGTAAAACAATCCAATGAATAAGCTAAGGCTTGGCATCCTTTTTGGCCAAGAGTTGTTTCAAGGCCGAGTGGTTGGTGTAGATAATAGCATGAGAACCTAAAAGATAAGTCCTAAATTTTTCCAAAGCAAAAACTACAGCTAACAACTCCTTTTTAGTAATAGTGTAGTTCCTCTAGGCCACGTCCAGAGTCTTGCTAGCGTAGTAGATAACAAAGGTCTTCTTATCTATTTTCTCACCCAAGAAAGCCCCGATCGTAAAATCAGATGCATCAGCCATAATCTCAAATGGGGCTATCCTAACCGATGATTGCAACACCGAGGCATAGGTGACTGCCATTTTCAATAAATCAAATGCCTTGTGGCATGATTCATCAATCTTGAACAACGTGTCTTTGGCCAAAAGGTTACTCAAGGGTCAAGCAACCTTTGAGAAGTCCTTGTTGAATCTTTGATAAAAACCCACATGACCCAAGAATGACCGGATTTGTTTCATGGATGTGGGTGAAGAAAGTTTAGAGATGCCATCCGCCTTAGCCTTATCAACCTCAATTCCCCAATTAATGACCACATGACCCAAGACAATGCCTTCTTGAGTCATAAAGTGGCTCTTTTCCTAGCTAAGGACCAATTGTGTCTTGATGCATCCCTTGAGGATCAATTCCAAGTTAGCTAGTCATGACTGAAAGGAATCTCCCAAAATGGGGAAACCATCCATGAACACCTCAAGACAATCTCCCACCATGTCAGAAAAGATGGCCAGCATGCACCTTTGAAAAGTCGCGAGTGCATTGCAAAGCCCGAAAGGCATCTTACGGAATGCGAAGATTCCATAGGGACATGTGAAAGTTGCCTTTTCCTGATCTTTAGGATGGCTAGGAACTTGCTTATATCCCGAATAACCATCCAGGAAGCAAAAGTACTTTTGTCCAGCCAACCTTTCTAGGATTTGATCAATGAATGGAAAAGGGAAATGGTCATTTTTGGTGGCTATGTTCAGCTTCCTATAATCAATACAAACTCTCCAAGTAGAAGCTGAATGGGTGGTGAAAGATTCCCCTTTCTCATTAGTCATGACGGTAACCCCCGCCTTTTTGGGCATAATCTGAGCAGGGCTAACCCATGAGCTATCTAAGATCTGGTAAATAATTCCTACATCGAGCCACTTGATTATTTCCTTCTTAACCACTTCTCGCATATTAGGGTTTACTCTCCTTTGCATTTCGCGAGAAGGGCGGGATCAATCTTCCATGAAAATACAATGATTACAGTAAGATGGCTCGATCCCCCTAAGGTCGTGGATGGTCCAACCAATTGCCTCTTTATTCTACTTAAGGACCTTAATCAATCTCAATTCTTTCTCCTTAGTCAAATCAACACTGATAATCACAGGGAGTATATTCTTAGGTCCTAAGAACTCATATTATAAATTCTTAGGCAATGGTTTCAATTCTAGTTGAGGTGGGTTCAGTATAGAGAGTAAGTAGGATGCTAATGAAGAGTCATAAGGACAGTCCAGTGGAAGAGGTTGGGAGTGAACAAAATCAACAACCTCTTTAGAGTGTGGCAAGTCTGCCACAGAGGGTTGTGGGTTAGGTTTGTTAGTGTTGGTCGAGTCCTCGAGTACATTGATTGACATACATGTCTCAACATTGAAATCATGACCTTCAATCTCCTCAATAAATCCACAATCCTCAAATTCTTTTATCACCTTTAACATATCAAGTATCAATTTCCTATCTCCAAAGGCAATCTTCATAGTACCGCTCTCACAACTGATGTTGGCCATGACAGTAGCTAGGAACGGGCACCCTAGAATGATGGGCGTGTGATGCAGCGGATCTGCACGCATAAGGGGTTCGATTTTGGAAAACCCATCATCGTAGTTCGATTCACAAGAAAATCCATCAATCAGAAAATATTTATAACTGAAACTCGAGGTGAGTCCTAGGTCGAACACTGGGAGGCGAACATTTCATTTGAAAAATATGTATTTCGCTTTATTTCTTTTTTTGTCATTTTTTATCTTTAATAATTTATTTTGTATTTTTAGCAAGCAAAAGATTAGGTCGATGAATTTTTATCTAACTAATCTACTTGCAAAATATAAGAGAGAGAGAGAGATAATCACATATATCTCAACAACATTTCTACAACTATAAAAGCGGAAAAACTACACTAGAAAGCAGTAAAGATAGATGGAGATGAGAAGAATTCCCCTTGATAGTCGCTCGGAGGATGACTCACTCTGACGCCACTTGGAGGAAGGTGGTGAGGAGCGAGATGAACGAGGATGAAGAGCGAGGCAGGACTGCATCGTGGCGAGGATCTACTTCCCGAAGTAGGTGAGAAGACGGCCACGGGATGCTCCACGAATGGGGATGAGGGGAGGGAAAAATATTTGATTTTCTACTCTAGAGGAGCATCCGAGGCTTGAGACAAGCTCTTTCTAGAGCCTTGGAGGTGGTGAGAGGAAGAAAAGAAGAGATAAAGAAAAATGGGATGGGTAGGTAATAATAATAGAAATATAATAGATGGTGGCAATGCTTGTGTGATGTGTTCGTTGTAGTAATGTAACACTAAGAGTGTCAAAGTGGTGAGTTAGGGCGAGTACCAGTCATTACAACCATTATTATCATTTGCTTATTTATCTAATTTTTACTAGTTTTGTTCCAGGTCGTTCACTGGGAGGCAATTTATTGAATTACATCGGTCACTCTTTGATCTCAAAATTATCCTCTAATTCCAAAAAGAAACTTAACATCTTATTAAAGAATAAATGAATATAAAAATGGTTTGCCTACTTACTAAAAGTTAATTATAATGCTTGTAAAAATTAACTAACTAAAAACAAGCATCAAACAATCTATTACTATACTCTAAACTATGTATTTACAAGTTATACTATTGATACTAACATGATAGTACGTAATACAATAAGATGCCATAGTGAAAACTTATATTACTAGTCTGTTATCTACAGTAACATATACAGTAGTTTTAATAACAAACATAAGCGTCGCTAAATCTCAGAAAACACTATATACAACCTAAGGAGGGAAAACTGAGGTCTTTAGCGACGTTAATGGTGTCATTTTATTCTGTTAGTAATTATATAAGTTTACTTATACAAATAATAGGGCTATACTACGTGTACATATGTATATCTTTTTCTGTTATATACACTTAAGTCGTCATTAGCTTTTATTAAGCAAATTCAAAACGTGTTTAATTTGCGGGCACGGCATTCGAGGGATACACAGCACCTAGAAGGTAGGACCAGACCTCAAATAAGCATGCCCTAATCTTTAATTAGGTGGCTTAATTAAGCTTTCAGACTCGACGCAGGACCTTAACCATGCGTCACACATACTCATGCTCGGGCCCCCGCCCCCACGCACAATCGCAAACTCATCACAATGCACAGACGGAATGCTCAGATCATATGCCCAATGGTAAGCGGATCCTGTATGTATAGGCAGTGTTTCGGGCGCCCGGCGCCTGTGACGACTGCCTCATTGAAACACGAATTCTTCTTATGACGCTGCGTGCGATTTGCAGCGCACGATGTGGTGCTATTCGAGCACCACATCTGCGCTGGAAATCGGGCGCAGCTGCGCCTGGAGGCGAATTTGGCCCTCGATTTGAGGGCAATAAATTATTAAAAAAAATAAAATAAAATATGGACAATAAATTATTTACATAAAACTACATAATTGTTTAATTAATTTTGAATTTTAATTAGGTTTACTATACAAATAAACTAATTAAAGTAGGCTATTTGTACAGGCTAATTTAGGTGCTTAATTGGTTAATTACTTATAAATTAGTTAGTAAATGGTCTAATTGACCTTAAACAGATTTAAATTACATACTTAAGTATTTTATACATATTTTTATTATATTTTTACGAATTTATTTATGTTTTATTTAAGTTAAAATAGCAATTCTTGGCTGTTTAAATTAAAACTAAGCTAAAAGTAACTACAATAGGTATAAATATACTTTAACTAGCTTAAATTACTTACTATATATATTAACCTAGGTCTATAGATTTACTTAACTTAATTATAACTCTAAATTATTCGTTTAGCTAATTTAATCTATAGTATAGCTGTTACTGAGTAAATATAAATCAGTATATGTATATATACATAATTCAGTAATTATATACATAATAATTCAGTATTTATACATATATTTACATAGATTACATATGTATATAGATATATATATAAGTTTATACAGTATACATTATATATATGTATCTATACTTACATAATTATTCTGTATATTATAGTTATAGTAGTATGGATATATATATAGTAATAGATTTAAGAATGTACAATTAGGCTTTAGTAGGAAGTTAGGAAGAAGGATTGATTAAATTTTAATTTTCATTTTGTTTTAAACAGCAGCTCCAGCCACTGTCAGAGAAGGTGAGAAGATGAGAGTGTGTTGCTGTTAATTGCTATTTTGCAGTGGCTTAAGCCACTGTCAAATGGGCTAACTGCTGCTGCAGTTAGTTCATTTGAAGAGGAGAATGTGTTCTACAGATGAGAGGGGAATTTAGAGAAGAGGGGAAATGTAGAGAAGAAGGGAAATGTAGCTGCAAGATGCAGCATTTCACTGTACAACTGGGAGTAAAAGACAATCAAAACAAAGTAAAAATTAGAGAGATGAAATCCAAATCTGACAAGGGTTTAAATCTCACGAAAATCACACAAGATTTCAATTCAAATACCCAAAAAGAAGCCCTCATCAAAAGCATCATTTCAGATTAAAACAACAAATACACTGAATTAGCTCTTCCTAATGCTATAGACAGCATGAAGGAAGAACTAACTCAGTCACTTAAAACCACTACATCCAATCCCAGTTTCTTGCAACCTTAAGGAGTATGGAGAACTCCTTAGGTTAGGAAATCACCATACAAAAATAATTATCAAAATAGATGGTGTATGGCAATTCTGAAGTAGCAAATCAGAACTAAGAATGCATTAAGGGAATTCATAATAGCTTGCAAATGCATTCAAATCAAAGCAAAAATAGATTCATGAATGGCTCTTCTGAGTTGTTCTCTATCACCAGAGAACTTCTCAGAGTCCTTGCCAGCAAGAAAACCTAATTCTCTTCAATCTGTCAGATCTGGCAAGGCATTTCAGAAAGTAAAAAATTCTTCGAAATCCATGTTAAAAATGAATCTGACAAACTGAAGCATTCAATCTAAAATCAAGGGGCCTTTGTGAACAAAAATGGGGTGAGTGAGAAGCCCCAAAGGTGCTTGTGACGCCAATTTCAGATCTGAGGTTGTACACCACCAGATCTGAAATTGGATCAGGGTGTGTGGGTGAATGATGAGAAAAACCGTTGTTAAAAAAAATAAAAATTAGAATTGGATTGTGGAAAACAAAACATGAAGAGGGAGATGATAAACGCCAGTTTATCGTCATCTTTATGCTTTAAAACTAACCTAGCTCTTAGGATTTTACTCCGTAAACGGGTTTTTGGGTTGCATTTAGGCATAAATTAGGATAGGCATGCATTGCATTTTTTATTGTCGTTTTAATGTGTTTTTGTGAGTGTTAGGGATATACAGATGCACAGATCCCTAAAACCCTAGCACTCAAGAAGGCAAATGGTGAAGGAGAAGCCTAGACTAGTTGGAACCTAGCTTGATCCAGCTCACCATAGCTGGAACCTAGCTTACTTGAACTAGGGTTAGCTCATCCCAGCTCCATTTAGCTAATCTCAGCTGGATGGCAGTTCAAGAGAGTTCACCTTAGCTCACCCTAGCTCAAGTTAGCTCAGATCCAGCTCAACTTAGCTGAGTCTAGCTCATCTCAGCTCCCACTAGTTCACAGGGAGCTCTAGCTAGCTCAGCTAAGTTGACAGGAGTTCACCTCAGCTCAGATCCAGCTCAACTTAGCTGAGTCTAGCTCATCTCAGCTCCCACTAGTTCACAGGGAGCTCTAGCTAGCTCAGCTAAGTTGACAGGAGTTCACTCCAGCTCAGATCCAGCTACATCCTGCTCCACTCAGCTCCAGCCAGCTGAAGAAGAACTCATCCCAGCTCAGGAAGCTCAAGTCCAGCTCCCGGGGACTCAGCTTAGCTCAACTAAGTTGAGCTAAGCTACCTTAGCTACCTAAACCAGCTTGATTCTCCCCGGGAGCACCAGACCCAGCTCACCTTAGCTCATTATGGTAGAAGCTAGCTTACCTTAGCTCGGCTTAGTAGCTAGCAAAGAACTAGCAAGCTAAGCCAGCTAGAATAGCTCCATGCCAGCCTCTTCAGCAACAGCCAGCTCCAAATTTCAGTTCCAGACTTCTCCTCCTCAGCTCGTTCCCCTAAATCCTAGCTCCATTACCTTCTCCTCTACTCCTCCATTAGCTAAGTTAGCTTAGCTATGCTCCAACTTCCTTGGCTTATACCACCCCAAAAACCCACCTACCAACTCCACCCAACTAGCTCCACCTAAGCTCCACATAAGCTAACCTACTTGGCACCAACCTAACCTACCCACCACCTCCAAAATACACCTAAAAGTGGCGCCAAAAACTACCCATAACCACCCCTTAATGGCGCCACTTTTCCCTCCAAAATCTCCCCTCATCTCCACCACACAATCCCCATTGAACCCATCTCCACCATCCACCTAACCCCCGTTGTAGAAGACCCCATGTTGGCGCCAACATGGTGGTGTCTCTCCACCACCAAAAGACACCAACACCACCATAACTACCCCTTTAACACCTCTTGGGTTGGCGCCAACTCTACTTAGCCATAGGATCACCAACCACCTCCATTCTTCCATCCTAGCCCTCCATTTCAAGGGGCACCTTAACCCCCCATCCGACCCTATAAAAAGACCACTACCCGCCACCATTCAAGCCATCCTTGGCTAGAAATTTCACTCTCATATTCCACCAAGAAGCCCACGTCCATGAGAGAAGAAGAAGAAGATTAAGGGGATATTCTGTCCCCTTGGTGCCTTCCCCTCTTCCCTTCTCTCTTGGGTCACGCCAGCCAAAGGAGAAGCCAGGAAAGGAAGATCTTGGAGGAGATCTTGAAGGTGGTCACGCCACCTTGAAGGAGTTTTTGAGGGTGGTGCATGCCCACCCCTTGGAGAGAGCATTAAAGGTGGTAGCTTCCACCTTGGAGGAGCTCTCAAGGAAGGAGAAGAAGGAAGCCCTCTTTTTAAGCCAAGGAGCAGCTAGGCTTGGAGCAAGACGACAACCTTCTTCACCATTGTTACAAGAGGATTTGTGTTTCTTTTCTTGCTTTTAGATTGTTTAATTCTAGTAGAAGCATTCCTTTACTTGTCCTTGAAAAGAACACTCATTCTACTCAATCAAAATTGCCTTCTTTTAGTTTTTTTTTATTGCAGTTGTTTGTTTTGGGTCTAGCACTTGTTTCACCTCTTCTTCCTAATTACTCTAGGCCTGCACTTGCCTAGAGTGAGCTTAGGAAGAAGATATTTCTATCTTTTAGATTTTAGTTAATCATTTGTAGGTGTTAGTTCTTTTCGCTACAATCTGCAGTTTGCCCTCGTCTTTTCAAAATACAAAAAAAAAAAATTTACATATTGAAAAATAGTAAAAAGAAAGTTGAGATTATATTCCAAGCAAGAGAATCATTATTGCAATTTTTGCCTCCTTGGACGACCCTAGATACTCCCCTATCTAGGATATAAATTTTAAAAGCGTAAGCGGATTCGCGTGTTACAACGACGTTAAAAACCCGCTTTTACAAATCATGCGCATTTCGTTATCACTTTTTGGCGCCGTTGCCGGGGAGGCACGGCTTTGCATTAATTAATTTGCTCTTGCTTGAAGTGGATCTCATCCCCTTCTCTTTCTTTCTTTTGTGTGTGCAGGAACTACAGTGGGAAGGCGGGAATCTGGAAGCGAGAGCTCAAAGATCCTTTTCTTCCCATGAAATTCAGGTTGGTTCCCCTTTCTTGTCACATTTAGGTTAAAAAAAAAACTACCAAAATACACTAAACTTGGCTTTCAGGACCCTAAACACTTTAATTAAGTGGAGTGGTGCATTATAAAATCCATTGTTTGCTTGTATGCTTCTTTAGCACCATTCCATTGCAAATATTGGTGTTCTATTTTTCGGGTCCAGATTTCTGTCCGGACTTGAAAAATCAATTCCTAACAACACAGGCCTCATTAAATCATAAAATTTCATGTAGGTATTCCCAATTACGTTAGGAACATCTGTTCCAAATTTCAGAACAATTGGATTTGTGCTTAATTTTTAAAAATTCGTGGACTGCAGAGGGGTCACACCCTCTAATCTTCCTGTTTTGTTACTGTCCGCGAATTTTTAGAATTTTTATACTCATCCAATATTTTTGAAATTTACCTTGCTAGAATCCTTGTGAAATTTTACACATCACATAAAATCACAAGAATTTTCTGAGGTCAGTGGTAATACTAAAAAGTCCATAATACCCACAGGTATTATTTCTGGACTTTGACACCAGTACAATTAAAAATTCAAAACAATTATCAAACGAATTCCTAAAATCTTACAAAAATCTTTTCTGGAATCCTTGTTTGATTTTATTCAAAGTAGTGGTGTGTATGAATTGTTTGGACCACTACTTAATTCTGAAAGCATAAAAAATAACTCATTGGTAGTTAAATTTCTGTCTTAGGGATAATTGGCTTAGGGTTTCTTTCTTTCTCTTTTGAGACTTAATTCAAAGGAAATATACAATCACCCATACAACTTGTTTTCCTTTGATTGTGGATTTTCACACTTGTTTGAAAATTTAATTAAAGAAACCCTAAAATACATTCAATTAAATCAAATCCTAAAAGACAAAAATACAAAAAAAATTGTGTGACAACTTGATTTTCATTGGAGCCACTCTCCAATTCCTGCACACACACAAAAAAAAAAATCAAATAACAGGGCAACAACCCAATAAATGCTCTCCACATTCCGTGTGCACTATAACATCCTAGACCTAATTAAAATTTGTAGCAACTTGACCCCTAAGGCTTTATCAACTCAGGCTTGCTATTTAGGTCTTAAGTTTTCTTTAGTTGATACCAATTCTATCATCTGTATCTAGTGTTCAGGCTGAGAGGCCGTGTCAAACGACCAGGCGCGGGTTTGTACAAGCACCTGGGGTTTTCCCTGGGAAACGTTTGGGCCCAAACCTCCCCTTAAGCAACTTGGCTAGATTTGTTGATAGAACGAGTATTCACTATTGACTACTTATTTCCTATATAGACCAAGTCTTAGGTTATTATTAGGGAGTCACATTTAAGTTAGGTCTAGTTTGTTTGTTTGATTTGCACACTTTCTCTCATCTCCATCTCTTCTCCTCCCCTCCATTTCTTCCAAGTAGTGCATGCACGGGCGACGGTCCCAAAAGCCACACCTCGAGGGATCATCTGATTTCGCCCCCCGCAGCAAGAAATCATTGTTTTCTTCCCCCTCGTCTTCTAAAAAAATGGAAAACCCAGGAAGCTGTCAAAAAAATTCTGCTTCCACTTCTAACCCGTCAGCCGACCCACAAGCTGACTCCACCCTCCCTCACCTTCCTAACTTGGAACAACCAGAAATACCAGCAGGGCCAGGTGGCCCTCCAATTATAACCCATAATACAAATCCCTTTGCATTAATGGTCGACCATTTGGCTCGACTACAACAAAATCAAGAAGATCTAGCTAGGACTGTCACGAACCTAGCTAATCAAGGACAAAATCCACCACCTCGCCAACAGCCTGTCGTTCCTCTTAAGGATTTCTATGATCCTTCCAATTATGAGGAAAGACCAGGGGTGGTCATACCACAAGGGGATTTCGAAATCAAACCCGCTATTCTAAACCTTATCAAGCATTTTCATGGTCTTCCAAGAGAGGACCCTTTTTGTCAACTCGAGGAATTAACTGTCCTCGCTCAAACCACTCATTCCCGCAATGTGCAGGAAGACATGTGGTTAATGAGACTCTTTCCTCTCTCTCTCAAAGACAAAGCATCACATTGGTTTAGAACAGTTGGGCGTCCTATTACCACCTGGCCCCAATTAAAAAGTGCTTTTCTTAAAAAAAAATTTCCGATCGGTCGAATAAATGCATTAAGAAGATCTATAACGACCTTTCAACAAAAAATTGGTGAACCCCTCCATGAAGCCTGGGAAAGATTTCAGGAACTTCTAAGAAGTTGTCCCCACCATGAAATTCCACAATGGCAGCTAGTGCAGATCTTCTATCATGGATTAGAAGATCAATTAAAACGATTTGTGGATGCCTCATGTGGGGGTAATTTTCTTAACAAAGATGCCGAAAGTGCCTATCTTCTCTTTGAAGAAATGAGTGAAAACTCATTTAACATGACTTCAATGGACACTTTTGGCAGATCACAAAACCCCAGACATGGAGTCCATGAAATTGACTCCAAAACCACCTCTGTTCCAGTCACACAAGATGATTTATATATGTTAGCTCAACGACTGGACCAGATGCAAATTCACCAAAAGAAAATAGAAGAAAAGCTCACAAACAAACAAGCTCCACACGTCCACTCTCCACACACTAATCCCCCACACATTCTCCGAAGAGAGAATCTACACAATATCGATGCCACATCTGCTGACTAGCAATTTCCGACTGATTTCCTGCAAGATTTAACCGGGAATTTTGACCAAAATATTTTTGATTCCACCTCGGAAAATATTTATGCTCTCCAGGAGCAATTTTGAAACCCCTCCAACATTTCCAATCAAAATTGGAGGACTAACCCGAATCACTCCTGGAAAAACCCGAATCCGATTCCTTTTCCCAAACAAAACTATTTTGGGAATTATGGGCAACCTTTGTATCAACCTGGACCATCCCAGGATGATATTAATAATCAGGTCATGAAAACTCTGCAAGGAATGCAGACTCAAATGACAGAAGTAACCCGCATGGTTACCAATTTACAATAACAAGTTAAGGTTACTCCTGATCATCGACCTATTGGGAATTTACCATCCCAACTCATGCCCAACCCAAACAATCAAAGGAATCAATTCCAAGGTGGATATCACAGTCAACCTATTCAGCCAGCACCTCAGCATCCGCCGGGTTTCAATAACAGCCAGGCCCCCCGTCCTCATCCTAGAAACAACCAGACTGCAAATGCAGTTACCTTGAGGAATGGGAAAACCACTCAAAATACCCTGCCTATTAAAGAAACCCGCTCTAATGACACACAGATTAACTCTTCCCCTCCTATTGTTCAGGAACCAATTCACGCAAAACAGGGCAACCCTGCCCCATTTCCACAAGCCCTCCACTCTTCAGAAAAGAAGAAAACAAAATCTGAGCCCACTGAGAAGGAATTAATGGATTTATTTGGGCAAGTAGAAATTAATATCCCTATCCTAGATGCCATTAAGTATATCCCTGCCTATGCAAAATTCTTAAAAGATTTATGTACTCCAAAAAGGCAGCCCAAGAATTTAGGAAAGGTGATTCTCCCAGAGACAGTCTGCTCAGTTGTGCAGAGCCGACTGCCTCTTAAGAGAAAAGATCCCGGCGCCCCCCTAATCCAAGTTATCTTTAATGATACCTCATTTGATCGCGCTCTGTTGGATCTTGGTGCCTCAATTAATCTTATCTCCACAGTTATTTTTGAGGAATTTAAGATCGGTGAATTGAAACCTGTTGAGGTTACTCTCCAATTAGCCGACCGATCTACGATTAAACCAAGGGGAATTGTTGAAGATGTTCTTGTCCGGGTCAAAGATTGTCTATTCGCAGTAGACTTTTTAGTCTTGGACATAGAGGTACCTGAAGCACTTAAGTTTGCCCCCATTATTCTTGGAAGACCATTCTTAGCCACAGCTCGCGCCAATATTGATTGTGATTCTGGAAAGATGAAGATCATGTGTGGCGGTGAATCTGTAACCCTAGACATTTTTCAAGCCTCTAGGCGATTCCAGGAACCAGATTTCTTTGATGATTCGGATTCAGAAATAGAAAACATTGTGGAGGAAACATTGCAGATTTCCCAATTAGGTTCCTGTTTTGCTGTAAATACGGTTCCTGAACAATCTATTTTTTCTCACCCTTCCACCTCTACCACACGACCAGCTAACATTCCACCTGACCCTTTCACTCTCACCTCACCTCTAACCCACAAAGTAGAAACTCTTTTGGAACCGGGCCTACAATTGGACTTAAAACCTTTGCCCGATTCACTTAAATATGTTTTCCTGGGTCCAAATCAGACCCTGCCCTTGATTATAAATTCTGGACTCACCGGGGCACAAGAGCACAAACTTCTCCAGGTTTTGAGTAAATATCGAAAAGCTATTGGCTGGACCCTTTCTGATCTTAAAGGCATTCATCCGTCCTATTGTACGCATCGTATATATTTAGAGGACGATTCTCGCCCCTCCCGCCAACCACAAAGGCGCTTGAATCCTAGTATGCAGGAGGTGGTAAAAAAAGGAGATTATTAAGTGGCTGGATGCTGATATCATCTACCCCATTTCTGACAGCTCCTGGGTTAGTCCAACTCAAGTTGTCCCCAAAAAGGTTGGACTAACAGTTGTCACCAATGAAAATGGGGAAAATATAGCCACTCGAACGTGTGTATAGATTACCGAAAATTAAACACCGCCACCAAGAAGGATCATTTCCCGCTCCCTTTTATTGATCAAATCTTGGAGCGGTTAGCCGGACGAGAATTTTACTATTTTTTGGACGGTTATTCTGGCTATAATCAAGTAGCGGTTCATCCTGAGGACCAGAACAAAACAACTTTCACCTGCCCCTTCAGAACCTTTGCTTTCTGAAGAATGCCCTTCGGTCTTTGCAACGCACCTGCGACTTTTCAAAGGTGCATGCTTGCAATTTTTTCAGACCTGGTAGGTGAATGTTTAGAAGTTTTTATGGATGACTTCTCTGTTTTTGGAGATTCTTTTGACCATTGCCTCAAAAATCTTGAAAGAACCCTCCAAAAGTGCATAGAAGTTAATCTGGTCCTCAGCTGGGCAAAAAGTCATTTCATGGTCCAAGAAGGTATTGTCTTGGGCCATGTTATTTCTAAACAAGGAATCGCGGTAGATAAAGCAAAAATAGATGGTATATCTAAGCTCCCACCGCCCACTACTGTCAAACAAATCAGATCCTTTTTGGGTCATGTGGGTTTCTATCGTCGATTCATACAAAACTTTTCCCAAATCTCCAAGCCTTTAAGTTAGCTTCTTACTAAAGACCAGCGATTTGATTTTAATAATAAGTGCCTGGAGAGTTTTTTGAGGTTGAAGAAAGAGGTTACTGAGGTGCCAATATTGCAGGGACCTGACTGGACTAGTCCTTTTGAATTAATGACAGATGCCTCAGATTTTGCTGTAGGGGCCGTTCTAGGGCAAAGAATAGGCAAGAAGCCCGTTGTGATCTATTATGCTAGCAAAACCCTTGATGATGCACAACGGAATTACACGGTTACTGAAAAGGAACTTCTTGCCGTTGTATTTGCCTTAGAAAAATTTAGATCTTATCTGTTGGGGTCACGTGTCACTGTTTATACAGACCACTCAGCAATTAAATATTTGCTGACAAAGAAAGATGCGAAACCCCGCCTTATCCGTTGGATTCTGCTGCTCCAGGAATTTGACCTGGAAATCAAGGATAAGGCGGGATTGCATAATGTAGTGGCCGACCATCTCTCTCGTCTTATGACGAATGACATAATGACCCCGCCAGATCAGTTCCCTGATGAAAGTATTTTAGCTGCTACAACCCTCCCTTGGTTTGCACCCATCGCAAACTACTTAGCAACAGAACAAATCCCCGCTGATTGGCCAAAAATAAAATGGGATAAGTTCTTTGCTGATATTAAATATTATTTTTGGGAGGAGCCCGACCTTTTCCGCATTTGTGCCGATCAGGTCATTCGACGATGTGTCCCCGATTCTGAAATCCATGATATCTTAACACATTGTCACTCAATGGCCTGTGGCGGACATTTTTCGGGCAAGAAAACTGCAGCTAAAATCCTTAATGCAGGATTTTATTGGCCCAGCTTGCATAAAGATGCTCATGACTTTGTTCGGTCTTGTGTGCGTTGCCAGAGCATCGGCAACATGACTCGAAACGATATGATGCCCCTTAATCCTATTTTAGAGGTTGAAATTTTTGATGTTTGGGGCATCGACTTCATGGGACCGTTCATCAACTCGGGTGGGTATTTGTATATATTAGTGGCAGTAGACTATGTTTCTAAATGGATAGAAGCAATACCCACCCGCACAAGTGATCACCGTGTGGTTGTCGAATTTCTTAAGAAAAATATTTTCTCAAGATTCGGCATACCAAAAGCCATTATCAGTGACGGAGGCTCACATTTCACCCACTCACAATTCCGTCACCTCCTTTCTAAATACGGGGTTAATCATAAAATTTCCACACCATATCACCCCCAAACTAATGGCCAGGCTGAAGTTTCTAACCGGGAAATTAAAAATATTCTACAAAAGACGGTTAGGCCCGACCGTAAAGATTGGTCCACCAAATTGGACGACGTTTATGGGCCTACCGTACCGCTTTTAAAACTCCGCTTGGCATGTCTCCCTTCCGTCTGATTTTCGGGAAGGCATGCCATCTCCCGGTAGAATTAGAACATAGGGCTTTTTGGGCAATAAAACAACTTATATGGATTTATCTGACGCCGGTAACCATAGAAAATTACAATTACTGAATTGGAAGAATTACGTAATTTTTCCTATGAAAATGCGAGGATTTATAAAGACCGAACAAAGAAATTTCACGATAAATATATTGTTCGGAAACACTTTGACGTTAATCAACGTGTTTGGCTTTTTGGTGCAAGATTACGTCTTTTTCCTGGCAAATTAAAATCTAAATGGACCGGCCCCTTTATTGTCCATAAAACATATCCATACGGCGCTGTTGACCTTTTTGATCCAAAAACTAATTTGATATTTCAAGTCAATGGCCAGCGTTTAAAGCCCTATTTTGACCATACACCTAAAATTCCATCTGAATCTTTTAATTTTGCTGAGCCAGCCACCCTTGATCACTAGTGCACATCACGCCTAGCTGAATGGCGTAAAAGATAGCACTGGATGGGAGGTAACCCATCATTTTCTTGCTTTCCTTTTTTTTTTCTTTTCTTCTTTTTCCAGGTTTTGTTCATCCTAAACCTGACTGTCATCACTAAGGTGATTCCTTTTCCCTCCTAATGCATGAGGACATGGCATATCTTAAGCATGGGGGGGTGTTTTTAATGTTCAAAACCTAAAAACATGCAATTTTCTTTAATTTATTTCCTGCTTGCATACCCAAAATATATATATATATATATATATATATATATTGAAAACTTTTTGAGGAAAAATTTTGAAATCAGGACTAAGGTCGAAAAATTCACTTCTGGTACAATGAGATTTAATCTTTAACAAACTAAGGATGAGGATATGGATCTGATCATTAGAATTCCAGGGTCTATTTTAGACTAGATTAGATATCCTTCTCTAAAATTCCACCTGAACTCATGATAGTTCAGGTGACTTGATCCTCTTTTGTAATATGGAAAGTATTTGACTTAGTTTTTGACTCAAAAACTTGTGGTTCTCGAGAAACTTATTGTGTCAATTTTCACACACAAGCCAACACTTAAAAGCAACTAAAAATTTGAAAAACTCCCTTGTTTGGATTTAGTAAAAGTCTGAAGCAGGTCATTGGTTTGAGTTCCCACCGCCGAGAAGAAGGAAAATACCTTCTTTGAGGACGCGATGTCAACATGTTACCGCCTCGATGCTGCTCTATATCTATATTTCATATCTTTAGACGGAGCATTAAAGCGCATTTTAGCAGCTCAAGTATCTTGGACGGTGCTCTACCTATTGTGTCAGAGCAAGAGCTTGAGTTTGCTTGGAGCGCCCCTTTTCACCGCATCGTGTTTTGGGGTTGTGAGCTCCTGGGTGGTGTCATGGATAGTGCTATCCCGAAGTACTGGTGCCAGAGCCCCCTCGAGGAATGGTAACGGGAATGATGATCCCAACACATCTGTTGTAAGACTAAGCTAAAAATAAGCATGGGGAAAAAAAAATAAAATAAATAAAAATAAAAATAAAAATAAAAATAACAATAATAATAACACATCCTTATAAATGTTGGCTTTTCACAAGCACAGACACAAGGTTTTAAAGGATTTTGCAAGTTTCGAATCAGATTCATGAGCCAGAAAAATCCTAAAAACAAACATTTCAAGTCATCTGAATTAACGAGGAGTTAATTTGTGAATTTTCTGGAGGATATATTGATCCCATTCTGTCTAATGGTTGGATCCAAAAATAAATCCTGATGTTTATCTTCAACAAATCCCATACCTCCTGTGTTTCAATCTACCAAGGCCCCTTAATCTCTTTTTCTCCTCAAAAGTCAAAAAAATTAGATTTCCCAAAAATTCAATTTTCCAAAAAATTAATGTTTTGCTAAGAGACTAGCAAAAGATAAGCATGGGGGTGTGATAAACGCCAGTTTATCGTCATCTTTATGCTTTAAAACTAACCTAGCTCTTAGGATTTTACTCCGTAAATGGGTTTTTGGGTTGCATTTAGGCATAAATTAGGATAGGCATGCATTGCATTTTTTATTGTCGTTTTAATGTGTTTTTGTGAGTGTTAGGGATATACAGATGCACAGATCCCTAAAACCCTAGCACTCAAGAAGGAAAATGGTGAAGGAGAAGCCTAGACTAGTTGGAACCCAGCTTGATCCAGCTCACCATAGCTGGAACCTAGCTTACTTGAACTAGGGTTAGCTCATCCCAGCTCCATTTAGCTAATCTCAGCTGGATGGCAGTTCAAGAGAGTTCACCTTAGCTCACCCTAGCTCAAGTTAGCTCAGATCCAGCTCAACTTAGCTGAGTCATCTTAGCTGGTGGGTGAAGTTGGACTGATCAGAGGAGGTGAGGGAGGGGAATTAATGCTAATTCTACTCCTAAGACTACTCTAAACTACAGCGAAAATTAAACACTAACAATTAAAGCTAATTCTATTCTAAGCTACTGTAAACTACAGCTAACACTAATTGTGCAGAATTAAAAACCTAAACTAAAAGGAAGAATGGGACCTTTGGGTCCTTAGCCGGCGGCTAAGGAGGAAGAAAGGAGGAAGGTGACTCCAGCAGAGGGAAGAATCTGCTAGTGAGACTCCAGGGTCATCCTCAGGTGCTACGAAGTCCTTAGCGACGAGGAGGGCCGAGAGCAGGCGATGATTCCACAGCCGATGGCTGTGAAATCAGAGATTGGGTGGGGAGGAGAGACTGGAGTGGAAGAATTGATCGCTAAGAGGTGTAGGAGGGAGCGATCCCTTGCGTGCGACACCACTGAGGTGCTTAAGTAGCAGCTCAGTGGCTGAGATCACCGCGCAGGTGAAGATAATCAATTTGCAGCCGGCGATGAGGATGTGATGGGCGGAGCGCGCGGTGAGCAGAGAGTGAGATCTGACCGTCAGATGAGATTTGGGAAGAGAGGTGAACGGACGCACCGAATTACGTGAAAGTTCCAATAGAATCCAACCGCAGATCAAGATCTAAAGAGCGACAGACGGCTGAGATTGGCTGTGTTCTTCGCGCGCTATAGTGCACGTGAAGAGTAGTAGGCTTCTCTCTAAAATGAGGAAAAATTGCAGGAAGACCCTTGAACGAAGGGGTAGAAGAATAGCGTGCAGGCCCATAAGTGAAAAGAACTATAACTGGAAGGGCCCTGTAGGTTTTCAAAAGGGTCCCTACAGCTTACAAGCAGGTCCAAAAATGAGTTTTTAAGGGTCAAAGTGTAATGCATGAAGGACCTAAGTATAAACTATCTATTTCAAAACCTAAATGATGTCCAATTGCCTTCAAATTTTTATATGTGCTTAATTGAACATTTAAGACATTGATTATACTTCTGATTTGGCTTTTCATACTAATTTATGTGTTCAATTGACGCATGGATCATCATTTGTATTTTGTTTTTAGAAAATCTCATTTTGTTACCTAATTAGGAGGTTTTAACACAAAGTAAAAGTTTTAGGTCTTTTTCTTTAATTCCCACACTTAACCCTTTTTATCTGTTAATTTGATATTGTTTTGCCTAGTGTCTAGCTTAATTTCAGCTTTTTAGCCATGATGAGTAGCCACTCATCGTAGGGGTCCTTTTATAGTGAAGAATCAAATTCATATACAGGACATTTAGTGATGGTCATAAATGTTGCCAAATATCCTCTGCAAACATCGCTAAAGATCCCACTTACATGCCCTACTGTCGCACCGCTGGCACATGCTCCACGCGCAATCGTCGCGTACACATGCGTGCTACGCCCCCATGCCCCTCGCGCCTGCGCACACTGTTGCCGCTGCCGCTTCCTTGTGCATCCTGTTGTACCTGCGTGCATCCATACCTCTGCAAGCACGTGCACATCTACATTACTGTGCCCGTGTGGTGGTGCGTGCGTGTGCATGGGCGACCTATGTTGTACCACGTGACACGACCTAGACCATCCATCTTCTTTCCTTTGTAGAGAATGCTATAGGGGTCGGATTGAGTCGACTTTCACATCGTTGGGCTTCGATCGTCGACCCAAATCCATCCATGCAGTCAGATTTATCGTTTGAAGCTCTAGATTGAGTCACCTAGTCCCTTGGCCGTTGATCTTCCTCAGACTGCATATGGTGCTACGGGACTCTGATCAAGGCAATTTCAAAGGCGTTGGACTTCAATCATCATCTTGATTATATCCGTACGATTGAATCATCAATTTGAGGCTCCAAAATAAATCTTCTCTCCTGACCACAAAAAGGACACAATTAACCTAAAATATACACTACTCGAAATGCAGAATGATGCATGCTATGCAATATTTATAATATGGAATGCAAATCTAAGCCTAGGAACATGCATAAATAGGCATTTTAACCTAAATGGATGTGTCTACATCATACCCCCATGCCTATCTTTTGCTAGTCCCTAGCAAAATTAAGCTACATGCTATGTATAAAAGTAGAATTAGGATTTGATCACTTAGGCCTAAGTTATTTATTAACAATAGAAAATTTCAACTAAGGTTCTAACTACAAAAACTCAATGGTACCTGGGTGTCTGCCAAAATGCAGACTGTCCAAGTCCTTACCTTATTTTGAAAAGGGATGATACATTTCTTTTATTTTTTAATTTTCTAATTTCTTTTTGGACTTTTGGAGTTTGAGAGTTTCGGGATAACTTTTACGGCTACTCGACTAGCCCAAGACTCGAAAAGGACTCTAAGTGTTAAGCATCTTGTGAAAGGGTGATAAAATCACTAAGCGACCATTAAAATAGACTTCAGGTTTCTACGACCCTAGGTGACCTTAAGAGTTTCTGCTTAAAAGTTTATCTTTCCGATCGGTAGCTTTCTCCCTACTTTTTTATAATTTTTTTATGGGGTCAACACAAGGGCAAACCCAGTGTATATCTCCCCAGTTTATTCTACTTCCCCGCTTCTTCCCTAAGTCTTTTGAGAATTATTTATGCATTTTTGTGAGCTGGGCTCTGGACAACCGGCCAATGGGCTATTACCCATGGCAACTTGCTAACCATACTCGTGCGGTGATGTGTGATTTATTTTTCTATTTTTATTTTTTTCTCCTTTCTCTATTTTTCTATTTTTTACTTTTTATTTTTGAGTACCATTTTTCCTTTTTCAAAGTAGGTGGCTTTACTGATCTAAGATTTACCTAAAAGCAGTAGAATAAGTATGGTCATGTAGCTGGGCTCTGGACAACCGGCCATTAGGCTATTACCCACGACAACTTACCAGCCATACTACCCTAGAAAGTTCATTATCTACCTAATTTCCATAAAAATCATTGAAAAGTGAGTCAATGCAAATAGTGTGTAGATGCTTAGGCTTAAAGTCCCCTCAAATCAGAGGGCGGGTTGATAAGTCGTGTACTTATCCCCCAATTTATTTACCAAATTAAAATAAAATTGACTTGGCGAGGACTCGAGACTAAGTCCACATTCAAGTGGACACCCAGGCTAATTAAGCCTAAAGACCTGAAGAGTCTAAGTATTTAGGTCATATCGTATCATTTCCTAAAGTTAATAACTTCCAAATGCCTAAGTTCTCTTCTCCTAATTTCTTTCTTCTCTTTTTTTTTAAGAAAATAAAAATAAAAGAATTTCCACACAATTAACAAATTGATTTCAAGAATTAATTATCCACCCCCCCATGCCAAAATGATGCAATGTTCTCATTGTAAAAATAAAGACATGAAAAGGGCGGAGTAAACAGAATATCACCTGAATTTCATGAAAATCCGGTTAGCTCCATAGAGAGGAGAGTATACACACACTTTAAGTTTAATGCCTTTAGCTAGGCATAAAATACATACAAGGAAGAAATGGAGAATTCACAAGTGCAGGTTAGAATCAGAATAAGAATATTAATCCTCAGACCCACTAATAGATGATGTCCATAGATGTAAACCAAGTTGTGGTGCAAGCCCACGCCCCAGGGTCGAGTGGTTCTAAGGTTTTGGATGAAAATCACCTAGAACCGAAGATTATTGTGCTTGTGAGGCTGGGCTTGTGGTTTGGTGGTGTGCAACCCAAGACTAAAGTGGCAGATAGTGGGTAGATATGAGTCACTAAACTTGGGTGTCCACTTAGAGTTCAGCTCAGGAAGATAGTCAATTATTCCAAGCTTGGGTTACACGTCGAAGATATCTTAAGGGTCCTGGTAGAAAGTATGTGATTTTAGGTCAACAGGAACCCTTAGACCCAAAATTGTGTTTCCCTCAGAATTAGCCTCCCAGATTTTCATTTCCACATTTCTATCCTCCAAAATCAATGTTTTCGAGACCTCCAGATTGTTGTACACCCCATCTAAAACACCCAAGTCTAATAATTGCAGCTGAATCAGGATTTACTTGGGCATAATGATTTCCAAATCAAAATCAATCTCTTCGGGGTGTAGTTGAGGGATGGGGCTACTGACTGAATCTTCTAGTAAATGAGGATTTGAAGCCTCCAAGTTAGCCCTAACTAAATCAAAATCTTTAATGAACGGGCTATCAAATGGTTCGTCATGCTCCTCGAGCCCGTTTGTCTGACTAAAACCATCTTCCTTAAGCTCAAGTGAGACTTCACCTAAAGATTCCTTACCCTCATGATCAAAGAATTATTGATCCTCATTTATATATCTCAAAATCATATGTCATTTCCTGGTTCAAAGAGACATATTTTTTCTTGCTCCCTGGCTCGAGGATCTCGGGTGAAGCAATCAGTTCATCCTGAATTAGTTGCTCTAGACTAACCTGGTCATCTTCGATCTCAGAACATGTATCCCCCCCGACAGGTGCCTGAGCGGGTTCTGACATTAGCTCTCCTGAAGGGGGTTCATCTTGAGATCATCCCAAGATTGGACAAGGGCAACCACAAATTTCATCCTCAACCTCGACAATTTCCTAGGTAGAAACTCACTTGGGCCCCTATCGTTAACATCTTGGAGCCAACTTCTTGAATTGGATAAGTGTCAACCAACTTCCAAGAGAGCAAAACCCTCCCCCTACCCCATGCGATCTCTCCTTCTCTTTCTCTCTTAGGCTCTGCCCTCCCAGGGCCTCTCAATGGGTAACTGGGTTATCAGGTACACGTGCACTCGGAACCAAGGCTGCCTACAGTGGGTAGCAGCCAAGGAGTGCTTAGGTTTGGTGGGTTATCGGGCGCACTAGTTCCGCGGGTGAGGTGTCGCGGACGAGGCACATGAGGGGTGCATGGAAGGACCTCAACCCTTGTGCGTGCTGAGGCAAACAACCCATATCACTTTTTCAATTTATTCAGCTATAGGGGCTCGTCAGCTTCCGAGGTGGGACTATCCCACCTCCTTTCATCATGTGCATCTGTAGCAAGGAGGATCCTTCCAATTGAGATCTGGGACACAGTCAAAGCACCCATTTGACCACTTGCTCCTCTGCCTGGGCAGATTCCACTTCACCTGGGGCGTGTCCCTGGAGCTGGAGCTTGCTCGAAGATGCCTCGTTAATGGTGGCAGGAGATTGGAACCTAAAAACATGAACACAGCCTCATGACCACATCAGAAGTGCTTAGGAGCTTTGTCGGATGTCAGGGAATGCAACTGTGGTGGTGGCATCGCGTGTGAGTGGATGTGGAGGCCTGTCGACCTCACGGATTATGTATGAGAGTGCGTGAGTCGGGGGGGTGATAGAGAGTCCAATCCCCTCAATTAGTTGAAGGGTTTTGGTTAGTGGGTCAAGACGACGGTGAGGAGCTTGGAAGCAGTGTAGTTGGGCAAGTGTGGAGGCTACTAGGGCTCGCTGGAGCTCTACCGATGAGGTGGAAGATGAAGTCGCAGAGGGCGTGTCGGCGGTTGAAATGAAGTTGCGGATGTTTGTAAAGAAAGAGTGGAAGATGAGGAGTCATTTAGGAGAGGTAGTAGACAACGGGGAGCGAAGTTTGCATCGGTTTAGGTATGGCCGACGCCGGAGACAAACCTACTCTGATAAGGGGTGGACGATGAGGATGAAGGAGGTAGGGATGCCGGTGGGTGCTACTCGACGCGGAAGAAAGCAAGGAAGAAGAATCTGCCACTGGTATTGCAATCAGATGACGAGCGAAGGCATGGAGGGTCACCAGAGCTTGAAGAGCAATTCGGTCGAAGGAGGAGAGAAGAAAATTGAGGGTTACTCCGGTCGAATTCAAGCTTGTGAGGTTCGGTATGAACAAGAGGTGTTTTTATAGACCTCAGGAGGATGGTTAGAGCTTGGGAAGCTTTGGAAAGCTCATTGGAGTTTGGGAATTCCTTGATACCCAAATCTCTCATGCGTTCACATGAGAGATTGGGTAGGTTTTAGGACTTACGATTGGGTTTCAATGGAAGGGAATTTCTTAACGAACTTCCCTTTCAAATTTGAAAGGGATTCGTCAAGAAATTAGGGAGTTCTTTCCTTTTCAAGGTCACCAGAGCAAGTAGGAATAGGTTTAATGGCGGTAGGGACTTTTTTATTATAATGAAGATAAAGTTAGGGGCCTATTTGAAAATATTTTGAAAGTTAATGGTAGAAATGTAATTAGACAAGACCAATTTGCAAACTAGGTCAAGTCAAACTCATCTTAGGTCCAAATTTTCGTAAAACCAAATTTGGACCTAAGGAATCGAATGGTGGAGTTGATTTTGGTTTTCACAATGTTTGACTAGGTAATTTATGCAAAAACCTAAATTAGGGCAAATGTCTGTCTGTGACTCTATTCTGAGTCAAAATGGGTTCTGATGGTCAAATTGAAGGTTCCAAACCCTGGAGAATATTTTTCTATGAATTTTAGAGGGCTTAGGTGAATTTTATCTCGATCAGAACCTCAGTTAATTCAATAGGTCTATTTTTAGGGTTTTAAAAAGTCATTTAATTTATAGAACATGTGCAACCCTTTTCTGATTATTCTATCCCACTTGTTATCCTTTTAAGACCATTTGACCTTAATTCAACCTCTGATAAAAGTCGTGGTTGTACTGCATTCATGGTAAGCTGGTAAAATTGTAGTTTTAACCTTAGTTTCTTATTTTTTCCTCAGAATGATTATGCAGTGACTTGTGACTCTCTAGTAGTTATGTAGGAGCATTTACTGACTTAGTTGGGTCAAAATGAGCTAGTTATGGCTCATGATGGTGTTCCATCAGTGGGTTTGAGTTAAATCTAAGGGAGTGAAGATATCGAGGTTCTTGGGTCCCTTTCTGATAGTAGGTCATTTCGAGTTGTTTAAAGAATAGTGGTGACCTATATTCAATGGAATACTAGGGAGGGTAGGTGTTATAGTCAACATATCCTTCTGGATTGTAGATTGGGTTTGGTTGCTCATCAAAGGGTGGAGATCTATAATCATTATAGCTTTGGGAAGGATAGTAATCATAGTCTTGTTTTCCAGGGTTAGGCCTTGGACACTGAGGTTCGGATTCATATCCCCAATCAAAGTTATCCCAGCTAGGAGATGGGTAATCATAAGTTGAGTCGGGATAGTAATCATATTGAGGATACGTGTTGGTAGGAGGGTAGGATTGGAAATGTGTGAAAGATGTGGAAGGATACATTGTTGAGTAGGAGGGAAATCAAAAGAGAAAAGGTGCCTTGCAATACAATCAACCAAACCTGTCCTCAGGTGGGTAGCCTAAAGGCCTACAGACTCCCAGGACCCATCCTAAGATCATAAATGATTTAGTCTACTTTTATCTGGTCAATCAAACCAGTTAGAGGGAGGGGCTGGGGAGAAGGTTCTTCCTTCAGTTTGTGCCTTCGGTTCCTTTGATACCCCCCAACCACGATCGTTTGACGCTACTCCCCTAGCTAGACATCAGATGGGCCAATAGAAGTAGATTAATCGAAAACAATCTCAATCTGAGCCCCGAAAAGCGAATCAATCCTTAAGGCCAATGTTTACTCAATTTTAGTTAGGCTTGGGATGATCGTGCTCTTGGAATGTGATGGGCCCCTTAGATGGGTTGTGCCCTTAATGACCAATTCGAATGTGTGTACGTGCATAACTAGGGTTTGCAAACAAAGTTATTTGATGATGTGTCTTTTAGAGTTTAACCTTGTTTAGTAGCTTTTAGGGTTTAATCATTTGTTTCGTTCAATAAAGTTTAGTAGAACACTCCAAGTATTGAAAGCACTGGTGATGATATATTCCTTTAGAAATCAAAAACTAATGTGGAGTGCCTAGTTCAGCCCTAAAGATCAACCCTAAGTGGCAAGCTACTGATGGATTGCTTTTAATTTGAGTGGTGCATCCCAAACAGTTCAATCAATTGGCCTATTGCACCACTTAGTTAAGGCACACAAAAATGTTTGACCTATTCAGATTTCTACTCATTTATGTGTGTGTTGAGTTAAGTGTACCAGATCCACAGGTTAGATTCTGGTTAAGTGATAGAATTGATGTGAATGTGCGCCTTAGGGTGAGAAGTTGTGGGTGTTAAGTGTGTAGCCTTCAATTAAATCCCACAAGAGAAGAATTTTTTTTTTTTTAATATATGCTGGTGGGTGAGGTGAGACAAAATGATAATCAAACAATCAATCTATCCTAGGCTTTATGCAAGCACCTAAGTTGATTTGAGTCTGAGTTATTAGGTTATGGAATGGAAATCTAGTGGGTGGGTGGGAGGGATAAACTTACAAATGTCTCTACCTGCACTTTTCTCCAATCTACTGCCTTCGGCTCCTCGATCAGGTTTCTACAAGACAATAAATCGAAGAAAGATAGATTAGAAAAATATGTAAATAATGCGGGAAAATGTGAGAAAAACCAAAGAGCATTGCCTCCCCGGCAACGATGCCAAAATGATGTGGCGAATCTACACGTGTGAAGGTTTCAATTTTGGAAAACCCATCGTCGTAGTTTGATTCGCAAGAAAATCCATCGATTAGATAATATTTATAATCGAAACTCGAGATGAATCTCTGGTCGAACATGGGGAGGCGAACATTTGGTTTGAAAAATATGCCTTTCACTTTATTTCTTTCTTTGTATTTTTTTGTCTTTTGTAATTTATTTGGTATTTTTAGCAAGCAAGAGATTAGGTTGATGAATTCTTATCTACCTAATCTACTTGAAAAATATGACAGAGAGAGAGAGAGACAATCACATATATCTCAACAAGTGTTTCTACAACTAGGAAAGCAGGAAAGACTACACTAGAAAGTAGTAAAGATAGATGGAGATGAGAAGAATCCCTGTCGATGGTTGCTTGGAGGATGACTTACTATGACATCACCTAGAGGAAGGTGGTGAGGAGCAGGACGAACGAGGACGAAGCCAGAGGATGGAAGGCAGGGCAGGATGGCATCGGAGCGAGTATCTACTTCACAAAGTAGATGAGAAGATGGCTATGGGATGCTCCACGAATAGGGATGAGTGTAGGATCTGTAAATCGCAAGCACACTAGAAGGGGGGATGAATAGTGTGGTAGATAAAAAATTGCAAGACAAAGGAAACCACAAAAACACACAAGATATATAGTGGTTCCCCTCACTTCGGTACTCCACTACCTATGTCTCCCGACTTAGGATTTTTAACCCGATTCCCTCAATCTGGAGGGAATCAATTTACTAATCCCTAAGGTAATTAACGAGTTACCTCAACCCAATTACAAGATATCAAAAAGAAATAAAGATATAGGTGATATAGGTGTAAGCTAGATGCGAATAAATGCTTACAACAAATTCCTAAGTCTTCAAACAAGTGGATATCTTAATAGATGATAATATACTAATCTAATGAAATCAAACTAAAATGAAAGACAATACGATAAAGCACAAGATCGCCTGAAAGATGTTTGTTGAGAGAGTATCGCCTTGAAGAATGTAACAAAACAATAGACCTTGCAGCTAGAAATGTGAAATCTGGAATTAGGAGCAAGGAGATAATATTTTCTTGTTGTTGTGTGCAAATGACACACACAAGGTGTTTATATAAGCCACTAAACACCTTCCCTACAATTACTAGCCATTAGGGACAATTTAGGAAGATTAGAGATAGGTTTCATTGCAAAATAACCGTTCAGATTGGTCACAACAGTTAGTTGGTACCGATACTGACTGCCTACAGTTAGCCCAACTAAGTCACTAGGTACCAGTACTCATGATGAGTACCGGTACTTGTGACTCACAGATTTGGGTCCAGTAACCTACATGTACCGATACTAGTGATTAGTACCGGTACTTGTAAGGTCCAGGCAAAACCCAAGTGCACAAACTGTGACCACTTGGTACCGGTACTCACAATGAGTACCGGTACTTGTTGTTCATAGTTTGGAACTTAGGCCCAAACTTGTGCCTAGCATGTACCGGTACTTATGACTAGTACCGGTACTTGCTACAAGTACCAAATATTATAACTATAAGTCAATTTTTAGAGATATCCAACCTACTCTAAATGACTTTATTTTGAAAAAATCAATTTTGAGTTTTGGAACAAGTGAATGAATGATATTTTGAACCATAATTATCTCTACTTTGATTTTAACTCCTAGTGAATGGTATTAAAAAATAGTTTTGTTAATACCAAAACATAGAGGAGAGATGGAACTAGTTTCCAACAATCTCCCCCTTTTTGGTGTTGACAAAACAAACAAGATACTCATATTTAAAAATAAACAGAGACTTAATAAGAGAAACTTAATAAGAGAAGAATAAAAAACTCCACAAGGAGTGAAAAACCTCCCCCTCAAACTAAGCTCTCCCTATTTTAAATATGAAATATCCAATCATTTCTCCCCCTTTTTGTCAAGCAAGCAAAAAGATGAGCAAATAATAGAATTTTAAAAATAAACATGATATATTTCAAATAAGCAAACAAAGCATGATACATGAATAACCAACCCTATTCAATCATCATAGCATGATAAAGTTCATAAAGATAAGGCTTGAAACAATTTTAGCACATAATTGTCTGAAAAGTCATACAAATTTAATAAGCAACAAAATGAAAACTAAGCTAATTTCTAGGAAGTTTTCTAATAAGCTTTTGCAAATATCCACCATCATCTTCATCATCATCGTTACCATCATCACCTTCATCTTCATCATCACTATCATCATATGAAACTTCTTCGTCATCTTCTATGTCTTCATCATCATCATCATGAAGAACAGGTTCTTCTTCCGCCATTGAAATAGGAGATGGATCTTGAAAATGCTTTTGTCGTCTTTCACTACATTCTTGAGGTGCTTTCAATTGAGTCTGCTTCCTTTGTTTAGGTTGTTGAGTAGAAGAAGTGACATGGGAGGACTCAATAGAAAGAGAAAGGTCATGGAATTTACATTCCATGTGATGGAAGGCAAAATTTAGATTGGTTAAATTTTGACCAATGTAATTGAAGGTATTTATCAAATTGGGATCAGTTCCAGACACATTAGATAGATTTACCCAAGGTATTTCAGCTTCTGGATATGGGTAGGTTATAGGAACAAAAGTGGAGGATGATTCATGAGGTCGATGAGAAGATTGAGCATTTGGATCAATTTCTTTTTCTTCATCATCACTAGAGGATTCCTCTCTAGCAAGTTTCACTCCCATTTTTTGGAGAGTGGACCATTTAAAATAGACCACTTTTCTAAGAGAAGTAAAATTAGAGAGGTCAATTTTATTTTTATGAAGAATGTGTGACACCAAAATATCCAATGGTAAAGTTGATGCACGGTAACGGGGTCTAAGAAAGTGAATGAAAATTGTTTTCCAATTGATCGAAAAGCTCGTAATGATAGCATAAATTAAGAGTAAAATATCAACAGATATTTTGTGATATCCTGAATTTTTAGCCCTTAAGTTCCATGCTATGATACGAAAAAGGATGCGAGAAAAAAGGATCATATTTGGGGCAACAATGCTTTGCCCTGACAGTTAGGGAATAAGAGAGTTTCATGGATTTTATGAGTAGGAAATTGCTCCTTAAGTGTGTTAAATGCATGACCTTCATTAGGACATTCAGTAATTATTGGCAAGAATTTAAATGTGATGGTGATTTTCTGACCAAAAACATTTGTTGTTAAGATAAGGTGACCTCGATTTTCTTGTTCTTGGAGATTAGCAAAGAATATACAACTGACATCAGGGTATACTCTAGGAACATCAGCAAAGAATGATTCATCAAAGAAATGCATGAGTTTTTGTTCGGAAAGATGAGTGGTAAAACTAAAGAATTGAAGAGAGAAATCTTTCCACTCAACTGGCCTACAATGATAGAGTTTTAGGCCTTTATACCAATCAAACTTTGACCTAGCATCCTCATTAATACAAAACTTGTGAAAAGCATCTTGAGGTGCTTTTCCCTTACTTTTTGATTTAGGTGCCATCTGTAAACATGCAATAACAGGGAATAGGAAAACGATTAGAAATATAGAAAACTTCCTTTCATGTGTTTGCACCAAAAAAAAAAACATTTAAGCCTGCATGCACCGGTACTGGTGATTGGTACCGGTACTGGTTGGTTTCTGTTCCAACCAGAAATTTGAGCTAGTACCGGTATTCATCTTCAGTACCGGTACCTACTCACTAAAGTAGGCACTATTGTGCCAAGCTAGTATCGGTACCAGTGATGGGTGCTAGTACCTGATAAGAACACCATCATGAGCCAGAACTAGCTCATTTTGGCCCAATTAAGTCAGTAAATACTCCTACATAACTGCCAGAGAGTCACAAGTCATTACATAATCATTCTGAAAGAAAAATAAGAAACCAGGGTTAAAACTACAATTTTACCATCTCATCATGAACGTAGTACAACCACAAGTTTTCTCAAAGGTTGAATGAAGGTCAATTGGTCTGAGAAAGATAACAAGTGGGATAAGATGGACAGAAAAGGGTTTGCACGTGTTCTGAGAATTAAATGACTTTTGAAACCCTAAAAATAGACCTGCTTAATTAACTGAGGTTATGATCAGGATAAAATTCACCTAAATCCTCTAAAATTCATAGAAAAATATTTTCTAGGGTTTAGAACTTTCAATTTGACCATCAGAACTTGTTTTGACCCAAAATAGAACCACAAACAGACATTTGCCCTAATTTGGATTTTTGCATAAATTACCCAGTTAAACATCATCAAAACCAAAATCCAACTTCTTGGATTCCTTAGGTGCAAATTAAGCTTATATCAAAATTTGGACCCAAGATGAATTTGTCGTGACCTAGGTTACAAATTGGTCCTATCTAATTACATTTCTACCCTTAACTTTCAAAATCCTTTCAAACAGGCCCCTAACTTTATTGTCGTTCTCACAAATAGGTCCCTTCTGCCATTAAACCTATTCCTACTTGCTTTGGAGACCTTAAATAGGAAAGAACTCCCTGATTACTTGACGAATCCCTTTCAAATTTGAAAGGGAAGTTCGTCAAGAAATTCTCTTCCTTTTGGACCCAATCCTAAGCCCTGAAACCTACCCAATCTCTCATGCGAATGCATGAGAGATTTGGGTATCAAGAAACTTCCAACTCTAGTGACCTTCCAAGCTTGAAAGCTTGGCTTCCAAGCTCTAACCAACCCCCTGACACCTATATAAAGACTCCCCAAGACTACTCGATCCTTCAAGCTCGAATTCGACCTGAGAATCCCTCAAATTCCTCTCCCCTCCTTCGACCGATTTGCTCTTCAAGCTCCGATGACTCTCCCTACCTTCCCTCGCTGTCTGGCTGCTATACCAGTGGCAGACTCTTCCTCCACATCACGTAGCACCCGCTGGCGCTCCTGCCCCCTTCATCCTCATCGTCGTCCATCTCTCTAAGCAGCTTCGTCTCTAGCACCGGCCACACCTCAACCAGTGCCAACTCCGCTCCCCTTCGTCTGCCTCCACTCCTAAACAACTCCTTGACTTCCCCTCTTCATTTCCAACCATCTGCCACTTCGTTTCGACTGCCGACTTGCCTCACCGTCCTCCATCTTCCACCTCACCAATGGACCTCCAGCGAGCTCGCACAGCCACTACACTCCATCAATCCAGCTGCCGCTCATCTCCACACTTCTGCCGTGTTCCAGAGAGCAAAAACCCTCTTGTCTTCGAGGCTATTGGCCTCCCCACTGCTCCGCTGAACACCACATTGTCGCACCTTACCTTATGTCACTGTTCGGTCACCTCACGCACTCTCGCACCACACGAACACCGTCGTTTAATTCCCCACCTCACAGCGAAGCTTATGGACTATTTTAACTGGGGCTCTTATCTTGTTTTCTTACTTACAGGTTCCCAGGTCTGGACTGCCATTAACGAAGCTTCGACTGAAGCTTGAAGGTCTCATCATGTCTGCAGGTTCTAGGCATCGACTCCAGGAAGAGCAGATTACCTCCAGGTGTATTCTTGTGCGGCTAATTGGAGCTTTTGACCAACTCCTCTATGCCAATTCAACGAAGGAAGCTGCTACTACTGCTGCACGAAGGAAAAAGGGTGGGATAGTCCTACCTCGGAAGCGGAAAAGGACCTAAGCACGCATAAATTGAATTTGTGCTTTAGGCATATCGCCTCAGCATGCACAGGGGGTGAGGTCCTCACATGCCCCCATCACGTGCCTCGTCCGCGATATCTCCCTCTCAGACCTGGTGCCCCTGACAACCTTCCTAACCCTTAACACTCAGCTGCCACCCACGCCCGCAGCCCTGGTCCCGGGTACGCTCTAGGTTCGATTACTTGTATACCCGGTACTGTGGAAGGCTCTGGGAGAGCATGGCCCAGAGAGAGAAAGAGAGATTGCACGGGGTAGGGGGAGGGTTTTGTTGCAGAGAGTGTTGGCTGACACTTAGCCAAATTCAAGAAAGCCTCCCTCCTCTGTGTGTAAAGAAGGAGAACAAAGAAAGGAAGAAGGAAAGAAGGACCATAGCTGAAGAAGAGAGACAAGAAAGAGAAGAGCAAAAGAAGAAGAGGCTGAGCTGAAGAAGAAGAAGAGAAGAGGGAGCAGCAGCAGAGAAAGAAGAGAAAGAAGAAGAAGAGGCTAAGAAGAGAGAAAGAAGGCTATGCACTGTAGCATTAGACATTTAAACCGTTTGATTAACCATCTTCATTTGATTGATACTGTTGAGAAATTTACTGTTATTGTGATGGGTATTTGGTGATTCAAATCACCATTTTACCTCATTCCTTTTGCACTATTGACATCTGTTTTCACTTCTATATCATTATTATTTGGAGTTTTATTAGAAATTGCTTATATTGTGTTTAAATTGCAATTCTTGAGATTTAAATTCCATATTGCTCCCTGTGTTCGACCTCGAAACTTTTTCGAGTAATAAAATTTAGTTGTTTAAGCACTATTTTGGCTATACTACAACACGACAATCTTAAATACTAATTTAGCGTAAAGAACATTTTGGTGCCGTTGCCGGGGAGCAACGAGAAATTTAGAACTCCTGATTGCAATTCCTGATTCAAATTCTAACTTGCTATATCTCTTTTTGCTATGGTTGTTTCAGGAGAGATACATTCAAGGAAGATCAACTACACAGTAAACACTCCAGGGGCAGATAAGTTCTAACTTCTCTCTCTCTTCAGCCCCTCATTCTGAAAAGGATAAAAGGGAAAAAAATCAATTAGGGCTACTTGCATTCTTTCCATAGATAACTCATCGAGTTGCCTGAGTTGATACATTTTATTTGAACAACAAATCCTGATTTGTGCACCCACTTAAAACTTAAGGTATGTAGGGCCATCACAATCTTGTTTGAGCCCTAAGTACCACCTTTTCACAAATTAAAGTGGACCAAATTAGAGCAAATTAAGGATTCCAATTTAGGGTTTTTAGAGACATACTTGCTTAATGAAGAAATCATCTTCCTAAACAATGTGTGCCTAGACCTTGATTAAATTGATCTATTCAAGCAAAACCCTAAAATCAGGCTCCTGAAGTCATTTGAACACTAAAAGAGGGACCTAAATTTTCAAGGACAATACAGGTGAAGTTCACCCACCTTGTTGGGTCAACCAATCTTCAAATTAGGTCACTTTTTGCACTCAACACATCTTAAAGTTCAAGTAAAATTCTAAACACCCTTACTCTTAATTAAAACTGGTAGACTTAAGAGGTCAAGTCCCCATTCTGGTCTACCTGGAACATCAGTGACAGGAGAGGTTGGGTGGGGGAAACCCTGTAACCTATGGGGGCGCTCTACCATGTAGGGGTCTTTGCAAGACTCTTCCTCTCTGGCTGCCTAAGTAATTCTCAAGTGGATGGCTTTTTGACTAAAGGGTATCATCTGCCCCGAACCTCTATACTCAACCAAAATTTTTGGGTGTCTTGATTGGGTCCATCACATTCTACCTCTCATCTACTCCATCGATGCATGTTCGGGAGGAGGTCACTAAGACCATCCTTGAGCCCTCCTCTAGTCACTCATTCACGTTGAGGCCAAGCCTCGACCTCCTTGTTTGTGCAACAACCCAATCCAATTGATATCTCTCCTGATTCATCTAAACCTGATTCCCCTTCATCCATCATCATGGCACAACCCGCAGAAGAAAATAATCTCGAAAATCAACTCCAGCACCTCAATGATCTGTTCCAAGCCTTTGTGAACCCACCACAACATCCAATGAAGCGAGATCACTACAATCCCGCTGCGGTAGCAATCGAACCCCGAGTACAAATCCTCGTTGTAGGTCCTGACACTGAACTCAAGCCCAACATGATTCATGCCATTCCCAAATTCCATGGGTGTAATTCTGAAGATCCTTTCCAGCATATCGAACAACTCAAGCATCTGGCCCAGACCTTCGGGTCAGAAGCTCAAAATTGGGATATTCTACTCATGAAAATGTTTTCTTTCTCTCTCATGGATAAAGCTGCTCATTGGTACCAAACTCAAACACATCTAATCAACACCTGGGCGGAACTTCAATCTGAGTTTCTGAGAAAGTTCTTCCCTGCTTTACGACACTAGATCACACATTTCACACAACAAGCAGGAGAACCACTTCATGAAGCATGGGATCATGTTCGAGATCTCATGCAAAAGTGCCCCCATCACAGAGTTCCTAGATGGGAACAAGTCCAGTCTTTTTACTAGGGACTCCATGGGGATATTAGATTATTCGTCAATGCGACTTGCAAAGGAAACATCATGGGTCAACACGAAGACACCGTGTGGGAGATTCTCGAGAATATGTGCGAGAAGTCCATCAATAATGAATTCATGGGCATGTTTGACTGGATGAATGTCTGTGCATTAACGAATCCAAAGGGTGCACATGAGATGCAGGGCCTGTCCTCTTTCGTCAACTTGGAACTGATGGCCAGTCATCTGGACAAGGTCTCTATTATTGAGAAGAAGGTGGATGAGCTGACTCGACATTTGCAGAGAGCCACCTCTGCACAAAACCCATACACACAACCACCCTCTAGCAGGGAGGCCGTGCATAACATCTATCACCGACCTTCTCAGGGGATGGACCCATATCCACCCCCGTCTAATTCTTACTATGGAGGAAACTTTGGATCCACCTACTCTAGTTGGGGGAACTCTGAACCCTCATATTCTTATTTTCCCGAGGTTTCTCAAACCTACGAGGACCTCAATGCCATTCAAAATGACCCATTCTTAAACACCTACAACCCTGGATGGCATAATCATCCCAACTTCACATGGTCAGGCAATAATCAAAATCAGAGACCTCAATATCCACCCCGACCACAAGCTCCTCGTCCATATTAGCCACCTCAGCCTCAGCCTAACCCAACTTATCAATCTAGGCTGACTCAGACAGATCAAATAACTCTTATCCTTTAGACTCTGGTTGACATTCAGAAGACGAATGTGGCTATGCAACAACAACACAAAGACAAGATCACAGAGGTTCGCAATCAACTTGCCCAGATGGCAAATCCTCGTCAACCTAGTGCACTTCCTTCACAACCTCTGCCTAATCCGAATAACGTACCGAACCAGAGGCGCGTTATGAACCCAAATCTGGGTCAAGCTCACTTTGTTTATCAGGCCCCTTCTACTCCACCCGATGGGATGGAGACTTCAACATCATATACGGGTTACCAGCAGCAAGCACCTCTTCTACCCACTTCAAACCAAAACCAGGCAAGATTAAATTATGTTACTACCCGCACTGGCAAAACAGCACAAGACCTACCTTATCCAAGCCAAACCAAGCCTGGTAATACAAACCCTAATCTAATGATAGTCATCCAGGACACCTCTATCCTAGATCAAGAACCTAGACCCATTCTAGAGGAACCACTTAAGGTTCCATTTCCTGAGGCCTTGACCAAGGGAAAAAGGATAACCAAAACCATGGCACCTGAGGAGGACCTGGTTAAGCTCTTTAAGCAAGTCCATATAAACATACCCTTGACGGATGCGATACGCCACATACCAGCTTACGCATGATTTTTGAAAGACGTATGTACACTGATGAGAGCCTCATCATGAGCCATAACTAGCTCATTTTGACCCAATAAAGAAGATAAAAGCTCCTACATAACCTAGAAGAAGGCCTAACTGAAGGAACAAGTGCTCCGAGAAGAAAACATGAAATAAAGGTTAAAACTGCAATTTTACCATTGCAGTACGTAAACAGGATTTCTCAGAGGCAAAACATAGGTCAAATGGTCTAAATGAGATAAAAAGTGGGTTGAGTCAATCAGAAATGGGTTCATGTGCAATCTAAGAACTAAAAGACACTTGGTAACCCTAAAACAGACCCGCTTAAATTAACAAGGTTCCGGTCAGAACAAAAAGCAAGTAAACCCTCTACAAATCATGGAAAAACATACTCTAGGGTTTAGAACACTTAATTTTGCCTTTGGAACCTAGTTTGACCTAGATTAGGGTCCTAGCTCTTCAATTAACCTAATTTGGGTTTTTACGCAAAATGTCCAGTCAAACGAGGTCAAACCTGAAATCTAACTTCGCCATTGGATTCCTTAGGTCCAAATTAGGTTTATACCAAAATTTGGACCTAAGGAGAGGTCATCTTGACCTACTTTGCAATTTAGTACACCCAAATCACAAATTGGTCCCTATCTTTTGAATACCATTGCAGAGAACCCCCTAGGTTCTTCGCCTCCTTTGCAAACCGGTCCTGCCGCCATTGCTAGGGCAGAACCGAGCTCCAACGAGATCCGGAGAGGGATTGCTCTCTAATCCCTCAGAGATTCCCTCCCAGAAATGGAAGGAGGATTCTCTGAGGAATTCCCTTCCATTTAAGACTGATCTCGATCCCTGGTGTGAACCCAATCTCTCGTGCGAACGCACGAGAGATTTGGGTATCCTAACTCCTTTCCATCTCCGGTGACCAACCTCAGGCAATTACGTGCCCTTCACGCCCTGCACACCCAGTCCAACGCCTATATAAGAACCCACAACTCCGGCCGAAGAGGCTGAGCTTGATTTGGCCGAGTTTCCCCCTTCAATTCCTCTCCTCCTGCCCGGCCAAATTTCCCAGCTAGCTCTGGCGAGCCCTCCTCCCCTTCCTTTTCGCTCTGCCACAAAACCAGTGGCAGAGTTAGCTTCCTGACTTCCCTCCGCGTCGCGCAGTACCAGCGCACGCCGCCTCAGCCTCGTCGTCGCCGCCGTTCTCCCCCCACTGGGCATCATCTTCTTCGGCGACAGCAGGTACTGCTGTCCGCCTTCCGTCCCCTTTCGTCCTTACAATTAGGTTAGAACTCCTCTCCATCCTATCCTCTCTCTTTTCCCCCTGTTATCTCATCTGATTACCCCTCGACCGACGCTGACCACCCTCATCTTCCACATCACCGACCGACCTCCGGCGAGCCGCTTCCACCATTCCAGCACTCCACACGGCTCGCCAACCACTTCGGGAGCTCCGCCTCACCACCAGGAACTCGCTCCACCCCACAACTGCCACTCAAGACCTCCATAAGCACCCCCCGACCAACCCACCATCTCCGGCCACAGGTTGACCTAGGCGCGCACGCCTAGGCCGACCGACAACCTACAGCATCACCCACCGCCTTCGCCGTGCTACGGCGAAGGTTTCCAGCTATTCTGATTGGGCCAATAGGCCGTTCTGTGGAATCTCAGGTGAACGCCCCGGCCGCCATTAACAGCCGAAGCAGCAGGAAGCTTGGAGCAGCAGCAGGCGTCAGGCTTCCCAGGCGGCAGGTGCAGCAGACTCTCGCAAGTATCGCGACGTGACCGAGTTCAGCGAGGAGCACCAGCAGGGCCTTCAGCGTGGGCAATTGCACACGAGAGTCTGCGGGCGCACGCAAAGGAAGGGCGGAACGTTTAGTCCCACATCGTGGAATCTCAAGGCACAGGTATGGTATAAAGAGCTTTTGTGATATAGTTTTACTGCCTAGAAAGCACAGGGGTGAGGTCCCTCACTGACCCCACACCCGCCTTGTCCGCGACCTGACCACGCGGACTTGGCGGATCCGACCCGACCTAGACCTACGCACTCCTCGTGCATCACACCACCTTCAGGTGCGCCTGGTCCCGGGTGTACGACCCGACCCGATTAATGCCTGTGGCTCTGTGAGAGCAGCTCAGAGTGAGTTGCTTGAGAGCGAGATGCGCGGGTAGAGGGAGAAGGGTTAGGTTTTGCTCCTGTGCAGGCAGGCTGAACGCAGGAGAAGGACTTGGCCGCTGCAGAAGAAGAAGAAGGAAAGGCAAGGCGAAGAAGAGAAGAAAGAAGGAGCAAGACAGGGAAGAAGAAAGAAAGAAGCCTTCGCACGAGAAGCAGGAAAAACAGAGAAGAGAGAAGCAAGGCAAGACCACAGAAGAGGAGAGTAAGAAGCAAAGAAGAAGGAAAAACAGGAAGGAAAGAAAGACTTCGCCAAGGCATAGAAAGAAGAAGAAAATCAAGAAGGGAAAATACTTTTAAGACGTCTGATCACAAGATCAGACGTCCAATTTCATATTTTTGTCCTAATAACTTTTAATTGCATACATTCACATTTGGATTGATATTTTGAGTAAATTAGAGTGTTCAATTACATTTTGACTAGTAGTAAATTCCATTTGCTCCCTGTGTTCGACCTCGGATACTCCGATTTTCGAGTAATAAAAATCTTTATTTGTTTTTAACGCTTTAGCGGCTATACTACAACACGATATTATCTTTTAACAAACCGCACAAAAGCGCGACGAACATTTTGGCGCCGTTGCCGGGGAGCAATGCACAATTTACCACTAGGCTCTACATTCTTTTTATCATATTGAACACTAACTTGCCCTACTTTTCTTTGATGTGATCTTGCAGGTATTTCATGAGAAAATCTCTCCCGCAAGTCAACCACTCCAGGGCAGGTAATTTCTTTTCTTCCTTAATCATCCCCTAATCTTTGAAAGACAAAAGGAAGAAAATCAATTTAGGAATCAATTGCCTTCTTTATATAGTAATCACCATCTCTAAGGCAAAACATTTCTTGATTTTGCGAAAATTTCTGCAAATATTCTTGAAGTTGGAGTGATTTTTTTTTTCCCATCCCACAAATTCTTGTGCCTAATTGAAATAACGCTTAATCTCGGCGGACCACACACTTCTTGTTTATAAGTCCAAAGAGAACTTTTGAAAAAGAAAAAGAGGATTGGAAATAGAACCAAATTAGGGTTTCCACATTAGGGTCTTGAAGCGCTAGTCACACATGCCTGTGTAAAAAGAAATAAACCCTCCCGCATCAGTGTGCTACCCAAGCCCTTGATTGAAGAAAGTTAAATAAGACAAACCCTAAAATTGAGCTCTAAAATCACTTGAATCTTAAAATTTTCTTTTGACCTAATAACCTGGGAGTCAAATCAGGGAGATCTCTAGGCTCCGAGCTTAGAATCATTCTGCCATCTATAGGACAGGTCAGGTGAAGTTGACCCCTTGGGTCAACCAACCTCTAAATTAGGTCACAATACCAAAGACATCTAAAGTTCAAGTGAGAACCCTAAAAGCACCTTTGAAATAAAAAGTGATAGACTTAAGAGGTCAAGGTCCCCATTCTGGTTTACCTGGAATCTCAGTGACAAGAGAGGTCGGGTAGGGGAAACCCTGTAACCCGTAGGGACGCTCTACCGTGTAGGGGTCTTTGCGGGACTCTCCCTCTCTGGCTGCCCAGGTATTCTCAGGTGGACGATCTTCGGATCCAGGGGTCCATCCGCCCCAAACCTCCATAGTCATCCAAACATCTTTTGGGTGTCTTGATTGGGTCAAGAACATCTCCAGTCCTGCATCTTTTCTCCATAGAGCACACACACTCATTTTCAGTGGGACTCGTTATTCAGATCTGATCGCTTCATAACACATCTTGATTCCAACTTGATTCTACATCTTGACTCCACCACCTGATCCAAACATGCAGCCAAACCACCTAGGACTACCAGTCAAGAAACCTGAATATCAGAGATCCATGAGAGATAAAATGATTGAGGATGCCATGAAATTCTATGAAAATGAAGAAACCTCAACAACAATAGGAAACGTTCAGGTTGATGTCCCAACAACCACAACCTTTGTCATAACTTGTGCCCAAGTATTATTAGCAGAAGCCAACAAAGGATCAACCCGTGACTTGCTCATTACTGCATACATTGAGATAGAAAAATTGCATAATAGTGAATACCTTCAATGTATGACAAATCCTCGACTTTGGAAGCAACACCAAGATAGTCTTGAAAAACGGGAAGAGATAATGAGATTAGTAAAACAAGTTATTGACCAGAAATACCCGTACATACCACCAACAGAGGATGAGCTATCTTGGAACAACATCGAGGATAAATCTGATCTCGGGTTTGAGGCACAAAATGGTTGTGGATTCCCAACCCAGATAAAGTACAATGTGCCTGATATTGAAGAAGGTTGGGAAGCTCCAAATGCAGGAAAATACAATGTTGAGCCCATTTTAGAATCCCAAAACTCCTGCAAGTATGAGAGTAGAACTGAACCTCTCGAGGGTGTAAATTCCGTCCCTTATTCTGATAAGGTGACCCTCGAAGGTTATTCAGACCTAGATTCTAGTAATTCCACCCACATCCTAAGCCTAGAACCTAGATCTGAAGCCTATATTGAAGATTTCAAGGCCCCATATGAAGAAGATCAACCTTTTAATGAAGAATATGATTTTGGGCCTCGATTTGATGAATATCCCTCGTCAACCTCCTCAGAGGAACGAATCGATTTTGCGGAAGTCATGCCAATCTACGACACAGAAACCGAGGAGTTGGACGAGCAAGGTTTCAATTGGGTCTACCCTACTAGCTTAGAATCTGAGCCTCTACCAGATAGGGACACCTTTGTAAGCTCAGAATTAACATTTAGGCTAGATCCCAGTCAGGCTGCTGAATATACAACATATGATTTATTCTATGGTGGAACTCATGATCTAGAATCTCATTCAAACTTTGATTTTCGCAAACTCTCCGACGATCTCGAATCTGACCATAACATCGGAGAAAATCTGCCTCCTGATTATAACATGTCAATCTTCTTTGAAGCCACCTGCTCCACAGATACAGAACCAATCAAAACCCGTTCCCCACCCCGACCCGCAACCGGACTCAATTTCTATTCTGATTCACCTCTCAATGAGCCGATTGCAGATGATTCAACTCCGTATCTATACCGGGTATCGGACACTGATCAGACCACAAATCAGGAGCCTCCATCCTTTGACCGTCCCTGTAGGGATTCCACATCTTACATTGATTATTTTTCGGAACCCTACCCCCACCAGGCTGATTCGACTGAGCCCGAACTCGAGTTTTCACTTCCATATCTATCAGAACATCACTGCATTTGGTGGGTCCCACATCTGCTAATCTACATCTATCAACCCACCAGACTTATTGGGTTTGGGCTGCATCATCAGCCCACTGATCTGAACAAGTACCTGGTTGGACCAACCAGGCTCTTAATCAAGGTGCTTGTTTTCCAAAACTCCATTGATTTGACCACTCCCTCTCCACCCCATTTTCCACTCGGCTGAAGGCATTAAATTTAGTGCTTAACGGGAGGCAACCCGTCATCTCAAAAATAGAAACCCGTCTGATTATCCGTCTGTACTCCACGTCTATTGCACCTTGAGTTCAGCCTTAGACAGTTGATCCCACCTCTGGTACACGTATCAGAGCTTAAAATCGTTCGCATCAGTCATTCCCGACCCATTCACCCACCCGATATATCCTGTTCTAAGCCCCTGACCTCAACACTAATTCCCACCCTCTGTTTACAATGAGGACATTGCAAAACTTAGGCATGGGGGGGTGATAAAGTGCATACATACAAAACCAAGAAAAAAATGAGAAGGATTCTCACAAAAAATTCACATATGTCAAAAACACAAAAAATTGAAAAATTACGAAAAAGAACAAAAAAAATTGGGGAGGGAGGAAATGTTGTGAGCCATATAATCATAAGGAGGAGAAAAAGAGCAAAAATGAAGAAAGGAGCACAAAAGGAAAAGAAAAAGAAAAAGTCATTAGTAAAAGATTAAGGAATTAACTGAAGTTCTAGACCAGATCAAGAAAAGAAACAAAAGAAAAAGTGCTAAGGAAACATAACAAGAGATTAGCGGGAACGCTGGTCTTAGGCCTTTTGGGCTAGTATCTTTAGCTTAAAAATTCACGTATCCGTTAAAATCTGGATAATCCTCAAGAGGTTGAGGAAAATGCAAAACTTAAGTATTAGGTCTAAGGCTTAGGAAGTATTTGGCCTCGTTAACTGACCTCCGGTTTGCGGGATTCGGTAACCTAAGCACCCCAAATTCACACACAGTCTGGTTCAGTGCGCATAAAACATCCGAAACACTCAAGAGCGTTTAATATTCTGAAAAAGTCACCTAGATTAGGAGCGGCCAATCAACACAAGTTGATTTGGATGAGTTCCCAGCGCGGAGAGGCGGGAAATTCCCCTCGAAGATGCGTAACAACATATCATCTCCTCGGTGCTTGTCTCTTAGGATATTTAAATATCCTACTGGGGGCATGTAAGCACTCTGCTGGTTCAGATACCATGGGTGGCATTATCACGAAATGTCAATCGCCAGGGTCTGAATTCGGCCACGGAATGCCATGGGCGGGATTATCTCGAAATCTCGAAAGCCAGGGTTCCGGGGGTTGCCATGGGCAGGATTATCTCGAAATCTCGAAAGCCAGGGACCTTTGAGGATTGATGATGGGGACGAGGAATCCGATACAGATCGTGTTGAGAAGCTAATCCGAAGCTAGAAATAAAAAGAAAAGAGAGAGAAAACTCTCCAAACAAATAAATCTTCTATCTCACTCTTACAAAAAAACGCACTGCAAACTGAACTTAGGCTAAAAATATCTCAAGCACGGGTGCTTTAACCGCGGAGTCCAACAAACCCTAGGTTAGTTTCTGTGGGCCGTAGAAACCTTTGCGAAGGACTGAGGCTAAAGCGGAACAGGTCTGGATTTTGGTTGGTACTTGAGTACCTCTAGGCCTATTATCAGCATTCCTACCTAATCACAAAAGAAAAGGAGAAGCACTTATCATTGTTGACAGATATTCAGGGTCTAGAACGGAAGTTAAAACTTTGAAATTTTGCCAAGGGACTAGCAAAAGCTAGGCATGGGGGTATGATGAGAGCCTCATCATGAGCCATAACTAGCTCATTTTGACCCAATAAAGAAGATAAAAGCTCCTACATAACCTAGAAGAAGGCCTAACTGAAGGAACAAGTGCTCCGAGAAGAAAACATGAAATAAAGGTTAAAACTGCAATTTTACCATTGCAGTACGTAAACAGGATTTCTCAGAGGCAAAACATAGGTCAAATAGTCTAAATGAGATAAAAAGTGGGTTGAGTCAATCAGAAATGGGTTCATGTGCAATCTAAGAACTAAAAGACACTTGGTAACCCTAAAACAGACCCGCTTAAATTAAAAAGGTTCCGATCAGAACAAAAAGCAAGTAAACCCTCTACAAATTATGGAAAAACATACTCTAGGGTTTAGAACACTTAATTTGGCCTTTGGAACCTAGTTTGACCTAGATTAGGGTCCTAGCTCTTCAATTAACCTAATTTGGGTTTTTACGCAAAATGTCCAGTCAAACGAGGTCAAACCTGAAATCTAACTTCGCCATTGGATTCCTTAGGTCCAAATTAGGTTTATACCAAAATTTGGACCTAAGGAGAGGTCATCTTGACCTACTTTGCAATTTAGTACACCCAAATCACAAATTGGTCCCTATCTTTTGAATACCATTGCAGAGAACCCCCTAGGTTCTTCGCCTCCTTTGCAAACCGGTCCTGCCGCCATTGCTAGGGCAGAACCGAGCTCCAACGAGATCCGGAGAGGGATTGCTCTCTAATCCCTCAGAGATTCCCTCCCAGAAATGGAAGGAGGATTCTCTGAGGAATTCCCTTCCATTTAAGACTGATCTCGATCCCTGGTGTGAACCCAATCTCTCGTGCGAACGCACGAGAGATTTGGGTATCCTAACTCCTTTCCATCTCCGGCGACCAACCTCAGGCAATTACGTGCCCTTCATGCCCTGCACACCCAGTCCAGCGCCTATATAAGAACCCACAACTCCGGCCGAAGGGGCTGAGCTTGATTTGGCCGAGTTTCCCCCTTCAATTCCTCTCCTCCTGCCCGGCCAAATTTCCCAGCTAGCTCCGACGAGCCCTCCTCCCCTCCCTCTTCGCTCTGCCACAAAACCAGTGGCAGAGTTAGCTTCCTGACTTCCCTCCGCGTCGCGCAGTACCAGCGCACGCCGCCTCAGCCTCGTCGTCGTCGCCGGTCTCCCCCCACTGGGCGTCATCTTCTCCGGCGACAGCAGGTACTGCTGTCCGCCTTCCGTCCCCTTTCGTCCTTACAATTAGGTTAGAACTCCTCTCCATCCTATCCTCTCTCTTTTCCCCCTGTTATCTCATCTGATTACCCGTCGACCGACGCTGACAACCCTCATCTTCCACATCACCGACCGACCTCCGGCGAGCCGCTTCCACCATTCCAGCACTCCACACGGCTCGCCAACCACTTCTGGAGCTCCGCCTCACCACCAGGAACTCGCTCCACCCCACAACTGCCACTCCAGACCTCCATAAGGACCCCCCGACCAACCCACCATCTCCGGCCACAGGTTGACCTAGGCGCGCACACCTAGGCCGACCGACAACCTGCAGCATCACCCACCGCCTTCGCCGTGCTACGGCGAAGGTTTCCAGCTATTCTGATTGGGCCAATAGGCCGTTCTGTGGAATCTCAGGTGAACGCCCCGGCCGCCATTAACAGCCGAAGCAGCAGGAAGCTTGGAGCAGCAGCAGGCGTCAGGCTTCCCAGGCGGCAGGTGCAGCAGACTCTCGCAAGTATCGCGAGGTGACTGAGTTCAGCGAGGAGCACCAACAGGGCCTTCAGCGTGGGCAATTGCACACGAGAGTCTGCGGGCGCGCGCAAAGGAAGGGCGGAACGTTTAGTCCCACATCGTGGAATCTCAAGGCACAGGTATGGTATAAAGAGCTTTTGTGATATAGTTTTACTGCCTCGAAAGCACAGGGGTGAGGTCCCTCACTGACCCCACACCCGCCTCGTCCGCGACCTGACCACGCAGACTTGGCGGATCCGACCCGACCTAGACCTACGCACTCCTCGCGCATCACACCACCTTCAGGTGCGCCTGGTCCCGGGTGTACGACCCGACCCGATTAATGCCTGTGGCTCTGTGAGAGCAGCTCAGAGTGAGTTGCTTGAGAGAGAGACGTGCGGGTAGAGGGAGAAGGGTTAGGTTTTGCTCCTGTGCAGGCAGGCTGAACGCAGGAGAAGGACTTGGCCGCTACAGAAGAAGAAGAAGGAAAGGCAAGGCGAAGAAGAGAAGAAAGAAGGAGCAAGACAGGGAAGAAGAAAGAAAGAAGCCTTCGCACGAGAAGCAGGAAAAACAGAGAAGAGAGAAGCAAGGCAAGACCATAGAAGAGGAGAGTAAGAAGCAAAGAAGAAGGAAAAACAGGAAGGAAAGAAAGACTTCGCCAAGGCATAGAAAGAAGAAGAAAATCAAGAAGGGAAAATACTTTTAAGACGTCTGATCACAAGATCAGACGTCCAATTTCATATTTTTGTCCTAATAACTTTTAATTGCATACATTCACATTTGGATTGATATTTTGAGTAAATTAGAGTGTTCAATTACATTTTGACTAGTAGTAAATTCCATTTGCTCCCTGTGTTCGACCTCGCATACTCCGGTTTTCGAGTAATAAAAATCTTTATTTGTTTTGAACGCTTTAGCGGCTATACTACAACGCGATATTATCTTTTAACAAACCGCACAAAAGCGCGATGAACATACACCGAAGCGTAAGCCGTGAACCAAAGACGGGAATCCAATTATACTGTCAGAGCAAGCCAGCTCTGTCATTTTGAGCAAACTCCCCCCTAAGGCAAAAGACCTAGGCACCCCTTTGATCTCCTGTGAAATCAGTGATATATGATTTGATCGAGCTTTATTAGACTTAGGAGCCTCCATAAATTTGATACCCACATTCCTACTAGACTACTTCGACGAGTATGAGCTTAAATCGACTGAAATGAGTTTACAACTAGCAGACCGATCAATTAAGTCATCAAAGGAATTCTCGAGGATGTCATAGTAAGGGTGCATGATTTCTATTTCCCAGTGGATTTCGTCGTTTTAGACATGGATGCTCCTAGGAATGTGAAGAATACACCGATCATACTAGGGAGACCCTTTCTGGCCATTGCCAGGGCCAATATCAATTATGAGGAGGGCCAAATCGAATTGAAATTTGGGAGTAAGACACTAAAGATCAACATCTTTAAGGCCCAACAAGGAATTAATTGAGGAGTCATGGAACAAATTTGCGATATTGAAGCAGTGGTTGACTATTTCATAGAGAACCTGACTATTTCTAATCAACTGCAAGAGGATCAAAACCCACAATTAGAGGAGCCCGAACTCAACCTAGGCACACCCATATCTCCTTCCTTTACTCCTAACACCAATCCTGAATTACCCGCTGCTACTGAAAACCCGATTTTGGAATTAAAGCCCCTTCCCGATCATCTCAAATACATCTTTTTGGGTTCCAATCAGACGTTTCCTGTGATTATCAACTCCCGACTCACACCTGATCAAGAAACATGTCTGATTTCTATTCTCCAGCAACATCAAAGAGCCATTGGATGGACTCTCGATGATCTCACTAGTATCATCCCCTCATACTACACACACCACATCTACTCTGAAGAGGGCTCACAGCCATCCCATGAAATGTAGAGATGCCTAAATCCCAATCTGCAAGATGCTGTGAAAAAGGAGATTATCAAGTGGTTAGATGCAGGGATCATATACCCAATCTCCAACAGTTGGTGGGTGAGTCCAATCTAGGTTGTGCCTAAAAAGGTAAGGCCCACCGTCATCACGACTGAAATCGGAGAAGCCATACCAACCCATATAGCAAACTCGTGGAGAGTCTACATTGATTACAGAAGACTCAATTCCTCCATGAAGAAGGATCATTTCCCACTACCATTCATTGATCATATTCTCGAGAAACTAGCGGGAAATCGATTCTTCTGCTTTCTAGACGGGTACTCCGGTTACAACCAAGTCGCAATCCATCCTAATGACCAAGAAAGACCACCTTCACCTACCCCTTCGGAACTTACACATTCCGAAGGATGCCGTTCGGTCTCTGCAATGCACCCACTACGTTTCAACAGCGCATGCTTGCCATATTCTTAGATATGGTAGGTGAGTACCTTGAAGTCTTCATGGATGACTTCTCGGTATTCGGTCAATCATTTGATGATTACCTCCTGCACTTGGTCCAGATCCTTAGGTGGTGCATCGACGTGAATTTGGTTCTTTCCTGGGAAAAGAGCCACTTCATGGTCCCTGAGGGAATAATCCTGGGACATCTTATCTCTGAAAAGGGCATCTAGGTTGATCGAGCCAAGGTGAATTTGATTTCCAAACTCCCTATGCCTAGATTGGTCAAATACATCCGATCCTTCCTGGGGCACGTTGGTTTTGACCGTCGATTCATTCCCGATTTCTTGAAAATCATGCACCCCCTGACTAATCTTCTATCTATGGATGTCCCTTTTGAAATTACCAAGGAATGCACTCAAGCATTTGAGATCTTACATTAGCGAGTCACCCATGCACCTATCCTGCAGCCCCCTGATTGGTCTCAACCCGTTGAGATCATGTGCAATGCATCTGATTACGCTGTAGGTGTGGTACTTAGGTAGAAAATAGATGGGAAACCTGTGGTCATTTACTACGCTAGCAAGACACTTGACGAGGCTCAACATAACTACACAGTTATTGAGAAAGAGTTGCTAGCCATAGTATTTGCCCTAGAAAAATTTAGATCGTATCGTTTGGGTTCTCGTATTATCATTTACTCAGATCACACTACTGTGAGGCATCTCCTTGCGAAGAAGGATGTGAAACCGCGACTAATCCGCTAGATCTTGCTGTTATAAGAATTTGATCTCAAGATTCGTGACAAGGTGGGGAAATAGAATGTGGTAGCTGATCACTTATCCTGCCTTCCTTCTGATATTATCAACCCTTCCGGACCCATTACTGAACATTTTCCTGATGAGCACCTCCTAACTATTAGTACAAGACTTCCATGGTTTGCTGATCTAGTAAACTACTTGGCGTCACATCAGATACCATCTGATTGGCCAAAAGCTAAGAAGGACAAATTACTTTCCGATGCCAAGTATTACTTTTGGGAAGACCCGTATCTCTTCCACATTGGTGCTGATGAAATCATCCGACGATGTGTTCCAGAAGTGGAAATTTAGGACATTTTATCCTTCTGCCATGACCAGGCACGCGGTGGACACTTCTTTGGTCATGAAACCACAACAAAAGTCCTCCAGTGTGGCTTCTATTGGCCCACGATTTTCAAAGATGCATACAATCATTGTAAGGCATGCACTTGTTGCCAGACCTTAGGCAACATGAGCCACCGTGATATGATGCCCTTATAGCCGATTGTCGTATGTGAAATCTTCGATGTCTAGGGGATTGATTTTATTGGACCCTTCCCTGTTTCGGATGGCTTCGAATGCATTCTTCTCGTTGTTGACTACATGTCCAAATGGATCGAAGCCATTCTGACCCGAACCAATGATCATAAGGTGGTTATCAAATTCATTCATCAGAACATCCTTTCTCGGTTCAGGATTCCACGTGACATAATCTCTGATGGAGGGACCCATTTCACAAATGCTCAGTTCAGATCACTGATGACCAAATACGGGGTGTCACACCGAATCTCTACTCCTTACCACCCCCAATCCAACGGTCTAGTTAAGCTATCGAATCGGGAGATCAAGAAAATCCTTTAGGTCACTGTTCGACTTGACAGGAAAGATCGGTCATCCTGACTTCTGGAAGCTTTGTGGGCTTATAGGACCGCCCACAAAACCCAATTAGGCATGTCACCTCCCCGTCGAATTGGAGCACAAAGCCTATTGGGTAGTACGGAACTACAATCTCGATCTTTCTTAGGTAGGAACCCACAGAAAGCTTCAAATGAGCGAGATCAGTGAATTACGCCACGACGCATATGAGAACTCGCGAATTACAAAGCGTAGGTTAAGGCCTTTCATGACAAGCACGTATCCGGAAAGATCTTTTTCCCTAGTCAGAAAGTTCTACTCTTTGTTGCCAAACTCAAATTGTTCCCAGGAAAACTCATATCAAAATGGATTGGACCATACCTCGTCCGACAAATCTTTGGAAATGGACCTGTCGAAATCAGTCAACTCAGCCATAATTCAGAACCTTTTTTCATGCACAGTCAGAGACTCAAACCATTCACTGAACTCACCGATACAAATTTGGCTGAGATATCTTTTACCCTCCATTCTCCTTGAGTTCATTGCAGTCGGTTGATGGCGTTAAACTCAGTGCTTAACGGGAGGCAACTCGTCATTTTTGAAAAACCCGAAACCCTTCCTAACACATCCTATGCTGAACTCATATTGTACTTTAGGGTTCATCCACTAGAACAGCCAACTCCACCTCTGGTGCTTGTACTTGAGCTTGAAATCATCCGCAACTGTCATCCCGACCCATTCACCCACCCATCACTTGTTCTAATGAATGATCTAAGCTAAACTCGAACCCACCTAATTTACAATGAGGACATTGCAAATCGTAGGCATGGGGGGGGGTATTAAAGTGCAAAACACCGTGAAAATCACTTCACAAGAAAGGGTTTCATCAAAAAAATTACATATTCTACAAATACGAAAAAAATAAAAAATTCTTGAAAAAGAACAAAAATATGAGAGGAGAGGAAATTTTGATGCCATATCAGATTTTGAGGAGAAAAAGGGAAAAAGAAGGTAAAAAAGGAGCACAATTTGAAAAGAAAAGAAAAAGAGGTAGTCATTAGTAAAAGATTAAAGAATTGACTTAGTTCTACACCATATCAAAAGAAAGAAAATGAAAGGCAAAAAGTGCTAATAAAACAAAAAAAAGATTAGTAGGAATGTTAATTTTAGGCCTCTTGGGCTATAATCCTAGGCTTAAAAATTCAAGTACCCACTAAGATCTGGATAATCCCCAAGAGGTTGAGGAAAATGAGAAGCTTAAGTATTAGGTCTAAGGCTTAGGGATTATGCAGCCTCCTTAACTTACCTTTGGTTTGCGGGACTCGATAACCTAAGCACCCCAATCCACACATAGTCTGGTTTAGTGTGCCTAAGTATCAAAATCACGCAAATGCATTTAACTTGTTCTGAAAAAGTCACATAGATTAGGAGCAACTAATTAACACAAGTTGATTTGGGCGAGTTCCTGGTGCGGAGAGGTGGGAAATCCCCCTCAAAGATGTGCAATAACATATAGTCTCCTCGGTGCTTGTCTCCTAGGATATCTACATATCCTATCGGGGGCATGTGAGCACCCTATGCTGGTTCAGATGTCATGGGCGACATTATCCCAAAATGTCGATTGCCAGAGTCTAGATTTAGATACAGAACGCCATGGGCGGGATTATCTCGAAATCTCGAAAGCCAGGGTTCTGGGGGTTGCCATGGGCGGTGCTATCTCGAAGCATCGATTGCCAAGGAGCCTACGAGGATTGATGATGGGTACTAGGAATCCGATACAGACTGTGTTGTAAAGCCAATCCGAAGCTAGAAATGAAAAGAAAAAAAGAGAGAAAACTCTCCAAAAATAAAGAAAAATTCCTCTGTCTCTCTCTGACAAAAATGCACTATAAACTGAACCTAGGCTAAAACATGTTACAAGCACGGGTGCTTTAACCACGGAGTTCAGCGAACCTTAGGTTAGTTCCTGTGGGCCTTAGAAACCTTCATGGCAGATTGAGGCTAGAGATGGTCAGGTCCGGATCTTGGTTGGTACTTGAGTATCTCTAGGCCTACTATCAACATTCAAACCTAATCTACAAAAGGAAGCACACAGCAAAGTTTTTAAGCATTAAATGGTTTTATGGTCTACAATCAAAGTCAATACCTTTAAATTTTGTTAAAGGACTAGCAAAAGCTAGGCATGGGGGTACGATGGGAACACCATCATGAGCCATAACTAGCTAATTTTGACCCAATTAAGTCAGTAAATACACCTACATAATCGCCAGAGAGTCACAAGTCATTGCATAATCATTCTAAAAGAAAAATAAGAAACTAGGGTTAAAACTGTAATTTTTCCAGCTCGTCATAAATGCAGTACAACCATGGGTTTTCACAGGGATTGAATGAAGGTCAGTTGGCCTTAAAAAGATAACAAGTGGGATAAGGCAGATAGAAAAGGATTTGCACGTGTTCTGAGAATTAAATGACTTTTGAAACCCTAAAAATAGACCTGCTTAATTAACTAAGGTTATGATCAGGATAAAATTCACCTAAATCATATAAAATTCATAGAAAAATATTTTCTAGGGTTTAGAACTTTCAATTTGACCATTAGAACCTGTTTTGACCCAAAATAGAACCACAAACAAACATTTGCCCTAATTTAGATTTTTGCATAAATTACCCAGCTAAACATCATCAAAATCAAAATCCAACTTCACCATTAGATTCCTTAGGTCCAAATTAGGCTTATATCAAAATTTAACCCAAGATGAATTTGTCTTGACCTAGTTTGCAAATTGGTCCTATCTAATTACATTTCTACCCTTAACTTTCAAAATCCTTTCAAACAGGCCCTAACTTTGTTTTCGTTCCCACAAATAGGTCCCCTTTGCCATTAAACCTATTCCTGCTTGCTTTGGCGACCTTAAAGAGGAAAGAACTCCCTGATTTCTTGACGAATCCCTTTCAAATTTGAAAGGGAATTTCGTCAAGAAATTCCCTTCCTTTTGGACCTAATCCTAAGCCCTGAAACCTACCCAATCTCTCATGCGAATGCATGAGAGATTTGGGTATCAAGAAACATTCAACTTTGGTGACCTTCCAAGCTTGAAAGCTTGGCTTCCAAGCTCTAATCAACCCCCTGACACCTATATAAAGACTCCCCAGGACTGCCCGATCCTCCAAGCTCGAATTCGACATGAATCCCTCAAATTGCTCTCCCCTCCTCCAACCGATTTGCTCTTCAAGCTCCGGCGACTCTCCCTACCTTCCCTTGTTGTCTGACCACAATACTAGTGGTAGACTCTTCCTCCTTGTCTTCCTCCGCGTTGTGTAGCACTTGCCGATGCTCCTGCCCCCCTTCATCCTCGCCGTCATCCATCTCTCTGAGAAGCTTCGTCTCCAGTGTCGGCCACACCTCAATTGATGCCAACTTTGCTCCCCTTCATCTGCCTCCCCTCCTAAACAACTCCTCGACTTCTCCTCTTTGTTTCCAGCCATCTGCCACTTCGTTTCGACCGCCAACTCACCTCACCATCCTCCATCTTACACCTCACCGGTGTACCTCCGGTGAGCTTACATGGCCACTACACTCCATCAATCCGGCCGTCGTTCATCTCCACACTTCCACCGTGTTCTAGAGAGCAAAAACCCTCTGGTCTTCAAGGCTATTGGCCTCGCCACTGCTCCACCGAACACCACACTGTTGCACCTCACCTTCCATCACTGTCTGGTCACCTCATGCACTCTCACACCTCAGGAACACCACTGTTCAATTCCCCACCTCACGGTAAAGCTTATGAACCATTTAAACTGGGGCTCTTAGCCCATTTTCTTGCTTTCAGGTTCCCAGGTCTCGACCGCCATTGATGAAGCTTCGACCAAAGCTTGAAGGTCATATCACGTCTACAGGTTCCAGGCGTCGACTCTAGGAAGAGCGGATTACCTCCAGGTGTATTCTTGCACAGTCAATTGGAGCTTTTGACCAAGTCCTCTATGCCAATTCGATAAAGGAAGCTATTGTTGTTGCTACGCGAAGGACGGAGGGTGAGATAGTCCCACCTCGGAAGTGGAAAAGGCCTTGAGCATGCATAAATTGAATTTGTTCTTTAGGCTTATCGCCTCATCATGCATAGGGGGTGAGGTCCCACACGCCCCCCTCACGTGCCTCATCTGTGACATCTCCCCCACGGACCTGGTGCACTTGATAACCTACCTAACCCTTAGACTCTTCGACTGTGACCCACGCCTGCAACCCTGGTCCCAGGTACGCTCTAGATCAGATTACTCGTATACCTAATACTGTGGAAGGCTCTATGAGAGCGTGATCTAGAGAGAAAAAGAGAGATTGCAGGGGGTAGGGGGAGCATTTTGCTGCAGAGAGTGTTGGTCGACACTTAACCAAATTCAAAAAGCCTCCCCCCTTTATGTGTGAAGGAGAATAGAGAAAGGAAGAAGGAAAGGAGAAGGACCATAGCTGAAGAAGAGAGACAAGAAAGAGAAGAGCAAACGAAGAAGAAGATGCTGAGCAGAAGAAGAAGAGAAGAGGGAGCAACAGTAGAGAAAGAAGAGAAAGAAGAAGAAGAGGCCGAGAAGAGAGAAAGAAGGTTGTGCACTGTAGCATCAGACATTTAAGCGGACTGATTAACCATTCAGCCGTCTGATATTGCTAGGCTTTATTTTATTGATACTGTTGAGAAATTTACTGTTATTGTGAGGGGTATTTAGTGATTCAAATCACCATTTTACCTCATTATTTTTGCACTATTGACATCTGTTTTCACTTCTATATCATTATTGTTTGGAGTTTTATGACAAATTGCTTATATTGCGTTTAAATTTCAATTCTTGAGATTTAAATTCCATATTGCTCCTTGTGTTCGACCTCGGAACATTTTTGAGTAATGAAATTTATTTGTTTAAGCGCTATTTTGGCTATACTACAACACAACAATCTTAAATACCGATTTAGCACGAAGAACAGTACCACCTAGTACCTGACGAGAAACAAATGTAGTAGCGAGAAAGGACTTGAGAGAAAGAAAAAGACAAGATGTAGAATGACTTATGATAGCAAGATCTACTTAGGAGATAAGTATATACCTAGAGTAGAAGCTTGGGGGCAGGCCTTCTTCTTCTTGGCAAGGGCTTGGAGAGACACTTATGGAGAGAACTAGGGTTTTCTTAAGACAAAATGAGGTAAGTGTTTGCACTTGGCCTTCTTTTATATGGGATGGGTCATGTACTTGTCACATGACCACTTAAGTGGTTGAGAGAAGAAAAATTTATAACTTAGGTGTTGAATAAATAATGTAGTCAATGTTGTGAGTCGTATCACGCATTTTTGATAGGAAAATGTCATAGTATAGTGCGCAATACGATCAAACAAAGATATTTAATAAAAGATAATGAGACTTTGAGTCCTGGTCGTTCATCTCTAGGAGGCATTTGTTTTACCTTTTAAGTTGATCTTTTACCATTCTACTCTATTTAAAATCGCACGTTGGTTTCCAGTCTTCTGATTAAAATTTCACCACTTCAATTATGAACCCTAGTTACGTGTGCGTGTGTTAAATAGACCACAAAGGTGAAAGTGTGAGTTTTTTTGCACACGATTCTAGTGAGGTGGTGACTGTTTATAGAAAATGCATCTATAGTCAGATTTTCTATATTTTCCAAAAATGACATGCTTGTTGCAAAATATCAGAAATTAAAAACAGGCAACATTAATCACACAAAAGATATTGCAATGAGCTCATGATGATTCTCAGCACATAGACATATATATATAGAAAATATATTTTTTATTCATTCATTTGGAGAGTGTTTGCAACATGAACTTGTAGAGGAAAGCTTGTACATGAATGCTTAAAAATGTAAATCTAGCTATCAGAAAACGATCACATACAAGAATCTACAACGGGATTTTGCATGCATCATTTGGGGAGAATATGGACTACACTACTAAGCAGTAATTAAAAGCAATAAATGTAAAGAGCTAGCTACTAATCTATCAAAAGTAAGGGCATTCGGAGGTGGGCTCCGATGGCCTTGGAGTGGTTGAGAGGGGAATGAGGGGTGGCCAATGGAGCTTAGGCCAGCCCTTGGAGAGAGGTTGGAGTGATCCAGCATCTTGGCATGGTGTCCTTCATGGTGGTGCTCAACTCATGGAGATGGTGGTGGAGATGGTAGTGGCTAGCCTAAGTGGAAGTGGGTGAGAGCCATGAATGTGGATGGAAGCCAATGAATGTGGATCAAAAGTGGATTGAAGGCAATGAATGTGGATGGGTGCAAATGGCCACCCCTTAGGTATTTTTATAGACCTAAGGGAGTCTCTCTAGAGAAGTGTGGAACTCTCTAGAGAGAGCCCAAGAATGGCCGGCCAAGTGGTTTTTGAGACCCACAAAAAATTGGATCTCAATTTGAATGTCTCTTGGTTGCTAAATTTTGCAACCAAGAGTGGTGCCACTTGGAGAGAGTTCTAGAGAACTCTAGATGTGTAGGAGTATGTGAATGGGTGTGTGTCTGTGTGTGTGTGGTCGTGCCCTATGTGGCTAGGTGGTTTAGGTTAGGTCCTAAGGGGTTGGGTAGGTGTATACCATGAATTAGGGTTGCATATCCTAATTGCTAAGGGGAAATTGCAATTAAACTTAACCTAAGTTTAATTGAATGAGTGCAAACCTAATTAAGAGTGAAATAATTCAATTAGGTTGTGTTTAGGTCAATTGGACTCTCACTAAGTCCAATTGAACTTGTATGGGTTGAGATGTGAGCTCAATTGGACTCAATGAGTTCAATTGACTTAGGTGATAGTGATTGACTTTGATCTAAGTCAATTGGGTGTGGTGAGGACCTAATTAGGTCCTTAGGTAGGTCTAGAGGTGATGTACTAGGGTTAGGACACCTTAATTTAGGTTCCTATGGGGTTGGGATTAGGTCTAGGGAGCTAGAGATCCAAAATCAAGGCTTGAATCTCAAAACAAGGACTAGAGACCAGTCCCAGACGTCAAAAAACATGATCAAATGACTTATACTAAAAAATCAGAAGTCCAGACTTCAGTTCTTGACGTCCAATCTGAGTCAGGAGGAAATCTAGGTTCTGTTTTGGGCATTCTGCAGAAATTGGACGTTTGACAAAGTGTTTGGACATCCAATAACACTGCAGAAGTGGGTTTGAGGTGTGCGGGAGATGACTAAGGGTCTTAGGAATCCTATAACTTATCTGGACATCCAGATAAGGGCTGGAACTAGGGTTTTAGGGCTTCTTAAGGTGTTGTGACCTAATCTAAGGGTGGCTAAGGTTTGGGGAAGTCTCTAGGCTATCCTACAGCTAGGATGGACCTAAGCTCTTCACATTTTACTGCTTTATTCCTACTTAATATAATAGCAACCTTAACTCCCTTACATCATTATTCATACATCTAATCTAAGTCTCCTACTGCAGTCCTTCTGCAACACCCGTTATTACTGATCCAGCTTCAGATCCTGCTCCTAATCTAGCTTCTGATCGGCTTATTGCCTGCAATTGACATAATACACTTAATCAACACATTATAACATTATTTTATGCATTACTAAAGGAAAGCAGTAAAGATGTAGATAATGCTTATGTATGCATGAATAACCCTAACTTATGGTAAGTCTTAGCTTAATCTAGGTCAATTAAGACCTATGATTGCTACGCAATCAGTCAACAACCTAAGTTAAGCAACCATATTGCAAACAACACCCAAACATTTTCAGACATATGGAAATATTGCAGTTTACCCCTTTTTTTTTAAAAGAAAAGCATGGGTAAATTACAGTGAAACCCTTAGAGATTTTTATAAATACAAACAAATTCTATATTAATCAACTTATTAGTTTTGAATCTCTTTTATTGTACAAATTCCTAATTCTCCTATAAAGCAGAATCTCTCTGTTACAAGAGGTTTGTAAAGATGTCTGCCAATTGGTTTTGTGCGTCAATGAATTCTAATTGAATTGATCCTTGAAGCACATTATATCTAAGGAAATGATGTCTAACATCTATGTGCTTCGTACGTGAATGATGAATCGGATTTTTGGATAAATTTATTGCGCTTGTATTATCACATAAAATTTTGGATTGCGCAAAAATCAATCCAAAGTCAGACAAAATCTATTTCATCCAAATGACCTGAGAGCAAGCAAGTGAAGTAGCAAAATACTCTACTTTAGTCGTAGAAAGTGAAACATAAGTCTGTTTCTTAGAGAACCATGAGACTAGAGATTCTCCAATAAAATGACATGTGCCGCTAGTGCTCTTTCGATCTGTCCGACTCCCTGCATAGTCAATACCACTATAGGATAATAGATCTAAGGATTGTGCTTTTGGATAGAAAAGACCAAGATCTTTTGTGTTGTTTAGGTATCTAAATATTTTTTTTACAGCATTAAAATGAGATTTCTTGGGTTCGGATTGGAATCTCGCACATAAACATGTAGCAAAAAGAATATCAGGTCTAGAAGCAGTAAGATATAGTAGTGAACCTATCATGCCCCAGTATTTCTTTTCATCTACCCTCTTGCCAGATAAATCTTCACCAAGAGAAGCAGATAGAGCAATTGGAGTCTCTTTGTCATTTACATTTTCAAAGTCAAATTTCTTGAGAATTTCAAGAACATATTTTGTTTGACTAATGTAAATTCCTGTGTCTAGTTGTTGAATTTGGAGTCCTAAAAAGAATCTGAGTTCACCCATCATACTCATCTTAAACTCAGTCTTCGTAGTCTCATAGAAATGTTGACACATGGACTCCTTAGTTGATCCAAATATAATATCGTCAACATATATTTCAACTACTAGGATGTCATTTCCTTCTTCTTTTACAAAAAGAGTTGAATCAACAACTCCAATTCTAAATCCGTGTTGAAGAAGAAAGATCCTAAGCCTATCATACCAAGCCCTGGGAACTTGTTTAAGTCCATATAATGCCTTATTGAGCTTGTATACGTGCTCTGGGTGTGTTGGGTCCTCAAACCTAGGAGGCTGATGAACATAAACTTCTTCCTTAATATAACCATTAAGAAAGGCGCTCTTGACATCCATTTGATATAGCTTGAAGTCCTTTGTACTTGCAAAGGCAAGTCGCATCCATATGGACTCCAAGTGAGCAACAGGAGCATATGTCTCATCAAAGTCAATACCCACATGTTGGTTATAGCCTTGAGCTACGAGTTTGGCTTTATTCCTGATCACTGAACTAGATTCATCCAATTAATTTCGGAATACCCACTTGGTTCCAATGATGGAATTACCCTCAGGAGTGGGTACCAAGTTCCATACATTGTTCCGAGTAAATTGGAGTAGCTCCTCTTGCATAGCTACAACCCATGATTCATCCTTTAATGCCTCATCAACTTTCTTGGGTTCAAGTTGTGAAACAAAGGCATTAAGGAAAAAATCAACTTTCTTGGTTTTTACACCTTGTTCAATATCACCTATGATTTATTCATGAGGGTGATCTCTATGGTGTACCCATTCTTTTGGAAGATCATGTACATTTTGTGTATCTTCCATTTTTGATACATCGATGAAGGGGGTATCTTCATCATCAAAATCTAAATGATTTGGTTCAGGTTCACCTATGTTTGTTTCATCAAATGAAACATGCAAGGATTCTTCTATAACAAAAGTCCTTTTATTAAAGACTCGGTAAGCTTTGCTTCTTGTTGAATAGCCAATAAAAATGCCTTCATCACCTTTAGCATCAAACTTATCAAGCCGATCACGGGTGTTTAATAAATAACATTGACTTCCAAACACCCTAAAATATGAAATCCTAGGAAACTTCTCATAATAAAGCTTATATCGAGTTCTCTTAATAATAGGCCTTAGGAGAGTTCTATTAAGAACATAACATGTCGTATTAATGGCTTCTGCCCAAAAATATTTTTGAAGCCCAGACTCCAAGAGTAAAGTTCAGGCGCATTCTTGTAGAGTGAGATTCTTGCACTCTACAACACATTTTGAGATGGCGCTCAAGGAAATGAAAATTCATGGGTTATGCCAGAATTGACACAAAAACTTGAAAATTTTTCATTTTCAAATTCACCCCCATGATCAGTCCTAAGTCTAAGAATAGAGGATGATTTTTCCTTTTGAAGTCTTCGAGCAAGACTTAGGAAGGAATCAAATGAGTCATCCTTATGTTTCAAGAAGATGACCCAAGTGAACCTAGAGAAGTTATCAACAATAACTAGGCAAAATTTTAATCGATTTAGACTCTTGAATCATGTTGGTTCAAATTAATCAAGGTGTAACAATTCTAAAGGTCGTGTTGTTGAAACTAAGTCTTTAGGTTTAAAAGAAACTTTGTGCATTTTTCTGAGTTCAAAAGATTTGCACAAAACATCCTTTTTATAAGTTAGTTTGGGTAGGTCCCTTACTAACTCATTTTGGCTAAATTATTAAGATGTTTGTGATTAATGTGCCCTAGCCTACGGTGCCAAAGATCTACTTCAACATGGGAGGCAAGTAGACATTTTACAAATTTCTCTTGTGAAAAATGAAGAGCATAGATATTTTCATATCTAAAGCCTTCAATTAAGACCGTATTTGTTCCTTCTTTTAATATTTTAAATCCAACTTTAGTAAATAAAACATCACACCCATTATCACATATTTGACTAACACTAAGCAGGTTATGTTTTAAGTTTTCTACTAAAAGAACATTACATACCTGCTTAGAAGAATTACCTATTGTACCTTCACCAATAATGCGACAACGTTTGTTGTCGCCCAACTTGACATGTCCTCTATCTTCGATTCTGGTCCACTTGATAAAGAGGTCGGAGTGTCCCGTCATGTGCTTGGAATACCCACTGTCTGTTATCCATTTGTCCTTCTTGACCTGCAAAATAGTTTATTAAATCTATTTTAGGTGCTCATTTTCTTTTGGGTCCTTGATGGTCAGTACCCTTCAAATCCTTAGGTTTATAGATCACTTTAGTGTTAGATTTATAATTCTTAGGATTCTTGACCTTTTGATAAATCCATGCATGTCTAGGTACATGTGATTTATGTTGTGTATTCTTTTTATTATTGATCTTGGCTTTTAAATTATTACAAAATTCTATATTCAGCCTAGTTGTTTTTAAATTATTCAAAGTGTCCTCAAAATGTTCATAAACATCTTCTAATTCTACTATTTTAGCATGCAATTGATTGTTAGTTTCTTTAGACATTTCTATTTCTATTTCTAAACAAGATTTCTCTATTTCTAAAGTTTTATAACTATCATGCAATACCTTATTTTCTTTTTTAGTCAACCTAGCTTTGTGATACAAATCTTCATATGCTTGTAATAACTCATTAAAAGTGACTTCAGAGTCTACCTCATTTTTTGAACTGTCATTGTTCACCATTAAACAAAGATGGGCAACGTCTGTTTCTTCTAATTCCTCAGAAGATGATTTCGTGCCGGAATCACTATCATCCCAAGTCGCCTTGTATGCCTTTCTTGAAATCTTCTTTTTCCAATCAAGTTCTTTGTCTTTCTTCTTTTCTTCCTTCTTCTTCTTGATCATTGGACAATCTTTTCATATGTGCTCCTTCTTGCACTCGAAACAAATAATGTCATTTGTAAATTTATTTACTTTCTTACCTTGCTTTTGGATGAATCTTCTCGTTAGAAGAGCAAGCTCCTCTTCTTCATTGGAGTTGGAATCATCGAGGTCTGATTCCTCCTTTATAGCTTTAAAAGCAAGCTCCTTCTTCTTGCTTATGGATTTTTCTTCAATCTTCTTCATATTTTCCAATTGGACTTCATATGCCATGAGGATTCCAATCAAGTCATCCAAGGAGAGAGTAGAAAGGTCTTTCACCTCTTAAATGGCTATGGTCTTTGGAGACCAATCAGTTGTAAGGGATCTCAAGATCTTCCTTACAAGCTGCTCGTCCTTCAGCTTGACTCCAAGGTTCTTCATTGGATTTATGATCTCTCAAAATCTTGTGTACATTTCTTTGATTGTTTCACCTTTCTGCATCCTGAAACACTCATAACTTTCTGTTAGAATAAAAATATGTGTTTCTTTTACCACACTTGTACGTTTATAGGTGACTTGCAGCGTGTTCCATATCTCGTATGCGGACTCGCTTGTAGAGATACAGTTAAACTCCTCCCTTGATAACGCACAATAGAGTGCATTCATCACTTTTGCATTTCCCACGATCTTTTTCTTTTGTTTTGTAGTCCAAACAACACCTTTCTATGGCTCTAGATCCATGTACTTCTCTTGGATAGGAGTCCATAAGTCCACATCCATGCCCTTGAGGAAGATTTGTATCCTCCTCTTCCAGTATCCATAGTCCATCCCATCAAAGTAGAGAGGACGTGTGAATGATTATCCTTTAGTGTGCTTGATTGAAGATGCCATTGTGAGAGAAAATAATTACTTCTTCTATTCGCGACTCGCTCTGATACCACCTGTAGAATCTATAAATCACAAGCATACTAGAAGGGGGGATGAATAGTGTGGTAGCTAAATAAATTACAAGATAAAGGAAACCACAAAAACACACAAGATATATACTGTTCCCCTCACTAGGTGCTCCACTACCTAAGTCTCCCAACTTAGGATTTTTAACCTGATTCCCTCAATCCAGAGGGAATCAATTTACTAATACCTGAGGTAATTAATGAGTTACCTCAACCCAATTACAAGATATCAAAAAGAAATAAAGATACACATGTAAGCTAGATGCAAATAAAAGCTTGCAACAAATTCCTAAGTCTCCAAATAAGAGGATATCTTAATAGATGATTATATACTAATCTAATGAAACCAAACTAAAATGAAGACAATACGATAAAGCACGAGATCGCCTGAAAGATGTTTATTGAGAGAGTGTTGCCTTGAAGAATGCAACAAAAAAATAAACCTTGTAGCTAGAAATGTGAAATATGGAATTAGGAGCAAGGAGACAATATTTCTTGTTATTGTGTGCAAATGACACACACAAGGTGTTTATATAAGTCACTAAACACCTTTCCTATAATTACTAGCCGTTAGGGGCAATTTGTAAAGACTAGAGATAGGTTTAATTGCAAGATATCTGTTCAGATTGGTCACAACAGTTAGTTGGTATCGATACTAAACTTTTGGTACTGATATTGACTGCCTACAGTCAGCCCAACTAAGTCACCAGGTACCGGTACTCATGATGAGTACCAGTACTTGTGACTCACATATTTGGGTCCAGTGACCAACATGTACCAGTACTGGTGATTAGTACCGATACTTGTAAGGTCCAGACAAAAACCAAGTGCACAAACTGTGACCACTTGGTACCAGTACTCATGATGAGTACCAGTACTTGTTATTCATAGTTTAGGACTTAGGCACAAACTTGAGCCTATCATGTACTGGTACTTATGACTAGTACAGGTACTTGCTACAAGTACCAAATATTATAAGTTTAAGTCAATTTTTAGAGATATCCAACCTACTCTAAATGACTTTATTTTGAAAAAATCAATTTTGAGTTTTGAAATGAGTGAATGAACGATATTCTGAACCCTAATTATCTCTACTTTGATTTAACTCCTAGATTATGTTTTACTTGTTAGGAGACAGACAAAGATTCTAAAATACAATTAATACAACAAAAAATATAGTCTTCTAGCCTTCTTCCTTCATATGCTATCTTGTTGCTTGCATCCATAGATTCTTTTGACCTCTAATACTTCATAAACACATTAGATTTTAAAATGGTTTTTTTAACACCAAAACACAGAAGAGACATGGAACTAGGTTCCAACAATGAGGGGAGGGAAAAATATTTGGTTTTCTACTCTAGAGGAGTATCTTGAGCTTGGGACAAGCTCTCCCTAGAGCTTTGGAGGTGGTGAGAGGAATAAAGGAAGAGATGAAGAAAAATGGAAGGGGTAGGGGTCCTTTTACAGTGGAGAAAAGAATAAAAAATGTATATAGGACATTTAGTGACGGTCATAAACGTCGCTGAAGATCCACCACAAACATTACTGAAGATCCCGCTCACGCACCCTTGCTGCCACACCGCTAGCGAGCGCTCCACAGACCCTTTTCACTCGTCCACAAGCGCTACGTGCCCACACGCTGCTACTGTTGCTGCGGCTGCCTTGCTTGCACCGTTGCCTTACGCATTGCACTGCTGCATGATGAGAAGCTCATCATGGTCTCTAATTACCCCTAATTAACTAGTCTTCCTAGTTAATTAGTTAGAAATATGTGAATATATGGGTTAATTATTAAATAAGGGATAAATAGTAGAGGACCTTAAAATAAGTTGAAAATGCTATATTATCATCCAATTAATATTATTAATAATTTAATTAATAATTGGACTCGAAAAAGTATTAATTATTCATCTAATTAATGTGTTAACTAACTTAAGTATAATATATACCTAAGTATGTGATAACTTAAGTAACATTACTTAATTAAATAAATTAACCTAAAAAGATCAAAAATGTTAATTCAAGGTCAAAATATAATAATTGTCTTACTTATAATCATATATAAAAAGTTGAAAAATATTTAAATTAAAATAAACCTTGAAAACTTGAGTTTACATTTTAGTCCTTATATTTTACTTCAATCAGGTCCTTATTCTCCACTTAGGTCCTTAGGTTTCACTACGAATAAGTCCCTGAATTCTTCTTCTTTCCTTCTTCAACTGTCTGGACGGCTGATGACAGAAGGTGCGTCCACCGCCTAATCACCACCCATCCGACGTCATCCCTTCTTCAAGCTCCTAGAGCCTATGCTCACCATCTCCTTTTCATCTACTAGTCTGGATGATGCCTAAATCCTATTTTAGGGTTGGAGACAACCTCACCAGTGTCGGAGAAGACGCTGGTGGTTATTCCCCTCCTAGCCACTAATCCGTCCAGATTCCACCTCCTTCTCAATCGCCGTCAACTATAAATACCCCTTCACACCCTCGATTTCCACTAGTTGGCTCCCTTCCCTCTTCTTTATTGAGTTGATCCAATAGGCTATTCTCTCCAAAACTCCGGCAAACTTCCTTCGCCTCATCCGACATCCTCCATCCATATTCAATAACTCTAGATCTTCGCCGAAGTCAGCCATGCCTTATGACAAGTGCTAACTAGGAGCTCTCCTCTGCTTCACCTCACAACTGCCCGCCGGAGATCTTTCGACAACCCTCTGATTTCCTCCTTCGTCATGAGTCGTCGATGGAGATCCTCTATCCCCTTCTGTTTCGCGTACGTTTTATCGGGTTTTTAAAGATTATCACATTGTAGTATAGCCGAAAAAACGTTCAAAACAAATAAAGATTTTATTACTCAAAAATCAGAGTATCCGAGGTCGAACACAGGGAGCAATCTAAGTACTTTTAAAAACTTGAGAAAAAAATTGGTTCAATGAGAGAATTATAAAAATGAATTGCTAAAAAGTATAGAATTAGACATTTGATTTCTGTATCAAACGTCTTAAAATGAAAGTCTTCTTCTTTTGCTTTTGCGTGCCTCTGATCTTCTTCTTCACTGTTCTTCTTCTTCTTCTATCTTCTGTTAGTCCTTCTTCTCTCTTTGTTCTATTCTTCCTTTTGTTTCTTTCTTTCTCTCCTTCTCTTGTTCTAAGTCCTTCTACGTCCTCCTGCCTTGGCGAGCCTTTTCTTCTGAGTTCTCTTTTTCCTTCACTTTTCTTCTGCACGGCCTCTCTTCTTCTGCTTCTTCTCTGCCTTGCCTTTTCCTCTGCTCAGCCTCTCTTCAGAGCTTCTTCCTTCTCCTTCCTGCGGCTCAGTACCTAGCCTTTCTCCTTCGATGCTCTGTTCCTGTACACAAGGCACAGGAAAACCTAACTCTTCCCTCTACCCTCACGTATCTCTCTTTCTCTACAAATCGCTCACAGGAAGCTCTCCCAGATCCGGGTTAACGGGTCGGGTTAAGTAACCGGAACCAGGCGCACCGGTGTGATATGGTGCGCGAGGTGTGCTCGGTGGTGTCGGGTCAAATCCCGCCTGGTCCGCGAGGTGAATCCGCGGATGAGGCGGGTGTGGGGTGCGGGACCTCACCCCAGGTGTATTCGGAGGCGATAAGCCCGTATCACAAAATCAATTTAAATAGTGAAGGCGCTGCGAGGCTTACCGATGTGGGACTAAACTGGCACCTCTCCTCATGCGTGCCCGTAGCAGACCACGGCCTTGCTTCCGCAGCTGCAGCTTCGATTCTTTTCGTTTGCTGGTTAGCTGCCTTCGCACCACTCTCTTGTCTTTGCAGCAGCTGAAGACCTGGAGTCCTGAAGCCTGGAGCGCGGAAGAAGCTACTTCAATGTGGCATCAATGGTGGTCGGGTAACAGAATCTGTTAGACACGAATACGGCCTCATGGCCTAGTTAAACCACCGGGAAACCTTCGCCGTGGCATGGCGAAGGTGTTGAACTGTGCGGCAGGCTGCGGGGCGACCTAGGCGTGTGTGCTTAGGTCGTCCTGTGGCCGGAAAGATGGGTGTGTTCGGTGGCGTGTTGAGTGAGTGTGGAGGGACTGTGGAGGGATGGAGGAAGTTCAGTGTGATGAGGCGGAGCTTCTGGGATGGTCGGCGAGTTGTGTGGAGCTGCGGATCGACGGGGGCAACTCGCCGGAGGGTGGCCGGAGACGGGGAAGGTGATGCTGGTCAGGGACAGTCGAGGGTCGGTTTGAATGAAATAATGTGGGGAAAAGAAAGAGGGGAAGATGGGGAGTAATTATAACCTACTTGCAGGGACGAAGGGGGCCAGAGAGGCAGGCAATCGTATCGACTATCGATGGAGAAGAAACACCCAGAGGGAGAGAGCGGCGATGAGGAAGTGGGCTGGGAGGCGTGTGCTTGGTGTGGCGCGACACAGGAAGATGAGACGAAGCTGACTCTGCTGCTGGTATGACAACAGAGCGATGAGAAGGAGGAGGAGTGGCCGCCAGAGCTTGCGGGTTTCCTGTCGGAGAAGGAAGAGAGGAAATGTTGAGAGATTCTCCGCCAAGACAAGCTTGCTTCAAGCGGCTAGTCCTGGGGTTTCTTTTATAGTCACAAGCAGAGGGTCAGATGCACGGAGGGTGAGAAAAGCTCTCACCGGAGGTCGCCGGAGGTACAACACCCATACCTCTCGAGCGTTCGCACGAGAGGTATGGTGCGAATCAGGGCATGGGGAGCTACTCAGGCGGTAGGGGACTTCTCAGGGAACCCCCCTTTCACATCTAAGAGCAGCTCCCTGGGGAAGCGAGGAGAAATCCTCCTCGAGACTTCACCGGAGTATGGGTCTTCTGCTGTGTTGGCAGAGGGACCGGAATGCATAAAGTGACAACAAAAGTTGGGCGGATTTTCTCAAGGGTTTTCAAAAGTTAGGGGCCAGAATGTAATTTGGTGGACTATTTTGCAAAGTAGGTCAAGATGACCTTCCCTTAGGTCCAAATTTTTGTACAAACCTAATTTGGACCTAAGGAATCCAATGGTGAAGTTGGGTTTAATGTTTGACCACATTTGATTGGACATTTTGCGTAAAAACCTAATTTAGGTCAATTGATGAGTTAGGACCCTAATTTAGGTCAAACTAGGTTCCAGAGGCCAATTTGAATGTTCTAAACACTAGGGGATATTTTTTTGTGATTTTTATAGGGTTTACTTAATTTTTATCCTGACCAGAACCTTGTTGAATTAAGCGGATCTATTTTAGGGTTACCAAATGTCATTTAATTCCTAGATTGCACATGAACCCATTTCTGATTGATTCAACCCACTTTTTTTCTTATTTAGACCATTTGACCTATGCTCTGTCTTTGAGAAATTCCGTTTATGTACTGCAATGGTAAAATTGCAGTTTTAACCTTTATTTCATGTTTTCTTCTCAAAACACTTATTCCTCCAATTAAGCCCTCTTCTAAGTCATGTAGGAGCTTTTATTCTCTTTATTAGGTCAAAATGAGCTAGTTATGGCTCATGATGAGGCTCTCATCATACCCCTATGCCTAGCTTTTGCTAGTCCCTTAGCAAAAACTCAAGGTGTCAACCCTTGTTCTAGACCATGAAGTTCTTAATGATTTCAGATAAGTGCTTTTTCATTTGAAACCTAGATTAGGTTAGAATGCTAACCATAGGCCTAAAAGGTACTCTAGTACCAACCAAGATCCAGATCTGTCTAGCCTCAGCCTCAGTCCTTAGCAAAGGTTTTTAAGGCCCGCAAGAACTAACCTAAGGTCTATTGGACTTTGTGGTTAAAGCACCCGTGCTTGAAATAATTTTAGCCCTGGCTCAGTTCGCAGAACATTTTGTAAGAAAGAGAGATAGAAGATTTATCTATTTGGAGAGTTTTCTCTCTCTTTTTCTTTTTAATTCTAGCTTAGGATTGGCTTTTCAACACGATCTATATCAGATTCCTTGTTCCTATCATCAATCCTCAAGGGTTCCTGGCAATCGATGCTTCCAGAAAGCACCGCCCATGGTAACCCCTGGAACCCTGGCTATTGAGATTTCGAGATAATCCCATCCATGGTGTTCCGTGGCTAAATTCAGACCCTGGCAATTGACACTTCATGATAATGCCATCCATGGAATCTGAACCAGTAGAGTGCTTACATGCCCCCAGTAGGATATGTAAATATCCTAAAAGACAAGCACCGAGGAGATGATATTTTGTTACGCATCTTCGAGGGGAATTTCCCACTTCTCCACGCTGGGAACTCGTCCAAATCAACTTGTGTTGATCGGCCGCTCCTACACTAGGTGTGATTTTCAGAATCTTGCGACGCTTCTACGTGATTTTGATTTTTATGCTTACTGAACCAAGCTGTGTGTGGGGTTAGGGTGCTTAGGTTACTGAGTCCCGTAAACCAAAAGTTAGTTAATGAGGCCAAATACTCCCTAAGCCTTGGACCTAATATTTAAGCTTTTCATTTTCCTCAACCTCTTGAGGAATGTCTAGATCTTAATGGGTACTAAGAGTCTATCCAAGAATGCCTAAGGTTTGCGTTCTTACTAATCTCACTATGCACTTTTCATTTCTTTTCTTGAATGAGGTCTAGAACTTAGGTTAATTCCTTAGTTTCTTACTAATGACTATCACTTTTTCTTTCATTTTGTGCTCCTTTTCATTTTTTTGTTTCTTTTTCCCCTCCACAAAATTTCTTTCCTTCTCTTATTCTATTATTCTTTTTCGAAAATTTTTTTAATTTTTATGGTGTTTTTGGCATATGTGAAATTTTTTGTTTAAAACCTTTTCTTACAAGTTTTGTACTCTCATAGCCCCCCATGCCTAAGATTTGCAATGTCCTCATTGTGACTTAGGGGATTTTTATTGAACTTAGTTCATTCCTTAGGACAGATGTTTTGATGAGTGAATGGGCCGGGGTGGCTGTTGCGGACGATTTCTAATCTCAGATGCAAGCATCTGAGGTGGAGTCGGCTGTCATAAAGGGTGAACCTTAAGTGCACAAAGGTGTCAAAAAAGGTTTCAAGTTTTCAAGGAGAATGACGGGCTGCCTCCCATTGAGCGCTAAATTTGATGCCTTCAGCCAAGCGGAAAATGGAATGGAGAGGGAATGGTCAAATCAATGGACTTTTGCATAACAAGAACCTTGATCAAGAGCCTGGTTGCTCCAACCAGGTGCTTGTTCAGATCAACAGGCTGATGATGTAGCCCAAACCCAATAAATCTGGTGGGTTGATAGATGTAGATCAAGAGGTGAGGAACCCACCATATACTATGAAGCTCAGATGGATGTGGAAATGTGAATGCAGGGTTTGGCTGAGTCAAGTCAGCCCGGCCAGGGCAGGGACCCGTATCATAATCAGTGAATGACGTGGAAACCCTAAGGGGTGATCACAAAATGATGGAGCAAGGTCTTTTGTCTGATCAGTGTTCGCAACCTGATATAGATGTGGAATTGCAATCGGCTCGGTGATAGGTGAATCTGAATAGAAATTGAGTCCGGTTGCGGGTCGGGGTTGAGAAGAGGTTTTGATCAGTTCTGTGTGTGTGGAAGAGGTGGCTTGAATGAGAATTGTGTATGAGGGCTCTTCTAGAAACGAATGACAGGTGGTCTCTTGTAGAGAGTCCTCTGGGTAGTTATCAAATGCCTGAAGAGTGTCTATAGGATGCAGAAAATCTAATTTGAGAAAAGATTTGAATTCTGGGTTGCAATCACTCTTGGCATTTTGCGGTTTTGGCTTCTGAGGATCAAAAAGAATTGCTTCCATGATCCCAGGAAGCGAGATCTCAGAGTCAAAGTCAGAGAATGAGTCATGTGGGCTGAGGTCGTAGATTGGCTCGGCGTGTTTAGGAAGGGGAGTCTCTTCGAAGTTGTCAGAGAGTTTGCAAAGATTCAGTTCTAAATGAGATTCACAACCATGAATTCCACCGTAGTATAAATCATCTGATGTGGAATCAGCAGCCTGGCTGGGGTCTAGCCTATATGTCAATTCTGAGTTTAAAAAGGTGTTCTGTCTAGGCTCAAGTTCCAAGCTAGTAGGAGACCCAATTGAAACCCCACTCATCCAACTCCTCGATTTCTATATCGTAAATTGGCATGTCTTCTGGAAAATCAATCAGATTTCCTGAGGATGTTGGAGAAGGACATTCATCAAATAGAGGCCCGGAATCATATTCTTTAAAAATTTGATCTTTCTCATATGGGGCCTCATAATCTTCCCAATAAGTTTCGGATCTAGATTCTAGGTTTAGGATGTGGGTAGGATTACTAGAATCTAAGTCCGAATAACCTTCGAAGGTCACCTTATCAAAATAAGGGGCGGAATTTATACTCTCAAGAGGTTCAGTTCTAATCTTATTATTGCAAGAGTCTTAGAATTCTAAGCTTGGTGATTCATGGTCTAGGGTTGGCTCAGCATTGTGTTCTCCTACAACTTCCCAACCTAATTTAATGTTGTCTTCTATCTGGGTTGGGAATCTATAGCCACCCTGTGCCTCAGTCTCGAGGTCTGGGAAACAGGATTGATCTCTAGTACTGTTCCAAGATGATTCGTCCTCTGTTTCTGGTGTATACGGGTATTATTGGTTGATAGTTTGTTCCAGTAATCTCATCATCTCTACCCGTTTTTCAAGAGCATCTTGGTTTTGTTCCCAAAGTACAGGATTTGTCAAGCATTGAAGGTATTCAGATTTGTGTAATTTTTCTATCTCAATGTATCCTGTTAGGAGCATTTCTCGGGTTGATCCTTTTATGGCTTCTGTTAATAGAGTTTGGGCACAGTTTATGATGAAGGCTGTGGTTGTTGGGACATCAACCTGAATGTTTTCTATTGGTTTATATTTGATTTCATAGAACTCAAGGGTTTCCTCAATCATCCTATCTCTCATGGATCTGTGAGATTCAGGTCTCTTGAAGGGTGATGCTAAGTAATTAGGCTGCATATTTGGATCAGGTGGTGAAATCAAAATGTAGAATCAAAAACTTCGATGTAGACTCATGTTGTGCCAAGATGGAAGAAGGGTGACTTGGTTCAGTATCAGAGGAAAGGACTAATGTGGTGGGGTTGCATAAACAAGGGAACCGAGGCCTAGCCTCAGGGAGAGTGGATTTCTAAAGGAGGTCTTAAGGACCTCCTACCAAACATTCACCGAAGGATGTGATGAGATTAGAAGGTGCTAGACCCAATCGAGACACCCAAAAATTGTTGGGTGACTATAGAGGTGCGGGGCAGATGGACCCCTTGATCAAAAGATCGGCCACCTGAGAATTACCTGGGCAGCCAGAGAGGGTGAGTCCCGCGAAGACCCCTACACGGTAGAGCGTCCCCATGGGTTACAGGGTTTCCCCCACCCGACCTCTCTTGTCATTGAGAATCCAGGTAGACCAGAATGGGGATCTTGACCTCTTAAGTCTACCAATTTTAGGTTAAGACCAGGGTGCTTAAGTTTTCACTTGAACTTTTAGCTTTTTGAGTGAAAAAGTGACCTAATTTTAAGGTTGGTTGACCCAAGGGATCAACATCACCTCTTGTTCCTTTGAGAGCTTTTGGGTCCTTTCTTTTAAGGTTCAAATGGATTTAAAAGCCTGATTTGCTTAGGGTTCCTCTTGTATAGATCTTTTCAAACAAGGTTTAGGCACACCTCTTTTTGAAAAAACTTTTTTTCTTTTTTAAGAGAAGGTGTGTGTCTCTAAAAACCCTAGCTTTTCAAACCTTGAGTTGGCTCTAGTTGGTCCAATTTAGTTGCCTCAAAATTTAGTATCTAGGGCTCAATCAAGAAAGTTTTAGCCCTAGTTACCTTAGTTGGATGAGCAGTTAAAAATGTGTTGAAATGAAAAATTTGACAACTTTGATGAATTACTAAGTATGAAACAGGTAGCCCTAAGTTGATTCTTCTTTTGTTCCTTTTCAGATTTTGAGAGAGTTAAGAGAGGCCTAATGAAGATTACATGTTCCTTGGAGTGTTTGTTGTGCAACTGCTCTTCTTTTCTCTGCTTTCCCTGATATAAGCACAATAAAAGAGAGATGAATTAGATCAAATATTGGATCAAAAGTTATGATCAAAAGCTTTAAAAGTGCCCGTTGCTCCCTGGCAACGGTGCAAAAAAATGTTTCACGTACATTTTATCAGGTTTTTAAAGATTATCACGTTGTAGTATTACCGAAAAAACTTTCAAAACAAATAAAGATTTTATTACTCGAAAACCAGAGTATCCGAGGTCGAACACAGGGAGCAATCTAAGTACTTTTAAAAACTTGAGAAAACAATAGGTTCAATAAGAGAATTATAAAAATGAATTGCTAAACAGAATAGAATTGGACGTCTGATTTCTGTATCAGACGTCTTAAAATGAAAATCTTCTTCTTTTGCTGTTGCGTGCCTCTGATCTTCTTCTTCTTCACTGTTCTTCTTCTTCTTCTGTCTTCTGTTAGTCCTTCTTCTTCTCTCTTTGTTCTGTTCTTCCTTTTCTTTCTTTCTTTCTCTCCTTCTCTTGTTTCGAGTCCTTCTGCATCCTCCTTCTGCCTTGGCGAGCCTTTTCTTCTGAGTTCTCTTTTTCCTTCCTTCTCTTTTCTTCTGCACGGCCTCTCTTCTTCTGCTTCTTCTCTGCCTTGCCTTTTCCTTTGCTCAGCCTCTCTTCAGAGCTTCTTCCTTCTCCTTCCTGTGGCTCAATACTTAGCCTTTCTCCTTCGGCGCTCTGTTCCTACACACAAGGCATAGCAAAACCTAACTCTTCCCTCTACCCGCACGTATCTCTCTCTCTATGCAAATCACTCACAGGAAGCTCTCCCAGAGCCGGGTTAACGAGTCAGGTTAAGTAACCGGGACCAGGCGCACCGGTGTGATATGGTGCGCGAGGTGTGCTCGGTGGTGTCAGGTTGGATCCTGCCAGGTCCGCAAGGTGAATCCGCGGACGAGGCCGGCGTGGGGCGCGGGACCTCACCCCAGGTGTATTCGAAGGTGATATGCCTGTATCACAAAATCAATTTAAACAGTGAAGGCGCTGCGAGGCTTACCAATGTCGGACTAAAATGGCGCCTCTCCTCGCGCGTGCCTGCAGCAGACCGCGGCCTTGCTTCTGCAGTTGCAGCTTCGATTCTCTTCGTTTGCTGGTTATCTGCCTTCGTACCACTCTCTTGTCTTTGCAGCAGCTAAAGACTAGGAGTCCTGAAGCCTGGAGCGCGAAAGAAGCTGCTTCAATGTGGCGTCAATGGCGGTCGGGTAGCAAAATCTGTCAGACACGAATACGGCCTCATGGCCTAGTTAAACCACTAGGAAACCTTTGCCATGGCACGGCGAAGGTGTTGAGCTATGCGGCAGGCCGCGGGGTGACCTAGGCGTGCGTGCCTAGGCCGTCCTATGGCCGAAAAGATGGGTGTGTTCGGTGGTGTGTTGAGTGAGTGTGGAGGGATGTGGAGGGGCAGAGGGCATTCAGTGTGATGAGGCGGAGCTTCTGGGATGGTCGGTGAGTTGTGTGGAGCTGCAGATCGACGGGGGCAACTCGTCGGAGGGTGGCCGGAGACGGGGAAGGTGATGGTGGTCAGGGACAGTCGAGGGTTGGTTTGAATGAAATAATGTGGGGAAAAGAAAGAGGGGAAGATGGGGAGTAATGATAACCTACTTGCAGGGACGAAGGGGGCTGGAGAGGCGGGCAGTAGTATCGACTATCGCCGGAGAAGAAACACCCAGAGGGAGATAGCGGCGACGAGGAAGTAGGCAGGGAGGCATGCGCTTGGTGCGACGCGACGCAGGAAGACGAGACGAAGCAAACTCTGCTGCTGGTATGGCAGCAGAGCGACGAGAAGGAGGAGGAGTGGACACCGGAGCTTGCGGGTTTCCTTTTGGAGAAGGAAGAGAGGAAATGTTGAGAGATTCTCCGCCAAGACAAGCTTGCATCAAGTGGCTGGTCCTGGGGTTTCTTTTATAGGCACAAGCAGAGGGTCAGATGCACGGAGGGTGAGCAAAGCTCTCACCGGAGGTCACTGGAGGTACAACACCCATACCTCTCGAGCATTCGCACGAGAGGTATGGTGCGAATCAGGGCATGGGGAGCTGCTCAGGCGGTAGGGGACTTCTCAGGGAACCCCCCTTTCACATCTGAGAGCAGCTCCCTGGGGAAGCGAGGAGAAATCCTCCTCGAGACTTCGCCATAGTATGGGTCTTCTGCTGCGTTGGTAGAGGGACCGGAATGCAGAAAGTGACAACAAAAGTTGGGGTGGTTTTCACGAGGGTTTTCAAAAGTTAGGGGCCAGAATGTAATTTGGTGGACTATTTTGCAAAGTAGGTCAAGATGACCTTCCCTTAGGTCCAAATTTTTGTAGAAACCTAATTTGGACCTAAGGAATCCAATGGTGAAGTTGGGTTTAATGTTTGACCACATTTGACTGGACATTTTGCGTAAAAACCTAATTTAGGTCAATTGATGAGTTAGGACCCTAATTTAGGTCAAACTAGGTTCCAGAGGCCAATTTGAATGTTCTAAACACTAGGGGATATTTTTTTGTGATTTTTATAGGGTTTACTTAATTTTTATCCTGACTAGAACCTTGTTGAATTAAGCGGATCTATTTTAGGGTTACCAAATGTCATTTAATTCCTAGATTGCACATGAACCCATTTCTGATTGATTCAACCCACTTTTTATCTTATTTAGACCATTTGACCTATGCTCTGTCTCTGAGAAATTTCGTTTATGTACTGCAATGGTAAAATTGTAGTTTTAACCTTTATTTCATGTTTTCTTCTCAAAACACTTATTCCTCCAATTAAGCCCTCTTCTAAGTCAAAATGAGCTAGTTATGGCTCATGATGAGGCTCTCATCACCTTCGTCCAGGTAACAGTAGACTAGGTAGGTAGATTAGTTTAGTTAGTTAGTTAGGTAGCTTAGGTAGAGTAATGTTAGATTTATAACTCATCTTCCTCAACTTCGACGAGCTCCTTGAGCTTTTCAGGAGCAATCATTTTGTCTTTTTAAGTCACTGTCCACCTTCTTACACTTTCCATGAACATTTCTATAATCATTAATTAATAATTTGATCACTTAATTGCCTAAACCACCTCCACCTCCACCAACTACTCCTGTTGTCCATGACCACAGTAGTTGAGCTATTTTCAACCTTCATTGGGTCCTCCATCATCTATTTATCATCTAAGGACCCTAAACTACACTTTAATTCGAGTAATTACCATCTATAATGTAAATGCCCAATCTTAATTAAGCTCCTGAGCTCACTGTCAATGGCGGCTCAGGAGTAGTTCAAATCATTAATTATATATATATATATATTTATCATCACAATTATCTGTTGATTTGTTTTCTCCACTCAATTGAGTGGGAAAACAAGTCTTGAGCCTAATCCAACTCAGATTCTTTGTAAAATGAATTCATTGTTAAATCTTTACTCTAGCGAACAATTGAAGGAATTTATTTGTTCCTGAGGTTCCTTGTGACCTCAGGAAGCTTTTTGAATCTTTAATGGCATAATTCATGACTTCTGTATGAATTTATCTTTTTCTGGACTCATCGGAGCTCCAGCGAGCTCTGACGAGTCAAACAAGTTCTTCAGCCTATTAAACTTGGTGTGAAGCTCCAGATCAATGAATTGAGGATCACTGATTATGCTGAGGTTGTTTAATGTCTGGAGTTGTTGTTAAGTCTTCATCTTCTCCAACTCTGGCGGAGTTGGAGAAGTTTGACAGTTAGATTAAAGTTGCATTTAAGAGGCCTGAAGGCTTCAGTGTTATACCCTTAGTTTAATTCTTTTGATCCAACCACTGTAACAACCTTGAGTTTATCCTAACGAATGAACTACTTTAGAAGCTCAGGCGACGATCTTAGAACCCTAGGAACTCTAGTTGAAACATCTATCTAAGGGTTTGAACTTGTTCTTGTGATTGAATAGAAGATATTTTAGGCTTTAATTTCATCTGAAAAGGCTTAACTTAGAAAGTCAAAATTCAAGGTTCTATAGTCAAACCTGAGTCTAATTCTCAGATTCTGGATTCAATCAGATGAATTAGTGAGTTCAAGATGTTGCTAGAATGCTTATGAATGATTTGGAAGAAATTTGAGTGAGCTCTGATGGATTATTTGGTAGAATTTGATTTCTGCTAGTTTGGGTTGTTTTTGAACCCTAACTAGCAATAGGTGCTTTTTGATGAGATTTGAATGCAAAATCTGCCCAGATGGATTTGTAACAACCTCTAGAGGTTATTTAATTTGAATAATCAGGTCTTTAGTTGTCTATTAGCACTCTTCAGAGTCTGAATCAAGGTTTTAAAGCTTCTTGAGAAGCTTTAAGCTTCTGCACCTCTTCTGAAGCTCCTGAGAGCTCAAAAATTTCACCAGTAGCTACAAAATTATCCTTAGGACTTATTTAGCACTTCATCTAGAAGTTAAAGTCCAGTATGTGGACTTAGAGCTGAAACTTCACTTTCCAGGCCATTTTAACCATAGACAAAATAGAACCTTCGCCCTTTAAATCAAAGAGCTTAACCTCCCCTTTGAATTTAATTGACACTTCAATCCTGTCGAGCAAATCAAGAGCTTTCCAACAAGCTTTTATTCACTTGGAACGGAGCTCTGAGCTTTTATACACTTGGCGGTTTGAAGTTTGGTCTGGGAGGGCGAAACTTAGTCCCACCTCGGAAGGATCTGAGCGGCCTCTTGGGAATAAAACAATTTTGTGTTATGGCTTCTTCAGTCGACAGTGCACGACACAAGGAAACGAACGAGCATATGGGTGTGTGTGTGCCTAGGTGTGTGTGCGCCTATGGGCATGCAAGTGTGGGCTCGTGAGGGTGTCAGCGTGGGCCTGGGAAGTCGTGAGCCAGTTTGGCTCGAGACTATGAACCGGAAATAAACTGAAGCTTAATAAACTAGGCCTGGACCTAGTAGGGTCTGGTCCAGAAAGGGATGGTGGTCGGACCCGGTTAGGTTGTGTTAATATGGTGATTTTATCGTTGAAATGTGTATAGTGGTTAGCCTAAATCGAGCCTAACCATCTCTTTACAATTTTTTTTTTAATTGGCCTAGATTTTATCTTGGTCACTTTTAGGCCCAGGGTCGAACTCAAGGAAGTGGGATTAGAAGTGAAGTTTCTATGCCTTTCCTATAACGAATCTCTTCGATTTGTTTATTGTGTTTTTGGTGTTTTTCTATTTAATATTTTTTTCTGATAATTCTTGTCCTTGAGGTACACCCTCAAAATTAGGTTCTTGGCTTTGAGCCAAATTAGGGTTCCAAAATTGGTCTTGCTATTCGCAAGACTACGTACCTGCAAGTCAAGGATTATCTTTTCTCTTTTATATATTTTTTTTTGTTTATCTTTTTATTGGCAAGAAAGAGAAATAGAAATAAAGTAAATATAGTATATATATATGTATAAAGGGGTGGGGGTGGAGGCGAAGATGGAGTGTAGCACGCTTTCTGTACGCATGTATCGGGGAATACCAGCAACTAGTGCAGATATTCCCGCGATACAACGTTTGGTAATTAATATGAAAATATATATATGTATATATGTAAATATATTTATATGTATATATATATATGGTTATAAATACATAGGTATTTATGTAGTTATATATGTATATGTATATATATAGATATGGAAATATATGTATAGATAAATATATGTATATATATATATATGTATATATATCTATATAGATGTATATATATATATATGTATATATAGTTATATAGATATATATGTATATAGGTATGTATATTTGTATATATCTATATGTGTGTATAAGTATATGTATATATATATATATATGTATCTATACTTATACTTAGTTATATAGGTACTACTATATGTATAGATATAAGTATATAAACATATATATATGTATATAAATATATATATGTATATAAATATATATATGTATATATTTATAAGTATCTAATAGTGTATAGGTGAGAGTGTGTGTGTGTGTGAGAGTGTGAGTGTGTGTGTGTATGTGTGTGCAGAGAGAGAGTGAGAGAGTCCTGTGGGAGAGAGAGAGACAGAGAGAGCGAGAGAGAGACTGCCGGAGTGAAGGCTGGGAGAGTTAAGGTGTCTGCAGCAGTGGGGCATCGCCTGAGGCTTCACGCGCATGCATAGGTGCGTATGCTCGCAGAGATGTGTGCGCTAGAGGGAAGTGGGTGCAGAGAGAGGACTGTAGCGCACAGCGCTGCGTGGAGGGGCTGGAGCGGGCGAAGGCAGGCGTTGGGAGCGGGTGGATGCGTGGGCGGGAGCAGGCACTGCTAGAGGCGGGCACATGCAAATGCACGGGCGGGCTCTAGAGCGGGCTCGAGGTGGGACGCGCGCACGGGCTGTGGCTGGTAGCGGCACGTCAGGTGACTAGTTAAGTGAGAAACTTATCGGTCACCGCACTGTAGCCACAGTGTTCCGCTGAAACGTGTGAACAACGGCTACAGTGCTGGGGCAAGCCGCGTGACCGGGTACGCTCGGTGCTGTGAGTGCGGGAGGCTTGCAACTGGTGCGCGCGTGGAAGGGTTGTGCCGGCTGGTTGCAGGCGGAAAGAGCGCGACAGGGCGTGCGGAGAGGGAGGCAAGGGCGCTTGCAGGTGCACGGTGGAGGTGAGGGTGGCCTACAGGCATGCGTTGGAGGGCCTTGCGACTGCTGCCGCCTTGCTGCTGTTGCTGTGTGCGGAGCTTTGAGCTTCAAAGCTTGAAGCTCCTGCTCCAATGTCTGAAGTGGCTTGGATGCTGAAACAGGGAAAGAACCACCATGCCCACCGGCTCTTTGATGAGCTGGGTGGTGGTGGACTCACGGTGGTGGTTGTGCACCACCGTGAGGTACTCCTGCCCGCAGAGTGTCTCCTCAGAGGAGGAGGGCCTACATATGGAGGGAGAAGGGAGGAGATGGCCTGGAGAAGAAGAGCTGCAGTGTGTTTTTGGTGGACCAGGCTCTCCTTTGCAAGAAGAAGTCGAGCACTTTTTATAGAGGAGGAAGGCATGCATAGCCATGCCCTGGCTGTGCATGGCATGCATGCGGCTGAAGGGAGTGGCTGCAGAGCATGGCTGAGCAGGACATGGTGCGAAGAAGAAGATGCCATTCCTTGCAGCCACGGGAAGAATTCAAAGTCAAATAAAATTAAAAATAAAAAGATGGTGAATTTTGCAAAGCAGCACTTGAGGAAAATGTGAATTGCGAGGCCATTTTATTCACTCTCCTCCCCTCTCAATTAAATGCATGCATGCATGTATTTTTACAAATGCTACTATGGATGCCTAATATGCACTGCTAATGCTAGGAAATAGCACAAGACGGCACAATTGCAGGTGTATTTTTGCGGTGCAATCATACCCCCATGCCTATCTTTTGCTAGTCCCTAGCAAAACATTTTTTTTTGTATTGTATTTAGAAATGATGTTTAGCTAAAGATTTTCTCCTGAGGCAACATAGGTGTGTTTATTGTTGGATATTGTGAGAACCAATTGTAGAGAAGGCTACCGGTACTTTAAGTCTCACATGACATAGATCATCTCTCGACTAACCAGGACTCTTGATATTTAAACCTTAAGTACGATTTCCAGGACCCAGGAGATTTTTGCCATACTCGAGAGCTCAAGAGGTTATGGCTTGTGCATAGTGAAGGATCAAGACTGACGAGATGAACATTAAGTCTCACGCCCAGGGTTTCACGAATTTTTAAGTAATGGTTGGTCCCAGTTTCAGCTCATGTCTTCGGATTGACTCTTAAAAAGATGATGGAAAATTCAACTCCCATTTTCTGACATTTGTGGCTCAAAGAAAACAGGGTATTTTTGACATGCCCTGAAGAACTTTTTTAGGGTAGAGACTTTACAGACATTTGCGAGATATACTAACTTATTTGCATCTTTTTTTTTTTTTTGAAACACGTGTCAGTATATCTCTTACAACATTATTTGGAGGAGCACACTTTTTCTTTTTGGTGGGAGAGTTCTTTCTTGGTGGAAAGAGTCGCTCCTAAACACAAGACTAAAGCTTGGGATAAAAAGTCTACCTGCATGCACAGGTAAGGACTCCACCTTCCCTAATGAACACTAGGGTTGGATCTTATGTTCACCTGGTCTTTCTTGACATGTGTAGTGTGAACCAAGATTACTTAGGCTCTCGAGTAGAAGCAAACCAACGGATCCTGTACTAGTGTCTTAGGTACAAGAATATGTCCTTAGTTAAGAGAGATTCCGATCTATCTTGTCAATGCTCAAGTGAATTAAGCCTAGCCTGAGCAAATCAAGCATCTGTGGCCTGGAAAGTCTTCAAAACAGAGGTTGAATATCCATAAACACTTATTGTATTTTTGTTTCAGCCTTCAGATCATTACTAAACACCATTTATATATATATATATATAGATAGATAGATAAAAACTACATGATGCCGTAAAATACCCAAATCCTAAGGATGCATATCCACCCCCCCATGCCAAACGATGCTATGTCCTCATATGCATGCACGGTAGGGTAGAGGAAGGATGAAAGATCAGGTAACGAGAGCTGAGGTGCAGGGTAAATAGCAGGGTGGTAGGGTGGGTGGTGAAGAAAAAGTGAAGTGAGCATGATAGTGAAGTGAAAAGTGATGGTGGATGGTGAGTGTTGTTGGGGTGCCTCCCAACAAGCGTTGAATTTAACATCCCCAGTTGGACTTAGGATGAGGCAAAAGATTAGTTACCCTCCAGCAAGGCAACAGTTTCACCAACGAGGGCAGGTTCATGAGTAAGATAGGGTTTCAAATGCTACCCATTGACCGTAAATTTATGCCCAGATTTGGGATCTTCAATTTCAACGGCCCCATTGGGAAATGGTCTGGAGACCAGGAAGGGACCAGTCCATTTAGACTTTAGTTTCCCAGGAAAGAATTTGAGCCAGGCATTGTAGAGCCAAACTTGCTGAGATGGCTCAAATTCTTTCCGCCGAATATGGCTGTCGTGAAAAGCCCTAGTGCGTTGCTTGAAAGTTAAAGCAGAATCATAGGCTTCACAACGGAGCTCTTCCAGCTCCTGGAGTTGGAGTTTCCTTTCTTGACTACACAGTTCTGGGTCGAGGTTACATTGGCGAAAAGCCCAAAAAGCGCGATGCTCCAACTCCACAGGCAAATGACAAGGCTTCCCGTAAACGATTCTATACGGAGACATACCAAGGGGAGCCTTGAAGGTGGTCCGATATGCCCAAAGTGTGTCAATCAGCTTGTCAGACCAATCCATACGGTCAGGCCAAACCATTTTCTGGAGAATCTACTTGATTTGCCGGTTCGACACCTCTGCCTGGCTGTTCGGCTGAGGATGATACGGGGATGAGATACGATGGTGGACTTCGTATTTCCTTAGAAGTGCCCGAAAAGATGCATGGGTAAAGTGGCTTCCTCCATCCGAGATAATGGCTCGAGGGATCCCAAAGCGCGTAAAGATGTGGTCTTTGACAGATCGAGTGGATATAACATGGTCAGCATGGCACGTGGGAATAGCCTCGATCCATTTCGAAACATAATCAACAGCCACGAGAATAAATTCGAAGCCGTTGGAAGGAGGAAAGGGACCCATGAACTCAATTCCCCAAATGTCGAAGATTTCCGTAGCTAGGATGGGTTGTAAGGGCATCATGTCACGTCGTGACATTGACCCTAACGACTAGCACCTAGTGAAATGTTTGGCATAATTGTGTGCATCCTGGTGAAGGGAGGGCCAAAAGAAACCGCACTGCAACACCTTGGCTGCAGTTTTCCTCCCAGAGAAATGGCCTCCGCAGGCCTGATCGTGGTAGAAGGATAGCACACTGGGGAATTCGCTGTCAAGAATACAGCGATGGATGATTTGATCAGCACCTATCCGAAAAAGAAATGGATTATCCCAGAAATAATACTTTGCTTCTGCCATGAGACGCTCACGCTGGTTTTTAGTCCAGCCACGTGGAAGGGATCCAGAAGCAAGGTAATTGGAAATATCGGCATACCAAGGTCCACTTGCCACATTAATTGCCAATAGGTGCTCATCAGGAAAAATCTCATTAATCGGCAGAGTAAGTCCAATATGGTCAGGGTCCAGTCTGGAAAGGTGATCAGCTACAACATTCTGGGCTCTGGCCTTATCACGGATCTCAATGTCAAATTCTTGGAGCAGAAGGATCCAACGAATCACTCTAGGCTTGGCATCCTTCTTGTGCATGAGATGGCAAATGGCCACGTGATCAGTGAAAATAATAACGTGTGAGCCAAAAAGGTAAGAGCGGAATTTCTCCAACCCAAAGACAACCGCAAGTAGTTCTTTCTCAGTGGTAGTATAATTACGCTGGGCCTCATCCAACGTCTTACTGGCGTAGTACACCACAAAGGGGTGTCTATCGCGTCTTTGTCCCAAGATGGCTCCGACTGCAAGGTCGGAAGCGTCACACATGAGTTCAAAGTTGAGGGACCAATCAGGTGGCTGGAGAACAGGGGCCTTGGTGACAGCATTACGCAGCTGCGTGAATGCTCGTATGCAGTCGGGGCCCATATCGAAGGGTACGTCGGTCGATAGGGGATGAGTTAATGGTCGTGAAATCTTAGAGAAGTCTTTGATGAGTCTCCTATAGAAACTGACGTGTCCCAGGAAGGAGTGAATTTGTTTGACAGAGCCAGGCACCAGTAAATCAGCAATCACATCAAGCTTAGCTCTGTCAACCTCGATACCCCTATCAGAGATGATATGTCCGAGAACAATTCCCTTGTGCACCATAAAATGACTTTTTTCCCAAGAAAGCATGAGCTTTACATCAATACATCTCCTAAGGATATGGGTCAGGTTGGCAAGACAGTCATTGAAAGATGGTCCAAAGACTGAGAAGTCATCCATGAAGACCTCGAGAAAGTCACCCACCATGTCATGAAATATCGCCAGCATACATCTCTGCAAAGTTGCTGGCGCATTACAAAGTCCGAACGGCATCCTTCTAAATGCAAAGGTGCCGAAGGGGTAGGTAAAAGTGGTTTTCTCTTGGTCTTGGGGGTCAATTGCCACCTGGTTATATACTGAGAATCCATCCAGGAAATAGAAAAATTTATTTCCTGCTAATCGCTCCAGGATTTGGTCAATGAATGGTAGTGGAAAATGATCTTTCTTGGTTGCAGCATTGAGTTTCCTATAATCTACACACACTCTCCAAGATGTAGGAGTGCGTGTAGGGATGGATTGGCCCCTGCCATTGACACGGATGGTGAGTCCTGCCTTTTTGGGCACAACGTGAATCGGACTCACCTAGGGGCTATCGCTGATTGGGTAGATTATACCCTCATCCAACCACTTAATGATTTCCTTCTTAATGACCTCCCGCATGTTAGTGTTGAGACGTCGCTGCATCTCGTGGGAAGGTCGAGCCTCCTCCTCCGTATATATACGGTGAGTGCAGTAGGAGGGGCTAAGGCCAGATAAATCTGATAAAGACCATCCAATGGCTACCTTGTGTTCTATGAGGACCTCAGTTAGCTTGCACTCTTGCTCCTTGGTCAATTTTGAACTAATGATTATGGGGAACATTTCATTTGGTCCCAGGAAAACATATTTAAGTGTACTAGGCAGCTCTTTCAATTCGAGAGTGGATGGTGAAAGGTCTGGCATTTCTTGGGACGAGAGTGTCCCAGGCGGATTAGAGAACAAGTCAGAAGGAAGAAATTGGCCCTCAGATTGGCCAAGAAGAGGGGCTTCTTTGATAGATGGATCCAAAAAGGAATAGCCCGAGTGAGAAGTATATGGGCTCAAGGTCCTAGTGTGGATTTGCAAATCCACCTGATTTGGTGGGAAAGAAAGGGCAATTTGGTCTTCAAGAGTATCGACCGGTGGTGAGTAGCCCGAATATAACTCAGACCACAAGGTATGGGAAGCGGAGAAAACCTCATCAGAAGTCTGGTCAGGAGAAGGTACGGGACAAGGAAGGGATGGTGGAACGTCACAATATGTGTCGGTCAGGCAATCATCAATGTTTACAGGTAATCCGCAGCAGTTAGAATAGGTCCCAATTAGTTCGATACATGCGTTGACAGCCATGTCCTCGTCAGAAGTGTCATCCTTGATGCAATCGCAATCAAAGTTCTTGGCTGCCTTGAAGATGTTAAGCTTGAGCTTTTCAGATCCAGCGGCAATCTCAATACAGCCTAACTCGCAGTCAATATGGGCGCGGGTTGTGGCCAAGAAAGGTCGACCAAGGATGATCGGACAATCAGAAAGTGAGCTAGGAACTTCCATATCTAAAACAAGAAAGTCAATAGGAAAATAGAGACTATTGACCCTAACCACCACGTCTTCCACCACACCCTTCGGGATTTTGATAGAACGATCTGCCAGCTGTAACGTGACAGGGGTGGGTTTCAGATTTCCCAAGGAAAATTTTTTGAGCATGATGGTTGGTATAAGATTGATGGAAGATCCTAGATCAAGTAGGGCATGGTTAAAATTGCAGCCTTGGATGCTACAAGAAATCAACGGTGTGCCCGGATCTTTCTACTTCAGTGGTAGGTTTGACAGTATAGCACAACTCGCATGAGGCGAGAGAACCACCGAATTCTTACTTTTCTTTGACTGTCACCTTGGTGTTGTGTAGTCATTGAAAAATCAGGCGACAGTAGGTATGTGGTCGATAGCCTCGAGCAGGGGTACCTTGATTTCAACATCCCTGAACAAATTACGTAGGTTATCAAAGGCCTGCGTATCTTTCTTCTTGCCTTTTGGCTCCCTCAGTAGAGCCTCAGGGAATGGAACTGACTCTGGCACCAATTTGGGTGTATCGTCCTCTCACGAATGCGGTGCGCATCCCGAATGAGAGGGCGACAAAGAAGACGGGCCAGGATCAGGTCGACGCGGATCGACAGTCTGCTTACCGCTCCTCGTAGTGATAGCATTGGACGATGCGGGTCCAGTGGGATCATAAGGCGGAGGAGGGTTTGCAATAGGGACATAAGAGTGCGGTGCTACAGCGGGATTAGCTTGAAATCCTGGTGGAATGCTCGGAGCTTGCAGAATTTGATTAACCTGCCCCTAAGAAGGTCGTACCTGTGGTTGAGGACCACAAGGTATGAAATTTCGTGGGTTTGGAACAGGTTGGGTGGGAAGAGTGCCCTGACATCGAGTCGCCATGCATAGTTGACTGATCTCAGTATTCTGCTGCGCCAATTGGTGCTGAAGAGAGGTCATGTTCTCTTCATGGTGCTTTGACATTTCCGTCATCATTCACATCAATTTGTCAAGAGGACTTAATGCGTGTTCTGTTTGCGGTACGCAAGGGCCTGATGGCGGATTCGCCATAGGATTAGACTGGGCCCTTGGGATGATGGGTGTGGACGGTTGCATTTGTTCACCCGTGGGGTTTTGGCACTGTAGGTTGTTGGACCATGCGAAGTTCGGATGATTTTGCCACCCTGGGTTATAAGTGGTAGAGAACGGGTTGTTCCCCAGGGCGCAAGCGTCTTCTATCGCAGAAGACGTGTCCGCATGTAAATATGCGTCTGAGCACATGGAGGCTTGGTCCTCCGTGTCAAAATACTGGCTCGAAGAAGCCAGTTCCACATGACTTACCGAGTCGCTCGACGCGACACTCAGTAAGGAAGGTCTTACGGGGTTTCTTGGGATAAGCCTGGTGATGGAAGAATTGGGATTGTGACGAAGTAGTGAGGTGGGGGTGTTTGCCATAGAATGGGTGGGGTTGGCCAGAAGCTCGTCCAGCTTCTTGTGCATGACGGAGACTTCATCCAATTTCTGTGCGATAAAGCTAAGATCAGTGGATGAATGAGAGGGTCCCGTGTCAACTTCGTGGACATTACAGGGCATGCTGGTACGATTAAAGGCGACAATGGAGGCATTGTTCATTGAGTTTTCACTCATATTTTCAAACAATTCGAATGCTCCATTCTCATCTTTATTCATGAAATTCCCTCCGCAGGAAGCGTCTGCAATCTGCTTCAAAGTCTCATTTAGCCCATAGTAGAAAATATGGGCTATATGCCACTTAGGCTGACCATAGTGCGGACACTTTCTAAGGAGGTCATTATATCTCTCCCATGCCTCATGAAATTGTTTGCCATTTTGTTGCGTAAATGAAGTGATAGCACGGCGAAGCACATTGGTTTGCCCGATTGGGAAGAACTTCTTGAGAAACGCTATTCGCATCTCTTCCCAAGAGTGGATGGTTCTCCCAAGGGTGTGTAACCACTACGACGCTTTATCCCGCAATGAAAACGGGAACATTTTCATGAGGACTATAGGTAACCCGATATTTCTTGGTTTAACAGTTTCAGCCAATCGGGTTAGGTCTTCCAAGTGGAGAAAAGGATCTTCACTTGCAAGACCATGGAAGTGAAAATTTATTAGGCCAATTATGTTAGGTTTCAGTTCAAAGTCATCCCCGCCCATGGGGACCCGAATTTGTCCTATGGTCTCTGTAGCAGCGGGATTCTGATAGGAGCTAAGAGACCTAAGCTCCTCCCGTTCGGGAGGGCTCTGCACTTCCTCCAATGTTTCTTGAATGGCTTCAATTTGTTCATTATACATTTCCATTTGGGCTTGGAGGTGGGTTATGGGATCTAAGGCTCCACCACCTGGTGGGTTTTGAGGGTAGTTTCCTCCCTCGGGATTTGGGGGTGAGCGTGCAGCCATGTTTGTGGAGGAGGACAATTCGGCTCCTTTTCTAAAGTCATCAGACAATTCAAACAGTTCAGGGTTTTGTGACCTCCTCCCAAACATGCACTACTACAGGAAGAATTGGGGAGATAAGAAGGGAAAAGAGATGAGAGAAATGACGCCGTAAAGGTACACTTGATGACAAATCAATACAATCAAATTCCTAACCTCTACAGTGTGCCCTTAGACCTAAAGATCTAAGTTACCTACCATCACAAACTACGGAATCGAATGCGAGCACCGCGGAACCACCAGGCCAGATTGAAAGGCCGTTTGCCCCAGTCTTAGACACCCGATAGCAAGCGGGAACCCTCACCAGCACGTAGGTGCTACACACAGGTAGTTAGACCTCCAATCCTTAATAAGGGTCAAGTTACTACCAATTTTAGTTAGAGGCTTAGGATCAAGTGCTTCTGGAATGTGAAGGGCGTTATTTACGAGTAATGCCCAAGTGATTGGTTTTTAGAGTGTGAAACAAGCATGCAATGGGGAAATCTCCCCGAATTGAAGTTTTTAATTGGTGAATGGTTTTCAGAGTTCAGCCTTAAGTAGTATGGATTTTAGGATTTTTCTGAATTACCAATTCAACCAATCTTCGAGTTTTGAGAGAATACAAGTTTTTTTCTAAGCCCAACAAACCCTTCTTCAATGTCAATTGGTTAATGCATGCTACAATACAATGGGCTTCCCTAAATGGAGATTTCTATGCGTGGATGCACGAATCAGTTTTAGATTAGTGTGAAGGGGAGCCAAAGCACTGCAATTCAAGTACTCCCAATCACCAGAATGATTTCCACACACAATGCTCAACCAAAAGTAAAGAGAATCAAATTTTTAGGGTTGAAATATTTGGGATCAAATCTTAGGCACGTGAAAGGTCATGGTGGGGTTGGAATCAACTCAATTCCAAGTCTCCCCACCAAAACTGTGATCCCGAATTGCAGATAAGTGAGGCAAAGAGGGGTGGCAATCAATCTTTTTATTTGCCTCAAAGAATACTTCACACGACGAAAGATTCAAGAATCAAGATTCTTGGCTCTTCGCTATGCAAAGTTTAGCGGGAAATCCCAAGGAGGTGGGAGTAAAGGCAATCAATCAAACATGTGAATTTTAATCCACTTGCCCCAAGAGATCCCAAGAAGTTTTTCTAGTTTTTAGTTTTTTTTTTATTAAGGTGACAAGTTAACCTAGGTTGCTAAGAAAGAAAGACCTACTTGTTCAGCAACATGTGTGGAGCTCCCGTGCGGTGTCGGCGTCTTCACGCTCTCGTTCCCGCCTTGGATCTGCTCACATCTCTGACTTCGTCTGCTTGCCTTCTCCTTGCAACAGGTTCACCTGCACAGCAATAAACAAAAACACCCGTGAAGAGAGAAGAGAAAAAAAATGAAAGGAATGGAATAGAAACTTACTTGAAGGTGCACTTCCTCAGCAACAGTACCATGAAAGGGATGGTGCTCGAACTCGGTTAAGTTGTGTTAATATGGTGATTTTATCGATGAAATGTGTATAGTGGTTAACCTAAATCGAGCCTAACCATCTCTTTACAATTTTTTTTTTTACCTGGCTTACTTGATTTTATCTTGGTCACTTTTAGGCCAGGGTCAAACTTAGGGAAGTGGGATTAGAAATGAAGTTTCTACGCCTTTCCTATAACGAATCTCTTCCATTCGTTTATTGTGTTTTTGGTTTTTTCTATTTAAGATTTTTTTTCTGATAATTCTTGTCCTTGAGGCACACCCTCAAAATTAGGTTCTTGGCTTTGAGGCAAATTAGGGTTCCAAAATTGGTCTTGCTATTCGCAAGACTGAGTACCTGCAAGTCAAGAATTATCTTTTCTCTTTTATATATATTTTTTTGTTTATCTTTTTAATGGCAAGAAAGAGAAATAGAAATAAAGTAAATATAGCATATATATATGTATATATTATATATGTATAAAGGGTTGGGGGTGGAGGCGGAGATGGAGTGTAGCATGGTGTCGAGTCGATCATCATCTAGAAAGACGCAACCAACAGGACGAAGTGCCGCGTGTAAGGTGGATTGATGGAGGATGAATGCGAACACGCTTTCTGTATGCATGTATCGAGGAATATCAGCAACTAGTGTAGATATTCCCGCGATACAACGCATGGTAAGTAATATGAAAATATACATATATATGTATATATGTAAATATATCGATATGTATATATATATATAGGGCTATAAATACATAGGTATATATGTAGTTATATACATATATATATATATATATGTATATATATATAGATATGGAAATATATGTATAGATATATATATATTTGTATATGTATATGTATGCATATATATCTATATAGATGTATATATATGTATGTATATATATATATATAGTAAAATATCTATATAGATATATGTACATAGAAATGTATATATATATATGTATATATAGTTATATAGATATATATGTATATAGGTATGTATATTTGTATATATATATGTGTATAAGCATATGTATATATATATATATGTATGTATCTATACTTATACTTAGTTATATAGGTAATAATATATATATATCGATATATGTATATATATGTATATGTGTGTATATAAGTATATGTAGATATGTAAATATAAATGTATATATATATTTATATATAAGTATATAGATATATATATATGTATATATGTATAATAATACTTAGTTATATAGGTACTACTATATTATAGATATAAGTATATATACATATATATATGTATATAAATATATATATAAATATATATATGTATATATATATAAGTATCTAATAGTGTATAGGTGAGAGTGTGTGTGTGCGAGAGTGTGAGTGTGTGTGTGTGTAGAGAGAGAGTGAGAGAGTTTTGTGTGTGTGTGTGTGTGTGAGAGAGAGAGAGCGAGAGAGAGACTGCTGGAGTGAAGGCTGGGAGAGTTAAGGCATCTGCAGCAGTGGGGCGTCGTCTGAGGCTTCACGCGCATGCGCAGGCGCGTATGCACGCAGAGAGGACCTCGCCGGAGGGAAGTGGGTGCGGAGAGAGGACCGCAGCGCACAACGCTGCGCGGAGGGGCTGGAGCAGGTGAAGGCAGGCACTGGGAGCGGGTGGATGCACGGGCGGGAGTAGGCGTTGGCAGAGGTAGGCATATGCAGATGCGCAAGTGGGCACTGGAGCGGGCTCGGGGCTAGACGGGCGTGCAGGCTGTGGCCGGTAGCAGTGCGCCGGGTGACCGATTAAGTGAGAAACTTACTGGTCACCGCACTATAGCCACAGTGTTCCGCTGAAATGCGTAAACAGTGGCTACAGTGTCGGGGTGAGCCGCGTGATCGGGTGCACCCGGTGCTGTGATTGCGGGAGGCTTGTGGCTGGCGCGTGCGTGGAAGGGTTGCGCCGGCTGGTTGCTGGCAGAAAGAGCATGACAGGGAATGTGGAGAGGGAGGAAAGGGCACCTGCAGGTGCACGCTGGAGGGGAGGGTGGTTTGCAGGCGTGCGCTGGAGGGCTTTGCGGCTACTGCTGCCTTGCTGTTGTTGCTGCGTGCGGAGCTTTGAGCTTCAAAGCTTGAAGCTCCTGCTCCAATGGCTGAAGTGGCTTGGACGTTGAAACAGGGAAAGAACCACCACGCCCACCGGCTCTTTGATGAGCTCGGCAATGGTGGACTCACGGTGGTGGTTGTGCACCACCGTAAGGTACTCCTACCCGCAGAGTGTCTCCTCAAAGGAGGAGGGCCTACGTGTGGAGGGAGAAGGGAGGAGATGGCCTGGAGAAGAAGAGCTGCAGTGTGTTTTTGGTGGACCAGGCTCTCCTTTGAAAGAAGAAGCCAAGCACTTTTTATAGAGGAGGAAGGCATGCACAGCCATGCCCTGGCTGTGCATGGCTTGCATGCGGCTGCAAGGAGTGGCTGTAGAGCATGGCTGAGCAGGACATGGTGCGAAGAAGAAGCCATTCCTTGCAGCCGCAGGAAGAATTCAAAGTCAAATAAAATTAAAAATAAAAAGATGGTGAATTTTGCAAAGCAGCACTTGAGGAAAATGTGAATTGCGAGGCCATTTTATTCACTCTCCTCCCCTCTCAATTAAATTCGTGCATGCATGTATTTTTACAAATGCGACTATGGATACCTAATATGCATTGGTAATACTAGGAAATAGCATAAGACGGCACAATTGCAGGTGTATTTTTGTGGTGCAATTAGGTCCCACCCTGAGAAGGGTGCTGTGTATCCCCGACCGATCTAAGCTACCAATAAAAAAAACCTAATTTTTGGTTAAAAGAAAAAAAACCCGATTCTGTTCAGAAGGCAGTGCGAGAGTTCTGAAGGATGCTAAGGAAGGAAGGAAGAAATGCTAAGGCTCAAAAGCTAAGGCTAAGAAGAAGACAAAGAGGAACAAAGGAAGCTAGAAAATGCTAAGGCTAAGAAGGAGAAGGAGCAAAGGAAAGGAAGAGAGGAGAAGGAAAAGAGAGTTCATAAGAGAAAGGAAGGATGAACAGGCACTAAAGAGATGAGGCAGAAAGAGAGAAGAAAGAAAGAGAAGGCAGAGAAGAAAGAAAGGAAGAAGAGAAGACTTGTGAAAGAAAAGAGCTCAAGAAAGATAAGAGAAAAATTAAGAGAAAGAATAAAGAAAAAGATAAGAAAAAGGTTAAGAGAAGATTAAGAAATAAGTAAAAAGAGAAAGAGAGTAGAAAGAAAGAAAGGTAAAAGAAGAAGAAGAAAAAGAGAGAGGCTGAAGATACAAAGAGAAGAGAAGAAATGGTTTAATTTCTTGCATTATTTTTTAATTCCTTTTTTATTTTAATGTTGTAATAAGGCATATTTCCATTAGTAATACTTTCTATTGCCTTAAATAAAAATTAACATGTTTACTTGTTATTAAAGAAGATCATTTATGTAAATATATTTTCTTATGGAATTTTGCATACCTTTTAATTTGAAATCATTAAGCAAAGTTCATGTTCATAAAATAAACTTAATTATACCTTCAATGAGTAGCTCAGACTGATTGGTAAATTATAAGTAAGCTATGCCTCCCAACGAACGACCTGGACTCAACCAATTAAAAGAAACAAAAATCTAAAATGTTAGGTTAACTTGACCCTATACTACTCAATCGACACAAATTCAAGTTGACCTAAGTTACTTTCTTTTACACATAATTAAGCACAATTAACTTAATTAACTATGTTGAGGAGAGGACGCATCACTGCGCACACTGCTGCACCTACGCACGTGCATGCCTCCGCATGCATACGTGCGCCTACGATGCTTTGTGCGTGCGATGGTGCGTGCATGTGCATGGGTGGCCTGGGTTGCGCCACGTGGAGTGACCTGGGCCGTCCATCTTCTTTCCTTTGTAGGGGTAGCTACAGAGGTTGGATTGAGTCGATTTTCATGCCGTTGGGCTACGATCGTCAACTCGATTCCATCTGTGTGGTCGGATTTACCATTTGAATTTTTGGATTGCGTCACCTAATCCCTTGACCATTGATCTTCCTCGGACTGCATATGGTGCTATAGGACTCCAATTAAGGTGATTTTGGTGGCATTGGACTTCGATCGTCATCCTAATCAGATTCGTATGATCGGATCGTCAATCCGAGGCTTCAAAATAAATCTCCTTCTCTCCTGACCTCAAAAAGGATGCAATTAACCTAAAATACACAACTACTCTAAATGCAGAATGATGCATGCTATGTAATATTTATAATATGGAATGCAAATATAAGCCTATGAACAAGCATAAATAGGCATTTTAACCTAAATGGATGTGTCTACATCAGCGTGTTTCTCAAATCTCTAGGTACATTCATTTCAAGGAATAGGAAATCTATGAGAAAATAGAAATCCCTGACCTTGACAATAACGTCCTCAATAACACCTTTCAGTGTGGTGACCAAACGGTCCACTAACTGTAGCGTTACTGAGGTTGGCCTGAGTTCACCTAACCCAAACCTTTCATAAAGAGAGGTCGGGATTAGGTTGATGGATGCACCTAGATCCAATAGTGCCCTGTCAAAAGTGTAATCCTCAATGACACATGAAATCAAGGGGGCACCTGGATCTTTCTTCTTCTGAGGAAGGTAGTGCAGGATAACAGAACTCGCCTGCTCAGAGAGGATCACCTTCCTTGGGGTGGGTTCTTTTGGCTTACACTTTTGGGTACATAGATCTTTCAGGAATTTAGCGTAAGCTGAGATGTGCTTAATAGCATCAAGGAGTGGGATATTGATCTCTACACTCTTGAATAAATTCAAAAGCTCCTTGTTGCTATATAGGGTCTTCTTCTTCCTAGTTTTCAATAAGGCCTCAGGGAATGGGATGTGGGTGGTGTCCTCAATTTCAGGTCCCTAGACCTTGTTTTCTTCTTCAACCTCCTCCTTTTCTCCCTCGGGCTCCCCAGGGTTTTGGTTGCTAGAAGGTAGTCTAGGGTCTTGGGTTTGTTTCCCGCTCCTCAAGGTGACAAAATTTGTAGATGCATATGGGTTCAGGTGTTGGGGAGGGTTAGGAAAGATAAGATGGGATTGATTAACTAGATAACCAGGGTTAGAAGAAGGACCCTGCTCAACCACTTGAGCATGTGCATGTGGGTCCCTCTGATTCTCGTACCCTTGGGCTCTATTGCCCTAATTTTGTACATTGCGAGGATTGGGTATGGGTTGGGATGGTAGAGATCCGGGCTATCGGGTGTTGGCAATAAGTCCAGATTGCAAGTTGTCCAGTGATATTTTCATTTGCTGCATAAGTTGGAGCATAGATCCTTGCATTTCTAGCATCTGCCGGTTTAAATCAGCCTGCCCTGCGGGTTGTTGGTCATTCCAAGATGGCTGAGTCACTGGTCTTGGGGGAAACTGGGTGTATACTTGACCCTAACCCATAGGTCATTGAGGTAAATAGTTGCTAGGTCGTGTTGGGTCTGTTGCCCCTGATTTTTCCAAGTGAAGTTATCGTGGTTCCTCCAACTCGGGTTATAAGTGTTGGAATATGGGTTGGACCTAGCATTCTCCTGTATTGCACATGCTTCCTCATAGGGTGAGGATGGAGAGAAGGAAGGATTAGAAAAACTGGGATCAAAGGCCCCAGTTTGGAACCCATAAGGTTCCGAGAAATTCTAGCTCATAGTTTGAGCCGACTCTAGTTCATGAACTCCCGCCCTGTGGAAGTTCATGAGGGATGGAAATCCGAATTCTGGGATTGAGTGGGTGAGGAAGTGTTTCCTGAGTTTCCAGCCATCTACTCTTCCATCCTTTTAGCAACTAGGTCCACCTTATGCAATTTGTTGCAAATCAATTCCATGTCAAATGAATGAGAGTTCTAAATCTCATTAGCATTTGACCTAGGTTGTTGGGACCAGTTGAAGGTGTCCATGGAGGCATGATTTATCGAATTCTCGTTCATTTCCTCGAATAGGTCATATTCACTATCTGCATCCCTCTTAAGGAAATTACCTCCGTAAGAGGAGTTTACATGATTACAGAGATGTTCGACCAACCTGTGATAAAATATCTGCACGAGTTGCCATTTTGGCACCTCGTAGTGTGGACACTTCCTCAAAAGATCCAGACACCATGAAATGGTTCCCTTGACCGCTAGTCGAAAGTGGTAATTTCCCATCACAGAGCATTGGTCCATCCAATTCGGGAGAATTTCTTCAAGAAAGCTGACTTAAGAGCAGCCCATGTTTCTATTGGCCTTCCAATGGTCCAGTACCAATGTGCGGCCTTATCCCTGAGAGAATGGGGGAAAAGCCTCATGATCATTTGCTCTTCATTCACATTCCTAGATTTGCTGGTCTAAACCAGATTGGTCAGATCCTCCAAGTGCTGGAATGGGTCCACCGAGGTAAGCCCATCGAAATGTTAATCAAACTTAAGACTTGGGGCTTGATTTCTATGTCTCCGACGGGAATCATGACTCTAGGATGTTTCCCGTAATTTGAAGGATCATATAAATCCTTCAAGGGTCGAGCGCTTTGACCATTCATTAGTTGGAACCATTGCTACATCTACTGTAATTCTTCGAACTGCCTCTAAATCATCTCCTGCTAGTTCAGGGGTGAGGGAGGTGGTTGTTGATCAGCCATGGTATCTGCTTGGCTATAACTCAACCTCTGCCTCTGGGAATTTTCTAAAGGACCTTCCAGGCAAGGGTTCAATGACCTCCCAAGCATGCACTGAAAGCAAGTCGGAAGGACAGAGGAAAAAAAAATGGAACCCTGTAGCACAAAAATGCAAGCCTATCCTTAAATTGGGTAGCCTAAGGACCTATGCCTCAAAAGTAAACTCCAACCACACCACGAATTTGGTGTTGACCTTGCTCCTGAAGATGATAAAGTTGGGCCAGCGAAGTAGGTGGAGCATGTCCCAAAGGTCACTAATTATGCTAAACCCCTACGTAAGTAGTTTGACAATTAGGCCCCCCAACTTAGCACCTTTTGAAGTAAGCAGACATCACTAATTCGATGTGCATTCAAGGGATTACCCTGAAATGGACTTTGTGAATCCTAGGGCCAACGTCTACTCAATTTTAGTTAGGCTTGGCAAAGTAGTGCTTTCGGAATGTGATGGGTCCTGTCAATGGGTTGTGCCCTTAATAGTTCGTTTGAAAATGTGTGCATGTGCACAACCAAGAGTTTTCAAGCAAGATTATTGAGGATAAAGTGAGTTTTAGGATTCGAATCTTGCTTAGTAGCTTTTAGGATTCAAATATTAGGTGTATTCAACCAAGTTTTTGAGAGGCAAACCAAATTTGAATGCCCGGGTTCAAGTATTTTCCTTTATGAATCAAGAAAATATGGAGTGCTTGGCTTGACCTAACTATTTGATTCCTATGGGGCAACTATAGGACGAATCAGTTTTAAATTAGGTGGTGCGTTCCGAACAATTCAACCAATTGGCACAGATGCACCACCAATTAAGGCACACAAAAGGTGATTAGCCTAATCTGGTTTCTACTCTTTTATTTGTGTTGATGCGTGTACCGGTTCCATAGGTTGGAATCCTAGTTGAGTAGATATAATCAAAAGAAGTTATATGCCTCAAATGTGAGTGTGTAGTGTGTATGTTGATTTTGTCCCACAATCAGAAAGTATATATTTTTTTATGTTTTTTTTTATACAGGGGTAAGATGAGTGGAGGTGGTAAGCAAGACAAACAACTTCTATCCTAAGGTTCGTGAAAACACCTAAGTAGATTAGGTCTTGATTATTAAGGTGGGGAAATGGGGGGGAAACTTACAAAGATCTCTACCCGCACTTTACTCCTATCTACTGCCTTCAGCTCCTCGATTGGGTTCCTACAAGATAGTGCATCGAAGAAGAAAGATAGGTTAGAAAAATATGTAAGTAATGTGAAGAAACACTGAAAATCGAATCAAACTCCATTGCCTCCCCGGCAACAGCGCCAAAATGATAAGCCGGTTGTCACAAACAAAAGCTAGGATTTTGAGAAAACCATCATCGTAGTCGTAAAACTTGCTATCAAATAAAATTTTACCGAAATTCGAAAGGAAGCCCTTGGTCGAACACGGGGAGTGACGTTTGTTTCTTGAAATCCACTCTTCAATTTGTTTCCTTTTGGTGTTTTTAGGGTTTTGTTGTTTTTTTGCTATGTTAGGAGAATGATAAAATCACTTGCAATAAAGAGAGTAGAGAGATGAACCACAACTTGATAGCTTGAAGTGAAATAATGTTTATTACAATAACAATAAACTAAACTAGCTAAAAGAGATGAGGATGAGAGGAAATCTCCCAAAGTGGATGTTTGGAGAGACGACGGCACTTGGCAGTGGCTTGGATGGAGGAGAGATGCTAGACGTTGGGGATGAGGTGCAGGACGAACCCGGGTAGAGAAAAGCTTCACCAAACTGGGAATGGGGATGAGTAGTTGGAGGTGATCATCTACCTAAATGGAGGAGACGGGACAACTCTAGGGTTCCCTATGAAGGTGGTGAGAGGATGGTTGAGTATTTGGTGGAGGGATAGGACTCTACAATAGTAGGGAGCCTTTGGAGCTTGAGAATAGAGCTCTTGGGAGCTTTGTAGGCTTCTTGGAGCTTTGGAGTAGGTAGGAGTAGCAAAGATAGAGATGAGGGAAAAGGGGGAGGTGTAGGTGGGTTTATATAGCGGTGGAGAAGAACCTTTCCATGCAGACACAATCAGTGACATCCGCAATCGTCGTTAAAGATCCGCCCTAGCTGTTTCTGAAGATCCGCATGGTGCTGCGGGTGCGTGCTAAGTGCTGCCTTGTCGTGCACGCATGCACTGGTAGTGCATTGCGTCATTGTGCGCTACGCTGGTGCGTGCTTCATGTGCACCTGTCGAGCGCATGTGCTAGCGCAGTGCACTGTGCTAGCCGTGCATGCATCACTTCCAATTGAGCGATTGGGGGGGCTTTGCAGGTTTCGAACTCGTGCCCCTCCTTTGGGAGTGGATGCCTCAACCAATGCACCACACTAGTGCATGAGTCGAGAAGAGCGGCTGCAGGTGCTCAGTGGAGGAGGCTTCTCAGCCGTTGGATTTTCATCCAACGGCTGAGATCGCATGTTGGAAGGCCTTTGACGTTGGGTGACGTTGGGTGTTTTGGATGGTGCCACATCTCACCATCTGGACCGTCCACCTTTTTTTGCTTGCAGAAGATGCTACGGTGCTCAGATTGAGATGATTTCTATGTTGCCGAACTGCGATCATCGCTCCGAATGGTCGAATTTTGCATTTGAGTCTTCAAAGTGTCACGCCCTATCTCCTGGCCACAATAATGCAGGTATTATTGTACAATTTATACACATTATACTAAATGCAGTATGATGAATGTTATGCAATATTTATACTATGGAATGCCATGCTAGGCTTAGGAACTATCATAAGTAAGCATTTAATCATGAATACATGCACGTTTATCAAGGATTTTCTTAAAGTATGTGAGCAACCACATTTGGAGCGAGAATTGCCTAAGGCTTCAATTGAAGGACTTCTATCTACTTCTAATACTCTTATTTTTTGTATTATCTTTTCTTTATGTAAAGGGCATTCCTCTACTTGTGACATTACTTTCATTAGCAATACAAGAATCAAGTGCATTTCAATTTTCTTTCTTATTTGCTTCTTAGTTTTTAGTAACTCTAGTTGCACACACCATCTTCCTAATTACCTTAGGTACACTTACCTACGGTGAGTTTGGGAAGGTTGATTTTCCTTTTGCAAATTTAATTAGGCGTATTTCTATTTTCATTGTTGCTCAACTACTTCAAAACCTTGAAAATTGCAAAACAAAAAAACCAAAAAGAAAGGAAATTTGAGAGAGTGAGAGGGAGAACATCTTGATAACTAACAAATTAGCCTCCTTATACGACCCTAGGTACTCTAACTATTTACATTAACAAATTTAAAAGTTGGATGATTTTTATGCATCTCAACGATAAAAATTCACATTTATAAAATTACGTAAAAATTCGTATTGGGATGTTGTTAAATTCCTTGGGCACTTCCATGTCAAGGACTAAAGAGTCAACAGGGTAGGAAAAGTCCTTGACTCTAATAATCACATTTTCTAACATTCCCCTTGGAGTTGTTATAGATCGATCGACAAGCTACAGAGTAACAAAAATAGGTTTTAAATCACTGAGTCCGAGTTTCTCATAAGGCATAGTAGGAATGAGATTGATGGAAGCACCTAAGTGTAAGAGAGCGCTATTAAAATTCAAGTTAACTATGATGCAAGAAATCAGAGGGGCTCTCAGGTCTTTCTTCTTAGAAGGTAGTTGGTTTAGAATCAAGGAACTTTCTTTTTTAGAGAGAACTACCTTCCTAACAATGGTTGATTTAGGATGGGGCTTCTACTTTCTAGTCCAATTTAGGGCCTCAATGAAAGGAATGGGAATATCTTTGTCCATTGGGTCAATTTTAGGCTCCTTAGTCAATTCAGGTGTACCAGGACCTTTAGGGATCAAGTCAGAGGTCCAAGTAGGGTCATAGGTGGTCTTCCCACTTCTCAGGGTGATTAAGTTAGCAGTAGCGGGTGGGTACTGATTTGAATCTTGAGATGAGCTAGGCATAGATAACAAATCTGATTGAGGATTCTAATTATAATTAAATATAGGATGAGCAAGACGTGGAGGGAGATTGAAACCTGGTGGAATCAAGGGAGCTTGTTGAATCAGATGAGCTTGATTTTGCGGCTCTCGATTTTGATTAAATCCTAGAGGGAAGGTTCCTCTAATAGGTGCATTTCTAAGGCTTAGAATAGGTTGTACAGGTAGGGCACCAGTTGGTCTATCATTAGGTTTAAGCCCTAATTAATTCTTTAGATCCCTGATGGACTAGGATAACTATTGCATAGCTTAGAACAACAAGGTGTTCATGTCCATCAATTGCTGGTTCTAGTTTAAAATAGCCAACTCAGTTTGGCTAGGTTGGTTAAGGGGAAAGGGTTGGTAGGTTCGACCTTGGTTGAAAGTGCTAAGGTTCATCTGATAGGGTCTAGGTTAGGAAATTTGTTGGTTCCCTTGCCCCTAGCTTTTCCAATAGAAACTCAGGTTGTTTCTCCAATCAGGATTATAAGTGTTGGAGAAAGCATTGTTTCTATTATTCCCTTGGATAGTCGACACATCATCATATCTAGATGATGAGGATATCTATGTGGAGTCAGAGTAACAGGGATCAAAGGTCCTTGTTTGGGCCCCATTATAAGGCTCTTCGGTCAACTAGCTCACATCTTGAACCATATGCAGTTTATTCACAAACTCCCTCCCTGAGGGAGCTTGGAGAGCAGGTGATGGGAGGGTTGCTCCCTTTCTATTTTGTTTCATTAGTTCATCCAGTTTCTTTGATACAACTTAAACTTTATCTAATTTCTCACAAATTAAATTCACATCCACACTATTGAATTCTCCTTGACCTCATAAATTCCACTCCTTGATTGGATGGATCTTCCATAAGTTTCCATGGATGCATTATTCAAAGAATTTTTTCTCATGTTCTCAAATAACTCAAAAGCATTATTTTCATCCTTACTCTTATAGTTACCTCCACAAGATGCATCCACTAGACCCTCATTTGATCATTTAGCCCATGATAGAAGATTTGCACTAATTGCCATCTAGGAACCTCATGATGTGGGTATTTTTTGATTAAATCCATAAATCTCTCTGAAGCTTCATGTAATGGCTCTCTTGGATGTTGGGAGAAGGTGGTAATAGCTTTTCTAAGTGCATTGGTTTTCCCAATTGGGGAATTTTTCTTTAAGAAGGAGCTTCTTAGCTCCCCCCATGTAGTGATGGTCCTCCCTATAGTTCTAAACTAATGACTAGCTTTCTCCTTTAGGTCAAAAGGGAAGAGTTTCATTTTCAATACATCATCCTCTGAATTAGGGATTCTAATTGTCTCACTAATGGCAATGAACTCTTCTAAAAATTGAAAGGGATCCTCATCATTATTGCCTTTAAAGTGAGGTAGGAATTGTATAATGGAGTACTTGATTTCAAAATGTGCATCAATTTGTGGGACACTAACATAACGTCCACGCCTATACTAGGCAAGGTTGTAATATTCCCTCAAGGGTCTAGCCTATGGTTTTTGGACTTGGAGAATCTCAAGCAACTCCTACATCTAGGTCTAATGATTCTGTTGAAATTGATTTAGTTGGAGTTGAAGATTTTGAATTTGAGCTTGTTAATCCATTAGATTTTGAGGTTGATTTTGGCTGGTTTGGTCAGCCAACAAATCAAGATCAGAGTCTAAGTCAGATGTAGAATTGGACTTGGCAATAATCAGTATACTTCTTGGCTCTCTTTGCAGAGGTGGTACCAAGTGTGGATTTTGTGATCTAGTCCATGCATACACTTGGAAGAATTTCAAAGATGTGAAGAGAACAGGAGAGAGAATTGTGTGCATAATCAAGCAATCAATTTTGGCCCTTAAAATGTTTCACCTATTGGAACTAGTCTAAATCTTACTAGCCCCAGCCAACTTATTTGACCCTTGAATTAGTTGGTTGGCTAGAAAGGTGGGATCCCTTAGGATGCCCTGCATGGTGGGACACCACTAGGGGTTAACGCAATTACTATATCGACCTTTCTTATTAGTAGTTGGTCCAAATAGATAAGGACGTAGATTAAATAGACTAAGTCTAGCTCAATTTAGAGATAAAATCCAACCAGTTGGTACGCCTATCACTTTAATAAGGGCTTGGGATCTAGAGTGCACGGGATTAAGTAATAGGTGTTAGGGGGTGGATGCCCAATTAATTCAATTTAGATGTGTGTGCACTGATGAGGCACTCATCATGATCTCTAATTACCCCTAATTAACTAGTCATCCTAGTTAATTAGCTAAGGTTATGAATATGTAAGGGTTAATTATAGAATAAGGGATATTTAGTCAAGGACCATAAAATAAGTTTAAAATGAAATTTTATCATTCAATTAACATTATTAATAATTTAGATAATAATTGAACTCGAAATCTTATTAATCACTCCCTTAATTAATAAGATAAGTAACTTAAACTTAATGTAAACCTAAGTATATAATAACTTAAGTGATTTTACTTAATCTAATAAATTAACCTAAAAAGGTAAAAAATGTAAATTCAAGGTGAAAACATAATATTTACCTTATTTACTAACATATATAAAAAGTTGAAAAATATCTAAGTTAAAATAAACCTTCAAAACCAGGGTTTACATTTTGGTCCTTAAAATTCATTACAGTCGGGTCCTTATTTCTCACACAGTCCTTAAGTTTTATTTCATTTAAGTCCCTCTACGTCTTTTTGTTCTTCTTCTTGAGCCGAATGAACGGCTAGCGGCAGAGAGTCACCCCACCGTGCGATCACCACCCTACCAACATCATTCCTCTTTGTCCAAGCTCTTGCAGCTTGCGCTCACCACCTCCACTTCATCAATCGGTCTGGATTAACCGAGAATCCTATTTTTCAGTGGGTGATAACCTCACCGTCGTCGGAGACGACGACGGAGGTTAAGCTCCTCGAGCTCCTTCTTCGGCCAGACCTTGCCACTCTCTTCACCGCAAACTACTATAAATACCCCCTCACACCTCTGATTTTATTCAAGTTGTCTCCCTTCCCTCTTCTAACACTGCAATCGACCCAATAGGCTATTCGTCCAAAACTCCGGCGACTTCCCATTCCATTTTCCAACTTCCTTCATCCATCTTAAGCAGCCGAGGAGGTTCACCGTGGTCTTCCGCACCTCTGACACAGACGCCGACCAAAGGATTCCTCTGCTCCACCTCAAATCTGCCCACCGGAGATCTTTCTTCAACCCTCTGATTCGTCGTCCACTATGAACCTTCGGCGGAACCCTATTGACCCCTTCGTCCAGGTAACAGTAGATTAGGAGTCGGAGTAGGAGTAGGCTAGCTTAGTTAGTTAGTTTAAGTAGTTAGATTAGAGTAATGTCAGAATTTTAGTTTCATCTTCTTCGACTCCGGCGAGTTCCTTGAGGTTTCCAGAGCTTTAATTTTGTCTTTTTAATCACTGTACACCTTCCTGTATCTTCCATGATCACTTCTAAATCACTTAATCGTTTAATTGAATCACCTATTCGCCTAATTCATATATCACCTTCACCGATTACTAACACTGTCTATGGTGACAGTAATCGAGATAATTTCACCTTCATTGGGTTCTTTCATCATCTATCACCACTAATGAACCCTAATCGACACTACAATACCTATTAATATCACATATATCTTAAATGCCCAAATTTTAATTAAGTTCCTAAGCTCGTTGTCCATGGCTGGTCAGGAACAGTTCAAACTATAAATTAAATATATATTTATGAATATAAATACCTGTTGACTTGTTTTAACCTCTCAATTGAATGGTTAAACAAGTCCTGAGCTTTAACCACCTAGATCTTTAAGAAAACAAACTTACTGTCAAATTTTACATTTTAATGAAATAATGAAGAATTAAATGTGAGACTAAGGTTCCTTGTAACCTCAGGATCTTTTCTAAATAAAAAATGGTTAGTTTTAACAATCTGTGCACACTTTTCCTATTTTTTGGATTCACCGGAGCTCCGGCGAGCTCCGGTGAGCCAAAATTATGTTTCAGCCTCTAAAACTTGCTAAGAAGCTCCAGAATAGTATAATATGGATCACTGATTATTTTGAAGATATTTGTTTGAGGATTTAGCCACTGGAGCTAAAGATTGAACTTCATCTTCCCCAACTCCGATGGAGTTGGAGAACTATGATAAAAAGATATAAGAGACATTTAATCAACTAAGAAGCTTCAGTGCAATGCACTGAAGCTATTTAAACCTTTAAAATATTGTAACAAACTCTGAATGATTCTGTCGAACAAACACATTTATAAGTTCAGGTAGCAAGCCTGAAACCCTAGGAATTAAGGTTAGAGCACAAATGTAAAGATCTGAATAAATTTCTGATGTTGAGAAGACTCTATTTGAGGCTTTGATTTCTTGGGAGGAAGCTTTGAACAGAAAGTCAATTTTCGAGCTTCCACAGTCAAACATGAGTCTAATAATGGAGATCTAAGCTTGATTTGAGGAATTAAGAAGTGTAAATTGTTTCTGGAAACTTGTTTAATGATCTGAAAGTGATTAAAGTGAGCTCAGTTGAGTTTTTGTTTGAGAATTTAGTTTCTATCAATTTGGGTTACTTTCGAACCCAAATGAATAGGAGAACCATTTTGTTGAAATTTGAATTTAAATCCTACCTAGATTAATCTATTATAACCCTTAGAATTAATCTAAATTGATTAGAAACACTTTTAAGTGTCTGTTGCACATATTGATGTCTGAAAAATTGAACTCTGAAGCTTTCAGAGAAGTGAATAGCTTCTCTGCTTGTTCTGAAGGTCTTAAGAACTTAAACCTATTCTAACAAATGAGGAATCACTTATAAAACATGTACAGACCTTTAAATAAAATGGAGAAGTCCATCTGAGGACTCTCTTGATTTAATTCCACTTCCTAGGTTAAAATTAACCCATAAGAACCCCTGATTTCATCTTTTAAATTGAAAAGCAAAACATCATTAAAACATTAAATTGACCCTGCAATTGTGTAAATTACCCTTAGAGCTTTCCAACAAACTTGAAATCATTCAATTTGAAGCTATGGGTAGAAATTTATGATAATTTGCATTTGGGTCTGGAAGGGGTAGGTTAGTCCTACATCGTTTGTTCATGAGCGCGCGCCTGGGGATAAAAATGATTTGTTTCTCTGGCTATGCAATCGTTAGCGCTCGGCACACCGGTTACCGATTCCATCTGATCTGAGCATTGCATGTGTGTGTGTGTGGGCTTGTGCCTGCGAGTGTACTCCCTTGGGGGCGTGTGAATGAGATTGTGCCCTGGGAGGGCGAGAGAGGCCTGGGAGGTTGGGTTGAGCCTATTTGACTCAAGACTGTGAACTGATAAACAAATGAACCAAAAATGAACCTAATTGAGATTAGGCGAGGATCGAGTAGGGTCTGGTCCCACCCTGATCTTAGGGTGCTGTGTATCCTCAAAAGGACCTCACCGCAAATAAAATAACTTTTGGCTAAAAAAGTAAAAAAACCTGATTCAGCTGAAGAAGTTAAGGAAAAGAGAAGCCTCTAAAGAATGTTAAGTTAAAGCTAAAGAAGGATCACAGGCACTAAGGAGTGTTAAGGAAAAGAAACTAAGGGACAAAGGCGAAAACTAAGGGAAGAAGAGAAGGCAGGAACAACACAAGAAAGGTAAGAAAAGTGAGCTCGAGAGAAGAAAATAAAAGAAAGGAAGAAGAAGATAAGAGGCTGAAGAAAATAAAAAGGCATCAATACTTTGGAAAATAAATGAATTTTTCTTGCATCATTATTTTTTTTAATTTTAAAAAGGCATGTTTTAATAGGATAACTTTTAATTGCCTTAATTTCTTTGGAATGAAATTGAATTGAAAAACTAACATGTTTACTTGTTAATAAAGTAGATCATTTTGAGTAAATTGTTTGCATATGAAATTTTGTATATTCTTTATAGTTTAAATATTTTGACAAAATTCATGCTTTAAAAATCAACTTAGTTATACCTCCTAAACTTATAGAGAAATAAAAGAGAAGTGGTGAATTTGGAGAAAAATTATTATACCTCCCAATGAATGACCTGGACTCAACCAGTAAAAATTTCTAAAATGTTACGTTAATTCGACCCTATACTACACAACCGACACAACTTCGAGTTAACCTAAGTGATTTCTTCTACTCTTAATTAAGTGAAATTAACTTAATTACTGAGTTGAGTGGAACGCACGCATCATGCACGCCAATACAATGGTCCATAAACAATATTTATTTGGTGATGTGGCTTTTAAGGTTTAAGTAAATATATCACCAATTTTAGGGTTGCACTTATAAGGTCTTTTCAAACAAGTTTGCCTAGATAGATAATGGTTTTGTAAGCACAATACCTTGAACTTTTTCCTTTAGAGTGAATCTGGAAACCCTAGTGTGGTGCCTTAAGCAAGCAGCTTTTAAACAAGTCAATTTTCATTTAGATCAAGTGGTGCAGCCTAAAGAACACAACTATGGCTTCACAAACACCACCTGATTAGGCACACACAAAATATTTTTTCAAAATTTTTAGGGTTTGAAAAATCTCTGAAAAATATTTTTACGAGCTTAAAAATATTTTTCAGAGATTTTTCAACTCAGGATAGCAAATCAGTCCAAATAGACCCCTATCTAGTGATTTTCAAAAAATGTTATAGTGCAAGTTTTAGAAGATTATGCCTATTTTTCAATGAAACTATCTTTGATCAGCAAACTAATGCGACAAAGTTCTTCCAATTTGGAGTTGTATAAAAAACAAGAAACATCCAAGAAGCTGAATCCTTAGTAGTCAATTTTCACAAAAACCCACTGACAGTAAATGATTTCTCCATAATAATGTAAAATGAATTTTAATGTCAAAATTGGTGCGTTGGTTGGAGATTTCAAGGGGATAAAATAGTAAAAATTTCATAATTTTTGGTTGCACCAATTTTTTGGAATAAAATTTTTAAGTGAAAGTGAAAATCCAATCTGAATTCAGTTTTAAAGAGATAAGATCTCTCAAGCACAAGTATCACATGGTAAGAGATTTTTTTAAAATAAATGCAACTGTTCTAAATGCAAATAATCATAAGATTCAAGATCACCTAATTCTAGGATGAAAAGAACCTACCTAGAGATCTTTACTTTCAATTTTCTCTCAGTTGCTTCGTGATCTATTCTCATGCAAATGCACAATCTCTACACACAAAGCGACAACAAGATAAAAGTGAGTTAGATTACACGAATGCAAAACTAAATGCAACTATATGAAAGTGAAATAATTGCCTGCCTCCCTGGCAACTACAACCAAAAGTGTTTTACTCGCGAGGATATGCATGAAAATGCGCATTCATTGTAGTAAATGCACGTAGAAACTCTTAAATTTTTATAAATCGAACTTAACAATAATGAAATTGAGGTTTCCAAAATGAAGTCCAAGTTGTTCTCAAGGAGGTAGGTGGACTAATTCAATTTGCTATGGTCTAAGAAATTGATCAATACTAACTATAGCAACTAGAACTTAAGTAAAATCTATTATGACTAATAGATGTAATTACTAGAACTAGCACTAGAATAAGTATTAGAAATAAACAAATAACTTGAAGGTAAGTAGAGGATCAAAAAATAACTACAACTTTATTGCAAATCAAAGTTGGACCAAGTAGAGAAAAGATTACAACTAGTAGAATGCTTAAAAGCAAATCTAATTGCAACTAGAACTACAATATGAAAACTAGAATCTAAGGGCTTCAAAGGTGAAGTCCAAAGTAGAGTCATAGTAGCTAATGCAAAGGCGCATCCAAGAACTCTAAGGGGAGAGCATGAAGATGAAGAAGACTCTTGAGTTCTAGTTGGTGGTTTTTGGAAGTAGGAATCATGGTCCGTGGGGGGGGGCATGCCTAGGCTTTTATAGAGGGTTTGGAGGTCTAGGAATTGTGGATCTAAAGACACTAGGATTGATAGGTGGAGGACCTAGATTAGACCTAAGGGGACAGCTAAGATAGGTGGGTTTCTGGACCATAGGATTTATGAATGGTAAGGATTTACGACTAAAATTATAGGGATTTACTAACCTAATGTGGCTAGCTGTGGTAGGTGGTTGGGAGGGATAGAACTAGGTTTTAATCAAAGCTTAAGGTGGTGGAAAGTGGTGAATATCTTGGCCAACCCTAAGGAGATAAGGAGGGAGGTGTAGCCAGCCAAGAGGGTTGGTTTTTTGTGGGATTAGGTCTAGGGTTTGCTAGGTTTTGTTGGCATTTTAATGTGATAGGATTTGGTGCATCTATTGGTTGGTTATAGGAGAATAAGGGAAAGGGTGTGGCTAACAATAGGTTGGGTTTTATCAAGGTGAGGGTGGCAGCTAGGAAGTAGGTGAAGGATAGGGTTGGTTTTAGTTTTTATGGATTGGGTTTCTTAGGGGATATGACCTAGCTTGGCCGGCCAATTTAGGCCAAACATTAAAGCACATGGCTGACCAATTGGATTGGTCAATTAGGCTAGGTGGTAGAGTGTGAGTCTAGGAAAATTAGGCTCCTAAATAGGCTAGGGTTTAAGTCTAACTGGGTTGCCAAATTGATTCACTAACTTGACTCAGCCTTCCTCTCTAAGTAAGTTCAATTCCAAATCTCCCTCCTACCATGCTTCAATCAACCTAAGACCTGGCACCTACATAAAAATGAAGAAGAACATCAAGGTTAAGGGAAAATTTGCATAAAAACCCTAAACTTGTGCATTATTTACATAATGCATTAAATGACTAATCTAACCTATATAAATTCATTCTAACCCAAATTACCTTCAGGCAAACATTAGTTAAGCATTAATTAATGTAAATAAATATGAAATTTATTAGGGTATCCAAAAATGTAAAGCTCAACTTGCCATGAAGGGGTATGGACAAAAGGAGAAAATAGATTTTTCAGAAACCTTTTGCCCTGTTGCTTGATTTGAAACAATTAGAATGATATTAGCATTAGCATCCTATATGAGGTGGAAGGTTTTCAGTTTGACATTAGGTCTGCATTTTTGAAAGGCACTTTAAATGAAGATGTCTATGTTGAGCAGCCATAAGGATTTCTCATTGAAGGAAAATAAGATAAAGTCTAAAAGCTCAATAAGGCCCTTTATGGCCTTAAATAATCGCCAAGAGCATGGTATTGGAGGTTGGACTCCTATTTACATCAAAAGAATTTTCAAAGAAGTGAAATTCAACCCACTTTATATGTAAAATTGAAAGGTAATGACATTCTCATTATTTGTATTTCTGTAGATGGCATAATCTACAAGGGTTCTTGTGACATTCTTACACATGAGTTCAAGGATGGCATGATGAAAGAGTTTGATGTGTTAGATTTAGGATTGTTGCATTAGTTTCTTGGCCTCCAAGTTATTCAAACCAATGATGTATTTTTATTTCAAAAGAGAAAATACATTAAATTTTGTTGAGAAGTTCAACATGCAAAAGTGTAAGGCATGCTCTACTCCAATGAATACAAGTGAGAACCTAAAGTTGGATGATAGGACCATTAAAGGCAACGACACCTTGTTTAGAAAGTTTGTTGGTGGCTTGATGTATTTGACAAATACACATCCAGATATCATGTTTCCTATTAGTTGAGTGTCAAGGTTCATGTATACCCCATGAATGCATCACTTTGGAACAGCCAAGTCTATACTTCTTTACATTAAGGCAGCAAGCAATTGTGGAATTTCATATAAACCAGTTTCTAATCTCAAGTTAGTTGATTTTATCGACAGTGATTGGGTTGGTTTCATGGTGGACAAAAAAAGTACAAGCGACTAACTTTTTAATCCTGGTTTAGGTGCCATAGTGTGGAGCTCGAAATGGAAGCTACATCAACTCTATCACCATTCAAAGCAAAATATATTGCAGTATCGACTACTGCTTGTCAAGCTATATGGATGCAAAGAATTATGGAGGATTTGAACCAATCTCAATCAAAGTAATAGATATTTTTTGTGACAATAAAGCAACAATCGTACGAGAACAAGAATATTGAGCTATGTCACCATTTTGTTTAGAGCATTGTTGCAACGGTGTGATCGAGATGAAATATTGCACAATGAACAACCAAATTGCCGATGGTTTTACAAAAGCACTACCATATTCAAAATTTGTAAGTTTAGAACTCTTCTTAGTGTTTCCAATTTTGCATCAAGGGAGAGTGATAGAACATTATGCAAAACTTTTTGTGGAAGCAATGTGATGAAACCTTCACCAATGAGAATTGTACATTGGATGTGGGGATCACCTTCTCGAAGGCAACTGAAGTTTTTGAATGTGTGCATGCCATGTTTAGTCAATTTCTAATTTTAGCTTTTATTTTTTGCATTCGCTGTTTGGAGGTTGCAAGGAGTAGTGTGGCTCATTATTCATTGGTTAATTTCAGCCTATATATATGTGTGTCTGTCCTTTGCATTGTGGAACGTCTTATACCCCATTTCACTGTCATATTAGTACACTTTATTTATTCTCTTACTCTCTATTTGTCAGTTGAATATTTGGATGCATACACACGGCCATCCATTTGCATGCAGCAGGTTGGTTTCTTCCAACACAATATACATTGCGAAATATTCATTGTCTTAATCGAAAGGGCTTCCAATCACATGTTGATGGGAACACCATCATGAGCCATAGCTAGCTCAATTTGATCTGATTAAGTCACTAAATGCTCCTGCATAACCATCAGAAGGCCATAATTCATTGAAATCCTTTTAGAGAGAAATACAAGAAACAGGGCTAAAATTGCAATTTTACCATCATATCTTGAATACAGAACAATTACAAGATTTCCCAGGGGTTAATTAAGGTTCAAATGGTATTAAGAGTCTAACAAGTGGGTTAATACAGATAGAGAAGGGTTTTCACGTGTTTTAAGAATTAAATGACTTCCGAAACTGAAAGTACGATCTTCGTTTTCGTTGAAAACTTTAACATAAAATGTTGCGTCGTAGTATGTCACGTGGTATAAAATCGCTTTTTAAAAATATTTAATAATTCAAAACTAACCACGAAAGGTTAGGTCTTCTCCATAGGGAGGAATTAGCCTATTATACTTGCAAATGCTTCCATGCTAGATCTTGTTTCAAGAAGTCTAATTAGCAAAGTTATTCTTTTTGCATTTAATCGAAAGTACTTTTCATATAGAAGAGATAGTTAATGGATATGTCATGCAATTGTCACCCAGTGAAGTATCATAGCAAATATTACCTCGTGCTCCTAAAGATTAATCCTTCAAAAGTTTAAATGTAAACAATACCAAGCATCATAGAGAGCACTTGACAACAAGAAGAAGAGATGCATGGGAAAATGAAAGAAAGAGGAGGGCATGAGAGCAAGTTCCCCTCAATATTTCCTTTAAAATATAGAAGCAACTCTTCCACAATGGCAGTGAATGAAAATTTGAATACCCCTTGCATTATTGCAAAACAGGGGAGATGGAAGGAGGGCTTGCACGAGTTGAGGAGAGGTCCGTCAGCTACGAGCTTTGATGGAGGAGATCAGCAGGTGGAGGGGATCTCATGGGTGATGACGACATGGAGGATGTTCACCAAACGTGGCCATTGGAGCGGTGGGGTGCTCGGCAGCTTTGGATACTACACGCAAAGGTGAATCCCCAGGGGGCATCTGCGAGGGCGTCGGTGCACATGAGGGGGAGCAGGGTGTCGTGCCGATGGGGGAACAACGGCTAGAGGTGGTTTGGGATGAGTGGTGGTGGTGGTGGGATGTTGGGTTTCTTCAGAGGTTGTAGGTGGTGGTGAAGAAGAAGAAGAATCTTAGGCGTAGATAAGGGTGTGGGATGTGGGTTTTGGGTGCAGGGGCATCGTTGTGGTCTTTGGCTGATGGGTTACTCGGTTGGGGGAGGAAACAGTGGAAGAGATGGAGGAAGAGAAGAAGATGGTTGAGTGGGGAGCGGTGGGTGGTGGTGGTATTCTCTGTTTGTGCATGGGTTAGGGAGAGAAGATGGAGGTGATGGGTTGTGGTGATCTTTGGTTGGTGGGGAAGGATGTTGGGAGAACGGCTAGTGGTGGTGGTGCTCTCTGTCACTGAGCACCATCGCGTCAAGGCGAGAGGAGGAGAGGCGAGGCAAATGTCAGTCCACGGTGTAAGCGACATCCACAATGTTCGCCTTCTCCACTGTGCCAGGGGGAAGATGGATGAAGCCCCTAAAGGGGAAGAGATGATGAACTCCCCGTAAAGGAGAGGAGATAAACTACCACTGCCTGTTTCTCAGTTGCTATTTTCCTCTCTCATTCTATTTCCTCTGAGATCTCCACCCTTCTCCAACGGTAGTAGTGAGGTGGTGCTGCAGTGGAGCGGAATTTTTGGAGGCGGTGATGCGGTGCATTTAAAACCCGTCGGCTGCATCAGATGTCCAAAATAATCTCTGGACATCTTAAAAATTAAATTTTTCTATATATAATTATTTATAATATCATATAAATTTTACAAATATAAATTATAAAGTATGCATTTATTTTATAATCAAATGCAAATATTAATATACTCTAAAATGTAGGACTAACCAACTTAGTCTAAAATTAATCCAATAAGTTAGACTCATCGAATACCCCCATGCCTAAGTTTTGCTAGTCCCTAACAAAAGTGAAAAATAATAGAAGTAACCAAAAGATTTCCTTTTTCCTTATTCCAAAACTTTAGAGATCCAGCCAAATGTGAAGTGATTGTAGCCTAAGTAATGGATTCAAGTGAAAATAACCAACTTACATTTTCAGTTCGTACTTATCCCTCAGTAAATATTTCTATCGGGATAGGCAACTACTTCCTTAGGGGATAAAGCAAAAAATAATATGTAATTTGACCCCAGCTTTTTGGCTTAGGTAGGTGATACTGAGTTAAATGGATTCGCATTTGGTGGCACAGACTCATCTGGTGCTACATGTAGTCTAGTACTGCAGACTCTAACTCTCTAGACTATCAAGTGAGTCAACCTAGAGAGAGGCTAAACAACTATGCTCTCTTGATGTTCCTTTGTGCTCACTCTTTTCCTCATTTTCCTTTTCTGAGATCACATATCTTGCCAGATTTTATAACTGTACTCACTGTTTGGTGGCCTTACATGGCTTTCACACTTCAATTAAAATCCTAATAACCTGACAACTAAGTTAGAAGTCCTCAGCTAATATTCGGGCGATTAGAAATACTGAAAGATAGGTATGGATCATATTTGGTGGATTGCAACAGGTGTTTTTGTTGCCTCAGAAACATCGTCACATAATAAAAATGATACGAAGATAAAACTACAAACTTGAACTCTTTTCCTTTTCTTTTCTCTCTCTCTCTTTTATTTTCCTTTTTTTTCATATTTTTTTAAATATAAATGTTTCTTCTTTTTTTCTTTTTGTTTTTTATTATTTTTTTATTTTTATTTTTATTTTTTTAACTACTAAGCACAAAACGATGCATACTTTTATTTATGAGGCATTTTTAGGAATGATGATGGTCAAGAGAATATTGTGTGGCTTATTTGGTAGAAGTGCCTACTCTTGGCACCAGGAAAAGATGGATAGGACAATCGTATTTTTGACCTTTGATATTACTACCCTCCTTCAGCCGAGAACTCTATGAAGGACAGTCGTAATCATCCACCATAGTCATAGTTTTATTAAGACACAATCTTTGTATATCTACCTTATTTAGTGACTCTTAGGAATTCACACAATGTTTGAACCTAGGAACAGAGAGCAAAAACTATGCCTAACTCTGAGGTATCATCATCTAATTATCCAGAACTTAAGAGTCCTTGCACTAGACTTAGCGCACCAGTAATCTCTCTATTTTCTTCTCACAGATTTTAGGTGGATCTAATAGAAGATAGTATGCCTGACTCCTTATTAATTGTCCAAGGGTTTAGTAGACAAAAAATTCTTATTAGTTTTCTACAAAGATCCATTACCCAGTCTACGTGCAAGTGAAGCAACTATACTGGATTCTAAATTTAAGAAACAATTTAAGAAGAAAATCTTTAATAAAATCTCCTTGATAAAAACTTCTGCTAGGGACTAACCAATTTAGCTCAAGAAAACAAAAGAGTATTTTTTTTTTATGCACCTATCCTAAATGCATGCAAATATTTATAAATGCTAAATGCACCCCCCCATGCCTTAATCCTACAATGTCCCTATTGTAAAATTAAAACATGGGGGAGAAAGGAAAGATATCACCTGATGAAGCATTATTCTGGACGTTGGGTTGCCTCCCAATAAGTGCTACATTTTCTGTCAGCAGCCAGACTTATAGGGAACCTGTAAGTCTGGTTTCAGACAGAAAGAGCTAGGCCCTAAAAATATGTGTAACAGCGTAGGCCTAGAAAACAGGTAGCCACAGATGTTGGCAAGCTGATTATGCAGTGTGATTCCATATGCTCGTCAAAAGATATGAAAACAGAGAACCTCGTAAGCTACCTAGGGAGGTCTAGGAATAATAAAAGGAACATGAAAAGGAACCTCCCGAAACAAAATAAGTGGAGGATCACAAGGGTCCTCCAAAGCAGGAAGGGTTTTAAAAGATATAAACATAATTATTTCAAACCCTTGAATGGCGAGACTAAAAGTACAAGCATCATTCTACCTAAGGATGTACTGGCTTGATATGCTCCCCAAAAAGAATGTATGTGAGCGGAGACTTGAGCCAAGGATCGGTTAGGGAGTGTAAGGGTTGTTTGTGGTGTTGGGAAGTAATGATGAAGTCCAATGAGGGCTTAGTCGGTGTCAAGTCCAATTCCAACAACGATTCAGATTGTGTATTCTCCCTAACAATTATTGCATAAAAATTCACGTCACCCTACCTATCATTAATGATCGGAGTCATATTTTCACCTTCCAGCATATGTGAATCAACGGTGGACTACAAATTAAATTTGTTTGATGATAGGGTCAAAGCAACAAAATCATTATCATTAATTTCATCCCCGAATTCTTTTGGTTCACTTGAGTTTTTGTCGGGGTGTATATCTGATTCACCAGTAAAGAGAGGAGTTGGATCAATATCCTCAATTATTTCTGAAGGAGGATTAGTCTTAATGTTTTGGAGTAAGCTTATATCACTCAATTCTTTGTTCTTCTCGGGACATAAATCCTCAATTGATGTGTATTGTCCACGAGAGTCTCTCCTAGGCTTCTTACTGTTGTATTCATCCTCCTCCAATATCAACTCCTGGTTTTGTGGAGGATGACTCTCAAAATCAAAAGTAGGGAGGAATCCAGATTTCACTAGATTATTTATATCCTCATGGGGTAAGTCCTCAAATAACACATAATCCCCTGTGATTCACTCCAAACTCTAAGGTCGGGTTCCTCCATCGGGTTATCATCCTCCTCTAAAATAGACTCTTTGTACCCCTGAGACCAAATTGATCCAATTCATCCTCCATTCCCTTAGGGTTACCTTCATTAGGTGCATTTAAATCCTCAGAATGTTGGATGGTAGGTGTTGATTCCCTAAGTGGAGGGTCAGGATTAGGCTCACTAAGGGTAGAATGGGGTTCCACCAGATAACTAATAGGGGAAGTGATATGAACAATATGACCTTCACCCAGGTTATTAGAGGGTTGGGTGTTTGCATAGTAGTAGGGATTCCATGGGTGGAAAATCCCACTCCTAGGCTCTGCTCAAAAGTGGGAGCTATCGAGCCAGTACTCCCAAGATAGGAATATGTATGATCCCATGAATTGTCAATGTACCCATCAAAGGATGGATACGCTCGGGGCATGGAATCTTGGTTAAAATGATAGGAGTAAGGATAGTCCATTTTCTTTCAATTAAATGGTTTAACTCTCTTAGGACTTAGATAGATTAAAAAGAGAAACTTACTAGAGAGCTCTATTACGCACACACCAAGCAAACACAAGGCAAGAGGTCTTTTGTTGATTTAAAGTTCTTTAAGTTCTCTTTCAACTCTTCAGCTTGGCCAAATATAGTTAAGGCAGTGTTTCTCCGTTCCCACGTAAGTGGTATAAGAGAAATGACGCACTTGAAATTTTTGGTCAATGACTATTAAGAAGGTTGAGGTTACTTTTAGTCCTTTTTGGGTGATCAATCAAGGTTTCAAGCAATTACGCACCCTAAATTGACCTTCGAGTGCCCTAAAGATGTACACTTTGTTACGATGATATTCTCTCATGCTCAAGTAAAAAGGTACTCCAAGGATGGAACCCAGGGATGCAAGTAGGGTGAATCCTTCCTTTGAGGCATTACGTTAGCGGTACCTCTTAACTACCCTTGAATTCCTTTAAGGGGTGTCCCCCTCCTTAGAGTATTAAGTCACTCGGGCAAAAGTTGATACTACCGTCACAAAGCGAGATAGGAGGGTTTGCACCAATAAAGAGATAGATGCCTATAGCCTTAAGGGTCCAAGTCCTAGTGCAGTGCCTATAGTTCGTGCTAAGTGTAGGAAGTGTGCATCACACTGCGAAAAGTGATTTTTCCTTTTGAAAATCGCAATGACGTTATTCAAACACTTTCTGTATATTTTTCTTTCTTTTCAAGAAATAATGTGACCACTTGATTAATATTTTCAAATCAGCTTAAATGGTCTTTTTTAATTATGTCCAAATGCAATGCGTGGGCAGATAACTGATGCACAAGAAAAGATGTACCTTACTCCAGCTCTCTTCAATGCAAGATGTTTTCAATGCAATAAGAAAAGGTAGATGCTGCTCATTCAATCCTAGATGGTCGCCCTATAGATATGCAGCTTCTAGCAGGCAATTCGAATATTTATTTTTTTTTATAATAATAAGCAAACAAACCTAATCTAACTAACTAACCAACTTGTAGTTCAAACAATTCAAATAATCCTATAATCTAAATCAAATGGGAACACGCTCTCGAAAATACCCAACACGGGTTCACAAGACAAAAATTAAATGTCTAAGGTCTATCTAACCTCATCTAAGTATAAACAGATCTCCAATTGCCAATCCTCCTTCCACACGCGTGGGATCGAGGTCCACGTGCTCTTGTTGTTGCCCTCTAGGTGGTGTCAAGGTCCACCAAAAATATCATCTCCGCCGTGCGCATTCGCTGCGTTCTTCGTTCGATTCGTGCACATAAAGACAACCAGTGTCAATAATTCATAAAAGCCTTCAAAATAGCACAAACATAATATAAATTTCCTGAAAAAATTAATAGGTGTGTTTCCTCCCCGGCAACGGTGCCATTTGAAAGAGCGATCTTCATTTTCTTTGAAAACTTTAGCATAAAATGTTGCGTCGTTGTAGTATGTCGCATGGTAGAAAATCGTTTTTCAAAAATATTTAATAATTCAAAACTAACTACAAAAGGTTAGGTCATCTCCACAGGGAGGAATTAGCCTATTATACTCGCAAATGCTTCCTTGCTAGATCTTGTTTCAAGAAGTCTAATTAGCAAAGTTATTCTTTTTGCATTTAATCGAAAGTACTTTTCTTATAGAAGAGATAGTTAATGGATATGTCAAGCAATTATCACCCAGTGAAGTATCATAGAGAATATTACCTCATGCTCCTAAAGATTAATCCTTCAAAAGTTTAAATGTAAACAATACCAACCATCATAGAGAGCACTTGACAACAAGAAGAAGAGATGCATGGGAAAATGAAAGAAAGAGGAGGGCATGAGAGCAAGTTCCCTCAATATATCCTTTAAAATATAAATGCAACTCTTCCACAATGGCAGTGAATGAAAATTTTAATACCCCTTGCACTGTTGCAAGAAAAGGGAGATGGAAGGAGGGCTCGCATGAGTTGAGGAGAGGTCCGTCGGCTATGAACTTTGATGGAGATCTGCAGGTGGAGGGGATCACACACGTGGTGACGACATGGAGGATGGCCATCGGACTTGGCCGTTGGAGCGGTGGGGTGCTCGACGTCTTTGGATACTCGACGCGAAGGTGAATCCGCATGGGGCATCTACGAGGGCATCGGTGTAGATGAGGGGGAGCAGGGTGTCGCGCCGGTAGGGGAACGTTGGCTAGAGCTGGTGTGGGATGAGTGGTGGTGGTGGTGGGATGTTGGGTTTCTTCGAAGGTTGCAGGTGGTGGTGAAGAAGAAGAATAATCTTAGGCATGGATGAGGGTGTGGGATGTTGGTTTTGGGTGCAGGGGCGTTGTGGTGGTCTTTGGTTGATGGGTTCCTCAGCTGGGGGAGGAAGCGGTGGAAGAGATGGAGGAAGAGGAAAAGATGGTTGAGTGGGGAGCGGTGGGTGGTGGTGGTGTTCTCTGTTTGTCCATGGGTTAGGGAGAGAAGAGGGAGGTGATGGGTTGTGGTGATCTTTGGTTGATGGGGAAGTATGTTGGGAGAATGGCTGGTGGTGGTGGTGCTCTCTGTCATTGTGCACCACCGCATCAAGGCAAGCGGAGGAGAGGTGAGGCAAACGTCGATCCACGGTGCAAGCGACATCCACAGTGTCCGCCTTCTCCACTATGCCGGGGGGAAGATGGATGAAGCCCCCGAAGGGGAAGAGATGATGAACTCCCCGTAGGGTAGAGGAGATAAACTACCACCGTTTGTCTCAGTTGTGGTTTTCCTCTCTCATTCTGTTTCCTCCGAGATCTCCGCCCTTCTCCAATGGCAGTAGTGAGGTGGTGGCCTTGTGCATCCTGTCAGCAAAGTTTGGTCTATAACCACCTCTACTTCTCCTCCTCCGGCCACCAAAACCCTTGCTCTGGCGACCTCCTCGATTCTCCTCCTCTGGTCGTCCAATGACCAAATTGGTCAGCTTATTGTGCTCCTCTCTTCATCGTGACACTCCTCGACCAAAGGGAGGGTGTATCTCTGCCTACATCATCGCCGTCTCATTGTGTTCTCCTCCTCCGACGCTGGTCTACCACAACCGGCCACCTTCACCTCCCTACCTCGTCGCTAAGTATCTCTATCCATTTCTCTCTCCCTCTACTTCTTTTTCTCGCACTCACAACTCACGCACAATCATCGTATCACCCTAACCACCTTCACCTTCTTCCGCTCTGGCCACATCTCCAGCGAAGCGCCTCCACCACTCCACACCTCCATCCGCTTCGCCACCAACTCTAAAAGCTCCACCATGTTCCAGAGAGCAAAAGCCCTCTAGTTATTGAGGCTATTGTCCTCTCCTCAGTGCCACTGAACACCACCACCTACACACCACCTTCTCGAGGTCGTCAGGCCTCCACCTTCACTTGCACCACACACTGCAACCACCACTGCACTCGCCACTCCACGATGATCCTTCTGAGCCTATTTGACATGGCCGAAAGGCCATTCTCATGATTTTAGGTATCACCCATGCCACCGCCATTAACAAAGCTCCACACACACCTTGACGAAGGTGTTCTTGAGTTAGACACCTTAGGCATCACCTCCAGGTGGTGCAGAACTACGTGCTCCAGATGCCTAGGTCCCTGATTAGAGACCTCGAGCTCAACAACTATTCCAATTTGGTGAGGGAGGTCCACTATCGATTGCGCAAAGAGAAGGGGAACAACTTAGTCCCACATCAGAAACAGACGAAGCCTCCGTAGGGTTTAAATTATTTTTGTGCTGGTGGCTTATCACCTCAGCACGCACAGGGGGTGAGATCCCCACATGCATGCCCTCGCCCGTGCTCACGCCTTGCGGGTCTGGGCCTTGGTCCGTTTAGCCAGATACTCGGGTCTATTCTGGTTTGCCTAATTCTGAGGGAGAAAGAAGAGAAAGAGAGAGGGGAGGGGGGGTTTTGCTTTATCGCTCTCCTCTCAACACTTAGTGATCTTTGAGAGAGGCCTTTGCCTTTGCTGGTGTTGCTAAGCTCTGTGTTGTGCCTTCTCTGGAGCTTAAGAAGGTAGAAGAAGAGAGAAAGGGAAGGAAGGGCCATCAGGTTGAGAATTCCATTGTCTGATCTCTAAAGGGAGTGCACTGTGCACTTATCCTATGTGGATTTAAATTGATTGATATTATTGAGAAATTTGATATTATTGTATTAGGGTAATTGGTGATTCAAATCACCATTTTACCCTAATCTTTTTGCACTTTATTACTGAGCTTCATCTTTGTTGAGGGGACAACTACTGTAGCCCAAGCATTAGGACATATGGTGAACATCTTTGGGGATCTGTCTGGCCTGAGATTAAACAGGGAGAAATCCACCCTGATATGTTTTGGCATGAATAAGCAAGAGCAATATGCATTGTTAGCCACGTTGGGAACTCGTCTATCAAATCTACCAATCAAATATTTGGGACTGCCATTGAGGAATTCAAAGCTACGGAAGAGTGATTGGAATGCACACTTTGACAAGATTTCTGTTAAGCTAGAAGGATGGAACAGTAAGTTCCTATCTAAGGGCGAAAGGTTAATCTTGTTAAATTCTGTTATCAATTCCATTCCGATTTTCTACTTTTCCATCTTCAAAGCTCCAAAATCCATTTGGAAATTGTTGGATTTAATGAGAAAGAAATTCTTTCGGAGAGGTGCACGACATGAGGGTAAGTTCATGCAACCATTGAAATGGGTGCACCTATGTCATCCTAAGGAAGAAGGTGGACTTGGGAGTAAAGCACTTACAGAGTTTAATGAAGCCTTATTGATTAAATGGGCTATCAAAATTCAAAATGGGGAGGAAAGGTTATGGATTGAATGAATTAATGATGTCTATGGCTACTCCAATAGTGCTCTGAACATATTATACCCCTCCAAACCGTCCCCATTTTGGTGATCTGTCAGTCAAGCTATCAGAGATAATTGGCACTTATTGCAGCCAGTTCTGGGAGATGGCAAGCATTTCAGTTTCTGGAAAGAGCAGTGGACGTCATTGGGAACCTTACAGGAGGCTTATCCAAGGGTCTACTCAGCTTCTACTGACAAGGATGGGTTGGTAAATAACTTTTGGTCTGAATCTGGTAGATGTTGGTAGCCGGCTGAATCGCAGGCATGCAAGGAGGCGACCAAATTGCGGGAAGACAGCAGCGCCTGATTTCAGACTTGCAGACCAGCTGTCGAAGACCCAGTGTAGAGGTACTTATGCATGGGATGGCATCTATACGACTCAATGAGCCTATGGAAAAATTAGGAGTTCCAACAGTGGTATGGGAGGTGATTATATTGATAAGAAACTATGGCTTTTGAAGGTCCCTCTCAAGGTACAAATATTCCTCTGGTTATGTAGAAGGGATGTTCTGATAACTGGAGACCATAGACATAGGAGGATGGGGACAGCTCTGCATGAATGCCATCTCTGTGGGATGCACACTGACAGTTTGAATCATTTGTTTTCCTCTTGTTTGGTCATTGACACGATTTAGAGAAAAACGTGCAATGAGCCTCTTCCATCATGGGAATCTTTATGGCAAGGTTTTGGGATAACTGGGAAGCCACATTTACGCATGGCGGTGACTCTCCGGTGTGTGTGGAGAGCGAGGAATGAGAGACTATTTCAGGAGAGACCAATTTGCTATGTACAAATTGTAAATGAGTGCTAGATGGGGATCTAATTTGTAGACCTCTCTATATTTCTTATTATTAATAAATTACTCTCCCAGATTGCTATCGTAGTATGATAGCTTTTCTTTCAATTTCAAAAAAAAAAATTACTGAGCTTCATCTCTGTATCATTTTTTATTAAGTTTTGGGTTGAAATTGCTCATATATTTGATTGAAATTGTGATCTTGAGATTCATATTTGTCACTTGCTCCTAGTGTTCGATCTCGGGTTTCCATTCGAGTATAAATATTATTTGTTTTTTACATTGATTCAATCTATACTACAATGCATCGATTTTAAAAATTCGATTTAGAGTGATAAACATTTTGCCATTGTTGCTGGGGGCAATGCACAACTTTGATCTCTTGATTGCAATATCTGATTTGGTACTAACTTGCTCTATCTCTTTTGACTATGATTTGTTTTAGGGATTCATTGAAGGAAGATCAGCCACACATCAGCCACTTCAAGGGTAGATAAACCACAAATCCAATCTCTCCTAAGCCCCTGATAATGAAAAAAGAAAGCTAAAAGAGGGAAGAAATCAATTAGGTTCAACTTGCATCCTATTCTTAGATTAATCATCAAGTTTCCTGATTTGATACATTCTATTTAGAGAACATCCAAACCTTGATTTGTGCACCTACTTAAGGTTTTAAGGTATCTAGGGCTATCACCTTCTTGCTTGAGTCCTAGGTACCACATTTAGACAAATTAAATTGGACCAATCAAAGCCAATTAGGGTTTCCAGTTTAGGGTTTAAGAGACACACTTGCTTAATCAAGAATTAACTTTCCCAAACAGCGTGTGCCTAAGCCTTGGTTGAATTGATCTATTCAAGAAAACCATAAAAGCAAGCTCTTAATCTCATTTGAACACTAAAAGAGGGACCTAATTTCTCAAAGGACAAAATAGGTGAAGTTGACCCACCTTGTTGGGTTAACCAATCTTCAAATTAGGTCACCTTGCACAAAAACAACTTAAAGTTCAAGTGAAATCATAAGCACCCATGCTCTTAATCCAAAACTGGTAGACTTAAGAGGTCAAGTCCCCATTCTGGTCTACTTGGATCCTCAATGACAAGAAAGGTCAGGTGGGAGAAACCCTATAACCCGTGGGGGCGCTCTGCCATGTAGGGGTCTTTGCGAGATTCTCCCTCTCTGGCTACCCAAGTAATTCTCAGGTGGATGACTTTCTGACTTAGGGGTATCATCCGTCCCGAACCTCTATAGTCATCCAAAATTTTTGGGTGTCTTGATTGGGTTCATCACATTCTATCCCTCATCTTATCCATCGATGCATGTTCAGGAGGATGTCTCTAAGACCACCCTTGAGGCCTCATTAGCTATTCACTCCCGTCGAGGCCAAGCCTCAACCTCCCTTTTTGTGCAACAACCCAACAAGATCAATATCTCTTCTGATTCATCTGGACATAGCTCTCCTTCATCCATCATCATGGAGCAACCAGTAGAAGAAAACAATCTTGAGAATCATCTTCAGCGCCTCAACAATCTATTCCAAGCCTTTGTAAACCCACCATAGCATCCTATGATGCGACATCATTACAATCCCGCTGCGGTAGCGATCAAACCTTGAGTCCAAATCCCAACTGGAGGTCCTGATATTAAACTCAAGCCCAACATGATTCATGCTATCCCCAAATTTCATGGGCGTAATTCCGAGGATCCTTTCCAGCATATCAAGCAACTCAAGCATCTGGCTGAGACCTTCGGGTCAGAAGATCAAAATCGGGATATCTTGCTCATGAAAATGTTCTCCTTCTCTCTCATGGACAAGGCTGCTCACTAGTACCAAACCCTAACTCATCTAATCAACACCTGGGCAGAACTACAATATGAGTTTCTGAAAAAGTTCTTCGCTGTTGGTCAGACAAATGCTCTACGACACCAAATCACGGATTTTACGCAGCAAGCAGGAGAACCACTTCATGAGGGATGGGATCGTTTTCTGGATCTCATGCGAAAGTGCCCCCACCACAGAGTTCCTCAATGGGAACAAGTCAAATCTTTTTACCAGGAACTCCGTGAGGATATTCGATTATTCGTCAATGTGACCTGTGGAGGAAACATCATGGGTCAACATGAAGACACCGTGTGGGAGATTCTCATGAACATGTGTGAGAACTCCATCAATAATGAATCCATGGCATGTTCGACAAGACGTATGCCCATGCATTGACGAATCCAAGGGGAGCACATAAGATGCAGGGCCTATCGTCTTCTGTCGACATGGAACTGATGGCCAGTCGCTTGGACAAGGTATCTATTATTGAGAAGAAGGTGGATGAGCTAACTTGACACCTACAACGAGCCACTTCTATGCAAAACCCGTTTGCACAACCTCCATCTGGCAAGGAGGCTGTGCATAACATCTACCATCGATCTTCTCAGGGGATGGACCCGTATCCACCTCCGTCTGATTCTAGGTTCAGAGGAAACCCTGGACCTGCCTATTCTAGTTAGGGAAACTCTGAACCCTCGTATTCTGACTTTTCCGAGGCTCCTCAGACCTGCGAGGACCTCAACGCCATCCAGAATGATCCATTCTCAAAATGCTACAACCCTGGATGGTGTAATCATCCTAATTTCATGTGGTCAGGGAATAATCAAAATCAGAGACCTCAATATCAACCTCGACCACAAGCTTCTCATCCATATCAGCTGCATTAGCCTCGGCCCAACCCAACTTATCAATCTGAGCCAACCCATGAAGGTCTGATGACTCTTATCCTTCAGACTCTGCCTGACATTCAGAAAATGAATGCAGCTATGCAAAAATAGCACAAAGACTAGATCATACAGGTTTGCAATCAACTCGCCCAGATGGCAAATCACCGCCAACCTGGTGCACTTCCTTCGCAACCTTTGCCTAACCTGAATAATGTGCCGAACCAAAGGCACGTTATGAACCTGACTCAGGGCCAAGCTCACTATGTCTACCAAACCCCTTTTGCTCCATCACCCGACGGGATGGAGGCTTCGACATCATACGTAGGTTATCAGCAACAACCACCTCTTTTGCCTACACCAACCCAGAACCAGGTAGGACTAAATTCTGTTACTACCCTAGTGGCAAACCAACACAGGACCCACCTTATCCAACCCTGGTAATGCAAACCCAAACCATACGATAGTCATCCAGGATACCCCTGTCCCAGATCAAGAACCTGGACCCATTCTAGAGGAACCTGCAGAGGTTCCATTTCCGAAGGCTTTAACCAATGGAAAAAGGAATCCCCAACCCATGGCACTTGAGGAGGACCTGGTCAAGCTCTTTGGGTAGGTCCAAATAAACATCCCTTTGATGGATGCAATACGTCACCTACCAACTTACACACGATTCCTGAAAGATGTGTGTACACCCAAGAGTAAGCCGCGAACCAAAGGTTGGAACTTGATCGTACTGTCGCAGCAAGCCATTTCCATCATCTTGAGCAAGCCCACACCTAAGGCAAAGTACCCTGGTACCCCTCTAATTTCATGCAAGATCAGTGATTTAGAATTTGACAAAGCCATTTTGGACCTAGGATCTTCCATCAATTTGATACCCACATCCCTACCAGACCACTTTGAGGAATCTAAACTTAAACCGACAGAGATGACTTTGCAGTTAGCTGATCGATCTATTAAGTCACCAAAAGAAGTACTCGAGGATGTCATAGTTAGGGTACACAATTTCTACTTTCCCGTGGATTTCATCGTCTTAGACATGGATGCTCCTGTGAACTTGAAGAATACACCAATCATATTAAGGAGACCCTTTCTAGCCACAGCTAGGGCCAACATTAATTGTGAGGAGGGCCAAATTGAGTTAAAATTTAGGAGGAAGACACTAAAGATCGACATCTTTAAGGCACAACAATGAATTAATTGCAGAGTTATTGAGCAAATTTGCGATATCGAGGCCGTGGTTGATGACCCATGTATCAAGAAAAACCTGATTATTTTTTATCAACCACAAGAAGATCAAAACCCACAATTAGAGGATTCTGAACCTAACCTAGACACACCCATAGCTCCTTCCTTTGCTCCCAACACCTACCCTAAACCACTTGCTTTTGTTGATAACCCAATTATGGAATTAAAGCCTCTTCCCGATCATCTGAAGTACGTCTTTTTAGGTGCCAATCAAGCATTTCCTATGATTATCAACTCCCGACTCACCTCTGATCAGGAAAAACGTCTGATTACTATCCTCCAGCAGTATCAGAGAGCCATTAGATGGACTCTCGATGATCTGATTGGCATCAGCCCCTTATACTGCACACATCACATCTATATCGAAGAGGGCTCACGACCATCCCATGAAATGCTGAGATGCCTAAATCCAAATATGTAGGATGTCATGAAAAAGGAGATCATCAAGTGGTTAAATGCATGGATCATCTATCGGATCTCCGTTAGTTGGTGAGTGAGTCCAATCCAAGTTGTGCCTAAGAAGGAAGGACTCACTGTGATCACAACTGAAATCAGAGAAACCATATCGACTTGTATAGAGAACTCATGGAGAGTCTGCATTGATTACAAAAGACTCAATTCCTCTACGAAGAAGGATCATTTCCACTACCGTTCATTGATCAGAAACTCGAGAAACTAGCGGGAAATCGATTCTTCTGCTTTTTGAATGGGTACTCCGGTTATAACCAGGTTGCAATCCATCCTGAGGACCAAGAGAAGACTACCTTCACTTGCCCTTTGGAACGTACGCGTTCTGGAGGATGCCATTCGGTCTCTGCAATGCACCCACTACTTTTTAGCGATGCATGCTTGCCATATTCTCAGATATGGTAGGTGAATACCTTGAAGTCTTCATGGATGACTTCTCGGTATTTGGAGAATCTTTTGATGATTGCCTCCTACACTCGGTCCAAATCCTCAGGCGGTGCATTGACATGAATTTGGTTCTTTCCTGGGAAAAGAGCCACTTCATGGTACCTAAGGGAATTTTCCTGGGACATCTCATCTCTGAAAAAGTCATCCAGGTTGATCGAGACAAGGTGAATATGATTTCCAAACTCCCTATGCCTAGTACGGTCAAGGACATCAGTTCATTTTTGGGACACGTCGATTTTTACCATCGATTCATTCTTGATTTCTCGAAAATCACGTGCCCCCTGACCAGTCTTCTCTCAAAGGATGGCCCCTTCGAGATTACCGTGGAGTACACTCTAGCATTTGAGATCCTACGTGATCGAGTTACCCAAGAACCTATCCCACAGTCCCCTGATTGGTCTCAACCCTTTGAAATCATGTGCGATGCATCTGATTATGATGTGGGCGCGGTACTTGGGTAGAAAATAGACAGGAAACCCATGGTCATCTACTATGCTAGCAAGACACTTGACGAGACTCAGCGTAACTACACAGTTACTAAGAAAGAGCTATTAGCTGTCGTATTTGGGTTAGAAAAATTCAGATCTTATCTTTTGGGTTCCCGTGTTATCATATACTCATATCACAATACAGTGAGGAACCTCCTCGCGAAGAAGGATGCGAAACCTTGCCTAATCTGCTGGATCTTGCTATTGCAAAAAATTCGATCTCGAGATTCGTGATAAGGCAAGAAAGTAGAACATGATAGCTAACCATTTGTCCCATCTTCCTTCTTCAGTCATCAACCCATCTAGTCCGCTCACCGATCATTCTTTGGATGAACACTTGCTAGCCATCACAATCTCCCATGGTTTGCTGATTGATAAGTCCACTTTTGTGGACCATTATTTGCCTTAAGTACTCTTTAATTAGTTGTCCTTGATTATTAATTAAGTAGGAGTTGAATGGAAAGTTACCTTAGCCTGCATTTAATTTTATGCTCTAATTTTACATTTAATAACATATGTTATGATAATATAATTTATTTTATGAATGCAAGCTAGATACAAGAGTTCATGTGACATTTCTACATTTATAAGATGTTTGGAGATTAGTTTGGACGTCTGAGAACCTCCATCATGGACTCATTGCAATCCACACTTTTTAAGACGTCTAGACTGTTTATTAGACATCTGATAGAGTACGACCAGAACTTATCTTATGTTCCAACCACTCGCAATCTTCATTGAGTGGCTGGAGAAGTCGGCGGTTGAAGAGAAACAAATGGAGAGTTTTCTTTTAAAAAGCCATGCCATCCTCCCCATCGAATAATCTCCCATTCGACCCCTTGTGGGGATCTCCTCAATCCTACTCCATCGCCTACACTGTGAACCTACGTACGCCATGAAACAAGACTACATTGTGGACTTCGCATACTCTGTCGTGCCCCCAACACTGCCAATCATGTGTGCACTATGACAGGGTGCACACGCACACCACCGCCATCACCTAAATGCATCACCTTCATCTTCTTCCTCTTCTTTCTCTATGTGATCACCACCACCAATCCACTACAACTCAACCCAAGACCATCGCCTTCCCACTAAAAACCCAACATCTCCATGCCGCAGACACGCACATCACCGCCAAAACCCCCTTCAACCGAGGAACACCACCATGCACCGCCATGTAACCCCTCTCCTCCATTCTCTTCTTCTTTTTCGTCCTCATCTTCCTTCCCAACTGACCACCTGCAACTCAACAAAGGAACCCAAAGTCCCGCTGGCCACTGTCGTTCACAGCCACCACCGCTGACCATGTCCCTCACTGCCGACATCACCAAAGTGCTAGCCTTGACCTCCGTTGACGACCCATGCCACCAGAGCCATTGCCGATAGCCCACGCACACACGTTGAAAACCCGCCACCGGCAAGCTTCTCCTCCACTGACCAGCCACTTCTGGCCATCTCCGTCAACACTGCGACCTCCATCAGATTAGCCTCATCTTCGTCAACCTCCCTCGCACGTCAGTAGCCCATCGACGCGCCTTCTTCATGCTCCAGGAGAGAGGAGAAATCCTCTATTTCTCTTCATATTTGCGTATAATGCCATTGTGACATGCATTGTTCATTTATTTATCCAATTATTATATTCAAACGGATTTGCATGAATGTCCCTCATGTTTATTTGAATAGCGAATAGTTGCATTTATCCCTTAACAAATCGAGTATGGAATATTGGCTATAGGGAACAAATTCGATTCTGATTTATATTGATGATATTTATCGATATTAAAATCATAATTCACGTGTTTCCACTGTGGTGATTTTGCATGTGCACCCTTACATTATTGATTAATTATTTAAAATGAGAACTTATGTTGAAAATTAGTTGCATTAGTTAGCATGTGCACGCGTTGAGTTTCCTGAATAAATGAGGCACCATTCACTAGTTTAATAGGCTAATTCCTCCCTGTGGACATGACTTAACTATTTTCATGGTTATATTTTTGAATATTAAATGTTTTGGAAAGTGACTTTCTACCACGCAACGAACTATAATGACACATCATTTTATGTTAAAGTTTTCAATGAAAACGAAGATCACTCTTTCAAATGGCATCATTGCCGGTGAGGAAACACGCCTATTAATTTTTTTGGGAAATTTATATTACTTTTATGCTATTTTGAAAGATTTTCTGAATTACTGACTGTGGATCTTTTTCTGTGCAAAAATAACAAACGAATGCGGCAGGCACGCACAGCAGAGATGGTATTTTTGGTGGACCTTGAGGCCACCTAGAGGCCAGTAATGGGTGCTTGTGGGCCTTGATCCCACGTACGTGAAGGCGTACGAAGGAGCCTTTCTTGATTTAATCAAAGATTTGACATTAGATTTAGACTAAATTGACATTAGACATTTAAGTTCTGTCTTTTGGACCTATGTTGGCCATTTTTGGGAACGTGCTCCCGGTACTTTTTATTTTTTATCGCTCTTATTTGCAAGAGCGTATTTTTGGGAGTGTGTTCCCATTTTATTTAGATTATAGGCTTATTTAAATTTTTTAAACTGCATGTTAGTTAGATTAGACAAGGTTTGTTTGCTTATAAAAAAATAATAAATAAAAAATAAAAAATAATAATAATAAATATTCAAACTGCCTGCTAGAAGCTGCATATCAATAGGGTGACCATCTAGGAATAAATGAGTAGCATCTAGTTTATACTTCTACATTGCAGACATCCTGCATGAAGAAAGCTGGAGTAAGGTACGTGATCGCATTTTTGGGTGGTTTGTTAAATTAAGGCTTTAAGTCATTGCAACGCACAAAAGCAGATTCGCTTTTAAAATTTATAAGACCTAGATAGTGGGGTATCTAGGGTCATCCAAGGAGAAAAGTTTGTAAAAATTAAATCTCTTGCTTTAAAGATGGAACTCAACTTTCTTTTTGATGTTTTTGAATATATAGTTTTTATGATTTTGAAATAACGGCAACACATGAGTTTTTGTTGATAGCGAGAAAACAACTAAAACCTATTTCAGTAAAGCTAACCCTAAGGTGGCAGGTAGAGCCTCTCCCTAAGCTCACCCTAGGCATATGGAGGCCTAGAATAATTAGGAAGAGGGAGTGAAACAAATGCTAGGCAAAAATTGTTAAAAGCTATGCAACAAAAATTGAAAGAAGGCAACTTGAATTAAAATGAACTTATTCTACACAAAACTCATAGAGGAAAGCTTCTAATCTACTTGAAATGCAAGACAAAAACACAAATCCTCTAAATGAAATCGTAAAGAAGATGATGGCTTCTTCCTCCAAGCCTGGTAGCTCCCAGACTTGAAAAGAGTCCTCCAACTCTTTCCATGTCGTGCTCCTCCAAGATGGTGTCCTCCAAGGTGGGAGCTACCACCTTCAACTCTCCTCCTCCAAGGGTGGATGTCCACCCTAGGTCTTTCTCCTTTGCCTGGCCATCCAACTTGAAGTGAGATGCTCCTTCTCGTTGGCGTGGCACAAGGGAGAAGAAAAAGGGGAAGAAGGCACCAAGGGGGTGGGTAGGATGCCCACTTAATCTTCTTTTCTTCTTCTTCCTTGGCCTTGAATTATGGTGGGTCTAAGGTGGAATTAAACACTAATGGAGGATGAAGAAAATGGTGGTAGGTGATGGGTTTTTATAGAATGGGATGGGGGTAGGGTTGGCGTGAATAGGTGGAGGGCTAGGAAGGAGTTTGGTGGTGGTTATGGGTGGTTAAGTTAATCCTAAGGTGGAGATCACTTGGAGTCACCTTAAAGGGTGCAAGGGGGGGTAGTTATAGGTTGAATCCACCCCTTGGTGGACGTCCATGGTGAAGGGGGTGCCTCCATTTTGGTGCCAAAATGGTGTTCTAGAAGGGGGGCAATTTTGGAGGGAAAATGGAAGGTGGAGATGGGTTTAGGCTTAGGTGTAGGGTGGAGATTAGGCCATTTTTGGAGGGAAAAGTTGGCGCCAAAAGGGAAGGGTTCTAGAAGGTTATTTTGGAGGGAAAATAGGTGGCTTTTGGTAGTGGTGATGGGGTGAAGGGGTGTGATGGTGGTGGAGCCAACTTGGAGTAGGATAGCTAGCTTAGGTGAGCTTAGTTGTTGGAGCTAGCTAGGGTTGAGTTGAAGGTGGTGGATGGCCAAGGAGCTGGATGCTTGCTAAGCTAAGCTAAGCTAGCTTAGCTAGTCGTGGAGTAGAGGAGTAGGTAATGTGAGCTAAGGTTTGAAGAGAGGAGCTGAGGAGGAGAAGTCTGGAGCTTGAACTGGAGTTGGCAGTTGCTGAAGAGGGTGGCATGGAGCTACTCTAGCTGGCCTAGCTTGCTACTTCTTTGCTAGCTGCTAAGCCAAGCTAAAGTGAGCTGGCTTCTACCATATTGAGCTAAGCTGAGCTAGGTCTGGTGCTCCCAGGGAGGATCATGCTGGTTGAGGTAGCTAAGGTAGCTTAGCTCAACTGAGTTTAGATAAGCTAAGTCCCCGGGAGCTGGACTTGAGCTTCCTAAGTTGGAATGAAGTAATCTTCAGTAGTCTAGAGTTGAGTGGAGCTAGATGTAGCTAGACTCAAGTTGGGGTGAACTCCAGTCAACTCAGTTGAGCTAGCTAGAGCTCCCTGTGGACTAATGGGAGCTAAGATGAGCTACACTCAGCTAAGTTGAGCTGGATCTGAGCTGACCTGAGCTAGGGTGAGCTAAGATGAGTTCTCTTGAGCTGCCAGTTAGCTAAGATGAGCTGAATGGATCTTGGATAAGCTGATCCTAATCCAAGTGAGCTGGATTCAAGATATGGTGAGCTGGATCACGCTGAGTTCTAGCTAGTTTGAGCTTCTCCTTCACCTGTTGCCTTCTTGAGTGCTAGGGTTCTAAGGATTTGTTAATTTGTTTATCTTTAACACTCACAAAAACACATTAAAAAGATAATAAAAAATGCAATGCATGCCTAACCTAATTAATGCCTAAATGCAGCCCAAAAACCCGTTTGCGGAGTGAAATCCTAAGTGCTAGGTTTGTTTTAATGCATAAGAATGATGATAAACTGGCATTTATCACACCCCCATTCTTATCTTTTGCTAGTCACTTAGCAAAACTTTAATTTTTACAAAATGGAATTTTTGGGAAATCTAATTTTTTTGACTTTTGAGGGGAAAAAGATTAAGGGACCTTGGTTGGTTTAAATACAGGAGGTACGAGATTTATTGAAGATAAACATCGGGATTTGTTTTTAGATCCAAAAACTAGACAAAACACGATCAATATATCCTCTAGAAAATTCATAGATTGACTCCTTGTTAGTTCAGATGACCTGAAATTTTTATTTTCAAGATTTTTCTGGCTCTAGAATCTGATTCGCAACTTGCAATAAACTTTAAAACCTTGTGTTTGTGCTTGTGAAAAGCCAACATTTATAAGGGTGTGTTTTTGATTTAAAACTTTTTTTTTTGTCCCCCATGCTTATTTCTAGCTTAGTCTTACAACAGATGTGTCGGGATCATCATTCTCATTATCAATCCTTAAGGGGGCTCTGGCACCAGCACTTCGAGATAGCACTGTCCATGACACCACCCAGGAGCTCACAACCCCAAAACACAATACGGTGTAAAGGGGCGCTCCAAGCAAGCTCAAACTCTTGCTCTGACATTATAGGTAGAGCATCGTCCAAGACACTTGAGCTGCTAAAATGCGCCTTAATGCTCTATCTAAAGATATGAAATATAGATATGGAGTAGCACTGAGGTGGTAACTTGTTGACATCACATCCTCAAAGGAGGCATTTTCCTCTTTGACGGTAGGAACTCAAACCAATGATCTGCTTCAGACTTTTATTAAGGCCAAACAAAGGGTTTCTCTGATTTTTAGTAGTTTTTAAGTATTAGCTTGTGTGTGAAATTTGACACAGGAAGTTCTGCAAAAATGCAAGTTTTTGAATCAGAAACTAAGCAAATACTTTCCATATTACAAAAGAGGATCAAGTCACCTGAATTAACATGAGTTCAGGTGGAATTTCAGAGAAGGATATCAGATCTAGTCTAAAAATAGACCCTAAAATTCTAATGATCAGATCCGTATCCTCATCCCTAGTTTGTTAAAGATTAAATCCCATTGTACCAAAAGTAAGTTTTCAACCTTAGTCCCTATTTCAAGATTGTTCCTCAAAAAGTTTTCAACATTTTTAATCTTTTGGGTATGCAAGCAAGAAAATAAAAGAACTAAAGAAAAATGCATGTTTTTATGTTTTGAAAATCGTAAATCGATCGTCAAATTTTAAAAACACCCCCCCATGCTGAAGATATTCAATGTCCTCATGCATTAGGAGGGAAAAGGGATCACCTTAATGAAGAGCAGTCGGGTTTAGGATGGTCAAAACCTGAAAAAGAAAGGAAAAAGGACAGTAGGAGAAATGATGGGTTACCTCCCATCCAGTGGTATCTTTTACACCATTCAGCTGGACATGAAGGTATGCATGGAAAACGGACAATCATGTAAATAATTAGACACTTGGATGTCCTCAAGAAATGTGTTTTCCTCAAGATCCCTAAAAAGATGAATGGTAAAGAAATCAGGATCAAAATGAAATGGAAAAATGGAAGAATGACTCGGATCTGGCCATGGTTTAAGTGCATGTAAAATGCCAGACTCTGGTGGGTCGGGTGATAGGTCCAATGGAAAGGGTGGGGGAAAGGAGTCAATGAGATGTAGGGTGGGTGAAGTTAGTGTGGATGCTTTTGGTGAAAAATCAGGAAGAGTGAAAGAGTAAAAGTCAAACCCTAGTTGATCTAAAAAGTCTAGGACCACAAAATCATCCTTAGAATAGGAATCAATAAAATCTAGATCCCTGGTGGTCAAAGCTGAGTAGGATTTGATCAACAAAGATTTCTCACAAATTGCTTCCATTGTATTATCAGTGTCGTCGAAAATTTTATGATCAATGGACATCTTGGAAGTTTGAAATAAATCTAATGAGAAAATCTGGTTACTGCAACTTATATTCATTTTTCCGGAGTGAGAGTTGATATTAGCTGTTGCGATAATCAGAAGGGGTCTTCCAAGAATGGTGTTAGTGAGAGCAGCAGGTACCTCTATGTCAAGGACCAGAAAATTTACCCGATTTAGACAATTCTGGACCATGACAATATGATCCTCAATGATTCCCCGCGATTGAATGGTAGATCGATCTCCCAATTGAAATTGAACCTTAGTAGGTTTAAAATCACCGAATCGAGATTCCTCGAATATGATCGGGGGAATGATATTAATGGAGATACCTAAATTGAGAGGGAGACAAAAAAAGGTGGTGTTATTTATGACAACCGAGATGAGAGATGCACCTGGGTCCTTTTCTGTGAGAGGCAGCTTGCTCTAAACAACTGAGTTTGTTGTCTTAAAAAGGACCACCCTTCCTAGATTCTGAGCCTCCCTTGTTGGAGTAAACTTTTCTTTCAAAAATTTAGCAAAGGCAGGGGTGGCATCTAGGAGGGGGATATTCCTCTTGACTTGGTGAGAGGGCTCTGATTTTTGATCAAAAAGATTGGATTGCAGTGTTTGAGAGTGAGAAGTAGGATTTGAATAAAGTGTTTCTGGGATTTCTTTTTCTTCTTCCTGAGTGGGGTTAAGAGAGTTGATTTGCATAGGCTGAGAATGGGTTTCATCAATTTGATTTGAAGGCCCTAAATCAGTGGTGGTGTTCCCACTCAACATATCTACATATGCAGTTTGGTTACCACTGGGAGGAGGTAGGGGGCCTGATGTTGATAGAAACCAGGTTGCTGCTGAGATATTGGGTTAATATTAGGATGAACAGTGTGGTTCTAATGTTGGTGTCCACCTGGGTGTTGGTTCCTTTGATTGACAAAGTTTGGTGTGGGCTAGGATGGTGAATGTTCTACAAGTCCTTGAGTCAGAATAACCCCAATTTGATCATTGAGATTGTTAATAACACAGGTGATTTCCGTAGTTTTTCTTTGCTTCTCCTGCAGGGTTTTCATCATTTGGGCATTGATGTCTTCTTGAGATGGCCCAGATTGATAAGTTTGATTTGAACCATACCCTCCAAATGGGTTTTGTTGTTGGTGAGGAACTAGATTGGTCCAGGAGTGAGTCGACTAATTCCTCAAATTAGAGGAATTTTGCTATTGCTCCTGGAAGGTGGAGACGTTTTGAGTGGGATAATGATTTGAATAAGTATAATTCCCCATTAAACCATAGAAAGCCTCACAATAATGATTATCCTCAACACGGGTCGTATGCAAATTTTATCTCTTTGGGATGTGAGAAGGGGTGAGATGTGAAATGTGTGGAGCTTGGGCAGTGTGGCAGGACTCACTTGGTTGGCTAGGTTTGTTAGATCCTTATGCAAATGTTGTTGCTTAACTTGTAGCTAAGCCATTATGGGGTAGAAATTAGGTGGGGGGGCCTGATTAAGAAGCTCCTGGGTGGAAAGATTGGGGAAAGAGTAATTAGCATGCAAATTAGAGGACCAATTTTTATTTTCCAATTTTAAAGAAGATGAAGAATGCAGGAAAAGTCTTTTTGGGGAGGCAAAATCAAGTGGTCCCTCAAAGTGTGGAGTTTTAGACCGCCGCCTGTGCAAAATGGAAGAAATGGTAGGGGAGGAGAAGAGATGGAGATGAGACAAAGTGTGTAATCAATCAATCAAAATTCTAGACCTAACTTAAATGTGACTCCCTAAAAATTAACCTAAGACTTGGTCTACTTAGGAAATAAGTAATCAACAGTGAATACCTGTTCTGTCAACAAATCTAGCCAAGTTGCTTAAGGGGAGGTTTGGGCCCAAGCGTTTATGAGGAAAATCCCCAGGTGCTTGTACAAACCCGTGCCTAGTCGTTTGACATGGCCCCTCAGCCTGAACACCAGATATAGATGGCAGAATTGGTATTAACTATAGAAAACTTAAGATCTATATAGCAAGCCTAAGTTGATGAAAACCGTAGGGGTCAAATTGCTACCAATTTTAATTAGGTTTAAGATACTAGTGTGTACACGGAATGTGGAGGGTGTTGTTTAGGTTGTTGCCCTGTTATTTCAATTGTTTTGTGTGTGCATAGGAATTGGAAAGTGGTTCCAATTAAAAACAAGTTGTCACACAATTTTTGTATTTTTGTCCTTTAGGATTCAATTTAATTGAATGTGTTTTAGGGTTTCTCTTTTTAAATGTTCAAACAAGTTTGAAACTTCCACAATGAAAGGAAAACAAGTTGTATTGGTGATGATGTGTTTCCTTTATGATGTGGGACTAAAAAGCAAGAAAGAAACCCTAATTGGATTTGAATCGTAATACAGAAATTTAACTATCGATGAATCATTTTTTAGGCTTCCTGAATAAGTAGTGGTTCAAACACTGCAACCAACACCACTACCTTATGTAAAATCAAACAAGGATTCCAGAAATAATTTTTCTAATATTTTAGGAATTTGTTTGGTATTTGTTTTGAATTTTTATTTGTACTAGTGTCAAAGTCCAGAAATGGTACCCATGGATATTTTGGACTTTTTGTACCACCACTGGCTTCAGAAAATTTTGGTGATTTTATGTGAGATGTAGAATTTCACAAGGATTCCAGAAAGCTAAATTTCACAAAAATTAAATAAGCATAAAAATTTTAAAAATTCACAGACAGTAGCAAAATAGGAAGATAAGAGGGTGTGACCCCTCGGCAGTCCATGAATTTTCAAAAATTAAATACAAAGCCAACTGATCTTAAATTTAGAATAGACGTTTATAACTTCATTTGGAATCACTATGTGAAATTTCAAAATTTTATGAGATTTGTGGTGTTGGGAATTAATTTTTGAAGTCCAGATAGAAATCTGGACCCGAAAAATAGAACACCAACACTAGGATTAGAGTGGTGTTTAATGGAGCATACAAGCAAACAATGGATTTTTATGGGCACCACTCCACTTAATTAAAGTGTTTAGGATCCTGAAAGCCAGTTTAATATTTTCTTTGGTAGTCTTTTAGCCTAAATGTGATAAGAAATGGGGGACCAATCTAAAATCGTCGGAAGAAAAGGAACTTTGAGCTCTCGTTTGCAAATTCCTGCTTTCTTCATGTAGTTCCTACACACACGAGAGAAAAGAGAAACAAAGGGATGAGATCAACTTCAAGAAAGAGAATTAATTAAAATGCAAAGCCGTGCCTCCCCGGCAACGGTGCCAAAAAGTGATGCGAAGTTTAGCGTATTTGTATTTAGGGTTTTTAATGTCACTGTAACACGTGAATTCACATAAGCTTTTAAATTTATATTCCTAGATAGTGGGGCATCTAGGGTCATCCAAGGAGGCAAGTTTGTAAAAATTAAATAGCTTGCTTTAAAGATGGAACTCAACTTTCTTTTTGATGTTTTTGAATATATAGTTTTTATGATTTTGAAATAACGGTAACACGCGAGTTTTTGTTGATAGCGAGAAAACAACTACAACCTATTTCAATAAAGCTAACCCTAAGGTGACAGGTAGAGCCTCTCCCTAAGATCACCCTAGGCATGTGGAGGCCTAGAATAATTAGGGTGAGGGAGTGAAACAAATGCTAGGAAAAAATTGTAAAAAGCTGTGCAACAAAAGTTGAAAGAAGGCAACTTGAATTAAAATGAACTTGTTCTACACAAAACTCATAGAGGAAAGCTTCTAATCTACTTGAAATGCAAGAAGATAAAAACACAAATCCTCTAAATGAAATGGTGAAGAAGATGTTGGCTTCTTACTCCAAGCTTGGTAGCTCCCAGACTTGAAAAGAGTCCTCCAAATCCTTCCTTGTGCTCCTCCAAGATGGTGTCCTCCAAGGTGGGAGCTACCACCTTCAATTCTCCTCCTCCAAGGGTGGACATCCACCCTAGGTCTTTCTCCTTTGCCTGGCCGTCCAACTTGAAGTGAGATGCTCCTTCTCGTTGGCGTGGCACAAGGGAGAAGAAAAAGGGGAAGAAGGCACCAAGGGGGCGGGTAGGATGCCCCCTTAATCTTCTTTTCTTCTTCTTCCTTGGCCTTGAATTATGGTGGGTCTAAGGTGGAATTAAACACTAATGGAGGATGAAGAAAATGGTGGTAGGTGATGGGTTTTTATATAGTGGTATGGGGGTAGGGTTGGCGTGAATAAGTGGAGGGCTAGGATGGAGTTTGGTGGTGGTTATGGGTGGTTAAGTTAATCCTAAGGTGGAGATCACTTGGAGTCACCTTAAAGGGTGCAAGGGGGGGTAGTTATAGGTTGAATCCACCCCTTGGTGGACGTCCATGGTGGAGGGGGTGCCTCCATTTTGGTGCCAAAATGGTGTTCTAGAAGGGGGGCAATTTTGGAGGGAAAAGAGAAGGTGGAGATGGGCTTTAGGCTTAGGTGTAGGGTGGAGATTAGGCCATTTTTGGAGGGAAAAGTTGGCGCCAAAAGGGAAGGGTTCTAGAAGGTTATTTTGGAGGGAAAATAGGTACCTTTTGGTAGTGGTGATGGGGTGTGATGGTGGTGGTGCCAACTTGGAGTAGGATAGCTAGCTTAGGTGAGCTTAGTTGATGGAGATAGCTAGGGTTGAGTTGAAGGTGGTGGATGGCCAAGGAGCTGGATGCTTGCTAAGCTAAGCTAAGCTAAGCTAGCTTAGCTAGTTATGGAGTAGAGGAGTAGGTAATGTGAGCTAAGGTTTGAAGAGAGGAGCTGAGGAGGAGAAGTCTAGAGCTTGAACTGGAGCTGGCAGCTGCTGAAGAGGGTGTAATGGAGCTACTCTAGCTGGCCTAGCTTTCTAATTCTTTGCTAGCTGCTATGCCAAGCAAAAGTGAGCTGGCTTCTATCATAATGAGTTGAGGTGAGCTGGTTCTGGTGCTCCTGGGGAGAATCAATCTGGTTGATGTAGCTAAGGTAGCTTATTTCAACTGAGTTTAGCTAAGCTAAGTCCCCGGGAGCTGGACTTGAGCTTCCTAAGCTGGAATGAAGTCATCTTCAGTAGTCTGGAGTTGAGTGGAGCTAGATGTAGCTAGACCCGAGTTGGGGTGAACTCCAATCAACTCAGTTGAGCTAGCTAGAGCTCCCTGTGGACTAAAGGGAGTTAAGATGAGCTACACTCAGCTAAGTTGAGCTGGATCTGAGCTGAGCTGAGCTAGGGTGAGCTAAGATGAGCTCTCTTGAGCTGCCATTCAACTAAGATGAGCTGAATGGATCTTGGATATGCTGACCCTAATCCAAGTGAGCTGGATTCAAGATATGGTGAGCTGGATCACACTGAGTTCCAGCTAGTTTGAGCTTCTCCTTCACCTATTGCCTTCCTGAGTGCTAGGGTTCTAAGGATCTGTTAATTTTTTTATCCCTAACACTCACAAAAACACATTAAAAATACAATAAAAAATGCAATGCATGCCTAACCTAATTAATGCCTAAATGCAGCCCAAAAACCCATTTAAGAAGTAAAATCCTAAGTGCTAGGTTTGTTTTAATGCATTAGAATGATGATAAACTGGCGTTTATCAGTATGTCTTCTCTTTAGCATCAAATACCTGTCATGCATCTGCATTGGACTTAAATTCAAGACTACTAAAGTATTTGAATCAAATTAATTTAGTGGTCACTTTAAAAATTGAGACTACTAAGAGGTTGGACCTTAAAATCTGTGACTTGAAATTGTGTGCAAAAGGATCTTCTTTGTGAGATTTCAAAATTCAAAATGAGAACATGTGTTGCACACCTGAGACACTATGCACATCACACATAAGGTCACTAGATAAATTTCTACCTCTCCTCTTTTGCACCACAAGAGAAGTTAGTTAGAAATCAACAAGCCTATCCACCAAGTTACTTCGATTCCTCATCTGTGGACTCGATTCAAGACTTCCATCCCTTGCAAGTAGGTTGTAGGCACCAACGAAGGTCAGCCTAGGAAGCGTAATTCTTGCAAAACTTGTTTAGCCACCAATTGAACACCAATTCTAAGACCTAGAATCTACTAAAAATAGATCCCATTGTATTTGTGTTTGTTTTGACAATGGTAGAACTCTCTAAGAAGTTTCTGCTTTTATTCTGATTACTTCTAAGTCCTTAGAGAGTTTAACCTATTTAACTTAAAGAAATGGATCACCCTAACTCCTATCATTCAGATTATCAGAGTCAATACTTCTAATCTTTTAACCAGGATCCCATGCCCCGAGTATTTCCATCCTTTGATGGGTACAATAACAATTCATGGGATCAATCATATTCCTATCCTGGGAGTACTGGCCTAATAGCTCCCACTTTTGAGTAGAGCCTAGGAGTGGGATTTTCCACCCATGGAATCCCCACTACTATGCAAACACCCAACCCACCTTCCCTTCATGATTTTCCTTATCGAGGTTGGACCGATACCCCTAGGCAACCAGAGCCTGAAATTGACTATCCTCCCCAAACTGATAGTAGTAGCATCTCCTCTTTTATGATAGAAATGCAAAAACAACAAAAAGAAATGATGGAGTCTATGGGATAGATGTTGAGGAATAGTTAACAATTGAACAAGGAAATTAGACAGCTTAGCTACACTCTTACTAGTGATTCTGATCCTTACCCATATAATTATGATCATGAAAATAATTATGAGGAAACCAATGACAATAAGGATCCCGTTTTGAGTAGCTATAACTTAGACTCTCCCCATGAGACACGGCCACTAGAGGAGAACGATCCTAGTGATTATTCACCCAAGCTATATTGGAGTCAAAAGAAAGGGAAGATGGTACCTCTTGAGGACCTTGACCCTAATGACAGTATTTTCCTTACCCCTAATAACCTGAGTCAAGGTTGTATTGTCCATGTCACTTTCCCTATTAATCATTTGGTGGAACCCCATTCTACCCTTAATGAGCCTAATCCTGACCCTCCACTTAGGGAATCAACACCTACCATTCAGCATTCTGAAGATTTAAATGCACCCAATGAAGGTGACCCTAAGGGAATGGAGGATGAATTGGATCATCTCTGGTCTCAGGGATACAGAGAGTCTATTTTAGAGGACGATGATAACCTGATGGAGGAACCCGGCCTTAGAATCTGGAGTGAATCTCAGGGGGATTATGTGTTATTCAAGGACTTATCCCCTAAGGATATAAATAATCTAGTGAAATCTGGATTCCTCCCTTCTTTTGACTTTGAGAGTCATCCTTCGCAAAACCATGAGTTGATATTGGAGGAGAACGAACACAATAGTGAGAATCCTAGGAGAGACTCTTGGGGACAATACACATCAATTGAGGATTTATTCCTCAAGAAGAATAAAGAATTAAGTGATATAGGCTTACTCCAAAACATTAAGTCTGATCGTCCTTCAGAAATAATTAAGGATACTAAAGTAGCTCCTTTCTTTACTAGTGAATCACATATACACCCTGACAACAACTTGAATGAACCAAAAGAATTCGAGGGTGAAATTAATGAAAAGGAATCTGTTGCTTCAACCCTACCATCAAGGGAATTTGATTTGGAGTCCACCATTGATTCACATATACTGGAAGGTGAAAATATGACTCTGATCATTAATGATAGGCAGGGTGACGTGAATTTTTCTACAACTGTTAGGGAAAATAATACAGAATCTGAATTGTTGGACTTGATGCAAAGTAAGTCCTCCTTGGACTTAACCATTACCACCCAACACCACAAACAACCCTTACACTCTCTAAGCAATCCTTTGCTCAGGTCCCTGCTCATATACATTCTTTCTAGGGAGCATATCAGGGTAGTACATCCTCAAGTAGAATGACGAGTGTGGATTGATGCTTATACTTTTGGTCTCACCATTCAAGGGTTTAAAATTATTATGTTTATATCTTTTAAAACCCTTCCTACCTCGGAGGACCTTTGTTATCCTCCACTTATTCCATTTCGGGAGGTCCCTTTTCATGTTCCTTTTGTTATTCCTAAACCTCCCCAGGTAGCCTACGAGGTTCTCTGCTTTCATGTCTTCTAGCGAGCATTTGGGATAACATTGCATCATCAGCTCGCCAACATCCGTGACTACTTGTTTTCTAGGCCCGCACTGTTACGCATATTCTTAAGGCCTAGCTCTTTCTGTCTGGAACTAGACTTATAGGTTCCCTATAAGTCTGGCTGCCAACAGAAAATGCACCGCTTGTTGGGAGGCAACCCAGCGTTCAGAATAATACCATCATGAGGTGATTTCCTTCCTTTCCCCCCTATTTTAATTTTACAATGAGGACATTGTAGGATTTAGGCATGAGGGGGTGCATTTTGCATTTTAGGTAGTATTCATGCATTACGGTTAGGTGCATTACATTAAAAAAAAAAATTCTTGAGTTGAATTGGCTAGTCCCTAGCAAAACATCTTTGTCATGGAGGTGTCATTAAATATTTTCTTCTTAAATTGTTTCTTAAGTTTAGAATCTAGTACAATTACTTCACTTGCACGTAGACTGGGTAATGGATCTTTGAAGAAAACCAATAAGCATTTTTTGTCTACTAAACCCTTGGACAGTTAATTGGGAGTCAGGCATGCTATCTTCTATTAGATCCACCTTATATTTGTGAGAAGCAAGTAGAGAGACTACTGGTGCGCTAAGTCTAGTGCAAGGACTCTTAAGTTCTGGATAATTAAATGATGATACCTCAGAGTTAGGCATAGTTTTCGCTCTCTGTTCCTACGTGCAAACATTGTGTGAATTCCGAAGAGTCACCAAACAAGGCAGATACATAGAGATTGGGTCTTAATACAACTTTGACTATGGTGGATGGTTATGATTGTCTTTCATAGAGTCCTCGGCTGAAGGAGGGTAGTAATGTCAAAGGTTAGAAATACGATTGTCCTATCCATCCTTTCCTAGTGCCGAGAGTTGGTACTTCCACCAAATAAGCTACACAATATCCTCTTGACCATCATCATTCCTAATAATGCCTCATAAATAAAAGTATGCATCATTTTGCATTGGTAGTTGAAAAAAAAAAAGCAAAAAGAAAAAAAACAAGAAACATTTATATTTAGAATATTAAAAAAAAGAGAGAGAGAAAAGAAAAAGAAAAGAGTTCAAGTTTATAGTTTTATCTTCGTATCATTTTTCATTATGTGACAATGTTTCTGAGGCAACAAAAACACCCATCGCAATCCACCAAATATAACCCATACCTACTTTTTAGTATTTTTGATCGCCCAAATACTAGCTGAGGACCTTTAACTTATTTGTAGGGTTATCAGGGCTTTACTTGAAGTGTAAATGCCATGTGACGCCACCAAACAGTGAGTACATTTACAAAATCTGGTGAGATTTGTGATCTCAGAAAGAAAAGAAGGAAAAGAGTGAGGACAAAGGAACATCAAGAGAGCACAGTTGTTTGGCCTCTCTCTGAGTTGACTTGTTTGATAGTCTGGAGAGTTAGAGTCTGCAGTACTAGACTACAGGTAGCACTAGATGAGTGTGAGCCACCAAATATAAATCTATTCAACTCAGTATCTCCTACCTAAGCCAAAGAGCCAGGGTCAAATTACAGATTATTTTCTACTTTATCCCCGAAGGAAGTAGTTGCCTATCCCGATAGAATTTTATTAAGGGTGCAGTGCGAACTATAAATGTAAGTTAGCTTTTCACTTGGATTCATTACCTAGGCTACTATCACTTCACATTAGTCTAGATATCTAAATTTTTGGAATAAGGGAAGAAGAAATCTTTTGATTACTTTCATTATTTTTCACTTTTTACTCGGGACTAGCAAAATTTAGGCACGGGGGCATTTGATAAGTCCACTTTTGTGGACCATTATTTGGCTTAAGTACTCTTTAATTAATTATCCTTAATTATTAATTAAGTAGGAATTAAATGGTAATTTACCTTAGCCTACATTTAATTTTATGCTCTAATTTTATATTTAAGAACATATGTTGTGATAATATAATTTATTTTATGAATGCAGGCTGGGTACAAGAGTTCACGTGACATTTCTACGTTTATAAGACGTCTGGATATAAGTATGAACATCTGAGAACCTCCATCATGGACTCATTGTAATCCACACTTTTTAAGACGTCTAGACTGTTTATTGGATGTCTGATAGAGTACAGCCAGAACTTATCTTCTATTCCAACCACTCACGATCTTCGCCGAGTGGTTGGAGAAGTCAGTGGCTGAAGAGAAACAGACAGAGAGTTTTCTTTTAAAAAGCCATGCCATCCTCCCCACTAGATAATCTCCCATCCGGCCCCCTTGCAGGGATCTTCTCCATCCTCCTCCATCGCCTACACTGTGGAACCTACGTACACCATGAAACAAGCCTGCATCATGGACTTCGCATGCTCTGGCGTGCCCCCAATGCCGCCAATCATGTGTGCACTGTGACAGGGTGCACACCATTGCCATCACCTAAACGCATCACCTTCATCTTCTTCCTCTTCTTTCTCTATGTGACCCACCACCACCAACCCACTACAACTCAACCCAAGACCACCGCCTTCCCATTGAAAACCCAACATCTCCTCCTTGCCACAGACACACACATCACCACCAAAACCCCCTTCAGTCGAGGAACATCACCGCGCACCGCCACGCAACCCACCTGCAACTCAACAAGGGAACCCAAAGTCCCACCGACCACCGTCGTTCATAGTCACCACCATCGGCCATGTCCCTCACTACCAACATCACCAAAGTGCTCGCCTTGACCTCCGTCGACCCACGCCACCAGAGCCAACATCGATAGCCCACGCACACGCATTGGAAACCCGCCATTAACAAGCTTCTCCTCCACCAGCCGGCCACCTCCAGCCTTCTCCGTTGATGCCGCGACCTCCATCGGATCGGCCTCATCTTCGTCAACCTCCCTCGCACGTCAGTAGCCCATTGACGCTCCTTCACACATGAGGAGGAGAGAGGAGAAATCCTCTATTTTGCTTCGCATTAATATTTACACATAATGCCATTGTGACTTGCACTGTTCATTTAGTTATCCAATTATTATATTCAGACAGATTTGCATGAATGTTTGTCATGTTTATTTGAATAGTGAATAGTTGCATTTATCCCTTAACTAAATGAGTATGGAATATTGGCTATAGGGAATAGATTCGATTTTGATTTATATTGATGATATTTGTCAATATTAATATCATGATTCACGTGTTTCCATTGTGGTGATTTTGCATGTGCACCCTTACATTATTGATTAATTATTTTAAATGAGAACTTATGTTGAAAATAAGTTACACTAGTTAGCATGCGCACGCATTGAGTTTCCCAAATAAATGAGGCACCATTCACTAGTTTAATAGGCTAATTCCCCCCTATGGAGATGACCTAACTATTTTTTTGGTTAGATTTTTGAATATTAAATGTTTTGAAAAGCGATTTTCTACCACACAATGAACTATAATGACACATCATTTTATGTTAAAGTTTTCAACGAAAATGAAGATCACTCTTTCACTGATATTGTAAACTACTTGGTTATGGGGAAAGTCCCGCCAGATTGGGCGACTTCCAGGTGAGACAAATTGATTGCAAAGGCCAAGTACTATATCTGGGAGGAACCATACCTCTTCCACATTGGCAATGATCAGGTGATCCGAAGATGCATTCCTGACAACGAGGTCAATGATGTGATCTCATTTTGTCATGACTAGGCTTGCGGTGGCCATTTCTCTGGGCGTAAAACCGCAGCGAAAATTCTCCAATGTGGGTTCTTTTGGCCTACTTTGTTCAAAGATGCACTAACGTATTGTAGGGCATGTGCTCATTGTCAAACCCTTAGCAACATGGGCCTGTGGGATATGATGCCCTTAAACCCGATTATTGTGTGCGAAATCTTTGACATTTGGGGAAATGATTTCATGGGACCCTTTCTCGTATCTAACGGCTTTGAGTATATTCTACTTGCTGCTGATTATGTCTCTAAATGGATCGAAGCTATCCCCATAAGAACTAGTGATCATAAAGTTGTTCTCCGATTTATCCAGGAGAACATCTTTACCAGATTTGGGGTTCCTAAGGCCATTATCAGCGATGGTAGGTCTCATTTTAACAATGTGCACTTCCAGTCCCTGATGAAAAAGCACAGGGTGTCACATCGTATCTTGACTTTTTACCACCCCTAGACTAATGGACTGGCAGAACTGTCGAATTGAGAGATCAAGAAGATCCTTCATGTCATTATTCGGCTTGATAGGAAGGACTGGTCTATTCGCCTTCCAGAAGCCTTGTGGGCCTATAGGACCGCCCACAAGACCCAATTAGGCATGTCTCCCTTTAGATTAGTGTACAAAAAGGCGTGTCACCTTCCCGTCGAGATGGAGCACAAGGCTTATTAGGTAGTACGAAAGTGCAATCTAGATCTGATGAAGGCTGGAATACACCATTGGTTGCAATTAAGCGAGATCAAGGAACTACGCAATGATGCATATGAGAACTCGTGTAGCGGGTTAAAAACTTCCATGACAGGCACATTGTACAAAAATCGTTCCATCTTGGTCAAAAAGTCTTACTCTTTGATGCCAAACTCAAATTGTTCTAGGAAAACTTAGATCAAAATGGATTTGACCATTCTTGGTAAGACGAATCTTTGGAAATGGAGCAGTCAAAATTAGTGAACTCAACCATGATTCTGAACCTTTTGTCATGAACGATCAAAGACTCAAACCGTTCGTCAAACTCACTAACTTAAACTTGGCTGCTATCTCTTTTGATCTCCATTCTCCCTGAGCATATTGCGCCAGGCTGATGGCATTAAACTCAGTGCTTAACGAGAGGCAACCCGTCATCTTTTCGAAAAACCCAAAACCCTTCTTGACACATCCCATGCTAAACTCACATTGCACTTTAGGGTTCATCCATTAGAACAGCCGACCCCACCTCTGGTACCTGTACCAGAGCTTGAAATCGTCCGCAACAGTCACCCCGACCCATCCACCAACCTAAACTTGTTCTAATGTACGATCTAAGCTGAACTCGAACCCACCTAATTTACAATGAAGACATTGCAAATCGTAGACTTGGGGGGGTACTAAAGTGCAAAATGCTGTGAGAATCACTTCACAAGAAAGGATTTCATAAAAAAAAAACATATTCCAAAAAATACAAAAAAAAATTAAGAAAAAAGAACAAGAAATGGAGAAGGGAGGAAAATTTGAAAGATCAAATTGCATATCATTCTTGAGGAAAAAAAGTGGAGGTGATTTAAAATGTCAAAAAGGAGCATAATTTGAAACAAAAAGAGATAGTCATTAGTAAAAGATTAAGGAATCTACTTAGTTCTAGACTAAATCAAAAGAAAAAAATAAAAACAAAAAGTGCTAAGAAACACAAAGGTTGGTATGAACTCTGATTTTAGGCCTCTTGGGCTTGTGTTTAGGCTTAAAAATTCAAGTATTCGTAAAGATCTGGATAGTTCTCAAAGGGTTGAGGAAAATGAGAAGCTTAAGTATTAGGTCTAAGGCTTAGGGATTATTTGGCCTCGTTGACTGACCTCTGGTTTGTGGGACTCGGTAATCTAAGCATCCTAATCCATGCACAGTCTAGTTTAGTACGCTTAATTATCAAAATCATGCAAATGTGTTAATTCTATTATGAAATGCTACCTATATTAAGAGCGGTTAGTCAATACAAGTTGATTTGGAAGAGTTCCCAATGCGGAGAGGTGGGAAATTCTCCTCGAAGATGCTTAATAACATACCGTCTCCTCATTGCTTGTCTCCTACAATATCTAAATATCCTACCGGGGGCATGTAAGCACCTTGTGCTGATTCAGGTGCCATAGGCAGGATTATCCTAAAATGTTGATTACCATGGCATGAATTTAGCTACAGAACACCATGGGTAGCACTATCTCGAAGTGTCAAAAGCCAGGGTTCTAGGGGTTGCCATAGGCAATGCTATCTCGAAGCATGCATTGCCAGGGACCCTGCAAGGATTGATGGTGGGAGCTAGGAATCCGATACAGATCGTGCTGTGAAGCCAATCCGAAGCTAGAAATAAAGAAAGAAAATAGAGAGAAAACTCTCCAAAAATAAAAACATCTTCTATCTCTCTCTTATAAAAATGCACTGCAAACTGAACCGGGACTAAACATGTTTTAAGCACGAGTGCTTTAACCATGGAGTTCAACGAACCTTAGGTTAGTTCCTGTGGGCCTTAGAAACCTTCGCGGCAAACTGAGACCAGAGTTATTTTTGTCCGAATCTTGATTGGTACTTGAGTACCTCTAGGCCTACTATTGGCATTCTGACCTAATCTACAAAAGAAAGCACACAACAAAAATCTGAGCATAAAAAGGCATGGTTTAGAATTTGAGTTAATTCCATGAGATTTTGCTAAGGGACTAGCAAAAGCTAGGTATGGGGATATGATGGGAACACCATCAGGAGCTATAACTAGCTCAATTTGATTTGATTAAGTCATTAAATGCTCCTGCATAACCATCACAACGCCATAATACATTGCAAATCCTTTCAGAGAGAAATACAAGAAACCAAGGTTAAAATTGTAATTTTACAATCATATCTTGAATACAGAACAATCACGGGATTTCTTAGGGGCTAATTAAGGGTCAAATTGTCTTAAGAGTCTAACAAATGGGTTAGTATAGATAGAAAAGGGTTTTCGTGTGTTTTAAGAATTAAATGACTTCCGAAATCCTAAAAACAGACCCTCTTAATTAACTGAGGTTCTGGTCAGGATAAAATTCACCTAAACCCTCTAAAATTCATATAAAAATATTCTCTAGGGTTTGGTACCTTCAATTTGACCATTAGAATTTGTCTTGACCCAAAATAGAGTCTTAGATAAAAATTTGCCTTAATTTTGGTAATTATGCAAATTATCCAGTCAAACTAGGTCAAAACCAAAATCTAACTTTACCATTGAATTCCTTAGGTCCAAATTAGTTCTGTACCAAAATTTGGGCCCAATCTGAGATCATCTTAACCTAGTTTGCAATTTAGTCATGCCTGACTCTTTTATCTCACACATATGCTCCTAACTTTTGAATCCTTTGCATTTTGGTCCCTATCTTTATCATCAATTTCACAAATAGGTCCCTACTGCCATGAAATCCTAATCCTACAAACTCTGGCGACCTTAAGTTGGCAAGATCTTTGTGATTTCTTGATGAATCCCTCTCAAATTTGAAAGGAAAACTCGTTAAGTAATTGTCTTCCAAATGAGCCTATCTAAGGATCCTAAATCTCCCTTGAATCCTCATGCGAATGATTTGATTGAATGATTATCCTACGCTGGCAAGGAGTTAGGAGTTTCTAGGCTTGTTTCCAAGCTTAGAACTCCATCTAGAGCCCTATTAAAAGACCTTCGTGGCCTTGCGCATCCTGTCAGCAAAGTTTGGTGAGTCAACCACCTCTAATTCTCCTCCTTCGGCCACCAAAACCCTTGCTCTAGTGGCCTCCTCGATTCTCCTCCTCTGGCCATCCAACTACCAAATTGGTTGACTTATTGTGCTCCTCTCTTCGCCGTGACCCTCCCTGGACAAAGGGAGGGAGTATCCTGCCTACTTCATTGTCGTCATCTCGCCGTCTTCTCCTTCTCTAGCATCGATCTACAACAATCGGCCACCTTCGCCTCCCTACCTTGTCGCCAAGTATCTCTATCCCTTTCTCTCTCCTCAACTTCTTTTTCTCGCACTCACAACTCACGCACAACCGTCGTATCACCCCGACCACCTTCTCCTTCTTCTGCTCCAGCCACATCTCTGGCGAAGCGCCTCCACCGCTCCACACCTCCATCCTCTTCGCCACTGACTCCAAGAGCTCTATCATGTTCCAGAGAGCAAATGCCCTCTAGTTATTGAGGCTATTGGCCTCTCCTCAGTGCCACCAAACACCACCACCTACGCACCACCTTCTCGAGGTCATCAGGCCTCCACCTTCACTCGCACCACAGGCTGCAACCACCACCTCACTCACCACTCCACGGCGATCCTTCTGAGCCTATTTGACATGGGCGCAAAGTTGTTCCCATGATTTCAAGTATCGCCCATGCCACCACCATTAACGAAGCTCCACGCACACCTTGACGAAGGTGTTCTTGTGTTGGACATCCTAGGCATCACCTCTAGGTGGTGCGGGACTACGTGCTCCAGACACCCAAGTCCCTAATTGGAGACCCCGAGCTCATCAACTGTTCCAATTTGGTGAGGGAAATCCACTGCCAGCTGCACAAAGAATAGGGGGACAACATAGTCCCACATCAAAAACAAACAAAGCCTCCGCAGGGTTTAAATTGCTTTTGTGTTGGTGGCTTATTGCCTCAGCACGCACAGGGGGTGAGGTCCCCACACACACGCCTCACGCACACCCTCGCCTACGCTCATGCCTCGTGGGCCTGGGCCTTGGTCCATTTAACCGGATACCCAGGTCTCTTCTAGTTCGCCTAATTCTGAGGGAGAAAGAAGAGAAAGAGAGAGGGGAGGGGGGCTTTTGCTCTGCCACTTCCTCTCAACACGTAGTGATCTTTGAGGGAGGCCTTTGCCTCTGCTGGTGTTGCTAAGCTCTGCTAAGCTCTGTGTTTTGCCTTCTCTGGAGCTTAAGGAGGCAGAAGAAGAGAGAATGGGAAGGAAGGGTCGTCTAGTTGAGAATTCCATTGTCTGATCTCTAAAGGGAGTGCACTATGCAATTATCCTACGTGGATTTAAATTGATTGATGCTGTTGAGATTTTGATATTATTGTAATTAGGGTAATTGGTGATTCAAATCACCATTTTACCCTAATCTTTTTGCACTTTATTACTAAGCTTCATCACTATATCATTTTTTATTAATTTTTGGATTGAAATTGCTCATATTTTTTATTGAAATTATGATCTTGAGATTCATATTTGCCACTTGCTCCCTGTGTTCGACCTGGAATTTCCATTCAAGTATAAATATTATTTGTTTTTCGCACTGATTTAATCTATACTACAACGCATCGATTTTAAAAATCCAATTCAGAGCAATAAACACAGGCATGCATGTAGCAACTAAGTAGATCTACATTGGCTACTCTATTTTCATTAATTTTGGGGTAATAAGTTTAGTTGAGCTTAAGCATGTAATTCTCATCTCAAGTAGTTATTGATAGTGAAATTCATCATAATTTTGGAGAGTATCATGTCATAGTATAGCGGCAAAAATCAAATCAACATTTAAATTTGTAAAACTCAAAAAGTTGTGAGTTCTGAGGTTGTTTGTAGGGAGCAAGTATAACAATTCAATCCAATAATCGCATAAGCAATGAGCACAATAATTAATCACAAAATAATATGCAATGAATCAGTCTACTAAAAAGATATTCAATTGAATCAAGAATGTATCTCATGAGTCAAGGACAAAAATATAAAGAGGATCTTTAAAATGGTGATTGGAACCACTAATTAAGTCCTACAACTACGCACAATTCCCAAGTCAATTTCTCAATAGTAGCCCAATATCAGTAACTCAATTCCACGATCAGACGTCAGAAACAATCTCCAGACAACTTAACTATCATGCTTGGAGCACCTCTCAAATTTTACTTAAGTGTAGGCACGGATCCCAAGAATCTACAGTACAAAACCCCCTCCTTCCCTCAGAATTTTCTTCTCTCTATCCGTAGAATCAGGTCAAGGAATATTCGAGTAACCAGATCCATGTCCAGGCCCGCCGACGTGCGGTGGTGGGCGAGGGTGCATATGTAAGGAGGGACCTCACCCCGAGCTTTTAGGCAAACAGCTAGTGTGTAGAATTCAATTTGTACGTGTTTTTGTTTTATCCCTTTATGATGTGGGACTAAGAGTCCCTCTCCTTCACACGTATGCTTGCAGCAGAGGTTACTCGAGGAATTGAGGCTATTACTGGTTTTCGTTCCTCAATTGCTACTTCCAATAGCTTCATGAAGTGACTCCACAACCATTGGGAGTGGTGGTGAGGTAGTTAGTGGATGAACAACGGTTGACAAAGTCAAAGAAGATGGCCGGTGACGGTGGCGGCAACCTGCAAAGAAAACACAGCCTATGACCCAATCAAAATGATAAGAAGATCGTCGAGATGCGAAGAGTGTGTTGGTGGTGGAGATTCGATGGTTGGTACGATGTCATGGCTGGACGAGCTCGAGAATAGTGGTGGGTTATGGGTTTGTCTGGTGTGTGGATCTATACATCAAAACTCTCAATTTCTTGAGGGCTTTTGATCTACAGATCAAAAGGAAGTGGTGATGGTGGTGTGTGGTTTTGTGGCGTGGAGCATTGGCGTGAGCTCGCCAAAGCTTTTGCTGGAGCTGAAGAAGATGAAAAGAGAATAGTGGTAGGAAGGCTCTAAACCTAAGTTTAAGTGACCTAAGAGAATCTAGGAAGGAAGAGGAAGAAGAAGAGGGGCTTATCGAGGGATGAGGTGGTGAGGCACATCGGCATTAGCCGGTCAAACACGAGGAAGACAGGAACGACGGTGAGAGAATCGATGATGAAGGTGTCGGCGACGCCCTTGCTTTGGCTGGAAAGGCACGAGAAAGAAGAGGGGAAGAATGTGAGCCTTCCAATTTGACGATTGGTTGGTCGGAAGAGGGAGGTGGAGGAGGTTGCTGGAGCCAAAGACAATGATGGTCGGAGGAGGGGTAGGTGGAATTACGATCAAATCTTGGCTGAGGGAGACGTGGGAACATCCTAAAACCAATATAGGCAATGATTTGGACCACTAATTCAAGGAATTTGTGAGATTAACTCACAATTTCGATAATTTGAGATCCTTAAAATCTCGAGCTCACCGTCGGTCAAAGGTCCAAACTAGGATCTATGGCTAGGTTCATTTGATTAGGAATCTTCTCAAGATCAATCCCTCCAAATTTGAAGGGATTTTACTTAAGATTGAAGGAGAAATCCTTAGTCAAAGTTTAGTGGTGTTGGGTTTTGATCCTGTCGATACTGTCCAAGCAGCATGGACCTTTCTGTGAAGACGACGACAAAGTTAGGAACCTATATGCAATAATCTTGAAACCTAGGGGTTTAGATGTGAGAAAGAGAGGTTTTAGGAGCTAAAATGCAAACTAAGTCAAGATGGACTTTAATTGGGCGTAAATTTTGGTGTTAACCTAATTTTGACCCAAGAAAACTAATGGTGAACTTGGATTTGAGTTTTGATCACGTTTGACTGGATAAATTGCCCAAGAGCCCAAACTAGGGTAAATTCCCGTCTGAATTTCTATCCTTGGTCAAAATGGGTTCAGATGGTCAAAGTGAAGGTACCAAACCTAATAGAATATTTTTCCATGAATTTTACAATGTTTAGATTAATTTTATCTTGACCAGAACCCTTTCAATTTAAGTGACGCTGATAACTAGGGTTTTTAGTGATATTTAAATCTCCAAAATGCGTGAAACCCTGATTCAGTCAGTGTGAGCCCACTTCTTGGATGTTTAAGTTCATTTGAGCGTAAATTCACCCTTGATTAATCTACATTAATGGTGGAATGGTAAAACAGTAGAATTAACCCCACTTTTTTGACTTCTCAAAACAGTTTAATGTAGAATTGTGACCCTCAGACGATCATTTAGGAGCACTTACCATTTGAATCTGGTTAATTTTTGCTAGTTAGGACTCATGATGGTGTTACCATATACCCCCATGCCTAGCTTTTGCTAGGCCCTAGCAAAATCCTATGGACCAAACCAGATCTCTAAGCTGAATTTTAACCATCAGGATGCCCTACTGAGCTGCATCCTAGAAATTAGATCAAAATACCAACAATAGGCCTAGAGGTACTCAAGTACCAGCCAAGATCCAGACCTGATTAGCCTCAACCTTGGCTCTGTCATGAAGGCTTCTACGGCCTGCAAAAACTTCCTAAAGGTTCGTTGACCCCAGTGGTTAAGGCACTCTTACGTATTTGTAGCAAGTCTAGGTTCAGTTTGCCAGTGCATATTTGATAAGAGAGATAGAGAGGGATATTTATTTTGAGACATTTCTCTCTTTTCTTTTAATATTCCCCTAAATCCAACATCGGATTAGCCCTAAACACGATCTGTATCAGATTCCTTATCCTTACCATCAATCCTCGAAGGGTCCCTAGCTTTCGATGCATCGGGATAACACCGCCCATGGCCACCCCAGAACCTTGGCTTTCGACACTTAGGGATAGTGCCACCCACGACATTCTGTAGTTAAATTCAGGCCCTGGCAATCGACATTTCAAGATAATCTCACCCATGGCAACCCAAACAATATAAGGTGCTTACATGCCCCCGGTAAGATATTTAGATATTCTATGAGACAAGCATCGAGAAGATGATATGTTACTATGCATCTTCGAGGGGAGTATTTTTCATTCCACCTCTCTACACTGGGAACTCATCCAATCAACTTGTGTCTTTGAATTGCTCCTAAGCTAGATCTTCGATAAAAGAGTTTCAGAGCAGAACACTTTTAGCATTATTCTTCATTAAGAGCACTGACCAGACCGGGGTGTGATTTTTGGGTGCCTAGGTTACCAATTCCCACAAATCAAAGGGTAGGCAATGAGGCCAAATAATCCCTAAGCCATAGACTTAATACATCAACCTCGCACTTTCCTCAACCTCTTGAAGATTAATCTAGATCTTAACAAATACGTGAGTGTTTGATGAGAACCTCATCATGAGCCCTAACTAGCTCATTTTAACCTAAGAAAGAGAATAATAGATCCTAAATAACCTAGAGAAGGGCCTAATTCAAGGAATTAATGTTTTGAGAAGAAAACATGAAACAAAGGTTAAAACTGCAATTTTGCCATTGCAGTACATAAACAAGATTTCTTAGAGGAAAAACATAGGTCAAATGGATCAAATAAGATAAAGAGTGGGTTGGTTCATTTAGAAATGGGTTATTGTGCAATCCAAGAATTAAATGACATTTTGTAACCTTAAAACAGATTCACTTAATTCAGCAAGTTTCTAATTAGAATAAAAATCAACTAAACCCTCTAAAATTCATGGAAAAATATCCCCTAGGGCTTAAAACCTTCAATTTAGCCTTTGAAACCTATTTTGACTTAGATTGGGGTCCTAGCTCATTATTTGACCCAATTTTGGTTTTTGTGTAAAATGTCCAGTCAAACATAGTCAAACCTAAAATCCAACTTCACCATTGGATTCCTTAGGTCCAAATTTGATTTGTACCAAAATTTGGACCTAAGGGGAGGTCATCTTGACCTACTTTGCAAAATAGTCCACCCAATTACATTCTGGCCCCTAACTTTTGAAAACTCTTGCGTAGACCCCCCTAACTTCCTCACCACTCTTACAATCAAGTCTCTCCACCATTAATGGGGAGAAATCCTACTTCGACGAGGAATGGAGGGGGATTACTCCCTGATCCCTCAGAGATCTCTTAAATTTGGAAGGGAGATTCTTTGAGGAATTCCCTTCCATTTGAGCTTGATTTCAATCTTTGATTTGCACCCAATTGCTTGTGCGAACACACGAGAGATTTGGGTCTCCAGCTGTTTCCATCTCCGGTGAGGTCTCTTGTGATTGGAAGCTTGTCTTCTAAGCATAAGAACCCTACCCGCAACTATAAAAGGATCCTCACCTCCGACCACCTTTTCAACTCAACTTGGTAAGAGAATCACCCCAATTTCGTCTTCTCCTCCGGTCAGGAGTCCAATGAGCTCCGGCGAGCCTCCCTCCTCTTTCTCGTCGCTCTGCCACACTACTAGTGGCAAAGCTGCCTTCACCATCTTCCTCCACGTCGTGCAACACCCGCGCGCACGCCTCTAGCCCCTTCGTCGTCACCGCTCTCCCTCCACTGGACATCATCTTCTCCGGCAACAGCAGGTACCGCTAGTTGCCACCTCTCCCCCTTTGTCCACTTAGTTAGGTTGGAATTACTCCTCTCTATCCCCTCTTCAATTCCCCCCTTTCTATTTCCCCTTTTCGACCTCTCACAGCCACTGTCCACCTTCATCTTCTCCATCTCTGGCTACCCACTGGCGAGGTGCTTCCACTGCTCCACACCTCCACACGTCTCGCCAGACACCTCACTACCTCCGCCATCATCCATTGATCACCTTTCGCCCATCCATCGACCACCATCACCTCCCTAAACATCCCTTGACCAAACCCATAAGCACAGCCACAGGGTGACCTAGGCACGCATGCCTAGGCTACCCCACGGCCTGCCACCCACTGTTTCACCTTCGCCAAGACATGGTGAAGCTCCTTAGGTGTTTTAATGGGGCCATGAGGCCGTACTTGTGTGTTTCAGGTTCGGCTTCCATTCCGCCATTGACGCACGGAGCGAGCTTTCTTGCAAGCATCATCCCAGGTTGCTGCACTCCAGGCAAACCAGGCCAAGTGATGCGCGATGTGGGCATGCACGTCTCCAACCAAGTGAGTGGCTCTGTAAGGATCCTTGCTGCCCTAATTAAGCAAGAACTTCCCGTAGGCGCGAGCGAAGAAACGAGTGGGACATTTAGTCCCACCTCGTAAACTCAGAGGTGAGTGGCAATAGTTAAATTGAATTTGTGTTTTTAGTTGTCTGCCTCAAATAACACAGGGGTGAGGTCCCTCACCCTCACTCGCTCACACCTCGTCCGCGACCTACCCCGATAGACTTGGCACCCGACCCGGTTACCTAAACCTAGCACACCTCGCATATCACACCCACGTCAATGTGCCTTGACCCGGGCACGCACCCGACCCGATTACCCGGCTCTGGGAGAGCATACTGAAGAGAGAAATACAGAGAGAGATGCGAGGGAGGGTAGAGGGTAGGTTTTGCTTCTGTGTGCATGCACAGGGAAGAAGAAGAGAAGAAGGATGAGGAAGGTGCAGCTGAGGCAAAGCTGAACTGGGAAGGAAGGATACTTAGCCGTGGAAAGGAAGAAGGAAGGCCAAAGGGAAAGAAGAAAAAGAGGAGAGCTAAGGTTGAAAGAAAATCAAGGCTAGAAGCCAAGGAAGGAAAAGGAAGAAGAAGAAAGGCAAATGCCAAGGGAAGGAGCAGCACTGTAGTAGAGGTGCGGCTGAAGAAGAAAGAAGAAATAAAGAAGGAGAAAGGCAATGCTAGGTAGTAAGTAGAGGAGCGGTTGAAGAAGAAGACAAGCAGAGACAGAAAGAGAAAATCAAAGGCAGAAGGCAGAGGAAAATAAGAAAGAACAGAACTAAAGAGAAAGAAAGAAGAAGAAAAGAAAGAAGAGAAAGTAGCAAGAAGAAGAAAATAAGAGGCTATCATTTAAGTCGTTTGATTATAGAATCTGACGTCCAATTCTTCTTTTTTTTCTACAATTTTGACTCTTAAATTCTTGCATTTATATTCTGAATTAAGTTTTGAGTAACTCTAAAGTGTTCAATTACATTATTGAGATTAGTGAGTAAATTCCATTTGCTTCCGGTGTTCGACCTCGGATACTTAGGTTTTCGAGTAATAAATTCTTATTTGTTTTCAAGGCGATTTCGTCTATACTACAATGCAACATCTTTTAAAACCACAATCTAGCCTCGTCAACATTTTGGCACCGTTGCCGAGGAGCAACACACAATTTATCACTAGTCTCTACATTCTTTTTGACTATATTGAGTAATAACTTGCCCAATTTATTTTATTGTGATCTTGCTAGGTGTTTCAAGAGAAGAAATCTCCCATGCAAGTCATCCTCTCCAAGGTAGGTAACCTCTCTTCTTCTGTAAAATCCATCGCCTAACCCTTGAAAGACAAAACGAAGAAACCAACTTAGGAATCAATTGCCTTCTTTTTATAGTAATTACCATATTTAAGGCAAAGGTTTCCTGATTTTACGAAAATTTTTTAAAACTTATTGAAGTGGAAGCAATTTCTTAGAGATCCTATCCCACAAAATTCCTGTGCCTAATAGAAATCACGCTTAATCTCTGTGGACAACACACTTCTTGTTTTTGAGTCCAAAGAGAACTTTTGTGAAAAAGAGGATTGGAAATGGAACCAAATTAGGGTATCAACAGTAGGGTTTTTGGAGTGCTAGTCACACATGCCTGGTTAAAAGGAAATAAACCCTCCCGCACCGGTGTGCTACCCAAGCCCTTGATTGAAGAGGTCTAAACAAGACAAACCCTAACAATTGAGCTCTAATAGCACTTGAATCTTAAAAATCTTGGACCTAATAAACTAGGAGTTAAATCAGGATGATCTTTAGGTCCCAAGCCTAGAATCATTCTACCATCTTTAGGACAGGTCAGGTGAAGTTGATCTCGTGGGTGAACCAACCTCCAAATTAGGTCACAAAACGAAAAATTTTAAAGTTCAAGTGAAAACCCTAAAAGCACCTTTGAACTTAAAAGTGGTAGACTTAAGAGGTCAAGGTCCCCATCCTGGTCTACCTGGAATCACAATGACAAGAGAGGTCAGGTGGGGGAAACCCTGTAACCCATGGGGATGCTCTACCATGTAGGGGTCTTTGTGGGGCTCTCCCTCTTTGGCTGCCCAAGTAATTCTTCGGTTGATGACCTTCTGATCCAGGGGTATCATCTGCCTCAAACCTCCATAGTCATCCAAACATCTTTGGGTGCCTCAATTGGGTCAAAAACTTCTCCAGTCCCTCATCTCCTTTCTTTAGAGCACACACATACATTTTCAGTGGGACTCTTTATTCAGATCTATTCGCTTCACAACTTGATTCTACATCATGATTCAAACTCTAATTCTACATCTTGATTCCACCACCTGATCCAAATATGTAGCCAAACCACTTAGGACCACCATTCAAGAAACCTAAATATCGAAGATCCATGAGATAGGATGATTGAGGATGCCCTAAAATTCTATGAAAAAGAAGACAAAACCTCAACACCAGTAGAAAACATTCAAGTTGATGTGCCAACAACCACAACCTTCATCATAACCTGTATCCAAGTGTTATTAGCAGAAGCCACAAAAGGGTCAACCCGAGACATGCTCATCATAGGATACATTGAGATAGAAAAATTACACAATTTGGAATACCTTCAATGCATAACAAATCCTGTACGTTGGGAACAACACCAAGATGATCTTGAAAAATAGGAGGAAATGATGAGATTAATGAAACAAATTATCGACCAGAAATACCCGTATATGCCACAACCAGAGGATGAACCATCTTGGAACAACATTGAGGATCAATCTGATTTCCCAGATCTCGGGTTTGAGGCACAGAATGGTTGTGGAGTCCCAACCCAGATGAAGTACAATGTGCCTAATATTGAAGAAGGTTGGGAAGTTCCAATTGCAGGAGAACACAATGTTGAGCCAACCCTAGACCATGAATCACCAAGCGTAGAATTCCAAAACTCCTGCAATCATGAGATTAGAACTGAACTTCTCAAGGGTGTAAATTCCACCCCTTATTCTGATAAGGTGACCCTCGAAGGTTATTCGGACCTAGATTCTAGTGATTCAACCCACATCCTAAGCCCAAAATCTAGATCTGAAACATATTGGAAAGCTTTCAAGGCCCCATATAAGGATGATCAATTTTTTTAATGAAGAATATGATTTTGGGCCTCTATTTGATGAAAATATCTCACCAACATCCTTAGAGAAACCAATCGATTTTTTGGAAGTCATGCCAATTTATGATACAGAAGCTGAGGAGTTGGACGAGTGTGGTTTCAATTGGGTCCGTCCTACCAGCTTGGAACTTGAGCCTCTACCAAATAAGGACACCTTTTTAAGCTCAGAATTGACACCTAGGCTAGACCCCAATCAAGCTGCTGAATCTACAGCATATGATTTATTCTATGGTGGAACTCATGATCTTGAATCTCATTCAGATATTGATTTTCGCAAACTCTTCGAAAATTTCGAATCTAACCATAACATCGGAGAAAATCTACTTCTTGCTTACAACAAGCCAATCTACGACCTCAGCTCTTATGACTCATTCTCTAACTCCAATTCTAAGGTCCCGATTCCTGAGATCACTAATTTCAGTTCAGGTTCCAGTAACATGGAATCATTTCTTTTCGATCCTCAGGAATCAGAACCAGTAAATGTCGAGAGTGATTGCAACCCAGAATACAAATCTTTTCTCGACTCTAATTTCCAGTATCCCATAGACACTCTCCAGGCATTCACTTTTGATTTTGAAAGTTACTATGAGGACTCTTTACATGAGACCACCTGTCATTCCTTTCTAGAAGAGCCCTCATACACAATTCTCATTGAAGCCACCTCTTCCACACATACAGAATCGATCAAAACCTGTTCTCAACCCCGACCCGCAACCAGACTTAATTTCTATTCTGATTCACCTCTCACTGAGCCATTTGTAGATGATTCAACTCCACATCTATACCGAGCATTGGGCATTGATCAGACTGAAAAATATGCTCCATCATTCTGTGATCTCCCCTGTAGGGTTTCCACACCATCCACTGATCATTTTTCGGAACCCTACTCTGACCAGGATGATTCGACTCAGCTTAAACCCAAGTTTTCACGTCCATCTCCATTCGAGCCACATTGCATATGGTGGGTTCCGCATCTGTTGATCTACATCTATTAATCCACCAGACTAACTAGGTTTGGGCTGCATCATCAGCCTGTTAATCTTAGCAAGCACCTGGTTGGACCAACTAGGCTCATAATCAAGGTGCTTGTTTAACAAAAATCCATTGATTTAACCACTCCCTCTCCATCCCATGTTCCGCTCGGCTGAAGGCATTGAATTTAGTGCTTAACGGGAGGCAACCCGTCATTCCAAAAATAGAGACCTGTTTGATTATCCATCTATACTCCACGTCTATTGCACCTTGAGTTCAGCCTTAGACAGTCAATCCCACCTCTGGTACACGTACCAGAGATTGAAATCGTCCGTACTAGTCCCTTCCCGACCCATTCACCCACCCGATGTATCCTGTTCTAAGTCCCTGAACCCAACACTGTTTCACACCCTCCGTTTACAATAAGGACATTGCAAAACTTAAGCATAGGGGGTGGTAAAGTGCATACATACAAAGACAAGAAAAGTCAGAAGGATTCTCACAAAAAAATTCACATATGTCAAAAACACAAAAAAAAAATGAAAAATTATGAAAAAGAACAAAGAAAATGGAGGGAGGAAATTTTGTGAGCCACATTATCATGAGGAGGAGAAAAAGAGCAAAATGACAAAAAGGAGCACAAAATGAAAAAGAAAAAGAGATAGTCATTAGTGAAAGATTAAGGAATTAACCGAAGTTCGAGACCTCATCAAGAAGATAAAGAATGAAAAGGTGCTAATGAGACACAAAAAGAGATTAGTAGGAATGCTGATCTTAGCCTTTTGGGCTAGACTCTTAAGCTTAAAAATTCAAGTATTCGCTAAGATCTGGATATTCCTCATGAGGTTGGGGAAAACGCAAAGCTTAAGTATTAGGTTTAAGGCTTAGGGAGTATTCGACCTTGTTAACTGACCTTCGGCTTGCAAGACTCGTTAACCTAAGCACCCCAACCCACACACAGCCTAGTTCAGTGCGCATAACTATCAAAATCACGCAAAAACGTTTTAATGTTCTGAACAAGTTGCCTAGATTAGGAGCGGCCGATCAACACAAGTTGATTTGGACGAGTTCTCAGCATGGAGATGCTGGAAATTCCCCTCAAAGATGCATAACAACATATCGTCTCCTCAGTCTTGTCTCTTAGGATATTTAAATATCCTACCGGGGGCATGTAAGCACTCTGCTGGTTCAGATACCATGGGCGGCATTATCATGAAATGTCAATTGCTAGGGTCTGGATTCGACCACGGAATGCCATGGGTGGAATTATCTTGAAATCTCGAAAGCCAGGGTTCTGGGGGTTGCCATGGGCAGTGCTATCACGAAGAATCGATTGCTAGGGACCCTTGAGGATTGATGATGGGGATGAGGAATCTGATACAGACCATGTTGAGAAGCCAATCCGAAGCTAGAAATAAAAATAAAAAGAGAGAGAAAACTCTCCAAACAAATAAATCCTCTATCTCTTTCTTACAAAAATGCACTGCAAACTGAACCTAAGCTAAAAATGTCTCAAGCACGGGTGCTTTAACCGCGAAGTCCAACAAACCCTAGGATAGTTTCTGCGGGCCTTAAAATCCTTCGCGGAGGACTGAGGCTAAAAGTGGGTCAATTCCAGATTTTTGTTGATACTTGAGTACCTCTAGGCCTATTATCAGCATTCTAAACCTAATCAAAAGAAGAAGAAAAGCACTTACCATAACTGGTGACAAAAACTCAGGGTCTAGAACAGAAGTTAAAACCTTGAAATTTTGCTAAAGGACTAGCAAAAGCCAAGCATGGGGATATGATGAGAGCCTCATCATGAACCCTAACTAGCTCATTTTGACCTAAGAAAGAGAATAATAGCTCCTACATAACCTAGAGAAGGGCCTAATTCAAGAAATTAATGTTTTGAGAAAAAAACATGAAACAAAGGTTAAAACTGTAATTTTACCATTGCAGTATAGAAATGGGATTTCTTAGAGGCGAAACATAGGTTAAATGGTCTGAATAAGATAAAGAGTGGGTTGGCTCAGTCGGAAATGAGTGATTATGCAATCCAAGAATTAAATGACATTCTATAACCCTAAAATAGACCCACTTAATTCAACAAGGTTCTGGTTAGAATAAAAATCAACTAAACCCTCTAAAATTCATGGAAAAATATCCCCTAGGGTTTTGAACCTTCAATTTGTCCTTTGGAACCTATTTTGACCTAGATTGGGGTCCTAGCTCATTATTTGACCTAATTTGGGTTTTTTGTAAAATGTCTAGTCAAACATGGTCAAACCTAAAATCCAACATCACCATTAGATTTCTTAGGTCCAAATTTGGTTTGTACCAAAATTTGGACCTAAGGGGAGGTCATCTTGACCTACTTTGCAAAATAGTCCACCCAATTATATTCTGGCCCCTAACTTTTGAAAACTCTTGCGTAGACCCCCCTAACTTCCTCACCACTCTTACAATCAGGTCCCTCCACCGTTAATGGGGAGAAATCCTACTCTGACGAGGAATGGAGGGGGATTACTCCCTGATCCCACAGAGATCTCCTCCTAGATTTGAAAGGGAGATTCTCTGAGGAATTCCCATCCATCTGAGCTTTATTGCAATCTCTTATTCGCACCCAATCTCTCATGCGAATGCACGAGAGATTCGGGTCTCCAACTGTTTCCATCTCCGACGAGGTCTCTTGTGCTTGGAACCTTGCCTTCCAAGCATAAGAACCCCTGCCAGCAACTATAAAAGGATCCTCACCTCCAGCCGCATCTTTTCAGCTCGACTTGGCTGGAGAATCACCCCAATTTCATCTTCTTCTCCTCCGGTCAGGAGTCCAGCAAGCTCTGACGAGCCTCCCTCCTCTTTCTTGTCGCTCTGCCACACTACTAGTGGTAGAGCCACCTTCACCATCTTCCTCCGTGTCATGCAACACCCGCACGCGCGCCTCTAGCCCCTTCGACGTCGCCGCTCTCCCTCCACTAGACATCATCTTCTCTAGCAATAGCAGGTACCTCCAGTTGCCACCTCTCCCCCTTCATCCACTTAGTTAGGTTAGAATTACTCCTCTCTATCCCCTCTTCAAATCCCCTCTTTCTATTTCCCCTTTTCGACCTCTCGCAGCCACTGTCTACCACCATCTTCTCCATCTCTGGCCGACCACCGGTGAGGCGCTTCCATTGCACCACACCTCTACATGTCTCACTAGACACCTCACTACCTCCGCCATCATCCATTAATCACCTTCCACTCATCCATTGACCACCATCACCTCCCTAAAAGTCCCCTGACCAAACCCATAAGCACGGCCACAAGGTGACCTAGGCACGCATGCCTAGGCCGCCCCGCGACCTACCCACCGTTTCACCTTCTCCAAGACACGACAAAGCTCCTTAGGTGTTTTAATGGGTCCATGAGGCCATACTTGTGCGTTTCAGGTTCAGCTCCCATTCCGCCATTGACGCACGGAGCAAGCTTGCTTGCGAGCTTCATCCCAGGTTGCTGCACTCCAGGCAAACCAACCCAGGTGATGCGCGATGTGGGTGTGCACGTCTCCAGCCAAGTGAGTGGCTCTGTAAGGAGCCTTGCTGCCCCAATTAGGCGAGAACTTCTCGTAGGTGCGAGCGAAGAAACGGGTGGGACATTTAGTCCCACCTCGTAAACTCAGAGGTGAGTGGCAACAGTTAAATTGAATTTGTGTTTTTAGTTGTCTACCTCAAGTAACACAAGGGTGAGGTCCCTCTCCCTCACTCGCTCACGCCTTGTTCGCGACCTACCCCTGCAAAGTTGGCACCCGACTCAGTTACCTAAGCCTAGCACTCCTCGCGCATCTCACCCACGCCGATGTGCTTGGACCCAAGCATGCGCCCGACCTGATTACCCAGCTCTAGGAGAGCATACCGAAGAGAGAAATAGAGAGAGAGAGAGATGCAGGGGAGGGTAGAGGGTAGGTTTTGCTTCTGTGTGCATGCGTAGGGAAGAAGAAGAGAAGAAGGAAGAGGAAGACACAGTTGAGGCAAAGCTGAGCAAGGAAGGAAGGATACTTAGCCGCAGAAAGGAAGAAGAAGGAAGGAAGGCCAAAGAGAAAGAAGAAAAAGAGGAGAGATAAGGCTGAAGGAAATCAAGGCCAGAAGCCAAGGAAGGAAAAGGAAGAAGTAGAAAGGCAGATGCCAAGGGAAGGAGCAGCACTATAGTAGAGGTGCAGCTGAAGAAGAAAGAAGAAATAGAAGAGAAAGGCATTGTGCAAAAGAGAAGGAAGAAAGGAAATGCTAAGTAAGAAGAAGAGGAGCGATTGAAGAAGAAGACAAGCAGAGATAGAAAGAGAAAATCAAAGGCAGAAGACAGAGGAAAATAAGAAAGAGCAGAACTTAAGAGAAAGAAAGAAGACGAAAAGAAAGAAGAGAAAGCAGCAAGAAGAAGAAAATAAGAGGCTATCATTTAAGACGTCTGATTATAGAATCAGACATCCAATTCTTCTTTTTTTTCTACAATTTCAACTCTTAAATTCTTGCATTTATATTGTGAATTAAGTTTTGAGTAACTCTAAAGTTTTCAATTACATTATTGAGATTAGTGAATAAATTCCACTTGCTCCCTGTGTTCGACCTCGGATACTTAGGTTTTTGAGTAATAAATTCTTATTTGTTTTCAAGGCGATTTCATCTATATTACAACGCAACATCTTTTAAAACCACGATCTAGCCTCGTCAACAGTGTTTAAGCCCTAAAATATGCCCAAGAGGCTTAAGGTCGATATCCATCACTTATCTCCTAAGATTTATCTCTTCAAGTCTTAATTCAACATCTGATCCAATTTAGAGCTTAGGTAAGTTCCATACTCAATTTTTCTCTATTTTTTCTTTTCTCCTCTCCTTCCTCAATGCAGATCTTTCAATTCAACTCACAAAATTGTCCTCCCCTTTTCTCCAATTTTTTTTTTGAATGAAATCCCTCCATGAATCAAATTTCACAGTGTTTTGCAGTTTAATACCGTCCCATGCATAAGATTTGCAATGTCCTCATTATATGTTAGGTGGGTTCAAGTTCATCTTAGATCATACATTAGAACAGGTTTGGGTGGGTGGTGAATGGGTCGAGATGATTGATGCAGACGATTTCAAGCTCTGGTGTGAATATTAGAGGTGGAATCAGTTGTTCTAATGGATGAACCCTAAAGTACAATATGACTTCAACTCAGAGATAGGTCAGAAGGGTTTCGGGTTTTTCAAAATGACATGTTGCCTCCCGTTAAGCGCTAAGTTTAATGCCATCGGCTGGGCGCAATGTGGCTCAAGGAGAATGGAAATCAAAAGATCCTGTAGCCAAATTTGAATCGGTGAGCTCAAGGAATGGTTTCAGTCACTGACCGTTCACAACAAATGGTTCCGAGTCATGCCTGAGTTCATTGATTTTGATAGCTCCATTTTCGAAGATTCTTCGAACAAGAAAGGGTCTGATCCACTTTGATCTTAGCTTTCCTAGGAAAAGCTTGAGCTTGGCATCAAAGAGGAGCACTTTCTGACCAGAATGGAATGATTTTTACGAAATGTGCCTGTCATGGAAGGTTTTCACTTGCACTTTGTAGATACGTGAGTTCTTGTATGCATCACTGTGTAGCTCCTCGATCTCACTCATTTGCAACCGTCGATGGTTTCCAGCCATCATGAGATCTAGATTGCACTTTCGTATTGCCCAGTAGGCCTTATGCTCCATCTCCACAAGGAGGAGACATGCTTCCCGTACATGAGCCTGAATGGAGACATCCCCAGCTAGGTCTTATGGGTGATCCTATAGGTCCACAAGGCTTCCGGAAATTAGGTGGACCAATCTTTCTTGTCAGGCCAAACAATGACCTGAACAATTTTCTTGATCTCTCGATTGATAGCTCAGCCAATCCATTTGGTCAGGGGGTGATAAGGAGTCGAGATACGATGCGACACCGCATAGTTTTTCATCAAGGATTGGAAGTGCACATTTGCAAAATGAGACCTACCATTGCTGATGACGACTTTAGGAACCCCAAATCTGAAAAATATGTTATCCTGAATAAATTGGAGAACTTTATGATCATTTGTTCTAGTGGGTACGGCTTCAATCCATTTCAAGACGTAGTCAACAGCAAGTAAGGTGTACTCGAAGGCGTTAGATTCGGGAAAGGGTCCCATAAAATCAATTCCCTATATGTCAAAGATCTCGAGCACCATAATTAGATTTAAGGGCATCATATCGTGCAAGCCCTTGTTGTCGAGGCTCTGACAATGGGCACATGCCCTAAAGTAGGATTGTGCATCTTTGAACATAGTGGGCCAAAAGAACCCACATTGGAGGATCTTCGCTACAATTTTACACCCAGAGTAATGGCCACCGTAGGCCTGGTCATGACAAAAAGAGATGACATCATTAACCTCATCGTTGGGAATGCATCTTCAGATTACTTGGTCATTACCGATGCGAAATAGACAAGGATCTTCCCAGACATAGTACTTGGCATAGAAAATCAGCTTGTCCCGCCGGGAGGTCTCCCAATCAGGAGAAACTTTCCCTGTTACCAAGAACTCACGATATCAGCAAACCAAGGAAGTCCATCAATGGCCAACAGATGTTCATCCAAAAAATGCTCGATGATAGGTCCGTGATGAATGGGTTTTGGCGAAGAAAAATTAGGGTTTCAAGAAACCCGTTATCGTAGTTCACAAAACACGTTATCAAATACAATTTTTAACCAAAGCTCCAAGGGAGTCCTAGGTCGAACAAGGGAGGCGACATTTACTTTCGTTGAAATCTGCACTTTGTTTTTTTTTTTTGGTGTTTTAGGGTTTTGTGATTTTTTTAGTGCTTTTGAAATAAAAGGGCAATCAATATAACTTCACAAAGTGGAGAAACAAATATGATATTTCACAATTTCATTCAAATGTCTATTACAATATGCTAAAATATAAAAGAGATAGGGATAAGAAGAAATCTCCCAAATCAGTTGTTTGGCGAGACAACGGTGCTTGGCGGCAGTTTGGACGAAGAGGGTGAGGTACTGAATGACGGAGGTGAGATGCAAGAGGACGCCAAGTAGAGGAATGCTTCACCAAGGCTCTAGAATGGGGATGAGGAGATAAAGGCAATCTTCTACCTGAATGGAGGTAGGAGGACGACTCCAAGGCTTCCTATGAAGGTGGTGAGATGGAGGATGAATATTTAGTGGGAGATAGGAACATTACACTAATAGGAGGCCTTTGAAGCTTGGGAATAACCTCTAATGGAGCTTTGGTAGGCTACTAGAGCTTAGAAGTAGGTGGGAGTAGAGTAGGTAGAGATGGTTTGGAAGGGGAGGGGTCATGGTGTTTATATAGTGGTGGAATGGAGGTGTTTTGCACGCACAAGTCTTCAGTGACATTTAAAACATCGCTAAAGACCTGTTGAGGGTGTCATTACACATTCAAGCACCTTGGCTGGCGTGAGGAGGCATAGCTGCAGTCAGCGTAGCGCGAGGAGAGCATCAGCCATTGGATTAGGCGTAGAGGACTAAGATCACGAGGAGGAAACGCGCACTTGATGGAATTTGAATCCTGTGCTCAACGGCAACCATTGGATGAACCATCACATGACTGGGGATGCTTGTAGATTGTGCCCTCGCGGTTTCAAACACGTGGGCATTGCATCTTCGAGCAAATCCGACAACCAAGAGCACGTTTACTCGTCCTAAATGAGCGCCCCTAATTACACACGTGTGATCTGGCGTATCCCTTCACGTCGCTGGGCTGCATCTAATCGTGCATATGCAATGATGAGAACCTCATCATGAGCCATAACTAGCTCATTTTGACCCAATACAAAGGATAAAAGCTCCTACATATCTCAAGGAAAGGCTTAACTCAGAGAATTCTGAGTTTGAGAAGAAAACCAGTCATAAGGGGTAAAAGTGCAATTTTATCAGTATAATCTGCATACAGGGTAATTCAGGGCCCAAACACAGGTCAAAACAGCTTAATAAGAATAAAAGTGGGATGAGATGATCTAGCAAGGGCTACAGCACTTCCAAGGAACCAAATGATAATCTGTAACCCTAAAACAACCCACTTCAATTCACAAGGTTCGAGGCAAAGTAAAAATAGAATAAACCCTCTAAAATTCATAGAAAAATAATCTCTAGGGTTTAGAACCTTCAATTTGGCCTTTAGAACCCATTTTGACCTACATTGAGAACCATGCCCAATTAATAACTTAATTTGGGTCTTTACGCAAATTGACCGGTCAAACAAGGTTTAATATGAAAATGAAATTTACCATCAGATTCCTTAGGTTCTAATTAGTCATGTATAAAAACTTGAGCCTAAGAAGAAACCTCCTTGACCGACTTTACACTTTGGTCCTCATATATTTACTCTTTGGCCCTCAACTTTTGAACCCTCGCATTTAGGCCCCTAACTCTCCTTCGTTCTTTGCAAACAGGTCCCTCCTGCAAAACCCTGCCAGCACCATGCTCCGGCGACCTTGCGCGGAGCATGGCGCCGCGCAGGGTGAGGTGGAGGACCTGGCATGTATACCGGGGGTGCCCTGCGTCGTCAGCCGTCGCAGGAGCACCCCCATGGTCATTGTAGCCCCCCATACCGGCCGTGCGAACGCACGGACGGTATGGGTTCGTATTCCGACCATTCTCCGGCGAGGGAGACACGTCGTCTCCCTCCGCCTTCCTCCCTGCTTCAACCCTATAAATACCCCCCGCCGCTCCACCGACCAAAGCAGCCTGGATCTGACGGAGAAAACCCCCAGCTTTCTTCTCTTCTTTCTCCGGCGGACGCTCACCAGCTCCGGCGGCTTCCTCCCCCTCCACCTCTTCGCTCTGCCGCACTACCAGCAGCAGAGACTTCCTCCCCTGCTCTTCCCGCGCCACGCCGCACCCAGCTGGCGCCTCTCCAGCCCTCTGCTCGCCGCCGCCCCTCTCCCTGAGCATCGTCTTCTCCGGCGACAGTCGATACGACTGTCGCCCTGTTCCTCCCCCTTCGTCCCTGCAAGTAAGTTAGACCTACTCCCCTTCTTCTCCTCTTTCTTTCCCCGCTTTCAATTTAGTCAATTAAACCCTCGACCGCTCCTGTTCACCCTCATCCGCTCCGCCTCCGACCACCCTCCGGCGAGCCGCTCCATCACCTCAGCGACCCACACGGCTCGCCGACCACCGCAGAACCTCCGCCTCCTCACCCTGATCCTCTTCCGCCCCTCCACTTCCCACCAAACACCCTCTGCAGATCCACCGAACACACCCACTTCTTCGCTCACAGTTTGACCTAGGACGACCTGTTAGCTCCATCTCGCCCCCTGCAGACCCCCTGACCACCTTCGCCGTGCCACGGCGAAGGTCCCCCGCCTGTCTGATTTGGCCGAGAGGCCGTTCTATTGATTTCAGGTTCCAGGCCTTGACTGCCATTGGCGAGGAAGCTCGAAGCTTGCTTGAGGTTGCTCCAAGCCTAGATATCCCAGGTTGAAGACCTAGGCTGCGCGAAAGAGTCTTGCGCACACACCCTGGCCCTCAATTGGAGTTGCGAGCCTCAACAGCTGTTGCAATTGGAAGCATCATCCCTATTGCAGGCGTGAGAGAAAATGGGTGCGCGGATAGTCCCACCTCGGAACCTTCTGAAGCCACACACCCACATAAATTGCAAAAGTGCCACCATCTGTTTGCCTCAGTTACCACGGGGTGAGGTCCCTCTCACCCGACCCGACCCGGCCTCGTCCGTGACCACGCTCCGCGGACCGGCCCGACCCGATTAGACTGACCTGCACTCCTCGCCCACCACGCACGCCGGTGGGCCTGGACCCGGGCCTGACCCGAACCCGATTACCCGGTAGCGCTCTGGGAGAGCTTCCGAAGAGTGATTTCAGAGAGAAAGAGAGACGCGGGGGAGGGGGGTAGAGTAGGTTTTTGCCTCTCGACGAAAAAACTCTGAAGTGTGCAGGCCAAAGAAGAAGAAGCAGACCCGCTGAAGAAGAAGGAGCTGCGGCACTGTAGCATAGGCATCGTTAAGTCGTCTCAGCACCGGGGCAGACGACGGAAGGTCAGCAGCCAGAGCAGGAAAGAAGACAGGCTGAAGAAGAAGGAAGAGCAACGGCCAACGCGAAAGAAGCAAGAAAAGAAGAAGACGATCTGAAGAAAAAGAAAGAAAGGAAACAAGGAAGAACAGAAGAAGAAGAGCACGAGGGGAAGATCTGAAGAAAGCAGAAGAAGAAGAAGAAGAAGAAGAAGAAGAAGAACAGGAAGAACCAAAGACAAAGAGGAAGAAAGAAGAAAAGAAGAAGAAGCCAAATTTTCATCTCTCTCTCTCTCTCTTTATTTTTGTAATAGAACTTGTATATCTCTAGAATACAACTTGCTCCCTGAGTTCGACCTCGGGAACTCTTTTATTTTTCCGAGTAAAAAAAAATTATATTTGAAATGTTGGTAACAACCAGCTTTACTACAACGTTATAACAGAACCGACGTTTCATTTTGGCGCCGTTGCCGGGGAGCAACGGCTATTCTAGAGGTAAACATTCCTGTATCTTTTAATTTCTGATAATCTCCTCTCTTTTGTGCAGCTACAGGAACTCAAGAAGACAAGCAACCACACGACAACCACTCCGAAGACAGGTGAATCTTTTCTCTCACTATTAACCCCTACACTCTAAAGAGAAAGAAAAGAAAAGAACAAAGCAATATAGGGCTAACCTGTCTTCCATACTTAGTAACCATAAAAAGTTGCATGTTTTCAACTCATCACTCCTGCACACTATTAAGGGTATTTAAGGGCTAACACATTCTTGCTTGAGCCCTAATTGCCCAACAAAGAGTTAAATGGACCAAGTAGAGCCAACATAAGGTCAAACATTAGGATTTCAGTAGAGACACACCCCTTAATCAAGAATTGAGGAAATCCTAAAGAGGTGTGCCCAAGCCATTGATTGAAAATAATTAACAAGAAAAATCCTAAACAATTGGCTCTCTCTAAACACTTGAACCCTAAAAGACAGGACCTAAAAGCTCTTAAAGAAAACAATAGGTAAAGTTGACCCCTTTGGGTTAACCAACCTTAAATTAGGTCACTCTCTGCACTTAAAAAGACTAAAGTTCAAGTGAAACCTTAAGCACCCTGATCTTAAAATTGGTAGACTTAAGAGGTCAAGATCCCCATTCTGGTCTACCTGGAACCGCAGTGACAAGAGAGGTCGGGTGGGGGAAACCCTGTAACCCGTGGGGACGCTCTACCGTGTAGGGGTCTTCGCGGGACTCTCCCTCTCTGGCTGCCCAGGTAATTCTCAGGTGGACGATCTTTCTGATCAAGGGGTCCATCTGCCCCGCACCTCTATAGTCACCCAACACATTTTTGGGTGTCTTGATTGGGTCCAGCACCTTCTAAACTTACCTCTCCCAACTGTGCATGTACGGAAGGAGGTCTCTAAGACCACCCTTAAGACCTCCATTAGAAATTCACTCTCGTCAAGGCCAAGCCTCGACGCCCGTGTTTGTGCAGCAACACCCTCACATTATTCTCTCTTCTGATTCAGAACCAAGTTCTTCTTCTTCCCCCATCATGGCTCAGCCAGTTGAGGAAGAAAATAATCTGGAACACCAGCTCCAGCGACTCAATGACCTCTTCCAAAACTTCGTGCACCCACCGCAGCGTCCTATGATGCGGGACCACTACAATCCTGCTGCGGTGGCCATTGAGCCTCGAGTTAGAATCCCGATTGGAGGACCTGATTCCGAACTAAAGCCCAACATGATTCACGCTATACCTAAATTCCATGGGCTTAATTCTGAAGATCCTTTCCAGCACATCAAACAGCTAAAGCATCTGGCCCACACTTTTGGATCAGATGCGCAAAATCGGGATATTCTTCTCATGAAGATGTTCTCCTTTTCTCTTATGGACAAGGCCGCCCATTGGTATCAAACTCAGACCCGGCCGATCAACACTTGGGAAGAACTTCAATCCGAGTTTTTGAAAAAGTTCTTTCCCGTTGGTCGGACCAACGCCTTGCGCCATCAGATTACACACTTCACTCAACAATCAGGAGAACCTCTCCATGAGGCATGGGATCGTTTTCAGGATCTCATGAGGAAGTGCCCCCATCACGGAGTTCCTAAATGGGAACAAGTCCAATCTTTTTACCAGGGACTCCGTGAGGACATCCGCCTTTTCGTCAATGCAACCTGCGGAGGAAACATCATGGGTCAACATGAAGACACCGTATGGGAGATTCTCGAAAACATGTGCGAGAACTCCATCAACAATGACTCCATGGGATTATTCGACAGGACGAATACCCGCGCAGCGACGAATCTTAAGGGAGCACATGAGACGCAGGGCCTGTCCGCATCAGTCGACCTGGAATTAATGGCCAGTCGATTGGACAAGGTCTCAATTATTGAAAAGAAGGTGGATGAGCTGACTCAGCACTTGCAGCGAGCCACCTCTGCGCGTAACTCCTTTGCACAACCTCCTTCCACACAGGAGACTATGCAAAACATCCTACACCGATCCTCCCCTGGGATGGATCCATATCCATCCCCATCTGATTCTTGGACTGGAAGATCATCCGATCCTTTCTTCACCAGCCGGGGGAACTCCATTCCCCCTTTCCCTGATTCTCAGGAGGTTCCTCAGACCTGCGAGGACCTCAACGCCATCCAGAACGACCCATTCTCCAACACTTACAACCCTGGATGGCGAAACCATCCCAATTTTCAGTGGGCGGGAAATTCCCAAACCCAAAGACCACCTTTTCAGTCCCGCCCACAGCCCTCTCATCACTACCAGCCGCCTCAGCCTCGGCCCAACCCTACTTATCCATCAGGGCCAAATCAAGATCAAATGTCCTTAATCCTTCAGACTCTGGCTGACATTCAAAAATCGAATGCGGCCATTCAAAAACAGCACAAGGACGAGCTTACTGAAGTTAAAACTCAGCTGGCCCAGTTGGCAAATTCTCGCCAGCCAGGCACACTCCCTTCCCAACCCCTTCCTAACCCAAATAACGTGCCAACCCAGAAGCGCGTTATGAATCCAAATTTAGGCCACGCTCAATGGATTTATCAGGCCCCTACTGCCCCATCTCCAGACGAGATGGAAGCCTCTACTTCTCGTACGGGATTTCAGCAGCAGCCACCCCTCCTACCAAATCCAAACCAAAATCAGGCCGGATTAAATTCTGTAACAACACGTAGTGGTAAGACAACTCAGGACTCGCGTTATCCAAACCACTCCCAGCTTGATAATCATGACCCTAGGATAGTTATCCAAGGTACCGCTGTTCCAGACCCACAACCAGGACCTATCCTAGAGGAACCAACCAAGATCCCGTTTCCCGAAGCCCTGACCAAGGGAAAGAAGACCACCAAACCCGTGGCCCCTGAGGAGGACCTGGTCAAGCTCTTTGAGCAGGTCCACATAAACATCCCCTTGATGGATGCAATCCGCCACGTACCAGCTTACGCACGATTTCTAAAGAATATATGTACACCCCAGCGTAAGCCGCGAACCAAGGGAGGGAGCCCAATTGTTCTGTCAGAGCAAGCCAGCTCTGTAATCCTTAGTAGACTCCCACCCAAGGCAAAAGATCCTGGAACTCCCCTGATCTCCTGTAAGATAGGTGGTACCCAATTTGACAGAGCATTGTTAGACTTAGGTGCATCTATAAATCTGATACCCACATCCTTACTTGACCATCTGGAAGAATCTGAGCTGAAACCAACTGAGGTGACATTACAATTAGCAGATCGATCTATAAAGTCACCAAAAGGGATTCTCGAGGATGTTATCGTAAGAGTGCGGGATTTCTATTTTCCAGTGGACTTTATAGTCTTAGACATGGATGCACCTGAGAACCCTAGGGATACACCAATCATTCTAGGGAGACCTTTCTTGGCTACTGCTAGAGCCAACATCAGCTGTGAGGAGGGCCAAATAGAGCTTAAGTTTGGAGATCAAACACTGAAAATTGATATATTTAAGGCCCAACAAGGAATTAATTGCGGCGTCATCGAGCAAATTTGTGACATCAAGACTTTGGTTGATGAATCACACCCCCAGAATGACTTGAGTATGCCTCATCAACCACAGAAGGATCTTGACCCGCAAATAGAGGAGTCAAATCCAGATGTAAACCCAGTAACTCCCACCCTTGAACCTCACATCTATACTGAACCACCCGCTGCTGCTGAAAACCCCATCCTTGAACTGAAACCCCTTCCTGCTCATTTGAAATACATCTTTTTGGGTTCTAATCAGACCCTTCCTGTGATCATCAATTCCAACCTCAATCCTGAACAGGAATCCCGTCTGATTGTTGTCCTCCAGCAACATCGCAGAGCCATCGGATGGACCCTCGATGATTTGACTGGAATAAGTCCCTCTTATTGTACTCATCATATCTATTCAGAAGAGGGCACACGACCTTCTCGTGAAATGCAGAGACGCTTAAACCCCAATCTGCAGGAGGTCGTGAAAAAGGAGATCATCAAGTGGTTAGATGCCGGGATCATCTACCCGATCTCCGATAGTCGTTGGGTGAGCCCAATTCAGGTCGTGCCTAAGAAGGCAGGACTCACCACTATAACGACTGAGACCGGAGAAATCATTCCTACCCGATTAGCCAACTCGTGGAGAGTCTGTATAGATTACCGTCGACTCAATTCCTCCACGAAGAAGGATCATTTCCCACTACCCTTCATTGATCAAATTCTCGAAAAACTAGCGGGAAATAGGTTCTTCTGCTTTCTTGACGGGTACTCCGGTTATAACCAGGTGGCAATCCATCCTGAGGACCAAGAAAAGACCACATTCACCTGCCCCTTCGGAACATACGCTTTCCGAAGGATGCCTTTCGGTCTTTGCAATGCACCCGCTACTTTTCAGCGATGCATGCTTGCCATATTCTCAGATATGGTAGGTGATTATCTGGAAGTCTTCATGGATGACTTTTCAGTTTTCGGAGCATCATTCGACGATTGCCTCCAACACTTGGTCCAGATACTCAGGCGGTGCATCGACGTGAATTTGGTTCTTTCCTGGGAAAAGAGCCATTTCATGGTGCCTGAGGGAATTGTCCTGGGACACTCAATTTCGGAGAAAGGTATCCAAGTGGATCGAGCTAAGGTTAATCTGATTTCTCACCTTCCTATGCCTAGCTCGATCAGGGACATCCGATCCTTTTTAGGGCATGTCGGTTTTTATCGACGATTTATCCCTGATTTTTCAAAAATCGCACGCCCCCTGACCACTCTTCTCTCCAAGGATGTTCCCTTCAAAATCTCCAAGGAATGCACTCAAGCATTTGAAATCCTGCGTGACCGAGTCACCCAAGCCCCGATCCTACAGTCCCCTGATTGGTCTCAACCCTTTGAGATCATGTGTGATGCATCCGACTTCGCTGTAGGAGCGGTTTTGGGGCAGAAAAATGACAAGAAACCTGTGGTCATTTACTACGCCAGCAAAACACTCGATGAGGCTCAGCGTAACTATACAGTTACTGAGAAAGAGCTGCTAGCTGTAGTATTTGCCCTAGAGAAGTTCAGATCGTACCTTCTGGGTTCCCATGTCATCATATACTCAGATCACATGGCTGTGAGGCATCTCCTTGCAAAGAAGGACGCGAAACCTCGATTGATCCAATGGATCTTGCTGTTGCAAGAATTTGACCTCGAGATTCGCGATAAAGCGGGAAAACAAAACGTGGTAGCTGATCACTTGTCCCGTCTTCCTTCTGAAATGATAGACCCTTCCGGACCCATCACTGAGCATTTTCCCGATGAGCACCTGCTGACTATTGGTACTAGCCTTCCATGGTTTGCTAATATTGTAAATTACTTGGCATCTCATCAGACCCCGTCCGATTGGCCGAAGGCCAAGAAAGACAAATTACGCTCCGATGCCAAGTATTACATTTGGGAGGACCCGTACCTCTTCCGCATAGGTGCCGATCAGATCATCCGGAGATGTGTCCCGGAAGGGGAAGTCAACAATATCCTCTCTTTCTGCCATGACCAGGCATGCGGTGGCCATTTTGCCGGGCATAAAACCGCATCAAAAGTCCTCCAGTGCGGCTTTTACTGGCCCACACTGTTCAAAGACGCATACAGTCATTGCAAGGCATGCAGTCGTTGCCAGACTTTGGGCAACATGAGCCATCGCGACATGATGCCTATGCAACCGATTCTAGTATGCGAAATCTTTGATGTTTGGGGGATTGATTTTATGGGCCCCTTTCCTGTTTCGGATGGTTTCGAATACATTCTGTTGGCTGTGGACTACGTGTCCAAATGGATCGAAGCCATACCGACCCGAACCTGTGATCACAAAATCGTTCTCAAATTCATTCATCAACACATTTTCTCAAGGTTCGGGATTCCTCGTGCAATAATCTCTGATGGGGGAACCCATTTCACAAATGCTCAGTTTAGGTCACTGATGACCAAATACGGGGTGTCTCACCGAATCTCTACTCCTTACCACCCCCAAACTAATGGTCTAGCTGAGCTGTCGAATCGGGAGATCAAGAAAATCCTACAGGTCACTGTTCGACCTGACAGGAAGGACTGGTCGTCCCGACTTCCGGAAGCATTGTGGGCCTATAGGACCACCCACAAGACCCAATTGGGCATGTCTCCCTTTAGATTGGTGTACGGAAAGGCATGCCACCTTCCCGTCGAACTGGAGCATAAAGCCTATTGGGCAGTACGGAACTGTAATCTAGATCTTTCTAAGGCTGGGACCCACAGAAAACTCCAAATCAGCGAGATCGATGAATTGCGCATAGACGCGTACGAGAACTCGCAAATCTACAAGGAGCGGGTTAAAGCCTTCCACGACAAACACATCTCGAGAAAGATCTTTCATCCTGGTCAAAAGGTCCTACTCTTTGATGCCCGACTCAAACTCTTCCCACGAAAACTGAGATCTAAGTGGGTCGGACCATATTTGGTCCGACAGGTTTTTGGAAATGGAGCAATCGAAATCAGTCCACTCAGCCACGATTCTGAACCTTTCATCGTGAATGGTCAAAGACTCAAGCCGTTCATTGATGTAACTTCTACTGATTTGGCTGAGGCATCTTATATCCTCCTTTCCCCTTGAGCTTATTGCGCCCAGCCGATGGCGTAAAACTCAGCGCTTAACGGGAGGCAGCCCGTCATTCTCTTTGAAAACCTGAAACTTGTTCTGACACCTTTCAGCACTCGAAGTTCACCCTGAACTAAGACCCCCTAGGTTACAATGAGGACATTGCAAATCTTAGGCATGGGGGGGTATGAAAGTGCAAAAACTCGTAAGAAAAGGTTTCAAACAAAAAATTCACATATGCCAAAAATACCATAAAAAAAAAAAAAATTCGAAAAAGAATAAGAGGAAAAGAGGAGAAGGAAAATTTTGTGAAGGAGAGAAGAAACAAAATGAAAAAGGAGCACAAAATTATGAGAAAAAGTGATAGTCATTAGTAAGGAACTAAGGAATTAACCTAAGTTCTAGACCTCATTCAAGAAAATAACTGAAAAGTGCACAATGAGATTAGTAAGAATGCAAACCTTAGGCATTCTTGAATAGACTCTTAGTACCCATTAAGATCTGGACACTCCTCAAGAGGTTGAGGAAAATGAAAAGCTGAAGTATTAGGTCTAAGGCTTAGGGAGTATTCGGCCTCGTTAACTAATTTTTGGTTTACGGGACTCAGTAACCTAAGCACCCTAATCTCACACACAGCCTGGTTCAGTAAGCGTAAAAATCAGAATCACGCAGAAGCGTCGCAAAAATCTGAAAAGAACACCTAGAATAGGAATGGCCGATCAACACAAGTTGATTTGGACGAGTTCCCAACGCGGAGAGGCGGGAAATCCCCTCGAAGATGCGTAACAAAATATCATCTCCTCGGTGCTTGTCTCTTAGGATATTTACATATCCTACGGGGGGCATGTAAGCACTCTGCTGGTTCAGATTCCATGGATGGCATTATCTCGAAGTGTCAATTGCCAGGGTCTGGATTCGGCCACAGAATACCATGGATGGGATTATCTCGAAATCTCAATAGCCAGGGTTCCGGGGGTTGCCATGGGCGGTGCTATCTCGAAGCATCGATCGCCAGGAACCCTTGAGGATTGATGATGGGAGCAAGGAATCTGATACAGACCGTGTTGAAAAGCTAATCCTAGGCTAGAACTAAAAAGAAAAAGAGAGAGAAAACTCTCCAAACAGAAAAAACTTTCTATCTCTCTCTTACAAAACGCACTGCGAACTGGGCCAGGGCTAAAATCATTTCAAGCACGGGTGCTTTAACCACGAAGTCCAATAAACCTTAGGTTAGTTCTTGCGGGCCTTAAAAACCTTTGCTAAAAGACTGAGGCTAAGGCTAGACAGATTTGGATCTTGATTGGTACTAGAGTATCTTTTAGGCCTATGGTCAGCATTCTAACCTAATCTATGCTCAAATAAAAAGGCACTTATCTAAAACCATTGAAAACTTCATGGTCTAGAACAAGGGTTGAAACCTTAAGTTTTTTTGCTAAGGGACTAGCAAAAGCTAGGCATGGGGGTATGATGAGAACCTCATCATGAGCCATAACTAGCTCATTTTGACCCAATACAAAGGATAAAAGCTCCTACATATCTCAAGGAAAGGCTTAACTCAGAGAATTCTGAGTTTGAGAAGAAAACCAGTCATAAGGGGTAAAAGTGCAATTTTATCAGTATAATCTGCATACAGGGTAATTCAGGGCCCAAACACAGGTCAAAACAGCTTAATAAGAATAAAAGTGGGATGAGATGATCTAGCAAGGGCTACAGCACTTCCAAGGAACCAAATGATAATCTGTAACCCTAAAACAACCCACTTCAATTCACAAGGTTCGAGGCAAAGTAAAAATAGAATAAACCCTCTAAAATTCATAGAAAAATAATCTCTAGGGTTTAGAACCTTCAATTTGGCCTTTAGAACCCATTTTGACCTACATTGAGAACCATGCCCAATTAATAACTTAATTTGGGTCTTTACGCAAATTGACCGGTCAAACAAGGTTTAATATGAAAATGAAATTTACCATCAGATTCCTTAGGTTCTAATTAGTCATGTATAAAAGCTTGAGCCTAAGAAGAAACCTCCTTGACCGACTTTACACTTTGGTCCTCATATATTTACTCTTTGGCCCTCAACTTTTGAACCCTCGCATTTAGGCCCCTAACTCTCCTTCGTTCTTTGCAAACAGGTCCCTCCTGCAAAACCCTGCCAGCACCATGCTCCGGCGACCTTGCGCGGAGCATGGCGCCGCGCAGGGTGAGGTGGAGGACCTGGCATGTATACCGGGGGTGCCCTGCGTCGTCAGCCGTCGCAGGAGCACCCCCATGGTCATTGTAGCCCCCCATACCGGCCGTGCGAACGCACGGACGGTATGGGTTCGTATTCCGACCATTCTCCGGCGAGGGAGACACGTCGTCTCCCTCCGCCTTCCTCCCTGCTTCAACCCTATAAATACCCCCCGCCGCTCCACCGACCAAAGCAGCCTGGATCTGACGGAGAAAACCCCCAGCTTTCTTCTCTTCTTTCTCCGGCGGACGCTCACCAGCTCCGGCGGCTTCCTCCCCCTCCACCTCTTCGCTCTGCCGCACTACCAGCAGCAGAGACTTCCTCCCCTGCTCTTCCCGCGCCACGCCGCACCCAGCTGGCGCCTCTCCAGCCCTCTGCTCGCCGCCGCCCCTCTCCCTGAGCATCGTCTTCTCCGGCGACAGTCGATACGACTGTCGCCCTGTTCCTCCCCCTTCGTCCCTGCAAGTAAGTTAGACCTACTCCCCTTCTTCTCCTCTTTCTTTCCCCGCTTTCAATTTAGTCAATTAAACCCTCGACCGCTCCTGTTCACCCTCATCCGCTCCGCCTCCGACCACCCTCCGGCGAGCCGCTCCCATCACCTCAGCGACCCACACGGCTCGCCGACCACCGCAGAACCTCCGCCTCCTCACCCTGATCCTCTTCCGCCCCTCCACTTCCCACCAAACACCCTCTGCAGATCCACCGAACACACCCACTTCTTCGCTCACAGTTTGACCTAGGACGACCTGTTAGCTCCATCTCGCCCCCTGCAGACCCCCTGACCACCTTCGCCGTGCCACGGCGAAGGTCCCCCGCCTGTCTGATTTGGCCGAGAGGCCGTTCTATTGATTTCAGGTTCCAGGCCTTGACTGCCATTGGCGAGGAAGCTCGAAGCTTGCTTGAGGTTGCTCCAAGCCTAGATATCCCAGGTTGAAGACCTAGGCTGCGCGAAAGAGTCTTGCGCACACACCCTGGCCCTCAATTGGAGTTGCGAGCCTCAACAGCTGTTGCAATTGGAAGCATCATCCCTATTGCAGGCGTGAGAGAAAAGGGGTGCGCGGATAGTCCCACCTCGGAACCTTCTGAAGCCACACACCCACATAAATTGCAAAAGTGCCACCATCTGTTTGCCTCAGTTACCACGGGGTGAGGTCCCTCTCACCCGACCCGACCCGGCCTCGTCCGTGACCACGCTCCGCGGACCGGCCCGACCCGATTAGACTGACCTGCACTCCTCGCCCACCACGCACGCCGGTGGGCCTGGACCCGGGCCTGACCCGAACCCGATTACCCGGTAGCGCTCTGGGAGAGCTTCCGAAGAGTGATTTCAGAGAGAAAGAGAGACGCGGGGGAGGGGGGTAGAGTAGGTTTTTGCCTCTCGACGAAAAAACTCTGAAGTGTGCAGGCCAAAGAAGAAGAAGCAGACCCGCTGAAGAAGAAGGAGCTGCGGCACTGTAGCATAGGCATCGTTAAGTCGTCTCAGCACCGGGGCAGACGACGGAAGGTCAGCAGCCAGAGCAGGAAAGAAGACAGGCTGAAGAAGAAGGAAGAGCAACGGCCAACGCGAAAGAAGCAAGAAAAGAAGAAGACGATCTGAAGAAAAAGAAAGAAAGGAAACAAGGAAGAACAGAAGAAGAAGAGCACGAGGGGAAGATCTGAAGAAAGCAGAAGAAGAAGAAGAAGAAGAAGAAGAACAGGAAGAACCAAAGACAAAGAGGAAGAAAGAAGAAAAGAAGAAGAAGCCAAATTTTCATCTCTCTCTCTCTCTCTTTATTTTTGTAATAGAACTTGTATATCTCTAGAATACAACTTGCTCCCTGAGTTCGACCTCGGGAACTCTTTTATTTTTCCGAGTAAAAAAAAATTATATTTGAAATGTTGGTAACAACCAGCTTTACTACAACGTTATAACAGAACCGACGTTTCATGCAACCACAACCACTCGATCAAGATCGAGTGGCTAATTTCTTTGGGCACTGGACTGGTCGCGACTGATTGAGGCTCGAACCCACACCTCTCGTTTGAGGAGCAGGTGCACTGCCACTATGACAAGGGTGCCTGATGGTCATGCGAAGGGATAGGTGTAGCTGCGGCTCGACCGTTGGATGAGGATCCAACGGTCGAGATCAGATCTTCCATGAGGTGCTTTTGGAGGAGGCCAAGTGATGTTTGGGCGATTCTCAACCGTTGGATCGAGGTCCAACGGCTGGAATCTTCTCCTTAAGGCAAGGTTGGGGGCTGTGGCTCATGTAGGGCGACCTAGATGGCAACACATGGTGCCATCTGGGCCATCCATCTCCTTCTTCTTGTAGAGGATGCTATGGAGATCTGATCAAGGTGATTTTCACACTGAAGGACTACGATCGTCGCTCAAAATCCATTCGTATGGTCCGATTCTTCATCCGAAGTTCGTAAAGATGTTGCACTGCCTCCTAGTCATATAAAATGATAGAATTATTATACAAAATGTACAAACTATCCTAAATGCAATGTAGTAAATGTTATGCAATATTTATACTATGATATGCGATGCTAGACCTAGAAACTATCATAAATAAGCATTTTATCATGAATTCATGTGTGTTTATCATGCCCCCATGCTTACTTTTTGCTAGTCCCTAGCAAAATTAACCTAAATGCTATATATAAAAGTAGAATTAGGATTTGATCACTTAGGCACAATTTGTTGGTTATTTTAGAAACTTTCAACATAAGACCTGGTTACAAAAACTTGATAGTGCCCGAGTGTCTGCCAGAATGTAGACCACTAAACCCTCGCCTTATTTGAAAAGGGAAGATACTTTTTTTTTTGCTTCTTTTCTAATTTTTTTGGACTTTTTGAGTTTTAGAGTTTCGCGATAACTTTTTATGGGACCCAGCCTACCAAAGACTCAAAAAGGACTCTAAGTGCTAAGAATCTTATGAAAAGAGTGAAAGATTCATTAGGCAACCATTAAAATGGACTTCAGGTTTCCACGACCATAGGTGACCTTAGGAGTTTCTACTTAAAGGTTTATCTTTCCGAGTGGTGGCTTTCTCTCTAGTTTTAAAATTTTTTTATGGGATCAACACAAGGGTGAACCCAGTGTATATCTCCCGATTTATTCTACTTCCCCACTTCTTCCCTAAGTGTTTTGGGAATTATTTGTGCATTTTTTGTGAGCTGAGCTCTGGACAACCGGCCAATGGGCTGTTACCCACAGCAACTTCCCAGCCATACTAGTGCGGTGATGTGTGGTTAATTTTTCTAGTTTTTTTCTTCTTTTTTTTTTTAAGTACCATTTTTTTTTAAGTAGGTGGCTTCCCTAATCTAAGATTTAACTAAAAGCAGCAGAATAAGTATGTTCAAGTAGCTGGGCTCTGGACAACTGGTCAATGGGCTGTTACCCACAAGAACTTGCCAGCCATACTACCCTACAAAGTTCATTAGCTACCTAATTTCCGAAGAAACTGTCAAAAAGTGAGTTAGTACAAATAGTGTGTAAATGCTTAGACTTATAGTCCCCTCAAATCAGAGGGCGGGTTGATAAGTCGTGTCCTTATCACCCAAATTTATTAGCCAAATTTGAATAAAATTATTTGGCGAGGACTCGAGACTAAGTCCACATTCGAGTGGATACCCAGGCTAATTAAGCCCGAAGACCTAAAAAGCTAAGTATTCAAGTCCCAAAGTATCAATTCCTAAAGTTTGCAACTCCTAATGGCTAAGTTTTCTTCTACTTCTATTTTTTTCTTTTTTTTAAGTAAGAAAAATAGGAAATTACTATTACAGTTGACAAAATGATTATTTCATAAGATATCCACCCCCCTATGCTTAGCTAATGCAATGCCCTCATTGTTAAAATGAAAACATGCAGGAGAGTAGAATTGGAAGAATAGCACCTAGTTTCCATGAAATTCTAGTCAACTCGAAACAGCCTTTACACATGCTGAGTTTAGTGCCTTCAGCTATGCGAGGTCCTCAATCAAAAATAACTAATGTTGAGGCTGCAATAACATAGTTTCCAAGCCCCTAGATATGGGTCCCGAAGAGTAAAAATGAGCTTGCCAAACAAATGATCAATGAAAGTGGCAAGCTGGCGGTGCAGGGAGAGCCCAAATGGTCTCCAATAGGAGTTTTGTTGATTCAGTATAGAGGAGGTGTGGGTGGATATAGAATTTGTGTAATGGTTGGGTGAAAAAGGATGATGAGGGTTTGGTAATGCATTGGGGGTTTGTGGGTACTCTAGAATATCTAACATTTCAAGAGTTTCTCCCTAAAGTTCATTTTCATCCTCACAACTTAGGTGCTTAATCCAACCATCTTGATCTTCACGATTCCCACCCAAATGTTGATCCTCGAACTCTAAAAATTCAAGATGAGGACATTGTTGGGTTGTAACTTGATCATGTGAATCATCCAATAGATTTTCGATTTCATGAATATCTTCTTCATCCTGTGTTTCTACAGTTGGTTGCATGTTTTCGTTGTCCTCAATTATCCCTGCAACTATGTGATTCTCTTCCTGAGTTTGGGTTGAGTTAGCCATCAAATGGTTGTCCAAGGTGACGGGTCAATTTTCTGCTCCGCATTGTAGTATTTAAGTGGTGGAAAAATCGACTAATCAATAATAAAAATAACCACTCACAGAAGGGCGAGTCGTGTCCACAGGGAGGTAATTATGCAATAAACTCTCATTTATTTCGTATTCTTTCAGTTAAGTGTGAAATCCCTAGTCAAATCCGACATAAAATGCGATGGAAAGAAGATTCACAATAACTCAAAAATATAAGGGTATATGTGCAATTTTTCCTCACTGAAATATAAAATAAATATATGATGATTTTATGTAATTTTCAATTGACATATACTAGGGAAAATTGGTGCACATGTTAATCCCAAAACCAATCTTGAAATAGGTGAATAACAATAACGTGCAATTATCCGAAAGTGTGAGTGTGCATTTGCAAGTTTTCCATAATAAAATAATAATAAATCAAAAATCAAATTTTGGCAATGGCAGCACATGTAATAACTAATTGAAGGGAAAACAGAGCTTTCCCTCTCTCTCCTCCTCGCGTGGCAGATGGCGCACCGGCGACGGAGCTGCTATGGGGGAAGGTTGACCGACGCATGGGGATCACGATGACGGTGACAGAACAGCGACAGGTGGCCGGTAGGTAGAGGACGGCCGCCGGTCTGTTGGAGGAGGCTGCCTTTGTTGTGGAGGCGTTGCGGCGAGGGCGGTCTGCAGAGGGGAGGGCTCGCTGCAGGGAGGAGCTGTGCGGGTGCGTGAGCGGTGCCTGCAGGGGCAGCTACTGGCGATGAGAGGGATGCGGTGCGGTGCCTGCAGGCCTGGCAGGGAAGTGGGTGAGGCGAGGCGGGTGATGAGGTAGAGCGGCTGCTGGCACTAGAGAGTGGTGGGGTGCCTGCAGGCCTGGAGGGGCGCGGGTGAGCGGTGTGCCTGAAGGCGGGAGCTGGTGGCAGGCAGAGTGCCTGCAGGCATTGCAGAAGGGTTTGTGCCTGCGTGCGCGGGTGGCGAGGGCAGAGCGGTGCCTGCAGGTGTGGCTGGAGAGGGAAGCTTGGTGTGCAGCACCTGCAGAGGGGGGGCGCTGTGCGGTGGAGAGGGTGCAGCGCCTGCGGCTAGAAGGTGATTTGGCGCGAACACGTGAGGGCAGTGAGGCTGTGCAGTGCCTACGGGCTGGTTGGAGGGCACGGTGGGCGATGTGGCTGTGCAGCGCCTGCGGGCTGGTTGGAGGGTGCGGTGGGCGGTGTGCGCCCACAGTGGAAGGGCGATCGAAGATGAAGCAACTACAGGCGCGAGCACAGGCTGAAGGGTAGGATGGGGTGCTTGGTGCACAGTGCACACGGTGAAGCAATTCCCTGTAGGGGGAGGATGCAAATCCCCCCTCTCTCCTTTGCCCCCCTCCTCTTAACTCCTCTCCCCCTCGCCAATTAAGGGATTTTCAAATCCCTTTACTAATTTTGGCAGGAGACTGATGGGGAGATGTTATTGAGGCTGACGGCTGTTGAGGCTAACCGGAGGATGGGGAAAAATGTCACCGGTTGTTTGAAAGGGGAATTTACCCTTTCCTCCTTGTTCTTTCCCCAATATTCTTCCTGCACATAAAAACATAAAATCATTACATATTAAGTTATAGAATACTATAAAATAGATGTAAACATAAATCATGATGCATACAAATATTCTATAACTTAATGTAGTTATTAACAAACCTAAAAGGTAAGATTAAAGTTACTTAGGCATAATACAAGTCCATTAAAATGGATTCATCAAATACCCTATGCCTAAGATTTGCTAGTCCCTAGCAAAAATGAAAAATAATAGAAGTAATCAGAAGATTTCTTCTTTTCTTATTTCAAAACTTTAGAGATCCAGACAAATGTGAAGTGATGATTAGCTAGGTAACAGATCCAAGTGAAAAAGCCAATTCACATTGGGAGTTCGTACTTCACCCTTGGTAAATATTGCTGTCAGGATAGGCAACTACTTCCCTCGGGGATAAAGCAGAAGATAATCTGTAATTTGACCCCAGCGTTTGGCTTAGGTAGGAGATATCGAGTTGAATGGATTTGTATTTGGTGGCACACACTCATCTGGTGCTACATGTAATCTAGTACTACAGACTCTAGATTTCTAGACTATTAGATAAGTCAACTCGGAGAGAGGCTAAACAACTGTGCTCTCTTGATATTCCTGGGCGCTCACTCTTTTCTTTCTTTTCTTTCTGAGATCACAAATCTCACCAGATTTAGTAATTGTACTCACTGTTTGGTGGCCTCACATGGCATCCACACTTCAATTAAAGTCCTAATAATTCTACAACTAAGTTAGAGTCCTCAACCAGTATTCGGGCGATCAGAAATACTAAAAGGTAGGTATCGATCATATTTGGTGGAACACAATAGGTGTTCTGTTGCCTCAAAAATAATGTTACATTATAACTTGGACCCTCTTTTTTTTTTGTAATATAAATATTTCTTCTTTTTCTGTTTCTTCTTTTTCTTCTTTTCTTTTCTCTTTTTTTTTATATAATATAAATCAACATAATACGACACAGACTTTTATTTATGAGGCATTATTTGGGATGATGATGGTCAAGAGGATATTGTGTGGCTTATTTGGTGGAAGTGCCTATTCTCGGCACCGGGAAGGAATGGATAGGATAGGCGTATTTCTGACCTTTAACACTAATACCCTCCTTCAGTCGAGGACTCTATGAAGGACGATCGTAACCATCCACCATAGTTATAACTTTATTAAGACTCAATCTCTGTGTATCTGCCTTATTTGGTGACTCTCAGGAATTCACACAAAGTACGCACACAGGAACAGAGAGTGAAAACTATGCCTAACTTTGAAGTATCATCATCTAATTATCCAAAACTTAAGAGTCCTTGCACTAGACTTAGCACACCAGTAATCTCTCTACTTTCTTCTCACAAATATGAGGTGGATCTACTAGAAGATAGTATGCCTGATTCCCTATGAACTGCCCAAGGGTTCAGTAGACTACAAATGCTTATTGGTTTTCCTCAAGGATCCATTACCAAATCTACGTGCACGTGAAATAAATGTACTGGATTCTAACTTAAGAAATAATTCAGGAAGAAAAACCTCCCATGACAAAGGTATTTTGCTAGGGACTAACCTAATCAGCTCAAGAAAAAGGATTTTTTTTTTTATATGCTAACCTAAATGCATGAATACTTCCTAAAATGCAAATGCACACCCCATGCCTAAATCCTACAATGTCCCCATTGTAAAATTAAAATAGGAGGAGAAAGGAAAAGCATCACCTGACACGGTGTTATTCCGACCAATGGGTTGCCTCCCAACAAGCGCTGCATTTTCTGTCAGCAGCCAGACTTAGAAGAAACCTATAAGTCTGGTTCCAAATAGAAAAAGTTAGGCCCTAAGAATATGTGTAACAGTGCGGGCCTAGAAAACAGGTAGCCACGGATGTTGGCAAGCTGATGATGCAACGTAATACCAAATGCTTGCCAGAAGATATGAAAGCAAATAACCGCTTTGGCTACCTTGGGAGATCTAGGAATAATAAACAGAATATGAAAATGGATCTCCCAAAACGGAATAAGTGGAGGATAACAAGGATCCTCTAGAGCAGGACGGGTTTTAAAAGATATACACATAATTAGTTCAAACCCTTGAATGGTGAGAGTAAAAGTACATGCATCAATCCACACTCGCCATTCTACCTGAGGATGTACTGGCCTGATATGTTCTCTAGAAACAATGTACATGAGCAAAGATCTGAGCCAATGATTGGTTAGGGAGTATAAGGGTTGTTTGTATTGTTGGAAGGTAATGGTTAAGTCCAATGAGGGCTTAGTCAGTGCTAGGTCTAATTCCAACAATAATTCAGATTATGTATACTCCCTAACAGTTGTAGACAACCGCATATTACCCTACCTAGCATTAATGATCGGAGTCATATTTGAATCAAGGGTAGACTCCAAATTACAACTCTTTGATGGCAGGGTCAAAATGTCAGAATCATTATCATTCAGCTCATCCCCAGATTCGTTTGGTTCACTCAAATTTTTGTCGGGGTGTATATGTGATTCATTAGGAGTTGGATCAGTATCCTCAATTATTCCCAAAGGAGGATCAGTCTTAATGTTTTGAAGCAAGCCTATATCATTGAATTCGTCATTCTTCTCGGGGTATAAATCCTCAATTGCCGTGTTTTATCCCTGAGAGTCTACCATAGACTTCTCATTATTTTGTTTGTCCTCCTTTAATATCAACTCCTGCTTTAATGGAGGATGACTCTCAAAAGAAAGGAGGAATTTGGATTTTATCATATTATTTCTATCCTCTGGAGATAAATCCTCAAATAATAAATAATTCCCCTGTGATTCACTCTAGATTTTCAGTCCAGGTTCCTCTATTAGGGCATCCCCATCCTCTGAAATAGACTCTTCATATCCCTGAGACCAAAATTGATCTAATTCATCCTCCATTCCCTTAGGGTCACCTTCATTGGGTTCATTTAAATCCTCAGGATATTGAATGGTAGGTGTTGATTCCCTAAGTGGAGGGTCATGGGTAGGCTCACTAAGGGTAGAATGGGATTCCACCAAATAATCAATAGGGGAAGTGATAGGAACAATACAACCTTGACCCAGGTTGGTAGGGGTAAGGAGAATACTGTCATTGGGGTCAAGGTCTTCAAGAGGTACCATCTTCCCTTGCTTTTGACTCCAATAAAGCTCGGGTGGATAATCACTATGATTGTTGTCCTCTAGTGGCCATGTCTCATTGGGAGAGTCTAAGTGATAGCTACATAAAATTGGATCCCTATCGTCATTAGGTTCCTCAGAATTATTTTCATGATCATGATCGTATGGGTAGGGATCAAGATTATTGGGAAGTATGTAGCTAAGTTGTCTTATTTCTTCATTTAACAGTTGACTATTCCTCAACATCTCTCCCATTGATTCCATCATTTCCTTTTGCTATTTTTGCATTTCTATCATAAAAGAGGAGAGGCTACTATTATCAGGTTGGGAAGGATAGTCAATTTCAGGCTCTGGTTGTCTAGGGGTATCGGTCCAACCTCGATACGGAAAATCATGAAGGGTGGGAGGGTTGGGTGTTTGCATGGAAGTAGGGATTTCAGGGTTGGGAAATCCCGCTCCTAGGCTTTGCTCAAAAGTGGGAGTTATCAAGCCAGTACTCCCAGGATAAGAATGATCCCATGAATTCTCAATGTACCCATCAAAGGATGGATACGCTCGGGGCATGGGATCCTGATTAAAAGATGGGAAGTATTGACTCTGATAATCTAAATGATAGGAGAAAGGGTAATCCATTTCTTTAAGCAAAATAGTTTTAACTCTCTTAGGATTTAGCAGAATTCAGAATACAAGTAGAAACTTCCTAGAGAGTTCTATTGTCAAAGCTAACGGAATATATTGTAGGTCTTAGATTTAAATGTTCAATTGGTGGCCAAACAAGTTTTGCAAAAAATTACGCTTCCTAGGCTAATCTTCGCTGGTGCCTATAACCTACTCGTAAGGGATGGAAGTCTCGAATCGAGCCCACACACAAGGAACCGAAGTAACTTGGTGGATAGGCTTGTTGATTTCTAACTAACTTCCCTTGTGGTGCAAAAGAGGAGAGGTAGAAATTTATCTAGTGACCTTATGTGTGAGGTGCACAGTGTCTCAAGTGTGCAATCATACGATCGTGTTTTGATTTTTCAAATTTTGCAAACAAGATCCTTTTACACACAATTTTCAGTCATAGATTTTATGGTCCAACCTCTTAGCAGTCCCAATTTTTAAAGTGACCACTGAATTAATTTGATTCAAGCACTTTAGTGGTCTTAGATTAAGATTCAATGCATATGCATGACAGGTAATTGATGCTCAAGAGAAGACGTACCTGACTCCAGCTTTCTTCATGCAATGTATGAATTCAATGTAATAAAAATAAACTAAATGCTACTCATTCGATCCTAGATGGTCATCCTATAGATATGCAGCTTCTAGCAGGCAGTTCGATTTTATTTATTTATTTATTTATTTAATAATAATAACAAACAGACCTAATCTACTAACTAACCGAAATGCAGTTCAAATAATCCTATAATCGAAATAAATGGGAACACGCTCCCAAAAATATGCTCCTGCATACCAGAGCGATAAGAAATAAAGTGGCACTGGGAACACGTTCCCAAAAATACCCGATAAGGGTCCACAAGATAGAAATTAAATTCTAATGTCTATCTAAACTAAATCTAACTAAGATCTACTGACTAAGTCAGAAATAGGCTTCTTTGTAAGCCTATGTGCATGGGATCAAGGCCCACGTGTTCCTGTTGCCATCCCCCAAGTGTCATCAATGTCCACCAAAAAGATCGTCTCTGCCGTGCACGTCGTTCCAGGTCAATGTCGTCGCTTTGCTATGCCTGTCGCCATGTTAGATTCCTCGCACAATAATAAAAATGATCAGATGATTGCGCAACTCAGAATATTAAAAAGAAAATAATAACATGAATCTATTGCATCTATTGCCTCCCCGACAACGGCACCATTTTGACGAATCAATTTTCTACTACGCGTTGTAGTATTTAAGTGGTGGAAAAATCGACTAATCAACAATAAAAATAACCACTCACAGCAGAGCAGGTCATGTCCACAGGGAGGCAATTATGCAATAAACTCTCAATTATTTTGTATTCTTTTGGTTAAGTGTGAAATCCCTAGTCAAATCCGACATAAAATGAGATGGAAAGAAGATTCACAATAACTCAAAAATATAAGGGTATATGTGTAATTTTCCCTCACTGAAATCTTCAATAAATATATGATGATTTTATGTAATTTTCAATTGACATATACTAGAGAAAATTGGTGCACATGTTAATCCCAAAACCAATCTTGAAACAGGTGAATAATAATAACGTGCAATTATCAAAAAGTATGAGTGTGCATTCGCAATTTTGCCATAATAAAATAATAATAAATCAAAAATCAAATCTTGGCAATGGTAGCATATGTAATAACTAATTGAAGGGAAAATAGAGCTTTCTCGCTCTCTCCTCCTCTCGTGGCAGATGGTGCACCGGCGACGGAGCTGTTATGGGGGAAGGCTGACCGACGCGTGGGGATCACGATGACAATGACAGAACGGCGAGAGGTGGCCGAAGGGTGGAGGAGGGCCGCCGGTATGTTGCAGGAGGTTGCCTCTGCTGTGGAGGCACTGCGGCGAGGGCGATCTGCAGAGGGGAGGGTGCGCTACAGGGAGGCGCTGCGCGGGTGCGTGAGTAGTGCCTGTAGGGGCGACCACTGGTGATGCAGAGGGTTGCGATGCGGTGCCTGCGGGCCTGGTAGGGGCGCGGGTGAGGCGAGGCGGGTGACGAAGCAGAGTGGCTGCTGGCGCTGGAGAGGGGTGCGATGCTTGCGAGCCTGGCAGGGGTGCGGGTGAGGCGAGGCGTGTGACGAGGTAGAGCGGCTGCTGGCGCTGGAGAGGGGTGCGGTGCCTGCGAGCCTGGCAGGGGCGCAGGCGAGCGATGTGCCTGAAGGCGGGCGCTGGTGGCAGGTAGAGCTCCTGCGGGTGCTACAAAAGGGTGCACGCCTACGTGCGTGGGTGGCAAGGGCGGAGCGGTGACTGCAAGTGCGGCTGGAGAGGGAAGCTTGGTGTGCAGTGCCTGCGGAGGGGCGAGCGCTGTGTGGTGGAGAGGGTGCAGCGCCTGCGGCTGGAAGGTGATTTGGCGCAGACACGTGAGGGCGGTGAGGCTGTGCAGCGCCTACAGGCTGGTTGGAGGGCGCGGTGGGCGGTGTGGCTGTGTAGCACCTGCGGGCTAGTTGGAGGGCGCGGTGGGCGGTGTGCACCTGCAGTGGAAGGGCGATGGAAGATGAAGCAACTGCAGGCGCGGGCACAGGCTGAAGGGTAGGATGGGGTGCTTGGTGCATAGTGCACGCGATGGAGCAGTTCCCTGCAAGGGGGAAGATGCAGATCCCCCCTCTCTCCTTTGCCCCCCCTCCTCTTAACTCCTCTCCCCCACGCCAATTAAGGGATTTTCAAATCCCTTTACTAATTTTGGCAGGAGACTGTTGGGGGGTGTTATTGAGGCCGACGGCTATTGAGGGTGGCCGGAGGATGGGGAAAAATGCCGCCGATTGTTTGAAAGGGGAATTTACCCTCCCCTCCTTGTTCTTTCCCCAATATTCTTCTTGCACATAAAAGCATAAAATCATTACATATTAAGTTATAGAATACTATAAAATAGATGTAAACTTAAATCATAATGCATACAAATATTCTATAACTTAATGTAGTTATTAACAAACCTAAAAGGTAAGATTAAAGTTACTTAGGCGTAATACAAGTCCATTAAAATGGATTCATCACAAGGTATCTATGGCCATTACCTCCTCTATTCTGCCAAGCTCCTCTATCAAAACCACACTTAATTTTCTCCTTCTTTGAGACCTCAAAAATATTAAATCGATTTATTTTATTCCCTGAGGACATTTCTATATTTCCCGATTCACAATCAATCCTTGCCTTGGCGATAGCTAGGAAAGGTCTTCCCAAAATAATTGGGGTGTGGTTGAGTTGTTTTGGTGCTTCCATGTGCAGGACCATAAAATTAGCAAGGCAATGCAAATCATTAACCTTGACTAAAACATCTTCCAAAAGACCCCTTGGTTTTGTAATGGATCTATTAGCTAACTACATGGTTATGTCAGTGTGTTTCAGGTGGCCTAGACCCAATTCAATATGTAGTGAGGTGGGGATCACATTCATAGAAGCACCCAAATCAAAAAAGGCCCGGTCAGAAGTAATGTTTCCTATTGTGCAGGAAATTAGCGGGGCTCCTAAGTCCTGCTTCTTAGGGGTAGCTTGTTTAAAATCAATGTACTTGTGCTATCAAACAAGACTACTCTCCCATTATTTTCAAATTCTACTCTACGCTTTTCTTTATATGAATTCAGTAAACCTATGGTGTAGGCCAGGATTGATCCGATAGCTGGGAGGAGTAAAATGATTGTCAATTTGAAAGCCTGAAGTAAGGACATCCTTTCCTCCAATTTCTCCTTTGACTTTTTCTGTTTGCCCATACAACAACATACTCCCAAATCAAACTCTGATGTTTTGTTGATCACACTCTTAGTTTGGAGTCTGGAATTCTTACTACGGGGCCTAATGGTGTTGAAATGGGGTTGGGTAGGTCCCTTTTGTCTACTACCACTCCTCAAGGTAATGGTATTTGCCATAACAAAATGTTGTGGTTAGTACCTTGGGGAGGGTTGGGCAAAATAGGAGGCTCCTAGTTGATTATGGTGGGAACTTGGTTCGCTCCAGGAGAGGCTGGGGTAGCCTGATAGATAGCATGAGCTTGAGCATGCGGCTCCCCACCATTACCAAACCCTTGAGGCCCAGCGCCTCAGTTCTGTACATTCCTTGGTTTTGGTATAGGTTGTGATGGTAGAGATCCAGGCTGTCAGTTGTTTGCACCAAGTCTAGATTGCAAGGTGTCTAGCAAAGTTTTCATTTGTTGTATGAGCTGGAGCATTGACCCTTGCATTTCTACCATCTTCAGGCTTAAATCAGCCTACCCAGTAGGTTGTTGAGCATTCCACATGGACTGCTTAACCTGATTCAGGGGAAACTGAGTATATACATGACCTTGACCCATTGGTTTTTGCGATGTTGGGTTGATATTGGTTCTGCTATCCCTGATCTTTCCAAGAGAAGTTAAGGTGATTTTTCCAACCAGGATTGTAGGAATTCGAGTAAGTGTTGGACCAAACATTCTCCTGCATAGCATGAACATCCTCATAAGATGAGGATGAAGAAGGATCAAAAGAACTAGGATCAAAGGCCCCAGTTTTGAACCCATAAGGTTCTGAGAAGAGTTGGCCCGAAGGTCAAGCCGACTCCAGCTGGTTCACAAACTCCCGTCCCATAGGAGCTTGCGAAGAATGGAATCTCGAGCCTTAGGATTGAGTGGATCTAGAAAAATTAGAGTTTCTAGACATCCACTCTTCCATTTGTTTAGCAACCAAATCCACCTTATCTAATTTATTACAGATCAATTCCATATCAAATGTATGAGAATCTTGGACCTCATTGGCATTTGATCTAGTTTGTTGGGATCGGTTTAAGGTTTCCATGGAGGCATGGTTTAAAGAGTTTTTGCTCATTTCCTCAAACAAATCATATGTGCTATCTGCGTCTTTATTGAGGAAATTGTCTACGTAAGAAGCATCGACATGTTTACAGAGTTGATCATTCAACCCGTGATAAAAAATCTGCACAAGTTGCCATTTAGGCACCTCATGGTGTGGACACTTCCACAACAGATCCTAGAATCACTCCCAGTCCCCATGAAACGTTTGCCCCTATCACTGGGCAAAAGTGGTAATTGCCCATCGCAACACATTGGTTCGCCCAATTGAGAAGAATTTCTTTAGGAAGGCCTTCTTCAAAGCTGTCCAGGTAGCAATCGGTCTTCCAATGATACGATACCAATGTACTGCCTTATCCCTGATTGAATGGGGGAAAAGCCTCATGAGCATCTATTCTTCATCCACATTCCGCGATTTTGTGGTCTAAACCAGAGTAATCAGGTCCTCCAAATGTTGGAATGGGTCCTCTGAGCCAAGCCCATGAAAGTGTTTAATTAAACTAAAAACCTGGGCTTGATCTCAACATCATCGGCGGGGATCACAATGCCAGGACGATCCTTATAATTTGAAGGATCATAAAAATCCTTCAAAGGCCGAGTGCTCGACCGTTCATTCATTGGAACCATGCTACATCTGCTGCAATTCTTCCAACTACCTCTGAATCAGCTCATGCTGGTTCGGGAGTGGGGGAGGTGGTTGTTGATCAGCCATGGGATCTACTTGGCTATAACTCAACCTTTGCCTCTGGGAATGGTCTAAAGGTCCTTCCAAACGAGGGTTCAATGACCTCCTTCCAAGCAACACTGGAAGGAAGTCGGAAGGACAGGGAAAAGAAGGAACCCTACAGCACAAATATACCAGCTTGTCCTTAGGTTGGGTAGCCTAAAGGTCTACAAACTCTCAGAATTTGTCTTAAGATTATAGGAGATTTACTCTACTTGTATCCAGTCAATCCAACCAGTTAAAAGGAGGGGCTGGGGAGAAGGTTCTTCCTTCGCTTGTGCCTTCGGCTCCTAGTGTAACCCCAGCCACGGTTGTTTGATGCTACTCTCCTAGGTAGACATCAGATTAACTAGTATAAGTAGGCTAATCGTGAATAATCTCAATCTAGGCCCCGAAGAGCAAATCAGTATTTATGGCCAGTGTCTAATCAATTTTAGTTAGGCTTGGGATATTTAGTGCTTTCGGAATATGATGGGCCCTTAATGATTCATTGAAAATGTGTGTATGCGCACAACCAAAAAGTTTTCAAGCAGGATTATTGATAAGAAAGTGAGTTTTAGGGTTCGAATCTTACTTAGTAGCTTTTAGGATTCAAATATTAGGTATATTCAACCAAATTTTCAGGAGACAAACCAAGATTGAAATCACGAGTTCAAGTATTTTCCTTTACAAATCAAGAAAAATATGGAATGCCTAGCTTGACCTAATTATTGAATCCTATGGGGCAGCTACAAAATGAATTCCTTTTAGATTAGGGTGGTATGGCCCAAACAATTCAATCAACTGGCCCAGATGCACCACCGATTAGGGCACACAAAAAGGTGATTAACCTAGTATGATTTCTACTCCTTTATGTGTTGAATTAGTGTACCGATTCCACAAGTTGGAATCCTGGTTGAGTAGACAAAAATCAAGTTAGGTTATGTGCCTCAAATGTAGGTGTATGTAGTGTGCATGTTGATTTGTCCCACAAGAAGTATCTTTTATTTTATTGTTATAATATGTGAGGGTAAGATGAGTGGAGGTGACAAATTAGACAAACAAATTCTATCCTAGGGTTTATGGAAACTCCTAAGTAGATTAGGTCTTGGTTATTGATGTGGCGAAATGAAACTAGTGGGGGGTGGCAATGTGAGGGCACTTACAAATTACTCTACCCGCACTTTACTCTGGTCTACCGCACTCGGATCTCCTTTCTAGGGTACCTGCAAGACAGTAAATCATAGGCAAGCAGGGTTAATAATAAGTAAATGCAAAGAAACATGGAAGACAAGAAAGCAAATTCCATTGCCTCCTCGGCAACAGTGCCAAAATGATGAACGGGTTTTGGCGAAGAAAAATCAAGGTTTCGAGAAACCTGTCATCGTAATTCGCAAAACTTTTTTTTTTTTTGAAACAATTAGGAAAGCTATCATGCAACGATAGCAATCCGAGAGAGCATTTTATTAATCACTATAAAGACATGATTACAACAGAGATCCCCACATATGTATGAGAGACTAGCATACATTTACAATTTGCTCCACACATACTGGCCTCCCCTAAACCAAAAAATCATTTCTCACTCTCCAAACACACCACATGACTGCTGCCATATTGCAGGGTAGTTTGTCATGCAACAAGAAATTTTACCATAGATCATCCCAAATGGGAGGAGGTTCCCTACATACTCTTCTCCACACGACATCAGTGATTGCACATGAAGAAAAAATATGAATGGAACTATCGGCTCCCAAACCACATAACAAGCAGGATTGTAACACAGCACCCAATCTTTTATGTCTAAGATCACCTGTTGATGAGTTCATTTTAATGGACTAATATTATGCCTAAGTAACTTTAATCTTACCTTTTAGGTTTGTTAATAACTGCATTAAGTTATAGAATGTTTGCATGCATCATGATTTAAGTTTACATCTATTTTATAGCATTCTATAACTTAATATGTAATGATTTAATGTCTTTATGTGTAGGAATGATATTTAGAAAGAACAAGGAGGGGGGAATAAATTTCCCCACCAAACAGCCAGTTCAATCCCTCCCTCATCCTCCGGCCAGCTGCAACTCTACCCTCAACAAATGCAAACTGCCGCTGGCTAAAATTAGCAAAAGGATTTTGAAAATCCCTTGTAGCACGGAAGAGAGGAGTTAAGAGGAGGAGGAGCATAGGAGACGATCATCTTCTTCCTCTCTCTTGTGAGGATCCACCTTCACCACCGTGGAGAGGGCTGACCCTGTGAACCAAGCGTGCACTGAAGTCACCCTTCCAGCCTGCAGCCGCCCCACCCGCGCCGGCACCAGTGCCATCAAACCCCGCAGGCGCAGTCCTCTCACTACAGGCTCACCCGCATAGCGCCTCCACCTTGCGCGCCTGCCATCGCCTGCCGGCTTATTCAGGCGCATCGCCCCACCTGCACCCCTCAAGCGCCACCTCCGCTGTACAATGCTTGCACCCACGCCCAACGCCCACAGGCACTCTGCCCAGCCACCGTTCCCCACAGGCGCTACATGCCAAGCGGTCGCAGACGCTTGCTGCTCTTCTCCACACTGCTTGCGCCCTAACCAAGCGCCCACACCTATGCCATCTCTACTGCAGGTGCACCCCTGCAGGTGCCTGCGCCCTCGCCACCAGCGCCTCGCAAGATCCCACGCCACCTCTGCTGCACAACGCCTGCACCCACGCCCAACACCGGCAGGCACTCTGCATAGCCACTGCACCCCTGCAGGTGTCCACGCCCTCCCCTGCAGCACCCTGCAAGCTCCCATGCCACCACCACTCTCTGCAGGTGCGCACCGGCACGCACCTACGCCAGCGCCCAGCGTGCGGCCGCGCGGGCTGCAGCAGCGGCCATCCTCCTTCGTCTGGTAGTCATCGGCCACCACCGTCCGCCGCATCACCGCCATTGCGTAGCCCTCATCGAGGCGCACCTCCCCGCCGACTCTCACGGCCAACCATGCACGGCCGCACACGCGAGGAGGAGAGAGGAGAAATCCTCTATTTTTGTCACCATTAATAATTACATTCAATGCCATTGCCAATTTTATATTAATATTTTATTCAGGCCACATTGCATTGATGCACTCAGACTTTCCTAAAATTTTTTTACTTGTGTTATGTGCATGATTCTACCTTGAATTTCAAATCAGAATTGCATGAAAGTTGAATTTACATGATAAGCCATTACACATGCATCATACACATGTTTTTGGAGCTTAATTCCTGATGTGAAAACTGCATAAATACCCCTGAACCTTTAAGGAAATTGCAAGATTCATTTAAAATAGCCTATTCCTCGCATTAAAGTTGCAAAAGAGTTCGCGAACTGTGTATTCCTTGACTCATGAATTTATTGGTCTATTCCTCCCTGTGGATACGACATCCTTTATTGTGGTTTAAATTCATATCTATGTTAACTTCTGATTGAGAGATTTCCACCACATTAATTACAACGACATATTCTTCTATTGCTATCATAAGTGAAAATCTCTCTGTCAAATTAGCGTTGTTGCCGGGAGGCAACAGACACAATAGATTCATGTTATTAATTTGAATATTCTGAGTTGCGCAATCATCTGTTCATTTTTTTTTATTATGCGAGGAATCTGACACGGAGAGAGGCGCAGCAAAGTGACGACATTGATCCTGAATGACATGCACGGCGGAGACGATCTTTTTGGTGGACCTTGATGCCACTTGGAGGCCAACAACAGCAACACGTGGGCCTTGATCCCACGCGCATAGGCTTACGAAGAAGCCTATTTCTGATTTAGTCAGTAGATGTTAGTTAGATTTAGTTTAAATAGACATTAGAATTTAATTTCTGTCTTTTGGACCCTTGTCAGGTATTTTTGGGAATGTGTTCCCAGTGCCTCTTTATTTCTTATCGCTCTTGTATGCAGGAGCGTATTTTTGGGAGCGTGTTGCCATTTATTTAGATTATAGGATTATATGCATTATTTGAACTGCATTTCGGTTAGTTAGTAGATTAGGTCTGTTTGTTTAATATTTTTATATAAAAAAAAAATATCGAACTGCCTGCTATAAGCTGCATATCTATAGGATGACCATCTAGGACTGAATGAGTAGCATCTAATTTATTTTTACTGCATTGCTTACATTGCACGAAGAAAGCTAGAGTAAGGTACGTCTTCTCTTGAGCATCAATTACGTGTCATGCATATGCATTGAACCTAAATCTAAGACCACTAAAGTGCTTGAATCAAATTAATTCAGTGGTCACTTTAAAAAGTGGGACTGCTAAGAGGTTGGACTTTAAAATCTGTGACTGAAAATTGTGTGCAAAAGGATCCTATTTGCGAAATTTCAAAAATCAAAACACAATCATATGTTTGCACACTTGAGACACTGTGCACCTCACACATAAGGTCACTAGATAAATTTCTACCTCTCCTCTTTTGCACCACAAGGGAAGTTAGTCGGAAATCAACAAGCCTATTCACCAAGTTACTTCAGTTCCTCGTGTGTGGGCTCGATTTGAGACTTCCATCCCTTGCGAGTAGGTTATAGGCACCAGCGAAGGTTGGCCTAGGAAGCATAATTCTTTTTTGCAAAACTTGTTTGGCCATCAACTGAACAAATAATTCTAAGACCTACAATCTACTAAAAACAGATCCCATTGAATTTGCGTTTGCTTTGACAGTAGAACTCTCTAGGAAGTTTATGCTTGTATTCTGAATTCTTCTAAATCCTAAGAGAATTAAAATTGTTTTGCTTAAAGAAATGGATCACCCTTACTCCTATCAGTTAGATTATCAGAGTCAATACTTCCCATCTTTTAATCAGGATCCCATGCCCGAGCGTATCCATCCTTTGATGGGTACATTGATAATTCATGGGATCATTCTTATTCTTATCCTGAGAGTACTGGCTTGATAACTCCCACTTTTGAGCAGAGCCTAGGAGAGGGATTTTTCAACCCTGAAATCCCTACTTCCATGCAAACACCCAACCCTCCCACCCTTCATGATTTTCCGTATCGAGGTTGGACCGATACCCCTAGGCAACCAGAGCCTGAAATTGACTATCCTCCCCAACTTGATAATAGTAGCCTCTCCTCTTTTATGATAGAATGCAAAAACAGCAAAAGGAAATGATGGAATCAATTGGAGAGATGTTGAGGAATAGTCAACAGTTAAATGAAGACATAAGATAGCTTAGCTACACGCTTCCCAATAATTCTGATCCCTACCCATAGGACCATGATCATGAAAATAATTCTGAGGAAACCATCGACAATACAGATCCAGTTTTACGTAGCTATCACTTTGACTCTCCCAATGAGACACGGCCACTGGAGGACAATGATCATAGTTATTGTCCACCCGAGCTTTATTGGAGTCAAAAGCAAGGGAAGATGGTACCTCTTGAAGAGCTTGACCCCAATGACAGTATTCTCCTTACCCCTACCAACCAGGGTCAAGGTTGTATTGTTCCTATCACTTCCCCTATTGATTATTTGGTGGATCCCATTCTACCCTTAGTGAGCCTACTCCTAACCCTCCACTTAAGGAATCAACACCTACCATTCAATATCCTGAGGGTTTAAATGCACCCAATGAAGGTGACCCTAAAGGAATGGAGGATGAATTAGATCAATTTTGGTCTCAGGGATATGAAGAGTCTATTTCAGAAAATGAGGATGCCCCAATAGAACCTGGACTGAAAATCTAGAGTGAATCACAAGGGAATTATTTATTATTTGAGGATTTACCTCCAGAGGATATAAATAATATGGTGAAATCCAGATTCCTCCCTTATTTTGAGAGTCATCCTCCATCAAGATAGGAGTTGCTATTAGAGGAGGAAAAACAAAATAGTGAGAAGTCTATGGGAGACTCTCAGGGACAAAACACGTCAATTGAGGATTTATACCCTGAGAAGAATAACAAATTCAGTAATATAGGCTTACTCCAAAACATTAAGGCTGATCCTCCTTTAGGAATAATTAAGGATACTAATCCAACTCCTAATGAATCACATATACACCCAAACAAAAATTTAAGTGAACCAAACAAATCTGGGATGAGCTGAATAATAATGATTCTGACATTTTGACCCTGCCATCAAAGAGTTGTAATTTGGAGTCTACCTTTGATTCAAATATGACTCCGATCATTAATGCTAGGTGGGGTAACTTGTTCTCTACAACTGTTAGGGAGTATACACAATCTGAATCATTGTTGGAATTAGACCTAACACCAACTAAGCCTTCATTGGACTTAACCATTACCTTCCAACACTACAAACAACCTTTATACTCCCTAACTGATCCTTGGCTCAGATCTCTGCTCATGTACATTATTTCTAGAGAACATATCAGGCCAGTACATCCTCGGGTAGAATGGCAAGTGTGGGTCGATGCTTACACTTTTACTCTCGCCATTCAAGGGTTTGAACTAATAATGTGTACATCTTTTAAAACCCATCCTGCTCTAGAGGATCCTTGTTATCCTCCACTTATTTCATTTCGGGAGGTCCCTTTTCATATTTCGTTTATTATTCCTAGACCTCCCAAGGTAGCCAACGAGGTTCTTCGCTTTCATATCTTCTGGCGAGCATTTGGTATTACGTTGCATTATCAGCTCGCCAACATCCGTGGCTACCTGTTTTCTAGGCCTGCACTGTTACATATATTTTTAGGGCCTAACCTTGTCTGTTTGGAACCAGACTTATAGGTTCCTTCTAAGTCTGGCTGCTGATAGAAAATGTAGCACTTGTTGGTAGGCAACCCAGTGGTCTGAATTACACCGTCATCAGGTGATTTCTTTCCTTTCTCCTCCTGTTTTAATTTTCCAATGGGGACATTGTAGGATTTAGGCATGGGGGAAGCATTTTGCATTGTATGAAGTATTCATGCATTTAGGTTAGCATATAAAAAAAAAATCTCTTTTCTTGAGCTGAATGGGTTAGTCCCAAGCAGAATACCTTTGTCATTAGAGGTTTTTCTTCCCGAATTATTTCTTAAGTTTAGAGTCCAATACAATTATTTCACATGCACGTAGACTTGGTAATGGATCCTTGAGGAAAACCAATAAGCATTTGTAGTCTACTGAACCCTTGGACAGTTCATAAAGAGTCAGGAATACTATCTTCTAGTAGATCCACCTCATATTTGTGAGAAGAAAGTAGAGAGCTTACTTGTGCGCTAAGTCTAGTGCAAGGACTCTTAAGTTTTGGATAATTAGATGATGATAGTTCAGAGTTAGGCATAGTTTTCACTCTCTGTTCCTGTGTGCGTACTTTGTGTGAATTCTTGAGAGTCACCAAATAAGGTAGATACACAGAGATGGAGTCTTAATAAAGCTATGACTATGGTGGATGGTTACGACCATCCTTCATAGAGTTCTCGACCGAAGGAGGGTAATAGTGTCAAAGGTCAGAAATACACCTGTCCTATCCATTTCTTCCCGGTGCCGAGAATAGGCACTTCCACCAAATAAGCCACACAATATCCTTTTGACCATCATCATCCCTAATATTGTCTCATAAATAAAAGTCTGTGTCTATTTGTAAAAAATAAAAAATAGAAAAAAGAGGAGAAAAGAAACAAGAAGAAAAAGAAGAAAAAGAAAAAAAAAAAAAAAGAAAAAGAAAAAGAAGAAACAGTTATATTACAAAAAAAAAGTCAAAGTTTATAATGTGACATTATTTCTGAGGCAACAGAGCACTTATCGTATTCTACCAAATATGATCAATACCTACCTTTTAGCATTTCTGATCGCTCGAATACTGGTTGAGGACTCTAACTTAGTTGTAGAGTTATTGGGACTTTAATTGAAGTGTGGATGCCATGTGAGGCCACCAAACAGTGAGTACAATTACTAAGTCTGGCAAAATTTGTGATCTCAGAAAGAAAAGAAAGAAAAGAGTGAGCACCCAGGAACATCAAGAGGCGCTGTTGTTTAGCCTCTCTCCGAGTTGACTTATCTAATAGTCTAGAAATCTAGAGTCTGTAGTACTAGATTACATGTAGCACCAGATGAGTGTGTGCCACCAAATACAAATCCATTCAACTCGATATCTCCTACCTAAGCCAAACGCCGGGGTCAAATTACAAATTATCTTCTGCTTTATCCTCGAGGGAAGTAGTTGCCTATCCTGACAGCAATATTTACCAAGGGTGAAGTACGAACTCCCAATGTGAATTGGCTTTTTCACTTGGATCTGTTACCTAGCTAATCATCACTTCACATTTGTCTGGATCTCTAAAGTTTTGAAATAAGAAAAGAAGAAATCTTCTTATTACTTCTATTATTTTTCATTTTTGCTAGGGACAAGCAAATCTTAGGCATGGGGGTATTTGATGAGTCCATTTTAATGGACTAATATTATGCCTAAGTAACTTTAATCTTACCTTTTAGGTTTGTTAATAACTACATTAAGTTATAGAATATTTGCATGCATCATGATTTAAGTTTACATCTATTTTATAGCATTCTATAACTTAATATGTATTGATTTTATGTTTTTATGTGCAGGAATGATATTTAGAAAGAACAAGGAGGGGGGAATAAATTTCCCCAACAAACAACCTGTTCGACCCCTCCCTCATCCTCCGGCCAGCCGCAACTCTTCCCTCAACAAATGCAAACCGCTGTCGGCTAAAATTAGCAAAAGGATTTTGAAAATCCCTTGTAGCGCGGAAGAGAGGAGTTAAGAGGAGGAGGAGCACAGGAGAGGATCATCTTCTTCCTCTCTCTTGCGGGGATCCACCTTCACCACCGTGGAGAGCGCTGACCCTGTGAACCAAGCATGCATTGAAGTCACCCTTCCAGCCTGCAGCTACCCCACCCACGCCCGCACCAGCACCATCGTGCCCCGTAGGCGCAGTCCTCTCACTGCAGGTGCACCCACACAGTGCCTCCTCCTTGCGTGCCCGCCTTCGCCTGCAGGCTTGTTCAGGTGCATCGCCCCACCCGCGCCCCTCCAGCGCCACCTCTACTGTACAATGCCTGCACCCGCGCCCAATGCCCGTAGGCGCTTTGCCCAGCCACCGCGCTCCACAGGCGCTACATGCCAAGCGCCTGCAGACGCTCGCCGCTCTTCTCCACACTACTTGCGCCCTCACCAAGTGCCCACACTCGCGCCATCTCCACTGCAGGCGCCCATGCCCTCACCACCAATGCCCTGCAAGATCCCACGCCACCTCCGCTGCACAACACCTGCACCCGCGCCCAATGCCCGCAGGCGCTCTACCCAACCACCGCACCCCTGCAGGTGCCCGCGCTCTCGCCTGCAGTGCCCTGCAAGCTCCCATGCCACCACCGCTCTCTGCAGGCGCGCACCCGCGCGCACCTACGCCAGCGCCAGCGTGCAGCCGCGTGGGATGCAGCAGTGGCCATCCTCCTCCAACAGGCCAGTGGCCATCCTCCTCCGTCTGGCCGCCGCCGACCGCTGTATCACCACCGTTGTGTAGCCCTCGTCGAGGCACACCTCCCCGCTGACTCTTGCGGCCAACTATGCACGGCCGCACACGCGAGGAGGAGAGAGGAGAAATCCTCTATTTTTGTCTCCATTAATAATTACATTCAATGCCATTTCCAATTTTATATTAATATTTTATTCAGGCCACATTGCATTGATGCACTTAGACTTTCCTGAAATTATTTTACTTGTGTTATGTGCATGATTCTACCTTGAATTTCAAATCAGAATTGCATGAAAGTTGAATTTACATGATAAGCCATTACACATGCATCATACACATGTTTTTGGAGCTTAATTCCTGAAGTGAAAACTACATAAATACCCCGGAACCTTTAAGGAAATTGCAAGCTTCATTTAAAATAGCATATTCCTCGCATTAAAGTTGCAAAAGAGTTCGCGAACTGTGTATTCCTTGACTCATGAATTTATTGGTCTATTCCTCCCTGTGGATACGACATTCTTTATTGTGGTTTAAATTCATATCTATGTTAACTTCTGATTGAGAGATTTCCACCACATTAATTACAACGACATATTCTTCTATTGCTATCATAAGTAAGCGAAAATCTCTCTGTCACCTATCACCAATCCATCCCTCCTACATAGCCAAAGAAAAATCTGGACTTTAATTGGGATCTTCAGTAGCCACAGCTTTTTCCCTACCACATCAGCCTCCATTGAGTAGGAGTGACTCATGATCTTTTCGTATGCTCTTGCAGGAGTGAAAATTCCCTCCTAGCTAAATTTGTCTTCAATACCAGGAAGCAACCTAAAATCCATCAAATCTTGCTCCAGGCGAGTCTTTTCCTCCCATGTTCTTGTAACTTCTTTGCCAGATTCACCCCCACCAATCCGCCAGGCCTCATTCCCCTCAGACTAGAACCTACAAATCGGGTCTCGTTTATTCATGTCAGCCGCATAAGCTCTTGGATATACTTCCTTCAGTTGACCTAAAGAAGACCATTCCTCTTGCCAAAACTTAAAGTAGCATCTATCACCTAAAACAGGTTGAAACATCTGCCAGTTGTTCTTCATGGCTTGTATCACAGATCTCCAAAAAGGAAAAGGCTTAAGTGGTTGGAGACGGTCCAAAGAACTATGCGAGCTGCCATAGTTTTCTTTAATAAGATTCACCTAATTCTTATTCTCATCATTAAGTACTTTGATGGCCCACTTAAGCAACAGAGCATCATTGAACTCTTTTAGAGAATTTATTCCCATACCACCTTGATCTTTTGGCATACAAAGACTATCCCACTTCACTAGCTGAAGAAATTTACCTTCATGATTGGCTCCCTTCCAGAAGAAGTGTTTCCGCATCACATCAATATGCTTCCAAATGGACTTAGGTGCTTTAAACATAGAGAAGAAAAAAAAAGGATGGAAGTTATCATCAAGTTCAAAAGAATGAGTCTACCCTCCTTAGAGAGATATTTGTTGCTCCATCCTTGTAGCTTGATAGAGATTTTATCAAATAGAACATGTCAGTCGCTCTTCTTATGTTTAGTACATTTCAGAGGCAAGCCCAAATATCTGATAGGGAGAGTAACCAGGGGGTACCTAATATTGAGGAGATGGCCGATTGCTCGTCATTAGTTAGTCCAAAACACACCAAAGAGGATTTATCACCATTCAATTTCAAACCAGATATTTCCCCAAATATCTTTACCATGTGGAGCAGTGCCTGTGCTTCTTGTTCATTCCCTTCTACAAAGAAAACTTTATCATCAGCATACTACAAAACAGGAGCCAGGGCATTCCTGTTGGAGATGGAATATCCTCTAATGACACCAACCTCTAACAATTTGCAAGCATACCTCACTAAAGTGTCAACTGCGAGGTTGAACACAAGTTGAGCAAGAGGGCATCCCTGCCTCACACCACATTGAGGCTAAATCCATGTCCCACAAGGCCTATCATTAATTAAAGGTGAGAAAGAAGTAGTGGTGATGCACCTTTTCATCCATTGTAGCCAATAGGTGGAAACCCCCTTCTCTTGAATATTTCCCATAGATATTACCATGACACAAAGTCATATGCCTTTCGAAAATCAACCTTCCATACGAAGGCTTTACACTTTCTCCTATGCCAACCCATCACCATCTCCTATGCCATAATAAACGACTCTTATAATGACCTATTGGGGAGGAAAGCAGATTGCACTGGGAGAATGAGGTCTTGAAGAACCTTCCTTAATCTGTTAGCCAGAACCTTACTCACCAAAAAATATATGGAGTTAGGCAAAGCAATTGGTCTAAACTCTGAGAAGCAGTTTGCACCTGGCTTTTTTGGGAGTAGAAAAAGATAGAATATGTTAATTTTGTCAAAGCCACTATTACCCCTTTCAAATTCCCCAACTACTTCCATCACCTCCCCCTTCAACATAGTCCAAAATTCTTTGTGGAAGAAGACTTGTATCCATCTGGACCCGGCAAAACTTCATTATTCAGATCATTCAGTACTTCCCAGACTTCTTCTTCGAAGATGGGAGTCACCAAGCTACCAGCCTGCTACATGGAGAGGCAGGGAAAAACTGACCTTGCCATCTTCCACACCCCCCTTCCAGCTGCTCAAGAACTATCCCTGAAGTATCTAATGGCATCAGCTTTGATTTTAGGTATAGATGAAGTTTCCTAACCGTCCACAATAATGGGGAAAATAAGATTATATCTTCTTCGTGCACTGGTAGCCAAATGAAAAAATTTGGTATTGACTTCCCCCTCTTTGACCCAAAGTTGTCGTGAGTGCTCACGCTAATCCATTTCTCTTTTTAAGTCTTCCTTAGCCACTATCTCCTGCTAGTTTTTCTTGTCCAACAGCTCCTACTCAGTCAAACAGGTGGTCTCCTCCTTTGCATCCAGCTGTTGTATTGTAACCAAAGCTTCAATGCATTTTTGGTTCCTCAATACAGCCACTGTGGAGCCATATTCTTTCAGCATGGAACGCATAGATGCCAGTTTAGCAGCGAATTTGACTGTTGCAGTGCCTTCAGCCTAATTGGATCTCCACTAGGACTCAATCATTTCACAAAATCCCTACTCTCTAAGCCAAGACATTTTGAGTTTAAAATAAGACCCAACATGTGTGTTGTCACCATTGTCCCAGACCAGCGGCGTATGATATGAAAAAGGACACTCCAATCCTGCCATCGAGGATAAGTGGAATTTTTCCAACAGCTCTGCATTCTCGAAGAATCTGTCCAGTTTGGAGCATAGACCATTCCCACTTCTCCATGTAAAATCCACCCCAGTAGTGGGAAATTCACTCAACCCCAGTTCTTGTACTGTTAACTGAAATCCAAGAGAAGCATTGTCCAGACTTCCACTCAATCTATCAGACTCTGTTAAGGTGCAGTTGAAATCAACCCCAACTAACCATGGCAATCCCTATGAGTGTCTCACTAGATCTGTCAGGTCCTCCCACAATTCAGATCGACTGCTCGCAGCACATGGTCCATACACACCTATGATTAAACATTCCATCTCCCCTTGGATCATCTTACATCTGTAAGAGATCACATGCCCAGATTTAAATACCTTAAGCACATCTAAGCATGCCTCCTTCCACCAAAATGCCATCCCTCCAGCTCTTCCATTTGCTTCCACTGCCATACAGCCAGCATATCCATTTTTCTTCAAATCAATCCACAAAGGACTATTCTCACATTCAATATGCGTTTCTTGAATAAGAGCACATTCAATGTCCCATTCTCTTAGATATCTCATAAGTGAGGCCCTTCTAATTTTATCGTGCAACCCACGCACATTCCAGGAGAGAACTCTCATCTCCCCTTTTGAGAATCCCCTATGTTTGCTTGAGGCATGCGTTCAGCCTTAATTATCAGAGCAATAGAGTTTTCATCCACCTTTTTGGTTGCCAAAATCTTTCTTCTTTGCTTTAGCTTATAGGGGGATACCCCCATGATTGGTTTTGATGAAGCTCCAGGCCCATATGCTAGATCTTTGGTAGCACTGAAAGAAGTTTGTACCATCAAGTTCACTGGAATATCTTGCAGTACTCCCACATATTGTTCTTCCTCCTGAATAGTTTGGTCATCCCCCATCACAACCATCTCCTCCTCTTCCCTCTCCTTATAGTGATGATCTTTCCTCTTCTTTGGCTTGGGTGCCTCCTCAGGTGTACCTCGACCTGCCTGCTCCAATGAGAGTTCCTCTCTGACCATCTCCGCATAGGTTCACTGCATCTTCTGCTCATGGACAACATTCACCACCTCCCCAAATTTCAGCCTCAGGAGCCATGAACTCCCACCACATCTAAGAATGATCTTCTCTATTAGCGATCCTCCCATGAAGACCTCCACATTAACATATAACACTCTACCATCCCCTTCCCTCAAACCAATCTCTACATCCTCTGCCACAGTTGCATATCCAGCCAGAACAGATGCTACCACAGTTCATGATCTAAGATGCAGCGGCAAACCACTGATTTCTAGAGACCCAGATCAAAAGACAACCCTTTGAGGCGGTCGATCAGGCAAGGCTCCATCAAAGGATGAGATGAGCCTCCAAATCATAGTTAAATTCTTAAAACTAGAGGATTTAAATCGAAGTCGTTCCACATCCATCATACCCAAATTGAAAAGAATAAATTTCGTAGGGGATAGGGTAGAGACCTTCCAACCTTCAACTGAGAGTGCAAGGGATTTTACCATGTTTTTGATGCAGTTTATCAATGGATTTCCAGCCATCACCTCCCCGACCAACGCCCCTCTAAGCATAAGCTCAGAGGTCTTTGTATCCTCAGACATAAGAACTTCAATGTTGATGGTAAACCCCTTGTAGCTGTTTGGCAATGGTGGTGGTCCAGCATTAAGCATTGACTTAGGATGCCAAACCGATGTCTTGCTAAGTCTCCCTCTGATCTTCGTGCAAGCATCTCTCTTATGCCCGTGTTCTCCACATGCCAGGCAGGAGAGGGGGGATCAGCAGATCGCTGCCAGATGGCCTCTCATTCAACAGCGATAGCAAACGATATCCCCATAAACCCTACTCCACCTCTCTCTCCCAGTTCGGCCATTGCCCATACGACTGCTTCCCCTTAGGGTTTCCCCTCTCCAATTTCTTCTCCGCCTAGCCCTAGACCGCCATGTTGACCATCCCTCATCCATGCCATGGCCGACCTCTCCTCTCCTCTCCCCTCCTCTCCTCTCATCTTCTCCCTCACCCATGGAACATTGATAGACCTAATTCACCATTCGCAAAACACGTTATCAAATACAATTTTTAACTGAAACTCCAAGGGAGTCCTGGGTCGAACATAGGGAGGCAACGTTTACTTTCATTGAAATCCATGCTTCATTTTGTTTCTTTTTGATATTTTAGGGTTTTGTGATTTTATTAGTGTTTTTAAAATAAAAAGACAATCAAGATAACTTCACAAAGTGGAGAAACAAATATGATATTTCACAATGTCATTCAAATGTCTATTACAATATGCTAAAATATAAAAGAGATAGGGATGAGAAGAAATCTCCCAAATTGGCTGTTTGGCGAGATGACGGTGCTTGGTGGCAGCTTGGACGAAGAGGGTAAGGTGCTGGACAACGAAGGTGAGATGTAGGAGGACACTGGGTAGAGGAATGCTTCACCAAGGCTCTGGAATGGGGATGAGGAGATGGAGGTGATCTTCTACCGGAATAGAGGTGGGAGGATGGCTCTGAGGCTTCCTATAGAGGTGGTGAGATGGAGGATGAATATATGGTGGGGAATAGGAACATTACACTAATAGGAGGTGTTTAGAGCTTAGGAATAAGCTCTAATGGAGCTTTGGTAGGCTAGTAGAGCTTAGGAGTAGGTGGGAGTAGAGTAGGTAGAGATGCTTTGGAAGGGGAGGAGTCATGGTATTTATATACTGGTGGAATGGAGTGTTTTATGTGCATGGGTCTTCAGCGACATTTAAAACGTCCCTTAAGACCCGCTGGGGGTGTCGCTACACATTCAAGTGCCTTGGCTAGCGTGAGGAGTCACGGCTACAGCTAGCGTAGCGTGAGGAGAGCATCAGCCATTGAATTAGGCATGGAGGGCTGAGATCACGAGGAGGAAGCGTGCGCTTGATGGAATTTGTATCATGCGCTCAACGGCAGCTGTTGGATGAACCATCGCATAGGTAGGGCACCCACAGATCGTGCCCTCCCAGTTTCAAACATGCGGGCAACGCACCTTCAAGCAGATCCGATGACCGAGAGGGAATTTGGTCATCTTAAATGAGCACCCCTGATTGTGCTCGTGTGATCTGGCATATCCCTTCGCATTGCTAGGCAATGTCTAATCATGCACATGCAATCACAACCGCTTGATCAAGATTGAGCAGTCCAATTTCTTTGGGCACTGAAGTGGTCACGGCTAATTGACGCTAGAACCCGTGCCTTTTGTTTGAGGAGCGGGTGCGCTGCCACTGTGACAAGGGTGCCCAATGGTCATGTGGAGGGATAGGTGCAGTTGCGGATCGACCATTGGATGAGGATCCAACAGTCGAGATCAGATCTTCCATGAGGTGATTTTGGAGGAGGCTGGGTGATGTTTGGGCCATTCTCAGCCATTGGATTAAGATCCAATGGCTAGAATCTTCTCCTTGAGGCGAGGTTGGGGGTTTCATCTCATGTAGGGCGGTCTGGATGGTGCCACATGGCACCATCTGGGCCATCCATCTCCTTCTTGTAGAGGATTCTACGGAGCTCTGATCGGGGTGATTTTCACGCAGATGGACTGCGATCGTCGCTTCGGATCCATCCGTACGGTCGGATTATTCATCTGGAGCTCGTAAAGATGTCGCACAACCTCCTAGACATATAAAATGCTGGAATTAATATACAGAATATACAAACTATCTTAAATGCAATGCAATAAATGTTATGCAATATTTATACTATGATATGCAATGCTAGACCTAGGAACTATCATAAATAAGTATTTTATCATGAATTCATGCGTGTTTATCAATTTGGATGGGTCAATGATCGAAGGAAGGCGAGACAAATGGTCAGCTACCACATTTTGCTTTCTTGCCTTGTCGTGAATTTCGAGATCGAATTCTTACAACAGCAAGATCCAACAGATTTATCTTGGTTTCACATCCTTCTTCAAAAGCAAGTGCCTCACTATAGTGTGATCCGAGTAAATGATGATATGGGAGCCCAAAAGGTTTGATCTGAATTTCTCCAGACTAAATACTATGCCAACAGCTCTTTCTTCGTAATCACGTAATTACATTGAGTCTCATCCAATGTCTTGCTGGTTGAATATATTATCACCGGTTTCCCGTCGATTTTCTTACCTAGCACCGCTCCTACAGTATAGCCAGATGCATTGCACATGACCTCAAAGGGTTGAGACCAGTTAGGGGATTGTAGGATTGGACCTTGGGTAACTCGGTCATGCAGGATTTTGAATGCGTGAATGCACTCAATTGTCATCTTGAAAGGTGTGTCCTTTGAGATAAGATTCTTTAAGGGGCACGTGATCTTTGAGAAATCAGATATGAATCGTCGATAGAATCTGACGTGCCCCAAAAATAATCTAACGTCCTTGACCGAGGAAGGCACAGGTAATTTGGAAATCAAATTCACCTTGGCTCGGTCAACTTAGATACCTCTCTCAGATATGAGGTGTCCAAGGGCAATGCCCTCAGAAACCATAAAGTAACTCTTTTCCAAGGAGAGAACCAGGTTCAATTTGATGCAACTTCGAAGAATCGAGACCAAGTGCAGAAGGTAATCATAGAAAGATTCATCAAAAATTGAGAAATCGCCCATGAAGACTTCAAGGTATTTACCTACCATATTGAAGAATATGGCTAGCATGCATGGTTGAAAGGTGGCAAGTGCATTGCAAAGCCCAAATGGCATCTTATGGAATGTGTACGTACCGTAGGGGCAAGTAAAGGTGGTCTATTCCAATCTTCGGGATGGATTGCTACCAAGTTATATCCAAAGTACTCATCCAGGAAACAGAAGAACCAATTTTCCTCTAGTTTCTCGAGAATATGATCAATGAACAGGAGAGGGAAATGGTCTTTCTTCATGGAGGTATTCAATTTTCAATAGGCTATGTAGACTCTCCACGATTTTGCAATTCGAGTTAGGATGGTTTCTCCATATTCGATCATAATCATAGTGAGCCCTGATAAATGCTTGTTTATCATCATTCTTATGCCCTAAAATAGATCTAGCTCTTAGGGTTTTAACTCCGCAAATGAGTTTCTGGGCTGCATTTAGGCATTTACTTAGGATAGGCATGCATTGCATTTTATTGTGTTTTTGATACATTTACCTGAGTGTCATGGATAGGCAGATAGTCAGATCCCACATGCAATGGCACTTTGGAAGGTAGAAGATGAAGGAGAAGCCCATATTTGCTGGATCACAGCTAGATCTAGCTCACCCCAGCTAGATCCCAGCTTATTCTAGCTGGATCAACTCATCCTTAGCTCCAATCAGTTCATCTCAGTTGAATGGTAGCTCAAGCTAGTTCACCTCAGCTCCATTCAGCTCACCTCAGCTAGATGGAAGCTCAAACTTGCTTAAGACAGTTGATACCAGCTCCATTCTAGCTCCTCTAGCTCAGAAAAGTTCACTGGAAGCTCAACCTAACAAGGACTAGCTACTACCATTAACTAGCTAGACCTAGTCAGTTGAAGAAGTCATCAACCAGCTCAGGCCAGCTCAAGTCTAGCTCCTGAAGGCTCAACTAACTCAACTTAGTTGAGCTGAGCTACTTGACCTAAGCTAGCTACTCTAGCTATCTAGGTAATCTCTGGGAAGACCAGACCCAGCTCACCTCAGCTCATAATAGCAAAAAGCTAACTCAGATTAGCTTGGCTTAGCTACTAGCAAAGTACTAGCTAGCTACTGAACTCCACTTCAGCTCCCTTCAATAGACATCAGCTTCAATGCAGCTCCCTCCAGCTCCTCACCTCCAAAACCCTTGCTCCCTCTACCTCATATTCCATTCACCTACCATCTAAGCCAGTTTAGCTAGCTTAGCTTAGCTAAGTCCACCTCCATGGCACCAAGACCTAACCCTAGTCTTCACTTCACCTTAACCCAACCTAGACCTAGCCCTAACCCACTATAGTTGGCACCAATTATGGTACCTCTTCACCACCAACAACCACCCCTCATAACCACCCACATGTGGTGCCACTTTTCCCTCCAAAATCTCACCACATCACCACCATCCAACCATCTCTTAAGGCCATCTACACCATCAAATTTTGGCACCAAAGAGAACCCTTCTGGAAACCTATTTTTGTCACCAAAATTGAGGTGGTAACCACCACCTTGGATGGCCCCCTTTCACCCATTAACTACCCTTTGCACCAATTAAGTTGGTGCCACCAATTCTCCACCTTAGGATCCACCAACCACCTCCATCAAATCATCCTAACCCTCCATCTCATTCACGCCAACCACCACCCCTCCCTTCCTATTAATACCTCCCTTAACCACCACCACATAATCATCTTCTCCATTAGTTTTAGTTCCACCATAGCCACCTAAAACTACGGCCAAGGAGAAGAAGATCAAGGGGGCAACCACCCACCCTTTTGGTGCCTTCTTTCTCCATCTTCCTCTCACTTGTGCCATGCCAAGGAGGAGGAGTTCTTCACACTTGAAGGGATGGCGAGGTAAGAGGAGGAGCAAGGTGGTTGACTTCCACCTTAGAGGATAGCTTGGTGGAGGACTACTTGAAGAAGAAGTCAAGGAGAACTCTTTTCAAGTGCAGGGCAACTGCACTTGGAGCAAGGGTTATCCAGAACTTCTACAGAGGAAACCCCATCTTCTTTATCTTTCCATAATCTTGTATTAGCTAGTGTTTTCTCTTTTTCTTGTAAGAAGCATTTATCTACCTGTCATCAACTCTACTAGTAATACAAGCTTTCAATTGCCTTCAATTTCTTATTTTCTAGTAGTGTGTTTTTCTTGTCGTTGTAGAGCACACTCTTCTCTTCTAATTACCCTAGGCACACTTGTCTAGGTTGAGCTTAGAAGAGAAGACTTCTTGTCCCTTAGGTTTAGTTAAAGACGTAGTCTTTAGCGTAATTCGCTTTCAATTGTCCGATTATTTCCAAAACCTAAAAACAACAAAAATGAAAATCACAAAAATATATGTGTTCGTTTGAGAGGTGAGAGAGAGAACCATCTTTGTGACTAACAATTTGGCCTCCTTGGGCAACCCTAGATACTTACCCTATCTAGGTTTGTAAATTTTAAAAGTTGATCGATTTTACGCATCTTAAGGACAAAAACCTGCATTTACAAAATCACGTAAAATCCGTATCACTTTTTGACGCCATTGCCGGGGAGGCACGGCTTAGTCACATCATTAATCTCTCTCTTACTTTACTAAATCTTCAAGAAATTTTGTTTGTTTTGATTTCATGTGCGAATCAGGAGCAGGAGTAGGGTTTGGAGCACTTTGAGCGAAAGCTTCGAGTTTCTTGTCTTCCCGCATACTTCAGGTTAGTACTCTGGCCATCTCTTTTATTCTCTTTAGGGTTTTAAATTCTCTTTTAGTCACATCAACTTTAAAGGAATTAACTTCCAATAACAAAAACTTCTTTGCATTATTTTGTGGAACATCAAAACCTTATTTGAATCATTAATAAGAGAGAATCCTAAAAGATATTAAATCTTTATTAAAACCCTAAAACACTTCAAAAAAAATCCTTGTTTGCAAACCTACTTGATTTGGCTTGGGCACCACTTCCTGCCAAATTCATACACACACCAAAAAAAGAAATAATCAGGCATTACGTCTAAATTAAAATTGGTAGTCATTTGACCACTAAATACTTCATTTCCTCTTAGGCTTGATATCTGAAATTTAAGTTACCTCTAATTGTCCTAATCCCCTTAATTAAATGTGGTCTAAGACTAAGAGGGAAGTCAAACGACGTGTACAGGTTTACACAAGCCCCTGGTGATTTTCACAGGACATGCTTGGGTCCAAGCCACCTCTCTAATCTTGCTAGGTTAATTTTGGGAACGCGGTTCAATTAGTTGTTTCTTACTTTTTCGGGTTCCCATGTCTTAGGTTTTAAGGAGTCAACCTTAAGAATAGGCTTAGAATTGTGTTGCTTGATTGCACACTTCTTCTCATCTCTCCCTCCTCTCCTCCCCATTTCTTCCATTATATGCACGGGCAACGGTCCCAAACTCCACACTTGGAGGGACCACTTGATTTTTCCCCTCTCACAAAAAGATCATCTTCCTTGCATTCATCAAAAATAGAAAACATGCAAAATAGGTCCACTATCGCTTCCACCTCTTAACCAGAAAACCCGTCTAACCCTGCTTCTAATCCTGCCTCTGACTCTTCCACCCAAAACCCACAAGCTAACCCCTCAATCTTTGACTTACCCATCCCTAACTTGCCCAGTCTGGAGCTGCCTATTCCTGAGATGCCACAACAGCAACACCAAGGCTCCCTGCCTAATCCCTTCTCCATGATGATTGAGCAACTGGCTCAACTACAAGCTAATCAACAACAATTGAGTAGGATTGTAATGAACCTAGCCAACCAAGGGAAAAATCTACCACCCCGTCAACAACTTGTCTTCCCTCCAAAGGATTTCTGTCATCCTTCTAATGATGAGGACAGACCGAGGGTGGTAATTCAAGAAGGGGACTTCGAAATCAAACTAGTTATTCTGAACCTAATTAAGCACTTCCATGGCCTTCCTAGGGAAGACCCATTCAGCCATCTTGAGGAGCTCACTCTCTTCCTACAAACAACCTGTTCTCACATTGTGTGAGAAGATCTTTGGATAATGCGGCTATTCCCATTATCCCTCAATGATAAGGCCGCCTATTGGTTCAGAACTATCGACAAACTCATTACAACATGGCCTCAACTGAAAAGTGCTTTCATAAAAATATTTTTCTCCATAGGTCATACTAATTCCTTGTGAAGATCTATTATGACCTTCCAACAAAAATCTGGCAAGACTCTACAAGATGCTTGGGAATGATTCCAAGATCTTTTGAGAGGTTGTCCGCACCACAAGGTTTCCTTATGGTAGCTTGTGCAGATCTTCCACCAAGGATTAGAAGATCAACTTCGGTGTTTCATCAACGCCTCATGTGGTGGAAACTTCTTAAATAATGATGCAAAAAGTGCCTATGAATTATTTGAGGAAATGAGTGAAGTCTCATTTAATCATGTGTCCATGAACACCTTTGGCCGAACTACAAACCAGCAGTTCAATGTTCATGAGATAGGCACTCAATCTATCCCCGTTACCCAAGATGATCACCAAATGATGGCTCACTGACTCGACCAGATGCAATTAAATCAAAAGAAAATGGAGGAAAGACTTGCCACATCCACCCAGGCTCCACAGGCACCACATCTAACCCTGCCTAACATCCTAAAGAGAGAAAATTTGCATAATCTAAAAACTACCCCTGCTGAGTATAATCAATATTCAGAGGCTTTCTATGGTTCACTAGGGACATACACATATCCAAATCCCAGTCCCACTGAAAATATTTTCGCCCTCCAGGAGTAATTTAAAAATTGTTCCAACTCAAATTGGAGGAATTACCCGACTCACGGCTGGACCAATTCGGTTCCCAATGAGAAACAAAACCCATTTGGAGGGTATGGGTCAAATCAAACCTTTTATCAACCTGGGCCATCTCAAGAAGACATCATGCCTAGATTATGAAAACCCTACAGGGAATGCAAAGCGAAATGTCGGAAATAACCTGCGTTGTTACAAATCTGCATAATCAAATTGGGGTTACACCGACTCAGAAACCTACATGACATTTACCTTCCCAACCCATGCCCAACCCTAATAATGAAAGGAACCATTACCAGAGCAAAAATAAAAATCAAAACCACCATAACCAGCCTTCCATTAACTCTATACCTCAGCAGCCATCAGGTTTTCCACACCAACAAGCCCCCCAACCTCCTCCAAGGAACAATCGAACAGCACAAGTAGTTACATTCAATAGTGCGAAAACCACCACTAATCCTAGGCTTTCGCAGCAACCTAATGACACCCACATCATCCTTATGCAAGTTGACTCTCACCTCCCCACTCAGGAAGAAGAAGACACCCAAAAATCACAAGATTCAAATCCCATTCCTTTCCCTCAAGCACTACAGTCACTCATTCAAAGAATAAGAAATCTAAGCCCTCTCACCAAAATCTTATGGACTTATTTGGCCAAGTCGAGATACACATCCCCCTTCTAGATGCCATCAAATACATCCCTACCTACACTAAATTTTTGAATGAAATATGTGCTCCAAAATGGCAGGCCAAGAATCTAGGATGGGTACTCTATTTTGCATGAAAGTCATCGTTTTAAAGTATAGCGTCATAGTATAGGATAAAAATTGTGACAACACTTAAATTTATAAAACTCGAAATCATCGTGAGTCAGAGGTCATTCGCAAGAAGCAAATTGGAAATTTAATCCACTAATCACAATATCGAGAAAGAAATGTAAATATAATCCAAACAATGCTTAATGTAAATCAGAAGAATATCTCAATAAAATCAAAGAACCAGAGTGCAAACAGATGGGGTTAAAATGGCCACCAATTTAACCCTAATATCTAAGCTCTCAACTAACTCAAATATCTCAACAGTAAATGCAATCAATATTCATAGCAATATCAAAATCAAAACCAGCCAGTCAGACATTAGGTTAAAGGCTCAGATGCCTTAACCTCAGGCCCCACCAGAAGGCTAAGGCACAGCACCATAGAGAGAGGCACAAGGGTCCCTGAAGCCACAGAGTGACTAAGTGTTGATAGAGGAGGGTCACAAATCCCAAGGTACAAAACCCTTCCCCTTCCTCCTCAGATTTCCTTCAAAACCAAGTCGTACTCGAGTATCCAGGTAAATCGATCCACGCCCAGACCCTCGCAGCATGATCCGCAAGTGAGGGCACGTGCGTAGCACATGTGGGATGAAGACCTCACCCTCGTGTGCTCGGAGGCGAATAGCTATGGGCATAAATTGGTTTTATTTGTCTTCATGTGCCTCTATTTTTCCGAGGTGGGACTAAAGTCCCTTCTCTTCCTTCACGTGAAGCTCTTATGCTCTGTTGAAGACCCTAAGGTGATTGGAGTAGCTACTGCTATGGCTGGGCTCAGTTGAGGAACTGGAAGGCTTCCTAGATGAATTTTGCAGGTCTTGGCAATTGCAGCTTGGTTGGAGATGGTCAGAGAACTACGGGCAAAGAAGCAGAAGGCAACAATGAGGGCGGACTCCGGTCAAACTTGAAAAGCTAGAATACGAGTTTATCGCCCTAATTAGAAAGCTCAGTAGGGTTATCGAAGGGTGGCAAGTGTAGTGGGAGTGTTTATTTGGTGAATGAAGGTGTGTGATGACCAACCAAAGTTGGAGAGGGCGACTGGAGTCCGAGAGGGTAACCTGAGAAGTGCATGTTTGACGGGGAGAAAGGGAGTCTAAAGCCCCAAATTTCTTTTGGGCATTTCCTCAATGAGACACAGTGAAGGTATGGGAGGTGGTGGTGATGTGTTTGGGTGTGTGTGGGGCCAGTGCAAGATTGCCAAAGCTCATGTCAAACGTGTGGAAGACGGGAGTGAGACGATGTGTGTGGTGGTTGAAATGAGGATCTAAGGGCATAAAAATGATCTAGAGAGAGGGGGGATAGAAGAGAGTCTTAGAGGGGGAGAGAGTGGCTGAGGCATCCGACTATGATGGGCTGGAGTCGAAGAAGGCGATCTTGATGGTGACATGATGGTGAGGAAGGAGAGGCAAAGAGCCACCGCGCTTTGGCCGACGACAGTCGCAAGGAAGTGGGGATGACGTTGGGCTAGTCAATTTAACCGTTGGCCAGCCGAAGGAAGGAGTTGGAAAAGTTCTCTGGAGCTCAAGTTGCGAACAACCAGAGAAGTGAGAAGAGGATGTATTCCAATCAATTCTTGGCTAAGCAGAGGAAGGAGTTGGAGAAGTTCGTCGGAGCTCAAGTTACGGATGACCGAAGAAGTGACAAGAGGATGTATCCCAATCCATTCTTGTCTAAGGAGAATGACTACGACATGAGGGCTACTTTTTGAGCTTAGGATCGAGCTCCAAATAAGGAAAATAGCTCGATTTAGACAATGTTCTTAGAGAAGAATATCTCCAAAATCAATGAGCTCACTCAAGCATTAGGAAGCAAATCATGGTCTAAGATCTTATCCAATCAGTTGAGAAGAACCTTGTGATAATTCTCTCCAATTTTGGAGAAGTTTGGCCATGATTTGAGGGAGAAAATCTCCCTCGAATCTCGCTACTGATCTCGGGTTCACACTGATGAGAGCCTCATCATGAGCCATAACTAGCTCATTTTGACCTAATAAAGAGAATAAAAGCTCCTACATAAGTTAGAAGAGGGCGTAATTGGAGGAATAAGTGTTCTGAGAAGAAAACATGAAATAAAGGTTAAAACTACAATTTTACCATTGCAATACATAAACAGGATTTCTCGGAGACAAAACATAGGTCAAATGGTCTAAATAAGATAAAAAGTGGGTTGATGCAATCAGAAATGGGTTCACAAGCAAACCAGGAACTAAATGACATCTAGTAACCCTAAAACAGACCCGCTTAATTCAACAAGGTTTCGATCAGGATAAAAATCAAGTAAACCCTCTAAAAATCATGTAAAAATATCCCCTAGGGTTTAGAACATTTAATTTGGCCTTTGGAACCTAGTTTGCCCTAGATTAGGGTCCTAGCTCAACAATTGACCTAATTTGGGTTTTTACGCAAAATGTCTAGTCAATCGTGGTCCAACCTAAAATCCAACTTCACCATTGGATTCCTTAAGTCCAAATTAGGTTTTTACCAAAATTTAGACCTAAGGGGAGGTCATCTTGACCTACTTTGCAATTTAGTACATCCAATTACATTTTGGTCCCTATCTTTTGAAAGCCATTGCATAAACCCCCCTAACTTCCTCGCCACTCTTACAAGCAGGTTCCTCCACCATTATTGGGGAGAGATCCTACTCCGGCGAGGAATAGAGAGGGAATACTCTTTGATTCCTCAGAGATCTCCCAGATTTGGAAGGGAGATTCTCTATGGAATTCCCTTCCATCTAAACTCAATCCTGATCCCAGATTTGCACCCAATCTCTCATGCGAACGCACGAGAGATTTGGGTATCTAACTACCTTCCACCCACCGGCGAGACGTCGGTGGCAGAAGGCTTGCCCTTCACGCACCAGAAGCTCAGCCAGCACCAATAAATTAACCCCCAACTCTAGCTCCACCTCCTCAGCTCGAATCGGCCAGGATTCCACCTCACTTTCCTCTTCTTTTCAGGCCAAGGGGTCCAATGAGCTCTAACGAGCCCCCCTACTCTTCCTCGTCGCTCTGCCACATAACATAACCAGTGGCAGAGCTGTCCTCCTCATCCTCCTCCACATCACGCAACACCCGCGCGAGCTTCCCTAGCCCCATCGTCGCCACCGTCTTCCTCCACTAGACGCTTTCTTCTCCGGCGACAGCAGGTACTACCAGCCGCCTTCTCGCCCCCTTCGTCCATTTAGTTAGGTTGGAATTGTTCTTCTCTATCCCCTCTCTCATTTCCCTCATCTTATTTCACCAAACGCTCCTCGACTGTCGCTGTTCACCACCTTCTTCATCTCCGGCCACCCTCCGGCGAGACGCTCCCATCACTCCGTAGCCCCACACATCTCGCCGACCACCGCATAACCTCCACCTCACCTCACTGAACATCCTCCACCCATCCATAGACTCTATGCCTCCACAATTATCCCCCGATCAAACCCATCCGTCCGGCCACAGGGTGACATAGGCACGCATGCCTAGGCCACCCTGCGGCCTACCACCTAACACCTCATCTTCGCCATGACACGGCGAAGGTGCTCCTGTGGTATGATTAAGCCACATGGCTCTTTTTGTGTCAGGCAGGTTTCATGCTCTGGCCGCCATTAGCGATGACTCGAGGAAGCTGCTTGCTTGCTCCAGGTTGTGAGACTTCAGGGTTCCAGGTGCAGCAAACTTGGGAGGGTCTTGCAAAGCCAGTCGTCCCAGCAATTGATGCCGCAAAGCCTGCAGTTGTGGCAATTGGAGAATGCTCTCCTGCGGGTGTGCGCGAAAGAACAGTGGAACAATAGTCCCACCTCGGTAAGCTGTGAAGCGCTGGAGTGATTTATATTGATTTTGTGATATTAGCCGATTGCCTCCGAAAGCACATGGGGTGAGGTCCCTCACCTATACTCACCACCTCGTCCGTGAGCTCACCACACGAATCTGGCGACCCGACCCGACACCCTCCTGAGCACTCCTCGTGCACCACACCCACGCCGGTGTGCCTGGACCCAAGCGCGCGACCAGACCCATTTACCCGACTCTGGGAGAGCGTGCTGAAGAGTGATATACAGAGAGAGTCGTGGGTGTGGGTAGAGGGGTAGGTTTTTCTCCTCTTTGTTTTGTGCAGGGAAGGGTAGAAGGGAGAAGCGAAGTTGACACTTAGACGCTGCTAGCATAGGAAAAGAAGAAGAAGAAGGAAGCCTTTGCAAGAGGAAAAAGAAGGAAAGGCTAGGAAGAAGGAAGGAAGCCTTCACAGAGGAAAAAGAGAAAGGCAAGGCAGAAGGAAGAGGTGAAGGAAAAAGAGAACAGGAACTGAAAGAAGAAATAAAGAAAGGTAAAGACAAGTAGAAGAAGAAGAGAAGCTGAAGGCAAAAGAAAATAGAACCAAAGAAGGGAGAAGAAGAAGGGAAAGCAGAGCAAAAGAGAAGAAGACTTGCAGAGAAAAGGAGAAAGATACTGCAGGAGAAGAAAGAAGCAAGGCAGAAGATAGTGGAAAATAAGAAGAAAGAAGCATGGCAACTGCAGAGAAGAAAGAAACACAAAGAAGAAAGGAGGAAAATCAAAAGTCAGAAGAAGAAGAACAAGAGAGGAGAAAACATATTTTTAAGACGTCTAATCCCATGATCAGATGTCCAAATTTCTTACTTTTGCCAAAATTGAATTTTAAACTCATGCATTTACATATTTTGAATTAAGTTTTGAGTAATTAAAGTGTTCAATTACATTCTTGAGATTAGTAATAAATTCCAATTGCTCCCTATGTTCGACCTCGGATACTTAGATTTTCGAGTAATAAACTTTTATTTGTTGACAATGCTTGATCCCCTATACTATGACGTAACTAACTGTTAAAACACGATTGAGATGTCGTCAACATTTTGGTGCCGTTGCCGGGGAGCAATGCGCAATTTATCACTAGTATCTACATTCTTTTTATCATATTGAACACTAACTTGACTTACTTTGCTTTGTTGTGATCTTGCAGGTATTTCACGAGAAGATCCCTCCCACAAGTCAACCACTCCAGGGCTGGTAATTTCTTTTCTTCCTTAAACTATCCCCTAAGCTTTGAAAGACAAAAGGAAGAAAATTAATTTAGGAATCAATTGCCTTCTTTCCATAGTAATCACCATCTTTAAGGCAAACGTTTCCTGATTTTGCAAAATTTTTTTCAAATCATCTTAAAGTTGGAGCGATTTTTTTTAGATTCTATCCCACAAAATTCATGTGCCTAATAGAAATCACACTTAATCTCTGCGGACAACACACTTCTTACTTGTAAGTCCAAAGAGAACCTTTTCAAAAAGAAAAAGATGATTGGAAATAGAACCAAATTCAGGTTTCTACAGTAGGGTCTTGGAGTGCTAGTTCACACATGCCTGTATAAAAGGAAATGAACCCTCCCGCATCAGTGTGCTACCAAAGCCCTTGATTGAAGAGATCTAAACAAGACAAACCCTAAGAAAAATTGAGTGCTAAAATCACTTGAATCTTAAAATCTTGGACCTAATAACCTAGGAGTCAAATCAGGGTGATCTCTAGGTCCCAAGCCTAGAATCATTCTACCATCTATAGGACAGGTCAGGTGAAGCTGACCCCTTGGGTCAACCAACCTCTAAATTAGGTCACAACATCAAAACTTCTAAAGTTCAAGTGAGAACCCTAAAGCACCTTTGAAATAAAAGTGATAGACTTAAGAGGTCAAGGTCCCCATTCTGGTCTACCTGGAATCTCAGTGACAAGAGAGGTTAGGTGGGGGAAACCCTGTAACCCGTGGGGATGCTCTACCGTGTAGGAGTCTTTGCGGGACTCTCCCTCTCTGGCTGCCCAGGTAATTCTCAGGTGGACGATCTTTTGATCTAGGGGTACCATCCGCCCCAAACCTCCATAGTCATCCAAACGTCTTTGGGTGTCTTGATTGGGTCAAAAACATCTCCAGTCCCTCATCTTTTCTCTTTAGAGCACACACACACAATTTCAATGGGACTCGTTATTCATATCTAATCGCTTCATAACTTGATTCTACATCTTGATTCAAACTCCGATTCTACATCTTGATTTCACCACCTGATTCAAATATGCAGCCACACCATTTAGGACTACCATTCAAGAAACCTGAATATCGGAGATCCATGAGAGATAGAATGATTGAGGATGCCCTGAAATTCTATGAGAAGGAAGACAAAACCTCAACACCAGTAGAAAACATTCAGGTTGATGTCCCAACAACCACAACCTTTATAATAACTTGTGCCCAAGTACTACTGGCGGAAGCTACAAAAGGATCAACCCGTGACTTGCTCATTACTAGATACATTGAGATAGAAAAACTGCACAATCTTGAATACCTTCAATGTATGACAAATCCTCGACTTTGGAAGCAACATCAAGATGATCTTGAAAAATGGGAAGAGATAATGAGATTAGTAAAACAAATTATTGACCAGAAGTACCTGTATATACCACAAATAGAGGATGAATCATCTTAGGACAACATCGAGGATCAATCTGATCTCAGGTTTGAGGCACAAAATGGCTGTGGATTCCCAACCCAGATGGAGTACAATGTGCCTAATATTGAAGAAGGTTGGGAAACTCCAAATGCAGGAAAACACCATGTTGAGCCCACTCTAGACCTTGAATCACTAGGGTTAGAATCCCACAACTCTTGCAAGAATGAGAGTAGAACTGAACCGGTCGAGGGTGTAAATTCCGTCCCTTATTCTGATAAGATGACCCTCGAAGGTTATCCAGACCTAGATTCTAGTAATTCAACCCACATCCTAAGCCTAGAATCTAGATCTGAAACCTATTTTGAAGATTTCAAGGCCCCATACGAGGAAGATCAATCTTTTAATAAAGAATATGATTTTGGGCCTCTATTTAATGAATATCCCTCGCCAACATCCTTAGAGGAACTAAACAATTTTTCGGAAGTCATGCCAATCTACGATACAGAAACTGAGGAGTTGGACGAGTGGGGTTTCAATTGGGTCTGTCCTACCAGCTTAGAACCTGAGCTTCTACCAGATAGAGACACCTTTTTAAGCTCAGAATTAAGGCAAGACCCCAGTCAGGCTACTGAATCTACAACATATGATTTATTCTATGGTGGAACTCATGATCTTGAATCTCTTTCAGATTTTGATTTTTGCAAACTCTCCAATGATTTCGAATCTTACCATAATATCGGAGAAAATCTGCTTCCTGATTATAACAAGCCAATTCTCTTTGAAGTCACCTGCTCCACATCTACAAAACCAATCAAAACCCATTCTCTACCCCGACCCGCAGTTGGACTCAATTTCTATTCAGATTCACCTCTCACTGAGCCATTTGCAGATGATTCAACTCCATATCTATACCAGGTATCGGGTATTGATCATACCGAAAAACAAGAGCCATCATTCTTTGATCACCCTCGTAGGGTTTCCACACCATACACTGATTATTTTTCGGAACCCTACTTTGACCAGGCTGATTCGACTCAGCCTAAACCTGAGTTTTCACTTCCATATCCATCAGAATTTCATTGCATATGGTGGGTTCCGCATCTGTTGATCTACATCTATCAACCCACCAGACTTATTGGGTTTCGGCTACATCATCATCCTACTGATCTTAACAAGCACCTGGTTGGACCAATCGGGCTCTTAATCAAGGTGCTTGTTTTAGAAAATTCCACTGATTTGACCACTCCCTCTCCACTCCATGTTCCGCTCAGCTGAAGGCATCAAATTTAGCGCTCAATGGGAGGCAACCCGTCATTCCAAAAATAGAGACCCATCTGATTATCCGTCTGTACTCCACGTCCATTGCACCTTGAGTTCAGCCTTAGACAATTGATCCCACCTCTGGTACACATATCCGAGCTTGAAATCATCTGCATCAGTCATTTTCGACCCGTTCGCCCACCCGATGTATCCTATTCTAAGTCCTTGACCTCAACACTATTTCACACCCTCTGTTTACAATGACATTGCAAAACTTAGCCATGGGGGGGTGATAAAAGTGCATACATACAGAACCAAGAAAAAGTCAGAAGGATTCTCACAAAAAATTCACATATGTCAAAAACACAAAAAAATTGAAAAAGAACAAAAAAAAATGGAGGGAGGAAATTTTGTGAGCCACATAATTATAAGGAGGAGAAAAAGAGCAAAAATGACAAAAAGGAACACAAAATGAAAAAGAAAAAGAAATAGATCAAGGGATTAGCTGAAGTTCTAGACCAGATCAAGAAAAGAGAAAAAGAAAAGTGCTAAGGAGACATAACAAGAGATTAGCAGGAACGCTGGTCTTAGGCCTCTTGGGCTAGATTCTTTAGCTTAATAATTCACATATCCGCTAAGATCTGGATAATCCTCAAGAGGTTGGGGAAAATGCGAAGCTTAAGTATTAGGTCTAAGGCTTAAGAAGTATTCAGCCTCATTAACTGGCCTTCGATTTGCGGGGTTCGATAACCTAAGCACCCCAATTCACACACAGTCTAGTTCAGTGCACATAAATATCAAAATCACGCAAAAGCATTTAATGTTATGAAAAAGTCACCTAGATTAGGAGCGGCTGATCAACACAAATTGAGTTGAACGAGTTCCCGACGCGGAGAGGCGGGAAATTCCCCTCGAAGATGCATAACAACACATCATCTCATCGGTGCTTGTCTCTTAGGATATTTAAATATCCTACCGGGGGCATGTAAGCACTCTGCTGGTTCAGATATCATGGGTGGCATTATCACGAAATGTCGATCGCCAGGGTCTGAATTCGGCCATGGAATGCCATGGGCAGGATTATCTCAAAATCTCGAAAGCTAGGGTTTTGGGGGTTGCCATGGGCGGTGCTATCTCGAAGCATCGATAGCCAGGGACCCTTGAGGATTGATGATGGGGATGAGGAATCCGATACAGACCATGTTGAGAAGCCAATCCGAAGCTAGAAATAAAAAGAAAAGAGAGAGAAAATTCTCCAAACAAATCTTCTGTCTCTCTCTTATAGAAATGCACTACAAACTGAACCTAGGCTAAAAATGTCTCAAGCACAGGTGCTTTAACCATGGAGTCGAACAAACCCTAGGTTAGTTTCTGTGGGCCTTAAAAACCTTTGCGGAGGACTGAGGCTAAAGCGGGTCAGGTCTGGATTTTGGTTGATACTTGAGTACCTCTAGGCCTATTGTCGGCATTCTTACCTAATCACAAAAGAAAAAGAAAAGCACTTATCATAACTGATGACAGACACTCAGGGTCTAGAACAAAAGTTAAAACCTTGAAATTTTGCTAAGGGACTAGCAAAAGCTAGGCATGGGGATATGATGAGAGCCTCATCAAGAGCCATAACTAGCTCATTTTGACCTAATAAAGAGAATAAAAGCTCCTACATAACTTAGAAGAGGGCTTAATTGGAGGAATAAGTGTTCTGAGAAGAAAACATGAAATAAAGGTTAAAACTACAATTTCACCATTACAATACGTAAACGGGATTTCTCAGAGACAAAACAGAGGTCAAATGGTCTAAATAAGATAAAAAGTGGGCTGATACAATCAGAAATGGGTTCACGTACAATCCAGGAATTAAAAGACATCTGGTAACCCTAAAACAGACCCGCTTAATTCAACAAGGTTCCGGTCAGGATAAAAATCAATTAAACCCTCTTAAAATCATGGAAAAATATCCTGTAGGGTTTATAACATTCAATTTGGCCTTTGGAACCTAGTTTGACCTAGATTAGGGTCCTAGCTCATCCATTAACCTAATTTGGATTTTTGCAAAAAATGTCTAGTCAAACATGGTCAAACCTAAAATCCAACTTCACCATTGGATTCCTTAAGTCCAAATTAGGTTTGTACCAAAATTTAGACCTAAGGGAAGGTCATCTTGACCTACTTTGCAATTTAGTACACCTAATTACATTTTGGTCCCTATCTTTTGAAAGCCATTGCACAAACCCCCCTAACTTCCTCACCACTCTTACAAGCAGGTCCCTCCGCCATTATTGGGAAGAGATCCTACTCCAGCGAGGAATAGAGGGGGAATACTCTCTGATTCCTCAGAGATCTCCTCCCAGATTTGGAAGGGAGATTCTCTCTGAGGAATTCCCTTCCATCTGAACTCAATCCTGATCCCAGATTTGCACCCAATCTCTCGTGTGAACGCACGAGAGATTTGGGTATCTAACTACCTTCCACCCACTGGCAAGATGTCGGTGGTAGAAGGCTTGCCCTCCACGCACCAGAAGCTCGGCCAGCACCTATAAATTAACCCCAACTCCGGCCACACCTCCTCAGCTCGACTTGGCCAGGATTCCACCTCACTCTCCTCTTCTTCTTTTCCAGCCAAGGGGTCCAACGAGCTCCAACGAGCCCCTGTACTCTTCCTCATCACTCTGCCACAAAACCAGTGGCAGAGCTATCCTCCTCATCCTCCTCCGCGTCGTGCAACACCCGCACGAGCTACCCTAGCCCCGTCGTCACCGTCGTCTTCCTCCACTGGACGCTTTCTTCTCCGACGACAGCAGGTACTGCCAGCCACCTTCTCGCCCCCTTCGTCCCTTTAGTTAGGTTGGAACTGCTCTTCTCTATCCCCTCTCTCATTTCCCTCATCTTATTTCACCAAATGCCCCTTGACCGCCGCTGTTCACCACCATCTTCTTCATCTCCGGCCACCCTCCGAAGAGATGCTCCCATCACTCTGCAGCCCCACACGTCTCGCCAACCACTGCATAACCTCCACCTCACCTCACTGAACATCCTCGACCCGTCCATAGACTCTCTACGCCTCCACAATTACCACCCGATCAAACCCATCCATCCGGCCACAGGGCGACCTAGGCACACATGCCTAGGCCGCCCCGCGGCCTGCCACCTAGCGCCTCATCTTCACCGTGACACGACGAAGGTGCTCCTGTGGTCTGATTAAGCCGCAAGGCTCTTTTTGTGTCAGGCAGGTTTCACGCTCCGGCTGCCATTAGCGATGACTCGAGGAAGCTGCTTGCTTGCTCTAGGTTGCGAGACTTCAGGGTTCCAGGTGCAGCAAACTTGGGAGGGTCTTGCGAAGCTAGTCATCCCAGCAAGTGATGCCACAAAGCCTGCAGTTGTGAAAATTGGAGAACGCTCTCCTGCGGGTGCGCGCGAAAGAACGGTGGAACAATAGTCCCACCTCGGTAAGCTGTGAAGCGCTGGAGGGATTTATATTGATTTTGTGATATTAGCTAATACGGATTTCACGCGGTTTGTTAAATATGTCGTTATAACGTGCAAAATCGATCAACTCTTAAATTTATATTCCTAGATAGGGGAGTATCTAGGGTCGTCCAAGGAGGCCAAATGTTTGAAAAATTGAGACTCTTCCTTGGAATACAAATCTCAACTTTCTTTTTGGTATTTTTCAATATATCATTTTTTTGTTTTTGAATTAAGACAACATGCGAAATGGTGGCGGGAAGGTGATTTACACTTCAAATTTACTAAACTACTAAAGTGGCAAGTAGAACCTCTCCCTAAGCTCACTCTAGGCAAGTGGAGGCCTAGAATAATTAGGCAGAGGGAGTGAAGAATGCTAAACACAAAGCAAGTAGAAATGCAAATAAGAAATTGCAAAGAAGGCAACTAGATAAAAGAAAAAATGTTTTACAAAAAGGCCTAGTAGAGGAATGCTTTTACTACTAGAAAATTGCAAATAAGAAAAGCAAACACAAATCCTCTAGATAGATGGTGAAGAAGAGGGCTTCTTGCTCCAAGCTTGGTAGCTCCCAAGCTTGAAAAGAGTCCTCCAACTCCTTTCTTGCTGTGCTCCACCAAGGTGACGTCCTCCAAGGCAAGCCCTAAGGGGGCTTGCCCTAAGCTTTTCTCCAAGGGTGGACATCCACCCTAGGTCCTTCTCCTTTGCCTGGCCGTCCTCCTTTGAAGTGGAAGAGTCCTCCTCCTTGGCGTGGCCCAAGTTGAAGAGAGTGGGGAGAAGAAGGCACCAAAAGGGCTGGTGATGTGCCCCTTTAATCTCCTTCTCTACTCCTTCTTCTTGGCCGTAGGTATAGGTGGTATAGGTAGCAAAATACACTAATGGAGGATGCCCCTAAATGGTGGTAGGTGGTGGGTTTTTATAGAATAGGAAGGGGGCTAAGGTGACTCTTGGAATGGAGGGCTAAGATGAAGAGATGGAGGTAGTTAAGGATCCAATGGCCAAGGTCAATTGGCGCCACCTTAAGGGACACCTAGGGGGTGGTTATGGGTGTTGACACCCCTTGATGTTGGTGCCAAAATGGCTTCTAGAAGGGGGTCTAAGTTGGTGCCAAGAAGAGTTCTGGAAGGAGGGGTAGGTGGATGGCTAGGATGGGTTGTAGGGTTAGGTGTATGGTGGATGTGGGGGTGTATGTTGGCGCCAAAAAGAGGGGTAGTTAGGGTTAGGTTTTGGCGCCAAAATTTGTGCCCTTTTGGTGGTGATAATGGGGTGAAGGGGTGGCTAGGAGGTGGCGCCAACTTGAGTAGGGTAGCTAGCTTACGTAGGCTTAAGTTGGTGGAGCTAGCTAGGGTTGAATTTGAAGGTGGTGGATGGCCAAGGAGCTGGTTGCTAGCTAAGCTAAGCTAAGATAAGCTAGCTTAGCTAAAGGAGGAGTAGAGGAGAAGGTGTTGGAGCTAGGCTTTGGAGGGAAGAGTTGAGGAGGAGAAGTCTGGAGCTGAAATTGGAGCTGGCTACTGCTGAAGAGGCTGGCATGGAGCTACTCTAGTTGGCTTAGCTTGCTAGTTCTTTGCAAGCTGCTAAGCCAAGCTAAAGTAAGCTAACTTCTACCATAATGAGCTGAGGTGAGCTAGGTCTGGTGCTCCAGGGGAGAATCAAGCTGGTTGAGGCAGCCAAGGTAGCTTAGCTCAACTGAGTTGAGCTAAGCTGAGTCCCTGGGAGCTGGACTTGAGCTTCCTGAGCTGGGACGAGTTCTTCTTTAGCTGGCTGGAGTTGACTGGAGCTGGATGTAGCTGGATCTGAGCTGGGGTGAACTCCTGTCAACTCAGCTGAGCTAGCTAGAACTCCCTGTGGACTAGTGGGAGCTGAAATGAGCTAGACTCAGCTAAGTTAAGCTGGATCTGAGCTAACTTGAGCTAGGGTGAGCTAAGATGAACTCTCTTGAGTTGCCATTCAACTGAGATTAGCTGAATGGAGCTGGGATGAGCTAACCCTAGTTCAAGTGAGCTAGTTTCCAGCTGTAGTGAGTTGGATCAGGCTGAGTTCCAGCTAGTCTGGGCTTCTCCTTCACCATTTGCCTTCCTGAGTGCCAGGGTTTTAGGGGTCTGTATATCTGTACATCCCTAGCACTCACAAAAACATATTAAAAAGATAATAAAAAATGCAATGCATGCCTAACCTAATTTATGCCTAAATGCAGCCCAAAAACCCATTTGCGGAGTAAAATCCTGAGAGCTAGGTTTGTTTTAATGCATAAGAATGATGATAAACTGACATTTATCATTAGCCGATTGCCTCCGAAAGCACATGGGGTGAGGTCCCTCACCTATACTCACCGCCTCGTCCGTGAGCTCACCACACGGACCTGGCGACCCGACCCGACACCCTCTTGAGCACTCCTTGTGCACCACACCAATGCCGGTGTGCCTAGACCCAGGCGCGTGACTCGACCCGTTTGCCTGGCTCTGGGAGAGCGTGCTGAAGAGTGATATACAAAGAGAGAGAGTCGCGGGTGTGGGTAGAGGGGTAGGTTTTGCTCCTCTTTGTTTTGTGCAGGGAAGGGCAGAAGGGAGAAGCGAAGCTGACACTTAGACGCTGCTAGCAACGGAAAAGAAGAAGAAGAAGGAAGCCTTTGCAAGAGGAAAAAGAAGGAAAGGCCAGGAAGAAGGAAGGAAGCCTTCGCAGAGGAAAAAGAGAAAGGCAAGGCAGAAGGAAGAGACGAAGGAAAAAGAGAAGAGGAACTGAAAGAAGAAATAAAGAAAGGTAAAGACAAGTAGAAGAAGAAGAAGAGACGCTGAAGGCAAAAGAAAACAGAACCAAGGAAGGGAGAAGAAGAAGAGAAAGTAGAGCCAAAGCGAAGAAGACCCGCAGAGAAAAGGAGAAAGATATTGCAGGAGAAGAAAGAAGCAAGGCAGAAGATAGAGGAAAATAAGAAGAAAGAAGCAAGGCAGAAGATAGAGGAAAATAAGAAGAAAGAAGCAAGGCAACTGTAGATAAGAAAGAAGAAGCACAAAGAAGAAAGGAAGAAAATCAGAAGCCAGAAGAAGAAGAACAAGAGAGGAGAAAACATACTTTTAAGATGTCTTATCCCATGATCAGACGTCCAAATTTCTTACTTTTGCCACAATTGAATTTTAAACTCATGCATTTACATATTTTGAATTAAGTTTTGAGTAATTAAAGTGTTCAATTACATTCTTGAGATTAGTAATAAATTCCAATTGCTCCCTGTGTTCGACCTCGGATACTTAGGTTTTCGAGTAATAAACTTTTATTTATTGACAACGCTTGTTCACCTATACTACTGCATAACTAACTGTTAAAACACGATCGAGATGCCGTCAACACAAACTAATGGTGGTAAGGACCTAAATGAAGAAAATGATGAAAAGTTAGGGACCTATTTGTATTAAACTTGAAAGTTAAGGGTCATATTATGAAAAATAGATATTTGAGAGACTAAATTGCAAAATAGGTCATGGACTCTGATTGGGTCCAAATTTTGGCCTTAGCCTAATTTGGACCCAAGGAAGCTAATGGTGAAGTTGGATTTGAGTTTTGACCACGTTTGACTAGGTAATTTGCACAGAAATCCAAATTAGGGCAAAATCCTGTCTAAAACTCTATTCTAAGTCAAAATAGGTTCAGATGGCCAAACCAAGGATACCAAACCTCTTAGAATATTTTTTTATGAATTTTAAAAGGTTTAGATAAATTTTATCCTGACCAGAACCTCTTTAATTTAAGCGGGTTGATAATTAGGGTTTTATGTGCTGTTTTGGTTCTTAAAATGTGTGAAACCCCGTTTCTGTCAGTGTTGACCCCCTTTTGGACTTTTGAGCTCATTTAACCTTAATTTAACCCTTGAGTGACCCCATGGTTAATCTTTGTTTGTGATGTGCTGTTAAAGTTATAGAATTAACCCTGATTTCCCATTCTCTTCTCATATCAGATTAATGCGAAGTTATGACTCTTAGATAGTAATGTAGGAGCTTTAATCAATCAAACCTAACTAACTGTGGCTAATTGGGGCATATGATGGTGTTCCCATCATACCCACATGCTTAGCTTTCGCTAGTCCCTAGCAAAATCCTATGAATCAAACCAGATCTCTAAGCCAGATGTAATCGTCAGGAAGTCCGACTCAGCTACATCTCTAGAGATCAGATCAAAATACAAACAATAAGCCTAGATGTACTCAAGTACCAGCTAAGATCCTGACCTGACCAGCTTCATCCTAGGTCTACCACGAAGGTTTCTAAGGCCTGCAAAAACTACCCAGAGTTTCATTGACCCCAACTATTAAAGCACCCGTGCGTAGAATGTATCAAGTCCAGGTTCAGTTTGCCAGCACATTTTCATACGAGGGAGATGAAGAAGCATTTTTTCATTTTGAGAGTTTTCTCTCTTTTCTTTTTATATTTCCCTAAATCCAACCTCAAACTGGCCCTAAACACAATCTGTATCAGATTCCTTGTCCCCACCATCAATCCTCGAAGGGTCCCTGGCTTTCGATGCTTCGGGATAGTACCACCCATGGCAACCCCCTGAACCCTGGCTTTCAACACTTCGGGATATTGACACCCACGGCATTCTGTACCTAAATTCAAGCTCTGAAGGATCTTCTTGATCTCCCTATTGGATAGTTCATCCAATCCATTAGTCTGGGGGTGATAAGGAGTCAAGATACGATGCGACACCACATACTTTTTCATCAAGGATTGGAAGTGCACATTTGCGAAATGAGACCCACCATCATTGATGATGGCTTTTGGAACCCCAAATCTGGAAAAGATGTTCTTCTGAATGAACCAAAGAACAACTTTATAATCATTCATTCTGGTGGGGACGGCTTCGATCCACTTGGAGACGTAATCGATAGTGAGTAAGATGTATTCGAAGCCATTAGATCCTAGAAAGGGTCTCATGAAATCAATTTCCTAAATGTCAAAGATTTTGCACACAATGATCGGATTCAAGGGCATCATGTCATGCGGGCCCATATTGCTAAGGGTTTGGCAACAGGCACATGCCCTATAGTAGGATTGTGCATCTTTGAACATTGTGGGCCAGAAGAACCTACATTGGAGGATCTTTGCTGTGGTTTTACACCTATATTAATGGCCACCACAGGCCTGGTGATGTGTATACATCTAAGTAGCCTAAAATATCTATTTATGCATGTTCTTAGTGTTATAGAATCATCATGCATTGTAAATGTTACATAACATGCATCATCATGCATTTAGGTTAATTTGTATAAATGTATAGTAATTCACCACTTTTTGTGACCAACGATAGGGCAATATTTATCACGACCTCATATTGAAGATCCAACCGTACAGATCTAATTAAGGCTACGATCTGAGTTCAACGACTCTGAGATTGCCCTGACCGGACCTTCGTAGCATCAGATGCAATCCGAGGAAGATTATATGTCAAGGGGAAAGATGGTGTAAATTCATACTTCATATTATAAATCCAACCGCATGGATGAGTTCAGATCAACAATCATAGCCCAACACCATGAAAATCGATCCAATTCGACATCTGTGGCACCATCTACATGTCAAAGAAGGTAGACGACCCAAATAAAGCCACGTGGCATCATCTAGACCATCTAAGGCTGCCTGCCCGATCTTTAAAGCCCCTCCAATGTGCACTGTGGACCGTTGGATTGCCATCCAACGATTCTGAGTGCACCATGTCGCCCTTTTCATCTATACTTCATCTCCAACACACGATCTAGGCCGTTGGATCTTCATCCATCGGCCATGGCATGTGGGCACCGGAAACATCTTCGCATCAATCCACACGCATAGCACAGTGGATAAGATGCATGCACAAGAAGAAGCAGCACCAAGTCGAGCCTCCATTCGCTTCAAATCCACAGCGGATGAAATTATGTCGTTGGATGTGGTGCGGACAATCGATGATGCGGCAACGTGGCACACTGGATGTGAGCATAAGGCGAACGCGTGTGATGACGTGCCATCGCACACGTGTGCTAAGCGCTCGATAAGACGAAGTGGTGTGAGCGGCTTCTCAACCATTCGATCTCTTGATCAGACGGTTGAGACCGTGTAAACGCGGTTAGAAGCATTATCAGCTGAAGGAGAAGAGGCAGGTGACGTGGCCGCCTCTAAGTCGTTGGATGAGAAGTGAGAGGTAGAGAGGAGGTACACGGCTACAGCGACGTGCATCTACAGTGACGCATGTATCTGTCACTAAAGGCAGCAGAGTTTAATGTTGAAAACTAAAATGCCTCTTTTACCCCTATGTATGCAACTATATAAAGGCCCTACGCCCTCTACATTTTCTTCATCCCTTCCATCATCTCTTTCCCTCTCTAAGAGCTAAGAACTTAAGTTCTAAAGCTCACTCTAGTGCTCCTAAGCTACAGGAAGCTCCACTAGAGTAAAAATACAAATTTTTCCACCGCTCATCCCCTTCTTGAAGCTCTCTCCAGCCGACTTCTCACCCCCGTTTTGGAAGCAGATCCCACGACGCCGACGCCCTACCTTACCCCCGATTCCGCCCAATCCGTCCTCCATCATCCGTCTTCACTTTCCTTCTTCCAGGCAACGTCCATCCAACTCGTCCTCTAAGCAACCATCGAGGAGGATAACTTCTCACCCCATTCTCTTCATCGCTTTCTAGATTATATTTTTCACTTCCTAGTTGTAGTTGTAATGACTATATTTTTAGTATAAAATTTTTTTCTCTCTCTATCTTTCTCTCTATCACTCTTTCTCTCTCTCTTTCTAGTTTTAGTGTTTATATTGCAAGTAGAATGGCGATCATTGTGAATGTATTGTTTATAAACAAAAATTACAAAAAAATATAATTGCGAATTTCGAATCGACGTAACCTCCTCGTCTTCGACCCAGGACTCATTCTGAGTTTCGGTGAAAAATTATCTGATTGACGGATTTTCTTGTGAATCACACTACGATGGGTTTTCTAAACTCAAATCTTTTCACAATGAATTTCCGACACATCATTTTGGCACCGTTGCCTGTGAGGCAACGAATCTCGATTTCTTTTCCTCATTCCTCACACTTATTTGCTTTCTAACTCTCTTGTATTCCTTTTCTATTGTCTTGCAGGTACTTCAACCAAGAATCTTCAAGTGCTAGAAAGGAGTAAAGTGCAGTTGAAGACAACTGTAAGTGCTCCCCCATCCTTTCCTCCTCCAATGACTTCATTTCATCACCCTAATTCAAATCCTAATTAACCTAGGTGTTCTCATAAACCCTAGGATTAGTTTTGTTGCTTTGATTACAACCTCCACCCACCTCACCTCCATACATATAAAAAATTTCTAAAAAAAAAAACCACAGAGGTGCACAACCTCTTATGATTCTTCATACTCAACTAGTATCCTGATCTTTGGAATCGGTAAACACAACAAAACACATAATTGAGTGAAAATCAGATTAGGTAACCACTTGTATGTCGAAATCAGTGGTGCATTAAGACCAATTGCTTGAGTTATTTGAGCAACACCACTTCATATAAAAATAACTCATCAAGTAGCTTGCTCATTAGGGTTAACAATTACGGTCAATACCAGGCACTCCACTTTATCTTGATTTCAAAGGAAAACATCTTCATTTGTTTTTGCAAATCTTGGTGTGCCTCCTGAATTTGACTAAAATCACCATAATTCAAACCCTAAAAGCTACTTAAGCAAGATTGAACTCAAAAAGCCACTCATCCAATTAATCTTGCTTGAAAACCCTGGTTGTGCACTAACTCACACTTATTCAATTAATCATTAAGGGCACAACCCATTTTAAGAGCCCACCACATTCCAAAAGCACTACTATCCTAGACCTAATCTAAAATCAAGTAAACGTTGACCCTAGGACTCATCAGTCTATTTCAAGATATTTCTCATACTGTGGTACGAATTTGTGAAGTTTGCTTTCTCCAAAAGGTGCTAAGTTGGGTGGCCTGATTGTCAAATGACTTAAGCAAGCAGGGGTTTGGCATAATTAGCGACCTTCGAGACATGCTCCCCTTGTCTCGCCATCCCAACTTAACCAGCTTTTGGATTAAGGACAACACAAAATTCATGTTGTGGTTTGAGTCTATTTTTGAGCATAGGTCCTTAGGCTACCCAACTTAAGGACAAGCTTGTATTGTTGTGCTACAGAGTTCTTTTTCCTAGTCCTTCCGACCCCTTCCTAGTTTATGCTTAGAACAAGGTCATTGAATCCCTGCTTAGAAGGACCATTAGACCATTCAAGAAGGTGTAGGTTGAATTTTAATCCAATTGATTCCATGGCTAATCAACCACCTCTTTTGCCTTAGAATCCATAAGAGATGATACAAAGTAGCTACAACAAATGCAGCAAATGCAAGAATGGTTTCAACGAATGCATGGTCAGGGCGCTGATAACTCTACATTCAATGATGATAATTCCATCAACTGGGGTTAGTTTTGAGGATATATGAGCACTAATAATATGTCATGATGGGCATAGGAGCATTGCATGCATTGTGATTTAAGATTACTTATTAATCAATGTTTAATGTCCATATGTACAAGTACATGTTGAAACAAGCCTCAGATGAGCAATCGGACCGCATTGATGGATTCAGATTGATGAATGGAATCAACGGACTTGAAATCACTTAAATCCGACATTGAGCTGATGATCAGCGGCCCATAACGTGCCACATGGTGCCTACCTGCCCACATCTGCCACCCTCTCTCTTCATCGTATGATCCAAACCACACAACTCTCATCGGACGACTGAGAATCCACCAGCTCAGTACCGCATCCACCTCGCCCAAGCTCCTTTAGTGTGAAAATCTGACTATTGGATCTCCATCCAACGATCGCTAGTGCCTGCACTTGATCTCGTCTCCATGACTAAGCGCGAAGGCAGTGCAGCGGTAGCACCTCATCCTTGCAAACGAGAGGCGAGCATTCGACTCCCGCCTTGCCTCAAATCACGCTCTAGCATGCACTGCGAATAATTCAGACCATCCAATCAATGTTGAACGATGCAGAAGGAAGCAACAGCATGTGACAAGTCCATTTTCGCGCATTTTGAAATTGTCAAAAATTATAGTATAGTCATGCTAAACCCTTGATCAAAATATTTAATTGATTATGAATCTCACATAGATTTCTTTTCTTTTTAGAATTTGAGTCCATTTTGATCAATCATTTCTTTTTACAGTCATTTGAATTAATTCATCAATTTCTCCATGGGTATTCTCAAATACAACAAAATTGTATTCAGGTCCCTTAATACATGGCTCCTCAAAATGAAATGATTGGTACTCAGGCCTTAAATCAAGATTGAGATCCTTAAATGAATCTCCTTCCTCTACTTCACTAGGAACTTCAATATCATCCACCTCAGGTGTTTTATTAATAGAATCTTGCATGACCACCACCGAATCGCAAATCTGTTGTGGCACACTTGACCCAAATTCAAATGTTTTTGATTTTTGTTGTCCCAGATTCTATGAAGCACTTTTCGTATATCAGCATATTCTCTAGCACTGGCTTCTTTTATTTCATGAACCATTTTGATCAAATGAGGAATCTGGGATTCATTGCAAGGGGTAGGGGTTTCAATTGGGATAGGTCGATCAAGATAGTCAACCATGCTATCAAAGATTTGATCTTGTATTGATGGTGATTTATGTGATCTAGTGGATTGTTGATTCGGGTCATGCGGTTCTACCTAGGTGTCAATTGCCATGGTTTCTTCCGAATTGCCCTCCGAATCACTTTCCATGTCATCCAGAAAATACCCTAACTTCATTTTCTTAGTAGCTACATAAATATCAAAGTGAATCTTCTAATTGTCACTACTCATCTCCATACATTCTAAGTAACAGTCAATCCATGCATTAGTTGTAGCCAAGAAAGGTCGACCCAGAATGATGGGTGAATTACTTAGCTTCTCCGGTATATTCATGTCCAAGACAATAAAATTGACCGGAAAGCTAAGACCTTGCACATTAATAATCACATCCTGAACTACCCCCGTAGGTGTTTTGATGGAGCCATCTGCCATTCTAATGGTGACAGGTGTGTGGTGCAGATCTCCAAGTCTGGTGCGATCAAAATGGGCGGTAGGAATCAAGCTAATGGAAGACCCTAGATCTACAAGGGCTCTATTGAAGGTGAATCCCTTGATGGCACAAGATATGAAAGGTTTTCCAGGGTCGGTCTTTTTGGGTGGTAGAGTGCCAGAAACAAATGCACTTATGTTAGCTGATAAAACCACCTCTTTAGGTGTGCAAGCCTTTTTCTTCTTTTGTGACTCTTTCTTTAAGGCCTTAGAAAAGGGTAAATAGGTCAAATCAACTTCAGAGCCTTTTTCTTCTTTTTGCCCATAGAGTCTGAGTCAAAGCTGGATGTGGGTTTAGTCTTATGATTTTTGGTTGAGCCCAAATTAGATCGTTTGGGTGGGCTCTTAGCTTTTCTCTTCCTTTTAGAGGCCACAGATTTGGCCCTCGCACAATGGCATGTATGATAGATTGGAGGAGGGGTCGAAAGAATAGGTGGAGAATAGGAGTGAAAAGGAGTGTGCATCTGAGGATAAAGTGATTCTTGAAGTCTCTTGATTTGATCCCCTTGAGATTTCACTTGATTTTCCAACTTAGTCAACCTTTCTTCATTTTTCTTATCAAAGTCCAACAAAATGTTCATGATATCTTCAAGGGTGGTTGTGGGTTGGGCTAGACTAGATGGTTGCCCTAAAGTAGTTTGAGTGGAATATTGGGTTGGCCTAGATTGATGTTCAGTCTGAGTCGGTCTTTGTGGTGGCCATGAAAGATCAGCATTGTCTCTCCACTCAGGGCTATACGAATCCGGATATGAATCAATAGGTGTATCTCCCTGAGTAGGGCTAACTATAGAGGGAGTTGATTGAGAACCTGTTATGTGGTCCTATACTTGTGATCCATTATTCCAATTCCTTAGTGATATATCATCAGGTACAGGTGTATCAGAAATGGTGCATTCCTCAAATGATATACCCAAATCACATATTAGGTCGAAAGGTGACTTTTGGGTTGGCTGAGTCCAGGATGCCTCCCCATGGTAGCAAGAATCAGTAGAGTAGCTAGTGGATCCAAAATATGGGTCACTAGACCCACTAGGCTAGTTGTTCCAAGTCTATTGTTCCTGAGAGGAGTGATAAGATTGAGATTGTGCTTGAGATCATCTAATTTTCTCCAAGAGCTTGGCACATTGACCTGTACAGTCCTTGTTATATTCCTGGAATTTAGCAACTATGGCTTTCAATTGGTTCTGATCTAGATAAGGGTCGGATCCAAGAGGTTCAGGCTCTAAATAAGCTGGGGGATAGGGATGATCATATCCCAGCTGGTTGGGATGTGTCTCCCAACCAGGAGGAGTCGAAATCATGGTTGGGTTGGGAGATGGAGGACCCTGAGGGTCAAAAGAATGATATGGGTTCATGGATGTTTGAGAAAAGATGCGGATAGAGGTAAGAGATAGTCTTCCTTAGGAAGACACAACCATCTACAAGGGGCTAGTGGAATTAAGGCAAAGGCCTAAGAAGAAAGCTGAGAGAGAGCACCAAATCAAGCAAATAAGCCAGCCATAAATTTAATTAACTCCGAATATCTGGCTTTTTACTTAAATTTATGATAAAATCAAATTTTCAAAAATCAAAAGGATTACTTAATCTAATTGATTAAAAAGTTATAATTTAATTCCAAAACTTAAGTTTAAAATCTTAATACACTTAGTTTCTTAATTCAAGTAAGAATAGAAAAATAAATCTTTAAAAGATTTAAAAGATTCCTTAATTCAAATAAAATCTTGTTTTAAAAATTTTAAACACAAAAGTGTGTTTTTACAAAATGTTTAAGTAAAATCTAATTAAGAATTGAATACTCTTAAATATTTATATATATCATATACATTTTAAACTTCTGACCTAAAACAAAATTAAAGCTCTTAATTATAATATACATACATTCTTCTTCTTTTCTTCTTTATTAATAATGAATATTCCCCTCTTATTATTTTTATGAATTTTCTTTTAAACTTTTTTTAAAATTTTTTTTTATTTATATATTTTTATTTTTATGTATATAAGATTTTTTTTCTAATTTTTATGATTTTTTTCAAAATTTTTTCAATTTTTTATGAAATTTTTGAATTTTTAAAATTTTTATCATTTCTATTTTTTAAATTTCGTGGATATTTGATTTTTATGTGTTTTTATTATTTTTTTAAACCAACACTTAAAGTGAAAATTTCACTTCATCCCCCCAAGCCAAAATTTTACAATGTCCTCATTGTAAGAAGAGTGAAAAATATGAAGTGAAATTTTAAAAGTAAGTGTATAAAAAAAAATTAAAAAGGGTGAAAACATGAAACAGCTATGTACAAGTGCTAAGTTTTACGCCTTTAGCTAGGCGTAAACCCTAATAAAGAGCTCCTAAAAAGAATAGGTATATGGTAAAAATAGAGGAGTTATGAAAGAATTAGATCAAAAAAAATAGAAAGCAGATTAAACCACCCAATCAAAACTCGTCCTAAAATTTCCTAGAATAGATCTCACAGATCCTAGAATCAAATTCTCATGAAAATCTCAAAATGATCAGAGTGAAACTTATGAAGAATAGATCTGATTTAGGTTGAGATGTAGAACATTTAAGATTGAGGCAATTCATAAGAAATGATTCCACCCAGTTCAAAAGATCAGCAAAGTCAGTTTTGGTTCTCAATAATTGGTGGGTTATTTTGGCACAAAATAGGTTGCTGATGCGGGTTTGATGGGTTATTTTCAAGTAATACAGAGGACGGATTATGATTAGAATCAAAGGCCTGATTAATGAAGTGGACTGGCCTTGATTTAGCCTAGGATTTGGCAGATTCCTAAGATTCGGAATTGGTTGAGATGGAAGTGTACCTGGCTGACAAGACTCAGCCAAAAGCGTGATCTAATTTCGTAAATTAGCCAATTCTACCTTACATTGCCTATGAATCTCAGCGAGAGCTTCAGCATTTTGTCGTTGACTCTCTGACACAGCCCTTAAAATCTAGTATAGCTATGTATCTCTATTTGGCCTAGAGTAATTCTGCATACTCATCGGGATAGGCCTTAAATTTGATTGCTGAGGAGGCAAAAGAGGGGGGTTAAAATGGGTCTGATTTGAATAATTTGGTCTTTGATTTTGATTTGGATCAGCCCAAGAAAAATTTGGGTGGCTTCTCCATCCAGGACTATAGGTATTTGAATAAAGGTTTGGTCTTGGAATATTTTCCTGGATGGCATTTAATCCTAAAAGATATGGCGTGTTTTCTGCAACAGTTAAGGGTGGGGAAAAGGGTGGGTAAGATTGTGGGACAAAGGTCCCTCCTTGGGTTGGTGAAGGAGTAGATAGAAAACCCAAGGAAGATGGATCTCTAGAATCTAGATTATTCACAAATTCCCTCCTCGCGGAAATTTGCGAAACAAGTAAATACGCGGGATTCATAGCAACTAGAGGCATAAGATTCTTCATTGTGTTTCTAACCTCGTCGAGATGCTTTGCTACGATATCGACTTTGTCCAATTTTTCTGCAATAATCTCTAAATCCTTTGAACTAGATGGATTACCGATCTCGTGAATGCCCTTATGCAGATTTTGGTGATTTGTATTCGTGCCTCGCAAAAATTGCGACATCGATGCATTATTGATCCAGTTTTCCACCATCCCTTCAAATAATTCTAAAGCGGATTCTACGTCGTGATTTAGAAAATTCCCTCCACAAGAGGCATCAACTAGATTGCGAATTCCCTCTTGTAAACCATAATAAAAGATATGCATGAGTTGCCAACGAGGGATGTCATGATGTGGGCATTTCCTTTGCAATTCATGAAAACGTTCCCACGCTTCATGAATTGGTTCTCCTTGATTTTGATTGAAAGTAGTAATAGCTCACCTTAAAGCATTGGTTCGACCAATTAGAAAGAATTTCTTCAAAAATGCATATTCGAGTTCAGCCCAAGTTGAGATTGGTCTTGCTATAGTTCTATACCAATAAGCTGCTTTATCTTTAAGGCTAAAAGAGAACATTTTCATTAGTAGGATTTCCCTATTTTGATTTCGAGGACCAAGAGTTTGAGATAAATTTTTAAGATCTTCAATGTGTTGAAATGGATCCTCGGATGCAAATCCGTGAAAGTAGGGGATTAAACCAATAATGTTTGGCTTTAATTCTGGATCATTTTCCCCAATAGGAATCCTAACATTAGGCTCTACTTGTGCATTGGATGGGTTATAATAATCTCTAAGTAGAGGCCTTGGATGATTGATCGGTAAATCATGATTTTCAAAAGCTGCCTCAGGTCGAGGTGAAGAACAGGTTTGCAAAGTTTGTAAATTATTTAAGGCTGCTATTAATAAATTGATTTATCTTGTTTGCTCTAACATCCTAAGGTTCTGGTTCAGGAGCGCCTCATGAACATCAAAAGGCAGCATCTCCCCCTGACCAGAAGAAGAAGGGATCTCGGGATTAAGATTCTGCATTGGATCCATAGAAGTGGATGGATCAGACGGGAAAACCATTGGTTTCTTATCTACAACCGGCCTAGGATCACCTGTCAACGGCGGCATAAGAGGCGGATGCAAGGATCGCCTCCCGTCCATAAACGAAAAATAAATGTGCAAAGGCACACGCACACCACCGATACAAAAAAAATAGCGGCACAAAAACCCACAAAACAGCGTAAAAGATGCGGGTTTTGTTCTTCATTCGAAGGAAAGAAGAAATTCCTAAAGTACGCAAAGTAATTTGACACAAACAAATAGAGTAACAATATCAAAATACACGTCATAATACATGACTACACAGGTGCGTACCTTAAAGCTCAAAGGTCTAAGGTCTAGGATCAAGACCGCTCACTACTGGCTCCCTGGGGCTCTAGTAATGAGATAGACTTGTTGATCTTCGGCCAAAGCCCTAAGAGGTGCAAAGAGGAGAGATAGAAAAATTGACTCGTGTGACTCTAGTGATCGCGCTGTGTGCGCGATAGCATGCAACAGATGATATTGATATAAAAACCCGCAGGCATTCTGCAAACAGATTTAAGTCACCAATTTTACTTCCTCTTTTTAGTTAATCTTTTTCTTCAAAAATATATCAAGTAAACTACAATGACTACTTTTTATATCTTTTCAAACAAAAATATGTGGTCTTTTCAATTCTCAAAGATAGGGATCTATGCGGGTTTTCACGTGTTTTCCCGCTGATGCGAGAAAAACAATTTTAAAATTTCCTTGAGTCAGATCATACTTAATACTAGCAGGAAATGCACTCCTAAGAGTGTATGCCTATGATATGCTGCTGCTAGTTAGAAAAGATGTATTTTTGTATTTTTTATTTTTAAATGCAACAAACAAAAGATTAAGAAATACTCACAAAGAATGAAAACAGTAAAACGAAATCCCTCCTTCTCCTGAGATTACCCGCAAAGGTAAACCTGAAAAGAAGACAGAAAATAAAACAAAAACAAAACAAAACACACTAATTAAAACAAAAGTCTATTTACAAAATACCTCCTAATTAAACAATTAATTCTCTTTTTTTAATTTTAGTGAATCAAAATATTGCCTCCCTAGCAACGGCGCCATTAAAATGATGCATGGGATCACTCAACTCAGTAATTAAGTTAATTTCACTTAATTAAGAGTATAGGAAATCACTTAGGTTAACTCAAAGTTGTGTCGGTTATGTAGTATAGGGTCGAATTAACCTAACATTTTAGAAATTTTTGCTGGTTGAGTCCAGGTCGTTCACTAGGAGGCATAATAATTTTCTCCAAATTCACCAATTTTTCTTTTATCTTTAAGTTTAGGAGGTAGAACTAGTTTAATTTTCATAACATGAATTTTGTCAAAATATTTAACTATAAAGAACATACAAAATTCCATATGAAACATATTTACTCAAAATATTATACTTTATTAACAAGTAAACATGCTAGCTTTTTTTCAATTTTATTTCATTAAGGCAAAAAGTTATCTAAGTAAAACATGCCTTTTACAATTAAGAACAAAAAGTAATTATGCAAGAGAAAATTCATTTATCTCTTTAACAAAGTATTGATGCCTTTTTATTTCTCAGCCTCTAATCTTCTTCTTTCTCTCTTTTATTTTCTTCTCTGTCAAGCTCTCTTTCTTCTTTCCTTCTTGTGTTATTTCTGCCTTCACTTCTTCCCTTAGTTTTTCTCCTTTGTTCCTTAGTCTTTTTTTTCTCAACACTCCTTAGCATCCGTGTTTCTTTCTTCCTTAGCCTTTGCATCCTTCAGCAGCTTCTCTTTCCTTAAGCTTTCAGCTGAATCAGGTTTTTTACTTTTTAAACCAAAAGCTTTTTTCATTTGCGGCGAGGTCCTTTTGAGGATACACAGCACCCTGAGACCAGGGTGGGCCATACCCTAGGACCAGACCCTACTTGGTCCTCGCCTAATCTTGGTTAGGTTTGTTTCGGTTTATTTCTTAATCAGTTCACAGTCTCAAGCCGCATCGGCTCAACCCGGCCTCCCAGGCCACACTCGCCCTCCCAGGCACATTCACATCCACACGCCCCCAAGGGCGCACACACCTGCAGGCTAATGCCCACACACATAGAACAATGCTTAGATCAGATCAGAATCGAAACTGGTGCGCCGAGCACTGATGACTTCATAGCCAAGGGAACCAAACAATTTTATACCCAGGCGCGCATTCGTGGATATCCAAGGTGGGACAAACATTCCCCTTCCAGACCTGAATTCAATCGATCAAAACTTTCTACCCAGAGCTCCAAATTGGATGATTTAAAGTTCATTGGAAAGCTCTAAGGGTAATCTACACAATTTTAGGGTCAATTTAATGTTTTAATGATGTTTGGCTCTTCAATTTAAGAGATGAAATCAGGGGTTCTACGAGTTTTATAAAGCCTGGAAAATGAAATTAAAGTCAGGGAAGTCCTCAGATGGACTTCTCTCATTTATTAGAAAGTCTGTACATATTATACAAACAATTTCGCTTCTGTTAGAGTGGATTTTAAGTTCTCAAGACCTACAGAACCTGTAGAGAAGCTTTTCTCTTCTCTGAAAACTTCAGAGGTTGATTTACAGATTTCAACATGTGCAACAGACACTTTAAAGTGTTCTTAATCTATTTAGATTAATTCTAAGGGTTTTAACTAATCAATCTTGGCAAGTTTTAGGTTTGAATTTCAATAGAATAGTGCTTCTGTTGGTTTGGGTTCAAGAGTAACCCAACTTGACAGAAACAAAATTTTTACTAAATACATCATCTGAGCTTACTTTAATTGATTTCAGATCATCAAATAAGATTCCAGAAACAACTTGCACATCTTAATTCCTCAATTCGAGCTCAGAACACCATTATCAGACTCAGGTTTGACTGTGGAAGATCAAAAATTGACTTTTTGTTTAAAGCTTCCTCTTAAGAAATTAATGCATCAATCAGAGTCTCTTCATCATCTAGAACTCACTCAGATATTTAGATTTATGTTTCAACCTTAATTTCTAGGGATTCAGGCTCGCCGCCTGAACCAAAATAGCTGTGTGTTCGACAGAGTTGTTCAGTGGTAGTTACAATGTTGTGAAAGTTAAAATAGCTTCAGTGCTTTCACTGAAGCTTCTGGGCTCCTTAAGTGCTTCTCAATTCCTTCATAACAGACTTCTCCAACTCGTCGGAGTTGGGGAAGATGAAGTTACATCTAAAGCTCCATTGGTTAAAACATCAAACAAATATCTTTAAAATGATCAATAATCCTTATTTTATTGTTCTGGAGCCACTTAGCAAGTTTAAGAGGCTACAACACATCTTTGACTCACCGGAGCTCGTCGGAGCTCCGGTGAGTCCAGAAAATATAAAATGTTTGTACAGATTAACAAAATTAACTATTTGTGATCCAAAATTGATCCTGAGGTTACAAGGAACCTCATTATCACTTTAAATTCTTCATTTGTTCATTGAAATATAAGATTTGACAGTAAGTTCGTTTCTTAAAAGGTTTAAGTGGTTTAAGCTCAGGACTTGATTTAACTACTCGATTGAGAAGTTAAATCAAGTCAACAAATGTTATTAATCATAAATATATATTTAATTTATAGTTTGAATTGTTCCTGAGCTACCATGGACAGCGAGCTCAGGAGCTAAATTAAATTTAGGCGTTTAATTATAGATGATAATAATAGGTAATATAATGTCGATTAGGGTTCATTAGTGGAGATAGGTGATGAAAGAACCCAGTGAAGGTGGAATTAGGCCGATTACTGTCACCATGGACAGTGAAGTAGTCGGTGAAGGTGATATTTAAATTAGGTGTTTAGGTGATTTAATTAAACGTTAAAGTGGATTAGAAGTGAACATGGAAGATAAAAGAAGGTGAACAATGAGTTAAAAGACAAAATTAAAGTCTCTGGAGAGCTCAAGGAACTCACCGAAGTCGGAGGAGATGAAGCTAAAATCTAAAATTACTCTAACCTAACTAACTAAACTAACTAACTAAGCTAGACTACTCCTACTCCTAGTCTACTGTTACCTGGACGAAGGGGTCAATAGGGTTCCGCCGAAGTCTCATGGCGGACGACGAAATCAGAGGGTTGATGAAAGATCTCCGACGGGCAAATTTGAGGTGGAGCGAAGGAATCCTAGGGTTGGCGCCTTTGTCAGAGGTGCGGATGACCACAGCGAATTTCCTCGGCTACTTAAGATGGATGGAGGAAGTCGGAAGATGGAATGGGGAATCGCCGAAGGTTTGGAAGAATAGCCTATTGGGTTGGCTGCAGTGTTAGAAGAGGGAAGGGAGCCAACTTGCTAAAATCGGAGGTGTACGGGGTATTTATAGTAGTTTGCGGCGAAGAGAGGGGCGGGGTCTGGCCGAAGAAGAAGCTCTAGGAGCTTAACCTCCGTCGTCGTCTTCGACGACGGTGAGGTTATCTCCCACCGAAAAATAGGATTTTTGGTTGATCCAGACCGATGGATCAAGTGGAGGTGGTGAGCACAAGCTGCAGGAGCTTGGGCAAAGAGAAATGATGTCGGCAGGGTGGTGATCGCGCGGTAGGGTGGCTCTCTGCCGCCAGCCGTTTGTTTGGCTGGAGAAGAAGAAGAAGATGAAGAGGGACTTAGAAGTAATAAAACCTAAGGAGCTATGTGAGAAATAAGGACCCGACTGTAATGAATATTAAGGACTAAAGTGTAAACCCAGGTTTTGGAGGTATATTTTAATTTAGATCTTTTTCAACTTTTTATATATGTTAGTAAATAAGGTAAATATTATGTTTACACCTTGAATTTACATTTTTGATATTTTTAGATTAATTTATTAGATTAAGTAAAATTACTTAAGTTATTACATATTTAGGTATACATTATATTTAAGTTATTTATCTTATTAATTAAGAGAATGATTAATATGATTTCGAGTCCAATTATTATCTAAATTATTAATAATGTTAATTGAATGATAAAATTCCATTTTAACTTATTTTAAGGTCCTTAACTAAATATCCCTTATTCTATAATTAACCCTTATATATTCATAACCCTAGATAATTAACTAGGAAGACTAGTTAATTAGGGGTAATTAGAGATCATGATGAGTGTCTCATCACACCCCACACGGTAGCACACCACTAGAGGTTAACACGGTTACCACACCGACCTTTCTTGTCATCAGTTGGTCCAAATAGATAAGGCCTTCATTTTTACCCAATTAAATTTCTATTACCAAGTAATTTAGTCTTGCCTAGGACACATCTACATAGTTTTAGGCTTGGGCTTAGAGTGCTCTTGGTATGTGAAGTGCACTTAAAATTAGATTTGTGAGTGTGAAGTGCACAGACAAATGATTTTCAATACAAGCTTTAATTGGTGTAGTGGATTTTATGGTTCAAGTGCTTGTATTAATTTTTTCTTTTAGGGTTTCCTTGTTTAAGTCAATTCAAATAAGGTTGTAGTGGAGCACACGACAAGTTTTGCAAGTCCCAATTTGTTATATGAATTTCCTTTAAGTGTGGAATGCAAATGTGCTCTACCCTAGTGTGGAAACCCTAATATCAGATAGGTCGATATGATGCTTTTAAGTCCAACAAGGTAGAAGTGGTGCAACCCAATCAAGGAAAACAATAGTCCTAGTGCACCACTACTAAATGAAATAGACCTAAGTGGTTGCCTAACTTGAAATGTAAATCAAATTCAATTTAAGTTGGTGAGGGGAAGACAACCAATCAAATCAGATCCCCTCTCATGCAATCATGCACAAATCAGGCTCAAACGAGTTTGTTTTGGGTCTCTAAATTTAAACCCTAATGTGAAACACCTAGGGTTTATGCTTCTTCTAACAATCTGCAGTCAGACCTTAGTCTACCTTGAAATCACTCCCCAAATCAGTAAATAAATCAAAATAGGATGAAATTTGGTAGAGATCTTCCTTTTTCAATATGTTTTTCAGGGAATATTTTTTTAAGATTTTTACTTTTTCATACAATTTTTCACGAATTGTTATGTTCCAAGGGGTCAAACAGACCAGATGGACGCCCAATGAAAAATGCTATTTGAAATAGTAGCAAAGAAAACCAAAAATTCTTGAAAACTTATAGAAAAGATTAAATTTTAGTGGCTTTCCAACCTCACAAATTTCATATCAATCTAATTTATGTAGAGGACACAATTACTATTTGAAGTTGAATAAAATTAGAGTACAGACTGTTCTGACCCCCTTTCACTGTACGAATTTTTGAAATTCATATAGTATGAATTTTTTCAAATAAAAGGTCGATTTAGAAAGCTTCTTTGAAACCCTAAAATCAGGTTGAATCCTAAGATTTTTGGATGCCTAATTTTACGGCAATAAATCTTTTAAAATTATCAACAATTTCCAGCTGGATTTCCAAATCTAACTTTAGTGTGTTTAAATAGTTTCCAAGTTAAAACACATACCAAAGAAAGAAAAGAATTTTTTTGTAAATTCAAATCTGAAAATTTGAATTTGAATATATATATATATATATTTTAACCTGAGAAAGCAATAAATAGAGGATGAGGAAAATACCTGTGGTCTTCACCACAGGTTGATGCATGCGCAAATCCTCGTCTTGACCTAAAATCAAAACAAATAGAAGTTAAGCAAATCCAAATCTAAACTCACGCGTTGCCTCCCTGCCAATGGCGCCAATTGACAAGTTCATTTTCACACGTTTTGAAATTGTCGGAAATCATAGTATAGTCGCGCTAAACCCTTGATCAAAATATTTAATTGATTACGAACTCGCGTAGATTTCTTTTCTTTTTAGAATTTGAGTCACGGTCGTTCGTCTCTAGGAGGCGTAAAAATAAGTTGAGATTTGAATCGGCTTTTCTAACCTAAATCTAACTTAATAATTTTGGTCTTTTTATCTTTTGCTCTTTTTTTTGTGTTTTTGATTTTTATTTTGAAAAGTGAAATGAAACCTAGATCTAGGTAAACTAGCAAAAACCTGAGTGCCTATGTGCATCTAAATGAGGCCATGGTGGCTGTGCACGGTGTGACAAACCTAAGTCGCATTAAGACAAAGACAATCAATCATAGAATGATGATCACACAATATTATTTATGCATAAAAATGTCATCACATCTACACTAGAAAGCATATAAATAAAGAAAATCCCTCACACTGGAAAGTTGCCACTAGGGCCATCGGCCTTGTGTGAGGGTGTAGGCTAGAACTTGGGTATGCAAACCCATCTACATGCCTACCAAAAGAGATGGCCAGCCACAAGAGTTTATGGGTGAGCCTTCATGGCCATCCAAGAAGAAGAAGAAAGAGAGGGGGCGAGTGCACCCATGTGGAGAGAGGGTAGCATGTCCACAAGAAGAAGAGAGGGTGGAGAACCCTTCTTCTTCTTAGCTATCCTTGAAGCTTTGGAGAGAAGCTTCTCTAGTTTTTTTAGCCGACCATGGAGAAGAGGAGAATGGCCCCTCTATGGCCACACCCTCATGAAGGAGAGTAGAGGAGGAAGGTGGCCCTCTTCCTCTTCTTGATTAGCCACCCATTATGGTGCTTGGAGGAGGAGGAGCACCTTGAAGAAGGTGGAGAAGGATGGCCTTAGGGTTGGAGGGTGGAAGGGAGTGGTCGCAAGTTTTGGTGGAGGGGAATGGGAGAGTGAATAATTTTGTGGCTCCACTTTTTGTCCTTATGGGAAGCATCCATTTGGTTGCAACTTTTAGTGGCTCCAAAAATAGCCAATGCCACATTTTTAGGATCTTGGTTTGACACAAGTTTTAGGGTTTCCAACAGAGTGTGTGTGGGTTTGGTAGGGGTAAAATAGGAAGGTGTGTGTGTGTGTGTGATTTTTGTAGGGCTAGGTTGTGGGTTTTGGTAGGATTAGATGCTAAATAAGTTGGGTCAATCTAGATTAGGTGGGTATGGACCTAATTAGGCTTAGGAAAGTCTAATTGGATAGGAGTGAACCTAATTAGGTCTAGGTCAAGTCTAATTGGATGTGTTCATGTGATTAGGCTAGTGTAACCCTAATAGGTATGAGTTAATTAGATCCTGGGTGGCTCTAATTGGGCTCAAGTGCACCCAATTAGGTATGGGATGGTTCAATTGGGTTAGGGATAGGATAAGTAGGGCTATGGATAGTGGACTAGGCTTAGGAGGTCTCTAATTAGGTTTCCTAGGGTGTCTGGTGGGGTTCCTAGTTCAAAATAGGCAAATTAGGGCTTCCAACACCAAAATTAAGAACCAGAGAGTAGTATCAAAAGTGGAGTTAGATGTCTTTTATTACAAAATTGGATGTTTGGACATTAAATTAGATGTCCAATTCTGTGTCAGTATGAGTTCTACCTTCCTGGATTATTATTCTATAGAAATAAGACGTCTAGCCAGATGTCTGGACGTCTTAAAAGGTGTTGGAGAGTGGGTTTTAGGTTTTCTAAGGTGGATTTTGGTTCCTAAGTGTTTGGAAGAAGGATAGGGTGGATAAGAACTTGGATAGTGCTATCCATGTTTGGGTATTGAGGCTAAGGTGTCCTAATGGAGGTCGTTTTGGATTTGGGAAGGTTGTCCTAGGGTTTCTAAGGGTAGGGATAAGGCTATCCTCCTCGCTCCTCTTATCTGTATTGGTCTTCTTCCTTTATTGCTTTATTCCACTATCTCCTTCATCCTGGATCACTTGATTATTTTTGCAAATAGCAATAAAAACTATTAACTAGCAGGATATCTCATCTTATTCTAAATAAACTGATGCAATGCATGATATGCAAGATATGAGTGCAATATCCACAATTTAGCTAGGTTCAGACATTATTTTGGTTCATTAAGACCCATAGTTGCTGTGCAATCAGCGTGCTCTCATGCGCCCAATGAGAATGCACACGATCATGCACAAGGTGCACGCTCCCCACACGCAAGCATGATCTGAACCAGTGCTTAGGGTGCAATCTCAGCTGTCCGATCTTTGATTGGACGGTCCACATGGCGTGCACATAGATCACGCAGGCGAAGGAACCACGCGCACGTGCTTGGTCTGATGGGCGAGGGGCTTCACCAACATTTCTAAAATGGGTTTAGAAATGTCCCAGATGTCACTAAAACCCTTACTTAGTTTGGAAACCCCTCTTCTCTATATAAACCCCTCAACCACCCATTCAAAGGGCATTGAATACACACACACTCTCCATGCTACTCTAGACTTCTCCTAGCTCCACCAAATACTCCATACGCACCCCAGAGTTGTCAAGCTGTTGACGGAGCCTCCCTCCACCACTGTGGCCGCCTTGACTCCTCCTCACACTCTCTCTATACTTTAGTTTGTGTTGCACTTGTTTAAGCTTTCATCCATTGTTGTAGTGTAAACAAACTTTAATTGCATGCTATATGTTGATGGTGTTTCATATATCATAGCTCACATCTTCTAGAATGATCATCATGTTTTAAACATGATCTCTAACCCTACTTTCTCTCTCTCTCTCGCGTTTTCTCGCAAGCAAGCAAACCCACCATTCTTTTGATAACTAAAGCGACAAGAGTGAAGTGTGCTGGAGATGGTTGTGAGTATTATTACTCCACCTATTGATTGTTTGCTTGCCTAAAAATATATATAAAAAAATATAAAAACCTAAAATTGGCATGGTGAATGGCTACTTGATCTACATTCCAAACTCATCACCCAACAAAAAAAAATACACTCTAACGTTCTGCAAGAGATAATTTTTTTGGAGTGTTCTTCTTTCTTTTAAGTGGTGTTTGTGAAGCCACCATGACTTGACTTGGGCCGCACCACTCACCATAATTAAAATCAACTCACGTGGTAGAATTGCATGAACACTATGGTGAATACACTAGGATAATTTTTTTGGAGTGTTCTTCTTTCTTTTAAGTGGTGTTTGTGAAGCCACCATGACTTGACTTGGGCCGCACCACTCACCATAATTAAAATCAACTCACGTGGTAGAATTGCATGAACACTATGGTGAATACACTAGGATTGTTTTTCTAGGGCCATGATTGCACAGCAAAAATACACCAACAATTGAGTCATCTTGTGCTATTTCCTAGCATTACCAGTGCATATTAGGTATCCATAGTTGCATTTGTAAAAATACGTGCATGCATGCATTTAATTGAGAGGGGAGGAGAGTGAATAAAATGGCCTTGTAATTTACATTTTCCTCAAGTGCTGCCTTGCAAAATCTCCATCTTCATTTTTTATTTCTATTTGACTTTGAATTTCTCTGAGCGGCTACAGGCACGGCCTCTTCTTCCTCTTCGCACCATGCTCTGCAGCAAGCTTGCCCTGCAGCCGCATGCACAAGCACTCCCTGCCATCCATGTAGAGCCATGCATAGCCAGGGCATGGCTGCGCATGTCTGTTTGCTCTTTAAAAGAGCTCAGCCGACTTCCTTGCAGTTGAGCCTGGTCCGCCAAAAAAAACACAGCACCTTCCTTCCTTCCAAGCCGTCTCCTCCCCTCTCCCCTCCATATGCAGCCTCTCCTCCTTGAGGAGCCACGCTGCGGGCAAGAGCACCTCACAGTGGTGCACAACCACCACTATGAGTCCCACCACCGCCCAGCTCATCAAAGAGCCGGTGGGCATGGTGGTTCTCTCTCAGTTACAATGTTCAAGCCAACCCCGCCATTGCCACAGGAGCTTCAAGCCTTGAAGCTCAAGCTCCACAGTAGCAGCAGCAAGGTGTCGGCCACCACGTGCCCTGTCGCGGAACTCCACCGCGCACGCCAGCAGGCTGCCCGCGCCACTCTCCGCGCGCCCTGTCGTGCTCCTTCACCCGCAGCCCAGCCGACGCAGACCTTCCGCGCGCGTGCCAGCTCACGCAGCGGCTTCCACACTCATAGAACCGGACATGCCTGGTCGCGCAGAGCCGAGTGCCACTGTAGCCACTGTTCACGCTAGTTAGAGGAACACTGTGGCTATAGTGCGGTGACCGATAAGTTTCTCACTTATCCGGTCACCCGGCATGCTGCTACCGGCCCCAGCCAGCGCCCGCGTCCCGCCCCGAGCCCGCTCCAGCACCCGCCCGCATGTTTGCATGCGCCCGCATCTGCCAGTGCCCGCACCTACCTGCGTCTTCACCCGCTCCCAGCGCATGCCTTCTCCCGCACCTGCCTCTCCGCGCCCACTCCCTCCTGCGTGTGCGCGCCTCTTCGTGCACCTACGCACCTGCGCGTGCACGTGGATCACCAGACGTCGCCAGCTGTGTGTAGACGACTTAACCCGCACTCCTTCACGCCAACTCCAGCAGTCTCTCTCTCTCTCTCACAGCACTCTCTCACACTCTCTGCACATACACACACACACTCACACTATCGTACACACACCTATACTTTACTATATACATATATATATACGTACATATATATATTTATACATATATATATACATATATCTATACATATATCAGTACTTATATAACTATGTATTAGTCTATATACATACATACATATATATATATATATATACATCTATATACTTATATATATATATATATACACATATATATTTGCATGTATACATATATTTATATACGTATAAATATATAAATATATATATATATATTATTACCTATATAACTAAGTATAAGTATAGATACATATATATAGATATATACATATATATACACATATACTTATACATATATATATATATATACATAAATATACATACATATATACATATATATCTATAACTATATATATATATATATATATATATGTATGTATGTATGTATATATAACTATATAGATATATGTATTTGTATATATATATAGTAATATATGTATATAGATATATATATCTACATATATCAATATACATATATCTATATAGTTATATATACATACATATACATATATATATATACACACATATAACTACATATATACCTATATATCTATAACCATATATATATTTACATATAGATATATATTTACAGATATATATATATTTTCATATCACTTACCATACGTTGTATCGCGGAAATATCTGCACCAGTTGCTGATATTCCCCGATACACGCATACAGAAAGCGTGTTCGCATTCATCTTCCACCAATCCACCTTACACTCCACGTCGCACTTCGTCCTGTTGGTTGCGTCTTACTAGATGATGATCGACTCGACACCGTGCTACACGCCATCTCCACCTCCACCCCCACCCCTTTATACACATATAATATATACCTATATATATATACTATATTTTATTTCTGTTTCTTTTTCACACCAGTATAAAGATAAAAAAAATACACAAAAGAGAAAAGATAATCTTTGACTTGCAGGTACTCAGTCTTGCGAATAGTAAGACCAATTTTGGAACCCTAATTTGGCTCAAAGCCAAGAACCTGATTTTGAGGGTGTACCTCAAGGACAAAAATTATTAGAAAAAAAATCTTAAATAGAAAAACACCAAAAACATAATAAACAAGCGGAAGAGATTCGTTGTAGGAAAGGCGTAGAAACTCATTCACTTCTAATCCCACTTCCCTGAGTTCGACCCTGAGCCGAAAAGTAACCAAGATAAAATCAAGTAGGCCAGGTAAAAAATTTTTGTAAAGCGATGGTTAGGCTCGATTTAGGTCAACTACTATACACATTTCAACGATAAAATCACCCTATTAACACAACCTGTCCGGGTCTACACCATATCATTTCTGGCGCCATTGCTGGGGAAGTGCGTATTCAAGTAAGTTATTACTCCATTCCTTTAATTTTTCTCTTCTCACACCCTTCTCTTCACGGGTGTTTTTGTTCGTTGCTGTGCAGGTGAACCTGTTGCAAGGAGAAGGCAGGCAAATGAAGTCAGAGACGTGAGCAAATCCAAGGTGGGAACGAGAGCGTGAAGACGTCGGCGCCGCACTGGAGCTTCGCACATGTTGCTGAACAAGTAGGTCTTCCTTTCTTAGCAACTTAGGTTAACTTGTCACCCAAATATATATAAAATAATAATAATAAAAAAAAAACTAGAAAAACTTCTTGGGATCTCTTGGGGCAAGTGGATTAAAATTCACTTGTTTGATTGTTTGCCTTCTCTCCCACCACCTCGAGATTTCCTGCCAAACTTCGCATAGCCAAAATCCAAGAATCGTGATTCTTGAATCTTTCATCGTGTGAAGTATTCTTTGAGGCAAATAAAAAGATTGATTGCCACCCCTCTTTGCTTCATTTATCTGCAATTCGGGATCACTTTTTTGGTGGGGAGACTTGGAATTGAGTTGATTCCAACCCCACCACAACCTTTCACGTGCATAAGATTCGATCCCGAACACTTCAACCCCAAAAATTTGATTCTCTTTATCTTTTGGTTGAGCCTTGTGTGTGGAAATCATTTTGGTGATTGGGAGCACTTGAATTGAAGTGCTTTGGCTCCCTTTCACACTAATCTAAAATTGATTCGTGCATCCACACATAGAAATCTCCATCTAAGGAAGCCCATTGCATTTTAGCATGCATTAACCAATTGACATTGAAGAAGGGTTTGTTGGGCTTAGAAGAAAACTTGTATTCTCGCAAAACCTGAAGATTGGTTGAATTGGTAATTCAGAGAAATCCTAAAATCCATACTACTTAAGGCTGAATTCTAAAAACCATTCACCAATTAAAACTTCAATTCAGGGAGATTTCCCCATTGCATGCTTGGTTTACACACTCTAAAAAATAATCACTTGGGCATTACCCGTAAACAACACCCTTCACATTCCATAAGCACTTGATCCTAAGCCTCTAACTAAAACTGGTAACAACTTGACACTTATTAAGGATTGGAGGTCTAACTACCTGCGTGCTGGTGAGGGTTCCCACGTGCTATCGGGTGTCTAAGACTGGGGCAAACAGCCTTTCAATCTGGCTCGGTGCTTCCGTGGTGCTCGCATTCGGTTCCGTAGTTCGTGATAGTAGGTAACTTAGATCTTTAGGTCAAGGGCACATAGTAGAGGTTAGGAAGTTGATTGTACTGATTTGTCATCAAGTGTACCTTTGCGGCGTCATTTCTCTCATCTCTTTTCCCTTCGTATCCCCCCAATTCTTCCTGCGGTAGTGAATATTTGGGAGGAGGTCACAAAACCTTGAACTGTGTGAATTGCCTGATAATTTTAGAAAAGAAACCGAATCGTCCTCCTCCTCCACAAACATGGCTGCACGCCCACCCCCAAATCCCGAGGGAGGAAACCGCCCTCAAAACCCACCAGGTGGTGGAACCTTAGATCCCATAACCCGCCTCTAAGCCCAAATGGAAATGTATAATGAACAAATTGAGGCCATTAGGGAAACATTGGAGGAAATGCAGAACCCTCCTAAATGGGAGGAGCCTAAGTCTCTTAGCTCCTATCAGAATCCCATTGCTACAGAGACCATAGGACAAATTCGGGTTCCCATGGGCGGGGACCACTTTGAACTGAAACCTAACATAATTGGCCTAATAAATTTTCACTTCCATGGTCCTGCAAGTGAAGATCCTTTTCTCCACTTGGTAGACCTAACCCGATTGGCTGAAACTGTTAAACCAAGGAATATCGGGTTACCTATAGTCCTCATGAAAATGTTCCCATTTTCATTGCGGGATAAAGCATCACAGTGGTTACGCACCCTTGGGAGAACCATCCACTCTTGGGAAGAGATGCGAACAGCGTTTCTCAAGAAGTTCTTCCCAATCGGGCAAACCAATGTGCTTCGCCTTGCTATCACTTCATTTATGCAACAAAATGGCAAACAGTTTCATGAGGCATGGGAGAGATATGATGACCTCCTCAAGAAGTGTCACACCACGGTCTGCCTAAGTGGCATATAGCCCAGATTTTCTACTATGGGCTAAATGAGACTTTGAAGCAAATTGCAGACGCTTCCTACGGAGGAAATTTTATGAATAAAGACGAGAATGGAGCATTCGAATTATTTGAAAATATGAGCAAAAACTCAATGAACAATGCCTCCATTGTCGCCTTTAATCGTACCAGCCTGCCACGTAATGTCCACGAAGTTGACACGGGACCCTCCCATTCATCCATTGATCTCAGCCTTATCGCAGAGAAATTGGATGATGTCTCCGTCGTGCACAAGAAGCTGGACGAGCTTCTAGCCAACCCCGCCCGTTCTATGGCAAACACCCCCACCTCACCACTTCGTCACAATCCCAATTCTTCCAACACCAGGCTTATCTTGAGAAACCCTGTAAGACCTTCCTTATCGAGTATCGCGCTAAGTGATTCGGTAAGTCATGTGGATCTAGCTTCTGCAAGCCAGTATCTTGACACGGAGGACCAAGCCTCCGTGTGCTCGGACACATATTTACATGCGGACGCGTCATCTGGCATAGAAGACGCTTGCGCCCTGGGGAACAACCCGTTCTCTGCGACTTATAACCCAGGGTGGCGAAATCATCCAAATTTCGCATGGTCCAACAACCCGCAGCGCCAAAACCCCGTTGGTGGACCAATGCGACCATCCGCACCCATCATCTCAAGGGCCCAGTCTAATCCTATGGCGAATCTGCCATCGGGTCCTTGCGTATCGCAAACCGAACACGCATCAAGTCCTCTTGATAAATTGATGCGAATGATGACGGAAATGTCAAAGCGCCATGAAGAGAACATGACCTCTCTTCAGCACCAATTGGCGCAGCATAATGCTGAGATCAGTCAACTATGCATGGCGACTCGATCTCAGGGCACTCTTCCAGCCAAACCTGTTCCAAACCCACGAAATTTCATACCGCGTGGTCCTCAACCACAGGTACGACCTTCTCAAGGGCAGGTTCATCAGATTCTGCAAGCTCCGAGCATTCCACCGGGATTTCAGGCTAATCCCGCTGCAGCTCCTCACTCTTATGTCCCTATTGCAAACCCTCCTCCGCCTTATGATCCCACTGGACCTGCATCGTCCAATGCTATCACTACGAGGAGCGGTAAGCAAACCGTCGATCTGCCTCAACTTGATCCTGGCCCATCTTCTTCATCGCCCTCTCATTCGGGATGCACACCGCATCCGCGAGAGGACGATACACCTAATTTGATGCCAGAATCAGTCCCATTCCCTGAGGCTCTACTAAGGGAGCCAAAAGGCAAGAAGAAAGATATGCAGGCCTTTGATAACCTGTGTAATTTGTTCAGGGATGTAGAAATCAAGGTACCTCTACTCGAGGCTATTGACCACATACCTACTGTCGCCAGATTTTTCAAAGACTACACAACACCCAGGCGACAGTCAAAGAAAACTAAGAATCCTGTGGTTCTCTTGCCTCATGCGAGTTGTCCTATACTGTCAAACCTACCATCGAAGCAGAAAGATCCGGGCACACCACTGATTTCCTGTAGCATCCAAGGCTGCAATTTTAACCGTGCCCTGCTTGATCTAGGATCTTCCATCAATCTTATACCGACCATCATGCTCAAAAAATTTTCCTTAGGAAATCTGAAACCCACCCCTGTCACATTACAGTTGGCAGATCATTTTGTCAAAATCCCGAAGGGTGTGGTGGAAGGTGTGGTGGTTAGGGTCAATAGTCTCTGTTTTCCTGTTGACTTTCTTGTTTTAGATATGGAAGTTCCTAGCCCACTTTCTGATTGTCTGATCATCCTTGGTCGACCATTCTTGGCCACAACCCGCGCCCATATCGACTACGAGTCAAGCTGTATTGAGATTGCCGTTGGATCTGAAAAGCTCAAGCTTAACATCTTCAAGGCAGCCAAGAACTTTGATTGCGATTGTATCGAGGATGACACGTTTGACGAGGACATGGCCGTCAGCATGTGTATCGGACTAATTGGGACCTATTCTTACTGCTGCGGATTACCTGTAAACATTGACGATTGCCTGACCGACACATATTGTGATGTTCCCCCATCCCTCCCTTGTCCCGTACCTTCTCCTGACCAGACTTCTGATGAGGTTTTCTCCACTTCCCATACCTCATGGTCTGAGTCATATCCGGGCTACTCACCGCCGATCCACACTCTTGAAGGTCGAATTACCCTTTCTTTCCCGCCAAATCAGGCGGATTTGCAACTCCACACTAGGACCTTGAGCCCATATACTACTCACTAGGGCTATTCCTTTTTGGATCCATCTATCCAAGAAGCCCCTCTTCTTAGCCAATCTGAGGGCCAACCTCTTCCTCCTGACTTGTTCTTCAATCCGCCTGGGAAACTCTCGTCCCATGAAATGCCAGATCTTTCACCATCCACTCCCGAGCTGAAAGAGCTACCTAGTACACTTAAGTATGTTTTCCGGGACCAAATGAAATGCTCCTCGTAATCATCAGTTCAAAATTGACCAGGGAGCAGGAGTGCAAACTAACAGAGGTCCTTATGGAACACAAGGCAACCATTGGATGGTCTTTATCAAACTTAACTGGCATTAGCCCCTCCTATTGCACTCACCGTATATATACGGAGGAGGAGGCTCGACCTTCCCACGAGATGTAGTGACGTCTCAACCCTAACATGCGGGAGGTTGTTAAGAAGGAAATCATTAAGTGGCTGGATGCAGGCATAATCTACCCGATCAGCTATAGCCCCTGGGTGAGTCCGATTCACGTTGTGCCCAAGAAGGCAGGACTCACCATCCGTGTCAATGACAGGGGCGAATCCATCCCTACACACACTCATACATCTTGGAGAGTGTGTGTAGATTATAGGAAACTCAATGCTGCAACTAAGAAAGATCACTTTCCACTACCTTTCATTGACCAAATCCTGGAGCGGTTAGCGGGAAATAAATTTTTCTATTTCCGGGATGGATTCTCAGGATATAACCAAGTGGCAATTGACTCCTAGGACCAAGACGAAATCACTTTTACCTGCCCCTTCAGCACCTTTGCATTTAGAAGGATGCCGTTTGGACTTTGTAACGCGCCAGCAACTTTCCAGAGATGTATGATGGCAATATTTCATGACATGGTGGGTGACTTTCTCGAGGTCTTCATGGATGACTTTTGAGTCTTTGGACCATCTTTTGATGACTGTCTTGCCAACCTGAACCGTATCCTTAGGAGATGTATTGATGTAAACCTCGTGCTTTCTTGGGAAAAAACTCATTTTATGGTGCACGAGGGAATTGTTCTCGGGCATATCATCTTTGACAAGGATATTGAGGTTGACAAAGCTAAGCTTGATGTAATTGCTGATTTACCTGTGCCTGGCACTGTCAAACAAATCCGCTCCTTCCTGGGACACGTCGGTTTCTATAGGAGATTCATCAAAGATTTCTCCAAGATTTCTCGACCGTTAACTCATCTCCTATCGACCGACGTACCCTTCGATATGGGCCCCGACTGCATACGAGCATTCATGCAGCTGTGTAATGCTGCCACCAAGGCCCCTGTTCTCCAGCCACTTGATTGGTCCCTTGACTTTGAACTCATGTGTGATGCTTCCGACCTTGCAGTTGGAGCCATCCTCGGACAAAGATGCGATAGACACCCCTTCGTGGTGTACTACGCCAATAAGATGTTGGACGAGGCCCAGCGTAATTATACTATCACTGAAAAAGAACTACTGGCGATCGTCTTTGGGCTGGAGAAATTCCGCTCTTACCTTCTGGTCTCACATGTTATTGTTTTCACTGATCACGCAGCCATTCGCCATCTCATGCACAAGAAGGATGCCAAGCCTAGACTGATTCGTTGGATCCTTATGCTCCAAGAATTTGACATTGAGATCCGCGATAAGGCCGAAGCCCAGAATGTTGTGGCTGATCATCTTTCCAGACTGGACCCTGACCATATTGGACTTACTCTGCCGATCAATGAAATTTTTCCTGGTGAGCACCTATTGGCAATTAATGTGGCAAGTGGACCGTGGTATGCCGACATTGCCAATTACCTTGCTTCTGGATCCCTTCCACGTGGCTGGCCTAAAAACCAGTGCGAGAAGCAAAGTATTATTTCTGGGATAATCCACTTCTTTTTCGCATAGGTGCTAATCAAATCATCCGTCGCTGTATTCCTGACAGTGAATTCCCCAATGTGCTATACTTCTTCCACGATCAAGCCTGCGGAAGCCATTTCTCTGGGAGGAAAACTGTAGCCAAGGTGCTGCAGTGCGATTTCTTTTGGCCCTCCCTTCACCAGTATGCACACAATTATGCCAAACATTGCACTAGGTGCCAGTCGTTAGGGTCAATGTCACGTCGTGACATGATGCCCTTACAACCCATCCTAGCTGCAGAAATCTTTGACATTTGGGGAATTGATTTCATGGGTCCCTTTCCACCTTCCAATGGCTTCGAATTTATCCTTGTGGATGTTGATTATGTTTCGAAATGGATCGAGGCTATTCCCACGCGCCGTGCTGACCATGTTATATCCACTCGCTTTGTCAAAGACCACATCTTTGCACGCTTTGGGATCCCTCGAGCCATTATCTCGGATGGAGGAAGCCACTTTACCCATGCTTCTTTTCGAGCACTTCTGAGGAAATACGGAGTTCACCATCGTATTGCATCCCCGTATCATCCTTAGACGAACGGCCAGGCAGAGGTGTCGAACCGGCAAATTAAGCAAATTCTCTAGAAAATGGTTCGGCCTGACCGTAAGGACTGGTCCGACAAGCTGATTGACACACTTTGGGCGTATCGGACTACCTTCAAGGCTCCCCTTGGTATGTCTCCTTATAGAATCGTTTACGAGAAGCCTTGTCATTTACCCGTGGAGTTGGAGCACCGCGCTTATTGGGCAGTTCGCCAATGTAACCTCGACCCAGACCTGTGTGGTCGAGAAAGGAAACTCCAACTCCAGGAGCTAGAAGAACTCCATCGTGAAGCCTATGATTCTGCTTTAACTTTCAAACAACACACTAAGGCTTTTCACGACAGCCGTATTCAGCGGAAAGAATTTGAGCCATCTCAGCAAGTTTGGCTCTATAATGCCCGGCTCAAATTCTTTCTTGGGAAACTAAAGTCCAAATGGACTGGTCCTTTCCTGGTCTCGAGACCATTTCCCAACAGGGCTGCTGAGATTGAAGATCCCAAATCTGGGCATAAATTTACGGTCAATGGGCAGCGTTTAAACCCTATCTTACACATGAACCTGCCCCCGTTGGAGAAACTGTTGCTCTGTTGGAGGGTAACTAATTTTGTGCCTCATTCTGAGTCCAGCTGGGGACGTTCAATTCAGCGCTCATTGGGAGGCACCCCAACAACACTCACCATCCACCATCACTTTTCATGCCACTATCACGATCACTTCACTTTTCACTTCACCACCCACCATCTACCCACCCTACCACCCTGCTGTATACCCTGCACCTCAACTCTCGTTACCCGATCTTTCATCCTTCCTCTACCCTTCCCTGCATGCATATGAAGACATAGCATCGTTTGGCATGAGGGAGTGGATAGGCATCCATAGGTTCTGGGTATTTTATGGTATCATGCAGTTTTCATCTATCTATATATATATATATAAAAGGTGTTTAGTAATGATCTGAAAGCTGAAACAAAAATACAATAAGTGTTTATGGATATTCAACCACTGTTTTGAAGACTTTCCAGGCCACAGAAGCTTGATTCGCTCAAGCTCGGCTTAATTCACTTGAGCATTGACAAGATAGATCGGAATCTCTCCTAACTAAGGATGTATTCTTGTACCTGAGACACCAGTACAAGATCCGTTGGTTTGCTTCTACTCGAGAGCCTAAGTAATCTTGGTTCACACTACACATATCAAGAAAGACCAGGTGAACATAAGATCCAACCCTAGTGTTCATTAGGGAAGGTGGAGTCCTTACCTGTGTGCGTAGTAGACTTTTTATCCCAGGCTTTAGTCTTGTGTTTAGGAGAGACTATTTCCACCAAAAAGGAACTCTCCCACCAAAAAGAAAAGTGTGCTCGTCCAAATAATGTTGTAAGAGATATACTGACATGTGTTTCAAAAAAAAAAAAAAGGATGCAAATAAGTCATTATATCTCGCAAATATCTGTAAAGTCTCTACACTAAAAGAGTTCTTCAGGGCAAATACCCTATTTTCTTTGAGCCACAAATGTCATAAAATGGGAGTTGAGTTTTCTGTCATCTTTTTAAGGGTCAATCCGAAGACATGAGCTGAAACTGGGACCAAACTGTACTTAAAAATTCGTGAAACCCTAGACTTGAGTCTTAATGTTCATCTGGTCAGTCTTGATCCTTCACTAAGCACAAGCCATAATCTCTTGAGCTCTCGAGTACGGCGAAAACCTCCTGGGTCCTGGAAATCGTACTTAAGGTTTAAATATCAAGAGTCCTGGTTAGTTGAGAGATGATCTATGTCATGTGAGACTTAAAGTACTGGTAGTTTTCTCTGCAATTGGTTCTCGCAATATCCAACAATAAACACACCTATGTCGCCTCAGAAGAAAATCTTCAGCTTAAGATCATTTCTAAATACAACAAAAAAAATGTTTTGCTAGGGACTAGCAAAAGATAGGCATGGGGGTATGATTGCACAACAAAAATACACCAATAATTGAGCCGTCTTGTGCTATTTCCTAGCATTACCAGTGCATATTAGGTATCCATAGTCACATTTGTAAAAATACACACATGCATGCATTTAATTGAGAGGGGAGGAGAGTGAATAAAATCGCCTTGTAATTTATGTTTTCCTCAAGTGCTGCCTTGCAAAATCTCCACCATCATTTTTTATTTCTATTTGACTTTGAATTTCTTTGCGTGGCTGTAGGCATGGCCTCTTCTTCCTCTTCGCGCCATGCTCTGCAGCAAGCTTGCCCTGCAACCGCATGCACAAGCACTCCCTGCCATCCATGCAGAGCCATGCACAGCCAGCTCATGGCTGTGCATGTCTCTTTGCTCTTTAAAAAGAGCTCAGCCTTCTTCCTTGTGGCTAAGCCTGGTCCGCCAAAAAAAACACAGCACCTTCCTCTTTCCAGGCCGTCTCCTCCCCTCTCCCCTCCATACACAACCTCTCCTCCTTGAGGAGCCACGCTGCGGGCAGGAGCACCTCACAGTGGTGCACAACCACCACTGTGAGTCCCACCACCGCTCAGCTCATCAAAGAGCTGGTGGGCGTGGTGGTTCTCTCTCTGTTTCAATGTTCAAGCCAACCTCGCCATTGCCACAGGAGCTTCAAGCTTTGAAGCTCAAGCCCCACAGTAGCAGTAGCAAGGCGCCAGCCACCGCGTGCCCTATTGCGGAACTCCACCGCGCACGCCAACAGGCTGCCCATGCCCCTCTCCGCATGCCTTGTCGCGCTCCTTTGCCCGCAGCCCACCTGGCACAAACCTTCCGCACGCGCGCCAGCTCGCGCAACGGCTTCCGCACTCACAAAACGGGACAGTGCGGAAACGCACTGTAGCCACTGTTCACGCTAGTCAAAAGAACACTATGGCTACAGTGCGGTGACCAGTGAGCTTCTCACTTATCCGGTCACCCGGCGCGCTGCTACCGGCCCCAGCACATGCCCGCGTCCCGCCCCAAGCCAGCTCCAACGCCCGCCCGTGCATCTGCGTGCGCCCGCATCTGCCAGCACCCGCACCCACCCATGTCTTCACCTGCTCCCAGTGCCTGCTTCGCCCGCACTCACCTCTCTGCGCAGTGCTGTGCACTGTGGTTCCTTCCTCTGCACCCACTCCCTCCTACGTGCGCACGCCTACGCACCTGCTCGTGCACGTGGATCATTAGACATCGCCAGCCGTGTGTAGATGACTTAACCCGCACTCCTTCATGCCAACTCCAGCAATCTCTCTCTCTCTCTCTCAGCACTCTCTCACACTCTCTGCACACACATACACACACACACACTCTCTCTCGTACACACACCTATACTTTACTATATACATATATATATATACATATATCTATACATATATTAGTACTTATATAACTATGTATTAGTCTATATACATACATATATATATATATACATCTATATACTTATATATATATATATATATATATACACACACACATATATATTTACATATATACATATATTTATATACGTATAAATATATAAATGTATATATATATTATTACCTATATAACTAAGTATAAGTATAGACACATATATATAGATATATACACATATATACACATATACTTGTACATATATATATATATACAAATATACATACATATATACATATATATCTATAACTATATATACATATATATATATATAAATATATATATATATACATATCTATCTACATATATCTATATACATATATTACTATAGATATATATACACACTCATATATATATATATATATATATATAGTTATATATACATACATATACATATATATATATCTATACATATATCTATCTATACATATATTTACATATCTATTTACATATACATATGTATATATATATATATATATAGATACATATAACTACATATATACCTATATATCTGTAACCATATATATATTTACATATAGATATATATTTACAGATATATATATATATATATTTTTTTTTTTCATATCACTTACCATACGTTGTATCGTGAAAATATCTGCACCAGTTGCTGATATTCCCTGATACACGCATACAGAAAGTGTGTTCGCATTCATCTTCCACCAATCCACCTTACACTCTACGTCACACTTCGTCCTGTTGGTTGCGTCTTACTAGACGACGACCGACTTGACACCGTACTACATGCCATCTCCACCTCCACCCCCACCCCTTTATACATATATAATATATACCTATATATATACTATATCTTATTTTTGTTTCTTTTTCACGCTAGTAAAAAGATAAAAAAAAAATACACAAAAGAGAAAAGATAACTTTGACTTGCAGGTACTCAGTCTTGCGAATAGCAAGACCAATTTTGGAACCCTAATTTGGCTCAAAGCCAAGAACCTGATTTTGAGGGTGTACCTCAAGGACAAAAATTATCAGAAAAAAAATCTTAAATAGAAAAACACCAAAAACATAATAAACGAATGGAAGAGATTCGTTGTAGGAAAGGTGTAGAAACTCATTCACTTCTAATCCCACTTCCTTGAGTTCGACCCTGGGCCGAAAAGTGACTAAGATAAAATCAAGTAGGCCAGGTAAAAAATTTTTGTAAAGAGATGGTTAGGCTCAATTTAGGTTAACCACTATACACATTTCAACGATAAAATCACCCTATTAACACAACCTGTCCGAGTGTACACCAGGCCACATCATTCTAAAGGGAATTGACTTTCGTCCGTTGTGTGCAAAAGCTTGTGTGCCCACTTGAACTTCGTTTGAAAACATTATGGAACTTCAACCCTAAAAAGCATTTAAGCAAGGACAAATCATTAAAAGACACCACATCCTAAAATCCTTGCTTGGAAATCATGTTTCGTTAAGTGCACACACATGCTCAAATCAGTTAACTAAAGGCACAACCTCAAACAACACCTCATCACATATCCTAAGCACAAGCACTAACCTAGCCCTCATTGAAATGGAGTAGACATGCCTTAAGTAGGACTAGTCTAAGTCTTGAAGGTGTGATTAGGTTTGCTAGGTGTTTACACGCTTGATTAGGTTTTTTAAAAAAAAAGGTGGTGTTGCAGTATAGTCTAAAAGCGTTATAAACAAGTAAGAATTTTATTACTCGAAAAATTAAGAATTTGAGGTCGAACATGGGGAGCAAATTGGTATTTAAAAACTAAGAACACAATCTCAAATTGATAAAATGTGATATTTAACAATATTATGAAGCAAAAGAATTAAGCTCAATGTATATAAATGCTTCAAAGAGATGAATACATAAAAAGAAATAGAAGTAATTTCTATCTGTTCTCTCTCTTCTTCTTCTAAGGTCTTGTTCTTTCTCTTCCTTTTCTTTCTTCTCTGATGTCCTCTTCTTTCTTCTCTTTTCTTCTTTCCCTGATTTCTCCTTCCTCTGCGGCTTCTTCCTCTTTCTGTCTTCTTCTTTCTTTCCTTCTGCCTTTGATTTCCTTCTTTCTTTGGCTTTAGCTCCTTTCTCTTTCCCTGTCCTTTGCTTCTTTCTTTCTACGGCTCCTTTCTTTGCTTCTTCTTTTCCTTTAGTTGTGCCTTCTCCTTCCTTCCTTAAGCTCCTTCTTCTTCAGCCTCTGCTGCCCTTAGCCTTCTTTCCTTCCAGCAGTGCCTTCCCTCAGCTTCCCTTCCTTCTCTTCCTGCATAGAGAAGTGCAAAACCTACCCCTACCCTCCCCCGTGTACGGTCTCTCTCTTTCTCTCTCTTAGGATCACTCTCCCAGAGCCAATCGGGTATACGGGTCGGGTCAAGTACACTCGAGTCCAGGCGCACCAATGTGGGTGGTGTGCGAGGAGTGCAAGGTTATCGAGTCAGGCAGCCAGGTCCGCGTAGCGTGGGTCATGGACGAGGTGGGTGAGCAGGCGAGGGGACCTCACCACGTGATCTGAGGCGATAAGTTTAAAACACAAAAACAATATAAACCACTCACCTGCGCTAAGAGTTTTCAAGGTGGGACTAAAGTCCCACCCGCTTCTTTGCGTGCACACAGGGAGAACGCCTGCTCAATTGCTGTAGCTGCGAATAGTGTGGCTTCGATTACTAGGTGCGAAAGGTTCATGGAGTGTTTCCGCACACCTGGGACTCTTCTTCCTGGAGTGACGCTACCTGGAGTGAGCTTGCCAGCAAGCTTTGCTCATGCTCCAATGGCAGCAAGGGGGTGAACCTGCAAATCACTAATACGGCCTCGCGGCCCTGTAAAAGCACATAGGAAGCTTCGCCGTGACACAGTAAAGGTGATGTAGTGGGAGGCGTGGCACAGAACAACCTAGGCGTATGTGCCTAGGTCAGACTGTGGCCATGAAAGTGTGTGTGTTCGGTAAGAGTGTAGGGTGCATGTGGCAGTCAGTGAAGGGGCGGATGATTATCAGTGGATGGTGGCAAAGCTTCTGCGGTCGGTGGCGAGGCGTGTGGATGCGTGGAGCAACGGTTGCGCCTTCGCCAGTGGTCTGCCGAAGATGAGGAAGACAAAGGTGGTTTGTGGCTATCAAAGGGGGTTTTGTGAAATAAAGAGGGAGAAAGTGAAAGGTAGGGAGTGAGGAACTTAACTGAGGGTATTTGGATGAAGGGGGGAGGCGGAGGGCGAGCGGCACGTGTTTTCCGTCGCTAGAGATGAAAGCCCTGAGATGAGGAAGACGATGACGACGAGAGGGTTGAAGAAGCATGTGCAGGTATGGCGCGATGTGGAGGAGCAAAGCGGAGAAGACTCTGCCACTGGTATGGTGGCAGATCGACGAGAAGAGGGAGGAGAGATCATCGGAGCTCGTGGGCTATTGGCTGAAGATGGGAGAGGAAGAATTTTGGGGGTATCAGCGGCCAAATCAAGCTTAATCTGAGCGGCAAGTATAGAGGGCCCTTTTATAGCTACTAGCAGAGGTCCTTGTGCTTGGAAAGCAAGCTTCCAAGCACAAGAATCCCCGCTAGAGTAGGAATGTGTGAAGGATACCCATGTCTCTCGAGCGTTCGCACGAGAGATTAGGTGCGAATCAAGGCTAGAGATTGCGTTCAAATGATATGGAATTCCTCAAAGAATCTCCCTTTCAAATCTGAGAGGGGATCTCTGAGGAATCAGGGAGAAATCCTCCTCGAATCCTCGCCAGAGTAGGAATCCTCCACTGTAATGGTGGAGGGACCTAATTGCAAAGAGTGGCGAGGAAGATAGGGGGGTCTACGCAATGGTTTTCAAAAGCTAGGGGTTAAAATGTGATTGGGTAGACTGTTTTGCAAAGTGCATCAAGGTGAACTCCCCTTAGGTCCAAATTTTTGTACAAACCTAATGTGGACCTAAGGAATCCAATGGTGAAGTTGGATTTTAGGTTTGACCACGTTTGACTAGATATTTTGCATAAAAACCCAATTTAGGGTAAATAATTAGCTAGGACCCCTATTTAGGTCAAAATAGGTTTTAAATGACAAATTGAAGGCTTTTAACCCTAGAGGATATTTTTTCATGAATTTTCAAGGGTTTAGTTTATTTTAATCCAGATCAGAACCTTGTTGTATTAAGTGGGTTTATTTTAAGGTTATAAAATGTCATTTAATTCTCAGATTGCACGTGAACCCATTTCTGATTGAACCATCCAACTTTTCCTCTTGTTAAGTCTAATTGACCTATATTTAGCCCGTGAGAAATCCTGTTGATGTACTGCAGTGGTAAAATTGTAGTTTTACCCTTTGTTTCTTATTTTCTTCTCAGAACAGTTATTCCTTGAATTAGGCCCTTCACTTGGTTATGTAGGAGCATTTATTCTCTTTTCTAGGCCAAAATGAGCTAGTTAGGGCTCATGATGGTGTTCCCATCATGCACCCATGCTTAGCTTTTGCTAGTCCCTTAGTAAAATTTCATGGTTTTAACTTCTGTTCTAGACCATGAGTTTCTTTCACTAGTTATGATAAGTGCTTTTTCTTTTTCTTTCTGATTAGGTTAGAATGCCGACAATAGGCTTAGAGGTCTCAAGTACCAACCAAGATCCAGACCTGACCAGCTCTAGCCTCGATCATCCATGAAGGTTTTTAAGGCTCGCAGGAACTATCCTAAGGTTCATTGGACTCCACGGTTAAAGCACCTGTGCTTGAGATATATTTTAGCCTTGGTTCAGTTTGCAGTGCGTTTTTGTAAGAGAGAGACAGAGGATTTATTTGTTTGGAGAGTTTTCTCTCTCTTTCCTATTTTTTTCTAGCTTCGAATTGGCTTCTCAACACGGTCTGTATCGGATTCCTCGTCCCCATCATCAATCCTCAAAGGTCCCTGGCAATCGATGCTTCATGACAACACCGCCCATGGAAACCCCCAGAACCCTGGCTTTCGAGATTTCTAGATAATCCCACCCATACCATTTCGTAGCCAAATCCAGACCCTAGTAATCGGCATTTCGTGATAATGCCGCCCATGGTATCTGAACCAGCAGAGTGCTTACGTGCCTCCGGTAGGATATGTAAATATCCTAGGAGACAAGCACCGAGGAGACGATATGTTGTTACGCATCTTCGAGGGGAATTTCCCACCTCTCTGCGTCGGGAACTCATCCAAATCAACTTGTGTTTATCGACCGCTCCTAATCTAGTCAATTTTTTTCAGAATACTTAAATGCTTTTGCATGATTTTGATAGTTATGCGCACTAAAACAGATTGTGTGTGGATTGGGATGCTTACGTTACTGAGTCCCGCAAATCGAAGGTCAGTTAATGAGGTTGAATACTCCCTAAGCCTTAGATCTAATACTTAAGCTTGACATTTTCCCTAACCTCTTGAGGATTATCCAAATCTTAGCAGGTACTTGAATTTTTAAGCCTAAGAGTCTAGCCCAAAAGGCCTAAGATCAGCATTCCTACTAATCTCTTTTTTTGGTGTCTCATTAGCACTTTTCTTTCTCATTTTTCTCTTTTTTCTTGATGTGGTCTAGAACTTCAGTTAATCCCTTAATCTCTTACTAATGACTATTCTTTTTCTTTTTTCATTTTGTGCTCCTTTTTGTCATTTTGCTCTTTTCCTCATGTTTTGTATAGCCTCAGAAATTTTATCTCCTCCCCCCTTTAGTTTTTTGTTCCTTTTCAATTTTTCTCATTTTTTTGTGTTTTTTTTGTGATATGTGAACTTTTTTGTTGAAGCCTTTTCTTATGATATGAGTTTTCACAACATTTTGCACTTTCATACCCCCCCATGCCTACGATTTGCAATGTCCCCATTGTAAATTAGGTGGGTTCGAATTCAGCTTAGTTCATTCATTAGGACAGGTGTTGGCTAGGCGAACGGGTCGAGGTGACTGTTACGAACAATTTCTAGACTCGGGTATGGGTACCTGAGGTGAAGTCGGCTGCTCTAATGGATGAACCCTAAAGTGCAATATGAATTCAGCATAGAAATGTCAAGAAAGGTTTCGGGTTTTTCAAAGAATGACAGGTTGCCTCCAATTAAGTGCTGAGTTTTACGCCATCGGCTAGGTGCAATGAGCTCAAGGAGAATGGAGGGTAAAGGATATCTCAGCCAAATTTGTATCGGTCACATCAATGAACGGTTTGAGTCTCTGACCGTTCATACGAAGGGATCAAAATCGTGGCTAAGTGGACTGATCTAAATGACTCCATTTCCAAAGATTCGTCGGACTAAGTAGGGTCCGATCCATTTAAATCATAGTTTTCCTGTGAACAACTTGAGTCTAGCAACAAAGAGTAGGACCTTTTGACCAGGATGAAAGATCTTTCTAGATATGTGCTTGTTGAGAAAGGCTTTAATCCATTCTTTGTAAATTCGTGAGTTCTCATATGCGTCGTGGCATAATTCATCGATCTCGCTCATTTGAAGCTTTCTATGGGTTCTAGCCTTAGAAAGATCTAGGTTGCAGTTCCGTACTACCCAATAGTCTTTATGCTTCAATTCGACGGGGAGGTGACACGCCTTCCCATACACTAATATGAAGGGAGACATACCTAATTGGGTCTTGTGCGCGGTCCTATAAGCCCACAAAGCTTTTGGAAGCTAAGATGACCAATCCTTCTTGTCGGGTCGAATAGTAACCTGGAGGATTTTCTTGATCTCCCAGCTTGATAGCTCAGCTAGACCATTAGTTTAGGGGTGGTAAGGAGTAGAGATTCGGTGCGACACCCCATATTTGGTCATCAGTGACCTGAACTGAGTTTTTGTAAAATGGGTCCCTCCATCGAAAATTATTGCACGTGGAATCCCGAACCATGAGAAGATGTTTTGGTGAATGAACTCGATAACAACTTTATGATCATTGGTTCAGGTCAGAATGGCTTCGATCCACTTGGACACATAGTCAATAGTGAGTAAAATGTATTCGACGCCGTCCGAGATAGGGAAGGGTCCCATAAAATCAATCTCCCAAATGTCAAAAATTTCGCATACCAGAATCGGCTGTAAAGGCATCATATCTCGATGGCTCATGTTGCCCAAGGTCTGGCAACGGGTACATGCCTTACAGTGATTGTATGCATCCTTGAAAATTGTGAGCCAGTAAAAGCTACACTGGAGGACTTTTGCTATGATTTTATGTCCTAAAAAGTGTCCACCGCATGCTTGGTCATGGCAGAAAGAGAGTATGACTTTGATTTACGCTTTCGCGACACATCGTCGAATTATTTGATCAACACCAATGCGGAATAGATATGGGTCTTCCCACAGGTAATACTTGGCATCGGAAACCAATTTGTCCTTCTTGGCCTTCAGCCAATTGGATGGGATCTGATGTGATGCCAAGTAGTTTACTATGTCAGCAAATCATGGAAGCCCTGTATTGATAGTCAGAAGGTGCTCATCGGAAAAATGTTTCGTGATGGGTCCAGAAGGGTCAATGATCTCAGAAGGAAGGCGGGACAAGTGATCAGCTACCACGTTCTATTTTCCCGCTTTGTCATGAATCTCGAGGTCAAGTTCTTGCAACAGCAAGATCCATCGGATTAATCGAGGTTTCGCATCCTTCTTTGCAAGGAGATGCCTTACAGCTGTGTGATCCGAGTAGATGATAACATGAGAACCGAGGAGGTAAGATCTGAATTTTTCTAGGGAAAATACTATGGTTAGCAGCTCTTTCTCAGTAACTGTGTAGTTACGCTGAGCCTCATCAAGTGTTTTGCTAGCATAGTAAATGACCATGGGTTTCTCGTCAATTTTCTACCCTAAAACCACTCCTACAGTGAAGTCAGATGCATCGCACATGATCTCAAAGGGTTGAAACCAATTAGGGGACAGTAGGATAGGGGCTTGGGTAACTCAATCACAGAGGATCTCAAATGCTTGAGTTCATTCCTTAGATATTTCGAAAGGTACATCCTTGGAGAGAAGAGTAGTCAGGGGGCGTGCAATTTTTGAAAAGTCATGGATAAATCGACGGTAAAAATCGACATACCCCAGAAAAGATTGGATGTCCTTGATCGAGCTAGGCATAGAGAGTTTGGAAATTAGATTTACCTTGGCTCGATCGACCTGGATGCCATTTTTTGAAATCAGATGTCCTAGGACGATTCCCTCAAGCACCATGAAATGGCTCTTTTCCCAGGAAAGAACCAGATTCATGTCGATGCACCACCTGAGTATTTGGACCAAGTGCTGGAGGCAATCATCAAATGATGCTCCAAATACTAAAAAGTCATCCATGAAGACTTCCAGATAATCACCTACCATATCTGAGAATATGGCAAGCATGCACCGCTAAAAAGTCGTGGGTGCATTGCAGAGACCGAACGGCATCCTTCGGAATGCATACGTCTCGAAGGGGCAGGTGAAAGTGGTATTTTCTTGGTCTTCAGGATGGATTGCCACTTAGTTATAATCGGAGTACCCGTCAAGAAAGCAGAAGAACCTATTTCCCGCTAGTTTCTCGAGGGTCTGATCAATAAATGGTAGTGGTAAATGATCCTTCCTTGTGGAGGAATTGAGTCTTCTATAATCAATGTAGACGCTCCACGAGTTAGCTATACGGGTCGGTATGACCTCTCCGATTTCAATCATAATAATGGTGAGTTCTGCCTTCTTAGGCACAACCTGGATTGGACTCACCCATCGATTGTTGGAGGTCGGGTAGATGATCCCTGCATCTAACCACTTAGTGATCTCCTTTTTCATGACCTCCTACAGATTAGGGTTCAAACGTCTCTACATTTCTCGTGAAGGTCTTGTGCCCTCTTCGGTGTAGATCTGATGTGTGCAACAAGAGGGGCTTATGCCAGTCAAGTCATCCAGAGTCCATCCAATGGCTCTATGATGTTGCTGGAGAACGGTAATCAGATGGGATTCCTGGTCAGGTATGAGTCTGGAGTTGATAATCATAGGAAATGTCTGATTGGAACCCATAAAGGTGTATTTCAGATGATCGGGAAGGGGCTTGATTCCAAGATGAGGTTATCAGCAACAACAAGCGATTCAAGGTGTGTGTCAGGAACAAGGGTAGGAGTTATGGGTGTATCTAGGTCAAGTTCAAACTCCTCGGTTTGCGGATTTTGATCTTCTGGTGCTTAATCGGGAATAATCAGGTTATCCTCGATATGCAGTTCATCAACCATGGTCTTCATATCACATATTTATTCTATAACACCACAATTAATTCCTTGTTGGGCCTTAAAGATGTCAATCTTTATAGTTTAGTTCCCAAATTTTAGTTCTATTTGGCCCTCTTCACAGTTTATGTTGGCCCTAGCAGTTGCCAGAAAAGGTCTCCCTAGTATAATCAGTGTATCTCTTGGGTTCTCAGGAGCATCCATATCTGGAACTATAAAATCCATCAGGAAGTAAAAATCTCATACCCTAATAATGACATCCTCGAGTATTCCTTTAGGTGACTTGATGGATCGATTAGCTAACTACAACGTCACCTCTGTCGGTTTAAGCTCGGATTCTTCAAGGTGGTCAAGGAGGGATGTAGGTATTACGTTTATGGAGGCACCTAGGTCTAACAAGGCTCTATCGAATTGGGTATCACCAATTTTACATGAAATCAAGGGAGTACCTGGGTCTTTAGCCTCAGGTGGGAGTTTGCTTAAGATTACAGAGCTGGCTTGCTCTGATAGTATGATCGGACTCCCACTTTTGGTTCATGGCTTATGCTTGGGCATACACACGTCTTTCAAAAATTGTGTGTAAGTCGGTACATGGCAGATTGCATCCATCAAGGGGATGTTTATCTGGACCTATTCAAAGAGCTTGACCAGATCCTCCTCAGGAGCCACAGGTTTGGTTATCCTCTTTCCCTTGGTCAAGGTCTCAGGAAATGGAACCTTGGTTGGCTCCTCTAGAATAGGTCCAGGTTCTTGATCTGGGATAGGGGTATCCTGGATAACTATCCTAGGGCTAAGGTTACTACCAGGCTTGAAGTGGTTTGGATAAGGTGGGTCTTGAGTTGCTTTACCACTACGGGTTGTTACGGAGTTTAATCCTACCTGGTTTTGGTTTGGGGTTGGTAAAATGGGTGGCTGCTGTTGAAATCCCACGTAAGATGTCAAAGCTTCCATCCAATCGGGTGATGGAACAGAAGGAGCCTGATAAATCATATATGCGTGGCCTATATTTGGGTTCATAATGCACCTCTGGGTCAGCACGTTATTTGGATTCGGCAGAGGTTGCGAAGGAAGTGTGCCAGGTTGGCGGGAGTTCGCCATCTGGGCAAGTTGATTGCGAACCTCTATGATCTCATCCTTGTGTTATTTTTGTATTGCTGCATTCGATTTTTGAATGTCAGCTAGTGTTTGAAGAATAAGAGTCATTTGATTTTCTTGGTTTGGCCCAGACTGATAGGTGGGGTTGGGCCGAGGCTGAGGCGGCTGATATGGACAAGGAGCTTGTGGACAGGGTTGATAAGGTGGTCTTTGATTCTGAGAATTTCCCACCCACAGGAAGTTGGGATGATTCTGCCATCCAGGGTTGTAGGTATTGGAGAATGGGTCATTCTGGATGGTGTTGAGGTCCTCACAGGTCTAAGGAGCCTCAGGGAAATCATAGTACGAGGGTTTAGAGTTCCCCCAACTAGAATAGAGTGGATCGGAGGTCCCCCTGGTCCTGGAGTCAGACTGGGGTGGATACAGGTCCATCCCCTGAGAAGATCGGTGATAGATGTTTTGCATAGTTTCCCTTGCAAGAGGTAGCTGTGCAAATGAGTTTTGCACAGAGGTGGCTCACTGCAGATGCCGAGTCAGCTCTTCCACCTTCTTCTCTATGATAGAGACCTTTTTCAACTGACTGGCCATCAGCTCTAAGTCAACGGATGTGGACAAGCCCTGCATCTCATGTGCTCCCCTAAGATTCGTCGATGCGCGGGCATTAGTCCGGTTGAATAATCCCATGGAGTCATTATTGATGGAGTTCTCGTACATATTCTCGAGAATCTCCCACCATGTCCTCATGTTCACCCATGATGTTTCCTCTGCAGGTTGCATTGACGAATAATCGAATGTCTTCACGAAGTCCCTGGTAAAAAGACTGGACTTGTTCCCATTTAGGAAGTCTGCAATGGGGGCACTTTCGCATGAGATCCAAAAATCAATCCCATGCCTCATGAAGAGGTTCTCCCGATTATTGAGTGAAGTGAGTGATCTGGTGGCACAAGGCATTTGTCCGGCCAACGGGGAAGAACTTTTTCAAAAATTCGGACTAGAGCTCGACCCATGTGTTGATCGGACGAGTTTGAGTATGATACCAATGAGCAGCCTTGTCCATGAGGGAGAAAGAAAACATCTTCATGAGTAGAATATCCTGATTTTGTACATCTGACCCAAAGGTCTGGGCAAGATGTTTGAGTTGCTTGATATGCTAGAATGGATCCTCGAAGTTAAGCCCATGGAATTTTGGTATGTCATGAATCATATTGGGCTTGAGTTCAGAATCAGGACCTCTAGCCGGGATTTGGACTCGAGGCTCAATTGCCACCATAGCGAGATTATAGTGATCTCGCATCATAGGACATTGCGGTAGGTTTACAAAGTTTTGGAATAGATCATTTAAGTGCTGAAGTTGGTGCTCAAGGTTGTTCTCTTCTTCAATGGGTTGTGCCATGATGGAAGGAGAGCTCGGTTCTGATGAATCAGAGGAGAGATCTATGTGGTGGGGTTGCTGCACAAACACGGGCATCAAGGCTTGGCCTTGGCGAGAATGGATTTCTAAAGGAGGTCTTAAGGATGGTCTTAAGGACCTCCTACCAAACATGCATCGAAGGATTTGATGAGATTAGAATGTGCTGGACCCAATTGAGACACCCAAACAATGCTGGGTGATTATAGAGGTTCGGGGCGGTTGATACCCCTTAGTCAGAAAGGCTGTCCACCTAAGAAATATCTGGGCAGCTAGAGAGCGAGAGTCCCGCAAAGACCCCTACACGGTAGAGCGTCCCCACGAGTTACAGGGTTTCCCCCACCCGACCTCTCTTGTCACTGAGATTCCAGGTAGACCAGAATGGGGACCTTGACCTCTTAAGTCTACCTCTTTTAATTAAGATCAAGGTGCTTAGGGTTCCACTTGAACTTTAGAACTTTTGAGTGTAAAAAGTGACCTAATTTCAAGGTTGGTTGACCCAAAGGGTCAACTTCACCTCTTTGTTCCTTTGAGAGCTTTTAGGTCCTCTCTTTTAGGGTTCAAGTGAGTTAAGAGCTTGATTTTCTTAGGGTTTCTCTTGGATAAATCTCTTCAAACAAGGCTTAGGCACACCTCCTTTTGAAAATTTTGATTCTTTGCTTAAAAAAAGATGTGTCTCTAAAATCCTAGATTGAAATCCTTAAGTTGGCTCTATTTGGTACAATTTAGTTGCCTCAAAGATGGTATTTAGGGCTCAATCAAGAAGGTGTTAGCCCTAGTTACCTTAAATGGATGTGCAATTCAAAATGTGTTGAAATAAAAATCAGGCAACTTTGGTGAATTACTAAATATGGAAGTAGGTAGCCCTAGATTGATTTTTCTTTGTTTTTCCTTTTCAGATTTTGAGGGGATTAAGAGAGAGGGCTAATGAGAATTTACCTGTTCCTGGTGTGGTTGTTGTGTGGCTATTTTTTCTTTTCTTCCCCTGAAACAATCACAACAAAAGAGAGTAAGTTAGCACTGAATCAGAGGTTGTGATCAAAGTTTCTAAAATGCCCATTGCTCCCCGGCAACGGTGCCAAAATATTTACACACTTGATCGAGTTTAAAAAAAAAGGTGGCATTGCAGTATAGTCGAAAAAGCGTTATAAACAAATAAGAATTTTATTACTCAAAAAATTAAGAATCCAAGGTAGAACATGGGGAGCAAATTGATATTTAAAAACTAAGAACACAATCTCAAATTGATAAAATGTGATATTCAACAGTATTATGAAGCAAAAGAATTAAGTTCAATGTACATAAATGCTTCAAAGAGATGAATAGAGATAAAAAGAAATGGAAGTAATTTCTGTCTGTTCTCTCTTCTTCTAAGGTCCTATTCTTTCTCTTCCTTTTCTTTCTTCTCTAATGTCTTCTTTCTTCTTCTCTTTTCTTCTTTCTCTAATTTCTCCTTCCTCTGCGGCTTCTTCCTCTTTTTGTCTTCTTCTTCTTTCTTTTCTTCTACCTTTGAGTTTCTTCATTCTTTGGCTTTAGCTCCTTTCTCTTTCTCTGTCCTTTGCTTATTTCTTTCTACGGATCCTTTCTTCAGCTTCTTTTCCTTCAGCTATGCCATCTCCTTCCTTCCTTAAGCACCTTCTTCTTCAGCCTCTGCTGCCCTTAGCCTTCTTTCCTTCCCGCAACTCCTTCCCTCAGCTTCCCTTCCTTCTTTCTCTTCCTGCACAGAGAAGTGCAAAACCTACCCCTACCCTCCCCCACGTACACCCTCTCTCTTTCTCTCTCTTAGGATCACTCTCCCGCGAAGGTGATGCAGTGGGTGGCGTGGCGCAGAACAACCTAGGCATGCATGCCTAGGTCAGACTGTGGCCGTGAAAGTGCATGTGTTCGGTGAGAGTGTAGGGTGTGCGTGGTAGTCAATGAAGGGGTGGATGATGATCAGTGGATGATGACAGAGATTCTATGGTTGGTGGCGAGGTGTGTGGATGCGTGGAGCGACGGTTGCACCTTCGCCAGTGGTCTGCCGGAGATGAGGAAGACGGAGGTGGTTTGTGGCTATCGAAGGGGGTTTTCTGAAATAAAGAGGGGGAAAGTGAAAGGTAGCTAGAGAGGAACTTAACTGAGGGTATTTGGACGAAGGGGAGAGGTGGAGGGTGAGCAATGCATGTTTGCCATCGCCGGAGATGAGAGCCCTGAGATGTCGAAGACGAGGACAACGAGAGGGTTGAAGAAGTGCACGCAGGTATGGCACGACGCAGACAAGCAAAGCAGAGAAGACTCTGCCACTGGTATGGTGGCAGATCAACGAGAAGAGGGAGGAGAGATCGCCAGAGCTCACGGGCTATTGGCAGGAGATGGGAAAGGAAGAATTTTGGGGGTATCAGCGGCCAAATCAAGCTTAATCTGAGCGGCAAGGATAGGGTGCCCTTTTATAGCTACTAGCAGAGGTCCTTATGCTTGTAAGGCAAGCTTCCAAGTGCAAGAATCCTCGCCAGAGTAGGAATGTGCGAAGGATACCCATGTCTCTTGAGCATTCGGATGAGAGATTGGGTGCGAATCAAGGCTGGAGATTGCGTTTAGATGATAGGGAATTCCTTAGAAAATCTCCCTTTGAAATCTGGGAGGGGATCTCTGAGGAATTAGGGAGAAATCCTCCTCGAATCCTCGCCGGAGTAGGACTCCTCCACTGTAATGATGGATGGACCTAATTGCAAAGAGTGGCGAGGAAGATAGGGGGTTTGCGTAATGGTTTTCAAAAGCTAGGGGTCAAAATGTGATTGGGTAGATTGTTTTTCAAAGTAGGTCAAGGTGACCTCCCCTTAGGTCCAAATTTTTGTGCAAACCTAATTTGGACCTAAGAAATCCAATGGTGAAGTTAGATTTTAGGTTTGACCAAATTTGACTGGACATTTTGCATAAAAGGCCAATTTAGGGTAAATAATTAGCTAAGACCCCTATTTAGGTCAAAATAAGTTTCAAAGGCCAAATTGAAGGTTCTAAAACCTAGAGGATATTTTTCCACGAATTTAGAGGGTTTAGTTGATTTTTATCCAAACCAGAACCTTGTTGTATTAAGTGGGTTTGTTTTAGGGTTACAGAATGTTACTTAATTCTCAAATTGCACATGAACCCATTTCTGATTGAACCATCCCACTTTTCCTCTTATTAAGTCCAATTGACCTATGTTTAGCCCCTGAGAAATCCCGTTGATGTACTGCAATGATAAAATTGCAGTTTTACCCTTTGTTTCTTATTTTCTTCTTAAAACAGTTATTCCTTGAATTAGGCCCTTCACTTGGTTATGTAGGAGCTTTTATTCTCTTTTCTAGGTCAAAATGAGCTAATTAGGGCTCATGATGGTGTTCCCATCACTAGGAACTTGGCTTTCATTCCCTTTGTAGAATCGGGTGTCTAGGCTACGGGGAAGTGTCAAACAATCACGATTGTGGGGTCTACGGAACCAGCGACGAAAGCCAAAGGAAGAACCTTCCCTTCAATCCCCTCGTAATCAACCTAGCCAGATTAACATCGGGAAGGGTGGTTAGGTTCTTACAGATCTGATCATTCCCTTTGAGGCTTCTAGGTCACCTAAGGGACTAGATTTGCTTGCTTGTTTGTGCACACACTTCTCGCACCTGTCTTTCTCCGCATCCCTCCCTATTCTTCTCTAGTGTATGCACGGGAGACGATCACTACATCCTAGCTATTTGTTTTAGATAGGGAAATCAAGAGGAGACTTGATTTTACAAGAGAAATGGCTAAACCAAGAATTGATGAGGTTGAGGACCAACCCCCACCCAATGCTATGGCCATCATTCAGGCCTAAATCTCTGCCAACCACCAGCTTCAGCAACAACAGATCCAAATCATCATGTAAGCCATACACCGATTGCAAAACCCTCAAGGGCAACCCCCACTGAACCCACCTAACCCACCACAACCTCCTAAGGGCCAACCTAGGCCTCTCTATGATTTTTACAATCCGTCTACTATCCGGATCGAGCCACATCTTAGGGTCCCCAAAGGGGGAGATGATTTTGAGCTGAAACCTAATGTCTTGAGCTTAATTCAGAGGCACTTTCATGGGAGTTCAAATGAGGACCCCTTCTAACACCTTGAGGACTTAGACCGGATCACCCGAACTATGAAACCCAGGAACATCAGCTTGGACATTATTTTGATTAAGATGTTCCCTTTCTCTCTAAAAGACAAAGCATCTCATTGGCTTAGAACCTTAGGGAGACCCATCTCCACCTAGGAGGAATTGAGGCATGCATTCTTAAAGAAATTCTTCCCCATAAGTAAAACCAATGCCCTCAGAAGAGCCATTACCACATTTACACTACAAGGTGGGGAACAATTCCATGAGGTGTGGGAAAGATTTAATGAATTGTTGAGGAAATGCCCACACCATGAGGTTCCAAGGTGGCCATTGGCCCAAATCTTCTACCATGGACTGGATAGAAACCTTAGGAACTTTGTTGATGTCTCATGTGGAGGCAACTTTTTGAACAAAGATGAGGAGAGCTCATTTGAACTCTTTGAGTCCATGAGTGAGAACTCGCTCAACAATGCCTCCATGACCCAGTTTACTCGATCTAGTCAACTCCGTGGTGGGATCTATGAAGTGCAAGCCAATTCTGGAACGGTTGACATGGACATTATAGCCAAAATGTTGGATCAAGTTGAGTTGGTAGACAAAAAGATTGATGAGCTATTGAACCAAACCAGAAATCCACTGCAGACCCTCTCCCTAGCAAAAGGAGCTCACAATGTAGATTTGGTGCAGCCAATGAACCAGATATACCTAGAACAACCCTTGGCCATGTTCCAGGGAGGGACCTTTGCTCCCTCAAACCCTGATTACTCCCTCCCCTCCCCCTCGACACCTTCTATCTTTGAAGATGTCCAAGTCATCCAAGGTTACTCCAAACCTGACCCCTTCTCCAACACCTACAACACCGAATGGCGTAATCACCCGAATTTTGCCTAGATGAACCAAAAATCGAACCAATTCCAGAACCAACCCAGGCCAAATTCCCCTCCTATCAGCAAGGTCCACCAGTTAGACCACCCTATAATCAAAATAGGGTGGTCCCTCCCCCACAAAACCAAATGGACATGCTGATAAAAATGATGGCTGATATGAATCAGAAACATCAGGAGGAAATGACATTAGTGAAGGGACAGTTGAGCTAGCTGTTGGATTGCAAACAACAGGGATCCCTTCCTTCTCAGCCACAACCGAACCCAAGAAATGTGATCGACAGAGGCCCCAAATCTCAAGGGTTCCAAGCCAATCCTAGACATGCCCACATGGTCCAGCAAGCCCCACAAACACCCCCTGGATTTGGTGCTTCTTCTTCCTCCTCTTCTCAAGGATCTACCCATGGTCCTCAACCAACGTGGTTACCTTGAGAAGCGACACTAAAACCCAGGACCCCAATTGGCCAACCCCTCCCGTGACCTCACTTCCTAAGATACCCGATTCTGAGGATGAGCGGGAGGAACCCAAGGACCTGGAGACTAACCCGATTCAAACCCAAACACCATCCCCTGAGGCCTTGGAGAAAAGGAAGAAAAAGAAAGCTGTAGTTGAGAATCAAGAGCTGTTGGAGATTTTCAAACAAGTCTAGATTAATATTCTGCTCCTCGAAGCAATCAAGCATATGCCAACTTACGCTATATGCCGAAGCATAAGCCAAAAACCCAAGCACCTAGGAAGGTAGTGCTCTCAAAACAAGCCAGTTCAGTGATATTAAGCAGCCTGCCTCCCAAATGAACTGACCAAGGAGTGCCCCTAATTTCTTGTAATATCGGGGACATGACATTTAACAGAGCACTCTTGGACTTAGGTGCCTCAATCAACCTAATCCCGACTACCCTTTGTCACCAATTTGGATTTGGGGGATTGAAACCCACACCTGTGACTATCGAATTGGCTGATAGATTTGTGAAAACCCCAAAGGGCGTAGTCAAGGACATAATTGTTCGGGTCAAGGACTTCTACTTCCCGGTCGACTTTTTGGTCCTCGACATGGAAGTCCCCGAATAGCTACAAAACACACCCATCATCCTGGGCAGACCCTTCTTAGCTACGACTAAGGTGAACATTGATTGCAACACAAGATGCATGGAAATTGCCTTTGGAGACAAAAAGATGCAATTGGATATCTTCAAGGAGGCTAAGTCTTTTGATTGTGGCTGGGTTGAGGAGCACGATCCGGTGGAACCTTTGGTTTAAGAATGCCTCACTCTTAGCTCTTCAGCAGACCATCTAACTCAACATGTTGATGACTACCCTGAACCACCCCAACCTATGGGGTTGACCTGTGTAGAGCTGATTACCTTCAACAACCTCCATTCGAGGAGATTCATGTTGATCAACTCCCCCCTTTCCCTTATGCATCAAATGTTGTCCCACTTACACCCGAACTAAAGCCTTTGCTCGATAATCTCAAGTATGTCTTCCTAGGACCTGACCAGACCTTCCCTGTGATTATCAATGCCCACTTAACTAAAGATCAAGAACTTAGGTTTACTGCAACCCTCTCTAAACATCGGGCAGCCATTACATGGACAATTTCTAGCCTAGGGGGAATTAGCCCTACCTATTGCACTCACAAGATCTATTTGGAAGATGGGGCTTGACCTTCTCGCTAGATGCAAAGGCGATTGAACCCGAATATGCGAGAGGTCATTAAAAAAGAAATAATCAAGTGGCTTGATGCAGATATCATTTACTCGATTTCGAATAGCCCTTGGGTGAGCCTCACTCAAGTGGTACCCAAGAAAGTCAGGCTCACAGTGGTCACCAATGACCAGGACAAATCCATCTCCACCCGCATCGCTACCGCATGGCGAGTGTGCATCAACTATAGGAAGCTTAATGAGGCCACCAAGAAAGATCATTTCCCTCTGCCATTCATTGACTAGATTCTCAAGCGATTTTCAGGGCAGAAATATTTTTGCTTCCTAGATGGATATTCAAGATGCAACCAAGTTGCTATTACACCAGAGGATCAAGAGAAGACCACATTCACTTGCCCGTATGGCACGTTCGCATTCCGTCATATACCATTCAGGCTATGCAATGCACCCACAACCTTTTAGCGTTGCATGCTAGCCATTTTTTCAAAGATGGTGGGTGAATACCTGGAGGTTTTTATGGATGATTTCTCCGTGTTTGGGAACTCATTCGACCATTGTCTTAGCAACTTGGAGAAGATCCTGAAGTAATGTATCGATGTCAACCTGGTTTTAAGCTGGGAAAAGAGTATTTCATGGTTCAGGAAGGGATTGTCCTCAGTCATATTGTCTCACATAAGGGCATCAAAGTGGATCAAGCTAAGGTTGATTTAATTTCCAAACTGCCACCCCTAGCTTGGTCAGGCAAATCCAATCTTTCTAGGACATGTTGGCTTCTATAGAAGGTTCATTAAGGATTTTTCCAAACTTTCTAAGCCCTTGACTGACCTCCTAGCCAACGACACCCTTTTTCACATGACACCTGATTGCATCAAGGCTTACAGCACCCTTAGGGAAATAGTCTCCACTACACTTGTTTTACAACCCCTAAACTGATCCCAAGACTTTGAGAGAATGTGAGATACATCAGATTTTGCCATCGATGCAATCCTAGGACAAAGAAGAGAGAAGAAACCCATGGTGATCTACAACATGAGCAAAACGTTGGATGAAGCTCAATGGAATTGCACCGTCACAGAAAAAGAACTACTCGCCGTAGTCTTTGGATTAGAAAGTTCCGATCATATTTTCTGGGATCCCACGTGATTGTTTACACCGACCATTCGACTATCTGGCATTTGTTGGACAAAAAGGATGCTAAACCCAGGCTCATTCGATGGATCCTGCTCTTGCAGGAATTTGACCTGGAAATACATGACAAAGTCTGGTCCAAAAACATTGTAGGCAATCACCTATCCAGACTTCACCCGGACCACATCGGACCCTCATTACCCTTGACTGACACCTTCCCTGATGAACAATTTCTAACCGTGTAAGGAAGAAAGCTACCCTAGTATGCAGACTTAGTCAACTATCTCGTGGTAGGACAGACTTCACACGGTTGGTCCAGACAACAACGGGATAAGTTCTTGGCTGAAGCCAAGCACTATTTCTGGGATAATCCTATGCTGTTTAGACTTTCTGCTGACCAAATCATTAGGAGGTGCATTCCAGAAGAGGAAGTCCAAAGTGTGTTGTCCTTTTGTCACGACCAAGCCTGTGGTGGCCACTTCTCTGGGAAGCCAACGGCTGCAAAGGTTTGCCAAGACTTGCTCTTGGTGCCAAACATTAGGGACTATGACTATAAAGGATATGATGCCCCTCTAGCCCATTTTGATTGTCAAAATTTTTGATTTCTAGGGCATTGATTTTATGGGTCCCTTCCCGCAACCCAATGGCTAAAAGTACATATTAGTCTCAGTGAACTATGTCTCAAAGTGGATCGAAGCCGTAGCCCCTCGAAGATGTGACCATAAGGCTATCATGGACTTTGTCAAGTAGAACACCTTCTCTCAATTTGGGATACCGAAAGCCATGATCAGTGATGGTGGGAGTCACTTTATTCATGCCCAATTCCATGCCCTACTTAGAAAATACGGGGTTACTCACCGCATTGCCACCCCGTATCACCCACAAACAAATGGGAAAACTTAGGTCTTTAATAGACAGATCAAGAATATTCTACAAAAGACCGTGAGACCTGATCGGAAGGATTGGTCTACACGATTGGATGATGCCCTTTGGGCATACAAGATCGCTTTTAAGACCCCAATAGGCATGTTGCCTTATCGATTGGTCTTTGGTAGAGCTTGCCACCTTCTGGTCAAGTTGGAACACCGGGCATACTGGGCTGTTAAGTAGTGCAATATGGATTCCCAGTTGGTCAGAGCAGAAAGAACACTCCAACTCTCTTAGCTCGAGGAAATCCGTCAGGACACCTATGAGAACAGTCGACTTTATGAAGAGAAGATGAAGGCCGTCCATGACAGACACATTCGTAGGAAAACCTTCAAGCCCAATCAGCAAGTCTGGCTTTTTGATGCATGACTTAAACTTTTCCCTGGGAAGCTGAGATCAAAATGGACAGGACCATATCAGGTGGTCAAACCTTATCCCAATGGGGCGGTTGAAATTGCATATCCTAACACTAGGCAAACCTTCACAATAAACGACCAGAGATTAGAACATTATCTTGCCCAGGTTCCCCCAAAGGAAATAGTCACCCTCATTGAGGGTTGACACGGAGCTTCATCTAGTTGGAGGCAATAAACTCAGCGCTTCCTAAGAGGCAACCCAGAATATTCAGACTGATCAGATAAACTACAGCACTCAGTTGATTTCTTTCTGTACCCCCTTGCATACATTTATTTGCCAATGAGGGCATTGTCCAACTTAAGCATGGGGGAGTGGTAATTCGCATTCTCTGTGTTTATATTATCATCCTAAATTATATATATATAATATGTATAATAATAATTAGGAAAAAAGACTTAGGCATTAGGAGCTTGTCAACGTTGGGAAATAATACGAGAAGAACCTGAAATACCGAGACTTTTCAGGCCTTCAGGCTTAATCAGCCCTGGTGTCCACTAAAATGTGGATTTAGCCCCGAATCCTCACAAGCTTAATTTATATTAATCTAATCAATAAGAAAGGTGATAAGTATATGACTTATCAACCCGCCTTCTGATTTGAAGGACTTCTAGTCTAAGCATCTGCACACATTTTTGCACCGACTCACTCATTGGAGATTCTAACAAAAATTGGGTAGCTAATGAATCTTCTAGGGTGGTATGGCTGGCAAGTTGTCGTGGGTAACAGCCCATTGGCCGATTGTCTAGAGCCTAGCCACAGGACCATTCTCTTTTATTGCCTCTAGGTAAATCTTAGATCAGAGAAGCCACTTACTGAAACAACCAAACAAAAAGTAAAAGAAAAAAAAAGAAAAAGGGAGAAATAGAAAAAATATATATAGAAAAATAAGAAAAATAAATAAATAAATAAATAAGCCACACTTCACCGCACTAGTATGGCTGGCAAGTGGTCGTGGGCAACAGCCCATTGGCTGGTTGTCCAGAACCCAGCTCACTATATGCACGAAAAAGCCAAAAACACTTGAGGATGAAGTGAGGAAGTAGAGCAATCCAGGGAGATATATACTGGAAACACCCTTGTGTTGACCCCACTCACAATAAAAGTAAGGAGAAAGCTACCGATCGGATAGATACACCTTTAGGTAAGCATTCTCTTTTCCAATCACCTAGGGGAGTAGAAACCCGAAGTCTGTTTTAATTACCGTTGAGTGAGTCTATCACAATCTTCACACCAAGATGCTTAGCACTTAGAGTCCTTTTCAAGTTATGGGTGGGTTGGGTAGCCGTAAAAAGTTACCTACACACTCTCAACTCCAAAAATCCAAAAAAATGAGAAAAGATGAAAAAGAAAAAATATATATATGTCTCTATATATATGCTTTAAAATGATGACTTGAGCAGCTTGCATTTTGGCAGACACACAGATGCCGTCTAGTCTTTGTGGATTAAGCTCTTAGTATATTTCCTCCCGTTGACAAGCAACATATGTTTAAGTAATCAATTCCTAATTCTAACTGAAAATAACGGCTAGGATAAACCTTGCTAGGGACTAGCAAGGGATGAGCATGGGGGAATGAAAACTCTATATTCAATGATGATAATTCCATCAACTGGGGTTAGTTTTGAGGATATATGTGCACTAATAACATGTCATGATGGGCATAGGAGCACTGCTTGCATTGTGATTTAAGATTACTTATTAATCAATGTTTAATAGCCATATGTACAAGTGCATGTTGAAACAGGCCTCAGATGAGAAATCAGACCACACGGATGGATTCAAATCAACGAATGGAGTCCAATGGACTTGAAATCGCTTAAATCCGACATCCAGAGCTCCCTCAACCAACCTAAGAAGTTCTGGCTGTTGATTTGATGATCAACGACCCATAACACGCCACATGGCACCCGCCTGCCTGCATCCGCCACCCTCTCTCTTCATCGTACGATCTCAACCACACATCTCTCATCGGACGGCTGAGAATCAGCGAGCTCGGCACCGCATCCACCGCGCCCAAGCTCCTTCAGCGTGAAAAGCTGATCGTTGAATCTCCATTTAACGATCACTAGCACCCGCGCCTGATCTCATCTCCGCAACTAAGCGCAAAGGCAACACAGCGGTAGTGCCTCGCCCTCCCAAATGAGAGGTGAGTGTTCGACTCCCCACTGCACCCCAAATCATGCCCCAACGCGCACCGCAGATAATTCAGATCATCCATTCAACGTTGAACGGTGCAGATGGAAGCAACGTGGTGTGCTCTCACCCACCCGATGAGAACACGTGCAATCATACGTGAGGCATGTGCTCCCTGCATGCAAGCGCAATCTGAAGTAGCACTCAGAGCACAATGTCAGCCGTCCAATCTTTGATCGGACAGTCCACATGGCCCGCACATAGATCACGCGGGTGAAGGAAGCATGCACGTGGGCTTGGACCGACGGGTGAGGGGCTTCACCGACGTTTCTGGAATGGGTTTAGTGACGTCCCGGATGTCGCTAAAACCCTTAGTTTGGAAACCCCTCTTCTCTATATAAACCCTCTCAACCACTTCATTCAAAGGGGATTGAATACACACACACTCTTCATGCTACTCTAGCATTCTCCTAGCTCCACTAAATACTCCATACCCACCCTGGAGCTTTCAAGCCACCGACGGAGCCTCCGTCCACCATCGTGGCTGCCTTGACTCCTCCTTGCACTCTCTCTTTACTTTAGTTTATGTTGCACTTGTTTAAGCTTTCATCCATTATTGTAGTGTAAACAAACTTTAATTGCATGCTATATGTTGATGATGTTTCATATATCATAGCTCACATCTTCTATAATGATCATCATGTTTTAAACACGATCTCTAACCCTACTCTCTCTCTCTCTCTCATTTTCTCATAAGCAAGCAAACCCACCATTCATGTGACAACTAAAGAGACAAAATAATTCGATTTTACACCTCCTTGTGTTCGACACTTGGACTCACCAACTCCACATCTTAAATTAAAATTGACATCGTGAACGCATACTACAATGGCATAATTAAACAAATGTGTTCCGCACGCGTCATGCGCTCAACCCTTCAAGGATTTTTATGATCCTTCAAATTACCGGGAACGTCCCAGTGTCCAGATTCCAACTAGTGACATAGAAATCAAGCCCCATGTGTTAAGCCTAATCAAACATTTCCACTGGCTTGGCTCTGGAAACCCATTTCAGCATTTAGAAGACTTAACCACTTTGGTCCAGACCACCAAAGCATGAAACGTGGACGAGGAGAAGATGATCATGAGGCTCTTTCCCCACTCTCTTAGTGATAAGGCCGCACATTGGTATCGAACTATTAGAAGGCCGATAGCAACATGGAATGATCTTAAATTAGCTTTCCTAAAGAAATTCTTCCCAGACGAGCATACCAATGCTTTGAGATGGGCAATTACTACTTTCATCCAGTGGCCGAGGGAATCGCTTCATGGTGCCTGGGAGTGATTTCAAAATCTTTTGCGGAAGTGTTGACACCATGAGGTTCCGAAATGGCAACTCGTGCAGATCTTTTATCACAGGTTGACTGAGCAACTCCGTAACCATGTGCTTCTTGCGGAGGTAATTTCCTCAACAAAGACATAGATAGTGCGCACGAATTATGTAAGGAAATGAGTGAAAATTCCATCAATCATGCCTCAATGGATACTTTTAACCGGGTCCAACAGCCCAAATCGAATGTTAGTGAGGTTCATGACTCTCATTCATTCGATATGGAATTGATTTGCAATAAACTTGATAAGGTGCACCTAGTTACCAAGAGAATGGAAGAGTGGATGACTGGAAACTCTACAACTACTTCTCAATCCACTCAATCCCGGAATTCGAGATTCTATTCTTCATGAGCTCCTACTGGATGAGAGTTCGTGAATCAACTGGAAGCAGCTCAACCTATGAGCTAGTATTATTTGGAACCCCACGGGTTCCAAACTGGGGCCTTTGATCCCAACTTCTCTAATCCCTCTCCTTTCCCACCATCCTCACCCTATGAGGACGTGTACGCGGTATAGGAGAATGTTAGGTCCAATCCATATTCTAAGTCCTATAATCCAGGTTGGAGGAACCACCCTAACTTCTCCTAGAAAAATCTGACGCAGCAGACCCAAATCTGACCCAGCAACTATGCACCACAAAGACCAATGGGTCAAAGTCACATATACACTTAGCTACCTCCTAACCAGGTCAATCAGCCAACCTGGAATGCCCATCAACATATAAGGCAAGTTGATTTGAACCGAAAGATGGTAGAGAAGCAAGGATCCATGCTCCAACTCATGCAACAAATGAAAACCTCGCTGGACAACTTCCAATTCGGGCTCATTGCTAAATCTTGTCAACCTAGATCTTTGCCATCTCAACCTGTACCCAACCCTCGCAACATACAATTTAGGGCAATCAAGCTCAAGGGTATAAAAATCAAAGGAACCCGGACGCATATTGATAAACGCCAGTTTATCATCATTCTTATGCATTAAAACAAACCTAGCTCTTAGGATTTTTGCTCCGCAAATGGGTTTTTGGGCTGTATTTAGGCATTAATTAGGTTAGGCACGCATTGCACTTTTTATTGTCTTTTTAATGTGTTTTTGTGAGTGTTAGGGATATACAGATTGCCAGATCCTTAGAACCCTAGCACTCAAGAAGGCAATTGGTGAAGGAGAAGCTCTCACTAGTTGGAACTCAGCTTGATCTAGCTCACCATAGCTAGAATTCACCTCACCTGAACTAGGGTTAGCTCATCGTAACTCCATTCAGCTCATCTCAGCTGAATGGCAGCTCAAGAGAGCTCATCTTAGCTCATCCTAGCTCAGGTCAGCTCAGATCCAACTCAACTTAGCTGAGTCTAGCTCATCCCAGCTCCCATGAGTCCACAAGGAGCTCTAACTAGCTCAGCTGAGTTGACTGGAGTTCCCCTCAGCTCAGGTCAGCTACACTTAGCTCCACTCAACTCCAGACTACTGATGATGACTTCATTCCAGCTTAGGAAGCTCATGTCCAGCACCTGGGCACTCAGCTTAGCTCAACTCAGTTGAAATAAGCTACCTTAGCTGCCTCAACCAGCTTGATCCTCCCTGGGAGAACAAGACCTAGCGCACCTCAGCTCAATTCAGCAAAAGCCAGCTCACTTTAGCTTGGGTTAGCAGCTAGCAAAGAACTAGTAAGCTAAGCCAGCTAGAGTAGCTTCATACTAACCTCTTCAGTAGCTGCCAACTCCATTTCAAGCTCCATACTTCTCCTCAGCTCCTTTCTTCAAACCATAGATCCAATACCTCATCCTCTACTCCACTACTAGCTAAGATAGCTTAAGTTAGAGTAGCTTAGCTAGGTTCCAGCTCCCTTGGCAATCCACCACCTAAAAACCCTCCCTAGCTAGCTCTACCAACTAAGCCCTACCTAAGCTCACCTAAGCTAGCTCCACTCTACTCCTTTTGGCACCACCACCTAGCCTACCCACTACCACCAAAAGACACCACTAAATGGTGCCAAAACCACCTACAACTACCCTTGTTTTGGTGCCAAAAATTCCCTCCAAAAATCCCCCCATCCTAACCCTACACCAACCCATATAACCCATCCTAGCCACCCACCTACCCCTCCTTCTAGAACCCTACTTGGTTCCACCTAAGACACCCTTCTAGAACCCATTTTGGCACCAACTTCAAGGGGTGCCACCACCCATAACCACCACCTAGGTAACCCTTGGGTTGGCGCCAATCACCCTTAGCCCTAGGATCCCCAACTACCCCCTATATCCTATCCTAGCCATCCATTCCAAGAGCCACCTATGCCCCCCTTCCTACATTATATATACCTACCTAACTTCCCACAATTTCATCATCCTCCCTTTAGTATAATTCCACCCTACAACCACCATACCCACGGCCAAGGAAGAAGAAGAAGAGAAGAAGATTAAGGGGGCATCCTACCTGCCCCCTTGGTGCCTTCTTTCCCTTTTCCTTTCCCCTTGTGCCACTCCAAGGAGGAGGAGCACTCCCCCACTAGGAGGACGGCCAGGCAAGGAGGACCAAGGGTGGTGCACGCCCACCCTTGAAGGAGATCATTGAAGGTGGTAGATTCCACCTTGGAGGAGATCATTTGGAGGATCATCTCAAGGAAGGAGGAGTTGTCTTTTCAAGTCAAGGAGCTACTTAGCTTGGAGCAAGAAGCCCTCTTCATCACCATTTTATCTAGAGGATTTGTGTTTTATTTTTCTTGTATTTTCAAGTAGAGTAGAAGCATTCCTCTATAGGTTTTGTGTAGACAAGTTTCATTAAATCAAGTTGCCTTCTCTTAATTTTTGTTACATAGTTTTTTTTTACAAGTTTTTCCTAGCATTTGTTTCACTCCCTCTCCCTAATTACTCTAGGCTTCCACGTGCCTAGGGTGAGCTTGGGGAGAGGCTCTACCTGTCACCTTAGAGTTAGCTTTATTAAAATAGGTATTAGTTGTTTTCCCGCTATCAGCAAAACTCGCGTGTTCCCATTATTTCAAAACACTAAAAAAATATATTTGAAAAGACCAAAAAGAAAGGTGATTTCTGCATTTCCAAGCAAGAGATTGATTTGATTTCGCAAAAGTTTGCCTCCTTGGACAACCCTAGATACTTCCCTATCTAGGTTATAAATTTTAAAAGCATTTGCGATTTGACTTGTTACAACGACTTAAAAACCTACTTTTACAAATCATGCCAAATTTCGCATCACTTGTTGGTGCCGTTGCCGGAGAGGCATGGCTTTGCTTAATCATTTTTTTCTCTTGCTTGAAGTGGATCTCATACCCATCTCTTTCTTTTCTCTTCTGGTGCAAGTATTGCAGGAAGAAAGCGGGAATTTGGAAGCGAAAGCTCAAAGCTCCTTGTCTTCCCATGATTTTAGGTTGGTTTCTTCTCTCTTGTCACACCTAAACTAAAAGACTACCAAAATACACTAAACTTGGCTTTCAGGAACCTAAACAACTTAATTAAGTGGAGTGGTGCATTTTAAAACTCATTGATTGCTTGTTTGCACCATTAACACCACTCCATTTCAAGTATTATTGTTCTGCTTTTTCGGATCCAGACTTCTATCCGAATTTGAAAAATCAATTCCAAACACCATAGGCATTCTAAAATTTTGAAATTTTACACAGAGATTCCAAATCAAGTTGGAAACAACTGTTCCAAATATTAGACTAATTGGATTTGCATTTAATTTTTAAGAATTCATGGACTGCCGAAGGGTCACACCCTCTAATCTTCTTGTTCTACTAATATCCATGAATTTTTAGAATTCTTATACTCATTAAATTTTTGTGAAATTTAGCTTTCTGGAATCCTTGTGAAATTCTACACATCATATAAAATCACCAAAATTTTATGAGTTGGTGGTAAAACTAAAAAGTCTAAAATACCCATGGGTATCATTTCTAGACTTTAACACCAATACAAAGAAAAATTTAAAACAAATATCAAACAAATTTCTAAAATCCTAAAAAGAAATTTTCTAGAATCCTTATTTGATTTTAAATGAAGTAGTGGTGTTGGTTGCATTTTTTGGACCACTACTTAAACTGAAAGCCTAAAAAAGATTCATTGGTGGTTAAATTTCTGTATTAGGGTTCAAATCCAATTAGGGTTTCTTTCTTTCTTTTTATTCCCACAACATAAAGGAAACACATCATCACCAATACAACTTGTTTTCCTTTGATTGTGGAAGTTTCAAACTTATTTGAACAATTAAAAAGAAAAACCCTAAAACACATTAAATTAAATTGAATCCTAAAAGACAGAAATGCAAAAATTGTGTGACAACTTTTTTTTAATTGGAACCACTTTCCAATTCTTCCACACACTATAAAATTTAAAATAACAGGGCAATAACCCAATCAACGCCCTCCACATTCCATGTGCACTATAGTATCCTAGACCTAACTAAAATCCTTACCAACTTGACCCCTAAGGTTTCATCAACTTAGGCTTGCTATATAGGTCTTAAGTTTTCTCTAGTTAATACCAATTCTATCATCTATATCTAGTGTTCGAGCTGAGGGGTCATGTCAAACAACCAAGCACGGGTTTGTACAAGCACCTGGGGATTTTCCTAGGAAACGCTTGGGCCCAAACCCCCCTTAAGCAACTTGGCTAGATTTGTTGACAAAACGAGTATTCATTGTTGATTACTTATTTCCTAGGTAGACCAAGTCTTAGGTTAATTTCTAGGGAGTTACAATTAAGTTAGGTCTAGAATTTGATTGCTTGTGTGCACACTTCTCTCATCTCCATCTCTTCTCCTCCCCTCCCATTCTTCCATTTTATGTACAGGCGACGGTCTCAACATCCGCACTTAGAGGGACCATTTGATTTTGCCCCACGCGTAAAAAGATCACTTTTACTGTTTTCTTCTCACAATATGGAAAATCAACAAAATAGGTCCACTAACCCTTCCACTTCCACCTCTAATCCCACCTTTAACCCTACTAATAACCCTAATTCTCACCCTTCCACCCACAACCCCCCACCTTTGACTTCCTGCACTTGGAGCTCCCTAATGCTGATTTGCCTCAGTCACAATATCAAGCCCCCCCGCCTGATCTCTTGACAATGATGGCTGATCAGATTGCTAAAGTGAATACCAATCAACAAACATTGACTAGGAACATCCAAAACCTAGCCAATCAAAGGCCAAACCCACCACCCCGTCAGTAGCCTGTTATTCCTCTAAAAGATTTTTATGATCCGTCTTATTATGAGGAACGACCAGGGGTGGTCATACCAGAGGGGAACTTTGAGATCAAGCCAGCAGTCTTGAACCTGATTATACACTTCCATGGCCTTCCTAGGGAAGACCCTTTCAACCACCTTGAAGAGCTGACTCTTCTTGCATAAACAATCCATTCCCGAAATGTGCAAGAAGACCTATGGCTGATGTAGCTATTTCCATTATCTCTTAAAGATAAGGTCGCTTTTTGGTTCAAGACCATTGGCCGACCCATCACAACTTGGCCTCAGCTCAAGAGCACCTTCATCAAGAAATTCCTTCCCATAGGTCATACTAATTCCCTGTGAAGATCTATTACGACCTTTCAACAAAAATCTGGTAAGACTTTCCATGATTCTTGGGAAAGATTTCAAGATCTCTTAAGAAGTTGCCCGCACCACAAGATTCCTTTATGGTGGCTCGCGCAGATCTTCTATCATGGATTAGAAGATAAAATCTGACATTTCATCGATGCCTCATGTAGCGACAACTTCTTAAATAAGGATACTGAGAGTGCCTACGACCTTTTTGAAGAAATGAGTGAAAACTCATTTAATCAAGCTTCCATGAACACATTTTGCAAAACTCCAAACCCACAGTTCAGTGTTCATGAAGTAGGAACCCAAGCTATCCCTATCACCCAAGATGATCTTCAAATGATCGCCCAAAAACTCGACCAGATGCACATTAACCAAAAGAAGATTGAGGAAAGACTTGCCACATCAACCAAAGCTCCACATAGTCCACATCTAACCCAACCTAACTTTCCACGAAGAGAAAATTTGCACAATCTCAACACTACTCCTGCTGATTATTACTAGTATTCTGAGGTTTCTCATGATTCACTGGGGAATTACAACCATCCAAATCTTAACCCCACTCCAAATATTTTTGCCATCCAAGAGCCATTTAAAAATTCTTCCAATTGGAAGAATTACCTGAATTACTCTTGGAATAATAAGGTTCCTCCCCAACCAAATCAATTTAAGGGGTATGGATCTAATCCAACCTTTCATCCTAGGCCATCCCAACAAGACATCAATGCCTAGATGATGAGAACCCTGCAGGACATGCAGACAAAAATGACCGAAGTAACCCACATCATCACAAATTTGAACAATCAGATTGGGGTTACTCCTACTCAAAGACCTGCAGGACATCTTCCCTCCCAACCCATGCCCAACCCTAATCACCAAAGGAACAAATATCCGGGTAGAAATCCACACTACCCGAATTAGCCTCCTACTAATCCACCACCTCAGCAGCCTCTCAGGTTTCCACAACCACAGGCCCCCCACCTCCTCCAAATAATAATCCGACTGCACATGCATTTACGTTGAGGACTGGGAAAACTTCCATTGATCCCAGATCTTCACAAAAACCTGGTGAAATCCCCATCCCTATGCAAATTGACTCTCCACCTCCCCATCAGGAAGAAAAAGAAACACAAAAATCTCAAGACACGACTCCTATCCCTTTTCCACAAGCTCTCTTCCCCACCACCAATAGAAAAAAGAAATCTGAGCCCACCACAAAAGAACTCATGGATCGATTTGGGCAAGTTCAAATCAATATTCCTCTCCTAGATGCCATCAAATATATACCTGCCTACGCCAAATTTTTGAAGGGGATCTGTACTCTTAAAAGGCAGGCCAAAAATCTAGAATAGGTACATCTTTCGAAGACAGTAAGCTCTATCATACAGAGCAAGTTGCCTCCTAAGATGAAAGATCCGAGGGTGCCATTAATTTTAGTAATTATTGATGATACTACCTTTGATCGCACCCTCCTTGATCTTGGTGCCTCAGTTAATTTCATTCCCACGATTTTATTTGAAGAGTTTCAGATCGGTGAATTAAAACCCATTGAGGTTACCATGCAATTAGCTGACCGATCTACAACTAAACCTTGTGGGATTGTTGAGGATGTTTTGGTCAAGGTCCAAAATTGTGTCTTCCCTGCAAACTTTCTGATCCTTGACATTGAGGTACCCGAATCTTTCTTGAATGCCCAAATAATCCTTAGACGACCCTTTTTGGCCACTGCAAAGGCGAATATCAATTGCCACATAGGAAAAATGGATATCACCTGCACAAGCCAAACTATCACTCTAGATATTTTTAGATCCTCCAAGAGATTCCATGATGATAAGTTTTTTGAGGACTTAGATACTGAAATTTCGAATATGGAGACAATGTTGGTAGATACCCTTACCGACCATAATATTTTTGAGGAATCAGATTCAGAATTAATGGTCGGCGAAATTTATGATTTGGAGACTTGTCTTAACCAAAAATCCATTCCTAATGAACCCCCAGATCACCCTGACCCACCCACTCCTCCTTCACTCCACCTTTCCACACTAACTTCACCCAATCCTCACCATTCCTTCCCCGACCCCTTTCCTATGGACCTGCCATCAGACCCGCCCGAGTTTGGCATTCAACCTCATTTAAAACCATGGCTAGACTCAGGCTACACTTATCATTTTCCATCCAACTTTGATCCCTATATTTCCTCTAATCAATTTTCTAGGGATCCAGAAGAAGACATTTTTTGCGAGCATCCAAGTGTCTAATTATTTACATGATTTTCCATCTTCCATGCATACCTTCATGGTCAAGCGTATTTCGCGTGTTAGAAATCGAGGTTATAAGTAACCCATCGTCGTAGTTGCAAAACACGTTGATCAGATAAAATTTATACCGAAAGTCCAAGGGAGTCTCAGGCCGAACACAGGGAGGTGACGTTTACTTTACGTGAAAACCACGCTTTGTTTTGTTTCTTTTTGGTATTTTAGGGTTTTGATATTTTTTGTGTTTTTGAAATAAAAGACAAGCAAATGAATCACAAGATAGAAATGGAACAAATATGATATATATATCAATTCAATGTCGATTGCAATGAACTATGAAAGCATAAAAAGAGAGGGAGGTGAAAGGAAATCTCCCGAATCGGTTGTTCGGTGAGACGATGATGCCTGGCGGAAGCTCGAACGAAGGTGGTGAGGAGCGAGAGGATGGAGGTGAGATGCAGGAGGATGTCATGTTGAGGAAAGCTTCGGCATAGCTCCAGAATGGAGGTGAGAAGATGGAGTTGATCTGCTACCGAAATGGAGGTGGGAGTAGAGTAGGTAGAGATGGCTTAGAAGGGAGGGGGTGTAGGTCCTTTTATAGTGGAGGAGAAGAGGCAAAAATAGGTATGGGATCATTAGTGACATTCAGACCGTCATTGGAAACATCGCTGTAGGCAGCTTAGGCCCGTTGGCACCCACAGTTGGCATTGCTGGCATACAATGAATTACCGACGGCTGTAAGCGTCGCTGTAGGTCCAGCCCATGCATAGCTGGCGCTGCGCTCCGGCCTTGCCGCATGCACGTGCCCAAGCGCTGGCACTGCGTTGGCTATGCATGGGCTAAACCTACAGCGATGCATGAGCTGGACTTACAGCAACACAGTCATCGATAATTCATCGCATGCCAGCAAAGCCAGCTGTAGGTGCCAGCGAGCATGAGTTGCTTACAGCGACGATTCCAGCGACGGCCTAAATGTCACTAATGGTCCCATACCTATTTTTACCTCTTCTCCACTATAAAAGGACCTACACCCCTCCCTTCCAAGCCATCTCTACCTACTCTACTCCCACCTCCATTCCGGTAGCAGATCAACTCCATCTTCCCACCTCCATTCCGGAGCTACGCTGAATCTTTCCTTAACACGACATCCTCCTACATTTCACCTTCGTCGTCCCACTCCTCACCTCCTTCGTTCGAGCTTCCGCCAGGCACCGTCGTCTTGCTGAACAGCCGATTCAGGAGATTTCCTCTCACCTCCCTCTCTTTTTATGCTTTCATAGTTCATTGTAATCGACATTGAATTGATATATATATCATATTTGTTCCATTTCTATCTTGTGATTCATTTGCTTGCCTTTTATTTCAAAAACACAAAAAAAAATATCAAAACCCTAAAATACAAAAAGAAACAAAACGAAGCACGGTTTTCACGTAAAGTAAATGTAGCCTCCCTGTGTTCAACCCAGAACTCCCTTGGAGTTTCAGTATAAATTTTATTTGATCGACGTGTTTTGCAACTACGACGATGAGTTACTTGTAACCCCGATTTCTAACACGCAAAGCACGCTTGACCATTTTAGCACCGTTGTCGAGGAGGCAACAGAATTTACTTTATTATTTTTGCGTTTCTTTGCATTTACATAGCACTAACCCTACTTGTCTTTGATCTACTATCTTGCAGGTACCCTAGGATGGAGATCCAAGTGCGGCAGACCAAAGTAAAGTGCGGGTAGAGTGTTTTGTAAGTGTCCCCCACACCACCCCCACCTTAGTTTTCTTTTCATAACCTAATAACTCAAACCCAAATCAACTTAGGTGCTTTTTATAAACCCTAGGATAGATTTGGTTGTTTGTTTGCCACCACCACTCACCTCTCCATCCACATAAATAAAAAGAAAAGTGTTATTTGATTGTGAGATTTTCTAAAAGCTACATACTTAACACCCACAACTTCTTATCCTAACGTGCACAATCACTTTGATTCTACCACTTAACTGGGATCTGACCTGTGGACCCGATACACTTCAACTAAATACACATAAGTGAGTAGAAATCTAAATAGGTTAAGCATTCTTGTGTGCCTTAACTAAGTGGTGCAATAGGTCAATTGATTGAGCTGTTTGGGCCGCACCACTCAATATAAAACTCATCCATCAAGTAGCTTGCCACTTAGGGTTGATTCTTAGGGCTGAACTAGGCACTCCACATTATTTTTTATTTTTAAAGGAACATATCATCACTCGTGCTTCCAAAACTTGGAGTGTTATACTAAACCTTGATTGAACCAACCTAAGAATTAAACCCTAAAGGCTACTAAACAAGGTTAAATCCTAAAAGACACATCATCAAATAATCTTGTTTAAGAACCCTGGTTGTGCACGCACACACATTTTAACTGATCATTAAGTGCACAACCCATCTAAAGGGCCCATCACATTCCTGAAGCACCATTGTCCCAAGCCTAACTAAAATTGATTAGACATTGGCCCTAAGGACTGGTTCACTCGTCGCGATCCAGATTGAGATTGTTCACGATTAACCTGCTTATACTATTCAATCTGATGACTAGCTAGGGGAGTAGTGTCAAACGACCGCGGCTTGGGGGTACACTAGGAACCGAAGGCGCAAGCCAAAGGAAGAACCTTCTCCCCAGTCCCTCCTTCTAACTAGTTGGATTGCCTAAAATAAGTGGAGTAAATCGTCTATAATCTTAGGATGGATTCTGAGATTCTGTAGACCTTTAGGCTACCCAAACTAAGGACAGGCTTCTATTTTTGTATTACAGGGCTCCTTTCTCTTCTGATTTCCCTCCTTACTTCACCATGTACCCTTCCACATCCTACACACATTTCACTTCCTATCCTCCGACCACCACTTATCCCTAAGATGATTACTATCCCGACTTGACTTGTAATTGCCCATCCACTAGCCGGGATGAGTTTGATTGGGGATATGAATCCGGACCTCAGTGTCCAAAGCCTAACCCTGGACAACAAGATTATGATTATTATCCTTCCCAGAGCTATAATGATTATGGAACTCCATCCTTTGATGACCAAACCAACCCGATCTACAATCAGGAAGGATATCATGATTATAACACCTACCCTCCCCAGTATTCCACTGAATATAGGTCTCCACCTTCCTTTGAACAACCTAGAATGACAAACTTTCAGGGAGGGACCCGAGAACCTCGACATCTTGACTCCCCTAGGTTCAACCCAAACCCACCCAAACCTAAATCGAACCAGTCGGTTCAGGTGAACCAGATCCAAGATAGAGTGTTGGCTAATTTGAGGAACACCATACAATCTTTAGAAGCCCAGCCAACACCATGCATTGAAGCATTGGAGCCTATGATAAAAATGATTGATGAGCTGAATAGCTCTTTATTGGATTTACCCCAAAGTGTTAGGGATAGGGACTTGGGTGAGTTTCTACTTAGGAAGTTGTCGAGGTTAAGGATGAAATTTATGGTTGTCATAGTCAAATCTTTGGATGATTCTCAAGATGAACCCCCTTCAGGAGAGCCAATGTCTGAACCCGCTCAGGCACTTATCGGGGGGGATACATTTTCTGAGATCGGAGATGACCAAGTTGGGCTAGAGCAACCATTTGAGGATGAACCGATTGATTCACCTGAGATCCCCAAGTCAGGAAATGAAGAAAATTATGTCTCCTTGGATCATGAAATGATTTATTATTTTGAGACATATATAAATGAGGATCATCAATTCTTTGACTCTGAGGGTGAAGAATCTTTAGGTGAAGTCTCACTTGAACATAAGGTAAATGATTTTAGTGAGACAAATGGGCATGAGGAATCTGATGAACCATTTGATAGCTCGTTCATTGAAGATTTGGATTCGGTTGGGGTTAACTTGGAGGATCCAAATCTTGATGATTCAATTAGTGACTCCAATCCTCATATGCACCCCACAGAGCTGACTTCTGAGATCTTTGTGCCTAAGTCAATCTTGATTCAGCCACGATTTCTGAACTTGGGAGAATTATATGGGGTGAATAATATGCTAGAGGTCCCGAAACCTAAGCCCTTGTTGTTGGAGGATAGAATTGTTGAAATAAAAATTTGGGAGGCTAATTCTGAGGAAAGTTTGATTTTGGAAATAAGGGTACCTATTGACCTGAAACCACCTATCTTCTCTATGAACCCTTATGATATCTTTCACGAGCGACCCAAGCCTAGAATAACTAATTATTTTTCTTAGCTGAATGTTAAGTGGACATCTGAAACTAGTGAACCAAATCTACCTATTGTCAGCCATTTTGCTCTTGGGTTGCACACCACTAAACCACAGGCCCAGCCTTGCAAACACAACAACCTTCAGTTCTGGGTGATTTTCGACCTGATAACCACTCGACCCTGGGGCATGGGTCTGCACCATAATCTCGTCCATGTCTATGGACATCTTCTACGGACAGGTTTCAAGATCAATATTTTGATTTTGATTCTGAACTGCACTAGTGAATTCTCAATTTCTTCTTTGTATGTATGTTATGCCTAGTTGAAGGCATTAAACTTAGCGCGTGTGTATACACTCCTCTCTTTGGAGCTGACCGAATTTTCACGACACTCAAGTAATGTTTTGTTTACTCTACCCTTTTTATGTCTTTATTTTTACAATGAGGACATTGCATCATTTAGGCATGGGGGGGTGGATAATCAATTCCTGAAATCATTATGTTAACTCTGTAGAATTTCTTTTAGTTTCTTATAAGATTAAAAAAAATAAAAAAATTTGAAAAAGATTAAAAAAAAGAAAGAAATTAGGAAAAGAGAACTTAGGCATTTGGAAGTTATTAACTTTAGGAAATGATATGAGAGGACCTAAACACTTAGACTCTTCAGGTCTTTGGGCTTAATTAGCTTAGGTGTCCACTCGAATGTGGATTTAGTCTCAAGTTCTCGCCAATTAAAATTTATTTTAATTTGGTTAATAATTTGGGATGATAAGTATGCGACTTATCAACCCATCCTCTGATTTGAGGGGACTTTAAGCCTAAGCATCTACATACATTTTTTTTGCATTGACTCATTTTCTGATGGTTTTTACAGAAATTGGGTAGCTAATGAACCGACTTGGGTGGTATGGCTGGCAAATTGTCGGTGGTAATAGCTCATCGGCCGGTTGTCCAGAGCCTAGCCACAAGACCATTTTCATTGTATTGCCTTTAGGTAAATCTTATTTCAGGAAAGCCACCTACTTAAAAAGAAGAAGAAGAAAGAAAAAAGAGAAAAAATATATAAAAGGGAGAAAATAAAAAAATAAATAAAATCACACTTCACCGCACGAGTACGGCTGACAAGTTGTTCAGAACCCAGCTAACAAAAAAAAGCACAATAATTCCCAAAACACTTAAGGAAGAAGCGGGGAAGTAGAATAAACCGGGGAGATATACACTGGGTTTGCCCTTGTGTTGACCCCATTTAAAAGAAAGTAGGGAGAAAGCTACCAATCGTAAAGATAAACCTTTAGGCGTGTTTCACGTGTTTAGAAATCAGGGTTGTTTAGAAATCGTCGGATACTTGTAACCCTTTAGGTGGGAGTAGAGTAGGTAGAGATGGTTTGGAAGGGTGGGGGTGTAGGTCCTTTTATAGTGGAGGAGAAGAGGCAAAAATAAGTATGGGACCATTAGTGACATCCAGGTCGTCGCTGGAAACGTCGCTATAGGAAGCTCATGCCCATTGGTGCCCATAGTTGGCTTTGCTGGCATGCAATGAATTACCGACAGTTGTAAGCGTCGCTGTAAGTCCAACTCATGTGTCGCTGTGAGTCTAGCCCAAGCATAGCTAGCACTGCACTCCTACTTTGCCTAGCATGCACACGCGCCCAAGCGCTGGTGCTGCGCTGTCCGCATGCACGCCTACGCGCACGTGCGGTGCTACGTGTGTGCGCCAGAGGCCTGGGCTGCGCCACGTGGTGTAATCTGGGTCGTTCATCTTCTTCTTGTTGTAGAGGGTGCTACAGAGGTCGGATTGAGTCGATTTTCGCGTCATTAGGTTGTGATCGTCGACCCAAATCCATCCGCATGGTTGGATTTATTATTTGAAGCTCCGAATTATGTCTCCTAGTCCCTTGGCCGTTGATCTTCCTCGAACTACATATGGTGCTACAGGACTCCAATCAAGGTGATTTCAAAGGCGTTGGACTTCGATCGTCGTCTTGATCAAATCCGTACAGTCGAATCGTCAATCCGAGGCTCCGAAATAAATATCCTTCTCTCCTAACCATAAAAATGACACAATTAACCTAAATTATATACAACTACTCTAAATGCAGAATCATGCATGCTATGCAATATTTATAACATTAAATGCAAATCTAAGCCTAGGAACATGCATGAATAGGCATTTTACCCTCAATAAAAGTGTTTACATCACTTCACGCCCGATTGAATGGCGTAAAAGATAGCACTGGATGGGAGGTAACCCATCATTTTTCCTGCTTTCCTTTTTCCTTTCTTTTTCCAAGTTTTGACTATCCTAAATCCGACTGCCTTTTACTAAGGTAATCCCTTTTCCCTCCTAATGCATGAGGACATAGCATATCTTAAGCATGGAGGAGTGTTTTTAAAAGTTTGACAATCGATTTAGGATTTTCAAAACCTAAAAACATGTATTTTTCTTTAGTCATTTTATTTTCCCACTTACATACCCAAAAAATAAAAATGTTGAAACTTTTTGAGGGAAAATTTCAAATCGAAACTAAGATTTAAAACTCACTTTTGGTATAATGGGATTTAATCTTTAACAAACTAGGGATGAGGATACGGATCTGATCATTAGAATTTCAGGATCTATTTTTAGACTAGATCAGATATCCTTCTCTAAAATTTCACTTGAACTCATGTTAGTTCAGGTGACTTGATCCTCTTTTGTAATAAGGAGAAGTATCTGGCTTAGTTTCTGATTCAAAAACTTTCTTTTCTTGCAAAACTTCCTGTGTTGAATTTCACACACAAGCCAACACCTTAAAAAGAAAACTACTAAAAATAAAAAAAAACCCTTGTTTGGCCTTAGTAAAAGTCTAAAGCAGATCATTGGTTTGAGTTCCCACCGCCAAGAAGGAGGAAAATGCCTCCTTGAGGACGCGATGTCAACATGTTACCACCTCGGCACTACTCCATATCTATATTTCATATCTTTAGACGGAGCATTAAAGTGCATTTTAGCAGCTCAAGTGTCTTGAATGATGCTCTACCTATAGTGTCAGAGCAAGAGCTTGAGTTTGCTTGGAGTGCCCCTTTACACTACATTGTGTTTTGGAGTTGTGAGCTCCTAGGTGGTGTCATGGACAGTGCCATCTTGAAGTACTGGCGCCAAAGCCCCCTTGAGATTTGGTAATGGGAATGATGATCCCGACACATCTGTTGTAGGACTAAGCTAAAAATAAGCATGGGGAAGAAAAAAAAAGTTTTAAACGAAAAACGCGCCCTTATAGATGTTGGCTTTTCACAAGCATGGGCACAAAGTTTTAAAGGTTATTGCAAGTTGCGAATCAGATCCAAGAGCCAAAAAAATCCTACAAACAAAAATTTCAAGTCATCTGAATTAACAAGAGGTTAATCTGTGAATTTTTTGGAGGATATATTGATCCCGTTTTTGTCTAATTTTTGGATCCGAAAATAAATCCCAATGTTTATCCTTAACAAATCCCATACCTGTTGTGTTTGGATCAACCTATGTCCCGTAATCTTTTTTCCCCTCAAAAGTCGACAAAAAATTAGATTACCTAAAAATTCTATTTTGCTCAGAAACTAGCAAAAGATAAGCATGGGGGCGTGATAAACACCAGTTTATCATCATTCTTATACACTAAAATAAATCTAGCTCTAAGGTTTTTGCTCCGCAAATGGGTTTTTGAGTTGCATTTAGGCATTAATCAGGTTAGGCATGCATTGCACTTTTTATTGTCTTTTTAATGTGTTTTTGTTAGTGTTAGGGATATACAGATTGCCAGATCCCTACAACGCTAGCAATCAGGAAGGCAACTGGTGAAGGAGAAGCTCTCACCAGCTGGAACTCAGCTTAATCCAGCTCACCATAGTTGGAATTTAGCTCACCTGAATTAGGGTTAGCTCATCCTAGCTCCATTCAGCTCATTTTAGCTGAATGGTAGCACAAGAGAGCTCATCCTAGCTCATCCTAGCTCAGGTCAGCTGAGATCTAGCTCAACATAGCTGAGTCTAGCTCATCCGAGCTCCCATGAGTCCACAAGGAGCTCTAACTAGCTCAGCTGAGTTGACTGGAGTTCACCTCAGCTCAAGTCCAGCTACATTCTGCTCCACTCAACTCCAGACTACTAAAGATAACTTCATTCCAGCCTAGGAAGCTCAAGTCCAACTCCCGGGGACTCAGCTTAGCTCAACTCAATTGAGCTAAGCTACCTTAGCTGCCTCACCCAGCTTGATCCTCCCTGGGAGCACCAAAACTAACTCACCTCAGCTCAATTCAGTAGAAACCAGCTCACATTAGCTTGGCTTAGCAGCTGATGCAAAACATGTTTATAACACATAAACTATCTATTTATGTATGTTCTTAAGCATAGAATTGCATCACATACTATAAATATTGCAAAACATGCATCATCTTGCATTTAGGTTAGTCTATATAAAATGTAGGTTATTTGTCTCCTTTTATGGCTAGGGACAGGGCAGCTTGTTAATCAGGACCTCGGATTGAAGATCCAACCATACGGATCTTATCAGGGCGACAAATGGAGTTCAATGACTCCAAGATCACCCTGATCGGACATCTGTAGCATCAGAGAGAAACTGAGGAACCCTAAAGATCAAGGGCCAATATGGTGTTAATTCACACCTCAGACGACAAATCCGATCCCAAGAATGGGTTCAGATCGACGATCGTAGCCTAACGGCGCAAAAATTGGTCCAATCCAACACCCGTGGAACCATCTATAACACTGAGAAGATGGACGGCCTAGATGGTGCTACATGGCACCATCATAGCTGCCTAGCATTGGCCGCAGCTCTTCTCTTCTTCAACTGCTCGACGAATCTACACCGTTGGATGCTCATCCAACAACTGCACGCATGCGCGCACAAAGTCATCCGTGCGACAAAGACACCACCACAGCACAGCAATCGAGTGCGTTGTATGAGCGCGCGATACGCGTTCGATTCCGCATCTGCAGCACGCGGGCGTATGAGTGCGACCGGCCGATTTGCATTGAGCGGCGTAGATCAACCGATAGCGCCCATGCACGACCAGACCCATAACACGCACGCCTGATCGCACGTGGGTGCGCGGCACTGGCGAGGAGCGGTTTAAGGCGTCAAATCTTGAGATCGAATGGCTGAGCATGCGTGAACGTGCGCATGCATTAAGAGCACGAAAGCTAGGGGGCGCGCACGCGAAGCGTGCACGTCGGCCATGTTCAGACCTTTAGTGACGGATAAATCCGTCACTAAAGGTCCTGAATTAATGTTTTTGATGTTGTAATGACCAAAATACCCCCACTCCTTCCAACTATAAAAGGAGACCCCTACCCTACAAATTTCTCATCCCTTCTTCTCTTCTCTCACCCCTTCCAAAGCTCTAAGAGCTTGTCCCACACCCAGGATGCTCCTCTAGAGTAGAAATCTTAATATTTCCACCTTCGTCCCCCTTCGTGGAGCATCCTGCAATTGTCCTCTCTCTACATTCGAGAAGCGAATCCCATGACGATGACGATGTGCTGCTTCGTTCCCGTTCCTCTTGCTTCATCCTCCTTCTCCCAGCTCCGTTCCCCGTCTTCCAGGCATCATCCTGTCCGGCTCATCCTCCAAGCGATCGTCGAGGAGGATATTTCTCTCTCCATTCTCTTTACTGCTTTCTAGAGTAGATTTATTGCTTTCTAGTGTAGATTTCCTGCTTTTCTAGTCGTAATGAGTAGTGTAATGAACAACTTCCTATAATGAAATCCATGCTTATTCTACCTCTCTTTTGGTTTGATTTGTAATATTCTCTCTCTTCTATTCATTATTCATTAAATAGATAGCTAGTTTTTTACCAGCTAATCTATTTCGTGACAAACAAATAAAACGCGTATTTTTAATCAAACGTCCACCTCCCTGTGTTTGACCTGGAACTTCTTTATAGATTTTTTGATATAAATTTTATATGTTGAACATATTTCTTCACGACTCGAACTACAACGACGAGTTTTCAAATCCAACTGCAAACGCGTAGTTTTCTGACACCAACATTTTGGCACTATTGCTGGTGGGGTGACGCTCTTTGATTCTTTACATTTTTCTGGCTTACGAATTGTTTATCTCACTTCTCTCCTTTCTTATTGTGATTGTAGGTACTCTTTTGAGACAAGCAAGAGCAGTAGATTGGAGCAAAGTGTTGTTTAAGGTTATGTAAGTTCACCCCCACCTCCTGCCCATTAGTTTTCATTCCACCATGTAATAACACAAACATAAATCAACCTAGGTGTTCTTATAAACCCTAAGGTTAGCTTTGATTGTTTGTTTGACACCTACACCTGCCTTACCCTCCACACTTAAAAAGAAAAATTAAAACAAAAAAATCTCACAGAGGTACACAACCTCATCTGATTTTCAAACTCAACCGTTAAACTGATCTTTGGAACTGGTACACACACCCAAACACATAATCAAGTAGAAATCAGATTAGGTAATCACTTGTGTGCCTAATTAAGTGGTGCAATAGGCCGATTGTTTGAGTTGATTGGGCCACACCACTTCAACTAAAATCAACTCATTAAGTAGCTGCCACATAGGTTCAACTCTTAGGGATTTACCTGGCACTCCACATTCTTTTAAGCTTCAAAGGAAAACATCTTCACCTGTGCTTTCAAAACCTGGTGTGCCAACAAAACTTATTTGAAAATACCTAAATTTGAATCCTAAAAGCTACTAAGCAAGATTTGAACCCTAAAATTCACCGCATCAAAAATAATCTTGCTTGAAAATCACTGGTTGTGCATGCACACACACATCAATCAATCATTAAGGGCACAATCCAGATAAAGGGCCCATCACATTCCAAAGCACATTCAAACCTAACCCTAAATAAAATAGAGTAGACATTGGCCTTAAGGATTTGACTCGCTCTTCAGAGCCCAGAATGAAATTATTTTACATTAGTCTATTTCTACTGTTTAATCTGATGTCTAGTTAGGGGAGAAGGATCAAACGATCACGGTTGGGGGGTACACTAGGAACCGGAGGCGCAAGTCGAAGGAAGAACCTTCTCCCCAGTCCTTCCCTCTAACTGGTTGGATTGAATGGACAAAAGTAGATCAAATCGTTTCTTTATCTCAAGACGGGTTCTGGGAGTCCGTAGGTCTTTAGGCTAGCCCACTTAAGGATAGGTTTGATTGTTTGTATTATAGGGCGCCTTTCTTCCTACCATTTTTCATGAATCTTTCCACATTTCATACGCATTCCCACTCTTTCCCTCCTGTTATGACTTATCCTCAACATGACGATTATCCCGACTCGTATTGTAATAAACCATCTTTTAGTTGGGATAACTCGGATTGGGGATACAGTTCCGGACCTCCGTGTTCAGGATCAAACCTTGAACACCATAATTGTGATTTCTATCCTTCTTCAAGCCCATTGATTATAGATCGCCACCCTTTCATGGACAACCTAATACGATCTACAAACAAGAATGATACACTGGTCCTTACCCATCCTCTGAATACACTGCCTTTAGGTCATCACCAACTTTTGAACAATCCAAAATGACCTATTATTAGGAAGGGTATCACGAATTTCAATTCATTAACTCATCTGCACTGATCCCAAACCCGCCCAACCCTGAACCTAGTCATTTGGTTCAGGTTAACCAGGTTCAAGATAAGGTTTTGGCTAACTTGAGGAATGCTATACAATCTTTAGAGGTTGAGCCAATACTTTGCACTGAAGAATTGGACCCCCTAATTGAAATGATTGATGATCTGAACAAGTATTTGTTCAATTGGCTCCAGGATGTTAAGGATAAGAACCCAGGTGAGTTTTTACTTGGGAAATTAGTGAAATTGAGAATGAGATTTGTGGTTGCTTTAGTTCAATCACGGGATGATTCCCAGGATGAACCCCCTTCAGGAAAGCCAATGTCAGAACCCGCTCAGGCACCTATTGGGGGGACACGTGTTACGAGGCTAACCAAATTGATTTAGAGCAACCAATTAAGGATGATCTGATTTCTTCACCTAAGATCCCTGAGTCGGGGTACGAGGAAACGTATGTCTCCATGGATCAAAAAGTGATGGATGATTTTGGGACGTACATTAATATGGATTTAGATTTCTTTGATTCTGAGGGTGAAGATTCAATTTGCGAAGTTTCATGTGAGTTTATAAAACATGATTTCTGTGGGAAAATTAGGCCTGTGGAATCGGTTAAATCATTTGATAGCCCAATAACTGAGGAAATTGATCTTATTGGGGCTCACATGACGGATTCAGAATCGCACTTTCTAAAGGATTCAATTCAATGCCTTGATTATCAATTACACCCCATTGAGCTAACTGACGATTTTGTTTTTGCGATAACTAAACCCAAGTCAATTCTGATTTAGTCACATCTTTTAGACTTGGAAATTTTAGATGGGGTGATTAATATACAGGAGGTCATGGAATTTGGCATTCTGAATGAGGAGGATAGGAGTTGGGAAATTTTGATTTAGGAAGCAAGCTCCGAAGGAAGTAGAAGACTGAGTCTAAGGGTTCCAATTAATCTAAAACCATCAAACCAGGACCCTTACAACGTTTGTTCTAAGGATGACCAACCCAAGCACAAATTCATTGATTATCCTTTTGATCTTGATTTCTCTGTAACCCGACTTTGTGGTCTTCGATTGCATCCTCATAAATTGCAAGCCCAACCCCGCTTGCATACTGATTTCAGGTTTTGGGTGATTTTTATCCAGAACCTTAGATATTCTCGACCATGGGGTATGGGTCTGCATCATAATCTGGTTCACATCTATGGACATCTGCTGGCAGGTCTTAAGTTGCATCTTTTTATTCTGATTCTGACCTGCACCTGTGAATTCTTTATTTCTCTTCTTTGTATAGTGTGCCTAGCTGAATGCACTAAATTCAGCACGTATACAGTTTCTATTTATCTTGGAGCAGACCCGTTATTCATGCAATTTAGGTGCTTTCTACTCTACTCCACTCTGTTTCATGTCTTTTTAATACAATGAGGACATTGCATTAGATAGGCATGGGGGGGTGGATATTCATCTTTGAATTACTTCGTTAGCTCCATAGATTTGTTTTATTTTATTTTATTTATATATATATATATATATATAAATTATGGAATTAGGAAAGAGAACTTGGGCTTTAGAAAATTTAAAATCTTAGGAAATAAAACTATATAATTGAACACGAAGACCCTTCAGGTCTTCGGACTTAATCAACCTGGGTATCCATTAATATGTGGATTTGTTTCTCGAGTCTTCGCCATTCTGAATTCTATTTCTAATTTGATTAAATAAGTTTGGGTGATAACTACATGACTTCTCAACCCACCCTCTAATTTGAGCGAACTTTAAGTCTAAGCATCTACACACTATTCGTCACTGACTCATTGTTCAACGGTCTTAACGGAAATTGGCTAGCTAATGAACCTTCTAGGGTGATATGGCTGGCAAGTTATCGTGGGTAACAGCCCATAAGTAGGTTGTCCAAGGCCTAGTCACTAGACCACTCTCTTCTTGCTGCCTTTAGGTAAATCTTAGACCAGGGAAGCCACCTACTTAAAAAGAAAAAAAGAAAGTTCAAAAAGAAAAAAAAAGAAAAGGAGAAAAGAAAAACAAAAAGAAATAAGCCACACTTCGCCGCACGAGTATGGCTGGCAAGTTGTCGGTGGTAACACCTCATCGACCGGTTGTCCAGAACCTAGCTCAAGAAATGCACATAAAAATTCCTAAAATACTTATGAAGAAACGGAAAAGTAGAATAAGTTAGGGAGATATACAATGGACTCACCCTTGTGTTGACCCCATAAAAAAATGAAAGTAGGGAGAAAGCTACTGGTCGTATAGATACACCTTCAGGTAGATTTCTTTCTAAGGTCACCTAAGGGCGTAGAAACCCGAAGTCTGTTCTGATTGCCGATCAACGAGTCTATCACTTTCACAAAAAGATGCATAGAACTTAGGGTTCTCATCAAGTCTTGAGCAGGTTGAGTGGCCATAGAAAGCCGCTCTGTAACCCTGAACTCAAAAATCCAAAAAAATTAGAAAAGAAGAAAAAGAGAAAAAAAGATCCCTCTTTGAATAAGGCAAGAACTTGAGGCGGTCTGCATTTTGGCAGATACTCGGGTGCTGTTATGTCTCGGTAGTTCAGGTCATAGTTGAAAATAAATATTGCCCAAGAAATCTGACTTAATTCTCTTATAAATAGCATATAGTTTTGCTAGGGACTAGCAAAAGATAGGCATGGGGGTGTGATGTAAACATGTTTATATCACATAAACTATCTATTTACGCATGTTCTTAAGCATAAAATTGCATCACATACTGTAAATATTGCATAACATACATCATCTTGCATTTAGTTTAGTCTGTATAAAATGTACGTTAATTATCTCCTTTTATGGCCAGGGACAAGGCAACTTGTTAATCGAAACCTCAGATCAAAGATCCAGTCGTACAGATCTGATCATGGTGATGATTGGGGTTCAACAACTCCAAGATCGCCCTGATCGGACATCCGTAGCACCAAGCAGAGATCGAGGAACCCTAAAGATCAAGGGCCAAGATGGTGTTAATCTGTACCTCAGACGACAAATTTGATCGCACGGATGGGTTCAGATTGACAATCGTAGCCTAACGGTGCGAAAATCGGTCCAATCCGACACCGATGGCACCATCTATAACACTCAGAAGATGGACAGCCTAGATGGTGCCACATGTCGCCATCATAGCCGCCCAGCACCAGCCGCAACTCTTCTCTTCTTCAACCATTCAATGAATCTACACCGTTGGATGCTCATCCAACAGTGCATGCACATGCGCACAAAGTCATCCACACGACAAAGACGCCACCATAGCACAGCGGTCGAGCGCATTGCACGAGCATGCAACACGCATTCAATTCCACATCTACAGCGCACGGGTGAATTAGCGCTACCGTGCAATCGGCATCGAGCAGCGCAGATTGGCTGATAGCGCCACGCACGATCAGACGCATAACGCGCATGGCTGATCGCACGCGGGCACGCAGCGCTAGCGAGGAGCAGTTTAAGCCATCCGATCTTGAGATCGGACGACTGAGCGTGCGCGAATGTGTGCATGAGTTAAGAGCACGAAGGTGAGGGGGCACACGCACAGCATTCACGTCGGCCATGTTCAAGCCTTTAGTAATGGATAAATCCGTCACTAAAAATCCTGAATTAATGTTTTTGATGTTGTAGTGACCAAAATGCCCCCACTCCTTGCAACTATAAAAGGAGACCCCTACCCTATGAATTTCTCATCCCTTCTTCTCTTCTCTCACCCCTTCCAAAGCTCTAAGAGCTTCTCCCACACCCGGGATGCTCCACTAAAGTAGAAATCTTAATTTTTCCACCTTCATCCCACTTCGTGGAGCATCCTACAGTTGTCCTCTCTCTACATTTGAGAAGTGGATCCTACAACGACAACGGCGTGCTGCTTTGTTCCCATTCCTCCTGCTTTGTCCTCCTTCTTCCAGCTCTGTTCCCCATCTTCCAGGCATCGTCCCGTCCGGCTCGTCCTCCAAGCGATCGTCAAGGAGGGTATTTCTCTCTCCATTCTCTTTACTGCTTTCTAGAGTAGATTTATTGCTTTCTAGTGTAGATTTCCTACTTTTCTAGTCGTAATGAGTAGTGTAATGAACAACTTCTTATAATGAAATCTATTTTTATTCTACCTCTCTTTTAGTTTGATTTGTAATATTCTCGCTCTCTCTTCAAATCATTATTCATTAAATAGATAGCTACTTTTCGACCAGTTAATATGTTTTGTGACAAACAAATAAAATGAGTATTTTTAATCAAACGTCCACCTCCCTGTGTTCGACCCGAAACTTCTTTACAGATTTTTCAGTATAAATTTTATCTGTTGATCGGATTTCTTCGTGACACAAACTACGACGAGTTTTCAAATCCAACTGCAAATGCGTAGTTTTTCTACACCAACAGCAACTAGCAAAGAACTAGCAAGCTAAGCCAACTAGATTAACTCCATGCTAACCTCTTCAGCAGCTGCCAGCTCCATTTCAAGCTCCATACTTCTCCTCCTCAACTCCTCTCTTCAAACCCTACCTCCAATACCTCCTCCTCTACTCCACTACTAGCTAAGCTAGCTTAGCTTAGCTTAGCTTAGCTAGGCTCTAGCTCCCTTGGCAATCAAACACCTAAAAACCCTCCTTAGCTAGCTCTACCAACTAAGCCCAACCTAAGCTCACCTAAGCTAGCTCCACTCTACTCCTTTTGGCACCACCACCTAGCCTACCCACTACCACCAAAAGACACCACTAAATGGCGCCAAAACCACCTATAACTACCCTTATTTTGGCACCAAAAATTCCCTCCAAAAATTTCCCCATCCTAACCCTACACCTACCCATATAACCCATTCTACCCACCCATGTACCCCTCCTTCTAGAACCCTACTTGGCGCCACCTAAGCCCCCCTTCTAGAACCCATTTTGGTGCCAACTTCAACGGGTGCCACCACCCATAACCACCACCTAAGTAACCCTTGGGTTGGCGCCAATCACCCTTAGCCCTAGGATCCCCAACTACCCCCCATATCCTATCCTAGCCATCCATTCCAAGAGCCACCTATGCCCCCCTTCCTACACTATATATACCCACCTAACTTCCCACATTTTCATCATCCTCCCTTTAGTATAATTCCACCCTACAACCCTCATATCGACGGCCAAGGAAGAAGAAGAGAAGAAGATTAAGGGGGCATCCTACCCGCCCCCTTGGTGCCTTCTTCCCCTTTTCCTTCTCCCTTGTGCCACGCCAAGGAGGAGGAGCACTTCCCCACTAGGAGGATGGCCAGGCAAGGAAGAGCAAGAGTGGTGCATGCCCACCCTTGAAGGAGATCATTGAAGGCGGTAGCTTCCACCTTGGAGGACATGATTTGGAGGAGCATCTCAAGGAAGGAGAAGAAGGAGTTGTCTTTTCAAGTCAAGGAGCTACTTGGCTTGGAGCAAGAAACCCTCTCCTTCACCATTTTATCTAGAGGAATTGTGTTTTATTTTTCTTGTATTTTTAAGTAGAGTAGAAGCATTCCTCTATAGGTTTTGTGTAGACAATTTTCATTAAATCAAGTTGCCTTCTCTTAATTTTTGTTGCATAGTTTTTTTTTTTACAAGTTTTGCCTAGCATTTGTTTCACTCCCTCTCCCTAATTACTCTAGGCCTCCACATGCCTAGGGTGAGATTGGGAAGAGGCTCTACCTATCACCATAGGGTTAGCCTTATTAAAATAGGTATTAGTTGTTTTCCCACTATCAGCAAAAGTCGTGTGTTCCCGTCATTTCAAAACCCTAAAAAAATATTTGAAAAGGCCAAAAAGAAAGGTGATTTCTGCATTTTTAAGCAAGAGATTGATTTGATTTCGTAAAAGGTTGCCTCCTTGGACTGTTATAAATTTTAAAAGCATTTGCGATTTGGCTTGTTACAACGACTTAAAAACCCACTTTTACAAATCACACCAAACTTTGCATCACATATGCTTAGGTGGTTTGGCAAGGTCCTTCCTCTTCTACTTCATCCAATTTGCGTTATTTGGCAAATCAAGCCCCTCCGATCTTTCCTAACACTCCCCAAGACCCAAACCCATATGCTTCTACAAATTTTGTTACCATGAGGAGTGCACAGCAAACCCAGAACCCAAAATTACCCTCTTCTAGTCAGTCACACCCTGGTGAGCCTAAGGAAGGAAAGAACACTGAAGAAGAAATCAAGGCTCAGAAACCTGATTCCAAAGGTCTGACTCATGTTCCATTCCCTGAAGCCTTGTTTAAACCCAGGAAGAAGTCTGTTGATAGTGACGAGGAGGTCTTGAATATATTCAAGAATTTTGAAATCAATATTCCGCTCCTCAATGCTATTAAACACATCCTGGATTATGCTAAATTCTTAAAGGATTAATGCACTTAGAAGCGTAAGCCGAGCGAATCTGCCCTAAGGAAGGTGATACTCTTCAAGCAGGCTAGTCCTGTTATCTCGCATCGCCTTCCTCAGAAAAAGAGAGATCCAGGTGCCCCTTTTATTTCATGTGTTATAGAGGATTACACTTTTGATAGGGCACTTTTGGATCTAGGTGCATCCATTAACCTAATTCCGACTTCTCTTTACGAAATGTTTGGATTAGGTGAACTAAGGCCAACTTTAGTAATGCTACAGTTAGTAGACCATTCAATCACAAAGCCAAAAGGTGTTATTGAGGATGTTATCATCAAGGTTAAGGACTTCTACATTCCTGTAGATTTCAATGTCCTTAACATGGATGTGCCTGAAGATTTAAGGAGCACGCCTATCATTCTAGGGCATATGTTCCTAGCGACAACTAAGACCAATATCAACAATGAAAGAAGTATGGAAATTGCAATTGGGGATAGATTTCCATTTCTATCTTGTGATTCATTCTACTTGTCTTTTATTTCAAAAATACAAAAAAAATAACAAAACCCCAAAATACCAAAAAGAAATGAATCGAAGCGCGGTTTTCACTTAAAGTAGACGTCGCCTCCCTGTGTTCGACCCGGGATTCCCTTTGAGTTTTGGTATAAGTTTTATCTGATCGACGTGTTTTGCAACTATGACGACAGGTTACTTGTAATCCCAATTTCTAACATGTGAAACACACTAGACCAATTTGGCACCGTTGCCGAGGAGGCAACGGAATTTACTTTATTGTTTATTGCATTTCTTTGCATTTACATAGCACTAACCTACTTGTCTTTGATCTACTGTCTTGCAGGTACCCTAGCAAGGAGATCCAAGTGCGGTAGACCAGAGTAAAGTGCAGGTAGAGTGTTTTGTAAGTGTCCCCCACACCACCCCCACCTTAGTTTTCATTCCATAACCGAATAACTCAAACCTAAATCAACTTAGGTGCTTTTTATAAACCCTAGGATAGATTTGGTTTTTTGTTTGCCACCTCCACTCACCTCGCCATCCACATAAATAAAAATAAAAATATAAAAAAAAAGTGTTATCTAATTGTGGGATTTTCTGAAAGCTACACACTTAACACCCACAAGTTCTTATCCTAAGGCGCACAATCACTTTGATTCTACCACTTAACTGGGATCTGACCTGTGGATCCGATACACTTCAACTAAATACACATAAGTGAGTAGAAATCTGAATAGGTTAAGCATTCTTGTGTGCCTTAACTAAGTGGTGCAATAGGTCAATTGATTGAGCTGTTTGGGTCGCACCACTCAATCTAAAACTCATCCATCAAGTAGCTTGCCACTTAGGGTTGATTCTTAGGACTGAACCAGGCACTCCACATTATTTTTTATTTTTAAAGGAACATATCATCACTCGTGCTTCCAAAACATGGAGTGTTCTACTAAACCTTGATTGAACCAACCTAAGAATTAAACCCTAAAGGCTACTAAACAAGGTTAAATCCTAAAAGACACATCATCAAATAATCTTGTTTAAGAACCCTGGTTGTGCACGCACACACATTTTAACTGATCATTAAGTGCACAACCCATCTAAAGGGCCCATCACATTCCTGAAGCACCATTGTCCCAAGCTTAACTAAAATTGATTAGACATTGGCCCTAAGGACTGGTTCACTCGTTGCGATCCAGATTGAGATTGTTCACGATTAACCTGCTTATACTAGTCAATCTGATGACTTGCTAGGGGAGTAGCGTCAAACGACCGCAGCTGGGGGGTACACTAGGAATCGGAGGCGCAAACCAAAGGAAGAACCTTCTCCCCAGTCCCTCCGTCTAACTGGTTGGATTGCCTGGACATAAGTACAGTAAATCGTCTATAATCTTAGGATGGATTCTGAGAGTCTGTAGACCTTTAGGCTATCCAAATTAAGGACAGGCTTGTATTTTTGTATTGCAAGGCTCCTTTCTCTTTTGATTTCCCTCCTTACTTCACCATGTACCCTTCCACATCCTACACACATTTCACATCCTATCCTCCTGCCACCACTTATCCCCAAGATGATTACTATCTCGACTTGACTTGTAATTACCCATCCACTAGCCAAGATGACTTTGATTAGGGATATGAATCCGGACCTCGGTGTCCAAGGCCTAACCCTAGACAACAAAACTATGATTATTATCCTTCCCAGAGCTATAATGATTATGGATCTCCATCCTTTGATGACCAAACCAACCCGATCTACAATCGGGAATGATATCATGATTATAACACCTACCCTCCCCAGTATTCCACTGAATATAGGTCGCCACCATCCTTTGAACAACCTAGAATGACAAACTTTCAGGGAGGGACCCGAGAACCTCGACATCTTGACTCCCTTAGATTCAACCCAACCACACCCAAACTTGAATCGAACCAGTTGGTTTAGGTGAACCAGATACAAGATAGAGTGTTGGCTAATTTGAGGAACACCATACAATCTTTAGAAGCCCAGCCAACACTATGCACTGAAGCACTGGAGCATATGATCAAAATGATTGATGAACTTAATAGTTCTCTATTGGATTTGCTCCAAGGTGTTAGGAATAGGGACTTGGGTGAGTTTCTACTTGGGAAGTTGTCGAGGTTAAGGATGAAATTTGTGGTTGCCCTAGTCAAATCTTGGGATGATTTTCAAGATGAACCCCCTTCAGGAGAGCCAATGTCTGAAATCGCTTAGGCGCCTATCGGGGGGGATACATTTTCTGAGATAGGGGATGACTAGGTTGGGCTAGAGGAACCATTTGAGGATGAACCGATTGATTCACCCAAGATCCCCAAGTCAGGAAACGAAGAAAATTATGTCTCCTTGGATCATGAAATGATTTATGATTTTGAGACATATATAAATGAGGATCATCAATTCTTTGACTCTTAGGGTGAAGAATCTTTAGGTGAAGTCTCACTTGAACATAAGGAAAATGACTTTAGTGAGACAAACGGGCTTGAAGAATCTGATGAACCATTTGATATCTCATTCATTGAAGATTTGGATTCAGTTGGGGTTAACTTGGAGGATCCGAATCTTGATGATTCAATCAGTGACCCCTGTCTTCATTTGCACCCCGAAGAGCTGACTTCTGAGATCTTTGTGCCTAGGTTAATCTTAATTCAACCACGATTTCTGGACTTGGGAGAATCATATGGGGTGAATAATATGCTAGAGGTCCTGAAGCCTGAGCCCTTGATGTTGGAGAATAGAATTGTTGAAATAAAAATTTGGGAGGCTAATTCTGAGAGAAGATTGATTTTGGATCTAAGGGTACCTATTGACCTAAAACCACCTACTTTCTACCAGGACCCTTACGATATCTTTCACGTGCAACCCAAGCCTGAAATAACTGATTATTTTTCTGAGCTAGATGTTAAGTGGACAACCGCATCTATTGAGCCATCTTTACCCGTTGTCCGACACTTTGGTCTTGGGTTGCACACCACTAAACCGCAGGTCCGACCCCACAAACACGACAACCTTCAGTTCTGGGTGATTTTCATCCAGAACCTGAGAACCACTCGACCCTGGGGAATGGGTCTGCACCATAATCTGGTCCACGTTTATGGACATATTCTGTTGGCAAGTTTTAGGATCAATATTTTTATTTTGATTCTGACCCGGACTTGTGAATTCTCAATTTCTTCTTTGTATGTATGTTATGCCTAGCTGATGGCATTAAACATAGCACGTGTGTATACACTCTTCTCTCTGCGAAGCTGACGGATTTTCACGACACTCAGGTGATATTCTGTTTACTCCTCCCTTTTCATTTTTTTATTTTTACAATGAGGACATTGCATCATTTAGGTATGGGGGGTGGATAATCGATTCTTGAAATCATTATGTTAACTCCATAGAATTTCTTTTAGTTTCCTATAAAATTTAAAAAAAAATTGAAAATTTGAAAATAAAAAAAAAATTGGAAAAGGGAACTTAGGCATTTGGAAGTTATTAACCTAAGGAAATGATACGAGAGGACCTAAACACTTAGACTCTTCAGGTCTTCGGGCTTAATTTGCCCGAGTGTCCACTCGAATGTGGACTTAGTCTCGAGTCCTCGCCAATTAAAATTCATTTTAATTTGGTAAATAATTTGAGATGATAAGTATGCGACTTATCAACTCGTCCTCAGATTTGGGGGGACTTTAAGCCTAAGCATCTGCACACATATTTTTGCACTACCTCACTTTCCGATGATTTTTACGAAAATTAAGTAGCTAATGGACTGACTTGAGTGGTATGGCTGGCAAGTTGTCTGTGGTAACAACTCATCGGCCGATTGTCCAGAGCCAGCCACAAGACCATTTTCGTTGTACTGCCTTTAGGTAAATCTTAGATCAAGGAAGCAACCTACTTAGAAAAAAAAAAAGAAACACTCAAAAAGAAAAGAAAAAAGAAAAGAAAAAGGAGAAAATAAAAAACAAATAAAACCACACTTCACCGCACGAGTATGGCTAGCAAGTTGTCGGTGGTAACAGCTCCTCGGTCGATTGTCCAGAACCCAGCTCACAAAAAAAAATGCACAATAATTCCCAGAACACTTAGGGAAGAAATAGGGAAGTAGAATAAATCGGGGAGATATACACTGGGTTCTCCCTTGTGTTGACCCCATAAATAAAAGAAGTAGGGTGAAAACTAGCAATCGTAAAGATAAACTTTTAGGCAAGGTCACCTAGGGTCATAGAAACCTGAAGTCCGTCTTAACGGCAGTTTTGTGAGTCTATCACTTTTTCACAAAGATGCTTAGTACTTAGAGTCCTTTTCAAGTCTTGGACGGGTCGGGTAGCCGTAAAAAGTTATCCCAGAACTCTCAAACTCCAAAAGTACAAAAAAATTAGAAAAAAGAAAAATAAAAAAAATATATCTTCCCTTCTCAAATAAGGCGAGAACTTAGGCGGTTTGCATTCTGGTAGACACCCGGGTACTGTTGAGTTTTCGTAGTTTAGGACCTTAGTTGAAATTTTCTATTGGTAATAAACGACTTAGGCCTAAGTGATCTAATCCTAATTCTACTTTTAAACAAAGCATATAGTTTAATTTTGCTAGGGACTAGCAAAAGATAAGCATGGGGGTATGATGTAAACACATTTGTAAATGGTAAAATGCCTATTCATGCATGTTCCTAGGCTCAGATTTGCATTTCATGTTATAAATATTACATTGCATGCATCATTCTGCATTTAAAGTAGTATATAATTCAGGTTAATTTTATCCTTTTCGTGGCTAGGAGAGAAGGATATTTATTTCAGAGCCTCGGATTGATGATCCGACCATACGGATCTGATCAAGACAACGATCGGAGTCCAACGCCTCTGAAATCACCTCGATCGGAGTCTCGTAGCACCATATGCAGTCCGAGGAAGATCAACAGCCAAGGGACTAGGAGACATAATTTAGAGATTCAAATGACAAATCCGACCACGCAGATGGATTCGAGTCGACGATCACAGCCTACTAGCATGAAAATTGACTTAATCTAACCTTTATAGTAGCCCCTACAACAAGAAGATGGACGGCCCAAACTGCACCATGTGGCGCAGCCTAGGCCACCCAGCACATGCACACCGCACCATACGCACGTAGGCACGCATGCATACAGCGCAGCGCTATCGCAGCACCAGCGTAGTGCTAGCTATGCGTGAGCTAGACCTACAGCAACGCATGAGTTGGACTTACAGCAACGCTTACAGCCATTGGTAATTCATCGCATGCCAGCAAAGCCAGTTGTAGGCACCAGCTAGCATGAGCTGCCTACAAGGACATTTCCAGCGACGGTTTGGATGTCACTAATGGTCCCAGAACTATTTTTGCCTCTTCTCCACTATAAAAGGACCTACACCCCCTCCCTTCCGAGCCATCTCTACCTACTCTACTCCCACCCACTCCTAAGCTCTAGCAAGCCTACTAACGCTCCATTAAAGCTTATTCTCAAGCTCCCAAGGTGCCTATTAGTGTAGCGAACCTCTACCCCACCAAATACTCCTACTTCCCATCTCCCTTCATAGGTCGCCTTGGAGCTATCCTCCCGCCTCGATTCCGGTAGCAGATCACCTCTGTCTTCTCACCTCCATTCCGAAGCCACGCCGAAGCTTTCCTCAACATGACATCCTCCTGCATCTCACCTCCGTCGTCTCGCTCCTCACCACCTTCTTCTGAGCTTCCGCCAGGCATCGTCGTCTCACCGAACAACCGATTCGGGAGATTTCCTCTCACCCCCTCTCTTTTTATGCTTTTATAGTTCATTGTAATTGACATTGGATTGATATATATATCATATTTGTTCCATTTCTATCTTGTGATTCATCTACTTGTCTTTTATTTCAAAAATACAAAAAAAAATAACAAAACCCCAAAATACCAAAAGGAAACGAATTGAAGCACGGTTTTCACGTAAAGTAAACGTCGCTTCCAGTGTTTGACCCGGGACTCCCTTGGAGTTTCGGTATAAATTTTATATGATCGATGTGTTTTGCAACTACGATGATGGGTTACTTGTAACCCTGATTTCTAACGCGTAAAACACGCCCGACCAATAGCCCAACATCGTGGGTTGTTGAACCGCACGCACGGCTTAAATTATTTTTTTGTTTTATCGTCGTTGCCTCAGTAAGCACGAGGTAAGGTCCCCTCACACGTGCCCACGCATGCCCTCGCCCACGCTCATGCCTCGCAGGTCTGGGCTTGGTCCGTTTACCCGGATACTCGAGTCTGGTCTGGTTTGCTGGTTCTGAGGGAGGAAGAAGAGAGAAAGAAAGGAGAAAGGGGGGTTTTGCTCTGCCGCCCTCCTTTCAACACTTGTGAAATCTGAAGGAGGCCTTTGCCTCTACTGGCATGCTAAGTTCTATGCTGTGTCGTCTCTGAAGCTAAGGGAGAAAGAGAAGAGAAGGAGAAGGAAGAGGAAGAGAGAAAGAGAAGAAGGAAGAAGAGACCCTTGAGTCTCTTGGAGGCACTGTAGCAACTGGTTGTTTAAGACGTCTGATCTACGGATCCACCGTCTGACTTCACATATCAAAGCCTCTCAAGATCTATTGCCTACTCATCTTGTGTGAATTAATTGTGGTTGATATTATGCAAACATTTGAAATAATTGTGATGAAATTGTAGGGTTAATTTGGTGATTCAAATCACCATTTTAACCCCTTCTTTTTGTCCTTTGTTTCTATTAAGTCTTGATTGTAATTTCTTATATCCTTGACTCAAATTGTGATCTTGAGTATTAAATTGCCACTTTCTCCCTGTGTTCGACCTCGGACTTCATTTCTAATATTCGAGTAATAAATATTATTTGTTTTTCACACTGATTCAATCTATACTGCAACACGACGATTTTAAAACATGTTTCAGAGCGAACAACATAAACCAGGGAAGTCTGTTAATGGCCAAGAGATGCTCATCCAGAAAATGCTCAGTGATAGGTCCGGATGGGTCATTGACCGAAGAAAGCAAGACAAATGGTCAGCTACCACATTCTACTTTCCGAACTTGTCACGAATTTAAAGATCGAATTCTTGCAATAGTAAGATCCAGTGGATTAATCTAGGTTCGTGTCCTTCTTCGTGAGTAAGTGCCTCACTGTAGTGTGATCCGAGTAAATGATGACGTGGGAAGCCAAGAGGTATGATTTGAATTTCTCTAGACCAAATACTACAACCAGTAGCTCTTTCTCCGTAATCACATAATTACATTGAGCCTCATCCATTTTCTTGCTGGCGTAGTATATGACCACCAATTTCCCGTCGATTTTCTTACCTAGCATCACTCCTACAGCATAGGCAGACACTTCGCACATGATCTTGAAGGGTTAAGACCAGTCAGGAGATTGCAGGATTGGTGATTGGGTGACTCGGTCATGCAAGATCTCAAATGTGTGAACGTACTCACCTATCATCTTGAAAGATGCGCCCTTCGAGAGGAGATTCGTCAAGGGGTGCATGATCTTGGATAAATCATATATGAATCAATGGTAAAAATCAACATACCCTAAGAACGATCTGATGTCTTTGACCGAGTTAGCCACTAGGTTCACTTCAATGAATCTTTTAAGGATCTGGACCAAATGCAGGAGTCACTCATCGAAAGATTTACCAAATACCGAGAAATCATCTATGAAGACCTCAAGGTAATTACCTACCATATCGAATAATATGGCTAACATGCACCACTGAAAAGTGGCAGGTGAGTTGCACAGCCCAAATGGCATCCTGTAGAACGCGTACGTTCCATGGTGGCAGGTAAAGGTGGTCTTTCCCTGATCTTTGGGATGAATTGCCACTTGATTGTATCTGAAGTACCCATCCAGGAAATAGAAAAATCGATTTCCCGCCAGTCTCTCAAGAATTTGATCAATGAACAGATGCGAGAATGATCTTTCTTCAGGGAGGCATTCAATTTCCAATAGTCTATGCAGATTCTCCAGGAATTCACAATATGAGTTAGGATGGTCTCTCCAGATTAGGTCGTAATCACGATGAGCCCTACCTTCTTTGGCACAACTTGGATCGGGCTCACCCAGCGGCTATCAGAGATCAAGTAGATGATACCTAATGTAAACATGTTTGTATTACATAAAATGTCTATTTATGCATGTTCTTAAGCATAGAATTGCATTACATACTATAAATATTGCATAGCATGCATCATCTTGCATTTAGATTAGTCTAAATAAAATGGAAGTTAATTGTCTCCTTTTAAGGTCAGGGACAGGGAGACTATTTATCGGGGCCTCTGATCGAAGATCCAACTGTATAGATCTAATCAGGGCGACGATTGGAGCTCAATGACTCCAAGATCACCCTAATCAGATATCTGTAGAATCAGATAGAGACTGAGGAACCCTAGAAGATTAAGGTCCAAGATGGTGGTAATCCACACTTCAGACGACAAATCTGACTGCATGGATGGATTCGGATCGATGATCGCAGCCTAACAACGCGAAAATTGACTCAATCCAATACCCGTGGCACCATCTACATCACCCAGAAGATGCACGGCCAAGATGGTGCCACGTGGTGCCATCTCGGCCGCCCAACCAGCCGCACACAACCACTGAAGCCTTAGCGCCAATGCCTCTCCACCGTTGGATCGAGATCCAATGGTTGTGAATCGCCCGTGCTTAAGTTAGGCGCTCAACGTAAATGCACCCACAACGCATTGGTCAAGTGCCTTAACTTAGCATTAAGGCGTGGGTTCGAGCCGCAAGAAGCTCTCGGATGAAGCGGGCGAGCGGGCGCATTCGACTACATGATGGAGATCGGGCGACTTTGCATGCCCAATCGGATCCACGTGCCATCTGACGGGGCGAGGCAACGCGACATCGCACCGCACACCTCATCGCATGCGATGAGGTGTGCGGTTGAGGCAGGCAGGGATGCATTCTCAGCCATTCAATCTCATGATCGAACGGCCAAGATTGAAAGATCGTGGATAAGCATTGAACGTTGGGAGGTGAGCGGGCGTGCACCCGTCGCACACTGCGGCCACGTTCAAGCCTTTAGTGAAGGATTTATCCGTCACTAATGATCCTGAATTAATGATTTTCAACATAAAATGGCCAAATTACCCTCACTCCTTGCAACTATAAAAGGAGACCCCTCCATACGAAATTCTCATCCCTTCCTTCTCTTCTCTCCCTCTCCAAAGCTCAAGAGAAGCTTGTGCCACACCCAGGATGCTCCTCGAGAGATAAAGTCATTTTCACCCTCATTTTGGAAGCGGATCCCACGATGACAATGATGTGCTACCCCATTCTCGTTCTTCCTGCCTCGACCTCCTTCTTCCCACTCCATCCTTCATCTTTCAGGCGTCATCCTGTCCGACTCGTCCTCCAAGCGATCGTCGATGAGGATAACTTCTCTCTCCCATTCCTCTTTCCAGCTTTCTAGAGTAGAATTTTCCTGCTTTCTAGTGTAATTTCTCACTGGTTTAATTGTTTAAACATTTTGAAATATTAAGTGAATGTTTTCTCTCTCTCTTATTCTGATTATTTATATTACTTCATTGTAATTACTCCGCTTTTCAACAAAAACCCTAAAAAAAATATAATTGCGAATTTAGATCGACGTAGCCGCCCTGAGTTCAACCCGGGATTTCTATTACAGTATAAATTTTATTTGTTGAACATGAAGTCTTCGCTTTCAAACTACAATGATAGGTTTTCAAAACAAAATACGATAGCATAGTGCTTCGTAGCTTCAACATTTTTGCGTTGTTGTTGGGGAAGCTACGCTCTTTGATTTTTTTTCGTGTTTTCCAACTTACAAACCATTTACCTCACTTCTCTCCTTTCTTATTGTGATTGCAGGTACTCTTTTGAGACGAGCAAAAGCGGTAGATTGGAGCAAAGTGCTGTTGAAGGTTCTGTAAGTTTTTCCCCACCTCCCACCCATTAGTTTTCATTCTACCATGTAATAACACAAATATAAATCAACCTAGGTATTCTTATAAACTCTAAGGTTAGTTTTGTTTATTTGTTTGACACCTACACCAGCCTCAACCTCCACATTTAAAAAGAAAAATTAAAAAAAACTCACAGAGGTACACAACCTCATCTGATTTTCAAACTCAACCGGTAAACCGATCTTTGGAATCGATACACACATCCAAACACATAATTGAGTAGAAATCAAATTAGGTAATCACTTGTGTGCCTAATTAAGTTGTGCAACAGGCCAATTATTTGAGTTGATTGGGCCGCACCACTTCAATTAAAATCAACTCATCAAGTAGCTGCCGCATAGGTTCAACTCTTAGGGATTTACCAGGCACTCCACATTCTTTTAAGTTTCAAAGGAAAACATCTTCACTTGTGCTTTCAAAACCTGTTGTGCCAACAAAACTTGTTTGAAAATACCTAAAGTTGAATCCTAAAAGCTACTAAGCAAGATTTAAATCCTAAAATTCATCGCATCAAAAATAATCTTGCTTGAAAAACACTTGTTGTGCACCCACACATAAATCAATCAATCATTAAGGGCACCCAGATAAAGGGCCCATCACATTCCAAAGCACATTCAAACCTATCCCTAAATAAAATAGAGTAGACATTGGCCTTAAGGATTCGACTCGCTCTTCGGAGCCCAGAACGAGATTATTTTCAATTAGTCTGTTTCTAGTGTTCAATATGATGTCTAGCTAGGGGAGTAGAATCAAACAATCGTGTCTAGGGGGTACACTAGGAACCAGAGGCGCAAGTTGAAGGAAGAACCTTCTCCCCAATCCCTCCTTCTAACTGGTTGGATTGAACAGACAGAAGTAGATCAAATCCTTTCTTTATCTCAAGACAGGTTCTGGGAGTCTGTAGATCTTTAGGCTAGCCTACTTAAGGATAGGTTTCATTGTTTGTATTGCAGGGCACTTTTCTTCCTCCCGTCTGTCATGAATCCTTCCACATTTTATGTACCTTCTCGCTCTTTCCCTCCTGTTATGAGTTATCCTCAACATGACGATTATCCCAACTCATACTGTAATCAACCATCGATTAGTTGGGATAACTCGGATTGGGGATACAGTTTCGGACCTCCGTGTTTAGGATCTAACCCTGAACACCATTATTATGATTTCTATCCTTCTCCGAGCCACATTGATTATGGATCGCCACCCTTCCATGGACAACCGAATACGATCTACAATCAAGGAGGATACACTGATTCTTACCCATCCTCTGATTACACTACTTTAGGTCATCATCACCTTTTAAATAATCCGAAATGACCTATTATCAGGAAGGGTATCACGAATCTCAATTCGTTAACTCCTCTGCACTAATCCCAAACCTACCCAACCCTAAACCAAGTCATTTGGTTCAGGTTAATTAGGTTCAAGATAAGGTTTTGGCTAACTTGAGGAATACCATATAATCTTTAGAAGTTCAGCCAATACCTTGCATTGAAAGATTGGTGCCCCTGATTGAGATGATTGATGATTTGAACAAGTATTTGTTGGATTGGCTATAGGATGTTAAGGATAAGAACCCAGATGAGTTTCTACTTAGGAAGTTAACGAAATTGAGAATGAGATTTGTGGTTGCTTTAGTTCACTCGTGGGACAATTCCCAGGATGAGCCCCCTTTAGGAGAGCCTATGTCAGAACATGCTCAGGCACCTGTTGGAGGGGACACATGTTACGAGGCTGACTAGATTGAATTAGAGCAACCAATTAAGGATGATCCAATTTCTTCACTTGAAATCCTTGAGCCGGGGTACGAGGAAACCTATGTCTCCATGGATCAGAAAGTGACGGATGATTTTGGGACATACATCAATACAGATTTAGATTTCTTTGAGTCTGAGGGTGAAGAATCAAGTTGCAAAGTCTCACGTGAGTTTACAGAACACAATTTCTGTGAGACGATTGGGCCTGAGGAATCTGATAGGTCATTTGATAGCTCAATAACTGAGGAAACTGATCTTATTGGGGCTTATTAACGGGGCGAAATTGATTTTAAAAAGATGTTCGTTGCAGTATAAATGAAATTGCCTTGAAAATAAATAAGAATTTATTACTCAAAAACCTAGGTATCCAAGGTCGAACACGGAGAGCAAATTGGTATTTAAAAACTAGAATCACAACTTCCAACTTTATAAAATGCAATGACCAATCCAATCAATGTTATGAAGTAAAAATGAGGTCAATGTATAGAGAAGCTCAAAAATATCAAGATGGACGTCTGATGCAAAAATCAGACATCTTAAGTATCTGATGCTACAATGCTTTCTCTATTCTTCCTCTTCTAATTTCTAACTTTGGCTTCTTATTTCTCTCTTCTTTCTCTTTTTCTGCAGCCACTCTTCTTCTTCTGCCTTTTTCTTTCTTCTTTTTCTTCTCTTGTTTCCTTAGCTTTCCTCTCTTTGGCCTCCTTCTTTTCTTCTTTCTTCAGCCTCTTCTTTCTCTACCCTTGGCTTCAATTTCTTTTTTGCCTTTGCTTTTCTTCTTCCTTGCCTTCTGCCTTTGCCTTCAAGTCTTCCTTAGCTTCTTCCTTAGCCACTCCTGACTTCAGCTTCTAAGTCCTTCAGCAGCTGTCCTTAGCTTTCCTTTGCTTCCTCAGCTCCTTCTTCTTCCTTTCCCTGCACAGCACAAAGCAAAACCTACCCCTACCCTCCCCCGCGTCACTCTCTCTCTATTTCGCTCTTAGGTTCACTCTCCCAGAGCTGGGTAATCAGGTCGGGTTTCGCATGCCCGGGTCCAGGCGCACCGGCATGGGTGATGCACGAGGAGTGCAAGGTATATGGGTTGGGCACCAGGTTCACGTGGGTGTGTGTCGCGGATGAGGCAGGCGTGGGTGAGGGACCTCACCCCGTGTTACTTGAGGCGGTAAGATAGAAACACAAAAATAATAAAAAGCACTTACCTCACTCCTGCGTTTCCGAGGTAGGACTAAAGTTCCACCCGCTTCTTCGCATGCCCGCAGGGAAGACACTCGTCCAATTGAGGCAGCTGCAATCGCGGACGCTTCTGATTGCCAGTTGTGGAAGGTTCACAGGAGGGTTCCGCACACCTGGGATGCTTCTACCTGGAGTGGGATGACCTGGAGCATGCAAGCTTGCTGCTTCACGCCTTCGCTAATGGCAGTGAAGGCTCAAAACCTGAAACACACTAATATGGCCTTGTGGCCCTATCAAATGCCTTGGGAATCTTCGTCGTGTCACGACGAAGGTGAGATGGTGGTTGGCTGGCCTCAAGATGGCCTAAGTATGCATGCCTAGGTCTCTCTGTGGTCATGAAGGTGCGTATGTTCGGTGGAAGTGTAGGGTGTGTGTGGTGGTTGGTGAAGGGGCGGAGGATGATCAGTGAGTGATGGCGAAGGTGATGAGGTAGGTGGCGAGGCGAGTGGAGTGGGGGAGTGACGGATTTGCCTCGTCGGTGGTCGGCCGGAGATGAGGGAGACGGAGGTGGATAGTAGCTATCGAGGGGTGTTTTATGAAATTGAATGAGGGAAAATGAAGAGTAGAGGGAGAGGAACTTATTTGCATGTAGTTGGATGAAGGGGAGGCAGAGGGGATGAGCGGCGCGTATGTGCCATCATCAGGGAAGAAGACCCTAAGGTGAGGATGACGGCAATGAGGAAGGGGTCGGAGAGGTGCGCACTGGTACGATGCGATGTGGAAGAGCAAGGTTGAGATAACTTTGCCACTGGTATTGTGGTAAAGCGATGAGAGGGGGGAGGAGGGATCGTCGAAGCTTGCGGCCAGTTGGCCGGAGACGAGGAAGGAAGAAATTTGGGGGAATTCTCAGGCCAATTCAAGCTTAGAAGATGCGGCAAGGACCGGGGATCCTTTCATAGTTGCTGGTCGAGCCCTTTGTGCTTGGAAGGCAAGCCTCCAAGTGCAAAGATCTTGCCGAAAATGGAAGGTGCGCAAGACATCCAAATCTCTCGTGTGAACTCCAATCTTGGGATCCTGTTCAGATGGTGGAGAAATCCTCAGAGAATCTCCCTTCTAAATTTGGGAGGAGATCTCTGAGGATTCGGGGAGATATCCTCCTCAAATCCTCGTCGGAGTGGGATCCCTCTGTTGTAATGGCAGAGGGACCTGAATGTAAGGGTGGAGAGGAAGTTAGGGGGCTTTGCTCAAGGGTTTTCAAAAGTTAGGGGCTAGAATGTAATTCGGTGGACCAGTTCGCAAAGTAGGTCAAGATGACATTTTCTTAGGCCCAAATTTTGGTACAAACCTAATTTGGACCTAAGGAATCCAATGGTAAAGTTGGATTTTAGGTTTGACTACATTTGACTAGACATTTTGCAAAAAAACCCAAATTAGGTCAAATACCGAGCTAGGACGCCTATCAAGGTCAAAATAGGTTTCAAAGGCCAAATTGAAGTTTCTAAACACTAGGGGATATTTTTCCATGAATTTTAGAGGATTTAGTTGATTTTTATCCTGACCAAAACCTTGTGAAATTGAGTGAGTTTGTTTTAGGGTTATAGAATGTCATTTAATTCTTAAATCTCACAATAACCCTTTTCTGACTGAATCATCCCACTTTTCCTTTTATTAAGTCCAATTGACCTATGTTTAACCCCTAAGAAATCCCGTTGATGTACCGCAATGGTAAAATTGTAGTTTTATCCATTAGTTCTTGTTTCCTTCCCAGAACAGTAATCCCTTGAACTAAGCCTTCCTTTAGGTTATGTAGGAGCTTTTGTTCACTTTCTTAGGTAAAAATGAGCTAGTTAGGGCTCATGATGAGGTTCTCATCATACCACCATGCCTAGATTTTGCTAGTAACTTAGCAAAATTTCAAGGTTTTAACATCTATTCTTCACCATGAGTTTCTTTCATCAATTAAGATAAGTGCTTTTTCTTTTTATTTTGTGATTAGGTCAGAATGCCGATAATAGGCCTAGAGGTACTCAAGTACCAACCAAAATCTGGACCTGACCAACTTTAGCCTCAATCCTCCGCGAAGGTTTTTAAGGCTCGCAGAAACTATCCTAGGGTTTGTTGGACTCCGCGGTTAAAGCACCCGTGCTTGAGACATTTTTTGCCTAGGTTCAATTTGTAGTGCGTTTTTGTAAGAGAGAGACAGAGGATTTATTTGTTTGGAGAGTTTTCTCTCTCTTTTCTTTTTATTTCTAGCTTCGCATTGGCTTCTCAACATGGTCTGTATCAGATTCCTCGTCCCCATCATCAATCCTCAAAGGTCCCTGGCAATCGATGCTTCGTGATAGCACCACCCATGGCAACCCCCAGAACCTTGGCTTTTGAGATTTTGAGATAATCCCGCCCATGACGTTCCGTGGTCGAATCCAGACCCTGGCAATCGACATTTCGTGATAATGCCACCCATGGTATCTGAACCAGCAGAGTGCTTACATGCCCCCAGTAGGAATGTAAATATCCTAAGAGACAAGCACCGAGGAGACGATATGCTATTACGCATCTTCGAGGGAAATTTCCAGCCTTTCCGTGCTGGGAACTCATCCAAATCAACTTGTGTTGATCAGCCACTCCTAATCTAGGCAACTTTTTCAAAACATTAAAATGCTTTTACGTGATTTTGATACTTATGCACACTGAACCAGACTGTGTGTGGATTGGGGTGCTTAGGTTACCGAGTCCCACAAATCGAAGGTCAGTTAACGAGGCCGAATACTCCCTAAGCCTTAGAACTAATACTTAATCTTCGCATTTTCCTCAACCTCTTGAGGAATATCTAGATCTTAGCGGGTACTTGAATTTTTAAGCCTAAGAGTCTAGCTCAAAAGGCCTAAAGTTAGCATTCCTACTAATCACTTTTTGTGTCTCCTTAGAACTTTTTTTTCATTTTTCTTTTTTTTCTTGATGTGGTCTAGAACTTCAGTTAATCTCTTAATCTTTTACTAATGACTATTTCAATTTTTCCATTTTGTGCTCCTTTTTGGCATTTTGCTCTTTTCCTCATGTTTTGTATAGCCCAAAAATTTTCTCTCAGTTTTTTTTTTGTTCTTTTTTCAAGATTTTTCAATTTTTTGTGTTTTTTGTGATATGTGATTTTTTTGTTGAAACCTTTTCTTGAAATGAGTTTTCATGACATTTTTGCACTTTCATACCCCCCATGCCTACAATATGCAATGTCCCTATTGTAAATTAGGTGGGTTCGAATTCAGCTTAGTTCATGCATTAGGATAGGTGTTGGGTGGGCAAATGGGTCGAGGTAACTGTTGCAAACGATTTCTAGACTCGAGTATGGGTACCTGAGGTGGAGTCGGTTGTTCTAATGGATGAACCCTAAAGTGCAATATGAATTTAGCATAGAAATGTCAGGAAAGGTTTCAGGTTTTTCAAAGAATGACGAGTTGCCTCCCGTTAAGCGCTAAGTTTTACGCCATCGGCTAGGCGCAATGAGCTCAGGGAGAATGGAGGATAAAGGATGACTCAGCCAAATCTGTATTAGTCATGTCAATGAACGGTTTGAGTCTCTGACCATTCACGATGAAGGGTTCGGAATCGTGGCTGAGTGGACTGATCTCAACAGCTCCATTTCCAAAGATTTGTCAGACTAGGTAGGGTCCAATCCACTTAAATTGTAGCTTTCCTGGGAATAATTTGAGTCGGGCATCAAAGAGTAGAATCTTTCGACCAGGATGAAAGATCTTTCTAGAAATGTGCTTGTCGTGAAAGGCTTTAACCCGTAAATTGTAAATTCACAAGTTCTCGTACGCGTCGTGGAGTAATTCATCGATCTCGTTCATTTGAAGCTTTCTATGGGTTCCATCCTTAGAAAGATCTAAGTTGCAATTCCGTACTACCCAATAGGTTTTATGCTCCAATTCGACAGGGAGGTGACATGCTTTCCCGTACATCAGTCTGAAGGGAGACATACCTAATTGGGTCCTGTGGGCGATCCTATAAGCCCACAAAGCTTCCAGAAGCTGGGATGACCAATCCTTCCTTTCAGGTCGAACAGTAACCTGGAGGATTTTCTTGATCTCTCGATTTGATAGCTCAGCTAGACCATTAGTTTGGGGGTGGTAAGGAGTAGAGATTCGGCGTGACACCCCGTATTTGGTCATCAGTGACCTGAATTTAGCGTTTGTGAAATGGGTCCCTCCATAGGAAATTATTGCGCGTGGAATCCCGAACCTTGAGAAGATGTTTTGATGAATGAATTTGATAACTTTGTGATCATTGGTTTGAGTCAGAATGGCTTCGATCCACTTGGACACGTAGTCAACAGCGAGTAAGATGTATTCGAAGCCATCCAAAATTGGGAAGGGTCCCATAAAATCAATCCCCCAAATGTCAGAACTCTCGCATAGCAGAATTTGTTGTAAAGGCATCATGTCTCAATGGCTCATGTTTCCCAAGGTTTGGTAACGGGTACATGCCTTACAATGATTGTATGCATCCTTGAAAATTGTGCGCCAGTAAAAGCCACACTAGAGGACTTTAGATGCAGTTTTATGTCCTGAAAAATGTCCACCGCATGCCTGCTCATGGCAGAAAGAGAGTATGTCTTTGATTTCAGCTTCTGTGACACACCATCGGATAATTTGATCAGCACTAATGCAGAATAAATACGGGTCTTCCCAAAGTAATACTTGGCATCGAAATGCAATTTGTCGTTCTTGACCTTCAGCCAATCGGATGGGATCTAATGTGATGCCAAGTAGTTTACTATGTCAGCAAACCATGGAAGCCCTATATCAATAGTCAAGAGGTACTCATCAGGAAAGTATTCCGTGATGGGTTTGGAAGGGTCAATGATCTCAGAAGGAAGGCAGGACAAGTGATCAGCTACCATGTTCTATTTTCCCATTTTCTTGTGAATCTCGAGGTCAAATTCCTGCAACAATAAGATCCATCGAATTAATCGAGGTTTCACATCCTTCTTTGCAAGGAGATGCCTCACAGCAGTGTGATCCGAGTAGATGATAACATGGGAACCCAGGAGGTATGATCTGAATTTTTCTAGGGAAAATACTACAGCCAGTAGCTCTTTCTCAATAACCGTGTAGTTACGCTAAGCCTCGTCAAGTGTTTTGCTAGCGTAGTAAGTGACCACAGGTTTCCCATCAATTTTCTGCCCCAAAATCACTCCTAGAGCGAAGTCAGATGCATCGCACATGATCTCAAAGGGTTGAGACCAATCAAGGGATTATAGGATCGGGGCTTGGGTAACTCAGGCATGAAGGATCTCAAATGCTTGAGTGCATTCCTTGGAGATTTCGAAAGGCACATCCTTGGAGAGAAGAGTAGTCAGGGCGCGTGCAATTTTTGAAAAATTAGGGATTAATCGACGGTAAAAATCGACATGCCCCAGAAAAGATCGGATGATCTTGATCAAGCTAGACATAGGGAGTTTGGAAATCAAGTTAACCATGGCTCAATCGACTTGGATGCCTTTCTCCAAAATTAGATGTCCCAAGATGATTCCCTCAGGCACCATGAAATGGCTCTTTTCCCAAGAAAGAACCAGATTCACGTCAATGCATCGCCTGAGTATTTCAACCAAGTGCTGGAGGCAATCGTCAAATGATGCTCCAAAAACTAAAAAGTCATCCATGAAGACTTCCAGATAATCACCTACCATATCTGAGAATATGGCAAGCATGCACCGCTGAAATGTTGCGGGTGCATTGCAGAGACCGATCGGCATCCTTCAAAACGTTACTTCCCGAAGGGGCAAGTGAACGTGGTCTTTTCTTGGTCCTCTGGATGGATTGCCACTTGGTTATAACCGAAGTACCCATCAAGAAAGCAGAAGAACCTATTTCCTGCTAGTTTCCCGAGGATTTGATCAAAAAATGGTAGTGGGAAATGGTCCTTCGTGGAGGAATTGAGTCTTCTGTAATCAATGCAGACTCTCCACGAGTTAGCTATTTGGGTCAGTACGACCTCTCTGGTTTCAGTCGTGATGATGGTGAGTCCGACTTTCTTAGCCACAACCTGGATTGGACTCACCTAACGACTGTCGGAGATCGGGTAGATGATCCCTGCATCTAACCACTTAATGATCTCCTTTTTCACGACCTCCTACAGATTAGGGTTTAAACATCTCTGCATTTCTCGTGAAGGTCATGCACCCTCTTCTGTGTAGATTCAATGTGTGCAATAAGAGGGGCTTATGCCAGTCAAGTCATCCAGAGTCCATCCAATGGCTCTACGATGTTGCTGGAGAACAGTAATCAGATGGGATTCCTGGTCAAATGTGAATCGGGAGTTGATAATTACAGGAGATGTCTGATTGGAACCCAAAAAGACATACTTCAGATGGTCGGGAAGGGACTTGAGTTCCAGGATGGGATTATCAGCAGTAGTGGGCGGTTTAGGGTGTGTATCAGGGACAAGGGTAGGAGTCATGGGTGTGTCTAGATCAGGTTCAGACTCCTCTATTTGCGGGTTTTGATCTTCTGGTGGTTGATAGGGGATAATAAGGTTATCCTCGGTATGTGGTTCATCAACCATGGCTTTAATATCACATATTTGTTCTATAACCCCGCAATTGATCCCATGTTGGGCCTTAAAGATGTCAATCTTTAGAGTTTGGTTCCCAAATTTTAATTCTATTTAGCCCTCCTCACAGTTTATGTTGGCCCTAGCAGTGGCCAGAAAAGGTCTCCCTAGTATAATCAGTGTATCCCTTGGGTTTTCTGGTGCATCCTAATCTAGAACTATGAAATCTACCGGGAAGTAGAAATCCCGTACCCTAACAATGACATCCTCGAGTATTCCTTTAGGTGACTTGATGGATCGATCGGCTAACTGCAATGTCACCTCAATTGGCTTAAGCCCAGACTCTTCAAGGTGGTCAAAGAGGGATGTAGGTATTAGGTTTATGGAGGCACCTAAGTCTAACAATGCTCTGTCGAATTGGGTTTCACCAATTTTACACAAAATCAAGGGAGTACCTAGATATTTAGCCTTGGGTGGGAGTTTACTCAAGATTACAGAGTTGGCTTACTCTGACAATACGATCAGACTCCCACTTTTGGTTCGCGGCTTACGCTTGGGTGTACACATGTCTTTCAAAAATCGTGCGTAAGCCAGTACGTGGCGGATTGCATCCATCAAGGGGATGTTTATCTGGACCTGTTCAAAGAGCTTGACCAGATCCTCCTCAGGAGCCACAAGTTTGGTTATCCTCTTTCCCTTGGTCAAGGCCTTAGGAAATGAAACCCTGGTTTGTTCCTCTAGAATATGTCTAGGTTCTTGATCTGGGCTAGGGGTATCCTGGATAACTATCCTAGGGCTTCGGTTACTACCAGTCTTGGAGTGGTTTGGATAATGTGGGTCTTGGGTTGCTTTACCACTACGAGTTGTTACGAAGTTTAATCTTGCCTGGTTTTGGTTTGGGTTTGGTAAGATGGGTGACTGCTGCTGAAATCCCGCATAAGATGTCGAAGCTTCCATCCCGTCGGGTGATGGAACAAAAGGGGCCTGATAAATCATATGTGTGTGGCGTGGATTTGGGTTCATAACATGCCTCTAGGTCAGCACATTATTTGGGTTTGGCAGAGGTTGCGAAGGAAGGGTGCCAGGTTGGGGGGAATTCACCATCTTGGCAAGTTGATTGCGAACCTCTGTGATCTCGTCATTGTGCTGTTTCTGCATTGCCGCATTCATTTTCTGAATGTCAGCCAATTCTTGAAGGATAAGAGTCATTTGATCTTGGTTTGGCCCAGATTGATAGGTGAGGTTGGGCCGAGGCTGAGGTGGCCGATATGGACGAGGAGCTTGTGGACGAGGTTGATAAGGCGGTCTTTGAGTCTGAGAATTTCCCGTCCACTGGAAGTTGGGATGATTTCACCATCCAGGGTTGTAGGTATTGGAGAATGGGTCATTCTAGATGGCATTGAGGTCCTCGCAGATCTAAGGAGCCTTAGGAAAGTCAGAATATGAGGGTTCAAAGTTCCCCCAACTAGAATAGAGTGGATCGGTGGTCCCTCCGGTCTGAGAGTCAAACAGGGGTGGATACGGGTCTATCCCCTAAAAAGATTGGTGATGGATGTTCTACACAGTTTCCCTCTCAAGAGGTAGCCGTGCAAAAGAGTTCTGCGTAGAGGTGGCTTGCTGCAGATGCCGAGTCAGCTCGTCCACCTTCTTCTCTATGATAGAGACCTTGTCCAACCGACTGGCCATCAGTTCCAAGTCGACGGATGTGGATAGGTCCTGCGTCTCATGTGCTCCCCTGAGATTCGTCGATGCACAGGCATTCATCCGGTTGAATAAGCCCATGGAGTCATTATTGATGGAGTTCTCGCACATATTTTCGAGAATCACCCAAACCATGTCCTCATGTTGACCCATGATGTTTCCTCTGCAGGTTACATTGATGAATAATCGAATGTCTTCACGGAGTCCCTGGTAAAAAGACTGGACTTGTTCCCATTTAGGAACTCCATGATGGGGGCATATTCGCAAGAGATCTAAGCATCGATCCCATGCCTCATGAGGTGAGGATGACGGCAACAAGGAAGGGGTCGGAGAGGCGCGTGCTAGTACGGCATGATGCAGAAGAGCAAGGTGGAGATAACTCTACCACTAGTATTGTGGCAGAGCGACGAGAGGGGGGAGAAGGGATCGCCAAAGCTTGCGGGTAGTTGGCCGGAGATGAGGAAGGAAGAAATTTGGGGGAATTTTCAAGCCAATTCAAGCTTAGAAGATGCGGCAAGGATCGGGGGTCCTTTTTGTAGCTGCTGGCAGAGCCCTTTGTGCTTGGAAGGCAAGCCTCCAAGCGCAAAGATCTCGCTGAGATGGAAGGTACGTAAGACACCCAAATCTCTCAAGTGTTAGCATGAGAGATTTGGTGTAAATCCAATCTTGGGATCCTGTTCAGACGGTGGTGAAATCCTCAGAGAATCTCCCTTCCAAATCTGGGAGATCTCTGAGGATTCGGGGAGATATCCTCCTCAAATCCTCGCTGGAGAGGGATTCCTCCACTGTAATGGCGGAGGGACCTGAATGTAAAGAGTGGCAAGGAAGATAGGGGGGTCTGTGCAAGGGTTTTCAAAAGTTAGGGGCCAGAATGTAATTAGGTGGAGTATTTTGCAAAGTAGGTCAAGATGACCATCCCATAGTCCCAAATTTTGGTACAAACCTAATTTAGACCTAAGGAATCTAGTGGTGAAGTTGTATTTTAGGTTTAACCATGTTTGACTGGACATTTTCTACAAAAACCCAAATTAGGTCAAATACTGAGCTAGGACCCCTATCTTGGTCAAAATAGGTTTCAAAGGCCAAATTGAAGGTTTTAAACCCTAGCAAATATTTTTACATGAAATTTAGAGGGTTTAGTTGATTTTTATTCCGACCATAACCTTGTGAAATTGAGTGGGTTTGTTTTAAGGTTACATAATGTCATTTAATTCTTAAATCTCACAATAACCCTTTTCTAACTGAACCATCCCACTTTTCCTCTTATTAAGTCCAATTGACCTATGTTTAGGCCCTGAGAAATCCCGTTGATGTACTACAATGGTAAAATTGCAGTTTTATCCTTTAGTTCATGTTTCCTTCCCAGAACAGTAATCCCTTGAATTAGGCTTTCCTTTAGGTTATGTAGGAGCTTTTGTCTAATGGATGTAGACATAGGTAGCTCTAGAAGGTTCATTAGCTACCCAATTTCTGTTAAAATCGTCGAATAATGAGTTAGTGACAAGATAGTGTGTAGATGCTTTAGACTTAAGGTTCCCTCAAATCAGAGGGTGGGTTGATAAGTCGTGTACTTTTCACCCAAACTTATTTGCTCAAATTAAAATAGAATTCAGGTTGGCGAGGACTTTAAAAACAAATCCACATTTTAGTGGATACCCGAGCAGATTAAGCCCAAAGACCTGAAGGGTCTTTGTGTTCAGATCCTAATGTAATATTTCCTAAGATTGAAATTTTTCTTAAGCCTAAGTTCTCTTTCCTAATTCCATAATTTTTTTCATTTTTTTTCCATTTTTATTTTATATATATATATATAAATAAAAGAAAATAAAATGAATCTACAGAGTTGACGAATTAATTCAGGCATGAATATCCACCCCCCCATGCCTATCTAATGCAATGTCCTCATTATATTAAAAAGACATAAAACAGAGTGGAATAGAGTAGAAAGCACCTGAATTGCGTGAATGACGGGTCCGCTCTGAGATAAAGAAAAACTGTATATGCGCAGTGCCTTCAGCTAGGCACACTATACAAAGAAGAGAAATAAAGAACTCATAAGTGTAGGTCAAAATCAAAATAAAAAGATGAAACCTCTTACTTGCCAGCAGATGTCCACAAATTTGGATCAGATTGTGGTGCAGACCCATACCCCATAATCGAGAATATCTATGGTTCTGGATAAAAATTACCAAAAACCTAAAATCAGTATGCAAGCGGGGTTGGGCCTGCGATTTATGAGGATGCAACCCAAGACCAAAGAGTCGAGTTACAGAGAAATCAAGATCCAAAGGATAGTCAATGAATGTGTGCTTGGGTTGGACATCCTCAGAACAAATGTTGTAAGGGTCCTAATTTAATGATTTTAGCTTAATTGGAATCCTTAGACTTGGTCTTCTACTTCCTCCAGAGTTTGCTTCCCAAATCAAAATGTCCCAGTGATGAGTCCATTTTAATGGACTAATATTACACCTAAGTAACCTTAATTGTATCTTTTAGGTTTGTTAATAACTACATTAAGTTATAGAATGTTTGCATGCATCATGATTTAGGTTTACATCTATTCTATAACTTAATATGTAATGATTTTATGTTCTTTTTATGTGTAGGAAAAATATTTGGCAAAAGAATAAGGAGGGGAGGGTAAATTACCCTTTCAAACAATCGACGGCTGTTCTTTTCCCCATCCTCCGGGCACCCTCAACAACCGCCGGCTAGAAATAGCTAAGGGATTTGAAAATCCCTTAACTCACGCACACGCAAAGGAGAGGAGTTAAAGAGGAGGCGGAGAAAGGGGAGGAAGATCATCATCTAGAAACGGTGTAACCTGTGTGCACTGTGCACCAAGCCTGCACCTGCCATCACCACACCGCCCCACCCGCGCCCTTGCCAGATGCGCAGGTGCCGCACCCTCTCTCCGGCATAGCGCCTCCCTGCAGCCTGCACGCACCACCCCACCCGCGCCCGCAGGCGCTTCCTCCTTCCAGTGCAACCACCTTGCGCAACCGCACAGCACCTCTCCGCAGCCTGCAAGAACCGCCCTCGCCTCACCTGCACCCCTGTAGGCGCTTGCAGGGGCTGCACCGCCCTCGCCACCAGGCACCCGCTTCAGCGGAGGCGCTTCCTCCTTCCAACGACTATCGCTCCCGGCAGACACTACACGCCAAGCACCACCAGCACGTGCTCTTCTGCAGCGCTCATAGGGCTCTGCCTGTCACCACCGCCGGCACCTGGCATCACCGTGCCCCTCTCCAGCGCCAGCAGCCGCTCCACCCTCGCCACCCGTGCCCGCAGGCGATCCCCTTGCACTTGCCAAACCCGCACCAGCACAGCGCAACCACCTTGCGCACCCGCTAACACCGCAGGCCTGTTCAGGTGCCTCACCTCCGCTTCACCCAGCGCCTACAGTGACGCACCTCCACGCGCGCCTACGTGCTCTGCAGAGTGCCCGCGTGCCAATGTCCTCGCGTCTCCGCACATCTGCAGCATGCGCGGCAACAGCAGCTTCTCCACCGCCGTCGTTCATCTCCACCGGCCGGCCGCCACCGACCTCCTCGCAATGTGACACTGCCTCCATTGTGAAGCACTCATCGAGACACATCTCTACGTGCGACCTCGCCATCAGCCATTGACCCACGCTCGTGCACGGAAGAGAGAGGCAAAAACCTCTGTTTTTCATTCAATTAGTAATTACGAAAAATGCCATTGTCAAAGCTACTATTCATTTATTTTCTGAATTAATATATTGCAGTAAATTTGCATGGACACCCCTTGCTTAATTTGGAATCACATATAATTGATTTCTCCTTATGAATGACATACAACATGAGATATTGATTATAGTACATTGGTGTCATTAGTTAGGAGATTAATATTAACATTGTTTGCTATTACCAAGGTCATTATTTAGAATATTAGATTATGGTAATTTTGCATGTGCATCCTCATCTTCTTGATTAATTATCTATAATGAGAATTTATGCTAGAAATGAGAGCACTAGTTAGCATGCACCTCTATAAATATTCCCGATTCCTTGATGCATTATTACTCATTTTAATAGGCTAATTCCTCCCTGTGGAGAAGACCTAACTCTTCGTGGTTAGTTTTGAGAATTTAAATGTTTTGAAAAGCAATTTTCTACCACGTGATTAAATACGACACATCATTTTATATTAAAGTTTTCAACGAAAACGAAGATCGCTCTTTCACCCAGCTTCTATTCTCCTCATTCAGAATGTCAAATTTTGGGACCTCCTGCATATCAATCACCTCGTCCAAGCTCTAGAAGGTTCCCATCAAATCTTAGGTGAGTTGAATGGACGTAGAAAGCCACTCTTTAACCTTAAACTCAAAAAATCCAAAAAAATTAGAAAAGAAGAAAAAGAGAAAAAGAAATTTTTCTTTGAATAAAGTGAGGGCTTGAGGCAGTCTACATTTTGGCAGATATCCGGGCACTGTTATGCCTTTAAAAGTTTAGATCCTAAGTAAACATTTTCTTAGTGTTGAAAATAACTTATGCCCAAATAATCCAACCTAATTCTTTTATAAATAGCATGTAGTTTTTACTTGGGACAAGCAAAAGATAGGCAAGGGGGTGTGATGTAAACATGTTTATATTACATAAAATGTCTATTTATGCATGTTCTTAAGCATAGAATTGCATTACATACTATAAATACTGCATAGCATGCATCATCTTACATTTAGATTAGTCTAAATAAAAAGGAAGTTAATTATCTCCTTTTATGGTCAGGGACAGGTGACTGTTTATTGGGGCCTCGGATCGAAATCCAACTGTATGGATCTGATCAGGGCGACGATTGGAGCTCAACGACTCCAAGATTGCCCTAATCGGATATTCGTAGCATCAGAATGAGACCGAGGAACCCTAGAAGATCAAGGGCCAAGATGGCAGTAATCTACACTTTAGACGACAAATTCGACCGCATGGATGGATTTGAATTGACAATCGCAGCCTAACGATGCAAAAATCGACTCAATCTGATACCCGTGGCACCATCTACATCACCTAGAAGATGGATGGCCAAGATGGCACCACGTGGCGCCATCTCGGCCACCCAACCGGCTGCACACAACCGCTGAAGCCTTAGCGCCAATGCCTCTCCACCGTTGGATTGAGATCCAACAGCTGCGAATCACCTGCACTTAAGTTAGGCGCTCGACGCAAACGCACCCACAACGCATTGGTCAATCACCTTAACTCAGCGTTAAGGCACAGGTTCAAGCTGCGAGAAGCACACGGATGAAGTCGGCAAGTGGGTGCATTCAACCGCATGATGGAGATCGGGCGGTTGTATGCACCCAATCGGATCCATACGCCATCTAACAGGGTGAGGCGACGCGGCATCGCACACGATGAGGCACAAGGTTGAGGCGAGCGGGGATGGATCGAACGGCCGAGATTGAAAGATCGTGGATAAGCGTTGAACACAGGGAGGTGAGCAAGCACGCGCGCGTCGCACACTACGGCCATGTTCAGGCCTTTATTGACGGATCACTAAAGGTCCTGAATTAATGATTTTCAACATAAAATGACCAAATTGCCCTCACTCCTTGCAACTATAAAAGGAGACCACCTCCATATGAAATTCTCATCCCTTCCTTCTCTTCTCTCCCTCTCCAAAGCTCAAGAGAAGCTTGTCCCACACCCGGGATGCTCCTCGAGAGATAAAGTCAAATTTTTGCCCTCATTTCAAAACGGATCCCGTGACGACGACGACGTGCTGCCCCATTCTCGTTCTTCCTGCCTCGACCTCCTGATGAGTGGCTACTCATCATAGCTAAAAGGCCGAAATTAAGCTAGATACTAAGCAAAACAATATCAAATTAACACATAAAAAGGGTTAAGTGTGGGAATTAAAGAAAAGACCTAAAACTTTTAATGTGTGTTAAAATCTCCTAATTAGGTCACAAAAATAAGATATTCTGAAAATTAAAGAATAAATGATGATCCATGCATAAATTGAACACATAAACAAGTTTGAAAAGCCAAATCAGAAGTAAAATCAATGTCGTAAATGTTCAATTAAGCACATGTAAAAATTTGAAAGCAATTGGACATCATTTAGGCTTAGAAATAAATAGATTACAATTAGGTCCTTCATGCATTACATTTCTACCCTTCAAAACTCCTTCTTGGACCTATTTGCAAGCCGCAGGGACCCTTTTATAAGACTGCAGGGCCCTTCCAGCTGCTATTCTTCTCGCTTATGGGCCTGCATGCAAATGTTCTACCCCTTCTTCTAAGGGTCCGTCCGCAAATTTCCCCTTTATTTCAAAGAGAAGCCTGTGTTCTTCACGCTCACTGTAGCGCGCGAAGAACACAGCCATTCTCGACCGTCCATCGCACTTTTGATCTCGATCTGCGGCTGGATTCAAATGGAACCTTCGCGCGATTCGGTGCGTGCGTTCACCTCTCTTCCCAGATCTCATCTGACGGTCAGATCTCTCTCTTGACTCGCCGCGCGCTCTACCCATCTCATCCTCACCGCCGGCCTGATTCTGATTAACCTCACCCTTGCGATGATCTCAGTCACTGAGCTGCTATTTAAGCACCTCAGTGGTGTCGCGCGCGAGGGATCGCTCCCTCCTACATCTCTTAGCGATCAATTCTTCCACTCCAGTCTCTCCTCCTCATCTGGACCCTGATTTCACAGCCACCGGCTGTGGAATCATCGCCTGCTCTCGACCCTCCTCGTCGCTAAGGACCTCGTAGCACCTGAGGACGACCCTGGAGTCTCACTAGCAGACTCTTCCCTCCGCTGGAGTCACCCTCCTCCTTTCTTCCTCCTTAGCCGCCGGCTAAGGACCCATAGGTCCCATTCTTCCTGTTAGTTTAGTTTTTAATTCTGCACAAGTAGTGTTAGATTTAGTTTACAGTAGTTTAGAATAGATTTAGTTTTAATTGTTAGTGTTTAATGTTAGCTGTAGTTAGATTAGTCTTAGGAGTAGAATTAGTATTAGATCCCCTCCCTCACCTCCTCTGATCAGTCCAGATCAGAGGGGAAGAATCATCTGTTCATTAATCAATTTATCTCCCTCTTCATGTTTTGTTTTTCCACCATCCAATTCTGATTTATGTTCCTTTTAACGACGAATCTTTCATCTGTCACCCACACATCTGGACCCAATTCCAGATCTGATGGTGTACTGCCTCAGATCTGAAATTGGCGTCACAAGCACCATTTGGGGCTTCTCACTCACCCCATTTGTGTTCACAAAAGCCCCTTTTATTTTAGATTGATTGCCTCAGTTTGTCAGATTCACTTTAACATGGGTTTTGAAGAGATTTTGCTTTCTAAAATGTCTTGACAGATCTGACAAATTGAAGGGATTTTGGTTTTCCTTGAGGGCAAGGATTCTGAGAAGTTCTCTGGTGACAGAGAACAAATCAGAAGAGCCTTTCATGAATTTGCTTCTGCCTTGATCTAAATGCATTTGCTAGCTTTTATAAATTCCTTTAATGCATTCTTTTTCTGATTTGTCATTTCAGAACTGCCATACACCACCTGTTTGATAATTATTTTTGTATGGTGATTCTCTAACCTAAGGAGTTTTCCATACTCCTTAAGGTTGCAAGAAACTGGGATTGTATGTTTTTGGTTTTAATTGATTGAGTTAAGTCTTCCTTCATGCTGTCTATGGCATTAGGAAGACTAACTCAATGCCATTTGTGTTTTGATCTGAAATGATGCTTTTGATAAGGGCTTTTCCTTGTGGGTATTTGAACTGAATTCTTATGTGATTTTCGTGAGATTTATACCCTTATCAGATTTGGATTTCAACTCTTTAATTTTTAGTTTGTTCTGAATTTTCTCTTATTCCCAGTTATACAGTAAAATGCTGCAAACTGCAGCAACATTCCCCTCTTCTCTAAATTCTCCTCTTCTTTGTGAATGCTTTCCCCTTCTTCAAATGGACTAACTGCAGCAGCAGTTAGCCCATTTGACAGTGGCTGAAGCCACTGACACTGTTAAAACACCCTGAACAGTACATTCTCTTCCCTCTCCATCTTCTCTGACAGTAGCTTAGCTGCTGTTTAAAATGAAATAAAAACTTAATTAACCCTCTTTCCCTAAGTTCCTACTAAAACCTAATTATACATACTTAATTTCACACTGTAAATATACATATCCATACTATTATAACTATAATATACAGCCTGATTATGTACGTAGACATACATAGATATACTGTAAATACTGTATAAACTTGTACATAAATCTATATACATATGTAATCTATGTAAATATATGTATAAATACTGAACTATTATGTATGTATTTACTGATATATGTATATGTATATATACAGATTCATATGTACATATTCAGTAGCTATATTGTAGAATAAATTAGCTAAATTAATAATTTAGAGCTATAATTAAGTAAATAAATCTATAGACTTAGGTTAACATATATAGTAAGTAATTTAAGTTAGTTAAAGTACAATTATACCTAGTATAGCTTACTGTAACTTAGTTTTATTTAAAACACTCAGAACAGCTAGTTTAGCTTAAATAAAATAGAAATAAATTCGTAAATATACAATAAAAATATGTATAAAATACTTAAGTATGTAAATTGAATCTGTATAAGGTCAATTAGACCATTTATTAACTATTTTATAAGTAATTAACTATTTAATCACCTAAATCAACCTGTATAATCAGCCTAGTTTAGCGAATTTATTTATATAGTAAATATATTTAAAATTCAAAATTAATTAATCAATTATGTATTATTATGTAAATATTTTATTTACCATATTTTATTTTATTTTTTTTAATAATTTATGGCCCCCAAATCGAGGGCCAAAAACGCGCACAGACGCAGCTGCGTTTGGTTTCCAGCGCACGATGTGGCGCTGGAATAGCGCCACATCGTGGGCTGCAAACGAAACGCAGCATATAAATATAATTTATGTTATAACCTTACCAGTCGTCATGGCGCCGGGCGCCCGAAACTTCACCTGCCCCGTCTGATCCGATAACCCGATTCTGATATGTGCTGAATACTGAATGCGTGATTCCTGTGTGGGGCTGGGAGCCCGAGCGTGTGCGAACTTGTTGAAGGCGTTGGGCTGAGGCCCTGCGCTGATACGAAAACGTAATTAAGCACCTAATCTGAGATTAGGGCGCGCTTAGTAGAGGTCTGGTCCCACCCAAAGGGTGCTGTGTATCCCTCGAAAAGCGCGCCCGCTAATTTTACACTAAGGACTCCACCGCAGCCTCTGAAAGACTACACAGAACAAAATGAAAGGACAGACGACTTAAAAAAAAAAAGAGATAACACGAGATAACAACATAAAAGACTCTGTACATATGTAAAATTAAACCCACATAATTACTAACAGAATAAAACGACACTATAAATGTCGCTAAAGACCTCAGGTTGCTTCTTTAGGTTGTATATAGTGTTTCCTGAGATTTAGCGACGTTTATATCTGTCACTAAAACTGATATGTATGTCACTATAAATAAATGACTAGTAAGTTAAGTTTTTACACCATGGTATCCTAATGGAGTATGAACTAACATATTAGTGTTAATAGTATAACTTGTAAATACATAGTTTAGAGTATAATAATAGATTGTTTGATGCTTGTTCATAGTTAGCATTTTTGCAAGCACTTCTTAGTAACTAGGTAAACAAAACATTCATTCATTCTTTAAATGTAAAGTTTCTTTTTGAATAAGAAGACAATTTTGGAGATAATCAAAGAGTGACCGAATTAAATTCAATAAATTGCCTCCCAGAGAACGACCTGGAACAAAACCAGTAAAAATTAGATAAATAAGCAAATGATAATAATGGTTGTAATGACTGGAACTCACCCATACTCACCACTATACGACATCCTTAATGTTATATTGTACACCCTGTACTACAACGACATAATCAACAATTATTACCAATTTCAAACACAACAACCACACATCACAACCAACGCATCATTACCTCCTTCTTCCCGCTCCGTCCTTCGCCTTCCAAGCATCGTCCCATCCGGCTCATCCTCTAAGCAATCGTCGAGGAGGATAACTTCTCTCTCCCATTCCTCTTTCCCGCTTTCTAGAGTAGAATTTTCTTGCTTTCTAGTGTAATAGTTTTCCTGCTTTCTAGTGTAATTTCTCACTGGTTTAATTGTATAAACAATTTAAAATATTAAGTGAATGTTCTCTCTCTCTCTCTTATATTCTGATTGTTTATATTGCTTCATTGTAATTACTTTGCTTTTCAACAAAAACCCTAAAAAAAATATAATTGCAAATTTAGATCGACGTAGCCTCCTTGAGTTTGACCTAGGATTTCTATTCCGATATAGATATTATTTGTTGAACATGAGTTCTTCGCTTTCAAACTATAACGACAGGTTTTCAAAACCAAATACAATAGCGTGGTACTTCGTAGCTTCAACAATACCAGCGTCTAACCAGTCGATGATCGCTTTGTTCATGACCTATTATGATTCAGATTCAGTCTTCTCTGCATCTCTTGAGACGGTCGTGAGCCCTCTTCAATGTAGATATGATGTGTGTAATAAGAGGGGCTTATCCCAATCAAATCATCTAGAGTCCATCCAATGGCTCTTCAATGCTGCTCGAGAGCAGAAATCGACTTCATTTCTTGATCAGGTATGAGTCGAGAATTGATAATCACAAGAAACGTTTGATTGGAACCCAAAAAGATATACTACAGATGATCTGGGAGGGGTTTCAATTCCAGTACCGAGATATCAGCAGCAGGTGGGGGTTTGGGATAGGCCTCAGAAGATAAGGTGGAAGCTATGGGTAGGGCTGGATCAATTATGGGCTTCTCTATCTGTGGGTCAGGATCTTCTTGAGGTTGAGGATTGGGGATAATCAGATTTTCCTCTGTAATTGGGTCCTCAACCACAGAACTGATGTTTCATACTTCTTTGATCGCCCCACAGTTTATTCCTTTCTGGGCCTTAAAGATATCAATGCTCAGAGTCATGTTCCCGAATTTTAACTCGATCTAGCCCTCTTCACAATTGATATTCGCCCTAGCTATGGCTAGAAACGATCTCCCTAAGATGATTGGTGTGTTCCTCAAGTTTTCAGGAGTATCCATATCTAATATGATGAAGTCCACATGAAAGTAGAAATCTCAAATCCTAACTACAACGTCCTAGAGAAATTTTCTTCGTGACTTGATTGATCTATCAGTTAACTGCAAGGTCACATTAGTCGATTTGAGCTTAGTTTCCTCGAAATGATCTAGTAGAGAGATGTAGGGATCAGGTTTATGGAGGCTCCTAGTTCCAATAAAGCTCAATCAAATTCTAGGTCACCGATCTTATAGGAGATCAAGGGGGTGCCAGGATCTTTTACTTTCTACGGGAGTTTGCTCAAGATGATTGAGCTAACCTGCTCAGATAATACGATCTAACTCCTATCTTTGTTTCGAGGCTTATGCTTCGGTGTACATAAGTCTTTCTGAAATCGTGCGTAAGTCGGTACGTGGCAAATCGCATCCATCAAGGGGATGTTTATCTGGACTTGCTCAAAGAGCTTGACCAGATCTTCCTCAAGTGCCATGGGTCTGGGTTTTCTCTTTCCTTTGGTCAAGGCCTCAGGAAATGGAACCTCTGTAGGCTCCTCTAGGATTGGTTTAGGTTCTGGATCTGGGATAGGGGTGTCCTAGATAACCATCCTAGGGTTAGGCTCTGAACTATCAGGCTTAGAGTGGGTAGAATAAGGTGGATCCTAAGTTGATTTGCCACTCGAGAGGCAATAGAATTAAGGCCAACCTAGTTTTGGTTCGGAGTTGGCAAAATAGGTTGTTACTGCTGGTATCGTGAATATGATGTCGAAGCCTCCATCTCGTCAGGTGATGGACTAGCAGGGGCCTAATACACGTAGTGAGCCAGGCCCTGATTCGAGTTCATAATGCACCTTTAGTTCGGCATGTTATTCGAATTTGGTAGAGGTTGAGATGGGAGTGCACCAAGTTGTTGTGGCCCAACCATCTGTGCAAGCTGATTTCGAACCTCTGTGATCTCATCTTTGCACTATTTCTAGATAGACACATTGGTCTTTTGGAAGTCATCTAGGGTTTGTAGAATCAGAGTCATGTGATCTTCCCTTAACGGCCTAGATTGGTAATTTGGGTTGGGCTTAAGCTGAGTGGGATGATATGGGTGTGGTGCCTGTGGTCGGGGTTGCAATTAAGGTCACGAGTTCTAATGATTTCCCAACCACGTAAAATTGGGATGATTGCACCATCCAGGGTTGTAGGTATTAGAGAATGGATCATTCTGGAAGGCATAGAGATCCTCACAAATTTGAGGAACTCTAGAGAAGTCAGAATACGAGAGTTCAGAGTTCCCCTAACTAGAGTAGGCAGGTCTAGAGTTTCCTCCAAAACTAGAATCAGACATGGGCTGATATGGGTCCATCCTCTGGTGAGAGTGGTGGTAAATGTTACGCACAGCCTCCCTACCTGAGGGCGGTTGCGCATAAGTGTTCTGCTATGCGGCGGTGGCTTTGTGAAGATGTTGAGCCAATTCATCCACCTTTTTATCAATGATAAAGACCTTATCCAAGAGATTGGCCACCAACTCCAGATCGACAGATGCAGATAGGCCTTAAGTCTTGTGTGCCCCTCGCATGTTTGTTAATGCACGAGTGGTCATCTTATCAAACACACCCATAGATTCGTTGTTTACAGAGTTCTCGCACATGTTCTCAAGAATCTCCCAAACTGTATCTTCATGCTAACCGATAATGTTCCCACCACAGGTTGCATTGACAAAGCATCTGATATCCTCACAGAGTCCATGGTAAAATGATTGGACTTGTTCCCACTTAGGAACTCTGTGATGGGGGCATTTCTGCATGAGATCAAAAAGTTGTCCCATGCCTCAAGAAGTGGTTCTCTTGCGCTCTGCATGAACTGTGTGATCTGGTGCCTCAAAGCATTCGTCTGACCAACTGGGAAGAATTTCTTTAGGAATTCAGATTGGAGTTTGATAGCAACAGATTTGCACGTGGAAAGAATTGGATTTGGAAAACCCGTCGTCGTAGTTTGATTCGTGAGAAAATCCGTCGATCAGATAAAATTTATAACCAAAACTCAAAAAGTAAGTCGTTGGTCGAACACGGGGAGGCGAATGTTTGGTTTTGAAAATTTTGCATTTTGCTTTTTATTTATTTTTGTCATTTTTATCTTTCTAATTGTTTTGGTATTTTTAATAGAGCAAGAGATTAGGTTGATGAATTCTAGCTAATCTACTTGCAAAATATAAAGGAACGAGAGACAGAAGAATAATCATCCATTTATGAATAAATGTTACAACTACGAAAGTAGAAAAACTACACTACAAAAGTGAAAAGATAGAAAGAGGTGAGAGAATCCCCCTCGACGATCGCTCGTAGGATGACTCACTCTGACGTCGCCTAGAGGAAGGTGGTGAAGAGCAGGATGAATGAGGATGGAGTAGGAAAATGGAGGGTTGGGCAAGACGACGTCACGATGAGGATCTTCTTCCTGAAGAGAGGTGAGAAGACAGCCACGAGATGGTCCACGAAGGGGGATCAGAGGCAGGAACAAATATTTGCTTTCTACTCTAGAGGAGCATTCCAGGCTTGGGACAAGCTCTCTCTAGAGCCTTGGAGGTGGTGAGAGGAAGAAAGGAAGAGATGGTTTGGAATGGAGCGAAGTAGGTCCTTTTATAGTGGAGAGACAAAATTGTTCATGGGCAATTAGTGACGGCTATAATCGTCGCTGAAGATCCACCCAACTATCATTGAAGATCCGTGCCCTTCAATTCCTTTATTGGCGCACGCATAGCACAGGCCATTAGTGACAACAACAAGCGTCACTAAAGGCCCGCCCAACTATCGCTGAAGATCCATGCCCTTCAATTCCTTTGCTAGCGCCGCACTCAATTGGCCAATTGGGGGGATGTGGGAATTCAAACCCACGCCCCTCCATTGAGAGCCCACGCCTCCACCATTGCGCCAAATCGTCTAAATGGTCACGCAGACGTCATAAGGCACGCGGTGGAGGAGAGCTCTCACTAGTTGGATCAAGATCCAACGGCTGAGAATTGATGATGAAGATGATGAGGGGGTGCCTCCCAGTTGCTGCTAGCTGGCGTTGGGCAGCCTGGATGGCGTCATGTGATGCCATCTGGGTCGTCCATCTTCTGTCTGTTACAGAGGGTGCCATGGTGCTCAGATAAAGATGATTTCCACGTTGCCGAACTGCGATCGTCGCTCTGGATCCATCCGTATGGTCAGATTTTCCATCCAAAACCCGTATGGATATTGCATTGCCCCCTGGCCGTTGATCTTCCTTGGACTTCATATGATGCTACGGGAATCCAATCTTGACGTTTTTGGAGGCGTTAGACTCCGATTGTTGTCCTGATCAGATCCATATGATTCGATCGTCCATTCGAGGCCCTGAAATAAATCTTCTTCTCTCCTAATCATAAAAAGGTCCTAATTAACCTAAAATATATACAACTACTCTAAATAGAGAATGATTCATGCTATGGAATATTTATAACATGAAATGCAAATCTAAGCCTAGGAACATGCATGATTAGGCATTTTAACCTAAATAGATGTCTCTCTATCATAATCCCATGCCTATCTTTTGCTAGTCCCTAGCAAAATTAAGCCACATGCTATATATAAAAATAGAATTATGACACGATCGCTTAGGCCTAAGTCATTTATTAACAAAAGAAAATTTCAACTAAGGTCCTAAACTACGAAAACTCAACAATACCCGGGTGTTTGCCAGAATGCAAACCGCCCAAGTCCCTGCCTTATTTGAAAAGGGAAGATACATTCTTTTATTTTTTCTTCTTTTCTAATTTTTTTGGACTTTTGGGGTTTGAGAGTTTCAGGATAACTTTTTACGGCTACCGGACCCGCCCAAGACTCGAAAAGGACTCTAAGTGCTAAGCATCTGCTGAAAGGGTGATAGACTCACTAGGCGATAGTTAAAATTGATTTTGGGTTTCTACGACCCTAAGTGACCTTAAAGATTTCTGCCTATAAGTTTATCTTTCCAAACGGTAGCTTTCTCCCTACTTTAAAATTCTTTTATGGGGTCAGCACAAGGGTGAACCCAGTGTATATCTCCCTGATTTATTCTACTTCTTTGCTTCTTCCTTAAGTGTTTTGGGAATTATTGTGCATTTTTGTGAGCTAGGCTCTGGACAATCGGTCAATGGGCTGTTACCCATGGCAACTTGCTATCCATACTCGTGCGATGAAGTGTGATTTTTTTTTCTCCTTTTTTTAACTTTTTTCTTTCTATTTTAAGTATTTCTTTTTTTTCTCTTTTTTTTTCTAAGTAGGTGGCTTCCCTGATCTAAGATTTACCTAAAGGCATCAAGAAGAGAATGATCGTGTGGCTAGGCCCTAGACAACTGGCCGATGAACTGTTACCATCGACAACTTGCCAGCCATATCACCCTAGACGGTTCATTAGCTACCCAAATTCCAAAGAAATTGCCAAAAAGTGAGTCAGTACAAACAGTGTGTAGATGCTGAGGCTTAAAGTCCCCTCAAATCAGAGGGCGAGTTGATAAGTCGTATACTTATCACTCCAATTTATTGACCAATTTAAAATACAATTACTTGGCATGGACTCGAGACTAAGTCCACATTCGAGTGGATACCCAAGCTAATTAAGCCAAAGACATGAAGAGTCTAAGTATTCAGGTCCTATCGTATCATTTCCAAAAGTTAATAACTTCCAAAAGCGTAAGTTCTCTTCTCCTAATTATTTTTTTAAAATTTTAATCATTATTTTTTAAGAAACTAAAAGAAATTCTACAAAGTTAATAAAATGATTTCAGGAATTAATTATCCACACCCCCATGCCTAAATGATGCAATATCATCATTGTAAAAATAAAGACATGAAAAGGGAAGAGTAAACATAATATCACCTAAATTTGGTGAAAATTCGGTCAGCTCCACAGAGAGAAGAGACTATACGTACACGCTAAGTTTAATACCTTTAGCTACGCATTAAATACATACCAGGAAGAAATGGAGAATTCACAAGTGCGGGTCAGAATCAAAATCAAAAGATTAATCCTCAGACCCGCCAGCAGAAGATGTCCACTGATGTGGACCAAGTTATGATGCAGACCCGTGCCCCAGGGTCGAGTAGTTCTAAGGCTCTGGATGAAAATCACCCAGAAGCGAAGATTGTTGTATTTAAGGGGCCAGGCCTATGGTTTGGTGATGTGAAAACCCAAGACTAAAGTGTCAGACAAAAGGTAGATTTGATTTCCAAGGTTCATATGTCCACTTAAAATGCAGCTCAGAAAGATAGTCAATATTTATGAGCTTAGGTTGCACGTCAAAGATATCGCAAGGGTCCTGGTAGAAATTAGGTGGTTTCAGGTCAACAGAAACCCTTAAATCCAAAATTGTAGTTCCCTTAGAATTAACTTTCCAGATTTTCATTTCCACATTTCTATCCTCCAACATCGAGTGTTCGGGTTCCGAGACCTCTAGCATATCATTCACCCCAAATGATTTACCTAAGTCCAAAAATCATGACTGACTCAGAATTTACTTGGGTACAATGATTTCCAAATCAAAATCAATCCCTGGCAACAGTGCCAAAATGATAGCAGCAGATTCGCATGCAAAAAGGACTGGATTTAAAAAATCCATCGTCGTAGTTCGATTCGCGAGAAAATCCGTCAATCAGATAAAATTTATAATCGAAACTCGAAAAGTGAGTCCCGGGTCAAACACGGGGAGATGAACATTTGGTTTTGAAAAATCCACGTTTTGCTTTTTATTTGTTTTTTTCATTTTTGTCTTTCCTAATTATTTTGGTATTTTTAATAGGGCAAGAGATCAGGTTAATGAATTCTTGCTAATCTACTTGCAAAATATAAAGGAAAGAGAGGGAGAGAAGAACAATCATCTATTTATGAATAAATGTTTGTTACAACTATGAAATCGGAAAAACTACACTACGAAAGTGAAACGGATAGAAAGAGGTGAGAGAATCCCCCTCGACGGACGCTCGGAGGACAACTCACTTTGACGTCACCTGGAGGAAGGTGGTGAGGAGTGGGATGAATGGGGACAGAGCCGGAGGACGGAGGATGGGGCAGGACGGCATCACAGCGAGGATCTTCTTCCTGAAGGGCGGTGAGAGGACAGCCACAGGATGCTCCACGAATGAGGATGAGAGGTGGGAAAACTATTTTCTTTTCTACTCTAGAGGAGCATCCCAGGCTTAAGACAAGCTCTCTCTAGAGCCTTGGAGGTGGTGAGAGGAAGAAAGGAAGAGATGGTTTGGAATGGAGGGGGTAGGTCCTTTTATAGTGGAGAGACAAAATCGTCAATGGGCAATTAGTGATGGTTGTAATCGTTGCTAAAGATCCACCCAACTGTCGTTGAAGATCCGTGCCCTTCAATTCCTTTACTGGCACACACATAGCACAGGCCATTAGTGACAGCTACAAGAGTCACTAAAGGCCTACCCAACTATCGCTGAAGATCTGCGCCCTTTAATTCCTTTACTGGCACCGCGCTCAATTGGCCAATTAAGGGGGGCTATGGGGATTCGAACCCGCGCCCCTCTATTGAGAGCCCACGCCTCCATTATTGCACCAAATCGTCCGGATGGTCGCGCGAACGTCTTAAGGCACGTGATGGAGGAGAGCTCTCAGCTGTTGGATCATGATCCAACGGCTAAGAATTGATGATGAAGATGATGAGGGGGTGCCCCCCAGTTGCTGCTGCCCGATGTTGGGCAGCCTGGATGGCGTCATGTGGTTTCATCTGGACCATCCATCTTTTGTCTGTTGTAGAGGGTGCCATGGTGCTCAGATAAAGATGATTCCCACGTTGCCGGACTGCGATCGTCTCTCCGGATCCATCCGTATGGTCAAATTTTCCATCCAAAATCCATATGGATATCGCATTACCCCTTGGCCGTTGATCTTCCTTGAACTTCATATGATGCTACGGAAATCCGATCTATATGTTTTTGGAAGCGTTAGACTCTGATCGTTATCCTGATCCGATCTGTATGGTCTGATCGTCCATCCGAAGTCCTGAAATAAATCTTCTCTCTTGACCATAAAAAGGGCCTAATTAACCTAAAATATATACAACGACTGTAAATGCAGAGTGATGGATGCTATCCAATATTTATAACATGAAATGCAAATCTAAGCCTGGGAACATGCACGATTAGGCATTTTAACTTAAATAAATGTGCCTATATCAGAGTTCCTCCCATGTATTGATCAAACGGGTCAAAGTTTGATACCAGTGGACAGCTTTATCCATGAGGGAGGAGAACATCTTCATGAGTAAGATATCCCGATTTTGAACAGGTGGCCCAAAGGTCTAGGCTAAATGTTTTAGCTACTGGATGTATTGGAAGGGATCTTCGGAGTTTAAGTCCTAGAATTTGGGAATTGCACCGATCATATTTGGTTTGAGTTCAGCATTAGGCCCTCCAACCAAGATTTACACCCTGGGTTCGATGGCCACCGCGATGGGGTTGTAGTGATCTCGCATTTGTGGCTATGGTGGAGGATTCATGAGTACATGCACAAGATCCACGAGATTCTATATTCGATCCAGCTCATTAGCCATTTCTTCTTCTAGATTCGCCATGGATGCAGATAATGGAGATTTGGGCTTAGAAATGGAAGAGTCGGAAGAAACGTCAATCTAGTTGGGTGGTAGCACAAACAAGCCTCGATGAGAATGAATAGCTAGTAGAGGCCTCAAGGGTGGTCTCAAGGACCTCCTCCTGAACATGCACTAAAGAGCTAGATAAGGGATAGAATGTGTGATGGATCCAATCGAATCAACCAAAAAATCTTTGGATGACTAAGGAGGTTCGAGGCGGTTGATACTTCTAGATCAGAAAGTCACTTACCTAAGAATTACTTGGGGGCAAGGAAGGGAGAGTCCTGCAAAGACCCCTACAATGTAGAGCATCCCTACAGGTTACAGTGTTTCCCCCACCTGACCTTCCTTGTCACCGAGAATCCAAGTAGACTAGAATGAGCAAGCTTGACCCCTAAGTCTACCAATTTTATTCCTAAATATTTGCCTTGAATTTCACTTGAACTTTAGAATTGGTTGTGATTTGTGACATAATTTGGAGGTTGGTTAACCCACTAAGTGGGTCAACTTCACCTAACCTGCTCTAAAGTTTTGGATGATTTGGGTAATGAACCCAAAAATCACCCTGAGTGATTTTGCAAACAGGTTATTAGATCCCAAATTTTAGTGATTCAAGTGATTGTTAGAGCCTTCTTTTAGGGTTTACTTGATTATGTCAATTCAACAAAGTCTTAGGTAACACACGATGTGGGAAATCAATTCTCTTTTAAATCAGGCAAGTGTGTTCTCCTAAAACCCTAAAATAGAAACCCTAATTTCACTCTATGTTCCAGGTCCAATTCTTTCCAAATTTGGCACCTAGGGCTCAATTAAGAAGGTAAATAGGCCCAGACACCTTAAGTCAATAATAGGTGAAAATATCAAGATAGGGATCTCCAAACAAATCAGATCAAATCAGGCAACTCAGATGATTAATTCTATGAAATAATGTGAGTTGATCCTAATTAATTCATCTTTTAATCCTTTCCAGAAATAAGGAGCTTCAGAAGAACAGAATGAAGTTACCTACCCCTAGAGTGGTTGTTGTGCAACCGATCTTCAGATGCACCTCACAAAATCACAATAGATCAGATAAAGCAAGTTAGTATCAAATCAGAATTGTAATTAGTGAATGAAATGCAGACTGCTCCCTGGCAATGATGCCAAATGTTACGTGCGAAAATCATCATTTTAAAGTATAGCATCATAGCATAGGACAAAAATTGGGACAACACTTAAATTTATAAAACTCCAAATCAACATGAGTCTAAGGTCGTTCACAGGGAGCAAATTGGCAATTTAATCCACTAATCACAATATCAAGAAAGATATGCAAATATAATCCCAAAAATACTTAATTTAAATCAGAAGAATATCTGACAAACCCATTTTCGCGTGTCTTGAAATCATCGGAAATTGTAGTATAGTCACGCTAAAATGCTCATCAAAAATAATTTATAAAGATAACGAGACTAGAGTCTCAGTCATTCATCTCTGGGAGGCGTTTATGCAAATTTGAAATCAATCTCTTTCGTTCTAATTGCTTAAAATTGCATGCCGATTTCTAATCGTCGGATCAATGTTTGGCCACTTTCATTATGAACCCTAATTACGTGTGCATGTGTTAGATAGATGACAAATGTGAAGAGTGAGTTTCAGTACGCACGATTCTAGTTATGTGGTGACTATTTACGGAAACTACGTTAATAGTTAGATCCTCAATATTTTCAGGTACCAACATGCTAGTTGCAACAGATAATAATTAAAAGCAGGAAACTTTAATCACACAAAATATATTGCAATAAGCTCATGGTGATTCTCAACATAGAGATAGATATATAGAAAAAAATCTTTTATTGATTCATCAAGGTGTTTGCAACATGGAACTGGTGGAAAGCTTATAGAGGAAAGCCTGAAAACATAAATCTAGCTAACAGAAAATGATCGCGTACATGAATCTAAAGGGAGATTATGCATGCATCATTGGGGGAGAAGCAAGGAACTACACTACTAAGTAGTAAATAAAGCATGTAAACTATGGAGAACTAAGCTACTAATCTAGCAGAAATAAGGGCATTCGGAGGTCGGCTCCGATGGCTTTTGAGTTGGTTGAGAGGAGGAGGGGCGGCCAATGGTGCTTAGGCTGGCCCTTGGAGAGAGGTTTAGAAGGTGATCCAACATCCTGGCGTGGAGATGGTGGTGGCCATGGTCATGCTACTCGTGGAGATGGAGTGGAGGTGGATGTAGCTAAACTAAATGGAAGCCAAGTGTGAATGGGTGCAAATGGCCACCCCTTAGGTCTTTTTATAGACCTAAGGGAGACTCTCTAGAGAAGTGTGGAACTCTCTAGAGAGAGCTCCAAGAGTGGCTGGCCAAAGAGAGAGAGAGAGGTGGTTTTTAGATCCACCATTTGTGGATCTCCAATTTGAATGGCTCTTGGTTGCTAATTTTGGCAACCAAGAGTGGCGCCACATTTGGAAGAACCTAGAACACTCTAGGTGGTGTGGGAGTGCGTGAATGGGTGTGTGTGTGTGTGTGTGTGTGTGTGGTCGTGCCCTATGTGTCTAAGTGATCTAGGTTAGGTTCTAAGGGGGTTTAGGTTGGTGTAGGTCTTAAGTTAGGGTTGCAAACCCTAATTGCTAAGGGGGAAATGCAATTAAACTTAACACAAGTTTAATTGAATGAATGTGAACCTAATTGAGTGTGAAATAACTCAATTAGGTTGGGCTTAGGTCAATTCGACTTTCATTGAGTCCAATTGGACTTGTATGGGTTGAGATCTGAGCTCAATTGGACCCTACGCGTCCAATTGCCTAGGCAATGGTAATTGACTATAATCTAAGTCAATTAGGTTTAGTGAGGACCTAATTAGGTCCTTAAGGAGGTCTAAAGGTGCTGTACTAGGGTTAGGGTATCCTAATTTAGGTTCCTAGGGGGTTAGAATTGGGTTTAGGGAGCTAGAGACCCAAGATCAAGGCTCAAATCTATAAACAAGAATTGAAAAGTATTTCCAGACATCCAATAATAGTATCAGACGACTTATACTCAAAAATCAGAAGTCCATACTTCAATTCTGGACATCTAATCAGAGTTAGGAAAGATTCTAGGTTCTGTCTTGGGTATTCTGCAGAAATTGGACGTCTGACCAACTGTCTAAACATCCAATAATACTGCAAAAGTAGGTTTAAGGTGTGCGGGAGTTGGCTAAGGGTTCTGAACGTCCTATAACTCATCTGGACATCCAGATAAAGGTTGGAATTAAGGTTTTAAGGTTTCCTAGGGTGTGGTGACCTAATCTAAGGGTGGCTAAGGCTTGGGGAAGCTTCTAGGCTATCCTAGGGCTAGGATGGTCCTAAGTTCTTCATATTTTACTACCTTATTCCTACTTAAATAGAATAGCAAACCTCAACCCCTTACATTATTGTCTACTACATCTTATTCTAGGTCTTCTACTCCAACTTTGCTACAACACCAGTTATCCTTTATTCTTCTATCCAGCTTTAGATCCAGCTTCAGATCTATCTTCTGATCAGCTTATTACCAATAATTGGCATAATGCACCTAATCAGCACATTATAGCATTATTTTATGACTAGCTAAAAGAAAGCAGTAAAGGTGCTTGTAATGGTTATGCATGCATGAATTACCGTAACTTATGCTAAGTCTTAGCCTAATTTAGGTCAATTAAGACCTATGATTGCTACGCAATCATACCTGATGAGAACCTCATCATGAGCCATAACTAGCTCATTTTGACCTAATACAAAGGATAAAAGCTCCTACATATCTCAAGGAAAGGCTTAACTCAGAGAATCCTGAGTTTGAGAAGAAAACAAGTCATAAGGGGTAAAAATGCAATTTTACCAGTATAATCTGCATACAGGGTAATTCAGGGCCCAAACATAGGTCAAAGCAGCTTAATAAGAATAAGAGTGGGATGAAATGATCTAGCAAGGGCTACAGCAATTCCAAGAAACTAAATGATAATCTGTAACCCTAAAACAACCCACTTCAATTCACAAGGTTCGAGGCAAAGTAAAAATAAAATAAACCCTCTAAAATTCATAGAAAAATAATCTCCAGGGTTTAGAACCTTCAATTTGGCCTTCAGAACCCATTTTGACCTACATTGAGAACCATGCCCAATTAATAACTTAATTTAGGTTTTTACGTAAATTGACCGGTCAAACAAGGTTTAATATGGAAATGAAATTCACCATCAGATTCCTTAGGTCCTAATTAGTCATGTATAAAAACTTGAGCCTAAGAAGAAACCTCCTTGACCGACTTTACACTTTGGTCCTCATATATTTACTCTTTGGCCCTCACTTTTGAACCCTCACATTTGGCCCCTAACTCTCCTTCGTTCTTTGCGATCAGGTCCCCCCCTGCAAAACCTGCCAGCACCATGCTCCGGCGACCTTGCGCGGAGCATGGCGCCGCGCAGGGTGAGGTGGGGGACCTGGCAAGTAAACCGGGGGTGCCCTGCGTCGTCAGCCGTCGCAGGGACACCCCCCTGGTCGTTGTAACCCACCATACCGGCCGTGCGAACGCACGGACGGTATGGGTTCTTGTTTCCGGCCATCCTCCGGCGAGGGAGACACATCGTCTCCCTCCGCCTTCCTCCCTGTTTGATCCCTATAAATACCCCCCGTTGCTCCACCGACCGGGGCAGCTCGGGTCTGACGGAGAAAACCCCCAACTTTCTTCTCCTCTCCCTCCGGCAGACGCCCACCAGCTCCGGCGGTTCCTCCTCCTCCTCCTCTTCGCTCTGCCGCAATACCAGCAGCAGAGACCTCCTCCCCTGCTCTTCCTGCGCCACGCCCGTACCCAGCTGGCGCCTCTCCAGCCCTCTGCTCGCCGCCGCCCCTTCCCCTGGGCATCTTCTTCTCCGGCGACAGTCGATACGACTGTCGCCCTGCCCCGGCCCCTTTCGTCTCCGTAGCTAGGTCAGAACTCCTCCCCATCTCCCCCTCTTTCTTTTCCTCACTGTCTTTTATTTGATTAAACCCTCGACCGCTCCTGTTCACCCTCACCTTCTCCGCCTCCGGCCATCCTCCGGCGAGCCGCTCCCATCACCTCAGCAACCCACACGGCTCGCCGACCACCACAGGACCTCCGCCTCCTCACCCTGATCAACCCCTGCCCTGCCACTTCCCCCACATCACCCTCTGCAACCCCACCGAACAAACCCATCCTCCGACCCACAGTCCGACCTAGGGCAGCCCTTGCACGCCGCCCCTCGCCTCGCCACCACCCACACGAGCTTCGCCGCACCCTGGCGAAGCTCCTGGCACTTTCTGATTAGGCCGAGAGGCCGTTTTCTTGTGAACAGACCACCCGACCTCCGCCGCCATTGCCGCGCAGGAGGAACTGCTTCCGCCTGCAGCTACAGGCGCGCCACGCTCAGCGCCACGCCCAGATTCAACTCCCAGGCCTTGCGAGGCGTTTCGACAAAACACCAGGCTCGCAGCTAAGGCAGAAGGCTTCGCGGGACGCCGCAATCTCCCGCTGATTTCCCCGCTGCGGGCGCGCAATTGAGGTGGGACATTTAGTCCCACCTCGGAAAAGCCTGAAGAGTCGCAGCGATATAAGATGCAAAAGTGCTGGAGGCTTACTGCCTCAGCACACGGGGTGAGGTCCCCTTCACCCGCCCGGTTACCAGGTCTCGTCCGCGCTCACGCCCCGCGGACCTAACCCGACCCGACCCGACTTAGGACTGACCTGCACTCCTCGCCCACCACGCACGCCGGTGGGCCTGGACCCGGGCACGACCCGTACCCGATTACCTGGCAGCTCTGGGAGAGCTTTCCCAAGAGTGGTTTCAGAGAGAGAGAGAGACGCGGGGGGGGGAGGGTAGAGTAGGTTTTGCCTCTGACGAAAAACTCTGAAGTGTGCAGGCACAGGTGAAGAAGAAGAACCGCGGAAGAAGAAGGAAGCTGACTGTAGCAACAGGCAGTTTAAGTCGTCTGATTTGGAAATCAGACGACGGCCTGAAAGGAAAAGAAGAAAGAAGGAGGGGTGACGTCCCTGGTTGAAAAAGAACAGAAGAAGACAGAAGAAAAAGGAGGAGCAGGAACGGCAGGAAGAAAGAGGAGCATCACCTCTGCAGCAACAAAGAAGAAGGAGATCTCAAGAAAGAAGAAAGAGGAGCATCACCTCTGCAGCAACAAAGAAGAAGAAGGAGATCTCAAGAAAGAAGAAAGAGGAGCATCACCTCTACAGCAACAAAGAAGAAGAAGGAGATCTCAAGAAAGAAGAAAGAGGAGCATCACCTCTGCAGCAACAAAGAAGAAGAAGGAGATCTCAAGAAAGAAGAAAGAGGAGCATCACCTCTGCAGCAACAAAGAAGAAGAAGGAGATCTCAAGAAAGAAAGAAAGAAGAACATCACGAGGAGAAAACAAAGAGAACAACAAATTCTTTCCCTCTCTCTCTTTCTTTATTTTTGTAAAAGAAACATGTATATCTCTAGAATACAACTTGCTCCCTGAGTTCGACCTCGGGAACTCTTTTATTTTCCGAGTAAAAAAATTTATATATTTGAAATGATGGCAATAACTGGCTATATTACAACGACATAACAATAAAACCCGGTTATCGCTCGAAGCCATCGTTATCAATTGGCACCGTTGCCGGGGAGCAACGGCTATTCTAGAGGTAAACATTCCTGTTTCTTTTTAATTTCTGATAATCTCCTCTCTTTTGTGCAGAAAACTACAGGAACTCAAGAAGACAAGCAACCACACGACAACCACTCCGAAGACAGGTAAATTTTTCCTCTCACTATTAACCCCTAAACTCTAAAGAGGAAGAAAAGAAAAGAACAAGCAATATAGGGCTAACCTGTCTTCCATACTTAGTAACCATAAAGAGTTGCATGTTTTCAACTCATTAGTCCTGCACACTATTAAGGGTATTTAAGGGCTAACACATTCTTGCTTGAGCCCTAATTACCCAACAAAGAACTAACTGGACCAAGTAGAGCCAACATAAGATTCAACATTAGGGTTTTAGAGACACACTACTTAAATCAAGAATAGAGAAAATCCAAAAGAAGTGTGCCTAAACCATTGATTGAAAATACCTATTCAAAGAAAACCTAAAACAATTGGCTCTCTAAACACTTGAACCCTAAAAGACAAGACCTAAAAGCTCTAAAAGAAAACAAGAGGTAAAGTTGACCCCTTGGGTCAACCAACCTTAAATTAGGTCACTCTTTGCACTTAAAAGACTAAAGTTCAAGTGAAACCATAAGCACCCTGATCTTAAAATTGGTAGACTTAAGAGGTCAAGATCCCCATTCTGGTCTACCTGGAACCGCAGTGACAAGAGAGGTCGGGTGGGGGAAACCTTGTAACCCGTGGGGACGCTCTACCGTGTAGGGGTCTTTGCGGGACTCTCCCTCTCTGGCTGCCCAGGTAATTCTCAGGTGGACGATCTTTCTGATCAAGGGGTCCATCTGCCCCGCACCTCTATAGTCACCCAACAATTTTTGGGTGTCTTGATTGGGTCCAGCACCTGCTTATCTCATCCAGTCCTTCAGTACTTTGCAGGAGGTCCTTGAAACTTCCTATAGAAATTCACTCTCCCCGAGGCTAAGCCTCGGCTCCCTTGTTTTTGCAGAAATCATTCACATAGCCCCTCTTTCCTCTAATTCTGAACAAAATCCCCTTCTTCCATCTTGATTCAAACTTTGATTCTATATCTTGATTCCACCACTTGATCCAATTATGCAGCCTAATTACCTAGCAAGACTACCATTTAAAAAACCTGAATATCTGAGATCCATGAACGATAAGATGATTGAGGATGCCTTTGAATTCTATGAAATCAAATATAAACCCTCAACACCAATAGAGAACATTCAGGTTGATGTCCCAACAACCACAGCTTTCATCATAAACTGTGCCCAAATTCTATTGACTGAAATTTCAAAAGGATCAACCCGAGATATGCTCATGACAGGATACATTGAGATGGAAAAATTACACCAATTTGAATACCTTCAATGCTTGACAAATCCTGTATTTTGGGAACAACACCAAGATGCCCTTATGAAACGGGTAGAAATGATGAAATCAGTAGAACAAATTATCAACCAGAAATACCCGTATATACCAGAAACAGAGGGTGAACCATCTTGGAACAATATTAAGGAACAATCCAGTTTCCCAGATCTCGGGATTGAGGCACAAAGTGGTTGTAAAATCCCAACCCAGATAGAAGACAATGTTGAATTAGGTTGGGATATTGCAGGAGAACACAATGATGAGCCAAACTTAGACCATGAATTGTCAAGCCTAGAATTTCAAAACTCCTGCAATAATGAGATCAGAACTGAACCTTCTGAGGGTATAAATTCCGCCCCTTATTTTGATAAGGTGGCCCTCGAAGGATATTCAGACCTAGGTTCTAATAATTCTACCCACATCCTAAGCCTAGAACCTAGATCTGAAACTTATTGGGAAGATTATGAGGCCCCTTATGAGAAAGATCAAAATTTTACAGAATATGATTCCGGGCCTCTATTTGATGAATATCCCTCTCCAACATCTTCAGAAAATCTGATCGATTTTCCAGAGAACATGCCAATTTATGATACAGAGACTGAGGAGTTGGACGAGTTGGATTTTAATTGGGTCTATCCTACCATCTTGGAGCTTGAGCCTAGACAGAATACCTTTTCGAGCCCAGAATTCACATATAGGCTAGACCCCAATCAGGCTGCTGATTCCACATCTGATGATTTTTGCTGTGATGGAATTCATGATCATTTTCGCCAACTCTCCGACGATTTCAGATCTGACTATAAGTGCGGAGAGATTCCCCTTCCTGAACACGCCAGGCCTATCTACGACCTCAATTCACATGACTCTGACTCCGACTCTGAGGTCCTGATTCCCGAGATCACTGATAACACAGAATCATTCCTTTTCGATCCTCAGGAACCAAAAATAGAAAATGGCAAGAGTGATTACAACCAAGAATTCAAATTTTTTCTCGAATCCGATTCCTTTCATCCTACAGACACTCTTCCAGCATTTGATAGTTACCCAGAGGACTCTCTACAGAAAACCACCTATCATCTGTTTCTAGAAGAGCCCTCGTACACAATGGCCACCTCGTCCGCACACACAGAATGGATCAAAACCTCTCCCAAACCCCGACCCGCAACCGGACTCAATTTCTATTCAGATTCACCTCTCACCGAGCCGATTGCATTCCCACATCGGGTTTCGAACATTGATCAGACTACATACCATGCTCTATCATTCTCTGATCACCCCTGTAGGGTTCCTACATCAACCACTGATTATTCTACGGGTCCCTACTCTGACCAGGCTGATTCGACTCAGCCAAACCCTGCGTTTACACTTCCACATCCATCTGAGCTTCATAGTTTATGGTGGGTTCCACACCTTTTTATCCACATCTATCAACCCACCAGATTGATTGGGTTTGGGCTGCATCATCAGCCTGTTGATCTGAACAAGCACCTGGTTGGACCAACCAGGCTCTTAATCAAGGTTCTTGTCTTACAAAACTCTGCTGATTTGACCATCCCCTCTCCATCGCATTTCCCGCTTGGCTGAAGGCATCAAATTTAGCGCTCAACGGGAGGCAGCCCGTCATTCTCTTTGAAAACCTGAAACTTGTTCTGACAGCTTTTTGCACTTGAAGTTCACACTTTAGGGCAGCCAACTCCACCTCAGGTGCTTGCATCTGAGATTCATCAAAACAGCTATCCTAATGTATGAACTTGGTTGAATAAAATCCCCTAGGTTACAATGAGGACATTGCAAATCTTAGGCATGGGGGGGTATGAAAGTGCAAAACTTGTAAGAAAAGGTTTCAAACAAAAAATTCACATATGCCAAAAACACCATAAAAATTAAAAAAATTTTCGAAAAAGAATAAGAGGAAAAGAGGAGAAGGAAATTTTGTGAAGGAGAAAAGAAACAAAATGAAAAAGGAGCACAAAATTATGAGAAAAAGTGATAGTCATTAGTAAGGAACTAAGGAATTAACCTAAGTTCTAGACCTCATTCAAGAAAAGTGCACAATGAGATTAGTAAAGAATGCAAACCTTAGGCATTCTTGAATAGACTCTTAGTACCCATTAAGATCTGGACACTCCTCAAGAGGTTGAGGAAAATGAAAAGCTGAAGTATTAGGTCTAAGGCTTAGGGAGTATTCGACCTCGTTAAATAATTTTTGGTTTACGGGACTCAGTAACCTAAGCACCCTAACCTCACACACAGCCTGGTTCAGTAAGCGTAAAAATCAGAATCACGCAGAAGCGTCGCAAAATTCTGAAAAGAACACCTAGAATAGGAGCGGCCGATCAACACAAGTTGATTTGGACGAGTTCCCAGCGCGGAGAGGCGGGAAATCCCCTCGAAGATGCGTAACAAAATATCATCTCCTCAGTGCTTGTCTCTTAGGATATTTACATATCCTACTGGGGGCATGTAAGCACTCTGCTGGTTCAGATTCCATGGATGGCATTATCTCGAAGTGTCAATTGCCAAGGTCTGGATTCGGCCACGGAATACCATGGATGGTATTATCTCGAAATCTCAATAGCCAGGGTTCCGGGGGTTGCCATGGGCGGTGCTATCTCGAAGCATCGATCGCCAGGAACCCTTGAGGATTGATGATGGGAGCAAGGAATCTGATACAGACCGTGTTGAAAAGCCAATCCTAGGCTAGAACTAAAAAGAAAAAGAGAGAGAAAACTCTCCAAACAGAAAAACTTTCTATCTCTCTCTTACAAAACGCACTGCGAACTGAGCCAGGGCTAAAATCATTTCAAGCACGGGTGCTTTAACCACGAAGTCCAATAAACCTTAGGTTAGTTCTTGTTGACCTTAAAAACCTTTGCTAAAAGACTGAGGCTAAGGCTAGACAGATTTGGATCTTGATTGGTACTAGAGTACCTTTTAGGCCTCTGGTCAGCATTCTAACCTAATCTATGCTCAAATAAAAAAGGCACTTGTCTAAAACTATTAAAAACTTCATGGTCTAGAACAAGGGATGAAACCTTACGTTTTTGCTAAGGGACTAGCAAAAGCTAGGCATGGGGGTATGATGAGAACCTCATCATGAGTCATAACTAGCTCATTTTGACCTAATACAAAGGATAAAAGCTCCTACATATCTCAAGGAAAGGCTTAACTCAGAGAATCATGAGTTTGAGAAGAAAACAAGTCATAAGGGGTAAAAATGCAATTTTACCAGTATAATCTGCATACAGGGTAATTCAGGGCCCAAACATAGGTCAAAGCAGCTTAATAAGAATAAGAGTGGGATGAAATGATCTAGCAAGGGCTACAGCAATTCCAAGAAACTAAATGATAATCTGTAACCCTAAAACAACCCACTTCAATTCACAAGGTTCGAGGCAAAGTAAAAATAGAATAAACCCTCTAAAATTCATAGAAAAATAATCTCCAGGCTTTAGAACCTTCAATTTGGCCTTCAGAACCCATTTTGACCTACATTGAGAACCATGCCCAATTAATAACTTAATTTGGGTTTTTGCGTAAATTGACCGGTCAAACAAGGTTTAATATGGAAATGAAATTCACCATCAGATTCCTTAGGTCCTAATTAGTCATGTATAAAAACTTGAGCCTAAGAAGAAACCTCCTTGACCGACTTTACACTTTGGTCCTCATATATTTACTCTTTGGCCCTCAACTTTTGAACCCTCGCATTTTGGCCCCTAACTCTCCTTCGTTCTTTGCGATCAGGTCCCCCCTGTAAAACCTGCCAGCACCATGCTCCGGCGACCTTGCGCGGAGCATGGCGCCGCGCAGGGTGAGGTGGGGGACCTGGCAAGTAAACCGGGGGTGCCCTGCGTCGTCAGCCGTCGCAGGGACACCCCCCTGGTCGTTGTAACCCACCATACCGGCCGTGCGAACGCACGGACGGTATGGGTTCTTGTTTCCGGCCATCCTCCGGCGAGGGAGACACGTCGTCTCCCTCCGCCTTCCTCCCTGTTTGATCCCTATAAATACCCCCCGTTGCTCCACCGACCGGGGCAGCTCGGGTCTGACGGAGAAAACCCCCAACTTTCTTCTCCTCTCCCTCCGGCAGACGCCCACCAGCTCCGGCGGTTCCTCCTCCTCCTCCTCTTCGCTCTGCCGCAATACCAGCAGCAGAGACCTCCTCCCCTGCTCTTCCTGCGCCACGCCGTACCCAGCTGGCGCCTCTCCAGCCCTCTGCTCGCCGCCGCCCCTTCCCCTGGGCATCTTCTTCTCCGGCGACAGTCGATACGACTGTCGCCCTGCCCCGGCCCCTTTCGTCTCCGTAGCTAGGTCAGAACTCCTCCCCATCTCCCCCTCTTTCTTTTCCTCACTGTCTTTTATTTGATTAAACCCTCGACCGCTCCTGTTCACCCTCACCTTCTCCGCCTCCGGCCATCCTCCGGCGAGCCGCTCCCATCACCTCAGCAACCCACACGGCTCGCCGACCACCGCAGGACCTCTGCCTCCTCACCCTGATCAACCCCCGCCCTGCCACTTCCCCCACATCACCCTCTGCAACCCCACCGAACAAACCCATCCTCCGACCCACAGTCCGACCTAGGGCAGCCCTTGCACGCCGCCCCTCGCCTCGCCACCACCCACACGAGCTTCGCCGCACCCTGGCGAAGCTCCTTGCACTTTCTGATTAGGCCGAGAGGCCTTTTTCTTGTGAACAGACCACCCGACCTCCGCCGCCATTGCCGCGCAGGAGGAACTGCTTCCGCCTGCAGCTACAGGCGCGCCACGCTCAGCGCCACGCCCAGATTCAACTCCCAGGCCTTGCGAGGCGTTTCGACAAAACACCAGGCTCGCAGCTAAGGCAGAAGGCTTCGCGGGACGCCGCAATCTCCCGCTGATTTCCCCGCTGCGGGCGCGCAATTGAGGTGGGACATTTAGTCCCACCTCGGAAAAGCCTGAAGAGTCGCAGCGATATAAGATGCAAAAGTGCTGGAGGCTTACTGCCTCAGCACACGGGGTGAGGTCCCCTTCACCCGCCCGGTTACCCGGTCTCGTCCGCGCTCACGCCCCGCGGACCTGACCCGACCCGACCCGACTTAGGACTGACCTGCACTCCTCGCCCACCACGCACGCCGGTGGGCCTGGACCCGGGCACGACCCGTACCTGATTACCCGGCAGCTCTGGGAGAGCTTTCCCAAGAGTGGTTTCAGAGAGAGAGAGAGACGCGGGGGGGGGAGGGTAGAGTAGGTTTTGCCTCTGACGAAAAACTCTGAAGTGTGCAGGCACAGGTGAAGAAGAAGAACCGCGGAAGAAGAAGGAAGCTGACTGTAGCAACAGGCAGTTTAAGTCGTCTGATTTGGAAATCAGACGACGGCCTGAAAGGAAAAGAAGAAAGAAGGAGGGGTGACGTCCCTGGTTGAAAAAGAACAGAAGAAGACAGAAGAAAAAGGAGGAGCAGGAACGGCAGGAAGAAAGAGGAGCATCACCTCTGCAGCAACAAAGAAGAAGAAGGAGATCTCAAGAAAGAAGAAAGAGGAGCATCACCTCTGCAGCAACAAAGAAGAAGAAGGAGATCTCAAGAAAGAAGAAAGAGGAGCATCACCTCTGCAGCAACAAAGAAGAAGAAGGAGATCTCAAGAAAGAAGAAAGAGGAGCATCACCTCTGCAGCAACAAAGAAGAAGAAGGAGATCTCAAGAAAGAAGAAAGAGGAGCATCACCTCTGCAGCAACAAAGAAGAAGAAGGAGATCTGAAGAAAGAAAGAAAGAAGAACATCACGAGGAGAAAACAAAGAGAACAACAAATTCTTTCCCTCTCTCTCTTTCTTTATTTTTGTAAAAGAAACATGTATATCTCTAGAATACAACTTGCTCCCTGAGTTCGACCTCGGGAACTCTTTTATTTTCCGAGTAAAAAAATTTATATATTTGAAATGATGGCAATAACTGGCTATATTACAACGACATAACAATAAAACCCGGTTATCGCTCGAAGCCATCGTTATCAATACCCCATGCCTAAATCTTGCTACTCCCTCGCAAAGGCAAAACTAAATTATTCACAAAAGGGTCCCTAAGGGATTAATTATTTTATCAAGTGTGTGCCTAGATATTTTTCTCCTTTTTGTTTTCATCCTATGCTCTAGAAATCCAGACAATTGTGAAAGTGTAGCCATGTAGCTTTTGCAACGGATTCGAGTGAAAAGCTAATTCACCTCTAAAGCCTGTACTTGACCCCTAGTAAAAATTCTAGCGGGATAGGTAGACTTCTTCCCTCGGGGTATTCAAGATATTCAATAAATTCCACCCAGCTTTAAGCTTAGGTAGAGAATCTTAGAGGGAAAAGATTATATATTCGATGGCTCACTCTCGACTAGTGCTACATAGAGATTAGTACTGTAGATTCTAGATTCCCAAATTATTACGTAACTCAACTCAGAGAAAGATGAGAAAAACTATGCTCTCTTTTGATTCCTTTGAAATCGTTCTCTCTTACTCTTTTTCTTTTTTCTTTTCTTTTCTTTCTTTTTCCTAGAGCTCACAATCTCACCAGATTCACACATATGACCTGTATTTGGTGGTCTCACTTGGCATTAACACTTTAATTGAGTTTCCATAACCCTAACACTAAGTCAGAATTTCTCAACCAGTATTCGGGTGATCAGAAACACAAGAAAGGTGGGTTAAGGCCATATTTGGTGGATCACGAATTTATTTGGTGGTATTGCCTCAATGCAACTGAAGCAAACACTAAATATTCACACACTCCTTTTTTTCTTGCTTTTTCTTCTTTTTCTAAAATTTCTCTTTTTTATTTTTTTTATTTTCTTCTTTTTTTTATGTATAATTTTTCTTTTTCAACACAACACAAACTAGCATACATTCAAGAACTTTATTAAGGAGGCATTATTAGGGATTGGTGGTACTCAAGAGACATTAGGTGGCTTATTTGGTGGAAGTGCCTACTCACGACATCGGGAGAGACGGATAGGATGCTGTATTTCTGACCTTGGCATCAACACCCTCCTTCAGCTGAGGATTCTGTAAAGAGTGGTCATAACCATCCACCTTAGCCCTGGTTTTATGAAAACTCGCTCTCCGCGTATTTGCCTTATTTGGTGGCTCTCAAAATTTCACACAAAAATGTATACACAGCAACTAAAAGCAGAAACCATGCCTAATCTCTGAGTATCATCACCTAATTATCTAGGATCCCGGATTCCTTGCACTAATCTTAGAGCACCAGTAGTCTCTATTCTCATCTCACACTATTTGGTGGATTTTTGGAGGAAAATCTGCCTAACTCCCAAAGCACTATCCAGGAGTTTAGGAGAAGAAGCACCACTTCTTCTTGACAGACTAAAGACGTTTATCAGCCTTCACCGTGAATCCATTGCAAATTCTACATGTGTGTGAAAAGTTGTACTGAATTCCAGATTACAAGAATCAACTAGAGGATAAAATCCCTAATGCATTCTATTGATAAAAATCTTATTCATGGATTAACTATGTATATATGCTATAAACAAGTAACCTCGTATAATTTGTACTGTGTAAAATTCCCGTATCGGGTTACATTTAGCTTGATCCTAAATTTCAGAATAGGAAGGGTGAGTGGGTGAGTCGGAAATGGTTGTTGCGGACGATTTCTAGCTCCAATGCGAGCATTGGAGGTGGAGTCGGTTGTTCTTTTATTTAGGATCCTAAAGTACGTGTAACATGCAGATCCGAGGTTTTCCTAAGGGTTAGCATAAAAATTTTTCAGTTTTACTGTATCTACCCCCTCTTGCCTAAGTTCTTGCATGTCCTCATGCATGAATATAAAAGAAAATAAATACAACAGGGAGTAAATGGGTAGAAATCACCTGTAATTGCTCCTGAAATTATACATTCAGCATCGGCCAACCTGACAGTATGCAATATGCAGAAAGAAAATATGCTTAAAGAAAAATATGCCATATATAAAAATGAATATGTATTGGGTGATGATGTGGAGTAGATGCTGAGTTGAACGCCTCCAGCTGGGTGAAAACTCAATCACACGTCCTTAATAAGATGAACGATCTCGTCAGCTGGAGGAGGTTCCTGGGCCAAAAATGGCTTGAGGCGCTGTCCATTTATCGTAGATATATGCCCAGATTTTGGGTCCCTGATCTGGATTGCCCCATTAGGATATGGGTGAATCACAACATATGGGCCAGTCCACTTGGACTTGAGCTTCCCTGCGAAAAGTTTTAATCGTGAATCAAACAACCACACTTGCTGGTTGGGCGTGAATGCCTTCCTCCGGATGTGGCGATCATGAAAGGCCTTAGTCTTGTCCTTGTATATCAACGCATTCTCATAGGCCTCCCGCTGAATCTCTTCTAATTCACCGAGCTATAGTTTCCATTCTTGACCTCCTACATCGAGGTCAAGGTTACATTTTCGCACCGCCCCAAAAGGCACGGTGTTCCAGCTCTACAGGAAGGTGATAGGCTTTGCCATATACCATATGATATGGTGACATTCCAAGGGGGGCCTTGTACACGGTCCGATATGCCCAGAGTGCATCAACTAATTTATCAGACCAGTCCTTCCTGTTTGGTCTAACCGTCTTCTAGAGAATTAGCTTGATATGATGGTTAGACACTTCAGCCTACCCATTGGTCTGCGGGTGATACGGGGTGGCTATACGGTGATGTACCCCGTATTTCTTTAATAATGACCTGAAGTGGGCGTGGATGAAGTGGCTTCCCCCGTTGCTAATCAGAGCGTGGGGTATTCCGAATCTCGTGAAGATGTATAGCCGTACAAAAGAAATGACGGTCTTATGATCAACTCGTCTCGCTGTGATGGCCTCGACCCACTTCGAGACATAGTCAACGGCTAGTAATATGTACTCGAAGCCATGCGAGTTCGGAAAAGGGCCCATAAAATCGATACCCCCAACGTCGAACACTTCTACAACCATGATGGGCTGGAGTGGCATCATGTCTCTCCTAGTCATATAACCGACCGACTGGCATTGTTTGCAGTGTTGGGTGTATTCATGTGTATCTCTAAAAATAGTTGGCCAGAAAAATCCCAACTGCAAAATTTTTACAGCGGTTTTCGGTCCCAAGAAATGACCACCACAAGCATCATTGTGGCAAAAAGATAACACAGTGGGGATCTCAGAATCTGGGATGCATCTTCAAATAATCTGATCCGCTCCAATGCAGAAGAGTAGTGGGTCATCCCAGAGGTAGAATTTGGCCTCCACAGTAAATTTGAGTATCTAGTCCTTGGATAGGTTTGCGGGAATCTTGCCAGCGGCAAGATAGTTCGCGATATCCGCGTACCAGGGGAACTCAACAAAGTGAACTGCCAAAAGGGATTCATCCGGAAATTGGTCGTGGATAGGTAGGGAATAAGGAATGTGGGTTGGGTCCAGTCTGGATAGGTGATCCGCCACAGCATTCTGCTTTCCGACTTTGTCGTGGATTTCAATATCAAATTCTTGCAATAGAAGGATCCATCTGATGAGTCAGGGTTTGGCATCCTTCTTTGCCAACAAATGCCAGAAAGTGGAGTGGTCAGTGAAGATGATAACTTTAGACCCTAATAAATAAGATCTGAATTTCTCCAACCCGAATACTATTGCTAGCAGTTCCTTTTTGGTGACAGTGTAATTGTGTTGAGCCTCATTCAGCGTCTTGCCAGAATAGTATATGACAAAAGGTTGTTTTTCCCAACGCTGGTGGTTGAACTGTTGAATTGCTACACTAACGTGCTTGGTTTTGGAAAACCTATCGTTGTAGCGTGAAAGCGAAGAATTCGTGTTCAACAAATAAAATTTATACCGAAATGAAAATTTCGGGTCGAACATAGGAAGGCGAACGTTTTATTTAAAAACTACTCATTTGTTTTTATTTGTGACAAAGTAATTCAATTTAAAACTATCTAATTATTTACAATAAATAGAAGAGAGAGAGAGGGTAAGAGAGAGAGAGAATATTACACATAGAAATCAAAATGAGATGTAGAATAAACAGAGAATTTATCATTAAGGAGATTGTTCATTACAACTAGAAAGCGATAAATTTACTCTAGAAAGCATTAAAAGAATGGAGGGAGAAATGTCCTCCTCGATGAATGCTTGGAGGACGAGCAGAACTACATTAGAAAGCAGTAAATCTATATTAGAAAGCAGTAAAAAGAATAGGAAGAGAGATATCCTCCTCGACGGTCGCTTGGAGGACGAGCCAGACGGGACGACGCCTGGACGAAGGAGGACGAAGCAGGACAAAGGGGGACGAAGCAGAAGAATGGGAACGGAGCAGCACGCCGTCGTTGTCGCGGGATCCACTTCCGAAGGGGGACGAAAATTTGAACTTTATCTCGCCAGAAGCATCCCGGGTGTGGGACAAGCTTCTCTTGAGCTTTGGAGAGGTAGAGAAGAGAAGGAAGGGATGAGAATTTCATATGGAGGGGTCTCCTTTTATAGTTACAAGGAGTGGGGGCAAATTGGTCATTACATCTTTAAAACAATAAATGAGGGGTCTTTAGTGACGGATAAAGCCGTCACTAAAGCCCCAACGTGGGCATAGTGCCCGCCGCCCACGCGTGCCTCCTCAGCTGCCCGCGCTCAACGCATCCACCCACGTTCATCATATCTCAGCCGTCCGATCTCGAGATCGGACGGCTTAGGATGCGCCATCGCCTGCTACTGCGCGCCCGCCCCAGCGCGTACGATGGCATGTCCTCACCGCACGTGTAATAGTGTGTGAATGCTATTGAGCGCGGATGACCGTCGAATCAAAATCCAACGCACGCCCATGCCCACTCGCCCGCGCCCTTCGCCTCCTCAATGTGGCTCGAACGCACATCCGCTACTCGCGATAGCGCCTTCGACCGCTGCGCTATGAGGCACGGATGGTCGAGCAGACGCTTTTAGGTGCGGTTGTCCACAACCGTTGGATCGAGATCCAACGGCGGAGAGGGAGTGGGTGCGGAAGCTTCACCAGATGCATGCGGCCGTTTGAGCGGCCGAGATGGCACCACGTGGCGCCATCTTGGCCGTCCATCTTCTGGATGTTGTAGATGGTGCCACAGATGTCGGATTGACTCTTTTTTTGCATCGTTGGGCTGCGATCATTGATCCGAATTCATCCATGCGGTCGGATCTGTCATTTGAAGAGCAAATTTACACCATCCTAGCCCTTGATCTTCTAGGGTTCCCCAGTCACTATCTGATGCTACGGATGCCTGATTAGGGCGATCTTGGAGTTGTTGAACTCCAATCGTTGCCCTGACCACATCCATACGGTTGGATCTTTGATCCGAGGCCCTGATAAAATGTTTGCCCTGTCCAAGCACATAAAAGGAGACAATTAACCTCTATTTTATTCAAACTACTCTAAATGCAAGATGATGCATGTTATGCAATATTTATATCATGAAATGCAATCCTATGCTTAAGAACATGCATAAATAGACATCTTAAGTAGTGTAAATGTGTTTACATCATACCCTCATGCCTATCTTTTGCTAGTCCCTAGCAAAAACTATATGCTATTTATAAAAGAATTAGGTTGGATTATTTGGACCTGAGTTATTTTCAAACATTAAGAAATTGTCTACTTAGGAACCGAACTTTCAAAGACACAACAGTGCCCGAGTATCAGCCAAAATGCAGACTGCCTCAAGCCCTCGCCTTATTCAAAGAAAATTTTCTTTTTCTCTTTTTCTTTTTTTCTAATTTTTTTTTTGGATTTTCAAATTTTAGGGTTTAAGAGTGGCTTTCTACGGCCATTCAACTCACCCAAGATTTGATGAGAATCCTAAGTTTTAATCATCTTATTGTGATTGTGATAGACTTGTTGACCTGCAGTTAAAACGAACTTCGGGTTTCTACGCCTCTAGGTGACCTCAAAAAGAATTCTGCCTAAAGGTGTATCTTTACAACCGGTAGCTTTCTCCCTACTTTTATTTTTTACAAGGTCAACACAAGGGTGAATCCAGTGTATGTCTCCATGGTTTATTCTACTTCTCTACTTCTTCCTAAGTGTTTTGGGAATTTTTAGTGCATTTACTGAACTAGGTTCTGGACAACCGGTCGATGAGCTGTTACCACCGACAACTTGCCAGCCATACTCGTGCAGGAAGTGTCGTTTATTTCTTTTTTTTCTCCTTTTCTTTTCTCGCTTTTTTTTTTTAAGTAGGTGGCTTCCCTGGTCTAAGATTTACCTAAGGGCAGCAAAAAAGAGAAAGGTCAAGTGACTAGGCTCTAGACAACCTACCTATGGGCTATTATCCACGATAACTTGCCAGCCATATCACCCTAAAAGGTTCATTAGCTACCTAATTTCCGTTAAAATCGTCGAACAATGAGTCAGTGACAAAATAGTGTGTCGATGCTAGAAACTCAAAATTTCCTCAAATCAGAGGGCGGGTTAATAAGTCGTGTACTTATCACCCAATCTTATTTACTCCAATTAAAATAAAATTCAGGTTGGCGAGAACTCAAAAAACAAATCCACATTTTAGTGGATACACGGGCTGATTAAGTCCAAAGACCTGAAGAGTCTTTGTGTTCAAATCATAATGTAGTATTTCCTAAGATTGAAAATTTTCTTAAATCCAAATTCTCTTTCCTAATTCTGAAAAATTTTTTTTTATAAAAAAAAAATAAATAAATCTACGGAGCTGATGAATGAATTCAGAGATGAATGTCCACCCACCAATGCCTATCTAATGCAATGTCCTCATTATATTAAAAAGACATAAAACAGAGTGGAAAAGCATAGAAAGCACCTAAATTGTGTGAATGTCAGGTCCGCTCTGAGATGAAAACTAAAAAGAACTATATATGTGCTTAGTTTAGTGCCTTCAACTGGCACACTATACAAAGAAAAGAAATGAAGAATTCACAAGTGCAGGTCAGAATCAGAATAAACAGAAGAATCCTCTGACCTATCAACAGAGGTCCACAGATGTGGACCAGATTGTGGTACAAACCCATCCCCCATAATCGAGAATATCTTAGGTTCTGGATAAAAATTACCCAAAGCCTAAAATCAAAATGCAAGCGAGGTCGGACCTGTGATTTATGAGGATGCAACCCAAGACCAAAAAGTTGGGTTACAGAGAATTGAAGCTCAAAAGGATAATCGTTGAATGTGTGCTTGAGTTTGACATCATCGAAACAAATGTCATAAGGGTTCTGATTTGATGGTTTCAGCTTAAAAGGAACCCTTTGACTCAATCTTCCATTTCCTCCAAAATTAACTTCCCAAATCAGAACTTCCCAGCTCCTATCCTCCTCATTCAGCATGTCAAATTCCAGGACCTCTTGTATATTAATCACCCCATCTGAAATCTCCAAGTCTAGATGATGTGGCAGAATCAAAATTGACTTGCGTCTAATTATCTCAGAATTAGAATCATCAATAAGCTAACGGGGTGTAACTGACAATCAGGGCATTGAATTGAATCCTCCAGAAAATGTAATTCTGGATCCATAATGTGTGCCCTAAGATCAGCTTCCTCAATTATTGGGCTATCAAATTATCTATTAGATTCCTCAGGCCCAATCGTCCCACAAAAATCATGTTCTGAAAACTCGTGTGAGACTTCGCAACTTGAATCTTCACCATCAAAGAAATCAGGATCCGTACCAATGTATGTCCCAAAATCATTTGTCACTTTCTGTTCCAAGGAGATATACGTTTCCTCGTAACCCAACTCAAAGATCTTAGGTGAAGAAATCAGATCATCCTTAATTGCTTGCTTCAATTCAATCTAGTCAGCCTCGTAACACGTGTCCCCCCAACAGGTGCCTGAGCAGGTTCTGCCATTGGCTTTCCTAAAGAGGGTTCATCCTGGGAATCATCCCATGATTGAATCAAAGCAACTACGAATCTCATCCTCAATTTCGCTAATTTCCCAAGTAAAAACTCACCTGGGTTCTTATCCTTAACATCCTGGAGCCAATCCAACAACGACTTGTTTAAATCGTCAATCATTTCAATTAGGGGCTCCAATCTCTCAATGCAAGGTATTGGCTGAACTTCTAAAGATTGAATGATATTCCTCAAGTTAGCCAAAACCTTATCTTGAACCTGGTTAACCTGAAACAAATGATTTGGTTTAGGGTTGGGCGGGTTTGGGGTCAAATCAGGTGAATTAACGAATTGCGATTCGTTATACCCTTCCTGATAATAGGTCATTCCAGATTGTTCAAAAGATGGTGATGACCTAAAGGCAGTGAAATTAGAGGATGGGTAAGGATCGGTGTATCCTTCTTGATTGTAGATCGTATTAGGTTGTTCATGAAAGGAAGACGATCTATAATCGATGTAGCTCTGAGAAGGATAGAAATCAGAATCAAAGTGTTCAGGGTTAGACCCTAAACACGAAGATCCGAAACTATATCCCCAATCCGAGTTATCCCAACTAACTAATGGTTGATTACAGTACGAGTCGGAATAATCATCATGTTGAGGATAATTCACAACAGGAGGGAAAGAGTGGGAATGCGTGCAATATGTGGAAGGATTCATGATAAGCGAGAGGAAGAAAGGCACCCTGCAATACAAACAATCAAACCTATCCTTAAGTGGGTTAACCTACAGACCTACAGACTCCCAAAACCCGTCTTAAGATAAAGAAATGATTTGATCTACTTCCATCTGTTTAATCCAACCAGTTAGAAGGAGGGACTGGGGAGAAGGTTCTTCCTTCGGCTTGCACCTCCAGTTCCTAGTGTACCCCCCAGCCGCAATCGTTTGATTCTACTCCCCTAGCTAGATATCAGATTGAACAGTAGAAACAGACTAATCGAAAATAATCTCATTCTGGGTTCTGAAGAGCGAGTCCAATCCTTAAAGCCAACGTCTACTCGGTTTTATTTAGGGCTAGGTTTGAATGTGCTTTGGAATGTGATGGGCCCTTTAAACGGGTTGTGCCCTTAATGATTGATTGATTTGTGTGTGCGTGCACAACCAGTGAATTTCAAGCAAGATTATTTTTTTGATGTGGTGAATTTTAAGGTTCAAATCTTGCTTAGTAGCTTTTAGGATTCAACTTTAGGTATTTTCAAACAAGCTTCGTTGGCACACCAGGTTTTGCAAGCACAGGTGAAGATGTTTTCCTTTAAAGCTTAAAATGAATGTGGAGTGCCTGGTAAATTCCTAAGAGTTGAACCTAAGTGGAAGCTGACTGGTCGATTGTTCGCTTTAAAGTCATTTGCAGTTTAATGTGGTGGAAAAATCGACTAATCAATATTTAAGAAAAAAAATAACCACTCGCAGAGGAGCGAGTCGTATCCACAGGGAGGCAATGACGTATTAAAATTCGCACCAGCTAAAAACGTTTGTTCGTAGCTAGTTTGGACAAGAATCAAGCCAAAATTGCCTTCAGATTAAGGTTGAAGCAAGAAACAATGCTAAAATAGCAATTCTGAGAAACTAGAGGATATTTTTTGCAATGCAGAATCAATAAAATATTATTAACAAGTGACAATGGCAGAAAATGTAATTTTTAATTGGCAGGTTACTGTAGCAAAACAGGGGATTTTTTCCCCTTTGCCTTGCACGACGAGGAGTGGATGGCTGGACGCGGGAAGCCCGAAGGAAGTCCCTTGGACCGAGGGCTTCAAAGCGATGGTGGCGGCGTGTCGTGCAGCGGCCGAAGGCGGCCGGACGAGCTCCGGTGGAGGTGCTGCAGCCGGTGCTACAGCTGCTTTGGCGTGAGCGCGCGCGGCCTATTGGCGATGAGGACTACCGCGTGCTGTTGCTGTGTGCTGGCTGAAGGCGTGGGCGTGCACTGCAGCCGGTGCGCGCTCTATTGGCATGGAGAGCGGGTACTGCTGGCGGTTCTGCAGGCGCGGGATGTTGCGGGTGACTTCAGGCAGGTGCTGCTGCCGGTTAGCAGAGGGCGTGGGTGCGGCTGGAGGTTCTGCAAGCGCGGGGAAGTTGCAGGTGCTGCTGGAGGTGAGCGGGTGCAGGTGCGGCTGGAGGTGAGCGGGTGCGGCTGGAGGGCGTGGAGATGGAGCTGGAGGTGAAGTGGTCGGATGTGGTTGTGCGGGTGCAGGTGGACTTCAGACGGGTGCGCAGGCTATTGGCAGAGGGCGTGGGTGAGCGGTAAGGTGCACGCTGAAGGTGAGCGGGTGGCTTCAGACGTCCGGGAAATTTCCTAGACGTCTTAAGTGACTGAAAGGGTGGTTGAACGGTAGCTGCGGCGGTGGTGGTTGGTGACGACGGCGAGGGAGATGCACGCTAAGGTGCTCTCGGTAATGCGGACGAGCTTCGGATGGCGGTGTGGCCTGTCACACCACACGCCCACGGTGGTGGAGACTCACCGCCACGATTGAGGCCGGCAGTATGGAATGGAAGAAAGGAGATCTCTCCTCTGCACAGTGGTGGTTGATGGTGGAGGCCATCCTTGCTCAGCATCCTCTCTCCTCCTTTTGTAGCGGCCTGCACAAATTTGAATGGAGAGGCAGGAGCAGATCCACCTTCTCCGCTGATCATGAATGTGCTTTTAGTGCGGCCAGAGGCGTTGTAGCGGCAGCCGAGCCGTTGCTGAGAAGAAGAAGAATAAAGGATATTATTAAAATATTATGATTATTTATATACAAACCCTCAACTTTTATGTTAATTAAAACAATGTACCTAATTGGTTAACTAATTAGATGAATGCCATTCTAAGCTAATTCTAAATGCACTTAAAATATGAATGCAATGCATGGATTATGTAATTAAATTAAAAATACGAATTAATCTATTTACATCATAATTTATGCTAAATAAATGTTAGAATTAACTTAATGTCTCGGCACTTAAATACTTAAATAGCCCACAACTATGGGCAAATCAGTAGCTACTTGATGAGTTTATTTTATTTGAAGTGGTGCGGCCCAATCAACTCAAACAATTGACCTGTTGCACCACTTAATTAGGCACACAAATGATTACCTAATCTGATTTCTACTCAATTATGTGTTTGAATGTGTGTACCGGTTCCTAAGATCAGTTTACCAGTTGAGTTTGAAAATCAGATGAGGTTGTGTACCTCTGTGAGATTTTTTTTTTAATTCTTCATTTTTTTAATGTGGGGGTTGGGGTGAGTATGGGTGTCAAACAACAAACAATCTAACCTTAGAGTTTATAAAAATACCTATGTTGATTGATGTTTGAATTATTATGTTATGGAACGAAATCTAATGGGTGGGAGGTGGGGGATAACTTACAGAACCTTCCACAGCACTTTACTCCAATCTACCGCTGTTGCTTGTCTCGAAAGAGTACCTACAATCACAATAAGAAAGGAGAAAAGTGAGGTAAATGATTTGTAGGTTACAAAACGCGAAGAGAAATCAAAGAGCGTCGCCTCCCCGGCAACGGCGCCAAAATGTTGAACTGTCGAATTGCTACGCTAACGTCTTTGGTTTTGGAAAACTTGTCGTTGTAGCTTGAAAGCGAAGAATTCATGTTCAACAAATAAAATTTATACCGAAATGGAAATTCCGGGTCGAACACAGGGAGGCGGACGTTTGATTTAAAAACTACACGTTTGTTTTTATTTGTCACAAAGTAATTCAATTTAAAACTATCTAATTATTTACAATAAATAGAAGAGAGAGAGAGGGTAAGAGAGAGAGAGAATATTACACATAGAAATTAAAATGAGATGTAGAATAAACAAAGAATTTATCATTAAGGAGATTGTTCATTACAACTAGAAAGCATAAAACAATTGCACTAGAAAGCGATAAATTTACTCTAGAAAGCATTAAAAGAATGGAGGGAGAAATGTCCTCCTCGACGAATGCTTGGAGGACAAGCAGAACTACACTAGAAAGCAGTAAATCTATATTAGAAAGCAGTAAAAAGAATAGGGAGAGAGCTATCCTCATCGATGGTCGCTTGGAGGACAACGCCTGGACGAAGGAGGACGAAGCAGAAGAACGGGAACGGAGCAGCACGCCGTCATCGTCGCGGGATCCACTTCCGAAGGGGGACGAAAATTTGGACTTTATCTCGCGAGAAGCATCCCGGGTGTGGGACAAGCTTCTCTTGAGCTTTGGAGAGGTAGAGAAGAGAAGGAAGGGATGATAATTTCGTATGGAGGGGGTCTCTTTTTATAGTTGCAAGGAGTGGGGGCAAATTGATCATTACATCTTTAAAACAATAAATAAGGGGTCTTTAGTGACTGATAAAACCGTCACTAAAACCCCAACGTGGGCGTAGTGCCCTTCACCCACGCACGTCTCCTCAGCTGCCCGCGCTCAACGCATCCGCCCACGTTCATTAAGCTTAGGATGCGCCATCGCCCGCTGCTACGCGCCCGCCCCAGCGCATACAATGGCGCGTTCTCGCCGCGCGTGCAATAGCGCGTGAACACTATCGAGCGCGGACGACCATCCGATCAAAATCCGACGCACGCCTGTGTCCGCTCGCCCGTGCCCTTCGCCTCCTCGCTGCGGCTCGGACGCGCGTCCGCTACTCGCGATAGCGCTTTCGACCGCTGCGCTACTAGGAGCAGATGGTCGAGTGGACGCTTTTAGGCGTGGCTGTCCACAGCCGTTGGATCGAGATCCAACGGCAAAGAGGGAGCAGGTGCGGAAGCTTCACCGGATGCATGCGGTCATTTGGGCGGCCGAGATGGCGTCACGTGGTGCCATCTTGGCCGTCCATCTTCTGGATGTTGTAGATGGTGCCACAGATGTCGGATTGACTCGATTTTTATGTCATTGGGCTGCGATCGTCGATCTGAATTCATCCGTGTGGTTGGATATATCATTTGAAGTGTGGATTTACACTATCCTAGCCCTTGATCTTCTTGGGTTCCCCAATCACTATCTGGTGCTACGGATGCCTGATTAGGACGATCTTGGAGTCGTTGAACTCCAATCGTCGCCCTGATCACATCCATACGGTTGGATCTTTGATCCGAGGCCCCGATAAAACTTTTTCCCTGTCCAAGCACATAAAAGGAGACAATTAACCTCCATTTTATTCAAACTACTCTAAATGCAAGATGATGCATATTATGCAATATTTATATCATGAAATGCAATCCTATGCTTAAGAACATGCATAAATAGACATCTTAAGTAGTGTAAATGTGTTTACATCATTCAGCGTCTTGCTAGCATAGTATATAATAAGAGGTTATTTTTCCCAACGCTGGCCTAAAACAACACCAACGGCAAAATCAGAAGCGTCGCACATCATCTCGAAATCAAGCAACCAGTCGGGTGGTTGGAGAATCGAGGAATCAGAGACAACGCCTCATAAAGTCTCGAAGGTGCTGAGACACGAGGTGTCTAATTCGAATGGGGCATCGGTAACAAGGAGATTCGTCAAAGGTCATGCAATTTTCGAGAAATCACGTATAAATCTTCGATAGAAGCCGACGTGACCCAAGAATGATCTGATATGCTTGATCGAGCTAGGTGGCAGCAAGTGGGAAATAATCTCAAATTTAGCTTGATCGACCTTGAGTCCACTTTTAGAGATCCTATGCCATAGTACTATGCCATCCCTCACCATGAAATGGCTCTTCTCCCAAGATAGTACTAGGTTTACCTCAATACACCGTTTCAGGATTTTGGTGAGGTTATCAAGACAAGATGCGAAATCATCTCCGAAAATGGAGAAGTCATCCATGAACACCTCCACATAGTCCCCAATCATGTCAGAGAAGATGGCAATCATACAACACTGAAATGTTTCTAGTGCGTTGCAGAGGCAAAAGGGCATCTGCTTGAAAGCAAATGTTCCAAAGGGGAATGTGAATGTGGTCTTGTCTTGATCTTCCAGGCTAATCGCTACTTGATTATGCCCGGAGTATCCATCTAGAAAGCAAAAGAAACAGCGTCCAGCTAACCGTTCCAAGATCTGATCAATGAAAGGCAAAGGAAAGTGATCCTTCTGGGTAGCCATGTTCAGTTTCCTATAGTCAAAGCAGACCCGCCATGATGTTGCAGTACGGGTCGAGATGGATTCGCCTTTATTATTTTTCACTACGGTGAGTCCTGCTTTCTTGGGCACTATCTAGATCGAAATCACCCATTGGTTGTTAGAGATTGGGTATACAATACCTGCATCCAGCCATTTGATGAACTCCTTCTTAACAACCTCCAGCATATTCTGGTTTAGCCTTCTTTGAGGTTGTCTCGAAGGTTTTACCCCCTCATCCATGTAAATGTGATGAGTGCAATATAAGGGGCGAATACCGCGAAGATCAACAATGCTCCACCCTATAGCAACCCTATGGTCTTGTAGCGTAGAAATCAATTGATGCTCCTATTCTTGGGTTAAGTGGGCACTAATAATGACCGGGTATGTCTCACTTTCACCCAAGAACACATACTTAAGTGAGTCAGGTAAGGGCTTCAATTCAATCATGGGTGGGTCAAAGTTAGAGATGGAAATAGGAGGAGCAGATTCAAAGGTGGAAATCTAGTGATCCGGATGCGTGTGAATTCCCACCGAATCACTACCTGTGAGATAGTCAGTTGTGACATCGTTAACGAGAAACCCGTTAGCTGTGGTCACATCTTCTTGTAACAACAAGGGTGATCCAGTAGTGTACGGATCAGGATAGCCAGATTCAGGGGTACTGTGGTCAGAGACACACCCTAAACAGTCGAATCCTCGGGGAGATATGTGCAGTGCAGTGGTCTCAGTCCTGTGTGGATCGAGGTCCAAGAACCCTAATAGTGCAGAAGAATGAGACATTGGGTCGTCACAAAGGTGCCCAATGTTACCATAGTATGCCAAATCTTCGTCTTCACCATCCTCCTCTATGCAATCACAGTCAAAATTCTTTGATGCCCTGAACATGTCAAGTCGAAGTCGCTCATTACCTAGGGCTATCTCCATACACCCGGATGCATAATCAATATTTGCTCGGGCTATCGCTAGAAATGGGCAACCAAAAATGATTGGTGCATCTTTGAGATTAGGAGGAACCTCCATATCGTGAATGAAAAAGTCTGCGGGAAAGTAGAATCCGCGGACTTTTACGATCACGTTCTCAACCACCCCCCTCGATGTTTTTATTGATCTATCAGCCAGCTGAATTGTGACCGAGGTAGGCTTTAACTCCCCAAATCGAAATCGATCAAATACGACAATGGGAGTAAGGTTGATGGACGAACCTAGATCTAGAAGGGCCCGATCAAATGGAGAATCCTGCAAGAAGTAGGATATGAGTGGGGTACCAGGGTCCTTTTTCGGTAGCAAGTCAGCTAGAATCACGGTGCTAGCTTCTTTGGACAGTATCGCCTGTCGTCCAATTCTAGGTTGTCGCTTCGGGGTACAATAGTCCTTGAAGAACCTAGCGACAATGGGGATGTGATCAATTGCCTCAAGGAGGGGGACCTAAATATGTACTTCCTTGAACATTGACTTCAGGTCCTCAAAATTTCGCGTGTCCTTTTTTCGTACTACATTTCGCGTCAAAGCCTCAGGAAAAGGGATGAGAGTCTCAGGGTCTAGTGGCCTCTTACCCTTATCTACCATAGGTGGCTCTTGAGATGGAGTCGAACCCGCTTGCTGTGAAGGGTGAGAAAAATCAAGACCCACCTGCCTATGTGGTGGGTCGAATGTCTTCCTTCCACTCCTCAATGAGACAGCATTTGCATTGGTTTGCTATCCATGAGGTGGTGGGAGAGCGGAAGGGGCAGAGTATGCAGGGTTCTGTATCAAAGGCAGCTGGCCTTGAGCATAACCAGGTGGTGTAGGAGGCACCTGTAATATGGCGTGTGCTTGTCCCTGTGGTGCCTGAAACCTAGGCTGGACTCTTTGGTTCTGCACATACCAAGGGTTCGAGACAGGTTGGGAGGGCAAGGCTCCCTAAGTCCTATGCTCCTGTAACAGCTGGTTTTGCGTGTTCTGTATAGTCTGTATCTGGTCAGCCATCACCTTCATTATCTGCAAGCTATCCTATCTAGATTTCCTCATCGATTCTTGCAGCTCCTCTTTCAGTGCCCCCAAAGGGTCAGCCTACTTTAGAGGGTGACTGGCAGCTTGGTGCAATGGCTAGTATATAGAACGAGGTTGCTACTGATACGGGAATGACTGCTGCCTATGGTATGTGTTTTGCATATTCCCATATTGCCTAGTTTGGTAGTGTGGATCTTGATGTGGTCTCTATGAGTTACTAGACTAGGACAAGTTCGGATGCTGGCGCCAACCAGGGTTATACATCTCTAAATATGGGTTATTACACCCGTATCATTGAATAGCACTGACATCCTCGTAGGTCGAAGACGTCTGAGACATATATCCATCAAGGGGATACGTATTATAGTCAGTGGGTGGTGCGTAACCCTGGTCATATGGTGCCAGATCAGGATTTTTTACGGGATCCTGATATGCAGGATCTCGTAAATAAGGAGAAGATGCATCCCGAGTGAGTAGATTAACTCAAGAAGGAGGGACTCGGGGAGCATAGGAGGGTCTTGGAGCAGTAGAGTTCAGGTCAAATTAACCCTGACTAATTTCGTCAATCTTTTTCTCGATCAGGTTTATTCTATCCAGCCGCTTGATGATGATATCCATGTCAGCTCGAATAGACTCGGTGTGAGCCTCATGGACACCAACCCACTGCAGACGAGACCGCTGGAACTGGTTCATGGATGCGGCATTCATCGAGTACTCCGTCAAAGATTCGAACAACTCAAATGCACTATTCTCGTCTTTCGAGAGGAAATTCCCGCCACTAGATGCATCGGCCAGATACCGATGTGTGTCATCCAACCATGGTAAAAGATCTGAGCTAGGTGCTGATGAGTCCATTTTAATGGACTATTGTTACGCCTAGTTAACTTTATTCCTACATTTTATGTTTGTTAATAACTACATTAGGTCATAAAATGATTGCATGCATCATTACTTAAGTTTACATCTATTCTATTGCATTCTATAACTTATTATGTAATTATTTTATATTTCATGCAGGTCTCGCACATAGCACACCCTATGCATCTCCTCCACTTGATCCACTCCATCAGGATAATTTAAGAGTTAACAAATAACTGGGAAAGTGAGAGAGGAGGAGGAATAATTTTGCAAGAGACCAGGGTTGTGAAAAGAATTTTCCCCTTCCCCCCCCAACAGCCGGCTGGCCTCAACAAATCCATCTCTCAACAGCCGTCGGCCAATTTTAGTAAGGGATTTAAAAATCCCTTGACTTGTGCCGGGGAAGAAGAACGGATGGGGGTGAGGAGATAAAAGTGGCAGAGGATCTTTGGGGGAAGGACCACTGGGAACACCCTACGTGCACTATGAGGAGAATGTGCACTATGACCACTTTCAACCCTCTCCAAGCAAAGTGCGCAACCCATCTCCCCTCCAACCAGTGCACGCCACCATCTTCTCCCTTGTGCACACAACGCACCATAGGGGTGGGGTCTGTCCTCGCACAGCACGCAGCAGCATCGCCTCCACCACAACCGCCACGAAGTACCGGCGCCTCCACCACAACCTCCCATGCACCAACATGCGCCTATGCCCCTCCATCTTCTTCTTCCTCTACTTCTCTGCAGCAGCAGCGCGCGCCTCATCTCTGCTCCACGCATGGCACCAGCACGCACCTCTAGCCTGCCCAACTTCTTTACGTGTGGCACACCCCCCACGCAACCTCGCTAGCCACGCTTGCTACAACCGTGCCCTTGTGCGCGTGCAGCAGCCTACTGCTCCTCTCCGTCGACGTCAAGCTCTCCAGCTGACTGATTGCACAGCAAAAATACACCAATAAAAATGCCATCTTGTGTTATTTCCTAGCATTGCCATTATATATTAGGCATCCATAGTTGCATTTGTAAAAATTAACACATGCATGCATTTAATTGAGAGGGGAGGAAAGTGAATAATTAGACTTGCAATTAACGTCTTCATCAAGGGTTGCATCACAAATTCACCATTTTCATTTCTTATTCGATTTTGAACTTCTTCTTCTCCGCACGGCTCAGGGCATGGCTTGCTCTTCGCGCCATTCTCTTCCACAGCTTGCTCTGCCAGCCGCATGGCCAGTCATCTGCAGCCCAGGGCATGGCTGTGCATGCTTCTCCCTCCTTTAAAAAGACAGGCCATCATCCTTCCGCTGGCGAGCCTGGTCCATGCAACACACACCCGCACACCCTTCTCCAGGCCGTCTCCTCCCCTCTCCCCTCCATACATAGCATCTCTTCCTCTTGAAGAGATACGCTGCGGGCAGGAGCAGCTCACAGTGGTCGACAACCACCACTGTGAGTCCCACCACCGCCCAGCTCATCAAAGAGCCGGTGGGTGTGGTGGTTCACTTCGTTGTTTCACCCTCTCAAAGATCTTCCGCCAATACCGCAGACTCGAGCTTTGAGGCTCTACAGCAGCAGCAGCAAGGCATCAGCAGCAGTAGCAGCAGCCCGCACGCACGTAGGCACCGACCGCAGCCTCTTTCCGCACACGCAGGCGCCTTCCAGCGTGCCCGCGCATGCAACACCAGCTGCAACCGGCTGTCCAAAGCGCACAGCACTGTAGCTACTGTTCACGCTAGAGAGCGCAACACTGTAGCTACAGTGCGGTGACTAGAAAGTTTCTCACTTATATGGTCACCGCGCGTTCTCTCTCCATGCCCGCAACTGCCTCCAGCCAGTCCTCGCTCCATGCCCGCACCCGCTCCAGCACGCAGCACAGTGCGCTACATCACGCATTGCGTCGTGCTGTAGTCTCCCTTACGCTCGATCACTCCATTGCGCGTGCACATCCTTGTGCGAGCCTGCACCTGCGCATGTTCCCATGCCATCAGATGACGGGCGCAGCCTCCATACGGCTTAAACGCCCGTGCCCTCTTCCTCCAGCAGACTCTCTCTCTCTCTCTCTCTCTCTCTCTCACAGACACACACCTCACTCACACACACATACACCACACTTGTACACACTCATGTGTACACACACATACACACTTGTACACACCTATATATACTTATATAAATATATATATATATGTACATATACATATATATATATACTCATACCTAAACACTATATATAAGTAGATATACATACATACATAAATAAATAAATATATATATATATATATACATACCTATATACATATATACATAGATATATATATATCTATCTACATATATCTATATACATAGATACTTATACTAATATATCTATACACATAAATACATATATATATACATATCTATATATCTATATACATATATTACTCTATATATATAAATCCACATATACACCTATATAATTACCACCCTATATATAAACATATAAATATATATTTATATATATACATATATATATATATATATATATATTTTTTTTTTTTTCATATCACCTACCATACATTATATCGCGAGAATATCTGCACCAGTTGCTGATATTCCCCGATACACGAGTACAGAAAACGTCTCCGCACACACCTTCCACCCATTCATCCAACACTCCACGCGACACTTCGTCCTGTTGGTTGCGTCTTCCTAGACGACGATCAACTCGACACCGTGCTACACGCCATTTCCACCTCCACCCCCACCCCTATATATATATATATATATATACTATATTTATATTATTTCTATTTTTCTTTCCTACTATTAAAAAGGTAAAAAAAATAGTAAAAGAGAAAAGATAATCCTTGTCTTGCAGGTACTCGGTCTTGCAGATAGGAAGTCTAGTTTTGGAACCCTAATTTGGTTCAACGCCAAGAACAATTTGGCTCTAAGCCAAGGACCTGATTTTGAGGGTGTACCTCAAGGACAAAATTATCAGAAAAAAATCTTAAATAGAAAAACACCAAAAGCAAAATAAACGAACGGAATAGATTAGTTGTAGGAAGGGCGTAGAAACTTATTCACCTCTAATCCCGCCTCCCTGAGTTTGGCCCTAGGCCTAAAAGTGACCTAGATAAAATCAAGTAGGACAGGTTAAAAAATTTTGTAAAAATATGGTTAGGCTCGATTTAAGTTAACCACTATACTCATTTCAACGATTAAATCACCATGTTAACACAACCTATCCGGTCTACACCATACTTTTTCTGGTGCTGTTGCTGGGGAAGTGCGCATTCAGGTAAGTTTCTACTCCATTCCTTTAATTTTTCTCTTCTCACACCCTTCTCTTCACGGGTGTTTCTGTTTGTTGGTGTGCAGGTGAACCAGTTGCAAGGACAAGGCAGGCAGACGAAGTCGGAGACGTGGGCTAATCCAAGGCGGGAACGACAGTGTGAAGTCGCTAGCACCTCACTGGAGCTTCACCCACGTTGCTGAACAGGTAGGTCTCTCTTTCTTAGCAACTTAGATCAACTTGTCACCTTAATAAAAAAAAAAAACTAAAAAACACTTCTTGGGATCTCTTGGGGCAAGTGGATTAAAAATCACTTGTTTGATTGTTTGCCATCACTCTGATCGCCCCAGGATTTCCCGCCAAACATCGCATAGCGAAGATCCAAGAATCCTGATTCTTGAATCTTTCACCGCGTGAAGTAGTCTTTGAGGCAAAAATAAATAGATTGATTGCCATCCCTCTTTGCCACATTTATCAGCAATTCGGGATCACCTTTTTGGTGAGGAGACTTGGAATTAAGTTGATTCCAACCCCACCACAACCTTTCAAGTGCCTAAGATTTGATCCCGAATACTTCAACCCCAACAATTTGATTTTCTTTATCTTATGGTTGAGCCTTCTGTGTGGAAAATCATTTTGGTGATTAGGAGCACTTGAATTGAAGTGCTTTGGCTCCCTTTCACACTAATCTAAAATTGACTCGTGCATCCACACATAGAAATCTCCATCTAGGGATGCCCATTGCATTTTAGCATGCATTAACCAACTGACATTGAAGAAGGGTTTGTTGGGCTTAGAAAAAACTTGTATTCTCTCAAAACTTCGAGATTGGTTGAATTAGTAATTCAGCGAAATCGTAAAATCCATACTAGTTAAGGCTGAAACTCTAAAAACCATTCACTAACTAAAACTTCAATTCAGGGAGATTTACCCATTGCATGCTTGGTTTACACACTTTCTAAAATCAACGCACTTGGGCATTACCAGTATACAACGCCCTTCACATTCCTGAAAGCACTTGATCCTAAGCTTCTAATTAAAACTAGTAGCAACATGACCCTTATTAAGGATTGGAGGTCTAACTACCTACGTGTAGTGCCTACGTGCTGGTGCGGGTTCCCGCATGCTATGGGGTGTCTAAGACTGGGGCAAACGACCTTTCAATCTGGCCCGATGGTTCCGCGGTGCTCACATTCGGTTCCGCAGGTCGTGATAGTAGGTAACTTAGATCTTTAGGTCTAAGGGCACACTGTAGAGGTTAGGAATTTGATTGTATTGATTTGTCATCAAGTGTACCTTTGTGGCGTCATTTCTCTCATCTCCTGTTCCCTTATTATCTCCCCAATTCTTCCTGCGGTAGTGCATGTTTGGGAGGAGGTCACAAAACCCCGAACTGTTTGAATTGTCTAATAATTTTAGGAAAGAAGCTGAATCGTCCTCCTCCTCCACAAACATGGCTGCATGCCCACCCCCAAATCCCGAGGGAGGAAACCGCCCTCAAAACCCACTAGGTGGTGGAGCCTTGGATCCCATAACCCACCTCCAAGCCCAAATGGAAATGTATAATGAACAAATTGAAGCCATTAGGGAAACATTGGAGGAAATGCAGAACCCTCCCTAATGGGAGGAGCTGATGAGAGCCTCATCATGAGCCATAACTAGCTCATTTTGACCTAATAAAGAAGACAAAAGCTCCTACATAACCTAGAAGAAGGCTTAACTAAAGGAACAAGTGCTCTGAGAAGAAAACATGAAATAAAGGTTAAAACTGCAATTTTTCCATTGCAGTAGATAAACAGGATTTCTTAGAGGCAAAACATGGGTCAAATGGTCTAAATAAGATAAAAAGTGGGTTGAGTCAAGCAGAAATGGGTTCATGTGCAATCTAAGAACTAAAAGACACTTGGTAACCCTAAAACAGACCCGCTTAAATTAACAAGGTTTTGGTCAGAACAAAAAGCAAGTAAACCCTCTACAAATCATGAAAAAACATACTCTAGGGTTTAGAACACTTAATTTGACCTTTGGAACCTAGTTTGACCTAGATTAGGGTCATAGCTCTTCAATTAACCTAATTTGGGTTTTTACGCAAAATATCCAGTCAAACAAGGTCAAACCTGAAATCTAACTTCTCCATTGGATTCCTTAGGTCCAAATTAGGTTTGTACCAAAATTTGGACCTAAGGAGGGGTCATCTTGACCTACTTTGCAATTTAGTACACCCAAATCACAAAGAGGTCCCTATCTTTTGAATATCCTTGCAGAGAGCCCCCTAGGTTCCTCGCCTTCTTTGCAAACCGGTCCTGCCGCCATTGCTAGGGCAGAACCGAGCTCCGACGAAGTTTCGAGAGAGATGGCTCTCTAATTCCTCAGAGATTCTCTCCCAGAAATGGAAGGGAGATTCTCTGAGGAATTCCCTTCCTTCTAAAGCCAATCAAATTCGCTGGTGTGAACCCAATCTCTCGTGCGAACGCACGAGAGATGTGGGTATCTTTCTTCCTTCCAACTCCGGCGAACCGGCTGACCTAATTGCGCGTCTTTCACGCTCTGATAGGAGCGGCCAGCACCTATAAAACACCCCTCGGACCCGGCCACTCATCTTAAGCTTGATTTTGACGGAGATCCCCTCCAAATTTCTTCCCTCCCATCTCCGGCCAAACGACCCACAAGCTCCGGCGACCGCTTTCCCTCCTTCTCGTCACTCTGCTGCCATACCAGCAGCAGAGTCCTCTCCGCCTCTTCCTTCCGCGGCGCGCTGTACCCTGCGCGCAAGCTCCTGACCTCATCTTCGTCGCCGCTTCCTCCCCCAGGGTCTTTCTTCCCCGACGACGGCAGTCACGAGCCGTCCTCTCCACTGCCTCCCTTCACTCCAGACAACCCCAGATACGTTCTCCATCCTCTCCTCTCTCTTTTCCCCCTGTTATCTCCCTTGATCGACCCTCTACAGACGCTAACCACCTCCATCGTCTTCGCCTCCGACCGCACTCCGGCGAGCCGCCCACACCACTCCAGCCCTCCACACGGCTCGCCAACCACCTCGGAAGCTCCGCCTCACCTCCAGGAACACACTCCACCCTCCCACTGCCACTCCAGCCCTCCACAACCACCCCCCGACCAACCCACCATCTCCGGCCACAGGTTGACCTAGGCACGCACGCCTAGGCCGACCTGCGGCCTGCTGCACTGCCCACCGCCTTCGCCGTGCCACGGCGAAGGTCTCTATCTATTCTGATTTGGCCGAGAGGCGCGTTTTGTGTACGACAGGACTCGAGCTGCTGCCGCCATGGACGACCTCTGATGAAGCTCCCGCGAAGCTCCAGGCACCCGGTCTTCCAGACTACAGGTTCTGCATACTAATGCAAGTGTCGCGAGGTGAACGAATCCAGCCGAGGAGCGCTAGCAGAGCCAGCAGCTGCGGGGCAAGCGCACGACGAGGTTTCTGCAGGCGCGCGTGAAGGCGAGACCAGATAGTCCCACATCGTGGGATTGCAACCGGCAGGTAACGTATAAGTTGATTTTACGCTTTATTCTTATCGCCTCGAAAACACAGGGGTGAGGTCCCTCACTGACCCCACCCGCCTCGTCCGCGGCCTGACCACGCGGACCTGGCGGATCCGACCCGACCTAAACCTACGCACTCCTCGCGCATCACACACCTGCAGGTGCGCCTGGTCCCGGGTACGATCCGACCCGATTGAGACTGTGGCTCTGGTAGAGCAGTTAGAGTGAATTGCTTGAGAGAGAGACACGCGCGGGTAGAGGGAGAAGGGTTAGGTTTTGTTCCCCTGTGCAGGCAGGCTGATTGCAGGAGAAGGACGTGGCCGCTGCAGAAGAAAGGAGAAGCAAGACAAAGAAGAAAAAGAAAGCAAGACAAAGAAGAAGAAGAAGGCAACGAAGAAAGGAGAAGCAAGACAGAAGAAGAAGAAAGAAAGAAGTCTTCGCAGGCGAAGGAGGAAAACAGAAAGGTTAGAAGTCTTCGCAGGAGAAGAAGAAGAAGGACAAGGGAAGATTGCAAAGAGATCCGAAAGGCAAAGCAGAAGAAGAAAAAGAGAAAGAAAGATCACATTTAAGACGTCTGATACATAAATCAGACGTCTAATTCTAATTTTTTACATCTTTCTTAAAAACTCTTTGAATCAATTATATTTGCATTTAACAGTTGTATTCTTGGGTTTTACAAAGTACTGAGTTTGCTCCCTGTGTTCGACCTCGGATACTCTAGTTGTTCGAGTAATAAAATTATTTGTTTAAACGTTTTGTCGGTTCTACTGCAACGTAATACGCCTTTAAATCCGCACAGAAACGTCCATGAACATTTTGGCGCCGCTGCCGGGGAGCAACGGGCACTTGTAAAGCTTTTGAGTACAACTTTTCTATTTAATATCTGACTTAACTTCTCTTTTGTTGTGTTCAAACAGGGAAAGCAAAACAAAAAGGAAAGAATAGCAACTGCACAACAGACTGGAGCAGGTAATCTCCATAAGCCCTCCCCCTTAACCCTCTCACAATCTAAAAGACAAAAAAAAGGGAGAAGTCAACTTAGGGCTACCTGTCTTATATTTAGTAACTCATCAAGTTGCCTGATTTTCATTTCAACATATTTTTGTCTGTCATCCAACTAAGGCAACTAGGGCTAAAACTTTCTTGATTGAGCCCTAGGTGCTAAATTCTAAGGCAACTAAATTGGACCCATTAGAGCCAAGTTAGGATTGCAAAGCTAGGGTTTTTAGAGACACATCTTCTCTAAAACAAAGAAACAAACTTTCCAAAAAGAAGTGTGCCTAAACCGTGTTTGAAAATATTTATACAAGAGGAACCCTAAGCAAATCAGGCTGATAATTCATTTGAATCATAAAAGGAAGGACCTAAAAGCTCTCAAACGTGAAGTTGATCCCTCAGGTCAACCAACCTTAATATTAGGTCACTTTTTGCACTCAAAATACTTAAAAGTTCAAGTAGAACATTAAGCACCTTGATCTTAAAATAAAAAAGGTAGACTTAAGAGGTCAAGATCCCCATTCTGGTCTACCTGGAACCGCAGTGACAAGAGAGGTCGGGTGGGGGAAACCCTGTAACCCGTAGGGACGCTCTACCGTGTAGGGGTCTTTGCGGGACTCTCCCTCTCTGGCTGCCCAGGTATTTCTCAGGTGGACGATCTTCTGATCCAGGGGTCCATCTGCCCCGAACCTCTATAGTCACCCAACAATTCTTGGGTGTCTTGATTGGGTCCAGCACCTTCTAATCTCATCACATCTTCCGGTGCATGTTTGGTAGGAGGTCCTTGAGACCACCTTTAAGACCTCCTCTAGAAATTCATTCTCGCCGAGGCCAAGCCTCGACGCCCTTGTTTGTGCAGCAACCCCACCACATAAATCTTTCATCTGATTCAGACCCTGATTCTCCTCCTTCTCCCATCATGGCACAACCCATTGAAGATGAAAATAACCTTGAACACCAACTTCAACGCTTGAACGATCTCTTTCAGAACTTTGTAAACCCACCACAGCGACCTATGATGCGAGATCACTATAATCCCGCTGCGGTGGCAATTGAACCCCGAGTACGAATCCCAATTGGAGGACCTGATTCTGATCTAAAGGCCAATATGATTCATGCCATACCAAAGTTCCATGGGCTTAACTCTGAGGATCCATTCCAACACATTAAACAACTCAAGCATCTGGCCCAGACTTTCGGGTCAGATGTACAAAACCGGGATATCCTACTCATGAAAATGTTTTCGTTCTCCCTCTTGGACAAGGCCGCGCACTGGTATCAGACTCAGACCCGCCCGATCAACACTTGGGAGGAATAACAGTCCGAATTTTTGAAAAAATTCTTCCCTGTTGGCTGGACGAATGCCTTGCGCCACCAGATCACTCATTTCACTCAACAACAGGGAGAACCTCTTCACGAAGCTTGGGATCGATTCCTAGATCTCATGCGAAAATGTCCCCATCACGGAGTTCCTAAGTGGGAACAAGTCCAGTCTTTTTACCAGGGACTCCGTGAGGATATTCGTCTAATCGTCAATGCAACATGTGGAGGAAACATCATGGGCCAACACGAGGACACGGTGTGGGAGATTCTCGAAAACATGTGCGAGAACTCCATAAACAATGACTCCTTGGGCTTATTCGACAGGACGAATGCCCGCGCATCGACGAATCTAAGAGGGACACATGAGACGCAGGACCTGTCCACTTCTGTTGACCTGGAATTGATGGCCAGTCGGTTGGACAAGGTCTCTATCATAGAAAAGAAGGTGGACGAGCTAACTCGACATTTGCAGCAAGCCACCTCTGCACAAAACTCTTTTGCACGACCTCCTCTGGCAAGGGAAACAGTGCAAAACATCTATCACCAACCTGCCAAGGGGATGGGCCCCTATCCACCCCCGTCTACCTCCCAGACCGGAGTGACCTCCGATCCCGTCTACTCGAGTTGGGGGAACTCTGAACCCTCGTATTCTGACTTTCTTGAGGTTTCTCAGAACTGCGAGGACCTCAACGCCATCCAGAACGACCCATACTCCAATACCTACAACCCTGGATGGCGAAATCATCCTAACTTTCAGTGGGCGGGAAACTCTCAAAAACCACCATATCAACCCCGCCCACAAGCTCCTCGTCCATATCAGCCGCCTCAGCCTCGGCCCAATCCCACCTACCAATCTGGGCAAAATCAGGATCAACTGACTCTTATCCTTCAAACGCTGGCTGACATTCAAAAAACGAATGCGGCAATGCAAAAACAGCACAAGGACGAGATCACAGAGGTTCGCAACCAACTGGCCCAGATGGCAAATTCTCGCCAACCTGGCACCCTTCCTTCGCAACCTTTGCCCAACCCAAATAATGTGCCAACCCAGAGGCGCATTATGAATCCAAATCCAGGCCACGCACATTTGATTTATCAGGCCCCTGCTACTCCATCACCAGACAGGATGGAGGCTTCTACATCTTATGCAGAATTTCAGCAGCAGCCACCTCTCCTACCTAACCCAAACCAAAGTCAGGCTGGATTAAACTCTGTAACAACACGTAGTGGTAAAACAACACAAGACCCACATTATCTGAACCACTCCAAGCCTGATAATCGCCAAGACCCTAGGGTAGTCATCCAAGATACTACTGTCCCAGATCAAGAACCTGGACCTATCCTAGAGGAACCAGCCAGGATCCCATTTCCTGAGGCCTTGACCAAAGGAAAAAGGACAACCAAACCTGTGGCTCCTGAGGAGGATCTGGTCAAGCTCTTTGAACAGGTCCAGATAAACATCCCGTTGATGGATGCAATCCGCCACATACCGGCTTACGCAAGATTCTTGAAAGACATATGTACACCTAAACGTAAGCCGCGAACCAAGGATGGGAATCCGATTGTACTATCAGAGCAAGCCAGCTCTGTCATCCTGAGCAAACTCCCACCCAAGGCTAAAGACCCAGGAACCCCCTTGATTTCTTGTAAAATTGGTGAAACCCAACTTGATAGAGCCCTACTAGACCTAGGTGCCTCCATAAATTTAATACCTACATCCCTCCTTGACCACCTTGAAGAATATGAACTTAAACCCACTGAGGTGACATTGCAGTTAGCTGATCGATCCATCAAGTCACCCAAAGGTATACTCGAGGATGTCATTGTTAGGGTACGAGATTTTTATTTCCCAGTGGACTTCATAGTACTGGACATGGATGCACCTAAGAACCCAAGGGACACACCAATCATATTAGGGAGACCCTTTCTGGCCACTGCTAGGGCCAATATAAACTGCAAAGAGGGCCAGATAGAATTAAAATTTGGGAATCAAAATCTGAAGATCGACATTTTCAAAGCCCAACAAGGGATTAATTGCGGGGTTATAGAGGAAATTTGTGATGTCAAAGCCGTGGTTGATGAACTGCACATAGAGGACAACCTGATTATTCTTGATCAACCACTAGAAAATCAAAAACCGCTAACAGAGGAGTGCGAACACAATCTAGACACACCTATGACTCCTACCATTGCTCCCGATACAAACCCTGAACCACCCGCTGCTGCTGACAATACTGTCATGGAACTCAAGCCCCTTCCTGAACATCTAAAATATGTCTTTTTGGATTCAAATCAAACGTTTCCTGTGATTATCAATTCTCGACTCACACCTGACCAGGAACTCCGTTTGATTTCTGTTCTCCAGCAACATCGTAGAGCCATTGGATGGACTCTAGATGATTTGACTGGTATAAGCCCTTCATACTGCACGCATCGAATCTATACAGAAGAAGGCTCACGACCTTCAAGAGAAATGCAAAGGCGACTAAACCCTAACCTACAGGAGGTCGTGAAAAAGGAGATCATTAAGTGGTTAGATGCAGGGATCATCTACCCGATCTCCGACAGTCGTTGGGTGAGTCCAACACAAGTGGTACCTAAGAAGGCAGGACTTACCATCATCACGACAGAAACCGGGGAAGTCATTCCTACCCGAATAGCTAATTCGTGGAGAGTCTGCATTGATTACAGAAGACTAAATTCCTCCACGAAGAAGGATCATTTCCCACTACCGTTTATTGATCAGATCCTCGAGAAACTAGCGGGAAATAGATTCTTCTGCTTTCTTGACGGGTACTCCGGTTACAATCAGGTGGCAATCCATCCAGAGGACCAAGAAAAGACCACATTCACCTGCCCCTTCGGGACGTACGCGTTTCGAAGGATGCCATTCGGTCTCTGCAATGCACCTGCAACTTTTCAGCGGTGCATGCTTGCCATATTCTCAGATATGGTAGGTGACTATCTGGAAGTCTTCATGGATGACTTTTCAGTTTTTGGACAATCATTTGACGATTGCCTCCAACACTTGGTCCATATACTCAGGCGGTGCATCGAGGTGAATTTGGTTCTTTCCTGGGAAAAGAGCCATTTCATGGTGCCTGAGGGAATTGTCCTGGGACATTTAATCTCAGAGAAAGGCATCCAAGTGGATCGAGCTAAGGTTAACCTGATTTCCAAGCTCCCTATGCCTAGCTCGATTAAGGACATCCGATCTTTTTTGGGGCACGTCGGTTTCTACCGTTGATTCATCCCTGATTTCTCCAAAATCGCGCGCCCCCTGACCAATCTGCTTTCCAAGGATGTGCCTTTCGGAATTTCCAAGGAATGCACTCAAGCATTTGAGATCTTACGTGACCGAGTCACCCAAGCCCCAATCCTACAGTCCCCTGATTGGTCTCAACCCTTTGAGATCATGTGCGATGCATCTGACTTCGCTGTAGGAGCGGTTTTGGGGCAGAAAATTGACGGGAAACCTGTGGTCATTTACTACGCCAGCAAAACATTGGATGAGGCTCAGCGTAACTATACGGTTACTGAGAAAGAGCTGCTGGCCGTAGTATTTGCCCTGGAAAAATTCAGATCATACCTTCTGGGTTCCCGTGTTATCATATACTCGGATCACACAGCTGTGAGGCATCTCCTAGCCAAGAAGGACGCGAAACCTCGATTAATCCGCTGGATCTTGCTGTTGCAAGAATTTGACATCGAGATTCGCGACAAGGCGGGAAAGCACAATGTGGTAGCTGATCATTTATCCCGCCTTCCTCCTGAAATTATTGATCCGTCCGGACCTATTACAGAACATTTTCCTGATGAGCACCTCCTGACTATCAGTACAAGTCTTCCATGGTTCGCCGATATTGTTAATTACCTGGCATCACATCAGATTCCGCCCGATTGGCCGAAGGCCAAAAAGGACAAATTGCGTTCCGATGCCAAGTATTACCTATGGGAAGACCCGTATCTCTTCCGCATTGGTGCTGATCAGATAATCCGACGATGCGTCACGGAAGTGGAAATCAAAGACATACTCTCATTTTGCCATGACCAGGCATGCGGTGGACATTTTTCAGGACATAAAACCGCATCGAAAGTCCTCCAGTGTGGTTTCTACTGGCCCACAATTTTCAAAGATGCATACAATCACTGTAAGGCATGTTCCCGTTGCCAAACTCTAGGCAACATGAGCCATAGAGACATGATGCCTCTACAGCCGATCTTGGTATGCGAAATTTTTGATATTTGGGGGATTGATTTCATGGGACCCTTTCCTACCTCGGATGGCTTCGAATACATTTTACTCGCAGTTGATTATGTTTCCAAGTGGATAGAAGCCATTCCGACTCGAACCAACAATCATAAAGTCGTTATAAAATTCCTTCATCAAAACATTTTCTCAAGGTTCGGGATTCCGCGTGCTATAATTTCCTACGGAGGGACCCATTTTACAAACGCTCAGTTCAAGTCACTGATGATCAAATACGGGGTGTCACACCGAATCTCCACTCCTTACCACCCCCAAACTAATGGTCTAGCTGAGCTATCTAACCGAGAGATCAAGAAGATCCTTCAGGTTACTGTTCGACCTGATAGAAAAGATTGGTCTTCTCGGCTTCCGGAAGCATTGTGGGCCTATAGGACCGCCCACAAGACCCAATTAGGAATGTCTCCCTTCAGACTAGTGTACGGGAAGGCATGTCACCTCCCCGTCGAATTGGAGCATAAAGCCTATTGGGCAGTACGGACCTGTAATCTCGACCTTTCTAAGGCTGGAACCCACAGAAGATTTCAAATGAGCGAGATCGATGAATTACGCCACGACGCATATGAGAACTCGCGAATTTACAAAGAACGGGTTAAAGCTTTTCACGACAAACACATTTCTAGAAAGGTCTTTCATCCTGGTCAAAAAGTTTTACTCTTTGATGCTCGACTCAAACTATTCCCAGGAAAGCTAAGATCCAAGTGGGTCGGACCCTACCTAGTCCGCCAAATCTTCGGAAATGGAGCTATTGAAATCAGCCCACTCAGCCACGATTCTGAACCATTTGTCGTGAATGGGCAGAGACTCAAGCCGTTCATTGACATGACCGATATAGATTTGACTGAGTCATCCTTTACCTCCTTTCCTCTTGAGCTCATTACGCCCAGCCGATGGCGTAAAACTCAGCGCTTAACGGGAGGCAACCCGTCATTCTTTGAAAAACCTGAAACCGTTTCTGACATCGCTATGCGGAACTCATATTGCACTTTAGGGTTCATCCATTAGAACAGCCGACTTCACCTCAGGTATACCTACCCGAGATTAGAAATCGTTCGCAACAAGTCGCTTCGACCCATTCACTCACCACACACCTGTCCTAACACATGAACTAAGCTGAATTCGAACCCACCTAATTTACAATGGGGACATTGCAAATCTTAGGCATGGGGGGGTATGAAAGTGCAAAATATCAGAAAATTCATATCAAGAAAGGGTTTCATTCATAAAAAAAAAAAAAAAAAAAAAAAAAAAAAAAAAAGGGACTTGATAGAGGGGAGGAACAATTCAGGGTCATACAAATGAGAGGAGGAAAAGAAAGAAAAAGGACAAAAAGAGCAAAAATAAAGAAAGGAGCACAAAAGGAAAAGAAAAAGAAAAAGTCATTAGTAAAAGATTAAGGGGTTAACTGAAGTTCTAGACCGAGTCAAGAAAAAGAAAAGAAAAATGCTACAGAGATATAACAAGAGATTAGCGGGAACGCTGGTCTTAGGCCTCTTGGGCTAGATTTTTAGCTTAAAAATTCACGTATCCGTTAAAATCTGGACAATCCTCAAGAGGTTGAGGAAAATGCGAAGCTTAAGTATTAGGTCTAAGGCTTAGGAAGTATTCGGCCTCGTTAACTGACCTCCGGTTTGCGGGATTCGGTAACCTAAGCACCCAAATTCACACACAGTCTGGTTCAGTGCGCATAAATATTCAAAACACGCAAGAGCGTTTAATATTCTGAAAAAGTCACCTAGATTAGGAGCGGCCAATCAACACAAGTTGATTTGGACAAGTTCCCAGCGCGGAGAGGCGGGAAATTCCCCTCGAAGATGCGTAACAACATATCGTCTCCTCGGTGCTTGTCTCTTAGGATATTTAAATATCCTACTGGGGGCATGTAAGCACTCTGCTGGTTCAGATACCATGGGTGGCATTATCACGAAATGTCGATCGCCAGGGTCTGAATTCGGCCACGGAACGCCATGGGCGGGATTATCTCGAAATCTCGAAAGCCAGGGTTCCGGGGGTTGCCATGGGCGGGATTATCTCGAAATCTCGAAAGCCAGGGACCCTTGAGGATTGATGATGGGGACGAGGAATCCGATACAGACCGTGTTGAGAAGCTAATCCGAAGCTAGAAATAAAAAGAAAAGAGAGAGAAAAGCTCTCCAAACAAATAAATCCTATCTCTCTCTTACAAAAAAAAAACGCACTGCAAACTGAGCGTAGGCTAAAAATGTCTCAAGCACGGGTGCTTTAACCGCAGAGTCCAACAAACCCTAGGATAGTTTTTGTGGGCCGTAGAAACCTTTGCGAAGGACTGAGGCTAAAGCAGAACAGGTCCAGATTTTGGTTGGTACTTGAGTACCTCTAGGCCTATTGTCGGCATTCCTACCTAATCACAAAAGAAGCACTTATCATAACTAAGGACACTTTGGGTCTAGAATGGAAGTCAAAACTTTGAAATTTTGCTAAGGGACTAGCAAAAGCTAGGCATGGGGGTATGATGAGAGCCTCATCATGAGCCATAACTAGCTCATTTTGACCTAATAAAGAAGACAAAAGCTCCTACATAACCTAGAAGAAGGCTTAACTAAAGGAACAAGTGCTCTGAGAAGAAAACATGAAATAAAGGTTAAAACTGCAATTTTGCCATTGCAGTAGATAAACAGGATTTCTTAGAGGCAAAACATGGGTCAAATGGTCTAAATAAGATAAAAAGTGGGTTGAGTCAAGCAGAAATGGGTTCATGTGCAATCTAAGAACTAAAAGACACTTGGTAACCCTAAAACAGACCCGCTTAAATTAACAAGGTTTTGGTCAGAACAAAAAGCAAGTAAACCCTCTACAAATCATGAAAAAACATACTCTAGGGTTTAGAACACTTAATTTGACCTTTGGAACCTAGTTTGACCTAGATTAGGGTCATAGCTCTTCAATTAACCTAATTTGGGTTTTTACGCAAAATATCCAGTCAAACAAGGTCAAACCTGAAATCTAACTTCTCCATTGGATTCCTTAGGTCCAAATTAGGTTTGTACCAAAATTTGGACCTAAGGAGGGGTCATCTTGACCTACTTTGCAATTTAGTACACCCAAATCACAAAGAGGTCCCTATCTTTTGAATATCCTTGCAGAGAGCCCCCTAGGTTCCTCGCCTTCTTTGCAAACCGGTCCTGCCGCCATTGCTAGGGCAGAACCGAGCTCCGACGAAGTTTCGAGAGAGATGGCTCTCTAATTCCTCAGAGATTCTCTCCCAGAAATGGAAGGGAGATTCTCTGAGGAATTCCCTTCCTTCTAAAGCCAATCAAATTCGCTGGTGTGAACCCAATCTCTCGTGCGAACGCACGAGAGATGTGGGTATCTTTCTTCCTTCCAACTCCGGCGAACCGGCTGACCTAATTGCGCGTCTTTCACGCTCTGATAGGAGCGGCCAGCACCTATAAAACACCCCTCGGACCCGGCCACTCATCTTAAGCTTGATTTTGACGGAGATCCCCTCCAAATTTCTTCCCTCCCATCTCCGGCCAAACGACCCACAAGCTCCGGCGACCGCTTTCCCTCCTTCTCGTCACTCTGCTGCCATACCAGCAGCAGAGTCCTCTCCGCCTCTTCCTTCCGCGGCGCGCTGTACCCTGCGCGCAAGCTCCTGACCTCATCTTCGTCGCCGCTTCCTCCCCCAGGGTCTTTCTTCCCCGACGACGGCAGTCACGAGCCGTCCTCTCCACTGCCTCCCTTCACTCCAGACAACCCCAGATACGTTCTCCATCCTCTCCTCTCTCTTTTCCCCCTGTTATCTCCCTTGATCGACCCTCTACAGACGCTAACCACCTCCATCGTCTTCGCCTCCGACCGCACTCCGGCGAGCCGCCCACACCACTCCAGCCCTCCACACGGCTCGCCAACCACCTCGGAAGCTCCGCCTCACCTCCAGGAACACACTCCACCCTCCCACTGCCACTCCAGCCCTCCACAACCACCCCCCGACCAACCCACCATCTCCGGCCACAGGTTGACCTAGGCACGCACGCCTAGGCCGACCTGCGGCCTGCTGCACTGCCCACCGCCTTCGCCGTGCCACGGCGAAGGTCTCTATCTATTCTGATTTGGCCGAGAGGCGCGTTTTGTGTACGACAGGACTCGAGCTGCTGCCGCCATGGACGACCTCTGATGAAGCTCCCGCGAAGCTCCAGGCACCCGGTCTTCCAGACTACAGGTTCTGCATACTAATGCAAGTGTCGCGAGGTGAACGAATCCAGCCGAGGAGCGCTAGCAGAGCCAGCAGCTGCGGGGCAAGCGCACGACGAGGTTTCTGCAGGCGCGCGTGAAGGCGAGACCAGATAGTCCCACATCGTGGGATTGCAACCGGCAGGTAACGTATAAGTTGATTTTACGCTTTATTCTTATCGCCTCGAAAACACAGGGGTGAGGTCCCTCACTGACCCCACCCGCCTCGTCCGCGGCCTGACCACGCGGACCTGGCGGATCCGACCCGACCTAAACCTACGCACTCCTCGCGCATCACACACCTGCAGGTGCGCCTGGTCCCGGGTACGATCCGACCCGATTGAGACTGTGGCTCTGGTAGAGCAGTTAGAGTGAATTGCTTGAGAGAGAGACACGCGCGGGTAGAGGGAGAAGGGTTAGGTTTTGTTCCCCTGTGCAGGCAGGCTGATTGCAGGAGAAGGACGTGGCCGCTGCAGAAGAAAGGAGAAGCAAGACAAAGAAGAAAAAGAAAGCAAGACAAAGAAGAAGAAGAAGGCAACGAAGAAAGGAGAAGCAAGACAGAAGAAGAAGAAAGAAAGAAGTCTTCGCAGGCGAAGGAGGAAAACAGAAAGGTTAGAAGTCTTCGCAGGAGAAGAAGAAGAAGGACAAGGGAAGATTGCAAAGAGATCCGAAAGGCAAAGCAGAAGAAGAAAAAGAGAAAGAAAGATCACATTTAAGACGTCTGATACATAAATCAGACGTCTAATTCTAATTTTTTACATCTTTCTTAAAAACTCTTTGAATCAATTATATTTGCATTTAACAGTTGTATTCTTGGGTTTTACAAAGTACTGAGTTTGCTCCCTGTGTTCGACCTCGGATACTCTAGTTGTTCGAGTAATAAAATTATTTGTTTAAACGTTTTGTCGGTTCTACTGCAACGTAATACGCCTTTAAATCCGCACAGAAACGTCCATGAACAGGAGCCTAGGTCTCTTAGCTCCTATCAGAATCCCGCTGCTATAGAGACCATAGGACAAATTTGGGTTCCCATGGGTGGGGATGACTTTGAATTGAAACCCAACATAATTGGCGTGATTAACTTCCACTTCCATGGTCTTGCAAGTGAAGGTCCTTTTCTTCATTTGGAAGACCTAATCCGACTGGCTGAGACTGTTAAACCAAGAAACATCGGATTATCTATAGTCTTCATGAAAATGTTCCCATTTTCATTGTGGGATAAAGCGTCGTAGTGGTTACGCACCCTTGGGAGAACCATCCACTCTTGGGAAGAGATGCGAACAGCGTTTCTCAAGAAGTTCTTCCCAATCGGGCGAACCAATGCGCTTCGCCGTGCTATCACTTCCTTTATGCAATAAAACGGTGAACAGTTTCATGAGGCATGGGAGAGATATAATGACCTCCTTAAGAAGTGTCCGCATCACGGTCTGCCTAAGTGGCATATAGCTCAGATTTTCTATTATGGGCTAAATGAGACTTTGAAGCAGATTGCAGACGCTTCCTGCGGAGGGAATTTCATGAATAAAGAAGAGAATGGAGCATTCGAATTGTTTGAAAATATTAGCGAAAACTCAATGAACAATGCTTCCATTGTCGCCTTTAATCGTACCAACGTGCCCCATAGTGTCCATGAAGTTGACACGGGACCCTCCCATTCATCCACAGATCTTAGCCTTATCGCACAGAAATTGGATGAAGTCTCCATCGTGCACAAGAAGCTGGACGAGCTTCTGGCCAATCCCACCCATTCTATGTCAAACACCCCCACCTCACCACTTCGTCACAACCCCAATTCTTCCAACACCAGGCTTATCCCTAGAAACCCCGTAAGACCTTCCTTACTGAGTGTCACACCGGGCGATTCGGTAAGTCATGTGGATCTGGCTTCTGCAAGCAAGTATTTTGACACGGAGGACCAAGCCTCCGTGTGCTCGGAAGCATATTTACATGCGAACGCATCTTCTGGCTTAGAAGGCACTTGTGCCCTGGGGAACAACCCGTTCTCCGCCACTTATAACCAAGGTGGTGAAATCATCCGAACTTCACATGGTCCAGCAACCCGCAGCGCCAAAACCCCGCAGGTGGACCAATGCGACCGTCTGCACCCGTCATCCCAAGGGCCCAGTCTAATCCTATGACGAATCCGCCATCGGGTCCTTGCGTACCGCAAACAGAACACACATCAAGTCCTCTTGATAAATTGATGCGAATGATGATGGAAATGTCAAAGTGCCATGAAGAGAACATGACCTCTCTTCAGCACCAATTGGCGCAGCAGAATGCTGAGATCAGTCAACTACGCATGGCGACTCAATCTCAGGGCACTCTCCCAGCCAAACCTGTTCCCAACCCACAAAATTTCGTACCCTGTGGTCCTCAACCATAGGTACGACCTTCTTAGGGGCAGGTTCATCAGATTCTGCAAGCTCCAAGCATTCCACCAGGATTTTAGGCTAATCCTGCTACAGCACCTCACTCTTATGTCCCTATTACGAACCCTCCTCGACCTTATGATCCCACTAGACCTGCATCGTCCAATGCGATCACTACAATGAGCGATAAGCAGATCGTCGATCTGCCTCGACCTGATCTTAGCCCGTCTTCTTCATCGCCCTCTCATTCGAGATGTGCGCCGCATTCGCGAGAGGATGATACACCCAAATTGGTGCCAGAATCAGTCCCATTCCCTGAGGCTCTACTGAGGGAGCCAAAAGGCAAGAAGAAGGATACACAAGCCTTTGATAACCTACGTAATTTATTCAGGGATGTTGAAATCAAGGTACCCCTGCTAGTGGCTATCGACCACATACCTACTGTCGCCCGATTTTTCAAGGACTACACAACACCCAAGCGACAGTCAAAGAAAACTAAGAATTCACTGGTTCTCTTGCCTCATGCGAGTTGTGCTATACTGTCAAATCTACCACCGAAGCAGAAAGATCCGGGCACACTGCTTATTTCCTATAGCATCCAAAGTTGCAATTTTAACCGTGCCCTGCTTGATCTAGGATCCTCCATCAATCTTATACCAACCATCATGCTCGAAAAATTTTCCTTGGGAAATCTAAAACCCACCCCTGTCACATTACAGTTGGCAAATCGTTCTGTCAAAATTCCAAAGGGTGTGGTGGAAGACGTGGTGGTTAGGGTCAACAGTCTCTATTTTCCTGTTGACTTTCTTGTTTTAGATATGGAAGTTCCCAACTCACTTTCTGATTGTCCGATCATCCTTGGTCGACCTTTCTTGGCCACAGCCTGCGCCCATATCGACTGTGAGTCGGGCTGTATTGAGATTGCCGTTGGATCTGAGAAGCTCAAGCTTAACATCTTCAAGGCAGCCAAGAACTTTGATTGCGATTGCATCGAGGATGACACGTCTGATGAGGACATGGCCGTCAGCGCGTGTATCGGACTAATTGGGGCCTATTCTGACTACTGCAAACTGCCTTTAAATACTGACGATTGCCTGACCGACACATATTGTGACATTCCCCCATCCCTCCCTATTCCCGTACCTTCTCCTGACCAGACTTCTAATGAGGTTTTCTCCTCTTCCCATACCTCGTGGTCTGAGTCATATCCGGGCTACTCACTGCCGGTCCACACTCTTGAAGATCGAATTGCCCTTTCTTTCCCGCCAAATAAGGCGGAGTTGCAACTCCACACTGGGACCTTGAGCCCACATACTACTCACTAGGGCTATTCCTTTCTGGATCCATCTATCCAAGAAGCCCTTCCTCTTGGCCAATCTGAGGGCCAACTTCTTCCTCCTGACTTGTTTTCCAATCTGCCTCGGACACTCTCATCCTAAGAAATGCCAGATCTTTCACCATCCACTCCCAAGCTGAAAGAGCTACCTAGTATACTTAAGTATGTTTTCTTGGGACCAAATGAAATGCTCCCCGTAATCATGAGTTCAAAATTGACCAGGGAGCAAGAGTTCAAACTAACGAAGGTCCTTATGGAACACAAGGCAGCCATTGGATGGTCTTTATAAGACTTAACTGGCATTAGCCCCTCCTACTACACTCACCGTATATATATAGAGGAGGAGGCTCGACCTTCCCGCGAGATGCAGCGACATCTCAGCCCTAACATGCGGGAGGTCGTTAAGAAGGAAATTATTAAGTGGCTGGATGCAGGTAAAATCTACCTAATCAGCGATAGCCCATGGGTGAGTCCGATTCACGTCGTGCCCAAAAAGGCGGCACTCACCATCCATGTCAATGACAAGGGCGAATCCATCCCTACACGCACTCATACATCTTGGAGAGTGTGTGTAGATTATAGGAAACTCAATGCTACAACTAAGAAAGATCACTTTCCACTACCTTTCATTGACCAAATCCTGGAGCGGTTAGCGGGAAATAAAGTTTTCTATTTCCTGGATGGATTCTCAGGATATAACCAAGTGGCAATTAACCCTCGGGACCAAGAGAAAATCACTTTTACCTGCCCCTTCAGCACCTTTGTATTCAGAAGGATGTCGTTCGGACTTTGTAACTCACCAGCAACTTTCCAGAGAGGTATGCTGGCGATATTTCATGACATGGTGGGTGACTTTCTGAAGGTCTTCATGGATGACTTTTCAGTCTTTGGACCATCTTTCGATGACTGCCATGCCAACCTAACCCGTATCCTTAGGAGATGTATTGAGGTAAACCTCGTGCTTTCCTGGGAAAAAAGTCATTTTATGGTAAACGAGGGAATTGTTCTCGGGCATATCATCTCCGATAGGGGTATCGAGGTTGACAGGGCTAAGCTTGATGTAATTGTTGATTTACCTGTGCCTGGCTCTGTCAAACAAATCCGCCCCTTCCTGGGACACGTCAGTTTCTATAGGAGATTCATCAAAGATTTCTCTAAGATTTCTCGACCTTTGACTCATCTCCTATCGATTGACGTACCCTTCAATATGGGCCCCGACTGCATACGAGCATTCACGCAGCTGCGTAATGCTGTCACCAAGGCCCCTGTTCTCCAGCCACCTGATTGGTCCCTCGACTTTGAACTCATTTGTGACGCTTCTGACCTTGCAGTCGGAGCCATCCTGGGACAAAGACGCGATAGACACCCTTCGTGGTGTACTACGCCAGTAAGATGTTGGACGAGGCCCAGCGTAATTATACTAACAATGAAAAAGAACTACTAGCGGTCGTCTTTGGGCTGAAGAAATTCCGCTCTTACCTTCTGGGCTCACACGTTATTATTTTCACTGATCACGCGGCCATTCGCCATCTCATGCATAAGAAGGATGCCAAGCCTAGACTGATTCGTTGGATCCTTCTGCTCCAAGAATTTGACATTGAGATCCGTGATAAGGCCGGAGCCCAGAATGTTGTGGCTGATCATCTTTCTAGACTAGACCCTGACCATATTGGACTTACTCTACCGATTAATGAGATCTTTCCCGATGAGCACCAATTGGCAATTAATGTGGCAAGTGGACCTTGGTATGCCGACATTGCCAATTACCTTGCTTCTGGATCCCTTCCACATGGCTGGCCTAAAAACCAATGCGAGCGCCTCATGGCAGAAGCAAAGTATTATTTCTGGGATAGTCCACTTCTTTTTCAAATAGGTGTTGATCAGATCATCCATCGCTATATTCCTAACAGCGAATTCCCCAGTGTGCTATCCTTCTACCACAATCAGGCCTGCGGAGGCCATTTCTCTGGGAGGAAAACTGCAGCCAAATTGTTGCAGTGCGGTTTCTTTTTGCCCTCCCTTCACCAGGATGCACACAATTATGCCAAACATTGCTCTAGGTGCCAGTCGTTAGGGTCAATGTCACATCGTGACATGATGCCCTTGCAACCCATCCTAGCTGCAGAAATCTTCGACATTTAGGGAATTGATTTCATGGGTCCCTTTCCTCCTTCCAACGGCTTCGAATTTATCCTCGTGGCTGTTGATTATGTTTCGAAATGGATCGAGGCTATTCCCAAGCACCGTGCTGACCATGTTATATCCACTCGATTTGTCAAAGACCACATTTTTGCACGCTTTGGGATCCCTCGAGCCATTATCTCGGATGGAGGAAGCCACTTTACCCATGCTTCTTTTCGGGCACTTCTGAAAAAATATAGAGTCCACCATCGTATCGCATCCCCGTATCATCCTCAGACGAACGGCCAGGCAGAGGCGTCGAACCGGCAAATCAAGCAAATTCTCCAGAAAATGGTTCTGCCTGACCGTAAGGATTGGTCCAACAAGCTGATTGACGCACTTTGGGCGTATCGGACCGCCTTCAAGGCTCCCCTTAGTATGTCTCCTTATAGAATCGTTTACGGGAAGCCTTGTCATTTTCCCGTGGAGTTGGAGCACTGCGCTTATTGGGCGGTTCGCCAATGTAATCTCGACCCAGACCTGTGTGGTCGAGAAAGGAAACTCCAACTCCAGGAGCTGGAAGAGCTCCATTGTGAAGCCTATGATTCTACCTTAACTTTCAAGCAACGCTCTAAGGCTTTTCACAACAGCCATATTCGGCAGAAGGAATTTGAGCCATCTCAGCAAGTTTGGCTCTACAACGCCCGGCTCAAATTCTTTCCTAGGAAACTGAAGTCCAAATGGACTGGTCCTTTTCTGGTCTCGAGACCATTTCTCAACGGGGCCGTTGAGATTGAAGATCCCAAATCTAGGCATAAATTTATGGTCAATGGGCAACATTTGAAACCCTATCTTACTCATGAACCTGCCCCCATTGGAGAAAATGTTGCCCTGCTGGAGGGTAACTAAGGTTGTGCCTCATTTTGAGTCCAGCTGGGCATGTTAAATTCAGTGCTCGTTGGGAGGCACCCCAACAACACTCCGCCACTGTCACGCTCGCTTCACTTTTCACTTCACCACCCACCATCCAATCACCCTACCACCCTACTGTATACCCTGCACCTCAGCTCTCGTTACCTGATCTTTGGTCCTTCCTCTACCCTACCCTACATGCATATGAGGACATAGCATCATTTGGCATGGGGGGGTGGATAGGCATCCATAGGATCTGGGTATTTTATGGTATCATGAAGTCTCCATCTATCTATAAATATGTAAAAAAAAAAAAAAGGTGTTTAGTAATGATCTGAAGGCTGAAACAAAAAAATACAATAAGTGTTTATGGATATTCAACCGCTGTTTTGAAGACTTTCCTGGCCACAGCAGCTTGATTCTCTCAGGCTTGGCTTAATTCACTTGAGCGTTAACAAGATAGATAGGAATCTCTCTTAACTAAGGATGTATTCTTGTACCTGAGACATCAATACAAGATCCGTTGGTTTGCTTCCACTCGAAAGCTTAAGTAATCTTGGTTCACACTACACATATCAAGAAAGACCAGGTGAACATAAGATCCAACCCTAATGTTCATTAGGGAAGGTGGAGTCCTTACCTGTGCACGTAGGTAGACTTTTTATCCCAGGCATTAGTCTTATGTTTAGGAGAGACTCTTTCCACCAAAAAGGAACTCTCCCACCAAAAAAAAAAGTGTGCTCCTCCAAATAAAGTTGTAAGAGATATACTAACATGTGTTTCAAAAAAAAAAAAAAAGATGCAAATGAGTCAGTATATATCGCAAATGTCTGTAATGTCTTCTCCCTACAAAAGTTCTTCAGGGCAAGTTACAAATACCCTATTTTCTTTGAGCCACAAATGTAATAAAATGGGAGTTGAGTTTTCCGTCATCTTTTTAAGGGTCAATCCAAAGACACGAGCTGAAACTAGGACCAACTTGCACTTAAAAATTCATGAAACCCTGGGCTTGAGTTTTAATGTTCATCTGGTCAGTCTTGATCCTTCACTAAGCACAAGCCATAATCTCTTGAGCTCTCGAGTACTGCAAAAACCTCCTGGGTCCTGGAAATCATACTTAAGATTTGAATATCAAGAGTCCAGGTTAATTGAGAGATGGTCTATGTCATGTAAGACTTAAAGTACTGGTAGTCTTCTCTACAATTGGTTCTAACAATATCCAACAAATAAACACACCTATGTCACCTCAGAAGAAAATCTTCAGCTTAAGATCATTTCTAAATACAGTACAAAATGTTTTGCTAGGGACTAGCAAAAGATAGGCATGGGGGAATGATTGCACAGCAAAAATACACCAATAAAAATGCCATCATGTGTTATTTCCTAGCATTGCCATTATATATTAGGCAGCCATAGTTGCATTTGTAAAAATTAACACATGCATGCAATTAATTGAGAGGGGAGGAAAGTGAATAATTGGCCTTGCAATTAACGTCTTCATCAAGGGTTGCATCGTAAATTCACCATCTTCATCTTTTATTCGGCTTTGAATTTCTTCTTCTCCGTGCGGCTCAGGGCATGGCTTGCTCTTCGCGCCATTCTCTGCCATAGCTTGCTCTGCCAACCGCATGGCCGGTCATGTGCAGCCCAGGGCATGGCTGTGCATGCTTCTCCCTCCTTTAAAAAGATGGGCCATCTTCCTTGCGCTGGCGAGCCAAGTCCACGCAACACACACCCGCACACCCTTCTCCAGGCCGTCTCCTCCCCTCTCCCCACCATACGCAGCATCTCTTCCTCCTGAAGAGATATGCTGCGGGCAGGAGTAGCTCACAGTGGTCGACAACCACCACTGTGAGTCCTACCACCGCCCAGCTCATCAAAGAGCCGGTGAGTGTGGTGGTTACTTCGCTGTTTCACCCGCTCAAAGATCTTCCGCCAGTACCATAGACTCGAGCTTTGAAGCTCCGCAGCAGCAACAGCAGCCCACGCAAGCACCAACCGCAGCCTCTTTCCGCACGTGCAAGCGCCCTCCAGCATGCCCGCACATGCAGCACCGGCTGCAACCGGCTATCCAGAGCACGCGGCACTGTAGCTACTGTTCACACTAGAGAGCTTGACACTGTAGCTACAGTGCGGTGACTGGAAAGTTTCTCACTTATCCGATCACCGCGCACTCTCTCTCCACTCCCGCAACCACCTCCATCCCATCCCCACACCACACCCGCTCCAGCGTCCGCTCGTGCTCGCGCCTTTGCCCTCACCCGCTCTAGCTCGGAGTGCAGTGCACTGAGTCACACATTGCACTGCGCTGCAGTCTCCCACACGCCCGATCCCTCCAGCGTGCGAACGCATCCTTGTGCGAGCCTACGCTTATGCGAGCCTGCGCTTGCGCGTGCCTGCGCGTGTTCCTGCGCCATCAGATGATGGGTGCAGCCTCCAGACGGCTTAAACGCCCGTGCCCTCTTCCTCCAGCAGACGCTCTCTCTCTCTCACAGACACACACCTCACTCTCACACACACACCACACTTGTACACACTCATGTGTACACACAGACACACACTTGTACACAATTATATATACTTATATAAATATATATATATGTACATATACATATATATATATACTCATACCTATACACTATATATAAGTAGATATGCATACATACATAAGTATATATTTATATATATTTATACACATATATATACATAACTATATACATATATACCAATAGATATAAATACAGATACACATATATATATATACATAGATATATATATCTATCTACATATATCTATATACATAGATACTTATACTAATATATCTATATACATAAATACATATATATATATATACATATCTATATACATATATTATTATATATATATAAATCCACATATACACATATATAATTACCACCCTATATATATATATATATATATACATATAAATATATATTTATATATATACATATATATATTTTTTTTCATATCACCTACCACACGTTATATCGCGAGAATATCTGCACCAGTTGCTGATATTCCCCGATACACGAGTACAAAAAGCGTCTTTGCACACACCTTCCACCCATCCATCTAACACTCCACGCGACACTTTGTCCTGTTGGTTGCGTCTTCCTAGACGACGATCAACTCGACACCGTGCTACACGCCATTTCCACCTCCACCCCAACCCCTATATATATATGTAATATATATATACTATATTTATCTTATTTCTATTTCTCTTTCCTGCTATTAAAAAGGTAAAAAAATAGTAAAAGAGAAAAGATAATCCTTGTCTTGCAGGTACTCGGTCTTGCAGATAGCAAGATCAGTTTTGGAACCCTAATTTGGTTCAACGCCAAGAACAATTTGGCTCTAAGCCAAGGACCTGATTTTGAGGGTGTACCTTAAGGACAAAATTATCAGAAAAAAATCTTAAATAGAAAAACACCAAAAACATAATAAACGAATGGAAGAGATTCGTTGTAGGAAGGGTGTAGAAACTTATTCACCTCTAATCCTGCCTCCCTGAGTTCTACCCTGGGCCTAAAAGTGACCAAGATAAAATCAAATATGCCAGGTTAAAAAATTTTGTAAAAAGATGGTTAGGCTCGATTTAGGTTAACTACTATACTCATTTCAACGATTAAATCACCATATTAACACAACTTATCCGGTCTACACCACTGACCGCCACCAGCCACCTCCGACCATGCCTCCACCGCCGTCGCGACCGTCTCTTTCCCACGCACCGCCACCGGGCTTCATTCGGTCTACCACCACACCTCCACGCACACAAAAAAGAGAGAGGAAGTTTCCTCTATTTTTTATTACATTAAAAATTACATTGCATGCCATTGTCACTTGAATATTGATTATTTTATTCAGGCAAAATTGCATGGGTGCACTTATAATTTCATGAATTTACTTAGCTTGTGTTATGTGCATCATTTAACATTGAAATTCAATTCAGATTTGCATGCAATTCAAACTTACATGATATGCCACTACACATGCATCATATACATACTTTTGGGAGCTTGATTCCTAACATGAAAATTACATAAATAGCCTTGAGCTTTTAATGAAATTGCAAGTTCCATTTAAAGTAGCATATTCATCGAATTGCAGTCACGAAGGTGTCTGCAAACATTATAACCCTCTACTTATGAATTTATTGATCCTATTCCTCCCTGTGGATACAACATCCTTTTTGTGGTTTAAATTGATATTTATTTTAATCTTTGATCGAGAGATTTCCACCACATAAATTACAACGGCATATCATTCTATTGCTATTATAATTAAGCAAAACTCTCTCTATCAAATGGCACCGTTGTCGACAAGGCAACAGACACAGTAGATTCACTTCATTATTTCTGAGTATTCTTAGTTGCGCAATTATTTGATCATTCTTTATCTTATTGTGCAAGGAATCTGACGAGGCGACAGACACAACAGTGCGGCGACATCAACCTCGAGCTAAGCCCACACGAGGAGAAGACGCAAGAGACCTGGATCCCACTTTCACAAGGGATTCTCCTTCGTCGCAAATTTTATTTCTATCTTCTCGCCCTTGTAGTAATCAGGGATGAATTTTTGGGGGTTTGTCCCCACATTCTTTAGCTACTAGGGTTTACATTTTGCTACATGCATGATTCCATTTTCTACTTGCTTGCCTTTAAAACCAACAAAAGAAAATATCAAGCTGCCTGTTTAGGAGTTGCATGCCCTTAGGTGCACGCATTTAGGGGTGATTGAGCAGCACATTAGATCTCATTATTGCATTGCAAGCATATTGGCATGAAGATTGCTGGAGACAGGTACACCTTTCTAACTTTTGCATCCAGCTCCTATTCACGTATTTGCATTCAAATTAAAATTCAAGACCACCAAGTTGATTGAATTTACTAATTCAGTGGTCACCTAACTAAAAGTGGGACTGATAATCAGATTCGACCTTAAAATCAATTCACATTTGATCTAATTCTAAGGGACTTGTCTGCGTTTTCAAAAATAAAATTAAAAAAAAAAAAGATTTGCGGTGTGATGCACACTTCTGACATTGAGCATGCACATTAGGCACCGCACTAAGGCTCGATCCATTAAGGCTATAAGCACCGATCTCTTTATCGGTGCAAACCCGCCTATCGTGCTTTATGGTGGTGGTACTATCTTTTGACCAAGTGTTTTGATACTTCACGGAGGGGGACACCACTTAAAGGAACAAAATGGTAGTTAAGGGGCACCACATACACATCGCCTCAAAGGAAGGGTTTGCCCTACTTGCATCCCTTTGTTCGTCCTTGGAGTAACTTCTCACTTGATCACCTGGGAGTATCATCTAAGCAAAGTATAGGTCCTAGGGAACTCGAAGGTTGAATTAAGTCATGTAATTGCAGTGAATAACTTGTTTGGCCATCTATATCAACCAATTCTACCTCCGCAACAAAGAAGGTTATGATTTCAAGTCATCACCCCTCTTATGCCACTTACATGGGAACGAAGGGATAAGCCTTGACCTTTTGACTTATCTTTGGAGTGGAGGTTTCACTTACTCAATCAATAAGAACTTGAATTGTGATTGATATTGTATGCTTGGTAGATGCTCTCTTGAGGGTAGTCTAGTGTTTGATCCTGAGCCCGAGAGAATTCTTAGGAGAGCTCACATAGGAGAGAAAAGAGAAGGCATGGCTGATCAAGGAGCAAATCAACAAAGGACCTTGAGGGACTATTTTATTCCAACTAGCCAACCTGCACAAGCACTGAGACGACCGGCAGGGGATAATCCATATGAGATCAAGAGCAGTACCATACCTTTGTTGCCCTCCTTTTATGGTACTACTAGGGAGGACACCTACCGACATTTGGAGGAATTCACCAAGGTCAGTTCCACGGTGAAGCTCCAGGGCTTTACTGAAGAAGCCCTGATGAGGACTCTATTTCCATTCTCCCTAATGGATAAGGCCAAACACTGGTATCATACCCTCAATGCAAGGGTAAATGATTGGGCCACCCTTAAGGGAGAATTTTTGAAAAGTATTTTCCTATGAGTAAGACCAACCATTACAAAAGAGAGATTATGGGTTTTACTCAACAGGAAGGGGGGAAATTTCATGAGACTTGGGAGCGCTTTAATGACCTTCTTAGGTTATGCCCTCACCATCAGGTGCCAAGATGGCAGTTGGTCGAAAGGTTCTATAACGAATTATCTGAAAGGCATAGGCAAACCATCAATGCATCCTGTGCAGGAATCTTCATGACCAGAACTGAGGATGAAGCCTGGGCATTATTTGAAACATTAAGCGACAACTCCATACATTTGTCCATTACCTATCAAGAAAGAAAACCATCAATCTTGCAGAGGAAGATAGAGGCCCATGAAGCCGGGGATTCTCAAGATTTGGCTTATCAGATTCAATTATTGAATAAAAACTTTGATAGGCTTTTAGCAAACCCTGGTATGAACCCGTAAGTAGCCTCTATCTTTCAGGCTTCAAGAGAATGCTCCATTTGCCAAAGCACAATGCATGCCACCGCGGAGTGCCATCAAGTAAATAAATTCCCTGAGTTGATTCAGGCTGACTTGAATGCGACCCAAGGTTTCTGCCCTCTTCGCAATAACCCTTATTCCAATACCTATAATCCAGGGTGGCGGAACCATCCAAACTTCTCTTGGAAGCAAGGTGATGCTTCGAATTCAGGGAATACAAGACCCTTACCTCCCCAACTCATATACCAACCATCTTATGAAAACCCTCCTCAGAATAAGCCCTCTAAGATGGATGAACTTAAAGCCATGATGAAAGCAATGCAAGAGCATCAGAATATGGTCATCCAATCTCAGAATAAGATGATTACTGATATGCAATCCCAAATTGGTCATCTTATTGAGGCAGTTAGGCAACGTAATCCGGGGAAGCTACCTAGCCCTTCTGAGGAGAACCCTAAGGGCAAGGGGGTCGTATTTAGGGAGCACGCCCAAGCTATGACCGTGCTAAGGAGTGGAAAGAAAATTAACAAGCCTGATAACACTCCTACAGTTACGTCTTAGAATTCCCCTTCTACACCTGACCTAACTTCCATCTCCACCGAGGAAGAGCCACATTGCTCTCCCTCGCTTGAAATCACCCACAATGAGGATGTCGTCCTTCCACCACCCCTCTCCCGCCATGACAACCCCTCTACCCAGAAGCTGAGGGTGCCCTATCCAGAGCGCTTATCTTCTCCTAGGGAATCTTCTGTTGGCTTGCCTGGAGCCAAGGATAGGAAGGAGGAGATTATGGACACCTTTAGGCAAGTCCAGATCAACTTGCCTTTGTTGGAAGATATCAAATAGATCCCATCCTATGCCAAGTTTCTGAAGGACCTGTGCACCCAAAAGCATCGATCTAGGAAACAGGTCTAAACCAAGGTCATCCTGCCTGACCAAGTTAGCTCTATTCTCCAACATGGAACACCCCCCAAAATGAAAGACCCAAGGGCCCCGTATATTTTAGTGGTTATAGGTAACCAACACATTGACGAGGCTCTGCTCGATCTGGGTGTGGGGGTGAACATTTTACCAAGCTCTGTCTATGACCTTTTAGGAGGAGGCAAGTTAAATCCTAGTCCAATCATCCTCCAGGTCACAGACAGATCACTTAAGATACCATGGGGATTGATGGAAGATGTCCTTGTGAGAGTGGAGAACTTCTTCTTTCCTGTTGACCTTTTGGTGCTAGATACTGACCCATCTAATAAGGCCACAAAGTCGTCCATTATTCTGGGACACCCCTTCTTGGCCACAGCCAATGCCTCTATCAATTGTAGATCAGGGGCACAAAAAATAGGCTTTGGGAACAAGAAGATCCGATTGAATGTTTTTGATACTTACAAGCAATCTGGATTTGAAGATTGTTCTCAGATTAAGGTCATTGATGAAATAATTGAAGAGACTACTCTAGCACTCCTATGTAGAGATCCCCTTCAAAAGGTCATATCTAAGGACCATCCTCCGATTATTAATGAAATTGAAAGGGAAATGCTCGAATTGGAAGAGTTGCTGGGGATACACACAGTCTTTGTCCCCACCCTGGACCATGAAGGTAGATCCACTACCTAAGGCGAAGACATCTCAACTCAAACCCTCAATCCAAAAGGCTCCTGAGTTGGAGTTGAAACCCCTCCCGAGCACATTAAAATATGCTTTCCTTGGCCCTAATGACACGCTCCCCATTATTATCTCGTCTGCATTATCTGAATCGTAGGAGGGAGTTCTACTTGAGTGTTTACAAAGGCACAAGGAAGCAATTGCCTGGTCAATTGCTAATATTAAGGGTGTTGATCCCTCCCTTTGCATGCATCATATATACACGGATGAGTCCGTGAAACCTTTCAGAGACATGCAAAGAAGGCTCAACCCAAATATGCGGGAGGTTATTAAAAAGGAGATTTTGAAATGGCTGGATGCAGGGATTATCTATCCCATTTCAGATAGTAAATGGGTCAGTCCTATTCATGTAGTACCCAAAAAGGCAGGAATCACTATGGAGGAGAATGACCAAGGAGAGCTGGTGACCACTAGACCCTCAACTAGTTGGAGGGTCTGCATTGATTACCGTCGTTTGAACACGGCTACCCAGAAAGACCATTTCCCCTTATCGTTTATCGATCAAATTTTGGAATGACTGGTGTGGAACAAGTACTTCTATTTCCTTTACGGATACTTTGGGTATAATCAGATAGTTGTTTTTCCTGACGATCAGGAGCATACCACCTTCACAAGTTCGTATGGCACATTTGCGTTCCGCCAAATTCCATTCGGGTTATGTAATGCTCCTGCCACTTTCCAACATTGTATGATGGCTATCCTTTCTAATATGATCGACGAGTTCGTTGAACTTTTCATGGATGACTTCTCCATTTATGGCTCATCATTTGACCTATGCCTTTCGCACCTTGATAAAGTCTTAACCTGTTGCAAAGAGGCAAAGCTGGTGCTTAGCTGGGAGAAAAGCCACTTTATGGTTAAGCAGGGCATTGTGTTAGGGCATATAGTTTCTGAGAGCGGATTAGAGGTGGACACCGCAAAAATTGATTCCATCTCTAAGCTTCCATTGCCCGCCAATGTTCGTCAAGTTAGATCTTTCCTTGGCCATGCTGGATTTTATAGGCGCTTCATTAGAGATTTCAGCAAAATCTCTAAGCCACTCTATGACCTGTTAGCGAAGGATGTCTCCTTCGATTCTGATGATAGATGTGGCAAGGCTTTCCAAGTCTTGAAGAAAGCCCTTATTACCGCACCGATTCTCCAAGCACCAGATTGGACCCTCCCATTTGAGCTAATGTGCAATGCTTTTGATTTTGCAATGGGTGCGGTCTTAGGTCAAAGGGTTGATGAAAAACCTCATGTGCTACATTATGCCAGCAAGATCCTTACGGATCCTTAGCAAAACTACACGGTCGCTGAAAAGGAACTTCTTGCAATAGTATTTGCATTGGAAAAGTTTCGATCATCTTCTTGCTAAAAAGGTTGTGGTGTTCACTAATCATTCTACCTTAAATCATCTTCTTGCTAAAAAGGACACCAAACCTCGCCTAATTCGTTGGATTCTGCTACTCCAGGAGTTTGACCTAGAAATTGAAGATAAGAAAGGAGTTGAGAATGTGGTAGCAGATCATCTGTCTAGGATCCCTATTGAGGCATCAAACCCTGCTGGCGGTATTCAAGAGACTTTCCCTGATGAGTCTCTGATGGCCGTGGAGGGTAAAACTCCTTGGTTCGCTGACATAGTGAACTATCTGGTCACGGGCATTACCCCCAGTACTTGGGACAAGCAGAAGCGAGACAGGTTTCTTGTTAACGCTAAATTTTATCACTATGAGGAACCCAAGCTTTTTATAGTAGGCTTTGACCAACTTTTTCGCCATTGCGTCCCTGATGAAGAACAAAGAAGTGTTCTAAGTTTCTGCCATGACCACCATTGTGGGGGACATTTTAATCGGAAGAAGACTGCCATAAGGTTCTTCAGTCTAGCTTTTGGTGGCCCATATTATTCTGAGATGCACATACGTATGTGGGCGCATGTCTACGTTGCCAGCAGATGGGAACCATTGGAAAAAGGGATGAGATGCCCCAGCAACCTATCCTCCCTGTTGAGATCTTTGATATTTGGGGCATCGACTTCATGGGTCCCTTTCCTGTGTCCTTCGGATATGAGTACATCCTTGTGGTTGTAGACTATGTATCAAAATGGATAGAAGCCATACCCACGCAAACCAATGACCATTTCATGGTCTTGGGCTTTGTTAAGGCTAATATCATTTCTCAGTACAATTGCCCAAGGACGATCATAAGTGATGGAGGACCTCACTTCAAGAACGTACACTTCACAAGACTACTCCAAAATTTGGGAGTCAACCACATGATAGCCACATCTTACCATCCCCAAACGAGTGGACAAGTTGAAGCGTCTAATAAGGAGATTAAGCGAATTTTAGAAAAACTGTCAAGCCTGATCGTAAGGATTGGTCTAAAAAACTAAATGATGCTCTTTGGGCCTACAGAACCACATATAAGACTCCCTTGGGCATGTCTCCTTTCCATCTTGTCTACAAAAAAGCGTGCCATCTTCCCGTTGAAATCCAACATAAAGCCTATTGGGCTATTGAAAACATTAACTTGAATCTGGATAAAGCAGGAAAGGCATGTATGTTAGAGTTAAGTGAGCTTGAGGAGCTTCGTAATGAAGCCTATGAAATTTCTCAAGCTTACAAGTAACGTACAAAGGTCTTCCATGATAAGCACATCATTAGAAAGACTTTTGAGCCCAACCAGTGGGTCTGGCTTTTCAATTCCAGACTTAAATTATTTCCAGGAAAGCTCAAGTCCCACAGGGATGGGCCATACGTTGTTATCAATAATTTCCCTCATGGAGCTATAGAAATTCGAAACCCTACTTCAGGTGCGAGCTTTAAGGTAAATGGCCAACGACTTAAACCTTATATTACTCTTTCAGATGGCCAGGTTTTGGACACACTTCGGCTTGAGGAGACTTAGCTCCTCCCACTCTCCTCCTCAGGTGATATTCTTCTATGTCTGCATTTTTCAATGAGGACATTATCAGTCTTAGGCATGGGGGGGCATAACTTGAGAATGTTTATACCATTTATAAATATTTGCATAGAATGTTTATAGCATTTATAAATATTTGCATACATTTAGGATTTAACTCCTATTTTCTTGAGCTGAATTGGTTAGTCCCTAGCAAAAGATCTTTGTCATGGAGGTGTCATTAAAGAATTTTCTTCTTAAATTGTTTCTTAAGTTTAGAATCCAATACATTTACGTCACTTGCACGTAGACTGGGTAATGGATCTTTGAAGAAAACCAATAAGCATTTTTAGTCTTCTGAACCCTTAGACAGTTAATAGGGATTCAGGCATACTATCTTCTAGTAGATCCACCTCATATTTGTGAGAAGAAAGTAAAGAGATTACTGGTGTGCTAAGTCTAGTGTAAGGACTCTTAAGTTTTGGACAATTAGATGATGATACCTCAAAGTTAAGCATAGTTGTCGCTCTATGTTCCTGTGTGCATACATTGTGTGAATTCCTGAGAGTCACCAAATAAGACAGATACACAGAGATTGAGTCTTAATAAAGCCATGACTATGGTGGATGGTTATGACCGTCCTTCATAGAGTCCTCAGCTGAAGGAGGGTAATAGTGTCAAAGGTCAGAAATACGCTTGTCCTATCCATTCCTTCTCGGTGCCGAAAATGGGTACTTCCACCAAATAAGCCACACAATATCCTCTTGACCATCAACATCCCTAATAATGCCTCATAAATAAAAGTTTGTGTCGTGATATGCTGATTTATAAAGAAAGAAAAAGAAAAGAAAAAAAAAATAATTATATTAAAAAAAAAAGAGAGAGAAAGAAAAGAAAAAGAAAAGAGTCCAAATTTATAATTTTATCTTCGTAACATTGTTTCCGAGACAACAAAAACACCTATTGCGATCCACCAAATATGACCCATACCTACCTTTCAGTATTTCTAATCACCCGAATACTGGCTGAGGACATTAACTTAGTTGTAGAGTTATTAGGACTTTAATTGAAGTGTGAATGCCATGTGAGGCCACCAAACAGTGAGTACACTTACTAAATCTGGTGAGATTTGTGATCTCAGAAAGAAAAGAAAGAAAAGAGTCAATGCCAAGGAACATCAAGAGAGCACAGTTGTTTAGCCTCTCTCTGAGTTGACTTGTTTAATAGTCTAGAGATCTAGAGTTTATAGTACTAAATTACATGTAGCACCAGATTAGTGTGTGCTACCAAATACGTATCCATTAAACTCAGTTTCTCCTACCTAAGCCAAAAAGTCGGGGTCAATTTACAGATTATTTTCTCCTTTATCCCCAAGGGGAGTAATTTCCTATCCTGATAGAAATATTTACTAAGGGATAAGCACGAACTGCAAATGTAAGTTGGTTATTTTCACTTGGATCCGTTACCTAGGCTATTATCACTTCACATTTGTCTGAATCTCTAAATTTTTGAGATAAGAAAAGAAGAAATCTTCTTATTACTTCTATTATTTTTCATTTTTGCTAGGGACTAGCAAATCTTAGGCATGGGGGTATTTGACGAGTCCATTTTAATATACTATTGTTACGCCTAAGTTAACTTTATTCTTACATTTTATGTTTGTTAATAACTACATTAGGTCATAAAATGATTTCATGCATCATTACTTAAGTTTACATCTATTCTATTGCATTCTATAACTTATTATGCAATTATTTTATATTTCATGTAGGTCTCGCACGCAGCACACCCTATGCATCTCCTCCATTTGATCCACTCCATCAGGCTAATTTAAGAGTTAACAAATAATCGGGAAAGTGAGAGAGGAGGAGGAATAATTTTGCAAGAGACCAGGGTTGTGAAAAGAATTTTCCCCTCCCCCCCCCAACAGTCGGCTGGCCTCAACAAATCCATCTCTCAACAGCCACTGGCCAATTTTAGTAAGGGATTTAAAAATCCATTGACTTGAGCTGGGGAAGAAGAACGGATGGGGGGGGAGATAAAAGTGGTGGAGGATCTTGGGGGGGAGGACAACTGGGAACACCCTACGCGCACTGTGAGGAGAACGTGCACTTTGGCCCCTTTCAAACCTCTCCAAGCAAAGCGCGCTACCCATCTCCCCTCCAACCAATGCATGCCTCCACCACAACCTCCACGCAGCAACCCTTTTGCATGCAACAGCGGCCGTGTGCACGCCTCCATCTTCTCCCTTGTGCACGCAATGCACCACAAGGGTGGGGTCTGTCCCCGCACCACACGCAGCAGCGGCACCTCCACCACAACCACCATGCAACAGCAGCGCCTCCATCTTCTCCCTTATGCGCGCAATGCACCACAGGGGTGGGGTCTGTCCCCGCACCGCACGCAGCAGCTGCACCTCCACCACAACCGCCACGTAGCAGCGGCGCCTCCACCACAACTTCCCACACACTAGCGCGCACCTGTGCCTCTCCGTCTTCTTCTTCCTCTACTTCTCTGCAGCAATGGCACATGCACACTGCCACAACCTCCACGCAGCAGCGCGCTCCTAATCTCTGCTCCACGCACGGCACCTGCGCATGCCTCAGCCTACCCAACTTCTCTACGCGCGGCACACCCCCCGCGCAACCTCGCTGGCCACGCTTGTTGCAACCGTGCCCTTGTGCGTGCGCAGTAGACCACGCGCAGCAACCTACCGCTCCTCTCCGCTGGCATCAAGCACTTCGGCTGACTGCCATTGGCCACCTCTGACCGTGCCTCCACCGCCGTCGTGACCATTTCTTTCGCACGCACCGCCACCGGGCTTCATCCGGACGGTCGCCATGCCCCCACGTGCGTAAAGAAGAGAGAGGAAGTTTCCTCTGTTTTTGATTACATTAAAAATTACATTGCATGCCATTGTCACTTGAATATTGATTATTTTATTCAGGAAAAATTGCATGGGTGCACCTATAATTATGTGAATTTACTTAACTTGTGTTATGTGCATTATTTAACATTGAAATTCAATTCAGATTTGCATGCAATTCAAACTTACATGATATGCCACTACACATGCATCATACATACTTTTGGGAGCTTGATTCCTAACATGAAAATTACATAAATAGCCTTGAGCTTTTAATGAAATTGCAAGTTCCATTTAGAGTGGCATATTCATCGAATTGAAGTCGCAAAGGTTTCTGCAAACATTATAAACCAATACTCATGAATTTATTGGTCCAATTCCTCCCTGTGGATACGACATCCTTTTCGTGGTTTAAATTTATATTTATTTTAATCTTTGATCGAGAGATTTCCACCACATAAATTACAACGGCATATCATTCTATTTCTATTTTAATTAAGCGAAATTCTCTCTATCAGGTGCCATTTGGGTATATCATGGTGCGGGCATTTCCAGAGAAGGTCGTGAAATCGGTCCTAGGCGTCATGTAACTTCTCCCCACCTCCTTGGCAGAAAGTCATGATCGCACGCTAATTGCATAGCAAAAATACACCAATAAATATGACATCTTGTGTTATTTCCTAGCACTGCCATTGCATATTAGGTAGCCATAGTTGCATTTGTAAAAAGAGACACTTGCATGCATTTATTTGAGAGGAGAGGATCATGCAAATAATTGGCCATGTAAATAACATCTTCTTCAAGTGCTGCCTCACAATTTCACCTTCTTCATTATTTTATTTTGACTTTGAAATAGTCTCCCTCGCGCAGCTCAGGGCATGGGGCTTGCATCTCTTCGCGCCATTCCTCTGCCCTGCAGCATGGCTGGTCATGCACACCTGCAGCATGGCTATGGCAGGCTCCCGCTTCTTTAAAAAGCCTGGCCATCTTCCTTGCGAGAGCAGCCTGGAACACACAAAACACAACACCGCAAACACCCTTCCTCCAGGCCATCTTCCTCCCCTCTCTCTCTCCGTACACAGTAGCTCTTCCACTGAAGAGACACACTGTGGGCAGGAGCAAGCTCACAGTGGTCCCATGACCACCACTGTGAGTTCCACCACCACCCAGTTCATCCAAGAGCAGGTGGGAGTGGTGGTTTCACCCTGTGTTTTCACCGCTCAACACCCTCGCCGCCATTGTCAATGCGCCAAGGTCTGAAGCACAGCAGCAGCAGCGGCTGCCAGCAGCATCAGCGGCCACCGTGCGCATGCCTGCAACGTCTGCAAGCCCTTCCACGTGTGCAAGCGCCTTCCAGTGTGCCTGCACATGCAGAACCGGCCGCAACCGGTTGTCCATCCCGCACAACACTGTAGCTACTGTTCACACCTCTCAATACGACACTGTAGCTACAGTGCAGTGACTAGGGAGTTTCTCACTTATCCGATCACCACGCGCTCTCTCTCCTTACCGCTACCACCCCCAACCAGTTAGCACCAACTCCTACGTTTGCGCCTACACCCATCTGCGCCCACGCCCGCGTCTTCACCCACAACGCAGTGTGCTGCGTTGCCCTCTCTCACGCTCCCGCACCTGCTTGCACCCGCATTTGTGCCTTGGCCATCAGACGACGGACGCAGCCTCCGGATGGCTTAAACTCGCCCACCCTCTCTCGTACTCCTCTCCAGTAGACTCACACACTCATACACACACCACACTCGTACACACACACTTGTACACTCACACTCACTTGTACACACCTATACATATTTATATATATATATACATATATATATATACACATTCATACCTATACAACTATATATAAGTATATATACGTACATAAATAAATATATATATATATATTTATACATATATACATATATACATACATATATACATATAAATCTATAGATATAAATACATATATATATATATACATATCTATATACATATATTACTATATATATATATATCTATATATCTAATAACAAATATATATATATACCAATATATATATATATATTTACATATCTATATATATACATAACTACATATATACCTATATAGTTATAACCCTATCTGTATATACACACACACACACGCAGACATATATATATATATATATTTTTTTTTTTTTCATACACATCACTCCACCACGTGTTATATCACAGGAATATCCGCACCAGCTGCTGATATTCCCCAATACCAGCATAAAGAAAGCACCTCCGCACACACTCCCACACATCCATCCTACACTCTACCCGGCACTTCGTCTTGTTGGTTGCGTCTTCCTAGACGTGGACCAACTCGACACTGTGCTACACGCCATTTCCACTTCCACCCCCACCCCTATATATAATATATATATATCTACATATATATAGACTATATTTATTTCTTTACAGGCAACATATCATGTTTCTATTTCTCTTGTGTTTCCTGCTATTGAAAAGATAAAGAAAAGAGTAAAAGAGGAAAGATAATCCTTGTCTTGCAGGTACTCAATCTTGCGAATAGCAGGACTAGTTTTTTTGGAAACCCTAAGTTGGCCCAAAGCCAAGAACAATTTGGCTCGAAGCCAAGGACTTGATTTTGAGGGTGTACCTTAAGGATAAAATTATCAACAAAAAAATCTTAAATAGAAAAAAACCAAAAACATAATAAACACATGGAAGAGATACATTTTAAGAAAGGCATGGAAACTTCTTCACCTTTAATCCCCGCCTCCCTGAGATCAACCTTGGGCCTAAAAGTGACCAAGATAAAATTACGTAGGCCAGGTTAAAAATTTTGTAAAAAGATGGTTAGGCTCGATTTAGGTTAACCACTATACTCACTTCAATGATAATTTCACCATATTAACACAACCTGTTTGAGTCGTAACACGTCTTTCTCTGGCACCGTTGCCGGGGAGGTACGCATTGAGGTAAGTTTCTACTCCATTCCTTTAATTTTCTCTTCTCACACCCTTCTCTTCACGGGTGTTTTTGTTTGCTGGTGTGCAGGTAAACCCGTTGCAAGGAGGAGGCAAGTAGAGGAAGTCGGAGATGTGGGCAGATCAAAGGCGGGAACGAGAGCGTGAAGTCGCCGACGCCACACTGGAGCTTCGCCCACATTGCTGAAAAGGTAGGTCTCTCTCTTAGCAACTTAGGTCAACTTGTCACCATAATAAAAAAACCTAAAAAAAAACTTCTTGGGATTTCTTGGGGCATCACTCCCATCGCCTCGGGATTTCCCACCAAACTTCACATAGCGAAGCTCCAAGAATCTTAATTCTTGAATCTTTCCTCGTGTGAAGTATTCTTTGAGGCAAGATTAAATAGATTGATTGCCATCCCTCCTTGCCTCATTTATCCGCAATTTGGGATCACATTTTTGGTGGGGACACTTGGAATTGAGTTGATTCCAACCCCACCACGACCTTTCACGTGCCTAAGATTTGATCCTGAATATTTCAACCCCAACACTTTAATTTTCCCTACATTATCTTGTGGTTGAGCCTTATGTGTGGAACATCATTTTGGTGATTGGGAGCACTTGAATTGAAGTGCTTTGGCTCCCTTTCACACTAACCTAAAATTGACTCGCGCATCCTAATGAGTGGCTACTCATCATGGCTAAAAAGCTGAAGTTAAGCTAGACACTAAGTAAAACAACATCAGATTAACAAATAAAAAGGGTTAAGTGTGGGAATTAAAGAAAAAGACCTAAAACCTTTACTCTGTGTTAAAACTTCATAATTAGGTCACAAAATGAGATATTTTGAAAGAAAAGTACAAATGATGATCCATGCATCAATTGAACACATAAATAAGTTTGAAAGGTCAAATCAGAAGTATAATCAATGTCTTAAATGTTCAATTGAGCACATACAAAAATTTGAAGGCAATCGGACATCATTTAGGTTATGAAATAGGTAGTTTACACTTAGGTCCTTCATGCATTACACTCTTGCCCTTAAAAACTCCCCTTTGGACCTACTTGTAAGTCGCAAGGACCCTTTTGAAAGGCTGCAGGGCCCTTCCAGTTGTAGTTCTTTTCACTTATGGGCCTGCACGCAATTCTTCTACCCCTTCGTTCAAGGGTCTATCTGCAATTTTCCCTTATTTCAGAGAGAGGCCTGCTGCTCTTCGCACGCACTGTAGTGCACGAAGAACACGGCCAATCTCAGCCGTCCGTCGCTCTTCATGATCCTGATCTGCGGTTAGATTTGAATGGAAGCTTCGTGCGATTCGACGCGTGCGATCACCCCTCTCCCCAGATCTCTTCTAACGGTCAGATTTTGTGCTTAACTCGCCATGCGCTCCGCTCCTCTCATCCTCGCCACCGGTTGCATCTTGATTATCCTCACCTGCGCGATTGTCTTAGCCACTGAGCATGCTACTTAAGCACCTCAGTGGTGCCGCACGCAAGGGCTCTCTCCCTCCTACACCTCTTAGCGATCATTCGTCCACTCCAGTTCCTCCTCCCCTTCCAATCTCTGATTTCATAGCCACCAGCTGTGAAATCATCACCTTCTCTCGACCTCCTCATCACTAAGTACTTCGTAGCACCTGAGGATGACCCTGGAGCCTCACTAGCAGACTCTTCCCTCCGCTGGAGTCATCTTCCTTCCTTTCTTCCTCCTTAGCCACCGGTTAAGGACCCATACGTCCCATTCTTCCTGTTAGATTAGGGTTATAATTCTGCATATTAGTTTTAGCTGTAGTTAAGTAGTTTAGAGTAGAATTAATGTAATTGTTAATGTTTAATTTCGTTGTAGGATAAAGTAGCTGTAGTAGTAGAATTAGGATTTAATTCCCCCCCCCCCTCACCTCCTCTGATCATTCCAGATCAGAGGGGAAGATTTCATATAACCATGTTTTCAAATTCTCTACCCTCCATACTGTCATATCCAGTTCTGATTTTCCATAACATGTTTTCTCGCTTTCCACCCATACACTCTGACCCAATTTCAGATCTAATTGATTTTCAACCTCAGATTTGAAATTGGCGTCAACAAGCACTTAAGGGGCTTCCCACTCACCTCACTCTTGGTCATAAAAGCCCCTGATTTTGGGTTGAAAGTTTCAGTTTGTCAGATTTCTCCTCAATTTGGATTTTAAGGATTTTTCTTTCAATTTGGTTTTACTACCTGATCTGACAAATTGAATGAAGTTGATTTGAATTCCTTGTTGGCAAGGAATCTGAGAAGTTTTCTAGTGACAGAAATCATCTCAGAAGAGCCATACATAGATCTGATTTGATAATTTCTTGAATGCAAGTCAGATCTGAGGATAATTACTGTAGTAATTTGAAGTCTAATCTCGCATTCATAAGTGTCTTTTGAAAGGTTGTTTGGTGATTTCCTAACCTAAGGAGTTCTCAATACTCCTTAAGGTTTTAGAAATTGGGATTTGAACTAAAGGCTTTAATTGACTGAATTAATTCTTCCTTCATGCTATCTATAGCATTAGGAAGAGTTAAATCAGTGATATTTGTGGATTTAATCTGAAATGAAGTTTTTTTTTATAAGGGTTTTTGGCATTTGAATTGGGGTACTTAGTGACTTTAGTGAGAAATTAAACCCTTGTCAGATTGGGGATTAAGAGAGATTTTCTTTTTCAATTTGGATTTTTTTTTATTCTAATCCCAGTAGACAAAGTAAAGTGCTGCATCTTGCAGCTACATGTTTTTCTCTTCCAACCCACATTTCATCTCAAATGGAGTAACTGCAGCAGCAGTTAGACCATTTGGACAGTGACTTGAGCTGCTGTAGAGTCTGGAAGGTCTTGTTGCTGCTACTGTCTAGTTATTATAAGTTGTAACAGATAGGTTCTAGTGTTAAACCCTGTAGACTCTAATCTGATCATAGCTGACAGTAGATTGTGTTTCATTTCTTATGTAAACAAACTTTCTTGTTTCAATACTTGTACTCTAATTTCTGTGCATGCTTGTGTTATATTTCTCAATTGTGTCAGCTAGTTTAGTGTAAAATCACTACCCAAACATGTTTTAAAATTGGAAACCTAACTGAGGACAGGATTAAGATGGGTAAATACATCCTAAATTTCGTGCTATATAGAAAGAAGGCAATCATAAACAGGATAAAAAGGGTTAAAAACTTTAAAAGACAATGAAACAAGCCTCTTTCTCTCCTCAGTTAACTCTTCCCTTCTTCTCTCCTAACTCTTTCAGATCTACAACAACAGTAAAAAAAATTAAAAAGAAGCACCCAAAAAGACCAGAAATAAAAATATTTATATATCTATATATATAGATATATACATTACTTTGTATATTAAGTATACTTATATAGACATAAGCTATATATTAGGCTACATATGTAAATAGGTAGTATGTGTATATATATATACTGTATACTTAACTATGTAAATATAATGAATACTGTAATTTAGATTTTAGATCTAGTTTAGATAGTAAATACAATAATTATATAACTATCTGTAAATTGAACTAATTTATATGTATTATTAAACTAACTATATCAGTAAATAGTATAATTAAGAAAGTTAAACTATAAAATTGTATATATATCTATGTATATGTAGATTATAAGTAAATAAATCTTTTATCCTAATCTAATCCTTTATAAATAATAAATAATGAATTTATTAAGTTTATAGCTAAGTTGTTAAATTAAATTAGTTAAATTAGTAATTTAGAATTATAATTAAGTTAATTGAATCTGTATACTAAGACTAATATACTTTAAGTACTTTAAGCTAATTTAAGTATATTTATATCTGATTATATGAAGTTTAACTTAATTTATAAGCAAAACAATTAAAATTGTTATTTAAATGTAAATAACACATACGTTAATTCAAAAAAATATAATAAAAATGTGTATAAAATACTTATGTATGTATTCTAACTCTGTATGAGGTCAATTAGACCATTCAATAACTAATTTATAAGTAATTAACCAAGAAAACACCAAAATCAGTGTGTAAAAATAGTCTACTTTATTGAATTTATTTATATAGTAAATCTAATTAAAATTTCAAATTAATTGAACAATTATATAGTATTATGTAAATACTTTATTTTCCATAATTTATTTTTATTTTTAAATAAATTATGGCCCTCGAATTGAGGGCCAAAATCTCTTCCAGCCCACAGCTGCACGCAGTTTTCAGCACAGATGTGGCGCTCGAATAGCACCACATCGTGCACTGCAAACCGCGCGCAGTGATTTATATGGAATTCGTGTATACGCTGTGTAGTCGTCACGGGCGCCGGGCGCCCGAAACAACGTACACTGAGCATACATTGAGCATATACATTTGATACATTTGAGCCTACATTGAGCATGATCTGTGTGGGGGCGGGGGTCCGGAGAGAGGCGTGTGTGCGTGGGGCTGAGAAGGACCTGTGCTGAGTTATGAAAGACATAATTAAGTGGCCTAATGAGAATTAGGGCACGCTTAGTAGAGGTTTGGTCCCACCCTCTGGGTGCTGTGTATCCGTCGAAAAGCACGCCCGCAAATTAAACACATTTTTAATTAATTAAAGAGAGTTAATGACGATTGTTAAATGCTTCTCAGCCACGATGTTAAAGTCACTAAGGCAAAATGAAAACACAGAAGAAGAAGAACATCTGATGAAGATTTGTATGAAGGAGAAGAGAGAGAGACGATGTACATACGGAAGTAAATGCACCTACAATAAAAATATATAAATATATATATATGTATATGTAGTATAGCCAATTACTTTTATGTAAATTAACTCATACATTTACTAACAGAACAAAACGTCACCATAATCGTCGCTACAGACCCCAGTTTCCCTCCTTAAGTTTGTATATAGTGTTTTCTGGGATCTAGCAACTCTTACGTCTGTCACTATAACTATTGTATGTGCTACTATAGATATCAGACTAGTAAGTTAAGTTAATATACTATGTAATCTTATTCTATTGTGTACTTTCATGTAAGTATTAATACTATAACTTGTAAAGACATAGTTTAAAGTTTAGTGATGAATTGTTTGGTGCTTGTTTGTAGTAGTTTTTGCAAGCATTACAATTAATTCTTAGTAAGTAGGCAAACCATGTCCACATTCATTCATTCTTTAATAAGATGTAAAGCTTCTTTTTGGAATTCGAGGATAATTTTGAGATCAAAGAGCGATGTAATTCAATAATTGCCTCCCAGTGAACGACCTGGAATAAAACCAGTAAAAATTAGATAAGTAAATAATAATGGTTGTAATGATTGGTATTCCATACAACTCACCACAATGACACTTATGGTGTTTCAAATCACAACATACTACAACACATCATTATCTCAACAACCAACACCATTACACATTATCCACATCATTACACATCAATCAGCCATTACAAACCATTGTATTACATCCACACATCGAAATCTCCACTTAGGGAAGCCCATTGCATTTTAGCATGCATTAACCAACTTACATTGAAAAAGGGTTTGTTGGGCATAGAAGAACTTGTATTTTCTCAAAAACCCAGAGAATGGTTGAATTGGTAACTCAGTGAAATCTTAAAATTCATACTACTTAAGGCTGAAACTCTAAAAACCATTCACCAACTAAAACTTCAATTCAGGGAGATTTACCCGTTGCATGCTTGGTTTACACACTTTCTAAAATCAACGCACTTGGGCATTACCCGTATACAACGCCCTTCACATTCCTGAAAGCACTTGATCCTAAGCCTCTAATTAAAACTAGTAGCAACTTGACCCTTATTAAGGATTGGAAGTCTAACTATCTACGTGTAGCGCCTACGTGCTGGTGCGGGTTCCCACATGCTATTGGGTGTCTAAGACTGGGGAAAATGGCCTTTCAAGCTGGCCCGGTGGTTCCGCGATGCTCGCATTTGGTTCCGTAGTTTGTGATAATAGGTAACTTAGATCTTTAGGTCTAAGGGCACACTGTAGAGGTTATGTAACGAGCGCGTACCCCAGACGTCTTTTAAGACGTCTGGGAGGTGGCCCAGACGTCTGTCAAGACGTCTGGGATCACATCCAGACGTCTGACCAGACGTCCGGGATAGTTTACAGACGTCTGACGAACAGTTATACTCGCACGGGATATTCGTCTGCGCGCCTGTGCGCGCAGACCTGCAATCCGCATCTTCTCTGCGGCTGCAGGCGACTGCGGCCGTCTCTCTCCTCCTCTCCGCGCGGCGTTAAAAGGGGGAGGGGGCGCGCCTCCCCTCCCGTCTCCACCATCTTCCTCCTCTCCTGCTGCGGGTGGAGCGAGCGGACGCAAGGGCGCAGCGGCAGCGGCGCAGCAGAAGGCGCGGAGGAGCTGCGGCGTGCGAGGGCGGGGCTCTGCCGTGAGGGCGAGCTCGCCGGGAGCGGCTTGGCCGGCCGGCGGAGGGCGCAGGGGGCGCAGAGCGTCGCGAAGAGGGACCTGCTGCGGGCGGAGCAGCGGACGCGCGAGGTGCGACGCGGGCGGCGTCGCGAGCGGAGGCCGAGCGAGGTTCTGATTCTGGAAAAATCTCCAGAATCAGACGTCTGGACTGATATCCAGACGGAAAGGTCGACGTCTGTGTGATCATACAGACGTCTGAAAGGTGAGTTCCGCTTTCTCCTTCTTCTTTTGTCGACTGACCGTACTGAAGGAGGAGGGTTGGCTGTGCGCAGGTGTTCGGATTCGTCATCCTTTGCGAATCCGACGTCTGGAAGTTGTACCAGACGGCGGGAGTGACCTCCAGACGTCCGGAGAGACCATCGGATGTCTGGGATCTAGGAGAGACGTCGCCACAGACTTCTGGACGTCCGGGGAACCAAGCCAAACAGGTAATTCTCTGATCCACCGTTTAAGACGTCTGGAAGGAGTTCCAGACGTCTGATTTTGCACAGTATTGTCTTTCTCGACCCGTTTAGGGCCCGTTTGGGCTCCGTTTTCCGCGATTCGAGTTGCGTTCGATTCAGAATTTATTCCTCTACCCGCCTACAGTAGCTATACACTGTTTTGAGACACTCCTTGTGTTTGATCCTTGTGATAGGACCTCGTTCGGTTGCCGTCTTGAGAGTCGCGGAGGCGCGCGGGATTCCCGACCACGCCCCCATTACTTCCGTTGTACCTGGTAGAGTGGTTTTAAGCATTAATAAAATCTGTTAAAGTATGGAACCATAACTAGAACCTAGGGCATTGCATGAACCCTAGGAATGAAAAATGTATGGAATGATAGCTCCTAGGTGTTGCATGAATCCTAGGGCCGGAAAACTAGATTGTATGATAGATCCTAGGATATGGCATGAATCCTAGGATGGAAAAACTAGTGGAATGTATATTACTGCAGTCTTGGAAAAATGGAAAGGAATATATAAGCTGCCTGTGAAATTAATTAACAGCTGCCTGTTATGAACAAGGAAACATGTTGAGATCATGGAATGTGAGAACGTGAATCTGGAAAGTGAAACATATGATGTTCTGAGATAAAGAGCTGGAACCCTACGGGGAATTAGGAGTGGAACTCCTGGAAAGAAAAGGAATGGAACTGAGATGTAGTTGTACTGTCTCTTGGGTACGCAGTACCAAGGGAAGTACCTGTACCTGTTTTAGTGCAGAGTGGGGCCAGCCGCCCCAGGGACCCGGGGTTAGGCTTGGCCGCTCTGTACCGACTTGTTGGCCCTCGTGTACGTAGTACCGAGGAGAGCTAGTAGTGTTAGGAGAGTACTAGCTACCCCACGGGCCCCGGGGTTCTGCTAGCCTCCTTCACCGACTTGTTAGGCCCACTAGGGCAAACCAGGGTAGTCAGGCGAGGGTGCGCGGACTGTGGAGGGGCAAGGCCCCGGTTTGGTTACTGTGGAGGGGTTGGACCCCTGTTACTGAGAGGGCTCTGCCCTGGTTCCGTGCTGTGCTTTGGGCGCACCCGTTAACGGAAACGACTGACCGCGTGCCAGTACGGGCTAGCTACCTGTGCGTTTATCGCGCGTGCCGTAGTCACCGTTACGTCTGTCAGTGACCTTGGGGTGGTTGACTGAGGGTAGGATCACCACGGGGGACTCTCCCGGCCAGGAGAGCACCACGTGCTACTTCTACTGTTGGAAAAGACTGCAATCAAGATCGTCCCACGAGGACATTCGAGATCAAGTAAAGGATCTGAGAAGTAAATGAAATAGTGAGAAAAATCGAAAGATGTAAATAAAGGAAGTAATAGAACATAACAGCTACTGTACACTCTACTGTTGCCTTTAGTTAGTTTGCCACTCTACTCAGCGTTTTGCTGACGTGTTACACTCGTTACCTTTTTCAAGACCAGGTGTTGAGCAGCCAGGGTCGGCGGCTGCAGAGGACGCTGGGCCGAGTAGGGTCCAGTAGAGTTGCCACAGCTTTGTACCTTCTTTTGTTTCTGTTCTAGTGAGTAGTTTTGTTTCCGCTGTACCTTCTTTACCTGCAGTTTTTGTTATATGATAAATGTTGCTTTACTGTTGTGGCGGTACCTACTGTAGTAGTTTCTTTCCTTACTGCTGTACTTTTTACTGTTAGTTATATTCATGCTGAATGTGGTTTATTTTACTGTCTTTTGGTTACTTCCTCGTTGGACGACTGGGTCTTGGGATTAGTCGAGTCGGTCCGGTTCTCGTGTCTCGTAGGGACTCGGGAACCGGGTCGTTACAAGATGGTATCAGAGCAAGGTCGTCCCGAGAAGTGAATCAACTGACTGGAAAATAACCAATTCACATGTTTATAGCTAGAGTAGCCACCACAACATATCTCTTGACTTGAGCTCTTAGAAGTGTTGTTAGGTACCCGTCTGTTTTGACGTTTCCGTTTTGTTTCGCATCTCCATTGTAGGAGATGCCGCGTCGTGGAGCTAGGAGGGTGGGCCGCAGGCGCGGCCGAGGTCAGGGCCCGGGGGACGGATGTGTCGGGCTTGGAATACATACAACCCCTCCTCTTCTCCTGAGTATACCGTCTCGGGACCTCGTCCAACTAATTCGAGAGGTGGTTCGAGAAGAATTTCAGCTTCCACCCACGTCGCCACCCCCTCCCCCTTCCGAGCGTACGACAGGGGAGTTAGTGGTGGAACGAGATTTCCGCCGCCACACCAGGCGTGTTAGGAGAACTCAACGGAGACACGTGGCGTCCGCAGGAGAGCCGTCACGTTGTGCAGGGCCATCAGTGGCCTTTGGGGGCCCTCGACAGGGGCCAGTCGCCAGCACCGGACCCCCGCCTAGCCGACAGCAGGGACTCACTGAGGGCGGGAGTCGGGTTCCCCTCTGCTACCAGTGTGGCCAGCCGGGCCGTGTCAGGAGGGACTGCCCATCTAGGGCAGGAGGTCAGCAGATACTTCCCGCGCAGAGCACTGGAGGGCGCGCAGGAGGCCGCGGTTTCCAGGCGCGAGGAGGAGGACCGCAGTCGCGAGGAGGGTACCGGCCAGCACCTACCCGTCCGACGCAGAGTGTGGCTGCTTCGTCCGCACCTAGAGCTGAGGGGCGTATCAACGCCCTAACACACAGGGACGCCAGAGCTTCGGGATCCGTGGTAGCAGGTATGGTTTCAGTTTCTGGCAGACTCGTTTACACGCTTTTCGATTCCGGCGCTACGCACTCGTTTGTCGCAGACAGTTTCGCAGTTAGTTTGGACCAGGATTATACATTGTTAGAGAACCCGTTCGTAATCAGAGGTCCGAGTGGTCAGCTGTTTGTAGCTGAGGAGGTGTACACGGGTTGCGGGGTCAGCATCGGGGGACACAGCCTGCCAGCTGACCTGATTATGATACAGATGGAGGACTTTGGGGTGATCCTGGGGATGGATTGGCTGTCCGCTTACCACGCATTGGTAGACTGCTTTGAGAGGAAGATTGTCTTCTCCATTCCGGAGTTGCCTTCCTTCGAGTTTCACGGGCAGCCAGTGGACGGAGGTTTCAGGTGCATTTCGGCACTTCGGGCGGCGAGACTTTTGAGCCAGGGGTGTGAGGGCTTCTTAGCTTGTGTGGTGGCAGAGCACAGCCCCGTGGCAGACTTCCAGAGCATCCCGGTGGTCAGAGAGTACCCCGACGTGTTTCCAGACGAGTTACCAGGACTACCGCCCGAGCGTGAGATCGAGTTTGAGATCTCACTAGTACCAGGGACCAACCCCATCTCCACCGCGCCATACAGGATGGCACCGCTTGAGCTGCGAGAGCTCAAGTCTCAGTTGCAGGACCTTTTGGAGAAAGGTTTCGTGAGGCCCAGTGCGTCTCCCTGGGGAGCCCCGGTACTGTTTGTGAAGAAGAAGGATGGGACCCTACGCCTTTGTGTGGACTACAGACAGCTGAATAGGGTCACCATCAAGAACCGATATCCGCTGCCGAGGATTGACGATTTGTTTGACCAGTTGCGGGGTGCCACGGTGTTTTCCAAGATCAACTTGAGGTCTGGATACCACCAGTTGAGGATCAGGGAGACCGACGTCTCCAAGACAGCTTTCCGCACCCGGTACGGACACTCCGAGTTTTTGGTCATGCCGTTTGGGCTGACCAATGCCCCCGCTGCTTTCATGGACCTGATGAACCGGGTGTTCAGACCGTACTTGGACCAGTTTGTGGTGGTTTTCATAGATGATGTACTCATCTATTCTAGAGATCGGACGCAGCACGGACAGCACTTGCGGATGGTTCTGGACACTCTGAGACGACCTGACCTACCCCGAGCGGCCAGTGCAGATCCTAGACCGAGCCGTCCGCAGGTTGAGACGAAAGCAAGTACCCCTGGTAAAGGTTTTGTGGAGGAGCCAGCGGTACGAGGAGGCTACCTGGGAGCCTGAGGCGACAATGCGGGAGCGGTACCCAGAGCTTTTCGCGGGTACGTCTTTTCGGACCGGCTTCGGTCCTCTTTGAGTTTTTTATGGTTATTTGGACATCCTTTTTCCGCACCCTAGTTGGCGCAAGTTTCAGGGACGAAACTTCCTTTGAGTTTGTTATATTGTAACGAGCGCGTACCCCAGACGTCTTTTAAGACGTCTGGGAGGTGGCCCAGACGTCTGTCAAGACGTCTGGGATCACATCCAGACGTCTGACCAGACGTCCGGGATAGTTTACAGACGTCTGACGAACAGTTATACTCGCACGGGATATTCGTCTGCGCGCCTGTGCGCGCAGACCTGCGATCCGCATCTTCTCTGCGGCTGCAGGCGACTGCGGCCGTCTCTCTCCTCCTCTCCGCGCGGCGTTAAAAGGGGGAGGGGGCACGCCTCCCCTCCCGTCTCCACCATCTTCCTCCTCTCCTGCTGCGGGCGGAGCGAGCGGACGCAAGGGCGCAGCGGCAGCGGCGCAGCAGAAGGCGCGGAGGAGCTGCGGCGTGCGAGGGCGGGGCTCTGCCGTGAGGGCGAGCTCGCCGGGAGCGGCTTGTCCGGCCGGCGGAGGGCGCAGGGGGCGCAGAGCGTCGCGAAGAGGGACCTGCTGCGGGCGGAGCAGCGGACGCGCGAGGTGCGACGCGGGCGGCGTCGCGAGCGGAGGCCGAGCGAGGTTCTGATTCTGGAAAAATCTCCAGAATCAGACGTCTGGACTGATATCCAGACGGCAAGGTCGACGTCTGTGTGATCATACAGACGTCTGAAAGGTGAGTTCCGCTTTCTCCTTCTTCTTTTGTCGACTGACCGTACTGAAGGAGGAGGGTTGGCTGTGCGCAGGTGTTCGGATTCGTCATCCTTTGCGAATCCGACGTCTGGAAGTTGTACCAGACGGCGGGAGTGACCTCCAGACGTCCGGAGAGACCATCGGACGTCTGGGATCTAGGAGAGACGTCGCCACAGACTTCTGGACGTCCGGGGAACCAAGCCAAACAGGTAATTCTCTGATCCACCGTTTAAGACGTCTGGAAGGAGTTCCAGACGTCTGATTTTGCACAGTATTGTCTTTCTCGACCCGTTTAGGGCCCGTTTGGGCTCCGTTTTCCGCGATTCGAGTTGCGTTCGATTCAGAATTTATTCCTCTACCCGCCTACAGTAGCTAAACACTGTTTTGAGATACTCCTTGTGTTTGATCCTTGTGATAGGACCTCGTTCGGTTGCCGTCTTGAGAGTCGCGGAGGCGCGCGGGATTCCCGACCACGCCCCCATTACTTCCGTTGTACCTGGTAGAGTGGTTTTAAGCATTAATAAAATCTGTTAAAGTATGGAACCATAACTAGAACCTAGGGCATTGCATGAACCCTAGGAATGAAAAATGTATGGAATGATAACTCCTAGGTGTTGCATGAATCCTAGGGCCGGAAAACTAGATTGTATGATAGATCCTAGGATATGGCATGAATCCTAGGATGGAAAAACTAGTGGAATGTATATTACTGCAGTCTTGGAAAAATGGAAAGGAATATATAAGCTGCCTGTGAAATTAATTAACAGCTGCCTGTTATGAACAAGGAAACATGTTGAGATCATGGAATGTGAGAACGTGAATCTGGAAAGTGAAACATATGATGTTCTGAGATAAAGAGCTGGAACCCTACGGGGAATTAGGAGTGGAACTCCTGGAAAGAAAAGGAATGGAACTGAGATGTAGTTGTACTGTCTCTTGGGTACGCAGTACCAAGGGAAGTACCTGTACCTGTTTTAGTGCAGAGTGGGGCCAGCCGCCCCAGGGACCCGGGGTTAGGCTTGGCCGCTCTGTACCGACTTGTTGGCCCTCGTGTACGTAGTACCGAGGAGAGCTAGTAGTGTTAGGAGAGTACTAGCTACCCCACGGGCCCCGGGGTTCTGCTAGCCTCCTTCACCGACTTGTTAGGCCCACTAGGGCAAACCAGGGTAGTCAGGCGAGGGTGCGCGGACTGTGGAGGGGCAAGGCCCCGGTTTGGTTACTGTGGAGGGGTTGGACCCCTGTTACTGAGAGGGCTCTGCCCTGGTTCCGTGCTGTGCTTTGGGCGCACCCGTTAACGGAAACGACTGACCGCGTGCCAGTACGGGCTAGCTACCTGTGCGTTTATCGCGCGTGCCGTAGTCACCGTTACGTCTGTCAGTGACCTTGGGGTGGTTGACTGAGGGTAGGATCACCACGGGGGACTCTCCCGGCCAGGAGAGCACCACGTGCTACTTCTACTGTTGGAAAAGACTGCAATCAAGATCGTCCCACGAGGACATTCGAGATCAAGTAAAGGATCTGAGAAGTAAATGAAATAGTGAGAAAAATCGAAAGATGTAAATAAAGGAAGTAATAGAACATAACAGCTACTGTACACTCTACTGTTGCCTTTAGTTAGTTTGCCACTCTACTCAGCGTTTTGCTAACGTGTTACACTCGTTACCTTTTTCAGGACCAGGTGTTGAGCAGCCAGGGTCGGCGGCTGCAGAGGACGCTGGGCCGAGTAGGGTCCAGTAGAGTTGCCACAGCTTTGTACCTTCTTTTGTTTCTGTTCTAGTGAGTAGTTTTGTTTCCGCTGTACCTTCTTTACCTGCAGTTTTTGTTATATGATAAATGTTGCTTTACTGTTGTGGCGGTACCTACTGTAGTAGTTTCTTTCCTTACTGCTGTACTTTTTACTGTTAGTTATATTCATGCTGAATGTGGTTTATTTTACTGTCTTTTGGTTACTTCCTCGTTGGACGACTGGGTCTTGGGATTAGTCGAGTCGGTCCGGTTCTCGTGTCTCGTAGGGACTCGGGAACCGGGTCGTTACAGGTTAAAACTTTGATTGCCTTGATTTGTCATCAAGTGTACCTTTGCGGCATCATTTCTCTCATCTCCTTTTCCCTTCTTATCCCCCCAATTCTTCCTGCGGTAGTGCATGTTTGAGAGGAGGCCACAAAACCCTGAATTGTTTGAATTGTCTGATAATTTTAGGAAAGAAGCCGAATCGTCATCCTCCTCCACAAACATGGCTGCACGCCCACCCCCAAATTTTGAGGGAGGAAACCACCCTCAAAACCCACCAGGTGGTGGAGCCATGGACCCCATAACCCTCCTCCAAGTCAAAAAAATAATGAACAGATTGAAGCCATTAGGAAAACCTTGGAGGAAATGCAGAACCCTCCCGAATGGGAGGAGCCTAGGTCTCTTAGCTCCTATCAAAATCTCGCTGCTACAAAGACCATAGGACAAATTCAGGTCCCCATGGGCACGGACGATTTTGAATGAAACCCAATGTAATTGGCCTGATTAACTTCCACTTCCATGGTCTTGCAAGTGAAGATCCTTTTCTCCATTTGGAAGACCTAACCCGATTGGCTGAAACAGCTAAACCAAGAAATATCAGGTTATCAATTGTCCTCATGAAAATGTTCCCGTTTTCATTGAGGGATAAAGCGTCGCAATGGTTACGCACCCTTGGGAGAACCATCCATTCTTGGGAAGAGATACGAACACCATTTCTCAAGAAATTATTCCCAATCGAGCGAACCAATGCGCTTCGGTAGGTCATGTGGATCAGGCTTTTGCAAGCCAGTATTTCGGCACAGAGGACTAGGCCTCTATGTGCTAGGATGCATATTTACATGCAAACTCGTCTTCTGGCTTAGAAGACGCTTGCGTCTTGGGGAGCAACCCGTTCTCTGCCACTTATAACCCAGGGTGGCGAAATCATCCGAACTTCGCATGGTCCAATAACTCACACCGCCAAAACCCCACGGGTGGGCCAATGCGACCATCCGCACCCGTCATCCCAAGGGCCCAGTCTAATCCTGTGGCAAATCTGCCATCGGGTCCTTGCATACAGCAAACAGAACACGCATCAAGTCCTCTTGATAAACAGATGCGAATGATGACGAAAATGTCTAAGTGCCATGAAGAGAACATGACCTCTCTTCAGCACCAATTGGCGAAGTAGAATGCTGAGATCAGTCAACTATGCAAGGCGAGTCGATCTCTGGGCACTCTTCCAGCCCAACCTATTCCCAACCTGCGAAATTTCGTACCCCATGGTCCTCAACCACAGGTATGACCTTCTCAGGGGCAGGTTCATCAGATTCTGCAGGCTCCGAGCATTCCACCAGGATTTCAGGCTAATCCCACAACAGCACCTCACCCTTATGTCCCTATTGTGAACCCTCCTCCGCCTTATGATCCCTCTGGACTCGTGACGTCCAATCCAATTACTACGAGGAGCGGTAAGCAAACCGTCGATCCGCCTCAACCTGATCCTGGCCCATCTTTTTCATCACCCCCTCATTCGGGATGTGCACCGCATTCGCGAGAGAACGATACCCCCAAATTAGTGCCAGAATCGGTCCCATTCCCTGAGCTCTACTGAGGGAGCCAAAAGGCAAGAAAAAGGATACGCAGGCCTTTGATAACCTGCATAATTTATTCAGGGATGTTGAAATCAAGGTACCCCGGTTAGAGGCTATCGACCACATACCTACTGTCACCCGATTTTTCAAAGACTACACTACACCCAGGCGATAGTCAAAGAAAACAAAGAATCCGATGGTTCTCTCGCCTCATGCGAGTTGTGCTAAACTATCAAATCTACCACCGAAGCAGAAAGATCCGGGCACACTAATTTCTTGTAGCATCCAAGGCAGTAAATTTAATCGTGCTCTGCTTGATCTAGGATCTTCCATCAATCTTATACCAACCATCATGCTCGAGAAATTTGCCTTAGGAAATCTGAAACCCACCCTTGTCACATTACAGTTGGCAGATCATTCTGTCAAAATACCAAAGGGTGTGGTGGAAGACGTGCTGGTTAGGGTCAACAGTCTCCATTTTCCTGTTGACTTTCTTGTTTTGGATATGGAAGTTCCTAGCTCACTTTCTGATTGTCCGATCATCCTTGGTCGACCTTTCTTGGCCACAGCTCATGCCCAAATCGACTGCGAGTCGGGCTGTATTGAGATTGCCGTTGGATCTGAGAAGCTCAAGCTTAACATCTTCAAGGCAGCCAAGAACTTTGATTGTGATTGCATCGAGGATGACATGTCTGACGAGGACATGGCCATCAGTGCGTGTATCGGACTAATTCGGACCTATTCTGACTGCTGTGGATTGCCTTTAAACACGGACGACTGCCTAACCGACACATATTGTGACGTTCCCCCATTCCTCCCTTGTCCCATACGTTCTCCTGACCAGACTTCTGGCAAGGTTTTCTCTGCTTCCCATACCTCGTGGTCTGAGTCATATTCGGGCTACTCACCGTCGGTCCACACTCTTGAAGATCAGATTTCCCTTTCTTTCCCGCCAAATCAGGTAGAATTGTAACTCCACACTGGGACCTTGAGCCCACGTACTACTCACTGGGGCTATCCCTTTTTGGACCCATCTATCCAAGATGCCCCTCTTCTTTGCCAAACTGAGGGCCAACTTCTTCCTCCTGACTTGCTTTCTTCTGATCCGTTGGGGACACTCTCGTCCCAAGAAATGCCAGATCTCTCACCATCCACTCCCAAGCTGAAAGAGTTGCTTGATTCACTTAAGTATATTTTCCTGGGACCAAATGAAATGCTCCCCATAATCATTAGATCAAAATTGACCAGGGAGCAAGAGTGCAAACTAATAAAGGTCCTTATGTAACACAAGGCAGCCATTGGATGGTCTTTATCAGACTTAACTGGCATTAGCCCCTCCTACTGCACTCACCGTATATATACGAAGGAGGAGGCTCGACCTTCCCGCGAGATGCAGTGACGTCTCAACCCTAACATGCGGGAGGTCCTTAAAAAGGAAATTATTAAGTGGCTGGATGCAGGTATAATCTACCTAATCAGCGATAGCCCCTGGGTGAGCTCGATTCACATCGTGCCCAAAAAGGCGGGACTCGCCATCTGTATCAATAACAGGGGTGAATCCATCCCTACACGTACTCCTACATCTTGGAGAATGTGTGTAAATTATAGGAAACTGAATGCTGCAACTAAGAAAGATCACTTTCCGCTACCTTTTATCTACCAAATCTTGGAGCGGTTAGCGGGAAATAAATTTTTCTGTTTCCTGGATGGATTCTCAGGATATAACCAACTGGAAATTGACCCCTGGGACCAAGAGAAAACCAACTTTACCTGCCCCTTCAGCACCTTTGCATTTAGAAGGATGTCGTTCGGACTTTGTAACGCGCCAGCAACTTTCCAGAGATGTATGCCGGCAATATTCCATGACATGGTGGGTGACTTTCTTGAGGTTTTCATGGATGACTTTTCGGTCTTCGAACCCTCTTTTGATGACTGTCTTACCAACCTGACCCGTATCCTTAGGAGATGTATTGATGTGAACCTCGTGCTTTCCTGGGAAAAAAGTCATTTTATGGTACACGAGGGAATTGTTCTCGGGCATATTGATGAGAACCTCATCATGAGCCATAACTAGCTCATTTTGACCCAATACAAAGGATAAAAGCTCCTACATAACTCAAGGAAAGGCTTAACTCAGAGAATTCTGAGTTTAAGGAGAAAACAAGTCATAAGGGGTAAAAATGTAATTTCACCAGTATAATCTGCATACAGGGTAATTCAGGGCCCAAACATAGGTCAAAGCAGCTTAATAAGAATAAAAGTGGGATGAAATGATCTAGCAAGGGCTACAGCAATTCCAAGAAACTAAATGATAAATCTGTAACCCTAGAACAACCCACTTCAATTCACAAGGTTCGAGGCAAAGTAAAAATAGAATAAACCCTCTAAAATTCATAGAAAAATAATCTCTAGGGTTTAGAACCTTCAATTTGGCCTTTAGAACCCATTTTGACCTACATTGAGAACCATGCCCAATTAATAACTTAATTTGGGTTTTTGCACAAATTGACCGGTCAAACAAGGTTTAATATGAAAATGAAATTCACCATCAGATTCCTTAGGTCCTAATTAGTCATGTATAAAAAACTTGAGCCTAAGAAGAAACCTCCTTGACCGACTTTACACTTTGGTCCTCATATATTTACTCTTTGGCCCTCAACTTTTGAACCCTCGCATTTTGGCCCCTAACTCTCCTTCGTTATTTGCAATCAGGTCCCTCCTGCAAAAACCTGCCAGCACCATGCTCCGGCGACCTTGCGCGGAGCATGGCGCCGCGCAGGGTGAGGTGGGAGACCTAGCAAGTAAACCGGGGGTGCCCTGCGTCGTCAGCCGTCGCAGGGGCACCCCCCTGGTCATTGTAGCCCACCATACCGGCCGTGCGAACGCACGGACGGTATGGGTTCGTGTTTCCGACCATTCTCCGGCGAGGGAGACACGTCGTCTCCCTCCGCCTTCCTCCCTGTTTCATCCCTATAAATACCCCCCGCTGCTCCACCGACCAGAGCAGCCTGGATCTGACGGAGAAAATCCCCAACTTCCTTCTCTTCTTTCTCCGGCAGACGCTCACCAGCTCCGGCGGTTTCCTCCCCCTCCACCTCTTCGCTCTGCCGCAATACCAGCAGCAGAGATTTCCTCCCCTGCTCTTCCCACGCCACGCCGCACCCAGCTGGCGCCTCTCCGGCTCTCTGCTCGCCGCCGCCCCTTTCCCTGAGCATCGTCTTCTCCGGCGACAGTCGATACGACTGTCGCCCTGTTCCTCCCCCTTCGTCCCTGCAAGTAAGCTAGAGCTACTCCCCTTCTCCTCCTCTTTCTTTCCCCGCTTTCAATTTATTCAATTAAGCCCTCTACCGACCCTGACCACCTTCACCCCCTTCGCCTCCGACCACCCTCCGGCGAGCCGCTCCCATCACCTCAGCAACCCACACGGCTCGCCGACCCTCACCGAACCTCCGCCTCATCACACTGAGCACCCCCCACCCCTCCACTGCCACTCCACACCTCCGTAACATTCCCCCGAACAAACCCATTCCTCCGGTTGCAGTCCGACCCAGGGCTGCCGCCAGACACCTCCTTGCGGCCTGCCGCGCAGCTCCTCACCTTCACCGTGCCACGGCGAAGGTTCCCCAGTGGTTTGATCAGGCCGCGAGGCCATATTCGTGTCCGACAGGTTTTGAGGTTCGACCGCCATTAACGCACATTGAAGCAGCTTCTCCCGCGCTCCAGGCTTGAGGACTCCAGGTCTCCAGCTGCTGCGGAGTACAGGGAGTATTGCGAAGGCAGCCAGCCAGCAACCTATGCAAATAGAAGCCGCAGCTGCAGAAGCCAGGCCGCGGTCTCCCAGCAGGCGCACGCGAGGAACGGCCTGCGTTTAGTCCCACATCGGTAAGCCTCACACCCGTTCCACTGTTTAAATTGATTTCGTGCACTGGCCTTATTGCCTCAGTACACGGGGTGAGGTCCCCTTACACCCGCCCGGTTACCCGGTCTCGTCCGCGCTCACGCCCCGCGGACCTGACCCGACCCGACTTAGACTGACCTGCACTCCTCGCCCACCACGCACGCCGGTGGGCCTGGACCCGGGCGTGACCCGAACCCGATTACCCAGTAGCTCTGGGAGAGCTTTCCTAAGAGTGGTTTCAGAGAGAAAGAGAGACGCGGGGGAGGGGGGGTAGAGTAGGTTTTGCCTCTGACGAAAAAAAAAAAAAAAAAACTCTGAAGTGTGCAGGCACAGGCGAAGAAGAAGACCCGCGGAAGAAGAAGGAGCTGCACTGTAGCAAATGCGTAGTTAAGTCGTCTAAGTACCGGGTCAGACGACGGAAGGTCAGCAGCCAGAGCAGGAAAGAAGGCAGGCTGAAGAAGAAGGAAGAGCAACGGCCAAAGCAGAAGAAGAAGAAAGGAAGACTTAGTAGCTGAAGGCAGAAGCTCTGCAGCCATAAAGAGGAAAAGGGAACAGAGAAAGGGTCACCACAATTGCAGAAGAAGAAGGAAGAGCAACGGCCAAAGCAGAAGAAGAAGAAAGGAAGACTTAGTAGCTGAAGGCAGAAGCTCTGCAGCCATAAAGAGGAAAAGGGAACAGAGAAAGGGTCACCACAATTGCAGAAAAAGAAGAAGAGAGGTCAAGACAGAAACCAAGGAAGAAGAAGAAAGAGATCTGAAGAGGAGCATCACCTCTGCAGAACGAAGAAGAAGAACAAGGAGCTCTGAAGAAAGAAGATAACCACCAAAGCAGGAACAGCAGGAAGAAGCACCTCTGCAGAGCAAAAAGAAAGAAAGAGATCTAAAGAAAGAGAGAAAGAAGAGCATCCCCTCTGCAGAACAAAGAGAAAACAACAAATTCTTTCCCTCTCTCTGTCTTTATTTTGTAAAAGAAACATGTATATCTCTAGAATACAACTTGCTCCCTGAGTTCGACCTCGGGAACTCTTTTATTTTCCGAGTAAAAAAATTTTATTTGAAGTGTTGGTCATAACCGGCTTTACTACAACGTTATAACAAAACAAAACCGACGTTTCATTTTGGCGCCGTTGCCGGGGAGCAACGGCTATTCTAGAGGTAAACATTCCTGTTTCTTTTAATTTCTGATAATCTCCTCTCTTTTGTGCAGCTACAGGAACTCAAGAAGACAAGCAACCACACGACAACCACTCCGAAGACAGGTAAAATTTTCCTCTCACTATTAACCCCTAAACTCTAAAGAGGAAGAAAAGAACAGAACAAGCAATATAGGGCTAACCTGCCTTCCATACTTAGTAACCATAAAGAGTTGCATGTTTTCAACTCATCACTCCTGCACACTATTAAGGGTATTTAAGGGCTAACACATTCTTGCTTGAGCCCTAATTGCCCAACAAAGAGTTAAATGGACCAAGTAGAGCCAACATAAGGTCAAACATTAGGATTTCAGTAGAGACACACCCCTTGATCAAGAATTGAGGAAATCCAAAAGAGGTGTGCCCAAGCCATTGATTGAAAATAATTAACAAGAAAAATTCTAAAACAATTGGCTCTCTCTAAACACTTGAACCCTAAAAGACAGGACCTAAAAGCTCTTAAATAAAACAATAGGTAAAGTTGACCCCTTGGGTCAACCAACCTTAAATTAGGTCACTCTTTGCACTTAAAAAGACTAAAGTTCAAGTGAAACCTTAAGCACCCTGATCTTAAAATTGGTAGACTTAAGAGGTCAAGATCCCCATTCTGGTCTACCTGGAACCGCAGTGACAAGAGAGGTCGGGTGGGGGAAACCCTGTAACCCGTGGGGACGCTCTACCGTGTAGGGGTCTTCGCGGGACTCTCCCTCTATGGCTGCCCAGGTAATTCTCAGGTGGACGATCTTTCTGATCAAGGGGTCCATCTGCCCCGCACCTCTATAGTCACCCAACACATTTTTGGGTGTCTTGATTGGGTCCAGCACCTTCTAAACTTACCTCTCCCAACTGTGCATGTACGGAAGGAGGTCTCTAAGACCACCCTTAAGACCTCCATTAGAAATTCGCTCTCGTCAAGGCCAAGCCTCGACGCCCGTATTTGTGCAGCAACACCCTCACATTATTCTCTCTTCTGATTCAGAACCAAGTTCTTCTTCTTCCCCCATCATGGCTCAGCCAGTTGAGGAAGAAAATAATCTGGAACACCAGCTCCAGCGACTCAATGACCTCTTCCAAAACTTCGTGCACCCACCACAGCGTCCTATGATGCGGGACCACTACAATCCTGCTGCGGTGGCCATTGAGCCTCGAGTCAGAATCCCGATTGGAGGACCTGATTCCGAACTAAAGCCCAACATGATTCATGCTATACCTAAATTCCATGGGCTTAATTCTGAAGATCCCTTCCAGCACATCAAACAGCTAAAGCATCTGGCCCACACTTTTGGATCAGATGCGCAAAATCGGGATATTCTTCTCATGAAGATGTTCTCCTTTTCTCTTATGGACAAGGCCGCCCATTGGTATCAAACTCAGACCCGGCCGATCAACACTTGGGAAGAACTTCAATCCGAGTTTTTGAAAAAGTTCTTTCCCGTTGGTCGGACCAACGCCTTGCGCCATCAGATTACACACTTCACTCAACAATCAGGAGAACCTCTCCATGAGGCATGGGATCGTTTTCAGGATCTCATGAGAAAGTGCCCCCATCACGGAGTTCCTAAATGGGAACAAGTCCAATCTTTTTACCAGGGACTCCATGAGGACATCCGCCTTTTCGTCAATGCAACTTGCGGAGGAAACATCATGGGTCAACATGAAGACACCGTATGGGAGATTCTCGAAAACATGTGCGAGAACTCCATCAACAATGACTCCATGGGACTATTCGACAGGACGAATACCCGCGCAGCGACGAATCTTAAGGGAGCACATGAGACGCAGGGCCTGTCTGCATCAGTCGACCTGGAATTAATGGCCAGTCGATTGGACAAGGTCTCAATCATTGAAAAGAAGGTGGATGAGCTGACTCAGCACTTGCAGCGAGCCACCTCTGCGCGTAACTCCTTTGCACAACCTCCTTCCACACAGGAGACTGTGCAAAATATCCTCCACCGATCCTCCCCTGGGATGGATCCATATCCATCCCCATCTGATTCTTGGACTGGAAGATCGTCCGATCCTTTCTTCACCAGCCGGGGGAACTCCATTCCTCCATTCCCTGATTCTCAGGAGGTTCCTCAGACCTGCGAGGACCTCAACGCCATCCAGAACGACCCATTCTCCAACACTTACAACCCTGGATGGCGAAACCATCCCAATTTTCAGTGGGCGGGAAATTCCCAAACCCAAAGACCACCTTTTCAGTCCCGCCCACAGCCCTCTCATCACTACCAGCCGCCTCAGCCTCGGCCCAACCCTACTTATCCATCAGGGCCAAATCAAGATCAAATGTCCTTAATCCTTCAGACTCTGGCTGACATTCAAAAAACGAATGCGGCTATTCAAAAACAGCACAAGGACGAGCTTACTGAAGTTAAAACTCAGCTGGCCCAGTTGGCAAATTCTCGCCAGCCAGGCACACTCCCTTCCCAACCTCTTCCTAACCCAAATAACGTGCCAACCCAGAAGCGCGTTATGAATCCAAATTTAGGCCACGCTCAATGGATTTATCAGGCCCCCACTGCTCCATCTCCAGACGAGATGGAAGCCTCAACTTCTCGTGCGGGATTTCAGCAGCAGCCACCCCTCCTACCAAACCCAAACCAAAACCAGGCTGGATTAAATTCTGTAACAACACGTAGTGGTAAGACAACTCAAGACCCGCATTATCCAAACCACTCCCAGCCTGATAACCATGACCCTTGGATAGTTATCCAAGGTACCGCTGTTCCAGACCCACAACCTGGACCTATCCTAGAAGAACCAACCAAGATCCCGTCTCCCGAGGCCCTGACCAAGGGAAAGAAGACCACCAAACCCGTGGCCCCTGAGGAAGACCTGGTCAAGCTCTTTGAGCAGGTCCACATAAACATCCCCTTGATGGATGCAATCCGCCACGTACCAGCTTACGCACGATTTCTAAAGAATATATGTACACCCCAGCGTAAGCCGCGAACCAAGGGAGGGAGCCCAATTGTTCTGTCAGAGCAAGCCAGCTCTGTAATCCTTAGTAGACTCCCACCCAAGGCAAAAGATCCTGGAACTCCCCTGATCTCCTGTAAGATAGGTGGTACCCAATTTGATAGAGCATTGTTAGACTTAGGTGCATCTATAAATCTGATACCCACATCCTTACTTGACCATCTAGAAGAATCTGAGCTGAAACCAACCGAGGTGACATTACAATTAGCAGATCGATCTATAAAGTCACCAAAAGGGGTTCTCGAGGATGTTATCGTGAGAGTGCGGGATTTCTATTTTCCAGTGGACTTTATAGTCTTAGACATGGATGCACCTGAGAACCCTAGGGATACACCAATCATTCTAGGGAGACCTTTCTTGGCTACTGCTAGAGCCAACATCAGCTGTGAGGAGGGCCAAATAGAGCTTAAGTTTGGAGATCAAACACTGAAAATTGATATATTTAAGGCCCAACAAGGAATTAATTGTGGCGTCATCGAGCAAGTTTGTGACATCAAGACTTTGGTTGATGAATCACACCTCCAGAGTGACTCGATTGTGCCTCATCAACCACAGAAGGATCTTGACCCACAAACAGAGGAGTTGAATCCAGATATGAACAACCCAGTAACTCCCACCCTTAAACCTCACATCTATACTGAACCACCCGCTGCTGCTGAAAACCCCATCCTCGAACTGAAACCCCTTCCTGCTCACTTAAAATACATCTTTTTGGGTTCTGATCAGACCCTTCCTGTGATCATCAATTCCAACCTCAGTCCTGAACAGGAAACCAGTCTGATTGTTGTCCTCCAGCAACATCGAAGAGCCATTGGATGGACTCTCGATGATTTGACTGGAATAAGTCCCTCTTATTGTACTCATCATATCTATTCAGAAGAGGGCACACGACCTTCTCGTGAAATGCAGAGACGCTTAAACCCCAATCTGCAGGAGGTCGTGAAAAAGGAGATCATCAAGTGGTTAGATGCCGGGATCATCTACCCGATCTCCGATAGTCGTTGGGTGAGCCCAATTCAGGTCGTGCCTAAGAAGGCAGGACTCACCACTATAACGACTGAGTCCGGAGAAATCATTCCTACCCGATTAGCCAACTCGTGGAGAGTCTGTATAGATTACCGTCGACTCAATTCCTCCACGAAGAAGGATCATTTCCCACTACCCTTCATTGATCAAATTCTCGAAAAACTAGCGGGAAATAGGTTCTTCTGCTTTCTTGACGGGTACTCCGGTTATAACCAGGTGGCAATCCATCCTGAGGACCAAGAAAAGACCACGTTCACCTGCCCCTTCGGAACATACGCTTTCCGAAGGATGCCTTTCGGTCTTTGCAATGCACCCGCTACTTTTCAGCGATGCATGCTTGCCATATTCTCAGATATGGTAGGTGATTATCTGGAAGTCTTCATGGATGACTTTTCAGTTTTCGGAGCATCATTCGACGATTGCCTCCAACACTTGGTCCAGATACTCAGGCGGTGCATCGACGTGAATTTGGTTCTTTCCTGGGAAAAGAGCCATTTCATGGTGCCTGAGGGAATTGTCCTGGGACACTCAATTTCGGAGAAAGGTATCCAAGTGGATCGAGCTAAGGTTAATCTGATTTCTCACCTTCCTATGCCTAGCTCGATCAGGGACATCCGATCCTTTTTAGGGCATGTCGGTTTTTATCGACGATTTATCCCTGATTTTTCAAAAATCGCACGCCCCCTGACCACTCTTCTCTCCAAGGATGTTCCCTTCGAAATCTCCAAGGAATGCACTCAAGCATTTGAAATCCTGCGTGACCGAGTCACCCAAGCCCCGATCCTACAGTCCCCTGATTGGTCTCAACCCTTTGAGATCATGTGTGATGCATCCGACTTCGCTGTAGGAGCGGTTTTGGGGCAGAAAAATGACAAGAAACCTGTGGTCATTTACTACGCCAGCAAAACACTCGATGAGGCTCAGCGTAACTATACAGTTACTGAGAAAGAGCTGCTAGCTGTAGTATTTGCCCTAGAGAAGTTCAGATCGTACCTTCTGGGTTCCCATGTCATCATATACTCGGATCACACGGCTGTGAGGCATCTCCTTGCAAAGAAGGACGCGAAACCTCGATTGATCCGATGGATCTTGCTGTTGCAAGAATTTGACCTTGAGATTCGCGACAAAGCGGGAAAACAAAACGTGGTAGCTGATCACTTGTCCCATCTTCCTTCTGAAATAATTGACCCTTCCAGACCCATCACTGAGCATTTTCCCGATGAGCACCTGCTGACTATTGGTACTAGCCTTCCATGGTTCGCTAATATTGTAAATTACTTGGCATCTCATCAGACCCCGTTCGATTGGCCGAAGGCCAAGAAAGACAAATTACGCGCCGATGCCAAGTATTACATTTGGGAAGACCCGTACCTCTTCCGCATAGGTGCCGATCAGATCATCCGGAGATGTGTCCCGGAAGGGGAAGTCAACAATATCCTCTCTTTCTGCCATGACCAGGCATGCGGTGGCCATTTTGCCGGGCATAAAACCGCATCAAAAGTCCTCCAGTGCGGCTTTTACTGGCCCACACTGTTCAAAGACGCACACAGTCATTGCAAGGCATGCAGTCGTTGCCAGACTTTGGGCAACATGAGCCGTCGCGACATGATGCCTATGCAACCGATTCTAGTATGCGAAATCTTTGATGTTTGGGGGATTGATTTTATGGGCCCCTTTCCTGTTTCGGATGGTTTCGAATACATTCTGTTGGCTGTGGACTACGTGTCCAAATGGATCGAAGCCATACCGACCCGAACCTGTGATCACAAAATCGTTCTCAAATTCATTCATCAACACATTTTCTCAAGGTTCGGGATTCCTCGTGCAATAATTTCTGATGGGGGACCCATTTCACAAATGCTCAGTTTAGGTCACTGATGACCAAATACGGGGTGTCTCACCGAATCTCTACTCCTTACCACCCCCAAACTAATGGTCTAGCTGAGCTGTCTAATCGGGAGATCAAGAAAATCCTGCAAGTCACTGTTAGACCTGACAGGAAGGACTGGTCGTCCCGACTTCCGGAAGCATTGTGGGCCTATAGGACCGCCCACAAGACCCAATTGGGCATGTCTCCCTTTAGATTGGTGTACGGAAAGGCATGCCACCTTCCCGTCGAACTGGAGCATAAAGCCTATTGGGCAGTACGGAACTGTAATCTAGATCTTTCCAAGGCTGGGACCCACAGAAAACTCCAAATAAGCGAGATCGATGAATTACGCATAGACGCGTACGAGAACTCGCAAATCTACAAGGAGCGGGTTAAAGCCTTCCACGACAAACACATCTCGAGAAAGATCTTTCATCCTGGTCAAAAGGTCCTACTCTTCGATGCCCGACTCAAACTCTTCCCAGGAAAACTGAGATCTAAGTGGGTCGGACCATATTTGGTCCGACAGGTTTTTGGAAATGGAGCAATCGAAATCAGTCCACTCAGCCACGATTCTGAACCTTTCATCGTGAACGGTCAGAGACTCAAGCCGTTCATTGATGTAACTTCTACTGATTTGGCTGAGGCATCTTATATCCTCCTTTCCCCTTGAGCTTATTGCGCCCAGCCGATGGCGTAAAACTCAGCGCTTAACGGGAGGCAGCCCGTCATTCTCTTTGAAAACCTGAAACTTGTTCTGACACCTTTCAGCACTCGAAGTTCACCCTTACAGACAGCCGACCCCAACTCAGATGTTCGCATCTGAGATTTGAAATCGTCCGCAAAAAAAAAAAAAAAAAATTTCAACCCGACCCATCCACTCACCCAAATTTCTGTCTTAAGGAATGAACTAAGACCCCCTAGATTACAATGAGGACATTGCAAATCTTAGGCATGGGGGGGTATGAAAGTACAAAAACTCGTAAGAAAAGGTTTCAAACAAAAAAAATTCACATATGCCAAAAACACCATAAAAATTAAAAAATTTTCGAAAAAGAACAAGAGGAAAAGAGGAGAAGGAAATTTTGCGAAGGAGAAAAGAAACAAAAGGAAAAAGGAGCACAAAATTATGAGAAAAAGTGATAGTCATTAGTAAGGAACTAAGGAATTAACCTAAGCTCTAGACCTCATTCAAGAAAAGTGCACAATAAGATTAGTAAAGAATGCAAACCTTAGGCATTCTTGAATAGACTCTTAGTACCCATTAAGATCTGGACACTCCTCAAGAGGTTGAGGAAAATGAAAAGCTGAAGTATTAGGTCTAAAGCTTAGGGAGTATTCGGCCTCGTTAACTAATTTTTGGTTTACGGGACTCAGTAACCTAAGCACCCTAAGCTCACACACAGCCTGGTTCAATAAGCGTAAAAATCAGAATCACGCAGAAGCGTTGCAAAAATCTGAAAAGAACACCTAGAATAGGAGCGGCCGATCAACACAAGTTGATTTGGACAAGTTCCCAGCGCAGAGAGGCGGGAAATCCCCTCGAAGATGCGTAACAAAATATCATCTCCTCGGTGCTTGTCTCTTAGGATATTTACATATCCTACTGGGGGCATGTAAGCACTCTGCTAGTTCAGATTCCATGGATCGCATTATCTCGAAGTGTCAATTGCCAGGGTCTGGATTCGGCCACGGAATACCATGGATGGGATTATCCCGAAATCTCAATAGCCAGGATTCCGGGGGTTGCCATGGGCGGTGCTATCTCGAAGCATCGATCGCCAGGAACCCTTGAGGATTGATGATGGGAGCAAGGAATCTGATACAGACCGTGTTGAAAAGCCAATCCTAGGCTAGAACTAAAAAGAAAAAGAGAGAGAAAACTCTCCAAATAGAAAAATTTTCTATCTCTCTCTTACAAAACGCACTGCGAACTGAGCCAGGGCTAAAATCATTTCAAGCACGGGTGCTTTAACCACGAAGTCCAATAAACCTTAGGTTAGTTCTTGTGGGCCTTAAAAACCTTTGCTAAAAGACTGAGGCTAAGGCTAGACAGATTTGGATCTTGATTGGTACTAGAGTACCTTTTAGGCCTATGGTCAGCATTCTAACCTAATCTATGCTCAAATAAAAAAGGCACTTATCTAAAACTATTAAAAACTTCATGGTCTAGAACAAGGGTTGAAACCTTAAGTTTTTGCTAAGGGACTAGCAAAAGCTAGGCATGGGGGTATGATGAGAACCTCATCATGAGCCATAACTAGCTCATTTTGACCCAATACAAAGGATAAAAGCTCCTACATAACTCAAGGAAAGGCTTAACTCAGAGAATTCTGAGTTTAAGGAGAAAATAAGTCATAAGGGGTAAAAATGCAATTTCACCAGTATAATCTGCATACAGGGTAATTCAGGGCCCAAACATAGGTCAAAGCAGCTTAATAAGAATAAAAGTGGGATGAAATGATCTAGCAAGGGCTACAGCAATTCCAAGAAACTAAATGATAAATCTGTAACCCTAGAACAACCCACTTCAATTCACAAGGTTCGAGGCAAAGTAAAAATAGAATAAACCCTCTAAAATTCATAGAAAAATAATCTCTAGGGTTTAGAACCTTCAATTTGGCCTTTAGAACCCATTTTGACCTACATTGAGAACCATGCCCAATTAATAACTTAATTTGGGTTTTTGCGCAAATTGACCGGTCAAACAAGGTTTAATATGAAAATGAAATTCACCATCAGATTCCTTAGGTCCTAATTAGTCATGTATAAAAAACTTGAGCCTAAGAAGAAACCTCCTTGACCGACTTTACACTTTGGTCCTCATATATTTACTCTTTGGCCCTCAACTTTTGAACCCTCGCATTTTGGCCCCTAACTCTCCTTCGTTCTTTGCAATCAGGTCCCTCCTGCAAAAACCTGCCAGCACCATGCTCCGGCGACCTTGCGCGGAGCATGGCGCCGCGCAGGGTGAGGTGGGAGACCTAGCAAGTAAACCGGGGGTGCCCTGCGTCGTCAGCCGTCGCAGGGGCACCCCCCTGGTCATTGTAGCCCACCATACCGGCCGTGCGAACGCACGGACGGTATGGGTTCGTGTTTCCGACCATTCTCCGGCGAGGGAGACACGTCGTCTCCCTCCGCCTTCCTCCCTGTTTCATCCCTATAAATACCCCCCGCTGCTCCACCGACCAGAGCAGCCTGGATCTGACGGAGAAAATCCCCAACTTCCTTCTCTTCTTTCTCCGGCAGACGCTCACCAGCTCCGGCGGTTTCCTCCCCCTCCACCTCTTCGCTCTGCCGCAATACCAGCAGCAGAGATTTCCTCCCCTGCTCTTCCCACGCCACGCCGCACCCAGCTGGCGCCTCTCCGGCTCTCTGCTCGCCGCCGCCCCTTTCCCTGAGCATCGTCTTCTCCGGCGACAGTCGATACGACTGTCGCCCTGTTCCTCCCCCTTCGTCCCTGCAAGTAAGCTAGAGCTACTCCCCTTCTCCTCCTCTTTCTTTCCCCGCTTTCAATTTATTCAATTAAGCCCTCTACCGACCCTGACCACCTTCACCCCCTTCGCCTCCGACCACCCTCCGGCGAGCCGCTCCCATCACCTCAGCAACCCACACGGCTCGCCGACCCTCACCGAACCTCCGCCTCATCACACTGAGCACCCCCCACCCCTCCACTGCCACTCCACACCTCCGTAACATTCCCCCGAACAAACCCATTCCTCCGGTTGCAGTCCGACCCAGGGCTGCCGCCAGACACCTCCTTGCGGCCTGCCGCGCAGCTCCTCACCTTCACCGTGCCACGGCGAAGGTTCCCCAGTGGTTTGATCAGGCCGCGAGGCCATATTCGTGTCCGACAGGTTTTGAGGTTCGACCGCCATTAACGCACATTGAAGCAGCTTCTCCCGCGCTCCAGGCTTGAGGACTCCAGGTCTCCAGCTGCTGCGAAGTACAGGGAGTATTGCGAAGGCAGCCAGCCAGCAACCTATGCAAATAGAAGCCGCAGCTGCAGAAGCCAGGCCGCGGTCTCCCAGCAGGCGCACGCGAGGAACGGCCTGCGTTTAGTCCCACATCGGTAAGCCTCACACCCGTTCCACTGTTTAAATTGATTTCGTGCACTGGCCTTATTGCCTCAGTACACGGGGTGAGGTCCCCTTACACCCGCCCGGTTACCCGGTCTCGTCCGCGCTCACGCCCCGCGGACCTGACCCGACCCGACTTAGACTGACCTGCACTCCTCGCCCACCACGCACGCCGGTGGGCCTGGACCCGGGCGTGACCCGAACCCGATTACCCAGTAGCTCTGGGAGAGCTTTCCTAAGAGTGGTTTCAGAGAGAAAGAGAGACGCGGGGGAGGGGGGGTAGAGTAGGTTTTGCCTCTGACGAAAAAAAAAAAAAAAAAAACTCTGAAGTGTGCAGGCACAGGCGAAGAAGAAGACCCGCGGAAGAAGAAGGAGCTGCACTGTAGCAAATGCGTAGTTAAGTCGTCTAAGTACCGGGTCAGACGACGGAAGGTCAGCAGCCAGAGCAGGAAAGAAGGCAGGCTGAAGAAGAAGGAAGAGCAACGGCCAAAGCAGAAGAAGAAGAAAGGAAGACTTAGTAGCTGAAGGCAGAAGCTCTGCAGCCATAAAGAGGAAAAGGGAACAGAGAAAGGGTCACCACAATTGCAGAAGAAGAAGGAAGAGCAACGGCCAAAGCAGAAGAAGAAGAAAGGAAGACTTAGTAGCTGAAGGCAGAAGCTCTGCAGCCATAAAGAGGAAAAGGGAACAGAGAAAGGGTCACCACAATTGCAGAAAAAGAAGAAGAGAGGTCAAGACAGAAACCAAGGAAGAAGAAGAAAGAGATCTGAAGAGGAGCATCACCTCTGCAGAACGAAGAAGAAGAACAAGGAGCTCTGAAGAAAGAAGATAACCACCAAAGCAGGAACAGCAGGAAGAAGCACCTCTGCAGAGCAAAAAGAAAGAAAGAGATCTAAAGAAAGAGAGAAAGAAGAGCATCCCCTCTGCAGAACAAAGAGAAAACAACAAATTCTTTCCCTCTCTCTGTCTTTATTTTGTAAAAGAAACATGTATATCTCTAGAATACAACTTGCTCCCTGAGTTCGACCTCGGGAACTCTTTTATTTTCCGAGTAAAAAAATTTTATTTGAAGTGTTGGTCATAACCGGCTTTACTACAACGTTATAACAAAACAAAACCGACGTTTCACATATCATCTCCGAAAGGGGTGTCGAGGTTAACAAAGCTAACCTTGACGTAATTGCTGATTTACCTGTGCCTGGTCCTGTCAAACAAATTCACTCCTTCTTGGGACACGTCGGTTTCTATAGGAGATTCATCAAAGACTTCTCCAAGATTTCTAGTCCTTTAACTCATCTCCTATCGACCGACGTACCCTTTGATATGGGCCCCGACTGCATACGAGCATTCACGCAGCTACATGAGGCTATCACCAAGGCACTTGTTCTCCAGCCGCCTGATTGGTCCCTCGACTTTGAACTCATATGTGACGCTTCCGACCTTGCAGTCGGAGCCATCCTGGGACAAAGACACGATAGACACCCCTTCGTGGTGTACTATGCTAGTAAGACATTGGACGAGACCCAGCATAATTATACTACCACTGAGAAAGAACTACTGGCGGTCATCTTTGGGCTGGAGAAATTTCGCTCGGGCTCACATGTTATTGTATTCAATGACCATGCGGCCATTCGTCATCTCATGCACAAGAAGGATGCCAATCTTAGACTGATTCGTTGGATCCTTCTGCTCCAAGAATTTGACATTGAGATCCATGATAAGGCTGGAGCCCAGAATGTTGTTGCTGATCATCTCTCAAGACTGGACCCTGACCACATTGGACTTACCCTTCCAATTAACGAGGTTTTTCCCGATGAGCACCTATTGGCAATTAATGTGGCAAGTGTGCCTTGGTATGCTGACATTACCAATTACCTTGCTTCTGGTTCCCTCCTACGTGGCTACCCAAAAAACCAGAGCAAGCGTCTCATTGCAGAAGAAAAGTATTATTTCCGGGATAATCCACTTCTTTTTCAAATAGGTGCTGATCAAATCATCCATCGCTGTATTCCTAACAGCGAATTCCCCAGTGTGCCATCCTTTTACCATGATCAGGCCTGCGGAGGCCATTTCTCTGGGAGGAAAACTGCAGCCAAGGTGTTGCAATGCGATTTCTTTTGGCCCTCCCTTCACCAGGATGCACACAATTATGCCAAACATTTCACTAGGTGCCAGTCGTTAGGGTCAATGTCACGTCGTGACATGATGCCCTTGCAACCCATCCAAGCTGCTGAAATTTTCGACATTTGGGGAATCGATTTCATGGGTCTCGTTCCACCTTCCAATGGCTTCGAATACATCCTCATTGCTATTGATTATGTTTTGAAATGGATCGAGGCTATTCCCACTCGCCATGCTGACCATGTCATATCCACTCAATTTGTCAAAGACCATTGATAGATGACTTTTTGCTTTGTGTTATAGTATTTAAGTGGTGGAAAAATCGACTAATCAAAAATAATGAAAATAACCACTCGCAGAAGAGCGGGTCGTGTCCATAGGGAGGCAATTATGTAATCAATACTTAATTATTTAATGTTATTTCGGATAGTGCGAAATCCCTATTCAAATCTAACTTAAAATGTGAAGGAAAGTAGATTTGCAATAACTTAAAAAGATAAGTGTATATATGCAGTTTTCCCTCACAAAAATCCTCAATAAATTTATGATGAATTTATGCAATTTTCATGTGATGCGTACTAGAGACAATTAGTACTTAAGTTAAGCCCAAAAATCAATCCTTAAACTTGTTAATATCAATATCATGCAATTATAAAGAACTATGAGTGTTCAAACGCAATTCTACCATAATATAATAATAATAAATAAAATCAAATTAGGTGGCAATGGCATTGAATGTAAATTTTAATTGGTGGGAAAATAGGGTTTTTTTCCTCTCTCCTCCTTGCGAAAGAGAGAGCACCATGGGGCTGTTGCAAGGCTCAGGAGGACGGTGAGGTCAAGGGCACTCCGGTGGTGGTAGCGGCGGCAACGAAGGTGGCCGGAGGTGGCCGGCAGAGGTGGCCGGAGCTCCGGCCTATTGAACAAGAAGGTGGAGGTGCACGCAGCGCCTGCGGCTGCGCGAGCTTGCGCGTGCTGCTGCGCGCCAGTGCAGGCGATGAGGCAGAGGCTAGAGCGTGCAGGCGCGCCTGCAAGGTGGCACAGGTGTGCTGGTGGTGCGGATGCAGGAAACGCTGGAGTGGCAGGCGCACGAGCTGAAGGTGATGCAGTGCGACGTCTGCAGCAGGGCGGTGGGGCGTGCGGGCGAGCAGTGGAACGCGCTGGCGAGCGCCTGCGGCTGGTGATTGCAAGGCCAGCTGGAGATGGCGCTGTATGTAGGAGGTGGCCTACAGGCGTGGTGCAGGTGTGCGGGCCCCTGCTATGTGGTGCACCTGCAGATGGAGATGGGAGGAAGGCACGCGGGCGGTTGGTGGCGTGAGCGCCTGCAGCAGGGGAGAGGCACGCGGTTGGGTGGATGCACCTGCTGTGGCGTGGGTTCTGTGCGTGCGGTGAAGGCAGATGGCGCTGAAGGCAGATGAGCGATAGGGCGCACTGGTGTGCACCTGCCGTGGTTGGAGGGAGATGCTGTGAGCAAGAGGCATGAGGTTTTTCCCTGCAAGGGGGAAGAAGGCCACATTGCAAGCTTCTCCTCCTCGATCCACAGTGTCCGCTGGGTAGTTCCCTGCAAGGAGGAAGATGAAGATCAATCCCCAGTGCACCTCCTCTCTTTTTAATCCCTCTCTCCCCGCGTGCGTGAGTTAAGGGATTTTCAAATCCCTTAACTATTTCTGGCCTCGTCAGTTGAAGGAGGGCGGCGGAAGATTAACCCCATGTGCGACGAGGGAGGGGGGAAAGAGTTGCGGCTGTTATGTGTTGGGGAAATTTATCCCCCCACCCTTATTCTTTCTGCATTTTATTACCTGCACATAAAAATAATAAAATCATTAAGTTATAGAATGTTATAAACTTAAATCATGAGGCGTACAAATATTCTACAACTTAATTGCCATTATTAACACACCTAAATTGTACAATTAAAGATACTTAGGCTTAATATTAGTCCATTTTAATGGACTCATCAAATACCCCCATGCCTAAGATTTGCTAGTCCCTAGTAAAAATAATAGAAATAATCAGAAGATTTCTTCTTTTCTTATTTCAAAACTTTAGAAATCCAGATAAATGTAAAGTGCTGATAGCCTAGGTAACAGATCCAAGTGAAAGAGTCGATTCGCAATGGGAGTTCATACATCACCCTTGGAAAAAATTTCTGCCAAGATGGGCAACTACTTCCCTCGGGGATAAAGCAGATGATAATATGTAATTTGACCTCAGCGTTTGGCTTAGGTAGGAGATATCAAGTTGAATGGATTTGTATTTGGTGGCACACACTCAACTGGTGCTACATATAGTCTAATACTGTAGACTCTAGCTCTCTAGACTATTAGACAAGTCAACTCTGAGAGAGGCTACACAATTGTGCTCTCTTGATGTTCTTGGGCACTCGCTCTTTCTTTCTGAGATCACGAATCTTGCCAGATTTAGAAATTATACTCACTATTTGGTGGCCTCACATGGCATCCACACTTCAATTAAAGTCCTAATAACTCTATAACTAAGTTAGAGTTCTCAACCAGTATTCAGGCGATCAAAAATACTAGAAGGTAGGTATGGGTCATATTTGGTGGAACACGATAGGTGTTCTGCTGCCTCAGAAATAGTGTTAAATCATAAACTTCGACCTTTTTTTTTTTGTAATATAACTATTTCTTCTTTTTCTACTTCTTTTCTCTTTTCCCCCTTTTTTTGATTTTTTTTTCTTCTTGTTTTTGTTTCTTTTTCAATCAATCACAACACAATACAGACTTTTATTTACGAGGCATTATTAGGGATGATGATGGTCAAGAGGATATTGTGTGGCTTATTTGGTGGAAGTACCCATTTTCGGCACCGAGAAGGAATGGATAGGACAAGCGTATTTCTGACCTTTGACACTATTACCCTCCTTCAGCTGAGGACTCTATGAAGGACGGTCGTAACCATCCACCATAGTTATAGCTTTATTAAGACTCAATCTCTGCGTATCTGCCTTATTTGGTGTCTCTCAGGAATTCACTCAAAGTATGCACACAGGAACAGAGAGTGAAAACTACGCCTAACTCTGAAGTATCATCATCTAATTATCCAGAACTTAAGAGTCTTTACACTAGACATAGCGCACCAGTAATCTCTCTACTTCTTCTCACAAATATGAGGCAGATTTATTAGAAGATAGTATGCCTGACTCTCTATGAACTGTCCAAGGGTTCAGTAGACTACAAATGCTTATTGATTTTCCCCAAGGATCCATTACCAAGTCTATGTGCACGTGAAATAAATGTATCGGATTCTAAACTTAAGAAATAATTCCGGAAGAAAAACCTCCAATAACAAAGGTATTTTGCTAGGGACTAACCCAATCAGCTCAAAAAAAGAAATTTTTTTTTAATATATATAAATATGTATGCAAATATTTATAAATGCTATAAACACTATAAACATTTTCAGGTTATATCCCCCCATGCCTAAGACTGACAATGTCCTCATTGAAAAAATATAGACATAGATGAATATCACCTGAGGAGGAGAGTGGGAGGAGCTAAGGCTCCTCAAGCCGTAGTGCGTCCAAAACCTGGCCATCTGAAAGAGTAATATACGGTTTAAGTCGCTGGCCATTTACTTTAAAGTTCACACCTAAAATAAGGTTCCTGATCTCTACAGCTCCATGAGGGAAGGTATTGATAACAATGTATGGCCCATCCCAACGGGACTTAAGCTTTCCAGGAAATAATTTAAGTGTAGAATTGAAAAGCCAGACCCACTGGTTGGGCTCAAAAGTCTTTCTAATGATGTGCTTGTCATGGAAGACTTTTGTACGTTGCTTGAAAGCTTGAGAAGTTTCATAAGCTTCATTACGAAGCTCCTCAAGCTCACATAATTTTAACATACGTGCTTTTCCCACTTTATCCATATTTAAGTTAACGTTTTAATGGCCCAATAAGCTTTCTGTTGGATTTCAACAGGAAGGTGGCACGCTTTTCTGTAGACAAGACGGAAGGAGACATGCCCAAGGGAGTCTTATATGCAGTTCTGTAGGCCCAAAGAGCGTCATTTAGTTTTTTAGACCAATCCTTCCGATCAGGCCTGATAGTTTTTTCTAAAATTCCCCTAATCTCCCTATTAGACACTTCAACTTGCCCACTCGTTTGGGGATGATAAGGTGTGGCTATCATGTGGTTGACTCCCAAATTTTGGAGTAGTCTAGTGAAGTGTACATTCTTAAAGTGAGGTCCTCCATCACTTATGATCGTCCTTGGGCATCCATACCAAGAAATGATATTAGACTTAACAAAGCCTAAGACCACAGAATGGTCATTGGTTCGCATGGGGATGGCTTCTATCCATTTTGATACATAATCAACAGCCACAAGGATGTATTCATATCCGAAGGACACAGGAAAGGGACCCATGAAGTCAATGCCCCAAATATCAAAGATTTCAACAAGGAGGATAGCTTGTTGGGGCATCTCATCCCATTTTCCAATGGTTCCCGTCTGCTGGCAACGTAGACATGCGCCCACATACGTATGTGCATCTCGGAATAATGTGGGCCACCAAAAACCAGACTGAAGAACCTTATGAGTAGTCTTCTTCCCACTAAAATGTCCCCCACAGTGGAGGCCATGGCAGAAACTCAGAACACTTCTTTGTTCCTCATCAGGGCCGCAACGGCGAAACAGCTGGTTAGGGCCAATTCTAAAAAGCTCAGGTTCCTCCCAGTGATAAAATTTTGCATTGGCGAGAAACCTGTCTCGCTTCTGCTTGTCCCAAGTACTAGGGGTGATGCCCGTGACCAGATAGTTCACTATGTCAGCGAACCAAGGAGTTTTACCTTCCATGGCCATTAGAGACTCATCAGGGAAAGTCTCTTGAATACCGCCAGCAGGGTTTGATGCCTCAATAGGGATCCTAGATAAATGGTCTGCTACCACATTCTCAACTCCTTTCTTGTCTTTAATTTCCAGGTCAAATTCTTGGAGTAGCAGAATCCAACTAATTAGGCGAGGTTTAGTGTCCTTTTTAGCCAGAAGATGTTTAAGGGCTGAATGATCAGTGAACACCATAACCTTGGATCCCAAAAGATAAGACCGAAACTTTTCCAAAGAAAATACTACAACAAGTAATTCCTTTTCAGTGACCATGTAGTTTTGCTGAGGATCCGTAAGGGTCTTGTTGGCATAATGCAGCACATGAGGTTTGCCATCAACCCTTCGACCTAAGACTGCTCCCACTGCAAAATCAGAAGCATCGCACATAAGGTCAAACGGGAGAGTCCAATCTCGTGCTTGAAGAATCGGTGCGGTAATGAGGGCTTTCTTCAAAGCTTGGAAAGCCTCGCCACATCTATCATCAAAATCGAAGGAGACATCCTTCTCTAACAGGTCGCAGAGTGGCTTAGAGATTTTACTGAAGTCTTTAATGAAGCGCCTATAAAATCCAGCATGGCCAAGGAAAGATCTAACCTGACGAACATTGGCGGGCAATGGAAGCTTAGAGATGGAATAGATTTTTGCGGTGTCCACCTCTAATCCTCTCTTGGAAACTACATGCCCAAACACAATGCCCTACTGGACCATAAAGTGGCTTTTCTCCCAGCTAAGCACCAGTTTTACCTCTTCGCAACGGGTTAAGACTTTATCAAGGTGCGAAGGCATAGGTCAAACGACGAGCCATAAATGGAGAAGTCATCCATGAAAATTTCAACGAGCTCGTCGATCATATCAGAAAAGATAGCCATCGTACAACGTTGGAAAGTAGCTGGAGCGTTACATAACCTGAATGGAATTCTATGGAATGCAAAAGTGCCATAAGGACTCGTGAAGGTGGTACACTCCTGATCATCAGGAAAAATGGCTATCTGATTGTACCCAGAGTACCCGTCAAGAAAACAAAAGTACTTGTTCCCTGCCAATTGTTCCAAAATTTGATCAATAAACGGTAAGGGGAAATGGTCTCTCTGGGTAGCCGTATTTAAACGGCGGTAATCAATGCAGACCCTCCAACCAGTTGAGGGTCTAGTGGTCACCAGTTCTCCTTGGTCATTCTCCTCCACAGTGATTCCTGCCTTTTTTGGAACTACGTGAATAGGACTGACCCATTTACTATCTAAAATGGGATAGATAATCCTTGCATCCAGCCATTTCAGAATCTCCTTTTTAACAACCTCCCACATATTTGGATTGAGCCTTCTCTGCATGTCTCGGAAAGGCTTCACGGACTCGTCCATGTATATATGATGCATGCAAGAGAGGGATCAACACCCTTAATATCAGCAACTGTCCAGGCAATTGCTTCCTTGCACCTCTGTAAACACTCAAGCAGAGCTCCCTCCTGCAATTTAGATAATGCAAACGAGATAATAATGGGGAGAGTGTTATTAGGGCCAAGGAAAGCATATTTCAATGTGCTCGGGAGGGGTTTCAACTCCAATTCAGGAGCCTTTTGGATTGAGGGTTTTAGTTGAGATGTCCCCACCTCAGGCAGTGGATCTACCTTCACAGTTCAGGGTGGGAACAGAGACTCAGTGTGTATCCCCAGCAACACTTCTAGTTCGGGCATTTTCCTTTCAGTTTCTTTAATAATTGAGGGATGGTCCTGAGATATGACCTTCTGAAGGGGATCTCTACATAAGAGTGCTGGAGTAGTCTCTTCAATTATTTCATCAACGACCTCAATCTAAGAATAATCTTCAAATCCGGGTTGCTTGTAAGTATCAAAAACATTCAACCGTATCTTCTTGTTCCCAAAGCCCATTTTAAGTGCCCCGGATCTATAAAATATAGAGGCATTGGCTGTGGCTAAAAAGGGGCATCCCAGAATAATGGATGGCTTTGTGGGCTTATTAGATGGGTCAGTATCAAGTACCAAAAAGTCAACGGGGAAGAAGAAATCCTCCACTCTCACAAGGACATCTTCCAACAATCCCTGTGGTGTCTTAAGTGATCTGTCTGCAACCTGGAGGATTACTGGACTAGGCTTCAGCTTTCCTCCTCCCAAAAGGTCGTAGACAGAGCTCGGTAGAATGTTTACCCCCGCACCCAGATCGAGCAGAGCCTCGTCAATGTGTTGGTTACCTATAACCACTGAAATATACAAGGCCCCTAGGTCTTTCATTTTGGGGGGTGTTCCATGCTGAAGAACCGAGCTAACGTGGTCAGGCAGGATGACCTTAGTTTGGACCTGTTTCCTAGATCGACGCTTCTGGGTGCACAAGTCTTTCAGAAACTTGGCATAGGACAGAATTTGTTTAATCGCTTCCAACAGAGGCAAGTTAATCTGGACTTGCCTAAAAGTATCCATAATCTCTTCCGTCCTATCCTTGGCTCTAGATGAGCCAACAGAAGATTCCCCAGGAGCAGATAGGCGCTCTAGATAGGGCACCCTTGGCTTCTGGGTAGAGGGGTCGTCATGGCAGGAAAGGGGTGGTGGAAGGATCACATCCTCATTGTGGGTTATTTTTTGTGAGGGAGAGTGGTGTGGCTCTTCCTCGGGTGAGATGGAAGTCAGGTCAGGTGTGGAAGGGGAATTCTGAGATGTAACCGTAGGAGTGTTATCAGGCTTGTCAATCTTTTTTCCACTCCTCAACACAGTCACTGCTTGGGTGTGTTCCCTGAATACAACCCCCTTGCCCTTAGGGTTCTCCTCAGAAGAGCTAAGCAGCTTCCCAGGATCACATTGCCTAACTGCCTCAATAAGATGACCAATTTGGGATTGCATATCAGTAATCACCTTATTCTAAGATTGGATAACCATATTCTGATGCTCTTGCATTGCTTTCATCATGGCCTTCAGTTCATCCCTCTCAGAGGGCTTATTCGGAGGAGGGTTTTCATAAGAAGGTTGGTATGTGGGCTGGGGAGGTAAGGGTCTTGTATTCTTTGAGTTAGAAGCATCAGCTTGCTTCCAAGAGAAGTTTGGATGGTTCCGCCACCCTGAATTATAAGTGTTGGAGTAAGGGTTATTGCGAGGGGGGTGAAAACCTTGGGACATGTTCAAGTCGACCTGAATCAACTCAGGGAATTGGGTTGCCTGATGGCACTCCGCAGCGGCATGCATTGTGCTTTGGCAAATGGAGCATTCTCTTGAAGCTTGAAAAATAGAGGCTGCTTGCAGGTTCATGCCGGGGTTTGCTAAAAGCCTATCAAAGTTTTTATTCAATAGTTGAATCTGATAAGCCAAATCCTGAGAAGCCCCAACTTCATGGGCCTCTATCTTCCGCTGCAAGATTGATGGTTTTCTTTCATGATAGGCAGAGGACAGATGTATGGAGTTATTGCTTAAAGTTTCAAATAATGCCCAGGCTTCATCCTCTATTCTGGTCATGAAGGTTCCTGCACAGGCTGCATCAATAGTTTGCCTATGTCTTTTAGATAATCCATTATAGAACCTTTCGACCAACTGCCATCTTGGCATTTGATGGTGGGGGCATAACCTAAGAAGGTCATTAAAGCACTCCCAAGTCTCATGAAATTGCTCCCCTTCCTGTTGAGTAAAACCCATAATCTCTCTTCTGTAAAGGTCGGTTTTACTCATAGGAAAATACTTTTTTAAAAATTCTCCCTTAAGGGTAGCCCAATCATTTACCCTTGCATCGAGGGTATGATACCAATGCTTGGCCTTATCCTTTAGGGAGAAAGGAAATAGAGTCCTCATCAGGCCTTCATCAGTAAAGCCCTGGAGCTTCACCATGGAACAGACCTTGGTGAATTCCTCCAAATGCAGGTAGGGTCCTCCCTAGTAGTAAAATAAAAAGAGGGTAATAAAGATATGGCACTGCTCTTGATCTCATACGAATTATCCCCTGCCGGTCGTCTTAGTGCTTGTGCAGGTTGGTTGGTAGGAATAAAATAGTCCCTTAGGGTCCTTTGTTGATTTGCACCTTGCTCAGCCATTTCTTCTCTTTCTTCTCCTAGGTGAGCTCTCCTAAGAATTCTCTCAGGCTCAGGATCAAACACTAGACTACCCTCAAGAGAGCATCTACCAAGCATACAAAACACAATTCAGAATTCTTTTTTTTTTTTATTGAGTAAGTCAAACCTCCACACCAAAGATAAGTCAAAAGATCAAGACTTATCCCTCCATTCCCACGTAAGTGGTATAACAGGGGTGTGGACTTGAAATCTTAACCTTCTTTATTGTGGATGTTGAATTAGTTAAAATAAATGGCCAAACAAGTTTTTCACTACAATTACGTGCCTTAATTCAACCTTTGAGTGCCCTAGGACCTATACTTTGCTTGGATGATACACCCAGGTGATCAAGGGAGAAGTTACTCCAAGGACACACAAAGGGATGCAAGTAGGGTGAACCCTTCCTTTGAGGCGATGCATATGCGGTGCCCCTTAACTACCCTTTTGTTCCTTTAAGGGGTGTCCCCCTTCGTGGAGTATCAAAACACTTGATCAAAAAATAGTATCACCATTGCCACAAAGCACAATAGGAGGGTCTGCACCGATAAAGAGATCGGTGCCTCTAGCCTTAAGGGATCGAGCCTTAGTGCGGTGCCTAATGTGCGTGCTCAGTGTCAAAAGTGTGCAACACACCGTAAATCTTTGTAATTTCTTTTGAAATCGCAGACAGGTCCCTTAGAATCAGATCAAATGTGAATTGCTTTTAGGGTTGAATCTGATTATTAGTTCCGCTTTTAGTTATGTGACCACTGAATTAGTAAATTCAAACAACTTGGTGGTCTTGAATTTAAATTTGAATGCAAATGCGTGAACAGAAGCTGGATGCAAAAGTTAGAAAGATATACCTGTCTCCAGCAATCTTCGTGCTAATATGCTTACAATGCAATAATAAGATCTAATATGCTGCTCAATCACCCCTAAATGCATGCACCTAAGGGCATGCAATTTCTAAATAGGCAGCTCGATATTTTCTTTATTGGTTTTTAAAAGCAAGCAAGCAGAAAATATAATCACGCATGCACAAAAAATATTGTAAGCCCTAGTAGCTAAAGAATGCAGGGACAAACCCCCAAAAATTTAGTCCTCATTACTACAAGGGTGAAAAGACAGAATTAAATTGTGACGACGGAGAATCCTCTGCGAAATGGGATCTTGGTCTCCTTCATCTTTTCCTCGTGTGGCTTAACTCGTGGTTGCTGTCGCTACTCTGTTTGCACCTCGTCACCTCGACGGATTCCTCGCACAATAATCAAAATGATTAGATAATTTCGCAACTCAAAAGATTTAAAAACAATAAAGTAAATCTATTGCATCTGTTGCCTCCCCGGCAACGGCGCCAATTTTAATAGATGACTTTTCGCTTTGTGTTATAGTATTTAAGTGGTGGAAAAATCGACTAATCAAAAACAATGAAAGTAACCACTCGCAGAAGAGCAGGTCGTGTCCATAGGGAGGCAATTATGCAATCAATACTTAATTATTTAATGTTATTTCGGATAGTGCGAAATCCCTATTCAAATCTAACTTAAAATGTGAAGGAAAGTAGATTTGCAATAACTTAAAAAGATAAGGGTATATGTGCAGTTTTCCCTCACAGAAATCCTCAATAAATTTATGATGAATTTATGCAATTTTCACGTGATGTGTACTAGAGACAATTAGTACTTAAGTTAAGCCCAAAAATCAATCTTTAAACTTGTTAATATCAATATCATGCAATTATAAAGAACTATGAGTGTTCAAATGCAATTCTGCCATAATATAATAATAAATAAAATCAAATTAGGTGGCAATGGCATTGAATGTAAATTTTAATTGGTGGGAAAATAGGGTTTTTTTCCTCTCTCCTCCTTACGAGAAAGAGAGAGCACCACGGGGCTGTTGCAAGGCTCAGGAGGACGGCGAGGTCAAGGGCACTCCGGTGGTGGCAGCGGCGGCGACGAAGGTGGCCGGAGGTGGCCGGAGCTCCGGCCTATTGAACAAGAAGGTGGAGGTGCACATAGCGCCTGCGGCTGTGCGAGCTTGCGCGCGCTGGTGCGCGCCAATGCAGGCGATGAGGCAGAGGTTGGAGCGTGCAGGCGCGCCTGCAAGGTGGCACAGGTGTGCTGGTGGCGCGGATGCAGGGAACGTTGGAGTGGCAGGCACACGAGTGGAAGGTGATGTAGTGCGACGTCTGCAGCAGGGCGGTGGGGCGCGAGGGCGAGCAGTGGAACGTGCTGGCGAGCGCCTGCGGCTGGTGATTGCATGGCCAGCTGGAGATGGCGCTGTATGTAGGAGGTGGCCTACAGGCGTGGTGCGGGTGTGCGGGCCCCTGCTGTGCGGTGCGCCTACAGAAGGAGATGGGAGGAAGGCGTGCAGGCGGTTGGTAGCGTGAGCGCCTGTAGTAGGGGAGAGGCACGCGGTTGGGTGGATGCACCTGCTGTGGCGTGGGTTCTGTGCGTGCGGTGAAGGCAGATGATGCTAAAGGCAGATGAGCGGTAGGGCGCACTAGTGTGCGCCTGCGGTGGCTAGAGGGAGATGCTGTGAGCAGGAGGCGTGAGGTTTTTCCCCGCAAGGGGGAAGAAGGCAACAGTGCACGCTTCTTCTCCTCCTCAATCCACAGTGTCCGCTGGGTAGTTCCCTACAAGGAGGAAGATGAAGATCAATCCCCAATGCACCTCCTCTCTTTTTAATCCCTCTCTCTCCCCGTATGCGTGAGTTAAGGGATTTTCAAATCCTTTAACTATTTCTTACCTCGTCATTTGAAGGAGGGCGGAGGAAGATTAACCCCATGTGCGGCGGGGGAGGGGGGAAAGAGTTGCAGTTGTTATGTGTTGGGGAAATTTATCCCCCCACCCTTGTTCTTTCTGCATTTTATTACCCGCACATAAAAAAAACAAAATCATTAAGTTATAGAATGTTATAAACTTAAATCATGAGGCGTACAAATATTCTACAACTTAATTGCCAATATTAACACACCTAAACTGTACTATTAAAGATACCTAGGCTTAATATTAGTCCATTTTAATGGACTCATCAACCACATTTTTGCACGCTTTGGGATCCCTCGAGCCATTATCTCGGATGGAGGAAGCCATTTTACCCATGCTTCTTTTTGGGCACTTCTGAAGAAATATGGAGTCCACCAACGTATCGCATCTCTGTATCATCCTCAGACGATCGGCAAGGCTGAGGTGTCGAACTGGAAAATCAAGCAAATTTTCTAGAAAATGGTTCGGCCTGACTGTAAGGATTGATCTGACAAGCTGATTGATGCACTTTGGGTGTATCGGACCGCCTCAAGGCTCCCCTCGGTATGTCTCCTTATAGAATCGTTTACGGGAAGCCTTGTCATTTGCCCGTGGAGCTGCAGCACCGCGCTTATTGGGCAGTTCGCCAATGTAACCTTGACCCAGACCCGTGTGGTCGAGAAAGGAAACTCCAACTCCAAGAGCTGGAAGAGCTCCATCGTGAAGCCTATGATTCTGCCTTAACTTTCAAGCAACGCACCAAGGCTTTTCACAACAGCCGAATTCAGCGGAAGGAATTTGAGCCATCTCAGCAAGTTTGGCTTTACAATGCCCGGCTCGAATCCTTTCTAGGGAAATTGAAGTCCAAATGGACTGGTCCCTTCTTGGTCTCGAGACCATTTCCCAATGGGGCCGTTGAAATTGAAGATCCCAAATCTGGGCATAAATTTACAGTCAATGCACAGTGTTTGAAACCTTATCTTACTCATGAACCTACCCCCGTTGGAGAAACTGTTGCCCTGCTGGAGGGTAACTAATTTCGTGCCTCATTCCGAGTCCAGCTGGGGACGTTAAATTCAGTGCTCGTTGGGTGGCACCCCAGCAGCACTCCTCCACTGTCACATACACTTAACTTCGCACCTTTTCACTTTACCACCCACCATCCACCCACCCTACCACCCTACTATATACCATGCACCTCAGCTCTCGTTCCCTGATCTTTAGACCTTCTTCTACCCTACCCTGCAAGCATATGAAGACATAGCATCGTTTGGCATGGGGGGGTGGATAGGCATCCATAAGATCTGGGTATTATATGGTATCATGCAGCTTCCATCCATCTATAAATATGTACATAGCATAAAAAAAAAGAGGGTGTTTAGTAATGATCTGAAGGCTGAAACAAAAATACAATAAGTGTTTATGGATATTCACCCACTGTTTTGAAGACTTTCCAGGCCACAGAGATTTGATTCGCTCAGGCTCGGCTTAATTCACTTGAGCATTGACAAGATAGATCGGAATCTCTCATAACTAAGGATGTATTCTTGTACCTGAGACTTCAGTACAGGATCCGTTGGTTTGCTTCTACTTGAGAGCCTAACTAATCTTGGATCACACTACACATTTCAAGAAAGACTAGGTGAGCATAAGATCCAACCCTAGTGTTCATTAGGGAAGGTGGAGTCCTTACCTGTGCGCGCAGGTAGACTTTTTATCCCAGGCTTTAGTCTTGTGTCTAGGAGAAACTCTTTCCACCAAAAAGAAACTCTCCCACCAAAAGAAAACTGTGCCCCTCCAAATAAAGTTGTAAGAGATATACTGGCACTTGTTTCAAAAAAAAAAATCTATGCAAATAAGTCAGTATATCTCACAAATATCTGTAAAGTCTTCTCCCTAAAAAGTTTTTCAGGGCAAGTTGCAAATACCCTGTTCTACCATATATTCTTTAAGCCACAAATGAGATAAAATGGGAGTTGAGTTTTCCGTCATCTTTTTAAGGGTCAATCCGAAAACATGAGCTGAAACTGGGACCAACCTGCACTTAAAGATTCATGAAACCCTGGGCTTAAGTCTTAATGTTCATCTGGACAATCTTGATCCTTCACTATGCACAAGCCATAATCTCTTGAGCTCTCGAGTACGACAAAAACCTTTTGAGTCCTGGAAATCGTACTTAAGGTTTAAATATCAAGAGTCCAGATTAGTCAAGAGATGGTCTATGTCACGTAAGACTTAAAGTACTGGTAGTCATCTCTGCAATTAGTTCTCACAATATCCAACAAATAAACACACCCATGTCGCCTCAGAAGAAAATCTTCAGCTTAAGATCATTTCTAAATACAATACAAAATATTTTGCTAGGGACTAGCAAAAGATAGGCATGGGGGTATGATTGCACAGCAAAAATACACCAATAAATATGCCATCTTGTGTTATTTCCTAGCACTGCCATTGCATATTAAGTAGCCATAGTTGCATTTGTAAAAAAATACACTTGCATGCATTTATTTGAGAGGGGAGGATCATGCGAATAATTGGCCATGTAAATAACATCTTCTTCAAGTGCTGCCACGCAATTTCACCTTCTTCATTTTTTTATTTTGACTCTGAAATCGTCTCCCTCGCGTGACTTAGGGCATGGGGCTTGCATCTCGCGCCATTCCTCTGCCCTGCAGCATGGCTGGTCATGCACACCTATAGCATGGCTGTGGGAGGCTCCCGCTTCTTTAAAAATCCTGGCCATCTTCCTTGCGAGAGCAACCTGGAACACACAAAACACACCACTGCAAACACCCTTCCTCCAGGCCATCTTCCTCCCCTCTCCCTCTCCATACGCAGAAGCTCTTCCACTGAAGAGACACACGGTGGGCAGGAGCAAGATCACAGTGGTCCCATGACCACCATTGTGAGTTCCACCACCGCCCAGCTCATCCAAGAGTAGGTGGGCGTGGTCGTTTCACCCTCTATTTTCATTGCTCAACACCCTCACCGCCATTGTCAATGTGCCAAGGTCTGAAGCTCAGCAGCAGCAGCAGTGGCCACCGCGCACACGCCTGCAACGTCCGCAAGACCCTTCCGCGTGCGCCGGCGCCTTCCAGCGTGCCCGTGCACGCAGAACCTGCCGCAACCGATTGTCCATCCCGCACGGCACTGTAGCTACTATTCATGCCTCTCAATGCGACACTGTAGCTACAGTATGGTGACCGGGGAGTTTCTCACTTATCCGGTCACTAAGCGCTCTCTCTCCTCGCCGCTACCACCTCCAACCAGTCAGCGCCATCTCCTGCGTCTGCGCCCGTGCCCGACTGCTCCCGCGCCCACGTCTTCACCCGCATCCACTCCCGCCCACAACGCAATGCGCTGCGCTACGCAGTGCTCTGCGTTGCCCTCTCTCATGCTCCCGCACCCGTCTGCGCGCAACAACAGCACGCGCGCTTGCCCCCGCGTTTGTGCCTTGGCCATCAGACGACGGACACAGCCTCCGAATGGCTTAAACTCGCCCGTCCTCTCTCGCACTCCTCTCCAGTAGACTCACACACTCATACACACACCACACTCGTACACACACACACTTGTACACTCACACTCACTTGTACACGCCTATACATACTTATATATATATACATATATATTTATATATATATATATATATACATATTCATACCTATACAACCATATATAAGTATATATACATACATACATAAATATATATATATATGTATTTATATCTATAGATTTATATGTATATATGTATGTATATACCAGTCAGCACCAGCTCCTGCGCCTGCGCCTGTGCCCGTCTACGCCCGTACCCGCGTCTTCGCCTGCATCCACTCCCGCCCACAACGCAATGCGCTGCGCTACGCAGTGCGCTTCATTGCCCTCTCTCATGCTCCTGCACCCGCCTGCGCGCGACAACAGAACGCGCGCTTGCGCCCGCGTTTGTGCCTTGGCCATCAAATGACGAACACAGCCTCCGGACGGGTTAAACTCGCACTCCTCTCCAGCAGACTCACACACTCATACACACACCACACTCGTACACACACACACTTGTACACTCACACTCACTTGTACACACCTATACATACTTATATATATATATATATATACATATATATATTTATATATATATATATATACATATTCATACCTATACAACCATATATAAGTATATATACATACAAACATAAATATATATATATATATATATATATTTATACATATATACATACATATATACATATAAATCCATAGATATAAATACAAATATATATATATATATACACATGGATACTTATACAAATATATCTATATACATATATACATATATATAGCTATATACATATATTACTAAATATATATATACATATATGTATCTAATAACAAATATATATATATTTACATATCTATATATATACATAACTACATATATACCTATATAGTTATAACCTTATCTATATATATACATTTTTTTTTTTTTTTTTTTCATACACATCACTCCACCACGTGTTATATCATGGGAATATCTGCACCAGTTGCTGATATTCCCCAATACCCACGTAAAGAAAGCGCCTCCGCACACACTCCCACACATCCATCCTACACTCTACATGGCACTTCGTCTTGTTGGTTGCGTCTTCCTAGACGTGGACCAACTCGACACTGTACTACACGCCATTTCCACTTCCACCCCCACCCCTATATATAATATATATATATATAGACTATATTTATTTCTTTACAAGCAACCTATCTTTTTTCTATTTCTCTTGTGTTTTTTGCTATTAAAAAGATAAAAAAAAAGAGTAAAAGAGAAAAGATAATCCTTGTCTTGCAGGTACTCGATCTTGCAAATAGTAGGACTAGTTTTTTTGGAAACCCTAAGTTGGCCCAAAGCCAAGAACAATTTGGCTCGAAGCCAAGGATCTGATTTTGATGGTGTACCTCAAGGACAAAATTATCAACAAAAAAATCTTAAATAGAAAAAAACCAAAAACATAATAAACGCACGGAGGAGATACGTTTTAGGAAAGGCATAGAAACTTCTTCACCTTTAATCCCCGCCTCCCTGAGATCGACCTTGGGCCTAAAAGTGACCAAGATAAAATTAAGTAGGCCAGGTTAAAAATTTAGTAAAAAGATGGTTAGGCTCGATTTAGGATAACCACTATACTCACTTCAACGATAATTTCACCATATTAACACAACCTATTCAAGTCGTAACACATGCCTCATCACGTTCGTTCAACCAATCGGGAAGAACTTTTGCAGGAATTCACGTCGTAATTCCAACCAGGTTCCAATTGGCTTCCCAATGGTCTTGAACCAGTATGAAGCTTTGTCTCTCAGAGAAAATGGGAAAAGCTTCATCAAAACAATCCCAAGATCAACATTCCTGGGTCAAATCATTTCTACGAGTTGACTCAGGTTCTCTAAGTGCTGGAACGGATCTTTGCTTGAGTTTCCCTAAAAATATTGTTGAGCAAACTGATCACATTGGGCTTGAGCTCAAACGCGTCTCCGCCTACGGGAATCCTGACTAAGGGTGCAACAATTGGTGCAGGCGGATCATAGAAATCCCAAAGTTGTTCTCCTCGTGGTGGATGCTGCATTCTGTCAAGCGTTGTTAAGATACGGTCCATGCTCTGCTGATGTCGCTCCTCAAATTCAACAACCTGGGCCTCCAGACGAGCCATCGGGTCCAAATTACCAGCGTCCTGACCCGGTCTAAGTCCAAGTCTAGGATTAGCCATTGTAGCTAAGGGAGTAGAAGAAGTGGGGGGAGAAGATGGTCCTGGCAAGGTGACTCGCCTCTTTGGGAGTGGCTCCCAAGGTCCAACCAGTTGAGGTCTAAGTGACCTCCTTCCTTGCATACACCACCCAACCCCTGGGTTGGTGTAGCCAAGCTAGACAAGGCTAAGGCCTTGTCAATCAGATGGTCCTTATGATTTCGTGACGAGATTTTTTGTTCTCAGTTCAAATTATTGAAGAAAAATTCACCGTACAGCCGAATGAAAGTGATTCCTACCTCTCAAGCTAACCCAGCCAGTCTAGTTATGAGGGGACTAAAGGGAAGGTTCTTCCTTCGGCTTACACCTCCGATTCCGTTGGCCCCTGAGCCACGATCGTTTGACACTACTCCGCAGATTTAGTCACCAAGTTTGGCAAGGGAGGTTGAAAACACCCAATAGTATGACAACGAATTCAGGTTGATTTCGTGTTTTAAAATTAATTTGAGCCCATTTTTCTTCAATTAGGGTTTGTGGTCAGTGGCCCACAAGGTGACCAAGCTCACCAGCTAAACACTAGACTTGACTAAGTCTAGGTTAGCCCAAATGTGGTCTCTAGATTGTAACCCTAAAGATGTAACCTAGGGTTCATGCAATTCTAGGGTTTTTTTGTTCTTTCACCAAACCAATGAAATTAAGACTAATTCTCTGATAAAAATTGGAATCAGAATAAGTCAAAATTTTTCAAGCAGATTCCTTTTTCACTTATCTTTCTAGAGAATATTTTTTTGATAATTTTTTACTATTTCAACCAAATTTCTATAGATTTTTAAATGTCAAGGGGTTCGATCTAAAATTTTGACCCCTGATTGGTTTTTCAAATTGAAACAATATCAAATGATTTTCAAAATTTTGAGAAAAATATGGAAATTAAATCCAACGAGATCAACTTTCAAACCCCACCATTTTTAGTCAAAACAGATTCGCAAATTGCTCGACATTGCTTTTTCAATTTTAGAAAATCTCAAATCTGGGTTAGTCTGTCCCCCTTGCACTTCACGAATTCTTAAAAATTTTGTACTTAGAATTTTTTAAAAGAACGGTGCCGTTTGAAAGATGGTTTTAAAATGAAGGTATAGCCAAAATTTCATAATTTTTCGCTCATTAATTTTTTGGCAATTGAATTTTTAAAATGGACTATGAACTCTGGTCAAAAATTCGAAGGTGGTGGGGAAGCTTTTGAAAGGTGTTTGAGTTTAAAATTCAAACTTTCCACCAAATTTTTTTTTTCAAAAAAATTAAAAAAAAATTTCAAGAAGGATTTTTTTTGTTTTCAAAGGATTTTCAAATTCTTTTTTTTTTTGCTTTTTCAAAACTAACCTAGGATTCAAAAAGAAACCTAATCTAACTACCTAGATTTTTTTCTTTCACGAAAATAAATAGGTTTTTTTTTCTTTTTTTTTCAAATAAATCTATCCTAGTGTTCAGAAAGGGAAATCCTAATCTAAGATGAGATGTGCCCTTGATTTTTGTTTTAATCTGCGCTCGTTGCGTGCATAGATTCCTGTTTTTCCTATTTTCCTGCACATCAAAGGACAAGCAGAGGAAGATTTGTCAGTGATAGCTTAAAAGATCGAAATCAAAAATGACGTTTCCTCCCCAGCAACGACGCCATTTGACAAACCCATTTTTGCGTGTTTTAAAATCGGTGGAAATCGTAGTATAGTCGCACTAAAACGCTCGTCAAAAATAATTTATAAAGATAACGAGACTTGAGTCCTAGTCGTTCGTCTCTGGAAGACGTTTATGCAAATTTGAAATCGATCTCTTTCGCTCTACTTACTTAAAATCGCATGCCGGTTTCTAATCGTCGGATCAATGTTTGGCCACTTTCATTATGAACCCTAATTACGTGTGCATGTGTTAGATAGATGACAAATGTGAAAGTGTGAGTTTTAGTATGCACGATTCTAGTTATGTGGTGGCTGTTTACGGAAAATGCGTTAATAGTTAGATCCTCAATATTTTCAGGTACCGACATGCTGGTTGCAACATATAATAATTAAAAGCAGGCAACTTTAGTCAACCAAAATATATTGCAATAAGCTCATGGTGATTCTCAACACAGATATATATATATAGAAAAAAATCTTTTATTGATTCATTAGGGCGTTTGCAACATGGAACTAGTGGAAAGCTTATAGAGGAAAGCTTGAAAACATAAATCTAGCTAATAGAAATGATTGCATACAAGAATCTAAAGGGGGATTACGCATGCATTATTAGGGGAGAAGCAAGGAACTATACTACTAAGCAGTAAATAAAGCATGTAAACTATGGAGAACTAAGCTACTAATCTAGCAGAAATAAGGGCATTCCGAGGTGGGCTCCGATGGCCTTTGAGTTGGTTGAGAGGAGGAGGGGCGGCCAATGGTGCTTAGGCCAACCCTTGAAGAGAGGTTGAGCAGGTGATCCAACATCCTGGCGTGGAGATGGTGGTGGCCATGGTGATGCTACTCATGGAGATGGAGTGGAGGTGGATGTAGCTAAACTAAATGGAAGCCAAGTGTGAATGGGTGCAAATGGCCAACCCTTAGGTCATTTTATAGACCTAAGGGAGACTCTCTAGAGAAGTGTGGAACTCTCTAGAGAGAGCTCCAAGAGTGGCAGGCCAAAGAGAGAGAGAGAGAGGTGGTTTTTAGATCCACCATTTGTGGATCTCTAATTTAAATAGCTCTTGGTTGCTAATTTTGGCAACCAAGAGGGTGCCACCTTTGGAAGAACCTAGAACACTCTAGGTGGTGTGGGAGTGCGTGAATGGGGGTGTGTGTGTGGCCGTGCCCTATGTGTCTAAGTGATCTAGGTTAGGTCCTAAGGGGGTTTAGGTTGGTGTAGGTCTTAAATTAGGGTTGCAAACCCTAATTGCTAAGGGGGAAATGCAATTAAACTTAACACAAGTTTAATTGAATGAGTGTGAACCTAATTGAGTGTGAAATAACTCAATTAGGTTGGGCTTAGGTCAATTGAACTTTCATTGAGTCCAATTGGACTTGTATGGGTTAAGATCTAAGCTCAATTGGACCCTATCAGTCCAATTGCCTAGGCAATGGTAATTGACTATGATCTAAGTCAATTAGGTTTAGTGAGAACCTAAATAGGTCTTTAAGGAGGTATAAAGGTGATGTACTAGGGTTGGGGTACCTTAATTTAGGTTCCTAGGGGGTTAGAATTGGGTTTAGGGAGCAAGAGATCCAAGATCAAGGCTCAAATCTCAAAACAAGAATTGGAAAGTATTTCCAGACGTCCAATAATAGTATCAAATGAGTTATACTCAAAAATCAGAAGTCCATACTTCAATTCTGGACATCTAATCAGAGTCAGGAAAGATTCTAGGTTCTGTCTTGGGTATTCTACAGAAATTGGACGTCTGACCAACTGTCTGGAAGTTCAATAATACTGCAGAAGTGGGTTTAAGGTGTGTGGGAGTTCGCTAAGGGTTTTGGACATCCTATAACTCATCTGGACGTCCAGATAGAGGTCGGAATTAAGGTTTTAAGGTTTCCTAGGGTGTGGTGACCTAATCTAATGGTGGCTAACGCTTGGGGAATCTTATAGGCTATCCTAGGGCTAGGATGGTCCTAAGTTCATATTTTTCTGCTTTATTCCTACTTAAATAGAATAGCAAACCTCAACCTCTTACATTATTGTCCACTACATCTTATTCTAGGTCTTGTGCTCCAACTTTGCTGCAACACCAATTATCCTTTATTCTTCTGATCCAGTTTTAGATCTAGCTTCAGATCTATCTTCTGATCAGCTTATTACCTGTAATTGGCATAATGCACCTAATCAGCACATTATAGAATTATTTTATGCATAGCTAAAAGAAAGCAGTAAAGGTGCTTGTAATGCTTATGCATGCATGAATTACCCTATATTATGCTAAGCCTTAGCCTAATTTAGGTCAATTAAGACCTATGATTGCTGTGCAATCAATATCTCAGTAAAATAAAGAACCAGAATGAAAAAGATGGGGTTAAAATGTGCACCAATTTAACCCTAATATCTAAGCTCTCAACTAACTCAAATATCTCAACAGTAAATGCAATCAATATCCACAGCAATATTAGAATCAGAACCAACCAGTCTGACATCAACAGAAGGCTAAGGCACGACACCACAAAGAGAGACACAATGGTCCCTTAAGCCTCAGAATGGCTAAGTGTTGAGATAGGAGGGGCACAAATCCCAAGGTGCAAAACCCTTACCCTCCCTACTCAGATTTTCTTCAGAACCAAGTCAGACCCGAGTATTCAGGTAAACCAATCCTGCCCAGACCCGCGTAGCGTGATCCGCGAGTGAACACACGTACATGGTGCGTGTGGGATGAGGACCACACCCTCGTGCGCTCGAAGGCGAATGATGTTGACACATCCATTTAGGTTAAAATGCTATTTATGCAAGTTCCTAGGCTTAGATTTGCATTCCATATTATAAATATTGCATAACATGCATCATTCTGTATTTACAGCAATGGTGTATATTTTAGGTTAATTGCATCCTTTTTGTGGTTAGGAGAGAAGGAAATTTACTTCAGATCCTTGGATTGACAATCCGACTAGATAGATCTAATCAGGATGATGATCAGAGTCCAACGCCTCCGAAATTGCCTTGATCGAAGTTTCGTAGCACCATATGCAGTTTGAGGAAGATCATCAGTCAAGGAACTAGGTGACATAATTTGGAGCTTCAGATAAAAATCAGATCGTGCTGATGGATTCGCGTCAACGATCGTAGCCTAACGACGTAAAAGTCGACTCAATCCGACCTCTGTAACAGTCCCTACAACGGAAAGAAGATGGACGACCCAGATCGCACCACATGGTGCAACCCAAGCTGCCCATGCGCACGCATGCGCCACCGCACACGCACAGCAACGCAGCATGCGTGGAGGCACACATGCATAGCGAGCACGCATGGGCACGTGCGTGGAGGCATGCAACACGGGTGCGCGGAGCGTGCGCTAGTGTAGCGGATGGTGGGCACGTGGGCAGTCTTCAGAGACATTTGCGGCGGATCTTCAATGACGTTTATGACCGTCACTTAATGTCCTATATATGAAATTGATCATTTCCTCCACTATAAAAGGACCCCTACCCCTCTCATTCTTCTTCATCTCTTCATTTCTTCCTCTCACCACCTCCGAGGCTCTAGAGAGAGTATGTCCCAAGCTCGGGATGCTCCTCTAGAGTAGAATCAAATATTTTTCCCTCCCCTCATCCCCTTTCGTGGAGCATCCCGCGGTCGTCCTCTCACCTCCCTTCGGGAAGAAGATCCTCGCCGCGATGTTATCCTGCCCCGCCCATCATCCTCTGGCTCCGTCCTCATTCCTCCCGCTCCTCACCACCTTCCTCCAGGTGATGTCAAAGCAAGTCATCCTCCAAGCAACCGTCAAGGGGGATTCTCTCACCTATATCTTTCTTTTTGCTTTTGTAGTATAATCTTTCTTGCTTTCTTAGTTGTAGAAAACATTTGCTTCAAAAATATATTTGATTGTTTCTCTCTCTCTCTTATATTTTGCAAGTAGATTAGTTAGATAAGAATCCATCGACCTAATCTCTTGCTTGCTAAAAATACCAAAAAAATTAGAAAAGACAAAAATGACAAAAAGAAATAAAGCAAAATGCGTATTTTTCAAAATCAAATGTTCGCCTCTCCGTGTTCAACCCAGGACTCACTTTTCAAGTTTCGATTATAAATTTTATCTAATCGACGGATTTTCTCGCGAATCAAACTACGATGACGGATTTTCCAAACTCCAACCTTTTCGCAACGAATCTTCGCCGCTATCAATGAACAACTGTGGGCACAAATTGGTTTTATTCATCTTCGCATGCCTTTATTTTTTTGAGGTAGGACTAAAGTCCCTTCTCTTCCTTTGCATGAAGCACTTTTGCTCTGCTGAAGACCCTGAGGTGATTGGAGTAACTACTGCTGTGGCTACACTTAGTTGAGGACCTGGAAGGCTTCCTGGATGAATTCTGCAGATCCTGACAATTGCAGCTTGGTTGGAGTTGGTCGGAGAACTATGGGCAAAGAAGGAGAAGGCGACAGCGAGGTCGGACCTTCGGCCGAACCTAAAAAGCTAGAATACGGGCTTATCACCCTAATTAGAAATCTCAGTAGGGTCGCCAGAGGGTGACAAGTGCAGTGGGGGTGTTTATTTGGTGAATGGAAGTGTGTGGTGGCCAACCGAAGTCGAAAAGGGTGACCGGAGAAATGAGTGTTTGACGGGGAGAAAGAGTCCAAAGCCCCAAATTTCTTTGGGGCTTTTGCTCAGTGAGACACGGTGAAGGTGTGGGAGGTGGTGGTGATGTGTTTGGGTGTGTGTGGCACTGGCGCGAGCCCACCGAAGCTCATGCTGGACATAGGGCAGATGGGGGTGAGCCAGGGTGTGTGGTGGTTGAAACTATGATCTAAGGGCGTAAAAATGATCTAGAGAGAGGGAGAGAGAAGAGAGACTTAGAGATGGACAGAGTGGTCGAGGCATCCAGCCGTGATGGGTCAGAGTCGGAGAAGGAGATATTGATAGAGACATGACGATGAGGAAGGAGAGGTGGAGAGCAGCCACGCTTTGGCTGGCGACGGTTGAGAGGAAGAGGGGTTGACGTTGGGCCGATCAATTTGACTGTTGGCCATCTAGAGGAAGGAGTTGGAGAAGCTTACCGGAGCTCAAGTTGCAAACGATCGGAGAAGTGAGAAAAGGAGGTATCCCTGTCAATTCTTGGCTAAGGTGAATGGCTAACACATAAGGGCTCTTTATAGAACTCAAGATCGAGCTCTAAACAAGAAAAATGGCCTGATATAGCCATTGTTCTTCGAGAAAAATATCTCCAAAATTGACGAGCTCACTCAAGCTTTAGGAAGCAAATCATGTCTAAGATCTAGTCCAATCGGTTGGGAATATCCTTGCGATCATTCTCTCGAATTTTGGAGAAGTTTGGCCTTGATTTGAGGGAGAAAATCTCCCTCGAATCTCGCTGCTGAGCTTGAGTTTACACCAATGCCGGCAGGGATTGAAATTAAGAAAATGATGTAAATTTAGCGACCAATATGTAATAAACTTGATAGTTAAGGGTCTTACTGAGAGATATACAGATTTGAGGAACTAAACTACAAACTAGGCCAAGATGGACTCTGATTGGGCTCAAAATTTTGGTATTAACCTAATTTGGATCCAAGGAATCTAATGGTAAATTTGGATTTGAGTTTTGACCACGTTTGACTAAGTAATTTGTATAGAAGCCCAAATTAGGGTAAAATCCTGTTTGAAACCTGTTCTAGGTCAAAATAGGTTCATATGGTCAAACCAAGGATAGCAAACCTCTTAGAATATTTTTCATGAAATTTAAGAGATTTAGATGAATTTTATCCTAACCAGAACCTCTTTAATTTAAGAGGATTATTAGGATTTTATGTGCTATTTTTGTTCTCGAAATGCATGAAATCACATTTCTGTCAGTGTTGACCGACTTTTTGGACTTTTGAGCTCATTTAACCTTCATTTAACCCCTGAGTGACCCCGTGATTAATCTGTGTTTGTGATGTGCTGTTAAAATTACATAATTAACCATGATTTCCTATTCTCTTCTCATATAGATTAATGCAGAGTTATGACTCTCAGATAGTTATATAGGAGCTTTAATCAATCAAACCTGATTAAATGTGGTTAGTTAGAGCCTATGATGGTGTTCCCATCATAGTCCTTTCTGAGATAATCAGCCCAGTTGTACAGAGCAAGTTGCCTCTCAAGAAAAAGGACCCAGGCGCAACACTCATTTCGATTGTTATCAATGACACCACCTTTTATCGCACCCTTCTAGAGTTAGGTGCCTCTATAAATCTCATCCCCATGGCCTTATTTATGGAATTTCAGTTCAGTAAATTAAAATGCATTGAGGTTCAACTACATTTGGCAGACCAATTTACCATTAAATTGCAGGGAATTATCGAGGATATTATTGTCAATGTCCAGAACTGTCTATTTCTGATTGATTTTTTGGTCCTTGATATAAAGGTACTTGAGGCACTCAAAAATGCCCCTATTATCCTTGGAAGACCTTTTCTAGCTACCGTAAAAGCTAATATCAACTGTCATTCTAGAAAAATGGATATAACTTACGGAGACCAGACTGTCTCATTAGATATTTTCAAAGCTTCCAAGAGATCCCTTAATCATGAATTTTTTGAGGACTCTAATGATGAAATGGAAGCAGTAATTGTGGAATCTATGATGATCCATTCTTGCTTTGCTTTGACCACCATTGAACCAAATTTTATTGATTCAGATTCTGAATATGATTATGTGGTCTAAGACATTTCAGATTAATTAGGGTTTAACCTGACGAATCGATTTTCCGCTTTCGATTAAATTTTGCAAATGAAATAACGCATTGTTGTAGTATGTAAGTGGTGGAAAAATTGACTAATCAATAATTAAAATAACCACTCAATTAAGAGTGGGTTGTATCCACAAGGAGGCAATGGCCTAATTAAATTCGCAAGGGTCAAAAACCAATGTTCACTATTAATTTCAAGAAATCAAGTCAAAATCGCTTTTCAATTAACATAAAAAGACTTTAACATGCTGATTTTGCATTTAGGAGAAAGAAGGAGGTTCTTTGCATAAAATCACCACAATAAAATAATGATAAATAAAAATTCATTTTTGTTGCAATGGCATGAAATGTAAATACTAATACCACCAAAAACAGAGGATTCTACCTCTTTCATTACGCACGGGAGAGAGGTTCATTCGAGGAACTCTTTTGGGAATAGGTTGGCTGGAGCGAGGGCTTCACAGCGGTGGCGGCAGCAAGTTGCGAGATGGTTGGAGTCGGCCGGACGGAGCTCCGACGAAGGGTGGTTTCCGGCGGCTCTTGTTGCTGGCTACGCTTACTGGAGGGAGTGCGAAGGCGAGCGTCGGCGCTACAAGCGCTAAAGGTGAGGGCGCGTGGAGGTGCTGGAGCGTGGAGGTGTTGTGTGCACAGAGGGGAGTGAAGGAGATGCACGCTAAAGGGGCAGGTGCTACAGGCCACACGGGCGGACGCGGACTCTGGTGGCCGCACGGCTGCAGGTGCTACAGGTGCTGGCGGGGAGATGGAGGCACTGGCATGGGGGCGTGCAAGTGATGCATGCGCGGAGGAGAAGGCGCGCCTGCTGCTGTGCGCGTGGTGGGGTGCGCGAGCAGATGGAGGCGCAGGGGTTGGTTACAGCATGCACACAGGTGGTGCGCTGGAGGCGGGCAGTTGCTGCTGCTATGCACTGGAGGAGGTGGTGCAGCATGGAGGGCAGAGTTGGAGGAGGTGGTGCACAGGTCGTGCGGGAAGGGTGGCACGTGGAGCCACATCCTGAACGGTCACGTGCGGAGGGAAGTTGGATGTGGCTGCTGCTGCGCATGGGGATGGAGTGGTTTTTGGGTTCCCTTTAGTGGAGTGGAGGAAAAACAGAGAATGGGGAAGAAGATGGAGGTGGTTGCTGGTGATGGTTGATGACGGTGGTTGTGTGGCCTTTAGGCACATGCTCGTAGTGAGTTGCACAAGCCACTGATGGCGCGGCGGTCTGTCACCCCACCTACCCGCAGTGGAGTGGTCTTGTGCTCGCGGTGGGAGGCCGGTGGTGTGGAATGAAGAAGCTCTAAGCTCTGCACAGTGGTGGTCGGAATGGTGGTGGCCCTCCTCCTCTTTGTGCGGTTAAAGTCTCCTTTTATGGCTGCAGGATCGTGGAGAGGAAGAAGCGTTGGAGAAGAGGGATCGTCGACGACGTGCATTCTCCTCAGCAATTAAGGCATGCATTCAGCGTGAGAAGCCATTGCTACGAAGAGAATAAAAATAAAGAAAAATGATTATTGGGTTATTTATATGTAAGACCTTAACTTCTATGTTAAATTCAAAACACTAATTGTAATGCAACCTATTTCGATGCATGATATTCTAAATAAATTCTAAATGATATTATCAATGCATGTAATGCATGAAATGCATGAGATTTATATTATCCTATTTACATATTAATGTATGCTATATAAATGTTCATGTTAGTTTAATGTCTAGGCATTAAAATACATACTTAGCCCACAAATATGGGCTCATCAAATGCCCCCACGCCTAGTTTTTGCTAGTCCCTAGCAAATTCAAGCAACAACCCAACTCTTCAAGTGGACTAGCCAACCCAAACGATCTTCCTTTAGAACATGTTAAGTTTAGACTTTAGACCTAAGGTTCCCAAGTAATTGCTAAGTTACAGACTAGGTCGGCTAAAGATGAGTTGCAGGCATAGGTTTCTCTGATTTCTAACTCTACCCTAGGGTTTATTGGTCCTAGAGATGAAAGCATCTGTGCATGTGCATTGGTCTGAGTTATTTAAGGTTGGTTGATTTCCAATCAGGAAAGAGAGTAAGAGACTTTATATATATATATATATAATTTTTTTGTTTGATTCCTCTAAGTCTAACCTTGGATAAGCTATCAGCACGGTCTGTATCAGATTCATTGTCCCCATCACCGAACCTTGAAGGGTGCCTGACTTTCGATGCTTCGAGATAGCACCGCCCATAGCGACCCTAAGAACTCCTGGCAATCGACAATTCGAGATAGTATTGCCCATGGATTTCTAAAGCGAATTCAGGCCTGTGGTAATCGACTCTTCAAGATAGGGCTGCCCATGGTACCTGAACCACACAATGCACTTACATGCCCCCAGTAGGATGGATATCCTAAGAGACAAGCGCCAAGGAGGTGACATGTTATCATTACATCCTCAAGGTGAGTATGTACTCCACCTCTCCTGCGACAGAAACTCTTCCAATCAACTTGTGCTTTCAAGCTTCTCCTAAGTTAGAACTAAGAGAACCAAAATTTTTTTCCAAGAAAGGAATTAAGGTGATCACTATTTACACAAGACCAAGTGTGTGTGAATTGTGGATGCTTTAGTTACGAAGACCCGTAAACCAAAAGGTAGAAAAAACACCAAAGACTACCCAGCCTTTAACTCAATCCCTAGCTTTCCTTCCTCAACCTCTCGAGGAATGATCTGCAACTTAACTCCTATTTGAGTTTTTAAGTCCACAAAGGACCCTAAAGGTCTAGAGCTAGTACTTCAACTTAACTTCTAAAGTCAAACACCTAAAGTCAACATAGTCTAACCTAAAGTTCTGGTCTGCCTAAGAATGCAAGGCTCAGCCCGTTAAGCTCAATGATGTAAAATGTTTTTTTTTTTTACGATCAAATGTATGCAATGCAGAATATTTAAATGCATGAATGCACTATGTATAAATGCTATGTACAGATCCCTCAAGTTTTATTCCCCCATGCCTTGTTCAAACAATGTCCTCATTGAAAGTAGAATGACCAAGGGAAGATATTACCTGAGGCGGAAGAGAAAGGAGCTAAGGCTCCTTGAGAGTGACCTCGTCAACCAGCTGGCCATCCAAAGTTACATAAGGTTTTAATCGTTGGCCATTGACGGTGAAGAGAGGTGCTAAAGAGGAAGGATTATTGATCTCCACAGCCCCATGCGGAAATACTTTGGTGACAATATAAGGCCCATCCCAACGTGATTTCAATTTTCGAGGAAACAACTTCAGTCTGGAATTGAAAAGCCAGACTTGTTGGTTGGGCTCAAAGGTCTTTCTAAGGTTGTACTTGTCGTGCAAGACCTTAGTTCTCTCTTATAAACTTGGGAGGTGTCATAAGCATCATTTCTCAGCTCCTCAAGCTCAGTCAACTCCAGTAAACGTGCTTTACCAACTTACTCTAAATCCATGTTAACACTTCGGATAGCCTAAAGTGCCCTATGTTGAAGTTCAATGGGTAAGTGGCATGCTTTCCCGTACACAATCCGAAAGGGAGACATACCCAAAGGGGTTTTGTAGGCTGTTCGATAAGCCCATAAAGCGTCATCGATCTTTTGGGACTAGTCCTTCCTATCTAGCCTAACAGTCATTTCTAAAATATTCTTGAGCTCTCTATTTGAGACTTCAACCTTACTACTTGTCTAAGGGTGATAAGGGGTAGCAATCTTGTGAGTTACTCCCAGACTCCTGAGTAGCCGATTGAAATGATGGTTCCGGAAATGAGGTCCCCCATCACTTATAATCGTCTTGGGGTAGCCAAAGTGACATATGATATTGGCCTTCACAAATTTCAAGACCGCAGAGTGGTCATTTGTATGCATAGGAATGGCCTCTATCCACTTGGAGATGTAATCCACTACCGCCAAGATATATTCAAATCCATGGGACGAAGGGAAGGGACCCATGAAGTCTATCCCCCAAACATCAAAAATTTCCACAGGTTGGATAAGGTGTTGGGGCATCTCATTCTACTTCCCAATCATTCCAGTCCGTTGACATCTAAGACAGACCTTACCAAAGTAATGGGAACCCTTAAATAAAGAAGGCCACCAAAAAACTGGACTGGAGAACCTTAAAAGCTATTTTCTTAGCACCAAAGTGTCCACCACAATGAAGCTCATGGCAAATCTCAACACACTCTGTTGCTCTTCTTCAGGCACACATCGTCTCCAAACTTGGTCTTGTCCAATATGAAATAATTCTGGCTCTTCCCAATGAAAGAATCTAGCATGGGAAATGAATCGCTTCCGTTTTTGCGCATCCCAAGAACCAGGGGCTTCTCCAATGACCAAGTAGTTAACTGTATCCGCATACCAGGGTGAAGTCGGTGTTACCTCCATAAGGGTATCATCGGGAAATGTCTCGCGGATCTTTCCAGATTGAGAGTCATCAATGGGAAGGCGAGACAGGTGGTCAGCCACTACATTTTCCACTTCTTTCTTTTCACGAATCTCCAAGTCAAACTCTTGAAGGAGTAGAATCCATCTAATTAAACGTGGATTAAAATCTTTCTTGGCAATGAGATGTTTCACTACTACATAATCAATAAAAATGACCACCTTGGATCCAAGAAGATGAGACGTAAACTTCTCTAAAGCAAAAACTACAGCAAGTAATTCCTTTTCAATGACTGTGTAGTTTTGTTGTGATTCAGTTAAAGTCCTGCTAGCATAATGCAGCACATGTGGTTTTCCCTCAACCCTTTGTCCAAGAATAGCTCCCACTGTATAATCCGAAGCATCACACATCAACTCAAATGGGAGTCTCTAGTCAAGAGCTCGGAGAATAGGCACAAAGGTCAAGGCCTCCTTCAGTGTATGAAAAGCTTCGGCACACATTGAATCGAAATCGAAGGAAGATTCCTTCGCCAATAAGTCGCAAAGTGGCCTAGAAATTTTCCTGAAATTCTTAATAAATCGCCTATAAAAGCCAGCATGGCCCAGAAAGGATCTAATCTGTTTGACATTCGTGGGCAATGGAAGTTTGGAAATAGAATCAACTTTAGCCTTATCTACTTCCAAGCCCCTTTTAGACACAACATGCCCAAGTACAATGCCTTTATGTACCATGAAGTGACTTTTCTCCCAGCTGAGGACTAAACCAGCCTCCTTACATTTCTTCAGCACATTCTCTAAGTGCAAAAGACATTGGTCAAAAGACAAGCCGTAAATGGAGAAGTCATCCATAAAATCCTCGATGCACTCATCAATCATGTCCAAGAAAATGGACATCATACACCGCTAGAAAGTTGCAAGTGCATTGCATAATCCAAACCGCATACGCCTAAATGCAAAAGTGTCGTAAGGACTAGTGAAAGTTGTCTTATCCTGATCATCAGGGAATACTGCAACCTGGTTGTACCCAGAATAGCCATCTAAAAAGCAGAAATACTTGTTTCCTACCAATCTCTCAAGGATCCGATCAATAAAGGGCAAGGGAAAGTGATCCTTCTGGGTGGCGGTGTTCAGTTTGCGGTAGTCAATGTAGACCCTCCAACCAGTTGAGGGTCTAGTCACCACTTATTCACCCTAGTCATTTGTTTCTAAAGTGAAGCCTGCCTTCTTTGGCACCACATGTATTGGACTAACCCATTTGCTATCTGCGATGGGATAAATCATCCCAGCATCCAACTACTTCAGAATCTCCTTTTTAACCACTTCCCTCATGTTGGGGTTAAGACGTCTCTGCATGTCTTGAAAGGGTTTAACGGAATCATCAGTATAAATGTGATGCATGCAGAGCATAGAGTCAATACCCTTAATATCAGAATCGTCCAAGCTATGGCTTCCTTGTACCTTGATAAGTAGTCTAACAAGGCTCCCTCTTGCACTTTAGATAGTGCAGATGAGATGATTACAGGGAGCGTATCATTTGGCCCAAGGAATACATGCTTGAGAGAGTTAGGGAGGGGTTTCAATTCAAGGTCGAGGGCTTGTGTAGTTGAGGGTTTCATACTAGAAGTCCCCATCTTAGGTAGCAGATCTACCTTAGGCAGACATGATGAGGAAAGAGACTCAATAGAAACTGCAAGCAATTCCTCAAGTTCTAACACATCCCCTTCACACTCCTCCAAGAGATGGGAATGCTCATTTAACATGATATGCTGAAGGGGGTCATCACATAAAATTGTAGGAGTTGTCTCTTCAATCAGATCATCTACCACCTCAACTTGGGAACAATCCTCAAATCCAGCTTGTTTATAAGCATTGAACACATTCAGCTGAATTTTCCTGTTCCCAAAGCCCATTTTTAACGCCCCAGTGTGACAATTAATTGAAGCATTAGAAGTTGCAAGAAAAGGGTGGCCCAAGATGATAGAGGGTTTGTTTGGTTTGTTGGTAGGGTCAGTGTCCAGAACTAGAAAGTCAACAGGGAAAAAGAAATCCTCCACTCTCACGAGGACATCTTCCAACAGGCCCCGTGGTGTCTTCAAAGAACGGTCTGCAACTTGGAGGATTACAGGGGAAGGCTTCAGATTGCCTCCTCCAAGTTGTTCATATACATAGCTCGAAAGGATGTTCACCCCCGCACCCAGATCAAGCAGAGCCTCGTCTATTTGTAGGTCGCCAACGACCACTGAGATGTATGGGGCTCCTGGGTCCTTAAGTTTTGGAGGTGTCCCATGTTGTATAATTGAGCTAACAGAATCAAGCAGAACAACCTTTGATTGGACCTGTTTCCTTGATTGCTGCTTTTTCATGCACAGGTCCTTAAGAAAGCGGGCATAGGACGGAATCTACCTGATAGCTTCAAGCAAGGGCAGACTAATTTGCACTTGTTTGTAAGTCTCCATTATTTCATCCATCCTATCTTTGGCTCCATATGAGCCAGCAGAAGTCTGCCCAGAGTCAGATAAGCTCTCTGGAAAGGGCACTCTAGGTCTCTAGGTGGAAGGGTTGTCATTTTAGGTAAGAGGGGGAACGGGGACAACCTTTTCCAGTGAGGTGATTTCAAATGGAGAAGAGTTGGGCTACTCTTCTCCAGTGAGGTCGAAAGTCAAAGTGGATGGTTTTTCAGAAGGTGGGACTATAGGAGCATCAGGTTTGGAAATTTCTTTCCCACTCCTCAGAATAGTCACTGCCTGGGCTTGCTCCCTAAACATAACCCCTTTCCCTTTAGGCTTCTCCTCAGATGAAGTGGGAAGCTTCCCAGACTCTCTTTTACTCATGGCCTCGACAAGGTGTCCAATTTGTGATTTCATCTCATTGATTGCCTTGTCATGAGATTAGATGATCATACTTTGATTCTCCTGCATGGCTTTAAGATCATCTATCTCAGAAGTCTTGGATGATTGGGAGGTCATAGAAGGTTGATTATACTGTTGAGTCTGAAAGGGTTGGGATCTGTAATTCCCTGAATTAGAGACATTCCCCTGTCTCCATGAAAAATTGGGGTGGTTCCTCCATCCCTCGTTATAAGTGTTTGAAAATGGGTCATTACGAGGTCTAGGTCGGAACACTTGGGCGGCATTAAGGTTTGCCTGTACAAGGTCAGGGAATTGGGAGGCCAAATGACAATCCACAGTTGCGTGCATATTGCCATTGCAAATGGAGCATTCAGAAGCTTGGGAAGCAGAGGCATTGGCGTAAGTTGGCTAGGGTTTGTCATAAGCCTTTCCATGTTTTGGTTCAACAATTGAATCTGAAAGGCCAAATTCTGGGTATCCCTAGCCTCATTTGCTTCCATCTTTCGCTGCATAAGAGTGTGTTTTCTATCCAAATAGGCAGAATTAAGATGGATAGAATTCTCACTAAAAATCTCAAAAAGATCCCAAGCCTCATCTTCAGTTTTTGTGAGAAAGGTTCCTGCACAGGCACCATCCATTGTTTTCCTGTGCTTGTCATTTAATCTAGTGTAGAACCTTTCTACAAGCTGCCATCTTGGCACTTGATGATGGGGACATAAGCGTAACAAATCTTTGAAGCACTCCCATGCATCATGAAATTGTTCTCCATCTTGTTGAGCAAACCCTATGATTTCTCTCTTAGAGTGATTAGTCTTGCTCATGGGGAAGTATATTTTCAAAAATTCTCCCTTCAAGGCATCCCAAGTATCCACTCTACCATTTAGAGTGTGATACCAATGCTTCGCCTTATCTTTGAGGGAGAAAGGAAAGAGGGTTCGCATTTGGGTGTCATCAGTAACACCCTGCAATCTCATCGTGGAACAGACCTCAATGAATTCCTCCAGATGCTTGTAGGGGTCCTCCCTAGAAGTACCATAGAATGAGGGCAACAAAGATATGGTACTACTCTTGATTTCATATGGATTATCCCCCCCAAGTCTTCTCAGTGTATGGCCAGGTTGATTGATAGGGATAAAATAATATCTCAAAGATTGTTGGTTTTCCACAATTCTATTCTCTCTTTCCTTGGCCATCTCTTTTCTCTCTTGGTTGGCTCTCCTAAGGATCCTTTCAGGTTCTGAATTAAACACAAGTTGTCTCCTCAAAGATTGCCTACCAAGCATACACAAACACAATTCCAAAGGACTTTTATGTCTTTAATCAATTAAGGCCTTTGAGATTTAAGTCTAATTGTAGATGACAATACAAATTGCCCCAAACAATTACGTGCCTATTGTCAACCTACAAAATGCCTTATTGAAGACCTAATTGGAACTTAGGTGCTCTGCCCTAAAGTTCAAATGGTAAAGTACTCCAAGGATGGAAGATCAAGGGATGCAAGTAGGTCTAAGCCTTCCTTTGAAGTTGTGCTTTCGAGGTGCTTCTTAACTACCCTCAAAAATCCATGACAGGGTATCCCCCTCCTTGGAGTTACAAAACCTTTGAGCTTAAGTTTCAAGCACTTTGGTATCCAATGATAGAAGAGTTCTTTCCTAGCAACTCAAAAACCTAGGAGTGTCTAAATGCGTGCTTAGTGCGCAGTCATGCACATGTGCATTCACCGTAAAAATTTGAATTTTTTGAACCACAGCACAATATCTCAAATCAACTCCTTGGGTTTTATACATTCCTCCTTTGGTTAGTCCTTTTTCAGAGAATGTGACCACTTGTTAAATCATTTCAAGACAACTTATGTGGTCTTGTAATTAAGTCCAAAATGCATTGCGTGATCAGAATATGAATGCAAAGTAAGAGAATGCGTACCTTGCTTCCAGCAATCAACGATACAAGAATGCACGCAATGTAGAGAAATAAATCTAGAGGCTGCTCATACAGACCTGAATGGTTCATCCTAAGGGCAGGCAGCTCATTTTTTTTTTTAACTACTTATGCACAATCAAAATAAAATCAATCCAAAAAAGAAAGTAAAAACCTAAATCTAAAGAAAAAGGGAACAGACTCCCAAAAATTACCCAACACGGGCCTAACAAAATCGGGGAACAAACCCCTAAAACTATACCCTAGAACAAGGGTGAGAAAACAAATAGCTAAACTAAACCTAAAGAGTCTACTCTAAATGTTGAATCAAAAGTTAAGAGAAAGATCCTCCTAGATGATCCTCCGTGTGTTTCTATGTGTGTGGTTCAAAGCCCACAAGCTCCTATGATGATCTCGGAGGTGGCCGCAAGATCCACCAAAATGAGAAGCTTAGTTCCTCCTCCAAGTAGTGGAAACAAGGTCCACCACGGCATTGCTGAGGTCGATGCGACAACTCGTGTGTAATATGTGCACCTCGCACCAAATCAGATAAAACAGGCTAAATATGCCTCAATTAAAAGGTGAACAAATAAATAGATAAATGCGAGTTTAACAAGGCTATTGTTTCCCCGGTAATGGCGCCATTTGACGAATCAATTTTCCACTTTCGATTAAGTTTCGCAAATGAAATAATGCATTGTTGTAGTATGTAAGTGGTGAAAAAATCGACTAATCAATAATTAAAATAACCACTCAATTAAGAGTGGGTTGTACCCACAGGAAGGCAATGGCCTAACTAAATTCACAAGGGTCAAAAACCAATGTTCACTATTAATTTCGTCGAGAAATCAAGTCAAAATCGCTTTTCAATTAAGAAAAAAAGACTTTAACATGCTGATTTTGCATTTACGAGAAAGGAGGTCCTTTGCATAAACTCACCACAATAAAATAATGATAAATCAAAAATCATTTTTGTGGCAATGGCATGAAATGTAAATACTAATACCACCAAAAATAGAGGATTCTACCTCTCTCCTCCTCGCGCACGGGAGAGAGGTTCGTTCAAGGAACTCTTCTGAGAATAGGTTGGCCGGAGCGAGGGCTTCACAGCGGTGGCAGCAGCAGATTGCGAGATGGCCAGAGTCGGTCGGATGGAGCTCCGATGAAGGGTGGTTTCCGACAACTCTTGCTGCTGGCTGCGCTTGCTGGAGGGAGTGTGGAGGCGAGTGCGGGCACTGCAAGTGCTAAAGGCGAGGGCGCGTGGAGGTGCTGTGCGCGCAAAGGGGAGCAGAGGCGATGCGCATTGAAGGGGCAGGCGCTGCAGGCCGCACGAGTGCGGGCGGGCTCTGGTGGCTGCACAGCTGCAAGTGTTGCAGGTGTTGGCGGGGCACTGAAGGCACTGGCGTGGGGGCGTGCAGGTGACACGTGTGCGGAGGAGAAGGCGCGCCTGCTACTCTACATGCGGTGGGGTGCGCGAGCAGAAGGAGGCGCGAGGGTTGGTTGCAGCATGCACGCGAGTGGTGCGCTGGAGGAAGTGGTGCAGCGTGGAGGGCAGCATTGGAGGAGGTGGTGTGCAAGTCATGCGAGAAGGGTGGCAGGTGGAGCAGCAGCCTGGATGGTCGCGCACGGAGGGGAGTTGGATGTGGCTGCTACTGCACATGGGGATGGCGTGGTTTTTTGGATTCTTTTTGGTGGAGTGGAGGAAAAAGAGAGAATGGGGAAGAAGATGGAGGTGGTTGCTAGTGATGGTTGATGACAGTGGTTGTGTGGCCTTCAGGCACATGCTCGTAGAAAGTTGCACAAGCCACTGATGGCGCGGCGGTCTGTCACCCCACCTACCCGCAGTGGAGTGGTCTTGTGCTCGCGGTGGGAGGCCGGTGGTGTGGAATGAAGAAGCTCTAAGCTCTGCACAGTGGTGGTCGGAATGGTGGTGGCCCTCCTCCTCTTTGTGCGGTTAAAGTCTCCTTTTATGGCTGCAGGATCGTGGAGAGGAAGAAGCGTTGGAGAAGAGGGATCGTCGACGACGTGCATTCTCCTCAGCAATTAAGGCATGCATTCAGCGTGAGAAGCCATTGCTACGAAGAGAATAAAAATAAAGAAAAATGATTATTGGGTTATTTATATGTAAGACCTTAACTTCTATGTTAAATTCAAAACACTAATTGTAATGCAACCTATTTCGATGCATGATATTCTAAATAAATTCTAAATGATATTATCAATGCATGTAATGCATGAAATGCATGAGATTTATATTATCCTATTTACATATTAATGTATGCTATATAAATGTTCATGTTAGTTTAATGTCTAGGCATTAAAATACATACTTAGCCCACAAATATGGGCTCATCATAACCTTTACTCTTCAAATCTTCCTGATTTTCCACCAAGCCCACCCACACTAACTTCACCCACCCTTCATCACACCAACTTCTCTTTCACTTCCTTTCCCTTGGACCTACCACCAAACCTACCCATGTATGGCATTTATCATGAATTAAAACCATGGCTAGACTTGGGTCATTCTTCCATTTTTCCATTTCATTTTGATCCCTATATTTTTATCAATCATCCTTTAGGGGATCCAAAGGAAAACCTTTTTCATGGAGGCATTCATGCATCCAATTTTCTATATGATTAACCATCTTCTGTGCATCGCTTCACGCCCAACTGAATGGCATAAAAAATAGCATTAGATGGGAGGTAACCCATCATGTTTACCGCTTTCCTTTTATCTTTCTTCTTTCAGGTTTTGCCCATCCTGAATCCAACCGCTAATCACTAAGGTGATCTCTTTTCCCTCCTAATGCATGACAACATTGCATATCATAAGCATATGGGGTGTTTTTAAAATTTTAACGATCGATTCAGGATTTTCAAAATCTAAAAGCATTCAAAAATTCATTTCATATCTAGCATGCATACCCAAAAAAATAGAAAAATCATAAAACTTTTTTAGGAAAACTTTGAAATTTAGGACTAAGGTTGAAGAATTATTTTAAGGTTCAATGGGATTAATATTTAATAAACTAGAGACTAGGATGTAGATATGATTGTTAGAATTTCTAGGTCTACTTTTAGACTACATTAAGTATCTTTCTCTAAATTCCACTTGAACTTGTGATGATTCAGGTAACTGGATCTCTTTTTGTGACCAGAAAATTACTTGGCTTAGTTTCCGACCCAAAAACTTAAGTCTCTTGCAAAAATTCTTATGTCAAATTTCACACATAGCCAACACCTAAAATTAAATTAGAAAAATTAACAAAGCACCTTGTTTAGTCTTAGTGAAATCTGAAGCAGATGATTGATTTGAGTTTCCACCATCAAGGAGGAGGAAAATATCTCCTTTGAGGATGATTGATTTGAGTTCCCACTGAGCGATGTCAAAATGTTACTGCCTCGACACTATTCTATATCTATATTTCATTTCTTTAGACAGAGCATTAAGGCATAAATTTGCAGCTCAGGTGTCTTGGACAATGCTCTACCCATAGCGTCAGACCAAGAGCCTGAGTTCGTTTGGAGTGCCCCTTAACACCACATTGGGTTTTGGGGTTGTGAGCTCCTTATTGGAAACTTTGGGATATAATATGAATGGTTACGCATACACAAACACTCAAGCAGAAATTAGTAATGACAAGAAATATTTGCACAAAGATTCAAACCACAAAAAATGACATAAGAAGTATAGTGGTTCCCCACTCACTTGGGTACTCCACTACCTAAGCCTCCCAGCTTATGATTTTTAACCCGATTCCCTCAACCCTGAGGGAATCAATTTACTAAACGAGGTAATTAACGAGTTACCTCAACCAAAGTATAAGAAACGGGTTTGTTCCAAACCTAAAATAAGCAAAAGCTCAATACAAAATAAGAGCACTGGTATAAGATAGAAATAAACCTTACAACAAAATACCTAAGCCTCTCAACAATGATTAAAAAAAATATTACCAAATAGAGAGCCTAGAATGAATGTGAATGCTTTGTAATTATGTAAGAAAAGCATGTCGATGTGTTTGCAAATGCGTAGAAAGAATGAGAGCACCAAACTACTTTTTCTCTTGAAATATGATAGAAATATCAAAATCTAGCTCTAGGATTTTCTCTTCTATTTCATGTGTACAAACTAAGAGTCATATGGCCATTTTATAGAGTTAGGACCTTAGTAGACCGTCAGCTAGATGTTGGGGTTTAAATCCCAACGTTCATGGTCTCAAAATTAATTTTACAGTCGTTCAGTTTTGAGCCAATGGCTAACTGGTACCGATACTGAAGTATAGGTGTCGATACTAGCTTCTGACAGTTTTTTCTGCAGCTAGGACATAAGAGTCCAGGTATCGGTACTCGTCATGGGTACCGGTACTTGTGACTCGCAGGTTTGAGACTCACTAGGCATTGTGACCTACCTGTACCAGTACTCATCATGGGTACTAGTACTTCTAAGGTCTAAGCCAGAGCTGAGTCTTCAAACTATGACCATCAGCTATTAGTACTCTTGATTAGTATCGGTACTTGTTGATTACAGTTTGAGATATAGGCTCAAACCTGTGCCTTGCATATACCGGTATTGATAAACAGTACCGGTACTTGCTGTCAAGTACCTTTATTTTAAGATTTTACAAAGCTTAACTATTGAATACATTCTTTGAAAAATGATCCTAATATTAATCATATTTTATCTCTAATTAATTTTATGATCCAAGTTATATTTCTTTGTTAAGAGGCATACATTCTAAAAAATAAAAACCTAATCTAAGAAACTAAAGATTAAAGATGATCTTCTCCTCGTCATCTTTCCCCCTTATCATCTTGCCTCCTTGCCATCATGCCTTCTTGACATAATTCTTTGTTTGCCTTGATCTTCACCTAAATCTGAAATATCACTCAATTGCAAACATTAATATACAATAATTTCATAAACACCAAAATAAGATGTGAAATAAGGTTCCAACAATCTCTCCCTTTTTAGTGTTGACAAAACTATCTTGCAAATAGATAATTATAAGACAAAAATTATTTTTAGCAATGTTATATGAAGGAAATTTAAACTAGTTAATTCTCCCCCTCAAAATATGCTCCCCCTAAAAATATGATTATTTCCTTTTTATTTTTCTCCCCCTTTTTGTCAATCATCAAAAAGTGAAAAGGTAAAAAGAATGACGTACCATATTGAACTAATTATCAATAGTAAAATGATGAATGTGGATACCAAGGTTCACTAGTCCATCTTTCCTAGTCTTCATACAATCTATAGAAAGGTTGAAGTGTTCCGCTGTTTGCCTTGAACACCCACTGATCACTTTGATCTACTCCTGTAAAATAATGTAAAATGTCTTTTCTAAGTACCCATTTTCTTGTGGGTCCTTTCGGGTTAGTACCTTTCAAGCATTTTTCTCCCCCTTTTTGTCCTTTTGGTACATCCATGCATGCCTAGGTAAATGTGCTTTATTTTGTGGATTCTTTTTACTATGAAATTTTTCTTTTAAAGAATAACAAAATTCAATATTTAACCTAGCTATTGTTTTGAGATTATTTAAGGTTCCCTCAAAATGCTCATAAATATCTTCTAGCTCTACTATTTTTGCATGCAATCGACTATTAGTTTCTTTTGACATTTCTAACTCCATTTCTAAACATGATTGCCTATTTCTAAGTGCCAAAGAAACAGGAAGCCCAAACCTGTGGCACTCAAAAAAGACTTAGTCAAGCTCTTTGAACAAGTCCAAATAAACATCTCCTTGATGGATGCAATTCACCATGTCCCAGCTTACGTGCAAATTCTGAAGGACTTATGTACGCCAAAGCGTAAGCCATGAAACAAAGACGGGAGTCCGATTTTGTTGTCTGAGTAAGCTAGATCTATCATCTTGAGCAAACTCCCATAGAAAGTGAAAGATCTTGGCACCTCTCTGATCTCCTATAAGATGGCCAACCTAGAGTTCGATCGAGCTTTATTACATCTAAGAGCCTCCATAAACCTGATCCCCACATCCTTACTAGATCATTTTAAGGAAACCGAGCTCAAACCTACTGAGGTGACTCTATAGCTGGTTGATAGATCAATAAAGTCACCAAGAGAAGTTCTCGAGGATGTTCTAGTTAGAATCCGAGATTTCTACTTCTCGGTGGACTTCATTGTATTAGACATGGATACTCCTAAAAATATGAGAGACACCAATCATCTTAGAAATATTGTTCCTAGCCATAGCTAGGGTGAACATCAATTACGAAGAGGGCCAGATCGAGTTGAAACTCGGGAATAAGACATTGAGGATCGATATCTTTAAGACTCATAAGGGAATAAATTGTGGAGCAATTAAAAAAGTTTGCAACATTAGTTCCTTGGTTGAGGACCTGATTACAGAGGAAAACCTGATTCTCCTAGAGCCTCAACCATAAGAAGAGCTTGACCCACAGATCGAGAAGCTTGAAGCTGATCCAGATCTATCCTTAGTTTCCACCTTATCTTTTGAGGCCCATCCCGAACCCCCACCCACTGTTGATAACTCGGTACTTGAATTAAAGCCCCTCCCGAATCATCTGAAATATATATTTTTGGGTTCAAATCAAACATTTCCTATGATTATCAACTCCTGACTCACTCCTGATAAGGAAACAAAGCTGATTTCTGTCCTCCAGTAGCATTGAAGAGCCATTGGACGGACTCTAGATGACCTGACTGGAATAAGTCCCTCGTATTGCACACACCGTATCTATATTGAAAAGGGCTCACGACTGTCCCGAGAAATGCTGAGAAGATGAAACCCGAATCTACAGAAGGTCATGAAAAAGGAGATTATCAAGTGGCTCGACATAAGAATCATCTACTCGATCTCTGATAGCCGTTGGGTGAGTCCCATCCAAGTTATGCCTAAAAATGCAGGGCTTGATACAGATTTTACGCAGTTTTGTAAATGCGGGTTTTTGCTGTTGAGACGCGTAAAATCGATCAACTCTTAAAATTTATAAACCTAGATAGGGTAAGCATCTTAGGTCGCCCAAGGAGGCCAAATTTTTAGTCACAAAGATAGTTCTCTCTCTTGCCTCTCAAATCAACACATATATTTTTGTGATTTTCATTTTTGTTGATTTTAGGTTTTGGAAATAATTAGACAATCAAAAGCAAACTATGCTAAAGACTACATCTATCACTAAACCTAAGTGACAAGAAGTATTCTCTTCTAAACTCACCCTAGGGAAGTGCACCTAGGGTAATTAGAAGATAAGAGTGTGCTCTACAACGACAAGAAAAACACACTACTAGAAAATAAGAAATTGAAGGCAATTGAAAGCTTGTATTACTAGCAGAGTTGATGACAGATGGCTAAATGCTTCTTACAAGAAAAAGAGAAAACACTAGCTAATACAAGAACATGGAAAGATAAAGAAGAAGGGGGATCCTTTGTAGAAGTTCTGGATAGCCCTTGCTCCAAGTGTAGTTGCCCTACACTTGAAAAGAGTTCTCCTTGACTTCTTTTTTAAGTAGTCCTCATCCAAGCTATCCTCCAAGGTGGGTGTCAACCACCATGCTCCTCCTTTTGCTTGGTTGTCCCTTCACGTGTGAAGAATTCCTTCTTGGCGTGGCACAAGTGAAAGGAAGATGGAGAAAGAAGGCACCAAGGGGGCGGGTGGTTGCCCCTTGATCTTCTTCTCTTCTTCTTCTCCTTGACCGTAGGTTTAGGTGGCTACGGTGGAACTAAAACTAATGGAGAAGATGATTATGTGGTGGTGGTTAAGGGGGGTATTAATAGGAAGGGAGGGGTGGTGCTTGGTGTGAATGAGATGGAGGGTTAGGATGATTTGATGGAGGTGGTTGGTGGATCCTAAGGTGGAGAATTGGTGGTGACAACTTAAAGGGTACAAAGGGTAGTTAATGGGTGAAAGGAGGCTATCCAAGGTGGTGTTTACCACCTTAATTTTGGTGCCAAAAATAGGTTTCTAGAAGGGTTCTCTTTGACGCCAAAATTTGATGGTGTAGATGGCCTTAGGAGATGATTGGATGGTGGTGATGTCGTGAGATTTTGGAGGAAAAGGTGGCACCACATGTGGGTGGTTATGGGGGGTGGTTGTAGGTGGTGAAGAGATGCCATAATTGGCTCCAGAATGAAGGGTTGCATGGGTAGTTTTGGAGCCAACTATTGTGGGTTAGGGATTGGTCTAGGTTGGGTTAAGGTGAAGTGAGGACAAGGTTAGGTCTTGGTGCCATGGAGGTGGACTTAGGTAAGATAAACTAGCTTAGCTAGTAGGTGAATGGAATAGGAGGCAGTGGGAGCTAGGATTTTGGAGGTGAGGAGCTGGAGGGAGCTGCACTGAAGCTGATGTCTACTAAAGGGAGCTGAAGTTGAGCTCAGTAGCTAGCATAGCTAGCTAGTTCTTTAATAACAGCTAAGCCAAGCTAATCTGAGCTGGCTTTGTTCTATTGTGAACTGAGGTAAGCTGGGTCTAGTCTTCCCATTGTTTACCTAGCTAGTTGGAGTAGCTAGCTTAGGTCAAGTAGCTCAACTCAACTAAGATGAGCTAAGTTAAGCCTCCAGGAGTTAAACTTGAGCTGACCTGAGCTGGTTGATAATTTCTTCAGTTAACAAGGTCTAGCTAGTTGATGGTAGTAGTTAGTCCTAGTTAAGTTGAGCTTCTAGTGAACTGTTGAGCTAGAGGAGTTGGAATGGAGCTGGTATCAATTGTCTTGAGCTAATTTGAGCTGTCATCCAGTTGAAGTGAGTTGAATGGAGCTGAGGTGAACTAGCTTGAGCTACCATTCAATTGAGATGAACTAAATGGAGCTAAAGATGAGTTGATCCAGCTAGAATAAGCTAGGATTCAGCTGGGATAAGCTAGATCTAGCTATGATCCAGCCGATATGGGCTTCTCCTTCATTTTCTACCTTCTAAAGTGCCAAGGCATGTGGAATCTAACTATTTGCCTATCCCTGACACTCAGGTAAATGCATCAAAAACACAATAAATTGCAATGCATTCCGATCCTAAGTAAATTGCAAAATGTAGCCTGAAAACTCATTTGCGGAGTTAAAATCCTAAGAGCTAGATTTGTTTTAGGGCATAAGAATGATGATAAATTGGCATTTATCACACCCTCATGCTTATCTTTTGCTAGTCTCTTAGCAAACTATTTTCACAAAACAGATTTTTGGGAAAGACTAATTTTTTTACTTTTTAACTTTTTTACTTTTGAGGAGGAGATCATGAGACTTTGGTTGATTGAAAACATGAAAGACATGGAATTTGCTAAGGATAAGACATCAGGATTCGTCTTTAGATCCAAAAATTAGATAAATCATGATCAATTTATCCTCTAAATTCACAAGTTAACTCCTCGTTAATTCAAATGACCCCAAATTATTTTGTAGTTAGGATTTCCATGGCTCTTGAATCCGAATCATAACTTGCATAATCCTTTAAAACCTTGTGTTGGTGCTTTGTGAATGCCAACATTTATAAGGTCGTGCTTTTAAAACTCTTTTTGTTTTGTTTTTTTTTGTTTTTGTCTCCCCAATACTTACCCCTAACTTAATCCTACAACAGATGTGTTAGGATTATCATTCCCGTTACCAATTCTCGAGGGCGCTCTGGTGCCAACACTTCGAGATAGTACTATCTAAGACACCACCTAGGAGTGTTGAAACTTTATTCCACATCTTGTTTTGGTGTTAAAAAAATTATTATATATTAATGTTTACAATTGAGTGATATTTCAAATTTAGGTGAAGATCAAGGAAGATAGAGAATTATGTAAAGAAGACATGATGGCAAGGAGGCATGATGATAAGGAGGAAAGATGACAAGGAGGAGATCATCTTTGATCTTTAGTTTTTTAGATTAGGTTTTTATTTCTTAGAATGTATGCCTCTTAACAAAGAAATATAACTTAGATCGTAAAATTAATTAGAGATAAAATAGGATTAATATTAGGGTCATTTTTCAAAAAATGTACTCAATAGTTAAGCTTTGTAAAATCTTAAAATAAAGGTACTTGACAGCAAATACCAATACTATTCATCAGTACCAATATATGCAAGGCACATGTTTAAGCCTATGTCTCATACTGTGAATAACAAGTATCGGTACTAATTAAGAGTATCAATATCTGATGGTCACAGTTTAAAGACTCAATTCTAGCCTAAACCTTACAAGTACCGGTACCCATGATGACTACCAATACCAGGACTCTTGTGTGCTAACTACAGGAAAAACTGTAAGCAGCTAGTACCGATACCCATACTTCAGTACTGGTACCAGTTAGCCGTTGGCTCAAAACTAAATGACTGTAAAATTAATTTTGAGACCATGAACGTTGGGATTTAAACCTCAAAGTCTAGCTGATGATCTACTAAGGTCCTAACTCTATAAAAAGACCCTAGGACTCTTAGTTTGTACACATGAAATAGAAGAGAGAATCCTAGAGCTAGGTTTTCATATTTCTACCAAATTTCAAGAGAAGAAAAAGTAGTTTGCTGCTCTCATTCTCTCTACGCATTTGCAAAAACATTGACGAGCTTTTCTTATGTAATTACAAAGCGTTCATGTCCATTCTAAGCTCTCTATTCAGTAATATTATTTTTAATTATTGTTGAGAGGTTTAGGTATTTTGTTGTAAGGTTTATTACACTACTGCTCTTATTTTGTATTAAGCTTTTGCTCGTTGTTTGTGTTGTAGCAAACCCGTTTCTTGTACTCGGGTTGAGGTAACCTGTTAATTATCTCGTTTAGTAAATTGATTCCCTCGGAGTTAAGGGAATCAAATTAAAAATCCTAAGCTGGAAGGCTTAAGTAGTGGAGTACCCAAGTGAGTAGGGAACCACTATACATCTTATGTCAATTTTTGTGCTTTGAACTTTGTGCAAATGTTTCTTGTTATTACTAATTTCTATTTGAGTGTTTGTGTGCACGTAACCATCCATATTAGATCTCGAAGTTTCCAACAGGTGGTATCAGAGTGGGTTGCGAAGAATACGTAACAAACCTCTTTGTGATGGCATCATCTACAACAAAGCGCACCGAAGGATAATCATCAACCCGTCCTCCCTATTTTGATGGGACGGACTATGGGTATTGAAAGAGGAGAATGCAAGTCTTCTTCAAGGCGATGGATGAGTCATGGACCCTCATTCAAGAAAAGTATTTAAATCCGGAGCCATAAGGAGTAGCATGGACGGTGAATCAGAAGAAGAAGATTGTGAGCAATGCAAAGGCTATGAACGTACTATATTGTGCGTTATTAAAAGAAGAGTTCAACCAATTTCGGCATGCGAATCCGCATATGAAATTTGGAATACTCTCGAGGTCACTTATGAAGGGACCAACAAGGTAAAAGAAACTTGCATATCTATTCTAACTGAAAGCTAAGTGTTTCAGGATGACGAAAGGTGAGACAATCAAAGATATGTACACGAGGTTTGGAGAGATTGTGAACCCCATGAAGAATCTTGGAGTCAAGCTAATGGAAGAGCAACTTGTAAGGAAGATTTTAAGATCTCTTACAAATGATTAGACTCCAAAGACCACAACCATCCAAGAGGCAAAGGACATCTCCACTCTTCCCTTGGATGATCTATTTAGAAGCCTTATGGCCTATGAAGTCCAACTAGAAAATATGAAGAAAAATGACAAGGAAAAGGTATTGAGCAAGAAGAAGAATATTGCTTTTAGAGCAATTAAGGAGGACTCGGACTCAAGCACCACGGAATCTGAAGATGAAGAGATGGAGATGCTCACAAGGAAATTCTAGAAATTTCTCAAGAAATAATGTAAGTTAATAAAATTTCAACTAATGTTGCTTACTATGAGTGCAAGAAAAAGGGACACTTGAGAAAGGATTGCCCCAAGAACAAGAATAAGGAAGACAAAAGGAAAGACACAAAAGAAGTTAAGAAGAAGAAGAGAGCTTTCAAAGTAATGAGGAATCATAGAGACTCTGACATGGACACCGATTCCGATGAATTGGATGACAACGAGGTCGCACACCTTTGCTTGATTGCAACTTCAGAAGACACGGAAAATGAGGTAAATCCTGATTTTTCTCTTGAAGAATTGCTAGAAGCTTATGAAGAATTATATCATAAAGCAAGATTGTTTAAAAAGGAAAATAAAGTTTTAAAGAGTAAACATCCCCTTGGCACCAAGATTGATAAGGCACCATGCCTCATCAAGCTCATGACCGTTGGATGAAGATCCAACAGCCATAAATGGGTGCCCACTAAGATGACCACGCAACACTCCCACGACCATGGCGCAATGTTGGACGAGCAGTTCGCAAGCCACCAACACCCGTTCAAACCCAGCCACAACCTTTGATCTCGTGAGTGCGGGTGCAAATCAATTGCATCCGCTGGATGGCCATCAAGCGGCATGTGACACGCCACATGGAGCAACGGATGAAGAGAACTACGTAAGAGTAATCATGTGCCATCGCACAGGCATAAGGCACAATTTTATGAGTGTGTGGGTGCTTGTGGGCTGTTTGATCATAGGACGTCTATGTGCGTACTCCGCCATCTAATGGCAATCCAAAGCTCCAATCCAACGGTCAGCAACGTCTCCCGTACGATGGATATGTTTGAGGTGCGATCATCATCTTGCCTTAACCTCTTGATCTAGATTTGACAGCCTCCATAGCTCAAGAGCTATACTAGTAGATGCGTGCGCAAGTGCCAACGAGCGTGTAGGCTAGCTACAGCGACGAATGAGCAGGATCTACAGCGACATCTTGGATGTTATTAATTGTCCGATGCCCATTTTAGCCCCCTTTCCTCCACTATAAAATGCCTACACCCCTCCATCCATCTTCATCTCTTCCTCTTCTTCCCTCACCTCCTCTAAAGCTCTAAGGAACTGATCCTAAGCCCAGGATTCTCCTTAGAATAGAATATAAAAATATTTTCCTGCCTCTCACCCCCCTTCGTGAAGCATCCCATGGTTGTCCTCTTATCACCTTCTGGAAGTAGATCCTCGCCACGACACCGTCCTGCCTCGTCCTCCTTCCTCCGTCGTTCTTCTTCATCCAGCTTCCCACCACCTTCATCTAGGCGTTGTCAAAGCGAGTTGTCCTCTAAGCAGCCGTTGAGGGGGATTCTTCTCACCTCTCTCTATCTTTTTTCACTTTTGTGGTGTAGTTTTCCACTTTTCTATCTGTAGCAAACTCCTATTGAACAAATATGTTGATATTTTCTCTCTCTCTTATTCTGCTAGAGCAGATTAGATTAGATAACAATTATTTCGCTTGATATTCCATCATATAAAAATACCAAAAAAATCGCAAAAGATAAAAACACCAAAAATAAATAAAAGCAAATGCAGATTCTAAAAATCAAGCATTCGCCTCCCTATATTCGACCTAAGACTCACCTCGAGCTTCAGTTATAAATTTTATCTGTTACCAGATTTCTACACACTACGATGATGGATTTTCAACTTAAATCTTTTCGCGTGCGAAATCTCGCTCATCACGGAGCTTGTGATCGGAGTTGGAATTGAGGTCTCGAGTTTTGATTATTCCCCAACTACACGAAATTCGGATGATTGCACCATCCATAGTTATAGGAGTTGGAGAATGGATCATTCTGGATGGCCTAGAGATCCTCGCAAGTCTGAGGAACTCTCAAGTAATCAGTATACGAGGGCTCAGAGTTCCTCAAACTAGAGTAGGATGGTCTGGAGTTTCCTCTAAAACCAAAACAGAAGGGTTTGGATACGTATCCATCCTCTGATATGCATGGTGGTGAATATTATGCACAACCTCCCTACCTGAGGGCAGCTATGCATACGTGTTTTTCTGTGCAAAGGTGGCTCTCTGTAGATGTTAAGCCAATTTATCCCCCTTTTCTCAATGATGGAGACCTTATCCAGCCAACTGGCCACCAACTCCAGGTCGACGGATGTGGATAGGTCGCGTGTCTCATGTGCTCCTCGCATGCTTGTCAATGTGCAGGTGGTCGTCTGGTCGAACACACCCATAGACTCATTGTTTATGGAGTTCTCACACATGTTCTCGAGAATCACCCAAACGGTATCTTCATGTTGACCCATGATGTTGCCACCACAGGTTGCATTGACAAATAATCTAATGTCCTTATGGAGGCCCTGGTAAAAAGACTGAACTTGCACCCATTTAGGAACTCCGTGATGAGGGAATTTCCTCATGAGATCTAGAAAGCGATCCCATGCCCCATAAAGTTGTTCTCCAGCATTCTACATGAAATGCATGATCTGGTGACTCGAGGCATTAGTGCGACCAACTAGAAAGAATTTCTTCAGGAATTCATATTGGAGCTCCTCCTATGTGTTGATCGGTCGAGTTAGGATTTGATACCAATGGGCAGCCTTATCTATAAGAGAGGAGAACATCCTCGTGAGTAGGATGTCCTGGTTCTGAATAGGTGGTCCAAAGGTCTAGGCCAGATGTTTCAGCTATTTGATGTGCTAAAAGGGATCTTCGGAGTTCAAGTCATGAAATTTGGGGATCGCGTTAATCAAATCCGGCTTTAATTCATTGTCAGATCCTCCAGCCAAGAATTGAACCCTGGGTTCAATTGCCACCGCTATGGGATTTCAGTGATCTCGCATCTGCGGGCACTGCAGGGGATTCATAAATGCATGGAATAGATCAGTGAGGCACTATAATTGATTCTAAACATTGGGCACTTCTAGATTCTCCATGAACGCAGATGATGGAGAGCCAGGTTCAGACGTGGAAGGATTGGAAGAGATCTCAATTTGATCGAACAGGAACACAAACAATTGGGTCGAGGCTTGACCCTGACGAGAATAAACTACTAATGGAGGCCTCAAGACTGGTCTTAAGGACCTCCTCCCGTACATGCACTATGGAATCAAACGAGGGACGGAATGTATATTGGACCCAATCGAGTTACCCAATAAGGTTGGGTAACTATGGTGGTTCGAGGCAGATGGTACCTTTGGACCAGAAACTCACCCACCCGAAAATTACTTGGGCAACTAGGAAGGGAGAGTCTCGCAAAGACCCCTACACAGTAGAGCGTCCCCACGAGTTACAGGGTTTCCCCCACCTGACCAAGTAGACCGGGTTGTGTGAATTTGACTCCTAAGTCTACCAATTTTAATCCTGCTTGTGCCTTGAATTTCATTTGAACTTGAAGTTGATTTGATTTGTGACCTAATTTGGAGGTTTGTTGATTCACAAAGTGAACCAACTTCACCAGACCTGTCCTAAAGTTGAGGGTGACGTTTGGGTTAAGAACCTAAATCATCCTAAATTGGTTTGCAAACAAGTTATTAGGTCCCAAATTTTAATGATCCAAGTGATTATTAGAACCTTAATTTTAGGGTCCACTTGGTTAGATCAATTCAACCAAGGGCTTGGGTAACACACAATGCGGGAATATATTTCCATTTTAAAATGGGAAAGTGTGTACTCCTGGAAACCCTAATGTGGAAACCCTAGATTGGCTCTATTCCCAAGTCCAATTCCTCCAAAGTTCGTACCTTGGGCTCAATCAAGAAGGTGAATGCCTAAGGAACCTTATGTCCCTAATAGGTGCAAGTATCAGGATGGGCATCTCTAGTCAAATCGAATCAAATTAGGAAACTTGAATGATGATTACTATGTAAATAACGCAAGTTGATCCTAAATGATTTCCTTTTCTGCCTTTCCAAGAGATGAAAGGCTTAAAGAAGAACGAAATGTGATTACCTACCCATGGTGTGGTTGCTTGTGCGATCGTTCTTCAAATTCACCTACAACAACACAACAAATCAGATATAGCAAGTCAGAATCAAATCAGAAAGTGTGATTAGTGAATGAAATGCGCGTTGCTCCCAAGCAACAGCGCCAAAATGTTGATAGCGAAAATCGTCATAATTTAGGAGAGTATCACGTCATAGTATAGCGACGAAAATCAAATTGACATTAAAATTTGTAAAGCTCAAAAAATCATGAATTTTGAGATCGTTCGTAGGGAGCAAGTATAGTAATTCAATCCACTAATCGAATAAGCAATGAGCACAATAATTAATCACAAAATAATATGCAATTAACCAATCTACTAAAAAGATATTCAATTAGAATCAAGAATGTATCTCATGAATTAAGGGCAAACATATAAAGAGAACCTTAAAAATTGTGGTTGGAACCACTAATTAAGCCCCACAATTATGACAATTCCCATGTCAATTTCTCAATAGTAGCCCAATATCAGTAACCTAATTCCACAATCAAACATCGAGAACAACTTCCAAATGACTTAACTATCATGCCCAGAGCACCTCTCAAATTTTGCTTAAGTGTAGGCATGGATCCAAAAATTCTATAGTGCAAAACCCCCCTCCTTCCCTAAGAATTCCCTTCTCTCTCTCCTCAAAATCGAGTCAGGGGATACAGGTAATCGGATCCAGGTCCAGGCCCTCTACTGTGTGGTGGTGGGTAAGGGTGCACGTGTGAGGAGGGACCTCACCCTGTGGTATGATGCGGACAGATGGTGTGTAGAATTCAATTTGTACACGTTTTTGTTTTAGCCCTTTACAATGTGGGACTAAGAGTCCCTCTCCTTCGCACGTATGCTGGCAGCAAAGTTTGCTCGTGGAATTAAGGTTGTTGTTGGTGTTCGTTCCTTAATTGCTCCTGCCAGTAGCTTCGTGAAGTGAGTCCGCAACCCTTGGGAGTGGTAGCGAGGCAATTAGTGGACGGACGGCGGTCGACGAAGTCGGAGAAGATGTTCGGTGACGGCGATGGCAACCTGCAAAGAAAACATAGCCTAGGACCCAATCAAAATGCTCAGAAGGAACACCATAATGCAAGGAGTGTGTTGGCGGTGAAGATTTGATGGTTGGTGCGGTGTGGTGGCCAGATGAGTTGGGGAATGGTGGTGGGTTATGGGTTTGTCCGATGTATGGATCCGTAGATCAAAACTCTAAATTTCTTGAGATCTTTTGATCTACGAATCAAGAGGAAGGATGTGGTGATGGGGGCATGTGGCTTGGTGCCGTGGAGCATCGGTGTGAGCTCATCGGAGCTCTCGCCAGAGCCGAAGAAGATGAGAAGCAAATAACCGTGGAAGGCTCTAAACCTAAGTTTAAGGGGCCTAAGAGAAACTAGGAAGGAAGAGGAAAAAGAAAAGGGGCATATTGAGGGACTAGGAGGTGAGGTGTGTCCAGCGTTGGCCAGTCAGACGAGAATGACGGTGAGAGAATTGACGACGAAGAAGGGGTCGGCGGTACCCTTGCTTTGGCTAGCAAGGCACACAAAGAAAAGGGGAAGAACGTGGGCCTTCCAATTTGATGATGGGTTGGCCGGAAGAGGGAGGCAAAGGAGGTTGCCAAAGCCAATGACGATGATGGCCAGAGAAGGAGAAGAAGGTGGAATTCCAGTCAAATCCTGGCTGAGGGAGACGTGAGAACATCCTAGAACTTATATAAGCAATGATTTAGACCTCTAATTCAAGGAATTCGCGAGATTGATTCATGATTTTGGCAATTTGACATCCCTGAAATCTCGACCTCGCCACTGGGCTATGGTCCAACCTAGGATCTATGGCTGAGTTCATTTAATTAGGAAGCTTCTTAAGATTAATTCCTCCAAATTTGAAGGGATTTTACTTAAGATTGAAGGAGAAATCCTCAATCAAAGTTCGGTGTTGTTGGGTTTTTGATCTTGTTCATTCTATTCAGGCAGTAGGGACCTTTCTGTGAAGATGACGAAAAAGGTAGGGGTCTATATGCAATAATCTTGAAACCTAGGGATCTATATGTAAGAAATAGAGTTTTTAGGGGCTAAAGTGCAAAGTAGGTCAATATGGACTCTAATTGAGATCAAATTTTGGTGTTAACCTAATTTAAACCCAAGGAATATAATGGTAAACTTGGATTTGAGTTTTGACCATGTTTGATTGGATAAATTGCACAGGAGCACAAATCAGGGTAAATTCCCATCCGAGTATCTCTTATTGATCAAAATGGGTTCAGATGGTCAAAGTGAAGATACCAAACCTATTAGAATATTTTTTCATGAATTTTAGATGATTTAGATTGATTTTATCTCAACCATAATCTTTTCAATTTAAGTGGGGTTGATAATTAGGATTTTTAGTAATATTTTAATCCCCAAAATGCATGAAACCCTGATTCAGTCAGTGTGAGTCCACTTATTGGATGTTTAAGTTCAGTTGACCTTAAATTCACCTCTTGATTAATCTGTATTAATGATGGAATGGTAAAACAGTAAAATTAACCATATTTTTTTGACTTCTCAAAATAGTTTAATGTAGAATTGTAACCCTCAAATAATCATTTAGGAGCATTTATCATTTTAATCTGACTAATTTTGGCTAGTTAGGACTCATGATGTTTTTACCATCAGTAGTATGATTATCTCTTTGTTTAGTTTAGTACTGAGTGCCACATGAGCTAGGGTACACCATTTAATGTAATTCCCTGTTTCAAAATGAAATAAGGTTATTGATGAATGAAAATTAGAAGTGAGAGTTGAAAACTAGCTTAGTGTTTCAGGTTCGACAAACAAATTTAAATCGAACTGGTTGCAATTAACTTATGCACCTGATATAATGGCTTTGCCATTTTGAATAACCTTTGTTTATGGGAAATAATGATGCAAAATGAGGAAGATAACTTGCTTAACCAAACATGATAGAACAGATCAAGTTCATGGATATCAAATACTGAACATTTATTTCGGAGATGCTTTTGTAATATTATTAGACAAAGGGAGTCACGTTGCCCTCAAACAAAGCTTTTTACCCACCATTACTTAATTCGGCAACAGATCTTAATTGAATAAGAGGATAAAGAGGAGGTTATTTTCTTTTAGATATTACACTACCAACTTGCTATGACCAGATCGTAGTTGAAGGAGATGGTCAATCATCACTAGTGTCGCTGTTCAAGACTTTGTGAGTAGATATCTTTAGGTTGGGTTTCACTGTCCACCCTCGCGATGTTCTCCTCCTTAAGACTATACATGAATCCATGCTTTATACAACCGAGTAGATGACAAGTTCTCAACCTATTGGTACTCGTGAGCGTGAATCATGATGATTGTCAAAGATACTTCGGTGGGGATGTCAGTTTTTAGTAGCATGGAGCTATCGCCCATGCTTGCTAAGGAAGTTGGTTGCAAAGACACTTCTTTCTTCTTTTTTTTTGTAGTTTTTACTTTGCTTTGTTCCTTTTCTAGTTTGAAGTTCTCCATCTTTGAGGAACGTTTCTATTTACCCCCCAGGGGAGTTGCTGTTGTCCTCATCTTTATTTGCTCCCTTGAGGTCTTGTATCCTTTCAATTCTCTTAGTGGAGTCATCCTTCACGACAACAAAAAATAAAAAGTTGCTACATATTTTTTGAAGGTGAACTCTAGCAGTGAAAATAGTACACTTTCTTTTCTTTAAATGCTTTAGTTTTTACATAGAGAACAATAAGCATCGTTTTTGCCACCCCATAGCAGTCAGCGGATTTCCGGTGCCTTGCCATGCATTGGGAAAATTGTTGGAAACGAACCGTTTTTCATTTAAATTAAAATAGTACCAATGAAGCCTGCACATTAATATTCCTTTTAAGGGGTAAAGGTCAAACCAGTGGTCCCCCAATCGAGGATCTCCAGTGATTGAACTAAGGTCCAGGTGATTTTCTTCTGTTAACATTTCTTGTCCTCCAAGATAAGGTGCAGGGGAGCGAGAGAGAATTGCCCTGTATAATTTGTAGCAAAAAACAATGGAATACCACAAATTTCTCCCAGTTTACCTGATCAAACAATAATTTTCATCTTTTATACTTGGGGTGATATTGTCATTCGTCTCTGCTCAATCCTTCCCACTATACAAGTATAACTATCCAAACAAAGTTAATATACGCTCTTTTTCTCACCAGACGATGTATCTTTCCCGAAGTCCCTGCATCCCAGCCTTCACCTCAATGCCCTTCAGAACATCCAAACAACGACAAAAGAAACAACTTCTTGTGAAGATGTGTAAGGAAAGCATATTGTCCATCATGAGAAACAATTTGGATAAGCACAGATATAAAAACAAAAAGACAGAAACTAGGGGGAAAACATAATGGCAAATCTGGAATTGATATTCTGCTTGCTCTTTATTCCTTCGAATCATGAATCATAGAAATCCAATATTTTCCCATCATAAGGATCCAAACTAGATAATTTGTCTCAAATGATCATTTGTCAATGACGGGTAAAAGATATAATAGGAAGTGTGCACATTAATGCAGCTTCCTAATCATCATCAACCAGACTACTACATATGCAAGTGGTAGAAATTACAATTGCAGGATGTCCACGATTTTACATTTTTTTCTTACATATTAGATTCTTGAATTATACTACAAAGACTTACGCACAAGCTGAGGCTTCAAAGTAGGGGAGAACCACAAATGCAATGGACAAGGGGGTGACAGATATCGGTGAATCAGGAGCTGCTGGAAAGGGGTTCATTTCTGGGGTGTCTCCACTCTCACTGAGCTTGAGAGGACTCCCATTTAGAAGCATGGTCCGGCTTTGGTAGTTTCCACCCTTGCTAGTTAGGTGGTATTCCTCTCTTCCCAAAGTTCCATACGCAGCTCTCCTACCAATCCATGAAAATGTCCTCTGGAGTCCATGGGCAAAGGAAGCATCTGCACGTATCTCACCTCTCTTGATTAGGAAGGCATCCAAGTCACTGACGACATCAATGTCAAACTGTGTTTTGCTATTGAAGTTGATGAAAACCATCGAAATTCCACCCTGCAGTTGTTTGACTCATTCACATGAATTCTAATTATCAACAGGTATCCTTAGTATCTACATTTTTGTATAATTCCTAGTTTTCTGATGAGGGCATTAAAATTCAGCCCATCGGCAATTTGATTCTAACTAAACATCTAAACTGCTAATATTAACATACCCTTTGTTTTGCACAATGAACATAGATTCTCAGAGATGGAGACACATTGTTCTCAACCGAAAGAACGGTTTTCCCCATGAGACGATGCCATAGCAATGCACTGGTTGAAGAAAAAGTCCACGTCAAATACAGCAAAAGAAGAATACAATAATAGCTTCCACAAGAAAGGACTAACAGATTTACTAAGGACTCTATCTTGCCTGTAAAAATCAGGATTTGGTAGAAAAGATGCAGTGTCAATGAGACCATAGCTCCCACCAATGAGAGTTTGTCTGCAGTACACTTTGGTGTTGTATTTTGCAGCCATTCCCAGCTGATCCAAGTACCTAATCAAAATTTCATACTGTATCGGTTGATTTGTCTCTCAAGTCAGGGAACCAAGAGGGTGAGAATTATTATTTATATATTACCAAAAAGAGTCTACAAATGTATTTGACACATTATCGCCACCACTGTTGTATGCACCACCTGCTTCGCTAACCCATGGACTGGATGATGGTCCATGCCTTTTGATGGTAAGTTGAATGTTCCTAAATGTAGTTTCTGCCAGTTCTAAGTACTTTGGATTTAGGATCCTATTAATGAGATGAGGATCATTACCTGAAGGAAGAAACCAAAACATCATTTGCACATGGATGCCAATTTCAAACTATTGAAAAGTTCTTATCAAAAGACAAGGATTTGCAGATAATTCTTAAATTTGAATAGAAGTATACTTTTTTTTTTGAGAAGTGACCGATAACCACCGAAATTGAATAGAAGTATACTTTAACGCAAGTGAAATGTACAATTTTTTGTTAGTTAATATCTTTCATCTGATTGAAAAATGCAGTATTTATGCTCTAATTTCCCACTTGGATACAGTAAAACAATGAAGCTTTAATAAGGAAAACTTGAGACCACTGCCACTTAGAGATTTATGTCGTACCAAATCACTAACTAGGGAGCTCCTTGGCTTACCATTGAGCAAGTTTGATGAACAAGTAAGATAAACTTAAAAAAAAGAAGGTAAAAAGAGATGAAAGTACAATAGTAAGAATTATTTTAAAGAAAACAACTCCCACTAATAGCACTTCTGCTAATTAGAGCCAGTCATAACATTTATTCGGCATTTACTTGTTAGCATGCAAATTTTCCACAAGAAAAGAAAATATCTTCCAATAAAAAAAATAGAATGTAATGAAGAGAATTAAATATCCTCTTGCCTGCTCCAAGATTGTACATGTGATGTGTCATGCCACTGATAACATTTGGCCCAGAATAATCAAGAACTTGACCATACCAGCGCTGCTCATAAAATCCTCCAGGTGCTAATAGCATTGGAAAAGAGTCTGACTCTTCATACAGCTCAACAAGCATCTCTTTGAGTTTGAGTAAGTCCTTTGTATATGCTCGAACACCAACTTTTGCACCCACACCATGACCACTCAGTTCATTTCCTAATAGAAAGAAATGATAAATGATTACTAAAGTAATCTTAAATGATTGAAAGAAAAGTATAAAAACAAGTATACGCTATTACCAAATTCCCAGGAATCCACTGGATAACCTTTTGAAATTGTATATTCTATGAAGCTGCGAGCATTACTAGAGTTCCATGCACCTTCCCAGGCTCTAGTTCGTCCTCGATGTCTCCCATGAAGGGCATTTAGGCCAAACGTTATAACTGCTCTGCAAGTATTTCACTATTACTATCAACATTCAATGCGATAAAATATGCCGCTGAAAAGAACCACTTTGATCATAAATGGCAAGGAATAGAATGCCTATAGGATCTATTAGTACTGTGAAGGAGTAAAGCCACGTGGACTGCCACGTAAACACGAGTTGGGTCCAATAAAGGGCCTTTTTAGGAGGTTGCTTGGAGGTTGCCCTAAAAACCTAGGGCTGATGGCCCTTTATTGTAGCTAACACGTGTCCACATGGACTATCCACATGGCTTTACTCTTTCATACTCTCCCTCAAGTCGAGGCCGGAATAGGTTGATGACTTACTATACTTGTGGTTCGTTGATGATGTGGCTAGATGCTCCACCATCTTCCTTTCATGCGACTGCAAATCCTCTTGCCACCTCCGTAGTCGTTGCTTCTTTGCCAACCACTAAAATTGTCGCTATTGGAGCAGCCGTCCTATCTTTGTATAACTTGGTACATTTCCTTCTCCAACTTTTTCTTCTTCAATGCGTCCTTGGTCTCTCCAGCAGACACCTAGGCCTTGAGCTCTACCATCTTCATCTTCAAGAAATGAGCCTCTACTTCTACGTTATGCATAAGGCACCAAATACGTGAGAGAGATAACTCGTTAAGTCCTCTCCTTTTCTCCTTAGGCCTTGTGTAAGGTGCCAAGGTCCTCCGAACTCCCTACGACAAGTGAAGATGCCCCAAACTCTGAGGCCTCGGTGTTGCATGGACATGTTCATGCACAAGAGGATCTCCTTATGCGTGAACTCCCCTCTTCCTTGCTCCTTCTTACTCCACCCGTAGGGTTGAATGGCCTAGATCGGTGGCTCTGATACCATGTGAAGGATGATGTGCGTGATGGTGCTTTGGCGTGGAGAAAATCCCAGCATGGAGCCTTGTGTGTGGGAGAGAGAGCCAAACAGAGAGAGTCCACACAAAAGTTAAAGAGGAGTTAAAGGAATAATGGAAATATTGTTGTATTCAACTCAAATGACAATGGTGGAATTTCTCGCTTTATGTAGAGAGATAATCCTACATCTAAAAATAGAAAAACAAAATATAGCAGTCAAAATTTCCAAAACCAATAACTCCTAATTACCCTGACAAATATCTAATTATCTATCAAATAAAGTGCCACAAGTTGGCAAAACTTAAGACTCCAAGCAACCTCCTAGGGCTGACGGACCTTTATACCCAACTCATGTCACATGGATTCTCCATGTGGCCACTGTGCCACGTGGCAATCCATGTGGCTTTACTCCTCCACAAGTACTTATTCTTCAAAACATGTATGTTTCTTACTTAAGCCTCACACAATTTTCCCACCTAGCCTAATTTCTTGAGGCTAGGGTTTTATAATAAGATTTATACGATTTCATTATTTAATTAACATCGTATCAGAGCAATGAGCATATAGCGGTTCCTTTACCACCCTTGTTTCTCCCTTCTTTTCGTTCTCTATAAGGAAAGAAGATTAGTCACTTGGAAACGTCAAGGAAAAATGCCAGCATGAAAGCTGCCCACTACCAGCAATGGTGCAACAACAGTCATACATGGCCATTAGCAGCAAGGGTATGAGACTTCCGAGGTATCCAGTAGTAGCACACAACCCTGGTACACAACCTCTAGTTGTGACATGCAACCCCAAGCACAAGCCTCAATGGTGCATAGGATTTGTCAAGTACTGCGCAATTTGTGCACATGGCTCCATGCAATACACATGATACATTTTCTGCAACCTTCAGCACACAAGTATAATCTGCATAGCACTTCATGTGATCTATGCATAATGTTTACACCATACGCATGGGTGATCCTTGTTCAATTGTAATCTTCCCTTTGTGCATTTTTTTAGTAAGAGATCCACGTGTCTGGATTTCCTTGTCCATCTGTTGAATGTCTGCAATGTAAGTTGTTGGCCACTCATCAGATGTAATAATGAACAAGATGTATTGACAATGACTATACACATGATTTTTGGAAATTAATTCAAATCCTTGTGAATGGGTGTAGGTTCTCTTAATTTAGGATGGTAGGGAAGATTGCTTCCATTACCAACCAGAAAATGGTGAATTAAGGATTCCATGGATAGTCTGGTTCGAGATCATGGTGCGCATAGCTTGCAATCATTGACTTTGATCATGCCCCCATCATTTATTCCAAACATTACACAATGATCTTGTAGAAACATAAGAACCTAAGATAACCACACAAGAAGACCAAATTTAACATGGAAAATCCCGTAGGGAAAAACCACGGTAAAGCCTTGCACTAGCACCACACGATGGCTAGGGTTTTCTCCACTAAAGAACGAAAGTGGGTGGGGCATTACATATATAGCACACTGGGTAAACACGTTCGCCCCGAGATCTGAATACCCATTTATATTACAACTCAACACTCAAAAAAATTTGCACCTTCAATGGGAGTTTAAGCTTCCACATGGCCGCGCACACTTGTTATGCTCATCACTCCTAATACCTGTAATATGAAAATGATATGCCTTAGATGGAGTATAGACACCCTCCTTCCAAATGAATCCATCTATCCCTTCACGTAGATGAAAGGCCTCCAACATCTCCATCATTCTCCCCGACTCATCCACAGATCTACATACATAGTGATCATCTTGCGCTGGGGCTGTCCACTATCCTGGCCCAATCTCCCAACATTCAGCTACCATTGCATCCTTCTCAGCCACACGGCCATAAGATCGAGGATGTAAATCCTCCAGGCAACCTCTACCACACCAGTTATCATTCCAAAAGCGAACAAGATTACTATCACTGAACTTTGGAGAAAAATTGGACCACTGGTTTTGTACCACCATAGAGACAGAAGACCAAAAGGGGGACGGTTTAGTTAGGTGCAAGATGCCCATCGGAGAATCTGTATCACCATAAGTCTTTGATCACCTCCTGCCACATGCCACTATCACCTTTAAAAATGATGGCTCCCCACTTAAGTAGGAGGGAATCACCAAATTCCCTGATTACTATCACCAAACGTATGCCCATGCCTCCCTCCTTTGGTTTACAAATAGTGCTCAATTTAACCGGTTGCATGAAATGCCCATCATGACCTGCCCCCTTCCAGAGGAAGCGTTTTCTCATCACATCCATCTTTCTATCCCTGGTGGCCTGAATATGGATAAAAGAAACATAGGCGTGGCAGAGTGGACCGAGTTCAATCGCACCAAATGTTCCCCCTTAGATAAAAGCTTGCCACACCAACCAGATAGGCGCATCAACAACTTCTCAAGGAGGTCATTCCAATCCCCATTCTTCATCATCTTGGCCCTTAAAGGAAGACCCAAATACTGAACAAGAAGAGATACCACCGTGGTCTATAGAAGCTACGAGATGGACTCCTAGAAATTGGACACCCCTCCAAAGAAAATTAAAGAAAACTTCGCCCTATTAATTTTTAATCCGAATATTTCCCCAAATATATCCACAAGGTACTTGAGGCACTCCGCCTACCTGACACCCCCTTCTATAAAAAAGTCGTATCATTCGCGTACTACAATATAGGTGTTAGCGCACAATTATTCTTCAAGGTGTACCCATGAACCAAATCACCATCACATGCTTTGAAAGTAAGCCACGCCAATGTGTCAACTACCAAGATAAACACAAGTGGTGCTAAGGGACAACCCTGCTTCACCCCTTTCTGGGGCTCAACCCACTTCTCGTAAGCCATCCATTCACCAAGGGAGAGAATGAAGACATGGTAATACATCGCTTCATCCGCTGCACCCACACCTCTGGAAACCCCCTCCTCCAAAAGATCTCCCAAAGATATAACCAAGAAATGGAATCATACGCTTTCCACCTTCCACATAAAAGCAACCTTCTTCCTTCGCACCCACCCTAAAATCATCTCCTACACCAAAATGAAAGATTCTTGCAACGAACAACCCTTCAAAAAAGCTGATTGAAAGGGGCTTATCAAACCATGCAACACATCCCTCATATGGTTTGCAAGAACCTTACCAATTACCAAGTAAATGGAATTGGATAAGGCAATAGGTCAGAAATCGAAGCATGCCATTGCACCCTACTTTTTAGGTAGAAGAAAAAGGAGAGGCCTGTTAATCTTCTCAAGACCAAAATTTCCTTTCTGAAACTTCTCAATCAACTTCATCACATCCCTTCCAACCATAGACCAAAATTCTTTGTTAAAAAGAACAAGGAACCCATCTAGTCCAAGAGGCCCCTCAGCCTTGGGACCTTTCAAGGCATTGATTACCTCCTCCTCTGCAATCAGCCTACACAATATTCTGCCATCATCCTCTCCCAGCAACAGCATATTAGAATAACATAGACGCCATCCATCCCTAGGCCCTATGCGTGACATGTCAAAAAAAATACTTGTTTGCCATCTCACACAGTTCATGAGGAGTCTCAGCTGTACAAGCATCGTAGCACAACTTGGAGATAAGATTATGCCTTCTTCTTGCACTAGCAACCCCATGAAAAAACTTCGTATTGGTGTCCCCCTCTTAACCAAAGTTGTCTTGACCGTTGATGCCAGTCAATTTCACGTTTCAATTCTTCTTGGGCAATAACACTTTGGAGCATCTTTCTTTGTTGGAGATCACCTTCAGATAAAGCCTCCACCTCGTTATCATGTAGCCTCTTCACTCCTTCCAACGCATCCATCCACTTCTATGATCTAGTGATAGCAATTGTCTTCTTATACTTAAATAAAATGTGGTGCAAACCTTTCAATTTAGAGGTGAGATTTTGTGTTGCCATACCCACGTCCACCTGGGATCTACACCACGAAGAAACCATCTCTTTGAAACCATCCTCATCAAACCATGAACGCTGAAATTTGAAGTGCATGTACTAACACCACCCCCCCCCCCCCCCCCCCCCGCGCTCTCCCATAGGATAGGAGTATGATCAGAAAACGGGCACTTTAAAGCCACCACCGAAGCCAACTGAAAGGAGCCCATTAAATCAACATCACACAAGAATCTGTCCAACCTAGACATTCGGCCATTGCCATTCCGCCAGGTGTACATGGAACCCGACACAAGATCAACCAGATCCAATTTTGCCACCAAAGTCTGGAACCCAAAGGTAGAAGAGTCAGTACAACCATCTGGCCTGTCAGCAGAGGAAAGCATAGCATTGAAATTTCCCCCAATCAACCATGTGCCCCCCTGTATCCGACTAGCAGCTTCCCTCATTTCCTCCCACGTGTGCGGTCTCCCTTTGTGAACAAGGCCCATACACACATGTAATGAATATGCTGCTGTCATCCTACACTGCTAAATTTGCATGTAATAATAAAGGAACCAAACCACACGTCTGCTAACTGTAACGAGTGCCTCTTCCACCAAATACAAAATCCTCCTAACCTCCCCATGGCCCTGACATTTTTAATATCTACTAGACCGTTCATCAGCAAAGGCTACCAAACTGAAGTCTCCTTACTATCAACATGTGTCTCCTGCAATAAACCATAGTCCACCCTCTACTCCTTCAAAACCCTGGCCAGCGACCCATGCTTGGTCTTATCGCATAACCTACGCACATTCCTCAATAGTACCTTTAACATGAGAAGGTGCAATTCCCTTTACTTTCAACTTGAGTGCGAACCACATTTAACACCTTGGCAACTACATTTTCATCCACCCTTTGAAGATTCATCGACCCACAACTTCTCAGATTGCATCTCCCCCAACTACCTGCTCCACCACCCTCCTTTGTTGAAGACCCCACCTCATAGGCCATACCCTCCTTTACCTTAAATGTTAACTCACACGTGTTCTCCTGAGCCTCCTCATCCCCCCATGATGCACGCTATTGTTGGTACCCTCCTCACGCACAACCTTGGGACCAGAGTCCCTTGCACCCTCTGATGTAGCCACCTACTCTTCGTTCGCATCCACAGAGAGGACCTTCCTCTTCTTTTGACCACCGCTACCCCCCAGCATCTCCTCACAACGCACTTATCTCCATTGCATCTCATCCTCCATATGTCGTTCCTTGTCCTTCCACTCCATCGCCGGTTTAGTTGGATGAACCAGTTGGATCTCAACTTGGATATGAAGCAGCCAAGATGACCCACCACACCTTAAGATGACTCTATCAAGGAAAAAGCCATCGTGCCTCAAGATCGCTTCAACCTGCACCACGCTACTATCACCCTCATTCAAGCCGACCACAACCCCATCCTTCAAAGAACCAAAACCAACCACGACATGGGCCACCACAACTGTCGACTGAAGATGCAATGACAAGCCATGGATACAGACGGTCCCGCATCAAACAAACGCCCCCCAGGGAGGCCGATCACGCAATGCACCATCAAAGGGGGAAACAAGTCTCCAAAGAACAAATAGATCGCCCAAACTCAACGATCTAAATTACAACTTCTCCACATCTGCCTCACTCAGACCAAAAGCCAAAAACCGAGAGAGGCACACAACACTGAAACCTTCCACATCGACGAAGAGAGGGATAGAGTTTACTACCTCCGAAGCTTCTCGATAAAGGGGGATCCACACATGACCTCGCCTGTCAATGCTCCCTGGAGCAAGGTCTCCGCCGTCAACACCTCGGGAGACAAGGGGACTTCAACGTCGAGCGATGGAGATGGAGGTGGTGGTGAGTTTCCCCTTGCAACAATTCAATCAACACCGACCCGATCGTAGTGTTCTCTACGCACCGTCTCCTTCCCTAGGGCACACACATGGAAACCCATGTTAGGGTTTTGGCGCTCTCTCTACATGTCTCTAGGGTTCCCATGCCCCCCATGAGGACCTGACCACATCTTCTTGCAGGAGTTTCACCTATGCCCTAACCCCTACAAGCAAGATAGACGATGGCATTTCTACAATCCATCACCAAGTGCCCCCTCTCCCAACACCAATAACACAAGATACTCGACCGCCCTCCTCCATGCTCCCCCCTACGAGAACGCCCATCCCCCAAATCACCGTAGAACCTCCGACCATCTCCACCAGACCATCCCCACGACCATCAACTACCCCTTCTCCAAGAACCACCCTTGTCGTCTCTCCCCATCCTCCTCCTTCCAAGAAGGAACACCATATGTTGCTTGTCCTTTATGTGGCTTTGAAGATGATGATGTTAGACATTTGTTTGGTGTATGTCTTGTTTCAAATGAGGTTTAGTGCTGAACTTTATCCTCCTCAATGCCAACGTGGGATGAATTATGGAAGCAGTTTGTTGACTCCTCCAAGCCTCGGGTCTGCATGGCAGTAGTTTTGTGGGTGCTTTGGAGAGCCAGGAATGTAGTTTTTAATGGTGGGAGGGAATGGGTGGAAAATATCTATATTGATGTGAACTCTACGAGTTTATGGCTCTCAACTTTGCAATTGCATTTTCTTTTCATTAATAAATCTGGACAGGTACTATCCTTAGTAGTGATCCTTTCTTTCTCTCAAAAAAAAAACTCAACACTCCCCTTCAAGTTGGACATGGATGTCAATCTTGACCAACTTGCTATCATTTTACTCAAATTACATCGTAGCAAGTCCTTAAGTGAAGACATCAGCAACCTTATCACTGAACTGAAATAAGAAAGAGTTCATCAATGTCAATCTTTTCTCGTATAAAGTGTCAATGCTAAAAAGCTATCAAAAAAACAATTAAAACAGGCTTTCATAATCAAAAACATAAAAATTTGGTAGAGTGGTGAATTTTAAAAGCAATTGGTTGCTTGTTTGAATTGATTAACACCATTTTACTCAAAGTGTTGGTGTTCTGATTTTCAAGTCCAAACTTCTATCTGAATTTCAAAAATCAATTCCCGACACCACAAACCTCCTAAATTCGTGAAATTTCACCCAAAAGTTTCAAATTAAGTCAAGAACATCTATTCCAAATTTCAGAGCATTTGGACTTGTAGAAAATTTTTAAAAATTCACGAACCAAGGGAGTCATCTCCTGTGATTTAATTATTTTGTTACTGTTAGCAAATTTTAGGAATTGTTCTACTTGTCCAATTCCTATGAAATTTAGCTTTCTGGAATCCTTGGAAAATACTACACAACATATAAAATCACAAAAATTTTTGGTGGCTGGTGGTATTACTAAAAAGTTCAAAATACCCACTGGTATCATTTTTGAATTGTGACACCAATACAAAGAAAAATCCCAAAAAAATATCAAACGAATTCCTAAAATCAGGAAAAAATATTTTTTGAAATCCTTCTTTGCCTTGCCTTCTAGTAGTGGTGTTTCTTGCTTTATTTGGACTATTACTGAACAAGAAAAGCCTGAAAAAATTCACTAATAGTAAATTTTCTGCTTACGATTCAATTCAATTAGGATTTCTTGTCATTCTTAGCCTCACAATCTATAAAAGAAATATATCCTCACCAATACAACTTATTTTCCTTGTGACTATGGAATTCAAATTTGTTTGAAAATATAACAAGACAACCCTAAAATACACTAAGCAATATCAAACCCTAAAGGGCAGGAAAAACAACAAAAGATTGTGTGACAACTTCTTGACTTGATATTGGATTCACTCCATCCAATCCGCACACACTCCAAAAAAAAAAGAAATAACTGGGCATCAACCAAATCAACGCCCTTCACATTCCCACACACATTCAAGTACCCAAGCCTAATTAAAACTAGTTACTTGACCACCTAAGGACTTCATCAAAACTAGGCTTGATATTCATGATTTAAGGATCATTAATCGCTCCTAATTCCCTTAGAAAATATGGCAACAGACTTAGAGGGAAGTCAAACGACGGGTAAAGGGTTTACACCAGCCCCTGGTGATTTTCTCAGGACATGCTTGGGCCCAAGCCACCTCTTTAGTCTAGCCAGTTGATCTTTATGAGGTGGGTTCACTTATTGATCCCTTACTTACCAGGTTCCCAAATCTTACTTTTTCATAAGAGTCAACATTAAGGCAGATTCAGGCTTGTTTGCTTGTTTGCACACTTCTCATCTCTTCTCTTCTCTTCTCCTCCCCTCTCCTTCCAGTGTATGCATGGGTGAAGGTCCCAGAATCCACATCTTAATGGACTAATTGATTTCGCCCCACGCACAAAAAGATCCCTGTTTTCTTCTTTGCATCATCCCTCTGCTTCAAATATGGAAAACATACAAAATCAGTCCACAAACCCCACCGCTTCCGCTTCCACCTCTCAACCTGACCCTAACCCTAACGTACAAAACTCATCAACTAACTCGCATGTTGACCTTCCCATCTCTAAATTCTCGAGTTTGGAGCTGACTCAAAACCCAAAACAGCTAAGGAAAATTCAAAATCTAAATCCTAATCCCCTATTCATGATGGTTGACCAATTGGCTCGACTTCAACTTAATCAACAGCAATTGGCTAGGACAGTTACGAACCTACATAACCAAAGACCAGGTCAGCCACTCAGGAAAACTCTTGTACCACTTAAGGATTTTTATGATCCTTCCAACTACGAAGAGAGACCCGAGGTGGTTATACCCAAAGGGGATTTTGAAATTAAACCCATCTCGAACCTAATTAAACACTTTTATAGTCTACCGAGAGAGGACCCTTTTAGCCACCTCGAGGAGCTGACTGTCCTCGCTTAAACTACCCATTCCCGCAATGTGTGGGGAGAATTGTGGCTTATGAGACTTTTCCCTCTCTCATTAAAAGACAAGGCATCTTATTAACTCAGGACCTATCACCACCTAACCCCAATTAAAAAGCACTTTTCTAAAAAAGAAAATTTCGATCGGTCATACAAATGCTTTAAGACGATCAATTACAACCTTTCAACAAAAATCTGGTGAACCTCTCCACGAGTCTTGAGAGAGATTTCAAGAATTATAGTTCAAAAATGGAAGAAAAGCTGACCCAAAAACAGGCTCCTTACCCAAATCCCCCTAACCTTCTGAGGAGAGAAAATCTACACAATATTGGTGCTACTGCTGAATAGCAATATTCACCTGAATTTTCACAAACTTTGACTGGGAATTATAGTTACATAGATCAAAATCTTCTGAACCCCATTGAAAACATCTCCACTCTCCCGGAGCAATTTAGAAATCCCTCCAACTCATATAATCAAAATTGGAGGAGCAATCTGAACTTCTCCTAGAAAGCCCCAAATCAAGTTCCGTTCCCTAACAAAACCAATTTGGGATTTAAGGGAAAAACATGTATCAACCTGGGCCATCTTAAGAGGCTATTAATACTCAAGTCATGAAAACTTTACGGGGCATGCAAAATCAAATGATAGAAGTGACCCATATGGTCACTAATCTGCAAAATCAAGTCAAGGTCACTCCTGATCATAAACCTACTGGAAATCTGCCCTCACAACCCATGCCCAACCCTAATAATCAAGGGAACCAGCATCAAAGTGGGTTTCCCAATCAACCAATCTACCCAGCACCTCAGCACCCACCAGGCTTCAACCAAAACCAAGTTTCCTGGCCTCCTCCCAAAAACAACCATACTACAAATGCAGTAACTCTAAGAAACGGGAAAACTACCCAAGATCCCTTGTCTACTCAAGAAACCCAGTTCAGAGAAAAGCATATCAACTCTTCTCCCTCTTCCACCTTTCCCTCTAACCCTGTTCAGGAACCTTCAACTGCAAAACAGGGCAATCCCATACCTTTTCCACAAGCCCTTCACTCCACACAATAAGAAAAAGAAATCCGAGCCCACTGATAAGGAATTGATGGATCTTTTCGGGCAAGTAGAAATAAACATCCCTCTCCTTGATGCAATAAAATGAGAAATTTTTGAAAGATTTATGCACTCCCAAAAGGCAATCAAGAAATCTAGGAAAGGTGATCCTTCCAAAGACAGCTAGCTTAGTTATGCAGAGCAAACTACCTCTAAAAAAGAAAGATCCAAGCGCTCCCTTGATTCAAGTACTTATCAATGACACTTCCTTTGATCGCGCCCTCTTGGATCTCGATGCCTCAATTAATCATATGCCCACTATTATATTCGAAGAATTTAAGATCGATAAATCAAAACCTGTCGAGGTTACACTTCAATTAGCTAACCGATCTACAATAAAACCAAAAGAGATAGTTGAGGATGTGATTGTCCAAGTCCAAAATTTTCTATTTGCTATAGACTTTTTGGTCTTGGACATAGAAGTACCAGAAGCACTGAAGAATGCCCCCATAATTCTTGGAAGACCATTTTTAGCCACTACTAAAGCAAATATTGATTGTAATTCAGGAAAAATGAAAATTATGTGCGGTGGCAAATCTGTTACCCTAGATATTTTTCAAGCCTCTAAGAGATTCCAAGAACCAAATTTCTTTGACAACATAGATTCTGAAATTGACAATTTAGTGGAGGAAATAATGCAAATTTCACAAGTGGGATCTTGCTTTGCAGTTAACACGGTTCCTAAACCATCTTCTAATTTAACCCACCTTCCAACCCTAACCACACCATCAGCACCTGACTCTTCAGCTAACTCTCTCTCCCTTCACCCATGGACCAAAAAGCAGAAATCATTTCGGAGCCAGGCCTACAACTAGAGTTGAAACCTTTGCCCGACTCCCCTAAATATGTTTTCCTAAGACCTAATCAAACAAAGCCCCACTGGGGCCCAAGAAGATAAGCTTCTCCAGCTTCTTGGTAAAAATCGAAAGGCTATTGGTTAGATCCTTTTTGACCTTAAGAGTATCAATCCGTCCTATTATACTCAGAATATATCTTGAGGACAAATCTCGCCCCTCCTGCTAACCACAAAGGCATTTAAATCCCAATATGCAAGAGGTGGTGAAAAAGGAGATTATTAAATGGCTGGATGCTAATATCATTTACCCCATTTCTAGCAACCCCTGGGTTAGTCCCATGCAAGTAGGGCATAAAAAAGGTGAACCATTGTCACAAATGAACATGGGGAAAATATAGCCACTCGGACTGCTTCTTCTTGGCATGTGTGCATTGACTATTGCAAATTAAACACCACCACCAAGAAGGAGCATTTTCCGCTTCCATTTATTGATCAAATCTTGGGGCGGCTAGCCGGACGTGATTAGTATTGCTTTCTCGATGGTTATTCCGACGATAATCAAGTCGTGGTTCATCCTGAGGATAAAGAAAAAACTACATTCACCTGCCCCTTCAAAACCTTTGCTTTCCGAAGGATGCCCTTTGGTTTATGCAACGCACATGCAACTTTTCAAAGGTGTATGCTTGCTATATTTTCAGATCTGATAGGCGAATGTTTAGAAGTTTTTATGGATGACTTCTCTGCTTTTGGAGATTCCTTTGATTTATGTCTTAAAAATCTTGAAAGGACACTCTAGAAATGTATACATGTCAATATTGTCTCAGTTGGGAGAAAAGTCATTTCATGGTCCAGGAAGGCATCGTCTTGGGCCATGTCATCTCTAAAAAGGGAATTGCGGTAGATCGTGCCAAAATTGATGCTATCTCTAGACTCCCATCGCCCACCTCTATAAAACAGATCCGATCTTTCTTGGGGCATGTGAGCTTCTACCGTCGTTTCATCAAGTACTCCCAAATCTCCAAGCCCTTAAGTCAATTACTCACCAAAGACCAACCTTTTGGCTTCATGGAACAATGCCTGGAGAGTTCTAATTGGTTGAAGAAGTCCCAGAGGCACCGATTTTACAGGACCTGACTGGAACCATCCCTTTGAGTTAATGACAGATGCCTCTAATTTTGCTGTGGGGGTCGTTCTACAGCAACGTATTGACAAAAAGCCCGTTGTGATCTATTACGCCAGTAAAATCCTTGATGATACACAACAAAATTACACAGTAACTGAAAAAGAACTTGCTATCGTTTTCGCCTTAGAAAAATTTCGCGCATATCTATTGGGGTTACATGTTATCATTTATACCAACCACTCAGCACTTAAATATCTGCTGAACAAGAAAGATGCGAACCGCACCTTATTCGTTGGATCCTTCTACTCGAGGAATTTGACCTGAAAATCAAGGATAAGACGAGGTCGCAAAATGTGGTGGCCGATCATCTCTCGTCTTATGACGAATGACATCTTTATCGCTCTAGATGTTTTCCCTGATGAGACTATTTTAGCTGCCAATACCCTCCCCTTGTTTGCACTGATTGCAAACTACCTAGCAACAGAACGAACCCCTTCCGATTGGCCAAAAATCAAGCGGGATAAGTTCTTTGTTGACATTAAATATTATTTCTGGGAGGAGCCTGACCTTTTCCGCATCTACGCTAATCAGGTCATTCGACGGTGTGTTTCTAAATTAGCATTTCGTGACATTTCGACACACTGTCACTCAATGGCCTATGGCGATCATTTCTTGGGCAAGAAAACTGCAGCTAAAATCCTTACTTCTACATTCTTTTGGCCCATATGTTCACTCTTTTGTTCGGTCCTATGTCCGTTACCAAAGCATCGGCAACATGTCTAGAAGGATATGATGCCCCTTAATCTGATATGAGAGGTTGAAATTTTTTATGTATGAGCATCGACTTCATGAGACCATTCATCAACTCTTGTGAGTATTTTTATATACTAATCGCAATCGACTATGCATTAAAATGGATTGAAGCAATACTCACGCACCAATCATCATAAGGTAGTGTTGACTTCATCAAGAAAAACATTTTTTCAAGATTCGACATCCCTAAAGTCATCATCAGTGACGGAGGATCACATTTCACTCTCAATTTCATCTCCTCTTATCTAAAAACGGGGTTAATCATAAAATTTTCACTTCTTATCACCCCCAAACAAATGGCCAAGTAGAAGTCTTTCACCAGGAGATTAAAAACATTTTGCAAAAGATGATTAGGCCCGATCACAAAGACTAGTCCAATAACAGAATTGGAAGAATTGTGCAATTTCTCATATGAAAATGCATGGATTTATAAAGACCAAACAAAGAAATTTCACGATAAATATATCATTCAAAAATATTTTAACATCAATAAGAGCGTTTGGCTTTTTGATGCACGCTTACGCATTTTTGTTGGAAAATTAAAATCCAAGTGGACCGACCCATTTATTGTCCTTAAGACATATCTATATGGCACAGTTGACTTTTTTGACCCTAAAACAAATACTACATTTCAAGTCAACTGCCAACGATTAAAGCCCTACCTGGATAATTCCCCGAATCTCCCATCAGAATCTCTTGATTAAACCGACTTACCAACTCATGATCATTGATACACTTCACGCCCGACTGAATGGCGTAAATGATAGTACTAGATGAGAGGTAACCCATCATTTTTTCCACTTTTTGTTTTTCCTTTTTCTTTTTTTCAAAGGTTTTGACTAACCTGAATCAGACCACCTTCACTAAGGTGATTTCTTTTCCCTTTTTACTACATGAGTACATTATATATCTTAAGCATAGGGGGGTATTTTTAAATTTTAACGATCAATTCAGGATTTTCAAGACCTAAAAACATTTAAATATTTGTTTCCTTTTTACATGCATACCAATAAAAATAAAAATTTTTGAAAACTTATTGAATAAATTTTGAAATCGGGACCTAAGCTGAAGATTCATTTTAAGGTACAATGGAATTTTATCTTTAACAAACTATGGACAAGAATGTGGATCCAAATTTTAGAATTTGTGGGTCTATTTTTAGACTACATCAAGTAACTTTCTCTAAATTCCGCCAAAACTCATGATGATTCAGGTGCTTAGTCCCTTTTTATGACCTAGAAATTATTGGCTTAGTTTCCGACCCAAAAACTTACATCTCTTGCAAAATTTTTGTGTCAATTTCATACACAAAGCCAACACCTAAAAATAACTAGAAAAATTAGAAAAGCTCCTTGTTTAGTCATAGTGAAATTCTAAGCAGATGATTCGTTTGAGTTCCCACTGTCGAGGAGGAAAATGCTTCTTTTGAGAACGTGATGTCAACATGTTAGCACCTCGGTGCTACTCTATATCTATATTTCATATCTTTAGAAGTAACATTAAAGCAGATTTTGCAGCTCAAGTGCTTTTGATTGTGTTCTACCCATAGTATCAGAGCAAGAGCTTGAGTTCGCTTGGAGCATCCCTTCACACCGTATTGTATTTTGGGGTTGTGAGCCCCTGATTGGTGTCTTGGACAGTACTATCTCCAAGTGATGGCACCACAGCCCCTCAAAGATTGGTAACGGGAATGATGATCCCAACACATCTTTCATAGGATTAAGGAAGAATAAGCATGGGGGAGAAAAAAAATCAAAAGAACACGACCTTATAAATGTTGACATCCACAAACACTGAAACAAGGTTTTAAAAGATTATGAGAGTTGCAAGTCAAATTCAACAGCCAAAGAAATCCTAACTGCAAAACAATTTCGGGTCGGTTGAATTATCAAGGAGTTAACTTGTGAATTTTTAAAGTATCCCAATTCATCTAATTTTTTTATCCAAAGATGAATTCCGATGTTTTATCCTTAACAAATCCCATACCTTCTATGTTTTTAATCAACCAAGGTTACGTAATCTTCTCCTCAAAAGTAAAACAAAATTAGTCTTTCTCAAAAACCTGATTTGTGAAAATATTTTGCTAAGAGACTAGCAAAAGATAAGCATGGCTAAAACTGATCTCTCTTAGGATTTTACCTCCGCAAATGAGTTTTCGAGTTGCGTTTAGGCATCATTTAAGATAGGCATGCATTGCATTATTTTTGTATTTTTGACATGTTTGTTTGAGTGTTAGGGATGAACAAATAGCCAGATCCCTAAAACCCTAGCACTTAAGAAGGTAACAGATGAAAGAGAAGCTTATTCTAGCTAAACCCTAGCTGAAACCAACTCATCATAGCTGGATTCCAGCCCAACTGGGTTAGGTTTAGCTCTCTCTAGCTCCATTCAGCTCATCTTAGTTGGATGGTAGCTCAGGGTAGCTTAACTCAGCTCAACTTAGTTGAGTCTAGCTTATCATATCTCCAATCAGTTCACTAGGGGCATAAGCTAGCTCAACTTAGTTGACTTGAGTTCACTTCAACTCCAGCCTAGCTCTTCCCAGTTCCACTCAGCTCATGGCAGCTAAACTCCCTCTAGTTTAGCTACTACCTGTCAACTTAATACCTAAGTTAGCTCAAGAATTCCCAACAAAAGTAGGTCCAGCTCAACCCAACTTCAGATAAGTTGAGACCAGCTCAACTTAGCTCTACTATTCAAGCTTAGTTGCTAGCAAAAGAATTAGCTAACTTAGTTGAGTAGCTGAACTCTTGAGAAGACCACTTCAACCTTCATCAACTCCAGACTACCTCCAGTCAGCTCCGCATCACTTCACCTCAGCTCCTCCACTACTACCCTACTAGCTTAAGCTAGCTTAGCTAGCTTAGCTCAACTCATCAGCATCTCCTCTACTATGGCCATCCACCCTAGTAGCTCCACCAAAAACCACCACTTCTCCCTCTTCTTGGCGCCATTTTGAACCAACCACCACCACCTTCGCACCCTTTCCTTTTGGCGCCAATTGAGGCAACTTTTCACCACATAACCACCACCTATAACCACCTCCTCCTTGGCGCCAACACATACCCACTCTTCACCACATAACCACCACCTACAACTACCCCTCTTTGGCACCAAAACTCCCTTTTAATCCTAACCCTCCTCGCCACCTTAAACCACATCTAAGCCCTCCAAAGTTGGCACTAACCAGACCCCTTCTAGAAAGCCCTCCTTTTGGTGCCAACTATGACCACAACCACCACCAGGACGCCACCCTTTCATCCCTTAACTTCCCCCTTCAAACCCTTTGAGTTGGCGCCAATCATCCATGGCCATAGATCATACAACCAACCCTTCAAAATCCATCTTGGCCATCCACATCATCCACGCCAACCATTCCCTTACCTACACTATAAATCCATCCCATAACCACCACATTGAACTAATCCTTGGCCACATGATTGAAAGCATACCTCCACTTACACCACCATATCCAACAACCAAGGAGGAGAGAATAAGAAGATTAGGGGGCAACCACTCGCCCCCTTGGTGCCTTCCTTCCCCTCTCTACTTCTACCTTGTGTCCACACCAACAAGGAGGTCATTTCAACCAAGGAGACGCCAGGCAGAGGAGGAAAGCATAGGGTCTTCCACGTCCACCCTAAGGAGGAGATTTGAGAGTGGAAATCTTCCACTCTAGGAGGAGCAAGGCACGCCCCATCCAGGGTTTGCCAAGGAGGAGAATTTTCATCTACTTGGAGTACTTCAAGGAAGGAGTTAGAAGACCCTTTCTAAGCCCAGGAGCAGCTGAGCTTGGAGCAAAATTTCCTTCCTCATCATCATCATGAGGACTGTTTATTTCTTTTGTATTTTTATAGTAGAAGCATTCGACTACAAGATTTTTTGTAAAACAATTTTCTCCTCGATATAAGTTTCCTTCCAAATTCATGTTGCAATTTATATTTATGTTTTCCTTTAGCTAGTGCACTCACATTCTCTTTCTAATTATCTTAGGTCTTCACGTACCTAGGGTGAGCTTAGAGAGAGATTTTTCCTGCCACTTAGATAATTGTGTTAGGTGTAATTTTGTTTCATTTCATATTGCCCATTATTTCTAAAACCCACAAAAAATTATATATTCAAAAAATACAAAAAGAAAGTTGATTTTCGTCTTTCAAGCTAGAGATTTCTAAATTGCATTTCCACCTCCCTTGAGACGACTCGACTACTCTCGGAGTACTCGGTAATTACAAATTTTAAAAGCGATTGAATTTGCATGTTACGACCAAAAACCTAATTTTAACAAATCACGCTTTTTCGCTATCAACGATCTTATGTGCTAGAAGTTGTGAAGGAGACCACGCCTCTTATGCATGGGATACCCCTAACATGAGAGGGCTTATCTCAACATGTACCCAAGTTTTTTGTTAAAAAGTCCCCTAAATTCCTACATTGGGTTTTCGTGCGCATACCAGTGCATGTGGCCATGGTGGATGATAATTTGTCAATCACCTCAAAGGCAAAGATCTTGGTACAAGGCACCACCATCAAATTGCTATACACTAACTGGTTAGATTTGCTATGGGTTCCTCCACGCGAAAGAAGCCCCAATCTGACCAGTTTGATATCTCTAACCGATTGGCGCTGCCCGAGTTGTCCACTGAACTACGCGAATGTCTCCAACATAAAGGAGATGTCCCACAAACAAATATCTCCATGAGTATGACTTCCTTGGAGATCAACACAGCCGCCAAAATAAACCTTGCACCAGTAAAAACATCGCAAACCATGAAAATGGTCTCAACGCAATAGCAGAGAACCTCAACTCGCACAACTATCAGTATTTAATATCCTTCTTTGGTGCCTTTCATTGTTATGCCTATTTGCTTAAGTCTCGGAGAATGATCTACTTTTAGTGGGTTATGGATAAGGGTGACTAGACACTCGATTACTTTTGGGTCCTAGTTAACACAAGTTTCAAGGATAAAACTTTCTTTTAGTGAGTTATAATTTAACAAACCAAACCAATTATCAAATATCTTCTCAAGCACTAGACCTCGAAATGAACTTAAGGCCATTAACTGTGCACAAATCGGAGCCGTGTGAATAAAAATGGGTGATCGCAATGAATACCTACGTGTTTTTCCTTTATGTAATCCGAATCTTGAATTGACAATTCGAAAATAGTTAGTTTTCCACTGTCACGAGGATACCAATGGTATGTTTCGCGTAGGGAGCAAACCCCAGATATGTAAGATGCACATAAATCTTTATGCAATTTGCTTTAGGAACCGTACTACGCAAATGACCTCCAATTTTAAATCCACGAATTTTATCGAATTCCTTGTCTCATAACAATTCCAACAATATGTGTTTCACAGGAATCGAAGTCAATGACAGTAATGAGAGTGCTCTTAGTTATGGAAAGTGAAAAAAAATAAAAATATAAATTACAAACCTAATCCCAACTCCTTCCCAATCACTTTTCCTAAACCTAACCCCTCGCTAACTTCTCTCTCCGCTCCTTTAAAAATACCCAAGCAAACTTTTTTTCCCCACCACGTAAACAACAAATCTAATATTACCACCCCCTTCCTTCCCCTTGCACATGATAGAGAGAGATGAGGGAGAGACACAAGAGATAGAACGAAAGTAGGAGTCGAGGTGAGCAGCTGAAGAAGGCATGTGGCGATGCTAGCGTGCGATGCAAGGGCAGTGACGACATCAAGGTGAGTCTTCTCTCCTTTTTCGTGCATGCATGGAGAGGTTGAGAGAGAGCAATGTAAGCGAAAGGGACAGGGAATGAAACAAGGAACGAAAGAGAAAGGGAGCGAGCGAGCAAGAGAGTGGAAAAATCAGTGCGAGGGGGGGCGCCAACACTAACTCCACCCTTGTGTGCATGGGTGCACACAGCAAGGGATGTAGAGAGAAGATTAGTGGGAAGAAAGAGAAAGGACTGCAGTGGAGGGTCGACGAACGATTAAAGGCCGAATCACGAGTGGTCAGACGATGATTTAACAAAGGACAATGATGGGTTCACGTCGATATCGAGGAAGAACAAATTGGGGGGGAGGGGGAGAGGATTCAAGGGGTGCAAAAATTGTATGTTAAAAATTTAAAGTTTCGATTAGTTTATTCCAACCTCTTTGTAAAGGAAATTATTGTCTTATTTATGATCTAATGATCAAAATTGTTTCACACAGATTGAGGCCATCTGTACAGTTGGATCGAATGAAATTCAATCCAATTTTCGAGGCATTATTTAAAGGGCATGTTCGCATGTGATAGCTCGAACAGAAGTCGTGCGCATGTGCTCACACGTACTTGAGGTAGAATGCCGCCTCTTATTATAATTGTGTTCTCTTACATGCCCACACATTTTTCCTTGAAACCATGCACATACGATGAGCGATTATCTGCTTTGATTAGGTTCTTTCTTAAAATTAATGCCTTATTCACATATCCTTACTCATACTTCTTAATGTGTGTGGGAATGAATGATTAAATATTAATGCTGGACCATTATGATTATCTGTTAGATTAAAGATGATTAATTACAAATTATTAGATTTTTCGTGATTGGATGAATTATGAAATGCTTAAATATACTAGATGTGGCCCTATTATCGTATGTATGAAATGAGTTTGATTGGGAAAAATAAGTACTTCAATAAACATGGAAATGATGTGACCTAAACCTCTTAGTGAATTAGAATTCAAGAAATAAAAATATTAAGAAATTATGTCATAAATGATCTAATAATGATTCTATGGGATAAATATGGAGTTGTTCAATAAAGACTAATACCAAATGGTTGCCCAGGTCATTGGTTAGTCAATGATCATCTGTAGCCAAGGAGTAGCACACCTTCCTACAACTTACGCCTATAGCCAAGTCGGGTGCAATCTCAATGTTTCTTTTGCACCGGACGTTGAGTGTTCCATCCATTGGTGTCGCAGGTAGAAGAGTTATCTAGGTTAGACAACACCTTACACCTATGATGTAGCCATCCCCAAGTTTGTTTTGAAGTCGTATGCCAATCACATCAAACATCGATCATGTCCTACATTGTAGGTCCTCAAGGCAAGCAAGACACTGCTGGCCTCGGTTGAGTCGAATCTAAGGGGCCTTATAGGTAAAAATGAATCCAAATCTATAACTCAAAATTCTAATAGAATAAGATGATAACTAGTTGACAAAATAATAAATGAACAAATGTTTTAAACGTCAACCAATCAATGTTGCTATACTTAAACAATTAATTAAACCCTGCCATGCATTCCTATTGACCTACTACCTTTTATTTTTGTTCTTTTGTGTTCCCAGCTATCCTATTATTTATATTGATGTCTATTCTAGTTGTTTATAATCAGTTGTCTAGATTTAGATACGTTCTACTAGAAGTTTTCTCATTAACCTAATTTCAAACGTGGGTGAACCATCCCAAGCACAGGCGACGGTTGAAAGAGTTTTTGGAGCAGGGTGTGGACCAGTGATTTGCGAGATTATCAGTTACTTAGTACCCCTTGCAAAAGTAGTTATTTCCTTATTTTCTTCGTGATGTGATAAACTAGGAGATTCTCCTTAGTGTACTTTTACTTTCTTCTTGGATATAAGCCTAACATTTTATATTTAGTTTCCGCACTTTATATTTTGGTTAGTTATTCATTTGATTTTGATATGCTTCTCATTTTTAGGTGTGTTGGGCACTCAGTATAAGGGTTTGGAATCTGTGACCTAACATCGCAAGGTGTCGGGTTGCCACACAGGATCCTTCAATTCGTATATGTGTACAAAGTCCTCAGTGATTATGGATTGAAATCTGCTCTAATGCCATGTAGAAACACGAGAACACAAGATAGCCACACAAGAAATGATTTTTGAAAATCTGTATGGAAAAACCATGACAGTGCCTTGCCCTAACACCACACAACAGCTAGGGTTTTCTCCACTAAAGAATAAAAGTGGGTGGGGGCATTACATATATAGCACACTGGTAAAGGAGCCCATCCTAAGATCTGAATACCCATTTACAATACAACTTAATATATCCCAACTTTTGTCACTTCTCTTCAATATAAGCAAGTTAGAACAAATGAGTCTAAGTCTTATTCCATAGCCCTACCTCTCAATGTATAGAGATGGGAAATTTTCATAAATTCTCCTCGGAGAAATAGAAAATGTTACAACTCAAGAAATAACAAAGTACACATCAATGACTTAAGACCATAGGGATTAACACTCCCCCTTAAGCTAGAGTATAAATATCAATCATGCTCAGCTTAGAACAGCAAATATCAAAGGATGATCGGGCCAGCACCTTGGTGAAGATCTCTATTATCTAGTCAATAGAAGAGACATGAGTGGTAAGATGAGACCTCTCTAAATCAAGTCTTGTGTGTAATGACAGTCAACCTTCACATGCTTGATCCACTAATGAAACATCGAGTTGTTGGCAATGTAAGTAGCTACCTTATTATCACACCTCATCTCCATAGGTACATCGATAGGAACATGCAAGTCTACAAGGAAAGATCTCACCCACATCATCTCGGGCACAGTGTATGCCATAGCCTTATATTTTGATGTTGCACTAGACCTGGAGACAGTTTCCTATTTCTTACTCTTCTAAGTCTTCCTGCCACATCGATGCAGAATCCAGAAGTGAATTTCCTGTCTGCCAAACATCCTGCATAGTCTGCTTCCAAGTAGGACACTCATAGAGGTCCCTTTAGTGAATAAGACCCCTCTCCCTAGTGCTTTCTTCAGGTACCTTAACACCATCATTGCAGTAACGCAATGCTACCTAGTAGGCCTATCCAATGACTAGCTCAATTTCCCAACAGCCAGGGAAAAATAATGTCTAGTAATGGTCAAATACAGAAGCTTGACTACTAGACCTCTATACTGCCAACTATCCATTGTCTCAGCCTCCTCATCATGCAAGTGCAACTTGGGATCCATAGGGATATTAGCTACCTTTGCTCCTAGCATGCCCATGTCCTGTAGTAAGTCAAGTGCATACTTTCTTTGGAAAACAAAACCTTTATTGCTTCGTTCCACCTCTATTCGAAGAAAGTACCTAAGGACAAAGATCCCGTATAAAAAAATTGGTCACTAAACTCTTCTTGACCTCAACAATACCATGGCCATCATTCCCAGTAGAAATGATATCATCCACGTAGATTAGGAGTGCCACCACACCCTATGCCGAGCTTCTGACAAATAAGGAATGGTCTGAAGAAGACCTCCGGAAGCTTAGCATCTCAACAACCTCTGACTTATGGAACCATACCCTAAGGCTTTGCTTCAGACCATAGATCACCTTGCGTAGTGACACACTCAAGAACACTTCCCTTGAATCTCCTAGCCAAGAGGTTGCTACATGTAAACTTCCTGCAAGTCACCAAATAGGAAAGTATTTTTGACATCAAACTGGTGGAGAGGTCAGTCATTCTGCATTGCAACAGAAACCAAGATGCGAACAATGGGAAGTCACGCCACTAGAGAGAATGTGTCAAAGAAATCCAACTCATATGTCTAAGTGAACCCCTTGGCCACAAGGTGAGCTTTATGTCTGGCGATTGTCCTGTCGAGATTATACTTGATGGTAAACACCCATCAGCACCCAACAACAGAAGCTCCTAAAGTTAGGTCAGCAAGCTCCCAAGTGATATGGGAGCAACAAGCAGTCATCTCATCCTCCATGGCCTAGTGACACTTAGGATCAAGCAAGGCCTGCTGATGACTAGCCGGAATGGACGTGGCAGAGAGAGCATGGAAGAATTTGCTATAGGCCCCCTCTTAAAAATGCAGTGGACATGGCATGTGATTTAAGATATCTAGCACAACTCTGTGGGGCCTTGCGGACTGCAATGGAAATATCCAAATCATTTGCCGCAGGAAGCTCCGACTCAATACTAAGTATAGCTTCACCACTGTCATCCTATAGACACCTATATCACTATGCACAATCTCATCTGTATGTAAATCACCTGTGCTTACCTGAGGTAGAAGAGGAGCTAGTATAAAGGAAGAGGTGTGCTATCGATATGTAACAGGCAGTCAAAAGTGATAGGTGAAGCCTAAAACCTAGTAGACTCTAAGGAAATAAGCTTAGAGGGTAATGGCTCAGAGGGTGGTGACACATCGATTAGTATGGCCTCTAGGGGCATATAAGGAATAGGCATAGGTGCCTAAACAACCTTAAGAAAGAGACTCCGCAATGCAATGATAAAGTACAGGATAGACTCGTGGAAAGTGACATCTGCACTCACATAGTGTCTATGTATAAGGGGATCATAACAACATTACCCTTTCTGAGTATGATAATATCCTAGGAAAGCACATTTCACAACTCTAGGAGCAAGCTTATAGCAACCAAGAGTGGTAATGTGGATAAAAGCAACACAGCCAAATACTTTAGGAGGAATGTGAAACAGATTACCCTTAAGATAAAAAAGCTGTAAGGAAATCTATTCATGTATAACAGAATAGGGCATCCTATTAATTAAATAGCATGCGGTAAGAATAGCATTACCCCAATTAAGTGAGGAGACACTATGATGAATGAGCAACATACGTGCCACATCAAGAATATGTTTGTGCTTCCTCTCAGCAACCCCATTAATCGTTCCTCCCAGGACAAGCTCACTGGGAGGACTGTTGTTAGAGGTACGAAGGAGAATGGTGTTTACCATCTGGGACAGGAGCCATTTGCAAGGATTACTCGATATAGTAGCGGGAGTGTTCTACAGTGGTATGTTCATCTTGGCCACTTGTCTCTGGATCGCCTCAGGAGGGTGATACCACATATTTCCCCAGTTGCTACCATACAATGTGATGTTTGCCAATTGAGTAAGCACCATCGATCCTCTTTTCCAATTAGCACATCTCCTGGATCTTCAACATTATTTCAGTTGCTCCATATGGATGTATGGGGATAGAGTAGAGTCCCAAACCAGATGGGACACTGGTACTACCTGGTTGTCGTAGATGATTTCTCTAGAGCCACGTGGGTGTTCTTGCTGAAAAGCAAGGTAGAGGTTGGAGGATGAATAGAGACCCTTCTTCTGGAGATCAGCATACATTATTCAGCCACAATAAAGATAGTGCAAACTGATAATGCTCTTGAGTTCTACACTGCTAGATGTAAGGTCTAGAGGACCCGTGGGATTGTCCATCAGACTACTTGTCCTCACACTTCACAGCAAAATGGGGTTGCAGAGAGGAAGCACAGGCACTTGTTAGATGTTGCCCGTACACTATTGATTCATTATAATGTACCGCAGATATACTAGGGGGACGCAGTTCTAACAGCGACTTATCTCATCAACAGGATGCCCAGCTCAATTCTTCACGAGTAGATACCAGTTCTACATCCAGACGATGAGTTATTTCATGTGCCTTTCAGGACCTTTCAATGTGTTGCATTCGTTCATGTGCCGTCACTTGGTCGTGACAAGCTGGCTCCTCGCGCTATCAAGTGCGTATTTTTAGGATACTCTAGGACACAGAAGGGGTACCGTTGTTATGATCCTTTACAGAACAGACATTATGTTAGTGCTGATGTGACTTTCCATGAGGATACGCTATATTTCTCAGTCACTAGATAGAGGAGCTCCTGTAATGATGTTGCCTTTCTTCCACTACCTGTTCCGTGTACAGAGACTCAGGTGTCTACTTCTTAGTCCAGACCTCCAACTGATAAACAGCTGAGTTCTTTCTCCCGGGATGACTTTGAGAAATTGCACGAGCCATTACATACCTATCACAGGGATCATACTACCTTTTAGAGAGGCCTCCTCTCTCACCAGCAGCTGATGGTGCACAGGTAGTTGAAAGGGTACCTGATGCCAGTGACAGTTTGGTTAGACCTGACTTTCCAGATAGTGTAGATCACCACAGTGGCGAGACTCCTGCAGCAACTCAATTAGAGGTACAAGATGATTCAGATCTCCCTATTGCCATTAGGAGGGGCACCGCGTACCTGTGAGTCCAGATACCGGGTCACAGGTAGCTTCGCTACCAATGGTTCTACTCAGTTTAACAGCTTCTGCCAGGCCCTTACAGCATCACACATTCCGTCTACTTGCCAGCAGGCCATGCTTAATCCGAAGTGGTGTCAAGCCATGGAGGATGAGATGGCAGCACTTCGAAGTAGACAAACTTGGGATCTCATCTCACTTCCTACTGACGCACGACTGGTTGGCTCCTAATGGGTCTTTGCCTTGAAATACAACCCTGAGGGGTCTATTTCAAGGTATAAGGCCAGGCTAGTAGCAAAAGGGTTCACTTAGACATATAAGGTGAACTTCTTTGATACTTTCTCCCTCGTTGCGCGGCTTGCCACTGTCCGGATACTTATTTCTGTTGCTGCTCACAGAGATTGGTCGTTATACCAGTTAGACATGAAGAACGCCTTTCTCTACGGCAATCTTCAGGATGAGGTTTACATGCAGCAGCCCCTAGGTTCGAGGTTCAGGGGGAGTGTGTGTGCAGATTGAGAAAGGCAATCTATGGTTTGAAGCAGAGTCCCAGGACATGGTTCTAGAAGCTATCAGAGGTGCTCCACCAGATTGGTCTAAGTCTCTCTACTTCAGATCACTCCTTATTTACCAGGAAGACCGACAAGGGGACTGTGACACTCCTGGTATATGTTGATCTTATCATCACCGGAGATGACAGAGATGGGATAAATGAAGTTAAGAGGTACCTATCAGAGAAATTTGTCATGAAGGATCTGGGATAGCTAAGGTATTTCTTAGGCATTGAGGTTGCACGTGGCAGAGATGGAGTAGTGCTCTCGCAGAGGAAGTATGCTCCTGATCTTCTTCAGGAGACTGGCATGTTAGCAGCTAAGGCTGCAAATATTCCCATGGATCCCAAGGTCCATTTATACAATGAGAAATCCGAGGTGGTTGATAGTAGGGCATACAAGCAGCTGGTGGGTAAGCTTCTTTATCTCACCATCACTCATCCAAACTAGTCTTTGTCAGTTGGTAGGCTTAGCTAGTTTATGGATAAGCCAATTAGGCAGCACCGGGAGGCTGCAATGCAGGTGCTTAGGTATGTGAAGAAAGTACCAGGACGAGGATTATTGTTCTGTAAGGGAATACCCATGAGGATTGTAGCATACTCTGACACTGATTATGCTGGCTGTGTTGGGGACAGAAAATCCATCATAGGTTTTTACACCTTTGTTGCAGGCAACCTGGTTACCTGGAGGAGCAAGAAGCAAGCGGTTGTATCTAGATCCAGTGCGGAGTTAGAGTACAGGGCCATAGACCAAACAGCCACTAAGATGGTTTGGGTCAAATCAATTTTGTCAGGTCTTCATGTTTCTCTGGATATCTCTATGGAGATGCAGTGTGACAACAGAGCAGTGACCTACATTGCCAATAACCCTATATTTCACAAGAGGACAAAGCATGTAGAGATTGACTGTCATTACACTCGAGATCTCATTCAACGTGGGACTTCACATACCACGAGTGTCACTTCTGAGGAGCAGGCTGTAGATATCTTCACAAAGCCCCTAGCGAGACTTGCCTTTGAGGCGTGTTGTTCCAAGCTGAGCATAATAGATATTCATGCTCCAGCTTAAGGGAGAGTGTTAACATATAGTGTTTTTTATGTTTTATGTTTTTTTTCTTGTATGGGCTTATGGGTGTCTAACTCCTGAGGGGTAGTACTATACTTTCACCCTTTGGTCTCTCTCTCTCTATATAACAGAGCCTAGGATTTTATACAATGAGGTGAATCATTTCATCCAGCTCTTTATATTGGAGAAAAACCTAATTATGAGACATCTGATTGTGAAGAAGCGCCAACTAAGGAAATTGATGTTACGAATTTGAATTCTGAATTAATTGAAGGCCCCTTTTCTGATAAGGCTAAAATAGAAGTCCTAAATTTGAAAGCCTCAATTCTTCACTTGCAACAACAAAGGATGGCATTAAAGAGTACAACTTTGAATCAATTTCAAACCTTGCCGAATCCAACCTAACCCTACCTTAGACTGAACCTAACCCTATCCCACTTGATGTAGTTAAGACTGATCATAGAAGTCAAGTGGACGAAAATTCAAAAGTTGACCACTAAGGAGGGGTAAATATACTGGGAAAAAATTGCAAAACCTGCAAGGAAGACGTTGAAGAGTTGGAAAGATTATTGGCAATGGAAACTACTCTCGCTTCCCAATCAACCTCTGAAGAACAAAAAGCTAAATCAATTGAACCTGAAATGAATGAAACCAAGTTAGATTTAATTTTTCTTGAACCAAAAGACTTGCTAAAGGGGTTGAAGAAATCCATCCACCCTCTGATTTGAAAGTTTTTTGAAATCTAAATATCTCACATGTACACTTACACTCTAATCTTACTTTTAGGCGATTAGAACTTAATTTCATGGGTATGGTTGTTACGTTGCACTTGGTATGCTTCCCAAATGTATGGTATTCAAAACCCAGCCTAGCACCTAAATTTTTGCATAGCCCACTGAAATTATGTTCTAAAACACATTTTTGGATGAGTCCCATAGATATATAGATATATATATATACATAAAAAAAGTAGAAAATGAAATATATATGTGTGTATTTTGAAATATGCACTGTAGAATAAGGTTGGGTGCCTCTTACAATATCATCTCGAGACATTGAAGTGTAGGACCTGATCAGGAGGGTGCCTCTTACAATGTCATCTCGAGACATCGGAGTGCAAGGCCTTCCCCGTATTTATATATATAATAAATATTGACAAGATTTGCACACGTGGAGCGTGGAGGCTCCCTTGGCATATGGGAAAATAGCCCAGCAAGGGTTCCACGTTGGAACAGGGAGAGGAAGAGCAGCTGCCACCAGCTGCTTGACGGTGGCCAGCCAGTGGTGATGGTGATCCGCGATGATGTTGAGAGAGGAGAGGAGTTTGAGAATAGGGAAATATTATTACTTGACTCAAAGGAAATTACAATAGGAAGGCTCTCTTTTATAGAAGAGAGAACATATCCTCTGAAACAAGAAAGTAATCTTATCACTAAATAAGGAAGAATAAATCCCCAAAACAAATCAAATCATCTAAACAACTTTCCTAAAAACAACTTAACAAATAAACAAAACTTGAGACTTAAGCAAAACTAAGACTAGGACTCTAAGACCAAAACCGCCGGCCCTGATAGCCTCTTGAACTACTGCCACGTGGCCCCTCTTATTCCCAATACTCCCCCACAAGGCGAGGCCAGGAGGGCGATAACTTGGTCTTCAAACTTGTGAGGCTAGATGTCCCACCACTCTCCTTGGAGAGCCATGCTCTTGATCTTGTCTTTGAAAGAAACGACGGCATAGCATCTTGCCACCTCTCGAGTTGTTACTTTTGTGGCAACCCCTATACTCATGGCAACGGCCACCATTATCTTCTTTTCTCTTCCTCGAAAGGAGCCACGGTGTAACCTCTCGCCACCTCTCGAGTTGTTGCCTCTGTGGCAACCTCGATACTCATGGCGACGGTGGCCATGGCCATGGTCATCTCTTCTTTCTGTATCTTAAGGCCAGTAGGAGTAAGAGAGTCTACATGTGAGGTTCTATTAGTCCCACTTTGAGACCTCTACATCCTGGATCATTAGGAAAGAATCTTCTGACATCTTTTCTCCAAGAAAATCTCTTCTTTTGAAGGAGAGTAAAAATCAAATCTAAAGCATTAATATGAAGAACACAAGCCACGTAACTAGATAGATCTCTTCTCTTTTCTGGACTTAGAACTCCATCTTTGTTGACAACGTGGCTTCGGTGACCGTAGCGGTGGCATCCATCATCTTCTGTGATCTTCCTTCTCCATGTACGACACCGGATTTGTCGAGGAAGATTTGTCAGTGATGGAAACCACACGTGTGTGGTCACGAACACACACACGCCAAAGAGCCTAAATGGTAGGCTTTGATACCATCTCAAGATTGGCGCTCGTGGAGCGTGGAGGCTCCCTTGGTGTGTGGAAAAACAACCCAATAGGGGTTGTTCCACGTTGAGATCAAAGGGAAAGAGAGGGCAACAGCCACTGGCTGCTTGAAGGTGGCAAGCCAGTGATGATGGTGGTTGGCGATAATGTTGAGAGAGGGCAGCCGAATGCTATGTAGAGAGAGAGAGCGAGAGGAGTTTTAGAAATACGTAGGAAATATTATTGCTAACTCAAGATCAAATAAAATAGGAAAGCTTTCTTTTATAGAAGAGAGAACATATCCTCTAAAATAAGAAACTAATCTTATCTCGAAATAAGAAAAAGCAAATCTCCAAAACAAATCAAGTCCTAAAAACAACTTACAAATAAACAAAACTTAAGAAAAACCAAGAAAAGGACTCGAGGACCAAAACCGCCGACCCTGCTAGCCTCCTGAACTGCTGCCACATGGCCTGGCTAGCTGCCATGTGGTAGTGCCATGTGGCCTCTTTTATTCTCAACACTCCCTCTCAAATCGAGGTCAGGAGGACGATGACTTGATCTTTAAGCTTGTGAGGCTACATGCCCCACCACTTTTCGTCATCAAGAGTCGTGCTCTCGATCTTATTTTTGGAAGAATCAACGATGTAGCCCCTTGCCACCTCTCAAGCTGTTGCTTCTGTGCCAACATCAATACTCATGGCGATGGCTGCCATTCTTTTCTTCTCTTTTTCTTCTTCTGAAGGAGCCACGATATAACCTCTCGCCATCTCTCGAGTTGTTGCTTCTCTGGCAACCTCGATACTCGTGGTGACGACCGCCACGGTCTTCTCTTTTTTTTATATCTTCTCAAGGCCGGTAGACGTGACAAAGTCTACATGTAAGGTGCTAGTAGTCTCACTGTGAGACCTCTACATCCTGGATCTTTAAGAAAGAATCTTCCGATATCTTTTCTCCGGGAAAATCTCATCTTTTGAAGTAGTAACAACCGGATATAAAGCGTCAATATGAAGATCACAAGCCATGTAACTAGATAGATATCTTCTCTTCTCTGGGCTTCGACCTCCATCTTTGTTGACAACGTGGCTTCGATGACCGTAGCGATGGCATCCATCATCTTCTATGTCTTCCTTCTCCACGTAAGGTACTAGATTTGTAAAGGAATATTTGTCGGTGATGGAAACCACACATATATGGTCACGAACACACGCATGCCAAAGAGCCTAGACAGTAGGCTCTGATACTATGTCAAGATTGGTGCATGTGGAGAGTGGAGGCTCCCTTGGCATATGGAAAAATAGCCCAATAGCAGCTGTTCCACGTTGAGATCAAGGAGAGAGAGAGGGTAACAGCCACCGGCTACTTGAAGGTGGCAGGTCGATGATGATGATGGCTGGTGGTGATGTTGAGAGAGAGAGGGTGGCCGATTACTTTGTTAAGAGAGAGACGGAGAGGAGTTTTAGAAATAAGAAGAAAATATTATTACTAACTCAAGGTCAAATACAATAGGAAGACTCACTTTTATAGAAGAGAGAACATATCCTCTAAAACAAGAAACTAATCTTATCTCTAAATAAGAATGAATAAATCCCCAAACAAATTAAATCCTCTAAACAACTTTCCTAAAAACAATCTAACAAATAAACAAACCTTGGGAATTAAGCAAAACCAAGACAAGGACTCTAGGACCAAAACCGTCAGCCCTGATGGCCTCATGAACTACTGCCACATGGCACTACCACGTGGCCTCTTTTATTCCCAACACTCCCCGTCAAGTCAAGGCCGAGAGGACAATGACTTGTTCTTCAAACTTGTGAGGCTAGATGCCCCACCACTCTTCTTCGAGAGTCATGCTCTCGATCTTGTCATTGGAAGAATCGACGGTGCAACATCTTGCCACCTCTCGAGTTGTTGCTTCTGTGCCAACCTCAATACTCATGGTGACGGCCACCGTTGTCTTCTTCGGAAGGAGCCACAGTGTAACCTCTTGCCACCTCTCGAGTTGTTGCTTCTATGGCAACCTCGATACTGATGGCGACGGCCACCATGGTCTTCTCTTCTTTTTGTATCTTCTTAAGGCCGGTAGGCGCAAGAGAGTCTACATGTGAGATGCTAGTAGTCCCACTGTGAGACCACATCCTGAATCTTTAGGAAAGAATCTTCTGACATTTTTTCTCCAAGAAAATCTCCTCTTTTGAAGGATAGCAAAAATCGGATATAAAGTGTCAATATGAAGATCACAAGCCATGTAACTAGATAGACATCCTCTTCTCTTTTCTGGTCTTCGAACTCCATCATCTTTGTTGACAACATGGCTTTGGTGACCATGGCGTAGGCATCCATCATCTTCTATATCTTCCTTCTCATAAGGCACTGGATTTGTCGAGGAAGATTCGTCAGTGATGGAAACCACATGTATGGTCACGAACACACGCATGCCAAAGAGCCTAAACCGTAGGCTCTGATACCATGTCAAGATTGGCGCACATAGAGTGTAAAGGCTCCCTTGCCATATGGAAAAACATCCCAATAAGGGTTGTTCCATGTTGAGATCAGGGAGAGAAAGGCCAGTAGCCACCAGCTACTTGAGGGTGGCAAGTCGGTGATGGTGGCTGGCAGTGATGTTGAGAGGGTGGCCGGCTGCTATGTAGAGAGAAAGAAGGAGAGGAGTTTTGAAAATAAGTAGGAAATATTATTGCTAACTCAAGATCAATTACAATAGGAAGGCTCTTTTTTTATAGAAGAGAGAACACATCCTCTAAATCAAGAAACCAATCTTATCTCTAAATAAAAAAGAACAAATCCCCAAAACAAATTAATTCCTCTAAACAACTTTCTTAAAAACAACTTAACAAATAAACAAAACTTGGGACTTAAGCAAAACCAAGACTAGGACCCTAGGACAAAAATTGTCGACCCTAATGGCCTCCTAAACTGCTGCCACGTCGTACTGCCACGTGACCTCTTTTATTCCCAACACCGCCCCTTAAGTCAAGATCGGGAGGATGATAACTTGGTCATCAAACTTGTTAGGCTAGATGCCCCACCACTCTTCTTCGAGAGTCATGCTCTGGATCATGTCTTTGGAAGAATTGACGGTGCAACTTCTTGCCACCTCTCGAGTCGTTAGTTCTGTGCCAACCTCAATACTCATGGCGATGACCGTCGTCTTCTTCTCACTCTCTTCTTCAAAAGGAGCTACGGTGTAACCTCTTGCCACCTCTCAATTAGTTGCTTCTATGGCAACCTTGATACTCGTGGCGACGACCACCATAGTCTTCTCTTCTTTTTGTATCTTCACAAGGCCGGTAGGCGTAAGAGTCTACATGTGAGGTGCTAGTAGTCCTACTATGAGACCTCTACAACCTAAGTCTTTAGGAAAGAATCTTCTAACATCTTTTCTCCAAGAAAATCTCCTCTTTTGAAAGAGAGAAAACCAAATATAAAGCATCAATATGAAAATCACAAACCATGTAACTAAATAGATCTCTTCTCTTTTTTGGGCTTAGAACACCATCATCTTTGTTGACTACGTGTTCTCGGTGACCGTAATGGTGGAGTCCATCTTCTATAATCTTCCTTCTTCGCGTAAGGCACAGGATTTGTCGAGGAAGATTCGTCGATGATGGAAACCACACATGTGTGGTCACAAACACACGCATGCCAAAGAGCCTAGACTGTAGGCTCTGATACCACATCAAAATTAACGCATGTGGAGCATAAAGGCTCCCTTAGTGCGTGGAAAATCAGACCAATAGGGATGTTCAAAGTTGAGATCACGGAGAGAGAGAAGGCAGCAGCCACCGACTTCTTGAAGGTGGCAGGCTAGTGATGACGGTGGCTGGTGGTGATGTTGAGAAAGGGTGGCTGACTACTATCTAGAGAGAGTGAAGGAAAGGTGTTTTGGAAATAAGTAGAAAACATTGTTGCTAACTCAAGATCAAATACAATAGGAAGGCTCCCTTTTATAGAAGAGAGAACATATTCTCTAAAACAATAAACTAATCTTATCTCTAAATAAGAAAGAACAAATCCCTAAAACAAATCAAATCCTCTAAACAACTTAACAAAATGTGAGACTTTAGCAAAACCAACACTAACTCTAGGACCAAAACCGTCAGCCCTGATGGCCTCCTGAACTGCTGCTACGTGGCCTAGCTAGCTGCCACATGGCCCCTTTAATTCCCAACACTCCCCCTCAGGTCGAGGCTAGGAGGACAATGACTTGGTCTTCAAACTTGTGAGGCTAGATGCCCCACCACATTTCTTCGAGAATCGTGCTCTTGATCTTGTCTTTAGAAGAATCGATGTAGCGTCTTGCCACCTCTTGAGTTGTTGCTTTTGTGGCAACCTCGATACTCATGGCAACAGCTGTCGTCTTCTCATTCTCTTCCTCGGAAGGAGCCATGATGTAACCTCTTGCTACCTCTCGAGTTGCTTCTGTGGCATTGATACTCGTGGCGATGGCCGCCATGGTGTTCTTTTCTTCTTTTTGTATCTTCTCAAGACCAGTAGGCGTGAGAGAGTCTACATGTGAGGTGCTAGTAGTCCCACTATAAGACCTCTACATCCTGAATCTTTAGGAAAAAATCTTCGACATCTTTCCTCTAGGGAAATCTCATCTTTTGCAGAAGAGTAAAAGCTGAACCTAAACTGCCAATATGATCACAAGCCATGTAATTAGATCTCCTCCTCTTTCCTCGGCTTTGAACTCCATCATCTTTGTTGGCAACGTGACTTCGGCGACCGTAGCGGAAGCATCGATCATCTTCTATGATCTTCCTTCTCTACGCAAGGCACTGGATTTGTCGAGGAAGATTGTCGGTGATGGAAACCACACGTGTATGGTCACGAACACACGCACGTTAAAGAGCCTAGACCAGACTCTGATAGCAAGTTAAAATTGGCATACGTAGAGCATAGAGGCTCCCTTGGCATGTGGAAAAACAGCCCAATAGGGGTTGTTCCACGTTGAGATCACGGAGAGAGAGAGGGCAGCAACCACCAGCTACTTGAAGGTGGTAGGCCGATGATGATGGTGGCTGGCAGTGATGTTGAGAGAGAGGGTGGCCAACTACTATGTAGAAAGAGAGGTGGAGAGGAGTTTTAGCAATAAGTAGGAAATGTTATTGCTAACTCAAGAGTAAATACAATAGGAAGACTCTTTTATAGAAGAGAGAACATATCCTCTAAAACAAGAAATGAATCTTATCTCTAAATAAGAAAGAACAAATCCCCAAAACAAACCAAATCCTCTAAACAATTTCCTAAAAATAACTTAACAAATAAACAAAGCTTGGCACTTAAGCAAAACCAAGACTAAGACTCTAGGACCAAAACCGCCGACCCTAATGGCCTCCTAAACTGCTGCCACATGGCCTGCCTGGCTACCACGTGACCTTTATTCCCAACAAATATATAGGGGCATTGATTCCAATTTTGTAGTAAGATAGATCAAAATGTGAGTGAGTGGGATGATAAGTGTATTTATCTTTTAAGATAGCTTTTTAATTACAGTTGCCCACTTGTCGAGTCAATTTCATAAACGTGGGAACTTCGATTTCCAGTCTCTCGCAAACCTTGTGTAGACCTTTGAGTTATAGAATTTACTATAGAAGCTGATGACCACGGTTTACAAGAATTTGACAAGATTTGACTATTCGTATTTAGGGTGGTAGTCTATAGTTGTTGAGTCAAACTGTACACATTTTCCCGCATATTCACTATACTTGGTGACTACTTGTGCCTCTGTTGTTAAAAATCCTAACTCAAGTTTTGATTCAAAGTTTTGCTTAGGCTAGCATAACCTAGGCATGAGGGTGTCATGAGTGAGCTAAATTACATGACAACATGCTTACTTTTGTTGGTTTGGGGATATTAGGTGCATAAGATTTAAGGCATTATACATATGATTGCCTATTTGCATCTTAAAATTAAGATTGTGAAATTAAGACTGATCTATGCTAATTTGAGATGCTGCTTGGTGCCTAAACATTTAGGAGGAAGAGAAGTGGAATTCAAGACCATTTAAGCTTAATTAAAGGGGAGAAGAACAAAATTGGACCCAAAAAAACCTAAACTCAATCCTAAACTTACTCCTAAAATCCTTAGCCCAATTTCCTAATATAGCTACCTAAAAACCCTAACCCAAGGTACACCTCATAGAAGCCCTTTGAATTATTCCAAGCCACCTATTATTTGCACCACCAAAATCTCAACAACATCCAATCAACATCTCAATTAATTCCCAATCAAATTCCAAGTAACATCTCCTAATTCCTAACCTATGATTTTTGATAGATACATATTTAATAAGGTAACTTTCCAATTTTATGCTAAGTACTTGGCTTAGTGCATATAGGTTGTACATATTGCATTATAATCATGCATACATAATTAACTCATATAAGTGTTTTATGTTTAATTGGTATCTAATTAAGGTGTTTTGAATAATTGGTATCTAGAGATTTGATCCAGCGTGGGGTATTACGTACCACATCTATTGCTTCAAAGGACCAAGTAGCTGGCATCTTCACAAAACCTTTGGTACATGAAACTTTTGATACATGTTTCAAGCTGAGCATGATTAACATCTATGCTCCAGCTTGAGGAGTGTTGTATCCCTTGGTCTATCATGTTTTTGTTTCCTTGTAAGGGTATAATTATAGTTTTATTTTCTACTCGGAGTTGTGTTGTAATTTATCCCATCTCTCTCTATATATAACGAGAGGTAGGATTTTCGAATAAAATTATGTCATTTGCTTCCTATCAACTATCAACTATGTAAATATTTTTCATTCAAATGCAAATAATTTTATTTTAATAGAGCCTAAAAGCACTTTAAAACTAAAAGGTACAATTCAGGATCTAGACAAGAAAGCATTCTGACCCTGTTTCTTGAAAAAATTGGTTTATCGCATCCCATCTATCTCTGCTAAGACATCCTTCAGAAAACCCAAACAATCCACCCTTCTTCCTCTTAAAAGGTTTGCATGAATAACCCAAATCCGGTTCCTCATATACAACTTGATCTTGCAAAGATCCTCCCACTCTTATTCGCAGGGACTGAAAAGCTGCAAAAAATAATGAAAATTTTAAAGCACCATTTTTGCTCTTTACCTTGTGACTATGTTTATATATTGGCACCATGAGTGGTCAACGAAAGTCTAGAGTTAAGAGAATATGTACAACAATAAATACCCATGCCTAGAAGAGGTTTTAGATCAAGATTTATTTCAGTTTTATGACAGCCTGAAAGTGTTTCATTTGGGATAGATGAGAGCACAGCAAATTCAGTAATCCAAATATCATACAGCCCATTATTTGGCATAAGTTGATAGCAAGTATAAATCACAATGTAAATTATCAGTCTAATTTGAACCATATACCTCAAATTCTAGAGCATGTTGTCAAAGGTAGAGGCACGTCACACTTAGTAGCAAAAAGCTCCAGAAACAAACATGAGATAAAATTCTATATTGACAAGACTGGATTTTTTTAGGAAAATAATTGTTGCTAACATTGGTAATAGATATTTAGTCCGGTAGGTTGGAGGGTCAGTGATTATGGGAGGAGTGCCTACAGATTAATTGATTAAGTTCTTTGTTGTTATGTAAATATCTAAGAAGGAATTATATATGCAATATATAATAATAAAATGCATGGCGTAAACAATTTCTAAGTAAGCTGCAAATGAAGATTTAGATTCCAACAAGCTATCAGCACATAAAATAAGCCATGTTGGCAGTTTCAAGCAACACAAGCACATGAGCTACAAACCATGCGCCCAAAGAGAGCAACAAAAGTTCCAAATTCCTAAACGTTAGAATTCATGCACCTCTAATGAGAAATAGGATTATGTAAATAGTACATGAATCCCATTTTTATTTATTTGAATAAATATATATTGAGTACAAATATATGTATCCTTGATCCTACTTTTGTTATCAGGATTAATTGCACAAAAGCCACAGTTGAGAAAGAGCTTAGAATTGATCTTATTGAAAGGTAATCCTCTATGTATAGACCATAAAGGATTCATAAGGAAACTGGAAGTAGGAATACAAAATATGGAAACTGGAGATAAAGAGTACAAAATAAACATAAGAATAAGACAAGAAAATACGTTGCTTGAAAGACAGACAATGCTATCATGAATGTGGTTTTGCCTCGAATCGGAGATGGTATTAGGGACTACAAAACTGTTAAGGAGATGTGAGATTCTCTTCATGGCACCTATTCTCATGAGAAAAATTCCAGCAAAGTATACCATATCTATGACATGTTTACACTTGACATGAGGGTCAGCCACTACTTCAGTATTATGCCACCTTAAAGGGGCTTCTGGAGAAGTATAACGCGTGTAGACCAAGGTTCAAGAAGTCGGTATGCGGTAGGTTGGGTCACCGCATAGCGAGTATGCAGTATTCGGATGAGTATGTGGCCGAGTATACGGTTTTGCATTATTTAATTAAAAAAATATAAAATAATTAGTTAATTTATTAAATTTTATGTTATATGCAATATTATAATTATGCAAATGTTAAATTACGGACCAAATAAAAAATTAAAAATATTATTTCAGACCCTAAAAATTAGACCCCACGGTGAGAATATGTTTGAGAAACATTAACATAATGTGAGAGTCTTACGGTGATAGATAGACTAAATAAAAAATTAAAAAATCAGAGAGAGGGGAGTGATAGTGTTACCCAAAACTCGTAAGAGTCTCACGATAAGACACAGAGAGATCCCAACTCAATGCTCCCCAACTGGTGCATCCTTCAACGTGATACTAATAACCAGTGCAGCCTCCAACTGGTGCAACCTTCAACGTGGGTGGTCAGTGCAACCTCCAACGCGATCGCCAAGGAGAGGGCAATGGCAACGACAAGGTGATGGCAAAGGAGAGCTGGAGAGGGCGATGGCAGCAACAAGGCAGTGGCCAAGGAGAGGCCAATGGCAGCGACAAGGCAATGGAGAGGCGATGGCAGGCGATCGTAAGAGGGATGGCAGTGAGAGGCGATGGGGTTTAGGACAGCAACGAGGTGATCGTATCAAGGATGTTAGTGGGGTTTACGAGTGATGTTTGACGATGGGTCGTTTTGGGGTTATTTGGGGGAAATTTTATTTGGGCATCCAAAATGTTTGGTTTGTAAGTGGATTTTTTTTAGGTGGGACCCTGAAGTTATTTTTTTCGTAAGTTTTTTTTTAGAAGACCCCATCGGTGGATCTATCTCAAAAGCAAGTGACTACTCGGATGAGTAAACACCTACTTGGTTCGACTACTCACCCAAACCCGCTTATAGCACCGCATTGCATTACACGGTTCGGGGAGGGGTCCACCTACGACTATGTGGCTGCCTACTCGGCCTAGGTGGCCAATTTCCTAAACACTGGTGTAGACCTATATGCACATGTACTGCTCAGCATAATTACTGCAAGGAGTCGACAGTTCTTCACTTTCTGTCTGGCTTAGGCCCAAAGTATGATGTTGCTCGCTCTCAGATACTGACCTTGTCAAAGCTTCCATCTCTTAAAGAGGCATATAGTCAACTCAACAGGATCACTGTATCCTTTTCTTCACTAGAGATAGTTGGACAAATTTCTACACTTGCTATTGGTGGAGGCCATGGTGGTCGTGGTTCTTCCACTCGTGGTCATGGACATGGTAGAGGGCAGGTTGGTAGAGCTCGGCCCACGTGGACTTTCTGTAGTCAGATTGGTCATGTTGAGGCTTCATACTGAACCAAGCATGGGAAACCTCCTGTGGCCAACAGTGACTACTTCTGAGGCAAAGTTAGACATTGTTTCTCGAGCAGAGTATGATGTTGTAGTTTAGTGACTTGCCCAAGTCACTTAGGAGATGCTCTGTTCTTCTGATACAACTGCCATTGCCTCCTCAGGTATAAATTGTGCCTCTAGTGTTTCTAACTGATTGTACGATGGTACCACCTAGCTTGTAGATTCTAGTGCTTCGCATCATTTGAGTGGTGATCACAGTTGTTTTCAACAGCTTCAATCAGTCCCTCCTGGCAAAACAGTTCAGGTGGTAGATGAGCGACATTCCAGGGTTGATGGTCAAGGGGAGTTGGTTGTTACCCTCAGTTTGAGATTGCCTAATGTTTTATTTGTTCCATACTTTCCTATTAGCTTGTCTATTAACAAAATTACCAAGGTTTTTAACTGTTGAGTAATCTTTGATGATGTTGACTGTGTATTTCAGGATAAGCTCACGAGGAGAATGATTGGTGGCGGACATGAAGAGGAGGGTGTATATCGCCTATTTCAAACATCGTTTGCTACTACTTGCCAAGGTGAAGTGTGTTTTATTACAGGGAGCGCTCTACAGTGGCACCATCATCTTGGCCATTTACCTCTGGACAGGCTATGTCATATCATCCCTCACCTTTCGCCCACTACTAAGATTTACTATAATCCATGCCAAATAGGGAAACATCACAAGTCTACCTTTCCTGCTAGTTCTATTATTGTTGAGTCTATTTTTTATTTATTGCATTTATATGTGTGGGGTCCGAGTTGTATTTTAACTCAATTGTCATAGATATTATTTGGTCATAGTCAATGAGTTGTAGAATGTCAGTTATTTTTATTGAAGAATTAAGTTTTATGTTTGGTCAGTGATTGAGACATTTATTATTGAAATAAAGAATAGATTTTTTTCTACTCTTAAGATTGTTCGTACAGATAATGCTCTTGAGTTTTGTACTGCTCAGCTGACTGCATTTTATAGATCACATGGCATTATTCATTAGAGCTCCCATACATCATAGCAGAATAGGGTGGCGAAGAGGAAAGATATGCATCTTTGGATGTGGCCAGGACACCATTAATTCATCATAGTGTGCCCTTTGTGTACTGGGGAGATGTTGTACTGATTGCATGTTATTTGATTAATGGGATGCCTAGTTCTGTACTATCTAAGCAAGTACAATGGCAAATATTGTATCCAGACCGAACGAAGGGATTCACCCAAACATATGGGATAGATTTCTTTGACACCTTTACAGTTGCCAGGCTTTCTAGAGTACGGATTCACATAGTAGTTGCAGCGCATCTAGATTGGCCACTACATCAGTTGAATGTGAAGAATGCCTTCTTATATGGTTATCTTCACAAGGAGGTAAAAATACAACCCCCTGATTTTGAGGTTAAGGGGTAAAGTGTATGCAAGCTCAAAAAGGTAATTTATGAACTCAAGCAGAGCCCATGGGCCTAGTTCCAGAAGCTATCAGAAATTGTTGAAGGTCTAGGGCTTAGCCGATCATCATCAGATCACTCCTTATTTGTATGGAAGACAGAGAAAGGGGTTGTTGCCCTTCTTGTCTATAGAGACGATCCCATTATCACCGATGATGATGCATCCATGATAACTGAGGTCAAGTAAAGTTTGGCTAATAGATTTGTCATGAAGGACTTGGGTTTTCTAAGATACTTTCTGGGCATTAAGGTGGCACGAGGCAAGGTATTGTACTCAGTCAGCGAAAGTATGCACTTGATGTATTACAGGAGACTGGGATATTGGAAGCAAAGTCAACCAACATACCCATGGATCCTAAGATGCACCTATATGACGCAGAGTTAGAGGCTCTAGAGAGTAGAGGGCATGACAACTAATTGTAAAGCTTCTTTATCTTACTTACATGTCCAGATATTTCTGTTGATCTAGGCAAGCTTAGTCAGTTCATGGATAAACTAACCAAGCAGCATTGGGATGCTGCAATGCAGGTGCTCAAGTACTTGAAACGAGCCCCAAGATGAGGATTACTACTCAGGAGAGGTGAGTCCATGACTGTTGTAGGATATTCTAATGCCAACTATGCTGGATACCTTTCTCATAGAAAGTCGACTACTGGCTTTTGCACTTATGTAGTAAGCAACTTGGTGACTTAGAGAAGCAAAAAGCAGAGTATGGCATCTAGATCCAATGCCGAGTTAGAGTATAAAGCTATGGCACAAACGGCAGCTAAGCTAGTCTGGGTGAGGTCCCTTCTACTTGATTTACATGTTGAGATTGAGGATTCCATTGAGATAAGATGTAATAATCATGCAGCTATATATATTATCAACAATCCTATGTTTCATGAGTGCACGAAACATGTGGAAATCGATTGTCATTCTACCAGATATCTGATTTAGGAGGGGCTTCTCTACACCACACCTATCACTTCAAAGAACTAGATTGCAATTTTTTTTTTTTGAGAGGCAAAAGGGTAGTTATCCGAAAGATAACCACCCAAATTCATTCCATCAAAACATCAGCAACCACCAATTACATAGCAGACTCCCAAAAGACCACCTGGGAAGAAATGGATGAGACAAAATTCTCCACATAAGACCTTTGCCCCCTAAACACCACACCATTTGTCCCCAACCACACACCCCACAATAAAGCCAACACCTTGGCTCTATATCTTTTGGACCGAAAAGTGGACACTTCGATGCTGGCGCTCCCTCTCCGTAAAGACGACCAAAAGCTAAACATGTCCCGGTGATCAATCCAGGTTATATCCAATCTCTGCTAGATTTGTGAAACAAAAGGGCATTGGAAGAAAAGATGTACATCCTCATCCGCTGCTCCGCAAAGGGAGTACCTCACATCGTCCATCAGCGCCCATCTCACCCTCCATACCTTCATCACAATCCTTCCTCTCCGTAGAAGCCAGGAGAAGATCTTAACTTTCAGAGGACAATCCGCCATCCAAAGCAACCTGTAGTCTTTAGAGAGGTCTAAATCCAGGATTTGTGTGGTGCCCCCAAGTTCTCTAAACATCTTCGCAACAACAAACTCCCCGTCAGTCCAAGAAAAGGCATTTCTCCCCTCCTCAGGTGCCCAGCCCTCCAGCTCCTGGAGCAGCTGTTGGAACTCTGCAGCTCTCTGGTCCGTGAGACCCCCCCAAAAGGTGGGGCACCACGCTCCATCCCAGCAGTCACCAACCGTGGACGTTGGAGTCCTGGCCCTCCCAAAAAGATGAGGAAACCTGTTACTAAGGTTGCTACCAAGCCCCTACCAGTCATCAAGCCAGAACCTGAATGCATCACCTGCACGGAGCTCCGGCGAGAAGAAATACCGCACCTTCGGCTAAGGACTGGAGGAGGGGTCATAGTCACACAATCTCCTTACCTCCAAGACTAACCCCTCAACCAGAAATAAGGTATCATCCGCATACTGCAACAGAGGGACCTCCCTGCCAGCACCACCCCCAAAGCCACTGGTCAGTTCCCTTGCACAAGACCTGTGGGTTGTGCTCGCGAGAGCATCTGCCGCCAGCACAAAAAGCATTGGGACAAGTAGACAGGCCTGCCTAACCCCCCTCCTAGGCTGCACCCACCCTCCCGCAGGATTTCTGTTAAACAAAACGGAGAAAGACGTCATAGTCACACATCGCTTCATCTAGTCAATCCAAACCTGGGGGAAACCCCTTCACACGAGAGACGTCCAGAGGAAATCCCACTGCACGAAGTCGTATACCTTGCTGAAGTCAACCTTCCAAAGGAAGGCCTTCCTCCCCTCCCTCCATGCCGCGAGAGCCTCCAAGGCAACTACAAAACCGTCTAGGATTCTCCTCCCCTGGATGAAAGCTATCTACACTAGTGAGATTAGGTCCCCCAGGAGGGCCTAAAGTCTGTTAGCCAGGACCTTTGCGACAATGAGGTAGACGACGTTTGAAAGGGCAATAGGATAGAAATCCTCAATTGCCTCTGCACCTTCCTTCTTGGGTAACTGGAAAAGATAGAATCTATTCAACCTGTTGAACCCCCTATTACCTTCCGCAAACTCTTCCAACATCCACATCACCTCATGCTTAATCACTGTCCAAAACTCCTTAAAGAAAACAACGGGGAAGCCGTCCGGTCCAGAGCACCCCTCCCCATTGAGGCCCCATACCGCCTCCCTCACCTCACCCTTCGTGAAGGTAGATGTGAGCCCCAAAACCTGATCCAATGTAATACTCGCCACATCCTCACCCCGCCACCTCCATCTCCCTCTACTCCGCCTCCCTGTGAATTCCCTGAAGTAGGTCGCAGCTGCCCGACCAACCTCCTCTCTGCCATAAGACTCCTCTCCTACCTGCAAACTCTCAATCTAGTTTCTCCTCCTCGCCGAGGCCACCTGGTGAAAGAACCTGGCATTGGAGTCGCCCTCACGCAACCACTTCTGTCTCGATCTCACCTTCCACTCCACCTCCGCCTTCATGTCTTCCTCCTACACCACCCGAGTCATCTCCACCCTGCGATCTCTATCTTCCACAGAAACAGACTCAAGGTCTTCACGCCTATCTATCCTGGAGATCTCCGCTAGAACCTCTACCTTCCTAATGCGCCTGGACTCTTTGATCTCCCTTCTGTAAACCCTCAAGTGGTCCCTCAGGCCAACTAACTTCTTTACCAATCAGATCGTAGCTGATCCCTCTACCTCCAACGAGCTCCACTTCTTCACCATGGCCCTGAATCCATCCTCCATCAACCAAGACCTAGCAAACTTGAAGTAGGTGCCAAAGCAAGTCCCCTCATTCATTTTCCACATAATCAGCCTGTGGTCAAAGAAGGGCCTCTCCATCGGGGCCACACCTGCCAATGGGTATGCCTCTATCAGCTCAATATTAGACAAGAATCTGTCAATCCTGGATTTCTGACCACCAGCATTCCTCCAAGTGTAAGAACAGGAAGCAAGGACCATGTCAAAGAGGCCATGCAACGCCACAAACTCCACAAAGTTCTCCGATCCAAGGTCCTACCTGCCTTGCCCTCTATGCCTATCATTAGTCTGTAACGTGACATTGAAGTCACCGCCAATCAGCCACGGCATCCCCTGGTTTCCCGCTACCATCATCTCGAGCTCCTCCCACATCATCTCCTTCGTCTGTGAATCGGATGGGCCGTAAACACCAATGATAACCGTCTTGGCCCCATTTGCATTCCTGACTAGTTTGACAGAGATAATGTGGCTCCCTACGAAACTGTGCTCCAAGGTGAAAACATCCTTACGCCATCCGAGAAGTTGTCCCCTTGCACGGCCAATCCAATCTAGATTCAAAAACCCTCCATCCAAGAGCCCCTGATCTCCCCCCACAACCTCCCATCACAGGTACGCAGCTTCGTCTCCTGAAGCAGTACCATGTCCACTCTCCATTGCCTAATATAACTACCCAACGCCAACCTCCTCGAGGGGTCATTAAGGCCCCTAACATTCCAAGATAGCACACCATTCATGGAGTAACCAAAGAGACCTCCCTCGCGGCTGGCCAAAAGCCCGCGACCTCCACCGTCTGGCGAACCTCCTCGTCCTTCATGTCCAGCACACTAGCCTCCAGACCTAGGCCTGGTGGTGATCCTCCTTGGCCGTCAACCACCACCCAATCACTCCTGCTTTTTCTGAATGACCACCGTCGGTTGTATCGAAGATCTCCCCCATCCCCTATTCACGACTCGCGGCTTCCACCTAGCTGTGCTGATCCCAACTTGATTCCTAGATCGGTCGAGTGCAGTCGGCGCAGTCACTTCAAACTTAGCCACCGTCTCTGCTGCTGCGCCCACCTCAGTGATCTCACACGTCGCCACCGACGCTATTGTCTCCATCGCCGGAGCCCCCTCCTTCGCCTCCTCCGTCGCAGGAGCCGCGGTCTCTACCTCACCCTCCCTATTCAACCCTGGTTGTGCTGTGGCCTCCACCTCGACCTCCACTCCAACCGTGGAAGCCTTCTTCGAATCTTCCTCTCACTGGTCCAAGCAAAGCGACGTGGGAAGATCTTCCAACCCACCACCTTCGAGGACCCCGCCCGGCAGCTCCCACCGTGCTTCCCTCTGCCCGGAGGGAGAAGAGAACGCATCGTCAAGGTTCGAAGAGTCACCCCGAGGCAGATCTCCCAGCGATGGCAAACCTACCGCGCGAGTGCCGGACCCGCATTCACGATCCACTTCACGTCTAAAGGGGTAACCCCACTCGAGAAACGGGTCCTCCATCCGAAAGCTGCCCGTTATATCGGGTTGCAGCACCCGCATCCAACCCGACTCCCTCTAGACGCATAAAACGGCTCGCCAGCTGGGTAGTGGCGTCATCAACCGACCTTTCCGCTTCTCCAGGCTACTCCCACACCCCAGATCTCGCACACTGCCCTGCGGATCTCGATGTCACCCCTGAGGGCGACGCCTTGGATTCCGTACCAATTCAAACCTCCTTCTGCCTAGGTTTCCACTCCGACCTCACAACCTGCGACGCCACCTCAGCCGACAGAACGCAGACCGCCCCCCCAATCAGCTACGATGAGTAAGCAACCAACCAGGAGGCTCCACCCAAACTTAGGGTGACCCTCTCCATCAGAGGGATGCTGACCTTGGGTTCGATCTCCGCAAGAAGCGGCCGAGCGGCGAGGCCAGTGTTTAAACAACGTCGGAGCCAAGCAAACGGCCCAACCAAAGCCTCCACCACCTCAACCGTCCTCAGCCGCCATGGCACACCAGTGAGGAGCACCTTAAGCAACGGCTGCTCCGGAGGACGCTCTGAGGAGGCCCCATCATGGACACACGACCTCTGCCACCGTAGCCTGCCCTTCCTCATCCGGAGCTCCTCAAAGCACACCTCTCCCTCAAAGACGACAGGAGACCAAGGACTAGAAACTTCCCCTCTTCCACCACCACGACCTCCACCCCCTTCACCTCAAGGGCACCGATGATCTCCATGCGTCAAACCTGACCCTCCAAGACCTCCCCCACCAAACCCTCTTCAACCGCAGCCCTCAACTTGATCGCCTCATCCGACCACGGTGCCTCAGCCATCGACACCTTCGTCGCTGGTGGCGGAGGCAAGGCACCCCCAACTCTACCACGCCAGCAATGCATGCTACGGTGACCTAAGCCCCCGCATCTCCAGCACTTCCACGGATCGCGGCATTCCCTAGCCCAGCGCCTGTGACCAAGGCACTTGAAGCACTTCACCTTCGTCTCCAATCCTCCGCCACCAACCGCCCCAGGCCCGAGTCGCCTCCCACTCCTCGCCACCATGACCCAACCGCCCCCTCCTACCTCTCTCTCATGCTTTCAATGGCTCATCCTCCTCCATTCATACCTATCTTTGGATTGACTAGATTGTAAATATGTTTACTAAGCCTGTTGCTAAGTTTGCTTTTGATGCATATTGTGACAAGCTAAACATGATTGGCATCTATGCTCCAGCTTGAGCAGGAGTGTTATGAGACCTCCCCATACTATTTTTAGTTTTATATGGATTGTTTGCTATTTTCTTATTTCTAGTTGGTTCTCTGATGTAATTTTCCCAACACCTCTCTTTATATAAAGAGGTGTAAGGTTTCTTTTGAGAATAAGATCATTTGTTTCCTTTGATTGGAATATAATATTTGTAAAGAACTAATCATGTTGAAGGAATCTAAGGATACCATATCCTACCTGCAATAAGAGCTAACCTACTATAAACATGAAACCCCCACAAGAATGTTGAAAGCATCACATAGACACCAATAAGATCATGAATAAAAGGCACAACTACACCTAGATTATTGTGTCAACATGTGATTATCACATGACACAACAAGATGTCCTTAAGCACATACTATCATGGTAAGCAACATAGTGCTTTTGCCATCACAAGCAACATAAGTTGCACATAAAGGGCCTCAATTAATCACATACAACAAATCACATGCTTTAGAGTGCACAAGCTTGTGTGCAATGCCGCCCTACCCAATGCCTTATTGTCTGATGAGGTGCAAATTGCAATTGAGCATGAAAGGCAGCATACTACGTCACCCAATGCTATGCCTAATAGTATGTAGGAATCATTAACGGAGATTGGTGGTGGTGCAACAAGGAAATATGATCTTCTAAGAGATAGATACAAAGGTTACTAGGAGTTCTAGTGAAGAAGAAATGAGCGAGAGAACAACATTAGCATGATGCTTCGTTATAGAAAAGTTGATCTAATACCATTGTTAGAGTTTATTATATTAGGATTATTTTTGTTTGTTATTATTTCTTGTTGGCCTTCCCTATACGTTACCCTATAGCCTCTCGCTATATAAAGAAGACTAGGATTTCTTTCAAAGTTGTCGTTTCATTCTTACCAACATGATATCAAAGCAGGATGAGTCATAGGCTCTTCGAGTACTCACCACCACCAAAAACCCTAGGAGAGAGAGACCTCTTCTTTCTCTTCTACTCTCTCCATACCACTGCCGGTCTTCTTCACCACTTCTCAACACCACCACCACCACAGGGGGGCCTCCAAGGCCGTCGCCGCCCATAAGGGGCCTCCAACACTGCCACCAAGGGTCTTTTCTGCTAGCTAAGATCTCTAGTGGCTGCCTAAGGGAGAAATCGATGCTCCCATGCTTTGTTGTTACGTCTTGGGTCATGTTTAGTCCTTGGTGTGGCTCAAGGCCCTCTTAGTTATCCTCTATGGTTGCTACTAGGACATTTCTGGATGCATCAATGGAGCTGCAATTCTAATTTTTTGATCATGTTCATTTTTTGGACCAAACCCTGTGGCTCTCTTGAACCCAAGCCCATGACTTTCTCAACCTCTTTGGTAATTCAAGACACCTCTATGAAGCTTAATGGTGTCCAGAATTACCTACTTTGGTCACGAGCATTCAAAACATTTGTTTGGTAGATAGAAGAAGCTCTACATCATAACCAAGACTTTCTAGTTGCCAATCTGCAAATTGTAAGAGATGGGAAGAAGATAATTACTTATTGCGACCAATTTACTCTATAAAAAGACTGCCAAGGAAATATGGGACAGCTTGGTGAGAAAATATTCTCAGAAGTCCGATCATGCCCATTTTAATGATATCTATCGTTGGATTTGGTCCACGTCTCAAGGTGATCACTCTCTTCTTGACTAGTATACTAAGATGGAGGATCTTTCTAAGTTGAACATGTTCTAGCCATCTTGTTGTGACACGCTAACAGGGCAACAATAGACATGATAGGTCTATCAATTTCTGGATGGCCTAAGTCCTAGATACCTTCCTTCCCATGATCAGATTCTGGGTATGGAGGGCATTCCTGATTTGGAGTCGGCGTATAGAAGGCTTTAGAAAATCTCTCCTAATATGGGTACTCAGACTCCTAATGTTGCTCTACCTGGCACACCTTCCACAAAGACCTCCGTCTTTTCAATCTCTACTAGGCTTGGTGGATCTGGAGTAGGTTGTAGACATAATCGGAGACAAGGTCGTATATATAAGCCCTATATCTATTGTCAGCAAAGAAATCCTCCTAAGAGGTGTTGAGCCAAGTTTAGTTAACCTGGTTGGGCCAACTTTGCTGTGATTCAAGGGGAGCCTACTTCTCCTAAACCACCTTCTTTATCGATTAATGACTATGCTTACCTTCTACAAGTCCTTTGACAAACTGCACCATCTACTGCTCCTTTGGATACCACCGCTTCTCTTGCTACTACTACTAATACTTTAGCCAATCTAGCTGCTTCATCATCCACCTCCTCCTAGGTGGTGGATTTAGGTGCTTCCAATCTTACTGATAAAAAGGATGCACTTACCTTCCTACCACAATCTCCTACTATTACCTCTATCCGATTGCCAAATGGCTCATATTCCCTCGTTACTACTATTGGGGATGTCCATTTCACTGATACCTTACAACTACAATTGTCCGATATCTACCATGCCCCTGAGTTTCCGTTGCGCTTATTATCTGTCTATAAATTATGTAAAGACCTTTCTGCCAGGTGATATTTGATGAACACTTTGTTTTCTTTCAAGACATTTGGATGGGGAAGATTAGTGGAGGCATTGAGAGAGATGGTCTGTTGTGTCCATCTCTACCAACTCTAAGCTTTGGCATCATCATCTAGGTCACCCATCTACTTTTAGGCTTCGACAAATGTTCCTAGATTCTACTATACCAGCCTTTCTTGATTATGAAGCATGCCACCTTGGCAAACATCACCAATTGTCTTTTTCTTCCAAAGAAAATAAGAGTTTGTCTCCATTTTCTTTAGTCCAAGGTGACATTTTGGGTCATTATTGAATAAGTCATCGGATTGTTTTCGATATTTTATGATTTTTGTATATGATTATAGTCGTCTTTCTTTGGTTGATGTTTTTGTTAAAGGATTGGCTAAAAATAAGCATTGTATTTCTAAAATTTTTTAATGAATTTCAAAATTTTTACTCCTCGAGTATTAAAATTTTCCATGGTGATAATGTACTTGAGTTTATACAAAAAGATATTCAAGAGTTCTTGGCTAAAAATGGCATGATATATCAAACTTTGTATGCTTATACTTCCTAATAAAATGGCATTGCATTCACTTTGCCATATTCTTGACATGGCCCATGTTGCCATGAAAGTTCCTAAGCATTTTTGGAGGACATTGTACTTACTGTCACTTACCTTATTCTTGTTGTAAAAATTGGTCAAGTCGGTCAACTACTCCTAGTCAGATCCTTAACCAACTGAACAATCCATACTCGAGCACATAGTCGGTAGGCTTGACTACCCAGCAGACTATGCACCTGATTTCTCCATAAAGTGCTAATTGGCCAACCCTATTGCTATTGTTGCTCTCTTGCTAGGCTACTTTAACACTTTGATTAGGTTTCTGCCTCTTCTCTCACTTTAAAATTTAAATAATGGTTGTTTAAAACATTAAATGTACTTTACCAAGGATCAATTAGGTCATTACTTTGGTTGTTTAAATAGTTGTTTTGTTTTGGTTTTCTTTATTTATTTAAGAAGTTACTTTGGATATTTTTGTCGATCATTAAATGGTTATTGTTGAGAAAAATGAATGTCTCTATTTAAAAGAGAAACCCAAACCTCTCTTTTATATTGGAAAGGTTTAGGAAAATTATAAAGATACCTCAAAAGTAATAAAAATAGACAAAAAAGTCCCTAGGCTCAACACTGCCCCTCAAGTTGGGGTGTAGATATCTACAAGACCCAACTTGTCGCACATAAAGTCAAGATGCTTCTTTAGAGCCTTGATAAATATATCAGCCAGCTAAACTCTAAGGAGACATGGGGTACTAATCTTGCCACTAAGAACAGCATCACAAACAAAATGACAATCAACCTCGATATGTTTGGTCCTCTCATGGAAGACCTAGATTCGAGTCAATATAAGTGGTAGATTTATTGTCACAGAGAAGTGAAACAGATAGAATAGTCTAGATACCAAGTCCTACAAGGAAGTAATCTATATAATCTTACAAGTAGCCTGTGCCATGGCTCTATACTCCACCTCAGTACTTGAATGAGCCACCACTCTACTTCTTGCTCCTCGAGGAGACAAGATTCCCCCCAAGATAGACTGCAAAACCTGAAGTAGAGTGTTGATCATCCACAGATCTAGCATAATCTGCATCAGAGTAAGCAAGTATGTCTAGGCTACCACCATCTCTGTAATACAATCCTCTACCTGGTGTCCCCTTGAGATACCTCAGAAAAAGGAAAACCTCATGCCAGTGGCTATAGCATGAAGCCTGCATGTGCTGACTAGCCCTACTTACTGCAGAACTGATATCAAGTCTTATAGTAGTAAGATAAAGTAAGCGACTCACTGTACTACAGTACTGAGTACATCATCATATAATGGATCTCATCAGAAGAACGTGCAGGCAGTGGCTCCACAAGCATATACCAGAGCGCTTTGTCTCAAGCAAACCTGTCTCCTGAATAATCTAAAGTGTATACTGCCTCTGTGACAAGGATAAACTTGACTCTCGACGTACTCCCAAGAAATATCTCAACTCTCCAAACTCCTTGGTAACAAATGTAGACTGCAAGAAGGACTTGGTCTGGGCAATCCCATCATCATCATCACCTGTAAGGATCATATTATTCACATACACAGCTAAAACAACACGTGTATGCCCTCTGTACTTTATCTTCCTGATGAAGACAGTGGCCAGAAGCAGATCGCTGGAACCCAATCTTCTCAATCTCAGTATTGAGCCTCTCAAACCAAGCACGAGGACTCTATTTCAATCCATATATCTCCTTTTCTAGACGATAAACATGCTCCCCTTAACAGCTGTAACCTGGTGGTTGTCTCACATACACTTCCTCAAATAAATCATCATACAAAAAAATATTTTTAATGTCAAGCTGATGTAAAGATCATATCCTAATCACTGCAACAAATATAATAATCCTAACAGAGATAATACGAGCTACTGGAGAAAATGTCTCAAAATAATCTACCCCATATGTCTGTGTAAAGCCTCTAACAACAAGCCTGGCCTTATACTTGTCCACTGTCCCATCAAGTCTATACTTAATAATGTAGACCCATCTGTAGTCCACCAAGGTAGCACCCTTAGGACAAGGTACTAACTCCCATGTCTATCGTGACTGTAAGGCCTTGTATCTCTTCATCCATTGCAGCCTACCACCTAGGATCATGCGAAGCCTGGACAAAATTCCTAAGAATAGTAGAGGTAGTAATAGTTGAAGCAAGCTAACAAAAGCCATCCTCAAGATGAGAAACACCTGTGTACTAAGAAAGAGGATGGCGTATACTAGCCCTACTGGATCTCCTCAAAGATAATTGCTCCTCTCTGCCTGAGTTGCTCTCATCTGCCAAATCAGAATCAGGCCCATTGTCTGGCAAAGTGTGTAGTCTCCGATGATATACTTGAGTCTTCTCCAGTGCAACCTGTATAAATGTTCCCTCCTCTAAGAAGTAAGGAATCTCCTCAAAGAAGGTGGCATCTGCAGTAACATATCTCCTGCGACTCGGGTCATAACAAATGTATCCCTTCTACGTCCTGGAATACCCAAGGAAGACACATTTCACCACCCTAAGAGAGAACTTGTCCTGGTTACCATATACCTGGATGAAGCACGTACATCCAAACACCCGCAGAGGTAAAGCAAATGGCCTATCACACACTGGATGGATCACCTGGAAAGGAATCTGCCCTCAAAGAACTAATGAAGGCACTCAATTAATCAAGTAGGCCACAGTAAGGATGGCATCTCCCCAAAATTGCTTAGAAACCTTTATATGGATCATCAGGGTCCTAGCAATATCTAGAAGATGTCGAAGCTTGCGTTCAGCTACACCATTCCACTGAGATGTGTGAGCACAAGATGTCTGGTGAATAATGCCTCGGGAAAAAAAGAGATTCTGCACATTTCGCTGCATAAACTCCAAGGAATTATCACTATGGAAGACTTAAACTATACCATCATACTGAATCGAAGCCTCTGCCAAGAACTACTAAATAACATGTGGAATCTCTACATGTCTTCATCAAGAAAACTCAAGTAAGGCAGCTATGATCATCCATAATAACAATGTAGTATCGGTGTCCTCCTAGAGTGGGCATCCTGGATGGCTCCATACATCACAATGTACCAAGGCAAAGGGGGCAATACTCACTCCGACGTCCCTCTGTGAATAAGTACTCCTGTGGTGTTTCCCAAGCTAACAATCCTTACACCGTAACGTCGGAGAATCTGGCAAACTGGGCTATATCTGTCGCATCTTCTTAAGAAATGGATGCCCAAGTCTATTATGCCATAGCCATGGATTAGATGCTATGGATGCTACCCCTGCAAATAATGTAGGAGTGTCGAGGTAATAAAGTTTGTCCCGCTCTATACCCCCACCTATAATATCTCATGTCTATATGTTTTGAAAGTAGCAATAGCCCTCATCAAAGACAACACGGTACCCTAAGTCCTTACAGATGCAACTCACTGACAGGAGACTCATCAAGAACTCAGGGGCACAATGAACTCCTATTAACATATTCGGGGAAGCACGTACACGCCCCACTGCTGTCATAGGTGACGTGGCTCCATTAGCCACTCTAACCTTCTTGATCCCACACAAAGCTTTGGGATCTATGAGACGTTGCACATCTCCTGTAAGGTGGATAGAAGCACTAGAATCAATTATCCACTATCCTCTGATTTTATTTTTCTTTATGTTGTCTTGGGTTGCAAACACAAACCCCTTCATCTCTGAGATAGAACTTCTTGGTGAATTCACCTCTCTGTTGTATGAGAGAAGACTCATTGCGCTTAAGGAAGCAAACTTTGCTACCAACGGTGAGAAAAGGCTCATCACCATGATCAAGAAGTGTGACATACACTTCATCACGTACAAGGCTACATCAAGGACTACAAACCGAGGTAGTATGCACCCTGATTGGGCCACCAACAGACCTATAATAGGTCTACCGGCAGCAAGAGAGGGACCGATGGTTTACAGCACATGGACAACAGGATCGTTGGCCACCTCCTGACCGGCAGCGCTAGCCTTGGAACCGCCAGTAAGGGCAGCGTAGACCACAACAGTGCCGGCGGCAACAGTGGGATCTCCAGAGGGGGTGGCAGCGACAGTGGCATGGGGACAGAGAGTGCTACCCCTGTTACTGCTCCTTCCCATCTTCGAGATTATCAATTGAATTACCATAATATTGGAGATTCAATCATCTTATGGTGAGATATTTGGTGGGATATCGGAACACCAGCTTAGGACCGCTGCTCTAATACCATGTTAAAAAAAATGAATCTCTATTCAAAAGAGAAACCCTAACCTCTCTTTTATATTGGAGAGGTTTGGAAAAATTACAAAGATGGCTCAAAAATAATAAAATAGACAAGAAAGTCCCTAGGCTCAACAGTTTTGTTTTATTTCATGTTTAAGAAGTTAAAGTTTTCATAGTTTTTATAGTTAATTCTAAAATTTTCATAATCTTGAGCTTGAAAAGGGTTTACTTTTATGTAATAGTATATTTTACTTGTTAATATATATATAATACTTGACGTAGTACTCCTCGACTACTCCCCCGTATACCATATACTCCTTAATCAGTGACCTTCACTGAATACCGACTATTGACTTTTACAACACTGCTTATTAATAGGGTCCCCTTCTCGATTCTTAATGGGGAGACACCTTTCTTGATTCATCAACATGATACTAGTCTATCTTACCATTGCTGATTTTTGGATACACGTGTTTTGTTCATCTATTTGGGGTTATCGATAAGCTTTCCCCTAGGTCATTAAATGTTTTTTTTAGGATACTTTAGATCTCAAAAATGGTATCATTCTTTTGATCCTATTGTAAACCAATATTGTGCCTGTTGATATTTCTCTCTTTGAGAATGTACCTTTCTAGTTTGATAAAAGCTCTTCTCTTAGTTGGGTTACCCACACTTATCAGCGTTGACATAAGAATCCCTTGTTTGTTTCCTTACCATCCATGCAAGTTGAAATTCCTTAGGAGAGACTATACATTCTATCTTCCCCATCAGCATATATTCGGATGCTCCTTCCATTCTGCAGCCAAAGGAATTGCCCATTACTCTACAAAAGGCAGTAAGAAGTTGTACCTTACACCCCATGTCACATTATACCACTATTGATCATCTTAGCCCTACTTTACAAAGGTTTTCCACAATATCTGTTGTGATAGTTCCTAAGAACTATATGAAGTTGCACAGGATCTAGATTGGCAAAAGGCCATGGATGAGATGACAGCTCTTACTACACGAGGCACTTAGGAGTTGATTGATCTCCCCAATTGGGCTATTGTAGTTGATTGCTGATAAGTTTATACTGTCAAGAATATACCAGATGGGACTATTTAGAGATTGAAGACCAGATTAGTTGCCAAAGGCCGCACTTAAACTTACGGAGTTGATTACTTAGACACTTTCTTTCCAGTTGCCCACCTCAACTTTGTTCGTGTTATTCTTTTTGTGGTTGTTAGCAAGGAGTGGCCTCTATATCACCTTATGTAAAGAATGCCTTCCTATACAGCAACTTACGAAAGAAAGTCTACATGACCCAACCATCAAGCTATATAGTTGAGAGGGAGAAGGCATGTTATCTACGAAAGGCTATATATGCCCTGAAATAAAATTCGAGAGAATGGTACAAGAGGCTCAGTTGGGAAATTCAGAAGATTGGTTTTCTTAAATCTACCTATCATCCTTTTCTCTATGTGAGGTGTAGGAAGTCAAGGGTTGTGATTCTGACAGTCTATGTTAATGATATGGTCCTTACTAGTGATGATGCCATTGGAATTCAGAAGACCAAGGACTTCTTGCATATTACTTTTGTTACGAAAGACTTGGGCACTCTGAGGTATTTTTTTAGCATCGAAGTTGCTAGGAATTCCTTTAAAATGGTTCCTTCACAGAGGAAGTACATTATGAAACTCCTCGACAAGACTGACCTGCTTGAGGCAAAGCCCTTCTTTATTCTAGTGGGGTCACAGAGATGGCTAAATGAAAAAGAGGATCCATCGTTTAAAGACAAGAAGTACAAAAGTATTGTTAGAAACTTGCTTTATGTTACTATTACCAGACCTAACATTAGCTTTGTAGTTATCAGAGCAAGTCAGTTAATGGAGAATCCTCACTACAATCATTGATAGGTTGTCTGCCTTATCCTAAGGTATCTTAAAGGGAATCCTAGTAGAGGCCTCTATATGAAGAAGCACGGGAATGTGAATCTGCATTTGTATTCTAATGTAGACTATGCAAGGTTTATGGAGGATAGGCAATCTACTACAATCCTACAGGCTATGCTAACTTTCTTGGTGCCAAACTTCTTACTTGGAGTAGCAAAAAGTAAACGGTAGTTAGCAGATCTAATGCTGAGGCTGAGTATTATGTCATGGCTCACATCGCAAGGTTATGTAGCTTGTATAATTCTTGGCTAACCAAGGGATCCAGGTCACTCTTCCAGTACCTATGTTTTGTGACAATTGATCAGTCACGTTCAAAGCTTTAAATCCTATCTTTGAATAGCACACCAAGCATATTAAGGTAGATTGTCATTTTGTCAGACATAGGGTCACCACAAGGAAGATTTGCACCCCTACTACTACTTCTGGGCAATGGGTTGCAAACATCTTCACGAATGCACTCCTACAGAAGAGACACGATTATTTAAGTACGAAGATGGATGTGCTTAATATATATGTTCCAATTAGGAGAGTGTTTGAATTTATTATATTAGAGGTATTTTTGTTTGTTATTATTTCTTGTTAGGCCTTCCATATACTTTACCTAATAGCCTCTCTCTATATAAAGAGAGCTAGGGTTTCTTTTGAGGTTGTCATTTTGTTCTCTCCAACAACCATGTTAACAGAAGTTATCAACTTATATGACTATGAAGCCCTAACCCTCATTATAGAGGATTATGTTGCATTTAGCAAATTATACGCAGATATTAAAAAAACAACTAATCTTAACATAGTAAAAAAGAGGAAACTTCAACAATTCCCAAGCTGCATTCTTTTGGACAAAGAGAAGATGAGAAAGAACTAGGAAGGAAAGTTCTTTGCTCAACTTTGACAAGTTGCTTTTTTGTAACAAAGGGCATTTACTTCCCATTCTTTGCTCTCCTTGGTTCCAAGTGAAAACCCTTATTAGCAAATATTATTGTATGCATCACATTCTGAAAGCACAAATTGATTTATAAAAAGAGTTGAATAATATAAACAAGAAAAAATGTAACAAAATATCAAAACAAAGCAACAAAAAATACTTAGGTTTATATGGAAACCTCATGAAGAGCAAGGAAAAAATCACGAGAGAAGACTCCGATAGAGCAAGTATCTATATTACCCTTCTCAAAGAATAAGTAAAGGGGTATATGCCTATTTATAGGTCACCACACAAAATCTCACTTCATTATCTCGAACTAAACCCAATACACATACTCCAATACTCCCGCACAAGCTGGAGCATGCAATGCTCAACTTGTACAACACGGAAATCCCATTCTACACAATAAAACACAACTCTCAATCTGGTTCTTTCTTGTAAGCGGGTATGCTAACGACAGGGCTAGAGCTGCTAGACAAACTGCTATAGCTATCTATGACAAAGATCTCTTCTCTAAAGACCTCAACTGGTGCTAGTAGCTCCCCATTCAGTATCCCTATCATGGGCCTTCCTTTGAAGACCTCAAAACCAAACCTCCCCTCTGGAGTTCATAAAACTAGATTTTTCACATTGAAACCTGACATAGGTCCTTCCTAGGAGGACCTCAAAATCGGGTATCTCTCTTCTAAAGACCTCGAAACACTAGACCTCCCAGAGTTGTGATTTCTCATATGGTGACCTTCAACAAAGGGACTCCCAAATTAGGGAAGACTACAATAGAATCCACAGTCCCCCTTTCTCCCATACTCTATAGGAGAAGAAAATAACAAAGAGAAAAAATACTAAAACTATAGAAGAACTGCTCTCCCTAGTCTCTTTAACATAATCGTCATCATATATGTTTTTAATCATTTTTTTTTCTCTTTTTTCTTTTTTTATTCCCTAAAAATTTTCCTTCCTTCCACTCCCTTTTTTCATTTTTTTCCTTTTTTTTCTCAATATTTTTCTTCAACTTTTTTTCTGTTTTTGCTTTGACTCCATTTCCTTTACATTGCTAAGGGACCAAAGAGAGCCCAAAAGAAGATAAAAGAAAAATAAGTGGCAAATAAATAAAAGTTACCTAAAATATCTCCTAAGGGTTCAATAGAACCCAAAGTCATGAACTCATCTCACCACCACGACCTCGGTGTTGCCATCTTCGCTGCGGATGATTCCGTGCGACATCAATGCCGTTAATTGCAAGCGTCAGATCTTCACATGGCTGCCATCTTCATTGCCTACTTTCTCTCGACCGTGTGTGCTGCCAGAGATCGCTCCTTTAATCTTGTGCAAGATCTCCACCAAGATCCTCGCCGCCATCTTCGAAAACATGTGGAGCTCCTTCAATCTCATGTGAGATCGACATTGCTCGCTCTCCACTTTTCCTCCTTACTCGCACCCTCCTGATGCGAGCGCTGCTACTACCAACAGTGTCATGGCAGTGTCATGGCCATCATCTTCTTCACAAGCAACACCGCATTGTGCAACCCAGTACCATCTCTATGCAACACCATAGATAACCAGCGGCGCCGCCCTAATAGTGGTCGAGGCCCCAACGCTGCCCCAGCGACGTTGCCTGAAGCCCCAGCACCGCCTTCACCCTATGATCAGCCTTCGACTCCATTGTGGTCGAACAGCGAGTCATAGACTTGCTGGAGATCCTCCACGCCTTTGATTCCTCGCATCTCCTTTTGCTCATAGTAGCGACCCCCACTAGGCCCTTCGCCTTTTCACCTCTCACATCACCTCAACAACAGCGACCTTTCCTTTAAACAAGATTTTTGATAAAATCCAATAACAAACCACTCTGATACTAAGTTGAATAATATAAACAAGCGAAAATGTAACAATATATCAAAACAAAGCAACAAGAAACACTTGGGTTTACATGGAAACCTTACTTTCGAAAAGTGGGGAGAAAACCACAGAAGAAGGCTTCGGTAGGGCAAATATCTATATTATTACACAAAGTCCCACTCTATCATGTAGGACTAAACCAACTACACATACTCCAACAAAAAAAAATTTTTAAGAAGCTCTCTAACATATTATTCTCCACTTTTTCCATTTTGTACATGGAGTAGAATTTCATTTTAACCTTCAAAAAACTTCTTAAAATAGTCAAATTTGACGGTCCAAATTAAGGTGATGACATTTTTCCGCATTTGTTCTTTATGCTTTGTCACCGTTATATTCCAACACATTATCATTGATCATATGTAAATCCATGACAATGTCTTTGGCATATTCCGTTTTTCTTGTTGAGGTTTAGGGATGTTTTTGCTATTTTATATTCTTTGTTGAGTGACTATATAATTTACCCAACTATCTCTATTATAAAAGAGAGGTTAAGGCTTCTTTTGAATAATGATGCATCTTTTATTCTCCAAATGGTAGCAAAGTAGCCAGCGTTGTTGAGGCGGTCGCCTCAGGCGATGAGGCAATAAGGCTAGGCGAATCAAGAGGTCATCGCCTCGAGGAGGACCCAGGCGAGACCCTTCAAACAAGTGACGCGCTTCCTCGCCTCGGGCGATGCCTCCTTGCCTCACCGCCTCATCGCCCAAACCCTAAATGCCTCTGTGGAGAGCTTTCTCATCTCCACGGCAACCCTCACCGCCTCACGCCATTATCGCCTCCGCAGCAAAGTAGCTTGAGTAGCTGAGCTTCGTCGACCACCATCGCCGCTCAAGCGTCACCGGTTACCATCTGCGACGCCTCCTCAACCTCAGTCGCCCAGGTATCTCCTCAGCTCGAGCTTCTTCAAGTTCGACTAGCGTCGCCGCCGCTTCTTCATATCAGGGCTTCCAGCTTCGTTTCTTCTCCTCGAAACGAAATGAACTCCTTTCATATATATATATATATATATATATGTTAAACGGTAAATAGTAAACTATGTATATATATATGTTATATAAATATATATATAACATAAGCAATACATATGTAATATTTATAAGTAATGTATAAGTATATTTATAAGTATATACATATATATGTATGTTACATTGGATATATATGTATGTTATACATATGTATGCCTCCTTAGTATATATAAGTATGTATATAACATAAATATGTTGTTATATTATATATGTATGTTACGTTATAACATTATATATACATATATATAAGTGAAATGGTCCTAAGGCTGTCACCTCAATTCACTCAGGCTGTCGCCTTTTTGTCGCCTCTCGCCTCGGGCGATTTTGAGTAGTGTCGCCTTGCTATCGCCTTTCACATTGACAGCATTGAAAACAGCGATCCTAGGCTGGTGCTCCGATATCTCACCAAATACCCACCTAAAAAATAATTAAATCACCAACAAAAGGGTGATTTCAATGGACCATGTGATTGCAGCAACAACAGCAACATCAACATGGGAGAAGGATCTCCAAACACCACCGCCGCCTCTGCTATAGGGGCTGGCGGTGTTGCTAACGACAACGTCACCGACAAACCCAGCATCACCGCTGGTGGTCTGCCGGTGCCCAACAGACTGACGAACGTACGTGGGTCCCTTTTTCAATGTTGTGACCCGTATTATGAGGTCTCTTACGCCTAGTGCATGTGGTGATGAGCCTTCTCTCACCATAGTTGACGAAGCTCCTTCTCTCAAGCATGATGAGCCTTCTCTTATGCAAAGATGTGATAGGACCATTTGAACGGTCTATTCCAAATCTACAAGGGAGTGCATCTGCAACCCAAGGAGATTCGAAGAAGATGAGGCCTAGGGGAGCATGGGTAGTTGGCTCTAGCGCCTCTATACATCTTACAGGAGACGTAGAGCGGTTGGTGAATCCTTCACATGGAATCAGAGATGTTAGGGTGACTAATGGGGTCACATCACCGATCACGACATGACAGTTGGAAGCATACATGTGTCACCGAAGATGATTGAAGACGTTCATTGTGCTCCTAAGTTTCCAATGATCCTATTATCCATGAGTCGCATCTGCAGGGACCTCGTATGTCATGTTGTGTTTGATGATCATTGTTACTTTCAGGATTGACATGTGGAAAAGGTTATAGGCAGGGAGAGACATTAGGGTGAGTGCTATTCCTTTTTCTCTGGTGCATTGTGATGTTTGGGGGCCGACTAGGCTTCCCACTCAAGGAGGGCATCAATATTATCCAGTCTGTGGATTACCACAGTCGTTTTACTTGGGTCTTCCTAATGGAGGTACGTTCAAAGATTCCTCAGATTGTCCAGTAGTTTCTTTTAAAGGTTTAGACCTAGTACGCCACCACAGTCAGAGTTTTCCGCAGTGACAATGCCCTCAAATTTATGTAGCAAGACTTACAGGAGATTTTCTCGTCCAAAGGCATTATTCAGCAAACGTCTTGTACTCACACATCCCAATAGAATTGAGTGGTTGAGCGCAAGCTCCAACATCTTGATATTACTAGGATCTTGATGATCCATATAAAGGTTCCCAAGCAATTTTAGGGAGATGCTATACTTACTACGGCTTACTTGATTAATCGAGTTCCTTCATCTATGCTTAGAGAACAAATTCTGTATCAGGTGATTTATCCAGATTTTGTTAGGCCTTTTGCTCTTCCACTGAGGATTTTTGGGTGTACTTACTTTGTACAAGCATATGGCAATCAAGACAAGTTCTCCCCTAGGCTGTCAAGTGTGTTTTTCTTGAGTATTCCAAGATACAAAATGGATACAGGTGCTATGACCTGATCCATAGAAGATATATTGTTTCAGCAGATATCACCTGATGTAGACAATTATTGAGGGTAAAATGCCTATTCATGCGTGTTCCTAAGCTTAGATTTGCATTTTATGTTATAAATATTACATAGCATGCATCATTCTGCATTTATAGTAGTTATATATAATTTAGGTTAATTGCATCCTTTTTATGGTCAAGAGAGAAGATTTATTTCAGGGCTTCGGATGGACGATCAAACCGTACGGATCTGATCAGGACGACAATCGGAGGCTAACGCCCTTGAAATCGTCTAAATCGGAATCCCGTAGCATCATATGAAGTCTAAGGAAGATCAACAGCCAGGAGGGCAATGCGACATCCTTACAGGATTCGGATGAAAAATTCGACCATACAGATGGATCCGGAGCGACGATCGCAGTCCAGCAACATGGAAATCAACTCGATCCAATCACCGTGGCACCCTCTACAACAAAAAGAAGAATGGACTGCCCAGATGGCACCACGTGGCGTCATCCAGGCCGCCCAACATGAACCACGGCCGCCCCAGCCTTACACATGGAGAGATCTCAGTTGTTGGATCTCAATCCAACAGCTAAGAGGTGCTCTATATCGCCTTACCTTCACAAGAGAAGAGCTCAAGAATATATCGTGACCGTTGGATAAGAATCAACTATAGCACGATCAGCGAACACCACCGCACTCCCCACTCGACCATCCACCGCTTTGGCGCAACGGCAAGGCACCCGCTTCTCAAAGGAGGGGTGCAGGTTCGAAACCCACCAAGCCCCCCCAATTGTTCAATTGAGGCAACGCCAGCGCACCGGCCAACGCACACGTGCCCGCACCGCAGCACCAACGCAGCAGCACGCAACAGCGTAACTCCAGCACACACGTGCACAACACGGCGCATGATGGGCGCGCAAGCACAGCAGCAACAAGCGTGGGTTGGCACAGACTTTCAGCGACAACCTAGGCAGATCTTTAGTGACGCTTACAGCCGTCATTAATTACTTATCAGTGCAAGGCCAGCTGCGGACATGAGCGGTGGGGACGCGATCTTCAACGACAACTGCATGGGGTCTTTAGTGATGCTTGCAGCTGTTACTACAACCCTCTACACGAATTTCTTATTCTTCCGTCCAAGATATAAACACCCGTACACCCCCCATTCCTCTTCATCTCTACATACTCTACTCTCACCTACTCCTAAGCTCTAGCAAACCTACCAACACTCCGTTAAAGCTTACTCTCAAGCTCCCAAGGCTCCTATTAGTATAGCGAACCTCTGCCTCACCAAATATTCCTCCATCTTCCCATCACCATTCATAGATCGCCTTGGAGCCGTCGTCTCACCTCCATTCCGATAGCAGATCATCTCCGCCTCCTCACCTCCATTCCGGAGCCACGCTGAAGCTTTCCTCTACCCGACATCCTCTTGCACCTCACCTCCATCATCCCGCTCCTCACCTCTTTCGTCCAAGCTTCCGCCAGGCGTCGTCGTCTCACCGAACAGCCGATTCGGGAGATTCCTTCTCACCTCCCTCTCTTTTTATGTTTTCGTAGATTATTGTAATAGACAATTGTGCAATATATATCATATTTGTTTCTATCTCCATTGTGATCCATATTGTTTTCTTGCTTTATAAAAATAAAAACACAAAAAAATAACAAAAACTAAAACACCAAAAACAAACAAAACGAAGCATGATTTTCAAGCTAAATAAATGTCGCCACCCTATGTTCGACACGAGACTCCCTTGGAGTTTCGGTAAAAATTTCATTTGATAAACGAGTTTTGCAACTACAACGATGGGTTACTCTTAACCCCAATTTCAAACACATGAAACACGTCAATCATCACCTTCTTTGAGAAGATTCCATACTTCTCAGAGGAAGGAACATCTATACCGAATGCGTTGAAAGAGACCCAGGCTTACCATCGAAGACTACAAACTTCACTTGACATGGTACCTTGCCCTGTCATGTCAGATAAGAGTGGCTCATACACTGAGGAGCAACCAGTTTAGAGGAGGCCTACCAAAGCATGTATTCTTCATCCTCTATCTCAGTATACAAGAGTTACTTACCTGAAGGATGAGATTCGACAATTTGCCTCTAATATTATCACTGCTGTTATTCACAGGAATTTTGTTCAAGCCTCGCAAGACTATAGGTGGCATGCAGCAATGGATGAGATGCAAGCATTACAATCTCGGAAGACATGGAATCTTGTACCATGTCTTCCAAATGCTATTATGATTGACTACCAATGAGTTTACACAATAAAATATAGAGCTAATGGGACTATTGATAGGTATAAGGCCAAGCTTGTTGCCAAGGGATTTACCCAAACATATGAGATAGATTACCTTAAGACTTTCCATCCTATGACTCGCATTACATCTATCAGGATTATCGTCTCAATTATTGGTAGGAGATGGCCTTTATATCAGTTGGACATTAAAAACCATTTAGTTACGTTATATTGTAAGGGGTGTTATGTCCTTTTTATTATTTTGTTGAGTTTATGTTATAACTTTTCCTTCACCTCTCTCTATATAAAGAGGTGTAGGGATAGCTTGGTAATTAAGAAAAATCATTTTCTTCAACTTGATATCAGAGCCAAGTTAGGGACGCCACCTCCAAAACCCTAACCCTACCACCAAGCATCACCACCACCGCCGCCAACGTCGGCCAGCAGCTGCACCACCGCCACCGCCAATAGCAGCAGCACCATGCTGCCTGCAGCAGCGTCACTACCCAAGCGCAGGCGTCGCCGCTACCCACTGTAGCGACAAGAGCAACAGTAGGGGGCCTCTCGACCCTCTTCTCCGGTGCCCTCTTCTTGCTACTGGGTTCCTTCTAACGGTAAGGAGAGGGTTGTAGACCCTATATTTCCCTTACAACGGGGTCTAGGAAGGTCCTTCAATCGTTGATAATGGAGTTCTAAAGCGAGGACCTTTTGAAAAGGAGTTTGGAAATTCATTTTTGATGGTATAATCAAATCAAAATTTTCATTACTATTTTGGGGTGTGTATTCCCCTGTTGATGCATGTTTTTAGGGTGTGTATTCCCCTTGAATTATTGACCACATATGAGCGGAGCTTTTTGAGCTGTGTATTCCCCCTTTGGTGCATATTTTTTTGGTGTATATTCCCCATTTCTATCAGATTTTAGATCTATGTTTGAAGGCGTTTGTGGTTGGTTATCGCTATGGCCTCATCATCGCCAAAATCCGAAGTTACGTTAGAACAAACTGGAGACAATGTAGTCTACAAGAACCCGTTCTTTGCTCATATTGCGAAGCTTGATGAGACCAATTACCCCCGTTGATCTCAGACTTTTCCTGTGACAGTAGGACATGAGAAGCCGCATGTTCTCATAGAAGCACCACCAAAGCAGAAGATAGGTAAATATACAACCTAAAATAGAGATGATGCCATGGTGAGGGCATGGATACTCAACAGTGTTATACCTCGCATTGGAGATGAAGTCATATATTACAAGACGACCAAGGAGATGTCGAATGGTCTAAAGGTTGTTTATTCTCATGAACTCAACTCAACCCAGGTCTTTCAAATTCATTATGATCTGTCACTTGAAGTAAGAATCCATGAGTTTCTCGCAGTACTATTCCACAATGAAGGGACTCTTGGAGAAAATGCACGCAAGCCTATGTGTACCTCAGCCATGTGTAGGGATCGGAGGAAGTTCTCTGTACATATGTTTGTGGTTGGGCTCAATGACAGTTATTCCGCTGCACGCTCACAAATTTTGACACTATCTAATCTTTCTCCTATTAAGGAGATACATAAGAGACTTGGCAGGTTGCAGATCCAGTCTATGCCAGAGGGTGTTATTAATAACACCTCCTCTACTCATGCAGCTGTAAGTACTCGTAGAAGACAGACAGGCATCTTCAGAGGCAAAGGCAGGGGGCGTGTTGATGGTGATTGTGGCAAGCCCACCTGTTCTTATTGTGGGAGACTTGGCCACATTGAGGTCAAGTGCTAGAACAAACTTGGACAGCCTGCAGTTGCCAACCAAACTTCTGTAACTACACCTCCAACCGTGTCTACCAAGTCAGTGACCCTTGCAAAGGCAGAATATGATACAATTGTACAACGTCTAGCCCAGTTGACCCATGAGCAATCTCAATCCTCAAGCACGGTTGCTTATACATCCGCATCAGGTATGAATAACTCGTGGTTGATTGATTCAGGTGCCTCAGATCATTTGACAGGGAATTCCCAGTGTTTTGGGAATATGCAAAAGATACCATAGGATCGCTCAGTACAGCTTGCAGATGGTAGACATGCCCCCATTTTTTGTAAGGGAAGGGTATCAGTTACTCCCTCCATACATCTCTCTGATTTGTACTATGTGCCTGACATAGCAATGCAGTTATTATCTATTAATACTATTACTAAGCAGTTGAATTGTCGTGCTATTTTTTATGTGGTTGGATGTACGTTTCAGAACTACAGGACGAGGAGGACGAGTAGTGGTAACCATGAGGAGGGGGTGTATACTGACTGGTTCAGAGTCCTGTTGCTGCAACTTGTCAGACGAGTACTACTGTGGGGAGTGCCTTGCAGTGGCACAGACAACTAAGCCATCCTTCACTAGACAAGCTACGCTGGATCATCCCTTATGTTTCTCCTTCCATGAAGATTCAATGTGATGCCTGTCAGTTGGGGAAGCATCACCGTACTAGCTTTCCAACCTCTATCAAGTCCAATAGTTCTGTTTGCTTTGATTTATTACATTGTGATGTCTGGGGTCTTAGACGTGTGGCAAGCCGACAGAGTTTTTGGTATTATTTATTATTTGTGGATGATTTCTCCCATTTGTTGTGAGCTTTTTTTATGCGGAATAAATCAAAGGTTGGATCTATTATTCAACAGTTTGTGATGTTTGTGAAAACTCAGTTTGGTGTGTGCATTAAGAAGGTCAGAACTGATAATGATTTAGAATTCTGTACTAAGAATTTGGCTAACTTATATGGATCACTTGGCGTTGTGGAGCAGACATCGTGTCCACACACGTCACAGCAGAATGGCATTGCAGAAAGAAAACACCATCATTCTAGATACAAGTAGAGCCTTGCTTATCTAGAATAATATTCTGCATAGTTACTAGGGAGATGCGGTTCTCACTGCCTGTTATCTCATTAATAGGCTTCCTTCCTCTATGCTTCATGAGCAGATCTCATGGAACATTCTATATCCTGAGTCAGAGTTGTTTCTTGTGCCGCCAAAGACTTTGGTTGTGTGGCGTTTGTACACCTCCTTGGACCTAGTTGTGACAATAGGCTCCACCAATGGTTAATTGCGTATTTCTTAATTATTCACGCACTCAGAAAGGATATAGGTGTTTTGACCCTATATACCACAGGCACTATGTTAGTGCAGATGTGACTTTTCATAAGTCTATTCCATACTTTTCCACCTCAAGTCATCAGTTGAAAGAGATTGAAATGGTTGTGTCAATGATTGTACCTCCTATAGCCGTAGAGGATTTTTCTCATAGTAGTGGCGTACCTACTCTAAAGTAGACTTTGGGCACATTCAAAGTTGTACCACTTGATGGTAAGACCTTTAAAGGTACTACATATCAGCTTCCTATCACTTACAGAGAGAAGATACACCCCCTCCTCATCAATCCTACTGAGAGACCATCGTCCTCTCCCACTCAGGTATGTGTTGAGGGTACTGAGACTACTGACAATCCTTCTGATGTGTCTTCAGGTTCTCTTTCTATGCCCACAGATGAGAATATCCCCATTGCTATCAGGAAGGCTCCACGATCTTGTGCCCAGTATCGTGTTGCTGGGAGTGTTGCTTCTGTTAATTCTCTAAGATCGAAGTTTCATGCATTCACTACTACAGTTTCCGAAGTTGAGATCTCTCCCTCGTAGCAGCAGGCTCTATTACATCCACACTGGAAGATAGCTATGGAAAAGGAGATGCTTGCTCTTACAAACAGAGGCACCTAGGAGTTGTCTACTCTAACGTCTAAAGCGTACCTTGTTGGAGTCAGATGGGTCTTAGCCTTGAAATACAACTTTAGATGGGTCAATTTCTCGGTATAAGGCCTGTCTTGTGGCCAAAGGATTCACCCAAACCTATGAGATGGATTTCTTTGGCATGTTCTCCTTAGTTGCTTAGCTCTCCACTATTCGTATACTAATCTCTATTGCAGCTCATTATAGTTGACATCTACATCAACTAAATGTCAAAAATGCATTCCTATATGGAGATTTGCAGGAGAAGATATATATGCAGTAGCCGCCTGGATTCGAGGTCTAAGGGGAGTGTACATGCAGACTTCGTAAGACTATTTATGATCTTAAGCAGAGCCCCCAAGCCTAGTTTTAGTGCCTGTCTGAGGCGTTATCTGTTATTACGATGCAGAGGTCCTCGTCTAACCATTCACTATTTGTGAGGAAGACCAGTAGTAGTACAATGGCTCTACTTGTGTATGTGGATGACCTTATCCTCACAGGTGATGATGTAAATGGCATTCTCAGGTGGAGTACTTGGTATGCCAGTTTGTCATAAAAGACCTTGGAAAGCTGAGATATTTTTTGGGCATTGAGATTGCCACAAGTAAACAAGGGATAATTATGTCACAAAGAAAGTATGCTCCTGATGTTCTTCAGGAGACAGGAATGCTAGGATCCACGAATGCCAATATTCCTATGGATCCTAAAATTCATCTCTTTGATGATACAGTGAAGCTAAAGTACAAGAAGGAATATCGACAACTAATGGGGAAATTATTATATCTGACCATCACTAGGCCATATATTAGTCTTGCAGTGAGTAAGCTAAGTCAGTTCTTAAACAAACCCACTGATATTCATTGGCAGGCTGTAATGGAGGTGTTGAGGTACATCAAGGGATGTCCAGGTAGATGCATTCTATTTCAGAAGAAGGCCCCTATGTCTGTTGTTGCCTACCCATGCGCAGATTATGCAGGAGATGTTGGAGACAGGCAGTCTACCACTGGCTTCTGAACTTTTTGTAGCCAGGAACTCGGTGACCTGGAGTAGCAAGAAACAAAGTGTAGTTTCATGCTCTAGTGCTGAGTCTGAGTACCGAGCCATGGCACATACTGTATTTGAGATGATAAGGATAAGATCTTTGTTACAAGATCTTCATGTTACTATTCAGGAGCCCATGGAGATGCATTGTGACAACCGAGCTGCAACATACATTAAAAACAATCCCACGTTCCACGAGAGAACGAAACATGTGAAAGTGGATTGTCATTACACAAGGAGTTTGATTCAGCAGGGTCTGCTTTGTACTACCTGTCTTACCTCTTCAAACTAGGCTGCTGACATGTTTACCAAGCTGCTGCCTCACCCTCAGTTTGAAGAGTGTAGAAACAAGCAGAGCATGGTGAACATATATGCTCCAGCTTATTCACCATACTCAGTTTGAGGGGGAGGATTGAGTTACGTTATATTGTAAGGGGTGTTATGTCCTTTTTATTATTTTGTTGGGTTTATGTTGAAACTTTTCTCTCACCTCTCTCTATATAAAGAAGTGTAAGAATGACTTGGTAATTAAGAAAAATCATTTTCTTCAACTAAAACACATTCTTGTATGGTGATTTATCTGAGAAGGTGAACATGAGACAACCACCAGGGTACAACAGTCAAGAGGAGCTTTTTTGTCACCTGAGGAAAGCTATATATAATTTAAAGCAGAGTTCGTGTGCCTGATTCGAGAGGCTTAGCTCTGAGATTAAGTAGATTAGATTTCAGCATTCTAGTTCAGACCATTCTATCTTTATCAGAAAGATAAGGTATGGTGATCATGATCAGGTTGTTATCCTTGTTGTTTATGTAATTGACAAGAATGACAAGATCCTTACCGGCGATGATAAGGATGGAATTATCTATACCAAATCCTTTCTACAATCCACTTTTGTTATGAAGGACTTGGGCAATCTTTGATGTTTTATGGAGATTGAAGCAGTTCAACAGGGGATGAGTCTTTCTTTGTCTCAGAGGCAGTACACATTGCAATTTTTTTAGGAGCCTAGTTTGCTTGAGACCAAGCCTTCAGGTATAGCTGTAGAGTCATTACCTACACATTCCCCTAATGAGGACCCGCCATGAGGATGTCAGCGGATATCGTACTACTGTGGATGCTTGCTCTATCTTACTATTACAAGGCCAGACATTAACTTTACCATGAGCAAAGCTAACCAGTTCATGCAAGCCCCTAAGTACAGTCATTGGCATGAGGTTTGCCTTATTCTAAGGTACCTCAACAGAAATGGAGGGAGCCTAGACATTTTAGCCTATTCTGATGCAAACAATGCTGGATCTACAGATGATAATCATTCTACTTCAGGCCATACAGTCTATCTTAGTGGCAATCCAGTCTCCTGAAGAAGTAAAAAGCAAAATGTTGTTGCTCGCTCAAGTGCAGAGGCAAAGTACCGAGCAATGGCTCAAACTACTTGTGAGATTACGTGGATTGTTACCTTTCTACAAGATTTAGGGATTTAGGCCACAATGTCAGTTCCACTCTTTTGTGACAAAAAGTCTATCACTTATATTGCCTTAAATCTAGTCTTCCATGAAAGGACCAAACATATTGAGATAGGCTGTCACTTTGTACATGATGCGATTCTTACAGGGAAGATTAACACTCCATATGTCTCCTCTGAACTTCAGTTGGCAGATATATTCACCAAAACTCTAAAGAAGAAACATCTTGATTTTCTATGCAACAAGTTGGGCCTCATTGATATATATACGCCCCAACTTAAGGAGGAGTGTTGAGGTTTAAGGACATTTTTGTTATTTTATATTATCTGTTGGGTGACTATGTAATTTACCTAGTTCTCTCTATTATAAAAGAGAGGCTAAGATTTCTTTTGAATGATGATGCATCATTTATTCTCCACACTTGCAACTTTCAATATGCAGCCAAATAAAGGAATAACTTATCCTATCAAGTTTTGTGGCCTCTTAAGGTCAGTCAGTTGAGCTTCAATTAGCATGTCAATAGAACAAATCTACTACTTCAAGAAGTCTGTTAATAATAAGTTGATGAAGGGTATCCAAAGAATCAATTTCAGATGTATAAGCATGCATTGATATGCTGATATACATCATCTAAAATCTGCATTACCTGTGCATTTACCATGATATGGGATTTGCCAAAATCTCATCATTGCTCCTTTTCTGTATGGTTTCTGTTGTATCTCAAATGACAACTTTCCTCACTATTTGATGCAACAAACTTTGTTCAGAATACTCAATTGATACCACTTTTGAGAACTATAGCAATGGAAACAATGAAATTTGTGTGGGCTTAAAGGTTGATCTTCAGTTGTGTGATAGTGTGAGATACACTACCGACTTCCATAAGGGACTTGAATCATGAGGAATAGTCCACATTTTCTACAAAATATATAGGAAGGACCATTATTGTATGAGAAAAGGAAAGACAAGTCGGTAGAATAGCTGGTTGTTGTTTGCCCAGTATGAGTGTTGGTGAGAATTTTATTCTATAGACACGGTTTTCTTGATTTGAAAGGTACTTAATCCACCGGTGGAGTTGCTGCCAGTAGGCACTGTTCATGATTAATAGTAAAAAAAACTATTCATGATTACCGGTAAGAGTACTGTTCGCATGAATAATAGGGCTTCTTCACATTGAATAAGGTAGAGAAAGGGAGAGAGGAGAGGAGTATTTGGAATAGAAAATATTATTGCAACTCAATAGATCATATTAGTAATGTCTCCTTTTAAAGAGAAGCAATCCTAATTCTATCTCTAAAACTAGAAAACAGAAAATCAAATCCCAATCAACCAAACATGAAAAATCTAATCAAATCCTAATTATCTATAAAATAAAATCGGTCATATATGGCAACAAATAACTTAGCATGCAAGCCAACCCAACACCTAAACCTAAGACCATGTTGGTGGACTCCTATGGACCACGGTACCACCTGGACAATCCACATGGCCACGTGGACAGCCCAATGACATTTATTTTTTTTCCTAAATTCTAACACACCTCAAGTTGAAGCAAGAGAGGGTGAAGACTTGGATCCTTCAAACTTCTTACGATAATAGAATGGTGAGCGATCACATGCATGATATTTGACACCTTTCTCCAAGAAAATCTCCCCTTTTGGAGGAAAATGAAAAATCCACAAAGATCACAAACATCTTTATTACTTGATAGATCTCCTTCTCCCTCTTCTTAACTTTAGTTGCATCTCTCGTCTCAGGCACCCCCTCGAATAGCACGTGCAAGTTATCTTGGCCACCGATGAAAAGTTTGAATGTGTGCACCCATAGAACATAGTTGGAGGAGCCCATCAACTTAATGGTCATCCCTTGCACACTCTTCTATGTCTCCTTGGTGACACGGATCTCTGAATCTGTCATCGCTTCTTTCTAAAAGGTTAAGAGCGGCCTCTGTGCCTCTTTTCTACACCCAAGAGCCAAGCACTAGATCTTTGTTCCCCGACACGCTAGAGAGTTCCAAGTGCCCCTTCAATCTGAGTCGGTGCCATTACTCCTAGACCCCACGAGCCAACGTAAGGTGCTCGATTTATCCGAACTTGTATAAGGTCACCAAAAAGAGGGTGAAGAAGTCGATGTAGAGCTTAAAGAGATGGAGATCTCCTTCAGTCCATGCGTGAAGTCTTAGCCAGCCAACAAAGCCTGCTTTGATACCATGTGTGGGATGAAAAAAATCCACCGATGGAGTTGCTGCTGGTAGGCATTATTCACAATGGACAGTAAAAAAGCAATGTTCACAATGGGCAGTACTTCACTATTCACGTAAATAGCAGGGCTTCTTCACATTAATAAGGTAGATAGGGGGAGAGAGGAGAGCAATATTTGGAATTAAAAGATATTATTGCAACTTAATAAATCATGTAGGTACTACTCTGCTTTGCCAACCCTAGTTGGAGTCTTGGGAGTCAAGTTTAGTTTTCTTAGAGTCCAAGTTTTCTTATTTCCAGTAAGTTAGGTGTCAATTAGTTGAGTAATTAGAAGGATTTGATATTTCCTGAATTATGGAGATTTGATTAATTGCGATTGAGTCCGATTCCTATTTTAAAGATTAGGAACATCTCTCTATACAAAGAGAGACTATGTAATCAATTATTCTTTGAGTTGAATATTAAATAAATATATCCAAAACTCCAATATCCTCTCTTCTCTCTCTCACCAGTGTGCACCCTCTCTCCTCTCTCCCTATTCTGCATGCAACAGCCACAACAGCAGCCACTGCTACTACGTTCCTTCTCTCTACGTGGAAAAGCCTCCACACTCCCATAGTGCCCAAATCTCAACAAAAGAGGGGCAATTCTAATCTTATCTTTAAAAATAGAAAATAAAAAATAAATCCAAATCAACCAAACATGAAAAATCTAATCAATTCCTAATTATCTCTAGAATAAAATCTGCCACATATGGCAAAAAATAAATTGGCATACAAGCCAACCTAACACCTAAACCTAAGGTCAAGTTGACCGACTCCTATGGACACAGTGCCATGTGGATAGCCTATGTGGCATTTATTTTTTTTCCTAAACTCTAAGGTTAATTCAATCATTAAAAAGGAAATAGTTTCAACCAACACTTGTATTGATCATGGACATAGTTCACAATAGAATCAGCTACACCAATCCAATTTTGCAAATAATAATAGAAACATCATATGCTAAATATGCGTGTAGAGAATAGTAGGAGAGATTAAATCGTCATATTTCATTAAAAGAACCTAATATCTTTTTATAGAGAGAGGTATGAGTAAATAACAGTATATATCTATAAAGAAATAATAAATAATAAAATGCTAGATAAATAGAAGTACAAACACTCCCCCTTAAGTTGGAGCATAAATGTCAATCATACTCAGCTTGGAACAGCAGGAATCAAATGCCAAACGAGGTAGAGGCTTCGTGAACACATCGGCTATTTGATCCTCAGATGCCACATAAATAGTTCGCAACAAGGCACACTGTATAAGATCTCTAGTATAGTGGCAATCTACGTCAATGTGTTTGGCATGCTCATGAAACATCGGGTTGTTAGCTATGTAGGTAGCTATCCGATTGTTACATCGCATTTTCATGGGCTCCTCAATTTGGACATGCAAATCACATAAGAGAGACCGTATCCAGATCATCTATGTAGCAGTCTAGGCCATTGCCATGTACTCCGACTCTACACTAGAATGAGAAACTGCCCCCTGTTTTTTGCTCCTCTAAGTAAGATTACCAGCCACGAAGGTACAGAAACCAGTGATGGATTTCTTGTCAAGTACACATCTCGCATAATCTGCATTAGAATATCCTACCACTGTCATAGGAGAACCTCTCTGGAAGAGAATACCACGACCTGGTGTTTTCTTCAAGTATCTTAGCACTCGCTAGCTGCCTGCCAGTGCAACTTTGTCGGCCTCTCCATAAACTGGCTGAGTTTGCCTACTGCCAAGGCAATATCTGGTATGATAAAGGTCGAGTACAACAGCTTGCCCACAAGTTGTCTATATACTCTACTATCAACTGTTTCTACCTCCTCCTAATGTAGATGTGCCTTGGGGTCCATAGGAATATTGGCTGGCTTGGACCCCAACATGCCTGTCTCTGGAAGAATGTCCAACGCATACTTGCATTGAGAAAAAATAATCTCATCTCTACTCCTAGCAACCTCGATCCCCAGAAAGTATCTAAGGTCACCCAGATCCTTCATAACAAACTACTGTGAAAGAAACTCGACCTATCTTATCCCATCCTCATCACTACCGATGATAATCAGGTCATCTACATAAACCAGTAGTGCTACAATGCCATTCTCTGTCTTCTTGACAGACAGAGAATGATCTAAAGAGGACTTCTGCATCCCATCCTCTTTAATACATTGAGAGATTCTGAAATCAAGCTCTCAGACTCTGCTTCAGGCAATAAATGGCTTTCCTGAGTTTACATAAACACTCCCCCTAAACCTCAAAACTTGGGGGCTGCTGCATGTAAACTTTATCCTGAAGATCGCTATAGAGAAAAGCGTTCTTTATATCAAGCTGGTGTAACTGCCAATCTCTATGGGCAGCAACAGAGATAAGTACTCGAACAGTGGCAAGCCACGCAACGGAAGAGAAAGTATCCAAGAAGTTAACTTCATATGTCTAAGTGAATCCATTTTACCATCAACCTAGCCTTATACCTTAAAATAGACCCATCATGGTTGTACTTTAAAGCAAAGACTCATCTAGAGCCAACAAGTCATGCCTCTGTAGGAAGTGAGGTGAGATCTCAAGTCTGTCTGCTCCGAAGTGCTGCCATCTCATCCTCCATGACTTGATGTCACTTTGGATCAAGCATAGTCTGCTGGTAGTAGACGGAATGAGTGAAGCTGTAAGTATCTGGCAGAAGCTACTAAACTGAGAACCAAGACCATCTGTAGCCAAACTACCTGCAATCTAATATCTAGACTCACACGTGCAAGGCACCTTCCTAATAGCAATAGGAAGATCAAACTCATCTGGTATCTCTGACTAAATCTCTACAGAGGGAACCTCACTACTACGGTGATCTACACTGTCAAGGGGATCAGGTCTAACTAGACGATCTCTATCCTCAAAGCCCATCTCAACTGCCTGTGAAACATCAGTCACTAGTGCAGGTAAAGGCCTCTATAGTGTAGCATGAGGTCTACTATATGTCTACAGCAGACCATGCAATCTCTAGTAGTCATCCAAGAGGGTAGTAGATCCTGAAGAAGTCAGCAGAGGTGTGGAGATCGAAATTGCCTCAAGTGAACCTGGAGGAATAGACATGGGAGCAACATCATCATAAACACTCGTCTGTCTAGCAACAGAAACGTATGGTGTCGTCTCATGAAAAGTCACATCAGCACTGACATAATGCTTGCAGTGGATGAAATCATAACACTGGTACCCCTTCTAACTCCTGGAGTACCCTAAGAATACGCACTTAACAGCGCAAGGAGCAAACTTGTCACGGCCTAGTGATGGCAGATGAACAAAAGCAACACATCCAAAGGTCCCGGGGAACACATGAAAAAGTTCGTCATCTGGATGTAATAGAACAATCGGTATCTACTCGTGACGGACTAAACTCGGCATCCTGCTAATGAGGTAGCACGCCGTCAAAATAACATCCCTCCAGTATCTCTGTGAAACACTGTGGTGAATAAGTAGAGTGCAGGCAACCTCTACCAGGTGTCTGTTCTTCCTCTCTACAACCCTATTCTGCTATGAAGTATAGGGACAAGTGATCTGGTGGATAATCCCATGAGTCCTGTAAAACTCAGTAAGTCTAACAGTGTAGAACTCGAAGGCATTATTTGTCCATACAATCTTTACTGTGGCAAAATACCAAGTCCTGATCTCCAAGAGAGCAGTCTCTATGATACGTCTAACATCTCCCTTGGTCTTCAGAAGGAACACCCAAGATACTCTGGTTAAATCATCAACGACTATGAGATAATACCGATGTCACATCCTGTCTGGAACTCTACTCGATCCCCTAACATCTATATGGAGTAACTCGAAAGCAGTTGCTGATCCAGGAGAGGTACTAGTAGGAAAGGAAGACCAATGATGCTTACCTAATTGGCAAGCATCACATCGAATAATCGTGACAGGTGAAATGTGTGGAATCACCCTCCCAAAGTGATCCAGAGGTAGATGACCTAGACGAGTATGCCACTATAAGGCACTTCCACCATCATATCTGTTGGCTCCAGCAAAAGGCTCCTGGCCAAGGTAATAAAGGCCATTCTCCTATGTACCTCTGGCAATGGTCTTCCCAGTACACTTTTCTTGAACAATGCATCCTATCTAATCAAAGATAACCCTACAATGAAAATCATTCGTGATCCTACTTACAGACAAGTTCATGGGAAACTCCGGTGCGTGTAGTGTTCCTGACAGCTGCAACGTAGGGGTCATATATGCTTTCCCCTGGCCAACAACCGAAGCGTGCCTACCATCAGCAACTTATACCGTTCTCCCTGGTACAACGAAACTGAGTAACCTGAAATAGGCCTAATTCCACAAAGGTGTTGTGAAGCACCAGAATCGACTAACCATCCTACACTACCGACTGCACAAGGACATGGAGAAAGCCCTGCAACCTACTACACAGGGAGAAGAGCCCCCCTGCAGTCTACAGGCACCCCTGGGGCTACGTCGCCTGTGGGTGTGCCACCGATGAGGCTATGCTACCTGTGGGTGTGCTGCCAGTGAGGCCGTGTTGCTTGTGGGTGTGCCGCCTCCTATGGAACACCTGTGGAGATATTGTGCTGCTTCACAGGGTAGAGGGAGCGCCATCGCTGCCTATGGAGAGCCAATGGAGGTGTTGCCCCCCCCCCCCGCCGATGTGTAAGGCCCTGGTGGTGCCTCTCATCGGTGAGGAGGGGAGGTTGGTCCGGTTGCAGTGGTGGAAGAGAGAGAGAGAGAGAGAGAGAGAGAAAGGGTTGAGGTGTAAGGGTTTCTATTTGGTGGGATACTAAAATCCGATCTAGGACCACACTCTAATATCAAGTAGGAGAGAATGAATCATCGTATTTCATTGAAAAGAGCCCAATACCTCTTTATAGAGAGAGGTATGGTTAAATAGCAGTATATATCCATAAAGAAATAACAAATAATAAAATACTAGATAAATAGAGTATCAACAAGAACAGAACTCAGAAGCATTGTCACTATTGATGAAGGCTAATCACCTTGCACGGCTTTCGCAAGTAATGGATGCTGAATATCCTGAAAGAATAATAATCAAAACATAAAGTAGACACGCAAGGAGACCTCTGAAACATTTTCGTCATTCCAAATCAAGTGTTCTTACCAAATTCAATATAGAAGCTTTCCCCCAAGGGCATCGCCCGTAATTACATTTTTCAGGGGGCCACCAATCAATAGTCGCACACACATAGTTGTCATCTGTTTGAGCAAAAGACTCGGATCCTCGGACAATAGCAATCCCATTCGCTTGAGCAATGCCCTTGGTAGATAAGCACGAGAACAACAGAAGAGAAATATGCACTGCTATAGTTGAACCGCTTTGACAGCAACTCCTCATCTCTGCCAAACCAACTTCGAAGAACTAAACCAGGTGGAGGAAAACAGGTCAAGAAGAATGCATAATTACATCGAACACTGAAAAAACTAAAAAAAGAGACTTTTTTTTTTATACTTGTATTGGAAAGGATTTATAATTGTCATATGTGGGGAATCAAAGGTTCCGTACCCACCCGTTCGCAACATAAAGAGCTCTGATTTGTCACAAAAAATAGAAACGTAAAGAAAAAAAGAAATCACAAGTATGTCTTTCCTTATTAATGGAAGCCAGGAAAAGATTGAGTGGAACGAAAGCAGCCGACAAAGATACTACTTTTAGACTTTTAGTCTGGAATTCTTAACCAAATCAAGATAGGGATCTCAACCACACACAACCACACATAAAGCAAAGATAAGAGCACAACCAACGTCAATAAACACACCACTAGGACACACAACAAAAAATTAAGCTCAAGTCAAAACAGAATCCAACTGAAACCCAAGTGAGAACAGACCTTTTTCGAACACTAGAAAGCTCCCATTAGAGCTCAGCTCAGCTCAGCTCAGCTGCCTCGTCCTCCTCCTGAGAGCTTCACCCGAAGAAGGCATCATGGTATAAGGCACCCACCCACCACCACCTCACCAAAAGGTCTCTTCCACCCAACCTAACCAACCTACCTGAGAACACCGCGAGTGTTGGGTTTTGGTGTGGAATGGGTCGTGGCACCAACAAAGGGGACCGTCGTCTTCACTTTAAAGCAGTGAAAGTGCCCCGTCAACTAAACGCAAAAGTCAGGTATGTTCTCTAACCAAACCACTTTTGCATTTACTTGAGAGACCCGGTCACTACTTAAGGTGAAGACGACGGCCCTCAGGTAAATGCCCAAAGTTAGCTATGTTCTTAGCCTTACAGGAATCCCAATCGTTCCGACAAACAAAAAAGGCAAACACCATTGGATTTTTTCCCAGTGCCCATCGAAATCATTGGATAATTCTTCAATGTCCTCTCTCTTCCCCTTAGTAACTCCGTCCATAGGTCAACAAAAGCGTTAAAACAAAGGTCCGAGGGTGTTACCGTGTCGGCTTGTCAAACTGACAAGTATTCAGGAACTTTTCTCTCATCTCTCTCCTTCTTGTTTTTTCTTTTCCTTGATAAAGGACTAAGATTGGTTGCTATTGTGTGTTTCTTAAAGTTTATGCTTGGGTGAAGATAGGTAAATTTATTTCCTTTTTTTTATTTTGGGGAGTATTTTTATTATTCTAAATTGAAATTATTTAGTATTGGCATTCTGGGGAGGAAAAATTGGTTTTGGAGGAAATAGCTGTAATATGTCTCATCGTAAATTTGTGTTAGATGGCATATTGGAATTTTAATTTTTTTCAACTTTGAGATGTGTTGTTGTTTAGTATTTTATGTTCAGAATTAGAATTTAGGTATTTTTGATTGGAAGTTTATTAAGTTAAGTGGAGTTGGCTTATTAGGGAGGATCGAATGGTTTCAGAGGGGATTATTAGATTTATGGTGATTGTTATTATATGCTCCTGTAAATATGCGTCAGGGTAGAAATATTGAAATTAGAATCTCTTTTGTTTTGGGAGTGTTTTTTGTCTGGCTTTTTTGTCTCGAGCATCGGAATTGGGGTGTTGGATTGGAAAGTTCAAAGTACAGTGATATTGGCAATTAAGGCATCGATGTTTTTGACGAGAATAATTAGATTTGTGGTAATTTCTATTTTACATTTCCTGTAAATTTATGTGCCGGAAAATTAGATTTGGTATCCCTTTACTTTGGGATTGCTTTTTTCCAATGTTTTGTGTTCATACTTTGAGTGTATATATTAATAAGTCAATTTTAGTGGATTATTATTTGACCTAAGTAGTCTTTAATTATATGTTCCTAGTTTTTAATTGCTTAAGAATTAAATGATAATTTATCTTAATCTACATGTAATTTTATTTACAAATTTCACATTTAATAGTATATTGTTATAATAATACATTTGGTGGATGCGGGATGGATGCAAAAATTATTGAAGCAAGGAGGGCATCAGTCGCAAATGGGACCTGCGCCGTCCAATTTCATAAGACATCCAGAGCTCAATTTGGATGTCTGATGACCATCAATCGTGAACCCTCCGACATTTGCATTTCTTTTAAGATGTCCAGAACTCAATCTGGACGTCTAATGAACTGACGGTGCCCAGCCTCAACACACTACCTCCCTCCTTCTCCCAACAACTCCCTCTGAGCCTATCGGCACTGCCACCCAATCCCACCGCCTCACCACTACCACCAATTTGTTGGAGAAGCTCGAGTCTTTGGGGGAGAGGAAACAAATTGAGAGAGAGCCGCAACAGCAAGATGATTTTAAAAAGAGAGGAAACAACAACCTCCTCACCAGGGTGCTTCTGCCTATTCTCCACAGGGGAAACCCATGTGCATTGTGAACTTCAAGTGCACACGATAGCTGCCCCTCCTCTTGCTTCAACGCGGTGGTGCTCGGTGACAAGAAGCACCACCACCACCCCTCACTGTCGTTCCCAGATCACCATCACCACCCCTCGCCACCGTTACCCACACCCCCATCACCACCGCAGCAACCCCATCACCACCACTCCAACACCATCACCACCACCCACATCCTCTTCTTCATCTTTTCCCCACAAGCTGTCCACTGTGCCCTCATCTCCTCCAGCAAAAACCACCCCCCCCCCTGTCACCGTAACCACCAAACCACGACCACCAACACCACCGCCAACCCCCATAGCTGGCCAACCGTCCTCAACCCACTCGGCAAGGCCACACCCTCGCCTTCACCCAATGCCATCCTCCTCCTCATCTCCTTCCTCTTCTTCACTTTCCCCTTCCACTGTTCACCATCTTCATCAACCAAACCCAACAGCCACCGAACTCCCTATTAGTTGATTGAAATCGGGTTTTAAATCGTTGCGTTATAGTATAGTCGAAATCTCGTGAAAAATAGATAAAATTTATACTCGAAAAGTCCGAGGTCGTTTGTCGGGAGCAAGTAGGAATTCAATTCTCAACATTGCAATTTTAAACAATAGAGATAAGAAATTATACTCAAGAATTGACTCAAAATAATGTGGCAATAATATCAAGTGTCAAACTGCAAAAAGAATGGAGTAAAATGGTGATTTGAATCACCAATTACTCCCTAAAATAATAGCAAGTGGAACTCAATAGCTATGTATGAAATAAACTCAAATCAGCCATCTGATGGTAGGATCAGATGTCTTAAACGTCTGATTCTACAGTGCTCTGCTTCTTCTTTCTCTGATTGTAGACTCTTCTTCTTCAGTTCTGTCTCTCCTTCTTCCTTGGATTCCTCTTCTTCAGCTCTATCTTTTACTCCTTCAACCGCTTTCCTTCTTCTTCTTCACAGACTCTTCTTCAACTGCTCTCCTCTTCTTCATGTAGAGGGGGAAGGATCCTCAAATTTGGCTAACTGTTTAGCCAATTCTCCAGAGAGCAAAACCCCTAACCCCCGTGCGCTCTCCTCTCTTTCTCTCCTTGGGTCACGCTCTCCCAGAGCCTTCAACAGTACCGGGTATACAGGTAATCGGACCTAAAGTGCACCAGAGTCCAGGCACACCGACGGTGGGTGGATTTTTTAAATTTGAAATAAGAGACAACAAGCACTTGTTCCCCACTATCTCAAACCAAGGGCGTGTGATCAGAAAAGGAACGTTCCAGTCCACACACAGAGGATAACTGAAACATATCTAGCAGCCCAACATTACCAAAGAATTTATCAATTTTTGACATAAGGCCACTACCATTTATCCAGGTGAATTTAGTTCCAGAGGAGGGATATTCACTAAAGCCTAGTGTCTGAACCATCAGTTGGAACCCAGTAGATGCGCTATCCACCATGCCATTTGGTCTGGCCCTTCCCGTCATGACACAATTAAAATCTCCTCCCACAACCCATGCAGCCCCATTCACAAAACCAGCAGCTTCACTCCAATCTACCCACAACTCTTGCCTTGTATAGGCATCACAAGGGCCATAGACTCCTGTAATGTAGAGCTCACTCCCCCCCTGAATCCTTTCAAATTTACAAGTTAGCATATGTCTAGCTATAGAGTCCTTCACCATTTGCAGAACATTTTTCCTCCACCACATAACAAGACCCCCAGATCTGCCATGTGAATTAAGCATCACACAGTCATTCGCACCACCAACCTTCATATCAGCCCAAGACCTATCTTCCTCACTTTCTATGTGCGTCTCTTTAATAATGGCACAATCTATCTCCCATTCCCTCATATATCTCAGAAGGAAAACCCTCTGGCTTTCTGTCGCACAACCCACGCACATTCCAAGAGAGAATCCTCATTAAGTTTCTTGGGTGCCCCCTTTTTTAGGATTTGGGGCTCTGCCAACCCTCATCACAGCCGCAATGGCATTTTCATCAAGTTTCAGTGTTGTACTTTGTCGCCTCTATCTGAGCTTATCCGGAGATCTTCCCATGCTAGTCCTGGATGAAATTCCCTACTTGGAGGGGGTGACGTAAAAAAAGGGTAAATGAAATATAAAGCAATCTCACAAAGAAATCAATCGCACAAGTACACAAATGTTTTTAGGTGGAAACCCAAACCGGGTGAAAACCACCACCTAACCCTCTCGAGTTAGGATTTTCCGATCAACCTAGTTGATCAAAATCCACTAAACGAATCACTTTAAACGAGGGTGATTCAACCTCAGTACAACCACGCTACAAGTACGAGGGTAGCGTTCCTCAACCCCTTCTCTCCACGAGAAGGATTTTGTCTCACGAAGGAGACGGGAATTCGCAAAGCGAATACCCAACCAAAAGACAAAGGTAAAATAAACAACAAACCTATAGAGCCAACAAAGTAATAAACCTACGCTTCTATAGGATTTAGGAAACTCCCCTTTGCTAGGAGTGCGTCGACAATGACGAGGTGCGTGAGCCACGCGACGGCGCAACTTCGCTCTCGTAGATAACGGCGGGAGAGCGGGTGCGCAACGGTTGGATGCTCTCAAGATGTAGAACTTGAGCTTAGAGAGCAAGAGCTTCTTGGACACAAGAGTGTGAGAGTGTATAGCTAAGTGTGTCTTGTGTCTTTCTTAGTGTGTTTCTCTTGTGTGTTTAAAGGCTCCCCTCTATTTTATAGAGGCCTTAGGAAGGCTTTGGAAGGCTTAGAAAAGGTTCTATAGCCGTTGGGAACAAAGCCCAAGAGAATCAGGCCGAAATCAGGACAATGATTACACTTGACAGGGTAATCAGACGTCTAACTCTGGCATCAGACATCTGGAAGGCCAGTTTAAGACGTCTAATTTCAAGGTCAGACGTTTGATTCTATGCGGGTTTCCTCCTGACTTGAATCAGATCTAAACAGGGTTTTTGTGCAAGTCCATCAGACGACATACAGGACGTCTGGCGCTATGTATGGACGCCTAGAAACCTACTTTTACTGTGGGAATTGATTTCCAAACGTTGCAACGGCTAGAAAATCTCTGAGAAGAGATTTTGGGTCAGCCGAGGCAAAACGGTCATTTATCAGACGTCTGGAAAGGCCTAAGGACGTCTGATAAGGCTCTAACGGTCATAATCTTGAGTGTATGCTAAGCCAGCCAACGGTCCACTAATTGGACGTCTGGCAAAGTCATCAGACGTCTTCTAAGACGTCTGGTCTAAGGTCTGGACGTCTGATTTCATCAGACAGAACTACGTACGTCCAGCCTAACAGTTATCAGACGTCTGAAACAACAGTCAGACGTCTTAAAATACTTTATCAGACGTCTTATTTTGGAATTAGACGTCTGGAAGTGCTGTTTGAGCCCTATATTGGTTTTCTAAGTATTCTACAGAAAACCTAAGTATCCTAGGGTTGTGCCGGTATTCCTAGGACTACTGTTAGGGTTCTTTGAGGCTCTTTAACATAATTTTCTAAGGAAAATAAAGAGCAAGAAAAATAAAAAGTACATGAAAGGATTAAAAAGAATCTATCCTATTCTTCTTGTCTTCTATCTTCAATATGTCGCTCCACGCGAACCTCCTCTGTTTTCCGTCAAGCTCCTCCAATCCGTCCTGGATGCAAGCTCGAGTTCCGTCTAAACACGTCCACATTTGCAATTGACCTGAAATCTAGGACTCAAATTGCAAATGTTAAATAACACGTGTTTTGTTATCATCAAAACAAATGATCGTGGTGCTCTAGCACCAACACTGGATACTATCCCTACACCAAATTTCAACCCTTCTACTGCTGGCAAGCTGGGTTGCAGACTCAAGGAATTTGCAGAAATCTCTTGCAAAACACACTGATCAGATGTATCTGCCCTTGGTATAACAACATTCATTTCCTCTGCCACACCTTCTTCTATCAATGTCACTTTCATCCCTTCCTCCATTTCTTCTGTGCAGTGATGATCCTTGTGTTTTTTAGGCTCAGGCGCCTCATCAGGGGTCTCACGTTCTGGCTATTGTGAGGCTACCTCAGGCTTTACAACCTCCGCATAAGATGCATTGTTTTGATTGAGTCCCCCATACGTACTGTCCATGAAGAAACTCAAAATCAACAGCCATGAACTCCCCCCACAGTGGAGGATAAGCTTCTCTATCATAGAACCAGCTTTGAATACATCAACCTAAACATTCAGTACACGGCCATCACCCTCCAGCAATCCAATCTCAGCATCTTCATCAAATGTAGCAAACCATGCTATCATAGCTGCCACCACCTCTTTTGATCTTAGATGCAGTGGTAGGCCCCTAATTCCTAGCTTCCCCGATTTAAAGGCTGCTCTCTAGGGCGACCGTTCAGGAAATGATCCATCAAAGGTGGATACTAGCCTCCAAATCACCATCAATCCATCCAGAGCACTCGAGCCGAAGCGTAAACGTTCTACATCCATTATCCCCAACCCAAAGAGCACAAAACACATAGGGGAGAGAGACGTAATCTTCCAACCACCAGTCGACAAGGATAGAGAACTTACCAACTGAAGAATCCTTTCCAAGGAAGGACTACCCGTCATCACCTCTCCAACTAAACCCCTTGTAGTACAAGCTCCGCCGTCCTGATGTCATCATTCATAGAGATTTCCACATCCACCGTGTGTCCCCCATAAGTAGGTGGAGGTAAAGGTGGAAGCGGCTGCAATCCAACCTTCGTTGCCCTATTGTGCAAGCTCGTCCTTCCCCTTGGTTGTCCATGATTAGCCGTGCAAGAGTCTCGTTTGTGGCCATGTCCCCAACACGCTAGGCAGACCAAAGGGAAGCGGCACACCGTTGCCATATGCCCTCGACGTCGACACCGGAAACACAATTTCCTTATTGCCCCATGGCCTGCCATTGTTAACTCGACTTTTGCCTGCTACCCTTCTTCCATCAGCCATCGGATCTCTTCTCTCCTTCCTCCTCTAAGCCCTAGATCTCTAGGTTGTCCATCCTCCATCACCATGGATCCTCTCTCCTGTCGCCCTAGGGTTGGCTTCCATCATTCCTAGGGGGATTTCAGAAGTCATTTAATTCTCAAAACACGTAAAAACCCTTTTTTGTCTGTCTTAACCAACTTGTTAGCTTTTTAGGATCATTTGACCCTTAATTAACCCCTGGGAAAATCCGTAGTTGTACTGCATTCATGATATTGTAGTAAAATTACAGTTTTAACCCTGGTTTCTTGTCTTTCCCTCAGAATGATTATGCAATGAATTACAGTCCTTTGGCGGTTATGTAGGAGCATTTAATGACTTAATCAGATCATATTGAACTAGTCATAGCTCATGATGGTGTTCCCATCATACTCCCATGCCTAGGTTTTGCTAGTCCTTTAGCAAAATCTCAAGGAATTTAACTAAAATTCTAGACCACATGCCTTTTTATGCTTAGAACTCTGATGTGTGCTTTCTTTTGTAGATTAGGTCAGATTGCGGATGGTAGGCCTAGAGGTACTCAAGTGCCAACCAAGATCCGGACCTGACCAGCTCTAGCCTTAGTCCACCGTAAAGGTTTCTAAGGCCCATAGGAACTAACCTAAGGTTTGTTGAACTCCGCAGTTAAAGCACCTGTGCTTAAGACATGTTTTAGCCCAGGTTTAGTTTATAGTGCATTTTTATAAGAGAGAGATAGAGGAATTTTTTCTTTGGTTTTGGAGAGTTTTCTCTCTCTTTTCTTTTTATTTCTAGCTTCGGATTGGCTTTATAACACGGTATGTATCGAATTCCTAGTTTCCACCATCAATCCTCACAAGGTCCCTAGCAATCGATGCTTCGGGATAGCACCACCCATGGCAACCCCCAGAACCCTAGCTTTCGAGATTTTGAGATAATCCCGCCCATGGCGTTCTGTAGCTAAATCTAAACCCTAGCAATTGACATTTCGTGATAATGCCGTCCATGGCATCTGAACCAGCACAAGGTACTTAGATGCCCTTGGTACGATATTTAGATATCTTAGGAGACAAACACTGAGGAGACGATATGTTATTGTGCATCTTCAAGGGAAATTTCTTGCCTCTCCATGCCGGGAACTCTTCTAAATCAACTTGTGTTGATCAACTGCTCCTAATCTAGGTAGTTTTTCTATAACAGATTTAATGCATTTGCATGATTTTGATAATTAAGTGCACTGAACCAGACTGTGTGTGGATTGGGGTGCTTAGTTTATGGAGTCACACAAACCAGAGGTTAGTTAACAAGGCCAAATAATCCCTAAGCCTTAGACCTAATACTTAAGCTTCACATTTTCCCCAACCTCTTGAGGACTATCCAGATCTTAATGGATACTTAAATTTTTAAGCCTAAAATCACAGTCCAAGAGACCTAAGATCAGCGTTCATACTAATCTGTTTTTGTTTCTTAGCACTTTTTGTCTTTCATTTTCTTTCTTTTTGATTTGCTCTAGAATTAAGTCAATTCCTTAATCTTTTACTAATGACTATCTCTTTTATCTTTTTCAAATTATGCTCCGTTTTGACATTTATATCACCTCCCCGTTTTCTCCTCAAAATGATATGCAATTAATTCACTTAAAATTTCCTCCCTTCTCCATTTTTTTCTCTTTTTCAGTTTTTTATTTTTTTGGTTTTTGGAATATGTAATTTTTTTGGTGAAACACTTTCTTGTGACGTGATTCTCACAGCGGTTTGCACTTTAATACCCCCCCGTGCCTACGATTTGCAATGTCCTCATTATAAATTAATTGGGTTCGAGTTCAGCTTAGATCGCACATTAGAATAGGTTTTCGGTGGGTGAATAGGTCGAGGTGACTGTTGTGGACGATTTCAAGCTCGAGTACGGGTACCAGATGTGGAGTCGGCTGTTCTAATAGACGAAACCTAAAGTGTAATATGAGTTCAACATAGGATGTGTCAAGAAGGGTTTCGGGTTTTTCAAAAAGATGACGAGTTGCCTCCCATTAAGCACGGAGTTTAATGCCATCAGCCATGCGTAATGAGCTCAGGGAGAATGGAGATCAAAAGATACCTCAGCCAAGTTCGTATCAGTGAGTTCAATGACCAGCTTAAGCCGTTGGCCATTCACGATAAAGGGTTCGGAATCAAGGCTGGCTTGGCTGATTTAAATGGCTCCATTTCCAAAATTCGTCTGATAAGATATGGTCCAATCCATTTTGATCTGAGTTTTCCTAGGAACAGTTTGATTTTGGCATCAAAGAGTAGTACTTTCTGACCAGGGTGAAAGATCTTTTTGGATATGTGTTTGTCGTGAAAGGCCTTAACCTGCTCTTTGTAAATTCACAAGTTCTCATACGCATCATTGCGTAATTCATCGATCTCACTCATGTGAAGCTTTCTGTGGGTTCCTACCTTAGAAAGATCTAGATTACACTTCCTACAACCCAATAGTCTCTGTGCTCCAACTCGACGGGGAGATGACATGCCTTCCCATACACCAATATGAAAGGAGACATTCCCAATTGGGTTTTGTGGGTGGTCCTATAAGCCCACAAGGCTTCCGGAAGTCGGGACGACCAATCTTTCATGTCAGGTCATACAGTAACCTGAAGGATTTTCTTGATCTCCCGATTCGATAGCTCAGATAGACCGTTGGTTTGGGGGTGATAAGGAGTAGAGATTCGGTGTGATACCCCGTATTTGGTCATCAGTGATCTGAATTGAGCATTTGTGAAATGGGTCCCTCCATTAGAGATAATGGCACATGGAATCCCAAATTGAGAAAAGATGTTTTGATGAATGAATTTGATTACCACCTTATGATTGTTGGTTCGGGTCGGAATGGCTTTGATCCATTTGGACACGTAGTCAACAGCGAGAAGAATGTACTCAAAGCCTTCCGAAATAGGGAAGGGTCCCATGAAATCAATCTCCCAAATGTCAAAGATTTCACATACAAGAATTGGTTGTAAAGGCATCATATCGCGGAGCCTCATGTTGCTGAAGGTCTGGCAATGAGTGCATGACTTACAATGATCGTATACATCTTTGAAAATAGTGGGCCAATAAAAGCCGCATTGGAGGACTTTTGCTGTGGTTTTATGTTCGGAAAAGTGTCCGTCGCAGGCCTGGTCATGGTAGAAGGAGAAAATGTCCTGAATTTCCGCTTCTGAGACACACCGTCTGATGATTTTATCAACACCAATGCGGAAGAGGTACGGGTCTTCCTAGATGTAGTACTTGGCATCGGAAAGCAATTTGTCCTTCTTGGCCTTCGACTAATCGGACAGGATCTGATGTGATGCCAAGTAGTTCACCAAATAAACAAACCAAGGAGGTCCCGTACTAATAGTCAAGAGATGCTCATCGAGAAAGTGTTCTGTGATGGGTTCGGAAGGGTCGATACTGTTAGAAGGAAGGTGAGATAAGTGGTCAGCTATCACATTTTGCTTTCCTACTTTATCGCGAATCTCGAGATCAAATTCTTGCAACAGCAAGATCCAGCGGATTAGTCGAGGTTTCGCATCCTTCTTCGCAAAGAGGTGCCTCACTACAGTGTGATTTGAGTATATGATAACATGGGAACCCAAAAGATATGATCTAAATTTTTCCAGGACAAATACTACGGCTAGCAGCTCTTTCTCAGTAATTGTGTAGTTACGTTGAGCCTCATTAAGTGTCTTGCTAGCATAGTAGATGACCACGGGTTTCCCGTCTATTTTTTGCCCAAATACCGCACCTACAGCATAATCAGATGCATCGTACATGATCTCAAAGGGTTGAGACCAATCAGGAGACTGCAGGATAGGTCCTTGGGTAACTTGATCATGCAGGATCTCAAATGTGTGAGTGCACTCCTTAAAAATTTCAAAGGGGACATCCTTAGATAGAAGATTAGTTAGGGGGCGCGCGATTTTCAAAAATCGGGAATGAATTGACGGTAAAAATCGACATGCCCCAGAAAGGATCAGATGTCTTTGACTGAGCTAGGCATAGGGAGCTTGGAAATCAGATTCACCTTGGCTCGATCAACCTGGATGCCTTTTCAGAGATGAGATGTCCTAGGATAATTCCCTCGGGTACCATGAAGTGGCTCTTTTCCCAAGAAAGAACCAAGTTCACATCAATGCACTGCTTGAGGATTTGGACCAAGTGTAGGAGGCAATCATCAAATGATTCTCCAAATACCAAGAAGTCATCCATGAAGACTTCAAGGAATTCACCTACCATATTTGAGAATATGGCAAGCATGCACTGCTGAAAGGTAGCGGGTGCATTGCAGATACCAAATGGCATCCTTCTAAATGCGTATGTCCCAAAGGAGCAAGTGAAGGTGGTTTCTCTTGGTCCTCATGATGGATTGCAACCTGGTTGTAATCGGAGTACCCATCCAAAAAGCAAAAGAATCGATTCCTCTCTAGTTTCTCGAGAATCTGATCAATGAATGGTAGTGGGAAATAATCCTTCTTCGTGGAGGAATTGAATCTTCTGTAATCAATGCAGACTCTCCACGAGTTCGCTATACGAGTCGGTATGGTTTCTTCGATTTCAGTCGTGATGACGGTGAGCCCTGCCTTCTTAGGCACAACTTGGATTTGACTCACCCAACGACTGTCGGAGATCGGGTAGATGATCCCTGCATCTAACCACTTGATGATCTCTTTTTTCACGACATCCTATAGATTTGGATTTAGGCATATCTGCATTTCACGGGATGGTCGTGAGCCCTCTTCTGTGTAGATGTGATGTGTGCAGTATGAAGGGCTGATACCAGTCAGATCATCGAGAGTCCATCCAATGGCTCTCCGATGCTGCTGTAGAATAGAAATCAGGCTTGTTTCCTGATCAGGTGTGAGTCAGGAGTTGATAATCATAGGAAACGTCCAATTGGAACCCAAAAAGACGTATTTTTGATGATCGGGAAGAGGCTTTAATTCCATAACTGGGTTGTCAGCAGCAGGAGGTGGTTCAGGGTGGGTGTTGGGAGCAAAGGAAGGAGTTATGGGAGTATCTATGTTAGGTTCAGACTCCTCTAATTGCGGATTTTGATCTTCTTGTGGTTGATCAGAAATAGTCAGGTTTTCCTCGATACATAGGTCGTTAACCACAGCCTCGATATTGCAAATTTATTCTATAACTCCGCAATTGATTCCTTGTTGAGCCTTAAAGATGTCGATCTTTAGTGTCTTGCTCCCAAATTTTAATTCAATTTGTCCCTCTTCGCAATTAATATTGGCCTTAAGAGTGGCCAGAAAGGGTCTCCCTAATATGATCGGGGTATTCTTTACATTCTCAAGAGCGTCCATGTCTAAGACAATGAAATCCACTGGAAAATAAAAATCATGTACCCTAACTATGACATCCTCGAGAATTCCCTTTGGTGACTTAATAGATCGATCTACTAACTGCAAAGTCATCTCTGTCAATTTAAGCTCAGATTCCTCAAAGTAGTCTAGTAGGGATGTGGGTATCAAATTTATGGAGGCTCCTAGGTCCAATAAAGCTCGGTCAAATTGTAAATCACCGATTGCACAGGAGATCAGAGGGGTGTCTGGGTTTTTTGCCTTAGGCGGGAGTTTGCTCAAAATGATGGAGTTGGCTTGCTCTGCGATTGGGTTCCCATCTTTAGTTCGCGGCTTACGCTTAGGTGTACACATGTCTTTCAGAGATCGTGCGTAGGCCGATACGTGGCATATTGCATCCATCAAGGGGATGTTTATATGGACCTGCTTAAAGATCTTGACCAGGTCCTCCTCAGGTGCCACGGGTTTGATTGTCCCTTTTCCCTTAGTCAAGCCCTCGGGAAATGGAACCTTAGATGGTTCCTCTAGAATTGGCTTAGGCTCATGATCTAGGATGGGTGTGTCCAAGATGACCAATCTAGGATTAAGGTTTATGGTCTCAGGCATGTTGTGGCTAGGAAGGGGTGGGTCTTGTGTTGCTTTGCCACTACCAGTGGTGATAGAATTTAATCCTGCCTGATTTTGGTTTGGGTTGGGCAAAATAGGTGTTTGCTACTGAAATCCCGAGTATGAAGTCGAAGCATCCATCCCGTTAGGTGATAGAGCAGAAGGGGCCTGATAAACAAAGTGAGCTTGGCCCTGCTTTGGGTTCATAATGCGCCTCTGGTTCGACACGTTATTCAGGTTTAGAAGAGGTTGAGAAGGAAGTGCACCAGGATGGCGAGCACTTGCCAGCTAGGCCAGTTGATTTCATAACTCAGGGATCTCCTTTTTGTGTTGTTTTTGCATGTCAGCCAAGGTTTGGAGAATCAGAGATGTATGATCTTCTTTTGGTGGTCCAAGTTTTGAGTGGGCCTTGGTTGGGTGGGCTGATAAGGTCGCGGAGCCTGTGGTCGGGGTTGGAATTGAGGTCTTAGATTCGGGTTATTTCCCGACCCCGAAAAATTAGGATGATTACACCATCTAGAGTTTTAAGTGTTGGAGAAAGGATTATTCTGGATGGCGTGAAGATCATCAAAAATCTAAGGAGCTCCGAGATAATCAGGGTATGGGGGTTTAGAGTTCCCCCAACTAAGGTGGGCTGACCCAAAGTTGCCTCTGATAAACGCCAGTTTATCATCATTCTTATGCATTAAAACAAACCTAGCTCTTAGGATTTTACTCTGCAAATGGATTTTTAGGTTGCATTTATGCATTAACTAGGATAGGCATGCATTGCATTTTCTTTTGTTGTTTTAATGTGTTTTTTTGAGTGTTAGGGATGAATAGATATACAATCCCTAAAACCCTAGTACTCAAGAAGGCAAATGGTGAAGGAGGAGCTCAGAATAACTGGAACTCAGCTTGATCCAGCTCACCACAGCTAGAACATAGCTCACTTGGACTAGGGTTAGCTCATCCCAGCTCCATTCAGCTAATCTCAGCTAAATGGCAGTTCAGGAGAGCTCATCTTAGCTCACCCTAGCTCAGGTCAGCTCAGATCCAGCTCAACTTAACTGAGTCTAGCTCATCTCAGCTCCCACTAGTCCACAGGGAGCTCTAGCTAGCTCAGCTGAGTTGACTAGAGTTCACCCCAGCTCAGATCCAGCTACATTCAGCTCCACTCAAATCTAGCCAACTGAAGAAGAACTCATCCCAGCTCAAGAAACTCAAGTCTAGCTCCCGGGGACTCAACTTAGCTCAACTTGGTTGAGCTAAGCTACCTCAGCTGTCTCAACCAGCTCAATCCTCCCCGGGAGCACTAGACCCAGCTCACCTCAGCTCCATTCAACATAAGCCAGCTCACTTTAGCTTGGCTTAGTAGCTATCAAAGAACTAGCAAACTAAGCCAGCTGGAGTAGCCCCATGTTAACCTCTTCAGCAGCTGCCAGCTCCACTTCAGCTCCGGACTCTTCAGAACCAGCTCCTCCCTCCAAACCCTAGCTCCAACACCTCCTCCTCTACTCCACCATTAGCTAAGCTAGCTTAGCTTAGCTTAGCTTAGCTTAGCTTAGCTATGCTCCAGCTTCCTTGGCTTGTACCACCCAAAAACCCTACCTAACAACTCCCCCAACTAGCTCCACCTAAGCTCCACATAAGCTAAACCTACTTGGCAACAACCTAGCCTACCCACCACCTCCAAAAGACACCTAAAAGTGGCGCCAAAACCACCCTAACTACCCCATTGTTGGTGCCACTTTTCCCTCCAAAAATCCCCTTCATCTCCACCACACATCTCCCCTTAAACCTATCTCCACCCTCCACATAATCCCACCTTCTAGAAACCTTAAAGTTGGCACCAACCCATGGCACCTCTCCATGGTTGGCACCACTTTTAGGTGCCTCTTGACCAACCCTAACTGCCCCCCTTACACCCCTTAGGTGGCGCCAACAACCCTTAACCCTAGGATCATCTAACCACCTCCATCCTCCCATCTTAGCCCTCCATTTCAAGAGGCACCTTAACCCCTCATCCTACCCTATAAAATGACCACTACCCACCACCATTCAAACCATCCCTGGCTAGCAAATTTACTCTCATATTCTACCTAGAGCCCACGCCTAAGAGAGAAGAAGAAGAAGATGATTAAGGGGATATTCTGTCCCCTTGGTGCCTTCCCCTCTTCCCTTCTCTCTTGAGCCACGCCAGCCAAAGGAGAAGCCAGGCAAGGAAGATCTTTGGAGGAGATCTTGAAGGTGGTCCACGCCACCTTGGAGGAGCTTTTGAGGGTGGTGCACGCCCACCCCTTGGAGGAGAGCATTGAAGGTGGTAGCATCCACCATGGAGGAGCTCTAAAGGAAGGAGAAGAAGGAGGCCCTCTTTTCAAGCCAAGGAGCATCTAGGCTTGGAGCAAGAAGACTCCCTTCTTCACCAAATTTTGCAAGAGGATTTGTGTTTCTTTTATTGCTTTTAAATTTTTTCATTTCTGGTAGAAGCATTCCTCTACTTGTCTTTGAAAAGAACACAAATTCTAGTTAATCAAATTGCCTTCTTTTTAATTTTCTATTGCAATTGTTACTGTTGTTCTAGCACTTATTCTACTTCCACTCCCTAATTACTCTAGGCCTCCACTTGCCTAGAGTGAGCTTAGGTAGTGGGCATTTTGATCTCTTAAGTTTCAGCTTAGCATTTTAGGTGTTAGCACTTTTTCGTCACAATTAACACTTTGCCCGTATTATTTCAAAACACAAATATATATATATATATATATATTTAAAATACCAAAAAGAAAGTTGAGATGTATTTTTAACAAGAGAATTGAATTGCAATTTTTGCCTCCTTGGACGGCCCTCGATACTCCCCTATCTAGGATATAAATTTAAAAGCGTATGTGAATTCGCGTGTTACAACAATATTAAAAACCCTGCTTTTATAAATCATGCAACTTTTCGCATCAGCCTTCGAAGCCATAATCATATAGAGGTGGATATGCATCCATCCCTGTGGAGTGGTAGATGTGCGTAGCCTCCCTTCTCATGGGTGGGAGTGCGTATGTGCTTTGAGGTGCAGAGGTGGATTTGTGTAGATGACGAGTGATGTCGTCCACCTTTTTTTCGATAATGGAGACCTTGTCCAATTGATTGGCTACCAACTCCAGATCAACGGATGCGGAAAGGCCTCAGGATTCGTGTACCCCCCGATTATTTGCCAATGCGCGGGTGGACGTCCAGTCGTACGCACCCAATGACTCATTGTTCAGGGAGTTCTCGCACATGTTTTTGAGAATTTCCCGGATCGTGATTTCATGTTGACCCATGATGCTACCACCACAGGTTGCATTGACAAAGATCTTGATATCTTCACAGAGTCCATGGTAAAAGGATTGGACTTATTCCCACTTCGGAACTCTGTGATGGGAGCACTTACGCATGAGATCCAGAAAGCGATCCCATGCTTCGTGTAGAGATTCTCCCGCTCATTGGGAGAAGTGCGTGATTTGGTGCCGCATCGTGTTGGTATGACCAATGGGGTAGAATTTTTGCAAGAAGGCAGTTTGAAGTTCTCCCCATGTGTTGATCGTGTGTGGTTGAGTTTGAAACCAGTGAACGGCTTTGTCAGCCAGGGAGAATGAGAAGAGCTTGAAGAGAAATCCATCCCGATTTTGTACATCTGCCCTAAAGGTGTGGGCCAGATGTTTTAGGGATGTGCTGGAAAGGATCCTCGGAGTTCAAGCCATGAAATTTTGGGGTCATATGAAGCATGCTAGGCTTGAGATCTACCTCAGGTCCTCCCACGGGAATGTTGATTCAGGGTTTGATCTCCACCGCTGTGGGATTATAGTGATCTTGCATTTGAGGATGAGGCGGTGGGTTGATGATGGCATTGATTCGATTTTGGAAATCATGGAATTGTTGCTCAAGATTAGGTTGTTCTTCTTGGTGATCCATAGCTAATGAAGGGGAAGTAGGTTTTGAATCAGAGGATATGTCAATGTGATCAGATTATTGCACAAACACGGAAGTCAAGGCTCGACCTCGACGAGAGTGAATATCTAATGGAGGCCTCAAGGATGGTCTTAAGGACCTCCTCCCAAACATGCACCGATGGGTTAGACGAGAGATAGAATGTGATGGACCCAATCAAGACACCCAAAAAATTTTGGATGACTATAGAGGTTCGGGGTAGATGATGCCCCTTAGTCAGAAAGGTGTCCACTTGAGAATTACCTGGGTAGCCAGAGAGGGAGAGTCCCGCAAAGATCCCTACACGGTAAAGCACCCCCACGAGTTACAGGGTTTCCCCCACCTGACCTCTCTTGTCACTGATGATCCAGGTAGACAAGAATGGGGACTTGATCACTTAAGTCTACTAGTTTTTAATTAAGAGCAAGGGTACTTATGATTTCACTTGAACTTTTAAGATGTTTTTGTTCAAAGTGACCTAATTTGAAGATTAATTAACCCAACAAGGTGGGTCAGCTTCACCTATTTTGTCCTTTGAGAAGTTTAGGTCCCTCTTTTAGTGTTCAAATGAAATTAAGAGCCTGATTTTAGGGTTTGCTTATCTAGATCAATTTAATCAATGCTTAGGCACATATTGTTTGAGAAGATTAATTCTTGATTAAGCAAGTGTCTCTAAAACCCTAAACTAGAATCCTTAATTGGCTCTGATTGATCCAATTTAATTTGTCCAAATGTGGTACCTAGGGCTCAAAAAAGAATGTGATAGCCCTAAATACCTTAAGCTACAAGTAGGTGCACAAATCAGGGTTTGAATGTTGTCTAAATAGAATGTATCAAATCAGGTAACTTGATGATTAATCTAAGAATATAATGCAAGTATCCCTAATTGATTTCTTCCTTTTTTAGCTTTTCAGAATCAGAGGCTTAGAAGAGATTGGATTTGTGTTTTACCTACCCCTGGAGTGACTGATGTGCGGCTGATCTTCCTTTAATGAGTCCTTGAAACAGATCACAATCAAAGTATACGTTTTTAGGGCACTTGAAGGTCAATTTAGGGTGCATAATTGGATTGACAACTTGTTTGATCACCCAAAAGAACTAAAGTGGCCTCAACCTCCTTAACAGACATTGGCCAGGAACCTCAAGTGCCTCATTTCTCTTATACCACTTACGTGGGAATGGAGAAACACTACCTTGACTCTATTTGGCCAATCTAGGAAGTTGTAAGAGGACTTAAAGTGCTTTAAAGCAATAAAAGACCTTTTTCCTTGTGTTGCTTGGTGTATGCTTAGTAGGCGCTCCCTTAGGAGAAGTCTTGATTTTGACCCTGAACCTGAGAGACTTTTCAGGAGAGCCAACCAAGAAAGAAGAAAGATGGTGGAAGAGATATCAGAAGGAGAAATTAGGGTTGGTGAAAATCAGAGAACCTTGAGAGACTATTTCCTCCCTACAACTTACCGAGCCTTACCTATCCCAAGGCCTAGAGTGGATAATCCCTATGAGATCAAGAGTAGTACCATATCTTTGTTACCCTCTTTCTATGTGTTTAGCGCACTGAAACGGTGTTTTAAAAGTCATTGTGTTGTAGTATGGGACGTAATAGTGTGAAAACAGAGAAAATTTATACTTGAATGAAATCCAAGGTCGTTCACTGGGAGAAAGTAGCAAAATAAATCTCACGATTGCAATTCTATCACAAAATATCAATATATGATGAAATTCCCAAGCACAAATGATATGGTATAAGAGAAAATGTTAATAGTGCAAAAAGATTAGGGTAAAATGGTGATTTGAATCACCAATTACCCTAATTACAATAATATCAAATATCCCAATAGTATCAATCAACTTTAATCCACGCGGGATAAGTGTACAGTGCACTCCCTATCAGAGATCAGACGATGGAGCTCTCAACAAGACGACTTAACCATCCAACTGCTACAATGCCAAGAGGGCACCCTTCTTCCTTTCCTTTCTTTCTTTAAGCTCAAGTGAAGGCGCAACACAGAGCTCAGCACCAACACCAGTAGAGGCAAAGGCCTCCCTCAGAAATCGCTAAGTGTCAAGAGGTGGCAAGCAGAGCAAAACCCCCCTCCCACCTCCTCTATTTCTCTTTCTTTCTTCTCTTCCCTCAGATCGGGCAAACCAGACCAGACCCGGGTAACTGGGTAAACAGACCGAGGCCCAGACCCGCGTGGCGTGAACTGTAGGCGAGGGTGTGTGTATGCGCGTGCGTGGGCGGGGACCTCACCCCCTATGCATGCTGAGGCGAACGGCCGGTATCATAAAATCAATTTAAACGCTATCAGCCACTTTTCCATGCCCAATGTGGGACTAAAAAGTCGTTGTTCTTCGTGTGAGTTGCACCTAGTGAAGACGCCTCGAATTGAGGCAGTTGTAGACATTGGTGACCCCAGTCAAGGACTTGGGAAGGATCCTGAGATGACTCCACATGAACTGGGATAGAAATCTGGAGCGAATGTGGTCGGAGGACTGAAGGTGTAGTTGACGCAGCTGGGGTGGTGGCAGAGCTCCGATGGAAGACCTACAAGCACAAGAATGGCCTCACGGCCACATCAAGAATGCTCAAGAGAATCGCCTGAGGATGGCGAACGTGATGGTGGTCTTGGTGGTGAGTGGGAGTGAGTGAAGAGGTCAGACGACCTCAAGATGACAGTGCGGTGAGCGTGGAGTTCGGCAGGTGATTAGAGCAAACAAACCCCTCAATTTCTTGAGGGGTTTTGTTCACGTGGATGAGGAGAAGGTCGTAGGCTTGTCGACAAAGCGTTTGGATCAGTGGAGTGAGCGGGGTGCTTCGTTGGAGGAATGGCTGGAGTGGAAGAAGATGAAGTCGCAGAGGGCGAAGTGGTGGTCAAGTGTGTGTTGCGAGTGCGGGAAAGAGAAGTAGAGAGGGAGAGAAATGATCTGAGTGGGTAGCAGACAACGGGGAGAAGTGATGTTGGGTGTGGTGTGACCGGCGCTGGAGACGAAGGGAGCTTCGGTGGGAGAGAATCAGCGATGACAAGGGGAATTAGGCTACCCACTGGTATGGCGCGATGCGGAAGATGGAGAGGAAGGAGAGTCCGGTGCTGGTATTGTGAGCGGACGACGAGAGTGGTCGAGGAGAGTCGTCGGACGTCATGGAGCTTTTCGGTCGGAGAGGAGGGAAGGAGAGGTATTTCGACCAAAAACGAGCATAAGGAGGATGGTTTGTCCTCAGGGGTCTTTAAATATGCCCTAGAGGGTGGTTTGAAGCTTGAAAACCAAGCTTTCAAGCTTGGTAAGTTTGCTGGAGTAGGATACATACATCTCTCATGTGTTCGCATGATAGATTGGGAAGGAATTGGAGATTTGGACATGGCTCAATAAGGAGATTACTTGACGAATCTTTCTTTCAATTTTGAGAAGGATTCATCAAGAAATCACTGTGTTATTGCCAAAATAAGCTCGTCGGAGTAGGATTCCTAATTGATAATGGTGGAGAGACCTTTTTGCAAAGAGTGACGACAAAGATAGGGTGCTTTTTGTAATAAATTCAAAAGTTGAGGGGTTATTTAGGATAAAAAGAGTCAGACTTGTACTAAATTGCAAACTAGGTCAAAGAAATCTCTGATTAAGGAATCCAATGGTAAAGTTGGATTTTGGTTTTGACTTAGTTTGACTGGGTAATTTATGTAAAAATCTAAATTAGGTAATAGTCTGTCTATGACCCTGCTTTGGGTCAAAACGGGTTCTGATGGTCAATTCAAGGATGCCAAACCTTAGAGAATATTTTTCTATGAATTTCAGAGGATTTATGTGAATTTTATCTTGACCAGAAGCTTAGTTAATTAAGCAGGTTTGTTTTTAGGATTTTAGATGTCCATTAATTCTTGAAGTGCGCGAAAACCTATTTCTATCTGCCTGAACCCACTTATTAGACGTTAATGAACAAATGACCTTTAATAAACCCCTGGCATAACCAATGTTTATTCTATATTTGTGATGAGATGGTAAAATTGTAAAAATAACCTTGTTTTCATATTTTCTTCTCAAAACAACACTCCCTGCTCTAGAGACCTTCTGACTGATATGTAGGAGCATTTATTGACTTTATAAGACCAAATTGAGCTAGTTATGGCTCATGATGGTGTTCCCATCACTATGGTACTACTAGGGAAGATCCCTACAGACATCTTGAGGAATTCACCGAGGTCTATTCCACGGTGAAGCTCTAGGGCTTTACTGATGAAGCCCTGATAAGAACCTTATTTCCTTTCTCCCTAAAGGATAAGGCCAAGCATTGGTATCATACCACCCCTTTGTAAATCAATTCCTTGAGTTGATTCAGGCCGACTTGAATGTGGCCCAAGGTTTCCAACCACCCCCTCGTAATAACTCGTATTCCAATACCTATAATCCGGGGTGGTGAAACCATCCAAACTTCTCATGGAAGCAAGGTGATGCTTCCAACTCAGGGAATGAAAGACCCCAACCTCCCCAACCTGTATACCAGTCACCCTATACAAACCCTCCTCAGAACAAGCCCTCTGAGATGGATGAACTAAAATCCATGATGAAAGTGATGCAAGAGCATCAGAATATGATCATCCAATCTCAGAATAAGATGATCACTGATATGCAATCCCAAGTTAGGCAGCACGATCTAGGGAAATTGCCTAGTTCTTCGGAGGAGAACCCAAAGGGTAAGGGGATTATATTCAGGAAGCATGCTCGAGTTATGACCATGTGGTAGGCAAATTGTCAAAACTGATAACCCTCCTACGGTCACCCCTCAGAATTCTCCTCCTGCACCGAACTCGACCTCCACCCTCACCAAGGAAGAGCCACACTACCCTCTCGCGATTGAAATCACTCACCCAGAGGATGTCGTCATTCCACCACCCCTGTTCCGACACGACGACTCCTCTACCTAGAAGCTAAGGGTGCTTTATCCTGAGCACCTATCTGCCCTTGGGGAACCTTTTGTTGGCTCATCTAGAGCCAAAGATAGGCCAGATGAGATTATGGACACTTTCAGGCAAGCCCACATCAACTTGCCTTTATTGGATGCTATAAAATAGATCCCATCCTATGACAAGTTTCTAAAGAACCTATGTAACCAAAAGCACCGATCTAGAAGACAGCTCCAAGCTAAGGCCATCCTGCCTGACCATGTTAGCTCGGTGCTTCAACATGGAACACACCCCAAGATGAAAGACCCAGGAGCCCCGTATTTTTCAGTGGTTATAGGTAACCAACACATTGACGAGGCTCTGCTTGATCTGGGCATGTGGGTGAACATTTTGCCGAGCTCTGTCTATGACCTTTTGGGAGGAGGTGATTTAAAGCCTAGTCCTGTCATCCTCTAGGTCGTAGATAGAATGCTTAAGACACCACGGGGATTGCTAGAAGATGTCCTTGTAAGAGTGGAGGACTTCTTGTTCCCTATTGACTTTCTCGTGCTGGATACTGACCCATTTAATAAGCCCACCAAATTGTCCATTATTCTGGGACACCCCTTCTTGGCCATAGCCAATGCCTCTATCAATTGTAGATCAGGGGTACTTAAAATGGGCTTTGGGAGCAAAAAAATCCGGTTGGATGTTTTTGATACCTACAAGCAACCTGGATTAGAAGATTGTTCCTAGATTGAGGTGGTTGATGAAATTATTGAAGAGATTACCCCAGCACTCTTATGTAGTGATCCCCTTCAAATGGTCATATTTAAGGACCATCCTTCGATTATTGAAGAAAATGAAGGGGATATGCCCAAATTGGAAGAGTTGCTGGGAGTACACGTATAGTCTCTGTCCCTTCCCTGGACTTTGACCTGCTACCTGAGGCAGGGACATCTCAACTTATACCTTCAATCTAAATGGCTCCTGAGTTGGAGCTTAAACCCCTCGAGCGCACTGAAATATGCTTTCCTTGGCCCTAATGACATGCTCCCCATCATTATCTCTTCTACATTACCTGAATTGTAAGGGAGCACTGCTCAAGTGTTTACGAAGGCACAAGGAAGCTATTACTTGGTCGATAACTGATATTAAGGGTATTGACCCCTCCCTCTACATGCATCATATATACATAGACGAGTCCATGAAACCCTTTCGAGACATGCAGAGAGGGGTAAACCCCAATATGCTGGAGGTTGTTAAAAAGGAGATTTTGAAATGGCTGAATGCAGGCATTATCTATCCCATTTCAGACAGTAAATGGGTCAGTTCGATACATGTGGTACCCAAAATGGCAGGAATCACTGTGGAAGAAAATGACCAAGGAGAGTTGGTGACCATTAGACTCTCAACTGGCTGGAGGGTCTGCATTGATTACCGCCCTTTTGAATATGGCTACCTAGAAAGACCATTTCCCCTTGCCGTTTATTAATCAAATTTTGGTAAAACTAGCAGGGAATAAGTACTTATGTTTCTTAGATGAGTACTCTAGGTATAATCAAATAGTTGTCTTCCCTGACGATCAGGAGCGTACCACCTTCACAAGTCCGTATGGCACATTTGTGTTTTGTTGAATACCATTCGGGTTATGTAATGCTCTTGCCATGTTCAAATGATGCATGATAGCTATCTTTTTTGACATGATTGACGAGTTTCTATAGATCTTCATGGATGATTTCTCCATTTATGGCTCGTCATTTGACCTATTCCTCTCACACCTTGATCAAGTCTTAACCCATTGCGAAGAGGCAAAGCTAATGCTTAGTTGGGAGAAGAGCCATTTTATGGTCCAGCGGGGCATTATTTTTGGGCATGTAGTTTTTGAGAGAGGATTAGAGGTGGATAAAGCCAAAATCAAATCCATCTCTAAACTTTGATCGTCCACCAATGTTCGTCAAGTTAGATCATTTCTTTTCCATGCTAGATTCTATAGGCACTTTGATTGCATGTGTTTCGCAAGTTTGAATTCAGAGTTACAAGTAACCTGTCGTTGGAGTTGCAAAACTCGTGATCAAATAAAATTTATACCAAAACTCCAAGGGAGTCCCGGGTCGAACATAGGGAGGCGACGTTTAGTTTTGAAAATTCACGTTTCTCCTTTATTTGCTTTTAGTCATTTTTATCTTTTCTAATTTTTTTGGTATTTTCAGCAAGCAAGAGATCAGGTCAATGACTTCTAGTTAATCTACTTGCAACAATATAACAGAGAGAAGGAGAAAGAGAGAAACAATCATCTATTTATAAACGAATGTTTGTTACACTACGAAAGCAGAAAATCTACACTACAAAAGTGTAAAAAGATAGAATGAGGTGAGAGAAATCCCCTTCGACGGTTGCTCGGAGGATGACTCGCTCTGACATCGCTCAGAGGAAGGTGGTAAGGAGCAGAACGAAGGAGGACGGAGCCGAAGGACGAAGGATGGGGCAGGACGACGTTGCGGCGAGGATCTTCTTCCCGAAGGGCGGTGAGAGGATGACTATGGGATGCTCCACTAATGGGGACGAGGGGAGGGAAAACTATTTGATTTTCTACTCTAGAGGAGCATCCCGGGCTTGGGACAAGCTCTCTCTAGAGCCTTGGAGGTGGTGAGAGGAAGAAAAGAAGAGATGGTTTGGAATGGTGGTGTATAGGTCCTTTTATAGTGGAGGAAGAAGAACAAATTTACATCTGGGTCATTACTGACGTCCATAAATGTCGCTGCAGCTATCGTTGAAGATCCTCCCTTCAATTCCTCTTGCTGGCACGCAGACCATTAGTGACAGCTGCAAGCATCACTAAAGGCACGTGTCGCTGAAGATTTGCTCTCGCCCCGCTGGCGCGCGCATCGTGCGCTGCGCGCTTCACGCGCCCGTGCTCCCCACACCATGCGTGCACGCACGTGTGCTGGCGTGCGCTGCATTGCTGCTGCGTGCGTTTGCACTGTGCGTGGTGCGCTACTGCTGCGCGCAGCTGTGGCTGTGCGCGTGTGCTATTGTTGGCAGCATTGGGCGGCCTGGATGGTGCCACATGGCGCCACTTGGCCGTCCATTCTTCTTTCTTTTGTGGAGGGTGCCACGGTGCTCAAATCGAGATGATTCCCGCGATGCTGGACTGCGATCGTCGCTCTGGATCCATCTGTACAATCGGAGTTTCCATCCGAAACCCATATGGATGTCGCATTGCCCCCTGGCCGTTGATCTTCCTCAGACTTTGTATGATGTTACGGTTCTCTGATCTAGACGATTTCAGAGGCGTTAGACTCTAATCGTCGTCCTAATTAGATCTGTACGGTCCGATCATTTATCCAAGGCCGTGAAATATGTCTTCTTCTCTCCTGACCATAAAAAGGACCTAATTAACCTAAAATATATACAACTGCTCTAAATGCAAAATGATGCATGCTATGCAATATTTATAACATGAAATGCAAATCTAAGCCTAGGAATATGCATAAATAGACATTTTAACTTAAATAGATGTGTCTATATCATACCCCCATACCTATCTTTTGCTAGTCCCCAGCAAAATTAAACTACATGCTATGTATAAAATCAAAATTAGGGTTAGATCGCTTAGGCCTAAGTCGTTTATTAACAATAAAAAAATTTCAACTAAGGTCCTAAACTACGAAGACTCAACAGTACCCGGGTGTCTGCCAGAATGCAAACCGCTCATGTCCTCACCTTATTTGAAAAGGGAAGATATATATTTTTTTCTTCTTTTCTAATTTTTTTTGTACTTTTGGAGTTTGAGAGTTTTGGGATAACTTTTTACGGCTACCCGACCCACCCAAGACTCAAAAAGGACTCTAACTGCTAAGCATCTTGTGAAAATAGTGAAAGACTCATTAGGCAACTGTTAAAACAAACTTCGGGTTTCTACGACCCTAGGTGACATTACCTAAAGGTTTATCTTTTTGACTAGTAGATTTCTCCTTACTTCTTTTATTTATGGGTCAATGCAAGGGCGAACCCAATGTATATCTCCCCGGTTTATTCTACTTCCCCACTTCTTGCCTAAGTGTTTTGGAAATTATTATGCATATTTTTGTGAGCTGGGTTTTGAACAACTGGCCAATGGGCTGTTACCCACAGCAACTTGCCAGCCATACTCGTGCGGTGAAGTGTGGTTTTGTTTATTTTTTTATTTTTTTCTCCTCTTTCTATTTTTTTTATTTTTCTACTTTTTTTCTTTAAGTAGGTGGCTTCCTTGATCTAAGATTTACCTAAAGGCAGTACAATGACAATGGTCTTGTGACTGGGCTCTGGACAATCGGTTGATGAGCTGTTACCACCGACAACTTGCCAGCCATACCACCTTAGATAGTTTATTAGCTACCCAATTTCCGAAGAAACCGTTGAGAAGTGAGTTAGTGCAAAAAGTGTGTGGATGCTTAGGCTTAAAGTCCCCTCAAATTAGAGGGCAGGTTGATAAGTCGTATACTTATCACCCCAATTTATTTATCGAATTAAAATAAGATTGACTTGGCGAGGACTCAAGACTGAGTCCACATTCGAGTGGACACCTGGGCTAATTAAGTTCGAAGACCTGAAGAGTCCAAGTATTAAGGTCCTATCGTATCATTTCCTAATGTTGATAACTTCCAAATGCCTAAGTTCTCTTTTCCTAATTTCTTTCTTTTTATATCTTTTTCAAATTCTCATTTTTTTTTAATTTTGTAAGAAACTAAAAGAAATTCTATGGAATTAACAAAATAATTTCAGGAATTGATTATCCACCCCCCATGCCTAAATGATGCAATGTCCTCATTGTAAAAACAAAGACATGCAAAAAGTGGAGTAAACAGAATATCACCTGAACATCGTGAGGAATCCAGTCAGCTCTGCAGAGAACATGAAATATAAACACGTGCTAAATTTAATTCCTTCAGCTAGGCATAAAATACATATAAGGAAGAAATTGAGAATTCACAAGTGCGGGTCAGAGTCAAAATAAAAATATTGATCCTGAAACCCACCAGCAGAAGATGTCCATAAACGTGGACAAGATTATGGTGCAGACCCATGCCCCAGGGTCATGTGGTTCTCAGGTTCTGGATGAAAATCACCCAAAATCGAAGGTTGTTGTGTTTGCAGGACCGGGCTTATGGTTTAGTGGTGTGCAACCCAAGAACAAAGTGTCGAACAACCGGTAAAGATGGTTCAATAGGTGCGGTTGTCCACTTAACATCTAGCTCAGAAAAATAATCAGTTATTTCGAGCTTGGGTTGCACATGAAAGATTTCGTAAGGGTCCTGGTAGAAAGTAGGTGGTTTCAGGTCAATTGGTACCCTTAGATCCAAAATCAAAGTTCCCTCAGAATTAGCCTCCCAAATTTTTATTTCAACAATTCTATCTTCCAACATCAAGGGCTCAGGCTCCAGGACCTCTAGCATATCATTCACCCAATATGATTCTCCCAAGTCCAGAAATCATGGTTGAATCAAGATTGACTTGGGCACAATGATCTTAGAAGTCAGCTTTTCAGGGTGTAGATGAGGAATGGAGTCACCAATTGAATCATCAAGTAAATGAGGATTCAAATCCTCCACGTTAGCCCAACCGAATCAAAATCTTCAATGACTGGGCTATCAAATGGTTCATCATGCTTCTCGAGCCCATATGTCTCACTAAAATCATCTTCCTTAAGCTCAAGTGAGACATCACTAAGAGATTCCTCACCCTTAGAATCAAAGAATCCATGATCCTCATTTATATATGTCTCAAAATCGATTGTCATTTCCTGGTTCAAAGCGACATATTTTTCCTCTCTCCTTGGCTTAGGGATCTCAGGTGAGAAACTTGATTCATCCTCAAAGGGTTGCTCTAGACCAACCTGGTCATCTCTAATCTCAGAATATGTATCTCCCCTGACAGGCGCCTGAGCGGGTTCAGACATTGGCTCTCCTGAAGGGGGTTCATCTTGAGAATCATCCCAAGATTTGACTAGGGCAACCACAAATTTCATCCTCAACCTCGACAATTTCCTAAGAAGAAACTCACCCAGGTTCCTATCCCTAACACTTTGGAGTAAATCCAATAAAGAGCTATTTATCTCATCGATCATTTTTATCATAGGCTCCAATGCTTCGGTGCATGGTGTTGGCTGGGCTTCTAAAGATTGTATAGTGTTCCTCAAATTAACCAACACCCTATCTTGGATCTGGTTCACCTGAACTGACTTGTTCAGTTCAGGTTTAGGTGGGTTCAGGTTAAATCTAAGGGAGTCAAGATGTCGAGGTTCTCAGGTCCCTCCCTGATAGTAAGTCGTTTCAAATTGTTCAAAGAATGGTGATGACCTATTTTCAATGGAATACTGGGGAGGGTAGGTGTTATAATCAGCATATCCTTCCTGATTGTAGATCGGGTTGGTTTGCTCATCAAAGGATGGAGATCCATAATCATTGTAGGTTTGGGAAGGATAGCAATCATAGTCTTGTTGTCCAGGGTTAGGCCCTGGACACTGAGGTCCAGATTCATATCCTTAATCAAAGTTATCCCGGCTAGTGAATGGGTAATCATAAGTTTAGTCAGGATAGTAATAATCTTAAGGATACATGTTGGGAGGAGGGTAGGGTTGGAAATGTGTGAAAGATGTGGAAGGATACATTGTGTAGGAGGGAAAGCCGAATAGAGAAAGGTGCCTTGTTCGAATGCTAGATCGGTGTTTTAAGAATGTCGCATTGCAGTATAGCCAAAATAGCGTTTAAACAAATAGATTTTATTACTCGAAAAAGTTTCGAGGTCGATCACAAGGAGAAATATGGGAATTTAAAGCTCAAGATCACAATTTAAAGTAAAAGAATTTGCAGTAATAACAAGATCAAGGTGCAAAAAGATGGGAGTAAAATGGTGATTTAGATCACCAAATACTCCTACAATATCAACTAACTCAATGTATATGTATGCAATCAAACCAAACCGTCATCTGATTATGAAATTAGATGACTTAAACTTCTATTTTTCTTCTTTTTTTCTGCTTCTCTTCCTCTTCTTCTCGTGCAGCTCCTCTTCTTCTTCTCTTTTCTGCTTTGGCCTCTTAAGCCTTCTCGTTCTTCTTCCTTCTGCACATAGGGGAGGGGCTTCTTGAATTGGCTAAGTGTCAGCCAGACTCTTTTGAGAGCAAAACCCTCCCCCTACCTCGCACACAAGCTCTCCTTCTCTTTATCTCTTAGGCTCCGCTCTCCCAGGGCTTCTGTAAGGATAGTCGGGTTATTGGATCGTACACACCAGGGTCTAGGCTCACCGGTGTGCGATAGTGAGCGAGGAGTGCAGGTCAGTCTAAGCGAGTAAACGGGTCAACTAGATCCGCGGGGGACAGAGTCGTGAACGAGGCACAAGTGTGTGTGGGTGAGAGGGACCTCACCCCATGTTATGAGGCGAATAGCCTCTAACACAAATTCACTTTATGCGCCAGCGGGCGCTCTTCCACAATCGATGTGGGACTAATCCCACCTCCTTTTCCTTGCGCACGCCTGCTACAGTTCGCTGAGGAAGATGTGTCCGATTATTGTAGCTGCTGGGGTTCACACTTCCAATCAAGGACCTGGGAGTCTGGCGCTATTGGTTTTGCACCACCAGGAGGCAATGCCTAAGGCTTGCATGTCCTGAAGCTCGAAGAACAAGGCCGGAGATGGCGACAGCTGCGGAGCTCCGACCTAACACATGAAACAAACAAATAAGGCCTTTCGCCCATGTCAAAAATGTTCAGTAGCTTTACCGTGTGACGACAAACGTGATGGCGGTCGTGGCGTAGCGCAAGGATGCGTGTAGGTGGCTGGCAGAGTCAGTGTTAGTCCAAGAATAATTGGTTGTTCGGTGGGTGGTTTGGGTTGTCGATAAAGTAAATGAAAAGAGAGGTTTTGAAGAGTGGATCACGGCAGAGCTTATGGAGGTGATAGCGGTGTGATTCGTGTGGTGGAGCGGCGGTTGGGCGTTGCCGGAGCTTCATCGGAGCGGAAGAAGACGGAGGGGGAGGTGTGTGGTTGGCAGTTGCTTTTGAGGGATAGAAGTAGGGAAAAAGGAGGGAAGGACAGAGAATGTTGGAACCTAATCTAAGGACAAAAGGGGTAGGGAGGCATCGACTGTGGTTGGCCAGCGCCGTGGACGAAAGGTTCTCCGAGGAGGGAGATGGCGACGACGACAGCGGTAGAAGAGCTCCTGCTGGTATGGTCAAGAGCGGACGAGAGAGGGAAAGAGAATCTAGCCATTGATTTTGTGGTCTAGCATCAACATTCACCCCACTGTCCCACACAATTGGAGTGTGGTAAGAAAATGGCCTGTCAAGGCTCATAGCAGACGATAGTTGGAATCTCTCTAAAAGGCTTGTGTTGCCAAAGAATCTGTCCAGCCTTGATGTTTGTCTACTTCCATTTCTCCATGTGAACTCCACCCCACTGACAGGGTATTCAGTGATACCCAATCTCTACATAGCCAATTGGAATCCAGCCATTGCACTATCAAATCTGCCCCTAGGTATGTCACCACTTGAAAGAGGACAGTTGAAATCACCACCAACAAGCCACGGTACCTCTTGGACTCCTTGATGCACTGTTGATAGGTCTTCTCACCGTTCTACCCAATCAGCAGTTGCACAAGGTCCATAGATGCATGAGATAAACCAATCCAGATCACCTTGAAGGTTTTGACATCTACAAGTAAGTACATGTCGGTCACGAAGGACTTCAGTTACTTTAAGGCAAGATTTTTTCCAACATATGGCCATCCCACCAGACCTTCCAGCTGCAACCTTCCCCACACAGTCTGCTCTCCCTAACAGTCTTAGAGAGTCCCAGACAGGGCCACTTTCCTCCTCCAAGTGTGTCTCTTGAATGAGAGCACAATCAATTTCCCACTCAATAAGATATTTGATTAGAGACGCCCTTCTCACCTTGTTGCACAACCCATGCACATTCCATGTTAGAACTCTCATCCCTTGCATGGCTGATCCCCTTGAGCCAAATTATCCACATACTCAACCATGATCGACTTTGAAACAGTTTCCTCCACTATAGGAATCAAGTTCTCCTTCCTTCGCCTTCTAAGCATGTAAGGGGAGCGCCCAAGCCCCCTTTTTTGATTTGTCCCTTTCCCAAACTTCAGTTCATTAGGAACAGAGAATTGCACTTGATTCACCTCCTTAATGGCATTTCTACCACTGCTGACTACTATTTCCATACTCGACTTTACCTCCTCATTTCTAGTAGAATTGCCTGAGCCCCTCTCTAAGACAATTGCATCAGCCGTGGAGCCCTTGCCTTTGGCCACAAGGGTTTGGTTGCCACACCCCAAGGTAGTATCATCATCTATAGCCATCAAGTCCCTCTCTGAGGTTTCCTTGTGACAATCCTTCCTCTTCTTTGATTCAAGGGCCTCATCTGAGGACTCATGACCCAGTAGTTCAACCTATTGTGCCTCCTCAGATCTAACCATAGACATCTTAACATGACCTTATTCTGGTAACACAGAATCTTGCCCAACCACAGATAAACAAATGTGCCACGAGGAGCTCCCGCACTTGAGAATGATTCTGTCTGGCAGTGACCCACTTTTAAAGACTTCAACCTCAAATCGAAGTGAACGGGCATCACCCTCCCCAATTGTGATTTTAGAGTTTTCACATACGGATGCAAAGCCTGCAACCATCTTGGCAACCACCCCTCTAGATCTCAAGTGTAGAGGTAACCCTTTGATCTCATGAATCACCCTCCTAGTTCCCATTCTCTAGAGGGGACGTTCAGGGAGTGCCCCATCAAAGGGGGAGACCAGCCTCCATAGCACATTGATGTTCTCAAAAGAACTTGATCGAAAGCATAGCCTTACCACATCTATCATCCCCAAACCAAACACAAGAAAGCGAGTCTGGGATAGCACTACCACCTTCCAACTCGATGACACAAGGGTAAGGGAACTCACCAGCTGTTGAAACCTCTTGATAGAGAGATTGCCAGTCATGACCTCGCCAATCAGCACGCCTCTCAACATGATCTCCACAGAGACAATATCCTCAGAGAATGGAATCTCCTTCTCCAATTTCTCAATCTCCAAGTCTTCCACTCACCCCCATCCCCTACCCTAGCCGCTTCCTCATCTTCTCCTCCTGTTGCCCGACGCCACACACCTTCTCTCCCTCTCTCCCTCATTTTTCCGTTCAAAGCTGACCTTCTGTTGCATTCCTATTCAGATTTCTACTCACTTATTTGTGTGTTGAATTAAGTGTACCGGGTCCACAGGTTAGATTCCAGTTAAGTGGTAGAATCAATGTGATTGTGCGCCTTAGGGTGAGAAGTTATGGGTGTTAAGTGTGTAGCTTCCAGAAAATCCCACAAGAGATGAGTATATTTTTTTATATTTTTTTTTATATATGCGGGGGTGAGATGAGTGGAGGTGGAAAACAAACAACCAAATCTATCTTAGTGTTTATAAAAAGCACCTAAGTTGATTTGGGTTTGAGTTATTAGTGTGGTGAAATGAACTAGTGGGTGGGGGTGGTGGGGATAAACTTACAAAGCCTTCATCCGAACTTTTCTCCGATCTAACCGCTTTGGCCCACCTTGGAAGAGTACCTACAATCATAGTAAGATTAGAGAAAAAAGTGAGATAAAAGTTAGGTAAGGTGGAAAAAATAAAACAAAGAGCGTTGCCTCCCCGGCAACAACGCCAAAATGACCGCACGTGTTTCACTAGTTTGAAATCAGGGTTACAAGGAACCCATCGTCGTAGTTGCAAAACTCGTGGTCAAATAAAATTTATATCAAAACTCCAAGGGAGTTCCAGGTTGAACATAGGGAGGCGATGTTTACTTTAATTGAAAATCGCGCTTCGGTTTGTTTCTTTTTGGTATTTTTGGATTTTGTTATTTTTTTTTTATTTTTGTAAGAAGACAAGAAGAATGAATCACCAGAGATATGGAATAAATATGATATAGATATCACTTCAATGTCAATTACAATCAACTTTGAAAGCATAAAAAGAAAGGGAGGTGAGAAGGAATCTCCCTAATCGGCTGTTCGGCGAGATGACGGTGCCTGGCGGAAGCTCGAACGAAGGAGATGAGGAGCAAGATGACGGAGGTGAGATGCAAGAGGATGTCGGGTAGAGGAAAGCTTCGACATGGCTCCAGAATGGAGGTGAGAAGGCAGAGATGATTTGCTACCAGAATGGAGGTGGGAGGGCAGCTCCAAGGTGACCTATGAATGGGGATAGGAAGATGGATGAATATTTGGTGAGGCAGAGGTTTGCTACGCTAATAGGAGCCTTGGGAGCAAACTCTAACAGAGCGTTGGTAGGCTTGCTAGAGCTTGGGAGTAGGTGGGAGTAGAGTAGGTAGAGATTTCAGTAAAACCTCTAAGCCACTCTATGACCTATTAGCCAAGGATGTTTCCTTCAATTTTGATGACAGATGTGGCAAGGCTTTCCAAGTCTTGAAGAAAGCCCTTATTACTACATCGATTCTCTAAGCACCAGATTGGGTCCTCCCATTTGAGCTTATGTGTGATGCTCCTAATTTCACCATGGGAGAGGTCTTAGGTCAAAGGGTTAATGGTAAACCTCATGTTTTTCATTATTCCAGCAAGACTCTTACGAATCCTTAACAAAACTACATGGTCACTGAAAAGGAACTTCTTGTAGTAGTATTTGCTTTGGAAAAGTTTCGATCTTATTTATTGGGGTCTAAGGTTGTGGTGTTCACTGACCATTTTGCTTTAAAGCACATTCTTGTTAAGAAGGACACCAAACCTCATTTGATTCGTTAGATTCTGCTACTCTAGGAGTTCGACATGGAAATTAAAGATATGAAAGGAGTTCAGAATGTGGTAGCAAATCATTTGTTTAGGATCCCTATTAAGGCATCAATCCTTGCTGGCAGTATTCAGGAGACTTTTCCTGATGAGTATCTGATAGCTGTGGAGGTCAAAACTCCTTGGTTTGCTAATATAGTGAACTATCTGGTCACGGGCATTACCCCCAGTCCTTGGGACAAGCAGAAGCAAGGCAGGTTTCTTGCTGAAGCTAATTTGATCATTAGGAGGAACTCGAGCTGTTTAGAATAAGCTCTGACCAGTTATTTCGCCGTTGCATCCCTGACGAAGAACAAAGGAGTATTCTAAGTTTCTACCATAACCTCCACTGTGGAGGGCATTTTAGTGGGAAAAAGGCTGCTCATAAGTTTCCTTAGTCTGGCTTTTGGTGGCCCACATTATTTAGAGATACACATATGTATGTGGGCGCATGTCTATGTTGCTAGCAGAAAGGAACCATTGGAAAAAGGGTTGAGATGCCCCAGCAACCTATTTTCCCTATTGAGATCTTTGATATTTGGGGCATCGACTTCATGGGTCCCTTTCCTATGTATCGAAATGGATAGAAGCCATACCCACATGGACCAATGACCATTCCATGGTCTTGAATTTTGTTAGGGTTAATATCATTTCTCGGTACTGGTGCCCAAGAACTATTAGAAGTGGTGGTGGACCTCACTTTAAGAATGTGCACTTCATAAGACTACTCCAAAATTTAGGAGTTAATCATATGATAGCCACACCTTACCATCCCCAAACGAGTGGTCAGGTTAAAGTGTCTAATAGGAAATTAAGCGGATTTTGGAGAAGACTGTTAGGCTCGACAGAAAAGATTGGGCGAAAAAATTGAATGATGCTCTTTGGGCATATAGTATAGCGTATAAGTCTCCCTTAGGCATGTCTCTTTTTTGTTTTTTCTACAAAAAAGCATGTCATCTTCACATTGAAATCCAACACAAAGATTATTGGGCTATCAAAAATGTCAACTTAAATCTAGATAAAGTGGGGAAGGCACTCATGTTGCAGTTAAGTGAGCTTGAAGAGCTTTGCAATGAAGCATATGAAACCTCTCAAGCTTACAAGCAACATATAAAGGTCTTCCATAAAAGGAACAACCAATGGGTCTAACTTTTCAATTCTAGACTTAAATTATTTCCTGGAAAGCTTATGTCTTGATGAGACGGGCCATATGTTGTTATTAATGCCCTCCCTTATAGAGCAGTTGAAATTCGGAATCATAATTCTGGTGAGAGCTATTGCTCGCTCTAAATCATGGTTTTAAAAGTAATGCGCTGTAGTATAGCCGATAAATTACGAAGAACACTTAAAATTTATAGCTTGAAAGAAATCTGAGGTCGAACACGAGGAGCAATATGGCAATTTATCTCAAGATCATAATTTTAAGCAAGAATGTAACAATGTAATAGCAATTTCAAGCACAAATGATGTAAATATAAAATCAAGGATCAATGTAGCCAAAAAGATTATGGTAAATTGATGATTTGAATCACCAAATTACCCTATTAGCAATATACTCAAATAATGTTATAGTGGGAACACCATCATGAGCCCTAACTGGCTCATTTTGACCTAGTAAAGAGAACAAAAGCTCCTGCATAACCAAATGAAGGTCCTAACTCAATGCATAACCAGTCTAAGAGAAAAGCAAGAAACATGGAGTAAAACTACAATTTTACCATTGCAGTACATCAACATGATTTCTCATGGGCTAAACATAGGTCAAATGGTCTTAATAAGATAAAAAGTGGGTTGGTTCAAACAGAAAAGGGTTCATATGAAATCTGGGAATTAAATGACTTCTTGTAAGTCTAAAACAGACCCACTTAATTTAACAAGGTTCTGGTCAATATAAATTCACCTAAACCCTCTAAAAATCATGGAAAAATATCTTCTACGGTTTATAACCTTCAAATTGACCCTTAGAACCTATTTTGACCTAAATAAGGGTCTCAGTCAAATGTTTGCCCTAAATTTAGTTTTTGTGTAAATTGCCCAGTCAAATGTGGTCAAACTTAAAATCCAACTTAACCATTAGATTCCTTAGGTCCAAATTAGGTTTGTACCAAAATTTGGACCTAAGAGGAATTCACCTTGACCTACTTTGCAAACTAGTCCAACCTAATGACATTTATACCCCTAACTTTTGAAAACCTTTGCAGACACCCCCTAGCTTCCTTGTCGTTCTTTACAATTAGGTACCTCCACCATTACAGCGGAGGAAATCCTACTCCGACGAGGATTCAAGGGAAAGAACTCCCTGATTCCTTGGAGAATCCCTCTCAAATTTGAAAGGGAGATTCTCTGAGAAATCCCCGTTCATGTGAAAGCTAATTTGGAGCTCCAATTTCTACCCAATCTCTCATGCGAATGCATGAGAGATTTGGGTCTTTTCGACCTTCCAACTTTGGTGAGGTTTTCGTGCTTGGAAGCTTGGCTTCCAGGCACGAGGCCCTCTGCCAGGGGCTATAAACGGGTCCCCAAATCCTTCCGCTCCTCCCACTCTTGAATTGGCCTGAGATACCCCCCAATTTCCTCTCTTCCCCTCTGGCCAACCTCCCAGCAAGCTTCGGCGACTCCTATCTCCTCCTCTAATCGCTCTGCCACAATACCAGTGGCAGAGTTACCTTTGTCTCCTTCGTTCATGTCGCGCTGCACCAGCCGACGCTCCTGCTTCCCTCTCATCGTTGTCGTCCTCCTCTCACTGGGCTTTTGTCTCTGGCGAGGGCACATACGAGCCGGCCACCTCCTCTGCTCTCCCCTTCATCTATTCCCTCTCAGATAAGTCCTCTATCTCTGCTCATCTCTTTTCTTGCATTTATTTCTTAAAATCTGCCTCGATGCTCACACATCACCTCCATCTTCTCCACCTTCGGCAGACCATCGGCGAGGTGTTCCCACCGCTCCACGCATCCACCCACCTCGCCAACCACCTCACAAGCTCCGCCATGATTCATTGACCATAACGCCTCATTCCATTCATCGCGACATGCCCCCAACATGTCTCTCAAACATACCCACATCCGCATGCATAGGGTGACCTAGGCATGCATGCTCAGGCCACGCCGCACCACGCCGACCACTGTGCCACCTTCGCCATGTCCAGGCAAAGCTCCCTACGTATTTTGGTGAGGCCGCAAGGCCATTTGCTTATTGATGGGGATCAGGTCATCACCGCCATTGACGGAGCACGAAGAATCTCGAAAGCTTGCTCCAGGACCCCAAGCTCCAGGCTTTAGGTCCCAGACGATGCGAATTTCGTTTGTGCACACTCATAGCCCAGCTATTGGAGTTAAAGCCCCATGCAGCTGCTGCAATTTGCGAGAACATCTGTTGCGAGGGCGCCTGCAAAGAAGGTGGGACGGAAGATCAGGAGCGGAAGCGGTGATATAAGTTGAAAAGGTCGCATAGGCTTACCGCCTCCTGACCATGAGGTGAGGTCCTACTTACCCATCGTCTCGTCCGGGACCCACGCGACGCTGACCTGGTTCTGACCCGGATATCCGACTACCCGTGCACTCCTCGCCCACCACCTCACGTCGGTGGGCCTGGTCCTGGGCGCGCTAACCCGACCCGATAACCCGAGAAGGCTCTGGGAGAACGAGCCTAAGAGAGAAGAAAGAAGAGAGATCATGGGGAGGGTAGGGGGTAGGTTTTGCTCTCAGGAGAAAAAGAGGAAGCCAAAGAAAGAAGAAGAAGAGGGAGCCAAGGAAGGAAGGGAAGAAGCTTGAGCAGCTAAGGAAGGTGAAGGCATGGCTGAAGAAGAGCATGGCTGAAGAAGAGCTGAAGTCAGAGACAGAAGAGAAAGCAGAAGACAAGGGCCAGAGAAAAGAAAGAAGAAATCAGAGAAGAGGAGGAAGAAAGGGCCAATAAGAAACAAGGTCGTCAGAGGCAGAGAACAGAGGAAAGGAGAGAGAAGAAGGAGATCAGCCAGAGAAATCAAAGAAGCACTGTAGCAAATATACTTTTAAGACGTCTGATTTCCAAAATTAGACGTCCATATTTTTGCTTGTATACACATTTGATATATTGTGGATCTATTTACATTGCTTGCATTATAACTTTGATTCTTCATTACATATTTTATCAAATTTGAAAGTTGTATTCTTGGTTTTTGAATCCCAATTTGCTCCCTATGTTCGACCTCGGATTTACATTTTTTGAGTAATAAAATTCATTTATTTTCAAAGCGATTTCAATTATACTATGATGCATTTATTTTAAAACCCGATTTTGCTTCGACTAAACATTTTGGCACCGTTGCCAGGGAGCAACAGGAGATTTAGAAATCTTGATCACAACTTCTGATTCAATACTAACTTGATCTATTTCTTTTGTTGTGATAGTTTCAAGGGAGAAAAATCCAAAAGAAGACAGCTGCACAACAACCACACCCGGGGTAGGTAATCTCTTATTAGCCTTTTCTCTTAATCCCCTCATTCTGAAAAGGAAAAACAAAGAAAAAATCAATTTAGGATTACCTGCTTTCCATATCTAGCTAATTCACCAAAGTTGCCTGATTTTGATTTCAACACATTTTGAATTGTGCATCCATTTAAGGTAACTATGGTTATCACCTTCTTGATCGAGCCCTAGATACCATATTTGTAGCAACTAAATTGGACCAATTAGAGCCAAATTAAGGATTCCAATCTAGGGTTTTAGAGACACATCTTTTCTAAGAAAGAATCAATTTTCCAAAAAGAGGTGTGCCTAAGCCTTGATTGAAAAGACTTATTCAAGAGAAACCCTAAAAATTCAAGCTCTTAATTTCACTTGAACCCTAAAAGAAAGGACCTAAAGCTCTCAAAGAACAAATAGGTGAAGTTGACCTCTTGTTGGGTCAACCAACCTTGAAATTAGGTCACTTTTGCACTCTAACATCGAAAGTTCAAGTGGAACCCTAAGCACCTTTGATCTTAACTAAAAGTGGTAGACTTAAGAGGTCAAGGTCCCCATTCTAGTCTACCTGGAATCTCAATGACAAGAGAGGTCGGGTGGGGGAAACCCTGTAACTTGTGGGGACTCTCTACCATGTAGGGGTCTTTGTGGGACTCTCCCGCTCTGGCTGCCTAGGTATTTCTCAAGTGGATGGCTTCTTCTGACTAAGGGGTATCATCCGCCCCGAACCTCTATAGTCATCCAAATTTTTTGAGTGTCTCAATTGGGTCCAGCACATTCTAATCTCGTCAATCCATTAGTGCATGTTTGGTAGGAGGTCCTTGAGACCATCATTAAGACCTCCTTTAGAAATCCACTCCCACCGAGGCCAAGCCTTGTCGTCCGTGTTTGTGCAGCAACCCCACCTCGTAGACCTCTTCTCTGATTCATCAGAACCAAATTCTCCTTCTTCCATCATGGCATAACCAATTGAAGAAGAGAACAATCTTGAACACCAGCTCCAACACCTGAATGATCTATTCAAGAACTTTGTAAACCCATCGTAGCATCCTATGATGTGAGATCACTATAATCCTACTACAGTGGCGATCGAACCTCAAGTCCAAATCCCGACTGAAGGTCCTGATTATGAACTCAGGCCCAACATGATTCATGCTATCCCAAAGTTCCATGAGCTTAACTCCGAGGATCCCTTCCAGCACATCAAGCAACTCAAACATCTGGCCCAGACCTTCGGGTCAGATGTACAAAATCGGGATATTCTGCTTATGAAGATGTTTTCCTTCTCCCTCATGGACAAGGAAGCTCATTGGTATTAGACTCAAATGCGTCCGATCAACACGTGGGTTGAACTCCAGTTCGAATTTTTGAAAAAGTTCTTCCCCGTTGGTCGGACGAATGCCTTGTGCCACCAGATCACTCACTTCACTCAGCAATCTGGAGAACCTCTTCATGAGGCATGGGACCGTTTCTTGGATCTCATGCAGAAGTGCCCCCACCACGGAGTTCCTAAATGGGAACAAGTCCAGTCTTTTTACTAGGGACTCCGTGAAGACATTCGATTATTCGTCAATGCAACTTGCGTAGGAAATATCATGGGTCAACATGAAGACACTGTGTGGGAGATTCTCGAGAATATGTGCGATAACTCCATCAATAATGACTCCATGGGCTTATTTGACCGGATGAATGCCCACGCATCGACGAATCCAAGGGGAGCACATGAGACACAGGGCTTGTTCGCATCCGTCAACTTGGAACTGATGGCCAGTCAGTTGGACAAGGTCTCTACCATAGAGAAGATGGTGGACAAGCTGACTCGACATCTACAGTGAGCCACCTTTGCACAAAACCCATTTGCATAGCCACCTCTTGGGAGGGAAATTGTGCAGAACATCTATCATCGATTTTCTCAGGGGATGGACCCGTATCCACCCCCGTTTGACTCCAGGACCGGAGGAAACTCCGATCCGATCTACTCTAGTTGGGGGACCTCTGAACCCTCGTACTCTGATTTTCCCGAGGTTCCTTAGACTTGCGAGGACCTCAAAGCCATCCAGAATGACCCATTCTCCAATACCTTTAACCTTAGATGGCAGAATCATCCCAACTTCCTGTGGACGGGAAATACTCAGAATCAAAGACCACCTTATCAACCCTGTCCACAAGCTCCTCGTCCATATCAGCCGCCTCAGCCTCGACCCAACCTCACCTATCAATCTGGGCCAACCCAAGCAGATCAAATGACTCTTATCCTTCAGACTCTGGCTGGCATTCAGAAGATGAATGTGTCAATACAAAAACAGCACAAGGATGAGATCACAGAGGTTCGCAATCAACTCGCCCAGATGGCGAATTCCCGCCAACCTGGCACACTCCCTTTGCAACCTCTGCCGAATCCAAATAATGTGTCGACCCAGAGGCATGTTATGAACCCAAATCCAGGCCACGCTCACATGATTTATCAGGCCCCTTCTGTTCCATCACCTGATGGAATGGAAGCTTCAACATCTTATGAGGGATTTCAACAACAGCCACCTATTTTACCAACCCCAAACCAAAATCAGGTAGGACTAAACTCCATAACAACCCGTAGTGGTAAAACAACTCAAGATCTACCTTATCCAAGCCACTCTAATCCTGGTAGTAACCCAAGCCCTAGGATAGTTATCCAAGACACCCCTATCCCAGATCAAGAACCTGGACCTATTCTAGAGGAACCAACAAAGGTTCCATTTCTCGAGGCCTTGACCAAGGGAAAGAGGATAACCAAACTCGTGGCTCCTGAGGAGGATCTGGTTAAGCTCTTTGAGCAGGTCCATATAAACATCCCCTTGATGGATGCAATCCGCCACGTATCGGCTTACACATAATTTCTGAAGGACGTGTACACCCAAGCGTAAGTCGCGAACCAAAAGTGGAAGTCTGATCGTACTGTCTGAGCAAGCTAGCTCTGTAATTTTGAGCAAACTCCCACCTAAGGCTAAAGACCCAGGTACTCCCTGATTTCATGTACCATTGGTGATACCCAATTCGACATAGCCTTATTAGATTTAGGTGCATCTATAAACCAAATACGTACATCCCTCCTTGACCACCTTGAAGAATCTGAGCTTAAACCGACAGAGGTGACATTGCAGTTAGCTGATTGATCCATTAAGTCACCTAAAGGAGTACTTGAGGATGTCATCGTTAGGGTGTAGGATTTCTTTTTCCCGATGGATTTTATAGTCTTGGATATGGATGCACTTGAAAACCCAAGGGATACACTAATTATATTAGGGAGATCCTTTCTGGCCACTGCTAGGGCAAATATAAACTGTGGGAGGGCCAAATTGAACTGAAATTCAGGAACCAAACACTGAAAATTGACATCTTTAAGGCCTAACTGTGGGAGGGCCAAATATATTCTATGCACTATGTTTAGTTTAGACCTAATTATCTAATATTAGTCTTTTGAGAATAATGTAGGTTAAGGACTTGGAATAAGTAGGGAGCATTGAGCTGGATAGAAAAAGAAGCTGTAGCAGAATTAGGAGCTGGTTGAAGACCAAGATTTTATCAAGGAAGAAATGAAAATCCAAGTAAAGAAGAATAGAGAGAGGGACTAGGATAAGCTTCCCCTATTCTTAGAACCCTAGGATACCCCTATCCATACCCGTAGTCTACTTATCCTATACCCTATCCTTAGCCTAGGAACCTAATTAAGATCACTGTTTAAGTGAATTCATCGTTTGTTAAGTAAATGCGTCGTAGTATAATACAAATGTGCTCAAATCATTTAAATTTATAACTTAGAATCAAAAGAGGCCAAGGTCGAACATAGGGAGCAAGTAATAGCAATTTAATCTCACCAATCACAATGAATATAAGCAATTATTATCAAAACCTGATTCAAAACAACTCAAAATGATATATAGATGAAATCAAGTATCTCAGTGCAAAAAGAATGGGTTAAAATGGTGATTTGAATCACCAATTAACCCTTTAAAGTTAAGCTCAAATATCTTAACAGTAATTATCAACCAATATTCCACGTCAACCAATATCTCAATAGTATTTTGAACCAAGGCACCAATAGATATCAGAGGACTTAAGTTGCTTTCAAGGCTTAGCTCAACAGAACAAAGGCAAAGGCCTCTTCTCTTCTTCTTCCTTTGTGCTTTAAGGGAAAGGCACAAGCATAGCATGACAGCACAGAGGCAAAGGCCTCTTATAATACACTAAGTGTAGAGAGAGCGCAGCAGAGGGAAAAAGCCCCCCTCTCTCTCTTTCCTTCCTTTTCTTCTTTCTCTCAGAAACCCAGGGTTAGTCGGGTTATCGAGTGGGTGTTTATCGCTCTGAATTGGTGTTTAAAATCATCGTGTTGCAGTATAAATCAAATCAGTGTGAAAAACAGACAAAATTTATACTCGAATGAAAGTCTGTGGTCATTCACTGGGAGCAAATAGGAATTCACGTGCTAATCTCAACAATTAATGTAAATAAGCACAGTATATTACTCAAAATCTAATTTGCAATGTAAAACATGAGTATATGAAGAGTAAAAAGTAATCTTAGACAAAATAATGGTGATTTGGATCACCAATTATAAGTCTAATACATAGAACCATTATTCAATATAATCAAAGGAACAAATAAGCAATCAGACGTCTGATTTTGCAATTAGACATCTTAAAAGACGTTTCTACGGTGCCTTTTTATTCTTTTTATTCTTCTATTGTTGTTTTTCTTCTTCTTCTTCTTCTTCTTCTTCTTCTTCTTTGGCTTCTCTCTTGGCTTGTCTTCCTTCTCTTCTTTCTCTACATGCCTCTTCTTCTTCTGCCTTGACTTCTCTTTTCTTTCTCTTCTTCTCTTCACACACAGAGGGGGATCCTTCTTTAAACAACTAAGTATCAGTCGATCCTTTCTATAGCAAAAACCCCCAACCCCCACGCTCTCTCTCCTTCTCTCTCTAGGTTTCCTTCCTTCTCAGAGCCTTCCATAGTAACGGGTAATCGAGTAAACGGGGATCCGCGTACCCGGGACCAGGGCTGTGGGCATGGGTCACAGCCGAGGAGTGAAGGCAATAGGTTGGGTCGGGTTGTGAGGGTGTAGTAGGACCTCACCCCTGTGTTCTTGAGGCGATAAGCCTATGCAACTTATTCAATTTATATCGCTCAAGAGACTCTGTTGTTTCCAATATGGGACTAAACGTCCCTGCTTTCTTCAACGTGTAGCTGCTGCTGGGGGATTGGCTAATTGCAGGTGGAGGAGCGGTCTGAAGTTCTAATTGACTGGCTGGATGTGATCCTAGAATGAATCCATGCAGCCTGAAGTCTTCACCTGGAGTTGTTGAGGCATGAATGAGCTTCAAGCGAACGGCAATGTCATGGCACCTAAAATTGAAACTCAAAAGATGGCCTCTTGGCCTCGTCTAAACAACTCAAGAAGCATCGTCGGACATTGTAGAGTGCAACGGTGGTTGTGGTGTGCTGTGAATGCGTGTGAGGAGGTCTGACGACCTCGAGAAGGGTGGCTGGAGGTGCATGAGTTGGGTGGAGGGTTTGGAGGGGCAATTGACTAGGAAATGTTAGGGCTTTTGCTCATGAAGTCGAGGCAGAGGTGTAGGAAGTGTTGGCGAGGTGTATGGAGCGATGTAGCGATGGGAATGCCTCGTTGGAGGAGCGGTCGAAGACGAGGAAGACGGAGGTGAACAGCAGCGTCAAGGGCTCTTTTTGGGTTTTTAATAAGTGAAATTAATCTAAAGAACTAGAGAAACCTAACTAGCTAGTCTAATGGAAGAAAGGGATAAGGAGGACTTTGGGTATGGTATGGCCAATGCCGTGGAAGAGAACTGCTCCGGTGAGGGTAGGACGGCGACGAAGACATAGATTGGAGCGGCCGCGAGTATTACGATGCACGGAGGAAGGCGAGGAAGACGGATCTGCCACCGGTATTGCGGTCAGATGACGAGGGGAGATGGAGGAAGTCGCCGGATGTTGAGGAGCTTCGGCCGGATGAGGAGAGACGAAATTGAGGTGTTCCAGGCTAAAATTGAGCGTGGGGAGAACGGCGAGGTCTGGGGTTCCTTTTATAGGGGTCTTGAGGGCACAAAGAGCTTGGAAGCCAAGCTTCCAAGCTTGGAATGTTTGCTGAAAAAGGATACCCAGTTCTTTCACGTGTTCGTATTAAGATTTGGGTGAGATCTGGAGCTTTGGATCTGGCTGAAAAGGAAGGTAATTATTTGACGAGTTTACCTTTCAATTTTGAGAGAGATTCGTCAAGAAATCATGGAGATCTTGCCAAATTAAGGTTGCTGGAGCTTTAGGATTAGGATTTGAGGGTGGCAGGGACCTATTTGAAGAAGATAATAAAGTTGGGGACCCAAATGTAATTTATGCGAAAGTTAGGGCCATATATGTGAGTGAAAAGAGGCAAACATAACCAAATTGCAAATTAGGTTAAGATGATCTCATATTGGGCTCAAATTTTGGTAAAAACCTAATTTAGACCTAAGGAATCCAATGGAGAAGTTGGAGTTTGGTTTTGACCTAGTTTGATTGGGTAATTTATGCAAAAACCTAAATTAGGGCAAAAGTCTATCTGTGGCTCTATTTTGGGTCAAGACGGGTTCCAATGGTTAAATCAAGGATACCAAACCCTAGAGAATATTTTTATATGAAGTTTATAGGGTTTAGGTGAATTTTATCCTGACCAGAAGCTCAGTTAATTAAGCGGGTTTGTTTGTAGGTTTTCAGAAGTCATTTAATTCTCAAAACACGCGAAAACCCTTTTCTGTCTGTACTAACCCACTTGTTAGACTCTTAAGATCATTTGACCCTTAATTAACCCCTGGAGAAACCCATGGTTATTCTGCATTCATGATATGATGGTAAAATTGCAGTTTTAACCCTGGTTTCTTGTATTTCTCTTAGAAAGGATTTGCAGTGAATTATGGCCTTCTGATGGTTATGTAGGAACATTTATTGATGAAAATTGACTAAATAAAGCTAGATGTGGCTGATGATGATGTTATCATCAGTGGGTAACTAGGTGTAAATAGGATGCAGGCCTGCGAGCGTAGTCGCAGGCGAGTAGAGGGGTAGGCAGGTAAGCTGGTGAAGGTACTGGGGACTCGACCCCCGTGACCTAAGCGAGGGGTCCAGGGAAGGAATTTCCTTTATCCTTCACCAATTGCTGCTACATCCCCGATGTGGGACTATCTAGTCCCCCTTCGTCTCAGTGCAGCAGCAGATGAAGGAGCTCCTAATTGATGTCGAAGATGAGTCCGTGGCATGCAACTGAGCACCAGGTTTGCTTCCTAGGGGTTAATCGCAGGGCTTGGGAGTGAAGCCTAGAGGAGTTGTGGAGGGAGAACTGCAAACAAGGTTGGAGGAGTCGAGACGATGACAGAGGTCCAGTGAAGAACCTAAAAGCACAAACACAGCCTTGCAGCCAAGTCAAACCAGTTCAGAAGCTTCGCCATGAAGCAGCAAGTGTAGTGGTGGGTGCAATGTGAGGTGCATGAGCGTGAGGAGGTTTGATGACCTCGAGACGAAGGTGCGGAGGTGACGATGGTCAGTGGGACATTTTGGTGGGTGAATGCCCAAATTAGGAAGGGGCTTTTGACAAGGGTGGTGCAGTGGAGCTTGTGGAGGGGGCGCAGGGCTGTTTGGAGGTGTGTGGCATAGGGTGTGCTTCGCCGGAGTGTTGTTGAAGGTGGGGAAGATGATGGTGTGGCGGGTGGTGCAGTGGCCGTGTGTGTTGTGAGTGTGGGAAGAGGGAATAGAGGGAGAGAGGAAGGTATAGAGGGACTTCAGAGCAAAGGGGGTGAACGGGAAGCGCCGGCATTGGCGAGCTGGAGCCGAAGAAGATGAGGAAGTCCAGTGAGTTGATGCGGCAACGACGAAGGGGAAGAACGCCCCTGTTGTGGCTGGAGAGGAGCAGGGTCGACGAAGGAAGGTAGAGGGCCTTTCAATTTGATTGTTGGACAACCAAAAGAGGATGGAGAGGGGTTGCCGGAGCAAGCTACGGAGGTGGCTGGAGAGGGAGGAGAGAAGGTTTTGTCTGACCAAAACTTGCTAGGGAGCATGGTTAGAAGACTCAGGGGCATTTATAGAGCTCAGGCAGGCTCTCAAGCTTGAAAACAAGCTTGAAAAGCTCGAGAAATCAGGGAGGAAGATCACTAAAATTCTAAGGATTGGCATGAGCTTCTTGAGCGAATTTGGAATCTAGAATTAAGTTTAAATGATTAGGGATGTCCCTAGCAAAAAGTGAAAAACAATGGAACTAACCAAAAAGATTTCTTGTTTTCTTCTTCCAAAAATTTAGAGATCCAGACACATGTGAAGTGATAGTAGCCTAGGTAATGGATCAAATGAAAAGCCAACTTACATTTGAAGTTCGTACTTAACCCTTGATAAAATTCTATCAGGATAAGCAACTACTTCTCTCGGGGTTAAAGCAGAAAAATAATCTATAGTTTGACCCCGACCTTTTTGTTTAGGTAGGAGATACTTGATTAGCCCATATTTGTGGGCTATTTAGGTATTTAAATGCCTAGAAATTAAGTTAACTTTAACATGTATTTAGCATGCATCACGATATAAATACATTAATTATAGATTTGTTTCATGCATCGCATTTTTATGTAAATTAAGTCTTAGCATGCATGGTTTTTAATTTAGTTTGCATTTAGTGGGAATTATACATAATACATGCAATTAGATATTTTATAAGGATTTGTCTATAAATAAGCCAATGTTTATTATATTTCTCATCTTATTTTTCGCAGTAACGGCTCTGCCTCTCCTCCTCCAGCCATACCTCCTTAATGGCCGTGAGAAGTGGATCTACTCCCACCTCTCCATTTCAAATCCATGCAGACGACTACAAGAGAGGGGGAGCTGCTATCTGCTCAGTGAGACACCGCTCCACTCCACCACCAAGTACTCCACTCCACCACTGTGGTCTCGAAGGCCGAGCTCCACCACACCGTGGGCCGACAAGGTGACAACTTGCTGCGCCAATCCGGCGAGCTTGGCCATCACCGTGCGCTTGCTTCTTCGATGGCCACACAACCATCACCGTGCAACCACCAGATCACCTTCCCTGTCCACGCACCATCAACACCATCTTCTTCTTTTTCTTCTTTCTTTTTCTTCCTCTGTTTCTTTTCACCAAAAAGAACCCAAACTATCATCACCATCTCCAACACCTCACCGTGTGCATAACCCTCCTCTCCGTGCGCACCTGCAGAGCCACCGCGCGACGAAGCCACCCTTGCATCAGCACCCAAGCAAAGCCGATGTCCCCCTCGCCAACTCACAGTGCAGCCGCGCGCACGCACGCGTGCCTGCTGTGCGCACAGCAGAAGCATGGGTGCACTACTCTTCGCGCCTCCTAGCCTCAACTGCGTGCATGCACCCCTTTGAGTGCATCTCCACGTGCGCCACTACCACCTTCACTACCTGCTCGGCCATCCGTGCGCACATGCACCAGTGGGGTTGCTGCGTGCACTGACCTCCTTGCTCCCGCTCCTCGCTGCACGCTACACCTCAGCCCCTAGCACACGCCCACCAGTGCCCCTCCAGCGCACCCACTCGCGTCTAGACCGCGCGCCCGCATTCCCTGCAGCGCGCAGTCACGGCACACTCAGTGCCGTCCGCAGCCACTCCAAGTTGATGCTCCAGCAGCAACAGAGCACCCTCCCCCCACTGATCCTCGCCTGCAGCCTACGTGTGTAGAGCGTGTGCTGCTCCAGTAGCTCCACCCGCACGTAGAGCGTGCGTCCTCTAGTACCTCCGCCACGCTCGCAGCAGCGATTGCCCTCTAGTAGCGCCACACTCCGCGCGCATGCAGTCCCTCGCTGTGCCTCCTCATCACCAACCCATCCACTCCACGCGCTCACGCGCTAGTGCAGCAGTAGCAGCTTCCCATGCACAGCCAGTAGCTCTCCCACGCGATCGCGTGCACCTCCAACAAGCAGCCACCACCTTCCTTTCCATGCGCATCACGCATGGCCAACAGGATTCCCATGCTGCTCGCTTGGAGCTCTTCCCAGTAGCAGCAGCCACCGGAACCCATCTCCCTGACTGCTCCATCCGACCACCTCCGACCACCTCACGACTCGCCACTGCCACCACTGCGAAGCCCTTGGCTCCCTCATCTCCTTCGCGAAATCTCGCCTCTAACCAAGCCCTCCTCAATGCGTGAGATCCTCGCAACAAAATCCTCTATTTTTCTTGTAATTAAAATTTACATTTTTTGCCATTAAGGGGGAAGGGATTTTTAGTTAATAATATTTTATTTGGTTGATTTTATAAGCATCTCCCTCTTGTTTTGCATAACTACAATATCAGCATGATAATGTCTTATTATCTCAATTGAAAAGCGATTTTGATCCGATTTCTTGACAAAACTAATCGTGAACATATGTTTTTAACTGGTACGAGTTTAAATAGGTCATTGCCTCCCTGTGGATACGACCTGCTCCTCATTGAGTGGTTATTTTAATTAGTTTGATTAGTCGATTTTCCACCACTTAGAAATACGACAAATCATCTTAATCATCATTTTCGAAAGCGAAAATCGACTTATCAATACTGAGTTGAATGGATTCTTATTTGGTAGCACATACTCATCTGGTGCTACATGTAATCAAGTACTATAGACTCTAGATCTCTAGACTATTAAACAAGTCAACCCAGAGAAAGGCTAAAAACTATGCTCTCTTAGGGTTCCTTTACGCTCACTCATTCTCTCTTTCCTTTTTCTTTTTTTTCTTTCTTTTCTGAGATCACATATCTTGCTAGATTTTGTAAATGTACTCAATGTTTGGTGGCCTCACATGGCATTTACACTCCAATTAAAGTCCTAATAACCCTACAACTAAGTTAGAAGTCCTCAACCAGTATTCAGGCGATTAGAAATACTAAAAAATAGGTATGAGTCATATTTGGTGGATCGCAATAGGTATTTTTATTGCCTCAATGATATCGACACCTGATAGAATTGACACCTAAGACAGTTATAACTCTAACACATTTATATAGATATATTTTCTTTCTTTCTTTTTCTTCTTCTTTTTTTTTCTTTTCTTCTTCTTCTTCTTGTTTCTTTTTCTTTCTCTTTTTCATAACTCAACACAACACGACGCAGACTTTTATTCATGAAGCATTATTAGGGATGATGATGGTCAAGAGGATATTATGTGACTTATTTGGTGGAAGTACCTACTCTTGGCAATGGGAAAGGATGGATAGGACAAGCGTATTTCTGATCTTTAACACCACTACCTTCCTTCAGCTGAGGATTCTATGAAGGATGGTCGTAGCCATCCACCATAGTCATAGTTTTATTAGGACTCAATCTCTATGTATCTGCCTTATTTGATGACTCTCAGGAATTCATACAATGTTTGCACACAGGAACAAAGAGCGAAAACTATGCCTAACTTTGAGGTATCATCATCTAATTATCCAAAACTTAAGGGTCCTTGCAATAGACTTAGCGTACCAGTAGCCTCTCTACTTTCTCCTCATAAATAATAGGTGGATCTAATAGAAGGTAGTTTGCCTATCTCCCTATTAACTGTCCAAGGATTCAGTAGACTAAAAATATTTATTGATTTTCTTAAAAAGATCCATTACCCAGTCTAAGTGCAGGTGAAGTAAATGTACTTGATTCTAAACTTAAGAAATAATTTAAGAAGAAAAACTTTAATGACATCTCCTTGATAAAAAATTTTCTACTAGGGACTAACCAATTCAGCTCAAGAGACTTTTTTTTTTTGGCTAATGCACCTATCCTAAATGCATGCAAATATTTATAAATGTTATAAACATCCTCAGGTTATACCCCCACATGCCTAAGACTGACAATGTCCTCATTGGAAAAATAAAGACATAGAAGAATATCACCTGAGGAGGAGAGTGGGAGGAGCTAAGGCTCCTCAAGCAGAAGTGCATCCAAAACCTAGCCATCTGAAAAAATAACATAATGGTTAAGTCGTTGGCCATTTACCTTAAAGCTCGCACTAGAAGTAGGGTTTTGAATTTCTACAGCTCCATAAGGGAAGGCATTGATAACCATGTATAGCCCATCCCAACAGGACTTGTGCTTTCCTGGAAATAATTTATGTCTGGAATTGAAAAGCCAGACCCACTAGTTAGGCTTAAAGGTCTTTCTAATGATGTGCTTATCATGGAAGACCTTTGTACGTTACTTATAAGCTTGAGAAGTTTCATAGGCTTCATTACGAAGCTCCTCTAGCTCACTTAACTCCAGCATACATGCATTTCTCACTTTATCAAGATTTAAGTTAACCTGTTTAATTGCCCAATAGGCTTTGGGTTGGATTTCAATGGGAGGGTGGCATGCCTTTCCGTAGACAAGATGGAAAGGAGACATGTCCAAGGGAGTCTTATATGCGGTTCTGTAGGCCCAAAGAGCATCATTTAGTTTTTTAGACCAATCCTTACAGTCGGGCCTGACAGTTTTCTAAAATTCGCTTAATCTCCCTACTAGACACTTCAACTTGTCTACTCATTTGGGGATGGTAAGGTGTGGCTATCATGTGGTTGACTCCCAAATTTTGGAGTAGTCTTATGAAGTGCATGTTCTTGAAGTGAGGTCCTCCATCACTTATGATCATCCTTGGGCACCCGTACCGAGAAATGATATTAGCCATTTCGATACATAGTCATCCACAGAATGGTCATTGGTCTGTGTGGGTATGGCTTCTATGCATTTCGATACATAGTCCATAGCCACAAGGATGTATTCATATCCGAAGGACATAGGAAAGGGACCCATGAAGTCGATGCCCCAAATGTCAAAGATGTCAACGGGTATAATAGGTTGCTGGGGCATCTCATCCCTTTTTTCGATGGTTCCCATTTGCTAGCAATGTAGACATGCACCTACATATGTATGTGCATCTCAGAATAATGTGGGCCACCAAAAGCCAGACTAAAGAACCTTATGGGCAGTTTTTTTTCCACTAAAATGTCCTCCACGGTGGAGGTCATGGCAGAAACTTAGAACACTCCTTTCTTCGTCAGGGACGCAACGGCGGAAAAGCTGGTCAGGGCCTATTCTAAATAGCTCAGGTTCCTTCCAATGATAAAATTTAGCGCCAGCAAGAAACCTGTCTCGCTTCTGCTTGTCCCAAGTACTAGAGTTAATGCCCGTGACCAGATAGTTCACTATGTCAGTGAACCAAGTTATTTTGGCCTCCACGGCCATCAGAGACTCATCAAGAAAAGTCTCTTTGATATCTCCAGCAGGGGTTGATGCCTCAATGGGAATCCTAGATAGATGATCTACTGCCACATTCTCAACTCCTTTCTTATCTTTAATTTCCAGGTCAAACTCCTGGAGTAGCAGAATCCAACGAATTAAGCGAGGTTTGGCGTTCTTTTTAGCTAGAAGATGCTTTAAAGCAGAATGATCAGTGAACACCACAACCTTGGATCCCAAAAGATAAGACCGAAACTTTTCCAAAGCAAATACTACAGCAAGAAGTTCCTTTTCAGTGATCGTGCAGTTTTGCTGAGAATTCGTAAGGGTCTTGCTGGCATAATGGAACACATGAGGTTTGCCATCAACCCTTTGACCTAAGATCGCTCCCACTATGAAATCAGAAGCGTTGCACATTAGCTCAAATGGGAGGGTCCAATCTAGTGCTTGGGGAATCAGCACGATAATAAGGGCTTTCTTCAAAACTTGGAAAGCCTTGCCAAATCTTTCATCAAAATCGAAGGAAACATCCTTCACTAACAAGTCACAGAGTGGCTTAGAGATTTTACTAAAATCTCTAATGAAGCACTTATAGAACCCAGCATGACCAAGGAAAGATCTAACCTAACAAACATTGGTGGGTGATGGAAGCTTAGAGATGGAATCAATGTTTGTAGTATCCACCTCTAATCCTCTCTTGGAAAATACATGCCCTAACACAATGCCCTGCTGGACCATAAAGTAGCTTTTCTTCCAACTAATCACCAGCTTTGCCTCTTCGCAACGGGTTAAGACTTTATTAAGGTGCGAAAGGCATAGGTCAAATGATGAGTCGTAAATGGAGAAATCAACCATGAAAATCTCAACAAACTTGTTGATCATATCAGAAAAGATAGCCATCATACAACATTGGAAAGTGGCAGGACTCGTGAAGGTGGTATGCTCCTAATCATTAAGAAAGATGGCTATCTGATTATACCCAGAGTATCCGTTAAGGAAACAAAAGTACTTTTTCCCCACCAGTTGTTCCAAAATCTGATCAATAAACGATAAGGGGAAATAGTCTTTTTGGGTAGCCATGTTCAAACGGTGATAATCAATGCTGACCCTCCAACCAGTTGAGGGTCTAGTGGTTACCAACTCTCCTTGGTCATTCTCTTCCATAGTGATTCCTACCTTTTTGGCACCACATGAATAGGACTGACCCATTTACTGTCTGAAATGGGATAGATACTTCTTGCATCCAGCCATTTCAAAATCTCCTTTTTAACAACCTCCCGCATATTGGGGTTGAGTCTTCTCTACATGTCTCGGAAGGGTTTCACCGACTCGTCCGTATATATATGATGTAGGCAAAGGGAGGGATCAACACCCTTAATATCAACAATTGGCCAAGCAATTGCTTCCTTGTGCTTTGTAAACACTCAAGCAGAGCTCCCTCCTACGATTCAGATAATGCAGACGAGATAATAACGAGGAGTGTGTCGTTAGGGCCAAGGAAAGCATACTTTAATGTGCTTGGGAGGGGTTTCAGCTCCAACTCAGGAGCCTTTTGGATTGAGGGTTTAAGTTGAGATGTCCCTACCTCAGTTAGTAGATCTATCTTTACAGTCCAGGGAGGGGATAGAGACTCTGTGTGTACCCCCAGCAACTCTTCTAATTCGGGTATATCCCCTTCAGTTTCTTCAATAGTCAGTGGATGGTCCTTAGATATGACCTTTTGAAGGGGATCTCTACATAAGAGTGTTGGAGTAGTCTCTTCAATGATTTTATCAACTACCTTAATCTGGGAATAATCTTCCAACCTGGATTGCTTGTAGGTATCAAAAACATTCAATTGGATCTTCTTATTCTCAAAGCCCATTTTAAGTGCCCCTGATCTATAATTGATAGAGGCGTTGGCTGTGGCCAGGAAGGGGCGTCCCAGAATAATGGACGGCTTGGTGGGCTTATTAGATGGGTTAGTATCTAGCACAAGAAAGTCAACAAGGAAGAAGAAGTCCTCCACTCTCATTAGGACATCTTCCAATAATCCTTGTGGTGTCTTAAGTGATCTGTCTGCGACCTGGAGGATGACTGGACTAGGCTTTAAATCACCTCCTCCTAAAAGGTCATAGACAGAGCTCAGTAAAATGTTCACCTCTGCACCCAAATCGAGCAAAGCCTTGTCAATGTGTTGGTTACCTATAACCACTAAAATATACTGGGCCCGTGGGTCTTTCATTTTGGGGGGTGTTCCATGTTGGAGAACCAAGCTAACATGGTCAAGTAGGATGACTTTAGCTTGGACCTATCTCCTAGATCGACTCTTCTGGGTGCACAGGTCTTTTAGAAACTTGGCATAGGATGAGATCTATTTGATAGCTTCCAGCAAAGGCAAGTTGATATGGACTTGCCTAAAAGTGTCCATAATTTCATTCGTCCTATCCTTGGCTCTAGACGAGTCGATAGAAGATTCCTCAGGAGCAGATAAGCGCTCTGGATAGGGTACCCTCGGCTTCTGGGTAGAGGGGTCATCATGGCAGGAAAGGGGTGGTGGAATGACAACATCCTCAGATTGGGTGATTTCAAGCGAGGGAGAGCAGTGTGTCTCTTCCTCGGTGGAGATGGAAATCAGGTTTGATGTAGGAGGGGAATCCTAAGAGGTGATCGTATGAGTGCTATCAGGCTTGTCAATTTTCTTTCCTCTCCTCATCATGGTCACAGCTTGGGCGTGCTCCCTGAATATGACCCCCTTACCCTTTGGGTTCTCCTTAAAAGAGTTAGGTAACTTCCCTGGATCTCGCTGCCTAACTACCTTCGTAAGATGACCAATTTGGGATTGCATATCAGTAATCATCTTATTCTGAGATTGGATGACCATATTCTGATGCTCTTGCATCGCTTTCATCATGGCTTTAAGTTCGTCCATCTCAGAAGGCTTATTTTGAGGAGGGTTTGCATAGGATGGCTGGTATATGGGTTGGGGAGGTAGGGGTCTTGCATTCCCTGAGTTGGAAGCATCACCTTGCTTCCATGAGAAGTTTGGATGGTTCTGCCACCCCAGATTATAGGTATTAGAATATGGGTTATTGCGAGGAGGTGGGCGGAAACCTTGGGCTGCATTCAGGTCGCCCTGAATCAACTTAGGGAATTGATTTACCTGGTGGCACTTCGCAGTGGCATGCGTTGTGCTTTAGCAAATGGAGCATTCACTTGAAGCCTGAATGATAGAGGCTGCTTGCGGGTTCATGCCGGGGTTTGCTAAAAGCCTATCAAAGTTTTTGTTCAACAATTGAATCTAATAAGCCAAATCCTGAGTAGCCTCAGTTTCATGGGCCTCTATCTTCCTCTACAAGATTGATGGTTTTCTTTCTTGATAGGCAGAGGACATATGTATGGAATTCACTTAATGTTTCAAATAATGCCTAGGCCTCATCCTCAGTTTTGGCCATGAAGGTTCCTGCACAGGCTGCATCGATGGTTTTCCTGTGCCTTGCAGATAATCTATTATAGAACCTTTCGACCAACTGCCATCTTGGCACCTGATGGTGGGGGCATAACCTAAGAAGGTTATTAAAGTGCTCCCAAGTCATGTGACATTTCTCCCCTTCTTGTTGAGTAAAACCCATAATCTCTCTTCTGTAATTGTTGGTCTCACTCATAGGAAAATACTTTTTCAAGAATTCTCCCTTAAGGGTGGCCCAATCATTTACCCTTGCATCGAGGGTATGATACTAGTGCTTGGCCTTATCCTTAAGGGAGAATGGAAAGAGTCCTCATCAGGGCTTCATCAGTAAAGCCCTGGAGCTTCACCATGGAACAGACCTCGGTGAATTACTCAAGATGCCTGTAGGGATCCTCCCTAGTAGTACCACAAAAAGAGGGGAGCAAAGATATGGTGTTTCTATTGATTTCATATGGATTATCCACTCCAGGTCTTTGGATAGGTAGGGCTTGGTGGGTTGTAGAGAGGAAATAGTCTCTCAAGGTTCTTTGATTTTCACCAACCCTAATCTCTTCTTCAAGTCTTTCTTCAGCCATTTTTCTTCTTTCTTGGTTGGCTTTCCTAATAATTCTCTCAAGCTCAGGGTTGAAAAGAAGACTATTTCTAAGAGAGTGCCTACCAAGCATACACCAAGCAAACACAAGGCAAGATGTCTTTTGTTGAGTTAAAGCACTTTAAGCCCTCTTCCAACCTTTCTAGTTTGGCCAAATAGAGTTAAGGCAGTATGTCTCTGTTGCCACGTGAGTGGTATAAGAGAAGTGAGGCACTTGAGATTCCTGGTCAAAGGATATTAAGGAAGTTGAGGTTATTTTTAGTTCTTTTGGGTGACCAATCAAGTTGTCAATCAATTATGCACCCTAAAATAGAACTTCGAGTGCCCTAGTGACATACACTTAGCTGCAATGATATTCTCAGATGCTCAAGTGAAAAGGTACTCCAAGGATGGAAACAAGGGATGCAAATAGGGCGAACCCTTCCTTTGAGGTGATGTGTTAGCAGTGCCTCTTAACTACCCTTGAATTCCTTTAAGGGCTGTCCCCCTCCTTAGAGTATCAAATCACTCGGGCAAATGTTAATACCATTGTTTCAAAGAGAGATAGGAGGGTTTGCACCAATAAAGAGATCGATGCCTATAGCCTTAAGGGTCTAAGTGCTAGTGCATTGCCTACAGTGTGTGCTCAGTGTAGGAAGTGTGCATCACACTGTGAAAAGTGATTTTTCTTTAAAAATCGCAGTCAAGTTATTCAAACACTTCCTGTATATTTTACTTTCTCTTTTTAGAAGAAATGTGACCACTTGATTAATCTTTTCAAATCAGCTTAAGTGGTCTTTAAGTATATCCAAATGCAATGCACGTGTAGATAACTGATGCAAAAAGATAGGAAGTACGTACCTTGCTCCAACACTCTTCGATGCAGAAATGCATGCAATGCAATAAAAAAAAATCTAGATGCTGCTCAAGCAATCCTAGATGGTCGACCTAAGGATATACAGCTTCTAGCAGGCAGTTCAGATTTATTTAATTTTGTATAAATGCGTAATCAAAAGAACTAACTAAAAATAAACCTAGAGTCTAAAGAATCGGGGACACTCCCCCAAAAACTAGCCCCAGAGTACAAGGGTGAGAAAACAAATAACTAAACTAAACCTAAAGAGTCTACTCTAAAATGCTGAATCAAAAGTCTAAGAGGAAGAATCCTCCTACATGGTCCTCCATGCGTCTCCATGCATGTGGGGTGAAGGCCCATAGGTTCCCACGATTATCTCTAAGGTGGCGTCAAGGTCCACCAAGATGAACGTTTACTGCATGCGCCTTCTCCTTCGATGTACCTCGCATAGAGAAAATGATAGGTCAATTGATGTATAATCTCAATAAGAAATCACAGGAAATAAGTATGAGTTTACTAAGCTAGTTGCCTCCCCGGTAACGACGCCATTTGATAGAGTGATCTTCGTTTTTGATAAAAATCTTAACATAAAATGTTGTGTCGTTATAGTTCGTGTGTGGTAGAAAATCACTTTTCAAAATATTTAATTATTCAAAATCTAACCACGAAAATAGTTAGGTCATGTCTACAGAGAGGCAATGGCCTATTTAAAACTCGTTATCGTGAAAATCCAAGGTTCACTATTTATTTCCCTAAAAAATCAAGTTCAAATTCCCTTTCAACTAACCAATCAATGGCATGATATGCTGGAATAGTATTTAGGTAGAACAAGAGGGATATGCTCATAAATATGCCACAATAAAATATTCAATGCATCATAAATATTTTCATGTCAATGGCATTGAATGTAATTTTTAATTGAATACAAAATAGAGGGATTCTTCCTCTTGATCTCGCGCAAAGAAGAGGCGATGGTGGAGGCCGAGGAGCTCGAGGAAGGTCAAGGCAGACAAGAGCTTTGCGTCGATGTTGATGGCATGGCGGGAGATGGCTGCCGGTCGCCGGCTGGAGAGGAGAGGGCCACCGGCAGTTAGGACTCTCACCAGCGTGCGTGGGCAATCTCCGTCGACTTTGGTGGTGTGGTCGAGGTTGTGGTGTCGAGGAGAGTGCGGTGGAGTCTACAGCGCAGAGAAAGGAGGTTGGTGGTGGCTGCTCCATGGAGGGGGACTTGTTGGTTTTGTTGGTTCTTCCTCTGCTGCCAAGAAGAAGAAGATGAGGAAACTAGGCATTGGAGCTCCTCCTGCTGCGTGTGGCAGAGGAAGGCACACAGTATAGGTGTTGGCGCACGGAGGAGAGGGGGGTTGCGGTGAAGGGTGGATGGCAATGGCTGGGTTGTGCGTGGTTGATGGTGTGGGGGTGCACACGTTGTCATTGTGCGCACGAAAGTGAAGGTGAATGAAAGAAGAGAGGCGATGGAGTTCTCACTGATCCACGGTGAACGTTAGAAGGTCACGGTGCAAGCCTTCTCCCATGAGAGAGGTCCCGAGAATGGCCTCCCCTAGGAGCTTTTTGTATTCTCCTTTGTAACAGTTCTTCAGGCATTTTCTTCTTCGATATCTCCTCCACCCGCTTGGAGGGTATAACAAGGGGTTGAGAGGAATGCGGTGATGTTTGGTGGTGATCGTTGTTGGCGTGGAGTTGGTTGGCAGTGAGGCACACGCTGAACAAATTTATTCCTCGCCTGCATTATGTTATTAAATCTCATCTTTAACACATAAAAATGTATGCAGGTTAAGCTAAATTATCATTTAAATAATGAATAATTAAATATTAGGAACATGTAATTAACAATTACTTAGGCTAATTAGCATTCCACTAAAGTAGAGTGATCAGTCCCCACAGGTTCGGGGTTTCTCCCACCCGACCTTCCTTGTCACAGTGGATCCAAGTAGACAGGAATGAATAACTTGACCTCTTAAGTCTACCAAATTTTAATCCTGAATTAAGGTGCTTAGAATTTCACTTTAACTTTAGAGTTGATTTATGCTTGGTGACCTAATTTGAAGGTTGGTTGACCCACAAGGTGGATCAACTTCACCTTACCTACCCTAAGGTTAAGGATGAGTTGGGTGATGAGCCCAAAATCACCCTAAATGATTTGCAAATAGGTTATTAAGTCCCAAGTTTTAGGATTCAAGTGAATGATTAGAGCTTCTTTTAGGGTTTTCCTGATTATGTTAATTCAAGCAATGGCTTGGGTGACACAATGCGGGAAAATCAATTCTTGTTATTTCAGGCAAGTGTGTTTTCTCAACCTTAAGATAGAAACCCTAATTTGTTTCTTTTTGGTCTAATCAGTTCTTATCCAAATGTGCCACTTAGGGCTTAATCAAGAAGGTCAACAACCCTAGATACCTTAAGTCCCTATTAGGTGCAGAAATTTGGAAGGGGCTCTCTAGAAAATCAAATCAGGAAACTTGGGTGATTAATTCTGTGAAAATAATGCAAGTTTGATACTAATTGATTTCCTTTTTCAATTCTTTCCAGAAATAGGGGGCTTAAGAAGATGGAAATGAGATTACCTGCCCCTGAAGTGGCTATTGTGCAGCTGATCTTCTCCATGTACCTCGCACCAACACAGAGAAATAGATCAAGCAAGTTAGTAGCAGATGTTAATCGCTTTGAAACGAGTTTTAAAATCGTCGCATTGTAGTACAGTTTGAATCAGTGCGAAAAACAAATAAAATTTATGCTTGAAAGAAATCCAAGGTTGAACGTAGGGAGCAATATGGCAATTTAAAACTCAAGATCACAATTTATGTCAAAGATATAAGAAATTGCAATCAGAATTAATTCAGAATGATATAGCAATAATGTCAAGTATCAATGTGCAAAAAGAATGGAGTAAAATGGTGATTTGAATCACCAATTACTCCTCACAATAATAGCAAGTAGAACACAGTATCAATCAAGTTTAAGAAGCTCAATTTAGATGTCTGATGGTAGGATTAGACATCTTAAACGTCTGATTCTACAGTGCTTTTCTCTTCCTTTTTTTTCTTCTTTCTCTATTTCTTCTCTTTGGTTCTCTGCATACTCTGCTTCTTTCTTCTTCTCTTTGGCTCATCCTTCTCCTTTCTTTCTCTATTCTTCTTCAGCTACTCTCCATCTCTTCTCACGACTAAGTGTCACACAGGTACCAGTGAAAGCAAAACCCTCTTGTCCCCGTGCTCTCTCTTTCTTTTCTCTCTCTGGGTTTCACTCTCCCAGAGCCTTCCACAGTAATGGGTAATCGGGTATTCGGATTAAGCACGTACTCGGGTCTAGGCTCATCGGCAATGGGTGGTGAGCGAGGAGCAAGGAGTGGGTAGGTCAGGTGTGTGTGTAATGGGGACCTCACCCCCTGTGTTTGAGGCGATAAGCCCCAAGCACAAATTCAATTTATGCCACTGCAGGTGCTTGTGCGCTTCCGAGGTGGGACTATTCACCCCTTCTGCTCGTGCGCACCAGCAGATGAAGATGCCTCCAATTGAGGCAGCTGCAATTGTTGAAGCCTTCAATAGGGTGCCTGGGAAGACACCTGGAGCGATTCCACGCACCATGGAGTCAAGACCTAGAGCTGCAAGTTTGAAGAATGCTTGGAGCAAGCTTCAAAGGTCGCGCGTTAATGGTGCATCCAACCTGGATACCTGAAATCCAAAAAATGGCCTTTCGACTCTATCAAATAAGATCAGGGGCTTCGCCATGGAACGACGAGTACAGTGGTGGGTGCGGCGTGTCGTGAGAGTGTGTGTGGAGGTCGTACGATCTTAGAAAGGGTAGACAGAGGTGCGCGAGTTCAGCAGAGGATTTGGAGGAGCAATCGACCTAGCTAAGTTAGGGCTTTTGCTCCTGAGGTCGAGGCGGAGGTGTAGAGCATGGAAGCGGCGGTGTAGGTGGTCTGTGGTGGCCGCTGGAGCTCTTTGGAGGTATGCTGGCGAGGTGGAAGATGAAGTCATGGAGGGCGGTGCAGAAGTTGAAGCGGAGTGTCGGAGGTGCTGTCGTGAAATGGAGAAGCTGAGGAGTCAATAGAGATAGGTAGCGAGTGTCAGGGATCGGAGTTGGCACCGGTTGCAGTATGGCCGACATCGGAGATGAAGATGGCTCTGGTGGGGTTATAATGGCAAGGATGAAGGAGATAGGGATGTCGACCGGTATTGCATGATGCGGAGGAAGACGAGGAAGGAGTATCTACCATCGGTATTACGGTCAGACGACGAGGAGAGGTAGGGGGAGTCGTCGAAGCTCGAGGAGCCTTTCGGCAGAATTAGGAGGGAAGAAATTGGGGTAGATCCGGTCGAAATCGAGCTTGAGGAGAACGGTCTGACCTGGGGATTCTTTTATAGGTAACACGAGGTCGGTTGAAGCTTTGAATCCAAGCTTTTCAACCTTGGAAGGTCACTGGAGTAGGAAACTCGAAACATACCCGAATCTCTCATGCGTTCGCTTGAGAGATTGGGATGGTTGTTGGGCTCAAGACCGAATCATTAGAAAGAGGATTTCCTAAAGAGTCTCCAGTTCAATTTTGAGAAGGTTTGATTGATTAATAAGGAGAACTCTCCAAATGAAGCTCATCGAAGTTGTAGGAATAGGATTTTGGTGTGGCGGGTCCCTTTTTGTGAGAAATTCAAAAGCTGAGGGGCCATGTTAAATAAAGAAAATCAGACTTGGACTAAAGTGCAAACTAGGTCGAAACAATCTCAGATTGGGCCTAAATTTTGGTACAAACCTAATTTGGACCTAAGGAATTCAATGGCAAAGTTGGATTTTGGTTTTGATCTAGTTTGACAGGGTAATTTATGCAAAAACCTAAATTATGGTAAATATCTGTCTGAGATTTTGTTCTAGGTCAAAGTGGGTTCTGATGGTCAATTTAAAGATGCTAAACCCTAGAGAATATTTTTCTATTATTTTTAGAGGATTTAGGTGAATTTTATCATGATCGAAACCTCAGTTAATTAAGCGGGTCTGTTTTAGGGTTTCAGATATCCGTTAATTCCTGTAATGCATAAAAACCCATTTCATTCTGTATGAACCCTTTTAATAGACTCTAAAGCACATTTGACCTTTATTTAACCCCTAAGAAAACTCATGGTTATTCTATTTTTGTGATTGGTAAATTTGCAGAAATAACCCTGTATTCTTATCTTCTCAAATCAATGTTTTGTGCCCTTAAGACCTTCTGAAAGATATGTAGGAGCTTTTATTGACTTAATCAGATCAAACTGAGTTAGTTATGGCTCATGATGGTGTTTTCATCAACAGATCAAATCAGAAATTATAACTAGTGAAATCAAATCGTGCGTTGCTCCCTGAAAATAGCGCCAAATTGTTTAAGTGAATTCGTCGTAGTATAGGACAAATGCGCTCAAATTATTTAAATTTATAACTTCGAATCAAAAGAGTCTGAGGCCGAACACAGGGAGCAAGTAATAGCAATTTAATCTCACCAAACACAATAAATATAAGCAATTATTATCCAAACTTGATTCAAAACAACTCAAAATGATATATAAATGAAAGCAAGTATCTCAGTGCAAAAAGAATGGGTTAAAATGATGATTTGAATCATCAATTAACCCTTTAAAGTTAAGCTCAAATATCTTAACAATAATTACCAACCAATATTCCCCGTCAACCAATATCTCAATAGTATTCTGAACCAAGGCACCAGCAGATATCATATGACTTAAGTTGCTTTCAAGGCTTAGCTCAATAGAACAGAGGCAAAGGCCTCTTCTCTTCTTCTTCCTTCGTGCCTTAAGGGAGAGGCACAAGCATAGCACAATAGCACAGAGGCAAAGGCCTCTCAGAATACGCTAAGTGTAGAGAGAGTGCAGCAGAGGGCAAAACCCCCCTCTCTCTTTCTTTCCTTCTCTTCTTTCTCTCAGAAACTCAGGGTTAGTCGGGTTATTGGGCGAGTAACTGGGCATGAACAGGGTGCAGGCCTACGGGCGTGGTCATAGGTGAGTAGTGGGGTAGGCGGGTAAGCGAGTGCCGGGGACTTGACCCCCTTCACTTGGGTGAGGGGTCGGAGGAAGGAATTCCCTTTATCCCGCACCAAATGTTGCTACGTCCCCGATATGGGACTATCTAGTCCCCCTTCGTCTCAGTGCAGCAGCAGATGAAGGAGCTCCCAATTGAAGTCGAAGATGAGTCTGTGGCATGCAATTGAGCATCGGATTTGCTTCCTGGGGGTTAACCGCATGACTTGGGAGTGAAGCATGAAGCAATTGTGGAGGGAGAACTGCAAATAAGGTCGGAGGAGTTGAGGCGGCGATAGAGGTCCAGTGAAGTACTTGAAAGCACGAACACAGCCTTGCAGCCAAGTCAAACCAGTTTAGAAGCTTCGCCGTGAAGTGGCGAGTGTAGTGGTGGGTGTAGCGTGAGGTGTGTGAATGTGAGGAGGTATGATGACCTTGAGACGAAGGTGTGGAGGTGACGGTGGTCGGTGGGATGTTTTGGTGGGTGAAAGCCCAAATTAGGAGGGGGCTTTTGAAGAGGGTGGTGTGGCGGAGCTTGTGGAGGGGGTGCGGGGCTGTTTGGAGGTGTGTGGCATCGAGAGTGCTTCGCCAGAGTGTTGCCGGTGGTGGGGAAGATGATGGTGTGGCAGGTGGTGCAGTGGTCGTGCGTGTGTTGTGAGTGTGCGAAAAGCGAATAGAGGAAGAGAGGAAGGTGTTGACATGCCTTTTTATGAGTTTAAATTATCCTTCATTGTAGTAAAATCTTCTAAATAGCTCTCTCAACAACTATAATTTATAACTCGAATATCTAAAAATGAAGTCTGAGGCCGAACACAGGGAGTAACTATTTCATTCATGCGCTAATCTCAATCAAAATATGAATGAGCACGAGAAATTACGTACAAAAGAGATATTTAATGAATAATAACCTGTCACATTAAATATTCAATGAAGTTCAATGTTATCGTAAGAATATGAGGACAAAAAGATAAGAGGATTAAAAATAATGGTGATTTGAATCACCACTTATATCCTCAAGTTAAGCATGCATCCAACTATCAATTATATCAAATAAACCAATAGTAGCTTGATGCTACAGTGATCAGATGTCTCTCTGGCAAATCAGACGACTTAAATGTTGCCTGCTATAGTATTCTTAGAGAGCCTTTTCTCTTCTTCTACCTTTCTGCTCTTTAGCCCTTTCTTCTTCTTTTCTTCTCTTCAAGTCTTCTCCTTTTCTTACGAGCCTCTTCAACCTCTTCCTCTTCTTCTCTTTTCTTCCTTCTCTTCTTATGCACAAGCTTCTTCTTTTCTCCTCCTCGTCACAGCCAGTGCCTTCTTTTCCTTCTCAAGCTTTCTCTTCTCAGAGCCTTCTTCTTCTCAGCAACTAAGTGTTGCACGATGTTTGCAAGAGCAAAACCTACCCCTCCCCTGCTCTCTCTCTCTTTCCTCTCTTTCTTTCCTCTTTTTGTTCCTCAGATAACTGGGTAACCAATCCGGTATTTGGATATGTGCAGTAACCGGGTCCGGGGCTGCGTGCGTGGTGTCACAGTCGAGGAGTGAATAGGTTTAGGCGGATATGGCGAGCGGGTAAGGTGCTGGGGACCTGACCCCCATGTACTAGGCAAAGAGGCCTATGCAAAAATTCCCTTTATGCGTGTGCGGTCTCTCTTCCATGCATGATATGGGACTAAATGTCCATCTTCCTTGGCTCAAAGCCCGTAGGTGATGCTCTCGCTGAATTGGGGCAGCTACAAGCACTGAAGTCTTCGATTGGGTGCCTGGGAAGACACCTGCAGGTTGTGAGGGTGTTGGCGAGGTGTTTGGAGGTGTGAGGTGACGGGTAGACCTCACTAGAGGTGCGGTTGGAGCGGAGAGAGATGGAGGTGAATGGTGGCGTCGAGGGTTGTTTTTGGGTTTTGAATAGAAGGAATTAACCTAAGGATTTAAGAGAATCTAACTAGCCCTAAAATAATGGTTGAAAGGGAAGGATTCCCACGCCAGTGGTACATCGAACGTGGGGAAGAAGAATACTCTAGTGGTAGAAGCGGCGATGATGAGAGGGCGTAGGCAACGACTGCTGGTACTACGACGTGCAGAAGAGGGTGAGGAGGAAGAATCCACCCGCTATGGTCTGTGAGGGTGGATGAGGAAGGTGGTTGGAGAAGGTCGTAGGAGTTGGTGGAGATGGAGGTCGGGGAGAAGGGAAGAAGGGGGAACCGGCTTCTAAACTAAGCTAAGCAGGTGAGAAAATGAATGAGGGATCTTTTTATAAGCCTTAGGGGATGTTTCCCAGCTTGGAAAGAAGCTTTCAAGCTTGAGAGCTTTGCACACAAAAGGATACCTGAATCTTTCATGTGTTCGCATGAGAGATTGGGAAAGACTTGGGGTCCAAGGCCATATTCATTTGGAAGAGAATTCCTCAAGGAATCTCTGATTCAAATTTGGGATTGATTTATTGAGAATCAAGTGAGAAAATCTCGCTTGAATCTCGTCGGTGAGCTGCAACTATTCCTAATGGAGGTAGGGACCTAGATGTGAATGTGATGAAAAAGTTAGGGGGGTCTTTGTAATATATTTTGAAAGCTGAGGGACCATTAGAGAGAAGAAGAATCAGATTGAACCAAAATGCAAACTAGGTCAATATGATCTCTGATTAGGCCCAAGTTTTTGGTACATGGAGAAGAATTTCATTTTAACCTTCAAAAAACTTCTTAAAATAGTCAAATTTGAGGATCCAAGTTAAGGTGATGACATTTTTTCGCATTTGTTCTTTATGCTTTATCACCATTATATTCCAACACATCATCATTGATCATTTGTAAATCCATGACAATGTTTTTAGCATTTTCCTCTTTTCTTGTTGTTGAGGCTTATGAACGTTTTTGCCATTTTATATTCTTTGTTGGGTGACTATGTAATTTACCCAACTATCTCTATTATAAAAGAGAGGCTAGGGTTTCTTTTGAATGATGATGCATCTTTTATTCTCTACATGGTAGAAAAGCAACAATCCTAGGTCGGTGCTCGGATATCCCACCAAATACCCACCTAAAAATCACCTACAAAAGGGTGATTTCAATGGAGAAACCATGTGATTGCAGAAGTAACAGCAACATGGGAGAAGGATCTTCCAACGCTGCCACTACTGCTACTATAGAGGCTAGCGACGTTGCTAACGACACCGCCAACAAAGCTAGTGCTGCCGCTGGTGGTCTGCCGGTAGCCCAGCATGCCAACGGATGTAGGTGGATCCTTATTTTCAATGTTGTGGCCCGCATGATGAGGTTTCTCTCTTGCTTAGTGCATGCGGTGATGAGCCTTCTCTTACCATGGTTGATGAAGCTCCTTCCCTCATGCATGATGAGCCTTCTCTCTTGCAAAGAAGATGTGATGGGGTCGTTTGAAGGGTCTAGTTTAGATCTACAAGGGAGTGCGTGTGCAACCCAAGGAGATTTGAAGAAGAAGATGAGGGCTAGGGGGAGCATGGGTAGTTGACTCTGGTGCCGCTATACATCTTACAAGAGACGTAGAGTGGTTGGTGAATCCCATGAGTTCATGTGGGATCAGGGATGTTAGGGTGGCTAATGGGGCCACATCACCTATTACGGCAGTTGGAAGCATACATGCATCACCGAAGATGATGATTGAAGACGTTGATTGTGGTCCTTAGTTTCCAGTGAACATATTCTCCATGAGTCGCATTTGCAAGGACTTCGGATGTCATGTTGTGTTTGATGAAGATCATTGTTACTTTCAAGATCGACACATGGGAGAGGTTATAGGCGGGGGAATAGAGTGAGATGGTCTCTACTACCTTGACATGGCCACATTGTTTGTTAGGGTTGTGTCCATAGCTACTGACCCTTAGCTTTGGCACAAGAGACTCAGACACTTATCACGTAAGAAGATGCAACAAATGTATCCTGAGCTACTAGACTCCTTGACTTTGCAATGTGAGGATTGCCAGCTTGGGAAGCATCACAGGAGCACTTACTCATAAAGAGACGTTGGGGTGAGTGCTCTTCCTTTTTCTCTGGTGCATTGTGATTTTTGGGGGCCATCTAGGGTTCCGACTCAAGGAGGACATGAGTATTATGCAGTCTTTGTGGATGACTACAATCGTTTTACTTGGGTATTCCTCATGGAGGTACGTTCAGAGATTCCTTAGATCGTCTAGTAGTTTCTTTCAAAGGTTTGAGCTAGTACGCCGCCACAATCAGAGTTTTTCTCAATGACAATGCCCTAGAATTTTTGCAGCAAGACTTATAGGAGATTTTCTCATCCAGAGGCATTATTCACTAGACGTCTTGTGCTCACACATCCCAGTAGAATGGAGTGGCTAAGTGCAAGCTTCGACATCTTGATATTACTAGGACCTTAATGTACCATATAAAGGTTCCCAAGCAATTTTAGGGATATGCTATACTTACTGTGGCTTACTTGATTAATTGAGTTCATCTGTGCTTGGAGAACAGATTCTGTATCAGGTGGTTTATCCAGATTGTGTTAGGCCTTTTGCTCTTCCACTGAGGATTTTTGGGTGTACTTGCTTTATACAAGCATATGGCAATCAAGGCAAGTTCTCCCCTAGGCTATCAAGTGTGTTTTTCTTGAGTATTCTAGGATGCAGAATGGATACAGGTGCTATGACTTGATCCATAGGAGATACATTGTTTCAGCAAATATCACCTTCTTTGAAAAGATTCCATACTTCTTAGAGGAAGGAACATCTATACAGGATGCATTGGAAGAAAGCTAGGCTTATCATCAAAGGCCACAGACTTCACTTGACACGGTACCTTGCCTTGTCATGTCAGATGAGAGTGGCTCATACACTAAAGAGCAACCAGTTTAGAGGAGGCCTACCAGAGCATGTATTCTTCACCGTCTATCTCAGCATACAAGAGTTGCTTACCTGGAGGATGAGATTGGACAATTTGCCTATGCTATTATCACTACTGTTATTCCCAAGGATTTTGTTCAAGCCTCGCAAGATTGTAGGTGGCGTGAAGCAATGGACAAGGAGATGCAAGCATTACAATCTTAGAAGACATGGGATCTTGTACCATGTCTTCCAAATGCTACTGTGGTTGATTACTGATGGGTTTGCACCATAAAATATCGAGCTGGTGGGACTATTGATAGGTATAAGGCTAGGCTTGTTGCTAAGGGATTTACCCAAGCATATGAGGTAGATTATCTTTAAGACATTTTCTCCCATGACTCGCATTACATTTGTCAAGATTATCATCTCAGTTGTTGCCAGGAGATGGCCTTTATATCAGCTTGACATGAAAAACTGTTGAGTTATGTCATATTGTAAGGGGTGTTATGTCCTTTTTATTACTTTGTTGGGTTTATGTTGTAACATTTCCCTTACCTCTCTCTATATAAAGAGGTGTAGGGATGGTTTGGTAATTAAGAAAAATCATTTTCTTCAACTTGGTATCAGAACCAAGTAGTGGACTCCACCTCCAAAACCCTAACCCTACCACCAAGCCTCACCACCGGCGCCACCACTGGTGCCAGCGTTATCCAACAGCAGCAACAACAACGCCGTGCCGCTTACAGCAGTGTCACTAGCAGCGCTGCCACCCAAGCATAAGCACAGCCGTTGCCTGACGTTCGCTGGATGCGTTTGTGTAAAATCGTTCATTGTAGCATGTTTTACGACATCAATTTTAAATAAGAATAAACAGACGTGAGTCCAAGTGTCGAACATAGGGAGGCATGAAATCGAATCAAATACTCGCTTTGTGTCACAAAAATTCATCATTTGTTTCGTTGCAAACCAGATAGAATGAGAAAGAAAGGGAGAGAGAGGGAGAGAGAGAGAGGGAGAGAGAAAGAGAGAAGAGTGATAGGATTAGAAAATCAATATGTTGATGTGAGAATATCTAACTATGAAAGAGAAAAATATGATAATAGAATAGAGAATATATTATGTAAATGATTCAGTTCTACAACTACGATGGCAGATGAAAGCTTAAGCAACACAAATAATAAACCAAAAACTAAGTGGAGAAGTGAGGTAGCCACGGCGGTGGAGGGGCTTCCAACGGTGGCTTGGCATCTTCACAGCCTTGCTTGGAGCTTTAAGGAGTGGTAGAGCTGCTTAGGTAGAACATGGATGCAAATGGGAGGGATAGGTCCCTTTTTATAGTTGAGGAGAGGGCTCAAATTCGTCCTCGGGTCAATAGTGACATTCAAAGATGACGCTAAAGACCCGTTGCAAGCATCACCGTAGCCCCCGCCCACGCACCCCACTGGCGCACACCTCATGCGTCTGTGTCGTGCCCACCGTGCTACGCACATGTGCTGGCACTGCGTTGGTCTTTGCACGCTCACGTGCGCTACTGCCCCACGCGCATGCTTACTTGCTTGCACTACCGTTGTTCCTGCTGCGCCGCGCCTCAATTGCGAAATTGAGGTGTAGTGGGATTCGAACCTGCATCTGATGGTGGTGGGTTGGCGTTGTGACCAATGTGCCAAGTTGTTTGATTGTCGTGGAGAGCATTCCTCGTACACACCTCTCCAACTGTCAGATGAAGGATGAACGACTGAGATGGAGCATGAAGTGTGATGGAGGGAAGAGGCCATGGCTGCTGGGGGCGTGAGGGGAAGCTTGGATGGAGCCACGTGGTGCCATCTGGGCCATCCATCTTCTTTTTATTGTAGAGGGTGCCACGGTGCTCAGATCGAGACGATTCCTACGTTGTCGAACTACGATCGTTGCTTCGGATCCATCCGTACGGTCGGATTTTTCATCTGAGGCCCGTAAGGATGTCATAATGCTCCCTGGCCATTAATCTTTCTTAGGTTTGTTGTGTAAGCTACGGAGGTTAGATCGAAGTGATTTAGAGTCTGTTGGACTCCATTCGTCGATCTGGATCCATCTGCAAGGTCTAATCGCTCATCTGAGACCTGTTTCAAAATGGATTTTTGTACATGGTCATTAAACATTCATTCTAAGCAATTAAAATATAAAGATCATGCAATATGCATGCAATGCTACCAAGCCCATTATAATATATATTGATGTAGACACAATTATTGAGGGTAAAATGCCTATTCATGCATGTTCCTAGGCTTGGATTTGCATTTCATATTATAAATATTGCATAGCATGCATCATTCTACATTTAGAGTAATTATATATAATTTAGGTTAATTACGTCCTTTTTGTGGTCAGAGCAGAAGGATATTTATTTCGGCACCTCGGATTGACGATTCGACCAAATAGATCTGATTAAGATGACGATCGGAGCCCAATGCCTCAGAAATCACCTCGATTAGAGTCCCGTAGCACCATATGCAATCTAAGGAAGATCATTGGCCGAGGGACTAGGTGATGCAATCCAGAGCTTCAAACAACAAATCCGACCACACATATGGATTCAAGTCGACGATCGCAGCCCAACGACATGAAAATCGACTCAATCCGACCTTTGAAGCATTTCCTACAAAGGAAAGAAGATGGATGGCCCAGATTATGCCACGTGGTGCAACCCAGCTGCCCATGCGCATGCACGTGCCACCGTAAGTGCAAGCATAGCGGCACGTGTAGCAGTGTAGCGCATGCATGGAGGCAGCGGCAGCAACGGCGCGTATCGCACGTGCGCACGCGACAAGGGCACGTACAGTGCGTGCCAGTGGTGCGGCAGCAAAGGTGTGTGAGTGGGATCTTTAGTGACGTTCGCTGTGGATCTTTAGAGACGTTTATGACCGTCACTAAATGTGCTGTATATGAATTTGATTCTTTCCTCCATTATAAAAGGACCCCTACCCCTCCTATTTTTCTTCATCTCTTCCTTTCTTCACCTCACAACCTCCAAGGCTCTAGAGAGAGCTTGTCCCAAGCCTGGGATGCTCCTCTAGAGTAGAACCAAACTTTTCCCTGCCTCTCACCCCTCTTCGTGGAGCATCCCATGGCCATCCTCTCACCGGCTTTCGGGAAGAGGATCCTCACCGCGACACCATCCTGTCCCATCCTCCGTTCTTCTGCTCCATTCTCCTTTGTCTCACTCCTCACCACCTTCCTCCAAGCAACGTCAGAGCGAGTCATCCTCTGAGCGACCGTCGAGGGGAATTTCTCTTACCTCTTTCTATCTTTTTCGCTCTCATAGTATAGATTTTTCCACTTTCGTAGTTGTAACAAACACTTGCTTATGAATAAATGATTGTTTCTCTCTCTCTCTCTCTTTCCCCTTCTCTCTCTTATATTTTCACAAGTAGATTAGTTAGATAAGCAATTGTCGATCTGATCTCTTGCCCTATTAAAATACCAAAAAAATTAGAAAAGATAAAAATGACAAAATGAAATAAAGTGAAATGTGGATTTTTATAAAATCAAATGTTCACCTCCCCGTGTTTGACCCATTACTCACTTTTCGAGTTTCGATTATAAAGTTTATCTGATAGATGCGTTTTACGAGCGTGCCTCCATCATTTTGGCGCCATTGCCGGGGAGGCAACGCTCTTTGGTTTTTCTCGCATTTTTTCCACCTTACCTAACTTTTATCTCACTTTTTCTCTAATCTTATTGTGATTGTAGGTACTCTTCCGAGGTAGGCCAAAGCGGTTAGATTGGAGAAAAGTGTAGATGAAGGTTTTGTAAGTTTATCCCCACCACCCCTACCCACTAGTTCATTTCACCACACTAATAGCTCAAACCCAAATCAACTTAGGTGCTTTTTATAGACCCTAGGATAGATTTGGCTCTTTGTTTGCCACGTCCACTCTTCTCAACCCTACATATATAAAAAAGCAAAAAAAGAATACTCTTCTCTTGTGGGATTCCCTGAAAGCTATACACTTAACACCCACAACTTCTCACCCTAAGGTGCACACTCACATTGATTCTACCACTTAACTAGGATCTGACCTGTGGACTTGGTACACTTAACTCAACACACAAATAAGTGAGTAGAAATCTGACTAGGTTAAGACTTTTTGTGTGCCTTAATCAAGTGGTGCAATAGGCCAATTGCTTGAACTGTTTGGGCCGCACCACTCAATCTAAAACTGATCCATCAAGTAGCTTGCCACTTAGGGTTGATTCTTAGGGCTGAACTAGGCACTCCACATTATTTTTTATTTTTAATGGAACATATCATCACCCATGTTTTTAAAACTTGAAGTGTTCTACTAAACCTTGATTGAACTAACCTAAGAATTAAACCCTAAAAGCTACTAAACAAGGTTAAACCCTAAAAGACCCATTAACAAATAACCTTGTTTGCAAATCATGGTTGTGCACAGACACACATTTTAAATGATCATTAAGGGCACAACCCATCTAAAGGGTCCATCACATTCCAAGAGCACAGTCATCCCAAGCCTTATTAAAACTGAGTAGACGTTGGCCTTAAGGATTGATTCGCTCTTCGGGGCTCAGATTGAGATTCTTTTTATTAATTTGCTTCTGCTGGTCCATCTGATGTCTAGCTAGGAGAGTAGCGTCAAATGACCGCAGCTGGGGGGTACAGTAGGAACCGGAGGTGTAAGCTAAAGGAAGAACCTTCTCCCTAGTCCCTCCTTCTAACTAGTTGGATTGACCGGATAAAAGTAGACCAAATCATTTATAACCTCAAGATGAGTCCTAGGAGTCTGTAGGTCTTTAGGCTACCCACATAAGGACAGGTTTGGTTGATTGTACTGCATGGCAGCTTTCTCTCTTCTATTTTCCCTCCTACTCCATAATGTATCCTTCCACATCTTTCACACATTTCCAATCCTATCCCCCTACCACCACTTATCCCCAAGATGATTACTATTCCGACTTGACTTGTAATTACCCATGCACTAGCTGGGATAACTTTGATTGGGGATACTAATTTGGACCTCAATGTCCAGGGCCTAACCCTGGACAACAAGACTGTGATTACTATCCTTCCCAAACCTACAATGATTATGGATCTCCATCCTTTGATGACAAAACCAACCCAATCTACAATCAAGAAGGATATGCTGATTATAACACCTACCCTCCCCAATATTCCATTGAAAATAGGTCATCACCATTCTTTGAACAACCTAAAATGACTTACTATCAGGGAGGGATCCGAGAACCTCGACATCTTGACTCCCCTAGATTTAACCCAAACCCACCCAAACCTGAATCGAGCTAGTCAATTCAGGTGAACCGGATCCAGGATAGGGTGTTGGCTAATTTGAGGAACACTATACAATCTTTAGAAGCTCATCCAACACCATGCACTGAAGCATTGGAGCCTATGATCAAAATGATTGATGAATTTAATAGTTCTCTATTGGATTTGCTCTAAATGTTAGGGATAGGGACCTAGGTGAGTTTCTTCTTGGGAAATTGTCGAGGTTGAGGATGAAATTTGTGGTTTCCCTAGTCAAATCTTGGGATGATTCTCAAGATGAACCCCCTTCAGGAGAGCCAATGTTTGAACTCGCTTAGGTGCCTGTCGGGAGGGATACATATTCTGAAACCAAGGATGACCAGGTTGGGCTAGAGCAACCAATTGAGGATGAGCCGATTGATTCACCTAAGATCCTTGAGCCAAGGAGCGAGGAAAAATATGTTTCTTTGAACCAGGAAATGACAATCGATTTTGAGACATATATAAATGAGGATCATGAATTCTTTAACTTTGACGGTGAAGAATCTTTTGGTGAAGTCTCACTTAAACTTAAGGAAGAAGATTTTAGTGAGACAATCAGGCTCAAGGAGCATGACGAACTATTTGATAGTTCGATCATTGAAGAGTGTGATCATGTTGGGGCTAACTTGGACGATTCGAATCCTGATGACTCAATCAGTAGCCCCATTCCTCAACCACACCCTAAAGAATTGAATGATGATATTCACCAGACCCAAGTCAATCATGATTCAGCCGCAATTATTTAACTTAGGTACTTTAGATGGGGTGTACAACGATTTGGAGGTCCCAGAAACATTGATTTCAAAGGATAGGAAGTTGGAATTAAAAATCTAGGAAGCTAATTCTGAGGGAACTTTGATTTTGGATCTGAGGGTTCCTGTTGACCTGAAACCACCTACTTTCTATTAGGACCCTTACGATATCTTTCACATGCAACCCAAGCTCGAAATAACTGACTATCTTCCTGAGTTGAACTATAAGTGGACACCTGATTTTAATGAATCAGATCAACCCGTTGTCTGACACTTTGGTCTTGGGTTGCACACCACAAAATCGTAGGCCCGACCCTGCAAACACAATAATCTTAGGTTCTGGGTGATTTTCATCCAGAACCTTAGAACCACTCGACCCAAGTCATGGGTTTGCATCATAACTTGGTCCACATCTGTGGACATCTTCTGTGTGAATATTTTTAACTTGGTCCACATCTGGGTTTGCATCATAACTTGACCCCACTTGGAGGATCAATATTTTTATTTGGACTCTGACCCACACTTGTGAATTCTTAATTTCTTCTTTGTGTGTATGTTATGCCTAGCTGAAGGCATTAAATTTAGCACGTGTCTATATTTCACGTTCTCTGCAGAGCTGACCAGATTTCTCACGATATTCAGGTGATATTCTATTTACTCCACCTTTTCATGTGTTTATTTGTATAATGAGGACATTGCATCATTTAGGCATAGGGGGTGGATATTTAATCCTGAAATCATTTTGTTAACTCCATAGAATTTCTTTTAGTTTCTTAAAAAAATGATGAAAATTTGAAAAAGATAAAAAAAAGAAATTAGGAGAAGAGAACTTAGGCCTTTAGGCATTATTAACTTAGGAAATGATACAAGAGGACCTAAACACTTGGACTCCTCAGGTCTTCGAGCTTAATTAGCCTAGGTGTCCACTCCAATGTGGACTTAGTCTCCAGTCCTCGCCAAGTAACTCTACTTTAAATTGGTTAATAAATTGGGGCGATAAGTATATGACTTATCAACTCACCCTCTGATTTGAGGGGACTTTAAGCCTAACCATCTGCATACTTTTTGCATTGACTCACTTTTCAGCGGTTTCTTCGGAAATTGGCTAGCTAATGAACTATCTAGGGTGGTATAGCTGGCAAGTTGTCGGTGGTAATAGCTCATTGATCGGTTGTCCAGAAACCAGCCATAAGACCATTTTCATCATACTGCCTTTAGGTAAATCTTAGATTAGGGAAGTCACCTACTTAAAAAAAATAATAAAAAAGAAAAAATAGAAAAAGGAGAAAATTTTAAAAAATAATAATAAAGCTACATTTCACCTCACGAGTATGGATGGCAAGTGGTCGTGGGTAATAGCCCATTGACCATTTGTCCAGAGCCCAACTCACAAAAAAATGCACAATAATTCCCAAAACACTTAGGGAAGAAGCGGGAAAGTATAATAAATCGGGGAGATATACACTGGGTTCACCCTTGTGTTGACCCCATAAATAAAAGAAGTAGGGAGAAAGCTACTGTTCGAAAAGATAAACCTCTAGGCAAGGTCACTTAAGGTCGTAGAAACCCGAAGCCTGTTTTAATGGCCGACTAGTGAGTCTTTCACTCTTTTCACTAGATGCTTAGCACTTAGAGTCCTTTTCGAGTCTTAGGTAGGTCGGGTAGCTGTAAAAAGTTATCCCAAAACTCTCAAACTCCAAAAGTATAAAAAAATTAGAAAAGAAGAAAAGCAAAAAAAAAAAGTATCTTCCCTTTTCAAATAAGGTGAGGACTTGGGCGATCTGCATTCTGGCAGACACCCAACTACTGTTAAGTCTTCATAGTTTAGGACCTTAGTTGAAATTTTCTATTGTTAATAAACGACTTAGGCCTAAGCGATCAAATCTTAATTTTATTTTTATACATAGCATGTAGTTTAATTTTAGTAGGGATTAGTAAAAGATAGGCATGGGGTTTTGATGTAGACACAATTATTGAGGGTAAAATGCCTATTCATGCATGTTCCTAGGCTTAGATTTGCATTTCATGTTATAAATATTGTATAGCATGCATCATTCTGCATTTAGAGTAGTTGTATATAATTTAGGTTAATTGCATCCTTTTTGTGGTTAGTCGAGAACGATATTTATTTTGGAGCCTCGGATTGATGATCCAACCATATAGATCTGATCAAGATGACGATTGGAGTCCAATGCCTCTGAAATCGCCTTGATCGGAGTCCCATAGCATCATATGCAATCTAAGGAAGATCAGTGGCCAAGGGACTAGGTGATGCAATTTGGAGCATTAAACAACAAATTCGACCGCACGGATGGATTTAGGTCGACGATCGCAGCCCAACGGTGCAAAACTTGACTCAATCCGACCTCTGTAGCATCCCTTACAAAGGAAAGAAGATGGACGACCTAGATTGCACCATGTGGCACAACCCGGCCACCCATGCGCACACATGCGCCACTGCGTGAGCATGCGAAGTGCGTGTGCGAAGGCAACGGCAGCAGCGGCGCGTATCGCACGATAAGGGCACGTACAGCGTGCGCTAGAGGTGCGGCGGCAGGGCTGCGTGAGCGAGATCTTCAGCGACATTTGCGGTGGATCTTTAGTGACGTGTATGACCGTCACTAAATGTCCTGTATACGAATTTAATTCTTTCCTTCACTATAAAGGGACCCCTACCCCTCCCATTTTTCTTCATCTCTTCCTTTCTTCACCTCACCACCTCCATGGTTCTAGAGAGAGCTTGTCTTAAGCCCGGGATGCTCCTCTAAAATAGAACCAAACTTTTCCCTGCCTCTCACCCCCCTTTGTGGAGCATTCCGTGGCCATCCTCTCACTACCCTTCGGGAAGAAGATCCTCGCCGTGACACCGTCCTGTCCCATCCTCCGTCCTCCTTTGTCCCGCTCCTCACCATCTTCCTCCAAGTGATGTCAAAGCGAGTCGTCCTCCGAGCGACCGTCGAGGGGGATTTCTCTTACCTCTTTCTATCTTTTTCGCTTTCGTAGTATAGATTTTTTCGCTTTTGCAGTTGTAACAAACACTTGCTTATGAATAGATGATTGTTTCTCTCTCTCTTTCCCCCTCTCTCTCTTATATTTTCGCAAGTAGATTAGTTAGATAAGAAATTGTCGATCTGAACTCTTACCCTATTAAAATACCAAAAAAATTAGAAAAGATAAAAATGACAAAAAGAAATAAAGTGAAGCGTGGATTTTTATAAAACCAAATGTTCGCCTCCTCGTGTTCGACTCGGGACTCACTTTTCGAGTTTCGGTTATAAATTTTATCTGATAGACACGTTTTGCGAGCTATGATGACGGGTCCTCCAAACCCCTAATTTTAATTCACGAAGCATACCCCCATAAGTCATTATCGTACAAGTACCCTCGAAATTGACTCTAATTGATAATATTAAAAGTGAAAATTGTATAGTCATCATACCCCCATGCCCACCCCTTGCTAGTCCCTAGCAAGGTTTGACCTAAATGATATTTACAACTAAAATTAGGAATTGATCACTTAGGTAGAAGTTGCTTGTCAACAAGAGGAAATTTCTACTAAGAACCTAACTCACTAAGACTCAACAGTGCTCGAGTTGCTTGCCAAAATGCTGACCGCCCAACTCCTCGCCTTATTCTATATAGATGTAAATATAAATTTTTTTTCTTTTTCATCTTTTCTTTTTTTTTTTGGATTTTTGGTGTTGAGGATTTTGGGGTAACTTTTTATGGCTACCCAATCCACCCAAGACTCGAAAAGGATTCTTAGTACTAAGCATCTTATTATGAAAGTGATATACTCACTCAACAACAATTAAAATGAACTTTGGGTTTCTACACCCCTAGTTGACCCGAAAGAAAAAAATGTTTCCTAAAGGTGTATCTATTTGACCGGTAGCTTTCTCCCTACTTTTTATTTTTGTGAGGTCAACACAAGGGCGAACCTAGTGTATATCTCCCCAGATTATGCTACTTCCCTGCTTCTTCATTAAGTGTTTTGAAATTCTTGTGCATTTTATGAGTTGGAATCTGGACAACCAGCCAAGGGGCTGTTACCCACAACAACTTGCCAGCCATACTCATGTGGTGAAGTGTGACTTATTTCTTTTTTTTCTTTTCTTTTCTCCTTTTCTATTTGCCTTTTTTTTTTTAAGTAGGTGGCTTTCCTGATCTAAGATTTACCTAAAGGTAGTAGTGAAAAAGAATGGTCCAGAGGCCATGACAACTTACCAGCCATACCACCATAGAAGGTTCATTACCTACCCAATTTTCGTTAGAACCACCGATGAGTAAGTCAGTGCAAAACATGTGTAGATGCTTAGACTAAAACTCCCCCCAAATTATAGAGTGGGTTGATAAGTCATATACTTATCACCCTACTTTATTAACCATATCAAAATAAATTAAGGTGGCGAGGACTCGAGACCAAGTCCACATTTTAGTAGACACCTGGACTGATTAAGTTCGAAGACTTGAAGAATTTAAGTGATTAGGTCCCTAACGTATTATTTCCTAAAGTCGACAAGCTTCTAATACCTAAGTTTTCTTTTCCTAATTTTATATTTTATTTTATTTTATTTGTAAAAAGAAATAAAATTAGTTCAAACTGACAATTTTGTACTCAGATCCTATTAATTACCACCCCCTCATGCCTAAGTTGGACAATTTCCTCATTGGAAAAATAAATGTATGCAAGGGAGTAAGGAAAGAAATCACCTGAGTTGTAATCGTGAATCCGGTCAGCTTGAATCCTCTGGGTTGCCTCCTAGGAAGCTCTGAGTTTAGTGCCTCGTGCTAAGTTTAGCAAGGCGAAGACTTAATCAGGTGGCTTAATACTTACAGAAGATAGGGTTATCAAGGCCAATATGAAAATGTGCTCATTTGCTCCAAGAATTGTTGGTCCACAACTATGGACCAACTGATGGTGTATCCCTATGCCAAAGAGTCTCTCTATAGAAAACTATGGAAAGAATGGAGAGTAATCGAAATGCGGGTCATGATGCCAATTCTACTCATTGATTCTGTTCCATAGTTCAATGAGAAGTTGCTGAGGTAGTGGATTGAAATGAAAATCATCAGCAATAGAGTCTAGATCATAAGGGTCTTCATAATGGTGATTGATATCGAAAATCATGCTTGATAAGCCCATATTTGTGGGCTAATTAGTTACCAAGCTTCGGATTATATGAGGGTACATGTGAGATTTGAAGCACTGTAAAGAGGTCACTAAAATCCTCGTCAGAAATCATCCCATCCTCATTGGTACTAATTTCGGATTCATCGGAATCTATCTCAACCTTTGAGTCGAGCTATCCATTAGATTGACTAGGATTATGAGTAAGTGCCCAATTCATTCTACTTAATATTTCACCCTCATATGCATCGGACTCCTCAACATTAGGTGGCCTTTCTATTTCCCTACTTGAATATTCAAAGGTATCCCCCAGTAATCGAAAATTAAAGTCAGGAGGAAAAAATGCAAACTCAAGGTTTCCTTCATCACTCTGGTAGGTTGGAAGAGAAAAATGTGACTCATGCGATGTCGGAGTAAAGATGGATTTGCTTCTCAGAGAACGTGACTCAGACTGAGCAATCATGTCAACTTCAGATCTATCAAGGCACATTTGATTATCGAAATCCTTAAGTAAAATCATCTCCATATTGCCTGGGTGTACCTGAGTAGAGATGTCCAAGTTAGTATTCTCATGATATCCATCCTACCTTTGCTTAAATTCCCCCAGACTATTTGGGACATCGAAATCTTGATTGTCATGTGAATCCATTTCTTGAAAAGGTTCATGACTGATTAGATCCTCAAAATAAAAGGTTTGCATTTCAGGGCTTCCCTCTAGATCTGTATTCGTAGGTGGATTTCCTTCCTTAATTCCAATGGGTGTCTCCCAAGATTGATAATTAGTGTTGGTGGTATTGACCTTTTCCTCATCGCTTTCATGATTAGGGTCGTCTAAAGTTGGTTGAGTCTGGTAGTCCTCTAAGGAATTTGTTGTCAAGCATTCTTCAACCAGGGTATCCACGGGATCACATTCCTCGACCCAACTGCAATTAAAAGACTTGGTTGCCTTGAAGATATCCAATTTCATTTTCTTGTCTCCAAAGGCTATGTCCATATATCCCATGTTGCAATCAATGATAGCCTTGGTCATAGCCAAGAAGGATCTACCTAGGATGATGGGTGTGTTTTGTGATTGTTCGGGGACTTCCATGTCAAGGACTAAGAAGTCAACCGAGAAGTAGAAGTCTTTAACCTGAACAACTACATCCTCAACTACCCCCTTTGGGGTTTTCATGGATCGGTCGGTTAGTTGGATGGTCACAGGTGTGGGCTTTAATTCCCCAAATCCGAACTGGTGATAAAGGGTAGTTGGGATTAGGTTAATTGAGGCACCTAAGTCCAAGTGTGCTCTATCAAAAGTAATGTCACCAATATTACATGATATTAGAGGTGCTTCGAGGTCAATTCTTTTAGGAGGTAGGCTACTCAATATCATTGAACTAGCTTGTTTCGAGAGCACTACCTTCCTAGGTGCTTGGGTTCTTGGCTTACGCTTAGGTGTACAGACATTCTTAAAAAATTTAGCGTAAGTCGGAATATGTTTGATTGCTTTGAGGAGAGGTATATTGATCTGTACTTGCTTAAAAATCTCTAACATCTCCTTATTCTTAGCCACATTTTTCTTTTTCTTTATTTTCTCCAAAGCTTCAGGGTATAGTTTTTGGGTTTGAATTGGTTCAGGCTCCTGATCCTTGGATTCATCCCGCTCATCCTCAGAGTCAGTTATCTCAGGTAATGAGGTCACAGGAGGGGTCGGCCATTTGGGATCCTAGGTTTGAGTGCCACTTCTCCAGGTAATCGCATTGGCTGAGGCCTTGAAACCAGGGTTAGGTCCTTGAGAAGAAGACGAAGCAGCAAACTCGAGAGGTGTCTGTGGGGCTTGTTGAATCATATGGGCTTGCCTCAGATTTGGTTGGAACCCTTGAGGATTATGGCCTCTGTTCATTACATTCCTCAGGTTTGGCTGTGGTTAAGATGGAAGGGACCCTTGTTGTTTGTTATCCAACAGCTGACCCAATTGTCCCTTCATTGATGCCATCTCCTCCTGATGATTCTGATTCATATCAGCCATCATCTTGATTAGGGTGTCCACTTGGTTTTGCTGCGTAGGAGCTACCCTATTTTGGTTATAGGGTGGTCTGGTAGGTGGATCGAGCTGATAGAAGGGAGGGTGTTTCCTAGGCTGGTTCTGGAATTGGTTTGATTTTTGATTTGGCTAAGCAAAGTTTGGGTGGTTGCACCATCCAGGGTTGTAAGTGTTGGAGAAAGGGTCTGGCTTAGAAAATCCTTGGATGGCCTGGGCATCTTCAAAGGTAGAAGGTGCCAAAGGGGAGGGGAAAGAGTAATCAAAGTTTGAGGGATCAAAGGTCCCTCCTTGGAACATGGTCAAGGGTTGTTCTAGGTGCATTTGGTTCATACATTGAACCAAGTCCACATTGTGAGCTCCCTTCGCTAGGGAGAAGGTCTATAACAGGGTTCGAGTTTGGTTCAACAGCTCGTCAATCTTTTTATCCACCAACTCAACCCGATCCAACTTCTTGGCTATAATGTCCGTGTCAACCATTCCAGAATTGGTTTACACCTCATAAATCCCACCACGGGGCTGACTGGACCGATTAAATTAGGTTATGGAGGCAAAGAGCTCAAACTCACTCTCCTCATCCTTATTCGAAAAGTTTCCACCACATGAAGCATCCACAAAATTCCTAAGGTTGCTGTCCAGACCATGGTAGAGGCCAATTGCTACTTAGAACCTTGTGGTGTGGGCATTTCCTCAATAATTCATTAAATCTCTCCTACGCCTCATGAAATTTCTCTCCACTTTGCAGGGTAAAAGTAGTGATCGCTCTCCTAAGGGCATTAGTCTTTCCTATGGGGAAAAACTTCTTAAGAAAAGAATGTCTTAATTCCGCCCAAGTGGAGATGGGTCTCCCTAAAGTCCTAAGCCAATGAGACGCTTTGTCTCTTAGGGAGAATGGGAACATCTTGATTAAAATAATATCTAAACTGATGTTCCTAGGTTTTATGGTCCGGGCAATCTGCTCTAAGACTTCTAGGTGTTGGAGAGGGTCTTCATTTGAGCTCCCATGGAAGTGGCTTTGAATCAAGCTAAGGACATTGGGTTTTAGCTCGAAATCATCTCCCCCTTCGGGGACCCTAAGGTATGGCTCTATCTGGATGGCAGACAGATCGTAAAAATCATGGAGAGGCCTTGGTTGGCCCTCAAGGGTTGGTGGTGGGTTAGGTGGGTTTAGTGGGGGTTGTCCTTGAGGGTTCTGTCCTTGATTCTACCCTTGAGGGTTCTGTAGTTTGTGTATGGCCTCCATGATGGAGTGAATCTGTTGTTGCTGAAGTTTGTGATTGGTGGTAATCTGAGCCTGAATCATGGCCATGGCATCGAGTTGAGGTTGATCCTCAGCCTCCTCAACTCATGGGTCAGCCATGTCCTCAGTCCTACCCCTAGAAAGATCAAGTTTTCTCCTAGTTTCTCTATTTAAAGCAACCAATTTAGATGTAGTGATCGCCTTCTGTGCATACACCAGAGAAGAACCAGGAGAGATGCGAAGGGAAATAGATGCGAGAAGTGTGTGCACAATTGGGTGCAAGGACCTAATTCCAAAACAAGTGTTCCTTCTTAGGCAAGATTAAGATGTGTGATTTTTAGGATTTAAATCTTGCTTTAATGGCTTTTAAAGTTTTCACTTGTTTACACCTTCAAACATGGCACAAATGTATAGGCACACAGTTGGTGAAAATTGATATTCTTTAAGGCCTTTCGTGTGACTATATAAAATCAAAACTCTCTACTGTGGAGGATCCTAGGGTGTGTAGCTTCTATTCAATGAATCATTTTTAAGGTTTTTGTCAAGACGAGTCCAATCAAAATAACCAATGACCCTATCTTGACCAAAATCATGTGTGATTTTCAAAAAAATTAATTTTAGAAATTTTTGAGGACAATAGAGCACCCAAATTCACGTTTTTCCAAGAGGGGGTCAATCGGTCTAGAACTTCTAGATCAGTGTGCAAGTTTAATGTGTTGATCAGAACAAGCACTAATCAATTTCAAATGTAAAAGTGTTATTCAAATGAAGTGTAGAGAATTTCAATATCTTTCTAAAAATATAAATCTCTTATAAATTCGAGCTGTGTGGAGTTCGTAGCTGTAGAAACACCCTATAGATCTCTAGAACTTAGGACAACCCTACGCACTTCCAGTAGCGAATTTCTCATGGCCAAACCACAATAAGTTTGGCTCTAAAAGTTGAAGGGGAGTTCTCCTACTAGAAGGGGCGCCTCTGAGAGTTTTCTTAAAATTTTTAGAGATGCAGATAGTCCTTTAATCATGTCCTCAACCTGAGTCCATAAAATGATTTTTTTCGAAGTTAACAGGTTGAAGACTTAGTGGTGGTGTTTTTCTTCGACAAACAAGAGCGAGTTTCTTTTTTTTGTAACACCACCATTCTTGGTCCAAGGATGGAAAGTTACCTTTGGATCGTGGGAAGACAAGATCAAGCCTTCCGGTCGATGGTGGTCTTCTTCTTACACTTCCTTTTGATCCAACCCAACTCGCTCTCCTCCCATTGCTGATGCACAAGGTTCCTGCAACCACAAGAAGAGAGAAAAGAGCAAGTTAGATAACACAAGTATAAATAATGACCAAGAAAATGAAAGCAAATAAGAGATCCATTGCCTCACTGGCAACGGCACCAAAAATTGACGTTCGGTAGATGCGTTTGTGTAAAATCATTTGTTGTAGCACGCTTTACGACATCAATTTTAAATAAGAATAAACAGACTTGAGTCCGAGTGTAGAGCATAGGGAGGCATGAAATCAGATCAAATACTCACTTTGTGTCACAAAAATTCATCGTTTGTTTCGCTTGCAAACTAGATAGAATGAGAAAGAAATGGAGAGAGAGATGGAGAGAAAGAGAGAAGAGAGATAGGTTTAGAAAATCATTATGATGATGCGAGAATATCTAACTACGGAAGAGATAAATATGATAATAGAATATAGAATATATTGCGTAAATGATTCAGTTCTACAACTACAATGGTAGATGAAAACTTAAGCAACACAAATAATAAACCAAAAACTAGCTAAGTGGAGATGCGAGGCAGCCATGGCGGTGGAGGGGCTTCCATCGACGGCTTGGCGTCTTCACAACCTTGCTTGGAGCTCTAAGAAGTGGTGGAGTTGCTTGGGTAGAACATGGATGCAAATGAGAGGGATAGGTCCCTTTTTATAGTTGAGGAGAGGGCTCAAATTCATCCTTGGGTCAACAGCGACATTCAAAGACGTTGCTGAGGACCCGCCACAAGCATCGCTGTAGCCCACGCCCATGCGCCCTACTGGCATGTGCCTCACGCGCCCGTGTCGTGTGCACCGTGCTACACGCATGCACTAGTCCCCGCATGCTCACGCACGCTGCTGCCCCACGCGCGCATCACTTGCTTGCGCTGTCGCTGCTCCTGCTGCACCGTGCCTCAATTGCGAAATTGAGGTGTGGCAGGATTTGAACTTGCATCCGATGGTGGCAGGTTGGTGTTGTGACCAATTTTCCAAGTTTTTGGATTGCCATGGAGAGCATTCCTCATACATGCCTCTCCAGCCGTTGGATGAAGGATGAACGACTGAGATGGAGTGTGAGGTGTGATGGAGGGAAGAGGCCACAGCTGCTGGGGGTGTGAGGGGTGGCCTGGATGGTGCCATCTTGGTCATCCATCTTTCTATTGTAGAGGGTGTCATGGTGCTCAGATCGAGATGATTCCTACGTTGCCGGATTACAATCGTTGCTCTGGATCCATCCGTACGGTCGGATTTTTCATCCGAGGCCCATAAGGATGTCGCATTACCCCCTGGTCATTGATCTTTCTCGGGCTTGTTGTGGGAGCTACGAAGGTTGGATCAAAGTGATTTAGAGTCTGTTGGACTTCGTTCATCGATCCAGATTCATCCGTAAGGTTCGATCGCTTATCTAAGACCTGTTTCAAAATGGACTTTTGCACATGGTCATTAAACATTCATTTTAAGCAATTAAAATGTAAAGATCATGCAATATGCATGCAATGCTCCCAAGCCCATTATAATATGTCATTATTGCACAAGTACCCTCGAAATTGACTCTAATTGATAATATTAACATTGAAAATTGTAGAGTCATCTCTGCCCACTGCAGTAGTGAAACGTCGGTTTTGTATTGTTATAACGTTGTAGTAAAGCCGGTTATGACCAACACTTCAAATATAAATTTTTTTACTCGGAAAATAAAAGAGTTCCCGAGGTCGAACTCAGGGAGCAAGTTGTATTCTAGAGATATACATATTTCTTTTACAAAATAAAGACAGAGAGAGGGAAAGAATTTGTTGTTTTCTCTTTGTTCTGCAGAGGGGATGCTCTTCTTTCTCTCTTTCTTTAGATCTCTTTCTTTCTTTTTGTTCTGCAGAGGTGCTTCTTCCTGCTGTTCCTGCTTTGGTGGTTATCTTCTTTCTTCAGAGCTCCTTGTTCTTCTTCTTCGTTCTGCAGAGGTGATGCTCCTCTTCAGATCTCTTTCTTCTTCTTCTGCTTTGGCCGTTGCTCTTCCTTCTTCTTCAGCCTGCCTTCTTTCCTACTCTGGCTGCTGACCTTCCGTCGTCTGACCCGGTACTTAGACGACTTAACTACGCATTTGCTACAGTGCAGCTCCTTCTTCTTCCGCGGGTCTTCTTCTTCGCCTGTGCCTGCACACTTCAGAGTTTTTTTTTTTTTTCGTCAGAGGCAAAACCTACTCTACCCCCCTCCCCCGTGTCTCTCTTTCTCTCTGAAACCACTCTCAGGAAAGCTCTCCCAGAGCTACCGGGTAATCGGGTTCGGGTCACGCCCGGGTCCAGGCCCACCGGCGTGCGTGGTGGGCGAGGAGTGCAGGTCAGTCTAAGTCGGGTCGGGTCAGGTCCGCGGGGCGTGAGCGCGGACGAGACCGGGTAACCGGGCGGGTGTAAGGGGACCTCACCCCGTGTACTGAGGCAATAAGGCCAGTGCACGAAATCAATTTAAACAGTGGAACGGGTGTGAGGCTTACCGATGTGGGACTAAATGCAGACCGTTCCTCGCGTGCGCCTGCTGGGAGACCGCGGCCTGGCTTCTGTAGCTGCGGCTTCTATTTGCATAGGTTGCTGGCTGGCTGCCTTCGCAATACTCCCTGTACTCCGCAGCAGCTGGAGACCTGGAGTCCTCAAGCCTGGAGCGCGGGAGAAGCTGCTTCAATGTGCGTTAATGGCGGTCGAACCTCTAAACCTGTCGGACACGAATATGGCCTCGCGGCCTGATCAAACCACTGGGGAACCTTCGCCGTGGCACGGCGAAGGTGAGGAGCTGCGCGGCAGGCCGCAAGGAGGTGTCTGGCGGCAGCCCTGGGTCGGACTGCAACCGGAGGAATGGGTTTGTTCGGGGGAATGTTACGGAGGTGTGGAGTGGCAGTGGAGGGGTGGGGGGTGCTCAGTGTGATGAGGCGGAGGTTCGGTGAGGGTCGGCGAGCCGTGTGGGTTGCTGAGGTGATGGGAGCGGCTCGCCGGAGGGTGGTCGGAGGCGAAGGGGGTGAAGGTGGTCAGGGTCGGTAGAGGGCTTAATTGAATAAATTGAAAGCGGGGAAAGAAAGAGGAGGAGAAGGGGAGTAGCTCTAGCTTACTTGCAGGGACGAAGGGGGAGGAACAGGGCGACAGTCGTATCGACTGTCGCCGGAGAAGACGATGCTCAGGGAAAGGGGCGGCGGCGAGCAGAGAGCCGGAGAGGCGCCAGCTGGGTGCGGCGTGGCGCGGGAAGAGCAGGGGAGGAAATCTCTGCTGCTGGTATTGCGGCAGAGCGAAGAGGTGGAGGGGGAGGAAACCGCCGGAGCTGGTGAGCGTCTGCCGGAGAAAGAAGAGAAGGAAGTTGGGGATTTTCTCCGTCAGATCCAGGCTGCTCTGGTCGGTGGAGCAGCGGGGGGTATTTATAGGGATGAAACAGGGAGGAAGGCGGAGGGAGACGACGTGTCTCCCTCGCCGGAGAATGGTCGGAAACACGAACCCATACCGTCCGTGCGTTCGCACGGCCGGTATGGTGGGCTACAATGACCAGGGGGTGCCCCTGCGACGGCTGACGACGCAGGGCACCCCCGGTTTACTTGCTAGGTCTCCCACCTCACCCTGCGCGGCGCCATGCTCCGCGCAAGGTCGCCGGAGCATGGTGCTGGCAGGTTTTTGCAGGAGGGACCTGATTGCAAAGAACGAAGGAGAGTTAGGGGCCAAAATGCGAGGGTTCAAAAGTTGAGGGCCAAAGAGTAAATATATGAGGACCAAAGTGTAAAGTCGGTCAAGGAGGTTTCTTCTTAGGCTCAAGTTTTTATACATGACTAATTAGGACCTAAGGAATCTGATGGTGAATTTCATTTTCATATTAAACCTTGTTTGACCGGTCAATTTGCGCAAAAACCCAAATTAAGTTATTAATTGGGCATGGTTCTCAATGTAGGTCAAAATGGGTTCTAAAGGCCAAATTGAAGGTTCTAAACCCTAGAGATTATTTTTCTATGAATTTTAGAGGGTTTATTCTATTTTTACTTTGCCTCGAACCTTGTGAATTGAAGTGGGTTGTTCTAGGGTTACAGATTTATCATTTAGTTTCTTGGAATTGCTGTAGCCCTTGCTAGATCATTTCATCCCACTTTTACTCTTATTAAGCTGCTTTGACCTATGTTTGGGCCCTGAATTACCCTGTATGCAGATTATACTGGTGAAATTGCATTTTTACCCCTTATGACTTGTTTTCTCCTTAAACTCAGAATTCTCTGAGTTAAGCCTTTCCTTGAGTTATGTAGGAGCTTTTATCCTTTGTATTGGGTCAAAATGAGCTAGTTATGGCTCATGATGAGGTTCTCATCATACCCCCATGCCTAGCTTTTGCTAGTCCCTTAGCAAAAACTTAAGGTTTCAACCCTTGTTCTAGACCATGAAGTTTTTAATAGTTTTAGATAAGTGCCTTTTTTATTTGAGCATAGATTAGGTTAGAATGCTGACCATAGGCCTAAAAGGTACTCTAGTACCAATCAAGATCCAAATCTGTCTAGCCTTAGCCTCAGTCTTTTAGCAAAGGTTTTTAAGGCCCACAAGAACTAACCTAAGGTTTATTGGACTTCGTGGTTAAAGCACCCGTGCTTGAAATGATTTTAGCCCTGGCTCAGTTCGCAGTGCGTTTTGTAAGAGAGAGATAGAAAATTTTTCTGTTTGGAGAGTTTTCTCTCTCTTTTTCTTTTTAGTTCTAGCCTAGGATTGGCTTTTCAACACGGTCTGTATCAGATTCCTTGCTCCCATCATCAATCCTCAAGGGTTCCTGGCGATCGATGCTTCGAGATAGCACCGCCCATGGCAACCCCCGGAATCCTGGCTATTGAGATTTCGGGATAATCCCATCCATGGTATTCCGTGGCCGAATCCAGACCCTGGCAATTGACACTTCGAGATAATGCCATCCATGGAATCTGAACTAGCAGAGTGCTTACATGCCCCCAGTAGGATATGTAAATATCCTAAGAGACAAGCACCGAGGAGATGATATTTTGTTACGCATCTTCGAGGGGATTTCCCGCCTCTCTGCGCTGGGAACTCGTCCAAATCAACTTGTGTTGATCGGCCGCTCCTATTCTAGGTGTTCTTTTCAGATTTTTGCAACGCTTCTGCGTGATTCTGATTTTTACGCTTACTGAACCAGGCTGTGTGTGAGATTATGGTGCTTAGGTTACTGAGTCCCGTAAACCAAAAATTAGTTAACGAGGCCGAATACTCCCTAAGCTTTAGACCTAATACTTCAGCTTTTCATTTTCCTCAACCTCTTGAGGAGTGTCCAGATCTTAATGGGTACTAAGAGTCTATTCAAGAATGCCTAAGGTTTTCATTCTTTACTAATCTTATTGTGCACTTTTCTTGAATGAGGTCTAGAGCTTAGGTTAATTCCTTAGTCCTTACTAATGACTATCACTTTTTCTCATAATTTTGTGCTCCTTTTTCCTTTTGTTTCTTTTCTCCTTCGCAAAATTTCCTTCTCCTCTTTTCCTCTTGTTCTTTTTCGAAAATTTTTTAATTTTTATGGTGTTTTTGGCATATGTGAATTTTTTTTGTTTGAAACCTTTTCTTACGAGTTTTTGTACTTTCATACCCCCCCATGCCTAAGATTTGCAATGTCCTCATTGTAATCTAGGGGGTCTTAGTTCATTCCTTAAGACAGAAATTTGGGTGAGTGGATGGGTCGGGTTGAAATTTTTTTTTTTTTTTTTTTTTGCGGACGATTTCAAATCTCAGATGCGAACATCTGAGTTGGGGTCGGCTGTCTGTAAGGGTGAACTTCGAGTGCTGAAAGGTGTCAGAACAAGTTTCAGGTTTTCAAAGAGAATGACGGGCTGCCTCCCGTTAAGCGCTGAGTTTTACGCCATCGGCTGGGCGCAATAAGCTCAAGGGGAAAGGAGGATATAAGATGCCTCAGCCAAATCAGTAGAAGTTACATCAATGAACGGCTTGAGTCTCTGACCGTTCACGATGAAAGGTTCAGAATCGTGGCTGAGTGGACTGATTTCGATTGCTCCATTTCCAAAAACCTGTCGGACCAAATATGGTCCGACCCACTTAGATCTCAGTTTTCCTGGGAAGAGTTTGAGTCGGGCATCGAAGAGTAGGACCTTTTGACCAGGATGAAAGATCTTTCTCGAGATGTGTTTGTCGTGGAAGGCTTTAACCCACTCCTTGTAGATTTGCGAGTTCTCGTACGCGTCTATGCGTAATTCATCGATCTCGCTTATTTGGAGTTTTCTGTGGGTCCCAGCCTTGGAAAGATCTAGATTACAGTTCTGTACTGCCCAATAGGCTTTATGCTCCAGTTCGACGGGAAGGTGGCATGCCTTTCCGTACACCAATCTAAAGGGAGACATGCCCAATTGGGTCTTGTGGGCGGTCCTATAGGCCCACAATGCTTCCGGAAGTCGGGACGACCAGTCCTTCCTGTCAGGTCGAACAGTGACTTGCAGGATTTTCTTGATCTCCCGATTAGACAGCTCAGCTAGACCATTAGTTTGGGGGTGGTAAGGAGTAGAGATTCGGTGAGACACCCGGTATTTGGTCATCAGTGACCTAAACTGAGCATTTGTGAAATGGGTCCCCCCATCAGAAATTATTGCACGAGGAATCCCGAACCTTGAGAAAATGTGTTGATGAATGAATTTGAGAACGATTTTGTGATCACAGGTTCGGGTCGGTATGGCTTCGATCCATTTGGACACGTAGTCCACAGCCAACAGAATGTATTCGAAACCATCCGAAACAGGAAAGGGGCCCATAAAATCAATCCCCCAAACATCAAAGATTTCGCATACTAGAATCGGTTGCATAGGCATCATGTCGCGACGGCTCATGTTGCCCAAAGTCTGGCAACGACTGCATGCCTTGCAATGACTGTGTGCGTCTTTGAACAGTGTGGGCCAGTAAAAGCCGCACTGGAGGACTTTTGATGCGGTTTTATGCCCGACAAAATGGCCACCGCATGCCTGGTCATGGCAGAAAGAGAGGATATTGTTGACTTCCCCTTCCGGGACACATCTCCGGATGATCTGATCGGCACCTATGCGGAAGAGGTACGGGTCTTCCCAAATGTAATACTTGGCATCGGCGCGTAATTTGTCTTTCTTGGCCTTCGGCCAATCGAACGGGGTCTGATGAGATGCCAAGTAATTTACAATATTAGCGAACCATGGAAGGCTAGTACCAATAGTCAGCAGGTGCTCATCGGGAAAATGCTCAGTGATGGGTCTGGAAGGGTCAATTATTTCAGAAGGAAGACGGGACAAGTGATCAGCTACCACGTTTTGTTTTCCCGCTTTGTCGCGAATCTCAAGGTCAAATTCTTGCAACAGCAAGATCCATCGGATCAATCGAGGTTTCGCGTCCTTCTTTGCAAGGAGATGCCTCACAGCCGTGTGATCCGAGTATATGATGACATGGGAACCCAGAAGGTACGATCTGAACTTCTCTAGGGCAAATACTACAGCTAGCAGCTCTTTCTCAGTAACTGTATAGTTACGCTGAGCCTCATCGAGTGTTTTGCTGGCGTAGTAAATGACCACAGGTTTCTTGTCATTTTTCTGCCCCAAAACCGCTCCTACAGCGAAGTCGGATGCATCACACATGATCTCAAAGGGTTGAGACCAATCAGGGGACTGTAGGATCGGGGCTTGGGTGACTCGGTCACGCAGGATTTCAAATGCTTGAGTGCATTCCTTGGAGATTTCGAAGGGAACATCCTTGGAGAGAAGAGTGGTCAGGGGGCGTGCGATTTTTGAAAAATCAGGGATAAATCGTCGATAAAAACCGACATGCCCTAAAAAGGATCGGATGTCCCTGATCGAGCTAGGCATAGGAAGGTGAGAAATCAGATTAACCTTAGCTCGATCCACTTGGATACCTTTCTCCGAAATTGAGTGTCCCAGGACAATTCCCTTAGGCACCATGAAATGGCTCTTTTCCCAGGAAAGAACCAAATTCACATCGATGCACCGCCTGAGTATCTGGACCAAGTGTTGGAGGCAATCGTCGAATGATGCTCCGAAAACTGAAAAGTCATCCATGAAGACTTCCAGATAATCACCTACCATATCTGAGAATATGGCAAGCATGCATCGCTGAAAAGTAGCGGGTGCATTGCAAAGACCGAAAGGCATCCTTCGGAAAGCGTATGTTCCGAAGGGGCAGGTGAACGTGGTCTTTTCTTGGTCCTCAGGATGGATTGCCACCTGGTTATAACCGGAGTACCCGTCAAGAAAGCAGAAGAACCTATTTCCCGCTAGTTTTTCGAGAATTTGATCAATGAAGGATAGTGGGAAATGATCCTTCTTCGTGGAGGAATTGAGTCGACGGTAATCTATACAGACTCTCCACGAGTTGGCTAATCGGGTAGGAATGATTTCTCCGGTCTCAGTCGTTATAGTGGTGAGTCCTGCCTTCTTAGGCTCGACCTGAATTGGGCTCACCCAACGACTATCGGAGATCGGGTAGATGATCCCGGCATCTAACCACTTGATGATCTCCTTTTTCACGACCTCCTGCAGATTGGGGTTTAAGCGTCTCTGCATTTCACGAGAAGGTCGTGTGCCCTCTTCTGAATAGATATGATGAGTACAATAAGAGGGACTTATTCCAGTCAAATCATCGAGAGTCCATCCGATGGCTCTGCGATGTTGCTGGAGGACAACAATCAGACGGGATTCCTGTTCAGGACTGAGGTTGGAATTGATGATCACAGGAAGGGTCTGATTAGAACCCAAAAAGACGTATTTTAAGTGAGCAGGAAGGGGTTTCAGTTCGAGGATGGGGTTTTCAGCAGCAGCGGGTGGTTCAGTATAGATGTGAGGTTCAAGGGTGGGAGTTACTGGGTTGTTCACATCTGGATTTGACTCCTTTGTTTGCGGGTCAAGATCCTTCTGTGGTTGATGAGGCATACTCAAGTCATTCTGGAGGTGTGATTCATCAACCAAAGTCTTGATGTCACAAATTTGCTCGATGACGCCGCAATTAATTCCTTGTTGGGCCTTAAATATATCAATTTTCAGTGTTTGATCTCCAAACTTAAGCTCTATTTGGCCCTCCTCACAGCTGATGTTGGCTCTAGCAGTAGCCAAGAAAGGTCTCCCTAGAATGATTGGTGTATCCCTAGGGTTCTCAGGTGCATCCATGTCTAAGACTATAAAGTCCACTGGAAAATAGAAATCCCACACTCTCACGATAACATCCTCGAGAACCCCTTTTGGTGACTTTATAGATCGATCTGCTAATTGTAATGTCACCTCGGTTGGTTTCAGCTCAGATTCTTCTAGATGGTCAAGTAAGGATGTGGGTATCAGATTTATAGATGCACCTAAGTCTAACAATGCTCTATCAAATTGGGTACCACCTATCTTACAGGAGATCAGGGGAGTTCCAGGATCTTTTGCCTTGGGTGGGAGTCTACTAAGGATTACAGAGCTGGCTTGCTCTGACAGAACAATTGGGCTCCCTCCCTTGGTTCGCGGCTTACGCTGGGGTGTACATATATTCTTTAGAAATCGTGCGTAAGCTGGTACGTGGCGGATTGCATCCATCAAGGGGATGTTTATGTGGACCTGCTCAAAGAGCTTGACCAGGTCTTCCTCAGGGGCCACGGGTTTGGTGGTCTTCTTTCCCTTGGTTAGGGCCTCGGGAAACGGGATCTTGGTTGGTTCTTCTAGGATAGGTCCAGGTTGTGGGTCTGGAACAGCGGTACCTTGGATAACGATCCTAGGGTCATGGTTATCAGGCTGGGAGTGGTTTGGATAATGCGGGTCTTGAGTTGTCTTACCACTACGTGTTGTTACAGAATTTAATCCAGCCTGGTTTTGGTTTGGGTTTGGTAGGAGGGGTGGCTGCTGCTGAAATCCCGCACGAGAAGTTGAGGCTTCCATCTCGTCTGGAGATGGAGCAGTGGGGGCCTGATAAATCCATTGAGCGTGGCCTAAATTTGGATTCATAACGCGCTTCTGGGTTGGCACGTTATTTGGGTTAGGAAGAGGTTGGGAAGGGAGTGTGCCTGGCTGGCGAGAATTTGCCAACTGGGCCAGCTGAGTTTTAACTTCAGTAAGCTCGTCCTTGTGCTGTTTTTGAATGGCCGCATTCGATTTTTGAATGTCAGCCAGAGTCTGAAGGATTAAGGACATTTGATCTTGATTTGGCCCTGATGGATAAGTAGGGTTGGGCCGAGGCTGAGGCGGCTGGTAGTGATGAGAGGGCTGTGGGCGGGACTGAAAAGGTGGTCTTTGGGTTTGGGAATTTCCCGCCCACTGAAAATTAGGATGGTTTCGCCATCCAGGGTTGTAAGTGTTGGAGAATGGGTCGTTCTGGATGGCGTTGAGGTCCTCGCAGGTCTGAGGAACCTCCTGAGAATCAGGGAAAGGAGGAATGGAGTTCCCCCGGCTGGTGTAGAAAGGATCGGATGATCTTCCAGTCCAAGAATCAGATGGGGATGGATATGGATCCATCCCAGGGGAGGATCGGTGGAGGATATTTTGCACAGTCTCCTGTGTGGAAGGAGGTTGTGCAAAGGAGTTACGCGCAGAGGTGGCTCGCTGCAAGTGCTGAGTCAGCTCATCCACCTTCTTTTCAATGATTGAGACCTTGTCCAATCGACTGGCCATTAATTCCAGGTCGACTGATGCGGACAGGCCCTGCGTCTCATGTGCTCCCTTAAGATTCGTCGCTGCGCGGGTATTCGTCCTGTCGAATAGTCCCATGGAGTCATTGTTGATGGAGTTCTCGCACATGTTTTCGAGAATCTCCCATACGGTGTCTTCATGTTGACCCATGATGTTTCCTCCGCAAGTTGCATTGACGAAAAGGCGGATGTCCTCACGGAGTCCCTGGTAAAAAGATTGGACTTGTTCCCATTTAGGAACTCCGTGATGGGGGCACTTTCTCATGAGATCCTGAAAACGATCCCATGCCTCATGGAGAGGTTCTCCTGATTGTTGAGTGAAGTGTGTAATCTGATGGCGCAAGGCGTTGGTCCGACCAACGGGAAAGAACTTTTTCAAAAACTCGGATTGAAGTTCTTCCCAAGTGTTGATCGGCCGGGTCTGAGTTTGATACCAATGGGCGGCCTTGTCCATAAGAGAAAAGGAGAACATCTTCATGAGAAGAATATCCCGATTTTGCGCATCTGATCCAAAAGTGTGGGCCAGATGCTTTAGCTGTTTGATGTGCTGGAAGGGATCTTCAGAATTAAGCCCATGGAATTTAGGTATAGCATGAATCATGTTGGGCTTTAGTTCGGAATCAGGTCCTCCAATCGGGATTCTGACTCGAGGCTCAATGGCCACCGCAGCAGGATTGTAGTGGTCCCGCATCATAGGACGCTATGGTGGGTGCACGAAGTTTTGGAAGAGGTCATTGAGTCGCTGGAGCTGGTGTTCCAGATTATTTTCTTCCTCAACTGGCTGAGCCATGATGGGGGAAGAAGAAGAACTTGGTTCTGAATCAGAAGAGAGAATAATGTGAGGGTGTTGCTGCACAAATACGGGCGTCGAGGCTTGGCCTTGACGAGAACGAATTTCTAATGGAGGTCTTAAGGGTGGTCTTAGAGACCTCCTTCCGTACATGCACAGTTGGGAGAGGTAAGTTTAGAAGGTGCTGGACCCAATCAAGACACCCAAAAATGTGTTGGGTGACTATAGAGGTGCGGGGCAGATGGACCCCTTGATCAGAAAGATCGTCCACCTGAGAATTACCTGGGCAGCCAGAGAGGGAGAGTCCCGCGAAGACCCCTACACGGTAGAGCGTCCCCACGGGTTACAGGGTTTCCCCCACCCGACCTCTCTTGTCACTGCGGTTCCAGGTAGACCAGAATGGGGATCTTGACCTCTTAAGTCTACCAATTTTAAGATCAGGGTGCTTAAGGTTTCACTTGAACTTTAGTCTTTTTAAGTGCAAAGAGTGACCTAATTTAAGGTTGGTTGACCCAAGGGGTCAACTTTACCTATTGTTTTCTTTAAGAGCTTTTAGGTCCTGTCTTTTAGGGTTCAAGTGTTTAGAGAGAGCCAATTGTTTTAGGATTTTTCTTGTTAATTATTTTCAATCAATGGCTTGGGCACACCTCTTTTGGATTTCCTCAATTCTTGATCAAGGGGTGTGTCTCTACTGAAATCCTAATGTTTGACCTTATGTTGGCTCTACTTGGTCCATTTAACTCTTTGTTGGGCAATTAGGGCTCAAGCAAGAATGTGTTAGCCCTTAAATACCCTTAATAGTGTGCAGGAGTGATGAGTTGAAAACATGCAACTCTTTATGGTTACTAAGTATGGAAGGCAGGTTAGCCCTATATTGCTTGTTCTGTTCTTTTCTTCCTCTTTAGAGTTTAGGGGTTAATAGTGAGAGGAAAATTTTACCTGTCTTCGGAGTGGTTGTCGTGTGGTTGCTTGTCTTCTTGAGTTCCTGTAGCTGCACAAAAGAGAGGAGATTATCAGAAATTAAAAGAAACAGGAATGTTTACCTCTAGAATAGCCGTTGCTCCCCGGCAACGGCGCCAAAATGAAACGTCGGTTTTGTATTGTTATAACGTTGTAGTAAAGCCGGTTATGACCAACACTTCAAATATAAATTTTTTTACTCGGAAAATAAAAGAGTTCCCGAGGTCGAACTCAGGGAGCAAGTTGTATTCTAGAGATATACATGTTTCTTTTACAAAATAAAGACAGAGAGAGGGAAAGAATTTGTTGTTTTCTCTTTGTTCTGCAGAGGGGATGCTCTTCTTTCTCTCTTTCTTTAGATCTCTTTCTTTCTTTTTGTTCTGCAGAGGTGCTTCTTCCTGCTGTTCCTGCTTTGGTGGTTATCTTCTTTCTTCAGAGCTCCTTGTTCTTCTTCTTCGTTCTGCAGAGGTGATGCTCCTCTTCAGATCTCTTTCTTCTTCTTCTGCTTTGGCCGTTGCTCTTCCTTCTTCTTCAGCCTGCCTTCTTTCCTGCTCTGGCTGCTGACCTTCCGTCGTCTGACCCGGTACTTAGACGACTTAACTACGCATTTGCTACAGTGCAGCTCCTTCTTCTTCCGCGGGTCTTCTTCTTCGCCTGTGCCTGCACACTTCAGAGTTTTTTTTTTTTTTCGTCAGAGGCAAAACCTACTCTACCCCCCTCCCCCGTGTCTCTCTTTCTCTCTGAAACCACTCTCAGGAAAGCTCTCCCAGAGCTACCGGGTAATCGGGTTCGGGTCACGCCCGGGTCCAGGCCCACCGGCGTGCGTGGTGGGCGAGGAGTGCAGGTCAGTCTAAGTCGGGTCGGGTCAGGTCCGCGGGGCGTGAGCGCGGACGAGACCGGGTAACCGGGCGGGTGTAAGGGGACCTCACCCCGTGTACTGAGGCAATAAGGCCAGTGCACGAAATCAATTTAAACAGTGGAACGGGTGTGAGGCTTACCGATGTGGGACTAAATGCAGACCGTTCCTCGCGTGCGCCTGCTGGGAGACCGCGGCCTGGCTTCTGTAGCTGCGGCTTCTATTTGCATAGGTTGCTGGCTGGCTGCCTTCGCAATACTCCCTGTACTCCGCAGCAGCTGGAGACCTGGAGTCCTCAAGCCTGGAGCGCGGGAGAAGCTGCTTCAATGTGCGTTAATGGCGGTCGAACCTCTAAACCTGTCGGACACGAATATGGCCTCGCGGCCTGATCAAACCACTGGGGAACCTTCGCCGTGGCACGGCGAAGGTGAGGAGCTGCGCGGCAGGCCGCAAGGAGGTGTCTGGCGGCAGCCCTGGGTCGGACTGCAACCGGAGGAATGGGTTTGTTCGGGGGAATGTTACGGAGGTGTGGAGTGGCAGTGGAGGGGTGGGGGGTGCTCAGTGTGATGAGGCGGAGGTTCGGTGAGGGTCGGCGAGCCGTGTGGGTTGCTGAGGTGATGGGAGCGGCTCGCCGGAGGGTGGTCGGAGGCGAAGGGGGTGAAGGTGGTCAGGGTCGGTAGAGGGCTTAATTGAATAAATTGAAAGCGGGGAAAGAAAGAGGAGGAGAAGGGGAGTAGCTCTAGCTTACTTGCAGGGACGAAGGGGGAGGAACAGGGCGACAGTCGTATCGACTGTCGCCGGAGAAGACGATGCTCAGGGAAAGGGGCGGCGGCGAGCAGAGAGCCGGAGAGGCGCCAGCTGGGTGCGGCGTGGCGCGGGAAGAGCAGGGGAGGAAATCTCTGCTGCTGGTATTGCGGCAGAGCGAAGAGGTGGAGGGGGAGGAAACCGCCGGAGCTGGTGAGCGTCTGCCGGAGAAAGAAGAGAAGGAAGTTGGGGATTTTCTCCGTCAGATCCAGGCTGCTCTGGTCGGTGGAGCAGCGGGGGGTATTTATAGGGATGAAACAGGGAGGAAGGCGGAGGGAGACGACGTGTCTCCCTCGCCGGAGAATGGTCGGAAACACGAACCCATACCGTCCGTGCGTTCACACGGCCGGTATGGTGGGCTACAATGACCAGGGGGTGCCCCTGCGACGGCTGACGACGCAGGGCACCCCCGGTTTACTTGCTAGGTCTCCCACCTCACCCTGCGCGGCGCCATGCTCCGCGCAAGGTCGCCGGAGCATGGTGCTGGCAGGTTTTTGCAGGAGGGACCTGATTGCAAAGAACGAAGGAGAGTTAGGGGCCAAAATGCGAGGGTTCAAAAGTTGAGGGCCAAAGAGTAAATATATGAGGACCAAAGTGTAAAGTCGGTCAAGGAGGTTTCTTCTTAGGCTCAAGTTTTTATACATGACTAATTAGGACCTAAGGAATCTGATGGTGAATTTCATTTTCATATTAAACCTTGTTTGACCGGTCAATTTGCGCAAAAACCCAAATTAAGTTATTAATTGGGCATGGTTCTCAATGTAGGTCAAAATGGGTTCTAAAGGCCAAATTGAAGGTTCTAAACCCTAGAGATTATTTTTCTATGAATTTTAGAGGGTTTATTCTATTTTTACTTTGCCTCGAACCTTGTGAATTGAAGTGGGTTGTTCTAGGGTTACAGATTTATCATTTAGTTTCTTGGAATTGCTGTAGCCCTTGCTAGATCATTTCATCCCACTTTTACTCTTATTAAGCTGCTTTGACCTATGTTTGGGCCCTGAATTACCCTGTATGCAGATTATACTGGTGAAATTGCATTTTTACCCCTTATGACTTGTTTTCTCCTTAAACTCAGAATTCTCTGAGTTAAGCCTTTCCTTGAGTTATGTAGGAGCTTTTATCCTTTGTATTGGGTCAAAATGAGCTAGTTATGGCTCATGATGAGGTTCTCATCAAGTAGCAAGAGCAATAGTAGGGAAACTCCTCAACCGTCCTTCTCTTCTCTGGTACCCTCTTCTTACTGCTGGGTTCCTTCCGACAGTAAGGCAAGCGTTGTAGACCCTGTCTTTCCCTTACAACGGGGTGTAGGAAGGTCCTTAGATCGTTGATGATGGAGTTCTAAAGCAAGGACCTTATGGAAAGGAGTTTGGAAATTCGTTTTTGATGATATAATCAAATTAGAATTTTCATTACTGTTTTGGGGTGTGTACTCCCCCTATTGATGCATGTTTTTGGGGTGTGTATTCCCCTTGAATTGTTGATCGTGTGTAAGTGGAGTTTTTTGGGGTGCGTATTCCCCGTTTGGTGCATATTTTTTAGGTGTGTATTCCTTATTTTTGTCAGACTTCAGATCTATGTTTGAAGGTGTTTTTGGTTGGTTATCACTATGGCCAAATCTTCGTCAAAATCCAGAGTTACATCAGAACAAACTAGAGACAATGTAGCCTACAAGAACCTATTCTTTGCACCTATTTTGAAGCTTGATGAGACCAATTACCCCCATTGGTCTCAGACTTTTCCTGTGACTGTGGAAGGATATGAGAAGTAACATGTTCTCATAGAAGCATCACTAGAGCAGAAGATAGGTAAATATGCAACCTGGAATAGAGATGATGCCATGGTAAGGGCATGGATACTGAACATTGTTATACCTGGCATTGGAGATGAAGTCATTTATTACAAGATGGCCAAGGAGCTGTAGAATGGTCTGAAGGTTGCTTATTCTCATGAACTCAACTCCACCAAGGTCTTTCAGATTCATTATGATCTTTGTCACTTGAAGTAGGAATCCACAAGTCTCTCGCAGTACTATTCCACCATGAAGGGACTCTTGGAGAAATACAATGCACATAAGCCTATGTGTACCTCAGCCACATGTAGGGATCAAAGGAAGGAGTTCTTTGCACATATGTTTCTGCAGGGCTCAATGAAAGTTGTTTCACTACACGCTCACAGATTTTGACACTATCTGATCTTTCTCCTATTCAGGAGATATACAGGAGACTTAGCAAGTTGCAGATCCAATCTATGCTAGAGGGTGCTACTAGTAACACCTCCTCTGATCATGTAGCTGTGAGTACTTGTGGAGGACGGACAGGCATCTTTAGAGGCAAAGGTAGGGGGCATGCTGATGGTGGTCATGGCAAGCCCACCTATTCTTATTGTAGGAGACTTGGCCACATTGCGGCTAAGTGTTGCAACAAACTTGGACGACCTGGATGATGGATGTAGAACATTTGCGCTTCTGCTCGAGTGCTCTGGATGGATTGATGGTGATTTGGAGGCTGGTATCCCCTTTTGATGGATCATTGCCTGAACGACCGCCCCAAAGAGTAGCTTCTAGATTGGGGAAGCTGGGAATTAGGGGCCTACCACTGCATCTATGATCAAAAGACAACTATGATAGCAGGGTTTGCTACATTGGCTGAAGATGTTGAGATTGGATTGCTGGAGGGTTATGATCGTGTACTGAATGTTTGGGTTGATGTATTCAAAGCTGGTTCTGTGCCAGAGAAGCTTATCCTCCACTGTGGGGGGAGTTCATGGCTATTGATTTTGAGTTTCATAATGGATAGTACGTATAGGGGACTCAATCAAAACAATGCATCTTATGCGGAGGTTGTAAAGCCTGAGGCAGCCTCACAACAGCCAGGATGTGAGACCCCTGATGAGGAGCCTGAGCCTAAAAAATGCAAGGATCATCACTGTACAGAGGAAATGGAGGAAGGGATGGAAGTGACATTGATAGAAGAAGGTGTGGCAGAGGAAATGAATGCTGTTATACCAAGGGCAGATACATCAGATCAGTGTGTTTTGCAAGAGATTCCTGTAAATTCCTTGTGCCTGCAACCCAGCTTGTAGCAGTAGAAGGGTTGAAATTTTGTGCAGGGACAGTATCCAGGACTAGCATGGGTAGATCTCCGTATAAGCTCAAACAGAGGCAACAAAGCACAACATTGAAACATGATGAAAATGCCATTGTGGTTGTGATGAGGGTTGGCAGAGCCCCGAATCCCAAAAAGGGGGGCACCTAAGAAACTTAATGAGGATCCTCTCTTGGAACGTGTGTGGGCTGCGCGACAAAAGCCGGAGGGCTTCCCTTCTGAGATATATGAGAGAATGGGAGATAGATTGTGCCATTATTCAAGAGACGCACATAGAAAGTGAGGAAGATAGGGCTTGGGCGGATATGAAGGTTGGTGGTGCGAATGACTGTGTGATGCTTAATTCACATGGTAGGTCTGGGGGTATTGTTATGTGGTGGAGGGAAAAATGTTCTGCAAATGGTGGAGGTCTCTGTAGCTAGACATGCTGACTTGTAAATTTGAAATGATTCAGGGGGGGAGTAACCTCTACATTACAGGAGTCTACGGCCCTTGTGATGCCTATACGAGGTAGGAGTTGTCGGATGATTGGAGTGAAGCTGCTGGTTTCATGAATGGGGCTGCATGGGTTGTGGGAGGAGACTTTAATTGTGTTCTGACGGGAAGGGACAGACCGAATGGCATCCACTGGGTTCCAACTGATGGTTCATATACTAGGCTTGAGTGAATATCCCTCCTTTGGAACTGAATTCACCTAGAGAAATGGTAGTGGCCTCATGTCAAAAATTTATAGATTCTTTGATAATGCTGGGCTGGTGGATATGTTTCAATTATCCTCTGTGTGTGGGCTGGAATGTCCCTTTTCTGATCACACGCCCTTGGTTTGGGATAGTGGGGAACAAGTGCTTGTTGGCTCTTATTTCAAATTTAAAAAATCTTGGTTGAGAGAATGGGATTCCGTGAGATGCTTGAAGGCTAGGGGAGGCCAAACATGTAGATGGATCGGCCACTATCAAGCTGACTGCTATGCGAACAATATTAAAGGAATACGGGACTGCAATGTCTGTTGTGAGACATTAGAGGCGCAATGAGGCACTACTGGAAATCCAAGGCCTTGATGAAAAAGAAGCAACTGCACCTCTAATTGACCAGGAGCTCAAAACTAGAAGAATGTGGCAGGATGTGGTGGCTGAGGAAGATTTAAAATTGGAGATGGATTGGAGGGAATGTTCCAGACAACTTTGGCTTAAAGAGGGGATGCCAATACCAAATTCTTTCACTTGGCTGCCAGATCTCGTAGAAGGATCAACTTAATTTCATCCATACTCAAGGACGGTAAGAGAATCTCATCTATGCCAGATATTAGAGCCGAGGCCATCAAGTATTTTAGAGACTCGTCACGGGCAACAGGGAGAGGTTAATGGAGAATGGCGGCGAGTGATTCACCTAAAGTCTCTGGGGTGCAAGTATCTAGTTTGAAAGCAACCATCACTGAGAAAGAAACAATGGCTGCCATTAAAGACTTAAATAATGAAGGTTCTCCTGGTCCTAATGGTATCTAAGTTTTTTTCTATAAAGAGATGTGGAGTGTGGTTGGTAAAGAAGTGATGGATGTTATTAGGGAATTTGAGGGGGGGAAATTCTAGCTTTGATAAGATCAATAGATCCTTTCTTTTCTTGCTGCCAAAGACACAAGGTGTAGAGAAATTCTAGGACTTCAGACCCATAGCTCTCTTGAACTCTACTTATTTGATGGTGAGCAAAATCTTGGCAAATAGGCTACGGCCCATCCAGCAAGATTTGATTCATCTAGTCCAATTTGCATTCCTCCCTAATAGATCCTTACAAGAGTCTTTCATCATGGCCCAGGAGATGGTGTGTGGTTGGCAAAAAAGGAAATGTAAAGCCTTTATGTGGAAAGTTGATTTCTGTAAGGCATATAATTCTATTTCGTGGCCCTATTTGTGGGAGGTTTTCAAGAGAAGAGGATTTCCCCCTCTCTGGATTCAATGGATGAAAAGGTGCATCACTACTACTTTTTTCACTCCTTTGATCAATTGGAAGCCTTGTGGGGCCTGGATTCAACCGTAGTGTGGGGTGAGACAAGGATGTCCTTTTGCCCCTTTGGTTTTTAACCTTGCTGTTGATGGTCTAGTGAGATATGCTTGCAAACTTTCTAAGGCGGGCATTATCAGAGGATACTCTCTTTCTAACAGGAGAGACATAACTCCTATTCTCTAGTATGCGGATGATATGGTCTTTTTTGTGGAAGGGTCAGAGGGTGAAGCCCGTTCACTTGGTCATATGGTTAATATCTTTGGTGACATTTCAGGTCTAAAATTAAATAGGGAGAAGTACAATCTAGTATGCTTTGGTCTAAATGAGTAAGAAGAAGAATCTATTTCAATTATTTTGGGGACTCCACGCACCAACCTTCCCATCAGATACTCGTGGCTGCCTCTAAGATACTCAAAAATGAAAAAATGTGACTGGAACAATCTTTTTGATAAAATTTCAGTCAAGTTGGCAGGATGGAATAGCAGGTTCTTATCTAAGGGTGGCAGACTCATCTTACTGAACTTTGTTATTACCTCGATCCCCATTTTCTACTTCTCCCTCTTCAAAGCTCCGAAATCTATCTGGAAGTGCATGGATTTATTGTGAAAGAGGTTCTTCTAGAAAGGTGCCAAGCATGAAGGTAGATATATGCAGCCTTTGAAGTGGGAGCAAATCTGCTGGCCTAAGGAAAGTGGTGGATTAGGAATCAAAGCTTTGAAAGAGTTTAATGAAGCATTATTGATCAAATGGGCAATAAAAGTTCTGAAGGGTGAAGAGAAGCCATGGACCTAGAAAGAGTTTGCTGTTAATTGAACGAAGCTGAGTCCATCAGGGAGGGCACCTTGCCATGGGAAGAAAGAATGAACATGATTTCAGACCTGGAAAGATTCAAACCCAAACCTGGAGTGGAAGATAGCTATGTTTGGGATGGAATATATATAGTTCAGCATGCTAATGGAAAGATTATGGAAGATGGCAGAGGTTGGGGTTATGATCACATTGATAAAAAAATCTGGCTCTTGAAGATCCCCCTCAAGGTACAAATTTTTCTTTGGCTTTGCAGAAGGGAGGGCTTGATAACAGGGGATCTAAGGCATAAAAGAATGCACACTGACAGTCTTAGCCACATTTTTTCTTGTTGCTTGATTACTGATGTAATATGGAGGAGGATTTGTCAGGAACCACTACCCCCATGGGATTCATTATGGCACAATTTTTTAATTTTGGAGAGACTGCACTTGCGCATGGCTGCAACACTTTGGTGCGTGTGGAGGGCAAGAAATGAGAGGTTATTTCAGGAGAGACCAGTATGCTGTGAGCAAATTGTAAATGAGTGCTGGTCCCTTATACATAGATGGGGATCTGATTTGTAATTTTTTATTTACCTCTTTATCAATAAAATGTCCTCCCGGATTGCTATCGTAACACGATAGCTTTCCTTTTAGTTTCAAAAAAAAAAAAAACTTGGATGACCTGCAGTTGCCAATCATGCTTCTGTGACTACACCTCTAGCCGTGTCTACTGAGGTAGTGACCGTTACAGAGGAAGACTATGATGTAGTTGTACAACATCTAGCCCAGTTGACTCATAAGCTATCTCAGTCCTCAGGCACAACTGCTTATGCATCTGCATCAGGTATGAATTGCTCACGGTTGGTTGATTCAAGTGCTTCAGATCATTTGATAGTGAATTCCCAATGTTTTGGGAATATGTAGAAGATACCACAGGATCACTTAGTGCTGCTTGCAGATGGTAGGCATGCCCCATCTGTGGTAAGGGAGGGGTTTCAGTTACTCCTACCATGCATATCTCTGATTTTTACTATGTGCCTAACATGGGAATGCAGTAGTTATCTGTTAATACTATTACTAAGCAATTGATTGTCGTGCTATTTTTTATGTGGTTGGATGTACGTTTCAAGACTGCATGACAGGGAGGACGATTGATGGTGGCCATGAGGAGGGGAGTGTATATTGGCTGGTTTAGAGTCTTCTTGCTGTAGCTTGTCAGACGAGTACTACTCCGAGGAGTGCCTTGCAGTGGCACAGACGACTAGGCCATCCTTCATTGGACAAGCTACACTAGATCATCCCCCATCTTTCTCCTGCCATGAAGATTCAGTGTGATACCTGTCAGTTGGGGAAGCATCATCATGCTAGTTTTCTAGCCTCTACCCAGTCTAGTAGTTCTGCTTACTTTGATTTATTACATTGTGATGTCTGGGGTCCTAGCCGTGTGGTAGACTGACAAAGTTATCTTATTATTTATTATTTGTGGACGATTTCTCCCATTTGTCATGGACTTTTTTGATGAGGAATAAATCAGAGGTTGGATCCATTATTCAGCAGTTTCTGTTGTTTGTGAAAACTCAGTTTAGTGTGTGCATTAAGAAGATCAGAACTGATAATGCTTTAGAATTCTATATTAAGAATTTGGCTAACTTGTTTGGGTCACTTGGAATTGTGCATCAGACATTGTGTCATCACACCTCACAACAAAGCGGGATTGTTGAAAGAAAACACCATCATATTTTGGATACAGCTAGAGACTTGCTTATCCAGAATAGTGCTCCACATACTTACTGGGAGATGTGGTTCTTACTGCCTGTTATCTTATTAATTGGCTTCCTTTCTCTGTGCTTCATAAGAAGATCCCATGGAACATTCTATATCCTGAGTCAAATTTGTTTCTTGTGCCGCCAAAGAGTTTTTGTTGTGTGGCATTTGTACACCTCCTTAGGCCTAGTCGTGACAAATAGGCTCCAAGGGCGGTTAAGTGAGTATTTCTTGGTTATTCACGCACTCAGAAAGGATATAGGTGTTTTGACCTTATACACTAGAGGCACTATGTTAGTGCGGATGTGACTTTCCATAAGTCAATTCCATACTTTTCCACCTTAGGTCATTAGTTGAAAGAGGTTGAGATGGTTGTGCTAATGCCTGAACCTCCTGTAGCCATGGAGGATTTTTCTCAGAGTCGTGGTGTACCTACTATAGAGTAGACTATAGGCACATTCAGAGTTATACCACCTGATGATAAGAACTTTAAGTGTATTACATATCAGCTTCCTATCACTTAAAGAGAGAAAATACACCCCCTCCTCCTCAGTCCCTACTAGGCCACCATCATCCTCTCCCACTCAGGTATATGTTGAGGGTACTGACAATCCTTCTCCTAATGTTGTGTCTTCAGGTTCTCTTTCTATGCCCACAGATGAGGATATCCCCATTGCTATCAGGAAGGCTCCATGATCTTGTGCCCAGTATCGTGTTGTTGGGAGTGTTGTTTTTGCTGATTCTCTGGTTCGGAGTTTCATGCATTCACCGCTATAGTTTCTAGAGCTGAAATCCCTACCTCGTGCCAGCAGGCTCTATTACATCCACACTGGAAGGCAGTTATGGAAGAGGAGATGTCTGCTCTTACAGACAGAGGCCTTGGGAGGTGTCTACTCTACCGTCTAGCGCCTACCTTGTTGGAGCCAGATGGATCTTTGCCTTGAAATACAACCCAGATGGGTCTATTTCTCGATATAAAGCCCGCCATGTGGCCAAAGGATTCACCTAAACTTGTGGGGTGGATTTCTTTGACACGTTCGTCCTAGTTGCGTAGCTCTCCACTATTCATATACTAGTCTTTGTTGTAGCTCATTATGGTTGGCATCTACATTAGCTGGATGTTAAAAATGCATTCCTATATGAAGATTTGTAAGAGGAGATATATATGCAGCAGCCCCCTGGATTTGAGGTTCAAGGGGAGTGTGCATGCAGACTTCATAAGGCCATTTATGATCTTAAGTAGAGCCCCCAAGGCTAGTTTTAGTGCCTGTCTGAGGCGTTATCTGTTATTGAGATGTAGAGGTCTTCGTGTAACCATTCACTATTTGTGAGGAAGACCAATAGTGGTACAGTGGCTTTACTTGTGCATGTAGATGACCTTATCCTCATAGGTGACGATACATATGGCATTTCTCAAGTGGAGGAGTACTTGGCATGCCAGCTTGTCATGAAAGACCTTGGGAACCTAAGATATTTTTTAGGCATTGAGATTGCCACAAGTTAGCAAGGGATAATTATGTCACAAAGAAAGTATGCTCTTGATATTCTTCAGGAGACAGGCATGCTATGACCCAAGAATGCCAATATTCCTATGGTTCCTAAAGTTCATCTGTTTGATGATACAATGAAGCTGAAGGACAAGAAGGCATATCGATAACTAATGGAGAAATTATTATATCTGACCATCACTAGGCCAGATATTAGTCTTGAAGTGGGTAAGCTAAGTCAGTTCTTAGACAAACCCACTGTGTTCATTGCCAGGGTGTGATGTAGGTGTTAAGGTACATCAAGGGATGTCCAGGTAGAGGCATTCTATTTCAGAAGGCTCCTATGTCTATTATTGCCTACTTAGACGCAGATTATGCAGGAGATGTTGGAGACAGAAGGTCTACCACTGGCTTCTAAACTTTTGTAGCCAAGAACTTGGTGACCTGAAGGAGCAAGAAACAAAGTGTAGTTTCACACTCTAGTGCTGAGTCTGAGTACCAGGCCATGGCACATACTGTAGCGGAGATGATACGGATAAGATCTTTGTTACAAGATCTTCATGTTACTATTCAGGAACCAATGGAGATATTTTGTTGCAACTGGACAGCAACATACATTACAAACAATCCCATGTTCCACAAGAGAATAAAACATGTGGAAGTGAATTATCATTACACCAAGTGTTTGATTCAGCAAGGTCTACTTTGTACTACCTATCTTACCTCTTCAGACCAGACTGTTGACATGTTTACCAAGCTGCTACCTCACCCTCATTTTGAGAAGTGTAGAAACAAGCTGAGCATGGTGAATATATATGCTCCAGCTTGAGGGGGAGTGTTGAGTTATGTTATATTGTAAGGGGCGTTATGTCCATTTTATTATTTTGTTAGGTTTATGTTGAAACTTTTCCCTCACCTCTCTCTATATAAAGAGGTGTAGGGATGACTTGGTAATTAAGAAAAATCATTTTCTTCAACTAATACACATTCTTGTATGGTGGTTTATCTGAGGTGGTGTACATGAGACAGCCATCAGGGTAAAGTAGTCAGGAGGAGCTTGTTTGTCACTTGAGGAAGGCTATATATAGTTTAAAGCAGAGTTTGCATGCTTGGTTCGAGAGGCTTAGCTTTGAGATTAAGAAGATTAGATTCCAGCATCTAGTTCAGACCATTCTATCTTCATCAGAAAGACAAGGTATGGTGATCATGATCAGGTTGTTATCCTTGCTGTTTATGTAGATGACATGATCCATACTGGTGATGATAAGGATGGGATTATCCAAACCAAGTCCATTTTATAGTCCACGTTTGTTACCAAAAACTTGGGCAATCTTTGATATTTTCTGGGGAATGAAGCAGTTCAACAGGTGATGAAGACACATCCATTTAGGTTAAAATGGCTATTTATGCATATTCCTAGGCTTAGATTTGCATTCCATATTATAAATATTGCATAGCATGCATCATTTTGCATTTAGAGTAGCTGTGTATATTTTAGGTTAATTGCATCCTTTTTGTGGTCAGGAGAGAAGGATATTTATTTTGGAGCCTTGGATTGACGATCTGACCATATGAATCTAATAAGAATGATGATCGGAGTCCAATACCTCCGAAATCGCCTTGATTGGAGTCCTGTAGCGCCATATGCAGTCTGAGGAAGATCTATGGCCAAGGGACTAGGTGACGTAATTTAGAGCTTTAAATGAAAAATCCGACCATGCAGATGGATTTAGGTTGATGATTGCAGCCCAATGGCATGAAAATCGACTCAATCTAACCTCTATAGCAGCTCCTACAACGGAAAGAAGATAGACGACCCAGATCGCGCCATGTGGAGCAACTTAGACTGCCCATGCACATGCACGTGCCATCGCATGCGTGCGGGGAGGCATGCACGTGCAGCAGCGGTTGCGCACGCGGGTGCGTAGTGTGCGCCAGTGTAGCAGCAGCGTGGGCGCATAGCCTGTCTTCAGCAACGTTTGCTATGGATCTTCAGCGACGTTTATGACCATCACTAAATGTCTTATATACGAATTTGATTCTTTCCACCGCTATAAAAGGACCCCTACCCCTCCCATATTTCTTCATCTCTTCCTTTCTTCCTCTCACCACCTCCAAGGCTCTAGAGAGAGCTTGTCCCAAGCCCGGGATTCTCCTCTAGAGTAGAAAACAAATATTTGTTCCCGCCACTCATCCCCCTTCGTGGAGCTTCCCGTGGCCGTCTTCTCACCTCCCTTCAGGAAGAAGATCCTCGCGGCGACGCCGTCTTGCCCCGCCCTCCGTTTTCCAGCTCTGTCCTAATTTGTTCCATTCCTCACCACCTTCCTCCAAACGACATCAGAGTGAGTCTCCTCCAAGTGACCGTCAAGGGGGATTTCTCTCACCTATCTCTATCTTTATTGCTTTCGTAGTATAGTTTTCCTGCTTTCCTAGTTGTAATAAACATTTCATTATAAAAATACATGATTGTTTCTGTCTCTTTATGTCTCTCTCTTTTTATTTTGCAAGTAGATTAGCTAGATTTCATAGACCTGATCTCTTGCCCTATAAAAATACCAAAAATTAGAAAAGGAAAAAATGACAAAAAGAAATAAAAAGTGAAACACGGATTTTCAAAACCAAATGTTTGCCTCCCCGTGTTCAACTCAGGACTCACATTTCGAGTTTCGGTTATAAATTTTTTTTGATCGACAAATTTTCTCAAGAATCGAACTACAATGACAGGTTTTCCAAATCCAATCCTTTTTGCATGCGAATCTCTGACGTCATCATTTTGGCACTGTTGCTGGGGAGGTAATGCTCTTTGATTTTTTTTTCGTGTTTTTTTGCCTTACCTAACTTTTATCTTACTTTTTATCTGATCTCACTATGATTGCAGGTACTCATCCGAGGTGGGCCAGAGTGGTTAGATCGGAGAAAAGTGCAGGTCAAAGTTTTGTAAGTGTACCCCCACCACCCCCACCCTAGTTTTCATTCCATAACCTAATAACTCAAACCCAAATCAACCTAGGTGCTTGCATAAACCCTAGGGTAGATTTTGGTTGTTTGATTGTCATTCCACTCACCTCACCCACCCACATATATAAAAATATAAAAATATATTCTTCTTTTTGTGGGATTTAACTGAAAGCTACACACTTAACATCCACAACTTCTTATCCTAAGGCACACAATCACTTTGATTCTACTACTTAACCGGGATTTGACCTGTGGACCTAGTACACTTCAACTCAATACACACAAGTGAGTAGAAAACTAAGTGGTGCAACAGACCAATTGATTGAGTTGTTTTGGCTGCACCATTCAATTTAAAATTGATCCATCAAGTAGCTTGCCTCTTAGGGTTGATTTTTAGGGCTGAACCAGGCACTCCACATTTTTTTTTTGATTTCTAAAGGAATATATATCACCAGTGCTTTCAAAACTTGGAGTGTTCTACTAAACTTTAATTGAATACACCTAAAGATTAAACCCTAAAAGTTACTAAACAAGGTTGAACCCTAAAAGATGCATCATCAAATAACCTTGTTTGCAAACCTTGGTTGTGCACGCACACACATTTGAATTGATCATTAAGGGCACAACCCATCTAAAGGGCCCATCATATTCCAAGAGCACAATCATCCCAAGCTTAATTAAAATTGAGTAGACATTGGCCTTAAGGATTGATTCTCTATTCGGAGCTCAGATTGAGATTTTTTTTCGATTAATCTGCTTCTGCTGGTGCATCTGATGTTTAGCTAGGGGAGTAGCATCAAACAACTGCGGCTGGTGGGTACACTAGGAATCGGAGGCTCAAGCCAAAGAACCTTCTCCCCAGCCCCTCCTTCTAACTGGTTGGATTGACTGGATAGAAGTAGACCAAATCATTATAATCTCAAGATGTGTCTTGGGAGTCTGTAGGTCTTTAGGCTAACCCACCTAAGGACAAGGTTGATTGCTTGTATTGCAGGGCTCCTTTCTGTCTTCTTATTTCCCTCCTATTCTACCATGTATCCGAAACATCGTACACTCATTTCACATCCTATCCTCCTACCATTACTTATCCCCAAGATGATTACTATCCCGACTTGACTTGTAATTACCCATCCACTAGTCGGGATAATTTTGATTGAGGATATGAATCCGGACCTCAGTATCCAGGGCCTAACCCTGGACAACAAGACTATGATTACTATCCTTCCCAGAGCTATAATGATTATAGATTTCCATCCTTTGATGATCAAACCAACCCGATCCACAATCAGGAATGATATGATGATTATAACATCTACCCTCTCCAGTATTCCACTGAATATAGGTCACCTCCATTTTTTGAACAACTCAAGATGACCTGCAATTAGGGAGGGACCTGAGAACCTTGATATCTTGACTCCCCTAGATTTAACTCAAACCCACCCAAACCTGAACTGAACCAGTTGGTTTAGGTGAACCAGATCTAGGATAGGGTGTTGGCTAATTTGAGGAACACTAAACAATCTTTAGAAGCTCAGCCAATACCATGCACTGAAGCATTGGAGCCTATGATCAAAATGATTGATGAACTTAATAGTTCTCTATTGGATTTGCTCTAAAATGTTAGGGATAGGGGCCTGGGTGAGTTTTTACTTGGAAAATTTTCGAGGTTGAGGATGAAATTTGTGGTTGCCCTAGTCCAATCTTGGAATGATTCTCAAGATGAACCCCCTTTAGGAGAGCTAATGTTTGAACCTGCTCAGGTGCCTATCGGGGGGGATACATTTTATGAGATCAGGGATGACTAGGTTAGGCTAGAGCAACCCATTGAGGATGAACCAATTGATTCACCCGAGATCCTCAAGCCAAGGAGCGAGGAAAAATATGTCTCCTTGAACCAGGAAATGACAATCGATTTTGAGACATATATAAATGAGGATCATGAATTCTTTGACTTTGAGAGAGAAGAATCTATTAGTGAAGTCTCACTTGAGCGTAAGGAAGATAATTTTAGTGAGACAAATGGGCTTGAGGAATCTGACGAACTATTTGATAGCCCAATTATTGAAGATTTGGATTTGGTTGGGGCTAACTTGGAGGATTCGAATCCTCATTTACTAGAAGATTCAATCAATAGCCCCATTCCTCAACCACACCCTAAAGGGATTGATTTTGATTTGGAAATCATTGTACCCAAGTCAATTCTGAGTCAGCCACGATTTCTGGACTTGGGCAAATCATATGGGGTGAATGATATGCTAGAGGTCCTAGAGCCCAAACACTTGATGTTGGAGGATAGGAAGTGGGAAACAAAAATCTGGGAAGCTACTTCTGAGGGAACTATGAGTTTGAATCTAAGGGTTCCTATTGACTTAAAACCACCTACTTTTTACCAGGACCGTTATGATATCTTTGAGGTGCAACCCAAGCTCAAAATAACTGATTATTTTTCTGAGCTGAACGTTAAGTGGACATCCGCACCTATTGAACCATCTTTACCCGTTGTTCGACACTTTGGTCTTGGGTTGCACACCAGCAAACCACAAGCCCAGCCCCATAAATACAACAATCATTGATTCTGGGTGATTTTCATCCAGAACCTTAGAACCACTTGACCCTGTGCGCTGAATCGGGTTTTAAAAGTATTGCGTTGTAGTACAGCCGAGAAAGCGTTCAAAACAGATATAATTTTATTACTTGAAAAGATTTCTGAGGTCGAACATAGGGAGCAAATTGGTATTTAGAAATCAAGATCACAATTTAAACTTGAAAGAAATTCTAATAGTAGCAGTATCAGAGTGCAAAAATATGGGAGTAAAATGGTGATATAGATCACCAAATACTCCTACAATATCACCAAATGATTCAATGTAAATATGTAATGGAGGCTAGAATCTGTCGTCTAAAGCTTTTTCTCTTTCTCTTCTCTGTCTTCTCCTTCCTTCTTCTTTGGCTTCTATCTTCCTTTGCCTTCCTTCTACCCTCACGATCCTTCTCTTTTGCTTCTCTATCTCTTTCTTTGTGCTCTGGCTTCTGCCCTTCTTCCTCTGATCTCTTTCTCTGATTTCTCTTTTCTTCTTCTTCTCTTCTTCCTTCAGCTTCTTTCTTCTTCTCTTTCTCTGCCTTCTCTTCTTCCTCTTCTGGCCTTGGCTTCAGCTCCTGCCTTAGCCTTCTTCTGCCTTAGCTTCTCCTTCAGCTTTCTCTTCTTCTACCTTCTGGCTGCAGCTAGGTGTTGGCCTGTAGAACCTATAGCAAAACCTACCCCTACCTGTGCGCAACTCTCTTCTCTTTTCTCTCTTAGGATACACTCTCCCAAAGCCACACAGTCTGTAACGAGCGCGTGCCCCAGACGTCTTTTAAGACGTCTGGGAGGTGGCCCAGACGTCTGTAAGGACGTCTGGGATCACATCCGGACGTCTGACCAGACGTCCGGGATAGTTTACAGACGTCTGGCGAACAGTTATGCTCGCACGGGATATTCGTCTGCGCGCCTGTGCGCGCAGACCTGCGATCCTGCATCTTCTCTGCGGCTGCAGGCGACTGCGACCGTCTCTCTCTCCTCTCCGCGCGACGTTAAAAGGGGGGGCGCGCCTCCCCTCCCGTCTCCACCATCTTCCTCCTTCTCTCCTGCCTGTGCGCGAGAGCGAGCGGACGCGAGGGCGCAGCGGCAGCGGCGGCCGCAGTAGGCGCGGAGGAGCTGCGGCGTGCGAGGGCGGGGCTCTGCCGTGAGGGCGAGCTCGCCGGGAGCGGCTTGGCCAGCCGGCGGAGGGTGCAGGGGGCGCAGAGCGTCGCGGAGAAGGACCTGCTGCGGGCGGAGCAGCGGACGCGCAAGGAGCGACGCGGGCGGCGTCGCGAGCGGAGGCCGAGCAAGGTTCTGGTTCTGGAAAAATTTCCAGAATCAGACGTCTGGATTGATATCCAGACGGCAAGGTCGACGTCTGTGAGATCATACAGACGTCTGAAAGGTGAGTTTCCGCTTTCTCCTTCTTTTTGTCGACTGACCGTACTGAGGGAGGAGGGTTGGCTGTGCGCAGGTGTTCGGATTCGTCATCCTTTGCGAATCAGACGTCTGGAAGTTGTACCAGACGGCGGGAGTGACCTCCAGACGTCCGGAGAGACCATCGGACGTCTGGGATCTAGGAGAGACGTCCCCACGGACTTCTGGACGTCCGGGGAACCAAGCCGAACAGGTAATTCTCTGATCCACCATTTAAGACGTCTGGAAGGAGTTCCAGACGTCTGATTTTGCATAGTATCGTCTTTCTCGACCCGTTTAGGGCCCGTTTGGGCTCCGTTTTCCGCGATTCGAGTTGCGTTCGTTTCAGAATTTATTCCTCTACCCGCCTACAGTAGCTATACACTATTTTGAGACACTCCTTGTGTTTGATCCTTGTGATAGGACCTCGTTCGGTTGCAGTCTTGAGAGTCGCGGAGGCGCGCGGGATTCCCGACCACGCCCCCATTACTCCCGTTGTACCTGGTAGAGTGGTTTTAAGTATTAATAAAATCTGTTAAAGTATGGAACCATAACTAGAACCTAGGGCATTGCATGAATCCTAGGAATGAGAAATATATGGAATGATAGCTCCTAGGTGTTGCATGAATCCTAGGGCCGGAAAACTAGATTGTATGATAGATCCTAGGATATGGCATGAATCCTAGGATGGAAAAACTAGTGGAATGTATATTACTGCAGTCTTGGAAAAATGGAAAGGAATATATAAGCTGCCTGTGAATTTAATTAACAGCTGCCTGTTATGAACAAAGAAACATGTTTGAGATCATGGAAATTGAGAACGTGAATCTGGAAAGTGAAACATATGATGTTCTGAGATAAAGAGCTGGAACCCTACGGGGAATTAGGAGTGGAACTCCTGGAAAGAAAAGGAATGGAACTGAGATGTAGTTTGTACTGTCTCTTGGGTACGCAGTACCAAGGGAAGTACCTGTACCTGTTTTAGTGCAGAGTGGGGCCAGCCGCCCCAAGGACCCGGGGTTAGGCTTGGCCGCTCTGTACCGACTTGTTGGCCCTCGTGTACGTAGTACCGAGGAGAGCTAGTAGTGTTAGGAGAGTACTAGCTACCCCACGGGCCCCGGGGTTCTGCTAGCCTCCTTCACCGACTTGTTAGGCCCACTAGGGCAAACCAGGGTAGTCAGGCGAGGGTGCGCGGACTGTGGAGGGGCAAGGCCCCGGTTTGGTTACTGTGGAGGGGTTGGACCCCTGTTACTGAGAGGGCTCTGCCCTGGTTCCGTGCTGTGCTTTGGGCGCACCCGTTAACGGAAACGACTGACCGCGTGCCAGTACGGGCTAGCTACCTGTGCGTCTATCGCGCGTGCCGTAGTCACCGTTACGTCTGTCAGTGACCTTGGGGTGGTTGACTGAGGGTAGGATCACCACGGGGGACTCTCCCGGCCAGGAGAGCACCACGTGCTACTTCTACTGTTGGAAAAGACTGCAATCAAGATCGTCCCACGAGGACATTCGAGATCAAGTAAAGGATCTGAGAAGTAAATGAAATAGTGAGAAAAATTGAAAGATGTAAATAAAGGAAGTAATAGAACATAACAGCTACTGTACACTCTACTGTTGCCTTTAGTTAGTTTGCCACTCTACTCAGCGTTTTGCTGACGTGTTACACTCGTTACCTTTTTCAGGACCAGGTGTTGAGCAGCCAGGGTCGGCGGCTGCAGAGGACGCTGGGCCGAGTAGGGTCCAGTAGAGTTACTACAGCTTTGTACCTTCTTTTTGTTTCTGTTCTAGTGAGTAGTTTTGTTTCCGCTGTACCTTCTTTACCTGCAGTTTTTGTTATATGATAAATGTTGCTTTACTGTTGTGGTGGTACCTACTGTAGTAGTTTCTTTCCTTACTGCTGTACTTTCTTACTGTTAGTTATATTCATGCTGAATGTGGTTTATTTTACTGTCTTTTGGTTACTTCCTCGTTGGACGACTGGGTCTTGGGATTAGTCGAGTCGGTCCGGTTCTCGTGTCTCGTAGGGACTCGGGAATCGGGTCGTAACAAGATGGTATCAGAGCAAGGTCGTCCCGAGAAGTGAATCAACTGACTGGAAAATAACCAATTCACATGTTTATAGCTAGAGTAGCCACCACAACATATCTCTTGACTTGAGCTCTTAGAAATGTTGTTAGGTACCGTCTGTTTTGACGTTTCCGTTTTTGTTTCGCGTCTCCTTGCAGGAGATGCCTCGTCGTGGGACTGGCAAGACTGGCCGCGGGCGCGGCCGAGGGCGAGGTCGGCGAGGTGGACGTGCTGTCGTTGACGTCTCGGTGGACCAGCCACCACTCCCTGGCATCCAGGCCCAGGACCTCGCCAGACTGATACGGGATATTGTACGAGAGGAGCTCCACCCACCGCCCCGAGCACCTCCTCCTGTGGTTGCAGAGGGGGAGTCCTCTGTGGGACCACGCGACAGACGCGGAGCCGGACACGAGGGAGGGGATGGGCCCCTGCCGCCCCCACCTTCCTCCGACACTTCTGTACACGAGGCACCTTCGCCTGGAGGTGCACCAGCACCTCCCCTACAGCACCACTTCGAGCTTTTCGGACAGTTCCGGAAGCTGAAGCCCCCCTCCTTCAAGGGGGATGAGGACCCGACCGAGGTAGAGGACTGGCTTGAGCAGCTGGAGAAGATCTTCGACACCCTTCGCCCCCCGGTGGAGTGCCGCGTGGCCTTTGCCACATACCAGCTGGAGAGTGCGGCACACCGGTGGTGGAGGGCGGTCCGGGGACAGGAGAGGGACGAGCCGACGTGGGACCAGTTCGTCGCCCTCTTCTGCGAGCAGTACTTTCCCCAGACGTGGCAGGACCAGAGGAGGCGGGAGTTCCACACTCTCCGCCAAGGGACGATGACCGTGAGCGCGTACCGCACGCGTTTCTTGGAGCTGTCCCGCTTTGCAGCGACAGCGGTAGCCACTGAGGAGGAGCGCCTTTGGAGGTTCACCGAGGGGCTCCGGCCTGCGATCCGGGGGTATGTCAAACCCCTGAAGCTGCCGACGTTTTCAAGGGTGGTAGAGGCAGCCATGACTTACGAGGAGACCAACCCGTCCGCGCGAGAGACCGACGGCGGGCGGAAGAGGCCCTTTCAGCCAGACTTCTCACAGGGCCGGCGAGAACGGAGACACGTGGCGTCCGCAGGAGAGCCGTCACGTTGTGCAGGGCCATCAGTGGCCTTTGGGGGCCCTCGACAGGGGCCAGTCGCCAGCACCGGACCCCCGCCTAGCCGACAGCAGGGACTCACTGAGGGCGGGAGTCGGGTTCCCCTCTGCTACCAGTGTGGCCAGCCGGGCCACGTCAGGAGGGACTGCCCATCTAGGGCAGGAGGTCAGCAGATACTTCCCGCGCAGAGCACTGGAGGGCGCGCAGGAGGCCGCGGTTTCCAGGCGCGAGGAGGAGGACCGCAGTCGCGAGGAGGGTACCGGCCAGCACCTACCCGTCCGACGCAGAGTGTGGCTGCTTCGTCCGCACCTAGAGCTGAGGGGCGTATCAACGCCCTAACACACAGGGACGCCAGAGCTTCGGGATCCGTGGTAGCAAGTATGGTTTCAGTTTCTGGCAGACTCGTTTACACGCTTTTCGATTCCGGCGCTACGCACTCGTTTGTCGCAGACAGTTTCGCAGTTAGTTTGGACCAGGATTATACATTGTTAGAGAACCCGTTCGTAATCAGAGGTCCGAGTGGTCAGCTGTTTGTAGCTGAGGAGGTGTACACGGGTTGCGGGGTCAGCATCGGGGGACACAGCCTGCCAGCTGACCTGATTATGATACAGATGGAGGACTTTGGGGTGATCCTGGGGATGGATTGGCTGTCCGCTTACCACGCCTTGGTAGACTGCTTTGAGAGGAAGATTGTCTTCTCCATTCCGGAGTTGCCTTCCTTCGAGTTTCACGGGCAGCCAGTGGATGGAGGTTTCAGGTGCATTTCGGCACTTCGGGCGGTGAGACTTTTGAGCCAGGGGTGTGAGGGCTTCTTAGCTTGTGTGGTGGCAGAGCACAGCCCCGTGGCAGACTTCCAGAGCATCCCGGTGGTCAGAGAGTACCCCGACGTGTTTCCAGACGAGTTACCAGGACTACCGCCCGAGCGTGAGATCGAGTTTGAGATCTCACTAGTACCAGGGACCAACCCCATCTCCACCGCGCCATACAGGATGGCACCGCTTGAGCTGCGAGAGCTCAAGTCTCAGTTGTAGGACCTTTTGGAGAAGGGTTTCGTGAGGCCCAGTGCGTCTCCCTGGGGAGCCCCGGTACTGTTTGTGAAGAAGAAGGATGGGACCCTACGCCTTTGTGTGGACTACCGACAGCTGAATAGGGTCACCATCAAGAACAGATATCCGCTGCCGAGGATTGACGATTTGTTTGACCAGTTGCGGGGTGCCACGGTGTTTTCCAAGATCGACTTGAGGTCTGGATACCACCAGTTGAGGATCAGGGAGACCGACGTCTCCAAGACAGCTTTCCGCACCCGGTACGGACACTACGAGTTTTTGGTCATGCCGTTTGGGCTGACCAATGCCCCCGCTGCTTTCATGGACCTGATGAACCGGGTGTTCAGACCGTACTTGGACCAGTTTGTGGTGGTTTTCATAGATGATGTACTCATCTATTCCAGAGATCGGACGCAGCACGGACAGCACTTGCGGATGGTTCTGGACACTCTGAGACGACGCAGGCTGTACGCCAAATACAGCAAGTGCGAGTTCTGGTTGAGGGAGGTGACCTTTTTGGGTCATGTGATCTCTGGAGACGGCCTGGCGGTGGATCCCGCCAAGGTCGAGGCAGTGCTCAGGTGGGAGAGACCGCGTTCAGTCACTGAGATTCACAGTTTCCTGGGACTGGCAGGTTACTACAGACGGTTCATCAGAGGGTTTTCGCAGATTGCACGTCCTATGACACAGTTGACTCGGAAGGATGTGCCTTTCGCTTGGACAGACGCCTGTGAGGCGTGTTTTCTGGAGCTGAAGGAGAGGTTGACCTCGGCTCCCGTGCTCACCATCCCTGACAGTAGTGGCGGGTTCGTTGTGTACACGGACGCTTCCTTGCAGGGGTTAGGAGGTGTGCTCATGCAGAGGGGTCACGTGGTCGCTTACGCTTCGCGGCAACTGAAGCCCCATGAGCATACCTACCCTACCCACGATCTAGAGTTGGCAGCTGTTGTCTTCGCACTGAAGACATGGAGGCACTACTTGTACGGTGAGACCTTCGAGATTTTTACAGATCACAAGAGCCTCAGATATCTTTTTGACCAGAAGGAGCTCAACATGAGACAGAGACGTTGGTTGGAGCTCCTGAAGGACTACGACTGCAGCATCTCCTACAGGAAGGACTGGTCAGCCTGACTTTCAGAAGCTTTGTGGGCTTATAGGATCGCCCACAAAATCCAATTAGATATGTCTCCCTTCAGATTGGTGTACGGGAAGGCATGTCACCTCCTTGTCGAGTTGGAGCACAAAGCTTATTGGGCAGTACGAAACTGCAACCTAGATCTTTTTAAGGCAGGAACCCATAGAAAACTTTAAATGAGCGAGATCGATGAATTATGCCATGACGCATATGAGAACTTGCGAATTTACAAAGAGTGGGTTAAGGCCTTTCTCGACAAGCACATATTTAGAAAGATCTTCTATCATGGTCAAAAGATCCTACTCTTTGATGCCAAGCTTAAACAGTTCCCAGGAAAATTACGATCAAAATGGATCGAACCCTACCTAGTCCGACGAATCTTTGGAAAAGGAGCCATTGAGATCAGTCCACTCAGCCATGATTTCGAACCTTTCGTCGTGAATGGTTAGAGACTCAAACCATTCATTGACTTGACCGACACAAATTTGGCTGAGATATCCTTTACCCTCCATTCTCCCTGAGCTCATTGCGCCCAGTTGATGGCGTAAAACTCAGCGCTTAACGGGAGGCAACCTATCATTCTTGAAAAACTTGAAACCTTTCTTGATAGTCCTATGCTAAATTCATATTGCACTTTAGGGTTTATAGAATAGCCGACTCCACCTCAGGTACTCATACCTGAATCTAGAAATCATTCAAAACAGTCACCTTGACTTGTTTGCACACCCAAAACCTGTTCTAATGAATGATCTAAGCTGAATTCGAACCCACCTAATTTACAATGGGGACATTGCAAATCATAGGCATGGGGGGGTATGAAAGTGCAAACCACCATGAAAACTCATCTCACAAGAAAATGTTTCAACAAAAAGTCACATATCACAAAAAACACCAAAAAAATGAAAAAAACCTTGAAAAAGAACAAAAAAACTGAGGGGAGAGAAAATTTTGAGGCCATACAAATCATGAGGAGGAAAAGAGCAAAATGTCAAAAAAAAAAGGAGCACAAAATGAAAAAAGAAAAAAAGAGAAAGTCATTAGTAAGAAATTAAGGGATTAACCAAAGTTCTAGACCTAATCAAGAAAAAGATAAATGAACGAAAAAGTGCTAATGAGACACAAAAGAGATTAGTAGGAACGCTGATCTTAGGACTCTTGGGCTAGACTCTTAGGCTTAAAAATTCAAGTATCCGCTAAGATCTGGATAGTCCTCAAGAGGTTGAGGAAAATGCGAAGCTTAAGTATTAGGTCTAAGGCTTAGGGTGTATTCGGCCTCATTAACTGACCTTTGATTTGCGGGACTCGATAACCTAAGCACCCCAATCCACACATAGTCTGGTTCAGTGTGCATAACTATCAAAATCACGTAAAAGCGTTTAAATGCTCTGAAAAAAGTCATCTAGATTAGGAGCGGCCAATCAACACAAGTTGATTTGGATGAGTTCCCGGCCTGGAGAGGCGGGAAAATTCCCTTTGAAGATGCATAATAACATATCATCTCCTCAGTGCTCATCTCTTAGGATATTTACATATCCTACCGGGGGCATGTAAGCACCCTATGCTGGCTCAGATGCGGTGGGCGGCATTATCACGAAATGTCTATTGTCAGGGTCTGGATTTAGCTACAGAACGCCATGGGCGGGATTATCTCAAAATCTTGAAAGTCAAGGTTCTAGGGGTTGCCATGGGTGGTGCTATCATGAAGCATCGATTGCTAGGGACCTTTTGAGGATTGATGATGGGGACGAGGAATCCAATACAGACCGTGTTGAGAAGCCAATCCGAAGCTAGAAATAAAAAGAAAAGAGAGAGAAAACTCTCCAAACAAATAAATCATCTATCTCTAGCTTACAAAAAAATGCACTGCAAACTGAACCGAGGCTAAAATATGTCAAGCACAGGTGCTTTAATCATGGAGTTCAACAAACCTTAGGATAGTTCCTGTGGGCCTTAAAAACCTTCACAGAGGACCGAGGCTAGAACTAGTCAGGTCCGGATCTTACTTGGTACTTGAGTACCTCTAGGCCTACTGTCGGCATTCTAACCTAATCAAAAAGAAAAAGAAAAAGCACTCATCATAATGTGTGAAAGGAACTCATGGTCCAGAACATAAGTTAAAACCTTACAATTTTGCTAAGAGACTAGCAAAAGCTTGGCATGGGAGTATGATGGAAACACCATCATGAGTCCTAACTAGCTCATTTTGACCTAGAAAAGAGAACAAAAGCTCTTACATAACCAATTGGAGGTCTTAACTCAAGGAAAAACCCTTCTGAAAGAAAAGCAAGAAACAAGGGGTAAAATTGCAAATTTACCATTACAGTGCAACAATGGGATTTCTCATGGGCTAAACATAGGTCAAATGATCTTAACAAAATAAAAAGTGGGATGGTTCAAACAGAAAAGGGTTCATGTGAAATCTGGAAATTAAATGACTTCAAGTAACCTTAAAATAGACCCACTTAATTTAACAAGGTTCTGGTCAAGATAAAATTCATCTAAACGCTCTAAAAATCATGGAAAAATATCCTCTAGGGTTGAGAACCTTCAATTTAGCCTTTAGAACCTATTTGACCTAAATAGGGGTCTTAGTCAAATGTTTGCTCTAAATTAGGTTTTTGTGTAAAGTGCCCAATCAAACATGGTAAAACCTAAAATCCAACTTCACCATGGGATTCCTTAGGTTCAAATTAGGTTTGTACCAAAATTTGGACCTAAGGGGAGTTCACCTTGACCAACTTTGCAAACTAGTCCAGCCCAATGACATTTATATCCCTAACTTTTGAAAACTCTTGCAGACACCCCCTAGCTTCCTCGTCGTTCTTTGAAATTAGGTCCCTCCACCATTACAGCGGAGGAAATCCTATTTCGACGAGGATTCAAGGGAAAGAGCTCCCTGATTCCTTAGAGAATCCCTCTCAAATTTGAAAGGGAGATTCTCTGAGAAATCCCATTCATGTGAACCTAATTTGGAGCTCCAATTTCTACCCAATCTCTCATGCAAACGCATGAGAGATTTGGGTCTTTTTGACCTTCCATCTCCGGCGAGGATGCTGTGCTTGGAAGCTTGGCTTCCAAGCACAAGGCCCTCCGCCAGGGGTTATAAAAGGGTCCCCAGATCCTTCCGCAGATTCCACGCTTGAATTGGCTTGAGAAACCACCTAATTTCCTCTTTTACCCTCCGACCAACCTCCCAGCAAGTTCTGGCGACTCCTATCTCCTTCTCTCGTCACTCTGCCATAATACCAGTGGTAGAGTTACCTTTGTCTCCTTCATCCGCGTCGCGTCGCACCAGCCGATGCTCCTGCTTCCCTCTCGTCGCCGTCCTCCTCTCACTGGGCCTTCGTCTCCGATGATGGAACATACGAATCATCTGCCTCCTCCACTTCCCCCTTCGTCTATTCCCCCTTAGATAAGTCCTCTCTCTTTGTTCATCATTTTTTCCTCATTTATTTATGCTATTACCCCTCGACACTCGCACATCACCACCATCTTCTTCACCTCTGGTAAACCACCGGTGAGGTGCTCCCACCGTTCCATGCATCCACCCACCTTGGCAACCACCTCACAAGCTCCGCCACGTCTCACTGACCATAACCCCTCTCTCCATTCATCGCCACACGCCCCCAACACGTCCCCCGAACACACCCACCTTCACAGCCATAGGGTGACCTAGGCATGCATGCTTAGGCCACCTCGTGCCACGCCTACCACTGTGCCACCTTCGTCGTGCTCAGGTGAAACTCCCTACATATTTTGATGAGGCCGCAACGCCGTTTGCTTGTGGACAGGGTTTAGGCCTCCACCGCCATTGAAGTAGGCACGAAGAAGCTCGAGAGCTTTATCCAGGACCCCAAGCTCTAGGCCCTAGGTCCCAGACGGTGCGGATTTCGTTCGCGCACACTCACAACCCAACTATTGGAGTCAAAGCCCCACGTAGCTCTGCAATTGGACACGAACACCTACTGTGCGAGTGCCTGCGAAGAAGGTGGGACATTTAGTCCCACCTAGGAAGTTAGGAGCAGAAGCTGTGGAATAAAGTGAAAAAGTGTCAGGGGTTTATCGCCTCTTGACACGGGGTGAGGTCCCACTCACCCATCGCCTTGTTCGCGACCCAAGCCACGCGGACCTAGTTCTAACCTGGATAACTGACTACCCATGCACTCCTTGCCCACCACCGCACGCCGGTGAGCCTAGTCTCAGGCACGCTAACTCGACCCGTTAACCCGAGAAGGCTCTGGGAGAGTGAGCCTAAGAGAGAAGAAAGAAGAGAGATCGTAGGGAGGGTAGGGGTAGGTTTTGCTCTCAGGGGAAAAAGAGGACGAAGAAGCCAAGGGTAGAGGAAGCCAAGGAAGAGGAAGGAGGAAGTCGCAGAGGAAGCTAAGGCAGAGGAAACCAAAGGAAGAAGGAGAGGGCAGAAGCCTAAGCAGCTAAAGAAGGAGAAGGCAAAGCATGGCTGAAGAAGAGTTAAAGTTAGAGACAGAAGAGAAAGAAGGAGATCAGCCAGAGAAATCAAAGAAGGACTGTAGCAAATATACATTTAGGATGTCTGATTTCCAAAATCAGACGTCCATATTTTTGTTTCTATATACATTGATATATTGTGGATCTCTTTACATTGCTTGCATTATAACTTTGATTCTTCATTGCATTTTATCAAATTTGAAAGTTGTGTTCTTGGTTTTTGAACCCCAATTTGCTCCCTGTGTTCGACATCAGATTTACATTTTTCGAGTAATAAAATTCATTTGTTTTCAAAGCGATTTTGGCTATACTATGACGCATTTATTTTAAAACCCGATTTTGCCAGTTCAGATGCCATGGGTGACATTATCACGAAATGTCGATTGCCAGGGTCTGGATTTAGCTACAGAATGCCATGGACGGGATTATCTCAAAATCTCGAAAGCCAGGGTTCTGGGGGTTGCCATGGGCGGTGCTATCATGAAGCATCAATTGTTAGGGACCTTTTAAGGGTTGATGATGGGGATGAGGAATCCGATACAGACCATGTTGAGAAGCCAATTCGAAGCTAGAAATAAAAAGGAAAGAGAGAGAAAACTCTCCAAACAAATAAATCCTCTGTCTCTCTCTTACAAAAACACACTGCAAACTGAACCGAGGCTAAAATATGTCTCATGCACGGGTGCTTTAATCGCGGAGTCCAACGAACATTAGGATAGTTCCCGTGGGCCTTAAAAACCTTCGTAGAGGAGTGAGGCTAGAGCTGGTCAGGTCCAGATCTTGGTTGGTACTTGAGTACCTCTAGGCTTACTATCGGCATTCAAACCTAATCAAAAAGAAAAGAGCACTCATCATAATTTGTGAACATCAAAGGAATTAATGATGGTCTGGAATAGAAGTTAAAACCTTAAAATTTTGCTAAGGGACTAGCAAATCTAGGCATGGGGGTATGATGGGAACACCATCATGAGCCTTAACTAGCTCATTTTGACCTAGAAAAGAGAACAAAAACTCCTGCATAACCAAATGAAGGTCCTAACTCAATGCATATCCAATCTAAGAAAAGTAAGAAACATGGGGTAAAATTGTAATTTTACCATTGTTGTGCAACAACGGGATTTCTCATGGGCTAAACATAGGTCAAATGGTCTTAACAAGATAAAAAGTGGGTTGGTTCAAACAGAAAAGGGTTCATGTGAAATATAGGAATTAAATGACTTCTTGTAACCCTAAAATGGACCCACTTAATTTAACAAGGTTTTAGCTAGGATAAAATTTACCTAAACCCTCTAAAAATCATGGAAAAATATTATCTAGGGTTTAGAACCTTCAATTTAGCCATTAGAACCTATTTTGACCTAAATAGGGGTCTCAGTCAAATGTTTGCCCTAAATTAGGTTTTTGTATAAATTGCCCAGTCAAACGTGTTCAAACCTAAAAGCCAACTTCACCATTGGATTCCTTAGGTCCAAATTAGGTTTGTACCAAAATTTGGACCTAAGGGGAATTCACCTTGACCTACTTTGCAAACCAGTCCAGCCCAATTACATTTATACCCCTAACTTTTGAAAACCTTTGCAAACACCCCCTAGGTTCCTCGTCATTCTTTGTAATTAGTTCCCTCCTCTATTACAGCGGAGGAAATCCTACTCTGGTGAGGAATCGAGGGAAAGAACTCCCTGATTCCTCAGAGAATCCCTCTCAAATTTGAAAGGGAGATTCTTTGAGAAATCCCTGTTCATGTGAACCTAATTTGGAGCTCCATTTCTACCTAATCTCTCATGCGAACACATGAGAGATTTGGGTGTTTTCGACCTTCCAACTCCAGCGAGGATGCCGTGCTTGGAAGCTTGGCTTCCAAGCACAAGGCCCTCTGCAAGGGGTTATAAAACGGTCCCCAGATCCTTCCGTAGATCCCATGCTTGAATTAGCCTGAGATACCCCCCAATTTCCTCTCTTCCCCTTTGGCCAACCACCCAGCAACCTCCAGCGACTCCTATCTCTTCTCGTCACTCTGCCACAATACCAGTGGCAGAGTTACCTTTGTCTCCTTTGTCTATTTTGCATCGCACCAGCCGACGCACCTGCCACCCTCTCGTCATCGTCGTCCTCCTCTCACTAGGCCTTCATCACCGGTGACGGCACATACGAGCCATCCACCCCTTCGCATCTCCTTTCGTCTATTCCCTCTCAGATAAGTCCTCTATCTTTGCTCATCTCTTTTCTCTCATTTATTTCTTAAAATCTGCCTCAACGCTCGCGAACCACCTCCATCTTCTCCACCTCCGGCAGACCACCGGCGAGGTGTTCCTGCCGCTCCACGCATCCACCCACCTCACCAACCACCTTACAAGCTCTGCCATGTCTCACTGACCATGACCCCTCTCTCCATTCATTGCCACATGCCCCCAACACATCCCCTGAACACACAAACCTTCACAGCCACAGGGTGACCTAGGCACGCACGCTCAGGCCACCCTACGCCATGCTGACCACCGTGCCACCTTCGTCGTGCTCAAGCGAAGCTTCATGTGTATTTTGATGAGGCCACAAGGCCGTTTGCTTGTGGAAAGGGTTTAGGCCTCCACCGCCATTGAAGCAGGCACAAAGAAGCTCGAGAGCTTCATCTAGGACCCTAGGCTCCAGGTTCCAGGTCCCAGACGGTGCAGATTTCGTTGGCGTACACTTACAGCGTAGCTATTGGAGTCAAAGCCCCACGTAGCTCTGCAATTGGATGCAAACACCTGCTGTGCGAGGGCCTGCGAAGAAGCGGAAGCTGTGGAATAAAGTGAAAAAGTGTCAGGGGCTTATCGCCTCCTGACACGGGGTGAGGTCCCACTCACCCATCACCTTGTCCGCGACCCATGCCACACAGACCTGGTTCTGACCTGGATACTCGACTACCCGTGCACTCCTCGCCCACCACCGCATGCCGGTGGGCCTGGTCCCAGGCGCGCTAACCCGAATTGATAACCTGAGAAGGCTTTGGGAGAGCGAGCCTAAGAGAGAAGAAAGAAGAGAGATTGCGGGAAGGGTAGGGGTAGGTTTTGCTCTCACGGGAACAAGAGGAAGAAGAAGCCAAGGGTGAAGCCAAGGAAGGGCAAAACCTACCCCTACCCTCCCCCATGAACTCTCTCTTCTCTCTTAGGCTCGCTCTCCTAGAGCCTTCTCGGGTAAACGGGTCGGGTGTACGCGCCTAGGACCAGGCCCATTGGCGTGGGTGGTAGGCGAGGAGTGCACGGGTGGTCAGGTCAGAGCCAGATCCGCTGAGTGTGGGTCGTAGACGAGGCTAATGGGATGAGTGGGACCTCACCCCATGTCAGGAGGCAATAAGCCCCTGACACTTTTTCAACTTACATCACACCGCCCACTCCCAAACTTCCGAGGTGGGACTAAATGTCCCACCTTCTTCGCAGGTGACTCTGCAGCAAGTGTTGCGTTCGATTGCAGCAGATGTGGGGGCTTGGACTCCAATTGGTAGGCTGGAAGTTTGAGCGAAGGGAGTTCGCACCATCTGGTACCTGAATCCTGAAGCCTGGAGCCTAGGATGAAGCTTGCGAGCTTCTTCGAGCTTGCTCCAATGGCGGCTGAGACCTATACCCTGTCCACATGCAAAAGGGCCTTACGGCCTCGTTAAATCACACAGGGAGATTCACCTTGGCACGACAAAGGTGTCACGGTGGTTGGTGTGGCACGAGGCGGCCTGAGCGTGCGTGCCTAGGTCACCCTATGGCTGTGAAGATGGGTGTGTTCGGGGGAAGTGTTGGGAGCATGTGGCGGTGAATGGGAAGACGGGTGATGATCAGTGTGACCTGGTGGAGCTCACGAGGTGGTTGGTGAGGTCGGTGGGTGCGTGGAGTGGCGGGAGCACCTCGCTAGTGGTCTGCTGGAGGTGGAGAAGATGGCGGTGGTGTGTGAGTGTTGAGGCGAAATAAAAGAAATAAATGAGGGAAAATAAAGAGCAGAGAGAGAAGACTTATCTAAGGGTAGTTAGACGAAGGGGGGGAACGGAGGAGGCAGATGGCTCGTATGTGCCATCTCCGGAGATGAAGGCCCAGTGAGAGAAGGACGGCAACGACGAGAAGGAGGCAGGCACGTGCCCAGGTGTGGCGCGACGTGGACGAAAGAGGCAAAGGCAACTCTGCCACCGGTATTGTGGCAGAGCGACGAGAGGAGGAGATAGGAGTCGTCAGAGCTTGCTAGGAATTTGGCTAGAGGGGAAGAGAGGAAAATTGGGGGTTTTCTCAGGCCAAATCAAGCTTGGGATCTGCAAAAGGGTCAGGATAAGCTTTTATAACCTCTGGCAGAGGGCCTTGTGCTTGGAAAGCAAGCTTCCAAGCATTGGCAAGTCACTGGGGTTGGAGGGTCAAAAAGACCCAAATCTCTCATGCGTTCGCATGAGAGATTGGATAGAAATTGGAGCTTCAAATTTGGTTCACATGAACGGGGATTTCTCAGAAAATCTCCCTCTCAAATTTGAGAGGGATTCTCTGAGGAATCAGGGAGTTGTTTCCCTTGAATCCTTGTCAGAGTAGGACTTCCTCCGCTGTAATGGCAGAGGGATCTAATTACGAGGAATGACGAGGAAGCTAGGGGGTGTCTGCAAGAGTTTTCAAAAGTTAGGGCTATAAATGTAATTGGGCTAGACTGATTTGCAAAGTAGGTTAAGGTGAATTCCCCTTAGGTCCAAATTTTGGTGAAAACCTAATTTGGGCCTAAGGAATCTAATGGTAAAGTTGGATTTTAGGTTTGACCTCGTTTGACTGGGAAATTTATACAAAAACCCAATTTAGGGCAAACATTTGACTGGGACCCCTATTTAGGTCAAAATAGGTTCTAAGGGCCAATTTGAAGGTTCTAAATAATAGAGGATATTTTTTCATGATTTTTAGAGGGTTTAGGTGAATTTCATCATGACAAGAACCTTGTTAAATTAAGTGGGTCTGTTTTAGGGTTACAAGAAGTCATTTAATTCCCAGATTTCACATAAACCCTTTTCTGTTTGAACCAACCCACTTTTTTTTCTTATTTAGACCATTTGACCTGTGTTTAACCCAAATGAAATTCCGTTGTTGCACTGCAATGGTAAAATTACAGTTTTACCCCTTGTTTCTTGCTTTTCTCTTAAACTGGTTATTCCTTGAGTTAGGACCTCCAGTTGGTTATGTAAGAGCTTTTATTCTCTTTTCTAGGTCAAAATGAGCTAGTTAGGGCTCATGATGGTGTTTCCATCATACCCCCATGCCTAGCTTTCGCTAGTCCCTTAGCAAAATTTTAAGGTTTTAACTTCTATTCCAGACCATCATTAATTCCTTTTATGTTCACAAATTATGATGAGTGCTCTTTTCTTTTTGATTAGGTTAGAATGCCGATAGTAAGGCTAGAGGTACTCAAGTACCAACCAAGATTTGGACTTGACCAGCTCAAGCCTCAGTCCTCCGCGAAGGTTTTTAAGGCCCGCAGGAACTATCCTAAGGTTCGTTGGACTCCGCGGTTAAAGCACCCGTGCATGAGATATATTTTAGCCTCGGTTCAGTTTGCAGTGCATTTTTTTGTAAGAGAGTGACAGAGGATTTATTTGTTTAGAGAGTTTTCTCTCTCTTTCCTTTTTATTTCTAGCTTTTGATTAGCTTCTCAACATGGTCTGTATCGGATTCCTCATCCTCATCATCAATCCTTAAAAGGTCCATGGCAATTGATGCTTCGTGATAGTACTGCCCATGGCAACCCCCAAAACCTTGCCTTTTGAGATTTCGAGATAATCCCTCCCATGGCATTCTGTAGCTAGATCCAGACCCTGGCAATCGACATTTTGTGACTATGCCGCCCATGGCATCTGAACCAGCATGGTACTTACGTGCCCCCAGTAGGATATGTAAATATCCTAGGAGACAAGCATTGAGGAGACGATATGTTATTACGCATCTTCGAGGGAAATTTCCCGCCTCTCTTCACCGAGAACTCATCCAAATCAACTTGTGTTGATAGGCCGCTCCTAATCTAGGTAACTTTTTTTCAGAACATTTAAACGCTTTTGTGTGATTTTGATAGTTATGCGTACTGAACCAAACTGTGTGTGGATTGGGGTGCTTAGGTTACCGAGTCCCACAAACCAAAGGTCAGCTAACGAGGTCGAATACTCCCTAAGTCTTAGACCTAGTACTTAGGCTTCACATTTTCCCCAACCTCTGGAGGACTATCCAGATCTTAATGGATACTTGAATTTTTAAGCCTAAGAGTCTAACCTAGAAGGCCTAAAATCAGCATTCCTACTAATCTCTTTTGTGTCTCATTAGCACTTTTTCCTTTATTTTTCTTTTTCTTGATGTGGTCTAGAACTTCGGTTAATCTCTTAATTTCTTACTAATGACTCTCTTTTTTTTCATTTTGTGCTCCTTTTTTGACATTTTTCACTTTTCCTCTTCATGTTTATATGGCCTCAAAGTTTTCTTCCCTCCTCCAATTTTTTGTTCTTTTTCACAATTTTCTATTTTTTTGGCATTTTTGGCATATGTGCTTCTTTGTGAGAATCCTTATGACTTTTCTTGATTTCTGTATGTTTGCACTTTACCACCCCCATGCCTAAGTTTTGCAGTGTCATTGTAAACGGAGGGTGTGAAACAGTGTTGGGTTAAGGGACTTAGAACAGGATTTCTCGGGTGGGTGAATGGGTTGGGAATGACTGATGCGGATGATTTCAAGATTTGGCATGTGTACTAGAGGTGGGGTCGACTATTCTAAGAAAATCGAACTCAGGGTGTAATAGACGTGAAGTATAGACGGATAATCAGAAGGATCTCGGGTTTTTGGAATGACGAGTTGCCTCCCGTTAAGCGCTAAATTCAACACCTTCAGCCTAGCGGGAAATGGTATGGAGAGGGAGTGGTCAATTCAATGGAGTTTTGTAGAATAAGCACCTTGATCAAGAGCCCGGTTGGTCCAACCAGGTGCTTGTGTAGATCAATAGGCTGATGATGCAGCCCAAACCCAATCAATCTGGTGGGTTGATAAATGTAGATCAAGAGATGTAGAACCCACCATATACTATGGAGCTCGGAATGATCTGGAAGTGTGAATTCAGGGTTTGGCTAAGTCGAATCAGCCTGGTCAGAGTAGGGATTCGTAAAATAATCAGTTGATGATGTGGAAACCCTACAGGGGTGATTAGAGGATGATGGAGCATGGTCTGCAGTCTGATCAATGCCCGAAACCTGATATAGATGTGGAGGTGAATCATCTGCAATCGGCTCAGTAAGAGGGGAATTAGAATAGAAATTGAGTCCGGTTGCGGGTCGGGGTTGAAAATGGGTTTGGATAGGTTCTATAGATGTGGAGGAGGTAGCTTCAATAAGAATTGTGTATGAGGGATCTTCTAGAAAGGAGAGACAGGTGGTTTCATTTAGAGAGTCCTCATAGTAGCTCTCAATTTCAAAAGTGACCTGAAGAGTGTTTATAGGATGAGGGAAATCTGAGTCGAGAAAAGATTCGAACTCTGGGCTGTAGACACTCTTGGCACTTTCTGATTTTGATTCCTGAGGATCGAAAAGAAATGATTCCATCTTACGAGAAAGTGAAATTAAATCAATGATCTCTGGAATAGGAACCTCAGAGTCAGAGTCGGAGAATGAATCATGTGAGCTAAGGTCGTAGATTGGCTCGTCGTATTCAGGAAACAGAGGTTCTCTGAAATCATGGTAAGATTCGAAATCGTCGGAGAACTTGCGAAAATCAAGTTCTGAATGAGATTCATGATCCGGGGTTCCACCACAGAGTAAATCACATGATGTAGACTTAGCAACCTGACTTGGGTCTAGCCTATTCTTCGATTCTGAGCTTAAAGAGGTGTCCTTATTTGGTCTAGGCTCAAGTTCCAGGCTTGTAGGAAGGACCTAATCAAAACCCCATTCTTCCAACTTGATTTCTGTATCATAGATTGGCGTGACTTTGGAAAAATCGATCTGTATCTCTGAGGATGTTGGAGAGGGATATTCATCAAATAAAGGCCCGGAATCATACTCTTCTTTGAAACTATGATCTTCATCATATGGGGCCTCGTAATCTTCCCAATAAGTTTCAGATCCAGATTCTAGGATGAGGATGTGGGTTGAATTACTAGAATCTAGGTTAGAATTACCTTCGAGGGTCACCTTATCAGAATAAGGGGTGGGATTTACACCCTCGAGAGGTTCAGTTCTAATCTCATCATTGCAGGAGTCTCAAAATTCTATGCTTGGTGACCCAGGATCTAGGGCTGGCTCAAAATCGTGTTCTCCTGCAATTAGGACTTCCCAACCTAATTCAAGATTAGGCATGTTGTATTCTATCTGGGTTGGGAATCCACAACAATGTTGCACCTCAAACTTGGAATTTGGGAAATCAGATTGATCCTCAATACTATTCCAAGATGGTTCATTATCTGTTTGGGGCATGTACAGGTATTTCTGATCGATAACTTGTTTCAATAGTCTCATCATCTCTTCCTATTTTTCAAGATCATCTTGGTGTTCTTCCCATAGTACAGAATTTGTCATGCATTGAAGGTATTCAAAGTTATGCAATTTTTCTATCTCAATGTACCCTGTTATGAGAATGTCTCGGGTTGATCCTTTTGTGGCTTCTGTTAATAACACTTGGGCACAGTTTATGATAAAAGTTGTTGTTGTTGGTACACTAACCTGAATGACTTCTACTGGTTTTGAGGTTTTGTATTCAATTTCATAGAATTCAAGGGCATCCTCAATCATCCTATCTCTCATGGATCTTTGTGATTCAGGTTTCTTGAATGGTAATCCTAAGTAACCCAGCTGCATATTTGGATCAGATGGTGGAATCAAGATGTAGAATCAGAATTCAGATCTTAGACTGACGTGATTAGTTCTGAATAAAGAATCCCACTGAAAATCTATGTGTGTGCTCTAAAGAGAAGGGATGAGGGACTGGATGTGTTTTTAACCCAATCAAGGCACCCAAAGATTGTTTGGATGACTATGGAGGTTCAAGGTGAATGATACCCCTAGATCGGAAAGTTGTTCACCTGAGAGTTACCTAGGCAGCCAGAGAGGGAGAGTCCCATAAAGACCCCTACACGGTAGAGCATCCCCACAGGTTACAGGCTTTCCCCCACCTGACCTCTCTTGTCACTGAGATTCAAGGTAGACTAGAATGGGGACCTTGACCTCTTAAGTCTATCAGTTTTATGTCCTAGTTTGTGCCTTTAATTTCACTTGAATTAGCAGTTATTTGGACTTGTGACCTAATTTGGAGGTTGGTTGGCCTACAATGTAGTCCAACCTCACCTGACCTACCCTAAAGATGGTAGAATGATTCTAGGTCAAGACCTAGAAATCATCCTGATTTGACTCCCAGGTTATTAGGTCCAAGGTTTTTAACGTTCAAGTGATTTTAGAGGTTGATTTTAGGGTTTGTTTTGATTAGATCCTTTCAATCAAGGGCTTGGGTAGCACACAGATGTAGGTGGGTTTGTTTCCTTTTATGCAAGCACATGTGAACTAGCACTCCAATCCTCTTTGATTTTCACAGAAGTTCTCTTTGGACTTCAAACAAGAAGTGTGTAATCCATGGAGGTTTAGAAATTAAGCGAGATCCCTAATAGGCACAGGAATTTTTGGGTAGGATCTCAAGAAATCACTTCAACTTCAATAGGATGTGAAAAAAAATTTCATAAATCAGGAAACTAGCCTTTTAAATGCTAATTACTATAAAAAGAAGGTAGGTGATTCCTAATTTGATTGTTTCCTTTTTATCTTCCCAAGATTAGGAGATGGATTAGGGAAGAATAAAGAAGATACCTGCCCTAGAGTGGTTGATTTGCACGGGAGATCTCCTCGTGGAATACCTTGCAAAAATCACAATAAAACAAATAGGGCAAGTTAGTGCTCAAATATAATCAAAATAATGCAGAGACTGGTGATGAATTGTGCGTTGCTCCCCGGTAACGGTGCCAAAATGTTTACTGAAGTGAAATCAGGTTTAAAATAATTGCGTCGTAGTATAATTGAAATCGCTTTGAAAATAAATAGATTTTATTACTCAAAGTTTAAGTCTGAGGTCGAACATAGGGAGTAAATGGAATTCATGCACTAATCTCAATAGTAGATGTAAGTTGAACACATAAAACTACTCAAAATCTAATTCAGAATGTTAAAGCATGAGTATATAGAGCATAAAAAGAATTGTAGCCACAAATAATAGAGATCTAATGAAAAATTGACGTCTCATTATAAAATCAAATGTATTATAAGTAAGACGCTATAGTATCTTCCTCTGAATTTTTCCTTCTTCTTCTGCCTTCTGCTTCTCTTTCTTCTTTCACTGATCTTTCTTCTTCCTTTCTTTGGCTTTTTCCTTCTTCTCTGGCTCTTTTCCTTCCTTCTTTCTTCTTCTTTCTTTCTTTTCTTTCTTCTCTGTTCTTTGCCCCGTGATCCTCAACTGCTTTCTTCTTCCTTTCTTCTTCCTCTTTCCTTAACTTCTTTGCAACTCTTTTCCTCTTCAGCTCTCTTCTGCCTTCAGCCCTTAGCTTCTTCTTCAGCTTCCTCTTTCTTCAACCATGCAGTGCCTTCTCCTTCCTTAGCTGCTGTGGCAGCCACTCTTTCTTCCTTGGCTTCGCCTTCGGCTTCTTCTTCTTTTCCTTTCCATGCAAGAGCAAAACCTACCCTTACCCTCCCCCGTGAACTCTCTCTTTCTTCTCTCTTAGGCTCGCTCTCCCAGAGCCTTCTCGGGTTAACGAGTCAGGTGTACGCACCTAGGACCAGGCCCATCGGTGTGGGTGGTGGGTGAGGAGTGCAAGGGTAGTCGGGTTAGAGCCAAATCCGTGGAGCGTGGGTCGCGGACGAGGTTAATGGGATGAGTGGGACCTCACCCTGTGTTAGGAGGCGATAAGCCCCTAACACTTTTTCAACTTATATCACACCGCCTGCTGCAAAACTTCTGAGGTGGGACTAAATGTCCCACCTTCTTCTCAAGTGCCTCTGCAGTAGGTGTTGCGTTCGATTGTAGTAGATGCGGGGGCTTGGACTCTAATTGCTGGGCTGGAAGCATGCGCGAAGGGAGTCCACACTGTCTAGAACTTGAAGCCTGAAGCCTTGAGCCTGGGATGAAGCTTGCGAGCTTCTTCGAGCTTGCTCCAATGGTGGCTGAGACCTGTACCCTGTCCACAAGCACAAGGGCCTTACGACCTTGTCAAATCACACAAGGAGCTTCGCCTTGGCACGGCGAAGGTGTCACGGTGGTTGGTGTGGCGTGGGGTGACCTGGGCATGCATGCCTAAGTCACCCTGTGGCTGTGAAGATGGGTGTCTTCGGGGGAAGTGTTGGGAGCGTGTGGCGGTGAATGGGAAGAGGGGTGATGTTTAGTGTGACGTGGCGGAGCTCATGAGGTGGTTTGCGAGGTGGGTGGATGCGTGGAGTGGTGGGAGCACCTCGCCGGTGGTCTGCCGGAGGTGGAGAAGATGACGGTGGTGTGTGAGCATTGAGACGAAATAACAGAAATAAATGTGGGAAAATAAAGAGCAGAGGGAGAAGACTTATCTAAGGGTAGTTAGACTAAGGGGGGAACGGAGGAGGTGGATGGCTTGTATGTGCCGTTGCCAGAGATGGAGGCCCAGTGAGAGGATGGCGACGATGAGAAGGAGGCAGGCACGTGCGCAGGTGTGGCACGATGCGGACGAAAGAGGCAAAGGCAACTCTACCACTGGTATTGTGGCAAAGCGACAAGAGGAGATAGAAGTCGCCGGAGCTTGCTAGGAATTTGGCTAGAGGGGAGGAGAGGAAAATTGGGGGTTTTCTCAGGCCAAATCAAGCTTGGGATCTACAGAAGGGTCAGGAGAAGCTTTTATAACCTCTGGCAAAAGACCTTGTGCTTGGAAAGCAAGCTTCCAAGTACGGGCAAGTCGCCGAAGTTGGAAGGTTGAAAAGACCCAAATCTCTCATGCATTCGCATGAGAGATTGAGTAGAAATTGGAGCTTCAAATTTGGTTCACATGAACAGGGATTTCTCAGAGAATCTCCCTCTCAAATTTGAGAGGGATTCTCTGAGGAATTAGGGAGTTGTTTCCCTTGAATCCTCACCGGAGTAGGATTTCCTTCGCTGTAATGGTGGAGGGACCTAATTGCAAAGAATGATGAGAAAGTTAGGGGGATATTTGCAATAGTTTTCAAAAGTTAGGGGTATAAATGTAATTGGGCTGGACTGATTTGCAAAGTAGGTCAAGGTGAATTCCCCTTAGGTCCAAATTTTGCTAAAAACCTAATTTGGACCTAAGGAATCTAATGGTAAAGTTGGATTTTAGGCTTGACCATGTATGACTGGGCAATTTATACAAAAACCTAATTTAGGGCAAGCATTTGACTTGGACCCCTATTTAGGTCAAAATAGGTTCTAAGGGCCAATTTGAAGGTTCTAAACTCTAGAGGATATTTTTTCATAATTTTTAGAGGGTTTAGGTGAATTTCATCTTGACCAGAACCTTGTTAAATTAAATAGGTCTGTTTGAGGGTTACAAGAAGTCATTAATTCCCAGATTTCACATGAACCCTTTTCTATTTGAACCAACCCACTTTTTATCTTGTTTAGACCATTTGACATGTGTTTAGCCTAAGAGAAATCCCGTTGCTGCACTGCAATGGTAAAATATAGTTTTACCCCTTATTTCTTACTTTTCTCTCAAACTGGTTATTCCTTGAGTTAGGACCTCTAGTTGGTTATGTACGAGCTTTTGTTCTCTTTTCTAGGTCAAAATGAGCTAGTTAAGGCTCATGATGGTGTTCCCATCATCTACTTCCTGAGATGGGGGCATCTATTATGAAACCCTCAACTATACAAGTCCCCAACCTTAGTTGAAACCCCTCCCGGACACTCTCAAGTATGTCTTCTTAGGTGCCAATGATACGTTCCCCATTATCATTTCGACTGTGCTATCTGAAGCATAGGAGGGAGCCCTACTTGAATGTTTTTCTAGGCACAAGGAAGCTATTTCTTGGAGCATCATTGATATTAAGGGCATAGACTCTACACTCTGCATTCACCACATTTATACTGATGATTCCATTAAGCCATTTAGGGACATGCAGAGACGTCTTAACCCCAATATGAGGGAGGTGATTAAAAAGGAAATTCTGAAGTGGTTGGATGCTGGGATCATATATCCCATTGCAGATAGTAAATGGTAAGTCCTATCCATGTGGTGCCAAAGAAGGCAGGCTTTACTATGGAGTTTAATGAACAAGGTGAACAAGTTGTGACTAGACCCTCAATTGGATGGAGGGTCTGCATTGATTACTTTCCCTTGCCTTTTACTGACCAAATTCTCAAAAAATTGGCAAGGAATAAGTATTATTACTTTCTCGATGGGTATTCTGGGGACAACCAGGTTGCAGTCTTCCTTGATGACCATGAGAAGATGACTTTCATGACTCCTTACGGTACCTTTACATTCATGTGTATGCCGTTTGGACTATGTAATGCTCTGGCAACCTTCCAGTGGTGTATGATGTCCATTTTCTTAGATATGATTGACGAGTGTGTTAAAGTGTTATGGATGACTTCATTTATGGCTCATCTTTCGAACAGTGTCTTCTACACCTAGAGAATGTGCTAAAGCGATATAAGAAGACTGGTTTAGTCCTCAGTTGGGAGAAAGGCCACTTCATGGTACAGAAAGGCATTGTACTTGGGCATGTTGTGCTAAGTGGGGCTTGGAAGTAGATAAAGCCAAGGTTGATTCTATTTCCAAACTTCCATTGCTCACGAATGCCAAACAGATTAGATCCTTTCTAGGTCATGCTGGCTTTTATAGGTGCTTTATTAAGAATTTTAGTAAAATTTCTAGGTCACTTTGCTATCTATTGGCAAAGGAATCTTCCTTCAATTTTAATTCAAAGTATGCCGAGGCCTTTCACACTCTAAAGGAGGCCTTGATCTCTGTGCCTATTCTTCAAGCTCTAGATTGGACACTCCCATTTGAGCTGATGTGTAATGCTTTGGATTATGTAGTGGGAGTAGTCCTTGGACAAAGGGTTGGGGGAAGACAACATGTGCTACACTATGCTAGCAATACTTTAATCGAACCACAACGAAACTACACCGTCACTGAAAAGGAATTACTTACTGTAGTTTTTTCTCTAAAGAAGTTTAGGTCTTATCTTCTTGGGTCCAAGGTGGTTATTTTCATTGATCATGCAGCAGTGAAACATCTCATTAATAAGAAGGATTCTAAGCCATGTCTGATTAGGTGGATCCTACTCCTTCAAGAATTTGACTTGGAGATACATGAAAAGAAAGGAGTAGAAAATGTAGTGGCTGACCACCTATCTCACCTTCCACTTGATGACTCTCCATCTGGAGACATCCGCGAGACATTTCCCGATGAAACCCTTATGGCAGTAACACTGACTTCACCTTGGTATGCTGATATTATCAATTACTTGGTCACTGGAGAGACTCTTGGCTCTTGGGATGAGTAGAAAAGGAAGAGATTCATTTCCTAAGCTAGATACTTTCATTTGGAAGAGCTCAAATTATTTAGAATTGGACAAGACCAAGTACTGAGACGTTACATGCCTGAAGAGAAGCAACAAAGTGTGCTGAGTTTTTGCCATGAACTTCATTGTGGAGGACACTTTGGTGCTAAGAAAACATCTTTTAAGGTTCTTTAGTCTGATTTTTTGTGGTCTACATTATTTAATGATTCTCATAACTTTGTTAAGGCTTGTATTAGATGTCAATGGACTAGAACGATTGGGAAGAGGAATGAGATGCGTCAACACTTGATTCAACTTGTTGAAATTTTTGATGTTTGGGGAATAGACTTTATGGGACCCTTCCCTTTGTCCCAAGGTTATGAGTATATCTTAGTGGTAGTTGACTATGTCTCTAAATGGATAGAGACCATTCCTACGTGAACAAATGATCACTCGGTGGTATTGAAATTTGTGAAGGTCAATATCATATCCCGATTCAGCTACCCTAAGACTATTATTAGTGATGGGGGACCTCATTTCCGGAATCACCACTTCAACCAGTTACTCAAGAGTCTAGGGGTCACTCACAAGATTACTACCCCATACCACCCCCAGACGAGTTGCCAAGTTGAGGTGTCAAATAGGGAGATAAAGAATACTTTAGAAAAAACCATTAGGCCTGATAGGAAGGACTGGTCCCAAAAGCTCGATGATGCTTTGTGGGCATACCGAACGACCTATAAGACCCCTTTGGATACATCTCCCTTCTGGATAGTGTATAGGAAAGCGTACCATTTATCCATTGAGCTGGAATATAGGGCACTTTGGGCTATTCGAAGTGTCAACATGGATTTAGAAAAGGCGGGTAAGGCACGACTTCTGGAATTAAGTGAGCTTGAGGAGCTGAGGAATGATGCTCATGACACCTCTCAAGCTTATAAAGAGAGAACTAAGGTCTTGCATGATAAGTATATTCTTAGAAAGACTTTTGAGCTCAACCAACAAGTCTGGCTTTTCAATTCTAGACTTAAGCTTTTCCCAGGAAAATTGAAATCACGTTGGGATGGGCCATACATAATCACCAAAGTGTTTCCACATGGGCTTGTGGAGATCAAGAGCCCTTCCTCTTCAGCAATGCCCTTTACTGTCAACGGCCAACAATTAAAACCATATGTTACTTTGGATGGCCATCTAGTTGACGAGGTCACTCTTGAGGAGCCTTAGCTCCTGTCATTCTCTGCCTCAGGTAACTTCTTCCCTGATTTCCAAAGAGGACATTGTTTGAACCAGGCATGGGGGGGATAGGACCTGAAGCATCTATTTATAGCATGTCTACCTTTTACATTCATGCATGCATATTGCATTCAAAAAAAAAAAAAAAGCCATGTTGTTATGCTTAATCGGTTGGGCTCTACATCTTTAGGCATGAGACCAAGACTTTAGGTTTTCTTAAGCAGACTGACCAAGACTTTAGGTTTGCTTAAGCTAACTCTAGGTATCTAATTATAGGAGCTAGGGTTGAACTACTAACTTTAGAACTTTAGGGTCCTTTGTGGACTTAAAAACTTAAGTAGGAGTTAAGTTGTGGACCATTCCTCAAGAAATTGAGGAAGGAAAGCTAGGGATTGAGTTAAAGGCTGGGTAGTACTTGGTGTCTTTTTCTACCTTTTGGTTTACGGGTCCTCGTAACCTAAGCATCTACATTTCAAACACACTTGGTCTTGTGTAAATAGTGATCACCTTAATTTATTTCTTAAAGAAAATTTGGTTCTCTTAGTTCCGATTTAGGAGAATGGTGAAATTACACAATAATGATTATCTTCAATATTGGTCAAATTCTTCAGTTCCAGAAGAACTCCAGAATTTTTTAGCAAAATGTGGAGAATTGCTGAATAGGTTATATAGATCCATTGATCAAAAATACCCGTCAGAAGTTAATAAAACATCTTGGAGTGATTCTAGTGATCAACATAATTTCCCAAATCCCGAGTTCAAGAATCAAGGTTGTTGTGGACCTCCAACCCAAATGAATTCAGATTCAAACTTCATAACAATTGACATACTTGATCTTGATGAGGGTGGGGAGGATCCAATTGCATGTGTTCCAGATTTCAAGCTGGCCCTAGAAAATTAAGAGCCTGGTTCACCAAGCTTAGATTTCCCCGACACCTGTGATGATGAGCTTAAAACAGACATTCTCGAGAATGTAAATCCTAAGCCTTATCCTGTTAAGGTGATTCTCAAGAATGATTCTGGCATCCCTGTAGAGCTCAGCCTAGATTCTAGTAATCCAATCCTTACCTTTAACCTAGAAACTGGATTTGACCCTATTTGGGATAATCATGAGGCCCCATATGATGAGACAGATTGCAAATTTGAAATACGATTCAGGCCCTGTATTTGATGAATACACCTCTCCAACCTCCTCTGAGACACAAATTGATTTCTTAAAAGTCATGCCAATCTATGATACAGAAACCGAGGGGTTGGAAGAACTGGGACTTGATTGGGTCTATCCTAGGAGCCAAGAACCCAAGCTTATACCTACTAGGGACACCTTTTTTGAGCTTGAAATATGAAATTAGATTAGATCACAGTCAGGTTGTTACTTCTACATATCTTGATCATTTCTGTGGTTGAAGCTTTGAACTAGAATCAAGTTCAAAACACGATCTTTGCAAGTTCTCCGATGATTTTGAATCTTACTCTAATTTCAAAGAACCTTTGTTTCCTGATGACCATGAGCCAGTTTACGACCTCAGCATCCATGACCTATTCTTTGACTCTGACTCTGGGGTCCCTGATCCTGAGATCATTGGTTCAAAATCAGGTTCCATTGAGATGGAATCATTCCTTTATGATCAACAGGATTCAGAAGTAGTAAGTGCCGAGAGTGTCTGCAGTCTAGAATTCGAATCTTTTATTGACTTAGATTTCCATGATCCTATAAGCACCCTCTAGGCATTTACATTTGATTTGGATGAGCATTACAAGGACTCTCTAGATGAAACGACCTTTGAACCTTTTCTAGAGGAGCCCTCAACACATACAATTGTCCTTGAAGCCACCTCTTCTACACATACAGAACCTTCTCAAATCTAATCCCAACCCTAACCCACAGCCGGAATAAACTTCTACTCTGATTCTCCTCTTGATGATCCGGTCGCATATGATTATCCATCTTTTGATCGGGTTTCGGACATCGATCAGAATGCAAATCACATCTCATCCTTTTCTGATCACTCTTGTAGGGTTCCTACATCCTACATCCTCCATAGATCAGTTCTCTTTTGAGGATCCCTACTCTGACTAGGCTGATTGGAATCATCCAAACCTTAGATTTTCACTTCCATATCTTTCTGAACTTCAAAGCACTTGGTGGGCACCACATCTACTGATTCAAATCCATTAACCCACCAGATTGATTGGGTTTGGGCTGCATCATCAGCATGTTGATCTAAACAAGCACTTGGTTGGACCAACCAAGCTATTGATCAAGGTGCTTGTTCTACAAAACTCCGCTGATTTGACCACCCCTTCTCCTTAACCACCTTCTGCTCGGCTGAAGGCATTGAATTTAGCGCTTAACGGGAGGCAACTTGTCATTCCAAAAACTTGAGATCCTTCTGATTATTCTTTTGAGCTTCACGTCTACTATACTCTGAGTTCAGTTTTAGAACAACCGACTCCACCTTTGGTATTCGTACCAGAGCTTAAAATCATTGGCAATAGTCATCCCGACTTGTTCACCCACCCATTGACCTTGTTCTAATCCTTGAACCAAGCTGATTCCATACTCCCCGATTTACAATGAGGACATTGCAAAACTTAGGCATGGGGGGTGTTAAAGTGCAAACACATAAAAATTCAAGTTTCTGAAGGGTTCTTGCAAAAAAATTACTCATTCAAAAAAATCAAAAAAATACAAAAGAACAAAAAAATGGAAAGGGGAGGAAAATTTGTGAGCTTAATTGCATATCATTCTTGAGGAGGAAATGAGGAGGTGATTTAAATGTCACAAAGGAGAAATAATTTAAAATAAAAAAGGGATAGTCATTAGTAAAAGATTATGGAATCTACTTAAATTCTAGACCAAATCAAAAGAAAAAATTAAGTCCTAAAAGAACAGAGAGACATAGAGATTAGTATGAGTGCTGATCTTAGGCCTCTTGGGCTTGTTTTAGGGCTTAAACATCTATGTATCCATTAAAATCCAGATAATCCTCAAGAGGTTGAGGAAAATGCGAAGCTTATGTATTAGGTTTAAGGCTTAGGGAGTATTCAGCCTCGTTAACTGACCTCTGCTTTGTGAGACTCAGTAACCTAAGCACCTTAATCCACACATAAGTCTTGTTCAGTGCGCTTAATAATCAAAATCATTATTTTGTTTTGAAAAGCTATTAAGATTAGGAGCGACTTGAAGATACAAGTTGATTTGGACAAGTTCTCGACACAGAGAGGTGGAAATTCCCCCCGAAGATTCACAATAACATACCATGACCTCGGTGCTTGTCTCCTAGGATATTTAAATATTCTACCGGAGTAAGCACCTTGTGCTAGTTAAGGTGCCATGGGTGGGATTATCCTGAAATGTTGGTCGCTAGGGCCTGAATTTAGCTACAGAACGCCATGGGAGGCACTATCTTGAAGTGTCGAAAGCTAGGGTTCTGGGGTTGCCATGGGTGGTGCTATCTTGAAGCATCGATTACTAGGGACCCTACGAGGATTGCTGGTTGGGATAAGGAATCCGATATAGACCATGTTTTTGAGCCAATCCAAGGCTAGAAATAAAGAAAAGAAAAGGAGAGAGAAAGCTCTCCAAAAATGAAAATTTCTTCTATCCCTCTCTCTTACAAAAACACACTACAAACAGAACCTGGACTAACCATGTTACAAGCATGGGTGCTTTAACCGCTGGGTTCAATGAACTTTAGGATAGTTTCTGTGGGCCTTAGAAATTTTCGAGGCAGACTGAGGCTAAAGCTGGTCAGGTCTGAATCTTGGTTGGTACTTGAGTACCTCTAGACCTACTATTGGCATTTCGACCTAATTTCTAAAAAAAGAAGAAAGAATCAGGACTTTGAGCATCAAAGGCATGATCTAGAATTCGAGTTAATTTCATAAGATTTTGCTAAGGGACTAGCAAAAGTTAGGCATGGGGGTATGATGATATTGCCATCATCAGCCAAAACTAACTTTATTTAGTCATAATCAATAGATAAATGCTCGTACATAAATCACCAGAAGATTGTAATTCACTGCATATCCATTCTGAGAAATAAACATGAACATAGGGGTAAAACTGTAATTTTAATAGAATATCTTAAATGCAGAATAAGCACAGGGTTTCTCAGGGTTTGATTGAAGGTCAAATGGTTATAAATGTCTAATAAGTGGTTCATACAAACAAAAATGAGTTTTCACGCGTTTTGAGAATTAAATGATATCTGAAACCCTAAAAATAATCCTGCTTAATTCACTAAGGTTTTGGTCAGGATAAAATTCACCTAAATCATCTAAAAATAATAAAAAAATATTCCCCAAGGTTTGGTACTTTTTCTTTGACCATTGGAACCCATTTTGACCTAAAATAGAGTCTCAGACAGATAGTTATCCTAATTTGGGTTTCCACACAAATTAGTCAGTCAAACATGGTCTAAACCTAAATCTGACTTCACCATCAGATTTCTTGGGTCCAAATTAGGTTTGTACCAAAATTTGAGTGCAATCAGAGATCATCTTAACCAAGTTTACGTTTTAGTCTAGTCTGTGTCTTTTCTCTCACACACATGTCCCTAACTTTCGAATTCTTTCCAAATAGCCCCTTAGCTTTGTCGTCTTCTTCACCAACAGGTCCCCACCACCTTCAACTCCTAAACCTACTTCACCAGTGACCTTTGATTGAAGAATTATCCTTGATTGATTGACGAATCCCTTCCAAAATAGAAAGGGGGATTCCTGAGGAAGTTGCCTTCCATTTGAGCCATGTACAAGGGTCTAAATCTTACTCCAAAGCTCGTGCGAACCTTTTGAAGGTTCGAGTCTCCTAAAACCATGAATCTTCCAAGATTCCAAGCTTGGAAGGACCTCCTATGGCCTATAAAAGCACACCTAGGGCATGCCTTACTTCCTTAGCGAGAAATAGAGATAAAAACACCTCTTCTTCCTTAACCTTTGGCTCACTCCACCTCACTCTGATGACTCTCCACCTCTGGCCTCTTCACCGGCCGCTACGTACGATAGGCGATTGGTTCTCCTTCCCCACGTCTTTCCGCACCTTGCAATACCTGCGAGGTGTTCTCTATCCCTCTGTCGTCATCATTATCCACCTCCGGGGGACCATTGTCTTCGGTGTTGGCCATACCAGACCTGACGCCTCCTTCATCCCCCTTTCTTCACTACTTAGTCTCCTCGACTCCTTATCATCAGTTCATCATCACCGTACTACCAAACTTCGATTTCAATCGCTCACGCACCCGCTCTGCCGTCGTCTTCCCTGTCTTTAGCATACCTCCGGTGACCTCACAACATCGCCTCGATGCACCAAACCACCCCCCACCTATCCCAAAAGCTCTGTCGTATCCTAGCAACCAAAACCCCTCAAGAAATTGAGGGGATCGAACACTCCATTGCTTCCCCGAACTCACCTCCTTCCGCACTACAATTTTGAGGTTGTACGACCTCCTCACTAACTCAAACTCACCGCCACGACCACCATCACATTCGCCACCTTCAGGCGATCACCCTGAGCATTCTGATTGGGGTATTTAGCTTGTACTTTCTATTTCAGGTGTTTTCCCTCCAACCACCATTAATGAGCTCCTCCAAAAGAGCTCGAGGCAAGTGTTCTTACAACATTAGGTCCAGGCCACTGCTCCAGGTGATGCGGATTACTCCCAAGAAGAAGTCCAAACTCTCAATTGGGAGCTTTGCGAGCTCCTTCATCGTCAATTGGATAAGTCTTCAGTCGCTGCTCCCATACGAAGAACAAGGGACATAATAGTCCCACATTGGATATAGATGAGGTCTTCGCACCAAATAAGTGGAATTCCTGTTCTCATTTGTTCGCCCAAGATCACCAGGGGTCGGGTCCCCGCTCACGCTCCTCCTGACACTTACTCCTCACTCGCTACACCACGCAGGCGAGTTTGGACCTCTGATCGCATATCCGATTACCTGATTAGTCAGGTTTGAGAGAAAGAAGAGAAAAGAGAGAGAAGAGGGGGGGCTTTGCCTCGCTCTCTAACTCTCTAACACTTGAAGAGAAGAGGCCTTTGCCTTTGTGCGTACTTGAGAAAGAGAAAAGCAAAGAAGAAGAATAGTGCCTTTGTACTGTAGCAACTGAGGGTTTAAGATCTCTGATTTGGAGCCTTGTTTGATATCTTTGATATTGTACTGTGCACTTGGCTTGTGTGGATTAAACTTGCTTGATACTATTCAAATATTTGCTATTATTGTAATTAGGGTAATTGGTGATTCAAATCACCATTTTACCCTAATCTTTTTGCATCATTGACATTTGCTCTCAAATATATATATCATTCTTGCATGGATTTTTCATTATAAATTGCTCATCTTTGTGGTTATGTTGTGATCTTGAGATTAATTGCAACACTTGCTAATCGGAATACCATCACAAGTCATAACTAGCTCAATTTGGTCTTATAAAGTCAATAAAAGCTCCTACATATCAGTCAAAAGGTCTCTTGAGTAGGATGAATTCTTTTGAGAAGAAAAGATGAAAATAGGATTATTTCTGCAATTTTACCATCTTATCACAAATACAGAATAACCACAGGGTATGCTAGGGGTTTATTAAAAGTCATTTAGTCATTAATGCCTAATAAGTGGGTCCATACAGACAGAAACAGGTTTTCACGAATTTCAAGATTTAATGGACATATAAAACCCTAAAAATAGATCCACTTAATTAACTGAGGTTTTGGTAAATATAAAATTCACATAAACCCTTTAAAATTCATAGAAAAATATTCTCTAGGGTTTAGCAACTTTGAATTGACCATCTAAACCCGCTTTGACCTAAAATAGAGTCATAGACAGACTATTACCCTAATTTGATTTTTTACACAAATTACCTAGTCAAACTAAGTCAAAACCAAAATTCAACTTCATCATTGAAATCCTTGGGTCTAAATTAAGTTTATATCAAAATTTGGGTCCAATCAAAGTTCGTCTTGACCTAATTTGCATTTCAGTCCTATTTTTTTCACAAGTGCCCCTAGCTTTTGAAATTCATTACAAACAGTCCCCTATCTTTGTCGACACACTTTGCAAAAAAGGTCCCGCCACCATTATCGACAAGGATCCTACTTCGGCGAGCTTTTGGCAAGAACACAGTGATTTCTTGACAAATCCTTCTTAAAATTGAAAGGAAGATTCGTCAGGTAATCTCCTTCCTGTTGAGCCATGTCTAAGTCTTCAATTCTTTTCCAATCTCTCATGCAAATGCATGAGAGATGTAGGTGTACTACTTCGGTGAACTTACCAAGCTTGAAAGCTTGGTTTTCAAGCTTCAAACCTCCCTCTAAGGCCTATTTAAACACTCCTGAGGACAAACCATTCTCTTCACGCTTGTTTTTAGCCGGAATACCTCTCCTTCCTCCCTCCTATCCAGTAGAAAAAGCTCCACGACGTCCAACGGCTTCCTTCGACCACTCTCTTAATCCGCTCGCAATACCAGCAGCGGATTCTCCTTCCTCTTCATCTTTATCGTCGTGCCATACCAACGGGTGCCCTAATTCCCCTCGTCGTCATCGATTCTACCCTACCGGAGCTCTCTTCGTCTCCGGTGTCGGCCATATCAGACCCGGCATCGCTCTTCCTCCTCATTGTCCACTACCTACTCAGATCAACTCCTTAGCTCTGCTACTTCACAAATTCATCTTCGCCACTCTGACTCGACCACTGCACCGCTTCCCACGAATTCATCTTCCACCTCGTCGGCATACCTCTGGTGAGCCCTAACGGCTTCTATATGCACTTAAACATGCCGCTCCCATGCTCCACACCTTTGCCTCATCACGAAGATCAAAAGCCCTCACTCACCAAGCTCTATTGATCCCCCTATAGCACCACCGTACACACATGCTTTCAACCGCACTCACGGCCTTCGCCCTAGGGTTCCCGACCACGCCACCACACCTAAACACTTGCACTGCACTATTTGTCACCTGGCAGCATTTTTGACATCCTTTGACGTGGCCGTGAGGCCCTTTTTGTGACTTTCAGGTGCCGACCTCAATTGCCATTAAAGAACCTCCTTCTAACAAGCTTTAGAGCTCATTCTTCATCTGCAACTCTAGGGCTTGGCATCAGCAGACGCGGAATCACTCCAGTAGCTCGTGTGGACAGAAGATTATGGGTGTTGACCACCCTTGAGCCCGAATTGAATGAAGGAGTAGCCTCATGATTTCCTGAAGAATGGTGTGGGATTTTAGTCCCACATCGTTATTTGGAGAGCTTCCCCAGTGGCATAAAAGGAAAAAGTGAACCTGACCCCTCACCTAGTACATGAGGGGTCGGGTCCCTCCATCCACTGCTTTCACTCCTCGGCTGCACACACGCTACGCTGCCCTGGCCCTAGGTATCTGCATACCCGATTGCCCGAATATCTGCCTGATTAAGAGAAGAAGAGGAGGAAAGGAGAGAAAGAGAGAGTGGGGAAAGGGGGTTTTTCTCTTGAAAGCTCCCAACACTTAGCCAAAATTTGTGAGTTTCCTCCCTTGTGCGTGAAGAGAAAAGGGAGAAGAACAGAGCCTAAGGTAGGAGAAATAAAAGGAGAACAGTGTTCCTTTGGCACTATAGCAAGTGACAGTTAAGCTGTCTGATTGGAAATTTAGTTGTCTGATATTATTGCATTATTTGATAACATGGCTTTGGTTGATTGAAACTATTGCATTATTTGACATTATTGTAACTAGGGTAAATTGGTGATTCAAATCACCATTTTACCCTACTCGTTTTGCACTATTAACATTTGCTCTTATATACATATCATTCGTGCTTGGAAGTTTCATCATATATTGATATCTTGTGATAGAATTGCAATATTGAGATTTATTTTGCTACTTGCTCCCAGTGAACGACCTTGGATTTTATTCAAGTATAAATTTTATCTGTTTTCGTGCTATTATGACCCATACTACAACGCAACGACTTCTTAAACAGAGTTTCAATGAGTTAAACACTTTCTCCCAATGAATGACCTTTGACTTCAAATTTGAGTATAAATTGTATTTGTTTTCATGTGATTTCTACCTATACTACAACATATCTTTTAAAACATCAATTTCATGCGGTTAACACCACCCCTCTCCTAGCAAACTCCACCACCACCATCACCAATGCATTAACCCAAAGCCCTCAAGCAACCCCCTCTCTTCCTTTCCCTTCCTCGTTAGCCTTCTTCTTCTTCCTCTTCAAACTGCATCTCTTAAAACTTCATGCAAATGAGCCCAAAGTGGCCGCCGTCCCCATTGCTAGATATGTCACCTCAGGCTGCCTTCTTCTCTGCCAATGCGATCGAAGTGCTCGCTTAGACCTCTGTCGACGACCCACGCCAGCCACGCCACCCCTCGACAGCCCCTTGTCTTGCATTGAAGCACCTCACCACTGTCGTCCTACGCCTTTGGTTGCCGTCACTGACCACCTCTGGCTGAGCCTCCTATGCCATTGCGAAGCCCACGCTCTGACGCAACTTCACTAGCAGTAGCTCCTCCGACGATCCTCCTTTGCATGCGCACAGAAGAGAGAGAAAAATCCTTTATTTCTCCTCTTAATGGTAATTACGAATTCAGCCATTGCGAAAATCACTATTGATTTATTTATCTCATTATTATATTCAGATAGATTTGCATGAATATCCCTCTGGTTTACTCGAATTACGGATAGTTGCATATTTCTCAAGAATGATAGAGTATGGGATATTAGTTATAGGGAACGGGTTTCGTTTTGATTAATATTGACAGTATTTATTAGTACTATAATAACGTGACATTTTATGTTTAAAATTTCATCAAAAACAAGAATTGTTCTTTCATATCTCTTGCAAAAATTCTTGTGTCAAATTTCACACGCAACCAATACATAAAAATAAATTAGAAAAATTAGAAAAGCCCTTTGTTTAGTCTTGGTGAAATCTGAAGTAGATAATTGGTTTGAGTTCCCACCACCGAGGAGGAAAATGCTTCCTTTGAGAATGCGATGTTAACATGTTACTGCCTCGGCGCTACTCTATATGTATATTTCATATCTTTAGTCTAAGCATTAAGGCACAATTTTGCAGCTCAAGTGTCTTAGACGGTGCTCTACCCATAGTGTCGGAGCAAGAGCTTAAGTTTGATTGGAGCGCCCCTTTACACCACATTGTGTTTTGGGGTTGTGAAATCCTGGGTGGTGTCTTGGACAATACTAACTCGAAGTGCAGGCGTCAGAGCCCCCTTGAGGATTGGTAATGGGAATGATGATCCTGACACATCTGTTGTAGGATTAAGTTAGGAGTAAGCATGGGGGACACAAAAAAAGTTTAAAAAACACGACCTTATAAATATCCTAATAAACATTGGCATTCATAAAGCACTGATACAAGGTTTTAAAAGATTATGCAAGTTGCGAGTAGGATTCAAGAGCTAAGGAAACCCTAACTGCAAAGTGGTTTCGGGTCATTTGACTTAACAATGAGTTAATTTGTGAATTTTTGAAGGATACATTGATCCCGGTTCATCTAATTTTCAGATCCAAAGATGAATCCTGATGTTTTATCTTTAACAAATCTTGTGCCTTTCATATTTTCAATCAACCAAAGCTCGTAATCTTTTTCTCCTCAAAAGTGAAAAAATTAGTATTTCTCAAAAATCCATTTTTTGAAAATGATTTTGCTAAAAGACTAGCAAAAGATAAGCATGGGGATGTGATAAATGATAGTTTATCATCATTCCTATGCCCTAAAACTGACCTAGCTCTTAGGGTTTTAACTCCGCAAATGGGTTTTTGGGATGCATTTAGTCATTTACTTAGGATAGGCATCCATTGCATTTTGTTGTCTTTTTAATAAGTTTATTTGAGTGTCAGGGATAAGCAGAGAGTTAGATCCCACATACCTTAGCACTCAGGAAGGCAGAAGATGAAGGAGAAGGTCCTTCCAGATTGATCCTAGCTAGATCCAGCTCATTCCAACTGGATCCCAGCTCATTCTAGCTGGATAAACTTTTCTTTAGCTCCATTCAGCTCATCTTAGCTGAATGGTATCTCTAGCTAGTTCACCTCAGCTCCATTTAGCTCACCTTAACTGGTCAGTTGATCCTAGCTCCATTCCAGCTCTTCCAACTTAGAACAATTCATTGGAAGCTCAACCTCACAAGGACTAGCTACTAACTAGACTTGGTCAGCTGAAGATGACCTCAACTAGCTCAGGCTAGCTCAAGTCTAGCTCCCGGAGGTTCAACTCAGTTCAACTTAGTTGAGCTGAGTTACTTGACCAAAGCTAGCTACTCCAACTAGTTTGGTAATCTCCAGGAAGACCAAACCTAGCTCACCTTAGCTCACATCAGTAGAAGCCAGAGCTCATCTTAGCTTGGTTTAGCAACTAGCAATGAACTAGCAAGTTAAGCCAGCTAAGGTAGCTCCTTGTCACTCTCTTCAGTAGCCACCAACTCTAGTGCAGCTCAAGACAACTTCCTTTAACTCCTCTACCTCTAAGCCCTAGCTCACTCCACCTCTTTAACATACTCCCTACCAGCTGAGCTTAGCTTAGCTAGTCACCACCTTGGACACAAAAACCTAACCCTAAAACACCACCTAATTAGTCCACCAAGGTAAGCTACCTACCTACACCTACTCCTAATCCAATTTGGTGCCACCACCACTACTCCTCTTCACCCCATAACCTCCACCAAGAGACACCAAAGTTGGTGGAAAAACCACCCCGACCACCTCCCTTTTTGGTGCCATTTTTCCCTCCAAAAACCCTCTCATCATAACCCTACACCTAAGCCCACAACTAATCTCAACCCTACACCTAATCCACCTTCTAGAAACCCCCAATTTGGCACCAAAGTGAAGGCATCTCTCCACTCATGGACGTCCACCAAGGGGTGGAATCAACCTAACCACCCTCCTTGCATCGTTTAAAGTAGCGCCAACTAACCTAGGCCCTAAGATCCCCATAACCACCCATAACCTCCCTTAGAATCAATCCTAACCGGACACATGTCCATGCCAACCATCTCCCTCTCCAGTTCTACGTATACCCCACCTAACCACCACCTAAAATACATCTTCTCCATTAGATTAGGTTCCACCCATACCACCTTCATCCACGCCAAGGAAGAAGAAGAGAAGAAGATCAAGGGGGCAACATACTCGCCCCATTTGTGGCTTCTTCCTCTCCTTCCTCTCCTTTGTGCCATGCCAAGGAGGAGATCTTAACACTTGAAGGGATGGACAGGCAAGAGGAGGAGCAAGGTGGTTGATGCCCACCTTGGAGGATTGCTTGGAGGAGGACTACATCAAGAAGAAGCAAAGGAGACCCTTTTCAAGTGTGGGGAAGCCACACTTGGTGCAAAGGCTCTCTAGAACTTCTACAGATGATCCCCTTCTTTATCTTTATATTTTTCTTGTATTAGCTAGTGTTTCCTTATCTTTCATGTAACAAGCATTTAGCTACATTTCATCTACTTTGCTAGTAATACAAGTTCTCTTTGCCTTCCAAGTTTATGTCTTTATTTTAGTGTGTTTTCCATGTTACTCCAGTGTAGTGCACACCACACTCTCTTCTTCTAATTACCCTAGGTGCACTTTCCTAGGGTAAGCTTAGAAGAGAGGGTTTCATTCCTGTCACTTAGGGTTAGTTGATAGATTTAGCATAATCATCTTCACATCAAAATACCTGATTGTTTCGAAAAACCCTATGAACAATATAAATCAAATTCACAAAAATATATATTTTTTGAAACAACAACGAAAGCTATCGTACTACGATAGCGATCTAGGAGAGTAATTTATTAATATGTAAAAAAAGGTTACAAAATAGATCCCCATAAACGTATGAGGGACCAGCACGCATTTACAATTTGTTCCATACATACTGGCCTCTCCTGAAATAAAAACTCATATCTCGCTCTCCAAGTGCACCACATCGCTGTCGCCATATTTATGTGCAATTTATCCTTCATCAGAATTTTTCTCCATAATAAGTCCCACGTGGGTAGTGGCTCTCCGCAGACTCTCCTCCAAACTGTATCCGTGACCACCCACGATGAGAATATGTGCCTAGAGCTGTCAGTAAGAAGACCACAAAGCAAGCACAACTGTAGCGCTACCCTCATCCTTCTGTGTCTGAGGTCCCCAGTGACTAAGCCGTTTCTCCTACACAGCCATAAAAGGATTGGTACCTTTGTTGTAACTTTCAAGTGCCATATTTTTCTTGATATTAGATCTGCCTCCTCTGAGATTGCCAAAAATCTGATCTTGTCGTATGCACTGGCTGGGGTGAAGACCCCCTTCCATCTGTAGTGATCCTCAATTCCAGCCACTGGACTGAATGCCTTCAGGTCTAGCTGTAGCCTTGCCTTTTCCTCCCATGTTCTAGTGCCATCTCTATTCGATTCAGTCCCTTCAATCCTATAGGATTTATCAGATTTAGACCAATAGCAATTGACTGGAACCCACTTATCTTCAACAGCAGCGTATGCCCTCGGATATGCAGTTTTGAGCACCCCCAGAGTTGACCACTCCTCCTGCCAGAAATTGAAAGACCTGCCATCAACTAAGACTAGTTGAAACAACTGGCAGTTATTCCCCATGGCATGCACCACCAACGTCGAAAAGGGAGATGGTCTGATCGGGTGGAGTCTATTCAGCGGATTATGCAGCTTGCCATAGCTATCACCAATCAAGACTGTCCAATTTTTACTGTCGCCATTAAAATGCTTGATAGCCCACTTAAGGAGAAGAGCCTCATTGAATTCTTTTAGTGATTTAATCCCCAAACCCCCCTATTTTTTTGGCCTGGTCAGCAGATCCCATTTCAGTGGTTGGAAAAACTGCCCTCATGCTTCGAACCCCTCCAAAAGAAGCGTTTTCTCAAAATATTGATGCGCTTCCAAATAGATTTAGGTGCTTTAAAGAGAAAAAGAACACCAGGATGGAAGTTATCACTGAATTCAGGAGGGTGAGTCCACCCCCCTTCGATAGATAGCGGCTGCTCCACCCTTCCAATTTGATTGCAACTTTATCAAATAGGAAGTTCCAATTGCTTTTTTCCAGTTTAGAGCACTTCAGAGGATGACCCAAATACCTGATAGGAAGTGTGACCAAGGGTGTACCCAGCTGTGATGAAATGGCCATTTGTTCGGAACCTATTAACCCAAAATATACCAAAGATGATTTGTCCCCATTCAATTTCAGACCTGATATTTCTCCAAATATCTGCACCAAATGAAACAAAGCTTGTGCTTCCTGCTCTTTCCCTTCTACAAAAAATACCGTGTCGTCGGCATATTGCAAGATCGGAGTCAAAGCACTCCTATTTGATATGGAATAGACTCTAATGAAACCCACTTCAGCTAGTCAACATGCATATCTTGCAAGCTTGTCAACCACAAGGTTAAAGACAAGGGGGGCGAGAGGACACCCTTGTCGAACCCCACATTGAGGTTGAATCCACGCCCCACATGGTTTACCATTAATAAGAGGAGAAAAGGATGCAGTGGTGATGCACCTTTTCATCCAATGCAGCCATATAGCAGGGAACCCCCTCCTCTTGAAAATCTTCCATAAATACGGCCAAGAAACAGAATCATACGCTTTATGGAAATCTACTTTCCATAAAAAAGCTTTGCACTTCCTCCGGTGCTATCCCACCACCATTTCCTGAGCCATTATGAAAGACTCGTGTAGAGATCTGTTAGGAAGAAAAGCTGACTGGGCTGGAAGGATATGATCCTGTAAGACACTACGAAGTCTATTGGCCAGGACTTTGCTCACTATCAAATAGATAGAGTTTGATAGTGCAATAGGTCTAAAGTCGAGGAATTTGTCCGCTCCTTATTTCTTTGGAAGCAAAAAAAGATTGGATCGGTTAATCTTATCGAAGCCATAGTTCCCCCTTTCAAATTCAGACAGCACCTCCATCACCTCCTCCTTCAATACATTCCAAAATATTTTTTAGAAGAAAACTTGAATGCCATCTGGACCTGGTGCACCTTCACTGTTCAAGTCGTTTATAGCATCCAAAACTTCATTTTCAGATATTGGAACAACCAGTTTGCCTGCCTGATCCTCAGAGATTTGAGGAAAGATTGACCCAGCCATTCTCCAATCTCCCTTAGCTGCTGCCTGTTGATTGCGGAAAACTACGCGTTTGCAATTGGATTTGAAAACCCGTCATTATAGTTCAAGTCACAAAGAAATCTGTTCAACAAATAAATTTATACCAAAAAATCCATAAAGAAGTTCCAGGTCGAACACAGGGAGGTGGACATTTGATTAAAAATACGCATTTTATTTTGTTTGTCACGAAATATAATAACTGGTCAAAAACTAGCTATCTATTTAACAAATAATAAATAGAAGAGAGAGAGAATATTACAAATAAAAGCAAAAGGGATGTAGAATAAACATGGATTTCATTATAAGAAGTTGTTCATTACACTACTCATTACAACTAGAAAGCATGAAATCTATACTAGAAAGTGGTAAATATACTCTAGAAAGCAGTAAAAAGAATGGAGAGAGAAGTATCCTCCTTGACGATCGCTTGGAGGATGAGCCGGATGGGATGACGCTTGGAAGATGGGGAACGAAGCGGGAAGGAGGACAAAGCGGGAGGAATGGGAACGAAGCAGCATGTCGTTGTCATTGCGGGATCCACTTCTCAAATGCAGAGAGAGAACACCCATAGGATGCTCCACGAAGGGGGACGAAGGTGGAAAAATTATGACTTCTACTCTAGAGGAGCATCCCGGGTGTGGGACAAGCTCTTAGAGCTTTGGAAGGGGTGAGAGAAGAGAAGATGGGATGAGAAATTCGTAGGGTAGGGGTCTCCTTTTATAGTTGCAAGGAGTGGGGGCATTTTGGTCATTACAGCATCAAAAAATTAATTTAGGACCTTTAGTGATGGATTTATCCGTCACCAAAGGCCTGAACGTGGCCAATGTGTGTGCGCCGCATGTGCCTCCTCGCCTCTGCGCTCTTAAACGCCCGCCCACGTTCGCGCACGCCCAGTCGTCCGATCTCAAGATCGGACTACTTAAAACTCTCCTTGCCAGCGTCGCGTGCCAGCATGCAATCGGGTGTGCGCACTATGCGTCTGATCGCGCGTGGGCACTATTGGCTGATTCGCGCTGCTCACTACTGATCGAGCAGTTGTGATGGCGCACCCGCACGTGAGGAGGGGACGCCGCTCTTGCGATTCGAACCCTCATCTCCTACCTTCGCAGTGGCTTAACTGCTGTGCTACGCATGTGGTTGAGGCATGTCGATGATTTTGTGCATGGCCGATCTCAGCCATTGGATCTTCATTCGACGGTCGAGATCAAGCGTTGCTTATGCTTTCAGATGAGGAAAGGCGCTGGATGAGCGACGACGTGGAATATTCTCGGCCGTTGGATGGGCATCCAACGGCAGAGATTTGTCGAGCGAGTGAAGAAGAAGAGCTACGGCAGGTGCTGGGTGGCTATGATGGTGCCACGTGGCACCATCATGGCCGTTCATTTTCGCTGAATTGTAGATGGTGCTATGGATGTCGGATTGGATAGATTTTCATGCTGTTAGGCTGCGATCGTCAATCCGAACCCATCTGTGCGGTCGAATTTATTGTATGAGGTGCGGATCAACACCATATTGGCCCTAGATCTATAGGATTCCTCGATCTCTATCTAGTGCTACGGATGTTCGATCAGGGCGATCTTGGAGTTGTTGAACTCCAATCGTCACCCTGATTAGATCCGTATGGTTGGATCTTCGATCTGAGGCCCTGATTAACAAGTTGCTTTGTCTCTTGCCATAAAAGGAGATAATTAACCTATATTTTATACAGACTAACCTAAATGCAAGATGATGCATGTTATGCAATATTTATAGTATGTGATGCAATTCTATGCTTAAGAACACGCATAAATAGACAGTTTATGTGATATAAACATGTTTACATCACACCTCCATGCCTATCTTTTGCTAGTTCCTAGCGAAACTATATGCTATTTATAAGAGAATCAAGTCAGATTTCTTGGGCAATAGTTATTTTCAACACCTAGGGATTTCAACTAGGACTTGAACTACCGAGACACAACAGCACCCGGGTATCTGCCAAAATGTAAACTGTCTCAATTTCTTGCCTTATTCAAAGAGGGATCTCTTTTTCTCTTTTTCTTCTTTTCTAATTTTTTTGGATTTTTGAGTTTAGGGTTACAGAGTGGCTTTCTACGGCCACTCAACCCACCCAAGACTTGATGAGAACCCTAAGTTCTAAGCATCTTTTTGTGAAAGTGATAGACTCATTGATCAGCAATTAGAATGGACTTCGGGTTTCTACGGCCCTAGGTGACCTTAAAAAGAAATTCTGCCTGAAGGTGTATCTATACGACCGGTAGCTTTCTCCCTACTTTTATTTTTATAGGGTCAACACAAGGGTGAATCCAGTGTATATCTCCCCAGCTTATTCTACTTCTTCTCTTCTTCCTAAATGTTTTTTGAATTTTTAGTGCATTTCTTGAGCTGGGTTCTAGAAAATTGGTTGATGAGCTGTTACCACCAACAACTTGCCAGCCATACTCTTGCGGTGAAGTGTGGCTTATTTCTTTTTTTGTTTCTTTTTGTTTCTTTTCTCATTTTTCTTTTTTTTTTCTTTTTCTTTTCTTTTTGAACTTTCTTTTTCCTTTTAAGTAGGTGGCTTCCCTGGTCTAAGATTTACCTAAAGGCAGCAAGAAGAGAGTGGTTCAGTGACTGGGCTCTGGACAACCTACCTATGAGCTGTTACCCACGATAACTTGCCAGCCATATCACCTTAGAAGGTTCATTAGCTACCCAATTTTCGTTAAGACTGCCGAACAACAAGTTAGTGACGAATAGTGTGTAGATGCTTAGACTTAAAGTTCTCTCAAATCAGAGGGCGGGTTGATAAATCGTGTACTTATCACCCCAACTTATTTAATCAAATTAGAAATAGAATTCAGGATGGCGAAGACTCGAGAAACAAATCCACATTTTAGTGGATACCTAGGCTAATTAAGGTCGAAGACCTGAAGGGTTTTCGTGTTCAAATCATACAATTTTATTTCCTAAGATTGAAAATTTTCTAAAGCCCAAGTTCTCTTTCCTAATTCCATAAATTTTTTTTAATATAAACAAAAGGAAAATAAAATAAATCTATGGAGCTGACGAAATAATTCAGAGATGAATATCCACCCCCCCATGCCTATCTAATGCAATGTCATTGTATTAAAAAGACATGAAATAGAGTGGAGTAGAGTAGAAAGCACCTGAATTACGTGAATAATGGATTCGCTCCGAGATAAACAGAAATTGTATACGTGCTAAATTTAGTGCCTTTAGCTAGGCACACTATACAAAGAAGAGAAATAAAAAATTCAGAAGTGCATGTCAGAATCAGAATAAAAAGATGCAACCTAAGACCTGCCAGCAGATGTCCACAGATGTGGACCTGATTGTGATGCAGACCCATAACCCATGGTTGAGAATATTTAAGGTTCTGGATAAAAATTACCCAGAACCTGAGATCAATATGCAAGCGGGGTCGGGCCTACAATTTATGAGGATGCAACCCAAGACCAAAAAGTCAGGTTACAGAGAAATCAAGCTCAAAAGGATAATCAATGAATGTGTACCTGGGTTGGTCATCCTCAGATCAAATGTCGTAAGGGTCCTGGTTTGATGTTTCAGCTTAATTGGAACCCTTAGACTCCGTCTTCTACTTCCTCTGGAGCTTGCTTCCCAAATCAAAATTTTCCAGCTCCTATCCTCCTCATTCATAATGTCAAATTCTAGGACCTCCTGTATATTAATCACCCTGTCTGAAATTTGCAGGTCTAAAAGATGTGATTGAATCAGAATTGACTTGGGTTTAGTTATCGCAAAAACAGAATTGTTAGTAATCTCAATGGGGTGTAATTGACAATCGGGGCATTGAATTGAATCCTTCTGAAAATGTGATTCTGAATCTATCATGTGAGCCCCACTAAGATCAATTTCCTCATTTATTGGGCTATCAAATGATTTAACCGATTCCACAAGCCCAATCGTCGCACAGAAATCATGTTCTGTAAACTCACATGAGACTTCGCAAATTGAATGTTCACCCTCAGAGTCAAAGAAATCTAAATCCATATTAGTGTACGTCCCAAAATCATCCATCACTTTCTGATCCATGGAGACATACGTTTCATCGTACCCCAGCTCAAGGATCTCAGGTGAAGAAATCAGATTATCCTTAATTGGTTGCTCTAGGTCAATCTGGTCATCCTCGTAACACGTGTTCCCCCCAACAGGTGCCTGAGCGGGTTCTGACATTGGCTCTCCTGAAGGAGGTTCATCCTGGGAATCATCCCAAGATTGAATTAAGCAACCACAAATCTCATTCTCAGTTTTGATAACTTTCGAAGTAGAAACTCACTTGGGTTCTTATCCTTAACATCCTGGAGCCAATCCAATAAATACTTATTCAGATCATCAATCATTTCAATCAAGGGCTCCAATTCTTCAGTGCAAGGTATTGGCTGAACTTCTAAAGATTGTATAGTATTCCTCAAGTTAGCCAAAACCTTATCTTGAACGTGGTTAACCTGAACCAAATGACTTGGTTCAGGGTTGGGCGGGTTTGAGATCAATGTAGAGGAGTTAATGAATTGAGATTCATGATACCCTTCCTGATAATAGGTCATTTTGGATTGTTCAAAAGGTGGTGATGACCTAAAGGAATTGTATTTAGAGGATGGGTAAGGACCAGTGTATCCTTCTTAATTGTAGATCGTATTAGGTTGTCCATGAAACGGTGGCGATCTATAATTGATGTGGCTTGAAGAAGGATAGAAATCAAAATTATGGTGTTCAAGGTTTGACCCCGAACACGGAGGTCCGGAACTGTATCCCCAATCCGAGTTATCCCAACTAAGAGATGGTTGATTACAATATGAATCGGGATAATTGTCATGTTGAGGATAAGTCATAACAGGAGGGAAAGAGTGGGAATGCATATGAAATGTAGAAAGATTCATGATAGATGGGAAGAAGAAAGGCACCCTGCAATACAAACAATCCAACCTGTCCTTAAGTGGGATAGCCTAAAGACCTATAGACTCCCAAAATCCATCTTGAGATAAAGAAATGATTTGATCTACTTCTGTCCGTTCAATCCAACCAGTTAGAGGGAGGGACTGGGGAGAAGGTTCTTCCTTTGACTTGTGACTCTAGTTCCTAGTGTACCCTCCAGCCGCGATCGTTTGATTCTACTACCCTAGCTAGACATTAGATTGATTAGTAGAAACAGACTATCGAAAATAATCTTGTTCTGGGCTCCGAAGAGCGAGTCGAATCCTTAAGGCCAACGTCTACTCTATTTTAATTAAGGTTAGGTTTGAATGTGCTTTGGAATGTGATGGGCCCTTTATCTGAGTTGTGCCCTTAATGATTGATTGATGTGTGTGTGCGTGCACAACCAATGGTTTTCAAGCAAGATCATTTTTTTGATGCAGTGAATTTTAGGGTTCAAATCTTGCTTAGTAGCTTTTAGGATTCGGCTTTAGGTATTTTCAAATAAGTTTTGTTAGCACACCAGGTTTTGAAAGCACAGGTGAAGATGTTTTCCTTTGAAGCTTAAAAGAATGTGGAGTGCCTGGTAAATCCACAACAGCTGAACCTATATGGCAGCTACTTGATGAATTGATTTTAGTTAAAGTGGTGCGGCCCAATCAACTCAAACAATCGACCTGTTGCACCACTTAATTAGGCACACAAGTGATTACCTAATCTGATTTCTTCTCGATTATGTGTTTGGGTGTGTGTACTAGTTCCAAAGATTGATTTACCAATTGAGTTTGAAAATCAGATGAGGTTGTGTACCTCTATGAGATCTTTTAATTTTTCTTTTTAAATGCAGAGGGTAAGGCGGGTGTAGGTGTTAAACAAACAATCAAAACTAACCTTAGGGTTTATAAGAACACCTAGGTTGATTTATGTTTGTGTTATTATGTGGTGGAATGAAACCTAATGGGTGGGAAGTGGGGGTAAACTTACAGAACCTTCAACAACACTTTTCTCCAATCTACCACTTCTGCTCATCTCAAAAGAGTACCTGCAATGACAATAAGAAAGGAGAGAAGTGACGTAAACGATTTGTAAGTTGGAAAATGTGAAGAATTAAAGAGTGTCACCTCCTCGGCAATGACGCCAAAATGTTGATTGCAGAAAGCTACACGCTCGCAATTGGATTTGAAAACCTGTCGTTGTAGTTCAGGTCATGAAGAAATCTGTTAAACAAATAAAATTTATACCAAAAAATCCATAAAGAAGTTTCGGGTTGAACACAGGGAGGTGGATGTTTGATTAAAAATATGCGTTTTATTTTGTTTGTCACGAAACAGAATAGCTAGTCGAAAACTAGCTATCTATTTAACAAATAATAAATAGAAGAGAGAGAGAGAATATTATAAATAAAAGCAAAAGGGATGTAGAATAAACATGGATTTCATTATAAGAAGTTATTCATTACACTACTCATTACAACTAGAAAGCAGGAAATCTATACTAGAAAGTGGTAAATCTACTCTAGAAAGCAGTAAAAAGAATGGAGAGAGAAGTATCCTCCTTGACGATCGCTTGGAGGATGAGCCGGACGGGACGATGCCTGGAAGATGGGGAACGGAGCGGGAAGAAGGAGGATGAAGTGGGAGGAATGGGGACAAAGGAGCATGTCTTCATCGTCGTGGGATCCGCTTCTCGAATGCAGAGAGAGAACAACCGCAGAATGCTCCACGAAGGGGGACGAAGGTGGAAAAATTATGATTTCTACTCTAGAGGAGCATCTCGGGTGACAAGCTCTTAGAGCTTTGGAAGGGGTGAGAGAAGAGAATAAGGGATGATAAATTCGTAAGGTAGGGGTTTCCTTTTATAGTTGCAAGGAGTGGGGGCATTTTGGACATTACAACATCAAAAACATTAATTCAAGACCTTTAGTGACGAATTTATCCATTAGTAAAGGCCTGAACGTGGCTGAAGTGCACACACCTCGCACGCCTCCTCGCCTCCACTCTCTTAAATTTCCACTCACATTCGCACATGCTTGAAATGCTCCTTGCTAGCGTCGCGCGCCCGCGTGTGATCGGGCGTGCATTCTATGCGTTTGATCGTGCGTAGGCACTATTGGTTGATCCATGCTACTCGCTGCCGATCGAGCGGTTGTGATGGCGCGCCTGCACGTGAGGAGGGGACGCCGCTCTTGCGATTCGAACCCTCGTCTCCTACCTTCGCAGTGCCTTAACCGCTATGCAACGCGTGCGGTTGAGGCACGTTGATGATTTTGTGCACGGCCGATCTCGGCCTTTGGATCTTCATCCGACGGTCGAGATCAAGCATTGCTTATGCTTTCAGATGAGGAGAGGCACTGGATGAGTAGCGATGTGGCACATTCTCGGCCGTTGGATGGGCATCCAACGACAGAGATTTGTCGAGTGGGTGAAGAAGAAGAGCTACGGCAGGTGCTGGGTGTCTATGATGGTGCCACATGGCACCATCATGGCTGTTCATTTTTGTTGAATTGTAGATGGTGCTATAGATGTTTGATCAGGGCGATCTTGGAGTCGTTGAACTCTAATCGTCGCCTTGATCAGATCCATACGGTTGGATCTTCGATCCGAGGCCCTGATTAACAAGTTGTCCTATCCCTAGCCATAAAAGGAGATAATTAACCTACATTTTATACAGACTAACCTAAATGCAAGATGATGCATGTTATGCAATATTTATAGTATGTGATGCAATTCTATGTTTAAGAACATGCATAAATAGACAGTTTATATGATATAAACATGTTTATATCACTGCCTGCGAGGTTTCCCTAAAATATCTTGTAGTTGCAGCCCGTATATCTTGCATACAGGATGTTCTCTGACCATCCACCTCAATCAAGGAGATGAAGTTGTGTCTTCTACGAGAACTAGCTGCTAAATGAAAATATTTTGTATTGGTGTCCCCCTCTTTAAGACAACTGTCTGGAGCGTTCTTGCCAATCCATCTCTCGTTTCAAATCTTCCTCTGCTATAACCTCCTACCACCTTCTCCTAACACCCAGTTCATGTTTGGACAGAGTTGCAGTAGCTTCCTTTTCATCTAGCTGTTGCACCTCTAAGGGAGCTTCCTGACACTTTTGCTCTCTCAAAATTGTAACAGTTGACCTGTATTCCTTTGACATTTGTCGCATGGCCGCAAGCTTTGATGCTAGCCTAATGGTAGCCGTACCCTGCACTTGCTGAGCTCTCCACCAGGCCTCCAACATTTCGTGAAAACCCGCTTCTCTAAGCCATGACCGTCTGAACTTGAAGTAGGAACCAGTTTGCACATTTTCACCACTATCCTAGACCAAAGGAGTATGGTCTAAGAAAGGTCGTTGAAGCCTAGCAATTGAAGATAGTTGGAAATTTTCCATTAGTTCTGTATTTCGAAAGAATTTTTCAAGCTTTGACATCAAGCCACTTCCGTTCGTCCAAGTAAAATCCACCAAAGAAGTTGGGAACTCATTAAGACCCAGATTTTGTAGTGTTAGCATAAAGCCAGTGGATGCAGAGTGAATTGACCCCGATGGTTTGTCCATCTCAGTCAGTGTACAATTGAAGTCACCACCTGCTATCCATGGCAGCCCCTGCACCAGTGTTTCAACAGAAGACAAGTCCTCCCATAGTTCAGGTCTGAGATTTGCAACACAGGGTTCGTACACTCCTGTGATTAACAGTTCCTTCTCTCCATGTTTCAGCATACATCTACAAGAAATCACATGCCTATATTTAGTTACCTCAGTCACACTCAGACATGCCTCTTTCCACTAGATGGCTATACCTCCTGATCTCCTATGAGCATTTAAAGACACACAGTCTGAAAAGCCTTCTCTTTTTAGATCACACCATGAATATTCATTCTCATCCTCAAAGTGCATTTCTTGGATGATAGCACAATCGATCTCCCATTCCCTCAGATACCTCATAAGCGAGGCCCTTCTCACTCGGTCACGCAGCCCATGCACGTTCCAAGAGAGGACACGCATCACACAGCCTGAGAACCCCTACTATTAGATTGTTTGATTTTTTCAACTTTAAGAGCAGCAGCTATAGAGTTTTCATCCAATCTTTTTTTTGAAACATTGAGGATTGCTATCATGAGCCGATAGCAATCTGGAGGGTAGTATATTTCATATCAAAAAACTATTACAAAAAAGAAGCCCAACTATGTATGAGAGACCAGCACTCCTTTACAATATTCTCACATCTCACCGATCTCTCCTGAAAAAGCTTATCATTACGCGCCCTCCACACACACCACAAAACGGCTGCCATAGTCCCCAAGGGTCGACCAGGAGTGATGAACCGCTGCCATATAGAATCCCAGGAGGGGAGGGGTTCTAAGCAAACCAACCTCCAAATCTTGTCCATGATCAAACAGGAGGAGAAAATGTGTGAAACACTATCAGAGTGGAACCCACAAAGAGGGGAGGCATTTAGAATAGTCCCCAGCCTTCTATGTCTCAGATCGCCAATGATCAACCCTTCTCATCTGCAGAGAAACAGGAATATCTGAACCTTCAGAGGAACTCTCAGAAGCCAAATCTTTCTGTCGACAGGGTCCCATTCCACCTCACTATTGGCTCTAATAACCTTCTCATACGCTTGCTTCACTGAAAAACTGCCCTGCTAGCAGTAAGTATTCATCTCATCACTCACAAGTTGCATCTGCTATAGACTTGCCATCAGTTTCTGCCTCTCCTCCCACAGTCGAGTGCCCGGCCTGAACTGTTGCAGCCCTTCCAGCCGCCAGCAACCCTCTGCCTAAGACCACAAACTGCTAACTGTGGCTTCCTTATCTATAGCAGCATCATACACATTCAGGTAGAACTCTTTCAGCAAGCCCAAGTTAGACCATCGCTCATTCCATAAGTTGAAGCTTTTGCCATCTCTGAGCTTAGGTTGCAGCAGGTGCCAATAGCTGGTGACTATAGAAATCACTGATCGCCAAAAGGGAGAAGGTTTCTTCGGTTGAAGCCTTTGCAAACTACTGTTAGATCCACCATAGCTGTCCCTGATCAAATCATCCATCAACCCCTCCTTGCAATCCAAAATTCTGATGGCCCACTTCAGCAACAAGGCTTCATTGAATTCTTTAAGTGCTTTAATTCCCAACCCCCCAATCTCCTTTGGTCTGCAAATACAATTCCATCTGATGGGCTGCATGAATCCGCCCTCATGACCTGCACCCTTCCTGAAGAATCTCTTCCTCATAACATCCAATCTCTTCCAGATACATTTAGGGGCCTTAAAAATGCTGAAATAGAAAATTGGTATGGCTGTAATGACTGAATTGAGTAGGATTAATCTTCCACCTTTGGATAGGAATTTACTACTCCAACCCTTCAGCTTTCCAGACACCTTCTCAAAAAGAACATTCCAATCTGATTTTTTCAGTTTTGTGGCCCTCAGAGGTAGTCCAAGGTATCTCAATGGCAATTTAGCACGGGGTGACCCCAATACAGCCTCCAACTCCATCTGTTCCTATTCACTCATGCCAAAACAAATCAAAATCAACTTATACCTGTTCAAACATAAGCCTGAAATGTCACCAAATATCTTTACCAGTAACCCCAGAGCATGTGCCTCAGATTTGGACCCTTCCAGAAAGAACATCGTGTCGTCTGCATACTGTAAAATGGGGGCCAAGTTTCCCCTGTTAGACAGTGAATACCCTTTAGTAATACCCACCTCAGCCAATTTGCAATCATACCTTGCAAGCCCATCCACTGCAAGGTTGAAAATCAATGGGGCTAGAGGACATCCTTGTCTAACCCCACGCTGAGGTTGGATCCAGGCTCCACATGGCTTTCCATTGACCAAAGGAGAAAAAGAAGCTGTAGTGATACAGTGTTTCATCCATTGGATCCAGAGGGGGGAAATCCTCTTCTAAATATCTTCCATAGGTATGACCAAGAGATCGAATCATAGGCTTTCTGGAAATCCACTTTCCACATGAAGGCGTTGTACTTCCTTCGATGCCATCCATTAACCATTTCCTGAGCCAGTATAAAGGATTCTTGAAGTGATCTGTTGGGCAAGAAAGCAGCCTATACTGGATGAATCAGGTCCTGTAGAACAACTCTCATCCTATTAGCCAAGGTCTTGCTAATGATAAGGTAGATGGAGTTTGAAAGGGAAATCGGCCTGAACTCTGAAAAGTGCTTTTCTCCCATTGATTTAGGCAAAAGAAAAAGGTAGGACTTGTTAATCCTCTCAAAACCTGAATTTCCCACCTCAAATTCTATGATAACATCCATCACCTCCTTACCCACCACACTCCACATCTCCTTGTAAAAGAAAACCTGTATTCCATCAGGGCCCAGAGAGCCTTCCACATTTAGTTCACTGATTACCTGCAGGGTCTCCTGTTCAGTAATAGGTGCAGTCAAGTGCTCAGCCTGCCCACTTGTCACCCTAGGACCCTCGTTTCCTGCCATTCTCCATTTCCCCCTCTTAGATGCCCGAGATACCCCTCTGAAATATTTGATGGCTTCAGATTTAATCACATGATCAGAAGAGACCCTATGTCCACCACATACAATAGAGGAAATAAAATTAGCACGTCTCCGAGAGCTAGCTGCAAGATGAAAAAACTTTGTATTGGCATCCCCCTCCTTAAGCCATAGCTGTCTGGATCTCTCCCTCGAATAGATTTCTTGTTTCAGGTCTTCATCAAGAATCACACCTTGCCACATTTTTCTTTCAGCCAACTCATCTTCAGACAAACGGCCAGCTTCTTCCTTGGTGTCGAGCTCCTAAATTTTACTCAGAGCTTCCCTTCTCCTCTGCCCCCTCAGCAAGCCAACAGTAGATCCATATTCTTTTAAGACCACCAGCTTGGCTGACAGCCTGACAGTGGCAGACCCCTGCACCTCTTTAGCTCTCCACCAAGAGCTGATCATTTGGTAAAAGCCTGGTTCATACAACCATGAACATTTCATTTTGAAATAGGATCTAACCTGATTTTCTTCCCCACTATCCCATACCAAAGGGGTATGATCTGAAAAGGGTCGGCTCAAACCACTCACATTCGACAATTGAAATCTAACAAGGATGTCCACATTCCCAAAGAATCTGTCAAGCCTGGATGCCAGCCCATTTCCATTGCGCCAAGTAAATTCCACACCAGAGGAAGGATATTCATTCAACTGCAGAGATTGAACCATCATATGAAATCCAATAGCCGAATTGTCCGTGTTGCCATTTAGCCTGTCAGCCCCTATTAACACAATTAAAATCCCCACCCGTCAACCACATACCCCCTGCACCAACTCAACCACCGCAGACCACTCCTCCCACAACTCTTGCCTGGCAGATGCAATACAAGGACCATATACTCCAGTAATACAAATATATTCTTGCCCCTGGTGAATCTGAAATTTGCATGTCAGCATATGTTTGACTTTGTGAACCTCCAAACACTGAGCCCACCTCTTTCTCCACCATATAGTAATGCCCCCCGACCTCCCATGTGCATCAGTTTGCACACAATCATTCATCCCTGAAGCTAACAAGTCAGACCACAGCCTATCAGAATTACCTTCAATGTGTGTCTCTTGGATGAGCACACAATCAATTCCCCATTCTCTCAAATATCTCATCAAGGATGCCCTCCAGCTTCAGTCGCTCAACCCACGCATGTTCCAAGTGAGGATTCTCATCAATCCTCACTGGATCCCTCTCTCCTGAGGGAATCGCATTTGCACACTTGCATGACCTTCGCAACCTCATCTTCATCCATCAGTATAATAGCCTTTGATTTTCTCTGTCGTAGGCTATACAGTGATCTCCCCTTACCCCTCTTTGCGTGAGATCCCCCTTCACATTTATGATCTTCCTTCTCCTGCAGGTCATGTTGATCCTTTACAGACCTAGGCTACGCATCTAGATTCCCCTGCTCCTCATTCTCCACACCAACTGATAGTACATCCCCTGCCACCGTGGACGATAGTTCTACTGTTTCCCCTCCGCTCAGTTCCTCCTTTTCTTCATTCTGAAGCCCCCTCATCTCCCCATCACAGTAGTCCTTACAAGCCTCGGCAAATTGGGGTTCATCGCCAGAAGCCGTGCATAACTCCTGAGCAGTCGCCTCCTCATCAACTGTAGATCCAGACGACTTAAAGTGCTCTGCTACATTATCACCCACCAAGAATTTCAGCCTCAGCATCCAGGAGCTTCCACCGCACCTCAAAATTAGACTGTCAGGTATAGAGCCAGCGATGAAGACATCAACCTTCACACTCAGCAGACGTCCATTCCCCTCTAGCAGTCCGATGATCGCATCCTCTGCCACTGATGCAAAGCCTGAGATCATCGTCGACACAACCTCCTTTGACCTCAAATGTAGAGGCAGACCCTCGATCTCGAGTTTTCCCGACTTGCTCCCTACTCTCTGGGCGGTCTCTCCGGCAAGGCTCCATCAAAAGGAGAGACCAATCTCCAGATCACCACGCAGCCATCGTTGTAAGATGTTTGAAAACATAGCTTCTCGACATCCCCCATACCCAACCCAAATAGAACAAAGTGTGTATTTGAAATAAAAGAAATCTGCCATGTGTTGGTTGAGAGGGATAGAGAGGTTACCAAGGTGCGAACACTCCCCACCGATGGTCTTCCAGACATAACCTCCCCCACCAGAGCTCCACGCAAGGCCACCTCCATAGCTTTGATGTTCTCCATTATCGGCACCTCCACATCAGCCACAAGCCCTCCCGGCTTACGCAGAGATGGGGGCGGAGGCAGAATCTGCGTAGCCCTAAAATTCAAATTTCCCGAGCGCGGGAAAAGGCGATTACTCCTCGGTGCCCCCCAACTTCTACATGAATCCCTTTTGTGACCGAAACCCCCGCATCCTAGACAGACCACGGGGAATCGGCAGGTGGCCGCCATATGTCCCCGCTGTCGGCAGCGGAAACACATAACCTTGCCGAGCAGCTTTGTTCCCCTTCTATCAGACCACCTCGCCTCCATCCCCCTTTTGCCGTAAGCAGCAGATTCCCCCCGCTCCTTCCTCCTCCAGCCCTTAGGCCTCCAAATATGCCAACCTTCCCCCTCCCTACTCCCGCCAGCCACCGCCCCTAAATCACCTGTCGTCGGGACAGCCATCGCCTCTAGGATTTGAGTCATTTTCTTCATCCAATCTTACTGCATTTGCATTTCTTCTTGGTCTCAATTTATATGGTGATCTCCCACCTCTAGACTTTGAGGTAGAACCCGGCTTGAACTTCAATCCTTCAGTAGCATGAAAGGAAGATTGGTTCTTCAACGAGTTACCATCTATTTTTTGAAGCACCCCCACTGAACTATCCATTTCCACCGTCTGCATCTCATTCTTTGAATCCACCATCACATCTTCAATTCCCACGTGATGGGATTCTTTTCTCTTTTTTGGTTCCAGAGCCTCATCTGGGGTATCACGACCCATCTGTTTCACAATGGGGTCATTCTTAACTGCCTCTGCATAGGTTTTCAAACCTTCTTGTTCTTGGAAAGTTGTCTCTTCACATCCAAATCGCAGACGTATCAGCCAAGAGCTACCTCCACATCTTAAAATGATTTTCTTTGGAATTGAACCACCACGAAATACCTCGACCTGGATGCAAGGCATAGGACCATCCCCTTCCCCTAATCCTATCTCAGTGCCTTCTGCCAGTTTTGCAAAACCAGCCACCATGGATTTAGCCACACTCCTTGATCTTAGGTGCAGTGGTAATCCTCTGATTTCTAGCAAACAAGATCGCACACCTGCCCTCTGTGGCAGATGTTGCGGCAAAGCACCATCAAAAGGCGAGACAAGTCTTCATAAAACTGTCGTAGACTCAAAATTACTCGATTGAAACCTGAGGTGCTCCACATCGATCATCCCTAGTCCAAACAGTAGAAAATGCTTGGGAGAAAGCGTGGCAATTTTCCAGCCATCTACTGATAAAGAAAGAGAGCTTACCAACTGTTGAAGTCGCTCCAATGAGGGGTTTCTCGTCATCACCTCTCCGACCAGCACCCCTCTCAGAACCAAGTTCGTAACCCTAATATCGTCAGACATAGGAACCTCCACATCAATGGTATGTCCTGAGTAGGTGGAGGGTGGTGGTGGCGGCGGACCACTAGTGTATCATCCATTAGGGCACATGAAGATCCCCTCCCTAGTCCTCCCTCTGCTCGTCACGCATGAATCACGTTTGTGCCCATGGCCACCGCAAGCAAGGCATACCAGTGGGTAATGGCATACCGCTGCCATGTGCCCTCACCATCGGCATCGGTAGTAGAGAATCTCTCTATTGGTTTCTTTTTGCTCCCCCATCTTTGTGCGGCCCCTTTTCACCTCCTTCATCCCAATCTGATCCTCCTCTCTCTTCTCTCTTTTAAGCCACATCTTCGACCTCCAGGTCGACCATCCCTCGTCGACACCCCCACAGCCATTACTCACAAAAACATAAGCATGGATTTTTAAGGCAAGAGAGAGAATCAATTCTTGTGATTAACGATTTGGCCTCCTTAGACGACCCTAGATACTCCATTATCTAGGTTTTATAAATTTAAAAGTTGATTGTGGATTTACATATACAACGACACTATTTCGTATAATTAACAAATTGCGCATTTTTCGCATCATTCCCTGCAGCAATTAAAAAGAAGAGAATAAATAAAAATGAAAAAGAAATGATGGGTTATTTATGTGCAATACCCCATACAAGTTCTAAATCCTTTTTAATTATGAAATACGTATAATGAATGTGTGCAAATGAAGTAACCTACTTATGTTCTAATGCATGTTATCCTAAATAAATTCTAAATGACATTTACATACACCTATAGTGCATGAAATGCATAAAACCAGCAATTCTATATTACCCGATTTTCATTCTAATGTATGCTATGTACATAAATGTGTTAACTAAATGTTTACGGATTAAAATACATAAATAGCCCACAAATATGGGCTCATGACCCACCGAAAGCCTTCCACCCAAACCCTTTTCTCTCTCCTTCTTTGTCGGCGACACTCGCCACTATTGGCCGGTAGCAACACCACCAGCCTTTACAGTAGCAATGACTGTAGGGCCCCAGTGCTACCACGTGGTAGCTCTCTAGTCTAGTGCAGTCACGTGGAAGGCCTTCCTACTCTTTGCATGCCTACGTAAGGAGGATCTTCTTCTTCTACGCTACTACGTTGGGGCTCCTTGTTGGTAGGGGTAATTGTTTTGCCCCCCTTCCTTCTCATCAAAACACACGACAGTTTCTCGTAGGAAGAGGCAATCACCGTAAGGGCTTGTTCTTTTCCCGAGGGTGATTGCTACGCCTACAAGTTTTTTTTGTGAGACTGTGATGATCTAAAAGTCCATTATTCAGATATGAAATTGGTTTTATCCTATGAATTGGGTTACCATGGGAGATTAGAAAGACCCCCTAAGGGACTAAATGGGGATACTATCCATGATGAGCACCTTTCCACATATGTGGGAGGCATCTATCAAGTTGGATGGTTCCAACTTTCTCCTTTGGCCCACATCTTTCTCTTGATTCATAGGATCTGATCGAAAGAAATGTATTTTTACTTAGGATAAGCTTGCACAAAAGTTGGCAGATTGGGAAGCTGATAATGATTAGGTTGCAAAATGTACACTAAATAGCATGAGGAGACAATTTCTAAGCAAGTGATGGCATATGCATCAGCGAAGAAGATGTGGGGGGGTATTACATGAAATACACTCCCACAAGAGCAACATTACATGTCTCTATCGAGTGATTGACGAGATGCACACACTCTTAATAGGGATGATGCCTCTAGCCGAGTACTATGGCACAATGACAAACTTATGGGATTAACAAGATATTCATCAACCTTTATCTTCTGATCTTGTTGTTATGGCTAAGTTGAGAGAGGCGATCAGATCTATTTAGTTATTATTTGCGATGGGTCCTAAGTTTAAAGCTCTGAAGGATCAATTTATGACACTTGAAGAAATACCTACTCCAGCACAAATCTTTTCCCATCTCTCTTGATTAGAGATCTCACACCCCGCTCCTACTATTGACTCCTCTACCTTAGCTTCTTTTGGCCGTGGCTGGGGAAATTGCAGATCTAGTGGTCATGGTGGAGCATATGGAAGCCATGGTCGTGGTAGGAGCAATATTTTCATGGGTACTATCATAAAAAAGGACATACCGCTAATAGACTATTGGGTAAAGCATGGATATGCTCAAGTTATGGATCCATAGGTGAATCAAGTGGGTGCTACAGATGAGTCCTTCCAAGCCCAAGGGGATGATAGTCGGATCATGATTTCTGAAGTTGAGTACAAGAAGTTTATTACTTCTTAGGCCTCTACTTCAACAAGAGAAACTATGTATCCACTTATAATTACTACTGTACTTTTCACCCACATGTTCAGTACTCTTTCCTGGATTGCAGACTTAGGTGCATCTTCTCATATTACTGGTGATGTTGATTTGTTTTCTTCTCTCCAATCACTTGCTACACCTTTCCAAGTCAAGGTGGTAGATGGGGGACTGTCACCTATTACTAGACTTTGGAATATATCTCTATCTAACTCCCTTTATATTTCTAATGTGATGCATGCACCTAGATTTGCTTTGAACATGATGTGTATTATTCAGATAGCTAGAGATTTGGGATGTAGAGCAATTTTTTATGATCAATATTTCATTTTGCACGACTTCCTAATAATGAGGTGAATTGGTAGACTTGAGCAAAATAGGCTATAGTACCTCCATGTGCTACCTGCATCCCTTTTGTTTGCTGCTATGTTTTCTACCTCTTCTATCTTGTTGCATTTGAGACTTGGACATCTTAGTATCTCTATTCCTCATCGCTAGTTTCCTGATGTTAGATTTCTCGATTTGTTTCCATGTGAGGCTTGCCAACTTGACAAGCAGCACTGGGCAACTTTTCCCTTTGCAAATAAGAAAATTGAGTTTCCTTTTGAGTTAGTTCATGCTAATGTTCTCGACTCGTGTAGGGTTTATAGTGTCAGGGTTTTCACTATTTTCTAGTGTTGGTGGATGATTGTACCTATGTGTGTTGCGTATATATGATGAAAGAAAATTAGAAATCCATGTACTCATTTAATATTTTTTCCAAGAAATAAAAACTCAATTTTCCATGGCTATAGAAATCTTTCAAAGTGATAACAGTTTCAAATTTGTGGATGCTTCCTTGACAAAGGTTTTCATGACTATGGGTGTTATACATTAGTCCTCTTGTGTTCATACCTTCCAACAAAATGAGGTTACTAAATGCAAGTTGCGTCACGTCCTTGATATGACTCTCACAACAATGCTTCAGATGAATGTGCTATCATGTTTTTGGTCTAATACGGTGCTTACTGCTGCTTTCCTGGTGAATAGAGTTTCTTGGTATGTCTTGGGTGGTAAAACACCTTATTTTGTATTGTTTCCTAACGAAGATGCCTTTCTACTTAGCTTGGAGGTTTTTGGGTGTGTTTGCTTTGTCCATTAGTTCAAAGTGGACAAATTGTCCCATGGTCCGTGAAGTATATTTTTATAGGGTACTCGAGAATACAGAAAGGATATTGATGCTATGATCCTGTGGCACATAAGTTTTATGTCTCGATTGATGTTACTTTCTTTGAAGAGATTCCTTTTTATCCTAAGAAAGGAGACTCTTCAAGTTAGTCTATGCTGCAAGATGTACCTCTTCCCATGCCTACTGCATCGCCACCACAGCCTACTCAGCCTTCCTAGCCTCCACCAACACCACCCCCATCCCCATCATCGCCACTACCTGTTTTATACCCAAAACATTTCCAATGCATGCCTCGCTCTTCTATATAAGCTGAGGAACCTCTCTCTATAACTTAATTGGGACCACAGTTAGAATTTGGAAACTAAGTAGTATAACAGTTAATTTTGAAATTATGTGATTTGAGCTTTGTCATAACTTTGAATCGATGGTTTTAAATGATAAGGCTTGTGGATTAATTAAGAGACATTATTAATTCAGTTATCTAGAAATAAGTTATTAAATTGATAATAATGGATTGGTCAAGAATAAATTGGATAACTGGTTTAGCCCTACTAGTCTAGACTTTGGTTGTAGCTTTGGTCTTTTAGGTTGATTTTTGGCTGGTTTAGGGAGTTGCTGGCCTCCCTATAGCTCTTGATTAGGCTTAGTGGCCAACTGGGATAGCGGGATGCGTGGCTCGAGGGTTGGAGTTGGCTTTTTTTACTTGGACAATGGGTGGGTCATTGGCTATCTATGGTTCAACATGTATAGCTAGCACATGTTCACGTCATACGATGTAGTCACGAACCCTTTCTGCCATGACCCCAAGGTGATAAAGCATGGTGAATCGATGAGTATAAGGTGACTTCTAGTCCAAAAGGGTGGCTTATACTGGTCTTGCACCTTAGGAGGTCACATGAAATTACCACATTCCCCAAGGCATTGATTAACATGTTTTGACTGTTGTGGGCTTAACTTGTAAAATGAATAGAATAATGTAAAGATTGATAAAAGGATTGATTTATGAGATATTACCCTTTCTTTTACTCTCTCTTTCTTACTATTTTGGACATGTTCCTGTTCCTACTCTACTTAATTTTTGCCAAAGTACTCTTTGGGTTCCATACTCAAGTGTAGCTGAGCAGCCAGGGGTTAAGGTTATGGTTGGTTTTTCTATTATGGGGCCTGGCGCGGTACTTGGAGATGGTTCGTGCAAGCAGTAGTTTTAGTTGCATAGGTTTTTCTTTCAGTTTTCTAATGATTGTGCTCTGTTACGTTGGTACTCTTTTCCTTTACTATTTTCTGTTGGTGAACTCTTGGCACTATTGTCAGCACTATTTTATTTATGCATTATGAATTCCTGTTTAGCTATTATTGTTGTTTTACGATTATGCGTGGAGTGGCTTCAATCTTGTTGTGTGTCAGATGCTATTCTGTATCTGATGGCTCAGGTCTCATTGGGTTTATTTGGTTGGTGGGACTCGGGTCGTCACAGATTGTATCAGAGCAAGGTCATCCCATTACTCGTAAAATAGTCCAGGAAAGCCTTACAATATTTCATAATGCATTAGGTCATGGGACCCAACCGCTCTTCTATTATAGTACCCTGTTACATTTTTCCACTCACTCACATTTGGATTCGCGGATTTAATGCATTGTTGATTAAGTCCTTTGACCTCGTAGAGGAAATGCCTCTATGTAGAGCTAGTTGTTTGGATGATGTTAGTTGTACTGATGGGGAGCAATGGGCTGACCCTCCTCCACAGGCTTCAGATCTCGCAGTATAGTTCCAAACCTTCACCAAGACTTTCTTCGGGATTCTGGAGTAGAGGCTTCCACCTGTGCTGATGTAAACATGTTTACACTACATAAGATGTCAATTTATGCATGTTCTTAAGCATAGAATTGCATTGCATACTGTAAATATTGCATAGCATGCATCATCTTGCATTTAGATTAGTTTGAATAAAATGGAGGTTAATTATCTCCTTTTATGTTCAGGGATAGGGCAAAATTTTATCAGGGCCTCGGATCGAAGATCCAATCATACAGATTGATCAGGGTAACGATTGGAGTTCAACAACTCCAAGATCGCCCTAATCAGACATCTATAGCATCAGATAGAGATCGAGGAACCCTAGATGATCAAGGGGCAAGATGGTGTGAATCCGCACTTCAGACAATAAATCCGATTTCACAGATGGATATGGATCAATGATCGTAGTCTAACGACGCGAAAATCGACTCAATCCGACAACCGTGGCACGATCTAGATCATCCGGAAGATGGATGGCCAACATGGCACCACATGGTGCCATCTCGGTCGCCCAAACCAGCCTAGCTAATCTTGGAAACCATTGCACCCTTCCCCACATGTTGGATCTTGGCCATTGGATCGCCATCCAATGGCCATGGGCAGCTGCACCTTAAAACATCTGCGCGCTTATTTCCCCTCTGTAGCACAGCGGGTGAAAGCTCTTACGTGAAGTGCAGGTGCGCGTTCGAGTCGTAGGAGGCAGGTGCTGGGGTACGGGTGAGCGGGCGTAGCAACCGCTGGATCGCGATTGAGCGGCTACGAGCACCCAACAGTGCCCAGGCACTATCGCACGCTCATGCGTGACGTGGAATTAGACATGGGCATTGCGGCTTGAAGAGGCATGGCGAGGGTGCATCTCAACCGTTCGATCTCATGATCGAACGACAGAGACTTGATGGACGTGGGCGGTGCGGAAGGTGAGAGGGCAGCACACGTTGCTCACGATTGGGGCTTTAGCGACGGTTTTATCCATCACTAAAGACCCCTTATTTAATATTTTGAAATTGTAAAGACCAAATTGCCCTCACTCACAACTATAAGAGGAGACCCCCTCCATATGAAATGGGCATCCCTTCCTTCTCTTCTCTCCCTCTTCGAAGCTCAAGAGAAGCTTGTCCCACACCCGGGATGCTCCTCGAGAGATAAAGTCAAAATTTTGCCCTCATTTCGGAAGTGGATCCCGCAACAACGACGATGTGCTGCCCCATTCTCGTTCCTCTTGCCTCGACCTCCTTCTTCCCGCTCCGTCCTCCGTCTTCCAGGTGACGTCTCGTCTGGCTTGTCCTCCAAGCAATCATCGAGGAGGATAACTTCTCTCTCCCATTCTTCTTTACAGCTTTCTAGAGTAGAATTTTCATGCTTTCTAGTGTAGTTGATTTCTCGCTTTCTAGTGTAATTCTTCTCTAGTTTTATTGTATAAATATTTTGAAATATTGAGTGCATGTTTTCTCTCTCTCTCTCTCTTTCGTTTATTTTGATCGTTAATATTGGTTCATTGTAATTACATCGCTTTGCTTTTCAACAAAAACTCTAAAATAAAATATAATTGTGAATATAGATCGATGAAGCCTCCCTGAGTTTGACTTGGGATTTCTATTCTGGTACAAATTTTATTTGTTGAACACGAGTTCTTCTCTTTCAAACTATGTTGACAGGTTTTTGAAAACTAAATACGTTAGCGTAATAACTTGCAGCTTCAACATTTTGGCACCGTTGTCGGGGAGGCAACGATTTTCAATCTTCTTTTTTCATTTCACGCACTTTATTGTCTTCTAACTTGCTTCCTCTTGTGTCTATTATTTTGTAGAGACCTCCATTAGGGAATCATCAAGCGATAGGTCGGAGTAAAGTGCAATTGAAGACAGCTGTAAGTGCTTCCCATTCTTCCCCCCTCCATAGATTTCATTTGTCACATTAAATCCAAATTCCAATTAACCTAAGTGTTTGCATAAATCCTATGAATAGTTTGGTTGTTTGGATTCTCACTCACATTCATTTCACCCTAGTTTATAAAAAATAAAAATAATAAAAAGATAATCTTGTGGGGTAATTTTCAACAGACACACAACATACACCCACATTCAAGGCACTTAACCTAATTGATTTGTTTCTACTCAACCAGGTTTTGATCTGTGGAATCGATACACACAAAGCAACACATAAAAGAGTAGAAATCATTCTAGGTTAACCATCTTTGTGTGCCTAACTTAGTGGTGCATTTGTGGCCAGTTGTTTGAGTTGTTTGAGCTGCACCACTCTACTTAAAATCAACTCATCAAGTAGCTCCTCTTTAGGGTTTTCAATCTAGGTCTATTTCAGGCACTCCACTTTATTTCTGGTTTTAAAGAAAAGCAATCTTCACCCATGTTTGACAGCCTGGTTTGCCTCGAAACTTGATTGCAATCAACCTAATTTTAAATCCTAAAAGCTACTTAAGCAAGATTTGAATATTAAAATCCACACATCACAAATAATCTTGCTTCAAAACGCTGGTTGTGCATGCACTTACACAATTCTCAATCAATCATTATGGATACAACCCATTTTAAGGGCCCATCACATTCCATAAGCACCACAATCCTAGGCATTAATAAAATTGAGTAGACGTTGGCCTTAAGGTTTGATTCGCTCTTCAGGGCCTAGTCTGAGATTATCTTTGATTAACCTACTTATACTGATTAATCTAATGTCTAGCTAGGGGAGTAGCATCAAACAACTGCGGCTGGGGGGTACATTAGGAACTGGAGGCGAAAGCTGAAGGAAGAACCTTCTCCCTAGTCCCTCCTTCTAACTGGTTGGATTGAGCAGATGCAAGTAGAGTAAATCATTTACAATCTTAAGGCGGGTTTTGGGAGTCTGTAGATCCTTAGGCTACCCCATTTAAGGACAGCCTTGTTTTGTTGTGCTGCAGGGTCCCTATCCCCACTCCTTCCGACTTTCTCCTAGTTTATGCTAGGAAGACGGTCGTTGAATCCCTAATTGGAAGGACCACTAGATGTTTGCACCTCAAAACACGCCTATAGGGACGCCTTCTTATGCTATTTTCTAGCATTAACTATGTATATTATAATCCTATAGTCGCATCTGTAAAAATACTTGCATTCATGCATTTAATTAAGAGGAGGGAAGATTGGAATAAAAGGGCTTCATAATTTACATTCTCCTCAAGTGCCTCTTTGCAAAAATTCCCTTCTCTATTTTTATTTCCTCTTGATTTCTATTTTTTCTCTCCCGCGGCTGCAACTTCTCCGCAACCTCTCCCCGCCATGCGCCTTCCCGCAGCCGCATGCAGCAGTCCCGCCTCTCCCTGCTGTCCTGCGGTCCTTCCCGCTGCTGCAACTTCCCGCGCGCGTCCGCCCTCTCCCTGCCCAAGCCATTCCCTGCGGCTGCCATTCCTCCCATCTCCCGCTGCTGCAACCTCTTCTCCGCTGCCTCTCCCTGCCGTCCTTCCCGCTGCTGCAACTTCCCGCGCCTCTCCCTGCAGCAGCCACTCTCCAACGCCTCTCCCTGCTGCTGCCATGCCTCCCCGCCATGCTCTCCTCCTCTATAAAGCAGCAGCTCTTCCTCGCGACGAGGAGGGGGAGGAACATTGCTGCAATACGCAGCTGCGGCGAGCTGCTGCAAAACGCCACCCTGCAGTCCACCACCTTCCTCTCCACCGTTCTCCCCTCCCATACGTCGGCCCTCCGTCGAGGAGGCACCCGACGAGCAGGAGAACCCACTGTGGTGCTCACCACCACAGTGGGAACACCACCGCCCAGCTCTTCAACGAGCAGGTGGGCGTGGTGTCTTCATTTCTTTTCGGTTTCATCTCCACGCCATTGCTGCCGCTTCAAGGTCCGAAGCTTGAAGCAGCAGCAGCAGCAGCAGCCCAGCGTCGACAGCAGCAGCAGCAGCACCCCCGCCTCCTCCGCGACCTTCCCCGCAGGCGCGCAACCCTCCGCGCACGCCTGCAGGCCCGTTCCCCGCCTCCGTCTCCGTTCTGTCCACGCCACAGTTGCAGCCGCAGCAGGCCGCTGCGCGCACTGCAGCGGCCAGGCCTCCTCGCGCCGACCCCCGCGACCCTCCGCGACCACTGCAGAACCTCCCCTCGCACCTCCGCGACCTTCCCCGCAGGCGCTCAGCTCTCCGCGCGCGCCTGCAGGGCACTTCCCCGTCTCCGCCTCTGCTCTGTCGCCTCTGCAATTCCACCCGCGACAGGCCGCTGCGCGCACTGCAGCGGCCGGCCAGGCCCCTTCCCGGCTCCCTGCCAACCTCTGCAAGCGTCCGCGCGCGCCTGCAGACCTCCTCCGCGCCCGCCTGCAGACTCCCCGCCTCCCTCTCTGAGCGCGCTGTCGCGAGCCTCCGCGCTCGCAGCCGGCGACGCAGACTCCTCTCCTCCTCTGGGCGAAGACGCGCCCGTGCGCCCGCGACCATCAGACGACGGTCTTCACCTCCGGACGTCTTAACTCGTCCCCTGCAGTGCGGCCCGCTCTCTCCTGCCTTCGCTCTCTCCTGCCCGCTCTCTCCTGCTCTCTCTCTCCCATTCTCTCTCTCTCTCTCTCTCTCTCACTCTCTCTCACAACACTTTCTCACACACTACACCGACGCACACAGACATCTACACTCACACTTTCACACACACACACACACACACCTATACTATAAACATATATATACGCATACTTATATATTGATACATATATACATACATATATACATATATATATCTATATAACTATATACATATATCTACATATCTAGATACATATATACTTATATACATATATATATATATATCTATATAGTATTATATATATATACTTATATATACATAGTATATCTATATAGTTATGTATACATACATATAGTATTATATATATATACTTATATACATATATACATAGCTATATACATATATATATATATATATATATATCTATATATATCTATACATATATACTTATACATTTATATACATACATATGTACATATATTTTCACGTTATTTATTATACGCTGTATCGCGGGGATATCTGCACCAGTTGCTGATATTCCCTGATACACGCGTACAAAAAAAAAAAAGCGTGGTCCCATACATCATCCATCCTCCATCCACACTCCACGCGGCACCTAGTCGTGTTGGTTGCGTCTCTTTAGACGTCGGCTGACTCGACATAGTGCTACACTCCATCGTCACCTCCACCCCCACCCCTTTATATATATATTACATATAAATATATATCTATAGCTACTATATTTACTTTCTATCTGTTAGTTTCTTTCTTAGTAAAAAGATAAAAAAGGTATAAAAGTGAAAAGATAATCTTTGATTTGCAGGTACCCCGTCTTGCAAGTAGCAAGACGTGTTTTGAAACTCTGTTTTGGCTAAAAGCCAAGGACACAATTTTGAGGGTGTGCCTCAAGAACAAGGATTACCAGAAAAAAACCTAAATAAGAAAAATACCAAAAACAGAATAAACGAACGGAAGAGACGCGTTTTAAGGAAAACGTAGAAACTCGACTTGAACCCCACTTCCCTGAGTTCGACCCTGGGCTTAAAAGTGACAAGATAAAATCAATTAGGCCAGGTTAAAAATTTTGTAAAGAGATGGTTAGGTCTGAATTAGGTTAACCACTATACACATTTCAACGATAAAAATATCATATTAACAACCTATCCAGGTCGACCATCACTAGAGTATTCTAGGAGGTGCAAGATTTTGGTCAAATTGATCCCATGGCCGACCAACAGCCTCCTCTGCTTGGAGATCCACAGGAGGAATTCCAAAGGCAGCTAGAACAAATGCAGAGAATGCAAGAATGGTTCTAAAGAATGCAGGGCACTCAACCCTTGAAGGATTTTTATGATCCTTCAAATTATGGGGAACGTCCCGGTGTCCAGATTCCAGTCGATGACGTAGAAATCAAGCCCCAGGTGTTAAGCCTTATCAAACATTATCATGGGCTTGGCTCCAAAGATCCATTTCAACACTTGGAGGACTTGACCACTTTGGTCCAGACCACCAAGGCACAAAACGTGAATGAGAAGCAAATGATCATGAGGTTCTTCCCCCATTCTCTTAGGGATAAGGCCGCACATTGGTACAAGATAATAGGAAGACCAATTGCAACTTGGAATGAGTTGCAATCGACCTTTCTGAAGAAATTCTTCCCAGTCAGACGTATCAATGCCTTGAGATGGGCAATCACTACCTTTACCCAGTGGCCAGGAGAGTAGTTTCTTCAGAATGCAGAGAATGCAAGAATGGTTCCAAAGAATGCAGGGCACTCAGCCCTTGAAGGATTTTTATGATCCTTCAAATTACGGGGAACGTCCCGGTGTCCAGATTCCAGTTGGTGATGTAGAAATCAAGCCCCAGGTGTTAAGCCTGATCAAACATTATCATGGGCTTGGCTCCAAAGATCCATTTTAGCACTTGGAGGACTTGACCACTTTTGTCCAGACCACCAAGGCACAAAACGTGAACGAGAAGCAAATGATCATGAGGTTCTTCCCCCATTCTCTTTGGGATAAGGCCGCACATTGGTACAGGACAATAGGAAGACCAATTGCAACTTGAAATGAGTTGAAATCGACCTTTCTGAAGAAATTCTTCCCAGTCAGACGTACCAATGCCTTGAGATGGGCAATCACTACCTTTACCCAGTGGCCAGGAGAGTAGTTTCATGTGGCCTGGGAGCGATTCCAGGACCTATTGCGGAGGTGTCCACACCACGAGGTGCTGAAATGGCAACTCGTGCAGATCTTCTATCATGGGTTGACTGAGAAACTCAAAAATCATGTAGATGCTTCTTGCGGAGGCAATTTCCTCAATAAAGATGCAGATAGTGCACACGATTTATTTGAGGAATTGAGCGAGAATTCAATCAATCATGACTCCATGGATACATTTAATCAGTCCCAGCAGCCCAGATCAAATGTCAATGAAGTCCATGACTCTCATTCATTTGATATGGAATTGATTTGTAACAAACTTGACAAGGTAGACTTGGTTGCTAAGAGAATGGAAGAGTGGATAGCTGGAAATTCTATGAATAACTCTCGATCCACTCAATCCCGAAATTCGGGATTCCATTCTTCACGAGCTCCTTCTGGATGGGAGTTCGTGAATCAACTCAATGCAGCTCAACCTGTGAGTCAGCATTTTTTAGAACCTCATGGGTTCCAAATTGGGGCCTTTGATCCCAGTTTTTCTGATCCTTCCCTTTCTTTCTCTCCATCCTCACCTTATGAGGATGTCTGTGCTGTACAAGAGAATGTTAGATCCAACCCCTACTCTAATGCTTATAATCCGGGTTGGAGAAACCACCCTAACTTCTCTTGGAAAAACTCGGGGCAATAGACCCAATTCTGACCTGGCAACTATGCTCCGTTGCAGAAATCATTTTTGCGCATTTTGAAAGTCGTCAGAATAGTAGTATAGTCACGCAAAAATGTTCGTCAAAAATTAAGTTTGTAAAAATTACGAGACTTGAGTCTTGATCGTTTGTCTCTGGGAGGTGTTTGCTTTTACTTCTGAAATTGGTCTTCTATTGCTCTACTTTGTTTAAAATCACATGCCGGTTCATGATTATTACGTATTTAGGTATGACATACTTAGTTGCAAGAATATTAGGAGTTAGAAATAGGCAACTTGAATCACGCAAATATGAATGACAATTATTAAGCTCATGGTGATTTCAAACATATAGAGAGATACATATATATATAAAAATGCATTTTCATTCATTCATTGGGGAGTTGTTTGCACAAGAAATTTAGAGGAAAGCTTGTACATAAATGCTTGAAATGGAAATCTAGCTACCAGAAAATGATTGCATACAAGAATCGATGGGGGGGATTTCGCATGCATCATTGGGGGAGAAGTTAAGACTATGCTATTAAGCAGTAATAAAAGTAATAAAATTATAAAGACCATAAACTAAATCTAGCAGAATAGAGGGCTTTCAGGGGTGGTCCCCGATGGCCTTGGAGTGGTTGGGAGAAGAATGTGGGGCGGCCAATGTAGCTTAGGCCGACCCTTGGAGAGAGGGAGGAGTGATCCAGCATCCTGGCATGATGTCCTCCATGGTGGTGGTAGTGAGCTCGTGGAGGTGGAGTGGCTAGCTAAGTGGAGGTGGCGTGAATGGCACCAATGGAGTGAATTTGCCAAGGAAGTGATTGAAGCCAAGGGATGTGAATGGAATCAAATGGCCACCCCTTAGGTCTTTTTATAGACATAAGGGAAGCTCTCTAGAGAATTATGGAATTCTATAGGGAGGCCTATGGTGGGAGCTCATGGGAGAGTGAGAGAGAGAGGATGGATGGTGGTTTTTAGATCCACCAAATGTGGATCTAAAAATTGAATGGCTCTTGGTTGCTAATTTTGGCAACCAAGGAAACCACACATGGTAGAGAGTTCTAGAGAACTCTAGGCTAGGTATTTTCATGTGGATGGTGTGTGTGGGTGTGTGTGGGTCGAAAATTAGGTGGCTAGGTTGATTAGGTTAGGTTCTAGTGGGTTTAGCTCAAGGTATGTCTCAAATTAGGGTTATAAACCCTAATTCACTGAGGTAAAGTGAAAACTTAATACAAGTTTAATTGGGTGTGTGGAAACTTAATTTAGAGTAAAACAACTCAATTAATTTAGGTCTAGGTCAATTGGACTCTCACTGTGTCCAATTGGACAGTGTGTGCTGAGATCAAGGCTCAATTGGACTCAATGAGTCCAATTGAATAGGCTGATGAAATTGACTAAGATCCAAGTCAATTAGGTTTAGTGAAGACCTAATTAGGTCCTTAGGGAGGTCTAGAGGTGATGTACTAGGGTTAGGGCACCTTAATTTAGGTTCCTATGGGGTTGGAATTGGGTTTAGGGACCTAGAGATCCAAGATCAAGGATTAAATCTCAAAATAGGAATTGGAGAGAAGTATCAGACGTCTAATAATAGTGTCAGCCGTCTTATACTCCAAAATCAAAAGTCCAAACTTGTTTTCTGGATGTCCAATCAGAGTCAACAGGGATTTTGGGTTCTGTTTTGGGTATTCTGCAGAGATTGGACGTCTGACAAAGTGTCTGGACGTCCAATAACACTGCAGAAGTGGGTTTGAGGTGTGCGAAAGATGGCTAAGGTTCCTGGACGTCCTATAACTTATCTTGAAGTCCAGATAAGGGTTAAAACTAGGGTTTTAGGGCTTCCGAGGGTGTTGTGACCTAATCTAAGGGTGGCTAAGGCTTGGGGAGGTCTTCAGGCTATCTTAGGGCTAGGTTGGACCTAAGCTCTTCACATTTTACTGCTTTATTCCTACTTAATAGCATGGCAAACCTTTAACTCCCTTACATTATTATTCCTACATCTAATCTAAGCCTTCTACTCTAGCTCTGCTACAACTCCCATTATTCCTGATCCAGCTTCAAATTCAGCTCCTGATCAGCTTATTCCCTGCAATCGACATAATGCACTTAATCAGCACATTATAACATTATTTTATGCATGGCTAAAGGAAAGCAGTAAAGATGCAGATAATGCGTATGCATGCATGAATAAGCCTAACTTTTGCTAAGTCCTAGCTTAATCTAGGTCAATTAAGACCTATGACTTCTATGCAATCATACCCCCATGCCTAAATATGTCTAGTCCCTAGCAAATGCATGACTAAATTATTTACAGAAGGGTTCCTAAGGGATTGATTATTTTATCAAGTGTATGCATAGAGATTTTTTTCCTTTTTGTTTTCATCCTATGCTATAGAAATCCAGACAATCGTGAAAGTGCAGCTATGCAACTTTTGCAACGGATTCGAGTGAAAAATTGATTTACCCCTAAAGCCTGTACTTGACCCCTAGTAAAAATTCTAGCGGGATAGGCGGACTTCTTCCCTCGGGGTATTCAAGATATTTTATGAATTTCACCCCATCTTTAGGCTTAGGTAGAGAATCTCTAATGGAAAGGATTATATATTTGGTGGCTCATTCTCACTTGGTGCTACATAGAGACTAGTACTACAGAATCTAGATTCCCGGATCACTAAGTGACTCAACTTAGAGAAAGATGAGAAAAACTATGCTCTCTTTGATTCCTTTGTATTCATTCTCTCTTACTCTTTTTTTCTTTCTTTTTCTTTTCTTTCTTAGAGCTCACAACTTTACCAGATTCACATATATGACTTGTATTTGGTGGACTCACTAGGCATTAACACTTTAATTGAGTTCTCATAACCCTAACACTAAGTCGAAATTCCTCAGCCAGTATTTGGGCGGTCAGAAACATAAGAAAAATAGGTTAAGGCCATATTTGGTGGATCTCGATTTTATTTAGTGGTATTACCTCAATGCAACTAAACTAAATATTCACTCTTTTTTTTCTTTGCTTTTTCTTCTTTTTCTAATTTTTCTTCTTCTCTTTTTTTTTTCTTTTTTTTTCCTTTTTTTTTCTTTTTCAACATAACACAACTGGCATACATCCATGAACTTTATTGAGGAGGTATTATTAGGGATTGGTGGTACTTAAGAGACATTGGGTGGCTTATTTGGGGGAAGTGCCTACTCACGGCACCGGGAAAATGGATAGGATGGTGTATTTCTGACCTTGACATCAATACCCTCCTTTTGCCGAGGATTCCGTAAAGAATGATCGTAACCATCCACCTTAGCCCTAGTTTTATGAAAAATCGCTCTCCACATATTTGCCTTATTCGGTGGCTCTCACAATTTCGCACAAAAATATATACATGGGAACCGAGAGCGAAAACTATGTCTAAACTCAAAGTATCATCACCTAATTATCTAGGATTCCAGATTCCTCGCACTAATCTTAGAGTACCAGTATATTCTACTCTCATCTCACACTATTTGGTGGATTTTTGGAAGAAAATCTACCTGACTCCCAAAACACTGTCCAGGGGTTCAGGAATAGAAGCACTGCTTCTTCTCAACAGACTGAAGACATTTATCAGCCTTCACCATGAATCCATTGCAAATTCTACATGTGTGGGAAAAGTTGTACTGGATTCCAGATTACAGGAATCAACTAGAGGATAAAATCCCTACTGCATTCTCTTAATAAAATAATCTTATTCATGAATGCAATATCTATATATGCTATAAACATGTAACCTCATATAATTTGTACTTCGTGAATTTCCCATATCAGGTTACAATCAGCTTGACCCTAAATTTAGAACAAAAGGTGAGCAGGTGAGTCGGAAATGACTGTTGCGAAAGATTTCTAGCTTTAATGAGAGCATTGGAGGTGGAGTCGGTTGTTCTTTTATTTAAGGTCCTAAAATACGTTTTACATGCATCTCCGAGGATTTCCTAAGTGTTGGCATAATTTTTTTTTTCAATTTTTCTATATCTACCCCGCCATGCCTAAGTTCTTGCATGTACTCCTGCATGAATATAAAAGAAAATAAATAATGTAGAGGGAGAATGGGTAGAAATCACCTGTAATTGCTCCTGAAATTATATTCAGCACCGGCCAACCTATTAACTTGCAATATACAAAAGGGAAATATGCTAAAAGAAAAATATGCCATGTATAAAAATGGTTATATATAAATGATGGTGGAATGTGGGGCGAATGGTATCTATATGTGCTAAGTTTAACGCCTCCAGCTGGGCGAGCACTCAATCACATGTCCTTGATCGCGGCGTTTTTTGCTTTGCAAATGATGTCAGAAAAATATGTTGTCACAGTGAAATCACGTGGTGGAAAATTCCCAGATCAAAAGTATTTATCAGTAAAACTAACCACGAAGAGTTAGGTCGTATCCACAGGAAGGCACAAACCAATAAATTCACCAATGTTTCTAGTGCATGCAATCCTATTCCCAGGACAATAGTGAGTAAGATTAATCTCTTATTTTAAGCCCAATCTTTACCTCTCATTCAAATTAATCCATTGCAAGATATAAAAGGTGAGAAGGATAAGAAGTTAAAGGGCTTGGCATGCAATATTAATGGAATAAAATAGCTTCACAAATAAAGCAATAGTTCCAACAATCAAAAATTCTCAATGGCAACTAATACCTCTCCCACTGTAGCAAAACAGGGGAGGAGGTTCTTGGTGGTGCTCACACGTGAGGAGAGGTCGACGGTCAATAAGCTCGGCTGGAAGAGATTGGCTGGAATTGAGGAACACGTACGTGGTGGTGCGGCAGCCTGATGTGGTCAGAGCTGGTCGCTAGAAATGAAGAAACCACCGGTGGTTTGTTGGTCAGGATGTCAACGACGACTGCGGTTGGCGTGTTTGATGGCGTGGAGGCACTCGAGAAGGTGAGGCAAGCTCGATGGAGTCAACGGTGCAGAGTTTCGTGGTCGGAGGTGGCGGTTGCAAGTGGAGGAAGTCGGCAGGTGTTGGGTTCTTCTCTGTTGGCTGATGGAGAAGACGATGAAGGAGAGGAGGGGGCACGATGGTTCTGTCTGCGCGGGCTGGCTACGCTGCTGTAGGCGTGCGCGGGGCTGGCTGCGAGGAGGAAGGCTGCAGGGCAGGCGTGTGGGGGCCTGTGTGTGCAGGGGAAGGCCGCGCTGTTGGTGGTGCTGCGCCTGTTGCATACACTAGTGGCTGCACGCGGTAGGATCCGAGGAGAGCGATGAGTGGTCGGCATGGTGGACGTGGTCTTTGCGCATGTAGAGAGGTAGAGGGACGAAGAACGAAGGTGAGGTTGTGGCTCGCAGTGCTGGATGGGCGCACGGTGAGGGGAAGGAGATGGAGGCCATTTGTCCTTTCTTTTCTTTTCTCTGGGATGCTGCCCCTCTTTGTTGTTCCTTCCCTGTTAAATAAGGAGAAAATGAGAGAACGAGAGAGTCAGAGAAGGAAAGAAACAATCATTTACCGTGATTTAGTGTTGCCATTTGAGGGAGAGAGACATAAAGAATCAAAGATATTTTGAGGTAAATAAGGAAGGGATTAAGAGATGCCAAAAAGAATGATTCTTTTGCCAAATTTTACTAAGATAACATAAAAGTCCCACAATGTAACTTCTTAAATCTCTATTTGATGTGAAGTCCTTGCCTTTAAAGTGAATATTCAGTTCTTTCACATAAATATTCAAGTAATTCATGCATGAAATGATACATTCAAAGCTTTCCATTTTGTCATTATCGGCATGCCTTAGATTAAATTTTGCTCCAAATAATTCAATACTTAAGCACTAAATTAGTTCACTGAAGTGGACCCATCAAATACCCCCATGCCTAAGTTTTGCTAGTCCCGAGCAAAATCATATGAATCAAACCAGGTCTTCAGGCCAAATTTTACCGTCAAGATGCCTTATCGTACCATGCTCTAGAAATTAGATTGAAATACCAACTATAGTCCTAAAGGTACTCAAGTACCAGCCAAGATACGAACTTGACCAGCGTTAGTCTTGAGTACACCGCGAAGGTTTCTAAGTCCTACAAAAACTGCCCAGAGGTTCGTTGATCCCAGCAGTTAAAACACCCATGCATATGTGCAAAAAGGTTAGGTTCAGTTTTTCCAATGCATTTTTAGTAAGAGAGAGAGGGAGAAATATTATTTTGAGAGTTTTCTCTCTTTCTTTTTAAATTCCCCTAGACTTAACATTGGATTGGCCCTAAACACGAGCTGTATCAGATTCCTTGTCCCCACCATCAATCCTCGCAGGGTCCTGGCAATCGATACTTTGAGATAGCACCGCCAATGGCAACCCCCAGAATCCTGGCTTTCGACACTTCAGGATAGTGCCGCCCATGGCATTCTGTAGCTAAATTCAGACCCTGGCAATTGACATTTCAGGATAATGCTGCCCACGGCATCTGAACCAGCACAAGATGCTTCTGTGCCCCCAATAGGATATTTAGATATCCTAAGAGACAAGCATCGAGGAGACGATATGTTATAACGCATCTTCGAGGGGCTTATTTTACATTCCTCCTCTCTGCGTCGGGAACTCATCCAATCAACTTATGTCTTCAAACTGCTCCTAAGTCAACTTTTCGGGAAAACATTTTTAGAACAGACACTTTTTGGTATTATTCTTTGTTATGTGCACTGAACTAGACCAGTGTGTGATTTTTGGGTGCTCTGGTTACCAAGTTCTGCAAACCAAAGGGCAGGCAACGGGTTCGAATACTCCCTAAGCCTTAGACTTAATACATCAGCCTTGCAACTCCCTCAACCTCTTGAGGGATAGCCATGTCTTAACAAATACGTGAGTGTTTAAGCCCTAAAATAGACCCAGAAGGTCTAAAGTCGGTATCCCTCACTTATGTCCTTTTCTTTAGTACTTTCGGACTTAATTCATCATCCGATCCAGCCCGAAACTTAGGTGACTCCTTCATAATCACATGCTGGGACTAACATGATTTTTCCTTACCTATCTTTTTCTTCAGGCTCTTTCCTTTTCATCTCTCTTCTTCTTCTCTCTCTCTCTCTCTCTCTTTTTTTGGAAAGACAAAACTAAGGTCCTAATTATGCATGCAGAATATGTATAAATGCTATAAACAACCTCAGGTTATACCCCCCCATGCCTAGATCTGACAATGTCCTCATTGGAAAGCCAAAATAAGGAAACACACAACTTGATGTGGCGAGCAGTTGGAGCTAAGGCTCCTCCAATCTGTAGGTGTCTAATACCTGGCCATCAGAAAGTGTAACATAAGGTTTCAAGCGCTGGCCATTTACCTTGAATGTCTCACCAGATGAGGGATTCTGAATTTCAACTGCACCATGCGGGAACACTTGCGTGATAATGTACGGCCCATCCCAACGAGACTTCAGTTTCCCAGGGAAAAGATTAAGTCTGGAATTGAAAAGCTAGACCTGTTGGTGGGGCTCAAAGGTTTTGCGGAAGATGTGTTTATCGTGAAAGACCTTAGTGCGCTCCTTGTAAGCTTGAGTAGTGTCATAAGCCTCATTCCTCAATTCTTCAAGCTCAGTCAATTCTAATAAGCGTGCCTTGCCTACGTGTTCTAAATCCATGTTGACATTCTTAATAGCCCAATGAGCTCTATGCTCAATCTCAACAGGAAAATGGCAAGCTTTGCCATACACTATATGAAAGGGAGACATACCCAAGGGGGTCTTATAGGCCGTTCTGTAAGCCCATAGAGCGTCATCTAGTTTCTTCGACCAATCTTTCCTGTCGAGTCTTACAGTTTTTTCCAGAATTCTTTTGATCTCCCTATTGACACTTCAACCTGTCCGCTCGTCTGCGGATGATATGGGGTGGCCACCTTGTGGGTGACACCAAGACTTTTGAGGAGATGGGAGAAGTGTGCATTCCTGAAATGAGGTCCCCCATCACTAATGATTGTCCTAGGGCAGCCAAATCGGGAAATGATATTGGCCTTAACGAAAGGCAGGACCACGGAGTGATCATTGGTCCTTGTCGGAATAGCTTCTATCCACTTTGACACAATCAACTGCCACGAGGATATATTCAAAGCCATGAGATGATGGGAAAGGACCCATGAAATCTATGCCCCAAATGTCGAATATCTCGACCGGAAGAATGGGTTGTTGGGGCATCTCATCTCCCTTGCCAATAGTTCCAATTTGTTGACAATGAAGACAAGCCTCCATAAAGGTGTGTGTGTCTTTGAAAAGTGAAGACCACCAGAAACCAGACTAGAGAATCTTATACACAGTCTTCTTAACACTAAAGTGTCCTCCGCAGTGCAGTGTGTGGCAAAAATTCAAGACACTCTATTGCTCCTCTTTCGGGACACATCTCCGTAACACTTGATCACGACCAATTCTAAAGAGCTCCAGGTCCTCCCAGTGATAATACTTGATGCTAGCGAGAAATTTGTCTCGCTTATGCTTATTCCACGTACTAGGGGTTTCACTAGTGACCAAGTAGTTGCAAACATCAGCATACCACAGTGTTGAAGGTTGTACCGCCATTACCATTTCGTCAGGAAAGATGTCACAAATGTCTCCTGATGGGGTTGAATCCTCAACTGGGATCCTAGACAAATGATCTGCAACAACATTTTCGACCCCTTTCTTGTCACGGATATTAAGGTCGAACTCTTGTAATAATAGAATCCAATGAATCAGCCTAGGTTTGGTGTCCTTCCTTGTGAGCAAATGTTTTAAGACTGAGTGATCAGTGTAAACCACAACCTTGGATCCAAGAAGATAAGACCTAAACTTCTCCAAAGCAAATACTGCCGCAAGTTCTTTTTCTGTCACAGTGTAGTTCTGCTGTGGATCTGTAAAAGTCTTACTTGTAGTATAGTGGTAAGTATTCCCGCCTGTCACGTGGGCAACCCGGGTTCGTTCCCCGGCAACGGTGCCATTTGATCATGGGGTTTTTCGCTTTGCAAATGATGTCAGAAAAATATGTCGTCGCAGTGAAATCACGTGGTGGAAAAATCCCAGATCAAAAGTATTTATCAATAAAACTAACCATGAAGAGTTAGGTCGTAACCATAGGAAGGCACAGACCAATAAATTCACCAATGTTTCTAGTGCATTCAATCTTGTTCCCAGGACAATAGAGTAAGATTACTCTTTTATTTTAATCCCAATCTTTACCTCTCATTCAAATTAATCCATTGCATGATATAAAGGTGAGAAGGATAAGAAGTTAAAGGGCTTGACATGCAATATTAACGGAATAAAATAACTTCATAAATAAAGCAATAGTTCCTACAATCAGAAATTCTCAATGGCAACTAATACCTCCTCCACTGTAACAAAACAGTGGAGGAGGTTCTCGGTGGTGCTCACATGCAAGGAGAGGTCGATGGTCGACAAGCTCGGCTGGAAGAGATTGGTTGGAAGTGAGGAACGTGTACATGGTGGTGCGGCAGCTTGAGGTGGCCGGAGCTGGTCACCAGAAATGAAGAAACCGCTGGCGGTGGGTTGGTCAGGACGTTGACACGACTGCTGTTGGTGTGTCTGATGGAGTGGAGGCGCTCGAGAAGGTGAGGCAAGCTCGATGGAGTCAACGGTGCAGAGTTTCGTGGTCGGAGGTGGCGGCTGCAAGTGGAGGAAGCTGGTGGGTGTTGGGTTCTTCTCTGTTGGTTGACGGAGAAGACCATGAAGGAGAGGAGGGGGCGCGATGGTTCTGTCTGGGCGGGTTGGCTACGCTGCTGCGGGCGTGAGCGGGGCTGGTTGCGAGGAAGAAGGCTACAAGGCAGGCGCGTGAGGGCCTGTGCACGTGGGGGAAGGCCGCGCTTTGGTGGTGCTGCGCCTGTTGCCCACGCTAGTGGCTACACGTGGTAGGAGCCAAGGAGAGCGATGAGTGGTCGGTGCGGTGGACATGGTCTCTGTGCATGCAGAGAGGTAGAGGGACGAAGAACGAAGGTGAGGTTGTGGCTCGCGGTGCTGGATGGGCACACGGTGAGGGGAAGGAGATGGAGGTCGTTTGTCCTTTCTTTTCTTTTCTCTTGGATGCTGCCCCTCTTTGTCGTTCCTTCCCTGTTAAATAAGGAGAAAATGAGAGAACGAGAGAGAGTCAGAGAAGGAAAGAAACAATCATCTACCATGATTTAGTGTTGCCATTTGAAGGAGAGAGACATAAAGAATCAAAGAGATTTTAAGGTAAATAAGGAAGGGATTAAGAGATGCCAAAAAGAATGATTCTTTTGCCAAATTTTACCAAGATAACATAAAAGTCCCACAATGTAACATCTTAAATCTCTATTTGATGTGAAGTCCTTGCCTTTAAAGTGAATACTCAATTCTTTCACATAAATATTCAAGTAATTCATGCATGAAATGATACATTCAAAGCTTTCCATTTTTTCATTATCAGCATGCCTTAGATTAAATTATGCTCCAAATAATTCAATACTTAAGCACTAAATTAGTCCACTCAAGTGGACCCATCAGTCCTCACTAAGATGAACAATCTCATCAGGTGGAGGAGGTTCCTGGGCCAAAAGTGGCTTGAGGCGCTGGCCATTTACCGTGAATATATGCCCAGATTTTAGGTCCTTGATCTGGACTGCCCCATTAGGATATGGCTGCATCACAACATACAGGCCAGTCCATTTGGACTTGAGCTTCCCAACGAACAGTTTCAGCCGTGAATCAAACAACCAGACTCGCTGGTTGGGTGTGAATACTTTCCTCCAGAAGTGGCAGTCATGAAAGGCCTTGGTCTTGTCCTTGTATATCAATGCATTCTCATTGGCCTCCTGCCAGATCTCTTCTAATTCGTTGAGCTAGAGTTTCCGTTCTCGATCTCCTGCATCGAGGTCAAGGTTACATTTTCGCACCGCCCAAAAGGTGCGGTGTTCTAGCTCTACAGGAAGGTGATAGGCCTTGCCATATACCATGCGATATGGTGACATTTCGAGTGGGGCCTTGTATGCGGTTCGATATGCCCAGAGTGCATCGATTAATTTGTCGGACCAGTCCTTCCTGTTTGGTCTAACCATCTTCTGGAGAATCAGCTTGATCTGACGGTTAGACATTTTAGCTTGCCCATTGGTCTGTGGGTGGTATGGGGTGGCTATGCGGTGATGTACCTGTATTTCTTTAAGAACGACCTGAAATGAGTGTGGATGAAGTGGCTTCCCCCATCGCTAATCAGAGCACGGGGTATTCCGAATCTCACGAAAATACTCTGCCGTACGAAAGAAATGACGGTCTTGTGGTCAGCCCGTCTCGCTGGGATGGCCTTGACGCACTTTGAGACATAATCAACGGTTAGCAATATGTACTCGAAGCCATGCGAGTTCGAAAAAGGGCCCATAAAATCGATGCCCCAGACGTCGAACACTTCTACGACCATGATGGGTTGGAGTGGCATCATGTCTCTCTTGGTCATAGAATCGACTGACTGGCATCGTTTGCAGTGTTGGGCATACTCATGTGTATCTCTGAAGATGGTTGGCTAGAAAAATCCCGACTGCAAAATTTTTGCAGCGATTTTCTATCCCGAGAAATGGCCACCACACGCATCATTGTGGCAGAAAGATAACACACTGGGGATCTCAAAGTCTGGGATGCATCTGTGAATCATCTGGTCCGCTCCAATGCGGAAGAGCAGTTGGTCATCCCAAAGGTAGTATTTGGCCTCTGCAATGAATTTGAGTTTCTGGTTCTTGGATAGGTTCGTAGGAATTTTGCCTGTGGCAAGGTAGTTCGCGAAATCCGCATACCAGGGGAACTCAATAGAATAAATTGCCAAAAGAGATTCATCTGGAAATTGTTCATGGATAGGCAGGGAATAAGGAATGTGATATGGGTCCAATCTGGATAGGTGATCCGCCACAACATTCTATTTTCTGATTTTATCATAGATTTTGATATCTTATTCCCGCAATAGAAGGATCTATCTAATGAGCCGTGGTTTGGCATCCTTCTTTGCCAACAAATGTTGGAGGGTGGAGTGGTTAGTGAAGATGATGACCTTGGACCCTAATAAATATGATCTGAATTTCTCCAACCCGAATACTACTGCTAGCAGTTCTTTTTCGGTGACAATGTAATTACGCTGAGCCTCATTCAGCGTCTTGCTAGCATAGTATATGACGAAGGGTTGTTTCTCCCGACGCTGGCCTAAAGTAGCCCCGACGGCAAAATCAGACGCGTTGCTCATCATTTCAAAATCGAGCGACCAGTCGGGTGGTTGGAGATCGTGGAGTCGGAAATAGCTCTTCGTAAAGTCTTGAAGGCGCTGAGACATGAGGTATTAAATTCAAATGGGACATCGGTAACTAGGAGATTCGTCAAAGGATGCGCAATTTTTGAGAAATTGCATATAAATCTCCGATAGAAGCCGATGTGACCCAAGAATGATCTAATCTTCTTGACAGAGCTAGGTGGCGGTAAGTGGGAGATAATCTCTGATTTAGCCCGGTTGACCTCGAGTCCATTTTTAGAGATCCTGTGCCATAGTACTATGCCATCCCTCACCATGAAATGGCTTTTCTCCCAGGATAGTACTAGGTTTACCTTAATACACTGTTCCAGGATCTTGGTGAGGTTATCAAGCAAGATTCAAAATCATCTCCAAAAATGGAGAAGTCATCCATGAATGCCTCCACATAATCCCCAATCATGTCAGAGAAGATAGCCATCATACAATGCTGAAATGTTGCTAGTGCATTGCAGAGGCCAAAGGGCATCCGCTTGAAGGCGAATGTTCCAAAGCGGCATGTGAATGTAGTCTTGTCTTGATCTTCTAGGCTAATTGCTACCTGATTAAACTCGGAGTATCCATCAAGAAAGCAGAAGAAACTGCATCCGGCTAATCGTTCCAAGATCTTGTCAATGAATGGCCAAGGAAAGTGATCCTTCTGGGTAGCCGTGTTCAGTTTCCTGTAGTCGATGCAGACCTGCCAAGATGTCGTAGTGCGGGTCGGGATGGATTCTCCCTTATCATTCTTCATGATGGTGATCCTTGCTGTCTTGGGCACTATCTGAATTGGACTCACCCACTGGCTGTCTGAGATTGGATAAACAATGCCTGCATCCAACCATTTGATGATCTCCTTCTTAACAACCTCTAGCATATTCGAGTTAAGCCGTCTTTGAGGTTGTCTCGAAGGTTTCACCTCCTCGTCCGTGTAAATGTGATGAGTGCAATACGAGGGGCGAATACCGTGGAGATCAGCAATACTCCACCTGATAGCAGCCCTATGGTTTTGAAGCGTAGAAATCAATTGATGCTCCTGTTCTTGGGTTAAGTGGGCATTGATAATGACTGGATATGTCTCACTTTAGCCCAAGAACATGTACTTGAGTCAGTCAGGTAAGGGCTTCAATTCAATCACAAGTGGATCAAAATCAGATATGAGAGTGGGAGGAGCAGAATCGAGGGTGGGAATCCGTTGATCCATGTGCACATGAATTCCCGCTGAGTTGCTCCCTGTAAAATTGGTTGTGACTGAGTTAACGAAAAACCCGTTAGCTATAGTCACATCTTCCTACAATAACAGGGGTGATTCAGTAATATATGGATCAGGATAGCTGGATTTAGGGTTGCTGTGGTCAGAAGCACACCCTAAACAGTCAGATCCTCGGGGAGTTATGTGTAATGCAGTGGTTTCAGTCTAGTGTGGATCGAGGTTCGGGAACCCTGATAGTGTAGACGAATGCGACATTGGGTCATCACAAAGGAGCCCAACGTTGCCATAGTATGCTGGATCTTCGTCTTCACCATCCTCCTCTATTCGATCACAGTCAAAGTTCTTTGCTGCCTTGAATATGTCCAGTCGAAGTCTCTCATTGCCTAGGGCGATCTCCATACACCCGGATGTACAATCGATGTTCACTTGGGCTATCGCCAGAATCGGGTGACCCAAAATAATTGGTGCATCTCGGAGATTAGGAGGAACTTCCATAATGAGAATGAAAAAATCTGTTGGAAAATAGAATCGGCGGACTTTCACGATCACATTCTCAACCACCCGCCTTGGTGTTTTGACTGATCTGTCAGCCAGCTGAATCGTGACCGAGGTGGGTTTCAACTCCCCAAATTGAAATCGATCAAATACGGCAGTGGGAGTCAGGTTGATGGACGAACCCAAATCTAGAAGGGCCCGATCAAATGGAGAGTCCTGCAAGAAGAAGGATATGAGTGGGGTACCAGGGTATTTCTTCTTTGGCAGTAGGTCAGTTAGAATCATGACGCTAGCTTCTTTCGACAGTACCACTTGTCCAATTCTTGGCTATCACTTTAGGGTACAATAGTCCTTGAAGAACCTAGCGACAGTGGGAATATGATCGATTGCCTCGAGGAGGGGGACCTGAATATGTACTTCCTTGAACATCGATTTCAGGTCCTCGAAATTCCGCGTGTCCTTTTTATGTACTGCATTTCATGTCAGAGCCTCAGGAAAAGGGACGGGAAACTCAGGGTTAAATGGCCTCTTACCCTTATCTATCGCAGGTGGCTCCTGAGATGATGGAGTTGAACCCGCCTACGGCAAAGGGTGGGAAAAATCATAACCCGCCTACCTAGGTGGTGGGTCGAATGTCTTCCTTTCGCTCTGCAATGAGACAGCATGTGCATCGGCTTGTTGTCCATGAGGTGGTGGGGGAGAGAAAGGGGCAGAATATGCAGGATTCTGCAAAGGTGGCTGGCCTTGAATGTAATCGGGTGGTGCAGGAGGCGCCTGTAGTATGGTGTGTGCCTGTCCCTACGGTGCCTGAAACCTAGGCAAGGTGCCCTGCTTCTGCACATATCGAGGATTCGGGACGGGTTGGGAGGGCAAGGCTCCCTGAGTCCTATGCTCCTGCAACAGCTGGTTTTGCGTGTTCTGTATAGTCTATATCTGATCAGCCATCGCCTTCATAATCTGCAAGCTATCTTGTGTAGATTTCCTCATCGGTTCTTGTAGCTCCTCTTTCAGTGCCTCCAAAAGGTCAGCCCGCTTTGGAGGGTGACTGGCAACTTGGTGCAGTGGCTGGTATAAAGAACGGGGTTGCTGCTGATGCAGGAATGGCTGTTGCCTAGGGTATGTGTTTTGCGCATTCCCGTATTGCCTGGTTTGGTAGTGTGGATCTTGATGTGGTCTTTGTGAGTTACCAGACTAGGAGAAGTTCAGATGCTGGCGCCAACCAGGGTTATAGTCTCTAAATACGGGTTATTATGCCCGTATCCTTGGATAGCGCTGACGTCCTCGTAGGTTGAAGATGTCTGAAACGTATATCCGTCTAGGGGATACGCATTATAATTTGTGGGTGGTGCGTAACCCTAGTCACAGAGTGCCTGATCTGGACTATTCATGGGATCCTGATATGCGGGATCTCGTAAATACGGAGAAGATGCATCCTGAGTGAGTAGATTAACTCGAGCAGGAGGGGCTCGGGGTGCATAGGAGGATCTTGCAGCGGTAGAGCTCGAGTAGGATTGACTTTGACTGATCTGGTCAATCTTCTTCTCAATTAGGTTTATTCTATCCAGCTACTTGATGATGATATCCATGTCGGCTCGAATAGATTCGGTGTAAGCCTCGTGGACACCAACTCGCTGCTGACGAGGCTGTTGGAACTGGTTCATAGATGAGGCATTCATCGAGTTCTCCGTTAATGATTCGAACAGCTCAAATGTGCTGTTCTCATCTTTTGCGAGAAAATTCCTGCCGCTAGATGCATCGGCCAAATACCGATGTGTGTCATCTAGCCCATGGTAGAAAATATAGGCTAAGTACCATCTGGGTATACCATGATGCGGGCATTTTCAGAGAAGGTCTTGAAATCTATCTCGTGCTTCATGTAATTTCTCCCCAGATCCTTGGGAGAAAGTCGTGATTACGTGCCGCATTGCGTTTGTTCGACCGATTGGGAAGAACTTTTGCAGGAATTCACGTCGTAATTTCGGCTAGGTTCCAATTGGCTTCCCAATAGTCTTGAACCAATATGAAGCTTTTTCCCTCAGCGAGATCAATATTTCTGGGTCGAATCATTTCAGCGAGTCGACTCAGACCCTCAAGGTGCTGGAACGTATCTTCGCTTGAGTTCCCGTAGAAATGAGTGCTGATCAACCCAATTACATTGGGCTTGAGCTTAAACGCATCTCCGCCTGTGGGAATTCTGATAAGAGGTCCGATGATTTGTGCGGCTGGGTCGTGGAGATCCCGTAGTACTCCTCGTGGTGGGTGCTACATCCTGTCAAGTGCTGTCAGAATGCGATCCATGCTCTCCTGATGCCACTCCTCAGATTCGATGACCCGGGCTTCCAGATGAGCCATCGAGTCCAGATTCTCGATATCCTGACCCGATCTAGGTCCAGGTCCAGGATTTGCCATGGTGGCTCTGGGAATGGAAGAAGTGGGAGGAGAAGATGGTCCGAGTGAGGTGACTCGCCTCCTTGGGAGTGGCTCCCAACATCCAACCAAGCGAGGTCGAAGTGACCTCCTTCCATGCATACACCACCCAACCCCTAGGTTGGTGTAGCCACGCAGGACAAGGCTTAGGCCCTGTCAATCAAATGGTCCTTATAGATCAGGTGACCAGATTTTTCGTTAGAAATTTGAATTCCTGAAGATAAGTTCATCGTTCAACCAACTGAAGGTGATTCTTGCCTCTCAAGCTAACCCAGCCAGTCTAGTTACGGAGGGGACTAAGGGGAAGGTTCTTCCTTTGGCTTATGCCTCCGGTTCCGTTGACCCCCGAGCCGCAGTCGTTTGACACTACCTCGCAGACTTAGTCACTAGGTTTGGCAAGAGAGATTACAAACACCCAGTAGTATGGCAACGAACTCGGGTTGATTTCGTGTTTTAAATTAATTTTTAACTCGTTTTCTTCAGTGGGGTGTGGTGAGTGGCCGACAAGGTGACCAAGATCACTGGCTAACTAGACTTGATTAAGTCCAGGTTAGCTCAAAGTGTGTCTCTAGTTGTAACCCTAAAGATTCAACCTAAGTTGCATGCACTTCTAGGGTTTTTCTGTTTCAACAGACCACAAAAGTAATGTTTATTCTTTGATAATAATTGGAAATCCAATTCATTTGAAAATTTTCAAATAGATTCATTTTTCAATTATCTTTCCAGATAATATTTTTTTGGAATTTTACTGTTTCAATCGAATTTTTAGGGAATTTTGAATATCAGGGGTCAGATCTGGAATTTTGACCCCTAGTCGATTTTTCGCTTTGAAACAGTACCAAACGACCTTCAAAAATTCAAAAAAAAAATGGAAAATAAATCTAATGACTTCGAATATCAAACCCCACCATTTTTAGTCAAAAAAGATTCATGGATTTCTTGGAATTACTTTTTAAAATTTGAAAAATTTTGAATCTAGGTCAGTCTGACCCCCGTGCACTTCACGAATTTTTAAAAATTGTATACTTGGAATTTTTTCAAAATAATAGTGGAGTTTGAAAGATGGTTTGAAAATGAAAGTTTAGTCCGAATTTTAGAATTTTTTGCTTTCTAATTTTTTGGCAATAGAATTTTTAAACCAAGCTTGAAATCTGGCTGAAAATCAAGAGATGGTGGAAAAGCATTTTAAAGAGATTTGAATTTCAAATCTAAGCTTTCCACCGAAAATGCTTTTATTTTTCAAAACTTTTGCATGTTTTCTTTTTTTTCAAAAATAAATTTTCAAAGGAATCATTGAAAATATCTTTTTTTTTTCAAACTAACATAGATTCGAAAGGAAACCTAATCTAGTTTTGTTCAAAATTTTTCTTTTTTTATTTTTTATTTCATGAAAATGAGTAAATTTTTTTTCTTTTTTTTTCACAAAGAATTTTTCAAAGGAAATTGCAGAAAGTAAAACCTAATAAAAAAATGATGATGTGCATTTGGATTGTTTCTTTGCCGCACTCGATGTGTGCGTAGATCCTATTTTTCTTCCATTTGTCCTACACATAAAAAACAAAGTAGAGAGAAATGTGTTAGTGATGTTTTAAAAGATCGAAATCATAGAAGATGACGTTGCCTCTCTGGCAACGGCACCATTTGACAGAAATTATTTTCGCACGTTTTGAAAGTCGTTGGAATAGTAGTATAGTCACACAAAAATGTTCGTTAAAAATTATGTTTGTAAAAATTACGAGACTTGAGTCCCGGTCGTTTGTCTCTGGGAGGCGTTTGCTTTTACTTTTGAAATTGATCTTCTATTGCTCTACTTTGTTTAGAATCGCATGCCGGTTCGTGATTATTACGTATTTAGGTACGACATACTTAGTTGCAAGAATATTAGGAGTTAGAAACAGGCAACTTGAATCACGCAAATATGAATAACAATTATTAAGCTCATGGTGATTTCAAACATATAGAGATATACATATATATAAAAATGCATTTTCATTCATTCATTGGGGAGTTGTTTGCACAAGAAATTTAGAGGAAAGCTTGTATATAAATGCTTGAAATGGAAATCTGGCTATCAGAAAATGATTGCATACAAGAATTGATGGGGGGATTTCTCACGCATCATTGGGGGAGAAGTTAAGACTATGCTACTAAGCAATAATAAAAGTAATAAAATTATGAAGAGCATAAACTAAATGTAGCAGAATAGAGGGCTTTTAGGGGTGGTCCCCGATGGCCTTGGAGTGGTCAGGAGAAGAATGTGGGCGTCCAATGTAGCTTAGGCCGACCCTTGGAGAGAGGGAGGAGCGATCCAGCATCCTGGCATGATGTCCTCCATGGTGGTGGTAGTGAGCTCGTGGAGGTGGAGTGGCTAGCTAAGTGGAGGTGGCGTGAATGGCACCAATGGAGTGAATTTGCCAAAGAAGTGATTGAAGCCAAGGGATGTGAATGGAATCAAATGGCCACCCCTTAGGTCTTTTTATAGACCTAAGGTAAGCTATCTAGAGAATTATGGAATTCTCTAGGGAGGCCTATGGTGGGAGCTCGTGGGAGAGTGAGAGAGAGAGAATGGATGGTGGTTTTTAGATCCACCAAATGTGGATCTAAAAATTGAATGGCTCTTGGTTGCTAATTTTGGCAACCAAGGAAACCACACATGGTAGAGAGTTCTAGAGAACTCTAGGCTAGGTATTTTCGTGTGGATGGTGTGTGTGGGTGTGTGAGGATCGAAACTTAGGTGGCTAGGTTGATTAGGTTAGGTTCTAGTGGGTTTTGGTCAAGGTATGTCTCAAATTAAGGTTATAAACCCTAATTCACTGAGGTAAAGTGAAATTAAACTTAATACAAGTTTAATTGGGTGTGTGGTAAATTAATTGAGAGTAAAGCAACTCAATTAATTTAGGTCTAGGTCAATTGAACTCTCACTGTGTCCAATTGGACAGTGTGTGTTGAGATCAAGGCTTAATTGGACTCAATGAGTCCAATTATATAGGCTGATGGAATTGACTAAGAGCCAAGTCAATTAGGTTTAGTGAGGACCTAATTATGTCCTTAGGGAGGTCTAGAGGTGATGTACTAGGGTTAGGGCACCTTAGTTTAGGTTCCTATGGGGTTGGAATTGGGTTTAGGGACCTAGAGATCCAAGATCAAGGCTTAAATCTCAAAACAGGAACTGGAGAGCAGTATCAGAAATCTAATAATAGTATCAGCCATCTTATACTCCAAAATCAAAAGTCCAGACTTGTTGTCTGGATGTCCAATCAATCAACAAGGATTTTGGGTTCTGTTTTGGGTATTCTGCAGAGATTGAACGTCTGACAAAGTGTCCGGATGTCCAATAACACTGCAGAAGTGGGTTTGAGGTGTGCGAAAAATGGCTAAGGGTCCTGGACGTCCTATTACTTATCTGGATGTCCAGATAAGGGTTGGAACTAGGGTTTTAGGGCTTCCTTTGGTGTTGTGACCTAATCTAAGGGTGGCTAATGCTTGGGGAAGTCTCTAGGCTATCCTAAAGCTAGGTTGGACCTAAGCTCTTCACATTTTACTACTTTATTCCTACTTAATAGCATAGCAAACCTTTAACTCCCTTACATTACTATTCCTACATCTAATCTAAGCATTCTGCTCTAGCTCTGCTGCAACTCCTGTTATTCCTGATCTAGCTTCAGATCCAGCTCCTGATCATCTTATTCCCTATAATCGACATAATGCACTTAATCAGCACATTATAACATTATTTTATGCATAGCTAAAGGAAAGTAGAAAAGATGCAGATAATGCGTATGCATGCATGAATAACCCTAACTTATGCTAAGTCCTAGCTTAATCTAAGTCAATTAAGACCTATGATTGCTACGCAATCACTCCGCAATGACCAATGGGTCAGGGTCATTTATATACTCAGTTTCCTCTAAATTAGGTCAATCAGCCATGTTGGAATGCCCATGAACCCGTAGGGTAGGCTGATTTGAACTGAAAAATGGTAGAGATGCAAGGTTCCATTCTCATGCTCATGCAGCAAATGAAAACCTTGTTAGACAACTTGAAGTCCGGGCTCATTGCTAACTCTCGTCAACCTGGATCTCTACCGTCCCAACCCATACCAAACCAGCGAAATATTTTGAATCCGGGCAACCAAGCCCATGGGTATGGAAATCAGAGGGACCCACACGCACATGCTCAGGTGGTTGAGTAGTGTTCCTCCTCTTCTTCTTCATCTTCTGCAAATCAACAATTCCTGCCTAATCAAGCCCCTCCAATCTTTCTTAACCCTCCCCAAGACCCAAACTCTTATGCATTTGCAAATTCTGTCACCTTGAGGAGTGGTAAGTAGACTCAGGATCCACAACCACACTATTCTGATCTACTGAATCTTAAAGAACCTAAGGAGAGAGAGGAGAATTCTAGAGAAGAAATCAAGGCTCAAGAACCTGATTCCAAAGATCTAACTCATGTTCCTTTTCCTAAAGTCTTGATCAAATCAAAGAAGTCTGTTGATAGCAAGGAGGAGCTTCTAAATATATTTAAGAATGTTGAGATCAATATCCCACTCCTCGATGCTATTAAGCATATATCGGCTTATGCGAGATTTTTAAAGGATTTATGTACACAAAAGCGTAAGTCGAGAGAATCTGTTCTGAGGAAGGTGGTACTCTCTGAGCAGGCTAGTTCTGTTATCCTGCACCACCTCCCTCAGAAAAAGAGAGATCCAGGTGCTCGGTTAATTTCTTGTGTCATCAGAGATTACACGTTTGATGGAGCACTTCTGGATCTAGGTGCATCCATCAATCTAATTTCGACTTCTCTTTAGGAGATGTTTGGATTAGGTGAACTTCAGCCAACTTCAGTAATGCTACAGTTAGCAGACCATTCGGTCACAAATCCGGGAGGCGTTATTGAAGATGTTGTAGTTAAGGTCAAGGATTTCTATTTTCCTGTAGATTTCTTTATCCTTGACACGGATGTACCTGAAAATCTGAGGAACACTCCCATCATTCTGTGGTGTTCGTTCTTGGCTACTGCTAAGGCGAACATTAATTGTGAAAGTGGTAGCATGGAAATTACCTTTGGGGATCAACGAATGAAATTGGATATTTTTAAGGTGATTAAATAATTTGAGGATTGTGGATTTATTGAGGAACTTGAGGAGGATAATAAAAACATTGAAACTTGTTTGATGGTTTCTTCAATTGAAAGTTCCTCCTTTGGTGACGAATTGGACCCGCAACCCTCTACGGCAGACCTACCATCTTCTAAAGAGGTTATTGATTTTGTTCACTCACAACCTCTTTCTCTTGTTGAGTCTTCAACATCTTCCTTACCATCAATCATCAACCCACCCCAGCTTGAACTGAAACCATTGCTTAAGAATTTGAAATATCAATTTTTAGGACATCAAAAGATGCTCCTTGTGATTATCAATGTTAAATTAACAAAGGAGCAAGAGATTAAATTGATCAAGGTCCTGAAGGAACACAAGGAGGTAATTGGTTGGACCATTCATGACCTCAGGGGGATTGAGCCATCTTACTACAATCATAGAGGATTCTTGGAAGATGGATCCCACCCTTCTCGCTAGATGCAGAGGAGATTAAATCCAAATATGCGAGAAGTGGTCAAAAAGGAAATCATTAAGTCCCTCGATGCAGGAATTATTTATCCAATCTCTGATAGTTCCTAGGTAAGTCCCGTGTAGATTATTTCGAAGAAAGTCGGGATTACCATTGTGACTAATGAGAGAGGAGAATCTGTCACAACCCGTTCAGCTTCCTCTTGGAGGGTTTGTATTGATTACAGGAAGCTAAACATAGCCACTAAAAAGGATCATTTTCCGCTGCCGTTCATTGATCAAATCTTGGAAAGACTAGCTAGGCAGAAGTACTTCTATTTTCTTGATGGCTACTCAGGATACAACCAAGTTCCTATCCATCCCAAGGATCAGGAAAAAACTACTTTCACCTGTCCTTACAGAACCTTTGCTTTCCGTGGGATGCCTTTCAGTTTATGCAATACACCTGCGACTTTTCAAAGGTGTATGTTAGCCATATTCTCTGACATGGTGAGAGAGTTTATGGAAGTCTTTATGGACGATTTCTCCATTTTTGGAGAATCGTTTGATTCTTGTTTGGCTAATCTAGAAATGATTCTTAAGCGATGTATCAAAACAGGATTAGTCCTTAGTTGGGAAAAGAGTCATTTCATGACCCAAGAAGGAATCATTTTGGGTCATGTAATCTTTGAATAGGGAATCGAAGTGGATAAAGCAAAGGTTGATGCTATCGCTAAACTTCCTTCTCCCACATCTATTAAACAAATCCGATCATTTCTTGGTCATGTGGGATTCTATCGAAGATTCATCAAGGATTTCTCGAAGGTTACTCGTCCCCTGAGCAATCTTCTCACCAAAGAAACGCTGTTTGTTTTTGACGAATCATGTTGTAAGCATTTGATTTCCTGAAAATGGTAGTCACCTGTGCTCCAGTGTTGCAACCACCAATTTGGACAACCCCTTTTGAGATCATGACCGACGCTTTTGATTATGCAGTTGGGGCTGTCTTGGGTCAGAAAATTGATAGAAAGCCCTCTGTCATCTACTACGCTAGTAAAACTCTGGATGAGGCCTAGAGGAATTACACTATTACTACAAAGGAATTACTAGCTATAATGTTTGCTTTGGAAAAATTCAAGGCTTATCTCTTAGGATCTCATGTTATCATCTATACCGACCACTCGGCCTTGAGACATCTCTTGGCCAAAAAGAATGCCAAACCTCGGCTTATTTATTGGACTCTTCTGCTTTAAGAATTTGATCTTGAAATCAAGGATAAAATCGAGGTACAAAATGTGGTGGCGGATCATTTTTCGAGACTCCTAGGTGATTCTTCTTGTCCGAACATCCCGATTGCTAACACTTTTTTAGACGAAGCTATCCTTACTGTTTCAGGTGTCCAAACCTCGTGGTTTGTGACATTGTTAACTATTTGGCCGTTGGTCAAATCCCCCAGGATTGGACCAAGCAACAATGGGATAGATTCAAATCTAAGGCTAAATACTACTTTTGGGAGGACCTTGAACTATACCACATCGGCTCTAATCAGATTATTCGACGATGTGTATCAGAGAATGAATTCAACAGTATACTCAAGTTCTGCCATGCATCTGTGTGTGGTGGACATTTCTCCGAGAAAAAGACGGCTGCAAGAATTTTGCAATCTGGCTTCTATTGGTTGTCTTTATTTAAGGATGCCCAGGATTTCTCAAGGTCATGTTCTCGATGTCAGGCACTTGGGAGCATAACTAAGAGAGATATTATGCCCCTAAACCCAATTCTTCCTGTAAAAATTTTTGATGTTTGGGGCATCGATTTCATGGGACCCTTTCTCCCTTCATTTGGACATCAGTACATTCTTGTTGCTGTTGGTTATGTGTCCAAATGGATTGAGGCAATTCACACCCGAACCAATGACTACAAGGTTGTCATCGATTTTGTCAAGAAAAATATCTTCAGTAGGTTCGGGATTCCGAGGGCCATCATCAGTGATGGTGGCACTCATTTTACTAATGCCTAATTCTGGAATTTGTTGGCCAAATATGGGGTTAATCATCGAATTTCCACACCTTACCATCCCCAGACGAATGGACAAACTGAGATCTCCAATCGGGTGATCAAGAACATGCTGCAGAAAATGGTTAGGCCTGATTGCAAGGACTGGACTCGAAAGCTTGAGGACGCTCTTTGGGCCTACCGCATGGTGTATAAAATGCCCATCGGCATGTCTCCATTTCATTTGGTGTATTGAAAGGTGTGCTATCTACCCGTAGAGATTGAACACAAGGCATTCTGGGCAATCAAACAATGCAATTTAGATCTGAATTTAGCTAGGAACATCAGGAAACTCCAACTATCTGAGTTGGAAGAGCTTAGAAATGATGCATACAAGAATGCCAAGATCTACAAGGCTCGGACCAAAGCTCTACATGATCAATTGATTTCCCGCAAGAGCTTTGAGCCGAACCAGAAGGTCTGGTTATTCAATTCTAGACTTAAGCTCTTTCCTGGCAAACTTAGATCTAAATGGAATGACCCATTCATTATTGACCAGATTTTTCCAAATGGAGCCGTTCAGATTTCTGACACAAAGACGAGTAACACATTTAAAGTCAACGGTGAACGTCTAAAGCCTGTTATTGACCGTACTCTTCCAAAACCCATCTCAGACAGGGTAGCTCTAGCCATTCTGTGACTTCTTTGGTTGGACTTTGCCTAGCTGATGGCATTAAACTCAGCAGTTGTACATATGACACAAAGCTGACATGAGCTTCATATTCAGGCGACATCTTTCATACTCTACCCTTTCTTTCATGTCTCTTTCTCAATGTGGACATTGCATCAGCTAGGCATGGGGGGGTGGATTCATTTTTGAATCATTTTGTCAGCTTTGTGAACTTCATGTAAATTATTTTTCTTTTCTTATTTATACATTAAAAAAAAAATTGAATTAGGAAGGAATAGTTGGACATTAGGACTTTTCAATCTTAGGAAATATTACATTAGAATCTGAACACAAAGACCCTTCTGGTCTTTGAACTTAATTGGCCTGTGTATCTACTAAAATGTGGATTTGTTTCGAGTCCTCGCCGTCTTAATTCTATTGTAATTGGAGTAAATAGGTTTGGGTGATAAGTATACAACTTATCAATCCACCATCTGATTTGAGGGAACTTTGAGTTTTAAGCATCTATACACTTTCTTTTTACTGACTCATTGTTCAGCAATTTTAATGGAAATTGGGTAGCTAATGAACCTTCTAGGGTGATATGGCTGGCAAGTTATCGTGGGTAACAGTCCATAGGTAGGTTGTCCAGAGCCCAGTCACTGGACCATTCTCTTCTTACTGCCTTTAGGTAAATCTTAGACTAGGGATGCCACCTACTTAAAAAAAAAAAAAGAGAAAAAGAAAGTCAAAAAGAAAAGAAAAAAAAAGAGAAAAGAAAAAAAGAAAACAAAAGAAATAAGCCACACTTCACTGCACGAGTATGGCTGGCAAGTTGTTGGTGGTAACAACTCATTGGTCGATTGTCCAAAACCCAGCTTAATAAATGCATTGAAAATTCCCAAAAACACTTAAGAAGAAGCAGAGAAGTAGAATAAATCGGAAAGATATACACTGGATTCACCCTTGTGTTGACCCTATAAAAATAAAAGTTGTGAGAAAGCTACCGATTGTAAAGATACACCTTTAGGTAGAATTCCCTTTTTAAGGTCACCTAGAGGCGTAGAAATTCGAAGTTCGTTTTAATTGCCAATCAACGAGTCTATCACATTCACAATAAAGATGCTTAGAACTTAGGGTTCTCATCAAATCTTGGGTGGGTTGAATGGCCGTAGAAAGCTACTCATAAACCCTAAAACTCAAAAATCCAAAAAAAAATTTGAAAAGAAGAAAAAGAGAAAAAGAAAATTTTCTTTGAATAAGGCAAGGGCTTGAGGTGGTCTGCATGTTCGCAAATACCCGAGCACTGTTGTGTCTTTGAAAGTTCAGATCCTAAGTAAACATTTTCTTAATGATTGAAAATAATTCATACCCAAATAATCCAACCTAATTCTTTTATAAGTAGCATATAGTTTTTGCTAGGGACTAGCAAAAGATAGGCATGGGGGTGTGATGTAAACATATTTACACTACATAAGATGTCTATTTATGTATGTTCTTAAGCATAGAATTGCATTGTATACTATAAATATTGTATAGCATGCATCATCTTGCATTTAGATTAGTTTGAATAAAATGGAGGTTAATTGTCTCCTTTTATGTTCAGGGATCAGGAAAATTTTTATCAGGGCCTCGAATCGAAGATCCAACCATACAAATTTGATCAGGATGACGATTGGAGTTCAACAACTCCAAGATTGCCCTAATCAGACATCTGTAGCATCAGATAGAGATTGAGGAACCTTAGAAGATCAAGGGGCAAGATGGTGTGAATCTACACTTCAGATGACAAATCCGACTAGACGGATGGATTCGGATCGACGATTGTAGTCTAACGGTGCAAAAATCGACTCAATCTGACAACCGTGGCACCATCTACATCATCCAAAAGATGGATGGCCAAGATGGCACCATGTGGTGCCATCTCGGTCGCCCAAACTGGCCCAGCTAATCTTGGAGATCACCACACCCTTCCCCACGTGTTGGATCTTGGCCGTTGGATTGCCATCCAATGGCCATGGGCAGCAGCACCTTAAAACATCCGCGCGCCTATTTCTCCTCTGTAGCACAGTGGGTGAGAGCACTTACACGAAGCGTAGGTGCGCATTCGAGTTGTAGGAGGCAGGCGCTGTGGCGCGAGCGAGTGCTCGTAGTGACCGCTTGATCGCGATCAAGTAGTTGCGAGTGCCCGATAGCGCCTACGTGCTATCGCACGCTCATGTGCGACGTGAAATTAGATGTGGGCGTTGCGGCTTGAAGAGGCGCAGTGAGGGCGCATCTCAGCCGTTCGATCCAATGATAGAACGACCGAGACTTGATGGACATGGGAGGCACAAAAGGTGAGTGGACGGCACATGCCTCCCACGATTGGGGCTTTAGCGACGGTTTTATTCATCACTAATGACCCCTTATTTAATATTTTGAAATTGTAAAGACCAAATTTCCCTCACTCCTTGCAACTATAAAAGGAGACCCCTTCCATTTGAAATGGGCATCCCTTCCTTCTCTTCTTTCCCTCTCCAAAGCTCAAGAGAAGCTTGTCCCACACCTGGGATGCTCCTCGAGAGATAAAGTCAATTTTTCACCCTCATTTTGGAAGCAGATCCCGCGACGATGACGACGTGCTGCCCCATTCTCGTTCCTCCTGCCTCAACCTCCTTCTTCTCACTCCACCCTCCGTCTTCCAAGCGACGTCTCATCCGGCTCGTCCTTCAAGCAATCATCGAGGAGGATAACTTCTCTCTCCCATTCTTCTTTAGAACTTTCTAGAGTAGAATTTTCCTGCTTTCTAGTGTAGTTGATTTCCCGCTTTCTAGTGTAATTCTTCTCTAGTTTTATTGTATAAACATTTTGAAATATTGAGTGCATGTTTTTTTTTCTCTCTCTCTCTCCTTCGTTTATTTTGATTGTTAATATTGCTTCATTGTAATTACGTCGCTTCGCTTTTCCACAAAAACTCTAAAAAAATATATAATTGCGAATATAGATCAATGTAGCCTCCCTGAGTTTGACCCAGGATTTCTATTCCAGTATAAATTTTATTTGTTGAACACGAGTTCTTCACTTTCAAACTACGATGACAGGTTTTTCAAAACCAAATACGTTATCGTAGTGACTCGCAGCTTCAACATGTGCACTCAGTAGGAGGAGGAGGAGGAAGAAATGATATGAGTTTACATTCTGTGTTGAGTGTACATGGACCTAATTATGAATAGGGTGGGGAGAACCTTGAGCCTCCCCCACCTAAGGAAGTGCAAATTGACCCGCTACATTGACATCGTTAGCTCTTTATTGAGTTTAGGAAGTTGAAACCTCCAACCTTCAAAGGGGATGTGGATTCAACAGAGGCAGAGGATTGGATTTAGCTAATTGAGAAGGCCTTTGACATGATCCTCTCACCTAAGGATTGCAGAGTTCCTTTTGCAGCTTACTAGCTAAGTAGCACGGCACTTCGATGGTGGTTGTTTGTACATGAATAGGAGGGGACTCGAGTTCTATCATGGGGTATTTTCTTAAGCTGTTCAGTGACTTGTATTACCCCAAGACCTAGCAAGATCAGAGGAGCTCGAGTTCCACAATCTGTAGTAAGGCTCAATGACAATTAGCGAGTATCAAGCTCGATTCATAGAGCTCTCTCATTTCGAGCCATTACCGTTGCATATGAGACAAACAAGTGTTGAATGTTTGTCCAAGGGTTACAGACTAAGATACGAAAGTATGTGAATCCACTTCCACTAAACACTTTCAGCTAGGAGGTTGACATCACATTGAATTACGAACAAGGTGACACTGAGTCCTACAAGAACTTCGACGGTGGATTGGGACAAAGGCCATACTACAAAAATAGGTGTTAGAAGAGGCAAGACTAGAGGTACAACCCATTTTGAGCACCATCACCTACACCTCTAGTCTCTAAGCAGCAGATGATAAACACCAGTTTATCATCATTCTTATCCTAAAACAAATCTTGCTCTTAAGATTTTAACTCCACAAATGAGTTTCTGGGCTGCATTTAGGCATCACTTAGGTTAGGCATGCATTACATGATTTTTTGTGTTTTTGACACGTTCATTTGAGTGTTAGGGATGAACAAATAGACAGATCTCTAAAATCCTAACATTCAAGAAGACAACTAGTGAAGAGGAAGCTTAATTCAGTTGGACCCCAGCTAAATCCACCTCATCATAGTTGGATACCAGCTCACTTGGGTTAGGTTTATCCCTCTCAAGCTCCATTCAGCTCATCTTAGTTAGATGGTAGCTCAGGGTAGCTCAACTTAGCTCAAGTCAGCTTAGATCTAGCTCAACTTAGTTAAGTCTGGCTCATCTTAGAACCAATTAGTTCACTAGGAGCTTAAGCTAGCTCAACCTAGTTGACAGGAGTTCACTTCAGCTTAGGTCCAGCTCTTTCTAGCTCCATTCAACTCTAGTCAGTTGAAGATGGCCTCAACCAGCTTAGGTCATCTTAAGTCCAGCTCTTGGAGACTCAACTCAGCTCAACTTAGTTGAGCTGAGCTACTTAACCTAAGCTAGCTACTCTAGCTAGTTAGGTAATCTCCAGGAAAACTAGACCCAGCTCACCTCAGCTCATTTCAGCAGAAGCCAACTCAACTTAGATTGGCTTAGTAGCTAAGAGAGAACTAGCAAGCTAAGCCAGCTAAGGTAGCTCTTTATAGTTCTCTTCAGCAGCCACCAGCTCTAGTGCAGATCCAGACAGTTGATTCCAGCTCCTCGCATCCAAAACACTAGCTCCCTCTACCTCTCCATTCCACTTCCCTACTAGCTAGCTTGGCTAGTTTAGCTTAGCTCTTACTCCCTTACTTTGGCCAACATAAACCCTAACATATCTCTACTCCAACTCCAGCACCTAAGCTTCCTACCTACCTCCACCCATAGTGGGCAGTACCATCCATGAATCCCTTCACACCACCACCTCCAAGAGCCACCAAAAAATTGGTGCCAACTACACCCATAACCACCCATAAATGGCATCAACTTTCCCTCCAAAATCCCCTCACATCACCACCATCCATCTCCTTTTAAAGCCATTTCCACCATCGACCTCACCTCCCTTCTAGAAGCCCTCAAAGTTGGCACCAAACCATGGCATCCTTCCATGGTTGGCGCCATTTTTGGTGTCCTTCTAACCACCAACTACCAAGCCTACCACCCTTTCATATGGCACCATTAATTCTCCACCCTAGGATCCCCATAACTACCCTTTCAAACCATCCTAGCCATCCATCCTAAAGACACCAAACCCACATCACATCCTTTGGTTTGGCACCATTAATCCTTGGCCCTTGGATCTCCATAACCTCCTCCAAAGGCCATCGTAACCTTCCCTTTTATCCATGCCAACCCTTCCCTTCATAAGTCTTATATATACCCCCCATCCTACCACCAATAAAATCACCTTTGTCTACATATTTCACACATAATTCCACCTACACTCCACCATACCCATGGCCAAGAGAAGGAGAAGAAGAGGATTAAGGGAACACTTTGTCCCCTTGGTGCCTTCCATTCTTCCCTTCTCTCTTATGCCCACGCCAGCCAGAGGTCAAGCTAGGTAGGAGGACATCCAGAGGAGGTTCTTTAGGGTGGTTCATGTCCACCCTAGGAGATTTTAGAGTGGAATCCTTCCACTCTTGGAGGAGCTAGGGCATGCTCTATCCAAGGTTTGCCAAGGAGGAGAATCGTCATCCACTGGAGGAGTACTTCATTGAAGGAGTTGGAAGTTTCTTTCTAAGCCCAAGAGTAGCTGAGCTTAGAGCAAGAACCCTTTCCTCTTCGCCATCATCTTTGGGAGAAATTTTGTTTTACTCGCATATTTAAATTTTTGTAGTAGAAGCATTCCTCTACCATTCTTGTAAAACAATCTTTCTTCCTTTATGAAAGTTGCCTTTTTATTTCTATTGTACTTGTTTACTTGTTTCTTGTTAGTTAGTACACTCACCCTCTCTCTAATTACCCTAGGTCTCCACGTACCTAGGGTGAGCTTAGGGAGAGGATCTTCTTGTCACTTAGGTTTTAGCTTTAGCATTGTTGGTATAGTTCCTCTTGCAATTCCTTATTCATTTGCCCCTTTATTTCAAAAATAAAAATATCTCATATTCAAAAATCAGAAAAAGAAAGTTGATTTCCCATTTTCAAGTGAGAGTGTTTAAAAATTGCATTTCTGCCTCCCTTGGGACAACCCGAATACTTTTCAAGTAGTCGATTTTTATAAATTTCAAAAGTGATTGGAATTGCCCGTTATAAAGATAAAACCCCTAATTCACAAATCACACATTTTCGAGATCACTTTTTTGCTCCGTTGCCCGGGAGGCATGGCTTTGCATTCATTTATCTCTCTTGCTTGATGTACGGATCTCATCCCCTTCTCTTTGTTTCTTCTTGTGTGTGCAGGCAATACAGGAAGAAAGTAGGATTTTTGGAAGTGAAAGCTTGAAGTTCCTTTTCTTCCTGTGGATTCAAGGTTAGTGCCATCCTTCTTGTCACATAATTTCTTTCAAAAGCTATCAAAAAAATATTAAATCAGGCTTTTAGGATCAAGAAGATTAAAGTTAGGTAGAGTGGTGACCTTTAAAAGCCATTGTTTGCTTGTTTGATTAATTAACACCACTCTACCTTAAGTGTTGGTGTCCAAACTTCTGTCTGGATTTCAAAAATCAATTCCTGACACCATAAGCCCCCTAAAATCTTGAAATTTTACCCAATCATTTTAAATTAAGTTAGGAACATCTATTCCAAATTTTAGAGCATTTGGATTGTAGAGAATTTTTAAAAATTCACGGACCATAGGGGGTCATCTCCTTTGATTTCATTATTTTGTTACCGTCTATAAATTTTAGGAATTTTTATACTTGTCCAATTTTTGTGAAATTTAGTTTTCTAGAATCCTTGTGAAATTCTACACAACATATAAAATCATAAATTTTTTTTGTGGACGGTGGTGTTACTGAAAAGTTTGAAATACCCATGGGTATCATTTCTGGACTTTGACACTAGCACAAAGACAAATCTCAAAAAAATATCAAACGAATTCTTAAAATCATTAAAAAATATTTTTTGGAATCCTTGTTTAATTTTCCTTCCAGTAGTGATTTTTTTTGCTTTGTTTGGATCACTACTTAACAAGGAAAGCTTGAAAAGATTCACTGGTACTAACATTTCATCTTAAGGATTCAAATCAATTAGGGTTTCTCTTCAATTTTTCTAGTCCTACATTCTAAAGAGAAATCTACATTCACCAATACAACTTGATTTCTCTTTGATTGTGGATCTCAAACTTATTTGAAATCATAGAAAGAAAATCCTAAAACACACTAAACAAAATCAAATCCTAAAAGCAGAGAAACAACAAAAAAAATTTTGTGACAACCTTCTTGATTTGGCATTCGACCCACTCCATCCAATTGGACACACATAAAAAATTGAAATAACAGGGTACTACCCCAATCAATACCCTCCAAATTCCTGTGCATAATCAGATACCCAAGCTTAAATTAAAACAAGTAGTCATTTGACCACTTAAGGACTTCACCAAAACTAGGCTTGATATCTGATATCTAAGAATCACTAAGCATTCCTAATTCCTTTTGAAAATGCGGTGATAGACTTAGAGTGAAGTCAAACGATGGGTATGGGTTTAGACAAGCCCCTAGTGATTTTTCTAGGACATGCTTGGCCTAATTAACATCGTCGAAACGTGTTAAGTTAAATCTGTCATTATAGCATGTGTTTGCGACATCAATTTTAAATGATGATTTGGATTAGGTGAGTCCAAGTGTCAAACACGAGGAGGCATGAAATTGGATTAATTTGTCACTTTAGGGTGTCACAAAAATCTTTGCTTTGTTTGCTTGCGACAAAATGAGAGAAAGAGAGAGTAGGGTTAGAGACTTGAGATTATAGCATGGTGATTTCTTGTGCATGCATGAAACATGATACGATAAAACAAATAGAAATATAGTGCATATGTAAAACCGTTTCACAAGTACAATGCTAGAGGAAAGCTTTAAAACACATAAGCATTAAAGTAGGGCAGAGGTGTGCGCAATGGAGAGGTGAGGCAGTCACGACGGTGGATGGGCTTCCATTGATGGCTCTACAACTCTGGGAGAGTGTGAAGGGGCTGTTAGGTAGAGCTAAGGAGAAGCTAGGAAGGGATGATAATAAATGGAGTGGGTGTGGGAGTTTTTATAGAGAAGGAAGGGTTTCTAAATCAGGTACAGGTTTCAGCGATGTCCAGGACGTCGCTAAACCCATTCCAAAAGTGTCGGTGAAGGCCTCCTCCCGCCAGTCCATCACACACGTGCGTGCTTCTTTTTGTACGCTATCCATGTGCGCGCTACATAGGTCATCCGATCCCCGATCGATGGCCTAGATCACGTGTGACTGTGTGCTCAGATCGTGCCTCAAGCGCGTGTGTGATTGGGCGTCGTCGATTGACGTTGGTGAGCGTGTGGAGGCATCAACGCTCGAGGGGGCACCGCATAGCGCTACCTAGATCGCTCGATGGTGATCAAGCGATCCAATTTGGATGTGCGCGTGATTTCCACCAATGAGGTGCTGTGGGCGTCTCGAACCCACGCCTTCTAGGCATGAATTGGAGGTGCGACCATTGCACCACGCTCACGAAATGGTTGTGTTTCTTCGTGGTCCCACATCCGTCTGATCGAGGATCAGATGGTCATGGTCGATCCTTCATGTGATGATGAGAAGTGGGGCTGGTGCAGGCGCCACGGGTGCGGCGAGGGCCATTGATCATTAGATCAATGACTAGAACTTCTTGGGCTTGTTGTGGGGCCACGGAGGTCGGATTGAGGTGATTTTGAGTCCGTTAGACTCTTTTCGTCGATTCGGATCCATCCGTATGGTCTAATTGCTCATCTGGGACCTGCTTTAATACGCACTTGAACACATGGTCGTTAAACATGAATTACAAGCAATCTTAACACAATATGCATGCCATGCTATTAACGGGGTGAAATCGATTTTAAAAAGATGTTCGTTGCAGTATAAATGAAATCGCCATGAAAACAAATAAGAATTTATTACTCGAAAACCTAGGTATTTGAGGTCGAACACAGGGAGCAAATTGGTATTTCAAAACTAAGATCACAACTCATAATTTAATAAAATGGAATGACCAATCTAATCAAAATTATGAAATAAAAATGAGGTTATAGAGAAATTCAAAAATAATGGATGTCTAAAGTAAAATAAGATGTCTTAAGTCTTTACAGCTACAATGCTTTCTTTATTCTTTTTCTTCTTTCTTCCTTCACTAATTTCTGACTTTGCCTTTTGATTTTCTCTCTTCTTCTGCCTTCTTCTTTTTCTTCTCTTGTTTTCTTAGCCTTCCTCTACCTTTGACTCTCTGCTTGGCCACACCTTCTCCTTCCTTCTTTCTTCAGCCCCTTCCTCTTCTGTACTTGGCTTTCCTCAACTTTGGCCTCCTTGTCTTCTACCTTTGCCTTCAAGTCTTCCTTCCTTCTTGTCTTCCTTAGCTTCCTTGCTGCTAAGTCCTTCCTTCTTCAACAGCACCTTCTTCTTTCTTCCGTGCTCTTGCCTTTAGCTTTTCTTCCTTAGCCTCTTCTTTCTCTTTCGCAAATGCCTCCTCCTCCTTCTTTCCCTGCACAGCATAGAGCAAAACCTACCCCTACACTCCCCCGCGTCTCTCTTTCTCTATTTCACTCTTTGGTTCGCTCTCCCAGAGCTGGGTAATCGGGTCGAGTTTCGTGTGCTTGGGTCCAGGCGCACCGGTGTGGGTGTGATGCGTGAGGAGTGAAGGTATACGGGTTGGGTACCTGGTCCACGTGGGTGTGTGTTGCGGACAAGGCGGGGGCATATGTGGGCGAGGGACCTCACCCCGTGTATTGGAGGCGAAGAGCTAGAAACACAAATTCAATAAATACCACTCACCTATGCTAAAGACTTCTGAGGTGGGACTAAAGTGTCCCACCCGCTTTTGTGCTCACCCCCACAGGTGGACTTCTTCAATTGCCGCTGCTGCGATCTCTCTCAAAGCCAATTGCCTGGCTGGGTGTATACGTAAGTCCAACTCGCACTTCTTGGAGTGTAGCACCTGGGTGGATGTAGCTTGGAATGCTACTTGCAAGAGCCTTCACACCTTTGCTAATGGCGGTGGAGGTGCGAACCTGAAATGCACTCACACAGCCTCGCGACCCTGTCAAATAATGTGGGAAGCTTCGCCGTGTCACGGTGAAGGTGAGGCGGGGGTTGGTTGGCTGCAAAACGGCCTAAGCGTGCGTTCCTAGGTCGCTTTGTGGCTGTGAAGGTGCGTGTTTTAGGTGAGGGTGTAGGGCATGTGTGGTGGTTGGTGAAGGGGTGGAGGATGATCAGTGAGTGATGGTGAAGGTGATGAGGTAGGTGGCGAGGCGTGTGGAGTGGGGGAGTGACGAATTCGCCTCACTGGTGGTCGACCGGAGATGGAGATGAAGGTGAACAGTGGCTATCGAGGGGCATCTTATGAAATTGAATGAGGGGAAATGAAGAGTGGGAGGAGAGGAACTTATTTGTGTGTAGCTGGATGAAGGGGAGACAGAGGAGACGAGTGGCGCGTATGTGCCATCATCGGGGAAGAAGGCCCTGAGGTGAGGATGATGGCGATGAGGAAAGGGTCGAAGAGGCATGCACTGGTACGGCGCAATGCGGAAGAGCAAGATGAAGATAACTCAGCCATAGGTATGGTGGTAGAGTGATGAGAGGAGGGAGGAGGGATCGCTAGAGCTTGTGGGCGGTTGGTTGGAGATGAGGAAGAAGGAAATTTGGGGGAATTCTCAAGCCAGTTCAAGCTTGAGATGGTCGGGAGGATCTAGGGCACCTTTTATAGGCACTGGCGGAGGTCCATGTGCTTGGAAGGAAAGCTTCCAAGCATGGCAACTTCATCAGAGTAGGAAATCCGTGAGATACCCATATCTCTCGAGCATTCACACGAGAGATTGGGTGCGAATCGAATCCTGGGATCATGTTCAGATGGTGGAGAAATCCTTAGAGAATCTCCCTTCCAAATCTAGGAGGAGATCTCTGAGGATTCGAGGAGATATCCTCCTCAATCCTTGCCAGAGTGGGATTCTTTTGCTGTAATGGCGGAGGGACCAGAATGCAAAGAGTGGCAAGGAAGATCGGGGGGTCTGTGCAAGGGTTTTCAAAAGTTAGGGGCCAGAATGTAATTGGGTGGACTATATTGCAAAGTAGGTCAAGATGACCTTCCCTTGGGCCCAAATTTTGGTGAAAACATAATTTGGCCATAATGAATCCAATAGTGAAGTTGGATTTTAGGTTTGACCACATTTGACTAGACATTTTGCATAAAAACCCAAATTAGGTTAAATATTGAGCTAGGACCCCTATCTAGGTCAAAATAGGTTCCAAGGGCCAAAATGAAGGTTCTAAACCCTAGGGGATATTTTCCCATGAAATTTAGAGGATTTAGTTGATTTTTATCCTGACCAAAACCTTGTGGAATTAAGTGGGTTTATTTTAGGGTTATAGAATGTTATTTAATTCTTAAATCTCACAATAACCCTTTTCTGACTGAACCATCCTACTTTTTCTTTTATTAAGTCCAATTGACCTATGTTTAGCCCCTGAGAAATCCCGTTGATATAGTACAATGGTAAAATTACAGTTTTAACCTTTAAGTTCATGTTTCCTTCCCAGAATAGTAATCCCTTGAGTTACACCTTCCTTTAGGTTATGTAGGAGCTTTTGTTTACTTTCTTAGGTCAAAATGAGCTAGTTAAGGCTCATGATGAGGTTCTCATCACATACTGTCAAGCCCATTATGATATGTCATTAATGCACATGTCGCCTCAAAATTGACTCTAATTGATATAGTTAACGCTAATAATTGTAGAGTCATCATACCCCCATGTTCATCCCTTGATAGTCCTTAGCAAGGTTATCCTAAATGTTTTTTTAGCTAGAATTAAGAATCGATTGCTCAGGCATGTGTTACTTGTCAACAGGAGGAAATTTATGCTAAGATCCTAATTCACAAAGACTAAACAACGCCTGGGTGTCTGCCAAAATGTAGGCCGCTCAAGTCCTTGCTTTAAATTTAAGCGCACATATATGCGTATATATATATTTTTATTTTTCATCTTTTCTAATTTTTTAATGTTTTGGAGTTGAGAGTGTCTGGGTAACTTTTTACGGCTACCCAATCGCCCCATAACTCGAAAAAGGACTCTAAGTGCTAAGCATCTTAGTGTGAAAATTGTGATAGACTCACTCGACGGTAATTAAAACAAACTTTGGGTTTCTACACCCCTAGGTGACCTGAAAAGAAGATGTTGCCTAAAGGTGTATCTGTCCGACTGGCAGCTTTCTCGCTACTTTTGTTTTATGTGGGGTTAACACAGGGGTGTTTCCAGCGTTTATCTCCCCGGATTATTCTACTTCCTCACTTCTTCCTTAAGTGTTTTGGACTTTTCTTATGCATTTTGGGAGCTAGGATCTTGACAAACGGCCAATGGGCCGTTACCCACGACAACTTGCCAGCCATACTCGTGCGGTGAAGTGTGGCTTATTTCTTTTTTTGTGTTCTTCCTTTCTTTTTTTATAGGTGGCTTTCTTGATCTAAGATTTACCTAAAGGGAATAGTAAAAGAGAATGATCCTATGGCTGGATTCTGGACAACCGGCCAATGGGTTGTTACCCACGACAACTTGCCAACCATACCACCCTAGAAGGTTCATTAGCTACCCAATTTCTGTTAGAATCGTCGAGGTGTGAGTCAGTGCAAAATGTGTGCAGATGATTAGACTAAAAGTCCCCCCAAATCAGAGGGTGGGTTGATAAGTCATATACTTATCACCCTACTTTATTGATCATATTAATATAAATATAGGTGGCGAGAACTCGAGATCAAATCCATATTTTAGTGGACACCTAGGCTGATTAAGCCTAACGACCTGAAGAGTCTAAGTGTTCAGGACCTTTTAACATATTATTTCCTACAGTTGACAAGCTTCTCATGTCTAAGTTTTTCTTTTCCCAATTCTTTTATTTTTTATCACACTATAACTCAAAAATTCAAGCTGATGGTATGGACTCAGAGAATGAGAATTTACCACCCCTCCATGCTTAAGTTGGACAATGTCCTCATTGGAAGATAAATGTATGTAAGGGAGTAAAGAAAGAAATTACCTGAGTTTAACTGTCTAATCAGCCAGAATATTCTGGGTTGCCTCCTAGGAAGCGCTAAGTTTATTGCCTCCAGTTGGGCACAACTCCGGTTTAACCCTCAATGAGGGTTACAACTTCCTTTGGGGGGACCTTGGCAAGAAAGTGTTTTAATCTTTGGCCATTGACTGTGAATGTTTGCCTAGTTTTAGGATCCGCAATTTCTACCGCCCCGTTTGAGAATGGTCTGACCACCTGGTAAGGTCCCATCCACTTAGATCTTAACTTCCCGAGGAAGAGTTTAAGTCGTGCATCAAAGAGCCAGACTTGTTGATTTGGCTCTATGGTTTTCCTTGTGATATGCTGGTCATGAACAGCTTTCATCTTCTCCTTGTAAAGTCTACTATTCTCATAAGCATCCTGAAGAATTTCTTCAAGCTGAGAGAGTTGGAGCTTCCTTTGAGCTTTGGCCAAATGGGAATCCATGTTGCATTGTTTGACAGCCCAGTATGCCCAATGCTCTAACTCAACCAGATGGTGGCAAGCTTTTCCAAAGACCAATCGGTATGGTGACATGCCAATCGGGATCTTAAAAGCGATCCTATATGCCCATAGGGCATCATCCAATCATGTTGACCAATCCTTCCAGCCAGTCTCACAGTCTTTTGCAAAATATTCTTGATTTGTCTATTTGAGACCTTAGTTTTCCCATTTCTTTGTGGGTGATACGGGGTAGCAATGCGGTGAGTAACCCCGTATTTCTTCAGCAAAGCACAAAACTGGGCATTGATGAAGTGGCTCCCACCATCGGTGATCATGGCCTTGGGTATCCCAAATCGGGAAAAGATGTTCTTCTTCACAAAGTCCATGATGGCCTTATGATCACATTTCTGAGCAGGTACGGCTTCGATCCATTTTGAGATGTAATCAACTGAGACCAGTATATATTCGAAGTCGTTTGATGGTTGGAAGGGACCCATGAAATCAATGCTTGAAACATCGAATATTTCGATGACAAGAATGGGTTGTAGAGGCATCATATTCTTTCTGGTCATGGTCCCTAAAGTCTGGCATCTATCGCAAGATTTAGTAAAGCTATGTGCATCCTTGAATAGTGATGACTAGTAAAACCCAGACTGCAAAACCTTTGCAGCTGTCTATTTCCCATAAAAGTGGCCACCACAAGCTTGGTCATGATAGAAGGAGAACACACTTTGGACCCCCTCCTTAGGTATGCATCTAATAATGATCTGATCAGAACAGAGTCTAAACAGCAAAGGGTCATCCCAAAGATAGTGTTTGGCCTTAGCCAAGAACTTGTCTTGTTGCTGTCTAGACCAGCCATGCAAATCTGCCCTACCACTGGGTAATTAACCAAGTCGGCAAACCAGGGGAGACTTTTGGCTTGCACGGCCAGAATTTGCTCATCGGGAAATGTATCAGTCAAAGGTAGTAAGGGTCCAATGTGTTCCAGGTGAAGTCGAGATAAATTGTCGGCTACAACATTCTTGGATCCAACCTTGACGTGTATTTCCAGGTCAAATTCTTACAAGAGCAAGATCCATGTGATTATCCTGGGTTTAGCATCCTTTTTAGCTAACAAGTGCCGGATAGCCGAGTGGTCAGTATAAATGATGACGTCGGATCCCAATAGATATGATATGAACTTTTCCAGTTTGAAAACTATGGCGAGTAGCTCCTTCTCTATTACAGTGTAGTTCCATTGAGCGTCATCTAAGGTTTTGCTCACTAGTAGATCACCATGGGTTTCTTTTCATGCTTCTGTTCTAGGATAGCCCCAACGGCAAAGTCTGATGCATCGCACATTATCTCAAAATCCTGGGACCAGTCTGGGGGTTGTAAGATAGGTGGAGTCAAGACTGTGTCCCTTAGAGTAGTGTAGGCTTTGATGCACTCAGGTGTCATGTTAGAGTGCACATTGCTGGCTAGAAGGTTATTTAAGGGCTTGGAGACCTTGGAGAAGTCTTTTATGAATCTTCTGTAGAAGCCAACATGTCCTAGGAAAGATCTGATCTGATTAACCGAGATCAGGGGTGGAAGTTTGGAGATTAAGTCAACTTTAGCTAGGTCAACTTCTATGCCTCGCTGCGAGACGATGTGATCGAGGACAATCCCTTCTTGAACCATAAAATTGCTCTTTTCCCAACATAGAATAAGGTTGACCTCGATACATCCCTTCAGGATTTTTTCTAGGTTGTTAAGGTAATGGTCAAATGAGTCTGCAAAGACAAAGAAATCATCCAGAAAGACCTCTAAATATCCACCCACCATCTCTGAAAAGATGGCCAGGCCAACATGCAATGCTGAAAGGTAGCGGGTGCGTTACTGATGCAAACACATTTATTTAGGGTAAAATGCCTATTCATGCATGTTCCTAGGCTTAGATTTAAATTTCATGTTATAAATATTGCATAGCATGCATCATTCTGCATTTAGATTAGTTGTATATAATTTAGGTTAATTGCGTCCTTTTGTGGTTAGGAGAAGGATATTTATTTTGGAGCCTCGGATTGACAATCCGACCGTACGGATCTGATCAAGACGACGATCAGAGTCCAACACCTCTGAAATCGCCTCGATCGGAGTCCCGTAGCACCATATGCAGTCCAAGGAAGATCAATGGCCAAGGGACTAGGAGACATAATTTAGAGATTCAAATGATAAATCTGACCACACGGATGGATTCGGGTCGACGATCGCAGCCTAACGAAGTGAAAATCGACTCAATCCAACCTCTGTAGTAGCCCGTACAACAAGAAGATGGACGGCCCAGACTGCACCACGTGGAGCAACCCAGACCGCCAACACACGCACGCAACACTGCATGCGCGCAGCAGCGTGGGTGCACGTGCGGGCACGTAGGCGGGCATGCGCGCAGCGCTAGTTCGTGGAAGCGCGAGCGCACGCAACAAAGCAGGAGCGGCGCCAGCGTAGCGTGAGGTGGACTACAGCGACGCATGAGCTGAACTTACAGCGACGCTTACAACCGTCGGTAATTCATCACATGCCAGCAAAGCCAGCTGTGGGCACCAGCGGGCATGAGCTACCTACAGCGACGTTTCTAGCGTTGTCCTGGATGTCACTAATTGTCCCATACCGATTTTTGCCTCTTCTTCACCACTATAAAAGGACCTACACCCCCTCTCTTCCAAGCCATCTCTTCCTACTCTACTCCCACCTACTCCCAAGCTCTAGCAAGCCTACCAACGCTCCATTAGAGCTTGTTCTCAAGCTCCAAAGGTGCCTATTAGTGTAGTGAACCTCTGCCCCACCAAATACTCCTCCAACTTCCCATCTCCCTTCATAGGTCACCTTGGAGCTGTCCTCTCTCCTCCATTCTGATAGCAAATCAACTCCATCTTCTCACCTCCATTCTGGACCTACGCCAAAGCTTTCCTCAACCTGACATCCTCCAGCATCTCACCTCCGTCGTCCCGCTCCCCACCTCCTTCATCCGAGCTTCTGCCAGGCGCCGTCATCTCGTCGAACAACCGATTCGGGAGATTTCCTCTCACCGCCCTCTGTTTATATGCTTTCATAGTTTCTTGTAGTTGACATTAGAAGTAATATATATATCAGATTTGTTCCAGATCTCTATCTTGTGATACGTTTGCTTGATTTCTTTTATTTCAAGAATACAAAAAAAAATATCAAAACCTTAAAATACCAAAAGAAAATAAAATGAAGCGTGGTTTTCACGTAAAGTAAATGTCGCCTCCCTGTGTTCGACCCGGGACTCCCTTGGAGTTTCAGTATAAATTTTATCTGATTGATGTGTTTTGCAACTACAATGACGGATTACTTGTAACCCTGATTTCTAACACACGAAACACCCCCGACCATTTTTGGCACCGTTGCCGGTGAGGCAACGGAATTTACTTTATTGTTTATTGTGTTTCTTTGCATTTACATAGCGTTAAACCTACTTGTCTTTGATCTACTATCTTGCAGGTACCCTAGCATGGAGATCCAAGTGCGGTAGACCAGAGTAAAGTGCGGGTAGAGTGTTTTGTAAGTGTCCCCCACACCACCCCCACCTTAGTTTTCATTTCATAACCTAATAACTCAAACCCAAATCAACTTAGGTGCTTTTTATAAACCCTAGGATAGATTTGGTTGTTTGTTTTCCACCTCCACTCACCTCGCCATCCACATAAAAAAAAAAGTATTATCTGATTGTGGGATTTTCTGAAAGCTACACACTTAACACCCACAATTTCTCACCTTAAGCGCACAATCACATCGATTCTACCACTTAACCGAGATCTGACCTGTGGACTTGGTACACTTAATTCAACACACAAATAATTGAGTAGAAATCTGAATAGGTCAAAAATTTTTGTGTGCCTTAACTAAGTGGTACAATAAGCCAATTGATTGAACTTTTTGGGCCGCACCACTTAAGATAAAAGCGATTCATCAAGTAGCTTGCCACTTAGGGTTGATTCATAGGGCTGAACCAGGCACTCCACATTTTTTTCTTTGATTTCTAAAGGAATATATCATCACCAGTGCTTGCAAAACTTGGAGTGTTTTCCTAAACTTGATTGAAATACCTAAGATTAAACCGTAAAAGTTACTAAACAAGGTTGAACTCTAAAAGACACATCATCAAATAACCTTGTTTACAAACCCTAGTTGTGCACACACACATTTTAACTGATCATTAATGGCACAACCCGTCTAAAGGGCCCATCACATTCCTGAAGCACCATTGTCCCAAGCCTAACTAAAATTGATTAGACGTTGGCCCTAAGGACTGGTTCGCTCATCAGGATCCAGATTAAGATTATTCACGATTAACCTACTTATACTAGTCAATCTGATGTCTAGCTAGGGGAGTAGCATCAAATGACTACGGCTGGGGGGTACACTAGGAACTGGAGGCGCAAGCCAAAGGAAGAACCTTCTCCCCAGTCCCTTTTTCTAATTGGTTGAATTGCCTGGACATAAGTAGAGTACATCGTCTACAATCTTAGGATATATTCTGAGAGTCTGTAGACCATTAGGCTACCCAAACTAAGGACAGGCTTATATTTTTGTATTGCAGGGCTCCTTTCTCTTTTGATTTCCCTCCTTACTTCACCATGTACCCTGCCACATCCTACACACATTTCACATCCTATCCTCCTACCACCACTTATCCCCAAGATGATTACTATCCTGACTTGACTTGTAATTACCCATCCACTAGTCGGGATGACTTTGATTAGGGATATGAATTCGGACCTCAGGGTCCAGGGCCTAACCCTGGAGGACAAGACTATGATTATTATCCTTCCCAGAGCTATAATGGTTATGGATCTCCATCCTTTGATGACCAAACCAACCCGATCTACAATCAGGAAGGATATCATGATTATAACACCTATCCTCCCCAGTATTCCACTGAATATAGGTCACCACCATCCTTTGAACAACCTAGAATGACCTGCTTTCAGGGAGGGACCCGAGAGCCTCGACATCTTGACTCCCCTAGATTTAACCTGAACCCACCCAAACCTAAACCAAACTAGTCGGTTCAGGTGACCAGATACTGGATAGGGTGTTGGCTAATTTGAGGAACACTATACAATCTTTAGAAGCTCAACCAACACCATGCATTGAAGCACTAGAGCCTATGATCAAAATGATTGATGAACTTAATAGTTCTCTATTGGATTTTCTCTGAAGTGTTGGGGATAGGGACTTGGGTGAGTTTCTTCTTAGGAAATTATCGAGGTTGAGGATGAAATTTGTGGTTGCACTAGTCAAATCTTAGGATGATTCTTAAGATGAACCCCCTTCAGGGGAGCTAATGTTTGAACCCGCTCAGGTGCTTGTCGGGGGGGATACATTTTCTGAGACTGGGGATGACCAGGATGAGCTAGAGTAACCATTTGAGGATGAATTGATTGATTCACCCGAGATCCTCGAGCTAGGGAGCAAGGAAAAATATGTCGCCACAAACCATGAAATGAAATATGATTTTGAGACATATATAAATGAGGATCATGGATTCTTTGACTCTGAGGGTGAGGAATCTTTTGGTGAAGTCTCACTTGAACTTAAGGAAGAGGATTTTAGTGAGACAAATGGGCTTGAGGAATCTGACAAACCAGTTGATAGCCCAATTATTGAAGATTTGGATTCGGTTGGGGTTAACTTGGAGGATCCAAATCTTGATTCAATCAGTGACCCCAGTCCTCATCTGTACCCCGAAGAGCTGACTTCTGAGATCTTTGTGCCCAAGTCAATCTTGATTCAGCCACAATTTTTGGACTTGGGAGAATCATATGGGGTGAATAATATGCTAGAGGTCTCGAAGCCTAAGCCCTTGTTGTTGGAGGATAGAATTGTTGAAATAAAGATTTGGGAGGCTAATTCTGAGGGAAGTTTGATTTTGGATCTAAGGGTACCTATTGACCTAAAACCACCTACTTTCTACCAAGACCCTTATGATATCTTTCACGTGCAACCCAAGATCGAAATAACTAATTATTTTTCTGAGCTAGATGTTAAGTGGACAACCGTACTTATTGAACCATCTTTACCCATTGTCCGACACTTTGGTCTTGGGTTGCACATCATTAAACCGTAGGCCCGGCCCCACAAACACAACAACCTTCGGTTCTGGATGATTTTCATTCAGAACCTGAGAACCACTCGACCCTGGGGCATGGGTCTGCACCATATCTCATCCACATCTGTGGACATCTTTTGTAGATGGGTTTCAGGATCAACCTTTTTATTTTTATTCTAACCCACACTTGTGAATTCTCAATTTCTTCTTTGTATGTATGTTATGACTAGCTGAAGGCATTAAACTTAGCACGTGTGTATACACTCTTCTCTCTGCGGAGCTAACCGGATTTTCACGACATTTAGGTGATGTTCTGTTTACTCTACCCTTTTCATGTCTTTATTTTCACAATGAGGACATTGCATCATTTAGGCATGGGGGGTGGATAATCAATTCCTAAAATCTATGTTAACTCCATAGAATTTCTTTTAGTTTCTTATAAAATTACAAAAAGAAATTGAAAATTTGAAAAAAAAATAAAAAGAGAAATTAGGAAAAGAGAACGTAGGCATTTGGAAGTTATTAACTTTAGGAAATGATACAAGAGGACCTGAACACCTAGACTCTTCAGGTTTTCGGGCTTAATTAGACTGGGTGTCCACTCGAATGTGGATTTAGTCTCGAGTCCTCGCCAATTAAAATTCATTTTAATTTGGTAAATAAATTGGGATGATAAGTATGCGACTTATCAACCTGCCCTCTAATTTGGGGGGACTTTAAGCCTAAGCATCTACACACATTTTTTTTGCACTGACTCACTTTCCGACGATTTTTATGGAAATTTGGTAGCTAAGGGACTGACTTGGGTGGTATGGCTGGCAAGTTGTTGGTGGTAACAACTCATCAGCCTGTTGTCCAGAGCCTAGCCACAAGACCATTTTCGTTGTACTGCCTTTAGGTAAATCTTAGATCAGGGAAGCCACCTACTTAGAAAAATAAAATAAAATAAAGAAACACTAAAAAAAAAAAAGAAAAAGGAGAAAATAAAAGAAACAAATAAAACCGCACTTCACCGCATGAGTATGGCTGACAAGTTGTCGGTGGTAACAACTCATTGGCTGGTTATCCAGAACCCAGCTCACAAAAAAAAATGCACAATAATTCCCAAAACAGTTAAGGAAGAAGCGGGGAAGTAGAATAAATCAGGGAGATATACACTGGATTCACCCTTGTGTTAACCCCATAAATAAAAGAAGCAGGGAGAAAGCTACCGATCATAAAGATAAACCTTTAGGCAAGGTCACCTAGGGTCGTAGAAACCTGAAGTCCGTCTTAACAGCCATTTTGTGAGTCTATCACCTATAGTCCTTTTCGAGTCTTGGGCAGGTCGGGTAGCTGTAAAAAGTTATCCCGAAACTCTCAAACTCCAAAAGTATAAAAAAATTAGAAAAGAAGAAAAATCAAAAAAATATATCTTCCCTTTTAAAATAAGGTGAGAACTTGGGCGGTCTACATTCTGGTAGACACCCGGGTACTATTGAGTTTTCATAGTTTAGGATCTTAGTTGAAATTTAATATTGTTAATAAATGACTTAGGCCTAAGTGATCTAATCCTAAATCTACTTTTATACAAAGCATATAGTTTAATTTTGCTAGGGACAAGCAAAAGATAGGTATCGGGGTATGATGCAAACACATTTATTGATGGTAAAATGCCTATTCATGCATGTTCCTTAGCTTAGATTTGCATTTCATGTTATAAATATTGATAGCATGCATCATTCTGCATTTAGATTAGTTGTATATAATTTAGGTTAATTGCATCCTTTTGTGGTTAGGAGAGAAGGATATTTATTTCGGAGCCTCGGATTAACGATCCGACCGTACGGATCTGATCAAGATGACGATCGGAGTCCAATGCCTCTGAAATCGCCTCGATCAGAGTCTCGTAGCACCATATGCAGTCCGAGGAAGATCAACGGCCAAGGGACTAGGAGACATAATTCGAAACTTCAAATGATAAATCTGACCATGCGGATGGATTTGAGTAAACGATCGCAGCCTAATGACGTGAAAATTGACTCAATCCGACCTCTGTAGCAGCCCCTACAACAAGAAGAAGATGGATGGCCCAGACAGCACCACGTGGCGCAGCCCAGACCGCCAGCACATGCACGCAACACTGCACGCTCACAGCACCGTGGGTGCATGTGCGGGCGCGCAGGTGTGCATGCTCGCAGCGCCAGCATGTGGGAGCGCGCATGCGCGCGGCAAGGTAGGAGCGGCGCCAATGCAGCGTGAGGTGGACTATAGCTACGCATGAGATGGACTTACAGCGATGCTTACAGCCGTCGGTAATTCATCGCATGCCAGCAAAGCCAGCTGTGGGTGCCAACGAGCATGAGTTGCCTACAGCGACGTTTCCAGCGATGGCATGGATGTCACTAATGGTCCCATATCGATTTTTGCCTCTTCTCCACCACTATAAAAGGACCTACACCCCCTCTCTTCCAAGCCATCTCTACCTACTCTACTCCTACCTACTCCCAAGCTCTAACAAGCCTACCAACGCTGCACTAGAGCTTGTTCTCAAGCTCCCAAGGTGCCTATTAGTGTAGTGAACCTCTACCCCACCAAATACTCCTTCAACTTCCCATCTCCCTTCATAGGTCACCTTGGAGCCGTCCTCTCACCTCCATTCTGATAACAGATCAACTCCATCTTCTCACCTCCATTCTAGAGCTACGTCGAAGCTTTCCTCAACCCAACATCCTCCAGCATCTCACCTCCGTCGTCCCGCTCCCCACCTCCTTCATCCGAGCTTCCGCCAGTTGCCGTCGTCTCACCGAATAACCGATTCAGGAGATTTCCTCTCACCTCCCTCTCTTTATATGCTTTCATAGTTTCTTGTAATTGACATTAGAAGTAATATATATATCAGATTTGCTCCAGATCTCCATCTTGTGATACGTTTGCTTGATTTCTTTTATTTCAAAAATATAAAAAAATATCAAAACCCTAAAATACAAAAAAGTAACGAAGCGAAGCATAGTTTTCACGTAAAGTAAACATCACCTCCCTATGTTCGACTCGGGACTCCCTTGGAGTTTCAATATAAATTTTATCTGATCGATGTGTTTTGCAACTACAATGATGGGTTACTTGTAACCCTGATTTCTAACACACGAAACACGCTCGACCAGTTACATAACCCGAATGGCATACGGTGGAATGCAAATGTGACATACGGGCAGGTGAACGTGGTCTTTTCTTGGTCCTCGGGTGTGATAGCAAGTTTGTTATATCCTGAATATCCATCTAGGCAGTAGAAGTATTTCTTCCCTGCCAACCATTTGAGAATCTGGTCAATGAATGGCAGAGGGAAATGATCCTCCTTGGTGGCTTCATTGAGCTTCCTATAGTCAATGCATACCAGCCATGCGGTGGTGGTTCGGGTAGGGATGGATTCGCCATGGTCATTTGTGATAACGGTGACCCCAGCCTTCTTTGGTACCACTTGAGTAGGGCTCACCCAAGGGCAGTCAGAAATTGGGTAGATAATCCCCACATCAAGCCATTTGATGATCTCATTTTTAACGACCTCCCTCATGGTTGTATTTAGTCGCCTTTGCATCTAGCGAGAAGGTCGAGCCCCATCTTCCACATAGATTTTTTGTGTGCAATAGCTATGGCTAATTCCTCTTAGGTTAGAAATTATCCACCCAATTGCTGCCCAATATTCAGAAAGAGTTGTAGTCAACCTAAGCTCTTGGTCCCTGGTCAGATGTGCATTGATAATCACAGGAAAGGTGTGATCAAGTTTTGGAAGACATACTCGAGGTTGTTGGGTAAAGGTTTCAATTCAGGTGCAGGTGGTACAATATTTGATGGGTAAGGGAAAGGGGGGAGTTGAGTGACATCAATCTCCTCAAATGGGGGTTGCTGGTGGAAATCATCTTGGCAAAGTTCTACAACCTACAAAAATTGGGATGGGTTAGGGTAGTCTATGTTAGTTCAACCTCTCATATATAATATTTTGATGATTTTACAAAATAAAGAAAAAGAAATAAAATATAAGCATAGCATCTATGTAATAACACAATTGTAGGTTTCATGGAGTTTTTCAAGATGGAAGATTAAAAGTGTGAAGACTAAGTATCATAAGTATTGTCATAGGTCATAGGCTTGTAATCTCTATTTTATTTGAGTCTAGAGATGTTGTAAACAACCCCCAAACATAGCTTATAAATAGCTAACTTAGGCTCTCTACACTTAGGATAAATTAGAAACAAAAACCTGACGGAAGCTGTTTTCATGCAATTTAAAGTTGTCGGAAATCGTAGTATAGTCACGCCAAAATGATCGTCAAAAATGATTTTTGTAAAGATAACGAGACTTGAGTCCCAGTTGTTCATCTCTGGGAAACGTTTATGCAAATCTAAAATCGATCTTTTCTAGCGCTACTTGCTTAAAATCGCATGGCGATTTATGATTATTACGTATTTAAACACGACATGCTTAGTTGCAAGAATATCAGAAAGTAAAAGCAGGCAACTTTAATCACACAAAATATATTGCAACAAGCTCATGGTGATTCTCAACACATAGACATATATATATATATAGAAAATTTTCTTTCATTCACTCAAGAGAGTGTTTGCAACATGGAACTAGAGGAAAGCTTATAGAGGAAAGCTTAAAAACATCAATCTAGCTAACAGAAAATGATAGCATACAGGAATCTATGGGAGGATTTTGCATGCATCATTGGGGGAGAGTAAAGAGATACACTACTAAGCAGTAAATAAAAGCATGTAAATTATGAAGAACTAGCTACTAATCTATCAGAAGTAAGGGCATTCGGAGGTGGGCTCCGATGGCCTTTGAATGGTTGAGAGGAGAAGGAGGAGCAGCCAATGGTGCTTAGGCCAGCCCTTAGAGAGAGGTTGTAGAGGTGATCAGCATCCTAGTGTGGAGATGGTGGTGGCCATGGTGAGCAACTAGTGGAGGTGGAGTGGAAGTGAATAATGCCAAGAGATGGATGGGTGCAAATGGCAACCCCTTAGGTCTTTTTATAGACCTAAGGGAGTCTCTCTAGAGAAGTGTGGAACTCTCTAGAGAGAGCTCCAATGAGTGGCTGGCCAAGAGTGGATGAAGTGGTTCTTAGATCCACAAAAAGTGGATCTAAGAATTGAATGCCTCTTGGTTGTTGAATTTGGCAACCAAGAGTTGGTGCCACTTGAAGAGAGTTCTAGAGAACTCTAGAGGAGTGTGTGTGCATGAATGGGTGTGTGTGTGTGTGTGTGTGGTCGTGCCCTAGGTGGCTAAGAGGTCTAAGTTAGGTTCTAAGGGGTTTGGTTAGGTGTATGCCTTGAATTAGGGTTGCAAACCCTAATTGCTAAAGGGGAAATTGCAATTAAACTTAACCTAAGTTTAATTGAATGAGTTTGAACCTAATTGAGGGTGAAATAACTCAATTAGGTTGGGTTTAGGTCAATTGGACTCTCACTAAGTCCAATTAGACTTGTGTGGGTTGAGATCTGTGGTTAATTGGACTCAATGAGTCCAATTGACTTAGGTCACGGTAATTGACTATGATCTAAGTTAATTGGGTTTGGTGAGGACCTAATTAGGTCCTTAAGGAGGTCTAGAGGTGGTGTACTAGGGTTGGGGTACCTTAATTTAAGTTCCTATGGGGTTGGAATTGGGTCCAAGGGGCTAGAGATCCAAGATCAAGGCTTGAATCTCAAAACAGGAACTAGAGAATAGTTCCAGACATCCAAAAACAGGATCAGACGACTTATACTCAAAAATCATAAGTCCAGACTTCAGTTCTGGAATTCAAATCTAAATATGGGGAAATTCTAGGTTCTATTTTGGGTATTCTACAGAAATTGGACGTTTGACAAAGTGTCTGGACGTCCAATAACACTGCAGAAGTGGGTTTGAGGTGTGCGGGAGTTGGCTAAGGGTTCTGGACGTCCTATAACTTATCTGGACATCTAGATAAGGGTTGGAACTAGGGTTTTAGGGTTTCCTAGGGTGCTGTGAGCTAATCTAAGGGTGGCTAAGGCTTGGGGGAAGTCTCTAGGCTATCCTAGGGCCTGGATGGGCCTAAGCTCTTCACATTTTACTGCTTTATTCCTACTTAATAGAGTAGCATACCTTAACTCCCTTACATCATTATTCACTATATCTAATCTACGTCTTCTGCTCCAGTCCTTCTGCAACACCCATTATTCCTGATCGAGCTTTAGATCCAGCATCAGATCCAGCTCTAGATATAGCTTTTGATCATCTTATTGCCTGCAATTGACATAATGCACTTAATGGGCACATTATAACATTATTTTATGCATAGCTAAAGGAAAGCAGTAAAGATGCAAATAATGCTTATGCATGCCTGAATTACCCTAACTTATGCTAAGTTCTATCCTAATTTAGGTCAATTAAGACCTATGATTACTGCACAATCATACCCCCATACCTAAATCTTGCTAGTCCCTAGCAAATGCAAGACTAAGTTATTTACAGCAAGGGTTCCTAAGGGATTGATTATTTTATCAAGTGTATGCCTAGAGATTTTTCTCCTTTTGTTTTCATCCTATGCTTTAGAAATCCAGACAATCGTGAAAGTGTAGCCATGTAGCTTTTGCAACGGATTCGAGTGAAAAACCGATACACCTCTAAAGCATGTACTTCACCCCTAGTAAAAATTCTTACAAGATAGGAGGACTTCTTCCCTCGGGGTATTCAACATATTCCATGAATTCCACCTCGGCTTTAGGCTTAGGTAGGGAATCTCTGAGGAAAAAGATTATATATTTGGTGGCTCACTCACTTGGTGCTACATAGAGACTAATACTACAGAATCTAGATTCTTGGATTACTAAGTAACTCAACTCATAGAAAGACGAGAAAAACTATGCTCTCTTTTGGTTCCTTTGTATTCATTCTCTCTTTCACTTTTTCTTTTTCTTTTCTTAGAGTCACAATCTCACCAGATTCACACATATCATCTGTATTTGGCAGTCTCACTTGGCATTAACACTTTAATTGAGTTTCCATAACCCTAACACTAAGTCAGAATTCCTCAGCCAATATTTGGGCGGTCAGAAACACAAGAAAGCTGGGTTAAGGCCATATTTGGTTGATCTCAAATTTATTTGGTGGCATTGCCTCAATGCAACTAAACTAAATATTCACTCTTTTTTCTTTGCTTTTTCTTCTTTTTCTAATTTTTTCCAATTTTTCTTTCTTTTCATCTTTTTTTTTTCATTTCATTTTTTTTTCTTTCTTTTTTTTCAACATAACACAACTAGCACACATCCATGAACTTTATTGAGAAGGCATTATTAGGGATTGGTAGTACTCAAGAGACATTGGGTGGCTTATTTGGTGGAAGTGCCTACTCACGGCACCGGGAGAGATGGATAGGACGGTGTATTTCTGACCTTGACATCAATACCCTCCTTCAGCCGAGGATTCCATAAAAAATGGTCGTAACCATCCACCTTAGCCCTAGTTTTATGGAAACTCGCTCTCTACGTATTTGCCTTATTTAGTGGCTCTCAAAATTTCATGCAAAAATGTATACGCAGGAACCGAGAGTGAAAACTATGTCTAATCTCTGAGTATCAACACCTAATTATCTAGGATTCCAGATTCCTTGCACTAATCTTAGAGCACCAGTACACTCTACTTTCATCTCACACTATTTGATGGATTTTTGGAGGAAAATCTGCCTAACTCCCAAAACACTATCCAGGGGTTCATCAATAAACTAAAGACGTTTATCAGCCTTCACGTGAATCCATTGCAAATTCTACGTGTGTGTGAAAAGTTGTACTGGATTCCAGATTACAGGAATCAACTAGAGGATAAAATCCCTAATGCATTCTCTTAATAAAATAATCTTATTCATGAATGCAATTTGTATATATGCTATGAACAATTAACCTCTTATATTCGTACTTCATAAAATTTCCCTTTCAGGTTACATTCAGCTTAACCCTAAATTTAGAACAAGAGTTGAGTGGGTGAGTCGGAAATGGCTGTTGCAGACAATTTCTAGCTCCAATGTGAACATTGGAGCTGGAGTCAGTTGTTCTTTTATTTAGGATCCTAAAGTACATTTTACATGCAGCTCTGAGGTTTTCTTAATGTTGGCATAAAAATTTTCAATTTTTTTGTATCTACCCCCTCATGCCTACGTTCTTGCATGTCCTCATGAATGAATATAAAAGAAAATAAATACAGCAGGGAGAGAATGGGTAGACATCACATGTAATTGCTCCTGAAATTATACATTCAGCACCGACCAACCTATTAGTATGCAATATGCAGAAAAAAAAAAGAAAAACATGCCATATATAAAAATGGTTATGTATAGATGATGGTGGAATGTGGGATAGATGCTATCTATACGTGCTGAGTTTAACGCCTCCAGCTGGGCGAGAATTCAATCACACGTCTTCAATAAAATGAATGATCTCATCAGGTGGAGGAGGTTTCTGGGCCAAAAATGGCTTGAGGCGCTGGCCATTTACCATAGATATATGCCTAGATTTTAGGTCCCTGATCTGAACTACCCCATTAGCATATGGCTGAATCACAACATACGGGCCAGTCCACTTGGACTTGAGCTTCCCGGCGAAAAATTTCAGTCGTGAATCAAACAACTAGACTTACTGGTTGGGCGTGAATGCTTTCCTCTGGATGTGGCAGTCATGAAAGGCCTTGGTCTTGTCCTTGTATATCAATGCGCTGTCATAGGCCTCCCGTCGGATCTCTTCTAATTCGCTGAGCTGGAGTTTCCATTCTTGACCTCCTACATCGAGGTCAAGGTTACATTTTCGCACTGCCCAAAAGGAGTGGTGTTCCAGCTCTATAGGAAGCTGACAGGCCTTGCCATATACCATGCGATATGGTGACATTCCGAGTGGGGCCTTGTATGCAGTCCGATATGCCCAGAGTGCATCAACTAATTTGTCGGACCAATCCTTCCTATCTAGTCTAACCGTCTTCTAGAGAATTAGCTTGATCTGATGGTTAGACACTTCAGCCTACCCATTGGTCTGCGGGTGATACGGGGTGGCTATATGGTGATGTACCCCGTATTTCTTTAGTAATGACCTGAAATGGGTGTGGATGAAATGGCTTCCCCCGTCGCTAATCAGAGCGTGGGGTATTCCAAATCTCGTGAAGATATACTGCCGTACGAAAGAAATGACGGTCTTATGGTTAGCCCGTCTCGCTAGGATGGCCTCAACCCACTTCGAGACATAATCGACAGCTAATAATATGTACTCGAAGCGATGCAAGTTCAAAAAAGGGCCCATAAAATCGATGCCCTAGACGCCAAACACTTCTACGACCATGATGGGTTGGAGTGGCATAATGTCTCTCCTGGTCATAGAACCGACCAACTAGCATCGTTTGTAGTGTTGGACATATTCGTGTGTATCTCTGAAAATAGTTGGCCAGAAAAATCTCAACTGCAAAATTTTTCAACGGTTTTCCATCCCAAGATGTGACCACCACAAGCATCATTGTGGCAAAAAGATAACACACTAGGGATCTCAAAATCTGGGATGCATCTTTGAATAATCTGATTCGCTCCAATGCGAAAGAGTAGTGGGTCATCCTAGAGGTAGAATTTGGCTTCTACAGTGAATTTGAGTTTCTAGTCCTTAGATAGGTTTGCGGGAATCTTGCCTGCGGCAAGGTAGTTCGCAAAATCTGTGTACCAGGGGAACTCAACAGAATGAACTGCCAAAAGAGATTCATCTGGAAATTGCTCGTGGATAGGCAAGGAATAAGGAATGTGGCCTGGGTCCAGTCTGGATAGGTGATCCGCCACAACGTTCTGCTTTTCAACTTTATCGCGGATTTCAATATCAAATTCCTACAATAGAAGGATCCATCTAATGAGCCATGGTTTGGCATCCTTCCTTGCCAACAAATGCCGGAGGGTGGAGTGGTTAGTGAAAATGATGACCTTGGACCCTAATAAGATCTGAATTTTTCCAACCCGAATACTACTGCTAGCAGTTCTTTTTCGGTGATGGTGTAATTGCGTTGAGCCTCATTCAGCGTCTTGCTAGCATAGTATATGAGGAAGGGTTGTTTCTCCCGACGCTGGCCTAAAACATCACCGACGGCGAAATCAGAAGCGTCGCACATCATCTCAAAATCGAGCAACCTGTCGGGTGGTTGGAGAATCAGGAAATCAGAGATAGCGCTTTGTAAAGTCTCGAAGGCGCTGAGACACGAGGTGTCGAATTCAAAGGGGACATCGGCAACAAGGAGATTTGTCAAAGGCCGTGTAATTTTTGAGAAATCACGTATAAATCTCCAATAGAAGCTGACGTGACCTAGGAATGATCTAATCTGCTTGACCAAGCTAAGTGGCAGTAAGTGGGAAATAATCTTAGATTTAGCTCCATTGACCTCGAGTCCATTTTTTGAGATCCTGTGTCCTAGTACTATTCCATCTCTCACCATGAAATGGCTTTTCTCCCAGGATAGTACTAGGTTTACCTCAATACACCATTTTAGGATCTTGGTGAGGTTATCAAGACAAGATGCGAAATCATCTCCGAAAATGGAGAAGTCATCCATGAACATTTCCACATAATCCCTAATCATGTCATGGCCATTATACAACGTTGAAATGTCACTGGTGAGTTGTAGAGGCCAAAGGGCATCCGCTTGAAAGCGAATGTTCCAAAGGGGCATGTGATTGTAGTCTTGTTTTGATCTTCTGGGCTAATCACTACTTGATTATACACAGAGTATCCATCCAGAAAGCAAAAGAAACTACGTTCGGCTAACCGTTCCAGGATATGATCAATGAAAGGCAAAGGAAAGTGACCCTTATGGGTAGCCATGTTCAATTTCCTATAGTCAATGCAGACCTGCCAAGATGTCGCAGTGCGAGTCGGGATGGATTCACTTTGATCATTTTTCACAATGGTGAGTCCTACTTTCTTGGGCACTATCTGGATCGGACTCACCCATTGGCTTCCTGAGATTGGCTATATAATACCTGCATCCAGCCATTTGATGATCTCCTTCTTAACAACCTCTAGCATATAGGGTTTAGCCATCTTTGAGGTTGTCTTGAAGGTTTCACCCCGTCATCCGTGTAAATGTGATGAGTGCAATACTAGGGGCAAATACCACGGAGATCAGCAATACTCCACCCGATAGTAGCCCTATGGTCTTGTAGCGTAGAAATCAATTGATGCTCCTGTTCTTGGGTTAAGTGAGCATTGATAATGATTGGGTATGTCTCACTTTCACCCAAGAACACATACTTGAGTGAGTTAGGTAAGGGCTTCAATTCAATCACAGGTGGGTCAGAGTTAGAAATGAGAGTGGGAGGAGCAGACTCGAGGGTGGGAATCTGCTGATCCGTATGCATGTGAATTCCTGCTGATTTGCTTCCTGTGAGATAATCGGTTGTGACTACATTAACGGGAAACCCGTTGGCTGTGGTCACATCTTGCTGCAACAGAGGAGATTCCGCAATGTGTGGATCAGGATAGCTGGATTCAGGGGTGCTATGGTCAGAAGCACACCCTAAATAGTCAGATCCTCAGGGAGATATGTGTAATGCAGTGGTCTCAATCTTGTGTGGATAGAGGTCCAAGAACCCTGATAGTGTAGACGATTGAGACATTGGGTTGTCACAAAGGAGCCCAATGTTCCCACAGTATGTCGAATCTTCGTCTTCACCATCCTCCTCTATGCGATCACAGTCGAAATTCTTTGCTGCCCTGAATATGTCAAGACGAAGTTGCTCATTACCTAGGGCTATCTCCATACACCCGGATGCACAGTCAATGTTCGCTCGGGCTATCACTAGAAATGGGCGACCCGAAATAATTGGTGCATCTTGGAGATTAGGAGGAACTTCCATATTGAGAACGAAAAAGTCTGCGGGAAAACAGAACCTGTGGACTTTTACGATCACATTCTCAACCACCCCCCTCGGTGTCTTCACTGATCTATCAGCCAGCTGAATTTTGACAAAGGTGGGCTTCAACTCCCCAAATCGAAATCGATCAAATACGGTAGTGGGAGCTAGGTTGATGGACGAACCCAGATCTAGAAGGGCCTGATCAAATGGAGAAACCTGCAAGAAGCAGGATATGAGTGGGGTACCAGGGTCTTTCCTTTTCGATGGTAAGTCAGCTAGAATCACGGCGCTAGCCTCTTTCGACGATACCACCTGTCGTCTAATTTTCGGTTGTCGCTTCAGGGTACAATAGTCCTTGAAGAACCTAGCGACAGTGGGAATGTGATTGATTGCCTCGAGGAGGGGGACCTGAATATGTACTTCCTTGAAGATTGATTTTAGGTCCTCAAAATTCCACGTGTCCTTTTTCCGTGCTACATTTTGCGTCAAAGCCTCAGGAAAAGGGATGGGAATCTCAGGGGCAAGTGGCCTCTTACCCTTGTCTACCACAGGTGGCTCCTGAGATGAAGGAGTAGAACCTGCCTGTGGCGAAGGATGGGAAAAATCAGGACCCGTCTACCTATGTGGTGGGTCGAATGTCTTCCTTCCGCTCCTCAAAGAGACAGCATGTGCATTGGCTTACTGTCCATGAGGTGGTGGGGGAGCGGAAGGGGTAGAGTCTGTGGGATTCTACAAAGGCAGCTGGCCTTGGGCATAACTAGGTGGTGCAGGAGGCGCCTGTAATATGGCGTGTGTCTGTCCCTGTGGTGCCTGAAACATAAGCGGGGCGCCTTGGTTCTGCACATATCGAGGGTTCAGGACTGGTTGGGAGGGCAAGGATCCCTTAGTCCTATGCTCCTGCAACAGCTGGTTTTGCATGTTCTGTATAGTCTATATCTGATCAGCCATCACCTTCCTAATCTGCAAGCTATCTTGTGTAGATTTCCTCATCGATTCTTGTAGCTCCTCTTTCAGTGCCTCCAAAGGGTCAGCCCACTTGGAGGGTGACTGGCAACTTCGTGCAGCGGCTGGTATGAAGAACGGGGTTGCTGCTGATGCGGGAATGGCTGCTGCCTAGGTATGTGTTTTGCGCATTCCCATATTGCCTGGTATGGTAGTGTGGATCTTGATGAGGTCTCTGTGAGTTATCAGACCAGGAGAAGTTCGGATGCTGGCGCCAACCAGAGTTATACATCTCTGAATATGGGTTATTACGCCCGTATCCTTGAATAGCACTGAGGTCCTCGTAGGCCGAAGATGTTTGAGACGTATATCCATCAAGGGGATACGTATTATAATCTACCGGTGGTGCATAACCCTAGTCATAAGGTGCCAGATCTGGATTATTTTCGGGATCCTGATATGTAGGATCTCGTAAACAAGGAGATGATGCATCCTGAGTGAGTAGATTAACTCAAGCAGGAGGGGCTCGGGGTGCATAGGAGGGTCTTGAAGTGGCAGAGTTCATGTCAGATTGACCCTGACTAATCTGGTCAATCCTTTTCTAGATTAGGTTTATTCTATCCAGCTGATTGATGATGATATCCATGTCGGCTCGAATAGACTTGATGTGAGCCTCATGTGAGGCTCAGACTCGCTACTGACCAGGCTGGTGGAACTGGTTCATGGATGCGGCATTCATCGAGTTCTCCGCCAAAGATTTGAACAGCTCGAATGCATTTTTCTTGTCTTTCGCGAGGAAATTCCCGCCAATAAATGCATCAGCCAAATACTGATGTGTCATCCAACCCATGGTAAAAGATTTGAGCTAGGTGCCATCTGGGTATACCATGGTACGGGCATTTTCGGAGAAGGTTGTGAAATCGATCCCAGGCTTCATGCAACTTCTCCCTAGCACCTTGGCTGAAAGTCGTGATTGCATGCCACATCGCGTTTGCTCGATCGATTGGGAAGAACTTCTATAGGAATTTACATCGTAATTCCAGCCAGGTTCCAATTAGCTTCCCAATGGTCTTGAACCAGTATGAATCTTTGTCCCTCAGAGAGAATGGGAAAAGCTTCATTAGAACAATCCCAAGATCGATATTCCTGGCTTGAATCATTTCTGTGAGTTGACTCAGGTCCTCAAGGTGCTGGAACGGATCTTCGCTTGAGTCTCCGTAGAAGTGTGTGTTGATCAACCCAATCACATTGGGCTTGAGCTCAAACGCATCTCCGCCTACGGGAATTCTGACTAAAGGTGTGACGATTTGTGCAGCTGGATCGTAGAAATCCTGCATTTATTCTCCTCACAGCGAGTGCTACATCCTGTCAAGTGCCATCAAAATGCGATCCATCTTTGCTAATGCCACTCCTCAGATTCCACTACCCGGGCTTCCAGACGAGCCATCGAGTCTAGATTCCCAATATCTTGACCCGGTCTAGGTCCAGGTGGTCAAGAAACCAGTCTGATTTGATTTTATTACTTGAATACAAAACCTCTCTGAGGTCGAACTCAGGGAGCAAGCTTGATTCTAGAAGCGTAGAAAACACAATTTACAATAATATACTGTTTTACAAAAGGAACTAGAGAGAAATAAAATGTTTCTTCTTTTTCTTCTTCTCTCTTTCTCTTTGTTCTTCTTTTTCTTCTTCTTTCTGTCTCCAGACATCTGATTCTAGGAATCAGATGCCTTAAGTAGCCACTTGCTACAATGCATGGGTTCTTCTTCTTTCCTACTGCTGATCTTCTTCTCCTTGGCTTTTTCTTCTTCTCTTCTCTTTGGCTGCAGCTTCCTCCTTTGGCTTCAGCTCTTCCTCTTCTTCTGCTTCAGCTTTTGCTCTTTCTTCTTATTCTTCCTTCTTGAGCTACATCTCCTTCTTTAGTTTGCTTCTCTTCCTCTTTTCCTGCTTCAGCTCCTTGGTGCAGGTAAGTCCTCGGTAGCTCCTTCCTTGCTTCTTTTACTTCCTTTTCTTCCTTCTTCTTCTTCAATTCCCTGCATAGGCATATGGTTAGGCAAAACCTAACCCCTACCCTCCCTACGTCTCTCTCTGTGTTTCACTCCAGGGTTCGCTCTCCCAGAGCCCACTCGGGTATGCGGGTCGGGTAACGTGCCTGGGACCAGGCCCACTGGTGTGCGGTGGTGGGCGAAGTGTGCACAGCTTAGGTAAACAGGTTGGGCCAGGTCCGTAGGGGGTGGTTGCGAACGAGGCCAGGTGAGCGGATGAGAGGGACCTCACCCCGTGTGACTAAGGTGATAAGCTTTAGTCACTTTTTCCCCTTATGTGTCGCGGGGCTCTTGAAGTGGGACTATCTGCGCCCCTCCTCTCTCGCATGCCCGCAGCAAAGAGTGTGAGTAATAGATGCTCCAGCCGAGGACTTCGCTGCCAATTGAAGACCTGGAGTTGTGCGCGAAAGTCTTCCGCGCAACCTGGGTGCATCTCCTGGAGCTGGAAGGGCCTGGAGCTGCTTGTGAGCTTGCTCCAAGCTTGGTGTCAATGGCGGCGGAGGCACGAGACCAGAAAGCATGCAAACAGCCTCGTGGCCACGTTAGAATGCTCGGTAGGCTTTGCTAGAGCATGACGAAGTTACTGCAGTGGTCAGCATGGCTTAGAGCGACCTAGGCGTGCGTGCCCAGGTCGGTCTGAGTCCGTGTAAGTGGGTTTGTTTGGGGGGAGGCGACTGTGGTTGGAGCGGTGAATGAAGGGTCGCAAGATGATCAGTGGGTGGAGGTGAAGCTCAGGGACCGGTTGGGGAGGGGTGGAACTGTTTGTGGTGGTGAAATGTCCTCGCCGTAGTTGGTGGTCGGAGGTGGAGATGGCGATGGTGGATAGTGCTATCAAGGAGTTGAAATAACCAATTGACAGAGGGGAAATACAAGGGAGAGTAAGGAGAGCTTAACTATGAGTCCAGAGTGAAGGGGGGCTGCGGAGGTGGTGAGCGGCCGGTGCTACCATTGCCGGAGACGAAGGCACCCAGGGGAAGAGACGACGACGAGGAAGAGGGGCTAGAGGGCACCCGCTGGTACGGTGTGGTGGGGCTGAAGATGGTGGAGGTAACCCTGCCACTGGTATGGTGGCAGGGCGACGAGAGAGGAGAGGGAGTGTCGCCGGAAGCTCTAGGTGAATGGTCAGAGTTGGGAGGAGAGGAATTGGTGGGGATTTTCATGCCAAGTGGAGCTTGAAGGATGTGGTGAGGAGTGCTGCTCCTTAAATGGGCGAGGGCTAGCTGGGAAATGCGTGAGAATGGCGGGAAAAGTCTCGCCGGAGTTGAGGTAGACGGAGACCCATACCTCTCGCACGTTCGCATGAGAGGTATGGTGGCCAACAGGGCATGGCGGCCGACCCATGCAGTAGGGGGCTTCACAGAGAGTCTCCCTTTCAAATTTGGGGCCAGCTCCCCATGCATACACGGTGCCATCCTCCGAGCAAAGTTACTAGAGGTATGGCCTGTGCAGCGGGTGGCAGAGGGACCAGATTGAAGAAAATGATGGGAAAGATAGGGGGTATTTGCAAGGTTTCAAGAAGCTAAGGGTCAAAAAGTAATTGTTGAGGATCATTTTGTAAAGTTGGTCAAGATGACCTTCCCTTAGGTCCAAATTTTGGTATCAACCTAACTTGGACCTAAAGAAGCCAATGGTGAAATTGGCTTTTAGGTTTGACCACGTTTGACTAGACATTTTGTACAAAAACTCAAATTAGGTCAAAAATTGGGTATGGTACTCAATCTAAGTCAAAACAGGTTCCAATGGCTAAATTGAAGGTTCTAAATCCTAGAGGATATTTTTCCATGATTTTTAAAGGGTTTAGTTGATTTTTATCTTTCCTGAAACTTCGTGAATTAAAGTGGATTTGGTTTATGGTTAGAGAATGTCATTTAATTCCCCGATTTTGTCATAACCCTTTTTTGACCAAACCATCCCACTTTTTCTCTTATTAAGTCCACTTGACCTATGTCTAGACCTTAGAAATCCTGTTCATGTACTATAATGGTAAAATTATAGTTTTACCCCTTGTATAATGTTTTATTCTCAGATTTGCAATTCCCTGATTTAGGCCTTTCTGTAGGTTATGTAGGAGCTTTTGTTCAATTTATTAGGTCAAAATGTGCTAGTTAGGGTCCATGATGAGGTTCTCATTATACCCCCATGCCTAGCTTTTGCTAGTCCCTTAGTAAAATTTTAAGGTTTTAACTTCTGTTCTAGACCATGAATTTCATTCACTGATTTTGATAAGTACTTTTCCTTGTATCTTTGATTAGGTCAGAATGCCAACCATGGGCCTAAAGGTACTCTAGTACCAACCAAGATATAGATCTGTATAGCTTTAGCCTCAGTCCTTAGCAAAGGTTTTTAAGGCCCGCAGGAACTACCCTAAGGTTTATTGGACTCCGTGGTTAAAGCACCCGTGCTTGAGACATTTTTAGCCTTAGTTCAGTTTGCAGTGCATTTTGTAAGAGAGAGACAGAGGGTTTATTTGTTTGGAGAGTTTTCTCTCTCTTTTCTTTTTAATTCTAACTTAGGATTAGCTTCACAACATGGTCTGTATCAGATTCCTCATCCCCATCATCAATCCTCAAAGGTTCCTGGCAATCGATGCTTCGAGATGGCACCACTCATGGTAACTCCCAGAACCCTGGTTTTCAAGATTTTCAGATAATCCCATCCATGGCGTTCCATGGCCAAGTTTAGACCCTGGCAATTGACATTTCGTGATAATGCCATCCATGGAATCTAAACCAGCAGAGTGCTTACTGACGAGTCAATTGTTCGCTTTAAAGTCGTTTGCAGTTTTATGTGGTGGAAAAATCGACTAATCAATATTTAAAAAGAAATAACCACTCGTAGAAGAGCGAGTCATATCCACAGGGAGGCAATGACGTATTTAAATTTGCACCAGTTAAAAACATTTGTTTGTAGTTAGTTTGGACAAGAATCAAGCCAAAATTGCCTTCAGATTAAGGTTGAATCAAGAAATCATGCTGAAATAGCAATTCTGAATAACTAGAGGATATTTGTCGCAATGCTGAATCAATAAAATATCATTAAAAATTGACAATGGCAGAAAATGTAATTATTAATGGCCATGTTACAGGGGATTTTTTCCCCTTTGACGTGCACGACGAGGAGTGGATGTGGGAGTGAGCGGGTGAGTGTGGTTGTGCGGGTGCGGCTGCAGGCAGAAGGTGAGTAGGTGTGAGCGGTGAGGCACTGTAGGCTGTGCACGCCTTGCGTGTGGCTAGAGGCATGCAGCCGGCGTGGAGTGAGCGGGTGAGAGTTGCGGTTCAGGTGCTGGAAGTGAAGTTGCCGGACGATGGTTGCTGCTGGAGTGGGGTGTGGGCTTCAGATGTCCGGGAAATTTCCCGGACGTGACTGAGAAGATGATTGCAGCGACGGTGGTTGTTGATGATGACGGCGGAAGGTGCACGGCGAGGTGCTCATGGTAATGCGAATGACCTCCAGATGGCGGTGTGGCCTGTCACACCACACGCCGACGGTGGTGAGGGTCGTTGTCGCGGTTGAGGCTGCTGGTGTGGAATGGAAGAGAGAAGCACTCTCTGCACAGTGGTGGGTCGGTGGTGGATGCATCACGAGCTCGGCTGCCTCCCTCCTCCTTTTGTAGCCGCTTGCATAGATTTGAATAGAGAGGCGGGAGCAGATCCACATTCTCCGCTCGTCCTTGAATGCGGGCTTCAATGCGGCAGCTGGTGGCGTTGGAGTGGCAGCCGAAGGAAATGCAGCCATTTTTGCAAGAAGAAGAATAAAGAAAATAATGTTAAAATATTATTGTTATTTATATACAGACCCTCAACTTTTATGTTAACTTAAATTAATGCATGCAATGTACCTAATTGGTTAACTAATTAAATGAATGCAATTCTAAGTTAATTCTAAATGCATTTAAAGATGAATTCGATGCATGAATTATGTAATTAAATTAGAAATATGAATTAATCTATTTACATCCTAATTTATGCTAAATAAATGTTAGAATTAACTTAATGTCTAAGCACTTGAATACTTAAATAACCCACAAATATGGGCTAATCAAATAACCCCATGCCTAGTTTTTGCTAGTCCCTATCAAAATTAAGTGAAACCTAGCACTCCAAGTAGGCTAGTCAACTCACTTAGTCTTCCCTCAGAAGCATATTAAGTTCAGACTCTAGACCCAAGGTTCCTATGTAGTTGCTAAGTTACAGACTAGGTCGGCTAAAGACGAGTTGCAGGCACAAGTTTCCCTGATTTCTGACTCTACCCTAAAGTTTATTGATCCTTGAGATTAAAGCATCCATGCCTGTGCATTGGTCTGAGTTATTTGAGTTAAAGGAAATTTATATATATATATATATATATTTTTTGTTTGTTTGATTCTTCTAAGTCTAACCTCAGATCAGCTATCAACACGGTCTGTGTCGGATTCATTGTCCCCATTACCATACTTCGAAGGGTGCTTGGTTTTCGATGCTTCGAGATAGCACTGCCCATAACGACCCCAAGAACTCCTGGCAATCGACACTTCAAGATAGTATCGCCCATGGATTTCTTAAGCGAATTCAGGCCTATGGCAATCGGCACTTCGAGATAGGGCCGCCCATGGTACCTGAACCGCACAATGCGCTTACATGCTCCTAGTAGGATGGATATCCTAAGAGACAAGCGTTGAGAAGGTAATATGTTATCATCGCATCCTCAAGGTGGGTATATACTCCACCTCCCCTGCGGTGGGAACTCTTCCAATCAAAATGTGTTTTCAAGCCTCTCCTAAGTCAAAACTAAGAGAACCAAATCTCTTTTCAGAAAGAAAGAAATTAAGTTAATTACCAGACCAAGTGTGTGAAATTTGGATACTTGGGTTACAAGGACCCGTAAACCAAAAGGTAGAACAAGACTCCAAGTACTACCCCACCTTTTAACTCAAACCCTAGCTTCCCTTCCTCAACCTCTTGAGGAATGGTTTGCAACTTAACTCCTACTTAAGTTTTTAAGTCCACAAAGGACCCTAAAAGTCTAAAGCTTGCAGCTCATTTAGCTTCTAAAGTTTGACCCTAGAATTAATTTAGTCTACCCTAGAGTTCTGATTTGCTTAAGAATGCAGGACTTAGCCAGTTAAGCTCAAAACCTTTTTTTTTTTTTGTCATTTTCATTTTTTTGCATGCTATAAACAAAATGCCTCAGGTCCTCTCCCCCATGCCTGGTTCAAACAATGTCCTCATTGAAAACAAAAATAGCTAAAGGAAGATATTACCTGAGGCGGAGAATGGTAGGAGCTAAGGCTCCTTAAGAGTGACTTCATCAACCAGATGGCCATCTAAAGTTATGTACGGTTTTAACCGTTGACCGTTGACGATAAAGGGAGTTGCTGAAGAGGAAGGATTTTTGATCTCCACAGCTCCATGCGGAAATACTTTGGTGATTATGTAAGGCCCATCCCAACGAGATTTTAACTTCCCAGGAAAAAGCTTAAGTCTGGAATTGAAAACCCAGACTTGTTGGTTGGGCTGAAAGGTCTTTCGAAGAATAAACTTATCATGCAAGACCTTAGTTCTTTCTTTATAAGCTTGAGAGGTGTCATAAGCATCATTCCTCAATTCCTCAAGCTCACTTAATTCTAGAAGTCGTGCCTTACCTGCCTTCTCTAAATCCATGTTAACACTTCGAATAGCCCAAAGTGCTTTATGTTCCAACTCAACAGGTAAATGGCACATTTTTCCATACACAATCCGAAAGGGAGAAGTACCCAAAGGGGTCTTATAGGCCGTTCGATAAGCCCACAAAGCATCATCGAGCTTTTGGGACCAGTCTTTCCTATCAGGTCTAACGGTCTTTTCCAAAATATTTTTTATCTCCCTATTTGATACTTCAACCTGGCCACTTGTCTGAGGGTGGTAAGGGGTAGCAACCTTGTGAGTCACTCCCAAACTCTTGATTAGCTGATTGAAGTGGTGGTTTCGGAAATGAGGTCCCCCATCACTTATAATTGTCTTGGGGCAGCCGAAATGGGATATAATATTAGCCTTCACAAATTTCAAAACCACAGAGTGGTCATTTGTGCACGTAGGAATGGCCTCTATCCATTTAGAGACATAATCAACTGCCACCAAGATATATTCAAAACCATGGGACGACGGGAAGGGGCTCATAAAGTCAATTCCCCATACATCAAAAATTTCAACAGATTGAATAGGATGTTGAGGCATTTCATTCTTCTTCCCAATCGTTCCAGTCCGTTGACATCTAATACAGGCCTTAACAAAATTATGAGAATCCTTAAATAAGGAAGGCCACCAAAAATCGGACTGGAGAACCTTAAAAGCAGTTTTCTTAGCACCAAAGTGTCCTCCACAATGAAGTTCATGGCAAAAACTCAACACACTTTGTTGTTCCTCTTCAGGCACACAACGTCTCAATACTTGGTCTTGTCCAATTCTAAATAATTCTGGCTCTTCCCAATGAAAATATCTCACTTGAGAAATGAATCTCTTTCTTTTCTGCTCATCCCAAGAGCCAAGAGTTTGTCCAGTGACCAAGTAATTTACAGTGTCTGCATACGAAGGTAAAGTTGGTGTTACCGCCATCAGAGTTTCATCGGGAAATGTCTCACTAATGTCTCCAGAAAGAGAGTCATTAAGAGGAAGGCGAGATAGGTGGTCAGCCACAACATTTTCTACTCCTTTCTTTTCACGTATTTCCAAGTCAAATTCTTGAAGGAGTAGGATCCACCTAATCAGACATGGCTTAGAATCTTTCTTAGCAATGAGATGTTTCACTGCTGCATGATCAGTAAAAATAACCACCTTAGACCCAAGTAGATAAGACCTAAACTTCTCCAGAGCAAAAACTACAACAAGTAATTCTTTTTCAGTGACGATGTAGTTTTGCTGAGGTTTGGTTAAAGTCTTGCTTGCATAATGCAGCACATGAGGTCTTCCCTCAACCCTTTGTCCAAGGACTGCTCCCACTGCATAATCCGAAGCATCACACATAAGCTCAAATGGGAGTGTCCAATTAGGAGCTTGGAGAATAGGAGCAGAGATCAAGGCCTCCTTTAGAGTTTGAAAGGCCTTGGCACACTTTGAATCAAAACTGAAGGAAGATTCCTTCGCCAACAAGTCACAAAGTGGCCTAGAAATCTTACTAAAATTTTTAATAAAGCTACTGTAAAAGCTAGCATGGCCCAGAAAAGATCTAATCTATTTGACATTCATAGGCAATGAAAGTTTGGAAATAGAATCAATCTTGGCTTTATCTACTTCCAAACCTTGCTCGGATACAACATGCCCAAGTGCAATTCCTTTCTGTACCATGAAGTGACTTTTCTCCTAGCTGAGGACTAAACCAATCTCCTTACATCATTTCAACACATTCTCCAGGTGCAGGAGACACTGGTCGAAAGACAAGCCATAAATGGAGAAGTCATCCATAAACACTTCACACTCATCAATCATGTCTGAAAAGATAGACATCAAACACTGCTGGAAAGTTGCAGGGGCATTACATAATCCAAATGGCATACGCCTGAATGCAAAAGTACCGTAAGGACTCGTGAATGTCGTCTTTTCCTGGTCATCAGGAAAGACTGCCACCTGATTGTACCCAGAATATCCATCGAGAAAGCAATAATACTTATTCCCTGCCAATTTTTTGAGAATTTGATCAATAAAAGGCAAAGGAAAGTGATCCTTCTGGGTAGCGGTGTTTAGCTTGCGGTTATCAATACAGACCCTCCATCTAGTTGAGGGTCTAGTGACAACTTGTTCACCTTGGTCGTTGAGTTCCACAGTAAAGCCTGCCTTCTTTGGCACCACATGAATGGGACTGACCCATTTACTGTCAGCAATGGGATATATGATTTCGGCGTCCAACCACTTCAGGATTTCCTTTTTTACAACCTCCTCATATTAGGGTTCAGACGTCTCTGCATGTCCCTAAAAGGCTTGATGGAATCATCAGTATAAATGGGGTGCATGTAGAGTGTAGAGTCTATACCCTTAATGTCAGCAATGCTCCAAGCAATAGCTTCCTTGTGCCTAGACAGGCATTCAATCAAGGCTCCCTCCTGTGTCTCAGATAGCACAGCCGAAATGATAACGGGGAGCATATCATTGGCACCTAGGAAAACATACTTGAGAGTGTCAGGGAGGGGTTTCAACTCAAGGTCGGGGGCTTGTATGGTTGAGGGTTTCATAATAGATGTCCCCATCTCAGGTAGCAAATCTACCTTTGGCGGAAATGATGGGGGAAGAGACTCAGCAGAAACTCCTAGCAATTCCTCTAGTTCTAGTATATCCCCTTCACATTCCTCGAAGAGATGGGAATGCTCATTTAGCATGACATGCTGAAGGGGGTCATCACATAACATTGCAGGAGTTGCCTCTTCAATCAGGTTATCTATCACCTCAACTTGAGAACAATCCTCAAGTCCGGCTTGTTTGTAAGCATCAAACACATTAAGACGGATTTTCCTATTCCCAAAGCCCATTTTCAATGCCCCAGTATTGCAATTGATTGAAGCATGCGAAGTTGCAAGGAAGAGGCGGCCCAAAATGATGGAGGGTTTGGTTGGCTTGTTAGTAAGGTCAGTGTCCAAAACTAAGAAGTCAATAGGAAAGAAGAAATCCTCCACTCTTATGAGGACATCTTCCAAAATTCCCCGTGGTGTCTTAAGTGATCGATCAGCAACTTGAAGGATTATAGGGCTAGGCTTCATATTGCCTCCCCCAAGTTGTTCATACACGTAGCTCGAAAGGATGTTCACCCCCGCACCCAGATCAAGTAGAGCCTCATCAATTTGTAATTCACCAATAACTACAGAGATGTATGGGGCTCCTGGGTCCTTAAGTTTCGGGGGTGTGTTATGTTGAACAATTGAGTTAACAGAATCAAGCAGGACAACTTTTGATTGGACCTGTTTTCTAGATTGCCGCTTTTTCGTGCACAGGTCCTTTAGGAAGTGGGCATAAGACAGAATCTTCCTGATAGCTTCAAGCAAAGGCAGGTTAATCTGTGCTTGCTTGAAAGTTTCCATAATCTCATCCATCTTATCTTTGGCTCCAGATGAGCCAACAGAAGTCTGCCCATAGGTGGATAAGAGCTCTAGAAAAGGCACTCTCAATCTTTGGGTGGAAGGGTTGTCATGTAGAGTAAGGGGTGGAATGGGGGCAACTTCTTCTAGTGAGGTGATTTCAAGCGAAGAAGATTTGGGCAAGTCTTCTCCAGTGGGGGTGAAAGTCAGGGTGGATGGTTTTTTAGGGGGTGAGACTATAGGAGCATCGGGTTTGGAAATTTCTTTCCCACTCCTCAGAATAGTCACCGCCTGAGCATGCTCCTTAAAGACAATCCCTTTTCCTTTAGAATTTTCCTCAGCAGCACTGGGGAGCTTCCCAGTCTCCCTCTGTCTAATGGCCTCAACAAGGTGTCCAATTTGTGATTTCATCTCATGTATAGCCTTGTCATGAGATTGGATGATGGCACTTTGACTTTCTTGCATAGTTTTCAACATCGCCTTCAATTCATCCATCTCAGAGGTTTTAGGTTGGGCAAAGGTCTAAGGTTGGTTCATTTGATGGTTTTGAAAGGATTGTGGTTTGTAATTCCCTGAATTTGAGACATTTCCTTGTCTCCATGAAAAGTTTGGGTGGTTCCTCCATCCCTCATTATAAGTGTTGGAGAAAGGGTCATTACGAGGTCTTGGACGGAACCCTTGAGCGGCATTCAAATCCACTTGTACAAGCTCAGGGAATTGGGAGGCCAAGTGGCAATCCATAGTGGCATGTGTATTTCCTTGAGAAATTAAGCATTCGGAAGCTTGGGATGTGGAGGTGTTAGGTACGAATGAACTCAGGTTCAACATAAGCCTTTCCATGTTTTGATTCAATAATTGAATCTAATAGGCTAAATTCTGGATGTCCCTTGCCTCATTCGCGTCCAACTTTCTTTGCATGAGAGTGGGCTTTCTATCCATGTAGGCAGAATTCAAGTGAATAGAATTCTCACTCAAAGTAGCAAATAAGTTCCAAGCTTCATCCTTAGTCTTAGATAGAAAGGTTCCTGCACAGGCACCATCCACAGTTTGCCTATGCGAATCATTAAGTCCGGTGTAGAACCTTTCAACCAGTTGCCATTTAGGCACCTGGTGATGTGGGCAAAGTCTTAGCAAATCGTTAAAGCACTCCCACGCATCATGGAATGCTTCCCCATCCTTTTGAACAAAACTCATAATTTCCCTCCTAAAGTGATTTGTTTTGCTCATGGGGAAGTACTTCAAAAACTCCTTTAGGGCATCCCAAGTATTTATATTATCAAGGGTGTGATACCAATACTTGGCTTTGTCCTTTAGGGAGAAGGGAAAGAGGGTCCGCATTTAAGCGTCATCAGTAACACCCTGCAGCTTTACCGTGGAACAGACCTCGGTGAATTCCTCAATAAGCTTGTAAGGGTCTTCCCTAGTAGTACCATAAAAGGAGGGTAGCAAGGATATGGTACTACTTTTGATCTCATACGGATTGTCCCCTCCAGGTCTACGTAGTGCAGGGCCAGCTTGATTGGTTGGGATGAAATATTCCTTAAGGCTCCTTTGACCGGCCATTTCTTCCCTTGGAAGGTCTCTTCTTAGGATTCTTTCAGGTTCAGGATCAAATACAAGTTGTCTCCTAAGAGAACGCCTACCAAGCATGCACTACAAGCACAATTCAAAAGGACTTGTTTGGTCTTTACAAATTTAGGCTTTTGACTTTAGTTCAAATTGTAGGTGACAAAACAAGTTGCCCAATCAATTACGCGCCTATTGCCAACCTTCAAAATGCCTAAAAAGGCCTAGTTGGAGCTTAGGTATTCTTCCCTAAATCTCAAATGGTCAAGTAAATCCAAAGACGGAAGATTGAGGGATGCAAGTAGGCCTAAGCCTTCCTTTGAAGCTGTGCTTTTGCGGTGCTTCTCAACTACCCCCAAAAATCTGTGACAGGGTATCCCCCTCTTTGGATTTACAAAACCTTTGATCTCAAGTTCCGAACACTTCAGAATCCAACAGTAGGAGGGCTCTTGTCCTAGTCGTTTCAAGACTTAGGAGTGTCTAAATGAGTGTTGTGGTGCAACAGATATAAGTGTGCATTCACCGCAAAAGGATTTTGAATTTTGAATCGCACACCACGTTTTACAATCAAGTCCTTGATTTTTAGATGTCCCTCCTTTAATTAGTCCTTTTTTTTGAATATATGTGACCACTTGTTAGATCGCTTCAAGACAAACTTTGTGGTCTTTGAATTAAATCCCAAATGCAATGCGTGATCAAGAATAGGATGCAAAGTAAGAGAATGAGTACCTTGCTTCCAGCAATCAATGATGCAAGAATGCACGCAATGCAGAGAAGTAAATCTAGAGGCTACTCATACAGGCCTAAATGGTTCGTCCTAGGGTAGGCAACTCATATTTTTTTATTTTTTTATTATTTTCAAACTACTTATGCACAAGAAAATAAATGTAATCAATAAACTAAAAACCTAAATCTAAAGAAAAGGGAACAGGCTCCCAAAAATTACCCAACACGGGCCCAAAACAAAATCGGGGAACAAACCCCTCAAAATATACCCTAGAACAAGGGTTTCAAACCAAATGCAATGAAAAATTAAATCTAAAGTCTTAATTCTATTCTAATCAGATGGGCGACTAAATATACAATGATGTTCGTCGCGTCCTCATCCTTCTCCTCCTTTCCAAAATAGCTCGTCCAATTCTCCTCTGGCAACGTCAAGGGTTACCTCTCACAATGGCTGATTCTTGCATAAATTTTCTCCCACAGAAAAGAAAATAATAAATGGTCAAATCACTGTGCAATTGACAAATAATCAAAATAAAATCAGGTGAAATTATTGCGTCTATTGCCTCCTCGGCAATGGCGCCATTTGACGAGTCGATTGTTTGCTTTAAAGTCGTTTGCAGTTTTATGTGGTGGAAAAATTGACTAACCAATATTTGAAAAGAAATAACCACTCGCAGAAGAGCGGGTCGTATCCACAGGGAGGCAATGACGTATTTAAATTTGCACCAGTTAAAAACGTTTGTTTGTAGTTAGTTTGGACAAGAATCAAGCCAAAATTACCTTCAGATTAAGGTTGAATCAAGAAATCATGCTGAAATAGCAATTCTGAATAACTAGAGGATATTTGTCGCAATGCTGAATCAATAAAATATCATTAAAAATTGACAATGGCAGAAAATGTAGTTATTAATGGCCATGTTACAAGGGATTTTTTCCCCTTTGCCGTGCGCGACGAGGAGTGGATGCGGGAGTGAGCGGGTGAGTGTGGTTGTGCGGGTGCAGCTGCAGGCGAAAGGTGAGCAGGCGAGAGCGGTGAGGTGCTGCAGGCTGTGCACGCCTTGCGTGCAGTTGGAGGCGTGCGGGCGGCGTGGAGTGAGAGGCGAGAGCTGTGGTTCAGGTGTTGGAAGTGAAGTGGGCGGACAGTGGTTGCTGCTGGAGTGGGGTGTGGGCTTCAGACGTCCGGGAAATTTCCCGGACATCTTAAGTGACTGAGAAGATGATTGCAGTGATGGTGGTTATTGATGACGACGGCGGAAGGTGCACAGCGAAGTGCTCACGGTAATGCGAATGACCTCCGAATGGCGGTGTGGCCTATCACACCACACCCCCACGGTGGTGGAGGGTCATCGCCGCGGTTGAGGCCGATGGTGTGGAATGGAAGAGAGAAGCACTCTTTGCATAGTGGTGGGTCAGTGGTAGAAGCCTCACGAGCTTGGCTGCCTCCCTCCTCCTTTTGTAGCCGCTTGCATAGATTTGAACAGAGAGGCAGGAGCAGATCCACATTCTCCGCTCGTCCTTGAATGCAGGCTTCAGTGCGGTAGCTGGTGGCGTTGGAGCGGCAACCGAAGGAAATGCAGCCGTTCCTGCAAGAAGAAGAATAAAGAAAATAATGTTAAAATATTATGATTATTTATATACAGACCCTCAACTTTTATGTTAACTTAAATTAATGCATGCAATGTACCTAATTGGTTAACTAATTAAATGAATGCAATTCTAAGTTAATTCTAAATGCATTTAAAGATGAATGCGATACATGAATTATGTAATTAAGTTAGAAATATGAATTAATCTATTTACATCATAATTTATGCTAAATAAATGTTAGAATTAACTTAATGTCTAAGCACTTAAATACTCAAATAGCACACAAATATGGGCTAATCACTTACATGCCCCTAGTAGGATATGTAAATATCCTAGGAGACAAGCACTGAGGAGACGATATGTTGTTATGCATCTTCGAGGGGAATTTCCCACCTCTCCGCATCGGGAACTCATCCAAATCAACTTGTGTTGATCAGCCGCTCCTAATCTAGGTGACATTTTCAGAACATTTGAAATGCTTCTGCGTGATTTTGATATTTATGCTCACTGAACAAGACTGTGTTTGAATTTTGGTGCTTAGGTTACCGAGTCCCATAAATCGAAGGTCAGTTAACGAGGCCGAATACTCCCTAAGCCTTAGACCTAATACTTAAGCTTTTCATTTTCCTCAACCTCTTGAGGAATATCTAGATCTTAACAGGTACTAAGAGTCTAGCCAAGAAGGCCTAAGGTTAGAGTTCTTACTAATATTTTTGTGCACTTTCACTTTACTTTTCTTTAATGTGGTCTAGAACTTTGGTTAATTCATTAATTTCTTACTAATGACTATCCCTTTTAGCATTTAGCTTTTTCCTCCTTTTGTAAAGCTCACCAATACTTTCTTCCCTCCCCCCAATTTTTTTTTTAACACATGTGATTTTTGTTTGAAACCTTTTCTCGTTATGAGTTTTCATTGCATTTTCATACCCCCCTATGCCTAAGGTTTGCAATGTCCTCATTGTACATTAGGTGGGTTTTTATTCAGCTTGGTTCATGCATTAGGACAAGTATTGGGTGAGTGGATGGGTCGAGGTGACTGTTGCGGACGATTTCTAATCTCAGGTATGAGTACCTGAGGTGGAGTTGGCTGTTCTAAAGGATGAACCTAAAGTGCAAAGAAATGTTAGAAAAGGTTTCAGGTTTTCAAAAGAATGATGAGCTGCCTTCCGTTAAGTACTGAGTTTTACACCATCAGCTAGGTGCAATGAGCTCAGGGAGAATGGAGGATAAATGATGACTTAGCCAAATCTGTATTGGTTACGTCAATGAACGGTTTGAGTCTCTGACCGTTCATGATGAAAGGATCAGAATCGTGGCTGAGCGGACTGATCTCGATGGCTCCATTTCCAAAAATCTGTCGGACAAGATATGGTCCGACCCACTTGGATCGCAGTTTTCGAAGGAACAATTTAAGTCGGGCATCAAAGAGTAGGACCTTCTAACCAGGGTGGAAGATCTTTCTAGATATGTTCTTGTCATGAAAGGCTTTAACTCACTCTTTGTAAATTCGCGAGTTTTCATATGCATCAAGGTGTAATTCATCAATCTCGCTTATCTGAAGCTTTCTGTGGGTTCCAGCCTTAGAATGACCTAGGTTGCAGTTCCGTACTGTCCAATAGGCTTTGTGCTCCAATTCGACGGGAAGGTGACACACCTTCCCGTACACCAGTCTAAAAGGAGACATGCCTAATTGGGTCTTGTGGGCGGTCCTATAAGCCCACAAAGCTTCCGGAAGTCGGGATGACCAGTCCTTCCTATTAGGTCGAACAGTAACCTGAAGGATTTTGTTGATCTCCCGATTTGATAGCTCATCTAGACCATTAGTTTGGGGGTGATAAGGAGTAGAGATTCGGTGCAACACCCCGTATTTGGTCATCAGTGACCTGAACTGAGCATTGGTAAAATGGGTCCCTCCATCAAAAATGATTGCACGAGGAATCCCAAACCGTGAGAAGATATTTTGATGAATGAATTTGATAACGATCTTGTGATCACTAGTCCGGGTTGGAATGGCTTTGATCCATTTAGACACGTAGTCAATAGCGAGTAAAATGTACTTGAAGCCGTCCGAGATAGGGAAGGGGCCCATAAAATCAATCCCCCAAATATCAAAAATCTCGCGTATGAGAATCGGCTATAAATGCATCATGCCGTGATGGCTCATGTTGCCCAATGTTTGGCAGCAATTGCATTCCTTACAGTGACTGTATGCATCCTTGAATATAGTGGGCCAGTAAAAGCCACACTGGAGGATTTTTGATGAGGTTTTATGCCCAGAAAAATGGCCACCACATGCTTGGTCATGGCAGAAAGAGAGTTTGTTATTGATTTCGACCTCCAGGACACATCGCCGGATAATTTGGTCAGTACCTATGTGGAATAAGTACGGGTCTTCCCAGATGTGGTACTTGGCGTCGAAGCGCAATTTGTTTTTCTTGGCCTTCGGCCAATCAGACGGGATCTGGTGTGATGCCAAGTAGTTTACTATATCAGCAAACCATGGAAGCCTTGTACCAATAGTCAAGAGGTGCTCATCAGGAAATGCTCCGTGATGGGTCCAGAAGGGTCGATGATCTCAGAAGGAACGCAGGATAAGTGGTCAGCTACCATGTTCTGTCTTCCTGCCTTGTCGCGAATCTCGAGGTCAAATTCTTGCAATAGCAAGATCCATCGGATTAATCGAGGCTTCGCATCCTTCTTCACAAGGAGATGCCTCACAGCTGTGTGATCCGAGTAGATTATAACATGGGAACCCAGGAGATAAGATTTGAATTTTTCAAGGGCAAATACTACAGCTAGAAACTCTTTCTCCGTAACCGTGTAGTTATGCTGAGCCTTGTCAAGTGTCTTGCTAGCGTAGTAGATGACCACGGGTTTCCTATCGATCTTCTACCCCAGAACCGCTCCTACAGTGAAGTTAGATGCATCGCACATGATCTCAAAGGGTTGAGACCAATCAGGGGATTGTAGGATCGAGGCTTCGGTGACTCGGTCACGAAGGATCTCAAAAGCTTGAGTGCATTCCTTGGAAATCTCAAAAAGTACATCCTTGGAGAGAAGAATGGTCAGGGGGTGCACGATTTTTGAGAAATCTGGAATGAATTGACGGTAAAAACCGACGTGCCCTAGAAAAGATCGGATGTCCCTGATCGAGCTAGGCATAGGAAGTTTGGAAATCAGGTTAACCTCGACTCGATCAACTTGGATGCCTCTCTTAGAAATCAAGTGTCCCAGGACAATCCCCTCAGGCACCATAAAGTGGCTCTTTTCCTAGGAAAGAACCAGATTTACGTCAATGCAACGCCTGAGTATATGAACCAAGTGCTGGAGGCAATCGTCAAATGATGCCCCAAAAATTGAGAAGTCATCCATGAAGACTTCCAGATAATCACCTACCATATCAGAGAATATGGCAAGCATGCACTGCTGAAAAGTCGTAGGTGCATTGCAGAGACCGAAAGGCATCCTTCGAAATGCATATGTCCCGAAGGGGTAGGTGAACGTGGTCTTCTCTTAGTCCTCTGGATGAATCGCCACTTGGTTGTAACTGGAGTACCCGTAAAGAAAGTAGAAGAATCTATTTCCTGCTAGTTTTTCGAGAATCTGATCAATAAACGGTAGTGGGAAATGATCCTTCTTCGTGGAGGAATTGAGTCTTCGGTAATCAATGCAGACTCTCCATGAATTGGCTATACGGGTAGGTATGACCTCTCCGGTCTCAGTCGTGATGGTGGTGAGCCCTACCTTCTTAGGCACAACCTGGATTGGGCTCACCCAGTGATTGTCGAAGATCGGGTAGATGATCCCTGCATCTAACCACTTAATGATCTCCTTTTTCACGACCTCCTACAGATTGGGGTTCAAACGTCTCTGCATCTCATGTGAAGGTCGTGTGCCCTCTTCAAAATAGATGCGGTGTGTGTAATAAGAGGGACTTATTCCAGTCAAATCATTGAGAGTCCAACCAATGGCTCTATGATATTGCTGGAGAACAACAATCAGACGGGATTCCTGGTTAGGTGTGAGTTTGGAGTTTATAACCACCAGAAGTGTCTGATTGGAACCCAAAAAGACATATTTCAAATGATCGGGAAGGGGCTTGAGTTCTAGAACGGGTTTATCAGCAGTAGCGGGTGGGTCAGAGTGGGTGTGGGGGACAAGGGTAGGAGTTATGGGTTTGTCTAGATCAAGTTCTGACTCCTCTAATTGTGGTTTTAGATCTTCTTGTGGTTGATTAGGGATAATCATGTTGTCCACAATTTGCGGTTCATCAACTATGGCTCTGATATCACAAATTTGCTCTACCACACTGTAATTAATCCCTTGTTGGGCCTTAAAGATATCAATCTTGAGAGTCTGATTCCCAAATTTCAGCTCTATTTGGCCCTCCTCACAACTTATGTTGGCCCTTGCAGTGGCCAGAAAAGGTCTCCCTAGTATAATTGGTGTATCCCTTGGATTCTCAGGTGCGTCCATGTCTAGAACTATAAAATCTACAGGGAAGTAGAAATCCCACACCCTAACAATAACATCCTCAAGAACTCCTTTAGGTGACTTAATGGATCGATCAGCTAACTGCAATGTCACCTCAGTCGATTTTAGTTCAGATTCTTCTAGATGGTTAAGCAGGGATGTGGGTATCAGGTTTATGGAGGCACCTAGATCTAATAATGCTCTATCAAACTGGGTTTCACCAATCTTACATGAAATCAAGGGAGTGCCTGGGTCATTTGCCTTGGGTGGGAGTTTACTTAGGATTATAGAGCTGGCTTGCTCTGATAGTACAATCAGGCTCCCACTCTTGGTTCGCGACTTACGCTGGGGTGTACACACGTTTTTCAAGAATCTTGCGTAAGTCGGTACGTGGTGGATTGCATCCATCAAGGGGATGTTTATTTGGACCTGCTCAAAGAGCTTGATCAGGTCCTCCTCAGGAGCCACGGGTTTAGCTATCCTCTTTCCTTTGGTCAAGGCCTCAAGAAATGGAACCTTGGTTGGTTCCTCTAAGATAGGTCCAGGTTTGTGATCTGGGACAGGGATAGGGACATCCTGGATAACTATCCTAGGGTTTGGGTCACTAACAGGCTTGGAGTGGTCTGGATAAGGTGGGTCTTGGGTTGCTTTACCACTACAGGTTGTCACAGAATTTAGTCTTGCCTGGTTCTAGTTGGGAGTTGGTAAGATAGGTTGCTGCTGTTGATAACCCACGTAGGAGCTTGATGCTTCCATCCCGTCAAGTGATGGAACAGAAGGGGCCTGATAGATCAAGTGTGCTTGGCCTGGGTTTGGGTTCATAACGCACCCCTGGGTCGGCACGTTATTTAAGTTTGGCAGAGGTTGTAAAGGAAGAGTGCTCGGTTGGCGAGAATTTGCCAACTGGGCGAGTTGGTTGCGGACCTCTGTGATTTCATCCTTGTGTTGTTTTTGGATAGCAGCATGCGTTCTCTGAATGTCAGCCAGAGTTTGGAGGATGAGGGACATTTGGTCTTGGTTGGGCCTAGATGGATAAGTGGGGTTGGGCTGAGGCTGAGGTGGCTGATAAGGACAAGGGGTTTGTGGACGGGGCTGAAAGGGTGGTCTTGGGTTCTAAGAATTTCCTACCCACTGGAAATTTGGATGATTTTGCCATCCAGGGTTGTAGGTGTTGGAAAATGGGTCATTCTGGATGGCGTTGAGGTCCTCGCAGGTCTAAGGAGCCACAGGAAAGTTGGAGAATGGGGGAGTAGAATTCCCTCGGCAAGAATAGAAAGGATCGGAGGTCCCTCCAGTCCTGGAGTTAGATGGGGGTGGATACAGGCCCATCCTAGGAGAAGATCGGTGGAAAATGTTCAGCACAGTTTTCTTTAAGGGAGGTGGCTGTGCAAAGGAGTTTTGCGCAGAGGTGACTCGCTGTAAGTGCTGAGTCAGCTCGTCCAACTTCTTCTCAATGATAGAGACCTTGTCCAATCGACTGGCCATTAGTTCCAAGTCGACGAATGAGGACAGGCCCTACGTCTCATGTGCTCTCCTAAGATTCATCGCTGTGTGGGTATTCATCCGGTCGAATAATCCCATGGAGTCATTGTTGATGGAGTTCTCGCACATATTCTCCAGAATCTCCCACACGTTGTCTTCATGTTGACCCATGATATTTCCTCGGCAAGTTGCATTAACGAATAATCTAATATCTTCACGGAGTCCTTGGTAAAATGACTAGACTTGTTCCCATTTAGGAACTCCGCGATGGGGGCACTTTCTCATGAGATCCTGGAATTGATTCCATGCCTCATGAAGAGGTTCTCTCGTCTGCTGAGTGAAGTGAGTAATCTGATGGTGCAAGGCGTTTGTCCGACCAACGAGAAAGAACTTTTTCAAGAACTCGGACTGAAGTTCATCCCAGGTGTTGATCGGGTGGGTCTATGTCTGATACCAATGAGCTACCTTGTCCATAAGGGAGAAAGAGAACATCCTCATGAGTAAGATATCTCGATTCTGTGCCTCTAACCTGAAGGTCTGGGCCAGATGCTTAAGCTGTTTAATATACTGAAAGGGATCTTAAGAGTTAAGCCCATAGAATTTAGGTATGGCATGAATCATATTGGGCTTCAATTCAGAATCAGGTGCTCCAGTCGGGATTTTAACTCGAGGCTCAATTGCCACCGCAGCGGGATTATAATGATCTCGCATCAAGGGACGCTGTGGTGGGTTCATGAAATTCTGGAAGAGGTCATTAAGATGTTGTTGCTGGTGTTCAAGATTATTCTCATCTTCAACAGGCTGATCCATAATGGAAGAAGATGGGGAACTAGGTTCAGAATCAGAAAATAGGTCTATGTGGAGTGGTTGTCGCACAAACAAGGGTGCCGAGGCTTAGCCTCGAGGAGAGTGGATTTCTAGAGGAGGTTTCAAGGACCTCCTACCGAATATGCACTGATGGACTGGATGAGGCTAGAATGTGTTCGACCCAATCAAGACACCCAAAATTTGTTGGGTGACTATAGAGGTTCAGGGCGAATGATACCCCTTGATCAGAAGGTCATCCACCTGAGAATTACCTGGGCAGCCAGAGAGGGTGAGTCCCGCGAAAACCCCTACACGGTAGAGCACCCCCACCGGTTACAGGGTTTCCCCCACCTGACCTCTCTTGTCATTGAGATTTCAGGTAGACCAGAATGGGGACCTTGACCTCTTAAGTCTACCACTTTTAAGTAAGATCAAGGTGCTTGGGGTTTCACTTAAACTTTAAGCCTTTTGTGTGCAAAAGTGACCTCATTTAAAGGTTGGTTGATCCAAAGGATCAACTTCACCTCTTGTTCCTATGAGAGCTTCTTAGGTCCTTTCTTTTAGTGTTCAAGTAAATTAAGAGCCTGATTGCTTAGGGTTTCTCTTAAATAGGTCTTTTCAAACAATGGTTTAGGCACACTTCTTTTGGAATTTTCAATTCTTTGATTAGAAGATGTGTCTCTAAAACCCTATCTTAGAATCCTAGGTTGGCTCTAGTTGGTCCAATTAGTTGCCTCAAAAGTGGGTAACTAGGGCTCAAGCAAGAAGGTTTTAGCCCTAGTTACCTTAAGTGGATATGCAGATAAAATATGTTGAAACTCAAAAACAGGCAACTCTGTTAATTACTATGTATGGAAGATAGATAGCCCTAGATTGATTTTTCTTTTCTTTATCCTCTTTAGAATGTGAAGGGCTTAAGAGGGAGGGTTGAGGGTTACCTGTCCCTGGTGTGGTTGCTGTGCGGCTGCTTGTCCTTTCTTGCCTTTCCTGCACAACAAAAAGAGAGATCAAGTCAGTATTAAATCAGAAATTGTGATTTTGAAGCTTCTAAAATGCCCCTTTGTCCCCGGCAACGGCGCCAAAACTGGTCGAGAAACCAGTCTGATTTGATTTTATTACTCGGATACAAAAATTCTTCGAGGTCGAACTCAGGGAGCAAGCTTGATTCTAGAAGCGTAGAAAATCACAATTACAATAATACACTATTTTACAAAAAGAACTAGAGATAAATAAAATGTTTCTTCCTTTTCTTCTTCTCTCTTTCTCTTTGTTCTTTTTCTTCTTCTTTCTGTCTCCAGACGTCTGATTCTAGGAATCAGATGCCTTAAGTAGCCACTTGCTACAGTGCACGGGTTCTTCTTTCCTGCTGCTGCTCTTCTTCTCCTTGGCTATTTCTTCTTCTCTTCTCTTCGGCTGCAGCTTCCTCCTTTGGCTTCAGCTCTTCCTCTTCTTTTGCTTCAGCTCCTCCTCTTTCTTCTTTTTCTTCCTTCTTGAGCTGCGTCTCCTTCTTCAGTTTGCTTCTCCTCTTCCTCTTTTCCTGCTTCAGCTCCTTGGTGCGGCTAAGTCCTCGGCCACTCCTTCCTTTCTTCTTCTTCTTCCTTCTTTTTCTTCAGTTCCCTGCATAGGCATATGGTTAGGAAAAACCTAACCCCTACCCTCCCCGCATCTCTCTCTCTGTTTCACTCCAGGATTCGCTCTCTCAGAACCTATTCGAGTATGCGGGTTGAGTAACGTGCCCGAGACAAGGCCCACTGACGTGCGGTGTTGGGTGAGGTGTGCATAGCTTAGGTAAACGGGTTGGGCCAGGTCCGTGGGGGGTGGTCGCAGAAGAGGCCGAGTGAGTGGGTGAGAGGGACCTCACCCCGTGCGACTGAGGCGATAAGCCTTAGTCACTTTTTCCCTTTATGTGTCGCAGGGCGCTTGAAAATGCCCGAGGTGGGACTATCTGCGCCCCTCCTCTCTCGCAAGCCCACAGCAGGGAGTGTGAGCAATAGCCTCTCTAGCTGAGGTCTTCGCTACCAATTGAAGACCTAGAGTTGTGCATGGAAGTCTTCTATGCAACCTGGGCACGTCTCCTGGAGCTGGAAGGGTCTGGAGCTACTTGCGAGCTTGCTCCAAGCTTGGCATCAATGGCGGTGGAGGCACGGGACCTGAAAGCACGCAAACAGCCTCGTGGTCACGTTAGAATGCTTGACAGACTTCGCCAGAGCATGGCAAAGTTACTGCAGTGGTCAGCGTGGCTAAGAGCGACCTAGGCGTGCATGCCCAGGTCAGTCAGAGTCCGTGTGAGTGGGTTTGTTCGGTGGGAGGCGACAGTGGTTGGCACGGTGAATGAAGGGTCGCAAGATGATCAGTGGGTGGAGGTGAAACTCAGGGATTGGTTGGCGAGGGGTGGAACTGCTTGTGGTGGTGAAATGGCCTCGCCAGAGTTGGTGGTCGGAGGTGGAGATGGCGATGGTGGATAGTGCTGTCGAGGAGTCGAAATAACCAATTGAGAAAGGGGAAATACAGGGGAGAGTAAGGAGAGCTTAACTATGAGTCTAGAGTGAAGGGGGGTGCGGAGGTGGCGAGCGGCCTGTGCTGCCGTCGCTGGAGACGAAGGCACCCAGGGGAAGAGACGGCGACGAGGAAGAGGGGCTAGAGGGCACCCGCTGGTACAGTGCGGCACGGCGGAAGATGGCGGAGGTAACCCTACCATTGATATGGTGGTAGGGCAATGAGAGAGGAGAGGGAGTGTCGTTGGAAGCTCTGGGCGAATGGCCGAAGTTGGGAGGAGAGGAATTGGAGGGGATTCTCAGGCCAAGTGGAGCTTGAAGGATGCGGTGAGGAGTGCTGCTCCTTAAATAGGAGAGGGCTGGCCGGGAAATGTGCGAGAGTGGTAGGAAAAGTCTCGCCATAGTTGAGGCAGACGGAGACCCATACCTCTCACGCGTTCGCACGAGAGGTATGGCGGCCGACAGGGCATGGGGGCTGGCCCATGCGGTAGGGGGCTCCGCAGAGAGTCTCCCTTTCAAATCTGGGGTCGTCTCCCCATGCATGCACGGCGCCATCCTTCACGCAAAGTCGCTGGAGGTATGGCCTACATAGCGGGTGGTAGAGGGTCCATATTGAAGAAAATGATGGGAAAGATAGGGGGTATTTGCAAGGTTTTAAAAAGCTAAGGGTCAAAAAGTAATTATTGAGGATCATTTTGTAAAGTGGGTCAAGATGACCTTCCTTAGGTCCAAATTTTGGTATCAACCTAATTTGGACATAAAGAACCCAATGGTGAAATTGGATTTTAGGTTTGACCACGTTTGACTGGACATTTTGTGCAGAAACCCAAATTAGGTCAAAAATTGGGTATGGTCCTTAATCTAGGTCAAAACAAGTTCCAACGGCCAAATTGAAGGTTCTAGGCCTTAGACGATATTTTTCCATGATTTTTAGAGGATTTTGTTTATTTTTATCTTTCCTAGAACTTCATGAATTAAAGTGGGTTCGTTTTAGGGTTAGAGAATGTCATTTAATTCCCCAATTTTGTCATAACCCTTTTCTGACCAAACAATCCCACTTTTTCTCTTATTAAGTCTACTTGACCTCTGTCTAGACCCTTAGAAATCTTGTTCATGTACTGCAGTGGTAAAATTACTATTTTACCCCTTGTATAATATTTTATTCTCAGATTTGCAGTTCCCTGATTTAGGCCTTTCCTTAGGTTAGGTAGGAACTTTTGTTCAATTTATTAGATCAAAATGTGCTAGTTAGGTTCATGATGAGGTTCTCATCACCAGGTCCAGGATTAGCCATTATGGCTACTGGAGTAGAAGAAGTGGGGGGAGAAGATGGTCCTGGCGAGGTGACTTGCCTGCTTGGGAGTGGCTCCCAAGGTCCAACCAAGTGAGGTCTAAGTGACCTTCCTCGCATACACCACCCAACCCCTAGGTTGGTGTAGCCAAGCCAGACAAGGCTAAGGCCCTGTCAATCAGATGGTCCTTATGAATTAGATGACCAGATTTTTCGTTTTAAGTTCTAATTCCTAAAGAAAATTCGTCGTACAACCGATTGAAAGTGATTCCCGCCTCTTGGCTAACCTAGCCAAGAGATTGAAAGCACCTAGTAGTATGACAACTAATTCAGGTTTAGTTCATGTTTTAAAATTGATTTTAACCCATTTTCTTCAGTTGGGGTTTTCTTTTGGTGAGTGGCCCACAAGGTGACCAAGCTCACTGGCTAAGTACTAGACTTGACTAAATCTAGGTTAGCCTAAATGTGGTCTCTAAGTTGTAACCCTAAGGATTTATCCTAAGGTTCATGCAATTCTAAGGTTTTGTTCTTTTGTGTTGTTCTGTTTCAGCAGACCACAAAAATAAAATTCATTCTTTGACAACAATTGGAATCCAATTAACTTAAAATTTGGTGAGTAGATTTCCTTTTCAATTATTTTTTCAGAGAATATTTTTTTGGAATTTTTACTATTTCAACCAAATTTTTAAGGATTTTTGAATGTCAAAGGGTCAGATCTGGAATTTTGATCCCTGGTCGATTTTTCACTTTGAAATAGTGTCAAATGACCTTCAAAAATTCGAAAAAAGCATGGAAAATAAATCCACTAAGATTAGATTTCAAACCCCACCATTTTTAGTCAAAACAGATTCGCGGATTGCCTATAATTGCTTTTTGAAATTTGAAAATCTCGAATCTGAGTTAGTTTGAGCTCTTTGCATTTCATAAATTTTTAAAAATTTTATACTTGGAATTTTCTCAAAAGAATGGTGATGTTTGAAAGATGGTTTGAAAATGAAGGTATAGTTCGAATTTCAGAATTTTTCGCTCACTATTTTTCTAACAATCTAATTTTTAAAAATAGATTTTGAATCTTGGCTGAAAATCAGAAAATGGTGGAGAAGCTTTTAAGGAAGGTTTGAGTTTGAAATCCAAACTTTCCACCAAAAATGTTTTTTTTTAAAAAAAAAACTCTTGCACATTTTTTTTTTGAAAAAAGAATTTTTTTTTCAAAGGATTTTCAAAAATATGAATTTTTTTTCTTTTTCAAGCTAACCTAGGATTTGAAAGAAACCTAATCTAGATTTTTTTTGATTTTTTTTTCTAGTTTTTTTCTTCTTTTTCTCGAAAATGAATAAGTTTTTTTTTTCAAAAGAAATTGCTAGTAGAAAATATAATCCTAGGGTTCAGAAAAAAAACCTATCCTAAGAAGAGATGTGCACCTGATTTCTCTTTCCACGCTCGTTGTGTGCGCAAATCCCGTTTTCCTTGTGTTGTCCTGCACATCCAAAAATAAAGTAGAAGAAGATTTGTCAGTGATAGCTTAAAAGATTGAAATCAAGAAAAAAGATGATGTTGCCTCCCCGACAACGGCACCATTTAACGGAAGCTATTTTCATTCATTTTAAAGTCGTCGAAAATCGTAGTATAGTCACGCCAAAATGCTCGTCAAAAATGATTTTTGTAAAGATAACGAGACTTGAGTCCCGGTCGTTCATCTCTGGGAGACGTTTATGCAAATTTGAAATCGATCTTTTCTAGCTCTACTTGCTTAAAATCGCATGGCGATTTGTGGTTATTACGTATTTAAACACAACATGCTTAGTTCCAAGAATATCAGAAAGTAAAAGCAGGCAACTTTAATCACACAAAATATATTGCAATATGCTCACGGTGATTCTCAACACATAGACATATATATATATAGAAAAATTTCTTTCATTCATTCAAGAGAGTGTTTGCAACATGGAAGTAGAGGAAAGCTTATAGAGGAAAGCTTAAAAACATCAATCTAGCTAATAGAAAATGATCACATACAGGAATCTATGGGGGGATTTTCCATGCATCATTAGGGGAGAGTAAAGTGCTACACTACTAAGCAGTAAATAAAAGCATGTAAATTATGAAGAACTAGCAACTAATCTATCAGAAATAAGGGCATTCGGAGGTGGGCTCCGATGGCATTTGAATGGTTGAGAGGAGGAGGAGCGGCCATTGGTGCTTAGGCCAGCCCTTGGAGAGAGGTTGGAGAGGTGATCCAGTATCCTGGCATGGAGATGGTGGTGGCCATGGTGAGCAACTCGTGGAGGTGGAGTGGAAGTGAATGTAGCTAAACTAAATGGAAGTGAATAATGCCAAGAGATGGATGGGTGCAAATGGACACCCCTTAGGTCTTTTTATAGACCTAAGGGAGTCTCTCTAGAGAAGTGTGGAACTCTCTAGAGAGAGCTCCAATGAGTGGCCGACCAAGAGTGGATGAAGTGGTTCTTAGATCCACAAAAAGTGGATCTAAGAATTGAATGCCTCTTGGTTGCTAAATTTGGCAACCAAGAGTTGGTGCCACTTGAAGAGAGTTCTAGAGAACTCTAGAGGAGTGTGCGTGCGTGAATGTGTGTGTGTGTGTGTGTGTGTGGTCGTGCCCTAGGTGGCTAGGAGGTCTAAGTTAGGTTCTAAGGGATTTGGGTAGGTGTATGCCTTGAATTAGGGTTGCAAACCCTAATTGCTAAAGGGGAAATTGCAATTAAAATTAACCTAAGTTTAATTGAATGAGTGTGAACCTAATTGAGAGTGAAATAAATCAATTAGGTTGGGTTTAGGTCAATTGGATTCTTACTAAGTCCAATTGGACTTGTGAGGGTTGAGATCTGAGCTCAATTGGACTCAATGAGTCCAATTGACTTAGGTCATGGTAATTGACTATGATCTAAGTCAATTGGGTTTGGTGAGGACCTAATTAGGTTCTTAAGGAGGTCTAGAGGTGGTGTACTAGGGTTGGGGTACCTTAATTTAGGTTCCTATGTGGTTGGAATTGTGTTCAGGGGGCAAGAGATCCAAGACCAAGGCTTGAATCTCAAAATAGGAATTGGAGAACAGTTCCAGACGTCCAGAAATAGGATCCGACGGCCTATACTCAAAAATCAGAAGTCCAGACTTCAATTCTGGATGTCCAATCTAAATCAGGGGAAATTCTAGGTTCTTTTTTGGGTATTCTGCAGAAATTGGATGTCTGACAAAGTGTCTGGATGTCCAATAACATTGCAGAAGTGGGTTTGAGGTGTGCGGGAGTTGGCTAAGAGTTCTGGACGTCCTATAACTTATCTGGACATCCAGATAAGGGTTAGAACTAAGGTTTTAGGGTTTCCTAGGGTGCTGTGACCTAATCCAAGGGTGGCTAAGGCTTGGGAGAAGTCTCTAGGCTATCCTAGGGCTAGGATGGGCCTAAGCCCTTCACATTTTACTACTTTATTCCTACTTAATAGAGTAGCATACCTTAACTCCCTTACATCATTATTCACTATATCTAATCTAAGTCTTCTGCTCCAGTCCTGCTGCAACACCCATTATTTCTGATCCAGCTTCAAATCCAGCTCCAGATCTAGCTTCTGATCAGCTTATTGCCTGCAATTGACATAATGCACTTAATGAGCACATTATAACATTATTTTATGCATAGCTAAAGGAAAGTAGTAAAGATGCAGATAATGCTTATGCATGCCTGAATTACCCTAACTTATGCTGAGTTCTAGTCTAATTTAGGTCAATTATGACTTATGATTGCTGCGCAATCAAAACCTAACACTATGACTCAAATCAGACATACATAACAACTGTCAGACATCTGATTTTCAACTTTAAAATGTCTAACAAGTGTTTCAGACATCTAATTTCCTATAACTTTGCCTTTAGTTTCTAACTTCATAAACATCAGTCGAAGCAATCTTCCATCAGACGTCCATAGCCTCATCCAGAAGTTTAATACTTTAGCTGGATGTCCTCAAAACAACCGTTAGACTCAAGCACCCATCTTCCTTCTATATATAACAGGCAAAATATATTTTCAGACATTTGTACATGCCTCCAGACATCTACCTATGGATCGTTGCTCATTTATTTCTATGCGTATCTCATTACGAACCAAAGATCTTCTGTCAGATATCCTAGGCAAGTCTTTTTTAGGTTTCTAGACATCTAGGGAATCCTACAGATGTCCATACTGACGTTTGTTCCTTCAGATCTAGAACCCTATTTGGATTTGGTCAAAACATGAACGAATCCATGCATAATTAGACATCCAATAATTTTATCAGACGTCTTATGTGAAAATATCAGACGTCCCTATTTCGATCCAATGAAACAAGTATAGCCTGGCTAATAGTATCAGACGACCATAATTGTAATCAGACACCTGACCCTAAAATCAGACATCTGATATTGCTGTCAGACTCATCATTAACCTGATTTGTGGTGGATTTCATCCCAGTCTCTTGGGATTTGCCTCCAATGGCTAGGAGATCTCTCCCAAGTATTCTTGAAGGTTCCAAACTTGCCTATAAATAGACTACAATCCCTCTTAGGCAAAACACACCTCTTAAGATTCAATTCCCTTAGAAAAATCACTTGCTCACTACTCTTAGCCTTCTCTTGCCCTTGTGCTGTGTCAACACTCTGATTAAAGGGCAAACCCACACTCCCGGTTCACTTTGTTCTGTAAATTCTTAGGGAGTTCTCTTTATGCTTAATAGATAAGGAAGTAATCAAATTATTGGGGTGCTTTATAGGTGCTATTTAATTCTTACTTTTGTACTTTGGGTATCCAGCCTGTCGGGTCCCCGTCTCTTCATTGTGAAGGGAGAAACCTCCGTTTAGGGATCGGAGGTGGGATTTGTAATTGAGATACACTACTCTTGTTTAAGCAGTGTGGTTAGTGGATTGATCACTTTGTGATTGAAAATCCTAAGTCAAGGGATTGGCTTAGGTGGTGGTTTTCACCTGTCTTGGGTTTTCACCTAAAAATCTGGTGCCTCTTTTTGTGATTGAATTTTTTGTGTTACAATATTTAATAAATTCACTATTCACCCCCCCTCTAGTGCAATTTTAGTCTAAACCTAGTTGAGTTAGATGGTCCTCTAAAGAGCTTGCTATCAGGCATTCCTTAAGCAGAGTTTCCATGGGATCACATTCCTCAACCCAACCACAATCAAAAGACCTTGTTGCCTTGAAGATATCCAATTGCATCTTCCTATCTCCAAAGGTAAGCTCCATACATCTCGTGTCGCAATCAAGGTTAGCCTTGGCCGTAGCCAAAAAAGGTCTGCCTCGGATGGTGGGTGTGTTTTGTAATTGTTTAGGGATCTCCATGTTAAGGACTAAGAAGTCAACTGGGAAGTAGAAGTCCTTAACCCGAACAATTACATCCTCAACTACCCCTTTTGGGGTTTTCACAGATCGGTCTGCTAGTTGGATAGTCAAAAGTGTAGGCTTTAGTTCTCCAAATCCAAACTGGTGGTAAAGGGTAGTCGGGATCAGCTTTATTGAAGCACCTAGATCCAGGAGCGCTCCATTGAAAGTCAAATCCCCAATATTACATGAGATGAAAGGTGCTCCAGGGTCAGTCCTTTCTGGAGGTAGGCTACTCAATATCACTGAACTAGCCTGCTCAGATAGCACTACCTTCCTAGGTGCTTGGGTTCTTGGCTTACGCTTGGGTGTGCAAACATCCCTCAGAAACTTTGCGCAGGATGGGATATGTTTGATTGCATCGAAAAGGGGTATATTGATCTATACATATTTGAATATTTCTAACAGCTCCTCATTCTTAGCTATGTTTCTTTTCTTCTTGGCCTTATCCAAGGCTTCAGGGTATGGGACTTGGATTTGAACTGGGTCAGGTTCTTGATCCTTGGGTTCCTCTCGCTCGTCTTCAAAATCCACTATCTTGGGTAGTGTAGTCATGGGAGGAGTCGGCCATTTGGGATCTTGGGTTTGGGTGCCACTTCTCAAGGTAACCGCATTGGCTGAGGCGTTAGGACCAGAGTTAGGTCCTTGAGAAGAACAAGAAGCAGCAAACCCAGTGGGTGTCTATGGGGCTTGTAGAATCACATGGTTTTGCCCTTGATTTTGTTGGAACCCTTAAGGATTGTGGTCTCTGTTCATGACATTCCTCGGGTTCGGTTGTGGCTAAGATGGAAGGGTGATGAGTCAAATTTATTAGACTAATTTCTAGCCTAAGTTGGTTAGTTCCTATATTTTAGAGTATATTAATATTTGCATTTGATTATAAAATAAATGCATGCATTATAATTTATATTTGTAAAGTTTACCTGATGTTATAAATAATTATATGCATTGCAGGAATCAAGCATAGCCAAATCTCATTTTTTAAGACGTCCAGAGCTTACTCTGGACGTCTGATGATGTTGACAATATGCACCACAACTTAGCCATCTCTACCTCCATGTGCACAACCTCCTTGCCAGCCTCAACACACTGTTTCCCCACCACCTCACTACTGCCATTAAAGTCTTGGAGAAGGTCGAGTCCTCTGGAAATGCAACAGATCATAGGATAGTCGACGGTAGAAGATTTATAAAAGGGCTCCCACCGCATGCAGGCAGAGAGATCTCTCTCCCTTTATGGGGATCTCCATCCTCGCCACCATTATGACGTAGAGCTTGCACCATGATCAAGCATGAACACTATGGCCTGAAGAGTACTCCATCCCTCTTCATCCCCCACACACCATCGCCCACCCTCCATTGATCGCCACGGCTCGATGGTGACAACACCGAGGCCGCACGCCCTCTAAACCAATGCCACCACAGCCACCATTGATCACACACCAGCTTCCTTCTTCAACGTCGACCGTGCGCTCAAGCCGCCATAGACCGTAGCCAACTCCACCTCCATTTCCATGAAACCACCACCGTCGACCACTATCTTCACTGCCAATGCCACCAGGGACCTCCACGCAGCATGTCATCCCCTTCCACTGCTCCAGGCGAGCCACAACAATCCATGCGCATGCACGCAAAGTTCATCGTCGGCGAGCTTCTCTACTATCAGCCGGCCAACTCTGTCCACCTCCATCGACGCCACGACTGCCCTCTCGAAGCCCTCATTGCAGCGGACCTCCGCCGCAAGTTGTTCACGTCGCCGTCGACCCACACGTGCGCAAGGAAGAGAGAGGAGAAATCCTCTATTTTTCTCTACATTATTAATTACAAGCCTTGCCATTGTTGGATTCCCTATTTATTTATTTTTTGAATATATTGAAAGGAATTTGCATGAATATCCCCCTATTCTAGGTGAATTACTTAAAGCCAGATTCTTCTCATGAATGTTATTAACTTTGAGATGTTGATTATAATGAACAATGTCACTTCTATTGGAAATTAATATTTACATTGATATCCATTGCCAAGATCACTATTTAATGAAATATTGGGTTGTGGTGATTTTGCATATAAACAACTACATTCCTGATTAATTATTTAGAATAAGAGTTTATGTTAAAAAGGGAGTTGCGGTAAGTATTATGCGTACTGAAGACGTTGGGACAACCAGGTTTTATTGTTATAATGTTGTAGTATAGCCAGTTATTACCAACATTTCAAATATATAAATTTTTTTACTCGGAAAATAAAAGAGTTCCCGAGGTCGAACTCAGGGAGCAAGTTGTATTCTAGAGATATACATGTTTCTTTTACAAAAAGAAAGAGAGAGGGAAAGAATTTGTTGTCTTCTTTTCTCTTTGTTCTGCAGAGGTGATGCTCTTCTTTCTTTCTTTCTTTAGATCTCCTTCTTCTTCTTCCTGCTGTTCTTGCTCCTCCTTTTTCTTCTGTCTTTCTTCAGATCTTCTTCTTTCTTCTTTGTTTTTCTTCTTTCAGTTCTTCCCTTGTTCTTTTGTGTTCTCCTCTGCTTCGCCTTCTTCTGTTGTTCTTCAGATCTTCTTCCGTCTTTCTTCTTTTCCCTTCAGGACGTCGTCTGATTTCCAAATCAGACGACTTAAACTGCCTGTTGCTACAGTCAGCTTCCTTCTTCTTCCGCGGTTCTTCTTCTTCACCTGTGCCTGCACACTTCAGAGCTTACGTCAGAGAACAAAACCTACTCTACCCTCTCCCCCCGCGTCTCTCTCTCTCTGAAACCACTCTTGGGAAAGCTCTCCCAGAGCTGCCGGGTAATCGGGTTCGGGTCACGCCCGGGTCCAGGCCCACCGGCGTGCGTGGTGGGCGAGGAGTGCAGGTCAGTCTTAAGTCGGGTCGGGTCGGGTCAGATCCGCGGGGCGTGAGCGCGGACGAGACCGGGTAACCGGGCGGGTGAAGGGGACCTCACCCCGTGTGCTGAGGCAGTAAGCCTCCAGCACTTTTGCATCTTATATCGCTGCGCCTCTTCAGGCTTTTCCGAGGTGGGACTAAATGTCCCACCTCAATTGCGCGCCCGCAGCGGGGAAATCAGCGGGAGATCGCGGCGTCACGCGAAGCCTTCTGCCTTAGCTGCGAGCCTGGTGTTTTGTCGAAACGCCTCGCAAGGCCTGGGAGTTGAATCTGGGCGTGGCGCTGAGCGTGGCGCGCCTGTAGCTGCAGGCGGAAGCAGTTCCTTCTGCACGGCATTGGCGGCGGAGGTCGGGTGGCCTGTTCACAAGAAAACGGCCTCTCGGCCTAATCAGAAAGTGCCGGGAGCTTCGCCAGGGTGCGGCGAAGCTCGTGTGGGTGGTGGCGAGGCGTGGGGCGGCGTGCAAGGGCTGCCCTAGGTCGGACTGTTGGTCGGAGGATGGGTTTGTTGGGGGAAGCGTTACGGAGGTGTGGAGTGGCAGTGAAGGGGTGGGGGGTGCTCAGTGTGATGAGGCGGAGGTTCAGTGAAGGTCGGCGAGGTGTGTGAGGCTGTGGAGCGATGGGAGCATCTCGCCGGAGGGTGGCCGGAGACGAAGGGGGTGACGATGGTCAGGGTCGGTCGAGAGCTTAATTGAATAAATTGAAAGCGGGGGAAGAAAGAGGAGAAGAAGGGGAGTAGTTCTAGCTTACTTGCAGGGACGAAGGGGGAGGAACAGGGCGACAGTCGTATCGACTGTCGCTGGAGAAGACGATGCTCAGGGAAAGGGGCGGCGGCGAGCAGAGAGCCGGAGAGGCGCCAGCTGGGTGCGGCGTGGCGCGGGAAGAGCAGGGGAGGAAGGCTCTGCTGCTGGTATTGTGGCAGAGCGAAGAGGTGGAGGGGGAGGAACCGCCGGAGCTGGTGAGCGTCTGCCGGAGAGAGAAGAGAGGAAAGTTGGGGATTTTCTCCGTCAGATCCAAGCTGCCCCGGTCGGTGGAGCAACGGGGGGTATTTATAGGGATCAAAACAGGGAGGAAGGCGGAGGGAGACGACGTGTCTCCCTCGCCGGAGGATGGCCGGAAACAAAAACCCATACCGTCCGTGCGTTCGCACGGCCGGTATGGTGGGTTACAACGACCAAGGGGGTGTCCCTGCGACGGCTGACGACGCAGGGCACCCCCGGTTTACTTGCCAGGTCCCCCCCCTCACCCTGCGCGGCGCCATGCTCCGCGCAAGGTCGCCGGAGCATGGTGGTGGCAGGTTTTGCAGGGGGGACCTGATCGCAAAGAACGAAGGAGAGTTAGGGGCCAAAATGCGAGGGTTCAAAAGTTGAGGGCCAAAAAGTAAATATATGAGGACCAAAGTGTAAAGTTGGTCAAGGAGGTTTCTTCTTAGGCTCAAGTTTTTATACATGACTGATTAGGACCTAAGGAATCTGATGGTGAATTTCATTTCTAGATTAAACCTTGTTTGACCAGTCAATTTATGCGAAAACCCAAATTAAGTTATTAATTGGGCATGGTTCTCAATGTAGGTCAAAATGGGTTCTGAAGGCCAAATTGAAGGTTCTAAACCCTAGAGATTATTTTTCTATGAATTTTAGAGGGTTTATTCTATTTTTACTTTGCCTTGAACCTCGTGAATTGAAATGGGTTGTTTTAGGGTTACAGATTATCATTTAGTTTCTTGGAATTGCTGTAGCCCTTGCTAGATCATTTCATCCCACTTTTATTCTTATTAAGCTGCTTTGACCTATGTTTGGGCCCTGAATTACCCTGTATGCAGATTATACTGGTAAAATTGCATTTTTACCCCTTATGACTTGTTTTCTTCTCAAACTCAGAATTCTCTGAGTTAAGCCTTTCCTTGAGATATGTAGGAGCTTTTATCCTTTGTATTAGGTCAAAATGAGCTAGTTATGGCTCATGATGAGGTTCTCATCATACCCCCATGCCTAGCTTTTGCTAGTCCCTTAGCAAAAACTTAAGGTTTCAATCCCTTGTTCTAGACCATGAAGTTTTTAATAGTTTTAGATAAGTGCCTTTTTTATTTGAGCATAGATTAGGTTAGAATGCTGACCATAGGCCTAAAAGGTACTCTAGTACCAATCAAGATCCAAATCTGTCTAGCCTTAGCCTCAGTCTTTTAGCAAAGGTTTTTAAGGCCCACAAGAACTAACCTAAGGTTTATTGGACTTCGTGGTTAAAGCACCCGTGCTTGAAATGATTTTAGCCCTGGCTCAGTTCGCAGTGCGTTTTGTAAGAGAGAGATAGAAAGTTTTTCTGTTTGGAGAGTTTTCTCTCTCTTTTTCTTTTTAGTTCTAGCCTAGGATTGGCTTTTCAACACGGTCTGTATCAGATTCCTTGCTCCCATCATCAATCCTCAAGGGTTCTTGGCGATCGATGCTTCGAGATAGCACCGCCCATGGCAACCCCCGGAACCCTGGCTATTGAGATTTCGAGATAATCCCATCCATGGTGTTCCGTGGCTGAATCCAGACCCTGGCAATTGACACTTCGAGATAATGCCATCCATGGAATCTGAACCAGCAGAGTGCTTACATGCCCCCAGTAGGATATGTAAATATCCTAGGAGACAAGCACCGAGGAGATGATATTTTGCTACGCATCTTCGAGGGGATTTCCCGCCTCTCCGCGCTGGGAACTCGTCCAAATCAACTTGTGTTGATCGGCCGCTCCTATTCTAGGTGTTCTTTTCAGAATTTTGCGACGCTTCTGCGTGATTCTGATTTTTACGCTTACTGAACCAGGCTGTGTGTGAGATTAGGGTGCTTAGGTTACTAAGTCCCGTAAACCAAAAATTAGTTAACGAGGCCGAATACTCCCTAAGCCTTAGACCTAATACTTCAGCTTTTCATTTTCCTCAACCTCTTGAGGAGTGTCCAGATCTTAATGGGTACTAAGAGTCTATTCAAGAATGCCTAAGGTTTGCATTCTTACTAATCTCATTGTGCACTTTTCTTGAATGAGGTCTAGAACTTAGGTTAATTCCTTAGTTCCTTACTAATGACTATCACTTTTTCTCATAATTTTGTGCTCCTTTTTCATTTTGTTTCTTTTCTCCTTCATAAAATTTCCTTCTCCTCTTTTCCTCTTTTTCTTTTTCGAAAAATTTTTTCAATTTTTTATGGTATTTTTGGCATATGTGAATTTTTTTTTTTTTTTTTTTTTGAAACCTTTTCTTAGAAGTTTTGCACTTTCATACCCCCCCCATGCCTAAGATTTGCAATGTCCTCATTGTAACCTAGGGGGTTTTTATTTAACTTAGTTCATTCCTTAAGACAGAAATTTGGATGAGTGAATGGGTCGGGGTGACTGTTGCGGACGATTTCTAATCCCAGATGCACGCACCTGAGGTGGAGTCGGCTGTCTTAAAGTGTGAACTTCAAGTGCAAAAAGGTGTCAGAACAAGTTTCAGGTTTTCAAAGAGAATGACGGGCTGCCTCCCGTTAAGCGCTAAATTTGATGCCTTCAGCCAAGCGGGAAATGCGATGGAGAGGGGATGGTCAAATCAGCGGAGTTTTGTAAGACAAACACCTTGATTAAGAGCCTGGTTGGTCCAACCAGGTGCTTGTTCAGATCAACAGGCTGATGATGCAGCCCAAACCCAATCAATCTGGTGGGTTGATAGATGTGGATAAAAAGGTGTGGAGCCCAGCATAAACTATGAAGCTCAGATGGATGTGGAAGTGTAAACGCAGGGTTTGGCTGAGCCGAATCAGCCTGGTCAGAGTAGGGACCCGTAGGATAATCAGTGGTTGATGCAGGAACCCTACAGGGGTGATCAGAGAATGATAGAGCATGGTATGTAGTCTGATCAATGTTCGAAACCCGATGTGGAAATGCAATCGGCTCGGTGAGAGGTGAATCTGCATAGAAATTGAGTCCGGTTGCGGGTCGGGGTTTGGGAGAGGTTTTGATCCGTTCTGTGTGTGCGGACGAGGTGGCCATTGTGTACGAGGGCTCTTCTAGAAACAGATGATAGGTGGTTTTCTGTAGAGAGTCCTCTGGGTAACTATCAAATGCCGGAAGAGTGTTTGTAGGATGAAAGGAATCAGATTCGAGAAAAAATTTGGATTCTTGGTTGTAATCACTCTTGGCATTTTCTGTTTTTGGTTCCTGAGGATCGAAAAGGAATGATTCTGTGTTATCAGTGATCTCGGGAATCAGGACCTCAGAGTCGGAGTCAGAGTCATGTGAACTGAGGTCGTAGATAGGCCTGGCGTGTTCAGGAAGGGGAATCTCTCCGCAATTATAGTCAGATCTGAAATTGTCAGAGAGTTGGCGAAAATGAGATTCATGATCATGAATTCCACCACAGCAAAGATCATTAGATGTGGAATCAGCAGCCTGACTGGGTTTTAGCCTATATGTCAATTCTGGGCTCAAAAAGATGTTCTGTTCAAGCTCTAAGCTGGTAGGATAGACCCCATTAAAACCTTGCTCATCCAACTCCTCAGTTTCTGTATCGTAAATTGGTATATCTTTTGAAAAATCAATCAGATTTCCTGAGGATGTTGGAAAAGGACATTCATCAAATAGAGGCCCAGAATCATGTTCTTCTTTAGAAATTTTACCTTTCTCATATGGGGCCTCATAATCTTCCCAATAAGTTTCAGATCTAGATTCTAGGTTTAGGATGTGGGTAGGATTACTAGAATCGAAGTCCGAATGACCTTCGAGGGTTACCTTATCAAAACAAGGGGCGGAATTTATACCCTCCAGAGGTTCAATTCTAATCTTGTTATTGCAGGAGTCTTGGAGTTCTAAGCTTGGCAATTCATGGTCTAAGTTTGGCTCATCATTGTGTTTTCCTGCAATATCCCAACCTAATTCAACATTGTCTTCTATCTGGGTTGGGATTTTACAACCACTTTGTGCCTCAATCCCGAGATCTGGGAAACTGGATTGTTCCTTAATATTGTTCCAAGATGGTTCATCCTCTGTTTCTGGTATATACGGGTATTTCTGGTTGATAATTTGTTCTACTGATTTCATCATTTCTGCCCGTTTCATAAGGGCATCTTGGTGTTGTTCCCAAAGTACAGGATTTGTCCAGCATTGAAGGTATTCAGATTGGTGTAATTTTTCCATCTCAATGTATCCTGTCATGAGTATATCTTGGGTTGATCCTTTTGAAATTTCAGTCAATAGAATTTGGGCACAGTTTATGATGAAAGCTGTGGTTGTTGGGACATCAACCTGAATGTTCTCTACTGGTGTTGAGGGTTTGATTTCATAGATTTCAAGGGCATCCTCAATCATCTTATCTTTCATGGATCTCAGATATTCAGGTTTTTTGAATGGTAGTCTTGCTAGGTAATTAGGTTGCATAATTGGATCAGGTGGTGGAATCAAGATATAGAATCAAAGTTTGAATCAAGATGGAAGAAGGGGATTTTGTTCAGAATCAGAGGAAAGAGGGGCTATGTGAATGATTTCTGCAAAAACAAAGGAGCCGAGGCTTAGCCTTGGGGAGAGTGAATTTCTATAGGAGGTTTCAAGGACCTCCTGAAAAATACTGAAGGGCTGGATGAGATAAGCAGGTGCTGGACCCAATCAAGACACCCAAAAATTGTTGGGTGACTATAGAGGTTCGGGGCAGATGGACCCCTTGATCAGAAAGATCGTCCACCTGAGAATTACCTGGGCAGCCAGAGAGGGAGAGTCCCGCGAAGACCCCTACACGGTAGAGCGTCCCCACGGGTTACAGGGTTTCCCCCACCCGACCTCTCTTGTCACTGCGGTTCCAGGTAGACCAGAATGGGGATCTTGACCTCTTAAGTCTACCAATTTTAAGATCAGGGTGCTTAAGGTTTCACTTGAACTTTAGTCTTTTAAGTGCAAAGAGTGACCTAATTTAAGGTTGGTTGACCCAAGGGGTCAACTTTACCTCTTGTTTTCTTTGAGAGCTTTTAGGTCTTGTCTTTTAGGGTTCAAGTGTTTAGAGAGCCAATTGTTTTAGGTTTTCTTTTGAATAGGTATTTTCAATCAATGGTTTAGGCACACTTCTTTTGGATTTTCTCCATTCTTGATTTAAGTAGTGTGTCTCTAAAACCCTAATGTTGAATCTTATGTTGGCTCTACTTGGTCCAGTAAGTTCTTTGTTGGGTAATTAGGGCTCGAGCAAGAATGTGTTAGCCCTTAAATACCCTTAATAGTGTGCAGGAATAATGAGTTGAAAACATGCAACTTTTATGGTTACTAAGTATGGAAGACAGGTTAGCCCTATATTGCTTGTTCTTTTCTTTCTTTTGAGTTTAGGGGTTAATAGCGAGAGGAAAAATTTACCTGTCCTCGGAGTGGTTGTTGTGCGGTTGCTTGTCTTCTTGATTTCCTGTGGTTTTCTGCACAAAAGAGAGGAGATTATCAGAAATTAAAAAGAAACGGGAATGTTTACCTCTAGAATAGCCGTTGCTCCCCGGCAACGGCGCCAAAATGAAGACGTTGGGACAACCGGGTTTTATTGTTATAACGTTGTAGTATAGCCAGTTATTACCAACATTTCAAATATATAAATTTTTTTACTCGAAAAATAAAAGAGTTCCCGAGGTCGAACTCAGGGAGCAAGTTGTATTCTAGAGATATACATGTTTCTTTTACAAAAAGAAAGAGAGAGGGAAAGAATTTGTTGTCTTCTTTTCTCTTTGTTCTGCAGAGGTGATGCTCTTCTTTCTTTCTTTCTTTAGATCTCCTTCTTCTTCTTCCTGCTGTTCTTGCTCCTCCTTTTTCTTCTGTCTTTCTTCAGATCTTCTTCTTTCTTCTTTGTTTTTCTTCTTTCAGTTCTTCCCTTGTTCTTTTGTGTTCTCCTCTGCTTCGCCTTCTTCTGTTGTTCTTCAGATCTTCTTCCGTCTTTCTTCTTTTCCCTTCAGGACGTCGTCTGATTTCCAAATCAGACGACTTAAACTGCCTGTTGCTACAGTCAGCTTCCTTCTTCTTCCGCGGTTCTTCTTCTTCACCTGTGCCTGCACACTTCAGAGCTTACGTCAGAGAACAAAACCTACTCTACCCTCTCCCCCCGCGTCTCTCTCTCTCTGAAACCACTCTTGGGAAAGCTCTCCCAGAGCTGCCGGGTAATCGGGTTCGGGTCACGCCCGGGTCCAGGCCCACCGGCGTGCGTGGTGGGCGAGGAATGCAGGTCAGTCTTAAGTCGGGTCGGGTCGGGTCAGATCCGCGGGGCGTGAGCGCGGACGAGACCGGGTAACCGGGCGGGTGAAGGGGACCTCACCCCGTGTGCTGAGGCAGTAAGCCTCCAGCACTTTTGCATCTTATATCGCTGCGCCTCTTCAGGCTTTTCCGAGGTGGGACTAAATGTCCCACCTCAATTGCGCGCCCGCAGCGGGGAAATCAGCGGGAGATCGCGGCGTCACGCGAAGCCTTCTGCCTTAGCTGCGAGCCTGGTGTTTTGTCGAAACGCCTCGCAAGGCCTGGGAGTTGAATCTGGGCGTGGCGTTGAGCGTGGCGCGCCTGTAGCTGCAGGCGGAAGCAGTTCCTTCTGCACGGCATTGGCGGCGGAGGTCGGGTGGCCTGTTCACAAGAAAACGGCCTCTCGGCCTAATCAGAAAGTGCCGGGAGCTTCGCCAGGGTGCGGCGAAGCTCGTGTGGGTGGTGGCGAGGCGTGGGGCGGCGTGCAAGGGCTGCCCTAGGTCGGACTGTTGGTCGGAGGATGGGTTTGTTGGGGGAAGCGTTACGGAGGTGTGGAGTGGCAGTGAAGGGGTGGGGGGTGCTCAGTGTGATGAGGCGGAGGTTCGGTGAAGGTCGGCGAGGTGTGTGAGGCTGTGGAGCGATGGGAGCATCTCGCCGGAGGGTGGCCGGAGACGAAGGGGGTGACGATGGTCAAGGTCGGTCGAGAGCTTAATTGAATAAATTGAAAGCGGGGGAAGAAAGAGGAGAAGAAGGGGAGTAGTTCTAGCTTACTTGCAGGGACGAAGGGGGAGGAACAGGGCGACAGTCGTATCGACTGTCGCCGGAGAAGACGATGCTCAGGGAAAGGGGCGGCGGCGAGCAGAGAGCCGGAGAGGCGCCAGCTGGGTGCGGCGTGGCGCGGGAAGAGCAGGGGAGGAAGTCTCTGCTGCTGGTATTGCGGCAGAGCGAAGAGGTGGAGGGGGAGGAACCGCCGGAGCTGGTGAGCGTCTGCTGGAGAGAGAAGAGAGGAAAGTTGGGGATTTTCTCCGTCAGATCCAAGCTGCCCCGGTCGGTGGAGCAACGGGGGGTATTTATAGGGATCAAAACAGGGAGGAAGGCGGAGGGAGACGACGTGTCTCCCTCGCCGGAGGATGGCTGGAAACAAAAACCCATACCGTCCGTGCGTTCGCACGGCCGGTATGGTGGGTTACAACGACCAAGGGGGTGTCCCTGCGACGGCTGACGACGCAGGGCACCCCCGGTTTACTTGCCAGGTCCCCCCCTCACCCTGCGCGGCGCCATGCTCCGCGCAAGGTCGCCGGAGCATGGTGGTGGCAGGTTTTGCAGGGGGGACCTGATCGCAAAGAACGAAGGAGAGTTAGGGGCCAAAATGCGAGGGTTCAAAAGTTGAGGGCCAAAAAGTAAATATATGAGGACCAAAGTGTAAAGTTGGTCAAGGAGGTTTCTTCTTAGGCTCAAGTTTTTATACATGACTGATTAGGACCTAAGGAATCTGATGGTGAATTTAATTTCTAGATTAAACCTTGTTTGATCGGTCAATTTATGCGAAAACCCAAATTAAGTTATTAATTGGGCATGGTTCTCAATGTAGGTCAAAATGGGTTCTGAAGGCCAAATTGAAGGTTCTAAACCCTAGAGATTATTTTTCTATGAATTTTAGAGGGTTTATTCTATTTTTACTTTGCCTTGAACCTCGTGAATTGAAATGGGTTGTTTTAGGATTACAGATTATCATTTAGTTTCTTGGAATTGCTGTAGCCCTTGCTAGATCATTTCATCCCACTTTTATTCTTATTAAGCTGCTTTGACCTATGTTTGGGCCCTGAATTACCCTGTATGCAGATTATACTGGTAAAATTGCATTTTTACCCCTTATGACTTATTTTCTTCTCAAACTCAGAATTCTCTGAGTTAAGCCTTTCCTTGAGATATGTAGGAGCTTTTATCCTTTGTATTAGGTCAAAATGAGCTAGTTATGGCTCATGATGAGGTTCTCATCACGTACCCATTGAGTTTTTAGAATAATTGAGGCACCACTCACTAGTATAATAGGCTAATTCGTCCTTATGGAGATGACCTAACTATTTTCGTGGTTAGATTTTGAATATTAAATGTTTTGAAAAGCAATTTTCTACCACGTGACATACTGCAACGATGCAACATTTTATGTTACAAATTTTATCGAAAATGAAGATCGCCCTTTCAAAGGGATCATTGTTGTTTGTTATCCGGCAGATGACTCAATTGTCCCTTCACTAATGCCTTTTCCCCTTGATGTTTTTGATTCATATCAGCCATCATCTTGATCAGGGTGTCCAGTTGGTTTTGTTGTGTGGGAGTTGCCCTATTCTGGTTGTAGGGTGGTCTAGTAGGTGGACCTTGTTGATAGGAGGGGGGTTTGGCCTAGGTTGGTTCTAGAATTGGTTTGGTTTTTGGTTTGTCCAGGCAAAATTTGGGTGATTGCGCCATCCAGCATTGTAGGTGTTAAAGAAGGGGTCAGGTTTGGAGTAACCTTCGATGGCATTGGCATCTTCCAAGGTTGGCAGCGTTGAAGGGGAGGTGAGAGAATAGTCAAGGTATGAGGGAGCAAAGGTCCCTCCCTAGAACATAGGCAGGGGTTGTTCCAGATGTGTTTGGTTCATAGATTGAACCAAGTCAACATTGTGAGCTCCCTTTGCTAGGGAGAAGGTTTGTAAGGGTGTCCGAGATTGATTCAGAAGCTCATCAATTTTCTTGTCTACCATCTCAACTCGATCTAGCTTCTTTGCTATGATGTCCATGTCAATCATCCCTGAATTAGTTTGTACTTCGTAAATACCATCACGGGGTTGATTGGACCTATGGAATTGGGGCAAGGAGGCATTATTAAGAGAATTCTCGCTCATGGACTCAAAGAGTTCGAATGCTCTTTCCTCATCTTTGTTCAGAAAATTGCCTCCACATGAGGCATCAATGAAATTCCTAAGGTTGCTATCCAGACCATGGTAGAAGATCTAGGCCAATTGCCACCTTGGAACCTTGTGGTGTGGGCATTTCCTCGGTAATTCATTAAATCTTTCCCACACCTGATGAAATTGTTCCCCACCTTGTAGTGTGAATGTGGTAATGGCTCTTCTGAGGGCATTGGTTTTACCTATGGAGAAAAATTTCTTCAAGAATGCATGCCAAAGTTCCTCCCAGGTGGAGATGGGTCTCCCTAAGGTTCTAAGCCAGTGAAAAGCTTTGTCTTTTAGGGATAAAGGGAACATCTTAACTAAAATAATATCTAAGCTGATGTTCCTTGGCTTCATAGTCTGGGCAATCTGGTCTAGGTCCTCTAAGTGTTGGAAGGGGTCCTCATTTGAGCTCCCATGAAAGTGTCATTGAATTAAGCTAAGGACATTAGGTTTTAGCTCAAAATCATCTCCCCCTTCGGCGACCCTAAGATGTGGTTCAATCTAGATAGTAGAAGGATCGTAAAAATCATGGAGAGGCCTTGGTTGGCCCTCTAGAGGTTGTGGCGGGTTAGGTGGGTTCAGTAGGGGTTGCTCTTGAGGGTTCTGCAATCAATGTATGGCTTGCATGATGGTCTGGATCTACTGTTGTTGGAGTTGGTAATTGGTCGAGATTTAAGCTTGAATGATGGCCATAGCATTGGGTTGAGGTCGGTCCTCAATCTCCTCAATTCTTGGGTCAGCCATTTCCTCAATCCTATCCCTTGAAAAATCAAGTCTCCTCCTAATGTCCCTTTCTAAAACAAACAACTCAAGATGAAGTGATCATCTTCCGTGCATGCACTAGAGAAGAATAGGGAGGGCTATGGAGAGAGATAGGTATGAGAAAAGTGTGCGCACAATCAAGCAAACAACTCTAGTCCCTATAGTGTAGATGTAGGTGACTTAAAACCCTTGGAAAGAGTAATCAAGTCTGCAAGCACTTAAACCTCCCTTCTCAAAGTTAATCTGGCCAGGTTGATTACAAGGGGATTGAGCGGAAGGTTCTTCATTTGGCTTGCACCGCCGGTTCCTTTGTACCCCACAACTGTGGTCGTTTGACACTTCCCGCAGCCTAGACACCAAATTTCATGATGGGAATTAAGGCCAAGCACTTGACAAACCCAATCGCTCTTCCAGGACTTAGATTAATCCTACCTAGGGCATGTCTACTCCATTTTAATATGGGGCTAGATTAGTGCTTGTGCTCAAGATATGTGATGAGGCGTTATTGGGGGTTGTGCCTCTTAGTTAATCCAATTGACCGTGTGTGTGCACTTAGCAAAACATGGTTTTCAAGCAAGGTTTTTTTTTTAGGATGTGGTGCCTTTTAATGGGTCATCCTTGCTTAAGTGCTTTTTAGGGTTGAAATTTCTTAATGGATTCAGACAATGTTTATGTAGGCACATAATGTTTTGCACATAACAAGTGATAGTCGATTTCCTTTTGAGAGAATGATGTGGTGCTAGAAAAACAACCCTAATGTATTCATCCTAGAGTTCATGCAATTCTACCAGGTGAATTGATTTTAGTTGAAGTGGTGTGGCCAAGTACAAAGCACGGGTGACTTCACAAACACCACTTGAAAAGAAAAGAAAAGAACACTCCAAAGAGATTTTCTTCAAAAACATTAGAGTGTATTTTTTTTGTTTGGGTGATGGATTTGAGATGTGAGACAGGTATTCATTCACCATGTCATTTTTTAATTTATAATTTTTTTTTTATTTCTAAGCAAGCAAACAATCAACTAACCTAGGATTTATGCACGTGCCTACATGAATTTTTTTTTCTTTTTTTTTTATATAATGGGAAGATGAGACTATGCTAGGTCAAGCGATACTCACAAATGTTCTTTAGCGCTCTTTACTTTGACTCTATCAATGTGGATCGCTCTCCTTATGTTGCCGATGCACCGAGTTCCTGCGACTAAAAAATGAGAGAGAAAAGAGGGCTAGAAATGTGAATACCGATGCAAGGATAAAAGCGACAAAAAGATTCGTTGCCTCCTCGGCAACGACGCCAAAATTGACGTCCTCGAAATGCATTAAGTTAAATTCGTCGTTATAGCATGCGTTTGCAACATCAATTTTAAATGAAGATTTGGATTAGGTGAGTCCAAGTGTCGAACATGAGGAGGCATGAAATCAGATTAATTTGTCGCTTTAGGGTGTCACAAAAATCTTTGCTTTGTTTGCTTACAAGAAAATGAGAGAGAGAGAGAGAGTAGGGTTAAAGACTTGAGATTATAGCATGGTGATTACTTGTGCATGCATGAAACATGATATGATAAAACAAATGGAAATATATTGCATATGTAAAATCGTTTCACAAGTACAATGCTAGAGGAAAGCTTTAAAACACATAAGCATTAAACTAGGGTAAAGGGGTGCACAATGGAGAGGCGAGGTAGTCACAGCGGTGGATGGGATTCCGTCGATGGCTCTGCAACTCTGGGAGAGTGTGAAGGGCGTGTTAGGTAGATCTAAGGAGAAGCTAGGAAGGGATGATAATAAATGGAGTGGGTGTGGGGGTTTTCATATAGAAGGAAAGGTTTCTAAATCAGGTAGGGGTTTTAGTGACATCCAGGACTTCGCTAAATCCATTCCAAAAGTGTCGATGAAGGCCTCCTCCTGCCGGTCCATCATTCACGTGCGTGCTTCTTTTCGTGAGCGATCCTTGTGCATGCTACATAGGTCGTCTGATCCCCGATCGTTGGCCCAGATTGCACGTGATCACATGCTCAGATCGCGCCTCAAGCACGTGTGTGATCAGGCATCGTCGATCAGCGTTGGTGCATACCTAGAGGCATCAACGCTCAAGGGGGTGCCACCTAGTGCTACCTGGACCGCTCGATGGCGATCAGGTGGTCCAATTTGGATGTGTGCGTGATTTTCGCGAATGAGGTGTAGTGGGTGCCTTGAACCTGCGCCTTCTGCACGTGAATTTGAGGCACGACCATCATGCTACACTCGAGAAATGGTCGTGTTTCTTCGTGCTCCCTCATCTGTCCAATCGAAGATTGGACAATCATGGCCGATCCTTCATGTAATGAAGAGGAACAGGGCTGGTGCTGGTGCCACGTGGTGCAGTAAGGGCCATTGATCATGAGATCAACGGCCAGAACATCTCGGGCTTGTTATGGGGGCCACAGAGGTTGGATTATGGTGATTTTGAGTCCGTTGGACTCCGTTCATCGATCCAGATCCATCCAAATGGTCTGATTGCTCATCTAGGACCTATTTTAATATGCACTTGTACACATGGTCGTTAAACATGAATTACAAGCAATCTTAACACAATATGCATGCCATGCTCTCAAGGCCATTATGATATGTCGTTAATGCACATGTGCCCTCAAAATGTTCTCTAATTGATATAGTTTTTTTTTTTTGAAGTGAAAAGGAGTGCTATCGAATCTCTAATAGCAGTCCGAGAGAGCTTTTATTGATTAAATGAAAGAAAAGAATTACATGAGTGAACCCCATTGATGTATGAGATTCCAGCAATTGTTTACAATATTATCCACATTCACTAGTCTCTCCTGAAATAAACTCTCATTTCTAGCTCTCCACACTGACCATAGTACTGGCACCATTGGCAAATATGGCTTATTCAACCTCAAGAAAGAACTCCATGGATCATCCCACGTGGGAATAGTTTCCCTACATACCTTCTTCCAAACACAATCTGTTATCATGCATGTGGAAAAAATATGAAGACTGGAGTCATTGTGCATCCCACATAAATGGCAGAATTGAGCAGGGGTGCCCATTCTCCTATGCCTTATATCTTCCGTTATCAGACCATCTCTTCTCCACAAGCACAAAAAGATTTGTGCCTTCAGTGGTACTTTCAATTTCTATAACTTTTTCCCAATCTCATCCACCTCTGCCAACCTGGAAGAAATGATGAGTTTCTCATAGGCAGCCACTGACGAGAAAGCCCCATCCCATTTGTATGTATCACACTCCTCAGGCATAGGTCTGAAAGCAGCAAGTTCCTGTAGGAGACATTCATTTTCTACCCATGTTCTTGTTCCATGGCCTTTCCTCACCTCATTATTTAACATCCAAATCTCAGAAGTCGTGTCCCAATAATCACACACCAAAGCATTTTCATCAGTAGCAGCCAAAAATGCAAGAGAGTACCTGTCTCTTATCACCCCACCAGGCAGCCATTTTTCCAACCAGAATTTGAAGCTTTTCTCGTCACCCAAAACAAACTTGAATAAATTCTAGTTATCTGCCAGGGCATGCACCACAGAGGACTAGAAGGGAGACAACTTATGAGGATTCAAGTGGCTCTTCTCATCATTTGCCACCCCATAACTATCCCGAATGATTTCTATCCACGGTTTTTGTTCCCCTTGTAGCAACCGAACTGCCCATTTCAATAGCAGGGCATCATTAAACTCTTTGAGAGATCTAATTCCCATGCCATCATACTTCTTAGGTGAACAAATTGAATCCCATTTAACAGGATGGAGGAAGGCACCTTGGTGAGAAGCCCCTTTCCAGAAGAACCTCTTGCGCATAACGTCAAGTTTTTTCCAAATTGACTTTGGAGCTCAGAGAATAGAGAAGAAGAAGACTAGAATGGATGTGATAACTGAATTTAATAATATATACCTCCCCCCTTTCGAGAAGTAGCAGTTGCTCCAGCCTTCTAGTTTCATAGCCACCTTCTCAAAGAGAAAAGACCAATCTATTTTCTTCATTTTTGTGCACTTCAGTGGTAATCCCAAGTATTTGATTGGCAGTGATATCATTGGCGTGCCCAGGATGGTGGAGATGTCATTTTGGTCTGTACCATTCATACCAAAGCTGACCAAGAACTTACTTCCATTTAATTTTAAACCAGAGATCTCACCGAATATGTTGACCATATAATATAGTGCCTGTGCTTCCCTCTTCCCACCTTCCACAAAAAAATAGTGTCATCCGCATACTGAAGAATGGGGGCCAAAGCCCTACTGTTTGTCATCGAATATCCCCTTATCATCCCATCTACTGCCAGCTTACAAGCATATCTTGCCAAGGTATCCACTGCAAAATTGAAAATCAATGGGGCTAAGGGGTAGCCTTGCCGTGCCTCACACTTAGGATGAACCCAGGGACGACATGGTTTCCCATTTATCAGAGGGGAATAAGAAGCAGTCGTGATGCACCACTTCACCCATTGTATCAAAAGAGGGGGGAATTTTCTCCTTTTAAGAATTTCCCATAGATACGACTAAGAAATTGAGTCATAGGCTCTAGTGAAGTCTACCTTCCACAAGAAGACCTTGGATTTTCGCCTATTCCATCCCATCACCATTTCTTGAGCCATGATGAATGATTCCTGCAGTGACCTCCCAAGTAAGAATGCATATTGGACAGGCATAATCAAATCTTACAATACATCACGAATTCTGTTAGCTAGGATCTTGTTGATGATAAGATAAATGGAATTCGACAAAGCAATAGGCCTGTAATGTGAAAATTTCTCCGCACCCAACTTCTTTGGTAACAAGAGCAAATAAGACTTATTCAATCTTTCAAAACCAAAGTTGCCCTTTTCAAACTGATGTATAACTTCCATCACATCCTTCTTAAGAACGTTCCACATTTCCTTGTAGAAGAAGACCTGTACCCCATCTAGTCCTGGAGCTCCCTCATTATTCAGACATTTGATAGCTTCACTGTTTCATGTTCAGTGAAAGGGGCAACTAACATAGCAACCTGTTCACTGCTGACACACGGAAAAGCAGTTGAAGCCATCCTCTAGGAACGTCTTGGCGTAGTCTTGGCTGCTTCTTTAACGTAACGGCCAGCTTCAGATCTTATTTCACGAGTGGAGGTAATGGTTCTCTCACTCATGTTAATAAAGGAGATGAGATTAAATCTTCTCCTAGCACTGGCAGCAAGATGAAAGAATTTCATATTGGCATTGCCTTCCTTGAGCCACAGTTGTCTAGACCTCTCTCGCTAATCCATTTCTTTCTTTAAGTCCTCCTCCCCAATGACCTGCTGTAGATACTTCCTTTGTTCCTACTTCTGGGCACTCAGAACTATCTCGCATTCCTTCAAATCAAGCCTTTGGACCTCAGCCAGTGCCTCAACCCTCTTTTGCTCTCTGATAGCCACCACTGTCTGCCCATATTCCTTCAACATTGTGCGCATATCTGCTAGCTTTGATGCAAGCTGCTGTGTAGCTGAGCCTGTAACAATCTTATTTTGCCACCAACTGGACAACATGTCTACAAACCCCTCTTCTCTAAACCAAGACTTTTTAAGCTTGAAGTATGAACATCTGCACTCACCCCACAATCCCACACAATTGGTGTGTGATCAGAGAATGGTCTGTCAAGGCTCATAGCAGAAGATAGGTGGAATCTCTCCAAGAGGTTGGGATTGCCAAAGAACTTGTCCAACCTTGATACCAGCCCACTACCATTTCTCCAGGTGAAATCAACCCCACTGACAGGGTATTTAGTGATGCCCAAGCTCTGCACAGTCAATTGAAATCCAACCATTGCACCATCAGAACTGCCACCAAATCTGTCCCCACTTGATAAAGGATAGTTGAAATTACCACCAACAAGCCATGGTACCGACTCTTTGATGCACTATTGACAGGTCCTCCCATAGTTCCACCCGACCAGCTGCTACACAAGGTCCATATACGCATGAGATGAACCAATCCAGATCACCATGAAGGTTCTGACATCTACAGGTAAGCACATGTCTGTCACGGTGGATTTCAATCACTTTAAGGCTGGATTTTTTCCACCATATTGCCATCCCACCAAATCTGCCAATCGCAGCCTTCCCCACATAGTCTGCTCTCCCGGATTGTCTTAGAGAGTCCCAGATAGGGCCATTTTCCTCCTTCAAATGTGTTTCTTGAATAAGAGCATAATCAATCTCCCACTCCACAAGATACCTGATAAGAGATGCCCTTCTCACTTTATTGCACAACCCACGCACATTCCATGTTAGGACTCTCATCCCTTGCATGGCTAATCCCCTTGAGCCAAATTATCCATGTATTCAACCATGATAGACTTTGCAACAGTTTCCTCCTCTATGGGACTCAAGTTCTCCTTCCTTTGCCTCCTAAGCATGTAAGGAGAGCACCCAACAACCCTCTTATGGTTGGTCCCTTTCCCGAATTTCAGATCATCAAGAGTAGGGAAGGGCATTTGATTCACATCCCTAAGGGCACTTCTTCCACTGCTGTTTACAATTTCCTCACCCGACTTCATCTCCTAAGAACTGGTAGAATTACCTGAGTCCCTCTCTAAGATAGTGTCATCGACCATGAGTCCCCTGCCTAAGTCGACAGGGGTTTGATTAGCACTCCCCATGATAGTGTCATCAACCATATCCACCTGGTCCCTCTCTAAGACATCTGTGTGGCAGTCTTTCCTCTTCTTTGGTTCAGGTGCATCATCGAAGGGCTTATGACCCCCCAATTCATCCTGTTGCACCTCACCAAATCTATCAACGGACATCTTATCCTGACCCAATTCTGGTAATACAAATTCCTACCCTATCAATAATAGGCAAATGAGCCACGAAGAGCCCCCACACCTGAGAATGATTTTATCAGGAAGTGACCCACTTCTAAAAACCTCAGCTTCAAATTGTAGTAGGCGGGCATTGATAAACACCAATTTATCATCATTCTTATGTATTAAAACAAACCTAGCTCTTAGGATTTTACTCTACAAATGGGTTTTTGGGTTGCATTTAGGCATTAACTAGGTTAGGCATGCATTGCATTTTCTTTTCTTGTTTTAATGTGTTTTTGTGAGTGTTAGGGATGAACAAGATATACAGATCCCTAAAACCCTAGCACTCAAGAAGGCAAATGGTGAAGGAGGAGCTCAGACTAGCTGGAACTTAGCTTGATTCAACTCACCACAGCTGGAACCTAGCTCACTTGAACTAGGGTTAGCTCATTTCAGCTCCATTAAGCTAATCTCATCTGCATGGTAGCTCAAGAGAGTTCATCTTAGCTCACCCTAGCTCAAGTCAGCTCATTTCCAGCTCAACCTAGTTGAGTGTAGCTCATTTTAGCTCCACAGGTCCACAGGGAGCTCTAGCTAGATTGGTCGAGCTGAATGGAGTTCACCCCAGCTCAGATCTAGCTACATCCAGCTCCACTCAACTCCATCCAGTTGAAGAAGAACTCATCCCAGCTCAGGAAACTCAAGTCCAGCTCTTGGGGACCCAGCTTAGCCCAAGCTAATTAAGCTAAGCTACCTTAGTTGTCTCAACCAGCTCAATCCTCCTCGGGAGCACCAGACCCAGCTCACCTCATCTCCATTCAATAGAAGCTAGCTCACTTTAGCTTGGCTTAGTAGCTAGCAAAGAACTAGCAATCTAAGCCAGCTGGAGTAGCCCCATGTTGACCTCTTCAGCAGCTGCCAGCTCCACTTCAGCTCCGAACTCTTCAAAACCAGCTCCTCCCTCCAAACCCTAGCTCCAACACCTCCTCCTCTACTCCACCATTAGCTAAGCTAGCTTAGATTAGCTTAGCTTAGCTTAGCTATGCTCCAGCTTCCTTGGCTCGTACCACCCAAAAACCCTACCTAACAACTCCACCAACTAGCTCCACCTAAGCTCCACATAAGCTAAACCTACTTGGTGCCAACCTAGCCTACCCACCACCTCCAAAAGACACCTAAAAGTGGCACCAAAACCACCCTAACTACCCCCTTTTTTGTGCCACTTTTCCCTCCAAAAACCCCCTTCATCTCCACCACACATCTCCCCTTAAACCCATCTCCACCATCCACATAATCCCACCTTCTAGAAGCCTCAAAGTTGGTGCCAACCCATGGCATCTCTCCATGGTTGGTGCCAGTTTTAGGTGCCCCTTGACCAACCCTAACTACCCCCCTTACACCCCTTAGGTGGCGCCAACCATCCTTAACCCTAGGATCAACTAACCACCTCCATCTTCCCATCTTAGCCCTCCATTTTAAGAGTCACCTTAACCCCCCATCCTACCCTATTAAAAGATCACTACCCACCACCATTCAAACCATCCTTGGCTAGCAAATTCACTCTCATACTCTACCTAGAGCCCACGCCCAAGAGAGAAGAAGAAGAAGAAGATTAGGGGGATATTCTGTCCCTTTGGTGCCTTCCCCTCTTCCCTTCTCTCTTGAGCCCATGCCAGCCAAAGGAGGAGCCAGGCAAGGAAGATCTTTGAAGGTGGTCCACACCACATTGGAGGAAAATTTGAGGGTGGTGCACGCCCACCCTTGGAGTAGAGCATTGAAGGTGGTAACATCCACCTTGGAGGAGCTCTCAAGGAAGGAGAAGAAGGAGGCCCTCTTTTCAAGCCAAGGAGCAGCTAGGCTTGGAGCAAGAAGACTCCCTTCTTCACCAATTTTACAAGAGGATTTGTGTTTCTTTTATTGCTTTTAGATTTATTTTTTTTCATTTCTAGTAGAAGCATTCCTCTACTTGTCTTTGAAAAGAACATAAATTCTAGTTAATCAAATTGCCTTCTTTTTACTTTCTATTGCAATTATTGTTTTTGTTCTATCACTTATTTCACCTCTTCTTCCTAATTACTCTAGGCCTCCACTTGCCTAGGGTGAGCTTAGGAAGGGGATATATCTATCTCTTAAGTTTTAGTTAGATAATTATAGGTATTAGTACTTTCTGCCACAATTCGCATTTTGCCCTCATCTTTTCAAAACAAAAAAATTACATATTTAAAATACCAAAAAGAAAGTTGAGATCTATTTTGTAAGCAAGAGAATTAATTTTGAAACATTTAGCCTCCTTGGACGACCCTAGATACTCCCATATCTAGGATATAAATTTAAAAGCGTATGCGAATTCACGTGTTACAGCGACATTAAAAACCCTCTTTTATAAATCACGTATTTTCGCAATCACTTTTTGGCACCGTTGACAGGGAGGCACGACTTTGCATTATTCATTTTTCTCTTGCTTGAAGTGGATCTGATCACCTTCTCTTTCTTTTCTTTCGTGTGTGCAGGAACTATTGTAGGAAGAAAGCGGGAATCTGGAAGCAAGAGCTCAAAGTTCCTTTTCTTCCCATGAAATTCAGGTTGGTTCCCCTTTCTGGTCACATAATTAATTAAGACTACGAAAAACATATTAAACTTGGCTTTTAGGATCCCAAACATCTTAATTAAGTGGAGTGGTTTTTATTAAAATTCATTGTTTGCTTGAATGTTTCTTTAACACCACTCCATTTCAAGTATTGGTGTTCTATTTTTCGGGTTCAGATTTCTATTTGGACTTGAAAAATCAATTTCCAACACCACAAGCTTCCTAAAATCATACAATTTCACATAATGATTTCAAATTAAGTTAGGAACATCAGTTTCAAATTTTAGATCAATTGGGTTTGCATTTAATTTTTAAAAATTCGTGGACTGCAGAGGGGTCACACCCTCTAATCTTCCTATTTTGTTACTGTTCGCAAATTTTTAGAATTTTTATACTTATCCAATTATTATGAAATTCAACTTTCTAGAATCCTTGTGAAATTTTACACATCATATAAAATCACCAAAATTTTCTGAAGTCAGTGGTAATACTGAAAAGTCCAAAATACCCACGAGTATCATTTTTTGAGTTTGACATCAGTACAAATAAAAATTCAAAACAATTATCAAAAAAATTTCTAAAATCTTACAAAAATCCTTTCTGGAATTCTTGTTTGATTTTACATAAGGTAGTGGTGTTGGTTGCATTGTTTGGACCACTACCTATTCAGAAAGCCTACAAAGAATTCATTGGTAGTAATTTTTTGTATTAAGGTTCAAATCCAATTAGGGTGTCTCTCTTGCTTTTTAGTCTCACAATATAAAGGAAATATACCATCACCCATACAACTTGTTTTTTCTTTGATTGTGGAGTTTCAAACTTGTTTGAACATTTAAAAAAGAATAACCCTAAAACACATTCAATTAAGTTGAATCCTAAAAAACATAAATACAAAAAAATTGTGTGACAACTTGCTTTTCATTGGAACCACTTCCCAATTCTTGCACACACACAAAAAATTGAAATAACAGGGAAACAACCCAATTAACTCCCTCCACATTCCATGTGCACTATAGTATCCTAGTGATTGCATCGCAAAAATACACCTGCAATTATACCATCTTGTGCTATTTCCTAGCATTACCAGTGCATATTAGGGTTCCATAGTCACATTTGTGAAAATACATGCATGCATGCATTTAATTGAGAGGGGAGGAGAGTAAATAAAATGGCCTCGCAATTCCATATTCTTCAAGTGCTGCCTCGCAAAACTTCCATCTTCATTTTTTATTTCTTTTTGATTTTTGACTTTCTTCCCGCGGCTGCAAGGCATGGCATGGCTGGATCTTCTTCTTCGCACCTTGCCTTGCAGCCGCATGCCCAGCCTCTCCTTGCCATGAGCCATGCACAGCCGCATGCACAACCAGGGCATGGCTGTGCATGCTTTCTTCTTCTATAAAAATAGGGTGGCTCCTTCTTTGCAAAGAGCCTGGTCCCCAGCCAACAAAAAAACACTCTGCAGACCTTCTTCTCCAGGCCACCGTCCCCTTCCCTCTCCCTCCATACGCAGGCCCTCCTCCTCTGAGGAGACACTCTGCGGTAGGAGTCTCTCACTGTGGTGTACACCCACCACAGTGAGACCACCACCGCCCAGCTCATCAAAGAGCCGGTGGGCATGGTGGTCTTCTCTTCCATGATTCAACGTCCAAAGCCACTCCCTCCATTGCCACAAAGCTTCAAGCTTTGAAGCTCAACCGGCCACCGCATGCCCCTGCAGCAGCCGGCCAAACTCCACTGTGCACGCCAGCAGTGTGGTGGTCTGCTCTTCCCTAACTTCTTCATTTCCAGTACTTCTGCCATTGCTGCAGGCTTCAAGGTCTGAAGCTCCGCAGCAGCAGCAGCAAGGCGACAGCAGGCGTGCAGCCCACTGCGCGCCTGCACGCAGGCCACCGCCTCTTCGTGCAGACACCGCTTCCCGCTTCTTTGTGCAAACACCGCTTCTCCCCGCAGCCCAGCCGGTGCAGACGTTCTTCCACACGCGCCGAGCCAGTCGCAAGCCACCCGCACTCACGGCACCGGTTGTAGGCGGTTGCGCGGCTCGCCAGACCACTGTAGCCACTGTTCGCGCATTTCTGCAGAACACTGTGGCTACAGTGGGGTGACCGGTGAGTTTCTCACTTATCCAGTCAACCGATGCGCTGCAACCGACCTTCAGCTACCCGCGCATCTCGCCCCGAGTCCCCTCCAGTGCCCGCCCGCACGTCTACGTGCCCCCTTGTCGCCCGTACCCACTCGCATCGCCCGCTCCCTTAGCCCGCATACATCTGCGTGCGCCCTCTCTAGCTCTTCACGCAGCGCGGTGCACTGCGGCCTCTCCTCTCCCCGCTCTCACTCCCACCCAGCGTGCCCCTCTCAGCATGCATACGTGCCTGTGCGTGCGCGTGAAACCTCCAGACATCGGCCCTGAGCACGTAGACGACTTAACCCTCCAGACTTTGCACCAGCAGCGCTCTCTCTCTCACAGCACTCTCTCCCTCTTTCTCTGCAGAAACACATACACACACACTCACACTCTCGCACACACACACTCTCATCTATACACTATTATATATATATACATATATATATTTATATCTATATGTATTTATATACATATATATATATATAAATATATATACTTATATCTATAAATATAGTTGTATCTATATACTTAGTGTATTAGCGTACATACATATATATATCTATGTACTTATATATATATACATATATACTTACATATATACATACATTTATATACATACATATATATATATATATACATATATCTATATATATATATATTATTACCAATATAACTAAGTATAAGCATAGATACATATATATATACATATACATATATACACACCTACATACATATATACATATCCATCTATATAACTATATATACATAGATATATATATATATATATATATACATATCTATCTACATATATCTATATATACATATATTACTATATACATACACACACATATATATACATCTATATAGTATTATATACATACATATACATACATACATACATACATATATATATATATATACATATACATATATCTATCCATACATATAGTTACATACATATATATATATATATACATTTATACATATATATATACATATAAATACATATCTACCTATATATTTACAACCATATATACATATAGATATATTTACATATATACATATATATGTATATATATATATTTTCACATTACTTACCATACGTGGTATTGCGGGAATATCTGTACCAGTTGCTGATATTCCCTGATACACGCATACAAAAAGCGTGTTTGCATTCATCTTTGACCAATCCACCTTACACGCGACACTTCGTCCTGTTGGTTGCATCTTTCTAGACGATGACCGACTTGACACCGTGCTACACTCTGTCTCCACCTCCACCCCCACCCCTTTATACATATATATATACTATATTTACTTTATTTTTGTTTCTCTTTCCTGCCGATAAAAAGATAAAAAAATATATAAAAGAGAAAAGATAATCCTTGACTTGCAGGTACTCCGTCTTGCGAATAGTAAGACCCATTTTGGAACCTTGATTTGGCTCAAAGCCAAGAACCTAATTTTGAGGGTGTGCCTCAAGGACAAGAATTATCAGAAAAAAATATAAATAGAAAAAACACCAAAAACACAATAAACAAACGGAAGAGATTCGTTGTAGGAAAGGCGTAGAAACTTGACTTCTAACCCCACTTCCCTGAGTTCGACCCTGGGCCTAAAAGTGACCAAGATAAAATCAAGTAGGCCAGGTAAAAAAAAAAAATTTTGTAAAGAGATGGTTAGGCTCGATTTAAGTTAACCACTATACACACTTCAACGATAAAATCACCATATTAACACACCTAAACGGGTCCGACCACCATCTTTTCTGGCGCCGTTACCGGGGAAGTGCGCCTTCAAGTAAGTTTTTATTCCATTCCTTTCATTTTTTCTCTTCTCTCTTCACGGGTGTCTCTGCTTTTGGTGTGCAGGTAAACTTGTTGCAAGAAGGCAAGGAGATGAAGTCAGAGACGTGGGCAGATCCAAGGTGGAAACGAGAGCGTGAAGACGCCGACACCGCACTGGAGCTCCGCACACGTTGTTGCACAAGTAGGTCTTTCTTTCTTAGCAACCTAGGTTAACTTGTCACCTTAATAAAAAAAAAAAACTAAAAACTAGAAAAACTTCTTGGGATCTCTTGGGGCAAGTGGATTAAAATTCACTTGTTTAATTGATTGCCTTTACTCCCACTGCCCTCGGATTTCCTGCCTTACTTTGCATAGCGAAAATCCAAGAATCTTGATTCTTGAATTTTTCGCCGTGTGAAGTATTCTTTGAGGCAAACATAAAAAGATTGATTGCACCCCTCTTTGCCTCACTTATCTGCAAATTCGAGATCACATTTTTTGGTGGGGAGACTTGGAATTGAGTTGATTCCAACCCCACCACGACTTTTCACTTGCCTAAGATTTGATCTCGAATATTTCAACCCCAATAAATTTATTTTCTTTATCTTTTGGTTGAGCCCTGTGTGTGGAAATCTTTTTGGTGATTGGGAGCACTTGAATTAAATTGCTTTGGCTCCCTTTCACACTAATTTAAAGCTGATTCGTGCATCCACACATAGAAATCTCCATTTAGGGAAGCCCATTGCATTTTAGCATGCATTAACCAATTGACAATGAAGAAGGGTTTGTTGGGCTTAGAAGAAAACTTATATTCTTGCAAGACCCAGAGATTAGTTGAATTGGTATTTCAGCGAAATCCTAAAATCCATACTACTTAAGGCTGAACTCTAAAAACCATTCACCAATTAAAAACTTCAATTCAGGGAGATTCCCCGTTGCATGCTTGTTTTACACACTCTGAAAAATCAATCACTTGGGCATTACCCGTAAACAACACCCTTCACATTCCAAAAGCACTTGATCCTAAGCCTCTAACTAAAATTGGTAGTAACTTGACCCTTATGAAGGATTGGAGGTCTAACTACCTGCGTGTAGTGCCTACGTGCTGGTGAGGGTTCCCGCGTGCTATCAGGTGTCTAAGACTGGGGCAAACAGCCTTTCAATCTGGCCCGGTGGTTCTACGGTGCTCGCATTCGGTTCCGTAGTTCGTGATAGTAGGTAACTTAGATCTTTAGGTCTAAGGGCACACTGTAGAGGTTAGGAATTTGATTGAATTGATTTGTCATCAAGTGTACCTTTGCGGTGTCATTTCTCTCATCTCTTGTCCCTTCTTATCCCCCTAATTCTTCCTGCGGTAGTGCATGTTTGGGAGGCGGTCACAAAACCCTGAACTGTGTGAATTGCCTGATAAATCTAGAAAAGAAGCCGAATCGTCCTCCTCCTCCACAAACATGGCTGCACGCCCACCCCCAAATCCCGAGGGAGGAAACCGCCCTCAGAACCCGCCAGGTGGTGGAGCCTTAGATCCCATAACCCTCCTCAAAGCCCAAATGGAAATGTATAATGAGCAAATTGAAGCCATTCGGGAAACATTGGAGGAAATGCAGAACCCACCCGAACGGGAGGAGCCTAGGTCTCTTAGCTCCTATTAGAATCCCGCTGCTACAGAGACCATAGGACAAATTCGGGTCCCCATGGGCGGGGACGACTTTGAAATAAAATCGTTCATAATTGGCCTAATAAATTTTCACTTCCATGGTCTTGCAGGTGAAGATCCTTTTCTCCACTTGGAAGACTTAACCCGATTGGCTGAAACTGTTAAACCTAGAAATATCGGGTTACCTATAGTCCTCATGAAAATGTTCCTTTTTTCATTGCGGGATAAAGCGTCGCAGTGGTTACGCACCCTTGGGAGAACCATCCACTCTTGGGAAGAGATGCGAACAGCGTTTCTCAAGAAGTTCTTCCCAATCGGGCGAACCAATGCACTTCGCCGTGCTATCACTTCATTTACGCAACAAAATGGCGAACAATTTCATGAGGCATGGGAGAGGTATAATGACCTCCTCAGGAAGTGTCCGCACCACGGTCTGCCTAAGTGGCATATAGCCCAGATTTTCTACTATGGGCTAAATGAGACTTTGAAGCAGATTGCAGACGCTTGCTGCTGAGGGAATTTTATGAATAAAGACGAGAATGGAGCATTCGAATTATTTGAAAATATGAGTGAAAACTCAATGAACAATGCCTCCATTGTCGCCTTTAATCGTACCAGCCTGCCCCGAAATGTCCACGAAGTTGACACAGGACCCTCCCATTCATCCACTGATCTCAGCTTTACCGCACAGAAATTGGATGAAGTCTCCGTCGTGCACAAGAAGCTGGACGAGCTTCTGGCCAACCCCCCCGCTCTATGGAAAACACCCCCACTTCACCACTTCGTCACAATCCAAATTCTTCCAATACCAGGCTTATCCCGAGAAACCCCGTAAGACCTTCCTTACTGAGTGTCGCATCGAGCGACTCGGTAAGTCATGTGGATTTGGCTTCTACGAGCCAATATTTTGACACGGAGGACCAAGCCTCCGTGTGCTCGGACACATACTTACATGCGGACGCATCTTCTGGCATAGATGCTTACGCCCTGGGGAACAACCCATTCTCTGCCACTTATAACCCAGGGTGGCGAAATAATCCGAACCTTGCATGGTCCAACAACCCGCAGTGCCAAAACCTCGCTGGTGGACCAATGCGACCGTCCGCACCTGTCATCCCAAGGGCCCAGTCTAATCCTATGGCGAATCTGCCATCAGGCCCTTGCGTACCGTAAGCAGAACACGCATCAAGTCCTCTTGATAAATTGATGCGAATGATGTCGGAAATGTCAAAGCGCCATGAAGAGAACATGACCTCTCTTCAACACCAATTGGCACAATAGAATGCTGAGATCAGTCAACTATGCATGGCGACTCAATCTCAGGGCACTCTTCCCACCCAACCTGTTCCCAACACACGAAATTTCGTACCCCGTGGTCTTCAACCACAGGTACGACCTTCTCAGGGGCAGGTTAATTAGATTCTACAATCTCCGAGCATTCCACCAGGATTTCAAGCTAATCCCGTTGCAGCACCGCACTCTTATGTCCCCATTGTGAACCCTCCTTTGCCATATGATCCCACTGGACCTGCATCATCCAATGATATCACTATGAGGAGCGGTAAGTAGACCGTCGATCCACCTCGAACTGATCCTGGCCCGTCTTCTTCGTCGCCCTCTCATTCGAGATGCGCACCGCATTCGTGAGAGGACGATACGCCCAAATTGGTGCCAGAATCAGTTCCATTCCATGAGGCTCTACTGAGGGAGCCAAAAGGCAAGAAGAAAGATATGCAGGCCTTTGATAACCTGCGTAATTTATTTAGGGATGTAGAAATCAAGGTACCCCTGCTCAAGGCTATCAACCACATACCTACTGTCGCACGATTTTTCAAAGACTACAACACCCAGGCGACAGTCAAAGAAAACTAAGAATCCAGTGGTTCTCTCACCTCATGCGAGTTGTGGTATATTGTCAAACCTACCACCGAAGTAGAAAGATCCGGGCACACCGTTGATTTCCTGTAACATCCAAGGATGCAATTTTAACCATGCCCTACTTGATCTAGGATCTTCCATCAATCTTATACCAACCATCATGCTAGAAAAATTTTCCTTGGGAAATCTGAAACCCACCCCTGTCACGTTACAGTTGGCAGATCGTTCTATCAAAATCCCGAAGGGTGTCATGGAAGACGTGGTGGTTAGGGTCAACAGTCTCTGTTTTCCTGTTGACTTTCTTGTTTTAGATATGGAAGTTCCTAGTTCACTTTCTGATTGTCCGATCATCCTCAGTCGACCTTTCTTGGCCACAGCCCGTGCCCTTATCGACTGCGAGTCGAGCTGTATTGAGATTGCCGTTGGATCTGAAAAGCTCAAGCTTAACATCTTCAAGGTAGCCAAGAACTTTGATTGCGATTGTATCGAGGATGACACGTCTGACGAGGACATGGCCGTCAGCGCGTGTATTGGACTAATTGGGACTTATTCTGACTGTTGTGGATTACCTGTAAACATTGATGACTGCCTGGCCAACACATTTTGTGACGTTCCCCCATCGCTCCCTTGTCCCGTACCTTCTCCTGACCAGACTTCTGACGAGGTTTTCTCCGCTTCCCATACCTCGTGGCCTGAGTCATATCCGGGCTACTCACTGCTGATCCACACTCTTGAAGACCGGATTGCCCTTTCTTTCCTGCCAAATCAGGCGGATTTGCATCTCCACATTGGGACCTTGAGCCCATATCCTACTCACTGGGGCTATTCCCTTTTGGATCCATCTATCCAAGAAGCCCCTCTTCTTGGCCAATCTGAGGGCCAATTTCTTCCTCCTAACTTGTTTTCTGATCCGCCTGGGACACTCTCGTCCCAGGAAATGCCAGACCTTTCACCATCCACCATCACTTTTCATGCCATTATCACGATCACTTCACTTTTCACTTCACCACCCACAATCCACCCACCCTACCACCCTGCTGTATACCCTGCACCTCAACTCTCGTTACCCAATCTTTCGTCCTTTCTCTACCTTTCCCTGCATGCATATGAGGACATAGCATCATTTGGCATGGGGGGGTGGATAGGCATCCATAGGATCTGGGTATTTTATGGTATCATGCAGTTTCCACCTATTTATAAATATGTAAGAAAAAAAATATATATAATAATAATAAATGGTGTTTAGTAATGATCTGAAAGCTGAAACAAAAATACAATAAGTGTTTATGGATATTCAACCTCTATTTTGAAGACTTTCCAGGCCACAGAAGCTTGATTCGCTCAGGCTCGGCTTAATTCACTTGAGCATTGACAAGAAAGATCGGAATCTTTCCCAACTAAGGACGTATTCTTGTACCTGAGACACCAGTACAGGATCCGTTGGTTTGCTTCTACTCGAGAGCGTAAGTAAACTTGGTTCACACTACACATACCAAGAAAGACTAGGTGAACATAAGATCCAACCCTAGTGTTCATTAGGGAAGGTGGAGTCCTTACCTGTGCGCGCAGGTAGACTTTTTATCCCAGGCTTTAGTCTTGTGTTTAGGAGAAACTCTTTCCACCAAAAAGAAACTCTCCCACCAAAAAGAAAAGTGTGCTCCTCTAAATAATGTTGTAAGAGATATATTGACATGTGTTTCAAAAAAAAAAGATGCAAATAAGTCAGTATATCTCACAAATGTCTGTAAAGTCGTCCCCTACAAAAATTCTCTAGAGCAAGTTACAAATACCCTGTTGAGCCACAAATGTCAGAAAATGGGAGTTGTATTTTCCGTCATCTTTTTAAGAGTCAATCCGAAGACATGAGCTGAAACTGGGACCAACCTTTACTTAAAAATTCATGAAACCCTGGGCTTGAGTCTTAATATTCATCTGGTCAGTCTTAATCCTTCACTAAGCACAAGCCATAATCTCTTGAGCTCTCGAGTATGGCAAAAACCTCCTGGGTCCTAGAAATCGTACTTAAGGTTTAAATATCAAGAGTCTTGGTTAGTCGAGAGATGATCTATGTCATGTGAGACTTAAAGTATTGGTAGTCTTATCTGCAACTGGTTCTCACAATATCCAACAATAAACACACCTATGTCGCCTCAGAAGAAAATCTTCAACTAAAGATCATTTCTAAATACAATACAAAAAATGTTTTGCTAGGGACTAGCAAAAGATAGGCATGGGGGTATGATTGCATCACAAAAATACACCTGCAATTGTGCCATCTTGTGCTATTTCCTAGCATTACCAGTGCATATTAGGGTTCCATAGTCGCATTTGTGAAAATACATGCATGCATGGATTTAATTGAGAGGGGAGGAGAGTAAATAAAATGGCCTCACAATTCACGTATTCTTCAAGTGCTGCCTCGCAAAACTTCCATCTTCATTTTTTATTTCTTTTTGATTTTTGACTTTCTTCCCGTGGCTGCAAGGCATGTCATGGCTAGATCTTCTTCTTCGCACCTTGCCCTGCAGCCACATGCCCAGTCTCTCCCTGCCATGAGGCATGCACAGCCGCATGCATAGCCAAGGCATGGTTGTGCATGCTTTCTTCTTCTATAAAAATAGGGTGGCTCCTTCTTTACAAAGATCCTGGTCCCCAGCCAACAAAAAAAACTCTGCAGACCTTCTTCCCCAAGCCACCGTCCCCTTCCATCTCCCTCCATACGCAGGCCCTCCACCTTTGAGGAGACACTCTGCAGGCAGGAGTCTCTCACTGTGGTGTACACACACCACAGTGAGACCACCACCGCCCAGCTCATTAAAGAGCCGGTGGGCGTGGTGGTCTTCTCTTTCGTATTTCAACATCCAAAGCCACTCCCGCCATTGCCACAAAGCTTCAAGCTTTGAAGCTCAACCGGCCACCGCACGCCCCTGCAGCAGTTGGCCAAACTCCACCGTGCATGCCAGCAGCGTGGTGGTCTACGCTTCCCTGACTTCTTCGTTTCCAGCACTTCCGCCATTGCCGCAGGCTTCAATGTTTGAAGATTCGCGGCAGCAGTAGCAACAAGGTGGAAGCAGGTGCGTAGGCCACCGCGCTCCCGCACGCAGGCCACCGTGCGCGCCTGCAGGCTGCCCTCGCCTCTCGCTTCTTCGTGCAAACACCGCTTCTCCTCGCAGCCCAGCCGGCACAGACCTTCTTCCGCACGCGCTGAGCCAGCCGCAAGCCACCCGCACTCACGGCACTGGTCGCAGGCAATTGCACGGCTCGCCCGGCCACTGTAGCCACTGTTCACACGTTTCTGCGGAACACTGTGGCTATAGTGGGGTGACCGATGAGTTTCTCACTTATCCGGTTACCCGACGCGCCGCAACCGACCTTTGCCCACGCGCGCGTCTTGCCCCGAGTCCGCTCTAGCGCCCGCCCTCGCATCTGCGTGCTCCCGCGTCGCCCTCACCTGCCTGCGCCACCCGCTCCCTTCGCCCGTGTACGTCTGCGTGCCCCCGCTCCAGCTCTTCACGCAGCGCGGTGCGCTGCGGCCTCTCCTTTCCCCATGCTCACTCGCTCCCAGCGTGCCCCTCTCAACGCACATACGCGCGTGCGCGTGAAACCTCCAGACGTCGACCCTGAGTGCGTAGACGACTTAACCCTCCAGACTTCACTCCAGTAGCGCCCTCTCTCTCTTTGTCTCTCTCACAGCACTCTCTTCCTCTCTCTCTGCAGAAACACATACACACACACTCACACTCTCGCACACACACACTCTCACCTATACACTATTATATATATAAATATATATATTTATATCTATATATATTTATATACATATATATATCTATATAAATATATATATATACTTATATCTATACATATAGTAGTATCTATATACTTAAAGTATTAGCATACATACATATATATATATATACATATATCTATATATATATATTATTACCTATATAACTAAGTATAAGTATAGATACATAAATATATACATATACATATACATATATACACACCTACATACATACATACATATATATATATATAAATATACATACATACATATATACATATCCATCTATATAACTATATATACATATCTACCTACATATATCTATGCATACATATATTACTATATACATACACACATATATATATATACATCTATATAGTATTATATACATACATATATATACATATATATATATATCTATACATATATCTATCCATACATATAGTTACATACATATATATATACATATAACTACATATATACCTATCTATTTAGAACCATATATACATATATATATATTTTTTCACATTACTTACCATATGAGGTATTGCGGGAATATCTTCACCAGTTGCTGATATTCCCCGATACAGGCGTACAAAAAGCATGTTCGCATTCATCTTCCACCAATCCACCTTACATGTGGCACTTCATCCTGTTGGTTGTGTCTTTCTAGACGACGACCGACTCGACACCATGCTACACTCCGTCTCCGCCTCCACCCGCACCCCTTTATACATATATATACTATATTTACTTTATTTCTATTTCTCTTTCCTGCCAATAAAAGATAAAAAGATATATAAAAGAGAAAAGATAATCCTTGACTTGCAGGTACTCCATCTTGCGAATAGCAAGACCCGTTTGATTTGGCTCAAAGCCAAGAACCTAATTTTGAGGGTGTGCCTCAAGGACAAGAATTATCAGAAAAAAATCTAAATAGAAAAAACACCAAAAACACAATAAACGAATGGAAGAGATTCGTTGTAGGAAAGGCATAGAAACTTGACTTATAACCCCACTTCCCTGAGTTCAACCCTAGGCCTAAAAGTGACCAAGATAAAATCAAGTAGGCCAGGTAAAAAAAAAAATTTGTAAAGAGATGGTTAGGCTCGATTTAGCTTAACCACTATACACACTTTAAAGATAAAATCACCATATTAACACACCTAACCGGGTCCGACCACCACCTAGACCTAACTAAAATTCGTAGCAATTTGACCCCTAAGGCTTCATCAACTTAGGCTTGCTATATAGGTCTTAAGTTTTCTTTAGTTAATACCAATTCTATCATCTATATTTGGTGTTTAGGCTGAGGGGCCGTGTCAAATGACCAAGCGTGGGTTTGCACAAGCACCTGGGGCTTTCCCTGGGAAATGTTTGGGCCCAAACCTCCCCTTAAGCAACTTGGCTAGATTTGTTGACAGAACAGGTATTCAATATTGATCATTTATTTCCTACGGAGACCAAGTCTTAGGTTTATTGTTAGGGAGTCGCACTTAAGTTAGGTCTAGCTTTGTTTGTTTGAATTGCACACTTTCTCTCATCTCTTTCTCTTCTCCTCCCCTCCAATTCTTCCCAAACAGTGCATGCACAGGCGACGGTCCCAAAATCCACATCTTGAGGGACCATCTGATTTCGCCTCCCACAGCAGAAAATCATTATTTTCTTCCCCCTCCTCTTCTAAAAAAATGGAAAACCTATGAAGCCGACAAAAAAATTCTGCTTCCACCTCTAACCCGTCAGTAGACCCACAAGCTGACTTCACCCTTCCTCACCTCCCTAACTTGGAGCAACTAGAAATACCAGCAGGGCTAGGTGGCCCTCCAATTATAACTCAAAATCCAAATCCCTTTGCATTAATGGTCGACCATTTGGTTCGACTACAACAAAATCAAGAAGATTTAGCTAGGACTGTCACGAACCTAGCTAACCAAGGACAAAATCCACCACCCCGCCAACAGCCTATCGTTCCTCTTAAGGGTTTCTATGATCCTTCCAATTATGAAGAAAGACCAGTGGTGGTCATACCACAAGGGGATTTCAAGATCAAACTAGCCATTCTAAACCTTATCAAACATTTTCATGGTCTTCCAAGAGAGGACCCTTTTTGTCATCTCGAGGAATTAATTGTCCTATCTCAAACCACTCGTTCCCTTAATGTGCAGGAAGACATGTGGTTAATGAGACTTTTTCCTCTCTCTTAAAGACAAAGCCTCTCATTGGTTTAGAATGGTTGGGCACCCTATTACCACCTGCCCCCAATTAAAAAGCGCTTTTCTAAAAAAAAATTTTCCGATCGGTCGAATGAATGCATTAAGAAGATCCATAACGACCTTTCAACAGAAAATTGGTGAACCCCTCTGAAATGGTGTGGGATAACCGGGTTTTATTGTTATAACGTTGTAGTATAGCCAGTTATTACCAACATTTCAAATATATAAATTTTTTACTCGGAAAATAAAAGAGTTCCCGAGGTCGAACTCAGGGAGCAAGTTGTATTCTAGAGATATACATATTTCTTTTACAAAATAAAGAAAGAGAGAGGGAAAGAATTTGTTGTTCTCTTTGTTTTCTCCTCGTGATGTTCTTCTTTCTTTCTTTCTTCAGATCTCCTACTTCTTCTTTGTTCTGCAGAGGTGATGCTCCTCTTTCTTTCTTCAGATCTCCTTCTTCTTCTTCCTTGGTTTCTGTCTTGGCCTCTCTTCTTCTTTTTCTGCAGTCTCTTTTGTGAAGGTTTCTTCTTCCTTGGCTCTGCTGTACTTCTTCTCTGCAGCCTTTCCTCTTCTTCTACCTTGCTCAGCCTCTTCTTTAGAGTTTCTTCTTGTTTCTCCTCCCTGCGGCTAAGTGTCAGCTTCTTTTCTTTTTCAGCCAGGGACGTCACCCCTCCTTTGTTCTTTTCCCTTCAGGCCGTCGTCTGATTTCCAAATCAGACGACTTAACTACCTGTTGCTACAGTCAGCTTCCTTCTTCTTCCACGGGTCTTCTTCTTCGCCTGTGCCTGCACACTTCAGAGTTTTTCGTCAGAGGCAAAACCTATTCTACCCTCCCCCCCCCGCTTCTCTCTCTCTCTCTGAAACCACTCTTGGGAAAGCTCTCCCAGAGCTGCCGGGTAACCGGGTTCGGGTCAGGCCCGGGTCCAGGCCCACCGGCGTGCGTGGTGGGCGAGGAGTGCAGGTCAGTCTTAAGTCGGGTCGGGTCGAGTCAGGTCCGCGGGGCGTGAGCGCGGACGAGACCGGGTAACCGGGCGGGTGAAGGAGACCTCACCCCGTGTGCTGAGGCAGTAAGCCTCCAGCACTTTTGCATCTTATATCGCTGCGCCTCTTCAGGCTTTTCCGAGGTGGGACTAAATGTCCCACCTCAATTGCGCGCCCGCAGCGGGGAAATCAGCGGGAGATTGCGGCGTCACGCGAAGCTTTCTGCCTTAGCTGCGAGCCTGGTGTTTTGCCAAAACGCCTCGCAAGGCCTGGGAGTTGAATCTGGGCGTGGCGCTGAGCGTGGCGCACCTGTAGCTGCAGGCGGAAGCAGTTCCTCCTGCGCGGCAATGGCGGCGGAGGTCGGGTGGTCTGTTCACAAGAAAATGGCCTCTCGGCCTAATCAGAAAGTGCCAGGAGCTTCGCCAGGGTGCGGCGAAGCTCGTGTGGGTGGTGGCGAGGCGCGGGGCGGCGTGCGAGGGCTGCCCTAGGTCGGACTGTGGGTCGGAGGATGGGTCTGTTCGGTGGGGTTGCAGAGGGTGATGTGGGGGAAGTGGCAGGGCGGGGGTTGATCAGGGTGAGGAGGCAGAGGTCCTGCGGTGGTCGGCGAGCCGTGTGGGTTGCTGAGGTGATGGGAGCGGCTCGCCGGAGGGTGGCCGGAGACGAAGGGGGTGACGATGGTCAGGGTCGGTCGAGGGCTTAATTGAATAAATTGAAAGCGGGGAAAGAAAGAGGAGAAGAAGGGGAGTAGCTCTAGCTTACTTGCAGGGACGAAGGGGGAGGAACAGGGCGACAGTCGTATCGACTGTCGCCGGAGAAGACGATGCTCAGGGAAAGGGGCAGCGGCGAGCAGAGAGCCGGAGAGGCGCCAGCTGGGTACGGCGTGGCGCGGGAAGAGCAGGGGAGGAAGTCTCTGCTGCTGGTATTGCGGCAGAGCGGAGAGGTGGAGGGGGAGGAACCGCCGGAGCTGGTGAGCGTCTGCCGGAGAGAGAAGAGAGGAAAGTTGGGGATTTTCTCCGTCAGATCCAGGCTGCCCCGGTCGGTGGAGCAACGGGGGGTATTTATAGGGATCAAACAGGGAGGAAGGCGGAGGGAGACGACGTGTCTCCCTCGCCGGAGGATGGCCGGAAACAAGAACCCATACCGTCCGTGCGTTCGCACGGCCGGTATGGTGGGTTACAACGACCAGGGGGGTGTCCCTGCGACGGCTGACGACGCAGGGCACCCCCAGTTTACTTGCCAGGTCCCCCACCTCACCCTGCGCGGCGCCATGCTCCGCGCAAGGTCGCCGGAGCATGGTGCTGGCAGATTTTGCAGGGGGGACCTGATTGCAAAGAACGAAGGAGAGTTAGGGGCCAAAATGCGAGGGTTCAAAAGTTGAGGGCCAAAGAGTAAATATATGAGGACCAAAGTGTAAAGTCGGTCAAGGAGGTTTCTTCTTAGGCTCAAGTTTTTATACATGACTAATTAGGACCTAAGGAATCTGATGGTGAATTTCATTTCCATATTAAACCTTGTTTGACCGGTCAATTTACGCAAAAACCCAAATTAAGTTATTAATTGGGCATGGTTCTCAATGTAGGTCAAAAAGGGTTCTGAAGGCCAAATTGAAGGTTCTAAACCCTGGAGATTATTTTTCTATGAATTTTAGAGGATTTATTCTATTTTTACTTTGCCTCGAACCTTGTGAATTGAAGTGGGTTATTTTAGGGTTACAGATTATCATTTAGTTTCTTGGAATTGCTGTAGCCCTTGCTAGATCATTTCATCCCACTCTTATTCTTATTAAGCTGCTTTGACCTATGTTTGGGCCCTGAATTACCCTGTATGCAGATTATACTGGTAAAATTGCATTTTTACCCCTTATGACTTGTTTTCTTCTCAAACTCAGGATTCTCTGAGTTAAGCCTTTCCTTGAGATATGTAGGAGCTTTTATCCTTTGTATTAGGTCAAAATGAGCTAGTTATGGCTCATGATGAGGTTCTCATCACCCTCCACGAAGCCTAGGATAGATTTCAGGAACTTCTAAGAAGTTGCCCCCACCATGAAATTCCACAATGGCAGTTAGTGCAGATCTTCTATCATGGATTAGAAGATCAATTGAAACGATTTGTGGATGCCTCATGTGGGGGAAATTTTCTTAACAAAGACACCGAAAGTGCCTATCTCCTCTTTGAAGAAATGAGTGAAAACTCATTTAACATGACTTCAATGGACACTTTTGGCAGATCACAAAACCCCAAATACGAAGTCCATGAAATTGATTCTAAACCCACCTCTATTCTAGTCACTCAAGATGATCTATATACGTTAGCTCAACGACTGGACCAGATGCAAATTGACCGAAAGAAAATGGAAGAAAAGCTCATAAATAGACAAGCTCCACACGTTCACTCTCCACACACTAACCCCCCACACATTCTCCAAAGAGAAAATCTATACAACATTGATGCCACATCTGCTGGCCAGCAATTTTCGATTGATTTTCTGCAAGATTTGACGGGGAATTTTGATCAAAATATTTTTGATCCCACCTCGGAAAATATTTATGCTCTTCAGGAGTAATTTAGAAACCCCTCCAACACTTCCAATCAAAACTGGAAGACTGACTCGAATCACTCCTGGAAAAACCCGAACCCGGTTCCTTTTCCCAAATAAAACTATTTTGGGAATTATGGGCAACCTATGTATCAACATGGACCATCCCAGGACGATATTAATAATTAGGTCATGAAAACTCTGCAAGGAATGCAAACTCAAATAACAGAAGTAACCTGCATGATTACCAACTTGCAACACCAAGTTAAGGTTACTCCTGATCACTGACCTATTGGGAATTTACCTTCCCAACCCTTGCCCAACCCAAATAATCAAAGGAATCAGTTCCAAGGTGGATATCCCAGTCAGCCCATTCAACTAGCACCTTAGCATCCACCGGGTTTCAATAACAATCAGGCTTCCCGTCCTCATCCTAGAAACAACCAGACTGCAAATGCAGTTACTTTGAGGAATGAGAAAACCACTCACAATCCCCTGCCTGTTAAAGAAACCCACTTTAATGAAACACATATTAACTCTTCCCCATCTCCCCCTCCTATTGTTCAAGAACCAATTAATGCAAAACAGGGAAACCCTACTCCATTTCCACAAGCCCTCCACTCTTCAAATAAGAAAAAGAAGAAATCTGAGCCCACTGAGAAGAAATTAATGGATTTATTTGGGCAAGTAGAAATTAATATCCCTCTCCTAGATGCCATTAAATACATCCCTGCCTATGCAAAATTCCTAAAAGATTTATGTACTCCGAAAAGGCTGCCTAGAAATTTAGGAAAGGTAACCCTTCCAGAGACAATCAGCTCAGTTGTGCAGAGTCGACTGCCTATTAAGAGAAAAGATCCTGGTGCCCCTCTAGTTCAAGTTATCATTAATGATATCTCATTTGATTGCACTTTGTTGGATCTTGGTGCCTCAATTAATCTTATCCTGTTTTTGAGGAATTTAAGATCGGTGAATTAAAGCCTGTTGAGGTTACTATCCAATTAGCCGACCGATCTACAATTAAACCAAGGGGAATTATTGAGGATGTTCTTGTTCGGGTCAAAAATTGTCTATTTGCAGTAGACTTTTTAGTCCTGGACATAGAGGTACCAGAAGCACTAAAGTTTGCCCCCGTTATTCTTGGAAGACCATTCTTAGCCACTGCCCACGGAAATATTGATTGTGATTCTGGAAAGATGAAGATCATGTGTGGTAGTGAATCTATAACCCTAGACGTTTTTCAAGCTTCTAAGCAGTTCCAAGAACCAGATTTCTGTAATGATTCAGATTCAGAAATAGAAAACATTGTGGAGGAAACTTTGACAATTTCCCATTTAGGTTCCTGTTTTGCCATCAATACGATTCCTAAACAATCCACTTCTTCTCACCCTTCCATCCTTACCACACGTCCAGCTAACCTTCCAACTAACCCTTTCACTCTCACCTCACCACTAACCCACAAAGCAGAAACTCTTTTGGAGCCAGGCCCACAATTGGAATTAAAACCTTTGCCTGACCCCGTTAAATATGTCTTCTTGGGTCCTAATCAGACCCTGCCCCTGATTATAAATTCTGGACTTACCAGGGCACAAGAGCACAAACTTCTCCAGGTTTTGAGTAAATATCAAAAAGCTATAGGCTGGACCCTTTCTGATCTTAAGGGTATTCATCCGTCCTATTGTACACATCGTATATATTTAAAGGATGATTCACGCTTCTCCCACCAACCACAAAGGCGCTTGAACCCAATTATGCTGGAGGTGGTAAAAAAGGAGATTATTAAGTGGCTAGATGTTGATATCATCTACCCCATTTCTGACAGCTCCTAGGTTAGTCCAACACAAGTTGTGCCCAAAAAGGCTGGACTAACAGTTGTCACTAATGATAATGGGGAGAATGTAGCCACTCGAACCACTTCTTCTTGGCCCGTGTGTATTGATTACCAAAAATTAAACATCGCCACCAAGAAGGACCATTTCTCACTCCCCTTTATTGATCAAATCTTGGAGCGGTTAGCCAGACGAGATTTTTACTATTTTCTGGATGGTTCTTCTGGCTATAATCAGGTAGCGGTTCATCTTAAGGACCAAGACAAAACAACTTTCACCTGCCCCTTCGGAACCTTTGCTTTCCGAATGATGCTCTTCGATCTTTGCAATGCACCTGTGACTTTTCAAAGGTGTATGCTTGCAATTTTTTCAGACCTGGTAGGTGGATGTTTAGAAGTCTTTATGGATGACTTCTCTATTTTTGGAGATTCTTTTGACCATTGTCTTAAAAACCTTGAAAGAACTCTCCAAAAATGCATACAAGTTAATCTGATCCTCAGTTGGGAAAAAAGTCATTTCATGGTCCAAGAAGGTATTGTCTTGGGCCATGTTATTTCAAAACATGGAATCGTGGTAGATAAAGAAAAAATAGATGCTATATCTAAACTCCCACCACCCACTACAGTTAAACAGATCATATCCTTTTTTGGTCATGTGGGCTTCTACCGTCAATTTATCCAAAATTTTTCCCAAATCTCCAAGCCCTTAAGTTAGCTTCTCACTAAAGACCAGCCATTTGATTTTAATGATAAGTGCCTAGAGAGTTTTTTGAGGTTGAAGAAAGCAGTTACTGAGGCACCACCATTGCAGGGACTTGATTGGAATAGTCCCTTTGAATTAATGACAGATGCATCAGATTTTGCTGTAGGGGCCGTTATAGGGCAAAAAATTGGCAAGAAGCCCGTTGTGATCTATTATGCTAGAAAAACTCTTGATGATGCACAACAGAATTACACGGTTACTGAAAAGGAACTTCTTGCCATTGTATTTGCCTTAGAAAAATTTAGATCTTATTTGTTGGGGTCACATGTTACTATATATACCGACCACTCATCAATTAAATATTTGTTGACAAAGAAAGATGCGAAACCCCACCTTATCCGTTGGATTCTACTGCTCCAGGAATTTGACCTATAAATCAAGGATAAGGCGGGATCGCACAATATAGTGGCCAACCATCTCTCTCATCTTATGATGAATGACATAATGACCCCACCAGATCAATTCCCTGATGAAAGCATTTTAGCTGCTACAACCCTCCCTTGGTTTGCGCCCATCGCAAACTATTTAGCAACAGAACGAATCCTCGCTGATTGGCCAAAAACAAAATGGGATAAGTTCTTTGCTGATATTAAATATTATTTTTGGGAGGAGCCCGACCTTTTCCTCATTTGTGCCGATCAGGTCATTTGACGATGTGTACCCGATTCTGAAATCCAAGATATTTTGACACATTGTCACTCAATGGCCTGTGGTGGACATTTTTCAGGCAAGAAAACTGCAGCTAAAATCCTTAATGCAAGTTTTTATTGGCCCAGCTTGCACAAAGATGCTCATGACTTTGTTCGGTCCTGTGTGAGTTGCCAAAGCATTGGCAACATGACTCGGAAGGATATGATGCCCCTTAATCCTATTTTAGAGGTTGAAATTTTTAATGTTTGGGGCATCGACTTCATGGGACCGTTCATCAACTCTGGCGGGTATTTATATATATTAGTCGCAGTTGACTATGTTTCTAAATGGATAGAAGCAATACCCACCCACGCTAGTGATCAACGTGTGGTTGTCGAATTTCTTAAGAAAAATATTTTATCAAGATTCGGCATACTAAAATCCATTATCAGTGACGGAGGCTCACATTTCACCCACTCACAATTCCGTCACCTTCTTTCTAAATATGGGGTTAATGATAAAATTTCCATACATTATCACCCCCAAACAAATGGCTAGGCTGAAGTTTCTAACCAGGAAATTAAAAATATTTTACAAAAGACGGTTAGGCCCGACGGTAAAGATTGGGCCACCAAATTGGACGATGTTTTATGGGCCTATCGTACCACTTTTAAAACCCACTCGGCATGTCTCCCTTTCGTCTGATTTTTGGGAAGGCATGCCATCTCCCAGTAGAGCTAGAACATAGGGATTTTTGGGCAATAAAACAACTCAACATGGATTTATCTGACACCGGTATCCATAGAAAATTACAATTAACTGAATTGGAAGAATTACGTAATTTTTCCTATGAAAATGCGAGGATTTATAATGACTGAACAAAGAAATTTCACGATAAATATATTGTTCGAAAACACTTTGACGTTCATCAACGCGTTTGGCTTTTCAATGTGTGATTATGTCTTTTTCCTGGAAAATTAAAATCTAAATGGACTGGCCCCTTTATTGTCCATAAAACATATCCATACGGCGCTGTTGATCTTTTTGATCAAAAAACTAATTCGACCTTTCAAGTCAACGGCCAACGTTTAAATCTCTATTTTGATCATATGCCTAATATTCCATCTGAATCTTTTAATTTTACTGAGCTAGCCACCCTTGATCACTAATGCACACTACGCTCAGCTGAATGGCGTAAAAGATAGCACTGGATGGGAGGTAACCCATCATTTCTTTTCCTGCTTTCCTTTTTTCTTCTTCTTTCAAGTTTTGACCATCCTAAAATCGACTATTCTTTATTAAGGTGATCCCTTTTCCCTCCTAATGCATGAGGACATGGCATATCTTAAGCATGGGGGGTGTTTTTAAAATTTTACGATAGATTTAGGATTTTCAAAACCTAAAAACATGCATTTTTCTTTAGTTATTTTATTTTCTTGCTTGCATACCCAAAAAAATAATAAAAATGTTGAAAACTTTTTGAGGAAAAATTTTTTAAATCGGGACTAAGGTTGAAAAAAATTCACTTTTGGGTACAATGGGATTTAATCTTTAACAAACTAGGGATAAGGATGCGAATCTGACCATTAGAATTTCAGGGTCTATTTTTAGACTAGATCAGATATCCTTCTCTAAAATTTCACCTAAACTCATGATAGTTCAGGTGACTTGATCCTATTTTGTAATGTGGAAAGTATTTGGCTTAGTCTCTGATTCAAAAACTTGCATTTCTTGAGGAACTTCTTGTGTCAATTTTCACACACAAGCCAACACTTAAAAATAACTAAAAATTGGAAAAACTCCCTTGTTTGGACTTAGTAAAAGTCTGAAGCAGATCATTGGTTTGAGTTCCCACCGCCGAGAAGGAGGACAATGTCTCCTTTGAGGATGCGATGTCAACATGTTACCGCCTCGACGTTGCTCCATATCTATATTTCATATCTTTAGACGAAGTATTAAAGCACATTTTAGCAACTCAAGTGTCTTGGACGGTGCTCTACCTATAGTGTCAGAGAAAGAGCTTGAGTTTGCTTGGAGCGCCCCTTTACACCGCATTGTGTTTTGGGGTTGTGAGCTCCTAGGTGGTGTCATGGACAATGCTATCCCGAAGTACTGGTGCCAGAGCCCCCTTGAGGATTGGTAATGGGAATGATGATACTGACACATCTGTTATAAGACTAAGCTAAAAATAAGCATGGGGGAGAAGAAAAATAATAAAAAATAAATTAACACGCCCTTATAAGTGTTGGCTTTTCACAGGCACAGACAAAAGGTTTTAAAGGATTTTGCAAGTTGCGAATTAGATTCATGAGCCAGAAAAATCCTAGAAACAAAAATTTCAAGTCATCTGAATTAACAAGGGGTTAATTTGTGAATTTTCTGAAGGATATATTGATCCCGTTTTGTCAAATGGTTGGATCCGAAACAAATCCCGATGTTTATCTTTAACAAATCCCATACCTCCGGTGTTTAGATCAACCAAGGTCCCTTAATCTATTTCTCCTCAAAAGTAGAAAAAAATTAGATTTCCCAAAAATTCCATTTTCCAAAAAAATTGAAGTTTTGCTAAGAGACTAGTAAAAGATAAGCATGGGGGTGTCATAAACGCCAGTTTATCATCATTCTTATGCATTAAAACAAACCTAGCTCTTAGGATTTTACTCCGCAATCGGGTTTTTGGGCGGTAATTAGGCATTAATTAGGTTAGGCATGCATTGCATTTTCTTTTGTTGTTTTAATATGTTTTTGTGAGTGTTAGGGATGAACAAGATATATAGATCCCTAAAACCCTAGCACTCAAGAAGGCAAATGGTGAAGGAGGAGCTCAGACTAGCTGGAACTCAACTTGATCCAACTCACCACAGATGGAACCTAGCTCACTTGAACTAGGGTTAGCTCATTCCAGCTCCATTCAGCTAATCTCAGCTGAATGGAAGCTTAAGAGAGTTCATCTTAGCTCACCCTAGCTCAAGTCTGCTTATTTCCAGCTCAACCTAGTTGAGTCTAGCTCATTTTAGCTCCCACAGGTCCACAGGGAGCTCTAGCCAGCTTAGCTGAGTTAACTGGAGTTCACCCCAGCTTAGATCCAGCTACATCCAACTCCACTCAACTCCAGCTAGCTGAAGAAGAACTCATCCCAACTTAGGAAGCTCAAGTCCAGCTTCCAGGGACCCAACTTAGCCCAAGCTAATTGAGCTAAGCTACCTTAGCTGTCTCAACCAGCTTAATCCTCCCCGGGAGCACCAAACCCAGCTCACCTCAGCTCTATTCAATAGAAGCTAGCTCACTTTAGCTTGGCTTAGTAGCTAGCAAAGAACTAGCAAGCTAAGCCAGCTGGAGTAGCCCCATGGTTACCTCTTCAGCAGCTGCCAGCTCCACTTCAGCTCCAAACTCTTCAGAACCAGCTCCTCCCTCCAAACCCTAGCTCCAACACCTCCTCCCCTACTCCACCATTAGCTAAGCTAGCTTAGCTTAGCTTAGCTATGCTCCAGCTTCCTTGGCTTGTACCACCCAAAAACCCTACCTAACAACTCCCCCAACTAGCTCCACCTAAGCTCCACATAAGCTAAACCTACTTGGCGCCAACCTAGCCTACCCACCACCTCCAAAAGACACCTAAAAGTGGCGCCAAAACCACCCTAACTACCCCCTTTTTTGTGCCACTTTTAACTCCAAAAACCCCCTTCATCTCCACCACACATCTCCCCTTAAACCCATCTCCACCATCCAAATAATCCCACCTTCTAGAATCCTCAAAGTTGGTGCCAACCCATGGCATCTCTCCATGGTCGGTGCCACTTTTAGGTGCCCCTTGACCAACCCTAACTACCCCCCTTACACCCCTTAGGTGGCGCCAGCCATCCTTAACCCTAGGATCAACTAACCACCTCCATCTTCCCATCTTAGCCCTCCATTTCAAGAATCACCTTAACACCCCATCCTACCCTATAAAAAAAACTTCCCACCACCATTCAAACCATCCTTGGCTAGCAAATTCACTCTCATACTCTACCTAGAGCCCACGCCAAAGAGAGAAGAAGAAGAAGAAGAAGATTAGGGGGATATTTTGTCCCTTTGGTGCCTTCCCCTCTTCCCTTCTCTCTTGAGCCCACACCTGCCAAAGGTGGAGCCAGGCAAGGAAGATCTTTGGAGGAGATCTTGAAGGTGGTCCATGCCACCTTGGAGGAAAATTTGAGGGTGGTGCACGCCCACCCTTGGAGGAGAGCATTGAAGGTGGTAGCATCCACCTTGGAGGAGCTCTCAAGGAAGGAGAAGAAGGAGGCCCTCTTTTCAAGCCAAGGAGCAGCTAGGCTTGGAGCAAGAAGACTCCCTTCTTCACCAATTTTGCAAGAGGATTTGTGTTTCTTTTATTGCTTTTAGATTTTTTTTTTCATTTCTATTAGAAGCATTCCTCTACTTATCTTTGAAAAGAACACAAATATCCCCTTAATCTTCTTCTTCTTCTTCTTCTTCTCTCTTGGGGATGGGCTCTAGGTAGAGTATGAAAGTGAATTTGCTAGCCAAAGGAGGAGCCAGGCAAGGAAGATCTTTGGAGGAGATCTTGAAGGTGGTCGACACCTCCTTGAAGGAGAATTTGAGGGTGGTGCACGCCCACCCCTTGGAGGAGAGCATTGAAGGTGGTAGCATCCACCTTGGAGGAGCTCTCAAGGAAGGAGAAGAAGGAGGCCCTCTTTTCAAGCCAAGGAGTAGCTAGGCTTGGAGCAAGAAGACTCCCTTTTTCACCAAATTTTTCAAGAGGATTTGTGTTTCTTTTATTGCTTTTAGATTTTTTCATTTTTAGTAGAAGCGTTCCTCTACTTGTCTTTGAAAAAAAACACAAATTCTAGTTAATCAAGTTGCCTTCTTTTTAATTTCCTATTGCAATTGTTACTTTTGTTCTAGTGCTTATTCTACTTGCACTCCCTAATTACTCTAGGCCTCCACTTGCCTAGAGTGAGCTTAGGTAGTGGACATTTCAATCTCTTAAGTTTTAGCTTAGCATTTTAGGTGTTAACACTTTTCGTCACAATTCGCACTTTGTAGGTATTATTTCAAAACACAAAAAAATATATATATTTAAAATATCAAAAAGAAAGTTGAGATTTATTTTTAGCAAGAGAATTGAATTGCAATTTTTGCCTCCTTGGACGACCCTAGATACTCCCCTATCTAGGATATAAATTTAAAAGTGTATGCAAATTCGTGTGTTACAACGACATTAAAAACCTGCTTTTACAAATCACGCGATTCTTCGCATCAGGCATCACCTTCCCTAATTGTAATTTCAGTATCATCACTAACTGATGCAAAGCTAGCAATCATCTTGGCGACCATCCCTCTAGATCTCAAATGCAGAGGCGATCCTTTGATCGCAAGGGTCACCCTCCTAGTATCCATTCTCTGAGGGGGCCGATCTAGAAGTGCCCCATCAAAGGGAGAGACCAACCTCCACAGCACACTAATGTTCTCAAAGGTACTTGAGTGAAAGTGTAGCCTTTCCACATCTATTTTCCCCAAATAGAAAATAACAAAATGGGTCTAAGATAGCACTGTAACCTTCTAGCCTGATGAAACAAGGGATAGAGAACTCACCAGTTGATGGAGCCTCTCAATAAATGGATTGCCAATGATAACTTCGCCGATCAAAGCGCCCCTCAGCATAATCTCCGCAGACACAATATCCTCTGAGAATGGAATCTCCACATCGATCGTGTGACCACCTAGCACCGGAGGTAGGGGTAGCCAGGGCTCCTTTAGAACCTCCTGTTTGGGGCGTAGAGGGTTTGTCTTCATGCGCTGCAGCCTCACCCTTGTGCACGAATCATGTTTCTGACCATCTCCCCCATATGCCAAACAAACAAGGAGATTTCTACACACCGCAGCCATATGCCCTCTTCATCTGCATCTACAATACAAAACCTCTCCGTTTGTCCTCTTCCAACCCTCTCTTAGAACGAATCTAGTTTTCCTACCTTCGTAGGACTACGATCTCCTCTCCCTCCTCCAATTTCTCGGTCTCCATATTTTCCAATCACCCTCATCCCCAGCCCTAGTCGCACCCTCACCTTCTTCTCCCATCGCCCGTCACCACACATTCTCTCTCTCCATCGGTATTAGTGTATTGATGAGCCTCAAAAAATAATACCCATTGTCTAATTGATATAGTTAACACTAATAATTGTAGAGTCATCACCAATCCACCTCTTTAGTCTAGCTGGGTGATCCTTAGGAGGTTGGTTCACTTATTGATTTCTTATTTATCTGGTTCCCAAGTCTTAGGTTTCACTAAAGAGTCAATCTTAAGATAGATTAGGCTTGGTTGTTTGTTTTGCACACTTTCGCTCATCTATCTCTTCTCCTCCCCTCGTCTTTCAAGTGCATGCATGGGCGAAGGTCCTAGAACCCACATCTCGAGGGACCATTTGATTTTTCCCCACGCATAAAAAAATCTTTATTTTCATCTTCTCCATCACATCATTCCTATGAATTAAACATTCTGCTTCCATCTCCCAACCCAAACCTAACTTCCAAAACCCATTAGCTGACCCATAAGCTAACTTTCCCATTCCTAACCTCCCATGCTTGGAGCAACCACAAAACCAAGAGCAACTAGGTGGCTCTTAAAATCAAAATGTAAATCCCCTAACCCTTATGGTTGACCAATTGGTTCGACTTCAACAAAATCAACAGCAGTTGGCTATGATAGTCATGAACCTAGCCAACCAAAGACCGGGTCAGCCACTCAAGGAACCTCTTGTACCTCTTAAGGATTTCTATGATCCTTCCAATTATGAAGGGAGACCTAGAGTGGTTATACCCCAAGGGATTTTGAGATTAAACCCACCATTCTGAACCTAATCAAACATTTTCATGGTCTTCCAAGAGAGGACCCCTTTTGCCACCTCGAGGAGCTGACTGTCCTCGCTTAAACCACCCGTTCCCACAATGTGCAGAAAGAGGTGTGGCTTATGAGACTATTTCCTCTCTCTTTGAAAGATAAAGCTGAGAATGCTAGGAATGTTGTGTGGATCGCAATTAAATACTAGAGGGGAGGGGTGAATAGTATTGCTTAAAAAATGTATGCACAGATCAAAAAATAAAGCACCAAGAATACAAGCACAGAGTACACTTGATTTATAGTGGGAACCCGATCTAGGTGAAAACCACTACCTAAGCCTCCCATCTTAGGATTTTTCCGACTAGGCAATGCTAGTTAATCCACTAAATCATACCACTTGAATGAGGGTGGCACAACCTTTTGCAATACACTTCCCTTTTATCCTGAAGAGAAGCAAAAATAACAACATGGATCTTCCAAAGAGACTTGGAATCCACAAATCAAAGCAACAAAATAGTATAACAAGAAAATGAATTCTATGGGACCTCAATAAATGATCAAATTGACTTTTCACAGAGGTTCGAGGTATCGTGCTTTTGAAGAATGTAAAGAACGAGGTGCGAAAGCCTTTGGAAATAAGCACGAGATGCTCTATTTTTGAATTGTATTTCTCTTTGAAAAGTTGTAAAGGAATGGGCTACGTGCAACCTCTATTTATAAAAAATGTTTTGCTTGAATAGTAAATTATATTGGTCGATCAATTAAGGTTAATTGGTCAATCAAAAGGCAATTTGGTCGATCAATAAAAAAGGTTGGTCGATCAGTGATTGATCGATCAATTAGCTTGGTTGGTTGATCAAGAGGATTTTTCTCAACTTCCTAAAATGGGCTGATTTGATCAGTCAATTAATTTGGTTGGTCGATCAAGGTGATTTAGTTGATCAATTATCTAGTTTGGTCGATCAATAATCCTAAAAGTTTGGTTTTGAAAAGATGCACAAAAAAATTGTATTTGAGTTTTATTTGAGGTTCCTTACAATAATGTCCTAGACTCAAATAAATGTGAAGAGATGCACATCAACAACTATCTTCTCTTATCTTGAAAGATGCTTTGTTACTTTAATATGTGATAGTCTTGAAATGTTAGTCTAGCAATAAACATAATTTTGGTGTATCAAAACATAGGTGGTTATATTCTCCCCCTGTTTTATGACAACAAAATTATAATTATGATATTGGAAAGTAGTTTTGCATAAAATCTTACCCTTTTTGTTTTAGCAAAGAGTAAAACATGTTTCTTGTGATTTTACATTTAACTCCCCCTTAAACAAGTAATTCAAGCATCATAAATGCCATGAAATATAAGAGAGCTAAAGAAAAATAGAAGAACTGAGAGAGATAATTTTCATGCATAAATAAACAGTCTAGATAAGCAGTGCATAGAATGTTCTGAGAAGAATAAATTTATACATGCCAAGATAGAGATAAAAACAAAATATAATATCTAATCATCGAATGATGCCATGAAGGCATCCATAGTGCTCTGAAGATTAGTGTCCAACTCGAGGTCCAGTGAATTTGATCTCTCAAAAGATGTAGGTTGACCAAGGCAAAGGCGTTGCTGAGTTGATGAATGTGGTGTCGAATGTCTGGATGCCCTACGAGGAGGAGAAATCTATTGGTCAGCTGGTCTTGCTGATGCTGATGGTGCTACTAGTGATGCTGAAGTAGGTGGAGGTGCTGAAGACATGGTAGTCGAACAATGAGGTTGAGGAGGTCTGTAAAGCTGCTGCTGAATGCTATGAACTGACTCTCCAAGTCTGTCCAAAAACTGACTCTGAGCATTCAGGTAATCTGATACTTGATGCCCATGCCTCATCATAACCATGTCAGTCTCCCACTGCCTATGCATCGTCAAAGAAATGCTAGTGGTCACATCCTGAATAGTGACGAAGTCTCTACCTGAAATCTTCCTGTCCAAGAGGCTCCAATCATGGTGGTAGAAGGAAGGTGATGGTCGCACTAGAGGCGGACATGTCGCAATGAAGTGCATGCACTTGTGAGGACCGGTGCACGGTTGACCCACGCATGAAGATGGCTTGTGTGAGGAGGTCGGCGGCGGTGGCGACGTTGGTTGGTCAGACGGTGAAGAGAGAAGTGGGGTCGGGTGTGTTTTGAGAAGTGGGGACCAAAGGATTTTGCATAGTATAAAAAAAAAGATGTATGGGGTAGAAAAATGAGGTGTTGTATAGAGAATGTGATTAGTAAAGTAGGTAAATGCACTTAAGGCAACTAATCACATAGGTTAGAAACGATAAAAGAGATTGCAAAAGCGAAACGAGGACAAGAGATCGCAATCTTCGAAAAGAGAAACCGCCAGTTTTGGTTGATCAAAAATGGTTTTTGGTCAATCAAAATGAGAAGTGATCGAGAAAAGGAAATAATTGGTCGATTAGAGTTTGAAAGTTTGGAGGGAAAATTTCTGCTCGAACAGATTGGTCGATCAAAAGTCAAAGTTGTGGAGGGAAATTTCCCACTAGGTAAATTTAAGTTTTGGTCGATCAACCAAGAGTATTGATAGATCAAATGTTGGTCGATCAATTTTTGAAAATTAATCGATCAAAACAGTAAAAGAGTCATTTATTAAGCTAATTAATTAAGCTCTTTTATTCTAAATAATCCTAGTGAATGGCAAATTTGTTTAAACCTTTCTTTTGGTAATGGTTTCATGAATATATCAGCTAGTTGATTTTTTGTGTTAACAAATTGTAAATTGATATCCCCTTTTAAGACATAATCTCTAAGAAAGTGGTGTCTAACATCTATATGTTTGGTCCTAGAGTGTTGTACTAGATTCTTGGATAGGTTAATAGCACTTGTGTTGTCACACAAAATCTTGTTATTCTTATACTATAAACCAAAGTCTTGTAATGTTTGTTTCATCCACAATAGTTGTGAACAAGCTAACGATGTTGCTACATATTTTGTTTCAGTTGTGGATAGTGATACAATATTTTATTTTCTAGAGAACCAAGAGACGAGGGAATTTCTGAGAAATTGACAAGTTCCACTAGTACTCTTACTGTTTGTGAAACTACCTACATAGTCATCATCACAAAAGGAATATAATTCCAATGTGTCTGACTTCAAATAAAAAAGTCCTAAGTCTTGTGTGTTGTTTAGATATCTAAGTATTCTTTTAACAACATGTAGATGTGATTCCTTAGGGTTTACTTGAAAGTGAGCACACAAACAAGTACCAAAAAGAATGTTAGGTCTACTTGCAGTTAAATATAATAGGGATCCTATCATGCTTCTGTATAGTTTTTGATCTATTGATATACCTGTGTCATCAGTTTTCAATTGAGTAGAAGCTACCTTTGGTGTTTCTTTACCTATGACTTTATCCATCAAGAATTTCTTCAGTATCACTGCTATGTATTTTGTTTGAGATATGAAGATTCCAGAGGATATATGATCAATTTGAAGGCCTAGGAAGAACTTGAGTTCTCCCATCATGCTCATCTCAAATTGGTCTTGCATTACCTTTGCAAAGTCTTGGCAAAGTAGATCATTAGTAGTACTGAAAATGATATCATTTACATAAATTTGAATTACTAAGAGATCATTTTCTTTTCTTTTGGTAAATAAGGTTGGATCTATTTGACCAATTTTTAAAATCATTGTCTATTAAATATGATTTTAATCTATCATACCAAGCTCGTGGAGCTTGTTTTAGACCATATAATTCTTTGTTTAATTTGTATACGTGTTCTGGATGATTTGGATCTTCAAAACCTAGAGGTTGTTTAACAAAAACTTCCTCCTTGATGAATCCATTTAGAAAGACACTTTTGACATCCATTTGGAAGAATTTGAATTCCATATGGGCTGCAAAAGCTAGCAACATTTTAATAGATTCTAGTCGAGCAACAAGTGCACATGTTTCATCAAAATCTATTCCTTATTCTTGATTGTATCCTTGAGCCACAAGTCTAGCTTTATTTCTAACTGCATTTCCTGATTCATCAAGTTTGTTCCTGAAAACCCACTTAGTTCCTGACGTGCCGTAGTGCGTGTGTGTTAAGAGGTGTCATTATAGTTGCACTTGATACGTCAGTTTTAAAAGAAGTAAACGGAGGTGAGTCCGAGTGTCGGTCTCAGGGAGGCATGGAAATTGGATTTTGTTTACCACTTGTTGTCACGAAAAAGGCGGAGTTTTGCTTGCAAAAGAGACGGTTTTGAAAAGCGAGAGATAGAGAGAGAGTTTAGGGTTAGAAAGCTCTTGGTTTTGATCATGCACTTTAAACAGAAATTAAAATGGCGACTAAAAGGAAAATAATTTCATTAAACATGCATTCATAGTTCATGGTTTACAACATTAAATACATGCTTCAACAAAAGTAAATGAAAGCTTAAAAGAGAGAGAGAGAGAGGTAGAGAGAGAGTGGAGAGCGACGAGGCAGCCACGGTGGTGGAGGAGGCTCTGTCGGCGGGTCGTCATCTCCGACGATTACAAGAGTGCCTAAAACTAGCTAGGAGAGGAGTGGAGTAGTTGCAAGTGGGAGAGTATGCCTTGAATGGTGATAGAAGGGGGTTTAAATAGAGTTAAGGGCTTCCTAAAAGAAGAATGTGCTTTAGCGACATCCAGAACATCGCTAAAACCGCTTCCAGATACGTCGGTGAAGCCCTCCTGCCGCCGGTCAGCTGGCCGCCCCGCTCTCTCTCCATGCGCGATCCGTGGACGTTGAACGAGAGCCGTCCGATCAAAGATCGGACGGCTGAGATCCTCCCGCGCCCGCGCTGAGATCGTGCCTCGGGCGCGCGTGCGCGCGCGCATTTTCGCCCGGCATGCGCGCGCGCGTGGGCTCTCGGGAGCTGTCATCGCGCCGCGTGGAGCGATCCTGGCCGCCCGCTGCTGATCGGGTGGCCCAATTTTGCCCCGCCCTTCGCTCGCGCTTGATTTCTGCTCCGCGTGATTCGAACGTGCGTCGCTGCGATGCGGGCGTGCGCGCTAGCCGTTGCACCACGCCCGCGCTTTGTCGCGGCGACCGCAAGCGTGCGCGCGGATCTCGATCGTTCGATCAAAGATCAACGGTCGAGATTCATCCTTGGCTGGCTTGAGGGCGTGCTAGCGGTGGGGGGGGGGCGACGTGGCACTTTCTGGGCCGTTGATCTGCAGATCAACGGTCAGAATTTCTTGGGCCCATTGTGGGAGCTTCGGATGTCGGATTTGGCCGATCTTGAGTCCGTTGGACTCCGTTCGTCATTCTGAATCCATCCGTGCGGTTCGATTGCTCATCTGGGGCCTGCTTTGACACATGCTTTACACAAATGGCCATTAATGCAGTTTATAAGCAATCTTGGTACTTAATGCATGCAATGCTCCTATTCTACTTTATGTTGTGCCTTTTATTCTAAAGATGGGCCATATTCAACCTAATTACTACCCCCTTGCGTGGTGTTATCAGTTCCTATGATGGTTTGTGATTCAGGCTTTGAAACAAGTTCCCATACCTGATTTTTCTTAAATTGATTTAGCTCATCTTCCATAGCAATAATCCAACAGTTGTCCGAGAAAGCTTCTTTAACATTTTTAGGTTCTAATTGAGAAACAAAGGCTGTAAAGGCTAGTGTGTTAAGGGAATATCTGGCTTGAACTCCTTTTGACAAATCTCCTATTACCAGTTCTTTAGGATGATCTTTCACAAAAGAGATATATTTGGGTAGTTCATTAGAAACATTCACTTCTGGAATGTTCGATGGATCAGGTACTAATTCATCATCATCAAACATAGAAGATTTAGGTTGAACTACTGTTTCATCAAATGATACATGCATGGTTTCCTCAACAATAGAATTCTTTTTATTAAAGACCCTGTAGGCTTTACTTCTAGTTGAATAACCTAAGAAAATCCCTTCCGAGCTTTTAGCATCGAACTTATCAAGATTATCTTTAGTGTTAAGTATAAAACATCGACATCTGAAAATCTTGAAGTAAGAAATTCTAGGTGTTCTCCCATGATAAAGTTCAAAAGTTGTCTTCTTTAGAATTGGTCTGATCAAGCTTCTATTTTGGATATAGCAAGCAGTGTTTACAGCCTCAGGCCAAAAATATCGAGACAACTTTGACTCGCACAGTATTGTGTGGGCACACTCTTGAAAAGTCCTATTTTTCCTCTCAACTGCACCATTCTTGAGGTACAGCTCTATGGAAGGCAAACTCATGTTTGATTCTATATTGATCACAAAAATTGGAAAATGATTCATTTTCAAATTCTCCACCATGATCACTTCTGATCCTAATTACCTCAGATCCTTTCTCAATCTATAATCTTCTAACTAGTTTGCTAAAGGCATCTATGGTTATGTCTTTACTTTTTAAGAAGGATACCCAAGTAAACCTAGAGAGGTCGTCAATTATGACTAAACAGTATCTGCACTCGCTTAGGCTTTCAGATTTAGTTGGTCCGAATAAGTCTAAGTGAAGTAGCTCCAGGGGTTGAGAAGTGCTAACCATCCTTTTTGGTCTAAATGAATTTTTGGTTTGTTTACCAACTTGATAAGAATTGCAAACTTTGCTTTTCTTGAAATTGTTCTTTGGTAGTCCATTGACAAGTTCATGTTTCACAAGTTTACTAATGTTGTCCATGTGAACATGACATAGTTGTTTATGCCAAAGTGTTGCTTATTTGTCAGATACGACTAGATATTCAAGACTATCATATTTGTCGAAGTTTATAGTGTAAATGTCTTTATCTATGTCCTTTAAGAATAATTTGTTTTGTTTCTTTGTTACGAATTTTAAAACCTTTTGATGTGAATGTGATTTTATGTCCTTTATCACATATTTGGTTTACACTTAATGAATTATGTTTTAAACCTTTAACTAAATGCACATTATCAAAAGAGGTAGAAGAGGTACCAATTTAGCTAATACCAATAATACAGCCCTTGTGGTTGTTCCCAAACGTGACCATACCACCTTCTTGTCGGTTAAGCTGCAGGACTAGGTCTTCCTCACCGGTCATTGGCTTGGAACAGCCGTTGTCCATTATCCACCTTCCTTTTTCTCTTTCCTATCATTGGTTTGTGATTGTGAGGCTTTGTTTGATAAAGTGGCTTCAATGTTCCATTGATTTGTTGGAAAGTCCACTTCTTATAGTCTATAGAACCTACAAAACAAGAATGCAAAATACTTTTTGGTACCCATTTTTGTTTGGGTCCACGATGGTTAGTTCCCATTGCCTGCTTTGGCAAGCTACCTTTCTCTTTGTTCTAGTTGGAACTAGATGCTTCATGGTTATTTTATGGTATATAGCCTAACCCAAATTTTGTGGTGCTCTGGGTTTGTGTTCCTAATAGTTATACAAGTTTCTACTTTCATTTGTGAATTTATTTAGATCATTTAAGAGACTAGCAGAGTTCTCCTTCAATTTATCAATATCTACCTTTAAATTGTCTATCTGTTATTTTAATGATGTGGTTTCAATAGATAATTCTGTGTTTTGTTGAGTAAGTACCTTTTTGTGCGTTCTTTCTTCTCTTAATGCTTTAGTTAGGCTTTTATTTTATATTTTTAATGACTTAGATATGTCATGCATCTCAAAAAATGCTTCTAATAATTCATCTTGTGAAAAAGAAGTTACCTCATCTTCTAGTGCCATTAGTCCTAGAAGAGCGTCTTCTCCGGATGTTTCTTCTTCTTCTGAGTCTGATTCATCCCATGTTGGTGTGAAAGCCTTCTTCTTTCCATCTTTCGCAGTTGTAGCAGATGATTGCATCCGTCTTTGATTCTTCCTTCTTTTTCTAGCTCCTCTTATTCTTGAGGAACTTTCTAAATTTTCTGGAGAGAAGAGCTATGTCTTCCTCTTCTTCTCTGTTTGATATTCTTTAGATTCTTGATTTGCTTCAAGGGCTATGATCTACTTTCTGGTTCGTTCATCTTCTTGCTCCTTCATGTGTTGGACCTAAACTTCGTAAGCCATCAGACTTCCAATAAGATCGACCAATTTCTCGGTGGACAGATCTTTTGATTCTTGAATGGTTGTTCTCTTGGTCTCCCAATCACTGGTAAGTGAATGAAGGATCTTCCTTACCAGAGCTTCATTCTTTATGTCTTGATCTAGATTCTGTAGGGAGTTTATGATATCCATGAATCGTGTGAACATCTACTTGATAGATTCTCCCTTCATCCTGAAAAGCTAGTAATTTTGCGTTAATAAATTTGCTCTAGTTTCCTTTACCTTAGTTGTTCCTTCATGGGTGAGTTCTAGTATGCTCCAGATCTCGTATGTCATTTTGCATGCAGAGATGCAGTTGAATTCTGCTTTTGAAAGTCCGTAGAAGATTGCGTTCATTGCTTTGGCATTATGGGTTGCCATCTTCTTCTGGTCTAGTGTCACCACCACTCCTTGATTTCAGGATGAGTGTATTTGGATGCAATGACATCCCATACCTCAAAGTCCATGGATTCAAGGAAAATCTGCATCCTAGTCTTCCAATATCCATTGTTTGTTCCATCGAAAAGAGGAGGATAAACAACATATTGGCCCTCAGCATATGTGTCAACAGAAGACTTTGACATCTTTCTGGACAACTAAGCTCTGATACCAAGTGAGAATACTAGGAATGTCCTGTGGATTGCAATTAAATACTAGAGGGGAGGGGTGAATAGTATTGCTTAAAAAATGTATGCACATATCAAAAAATAAAGCACCAAGAATACAAGCACAGAGTACACCTGATTTATAGTGGAAACCCGATCTGGGTGAAAACCACTACCTAAGCCTTTCGGCTTAGGATTTTTCTGACTAGGTAACGCTAGTCAATCCACTAAACCATACCACTTGAACAAGGGTGGCACAACCTCTTACAATACACTTCCCTTTTATCCTGAAGAGAAGTGAAAACGACAATCACGGATCTTCCAAACAGACTTGGAATCCGCAAATCAAAACAACAAAATAGTATAACAAGAAAATGAATTCTATGGAACCTCAATAAATGATCAAACCGATTTTTTGTAGAGGTTCGAGGCTTCATGCTTTTGAAGAACATAAAAAATGAGGCGCAAAAGCCTTTGGAAATAAGCATGAGATGCTCTATTTTTTAATGGTATTTCTCTTTAAAAAGTTGTAAAGGAATGGGCTGCATGCAACCTCTATTTATACAAAAAGTTTTGCCTAAATAGGAAATTATATTGGTTGATCAATTAAGGTTAATTGGTCGATCAAAAGGCAATTTGGTCGATCAATTACGAAGGTTAGTCGATCACTGATTAATCAATCAATTAGCTTAGTTGGTCGAACAAGTGGATTTTTCTGAACTTCCTAAAATGGGTTGATTTGATTAGTCAATTAATTTGGTTGGTCGATCAGGGTGATTTGGTCGATCAATTATCTAGTTTGATTGATCAATAACCCTAAAAGTTTGGTTTTTAAAAGATGCACAAAAAATTCGTATTTGAGTTTTATTTGACGTTTGCTTGCGTAGCAATTGTAGGTCTTAATTGACCTAGATTAGGCTAGAACTTAGCATAAGTTAGGGTGATTCATGCACACACAAGCATTATATGCATCTCCATTGCTTTACTTTAGCTATGCATGAAATAATGTTATAATGTGCTGATTAAGTTCATTATGTCAATTGCAGGCAATAAGCTGATCAGGAGTAGGATTTGGAGTAGGATCTAAAGTTGGATCAGGAATAATGGGAGTTGTAGCAGAACTGGAGCAAAAGGCTTAGATTAGATGTAGGAATAATAATGTAAGGGAGTTAAAGGTTTGCTATTCTATTAAGTAGGAATAAAGCAGTAAAATGTGAAGAGCTTAGTTCCATCCTAGCCCTAGGATAGCCTAGAGACTTCCCCAAGCCTTAGCCACCCTTAGATTAGGTCACAACACCCTAGGAAGCCCTAAAACCCTAGTTCCAACCCTTATCTGGACATCCAGATAAGTTATAAGACGTCCAAGACCCTTAGCCAACTCCTGCACACCTCAAACCCACCTGTGCAGTGTTATTAGACGTCTAGACACTTTGTCAGACGTCCAATTTCTGCAGAATACCCAAAACAGAACCTTGATTTCCCCCTGACTCAGATTGGACATCTAGAACTGAAGTCTGGACTTCTGATTTTTGAGTATAAGTCATCTGATCACATTTTTGGACTTCTGGTACTGGTCTCTAGTCCCTGTTTTGAGATTCAAGTCTTGATCTTGGATCTCTAGCTCCCGAGACCTAATCCCAACCCCATAGGAACCTAAATTAAGGTGTCCTAACCCTAGTACATCACCTCTAGACCTACCTAAGGACCTAATTAGGTCCTCACCAAATCCAATTGACTTAGATCAAAGTCAATTACCTTCACCTAAGTCAATTGGACTCATTGAGTCCAATTGAGCTTAGATCTCAACCCACACAAGTTCAATTGGACTTGGTGAGAGTCCAGTTGACCTAAACCCAACCCAATTGAGTTATTTCACTCTCAATTAGGTTCACACTCATTCAATTAAACTTAGGTTAAGTTTAATTGCATATTCCCCTTAGCAATTAGGGTTTGTAACCTTAATTCAAGACATACACCTACCTAAACCCCTTAGGACCTAACCTAAACCTCTTACACACCTAGAGCATGACCACACACACACCCATTCACACACACACACTTCTCTAGAGTTCTCTAGAACTCTCTTGAAGTGGCACCACCTCTTGGTTGCCAAATTTAACAACCAAGAGGCATTCAAAATGAGATCCACATTTTTTGGATCTCATAAGCATATGGTCGGCCACTCTTGGACTCTCTCTCGAGAGTTCCACACCTCTCTAGAGAGAAGCCCTTGGGTCTATAAAAAGACCCAATGGGTGGCCATTTGTACCCATTCACATTATTGGAACCACTCACTTCATTGGCTCCATGCACGCCCACCTCCACTTAGGTTGGCCACTCCACCTCCACGAGCTCATCACCATAATGAAGGACACCATGCCGGGATGCTAGATCACCCCTCTCTCTCTCCAAGGGTCGGCCTAAGCTCTGTTGGCCTCCCCTTATTTGCCTCCCAACCACTCCAAGGCCATCAGGGACCACCCCAGAATGCCCTTTTGTTCTGCTAGATTAAGATTAGTAGTTTATGCTCTTCATAGTTTTACTGCTTTTTATTACTTCTTAGTAGCGTAGTTCTGATTCTCCCCCAATGATGCATGCAAAATCCCCCTGTAGATTCTTGTATGAAAACGTTTTCTGATAGCTAGATTTACCTTTTAAGCATTTATGTACAAGCTTTCCTCTACAGTTCTTGTTGCAAACAACTCTCCAATGGAATGAATGAAAATGCATTTTTTTATATATATCTCTCTATATGTTTGAAATTACCATGAGCTTAATAATTGCCATTCTTTTTGCGTAATTCAAGTTGCCTGCTTTTCAATTGTTTATCTATTTTGCAACAAGCGTGTCATTTCCTGAGAATATAGAAAATCTAACGATAGACGCATTCTCCGTAAACAGTCACCACCTCACTAGAATCGTGCACACAGAAACTCACACATTCACCTTTGTGATTTATTTAATGCATGTGCACGTAATTAGACTTCATTATAGAAGTGGTGAAATCTTAATCAGGAGATTGGAAACCGACGTGCATTTTTAAATAGAGTAGAGCAGAATAAGATCGAATTCAAACATAAAGCAAACACCTCCCGAAGACGAATGACTAGGACTCAAGTCTCATAATTTTTATAAACTTATTTTTGATGAACATTTTTATGCAACTATACTACAATTCCGACGACTTTCAAAATGCGCAAAAATGGCTTTTTGTCAAATGGCACCGTTGACGGGGAGGCAACGTCATTTTCTTTGGTTTCGATCTTTTAAACTATCACTAACAAATCTCTCTACTTTGTTTTTGATGTGTAGGACAACAAGGAAGAAAAATGGGATATGCGCACACATCGAGCACTGTAAAGAAAAAGTTAGGTGCACATCATATCCCCTTAGATTAGGTTTTTTTTTTTTAACACTAGGAGTAGATTTACTTGCTGCAGTGTCCTTTGAAAAATTTTTTTGTGAAAAGAAAAAGATTTTACTCATTTTCGTGAAAAAAAAAGAAAAATTTTGAAAAAAAAAATCTAGATTAGGTTTCCTTTTGAATTTAGGTTAGTTTGAAAAAAAGAAAAAAAAAAGATATTTTCTTTGAATCTTTTAAAAAATTCTTTGCAAAAAAAAAAAGTGCAAAAGTTTTGAAGAAAAAAAAAATATTTTTTTTGGTGGAAAGCTTAGATGTCAAACTCAAACCTCTTTAAAAGCTTTTCCACCATCTTGTGATTTTCGGCCTGATTTCAAGTTTGATTTAAAAATTCGATTGTCGAAAAACTAGTATACAAAAAATTCTGAAATTTAGGTCAAACTTTCATTTTTAAACCACCTTTCAAACGCCATCGTTCATTTGAAAAAATTTTAAGTATAAAGTTTTTAAAAATTCACGAAGTGCACAGGGGTCAGACTGACCCAGATTCAAGATTTTTTGAATTTCAGAAAGCAATTCTGAGCAATCTGCAAATAAGTTTTGAATAAAAATGGTGGTTTTTGAAAGCTGATCTAATTGGCTTTATTTTCCATATTTTTCCTGAATTTTTGAAGGTCAATTAATACTGTTTCAAAGCAAGAAACCAACCAAAGGTCAAAATTCCAGATCTGACCACCTGACGTTCAAAAATCCCTAAAGATTCGGTTGAAACAGTAAAAATTTCAAAACAATATTCTTTGGAAAGATAGTTGAAAAAGGAATCTACTTGTAAAATTTCAAGTTAATTGGATTCCAATTATTTTCAGAGGACGAACATTACTTTTTTGGTCTGCTGAAATAGAACAAACCCTAGAAGTGCATGAACCTTAGGTTGAATCTTTAGGGTTACAACTTACAGACCACACTTGGGTTAATCTAGACTTAGTCAAGTCTAGTGCTTAGCCGGTGAGCTTGGTCACCTTGTGGGCCACTCACCACAAACCCCACTGAAGAAAATGGTTAAAATTAGTTTTAAAACACGAAATCAACCCAAATTCGTTGTCATACTATTGGGTGTTTTTAACCTCTCTTGCCAAACCTGGTGACTAAGTTTGCAGGGTAGTATCAAACGACCGTGGTTTAGGGGTTAACGGAACTGGAGGCGTAAGCCAAAGGAAGAACCCTCCCCTTAGTCCCCTTGTAACCAGACTGGTTGGGTTAGCTTGAGAGGCAGGAATCACTTTCCGTCGGTTGAACGACAAATTTTTCTTCAGAAATTCAAACTTCTAACGAAAAATCTGGTCACCTGATCCATAAGGACCATTTGATTGACAGGGCCTTAGCCTTGTCCTGCTTGGCTACACCAACCTAGGGGTTGGGTGGTGTATGCAAGGAAGGAGGTCACTTAGACCTCACTTGGTTGGACCTTGGGAGCCACTCCCATGGAGGCGGGTCACCTTGCCTGGACCATCTTATCCCCCATTTCTTCCACTCCCAGAGCCACCATGGCTAATCCTGGACCTAGACCTAGATCAGGTCAGGATGTCGAGAATCTGGACCCGATGGCTCATCTAGAAGCCCGAGTAGCCGAATCCAAGGAGCGGCATCAGCAAAGCAAGGATCGCATCTTGACGGCACTTGACAGGATGCAGCACCCTCCATGAGGAGAACAACTATGGGATTTCTACGACCCAACCACATAAATCGTCGCACCTTTAGTCAGAATTCTCGCAGGCGGAGACACGTTTGAGCTCAAGCCCAATGTGATTGGGTTGATCAGCACTCATTTCTATGGGAACTCAAGCGATGATCCGTTCCAACTCCTTGAGGACTTGAGTCGACTTGTTGAAATGATTTGACCAAGGAATATCGGTCTCGGGATTGTTCTAATGAAGCTTTTCCCATTCTCTCTGAGGGACAAAGCTTCATACTAGTTCAAGACTATTAGGAAGCCAATTGGAGCCTGGCTGGAATTACGACGTGAATTCCTGCAAAAGTTATTCCCAATCGGTCGAACAAATGCAATGCGGCGTGCAATCATGACTTTCTCCCAAGGAGCTGGGGAGAAGTTACATGAAGCTTGGGACAGATTTCACGACCTTCTCCGGAAATGCCTGCATCATGGTATACCCAGATGGCACCTGGCTCAGATATTTTACCATGGGTTGGATGACACACATCGGTATCTGGCCAATGCATCTAGCGGCGGGAATTTCCTTTTGAAAGACGAGAACAACGCATTTGAGCTGTTCGAATCATTGGTAGAGAACTCGATGAATGCCGCATCCATGAACCAGTTCCAGCGACCTGGTCAGCAGCAAGTTGGTGTCCACGAGGCTTACACCTAGTCTATTCGAGCTGACATGGATATCATCGTCAAGCAGCTAGATAGAATAAACCTAATCGAGAAAAAGATTGATCAGATCAGTTAGGGTTAATCTAACTCGAGCTCTATCGTCGTAAGACCCTCCTATGCACCCCGACCCCCTCCTGCTCGAGTTAATCTACTCACTCGGGATGCATCTTCTCCGTATTTATGAGATCCCGCATATCAGGATCTCGTAAGCAATACAGATCTGGCACTTTACGACCAGGGTTACGCATCACCCGTAGATTATAATGCATATCCCCTTGACGGATATACGTCTCAGATATCTTTGACCTATGAGGACGTCAGCGCTATCCAAGGATACAGGTGTAATAACCCGTATTCAGAGACATATAACCCTGGTTGGCGCCAGCATCCAAACTTCTCCTGGTATGGTAATTCACAGAGAACATATCAAGATCCACACTACCAGAGTAGGAAATACAGGAATGCGCAAAACACATACCCTAGGCAGTAACCATTCTCGCATCAGCAGCAACCCCGCTCTTTATACCAGCCGCTGCACCAAGCTACCAACCACCCTCCCAGGTGGGTTGACCCTTCGGAGGCATTGAAAGAGCTGCAAGAATCAATGAGGAAATCAACACAAGATAGCTTGCAGATTATGAAGGCGATGGCTGATCAGATACAGACCATACAGAACATGCAGAACCAGCTGTTGCAGGAGCATAGGACTCAGGGAGCCTTGCCCTCTCAACCCATCTCGAATCCTCGATATGTGCAGAACCAAGGTGCCCTGCTTATGTTTCAGGTACGGTAGGGACAAGCACATGCCATACTACAGGCACCTCCTACACCACCCGATTACGTGCAAGGCTAGCCACCTTTGCAAAACCCTGCATATTCTTCCCCTTCCGCTCCCTTACCACCTCATGGACAGCAAGCCGATGCACATGCCGTCTCTTTGAGGAGTGAAAGGAAGACATTCGACCCACCATTTAGGCAAGCGGGTCCTGGTTTTCCCACCCTTTGCGGTAGGCGGGTTCGACTCCTTCCTCATCTCAGGAGCCACCTACGGTAGATAGGGTAAGAGGCCACTCGACCCTGAGATTCATGTCCCTTTTCCTGAGGCTCTGACATAGAATGTAGTACTGAAAAAGGACACGCGGAATTTTGAGGACCTGAAATCAATGTTCAAAGAAGTACATATTCAGGTCTCTCTCCTCGAGGCAATCGATCGCATTCCTGCTGTCGCTAGGTTCTTCAAGGACTATTGTACCCCGAAGCAACAGCCGAGAATTGAACGACAGGCGGTACTGTCAAAAGAGGCTAGCACCATGATTTCAGCCGACTTACCATCGAAAAAGAGAGACCCTGGTACCACACTCATATCCTGCTTCTTGCAGGATTCTCCATTTGATCGGGTGCTTCTAGATCTGGGTTTGTCCATCAACCTAACTCCCACTGCCATATTTGATCGATTTCGATTTGGGGAGTTGAAGCCCACCTCGGTCGCGATTCAGCTGGTTGACAGAGCAGTCAAAACACCGAGGGGGTGGTTAAGAACATGTTCGTGAAAGTCCGTGGGTTATGCTCTCCCGCAGATTTTTTCATTCTCGATATCGAAGTTCCTCCTAATCTCCGAGATGGACCAATTATTTTGGGTCGCCCATTTCTGGTGACAGCCCGAGCGAACATCAATTGTGCATCCAGGTGTATGGAGGTAGCCCTAGGCTATAAGCGACTTCGATTGGACATATTTAGGGCAGCAAAGAACTTCGACTGTGATCGAATAGAGGAGGATGGTGAAGATGAAGATTCGGCATACTGTGGTAACATTGGGCTCCTTTGTGACGACCCAATGTCTCATTCATCTACACTATCTGGGTTCTTGGACCTCCATCCACATGGGACTGAAACCACTGCACTACACATATCTCCTCGAGGATCTGACTGTTTAGGGTGTGCTTTTGGCCACAGCACCCTTGAATCCAGCCATCCTGATCTATACATTACTGAATCGCCCCTGTTGTTGCAGGAAGACATGATCACAGTTAACGGGTTTCCTGTTGACGTAGTCACAACCGATTATTTCACAGGAAGCGAATCAGTGGGAATTCACGTGCATACGGATTAGCAGATTCCCACCCTTGAGTTTGCTCCTCCCATTCCCATTTTTGACTCAGACCCACCCGTGATCAAATTGAAGCCCTTATCCACTCCACACTTTCTTATAGCTAGACTTTTTGGAGTAGGGGTGCACAATCAGTTGGTTCGCATCTCTGGACCACTGATTCTGGAAGCATACAAGCATATCTTTCTCTTGATCCTGACCGGCTCCTATGCTAGAACAGATACATTTGATTGAGTTTTCACCCAGCTGGAGGTGTTAAACTCAGCATCTATCCCATATTCCACCATCATTTATACATAACCATTTTTATATATAGCATACTTTTCTTTTAGCATATTTTCTTTCTACATATTGCATACTGACAGGTTGGCTGGTGTTGAATATAATTTTAGAAGCAATTACAGGTGATTTCTACCCATTCTCTCCCTGCAGTATTTATTTTCTTTTATATTCATGCATGAGGACATGCAAGAACTTAGGCATTGGGGGGTAGATACAACAAAACTGAAAAATTTTATGCCCACATTTAGGAAAACCTCAGAGCTACATGTAAATGTACTTTAGGACCCTAGATAAAAGAACAACCGATTCCACCTCCAATGCTCGCATTAGAGCTAGAAATCGTCCACAACAGCCACTTCCGACTCACCCGCTCACCTCTTGTTCTAAATTTAGGGCCAAGCTTAATGTAACCCGATACGGGAATTTCATGAAGTACAAATATATGAGGTTACTTGTTCATAGCATATATACATATTGCATTCATGAATAAGATTATTTTGTTAAGAGAATGCATTAGGGATTTTATCCTCTAGTTGATTCCTGTAATCTGGAATCCAATACAACTTTTCACACACACGTAGAATTTGCAATGGATTCATGGTGAAGGCTGATAAACCTCTTTAGTCTATTGAGAAGAAGCAGTGCTTCTTTTCCTGAACCCCTGGACAGTGTTTTGGGGAGTCAAGCAGATTTTCCTCCAAAAATCAACCAAATAGTGTGAGATGAGAGTAAAGTGTACTGGTGCTCTAAGATTAGTGCAAGGAATCTGGAATCCTAGATAATTAGGTGATGATACTCAGAGATAAGGCATAGTTTCACTCTCGATTCCTGCGTATGCATTTTTGTGTGAAATATTGAGAGCCACCAAATAAGGCAAATACGCGGAGAGCGAGTTTTCATAAAACTAAGGCTAAGGTGGATAGTTAAAACCATTCTTTACGGAATCCTCGGCTGAAGGAGGGTATTGATGCCAAGGTCAGAAATACACCGTCCTATCCATCTCTCCCGGTGCCGTGAGTAGGCACTTCCACCAAATAAGCCACCCAATGTTTCTTGAGTACCACCAATCCCTAATAATGCCTCCTCAATAAAGTTCATGGATGTGAAGAAAAAAAAATGATGAAAAGAAAGAAAAATTGAAAAATTAGAAAAAGAAGAAAAAGCAAAGAAAAAAAAAAGAGTGAATATTTAGTTCAGTTCATTGAGGCAATACCACTAAATAAATTTGAGATCCACCAAATATGACCTTAACCCACCTTTCTTGTGTTTCTGACTGCCCAAATACTGGCTGAGGAATTCCGACTTGGTGTTAGGGTTATGAGAACTCAACTAAAGTGTTAATGCCTAGTGAGACCACCAAATACAGGTCATATATGTGAATCTGGTGAGGTCGTGAGCTCTAAGAAAGAAAAGAAAAGAAAAAGAAAAAGAGAAAGAGAGAATGAGTACAAAGGAATCAAAAGAGAGCATAGTCTTTCTCGTCTTTCTCTGAGTTGAGTTATTTAGTAATCCGGGAATTTAGATTCTACAGTACTAGTCTCTATGTAGCACCAAGTGAGAGTGAGCCACCAAATATATAATCTTTTCCCTCAGAGATTCTCTACCTAAGCCTAAAGCTAGGGTGGAACTCATAGAATATTTTGGATAACCTGAGGGAAGAAGTCCGCCTATCTCGCTAGAATTTTTACCATGGGTCAAGTACAGGCTTTAAAGGTATATCAGTTTTTCACTCGAATCCGTTGCAAAAGCTACATAGCTGCACTTTCACGATTGTCTGGATTTCTAGAGCATAGGCTGAAAATAAAAGGAGAAAAATCGCTAGGCAAACACTTGATAAAATAATCAGTCCCTTAGGGACCCTTGCTGTAAGTAATTAGTCTTGTTTTTGCTAGGGACTAGCAAGATTTAGGCATGGGGGTATGATTGCGTAGCAATCATAGGTCTTAATTGACCTAGATTAGGCTAGAACTTAGCATAAGTTAGGGCGATTCATGCACACACAAGCATTATCTGCATCTCCATTGCTTTACTTTAGCTATGCATGAAATAATGTTATAATGTGCTGATTAAGTGCATTATGTCAATTGCAGGCAATAAACTGATCAGGAGCTGGATTTGGATCAGGAATAATGGGAGTTGTAGTAGAACTGGAGCAAAAGACTTAGATTAGATGTAGGAATAATAATGTAAGGGAGTTAGAGGTTTGCTATTCTATTAAATAGGAATAAAGCAGTAAAATGTGAAGAGCTTAGTTCCATCCTAGCCCTAGGATAGCCTAGAGACTTCCCCAAGCCTTAGCCGCCCTTAGATTAGGTCACAACACCCTAGGAAGCCCTAAAACCCTAGTTCCAACCCTTATCTGGACGTCCAGATAAGTTAGAGGACGTCTAAGACCCTTAGCTAACTCCCGCACACCTCAAACCCACCGTTGCAGTGGTATTGGACGTCTAGACACTTTGTCAGACGTCCAATTTCTGCAGAATACCCAAAACAGAACCTTGATTTCCCCCTAACTCAAATTGGACGTCCAGAACTGAAGTCTGGACTTCTGATTTTTGAGTATAAGTCGTCTGATCACATTTTCGGATGTCTAGTACTGGTCTCCGGTCCCTATTTTGAGATTCAAGTCTTGATCTTGGATCTCTAGCTCCCTAGACCTAATCCCAACCCCATAGGAACCTAAATTAAGGTGTCCTAAACCTAGTACATCACCTCTAGACCTACCTAAGGACCTAATTAGGTCCTCACCAAATGAAATTGACTTAGATCAAAGTCAATTACCTTCACCTAAGTCAATTGGACTCATTGAGTCCAATTGAGCTTAGATCTCAACCCACACAAGTTCAATTGGATTTAGTGAGAGTCCAATTGACCTAAACCCAACCTAATTGAGTTATTTCACTCTTAATTAGGTTCACACTCAATCAATTAAACTTAGGTTAAGTTTAATTGCATATTCCCCTTAGCAATTAGGGTTTGTAACCCTAATTCAAGACATACACCTACCCAAACCCCTTAGGACCTAACCTAAACCTCTTAGACACCTAGAGCACGACCACACACACACACACACACACACACCCATTCACACACACACACTTCTCTAGAGTTCTCTCAAACTCTCTTGAAGTGGTGACACCTCTTGGTTGCTAAATTTAGCAACCAAGAGGCATTCAAAATGAGATCCACATTTTTTGGATCTCATAACCATATGGCCGGCCACTCTTGGACTCTCTCTCGAGAGTTCCACACCTCTCTAGAGAGAAGCCCTTGGGTCTATAAAAAGACCCAAAGGGTGGCCATTTGCACCCATTCACATTCTTGGCACCACTCACTTCATTTGCTCCATGCACGCCCACCTCCACTTAGGTTAGCCACTCCACCTCCACGAGCTCATCACCACAATGAAGGACACCATGTCGGGATGCTGGATCACCCCTCTCTCTCTCCAAGGGTCGGCCTAAGCTCTGTTGGCCTCCCCTTATTTGCCTCCAAACCACTCCAAGACCATCAGGGACCACCCCCAAATGCCCTTTTGTTCTACTAGATTAGTAGTTTATGCTCTTCATAGTTTTACTGCATTTTATTACTGCTTAGTAGCATAGTTCTGATTCTCCCCCAATGATGCATGCAAAATCCCCTTGTAGATTCTTGTATGCAATCATTTTCTGATAGCTAGATTTACCTTTTAAGCATTTATGTACAAGCTTTCCTCTACAGTTCTTGTTGCAAACAACTCTCCAATGGAATGAATGAAAATGCATTTTTTTATATATATCTCTCTATATGTTTGAAATTACCATGAGCTTAATAATTGCCATTCTTTTTGCGTAATTCAAGTTGCCTGCTTTTCAATTGTTTATCTATTTTGCAACAAGCGTGTCATTTCCTGAGAATATAGAAAATCTAACGATGGACGCATTCTCCATAAACAGTCACCAACTCACTAGAATCTTATGCACAGAAACTCACACGTTCACCTTTGTGATTTATTTAATGCATGCGCACGTAATCAGAGTTAATAACAAAAGTGGTGAAATCTTAATCAGGAGATTGGAAACCGGCATGCATTTTTAAATCATCTAGAGCGATATAAGATCGAATTCAAAAGTAAAGCAAACACCTCCCGGAGACGAACGACCAGGACTCAAGTCTCGTAATTTTTATGAACTTGTTTTTTATGAATGTTGTTGTGCAACTATACTACGATTCTGACGACTTTCAAAACGTACGAAAATGGGTTCTGTCAACGTTCCTTGCAATAATGTTCTAGACTCAAAAAAATTTGAAAAGATGCACATCAATAACTATCTTCTCTTGTCTTGAAAGATGCTTTGATGCTTTAATCCGAGATAGTCCTGAAATGTTAGTCTAACAATAAACATAATTTTTGTGTATCAAAACAGAGGTGCTTACAAACACATCTCATTGGTTTAGAACGGCCGGGTGTCCTATCACCACCTGGCTGCAATTGAAAAGCACTTTTCTTAAGAAATTTTTTCGATAGGTCATACGAATGCTTTAAGACGATCAATTACAACCTTTCAACATAAATCTGGTGAACCTCTCCATGAGTCTTGGGAGAGATTTCAAGAATTGTTAAGGAGTTGTCCCCACCATGAAATTTCATGATGGCAGCTAGTGTAGATCTTCTATCATGGATTAAAAGATTAATTGAAATGATTCCTGGATGCTTCATGTGGGGGAAATTTCCTTAAAAAGGATGTTGAGGTGCCTACCTTCTTGTTGAAGAAATGAGTGAAAACTCATTTAATATGGCCTCAATGGATACTTTTGCTAGGACAAACAACCCAAGACTTGGAGTTAATGAAATTGACTCCAAATCGACATGTGTTCCAGTCACACAGGATGATCTACACATGATAGCGCAACAACTAGATCATCTACAAATTAACCAAAAGAAAAGCTCACTCAAAAACAAGCTCCTTACCCTAACTTCCCTCACTTTCTCAAAAGAGAATCTGCATAATATCAGTGCTACCCTTGTTGGGCAGCAATTTTCATCTCAATTTCCACAAGATCTAACTGGGCCTTTTGGTTTCATGAATCAAAATCTTTTTGACCCCACCACTAAAAACATTTCGGCTCTCTAGGAGCAATTTAGAAATTCCTCCAATTCCTACAATCAAAATTGGAGGAACAACCAAAATCCAATTCCTACAAATCCTTCCTGGAAAGCCCCAAATCTAGTTTCATTTCCTAAGAAAAATCAATTTGGGACATATGGGCAAAACATATATCAACCTGAGCCATCCCAAGAAGATATCAACACCCAGGTCATGAAAACTCTGTAGGGAACGTTGACTCAAATGACTGATGTAACGTGCATGGTTACCAATCTACAACATCAGGTAAAGGTTACTCCTGATCATAGACCTGATAGTAATCTACCATCCCAACCCATGCCCAATCCAAACAATCAATGAAACCAATATGAAGGTGGATATCTCAATCAACCTATTTACCCAGCTCCCTAACATCCACCAGGTTTCAATCAAAACCAGGCTTCCCATCCTCCTCCTAGAAACAACCACACTATAAATGCAATTACTCTGAGGAACAGGAAAACAACTCATGATTCATTGCCTGCTCAAGAAACCTACTTTAGAGAAAAATAGATGAACTCTTCTCCCTCTTCCTCTAATCCCATTCAGGAACCCGTAATTGCAAAATAGGAAAATCTCGTACCTTTCCCATGTGCCCTTCACTCTTCACACAACAAGAAAAAGAAATTTGAGCCCTTTGATAAGGAATTGATGGATCTTTTGGTGCAAGTTGAAATAAATATCGGATTGCATAGTAATCATAGGCCTTAATTCACCTGAATTAAGCCAGAACTTAGCTTAACATGAACATTCTGCATGCATACGCATCGTATTCTGCATTGTAGTTGATATATGTGTTATATGCATAAAACTAAGCTATTTGAGAGGTATCACTCATTGCAGGTAATTTGGGGTTGCAGATGACTGATCCAATCGCATGGATCTGTTCAAAATTATGATGGGAGTCCAATGCTTCCAAGATCGTATCAACCAGACTCCCATAGCACCTTAGGGAATTCACAGAAGATCAAGAGCCAAGGGGCAAATTAAAGAAGATCCAGACCTCAGATGACAAATCCAATCTCGCAGATGGATCCGGATTGACATTCGCAATCCAATGATGCAAAAATCAACTTAATCAGAGGACTATGTCATCAGATATAAGAAGAAGAAGATGAGCGGCCATGATGGTGCCATGTGGCACCATCGCAGCTACCCCCTCACTACACCCTGATAAACACCAGTTTATCATCATTCTTATGCATTGAAACAACCTAGCTCTTAGGATTTTACTCTACAAATGGGTTTTTGGGTTGCATTTAGGCATAAATTAGGTTAGGCATGCATTGCATTTTTTATTGTCTTTTTAATATGTTTTTGTGAATGTTAGGGATGTACAGATATACAGATCCCTAAAACCCTAGCACTCAAGAAGGCAAATGGTGAAGGAGAAGCTCAGACTAGCTGGAACTCAGCTCGATCCAGCTCACCACAGCTGGAACCTAGCTCACTTGAACTAGGGTTAGCTCATCCCAGCTCCATTCAGCTAATCTCAGACGAATGGCAGCTCAAGAGAATTCATCTTAGCTCACCCTAGCTCAAGTCAGCTCAGATCCAACTCAACTTAGTTGAGTCTAGCTCATCTCAGCTCCCACTAGTCCACAGGGAGCTCTAGCTAGCTTAGCTGAGTTGATATGAGTTCACCCCAGCTTAGATCCAGCTACATCCAGCTCCACTCAACTCCAGCCCACTGAAGAAGAACTCATCCCAACTCGAGAAGCTCAAGTCCAGCTCCCGGGGACTCAGCTTAGCTCAACTTAGTTGAGCTAAGCAACCTTAGCTGTCTCAACCAGCTTGATCCTCCCTGGGAGCACCAGACCTAGCTCACCTCAGCTCATCATGGTAGAAGCTAGCTTACTTTAGCTTGGCTTAGCAACTAGCAAAGAACTAGTGGTGATGGCCAACCGTGGTGCTGCTTGGTGCCTTTATGTTTATTAGAGTATAGTCGTTATAGTATAAGATGAGACAGCTACGGTTGTCATTACCATACAAAATTTTTTACTCAGAAATAGTTTTCCCGAGGTCGAACTCAGGGAGCTACTGGAATTCTAGAAGTACAAAGTTCCTCTATTGAATTACAAAAATAAGAGAGAGAGGGAGAGGTTTTTTTTGTCTTGGCTTTTTCTTCTTCTCTTCTTCTCTTTTTCTGCTCGTCTCTATCTTCTTCTTCTCTTCTTTCTTCTTTTCTTCCTTTGCCTTTCTCTCTATACTGGTCTTCTTCTTCCTTGGCTCTGTTTGCCTTCAATTCCTCTTCTTCTTATGCTTGTCTTCTATTTCTTTTCTTCTTCAATTCTTCTTTTTCTTGTCTTTATCTTCTGCAAAGTCTTCTTTTTCTTCCTTCTTCTCTTCTCTTTCTTTTCTTCTGCGGAGCCTTCTCTTTTCTTCTTCTTCTTCCTTGGTCTTCTACTTTACCTCCTCTGAAGGTTTATCCGTCGTCTGATATCGCAGTCAGACGACTTAAACGGCGGTCTGCTACAGTGCTTCCCCTCTTTTTCTTCCTTCACTGCTTCTTCTTCTTCTCTTCTTTAGGAAGCCTTCTTCTTCCTTTGCTTCTTCTTCCTTGGTCTTCTGCCTTGCTCAGCTGCAAGGCTTCTTCAGGGTTTTTTCTTCTTCTACTCCTCTTCTTTTCCTTCCTGCGGGTAAGTGTTGAGTCTGCCTCCTTCGCGCCCTATTCCTGCACAGGGCACAGCAAAACCTAGCCCTTCCCTCTACCCGCACATCTCTCTCTCTCTGTAAACCGCTCACAGGAAGCTCTCTCAGAGCTGGGTTAACGGGTCGGGTTGTGTAACCGGGACCAGGCACACCAGCGTGGGTGGTGCGCGAGGAGTGCAAGGTAGTGTCGGGTCGAATCCTCCAGGTCCGCGAGATGAATCTGCAGACGAGGCAGGTGATGGGCGAGGGACCTCACCCCAGGTGCGTTCGGAGGCAACCAGCCGTATACACAAAAATAATTTAAAGTGGTGCGGCGATTTGAAGACTCACGATGTGGGACTAAACTTTGTCCCTTCTTGCGCGCACCCGCAGGAAGAACGCGACCGCGCCTCAGTAGCTGCGTCCTCGTTTTCCTTCGTGTGCCAGCTGCCTGCCTTCACCCGAGTCTCCCCAAATTCGCCTCAGCTAGAGATCTGACGCTCTGAGGACTGGAGCTCGCTTGGAAGCTCCTTGCGTCATTGCCAATGGCGGCCGGGGCAGCAGGTCTATCTAACACAAATAGGGCCTCTCGGCCTAATCAGACCATAGGGGAACCTTTGCCATGGCACGGCGAAGGTGGTGCGAGGTGCAGCAGGCCGCAGGATGGCCTAGCCGTGCGTGCCTAGGTTGTCTTGTGGTTGGAAAAATGGGTTTGATCGGGGGAGTATTGTGGAGGTGTGGAGTGGCAGTGGAGGGGCGGAGGGCATTTGGTGAGGTGAGGCGGAGCTTTTGGGATAGTTGGCGAGTCATATGGGGTTGTGGGATGACGGGGACGACTCGCTGGAGAGTGACCAGAGGTGGGGAAGATGAGGGTGGTCAGGCGTGGTCGTAGGGCGATCAAGCAAATTAAGTTGGGGAAAAGAAAGAGGGGAGGAAGGGAATTAACTATAACCTACCTACAGGGACAAAGGGGGGCCGGAGCAGCAGGCAGCCGTACCGACTGTCGCCGGAGAAGAAACACCCAGAGGGAGAGAGCGGCGGCGAGGAAGAGGGCAGGGAGGCGTGCACTTGGTGCAGCGTGACGCAGGGAGATCAGGCGAAGGTGGCTCAGCTGCTGGTATTGTAGCAGAGCGACTAGAAGGAGGAGGAGCCACCGGAGCTGGTGGGTTCCTGTCGGAGTGGAGAGAGAGGAAGGGTTGAGGGATTCTCCGTCAAGACCGAGCTAGGAGAAACGGCTGGCGATGCTGGTCTTTATAAAGGTGGTGGCGGAGGGGCGGACGTAGGGAGGCGACATGCATCCCTCGCTGGAGTATGGTTGGAGATGAGACCCATACCTTCCACGCATTCGCACGGAAGGTGTGGGCATCGTCAGGTGGCATGGCCAAGTCCCTGCGACAGCAGACGTCGCAGGGAACTTTGCGTTTACTTTGTAGGACGCCTCCCTCACCTTGCGCGGCGCCATGCTCCGTGCAAAGTCCCCGGAGCATGGTGCTGTGGAGAGACTTGCAGGAGGGACCAAAATGCTAAGAACAATGAGGAAATTAGGGGCCAAAATGCATGGGTTTCAAAAGTTAAGGGTTAGAAAGTAAATGATGAGGACCAAATTGCAAAGTCGGTCAAGGAGGTCTCTTCTTAGGCTCAAGTTTTTATGCATGACTAAATTGGACCTAAGGATTTTAATGGTGAATTTTGTTTCTAGGTCAGACCATGTTTTACCGAACAATTTACGTAAAAACCCAAATTAAATTATTAATTGGGCATGGTTCTCAATGTAGGTCAAAATGGGTTTCTAAGGCCAAATTGAAGGTTCTAAACCCTATAGATTATTTTTCTATGAATTTTAGAGGGTTTAGTTGATTTTTACCCTACCTCAAACCTCATGAATTTAAGTGGGTTTGTTTTAGGGTTACAGAATGTCATTTAATTCCTTGGAGTTGCTGTAGCCCTTGTTAGGTCAGATCATCCCACTTTCCTTCTTATTAGGTTAGTTTGACCTGTGTTTGGACCCTTAATTACCCTATTTGCAAATTGTGTTGGTGAAATTGCATTTTTACCCCTTATGACTTGTTTTCCTTTTGAACTCAGAATTCTCTGAGTTAAGCCTTTCTTTGAGTAATGTAGGAGCTCTTTCTTGTATATCTAGGTTAGATTGTGTTAGTTAGGGTTCATGATGAGGTTCTCATCAACTAGCAAGCTAAGCCAGCTAGAGTAGCCCCATGCCAGCCTCTTCAGCAGCAGCCAACTCCAGTTTCAGCTCCAGACTTCTCATCCTCAGCTCCTCCCTCCAAACTCTAGCTCCAACACCTCTTCCTCTACTCCTCCTTTAGCTAAGCTAGCTTAGCTTAGCTAGAAACCAGCTCCTTGGCCATCCACCACCTTCAAATTCAGCCCTAGCTAGCTCCACCAACTTAAGCCTACCTAAGCTAGCTACCCTACTCAAGTTGGCGCCACCTCCTAGCCACCCCTTCACCCCATTATCACCACCAAAAGGCACCAATTTTGGTGCCAAAACATAACCCTAACTACCACTCCTTTTGGCGCCAACATACACCCCCACATCCACCATACACCTAACCCTACAACCCATCCTAGCCATCCATCTACCCTTCCTTCTAGAACCCTTCTTGGAGCCAACTTAGACCCCCTTCTAGAAGCCATTTTGGCACCAACATCAAGGGGTGTCAACACCCATAACCACCCCCTAGGTGTCCCTCAAGGTGGCGCCAATTGTCCTTGGCCATTGGATCCTTAACCACCTCCATCTCTTCATCTTAGCCCTCCATTCCAAGAGTCACCTTAGCCCCCTTCCTATTCTATAAAAACCCACCACCTACCACCATTTGGGGGCATCCTCCATTAGTGTATTTTGCTACCTATACCACCGATACCTATGGCCAAGAAGAAGGATTAGAGAAGGAGATTAAAGGGGCACATCACCAGCCCTTTTGATGCCTTCTTCTCCCCACTCTCTTCAACTTGGGCCACGCAAAGGAGGAGGACTCTTCCACTTCAAGGAGGATGGCCAGGAAAAGGAGACGGACATAGGGTGGACGTCCACCCTTGGAGAGATGCTTAGGGCATGCCTCCTTAGGGCTTGCTTAGAGGACATCATCTTGGCGGATCACAGCAAGGAAGGAGTTGGAGGACTCTTTTCAAGATTGGGATCCACCAACCTTGGAGCAAGAAGCCCTCTTCTTCACCATCTATCTAGAGGATTTGTGTTTGCTTTTCTTATTTGCAATTTTCTAATAGTAGAAGCATTCCTCTACTAAGCCTTTTTGTAAAACACCTTTTCATTTATCTAGTTGCCTTCTTTGCAATTTCTTATTTGCATTTCTACTTGCTTTGTTTTTAGCATTCTTCACTCCCTCTCCCTATTTATTCTAGGCCTCCACTTGCCTATAGTGAGCTTAGGGAGAGGCTCTACTTGCCACTTAGAAGTAGTATTTGAATTTGAAGTGTAAATCACTTTCCCGCTGCCATTTCGCATGTTGTCTTAATTCAAAAAAAAAAAGAAAATGATATATTGAAAAATACCAAAAAGAAAGTTGAGATTTGTATTCCAAGCAAGAGAATCAATTTTGCAAACATTTGGCCTCCTTGGACGACCCTAGATACTCCCCTATCTAGGAATATAAATTTAAGAGTTGATCGGTTTTACGCATTGCAACGACGTATTTAACAAACCACGTAAAATCCGCTATCACGTTTTGGCGCCGTTGCTGGGGAGGCACGGCTTTGCTTATTCTCTCTTCTCTTGCTTGAAGTGGATCTCATCCCCTTCTCTTTCTTTTCTTTTGTGTGTGCAGGAACTATTGCAGGAAGAAAGCAAGAATCTGGAAGCCAGAGCTCAAAGTTCCTTTTCTTCCCACGAAATTCAGGTTGGTTCCCCATTTCTTGTCACAATTAGTCAAAAAGACTACCAAAAAAATTATTAAACTTGGCCTTCAGGACCCTAAACACTTTAATTAAGTGGAGTGGTGCCCATATAAAATCCATTGTTTGCTTGAATGCTTCTTTAACACCACTCCATTACAAGTATTAGGGTTCTATTTTTCGGGTCCAGATTTCAGTCTGGACTTGAAAAATCATTTCCTAACACCACAGGCCTTCTAAAATCATAAAATTTCATACAGTGATTCAAAATTATGTTAGGAACATCTATTCGAAATTTCAGATCATTTGGATTTGTATTTAATTTTTAAAAATTTGTGGACTACAGAGGGGTCACACCCTCTAATCTTCCTATTTTGCTACTATCCGTGAATTTTTAGAATTTTTATACTCATCCAATTTTTGTGAAATTTAGATTGTTCAAATTCTTGCGAAATTTTACATATCATACAAAATCACAAAAATTTTTTGAGGTCGGTGGTAATTCTAAAAAGTCCAAAATACCCATAGGTATCATTTTTGACTTTAACACCAGTACAATTAAAAATTCAAAATAATTGTCAAAAAAATTCCTAAAATCTTACAAAAATCTTTTTTGGAATCTTTATTTGATTTTATTTAAAGTAGTGGTGTTGTTTGACTTGTTTGGACCATTACTTAATACAGAAATCCTAAAATTAATTCATTGGTAGTAATTTTCTGTCTTAGGGATAATTGACTTAGGGTTTCTTTATTTCTTTTTAAAGACTCACATTAAAGGAAATTAACCATCACCAATACAACTTGTCTTTCCTTTGATTGTGAAGTTTCAAACTTGTTTGAATTTAAAAAGAAAAACCCTAAAACACATTTAACTAAATCAAATCCTAAAAGAAAAAATACAAAAAAATTGTGTGACAACTTCATTTTCATTGCAGCCACTCTCCAATTCTTGCACACACAAAAAAAATTCGAAATAACAGGGCAACAACCTAATTAATGCCCTGCACATTCCGTGTGCACTGTAGTATCCTAGACCTAATTAAAACTTGTAGCAACTTGACCTGTAAAGCTTCATCAACTTAGGCTTGCTATCTAGGTCTTAAGTTTTCTTTAGTTAGTACAAATTCTGTCATCTAGGGGCCGTGTTCAGGCTGAGTGGTCATGTCAAACAACTAGGCGCGTGTTTGTACAAGCACCTGGGGTTTTCCTGGGAAACGTTTGGGCCCAAACCTCCCCTTAAGCAACTTGGCTAGATTTGTTGACAGAACGGGTATTCACTATTGATTACTTATTTCCTACATAGACCAAGTCTTAGGTTATTATTAGGGAGTCACATTTAAGTTAGGTCTAGTTTTGTTTGTTTGAATTTCACACTTTCTCTCATCTCTCTCTCTTCTCCTCCCCTCCCGTTCTTCCATTTTATGCACGGGGGACGGTCTGAAAATCCGCACTTGGAAAGACCATTTGATTTCGCCCCCCGCGCAAAAAGACCACTTTTTCTATCTTCTTCTAAAAAAATGGAAACACAACAAAATAGGTCCATTGACCCTTCCACTTCCACCTCTAACCCCACCACTAACCCTAATTATAATCATTCCACCCAAAACCCACCCACCATTAACTTCCCACACTTGGAGCTCCCTAATCTTGTGTTGCCCTAAACACAACATCAAGACCCCCTGCCTGATCTTTTAAAATTGATGGCCGAGCAGATTAATAAATTAAATTCCAATCAGCAAACATTGACTAGGAACATTCAAAACCTAACCAATCCAAGGCCACACCCACCACCCCGTCAGCAACCTATTGTTCCTCTAAAAGATTTCTATGATCCGTCTTATTATGAGGAACGACCAGGGGTGGTCATACCAGAGGGGGACTTTGAGATCAAGCCTGCAGTCCTGAACCTAATAAACACTTTCATGGCCTTCCTAAGGAAGATCCTTTCAGCCACCTTGAGGAACTGACTCTTCTTGCACAAACAACCCGTTCCCGAAATGTGCAAGAAGACATATGGCTGATGTGGCTTTTTCCATTATCTCTTAAAGATAAGGCCGCTTATTGGTTCAGGACCATAGGCCGACCATCACAAGTTGGCCTCAGCTCAAGAGCGCCTTCCTCAAGAAATTCTTTCCCATAGGTCGTACGAATTCCTTGCAAAGATCTATTGCGACCTTTCACCAAAAATCTGGTGAGACTTTCCATGATTCTTGGGAAAGATTTCAAGATCTTTTAAGAAGTTGCCCGCACCACGAGATTCCTTTATCGCAGCTCGTGCAAATCTTCCATCATGGATTAGAAGATCAAATCTGACATTTTGTCGATGCCTCATGTGGCGGCAACTTCTTAAATAAAGATGCTGAAAGTGCCTACGACCTGTTTGAAGAAATGAGTGAAAACTCATTTAATCAAGCTTCCATGAACACATTTTGCAGAACCCAAAACCCACAATTTGGTGTTCATGAAATAGGCACTCAATCTATCCTTGTCACCCAAGACAATCTTCAATTGATCGCTCAAAAACTCAACCAGATGCATATTAATCAAAAGAAAATTGAGGAAAGACTGGCCACATCAACTCAAGCTTCACACCCACATCTAACCCAACCTAAGTTTCCACGAAGAGAAAATTTGCACAATCTCAACACTACTCCTGCTCATTATTCTGAGGTTGCCCATGATTCACTAGGGAATTACAACTATCCAGATCTTGACCCCACTCAAAACATTTCTGCCATCCAGGAGCCCTTTAAAAATTCTTCCAATAGGAAAAATTTCCTGAACTACTCCTGGAATAATCAAGTTTCCTCCCAACCATATCATTTTAATGGGTATGGGCCGAATCCAAACTTCCATCCTGAGCCATCCCAACAAGACATCAATGCCCAGATGATGCAAACCCTGTAGGAAATGCAAACAAAAATGACGGAAGTAACCTGCACCATCACAAATCTAAACAATCAGATTGGGGTTACTCCTATGCAAAGACCTGCAGGACATCTTCCATCCCAACCCATGCCCAACTCTAATCACCAAGGGAACCATTATATGAGCAGAACTCCACACTATTCGAATCAGCCTCCTCAGTCGCCCAGGTTTCTGCAATCACAGGCCCCCCACCTCCTCCAAATAATAATCCGACTGCACATGTAGTTACTTTGAGGAGTGGGAAAACCACCACTGATACTGGGCCTTCACACAAACCTGGTGATATACCTATGCAAATTGACTCCCCACCTCCCCATCAGGAAGAAAAAGAAATACAAAAATCTCAAGACAAGAATCCTATCCCTTTCCCACAAGCTCTCCTCCCCACCACCAACAAGAAAAAGAAATCTGAGCCCACTACAGAAGAACTCATGGATCTATTTGGGCAAGTTCATATCAATATTCCTCTCCTAGATGCCATTAAATATATTCCTGCCTATGCTAAATTTTTGAAAGAGATTTGTACTCCTAAAAGGCAGGCCAAAAATCTAGGACAGGTGCATCTTTCGGAGACAATAAGCTCTGTCATACAGAGTATGCTGCCTCCTAAGATGAAAGATCCGGGGGTGCCTTTAATTTCTGTAATTATTGATGACACTACCTTTAATCGCGCCCTCCTTGATCTTGGTGCCTCAGTTAATATTATTCCCACGAGTTTATTTAAAGAATTTCAGATCGGTGAATTAAAACCCGTCGAGGTTACCCTGTAATTAGCCGACCGATCTACAATCAAACCTCGTGGGATTATCGAGGATGTTTTGGTCAAGGTCCAGAATTGTGTCTTCCCTGCAAACTTTCAGGTTCTTGACATTGAGGTACCTGAATCAATACTGGACTCCCCAATAATCCTTGGATGCCCTTTTTTGGCCACTGCAAAGGCAAATATCAATTGCCACACAGGCAAAATGGATATCAATTGTGCTGGCCAAACTCTCACTTTAGATATTTTCAAATCCTCCAGGAGATTCCATGATGAAAACTTTTTTGAGGACTCAGATACTAAAATTTCCAATATGGTGGAGGAGACAATGTTAATAGATACCCTTACTGACCATAATTTCTTTGAGGACTCTGATTCAGAATCAGTGGTCGGTGAAATCTGTGATCTGGAAACTTGTCTTGACCCCAAATTTATTCCTGATACACCCCCTAAGCACCCTAACCCACCCACTATTCACACACCTAATTTTTCCACACTAACTTCACCCAATCCTCACCATTCCTTCCCCGACTCCTTTCTTACGGACCTGCCACCAACCCCGCCAGAGTTTGGCATTCAACCTGATTTAAAACCTTGGCCAGACTCGAGCTACACTTATCATTTTCCATCCAACTTTGATCCCAATATTGCTTCTAATCAATTTTCTAGGGATCTAGTAGAAGACACCTTTTTTGCGAGCATCCGAGTGTCCAATTATTTACATGATTTTACATCTTTCATGCATACCTTCACGCCCGGCTGAATGGCGTAAAAGATAGCACTGGATGGGAGGTAACCCATCATTTTTCTTGCTTTCTTTTTTTCTTCCTTTTCCAGGTTTTGTTAATCCTAAACCCGACCGTTCTTCACTAAGGTGATCTCTTTTCCCTCCTAATGCATGACATGGCATATCTTAAGCATGGGGGGGCATTTTTAAATTTGATGATCGATTTAGGATTTTCAAAACCTAAAAACATGTATTTTTCTTTAATTTATTTCCTGCTTGCATACCCCCAAAAAAAATTTCGAAAACTTTTTTAGGAAAAATTTTGAAATCGGGACTAAGGTCGAAAAATTCACTTTTGGTACAATGCGATTTAATCTTTAACAAACTAAGGATGAGGATATGGATCTGATCATTAGAATTCCAGGGTCTATTTAGACTAGATCAGATATCCTTTTCTAAAATTCCACTTGAACTCATGATAGTTCAGGTGACTTGATTCTATTTTATAATACGGAAAGTATTTGACTTAGTTTCTGATTCAAAAACTTGCATGTCTTGAGAAACTTCTTGTGTCAATTTTCACACACAAGCCAACACTTAAAAACAACTAAAAATTTGAAAAACTCCCTTGTTTTGACATAGTAAAAGTCTGAAGCAAATCATTGGTTTGAGTTCCCACCGTCGAGAAGGAGAAAAATGCCTCCTTTGAGGATGCGATGTCAACATGTTACCGCCTCGACACTGCTCCATATCTATATTTCATATCTTTAGACGAAGCATTAAAGCGTATTTTAGCAGCTCAAGTGTCTTGGACGGTGCTCTACCTATAGTGTCGGAGCAAGAGCTTGAGTTTCTTGGAGCGCCCCATTACACCGCATCGTGTTTTGGGGTTGTGAGCTCCAGGGTGGTGCCATGGATAGTGCTATCCTGAAGTATTGGCGCCAGAGCCCCCTCGAGGAATGGTAACGGGAATGATGATCCCAACACATCTGTTGTAAGACTAAGCTAAAAATAAGCATGGGGGAGAGAAAAAAAAATTTAATAAATTAACATGCCCTTATAAATGTTGGCTTTTCACAAGCACAGACACAAGGTTTTAAAAGATTTTGCAAGTTGCGAATTAGATTCATGAGCCAGAAAAATCCTAAAAACAAACATTTCAAGTCATCTGAATTAACAAGGGGTTAATTTGTGAATTTTCTGGAAGATATATTGATCTCGTTTTGTATAATGGTTGGATCCAAAAATAAATCCTAATGTTTATCTTTAACAAATCCTGTACCTCCTGTGTTTAGATCAACCAAGATCCCTTAATCTCTTTTTTTCCTCAAAAGTCAAAAAAATTAGATTTTCCAAAAATTCCGTTTTCCAAAAAAATTGAAGTTTTGCTAAGAGACTAGCAAAAGATAAGCATGGGAGTGTGATAAATGCCAGTTTATCATCATTCTTATGCATTAAAACAAACCTAGCTCTTAGGATTTTACTCCGCAAATGGGTTTTTGGGTAGCATTTAGGTATAAATTAGGTTAGGCATGCAATACATTTTTTATTATCTTTTTAATATGTTTTTGTGAGTGTTAGGGATGTACAGATATACAGATCCCTAAAACCCTAGCACTCAAGAAGGAAATGGAGAAGGAGAAGCTCAGACTAGTTGGAACTCAGCTTGATCCAGCTCACCATAGTTGGAACCTAGCTCACTTGAACTAGGGTTAGCTCATCCCAGCTCCATTCAGCTAATCTAAGACGAATGGCAGCTCAAGAGAGTTCATCTTAGCTCACCCTAGCTCAAGTCAGCTCAGATCCAGCTCAACTTAGCTAAGTCTAGCTCATCTCAACTCCCATTAGTCCATAAGGAGCTCTAGCTAGCTCAGCTGAGTTGATAGGAGTTCACCCCAGCTCAGATCCAGCTACATCCAGCTCCACTCAACTCCAGCCAGCTGAAGAAGAACTCATCCCAGCTCAGGAAGCTCAAGTCCAGCTCCCGCTCAACTCAGTTGAGCTAAGCTACCTTAGCTGTCTCAACCAGCTTGATCCTCCTCGGGAGCACCAGACCTAGCTCACCTCAGCTCATCATGGTAGAAGCTAGCTCACTTTAGCTTGGCTTAGCAACTAGCAAAGAACTAGCAAGCTAAGCCAGCTAGAGTAGCCCCATGCCAGCCTCTTCAACAGCAGCCAACTCCAGTTTCAGCTCCAGACTTCCCATCCTCAGCTCCTCCCTCCAAACTCTAGCTCCAACACCTCTTCCTCTACTCCTCCTTTAGCTAAGCTAGCTTAGCTTAGCTTGGCTTAGCTTAGCTTGGCTTGGCTAGAAACCAGCTCCTTGGCCATCCACCACCTTCAAATTCAACCCTAGCTAGCTCCACCACTTTAAGCCTACCTAAGCTAGCTACCCTACTCAAGTTGGCGCCACCTCCTAGCCACCTCTTCACCCCATTATCACCACCAAAAGGCACCAATTTTGGCGCCAAAACCTAACCCTAACTACCCCTCTTTTTGGCGCCAACATACACCCCCACATCCACCGTACACCTAACCCTACAACCCATCCTAGCCATCCACCTACCCTTCCTTCTAGAACCCTTCTTGGAGCCAACTTAGACCCCCTTCTAGAAGCCATTTTGGCACCAACATCAAGGGTTGTCAACACCCATAACCACCCCCTAGGTGTCCCTCAAGGTGGTGCCAATTGTCCTTGGCCATTGGATCCTTAACCACCTCCATCTCTTCATCTTAGCCCTCCATTCCAAGAGTCACCTTAGCCCCCTTCCTATTCTATAAAAGCCCACCACCTACCACCATTTGGGGGCATCCTCCATTAGTGTATTTTGCTACCTATACCACCTATACCTACGACCAAGAAGAAGGAGTAGAGAAGGAGAATAAAGGGGCACATCACCAGCCCTTTTGGTGCCTTCTTCTCCCCACTCTCTTCAACTTGAGCCACACCAAGGATGAGGACTCTTCCACTTCAAAGAGGATGGCCAAGAAAAGGAGAAGGACATAGGGTGGACGTCCACCCTTGGAGAGAAGCTTAGGGCACGCCTCCTTAGGGCTTGCCTTGGAGGACATCACCTTGGTGGAGCACAGCAAGGAAGGAGTTGGAGGACTCTTTTCAAGATTGGGATCCACCAACCTTGGAGCAAGAAGCCCTCTTCTTCACCATCTATCTAGAGGATTTGTGTTTTCTTTTCTTATTTGCAATTTTCTAGAAGTAGAAGCATTCCTCTACTAGGCCTTTTTTTAAAACACTTTTTCATTTATCTAGTTACCTTCTTTGCAATTTCTTATTTGCATTTCTACTTGCTTTGCTTTTAGCATTCTTCACTCCCTCTTCCTAATTATTCTAGGCCTCCACTTACCTAGAGTGAGCTTAGGGAGAGGCTCTACTTGCCACTTAGAAGTAGTATTTGAATTTGAAGTGTAAATCACTTTCCCGTCGCCATTTCGCATGTTGTCTTAATCCAAAAAAATAAAGAAAATGATATATTGAAAAATACCAAAAAGAAAGTTGAGATTTGTATTCCAAGCAAGAGAATCAATTCTGCAAACATTTGGCCTCCTTGGACGACCCTAGATAGTCCCCTATCTAGGAGTATAAATTTAAGAGTTGATTGATTTTGCGCGTTACAACGACGTATTTAACAAACCGCGTAAAATCAGATATTAAATCAAGAATCACCTTGGCCCCCCAGAAATGATGTGAATTTGTTCGTGGGTAAAGTCACGTTTAAGATAATTGTGTCGTAGTATAGAGCGAAAATACATAGAAAAAATAAATATAATGTGATGGTGAGTCTCGGTCGAACTCAGGGAGGCAGAAAGTGACTTGATTTTAACACTGATTTAGAACTAACTATAACTAAATACTAATCACAATAGATATGGGGCAAATTAGGCAATTGTTCGATCATGTGTTGCAAATAGAACTAGAACTAGAACATGCACTACTAAAAGTAGAATTGAAAATAACTATCTAAGCTACTAGAACAAGGGCACCAAGGGTGGTCCTTGGTGGCCTTTGGAGAGATTGAGGAGAGCAACAACGGTGCACCAAGGTGGTCTTGATGTATGCCCCAGAAGATGTAAATTTAAGATGTCTGGAGATGTTTAGAGGGAGTGATGGAGGAGGAGATGCCTTTTGATGGGAGCTCTAGGGTCCTTTCTATAGCAAAAGTGAGGGACAAAGCAGGTATTAGGCCCTCCAAACCACGCAATGGCCTTGGATTAATCAGATTCGTTGATTGAGAGATTAACGACGCTGATTTTGAATTAAAATAGCCTCCACAATGCCTGATCTGTGTGCACTTCACCAGATGTTGACAAGTGGCACGCTCAGCGCCTTCGGATTCTAATCGAGAGGTTGTGCACGCGAAACTTATCGCCTTCGCTAAAATCACACACGCGCACGTGCATTTAGATCTAGTTGTCCAATCTTACGATCAAATGGCTTAAGATGCACTCGCACTACCTTTTGATTTGCACGTGCAATGATGCATGGGCATGTGCATTCATCTGCATGTACGCCACTCTGCCTCATCCAATGCTTGTCCAGTCGCCACACATTCGAGACAACGCCTTTAGATCATGATCGCATGGTGGGATTTTGCCTGTGCTTGTGACCACCTCAGAATTACACTGATTACCCTTCGAACGCTCGCCGCCAACTCTTCTTCACGCCTACTAACCAACGTGCTAAATGCGTGAATTGCCACGTTTCTTCTTTTCCTCTTAGTTGCCCTTAGCCGTTGGATGAGGATCCAATGGCTGAGATGATCTACTCATTGATGAAGGCACAGTGAGAAGGGCGACATGGCATTCATGTGGCCGTTGGATGGCGATCGTTGATTCGGATCATTTCTTGTGGATGGATTTTGCATTTGAGGTTTGAATTTTCTCCACCTTGCTTCTAGGGCTTTGCTCTTCTGCGGACTGCATGGGATGCTACGATAGTCCGATCAAGATGATCTTGGAAGCATTGGACTTCCATTATTGTTCTGAGCAGATCTATACTGTTGGATTCATCATCTGCAGCCCCAAATTACCTGCACTTATTATTACCTCTCAATTAGAACATAATATGGCATTATTATTTACAAAGCTAACAAATTGACTATGATGCAAAATAAGATGCTTATGCATGCTTTATTCCTAGGTTAAGCTAGGATCTAACTTAATTCAAGTAGATTTGGACCTATGATTGTTGTGCAATCATCCCCGATTATGAAATTCATGATATTCTAACACACTGTCACTCTATGGCCTGCGGCAGACATTTCTCGGGCAAGAAAACTGTAGCTAAGGTCCTCACTTTTGGATTCTTCTGGCCCAGCTTGCACAAAGATGCTCATTCTTTTGTTCGATCATGTGTGCGTCGCTAGAACATCGGCAAAATGACTCGAAAGGATATGATGCCCCTAAATTTGATATTAGAGGTTGAAATTTTTGATGTATGAGGCATTGACTTCATGGGACCATTCATTAACTCTTGTGGGTATTTATATATACTAGTTGCAGTCGACTATGTATAAAAATGGATTGAGGAAATACCTACATGCACCAATGATCAAAAGGTTGCCGTTGAGTTTATCATAAAAATATTTTCTCGAGATTCGACATTCCTAAGGCTATCATCAATGACAAAGGATCACATTTCACTCATTCTCAATTTCATCACATTCTATCCAAATGCAGGGTTAATCATAAAATTTGTACTCCTTATCACCCCCAAACGAATGGCCAAGCAAAAGTTTCTAATCGGGAAATAAATTTTTTTTTTCAAAAGACGGTTAGGCTCAATTGTAAAGATTGGTCCAATTAATTGGTCGATGCTTTATGGGCCTACCGTACGACTTTCAAAATTCCTCTTGGCATGTCTCCTTTCTGTCTTTATTTTGGAAAGGCATGCCATCTCCTAGTAGAACTAGAACATAGGGATTTTTGGGTAATTAAATAATTAAACATGGATTTATCTGATGCCGGCAACCACAGGAAGTTACAATTAACTGAATTGGAAGAATTGTGTAATTTCTCTTACAAAAATGTGTGGATTTATAAAGACCAAAAAAAGAAATTTCATGATAAATATATTGTTCGAAAACATTTTGATGTCAACCAATCCATTTGGCATAAAAGAAAAAAAATGCTAAGTAGGAAAAATGATGGGTTACCTCCTATCCATCCGACACTCTTTATTCAATTGAACTACCTTCTAATGATCGTTGATGCAATTCACTCCTGGCTGAATGGCATAAAAGATAGTGCTGGATAGGAGGTAACCCATCATTTTTCCTACTTAGCATTTTTTTCTTTTAGAGATTTTAACTATCCTGATTCATACTGCCTTCACCAAGGTGATCTCTTTTCCCTTCCGATTGCATGCAGACATACCATATCTTAAGCATGGGGGGGGGGGAGTGTTTTTAAATTTTGATGATCAAATCAGGATTTTCAAAACCCAATAATATTCAAATTTTTGTTTCATTTTCTACATGCATGCCCAAAACAAAAATTGAAAACTTTTTGAGGAAATTTTGAAATTAGGACCAAGGTTAAGGATTCATTTCAAAGCACAATGGGATTTAATCTTTAACAAACTAGAGATTGAGATGCAGATCTAACTATTACAATTTCTGGATCTACTTTTAGACTAGATAAAGTATCCTTCTCTAAATTCTACCTAAACTCGTGATGATTCAGGTGACTTGATCTCTTTGTGCAACTTGGAAATTATTTGGTTTAGTTTCTGACTCAAAAACTTGCATCCCTTGCGAAATTCTTAAGTCAAATTTCACACACAGCCAACACTTAAGAACAAATTAGGAAAAACTAGAAAAACCCCATGTTTACTCTAGTGAAATAAGAAGCAAATCATTGGTTTGAGTTCCAACCATTGAGAAGGAGGAAAATACCTCCTTCGAGGATGTGATGTCAACATGTTATCACCTCAGCATTGCTCTATATCTATATTTCATATCTTTAGAGGGAGGATTAGGTGCATTTTGTGGCTTAAGTGTCTTGGACGATGCTCTACCCATAGCATCGGAGTAAGAGCTTGAGTTTGCTTGGAGTGCCCCTTTACATCGCATTGTGTTTTGGGGTTGTGAGCTCCTGGGTGGTGTCTTGGACAATACTATCTCGAAGTGCTAGCACCAAAGCCCCCTCGTGGATTGGTAATGGGAATGATGATCTCGACACATCTGTTGTAGGGTTAAGCCAGGAATAAGCATGGGGGAGAAAATATATATATATATAACTCAAATAAAAACACAACCTTACAAATGTTGGCATTCACAAGCACTGACACAAGGTTTTAAAAGATTATGCAAGTTGCGAGTTGGATTCAAGAGCCAAGGAAATACTAACCACAAAATAATTTTGGGTCAATTGAATTGCCAATGAGTTAACTTGTGAATTTGTAAAGGATACATTGATCCCGATTCATCTAACTTTTGGATCTAAAGATGAATCCCGATGTTTATCTTTAACAAATCTCATGCCTTTCATGTTTTTAATCAACCAAAATCCTGTAATCTCCTTTCTCTCAAAAGCCAAAAAAAATAGTCTTTCCTAAAAATCCATTTTGTAAAATTAGGCTTTGCTAAGAGACTAGCAAAACATAAGTATGGGGGTGTGATAAATTCCAGTTTATCATCATTCTTATGCCCTAAAATAAATCTAGCTCATAGGATTTTAACTTTGCAAATGGTCTTCTGGGTTGCATTTAAGCATCACTTAGGTTAGGCATGCATTGCATGATTTTTTGTGTTTCTGACACATCATTTGAGTTTTAGGATGAACAGATAGCCAGATCCCTAAAACCCTAACATTCAAGAAGGCAACTGGTGAAGAGGAGGCTTAATTCAGCTGGAATCCAACTAAATCCAACTCATCATAGTTGGATACTAGCTCATTTGTGTTAGGTTTAGCCTTCTCAAGCTTATTCAGCTCATCTTAGCTAGATGGTAGCTCAAGGTAGCTCAACTTAGCTCAAGTCAGCTTAGATCCAGCTCAACTTAGTTGAGTCTAGCTCATCTTAGCTCCAATCAGTTCACTGGGAGACTAAGATAGCTCAACCTAGTTGCAAGGAGTTCACTTCAGCTCAAGTCCCGCTCTATCCAGCTCCATTAAGCTCTAGTTAGCTAATGATGACATCAGCCAGCTCAGGCTAGCTCAAGTCCAACTCTCGGTGACTCAACTTAGCTCAACTTAGTTGAGCTGAGCTACTTAACCTAAGCCAGCTACTCTAGCTAGTTATGTAATCTCCGGGAAAACCAGACCCAACTCACCTCAGCTCATTTTAGCAGAAGCCAGCTCAACTTAGCTTGGCTTAGTAGCTAGTAAAGAACTAACAAGCTAAGCTAGCTAAGGTAACTCCATGCAGTTCTCTTCAGTAGCCACCAACTCCAGTGCAACTCTAGTGCAGATCCAGATAGTTCATTGCAGGTCCTCACATCCAAAACACTAGCTCCCTTTACCTCTCCACTCCAGTTCCCTACTAGCTAAGCTAGCTTAGCTAGTTTAGCTCAGCTCTTACTCCCCTACTTGGACCAACCTAAACCCTAACCTAATTCCACCCTAACTCTACTCCAAGTCCACCACCTAAGCTACCTACCTCCACCCATAGTTGGCGCCACCATCCATGCATCCCTTCACACCACCACCTACAAGAGCCACCAAAAAATTGGTGCCAACTACACCCATAACCACCCACAAGTGGCACCAACTTTCCCTCCAAAATCCCTTCACATCACCACCATCCATCTCCTTTTAAAGCCATCTCCACCATCCACCTCACCTCCCTTCTAGAAGCCCACAAAGTTGGCACCAAACCATGGCATCCTTCCATGGTTGGTGCCACTTTTGGTGTCCTTCCAACCACCAACTACCAAGCCTACCACCCTTTCATATGGCACCATTAATTCTCCACCCTAGGATCCCCATAACTACCCCTTCTAACCATCCTAGCCATCCATCCTAAAGCCACCAAACCCACTTCACATCGTTTGGTTTGGCACCATTAATCCTTGGCCCTTGGATCTCCATAACCACCTCCAAAGAACATCTTAACCTTCCCTTTTATCCACGCCAACCCTCCCCTTCATAAGTCCTATATATACCCCCCATCCTACAACTAATAAAATCGCCTTTGGTTGCATATTTCACACATAATTCCACCTACACTCCACCATACCCCATAGCCAAGAGAAGAAGGAGAAGAAGAAGATTAAGGAGACACTCTGTCCCCTTGGTGCCTTCCCCTCTTCCCTTCTCTCTTGTGCCCACGCCAGCCAGAGGTCAAGCCAGGTCATGAGACTGCATGTGTGGGCTAATTAATTACATAAATGCCTAAATATTATGATAATGTCTACATATATAAAGCATACTTTGATACACAAATAGATTAGTGCTTGCATATTTCATTTGCATTTATATAAGATAGTATATATATTCTAGGGGCATGCATGCATTATATGCATCATTTTATTATTTTCTTGTAAATAACCCTTTTCTTTTTACCACATGCAAGACCCACCGATCGCAACAATGGGACCGCCTCCACGCCAGCCTAATGGCCCACCTAAATCAGCCGAGTCTCACACAGCAGCCTCAACTGCCTCAGGATCTTTGGCCATCCGTTGTAGAGTCGGCGATGATTTCTTTAAAAAGGAGTCAGATGCACAGGAGAAAAAAACCTCGTCTTCTTCCTCACTTCTGTCGTGGACCTCTCGCTTACACCTTGGAAATAGAGTGTGCATAGTGCACCCATGAGATTTGCATCTCCATTGACCACGTGGTGACATTGTGTGGCCTGACCACGATGAGCCCTTGATGAGATGATGAGTGGCTACTCATCATGGTTAAAAAGCTGAAATTAAGCTAGACACTAAGTAAAACAATATCAAATTAACAGATAAAAAGGGTTAAGTGTGGGAATTAAAGAAAAAGACCTAAAACCTTTACTCTGTGTTAAAATTTCATAATTAGGTCACAAAATGAGATATTCTAAAAGTAAAATACAAATGATGATCCATGCGTCAATTGAACACATAAATAAGTTTGAAAGGACAAATCAGAAGTATAATCAATGTCTTAAATGTTCAATTAAGCACATATAAAAAATTGAAGGCAATTGGACATCATTTAGGTTATGAAATAGGTAGTTTACACTTAGGTCCTTCATGCATTACACTCTTACCCTTAAAAACTCCTCTTTGGACCTACTTGTAAGCTGCAGGGACCCTTTTGAAAGGCTGCAGGGCCCTTCCAGTTGTAGTTCTTCTCACCTATGGGCCTACACGCAATTCTTCTACCCCTTCGTTCAAGGGTCTGTCTGCAAAATTTCATTCATTTCAAAGAGAAACCTACTGTTCTTCGCATGCACTGTAGCGCGCGAAGAACACGGCCAATCTCAGCCGTCCGTCGCTCTTCAGATCTTGATCTGCGGTTGGATTCGAATGGAACTTTCACGTAATTCGGTGCGTGCGTTCACCTCTCTCCCCAGATCTCATCTAACGGTCATATCTTGTGCTCAGCTCACCGCGCGCTCCGCCCCTCTCATCCTCGTCGCCGGTTGCATCTTGTTTATTCTCACCTGCACGGTGATCTCAGCCACTGAGCTGCTACTTAAGCACCTCAGTGGTGTCGCGCGCAAGGGATCGCTCCCTCCTACACCTCTTAGCGATCAATTTGTCCACTCCAATCTCTCCTCCCCATCCAGCCTCTGATTTCACAGCCACCAGCTGTGAAATCATCACCTCCTGTCGACACTCCTCGTCACTAAGGACTTCGTAGCACCTGAGGACGACCCTGGAGCCTCACTAGCAGACTCTTCCCTCCGCTGGAGTCATCTTCCTCCTTTCTTCCTCCTTAGCCACCGGCTAAGAACCCATAGGTCCCATTCTTCCTATTAGATTCGGTTTTTAATTCTACACAATTAGTTTTAGCTGTAGTTAAGTAGTTTAGAGTAGAATTAGCATAATTGTTAATGTTTAATTTTCCCTGTAGGTTAAAGTAGATGTAGTAATAGAATTAGGCTTAAATTCCCTCCCCTCACCTCCTCTGATCAGTCCAGATCAGAGGGGAAGAATTCATCAAACCATGTTTCAAATTATCTCCCTCTCCATTTTTTTTTCACAGTCCAATTCTGATTTTTTCACGACAGATTTTTCTCATCTTTCACCCACACACACTGGTCCAATTTCAGATCTGGTTGGTTTTCAACCTCAGATCTGAAATTGGAGTCACAAGCACCTAAGGGGCTTCTAAATCACCTCACCTTTGGTCACAAATGCCCCTGATTATGGGTCGAATTTTTTAGTTTGTCAGATTTCTCTTCGATGTGGATTTTAAGGATTTTTTGCTTTCTGGATTTACTGCCTGATCTGACAAATTGAAGTTGATTTGAATTCCTTGTTGGCAAGGATTCTGAGAGGATTTCTGGTGACAAAAATCATCTCAGAAGAGCCATACTTAAATCTATTTTGATACGCCTTGAATGCATTGAATGCAAGTCAGATCTGAGGATAAATACTGTGGTAAGTCTGATCTTGCATTCATAAGTTTTTTTATCGATGTCTGGTTTGTCTGATGATTTCCTAACCTAAGGAGCTCTCAATACTCCTTAAGGTTGCAAGAAGCTAAGATTTGATCTTATGATTTTAATTGACTGAATTAATACTTCCTTCATGGTGTCTATAGCATTAGGAAGAGTTAATTCAGTGATATTTGAGGGTTTTACCTGAAATGAGGTTTTTGATGAGGGTTTTTGGCATTTGAATTAAGATACTTAGTGATTTTCGTGAGAAATTGAACCCTTGTCAGATTTGGGATTTACTTATTTGCTTTTCAGTTGGTTTTGATTGACTCTGATCCCAGTAACAAAGCAAAGTGCTACATCTTGCAGCTACATATTTCTTTCTCTCCAAACTCACCTTTCTTCTGAAATGGACTAACTACAGCATCTGTTAGCCCATTTGGACAGTGGCTTAGGCTGCTGTTAAAAGGCAAAAAAAAATTCTGAACTGAGGACTCTCTCCTCAGTTAGCTCTTCCTGTCTCATTTCCTACTACTGTAGGATTTTTTAGAACCAATTACAGTGAGAAAAGAAAAAATCTGAAAACCATGCATTTAAAACTCTGATAGCACATTTTAATTCTTCCCTTCTCACTTCTTGGACAGTAGCTTCAGCTATTGTTAAAAGAGAAAACTGAACACAATTAGCTATTTTTTTCTCACCTCCTATTGCTGTAGGATTTACAGAAACAATCAAACTAACTTTGGTACATAAATATATTACTCTGTATAAAATTTTGTAAAATTCTAATAGACAGTATATATAGAAAATTACTTATCTATATTACTCGATATACTCCTTTAGACAATAGTCCTATGTAAATAGTAAACTGCATATCTGTACCACTATATATATATATGTAGATAGGTAGTATATAAATGTAAACTGTATAACTAACTATGTAAGTATACTGTATACTGTAAATTAGCTATCTGATTTAAAATAATATATGTATATTAATCTGTATTTAGGCTGTATGTAAATAAGTATATTACTCTATAAGCGTATATGTAGTATATTGTATATTCTATAAAACTGTATATATAAATCTATGTATATGTAGATTATAAGTATATAAAATCCTGTACTTTAATTTAATCCTTTATATATAATAAATAATGAATTTATTCAGTTAACAGCTAAGTTGTCAAATTAAATTAGATAAATTAGTAATTTAGGGTTATAATTAAGTTAATTGAATCTACACACTTAGGCTAATATATCTTAAGTAATTTAAGCTTGTTGAAGTATGTTTATACCTTTTTTTATATTACTTTAACTTAGTTTATAAGTAAAATAGTCAAAAGATTGCTATTTAAATATAAATAAAATAGAAATTAATTCGGAAAAATATAATAAAAATGTGTATAAAATACTCATGTATGTAATCTAACTCTGTATAAGGTCAATTAGACCATTCACTAACTAATTTATAAGTAATTAACCAAGAAAACACCTAAAACAGTGTGTAAAAATAGCCCACTTTAGTGAATTTATTTATATAGTAAATATAATTAAAATTTAAAATTAATTGAACAATTATATAGTATTATGTAAATACTTTATTTTCCATAATTTATTTTTATTTTTTTTAATAAGTTATGGCCCTCGAATTGAGGGCCAAAATCGCTTCCAGCCTACAGCTGCGCACAATTTCCAGCGCAGATGTCATGCGCTGCAAACCGCACGCAGCGGTATATTATGTTTTTGTGTTTACGCTCTTCAGTCGTCACGGGCACTGGGCGCCCGAAAGAAGAGAACAGCCATTACGATACTATCTGAGCATACTGTCTGAGCATTTGATATGAGCATATGAGCATGAATTGTGTGGGGCCGGGGGCCCGAGAGGCATGTGTGCATGGGGCTTGAAGGCCCTGCGCTGAGTTAGGAAAGAAAAAGTGTAATTAAGCGGCCTAATGAGAATTAGGGTGCGCTTAGTAGAGGTTTGGTCCCACCCTATGGGTGTTGTGTATCTCTCGAAAAGCGTACCCATAAATTAAACACATTTTTAACTACTTAAAGAGAACTAATGACGGTTGATTAATCACCTTTACACTGCTGTATCTGAAACTTGTTAAGGCAGAAACAAAGGAGAAGAAGAAGAACAGAAGAAGCTTAGTGAGGAGTAAGAGAGAGAGAGAGAGAAGATGTACATACGTAAATACAAATACAAGAAAAAGATAAACATATATATATATATGTATACATAGTATAGCCCATTACATTTGTATAAATAAACCCATATATTTATTAACAGAATAAAAGGTCACCATAAGTGTCGCTACAGACCTCAGTTTTCCTCTTTAGGTTTGTATATAGTGTTTTCTGAGATCTAGCGACGCTTGCGTCTGTCACTAAAACTGTTGTATGTGTTACTGTAGATGTCAGACTAGTAAGTTAAGTTAATATACTATGTAATCTTAGTCTATTGTGTACTTTCATGTAAGTATTAATATTATAACCTGTAAAGACATAGTTTATAGTATAGTAATAAATTGTTTGGTGCTTGTTTATAGTTAGTTTTTGCAAGCATTACAATTGATTCTTATTAAATAGATAAACAATGTCCACATTCATTCATTCTTTAATAAGATGTAAAGCTTCTTTTTGGAATTAGAGGATAATTTTGAGATCAAAGAGCGATGTAATTCAATAAATTGCCTGCCAGTGAACGACCTGGAACAAAACCAGTAAAAATTAGATAAGTAAATAATAATGGTTGTAATGACTGGTATTCTCCACAACTCACCACAATGACACTCTTGGTGTTTCAAACTACAACACATTTCAAATCATTTCACCATCACTGCAACCGACTGCTACCTATTATTATTATTTTTGGCACCGTTTCCGGGGAGGCAACGCTCTTTACACCAAAATTACCCTTTAATTCTTTTGTACATAGAAATTCTTCATTTCATTTCATTCATTGATTGTAATTACTTTCTTCCATTGATTTATTTGTGTTTACATTCTTTTATTCTTTTACTAATCACTCTTTATTTTCCACAGCACTTGAGGAGGAGGAGAAGCAGTATCATCATCCATGTAGAGGTCGTCTTCCTGGTGGATTCGCTGCACTCCTGACCCGTCTTCCTGGTGGAGTTTGTCCTCAGAGTAGCTGTAGGATTAGTAATAATAGTAGTTTAGTTTAGATAGTTTTAGGTATATTAATTAGGATAAATTGTTAGTCATAAGTTGTGAGAGCCTGTTCTTACACATTCATTGTAATAATTGTGGACTGTCTGGACTTTTATTTTCTACTTCTCCCTCATCGATATGGTTTTTCCATTGCGATTTTCCGAATCGATTTCTTTCCTTGTTTTTGCTTTTGCATATTAAAAAAAAAAATCAAAAATCAAAAGATCTCATACTTATCTAGCAGCAGCATAACCTTAGGCATCCATCTTAGGTTGCATATTTTCTTGTTAGATTTCAATTCAAGTCAAATCTGCATTTAGAAGATTGCTAGAGTCAGGTACGCATTCCTTACCTTACTCTAACTCCTGTCATCATTGCATTTGACTTAAAATTAAGAAGACCATCTCTTGTATTGAACTGAGTAAAAGTGAGACGAGCAGCATAGAAATCATATCATAATCACTTGAATTAAGTCAAAAAGAAGATATTAACTTTGGGTGAAACCTTGATTGAGGTTTTCATTGCCTTGTGTTGATTGCTATCGTGCACACAGCACGATCACTTAAGGTCACAACACACGGGTTTCTACCTCATCTCTTTTTTGCAACCACAGGATTTGGATTCGCACACTAAGTCTTATCCATATTCCCAGTGGATTTTAGAGGTTTGCACATCACTAGGTTTATCTTCGGACACGTACAATTGTTTGAAACAATTGCTTGCGTACAACATAATTTTGCGTAGCAGCCTCTAGGAAAAATTTTTTTCGATTTATCTCGGTTGATCGGTCTTCTAAATGAATTGAGATTTAATTGGGATTTTTCCACTTTCTATGAACATGGTTAAAATTTTTCCCATTGAGTTGGAACGAATTATAGTAAACGTGTTTTCAAAAACCAACTCAATGGAAGGTAGGAGATCCCAAAACCTAGAACTTGTACTCCCCTTGGGTACTAGTACCCAAGCTACTGCATCTTTCTCTTTGCCCTCCACTTCTAATCCTTTACCTCCCGAGTCTCAAAATCCTATTCACAATCCCATTCACCAAGAGGATGATCTTGAGTCGTCATAATTCGAGGATTTTGAAGAACTTCCTCCAGACTTAGTTGCACATCCTCCACCACAGCACCCACCTATCCCTAGGTTCCAACCTCCACCTTATCCTAATCTTCCTAACCCACCACCGGAGAGAGGACCTATGCCTCATCTTCAGCACCTTTTCGACACAACTACAAATGAATACCCTAACCCAACAAGTGCAACAACTAGCTCAAGCTGTTAATCTTTTAGCTAACCCCCAACCACAACCACTTCAACCTAGAAATCCCCAGACACCACCCCAACCCTGTAGACCTCAACTACGGGATTATTATAATCCCGCAGTTGCCCAACCAATGCCTGTGGTACGTTATCCGAATGGGCGTCGTGCTGCTGAACTGAAGCCAAACATTATAGCACTCATTCCTCACTTCCATGGACTTGCTTCTGAGGACCCTTTTCAGCATTTAGAGGAGCTGAAGAATCTTGCCCAAACTTTGGGTCAGCAAGGACATGATCAGCACATGCTTTTAATGAAAATGTTCTCCTTTTCATTGAAAGATAAGGCAGCCTTTTGGTTTCGAACACTTGCACGGACTACACCTATAGATTCCTGGGCTTCTTTAGAACATGAGTTCTTAAAGAAGTACTTTCCTGTAGGCCGCACTAACGCCTTAAGGCGTGCCATCACTACATTCACTTAGAATTCAGGAGAACAATGCACGAGGCTTGGGAGAGATTCCACGAGCTTCTGAGAAAATGTCCCCACCATGGTGTCCCACACTGGCAACAGGTCCAGATCTTCTACCATGGGCTCCATGATGACACACGGAATTTCGTAGATGCTGCTTGTGGAGGCAATTTCCTGTGTCGGGACGAGGACTCAGCCTTTGAGCTCTTTGAAGGCATGGTCGAAAACTCTATTAATAATGCTTCAATGAGCATGTTTAATAGAAAGTCCTCACATTCCCACTCACACACTGGGGTACACGAAGCCCAATCCAGTAGTAAAGACTTAGAGATAGTGGCTAGTCAACTGGGTAAAGTGGGCTTAATCGAGAAGAAAGTAGATGAAGTATGGAAATTTCTCTCAAAACCTTCATCTTCTTCTTCTCAGTCACTAGCACAAAACATTTCTTCTCAGTTTCCCACAGGGAGGGAAACTGTGAATAACCTTTCTGTGACACAAACTGCATTACCGGATTTTCCATTTCCATATCCTTCACCGGTTGGAGGAACCTTTGTTCCTCCCTACACTGACTTCCCTGCACCTTCTGGAGTTTCAGAGGAGCTCCATGCCATTCATAATGACCCTTTCGCACAAACCTACAACCTTGGATGGCGCAATCATCCAAATTTCTCGTGGTCGGGAAATTCACAAAGACCTCCTTTTCAACAACCTTCTGCACCACCACTGCACAACTCGATCCGAGTACCACCTCCACAATCACACGGATATCCACCGCGTGCCTACCAGCAACCCCAACCCAGGCCCACCCAATACTCTCAATCTGGGCCTACACGAGATGACCAGTTGGGGTCTATCATGAAAGCTCTTGCTGATATGCAACAACAGAATATTGCTATGCAACAGAAACAGGACGCGGCCTTAGCTGAGATGAGAGCCCAGCTATCACACTTGACGGAGTCCCGTCAACCACATTCACTCCCATCTCAAGCACAACCCAACCCTAGGAACATACCTGCTCAAAGGTATGTCCAACCTAGACCAGCAATGCAAGACCAAACACATGTCATTTCACAACCAATGCACAACACTGAATTCTTCACTGACTCAAATTAAGATCAAAATGGACTGGACCTTTCCAAATCTTAAGAATATTTGACAATGGAGCCGTTGAGATCACTGAAATTGACAAATCTGAACCTTTTACTGTAAATGGTCAAAGACTGAAACCTTTCATTGAGCCGCATGATCTCAGACTTGTCAATTCCACCATTTCACTCCTACATTTTGAATTACCACACAAGTTTTCGCCTAGCTGAAGGCGTTAAACTTAGCAAAACCTAGCCTTGTATATAGCTGTTTTTCACCTTTCTTACTCTTGCCTTTATTTGTATATAGTGTCTACCCTTGCATTTTGAGCATACTTTCATTGACACACATGTCATGCATTTCACTTCCTAGCCTGACTGTTCACTCTAATCTTAGATCAGACTTAAAATCGTCCGCACATAGATTTTATCTCCTCATTCCGACTTCCTTCCATCACCCAGTCTAGGATAGTGAAAAGTAGCGCATGCATTTGCATCCACCCTATTCATTCAATGAGGACATTGCGAAATTTAAGCATGGGGGGGTGTAAATGATAAATCATTTAAACTGAAATGCAATTGTAGATACACCTATAGTATGTATAGTATTATCAAAAAAATATATACTTAAAAAAATTGAAAATTTTGAAAAATTTTTGAAAAAATTACAAAGCTAAAAATACAAAGAAATAACAAATTATAAAAATTCCAAAAATACAATAAGGGACATGTACTCTATTGTCAAGGGAGGACAATAATTTCAAGAAGGGAGGGAGAAAAAGACAATAGATAAGTGTTTAACTATGATCTTCTAGCTGAAAACAAAAATTTGAATAAGTGTCTATGGACATTCAATCGTTACTGGTTTGACCTGCCAGGCCAAAAGAGCTTAATACAAGCTTGGGCTTAATACACTTCGAGCCTTGACAAGATAGACCGCAGTCTCTCCTAACTTTAGGACATATTCTTGTACCTGAGTCACCAGTATAGGATTCGTTGGTTTGTTTTGACTTAGGAGTCTAAGTAACCTTGGCTTACACTACACAATGTCAGGAAAGACCACTTGAACCTAAACCTCAACCCTTGTGTTCATTAGGGAAGGTGGAGTCCTTACATGTGCGTGTAGGTAGACTCTTTTTCCTAATCTTTAGTCTGGTGTCTAGGAGAAACTCTTTCCACAAATAAATTCACCCACCAAATACAGTGCGCTCTACCAAATAAGTTCCGGAGACATACTGTTCAAAAAAAAAAAAAAAGTCAAGTATATTCTCCAAAAATCTGGAAATACTCCTGTTCCACCAAAATTATTTTCAGGGTTCAAAACAAATACCCTGTTTGTCCACCAAAAAAATTCTTCTCTGAGCCACAAGCACAATAAGGGTTGGGTTTGAATACCATCAATTCTTGAGAGTCATCCGAAAACATGAGCTGAAGTTAGGACCAACCTGGACTTAAAAAGAAGTGAAACCCCGGGGGTGAGCTTTAGAATTCACTTGGTTAGTCCTGACTTATCACAAAGCACAGCCATAACCTCATAGCATTCTGAGTCTCTGTAAAACCCCCTGAGTCCTGGAATTCGACTTTAGGTTTAAATATTAAGAGTCCTTATTGGTTGAGAGATGGTCTATGTCATTTAAGCCTCGAGTTCTGGTAGGTTATCCTCGGTAATAAGGTTCTCACAATGTCCAAAAACATAGTTGATTTATTGAAAAATCTTTCAGCCTGAAGATCATCATCAAACACTTAAAAATTTTTGAAAGAAGAAAAAGATATCTCGACACACTTACCTTGCTGATACTTAAATTGCCTTATACTTCAACAGATTGTTTGCTAAGGGATTAGCAAAATGTAAGCATGGGGGTATGATGAGTGGCTAATCATCATGGCTAAAAGGCTGAAATTAAGCTAGACACTAAGTAAAACAATATCAAATTAACAGATAAAAAGGGTTAAGTGTGAGAATTAAAGAAAAAGACCTAAAACCTTTAGTCTGTGCTAAAATTTCATAATTAGGTCACAAAATGAGATATTCTAAAAGTAAAATACAAATGATGATCCATGCGTCAATTGAACACATAAATAAGTTTGAAAGGACAAATCAGAAGTATAATCAATGTCTTAAATGTTCAATTAAGCACATATAAAAAATTGAAGGCAATTGGACATCATTTAGGTTATGAAATAGGTAGTTTACACTTAGGTCCTTCATGCATTACACTCTTACCCTTAAAAACTCCTCTTTGGACCTACTTGTAAGCCGCAGGGACCCTTTTGAAAGGCTGTAGGGCCCTTCCAGTTGTAGTTCTTCTCACTTATGGTCCTGCACGCAATTCTTCTACCCCTTCGTTTAAGGGTCTGTCTGCAAAATTTCCTTCATTTCAGAGAGAAGCTTGCTGTTCTTCGCACGCACTGTTGAGTGCGAAGAACACGGCCAATCTCAGCCGTCCATCACTCTTCAGATCTTGATCTGTGGTTGGATTCGAATGGAACTTTTGCGTAATTCGATGCATGCGTTCACCTCTCTCCCCAGATCTCATCTGACGGTTAGATCTTGTGCTCAGCTCACCGCGTGGTTCGCCCCTCTCATCCTCGTCGCCGGTTGCATCTTGTTTATTCTCACCTGTGCGATGATCTCAGCCACTAAGCTACTACTTAAGCACCTCAGTGGTGTTGCACGCAAGGGATCGCTCCCTCCTGCACCTCTTAGCGATCAATTCGTCCACTCCAGTCTCTCCTCCCCATCCAGCCTCTGATTTCACAGCCACCTGCTGTGAAATCATCACCTTCTCTCGACACTCCTCGTCGCTAAGGACTTTGTAGCACCTGAGGACGACCCTGGAGCCTTACTAGCAGACTCTTCCCTCCGCTGGAGTCATCTTCCTCCTTTCTTCCTCCTTAGCCACCGGCTAAGAACCCATAGGTCCCATTCTTCCTGTTAGATTAGGTTTTTAATTCTACATAATTAGTTTTAGCTATAGTTAAGTAGTTTAGAGTAGAATTAGCATAATTGTTAATGTTTAATTTTTCCTGTAGGTTAAAGTAGTTGTAGTAATAGAATTAGGCTTAAATTCCCTCCCCTCACCTCCTCTGATCAGTCCATATCGGAGGGGAAGAATTCATCAAACCATGTTTCAAATTATCTCCCTCTCCATTTTTTTTTCACAGTCCAGTTCTGATTTTTTCACGACAGATTTTTCTCATCTTTCACCCACACACTCTAGTCCAATTTCAGATCTGGTTTGTTTTCAACCTCAGATCTGAAATTGGAGTCACAAGCACCTATGGGGCTTCTCAATCACCTCACCTTTGGTCACAAAAGCCCTGATTATGGGTCGAATTTTTCAGTTTGTCAGATTTCTCCTCGATGTGGATTTTAAGGATTTTTTGCTTTCTGGATTTACTGCCTGATCTGACAAATTGAAGTTGATTTGAATTCCCTGTTGGCAAGGATTCTGAGAGGATTTCTGGTGACAGAAATCATCTCAGAAGAGCCATACTTAAATATGTTTTGATATGCCTTGAATGCATTAAATGCAAATCAAATCTAAGGATAATTATTGTGGTAATTTGAAGTCTGATCTTGCATTCATAGGTTTTTTTGATGGATGTCTGGTTTGTTTGATGATTTCCTAACCTAAGGAGTTCTCAATAGTCCTTAAGGTTGCAAGAAACTGGGATTTGATCTTATGATTTTAATTGACTGAATTAATTCTTCCTTCATGCTGTCTATAGCATTAGGAAGAGTTAATTCAGTGATATTTGTGGGTTTCATCTGAAATGAGGTTTTTGATGAGGGTTTTTGGCATCTGAATTGAGATACTTAGTGATTTTCGTGAGAAATTGAACCCTTGTCAGATTTGGAGTTTACTTATTTGCTTTCCAGTTGGTTTTGATTGACTCTGATCCCAGTAACAAAGCAAAGTGCTGCATCTTGCAGCTACATATTTCTTTCTCTCCAAACTCACCTTTCTTCTCAAATGGACTAACTGCAGCATCTGTTAGCCCATTTGGACAGTGGCTTAGGCTGCTGTTAAAAGACAAAAAAAAATTCTGAACTGAGGACTCTCTCCTCAGTTAGCTCTTCCTGTCTCATTTCCTACTGCTATAGGAATTTTTAGAACCAATTACAATGAGAAAAGCAAAAATCTGAAAACCATGCATTTAAAACTCTGATAGCACATTTTAATTCTTCCCTTCTCACCTCTTAGACAGTAGCTCCAGCTGTTGTTAAAAGGGAAAACTGAACACAATTAGCTTTTCCTTTCTCACCTCCTACTGCTGTAGGATTTACAGAAACAATCAAACTAACTTTGGTACATAAATATATTACTCTGTATAAAATTCTGTAAAATTATGGTGGACAGTATATATAGAAAATTACTTATCTATATTACTCTGTATACTCCTTTAGACAATAGTCCTATGTAAATAGTAAACTGTATATATATACCACTATATATATATATGTAGATAGGCAGTATATATATGTAAACTGTATAACTAACTATGTAAGTATACTGTATACTATAAATTAGCTATCTGATTTAAAAGAATATATGTATATTAATCTGTATTTAGGCAGTATGTAAATAAGTATATTACTCTATAAGCATATATGTAGTATATGGTATATTCTATAAAACTATATATATATATCTATGTATATGTAGATTATAAGTATATAAAATCCTATACTTTAATTTAATCCTTTATGTATAATAAATAATGAATTTATTCAGTTAACAGCTAAGTTGTCAAATTAAATTAGATAAATTAGTAATTTAGGGTTATAATTAAGTTAATTGAATCTATACACTTAGGCTAATATATCTTAAGTAATTTAAGCTAGTTGAAGTATGTTTATACCATTTTTTATATTACTTTAACTAAGTTTATAAGTAAAATAGTCAAAAAACTACTATTTAAATATAAATAAAATAGAAATTAATTCAAAAAAATGTAATAAAAATGTGTATAAAATACTTATGTATGTAATCTAACTCTGTATAAGGTCAATTAGACCATTCACTAACTAATTTATAAGTAATTAACCAAGAAAACACCTAAAATAGTGTGTAAAAATAGCCTACTTTAGTGAATTTATTTATATAGTAAATATAATTAAAATTTAAAATTAATTGAACAATTATATAGTATTATGTAAATACTTTATTTTCCATAATTTATTTTTATTTTTTTTAATAAGTTATGGCTCTCGAATTGAGCGCCAAAATCGCTTCCAGCCCACAGTTGCACACGATTTCCAGCGTAGATGTGGCGCTAGAATAGCGCCACATCGTGCGCTGCAAACCGCACGTAGCGGTATATTATGGTTTTTTGTTTAGGCTCTTTAGTCGTCACGGGCGCTGGGCTCCCGAAAGAAGAGAACAGCCATTACGATACTATCTGAGCATACTGTCTGAGCGTCTGACATGAGCATATGAGCATGAATTGTGTGGGGCCGGGGGCCCGAGAGGCGTGTGTGAGTGGGGTTTGAAGGCCCTACGCTGAGTTAAGAAAGAAAAAATGTAATTAAGCAGCTTAATGAGAATTAGGGTGCGCTTAGTAGAGGTTTGGTCCCACCCTATGGGTGCTGTGTATCCCTCGAAAAGCGTGCCCGTAAATTAAACACATTTTTAACTGCTTAAAGAGAACTAATGACGGTTGATTAATCACCTTTACACCGCTGTATCTGAAACTTGTTAAGGTAGAAACAATGGAGAAGAAGAAGAACAGAAGAAGCTTAGTGAGGAGTAAGAGAGAGAGAGAAGACATAAGAGAGAGAGATAGAAGATGTACATACGTAAATACAAATACAAGAAAAGGATAAACATATATATATATATGTATACATAGTATAGCCCATTACATTTGTATAAATAAACCGATATATTTACTAACAGAATAAAAGGTCACCATAAGTGTCGCTATAGACCTCAGTTTTCCTCTTTAGGTTTGTATATAGTGTTTTCTGAGATCTAGCGACGCTTGCTTCTGTCACTAAAACTGTTGTATGTGTTACTGTAGATATCAGACTAGTAAGTTTAGTTAATATACTATGCAATCTTAGTCTATTGTGTACTTTCATGTAAGTATTAATATTATAACCTGTAAAGACATAGCTTATAGTATAGTAATAAATTGTTTGGTGTTTGTTTATAGTTATTTTTTGCAAGCATTACAATTGATTCTTATTAAGTAGATAAACAATGTCCACATTCATTCATTCTTTAATGAGATGTAAAGCTTCGTTTTGGAATTAGAGGATAATTTTGAGATCAAAGAGCGATGTAATTCAATAAATTGCCTCCCAGTGAACGACCTGGAACAAAACCAGTAAAAATTAGATAAGTAAATAATAATAATGGTTGTAATGACTGGTATTCTCCACAACTCACCACAATGACACTCTTGGTGTTTCAAACTACAACACATTCCAAATCATTTCACCATCACTATAACCATTGCAACCTATTGTTATTATGAGACACTCGTCATGATCTCTAATTATCCCTAATTAACTAGTCTTCCTAGTTAATTAGCTAAGGTTATGAACATATAAGGGTTAATTATAGAATAAGGGATATTTATTAAAGGACCTTAAAAATAAGTTAAAAATGGAATTTTATCTTTCAATTAACATTATTAATAATCTAGATAATAATTGGACTCGAAATTCTATTAATCATTCCCTTAATTAATAAGTTAAGTAACTTAAATATAATGTATACCTAAGTATATAATAACTTAAGTAATTTTACTTAATCTAATAAATTAATATAAAAAGGTCAAAAATGTAAATTAAAGGTGAAAACATAATATTTAACTTATTTACTAAAATATATAAAAGGTTGAAAAAGTTCTAAATTAAAATAAACCTTCAAAACCTGAGTTTACATTTTGGTCCTAAAAATTAATTACAATCGGGTCCTTATTTCTCACACAGGTCCTTAATTTTTATTACATTTAAGTCCCTTTCCTTCTTCTTCTTCAACCAAATGAACGGCTGGCGACGGAGAGTCATGCCACCGCATGATCACAGCCCTGCCGACATCAACCTTCTTTGTCCAAGCTCTTGCAGCTTGTACTTACCACCACCTCTTCACTCACCGGTCTGGATTAACCGGAAATCCTAATTTCCAATGGGAGATAACCTCACCGTCATCGAAGATGATGCCGGAGATTAAGCTCCTCAACCTCCTTCTTCAGCCTGACCCTGCCATTCTCTTCGCAGCCAACTACTATAAATACTCCCTCACCCCTCCGATTTCACTCAAGTTGGCTCCCTTCCCTCTTTTAACACTGAGCCGACCCAATAGGCTATTCGTCTACAACTCCGGCGACTCTCCATCTCACTTTCCGAATTCCTGCATCCATTTTGATCAGCCGAGGAGATCTGCCGTGATCTGTCGCGTCTCTGACACAGGCGCCGACCCAAGGAGTCCTCTGCTTCACCTCACATCCGCCTGCCAGAGATTCTTCTTTTCACCCTCTGATTTCGTCGTCCGCCATGAGACTTTGGCGGAACCCTATTGACCCCTTCGTCCACGTGACAGTATATTAGGAGTAAAAGTAGGAGTAGGAGTAGGTTAGCTTAGTTAGTTAGATAGTTAGTTAGATTAGATGTAATTTTAGAATTTTAGTGTCATCTTCTCCAACTCCGACGAACTCCTTGAGTTTGCTAGAGCCTTAATTTCATCTTTTGAAATCACTGTTCACCTCCTCCTTTCTCTCATGACCATTTCTAATTCACTTAAACACTTAATTAATCACCTAATCGCCTAATTCATCTTTCACCTCCACCGACTACTGTCATTGTCCATGGCGATAGTAGTAGGTTTAATTTCACCTCCACTGGGTCTATCATCATCTATCCATCACTTATGGACCCTAATCGACACTATAATACATATAAATACCACATATAAATTAAACGCCCAATTTTAATTAAGCTCCTGAGCTCGCTGTCAATGGCGGCTCAGGAGTAGTTCAAATCCTAAATTAATTACATATTTATGAATATAAACACTTGTTGACTTGTTTTAACCACTCAATTGAGTGGTAAAACAGGTCCTGAGCTTTAACCACTCAGATCCTTTAAGAAATGAATTTCACTGTCAAATATTACATTTAAAGAGATAATGAGGAATTAAATGTGATTCTAAGGTTCCTTGCAACCTAAGGATCTTTTCTAGATTAAAAATTGCAAGTTTAAACAATCTGTACATAGTTTACATATTTTTTGGACTCACTGAAGCTCCGGCAAGCTCCGGCGAGCCATTCTTGAGCTTCAGCCTTTAGAATTTAGCGAAAAGCTCCAGATCAATGATTTAACTATTACTGATTAATTTGCAAATGTTTAATTGAGGATTTAACTACTGGAGCTATAGATAGATCTTCATCTTCTCCAACTCCGACGGAGTTGGAGAAATCTATTAGTTAGGTTTAAGAAGCATTTAAGGAACTTAGAAGCTTCAGTGCAGTGCACTAAAGCTATTCATGTCTTCAATTCACTATCATAACCTCTCAATTTCTCTGACGAACAAAGTCATTTTGAAGCTCTAGCGGCAAGCCTGAAACCCTAGGAATATTAATTAGAACACCTATCTAAGAGGCTGAATAAATTCCTGATGTTGAAAGAACTTGATTTTAGGTTTTAATTGCCTATGGAGAAGCTTTGAATAAAAAGTCAAATTTTTGTGCCTTCACAGTCAAACTGAGTTTGATTATGGAGTTCTGAGCTCAATCTAAGGAATTGATGAGATTAAGTTGTTTTTGGGATCTATGAATGATATTAGAATGAATTAAGTGAGCTCAGACTTGATATTTAGTGAGAATTCAAATCCTATTAATTTGGGTTATTTTTGAACCCAAACTAACATCAGAAGCATTTTGCTGAGTTTTAATCTTTAATCCTACCCAGATAAGTCAATTACAACCCTTAGAACTTGTTTAAATCGATCAGTAATGTTTCTCTGTGTCTCTACATCCATTTCAAGTTTGAAAATTCAAACTCTGAAGCTTTCAAAGAAGCTTAGAGCTTCTCTGCTGTTCCTAAATGTCTTATGTGCTTAGAACCTACTCTAGTAGATGCGAAATCATTTGTATTAACTATTCAGACCTTTAAATGAGAGAGAAAAGTCCATCTGAGAACTCTGTAAACATGAAAATCATTTCCAGGCAATTTTACCCCTAGGAACCCCTTGATTTCACTCTTCAAATTGAAGAGGAGAACATCCTCTTATCCTTAAATTGACCCTGCAATACTATAGAGTAACCTTAGATCTTTCCAACAAACTTTAAATCACTTGAAATGGAGCTCTGAGCTGGGAGTTATGATCGGTTGACGTTGGGTTTGGAAGGGGTTAAGATAGTCCCACATTGTCAGTTTCTGAGCGCATGCTTGGGAACAAAAGCAATTTGTTACGTGGGCTTCCCAGTCGTCAGCGCTCGGTGCACCGGTTACAGATCTGGGCATTCTGAACCTATCTAAGCATGTGTATGTGTGTGTGAGGGCATGTGTGCCTACGGGTGTGCGCCTGAGTGGGCGTGAGCGAGTGTGCCTTGGGAGGGTGAGGCCTGGGAGGCTGGTTGAGCCTGATTGGCTTGAAACTATGAATCGAAAAATAAATCAAAATTGAACCTAACTGAAATCAGGTGAGGACCGAGTAGGGTCTGGTCCCACCCTGGTCTCACGGTGCTGTGTATCCTCGAAAGGACCTTGCTGCAAATAAAATAATTTTTGGTTAAAAAGTAAAAAAAACCCCGTTCAACTGATGGTTCAAAAGAAAGCTTTAGGAAAAGAAGAGCCGATGGTTAAATGCCAAGTGTTGAACTAAAGGCTAAGGAAAGAAAGGAGAATAGGTGCTAAGGAGTGTTAAAAGAAGAAGGCAGGAGCAAAAGAAGACAGGTAAAAAAAGAGCTTGAGAGAGAATAAAAATAAAGGAAAAGGAGAAGAAGAAAAGAGAGGCTGAAGACTATAAAGAAGAATTTGTTTTTCTTACATCATTTTCATTACTTTTTGTTCTTAAATTTTGTAATAAGGCATATTTTAATAGAACAATTCTTATTGCCTTAATTTCTTTGAAATAAAATAGAAAATTAACATGTTTACTTCTTAATAAAGTACATCATTTAAGTAAGTGTGTTTTTCATATGGAATTTTGTATATTCTTTATAGTTTAAATCATTTGATAAAATTCATGCTTTTATAATCAACCTAATTATACCTCCTAAACTTGAAAGGAAAATAAAAGAAAATTGGTGAATTTAGAAAAAATTATACCTTCCAGAGAACGACCTGGACTCAACCAGTAAAAATTTCTAAAATGTTAAGTTAATTCGACCCTATACTACACAACCGATACAATTTTGAGTTAACCTAAGTGACTTTTTCTACTCTTAATTAAGTGAAATTAACTTAATTACTGAGTTGAGTGGAAGCCACCCAATCATCCCTCACCCATCTTCTCCTTTTCTATTTCCTTGTTCTTCTTCCTCTTGTTCTTCTCCGTGACTGACCACTAGCTTCACCCTCGTGTGCGCCTCCACACACGAGCAAGCCACTAGTGCCACATCTACTTCCAGCATGTGTCGCAACCGCAGCGGCCACACCCATCCCAGCCACCTCCTCCATGCAAGCAACTGGCCACGCTTGGCTTTACCACCAGCAATGCACGTGCACAGCAGCGATCCTTGCCCGTGTGCCGTCGTGCCACCATCGTGCAGCCACAGCAACGGCTGTAGCACCTCCTCCTCTCCACGCACTATTCATCTTCCCCGAAAGAACCCAACATCGACATGTTCCTCCTAGCAGCCACATCCACGGACCTTGAAGCTTCGCCCATCGGCGTCAATGACCTCGCCTAGACCCGGTGAGGGCATCCTTGCCCTCTGACAGGCTGACAGCAACCCACGTGCGTCGGCGTGCTGCCGCCACCATTGCTGGTCCTCCTCGTCACCGGCGCCAACTCCAAACACCGTTCGATGTGCCGTATCCACCCACGTGTAGCCCTTGTCACGGCCAACCTCTTCCGAGCTCTGCATGCCCGACCACAGCCTCTTCTTCGTGCATGCACGAGGCATAGAATTCCTCTATTACGAGTCTTATTAGTATTTACATTTTATGCCATTGCCACCTATTTTAGTTTTAATTTTTGAATATGAAATTGTGGTGAAATTACATCAACGCACTTATACTTTCTCGTTATTATTCAGTGCATATTTTTGACTTTCTATTGCATCAAATTGTGACTTAGATTTTCATCATTCCTCTCTCGTACGAATACCATTGGAAATTACATGAGATGCTGCTAATGACCATGTTGCAATGCTTTGTCGAGCTTTTTAAGTCAGTCGCGTTGTAGTATAAGTGACCAAGCATTGACAACACATAGGAATTTATTACTCGAAAATCTAACTATCCGAGGTCTAACACAGGGAGCAAATGGAATTTATTCGCTAATCTCAATAATGTAATTGAACACTTAGAGTTACTCAAAACTTAATTTAGAATATAAATGCAAGAGTTTATGAATTAAATTTATAGCAGAAATAGAAGAGTTGGATGTCTGATAAAGAGATATCTCTCTTCTCTCCTATTTCCTGTCTGCTTTCTCTTCTTCTTCTTTCTTTCTTTCTCTGATTTTCCTCTTTCCTTAGCTCTTTTTCTTCTATTCTTCTTTGACTTTGGCCGTTTGCTTCTTCTTCCTTGTTTCTTCTCTGTAGCTCCTTTGTAGCCTTTCCTTTCTTCTTCCTTCTTATTTTCCTCTGTCTTCTGCCCTTCCTTCTTAAGCCTTAGCTCTCCTCTGACTTACTCTTCTCTTTGGCCTTCCTTCCTTCTTCTTTTTCCTTAGCTTCCCTGCTGCACCTCTTCCTTCCTTAGCTCACTTCTTCCATACACAATGCAGCAAAACCTAAACCCTACCCTCCCCCCCATCTCTCTCTCTGTTTCTCTCTTCGGTACACTCTCCCAAAGCTGGGAAATCGAGTCGGTCGCGTGCCTGGGTCCAGGCGCACCGATGTGGGTGTGGTGCGCAAGGAGTGCACGGATAGGTTAGTCGAATCAGGTGCCAGGTCCGCGAGGGAGTGTCGCGGACGAGGCATGGTGAGTGAGGGCGATGGACCTCACCCCTGTGTGACTTGAGGCAACTAGAACAAAACACAAAATCAATATAAGTGACGCACCTCACTCCTGCTTTTCTGAGGTGGGACTAGAAGTCCCACCCGCTTCGCTCGCGCCCGCAGGTAAGGTTCTTCTTCCAATTGCTGCAACTGGGCAGCTCGCAGAGCTAATTGTGTAGATAGATGAATACGCAAGACCAACCCGCGCCTTCTGAACCTGGGACCTTGGAGTGCTTTAGCCTGGAGCAAGCTTGAGAGCTCCTTCAAGCCGTCGCTAATGGCGGTGGGGGGGTTAGATCTGAACTTCACAAAGACAGCCTTGTGGCCTCGTTAAACTAGATGGGGAGCTTCACTGTCTCATGGAGAAGGTGAGGTGGTTGGTGGCTGGCCACGGGGTGGCCTAGGCATGCGTGCCTAGGTCGCTATGTGGCTAGACTTATGGGTTAGGTCAGGAGGCATTTATGGCGGTGTGGGCGGTCGATGGAAGGGTGGATGATGATTAGTGGACTGTGGCGGAGGTAGTGAGGTATCTGGCGAGGCATGTGGAGGTGCGGAGCGGTGGAAACGCCTCACCGGTGGGTGGCCGGAGATGGAGAATATGGCAGTGGATAGTGGTAGTTGAGGGATATTTGTGAAATAGAAGGAGGGGAATTGAAGAGGTGATAGAGAGGAGTAAGTCTAACCTAATTAAGTGGACGAAGGAGGTGAGGTGGCAGCTGGTTGTACCTGCTGTCGCCGGAGAAGATGGTGTCCAGTGGAGGGAGATGGCGGTGACGACTGGGCTAGAGATGCTCGCACGGGTGTTGCACGATGCGGAGGAAGATGGTGAGGGCAACTCTGCCACTAGTAGTGTGGCAGAGCGATGAGAAAGAGGAGGGAGGCTCGTCAGAGCTCACTGGACTACTTGATCAGAGGAGAAGAAGATGAAATTGGGGTGGATCTCTAGCCAAGTCGAGCTGAAGAGGTACGGCCAGGGTTGAGGATCTTTTTATAGATACTGGCAGGGGCTCCTGTGCTTAGAAGACAAGCCTCCAAGCATGCAAATCCTCACCGGAGATAGAAACTATTGGAGACCCAAATCTCTTGTGCGTTCACATGAGAAATTGGGTGCAAATCAGAGATTAGGACCATGCTCAGATGGAAGGGAATTCCTCAAAGAATCTCCCTTCCAATTCGAGGAGGAGATCTCTGAGGAATCAGGGAGTACTCACCCTCCATTCCTCACCAGAGTAGGATTTCTCTCCATTAATGGAGGAGGGACCTGTTTGTAAGAGTGGTGAGAAGTTAGGGGGGTCCGTGCAATGGTTTTCAAAAGATAGGGGCCAAAATGTAATTAGGTGTACTATTTTGCAAAGTAGGTCAAGATGACCTCCCCTTTGGTCCAAATTTTGGTAAAAACCTAATTTGGACCTAAGGAATACAATGGTGAAGTTGGATTTAAGGTTTGACCACGTTTGACTGGACATTTTGCACAAAAACCTAAATTAGGTCAATTAATGAGCTAGGACCCCAATCTAGGTCAAAATAGGTTTTAAAGGCCTATTTGAAGGTTCTAAACACTAGGGGATATTTTTTCATGAATTTTAGAGGTTTAGTTTATTTTTATCCTGACCAGAACCTTGTTGAATTAAGCAGATCTATTTTAGGGTTACAGAATGTCATTTAATTCCTAGACTGTACATTAACCCATTTCTGACTGATCCAACCCACTTTTTATCTTATTCAGACCATTTAACCTATGTTTTGCCTCTGAGAAATCCCATTTATGTTCTGCAATGGTGAAATTGTAGTTTTAACCTTTATTTCATGTTTTCTTTTCAGAACACTTATTCCTTGAATTAAGCCCTTCTCTAGGTTATGTAGGAGCTCTTATTCTCTTTCTTAGGTTAAAATGAGCTAGTTAGGGCTCATGATGGGGCTCTCATCATACCCCCATACCTTGCTTTTACTAGTACCTTAGCAAAATTTCAAGGTTTTAACTTCTGTTCTAGACCCTTAGTGTCTGTCATCAGTTGTGATAAGTGCTTTTCTTTCTCTTGTGATTAGTTCAAAATGTCGATAATAGGCCTAGAGGTACTTAGGTACCAACCAAAATCCGGACCTAACCCACTTTAGCCTCAGTCCTCTGCAATGGTTTTTAAGGTCTACAGAAACTATCCTAGGGTTTGTTGGACTCTATGGTTAAAGCACCCGTGCTTGAGACATTTTTTTTTTTAGCCTTGGTTTAGTTTGCAGTGCGTTTTTGTAAGAGAGAGACAGAAGATTTATTTGTTTGGAGAGTTTTCTCTCTCTTTTCCTTTTATTTCTAGCTTCGAATTACCTTCTCAACACGGTCTATATCGGATTCCCCATCCCCATCATCAATCCTCAAAGGTCCTTGGTAATCGATGCTTCATGATAGCACCGCCCATGGCAACCCCCAGAACCCTGGCTTTTGAGATTTTGAGATAATCCTGCCCATGGTGTTCCGTGGCCGAATCTAGACTCTGGCAATCGACATTTCGAGATAATGCCGCCCATGGTATCTGAACTGGTAGAGTGCTTCCATGCCCCCGGTAGAAGATTTAGATATCTTAAGAGACAAGCACAACGGAGACGATATGTTGTTACGCATCTTCGAGGGGAATTTCCCGCCTCTCTACGATGGGAACTCGTCCAAATTAACTTGTGTTGATCGGCCACTCCTAATCTAGGCAACTTTTTCAGAGCATTAAAACGCTTTTCCGTGATTTTGATAGTTATGCGCATTGAACCAGAATGTGTGTGGATTGAGGTGCTTAGGTTACCGAATCCCCCAAATAGAAGGTCAGTTAACGAGGCCGAATACTTTCTAAGCCTCAGACCTAATACTTAAGCTTCTCATTTTTCCTAACCTCTTGAGGATTATCCAGATCTTAGCGGGTACGTGGATTTTTAAGCCTAAGAGTCTACCCTAGAAGGCCTAAGACCAGCGTTCCTGCTAGTCTCTTTTTGTTTCTCCTTAGCACTTTTCTTTCATTTTTCTCTTTTCTTGATGTGGTCTAGAACTTCGGTTAATTCCTTAATCTCTTACTAATGACTATCTCTTTTTCTTTTTCATTTTGTGCCCCTTTTTGTCATTTTTCTCTTTTTCTCCTCCTTATGATTGTGGCTTACAAAATTTCCTCCCTCCATTTTTTTGTTCTTTTTCATAATTTTTCAATTTTTTTGTGTTTTTGACATATGTGAATTTTTTTTGTGAGAATCCTTCTGAGTTTTTCTTGGTTCTGTATGTATGCACTTTACCACCCCCCATGCCTAAGTTTTGCAATGTCCTCATTGTAAATGGAGGGTGTGAAATAGTGTTGAGGTCAGGGACTTAGAACAGGATACATCGAGTTGGTGGATGGGTTGGAAATGACTGATGCGGACGATTTCAAGCTCTGGTACGTGCACTAGAGGTGGGATCAACTGTCTAAGGCTGAACTCAACGTGAAATGGATGTGGAGTACAGACAGATAATCAGATGGGTCTCTATTTTTGGAATGACGGGTTGCCTCCCATTAAGCGCTAAATTCAACGCCTTCAACCGAGCAAAACATGGGGTGGAGAGGAGTGGTTAAATCAGCAGAGTTTTATAAAACAAGCACCTTGATTAAGAGCCTGGTTGGTCCAACCAGGTGCTTGCTAAGATCAGTGGGCTGATGATGCAGCCCAAACCCAATCAGTCTGGTGGGTTGATAGATGTAGATCAACAGATGCGGAACCCACCATATGCAATGTGGCTCGGATGGATATGGAAGTGAAAACTCGGGTTTAGGCTGAGGCGAATCAGCTTGGTTAGGGTGGGGTTCTGAAAAATAATTAGTGCATGGTGTGGAAACCCTACAGTGGTGATTAGAGAATGATGGCTCATGTTTTTCAGTCTGATCGATACCTGGTGCCCGATATAGATGTGGAGTTGAATCGTCTGCAAATGGTTCAATGAGAGGTGAATCAGAATATAAATTGAGTCCGGTTGTGGGTCGGGGTAGAGAACGGGTTTTGATCAATTTTGTATGTGTGGAAGAGGTGGCTTCAATGAGAATCATGTATGAGTGCTCTTCTAGAAAGGAATGACAGGTGGTCTCATGTAGAGAGTCCTCATAGTAACTTTGAAAATCAAAAGCGAATGCATGGAGAGTGTCTATGGGATACTGGAAGTCAGAGTCGAGAAAAGATTTGTATTTTGAATCGCAATCACTCTTGGCATTTGCTGGTTCTAATTGCTAAGGATCAAAAAGAAATGATTCCATGTTATTGGAACCTGAACTGAAATCAGTGATCTCAGGAACCGGGGCCTCGGAATCAGAGTTAAAGAATGAGTCATGTGAGCTGAGGTCGTAGATTGGCTTGCTACAATCAGGAAGCAGATTTTCTCCGATGTTATGGTCAAATTCGAAATCGTCGGAGAGTTTGCGGAAATCAAAATTTGAGTGAGATTCAAAATCATGAGTTCCACCATAGAATAAATCATATGCTGTAGATTTAGCAACCTGACTGTGGTCTAGCCTAGATGTCAATTCTAAGCTTAAAAAGGTATCCTTGTCTGGTAGAGGCTTAGGTTCCAAGCTGGTAGGATCGACCCAATTGAAACCTCACTCGTCCAACTCAGTTTCTGTATCGTAACTTGGCATGACTTCCAAAAAATTGAATGGTTTCTCTAAGGATGTTGGCAAGGGGTATTCATCAAATAAAGGCCCAAAATCATATTCATTGAAAAATTGATCATCCTCATATGGGGCCTCAAAATCTTCCCAATAGGTTTCAGATCTAGATTCTAGGTTTAGGATGTGGGCTAAATAGATTCTAGGTTTAGGATGTGGGCTGAATCACTAGAATCTAGGTCTGAATAACCTTTGAGGGCCACCTTATCAGAATAAGGGGTGGAATTTACGCCCTCGAGAGGTTCAGTTATACTCTCATGATCACAGGAGTTTTGGAATTCTACACCTGGTGATTCATGGTCTAGAGTTGGCACAACATTGTGTTTTCCTACAATTGGAACTTCCCAGCCTTCTTCAATATCAGGCACATTGTACTCCATCTGGGTTGAAAATCCACAACCTTTTTGTGCCTCAAACCCGAGATCAAATTGATCCTCCCAAGATGGTTCATCCTCAGTTTGTACCATATACGGGTATTTCTGGTAGATGATTTGTTTTAATAATCTCATTATCTCTTCCCATTTTTCAAGATCATCTTGGTGTTGCTCCCAAAGTATAGGATTTGTCATGCATTGAAGGTATTCAAGATTGTGCAATTTTTCTATCTCAATGTATCCTGTGATGAGCATGTCTCGGGTTGATCCTTTTGTGGCTTCTGCCAATAGTACTTGGGCACAAGTTATGATAAAGGTTGTGGCTGTTAGGACATCAACCTGAATGTTTTCTACTGGTGTTGAGGTTTTGTCTTCTTTTTCATAGAATTTCAGGGCATCCTCAATCATCCTATCTCTCATAGATCTCCGATATTCAGGTTTCTTGAATGGTAGTCCTAAGTGGCTTGGCTACATGTTTGGATCAGGTGGTGGAATCAAGATGTAGAATCAGAGTTTGAATCAAGATATACAATCAAGTTATGAAGCGATTAAATCTGAATAAAGAGTCCCACTGAAAATGTATGTGTGTGCTCTAAGGAGAAAAGATGAAGGACTGGAGATGTTTTTTGACCCAATCAAGGCACCCAAAGATGTTTGGATGACTATGGTGGTTTGGGGCAGATGATACCCTTGGATCAGAAGATCGTCTACCTGAGAATTACCTGGGCAGCCAGAGAGGGAGAGTCCCGCAAAGGCCTCTACATGGTAGAGCGTCCCCACGGGTTATAGGGTTTCCCCCACCTGACCTCTCTTGTCACTAAGATTCCTGGTAGACCAGAATGGGGACCTTGACCTCTTAAGTCTACCACTTTTATTTCAAAGGTGTTTTAGGGTTTTCACTTGAACTTTAGCTGTTTTGATGTTATGACCTAATTTGGAGGTTGGTTGACCCAAGGGGTCAACTTCACCTGACCTGTCCTAAAGATTGCAAAATGATTCTAAGCTTGGAACCTAGAGACCACCCTGATTTGACTCCCAGTTTATTAGGTCCAAGATTTTAAGATTCAAGTGATTTTAGAGCTCAACTTTTAGGGTTTGTCTTGTTTATATCTCTTCAATCAAGGGCTTGGGTAATGCACTGATGCGGGAGGGTTCATTTCCTTTTATATAGGCATGTGTGACTAGCACTCCAAAAGCCCTACTGTTGCAACCCTAATTTGGTTCTATTTCCAATCCTCTGTCTCACAAAAAGTCTCTTTTGACTCAAAAAGAAGTGTGTTGTCCGTAGAGATTAAGCGTGATTTCTATTAGGCATAGGAATTTTGTGGGATAGAATCTCTGAAAAATCACCTCTACTTCAATAAGTTTTGAAAAAAATTTTCGCAAAATCAGGAGACCTTTTCCTTAAATATGGTAATTACAATAAAAAGAAGGTAATTGATTCCTAAGTTGGTTTCTTCCTTTTGTCTTTCAAGGATTAGGGGATGGTTTAAAGAAGAAAAGAGATTACCTGCCCTGGATTAGTTGACTTGCGGGAGGGATCTTCTCGTGAAATACCTTGCGAGATCACAATAAAATAAATAGGGCAAGTTAGTGTTCAATATAGTCAAAAAGAATGTAGAGACTAGTGATAAATTGCGCGTAGCTCCCCGACAACGGTGCTAGAATGTTGCAACGCTTTGTCGGGCTTTTTAAGTCAGTCGCGTTGTAGTATAGGTGACCAAGCGTTGACAACAAATAAGAATTTATTACTCGAAAATCTAAGTATCCGAAGTCAAACACAGGGAGCAAATGGAATTTATTCACTAATCTCAATAATGTAATTGAATACTTAGAGTTACTCAAAACTTAATTCAGAATATAAATGCAAGACTTTATGAATTAAATTTATAGCAGAAATAGAAGAGTTGGACGTCTGATCAAAAGATATCTCTCTTCTCTCCTATTTCCTGTCTGTTTTCTCTTCTTCTTCTTCTTTCTTTCTTTCTCTGATTTTCCTCTTTCCTTAGCTCTTTTTCTTCTATTCTTCTTTGACTTTGGCCGTCTACTTCTTCTTCCTTGTTTCTTCTCTGTAGATCCTTTCTAGCCTTTCCTTTCTTCTTCCTTCTTCTTATTCTCCTTTGTCTTCTACCCTTCCTTCTTAAGCCTTAGCTCTCCTCTGACTTCCTCTTCTCTTTGGCCTTCCTTCCTTCTTCTTTTTCCTTAGCTTCCCTGCTGCACCTTTTCCTTCCTTAGCTCTGCTTCTTCCTTGCACAACGCAGCAAAACCTAACCGCTACCCTCCCCCACTTCTCTCTCTATTTCTCTCTTTGGTACGCTCTCCCAGAGCAGGGTAATCGGGTCAGTTGCTTGCCTGGGTCCAGATGCACCAACGTGGGTGTGGTGCATGAGGAGTGCACGGATAGGTTAGTCGGGTTGAGTGCTAGGTCCGCGGGGGAGTGTCACGGATGAGGAGTGGCGAGTGAGGGCAAGGGACCTCACCCCTATCAGACTTGAGGCATCCAGAACAAAACACAAAATCAATATAAGCGACGCACCTCACTCCTACTTTTCTGAGGTGGGACTAAAAGTCCCACCTGCTTCACTCGCACCCGCAGGTGAGGTTCTTCTTCCAATTGCTATAGCTGGGCGCCTCGCAGAGCTAATTGCCTGAATAGATGAATGCGTGAGACCAACCCGTGCCTTCTGGACCTGGGACCCTGGAGTGCTTCAGCCTGGAGCAAGCTTGTGAGCTCCTTCAAGCCGTCGCCAATGGCAGTAGAGGGGTCAAATCTAAACTTCAAAAAGACGACCTTGCGGCCTCGTTAAACTAGATGGGGAGCTTCGCTGTCTCACGATGAAGGTAAGGTGGTTGGTGGCTGGCCACGGGGTGACCTAGGCATGTGTGCCTAGGTTTCTCTGTGGCCAGGCTTATGGGTTAGGTCGGGGGGCGTTTATGGCAGTGTGAGTGGTCGATGGAAGGGTGGATGATGATTAGTGGACTGTGGTAGAGGTAGTGAGGTATCTGGCGAGGCATGTGGAGGTGCGGAGCGGTGGAAGCACCTTGCCGGTGGGTGGTTAGAGATGGAGAAGATGGCAGTGGATAGTGGCAGTCGAGGGATGTTTTGTGAAATGGAAGGAGGGGAATTGAAGAGGTGATAGAGAGGCGTAAGTATAACCTAATTAAGTGGTTGAAGGGGGAGAGGTGGCGGCTGGCTGTACCTGCTATTGCTGGAGAAGATGGTGTCCAATGGAGGGAGACGGCGGCGACGATGGGGCTAGAGATGCTCATGCGAGTGTTGCGTGAAGCGGAGGAATATGGTGAGGGCAACTCTACCACTAGTAGTGTGGCAAGGCGATGAGAAAGAGGAGGGAGGCTCACCAAAGCTCGTTGGACTACTTGACCGGAGGAGAAGAAGATGAAATTGGGGTGGATCTCTGGCCAAGTCGAGCTGAAGAGGTACAGTCGGGGTTGAGGATTCTTTTATAGATGCTGGCAGGGGCTCCTGTGCTTGGAAGACAAGCTTCCAAGCATGGGAATCCTCACCGGAGATGGAAACTGTTGGAGACCCAAATCTCTCATGCGTTCGCACGAGAGATTGGGTGCAAAACAGAGATTAGGACACGCTCAGATGGAAGGGAATTCCTCAGAGAATCTCCTTTCCAATTCGGGGAGATCTCTGAGGAATCAGGGAGTACTCCCCCTCCATTCCTCGTCGGAGTAGGATTTCTCCTCATTAGTGACATAGGGACCTATTTGTAAGAGTGGCAAGGAAGTTAGGGGGGTCTATGTAATGGTTTTCAAAAGATAGGGGCCAAAAATGTAATTGGGTGTACTATTTTGCAAAGTAGGTCAAGATGACCTCTCCTTAGGTCCAAATTTTGGTACAAACCTAATTTGGACCTAAATAATCCAATGGTGAAGTTGGATTTTAAGTTTGACCATGTTTGACTGGACATTTTGCACAAAAATCCAAATTAGGTCAATTAATGAGCTAGGACACCAATCTAGGTCAAAATAGGTTCCAAAGGCCAATTTGAAGGTTTTAAACCCTAGGGGATATTTTTCCATGAATTTTAGAGGGTTTAGTTGATTTTTATCATGACCATAACCTTGTTGAATTAAGCGGGTCTGTTTTAGGGTTACAGAATGTGATTTAATTCTTAGACTATGCATTAACCCATTTCTGATTGATCCAACCCACTTTTTATCTTATTTAGACCATTTGACCTATGTTTTGCCTCTGAGAAATCCCATTTATGTTCTGCAATGGTGAAATTGTAGTTTTAACCTTTATTTCATGTTTTCTTCTCAGAACACTTATTCCTTGAATTAAGCCCTTCTCTAGGTTATGTAGGAGCTCTTATTCTCTTTCTTAGGTCAAAATGAGCTAGTTAGGGCTCATGATGAGGCTCTCATCTGACCACATCTTTTAATGAATATTTTATTGAGGAAGAACTACACCCATAACCTTACATTCTCTAGTCATTGTGTGTTTCCTTCTTTTTGCCTTATTTCGCCTTAAACATAAGCACGTCTCTCGCATTGATTGGGTAGATACAAAGGGAAGCATTAATGAATTTATTGCATCTATTGCTCCCTGTGGATATGACATCCTAATCATTGTGGTTAGATTTAATAAATTTTTGATACAAGATTTCTACCACATAAAATACATCAACGACACATCTTTTTATTGCAATCATCTTAATTAAGTGTAAATCTCATCATCAAATGGCGTCGTTGTCGGGGAGGCAATAGACGCAATAAATTCACCTGACTTTATTTCTAATTATTCTGAGTTGCACATTTATCTGATCATTCTTTATCTTTTCTGTATGAGGAGTTTGATGAGGTGACAGGCGTAGCTGAGAGACGACGTCGACCTTGAGCGACGTCCATACGTGGAGAGAATCACAGGAGCCTGAGGGACTTGATCCGACATGTGTGGAGATGCACGGAGGACCATCTAGGAGGATTCTTCCTCTTAGACTTCTGATTTAGCATTTTAGGGTAGACTCTTTAGGTTTAGTATAGTTATTTATTTTCTCGCCCTTGTACTTTGGGGCCAGTTTTTTTGGGGGAATGTCCCCGATTCTTTAGACTCTGGGTTTGGTTTTAGTTAGTTCTTTTGATTGCATATTTATTATTATTAAATAAAAATCCGAATTGCCTTCTAGAAGCTGCATATCTTTAGGATGACCATCTAGGATTGCTTGAGTAGCATCTAGATTTTCTTATTACATTGTGTGCATTTCTGCATCTAAGAGTGCTGGAGCAAGGTATGGACTTCCTATCTTTTTGCATCAGTTATGTGCACACGCACTGCATTTGGATATAATTAGTGAAGATCACTTAAGCTGACTTGAAAAGATTAATCAAGTGGTCACATTGCTTCTCGCAAAGAAAGTAAAATATATAAGAAGTCTTTGAATAACTTGATTACTATTTTCAAAAGAAAAATCACTTTTCGCAGTGTGATGCACACTTCCTGCACTGAGCACTCACTATAGGCACTGCACTAGGACTTGGACCCTTAAGGCTATAGGCATCGAACTCTTTATCAGTGCAAACCCTCCTATCTCGCTTTGAAATGGCGATATTAACTTTTGCCTGAGTGATTGGATACTCTAAGAAGGGGGACACCCTATAAAGGAATTCAGGGGTAGTTAAGAGGCACTGCTAATGCATCACCTCAAAGGAAGGGTTCACCCTACTTGCATCCCTTGGTTCCATCCTTGGAGTACCTTTTTACTTGGGCATCTAAGAAAATCATTGCGGCAAAGTGTACATCGCTAGAGTACTCGAAGGTTTATTTAGGGTGCGTAATTGACTGACAACTTGATTGGTCACCCAAAGGAACTAAAAGTAACCTCAAACTCCTTAATAACCTTTGACCAGGAATCTCAAGTGCCTCACTTCCCTTGTACCACTTACGTGGGAATGGAGAAATACTGCCTTGACTCCATTTGGCTAAACTAGAAAGGTTGGAAGAGGGTTTAAAGTGCTTTTACTTAACAAAAGACCTCTTGCCTTATGTTTTCTTGGTGTATGCTTGGTAGGCACTCTCTTAGAAATAATCTTCTTTTCAACCCTGAGCTTGAGAGAATTATTAGGAAAGCTAACCAAGAAAGAAGAAAAATGGTTGAAGAAAGACCTGAAGAAGAGATTAGGGTTGGTGAAAATCAAAGAACCTTGAGAGACTACTTCCTCCCTACAACCCACCAAGCCCTACTTATCTGAAGACCTGGAGTGGATAATCCTTATGAAATCAAGAGCAGCACCATATCTTTGCTTCCCTCTTTTTATGGTACTGATGAGTCCATTTTAATGGATTAATATTACGCCTAAGTAACTTTAATTGTATCTATTAGGGTTGTTAATAACTATATTAAGTTATAGAATATTTGCATGCATCATGATTTAGGTTTACATCTATTCTATAACTTAATTTTTTTTTTATGTGCAGGAAAAATAATTGGCAAAAGAATGAGGAGAAAAGGATAAATTACCCTTTTTCAAATAACCGGCGACTGTTCTTTTCCCCATCCTCCGGGGAACCCTCAATAGCTGCTGGCCAGAAATAGTTAAGGGATTTGAAAATCACTTCACTCTCGGAGGTGCAAATGAGGAGAAGTTAAAAAGAAGAGGCGGAGAAAGGAGAGAGGAGATCATCCAGGGAGAGAAGAACTTTCACCATCTTCCCGATTCCAGGGAACAATCCCAAGCGTGCACTATGCACAACCTCTCCAATGCCACTTCCAAAGCCTCCTCCCCGCGCACCCAAAGCTGCATCGCCTCACCTTGCGCACGCCTGCAGCCACGTCGCACCAAGCCAAGCACCTCCAGCACTCCCTGCAGGCACGCAAGCCAAGCACCTCCTGCGCTCCCTGCAGGCGCACAAGCCAAGTACCTCCAGCGCTCCCTGCAGGCGCACAAGCCAACACCATCAAACGCCCGTGCCATCTGCAGCGCACCCCCTCCTCCCTACAGAGCGCCCTCTCTCCAAGCAAACGCGCGCCTTCCTCCAGCGCACCAAGACTGCACCTGCATAGCGCCTCTCCGCGCAAGGCTTGCATCGCTCACCCCCTCCAGCCGGACCTGCAGGTGCTAACTCTGCCTCACCGCGTGCCCGCACCTTCCAGCACCTGCAGGTCTACCTCCCTTCAGCGCATCCTCCTTGCGCGCCCCTACTGCAGGCGTGCCTCCACCGTCCCCACAAGCACCGCACAAGCGTGCACCAGCGCGCCCCTCCAACACCGCAAGCGCTCGTGCCATCCCCATTGCCCTGCCAGGTCTGCGCCCTCATTACCAGACTGCTGCAGACGCGCACGGGCACGCACCAGCGCGCAACCACCCGCCAATAGGCCACCCTGCAGCAGCCGCTCTGCCTTCTTCTCCAACAGGCTGGCGGTCCTCCTCCACCCGTCGGCCACCGCTAGCCACCTCTCACCGTTCTGCCACCGCCATCATGATCCCCACGCGCCGGTCAATCTTCCTCCATAGCAGCTCCATCGCCGGTGCTCTCTCTCTCTCACGAGGAGGAGAGAGAGCAAATACTCTATTTTGAAGTTAATTAAAATTTACATTCATTGCCATTGCCATAGAATTTGATTTTTTATTTATTATTATTATATTGTGGCAAAATTGCACATGCACACTCATATTCTCTGATAATTGTACATTCATGATATTCACCTATTTCAAGATTGATTTTGGGCTTAACCTGAGCACTAATTTTCTTTAGTACATGTCACGTGAAAATTGCATAAAATCATCATAAATTTATTGAAGATTTCAGTGAGGGAAAATTACACATACGCCCTTATCTTTTTAAGTTATTACGAATCTACTTTCCTTCGCATTTTATGTTAGATTTAAATAGGGATTTCGCACTTATCCGAAAGAATATAAAATAATTAAGAATTTATTGCATAATTGCCTCCCTGTAGACATGACCTGCTCTTCTGCGAGTAGTTATTTTCATTTTTTTTTTATTAGTCGATTTTTCCACCACTTAAATACTACAACGCAAAGAGGAAAGTTGACTTGTCAAATTGGCACCATTGATGGGGAAGCAACAAACACAATAGATTTACTTCATTGTTTTTAAATCTTCTGAGTTGTGAAATTATCTGATCAATTTTTTTTACTATGCGAGGAATCTGAAAGGCGACGAGGCACAACAGAGCGGCGACAGCAATCATGAGTTAAGCTACACGAGGAAAAGATGAAGGAGACCAAGATCCTGTTTTCGCAGAGGATTCTCTGTCGTCACAAATTTATTTTTGTCTTTTCACCCTTGTAGTAATTGGGGCTGAATTTTTGGGGGTTTGTCCCAGCATTCTTTAGCTACTAGGGCTTACAATATTTTTGGTGCATGTGTGATTATATTTTCTGCTTGCCTGCTTTTAAAAACCAACAAAGAAAATATCGAGCTACCTATTTAGAAGTTGCATGCCCTTAGGTGCGTGCATTTAGGGGTGATTGAGCAGTACATTAGATCTTATTATTGCATTGCAAGCATATTAGCACGAAGATTGCTGGAGACACGTATATCTTTTTAACTTTTGCATCCAGCTCCTATTCATGCATTTGCATTCAAATTTAAATTCAAGACCACCAAGTTGTTTGAATTTACTAATTCAGTGGTCACATAACTAAAAGTGGAACTAATAATCAGATTCAACCCTAAAAGCAATTCACATTTGATCTGATTCTAAGGCACTTGTCTGTGATTTCAAAAGAAATTACAAAGATTTGAGGTGTGTTGCACACTTCTGACATTGAGCACGCACATTAGGCACCGCACTAAGGCTCGATCCCTTAAGGCTATAGGCACCGATCTCTTTATCGGTGCAGACCCTCCTATTGTGCTTTGTGGTGGTGGTGATACTATCTTTTGACCAAGTGTTTTGATACTCCACGGAGGGGGACACCCTTTAAAGGAATAAAAGGGTAGTTAAGGGGCACCGCATACGCATCGCCTCAAAGGAAGGGTTCGCCCTACTTGCATCCCTTTGTTCATCCTTGGAGTAACTTCTCACTTGATCACTTGGGAGTATCATCCAAGCAAAGTATAGGTCTTAGGGCACTCGAAGGTTGAATTGAGGCACGTAATTGCAGTGAAAAACTTGTTTAGCCATTTATATTAACTAATTCGACATCCATAATAAAGGTTAAGATTTCAAGTCCACACCCCTCTTATACCACTTACGTGGGAACAGAGGGATAAGTCTTGATCTTTTGACTTATCTTTGGAGTGGAGGTTTAACTTACTCAATAAAAAAAATCTGAATTGTGTTTTATATGCTTAGTAGATGCTCTCTTGAGGGTAGTCTAGTGTTTGATCCTGTGCCTGAGAGAATTCTTAGGAGAGATCACCTAGGAGAAGAAAAAGAAGAATGGCTGATGTTTATCGCGCTTGATCGGGTTTTAAAAGATAACAAGTTGTAATATAGCCGACAAAGCGTTCAAACAAATAGAGAATTTTATTACTCGAAAAACTGGAGTATCTGAGGTCGAACACAGGGAGCAATCTCAGTACCTTTAAAAGACTAAAGAATACAACTTTTAAATGAAAGACAATTGATTCAAAGAGAGATTTATAAAAAGTTGCTAAAAAATAACAGGATTGGACGTCTGATTTCTATATCAGATGTCTTAAATGTAGCTATTCTTCTTCCTGTTTTGATTCTGTTTTGGCCTTCTCTGTAGTCTTCCTCCTTACTTCTCTCTTCTTCCTTCTTCTTCTGCGTAGGCTCTTCTTTTCTTTTGATCTTACAGGTCTTCTTCTTCCTGCCTTTGCTTCTTTTCTCTTATGTCTTCTTCTTTCTCTCTGCAGTCCTTTCTTCCTTCTCTTCCCTGCCTCGCTCAACCTCTTCTTCTGCTGCTGCTTCTTTTTCTTCTTTGGCTAAGTTTCTTCTCTTCAACGCCCGGCCTGCCTACACAGGAGAGCAAAACCTACCCTGTCCTTCTCTACCCGCACATCTCTCTCTCTCTGCGATTCACTCAAAGGACGCTCTCCCAGAGCCGCGGGTAATCAGGTCGGATTTCGCACCCGGGACCAGGCGCACCGGTGTGTGGGTGATGCGCAAGGTGTGCTCAAATAGGGTCGGGTCGGAGCCCACCAGATCCGCGAGGTGAAACCGCGGACGAGGCGAGCGTGAGTAAGGTGAGGGACCTTACCCCTGTGCGTTCGGAGGCGAAGAGACAGTAACACAAAATCAATTTAAATCATACCTGCACTTCGTATTTTGCCGATGTGGGACTATTAGTCCTGCCTTGCTCTCGCGCACGCCCGCAGAAGACCTTCTTCAATTGCCAAGGCTGCAGACTTCGCTGCTTTCCTTGCTGGACCAGATAACTTCGTACTGCTTGCCCGAGTCTGCTGCACCTGAAGCCTGGACGTCCTGAAGCCTGGAGCTGCTCTGTGTCACTGTCAATGGCGGCAGGGGCTTGAATATTGTCAAACACAAAACAAGCCTCTCGGCTTAATCAGATCAGCTGGGGACCTTCGCCGTGGCACGGCGAAGGTGGTGCACGGTGCAGTAGGTTGTGGGACGGCCTAGGCATGCGTGCCTAGGTCATCCTATGACTGGAGATGTGGGTGTGTTCGGGGGAGCATTGTGTGGGTGTAGAGTGGAAGTGGGTGGGCGGAGGATGTTCCTTGTGGTGAGCCGGAGCCTCTGAGTTGGTCGGCGAGTCGTGCGGAAGTGTGGAGCGATGGGAGCGATTCGTCGGAGGTTGGCCGGAGGGATGGAAGATGGCAGTGGTCAGGTGTGGTCGAGGGGTAATTAAATGAAATGTAAGGGGGAACAGAGAGAGGGGAAGAAGGGGAATGTATCTGGAGTGTTCTGGAAGGGAGAGAGGCAGCGGAGTGGATGGCGTGTAGCTGCCATCGTCGGAGAAGAAGAACCCTGGGGAAGGGAGCGGCGACGAGGATGTGGTCAGGGGAACGCGCGCTTGGTACGGCGCGACACGGGAGGAAGAGGTGAAGTGGACTCTGCTGCTGGTATGGCAGCAAAGCGACGAGAAGGAGGGGAGGAGGTTGCCGGAGCTTGCGGGTTCCTTGGCCGGAGATGGAAGAGAAGAAAATTTGGGGGAATCTCCGCCAAGACAAGTCTGAATTTGAGCGGCCGGACTTGGGGATTCTTTTATAGGGGCTGGTCGAACTTTCTAGTGCGTGGAGGGCACGCAATCATCTTCGACGGCTCGCCGGAGAAGGAAAGTGGGTGGACACCCAAATCTCTTGTGCGTTCGCACGAGAGATTGGGATCAAATCAGAGATCATGGCAGGCCTCAGATGGGAGGGAATTCCTCAACGAATCTCCCTTCCATTTCTAGGAGGGGATCTCTGAGGAATCAGAGAGTATTCCCTCTCTAATCCTCGTCGGAGAAGGATTCTGCCCCAATAATGGTGGAAGGACCTGATTGTAAGGTTGGCGAGGAAGTTAGGGGGCTCTCTGCAATGATTTTCAAAAGATAGGGACCAAATTATGATTTGGGTGTACTAAATTGCAAAGTAGGTCAAGATGACCTCCCCTTAGGTCCAAATTTTGCTATAAACCTAATTTGGACCTAAGGAATCCAATGGTGAAGTTGGATTTTAGGTTTGACTACATTTGACCAGACATTTTGCGTAAAAACACAAATTAGGTCAATTAATGAGCTAGGACCCTAATCTAGGTCAAACTGGGTTCCAAAGGCCAAATTAAGTGTTCTAAACCCTAGGGGATATTTTTCCATGATTTTTAGAGGATTTACTTGATTTTTATCCTGACCGGAACCTTGTTGATTTAAGCGGGTCTATTTTAGGGTTATCAAATGTCATTTAATTCCTGGATTGCACATAAACCCATCTCTGATTGACTCAACCCACTTTTTATCTTATTTAGACCATTTGACCTATGTTTTGCCTCTGAGAAATCTCGTTTATGAACTGCAATGGTAAAATTACAGTTTTAACCTTTATTTCATGTTTTCTTCTCAGAACACTTATTTATCCAATTATGCCCTCTTCTAGGTTATATAGGAGCTTTTATTCTCTTTATTATGTCAAAATGAGATAGTTATGGCTCATGATGAGGCTCTCATCAACTGAGCAAGGTGCAAATCAACAAAGGACCCTAAGGGACTATTTTATTCCTACTGACCAACCTGCCCAAGCACTAAGACAACCGGCAAGGGATAATCCATATGAGATCAAGAGCAGTACCATATCTTTATTGCCCTCTTTTTATGATACTACTAGGGAGGACCCCTACCGGCATTTGGAGGAATTCACCGAGATCTGTTCCACGGTGAAGCTCCAGGGCTTTACTGATGAAGCCCTGATGAGGACTCTATTTCCTTTCTCCCTAAAGGATAAGGCCAAGCACTGGTATCATACCCTCAATGCAAGGGTAAATGATTGGGCCACCCTTAAGAGAGAATTTTTAAAAAAGTATTTTCCTATGAGTAAAACCAACCATTACAGAAGAGAGATTATGGGTTTTACTCAACAGGAAGGGGAGCAATTTCATGAGACTTGGGAGTGCTTTAATGACTTTCTTAGGTTATGCCCCCACCATCAAGTGCCAAGATGGCAATTGGTCGAAAGGTTCTATAATGGCTTCTCTGAAAGGCATAGGAAAACCATTGATGCAGCCTGTGCAGGAACGTTCATGACCAGAACTGAGGATGAAGCCTGGGAATTATTTGAAACATTAAGCGACAACTCCATACATCTGTCCTCTACCTATCAAGAAAGAAAACCATCAATCTTGTAGAGAAAGATAGAGGCTCATGAAGTTGGGCTTCTCATGATTTGGCTTATCAGATTCAACTATTGAATAAAAACTTTGATAGGCTTTTAGCAAACCCTGGCATGAACTTGCAAGCAGCCTCTATTTTTCAGGCTTCAAGAGAATGCTCCATTTGCCAAAGCACAACACACGCCACTACGGAGTGCCATCAGGCAAACCAATTCCCTGAGTTGATTCAGGCCAACTTGAGCGTGGCCAAAGGTTTCCGCCCCCTTGCAATAACCCTTACTCCAACACTTATAATCCAGGGTGGCGAAACCATCGAAACTTCTCTTGGAAGTAAGCTAATGCTTCTAACTCAGGGAATACAAGACCCTTACCTCCTTAGCCCACATACCAACCTTCTTATGAAAACCCTCCTCCGAATAAGCCCTCTAAGATGGATGAACTGAAGGCCATGATGAAAGCAATGCAAGAGCATCAGAATATGGTTATCCAATCTCAGAATAAGATGATTACTGATATGCAATCTCAAATTGGTCATCTTACTAAGGCAGTTAGGCAATGTGATCCGGGGAAGCTACCTAGCTCTTCTGAGGAGAACCCTAAGGGCAAGGGGGTTGTATTCAGGGAGCATGCCTAAGCAGTGACCGTGTTGAGGAGTAGAAAAAAGATTGACAAGCCTAATAACACTCCTACAGTTACATCTCAGAATTCCCCTTCCACACCTGACCCGACTTCCATCTCACTCGAGGAAGAGCCACATCACTCTCCCTCATACAAAATCACCCACAATGAGGATGTCATCCTTCCACCACCCCTTTCCTACCATGACAACCCCTCTACCTAGAAGCCGAGGGTGCCCTATCCAGAGCGCCTATCTGCTCCTGGGGAATCTTCTGTTGGCTCGTCTGGAGCCAAGGATAGGACGGAAGAGATTATGGATACTTTTAGGCAAGTCCAGATCAACTTGCCTCTGTTGGAAGCGATTAAACAGATTCCGTCCTATGCCAAGTTTCTGAAGGACCTATGCACCCAGAAGCACTGATCTAGGAAACAGGTCCAAACCAAGGTCATCCTGCCTGACCACGTTAGCTCGGTACTCCAGCATGGAACACCCCCCAAAATGAAAGACCCAGGGGCCCCGTATATTTTAGTGGTTATAGGTAACCAACACAGTGACGAGGCTCTGCTCGATCTGGGCGCGGGGGTAAACATTCTACCGAGCTCTGTCTATGACCTTTTGGGAGGAGGAAAGCTGAAGCCTAGTCCAGTAATCCTCCAGGTTGCAGACAGATCACTTAAGACACTGCGGGGATTGTTGGAAGATGTCCTTGTGAGAGTGGAGGTTTTTTTCTTCCTCGTTGGCTTTCTGGTACTTGATATTGACCCATCTAATAAGCCCATAAAGCCATCCATTATTCTGGGCCGCCCCTTCTTGGCCACAGCCAATGCCTCTATAAATTGTAGATCTGGGGCACTTAAAATGGGCTTTGGGAACAAGAAGATCCGGTTGAATGTTTTTGATACTTGCAAGCAACCCGGATTTGAAGATTATTCTCAGATTAGGTCGTTGATGAAATAATTGAAGAGACTACTCCAGCACTCTTATGTAGAGATCCCTTCAGAAGGTCATATCTCAGGACCATCCTTTGATTATTAAAGAAATTGAAAGGAAAATGCTCGAACTAGAAGAGTTGCTGTGGGTACACACTGAGTCTCTGTCCCCACCCTGGACTGTGAAGCTAGATCCGCTGCCTGAGGCGAGGACATCTCAACTAAAACCCTCAATCCAAAAGGCTCCTGAATTGGAGTTGAAACCCCTCCCGAGCACATTGAAATATGCTTTCTTTGCTCTAATAACACGCTCCCCGTTATTATCTCGTCTGCATTATTTGAATTGCAGGAGGGAGCTCTGCTTGAGTGTTTACAAAGGCACAAGGAAGCAATTGCCTGGACAATTGTTGATATTAAGGGTGTTGATCCCTCTCCTTGCATGCATCATATATACACGGATGAGTCCGTGAAGCCCTTCCGAGATATGCAGAGAAGGCTCAATCCAAATATGCGGGAGGCTGTTAAAAAGGAGATTCTGAAATGGCTGGATGCAGGGATTATCTATCCCATTTCAGATAGTAAATGGGTCAGTCCTATTCACGTAGTTCCGAAAAAGGTAGGAATCACTGTGGAGGAGAATGACCAAGGAGAACTGGTGACCACTAGACCCTCAACTGGTTGGAGGGTCTAGATTGATTACCGCCGTTTAGACACTGCTACCCAGAAAGACCATTTCCCCTAACCATTTATCGATCAAATTCTAGAACAATTGGCAGGGAACAAGTACTTTTGTTTTCTTGACGGGTACTCTGGGTACAATCAGATAGCTATTTTTCCTTATGAACAGGAGCGTACCACCTTCATGAGTCCGTAGGTCACTTTTGCATTCCGTCGAATGCCATTCGGGTTATGTAATGCTCCTGCCACTTTCCAACGTTGTATGATGGCTATCTTTTCTGATATGATCGACGAGTTCGTTGAAATTTTCATGGATGACTTCTCCCTTTATGGCTCATCGTTTGATCTATGCCTTTCGCACCTTGATAAAGTCTTAACCCGTTGCGAAGAGGCAAAGCTGGTGCTTAGCTAGGAGAAAAGCCACTTTATGGTCTAGCAGGGCATTGTGTTAGGGCATATAGTTTCTGAGAGAGGATTAGAGGTGGACACCGCAAAAATCGATTGCATCTCTAAGCTTCCATTGCTCGCCAATGTTCGTCAGGTTAGATCTTTCCTTGGCCATGATGGATTTTATAAGCGCTTCATTAGAGATTTCAATAAAATCTCTAAGCCACTCTGTGACCTGTTAGCGAAGGTTGTCTCCTTCGATTTTGATGATAGATGTGGAAAGGCTTTCCAAGCTTTGAAGAAAGCCCTCATTACCGTGCCGATTCTCCAAGCACCAGATTGGACCCTCCCGTTTGAGCTTATGTGCGATGCTTCTGATTTTGCAGTGGGAGTGGTCTTAGGTCAAAGGGTTGATGGCAAACCTCATGTGTTGCATTATGCCAGCATGACCCTTACGGATCCTCAACAAAACCACACGGTCACTGAAAAGGAATTACTTGCTGTAGTATTTGCTTTGGAAAAGTTTCGGTCTTATCTTTTGGGATCCAAGGTTGTGGTGTTCACTGATCATTCAACCCTTAAGCATCTTCTGGCTAAAAAGGACACCAAACCTCGCCTAATTCGTTTGATTCTGCTACTCCAAGAATTTGACCTGGAAATTAAAGACAAGAAAGGAGTTGAGAATATGGTAGCAGACCATTTGTCTAGGATCCCTATTGAGGCATCAAACCCTGCTGGCGGCATTCAAGAGACTTTCCTTGATGAGTCTCTAATGGCCGTGGAATCTAGAACTCCTTGGTTTGCTGACATAGTGAACTATCTGGTCGTAGGCGTCACACCCAGTACTTGGGACAAGCAGAAGTGAGATAGGTTTCTCGCCAATGCTAAATTTTATCACTGGGAGGAACACGAGCTTTTTAGAATAGGCCCTGACTAGCTGTTCCGCCGTTGCGTCCCTGATGAAGAACAAAGAAGTGTTCTGAGTTTCCGCCATGACCTCCACTGTGGGGGACATTTTAGTGGGAAGAAGACTGCCCATAAGGTTCTTCAGTCTGGTTTTCGGTGGCCCACATTATTCCGAGATGCACATACATATGTGGGTGCATGTCTATGTTGCCAGCATATGGGAACCATTGGAAAAAGGGATGAGATGCCCCAACAACTTATCCTCGTTGAAATCTTTGATATTTAGGGCATTGACTTCATGGGTCCCTTTCCTGTGTCCTTCGGATATGAATACACCCTTGTGGCTGTTGACTATGTATCAAAATGGATAGAAGCCATACCCACATGAACCAATGACCATTCTGTGGTCTTGGGCTTTGTTAAGGCTAATATCATTTCTCGGTATGGGTGCCCAAGGATGATCATAAGTGATGGAGGACCTCACTTTAAGAATGTACACTTCACAAGACTACTCCAAAATTTGCGAGTCAACCACATGATAGCCACACCTTATCATCCCTAAACGAGTGGACAACTTGAAGTGTCTAATAGGGAGATTAAGCGAATTTTAGAAAAAATTGTCAGGCCTGATAGGAAGGATTGGTCTAAAAAGCTAAATGATACTCTTTGGGCCTACAGAACTGCATACAAGACTCCCTTGGGCATGTCTCCTTTCCATCTTGTCTACGGAAAAGCATGTCACCTTCCCGTTGAAATCCAACATAAAGCTTATTGGGCTATTAAAAATGTTAACTTAAATCTAGATAAAGTGGGAAAAGCACGTATGTTAGAATTAAGTGAGCTTGAGGAGCTTCGTAATGAAGCTTATGAAACTTCTCAAGCGTACAAGCAACATACAAAAGTCTTCCATGACAAGCACATCATTAGAAAGACTTTTGAACCCAACCAGTGGGTCTAGCTTTTCAATTCTAGACTTAAATTATTTCCTGGAAAGCTCAAGTCCTGCTGGGATGGGCCATATGTTGTTATCAATACTTTCCCTCATGGAGCTGTAGAGATTAGGAACCCTATTTCAGGAGCAAGCTTTAAATTAAATGGCCAGCGACTTAAACCGTATATTACTTTTTCAGATGGCCAGGTTTTAGACGCACTACGACTTGAGGAGCCTTAACTTCTCCCACTCTCCTCCTCAGGTGATATTCTTCTATGTCTATATTTTTCCAATGAGGACATTGTCAGTCTTAGGCATGAGGGGGTATAACCTGATAATGTTTATAGTGTTTATAGCATTTATAAATATTTGCATACATATTTATATATATATTATAAAAAAAAAATTCTCTTTTCTTGAGCTGATTGGATTAGTCCCTAGCAAAATACCTTTGTTATTGGAAGTTTTTCTTCCGAAATTATTTCTTAAGTTTAGAATCCAGTACATTTATTTCACGTGCACGTAGACTGGGTAATGGATCCTTGAGGAAAACCAATGAGCATTTGTAGTCCACTGAACCCTTGGACAGTTCATAGGGAGTCAGGCATACTATCTTCAAGTAGATCCACCTCATATTTGTGAGAAGAAAGTAGAGAGATTACTGGTGCGCTAAGTCTAGTGCAAGGACTCTTAAGTTTTGGATAATTAGATGATGATACTTTAGAGTTAGGCATAGTTTTCACTCTCTATTCCTGTGTGCGTACTTTGAGTGAATTCCTGAGAGTCACCAAATAAGGCAGATATATAGAGATTAAGTCTTAATAAAGCTATGACTATGGCGGATGGTTACGACCGTCCTTCATAGAGTCCTCGGCTGAAGGAGGGTAATAGTGTCAATAGTCAGAAATACGGCTCTCCTATCCATTCCTTCCCGGTGCCAAGAATAGGCACTTCCACCAAATAAGCACACAACTTCCTCTTGACCATCATCATCCCTAATAATGCCTTGTAAATAAAAGTCTGTATCGTGTTGTGTTGATTGAAAAAGAAACAAAAACAAGAAGAAATAAGAAAAAAAGAGAAGAAACAGAAAGAACAAAAAGAAGAAATAGTTACATACAAAAAAAAAAGTCCAAGTTTATGATGTAACACTATTTTTGAGGAAACAGAACACCTATCATGTTCCACCAAATATGACCCATACCTACCTTCTAGTATTTCTGATCGCCCGAATACTAGTTGAGGACTCTAACTTAGTTGTAGAGTTATTAAGACTTTAATTGAAGTGTGGATGCCATGTGAGGCCACCAAATAGTGAGTACAATTTCTAAATCTGGCAAGATTTGATCTCAGAAGGAAAAAGGAAGAGGGAGTGCCCAGGAACATCAAGAGAGCACAGTGGTATAGCCTCTCTTAGAGTTGACTTGTCTAATAGTCTAGAGATCTAGAGTCTGCAGTACTAGACTATATATAGCACTAGATGAGTTTGTGCCACCAAATATAAATCCATTCAACTCGATATCTCCTACCTAAGCCAAACGCCGAAGTCAAATTACATATTATCCTCTACTTTATTCACGAGGGAAGTAGTTGCCTATCCCGATGCAATATCTACAAAGGGTGAAGTACGAACTTCCAATGTGAATTGGCTCTTTCACTTGGGTTTGTTACCTAGGCTATCAGCACTTCACATTTGTCTGGATTTTTAAACTTTTGAAGTAAGAAAAGAAGAAATTTTTTGATTACTTCTATTATTTTTCATTTTTGCCAGGGACTAGTAAATCTTAGGCATGGGGGTATTTGATGAGTCCATTTAAATAGACTAATATTACGCCTAAGTAACTTTAATTGTATCTTTTAGGGTTGTTAATAACTATATTAAGTTATAGAATGTTTGCATGCATCATGATTTAGGTTTACATCTATTCTATAACTTAATATGGTCTTTTTATGTGCAAGAAAAATAATTGGCAAAAGAATGAGGAGAAAAGGACAAATTACCCTTTTTCAAATAACCAGTGACTGTTCTTTTCCCCATCCTCCGGGTAACCATCAACAGCCGCCGGCCAGAAATAGTTAAGGGATTTGAAAATCCCTTAACTCTTGGAGGCGCAAACGAGAAGTTAAGAAGAAGAGGCGGAGAAAGGAGAGAGGAGATCATCCAGGGAGAGAAGAACTTTCACCATCTTCCCCCTTGTGGGGAACAACCCCAAGCGTGCACTGTGCACAACCTCTCCAACGCCACTGCCAAAGCCTCCTCCCCGCGCACCCAAAGCTGCATCGCCTCACCTTGCACGCGCCTGTAGCCACGCCGTACCAAGCCAGGCACCTCCAGCGCTCCCTGCAGGCCGCAAGCCAAGCACCTTTAGCGCTCCCTGCAGGTGTGCAAGCCAAGTACCTCCAGCACTCCCTACAGGCGTGCAAGCCAGCACCATCAGACGCTCTCACCATCTGCAGGCGCGCCCCCTCCTCACTGCAGAGCGCCCTCTCTCCCAGCAGGCGCGCGCCTTCCTCCAACACACCAAGCCTGCACCTGTACAGCGCCTCTCTGTGCCAGGCCTGCACCGCTCACCCCCTCCAGCCGGACCTGCAGGTGCTAGTTTTGCCTCACCGCGCGTCCGCACCTTCCAGCACCCGCAGGTCCATCTCCCTTCAGTGCATCCTCCTTGCGCGCCCCTACTGCAGGCGCGCCTCCATCGTCCCCGCAGGCACCGCACAAGCGCACACCAGCGCACCCCTCCAACGCCGCAGGCGCTCACGCCATCCCCACTGCCCTGCCAGGTCCACGCCCTCGTCACCAAACCATTGCAGACGTGCACAGGCGCGCACCAACGCATAGGCACCCGCCAACAGGCCACCCTGCAGCAGCCGCTCTTCCTTCTTCTCCAATAGACTGGCAATCCTCCTCCGCCCATCGGCTACCGCCGGCCACCTCTCGCCGTTCTGCCACCGCCATCATGATCCCCATGCACCAGTCAATCTTCCTCCATAGCAGCTCCATCGTCGGTGCTCTCTCTCTCGCGAGGAGGACAGAGAGAAAATGCTCTATTTTGAAGTTAATTAAAATTTACATTCACTACCATTGCCACAAAATTTGATTTTTTATTTATTATTATTATATTGTGGTGAAATTGTGCATGCACACTCATATTCTCTGATAATTGCACATTCATGATATTCACCTATTTCAAGATTGATTTTGGGCTTAACTTGAGCACTAATTTTCTATAGTACATGTCACATGAAAATTGCATAAAATCATCATAAATTTATTGAAGATTTCAGTGAGGGAAAACTGCACATATACCCTTATCTTTTTAAGTTATTGCGAATCTACTTTCCTTCTCATTTTATGTTAGATTTGAAAAGGGATTTCTCACTTATCCGAAAGAATATAAAATAATTAAGAATTTATTGCATAATTGCCTCCCTGTGGACACGACCCACTCTTCTACAAGTGGTTATTTTCATTTTTTTTTTGTTAGTCGATTTTTCCACCATTTAAATACTACAACGCAAAGCGGAAAGTCAGCTCGTCAGGTACTACTAAGGAGGATCCCTATGGGCATCATGAGGAATTCACCGAGGTTTGTTCCATGGTGAAGCTCCAGGGCTTTACTGATGAAGCCCTGATGAGAACTCTATTTCCATTCTCCCATAAGGATAAGGCCAAGCACTGGATCATACCCTCGATGAAAGGGTAAATGATTTGGCCACCCTTAAGGGAGAATTCTCGAAAAAGTATTTTCGTATGAGTAACACCAACCATTGCAGAAGAGAGATTATGGGTTTTACTTAATAAGGAGGAGAGCAATTTGACAAGACTTGGGAGCACTTTAATGACCTTCTTAGGTTATGCCACCACCATCAGGTGCTAAAATGGCAGTTGGTCGAAAGGTTCTATATTGGATTATCTGAAATGCATAGGCAAACCATCAATGCAACCTGTGCAGGAACCTTCATGACCAATATTGAGGATGAAGCCTAGGCATTATTTGAAACATTAAGTGACAATTCCATACACATGTCCTATGCCTATCAAGAAGGAAAACCATCAATCTTGTAGATGAAGATAGAGGCCCATGAAGCTAGGGCTACTCAGGATTTGGCTTATCAGATTCAATTGTTGAACAAAAACTTTGATAGGCTTTTAGTAAACCCCGACATGAACCCGCAAGCAGCCTCTATCTTTTAGGCTTCAAGTGAATGCTTCATTTACCAAAGCACAATGCACACCACTGCGGAGTGCCACCAGGTAAATCAATTCCTTGAGTTGATTCAGGCCGACCTGAATGTGGCCCAAGGTTTCCGCCCACCTCCTCGCAATAACCCTTATTCCAATACCTATAATCCAAGGTAGCGGAACCATCCAAACTTCCCATGGAAGCAAGGTGATGCTTCTAACTCAGGGAATGCAAGACCCATACCTCCTCAACCCATATACCAGCCATCCTATGCAAACCCTCCTCAACATAAGCCTTCTAAGATGGATGAATTTAAAGCCATGATGAAAGCGATGCAAGAACATCAGAATATGGTCATCCAATCTCAAGGTAAGATGATCACTGACATGCAATCTGAAACTGCTCATCTTACTAAGGCAATTAGGTAGTGGGATCTGGGGAAGTTGCTTAACTCTTCTGAGGAGAACCCGAAGGGCAAGGGGGTCATATTCAAGGAGCACGCCCAAGCTGTGACCGTGCTGAGGAGTGGAAAGAAAATTGACAAGCCTAATAGCACTCCTACAGTCACCTCTCAGGATTCCCCTCCTACACCAGACTCGACTTCCATCTCCACCGAGGAAGAGCCACACTGCTCTCCCTCGCTTGAAATCACCCACCCTAAGGATGTTGTCATTCCACCACCCCTTTCCCACCATGACGACCCTTTTACCCAGAAGCTGAGGGTGCCCTGTCCAGAGCACTTATCTGCTCCTGGGGAATCTTATGTTGGCTCATCTAGAGCCAAGGATAGCACGGAGGAGATTATGGACACTTTTAGGAAAGTCCAGATCAACTTGCCTCTGTTGGAAGCTATCAAATAGATCCCGTCCTATGCCAAGTTTCTAAAGGTTCTGTGCACCCAGAAGCATCGATCTAGCAGAAAGGTCTAAGCTAAGGTCATCCTGCTTGACCATGTTATCTCGGTTCTCCAACATGGAACACCCCCCAAAATGAAAGAACTTGAAGGCCCATATATTTCAGTGGTTATAGGTAACCAACACATTGGCGAGGCTTTGCTTGATCCGGGCATGGGGGTGAACATTTTATCGAGCTCTATCTGCGACCTTTTGGGAGGATGTGATTTAAAGACTAGTCCAGTCATCCTCTAGGTCACAGATAGATCGCTTAAGGCACCACAGGGATTACTCGAAGATGTACTGGTGAGAGTGGAGGACTTCTTCCCTGTTGACTTTCTTGTGCTAGATACTAACCCATCTGATAAGCCCACCAAGCCGTCCATTATTCTGGGATGCCCCTTCCTAGCCACAACCAACGCCTCTATCAATTGTAGATCAGGGGCACTTAAAATGGGCTTTAGGAACAAGAAGATCTAGTTGAATGTTTTTTATACCTACAAGCAATCTGGATTCGAAGATTGTTCCCAGATTGAGGTAGTTGATAAAATCATTGAAGAGACTACTCCAGTACTCTTAAGTAGAGATCCCCTTCAAAAGGTCTGATCTAAGGACCATCCTCCGACTATTGAAGAAACTGAAGGGGATATACCCCAATTAGAAGAGTTGCTGGGGGCACACATAGAGTCTTTGTCCCCTCCTTGGACCGTGAAGGTAGATCCTCTACCTGAGGCAGGGACATCTCAACTTAAACCCTCAATCCAAAAGGCTCTTGAGTTGGAACTGAAACCCCTCCCGAGCACATTGAACTATGCTTTCCTTGGCCCTAACGACATGCTCCCTATTATTATCTCATCTACATTATCTGAATCATAGGAAGGAGCTCTGCTTGAGTGTTTATAAAGGCACAAGGAACCAATTGCTTGGTCGATAGCTGATATTAAGGGTGTTGATTCCTCACTTTGCATGCATCATATATACACAGACGAGTCCGTGAAACCCTTCCGAGACATGCAGAGAAGTCTCAACCCCAATATGCGGGAGGTTGTTAGAAAGGAGATTCTGAAATGGTTGGATGTAGGAATTATCTATCTCATTTCAGATAGTAAATGGATTAGTCCTATACATGTGGTGCCCAAAAATGCAAGAATCACTGTGGAAGAGAACGACCAAGGAGAGTTGGTAACCATTCCACCCTCAACTGGTTGGAGGGTCTGCATTGATTATCACCGTTTGAACATGGCTACCCAGAAAGACCATTTTCCCTTACCATTTATTGATTAGATTTTGGAATGACTGGCAGGGAACAAGTACTTCAGTTTCCTTGACGAGTACTCTAGGTATAATCAAATAGCCATCTTTCCTAACGATCAGGAGCATACCACCTTCAGGAGTCTGTATGGCACTTTTGTGTTCAGCCGAATGCCATTCGGGTTATGTAATGCTCCTGTCACTTTCAATGTTGTATGATGGCTATCTTTTTCGATATTATCGACGAGTTTGTTGAGATTTCCATGGATGATTTCTCCATTTACAGCTCATCTTTTGACCTATGCCTTTCACACCTTGATAAAGTCTTAACCCGTTGCTAGGAGGCAAAGCTGGTGCTTAGTTGGGAGAAAAGCCACTTTATGGTCTAGCAGAGCATTGTGTTGGGGCATGTAGTTTCTGAGAGAGGATTAGAGGTGGGTACTACAAAAATTGATTCCATCTCTAAGCTTCCATTGCCCACCAATGTTCGTTAGGTTAGATCTTTCCTTGGCCATGCTGGGTTCTATAGGCACTTCATTAGAGATTTCAATAATATCTCTAAGCCACTCTGCGACCTATTAGCGAAGGATGTTTCCTTCAATTTTGATGATAGATGTGGCGAGGCTTTCCAAGTCTTGAAGAAAGCCCTTATTACCATGTCGATTCTCTAAGCACCAGATTGCACCCTCCCATTTGAATTAATGTGTGATGCTTCTGATTTCATAGTGGGAGTGGTCTTAGGTCAAATGGTTGATGGCAAACCTCATTGTTGCATTATGCTAGTAAGACCCTTACAAATCCTCAGCAAAACTACATAGTCACTGAAAAGGGCCTTCTTTCTATAGTATTTGCTTTGGAAAAATTTCAGTCTTATCTTTTGGGATCCAAGGATGTGGTGTTCATTGATCATTCTACTTTAAAGCATCTTTTTGCTAAAAAGGACACTAAACCTTGTTTAATTCGTTGGATTCTACTACTCCAAGAGTTTGACCTGGAAATTAAAGACACGAAAGGAGTTAGGAATGTGGTAGTAGATCACCAATCTAGGATCCCTATTGAGGCATCAACCCCGACTGGTGTTATTCAAGAGGCTTTTCATGATGAGTCTCTAATTGCCGTGGAGGCCAAAACTTGGTTCACTAACATAGTGAACTATCTGGTCACGAGCATTACCCCCAATACATGGGACAAGCATAAGTGAGGCAGGTTTCTTGCTAACACTAAATTTTGTCACTGGGAAGAATGTGAAATATTTAGAATAGGCCCTGATCAGCTTTTCTGTCGTTGTGTCCCTAATCAAGAACAAAGGGGTGTTATGATTTTTTGCCATGACCTCCACTGTGGAGGACATTTTGGTGGAAAAAAGACTGCCCATAAGGTTCTTCAGTCTAGCATTTGGTGGCCCACATTATTCTGAGATGCACATACATATGTGGGTTCATGTCTACATTGCCAGCAAATGGGAACCATCGGAAAAAGGGATGAGATGCCCCAGCAACCTATTATCCCCGTTGAGATCTTTGACATTTGGGGCATCGACTTCATGGGTCCCTTTCCTGTGTCCATTGGATATGAATACATCCTTGTGGCTATGGACTATGTATCGAAATGGATAGAAGCCATACCACATAGACCAATGACCATTCTGTGGTCTTGGATTTTGTTAAAGATAATATCATTTCTTAGTATGGGTGCCCAAGGACGATCATAAGTGATGGAGGACCTCACTTCAAGAACGTGCACTTCATAAGACTACTCCAAAATTTGGGAGTCAGACACATGATAGCCACACCTTACCATACCCAAATGAGTAGACAAGTTGAAGTATTTAATAGGGAGATTAAGCAAATTTTAGAAAAAAACTGTCAAGCCCGACTACAAGGATTGGTTTAAAAAACTAAATAATGCTGTTTGGGCCTATAGAACCACGTATAAGACTCCCTTAGGCATGTCTCATTTCCATCTTGTCTACGAAAAGGCGTGCCACCTTCCCGTTGAAATCCAACACAAAGCCTATTGGGCAATTAAATAGGTTCATTTAAATTTGGATAAAGTTGGAAAGGCACGTATGCTGGAGTTAAGTGAGCTTGAGGAGCTTCGTAATGAATCCTATGAAACTTCTCAAGCTTATAAGCAATGTACAAAGGTCTTCCATGATAAGCATATCATTAGAAAGACCTTTGAGCCCAACCAGTGGGTCTACCTTTTCAATTCCAGACTTAAATTATTTCCAAGAAAGCTCAAGTCTCACTGGGATGGGCCATACGTTGTTATCAATACCTTCCCTCATGGAACTGTAGAAATTCAGAACCCTACTTCTAGTGTGAGCTTTAAGGTAAATGGCCAACGACTTAAACCTTATGTTACTCTTTCATATGGCCAAGTTTTGGACGCACTCCAGCTTGAGGAGCCTTAGCTCTTCCCACTCTCCTCCTCAGGTGATATTCTTCTATGCCTTTATTTTTCCAATGAGGACATTGTTAGTCTTAAGCATGGTGTTGTATAACTTGAGGATGTTTATAGCATTTATAAATATTTGCATGCATTTAGGGTAGGTGCATTAGCCAAAAAAAAAATCTCTTTTATTTCCTTAAGCTGAATTGGTTAGTCCCTAGCAAAAAATTTTTATCAAAGAGGTGTCATTGAAGATTTTCTTCTTAAATTGTTTCAGAGTTTAGAATCCAGTACATTTACTTCACTTTCATGTAGACTTGGTAATGGATCTTTGAAGAAAACCAATAAGCATTTTGAGTCAACTGAACCCTTGGACAGTTAATAGGGAGACAGGTAAACTATCTTCTATTAGATCCACCTAATATTTCTGAGAAGTAGAGAGACTACTGGTGCGCTAAGTCTAGTGCAAGGACTTATAAGTTCTGGATAATTAGATGATGATACCTCAAAGTTAGGCATAGTTTTTGCTCTCTGTTCCTGTGTGTAAATAGTGTGTGAAGTCCTGAGAGTCACCAAATAAGGAAGATACACAGAGAGTGAATCCTAATAAAACTATAACTATGGTGGATGGTTACGACCGTCCTTCATAGAGTCCTCGATTGAAGGAGGGTAATAGTGTCAAAGGTCAGAAATACGATTGTCCTATCCATTCTTTCCCGGTGCCGAGAGTATGCACTTTCACTAAATAAGCCACACAATATCCTCATGACCATCATCATCCCTAATAATGCCTCTGAATAAAAGTCTATGTCGTGTTATGTTGAGTTAGAAAAAAAAAGAGGAGAGAAATATATAGATATATATAAAAAAAAAGTGAAAAAAAGGATAATATATATAGATATATATAAAAAAAATGTTCGAGTTATAGCTGTCTTAGGTGTCAATCTTATCAGGTGTCCACATTATTGAGGCAACAAAAGCACCCATTTCGATCCATTAAATACGACCCATACCTACTTTTCAGTATTTCTGATCGCCCGAATACTCGCTGAGGAATTCTGACTTAGTTATAGGGTTATTAGGGTTTTACTTGAAGTGTGAATGTCATGTAAGGTCACCAAACAGTGAGTACACTTACAAAATCGGGTAAGATATGTGATCTCAAAAAAGAAAAAAGGCAAGAAGAAAAAGAAAAAGAAAAGAGAGTGAGTAGTGCAAAGGAACGCAAAGAGAGCACAATTTTTAGCCTCTCCCTAGGTTGACTTGTTTAATAGTCTAGAGATTTAGAGTCTGCAGTACTAGACTACATGTAGCACCAGATGAGTGTGAGCCACCAAATATAAATCCATTCAACTCAGTATCTCCTACCTAAGCCAAAAAGTCGGGGTCCAATTACAAATTATTTTCTGCTTTATCCACGAAGGAAGAAGTTGCCTATCCTGATAAAATTTTTATTAAGGGTAAAGTCCAAGTTTTAAATATAGGTTGGCTTTTTAGTTTGATCCTTTACCCAGGCTACTATCATTTCACATTTGTTTGAATTTCTAAATTTTTGGAATAAGGGAAGAAGAAATCTTTTGGTCACTTCCATCATTTTTCACCTTTTCTAGGGACAAGCAAAATTAAGTATGGAGGCATTTGATGAGACAACATGTGCAGGCTAATTAATTACATAAATGCCTAAATATTACAATAATGTCTACATATATAAAGCATACTTTGATAAGTAAATAGATTAGTGCTTGCATATTTTACTTGCATTTATATAAGATAGTATATATATTCTAGGGGCATGCATGCATTATATGCATCATTTTATTATTTTTTTGTAAATAACCCTTTTCGTTTTATCACGTGCAAGACCCACCGATCGGAACAATGGGACCGCCTCCTCCTCACCGGCCTGATTGCCCACCCAAATCAGTCGAGTCTCGTGCAGCATCCTCAACCACCTCAGGATCTTCAGCCATCCGTCGGAGAGTTGGCGATGATTTCTTTAAAAGGGAGGAGTCCCATGCGTAGGAGAAAAAAACCTCATCTTCTTCCTCGCTCCTATCGTGGACCTCTCGCCTGCACCATGGAAATAGAGTGTGCACCGTGCACCCATGAGATTTCCATCTCCATTGACCACGCGGTGACAGCACATGGCCCGATGACGATGAGCCCTCACCCATCTTCTCCTTTTTTGTTTCCTTCGTCCTCTTGTTCTTCACCATGACCAACCACTACCTTCACCCTCGCGTGTGCCTCCACATGCATGCAAGCCACTGGTGCCACATCTACCTCTAGCGTGTGCTGCAACCGCAACGGCCACACCCATCCCAGCCACCTCCTCCATGTAAGCAACTGTCCACGCCCAGCCTTGCCACTAGCCACGCGCGTGCACAGCAGCACATCCCCTCTTGCACTCTTATGCGTGCCCTCGCACACCCTTTTGCTCTAGCCATCGTGCCACTGTCGCGCGGCCACGGCAACGGTGGCAGCACCTCCTCCTCTCCATGCACTATTCATCTTCCCTGAAAGAACCCAACGTTGGCGTGTTCCTCCTCCTCACAGCCACATCCACAGACCTCGAAGCTTCTCGCCGTCGGTGCCAACAACCTCACCTCGACCCCACGAGGGCATCCTTGCCCTCTGACAGGCCGACAGCGGCCCATGTGCGCCGGTGCACCGTCGCCACTATCACCGATCCTCGTCGCCGGTGCCAACTCCAAACACCATTCGATGTGCCATCTTCGCCCACGTGTAGCCCTAGTAGCGACCAACCTTTTCCAAGCTCCGCATGATCGACCGTGGCCTCTTCTTCGCATGCACGAGGCAAAGAATTCCTCTGGTTTGGGTTCTATTAGTTTTTACATTTGATGCCATTGCCACTGATTTTATTTTTAATTTTTGAATATTATATTGAGGTGAAATTACATCAGAAAACTTATACTTTCTCGTTATTATTGAGTGCATATTTTTCACTTTCGATTGCATCAAATTATGACTCAGATTTGGATCATTTCTCTCTCGTACGAATACTGTTGGAAATTACATGATATGCCACTAATGATTACATCTTTTAATGAATATTTTATTATGGAAAAATTGCACCCATAACCTTACATTCTTTAATTATTGTGTGTTTCCTTCTTTTCACCTTATTTTGCTTCGAACATAAGCACATCTCTCGCACTGATTGGGCAGATACAAAGGGAAATATTCGTGTATTTATTGCATCTATTCCTCCCTGTGGATACGACATCCTAATCATTGTGGTTAGATTTAATGAATTTTTGATACAAGATTTCCATCACATAAAATACATCAACGACACATCTTTTTATTGTAATCATCATAATTAAGAGTAAATCTCATCATCACCAGGCAAGAGGACGTCCAGAGGAGGTTCTTTAAGGTGGTTCATGCCCACCTTAAGAGGATATTTTAGAGCGGAATCCTTCCTCTCTTGGAGGATCTAGGGCACACCCTATCTAGGGTTTACCAAGGTGGAGAATCATTGATAAACATGCATGAATTCATAATCAAATACTTATTTATGATAGTTCCTAGGCCTTGCATTGCATATCATAATATAAATATTGCATAACATTCATTGCATTGCATGTATGATAGTTTGTATATTCTGTATATTAATTCCAACATTTTATATGGCCAGGAGGTAGTGCAACATCTTTACGGGCTTTGAATGAAGAATCTGACCGTACAGATGGATTCGGGGCAATGATCACAGTCCATCAATGTGAAAATCACCCCGATCAGAGCTCTGTGGCATCCTCTATAAGGAGAAGATAGACGGCCTAGATGGCGCCACGTGGCACCATCCAGACCGCCCTACACGAGCTGCAGCCTCCCCAGCTTTGTGGATGGAGTGACCCCTATCGTTGGATCTCAATCCAACGGCTGATGGGTGCTCTACATCACCCGACCTCAAGAATCTCAAGGAAGCTTGATCTCGACGGTTGGATCTTCATCCAATGGTTGAGAGTGCAGCCGCACCAACACTCCATGTGACCATCGAGTGCCTTGGCCAAGTCGTAGCACGCCTGTCCTGCATAGAAAGGATGCGAGTTCGAGTCCCAATCCACTACGATCGCCCTAGAGCCGAAGCAATTGGATCGCTTGATCTTGATCGAGCAATCAAGATGATGCATGTGGGCTGGATGACGATGTGCAACTGCATGCCATGCCAGATGTGCGCAATCAGAGGTGCTCATTTAAGACGAGCAGATGCGCTCTCGGTCGTCGGATCTTCAAGGCACACGATCCATACGCATTCAAACTAGCAAAGGCGTGATCCACGAATGCCTCTCAGCCGTGCAATGAAAGATCCAATGGCAGCCGTTGAGCGTGGGATTCAAATTCCATCAAGTGCACACTTCCTCCTCGTGATCTCAGCTCTCCGCGCCCAATCCAACGACTGACGCTTTCCTTGCAATGTGCCAGCTGCAGCCACACCTCCTCATGCTAGCCAAGCTAATGAATACTTTAGCAACACCTTTGGTGGGTCTTTAGTGACATTTTAAATGTCGCTGAAGATCCCTGCGGGCAAAAGACCTCCATTCCTCCACTATATAAACCCCATGACCCCTCCCCTTCCAAACCATCTCTACCTACTCTACTCCCACCTACTCCTAAGCTCTAGTAGCCTACCAAAGCTCCATTAGAGCTTATTCCCAAGATCCAAATGCCTCTTATTAGTGTAATGCTCCTATATCCCACCAAATATTCGTTCTCCATCTCACTACCTTCATAAGAAGCCTTGGAGCCATCCTCCTACCTCCATTCCGATAGAAGATTGCCTTCATCTCCCCATCCTCATTCCAAAGCCATGGTGAAGCATTCCTCTACCCGATGTCCTGCATCTCACCTCCGTCGTCCAGCACCTCACCTCCTTTATCCAAGCTGCCGCCAAGTGCCGTCATCTCACCAAATAGCCAATTTGGGAGATTTCCTCTCACCCTATCTCTTTTGTATTTCTTAGCTTATTGTAATAAACAATTGCATGATATATCAAATTTGTTTCCATCTCATTTTGTGACATTATCTTGCCTGCTTCTTTATTGCGAAAACAAAAGAAAAAAATCATAAAACCCTAAAACCTCAAAAAGAAACAAAATGAAGTGTGGATTTCAACAAAAGTAAATGTCGCTTCCTGATAAACGACAGTTTATCAACATTCTTATGCATAAAAACAAACCTAGCTCTTAGAGTTTTACTCCGCAAATGGGTTTTTGGGCTACATTTAGGCATTAACTAGGATAGGCATGCATTGCATTTTCTTTTGTTGTTTTAGTGTGTTTTTATGAGTGTTAGGGATGAACAAATATACAATCCCTAAAAACCCTAGCACTCAAGAAGGCAAATGGTGAAGGAGGAGCTCATAATAACTGGAACTCAGCTTGATCCAACTCACCACAGCTGGAACATAGCTCACTTGGACTAGGGTTAGCTCATCTCAGCTTCATTCAGCTAATCTCATCTGAATGGCAGCTCAAGAGAGCTCACCTTAGCTCACCCTAGCTCAGGCCAGCTCAGATCTAGCTCAACTTAGCTGAGTCTAGCTCATCTCAGCTCCCACTAGTCCACAGGGAGCTCTAGCTAGCTCAGCTGAGTTGACTGGAGTTCACCCCAGCTCAGATCCAGCTACTTCCAGCTCCACTCAACTCTAGCCAGCTGACGAAGAACTCATCCCAGCTCAGGAAGCTCAAGTCCAGTTCCCGGGGACTCAGCTTAACCCAAGCTAATTGAGCTAAGCTACCTTAACTATCTCAACTAGCTCAATCCTCCCCGGGAGCACCAGACCCAGCTCACCTCAGCTCCATTCAATAGAAGCCAGCTTACTTTAGCTTGTCTTAGTAGCTAGCAAAGAACTAGCAAACTAAGCCAGTTGGAGTAGCCCCATGTTGACCTCTTCAACAGCTGCCAGCTCCACTTCAGCTTCGGACACTTCAAAACCAGCTCCTCCCTACAAACCCTAGCTCCAACACCTCCTCCTCTACTCCACCATTAGCTAAGCTAGATTAGCTTAGCTTAGCTTAGCTATGTTCCAGCTTCCTTGGCTTGTACCACCCAAAAACCCTACCTAACAACTCCACCTAAGCTCCACATAAGCTAAACCTACTTGGCACCAACCTAGCCTACCCACCACCTCCAAAAGACACCTAAAAGTGGCATCAAAACCACCTTAACTACCCCCTTGTTGGTTCCACTTTTCCCTCCAAAATTCCCCTTCATCTCCACCACACATCTCCCCTTAAACCCATCTCCACCCTCCACATAATCCCACCTTCTAGAAACCTCAAAGTTGGCGCCAACCCATGGCACCTCTCCATGGTTGGTGCCACTTTTAGGTGCCTCTTGACCAACCCTAACTACCCCCCTTACACCCCTTATGTGGCGCCAACAACCCTTAACCCTAGGATCATCTAACCACCTCCATCCTCCCATCTTAGCCCTCCATTTCAAGAGGCACCTTAACCCCTCATCCTACCCTATAAAAAGACCACTACCCACCACCATTCAAACCATCCTTGGCTAGAAAATTCACGCTCATATTCTACCTAGATCCCACGCCCAAGAGAGAAGAAGAAGAAGAAGATTAAGGGGATATTCTGTCCCCTTGGTCCTTCCCCTCTTCCCTTCTCTCTTAAGCCACACCAGCCAAAGGAGAAGCCAAGCAAGGAAGATCTTTGGAGGAGATCTTGAAGGTGGTCCATGACACCTTTGTGGAGCTTTTGAGGGTGGTGCACGCCCACCCCTTGGAGGAGAGCATTGAAGGTGGTAGCATCCACCTTGGAGGAGCTCTCAAGGAAGGAGAAGAAGGAGGCCCTCTTTTCAAGCCAAGGAGTAGCTAGGCTTGGAGCAAGAAGACTCCCTTCTTCACCAAATTTTGCGAGAGGATTTGTGTTTCTTTTATTGATTTTAAATTTTTTCATTTCTAGTAGAAGCATTCCTCTACTTGTCTTTGAAAAGGACACAAATTCTAGTTAATCAAATTGCCTTCTTTTTAATTTCCTATTGCAATTATTACTGTTATTCTAGAACTTATTCTACTTCCACTCCCTAATTACTCTAGGCCTCCACTTGCCTAGAGTGAGCTTAGGTAGTGGACATTTTAATATCCTAAGTTTCAGCTTAGCATTTTAGGTGTTAGCACTCTTTCGTCACAATTTGCACTTTACCCATATTATTTCAAAACACAAAAAAAAATATATATTTAAATACCAAAAAGAAAGTTGAGATTCATTTTTAGTAGGAGAATTGAATTGCAATTTTTGCCTCCTTGGATGACCCAAGATACTCCCCTATCTAGGATATAAATTTAAAAGCATATGCGAATTCACGTGTTACAACGACATTAAAAACCTGCTTTTACAAATCACGCGATATTTCGCATCACTTTTTGGCGCCGTTGCTGGGGAGGCACGGCTTTGCTTATTCTTTCTTCTCTTGCTTGAAGTGGATCTCATCCCCTTCTCTCTCTTCTCTCTTGTGCGTGCAGGAACTACAGTAGGAAAGGGGGAATTTGAAAGCAAAAGCTCAAAGTTCCTTGTCGTCTTGTGAACATTCAGGTTGGTTCTTCTTACTTGTCACACTTAACCTAAAAAACTACCAAAATACACTAAACTTGGCTTTTAGGACCCTACAACTTAATTAAGTGGAGTGGTGCATTTTAAAATCCATTGTTTGCTTGAATGTTTCTTTAACACCACTCCATTGCAAGTATTGGTGTTCTGTTTTTCGGGTTCAGATTTCTGTCCGGACTTGAAAAATCGATTCCTAACACCACAGGCCTCCTAAAAGCATAAAATTTCATACAGTGATTCGAAATTGAGTTAGGAACATCTGTTCCAAATTCTAATCAATTGGCTTTGTATTTAATTTTTAAAAATTCATAGATTGCAGAGGGGTCACACCCTCTAATCTTCTTATTTTGCTACTATCTACGAATTTTTAGAATTTTTATACTCATCCAATTTTTGTGAAATTTAGCTTTCTAGAATCCTTGTGAAATTTTACATATCATATAAAATCATCAAAATTTTCTGAGGTCGGTGGTAATACTAAAAAGTCCAAAATACCCACAGGTATCATTTCTGGAATTTGACACTAGTACAATTAAAAATTCAAAACAATTATCAAATAAATTCCTAAAATCTTACAAAAATCTTTTCTAGCTTGGTTAATTTCACATAAGGTAGTGGTGTTGGTTGCATTCTTTGGACCACTACCTATTCAGGAATCCTAAGAAAAAAAAAATTCATTGGTAGTCATTTTCTATATTAGGATTCAACTTCAATTAGGGTTTCTTTCTTGCTTTTTTCTAGTCCCACAATTTAAAGGAAATATGCAATCACCCATACAACTTGTTTTTCCTTTGATTGTGGAGTTTCAAACTTGTTTGAAAATTTAACAAGAGAAACCCTAAAACACATTTAATTAAATCAAATCCTAAAAGACAAAAATATAAGAAATTGTGTGACAACTTGCTTTTTCAATTGGAATCACTCTCCAATTCTTGCACACACACAAAAAAAATTGAAATAACAGGGCAACAACCCAATTAACGCCCTCCACATTCCATGTGCACTGTAGTATCCTAGACCTAACTAAAACTTGTAGCAACTTGACCCCTAAGGCTTCATCAACTTAGGCTTGCTATCTAGGTCTTAAGTTTTCTTTAGTTAATACCAATTCTGTCATCTATATCTAGTGTTCGGGCTGAGGGGCCGTGTCAAACGACTAGGCATAGGTTTGTACAAGCACCTGGGGTTTTCCCTGGGAAACATTTGGGCCCAAACCTCCCCTTAAGCAACTTGGCTAGAGTTGTTGACAGAACGGGTATTCACTATTGATTACTTATTTCCTACATAAACTAAGTCTTAGGTTTCTTATTAGGGAGTCGCACTTAAGTTAGGTCTAGCATTGTTTTTCTGAATTGCACACTTTCTCTCATCTCTTTCTCTTCTCCTCCCCTTCAATTCTTCCCAAATAGTGCATGCACGGGCGACGATCCCAAAAACCACACCTTGAGGGACCATCTGATTTTGCCCTCCACAGCAAAAAGTCATTGTTTTCTTCCCCCTCCTCTTCAAAAAAGATGGAAAGCCCAGGAAGCAGACAAAAGAATTCAACTTCCACTTCTAACGCATTAGCCGACCCACAAGCTAACTTCACCCTCCCTTACCTCCCTAACTTGGAGCAACAAGAAATACCAGCAGGGCCAGGTGGCCCTCCAATTATAACTCAAAATTCAAATCCCTTTGCATTAATAGTCGACCATTTGGTTCGACTACAACAAAATCAAGAAGATTTAGCTAGGACTGTCACGAACCTAGCTAACCAAGGACAAAATCCACCACCTCGCCAACGGCCTGTCGTTCCTCTTAAGGATTTCTATGATCCTTCCAATTATGAGGAAAGACCAAGAGTGGTCAGACTATAAGGGGATTTTGAGATCAAACCAGCCATTCTAAACCTTATTAAACATTTCCATGGTCTTCCAAGAGAGGACCCTTTTTGTCATCTGTTAACGCAGCTTGATCGTGTTTTAACAGTTAGTTCCGACGTAGTATTGGTGATCAAGCGTTGTCAACAAATAAAAATTTATTACTCGAAAACATAAGTATCCGAGGTCGAATACAGGGAGCAATTGGAATTTATTACTAATCTCAAGAATGTAATTGAACACTTAGAGTTACTCAAAACTTAATTCAAAATATATATGAATGAGTTTAAAAGTCAATTGTGGCAAAAATAAGGAATTTGGACTTCTGATCATGGGATCAGACGTCTTAAAAAGATGCTTTCTCCTATCTTGTTCTTGTTCTTCTTCTTCTGACTTCTGATTTTCTTCCTTTCTTCTTTGTGCTTCTTCTTCCTTGTTTCTTCTCTGCAATTCTCTTGCCTTGCTTCTTTCTTCTTATTTTCCTCTATCTTCTGCCATGCCTCTCTTCTGTAGTTTCTTTCTCCTTTCCTCTACGGGTCTTCTTCTTCCTTCCTTGGTTCTACTTCCCTTGCCTTCAGCTTCTCTTCTTCTTCTGCTTGTCTTTCCCTTTCTTTATTTCTTCTTTCTTCTTCAGTTCCTCTTCTCTTTGGCTTCCGCCCCTTCCTTTCGCCTTGCCTTTCTTTTTCCTTTTTATCTACGAAGCTTCCTTCCTTCTTCTACTTCTCCTTCGCTTGCAGCGGCTAAGTTCCAGCTTCCTTCTTTAGTTCCTTCCCTGCACAAACCAAAGAGAGCAAAACCTACCCCTCTACCCACACCTACATCTCTCTCCCTATATATCACTCTTCAAAATGCTCTCCCAGAGCTGGGTTATCGGGTCGGGTCGTGCGCCTGGGTCCAGGCGCACCGACGTGAGTGTGGTGTGCGAGGAGTGCTCAGGAAGGTATCGGGTCGGGTCACCAAATCCGCGTGATGATCTCATGGACGAGGTGCTTTGTTTAGGTGAGGGACCTCACCCCATGTGCTCTCGGAGGCAACCAACTGATAGCATGAATTCAATTTAAAGTATTGAAGCGCTTTGTGACTTACCGAGGTGGGACTAATACTCCACCGCTCTTTCTCACACGTCTATAGGAGATCATTCTCCAATTGCAGCACTACAGGTCTTGTGGCGCCACTTGCTGGAACCACTGGATGCATAAGACCTCCCCGAGTTTACTAGACCTGGAATCCTGGAGCACTGCAGCCTGGGACGAGCTTGCAACCTCCTCGAGTCACCGCTAATGGTGGCTGGAGCTCGAACCCTGCCTGACACAAAAAGGGCCTTGCGGCTCAATCAGACCACAGAATCACCTTCGCCATGTCACGGCAAAGGTGAGGTAGTAGGTGGCAGGCCGCAGGCGGCCTGGGCGTGTATGCCTAGGTCGCTCTGTGGCCAGACGGATGGGCTTGGTCGGGGGCAGTTGTGGTGGTGTAGAGGGTCTGTGGATGAGTGGGGGATGTTCAGTGGTATGTGGCGAAGGTTATGCGGTTGTTGGCAAGACGTGTGGGGCTACGGAGTGATGGAGGCATCTTGCTGGAGGGTGGTCGGAGATGAGGAAGATGGTGGTGGACAGCGGCGGTCGAGGAGCGTTTGGTGAAATAGGATGAGGGAAATGAAAGAAGGGATAGAGACGAACAGTTCTAATTTAACTAAGTGGACGAAGGGGGCGAGAGGGTGGCTGGCAGTACCTGCTGTCACCGGAGAAGAAGGCGTCCAGTGGAGGAAGACGGCAGTGACGACGAAGATAGGGAAGCGCACGCGGGTGTTGCGTGACATGGAGGAGGATGAGGAGGATATCTCTGCCACTGGTTTTGTGGAAGAGTGACGAGGAAGAGGAGGGGGGCTCGCCAGAGCTCGCTGGACCCCTTGGCCGGAGGAGAAGAAGAGGAAATTGAGGTGGAATTCTGACCAAGTCGAGCTAAGGAGGTGCAGCCAGAGTTGGGGGTTAATTTATAGGCATAGGCAGGGACTCCTGTGCTTGGAAGACAAGCTTCCAAGCACGGGAATCCTCACCATAGATGGAATCAGTTAGGTACCCAAATCTCTCGTGCATTTGCACGAGAGATTGGGTACAAATCAAGGATCAGGGTTGAGTTCAGATGTCAAGGAATTCCTCAGAGAATCTCCCTTCCAAATCTGGGAGATCTCTGAGGAATCAGAGAGTATTCCCTCTCTATTCCTCGCCAGAGTAGGATTTCTCCCCAATAATGGCAGAGGGTCCTGCTTGTAAGAGTGGCAAGGAAGTTAGGGGGGTTTATGCAATGGCTTTCAAAAGATAGGGACCAAAATGTAATTGGGTGTACTAATTTGCAAAGTAGGTCAAGATGACCTCCCCTTAGGTCCAAATTTTGGTAAAAACCTAATTTAGACCTAAGGAATCCAATAATGAAGTTGGATTTTAGGTTTGACCACGTTTGACTAGACATTTTGCACAAAAACCCAAATTAGGTCAGTTGATGAGTTAGGACCCTAATCTAGGTCAAACAAGGTTTCAAAGGCCAAATTGAATGTTCTAAACCCTAGGGGATATTTTTCCATGAATTTTATAGGGTTTACTTGATTTTTATCTTGACCGAAACCTTGTTGAATTAAGCGGGTCTGTTTTAGGGTTACCAGATGTCATTTAATTCCTGGATTGCACATGAACCCATTTTTGATTGAATTAAACCACTTTTTATTTTATTCAGACCATTTGACCTATTTTTTGTCTCTGATAAATCCTATTTATGTACTGCAATGGTAAAATTGCAGTTTTACCCTTTATTTCATGTTTTCTTCTCAGAACACTTATTCCTCCAATTAAGCCTTCTTCTAGGTTATGTAGGAGCTTTTATTCTCTTTATTAGGTCAAAATGAGCTAGTTATGGCTCATGATGAGGCTCTCATCATCATCTTAAGGAATTAACTATCCTCGCTCAAACCACTCATTCTTGCAATGTGTAGGAAGACGTGTGGTTAATGAGACTTTTTCCTCTCTCTCTCAAAGACAAAGCATCTCATTGGTTTAGAACGGTTGGGCGCCCTATTACCACCTGGCCCCAATTAAAAAGTACTTTTCTTAAAAAAAATTTTCCGATCGGCCAAACGAATGCATTAAGAAGATCCATAATGACCTTTCAACAAAAAGTTGTTGAACCCCTCCATGAAGCCTGGGAAAGATTTCAGGAACTTCTAAGAAGTTGTCCCCACCATGAAATTCCACATTGGCAGTTAGTGTAGATATTCTATCATGGATTTGAAGATCAATTGAAATGATTTGTGGATGCCTCATGTGGGGGCAACTTTCTTAACAAAGGTGCCAAAAGTGCCTATCTCCTCTTTGAGGAAATGAGTGAAAGCTCATTTAACATGACTTCAATGGACACTTTTGGCATATCACAAAACCCCAGACATGGAGTCCATGAAATTGACTCCAAATCCACCTCTGTTCCAGTCACTCAAGATGATCTATATATGTTAGCTCAACGACTGAACCAGATGCAAATTCACCAAAAGAAAATGGAAGAAAAGCTCATAAATAAACTAGCTTCACATGTTCACTCTCCACATACTAAACCCCCACACATTCTCCGAAGAGAAAATGTACACAACATTGATGCCACATCTGCTGGCCAGCACTTTCCAGCTAATTTCTCGCAAGATTTGACTAGGAATTTTGATCAAAATATTTTTGAACCCACCTTGGAAAATATTTATTGTCTCCAGGAGCAATTTAGAAACCCCTCCAACACTTCTAATCAAAACTGGAGAACTAACCCGAATCACTCCTGGAAAAGCCCGAACCCGATTCCTTTTCCCAAACAAAACTATTTTGGGAATTATGGGCAACCTATGTATCAACCTGGACCATCCCAGGATGATATTAACAATCAGGTCATGAAAACTCTGCAAGGTATGCAGACTCAAATGACAGAAGTAACCCGCATGATTACCAACTTACAACACCAAGTTAAGGTTACTCCTGATCATCGACCTATTAGGAATTTACCTTCCCAACCCATGCCCAACCCAAATAATCAAAGGAATCAGTTCCAAGGTGGATATCCCAATCAACCCATTCAACCAGCACCACAGCATCCGCCAAGTTTTAATAACAGTCAGGCTTCCCGTCCTCATCCTAGAAACAACCAGACTGCAAATGCAGTGACTTTGAGGAATGGGAAAACCACTCACAATCCCCTAACAGTTAAAGAAACCTGCTTTAATGAAACACAGATTAACTCTTCCCCCTCTCCCCCTCCTATTGTTCAAGAACCAATTAATACAAAACAGGGAAACCCTGCTCCATTTCCACAAGACCTCCACTCTTCAAATAAGAAAAAGAAGAAATCCGAGCCCACTGAGAAGGAATTAATGGATTTATTTGGGCAAGTAGAAATTAATATCCCTCTCCTAGACGCCATTAAATACATCCCTACCTATGCTAAATTCCTAAAAGATTTATGTACTCCAGAAAGGCAGCCTAGAAATTTAGGAAAGGTGATCCTTCCAGAGATAGTCAGCTCAGCTGTGCAGAGCCGACTACCTCTTAAGAGAAAAGATCCTGGTGCCCCCCTAATTCAAGTTATCATTAATGATACCGCATTTGATCGCGCTTTGTTGGATCTTGGTGCCTCAATTAATCTTATCCCCATAGTTGTTTTTGAGGAATTTAAGATCAGTGAATTAAAGCCTGTTGAGGTTACTCTCCAATTAGCCGACCGATCTACAATTAAACCAAGGGGAATTGTTGAGGATGTTCTCGTCCGGGTCAAAAATTGTCTATTCGCAGTAGACTTTTTAGTCCTGGACATAGAGGTACCAGAAGCACTAAAGTTTGCCCCCATTATTCTTGGAAGACCATTCTTAGCCACTGCCCGCGCAAATATTGATTGTGATTCTGGAAAGATGAAGATCATCTGTGGTAGTGAATCTGTAACCCTAGACATTTTTCAAGCTTCTAGGCGGTTCCAAGAACCAAATTTCTTTGATGATTCGGATTCAGAAATAGAAAACATTGTGGAGGAAACTTTGCAGATTTCCCATTTAGGTTCCTATTTTGCTATCAATACGGTTCCTGAACAATCCACTTTTTCTCACCCTTCCACCTAACCACACGTCCAGCTAACCTTCCAGCTGACCCCTTCATTCTTACCTCACCACTAACCCACAAAGCAGAAACTCTTTCGGAGCTGGGCCCACAATTGGAATTAAAACCTTTGCTTGACTCCCTTAAATATGTCTTCCTGGGTCCTAATCAGACCCTACCCCTGATTATAAATTCTGGACTTACCGGGGCACAAGAGTATAAACTCCTCCAAGTTTTGAGTAAATATCGAAAAGCTATTGGCTGGACCCTTTCTGATCTTAAGGGCATTCATTCGTCCTATTGTACGCATCGTATATATATAGAGGATGATTCTCGCCCCTCCCGCCAACCACAAAGGCACTTGAACCCTATTATGCAGGAGGTGGTAAAAAAGGAGATTATTAAGTGGCTGGATGCTGATATCATCTACCACATTTCTGACAGCTCTTGGGTTAGTCCAACACAAGTTGCACCTAAAAAGGCTGTACTAACAGTTGTCACTAATGATAATGGGGAGAATGTAGCCACTCGAACCGCTTCTTCTTGGTGCGTGTGTATTGATTACCAAAAATTAAACACCGCCACCAAGAAGGACCATTTCCCGCTCCCCTTTATTGATCAAATCTTGGAGCGGTTAGTCGGACGGGATTTTTACTATTTTCTGGACGGTTATTCCAGCTATAATCAGGTAGCGGTTCATCCTGAGGACTAGGACAAAACAACTTTCACCTGCCATTCGGAACATTTGCTTTATGAAGGATGCCCTTCGATCTTTGCAACGCACCTGCGACTTTTCAAAGGTGCATGCTTGCAATTTTTTTGAGACCTGGTAGGTGAATGTTTAGAAGTCTTTATGAATGACTTCTCTGTTTTTGGAGATTCTTTTGACCATTGTCTCAAAAACCTTGAAAGGACTCTCCAAAAATGCATAGAAGTTAATCTGGTCCTCAGTTGGGAAAAAATTCATTTCATGGTCCAAGAAGGTATTGTCTTGGGCCATGTTATTTCAAAACAAGGAATTGCGGTAGATAAAGCATAAATGGATGCTATATCTAAGCTCCCACCGCCTACTACTGTCAAACAGATCAGATCCTTTTTGGGTCATGTGGGTTTCTACCGTCGATTTATACAAACCTTTTCCCAAATCTCCAAGCCCTTAAGTCAGCTTCTCACTAAACACCAGCCATTTGATTTTAATGATAAGTGCCTGGAGAGTTTTTTGAGGTTGAAGAAAGAGGTTACTGAGGCACCAATATTGCAGGGACCTGATTGGAATAGTCCCTTTGAATTAATGACAGATGCCTCAAATTTTGCTGTAGAGGCCGTTCTAGGGCAAAGAATTGGCAAGAAGCCCGTTGTGATCTATTATGCTAGCAAAACCCTTGATGATGCATAATGGAATTACACGAGTACTGAAAAGGAACTTCTTGCCATTGTATTTGGCTTAGAAAAATTTAGATCATATCTGTTGGGGTCACATGTCACTGTATATACTGACCACTCAGCAATTAAATATTTGCTGACAAAGAAAGATGCGAAACCCCACCTTATCCGTTGGATTCTACTGCTCCAGGAATTTGACCTGGAAATCAAGGATAAGGCGGGATTGCACAATGTAGTGGCCGACCATCTCTCTCGTCTTATGACGAATGACATAGTGACCCCACCAGATCAGTTCCCCGATGAAAGCATTTTAGTTGCTACTACCCTCCCTTGGTTTGCGCCCATCGCAAACTACTTAGCAACAGAACGAATCCCCACTGATTGGCCAAAAACAAAATGGGATAAATTCCTTGCTGATATTAAATATTATTTTTGGGAGGAGCTCGACCTTTTCCGCATTTGTGCCAATCAGGTCATTCGACAATGTGTACCCAATTCCAAAATCCATGATATTTTGACACATTGTCACTCAATGGCCTATGGCGGACATTTTTCGGGCAAGAAAACTGCAACTAAAGTCCTTAATGTGGGATTCTATTGGCCCAGCTTGCATAGAGATGCTCATGACTTTGTTCGATCCTGTGTGCGTTGCCAGAGCATCGGCAACATGACTCGGAAGGATATGATGCCCCTTAATCCTATTTTAGGGGTTGAAATTTTTGATGTTCGGGGCATCGACTTCATGGGATCGTTCATCAACTCTGGTGGGTATTTATATATATTAGTCGTAGTTGACTATGTTTCAAAATGGATAGAAGCAATACCCACCCGCACTAGTGATCACCATGTGGTTGTCGAATTTCTTAAGAAAAATATTTTCTCAAGATTCGGCATACCCAAAGCCATTATCAGTGACGGAGGCTCACATTTCACCCACTCGCAATTCCGTCACCATCTTTCTAAATATGGGGTTAATCATAAAATTTTCACACCTTATCACCCCCAAACAAATCGCCAGGCTGAAGTTTCTAATTGGGAAATTAAAAATATTTTGCAAAAGATAGTTAGGCCCGACCGTAAAGATTGGTCCACCAAATTGGATGACGCTTTATGGGCCTACCGTACCGCTTTTAAAACCCCGCTTGGCATGTCTCCCTTCCATCTGATTTTTGGGAAGGCATGCCATCTCCCAGTAGAATTAGAACATAGGACATTTTGGGCAATAAAATAACTCAACATGGATTTATCTGACATCGGTACCCATAGAAAATTACAATTAACTGAATTGGAAGAATTACGCAATTTTTCCAATGAAAACGCGAGGATTTATAAAGACTGAACAAAGAAATTTCACGATAAATATATTGTTCGGAAACACTTTGATGTTAATCAATGCGTTTGGCTTTTCGATGCAAGATTACGTCTTTTTCCTGGAAAATTAAAATCAAAATGGATCGGCCCCTTTATTATCCATAAAACATATCCATATGGCGCTGTTGATCTTTTTGATACAAAAACTAATTTGACCTTTCAAGTCAACGGCCAATGTTTAAAGCCCTATTTTGATTATACGCCTAAAATTTCGTCTGAATCTTTTAATTTTACTGAGTCAGCCACCCTCGATCACTAATGCACACTACACCCGGCTAAATGGTGTAAAAGATAGCACTGGATGGGAGGTAACCCATCATTTTTTCCTGCTTTCCTTTTTTCTTCTTTGTCCAGGTTTTTATCATCCTAAACCCGACCATTCTTCACTAAGGTGATCCCTTTTCCCTCCTAATGCATGAGGACACTGCATATCTTAAGCATGGGGGGTGTTTTTAAAATTTGACGATCGATTTAGGATTTTCAAAACCTAAAAACATGCATTTTTCTTTAGTTATTTTATTTTCCTTCTTGCCTACCCAAAAAAGTAAAAATGTTGAGAACTTTTTGAGGAAAAATTTTCTAAAATCGGGACTAAGGTTGAAAAAATTCACTTTTGGGTATAATGGGATTTAATCTTTAATAAACTAGGGATGAGGATGAGAATGTGATCATTAGAATTTCAGGGTCTATTTTTAGACTAGATCAGATATCCTTGTCTAAAATTCCACCTGAACTCCTGATAGTTGAGGTGACTTGATCCTATTTTGTAATGTGAAAAGTATTTGACTTAGTCTTTGATTCAAAAACTTCCATTTCTTGAGGAACTTCTTCTGTCAATTTTCACACACAAGCCAACACTTAAAAGCAACTAAAAATTTAAAAAAACCCCCTTGTTTGGACTTAGTAAAAGTCTGAAGCAGATCATTGGTTTGAGTTCCTACTGCCGAGGAGGAAAATGCCTCCTTTGAGGATGCGATGTCAACATGTTACCTCCTCGGCACTTCTCCATATCTATATTTCATATCTTTAGACGGAGCATTAAAGTGTATTTTAGTAGCTCAAGTGTCTTGGACGATGCTCTACCTATAGTGTTGGAGCAAGAGCTTGAGTTTGCTTGGAGCGTCCCTTTACACCGCATTGTGTTTTGGGGTTGTGAGCTCCTGGGTGGTGTCATGGACAGTGCTATCCTGAAGTACTAGCACCAGAGCCTCCTCGAGGATTGGTAATAGGAATGATGATCCTGACACATCTGTTGTAAGACTAACCTAAAAATAAGCATGGGGGGAGAAAAATAAATAAATTAATTAATTAACACACCCCTATAAATGTTGGCTTTTTCACAAGCATAGACACAAGGTTTTAAAGGATTTTGCAAGTTGCAAATCAGATTCATGAGCCAGAGAAATCCTAAAAATAAAATTTTCAAGCCATCTGAATTAACAAGGGGTTAATTTGTGAATTTTCTGGAGGATATATTGATCCCATTTTGTCTAATGGTTGGATCCAAAAATAAATCTCGATGTTTATCTTTAACAAATCTCTTGCCACCTGTGTTTATATCAACCAAGGTCCCTTAATCTTTTTCTCCTCAAAAGTCGAAAAAAATTAGATTTCCCAAAAATTCCATTTTCCAAAAAAATTTAAGTTTTGCTTAGAGACTAGCAAAAGATAAGCATGGGAGTGTGATAAACGACAGTTTATCATCATTCTTATGCATAAAAACAAACCTAGCTCTTAGAGTTTTGCTCCGTAAATGGGTTTTTGGGCTGCATTTAGGCATTAACTAGGATAGGCATGCATTGCATTTTCTTTTGTTGTTTTAATGTGTTTTTATGAGTGTTACAGATGAACAAATATACAATCCCTAAAAACCCTAGCACTCAAGAAGGCAAATGGTGAAGGAGGAGATCGGAATAACTAGAACTCAGCTTGATCCGACTCACCACAGCTGGAACATAGCTCACTTGGACTAGGGTTAGCTCATCTCAGCTTCATTCAGCTAATCTCATCTGAATGGCAGCTCAAGAGAGCTCATCTTAGCTCACCCTAGCTCAGTCCAGCTCAGATCCAGCTCAACTTAGCTGAGTCTAGATCATCTCAGCTCCCACTAGTCCATAGGGAGCTCTAGCTAGCTCAGCTGAGTTGACTGGAGTTCACCCCAGCTCAGATCCAGCTACATCCAGCTCCACTCAACTCCAGCTAGCTGAAGAAGAACTCATCCCAGCTCAGGAAGCTCAAGTCCAGTTCCCGAGGACTCAGCTTAAACCAAGCTAATTGAGCTGAGCTACCTTAACTATCTCAACCAGCTCAATCCTCCCCGGGAGCACCAAACCCAGCTCACCTCAGCTCCATTCAACAGAAGCCAGCTTACTTTAGCTTGGCTTAGTAGCTAGCAAAGAACTAGCAAACTAAGCCAATTGGAGTAGCCCCATGTTGACCTCTTCAGCAGCTGCCAGCTCCACTTCAGCTCTGAACCCTTCAGAACCAACTCCTCCCTCCAAACCCTAGCTCCAACACCTCCTCCTCTACTCCACCATTAGCTAAGCTAGCTTAGCTTAGCTTAGCTATGCTCCAGCTTCCTTGGCTTGTACCACCCGAAAACCCTACCTATCAACTACACCAACGATCTTCACCTAAGCTCCACATAAGCTAAACCTACTTAGCACCAACCTAGCCTACCCACCACATCCAAAAGACCCCTAATAGTGGTGCCAAAACCACCCTAACTACCCCCTTGTTGGCACCACTTTTCCCTCCAAAAATCCCCTTCATCTCCACCACACATCTCCCCTTAAACCCATCTCCACCCTCCACATAATCCCACCTTCTAGAAACCTCAAAGTTGGCGCCAACCAATGGCACCTCTCCATGGTTGGCACCACTTTTAGGTGCCTTTTGACCAACCCTAACTACCCCCCTTACACCCCTTAGGTGGCACCAACAACCCTTAACCCTAGGATCATCTAACCACCTCCATCCTCCCATCTTAGCCCTCCATTTCAAGAGGCACCTTAACCCCTCATCCTACCCTATAAAAGGACCACTACCCACCACCATTCAAACCATCCTTGGCTAGAAAATTCACTCTCATATTCTACCTAGATCCCACGCCCAAGAGAGAAGAAGAAGAAGAAGATTAAGGGGATATTCTGTCCCCTTGGTGCCTTCCCCTCTTCCCTTCTCTCTTGAGCCACGCCAGCCAAAGGAGAAACCAGGCAAGGAAGATCTTTGGAGGAGATCTTGAAGGTGGTCCACGCCACCTTGGAGGAGCTTTTGAGGGTGGTGCATGCCCACCCCTTGGAGGAGAGCATTGAAGGTGGTAGCATCCACCTTGGAGGAGCTCTCAAGGAAGGAGAAGGAGGCCCTCTTTTCAAGCCAAGGTGCAGCTAGGCTTGGAGCAAGAAGACTCCCTTCTTCACCAAATTTTGCAAGGGGATTTGTGTTTCTTTTATTGCTTTTAAATTTTTTCATTTCTAGTAGAAGCATTCCTCTACTTGTCTTTGAAAAGGACATAAATTCTAGTTAATCAAATTGCCTTCTTTTTAATTTCCTATTGCAATTGTTATTGTTGTTCTAGAACTTATTCTACTTCCACTCCCTAATTACTCTAGGCCTCCACTTGCCTAGAGTGAGCTTAGGTAGTGGACATTTTAATATCTTAAGTTTCAGCTTAGCATTTTAGGTGTTACCACTCTTTCGTCACAATTTGCACTTTGCCCGTATTATTTCAAAACACAAAAATATATATATATATTTAATATACCAAAAATAAAGTTGAGATTCATTTTTAGCAAGAGAATTGAATTGCAATTTTTTCCTCCTTGGACGACCCAAGATACTCCCCTATCTAGGATATAAATTTAAAAGCATATGCGAATTCGCATGTTACAACGACATTAAAAACCTCCTTTTACAAATCAGGTGATATTCGCATCACTTCCCTGTGTTCAACCTGGGACTCCCTTGGAGTTTCGGTTATAAATTATATTTGATAATGCATTTTACGAGCTACAATGATGGGTTCTTGAAACCTTGATTTTTCCTTACCAAAACCCATTAATCATTTCGGCGTTGTTGCTAGGGAGGCAACGGAACTTGCTTTCTTGTTTTCAATGTTTCTTTGCATTTGCTTATTATTAACCCCGCTTGCCTCTGATTTATTGTCTTGCAGGTGTGCTAGCAAGGAGATCTGAGTACGGTAGATCGGAGTAAAGTATGGGTAGAGTAATCTGTAAGTGCCCCCACATTCCCCCTACTAGTTTCATTTCGCCACATCAATAGCCAAGACCTAATCTATTTGCGTGTTTGCATAAACCATAGGATAGAATTTATTTATCTTGTTTGTTACATCCACTCATCTCATCCTCTCATATTATTAAAAAAAAAACAAAAAGATACTTGTTGTGGGACAAATCAACATACACACTACATACACCCACATTTGAGGCACATAACCTAACTTAATTTTCATCTACTCAACTGGGATTCTGACCTGTGGAACCGGTACACCAATTCAACACATAAAAGAGTAGAAATCATATTAAGTTAATCACCTTTTTGTGTGCCCTAATCGGTGGTGTGTCTGGGCTAGTTGATTTAATTATTTGGGCCATACCACCTAATCTAAAAGGAATTCATTTTGTAGCTACCCCATAGGACTCAATAATTAGGTCGAGCCAAGCACTCCATATTTTTCTTGATTTGTAAAGGAAAATACTTGAACTCGTGATTTCAAACTTGGTTTGCCTCCTGGAAATTTGGTTTAATATACCTAATATTTGAACCCTAAAACTCACTTCATTATCAATAATCTTGCTTGAAAACTCTCTGGCTGTGCACATACACACATTTTCAATGAATCATTAAGGGCACAATCCATTAAGGGCCCATCACATTCCAAAAGCACTAAATATCCCAAGCCTAAGTAAAATTGATTAGACGTTGGCCATAAGGACTGATTTGCTCTTCGAGGTCGAGATTGAGATTGTTCACGATTAACCTGTTTATTCTGCTCAATCTGTTGTCTAGCTAGGGGAGTAGCATCAAATGATTGTGGCTGGGGGATAAATTAGGAACTAGAGGCGCAAGCCAAAGGAAGAACCTTCTCCCCAGTCCCTCCTTATAACTGGTTGCATTGGCTGGATACAAGTAGAGTAAATCGTCTATAATCTTAAGATGGATTATGAGAGTCTGTAGACCTTTAGGCTACCCAACCTAAGGATAGGCTTGTATTTTTGTGTTGTAGGGTTCCTTCTCTTCCCCATCCTTTCAACTTTCTTCCAATGTATGCTTCGAAGGAGATCATTGAACCCTCATCTGGAAGGACCTTTAGACCATTTCTGAAGGTAGAGGTTGAGTTATAACCAAGTAGATCCCATGGCTTATCAATAACCACCTCCCCCACCCCTGAACTAGCAGGAGCTAATTTAGAGGTAGTTGGAAGAATTGCAGTAGATGCAGCAATGGCTCCAACAAATGAATGGTCAGGGCACTTGACCTTTGAAGGATTTCTATGATCCTTCAAACTATGGGGAATGTCCTGGTGTCATGATTCCTGCTAGAGATAGAAATCAGGCCCCAAGTCTTAAGTTTGATTAAGCATTTCCATGGGCTTGGCTCGGAGGACCCATTCCAGCACTTGGAGGATCTGACCACTTTGGTTCAGACCACCAAAGCTTGGAATGTGAACAAAGAGCAGATGATCATGAGGTTCTTTCCCCATTCTCTCAGGGATAAAGTCGCACATTGGTACCTTACCATTAGAAGGGCGATAGAAACATGGGCTACTCTTAAGTCAGCTTTCCTGAAGAAATTCTTCCCAATCGATCGGACCAATGCCTTGCGACAGACGATTACCACTTTCACCCAGCGGCCGGGGGAACCATTTCATGGTGCCTGGGAGCGATTCCAAGAACTTTTGAGAAATTTTCCTTACCACGAGGTGCCGAAATGGCAACTCATGCAAATATTCTATCACAGGTTAGTCGAACAACTCTGTAATCATGTGGATGCCTCTTGCGGAGGTAATTTCATCAACAGGGATGCAGATAGCTCATACGACCTATTTGAGGAAATGAGCGAGAATTAAATTAATCATGCCTCCATGGATGCCTTCAACTAGTCCCAACAACCCAGGTCTAGTGCTAATGAGATCCAGGATTCTCATTCATTTGACATGGAATTGATTTGTAACAAGCTTGATAAGATGGACTTGGTTGCTAAAAGAATGGAAGAATCGATGTCTGGGAATTTGGGAAACACATCTACACCCACTTAATCCCAGAATTTAGGATTTTGCTCCTCACAAGCTCCCATGGGGCGAGAGTTCATGAACCAACTTGAATCGACTCAACTTATGAGCTAGGATTTCTCATAACCTTATGGGTTCCAAACTGGGGCCTTTGATCCCAATTTTTTTGTCCTTCCTTGTCTCCATCCTCGCCCTACGAGGAAGCATATGCAATATAGGAGAATGCTAGGTCCAACCCGTATTCCACCACTTATTACTCGAGTTGGAGGAGCCACCCTAAGTTCTCTTGGAGAAGTCAGGGGCAACAGAACCAAACATGACCCAACAACTATGCACCTCAGAGACCTTTGGGTCAGGGTTAGGTATACACCCAGTTGCCCCCGAGACCGGTTACTCAGCCACCTTGGAATGCCCAACAATCTGCAGGGCAGATTGATTTAAGCTGGCAGATGGTAGAAATGCAAGGGTCCATGCTTCAGCTTATGCAGCAAATGAAGACATCATTGGACAACTTGCAATTCGAGTTTATTGCTTACTCCCGACAACCCGGATCTCTACCATCCCAACCCGTACCCAACCCATGCAATGTCCAAAATCAGGCCAATAGAGCCCAAGGGTACAAAAATAAAAAAGACCCACATGCACATTCTCAAGTGGTTTAGCAGGGTCCCTCCTCTTGTTCTTCTGGATACATGACCAATGAAGGCCCTCCAACCTTCACTAACCCACCTTATGACCCGAACCCATATGCCTCTGCAAACTCCGTCACCTTGAGAAGTGGAAAGCAGACCCAGGACTATGAGTTACCTTCTAGAAGCCAAAACCCTGGGGAGCTCGAGAGAGAAAAGGAGGAGATTGAAGAAGACAATAAGAACCAGGGATCGGTAATTGAAGATACCACCCACATCCCGTTCCCTGAAGCCTTATTGAAAACCAAGATGAAGAAAACCTTAGAGAGCACGAGGAGCTCTTGAATTTATTTAAGAGTGTAGAGATCAATATTCCGCACATCGATGCTCTTAAGCACATCCCAGCTTATGCTAAAATTTTGAAAGATCTATGTACCCAAAAGTGTAAGCTGAGAGAACCCACTCCAAGGAAGGTGATTCTCTTTGAGCAGGCAAGTTTTGTTATCCTACATCTCCTTCCTCAAAAGAAGAAAGATCTAGGTGCCCCCTTGATTTCATGTGTCACTGGGGAGTACACTGTTGATAGGGCACTGTTGGATCTAGGCACATCCATCAACCTAATCCCTACCTCGCTTATGAGAGGTTTGGGTTAGGCAAACTTAGGAAAACCTTAGTAATGCTATAATTAGCAGACCGTTCGGTCACCACACCGAAGGGTGTTATTGAGGATGTAATCGTTATGGTCAAGGACTTCTATTTTGCCATAGATTTTCTGGCCCTTGACATGGATGTACCTAACGATTTGAGGAACATGCCCATCATTCTGGGGCGCCCGTTCCTTGCTACCGCCAAGGCCAACATAAATTGTGAGAGAGGTTGTATGGAAGTCACCTTTATGGATAGGAAGCTAACTCTTGATATTTTCAAGGTGATAAAAGGATTTGAGGATTATGGATTCATTGAGGAACTTGAGGATCATGATTTTAATGTTGAGACTTATATGATGATCAGTGCACTTGAGGACTCCACTAGCTTTAGCGAACCCAACCCACAACCCTCCGTGGCAGACCTACCACATTCTGAAGAGGTTATTGATTTTGTTCATTCCTAGCCTCTTCCACTAGATCGTCCTGATGAATCTTCATCAGCATCCTCCCTTCCCTCTATACTAAACCCACCTCAGCTAGAATTGAAACCATTGCCTAAAAATTTGAAATACGAGTTCTTAGGACCTAAGAATACGCTCCCTATGATTATTAGTGCTGATTTGACTAAGGAGAAAGAAGTGAGATTGATTAAGGTCCTTGAGAAAAATAAAGAGGCAATTGGTTGGACCATCCACGACCTTAGGGGGATCAAGCCATCTTACTGTAATCACCGTATTTTTATGGAAAATGGATCCTTCCCTTCTCACAAAATGCAAAGGAGATTAAACCCAAATATGCAAGAAATGGTCAAAAAGGAGACAATTAAGTGGCTCAATGCTGGAATTATTTACCCAAACTCTGATAATCCGTGGGTTAGCCCCATTCAAATTGTATCCAAAGAGGAGGGAATAAGCGTTACGACTAACGAGAAAGGGGAATCTTTACCACCTATTTAGCTTCTACTTGAAGAGTTTGTATTGACTATAGGAAGCTGAACACAGCCACCAAAAAGGTGTAAATCCCTATGGGAGGGGGTGAGATTTGTGAAATATATCTAAAATGTTGAATAAAATATCACAATCTCACAAAAAGAACAATCTCACAATTTACACAAGTATTTTTAGGTGGAAACCCAAATCAGGTAAAAACCACCACCTAACCCTCTTGAGTTAGGATTTTCCGATCGACCTAGTCGATCAAATCCACTGATGTACTACTTTAACAAGGGTAGTACAACCTCAATTAGAACCATGCTACAACTACGAGGGTAGCATTCCTTAAACCCCTCCTCTTCGCAAGAAGGATTTTGTCCCTCGATGGAGATGGGAATTCACAAAGTGAATACCCAACCAAATATAATAAAATACAACCTATAGAGACACAAAGAATAAAACCTAGCTACTATAGGAGTTAGGAAACTTCCCTTTGGCGGAAGTGCATCGCCTTGATGCGGGTGCGTGAACCACGCAACGACACGACAATGCTCTCGAAATAGACGGCAGGAGAGGCATGCACAGTGAATGTGGAGATCTCAAACTGTGTGAGATGATCTCAGAGAGCAACAACACTTCTAGATGATCTTCTCTAGGACACAATGTATGTGGAAATTGTATTGTTTGGTGTATATAAATAAAGCAAGGGTCCTCCTCTATTTATAGAGGGCCTAGGAAGGCTTTGGAAGGCCTTAGAAGCCTTAGGTAGCTATTGGGGTTCATCTCAAGGCAAGGAAAGCTGCAATTAGAATCATTAATGATTCTGACAGGGTTATCAGATGTCTGGGACAAACATCAGACATCTGGAAGACACACTTAAGAAGTCTGGGAACTAAGTCAAATGTCTAATTCCAAGCAGGTTTCCTTCCTGACTTGGTTTAGACCTAAACAGGGTTCTAGTGTAAAACCATCAGACAACATACAGGACGTCTAGCACTAGCTCTAGAAGTATGGAAACCTAATTAAGTGTAGGAATGGACTCCCAAGAGCCTAAATAGCTATAATCCTCAAGACAAGTGATTTCGACCTAATCGAGGCATAACGGTCACATTTCAGATGTCTGGTGTCCTCTGCAGATGTCTGATAGAAACCTAAAGGTCTTATTCCTCAACGTTTACTTTGTTAGCTAACGTTCCACTAATTTAATGTCTGACACAACCATCAGACATCTGGACAAAGGTCTGGACGTCTGATTTCAACAGACACAACCTACTAAGTCCAGCCTAAGTTATTGGACATTTGAGTCAACAGTCAGACATCTTAAAAGTCAAGATCAGACATCTGATTTCCAAATTGGACATCTGATCAGGTTGTCTGATGCCTATCTTGGATTTCTAAGTTCTCTATTAAAAGCCTAAGTATCCTAGGGTTGTGCAAGTGTACCTAGGACTACTATATTATTACTTTGGGCTCTTTAACAAGCAATCTAAAAAATAAAAGAGCAAATAACAAAGAGATACAAAGTACAAGATAGAAAAGACATCTATCCTATTCTTCTAACTTCATGCTTTCTCTCCTTGCAAACCTCCTTTTTCTCCATCAAGCTCCTCCAATCCGCCATGGATGCGAGCTCGAACTTCATCTCTACACTTGTCTCCATTTGCAATTTGACCTGAGAACTAGGACTCAAAAATAAATGTTAAATAACAAGTGTTTTGTTATCATCAAAACAAACGATCGTGGTGCTCTAGCACCAACAAAAGGATCATTTCCCCTTGCCATTCATTAATCAAATCCTAGAAAGGTTAGCTGGGTAAAAGTACTTTTCCTTCATGGATGGTTATTCGAGATATAACCAATTCCCTATCCATCTCGAAGACTAGGAAAAGACAACTTTCACATGTCCCTACGGAACCTTTGCATTCTGTACAATGCCGTTCGGGCTTTGCAATGCACATGCGACTTTTCAAAGGTGCATGCTGGCCATCTTTTCGAACATGTGGGAGATTGTCTTGAGGTGTTCATGGATGATTTCTCCATTTTTGGAGATTCCTTCGAGTCATGCCTGGCTAACTTGGAATTGATCCTCTAGAGATGCATCAAGACACAACTGGTCCTTAGCTGGGAGAAGAACCACTTCATGACCCAAGATGGCATTATCATGGGTCACGTGGTTTATAATCAGGGTATTGAAGTTGGTAAGGCTAAGGTGGATGCTATCTCTAGACTCCCTCTACCCACATCCGTAAAATAGATCTGCTCTTTCCTTGGCCATGTGGGTTTCTATAGAAGATTCATCCAGGACTTTTCGAAGGTTGCTCGATCCTTGAGTAACCTTATGGCCAAAGACATGCCGTTTGAGTTTCATGAATCATGCCATAAGGCATTTGATTTATTAAAAATGGTAGTCACCTATGCCCCGGTGTTGCAACCACTGGTCTGGACAGCCCCATTTGAGATAATGGCGGATGCAATTGATTATGCCATCGGGGTTGTCTTGGGTCATAAAATTGAGAAAAAGTCCTCTGTAATCTACTATGCTGGCAAGACTCTAGACGAGGCCTAGAGGAATTACACTATCACTGAAAAAGAGTTGGTAGCCGTAGTTTTTGCCTTAGAAAAATTTAGGGCTTATCTTTCAGGTTCTTACGTTATCATTTACACTGACCACTAGACCTTGAAACATCTCTTAGCCAAAAAGGATGCCAAGCCCCAACTTATTTGCTGGATTTTGTTACTTCAAGAATTTGATCTTGAAATCAAGGACAAAGCCGGGGCACAAAATGTAGTGGCGGATCACTTGTCGAGAATCTTAATTGATTCCCCTCATCAAGATATCCCTATCTCTGAAACCTTTCCAAATGAGACGATCCTTACAATCTCGGGTATCCGAACCCCCTGGTTTGCAGATATTGTCAATTATTTGGCCGTTGGTCAAATCCCCCAGGATTGGACTAAACAACAATGGGCCAAACTTATGTCCGAGGCCAAATATTATTTTTGGGATGATCCCGAGCTTTACCGTATCGGCACTGACCAGATTATTCACTGATGCATCCCGGAAAATGAGTTCCATTGTATACTTGTGTTCTATCATGCATCTGTGTGTGGTCGACATTTTTTCAGGAAAAGGATGGCCAAAATTTTGCAATCTAGATTCTATTGGCCGTTATTATTTAAGGATGCCCAGGAATTCTCAAGGTTGTATGCCCAATGCAAGACACTCGGGAACATGGCCAAGAGAGACATGATGCCCCTAAACTCAATACTTTCTGTCGAAATTTTTGACATTTGGGGCATCAACTTCATGGGACCCTTCCCTCCTTCATTTGGACACCAGTATATTCTAGTCCTTGTTGATTATGTGTCCAGATAGATTGAGGCAATCCCCACCTAGACCAAAGACCACAAAGTGGTCATTGATTTTGTGAAGAAAAATATCTTCAGTCAGTTCGGGATTCCTCGGGTAATTATCAATGATGGTGGCACACATTTCACTCATGCCCAGTTTCAAAATTTACTAGGGAAATACGGGGTAAATCATCGAATTTCCACACCTTATCACTCATAGATGAACAGACAGGCCGAGGTTTCCAATCGGGAGATCAAAAACAATTTGCAAAAAACTAGATGGTACTCTTTGGGCTTACTGTACAGTGTACAAAATGCTTATTGGTATGTCTCCGTTCCATCTGGTGTTTGGTAAGGTGTGTCACTTACCCGTTGAGTTAGAACACCGGGCATTTTAGGCCATCAAGAAATGTAATTTCAACCTAGAGTTGGCTTGGAAGACCAGGAAACTCCAACTATCTGAGTTGAAGGAGCTTAGAAATGATGCCTATGAAAATGCCAGAATCTATAAGGCAAGGATTAAAGCTCTTCATGACCAAATGATTTTACGTAAGAGCTTGGAGCCAAATCAGAAGGTCTGGCTTTTCGATTCTTGATTGAAGCTCTTCCCTGGTAAGCTTAGGTCTAAGTGGAACAACCTGTTCGTTATTGAGTGGATTTTTCCAAATGGGGCCATTGAAATCTTTGACCCAAAGATGGGTAATTCCTTCAAGGTCAACGGACAACGTCTCAAACCCTATGTTGACCATGTGCTCCCTGAACCCATCTTGGACAAGGTTGCTCTCACCTTGCCCTAACCATCACTAGTCGAATATTGCCTAGTTGAAGGCACTAAACTTAGCACGTGTAAAGGCTATTTCGAGCTTACTAGAATCTCATGGAAGCCACATGCTATTCTTCTAATTCCACTCTCCTGCATGCTTTCATTTTAACAATGAGGACATTGTATTAGCTAAGCATGGGGGGGTGGATATCTTATGAAATAATCTTTTTGTCAACCGTAATAGTAATTTCCTGTTATTTTATCTTCAAAAAAGTAATAATAATAATAATAGAAGTAGGAGAAGAGAACTTAGGCATTAGGAGTTGCAAACTTTAGGAATTGATACTTTGGGACCTGAATACTTAGACTCTTTAGGTCTTCGGGCATAATTAGCCTGGGTGTCCACTAAAATGTGGACTTAGTCTCGAGTCTTCGCCAAATAATCCTATTTTAATTTGGTCAATAAATTGGGGTGATAAGTATACGACTTATCAACTCGCCCTCTGATTTGAGGAGACTTGAAGCCTAAGCATCTACACATTGTTTGCACTGACTAACTTTTCGATGGTTTCTTTGGAAATTAGGTAGCTAATGAACTTTCTAGGGTAGTATGGCTGGCAAGTTATCGTGGGTAACAGCCCATTGGCTAGTTTTCCAAAGCCCAGCTACTTGACCATACTTATTCTACTGCTTTTAGGTAAATCTTAGATCAGGGAAGCCACCTACTTTGAAAAAAGAATGGTACTAAAAAATTTTAAAAGAAAAGAACAAAAAATAAACCACACTTCACCACATGAGTATGGCTAGCAAGTTGTCGTGCGTAACAACCCATTAGCCAGTTGTCCAGAGCCTAGCTCACAAAAATGCACAAATAATTCCGAAAACACTTAGGGAAGAAGCAAGGAAGTAGAATAAATCAGGGAGATATACACTGGGTTCGCCCTTGTGTTGACCCCATAAAAAAATTTTAAAAGTAGGGAGAAAGCTACCGTTCGGCAAGATAAACCTCTAAGCAAAAACTCTTAAGGTCACCTAGGTCGTAGAAACTTGAAGTCTGTTTCAACAGTTGCCTAGTGAGTCTTTCACTCTTTTCACAAGATGCTTAGCATGTAGAGTCCTTTTTGAGTCTTGGGTGGGTTGGGTAGCCGTAAAATGTTATCCCAAAACTCTCAAACTCAAAAAGTCCAAAAAAATTAGAAAAGAAGAAAAAGTAAAAAATGTATCTTTCTTTTTGAAATAAGGCAAGGGCTTGGGCAGTCTGCATTTTGGTAGACACCTGGGCAATGTCAAATTTCGATAACCAGGTCTTGGGTTGAAATTTTATAAAGCAACCAACAAATGCTGCCTAAGTGATCAAATCCTAATTCTACTTTTGTACATAGAATTTAGGTTAATTTTGCTAGGGACTAGCAAAAAGTAAGCATAGGGGTATGATAAACAGGCATGAATTTATGATAAAATTCTTATTTATGAAAGTTCCTAGGCCTAGCATTGTATATCATAGTATAAATATTGCATAACATTCATTGCATTGCATGTAGGATAGTTTGTATATTCTGTATATTAATTCCAACATTTTATATGACCAAGAGGTAGTACGACATCTTTACAGGCTTCGGATGAAGAATCTGATCGTACGGATGGATATGGAGCAACGATCACAGTCCGTCAACACGAAAATCACCTCGATCAGAGCTCCGTAGCATCCTCTATAAGGAGAAGAAGATGGATGGCCCAGATAGCACCACGTGGTGCCATCCAGACTGCCCTACACGAGCCACAGCCTCCCAAGCTTCACACATAGAGTGATCCCAGCTGTTGGATCTCAATCCAATAGCTGACGGGCGCTCTACGTTGCCCAGCCTCATGCATCTCAAGGAATACTTGATCTCGACTATTGGATCTTCATCCAACGGTTGAGAGCGCAGCTGCACCAACACTCCATGCAACCATCGAGCGCCTTGGCCAAGTGGTAGAGTGCTCATCCTACATAGAAACGATGAGAGTTCAAGTCCCAATCCACTGCGACCGCCTCAGTGCCGAAGCAATTGGACTGCTCGATCTTGATCAAGCGATCTAAATGATGCACACGCGTTGGATGACGATGCACAACCGCATGCCAAGGCAGACGTGCACAATTACAAGTGCTCATTTAAGACTATCAGATGCTCTCTCGGTCGTCGGATCTTCGAGGCATGCGATCCACGCACATTCAAACCAGCGATGGCGCGATCCACGGACACCTCTCAACTGTGTGATGAAAGATCCAATGGCTGCCATTGAGCATGGGATTCAAATTCCATCAAGCGCACCCTTCCTCCTCGCAATCTCAGCCCTCTACGCCCAATCAAATGGCTGATGCGCTCCTTGCAATGTGCCAGCTACAGCCATGCCTCCTCATGCCAGCCAAGTGTATGAATGCTTTAGCAACACCCCAGGTGGGTCTTTAGCGACGTTTTAAATGTCACTGATGATCCGTACACGTAAAAGACCTCCATTCCTCCGCTATATAAACCCCATGACCCCTCTGAAAGAGCGATCTTCATTTTTGTTGAAAACTTTAACATAGAATGACGTGTCATTGTATTTAATCGCGTGGTAGAAAATTGCTTTTCAAAACATTGTAATTCTTAAAATCTAACCACAAAAATAGTTAGGTCATCTACACAAGGAGGATTAACCTATTTAAACTAGTGAATAGTGTCTCGTCTATTCAGGAAACTCAACGCGTACACATACTAACTCATGCATGTGTTTTCAACATAAATTCTTGATTTAAATAATTAATCAATAATGTAAGGGCAAACATGAAAAATCACCACCATGGAAATACTTGAATTGCTAGCTTAGTACTAACAAGCACCATCAAATTTAATTAAATTAGAATTCATTCCCTATAACAAATATCCATGCTTAATTATTCATGAGACAAATTCAGTATGCACAATTAACCCATATAAGAGGACATTTCATGCAAATTCCCCTGACTAAATTAAATCTCTAAATAACTCAATAGTGCATGGCAATGGCAGCAAGCATAATTTTTATTACCCTCTTTACTATTGAGAAATAGGGGAGAGGAGAGAGGCCGCTCCTGCGCATGCTAGAAGGCTTCATTGGTCGTGAGTCTGGGCGGAGGAGATGTGCTAGAGGAGAGGTTCGCAATGGTGGTAACAACATGGCATGGGGAGGCTGAGGTTGGTTGCACGGCGAGGAGTGGTGGCCGATGGCAGGGGTGGTGCTGCTGCTGAAGGTGCGTGCGCAAGGGCACGCACAGGCTACTGGAAATATGGAGGCGCACGTGCGTGTGGAGGGGAGAGCAGGGTAGGCAATGCGCAAGGGTGGCGCTTAGGCGAGCGTGATGGTGCGTGATGGTGGCACACGCTGCTGCTGAAGTGCTTTGGGTTCTTTGCTGCAAATAGGGGAGGCGTAGAAAGAAGATGAAGAAGAGGAGGAGCGCGCAATGGCTAGAGCACGGGTGAAGACGCGCACACACATTGGCTGGAGCATGAGTGAAGACGTGTGCGCATGCTGGCTGGAGTGCAGGCGAAGATGTGACTGCATGTGGATTTGCTGCATGCAGATTTGTTGTGTACGGGTGTTGTGCATGCCTGGCAGTGCTCTGCGGCGAGGGAATAACACTCTGTCACCGTATGTGCTTCAATGGTGAGGGCGATGTTGAGGACGCAGAGGCCACAGTGCTTGCTGAAGTCCACAGTGCACGCCTCCTTCACAGTGGAAAAGATGGAGAAGAAGTCCCCGCCAGGGGGAGCGGATGCCTCCTCCACGTCCGTAGTTCCTCATCCTTTTTTAGCCCAACGTGCGGGCATTTGCTTTAACAAATCTCCCCTAACTTTCCCTCATTTCATTTGGGCCTTGCGAGATCTCCTCCAACAATGCTAGTGCGATGAGGTGCTGCTGTTGCACATGGAGTGGTGCAAGCATTGATGGTTTGCTCTGCGGGTGGAGGAGAAGAGAATTGCACTTAATATAAGCTAACATAAATATATAAACTAACAAAGTATTCTCTAATTAATATAAACTAGCACGTAACACTAATTGCAATCTACTGAAGCATGTTTTACGTGTACTTAGGCTAATTATTACTCCACTAAATTGAATTGATCACCCTCCCCTTCCAAACCATCTCTACCTACTCTACTCCCACCTACTCCTAAGCTTTAGTAGCCTACCAAAGCTCCATTAGAGCTTATTCCCAAGCTCCAAAGGCCTCTTATTAGTGTAATGCTCCTATATCCCACCAAATATTCATACTCCATCCCACCACCTTCATAAGAAGCCTTGGAGCCGTCCTCCCACCTCCATTCTGGTAGAAGATCCCCTCCATCTCGCCATCCCCATTCCAGAGCCTCAGTGAAGCATTCCTCTACCTGCCGTCCTCCTGCATGTCACCTCCGTCATCCACCGCCTCATCTCCTTCATCCAAGTTGCTGCCAAGCACCGTCGTCTCACTAAACAGTCAATTTGGGAGATTTCTTCTCACCCCTATCTCTTTTGTATTTCTTAGCTTATTGTAATAAATGATTACATGATATATCAAATTTGTTTCCATCTCATTTTGTGACATTGTCTTGCCTGCTTCTTTATTGCAAAAATAAAAGAAAAAAAATCAAAAAAGCCTAAAACCTCAAAAAGAAACAAAACGAAGTGCAAATTTCAACGAAAGTAAACATCGCCTCCTTGTGTTAGACCTGGGACTCCCTTGGAGTTTCGATTATAAATTATATTTGATAACGTGTTTTGCGAGCTACGATGATGGGTTATTAAAACCCTAATTTTTCTTTGCCAAAACCCATTGATCAATCATCATCTACTGGAGGAGTACTTCAAGGAAGGAGTTGGAAGGTTCTTTCTAAGCTTAGGAGCAAGAACCTTTTCCTCTTTGCCATCATCTTTGGGAGGAATTTTATTTTACTTGAATATTTAAACTTTTGTAGTAGAAGCATTCCTCTACCATTCTTGTAAAACAATCTTTCTTCCTTTATAAAAGTTGCCTTTCTACTTTTGTTGCACTTGTTTACTTGCTTTCTTGTTAGTTAGTGCACTCACCCTCTCTCTGATTACCCTATGTGTCCACGTACCTAGGGTGAGCTTAGGGAGAGGATCTTCATGTCACTTAGGTTTTAGCTTTAGCATTGTTGGTATGGTTCCTCTTGCAATTCCTTATTCATTTGCCCCGTTATTTCAAAAATCAAAAAAACTTCATATTCAAAAATCACAAAAAGAAAGTTGATTTCCCATTTTGAAGTGAGAGTGTTTAAAAATTGCTTTTTGGCCTCCCTTAGGATGACCTGAATACTTTCCAAGTACTTGATTTTTATAAATTTCAAAAGCAATCGGAATTGCATGTTACAATGATAAAAACCCCAATTTACAAATTGCACATTTTCAACATTAGCAGACACGATATGTGGTCTCGAGACCTACTTAATTCCATTTGGATATATGATTGTAGATGTTTACATGAAATCATCAATGTTAAGATATGTATTTGCGTTGTAGTACAGTTGACAAAAACATGACAAAACACTTAAATTTATAAAGCTTGAAAACGATGTGATTTCGAGGTCATTCACTGGGAGCAAAAGGAATTCACAAACTAATCGTATTCAGAAATAATGAGCACAAGATAAAGATTTGCAATGAATGATCTACTCAAAAATATATTGACTTATAAACCAATGTGTCTCAAGAAATAGAGGGATAAAAAAAATAGAAGAGTAGATCACCACATAAATCCTCTAATTAAGCATATATCCCACAACTCAATTTAACTCAAATATCGCAACAGTGGTATCAACCACTTATCCACGTCAGATAAGATCACAGTATCAGAGTTCCACGCCAAAGCCAAGCACTAGATGTCAGGAAGGCATTTCAGATGACTTAAAGTCACCAAGGCATTGATTGCGCAGCAATCATAGGTCTTAATTGACCTAAATTAGGCTAGGACTTAGCATAAGTTAGGACAATTCACGCATGCATAAGCATTACTTGCATCCTTACTGCTTTCTTTTAGCTATGCATAAAATAATGCTATAATGTGCTGATTAGGTGCATTATGTCAATTACAGGTAATAAGTTTATCAGGAGGTAGATCTAAAGTTGGATCTAAAGAATAAAGAATAACTAGAGTTGCAACAGAGCTGGAGCAGAAGACCTAGATGTAGTAGACAATAATGTAAGGGTTGAGGTATGCTATTCTATTTAAGTAGGAATAAAGTAGCAAATTATGAAGAACTTAGGACCATCATAGCTCCAAGATACCTAGAAGCTTCTCCAAGCCTTAGCCACCCTTAGATTAGGTCACCACACCCTAGGAAACCTTTAAACCCTAATTCTAGCCTCTATCTAGATGTCTAGATAAGTTATAGGATGTCCAGAACCCTTAACCAACTCCCGCAGACCTTAAACCCACTTCTACAATGTTATTGGACGTCTAGACACTTGGTTAGACGTCCAATTTCTGCAGAATAGCCAAGATAGAACCTAGAATCCCTCCTGACTCTGATTGGACGTCCAGACAATAAGTCTGGACTTCTGATTTTTCATTATAAGACATCTGACACTATTATTAGATGTCTGATACTATCTCCAGTTCCTACTTTGGAATTCAACCCTTGATCTTGGATCTCTAGCCCCCTAAACCCAATTCTAATCCCATAGGAACCTAAATAAAGGTGCCCTAACCCTAGTACATCACCTCTAGACCTCCCTAAGGACCTAATTAGGTTCTCACTAAACCTAATTGACTTGGATCTTAGTCAATTCCATTAGCCTATTCAATTGGACTCATTGAGTCCAATTGAGCCCTAATCTCAGCACACACTGTCCAATTGGACTCAGTAAGAGTCTAATTGAACTAGACTTGAGTTAATTGAGTTATTTTACTCTCAATTAAGTTTTCACACACCCAATTAAACTTGTATTAAGTTTAATTGCACTTTACCTTAGTGAATTAGGGTTTACAACCCTAATTTGAGACCTACCTTGACCTAAATCCACTAGAACCAAACCTAATCGACCTAGCCACCTAAGTTTTGACCCACACACACCCACACACACCATACACATGAAAATACCTAGCCTAGAGTTCTCTAGAACTCTCTACCATGTGTTGTTGCCTTGGTTGCTATAATTAGCAACCAAGAGCCATTCAATTTTTAGATCCACATTTGTTGGATCTAAAAACCACCATCCATCCTCTTTCTCTCACTCTCCCATAAGTTCCCACCATAGGCCTCTCTAGAGAATTCCATAATTCTCTAGAGATCCTCCCTTAAGTCTATAAAAAGACCTAAGGGGTGGTCATTTGCACCCATCCACTTGGTTCCATTTAGCTTAGTTTCATTCCACATCCACTCCACCTCCATGTCCACAAGTAGCTTCACCATGGCCACCACCACCTCCACATCAAGTTGCCGGATCACCTCTCCAACCTCTCTCCAAGGGCTGGCCTAAGCACCATTGGTCGCCCCTCCTTCTCCTCTCAACCAACTCAAAGGCCATCGGAGCCACCTCCGAATGCCCTTAATTCTGCTAGATTAGATTATAGTTCTTCTTAGATTTACATGCTTTATTTACTGCTTAATAGTGTAGTTCCTTCTCCCCCAATGATGTATGCAAAATCGCCCCATAGATTCATGTATGCAATCGTTTTCTAGTAGTGAGTAGTTTTATTTCCCTATACAAGCATTCCTCTACCTGTGCTCTGCAACTCTGATATCATCATCATCATTTATATATGCAAATATATATGTTGAAAATCACCATGTGCCTACTTATCATCTTTTGGTGTGATTGAAGTTGCATGTTTTAATTACTATCTTTTGGCGACTAGCATGTCGTACATCAATACGTAAATCACCATAAATCGGCATGAGATTTTAATCAAGTAGAGCGAAAGTGATCAATTTCAAATCTGCATTTCCATAAATGCTTCCCAGAGACGAAAGACCGGGACTCCAAGTCTCATTATCTTTATAAATATTTTTGTTAATCATATTGTGCACTATACTACGACACTTTTTCCAATCCAACACATGCTCTACGATCCTAATAGGCATAGAGCCTCAACAGATGCACAAGGGCAAACTTTCTTCCTCAAAGGCTAAGTGTTAACTTTTCTTCAATATGTACCCCAAGGCAAGAGAGCCTGAGGTAAAACCCTCCCCCCTCCTCCTCACAAATTCTCCTCTTCTCTCATAACTAGGCATAATCAGATCCGTATATGAGTAATCAGGTCGTGAGCAATATTAGGTTCAAGCCCACCGGCAGTGGATGGTGAGCGAGGGTGCAAGGCAGGTGAGGGAGGTACCTCACCCATCCGTGTGTCGAGGCGATAAAGCTGTTGGTGCTAGAGCACCACGATCGTTTGTTTTGATGACAACAAAACACATGTCATTTAACATTTGCATTTGAGTTCTAGTTTTCAGGTCAAATTGCAAATAGAGACAAGTGTTTAGATGGAGTTCGAGCTCACATCCATGGCGGATTGGAGGAGCTTGACAGAGGTAGAGAAGCTTCGCGAGAAGCGAAATCTTGAAGAAGGAAGGAGATGAAGAATATGATAGATTTCATTTTATCCTATTCTATGTATTTTTGTTTCGTTGTTGTGCTCTTTATTTTTGTCTTAGATCTTATGTTAAAGAGCCTCAAGGGATCCTTAAAGTAGTCCTAGGAACACTTGCACTACCCCAGGATACTTAGGTTTTTTATAGAGAACTTACAAAACCAAAATGGGGATTAGACAACCTTTTCAGACGTCTGATAAAAACTTTTAAGACGTCTGACTATTGACTTAGATGTCTGATTATTTAGGTTGGACTTAGTTCTGTCTGATGAAATCAGATGTCCAGATCTTAGTCCAGACGTCTTAGAAGACGTTTGATGTCATTGCCAGATGTCCAATTAGTGGACTGTTGGCTTCCTTAGCAAACATTGAGGAAATGACTGTTAGCCTCGTATCAGACATCCATAGAGGACCCCAGACGTCTGATACATGACCGTTTTGCCTCGACTGACCCAAAATCTTTAGGTTGGACTTAGTTAGTTCTGTCTGATGAAATCAGATGTCCATACCTTAGTCCAAACGTCTTAGGAGATGTTTGATGCCTTTGCCAGACATCCAATTAGTGGACTGTTGGCTTCCTTAGCAAACATTGAGGAAATGACCATTAGCCTCGTATCAGACGCCTGTAGAGGACCCCAGACGTGTGATACATGACCGTTTCAACTGACCCAAAATCTTCCTTTAGAGATTTTATAGCCATTAGACTCATTGGGAATTCATTTCCAGAGAACAAATAGGTTTCCAGCTGTCCAGACCTTGTGCCAGACGTCCTGTGTGTCGTTTGATGGACTTTCACTAGAACCCTGTTTAGGTCTGATTCAAGTCAGGAAGGAAACCTGCCTAAAATCAGACGTCTGACTTAGTTCCCAAATGTCTTAAATGGGTTTTCCAAATGTTGATATCAGGACCAAACGTTTGATGACCCTGTCAAAATCATGATTAATTCTGACTACAGCCTGATTTTCTTTGGATTTACACCTAACGGCTATGGAAGCCTTCCAAGGCCTTCTAAAGCCTTTCTAGGGGCTCTATAAATAAAGGAGGATCCCTTGGCTTGTAAGATACACCAAGATACACAAAGACACACCCAAGACACACCTTGCAAGAATATTTCCACTCATTTTGTGTCAAATTGAAGTAAAAGAAGCACTTGCTCTTAAAGGCTTGTTTCCACATCCAAGTGCCTTATCCAACTTGCGCACCCACTCTCCCTCTGCGACTACGAGAGCAACAAAGTGCAGCCGTGTGGTTCATGCATCCGTGTGGTTCACACATTCGCGTCGTCACTTCGACGCACTTCCACCAAAGGGAAGTTTCCTAACTCCTAATAAAGCTAGGATTAAATATTTGAGGCTCTATAGGATTGTTGTATTTTATATTGTCTTTGGTTGGGTATTCGCTTTGTGAATTCCTGTCTCCTTCGCGAGACAAATTCCTTCTTGTGAAGAGAAGGGGTGTTGAGGTACACTACCCTCGGTCTAAGTAGTGTGGTTGTAATTGAGGTTCAGTCACCCTCATTTAAGTGACTACGTTTAGTGGTTTTGATCGACTAGGTCGATCGGGAAATCCTAACTCGAGAGGGTTGGGTGGTGGTTTTCACCCGATTTAGGTTTCCACCTAAAAATATTTGTGCCCATCGTTTGGCTGTTCATTTTGTGAGATTGTCTATTTTAATTCCGTAATTTCTTTTTATTACGTCACTCATATCTTACCCCCTCCAAGTAGGGAAATCACAAAAGCCTCTTCACTTTTTCATCTTATACTGCTACAAGTATCCTATAGCAAACGATATGGGACTGCATTCCCACACTGGTCTTCGTCTTCAGCTGGTGATTGGTGCATTCAATTGGTGCTGCTGATGGCTTCTTCTAGTCTAATTGAAGTAGCAAGAGGTTTCCTGATCTTCATTCACATCAACTTGAAGTGGTGGAGGTGAAGATGATGCACGGACGATGGCAAGTGACGGGGGTGAAAACATCGGCGGAGGTGAATGGACCTGAAACAAAACACGGGCTCTAAGCCCCAATTAGATGGCTCAGGAGAATCATCGTGGCTCAAGGAATGTGATGGTGGTGGTCCTTTGGTTGATTGATGTTGAGCATGGTCGGACGGTGACGGGGAAGGTAAATGGAGGAGGAGGTGTTCGACAGAGGTGTTAAGTGGGCGGAAGGGTGAATAGGTAGAGGGCTTTTGGTCGTGGAGGTGTGGCGAAGGTTTGGGAGTGTTGGTGGGTCGTTTGGTGGTCTGTGGAGGGTGAATGGCCACGCCGAAGATTGGCCGAAGCGAAAGAAGACGACGGGGAAGCGAGGTGGTTGTGGGATAAATGTAAGATCTAAAGAGATGGGAGTGAAGCAGAGAGGGATAGGAAGAGAGGAAACCTAAATTAGGGATGAAAGGGATAGGGATTGCACCAGCTTTGATTGGCCGGTCACGGAGAAGAATTCCTCTAGTGGGGGTACAGTGAGGAAGAAGGGGATCTGGGGAGCTCTCCTACTGGTATTGCGAGGAGCGAATGAAGGAGAGGAGGCAAGTCCCTCTGCCTATAGTATGTGGTAGAGGGTGAACATGGAGGTTGGAGAAGCTTGCTGGAGCTATGGTCGAAGGTAGCCGGAGGGAGAAAATTTTGAAGTTAAGGCCAAGCTGAGTTAGGTTTAATCATCGAACGATCTATAGCTTATATAGAGCTCAAATTTGAGTTTAATTAGGAAGAATTCTCTCAATGAAATAGGATTTTTGGGAGCTCTTGTTTGGGAAAAAACTTGAGTTCTCCTGACTTGAAGGGTTGATTTTAGTCCTCGAAATATGGTCAAGTGGATTCTCCATGATGCGAAATTTGGAGGGATTTGGTGTAGATTCAAGAGAGATTTCCATTCAGATGAGAGGTGGCAGGGGGCATTTGGTGAAGAAGATGATAAAGCTGGGGAGCTTCCTGTAAGAGATTTTGAATGCTAGGGGTCTAGATATAAAGAATAGAGCTTTAAGGGACTAAATTGCAAACTTGGTGAGGATGAACTCTGATTGGACCCAAATGTTGGCCATAACCTAATTTAGACCCAAGAAATCTAATGGTAAAGTTAGATTTCAGTTATGACCATGTTTAACTAGGCAATTTGCATAAAATCCAAATTAGGGTAAAATCCCGTCTACAACTCTATTCAAGGTCAAAATAGGTTCAGATGGTCAAACTAAGGGTACCAAACCTCTAAAGATGTTTTTTTGTGAATTTTAGGAAGTTTAGATGAATTTTATCTTGACCAAAAGCTCTTGAATTCAAGCGGGTCTGAAATTAGGATTTTATGTTTTGATTTAGTTCTCAAAATATGTGAAACCCTGTTTCTATCTATGTGAACCCACTCATTGGACTTTAAAGCTATTTGACCTTCAATTAACCCCTAGGAAACCCCGTGGTTACTCTACATTCATGATGTGATGTTAAAACTACAGAATTAACCCTGTTTTAATGTTTTCTTCTCAGAATGGATTTGCATGGAATTATGGTCTTCAGGCAATTATGTAGAAGCTTTTGTCTCTTGATTCTAACTAGTTAAAGCTAGTTATGACTAATGATGGTGTTGCCATTAGCAGACCCAGGAAATTTCTAGGAAGACACTGTCAGTCAAGTGTGGCTAGATACAACGCACGTACTACAAGTGTAGACAACCAGAGCATATTAGGAGGGATTGTTTGACTAAGTCTAGGGCCGAAGTGGGATGCAGTACACTTGTACGATAGTTAACTCTCGTACCAGGCTCATAAAGGTGGTTCCCAGTAATTCTATGGAGGCATGGCCACTCAAGGACAGTAGCCTACTCAAAATGTGGTTAGCTCCAGTGCACCTTCAACTACAAGGCGAGTCTATCCCTTATCGCTGGGGAGCACACATGTCTCTCCTTCAATGGTGGTAGGTATGGTTATGGTTGACCAATTATTGATCCTTACCTTTTGATTTTGACACTTTCCTTCCTTTTATGTCTTTATGTCTCTTGAGTTTACTCGAAACTTGTAAAACCAGTAGCCTTATAAGATGAGCCTCAGTTATTAAGAGTCCAATGGTCTGGTTATTTGCTTATCGAAATGGTCTACAAAGCTTGTATGGTTTGTATCGTGGGTTGAGTGTTGGTTGGATTGATTGAGTTGGGATCTTGCTCATTCCCAGGGTGAATTTGATATCGACCAGGTCGTATCGAACGACACTAGCTAGAATGAAGGAGAATTAGCTGGAGCTCTTCGTTGTTGAGTCCATAACACTCTAGTTTGCTCCTCTTTAAGGTTGTTATGCCTCTTAAAGATTATTATGGACTTGATAGCATTTCACGACCTTCTCTTTCAAAAGCCTTACTTAAGTTTTGGGGACGAAACTCTCTTTAAGGTTTTTATATCCATAAAGCCCCGAGCCTAGAATCTAGAGTGGTTTTCTTTTTAAGCACACTAAGACGAAGCCATTGGTGCTTTTCATGTGCGAATCAAAGCTCACGTGAATAGAAAACACATAATTGAATTGGAAACCAGTGCGGTTTCTTTTTTGCTATTAGAACCTCAGATCAACGATTGAAAAGTCTATTGGCTTCCTAGTGTCTCAAGGTTTCTGACGGTATGTTTTGTGCGGCAATTGAACCTCTGATACATGAAACACGTGTGAACCACGAGTAAACATGCATGCAACTCACAGTGGGAATCGCATTGTACAAATGACCTTCGTTTGAAAATCTACAAATTTTTTCAGATTCCTTGTCTCGTAACAATTCTGATGGTATGTGTTTCATGGGAATCAAAGTCGTTTGAATAAATTACGATAGTGTCGTAGTTATAAATAATAATAATAATATAGAAATCTTAAGTAAGCCTTCCTAATTAATCACCTAATTAATAAACCCAAATTCTATGACCCCTCTCTCACGTTTCTTATTTTTCTTTACCAATAAAAATAAAAGGAAAATCCTTTCCCTAAATCCACATAACCCAAACAACCACTTCTCCCTTCCCCCCTCATTCTTCCTAGTTAACAAGAGAAAGAAAGAGAGAGAGGGAGTGAGAGGGAGAGAGGACAAGCAAGTGGGTAGCTTCAGGCCGTGTTGGAAGCAGCAGAGCTTGGTAGGGAGGAGCACAAAAGGCTTTCGTGTCCGTCAGACGCATGGTCGGTGGTTGGAGGTGAGCCTTCTCTTTCTTGTTGTATATATGAATGGGTTAATGTTGGACTTCACTGAGGAGTTAAGGAGGAGAACGAGAGGAAGAAATGGAGATGAAGGGGGAAGGAGAGGAGCGACGAGGTCATCAGAGGGTCGAGGATGGCAGAACAGGGCTGTGCAAATGTTGGCCAGTGATGGGTTCACCTGCACCTATCATGCTTTAAAATAAATGAAGGGAGAAGGAGAGGAGGAGGTCGGTCGAGGAGGGGTCATCGTGGTCGGTGATGGACAACAGAGGACCGACAAGGCTTGTCGGAGATGTTAATGGTATGGTTGCGTGCTCATGAATGGTGGATGCATGGCTCTTGCATGAAGATGAAGAAGGAGAATGAAGGAGGAGCATGCACGGGGAGGGGAGAAAAAGAACGAAGATGAGGAGGGGGGATCGAGGAGATGCACAAATTGCATCTTAAAAATGAGTTTTCAATATTATGGATCAATTCCTGTAAAGGGAGTTACTGTCATAGGTAAGAATTGACGGTCAAACTTGTTTTGCACAGATAGAGGGTATTTGAGGTCAAAATTCAACAATCTAAGACTCAATTTTGATGTTCTCGAGCATGCTGGAGACATCCATATGATCAGATTTGACAGATCTTGCTTTGAATTCCAAGGCACACATTGAGGAGACACGTGTGGTGTTGGGAGTCTCCGACCTATTTTCATAGAGTCATCATGACCCCTCGACGAAGTTGTGCAGAGAAGCCTCTCTTTTCGCGTGTGACTTGCCTACATTGTGATCTTCTTTGCAAGCTGCACCATTTAGTGTGCATTCTGGCCACTTGCTGGGATCGAAACCATCTTCATGTTTCATATTGTTTGTGTACTTAAATATTAAATATTAATGTTATAAATAAAGTTGATGACTTGGAATATGAATGATTGAATCGATGTAATTAATTGCTATATTTAAAGGGATTAATTACATTTTATTAGAAGATTTTCATCATTTAATGAATTATGAAGTACTTAAGTATATTGGTTGTGGCCCTATCATCACGTGTGAAACAAACTCCATTTTTCATAAAACTAACATCATTATGATTGCTGAATAATAACTTAATTAGGGCTATAGTCAGAAATTGGAAACTAAGTAGTTTAACAGTTAATTTTGAAATGATATGATATGAGCTCTTTTATAACTTTTAATCAATGGTTTTAAATGCTGAGACTTGTGGATTAATTAAGAGACATTATAATTCAGTTATCTAGAAATAAGTTATTAAATTGATAACAATGGATCAGTCCAAAATAAATTTGATAACCAATTTAGCCCTACTACTTGCCAGGGCTTTGGCTATAGCTTGACTCTTTTAAACTGATTTTGGACTGGTTTAGGGAGTTGTTGGCCTCCCTACGAATCTCTGTTAGGCTTAGCAGCCAACTGGGATAGGGGGTCATGTGGGTCGAGGGTTGCGGTTGGTTTTCCTAACTCGACTGGTAAGTGGGTCATTGGCTATCTATGGTTCAGCATGTGTAGTTAGCACATGTTCACGGCATATGATGTAGTTGCCACCCCTTTCCACAATGACCCCAAGGTGACGAAGCCTGGTGACTCGATGGGTACAAGTTGTCTTCTTGGCCAAGAGGGTGGTTGATAAACGTCAATTTATCATCATTCTTATGCCCTAAAACATATCTAGCTCTTAGCATTTTAACTTTGCAAACGATTTTTTGAGTTGCATTTAGGCATTTACTTAGGATAGGCATGCATTGCATTTTATTGTCTTTTTGATAAGTTTATTTAAGTGTCAAGGATAAGCAGAGAGTCAGATCCCACATACCTTGGCACTGGATCAAATCATCCCTAGCTCCAATCAGCTCATCTCAGCTGAATGGTAGCTCTAGCTAGTTCACCTTAACTCCATTCAGCTCACCATAGTTGGATGGCAGCACAAACTAGCTCAAGTCAGTTGATTCCAGCTCCATTCTAGCTCCTTAAGCTCAGAAGAGTTCACTGGAAGCTCAACCTGAATAGGACTAGCAACTAGCTAGACCTGGTCAACTGAAGATGACCTTAACCAACTCAGGCCAGCTTAAGTCTATTGGAACATAGTTCCACTTCTCTTTTATGTTTTGGTGTTAACAAAACTATTTTAAAACTAATGAGTTTATGAAGTGTCATTTACAAGAAATCAGAGGATTTAGGAAGTATGAGAGAAGTGTGGATGGCATGAAGAATGAAGATTGATTTTATATTATTTTTATATATTGTAATTTAGATTTTTGTATATCTCCTAATAAGAAAAGTGATTTAGGAGTTCAAATCAAAATAGAGATAATTAGGTATCATATTTCCGTTCAATTATTCATTTGAAAACCTAAAATCGTTTCTTTGTCATATTAATTGTATATTTGCGTTCGAATTACACTAAGATTGACTAATAAATTTTATTCAAGGTACTTGTTCCAAGTATCGGTACTGTTCACTAGTATCGATACCTGCTAGGCACAGGTTTGGGTCCTAGTCCCAAACTATAAACAACAAGTACCGGTACTCATCATGAGTACTGGTACCAGGTACTCACAATTTGTAGACATGGATAGTTCCTGGACCTTACAAGTACTGGTACTAATCACCAATACCAGTACATGTAGGTCATAGTTTGTAACTTGACCCAAATTTGTGAGTCACAAGTACCAGTACTTATCATGAGTACTAGTAGCTGGTGACTTAGTTGGTACTCAACTATAAGCACTGAGTCCCAGTACCTATGATGAGTATCGGTACCCAAGCATTGTTGGGTTGGTTGCTATTTAACTGTGAGCAGTCAGTACCTATACCACAACTTTAGTACCAATACCAACTAACCATTGTGCCTAATCTGAATGGTTATTTTACAATTAATCTTATCTCTAATTTTCCCATTTTTTCGCTAACGGCTAGTAATCGTAGGAGAGGTGTTTAGTGGCCAATATAAACAACTTTTGTGTGTCATTTGCACACAACACAAGCATAAAAATTTTCCTTGCTCAAATTTCTATATTTCTCAATTCTAGCTACAAGTGTTATTGGCTTTTTGCATTTCTCTTCAAGGCGATTCTCAGTTTGCAATAAGACTTTTCTAACGAATTCGTTCTTCCTTGTAAAATCACTATTTTTTGCTTTAGTGTTTTTTCCTAGATTGATATATCAACTATCTATTAAGCTAATTCTTGTTGCATACCAAGGAACCTAGTTGTAAGCTAAATTGTTTCTTGCTTACACCTGTAACTTTTTTATTTTTATCTGATCTTGTAATTGGATTGAGGTAACCCGTTAATTACCTCCGTTTATAGTAAATTAATTCCCTCTGGGTTGAGGGAATCGGGTTAAAAATCCTAAGTCAGGAGACTTAGGTAGTGGAGTACCCAAATGAGGGGAACCACTGTATATTTGGTGTACTATTTTTGTGGTTTGCTTTTGATGTAGCCATAATTATTAAGGGTAAAATGCCTATTCATGCATTTTCCCAGGCTTAGATTTATATTTCATGTTATAAATATTACATGGCATGCGTCATTCTGCATTTAGAGTAGTTGTATATAACTTGGATTAATGGCGTCCTCTTTGTGGTTAGGAGAGAAGGATATTTATTTCAGAGCCTCGAATTGACAATCTGACCATACAGATCAGATCAAGATGACAATCAAAGTCCAATGCCTCCGAAATTGCCTCGATCGGAGTCCCGCATCACCATCTGCAATCCAAGGAAGATCAATAGCCGAGGGACTAGGTGACATAATTTAGAGTGTCAAATGACAAATCCGACCACACGAATGGATTTAGGTTAACGATCGTAGCCCAACGGCGCAAAAATTGACTCAATCCGACCTCTATAGCATCCCCTACAAAGGAAAGAAAATGGACATCCCAGGTCACGCCATGTGGCGTAACCCAGGCCGCCCATGCGCACGCACACACACGCGCAGTTGCAATGCAAGTGTAAGGGTGTGCATGCAGTAGCAACAGCTTGTATCGTGCATGCGTGCGCGACAAGGGTGCATGCAACGTGCACCAGCGATGCGGCAGTAGGGGCACGTGGGTGGGATCTTCAACATCGTTTGCGGCGGATCTTCAGTGACGTCTATGACCATCACTAAATGTCCTGTATACGAATTTGATTCTTTCCTCAACTATAAAAGGACCCCTACCCCTCCCATTTTTCTTCATCTCTTCCTTTCCTCCTCTCACCACCTCCAAGGCTTTTCCCAAGCCCGGCATGCTCCTCTAGCATAGAAAACCAAATATTTTCCCACCTTTCATACCCCTTTGTGGAGCTTCCCGTGGTCGTCTTCTCACCTACTTCGGGAAGTAGATCCTTGCCACGACGACATCTCGTCCCATCCTCCTTCCTCCACCATCATTCTCCTTCGTCCTGCTCCTCACCACCTTCATCCAGGCATCGTCAGAGCGAGTCATCCTCCAAGCAACCGTCGAGGGGGATTCTTCTCATCTCCATCTATCTTTACTGCATTTTAGTGTAGTTTTTCTCTCTTTCATAGTTGTAGAAACACTTGTTGAGATATATGTGATTGTTTCTCTCTCTCTCTCTTATATTTTGCAAGTAGATTAGTTAGATAAGAATTCATCGACCTAATCTCTTACTTGCTAAAAATACCAAAAAAATTAGAAAAGACAAAAATGACAAAAATAAATAAAAACCAAATGTTAGCCTCCTTATGTTCGACCTAGGACTCACTTTTCAAGTTTTGGTTATAAATTTTATCTGATCGACAGATTTTCTCGCGAATCCAACTATGACAACGGGTTTTCCAAACTCAAACCTTTTTGTGACGAATCTCTGATGCAATCAGCTTTATTTGCATATTTTTGTTTACCACACTATTCATCCCCCCATTATAGTGTGCTTGTGCCTTTTAGATCCTACAAGTGGTATCAAAGCAAGTTTTGAGAAGAAGTAGAAAATCTTACTCGTGATGTTATCATCAACCAAGTGCACCAAAGGCCAATGATCCACATGTCCTCCCCATTTCGATGGGATGGACTATGGGTATTGGAAGAGGAGGATGTAAGTCTTCCTCAAGGTGATGGATGTGGAGTCGTGGACCCTCATTCAAGAGAGATATTCAGATCTGAATCCTCAAGAGGTAGCATGGACGGAGGATTAGAAGAAAAAATCGTGAGCAACGTGAAGGCGATGAATGCACTGTACTGTGCGTTATCAAAGGAGCAGTTCAACCGTATCTTGGCTTGCGAGTCCTTAAACGAGATATGGAACACACTGCAAGTCACCTACGAAGGTACTAACAAGGTAAAAGAAACACACATATCTATTCTAACAAAAGGCTATAGTGTTTCAGGATGGAGAAAGGTGAAACCAACAAGGTGATGTACACGAGGTTTGGGGATATAGTCAACCCCATGAAGAATTTAGGAGTAAAGTTCACTGAAGAATAACTTGTAAGAAAGATCTTAAGATTTCTTACAAGTGACTGGTCTCCGAAGTCAACAGCGATTCAAGAGGCTAAGGTCCTTTCAGTCCTTTCTTTTGATGATCTAATTGGAAGCCTCATGGTCTATGAGGTCCAACTAGAGAATATGGAGAAAAACAAGTAGAAATCAGTAAGCAAGAAGAAAGAGCTTGCTTTTAAAGCTCTAAAGAAAGACTCTAATCTCGAAGACTTCTATTCTGATGAAGAAGAAGAGCTTGCTCTCCTAACAAGAAGATTTCGACGATTCATTTGAAAGTAAGGTAAAAGAGTAAATAAATTTTCAAATGACAGTTTGTTTTCAATGCAAGAAAAGGGGACATGTACGAAAAGATTATCCAATGATCAAGAAGAAAAAGAAAGAAAAGAAGAAAGACAAAGAAGTTGATTGTAAAAAGAAGATCTCAAGAAAAGCATACAAAGCTACTTGGGATGACAGTGATTCTAACACGGATTCCTCCTCTGAAGAATTCGAGGAAAATGAAGTTGCTCATCAGTGTTTGATGGCAAACGACAACAGCTCGAAAAATGAGGTAGATTCTAAAGTCACTTTTATTGAATTATTGCAAGCATATGAAGATTTGTATTACAAAGCTAGGTTAATTAAAAAAGAAAATAAAGCTTTACATAATAACTATAAGACTTTGGAAATAGAAAAATCTTGTTTAGAAATAGAGTTAGACATGACAAAAGATACTAATTCACAACTGCATGCAAAGATAGTAGAATTGGAGGATATTTATGATAAATTTTGAGGGAACCTTAAACAATCTTAAAACAACTACTAGATTGAATGCTGAATTTTGTAATGCATTAAAAGTAAAATTTCATGGTAAAAAGAACACACAAAATAAATCACAAGCACCTAAGCATGCATGGATTTACCAAAAGGTCAAAAATCCCAAGAATTATAGATTCAACACAAAAGTGATCTATAAATCTAAGGATTTGAAGGGAACTAACCATCAAGGACTTAAAAGAAAATGGGTACCAAAATCAGATTTATTAAATTATTTTGCAGATCAAGAAAGACAAGTGGATCCTAGACAGTGGGTGTTCCAAGCACATGACGGGACATTCTGACCTCTTTATCAAATGTACAAAAATTCAAGATGGAGAACACATCAAGTTGGGCGACAACAAACATTATCGCATTATTGGTGAAGGTACAATAGGTAATTCATCTAAGTAAGTACAAAATGTACTTTTAGCAGAGAATTTAAAACATAACTTGCTTAGTGTTGTCTGTTAACGCGGCTTGATCATGTTTTAATAATTAGTTACGTCATAGTATAGGTGATCAAGCGTTGTCAACAAATAAAAGTTTATTACTCAAAAACCTAAGTATCCGAGGTCGAACACAGGGAGCAATTGGAATTTATTACTAATCTCAAGAATGTAATTGAACATTTAGAGTTACTCAAAACATAATTCAATATATATATGCATGAGTTTAAAAGTAAATTGTGAAAAAAATAGAGAAATTGGACGTCTGATCCCATGATCAGACGTCTTAAAAGTATGTTTTCTCCTCTATCTGCTTCTTGTTCTTCTTCTTCTGACTTCCGATTTTCCTTTGTTCTTCTTTTCTTCTCTGTGCTTCTTCTTCCTTGTTTCTTCTCTACAGTTCTCTTACCTTGCTTCTTTCTTCTTATTTTCCTCTATCTTCTGCCTTGCCTCTCTTCTGCAGTTTCTTTCTCCTTCTTTTCTTTGCGGGTCTTCTTCTTCCTTCCTTGGCTATGCTTTCTCTTCTTCTGCTTGTCTTTCCCTTTCTTTATTTCTTCTTCCTTCTTCAGTTCCTCTTCTCTTTGGCTTCGCCCCTTCCCTCTGCCATGCCTTTCTTTTTCTTTTATTTTTCTCTGCGAAGCATCCTTCCTTCTTCTGCTTCTCCTTCGCTTGCAGCGGCTAAGTCCCTGCTTCCTTCTTCAGTTCCTTCCCTGCACAAACCAAAGAGAGCAAAACCTACCCCTCTACCCACACCCGCATCTCACTCTCTCTGTATATCACTCCTTAGAATGCTCTCCCAGAGCCGGGTTATCGGGTTGGGTCGTGCGCCTGGGGTCGAGGCACACTGGCGTGAGTGTGGTGCGCGAGGAGTGCTCAGGAGGGTATCGGGTCGAGTCACCAGGTTCGCGTGATGAGCTCACACACGAGGCACGTGTATAGGTGAGGGACCACACCCCATGTGTTCTCGAGGCGAATAGAGAATATCACAAAATCAATATAAAGTACTCACGCGCTTCACGACTTACAAAGGTGGGACTAATGCTCCACCGCTCTTTCTCGCATGCCCGCAGCAGATCGTTCCTCCAAATGCAGCAGCTACAGGTCTCGCGGCGCCACTTGATGGAACAACTAGATGCGCAAGACCTCCCCGAGTTGGCTGGACCTGGAATCTTGGAGCACTGCAGCCTGGAATGAGTGTGCAACCTCCTCGAGTCACCGCTAATGGCGGATGGAGCTCGAACCCTGCCTGACACAAAAAGGGCCTTGCGGCTCAATCAAACCACAGGAGCACCTTCGCCGTGTCACAGCGAAGGTGAGGCAGTATGTGGCAGGCCATGGGGTAGCCTAGGTGTGCGTGCCTAGGTCGCCCTGTGGCCGGACAGATGGGTTTGGTCGGGGGCAGTTGTGGTGGTGTAGAGGGTCTGTGGATGAGTGGAGGATATTCAGTGAAGTGTGGCGGAGGTTATGCAGTGGTTGGTGAGACGTGTGGGGCTGCGGAGTGACGGAGGTGTCTCACCGGAGGGTGGCCGAAGATGAGGAAGATGGTGGTGGACAACGGCGGTCGAGGAGCGTTTGGTGAAATAGGATGAGGGAAATGAAAGAGGGGATAGAGACGAACAGTTCTAACCTAACTAAGTGGATGAAGGGGGCGAGATGGGCGGCTGGCAGTACCTGCTGTCGCCGGAGAAGGTATCCAGTGGAGGAAGATGGCGGTGACGACGGAGCTAAGGAAGAGCACGCGGGTGCTGCACAATGCGGAGGAGGATGAGGAGGACAACTCTGCCACTGGTTTTGTGGCAGAGCGACGAGGAAGAGGAGAGGGGCTCATCGGAGCTCACTGGACCCCTTGGCCAGAGGAGAAGAAGAGGAAATCAAGGTGGAATTTCGGCCAAGTCGAGCTGAGGAGGTGCAGCCAGAGCTGGGGGTTAATTTATAAGCACAGGCAGGGACTCCTATGCTTGGAAGCCAAGCTTCCAAGTGTGGGAATACTCGCTGGAGATGGAATCAATTAAGTGACCCAAATCTCTCATGCGTTTGCACGAGAGATTGGGTGCAAATGAAGGATCAGGGTTGAGTTCAGATGGAAGGGAATTCCTTAGAGAATCTCCCTTTCAAATCTGGGAGGAGATCTCTGAGGAATCAGAGAGTATTCCCTCTCTATTCCTCATCGGGGTAGGATTTCTCCCCAATAATGGTGGAGGGACCTGCTTGTAAGAGTGGCAAGGAAGTTAGGGGGTTTAGGCAATGGCTTTCAAAAGATAGGGACCAAAATGTAATTGGGTGTACTAATTTGCAAAGTAGGTCAAGATGACCTCCCCTTAGGTCCAAATTTTGGTACAAACCTAATTTGGACCTAAGGAATCCAATTGTGAAGTTGGATTTTAGGTTTGACCACGTATGTCTAGACATTTTGCATAAAAACCCAAATTAGGTCAATTGATGAACTAGGACCCTAATCTAGGTCAAACTAGGTTCTGAAGGTCAAATTGAATGTTATAAACCCTAGGGGATATTTTTCCATGAATTTTAGAGGGTTTATTTGATTTTTATCCTCACCAGAACCTTGTTGAATTAAGCAGGTCTATTTTAGGATTATAAGATATCATTTAATTCCTGGTTTGCACATAAACCCCTTTCTGATTGAACCAACCCACTTTTTATCTTATTCAAACCATTTGACCTATGTTTTGTCTCTGAGAAATCCCGTTTATGTACTGAAATGGTAAAATTTTAGTTTTAATTTTTATTTCATGCTTTCTTCTCAGAACACTTATTCCTTCAATTAAGCCCTCTTCTAAGTTATGTAGGAGCTTTTATTCTCTTTATTAGGTCAAAATGAGATAGTTATGGCTCATGATGAGGTTCTCATCATACCCCCATGCCTAGCTTTTGCTAGTCCCTTAGCAAAATTTCAAGGTTTTAACTTCTGTTCTAGACCCTGAGTGTCTGTCATCAGTTATGATAAGTGCTTTTCTTTTTCTTTTGTGATTAAGTTAGAATGCTGACAATAGGCCTAGAGGTACTCAAGTATCAACCAAAATCCAGACCTGACCTGCTTTAGCCTCAGTCCTCCGCAAAGGTTTTTAAGGCCCGCAGAAACTATCTAGGGTTTATTGAACTCAGCGGTTAAAGCACCCGTGCTCGAGACATTTTTAGCCAAGGTTCAGTTTGCAGTGCATTTTTTGTAAGAGAGAGACAGAAGATTTATTTTTTTGGAGAGTTTTCTCTCTCTTTTCTTTTTATTTCTAGCTTCGGATTGGCTTCTTAACACGGTCTGTATCGGATTCCTCGTTCCTATCATCAATCCTCAAGGATCCCTGGCGATCGATGCTTCGAGGTAGCACCACCCATGGTAACCCCCAGAACCCTGGCTTTCAAGATTTCGAGATAATCCTGCCCATGGTGTTCTGTGGCCGAATTTAGACCCTGACGATCGACATTTCGTGATAATGCCGCCCATGATATCTGAACCAGCAGAGTGCTTACATGCCCCCAGTAGGATATTTAAATATCTTAAGAGACAAGCACCGAGGAGATGATATGTTGTTACGCATCTTCGAGGGAAATTTCCCGCCTCTTAGCACCGGGAACTCATCCAATTCAACTTGTGTTGATCAGCAGCTCCTATTCTAGGTGACCTTTTCAGAACATTGAAATGCTTTTTGTGTGATTTTGATATTTATGCACACTGAACCAGACTGTGTGTAAATTGGGGTGCTTAGATTACCGAATCCCACAAATGGAAGGTCAGTTAACGAGGCTGAATACTTCCTTAGCCTTAGACCTAATACTTAAGCTTCGCATTTTCCCTAACCTCTTGAGGATTATCCAGATTTTAGCGGATACGTGAATTTTTAAGCTAAAGAATCTAGCCCAAGAGACCTAAGATCAGCGTTCTTACTAATCTCTTTTTATGTCTCCTTATCACTTTTCTTTTTCTCTTTTCTTGATCTGGTCTAGAACTTCAGTTAATTCCTTAATCTTTTACTAATGACTATCTCTTTTTTGTTTTCAATTTGTGCTCCTTTTTTGGCATTTTTCTCTTTTCCTCCTTATGATTATGTGGCTCACAAAATTTCCTCCCTCCATTTTTTTTTGTTCTTTTTCATAATTTTTCAATTTTTTTGTGTTTTTAACATATGTGAATTTTTTTTTGTGAGAATCCTTCTGACTTTTTATTGGCTCTGTATGTATGCACTTTATCACCCCCCCATGGCTATGTTTTGCAATGTCCTCATTGTAAACAGAGGGTGTGAAATAGTGTTGAGGTTAGGGACTTAGAACAGGATACATCGGGTGGGTGAATGGGTCAGAAATGACTGATGCAGACGATTTCAAGCTCTGGTACGTGTACCAAAGGTGGGATCAACTGTCTAAGGCTGAACTCAAGGTGCAATGGATGTGGAGTACAGACGGATAATCAGACGGGTCTCTATTTTTTTGAATGACGGGTTGCCTCACGTTAAGCACTAAATTTAATGCCTTCAGCCGAGCGGAAAATGGGGTGGAGAGGGAGTGGTCAAATCAGTGGAATTTTGTAAAACAAGCACCTTGATTAAGAGCCTGGTTGGTCCAACTAGGTGCTTGTTAAGATCAGTGAGCCGATGATGCAGCCCAAACCCAATCAGTCTGGTGGGTTGATAGATGTAGATCAACAGATGCTGAACCCACCATTTGCAATGTGCCTTGGATGGATATGGAAGTGAAAACTCGGGTTTAGGCTGAGTCGAATCAGCCTTGTTAGAGTAGGGTTCCGAAAAATAATCAGTGTATGGTGTGGAAACCCTATAGGGGTGATCAGAGAATGATGGCTCCTGTTTTTCAGTTTGATCGATACCCGATACCCGGTATAGATGTGGAGTTGAATCATCTGCAAACAGCTCAGTGAGAGGTGAATCAGAATAGAAATTGAGTCCGATTGCGGGTCAGGGTAGAGAACGGGTTTTGATTGGTTCTGTACATGCGGAGGAGGTGGCTTCAAAGAGAATTGGCTTGTTATAATCAGGAAGCAGATTTTCTCTGATGTTATGGTCAGATTCGAAATCGACGGAGAGTTTGCGAAAATCAAAATCTGAATGAGATTCAAGATCATGAGTTCCACCATAGAATAAATCATATGCTGTAGATTCAGCAACCGACTGGGGTCTAGCCTAGATGTTAATTCTGAGCTTAAAAAGGTGTCCCTATCTGGTGAGGCTCAGGTTCTAAGCTGGTAGGGAAGACCCAATTGAAACCCCACTCGTCTAACTCCTCGATTTCTGTATTGTAAATTGGCATGACTTCTGAAAAATTGATTAGTTCCTCTGAGGATGTTGGCGAGGGATATTCATCAAATAGAGGCCCAAAATCATATTCTTCATTGAAAGATTAATCTTCCTCATATGGGGCCTTGAAATCTTCAAAATAGGTTTCAGATCTAGATTCTGGGCTTAGGATGTGGGTTGAATTACTAGAATCTAGGTCTGAATAACCTTCGAGGGTCACCTTATTAGAATAAAGGATGGAATTTACACCCTCGAGAGGTTCAGTTCTACTCTCATTATTGCAGGAGTTTTGGGATTCTAAGGCTGGTGATTCATGGTCTAGAGTGGGCTCAACATTGTGTTTTCCTACATTTGGAGCTTCCCAACCTTCTTCAATATCAGACACATTATACTCCATCTGGGTTGGGAATCCACAACCATTTTGTGCCTCAAACCCAAGATCAGATTGATCCTCGATGTTGTCCCAAGATGGTTCATCCTCTGTTTGTGGTATATACGGGTACTTCTGGTCGATAATTTATTTTACTAATCTCATTATCTCTTCCCATTTTTCAAGATCATCTTGGTGTTGCTTCCAAAGTCGAGGATTTGTCATACATTGAAGGTATTCAAGATTGTGCAGTTTTTCTATCTCAATGTGCCCTGTGATGAGCAAGTCACGAGTTGATCCTTTTGTGGCTTCTGCCAATAGTACTTGGGCACAAGTTATGATAAAGGTTGTGGTTGTTGGGACATCAACCTGAATGTTTTCTACTAGTGTTGAGGTTTTGTCTTCTTTTTCATAGAATTTTAGGGCATCCTCAATCATCCTTTCTCTCATGGATCTCCGATATTCAGGTTTCTTGAATGGTAATCCTAAGTGGTTTGGCTGCATATTTGAATCAGGTGGTGGAATCAAGATGTGGAATCAGAGTTTGAATCAAGATGTAGAATCAAGTTATGAAGCGATTAGATCTGATTGAAGAGTCCCACTGAAAATGTGTGTGTCTGCTCTAAAGAGACAAGATGAGGGACTGGAGATGTTTTTGACCCAATCAAGACACCCAAAGATGTTTGGATGACTATGGAGGTTCGGGGTAGATGATACCCCTAAATTGGAAGGTCGTCCACCTGAGAATTACCTGGCCAGCCAAAGAGGGAGAGTCCTGCAAAGACCCCTACACGGTAGAGCATCTCCACGAGTTATAGGGTTTCCCCCACCCGACCTCTCTTGTCACTGAGATTCCAGGTAGATCAAAATGGGGACCTTGACCTCTTAAGTTTATCACTTTTATTTCAAAGGTGCTTTAGGGTTCTCACTTGAACTTTAGATGTTTTGATGTTGTGACCTAATTTGGAGGTTAGTTGACCTAAGGGGTCAACTTCACCTGACCTGTCCTATAGATGGCAGAATGATTCTGAGCTTGGGGCCTAGAGATCACCCTGATTTGACTCCCAGTTTATTAGGTCCAAGATTTTATGATTCAAGTGATTTTAGAGCTCAATTTTTTAGGGTTTGTCTTGTTTAGATCTCTTCAATTAAGGGCTTGGGTAGCACACTGATGCAGGAGGGTTCATTTCCTTTTATACAGGCATGTGAACTAGCACTCCAAAACCCTACTGTAGAAACCATAATTTGGTTCTATTTCCAATCCTCTTTTTCTTCTTGAAAAGGTTCGCTTTGGACTTAAAAGCAAGAAGTGTGTTGTCCACAGAGATTACGCGTGATTTCTATTAGGCACATGAATTTTGTGGGATAGAATCTAAAAAAATCGCTCCAACTTCAAGTAGATTTGAAAAATTTTCGTAAAATCAGGAAATGTTGGCCTTAAAGATGGTGATTACTATAGAAAGAAGGCAATTGATTCCTAAATTAATTTCTTCCTTTTGTCTTTCAAAGTTTAGGGGATAGTTTAAGGAAGAAAAGAAATTACTTGCCCTGGAGTGGTTGACTTGCGGGAGGGATCTTCTCGTGAAATACCTGCAAGATCACAACAAAGCAAGGTAGGGCAAGTTAGTGTTCAATATGATAAAAAGAATGTAGAGACTAGTGATAAATTACGTGTTGCTCCCCGGCAACGGCGCCAAAATGTTAACGCAGCTTGATCGTGTTTTAACAGTTAGTTGCATCGTAGTATAAGTGATCAAGTGTTGTCAACAAATAAAAATTTATTACTCGAAAACCTAGGTATCCAAGGTCACACGCAGGGAGCAATTGGAATTTATTACTAATCTCAAGAATGTAATTGAACACTTAGAGTTACTCAAAACTTAATTCAATATATATATGCATGAGTTTAAAAGTAAATTGTGACAAAAATAGAGAAATTGGATGTCTGATGAGATCAGACGTCTTAAAAATATGTTTTCTCCTCTATCTGCTTCTTGTTCATCTTCTTCTAACTTTTAATTTTCCTTTGTTCTTCTTTTCTTCTCTACAGTTCTCTTGCCTTGCTTCTTTCTTCTTATTTTCCTCTGTCTTCTGCCGTGCCTCTGTTCTGCAGTTTCTTTCTCCTTTTCTCTGCGGCTCTTCTTCTTCCTTCCTTGGCTATGCTTTCTCTTCTTCTTCTGCTTGTCCTTCCCTTTCTTTATTTCTTCTTCCTTCTTCAGTTCCTCTTCTCTTTGGCTTCGCCCCTTCCCTTTGCCTTGCCTTTCTTTTTCTTTTATTTTTCTCTGCGAAGCTTCCTTCTTCTGCTTCTCCTTTGCTTGCAGCAGCTAAGTCCCTGCTTCCTTCTTCAGTTCCTTCCCTGCACAAACCAAAGAGAGCAAAACCTACCCCTCTACCCACACCTGTGTCTCTCTCTCTCTGTATATCACTCTTCAGAATGCTCTCCCAGAGTCGGGCTATCGGGTTGGGTCGTGCGCCTGGGTCCAGGTGCACCGGCATGAGTGTGGTGCGCAAGGAGTGCTCAGGAGGGTATCGCGTCGGGTCACCAGGTCCGCGTGATGAGCTCACAGAAGAGGACGTGTATAGGTGAGGGACCTCACCCCATGTGTTCTCCAGGAAAATAGAGAATATCACAAAATCAATATAAAGTATTCACGCACTTCACGACTTACCGAGTGGGACTAATGCTCCACTGCTCCTTCTTGTGCGCCCACAGCAGACCGTTCCTCCAATTACAACAGCTGCAGGTCTCGCGGCGCCACTTGCTGGAACAATTGGATGCGCAAGACCTCCCCGAGTTTGTTGGACCTGGAATCCTGGAGCACTGCAGCCTGGAATGATTGTGCAACCTCCTCGAGTCACCGCTAATGGCGGCTGGAGCTCGAATCTTGCCTGACACAAAAAGGGCCTTGCAGCTCAATCAGACCACAGGAGCACCTTTGCCATGTCACAGTGAAGGTGAGGCAGTAGGTGGCAGGCCACGGGGTGGCCTAGGAATGCGTGCCTAGGTCGCTCTGTGGCCGAACGGATGGGTTTAGTCGGGAGGTAGTTGTGATGGTGTAGAGGGTCTGTGGATGAGTGGAGGATATTCAGTGAAGTGTGGCGGAGGTTATGCGGTGGTTGGCGAGATGTGTGGGGCTGCGGAGTGACGGTGGCATCTCGCCGGAGGGTGGTCGGAGATGAGGAAGATGGTGGTGGACAGCGGCGGTCGAGGAGAGTTTGGTGAAATAGGATGAGGGAAATGAAAGAGGGGATAGAAACGAATAGTTATAACCTAACTAAGTGGATGAAGGGGGCGAGATGGGTGGTTGGCAGTACCTACTGTCGCCGGAGAAGAAGGCGTCCAGTGGAGGAAGACGGTGGCGATGACGGAGCTAGGGAAGCGTGCGTGGGTGCTGCGACATGGAGGAGGATGAGGAGGACAGCTCTGCCACTGGTTTTGTGGCAGAGCGACGAGGAAGAGGAGAGGGGCTCGTCAGAGCTCGTCGGACCCCTTGGCTGGAGGAGAAGAAGAGGAAATCAAGGTGGAATTCCGGCCAAGTCGAGTTGAGGAGGTGTGGCCGGAGTTGGGGGTTAATTTATAAGCACAAGCAGGGACTCCTATGCTTGGAAGCCAAGCTTCCAAGCGTGGGAATACTAGTCGGAGATGGAATCAATTAAGAGACCCAAATCTCTCGTGCGTTCGCATGAGAGATTGGGTGCAAATCAGGGATCAGGGTTGAGTTCAGATGGAAGGGAATTCCTCAGAGAATCTCCCTTCCAAATCTGGGAGATCTCTGAGGAATCAGAGAGTATTCCCTCTCTATTTCTCATCGGAGTAGGATTTCTCCCAAATAATGGTGGAGGGACCTGCTTGTAAGAGTGGCGAGGAAGTTAGGGGGTTTAGGCAATGGCTTTCAAAAGATAGGGACCAAAATGTAATTAGGTGTACTAATTTGCAAAGTAGGTCAAGATGACCTCCCCTTAGGTCCAAATTTTGGTACAAACCTAATTTGGACCTAAGAAATCCAATGGTGAAGTTGGATTTTAGGTTTGACTATGTTTGGCTAGACATTTTGCGTAAAAACCTAAATTAGGTCAATTGATGAGCTAGGACCCTAATCTAGGTCAAACTAGGTTCTTAAGGCCAAATTGAATGTTCTAAACTCTAGGGGATATTTTTCCATGAGTTTTAGAGGGTTTATTTGATTTTTATCCTCACCAGAACCTTGTTGATTTAAGCAGGTATTTTTTAGGGTTATAAGATGTCATTTAATCCCTGGTTTGCACATAAACCCCTTTCTGATTGAACCAACCCACTTTTTATCTTATTCAGACCATTTGACCAATGTTTTGTCTCTGAGAAATCCCGTTTATGTACTGAAATGGTAAAATTGCAGTTTTAACCTTTATTTCATGTTTTCTTCTCAGAACACTTATTCCTTCAATTAAGCCCTCTTCTAAGTTACGTAGGAGCTTTTATTCTCTTTATTAGCTCAAAATGAGCTAGTTATGGCTCATGATGAGGCTCTCATCATTGTCAAATATGTGATAATGGTTGTGATATATTATTTACAAAAATTGGATTTAAAATACTAAAAGAAGGAACTAATATAATTTTAATGGGAGGTTTTAGTTATGAAAATAACTATGCTCTTCATTTTTCACAAGAGAAATTTGTGAAATGCCAACTTGTCACTCTTATTGAGGTGGATTTATGGCACCATAGGCTATGTCACATAAATCATAAACATTTAAATAAGTTAGCCAAAAAAGAGTTAGTAAGGGGCCCACCAAAACTAACTTATAAAAAAGATGCATTGTGCAAATCTTGTGAACTTAGAAAAATGCACAAGGCTTCTTTTAAACCAAAAGACTTAGTTTCAACTACACATCCTTTAGAGTTGTTACACCTTAATCTATTTCGGCCAACACAATTTGAGATCCTAAATGGATCAAAATTTTGCCTAGTTATTGTTGATGACATCTCAAGGTTTACTTGGGTCATCTTCCTGAAACATAAAGATGACTTATTTGACTCCTTCCTAAGTCTTTCTCAAAGACTTCAAAAGGAAAAATAATCTTCAATTCTTAGACTTAGGACTGATAATGGGGGTGAATTTGAAAATGAAAAATTTTTAAGTATTTGTGTCAATTCTAGCATATCCCATGAATTTTCATTTTCTCGAGCAACATATCAAAATGGTGTTGTATAGCATAAGATTCACACTCTACAAGAATGCGCCCAAACTTTACTCTTGGAGTCTGGGCTTCAAAAATATTTTTGGGTTGAAGCCATTAATATGACATGTTATGTTCTTAATAAAACTCTTTTAAGGCCTATTATTAAGAAAACTCCATATGAGCTATAATATGAGAAGTCTCCTAGGATTTCATATTTTAGGCTGTTTAGAACTTGATGTTATTTATTAAACATTCGAGATTGACTTGATAAGTTTGATGCTAAAGGTGATGAAGGCATCTTTATTGGCTATTCAACAAGAAGTAAAGCTTATCGAGTCTTTAATAAAAGGACTTTTGTTGTAAAGGAATCCCTGCATGTTTCATTTGATGAAATAACTTTAGAAGAACCAGAACCAAATCATCTAGAGTTTGATGATGAGGATACCCCCTTCATCGATGTATCAAAAATGGAAGATACACAAAATGTACATGATCTTCCAAAAGAATGGGTACACCACAAGGATCACCCTCAAGATCAAATTATAGGTGATATTGAACAAGGTGTAAAAACCCGATCTCATTTTAGAGCTGATTTTGTCCTTAATGCTTTTGTTTCTCAACTTGAACCCAAGAAAGTTGATGAGGCATTAAAGGATGAGTCTTGGGTTGTAGCTATGTAGGAGGAGCTACTCCAATTTATAAGGAACAATGTAAGGGACTTGGTACTCTCTCTTGAGGGTAATTCCAATATTGGAACCAAGTGGGTGTTCCAAAATGAATTGGATGAATCTAGTTTAGTAATTAGGAATAAGACCAGACTCGTAGCTCAGGGCTACAACCAACAGGAGCGAATTGACTTTGATGAGACATTTGCTCCTGTTGTTCACTTGGAGTCCATTTGGATGCCACTTGCCTTTGCAAGTGCAAAGGGCTTAAGTTATTTCAAATGGATGTCAAGAGCGCTTTTATTAATGGCTATATTAAGGAAGAAGTTTATGTTCATCAGCCTCATGGATTTGAGGACCCAGCACACCCAAAGCATGTATTCAAGCTCAATAAGGTGTTATATAGACTTAAACAAGCTCTTAGAGCCTAGTATGATAGACTTAGGTCCTTCTTCAGCATGGATTTAGAATTAGGGTTGTTGATTCAACTCTTTTTGTAAAGGAAGAAGGAAATGACATCCTATTGGTTCAAATATGCATCAACGATATTATATTTGGATCAACCAAGGAGTCCCTGTGTCAGCATTTTTGTGAGACTATGAAGATTGAGTTAAAAATGAGAAAGATAGGTGAACTTAGATTCTTTTTAGGCCTCCAAATCCAACAATTAAACACAGGTATCTACATTAGTCAAACAAACTATTCTCTTGAAATTCTCAAGAAGCTTGACTTTGAAAATGTAAATGGAAAAGCGACTCCAATTGCTCCATCTACTTCTCTTGGTGAAGATTTATTCGGCAAGAAGGTAGATGAAAAGAAATACCAGGGTATGATAAGTTCACTACTATACCTTACAACCTCTAGACTTGATATGCTTTTTCCTACTTGTTTATGTGCAAGATTCCAATCTGAAGCCAAGGAATCTCATTTAAACACAGTAAAAGGAATATTTAGATACCTAAATAGCACAAGAGATCTTGGTCTCTTTTATCCTAAAGCACAGACCTTAGATTTATTATCCTATAGTGATGCAGATTATGCAGGGAGTTGGACAGACTGAAAGAGCACTAGCAGTGCCTGTCATTTTATCGGAGAATCACTGGTTTTGTGGTTCTCTAAAAAACAGACATGTGTTTCGCTTTCTACAACTAAAGCAGAATATATTGTTACTTCACTTGCTTGCTCTCAGGTCATTTGGATAAAACGGACTTTGTCTGATTTTGGATTATTTTTTGCACAATCCAAAATTTTATGTGATAGTACAAGCGTAATTAATTTATCTAAAAATTTGATGCATCATTCATGTACCAAACACATATATGTTCGCATTCATTTTCTTCGAGATAATGTGCTTCAAGGTACCATTCAGTTAGAATTTATAGATATACAAAACCAATTGGCAGACATTTTAATAAAACCTCTTGCAGTAGAGAGATTTTACTTTTTAAGAAGAAAACTAGGACTTTGTACAATTAAAAAAATTCAAAATTAAAAAATTGAATACTTTATTACTTGTTTGTAATTATAAAAATCCATGAGGGCCTAACTGCAATTTACCTACTTTTATTAAAAAGTGGTATACTATAATATTTTCATATTTATGAAAATATCAAGGTGTTGTTTGCAATATGGTTTCTTAACATAGGATATTGATTACATTATCTTTCAATACCTAAGTTGTTCATTTACATTTTCACAACCACTTAAGTGGTCATGTCACTTGCACATGACCCACCCCATATAAAAGAGGACAAGTTCAAACACTTGCCTCATTTTTCTCTCTCCAGACCTAGTTCCCATTCTCTTCAAGAATCTCTCCAAACCCTAGCCAAAAAGAAGGATCATCTCCTCCAAGTCTCTACTCAAGGATTCAAGGTATTCTCTTCCCTTAGTAGATCTTCTTCATTCTATACATTGTTTTTCCCTTTCCAACAATCACTCCTACTGCTACATTATATTTCTCATCGAGTACCAAATGGTACCGGTACCCATCATCGGTACTGGTACTTACTAGGTGCAGCAAAGCCTGTTTTTGACAATAGGTACTGGTACTAATGATCAGTATCGGTACTCGCTCGATTTTCTGGCTGGAACTGGAACCAACTCGTACCAGTACTCACCACCAGTATCGGTACATGCAGCCTTAAGTGCATTTTTGTATGCACACATGAAAGGAAATATTCCAGCTTTCTCATTATTTTTCCTACTCTATTTGTTGCATGTTTACAGATGGCACCTAAGTCTAAAAGTAAGGGAAAGGCACCTCAAGATGCATTTAACAAATTTTGCATCAATGAGGATGCCAAGTCCAAGTTTGATTGGTATAAGGGCCTTAAGCTTCATCATTGCAGGTCTGTTGAGTGGAAAGACTTTTCATTACATCTTTTTAACTCCACTACTCATCTATCTTAACAACATCTCATGCATTTCTTTGATGAGTCATGATCACACATGCTTCGCGAGTTAGAAATCAGGGTTACAAGTAACCCGTCATTGTAGTTGCAAAATGCGTGGTCAAATAAAATTTATACCGAAACTCCAAGGGAGTCCCAAGTTGAACACAGGGAGGCGACGTTTACTTTAAGTGAAAACTGCAGTTCAATTTATTTCTTTTTGGTATTTTGGGGTTTTCTTTTTTTTTGTATTTTTATAAGAAGAAAACAAGCAAACGAATCATAAGATAAGGTATAGATATCACTTCAATGTCAATTACAATCAACTTTGAAAGCATAAAAAGAGAGGGGGGTGAGAGGAAATCTCCCGAATCAGTTGTTCGGTGAGACGACGATGCTTGGCGGAAGCTTGGATGAAGGAGGTAAGGAGCGAGATGATGGAGGTGAGATGCAAGAGGACGTCGGGTAGAGGAAAGCATCAGCGTGGCTCTGGAATGGAGGTGAGAAGACGGAGATGATCTGCTACCGGATTGGAGGTGGGAGGACGGCTCCAAGGCGACCTACGAATGGGAATGGGAAGAGGGATGAATATTTGGTGAGGTAGAGTTTCGCTACACTAATAGGAGCCTTGGGAGCTTGAGAACAAGCTCTAATGGAGCGTTGGTAGGCTTACTAGAGCTTGGGAGTAGGTGGAAGTAGAGTAGGTAGAGATGAAGAGGAATGAGGGGTGTAGTGGTGTTTATATAGTAGAGGGAAGGAGAGAGTCTTGCGCACAGGCATTCAGTGACAGCTATAAGCATCACTAAAGGTCGCTCGAGCTGTCGCTGAAGATCCACGCCTCTTCATTGCTTGAGCTGGCGCATGCACTGCGCAGGCCATTTAGTTATAGCTGCAAGTGTCACTAAAGGCCTGGTCTTCTGTCATTGTAAAGCCCATGCCCAATGCTCATGCCCGCAACTATTAATGGTGCAGTAATCATCAACTGTTGGATTAGGCGTGGACGACTGTGATTGCGAGAGGAGTGCATGCACTTGCCAGCGTTCGAATTTCAAATCACTGGCGCATGCGCTAGCCACCGTTGGATGCTGCATCGCACGGTCGAGATGCGCCCGCAGATCGTGCGCGTGTTGTTTAGAATCGCGTGCCTTGCACAATTGAGGACATTGGATGGCTGGCGCTGCATGCGGGCGACTTAAATGCACACCTCAGATGGCATGCATGTGATTTAGCGTGTGCCTTCGTGTACACGGGCGGCGTTGGATTACGTGTGGGGAACCTCACCGCTTGATTACGATCGGGCGGCGCTATTGCGTTTGACACTGTAGCGGGGAGCAACGAATCACAGCTCGATCTCGTGCTCGCTCTTTGAGAACGCTTCCCCTCATCGCTGTGCCATGCCTGCGGGGGTGATGCAAAGAGGAGTTGTGCCTGTGCGGTGAGAGCGGTTGCTCAGCCATTGGATCTTCATCTAACGGCTGAGATCACTTGATTGGGCAACCTTTAGAGATGTGCAGGCGACTTTAGGCTCTCCAAATGGTGCCACGTGGCAACATCTAGACCGTTCACCCTTCATTGCTTGTAGAGGATGCCACGGTGCTCAGATCGAGGTGATTTCTATGTTGTCGAACTGCAATCCTCTCTCTGGATCCATCCGTACGGTCGGATTTTTATCTGAAGTTCGTAAGGACGTCGCATTGCCACTTGGCCATATAAAATGAAGGAATTAATGTACAAAACATACATCTATCCTAAATGCCATGCAATGGATGTTATGAAATATTTATAATATGATATGCAATGCTAAGCCTAGGAATTATCATAAATAAGCAATTTATCATGAATCCATGTGTGTTTATTGGTCGGGCGTATTTCGCATGTAAGAAATCAAGGTTACAAGTAACCTATCGTCATTGTTGCAAAGCACGTCGATCATATAAAATTTATACAGAAACTCCAAGGGAGTCCCTGGTCGAACACAAGGAGGCGATGTTTACTTTACGTGAAAATCGCACTTCGTTTTGTTTCTTTTTGGTATTTTAGGGTTTTGATATTTTTTTTGTATTTTTGAAATAAAAGAAAACAAGCAAATGTATCACAAGATAGAGATGAAACAAATATGAAATATATATCAATCCAATGTCGATTACAATGAACTATAAAAGCATAAAAAGAGAGGGGGGTGAGAGGAAATCTCCCGAATCGGCTTTTCGGTGAGACGGTAGTGCCTGGCGGAAGCTCGAACGAAGGAGGAGAGGAGCGGGACAACAGAGGTGAGATGCCGGAGGACATCAGGTTGAGGAAAGCTATGACGTGCTTCGAAATGGAGGTGAGAAGACATAGTTGATCTACTACTGGAATGGAGGTGGGAGGACGACTCCAAGGTGACCTTTGAAGGGAGATGGGAAGTTGGAGGAGTATTTGGTGGGGTAGAGGTTCGCTACACTAATAGGCACCTTGGGAGCTTGAGAATAAGCTATAATGGAGCATTGGTAGACTTGCTAGAGCTTAGGAGTAGGTGGGAGTAGAGTTGGTAGAGATGGCTTAGAAGGGAGGGGGTGTAGGTCCTTTTATAGTGGAGGAGAAGAGGCAAAAAATAGGTATGGGACCATTAGTGACATTTAGGCCATCGCTGGAAACATTGCTGTAGGCAGCTCATGCTCGCTGGCGCCCATAGCTGGCTTTGCTAGCATGCACCGAATTACCGACAGCTATAACCGTCACTGTAAGTCCAGCTCATGCGTCGCTATAGGTCCAGCTCATGCTACGCTGGCGCTGTGCTCCTGCCTTGCAATGCGCATGCGCGTCCATGCACTGGTGCTGCGCTGCACACCCACACGGACACCTGTGCTGCTGCGTGCGTGCGGTGCTGCGTGCATGTGCTGGCGGCCGAGGCTACACCATGTGGTGCAGTCTGGGCTGTCCATCTTCTTCTTATTGTAGGGGCTGCTACAGAGGTCGGATTGAGTTGATTTTCGCACCGTTAGGCTGCGATCGTCAACTCAAATCCATCCATGCAGTCGAATTTATCATTTGAAGCTACGAATTGTCTCCTAGTCCCTTGGTCGTTGATCTTTCTCGGACTGCATATGGTGCTACAGGACTCCGATCGAGGCGATTTTAGAGGCGTTGGACTTCGATCGTCGGCTTGATCAGATTCATACGGTCGGATCATCAATCCGAGGCTCTGAAATAAATATCCTTCTCTCCTAGCCACAAAAAGAATGCAATTAACCTAAATTATATACAACTACTCTAAATGCAGAATGATGCATGCTATGCAATATTTATAACATGAAATGCAAATCTAAGCCTAGGAACATGCATGAATAGACATTTTAACCTCAATAAATGTGTTTACATCATACCCCCATGCCTATCTTTTGCCAGTCCCTAGCAAAATTAAACTATATGCTTTGTATAAAAGTAGAATTAGGATTAGATCACTTAGGCCTAAGTCATTTATTAACAATAGAAAATTTCAACTAAGGTCCTAAACTACGAAAACTCAACAGTACTCGGGTGTTTGCCAGAATGCAGACCGCCGAAGTTCTAGCCTTGTTTGAGAAGGAAAGATATATTTTTTTTTATTTTTCTTCTTTTCTAATTTTTTTGTACTTCTGGAGATTTAGAGTTCCGGGATAGCTTTTTACGGCTACCTGACTCGCCCAAGACTCGAAAAGGACTCTAAGTACTAAGCATCTTTGTGAAAAAGTGATAGACTCACAAAACGATCATTAAGACAGACTTCGGGTTTCTATGACACTAGGTGACCTTGCCTAAAGGTTTATCTTTATGATCGGTAGCTTTCTCCCTATTTTTATTTATGGGGTCAACACAAGGGCGAAACCAGTGTATATCTCCCTAGTTTATTCTACTTCCCTGCTTCTTCCCTAAATGTTTTGGGAATTATTGTACTTTTTTTTTTGTGAGCTGGGTTCTGGACAATCGGCCGATGAGCTATTACCACCAACAACTTGCCAGCCATACTCGTGCGGTGAAGTGTGGTTTTATTTGTTTTTTTATTTTCTCCTTTTTCTTTAGTGTTTTTTTTTTTTTTCTAAGTAGGTGGCTTCCCTGATCTAAGATTTACCTAAAGGCAGTACAATGAAAATGGTCTTGTGGCTGGGCTCTAGACAATCAGCCGATGAGCTGTTACCACCGACAACTTGCCAGCCATACCACCCAAGTCAGTCTATTAGCTACTCAATTTTCGTAAAAACCACCAGAAAGTGAGTCAGTGCAAAGAAAATGTGTGCAGATGCTTAGGCTTAAAATCCCCCCAAATTAGAGGGTGGGTTAATAAGTCGCATACTTATCATCCCAAATTATTTACCAAATTAAAATAAATTCTAATTAGCGAGGACTTGAGACTAAGTCCACATTCGAGTGAACACTCGATCTAATTAAGCTCGAAGACCTGAAGAGTTTAAGTGTTTAGGTCCTCTCATATCATTTCCTAAAGTTAATAACTTCCAAATGCCTAAGTTCTCTTTTCCTAATTTCTTTCTTTTTTTATCTTTTTTCAAATTTTCAATTTTTTTTTAATTTTATAAGAAACTAAAGAAATTCTACGGAGTTAACATAATGATTTCAGGAATTGATTATCCACCCCCACATGCCTAAATGATGCAATGTCCTCATTGCAAAAATAAAGACATGAAAAGGGCAGAGTAAACAGAACATCACCTGAGTGTCGTGAAAATCCGGTTAGCTCTATAGAGAGAAGAGTGTATACACACGTGCTAAGTTTAATGCCTTCAGCTAGGCATAGCATACATACAAAGAAGAAATTGAGGATTCACAAGTGCGAGTCAGAGTTAAAATCAAAAGGTTGATCTTGAAACCCGTCCGCAGAAGATGTCCACAGATGTGGATGAAATTATGGTGCAGACCCGTGCCCCAGGGTCTATTGGTTCTCAGGTTCTAGATGAAAATCACCCAAAATCTAAGGTTGTTGTGTTTGTGGGGCTGGGCCTGCGGTTTAGTGGTGTGCAACCCAAGACCAAAGTGTCAGATAATGGGTAAAGATGGTTCAATAGGTGCGGCTGTCCACTTAACATCTAGCTCAGAAAAATAATCAGTTATTTCAGGCTTGGGTCGCACGTGAAAAATATCATAAGGGTCCGTATAGAAGATAGGTGGTTTCAGGTCAATAGGTACCCTTATATCCAAACTTATTTTTCCCTTGAAATTAACCTCCCAAATTTTCATTTCCAACTTCCTATCCTCTGAAATCAAGGTTTCCGAGACCTCCAAATCATTGTACCCCCATCTAAAGTACCCAAGTCCAACAATTATGGCTAAATCAGGATTGACTTGGGAACAATGATCTCAAAAGTATGTTCATTCAGCTCTTCGGGGTGTGGTTGAGGAATGGGGCTACTAATTGAGTTGTCGGGTATTGGATCCTCCAAGTTAGCCCCAACCGAATCAGAAACTTCAGTAGTTGGGCTACCAAATTGGTCGTCATACTCCTTGAGCCCGTATGTCTCACTAAAATCATTCTCCACAAGCTTAAGTGAGACTTCACTAAGAGATTCCTCACCCTCAAAATCAAAGAATTCATAATCCTCATTTGTATGTCTCAACATCACAAGTCATTTCATCATCCAAGGAGACATAATTTTCTTTGTTTCCTGACTTGGGGATCTCAGGTGAATCAATTGATTTATCCTCAAAGGGTTGCTCTAGACCAATCTGGTCATCTCCAATCTCTGAATATGTATCCCCCCCGACAGGCACCTGAGCGAGTTCAGACGTTGGCTCTTTTGAAGAGGATTCATCTTGAGAATCATCCCAAGATTTGACTAGTGCAACCACAAATTTATCCTCAACCTTGACAATTTCCCAAGAAGAAACTCACCCAGGTCCCTATCCCTAACACTTTGGAGCAAATCCAATAGAGAACTATTAAGTTCATCAATCATTTTGATCATAAGCACCAGTGCTTCAGTGCGTGGTATTGGCTAGGCTTCTAAATATTGTATGGTGTTCCTAAAATTAGCCAACACTCTATCTTGGATCTGGTTCACCTGAACTGAATGGTTCGATTCAGGTTTGGGTGGGTTTGGGTTGAATCTAGGGGAGTCAAGATGTCTAGGTTCTCGGGTCCCTCCTTGAAAGTAGGTCATTCTAGGTTGTTCAAAGGATGATGGTGACCTATATTCAGTGGAATACTGGGGAGGGTAGGTGTTATAATCATGATATCCTTCCTGATTGTAGATCAGGTTGGTTTGGTCATCAAAGGATGGAGATCCATAATCATTATTGCTCTGGGAAGGATAATAATCATAGTCTTGTTGTCCAGGGTTAGGCCCTGGACAACAAGACTATGATTATTATCCTTCCCAGAGCAATAATGATTATGGATCTCCACTGGACATTGAGGTCCAGATTCATATCCCCAATCAAAGTCATCCGGCTAGTGGATGGGTAATTATAAGTCAAGTCGAGATAGTAATCATCTTGGGGATAAGTGGTGGTAGGAGGATAGGATGTGAAATGCGTGTAGGATGTGGAAGGGTACAAGGTGAAGTAAGGAGGGAAATTAGAAGAGAAAAGAGCCCTGCAATACAAAAATACAAGCCAGTCCATAGGTTGGGTAGCCTAAAGGTCTACAGACTCTCAGAATCCATCCTAAGATTATGGACGATTTAATCTACTTATGTCCAGGCAATCCAACCAGTTAGAAGGAGAGACTGGGGAGAAGGTTCTTCCTTTGGCTTGCACCTCCGGTTCCTAGTATACCCCCCAGCCGTGGTCGTTTGACGCTACTCCCCTAGCTAGACATCAGATTGACTATTATAAGCAGGTTAATCATGAACAATCTCAATCTAGATCCCGACGAGTGAACCAATCCTTAGGGCCAACGTCTAATCAATTTTAGTTAGGCTTGGAACAATGGTGCTTCAGGAATGTTATGGGCCCTTTAGATGGGTTGTGCCCTTAATGATCTGTTAAAATGTGTGTGCATGCACAACCAGGGTTCTCAAACAAGGTTATTTGATGATGTGTCTTTTAGGATTTAACCTTGTTTAGTATCTTCTAGGGTTTAATTCTTAGGTTGGTTCAATCAAGGTTTAGTAGAACACTCCAAGTTTTGAAAGCACGGGTGATATGTTCCTTTAATAATAAAAAATAATGTGAAGTGCCTGGTTCAACCCTAAGAATCAACCCTAAGTGGCAAGCTACTTGATGGATCAGTTTTAGAGTGAGTGGTGCGGCCCAAATAGCTCAATCAATTGGCCTATTGCACCACTTAGTTAAGGCACACAAGAATGCTTAACCTATTCAGATTTCTACACACTTATGTGTATTTAGTTGAAGTGTACCGGGTCCACAGGTTAGAAGCCCAGTTGAGTAGATGAAAAATCAATTCCGATTATGTGCCTCAAATGTGGGTGTATAGAGTGTGTAAATTGATTCATCCCACAGAAAATATCTTTTTGTTTTTTTTTATATAAGATGTGGGTGAGATGGGTAAAGGTGGCAAACAAGACAAACAAAGTCTATCCTAGGGTTTATGCAAACAACTAAGTAGATTAGGTCTTGGTTCTAATTGTGGCGAAATGAACTAGTGGGGGGGAAGGTGGGGGACACTTACAGAGTACTCTACCCACACTTTACTCTGATCTACCGCACTTGGATCTCCATGCTAGGGTACCTACAAGACAGTAGATCAAAGACAAGTAGGGTTAGTGCTATGTAAATGCAAAGAAACACAATAAACAATAAAGTAAATTCCGTTGCCTCCCCGGCAATGACGCCAAAATGGTCGAGTGTATTTCGCATGTTAGAAATCGAGGTTACAAGTAACCTATCATCGTAGTTGCAAAACACGTCGATTAGATAAAATTTATACCAAAGCTCCAAGGGAGTCCCAGGTCGAAAAGAGGGAGGTGACGTTTACCTTATGTGAAAACCACGCTTTGTTTTGTTTCTTTTTGGTATTTTAGGGTTTTGATATTTTTTTTGCATTTTTGAAATAAAGGAAAACAAGCAAATGTATCACAAGATAGAGATGAAATAAATATGGTATATATATCAATCCAATGTCGATTATAATGAACTATAAAAGCATAAAAAGAGAGGGGGGTGAGAGGAAATCTCCCGAATCGGCGCCTGGCAGAAGCTCGGACGAAGGAGGTGAGGAGTAGGACGACGAAGGTGAGATGCTGGAGGATGTCGGGTTAAGAGAAGCTTCGGCGTAGCTCCGGAATGGATGTGAGAAGACAGAGTTGATCTGCTACCGGAATGGAGGTGGTGGGATGGGTCCAAGGTGACCTATGAAGGGAGATGGGAAGTTGGAGGAGTATTTGGTGGGGCAGAGATTCGCTACAGTAATAGGCACCTTGGGAGCTTGAGAACAAGCTCTAATGGAGCGTTGGTAGGCTTGCTAGAGCTTAGGAGTAGGTGGGAGTAGAGTAGGTAGAGATGGCTTGGAAGGGAGGGGGAGTAGGACCTTTTATAGTGGAGGAGAAGAGGCAAAAAATAGGTATGGAACCATTAGTGACATCCAGGCTGTCGCTGGAAATGTCGTTGTAGGCAGCTCATGCTCGTTGGCATCCATAGCTGGCTTTGCTAGCATGCGATGAATTACTGACGGCCGTAAGTGTCGCTGTAAGTCCAGCTCATGCGCCGCTGTAGGTCCAACTCATGTCGCGCTGGCACCGCGCACCTACCTTGCCACATGCATGCGCACGCGCTGGCGCTGCACTTCGCGCCTGCGCACCCGCGCGCGCACTCGCACTGCTGCGTGTTCAGTGCTGTGTACGTGTGCTAGCGGCCTGGGCTGCGCCACGTGGCGCAGTCTGGGCTGTCCATCTTCTTCTTGTTATAGGGGCTACTACAAAGGTCGGATTGAGTCGATTTTCATGCCGTTAGGCTGCGATCGTCAAACCGAATCCATCCGCGTGGTCGGATTTATCATTTGAAGCTCCAAATTATGTCTCCTAGTCCCTTGGCCATTGATCTTCCTCGGACTGCATATGGTGCTACGAAACTCCGATTGAGGCAATTTCAGAGGTGTTGGACTCCAATCGTCATCTTGATCAGATCCATATGGTCAGATCATCAATCCGAGGCTCCGAAATAAATATCCTTCTTTCCTAGCCACAAAAAGGATGCAATTAACCTAAATTATATACAACTACTCTAAATGCAGAATGATGCATGCTATGCAATATTTATATCATGAAATGCAAATCTAAGCCTAGGAACATGCATGAATAGACATTTTACCCTCAATAAATGTGTTTACATCATTTATCATACCCCCATGATTACTTTTTGCTAGTCACTAGCAAAATTAACCTAAATGCTATGCATAAAAGTAGAATCAAGATTCGAGTATTTAGACAAAAGTGATTGATTTCTTTAGAAAATCTCAACCCCAAGACTTAATTGCAAACACCTAATAGTGCCCGGGTGCCTGCCAGAATGCAGACCGTCCAAGACCTTACCTTATTTGAGAAGAGAAGATACAACAAGTTTTTTCTTATTTTTCTTCTTTTCTAATTTTTTTTGTACTTTTGGAGTTTGAGAGTTCTAGGATAACTTTTTATGGCTACCAGACCCGCCCAAGACTCGAAAAGGACTCTAAGTACTAAGCATCTTGTGAAAATAGTGAAAGACTTACTAGACGGCGGTTAAAACAGACTTCGGGTTTCTACGACCCTAGGTGACCTTGCCTAGAGGTTTATCTTTTCGATTGGTAGCTTTCTCCCTACTTTTATTTATGGGGTCAACACAAGGGCGAACCCAGTGTATATCTCCCTAGTTTATTCTACTTCCTCAGTTCTTCCCTAAGTGTTTTGGGAATTATTGTGCATTTTTTTTTTGTGAGCTGGGTTCTGGACAACCAGCCGATGAACTGTTACCACCGATAACTTGCCAGGCGTACTCATGCGGTGAAGAGTGCTTTTGGTTTTTTTTTCTCCTTTTTCTATTTTTTCTCTTTTTATTTTTGTTTCTTCTTTTTTTTTTCTTTAAGTAGGTAGCTTCCCTGATCTAAGATTTACCTAAAGGCAGTACAATGAAAATGGTCTTGTGATTGAGCTCTGGACAACCTACCAATGAGCTGTTACCACCAACAACTTGCCAGCCATACCACCCTAGATAGTTCATTAGCTACCCAATTTCTGAAGAAATCACCAAAAAGTGAGTCAGTGCAAAAAATGTGTGTAGATGCTTAGTCTTAAAGTCCCCCCAAATCAGAGGGCAGGTTGATAAGTTGCATACTTATCATCCCAATTTATTAGCCAAATTAAAAATGAATTTGAATTGGCTAGAACTCGAGACTAAGTCCACATTCGAGTGGACATCCGGTCTAATTAAGCTCGAAGACCTAAAGAGTCTAAGTGTTTAGGTCTCAAAGTATCAATTCCTAAAGTTTGCAACTCCTAATGCCTAAGTTCTCATCTCCTAATTCTATTTTTTTTTTAAATGGAATAAAAGAAAGCAGAAAATTATTATTATAGCTGACAAAATGATTATAAGATATTTCCACCCCCGCATGCTTATCTATTTCAATGTCCTCATTCTTCAAAATGAAAGCATGCGGGAGAGTAGAAGTGGAAGAATAGCACCTGGTTTCCATGAGACTCTGGTCATTTTGGAGCAATTTTTACATGTGCTGAGTTTAGTGCCTTCAGCTGGGCGATGATCGGCCCACGATGGTTAAGGCAAGGTAAGAGCAACCTTGTCCGAGATGGGTTCAAGGAGCACGTGGTCAACAAAGGGTTTGAGACATTGTCCGTTGACCTTGAAAATATTACCCATCTTTGGGTTAGAGATTTCGACGGCCTCATTAGGGAAAATCCGCTCAATAACAAATGGGCCGTCACACTTAGACCTGAGTTTTCCAGGGAAAAGCTTCAATTGAGAATCAAAAAGCGAAACCTTCTGGTTCGGCTCAAAGCTCTTACATGAAATCATCTGGTCATGGCGAGCTTTGGTCCTTGCCTTATAGATTCTGGCATTTTCATAAGCATCATTTCGAAGCTCCTCCAACTCAGATAGTTGGAGTTTCCTGATTTTCCTAGCCAGCTCAAGGTCCACATTACATTTCTTGTTGGCCCGAAATGCCTGGTGTTCAAGTTCTACGGGTAAGTGACACACTTTACCAAACACCAAACGGAATGGAGACATACCAATAGGCATTTTGTACGCCGTACGATAGGCCCAAAGAGAATCATCTAGATTTTGGGTCCAATCCTTCCTATCAGGCCTAACAATTTTCTGCAAAATGTTCTTGATCTCCCGATTGGAGACCTCAGCCTGTCCGTTCGTTTGAGGGTGGTAAGGTGTGGAAATCCAATGATTCACCCTGTATTTCCTCAGTAAATTCTAAAACTGAGAATGAGTGAAATGTGTGCCACCATCACTAATAATTTCCCTAGGAACCTCGAATCGACTGAAGATATTTTTCTTCACAAAATCGATGACCACCTTGTGGTCATTGGTCTGGGTGGGAATTGCCTCAATCCACTTGGACACGTAATCAACAATGACCAGAATATATTGGTGTCCAAATGAAGGAGGGAAGGGTCCCATAAAGTCAATGCCCCAAATGTCAAAATTTTGATGGAAAGAATTGGGTTCAGGGACATCATATCTCTCGTAGCCATGTTCCCGAGTGTCTGGCATCGGGTGCATGACTTTGAGAATTCCTAGGCATCCTTAAATAATGACGGTCAATAGAATCTGGATTGCAAGATTTTTGTGGCCGTCTTTTTCCTGGAAAAGTGTCCACCACATGCAGATGTGTGGTAGAACTTAAGTATGCTATGGAAATCAATTTTCGGGATGCATCGATGAATAGTCTGGTCTGTGCAGATGCGGTACAGCTCGGGATCGTCCCAAAAATAATATTGGCCTCAGACACAAGTCTATCCCGTTGTTTTGTCCAATCCTGGGGGATTTGACCAACGGCTAAATAATTGACAATATCCCCAAACCAGGGGGTTTGGATACCCAAGACCGTGAGGATAGTCTCATCCGAAAAAGTATCATAGATCGGGACATCTGGATGAGGAGAATCAATTAGGATTCTCGAGAGGTGATCCGCCACTACATTTTGTGCCCCAGCTTTATCCCTGATTTCAAGATCGAATTCTTGAAACAGCAGAATCCAGCGAATAAGCTGGGGTTTGGCATCCTTTTTGGCCAAGAGATGTTTCAAGGCCAAGTGGTCGGTATAGATAATGACACGAGAACCTAACAGATAAGCCGTGAATTTTTCTAAAGTGAAAACTGTGGCTAGCAATTCTTTTTTGGTAATGGTGTAGTTCCTCTGGGCCTCGTTCAAAGTCTTGCTAGCATAGTAAATCACAAAGGGCTTTTTCTCAATCTTTTGACCCAAGACAGCCTCAACGGCATAATCAGATGCGTCATCCATAATCTTAAATGGGGTTGTCCAGATCGGTGGTTGCAACACCGGGGCATAAGTGACTGTCATGCTCAATAAATCAAATGCCTTACAGCATGATTCATCAAACTCAAACGGCGTGCCTTTGGCCAGAAGGTTACTCAAGGCCTGAGCAACCTTCGAGAAATCCTTAATGAATCTTCTGTAAAAACCCACATGCCCAAGGAAAGAGTGGATCTGTTTTACGGATGTGGGTGGAGGAAGTCTAGAGATAGCATCCACCTTAGCTCTATCAACTTCAATACCCCGACTAGAAACCACATGACCTAGGACAATGCCTTCCCGAGTCATAAAGTGGCTCTTTTCCCAGCTAAAGACCAGCCATGTTTTGATGCATCTCTAGAGGATCAATTCCAGGTTAGCCAGGCAAGACTCAAAAGAATCTCCAAAAATGGAGAAATCATCCATGAACACCTCAAGACAATCTCCCACCATGTCAGAAAAGATGGCCAGCATGCACCTTTGAAAAGTTGTAGGCACATTGCAAAGCCTAAATGGCATTCTACGGAATGCAAAGGTTATGTAGGGACATGTGAAAGTTGTCTTTTCCTAGTCTTCAGGATGGATAGGGACTTGATTATATCCTGAATAACCATCCAGGAAGCAAAAATATTTTTGCCCAGCTAACCTTTCGAGGATTTGATCGATGAATGGCAAGGGAAAGTGATCCCTTTTAGTGGCCATGTTCAACTTCCTATAGTCAATACAGACTCTCCAAGTAGAAGCTGAACGAGTGGTGAAGGTTTCCCTTTCTCATTAGTCGTAACGGTTATCTTCGCCTTCTTGGGTATAATCTGAATGGGGCTAACCCATGGACTATCCAACAATGGGTAAATAATCCTAGCGTTGAGCCACTTGATTATCTCCTTCTTTACCACTTCTCGTATATTTGGGTTTAGTCTCCTTTGCATTTTGCGAGAAGGGCGGGATTCATCTTCCATGAAAATACGGTGATTACAATAAGATGGCTCAATCCCCCTAAGGTTGTGGATGGTCCAACCAATTGCCTCCTTGTTATTCTTAAGGACCTTAATTAACCTCGATTCTTGCTCCTTAGTCAAATCAGCACTAAGAATCACAGGGAGTGTGTCCACAGGTCCTAGGAACTCATATTTCAAATTTTTTGGCAATGGTTTTAATTCCAGCTATGGTGGGTTTAGAATAGAAGGTAGGGAGGATACTGATGAAGATTCATCAGGACAATCCAGTGGAAGAGGCTGGGAAAGAACAAAATCAACATCTTTAGAATGTGGTAGGTCTACCACGGAGGGTTGTGGGTTGGGTTAACTAAAGCTGGTGGAGTCCTCGAGTGCACTGATTGTCACACAAGTCTCAAGATCCTGATCCTCGAGCTCCTCAATGAATCCACAATCTTCAAATCCTCTTATCGCCTTAAAATATCAAGAGTTAATTATTTATCCCCAAAGGCGATCTTCATACTACTGCTTTCACAGTTTATGTTGGCCTTGGCGATAGCTAGGAACAGATGCCCTAGAATGATGGGCATGTTCCTCAAATCATTAGGTACATCCATGTCAAGGACGAAGAAATCTACAGGAAAATAAAAATCCTTGACCTTGACAATTACATCCTTAATAACTCCTCTCGGTGTGGTGACCGATTGGTCTACTAATTGTAGCGTTACTGAGGTTGGCCTGAGTTCACCTAACCCAAACCTCTCATAAAGAGAAGTCGGGATTAGGTTGATGGATGCACCTAGATCTAATAGTGCCCTATCAAAAGTGTGTTCCCCAATAATGCATGAGATCAAGAGGACACCTGGATCTTTCTTCTTTTGAGGAAGGGGATGCAGGATCATAGAACTTGCCTGCTCAAAGAGAATCACCTTCCTCGGAGTGGGTTCTCTTGGTTTACGCTTTTAGGTACATAGTTCTTTCAAAAATTTAGCATAAGCCAGGATGTGCTTAATAGCATCGAGGAGCAGAATATTAATCTCTACGCTCTTGAATAAATCCAGAAGCTCCTCATTGCTATCTAGGGTTTTGCTCTTCTTGGTTTTCAATAGGGCCTCAGGGAACGGGATATGGGTGGAATTTTCAATTTTCGATCCCAGGGCCTTATTATTTTTTTCAATCTCCTCTTCTCTCTCAAGCTCCCGAGAGTTTTGGCATCTAGAGGGCAATTTAGGGTCCTGGGTTTGCTTTCCACTTCTCAAGGTGATAGAGTTTGCAGAGGCATACAGGTTTGGGTCTTGAGGTGGGCTAGTGAAGATTGGAGGTCCTTGGTTAGTCATGTAACCAAAAGAAGAAGATAAGGGACCTTGCTCAACCACCTGAGCATGTGCGTGTGAGTCCCTTTGATTCTCGTACCCTTGGGCACGATTGCCCTGATTTTGCACATTGTGCGGGTTAGGTACAGATTGAGATCGTAGAGATCCGGGTTGTCGGGTGTTAGCAATTAACCCAGATTGCAAGTTATCCAATGATGTCTTCATTTGTTGCATAAGCTGAAGCATGGACCCTTGCATTTCCACCATCTGTCGGTTTAAATCAGCCTACCCTGCGGATTGTTGGGCATTCCAAGATGGCTGAGTAACTGATCTCGGGGGAAACTAGGTGTATACTTGACCTTGACCCATAGGTTTTTGGGATGCATAGTTGCTGGGTCGAGATTGGGTCTGTTGCCCTGATTTTTCCAGGAGAAGTTAGGGTGGTTCCTCCATCCCAAGTTATAAGTGTTGGAATACGGGTTGGACCTAACATTCTCCTGCATTCCATATGCATCCTCATAAATTGAGGATGGAGAAAAGGAAGGATCAGAGAAACTAGGATTAAAGGCCCCAGTTTCGAACCCATAAGGTTCCGAGAAATCTTGGCTCACAGGTTGAGCCGAATCAAGTTGGTTCATGAATTCCCTCCCCGTGGGAGCTCGTGAGGAATGGAATCCCGAATTCTAGGATTGAGTGGGTAAAGAAGTGTTTCCTGAATTCCCAGACATCCATTCTTCCATTTTCTTTGCAACCAAGTCCATTTTATCCAGCTTATTACAATTAATTCCATGTCAAATGAATGAGAATCCTGGATCTCATTAGCACTTGACCTAGGTTGTTGGGATCAATTGAATGCATCCATGGAGGCATGATTAATTGAGTTCTCGCTCATTTCCTCAAATAGGTCATATGCGCTATCTGCATCCTTGTTGAGGAAATTGCCTCCGCAAGAGGCTTCCACGTGATTATGGAGTTTCTCAACCAACTCGTGATAGAAAATCTGCACGAGTTGCCATTTCGGCACCTCGTGGTGTGGACACTTCCTCAAAAGTTCCTAGAATTGCTCCCATGCACCATGAAACGGTTCCCTCGATCGCTAGGCAAAAGTGGTCATCGCCCATCACAAGGCATTGGTCCTTTCGATAGGGAAGAATTTATTCAAGAAAGCTGCCTTAAGAGCAGCCCAAGTTTCAATTAGCTTTCTTATAGTCCGATACTAATGTGCAGCCTTATCCCTGGGAGTGTGGGGGAAAAGCCTCATGATTATTTGCTCTTCGTTCACATTCCTTGCTCTGGTGGTCTGAACCAAAGTAGTCAAATCCTCCAGGTGCTGGAATGAGTCCTCCAAGCCAAGCCCATGGAAATGCTTAATCAAACTTAAGACTTGGGGCTTGATTTCTATGTCTCCGATAGGAATCATGACGCTGGGACGTTCCCCATAGTTTGAAGGATCGTAGAAATCCTTCAAGGGCCGAGCACTCTGACCATGCATACGTTGGAACTATTGCTACATCTACTGCAATTCTTCCAACTGCCTCTAAATCAGCTCCTGCTAGTTCGGGGGAGGTGGTTGTTGATCAGCCATGGGATCTGCTTGGCAATAGCTCAACCTCGCCTCCTAGAAGGGTGTAAATATCCTTCCAATCTAGGGTTCAATGACCTCCTCCCAAGCATACACTAGAAGAAAGTCGGAAGGACAGGGAAAAGAGGGAACCCTGTAGCATAAGAATACAAGCCTGTCCTTAGATGGGGTAGCCTAAGGTCTACTGACTCTCAAAATCCATCCTAAGATTATGGATGATTTACTCTACTTATGTCCAAGCAATCTGACCAGTTAGAAGGAGGGACTAGGGAGAAGGTTCTTCCTTTGGCTTGTGCCTCTGGTTCCTAGTGTACGCCCCAGCTGCGATCGTTTGATGCTACTCCCCTAGCTAGACATCAGATTGGCTAGTATAAGCAGGTTAATCATGAATAATCCCAATCTGAATCCCGACGAGAGAATGAATCCTTAGGGCCAACGTCTAATTGATTTTAGTTAGGCTTGGAAAATTGGTGCTTTGGAATGTGATGGGCCCTTAATGGGTTGTGCCCTTAATGATTTGTTTGAGAATGTGTCAATTGGCACAACCAAGAGATTTTCAAGCAAGATTATTAATGATGAGGTAAGTTTTATGGTTCGAATCTTGCTTAATAGCTTTTAGGATTCAAATATTAGGTGTTTTCAACCATATTTTGTGAGGCAAACCAAGTTTGTTTTTGAAAGCACATGTTCAAGTATTTTCCTTTAGAAATCAGGAAAAGTATGGGGTGTCTGGCTTGACCTAGTTATTGAATCCTATGGGGCAGCTAGGAAATGAACCTCTTTTAGATTAGGTGGTGCGACTCAAACAATTCAATCAATTGGCACAAATGCACCACTGATTAAGGCACACAAAAAGGCGATTAACCTAATATGATTTCTACTCTTTTATGTGTTGAATTCGTGTATTGGGTCCACAGGTCGGAAGCCCGATTGAGTAGATGAAAATCAAGTCCGATTATGTGCCTCAAATGTGGGTGTATAGAGTGTGTATAATGATTCGCCCCACAGAAAGTATCTTTTTTCTTTGTTTTTCTTTTAAATGCGGGGGTGAGGTGGATGAAGGTGGCGAACAAGACAAACAATTCTATCCTAGGATTTATAAAAACACCTAAGTAGATTAGGTCATGGTTATGAGTGTGGCGAAATGAACTAGTGGGGGGGAATGTGGGGGACACTTATAGAGTACTATACCTACACTTTACTCCGGTCTACCACACTTGGATCTTCTTGCTAGGGTACCCGCAAGACAATAGATCAAAGACAAGCAGGGTTAGTGCTATGTAAATGCAAAGAAGTGTAATAAATAATAAAGTAAATTCCATTGCTTTCCCAGCAACGTCAACAAAATGATCGCACGTGTTTCACGAGTTAGAAATCAAGGTTACAAGTAACTTGTCGTCGTAGTTGCAAAATGCGTGGTTAAATGAAATTTATACCGAAACTCCAAGGGAGTCCTGGGTCGAACACAGGGAGGTGACATTTACTTTCAGTGAAAACTGCGCTTAGATTTGTTTCTTTTTGGTATTCTAGGGTTTTTTTATTTTTTTGTATTTTTGTAAGAACAAAACAAGCAAATAAATAGCAAGATAGAGATGGAACAAATACGGTATAGATATCACTTCAATGTCAATTACAGTCAACTATGAAAGCATAAAAAGAGAGGGGGTGAGAGGAAATCTCCCAAATCGGCTATTCAACGAGACGACGGCGCCTAGCGGAAGCTCAGACAAAGGAGGTGAGTAGTGGGATGATGGAGGTGAGATGCAGGAGGACGTCGGGTAGAGGAAAGCTTCGGCGTGGCTCCGAAATGGAGGTGAGAAGATGGAGATGATCTGCTACCGGAATGGAAATGGGAGGACGGCTCCAAGGCGACCTACGAATGGGGATGGGAAGAGGGATGAATATTTGGTGAGGCAGAGGTTTGCTACACTAATAGGAGCCTTGGGGGGAGCTTGAGAACAAGCTCTAACAGAGTGTTAGAAGGCTTTCTAGAGCTTGGGAGTAGGTGTGAGTAGAGTAGGTAGAGATAAAGAGTAATGGGGGGTGTAGGGTTGTTTATATAGTCGAGGGAAGGAGAGAGTTCCACGCACAGGCATTCAGTAATAGCTATAAGTGTCACTAAAGGCCGCTCGAGCTGTCGCTAAAGATCTGTGCCTCTTCATTGCTTGGGCTGGCCTACGCACTGTGCAGGCCATTTAGTGACAGCTGCAAGTTTCACTAAAGGCCCACTCTTCTATTATTGTAAAGGCCGCTCCCAACACACGCCCACAGCTATTAAAGGCACAGCAATCGTCAATCGTTGGATCAGGCGCGGACGACTGTGATTGCGAGAGGAGAGCATGCGCCGGCCAGCGTTTGAATTTCGAATCACTGGTGCGTGTGTTGGCCGCTGTTGGATGCTTCATCGCACGGTCGAGACGCGCACATTGATTTGAATCACGCACCTCACGTGATTGAGGAGATTGGACGGCTGGTGCTTCACATGGGCGACTTAAATGCATGCCTCAGATGGAATGCGTGCGATCTGGCATGCGCCTTCGCATCGGTGGGCAGCATTGGATCACACGTGGGGAACCTCGATCGCTCGATTAAGATCGAGCGGTGCTATTGCATTTGACATTATAGCGGGGCATGATGAATGGTGGCTTGATCTCTCGCCCGCTCTTTGGGAATGCTTCTCCTCACTGCTGCACCATGCCTGTGGGTGTGATGCGAAGAAGAGTTGTGCCCGTACGGTGAGGGCGGCCGCACAGTCATTGGATCTTCATCCAATGGCTGAGATCACTCGATGGGGTGGCCTTTAGAGATGTGCAGGAGACTTTAGGTGTCCAGATGGTGCCATGTGGCAGCATTTAGATCGTTCACCCTTCATTACTTGCAAAGGATGCCATGGTGCTCGGATCAAGGTGATTTCTATGTTGTCGGACTACGATCGTTGCTCCGGATCTATCCGTACAGTCGAATTTTTCATCCGAAGTTCGTAAGGACGTTTCATTGCCTCCTGGCCATACAAATTGAAGGAATTAATGTACAAAACATACATCTATCCTAAATGCCATGAAATGGATGTTATGCAATATTTATAATATGATATGCAATCTAAGCCTAGGAACTATCATAAATAAGCAATTTATCATGAATCCATGTGTGTTTATCATAATCCTAGCATTAATTGTCTATTTTTTGCAAATCTCTAAGAATAAGACAATCGAGGTCATCTTGTCTTAACCTCAAATATTTTTGATCAAAAAGTAGCTGCTACACCAAAATTCCTGTCCATCATAACACAATGTCCTAATGAAGGTCATGCTTTCAATACTCTCAAGGAAAAATTCACTTCACAAATTCATGAAACACTTTTGCTCTCTAACTATCAATGAAAAGCCTTAGTTGCCCTTAACATGACCTTATTTACTAGAGTTCTATTCAGAATTTTAGCATGGAATTTAAGGGCCAAATACTCAGGATTCCATAAAATTCCTGTGGATATTTTATCCTTAATCTTTGCTATTATCACATGTTTTCCTATTAATTGGAGCATGGTGCTCATCCATTTTCTAAGACCTCATTACCATACTTCAACTCTACCTCTTGATATTCTTGTATCTCATATACTTATCAAGAGTAGAATTGATCTCTCTAACTTTACTCCACTTAGAAATGTGGTCTACTTCAAGTGGTCCAGACTCCGGAAAATGGGAGTTAAGCCTGCAAGAGAGGAATCATCAAGTGATGATGAAGAAGAATGTCAAGTTAATCCAAATGCTCAATCTTCTTCTCATCATGTTCCTGACTCATCCTTAGCATTTGTTCAACTTATCCATATCCCAAAGCTAAAATGCCTTGAGTAAATTTGTCTCATGTGTCTGGAACTGATCCTACTGTGATTAACACCTCCAATTATATTGGTCAAAATCTTTCAAATCTCAGTTTTGCTTTTTTTCACATGGAATGCAAGTTCCATGATCTTTCACTCTTTATTGAGTCCTCTCGTTTTGCTTCTTCCACTCAACATCCCAAGCAACGAAAGCGTACTCAACCAAAAGCACCCAAGGAATATAGTGAGAGATGGCAAAAGCATTTTCAAGATCCATCTCATGTTTCCTCTCCAATGGCAGAAAAAGAACCTATCCTTTGTGATGATGAAGAAGAAGATGATGATGATGAAGAGATCTCTCTTATGCCGAAAGTGAAAATGAAGATGAAGCTGAAGAAGATGATGACGAAAATGAAGATGATGAAGATGAAGAAGCTGATGATGATGGTGGTGGTGGTTGACGTGCGAAAGACGTGTTTGTTTAAAAGGATCGTTATAGTTTGTGCTCGCAACGTCAATTTTAAAAGAAGAAACGGACGTGAGTCCGAGTGTCGATCACAAGGAGGCATAAAAATCGGATTTTCTTTAACTTAATGTCATGGAGATAACGAGTTTTTGCTTGTGAGAAGACATGGTAGAAAAATGAGTGATAGAGAGAAAGAGAGAGAGAGAGTAGGGTTAGAGTCTTTTAAATCATAGCAATTACTCAAAGCAAGATGGAGAACAACATCAACACTATATTAAACATGCAAATCAAGTTTTACAAATACAACGGTAGCTAAATGATTGAATAAAAAGGAAGTAAAGCTAGATTAAAGGGAAAGAAAGAGAGAGAGAGGGGAGACGACGAGGCAGCCACAGCTGTGGAGGGAGGCTTTGTCGGTGGCTCGTCGACTCCATTGACTACAAGAGGGGCTTAAGGGGGCTAGGAGGGTGTTACAACACTTGCAAGGTGAATTGAATGCCTTACATGGGTGGTTGGGAGGGGTTTATATAGGGAGAAGAGGTTTCCATTTTAAGTATGGGCTTTAGTGATGCCCAGGATGTCACCAAACCCATGCTAAAAGCGTTGGTGAAGCCCCCTGCCCAACAGTCTCGTGCGCGCGCCGTTCTTCTTCACGCGCGATCCGTGTGCGCGCGCTGTCGGTCGTCCGATTGCAAATCAGACGATCGAGATCACTCGTGGGCCGCATGCTTAGATCGCGCTTGCTGTGCTCGTGCCCCATGCATCATTGTGGGTGTCTTCCTCGGATGCGCAAGATTGCGCCGCATCACTTGCTGCCAGTCGCTCGATCATGCATCGACTGTCATAATCGCGTGCCTCACGATTGCCTTGATTTTGCACTGCGGTAGGCGCCTCGAACCCGCACCTCACTATGCAAGGGTGAGGCGTGCACCGCTACACTACGCCTGCTACTTCGTCGCGGAGGTGAACTACTGGCGCAGTGCGACCGACCGTTGGATGAAGATCCAACGGTTGGGAGCTGCTGCAGCTGAGGATGCTGCGATTGTGGGGCACGAGGGGCGCGCGGTTCTCAGCCGTTCGATCAAAAATCAATGGCTGAGATTCATCCTACGGTGGAAGTGCTGGTGTTCTGCTACTGTTGAGGAGCATGGGGATGTTGACACGTGGCACCCCCATGACCGTTGATCATCAGATCAACGGTCAAAACTTCTTGGGCCAATTGTGGGAGCTCCGGATGTTGGATTTAGCTGATTTCGAGTTCGTTAGACTCTGTTCGTTGCTCTGAGTCCATCCATGTGGTCCGATCACTCATCTGAGGCCTGTTTTGACATGTACTTGTACACATGGCCGTTAATAATGCATTATAAGCAGTCTTATTGTACAATGCATGCGATGCTCCTATTCCTATTTATAATGTATCCTCCGTGCATTTTACCTTTAAGACCATCCCCTTTTGGTAGAGTTAGCATTGTAAAATGCAATGTTATCAGTGGTGGTGGTGGTGGTCGAAATAGTAGTGGTCATGTTCAAAAGTATATCAGGAAATGACCTCAAAATTAGTTTAGTCTACATTTTGTTGTATGAGACAACTTAAATATGTTTCCTTGGTTGTGAAGACTTTCAAATATGTTGATGTTTTAGTTCATTCTCTCTATGATGTATGACTTTTATGATAATGCTTGAAAGTTGTTCATTTTGTTTCTCATTCTTGGTCATTGTCTATGCATATGGTAATATTTTTTTTGTTTGATTGACAAAAAGGGGGAAAAATGGAAAATACATTATATTTAAAATAAGGAAGCTTAGTTTGAGGGGGAAGTTTCACTCCTAGTGGAGTTTTTTTGTATTCCTTCTCTTATGAGGTTTCTATTATTTTAAATATGGGTATTTCTATTATTTTGTCAACACCAAAAAGGGGGAGATTGTTGGAACCTAGTTCCACTTCTCTTTTATGTTTTGGTGTTAACAAAACTGTTTTAAAACTAATGAGTTTACGAAGTGTCATTTACAGGAAATCACAGGATTTAGGAAGTGCGGAAGAAGTGTGGATGGCATGAAGAATGAAGATTGATTTTATATTATTTCTATATGTTGTAATTTAGATTTTTGTATGCCTCCTAACAAGAAAAATGATTTAGGAGTTAAAATCAAAATAGAGATAATTAGGTGTCCTACTTCCATTCAATTATTTGTTTGAAAATCTAAAGTCATTTCTTTGTCATATTAATTGTATATTTACGTTCGAATTGCACTAAGATTGATTAATAAATTTTATTCAAGGTACTTTTTACAAGTACCGGTACTGTTCACCAATACCGATACTTGCTAAGCATAGTTTTGGGTCCTAGTTCCAAACTGTGAACAAGTACCAATACTTATCATGAGTACCGGTACCAGGTGCTCACAGTTTTTAGACATGGGTAGTGTGTGAACCTTGCAAGTACCGATACTAGTCACCAGTACCGGTACATGTAGGTCACAGTTTGTAACTTAACCCAAATCTGTGAGTCACAAGTACTGGTACTTATCATGAGTACCGGTACTTGTTGACTTAGTTGGTACTCAACTGTAAGCACTGAGTACCAGTACCTATGATGAGTACCGGTACCTAGGCTTTGTTGGGCTGGTTGTTGGTTAACTGTGAGCAGTCAGTACCAGTACCACAACTTTATAATCGATACCAACTAATCGTTATGCCTAACCTGAATGGCTATTTTGCAATTAATCCTATCTCTAATTTTCCCATTTTGAACCAAACAGCTACTAATCGTAAAAGAGGTGTTTAGTGGCCTATATAAACACCTTTTGTGTGTCATTTGCACACAACACAAGCATAAAAATTCTCCTTGCTCAAATTTCTATATTTCTCAATTCTAGCTGCAAGGGTTATTGGCTTATAATTTTCTTCAAGGCGATTCACACTTTGCAATAGGACTTTTCTAGTGAATTCGTTCTTCCTCATAAAATCACTCTTTTTCGCTTTAGTATTTTTCACTATATTGATATATCAACTATCTATTAAGTTAATTCTTGTTGGAGACATAGGAACTTAGTTGTAAGCTAAATTGTTTCTTGTTTACACCTGTAAATTTTTTATTTTTATCTGATCTTGTAATTAAGTTGAGGTAACCTATTAATTACCTCCTTTTATAGTAAATTGATTCCCTACGGGTTGAGGGAATCAAGTTAAAAATCCTAAGTCGGGAGACTTAGGTAGTGGAGTACCCAAATGAGGGGAACCACTATATATTTGGTGTACTATTTTTGTGGTTTGCTTTATTTGCATATTTTTGTTTACCACACTATTTATTCCCCCCTTTTAGTGTACTTATATCTTTTAGAACCTACAAAGTCCAGCTCCCAGAGGCTCAACTCAGCTCAACTTAATTGAGCTGAGCTACTTGACTTAAGCTAGCTACTCCAGCTAGCTAGGTAATCTCCAGGAAAACCAGACCCAGCTCACCTCAGCTCACATCAGCAGAAGCCAACTCATCTTTGCTTGGCTTAGTAGCTAGCAAAGAACTAGCAAGCTAAGCTAGCTAAGGTAGCTCCTTGCAATTCTCTTCAGCAGCCACCAACTCCAATGCAGCTCAAGATAGCTTCCTCCATCTCATCATCTCCAATACCCTATCTCCCTCTACATCTCTCCCCAACTCCCTACTAGCTAAGCTAGCTTAGCATGGCTAGTCCACCTCCATGGCATCCCAACCTAACCCTAAAACCCACCTAACTAGCTCAACCAAATAGGCTCACCTAAGCTCCACATAAGCTACCCCTACTTCCACCTCACCTTGGCACCATATCAACCACAACTCTTCACACCACCACCACGTCCAAAGGACACCATGTTGTTGGTGCCAACAAGCCTATAACCACCCTACCTTGGTGCCAACACTTTCCCTCCGAAAACCCCCACATCCTAGCCATACACCTACCCCTACAAGACATCCCTACCCTACACATAATCCCCCTTCTAGAACCCTCCTTGGTGGTGCCAAAATGGAGGCATCTCTTCATTTTTGGTGACACCTTTTAGTTGCCCTTCCACCCATAACTACCTCCCTTTTGCATCCCTAAGAATGGTGCCAACTATCCTACACCTTAGGATTCCCATAACCACCCTTAACTACCCACCAAACCTAATCCTAGCCCTACACCTAATTCCCATGCCAACCACCACCTTCCCTTCCTATAAAAACACATCCAACCACCACCTTAGAATCATCTCATCCATTAGTTAGGTTCCACCCATACCACCTTCATCCACACCAAGGAAGAAGAAGAAGAAAAGAAGATCAAGGGGGCAACCTACCCGCCCCCTTGGTGCCTTCTTCCTCTTCTTCCTCTCCCTTGTGCCACTCCAACGAGGAGGAGCTCTTCATCCAAGGAGGATGACTAGACATTGAGGAGGAATCTAGGGTGGATGTCCACCCTTGGAGGAGCACCTAGGAGGAGAACCAATTGAAGGAAGGATCAAGGGAACATCTTCTTCAAGCCCGAGAGCTACCAAGATTGGAGTGAAGATTATTCTGAGCTTCTACCAGAAGATTATCTTCTTCTATCTTCCATTTTATTTTTTGTATTAGCTAGTAATTTGTTGTTTTGCATGAAGCATTCCTCTACATGTACTTCACTTTCTAGCAATACAAGATTTATTTTTCCTTCCAACTCTCATGTTCTAGTTAGTGTGTTTTTCATGTTGTTTTAGTTGTAGTGCACACTACACTCCCCTCTTCTAATTACCCTAGGTGCACTTGCCTAGGGTGAGCTTAGTAGAGAGAGTTCTGTTCTTGTCACTTAGGTTTAGTGATAGGTGTAGTCATTAGCATAGTTAATCTTCGCATCATAAAACTCGATTGTTTCTAAAAACCCTAAAAATAACAAAATCACAAATACAAAAAGATGTGTGTTGATTTGAGAGGCGAGAGAGAGAATAATTTCATGTGGCTAACAAATTGGCCTCCTTAGATGACCCTAGATACTCCACTATCTAGGTATTATAAATGTAAGAGTTTGATTGTGGACTTACATATTGCAATGACACTAATTACATCATTTAACAAACTGCGTATTTTCCATATTAGTGGCTTATACTGGTCATGCACCTTAGGAAGTCACACAAAATCATCTCATGCCCTGAGTCATTGATTAATAGGTTTTGACTATAACAAGTGGGCTTAACTTGTGAAATGAATAGAATAATGTGAAGATTAATAAAAAGATCAATTTATGAGATAGTATCCTTTCTTCTATTCTCTCTTTGTTACTGTTTTGTACTGGTTGTTGTTCTTACTCTACTCAGTTTTGGTTGACGTACTCTTTGGGTTCTGTACTCAGGTGTAACTGAGCAGCTAGAGATTAAGCCTCTGGTTGGTCTTTTTGTTGCGGAGCCTAGTGCGGTACTAGGAGATGGTCCGTGTGGACAGTAGTTTAGTTGCATAAGTTTTCCTTTCAGTTTCTGTTGATTGCACTATGTTACTTTGGTACTCTTTTCCTTACTGTGTTTTGTTGTTGAACTCTTGCCAATTTTTCAACATTATTTTATTTAATGCATTCTGAATTTTTGTTTTCTATTATTGTTGTTTTGATTATGTGTTGGGTGACTACAATCCTGTTGAGTGTCAGATGCTATTCTGTATCCAACGACTCGAGTCTCATCAGGTTTACTTAGTTGGTGGGACCCAAGTCACCACAGTGATGATGAATATAAATGTCTTTTGAGTTTCATTTAGAAATTTCTTTCCTTGTTGCATTATCGATATAAGTAGAGAACCCAAAAAATATATAATAAATGGAAAGGCTCCTAAACAAGCGACTGTCTCCCTGTGTTTGACCTGGACCATATATTAAATTGTTCATTATAAATATTATTTGATCACTAGGTATTCTTGTTACAATGATTTTCACAACCAAATCATGTTTAGTTAGTGTATCAATCTATCGAAAATGTTTAACCCTATGCGACTTAAAAGCCTTAAAAGGAACAACAAGGCTTGCTAGCAATTACACCTCTTTTCTTAAAAGTCAATCCATTTAGTTTGAATACAGATGGGGTAGAGGGAGCATTTCCAATGCTTTTGCTAAGGTGCTAGTTATGTAACCTCTAACCCACTTAAGTCATTTAACTTTGGTACCTGGAACCTATACACTAGATTTAGCCTTATCAATTAATGCAAACCACTTAGACAAAGCGAAAATCACACCCTTAAGACTCAAAATTATTGAATCTTAGGGCCAGTGTCTTCTTAATTTTAGGGCATATGCAAATGCAAATGCTCAGAATGTAATGGGCATTTAGGGAGATTGTGCACTTAAATATTAAATTTGATATGCAAATGTAACAATCAAGCAAACAGGGCCCTTAATTTTAATATTCTTATCTTTTAAAGTTTCATCATGGTTAAATGTGCTTTAGGGTTTCTCTTGTCACTTTTAGGGCTTCAAACAATGTTGTTGCTAGTGATATCTCTTCGTTTAATTAAAGTTCAATACAAATGCGTGCTCAATTTCATGAAGACTAATCACAAAATATTAGAATCCTCTAAAGGCAGATGAGCCCTAGAATGAATGCCCTACTAACAAAATATCTTCTTATAGATTGCTGGTTGTAGTGTGATATTTTTCTTTATTTTTTTTATATTATTTTTTTTATTCTTTTTTGAAAGAACTAATAGATTGAGAAGATGAATTGACTTACTAATAATATCTTAGTTTATGTTCCTATCATAATCTAAGGTAAGTTTCTGGGTAAATCTTTCATTTAGGTTGTAAATATTTCATCCTAAGTATACATGGATTATTAGGGCTTGTACATATTTTATGCATAAATTTTGTCCAATTGTCATCTTTTTGAATAATGCAAGTATTGAGTGGGAAAGAATAAGTTGAGGAGCTATCAAATCACTTATGAAAGGAGGAGATTATTCAAATGCTAAATAAAGAAGAAATAAAGAGAATTCAAGACAAGAGTTCAAGGAATAAAGGCAAGGCCACACACAACTTTCTCCTAAACCCTTTACCACTTGACTTCTAGGACAACCTAGCATCCATTTAAACCTTATCCCAAAGCCAATTCAGACAACCCTTTCCACCCTTGATCTTCCATCGTAAGGCCATCTAAAACTGTCCTATTTTTAGCAACCTAAACTTACGTGATCTAGACCACACACACTCTATCCAATGGCCATCTTCAACTTTCTATTTTTAGACTACAACCAGCACTCTTGGCTAGCCACATTATCTTCTCAAAGACTCCACATGGCTGGCTACTTAGGTCCTCCAATCCACCCTTCATTCACCATCCTAGGGCAACCATTTGGTGACCTAGAAAACCTATCCAAAACAACTCTTGGCTAGCCACACCTCCCCTTCAAATTCCTTATGAATGACCAAGTAATCAAGATCCAATCCTCTCCCGTCATCTCACCATTAAGGGTTCACATTCACCCTACATGGCTGGCCACTCTAGGCCCTTCTAGAGTGTTCCATGGCTGGCTTCCCTTACTCCAAATCTACACTCTTAGATCCTCATCTCTTTTCCTAGTACAAACTTGAGTTGATCAACACATCCTAGCCCTCTACTTGATCCTATGCCCTACATTAATTTACTATGACTTTGAACTTACTAATATCATGGATATCGATTCTAACAAATGGTGCTATTGCGGGGGATTAACTTATAATCCTAGTCACTCTAATGGATGGCTCGACTCTAAAACTGAGATAAATTCTGATGAGTATGAAATTATTTCTGATGATGAAGAGATGATCTCTGATAAGAATTTTAGTGAATTCTAAACAGAACTCTCAATCTCACAACCTTTTCCTTTAGCCTCATATGACCCGAAGACTAGAGAAACCATGATTTTTTATGTCAATCACCATTATGAAGATCCTTATGATTCAGACTCTGAAGTTGACTGGCATTTCAATCATAATATCAATCCACTTCCTTAGCAACCACTCATTGAACTCTAGAATTTGATTAATGAGCAGGCTTTGCATCATGAACCTCATTCTCATTATCCTTATCTATCTGTCCCTACTCCACACTTTAGAATAGAAAAACTCTTCAAAGTAGGGATGCACCATCAGCTGGTTCTCATTTGTGGACCATTGCTTCTTGGAGCATACGAACACATCTTCCTAATGATCTTGACCCTCTTTTTAGTAATCAATGATCCATTTGATTGAGTTTTCACCTAGTTGGAGGAGTTAAACTCAACATTTATAAGTAGCATTTGCTTTTCTTTTATATATAGCATATTTGTCTTATTTCATAGGTGTTGGAATAAGCTGAATGAAAAAATTAGGAGCTATTCTAGGTGATGTCTACCCTTTTATACCTCCTGTCCTTCATTTCTTTTCATTCTGTTTATATTTATGCATGAGGACATGCAAGAATTTAGGCATGGGGGGGTAGTACACATACGTAGATAATTTTCTACCAACGCTTAAGATTTTCAGTAAAATTCACTATCGCATTCACATTTTGCATAATCTCTCTTAGTATTCCTTATAAATAAGTTTTCAGAAGAAAAAAGAATATATATATATATATAGTTTATCTATACAAAAAAAAAGTGTGCTTTCAATGTTGTTTTTGGAGTTTAAGTTAGGAGGAATTAAGAATTCTTGATTATGAGGATTTACTGATGTTAGGAAATACAAAATAAAGTCTTTCTGGCTAGACTCTTTGGGTCCTTATGGACTTAATTTCGTGAGTATTTACCTAAATCTAGATTTATTTTCCTGAGACTTTGAAAGGATTTTAAAAAAGCTAGAAGTATTAAGTCAAAGGAGTGATGAGTTAATGACTTATCGTTCCACCCTGTGGTTTGGATAGTCTTGGAGTTCCATGCATCTTTACTTGCACATTGCACTGACTCGTCTTTTGGGTGATTTTGTTGAATTCTTTGTGGTCAATAAGATTTAGTCTTAGTGCTTGCAGATCCAAAGGACCTTGCCATGCTTTTGGCTCTTAGGACTATTCCTATTTGTAGGGGAAAGCATTTAGAATGGATGAAGGAGAGCCACTTGTTTGCACCTCAAAACACGCCTGTAATAACGCCTTCTTGTGCTATTTTCTAGCATTAACATTGCATAATAGGATCCTGTAATCGCATTTGTAAAAGCACTTGCATGCATGCATTTAATCAAGAGAAGAAGAGGAGTGAAACAATCGCCTACATAGTTACATTTTTCTTCAAGTGCCTCCTTGCAAAATCACCCTCTTTTTATTTTTCCTCTTGATTTCTTCTTTTCTCTCCTTCCCGTGGCTGCATCCTTCCCGCGGCTGCACTCTTCCCGCAGCTGCATGCAGCAGCCACGCTGCACTTCTTCCCGTCACCTCTCCCTGCCAACGCCGCTCCCTATAGCTGCAACTCGCACACCCTCTCCCTGCTGCAGCCGGCACGCCACTCTCCCCTCCTCTATAAGTAGCTGCAGCTTCATCCTCGCAAGGGTAGCTGCTGCAGCTGCTGAAAAAACCCGCAGCCATCTTCTCCATCGCTTTCCCCTCCCATACGTCGGCCCTCCGTCGAGGAGGCACCCGGCGAGCAGGAGAACCCACTGTGGTGCACACCACCACAGTGGGAGCACCACCGCCCAGCTCTTCAACGAGCCGGTGGGCGTGGTGTTTTCTTTTCTCTTCGTATTCGTCTCCACGCCATTGCTGCCGCTTCAAGCTCCGAAGCTTGAAGCAGCAGCAGCAGCTAAACCGCGGCGACAGCAGCAGCAGCAGCACCCCCCGCCTCCTCCGCGACCTTCCCCGCAGGCGCGCAACCCTCCGCGCGCGCCTGCAGGCCCGTTCCCCGCCTCCGTCTCCGTTCTGTCCGCCTCGCAGTTGCACCTGTAGCTGTCCGCCGCGCGCACTGCAGCGGCCGGCTACGGCCTCGCGCCGCCCCTTGTCCTCCTCCGCGACCCTCCGCGACCACCTGCAGACCTCCTCCACGCTCGCTCCTCCACGCCTTCGCTCGCCCGTCGCCTTCGCGCAGGCCTGCAGAACCCTACGCGAAGGCACGCCCGCACTCGCCGTCTTCAGACGTCCGCCTCCGCCTTCAGACGACGCGGCGTCAGACGTCCGCCGCCGCGAGCAGACGACTTAACTCACTGCCATTGTCCGCGCTCTCGATCTCTCCAGCCCGCTCTCTCTCTCTCTGCTGATCTCTCTCTCCCGCTCTCTCTCTCTCACGTATTCTCTCTCTTTTTCACTCACTCACAGACACACACTACACCAACACACACACATCTTCACCGACACACACACACACCCACACACACACTTACACTATACGTATAGTTATATATAGTAACATATATATACATACATATATATATATATACATACATATATCTATTATATATATATACTTATATACATAGTATATCTATATAGTTATGTATACATACATATATATATAATATATCTATATATATATATATATATACACGTATATATATATATCTATATACTTATACATATACTTATATATATATATACATATATACTTATATACATATATATATATATACATATCTATATACTTATATATATACACACATATATATATATATCTAGATACATATATACTTATATACATATATATATATACATATATATAGTAATATATATATATACTTATATACATATATATACACATATATATCATATATATATATATCTATACATATATAACTATATATTTATATATATATATAGATATATTTATATACATACATATGTACATATACTTTCATGTTATTTATTATACGCTGTATCGCGGGGATATCTGCACCAGTTGCTGATATTCCCTGATACACGCGTACAAAAAAAGCGTGGTCCCATACATCATCCATCCTCCATCCACACTCCACGCGGCACATAGTCGTGTTGGTTGCGTCTCTCTAGACGTCAACTGACTCGACATAGTGCTACACTCCATCGTCACCTCCACCCCCACCCCTTTATATATATACTACATATAAATATATATCTATAGCTACTATATTTACTTTCTATCTGTTATCTTCCTTCTTAGTAAAAAGATAAAAAAAGGTATAAAAGTGAAAAGATAATCTTTGATTTGCAGGTACCCCATCTTGCGAGTAGCAAGGCGTGTTTTGGAACTCTGTTTTGGCTAAAAGCCAAGGACACAATTTTGAGGGTGTGCCTCAAGAACAAGGATTACCAGAAAAAAACCTAAATAAGAAAAATACCAAAAACACAATAAACGAACGGAAGAGACGCGTTTTAAGGACAACGTAGGAACTCGACTTGAACCCCACTTCCCTGAGTTCGACCCTGGGCCTAAAAGCGACAAGATAAAATCAAGTAGGCCAGGTTAAAAATTTCTGTAAAGAGATGGTTAGGTTCAAATTAGGTTAACCACTATATATATTTCAACGATAAAATCATCATATTAACAACCCATCCGGGCCGACCATCATGACTTTTCTGGCGCCGCTGCCGGGGAGGTGCGCTTTCGAGTAAGTTTCTATCCAATTCCTTTAAATTTGTCTCTTCTCTCTTCACGGGTATTGTTGTTTTTTGGTGTGCAGGTGAACCTGGTGGAAGGAGAAGAAGGCTGACGAAGTCGAGGACGTGAGCAGATCCAAGGCGGGAACGAGAGCGTGAAGACGTCGACATCGCATTGGAGCTTCGCACACGTTGCCGAACAAGTAGGTTTTCTTTTCTCATCAAATTAGGGTTAACTTGCCACCACAATAAAAAAAAAAAAAAAAATTTAAAAACTAAAAACTAGAAAAACTTCTTGGGATTTCTTGAGGGCAAGTGGATTAAAATTCACTTGATTGATTGGTTGTCTTCACTCCCACTGTCCTGGGATCTCCCGCCTTACTTCGCATAGCGAAAATCCGAGAATCTTGATTCTTAGATTTTTCGCCGTGGGAAGTATTCTTTGAGGCAAAGAAAAAGATTGCTTGTATCCCTCTTTTGCCTCACTTATCTTTAATTCAGGATCACATTATTGGTGGGGAGACTTGGAATTGAGTTGATTCCAACCCCACCACGACTTTTCAAACTTGCCTGTGATTCGATCCTGAATACTTCAACCCCAACAATTTTATTTTCTTTATCTTTTGGTTGAAGCCTTGTGTGTGGAAATCATTTCTAGTGATTGGGAGCACTTGAATTGAAGTGCTTTGGCTCCCTGTCACATTGATATAAAACTGATTCCTGCATCCACAGTTGAAATCTCCATTTAGGGTAGCCCATTGCATTTTAAGCATGCATTAACTAACTGATAATTGAAGAAGGGTTTCTTGGGTTTTAGAAGGAAAACCTGTATTTTTGCAAAAACCCGGAGATTGGTTGAATCGGTAATTCAGCAAAACCCTAAAATTCATACTACTTAAGGCTGAACTCTAAAAACCATTCGCCAATAAAAACTTCAATTCGGGGAGATTTCCCCGTTGCATGCTTGTTCTTACACACTCTTAAAAGCAATCACTTGGGCATTACCCGTAAACAACGCCCTTCACATTCCAAAAGCACTTGACCCTAAGCCTCTAATTAAAACTGGTAGTAACTTGACCCTTACTAAGGATTGGAGGTCTAACTACCTGTGTGTAGCGACTACGTGCTGGTAAGAGTTCCCGCGTGCTATCGGGTGTCTAAGACTGGGGCAAACAGCCTTTCAATCTGGCCCGGTGGTTCCGCGGTGCTCTCATTCGGTTCTGTAGTTCGTGATAGTAGGTAACTTAGATCTTTAGGTCTAAGGGAACACTGTAGAGGTTAGGAACTTGACTGTATTGATTTGTAATCAAGTGTACCTTTGCGGCGTCATTTCTCTCATCCCTTTTCCCTTCTCATCTCCCCAATTCTTCCTGCGGTAGTGCATGTTTGGGAGGAGGTCACAAAACCCTGAACTATTTGAATTGACTGATAAATCTAGAAAACAAGTCGAATCATCCTCCTCCTCCACAAACATGGCTGCACGCCCACCCCCAAATCACGAGGGAGGAAACCACCCTCAGAACCCACCAGGTGGTGGAGCCTTAGATCCCATAACCCACCTCCAAGCCCAAATGGAAATGTATAATGAGCAAATCGAAGCCATTCGGGAAACATTGGAGGAAATGTAGAACCCTCCCGAACGGGAGGAGCCTAGGTCTCTTAGCTCTTATCAGAATCCCGCTGCTACAGAGACCATAGGACAAATTCGGGTCCCCATGGGCGGGGACGACTTTGAATTAAAACCAAACATAATTGGCCTAATCAATTTTCACTTTCATGGTCTTGCAAGTGAAGACCCATTTCTCCACTTGGAAGACCTAACCCGACTTGCTGAAACCGTTAAACCAAGAAATGTCGGGTTATCTATAGTCCTCATGAAGATGTTCCCATTTTCATTACGGGATAAAGCGTCGTAATGGTTACGCACCCTTGGGAGAACCATCCACTCTTGGGAAGAAATGCGAACAGCGTTTCTCAAGAAGTTCTTCCCAATCGGGCGGACCAATGCGCTTCGCCGTGCTATCACTTCATTTACGCAACAAAACGGCGAACAATTTCATGAGGCATGGGAGAGGTATAACGACCTCCTCAGGAAGTGTCCACACCACGGTCTGCCTAAGTGGCATATAGCCCAGATTTTCTACTATGGGCTAAATGAGACTTTGAAGCAGATTGCAGACGCTTCCTGCGGAGGGAACTTTATGAATAAAGACGAGAATGGAGCATTCGAGCTGTTTGAAAATATGAGTGAAAACTCGATGAACAATGCTTCCATTGTCGCCTTTAATCGTACCAGCCAGCCCCGAAATGTCCACGAAGTTGACACGGGACCCTCCCATTCATCCACTGATCTAAGCCTTATTGCACAAAAACTGGATGAAGTCTCCGTCGTGCACAAGAAGCTGGACGAGCTTCTGGCCAACCCCGCCCGATCTATGGCAAACACCACCTCTTCACCACTTCGTCACAATCCAAGTTCTTCTAATACCAGGCTTATCCCGAGAAACCACGTTAGACCTTCCTTACCGAGTGTCGCGCCAAGCGACTCGGTAAGTCATGTGGAACTGGTTTCTGTGAGCCAGTATTTTGACACGGAGGACCAAGCCTCCGTGTGCTCAGACGCATATCTACATGCGGACGCGTCTTCTGGCATAGAAGATGCTTGCGCCCTGGGGAACAACCCGTTCTCTGCCACTTATAACCCAGGGTGGCGTAATCATCCGAACTTCACATGGTCCAACAACCCGCAGCGCCAAAACCCCGCGGGTGGACCAATGCGACCGTCCGCACCCGTCATCCCAAGGGTCCAGTTTAATCCTATGGCAAATCCGCCATCAGGCCCTTGCGTACCACAAACTGAACACGCATCAAGCCCTCTTGACAAATTGATGCGAATGATGACGGAAATGTCAAAGCGCCATGAAGAGAACATGACCTCTCTTCAGCACCAATTGGCGCAGCAGAACGCCGAGATCAGTCAACTACGCATGGCGACTCGATCTCAGGGCACTCTTCCCGCCCAACCTGTTCCAAACCCGCGAAGTTTCGTGCCCTGTGGTTCTCAACCACAGGTACGACCTTCTCAGGGACAGGTTAATCAAGTTCTGCAAGCTCCGAGCATTCCACCAGGATTTCAGGCTAATCCTGCTGCAGCACCACACTCTTATATCCCCATTGCAAACCCTCCTCCACCGTATGATCCCACTGGACCCGCATCTTCCAATGCTATCACTACGAGGAGCGGTAAGCAGACCGTCGATCCGCCTCGACCTGATCCTGGCCCATCTTCTTCTTCGCCCTCTCATTCGGGAGGCATACCGCATTCGCGAGAGGATGATGCACCAAAACTTGTGCCAGAATCAGTCCCATTCCCTGAGGCTCTACTAAGGGAGCCAAAAGGCAAAAAGAAAAATACGCAGGCCTTTGACAACCTACGTAATTTGTTCAGGGATGTAGAAATCAAGGTACCCCTGCTCGAGGCAATCGACCACATACCTACTGTCACTCGATTTTTCAAAGACTACACAACACCCAGGCGACAGTCAAAGAAGACTAAGAATCCGGTGGTTCTCTCGCCTCATGCGAGTTGTGCTATACTGTCAAACTTACCACCGAAGCAGAAAGATCCGGGCACACCACTGATTTCCTGTAGCATCCAAGGCTGCAGTTTTAACCGTGCCTTGCTTGATCTAGGATCTTCCATCAATCTCATACCGACCATCATGCTCAAAAAATTTTCATTGGGAAATCTGAAACCCACCCCTGTCACGTTACAGTTGCCAGATCGTTCTGTCAAAATCCCGAAGGGTGTGGTGGAAGACGTGGTGGTTAGGGTCAACAGTCTCTGTTTTCCTGTTGACTTTCTTGTTTTAGATATGGAAGTTCCTAGTTCACTTTCTGATTGTCCGATCATCCTCGGTCGACCTTTCTTGGCCACAGCCCGCGCCCACATCGACTGCGAGTCGGGCTGTATTGAGATTGCCGTTGGATCTGAGAAGCTCAAGCTTAACATATTCAAGGCAGCCAAGAACTTTGATTGCGATTGCATTGAGGATGACACGTCTGACGAGGACATGGCCGTCAGCGCGTGTATCGGACTAATTGGGACCTATTCGGACTGCTGCGGATTACCTATAAACACTGATAACTGCCTGACCAACGCATACTGTGACGTTCCCCAATCCCTCCCTTGTCCAGTACCTTCTCCTGGCCAGACTTCTGACAAGGTTTTCTCCGCTTCCCATACCTCGTGGTCTGAGTCATATCCGGGCTACTCACTGTCGGTCCATACTCATGAAGACCGAATTGCCCTTTCTTCCCCGCCAAATCAGGCGGATTTACAAATCCACACTGGGACCTTGAGCCCATATACTTCTCACTGGGGCTATTCATTTTTGGATCCATCTATCCAAGAAGCCCCTCTTCTTGGCCAATCTGAAGGCCAGTTTCTTCCTCCTAACTTGTTCTCCTACCCGTCTGGGACACTCTCGTCCCAAGAAATGCCAGATCCTTCCCCATCCACTCCCGAGCTAAAAGTGCTGCCTAATACACTCAAGTATGTTTTCCTGGGACCAAATGAAACGCTCCCTGTAATCATCAGTTCAAAATTAACCATGGAGCAGGAGTGCAAACTAACTAAGGTCCTCCTAGAACACAAGGCAGCTATTGGATGGTCTTTATCAGACTTATCTGGTATTAGTCCCTCCTACTGCAGTCATCGTATATATACGGAGGAGGAGGCTCGACCTTCTCGCGAGATGCAGCGACGTCTCAACCCTAACATGCGGGAGGTCGTTAAGAATGAAATCATTAAGTGGCTGGATGCGGGTATAATCTACCCGATCAGCGATAGCCCCTGGGTGAGTCCGATTCACGTTGTGCCCAAAAAGGCAGGACTCACCATCCGTGTCAATGACAAGGGCGAATCCATCCCTACACGCACTCCTACATCTTGGAGAGTGTGTGTAGATTATAGGAAACTCAATGCTGCAACCAAGAAAGATCACTTCCCGCTACCATTTATTGACCAAATCCTGGAGCGGTTAGCGGGAAATAAATTTTTCTGCTTCCTGGATGGATTCTCAGGATATAACCAGGTGGCAATAGACCCCCGAGACCAAGAGAAAACCACTTTTACCTGCCCTTTCGGCACCTTCACCTTTAGAAGGATGCCGTTCGGACTTTGTAACGCGCCAGCAACTTTCCAGAGATGCATGCTGGCGATATTTCATGACATGGTGGGTGACTTTCTCGAGGTCTTCATGGATGACTTTTCAGTCTTTGGACCATCTTTCGACGAATGTCTTGCCAACCTGACTCGCATCCTTAGGAGATGTATTGATGTAAACCTCGTACTTTCCTGGGAAAAAAGTCATTTTATGGTGCCCGAGGGAATTGTTCTTGGACATATCATCTCCGATAGGGGTATCGAGGTTGACAGAGCTAAGCTCGATATCATTGCTGATTTACCTGTGCCTGGTTCTGTCAAACAAATCCGCTCCTTCTTGGGACACGTCAGTTTCTATAGGAGATTCATCAAAGACTTCTCCAAAATTTCTCGACCCTTAACTCATCTCCTATCAACCGACGTGCCCTTCGACATGGGCCCTGACTGTATACAAGCCTTCACGCAGCTGCGTAATGCTGTCACCAAGGCCCCTGTTCTCCAGCCGCCTGATTGGTCCCTCGACTTTGAACTTATGTGTGACGCTTCAGACCTTGCAGTCGGAGCCATCCTGGGACAAAGACGCGATAGACACCCCTTCGTGGTATACTACGCCAGTAAGACGTTGGACGAGGCCCAGCGTAATTATACTACCACTGAAAAGGAACTACTGGCAGTCGTCTTTGGGCTGGAGAAATTCCGTTCTTACCTTCTAGGCTCTCACGTTATTGTTTTCACTGATCACGCGGCCATTCGCCATCTCATGCACAAGAAGGATGCCAAGCCTAGACTGATTCGTTGGATCCTTCTACTCCAGGAATTTGACATTGAGATTCGTGATAAGGTCGGAGCCCAGAATGTTGTGGCTGATCACCTTTCCAGACTGGACCCTGACCATATTGGACTTACTCTGCCAATTAATGAAGTTTTTCCTGATGAGCACCTATTGGCAATAAATGTGGCAAGTGGACCGTGGTATGCCGACATTGCTAATTACCTTGCTTCTGGATCTCTTCCACGTGGCTGGCCTAAAAACCAGCGCGAGCGTCTCATGGCAGAAGCAAAGTATTATTTCTGGGATAATCCACTTCTTTTTCGGATAGGTGCTGATCAAATCATCCGTCGCTGTATTCCTGACAGTGAGTTCCCCAGTGTGCTATCCTTCTGCCACGATCAGGCCTGTGGAGGCCATTTCTCTGGGAGGAAAACTGCAGCCAAGGTGTTGCAGTGCGGTTTCTTTTGGCCCTCCCTTCACCAGGACGCGCACACTTATGCCAAACATTGCACTAGGTGCCAGTCATTAGGGTCAATGGCACATCGTGACATGATGCCCTTGCAACACATCCTAGCTGCGGAAATCTTCGACATCTGGGGAATTGACTTCATGGGTCCCTTTCCTCCATCCAACGGCTTCGAATTCATCCTCGTGGCCGTCGACTATGTTTCAAAATCGATCGAGGCTATTCCCGCGCGCCATGCTGACCATGTTATCTCCACCCGATTCGTCAAAGACCATATCTTTGCACGTTTTGGGATCCCTCGGGCCATTATCTCGGATGGAGGAAGCCACTTTACCCATGCTTCTTTTCGGGCACTTCTGAGGAGGTACGGAGTCCACCATCGTATCGCATCCCCGTATCATCCTCAGACGAACGGCCAGGCGGAAGTGTCGAACCGGCAAATCAAGCAGATTCTCCAGAAAACGGTTCGGCCTGACCGTAAGGATTGGTCCGACAAGCTGAGTGACGGACTTTGGGCGTATCGGACCGCCTTCAAGGCTCCCCTTGGTATGTCTCCATATAGAATAGTTTACGGGAAGCCTTGTCATTTGCCTGTGGAGTTGGAGCACCGCGCTTATTGGGCGGTTCGCCAATGTAACCTCGACCCAGACTTGTGTGAACGAGAAAGGAAACTCCAACTCCAAGAGCTGGAAGAGCTCCGTCGTGAAGCCTATGATTCTGCTCTAACCTTTAAACAGCACACTAAGGCTTTTCATGACAGCCATGTTCGGCGGAAGGAATTTGAGCCATCTCAGCAAGTTTGGCTCTATAATGCCCGACTCAAATTCTTTCCTGGGAAATTAAAGTCCAAATGGACTGGTCCTTTTCTGGTCTCAAGACCATTCCCCAATGGGGCCGTCGAAATCGAAGATCCCAAATCTGGGCGTAAATTTACGGTCAACGGGCAGCGTTTGAAACCCTATCTGACTCATGAACCTGCCCCCGTTGGAGAAACCGTTGCCCTGCTGGAGGGTAACTAATTCTTTGCCTCATTCTGAGTCCAGCTGGGGACATTAAATTCAACGCTTGTTGGGAGGCACCCTAACAGCACTCACCATCCACCATCACTTTTCACACCTCTATCGCAATCACTTCACTTTTCTCTTCACCACCCACCATCCACCCACCCTTCCACCCTGATCTATACCCTGAACCTCAGCTCTTGTTACCCGATCTTCCATCCTTCCTCTGCCTTTCCCTGCATGCATATGAGGACATAGCATTGTTTGGCATGGGGGGGTGGATAGGCATCCATAGGATCCGGGTATGTTATGGTATTATACAGTTCCCACCTATTTATAAATATGCAAAAAAAAAAAAAAAAGAAGAAGAAAAGAAAAGAAAAAAAAAATATATATATATATATTATAATAAATGGTGTTTAATAATGATCTTGAAGCTGAAACAAAAAGGCAATAAGTGTTTATGGATATTCAACCTCTGTTTTGAAGACTTTCCAGGCCACAAAAGCTTGATTCGCTCAGGCTCGGCTTAATTCACTTAAAGCATTGACAAAATAGATCAAGATCTCTCCTAACTAAGGATGTATTCTTGTACCTGAGACACCAGTACAGGATCCGTTGGTTTGCTTTTTCTTGAGAGCTTAAGTAAACTTGGTTCACACTACACATATCAGGAAAGACCAGGTGAACATAAGATCCAACCCTAGTGTTCATTAGGGAAGGTGGAGTCCTTACCTGTGTGCGCAGGTAGACTTTTTATCCCAGGCTTTAGTCTTGTGTTTAGGAGCGACTCTTTCCACCAAAAAGAAACTCTCCCACCAAAAAAAAAAAAAAAAAAAATCAGAAAATGGGAGTTGAGTTTTCCGTCATCATCTTAAGGGTCAATTCGAAGACATGAGCTGAAACTGGGACCAACCTGTACTTAAAAATTCGTGAAACCCTGGGATTGAGTCTTAATTTTCATCTGGTCAGTCTTGATCCTTCACTATGCACAAACCATAACCTCTTGAGCTCTCGAGTATGGCAAAAACCTCCTGGGTCCTGGAAATCGTACTTAAGGTTTAAATATCAAGAGTCCTGGTTAGTTGAGAGATGATCTATGTCATGTGAGACTTAAAGTACTGGTAGTCTTCTTTACAATTGGTTCTCACAATATTCCATAGTAAACACACCTGTATCACCTCAGAAGAAAATCTTCAGCTTAAGATCATTTCTAAATACTATTTTGCTAGGGACTAGCAAAAGATAGGCATGGGGGTATATGTTTGCACCTCAAAACACGCCTGTAATAACGCCTTCTTGTGCTATTTTCTAGCATTAACATTGCATAATAGGATCCTGTAATCGCATTTGTAAAAACACTTGCATGCATGCATTTAATCAAGAGAAGAAGAGGAGTGAAACAATCGCCTACATAGTTACATTTTTCTTCAAGTGCCTCCTTGCAAAATCACCCTCTTTTTATTTTTCCTCTTGATTTCTTCTTTTCTCTCCTTCCCGCGGCTGCATCCTTCCCGCGGCTGCACTCTTCCCGCAGCTGCATGCAGCAGCCACGCTGCACTTCTTCCCGTCACGTCTCCCTGCCAACGCCGCTCCCTATAGTTGCAACTCGCACACCCTCTCCCTGCTGCAGCCGGCACGCCACTCTCCCCTCCTCTATAAGTAGCTGCAGCTTCATCCTCGCAAGGGTAGCTGCTGCAGCTGCTGAAAAAACCCGCAGCCATCTTCTCCACCGCTTTCCCCTCCCATACGTCGGCCCTCCGTCGAGGAGGCACCCGGCGAGCAGGAGAACCCACTGTGGTGCACACCACCACAGTGGGAGCACCACCGCCCAGCTCTTCAACGAGCCGGTGGGCGTGGTGTTTTCTTTTCTCTTCGTATTCGTCTCCACGCCATTGCTGCCGCTTCAAGCTCCGAAGCTTGAAGCAGCAGCAGCAGCAGCTAAACCGCGGCGACAGCAGCAGCAGCAGCACCCCCCGCCTCCTCCGCGACCTTCCCCGCAGGCGCGCAACCCTCCGCGCGCACCTGCAGGCCCGTTCCCCGCCTCCGTCTCCGTTCTGTCCGCCTCGCAGTTGCACCTGTAGCCGTCCGCCGCGCGCACTGCAGCGGCCGGCTACGGCCTCGCGCCGCCCCCTGTCCTCCTCCGCGACCCTCCGCGACCACCTGCAGACCTCCTCCACGCTCGCTCCTCCACGCCTTCGCCCGCCCGTCGCCTTCGCGCAGGCCTGCAGAACCCTACGCGAAGGCGCGCCCGCACCCGCCGTCTTCAGACGTCCACCTCCGCCTTCAGACGACGCGGCGTCAGACGTCCGCCGCCGCGAGCAGACGACTTAACTCGCTGCCATTGTCCGCGCTCTCGATCTCTCCAGCCCGCTCTCTCTCTGCTGATCTCTCTCTCCCGCTCTCTCTCTCTCACGTATTCTCTCCCTCTCCCGCTCTCTCTCTCTCACGTATTCTCTCTCTTTTTCACTCACTCACAGACACACACTACACCAACACACACACATCTTCACCGACACACACACACACCCACACACACACTTACACTATACGTATAGTTATATATAGTAACATATATATACATACATATATCTATTATATATATATACTTATATACATAGTATATCTATATAGTTATGTATACATACATATATATATAATATATCTCTATATATATATATATACACGTATATATATATCTATATACTTATACATATACTTATATATATATATACATATATACTTATATACATATATATATATACATATCTATATACTTATATATATACACACACATATATATATATATCTAGATACATATATACTTATATACATATATATATACATATATATAGTAATATATATATATACTTATATACATATATATACACATATATATCTATATATATATATCTATACATATATAACTATATATTTATATATATATATAGATATATTTATATACATACATATGTACATATACTTTCATGTTATTTATTATACGCTGTATCGCGGGGATATCTGCACCAGTTGCTGATATTCCCTGATACACGCGTACAAAAAAAGCGTGGTCCCATACATCATCCATCCTCCATCCACACTCCACGCGGCACATAGTCGTGTTGGTTGCGTCTCTCTAGACGTCAACTGACTCGACATAGTGCTACACTCCATCGTCACCTCCACCCCCACCCCTTTATATATATACTACATATAAATATATATCTATAGCTACTATATTTACTTTCTATCTGTTATCTTCCTTCTTAGTAAAAAGATAAAAAAAGGTATAAAAGTGAAAAGATAATCTTTGATTTGCAGGTACCTCGTCTTGCGAGTAGCAAGGCGTGTTTTGGAACTCTGTTTTGGCTAAAAGCCAAGGACACAATTTTGAGGGTGTGCCTCAAGAACAAGGATTACCAGAAAAAAACCTAAATAAGAAAAATACCAAAAACACAATAAACGAACGGAAGAGACACGTTTTAAGGACAACGTAGGAACTCGACTTGAACCCCACTTCCCTGAGTTCGACCCTGGGCCTAAAAGCGACAAGATAAAATCAAGTAGGCCAGGTTAAAAATTTCTGTAAAGAGATGGTTAGGTTCAAATTAGGTTAACCACTACATATATTTCAACGATAAAATCATCATATTAACAACCCATCCGGGCCGACCATCACCACTCACCAAGAAAATGATTTGGAGAAAAAGGTATATATTCAGCTGAAAAGATTAGAAGGAAAGAAAAATATATAGAAAATATATATATATTCCACCAAATAATAGCATCTCACTACATATGGATGCTATCCCTTTCCATTTTTGAATAAAAACTTTGCTACAAAAGGGTTTTTATCCTATAGAAAAAAAGAAAAAAATACAAAGAAAAAAACTTAGAATAAAATACCAATGGGTCCAGCTAGGGTGATATACAGCTACTGTGTTGACCTCAGGGTAGAAAAGTAGTGAGGAGAAAGCTTCCAAATCTTAGTATGACTTAATCGAAGGCAGGATTGTCTCAAAGAGAGTTTAGAAATATTCTAGGTTTAGTGAATGCTAGGAATCAACTTAGTTACTCATCTGATGAATCACATAATAGTCACAGACAAGATGCTAGTTTCTCACATTCTATTCAAACTTTGGGTTGGTAAACTTAATCAGAGAAAGTTGCTTTGGCAACCAAAGTTTAAGGCTAATAAGACTTCTGATTTGATTTGGGAGGTCTAGATTTGAGTCGGTACTTGAGAGTTGTTGAAGTCTTTGTCGTTAAGGATTTGTCTGTAATATCTTTCCATTGGTGAAAAATCATATTGAGATTTTTTATTCAAACATGCTTGATTCCTTAACAACTCATTTTGTAATAAAAGTATGTATATACACAAGAAAAAGAGTCTATTTTACTTTGTTTCCGAAAATAAATTTGCATATTTGATTTTCATATCTTTTTCCTTGGGATTTTCATATGTTAGTTTTGCTAGGGACTAGCAAAATTTAGATATGGGGGCATGATTGCATAGCAATCATTGGACTTAATTAACCTAAATTATGTTAGAATCTAATTTAACTTGTAAATAGTGCATTCATACATTGCATATCATGCATTGCATTTCTTTATTTAGCTACATATGTTATAAGACCATATTTCCATGGTAATTAGGGTTTATTCTTGTTTGTAGGTCATATGTATATTAGAAGCTATTTTGGATGGAATAAAGCAGGATAAGAGGAAAGGTTGTAGCAGAGTTGGAGCGAGATTATTTGAATAAAGAATAAAGACAGCAGCTGAAGAAAGAAAGAAAGAACAAAGGACTATCTTTCTAGAACAAGGGTAAAGGAAAAGAATGAGAAGAACTAGGATAACCCTATCCTCAAAAACCTAAAACAATGCTATCCCAATACCCATCCCTAGACTATCTCAAAACTAGGATATTTGAGCTTAAAAGCTAAAAACATGGATAACATTATCCATGTACCTATCTACCCTATCCCTAGCACTATCCTATTATCGATAACCCTAGTCTACCTATTCTATACCAAATCCTAACTTAGATATCTATTTAGGTCCATACCTTACCTAATTGACTCTATCTGAGTCAATTAGGCTAGCCTGCAGTCAATCAGGTCCATGGAACCTGAATGGACTAAACCTAAGTTGATTGGACTCAATTGACTCTAATCATGCTACCCTAAACCTATTAGACCTAGCCACATCCACTTAGCTACAGTATAACCTAATTGGATGCAACCAACTCTGATTAGATTTAGATGGAACCTAATTAGGTCGACCTAATTAGACTCAATAAGTCTAATTGGACCTAATCTAGATCCAATTGGGTGTACTTACACCTAATTGGGTTCACCCCTATCTAGATGAGGTCACCCTAGATCCAATTAGGTTCACATCTACCACACTTAGCTTAATTAGACCCGATTAGACTAGAACCCAACCCAACCTAGGTTGAGCCAACCCAAACCCACTTAGACCCATAACCTAGGTCTACAAAACCCATGCACACACACTCACACATGTTCACACACACACATACACACACAACCACGCACACTTTACTTAGGCCCTAAGGAAGAGGTCTATCCTCTTGTTGCCACCCAACATAAGAAAGATCTTATCTCTTTGACCTTTCTTATGGAAAGATTACAAGAGATAAGATCCTTTATTTCCAAAGACCACCTTAGGATCTTATCTTAAGGTGGCCGACCACAGCCCTCCTCCTCTCTATAAAACCACATGGCCGACGCTCATGTAGGCTCCCCCCCCTCCTCCCTCCATCTCTCTTCTTCCATCACCTTCCTTGCTCCAAAGCTCCATAATATCAATCCACTTCCTTAGTAACCTTGGTGGTCGGCCATCCTCTGCCCTCTACCACCCTCCAAGGCCACCAAGGGATACTCCTTGATGCCCTGTTTCTAGTAGCCTTAGAATGTAATTTTCTTAGTAGTTTTCTTTATCTTTAGTTCTAGTTATATTAGTTCTAGTAGTTCTAGTAATTCTTCTATTTGTTCTAGTTGTCTTTTTAATAGCAAGTTGTTTTTCCATGCTTTCATGTACTCATGATTTGTTTATTTCCATACTTGATGAATGAAGAATTTCTTATGTTTTCTCATTGCGATATCTATTAGTAGTTCTAGTTGAGTTTACTTTCAAAAATAAAAATCACAAAAAAATCTGATAAAGAAAATCGAAAGAAAAAAATATATGAATGGTTGTTCCTACTTGCATTAATGAATCAATCCTTGACCAAAACTCTCAATATTACACAGATATTACATGAGTTTCAAGATGAGTGCTATTCTTATACATGTTATATCTATTTGCGCTATACTATGATTATGCATTTTGAAAGGACGGGCGAATTTATTGTTCAGGAAGTCTTCCATCATCTTTAGATTTAGTTAGTTTTGCAAGCACAAAAAAAATCGTAAATCATTTCCACATCACATTGCCTCCTAAAGATCGATCGGAACTCACCTAGAATTTCGTTATAAATATTTTATTTAGGTTGATTTCGCAATAATACTATGACTTTGAACTTACTAATATCGTGGATATCAATTCTAACAATAACCTTAAGTAAAAAGAATCAAATAAATGCATAAAATATAATAAAAAGAAATGTAGATCTGCTGCCTTCTTGCCAATGGCACGAAAAATAGATCATGTAATTTGTAAGATAATAAAGAAGTATTATTGTACAGGAAAACATGATTGTTTATTGAAATGCAAACTCTCAAAAAGAAATAGAAATAAAATTAGTGGGAGTTCAAGTCATCCTTAGGGAGGTAAAATTATCTAAATTACTAATTACTGAGCGAACTCTTTTTCAAGGAATTATTCAGATTTTTTGAAATTTTATAATAAGAAATGAGAAATATTCCTAACTCTAACAACTAATCCTAAATTAACAAAATTAAAATGCATGAAAATCGAGAAACAAATTAACTAAGAACTAGAAACTAAGAAATTGATGCAAATAAAAATAAATTACTAGAATGGAATTTTATTAATGAAAAATAATGTCAAATTACAATTGAAAAGAAAGAGTAGAGAGAAAATAAGAAAGAGAATGAGCAAGAGGAGGATCTCTACATAGTGGTGATAATGTAAGTTGGATGGTGTGGACGATGACTACAGTGGCAAGAAGGCTGGAATGCATAGAGTGTTCCCCGTATCAAGAGAGAGGTAAAGGGAGAGAGTAGGAGAAGAGAATGGAAGAAGTATAAAACGAGATGCATTATAGGGGGTATAGAGGGGTATTTACAGTATTACGACCTAAGCCCCCACCCTAGTAGAAATTTGAGTTGATTTCCTTAACTCCTAAGATCTGGTCATCGAACATATAAACATAAAATAACATTCACAAGGACAGTGCATCACATCACATATATCACAATAAAAGTAGTAACTAAACTAAAAACTATCAAAGAAAATTAATCATAGCTATCTGATGAGGCATTCATCATAGCTCCTAATTTACCAAAATAAGTTAGTTTACCAAGTTAATAAAATAGGAATAACATTAAGTCAGAGTTAAGTACCAAATAAGTTAATAATACACAAGGACCTTAATTATATGATAAAATAGCTTAATTAATGAATAGTAAGCTTTCCTATATATTTAATTAATAACAAGGACTTAAACCTAAGCATTTAGCTATGTATAATTATGCTTATATATATTACATGACATAAGTTAATAATATAGCTAATAATATTAACTATTAAATTAATAATGCTTAAAGGGGAAAAAGTGTAATTTTAGGTGATAAATATATTATTTAATATATATATATAATCGAATATAAAAATTTGAAAAAGAAATAAATTAATTTACTTATTTAAATTGATGATTTGCATTGTAGTCCCTAGTATTCATTACATTTAAGTCATTTTCATTTTGCATAGGTCCTTTATTTGTAATAAGGTCCCTCATATATCTTCTTTTCTTCATCTCCGTGAATGGCTGACGACATCCGGTGACCTTAAACTTTGATCGCCAGTGATTTAACAGTGTGGCTTCTTCTCCTTGGCCGTTATGTTGAGCTTCAACAAACTCTTTTAATCCAACGGCTTAGATCAGCCATTAACCCTCACCTTTGATGTGAATAACTTCACCGTTGTTGGATATGATGATGGTCAATTCCATTGTATTTAGACCTCTTCCCATCCTGGTTCTTCCCCTCTAACCTTTGTCTCAGCCTATAAATACCCTCCCCTACCTCCCATTATAGGGATTGCACCCTATGCCTCTTCCCTAACTGCATGATCGATAGGTTATTCACTCTACACCCTCTGGTGACCTCTTTGTCTCTCTATTGGAGCAAATTTAACAAAGCTGCTCATCTCTCTCACAACCTCTTCCTCAACTTCACCCGGTCAACGGCAGCGTTGTGCCCCATTCCACTCTCTATTCGCCTCAAGTTCTTGCCGAAGGATCTTTTGTCAACCCTCTAATTTCCTCCCAATTGGTGAGCAATTGCCAGTGCCTCCTTCCTCTATCTGTCGAGGTAATAAGTAACTTAGTTTAGTTTAGTTCTGTAACTTAATTCTAGGTAGTTAATTTGTACGGTTATCTTAGAGTAAGATTCTCATTCCCATCTCCTTCTTTGTCTTTGGTAAGGTCAATCTGGCCTTAGTCAGGCTTCGATTCATAAGATTCACTTCATATCCAAACTTCTCACCACTCCACGATCACAATCCACCTTCTTCCCTCTTCGATTAGTCCATAATCATAAAACACCCAATTCATTTCAACCTCCGATCTTCGTTGTCTATGGCAAAGATCTGGAGGAGTTAATCCACCTGATCAGCCCTTTACTCACCATCACCTCAACCTTAGGGCCATTTCGCTTGAAGAAATTGCTGAATTCCTAATCTCTATGTTGATGGTGGAAAACTACGTATTTGGAGTTGGATTCAAAAACCCGTCGTAGTTCGAATAGTGAAGAAATCCGTTCAACAGATAAAATTTATACCAAAAAATCTGTAAAGAAGTTCTGGGTCGAACATAGGGAGGCGGATGTTTGATTAAAAATACGCATTTTATTTTGTTTATCACGAAATAGAATAGCTCGTCGAAAACTAGCTATCTATTTAAGAAATAATAAATAGAAGAGAGAGAGAGAATATTACAAATAAAAGTAAAAAGGGATGTAGAATAAAATGGATTTCATTATAAGAAGTTGTTCATTATACTACTCATTACGACTAAACAGTAGGAAATCTATACTAGAAAGCAATAAATCTACTCTAGAAAGCAGTAAAAAGAATGGAGAGAGAAGTATCCTCCTCAACGATCGCTTGGAGGATGAGCCGGACGAGTCAACGCCTGGAAGATGGGAAATGGAGCAGGAAGGAGGATGAAGTTGGAGGAACAGGAATGAAGCAGCACGTCATCGCCATCGCGGGATCTGCTTCCCGAATGCAAAGAGAGGACAACCGCAAGATGCTCCACGAAGGGGGACGAAGGTGAAAAAATTATGATTTCTACTCTAGACGAGCATCCTGGGTGTGGGACAAGCTCTTAGAGCTTTGGAAGGGATGAGGGAAGAGAAGGGATGAGAAATTCATAAAGTAGGGGTCTCCTTTTATAGTTGCAAGGAGTGGGGACATTTTGGTCATTACAACATTAAAAGCATTAATTCAGGACCTTTAGTGACATATTTATCCATCACTAAAGGCCTGAATGTGGCCGACGTGCACGCGTCATGCGCGCCTCCTCGCCTCTGCACTCTTCAACGCCCGCGCACATTTGCACACGCTCAGTCGTTCGACCTCAAGATTGGACGGCTTAAAATGCTCCTTGCCAACACCTTCGTTCGCGCCTTCACCACACACCCGTGTACGATCAGGCGTGCACGCTATGCATCTGATCGCATGTGGGCGCTATTGGTTGATCCGTACCGCTCACTACAGATCATATGACTGCAATAATTCGCCCGCGCACTGCAGATGCTGAATCGAACGCACGTTGCGTGCTCACGCAACGTGCTCGACCATTGTGCTGCAGTGATGACTTTGTCGCACGGATGATTTAAGGTGTGCATGCTTGCGGCCGTTGGATGGGCATCCAATGGTGGATATTCGTCAAGCGGGTGAAGAAGAGAAGTGGAGGTAGGTCCTTGGGGTCGGTTGGGCGGCTGGGATGGCGCCACGTGGTGCCATCTTGGCCATCCATCTTCTGTGTGTTGCAGATGGTGCTATGGATGTTAGATTGGATCGATTTTCATGCCATTAGGCTACGATCGTTGATCCGAAACCATCTGTGTGGTCGGATTTGTCGTCTGAAGTATAGATCGGTACCATCTTGGCCCTTGATCTTTAGGGTTCCTCGATCTCTATCTGGTGCTACGGATGTCCGATCAGGGCAATCTTGGAGTCGTTGAACTCCAATCACTGCCCTGATCAGATCCGTATGGTTGGATCTTTGATCTGAGGTCCCAATTAACAAGTTGCCCTATCCTTGGCCACAAAAGGAGATAATTAACCTACATTTTATACAAACTAACCTAAATGCAAGATGATGCATGTTATGCAATATTTATAGTATGTGATGCAATTCTATGCTTAAGAACACACATAAATAGACAGTTTATGTGATATAAACATGTTTACATCTCTCTATCAGTCAGACAAGTTTGAGTTACAATTTAAATCAATATGAGTTCATTACACTCTTTTAATCTATCTTTGAGTGAATTGAGGATATATTAAGTTTACTGAAGATCTTAGGAAGCTTCTGAGATCTTTCATGAGTTGTTTCATGGAGTTTGACACTCTGATGGCTACAATCGTGAGTCACCGGAGCTCCAATGAGCTTTGGCGACTTTGATCTTGAGAGAAAGAGTTTAAATCTATTTATAATGATCTGAGAGGACCGAAGTAGATTCTTCACATCAATTTCTACACATTCAAACTAAGTTTCATTGATCACACTCGCTTGTACAACTTCATCTTCCTCAACTCTGGTAGGACTGCACAAAGTCATTTCCTTATCCTTTGAGCTTCAAAACAGCTCTATAAGCCTTAACAAATTAAGTTGAGCTTAGAACATTTGTTCTTGGGGTTGTTAAAGGTCTCTTTTGTTTTGTCGATGAAAGCACCTCTTGGTCCTAGGCAACGGATATAGATATAGGCGATGGATTTGGATTATAGTGTAGAAAGATGAATTTCCTCATTTGATGACTTCATTGAGTTCCTAAACCAATCTGGAGTCAATCTAAGTTATTGATTGGATCAATTTTTCTATAAAGCTAAAAGTAACTTCTAGCATCCATTTGGTCAACCTACAACATTAATGGAGCTCTAAGCTTCTGAGCTTTTTTTTAAGGTTTGCAGTATGTTCTTAAGATAATTAGGAATAGAGTTGAACCATTTTTAGAATGATTCTAAGTTATTTTTTGTCTGTTGTGAGTTCTGAGCTTGTTAGGTTATATTCATTAGTAGATGAGCTTAGACGAGCTCTGGATGAAATTCTAAGCATTCCTGTAGTTAAAGAGATTCATTGCAATCTCTTATAAGTGTTTAGAATTGATTTAGAGGATCTGGATTACTAGTTGAGTCAATTTGAAGTTTTAAATCTTTGCTCTGTTGGTTTGGTTTTGGAAATGAAGTTTCTAGGTCTTCTACAAGGATAAGAAGCTTTCTTCTAAGCTTCTTTATGTTCTAGAATGTTTTAGGCACTGAGTAAAGACATTAGGATTGAATGTGAGAGAGTTCAAGGTTTTAGATGTGAGATCTACAAGTGTTCTTCATGAAGATACTGTTGACGAGCAGTTGTGGAAGCAATTGATTTTAAATGGATTCAAGGAGTTTGATCAAGCAATTGTTGGAGTTGAATGATGATCTAAGACATGCTATAGTTGTTGTTGTTGTGATGTCTAATAGTTCCACTTAAGTGGAATATAATTATGCCTAAGAACATTCAATTTGAGAATTGAACTAGATTTCGAGCATGCATTACACTAAGAAATTAATTAAACTCATGTTTCGACGTTCCTACATTTTTAACCATGAGCATATGCTCCATTGATTAATGTAAAATCATTTATTGACATATTATTTACGTATGTTTGTTTTACTTGTGGAAATATTTGAGGCTAAAAAAATTCGGAAAGGTCATCTTAGCATTGAGATTTATTTACAATAAAAATAATAAAGAAATTAACTTTGACAATCTCTTTTCCTCAATCACAACTACACCCTTCCTTAAATTATTCCCACCATCACCTTCTAGTTTCATTATTCTTGCTAATCACGAAGACAACAAAAAAAAACAAGGAGGCTATCGCCAACCTTTTTCTAATTTTGACTCAGTTCCCTCTCTAATAAAACTAACCAGCAAGTCTCTGAGGAAGGTCCCTCACTACTGAAATTGCTAACCCTCTCTCTTATCTCTCCCTCAGCGCTAAATACCAGAGGGCACCTCCCGGCCATTCGCCTACCCCTTCCCCTCTCACGATCACCTCCCTCCTCTCCATCTCACTCCTACACCCTCACCTACCGCCCCCTCCTGACTGCGACTCCATCTTCCCTCTACCCAACACTGTGAGCCACCACCAACACCACACCATCCCTCACCCTCTCTCAGCCTCTCTTTCTCAACTAGAGAGCACCGCACCTTCATCTCTCAACCACTCTAATCACTACTCTCACTGCGCCATTAGTAACAATGATCTCCCTTCATGAGCTTCACCGCAAACGGTGGTGTGGTGATAACACACAGCCTTGCCATTGTCGCTGACCACCTTCTCATAGTTGGCCACATTCTTGTCATCCGGCAAGCACCAACCATCATCACCCTCACCACCATCGCCATCATGACCGCTCCTCTCAAGCTCCTCTACCAAGCTTCTCGTAGCAGCCGATGACCTCCTCCACGCACGCGAGCAACGCCATTGACTCCTTTGTTTTCCAGTAGTGTTTGCCAATTAGTTTTTCTCCACGTGTTTGATTCTAGTTACTATTCATTTATTTTCATATTATATTTATTGCTATCACTTTCTCTCTAGTTCTCTATATTTATCTCTTTCAAGGATTTTTCTCCTAATATCTCTTTATTGTTGAGGAGAAAGGATAAAATACCTTTGCATACCCTACTATTTGTGCACTTGAGTGCCAAATATTTGTGAATCTTACTAGGTTCATTCCTCCTTGTGGGTACGACCTAACTTTTTATGGTTAATTTTCACTAATTAATATTTTATTCAGGATTTTTCCACCATGCAAATTACAACAATACATTATTTCTTGATATTATCTAATTAAAGCAAAAATCTCCCATTCAACGTCCAATTGTTGAAGGATCAACATGAATTTAAGAGGAATTGAGCACTGTTGGAGACAGGTGCTGAGCGCTGAAAGAAGGCAGGACATTTAGTCCCACCTCGGTGAATGAAAAGCACTTGGTGCCATATAAAATGAATCGCACCCATTACCCTGTCGAGCGATGATAAATCTACATTTATCCATATTAAATTGCCTATTTATGCATGTTTCTAGGTCCACAGAAGCATCAGGCATTATAAACATTACATAACATGCATCATTCTACATTTAGAATATTTTCTGTAAATTATGTATTAATTCGCCAATTTTTGTAGCTAGGGAATAAGGAGATATATTTTGGGGCCTCAGATTGAAGATCCAACTGTACGGATCTGATCAAGGCAATGATTGGAGTCCAACACCTCCAATATTGCCTCAATTGGACTTCCATAGCATCATATCCTATCCGAGTAAGATTAAAGGCCAAGGTAGTACAAATCCGAACCTTAGATGACAAATTTGAATGCACGGATGGATTCGGATCGATGATCATAGCCTGACAATGTGAAAATCGGTCCAATCCGACATCTATGGTGTCATCTATGAGCAAAAGAAGATGGATAGCTAGAATGACACCATGTGGCAGCATCCTAGCCATCCAATCCACCCTTAGCACCACCACCCTTCCTCAAAGTCACCATGTCATCTCTCCCTAGCGCTGCACACCTTTTGAAGGCTAAGGCCCATGTGAACTTAGCTGTTGGATCTCCATCCAACAGTTAAGAGAGATCGAACCTTAATGCAAAACCTCGACACATTCAACGATGTAGCACAGTGGTCGAGCGACTTATGTGCAATAGCTGACGAGCGGTTGATCCGTAAGGAGTGGATTAAATCCGTTGAAGCTACCGCATATGAAATTCAACCACTAGATCTCCATTAGGCAGTCACAGAGTGCGATCTGGGTACACGTGATCACATGAGATCACACATGCGATCTAATGCATGGGAGCAATTATGACGTCTGAGCGTGTTCTCAGCCGTTCGATCTCGTTCTAGAGTAGGATCTAAACGTTGAGGAACCAGACGATCAGGGCCATGTGATCTCCATCTGATGGGTCACAAGCCATGTGCACCAACATTCATACTCTCTTTAGCAACGCTTACATGCTCCACTAAAGGCTGTATATTAATTCTAAAGGCCTTGAAATGACCCTTATGGCCCTATTTCTTCACCTATAAATAGCCTACCCCTCCTACACATTTCATCATCCCTTCCTATGCTTCTCTCACCATCTCCAAAACTTTAAATAGTTCCATGCTCGAGATGCTCCATTGGAGTTTATAAAAATAATTTTTCCCGTCCTCTCACCCCCATTCGTGGGCACTCGTGGTTATCTTCTCACCTCGTTCAGGAAGTGGATCCCACTACAACGCTGCCCTGCTTCATCCTCCAACTTCATTCTCTCTTGTCCAACATCTCACCACCATCTTCCGAGTGCTCCGTCAACGTAGCTCATCCTCCAAGCAGCCGTCAAGGAGGATTTCTCTCATCTCTTCTCTTTTTATCGCTTTCTAGAATAATTTTATTTTCTATAAGTAGTTGCAATGAACCTTGATTTATTTTATGAAATAATTATTTTCTCTCACTCTTTCTTCTCTTATTTATTCTTTAAGTAGAGTAGCCCATGTAGATTGATTTCAACCGACTATTCTTCTTGTGACAATAATTTCCAAACGCGACTTTTAAATCAATCATTTGCCTCCCCGTGTTTGACCCGAGACTCACTTCAAGTTTCAGTTATAAAAATTATTTGATTAGTGAATTTTTTGCAACTACAATGATGGGTTTTCAAACTCGATTTTCTCACATAAAATCTCACTCATTAAGTGACGATGCCTCAAGCGGGTGGACATGTGTGCCTACTATACCCCTTGATCATTGACTATACATATCCTGTGGCCCAGAGGGGTAACTGCAGGCATGAGATTAAATGTAGTGGTGACACATGGCTACTGATGCAACTGTGGTTCGACCCCTGAGGGTTGTTGACTCTGTTTGGAGTACGCCACGTGTCTAATATTTTTTGAGTAAAAAGCTAAGTATTGAGCTTGTGCTAATGTGAAAAATTCTAAGTGTTGTGAAGAAACACTTAGTCAAATTTGTAAAGAGTTGTGTGTTGTGCATGCTATTGCTTGTGCTTAATGAGAAAAAAAGTCAAGAGCTTATTAAGTTGTTTCAAAACAACTCTTTTTTGGAATTAATTCATTTGTAATTAGTGCTTATCATCTTTACATCTCTTTTAATGCATGCTTATCATCCAAATGGAATTGATTGCCATGTATATCATGTTTATACTTCTTGCAATTAATTCATGCTCCTAAGGTATTCTAATTATATAATTAAGTATGTAATATATTAGTAATAACTTTAGTAATCAATTAATTTAGAGTAAGTAGTTAACTACACAGTTAATCTATTAGTATGTAATTAACTTAAGTAGAAATTAGAGTACGTTAAGTAGTAAGTATTTAAATCATGTAATTAATTTAAGCACTTAGCTAAGTAAGTTAAGTATTATGCTAAGTTATATATGTAGTATTTAAGTTAAGTGATTAAGTAGTAAATTGTAAAGTAACTTATAAGTAGTTAAGTTATAAAAGTACTAATTAAATTATTAGTAGGTAATAATAAGTTATGCTTAGGTGATAACTTAATTAAGTATAAGTAAGCCTAAGTTATTAATTAATAAATGTTTAGTAGTACTTTGAATATACAGAATAGCAAATAATTAAGAATATTTGGTGAATAATCACTAATTAAGCCTCCCAACAAACAACGTGGACTCAAATATGTTGACTATCTTGCTCACTATACTACAACATAATAACAACACTTGTTAATAATGTAAAGTAGTTATACATCACCATCATAATGCATGAGTACACAACTAAAGATGTAGAACTAAAAGTACTACTAAAGAACTAGAAAGCACTATGACATCTACCATGACTACAATGTTGCACTTAGAACTACATCGTTAGCTCCTACAACTATAGGATCCAGCTGTAAATCACTAAGAGTCCATGAGAAACATCAGTAAATGTTGAGTAGAGTAGCAGAAATAACGAAAAGAGAACAAAACTAAAGCAACTACGAAAAGAAAGGAAAACATGTGCTATTTTCAATTAGTACAATTGATGGTAGCACCATCATTCTCCATAACTAGCTTGAATTAGTCAGAATCAAGAGATAAATGCTCCAAAATGATTGCCTGAGGATAATAATTCTACTCAACTCTGTTTTGAGGAGAGAGCAACAAAATAGTGCTAATATGCAGTTTTAACATCACATCTCAAATGCAGAATAACCATGGGGTCACCCAAGGGTTAATCAAAGGTTAATTGAGCATTAAAGACTAAAAAGTGGGTCCACACTAATAGAAACAGGGTTTCATGCATTTCGAGTGTAAAATAGTACACAAAATCCTAATTATTAGCCTCACTTGAATTGAAGAGGTTATGGTTAGGATAAAATTTATATAAATCTCCTAAAATTCATAATAAAATATTCTAAGAGGTTTGGTATCCTTCGTTTGATCATCTGAACCCATTTTGACCTAAAACAGACTTTAAGATGTGATTTTGCCTTGATTTGGGTATCTATGCAAATTGCCTAGTCAAACGTGGTAAAATTCAAATCTAATTTCACCATTATATTCCTTGGGTCAAAATTAGGTTAACACCAAAATTTGGGCCCAATCAGAGTTTATCTTGACCTAGTTTGCAATCTAGTCTCTTAAATCTCTATTTCCTACACTTAAGCCCCTTTCGGATTTATTGCGTTCAAGACCCTAGCTTTTAACATCTTCTTTGCATAAATGCCCTCACTACCTGATCCTTCTCATGCGAATAGGGAAAAAAAGCCCAAAATAAACTGACTCCTGATTGGGATTGCTTCCTCATTTGACCTCCAAATCCCTCCAAATTTGGAGGGATTGACTCCACCGTTTGCACCTGATTATTTAACCCAACTAGAACCTAAAAAGCTCCACTAAGCTTCAGAATTCACAAAAGGAAAACACTCTAATTCCTAATCCAAACACATGAAATTAACGAAATTCTCAGCCAAAACTTGCTCTATATAAGCATTCCCATCTTCCCAAGTGCTTCTTAGTCGATTCTAGGTTGGTTTTCACCTTCTTCCCTCCTCTTTAGCCATAAGCTCCACGACTTCGACAACATCCCGTGCTCTCCTCCTTCCGACCATCTAACCGACAAATTGGATGCATCAACTTCCTCCTCATCTTCTTTCAATGTTAGCTAGCCAAAGATACACCCCTTAGCGCTCTTCCTCATCACCATTACTAACCACCAGAGAAACCTTTGTCTTCAACATCGACCAATCACAGCCAGCAACAATTCCTCAACTTTCATCCAATAGAGTAGGTCTTTTCTCTCCCTCTATCTCCTTAAGTTAGCGTTAGCCCCACAAAACCTCAATTCCTCTGCCAAACCACAATCTCCCTCACCGTCTTCTTCATGGCCGGTGAGCTTTGTCTCATCACCACACACACCAAAACAAACAACTGCCACCACCACTACATTCCTCAATCAACACACCACAAAAAGCCCTAATCTAATTAGGACTCTCAGCCACTCAAACACTCCTCTACCTAACCCACCAACCATCTGCACGTCCACCTTCGACAATCCTCCACACACCTCCAATCACCTCAAGACCACCGCCACCACACTCGTTGTGCTCTGGTGATGCTCATGAACTTGCTAATTGGGGCTTAGAGCCTATATCCCATGCTTATAGGTACTCACCGGACATCCATCGTCATCATCGTCTTCATGAACTCTGTCCGGCCATTTCCAATCACCTCACAACCTGTTACCACCTCTAGAACCCATGAAAACCCTTGATGAAACTACCTGCAGCTTTAATCGAAGAGAAGAGAAGCAGCAACACTTCAATTGAATGTGAAGGCTTCATTGCAGCTGAAAAAGAGAAGAGGAAGATTCTTACTCCCACATCATGGGGTTTCAAAGCACATGCAGCACTTAAATTGTTTCTTTGTCATTGGCTCATTGCCTCTTCATCAGGGTTGAGGTCCCTGTACCACACTCTCTCACTCCTTAGTCGCGATCCACTGCCTGTAGGTCTGGACCAAAGCCGGATCCAATTACCCAATTAGCGACCTGATTAGGAGAGGTTTCTGAGGAGGGTGGGGGGTAGTTTTGCCTCATGTTATGTACGCACATGCTTCGAAGTGCATGCCTTGTGTGCCAATACTTAGGTGTTTCGAAAGTTGTGCTTGTGGGTGCTGTGGTCACTTAAGGCATCTGTGCCTTGGTTCTAACATCTGATTTGGGTACTGTTGATATATTTGAGACTTGAATCAGATGCTTATCTGACGTGGATTTAAGGAATAAGTGGTTGAGACCACTATAGCAAAATTAAGTAATTTGATACTTTGTGATATAAGCTTGATTGAGGGATATGATTGGTTATTTAAATGATCATTTTTATAGTTCTTTCTTATTCCTTTTACACAATAATTTTTGAGATACATTTGTTATTATTCAACTTCATTTTGAGTAAAATTCTATTATTCATTGAATATCTTACTATGCTTATTATTACTAATTATGATTAATAATGTGAATTCCAAATTTGCTCCCTATGAACGACCTTGAACTCACTTGTGTTTTCGAGTTTATAAATTTAAATGTTGTATAACTTTTGTTCGCTATACTATGACGTGCTTTCTTAAAACTTGACGAAAGCAACGCAACATTTTGGTGCCGTTGCCGGGGAGCAACGCATAATTCACCACTAGTCATATTTGATTGAGATAATTACTAACTTGCTCTATTTATTTTGCTGTGTTTTGTGAGGTACATCACGAGAAGATATTCTGCACAATCAACCACTCTAAGGGCAAGTAAAATTTCTCTTCTTCCCTTATCATCTCTTAATCGTTGGAAAGAGAAAAAAGAAACAAAATAAACTAGGATACACTTGCCATATTTTCTTAGTAAGTCATTTAAAGGTAAAGTATTTCCTATTTTGCGAATTTGAATCTGATTGATGTTGAGACGATTTTGATTAGAGATCCCCATCCTGATTTCCTGTACCTATTAGGAATTTGCGCTAAATTTTCTTGACATCTTGGACTATTCACATTCTTGTTTGAGTCCAAGGTGCCATATTTGAGGTCAAATTGGACTTGAAAATAGAACCTATTACGGTTTCCACATTAGAGTTATGAAGTGTTAGTACACACTTTCCTGAAATAAAGGAAACTGACCCTCCCACATTTGTGTGCCACCCAAGCCCTTGACTAAAAAGATCTATTCAAGTAAACCCTAAAATCAGTCTAAATTCACTTGAACTCTACAAGTTGAGACCTAATAACCTGAGAGTTAATTGAAGGTAATTTGGGTCTTGGCCCAAATTTCATCCTCAACCTTAGGGCAAGTCAGGTAAAGTTGATTCACCCTATGGACCAACCAACCTCCAAATTAGGTCACAATATGAATCAACTTATAAATCAAGTGAAATTCAAGGCACAAATTAGGGCTAAAATTGGTAGACTTAAGGTCTTAATTCATACATTCCAGTCTACGTGGAACCGCGGTGATAAGGAAGGTCGGGTGGGGGAAACCTTGTAACTTGTTGGGACATTCTACCATGTAAGGATCTTTGTGGGACTCTTCCTTCTTGGCTACCCAAGTAATTCTTGGGTGTGTGGATTTCTGATCCAGAGGTATCATCCGCCTTGAAATATACTTAGTCATCCAAAATTTTTGGGTTCCTTGATTGGGTCCAATACAAATATGATCTGATCTGATCAATTCAATCTAAACTTGAATTTGATTCTATATCCTGATCCACCACTTGATTTAGAAATGCTCCCTGACAATTTCAGCAGAATGTTTAGAAAACCTGAATCCTATATGAGCATCAAGGAAAAAATGATCGAGGCTACTCTTAGATAGTATTACAAAACCTCAGATCCATCTAGGAACATTTAGGTTAATGTAGCAGAAACAACAACCCATATTATGAAACGTGCCAGAATGATACACTACAAGAAAATCACTATTAGCGACATTAAACTTGCGACGATCACGAAATCATCGCTAATAGTTGCACATTAGTGACGGTTATGTGTTTGAATGTTGCAATAAATCTTCTCTAATTGTCAAAGCATTCATAACTCGCAATTGGCAATAGTTGTAAGATCAACCGTCGTGAATGTGTGCCATCGCGTGAAAATATCTACTCCTACGTTGGGTGGGAGAAGTTGTCATTTTCACTTTACTCCTACGTTGGGTGGGAGAAGTTGTCATTTTCACATTAGTGACAGTTATTGATAAAATCGTCGCTAATGTGCATTCACGACATTTGTATAAACCATCGCGAAATGTGAGTGGTAGCTAAAAAAATTTTTCCCGCGTGAGGTGGGAAAGGGTGCATTACTCACATTTCACGACGGTTGATGCAATCAACCATTGTGAATGTGAGTCGTAATGAGGCGAGAAAAGTTGTGTTACTCACATTGGCAATGGTTGATTCGATCAACCATCGCCAATGGTGAATATGAGTCTGCACCCGCACCCCTTCCCCTCCCCTGAAACAATTCTCCTCCTTCCTCGCGCGAGCACCCCACTCCCCGCCTCTCCCCGACCTACCATCGACTCTCCCTCCCTTCAATGAGCTACCCCTGATGATAATGTCATCATCAGCCATAACTAACTTTAATTAGTCATAATCAACAGAAAAATACTCCTACATAACCGTCGAAGAGCCATAATTCAGTTCATACTCATTTTAAGCGAAATACATTAAATCAGGGTTAAATCTGTAGTTTTAATAGAAGAACATAAATGCAAAATAATCACAAGGAATTCCAGGGGTTAATTAAAGGTCAAATGAGCATTAATGACTAATAAGAGGGTCCATGTAGACAGAAAAGGGTTTTCGTGCATTTCAAGAATTAATGGACATTCGATACCCTAATTTCAAACCCACTTAATTAACAAAGGTTTTGGTTAGGATATAATTCACCTAAACCTTCTAAAAATCATAGAAAAATATTCTATATGGTTTTGTACCTTTGACTTGACCATTGGAATCCATTTCAACCTAAAATAGAGTCTTAGACAGGAAGTTACCCTAATTTGGATTCTTACGTAAATTTTCCAATCAAACATGGTCAAAATCAAAATCTAACTTCACCATCAGATTTTGGTCCAAATTAGGTTTGTACCAAAATTTCGGCCTAATCAGAGATCATCTTGACCTAGTTTGCAATTCAATCCAGTCTGATTCTTTCTCTCACACATGCACCCCTAGCTTTTTGAAATCCTTGCAGATAGGACCCTAACTTTGCCATCACCTTCACAAAGAGGCCCCTACCGCCATTAGGAGTAGGCTGCAGCTCACCATTGAGATTTGAGAGAGATTTTCTCGCTCAATTCTGAATCAATTAGTTCCAAAATTGAAAGAGAGATTCCTTGAGGAATTCTCTTCCAATTCAGACCGGCCATGAATCCTATTGCCTTCCCAATCTCCCATGCAAATGCATGGGAGATGTGGGTATCACTTGCGTGCAAATTGACCGGAGCTTGAAAGCTCCTTTCCAAGCTTGGAATGACCTCCTACTGCCTATAAAAGACCCCTAAAGGACAAACCATCCTTAGCTTGGTTTGGAGGTCGGATTCCCCCTCTTCCCTTCTCGCCGACCTCCATCTCCACCAACTCCAGCACCCTCTCCGATCACCTTCTTCGCCATCTGCCATGTATAATAGGTGGCGGTACCTTCTTCCTCTCGTTCCTCCACATGTCGTAATACCCACGAGCGTCGCCAACCTCCCCTCGTCGTCGCCACTTTGCCCATCGGAGACTTTACCTCCTCCAACACCACCGTTCACCGTCACCTTCTCCATCCCCGACCACACCTCCGGTGAGGTCTCCCCGTTGCTCCACCGCACCACACATCTTGCCAACACCCTCACGACCTCCACCATGACCAAAAGCCCTCTCCTAATTCCATCAATCATCCACTCACGCGATACACCGAACAACCCATCCTTTCACGTTCATCTCCGACACCGAACACCTTCCACACGCCGCCATCCTCCACAAGACCATCACCATCACCATCACCTTCATCGTGCTATGGCAAAACTAAGGAGCTATTTAACTGGGGCCTTCGAGCCCATGTTCATGTTTCAGGTCACGCCGGCTGTCGCCCATCGCCACCTCCATCTCTGACCACGATTAAGCTCCTCTAACATCAAGACCACCTGCTACCACTTCTACGTCACATGGCTAAGTCCCAGGACCCTCTCCACGGCCTTAATTGAAAGCTGCAACCTCAGCTACTATGCTAATTAGATGAAGGCTTCAACCTACAACTACATGCGAGAAGGCCAGTAGGGATAGTCCCACATCTGTGGGAGAAGAGCGCCATCATGCGCTTATTACGTTTTTGTGCATAGGCCCTATCACCCAAGAACATGGGGTCGGGCCCCCTTACTCGCTCACCCGTACCCACCTAAGCCCTCACTCCTCGGCTACTACCCATGCAGGAAGCCTTGGACCTGATACTGCTTAACCCGATTACCTAATTGGTTACCTGGTTATCTGAGAGAGAAGAGGAAGAGGAATTTATGAGTGGGGAGGAGGGGTTTTGCTCTTTAGAGAGAAGGCTGAACACTTAATCACTGAGGGAATTGTTCCCTCGTGCCTGTGAAGAAAGGAGAGGGGTTGAAGAAAGAAGGAAAGAAGAAGAAGAAGGCTCAAGAAGAGAAGGTCTAAAGAAGAAGAGAAGCAGAAGAGAAGAAAAAGAAGAAAAAGGCATTGAAGAAGCACTGTAGCAAGGCTACACTTAAGTCGTCTGATGATTAATGCCTGACATCTGATTTAAGTTTATTTGAGATACGGTTGTATTATTTAAATAATATGGTTAAGGTTAAATTGAAATATTGCATGCTTGCTTAATTGAGAGGATTAGTGGTGATCTAAATCACCACTGTTTTTTATTCTCTTTCCTTTTTGTTCCATGCAATCTCTAAATACATTGAGCATCATTGGATATTTAATGTAATAGATTAATATTCATTGAATATCATTATTGTGCTTATTTTTTTGTACTCATTTATATTTTGATTAAATATTAGCACGTGAATTCCATATTTGCTTCCTGTATTCAACCTCAGACTTCAGTTTAGATTTTGAGTTATAAATTATATCTATTGATTGAGCTATTTAGGAGACTTTGCTATAACGAAATGACTTTAAAAACTCTTGTCTGGCCCTTTCAACACCCCCTCCCTGACCTGCCGCCCTTCCTCCCTAAGGCACCGCCCCCTCCTTGGCCCCCCTTCCTCGCACCACCCACCTCCTCAGCCCCCCTCCCTTGCCCCTGCACCCTCTTCTCCTCCACTACCCCTCGCAGCCAACCCCTACATCGCCCCCCACTCCTTGCTTGCCCCTCACCGCCGCCCACCGTAGCCAACCCCTGCGCTCTACCCTCCTCCATCGCCCCCTCCTCCTCCCCAAGCCACCCCACCTCATCTGCCACCTCCCCCTAAACCCTTTCCATTCATTTTTTTATTTTCTAAAATTTATATTTATTAAAATTTGATCTTAATTATGTTTGATTAGTAACATTCAATTTAGGTTAACCCATCATCGGATACGCCATCATCGATTCTCAAGTTTTATTGAGGTATCAATGTAACATTTTTAAATTAATTATGTTTTGAATGTGAATGATTATGGGGTTTACCCACTTAATGATGTGAAATTATATATGCATGTATGTGGTGATTGTGGGGTGTACCCTCTTAATTATGTAAAATTATGTTATTTTTGTGAATGAATATATGTGAGGTGTACCCATGTAATTATGAATGTTCTGTTTTTTCATTTGTGAATGAATGTGATGTATCAACTTAATTTGTAAATGTTTATATGATTAATTATGCGTTTTATGAATTTATTGATAAACACACTTGCATAAATCTAGATGCACTTGATGCCAAACAATAGTTATTCTAACCCCTAAGTTACAAGTTTTGGGAGGGGATAATCGTGTTAAAATACTTGCCCGTCAACACTTATAATCATGTTATACAGACAATGAAGAGTGTGTGCATACCTCACTTACATGCATGAAGTTTTGTCTTTATAGCATGCCATAAGAGTTATCATCCTTTGTTCAGAGAAGTTCTGAACAAAGGGGGGGCTCTTGAAGATTTGATCACAACTTCAAGTTTTAATATATAATTTCCTTGAAGAATGCGAAGGATAACCAAAATCCAATTGGGGTGGACTTGACATTGGATATGGTGATCACCTCCATGGACATCACCGGGATGGGGGCGAAGGCAACTCTGCTTGTTTTTAACAATTAGGTGGGCTTCTCTAGAGGGAATGTGGAATCCATCTGCAGTGTGGGCCACTCGACCAAGATGGGGAGGCATAAGGAAGAAGGGTTTGTTGGCGAGAAAGGTGAGTACTGAGATCCTGCCACTACTTTGCTCTTTATGTTTCTACTACTAAAAGGTAAAGTAGTTAAATAGTTGGTAGGTAGGTACGAATGAAATAAGACAAGTCATTGGTATTTGCTTTTTCAAAACAAGTAATTTGGTATTGCTGGACTATATTGTATGTTTGGCGAAGTTAATGACAATGACGGTCACCTGTCCGTCTCATGGTGGGTTTATTTTTTTGGTAGATCTTGGTGTTTGTGGTTAAACACCAAAGGGATGGAAGGATGGGCACTAGTCACGGTCTTAAGAATGGCAAGAGTGCATCTGGTTAAATGAGTTGCTGAAGGCCTACTAGGGTTTTAGATGAAGTGCAATATCATCCCATAATCCGATCTTCAAAGTAATTATGGCAAGCTTGGCAGTGTTCATTTGGGCCTACAAAACTTGGAAGACTTGGACATTTGTCCTTCTCACTGGGGGCTTTGGAGATTATCAAATGATCAAGGTGACTATTTGGGAAAAATGGATGAGAAAATATATGAGAGGACCCTATAATAGAATTTGTGTCCCTTCAACTCGAAGTTCTTAACATGTAACTTTAAATTATTTAGTATCTTTTATATTTACTTAATTTTACGTGAGTACGCATGACAGTGCTCAATTGGATCGTCTTGAAGTCTATGAGATCAATCATAGCAAGGTTACGGAGGGCAAGAGCACATGGATTAATGAGACCTACCAAGCCAAGCATGTAAGTTATTCCTTTTTAATTATTTAAATTTAACTTTCATTTTAGTCAAACATATGACTTACATAAAAATTTAATTAGGGAGAAATGTACGACTTGGTCCAGCCACCTCCGCCATTAGATGGAAACTCTGCGACCCAGCAACCTCCTATGACACCTGAGGAGGCTTTTCGGATAGTCATGCCTCCAGAACATGGTGGATTTGTTCGTAGTGGAGGTCAGAGTCAAACGCTCACCACTTGGTATAAACGAAAGGGATTGTCTGGTGTGTCTTCTGCTGAGGTAGAGCAGCTGAGGTTGTAGCTACAGCAGACTCAAACTCATATGAATGACGTGACAAGAGAGCTGTGATCTACTAGAGATGAGATCCGCTAGCAGAGACTAGATTTCAAGGAGCAGATGGCACAGCAACAAGTGAAATGGGTGGAGATGATGACTATAATTCGAGGTGGAGGTGGACCTGATCACAACAGCTTCCATTATCCTGCACGTCGTGGGCCAAATGACGATTTTGGTACAGGAGGTGCTAGTCATGGTATTAGTGTTGGAGTTTAGCTTGCGCCTTTTCTTTATATTTCTTATTCTTATTTAGGTAATGTTTAGGGTTTATTTATGTAATGTTACTCTTTTGTAAACATTCTTTAAGTTAATTTGTATTAATGTAAATTATTTCTTATTATATTTATTTTATTGAATGCTATATATGTGTTATTGGATGTTATGTAGGTTAATTTAAATGTTACCTTTAATTATCATTGGTAAAATCCAATTAATTAAAAAAAATTATATTTGGTGATGGTTATTCTAATAACCATCACCAATAACCTTTTGCAACAATTTTAGAACTGTCGTGAAAAAGTCAGCAAAATAACTCCCTCCTAACAACCTATTTTTCGCGATAGTTACATAACTGTGGCAAATTTTTATTTAGTGATAGTTATTAGAATAACCATCTCCAATAATGAATTGGCGATGGTTATTAAAGAACCGTCACAAAAGGAAGATAATCTCAATAGATAGGGTCAGTACTATTAGCGATGGTTAGTATTAATAACCATCGCAAAAGACTATTCAATATGCAACCTTCCACGACGCCAAATTGAGACGGTTTTGTTACTTTTGCCAAAAGTAGTTTTTCTTGTAGTGATATTTATACAAATGATACATGATTCAACCCGGGATGATCTTTTATGAGAATACAGTGAATTGTGGAGACTATATAATATCGAATATCTACAGTGTTTGACAAATCCACCACTTTGGGAAATACACCAGAGTCTCATTGAGAAATGTGGTATATGCTAAATATATTACAACAAGCCATTGATCAGAAATACCCACATCAACATACAGAAAATTGATGAGACATCTTGGAGCAATGTTAAATATCAATATGATTTCCTAGAGCCTGAGTTCAAAAGTAGAGGTTGTTGTGGACCCCCAACCTAAATGGAATCAGATTCAAACTTTATGTAGAATGACATATCGGATCAAAATGTGGGTTAGGGGGATCTAGTTGCAAGTGTCCCGATTATGAACTAGCTGTGGAGAGCCACGAAGCTGGTCCATCATGCCTTGATTTACCAAACACTTGTGATGAGTTTGAGTCAGAGCCTCTCGAGGATGTAATTCCCGCACCTTATCCTATTAAGGTAATCCTCGAGAGTGATTCTAACATCACAATAGAACCAAGTCCAGATTCTAGTGACCCAATTCCTACCCCTGACCCAGAATCTAGACCTGAGCCTATTTGGGATGGTCATGAGGCCTAATGTGATAAGAACTAGATTTTAGATCTGAATTTTGATTTCAAGCCTATATTTGATGATTATACCTCTCCAAACTCCTCAGAGGAACGAATTGATTTCTCGAATATCACACCAATTTATGACATAGAATCAGAGGAGTTGGAAGAGTTGGGATTTAAATGGATCTACCCTAGATGCCTAGAACCTGGGCCTATGCCTAATAAGGACACCTCTTTGAGCTTGGAATTTGAGACTAAGTTAGACCAAAGTCAGGTTTTTGATTCCATGCATCATGATTTCTTTAGTGGTGGAAATCTCGATCTGGAATCAGGCTTAGTAGTTGATTGTCGCAAATTCTCCAATGATTTCGAATCATACTTTGATTTTGAAGAACCATAGTTTCCAAATGATTATGAGATAGTTTACAACCTCAGCATTCATGACCTATTCTTTGATTCTAACTCTGAGGTCTCTGATCCTAAGATCATTGATTCAAATTCATATTCAATTGAACTAGAAACATTTTGCTATGATCTACAGGAATCAGAAATAATAATTGTTGAGAGTGTCTGCAATACAGAGTTTGAATCTTTCACTGACTCATATTTCCTTGATCCTATAAGCACTCTACAAGCATTTACATTTGATTGGGGTGAACACCATGAAAAGGACTCTCTAGATGAACTGATCTTCGAATCATTTCTTGAGGAGTCCATATCGTAGCCAGATATCAAAGTAACCACACCTCATACAGAGCCTTTCAAAACCCAATCCCAACCTCGACTGACCACTGGAATCAATTTTTTATTCGATTGCATATGATTCACCTCCATCTTTTGATCGGGAATCAAAAATTTGTTGAAACCTTGTTCCACATCTTGTTTTGGTGTTAACAAAATTATGGATTAATGTTTGCAATTGAGTGTTTTTCAGATTTAGGAAAACATTGAACTATGGCAAGGAGGCATGATGATGTGGAGGAGAAGATCATGACATGGAGGAAAGATGATGAGGAGGAGAAGATCATCTTCGACCTTTGGAATTTGTTTAGATTATATTTTTATAGAATGTATGCCTCTTAACAACGAATCAACTTAGATCATAAAAATAATTAGAGATAAACTAAGATTTATACTACGATCATTTTCAAAGAACATAATTAATTAGTAATACACTTAAAAGAGGTACTTGTAAGCAAGTACCGGTACTATTCATCAGTACCGGTATATGCAAGGCACAGGTTTGAGCCTATGTCTCAAACTGTGAATAATAAGTGCCGGTACTAATCAAGAGTACGGGTACCTAATGGTCACAATTTGAAGACTCAGTTCTAGCCAAGAGCTTACAAGTACCAGTACCCATGATGAGTACCAGTACAGGTAGGTCATAGTGACTTGTGAGTCTCAAACCTGGGAGTTACAAGTACCGGCACCCATGATGAGTACTGGTACTAGGACTCTTGTGTACGGGCTGCAGAAAAACTGTAAGCAACTAGTAGTGGTACTTGTACTTCAGTACCGGTACTAGTTAGTCGTTGGCTAAAAATTGAATGGCTAGAAAATTAACTTTGGCAATATGAACGTTGGAATTTAAACCCCAACATCTATTAGACAAATCCTTGAGGTCTTATCTCTATAAATAAACCCTTGGACCCTTAGTTTGCACATAGAAAAATATAAGGGAAAATTCTAGATCTTTGAATTCCAAATTTCCACCATATTCTCAAGAGAAGAAATAGTTTGATCCAATTAACAGGCATATTTTGTCCTTCTCTGATCCCACTAGTAGGATTACTACATCTGTCACAGATCCATTATCATTTGAGGACCCCTACTTTAATCAGGTTGAGCTGATTCAGCCAAACCCTAGATTCGTATTTCCACATATTTTTGAGCCATAAAGCATCTGGTGGGCTCCATACCTATTGATTCATATCTATCAACCCACCAGAATGATTGGGTTTGGTCTACATCATGATCCTATTGATTTGAAAAAGCACCTGGTTACAAGCACCTTGATGAGTTGTCTGGTTGGACTAACCAGACAACTCATCAAGGTGCTTGCTCTACAAAATTCCTCCAATCTGACCACACCTTCTACTCAACTAAAGGCATTGAATTTAACACTTAATGAAAGGTAACCCATCATTCCAAAACCCAAGACTCTTCTGATCATCCTTTTGAGCTACACTCTTATTGCACTTTAGGATTCAACTTTAGAACAACTGACTTCACCCTTGGTACTTGTATCAGAGCTTTAAATCATCCGCAACAGTCATTTCATCCTTTTCACCCACCATTTGACCATGTTCTAATCCTTGAACCAAGTTGATTTCGTACCCACCTAGTTTACAATGAGGACATTGCAAAACATAGGCATGGGGGGTGTTAAAGTGCAAAATAAAGGTAAATTCAATTCTCTGAGGGGTTTTCACAAAAATACATATTGAGAAAAAAAATGGAGAAAGGGGAGGAAAATGTTGAGAAATGATTGAAAATCTTTCTTGAGGAGGAAACACAAAATGTCAAAATGGAGCAAAAATAGAAACAAAATCAATAGTCCTAGCAATTGAATAACGGATCTACTTAAGTTCTAGACCAAATCAAAATAAGGATTAAGTCCTGAAGTGTTAGAGTCAAGGAGATTAGTGACGAGTACTGACCTTAGGCCTCGTGGGCTTATTCAAGGGCTGAAACACTCACGAATTTGTTAAGATCCAGATTAATCCTCAAGAGGTTGAGGAAAGTACAAAGCTGATGTATTAAATCCTAGGCTCAGGGATTATTCGACCTAATTGCCTACCCTTTGGTTTGTAGGACTTGGTAACTTAAGCACCCAAAATTCACACACCAATCTGGTTTAGTGAGCTTAATGAAGAAATAATGCCAAAAGTGCTATATTATGAAAAGTCATTCTAAACATCTAGCTTAGGAGTGGCTTGAAGACACAAGTTGATTGGACGAGTTCCGAGTGTGGAGAGGTGGAATGAAAAATACTCCCCTCGAAGATGTGTAATAACATATCGTTTCAACGGTGCTTGTCTCCTAGGATATCTAAATATCCTACCGGGGGCATGTAAACACCTTGTACTAGTTCAGGTGCCATGAACGGGATTATTCTGAAATGTTGATTGCTAGGGCCTAAATTTAGCTACAGAATGCCATGGGTGGCACTATCCTGAAGTGTCGAAAGCTAGGGTTCTAGGGGTTGCCATGGGCGGTGCTATCCTGAAGCATTGAAAGCCAGGTACCCTTTAAGGATTGATGGTGGGGACAAGAAATCCGATACAGATCGTGTTTATCCAAGGATGGATTTAGGGAAATATAAAAAGAAAAGAGAGAAAACTCTCAAAACGAAAAAATCTTTCTCTATCTCTTTCTTATTAAAATGCACTGGTAAACTTAACCTGGACTCGATACACCTACGCACGAGTGCTTTAACCGTTGGGGTTAATGAACCTCTGGGTAGTTTTTGCAGGCCTTAGAAACTTTCACGGTAGACTCAAGGCTAAAGCTGGTCGGGTCTGGATCTTGGCTGGTACTTGAGTACCTCTAGGCCTATTATTGGTATTTTGATCTAATTTCTAGGGAAGAGGCATAAATCAGGCATCTGAAAATCAGATCATGGTCTAGAGATATAGTTCTTTCTATGAGATTTTACAGGGACCTGCAAAAGTTAGGCATGGGGGTATGATGGTAACACCATCATTCACCATAGTTGGCTTGAATTAGTTAGAATCAAGAGAGAAATGCTCCTGAATGATTGCCTGAGGACAGTAATTCACTCAGATCTGTTTTGAGGAGAGAATAATAAAACATGGCTAAACCTATAGTTGTAACATCACATCTCAAATGAAGAATAATCATGGGATCACCTAGGGGTTAATTGAAGGTTAATTGAGCACTAAAGGCTAAAAATTGGGTCCACACTAACAGAAATAGGGTTTCATGCATTTCAAGGGCAAAAATAACACCCAAAACCCTAATTATCAGCCCTGCTTGAATTGAATAGGTTCTAGTTAGAATAAAACTTATCTAAATATCTTAAAATTCATAGAAAAATATTCTAAGAGGTTTGGTACCCTTTTTCTGACCATCTAAACCTATGTTGACCTAAAACAAACTTTTAGATGAGATTTTACCCTAGTTTGGGCTTTATGTAAATTACCCAGTCAAATGTGGTCAAACTAAAAGCTAAGTTCACCATTAGATTACTTGGATCCAAATTAAGTTAACACCAAAATTTGGGCCCAATCGGAGCCCATCTTGACCTAGTTTGCAATTTAGTCCCTTAAATCTCTATTTCCTACATTAAGCCCTTAACTTCCAAATTATTACGTTCAGGACCCTATCTTTTGCCATCTTCTTCGTATAAATGCCCTTGATTGCACAACAATCATAGGTCTTAATTGACCTAAATTAAGGTCAAACTTAGCATAAGTTAGGAAAATTCATGCATGCAAAAGTATTATCTGCATCTTTACTGCTTTCCCTTAGTTATGCATAAAATAATGTTATAGTGTGCTGATTAAGTGCATTATGTCAATTGCAGGCAATAAGCAGATCTGGAGCTGGATCTGAAGATGGATCAGGAATAATGGGAGTTGCAGCAGAGGTGGAGTAGAAGACTTAGACTAGATGTAGTAGATAATAATTTAAGGGAATTAAGGTATGCTACTTTATTAAGTAGGAATAAAGTAGTAAAATGTGAAGAGCTTAGGTTCATCCTAGCCCTAGGATAGCCTAGAGACTTCCCCAGGCCTTAGCCACCCTTAGATTAGGTCACCGCATCATAGGAAACCTTAAAACCCTAATTCCAACCTTTATCTGGACATCCAGATGAATTATAGGACATCCAGAACCCTTAGCCAACTCCTGCACACCTTAAACCTACTTCTGCAGTGTTATTGGACGTCCAGACACTTTGTCAGACGTCCAATTTCTACAGAATACCCAAGACAGAACCTTGAATTCTTCCAACCTCTGATTGGACGTCCAGACAACAAGTCTGGACTTCTGATTTTTTAGTATAAGGTGTCTGATTCCATTTTTAGATGTCTAGAACTATTCTTCAGTTCCTGTTTTGAGATTCAAGCCTTGATCTTGGATCTCTAGCTCCCTAAACCCAATTCCAACCCCATACAAACCTAAGTTAAGGTACCCTAACCCTAGTACACCACCTCTAGACCTCCCCAAGAACCTAATTAGGTCTTCACCAAACCTAATTAGGTCTTCACCAAACCTAATTGACTTAGATCATAGTCAATTACCATTACCTAAGTCAATTGGACTCATAGGGTCCAATTAAGCCCAAATCTCAACCCACACAAGTCCAATTGGACTTAGTGAGAGTCCAATTAACCTAAGTCCAACCTAATTGAGTTATTTCACTCTCAATGAGGTTCACACTCATTCAATTAAACTTGGGTTAAGTTTAATTGCAATTCCTCCTTAGCAATTAGGGTTTGCAATCCTAATTTAAGGGCTACACCTACCTAAACCCTTTAGGACCTAACCTAGACCACTTAGCCACCTAGGGCACGGCCACACACTCGCACACACACACATTCACACACACACACCCATCTAGAGTTCTCTAGAACTCTCTTCAAGTGGCACCACTCTTGGTTGCCAAATTTAGTAACCAAGAGTCATTCAATTCTTAGATCCACTTTTTATGGATCTAAGAACTACCCTCTCTCTCCATGGCCGGCCACTCATGGGACTCTCTCTAGAGAGTTCCACACTTCTCTAGAGAGACTCTCTTAGGTCTATAAAAGGACCTAAGGGGTGGCCATTTGCATCCATCCCATTCTTGGCACCCATTCATCTAGGTTAGCTACATCTCCACCTCCACTCTACCTCCACGAGGAGCACCACCATGGAAGCCACCATCTCCACTCCAGGATGCTGGATCATCTCTTCAACCTCTCTCCAAGGGCCAACCTAAGCACCATTGGCCGCCCCTCCTCCTCTCAACCATTCAAAGGACATCAGAGCCCACCTCTGAATGCCCTTCTTTTCTGCTAGACTAGTAACTTAGCTCTTCGTAGTTTTATTGCTTTCATTAACTGCTTAGTAGTGTAGCTCTTATTCCCCCCAATGATGCATGCAAAATCCCCCCATAAATTCCTGTATGCGATCATTTTCTGCTCGCTAGATGTGTTTTTAAAGCTTTCCTTTACAAGCTTTCGTTTACAAGCTTTCCTCTACATTCCATGTTGCAAACATCCTCTGAATGAATGAATAAAAGATATATCTTTTATATACATGTCTCTATGTTGGAAATCACCACGAGCTTATCGGTTGCAATCTAATTTGTGTGATTTAAGTTGCTTGTCTTTCATTTATATATATTTTGCAGCAAGCATGTCGATTCCGGAAAATATAGAAGATCTAATTATAAATGCATTTTCCGTAAACAGCCACCACGTAACTAGAATTATGCGCAGCGAAACTCATACTTCACTTTTGTTATCTATTTAATACACGCGCACGTAATCAGAATTCATAATAAAAGTGGCGAAACTCTAATCCGAAGATTGAAAACCGACGTGCAATTCTAAATAAAGTAGAGCGATAAAGGATCAATTTCAGAATTGAACAAGCACCTCCAAGAGATGAACGACCAGGACTCAAAGTCTCATTATCTTTATGAATATTTTTGTTTGATCGTATTGGGTACTATACTACGACGCTTTTCCTATCAAAACGCACTCTACGACTATCAAACAAACGATGCCATTGCCGAGGAGGCAACGTCATTTTTTTTATTTTGACCTTTTAAACTATCACTGACAAATCTTCCTCTACTTTATTTTTGGATGTGCAGGACAACACAGGAAAAACGGGATCTGCGCATATATCGAGCACGGAAAAGAAATCAGGTGAACATCTCTTCCTAAACTAGGTTTTCTTTTGAACCCTAGGATTAGATTTGCTTCCAGCAATTTCTTTTGAAAAAAAAAAATTATTCATTTTCGTGAAAAAGAAAAAAGAAATAAAATATATATATATATTTCAAGAAATTTAGATTAGGCTTCATTTTGAATCCTAGGTTAGTTTGAAAAAGCAAAATATATATATATAATCCCTTAAAAAATCCTTTTAAAAAAAAAATTTGCAAAAGTGTTTGAAAAAAGAAAAAAATATATTTTTGGTGAAATGTTTGGATTTCAAACTCAAACACCTTTTAAAATCTTCTCCACCATTCTCTGATTTTCGACCAGATTTCAAAGTCTGTCATAAAAAATTGATTGCCGAAAAGCTAGTGAACAAAAAAATATGAAATTTAGGTTACATCTTCATTTTCAAACCGTCTTTCAAATGGAACCATTCTTTTAAAAAATTCCAAGTATAAAATTTTAAAAAATTCACGAAGTACAAGGGGGTCAGACTGACCCAGATTCAAGATTTTTCAAATTTCAAAAAGTAATTCCGAGCAATCCGTGAATCTGTTTTAACTAAAAATGGTGGGGTTTGAAAGCTGATCTCATTGGCTTTATTTTCAATATTTGTCCTAAATTTTTGAAAGTCATTTGATATTGTTTCGAAGCAAAAATTGACCAGAGGTCAAAATTCCAACTATGACCCCCTGACATTCAAAAATCTCTAGAAATTTGGTTGAAATAGTAAAAATTACAAAACAATATTCTCTGAAAAGATAATTGAAAAAGGAATCTACTCGCAAAATTTCAAGTTAATTGGATTCCCATTTTTGCTAGAGATTTGATTGTAATTTTTGTGGTCTGCTGAAGAAGAAAAAAAAAAACAAAAGAACAAAACCCCAGAATTGCATGAACCCTAGGTTACACCTTTAGGCTTACAACTTAGAGACCACATTTGGGCTAACCTAGACTTAATCAAGTCTAGTACTTAGCTGGTGAGCTTGGCTTGGTCACCTTGTGGGCCACTCACCAAAAAACCCCAACAAAAGAAAAATGGGCTAAAAAAATCAAGTCTAAAACACGAAATAACCCCGAATTCGTTGTCGTACTACTGGGTGCTTTCAACCTCTTGCCTGCGTTAGCCAAGAGGCGGGAATCCCTTTCAGTCGATTGTACAATGAATTTTCTTCAGGAATTAGAACTTAAAATGAAAAATCTGGTTACAAGATTCATAAGGACCATCTGATTGACAGGGCCTTAGCCTTGTTTGGCTTACACCAACCCAGGGGTTGAGTGGTGTATGCAAGGAAGGTGGTCACTTAGACCTCAATTGGTTGGACCTTGGGAACCACTCCCAAGGAGGCCGGTCACCTCACTAGGACCATCTTCTCCCCCCACTTCTTCTAACTCCCATAGCCACAATGGCTAATCCTGGACCTGGACCTAGACTGGGTTAGGATATTGATAATCTGGACCCAATGGCTCGTCTGGAAGCCTGGGTGGTTGAATTTGAGGAGCGGCATCGGCAGAGCATGGACTGCATTTTGACGGTGCTTGATAGGTGATGAGTCCATTTTAATGGACTATTGTTATGCCTAAGTAATTCTATTCTAACATTTTATGTTTGTTAATAACCACATTAGGTCATTAAAGGATTGCATGCATCATTATTTAATTTTAAATTTATTCTATTGCTTATTATGTAATTATTTTATATTTCATGTAGGTCTCACACACAACGCACCCTTTGCATCTCCTCTACTTAATCCACTCCATCAGGCTAATAATCGGGAAAGTGAGAGAGGAGGATCAATTTTGGAAAAGTACAAGGGGGTGAAATAAATTTCCCCCAACAAATGACTGGCCTCAACTAAGCCTTCCTCAACCTCCGGCCAGCCTCAACAGACCCAAAACAGTCGTCGGCCAATTTTAGTAAGGGATTTCAAAATCCCTTGACTTGCGCTGGGGAGGAGATAAAGGAGTGGATCTGAGGGGCTTGGCAAAGAGGACCATCGGGAAAAAGATCCTGCATGCATTGTGAAGAAGGCGTGCATTGTGTGCGCCTCCACCCCAAAATCCACACAGCAGCGGCACATTCCATCCTCTCCCATCGCCACCATCCTCCCACCGCAGCCCCTACAAGTGCACGCACCGCCTTCACCGCATACATTGCAAGCACGCCACTGCTACAACCTTTGTGCACCCTGCAAGCGCACCTCCAGCATGCAGCACCCTACCCACACCCACGTGTGGCTAAGATCGCCCGCAGGCAATCGCACGCCCGCAGGCAGCTGTACACGTGCAGGCTCTTGTGCATGCGCCATAGCACAGCCACGCACTATTCGTCTCCTTTGTCTTCCTTCCATGCCTCCATTGTTTGCAGCAAGGAACCCAACGCACCGGTAGGAAGCATGCCCACAGTAGCACGCCCACAGGCAGCCACGCACTTGCAAGCAGTGCAGCACCCTCGCACGTCCTTGTGAGTGCGCAATCGTGCAGCCACGTGCGCCCGTGCGCACAGCCACAGCAGCCCACGCAGCCACCTGCCGTCATCAGGCCGGCATCCTCCTCCACCATCCGGCCACGTCCAACCACCTCTAGCCACCGTGTCACGACCATCGCGAAGCACTCATCGAGGCGCACTATCCCGTCGACTCTCACCGCCAACCACGCACAGTCGTTCAAGCGAGGAAGAGAGAGGAGAAATCCTCTATTTTTACTTCAATTAAAAATTACATTACATGCCATTGTCACTTTAATTTTTTCATTTTATTCAGGCCACATTGCATGATGCACCTATAATTTCGTGAATTTATTTAACTTGTGTTATGTGCATCAATCAACATTGAAATTCAAATCAGATTTGCATGCAAGTCAAATTTACATGATATGCCACTACACATGCATCATATACATACTTTAGGGAGCTTGATTTCTGATGTGAAAATTGTATAAATACCCTTGAACTTCTAAGGAAATTGCAAGCTCCATTTAGAGTAGCATATTCCTCGCATTGAACTTGCAAAGTTGTCTGCAAACATTATAATCCTCTACTCGTGAATTTATTGGTTCTATTCCTCCCTATGGATGCGACATTTTTATTGTGGTTAAATTTGATATTTATTTTAATTTTTGATTGAGATTTTCCACCACATAAAACACGACGACATATCAATTTATTGCTGTCATCTTCATAAATAAGTGAAAATCTATCCGTCAAATGGCACCATTGCCGGGGAGGCAATAGGCACAATAGATTCACTTTATTATTTTTGAGTATTCTGAGTTGCGCAATTATCTGATCATTCTTTATCTTATTGTGCGAGGAATCTGACAGGGCGATAGGCACAACAGAGCAGCGACATCAACCTCGAGCTAAGCCACACCAGGAAAAGACGTAGGAGACCTGGATCCCACCTTCACAGGGGATTCTTCGTCATCACAAAATTTGTTTCTATCTTCTCACCCTTGTAGTAATCAGGGCTGAATTTTTGGGGGTCTGTCCTCACATTCTTTAGCTACTAGGGTTTACATTTTTCTACATGCATGATTCCATTTTCTGCTTGCTTGCCTTTAAAACCAACAAAAGAAAATATCAAACTGCCTATTTAGGAGTTGCATGCCCTTAGGTGTGCGCAATTAGGGGTGATTGAGCAGCACATTAGATCTTATTATTGCATTGCAGGTATATTAGCAGGAAGATTGCCAGAGACAGGTACACCTTTCTAACTTTTGCATTCAACTCCTGTTCACGCATTTGCATTCAAATTAAAATTCAAGACCACCAAGTTGTTTGAATTTACTAATTCAGTGGTTTCCTAACTAAAAGTGGGACTGATAATCAGATTCGACCTTAAAATCAATTCACATTTGATCTGATTCTAAGGGACTTGTCTGCGTTTTAAAAAATAAAAATAAAAAGATTTGCAATGTGATGCACATTTGTGACCCTGAGCACGCACATTAGGCACCGCACTAAGGCTCAATCCCTTAAGGCTATAGGCACCGATCTCTTTATCGGTGCAAACCCTCCTATTGTACTTTGTGGTGGTGGTGGCACTATCTTTCGACCAAGTGATTTGATACTTCACAGAGGGGGACACCCCATAAAGGAACAAAAGGGTAGTTAAGGGGCACCGCATATGCATCGCCTTAAAGGAAGGGTTTGCCCTACTTGCATCCCTTTGTTCGTCCTTGGAGTAACTTCTCACTTGATCACCTGGGAGTATCATCCAAGCAAAGTATAAGTCTTAGTGCACTCGAAGGTTGAATTAAGGCACGTAATTGCAGTGAAAAACTTATTTGGCCATTTATATCAACCAATTCTACCTCCGCAACAAAGAAGGTTAAGATTTCAAGTCATCACCCCTCTTATACTACTTACTTGGGAATGGAGGGATAAGCCTTGACCTTTTGACTTATCTTTGGAGTGGAGGTTTCACTTACTCAATCAATAAGAACCTGAATTGTGATTGATATTGTATGCTTGGTAGACGCTCTCTTGAGGGTAGTCTAGTGTTTGATCCTGAACCTGAGAGAATTCTTAGGAGAGCTCACCTAGGAGAGAAAAGAGAAGGCATGGTTGATCAAGGAGTAAATCAACAAAGGACCCTAAGGGACTATTTTATTCCAACTAACCAACCCGCACAAGCATTGAGACGACCGGTAGGGGATAATCTATATGAGATCAAGAGTAGTACCATATCTTTGTTGCCCTCCTTTTATGGTACTACTAAGGAGAACCCCTACCAGCATTTGGAGGAATTCACTGAGGTCTGTTCCATGGTGAAGCTCTAGGGCTTTACTAATGAAGCCCTGATGAGGACTCGATTTCCATTCTCCCTAAAGGATAAGACCAAGCACTGTTAGCATACCTTCGATGCAAGGGTAAATGATTGGGCAACCCTTAAGGGAGAATTTTTGAAAAAGTATTTTCCTATGAGCAAGACCAACCATTACAGAAGAGAGATTATGGGTTTTACTCAATAGGAAGGGGAGCAATTTCATGAGACTTAGGAGTGCTTTAATGACATTCTTAGGTTATGCCCCCACCATCAGGTGCCAAGATGGCAGTTGGTCGAAAGGTTCTATAACGGATTATCTGAAAGGCATAGGCAAACCATTGATGTAGCCTGTGCAGGAACCTTCATGACTAGAACTGAGGATGAAGCCTAGGCATTATTTGAAACATTAAGCGACAACTCCATACATTTGTCCTCTGCCTATCAAGAAAGAAAACCATCAATCTTGCAGAGGAAGATAGAGGTCCATGAAGCTGGGACTTCTCAGGATTTGGCTTATCAGATTCAATTATTGAACAAAAACTTTGATAGGCTTTTAGCAAACCCTAGCATGAATTCGTAAGCAGCCTCTATCTTTCAGGCTTCAAGAGAATGCTCCATTTGCCAAAGCACAACGCATGCCACTGCGGAGTGCCATCAGGAAAATCAATTCCTTGAGTTGATTTAGGCCAACTTGAATGCAGCCCAAGGTTTCCGCCCTCCTCCTCGCAATAACCCTTATTCCAATACCTATAATCCAGGGTGGCGGAACCATCCAAACTTCTCTTGGAAGCAAGGTGATGCTTCTAACTCAGAGAATACAAGACCCTTACCTCCCCAACCCATATACCAACCATCTTATGAATACCCTCCTCAGAATAAGCCCTCTGAGATGGATGAACTTAAAGCCATGATGAAAGCAATGCAAGAGCATCAGAATATGGTCATCCAATCTAAAAATAAGATGATTACTGATATGCAATCCCAAATTGGTCATCTTACTGAGGTAGTTAGGCAATGTGATCCAGGGAAGCTGCCTAGCTCTTCTGAGGAGAACCCTAAGGGCAAGGGGGTCATATTTAGGGAGCACGCCCAAGCGGTGACCGTGTTGAGGAGTGGAAAGAAGATTGACAAGCCTAATAACACTCCTACGGTTACATCTCAGAATTCCCCTTCTACACCTAACCCGACTTCCATCTCCATCGAGGAAGAGCCACATTTCTCTCCCACGCACAAAATCATCCACAATGAGGATGTCGTCCTTCCACCACCCCTTTCCCGCCATGACGACCCCTCTACCTAGAAGTCGAGGGTGCCCTATCCAGAGCGCCTATCTACTCCTGGGGAATCTTCTGTTGGCTCGCTTGGACCCAAGGATAGGATGGAGGAGATTATGGACACTTTTAGGCAAGTCCAGGTTAACTTGCCTTTGTTGGAAGCTATTAAACAGATCATGTCCTATGCCAAGTTTCTGAAGGACCTATGCACCCAAAAGCGTCGATCTAGGAAACAGGCCCAAACCAAGGTCATCCTGCCTGACCATGTTAACTCGGTTCTCCAACATGGAACACCCCCTAAAATGAAAGACACAAGGGCCTCGTATATTTCAATGGTTATAGGTAACCAACACATTGATGAGGCTCTGCTTGATCTGGGTGCGGGGGTGAACATTTTACCGAGCTCTGTCTACGACCTTTTGGGAGGAGGCAAGCTAAAGCCTAGTCCAGTAATCCTCCTGGTCGCGAACAGATCACTTAAAACACCATGGGGATTGTTGGAAGATGTCCTTGTGAGAGTGGAGGACTTCTTCTTCCCTATTGACATTCTAGTGCTTAATACTGACCCATTAAATAAGCCCACAAAGCCATCCATTATTCTAGGATGCCCCTTCATGGCCACAGCCAATGCCTCTATCAATTGTAGATCTTGGGCACTTAAAATGGGCTTCGGGAATAAGAAGATCTAATTGAATATTTTTGATACTTACAAGCAATCCAGATTTGAAGATTGTTCTCAGATTAAGGTCGTTGATGAAATAATTGAAGAGACTACTCTAGCACTCTTATGTAGAGATCCCCTTCAAAAGGTCATATCTAAGGACCATCTCCTGATTATTAAAGAAACTGAAAGGGAAATGCCCAAATTAGAAGAGTTGCTGGGGATACACACTGAGTCGCTGTCCCCACCCTGGATTGTAAAGGTCGATCCGCTACCTGAGGCGGGGACATCTCAACTTAAACCCTCAATCCAAAAGGCTCCTGAGTTGGAGTTGAAACCCCTCCCGAGCACATTGAAATATACTTTCCTTGGCCCTAATAACATGCTCCCCATTATTATCTCATCTGCATTATCTAAATTGCAGGAGGGAGCTCTGCTTGAGTGTTTACAAAGGCACAAGGAAGCAATTGCCTAGTCAATTGTTGATATTAAGGGTGTTGATCCCTCTCTTTGCATGCATCATATATACATGGACGAGTCCGTGAAACCTTTCCGAGACATGCAGAGAAGGCTCAACCCAAATATGTGGGAGGTTGCTAAAAAGGAGATTCTGAAATGGCTGGATGCAGGGATTATCTATCCCATTTCAGATAGTAAATGGGTCAGTCCTATTCATGTAGTACCCAAAAAGGCAAGAATCATTGTGGACGAGAATGACCAAGGAGAGCTGGTGACCACTAGACCCTCAATTGGTTGGACGGTCTACCTTGATTACTGCCATTTGAACACGGCTACCCAGAAAGACCATTTCCCGTTACTGTTTATTGATCAAATTTTGGAACGATTGGCGGGAAATAGGTACTTCTATTTTCTTGATAGGTACTCTGGGTATAATCAGATAGCCATTTTTCCTGACAATTAGGAGCATACCACCTTCACGAGTTCGTATGGCACATTTGCATTCCGCTGAATGCCATTCAGGTTATGTAATGCTCCTTCCACCTTCCAACATTGTATGATGGCTATCTTTTCTGATATGATCGACGAGTTCGTTGGAATTTTCATGGATGGCTTCTCCATTTATGGCTCATCGTTTGACCTATGCCTTTCGCACCTTGATAAAGTCTTAACTCGTTGCGAAGAGGCAAAGCTGGTGCTTAGTTGGGAGAAAAGCCACTTTATGGTCCAGTAGGGCATTGTGTTAGGGCATATAGTTTCCAAGAGAGGATTAGAGGTAGACACCACAAAAATTGATTCCATCTCTAAGCTTCCATTGCCCACCAATGTTCGTCAAGTTAGATCTTTCCTTGGCCATGCTGGATTTTATAGGCGCTTCATTAGAGATTTCAGTAAAATCTCTAAGCCACTCTGCGACATGTTAGCGAAGGATGTCTCTTTCAATTTTGATGATAGATGTGGCGAGGCTTTCCAAGTTTTAAAGAAATCCCTTATTACTGCTCTGATTCTCCAAGCACCAGATTGGACCCCCCCATTTGAGCTAATGTGCGATGCTTCTGATTTTGCAATGGGAGTGGTCTTAGGTCAAAGGGTTGATGGCAAACCTCATGTGCTGCATTATTCCAGCAAGGCCCTTACGAATCCTCAGCAAAACTACACGGTCACTGAAAAGGAACTTCTTGCTATAGTATTTGCTTTGGAAAAGTTTCGGTCTTATCTTTTGGGATAGAAGGTTGTGGTGTTCACTGATCATTCTGCCTTAAAGCATCTTCCTGCTAAAAAGGACACCAAACCTCGCCTAATTCGTTGGATTTTGCTGTTGGACCCTAGTTCCATCTCTCTTCTGTGTTTTGGTGTTAACAAAACCGTTTTAAAATCTAATATGTTTATGAAGTAATTATAGGTCAAAAGAATCTGTGGATGCAAGCAAAAAGATATGTTTATGAAGTAATTACAAGTCAAAAGAATTTACGGATGCAAGCAAAAAGATTGCACATGAAGGAAGAAGTTTTGAACACTTTAGTTTTTATTGTATCTTAGAATTTTTGTATGTCACCAAACAAGCAAAACATAATCTAGGTGTTAAAATCAAAGTAGAGATAACTAGGATACAGAATATCATTCATTTACTCAGTTCTGAACTCAAAATTGACTCTTTCAAAATAAAGTCACCTAGAGTAGATTGGATTCCTCTAAAAATTGATTTACACTAATGATCTTCAGTACTTGCTAGGCACAAGTTTGGACCTAAGTTCGAAACTGTGAACATCAAGTATTGGTACTCATCATGAGTACTAGTATCAAGTGGTCACAGTTTGTGCACTAGGTTTTTTCCTGGATCTTACAAGTACAGTACTCACCATGAGTACCGGTACATGTAGGTCACAGGACCCAAGTTTGTGTGTCACAAGTACCGGTACTCACAATGAGTACCGGTACACAGTGATTTGGTTGTACTAATTGTATGCAGTCAATACCAGTACCAATTATTCAATACTGGTACCAACAAACGGTTGTGACCAGTCTGAACGACTATTTTGCAATTAATCCTATTTCTAATGTTCCTAAAATACCCCTAACAGCTAGAATTCGTGGGAGAGGTGATTAGTGGCTTATATAAGCACTCTTTGAGTATTTTTTCATTTGATCATCTCAAAAATGAAAAATCATACTCTTGCCTACACCTTCGATCCTCAATTTTCAAGCTGAAAAAGAGCTTGGTTTGTTGCATACCTTTCAAGGCCTCTCACCATTTGCAACAAATCATCAAAGGCGATCACGTTTTTCTGTATTCATTCGTTTGTTTTACGCCTTAGTTTTCTTGTTAGATTTGTTTATACTTGTTGTAAGAAATATTCTTGTTGGAGACTTAGGAAATAGATGTAAGTTACTACTTACATTTTGCTTACACCTGTATCTTTATCACTTTTCATATCTTGTAATTGGGTTGAGGTAACTCGTTAATTACCTCTGATATTAGTAAATTGATTCCCTCTGAGTTGAGGGAATTGGGTTAAAAATCCTAAGTTAGGAGACTTAGGTAGTGGAGTACCCAAGTGAGGGGAACCACTATATATCTTGTGCCTTTTTTTTTGTGGTTTGTTTTGTCTTGCAATTTTTATTTCCCATACTATTCATCCCCCCTTCTAGTGTGCTTGTGATTTATAGATCCTACAGGTGGTTTCAGATTCAAGTTGCGAGAAGATGTGACAAATCGACTTGCAATGGCATCTTCAGTTAAGCGCACCGAAGGATAGTCATCCACTCATCCTCCCTTCTTTGATGGGACGGACTATGGATACTAGAAGAGGAGGATGCAAATCTTCCTCAAAGCCATGGATGAAGATTCGTGGACTCTCATTCAAGAGAGGTACATGGATCCGGAACCGTTGGAAGGAGTTGAATGGACAGCTGAGCAAAAGAAAAAGATTGCGGGAAATGCAAAGGCGATGAACGCACTCTATTGTGCATTATCAAGGGAAGAGTTCAACCAGATCTCCGCATGTGAGTCTGCCTACGAGATACGGAATACACTGCAAATCACCTATGAAGGTACGAGTAAGGTTAAAGAAACACATATTTCTATTCTAACAGAAAGCTATGAGTGTTTCAAGATGCAAAAAGGTGAAACAATCAAAGGGATGTACACAAGATTTGGAGAGATCGTGAATCCAATGAAGAATCTTGGAGTCAAGCTGAAGGAGGAGCAGCTTGTAAGGAAAATCTTAAGATCCCTTACAAGCGATTGGTCTCCAAAGACCACAGCCATCCAAGAGGAAAAAGATCTTTCTACTCTCTCCTTAGATGAGTTAATTGGAAGCCTCATGGCATAAGAAGTCTAGTTGGAAAATATGAAGAAGAATGAAGAAAAATCCATAAGCAAGAGAAAGGAGCTTTCTCTTCTAACGAGAAGATTCAGAAGATTCATCTGAAAACAAGGTAAGAAAGTCAATAAATTTTCAAATGACATTATTTGTTTTGAGTGCAAGATGAAGGGGCACGTATGAAAAGATTGCCCAATGATCAAGAAGAAGAAGGAAGAAAAGAAGGACAAAGAACTCGATCGAAAGAGAAAGAAGATTTCAAGAAAGGCATACAAGGCAACTTGGGATGACAGTGATTCCGACATGGAATCATCTTCTGAAGAATCTGAAGAAACAGAAGTTGCACATCTTTGCTTAATGGCAAACAATGACAACTCGAAAAATGAGGTAGATTCTGAAGTCACCTTTAGTGAATTAGTACAAGCATATGAAGATTTATATAATAAAGCTAGGATGATTAAAAAGGAAAATAAGGTTTTGCATGATAGTTATAGAGCTCTAGAAATAGAGAAATCTTGTTTAAAAATAGAATTAGATATGTCCAAAGAAACTAACAATCAATTACATTCAAAAATAATAGAATTAGAAGATATTTATGAACACTTTGAGAACACTTTCAATAATTTAAAAACAACTAGGCTGAATATGGAATTTTGTAATAATTTAAAAGCCAAGTTCAATAATAAGAACACACAAAATAAATCATATGCACCTAGACATGCATGGATTTATCAAAAGGTCAACAATCCTAAGAATTATAGATCTAACACTAAAGTGATCTATAAACCTAAGGATTTGAAAGGTACTAACCATCAAGGACCCAAAAGAAAATGGGTACCTAAAATAGATTTAATAAATTATCTTGCAGGTCAAAAAGGACAAATGGATCCTAGACAGTGGATGCTCCAAGCACATGGCGGGACACTCTGACCTCTTTATCAAATGGACCAAAATCGAAGATGGAGGACACGTCAAGTTGGGTGACAACAAACGTTGTCGCATTATTGGTGAAGGTACAATAGGAAACTCTTCTAAGCAGGTACGTAATGTTCTTCTAGTGGAAAACTTAAAACATAACCTGCTTAGTATTAGTCAAATATGTGATAATGGATGTCATGTTCTGTTCACTAAAGTTGGATTTAAAATATTAAAAGAAGGAACAAATACGGTTTTAATTGAAGGATTTAGATATGAAAATATCTATGCTCTTCATTTTTCAAAAGAGAAATATGTAAAATGTCTGCTTGCCTCTCATATTGAAGTAGATCTTTGGCACCGTAGGCTAGGTCACATTAATCACAAACATCTTAATAGGTTAGCTAAAAATGAGTTAGTAAGGGGCCTACCTAAATTAACTTATAAGAAGGATGTTTTGAGCAAGTCATGTGAACCCGGAAAAATGCACAAAGCCTCTTTTAAACCTAAAGACTTAGTTTCAACAACACGACCTTTAGAGTTGTTACACCTTGATCTATTTGGACCAACACGATTTGAGAGTCTAAATGGATCAAATTTTTGCCTAGTTATTGTTGATGACTTCTCTAAGTTCACTTCGGTCATCTTCTTGAAATATAAGGATGACTCATTTGATTTCTTCCTAAGTCTTACTCGAAGACTTCAAAAGGAAAAATCATCCTCTATTCTTAGGCTTAGGACTGATCATGGGGGTGAATTTGAAAATGAAAATTTTTCAAGTTTTTGTGTCAATTTTGGCATAACCCATGAATTTTCATTTCCTCGAGCTCCATCTCAAAACGGTGTTGTAAAGCGCAAGAATCACACTCTACAAGAATGTGCCCAAACTTTGCTCTTGGAGTTTGGGCTTCAAAAATATTTCTGGGCAGAAGCCATTAATACGGCATGTTATGTTCTAAATAGAACACTTTTAAGGCCTATTATTAGGAAAACTCCATATGAGCTTTACTATGAGAAGTCTCCTAGGATATCATATTTTAGGTGTTTGGAAGTAGATGTTATTTATTAAACACCCGTGACCGGCTTGATAAGTTTGATGCTAAAGGTGATGACGGCATTTTTATTAGCTATTTATCAAGAAGCAAAGCTTATCGAGTCTTTAATAAAAGAACTTTTGTCATTGAAGAATCCCTGCATGTTTCATTTGATGAAACAAACTTAGGTGAACCGAAACCAAATCATTTTGATTCTGATGATGAAGATACCTCCTTCATTGATGTATCAAAAATAGAAGATTCACAAAATGTACATGATCTTCCAAAAGAATGGGTACACCATAAGGATCACCCTCAAGAATAGATTATTGATGATATTGAACAAGGTGTAAAAACCCAATCTCACTTTAGAACTGATTTTGTCCTTAATGCTTTTGTTTCACAACTTGAACCCAAGAAAGTTGATGAGGCATTAAAGGATGAATCATGGGTTGTAGCTATGCAGTAGGAGCTACTCCAATTTACTAGGAACAATGTATGGAACTTGGTACCCGCTCCTGAGGGTAATTCCATCATTGGAACCAAGTGGGTGTTTCGAAATAAATTGGATAAATCTAGTTCAGTGATCAGGAATAAAGCAAGACTTGTAGCTCAAGGCTATAACCAACAAGAGGGTATTGACTTTGATGAGACATATGCTCCTGTTGCTCGCTTGGAGTCCATACGGATGCTACTTGCCTTTGCAAGTGCAAAGGACTTCAAGCTATATCAAATGGATGTCAAGAGCACTTTTCTTAATGGGTATATTAAGGAAGAAGTTTATGTTCTTCAGCCTCCCAGGTTCAAGGACCCAGCACACCCAGAGCATGTATAAAAGCTCAATATGGCGTTATATGGACTTAAACAAGCTCCCAGGGCCTGGTATGATAGGCTTAGGACCTTTCTTCTTCAGCACGATTTTAGAATTGGAGTTGTTGATTCAACTCTTTTTGTAAAAGAAGAAGGTAATGACATCTTATTGGTTCAAATATATGTCGACGATATTATATTTGGATCAAATAAGGAGTCTCTGTGTCAACATTTCTATAAGACTATGAAGACTGAGTTTGAAATGAGTATGATGGGTGAACTTAGATTCTTTTTAGGACTCCAAATTCAACAATTAGACACAGGAATTTACATTAGTCAAATAAAATATGTTCTTGAAATTCTCAAGAAATTTGACTTTGAAAATGTAAATGGCAAAGAGACTCCAATTGCTCTATCTACTTCTCTTGGTGAAGATTTATTTGGCAAGAGGGTAGACGAAAAGAAATACCGGGGAATGATAGGTTCACTACTATATCTCACAGCTTCTAGACCTGATATTCTTTTTGCTACATGTTTATGTGCGAGATTCCAGTCCGAACCCAAGGAATCTCATTTTAATGTAATAAAAAGAATATTTAGATACCTAAACAGCACAAAAGACCTTGGTCTTTTCTATCCTAAAGCACAATCCTTAGATCTGTTATCCTATAGTGATGCAAACTATGCAAGGAGTTGAACAGACTGAAAGAGCACAAGCGGCACATGTCATTTTATTGGAGAATCTCTAGTCTCATAGTTCTTTAAGAAGCAGACTTGTGTTTCACTTTCTACGACTGAAGTAGAGTATATTGTAGCTTCATCTACTTGCTCTCAGGTCATTTGGATGAGACAGACTTTGTCCGACTTTGGATTGATTTTTGCACAATACAAGATATTATGTGATATAGACATTAAACATCATTTCCTCAGAGATATGTACTTCAAGGCTCTATTCAATTAGAATTCATTAACACTCAAAACCAATTGGCAGACATCTTTACAAAACCTCTTGCAGTAGAGAGATTCTACTTTATAAGGAGAAAATTAGGACTTTTGTACAATAAAAGAGATTCTAATCTAACAATTTGTTTGATATGAACTTTGTACTTATGAAAATTCCTGAGGGCTTTCTTGCAAATTATCCATGCTTACTAAAAGAAGGGTAAATTGTAATATTTCCATATGTCTGGAAATACCAAGATGTTGTTTGCAATTTGGTTGCTTAACTTAGGTTGTTGACTACATTATTTTTTTTAACACCTAAGTTGTCAATTTTTCTTCTCTCAACCACTTAAGTGGTCATGCGACAAGCACATAACTCGTCCCATATAAAAGAGGTCAAGTGCAAACACTTGCCTCATTTCATCACAACCAAACCCTAATTCCACCACAAGTCTCTCCAAGCCCTTGACAAGAAGAAGAATCATCTCCAATTTTCAAACCCTAGGTACATTCTTCTCTTCTCATCAAATCATGTTTCCTTGAGTCATTCTACATCATGTTTCATCTTTTCTCGACGTCATTTCTGCTATTGCAATGTGTTCACATCAGGTCCTAGATGGTACAGGTACCCATCATCGGTACCGGTACTCACTGGGCGCAGTAGTGCCTGCTTTAGAGAGCAGGTATCGGTACTGAAGATGAGTACCGATACTAGCTCATATTTCTAGTTGGGAAAAAACCAACCAGTACTGGTACCAATCACCAGTACCAGTACATGCAGGCTTAAATGTGTTGTTACCTAAACACATGATAAGAAATTATCTTTATCTCTAATTGTATTTCCTATTCCTTGTTGTTGTATGTTTTCAGATGGCACCTAAATCTAAAAGTAAAGGAAAAGCACCTCAAGATACATTCCACAAGTTTTGCATCAATGAGGATGCTAAATCAAAATTTGATTGGTATAAAGGCCTAAAACTCCATCATTATAAGCCTATTGAGTGGAAGGATTTTTCTCTTCAAATCTATGAGTTTACTACCCATCTTTCCAAACATCATCTTATGCATTTCTTTGATGAGTCATTTTTTTGCTGATGTTCTTGGAGTTTACTTGACGTTAATTGTCTATTTCGAGGCCATCTGGTCATAACATCCAAAGTTTTTGGTCAAAAAATCACCATTACTCCTAAATTTTTATCCACCATCACCCAATGCCTAAATGAAGGTCATCCTTTTAACACACTTAAGGAGCAATTTCCTACTCACAAAATTCATGAAACTCTATTGCTTCCTAATTGCAAGGGCAAAGCATTGGTTGCCCCCAACATGACTCTTTTTGCTCGTGTTCTTTTCCATATCTTAGCATGGAATTTAAGGGCTAAAAATTCGGGTTTTCACAAAATTCCTGTTGACATTTTACCCTTAATTTATGCTATCATTACAATATTTCCAGTCAACTGGAACATAATTTTCATTCACTTTCTTAGACCTCATTATAGTGCATTAGCTTTACCCTTAGATATCTTGGTGTCTCACATATTTCATAAAAATAAAATTGACCTTTCTAATTTCACTCCTCTACTAGTGATGATGAAGATGAAGTTGATCCAAATGCTCAATCTTCTTCTCATCCACCTCCTGAATCATCTTCGGCTTTTGTTCCTATTACCTATCCCTTTCCGGAAGCCAAAACTCTTTGGAGGAACCTATCTCATGAGTCTGGCACCGATCCCTATATGATCAACACTTTCAATTATATTGGTCAAAATTTAACCAATCTAAATATTGCCTTCCATCACATGGAACGCAAATTTCATGATCTTTCTATGTCTCTTGAGTCTTCATATGTTGCATCTTCCACTCAACAAACTAAACAAAGGAACTAGACTCAACCAAAAGCACCTCTGGAATGCAGTGAAGGAAGACAGGAACACTTTCAAGATCCATCTTTTGTTTCTTCCCCAGTAGCAGAAAAAGAACCTATTATCCATGAAGATGAGGAAGAAGAAGACACAGAAGATGAAGAAAATGTTTCATATGAAGAAGACGATGATGTTGACGACAACGGCAACAATGATGATGATAATGATGACAACAATGATGATGATGAGGATGAACAACCACTTATTAGAAAACATCATATAAATTAGTTTAGTTTTTAAGTATGTAAGCTTGTTGTTGCTTGTATGACTCTTAAGATTGTTAAACTTGTATGACTCTTAATATTTCTTTTGTGTCATGAACTTTATCATGTTATGAAAGTTGATGTTTTGTTTGATAATGTGAGCTTGTTTGATAATGTCATGCTTTATGGTATTTGCTCATTTTTTTTTGCTAGTTTGACAAAAAGGGGGAGAAATGAAATGAATGAATGGATACTTCATATCTAAAATAAGGAGAGCTTAGTTTGAGGGGGAGGTTTTTCACTCTCTTGTGGAGTTTTTTAATTCTTCTCTTATTAAGTCTCTGTTTATCTTTATATGAGTATCTTGTTTGTTTTGTCAACATCAAAAAGGGAGAGATTGTTGGACCCTAGTTCCATCACTCTTCTATGTTTTGGTGTTAACAAAATCACTTTAAAATCTAATATGTTTATGAAGTAATTACAGGCCAAAAGAATCTGTGGATGCAAGCAAAAAGATATGCTTATGAAGTAATTACATATTAAAAGAATCTGTGGATGCAAGCAAAAAATTGCACATGAAGGAAGAAGTTTTGAAGACTTTAGTTTTTATTGTATCTTAGAATTTTTGTGTCTCCAAACAAGTAAAACATAATCTAGGTGTTAAAATCAATTTAGAGATAACTAGGATTCAGAATATCATTCATTTACTCGGTTCTTAACTCAAAATCGACTCTTTCAAAACAAAGTCACCTAGAGTAGATTGGATTCCTCTAAAAATTGATTTACACTAATGATCTTCGGTACTTGCTATGCACAAGTTTGGACATAAGTTCCAAACTGTGAACATCAAGTATCGGTACTGATCATGAGTACTGGTATTAATTGGTCACAGTTTGTGCACTGGGTTTTTGCCTGGATCTTACAAGTACCAGTACTCATCATGAGTACCGGTACATGTAGGTCACAGGACCCAAGTTTGTGTGTCACAAGTACCAGTACTCACAATGAGTACCGGTACACAGTGATTTGGTTGTACTGATTGTATGCAGTCAGTACTGGTACCAAGAGTTCAGTACCGGTACCAACTAACTGTTGTAACCAGTATGAAAGGCTATTTTTTAATTAATCATATTTCTAATGTTCCTAAAATACCCCTAACAGCTAGAATTTGTGGGAGAGGTGATTAGTGGCTTATATAAGCACTCTTTGAGTGCTTCTTTTTTTTGTCATCTCAAAAATAAAAAATCATACTCTTGCCTACACCTTCAATCCTCAATTTTCAAGCTAAAAAAGAGCTTGGTTTGTTGCATACCTTTCAACGCCTCTCACCATTTGCAACAAATCATCAAAGGCGATCGGGTTTTTCTGTATTCAATCGTTTGTTTTACGCCTTAGTTTTCTTGTTAGATTTGTTTATACTTGTTGTAAGAAATATTCTTGTTGGAGACTTAGGAAATAGTTGTAAGCTACTACTTACATTTTGCTTACACCTGTATCTTTATCACTTTTCATATCTTGTAATTGGGTTGAGGTAACCCATTAATTACCTCTGATATTAGTAAATTGATTCCCTCTGAGCTGAGGGAATCGGGTTAAAGTCCTAAGTCAGGAGACTTAGGTAGTGGAGTACCGAAGTGAGGGAAACGACTATATATCATGTGCCTTTTTTTTTGTGGTTTGTTTTATCTTGAAATTTTTATTTCCCACACTATTCATCCCCCCTTCTAATGTCCTTGTGATTTACAGATCCTACATCTGCTACTCCAGGAATTTGACCTGGAAATTAAAGATAAGAAAGGAGTTGAGAATGTGGTAACAGATCATCTGTCTAGGATCCCTATTGAGACATCAAACCCTGCTAGCGATATTCAAGAGACCTTCCCTGATGAGTCTCTGATAGCCATGGAGGCTAAAACTCCTTGGTTCGTTGACATAGTGAACTATCTGGTCACAGGCATTACCCCTAGTACTTGGGACAAGCAGAAGCGAGAGAGGTTTCTTGCTAACGCTAAATTTTATCACTGGGAAGAACCCAAGCTTTTTAGAGTAGGCCCTGACCAGCTTTTTTGCTATTGCGTCCCTGAAGAAGAACAAAGAAGTGTTATGAGTTTCTGCCATGACCTCCATTGTGGGGGACATTTTAGTGGGAAGAAGACTGCCCATAAGGTTCTTCAGTCTAGCTTTTGGTGGCCCACATTATTCTGAGATGCACATACATATGTGGGTGCATGTCTACATTGTCAGCAAACGAGAACCATTGGAAAAAGGGATGAGATGCCCCAGCAACCTATCCTCCCTATTGAGATCTTTGATATTTGGGGCATTGACTTCATGGGTCCCTTTCCTGTGTCCTTCGAATATGAATACATCCTTGTGGCTGTAGACTATGTATCGAAATGGATAGAAGCCATAACCATGCGAACCAATGACCATTCCATGGTCTTGGGCTTTGTTAAGGCTAATATCATTTCTCGGTATGGGTGTCCAAGGATGATCATAAGTGATGGAGGACCTCACTTCAAGAATGTACACTTCACACGACTACTCCAAAATTTGGGAGTCAACCACATGATAGCCACACCTTACCATCCCCAAACAAGTGGACAAGTTGAAGTGTCTAATAGGGAGATTAAGCAAAGTTTGAAAAAAACTGTCAGGCCCGATTAGAAGGATTGGTCTAAAACATTAAATGATGCTCTTTGGGCCTACAGAATCATGTATAAGACTCCTTTGGGTATGTCTCCATTACGTCTTGTCTACGAAAAAGCATGCCACCTTCCCATTGAAATCCAACATAAAGCCTATTGGGCTATTAAAAACATTAACTTGAATTTGGATAAAGCGGGAAAGGCACGTATGTTAGAGTTAAGTGAGCTTGAGGAGCTTCATAATGAAGCCTATGAAACTTCTCAAGCTTACAAGCAATGCACAAAGGTCTTCCATGATAAGCACATCATTAGAAAGACTTTTAAGCCCAACGAGTGGGTCTGGCTTTTCAATTCTAGACTTAAATTATTTCATGGAAAGCTCAAGTCCCACTGGGATGGGCCATATGTTGTTATCGATACTTTCCCTCATGGAGCTATAGAAATTTGAAACCCTACTTTAGGTGTGAGCTTTAATGTAAATGTCCAATGACTTAAACCTTATATTACTCTTTCAGATGGCCAGGTTTTGGATGCACTTCGGCTTGAGGAGCCTTAGCTTCTCCCACTCTCCTCCTCAGGTGATATTCTTCTATGTCTGCATTTTTCCAATGAGGACATTGTCAGTCTTAGGCATGGGGGGGTATAACCTGAGAATGTTTATAGCATTTATAAATATTCGCATATATTTAGGAAAAAAAAAACTCTTATTTTCTTGAGCTGAATTGGTTAGTCCCTAGCAAAACATCTTTGTCATGGAGGTGTCATCAAAGAATTTTCTTCGTAAATTGTTTCTTAAATTTAGAATCCAGTACACTTACTTCAGTGCACATAGACTGGGTAATGATCTTTAAAGAAAACCAATAAGTATTTTTAGTTTACTGAACCCTTGGACAGTTAATAGGGAGTCAAGCATTCTATCTTCTAGTAGATCCACCCCATATTTGTAAGAAGAAAGTAAAGAGATTACTGGTGCACTAAGTCTAGTGCAAGGACTCTTAAGTTTTGGACAATTAGATGATGATACTTCAAAGTTAGACATAGTTTTTGCTCTCTGTTCCTGTGTGCGTACTTTGTGTGAATTCCTGAGAGTTACCAAATAAGGCAGATACATAGAGATTGAGTCTTAACAAAGCTATGACTATGGTAGATGGTTACGACCATCCTTCATAGAGTCCTCGACTGAAAGAGGGTAATAGTGTCAAAGGTCAGAAATATGCCTGTCCTATCCATTCCTTCCTGATGCTAAAAATAGACACTTCCACCAAATAAGCCACACAATATCCTCTTGACCATCATCATCCCTAATAATGCCTCATAAATAAAAGTCTGTGTCGTGTTATGTTGGTTTATAAAGAAAGAAAATGAAAAAAAAGAAAAAGAAGAAACGAAGAAACAATTATATTACAAAAAAAAAGAAGAAAAGAGAGAGAGAAAAGAAAAAGAAAAGAGTCCAAGTTTATAATTTTATCTTCGTAACACTGTTTCTGAGGCAACAAAAACACCTATCGCGATCCACCAAATATGGCCCATACCTACCTTTCAGTATTTCTGATCGCCTGAATACTGGCTAAGGGCTCTATCTTAGTTGTAAAGTTATTAGGACTTCAAATGAAGTGTGAATGCCATGTGAAGCCACCAAACAGTGAGTACAATTACTAAATCTGGTGAGATTTGTGATCTTAGAAAGAAAAGAAAGAAAAGAGTGAGTGCCAAGGAACATCAAGAGAGCACAATTGTTTAGCCTCTCTCTGAGTGGACTTGTTTAATAGTCTAGAGATCTAAAGTTCGTAGTACTAGATTACATGTAGCACCAGATGAGTGTGTGCCACCAAATGCAAATTCATTTAACTCGATATTTCCTACCTAAGCCAAAAGCCAGGGTCAAATTACATATTATCTTCTACTTTATCCCCGAGGGAAGTAGTTGCCTATCCCGACAGAAATATTTACCAAGGGTGAAGTACGAACTCCTAATACCAATTGGCTTTTCACTTGGATCTGTTACCTAGTCTATTATCACTTCACATTTGTCTGGATCTCTAAAGTTTTGAAATAAGAAAAGAAGAAATCTTTTGATTACTTCTATTATTTTTCATTTTTGCTAGGGACTAGCAAATCTTAAGCATGGGGGTAATTGATGAGTCCATTTTAATGGACTATTATTACGCCTAAGTAATTGTATTCTAACATTTTATGTTTGTTAATAACCACATTAGGTCATTAAATGATTACATGCATCATTATTTAAGTTTACATTTATTCTATTGTTTATTATGTAATTATTTTATATTTCATGCAGGTCTCGCACACAGCACACCCATTGCATCTCCTCCACTTAATCCACTCCATCAGGCTAATAATTGGAAAGGTGAGAGAGGACGATCAATTTTAGAAAAGTATAGGGGGGTGAAATAAATTTCCCCTAATAGACGGCCGACCTCAACTAAGCCTTCCTCAACCTCCGACAGACCTCAGCAGACCCAAAATAGCCGTCGGCCAATTTTAGTACGGGATTTGAAAATCCCTTGACTTGCACCGGGGAGGAGATAAAGGAGAGGATCTGAGGGGCTTGATAGAGAGGACCATCGGGAAAAAGATCCTCCGTGCACTGTGAAGAAGGCGTGCACTGTCCATGCCTCCACCCCAAACTCCACACAATAGCGGCACGTTAAATCGTCTCCCATCGCCACCATCCTCCCACCGCTGCCCCTCCAAGTGCACGCACTGCCTTCACCGCGTGCCTTGCAAGCGCGCCATTGCCACAACCTCCGCGGTCCCTGCAAGCGCACCTCCAGCGTGCAGCACCCTCACCGCACCCACGTGTGGCCAAGATCGCCTGCAGGCAGCCCCACGCCCGCAGGAAACCGTACACCCGCAAAACCTTGTGCGCGCGCCATAGCATAGCCACGCACTGTTCGTCTCCTTCATCTTCCTTCCACGCCTCCACTATTTGCAGCAAGGAACCCAACACACCAATAGGAAGCATGCCCATAGCAGTGCGCCCGCAGGCAGCCACGCACCTGCAGGCAGTGCAATGCCCTCACACGTCCTTGTGTGCACGCCATCGCGTAGCCATGCGTGGTCGTGCACGTAGCCATAGTAGCCCGTGCAGCCACCTGCCGTCGTCAGGCCGGCATCCTCCTCTGCCGTCCGGCTACGTTCAACCACCTCTGACCGTTGCGTCACCACCATCGCGAAGCACTCATCAAGGCACACCATCCCATCGACTCTTGCCGCCAACCACACATGACCGTTCAAGCGAGGAAGAGAGAGGAGAAATCCTCTGTTTTTGCTTCAATTAAAAATTACATTGCATGCCATTGTCACTTTAATATTATTATTTTATTCAGGCCACATTGCATTTATGCACTTATAATTTTGCGAATTTATTTAACTTGTGTTATGTGCATCATTCAACATTGAAATTCAAATCAAATTTGCTTGAAAGTAAAATTTACATGATATGCCACTACACATGCATCATATACATACTTTAGGGAGCTTGATTTCTAATGTGAAAATTGCATAAATAGCCTTGAACTTTTGAGGAAATTGCAAGCTCCATTTAGAGTAGCATATTCCTCGTGTTGAAGTCACGAAGTTGTCTGCAAATATTATAATCCTCTACTCATGAATTTATTGGTTCTATTCCTCCCTGTGGATGCGACATTTTTATTGTGGTTAAATTTGATATTTATTTTAATTTTTGATTGAGAGATTTTCCACCACATAAAACACAACGACATATCAATTTCTTGCTATCATCTATATAAATAAGCGAAAATCTGTCCGTCAATGGGATGCAGCATCCACCGCGAGGAGAACAACTGTTGGATTTCTATGATCTAGCTGCACCAATCGTTGCACCCCTAGTTAGGATTCTCACAAACGGAACGTGTTTGAGCTCAAGCCTAACGTGATCGGTTTGATCAGCACTCACTTCTTTGGAAACTCAAGCAGAGATCCGTTCCAGCACCTAGAGGACCTGAGTCGACTCGTAGAAATGATTTGACCCAGGAACATTGATCTTGGGATTGTTATAATGAAGCTTTTCCCATTTTCTCTGAGGGACAAAGCTTCATACTGGTTCAAGACCATTGGGAAGCCAATTAGAACCTGGACGGAATTACGACGTGAATTCCTGCAAAAGTTCTTCCCAATTAGTTGAACAAATGCGATTAGGCGCACAATCACGACTTTCTCCCAAGGAGCTGGGGAGAAGTTGCATGAAGGCTGGGACCGATTTCACGACCTTCTCTGGAGATGCTGCACCATGGTATACCCAGATGGCACCTAGCTTAGGTCTTTTACCATGGGTTGGATGACACACATCGGTATCCGGCCAATGCTTCTAGTGGTGGGAATTTCCTCGCAAAAGATGAGAACAGTGCATTTGAGTTGTTCGAATCTTTGGCAGAGAATTCAATGAATGCCATGTCCATGAACTAGATCCAGTGGCCTGGTCAGCAGCGGGATGGTGTCCATGAGGCCCACACCGAGTCTATTCGAGCCGACATGGATATCATCGTCAAGCAGCTGGATAGAATAAGCTTGATCGAGAAAAAGATTGACCAAATTAATCAGGGTCAATCTGACATGAACTCTACCACTCCATGACCCTCATATGCACCCCAAGCCCCTCCTGCTCGAGTTAATTTACTCACTCGCGATGCATCTTCTCTTTATCTACGAGATACTACATATCAGGATCCCGTAAACAATCCAGATCTGGCACCATACGACCAGGGTTACGCACCACCCACAGATTATAATACATATCCCCTTGATGGATATACATCTTAGACATCTTCGGCCTACGAGGATGTCAGTGCTATCCAAGGATATGAGCGTAATAACCCATATTCAGAGACGCATAACCATGGTTGGCACCAGCACCTGAACTTCTCCTAGTCTGGTAATTCAAAGAGACCACATCAAGATCCACACTACCAGACCAGGCAATACAGGAATGTGCAAAACACATACCCTAGGCAGCAGCCATTCCCATCTCAGCAGCAGCATCCCCGTTCTTTATACCAGCCGCTGCACTAAGCTGCCAGTCACCCTCCAAAGCGAGCTGACCCCTTGGAGGCACTGAAAGAAGAGCTGCAAGAATCAATGAGAAAATCTACACAGGATAGCTTGCAGATTATGAAGGCAATGGCTGACCAGATACAGACTATACAGAACACGTAAAACTAGCTCTTGCAGGAGCATAGGACTCAGGGAGCCTTGCCCTCCCAACCCATCCCGAACCCTCGATATGTGCCGAACCAAGGCACCCTGCCTAGGTTTCAGGCACCACAGGGATAGGCACACGCCATATTATAGGCACCTCCTGCACCACCCGATTATGTTCAAGGCCAGCCACCTTTGCAGAACCCCGCATACTCTACCCCTTCTTCTCCCCCACCACCTCATGGACAGCAAGCCGATGCAAAGGCTATCTCTTTGAGGAGTGGAAGGAAGACATTCGACCCACCACATAGGCTGGCGGGTCCTGATTTTTCTCACCATTCGCCACAGGTGGGTTCGACTCCTTCATCTCAGGAGCCACCTATGGTAAATAAGGGTAAGAGGCCACTTGACCCTGAGATTCCTATCCCTTTTCCTGAGGCTCTGATGCAGAATGTAGTACGGAAAAAGGACATGCGGAATTTTGAGAACCTGAAATCAATGTTCAAGGAAGTACATATTCAGGTCCCCCTCCTCGAGGTAATCGATCACATTCCTACTGTCTCTAGGTTCTTTAAGGACTATTGTACCCTGAAGCGATAGCCTAGAATTGGACGGCAGGTGGTACTGTCAAAAGAAGCTAGCGCCATGATTCTAGCTGACTTGCCGCCGAAGAAGAAAGACCCTGGTACCCCACTCATATCCTGCTTCTTGCAGGATTCTCCATTTGATCGGGCCCTTCTAGATCTGGGTTCATCCATCATCCTAACTCCCACTGCCGTATTTGATTGATTTCGATTTGGGGGGTTAAAGCCCACCTCGGTCACGATTCAGCTGGCTGATAGATCGGTAAAGATGCCAAGGGGGGTGGTTGAGAACCTGATCGTAAAAGTCCACGGATTCTGCTTTCTTGCAGACTTTTTCGTTCTTGATATGAAAGTTCCTCCTAATCTCTAAGTTGCACCAATTATTTTGGGTCGCCCATTTCTAGCAACAGCCCGAGCAAACATTGATTGTGCATCCGAGTGTATGGAGATAGCCCTAGGTAATGAACAACTTTGACTTGACATATTCAGGGCATCAAAGAATTTTGACTGTGATCGCATAGAGGAGGATGGTGAAGATGAAGATTCAACATAGTGTGGTAACATTGGGCTCCTTTGTGACGAACCAATGTCTCATTCGTCTGCACTATCAGGGTTCTTAGACCTCAATCCACACAAGACTAAAACCACTGCACTACACATATCTCCCCGAGGATCTGACTCTTTAGGGTGTGCTTCTGGCCATGGCATCCCTGAATCTAGCTATCCTAATCCGTACACTAATGAATCGCACCTGTTGTTGTAGGAAGACTTGACCACAGCTAACGGGTTTCCCATTAACGTAGTCACAACTGATTATTTCACAGGAAACGACTCAGCAGGAATTCACGTGCATATGGATCAGTAGATTCCTACCCTCGAGTTTGCACCACCCACTCCCATTTTTGACTCTGACCCACCTGTAATTGAATTGAAGCCCTTACCTAACTCACTTAGGTATGTGTTCTTGGGAAAAAGTGAGACATACCCAGTCATTATTAATGCCCACTTAACCCAAGAATAAGGGCATCAATTGATTTCTACGCTACAAGACCATAGGGTTGCTATAGGGTGGAGTATTGCTGATCTCCGTGGTATTCGCCCCTCGTATTACACTCATCACATTTACACAGATGAGGGGGTGAAACCTTTGAGACAACCTCAAAGATGGCTAAACTTGAATATGCTATAGGTTGTTAAGAAGGAGATCATCAAATGGCTGGATGCAGGTATTCTATACCCAACCTCTGACAGCCAGCGGGTGAGTCCGATCCAGATAGTGCCCAAGAAAGCAGGACTCACCGTAGTAAAAAATGATAAGGGTGAATCCATCCCGACCCACACTGCGACATCTTGGCGGGTCTGCATCGACTATAGGAGACTAACATGGCTACCCAGAAGGATCACTTTCCTTTGCCTTTCATTGATTAGATCTTGGAACGGTTAGCCGGATGCAGTTTCTTTTGCTTTCTGGATGGATACTCCAAGTATAATCAAGTAGTGATTACCTTGGAAGATCAAGACAAGACCACATTCACATGCCCCTTTGGAACATTCGCTTTCAAGAGGATTGATGCGAAAAATCACGTGATTTTTAAAAGCAGGTTTTTAATGTGTAACACGTGAATTCGCATACACTTTTAAATTTATATTCCAAGATAGGGGAGTATCTAGGGTCTACCAAGGAGGCAAGTTGCAAAAATTAAATCTCTTGCTTTGAAAATAAATCTCAACGTTCTTTTTGGTCTTTTTGAATATATAGTTTTTATGATTTTTGAAATAAAGGCAACATGCAGGTTTTTGTTGAAAGCTATAAAACAACTAATACCTAATTTAAGAAACCTACCCTAAGGTGACAGGTAGAGCCTCTCCCTAAGCTCACCCTAGGCACGTGGAGGCCTAGAATAATTAGGGAGAGGGAGTGAAATAATTGCTAGGCAAAATTTGTAATAAGCTATGCAACAGAAATTGAAAGAAGGCAATTTGAATTAAATCAAAATTATGCACACAAAACCTATAGAGGAATGCTTCTACTCTACTTGAAAATACAAGAAAAATAAAACACAAATCCTCTAGATAGATGGTGAAGAAGAGGGCTTCTTGCTCCAAGCTTGGTAGCTCCCAAGCTTGAAAAGAGTCCTCCAACTCCTTCCTTGCTATGCTCCTCTAAGATGATGTCCTCCAAGGTGGTAGCTACCACCTTTAATTCTCTTCCTCCAAGGGTGGATGTCCACCCTAGGTTCTCCTTTGCCTGGTCGTCCTCCTTGAAGTGGAAAGCTCCTCCTCCTTGGCGTGGCCCAAGTTGAAGAGAGTAGGGAGAAGAAGGCACCAAAGGGGCTGGTGATGTGCCCCCTTAATCTTCTTCTCTACTCCTTCTTCTTGGCCGTAGGTGTAGGTGGGTATAGGTAGAATAATACACTAATGGAGGATGGGAATTATGTGGTGGTAGGGTAGGGTATTTATAGGATGGGAAGGGGGTGGTTATGGTGTTTTTTTGGAGGGAAATGAAGGGGTGCTTGGATATTTTTTGAGGGAAAAGTGGGACGGAAATGAAGGGGTGTCTTGGTTTTCCCTCCAAAAATACCTTCTAGAAGGCAATTTTGGAGGGAAAAAATGGAGGGTGGAGATGGGTTTTGATGGTGGATGTAGGGTGGTGATGGAAGGGATAGTTGGCACAAAAATAAAGTAGGAGTAGGTGGTCTTTTTGCTGGAGCTTAGGTAGTAGGGTAGTAGGTTTTGGTGCCATGGAGGTGGACTAGCTAAGTTAAGCAGCTTAGCTAGCTTAGCTAGTAGGGAGTAGAGTTGGAGGCATTTGGAGCTAGGGTTTTCAGGGAGAAGAGCTCGAGGTAGTCATCTTGAGCTGCACTAGAGCTGGTGGCTGCTGAAGAAAGCTGCAAGGAGCTACCTTAGCTGGCTTGGCTTGCTTGTTCTTTGCTAGCTATCAAGCCAAGCTAAAGCAAGCTGGCTTCTGCTGAAAGGAGCTGAGGTGAGCTAGGTCTAATGCTTGCAGGGAGGATCAAGTTGGGTAAGGCAGCTAAGGTAGCTTAGCTTAACTGAGTTGAGCTAAGCTGAGTCCCCGGGAGCTAAACTTGAGCTTCCTAAGGTGGAATGAAGTCATCTTTAGCTGGCTGGAGTTGAGTAGAGCTGGATGTAGCTGGACCTGAGCTGGGGTGAACTCCAGTCAACTCAGCTGAGCTAGCTAGAGCTCCCTGTGGACTAATGGGAGCTGAGATGAGCTAGACTCAGCTATGTTGAGCTGGATCTGAGCTGACCTAAGCTAGGGTGAGATAAGATGAGCTCTCTTGAGTTGCCATTCAACTTAGATGAGCTGAATGGAGCTAAGATGAGCTAACCCTAGTTCAAGTGAGCTAGAATCCAGCTATGGTGAGCTGGATCAAGCTGAGTTCTAGTTAGTCTGAGCTTCTTCTTCACCAGTTGCCTTCCTGAGTGCTAGGGTTTTGGAGTTCTAACAATCTGCATATCCCTAACACTCACAAAAACACATTAAAAAGACAATAAAAAGTGCAATGCATGCCTAACCTAATTGATGCCTAAATGCATCCCAAAAACTCATTTAGGGAGCAAAATCCTAAGAGCTAAGTTTGTTTTAATGCATAAAAATGATGATAAACTGGCATTTATCAAGGATGCCCTTTGGCCTCTGCAATGCACTAGCAACATTTCAGCGTTGTATGATGGCCATCTTCTCTGACATGATTAGGGACTATGTGGAGGTATTCATGGATGACTTCTCCATTTTTGGAGATGATTTCGCATCTTGTCTTGATAGCCTCACCAAGATCCTGAAATGGTGTACTGAGGCAAACCTAGTACTATCCTGGGAGAAAAGCCATTTCATGGTGAGGGATGGTATAGTACTAGGGCACAGGATCTCTAAAAATGGACTTGAGGTCGATCGAGCTAAATTGGAAATTATTTCCCACTTACCGCCACCTAGCTCGGTTAAGTAGATTAGATCATTCTTGGGTCACGTTGGCTTCTATCAGAGATTTATAGGCGATTTCTCAAAAATTGCATGACCTTTGACGAATCTCCTTGTTGCCGATGTCCCATTTAAATTCGACACTTCGTGTCTCAGCACCTTCGAGACTTTATGAAGTGCTGTCTTTGATTCCCCGATTCTCCAACCTCCCAACTGGTTGCTTGATTTCGAGATGATGTACGACGCTCCTGATTTTGCCGTCGGTGCTATTTTAGGTCAGCGTCAGGAGAAACAATCTTTTGTCATATACTATGCTAGCAAGATACTGAATGAGGCTCAACGCAATTATACTGTCACTGAAAAAGAACTTCTAGCAGCAGTATTCGGGTTGGAGAAATTCAGATCATATTTATTAGGGTCCAAAGGCATCATCTTCACTGACCACTCTGCCCTGTGGCATTTGTTCGCAAAGAAGGATGCCAAACCCCAGCTCATTAGATGGATCCTTCTATTGCAAGAATTTGATATTGAAATCTGCGATAAAGTCAGAAAGCAGAATGGTGTGGCAGATCACCTATCCAAATTGGACCCAGGTCACATTCCTTATTCCCTGCCTATCCATGAGCAATTTCCAAATGAATCTCTTTTGGCAGTTTCACTCTGTTGAGTTCCCCTGGTACGCAGATATTGTGAACTACCTTGCCATAGGCAAGATTCCTGAGAACCTATGCAAGGACCAGAAACTCAAATTCACTGCGAAGGCCAAATTCTACCTTTGTGATGACCCACTGCTCTTCTGCATTAGAGCGGATTAGATTATTCGAAGATGCATCCCAAATTCCGAGATCCCCAGTGTGTTATCTTTTTGCCACAATGATGCTTGTGGTGGTCATTTCTCGGGATGGAAAACCGCTGCAAAAATTTTGCAGTCGGGATTTTTCTGGCCAACTATTTTCAGAGATACACACGAATAAGCCCAACACTGTAAACGATGCCCGTTGGTCGGTTCTATGACCAGGAGAGACATGATGCCACTCCTGCCCATCATGGTTGTAGAAGTGTTCGACGTCTGGGGCATCAATTTTATGGGCCCTTTTTCGAACTCGCAGGGCTTCGAATACATATTACTAGCCGTTGACTGCCTCTAAGTGGGTCGAGGCCATCCCGGCGAGACGGGATGATCATAAGACCGTCATTTCTTTCGTATGGCAGTACATCTTCGCGAGATTTGGAATACCCTGCTCTCTGATTAGCGACGGGGGAAGCCACTTCATCCATGCCCATTTCAGGTCATTATTAAAGAAATACGGGGTACATCACCATATAGCCACCCCGTATCACCCACAGACCAAGGGGCAGGTAGAAGTGTCTAACCATCAAATCAAGCTGATTCTCCAGAAGATGGTTAGACTAGACAGGAAGGACTGGTCTGACAATTAGTTGATGCACTCTGGGCATATCAGACCGCATACAAGGCCCCACTCGGAATGTCACCATATTGCATGGTATATGGCAAGGCCTGTCACCTTCTTGTAGAGCTAGAACAACGCACCTTTTGGGCGGTGCAAAAATGTAACCTTGACCTCGATGCAGGAGGTCAAGAACGGAAACTCCAGCTCAGCGAATTAGAAGAGATCTGATGGGAGGCCTATGAGAATGCGTTGATATAAAAGGACAAGACCAAGGCCTTTCATGACCGCCACATTCGGAGGAAAGCATTCACGCCCAACCAGTAAGTTTGGTTGTTCGATTCACGATTGAAACTTTTCGTAGGGAAGCTTAAGTCCAAGTGGACTGGCCCGTATGTTGTGATTCAACCATATCCTAATGGGGCAATCCAGATCAGGGACCCAAAATCTGGGCATATAACTATGGTAAATGGCTAGCGCCTCAAGCCATTTTTGGCCCAGGAACCTCCTCCACCTGATAAGATTGTTGATCTTATTGTGGACGTGTGATTGAATTCTCTCCCAGCTGAAGGCGTTAAACTTAGCATCTACTCCACATCCACCATCCTATACATATTCATTTTTATATAGCATATTTTCTTTCTGCATATTGCATACTGATAGGTTGGCCAGTGCTAAATGTATACTTCCAGGAGCAACTACAGGTGATTTCTACCCATTCTCCCCCTACTGTATTTATTTTCTTTTATATTCATGCATGAGGATGACGTGCCTTCGTGCGTGTGTGTTAAGAGGTGTCGTTATAGTTGCACTTGATACGTCGGTTTTAAAAGAAGTAAACGGAGGTGAGTCCGAGTGTCGATCTCAGGGAGGCGTGGAAATCGGATTTTGTTTACCACTTGTTGTCACGAAAAAGGTGGAGTTTTGCTTGCGAAAGAGACGGTTTTGAAAAGCGAGAGATAGAGAGAGTTTAGGGTTAGAAAGATCTTGGTTTTGATCATGCACTTTAAACAGAAATTAAAATGGCAACTAAATGGAAAATAATTTCATTAAACATGCATTCATAGTTCATGGTTTACAATATTAAATACATGCTTCAACAAAAGTAAATGAAAGCTTAAAAGAGAGAGAGAGAGGTAGAGAGAGAGTGGAGAGCGACGAGGCAGCCACGGCGGTGGAGGAGGCTCTGTCGGCGGCTCGTCGTCTCCGGAGATTACAAGAGTGCCTAAGACTAGCTAGGAGAGGAGTGGAGTAGTTGCAAGTGGGAGAGGATGCCTTGAATGGTGGTAGAAGGGGGTTTAAATAGAGTTAAGGGCTTCCTAAAAGAAGAATGTGCTTTAGCGACATCCAGAACGTCGCTAAAACCGCTTCCAGATACGTCGGTGAAGGCCTTCTGCCGCCGGTCAGCCGCCCGCCCCTCTCTCTCTTCAGGCGCGATCCGTGGATGTCGAACGAGAGCCGTCCGATTGATGATCGGACGACTGAGATCCTCCCGCGCCTGCGCTAGGATCGCGCTTCGGGCGCGCGTGCGCGCGCGCGTTTTCGCCCGGCGTGCGCGCGCGCGTGGGAGGTGGGGCGCTGTCGTCGCGCCACGTGGTGCAATCCTAGCCGCTCGATTCTGATCGCGTGGCTCAATTTTGCGGCGCCCTTCGCCCGCAAGTGATTTCCGCTCCGCGCGATTCGAACGCGCGTTGCCGCGACGCGGGCGTGCGCGCTAACCGTTGCGCCACGCCCGCGCTTTGTCGCGGCGACCGCGGGCGAGCGCGCGGATCTCGGCCGTTCGATCGAAGATCAACGGCCGAGATGCGTCCTTGGCTGGCTTGGGGGCGTGCGAGCGGCGGGGGCGGGGGGACGTGGCGCGTTCTAGGCCGTTGATCTCCAGATCAACAGTCAGGATTTCTTGGGCCCGTTGTGGGAGCTCCGGATGTCGGATTTGGCCGATCTTGAGTCCGTTAGACTCCGTTCGTCGTCCTGAATCCATCCGTGCGGTCCGATTGCTCATCTGAGGCCTGCTTTGACAAATGCTTTACACAAATGGCCATTAATACAGTTTATAAGCAATCTTGGTACTTGATGCATGCAATGCTCCTATTCTACTTTATGTTGTGCCCTTTATTCTAAAGATGGGCCATATTCAACCTAATTATTACCCCCTTGCGTGGCGTTATCATACCCCCATGCTTACTCCTTGCTAGTCCCTAGCAAGGTTTATTCTAGCCTTTATTTCTTTGGCGAATTCAAGAAGTAATTGCTTAGGCACTTCGTTACTTGTCAATAAGAGGAACTATACGAAGATCTTAATCTACAAAGACTAAGCAGCGCCCGGGTGTCTGCCAAAATACGAATCGCCCGAATCCTTGCTTTGTATATATAACTATACTTATGTATACGTATATATCTATATATGTCTTTTTAGAATTTTTAGAATTCAGTGTGGGTTGGTAACTTTTTACGGCTACCCAACCCACCCAAAACTCGGTCAAAACCCTAAGTGCTAAGCATCTTGGTGTGAATGTTGTGATAGACTTACTTAACGGTAATTGAGACAGACTTCGAGTTTCTACGCCTCTAGGTGACCGGAAAAGAAAATAAATTTTTGCCTGAAGGTGTATTTGTTCGATTGGTAGCTTTCTCCCTGCGTTCATTTTACTTGGGGTCAACACAAGGATTTTCCAGTGTATATCTCCCCGGCTTGTACTACTTCCCCGCTTCTTCCTTAGGTGTTTTTTATCTTCTTTTTTTGTGCAATTATTGAGCTGGGCTCTGGACAACCGACCAATGGGCTGTTACCCACGATCACTTGCCAGCCATACTTGTGCGGTGAAGTGTGGTTTACTTTCTTTTCTTCTTTTCCCCTTTTTTTTTTTGTTTTTTAATTATTATTTTTTTTTACGTAGGTGGCTTCCCTAATCTCAAATGTACCTAGAGGCAGTGAAAAAGAAATGGCCTGTGGCTGGGTTCTGGACAACCTGCCAATGGGCTGTTACCCACGACAACTTGCCAGCCATACCACCCTAGAGAGTTCATTAGCTACCCAATTTCTGTCAAAATCTCCGAGAAGTGAGTCTGTGCAGAAATGTGTGCAGATGCTTAAACTCAAAGTTTTCCTGAGTTAGAGGATGAGTTGATAAGTCGTATACTTATCACCTTATTTAGTAGGTGGATTAGAATAGCTTAAAGTTGCCAGGACTCGCCGCTAAATCTATATTTTAACGGACACCAGGGCTGATTAAGCCTGAAGGCCTGAAAAGTCTAAGTGTTTAAGTTCTTTTTGTATTATTTCCCACTATTGACAAGTTTCTAATACCTAAGTTTTTCTTCCTAAATTCAAATTTTTTTTTTTTTTTATTCATTCAGACTGATTAATTAAGCTCAGGATTATGCAATTTACCATCCCCCCCATGCTTAAGTTGGACAATGTTCTCATTGGCAGATTCATGGATGCAGAAGGGTTTAAAAAGATAGTACCTGAGTGACGTAGACTACCAGATCAGTCTGAATCCGCTGGGTTGCCTCCCAGGAAGCGCTGAGTTTAACGCCTCCAGCTGGGCGGTGCACAAACAGGAATGACTTGGGTCAAGAAGGTATGTTCAAAATTAACCAGACCCAAAATCAGAAGTCCACAGATGCGGATAAGGTTGTGGTGGAGTCCCGTTCCTAAGGGGCGGGAATTCTGTAACAGATATATCATGCATGCCCGTGTCAGATCCTCTCTTAGTTTGTGGGCATGCAAACAAGTTGCTGTGGACGAACGCACCCCAAATATGATATGCCAAACACTAAAGATGTAGGTCTTATATTCAGCTTGTGTCCCCATAAAATTGTAATCCATCGAAAGTGTATCAATTCTAGTGCATTCGGGTTGCGGGATCTTTATTCTGGTAGGGCAAGTAACAAAGTCCAGAGTTTCATACTGAGCCCTACAACCAAGCATGAGTCTTCTCTTCAAAGACGAATCCATCTCTTCCGCAACTATGGTTTCATTGCTCATTCCCTCCAAGCCCTTGATCTCAAGAATATTTTCTTCAACCTCCTTTGTATCAGATTCACTGTTTGGGGTTGCATTAGAGGTAGGGTCAATTTCATTCTCTAGATCATATTCTTTCTCTCGGCCCTCCTCCAAATTTGTGATGGGGATTCTAACCGATTCATAATCAATTTCTTTGAAATTGTAACTCCATTCTCCATCTCCGATGTTGGCTGCTACTCCCACCGGATTACTTGTCTTGAGCTGATTAGATTCAGATTCCAAGGTCTCTCCCCTCACCTTCTCAGTTTCCTCCTGATGTTTGTTCTCAATGCTCCCCAAATTATGCTCCAAGGAATCCTTACTTTCCTTATCCACTGAGCTATCCAACTCCTGAGGGGTATCAATGGTGGACTGAACCAAATCAGGATGACTAGGTGCAGTCCAATTGATCATGGTAGGTCCTTTCTTTATGAATTCCATGAATGGCGTTGTATGCAACAGCTTTCTTTGGCCTTCTTCCCCCAATTGTTGGAACAACTCCAACATGGCATGTTGCCCTTTAACCAATTCTTGATTCTGTCTGTGTAGTTCTAACTGGAGGTTATCAAGAATTGACATGGTGTCATTTGGTGTCCTTTGGATTTCCTCCTTGAAATCCAGGTTAAGAGAGTATGGTTGAGGTTGTGGATCAGAATCCATATTGGTGTTTAGGTTCTTGGGTGGGTCCTCTATTCTGTCATATTCAGGGTCTAGTTCTTCAAGAGGAACCATTCTCTGTTTGGTCCTACTCCAGAATAGTTGAGGTTCTAAGTCCTCCTCCCAGTCAGATTCTTCATCAGGGGACCAAATCAGAGGTTGATGATCCTGGGCTTGCCTAGATTTCTGATCATTTTCTTATTTCCATTTGTCTAGAACTCCTTCTAATCCAAAGGTCAAGTAGGCAAGGTTGTTGAATTCAGATGACCTTTCTTGGTTATTATCTTGAGATGGGTAGGGTTCTTGGTGTTCTCCTAAAGTGTAGGTCCTATCACAGTAGAGCGGGTCGGACCTAAATGAGGAGGCATCGTGAGGACAATCGAGATATGGAGCCCCATGATTTGAATCATACCCTTGGGTGGCTATGTTGGGTGTATTCCAATAAGAGGTTGGTGTGGTTTGGTCATAGTTGGGCCAAGAGGGATATTCCAGGTTGCATCCCCAACTTGGTGGTTGGTTAGCCCAAGTCGGCTGTGGGTATGGTCTACTTGGGCTAGCATACAAATCCTGTTGGGGGTAATTTGGGTAAGATGGATAGGCATTGAAATCCATGGAAGAAATGGAGGGATGCGGGAAGAACAGATGAGAGAGAGTTGTGCACTCAATCAAACAAACAAGCCTAATCCTTATGGTGTATTCCTTAGGAGACCTAGAAATCTCACAAAGGTTGATTAAGTCCGTAAACACTGGACTCCCCTTCCCAAGGCTAATCTGGCCAGGTTGATTACGAGGGGATTGCAGGGAAGGTTCTTCCTTTGGCTTGCGCCTCCGGTTCCATAGACCCCACAACCGCGGTCGTTTGACACTGCCCCGCAGCCTAGCCACCAGATTCTACCAAGGGAATGAAAACCAAGTGCCTAGCGAACAAAACCTCGCCTTTTGAGACTTAACTCAGTCCTGCCTAGGGCACGTCTACTCAGTTTTAAAGGGTTAGGACAGTGCTTGTGCTTAGGGTGATGTGATGAGGCGTTGATTGGGGTGGTGCCTCTTAATGTTCCACTTTCAGAGTGTGTGCTTCTAGCAAAACATGATTTTCAAGCAAGGATTTGTTAAGATATAGTGTCTTTTAGTGTTTCATCCTTACTTAAGTACTTTTTAGGGTTGACGTGTCTTAATATTTTCAAACAAGTTTCAGTGGGCACGTCAAGTTCTGCACACAACTTAGTGAAAGTAGATTTCCTTTTATTTTGTAGAGGCTCTAAAACCCTAGTGTACTCATCCTGATAATCGTGCAGCTTCTATTAGATGAGTCAGTTTTAGGGTTGAGTGGTGCGGCCTAGGTCAACTCACGGTGGCTTCGCAAACACCACTCAAGAGAAAGAGAAAAGAACACTCCAAGAATTTATCCAGCATATTAGAGTGTACATTTTTTTGTAGGGTGATGTGTTAAGAATGTGGGTCAAGCAATCATTCACCATGCCAATTTTTTTAGTTTTTATGATTTTTTTTAGCTTTTTCACGCAAGCAAACAATGAGAGAGAGGGTACTCACTATCGGTCCCCGAGGCGCCTACTCCCTTGCTACCGTCGTGGAATGTGTCGCTTCGCCATCCATGCGTCGAATTCCTGCAACCGTCAAGTAAAAAGGAAAATAGGGCATTAGACGATGTGAGAATGAGTGTGGAATGGAGGTGATAAAACAAATCCGTTGCCTCCCCGGCAACGGCGCCAAAAACTGATGTGCCTTCGTGCGTGTGTGTTAAGAGGTGTCGTTATAGTTGCACTTGATACGTCGATTTTAAAAGAAGTAAATGGAGGTGAGTCCGAGTGTCGATCTCAGGGAGGCGTGGAAATCGGATTTTGTTTACCACTTGTTGTCATGAAAAAGGCAGAGTTTTGCTTGCGAAAGAGACGGTTTTGAAAAGCGAGAGATAGAGAGAGTTTAGGGTTAGAAAGCTCTTGGTTTTGATCATGCACTTTAAACAGAAATTAAAATGGCAACTAAATGGAAAATAATTTCATTAAACATGCATTCATAGTTCATGGTTTACAATATTAAATACATGCTTCAACAAAAGTAAATGAAAGCTTAAAAGAGAGAGAGAGAGGTAGAGAGAGAGTGGAGAGCGACGAGGCAGCCACGGCGGTGGAGGAGGCTCCGTCGGCGGCTCGTCGTCTCCGGAGATTACAAGAGTGCCTAAGACTAGCTAGGAGAGGAGTGGAGTAGTTGCAAGTGGGAGAGGATGCCTTGAATGGTGGTAGAAGGGGGTTTAAATAGAGTTAAGGGCTTCCTAAAAGAAGAATGTGCTTTAGCGACATCCAGAACGTCGCTAAAACCGCTTCCAGATACGTCGGTGAAGGCCTTCTGCCGCCGGTCAGTCGCCCGCCCCTCTCTCTCTTCAGGCGCGATCCGTGGATGTCGAACGAGAGCCATCTGATTGATGATCGGACGGCTGAGATCCTCCCGCGCCTGCACTAGGATCGCGCTTCGGGCGCGCGTGCGCGCGTGCGTTTCCGCCCGGCGTGCGCGCGCGCGTGGGAGGTGGGGCGCTGTCGTCGTACCGCGTGGCGCAATCCTAGCCGCTCGATTCTGATCGCGTGGCTCAATTTTGCGGCGCCCTTCGCCCGCAAGTGATTTCCGCTCCGCGCGATTCGAACGCGCGTCGCCGCGACGCGGGCGTGCGCGCTAACCGTTGCGCCACGCCGGCGCTTTGTCGCGGCGACCGCGGGAGAGCGCGCGGATCTCGGCCGTTCGATCGAAGATCAACGACCGAGATGCGTCCTTGGCTGGCTTGGGGGCGTGCGAGCGGCGGGGGCGGGGCGACGTGGCGCATTCTAGGCCGTTGATCTCCAGATCAACGGTCAGGATTTCTTGGGCCCATTGTGGGAGCTCCGGATGTCGGATTTGGCCGATCTTGAGTCCGTTAGACTCCGTTCGTCGTCCTGAATCCATCCGTGCGGTCCGATTGCTCATCTGAGGCCTGCTTTGACAAATGCTTTACACAAATGGCCATTAATACAGTTTATAAGCAATCTTGGTACTTGATGCATGCAATGCTCCTATTCTACTTTATGTTGTGCCTTTTATTCTAAAGATGGGCCATATTCAACCTAATTACTACCCCCTTGCGTGGCGTTATCAGAGGACATCCAAGAACTTAGGCATGCGGGGGTAGATACAACAAAACTAAAATTTTTTATGCCAACATTTAGGAAAACCTCGGAGCTTCATGTAAAACATACTTTCGGACCCTAAAGAAAAGAACAATCGACTCCACCTCCAATGCTTGCATTGGAACTAGAAATCATCCGCAACAGCCATTTCCGACTCACCCGCTGACCTCTTGCCCTAAATTTAGGGTCAAGTTGAATGTAACCGGATACGGGAATTTCACGAAGTACAAAATATACAAGGTTACTTGTTTATAGCATATATACAAATTGCATTCATGAATAAGATTATTTTATTAATAGAATGCATTAGGGATTTTATCCTCTAGTTGATTCCTATAATCTGGAATCCAGTACAACCTTTCACACACGTAGAATTTGCAATGGATTCACGGTGAAGGTTGATAAACGTATTTGGTCTGTCGAGAAGAAGCAGTGCTTCTTTTCCTGAACCCCTAGACAGTGCTTTAGGAGTTAGGTAGATTTTCCTCCAAAAATCCACCAAATAGTGTGAGATGAGAGTAGAGTGTACTGGTGCTATAAGATTAGTACAAGGAATCCGAAGTCCTATATAATTTGGTGATGATACTCAGAGATTAGGCATAGTTTTCGCTCTCGGTTCTTGCGTATACATTTTGTGTGAAATTTTGAGAGCCACCAAATAAGGCAAGTCGCAGAGAGCGAGTTTTCATAAAGCTAGGGTTAACGTGGATGGTTACGACCATTCTTTACGGAATCATTGGCTGAAGGAGGGTATTGATGTCAAGGTCAAAAATACATCGTTCTATCTATCTCTCTTGGAGCCGTGAGTAAGCACTTTCACCAAATAAGCCTCCCAATGTCTCTTGAGTACCACCAATCCCTAATAAATCCTCCTCAATAAAGTTCATGGATGTGTGCTAGTTGTGTTATATTGAAAAAAAAAAGAGAGAAAGAAAAAAAAAATGATGGAAAGAAAGAAAAATTGAAAAAAATTAGAAAAAGAAGAAAAAGCAAAGAAAAAAAGAGTGAATATCTAGTTTAGTTGCATTGAGGCAATACCACCAAATAAATTTGAGATCCACCAAATATGACCTTAACCTATTTTTCTTGTGTTTCTAACTGCTCGAATACTGGCTGAGGAATTCCGACTTAGTGTTAGGGTTATGGGAACTCAATTAAAGTATTAATGCCAAGTGAGACCACCAAATACCAGTCATATATACAAATCTGGTGAGGTTGTGAGCTCTAAGAAAAAGAAAGAAAAGAAAGAAAAGAAAAAGAAAAAGAGTAAGAGAGAATGAATACAAAGGAATCAAAAGGAAGCATAGCTTTTCTCGTCTTTCTCTGAGTTGAGTTACTTAGCAATCTGGGAATCTAGATTCTGCAGTACTAATCTCTATGTAGCACCAGTCGAGAGTGAGCCACCAAATATATAATCTTTTCCCTCAGAGATTCTCTACCTAAGCCTAAAGCCAAGGTGGAATTCATCGAATATCTTGAATACCCCGAGGGAAGAAGTCTGCCTATCCTAATAGAATTTTACTAGGGGTCAAATACAGGCTTTAGAGGTGTATTAGTTTTTCACTCGAATCCGTTGCGAAAGCTACATAGCTGCACTTTCACGATTGTTTGGATTTCTAGAGCATAGGATGAAAACAAAAAGGAGAAAATTCTCTAAGCATACACTTGATAAAATAATCAGTCCCTTAGGGACCCATCTGTGAATAACTTAGTCTTGCATTTGCTAAGGACTAGCAAGATTTACGCATGGGGGTATGATTGCGCAGCAATCATAGATCTTAATTGACCTAAATTAGGCTAGGACTTAGCATAAGCTAGGGAAATTCATGCATGCATAAGCATTATCTGCATCTTTACTGCTTTCCTTTATCTATGCAAAAAAATAATGTTATAGTGTGCTGATTAAGTGCATTATGTCAATTGCAAGCAATAAGCAGATTTGGAGCTGGATCTGAAGATGGATCAGGAATAATGGGTGTTGCAGCAGAGCTGGAGCAGAAGACTTGGATTAGATGTAGTAGATAATAATGTAAGGTAATTAAGGTATGCTACTCTATTAAGTAGGAATAAAGCAGTAAAATGTGAAGAGCTTAGGTCCATCCTAGCCCTAGGATAGCCTAGAGACTTCCCCATGCCTTAGCCACCCTTAGATTAAGTCACTGCACCATAGGAAATCTTAAAACCCTAATTCCAACCTTTATCTGGACGTTTAGATGAATTATAGGACGTCCAGAACCCTTAGCCAACTCCTGCACACCTTAAATCCACTTCTGCAGTGTTATTAGACGTCCAGACACTTTGTCAGACGTCCAATTTCTGTATAATACCCAAGATAGAACCTTGAATTCTTCCTGACTCTAATTGGACATCCAGAAAACAAGTCTAGACTTCTGATTTTTGAGTATAAGATGTCTGATTCCATTTTTGGACATCTAGAATTGTTCTCTAGTTCCTGTTTTGAGATTCAAGCCTTGATCTTAGATCTCTAGCTCCCTTAACCCAATTCCAACCCCATACGAACCTAAATTAAGATACCCTAACCCTAGTACACCACCTCTAGACCTCCCTAAAGACCTAACTATGTCCTCACCAAACCTAATTGACTTAGATCATAGTCAATTACCATCACCTAAGTCAATTGGACTCATAGGGTTCAATTAAGCTCAGATCTTAACCCACACAAGTCCAATTGGACTTAGTGAGAGTCCAATTGACCTAAGCCCAACCTAATTGAGTTATTACACTCTCAATGAGGTTCACACTCATTCAATTAAACTTGGGTTAAGTTTAATTGCAATTCCTCCTTAGCAATTAGTGTTTGCAACCCTAACTTAAGGCCTACACCTACCTAAACCCCTTAAGACCTAACCTAGACCACTTAGCCACCTATGGCATGGCCACACACTCACACACACACACACACATTCATGCCCACACACCCATCTAGAGTTCTCTAGAACTCTCTTCAAGTGGCGCCACTCTTGGTTGCCAAATTTAGCAACCAAGAGTCATTCAATTCTTAGATTCACTTTTTATGGATCTAAGAACTACCCTCTCTCTCCATGGTTGGCCACTCATGGGACTCTCTCTAGAGAGTTCCACACTTCTCTAGAGAGACTCTCTTAGGTCTATAAAAAGACTTAAGGGGTGGCCATCTGCACCCATCCCATTCTTGGCACCCATTCATCTAAGTTAGCTACATCTCCACCTCCACTCTACTTCCCCGAGGAGCACCACCATGGAAGCCACCATCTCCGTGCCAGGATGCTGGATCATCTCTCTAACCTCTCTCCAAGGGCCAACCTAAGCACCATTGGCCGCCCCTCCTCCTCTCATCCACTCAAAGGCCATCGGAGCCCACCTCCGAATGCCCTTCATTTCTACTAGATTAGTAACTTAGCTCTTCATAGTTTTACTACTTTCATTTACTGCTTAGTAGTGGCCTTTGGCCATTCATCCTAACCCTACTTCTAATCTAACTTCCAGTGGAGAATGTCGATCCCGGCGGCTGGCGATTTAGGTGCGATGGCTGGTGGGATTAGGGAGGGTGAGGGGTGGAATACTTGGAGGTCAAAAGGATGGAGGAGGATGGAACGGGGGAATTCTGATGCATACGGCCAAAGGGGGATGGTGGCGAGGTGGTCTGAGAGAAGAGGAACAAAGCCAACCGGCAAGACTGTTTGCTTCCGATGCCGATGGTGGGGACACTTGGCAGCCACCTGTCGATCTCCTGTGGTATGTCTAGGGTGTGGGGGATTCGGCCACAAAAGGGATTCGTGTAGGGGTTTGCGGGGGCAGATGAGTTATCGCCGTTTCCTGTGCTCTGGAAATTTGAATTCTAGGGCTGGGCAGACTCCGCCTCCACCCCCACTTCTGCGCAACTTGGAAGGGCTTATGGCTGATGTGGAGGTTCCTATGACGGTGAGCATCAAGGCTGCAGAGATGGCCTTGCGGGAAGCTCTAGTTGGGGAGGTTATGACTGGAAGATTGACGGCGGAGAATGTTCACGCCCTGGTAACCTCTCTGTCCCTTTCGACTGATTCTTGGCAGATCTCTTTTCTGTCAAGTACACGTTTTGTGCTCTGTGGTTTGCGTGCGGGGGATGTTGAGAAATTGTGATTCCATACATCATGTAACGACGGCGTCACGGTGATCTGGAGGTTGGTCTTTCCTTTTGATGGAGCCCTATCAGAGAGACCGCCACAGAGAGTGGGAATTAGGTCTGGAAATCTTGAGATTGAGGGACTTCCTCTGCATCTGAGGTCGAAGGAGGTAGTGTCATCAATGATCTCAAGCTTTGCATCTGTGGCAGAAGACGTGGTCGTCAGACTGCTTGAGGGGAATGGGCATCTACTGAGTGTGAGGGTCGATGTCTTCATCGCTAGCTCTATACCTGATTGTCTGATTTTGAGATGTGGTGGAAGTTCCTGGATGCTGAGGCTGAGGTTCCTGGTGGGGGATGTTGTAGCAAAGCAACATAAGTCATCTGAACCTACAGCTGATGAGGAGGCAATTGCTCAGGAGCTGTACATGGACCATGGCGATAAATCCCTGGCTGTCAAGACGTGTAAGGACCTGTGTGACGGGGAGACAGGGACGCTTCAGAATGAAGAAATGGAGGAATTGGGTGGCGGAGAATTGGCAGGACTATCGACCATGGTGGCAGGGGATGTGCTGTCATGTGGTAGGGAGACTCAGGAGCAGGGGAACCTTGATATGCAGCTTGAATCTCTGAACGGCAAACAGGTCTTGCAGGGGAAGGAAGATCCTGAATGTGAAGGGAGATCATGAACAAAGATCAATAAGGGGAGATCACCATACAGCCTTCGATAAAGAAAATCAATGGCTATCATTCTGATGGATGAAGATGAAGTTGCCAAAGTTATGCAAGTGTGCAGTTGCCAGACCCTCAGGAGAGAGGGTTCCAATGAGGAGTGATGAGAATCCTCACTTGGAATGTGCGTGGGTTGCGTGACAAATGCCGGAGGGCATCTCTGATGAGATACTTGAGAGAATGGGGAATTGAATGTGCGCTCATTCAAGAGACACACATTGAAAGTAATTTTGATAGACTTTGGTTCGACTTGTTAGCTGCAGGGATGAATGAATGTGTACAGATTGATGTGCATGGGAGGTCAGGGGGCATTGCTATCTGGTGGAGGAAGAGGTGGGCTCAGTGCTTGGAAGTTCACAAAGCCAGACATATGTTAACATGCAAGTTTCAGACTCAACAGGGGCAGGAGTGTATCTGGATTACTGGGGTTTATGGACCTTGTACTGCTTCTGCTAGGCAGGAGCTGTGGGTGGAATGGTCCACAGTAGCTGAGTTGGTGCAGGGGGAAATGTGGTTGACGGGAGGAGATTTTAATTGTGGTTTAATAGGGGCTGATAGGCCTATTGGCAGCACAGACAGATCGGCCATTGGATTTCAGATGACGATTCAGGCACTGCAGTTGAGTGAATATCCATCCTCTGGTGTGGAATTTACTTGGCGTAATGGAAACGGGCTGGCTTCCAGGCGTGATAGATTTTTTGGGAATGTGGACATCCTTGTCAGATTCCAATTGTCGACTGTGAATGGGTTGAGCCGACCTTTCTCTGATCATAACCCCTTGGTATGGGACAGTGGGGAAGAAACTCTGGCTGGCACCTATTTCAAACTGAAAAGATCATGGCTGACTGAATCGGGTTTTTACCAGATGATCTATTCTTAGTGGAGAGCTAGAAAGGTACAGGGGTCTGCTCCTGTCAGATTATCAACTAAGCTGGCTGGATTGCATGCCATCTTAAAAGAATATGGATCTGCTATTACCTTGGTTAGGGAACAAAGGAGAAGGGAAGCTCTGAGTAGAATCTAGGAGCTGGACTCCAAGGAAGCTGCTGGCACTCTGTCTGAAGATGAACAGGCTGACAGGAAAATGTGGCAAGGTGTGGTACTAGATGAAGACCTTAAACAGGAAATCGATTGGAGGGAGAGATCTAGGCAGTTATGGCTTAAGGACGGGGATGCCAATACGAAATTTTTCCACCTTGCAGCAAGCTCACGGAGGCGGTTTAGCTTCATTTCCTCTATTCTTTGTGATGGACATAGGGTCTCCTCTAATCAGGAGATTAAATCTGAAGCCATCAAATTTTTCAGGGAAGCTTCTCGGGCAACTAGGTGGGGGAAATGGAGAATGGCAGGAGACATTGGTCCCAGGGTGACAAGCAAACAAGCCGAGGAACTGACTGCACTAATTACAGAATAGGAAACTTTACAAGCAATCAGAGAATTAAATGCGGAAGGCTCCCCCGGCCCGGATGGAATACAAGTTTTCTTTTACAAGGAGATGTGGAGTGTGGTGTGTAAGGAGGTGATGGATGTTATCAGAGAATTTGAGGTGAGTAATGTTGGTTTCGAGAGGATTAACAAGTCATATCTTTTCCACTTGCCTAAATCAATGGGAGTTGAACAATTTTCAGATTTCAGGTCGATTGCCCTTTCAAACTCCATCTATCTTATCATCAGCAAGGTCTTGGCTAACAGGCTAAGAATTGTTCTACAAGACCTGATTCATCCGATACAGGCTGCTTTCTTGCCCAACAGATCACTTCAGGAGTCCTTTATTTTGGCTCAGGAAATGGTTAATGGTTGGCACAGGAGGAAATGCAAGGCCTTCTTGTGGAAAGTAGACTTCCATAAAGCTTATGACTCGATTTCCTGGCCGTATATTTGGGAGGTGTTTAGAAGAAGAGGCTTCCCCTCCCTTTGGATTCAATGGATGAAACGCTGTATCACCACTGCTTCATTCTCTCCTTTGATCAATGGGAAGCCATGTGAAGCCTGGATCCAGCCTCAGCGTGGGGTTAGATAAGGGTGTCCCTTGGCCCCACTGGTTTTTAACCTTGCGGTAGATGGCCTTGCAAGGTATGCTTGCAAATTGGCAGAGGTGGGTATAATTAAAGGGTACTCGCTATCAAACAGGAGACATTTGGCCCCCATTTTACAATATGCAGATGACACAGTGTTCTTTGTGGAAGGGTCCAAGTCTGAGGCACATGCTTTGGGATTATTGGTGAAGATCTTCAGTGACATTTCAGGTTTATGTTTGAACAAAGACAAGTCTGTTTTGGTCTATTTTGGCATGAATGAATAGGAGCAAATGGAATTGGAGGGTACACTGGGCTCACCCCATACTAAATTGCCTCTGAGATACCTTGGATTACCTTTAAGGGCTACAAAACTGAAAAAATCAGACTGGAATGTCCGGTTCAAGAAGTTGGCTGGAAACCTAAAAGGGTGGAGTAGTAAATTCCTATCTAAGGGTAGGAGACTGATTTTGCTCAACTCGGTTATCACTGCCACACCAGTCTTTTACTTCAGTATATTTAAGGCCCCTAAATGCATCTGGAAAAGATTGGATATTATGAGGAAGAGGTTCTTCTGGAAAGGAGTAGGACATGAGGGCAGGTTCATGCAGCCCATCAGATGGAACACTATCTGCAGACCAAAGGAGGTTGGGGGGTTGGGAATTAAAGCATTAAAAGAGTTCAATGAGGCCCTACTGCTGAAATGGGCCATCAGAATTTTGGATAGCGAGGAGGGGCTGATGGATGATCTGATCAGGGACAGCTATGGGGGATCCAATAGCTGTCTGCAAAGGCTTCAGCCGAAGAGGCCCTCCCCCTTTTGGCGATCAGTGAATTCTGCAATCACCTGTTGCTGGCATCAGCTACAACCTAAACTTGGAGATGGCAGATGTTTTAGCTTATGGAATGAGAGGTGGTCTGAATTGGGCCTGCTGAAAGAGACCTTCTTGAGGGTGTATGGTGCTGCTGCTGACAAAGATGCCACAATTAGCAGTGTGTGGTCCTAGGCTGAAGGTTGCTGGCGGCTGGAAGGGCTACAACAGTGCAGGCTGGGCACTCAACTATGGGAGGAGAGGCAGAAACTGATGGAGAAATTGCAGTAGCTGTATCTTATGATAGATGTGAAGGACACATACTGCTGGCAGGGTATTTTCTCAGTGAAGCAGGCATATGAAAAAATTATTAGATCTAACAATGATGTGGAATGGGATCTTATCGACAGAAAGATTTGGCTTTTGAGAATTCCTCTAAAGGTCCAGATTTTCCTGTGGCTTTGTAGACGGGAAGGGTTGATCACTGGCGATCTTAGGCACAGACGGATGGGGATTGATCTGAATGCCTGCCCTTTATGTGGATTACACTCTGATAATGCAACACACATCTCCTCTTGCTTGATCACGGATAAAATCTGGAGGTTGGTGTGCTTAGAACCCCTCCCTCCCTGGGATGCTATGTGGTAGAGGTTCATCAACCCTGTTCAACCATTGGGGGCTATGGCAGCCATTCTATGGTGTGTGTGGAGGGCGTGGAATGATAAGCTGTTTCAGGGGATACTGGTGAGATGTGAGAATGTTGTAAAGGAATGTTGGTCTCTCATAGATAGTTGGGCAACTTTTTTGTAATACTCTTTTGATATGCAATACAATACCCTTCGGATCGCTATCAGTTTATGATAGCAATCCTCACTGATTCAAAAAAAAAATTTTACTACTTAGCAGTGTAGCTCTTATTCCCCCCCAATGATCATTGCAAAATCCCCCATAGATTCCTGTATGCGATCATTTTCTGCTAGCTAGATTTGTGTTTTTCAAGCTTTCCTCTACATTCCATGTTGCAAACATCCTCTGAATGAATGAATAAAAGATATATTTTTTATATACATGTCTCTATGTTGGAAATCACCACGAGCTTATCGGTTGCAATCTAATTTGTGTGATTGAAGTTGCCTGTTTTTCATTTATATATATTTTGCAACAAGCATGTCGGTTCCGGAAAATATAGAAGACCTAACTATAAATGCATTTTCCGTAAACAGCCACCACGTAACTAGAATTGTGTGCACCGAAACTCATACTTTTACCTTTGTTATCTATTTAACACACGCGCACATAATCAGAATTCACAATAAAAGTGGCGAAACTCTAATATGAAGATTGGAAACCGGCGTGCGATTATAAATAAAGTAGAGTAATAAAGGATCGATTTCAGAATTGAACAAGTGCCTCTTAGAGACGAATGACCGGGACTCAAAGTCTCGTTATCTTTATGAATATTTTTGTTTGATTGTATTGCGTACTATACTATAACACTTTTCCTATCAAAACGTGCTCTACGACTACCAAATAGCCCTCACCGCATGATCCTTCTTGCAAGAACAAGGAAACAAAACCCAAAATAAATTGACTCCTGATTGGGATTCCTTCTTCATTTGACCTCCAAATCCCTCCAAATTTAAAGGGATTGAGGATCAAATTACCCTCCACCATTTGCACCTAATTGTTTGACCCAACTAGAACCTAAAAAGCTCCACTAAGCTTCAGAATTCATGAAAGGAAAACACTCTAATTCCCAACCGAGACATGCGAAATTGATGGAATTCTTGGCCAAAACTTGCTCTATATAAGCTTTCCCATCTTCCCCAGTGCTTCTTAGTCGATTCTAGGTCATTTTTCACCTTCTTCCCTCCTCTTTGACCAGAAGCTCCATGGCTCCGGTGACTTCCTACACTCTCCTCCTTTCAGCCATATAACTAATAAATTGGATGCGTCAACTTCCTTCTCATCTTCTTTTGGTGTTAGCCAGCCAAAGCTACACCCCTTAGCACTCTTCCTCGTCGTCGTTAGCAACCACCGGAGCAACCTTCGTCTCCGACGCTGGCCAATCGCCAATTCCTCCCCTTTCATCCGTTAGAGTAGGTCTTTCTCTCCCTCTATCTCCTTAGGTTAGTGTTAGCCCCTCAGAACCATAATTCTATCACCAAAACATAGTCTCCCTCATTGTCTTCTTCACAGTTGGTGAGCTTCGTCAAGTCGCCACACACACCAAAACACACAACCACCTGTTGAACGTTTACGAACCTACGCTAATGAGATTGGTTTTGGAAAACCTGTCGTTGTAGTTCGAAAGCGAAGAATTCATGTTCAACAAATAAAATTTATATCGAAAATAATTCCGGGTCGAACACAGGGAGGCTACGTTGATCTATTTTCGTAATTATATTTTCTTTTTAAGATTTTCTTTAAGCAAGGCATTATAATTACAATGGGGCTATCAAACTATGAGAGAGAGAGAGAGAGAAAGAGAGAGAGAGAGAGAGAGAAAGAGAACATGCATTCAATATTTCAATAGTTTATAAAAGTTACACTAGAATGCAAAAAATCAATTAAACTATAAAGCAGAAAATTCTACACTAGAAAAGCTGTAAATAAGAATGGGGAGAGAAATGTTATCCTCCTCGACGATTGCTTGGAGGACGAGCCGGACGGGACGACGCCTGGACGAAGGAGAACGAAGGAGGACGAAGCAGAAGAACGGGAACGGAGCAACACGCCGTCGTCGTCGCGGGATCCACTTCCGAAGGGGAACGAAAATTGGACTTTATCTCGCGAGAAGCATCCCGGGTGTGGGACAAGCTTCTCTTGAGCTTTGGAGGGGTAGAGAAGAGAAAGAAGGGATGAAAATTTCGCATGGAGGGGGTCTCCTTTTATAGTTGCAAGGAGTGAGGGCAAAATGGACATTACAAGTTGAAAATAGTAAATGAGGGGTCTTTAGTGACGGATAAATCCATCACTAAAGCCCCTAACGTGGGCGACGTGGGCGGCTTGCGCGCGCCTCCTCGCTTGCTCGCACCCTCAACGGCTTCGCACGTCTGTGAAGTCTCAGCCGTCCGATCGCGAGATCGGACGGCTTAAAATCGCACCTTCACCGCTACCGCCTGCCCGCCTGTGCGTGCGATCGCGCGTTCACGCGCGCGTCCAATCGCACGTCGGCGCTATCGGGCGCGTGTGGCCATTGGATCGCGATCATGCGGTCGATTGGAGGCGCGCCACCGCTCCAATTTCTGCGTGGCGAGGCTCGAACGCGCGTCCCTGCTTCGCGTTAGAGCGCTCGACCGCTGCGCTGCGGTCGCGTTTGTGTCGAGCGCCTGACTTCAGCGCGGGCGCGTCGCAGCCGTTGGATCGAGATCCAATGGCGGAGAGGAGACGGGTCCGCGGTCTTCACAAGATGCAAGAGGCCATTTGGGCGACTGAGATGGCACCATGTGGCACCATCTTGGCCGTCCATCTTCTGGAAGTTGTAGATGGTGCCACGGATGTCGGATTGACTCGATTTTTGTGTCGTTGGGCTGCGATCGTCGATCCGAATTCATCCGTACGGTCGGATTTGTCATCTGAAGTGCGGACTTACACCATCCTGGCCCTTGATTTTCTAGGGTTCCCCGATCTCTATCTGATGCTACGGATGCCTGATTAGGGCGATCTTGGAGTCGTTGAACTCCAATCGTCGCCCTGATCATATAGATACGGTTGGATCTTTGATCCGAGGCCCTGATAAAATGTTTGCCATATCCAAGCACATAAAAGGAGACAATTAACCTCCATTTTATTCAAACTACTCTAAATGCGAGATGATGCATGTTATGCAATATTTATATCATGAAATGCAATCCTATGCTTAAGAACATGCATAAATAGACATTTTAAGTAGTGTAAATGTGTTTACATCATACCCCCATGCCTATCTTTTGCTAGTCCCTAGCAAAAACTATATGCTATTTATAAAAGAATTAGGTTAGATTATTTGGACCAGAGTTATTTTCAATCATTAAGAAATTGTCTACTTAGGAAATGAACTTTCAAAGACACAACAGTGCCCGGGTATCAGCCAAAATGCAGATCGCCTCAAGCCCTTGCCTTATTCAAAGAAAAATTTCTTTTTCTCTTTCTACTCTTTTCTAATTTTTTTTTATTTTCAAATTTTAGGGTTCAAGAGTGGCTTTCTACGACCATTCAACTCACCCAAGATTTGATGAGAACCCTAAGTTTTAAGCATCTTATTGTGATTGTGATAGACTCGTTGACCGGCAATTAGAATGGACTTCGGATTTCTACGCCTCTAGGTGACCTCAAAAAGAATTCTGCCTAAAGGTGTATCTTTACAACCGGTAGCTTTCTCCCTACTTTTATTTTTTTAACGGGGTCAACACAAGGGTGAATCCAGTGTATATCTCCCCGATTTATTCTACTTCTCCGCTTCTTCCTAAGTGTTTTGGGAATTTTTAGTGCATTTTCTGAGCTGGGTTCTGGACAACCGGTCGATGAGCTGTTACCACCGACAACTTGCCAGCCATACTCGTGCGGCGAAGTGTAGCTTATTTGTTTTTGTTCTTTTCTCATTTTTGATTTTTTTTTTCTTTTTTTTTTAAGTAGGTGGCTTCCCTGGTCTAAGATTTACCTAAAGGCAGCAAAAAGAGAAAGGTCCAGTGACTGGGCTCTGGACAACCTACCTATGGGCTGTTACCCACGATAACTTGCCAGCCATATCACCCTAGAAGGTTCATTAGCTATCCAATTTCCGTAAAAATCGCCGAACAACAAGTCAGTGCAAAGAAAGTGTGTAGATGCTTAAGACTCAAAATTCCCTCAAATCAGAGGGCGGGTTGATAAGTCGTGTACTTATCACCCAAACTTATTTACTCCAATTAAAATAAAATTCAAGTTGGCGAGAACTCGAAAAACAAATCCACATTTTAGTGGATACACGGGCTGATTAAGTTCAACGACCTGAAGGGTCTTTGTGTTCAGATCTTAATATAGTTTTTCCTAAGATTGAAAATTTTCTTAAACCCAAATTCTCTTTCCTAATTTCAATTTTTTTTTTCAAAATAAAACAAATCTACGGAGCTGACGAATGAATTCAGAGATGAATATCCACCCCCCCATGCCTATCTAATGCAATGTCCTCATTGTATTAGAAAGACATAAAATAGAGTGGAAAAGCGAAGAAAGCACCTGAATTGCGTGAATATCAGGTCTGCTCCAAGATGAAAATGAAAAAGAACTGTATAAGTGGTGAGTTTAGTGTCTTCAGCTAGGCACACTATACAAAGAAAAGAAATGAAGACTTCCCAAGTGCAGGTCAGAATTAATATAAACAGAAGAATCCTCCGACCTATCAACAGCAGTCCACAGATGTGGACCAGATTGTGGTGCAGACCCATCCCCCATAATCGAGAATATCTTAGGTTCTGGATAAAAATTACCCAAAACCTAAAATTAGAATGCAAGCGGGGTCGGACCTGCGATTTATGAGGTTGCAACCCAAGACCAAAAAGTCGGGTTATAGAGAATTGAAGCTCAAAAGGATAATCGTTGAATGTGTGCTTGAGTTGAACATCCTCGAAACAAATGTCGTAAGGGTTCTGATTTGATGGTTTCAGCTTAAAAGGAACCCTTCGACTCGATCTTCCATTTCCTCCAAAATTAATTTCCCAAATCAACACTTCCCAGCTCCTATCCTCCTCATTCAGCATATCAAATTCCAGGACCTCTTGTACATTCATCACCCCGTCTGAAATCTCCAAGTCTAAATGATGTGGCAAAATCAAAATTGACTTGGGTCTAATTATCTCAGAATTAGAATTATCAATAAGCTCAACAGGGTGTAACTGATAATCAGGGCATTGAATTGATTCTTCCAGAAAATGCGATTCTGGATCCGTAATGTGTGCCCTAATAAGATCAGTGTTCTCAGTTATTGAGCTATCAATTGATCTATTAGATTCCTCAGGCCCAATCGTCTCACAGAAATCGTGTTCAGAAAACTCGCGTGAGACTTCGCAACTTGAATCTTCACCATCAGGATCCATATCAATGTATGTCCCAAAATCATTTGTCACTTTGTGTTCCAAGGAGACACACGTTTCCTCGTAACCCGGCTCAGGGATCTCAGGTGAAGAAATCAGATCATCTTTAATTGGTTGCTTTAATTCAATCTGGTCAGCCTCGTAACACGTGTCCCCCCCAAAAGGTGCCTGAGCGGGTTCTATCATTAGCTTTCCTGAAGAGGGTTCATCCTGGGAATTATTCCAAGATTGAATCAAAGCAACCACGAATCTCATCCTCAATTTTGCTAATTTCCCAAGTAGAAACTCACCCGGGTTCTTATCCTTAACATCCTGGAGCCAATCCAACAAAGACATGTTTAAATCATCAATCATTTCAATCAGGGGCTCCAATCTCTCAATGCAAGGTATTGGCTGAACTTCTAAAGGTTGAATGATATTCCTCAAGTTAGCCAGAACCTTATCCTGAACCTGGTTAACTTGAACCAAATGAGTTGGTTCAGGGTTGGGCAGGTTTGGGCTCAATGTAGGGGAATTAACGAATTGAGATTCGTTATACCTTTCCTAATAATAGGTCATTTCAGATTGTTGAAAAGATGGTGATGACCTAAAGGCAGTGAAATCAGAGGATGGGTAAGGATCGGTGTATCCTTCTTGATTGTAGATCGTATTATGCTGTTCATGAAAGGAGGACGATCTATAATCGATGTAGCTCTGAGAAGGATAAAAATCAGAATCAAAGTATTCAGGGTTAGACCCTAAACACAGGGGTCCGAAATTGTATCCCCAATCTGAATTATCCCAACTAACTGATGGTCGATTACAATATGAGTTGGGATAATCGTCATGTTGAGGATAATTTACAACAGGAGGGAAAGAGCGGGAATGCGTGAAATATGTGGAAGGATTTATGATACACGGGAGGAAGAAAGGTGCCCTGCAATACAAACAATCAAACCTGTCCTTAAATAGGTTAGCCTAAAGACCTACAGACTCTCAAAACCCGTCTTGAGATAAAGGAACGATTTGATCTACTTCCGTCTGTTCAATCCAACCAGTTAGAAGGAGGGACTGGGGAGAAGGTTCTTCCTTCGGCTTGCGCCTCTGGTTCCTAGTGTACCCCCCAGCCGCGATTGTTTGACTCTGCTCCCCTAGCTAGACATCAGATTGAACATTAGAAACAGACTAATCGAAAATAATCTCGTTCTGAGTTCTGAAGAGCGAGTCCAATCCTTAAGGCCAACGTCTACTCTGTTTTATTTAGGGCTAGGTTTGAATGTGCATTGGAATGTGATGGGCCCTTTAAATGGGTTGTGCCCTTAATGATTGATTGATTCGTGTGTGAGTGCACAACCAGTGATTTTCAAGCAAGATTGTTTTTGATGTGGTGAATTTTAAGGTTCAAATCTTGCTTAGTAGCTTTTAGGATTCAACTTTAGGTGTTTTCAATCAAGTTTCATTAGCACACCAAGTTTTTGCAAGCACAGGTGAAGATGTTTTCCTTTAAAGTTTAAAAAGAATGTGGAGTGCCTGGTAAATCCCTAAGAGTTGAACCTAATTGGCAGCTACTTGATGAGTTGATTTTATTTGAAGTGGTGCGGCCCAATCAACTCAAACAATTGGGCTGTTGCACCACTTAATTAGGCACACAAATGATTACCTAATCTGATTTCTACTCAATTATGTGTTTAGATGTGTGTATCGGCTCCTAAGATTGGTTTACCGATTGAGTTTGAAAATCAGATGAGGTTGTGTACATCTGTGAGATTTTTTTTTTTTTCTTTTTAATGTGGGGGTTGGGGTGAGTATGGGTGTCAAACAACAAACAATCTAACCTTAGAGTTTATGTGTGTATCGGCTCCGGACGGGACGATGCCTGGACGAAGGAGAACGAAGGAGGACGAAGCAGAAGAACGGGAACGGAGCAGCACGCCGTCGTCGTCGCGGGATCCACTTCCGAAGGGGAACGAAAATTGGACTTTATCTCGCGAGAAGCATCCCGGGTGTGGGACAAGCTTCTCTTGAGCTTTGGAGGGGTAGAGAAGAGAAAGAAGGGATGAAAATTTCATATGGAGGGGGTCTCCTTTTATAGTTGCAAGGAGTGAGGGCAAAATGGACATTACAAGTTGAAAATAGTAAATGAGGGGTCTTTAGTGACGGATAAATCCGTCACTAAAGCCCCTAACGTGGGCGACGTGGGCGGCTTGCGCGCACCTCCTCGCTTGCTCGCGCCCTCAACGGCTTCACACGTCCGCGAAGTCTTAGCCGTCCGATCGCGAGATCGGACGGCTTAAAATCGCGCCTTCATCGTTGCCGCCCGCCCGCCTGTGCGTGCGATCGCGCGTTCACGCGCGCGTCCAATCGCGCGTCGACGCTATAGGGCACGCGCGGTCGTTGGATCGCGATCGTGCGGTCGATTGGAGGCGCACCACCGCTCCAATTTCTGCGTGGCGAGGCTCGAACGTGCGTCCCTACTTCGTGTTAGAGCACTCGACCGCTGCGCTGCGGTCACGTTTGTGTCGAGCGCCTGACTTCAACGCGGGTGCGTCGCAGCCGTTGGATCGAGATCCAACGGCGGAGAGGAGACGGGTGCGCGGTCTTCACAAGATGCAAGGGGCCGTTTGGGCGGCTGAGATGGTGCCATGTGGCGCCATCTTGGCCGTCCATCTTCTGGAAGTTGTAGATGGTGCCACGGATGTCGGATTGACTCGATTTTTGTGTCGTTGGGCTGCAATCGTCGATCTGAATTCATCCGTGCGGTCGGATTTGTCATCTGAAGTGCAGACTTACACCATCCTGGCCCTTGATTTTCTAGGGTTCCCCGATCTCTATCTGATGCTACGGATGCCTGATTAGGGCTATCTTGGAGTCGTTGAACTCCAATCATCGCCCTGATCATATAGATACGGTTGGATCTTTGATCCGAGGCCCTGATAAAATGTTTGCCCTATCCAAGCACATAAAAGGAGACAATTAACCTCCATTTTATTCAAACTACTCTACATGCGAGATGATGCATGTTATGCAATATTTATATCTTGAAATGCAATCCTATGCTTAAGAACATGCATAAATAGACATTTTAAGTAGTGTAAATGTGTTTACATCACCACCACCACCACTACATTCCTCACTCGACACACCACAAAATCCCTAATCTAATTAGGACTCTCAACCACTCGAACACTCCGTCGACCTAACCCACCATCTACACGTCCACCATCAACAATCCTCCACACACCTCCAATCACCTCAAGACCATCGCCACCACTCTCGTCATGCTCTGGTGATGCTCATGAACTAGCTAATTGGGGCTTAGAGCCTGTATTCCATGCTTACAGGTATTCGCTAGACATCCATCGTCGTTGTCATCTTCATCAACTTCGTTCGACCATTTTTTGCCACCGCACGACCTGTTACCACCTCCAGAACCCACGGAACCCTTGACGAAACTACCTGCAGCTTCACTCGAAGAGAAGAGAAGCAGTAGCACTTCAATTGAATGCGGAGGTTGCACTACATCTAAAGAAGAGAAGAGGCAAATTCTTAGTCCCACATCATGGGGTTTCAAAGCACATGCAGCGCTTAAATTGTTTCTTTGTCATTGGTTTGTTGCCTCTTCACCGGGGGTGAGGTCCCCGTACCACACTCTCTCTTACTCCTCGCTCACTATTCACATCCGGTGAGCTTGGACCCAACCTGGATCCGATTGCCCGAATAATGACCCAATTAGGAGAGAATCTAAGGAGGGTGGGGGTGATTTTGCCTCGGTATTCATGGCCATATACTCTACCGTTAGCAATTGCGAGAGGCTTATGCTCTATGCTATTCCCTTATTCCTTTGCTGAGGCTTGAGTATTTATGGCATCTGTGCCTTGCTTGTGACGTCTGATTTTGTTGGTTCTATGGTTTTATCTGAGCTATTGGCTTATATATGGTTTAGGCTACTATTGGAAAATTTGAGTTGTGGGATATATGCTTAATTTGAGGGATTAAGTGGTGATTTAAATCACCATTCTTTTTAGCGTTCCTGATTTTTTTTATGTCACTATCTCTTGAGATACATTTGTATTAGTGAATACATTTTTTGAATATCTTAATTGCAATTCATTATTGTGCTCATCTGTCATTAATTGCCATTAGTGTTGTAAATTCCAAATTTACTCCCTATAAACGACCTCTGACTCATTTATGTTTTCGAGTTTATAAATTTAAATAATATATCGCTTTTGTTCGCTACACTACAATGTGCTTTCTTGAAACTCGATGAAAGCGACACAACACTAATTTTCCATTTATTAATACCATTTGTCTGTCCCTTCCATATTCATGTCATTAATTTGTCTGAATCAATTCCCTCAGAAAGTTTGAGATCTCGGTGCAATATTCTAAATAGTAGATTTGATACAGTACACCCCCTTGGTCTAGAGAATGGCCTACACCTACTCTACTACCTAGTTAACCACCTCGGGGCCCCAGCTTAGGTGAAGTGGTAACTACGATCTATGTGATATGCATGTGGGGAGTTACCCTACGCTGACACACAATGAGTCATCTCCACTACTTCATATGAAAGTAAACAACACAAATTCCTTACAATAGTAACACATACCCACTACAGCAATCTACTCGGTTGGCAAAATAGCCTAATTAAAATTCATAGTGAGGTTAGCTCACTAGCTGAGTCAGTCTCTGGCTCTAACAAGCATAGCTTGTCACATTGCTGGTACTATGTATAACCATCTATGCTGTTAATACCAGGCATGAGACTGACGTCCAAACTTCCCTCATAAGTTCAAGTTCACTAACTAATTTGTGTTCACGTTTCCATCTTTCATTTCATTATCACCTTGTTTACCATATTACAAGATATAATTGACATTTTCTTATCTCTTTCATTAATCTTGAATTTCTTAATCATGTAAATAATTCATGGTATTTCTAAATGTTAATAAGGATCACCAAACCAATTATTTCATGATCATGTTTATCCAATTCAGCAACTGACCAATAATAATAATAATTACAATAATCCCACTACTTAGATTTTCAATGCATGATCTTGTATTCGTTAGTCCATTAAGGCAGTTCATATTATACTAAATTGTCAAGACATAATTATTATTAAATAATTACAAGCAATGATTAATTATTCAAGTACGTGAATATGGACAAGCAACATTTAGGGTAGGACTTCCATACTTAGCAAGAGGAATGGTGCGAGCAATCTAATTAAACATGATTCACTTCATTCAATCATCAATCTCATGTAAGAAAAGAGTAGTGACTCTATGTAATGTCACTGGAGTGTCATAGTGACTCCAGAAATTAGGTCAAATGCTCCTCAAGCTCCGCGTACAGTACATGTGTCGACTTTTTTAACAAACATGGGAGGAATCGGTTCAAAAATGCAATAATAGGAGTATCCAAGGGTAAAAATGTAATTTATCACTTCTGATGTGTATTTGTAACTGACCATATTGATATTCGTATTAAGTTGATTTCAACGATGGATGGCTTGTCTAAATCAAGGCACAATAGCAAACTGAATGGGACAGACAAGTTGTGGGTCAGTAAGCCAAGAAGAATTATTTTGAATTTATCACATCATAAATGTGGCCAAAATATACTTTTGAAGGCATAAGAATGTAGATTACAAAAATACGAATCCAATGATACCTTATTTTCATGATTTCGTGATTGGGAAGGACTCTAAGCATTTAGAAGAAGGCATAGGGGTCCTTGAACTGATCTTGGAACTAGCACCCCCGCAATGTGCCCCCGAGTGTGCTACTGTAGTGTAGCAGCCACTCTCCCTATAGGGTGTACTCTTGTGCTTGTCTCATCTGCACACCATCATGTGTCTCTTGTGTGACACCTACATTCTCCTCCCTGTGTGCATTAATTCCATATGCACTATCGCACATGCAACTGTGCTCTGCACGTGTGCTGCTACGCACGACCTCTCTTTCTCTCTCCTATTGTTCTTTGTTGTCTCTCTCTTCTTCTCAAAATGTGTGTAGCTTAGGGGCATGATCAATGACCCAAAACCCTAAGTAGGGCTTTATATAGCCTATTAATTAGGGTTTCGGTAAAATGGGGTCCCCAAATGATGAAAATACCCCTAAAATACTGTTTTAGCCTTGCCTTAATCCTAATCTTAATTTTGATGTAACTTGATCTATGGACATCGGATTTACGCAAAATAACTATCACGAGAAATCATATGATGAGAGGAATCCAATGATGTCACATATGACCATCTTTTGAAAATGTTTGAGGGTTGACCGAAAACATGCATCTTTTTTTACATTTTACGAGGCGTTCAAACCCGTCTCATCTCCTACGGGTACTAATAGGTCCAAAATGATACAAATACCTTTAAAATGATTTAGAACATGTATTTCTCTATTGGTTTCAATTTACATCTACCTACATCCTCGTTAAATGTGCTTTAAGCATAATTTTTGCTACATGACTCAAATTTTTGTGAAATAGAATCTGCTGGAAAGTTAAGGATGAAAGGAATCCAATGGTACCTTATATGACACCTTCCTACCAAATTTTACCTAAGAATTGACTAGGTTTGACCAATAACTGCATTTCATCATTTGGGTTATGCTAATTCAAATTGTTCACAATAAGCATCGACGGGTTTGTCTCGACAAATTTAATCTATTTGAACATGGATAGGATTTTGGGTCATAACATATAGGCCCCAAATACTCTCAAAATCATTAGGATTTGTATTAATTTCGTGTTCCACAATTTAGGCAATTTTCATAAATTTAAAATAGTCTTAATCCCATTAGGAATACGAATAATCCCATGATTTTTTTATTATAATCCTATTGGGTTGTTTCTTCTTTTCTTTTCTTCCCTTTTCCCTTTTTTTTCCTATTTCTATGCCCATTCATTGTTGGGCAGCTGCTAGAGATGGCGCTCAGCATGTGGGGGTGCTTGCGAGGGGCATGAGTGAGGAGAGGAGGGGCACCGGAGGAGAGGTGCATGTAAGGGATGATGGTGTGTAGGAAGGATCAATGAAGGTGCAGGGAGAGAGTGCGAGTGGAGATTTTGAATGTTGTGGCCCCTTCATTTTGCTGTTTTTTTTCTTGTCAAAAAATAGAGAAATGCAGGTTCTGACGAAAAAGTGACGTAGGCTGTTATTTTCGTATTTCACACAGCATTGAGAATGTGGGCCTACTTGATAATTAATATTTAATGTAAAGAAACACAAGAACGTAAGGTTTGTTACATAGTGATCCCCACCACATTCAAAAAAATCACCACACCACCTTAACTTAAAACACACAAGTGATAAATAACTTTGTATTGGTGATAAACTACTTTGCATCAATGATAAATTATTCTAAGGTATCTTTGCACTGGTGCAATCTCATTTTGCACCAGTGAAAAATTTTTCCAAGGGTAGTTTCACTTGTCCAAAGTGATTTTGCACCCGTGCAAAGTGATTTTGACCTATGAGTTTTTAATTTACAGTTTAGGTTTGTGAAAAGTGACTTCACGTCTGAGAAGTGATTTTTCACCTTAAGGTTTAGGGTTTAGGATTTAGCGAAGCTAAACCCTTAACACTAAAGACTAAACCCTAAGGTGAAAAATCAAATTTCAAGTATAAAATCAGTTCTCATACGTGAAGAAACACTTGAAATTTAATTTTACATCGGTGTAATCTTACTTTGCACCCATGCAAAATAAGATTGCACCCGTGCAAAATAAGATTTCACCCGTGCAAAATAAAATTGCACTGGTGCAAAGTAGTTCAAAGTAAGATTGCACCAGTGCAATCTTACTTTGCACCGATGCAAAATTATTTTGAAGGTCCAAATTGGTTTTGCACAGGTGCAAAATAAGATTGCACCTATACAAAATGATTTTGCACTAATGCAAAGTGATTCCGAAGGTGACTTGAGTGGTTTGCACTCGTACCAAAGTAATTTGCTGGTTTTAACAATGGTGGATCACACCATGTGTAGCAGTTTTTTTGCATAGAAAGAAGGGATACAGGTTGAGACTACGTTTACACTACTATGCATCAACTTTTACATCATCATTTGCGTTTCCCAACCTATATCCTTTTTTCTTTCTCCATTTCGTCATTGAGGGTTGCACGATTATTATTTTTGAAAGATGACTTCGTTATCTCGTGATTTTTCATAGGGGTGTACATGGGTCGGATTCAGCCTAATCCAACCCAAATGGGTTGGGCTGGGTTGAGATTTTTTAAACTTGATAAAAAAAAGGGTTAGGTTAGATTTGAGGTTTTACTAACCAAATTAAACTTGCAACATAAAACCTATATATATATATATATATATATATATATATATATATATATATATATATATATATATAAAAGGAAGCCAAACTTAAATCTTCCCTAATTACAACCCACTCAACCACCAAAGCCAATCCACGCCCAAACCCAATGTCTCAAATTACCCCCACGTTGTCCTACCCCCATCTCTCCCATGTCCCAAATTTGAAATTCCCTGACCCTATCCCAAATTCCATCTACAATCTAATTTTTTTACTTTTACATATTTTATTCACTTTTTTAGAAGATAGAAGTTATTTATGAGTTTAAAATACTTTTTTATTAAGTATGAAAGGCATATAATATACGTAGGAGATAAAAGTAAGTTTTGAGTTTTTTAATTAGTCAATAACCTACTCAACTCGACCCAACTGAACCTGATTTTTATGGGTTGGATTGAGTTGACCAGGTTCGTTAGTGTAATAGATTGTGTTGGATTAAAAAAATGCCAATCTGAAAATCTTGAGTTGGGTTTGGATTTAGTTCCAACTGAGCCTAACCTGACCCATATACACCCATAATTTTTCATATGAGACCAATACTAGTCATATTTTTCTTACATTTTCTCTAGTACATTAAAAGTTAAATAGATTAGATTATTTACAAATTTAAAATAAAAATACGAAAAATATACAAGAAAATGTGTGAAGAAATTATAAGTTAAATAGATTACATATTTATAAATTAATAATAAATAAGAGTTTAAAATATATATATCTAAAAAATAAATAAAAAAATTATGCAAAATCCAACGATTCCACGCACCGATCGACCGTATAACTTGTGCAAGTGAGAGACCTCGCGTCCTAAGCTCCCTGAATATCCAATTTGATTCTGCAGTGAACAATTCGGGGGATTGCACGTTCCAGGACATGCGAATTGAATGAGTCAAGATTCATATCAATCAAAATATTAATTACTACCGGCGTAAACATCGTATAATTTCCAGAAATGACAGTGTACGTATGATTATAACGATATATATTATATATATAGTGGCCGGCAAATGTCTATATTTGAACCTTGTTTTTGAAGAAACAAAATGGAGAAAAAAGAAACAAGGAAACGGATCGTTTCTATTGATCATCAGATTGACATCTGGATGTGCGTGGCTTCTCCTCGTCCCTTAAAGGCAATATATATAATATTCCATCCTCAAATTTCGAAGTCCAAAATCAAACTGCCTCCCAATCAAATATATTATATCCTTGAAAGACCTCCGAATTAATATTGATTGATTCGAGTGACGACATATTGATTGCATAAAGGAATCAATTAATCCTCCTCCTCAACCAGTCAATAAATACATACATACACATGCACACACCCTCTTCACTCAACACAAGTAGGCACATACGTACGTAAGTAAACATATAATAATAGCAATCTACTTCTACGTACGTACGTGCATAACAATGGTGACTTCAAAGGCTAGCAGTATTACGATCATGTCGAGGAGGATGTTGGTGGTGGCTTTACTCGTGGTCATGTTACTGACGGGGAATTGTGAAGCGGGTTTCCGAGGGTGCATCAAGAGGTGCTACAGCGAGTGCAGGACGATGGGTAGTCGTAGCAAGTATCGTTGTGGCATGGATTGCTTCAATGCTTGTCTCCCTGGCGGCAGCAAACATCCCCCTGGTGGTGACCATCCCTGTGCTCGCCCCTGTGCCGATTCTTGCACCAACAGAGGTAACGTTATATATGGGACATATAAATTTATCCCAACTTATTATATACAGAGGGTCGATTATTATTATTATGATATCCCATGCATTAAACACGTACGTCCGTTTAACAGTAGGATTAACTGTACGTACGTATATGTATGTCTCACGTGCGCTTCTTGTCGCTTTGTCATGATCAAATACGTGCAAAGATATCGGATCAGTAAATTTTATTTTTACTATTAATTACCTTTCAAACATGTGGTAGCCTCCGAATATTGGGGATTCTTAATTTTACGCGCTTTCGATGTTTCCTAACTAACATATGATATCTGAGGCTAGGTTTTAACTCGTTAGGAGAGCATTTTACAGAAGAGATATGAATCTTTTTGAAAAGGAGTACTGGAGTTAAAAAAAACCTAATTTCTATCCTGATCCCGCGAGGGCCAGTGAAACGGAGGCCTATGTCCTTTTATTCTACATTTTTTACACGATGATTCCATTGACTCTTTTCACCATATTCCAGTTGAATTAGAACATCAACTGCATGTGTAGTATTTAGTTAATTACAATTAATCATATATTATATCATAATTTAATTATATTAATTCTTCTCATCTCTTTTGACATATATATTTTTGTTCCGTAGATGATGATGAGGCTGTGGCAGAGTGTTTGGGGAGGTGTCCTTTGGAGTGCTGAGGCTTCCTCCATCGTCAGCTTCAAGACTACCTATATGAATTAGGATATACTTGAGTATAGTTTAAATAATTAATTGCTACTTTCATCACCCAAAATGATGAATGATGCATAGTTTCCTTTTAGGATGATCGGAAATGTGATGCCTTTTATCTTGGTTATCGTGCATGACTTTTTATTTCTATTGACAAGTTTGATGTTTTGTGATGCGAACAATCATTGTAGTTTTGCTTGGTAGCATTCTTTGAATTAGAGTCCGTCGGATCCGTCGTTACTATTTTATTCTAAAGATTTTGCATAAAGTATTTATTTCAGGTAGTAATAAGCAACATAGATTTGTGGGTGATCGAAAAGTGCAGATTGTCTTATCAAATGTTGTACAACTTCAAAGTGGATTACTTGTTAGGTGTCCCATATGTAACATGTATTTCGAGATTTCAATGGAGCCATGGGTCTAACCTCGTAAAAGTGAAACTCAAATTTTACCTCACGAAAAAAATATATCGAAATTCATTATCATTGGTTCGGTTCGTGTAAAATTACACATCATGCACATGGAATGTAGTCATTTTGACCAATTAAATGATTGGTTGGAATGCTCCGGAAGTTTCAAATGAAGGCTTCTTCTTTACCTTATCCTAGAAACCCTTCCCTCTACAAGGATATGGAAAAAATGAGAAGGTATTCTCCAAAAAGGTGAATTTGAAGCACGAGGGATTTACCCCGGTTCTCATGGTATCGATAAATTAATTCACATCCTTAAGTGTGATTTCATGCAAACCCTTCCCCTCTCTCCTATACCGTTACTGTGGGGACGTGCATCTGAAGGACATGTCAAAGAGCTAACCAAAATGCAAAGTTCAATTTCCTAAGATGTGATAAATTTACCTTTGCTTGTGGATGAGGAGAAAGAATAGTAAGATGCTAGGTTCTTTAGATCCATTTGCAAGTTGTAGAATTGAGAAGAAATATCAAAGGATACTTACACTGATGATCAAAAGAACATAGAGAGAACCCTCAGAGATCAAATGTCCATAATCAAATCTGGTAGTTTGATGGTGGCCTTCTTGGATGTCTAGATGAGGTTATGGATGTCTTGAGGGTCTTCCAGACTTTCGATGATACATCTAGAAGTTTGATAGAAAGCAAGAGAAGAGAGTACATTGTAATAAAAAAGGTCAACGGTGACCAATATTTTATAAAGATAGTGATGAATAAATCATCATGCTGTAACTTGGTGACAAATAATTTATTTGTCTCTACAATTGTTGTTATACAGCTGTTATTAAACTTACAATGAATTACGTATTTGTTGGCAAATCCATGATAATGAATAAAATCGTTGTTAAAATTATCACTTGTTTTAAGTTTAACAATGATTATTTTTGTTGACTTGTGGAAGCATATAACAATGATTAATTCGTCTTAGTATACAATAGATATCAAAGGTAATCAATCATCCTTTAAGACACTTGCATTTATTTATAGCTAAATGTAATTTATCAAATAAGTAAACTTTTGACAACAATCATGAAAAGATTTCTATCAAACTAAAATTTCATGATGAAATTTTATAAAAATACACCTCAAAATTATGAGTAACTTTCCAATACAACATACACTTAAAATAACTTTACATGATGATGCCATCAAAAAGAAAAAAAAGAGAGCTAAACTTCTAATAAAATTGAAATGAATAAAAATAAAGTTTCCAATGGAAAATCCATCACAGACAACCTAAGTAGTATAAATATTTTCGAACTACTCCAATTCCATTGGAGTCACTCGTGCATTACCTAAATTTCACCATGCACCATTCTTGCCTCTGTACTACACATTATTAATCCCCATCATTAGCAAGATTGTTACATCTCCTCATCCATCTTTAACAACCTAGAAAATAAATGGTTGTTTAATATTCAAGAAAATCAAGTAATAAAAGGACATGAGTTCTTGGGATTGAGATTATCCAGAAATAATTTGAGTACCCAAAAAAGCACCTAAAAGATTAAAATAGGAGAGGACCAAAGAGAGAAAAGGATCATCTGGGTGTGCTACTCGTTCTTGGAAACTTCATTTTTAGAATCAACCTTGGGATCACTCATGCATTCATTGATCTTGTCCACTGGTAATCTTGATAAGATCACAAAAAAATAGAAAGCAATTAATATAATTTTGAATAATGTTAACATAGTAGGAAGACAACAAATTTGCCATGAAGAAAAGATATAAGTTGTCTTCATAGAGATTTGACAACATCCTCTGCATAATCATTGCTATATTTCTTATCCTACAACAAAATGGGTTAAAGGTGACAGATATTTTATGATCTAGGTGTGCTACTCGTTCTTGGAAACTTCATTTTTAGAATCAACCATGGGATCACTCATGCATTCATTGATCTTGTCCACTGATAATCTTGATAAGATCACAAAAAAGATACAAAGCAATTAATATAATTTCAATAATGTTAACATAGTAGGAAGACAACAAATTTGCCATGAAAAAAAGATATAATTTTGTCTTCATAGAGATTTGACGACATCCTCTGCATAATCATTGCTATATTTCTTATCCTACAACAAAATGAGTTAAAGGTGACAGATATTTTATGATGGTGATGACGAATAAACCATTATTTTTTTATCTGTCAATGAATAATTTATTCATTATCATATTCGTCGAGTAGTTGTTCAATCTACAATGAATAAAATATTTATTGGTAAATTTAAACAATGAATAAAATTATTATATCCTTTAAATTTAGCAATGGATATTTTCATTGTCTTTACTTTCTTTTAACTATGATTTTTTTCATTGCTTTGTTACAATATATGAAAGATACAAAAAATTATTAATCATCCTTTAAAACAGTCATAATTTATTATAATTATAATTTATTTTGTTTACCTACAAAATGGAAAATTATTGTATAATATCCACCAAAATATTCCTCAAAAATTAAAATTATCCTGTGGAAACTTTATAGAAAATACACTTAGAAAATTGTAGATAGATTTCATTGCAACATATATTTGAAGGGACCAAAAAATATACTTTATTTCAATGATAAAGGAACTAAAAACAATTAAACAACCTAAAATTTGTTACAAGGTCACTTTATTTGCATGGTAAGAAACCTTGTTTTAAATAATATTGCAAAAAATTGGATCAAATCTTCTCCTTAAAAGATGAACTACCCTATTATTTTTGTATCAGTAAATCCAAAAAGTTTGTTGCTTATACATTCAACAAGAACTTTAGAATCACCGCTTAAGGAAAAGAATCATAATCTAGCAAACAACATAAACTCTTTGAAATTTGCATGAGTTGCTAACCTAACTTGATGTCCATGATCCTGCAAATAAAATAAATAGGTAAAAAGTGCAACACAAAAATGTGTATTAAAGTGAAATGCATAAATAAAACTACAATATGTTTTCTCAATATCACAAAATCTCTCACTAATTATGAATCATTGTACACTAATAATAGAACTAACTACCATGTGCTTCTTTTTTTTCTTAAGTTTTGCATAAAGATATGACCTCCATTCAATTGCCCACTCAACAAAACCCAAATTTGAATTCATAGCTCAACTCAAAAATTCACAAATCCAAGCTATAACCAACAATCTTTATGTCAGAAAGAGGAAAGAAAATAGTACATAAAATAAGATAAGTACATTAAAGACCCCATCCATAGAGATCAAAACCCTATATATTATCTAATATAATTGGTCAACAAACATAATGGCCTACTACTATCGGCGAAGATAACAAGTGCAATTGATAATCTTAAACCCTGATACATGCAATTTGCATATTCAATTGATTAGATGGCAGTAAAAATAAGATCAAACCAATCAAGATTTCATAGGCAAAGCATTCACTCTGCCTCCCTCCACTTAGACTTCAGATAAGAAACTTGTCTTTTACATAAGGACAAGAGATCCATGATTTGAATTCTAATTACATATTATATGACTAGTTCCATAGTTGTAACCTATCAAAAATACCCAATAGTCTAACTATAGTAATTTTGATAAAAACTTACCATTCAAAATGATCTAACAAAATTATTTTTGACGAGAACCTACTAGAGGTTTTTTTGTGCTGCTGATTGATAGCTTCTTTGACAAGTTGAAAACCTACAAAAGAAATTAAGATATTAACAAGAAATCAATTGATAAAAAATAATTGGGGTTTTTACATATATACCCCTATGAACTTTTGATAAGATGTATGTACCCGAATATTCTTGATATTTATGTATATACCCCTATAAACTTACTCTATTAAGGCTGTATGCCCTACTCCATTTAACCTAACCAAAAATGTCAAAAAAAATATAAAAACATAAGAAAATTTATATTTTCATCCCCAAATATATCTCTCCCCTATTTTCCCCCCCAAACTATCACACCTCCTCCTCTTCCTCCTCATCCTCCCCCTTCCTCTCCTCCCTCTACTTTGGCCACTAGGGTGGGTGCGGGCTTCAAGGAAGAGGATGCGGAGGCCGAAGATTTAGAGCTGCGAGGTTGTTGCCATGGCCTGCATTGGCTTCGGTAAGACTGTAGCCTTCCTTATCTCCCTCCTCCAGTGCCTCCGTCGCCATCTCCCTACTCTGGTGTCCATGCCCTCATCCTCTCCCCCACCCGCGACCTTGCCCTCCAGACCCTCTGCTTCGCTAGGGACCATGGCCGCTTCACCAACCTCCGCATCATCGAGTACGTTGTCTTCAACAAGGCTGACTCCTTATTCAAGATGGGCTTCACTAAGCAGCTCCATAGGATTCTCTCCCACCTCAGCGATGTTGGAACCTAGTTCCTCCACTTCTCTTTTATGTTTTAGTGTCAACAAAACTATTTTAAATCTAATGAGTTTATGAAGTGTTATTTACAGGAAATCATAGGATCTAGGAAGTATGGATGACAACAAGGAAGAAGTGTGGTTGACATGAAGAATGAAGATTATTTTTATGTGTTGTAATTTAGATTTTTATATGTCTCCTAACAAGAAAAATTGATTTAGGAGTTAAAACCAAAATAGAGATAATTAGGTATAAAACTCATGTTCAATCATTCATTTGAACAATCAAAATGATTTCTTTGACATATTAATCATGTATTTGCATTCAAATAGCACCAAGATTGATTAATAGAATTTAATCAAGGTACTTATTGCAAGTACCGATACTATTCATAAGTACCAACACAGGCCAGGCACAGGTATTGGTCCTAGTCCCAAACTCTGAATAACAAGTACCAGTACTCATCATGAGTATCGATACAAGGTGCATGAGTACTAATCACCGGTACCGGTATATGTAGGTCATAGTTTTTAACTTGATTCAAACCTGTGAGTCACAAGTACCAGTACTTATCATGAGTACCAGTACCTGGTGACTTAGTTGGTACTCAACTGTAAGCACTGAGTACTAGTACCTATAATGAGTACCAGTACCTATTTGACCGTGAAACACATAAAAAAGATTAATTCTATCATTGTAGTGTGAATCACGATGAAACAAATAACATTTATAAAGATTTTGGTGAGTACCGAGTCGTTCGCAGGGAGGCAAAACACTATTTTTATGCGAAAGCTTTTTAGAAAGTCATTCTTAACAAATTATTATATATTTATATATGTATATATAGACATCAGATATCCAGAAAATCAAAATTTTATTGCTATTTAGAAATAGTTTCTAAACTAGAAATCACTATGCTAAAGAGTAGGTAGAGAAATGGAGAGAGAGAGAGAGATAGCAGATGACGAAGACGTCACTTGTGGGATGCTTGTACGAAGTACGGCAGGACTTAAGATCCAGAGCACCGGGAGGAATGCCAGAGAGGAGTTGCAGAGAGAGAGGCTAGAGATCTGTCTGGTGGGAGTTGCCTCTCAACTGGGGGTCCCTAAGGCTCTTTTTATAGCTTTAATGAGGGGAAAAGTGGCATTTTAGCTCTCCAACTCATGTAACAACCTACGTATGATCAGATCCGTCGATTGGGAGATCAATGGCTTAGATTGCACCTAAAAATTATAAGCACCTCTGTTTTGATGCACCAAAATTATATTTATTGCTAAGACTAACATTTCAGGGCTATCTTGGATTGAAGCCTTTGTTCAAGACACAAGTTCAGATAGTTGCAGATGTACGTCTTTTTCATTTATTTGAGTTTAGGACTTTATTGTAAGGAACATCAAATAAAACTCAAAAATGATTTTTTTCGCGTATCTTTTCAAAATTAAATTTTAGGGTTATTGATTGACCAAACTTATTAATTGATCGACCAAAACACTTTGATTGACCAACCTACTTATTTGACTGATCAAATCAGTCCATTTTAGGAAGTTGAGAAAAGTCCTCTTGATCGACCAACCAAGCTAATTGATTGACCAACAAGTGATCGACCAACATTCTTAATTGATCGACCAAAGTACTTTTTGATCTACTAATTAACCTTAATTGATCAACCAATTTTGTTTCCTATTCAAGCAAAACCTTTTGTATAAATAGATGTTGTACTCAACCCTTTCATCGACGACTTTTAAAGAGAAAAACCTCCTCTCATAGTTAAACTTCTCATGCTTATTTCCAAAGGTCATTGCACCTTGTTCTTCACGTTCTTCAAAAAGCACGACGCCTCAAACCTCTACGAAAAATTGATTTGATTATTTATTGAGGTTCCATAGAAGTTATTCTTGTTTTATTATATTGTTGTTTTGATTTACGAATCCCAAGACTGTTTGGAAGATCCATGGTTGTTGTTTTTGCTTCTCTTCATGATAACAGAGAAGGGTTTGTAAGAGGTTGTGTCACCCTTGTTCAAGTGGTGTGAATAGTGGATTGACTAGCTTGTACTAGTTAGAAAAATCCTAAGCTGGGAAGCTTAGGTAGTGGTTTTTACCCGGATTCGGTTTCCACTATAAATCAGGTATACTCTGTGCATGAATATCTATTGTTTTATTTTTTTAATCTGATTTATATTTTCAAAGCAATACTATTCACCCTTCCCCTCTAGTATTTAGTTGCGATCCACAGGATATTCTCCAACACTCATTTGGTATCAAAGCGTGGTTGTCCAGTATGATGTCACAGTCTTTTGTCCACACATATGCTGAGGGGCAATCTACTATTTGTCCTCCACTTTTCAACGGGACAAAGTATGGCTACTGGAAGACTAGGATGTAGATTTTCCTTGAATCCATGAACTTTGAGGTATGGGATGTCATTGCATCCAAATGCACTCATCCTAAAGTCAAGGAAGGAGTGGTGGGGACACCAGACCAAAAGAAGATGGCCACCCATAATGGCAAAGCAATGAAGGCAAACTTTTACGACTTACAAAAGCCAAATTCAACTGCGTCTCTGCATGCAAAATATCATACGAGATCTGGAGCGTACTAGAAGTTACACACGAAGGAACAACCAAGGTAGAGGAAACTAGAGTTAATTTGTTAACCCAAAATTATGAGCTTTTCAGGATGAAGGGAGAATCCATCAAGGAGATGTTCACGAGGTTTATAGACATCATAAACTCTTTGAGAAACCTAGATCAGGAGATCAAGAATGAAGCATTGGTGAGAAAGATACTCCGATCACTCACTAGCAACTGGGAAACCAAGGCCACAGCCATACAAGAATCGAAAGATCTGTCTACCCTCAAATTAGATGATCTTATCGGAAGCTTGATGGCCTATGTTCAACTTCAACACATGAAGGAGCAAGAAGATGAAGGAACCAAACAGAAGATCATTGCCCTTGAAGCCACTTAAGAATCTGAAGAAAACCTCAAGTGGTGAAGAGGAGGAAGACATAACACTCCTATCCAGAAAATTCAGAAAGTTTCTTAAGGACAAGAATAATTGGAGGAAGAGGAAAGAAGGAAGAAACATCAATGTAGTTGTCTGCTACAACAACAAGAGAAAGGGACACATCAAGAAGGATTGTCCACTTCTCTGGAAGAAATCTGAAAAGAAGAAGGAGCACTTTAGTAAAGATGGAAAGAAGAAAGCCTTTACTGCAACTTGGGATGAGTCAAACTCAAGCACTTCAGTAAAGATGGAAAGAGGAAAGCCTTTACTGCAACTTGAGATGAGTTAAACTCAAGTTCAGAAGAAGAAGAAACATTAGGAGAAGCTCTTTTCAATTTGATGGTGCTAGAAGATGAGGTAACCTCCTTTACTCTAGATGAACTATTTGAAGCATTCTTTGAATTGCATGATATAGCTGCATCATTAAAATTAGAAAATAAAAACCTAGTAAAGATACTAGACAAAGAGAAAGCACAAAAAGAAGCACTTGACAATCAAAACAAAGGGCTATCTACTGAAATTACAACACTAAAATCTTAAATAAACCACTTAAAAATAAACATAGATATATTGGAAGAAAACTCTACTGTTCTACTAAATGACCTGATTAAATTCACAAATGGAAGTAGAAATCTGCACAAATTGTTAGGAACACAAACCCAAAGTACCATAAAGTTTGGGTTAGGCTATATACCAAAGAATAGCCATGAAGCATCTAGTTCCAGTCAAAATAAAGAGAAAGGTAGCTTGCCAAAATAGGCAATGAAAACTAACCACAGTGGACCCAAGCAAAAATGGGTACTAAAAAGCATTTTTCAATCTTGTTTTGAGGGCTAAGTAGATTATAAGAAGTGGACTTTCCAACAAATCAATGGAACATTGAAGCCACTATACCAAACAGAGCCTCAAAGTCTTAAATCATTGATAAGAAATAGAAGAAAGAAGATGGAATATGGACAACAGTTGTTCCAAGCACATGACCAGTGAGGAAGACCTATTCTTACAACTTAACCTTCAGGAAGGTGGTATGGTCGCGTTTGGGAATAACCACAAGGGCCGTATTATTGGTACTGGCCAAATTGGTAATTCTTCTACCTCTATTGAAAATGTGCACTTAGTTAAAGCTTTAAAACATAATCTATTAAGTGTAAGCCAAATATGTGATAGGGGAACAGAATTATGTTTACATCAAAAGGTTTTAAAATTCATGATGAAGAAACAAGTCAAGTTATTCTTAAAGGAAATAGACACTAAGATATTTACACCATAAGCTTCGACAAATACAATAGTCTTGAATGTCTAGTCGTATCTGATGAAGAAGCAACTCTTTGGCATAAAAGACTAGGTCATGTTCACATGGAAAACATTAGTAAACTTGTGAAACATGAACTTGTCAATGGTCTGCCAAGGATCGACTTCAAGAAAAGCAAAGTCTGTGATTCTTGTCAATTTGGCAAACAAACCAAAAACCCTTTTAAACCAAAAAGGATGGTTAGCACTTCTGAACCCTTGGAGCTACTTCACTTAGACTTATTCGGACCAACCAAATCTGAAAGCCTAAGCGGGTGTAGATATTGTTTAGTCATAATTGACGACTTCTCTAGATTTACCTGGGTATCTTTCTTAAAGGGCAAGGACTTAACCTTAGATGCCTTTAGCAAACTAGTTAGAAGTTTACAGAATGAAAAAGGATCAGAAGTGTAACGAACGCATGCCCCAGACGTCTTTTAAGACATCTGGGAGGTAGCCCAGACGTCGGACCAGACGTCTGGGATCATTTCCAGACGTCTCAAAATCCGTTATCTTCCACACGCGCGGGTCGTCTGCCCGCCTGAGCGCGCAGACCTACATATTCGTTTATTCCCTGTGGCTGCAGACGCCCTGCCGCGTCCTCTCTCCTCCTCGCACGGCCTTAAAAGGCCACGCCTCCCCTCACTTCTGTCACCACCGTCTCCTCCCTCTTCTCCTTTAGCCAGTGAGCGTGAGTGCGAGCGCGGCAGCGGCGGCCGCAGTGAGCGCGGAGGAGGTGCTGCGTGCGAGAGCGGAGCTTTGCCGTGAGGGCAAGCTCACCGGGGCTGCTAGGGTCGGCTAGCGGAGGGCGCAGGGGGCGCGGAGCGATGTGGAGGGGGGACTACTGCGGTCTGAGTAGCAGGCACGCGAGGTGCGACGTGGGCGGCATCGCGAGCGGAGGCCGAGTGGTGCCCTGATTCTGGAAAAATTTCCAGAATCAGACGTCTGGGTTGATAGCCAGACGGCGAGGGCGTCGTCTGGAAGACCATCCAGACGTCTGAAAGGTGAGTTTTCCGTCTCCTTCCTCCTTCCTGTTGACTGACCGTACTGAGTGAGGGAGATGGGTGTGTGCAGGCTCGGTGATTCGCCATCCATCGCGAATCAGACGTCTGGCAGTAGTACCAGACGGTGGAAGCGACCTCCAGATGTTCGGGGTGACCATCGGACATCTGGGAGCTAGGCCAGACGTCCCCGCAAACTTCTGGACGTCTGGGAAACCATGCTGAACAAGGTAATTCTCTGATCCGCTTACCACGCCTTGGTGGACTGTTTTGAGAGGAAGATTGTCTTCTCCATTCCGGAGTTGCCTTCTTTTGAGTTTCACGGACAGCCAGTGGACGGAGGTTTCAGGTGCATTTCGACACTTCGGGCGGCGAGACTTTTGAGCCAGGGGTGTGAGGGCTTCCTAGCTTATGTGGTGGCAGAGCCCAGCCCTGTGGCAGACTTCCAGAGCATCCCGGTGGTCAGAGAGTACCCCGACGTGTTTCTAAACGAGTTACTAGGACTACCGCCCGAGCGTGAGATTGAGTTTGAGATATCACTAGTACCAGGGACCAGCCCCATCTCCACCGCGCCATACAGAATGGCACCGCTTGAGCTGCGAGAGCTCAAGTCCCAGTTGCATGACCTTTTGGAGAAAGGTTTCGTGAGGCCCAGTGCGTCCCCCTGGGGAGCCCCGGTACTGTTTGTGAAGAAGAAGGATGGGACCCTACGCCTTTGTGCGGACTATCGACAGCTGAATAGGGTCACCATCAAGAACAGATACCCGCTGCCGAGGATCGACGATTTGTTTGGCCAGTTGCGGGGTGCCACGGTGTTTTCCAAGATAGACTTGAGGTCTGGATACCACCAGTTGAGGATCAGGGAGACCGACGTCTCCAAGACAGCTTTCCGCACCCGGTACGGACACTACGAGTTTTTGGTCATGCCGTTTGGGCTGACCAATGCCCCCGCTGCTTTCATGGACTTGATGAACCGGGTGTTTAGACCGTACTTGGACCAGTTCGTGGTGGTTTTCATAGATGATGTACTCATCTATTCTAGAGATCGGACGCAGCACGGACAGCACTTGCGAATGGTTCTGGACACTCTGAGACGACGCCGGCTGTACGCCAAATACAGCAAGTGCGAGTTCTGGTTGAGGGAGGTGACCTTCCTAGGTCATGTGATCTCTGGAGACGGCTTGGCGGTGGACCCAGCCAAGGTCGAGGCAGTGCTCAGGTGGGAGAGACCGCGTTCAGTCACTGAGATTCACAGTTTTCTGGGACTGGCAGGCTACTACAGACGATTCATCAGAGGATTTTCGTAGATTGCGCGTCCTATGACACAGTTGACCCGGAAGGACGTGCCTTTCGCTTGGACAGACACCTGTGAGGCGTGTTTTCTGGAGCTGAAGGAGAGGTTGACCTCGGCTCCTGTGCTCACCATCCCTGATAGTAGTGGTGGGTTCGTTCTGTACACGGATGCCTCCTTGCAGGGGTTAGGAGGTGTACTCATGCAGAGGGGTCACGTTGTCGCTTACGCTTCGCGGCAAATGAAGCCCCATGAGCATACCTACCCTACCCACGACCTAGAGTTGGTAGCTGTTGTCTTCGCACTGAAGACCTGGAGGCACTACTTGTACGGTGAGACCTTCAAGATTTTTACTGATCACAAGAGCCTCAGATACCTTTTTGATCAGAAGGAGCTCAACATGAGACAGAGACGTTGGTTGGAGCTCCTGAAGGACTACGACTGCAGCATCTCCTACCACCCGGGAAAGGCCAATGTGGTGGCTGACGCCTTGAGCCGTAAGGCGCCTACACGCTTGGCCAGTCTACAGTTACAGAGTTGGAGCCTTTTGGAGGAGGTGGGCAGTTGGCGACCTCTAGAGTTACGAGGGTACTGTGGGGCAGTGACGGTGACATGGCAGACCAGGCCAGAGCTGATAGACCGCATCATCACAGGGCAGATGGCCAATCCATACTTGCAGTCTTTGCACGACAGAGTACTGTCAGGAGACCCTGGGGACTTCTCTTTCACAGACCAGGTGCTACCCTTGAGGGGACGGTTGTGCGTTCCTAGAGACGAGGAGCTGTTGAGAGAGCTCTTGACTGAGGCACATGGTTCCAGATTCACCATACATCCCGGAAACACAAAAATGTACCACGGCTTGAGACGCGAGTTTTGGTGGAGAGGGATGAAGCGGGATGTGGGTGAGTTCGTGCAGCAGTGTTTAGTGTGCCAGCAGGTGAAAGCCGAACACCAGAGGCCTGCAGGGCCGCTTCAGCTGCTTCCAGTGCCAGAGTGGAAGTGGGAGAGCATCACCATGGACTTGGTGGTGGGCTTACCTGTTACCCAGCGGGGACACGACGCAGTCTGGGTAATAGTGGATAGACTGACGAAGACGGCGCGTTTCTTGTCGATCCGAGTTACTTTGGGACCAGCACAGTTGGTAGAGAGGTATATCCGTGATGTGGTACGACTACACGGAGTTCCGCGAGAGATTGTATCCGACCGGGATACCCGCTTTACGTCCTAGTTTTGGGCTGAGTTTCAGTAGGCCTTGGGGACGAGGTTGAGGTTTAGCACGGCTTACCACCCCCAGACGGACGGACAGTCTGAGCGCATGATACAGACACTTGAGGACCTTTTGCGTGCCTGTGTACTGAACTGGAGGGGCTCTTGGGAGGAGCACTTGCCCCTGGCAGAGTTTGCATACAACAACAGTTATCACTTGAGTATCGGCATGGCTCCCTACGAGGCTCTGTACGGACGGAGGTGTACGGCACCCTTGAGTTGGGTTGAGGTGGGGACCAAGTGGGAGGTTGGCCCCAGGTTGATCCGGTAGAGTCAGGAGGTAGTTGAGCAGATCCACAGACGACTCCGCACTGTCAGGAGCAGACAGAAGAGCTACGCGGATCGGAGACGCAGAGAGGTGCAGTTTGAGGTTGGGGACCACGTCTTCCTTCATGTCTCACCCATGAAGGGCTTACAGCGGTTTGGGGTGAGAGGGAAGCTCGAGCCGAGGTTTGTGGGGCCCTTTGAGGTCCTGGAGTAGGTTGGACCCGTTGCTTACAGACTTGCCCTTCCCCCGCAGCTGTCTGGTGTGCACGACGTGTTCCACGTGTCCAACCTCAGGAAGTACGTAGCCGACTCCAGTCATGTACTGAGTCATGAGAGCGTCGAGGTGGGCGACGACTTGACCTACCCCGAGCGGCCAGTGCAGATCCTAGACCGAGCCGTCCGCAGTTTGAGACAAAAGTAAGTACCCCTGGTAAAGGTTTTGTGGAGGAGCCAGAGGTACGAGGAGGCTACCTGGGAGCCTGAGGCGGCAATGCTGGAGCGGTACCCGGAGCTTTTCGCGGGTACGTCTTTTCGGATCGGCTTCGGTCCTCTTTGAGTTTGTTATGGTTAATTGGACCTCTTTTCCCGCACCCTAGTTGGCGCAAGTTTCGGGGACGAAACTTCCTTTGAGTTTGTTATATTGTAACGAACGCGTGCCCCAGACGTCTTTTAAGACGTCGGACCAGACGTCTGGGATCATTTCCAGACGTCTGGAAATCCGTTATCTTCCACACGCGTGGGTCGTCTGCGCGCCTGAGCGCGCAGACCCGCATATTCGTTTATTCCCTGCGGCTGCAGACGCCCTGCCGCGTCCTCTCTCCTCCTCGCACGGCCTTAACAGGCCACGCCTCCCCTCACTTCCGTCACCACCGTCTCCTCCCTCTTCTCCTTCAGCCAGTGAGCGTGAGCGCGAGCCCGAGGGCGGCAGCAGCGGCCGTAGTGAGCGCGGAGGAGGTGCTGCATGCGAGAGCGGAGCTTTGCCGTGAGGGCGAGCTCGCTGGGGCTGCTAGGGCCGGCCGGCGGAGGGCGCAAGGGGCGCGGAGCGATGCGGAGGGGGGACTACTGCGGTCTGAGCAGTAGGTGCACGAGGTGCGACGCGGGCGGCATCGCGAGCGGAGGTCGAGTGGCGCCCTGATTCTGGAAAAATTTCCAGAATCAGACGTCTGGGTTGATAGCTAGACGGCGAGGGCGACGTCTGGAAGACCATCCAGACGTCTGAAAGGTGAGTTTTTCGTCTCCTTCTTCCTTCCTGTTGACTGACCGTACTGAGTGAGGGAGATGGGTGTGCGCAGGCTCGGTGATTCGCCATCAATCACGAATCAGACGTCTGGCAGTAGTACCAGACGGTGGAAGCGACCTCCAGACGTCCGGGGTGACCATCGGACGTCTGGGAGCTAGGCCAGACGTCCCCGCAGACTTCTGGATGTCTGGGAAACCACGCTGAACAAGGTAATTCTCTGATCCACTTTTTAAGTTGTCTGGAAGAAGTTCCAGACGTCTGATTTTGCATAGTGTCGTCGTTTTTGACCCGTTTAGGGCCCGTTCTGGTTCCGTTTTCCGCGATTCGAGTTGCGTTCTTTTCAGAATTAATTCCTCTACCCGTCTACAGTAGCTATACACTGTTTTGAGGCACTCCTTGTGTTTGATCCTTGTGATAGGACCCCGTTTTATTGCAGTCTCGGGGGTCGTGGAGGCACGCGGGATTCCCGACCATGCCCCCATTTCTCCCGTTGTACCTGGTAGAGTGGCTTTAAGTTATTAATAAAATCTGTTAAATTATGGAACCATAAATAGAACCTAGGACATTGCATGAATCCTAGGAATGAGAAATAGATGGAATGATAGCTCCTAGGTGTTGCATGAATCCTAGGGCTGGAAAACTAGATTGTATGATAGATCCTAGGATATGGCATGAATCCTAGGATGGGAAAACTAGTGGAATGTATAATACTGCAGTCTTGGAAAATGGAAAGAGATATAAAGCTACCTGTAATTTGAATTAACAGCTACCTGTTGTGAATAAATAACGTGGTTGAGAACATGGATTGTAAGAATGTGAAACTGGAAAGTGAAACCTGGATGTTTGAGTAAAAAGGATGGAACCCTACGGGGAAGTAGGAGTAGAACTCCTGGAAAGTGAATGGAATAGTAGTGGGGAAGTGAGCTGGCCCTTGAGTACGGAGTACCAAGGAGAGCGACTGTCCCCCTGTTTAGTGTAGAGCGGAGCTAGCCGCCCCAGGGACCCGGGTTAGGACTGGCCACTCTGTACCGACTTGCTAGCCCTCGCGTACGTAGTACTGAGGAGAGCTACTAGTGTAGGGAGGTACTAGCTACCCCACAAGCCCCGGGGTTCTGCTAGCCTCCCACACCGACTTGTTAGGCCCGCTGGGGCAAACCAGGGTAGTCAGGCGAGGGTGTGCGGACTGTGGAGGGGCAAGGCCCCAGTTTGGTTACTGTGGAGGGGTTGGACCCCTATTACTGAGAGGGCTCTGCCCTGGACTGGTTCCGTGCTGTGCTTTGGGCGCACCCGTTAACGGAAACGACTGACCGCGTGCCAGTACGGGTTAGCTACCTGTGAGTTTATCGCGCGTGCCGTAGTCACCGTTACGTCTGTCAGTGACCTTGGGGTGGTTGACTGAGGGTAGGATCACCATGGGGGACTCTCCCGGCCAGGAGAGCACCACGTGCTACTTCTACTTTTTGGAAAAGACTGCAATCAAGATTGTTCCCACGAGGAACATTCGAGATCAAGAAAAAGATCTGGGGAATAAATGAAATAGTGAGACAATTGAAAGATGTGAATAAAGAAAGTAAACGAACATAACAGCTACTGTACACTCTACTGTTGTCTTTAGTTTAGTTGCCACTCTACTCAGCGTTTTTGCTGACGTGTTACACTCGTTACCTTTTTCAGGACCAGGTGTTGAGCAGCCAGGGTCAGTGGCTGCAGAGGACGCTGGACCGAGTAGGGTCCAGTAGAGTTACCACTGTCTCTTGTACCTCTTTTTGTTACGTTGTAGTGAGTAGTTTTTGTTTCCGCTGTACTTTCTCTACCTGCAATTCAAATTACATTATGAATGTTGTTCTACTGTTGTGGTGGTACATACTGTGGTAGTTTCTTTCCTTACTGCTGTACTTTCTTACTGTTAGTTATATTCATGCTGAATGTGGTTTATTTTACTGCTCTTTTGGTTACTTCCTCGTTGGACGACTAGGTCTTGGGATTAGTTGAGTCGGTCCGGTTCTCGTGTCTCGTAGGGACTCGGGAACCGGGTCGCTACAAGAAGTAATTAAAATCAGAAGTGATCATGGTGGAGAATTTGAAAATGAATCTTTCTCAAATTTTTGTGATCAATATGGAGTTAAACATGAGTTTTCCTTCCCTAAAGCTACACCGCAAAATGGTGTAGTTGAGAGGAAAAATAGGACCTTACAAGAGTGTGCCCGCACAATGCTATGCGAGTCAATGCTGCCTTGATATTTTTGGGCTAAGACTGTAAACACTGCTTGTCATATCCAAAATAGAACCCTGATCTGACCAATTCTAAAGAAGACACCCTTTGAACTCTATCATGGAAGAACACCTACAATTTCCTACTTCAAGATTTTTGGATGTTGATGTTTTATACTTAACACTAAAGATAATCTTGATAAGTTTGATGCAAAAAGCTCAGAAGGGAATTTCTTAGGTTATTCAACCAGAAGTAAAGCCTATAGGGTCTTTAATAAGAAGAATTCTATTGTTGAAGAAACCATTCATGTATCATTTGATGAAACATTAGTTCAACTTAAATCTTCCACGATTGATGATGATGATACAATAGATGATCCTTCAAGCATTCCAGAAGATATTATTTCTAATGAATTACCCAAAGATATCTCTTTTGTAAAAGATCATCCTAAAGAACTAGTAATTGGAGAATTATCAAAAGAAGTTCAAACTAGATCTTCCCTTAACACATTAGCATTTATAGCTTTGTATCTCAATTAGAACCTAAAAGCATTAAGGAAGCCTTCTTGGATAATTATTAGATTATTGCTATGGAAGATGACCTAAATCAATTTAGGAAAAATCAAGTATGGGAGCTTGTTCCAAAACCTAAGCAACAAACTATTATTAGAACCAAGTGGGATTTTAGGAACAATTTTGATGAATCAGGACATGTAGTTAGAGAAAAAGCTAGACTTGTGGCTCAAGGACATAATCAAGAGGAAGGAATAGATTTTGATGAAACATATGCACCTATTGCCTGACTTGAACTTATTAGAATGTTGCTAGCTTTTGCAGCCCATATGGAATTCAAGATTTTTCAAATGGATGTCAAAAGTGCCTTTTCAAATAGATTCATTAAGGAGGAAGTCTTTGTTAAACAACCTCCAGGATTTGAAGATCAAAATCAATAACACATATATAAATTAAACAAAGTATTATATGGATCAAAACAAGCTCCACGAGCCTGGTATGAAAGATTAAACACATACTTAATTGACAATGAGTTTAAAATTGGTTAAATCGATCCAACTTTACTTACAAAAAGAAAACAAAATGACCTCCTAATAATTCAAATATATGTAGATGATATTATTTCGGGTGCTACTAATGATCTACTTGGCTGAAGGTTATGCAAGATCAATTTGAGATGAGTATGATGGGAGAACTTAAGTTCTTCCTAGGTCTTCAGATTGATCAACAATCCTCCGAAATCTTCATATCTCAAACAAAATAACAGCAGAGATATTGAAGAAATTCTCAATGGACAAAGTCAAAGGTAAAGAAACATCGATGGTAGCTTCTACCCAATTAAAAACTGATGACACAGGTAAGTCAGTAGATCAAAAACTTTATAGGAGCATGATAGGATCTCTATTATACTTAACTACAAGTAGACCGGACATTCTATTTTGCACATGTTTATGTGCTCGTTTTCAAGTAAACCCTAAGGAATCACCTCTAAATGCTGTTGAAAGAATCCTTAGATATCTAAACAACACACAACACTTAGGACTCTTGTATCCGAAGACAGACACATTGGAATTATATTCCTTTTGTGATGCTGACTTTGCAGGCAGCTTCAAAGACAGAAAGAGTATTAGTGGAACCTATCAATTTCTCAAAAATTCCCTAGTCTCTTGGTTCTCTAGAAAACAAAACAATGTATCTCTATCCACAACTGAAGCAGAATATGTAGCAGCATCCTTAGCATGTTCACAACTATTGTGGATGAAATAGACTTTAAAAGACTCTGGACTAACTTTTAAAAATAACAAAATCTTGTGTGACAACACTAGTGCCATCAACTTATCCAAGAATCCAGTACAACACTCTAGGACTAAACATGTTTATATTAGACATGACTTTCTTAGATATTATGTCTTAAAAGGGGATATCAACTTAGAATTTATTAACACAGAAAAACAGCTAGCCGATATATTTACAAAACCATTATCAAAAGATAGGCTTAATCGAATTTGCCATTCACTAGGTTTATCTAGATTAAAAGAGCTTAATTGTTACGAACGTGGGCATCAGACGTAGTTTAAGACATCTAGGAAGTGGCCCAGACGTCTGGAACCCCTCCTAGACGTCTGGTATTAAATTTTTTCGGCGTACGGGTTTGCGTCTGCGCGCGTGCGCGCGCAGACTGAACTCACCGCCTTTCTCTCCCTCCCTACAGACGACGTCGCTTCTTTTCTCTCTCTCCCCACTACCTTCAAGTACCACTGCCCTCTCCCTCACCCTTACTCCACCGCCTTCTCTTCTCCTTCTCCCTGCCAGTGAGAGCACGAGCGAGCGAGTGAGCGAGTGCGGCAGCAGTAGCTGCTGCGAGTGTGCAGGAAGGAGGAGTTGTTGCGAGAGGAAGAAGAAGCTAGACCGCGAGGGTGCGAGCTTGCCGGGGCAGCTAGACCCGGCCGGCAGGGGAGCAGCGAGCGTGGAGTGTCGCTGAGGAATTGCTGCAGCTCGAGCAGCAGGTGGACGCGGCGCGATCGTGCATCACGGGTGGAGAGCGAAAAGGGTCCTGATTCTTGGAAAATTTCCCAGAATCAGACGTCTGGACTTACGTCCAGACGACGCAGAAGACGTCTGGGGGAAGGTCCAGACGTCTGATAGGTACAATATTTTCCTACCTTCTTTTTACGTGTGTACGGCCATGCAGCTGTCCACCGCATTCTCTACACCTCTTCGTGATGAGAGCGGGTGCGTGTGTGCGCAGGTGTTGTTGGGGAGGGCGCGAGGGCTCGCGTGGGCACAGAGGACCTCCAGACGTCCAGGGTGACAATCGGATGTCTCAGAACTAAGACCAGACGATCCAGCGTGCTTCTGGACATCTGAAGGACTGCGCAGACCGAGGTATGACCTGATCGACCTTTTAAGACATCTGGAAGAAGTTCCAGACGTCTGATTTTGGGCAGACTCGTTGTTTTTGACCCGTTTAGGGTCCATTCGGAGTCTATTTTTTGTGTTTCAAGTTTCATTCTTCCCAGATTTAGTTCCTCTACCTCTTTTACAGTAATTGTATACTGTTCTGAGAAACTCCTTGTGTTGTTCCTTGTGAAGGACCTCGTTCGGTTGTGGTTTTGGGGGTTGCAGAGGTGTGCGGGGTTGCCGACCACGCCCCCAGTACTCTCGATTTCGTGGGTAGAGTGGCCCTTTAATTTATTTAACAAAATTTGTACAATTACAAAATAATTAATAGAGTCTAGGGCATTGCATGAACCCTAGGACTGAGAAATTAGATTGAATGATAGATCCTAGGATATTGCATGAATCCTAGGATTGCAAAACTAGATTGAATGATAGATCCTAGGGTATGGCATGAATCCTAGGACTGGGAAACTAGTTGAATATATAAACATTGCAGTCTTGGAAAAGTGGAAAGGAAATGATAACTGCCTGTAAATTGGTTAACAGTTGCCTGTTATAAATGAATAAATATGGTTGAGAGCATGGGTTATATGAATATAAAGCTGGAACGGTGAAACCTAAATTGGCTGAGTTCAAAGAGCATGAACCCTACGGGGAATTAGGAGTAGAGCTCTTGGAAATAAATGGAATGGAACTGAGAAAGTAAAACGTGAAAGTGTGTTGTCTCTTGGGTACTTCGTACAAAAGAAAGCACATATTACCTCTTAGTGTAGAGGGGAGCTTGCTGCCCTCAGGTTGAGACCGGGGTGGGTTTGGCCACTTTGCACTGACTTTTTGGCCCTCGTGTACACAGTACTAAGGAGAGCTACTAGTGTAGGGAGAGCACTAGCTACCCCATGGGCCCCAGGGTTCTGCTAGCTCTCCTACACTGACTTGTTAGGCCCACTAGGCAAACCAGGGTAGTCATGCGAGGGTGCGCGGACTGTGGAGGGGCTGGACCCCTGTTACTGAGAGGGCTCTACCCTATACTGGTTCCGTGCTGTGCTTTGGGCGCACTCGTTAACGGAAACGACTGATCGCGTGCCAGTGCGGGGTAGCTACCCGTGCGTTTATCGCACGTGACGTAGTCACCGTTACGTCTGTCAGCGACCTTGGGGTGGTTGACTGAGAGTAGGACCACCACGGGGGACTCTCCCGGCCAGGAGAGCACCACGTGTTACTTCTACTTTTCGGGAAAGACTGCAATCAAGATCGTTCCTACGAGGAACATTCAAGGTCAAGAGAAGGATCTGAGAAATAATCAATAGTGAATAAATGGAAAAATATAAAGAAAGAAAGTAAAAATATAATAGCTATTGTATACTCTACTACTTCTTTTAGCTTTTAGTTGCCACTCTACTCAGCGTTTCGTTGATGTGTCACCCTTGTTACCTCTTCAGGACCAGGTGTTGAGCAGCCAGAGTCAGCGGCTGTAGAGGGAGCTGGACCTAGTAGAGCCCAGTAGTGTTACCTGTAGTACCCACTGTACTTTCTTTCCGCTGTAGTGAGTAGTTTTCCGTTACTCCCTGTACTCTCTTTATTGTAAGCTTCATGTTATGTACATGTTTATTTCTCTTTTGTTGTGGTGTTGTATACTGTAGTATTTCTTTTCTTTACTGTTGTATTTTGTTACTGCTAGTTATATACATGGTGAATGTGGTTTATTTTACTACTCTTTTGGTTACTTTCTCGTTGGATGACTGGGTCTTGGGATTAGTCGAGGCGATCCGATTCACGTGCCTCGTAGGGATTCAGGAATCCGGTCGTTACAAGATGGTATCAGAGCAAGGTCGTCCCAAGAAGTGAACCAACTGACTAGAAAATAACCAATTCACGTGTCTATAACTAGAGTAGCCACTACAACGTTTCTTTTGACATTAGCTCTTAGACTTCATCGTTAGATATCGTTCCATATTGATGTGTTTCCATTCTGTTTCGCGTCTCCTTCCAGGAGATGACTCGACGAGGGACTAGCGAGGCGGGCCACGGGCACGACCGAGGATGAGGTCGGCGAGGTGGACGTGTTGCGGTCGACGTCTCAGTGGACCAGCCACTGCTCCCAGGCATTCAGGCCCAGGACCTTGCCCAGCTGATATGGGATATAGTGCGAGAGGAGCTCCACCCACCACCCCGAGCGCCTCTCCCTGGGGCTGCGGAAGGGGAGTCCTCTGTGGGACCACGCGACGAACGCGGTGTTGGATGCGGCGAAGGGGATGGGCAGCCACCGCCCCCACCTTCCTCAGACACTTCTGTGCACGAGGCTCCTTTACCTGGAGGTGCACCAGCATCTCCACTGCAGTGCCACTTCGAGCTTTTCGGGCAGTTCCGGAAGCTGAAGCCCCCCTCCTTCAAGGGGGATGAGGACCCGACCGAGGCGGAGGACTGGCTCGAGCAGATCAAGAAGGTTTTTGACACCCTTCGCCCCCCGGTGGAGTGCCGCGTGGCCTTTGCCACGTACCAGCTAGAGAGTGAGGCACACAGGTGGTGGAAGGTGGTCAGGGGACAGGAGAGGGACGAGCCTACCTGGGATCGGTTCATCACCCTCTTCTGCGAGCAGTACTTTCCCCAGACGTGGCAGGACCAGAGGAGGCGGGAGTTCCACACTCTCCGCTAGGGGACGATGACTGTGAGCGTGTACCGCACTCATTTTCTGGAGTTGTCCCGCTTCACCGCGACAGTAGTAGCTACTGAGGAGGAGTGCCTTTGGAGGTTCACCGAGGGGCTTCGGCCTGTGATTCGGGGGTATGTCAAACCCCTGAAGCTACCTACGTTCTCGAGGGTGGTGGAGGCAGCTATGACCTACGAAGAGACCAACCTGTTCGTGCGAGATACTGACAGCGGGCGGAAGAGGCCCTACCAACCAGAAGTTTCACAGGGCCGGTGAGAGAGGAGACACGTGGTACCCGCAGGAGAGCTGTCACGTTTTGCAGGGCCATCAGTGGCCTTTGGGGGCCCTCGACAAGGGTCAGTTGCCAGCACCGGACCCCCGCCCAGCCGACAGTAGGGACCACTGAGGGCAGGAGTCGGGTTCCCCTCTGTTACCAGTGTGGCCAGCTGGGCCACATCAGGACGGACTGCCCGTCTAGGGTAGGAGGTCAGCAGATACTTCCCACACCGAGCACTGGAGGGCGAGCAGGAGGCCACGGTTCCCAGGTGCGAGGAGGACAGCAGTCACGAGGAGCGTACCGGCCAGCAGCTACCCGTCCGACGCAGAGCGTGGCTACTTCGTCCGCACCTAGGGCTGAAGGGCGTATCAACGCCCTAACACACAGGGATGCCAGAGCTTCGGGATCAGTGGTGGCAAGTATGGTTTCAGTTTCCTGCAGACTCGTCTACACACTTTCGATTCCGATGCTACGCACTCGTTTGTCGCAGCCAGTTTCGCAGTTAGTTTGGGCCAGGCTTATATGCTGTTAGAGGATCCGTTCATGATCAGAGGTCCGATTGGTCAGCTGTTTGTAGCTGAGGAGGTGTACACGGGTTGCGAGGTCAGTATTCGGGGACATAGCCTTCCTACTGACCTAATTATGATACAGATGGAGGACTTTGGCGTAATTCTGGGAATGGACTGGCTGTCCGCTTACCGCGCTTTGGTGGACTATTTTGAGAGGAAGATCGTCTTCTCCATACCGGAGTTGCCTTCTTTCGAGTTCCACGGTCAGCCAGTGGACGGAGGCTTCAGGTGCATTTCTGCACTTCGGGCTGCGAGACTTTTGAGCCAGGGGTGTGAGGGCTTCCTAGCTTGTGTGGTGGCAGAGCCCAGCCCTGTGGCAGACTTCCAGAGTATTTCGGTGGTCAGAGAGTACCCCGACGTGTTCCCAGACAAGTTGCCAGGACTACCACTTGAGCGTGAGATCGAGTTTGAGATCTCACTAGTACCAGGGACCAGCCCCATCTCCACCTCACCATACAGGATGGCACCGCTTGAGTTGTGAGAGCTCAAGTCTCAGTTGCAGGATCTTTTGGAGAAGGGCTTTGTGAGGCCCAGTGCATCTCCCTGGGGAGCCCCGGTACTATTTGTAAAGAAGAAGGATGGTACCCTATGCCTTTGTGTGGACTACCGATAGCTGAATAGGGTCACCATCAAGAATAGATATCCGTTGTCGAGGATCGACGACTTGTTTGACCAGCTGCGGGGTGCCACGGTATTCTCCAAGATCGACTTGAGGTTTGGATACCACCAGTTGAGGATCAAGGAGGTAGACGTCTCCAAGACAGCTTTCCGCACCCGGTACAGACACTACGAGTTTCTTGTCATGCCGTTTAGGCTGACCAATGCCCCCGCTGCCTTCATGGACTTGATGAATCGAGTGTTTAGACAGTACTTAGACCAGTTCATGGTGGTATTCATTGATGATGTGCTCATCTATTCTCGAGATCAGATGCAGCACAGGTAGCACTTGCGGATGGTTCTGGACACACTGAGACGACGTAGGCTGTACGCCAAATACAGAAGTGTGAGTTCTGGTTGAGGGAGGTGACCTTCTTAGCTCATGTGATCTCTGGAGATGGCTTGGTGGTGGACCCAACCAAGGTCAAGGCAGTGCTCAGGTGGGAGAGACCACGTACGGTTACTAAGATTCGTAGTTTCCTAGGACTGGCGGGCTACTACAGACGGTTCATCAGGGGTTTTTCACAGATTGCACGTCCTATGACACAGTTGACCCAGAAGGACGTGCCCTTCACTTGGACAGACGCCTGTGAGGTGTGTTTTCAGGAGCTGAAGGAGAGGCCAACTTCGGCTCCCGTGCTCACCATCCCTGACAGTAGTGGCGGGTTCGTTGTGTACACGGACGCCTCCTTGTAGGGGTTAGGGGGTGTGCTCATGCAGAGGGGTCACGTTGTTGCTTACGCTTCGCGGAAACTGAAGCCCCATGAGCATAGCAACCCTACCCACGACCTGGAGCTGGCAGCTGTTGTCTTTGCTCTGAAGACCTGGAGGCACTACTTGTACGGTGAGACCTTCGAGATTTTCACAAATCATAAGAGCCTCAGATACCTTTTTGATCAGAAGGAGCTCAACATGAGACAGAGACGTTGGTTGGAGCTCCTGAAGGACTTTGACTGCAGCATTTCCTACCACTCGGGAAAGGCCAACGTGGTGGCTGACGCCTTGAGCTGGAAGGTGCCCTCACACTTGGCTAGTTTACAGGTGCAGAGTTGGAGCCTTTTGGAGGAGATGGGCAGTTGGTGACCCCTAGAGTTATGGGGGCACTGTGGGGCAGCGACTGTGACACGACAGACGAGGCCAGAGCTGATAGATCGCATCATCACAGGACAGATGGCAGACCCGTACTTGCAGTCCTTGCGCGACAGAGTACTGTCAAGAGACCCGAGGGACTTCTCTTTCACAGACCAGGTGCTGCGCCTAAGGGGACGTTTGTGCATTCCCAGAGACGAGGAGCTGTTGAGAGAGCTCCTGATTGAGGCAATGGTTCTAGATTCACCATACATCCCGGAAACACGAGGATGTACCATGATTTGAGACGCGAGTTTTGGTGGAGGGGATGAAGCGGGATGTGGGTGAATTCATGCAGCAGTGTTTAGTGTGCCAGCAGGTGAAAGCCAACCATCAGAGGCCTGCAGGGCCGCTACAGCCACTTCCAGTGCGAGAGTGGAAGTGGAAGAGCATCACCATGGACTTGGTGGTGGGCTTACCTATTACCCAACGAGGACATGACGCAGTCTGGGTAATCGTTGATAGATTGACGAAGACGTCACGATTCTTGCCAATCCGAGTCACTTTGGGACCAGCACAGTTGGCAGAGAGGTATATCCGCGACGTGGTACATCTACATGGAGTTCCGCGGGAGATCGTATCCAACCGGGATACCCGCTTTACGTCCCAGTTTTGGGCTGAGTTTCAGCAGGCCCTGGGGACGCGGTTGAGATTCAGTACAGCTTACCACCCCTAGACGGACGAACAGTCTGAGCGCACGATACAGACACTTGAGGACCTTTTGCGTGCCTGTGTACTGGACTGGAGGGGCTCTTGGGAGGAGCACTTTCCCCTGGCGGAGTTTGCATACAACAACAGTTATCACTCGAGCATCGGCATGGCACCCTACGAGGCTCTGTACGGACGGAGATGTACGACACCCTTGAGTTGGGTTGAGGTGGGGACCAAGTGGGAGGTTGGCCCTAGGCTGATCCGATAGAGTAGGAGGTAGTCGAGCAGATTCACAGGCGACTCCGCACTGTCAGGAGGAGGCCGAAGAGCTACGCAGATCGGAGATGCAGAGAGGTGCAGTTTGAGGTTGGGGACCACGTCTTCCTTCGTGTTTTGCCCATGAAGGGCCTACAGCAGGTTGGGGTGAGAGGGAATCTCACGTCGAGATTCGTGGGGCCCTTTGAGGTCCTAGAGCAGGTTGGACCCGTTGCTTATAGACTTGCCCTCCCTCCTCAGCTTTCGGGTGTGCACGACATGTTCCACGTGTCCAACCTCAGGAAGTATGTCGCCAATCCCAGTCACGTCCAGAGCCACGAGAGAGTCGAGGTGGGCGACGACCTGACCTACCCCGAGCGGCCAGTGTAGATTCTTGACAGAGCCGTCCGTAGTCTGAGATGAAAGCAAGTACCCCTGGTGAAGGTTTTATGGAGGAGCTAGTAGTACGTGGAGGCTACCTGGGAACCTGAGGCGGCAATGCGGGAGCGGTACCCGGAGCTTTTCGCGGGTATGTCTTTTCGGACCGGCTTCGATCCTCTTTGAGTTTGTTATGTATATATTTTGTTCTTTCCCACACCCTAGTTAGCGCAAGTTTCGGGGATGAAACTTCCTTTGAGTTTATTATATTGTTACGAACGTGGGCATCAGACGTAGTTTAAGACGTCTGGGAAGTGGCCCAGACGTCTGGAACCCTTCCCAGATGTCTGGTATTAAATTTTTTCGGCGTACGGGTTCGCATCTTCGTTCTTCACTTTTCTCTCCCTCCCTGTAGATGACGCTGCTTCTTTTCTCTCTCTCCCCGCTGCCTTTAAATACCATCGCCCTCTCCCTCACCCTCACTCCACTGCCTTCTCTTCTCCTTCTCCCTGCCAGCGAGAGCGCGAGTGAGCGAGTGAGCAAGTGCGGCAGCAGCGGCTGCTACGAGCATGCGGGAAGGAGGAGTTGTTGCGAGAGGAAGAAGAATCTCGACCGCGAGGGTGCAAGCTTGCCAGGGCAACTAGAGCCAGTCGGTGGGGGAGCAGCGAGCGTGGAGTGTCGCGGAGGAGCTGTTGCAGCTCGGGCAGCAGGCGGACGCGGCGCGGCGCAGCTATGCATCACAGGTGGAGAGCGGAAAGGGTCTTGATTCTGGGAAAATTTTAGTAGATGCTAGGGCATTGATTGAACTAGCTATTGGGTGAAGAGGAGTGGAGGAGACGCCGATTGCGATATGGTCGGCATCGGAGAAGGAAGGTGCTCCGGTGGGGTAGAATGGCGATGATAGAGGGTTAAGGGACACCTTACTGGTATTGCGAGGTGCGGAAAGGAAAGGAGTGTTGAAAACAGTCGCCTATGGTATGTGGCAGTCGACGAAGAAGCTGGGGATGAAGGTTGCCAGAGACGAACGTGGAGCAGGCCAGAGGTAGGGAAGAGAGGATATTTTCGGCCTAAAAGTTCGCTCAGGAGGTGAGGAATGGCTTGGGTAGCTTTTAAAGGCATAAGGACAAGTCTCCAAGCTTGGAAACAAGCCTGAAGAGCTCGGATCTTGTGGTATAGGTTTAGGGATTTCCAATCCTTTGCATGATCTTTTGGACAAGAATCAAAGGTCAAGATGCAGTCCAAAATGAAGAGGATCTCCTCAAGAGTCTCCCTTCCAAATTTGGAAGAGATCGACCAAGAAATCAGGGAGGAATCCTTGATTGAAGCTCAACCTCTTTGGGTTCACACCTACCATGGTGGCAGAGACCCAAATGCAAAGAACGAAGATAAACCTAGGGGGCATTTCACAAAGTTTTCAAAACCTGAGGGGCTATAAGAGAGAAAACAAGTCTAAGAGGACCAAAATACAAACTAAGTCGAGATAGAATCTGATTGGGCCCAACTTTTGGTACAGACCTAATTTGGACCTAAGGAATCTAATGGTGAAGTTAGATTTTGGTTTTGACCAAGTTTGACTAGAAAATTTGTGCAGAAACCTAAATTAGGGCTACTGTCCATGTGGAACACTATTTTAGGTCAAAATGGGTTCCAGTGGTCAAATCAAAGGTATCAAACCTTATAGAATATTTTTTTATGATTTTTAGAAGGTTTAGGTGAATTTTATCCTGAAAAAAATCTCAGTTAATTAAGCAGATCTATTTTTAGGATTTCACTTGTCCATTAATTCTCAAGATGTGTGAAAACCCATTTCTATCTGCATGGACCCTCTTATTGGACATTAATGATCATTTGACCTTTAATTAACTCTTGAAATTCCCCATGGTTATTCAGTATTTGTGAAATGCAGTTAAAATTACAGAAATAACCCTGGTTTCTTATCTTCTCAAAACAGAACATTATGCTTATATGACCCTCTGATGGTTATGTAGGACCTTTTATCAACTTTATCAGACCAAATTGGGCTAGTTATGGCTCATGATGGTGATCCCATCATACCCCCATGCCTAGCTTTTACTAGTCCCCTAGCAAAACCTTATGGATCAAACCAGTTATCTAGGTCGGATGTAACCATTAGGATGCCCTATTAAGTCACATCTCTTGGAATTAGATCTTAATCCTAGCAATAGGCCTAGAGGTACTCAACTACCAACCCAGATCTAGACTTGATTAGCTTTCGCCTCAGTCTACTGTGAAGGTTTCTAAAGCCCGTAGGAACTATCCTAAGATTTGTTGGACCTAGTAGTTAATGTACCCGTGCTTATAACATGGTTAGCCCCAGGTTCAGTTTTCCAGTGCATTTTTGTAAGAGAGAGAGATAGAAGAATTTTTTCATTTTTGGGGAGCTTTCTCTCACTTTTTCTTTCATTATATTTTTCCTTAGATTCAACCTTGGATTGGCCCTAAACATGTTTTGTATCAAATTCCTTGTCCCCACCATCAATCCTCGTAGGGTCCCTGGCAATCGATGCTAGCATCGCCCATGGCAACCCCCAGAACCCTGGCTTTCTACACTTCGAGATAGTGTGCCCATGGCATTCTATAGCTAAATTCAGACCCTGGCAATTGACATTTCATGATAGTGCTACCCATGGCATCTGAACCAGCACAGGGTGCTTACGTGCCCTCAGTAGTATATTTAGATATCCTAGTAGACAAGCACCGAGGAGACGATATGTTATTGCGCATCTTCGAGGGGAATTTCCTGGCTCTCCGCACCGGGAACTCATCCAGATCAACTTGTGTTTTTGAGCCGCTCTTAATCTAGATCTTAGGACCATTTTAGAACAGCATAAATGCTTTCTATCATGATTTCATAGTTAAGCGCACTAAACTAGACTGTGTGTAATTTAGGGTGCTTAAGTTAGCGAGTCTCGCAAACTAGAGGTCAGTTAACAGAGTCGAATAATCCCTAAGCCTTAGACCTAATATGCAAGCTTTGCATTTTCCTCAAACTCTTGAGGCATGAGTGTTTAAGTCTCAGAATAGATCCAAGAGGCCTAAGGTCGGTATTTGCCACTAATCCCTTAGTTTTAGCCTTCCAGGACTTAATTCATCATTCGATCCAACATAGAAGTTAGGTAAGTTCCATATTATTTTGAAGGGACTCAATTTTTTTTTCTTTATCTTTTTGCCCCTTTCTTTTCTTAATTTTTCTCCCTCTCTTTTTTCATTTTTCTTTCAAATGGATCTTCTTTTTCCTCAACCTCATTTTTTGTGTGAAATCCTTCTATGATTTGATTTTCACAGCGTTTTGCACTTTAATACCCCCCCATGCCTATGATTTGCAATGTCCTTATTTTAAATTAGGTGGGTTCGAGTTCAACGTAGTTCATACATTAGAACAGGGTCAAGGGGTGGGTGAACGGAGCAAGGTGCCTATTGCAAACGATTTCAAGTTTTGATACAAGTACCAAAGGTGGAGTCGGCTATTCTAATGGATGAACCCTAAAGTGCAATATGAGTTCAGCAAAGAGTTATGTCAAAAGGATTTTGGGTTTTTCAAAAAGATGATAGGTTGCCTCCCGTTAAGTGCTAAGTTTAACGCCATTAGCTAGGCGCAATAAGCTCAGGGAGATGTGATTGGCTACATGAGTGATCTGATGGTTGAGAATCGAATGGCCATAGATAAGTATTAAAGCATGGTGAAAAGTCATTCCAGGATGTCTCTGATATGGGTTAAGTTGATTCATTTCTGGATGATCTTTCTTGAAATCTTGTGGAGGAATCATTCGGAAGGTGTAGTGGTCATGGGATTTTGAAATAGGTTTGTCATGAGTCCAAGACTCAGTAGAGAAGGATCTAGTATCCTAGATGTGTGGTTCCTTTTGTGCATTTTGGCCTATTAAATCGATATTGAATGAGTCATTTTGATTCTTTTCATTTGAATGTGGGATCGTCTCTTCAAGAAATGACTCGAAGATTGGTTCCTCTAATGATTCCTCTACATAATTCTCATCCCAATCGAAAATGAATGCTTGGAGAGTGCCTTTCAGATTTTCTAACTCCGATTCTGTATAAGATTCATAGTTTGGGTGTAGGTCACTCTCAATGTTTGCCAATCTTGAATCCTGGAGGTCCTCAAAATGAAATGACTTTATGTCCATAGGATTTGAATCTGGTATGTCACAATGCTTCCTAAAATCCTAGGGTATGTCTTCAAGGTCAAAGGTGAAAGCCTCCACTGTTCTTTGTGCTCAGTCAAGTCAAGTCAAGATCATCTAAGATGTGAAAAGTTTCTGAATTTTTCTGTAATATTTTGTTTGATCTGATATACATTGCCCTCCGGATTACTATCGTTTCACGATAGCTTTCCTCACTGTTTCAATAAAGAAAAAGATGTGAAAAGTTTCTAATTTTGGCTCTAGGTTTTCTACCAAGGATATGGTCATGAAGTCTTGGATAAAACCTATTTGTTTTGCAGAGCATTTCCCTTTTGTTGCCTCAAAAATATTAATCTCACTAAGTTGATCTCCTGAGGCAATCATCATATGCCCTGATTGACAATTGATTATGGCTCTTGCAATAGCCAAGAATGTTTTCCCAAAATCACGGGCATATCCTATATCTGTTGTGGCATATCCATGTTGAGAATTAGGAAATCAGCTAGGTAGCTGAAATCCTTAACTCTAATTGCCACATCCTCTACCATCCCAATCGGTGTGATCAGGGTTCCATTAGCTAGTTACAAAGTGACATGAGCAGGTTTTAGCTATTTGATCCGTAATTTTTCAAATAGGGTGGTAGGGATGTGGTTGACCGAAGTGCCAAGGTCCAGTATAGCCTACTTGAAATTTGTATCGCCATTATTGCAGGGGATTAGCAGGATGCCTGGATCAGATTTCATAGGAGGTAGACTTCTTTGGATTATGACATACATTTTCAAACAGTACTACCATCCCTTGTGTTGGTTTTTCCACCTCTTATTTGGATAGATCAGGTGAGGTCGGATTGAGAGTGAGGATATCAGGTAGTGGAATAGTGACTTGTGCATTCCTCAAAGGTCCCGTTATATCAATTTCTGACAATCGTCTAGTGTGGAGGTGGGATATGACCTGGGATAGGGGAATGGATTCACTATCTTTAGGGATAGGTTTCTGTTCTTCTCTCATAACATTGATCATAGCACAATCATGGTGGTGAGGTGGAGGGGAGAGAGTCGGTCCTTGCTGTTGATGTGTGACAGGAAGTGTTCTCGCACGTTTTGAAAGTCATTGGAAATCGTAGTATAGTCGTACAAAAACGTTTATCAAAAATTAAGTTTGTAAAGATTATGAGACTTGAGTCTCGGTTGTTCATCTCTGGGAGGCATTTGATTTACTTTTGAAATCGATCATTTTGCCACTCTACTTCGTTTAAAATCACATGCCGATTTATGATTATTATGTATTGAAGTACAACATGCTTAGTTGCAAGTACATCAGGAATTAAAAATAGGCAACATTAATCACTCAAAAGATATTGCAATAAGCTCATGGAGATTCTCAACGCATAAACATATATATAAAAATATATATTCTATTCATTCAAGAAAGTGTTTGCAACATAGAAGGTAGAAGAAAGCTTGTACATGAATGCTTAAAAATGTAAATCTGGCTACCAGAAAATGATCGCATACGAGAATCTACGGGGGGATTTTGCATGCATCATTGGGGGAGAAGTAAGACTACGCTACTAAGTAGCAATAAAAGCAATAAAATTATGAAGAGCATGAATTAAATCTAGAAGAATAGAGGGCATTCAGGGGTGGTCCCCGATGGCCTTGGAGTGGTTGGGAGGAGAATGAGGGGCGGCCAATGTAGCTTAGGCCGACCTTTGGAGAGAGGTAGGGTTGATCCAGCATCCCAGCATGGTGTCCTCCATGATGGTGGTGAGCTCATGGAGGTGGAGTAGCTAACCTAAGTGAAGGTGGGAGTGTATGGAGCTAATGATGTGAGTGGTGCCAATGAAGCCAAGGGATGTGAATGGGTGCAAATGGCCACCCCTTAGGTCCTTTTATAGACCTAAGGGAAGCTCTCTAGAGAATTATGGAATTCTCTAGAGAGGCCTATGGTGGGAGCTCGTGGGAGAGTGAGAGAGAGAGGGTGGATGGTGGTTTTTAGATCCAGCAAATGTGGATCTAGAAATTGAATGGCTCTTGGTTGCTAATTTTGGCAACCAAGGCAACAACACAAGGTAGAGAATTCTGGAGAACTCTAGGGTAGATATTTTCGTGTGGATGGTGTGTGTGGGTGTGTGTGGGTCGAAACCTAGGTGGCTAGGTTGATTAGGTTAGGTTCTAGTGGGTTTAGGTCAAGGTAGGTCTCAAATTAGGGTTGTAAACCCTAATTCACTAAGGTAAAGTGCAATTAAACTTAATACAAGTTTAATTGGGTGTGTGAAACTTAATTGATAGTAAAACAACTCAATTAAGCTAGGTTTAGGTCAATTGGACTCTCACTGAGTCCAATTGGATAGTGTATGCTGCGATCAGGGCTCAATTGGACTTAATGAGTCTAATTGAATAGGCTGATGGAATTGACTAAGATCAAAGTCAATTAGGTATAGTGAGGACCTAATTAGGTCCTTAGGGAGGTCTAGAGGTGATGTACTATGGTTAGGGCACCTTAATTTAAGTCCCTATGGGGTTGGATTGGGTTTAGGGACCTAGAGATCCAAGATCAAGGCTTAAATCTCAAAACAGGAATTGGAGAGCAGTATCAGACGTCTAATAATAGTGTCAGACGTCTTATACTCAAAAATCAGAAGTCCAGACTTGTTGTCTGGATGTCCAATCAGAGTCAGGAGGGATTTTGGGTTCTGTTTTGGGTATTCTGCAGAAATTAGACGTCTGACAAAGTGTCTGGATGTCCAACAACACTGCAGAAGTGGGTTTGAGGTGTGCGGGAGATGGCTAAGAGTCCTAGACGTCCTATGACTTATCTGGACGTCCAGATAAGGGTTGGAACTAGGGTTTTAGGGCTTCCTAGGGTGTTGTGACCTAATCTAAGGATGGCTAAGGTTTGGCAAGTCTCTACGCTATCCTAGGGCTAGGATGGACCTAAGCTCTTCACATTTTACTGCTTTATTCCTACTTAATAGCATAGCAAATCTTTAACTCCCTTACATTATTATTCCTACATCTAATCTAAGCCTTCTGCTCCAGCTCTGTTGCAACTCTCGTTATTCCAGATCCAACTTCAGATCCTGCTCCAGATCCAGCTCCAGATCTGCTTATTCCCTGCAATCGACATAATGCACTTAATCTGCACATTATAACATTATTTTTTGCATAGCTAAAGGAAAGCAGTAAAGATGCAGATAATGCATATGCCTACATGAATAACCCTAACTTATGCTAAGTCCTAGCTTAATCTAGGTCAATTAAGACCTATGATTGTTGCGCAATCATACCCCCATGCCTAAATCTTGCTAGTCCCTAGCAAATAAAAGACTAAATTATTTATAGCAAGGGTCCCTAAGGGACTGATTATTTTATCAAGTGTATGCCTAGAGATTTTTCTCCTTTTTGTTTTCATCCTATGCTCTAGAAATCTAGACAATCGTGAAAGTGCGGCTATATAGCTTTTGCAACGGATTCGAGTGAAAACTAATACACCTCTAAAGCCTGTACTTGATCCCTAGTAAAAATTCTAGCAGGATAAGCAGACTTCTTCCTACGGGGTATACAAGATATTCTATGAATTCCACCCCGGCTTTAGGCTTAGGTAGAGAATCTTTGAGGGCTAAGATTATATATTTGGTGGCTCACTCTCACTTGGTGCTACATAGAGACTAGTACTATAGAATCTAGATTCCCAGATTACTAAGTATCTCAACTTAGAGAAAGGCGAGAAGAACTATGCTCAATTTGATTCCTTACTCTTTTTTTCTTTCCTTTTCTTAGAGCTCACAACTTTACTAGATTCACGTATATGACCTGTATTTGGTGGTCTCACTAGGCATTAACACTTTAATTGAGTTCTCATAACCCTAACACTAAGTCGGAATTCCTCAGCCAATATTTGGGCGGTCAGAAACACAAGAAAAATAGGTTAAGGCCATATTTGGTGGATCTCAATTTTATTTGGTGTTATTGCCTCGATGAAATAAACACTAAATATTCATTCTTTTCTTTGTGTTTTCTTCTTTTTCGAATTTTTTCAGTTTTTCTTTCTTTTCATCATTTTTTTTATTTTTCTTTTTCTTTTTTTTCTTTTTCTTTTTCTTTTTTTTTAACATAACACATCCATAACTTTATTGAGGAGGCATTATTAGGTATTGGTGGTACTCAAGAGACATTGGGTGGCTTATTTAGTGGAAGTGCCTACTCACGGCACCAGGAAAGGCAGATAGGACAGTGTATTTCTAACCTTGACATCAATACCCTCCTTCAGCTGAGGATTCCGTAGAGAATGGTCGTAACCATCCACCTTAGCCCTAGTTTTATGAAAACTCGATCTCCGCGTATTTGCCTTATTTGGTGGCTCTCAAAATTCACTCAAAATGTATATGCAGGAATCAAGAGCGGAAACTATGCCTAATCTCTGAGTATCATCACCTAATTATCTAGGATTCCAGATTCCTTGCACTAATCTTAGAGCACCAGTACACTCTACTCTCATCTCACACTATTTGGTAGATTTTTGGAAGAACATCTGCCTAACTCCCAAAACACTGTCTAGTGGTTCAGGAAAAGAAGCACTGCTTCTTCTCGACAAACTGAAGACATTTATCAGCCTTCATCGTGAATCCATTGCAAATTCTACGTGTGTGTGAAAAGTTGTACTGGATTCCAGATTACAGGTATTAACTAGAGGATAAAGTCCCTAATGCATTCTCTTAATAAAATAATGTTATTCATGAATGCAATATATATATATGCTATAAACATGTAACCTCATATAATTTGTACTTCGTGAATTTCCTGTATTAGGTTACAATCAGCTTGACCCTAAATTTAGAACAAAAGGTGAGCGGGTGAGTCAGAAGTGGCTATTACGAACGTTTTCTAGCTCTAATGCGAGCATTGGAGGTGGAGTCAGTTGTTCTTTTATTTAAGGTCCTAAAGTACGTTTTACATGCAACTTCAAGGTTTTCCTAAGTGTTGGCAAAAAATTTTTCAGTTTTGTTGTATCTACCCCCCCATGCCTAAGTTCTTGCATGTCCTCATGCATGACTATAAAAGAAAATAAATCTGACAGAGGATGAGTGAGTAGAAGTCACCTAGAATTGCTCTTGAAAATATACATTTAGCACTGGCCAACCTATTAGCATGCAATATGCAAAAGGGAAATACGCTAAAAGAAAAATATGCTATGTATAAAAATGGTTATGTATAGATAATGGTGAAATGTGGGATATATGCTATCTATATGTGCTGAGTTTAATGCCTCCAGCTGGGCGAAGACTCAATCAGATGTGTCATTTCTAGCATAGGAGCCGGCTAAGATTAAGAGAAAGATATGCTCGTATGCTCCCAGAATCAGTGGTCTGGAGATGCGAACAAGCTGATTGTGCACCCCTACTCCAAAAAGTCTAGCTATAAGAAAGTGTGGAGTAGTGGTGGAAAATAGAGGATAATTAGGAGGGCGATCATGATGTTGATTCAGCTGATTTATCATGTCCCACAATTTAGCAGGAAGTTGCTGAGGGAGTAGATCAAACTGTATCTCAGAACCAGAATCTGAGTCATAAGGATCCTCATAATGATAATTGACATCAAAGATCATGCCCTCTCCAGGCTCTGGGTCATATGGGGGTATCTGTGAAAGTAGAAGATCTGTGGGGAGGTCACTGAAATGCTCATTAGAAATTACTTCGTCCTCATCAGTACCCATCTCTGATTTGTTAGAGGCTATCTCTTTAGGCTTGGGGTTGACCCATTGACTAGGATGGTAGGTGCGTCCCCAGCTCATTTTGCTCGAAGCTTCACCCTCATATGCATTGGGCTCCTCAGTAATTCCTGCCTCAGGTAGCATATTTATTTCTTCGTTCAAGTTATCCAGAGCTACTTTTGGTTTTCGGATGTCAGGATCAAGGATAGAAAGTGTCATCTCAGAATCTCTAACATCCGAATTAGTGATGTAGGTGAAAGAAGAAGCGTGCAGATCAGAAGATGTTGACTCCAGCACAGGTTCACCTACAACGGGAAGTGGCTTAGGCTTATCAGTAGTCTCGCATGTAATGCTTGCCTTAAGATCCAAATCCTCAATTGGATCTACTTCCCTTGTCTCGATTGGGCTATCTAACCCGAGAGGTGTCTCCTAGGATTTAGGATAATCTGATTGCGGCTCAGTCCTGGAGATATCAGTTCTTTCCTCCTCAATTTTAGATGAACCCATTTGGCATACTTCTTGCTCCTGTCTCATATTCACGCTAGATTCTTTTTCCCCTGAGCGATCTTCCAGTATCTGCTCCGAAGGATTTTCTTGTGTGTCCTTTCGGTGTAATCGTTTCCGATTCCTCGAGGTCTTCAAGGCTATTTTCCACTTGATATCTCAAAAGTAGTAGTTCTTAAGTTTCCCGATTTTGTCTCATTAGCCTTGTTATCTCTGCTGTTTCCCGAAGAAGCTCCATCACAACTTGTTGATGCAGAATCCAGCTTTGTCTTTGGTTCGGCTCAATGATAGCCTGGATTTCATGTAGATAGGATGCGGCCTTTTCCTTAGAACTTGTTATAGCTCTTTGTATTCTGTAATGCGGCCACATATGCACCGGTAGCTCTTCAGGGGTTCCAGGGGGTGAATCAGGTCTACCCATTTTCCATGGGTGAGAAGTAGGAGTATGAAATCCATATCCTGGGTTATAAGGTGTGGTCCTTTGAGGGACCGGCTGGTATGGATCATAATATCTAGGGTTAGGATATGGGTTAACCATTTTGGTAACTCGAGGAGAAGGATCAGGCGAAAGTTGTCTTCACAACCTTGGGTTCTGATCCCAAGGTTGAGCTGATTCAGTGACCCGGGCTCTCAGATAAGTTCGTGGGTCCAGCTCTCCTGGATCTTGATTAGGTCCAGATCTAAGGTTAGCCATTGCGGCTAAGCAGATATAAGAAATGGCTCGTCTCCTTGGGAGCGATTCCCAAAGTTCAACCAAGTGAGGTCGAATTGACCTCCTTCCATGCATACACCGCCCAACCCCTAGGTCGGTGTAGCCACGCAGGACAAGGCTAAGGCCCTGTCAATCAAATGGTCCTTATAGATCAGGTGACCAGATTTTTCGTTAGGGATTTGAATTCCTAAAGATAAGTTTGTCGTACAACTGACTGAAAGTGAATCCCGCCTCTCAAGCTAACCCAGCCAGTCTAGTTACGAGGGGACTAAGGGGAAGGTTATTCCTTTGGCTTACGCCTCCGGTTCCGTTGACCCCCGAGTCACGATCGTTTGACACTACCCCACAGACTTAGTCACCAGGTTTGGCAAGAGAGGTTAAAAACACCCAGTAGTACGACAACGAACTTAGGTTGATTTCGTGTTTTAAAATTAATTTTAACCCACTTTCTTCAGTGGGGTTTGTGGTGAGTGGCCCACAAGGTGACCAAGCTCACCGGCTAAGTAGACTTGATTAAGTGTAGGTTAGCCCAAGGTGTGGTCTCTAGTTGTAACCCTAAAGATTCAACCTAAGTTGCATGCACTTCTAGGGTTTTTTTCTTGTTTCAGCAGATGATGAGAGCCTCATCATGAGCCATAACTAGCTCATTTTGACCTAATAAAGAGAATAAAAGCTCCTACATGACTTAGAAGAGGGCTTAATTCGAGGAATAAGTGCTCTGAGAAGAAAACATGAAATAAAGGTTAAAATTGTAATTTTACCATTGCAGTACATAAATGGGATTTCTCAGAGGCAAAGCATAGGTCAAATGGTCTAATGAGGTTAAAAGTGGGTTGAATCAATCAGAAATGGGTTCATGTGCAATCTAGGAATTAAATGACATTTGGTAACCCTAAAATAGACCCGCTTAATTCAACAAGGTTCTGGTCAGGATAAAAATCAAGTAAACCCTCTAAAAATCATGTAAAAATATCCCCTAGGGTTTAGAACATTCAAAGTGGCCTTTGGAACCTAGTTTGACCTAGATTAGGGTCCTAGCTCATTAATTAACCTAAATTGGGTTTTTATGCAAAATGTTCAGTCAAACGTGGTAAAACCTAAAATCCAACTTCACCATTGGATTCCTTAGGTCCAAATTAGGTTTGTACCAAAATTTGGACCTAAGGGGAGATCATCTTGACCTACTTTGCAATTTAGTACACCCAATCACATTTTGGTCCCTATCTTTTGAAAACCATCACAATAACCCCCCTATCTTTCTTGCTGACCTTACAATCAAGTCCTTCCACCATTATTGGGGAAGATTCTTCTTCGGCAAGGTTGACAGGGGGGATACGCTCAAATCCCTCAGAGATCTCCCAGAATTGGAAGGGAGATTCTCTGAGGAATTCCCTTCCATCTAAGCCTGATCTTGATCTCTGATTTCTTTCCAAACTCTCGTGCGAACGCACGAGAAATTTGGGTCTCGACCACCTTCCTTCTCCGACGAGACAACTGTGGCCAAAAGCCGCCCTCTACGCACCAGAAAGTTTGGCCAGCACCTATAAAAAGACCTCCGACCCTCTACGAGATCTCAAGCTTGTCTTGGCGGAGAATCTCTCAAAATTTCCTCTCTTCCTTCTCCGACAGGAAACCCGCAAGCTCTGGCGGCCACTCCTCCTTCTCATCGCTCTGCTGCCATACCAGCAGCAGAGTTTGCTTCGTCTAGTCTTCCTGCGTCGCGCTGCACCAAGCGCACGCTTCCCTGCCCACTTCCTCGTCGCCGCTCTCTCCCTCTGGGTGCTTCTTCTTCGGCGACAGTCAATACGACTGCCCGCCTCTCCGACCCTCTTCGTCCCTGCAAGTAAGTTAGAACTACTCCCCATTTTCCCCTCTTTCTTTTCCCACATTACTTCATTCAAACTGACCCTCGACCACGCCTGGCCACCATCACCTTCCTCGCCTCCAACCAACCTCCAGCGAGTTGCCCCCGTCGATCCGCAGCTCCATACAACTCGCCGACCGACCTAGAAGCTTCGCCTTATCCCACTAAATACGATCCGCCCCTCCACGGTCCCTCCATAATCACACAACTCACACCCGAACACACCCAACTTTTCAGTCACAGGTCGACCTAGGCACGCACGCCTAGGCCGCCCCGCGGCCTGCTGCAGATCGCACCACCTTCGCCATGCCAAGGCGAAGGTCTTCCGGTAGTTTAATTAGGCCGTGAGGCCGTATTCGTGTCTGACAGATTCTGAGGCTCGACCGCCATTAAAGCCACCTTGAAGCAGCTTCTTCGAAGCTCCAGGCTTCAGGGCTCCAGGTTTTCAGCTACTGCGGATTGGGGAGACTTCTGCGAAGGCAGCCAGCCAGCAACTGAAGAGAACTGAAGCTGCAGCTGAGGAGATTGCGAAGAAGTCTTCCTACAGGCGTGCATGAGGAGAGACGCCAGTTAGTCCCACATCGTGAGTTCACAAAGCGCCGCACTGGCTTAAGTTGATTTTGTGAATTAGCCTTATCGCCTCTGACACACCTGGGGTGAGGCCCTGCACCCCACGCCCGCCTCGTCCGCAGATTCACGACGCGAACCTAGCGAATCCAACCCGTCCCACTACCGAGCACACCTCGCGCACCATAACACGCCAGTGCACCTGGTCCCGGGTACGTAACCCGACCCGTTTACGCGGCTCTGGGAGAGCTTCCTGTGAGCGGTTTGCAGAGAGAGATATACACGCGGGTAGAGGGAAGGGATAGGTTTTGCTGCCTTGTGTGCAGGACACAGGTACTTAACTGCTGCAAGAAAGAAGGAAGGGAGTTCTACAGCCAAGGACGAGAGCCAAGGCAGAGAAGAAGAAACACAAAAGGGAAACAGAAGAAAGAAGGATGGAGGCTCTAAAAGAAAGGAAGGAAGGAGAGAGGCAAGGCAGTGAAGGAAGCAGAACCAAGGAAGACTGAAGAAGAAGAAGACAAAGGGCAGACGAAGACTCAGGAAGGCAAAGGCAAAGAAAGAAGAACGTCAGACCTTCGCAAGAAGAAAAGAAATAGAGGGAGAGAAAAGGAGCTTCATTTTAAGACGTCTGATATTTGTATCAGACGTCCAATTTTTGTTTTCCCTGAGCAATTTCTTTTTATAACTCTCATTGAACTGGGATATACTTATTTTCATTTAAAAGGTTGTGTTCTCAAGTTTTGAAAGTACTTAGATTGCTCCCTGTGTTCGACCTCGGATACTCCGATTTTCGAGTAATAAAAACTTTTATTTGTTTTCGCGAAAATTTCGTCTATATTACAACGCATTAATTATTAAAACACGATCTAGCTGCGTAAATAGCAGACCACAAAAGTAATGTTGGTTCTCTGAAGATAATTGGAATCCAATTAATTTTAAATTTTGCGAGTAGATTCCTTTTTCAATTAGTTTTTCAGAGACTACTTTTTTGGAATTTTTACTATTTCAACCAAAATTTTAGAGAATTTTGAATATCAGGGGGTCAGATCTGGAATTTTGACCCCTAGTCGATTTTTCACTTTGAAACAGTACCAAATGAACTTCAAAAATTTGAAAAAAATATGAAAATAAAGCCAATGAGATCAGCTTTCAAACCCCACCACTTTTAGTCAAAACAGATTCGCGGGTTGCTCGAAATCGCTTTTTGAAATTTGAAAAATTTTGAATCTGGGTCAGTCTGATCCCCGTGCACTTCATGAATTTTTAAAAATTGTATACTTAGAATTTTTTCAAAATAATGGTGGCATTTAAAAGATGGTTTGAAAATGAAGATTTAGCCTGAATTTTAGAATCTTTCGCTCACTATTTTTTTGGTAATCGAAATTTTAATCAAGCTTAAAATCTGGCCGAAAATGCTTTTTAAAGAGGTTTGAATTTGAAATCTAAGCTTTCCACCAAAAATACTTTTTTTTTTTAAAACTTTTGCACATTTTTTTTCGTAAAGAATTTTTCAAAAGATTTAAAGAAAATATCTTTTTTTTTTTCAAACTAGCCTAGATTCAAAAGGAAACCTAAAATTTTTTTGATTTTGATTTTTTTTTCATGAAAATAAGAAAATTCTCTTTTTTTTTCAAAGAATTTCTCAGAGGAAATTGTAGAAAGTAAATCTACTGCTAGGGTTCAGAAAAAAAAACCTAATCTAGAGAGAGATGATGTGCACCTGATTTTTCTTCACCACGCTCGATATGTGCATAGATCCCGTTTTCCTTCCGTGTTGTCCTGCACATCAAAAACAAAGTAGAGGCAGATTCGTCAGTGATAGATTAAAAGATCGAAATCATACAAAATGACATTGCCTCCTCGGCAACGGTGCCATTTGACGAGAAGCATTCTCGCACGTTTTGAAAGTCGTTGGAAATCGTAGTATAGTGGCACAAAAATGTTCGTCAAAAATTAAGTTTGTAAAGATTACGAGACTTGAGTCCCAGTCATTCCTCTCTGGGAGGCATTTGATTTACTTTTGAAATCAATCTTTTTGCCGCTCTACTTCGTTTAAAATCACACGCCGGTTTATGATTATTATGTATTGAAGTACGACATGCTTAGTTGCAAGTATATCAGGAATTAAAAATAGGCAACAATAATCACTCAAAAGATATTGTAATAAGCTCATGGTGATTCTCAACACATAGACATATGTATAAAAATATATCTTCTATTCATTCAAGAGAGTGTTTGCAACATAGAAGGTAGAAGAAAGATTGTATATGAATGCTTAAAAATGTAAATCTGGCTACCAAAAAACAATCGCATACAAGAATCAACGGGGGGATTTTGCAAGCATCATTGGGGGAGAAGTAAGACTACGCTATTAGCTAGTAATAAAGCAATAAAATTATGAAGAGCATGAATTAAATCTAGAAGAATAGAGGGCATTCAGGGGTTGTCTCTGATGGCCTTGGAGTGGTCGGGAGGAGAATGAGGGGCGGCCAATGTAGCTTAGGCTAACCCTTGGAGAGAGGTAGGGTTGATCCAGCATCCCGGCATGGTGTCCTCCATGATGGCGGTAAGCTCATGGAGGTGGAGTAGCTAACCTAAGTGAAGGTGGGCGTGTATGGAGCTAATGAGGTGAGTGGTGCCAATGAAGCCAAGGGATGTGAATGGGTGCAAATGGCCACCCCTTAGGTCTTTTTATAGACCTAAGGGAAGCTCTCTAGAGAATTATGGAATTCTCTAGAGAGACATATGGTGGGAGCTCATGGCAGAGTGAGAGAGAGAGGGTGGATGGTGGTTTTTAGATCCACCAAATGTGGATCTAAAAATTGAATGGCTCTTGGTTGCTAATTTTGGCAACCAAGGCAACAACACATGGTAGAGAGTTCTAGAGAACTCTAGGCTATATATTTTCGTGTGGATGGTGTGTGTGGCTCAAAACATAGGTGGCTAGGTTGATTAGGTTAGGTTCTAGTGGGTTTAGGTCAAGGTAGGTCTCAAATTAGGGTTGTAAACCCTAATTCACTAAGGTAAGGTGCAATTAAACTTAATACAAGTTTAATTGGGGGTGTGAAAACTTAATTGAGAGTAAAACAACTCAATTCAGTCTGGTCTAGGTCAATTGGACTCTCACTGAGTCAAATTGGATAGTGTGTGCTGAGATCAGGGCTCAATTGGACTCAATGAGTCCAATTGAATAGGCCGATGGAATTGACTAAGATCCAAATCAATTAGGTTTAGTGAGGACCTAATTAGGTCCTTAAGGAGGTCTAGAGGTGATGTACTAGGGTTATGGAACCTAAATTTAGGTTCCTATGGGGTTGGAATTGGGTTTAGTGACCTAGAGATCCAAGATCAAGGCTTAAATCTCAAAATAGGAATTGGAGAGCAGTATCAGACGTCTAATAATAGTGTCAGATATCTTATTCTCAAAAATCAGAAGTCCAGACTTGTTGTCTGGATGTCAAATTAGAGTTAGGAGGGATTTTGGGTTCTGGTCTGGGTATTCTACAGAAATTGGACGTCTAACAAAGTGTCTGGACGTCCAATAACACTGCGAAAGTGGATTTGAGGTGTGTGGGAGATGGCTAAGGGTCCTGAACATCCTATAACTTATCTGGACATCCAGATAAGGGTTGGAACTAGGGTTTTAGGGCTTCCTAGGGTGCTGTGACCTAATCTAATGGTGGCTAAGGCTTGGGGAAGTCTCTAGGCTATCCTAGGGCTAGGATGGACCTAAGCTCTTCACTTTTTACTGCTTTATTCCTACCTAATAGTATAGCAAACCTTTAACTCCCTTACATTATTATTCCTACATCTAATCTAAGCCTTCTGCTCCAACTCTGCTGCAACTCCCGTTATTCTAGATCCAGCTTCAGATCCTGCTCCAGATCCAACTCTAGATCTGCTTATTCCCTGTAATTGACATAATGCACTTAATCAGCGCATTATAACATTATTTTATGCATAGCTAAAGGAAAGCAGTAAAGATGCAGATAATGCATATGCATGCATGAATAACCCTAACTTATGGTAAGTCCTAGCTTAATCTAGGTCAATTAAGACCTATGATTGCTGTGCAATCAATGTGGGAGTGGGGTTGTTCGAACGCTAGATCAGTGTTTTAAGAATGTCGCATTGCTGTAAAGCCAAAATATTGTTTAAGCAAATAAATTTTATTACTCGAAAAAGTTCCAAAGTCGAACATAGGGAGCAATATGGAATTTAAATCTCAAGAATTGTAATTTAAATGCAATATAAGCAATTTGTAATAATACTCCGAACAATAATGATATAGAAGTGAAAACAGATGTTAATAGTGTAAAAAGAATGAGGTAAAATGATGATTTGAATCACCAAATACCCCTCACAATAACAGTAAATTTCTCAATAGTATCAATCAAATAAAGCTTAGAAATCAGTTATCAGATGGCTAAATGGTTAATCAAATAACTTAAATGTTTGATGCTACAGTGCATGGCCTTCTTTCTCTTCTCTCAGACTCTTCTTCTTCTTCTTTCTCTTTCTTTCTCTATTGTTGCTCCCTCTTCTCTTCTTCTTCTACTTCCTTCTCCTTCTTCCCATAGGGGAAGGGAACTTCTCAAATTGGCTAAGTGTCAGCCAATGTCTTTAGCAACAAAACCCTCCCCCTACCCCACAAAATCTTTCTCTCTCTCTGGGTCACGCTCTCTCATAGCCTTCAACGGTACCAGGTATACGGGTAATCGGACCTAGAGCATACCCGAGACCAAGGCTGCGGGCGTGGGTTGCAGCCGAGGAGTGTAGGGCTTAGGCGGGTTATTGGGTGCACCAAGTCCGTAGGGGAGATGTCACGGACAAGGCACGTGAGGGATGTGTGGGGACCTCACCCCCTATGTGTGCTGAGGAGATAAGCCTATAGCACAAATACAATTTATGCATTGGCGGGCACTCCTCAACAACCGATGTGGGACTATCTGCTCCTGCTTCTTCCCGTGCGGCTGCAGATGATGCCTTCATCTAATTCTCATGCAAGGAACAGTCAATATCTCCAATTGACCTAGTGAGAGTGTTCCTGGAAGAGTTCTGCAATGCCTAGAACCTTGCCTAGGGTCTGCAAGTGCTTGAAGCGAGCTTCGAGCTTCGCTCGAAGCTTCAATAATGGGGGCGGAGGCCTGGGACCTACAAACATGAAAATGGGCTAAAAGCCCTAGTTAAAATAGTTCATAATCTTCACCATGAGGTGGGGAATTGAACGGGAATGTTCGTGAGGTGTGGGAATGCGTGAGGTGGCTGGATGGTGATAGAATGTAAGGTGCGACAGTGTGGTGTTCGGCGGAGTAGTGGAGAGGCAAATAGCCTCGAAGACCAGAGGGCTTTTGCTCTCCGGAATATGGCGGAGGTGTGGAGATGAACAACTACTAGATTGGTGGAGTGTAGTGGCCGTGCGATCTCGTCGGAGGTACGCCAGGGAGGTGGAAGACGAAGGATAACGGGGCGAGTCGACAGTCAAAATGAGGCGGCGAGGGTCTAAAAATGAAGAGGGGAAGTCAAGGAGTTATTTAGGAGGGGAGGTAGACAAAGGGGAGAGGAGTTGGCACCAGGTGAGGTGTGGCTGGTGTCGGAGATAAAGCTGCTCAGAGAGAGGTGATCGGCAAGGATGAAGCGGGGGCAGGCGAACCGGCGGGTGCCGCGCGACGCGGAAGAAGAAAAGGAGGAAGAGTCTGCCACTGGTATTGTGGTCAGACGATGAGGGAAAGTAGGGAAGGTCACTGGAGCTTGAAGAGCAAATCGGTCAGAGGAGGGGAGGGGAATTTGAGGGAATCTCTGGCCGAATTGAAGCTAGGGAAATCCGTTGTGATCTAGGGAGTCTTTTATAGGTCATCAGAGGTCAGTTAGAGCTTGGGAAGAAAGCTTCCCAAGCTTGGAAAGCTCACTGGAGTTGGAAGTTTCTTGATACCCAAATATCTCATGCGTTTGCATGAGAGATTGGGTAGGTTTCAGGGCTTAGGATTAGGTCTAAAAGGAAGCGAATTTCTTAACGAACTTCCCTTTCAAATTTGAAAGGGATTCGTCAAGAAATCAGGGAGTTCTTTCCTTTTTAAGGTTAATGGAGCAAGTAGGAATAGGTTTAATGGCGATAGGGACCTGGTTGTGAGAATGACGACAAACTTGGGGGCCTGCTTGAAAGGATTTTGAAAGTTAAGTGCAGAAATGAAATTAGATAGGACCAATTTGCAAACTAGGTCAAGACAAATTCATCTTGGGTCCAAATTTTGGTAAAAACCTAATTTGGACCTAAGGAATCCAATGGTGAATTTGGATTTTGGTTTTAACCATGCTTGACTGGGTAATTTATGCAAAAATCCAAATTAGGGTAAATATTTATCTGTGGTTCTGTTTTAGGTCAAAATGGGTTCTAATGGTCAAATTGAAAGTTATAAACCATGGAGAATATTTTCCTTTGAATTTTAGAGGGTTTAGGTAAATTTTATCCTAATCAGAACCTCAGTTAATTAAGCAAGTCTATTTTTAGGGTTTTAAAAGTCATTTAATTCTCAAAACACATGCAAACCCTTTTCTGTCAGTCTTATCCCACTTATTATCTTTTTAAGATGAATTGACCTTCATTCAACCCTTGAGAAAACTTGTGGTTGTACTGCATTCATGATGAGCTGGTAAAATTACAGTTTTAACCCTAGTTTCTTATTTTTCTTTCAAAATGATTATGCAATGACTTGTGACTCTCTGGCTGTTATGTAGGAGCATTTATTACTTAATTGGGTCAAAATGAGATAGTTATGGCTCATGATGGTGTTCCCATCATACCCCCATGCTTAGCTTTTGCTAGTCCCTGGGCAAAATTTCTAGGTATTAACTTTGATTCTAGACTATAAAACCTTTTGATGCCTAAGAAACTTGCTGTGTGGTTCCTTTTGTCGATTAGGTTAGAATGCTGATAGTAGGCCTAGAGGTACTCAAGTACCAACCAAGATTCGAACCTAACTAGCTCTAGCCTTAGTCTACCATGAATGTTTCTAAGGCCCACAGGAACTAACCTAAGGTTCGTTGAACTCCGCGGTTAAAGCACCCATGCTTGTAACATGTTTCACCCTAGGTTCAGTTAGTGCATTTCTGTCAGAGAGAGATAGAGGAATTTTTCTTTATTTTTGGAGAGTTTTCTCTCTCCTTTTCTTTATTTCTAGCTTCGGATTGGCTTTACAACATGGTCTGTATCGGATTCCTAGTCCCCACCATCAATCCTCGTAAGGTCCCTGGCAATTGATGCTTCAAGATAGCACCACCCATGGCTACCCCCAGAACCATGGCTTTCAAGATTTCGAGATAATCCCTCCCGTGGCGTTCTGTAGCTAAATCCAGACCTTGATAATTGACATTTTAGGATAGTGTTGCCCATGGCATCTGAACCAGCACAGGTGCTTACATGCCCCCAGTAGGATATGTAGATATCATAGGAGACAAGAACCGAGGAGATGATATGTTATTGTGAATCTTCGAGGGAAATTTCCCACCTCTCCATGTTGGGAACTCGTCCAAATCAACTTGTGTTGATCAGCCGCTCCTAATCTAGGTAACTTTTTCAAAACAAGTTTAATGCATTTGCGTGATTTTGATACTTAGGCACACTGAACCAGATTGTGTGTGGGTTGGGGTGCTTAGGTTACCGAGTCCTGCATACCAGAGGTCAGTTAACAAGGCTGAATAATCCCTAGGCCTTAGACCTAATACTTAAGCTTCACATTTTCCCCAACCTCTTGAGGATTATCCAGATCTTAGTGGGTACTTGAACTTTTAAGCCTAGGATTATAGCTCAAGAGGCCTAAAATCAGCATTCTTACTAATCACTTCTCTGTTTTATTAGCACTTTTTTCCTTTCATTTTCTTTCTTTTGATATGGTCTAGAACTAAGTCAATTCATTAATCTTTTACTAATGACTACCTCTTTTTCTTTTCTTTTCAAATTGTGCTCCTTTTTGACCTTTTTTTCCTCCCTTTTTCTCCTCAAAATCTGATATGCCATCAAAATTTCCTCTCCTTTCATATTTTTTTTCTTTTTCAAGAATTTTTTATTTTTTATTTTTTGGTATTTTTGGAATATGTGATTTTTTTGATGAAACCCTTTCTTGTGAAATGCTTTTCACAGTGTTTTGCACTTTAATACCCCCCCATGCCTATGATTTGCAATGTCCTCATTGTAAATTAGGTGGGTTCGAGTTCAACTTAGATCATTCATTAGAACAGGTGTTGGGTGGGTGAATGGGTTGGGGTGAATACTGCGAACGATTTCAAGCTCAGGTACAGGTACCAGAGGTGGAGTCAGCTATTCTAATGGATGAACCGTAAAGTGAAATATGAGTTTAGCATAAGATGTGTCAAGAAGGGTTTCAGGTTTCTCGAAATGATGGGCTACCTCCCGTTAAGCATTGAGTTTAACGCCATCAACTGGGTGCAATGAGCTTAGGGAGAATGGACGGTAAAAGATATCTCAGCCAAATTTGTATCGGTGAGTTCAATGAATGGTTTGAGTCTTTGACCAGCCATGACAAAAGGTTCTGAATCACGATTGAGTTGATTGATTTCAACAACTTCATTTCCAAAGATACGTCGGAAAAGGTATGGTCCAATCTATTTTGATCTGAGTTTTCCTAGGAATAATTTGAGTTTGGCATTAAAGGGTAGGACATTCTGACCAGGGAAAAAGATTTTTCTGGATATGTGCTTGTTGTGAAAGGCCATAACCTACTCTTTGTAAATTCACGAGTTCTCATACACGTCGTGGCGTAATTCATCGATCTTGCTCATTTGAAGCTTTCTGTGGGTTTCTGCCTTAGAAAGATCGAGATTGCAGTTTCGTGCTGCCCAATAGGCTTTGTACTCCAATTCGACGGGGAGGTGACATGCCTTCCCGTAGACTAATCTGAAGGGAAACATGCCTAATTGGGTTTTGTGGGAAGTCCTATAAGCCCACAAAGCTTCTGGAAGTCAGGATGACCAAGCTTTCCTGTCAGGTCGAGCAGTGACTTGGAGGATTTTCTTGATCTCCCGATTTGATAGCTTAGCTAAACCGTTGGTTTAGGGGTGATAAGGAGTAGAGATTTGGTGTGACACCCCATATTTGGTCATCAGTGATTTGAACTGAGCATTCGTGAAATGGGTCCTTCCATCAGAGATTATGGCACGAGGAATCCCGAATAGGGAAAAGATGTTATGATGAATGAATTTGATAACTACCTTATGATCGTTGGTTCAGGACGGAATGGCTTAGATCCATTTGGACACGTAGTCAACAGTGAGAAGAATGTATTCGAAGCCATCTGAAACAGGGAAGGGCCCATGAAATCAATCCCCCAGACATCAAAGATTTCGCATACGAGAATCGACTGTAAGGGCATCATATCACGGTGGCTCATGTTGCCTAAGGTTTGGCAATGAGTGCATGCCTTACAGTGATTGTATGCATCTTTGAAAATCATGGGCCAATAGAAGCCGCATTGGAGGACTTTTGCTGCGGTTTTATGACCAGAAAAGTGTCCGCTGCATGCCTGGTCATGGAAAAAGGACAAAATGTCCTGAATTTCCACTTTCGGAACACGTCGTCAGATGATTTGATCAACACCAATGCGGAAGAGATACGGGTCATCCAAAAAGTAGTACTTGGCATCAGAAAGTAATTTGTCCTTTTTGGCTTTTGGCCAATTGGACGGTATCTGATGTGATTCCAAGTAGTGTACTAGATCAACAAACCATGGAAGTCCTGTATTGATAGTTAGGAGGTGCTCATTGGGAAAATGTTTAGTAATGGGTCCGAAAGGGTTGTTAATATCAGAAGGAAGGTGGATTAAGTGATTAGCTACCACATTCTTTTTCTTCGCCTTGTCGTGAATCTCAAGATCAAATTCTTGTAACAGCAAGATCTAATGGATTAGTCGAGGTTTCTCACCCTTCTTCTCGAGGAGATGCCTTACAGCAATGTAATTTGAGTAAATGATAATACGGGAACACAAAAGATACGATTTGAATTTTTCCAGGGAAATACTATGGCTAATAGCTCTTCCAAAGTAACTGTGTAGTTATGCTGAGCCTTATCAAGTGTCTTGCTAGCGTAGTAAATGACTACGGGTTTCCTATCTATTTTTTGCCTAAGTATCTCACCTACAATGTAATCAGATGCATCGTACATGATCTCAAAGGGTTGAGACCAGTCAGGGGGCTGCAGGATAGGTGCTTGGGTAACTTGATCACGTAGGACTTCAAATGCTTGAGTACATTCCTTGGTGATTTCAAAAGGGACATCCTTAGATAGAAGATTAGTCAGTAGGTGTGTGATTTTTGAGAAATCGAGAATGAATTGACAGTAAAAATCGACGTGCCCTAGGAAGGATCGGATGTCTTTGACTGAGATAGGCATGGGGAGTTTAGAAATCAAATTCACCTTGGCTCGATCAACCTGGATGCCCTTTTCAAAGATAAGATGTCTCATGACTATTCCCTCAGGTACCATGAAGTGGCTCTTTACCCAGGGAAGAACCAAGTTCACATCGATGCATCGGCTGAGGATCTGGACCAAGTGCAGGAGGCAATTGTCAAATGATTCACCAAATATCGAGAAGTCGCCCATGAAGACTTCAAGTACTCACCTACTATATCTAATAATATGGCAAGCATGCACCGCTGAAAAGTAGAGGGTGCATTGCAGAGATCGAACGTTATCCTTCAGAATGCGTAAGTTCTGAAGGGGTAGGTGAAGGTGGTCTTTTATTTGTCCTCGGTATGGACTACAACCTAGTTATAATCGGAGTACTTGTCCAGACAATAGAAGAATCAATTTCCTGGTAGTTTCTCAAGAATCTGATCAATGAATGGTAGTGGGAAATGATCCTTCTTTGTGGAGGAATTGAGTTTTCTGTAATCAATGCAGACTCTCCATGAGTTTGCTATATAGGTTGGTATGGCTTCTCCAGTTTCAGTCGTGATGACGTTGAGCCCTGCCTTTTTAGGCACAACCTGGATTGGACTCACCCACCGACTGTCGAAGATCGGGTAGATGATACCAGCATCTAACCACTTGATAATCTCCTTTTTCATGACATCTTGCAGATTGGGGTTCAGACGTCTCTGCATTTCATGGGATGGTCGTGAGCCCTCTTCAGTGTAGATGTGGTGTGTGCAGTCTGAGGGGCTGATACCAGTGAGATTGTCGAGAGTTCATCCAATGGCTCTTCGATGTTTCTAGAGAGCAGAAATAAGGCGTGTTTCCTGATCAGGTGTGAGTTGGGAGTTGATAAACATAGGAAACGTCTAATTGGAACCCAAAAAGATGTATTTGAGATGATCGAGAAGAGGCTTTAATTCCAAGACTGGGTTTTCAACAGCAGCGGGTAATTCATGATGGGTGTTAGGAGCAAAGAAGGTGCTATGGGTGTGTGTAGGTTGAGTTTGGGCTCCTCTAATTGTGGGTTTTGATCCTCTTGTGGTTGATTAGAAGTAATCTGGTTCTTGATGAAGTCACTACTTCAATATCGCAAATCTATTCTATGACTTTGCTGTAATTCATTGTTGGGCCTTAAAGATGTCAATTTTTAGTGTCTTTCTCCCAAATTTCAATTCGATTTGGCCCTCCTCACAATTGATATTGGCCCTAGTAGTGGCTAGAAAGGGTCTCCCTAATATGATCAGTGTATTCTTCACATTCTCAAGAGCAACCATGTCTAAAACGATGAAATCCACTGGGAAATAGAAATGATGTGCCCTAACTATAACATCCTCGAGAATTCCTTTTGGTGACTTAATTGATCGATCTGCTACTTGTAAAGTCATTTTAGTTGGTTTAAGTTCAGATTCCTTGAAGTAGTCTAGAAGGAATGTGGGTATCAAGTTTATGGAGGCTCCAAAGTCTAATAAAGCTCGGTCAAATCGTATATCACCGATTTCACAAGAGATAAAAGGGGTGCCTGGGTCTTTTGCCTTAGGCGGGAGTTTGCTCAAAATGACAGAGCTGGCTTGCTCTGATGTACAATCAGATTCCCGTATTTGGTTCCCGGCTTATGCTTTGGTGTACATATGTCTTTCAAAAATCATGTGTAAGCCAGTACGTGGTGTATCGCATCCATCAAGGGGATGTTTATATGGACCCGCTCAAGGAGCTTAACTAGGTCCTCCTTAGGTGCCACAGTTTTGGTTATCCTTTTCCCTTGGTCAAGGCCTTAAGAAATGGAACCTTAAATGGTTCCTCTAGAATGGGTCCAGGTTCTTGATTTGGGATAGAGGTGTCCTGGATGTCTATCCTTGGGTTAGGGTTTGTATTACCAGGCTTGGTTTGGCTTGGATAAGGTGGGTCTTGTGTTGTTTTTCTAGTGCTGGTAGTAACAGAATTTAGTCCTACTTGGTTTTGGTTTTAAGTGGGTAGAAGAGGTGCTTGTTGCTGGTAACCTGTATATGATGTCAAAGCCTCTATCCCATCTGGTGATGGAGTAGAAGGGGCCTGATAAACAAAGTGAGCTTGGCCCGAATTTGGGTTCATAATGTGCCTCTAGTTCGGTATGTTATTCGGATTAGGCAGAGGTTGTGAAGGAAGTGCACCAAGTTGGCGAGGATTTGCCATCTGGGCAAGTTGATTGCGAACCTCTGTGATCTTGTCCCTGTGCTATTTTTGCATAGCCGCATTCGTCTTCTGAATGTCAGCCAGAGTCTGAAGGATAAGAGTCATTTGATCTATCTAAGTTAGCCCAGATTGATAAGTTAGGTTAAGCCAAGGCTGAGGTAGTTGATATGGACGAGGAGCTTGTGGTCTGGGTGAATATTGAGGTCTTTGATTTTGATTATTGAATAACCACGTGAAGTTGGGATGATTATGCCATCCAGGGTTATTGGTGTTTGAGAATGGGTCATTTTGAATGGCGTTGAGGTCCTCGCAGGTCAGAGAAACCTCGGGAGAATCAGAATATGAGGGTTTAGAGTTCCCCCAACTAGAGTAGGTGGATCCAGAGTTTCCTCCGTAGCCAGAATCAGACGGGGTGGATAAGGGTCCATCCCCTGAGAAGGTCGGTGATAGATGTTGTGCACAGCCTCTCTGCCAGAGGGTGGTTGTGTGTACGGGTTTTGTGCAGAGGTCGCTCGTTGCAAATGTCGAGTTAACTCATCCACCTTTTTCTAAATAATAAAGACCTTGTTCAGATGACTGGCCATCAGTTCCAAGTCAACGGAAGAGGACAGGCCTTGCGTCTCATGTGCTCCCTTTGGATTCGTCAATGCACGGGCATTCGTCCAGTCGAACATGCCCATGGATTCATTATTGATGGAGTTCTCACACATATTCTTGAGAATCTCCCACATGGTGTCTTCGTGTTGACCCATGATGTTTCCTCCGCAAGTTGCATTGACGAATAATCTAATATCCTCACGGAGTCCTTGGTAAAAGACTGGACTTGTTCCCATTTAGGAACTCCATGATGGGGGCACTTTCGCATGAGATCCAGAAAAAGATCCCATGCTTCGTGAAGTGGTTCTCTTGCTTGTTGTGTGAAATGTGTGATCTGGTGCCGTAAAGCATTTGTCCGACCAATAGGGAAGAACTTTCTTAGGAACTCAGATTAAAGTTCCGCTCAGGTGTTGATTGGACGCATTTGGGTTTGGTACTAGTGAGCAGCTTTATCCATAAGAGAGGAGAACAATTACATGAGTAGAATATCCTGATTTTGAGCTTCTAACCCAAAGGTCTAGGCTAGATGCTTGAGTTGTTTGATATGCTAGAAAGGATCTTAAGAATTATGCCCATGGAATTTGGGAATGGCATGAATCATGTTGGGCTTGAGTTCAGTGTCAGGACCTCCAGCGGGGATTTGTACTCAAGGTTCGATTGCCACTGCATCGGGATTGTAGTGATCTCGCTTTATTGGATGCTGCGGTGGGTTCATAAAGCCTTGGAATAGATCGTTGAAGCGCTGGAGTTGATTTTCGAGATTATTTTCTTCTGCGGGTTGTGCCACGATGATGGATGAAGGAGAATCAGGTTTAGATGAATCGGAAAAGATATCAATAGGATTGGGTTGTTGCACAAATAAGGAGGTCAAGGCTTGGCCTCGACGTGAATGAGTGACTAAAGGAGGCCTCAAGGATGGTCTTAGAGACCTCCTCCCAAACATGCATCGATGTAGTAGATGAGAGAGAATGTGATGGGCCCAATCAAGACACCCAAAAATTTTGGATAACTATAGAGGTTAGGGGCAGATGATACCCCTTAGTCAGAAAGCCGTTCACCTGAGAATTACTTGGGCAGCCAGAGAGGGAGAGTCCCACAAAGACCCCTACATGGTAGAGCACCCCCACAGGTTACAAGCTTTCCCCCACCTGATGTCTCTTGTCACTGATATTCCAGGTAAACCAGAATGGGGACTTGACCTCTTAAGTCTACTAGTTTTAATTAAGAGTAAGGGTGCTTAGAATTTCACTTGAACATTAAGAAGTGTTGAGCAAAAAAAGTGACCTAATTTGAAGATTGGTTGACCCAACAAGGTGGGTCAACTTCACCTATATTGTCCTTGAAAATTTAGGTCCCTCTTTTAGTGTTCAAATGACTTTAAGAGCCTGATTTTAGGGTTTTGCTTGAATAGATCAGTTCAATCAAGGTCTAAGCACACATTGTTTGGGAAAATGATTTCTTGATTAAGCAAGTGTGTCTCTAAAAGCTCTAAATTGGAATCCTTAATTGGCTCTAATTTGGTCCACTTTAATTTGTCCAAATGTGGTACCTAGGGCTCAAACAAGAATGTGATAACCCTAGATACCTTAAGCTTTAAGTGGGTACACAAATTAGTAATTGTTATTCAAATAAAATGTAGCAACTCAGGCAACTTAATGAATTATCTATGGAAAGAATGCAAGTAGCCCTAATTGATTCCTTTTATCCTTTTCAGAATGAGGGGTTTAAGACAGAGTGGTTTAGAACTTACCTGCCCCTGGCATGTTTACTGTGCAGTCGATCTTCCTTCAATGTATCTTCTCTTCTGAAATAATCATAGTAAAAGAGATATAGCAAGTTAGATTCTGAATTAGGAATTGCAATCAAGAGTTCTAAATTACCCATTGCTCCCCGGCAATGGCACCAAAATGTTCGAACACTAGATCGGGTCTCAAGAATGTTGCATTGCAGTATAGCCAAAATAACGTTTAAACAAATAAATTTTATTGCTCGAAAAAGTTCTAAGGTAGAACATAGGGAGCAATATGGAATTTAAATCTCAAGAATTGCAATTTAAATGCAATATAAGAAATTTGTAATAATACACCAAACAATAATGATATAGAAGTGAAAATGATGTCAATAGTGCAAAAAGAATGAGGTAAAATGGTGATTTGAATCACCAAATACCCCTCACAATAACAGTAAATTTCTCAACAATATCAATCAAATAAAGCTTAGAAATCAGTTATCAAATGATTGAATGGTTAATCAGATGGCTTAAATGTCTGATGCTACAGTGCACAACCTTCTTTCTCTTCTCTAAGCCTCTTCTTCTTCTTTCTCTTCTTTCTCTGCTGCTGCTCCTTTTCTTCTTCTTCTTCTTCTTCTTCTTCTTTTTCTTCTGCTTCCTTCTCTTTCTTCTGACAGGGGAGGGGAACTTCTCAAATTGGCTAAGTGTCAGCCAATGTCCTCAGTGGCAAAACCCTCCCCCTACCCCACGCAATCTTTCTCTCTCTCTGGGTCACGCTCTCCCAGAGCCTTGAACAATACCGAGTATATGGGTAATCGGACCTAGAGCATACTAAAAACCAGGGCTGCAGGCGTGGGTCGCAGCCGAGGGGTCCAGGGCTTAGGCAGGTTATCGGGCACACCAGGTCCACGGGGGAGATGTTGCGAACGAGGCACTTGAGGGGGGTGCAGGGGCCTCACCCCCTGTGCATGCTGAGGTGATAAGCCTATAGCACAAATACAATTTATGCGATGGCGGGCGCTCCTCAGCAACCGATGTGGGACTATTTGCTCTCGCTTCTTCGCGTGTGCCTGCACCTGATGCCTTTATGTAATTCTTGTGCAAGGAACAGTCAACAGCTCCAATTGCCTAGGAAAGAGTGTCCCTGTAAGTGTTCCACAATGCCTGGAATCTTACCTGGGGTCTGTAGGTGCTTGAAGCGAGCTTAGAGCTTTGATCAAAGCTTCGATAATGGCGGCAGAGATGTGGGACCTGTAAACATGAAAATGGGATAAAAGCCCCAATTAAAATAGTTCATAAGCTTCGCCGTGAGGTGGGGAATTGAACGGCGGTGTTCGTGAGGTGTGGGAATGCGTAAGGTGGCCGAACGGTGACAGAATCTACGGTGCGACAGTGTGGTGTTCGGCAGAGCAGTGGGGAGGCCAATAGCCTCAAAGACCAGAGGGCTTTTGCTCTTTGGAACACGATGGAGGTGTGGAGATGAATGGCGGCAAGATTGGTGGAGTGTAGTGGCTGTGCGATCTCGCCAGATGTACGCCAGCAAGGTGGAAGACGGAGGGCGACAGGGCGAGTCGACAGTCGAAAAGAGGCAACGAGGGTCTGAAAATGAATAGGGGAAGTTGAGGAGTTATTTAGGAGGGGAGGTAGATTAAGGGGAGCGGAGTTGGAATCGGGAGAGGTGCAGTCAACGTCAGAGACAAAGCTGCTCAAAGAGAGGTGATCGGTGAGGATGAAGGGGGGGTAAGCGCGCCGGCAGGTGCTGCGCAACGCGAAAGAAAGCAAGGAGGAAGAGTCTGCCACTGGTATTATGGTCAGACGATGAGGGAAAGTAGGGAAGGTCGCCGGAGCTTGACCGGAGGAGGGGAGAGGAATTTGAGGGAATCTCTGGCCGAATTCAAGCTTGGAAAATCCGTTGTGATCTGGGGAGTCTTTTATAGGTCATCAGAGGTCGATTAGAGCTTGAGAAGCAAGCTTCCCAAGCTTGGAAAGCTCGCCGGAGTTGGAAGATTCTTGGAACCCAAATCTCTCATGCATTCACATGAGAGATTGGGTAGGTTTTAGGGCCTAGGATTAGGTTCAAAAGGAAGGGAATTTCTTGATGAACTTCCCTTTCAAATTTGAAATGGATTCGTCAAGAAATCAGGGAGTTCTTTCCTTTTTAAGGTCGTCAGAACAAGTAGGAATAGGTTTAATGGTGGTAGGGACCTAGTTGTGAGAACAATGACAAAGTTAGGGGCCTGTTTGAAAGGATTTTGAAAGTTAAGGCTGAAATGAAATTAGACAGGACCAATTTGCAAAGTAGGTCAAGAAAAATTCATCTTGGGTCCAAATTTTGGTACAAACCTAATTTGAACCTAAGGAATCTAATGGGGAAATTGGATTTTGGTTTTGACCATGTTCGGCTAGGTAATTTATGCAAAAACCCAAATTAGGATAAATATTTGTCTGTGGTTCTATTTTAGGTCAAAATGGGTTATGATGGTCAAATTAAAATTTATAAACCTTGGAGAATATTTTTCTATAAATTTTAGAGGGTTTATGTGAATTAAGTGGGTTAGCTTTTAGGGTTTCAAAAGTCATTTAATTCTCAGAACACGCGTAAACCGTTTTCTGTCTGTCTTATCCCACTTGTTATCTTTTTAAGACCAATTGACCTTCATTCAACTCCTGAGAAAACCTGTGGTTGTACTGCATTCATGATGAGCTAGTAAAATTGTAGTTTTAACCCTAGTTTCATATTTTTCTTTAAGAATGATTATGCAGTGACTTGTGACTCTCTGGTAGTTATGTAGGAGATTTATTGACTTAATTAGGTCAAAATGAGCTAGTTATGGCTCATGATGGTGTTCCCATCAGGGGTTGGGTAAGTCATGGTGTGTTTTGGCTTAGCTGAGGTGGATGGAAAAAATATGTAAGTATGAGTTGCTAGGACAGGTTGGGTATAGCATGCTTTACCCTAGATTTGGTTTACAATGTGTTTTTGGGTTGACACGCTATTAGGATTAGGCAAAGGTTGGGAGGGAAGTGTGCCAGGATGGCAGGAATTCGTCATCCATGCAAGCTGATTACGGACCTCTGTGTTCTCGTCTTTGTGCTATTTTTGAATGTCAGCCAGGGTTTGAAGGATCAGGAGCATCTAATCATCCTTGTTAGGCCCTGATTGGTAATTTTGGTTGGGTCTAGGCTAATTGAGCTGATATGGGTGTGGGGCCTGTGGTTGAGGTTGGAATTGAGGTCTCGAGTTTGGGTTATTTCCTGACCACGCAAAGTTTGGATGATTGTGCTATCCAGGGTTGTAGGTATTAGAGAAGGGATTGTTCTGGATGGCGTGGTGGTCCTCGCAGGTCAGAGGAACTCTAAAAAAATTAGGATATGAGGGTTCAGAGTTCCCCCAACTGTGGTAGGCTAGCGTAGAGTTTCCTCCAAGATCGAAATCAGATTGGGGTGGATAGGCATCCATCCCCTGAGAGTGGTGATGTTGTGTGTAGCCTCCCTACCTAAGGGTAGGTGTGCATATGTGCTTTGGTGTGTAGTGGTGATCATAGGTAGATGTCGAATGATGTTGTCCATCTTTTTCTCAATGATAAAGACCTTACCCAACTGATTGGCTACCAACTCCAAGTCCATGGATGTGGAAAGGCCTCGAGTCTCGTGCACCCCCCGATTGTTTGTCAATGCACGGGTGGTTGTCCAGTCGTATGCACCGAGTGACTCATTGTTGAGAGAGTTCTCACACATATTTTCGAGAATTCCCCAAATTTTGTCTTCATGCTGACCCATGATGCTTCTACCACAAGTTGCATTGACAAAAAGCTTGATGTCGTCATGGAACTTGTGGTAAAAGGATTGGACCGGTTCCTACTTCAGTACTCCATGATGGGGGCATTTGTGCATGACGTCCAGAAAATGATCCCATGCCTCGTGTAGAGATTCTCCCGCTCCTTGCGAGAAGTGCGTGATTTAGTACTGCATTGCATTAGTTCGACCAATGGGATAGAATTTTTGTAAGAAAGCAGTCTGAAGTTCTTCCCATGTGTTGATCTAGTGAGGGTATGTCTGAAACCAATTGGCAGCTTTGTCACCTAGAGAGAAGGAGAAGATTTTCAAGAGTAGATCTTCTCGATTATGCAAATCTGCCCCAAATGTGTAGGCTAGATGCCTTAGACTCTTGATGTGTTGGAAAGGATCTTTGGAGTTCAAGCCATGAAATTTTGGGGTCATCTGAGGCATACTAAGCTTGAGCTCCATGTTTAACGAGGCGAGATCAATGTTTAAAGTTAATGCATCGTAGTATAGTTGAAATCGCTTGAAAATAAATAAATATTATTACTCGAAATTGTAAATTCGAGGTCGAACACAGGGAGAAAATTGGGGTTTAAAAATCAAGAACACAACTTTCAAATTGGATATAATATGCAATGAGAAATCAGAGTTATAGTGCAAGAAATGTAAGCATAAGAGAATCAAGAAATCAATATATGAAGACAAGCACAAAAGGAAAAGGATGTCTAATTTGTGAATCAAACATCTTGAATGTAAAGATGCTATAGTGCTATTTCTCTTCCTTTTCTGTCTCTGATCTCTGTCTCTGATCTCCTTCTTCTTTTCTTCTTTGATTTCTTCTGTTCTCGTGCCTTTGCCTTTCTGTCTTTAGCTTCTTCTCCTCTTTCTATCTCTGATGGCTCCTCTTTCTTCTTGGCTTCTTCTTCTCCTTTCTTTCCTTCTCTTTTGCCTTCAGCTCTTCCTCTTCAGCCTTCAGCTCTTCTTCAGCTTCCTCCTCTTCAGCCTTGCCTTCTCCTTCCTTAGTTTCTCTGGCTGCCACCCTTTCCTTCCTTGGCTTCTTCTTCTTCTCTTGCTTGCGAGAGTAAAACCTACCCCTACCCACCCCCGTGATCTCTCTTCTTCTTTCTCTCTTAGGCTCGCTCTCCCAGAGCCTTCTCGGGTAATCGAGTCGGGTATGTGATGAGTCCATTTTAATGGACTAATAGTAAGCCTAAGTAATTCTCTTTTAACAATTTAGGTTTGTTAATAACTACACTAAGTTATAGAATAATTATATGCATCATGATTTAATTCTATAACATTCTATGACTTAATGTGTAATGATTATGTTCTTTTTATTTGCAGGTAATAAAACCCAGAAAGAACAAGGGTGGGGGGATAACTTCCCCAACACATCCAGCCGCGATTCTTTCCCCCCACCTCCGCCGGACATTGGGGCAATCTTTTCCAATGCCCGTTGGTTGAAAATAGAAAGGGGATTTGGAAATCCCGGGATTGACGCACGCGGGGAGAGAGAGGAGTTAAAGAGAAGAGGTGGAGAGAAGAACGGGGATCATCTTCCCCCTGCAGGGAACGGCGCTCTCTTCTCCACTGTGGAGAGGGTGAGCACTATGCCTCTCCTTCTCTACCTCAAGCAGTAGCACCGAGCGCCTCTCCCTACCACTCGCCTTCACCAGCTGCAGGCAGTTCTCCAGTCCGCTGCGCGAACACACGCCACACACCGCCCCCACCTTCCTGCAAAGCGCCATCACGCCTCTACCGCACAGCACACACACACCGCTCCACCTCCATCCGTGCCCGCAGGTGCTCCCATCCGCGCGTCCAATGCAGGCGCACCTCCTTGCAGAGTGCCATCATGCTACCCCTGCCCGTGCGCCTTCCTCCTGCCGCTCCAGCTCCCTGCAGAGTGCCATCCCGCCTTCGCAGCCGTGCCCGCAGGTGCTCTCAACCGCGTGCCACTCCTCCCTACAGAAGGCGCTCACGCACTCTCTGCCTGCAGCGCACCATCCAGCGTGCCCCACCGCTCCAACACTGCAGGCGCTCATGCCCTGCAACGCCTCCGCCAGCGTGCTCCACCTTTGCTGCAGGCGCTCACACCCTCTCCGCCCGTGCGCTCCACCTTTGCTGCAGGAGCTTACGCCTTCTCCGCCCACGCGCGCCACCTCTAGCCACTGTAGGCCGCTTCCTGTCTTCAGGCGCTCACTAATTGCAGCCACCTCCGACAGCGTGCTCCACTGCCCATCTGCGACTGCAACCGGTAGGCAACCGTGCACCAGCCTGTGCGTAAGCCCGTGCGAACAGACGCAGCAGTAGCCGCCCTCTTCCTCCAACAGGCCGGAGCTCCGGCCATCTCCACCGGCTAGCTCCGGCCACCTCCGCCGCCGCCGCTGCCACCGTCGGAGAGCCCCCATCCTCGCCATCCTCCTGAGCCTCGCAACTACCCAGCCGGTGCTCTCTCTTTCTCGCGAGGAAGAGAGAGAGCAAATGCTCTATTTTTGTTAGAATTAAAAATTACATTCAATGCCATTGCCACCGATTTTTTATTATTATTATTATATTGTGGCAGAATTGCATTCAAGCACTCACAGTTCTTTCTAATTGCATGGTATTAATATTGGCTAGTTTAAAGATTGATTTTGGACTTGATTTAAGTACTAATTGTCTTTAGTACACATCACATGAAAATTGCACTAATTCATCCTAAATTTATTGAGGATTTCTGTGAGGGAAAACTGCACTTACACCCTTAACTTTTTAGGTTATTGCAAACTTACTTTCCTTCACATTTTAAGTCCAATTTGAAAAGGAATTTCGCACTATCCGAAATAACATTAAATAATTAAGTATTGATTGCATCATTGCCTCCCTGTGGACACGACCCGCTCTTCTGCGAGTGGTTATTTTCATTATTTTTGATTAGTCGATTTTTCCACCACTTAAATACTATAACGCTACGCGAAAAGTCGACCTATTAAATTGGAGCCGTTGCCGGGGAGGCAACAGACGCAATAGATTTACTTTATTATTTTTAAATCTTTTGAGTTGTGAAATTATCTAATCATCTTTATTATTTTGCAAGGAATCTGACACGGCGACGAGGTGCAGCAAAGCGACTACTTTGAACGTGAACAACGCGCACGGCAGTGACGATCTTTTTGGTGGACCTTGACGCCACCTGGAGGACGACAACAGGAACACGTGGGCCTTGATCCCATGCATTTAGGCTTACGGAGAAGCCTATTTCTGATTTAGGCAGTAGGTCTTTGTTAGATTTAGTTAGATAGACATTAGAATTTAAGTTACTATCTTTTGGGCCCTTGTTGGGTATTTTTGGGAGCGTGTTCCCATTTATTCAGATTATAGGATTATTTGAACTATTTTAAACTGCATTTCAGTTAGTTAGTTAGATTAGGTCTGTTTGTTATTATTATTTAAAAAAAAAGAAAAAATCGAAATGCCTGCTAGAAGCTGCATATCTATAGGACGACCATCTAGGACTGAATGAGCAGCATCTAGATTATTTATTTTTTATTGCATTGCATTCATTACTGCACAAAGAAAGCTGGAGTAAGGTACGTCTTCTCTTGAGCATTCATTACTTGTCATGCATATGCATTGAACCTAAATCTAAGACCACTAAAGTGCTTGAATCAAATTAATTCAGTGGTCACTTTAAACAAATTGGGACTGTTAAGAGGTTGGACTTTAAAATCTGACTAAAAATTGTGTGCAAAAGGATCCTGTTTGCGGAATTTCAAAAAATCAAAACATGATCGTATGCTTGCACACTTGAGACACTGTGCACCTCTCATAAGTTCACTAGATAAATTTCTACCTCTCCTCTTTTGCACCACAAGGGAAGTTAGTCGGAAATCAACAAGCCTATCCACCAAGTTACTTCGGTTCCTCTTGTGTGGGCTCAATTCGAGACTTCCATCCCTTGCGAGTAGGTTATAGGCACTAGTGAAGGTTGGCCTAGGAAGCGTAATTTTTGCAAAACTTGTTTGGCCACCAACTAAACATATAACTCTAAGACCTACAATCTACTAGAAACAGATCCCGTTGAATTTGCGTTTGCTTTGACATTAGAACTCTCTAGGAAGTTTTCTGCTGAATTTTGCTAAAGCCTAAGAGAGTTAAAATTGTTCTGCTTAAAGAAATGGATTATTCTTACTCCTATCATTCAGATTATCATAGTCAATACTTCCCATCTTTTAATCAGGATCCCATGCTCCGAGCGTATCCATCCTTTGATGGGTACATTGATAATTCATGGGATCATTCTCATTCTTACCCTGGGAGTACTGGCTTGATAACTCCTACTTTTGAGCAGAGCGTAGGAGCGAGATTCTCCAATCCTGAAATCCCTACTTCCATGCAAACACCCAACCCTCCCACCCTTCATGATTTTCTGTATTGAGGTTGGACCGATGCCCCTAGGCAACCAGAGCCTGAAATTGACTATCCTCCCCAACCTGATAATAGTAGCATCTCCTCTTTTATGATAGAAATGCAAAAGCAACAAAAGGAAATAATGGAATCAATGGGAGAGATGTTGAGGAATAGTCAACAATTAAATGAAGAAATAAGACAACTTAGCTACACAGTTCCCAATAATCCTGATCCCTACCCATCCAATCATGATCATGAAAATAATTCTGAGGTACTTAATAACAATAGGGATCCAATTTCATGTAGCGATCACTTAGACTCTCCCAATGGGACGCAGCCACTAGAGGACAACAATCATAGTGATTATCCACCTGAACTATATTGGAGTCAAAAGCAAGAGAAAACTATTGTTCCTATCACTTCCCCACTTGATTATTTGGTGGATTCCCATTCTACTCTTAGTGAGCCTACTCCTGACCCTCCACTTAGTGAATCAACACCTATCATTCAATATCCTGAGAATTCAAATGTACCTAATGAAGGTGACCCTAAGGGAAATGGAGGATGATCAATTCTAGTCTCAGGGATATGAAGAGTCTAATTCAGAGGATGAGGATGCCCCAACAAAGGAACCTGGACTGAAAATCTAGAGTGAATCACAGGAGAATTATTTATCATTTAAGGATTTAGCTCCAGAGGATAGAAATAATATGATTAAATCCAGATTCCTCCCTTCTTTTGAGAGTCATCCTCCATCAAAACAGGAGTTGATATTAGAGGAGGACAAACAAAATGAGAAGTCTATGGGAGACTCTCAGGGACAAAACACGTTATTTGAGGATTTATACCCTGAGAACAATAACGAATTCAATGATATAGGCTTCCTCCAAAATATTAAGACTGATCCTCTTTTAGAAATAATTGAGGATACTGATCCAACTCCTAATGAATCACATATACACCCCGACAAATATTTCAGTGAACCAAATGAATCTAGGGATGAGTTGAATGATAATGATTCTTACATTTTGACCTTGCCATTAGAAAGTTGTAATTTGGAGTCTACCCTTGATTCAAATATGACTCTGATCATTAATGCTAGGCAGGATAACTTGAAGTTATCTACTACTAGGGAGTGTACACAATTCGAATCATTGTTGGAATTGGACCTAACACCTACTAAGCCCTCATTGGACTTAACCATTACCTTCCAACACTACAAACAACCCTTATATTCCCTAACCGATCCTTGGCTCAGATCTCTGCTCATGTACATTCTTTTTTGAGACTATATCAGGCCAGTACATCCTAGAGTAGAATGGCGAGTATGGATTGATGCTTGTACTTTTACTCTCGCCATTCAAGGATTTGAACTAATAATGTGTATATCTTTTAAAACTCGTCCTACTCTGGAGGATCCTTGTTATCCTCCACCTATTCCGTTTCGGGAGGTCCCTTTTCATATTCCATTTATTATCCCTAGACCTCCCAAGGTAGCCAACGAGGTTTTTCGCTTTCATAGCTTCTGGCGAGCATTTGGAATTACATTGCATCATCAGCTCGCCAACATCCGTGGTTACCTATTTTCTAGGCCTGCACTGTTACGCATATTTTTAGGGCCTAACTTTGTTTGTTTGGAACCAGACTTATAGGTTCCTTCTTAGTCTGGCTGCTGATAGAAAATGCAGCGCTTGTTGGGAGGCAACCCAGCGGTCATTAGGTGATTTCTTTCCTTTCTCCTTCTATTTTAATTTTACAATGGGGACATTGTAGGATTTAGGCATGGGGGAGTGCATTTGCATTTTAGGAAATATTTATGCATTTAGGTTAGTAAAAAAAAAATGATGAGCTGAATGGGTTAGTCCTTAGCAAAAATACCTTTGTCATTGGAGGTTTTTCTTCTTGAATTATTTCTTAAGTTTAGAATCCAGTACATTTATTTCACGTGCATATAGACTTGGTAATGGATCCTTGAGGAAAACCAATGAGCATTTGTAGTCTACTGAACCCTTGGACAGTTCATAGAGAGTCAGGCATACTATCTTCTAGTAAATCCACCTCATATTTGTGAGAAGTAGAGAGATTACTGGTGCGCTAAGTCTAGTGCAAGGACTCTTAAGTTCTGGATAATTAGATGATGATACTTCAGAGTTAGGCGTTGTTTTCACTCTCTGTTCCTTGGTGCGTACTTTGAGCGAATTCCTGAGAGTCACCAAATAAGGCAGATACACAGAGATTGAGTCTCAATAAAGCTATAACTATGGTGGATGGTTACGACCGTCCTTCATAAAGTCCTCAGCTGAAGGAGGGTAATAGTGTCAAAGGTCAGAAATACACTTGTCCTATCCATTCTTTCCTGGTGGCAAAAATAGGCACTTCCACCAAATAAGCCACACAACTTCCTCTTGACTGTCATCATCCCTAATAATGCCTCGTAAATAAAAGTCTGTATCGTGTTGTGCTGATTGAAAAAGAAACAAAAACAAGAAGAAATAAAATAAAATAAAATAAAATAAACTAAAAGAGAGAGAGAGAGAAGAAGAAGAAAAAGAAGAAACTGAAAGAAGAAAAAGAAAAAAATAGTTATATTACAAAAAAACAAAGGTCCAAGTTTTTGAGGCAATAGAACACCTATTGCGTTCCACCAAATATGACCCATACCTACCTTCTAGTATTTCTGATCGCCTAAATACTGGTTGAGGACTCTAACTTAGTTGTAGAGTTATTAGTACTTTAATTGAAGTATGGATGCCATATGAGGCCACCAAATAGTGAGTATAATTTCTAATTCTGGCGAGATTCGTGATCTCAGAAAGAAAGAAAAAAAGAGAGTGCCTAGGAACATCAGGAGAGCATAGTTATGTAGCCTCTCTCAGAGTTGACTTGTCTAATAGTCTAGAGAGCTAGAGTCTGCAGTACTAGACTATATGTAGCACCAGTTGAGTGTGTGCCACCAAATACAAATCCATTCAACTTGATATCTCCTACCTAAGCCAAACGTCGGGGTCAAATTATAGATTATCGTCTGCTCTATCCCCGAGGGAAGTAGTTGCCTATCTCCATAGAAATTTTTGCCAAGGGTAATGTGTGAACTCCCAATGCGAATCGGCTCTTTCACTTGGATCTATTACCTAGGCTATCAGCACTTCATATTTGTCTGGATTTCTAAAGTTTTGAAATAAGAAAAGAAGTCTTCTGATTACTTCTATTATTCATTTTTTGCTAGGGACTAGCAAATCTTAGGCATGGGGGTATTTGATGAGTCCATTTTAATGGACTAATAGTAAGCCTAAGTAATTCTCTTTTAACAATTTAGGTTTGTTAATAACTACACTAAGTTATAGAATAATTATATGCATCATGATTTAATTCTATAACATTCTATGACTTAATGTGTAATGATTATGTTCTTTTTATTTCCAGGTAATAAAACCCAGAAAGAACAAGTGTGGGGGGATAATTTCCCCAACACATCCAGCCACGATTCTTCCCCCAACCTCCGCCGAACATTGGGGCAATCTTCTCCAATGCCCGCCGGTTGAAAACAGAAAGGGGATTTGGAAATCCCGGGATTGACGCACGCGGTGAGAGAGAGAGGAGTTAAAGAGAAGAGGTGGAGAGAAGAACGGGGATCATCTTCCCCCTACGGGGAATGGCTCTCTCTTCTCCACTGTGGAGAGGGTGAGCACTATGCCTCTCCTTCTCTACCTCAAGTAGTAGCACCGAGTGCCTCTCCCTACCACTCGCCTTCACCAGCTGCAGGCAGTTCTCCAGTCCGCCGTGCGCACACGCGCCACACACCGCCCCCACCTTCCTGCAAAGCGCCATCACGCCTCTACCGCACAGCACACACACACCGCTCCACCTCCATCCGTGCCCACAGGTGCTCCCATCCGCGCGTCCACTGCAGGCGCACCTCCTTGCAGAGTGCCATCATGCTACCACTGCCCGCGCACCTTCCTCCTGCCTCTCCAGCTCGCTGCAGAGTGCCATCCCGCCTTCGCAGCCGTGCCGGCAGGTGCTCTCAACCGCGTGCCACTCCTCCCTACAGAAGGCACTCACTCACTCTCTGCCTGCAGCGCACCATCCAATGCGCCCCACCGCTCCAACGCTGTAGGCGCTCATGCCCTGCAAAGCCTCCGCCAGCGTGCTCCACCTCTGCTGCAGGCGCTCACGCCCTCTCCGCCCGTGCACTCCACCTTTGCTGCAGGAGCTTACGCCTTCTCCGCCCATGCGCGCCACCTCCAGCCACTGCAGGCCGCTTCCTATCTTCAGGCGCTCACTAATTGCAGCCACCTCCAACAGCGTGCTCCACTGCCCATCTGCGACCGCAACTGGTAGGCAACCGTGCACCAGCGTGTGCGCAAGCCCGTGCGAACAGACGCAGCAGCAGCCGCCCTCTTCCTCCAACAGGCCGGAGCTCTGGCCATCTTCGCCGGCCAGCTCCGGCCACCTCCGCCGCCGCCGCTGCCATCGTCGGAGAGCCCCCATCCTCGCCATCCTCCTGAGCCTCGCAACTACCCAGCCGGTGCTCTCTCTCTCTCGCGAGGAAGAGAGAGAGCAAATGCTCTATTTTTGTTAGAATTAAGAATTACATTCAATGCCATTGCCACCGATTTTATTTTTTTTATTATTATTATATTGTGGCAGAATTGCATTCAAGCACTCACAGTTCTTTCTAATTGCATGGTATTAATATTGGCTAGTTTGAAGATTGATTTTGGACTTGATTTAAGTACTAATTGTCTTTAGTACACATCACATGAAAATTGCACTAATTCATCCTAAATTTATTGAGGATTTCTATGAGGGAAATTGCATTTACACCCTTAACTTTTTAGGTTATTGCAAACTTACTTTCGTTCACATTTTAAGTCCAATTTGAAAAGGAATTTCGCACTATCTGAAATAACATTAAATAATTAAGTATTGATTGCATCATTGCCTCCCTATGGACACGACCCGCTCTTTTGCGAGTGGTTATTTTCATTATTTTTGATTAGTCGATTTTTCCACCACTTAAATATTATAACGCTAAGCGAAAAGTCGACCTATCAGTATGCATGCTCGGGACCAGGCCCACCGGTGTGCGTGGTGGGCAAGGAGTGTAGGCTGGTCGAGTATACGGGTCAAGGCTAGGTCCATGGGCAGTGGGTCACGGACGAGGCAGTGATGGCGAGTGGGACCTCACCCCGTGGTCAGGAGGCGATAAGCTTTTGTGATTTTTTCCTCTTATTTTGCTGCACCTGCTTGTCAGCTTCCGTGGTGGGACTAAACATCCCACCTTTCTTCGCGAGCGCCCGTAGTAGAAATCCTCGTCTGACTGTAGCAGCTACGTAGGGCATCAGTGCCAATTGCTTGGCTGAGGTTGTGAGCAAAGAGAGTCTGCGTGAGTTGGGACCTGTAGCCTGGAGCGAGGGGTCCTGGAGGGGGCTCCTAAGCAAGCTCCTTGCTGTGTCAATGGAGGTGGAGACCTCTATCCATGTCAGCAAGGAAACGGCCTTGCGGCCTCATCAGAAAGCTCAGGTTGCTTCACCTAAACACGACGAAGGTAGTGCATGGGTTGACGTGGCATGGGGTGGCTGGAGCATGCATGCCTAGGTCACCCTATGTGTGCGAAAGTGGGTGTGTTCGGGGGGAGTTTTGTGCACTTGGCGTGGTGAGTGGAGTGAGGGTTTAGGGTCAGTGAGGTGTGGCGGTGCTCGTGGGGTGGTTGGTGAGGTGGATGGAGGCATGGAGCAGCGAGAACACCTTGCCAGAGGTCTGGCCAGAGGTGAAGGTGGTGGTGACTTGCGAGCGTCGAGGCGTGTTTCCAAGAATAAATGATAGGAAAATGATGAGAGGGGAGAGAGGACTTAGCTGAGTGAAAATAGAGGAAGGGGGATGCAAAGGAGGCGGCCGACTGGTATTGTCGTTGCCGGAGATGAAGTACCCAGTGGGAGGAGGACGACGACAACGAGGGGGCTGCAGGGACATCGACTGGTGTGGCGCGACGCGGATGAAGAGGATAAAGAGAAGCCTGCCACTGGTATTGTGGTAGAGCGACGAGAGAGAGAGAGGGGTCACCGGAGCTTGCTGAGTTATTGACCAGAGGGGGAAGAGAAGAAATGGGAGGTTTCTCAGGCGAATTTCAAGCTTCGAGGCTGCGGGTTGATTTGGGCATGCTTTTATAGGCCCTAGTGGAAGGTCTTGTGCTTGGAAGCCAAGCTTCCAAGCACGGCAACCTCACCGGAGTTGGAAGGTCGAAGGTGACCCAAATCTATCATGCATTCGCATGAGAGATTGGGTGCCAAATCAAGCCTCTGACTGTGTTCAAACTGGAGGAGATTTCTCAGAGAATCTCCCTTTCAAATTTGAAGGGGATTCTCTGAGGAATCAAGGGGATCTTTCCCTTGATACCTCGCTAGAGTAGGATTCCCTCCTCTATAATGGTAGAGGGACCTAATTGCAAAGAATGATGAGGAAGTTAGGGGGCTTTCTGCAGAGGTTTTCAAAAGATAGGGGTAGAAATGTAATTGGGCTGGACCTCTTTGCAAAATAGGTCAAGATGAATTCCCCTTAGGTCCAAATTTTGGTACAAATCTTATTTGGACCTAAGGAATCCAATGGTGAAGTTGGATTTTAGGTTTGACCATGTTTGATTTGGAAATTTACACAAAAACCCAATTAAGTGCAAACATTTGACTAAGACCCCAATTTAGGTCAAAATATGTTATAAGGGCCAAATTGAATGTTCTAAACCCTAGAGGATATTTTTACATGAATTTTAGAGGGTTTAGGTGAATTTTATCATGACTAGAACCTTGTTAAATTAAGTTGGTCTGTTTTAGGATTACAAGAAGTCATTTAATTCCCAGAATTCACATGAACCCTTTTCTGTTTGAACCAACCCACTTTTTACCTTGTTAAGACCATTTAACCTGTGTTTAGCCCATGAGAAATCCCGTTGTTGCACTGCAATGGTAAAATTACAGTTTTACCCCTTGTTTCTTGCTTTTCTTTCAGAAGGGCTATTCATTGAGTTAGGACCTCTAGTTGGTTATGTAGGAGCTTTTGTTCTCTTTTCTGGGTCAAAATGAGCTAGTAAGGGCTCATGATGGTATTCCCATCATACCCCCATGCCTAGCTTTTGCTAGTCCCTTAGCAAAATTTTAAGGTTTTAACTTCTATTCTAGACCATGAATTCCTTGATGTTCAGAGATTATAATGTTAGAATACCGACAGTAGTCTTAAAGGTACTCAAGTACCAACCAAGATCCAAACTGGACCAGCTCTAGCCTCAGTCCTCTATGAAGGTTTTTAAGGCCCACAGGAACTATCTTAAGGTTTGTTGGACTCCGTGGTTAAAGCACTCGTGCTTGCAACGTATTTTAGCCTTGGTTCAGTTTGTAGTGCATTTTTTGTAAGAGAGAGGCAGAGGATTTTTTTGTTTGGAGAGTTTTCTATCTCTTTTCTTTTTATTTCTAGCTTCATATTGGCTTCTCAACATGGTCTGTATTGGATTCCTCATCCCCATCATCAATCCTCGAAGGATCCTTGGCAATCGATGCTTCATGATAGCATCGCCCATGGCAACCCCCAGAACCCTGGCTTTCAAGATTTTGAGATAATACTGCCCATGGTGTTCTGTATCTAAATCCAAACCCTGGCAATCGACATTTCATGATAATGTCGCCCATGGCATCTGAACCAGCACAGGGTGCTTACGTTCCCCCAGTAGGATATGTAAATATCCTAGGAGACAAGCACCGAGGAGACGATATGTTATTGTGCATCTTTGAGGGGAATTTCCCTCCTCTCTGTGTCGAGAACTCATCCAAATCAAATTGTGTTTATCGGCCGCTCCTAATCTAGGCGACTTTTCAGAACACTTAAACACTTTTGCGTGATTTTGAAAATTATGTGCACTGAACCAAATTGTGTGTGGATTGGGGTGCTTAGGTTACTGAGTCCCGCAAACCAAAGGTTAGTTTACGAGGCCGAATACTCCCTAAGCCTTAGACCTAATACTTAAGCTTCGCATTTTCCGCAACCTCTTGAGGACTATCCAGATCTTAGCAGATACTTGAATTTTTAAGCCTAAGAGTCTAGCCTAAGAGGCCTAAGATCAGCATTCCTACTAATCTCTTTTGTGTCTCATTAGCACTTCTTCCTCATTTTTCTTTTTCTTGATATGGTCTAGAACTTCGGTTAATCCCTTGATTTCTTACTAATGACTATCTCTTTTTTTTTTCTTTTTCATTTTGTGCTCCTTTTTTGACATTTTTCTCTTTTCCTCCTCATTTTCTCCTCATGATTTGTATGGTCTCAAAATTTTCTCTCCCCTTAGAATTTTTTTATTCTTTTTCAATATTTTTAAATTTTGTTTTGGTGTTTTTGTGATATGTGATTTTTTTGTTGAAACCTTTTCTTGTGAGATGAGTTTTCATGGTGTTTTGCACTTTCATACCCCCGCATGCCTACGATTTGCAATGTCCCCATTGTAAATTTGGTGGGTTTGAATACTGCCTAGATCATTCATTAAAACAGGTTTTGGGTAGGCGAACGGGTCGAGGTGACTGTTGCAAACGATTTCTAGGCTTGGGCATGAGTACCTGAGGTGGGGTCGGCTATTCTAATGGATGAACCCTAAAGTGCAATATGAATTCAGCATAGGAATGTCAAGAAAGGTTTTGGGTTTTTCAAGAATGATAGGTTGCCTCCCGTTAAGCGCTGAGTTTTACGTCATCGGTTGGGTGTAACGAGCTTCATGGAGAATGGAGGGTAAAGGATATCTCAACCAAATTTGTATCGGTCAAGTCAATGAATGATTTGAGTCTCTGACTGCTCACGACGAAAGGTTCTGAATCGTGGCTAAGTGGACTAATCTCAATGGCTCCATTTCCAAAGATTCGTCTGACGAGGTAGGGTCCGATCTATTTTGATCGTAGCTTTCCTGGGAACAGTTTAAGCTAGGAATCAAAGAGTGGGACTTTTTGACCAAGATGGAAGATCTTTCAGGATATGTGCTTGTCGTGAAAGGCCTTATCCCACTCTTTGTAATTCACAAGTTCTTATATGCGTCGTGGCGTAATTCACCAATCTCGCTTATTTGAAGCTTTCTGTGGGTTCCTACCTTAGAAAGATCTAGGTTGCAGTTTCGTACTGCCTAATAAGCTTTGTGCTCCAATTCGACAGGAAGGTGACATGCCTTCCCGTACACCAATCTGAAGGGAGACATACCTAATTGGGTTTTGTGGGTAGTCCTATAGGCCCACAAAGCTTCCAGAAGCTGGGATGACCAATCCTTCCTGTTAGGTTGAACAGTAACCTGGAGGATTTTCTTGATCTCCTAATTTGATAGCTCAGCTAGACCATTAGTTTGGGGGTGGTAAGGAGTAGAGATTTGGTGTGACACCTCGTATTTGGTCATTAGTGACCTGAACTGAGCATTAGTGAAATGGGTCCCTCCGTAAGAAATTATAGCATGTGGAATCCCAAACCATGAAAAGATGTTATGATGAATGAATTTGATAACCACATTATGATCATTGGTTTGGGTCGGAATGGCTTCGATCCATTTGGACACGTAGTCAACAGTGAGTAAAATGTAAACAAAGCAATCCGAAATAGGGAAGGGTCCCATGAAATCAATCACCCATATGTCAAAAATTTCGCATACCAGAATTGGCTATAAAGGCATCATATCACGGTGGCTCATGTTGCCCAAGGTCTGGCAACGAGTGCATGCCCTACAGTGATTGTATGCGTCTTTGAAAATCATGGGCCAATAAAAGCCACACTGGAGGACTTTCGTTGTGGTTTTATGACCTGAAAAATGTCCACCACATGCCTGGTCATGGAAGAAAGACAATATGTCTTGAATTTTTACTTCTGTGACACATCGCCGAATAATCTGATCAGCACCGATGTGGAAAAGATACGGGTCTTCCCAGAAGTAATACTTGGCATAGGAAAGAAATTTGTCCTTCTTAGCCTTCGGCCAATCGGATGGGATCTGATGTGATGCCAGGTAGTTTACTATATCAGTAAACCATGGAAGCCCTATATTGATAGTCAAAAGGTGCTCAACAGGAAAATGTTCCGTGATGAGTCTGGAAGGGTCGATGATTTCAGAAGGAAGGCGGGACAAGTGATCAGCCACCACGTTCTGTTTTCTCGCTTTGTTGAGAATCTCGAGGTCAAATTCTTGCAACAGTAAGATCTAGCGGATTAATCGAGGTTTTGCGTCCTTCTTCTCAAGGAGATGCCTCACAACTATGTGATCCGACTAAATGATAACACTGGAAACTAGGAGATAAGATCTAAATTTTTCCAGGGAAAATGCTATGGCTAGCAGCTCTTTCTCAGTAACTGTGTAGTTACACTGAGCCTCGTCAAGTGTCTTGCTAGCATAGTAGATGACCACGGGTTTCCCATCAATTTTCTTCCCAAGTACTTCTCCTATAGTGAAATCAGATGTGTCGCACATGATCTCAAAGGGTTGAGACCAATCAGGGGACTGTAGGATTGGGGCTTAGGTAACACAATCACGGAGGATTCCAAATGCTTGAGTGCATTCCTTGGAGATTTCGAAAGGTACATCCTTAGAAAGCAGAGAGGTCAGGGGGCGTGCGATCTTTGAGAAATCAAGAATGAATTGATGGTAAAATCCGACGTGCCATAGAAAAGATCGGATGTCCTTGATTGAGCAGGCATCGGGAGTTTGGAAATCAAGTTCACCTTGGCTCGATCGACTTGGATACCTTTTCTTGAAATAAGATGTCCTAGGACAATTCCTTCAGGCACCATGAAATGGCTCTTTTCCCAGGAAAGAACCAGATTCATGTCAATGCACCGCCTGGGGATTTGGACCAAGTGCAAGAGACAATTGTCAAATGATTCTCCGAATACTGAAAAGTCATCCATGAAGACTTCCAGATAATCACCTACCATATATGAGAATACGACAAGCATGCACCTCTGAAAAGTAGCGGATGCATTGCAGAGACTGAACAGCATCCTTCAGAACGCATACATCCCGAAGGGGCAGGTGAAAGTGGTCTTTTTTTGGTCCTCAGGATGGATTGCCACTTGGTTATAATCGGAGTACCCATCCAAAAAGTAGAAGAACCTATTTCTCGCTAGTTTCTCGAGGATCTGATCAATAACCGGTAGTGGGAAATGATCCTTCTTCGTGGAGGCATTGAGTCTTCTATAATCAATTCAGACTCTCCACAAGTTCACCACACGGGTCGGTATGACTTCTCTAGTTTGAGTCATGATAACGGTGAGTCCTGCCTTCTTAGGAACAACCTAGATTGGACTCACCAACCGACTGTCAGAGAATGAGTAGATGATCCCTGCATCTAACCACTTGATGATCTCCTTTTTCACGACCTCCTACAGATTAGGATTCAAACGTCTCTGCATTTCACGGGAAGGCCATGTGCCCTCTTCGGTGTAGATAATGTGTGCAGTAAGAAGGGCTAATACCAGTCAAATCATCGAGAGTCCTCCAATGGCTCTACGATGTTGCTGGAGAACAGTAATCAGACAAGATTCCTGGTCAGGTGTGAGTATGGAGTTGATAATCACAGGAAACGTCTGATTGGAACCCAAAAAGACATACTTCAGATTGTCGAAAAGAGGCTTGAGTTCCAGAATGGGGTTATCAGCAACAGTGGGCAGTTCAGGGTGTGTGTCAGGAGCAAGGGAAGGAGTTATGGGTGTATCTAGATCAGGGTCAGACTCCTCTAATTGCGGGTTTTGATCTTCTTGTGGTTGATCAGGAGTAATCAAGTCCTCAATATATGGTTCATCAACCACGGCCTTGATATCACATATTTGTTCTATAGCTCCGCAATTAATCCCTTGTTAGGCCTTAAAGATGTCAATTTTCATTGTTTGGTTCCCGAATTTTAGTTCAATTTGGCCCTCCTCACAATTTATATTAGCCATAGCAGTGGCCAGAAAGGGTCTCCCTAGTATAATTGGTGTATCCCTTGGGTTTTCAGGTGCATCCATATCCAAGACTACAAAATCCACTGGGAAATAGAAATCCCGTACCCTAACAATGACATCCTTGAGTACTCTTTTAGGTGACTTAATAGATTGGTTAGCTAACTGCAATGTCACCTCTATCGGTTTAAGCTTAGATTCTTCAAGGTGGTCAAGGAGGGATGTAGGTATTAGGTTTATGGAGGCACCTAAATCTAATAAGGCTCTGTCGAATTGGGTATCACCAATGGTACATGAAATTAAGGGAGTACCTGGGTCTTTAGCCTTAGGTGGGAGTTTGTTCAAAATTACAGAGCTGGCTTGCTTTGACACTACGATCGAACTCCTACTTTTGGTTCGCAGCTTACGCTTGGGTGTTGACAAAAATGCCATTTTCGCGTATTTGAAAGTCGTCGGAAATCGTAGTATAGTCGCATAAAAACGTTCGTCAAAAATTGATTTCTAAAGATAACGAGACTTGAGTCCCGATCGTTCGTCTCTGGGAGGCGTTGCTTTTACTTTTGAAATCGATCTTTTTGCCGCTCTACTTTGTTTAGAATCGCATGCCAGATCATGATTATTACGTATTTACGTACGACAAGCTTAGTTGCAAGAATATTAAGAGTTAGAAATAGGCAACATTAATCACACAAAAGATAATAGCAATCATTAAGCTCATGGTGACTTCAAACAGATAGAGATATATATATATATATAAATGTGTTTTCATTCATTCATTTGGGAGTTGTTGCACAAGGAATCTAGAGGAAAGCTTGCACATAAATGCACGAAAATTAAATCTAGCTACCAGAAAATGATCGCATACAAGAATCGATGGGGGGATTTCGCATGCATCATTAGGGGAGAAGTAAGACTACACTACTAAGCAGTAAATAAAAGCAGGAAATCTACGAAGAGCATAATCTAAATCTAGCAGAATGGAAGGGCATTCAGGGGTGGTCCCCGATGGCCTTTGAATGGTTGAGAGAAGGAGGGGCAGCCAATGGAACTTAGGCCAGCCCTTGGAGAGAGGTTGGGGAGCTGATCCAGCTTCCTGGTGTGGAGATGGTGGCCTCCATGGTGGTTCTCAATTCGTGGAGGTGGAGTGGAGATGGAAGTGGCTAGCCTAAGTGGAATGGATGCCAAGGAAGTGAATGGGTGCAAATGGCCACCCAAGGGGTCTTTTTATAGACCTAAGGGAAGCTCTCTAGAGAATTATGGAATTCTCTAGAGAGGCCTATGGTGGGAGCTCATGGGAGAGTGAGAGAGAGAGGGTGGATGGTGGTTTTTAGATCCACCAAATGTGGATCTGAAAATTGAATGGCTCTTGGTAGCTATTTTTGGCAACCAGGGCAACCACACATGGTAGAGAGTTCTAGAGAACTCTAGGCTAGATATTTTCATGTGGATGGTGTGTGTGGGTCGAAACTTAGGTGGCTAGGTTGATTAGGTTGGGTTCTAGCGGGTTTAGGTCAAGGTAGGTCTCAAATTAGGGTTATAAACCCTAATTGACTAAGGTAAAGTGCAATTAAACTTAATACAAGTTTAATTGGGCATGTGAAAACTTAGTTGAGAGTAAAACAACTCAATTAAGTCATGTCTTGGTGAATTGGACTCTCACTGAGTCCAATTGGATAGTGTGTGCTGAGATCAGGGCTCAATTGGACTCAATGAGTCCAATTGAATAGGCTGATGGAATTGACTAAGATCCAAGTCAATTAGGTTTAGTGAGGACCTAATTAGGTCCTTAGGGAGGTCTAGAGGTGATGTACTAGGGTTAGGGCACCTTAATTTATGTTCCTATGGGGTTGGATTGGGTTTAGGGACCTAGAGATCCAAGATCAAGGCTTAAATCTCAAAACAGGAATTGGAGAGCAGTATCAAACGTCTAATAATAGAATCAGACGTCTTATGCTCAAAAATCAGAAGTCCAGACTTGTTGTCTGGACGTCCAATCAGAGTCAGGAAGGATTTCGAGTTCTGTTTTGGGTATTCTGTAGAAATTGGACGTCTGACAAAGTGTCTGGACGTCTAATAATACTACAGAAGTGGGTTTGAAGTGTGCGGGAGTTGGCTAAGGGTCCTGGATGTCCTAAAACTTATCTTGACGTCCAGAGAAGGGTTGGAACTAAGGTTTTAGGGCTTCCTAGGGTGCAATGACCTAATCTAAGGGTGGCTAAGGCTTGGGGAAGTCTCTAGGCTATCCTAGGGCTAGGATGGACCTAAGCTCTTCACATTTTATTGCTTTATTCCTACTTAATAGAATAGCAAACTTTTAACCCCCTTACATTATTATTCCTACATCTAAACTAGGCCTTCTGCTCCAGCTCTGCTACAACTCCTATTATTCCTGATCCAGCTTCAGATCCAGCTCCTGATCAGCTTATTGCCTGCAATTGACATAATGCACTTAATCAGCACATTATTACATTATTTTATGCATGGCTAAAGGAAAGCAGTAAAGATGCAGATAATGCATATGCATGCATGAATAACCCTAACTTATGCTAAGTCCTAGCTTAATCTAGGCCAATTAAGACCTATGATTGCTGTGCAATCATACCCCCATGCCTAAATCTTGCTAGTCCCTAGCAAATGCAAGACTAAATTATTTACAGCAAGGGTCCCTAAGGGACTGATTATTTTATCAAGTGTTTGAATAGAGATTTTTCTCCCTTTTGTTTTCATCCTATGCTCTAGAAATCCAGACAATCGTGAAGGTGCAGCTATGTAGCTTTTGCAACGGATTCGAGTGAAAACTAATACACCTCTAAAGCCTATACTTGACCCCTAGTAAAAATTCTAGCAGGATAGGCGGACTTCTTCCCTCGGGGTATTCAAGATATTTTATGAATTCCACCTCGGCTTTAGTCTTAGGTAGAGAATCTCTAAGGGAAAGGATTATATATTTGGTGGCTCATTCTCACTTGGGGCCACATAGAGACTAGTACTACAGAATCCAGATTCTCGAATTACTAACTTAACTTAGAGTAAGGCGAGAAAAACTATGCTCTCTTTGATTCCTTTGTATTCATTCTCTCTTGCTCTTTTTCTTTCTTGTTCTTAGAGCTCACAACCTCACCAGATTCACACATAGGATCTGTATTTGGTGGTCTCACTAGGCATTAACACTTTAATTGAGTTCTCATAACCCTAACATTAAGTCAGGATTCCTTAGCCAGTATTCGGGTGGTCAGAAACACAAGAAAAGTAGGTTAAGGCCATATTTGGTGGAACTCAATTTTATTTGGTGGTATTGCCTTGATAAACACTAAATATTCATTCTTTTCTTCTTTTTTCTTCTTTTTCTATTTTTTTTTTTCAGTTTTTCTTTGTTTTCATCATTCTTTTTCTTTTTCTCTTTTTTTTTGAATTTTTTTTTTCAGCATCGCACAGCTGGCATACATCCATGAACTTTATTAAGGAGGCATTATTGGGGATTGGTGGTACTCAAGAGACATTGGGTGGCTTATTTGGTGGAAGTGCCTACTCACGGCACCGGGAGAGACGGTTAGGATGGTGTATTTCTGACCTTGACATCAATGCCCTCCTTCAACCGAGGATTCCGTAAAGAATGGTCGTAACCATCCACCTTAGCCCTAGTTTTATGAAAACTCGCTCTCCGCGTATTTGCCTTATTCGATGGCTCTCACAATTTCGCACAAAATGCATACGCAAAAATCGAGAGCGAAAACTATGTCTCATCTCAGAGCATCCTCACATAATTATCTAGGATTCCAGATTCCTCGCATTAATCTTAGAGCACCAATACACTCTACTCTCATCTCACACTATTTGGTGGATTTTTGGAAGAAAATCAGCCTGACTCCCAAAACACTGTCCAAGGGTTCAAGAAAAGAAGCACTGCTTCTTCTCGACAAACTGAAGATGTTTATCAGCCTTCACCGTGAATCCACTGCAAATTCTACGTGTGTGTGAAAAGTTGTACTGGATTCCAGATTACAGGAATTAACTAAAGGATAAAATCCCTAATGCATTCTCTTAATAAAATAATCTTATTCATGAATGGAATATCTATATATGCTATAAACATGTAACCTCATATAATTTGTACTTCATGAATTTCCCGTATCGGGTTATAATCAGCTTGACCCTAAATTTAGAACAAAAGGTGAGCGGGTGAGTCGGAATTGGTTGTTGCGAACGATTTCTAGCTCCAATGAGAGCACTGGAGGTGGAGTCGGTTGTTCTTTTATTTAAGGTCCTAAAGTACGTTTTGCATGCAGCTCCGAGGTTTTCCTAAGTGTTGGCATAAATTTTTTTTCAATTTTTCTGTATCTACCCCTCCATGCCTAAGTTCTTGCATGTCCTCATGCATGAATGTAAAAGAAAATAAATGCTGCAGGGAGAGAATGGGTAGAAATCACCTACAATTGCTCCTGAAATTATATTCAGCACCGGCCAACCTGTTAATATGCAATATAAAAGGGAAATATGCTAAAACAAAAATATGCTATGTATAAAAATGGTTATATATAAATGATGGTGGAATGTGGGGCGAATGGTATCTATATGTGCTGAGTTTAACACCTCCAATTGGGCGAGCACTCAATCAGATGTGTCATTTCTAGCATAGGAGCCGGCTAAGATTAAGAGAAAGATATGCTCGTATGCTCCCAGAATCAGTGGTCCGGAGATGTGAACCAACTGATTGTGCACCCCTACTCCAAAAAGTCTAGCTATAAGAAAGTGTGAAGTGGTAGTGGAAAATAGAGGATAATCAGAGGTGGGATCATGATGTTGATTTAGCTGATTTATCATGTCCCACAATTCAGTAGGAAGTTGTTGAGGGAGTAGATCAAAATGTACCTCAGAACCAGAATCTGAGTCATAGGGATCCTCATAATGATAATTGACATCAAAGATCATTCCTTCTCCAGGCTCTAGGTCATATGGGGGTATCTGTGAAAGTAAAAGATCTGTGGGGATGTCACTGAAATCCTCATCAGAAATTACTTCATCCTCATCAGTACCCATCTCTGATTCATCAGAGGCTGACTCTTTAGGCTAAGAGTCGAGCCATCTGTTAGATTGACTAGGATGATAGGTGCATCTCCAGCTCATTCTGCTCAAAGCTTTACCCTCATATGCATTGGGTTCATCAATAATTCCTACCTCAGGTAGCATATTTATTTCTTCGGTCAAAGCATCCATAGCTACTTCTGGTTTTCGGATGTTTGGATCAGGGATAGAAAGTGTCCTCTCAGAATCTCTAATATCCGAATTAAGGATGTAGGTGAAAGAAGAAGAGTGCAGATCAGAAGATGTTGGCTCTAGCACAGGTTCACCTACAATGGGAAGTGGCCTAGATTGATCAGTAGTGTCGCATGTAATGCTTGCCTCAAGATCCGTATCCTCAATTGGATCTACTTCCATTGTCTCGATTAGGTCATCTAACCCGATAGGTGTCTCCCAGGATTCAGGATAATCTGATTGTGGCTCAGTCCTGGAGATATCAGTCCGTTCCTCCTCAATTTCAGATGAACCCATTCGACATACTTCCTGCTCCTGTCTCATATCCATGCTAGATTCTTTTTCCCCTAAGTGATCTTCGGGAATCTGCTCCCGAGAATCTTCTGTGTGTTCTTCCGATGTAGTTATTTCAGATTCTTCAAGGTCTTCAATGCTATTTTCCACTTGATATCTCAAAAGCAATAGTTCTTGAGTTTCCCGATTTTGTCCCATTTGCCTTGTTATCTCTGCTGTTTCCTGAAGGAGCTCTATCACAACTTGTTGATACGGAATCTGACTTTGTCTTTGGTTCAGCTCAATGATAGCCTGGATTTCGCGTAGATAGGATGCGGCCTTTTCCTTAGCGCTCGCTATAGCTCTCTGTATTCTATAATGTGGCCGCATATGCATTAGTAGCTCTTCAGGTGTTCCAGGGGGTGAATCAGGTCTACCCATGTTCCATGGGTGAGAAGCAGGAGTATGAAATCCATATCTTGGGTTATAAGATGCGATCCTTTGAGGGACCGACTGGTATGGGTCATAATATCCAGGGTTAGGATATGGGTTAAACATTTTGGTAACCCGAGGAGAAGGATCAAGCAAAGCAAAAAGTCATCTTCGCCACCTTGGGTTCTGATCCCAAGGTTGAGCTGATTCAGTGACCCGAGCTCTCGGATAAGCTCATGGGTCCAGCTCTTCTGGATCCTGATTAGGTCCAGATCCAATGTTAGCCATCGTGGCTCAGCAGATAGAAGAAGTGACTCACCTCCTTGGGAGCGGCTCCCAAGGTCCAACCAAGTGAGGTTGAAGTGACCTCCTTCCGTGCATACACCGCCCAACCCTTGGGTTGGTGTAGCCACGCAGGACAAGACTAAGACCCTGTCAATCAAATGATCCTTATAGATCAGGTGACCAAATTTTTCGTTAGAGATTTGAATTCCTAAAGATAAGTTTGTCATACAACCGACTGAAAGTGAATCCTGCCTCTCAAGCTAATCCAGCCAGTCTGGTTACGAGGGGACTAAGGGGAAGGTTCTTCCTTTGGCTTACGCCTCCGATTCCGTTGCCCCCCGAGCCGCAGTCGTTTAACAGTACCCCGCAGACTTAGTCACCAGGTTTCGCAAGAGAGATTAAACTCACCCAGTAGTATGACAACGAACTCTGGTTGATTTCGTATTTTAAAGTTAATTTTAACCCATTTTCTTCAGTGGGGTTTGTGGTGAGTGGCCCACAAGGTGACCAAGTTCACCGGCTAACTAGACTTGATTAAGTCTAAGTTAGCCCAATGTGTGGTCTCTAGTTGTAACCCTAAGGGTTTGACCTAGGTTGCATGCACTTCTAGGGCTTTTCTCTATTTCAGCAGACCACAAAATTAATGTTGATTTTCTAATAATAATTGGAATCAAATTAATTTGAAATTTTTTGAGTAGATTCCTTTTTCAATCAGTTTTTTAGAGAATATTTTTTTGGAATTTTTACTGTTTCAATCGAATTTTTAGGGAATTTTGAATATCAGGGGGTTAGATTTGGAATTTTGACCCCTAGTCAGTTTTTCACTTTGAAACAGTACCAAATGATCTTCAAAAATTTGAAAAAAATACGAAAATAAAGCCAATGAGATCAGCTTTCAAACCCCACCATTTTTAGTCAAAACAGATTTGTAAATTGCTAGGAATTACTTTTTGAAATTTGAAAAATTTTGAATCTAAGTCAGTCTGACCCCCGTGCACTTCGAGAATTTTTAAAAATTTTATACTTGGAATTTTTTCAAAATAACAGTGGAATTTGAAAGGTGGTTTGAAAATGAAGGTTGACTCGAATTTCCAAATTTTTTGGTTACTAATTTTCCATAATCGAATTTTTAAATTAGACTTGAAATCTGGTCGAAAATCAGAAGATGGTAGAAAAGCTTTTAAAGAGGTTTAAACTTAAAATCTAAGCTTTCCACCAAAAAGATGTTTTTTTTCAAAAATTTTACACATTTTTTTTTTCAAAAAGAATTTTTCAAAAGATTCATAGAAAATAATTTTTTTTCTTTTTTTTTTTCAAACTAACCTAAGCTCGAAAGGAAATCTAATCTATATCTTTTTTTCAAAATTTTTCTTTTTGATTTTTTTTTCTTTTTCACGAAAATGAGAAAAATCTTTTTTTTTTCAAAAGAGACAGCAGAAAGTAAATCTAATCCTAGGGTTCAGAAAATAAACCTAATCTACGTCAGATGATGTGCAGCTGATTTTTCTTTGCCGCGCTCGATGTGTGTGTGGATCCCGTTTTCGTTCCGTGTTGTCCTGCACATCAAAAACAAAGTAGAGGCAGATTTGTAAATGATAGATTAAAATATCAAAATCAAGAAAAATGACGTTGCCTCCCTGGCAACGGTGCCATTTGACAAAAATGCCGTTTTCACGCATTTGAAAGTCGTCGAAAATCGTAGTATAGTCGTGCAAAAACGTTCGTCAAAAATTGATTTCTAAAGATAACGAGACTTGAGTCCCGGTCGTTCGTCTTTGGGAGTCGTTGCTTTTACTTTTGAAATCGATCTTTTTGCTGCTCTACTTTGTTTAGAATCGCATGCTGATTCGTGATTATTACGTATTTACGTACGACATGCTTAGTTGCAAGAATATTAAGAGTTAGAAACAGGCAACATTAATCACGCAAAAGATAATAGCAATCATTAAGCTCATGGTGATTTCAAACAGATAGAGATATATATATATATAAATGTGTTTTCATTCATTCATTTGGGAGTTGTTGCACAAGGAAGCTAGAGGAAAGCTTGTACATAAATGCTTGAAAATTAAATCTAGCTACCAGAAAATGATCGCATACAAGAATCAATGGGGGGATTTCGCATGCATCATTGGGGGAGAAGTAAGACTACACTACTAAGCAGTGAATAAAAGCAGTAAATATACGAAGAGTATAATCTAAATCTAGCAGAATGGAAGGGCATTCAGGGGTGGTCCCCGATGGCCTTTGAATGGTTGAGAGAAGAAGGAGGGGCAGCCAATGGAACTTAGGTTGGCCCTTGGAGAGAGGTTGGGGAGCTGATCCAGCTTCTTGGCGTGGAGATGGTGGCCTCCATGGTGGTGCTCAACTCGTGGAAGTGGACTGGAGATGGAAGTGGCTAGCCTAAGTGGAATGGATGCAGAGGAAGTGAATGGGTGCAAATGGCCGCCCAAGGGATCTTTTTATTGACCTAAGGGAAGCTCTCTAGAGAATTATGGAATTATCTAGAGAGGCCTATGGTGGGAGCTCGTGGGAGAGTGAGAGAGAGAGGGTGGATGGTGGTTTTTAGATCCACCAAATGTGGATCTAAAAATTGAATGGCTCTTGGTTGCTATTTTTGGCAACCAAGGCACCCACACATGGTAGAGAGTTCTAGAGAACTCTAGGCTAGATATTTTCATGTGGATGGTGTGTGTGGGTGTGTGTGGGTCGAAACGTAGGTGGCTAGGTTGATTAGGTTGGGTTCTAGTGGGTTTAGGTCAAGGTAGGTCTCAAATTAGGGTTATAAACCCTAATTCACTAAGGTAAAGTGCAATTAAACTTAATACATGTTTAATTATGTGTGTGAAAACTTAATTGAGAGTAAAAAAACTCAATTAAGTCAGGTCTTGGTGAATTGGACTCTCACTGAGTCCAATTGGACAGTGTGTGCTGAGATCAGGGCTCAATTGGACTCAATGAGTCTAATTGAATAGGCTGATGGAATTGACTAAGATCCAAGTCAATTAGGCTTAGTGAGGACCTAGTTAGGTCCTTAGGGAGGTCTAGAGGTGATGTACTAGGGTTAGGGCACCTTAATTTATGTTCCTATGAGGTTGGAATTGGGTTTAGGGACCTAGAGATCCAAGATCAAGGCTTAAATCTCAAATAGGAATTGGAGAGCAGTATCAGACATCTAATAATAGAATCAGACATCTTATACTCAAAAATCAGAAGTGTAGACTTGTTGTCTGGACTTTCAATCAGAGTCAGGAAGGATTTTGGGTTCTGTTTTGGATATTCTACAGAAATTGGATGTCTGACAAAGTGTCTGGACGTCTAATAACACTACAGAAGTGGGTTTGAAGTGTGTAGGAGTTGGCTAAGGGTCCTGGACATCCTAAAACTTATCTGGACATCCAGAGAAGGGTTGAAACTAGGGTTTTAGGGCCTCCTAGGGTGCGGTGACCTAATCTATAGGATGGCTAAGGCTTGGGGAAGTCTCTAGGCTATCCTAGGACTAGGATGGACCTAAGCTCTTCACATTTTACTGCTTTATTCCTACTTAATAGAATAGCAAACTTTTAACCCCCTTACATTATTATTCCTACATCTAAATTAGGCCTTCTGCTCCAGCTCTGCTACAACTCCTGTCATTCCTGATTCAACTTCAGATCCAGCTCCTGATCAGCTTATTGCCTGCAATTGACATAATGCACTTAATCAGCACATTATAACATTATTTTATGCATAGCTAACGGTAAGCAGTAAAGATGCAGATAATGCGTATGCATGCATGAATAACCCTAACTTATGCTAAGTCCTAGCTTAATCTAGGCCAATTAAGACCTATGATTGCTACGTAATCAGGTGTACACATGTCGTTTAGAAATCATGTGTAATTTGGTACGTGGCGGATTGCATCCAACAAGGGGATGTTTATATGGACCTGTTCAAAGAGCCAGATCCTCCTTAGGAGCCACAGGTTTGTTTATCCTATTTTCCTTGGTCAAGGCCTCTGGAAATGGAACCTTGGTTGGTTCCTCTAGAATAGGTCCAGGTTCTTGATCTGGGATAGGGGTGTCTTGGATAACTATCTTAGGGCTTGGGTTACTACCAGGCTAAGAGTGGCTTGGATAAGGTGGGCCTTGAGTTGCTTTACCACTACAAGTTGCTACAGAGTTCACTCCTGCCTGGTTTTGGTTTGGGGTTTGTAAAATGGGTGGTTGCTGTTGAAATCCCACATAAGATGTCGAAGCTTCCATCCCGTCGGGTGATGGAACAGAAGGGGCCTGATAAATCATGTGGGCTTGGCTCAGATTTGGGTTCATAACATGCCTCTAGTTCGGCACGTTATTTGGATTCGGTAGAGGTTGCGGAGGGAGTATGCCAGGTTGGCGAGAATTCACCATCTGGGTGAGTTGATTACGAAACTTGTGATCTCGTCCTTGTGCTATTTTTGCATCGTTGCATTCGTCTTCTAAATGTCAGCCAAAGTCTAAAGGATAAGAGTCATTTAATCTGCTTGAGTTGGCCGAGATTGATAGGTGGGGTTGGGTCGTGGCTGAGGCTGTTGGTATGGACGAGGAGCTTGTGGATGGGGTTGATATGGTGGGCTTTGATTCTGAGTATTTCCTACCCATAGGAAGTTGGGATGATTCCACCATCCAGGGTTATGGTATTAGAGAATGGGTCATTCTGGATGGCGTTGAGGTCCTCGCAGGAAGAGTACGAGGGTTCAGAGTTCCCCCAACTAGAGTAGGTCAGATCGGAGTTTCCTTTGATCCTGGAGTCAGACGGGGGTGGATACGGGCCCGTCCCCTAAGAAGATTGGTGATAGATGTTATGCACAGTTTCCCTCTCAAGAGGTGGCCGTGCAAATGGGTTTCGCACAGAGGTGGATCGCTGCAGATGTCGAGTCAGCTCATCCACCTTCTTCTCGATGAGAGAGACCTTGTCCAACCGACTAGCCATCAATTCCAAGTTGATGGATGCAGAAAGGCCCTACATCTCATGTGCTCCCCTGGGATTCGTCGATGCACGAGCATTCGTCCAGTCGAATATGCCCATGGAATCATTATTGATGGAGTTCTCGCACATATTCTCGAGAATCTCCCACATAGTGTCTTCGTGTTGACCCATGATATTTCCTCCGCAGGTTGCATTGACGAATAAGCAGATGTCTTCACGGAGTCCTTGGTAAAAAGACTGGACTTGTTCCCATTTAGGAACTCCGTGATGGGGGCACTTACGCATGAGATCTAAGAAACGGTCCCATGCCTCATGAAGAGGTTCTCCAGATTGCTGAGTGAAGTGTGTGATTTGGTGGCACAAGGCATTTATCAGACCAACTGGGAAGAACCTTTTCAAGAATTCGGATTGCAGTTCAACCCATGTGTTGATTGAATGCATCTGAGTCTGATACCAATGAGCTGCCTTGTCCATGCGAGAGAAGGAAAACATTTTCATAAAAAGGATATCCTGATTTTGTACATTTGACCTGAAGGTCTAGGCCAGATGTTTGAGCTGTTTGATGTGCTGGAAGGGATCCTCAGAATTAAGCCCATGAAACTTTAGAATAGCATGAATCATGTTGGGCTTGAGTTCAGAATCAGAACCTCCAGCCGGGATTTGGGCTTGAGGTTCAATCACCACCGCAGCGGGATTATAGTGATCTCGCATCATAGGATGCTGCGGCGGGTTTACAAAGTTCTGAAATAGATCATTCAAGCACTGGAGTTGGTGTTCAAGATTGTTCTTGGTTGTGCCATGATGATGGAAGAAGGAGAATTTGGTTCTGATGAATCAGAGGAGATGTCTATGTGGTGGGGTTACTGCACAAACATGGACGTCGAGGAGTGGCCTCAGCGGGAGTGGATTGCTAAAGGAGGTCTTAAGGATGGTCTTAAGAACCTCCTACCAAACATGCACTGATGGTTTAGACGAGATTAGAATGTGCTTGACCAAATCGAGACACCCAAAAATTTGGATGACTATAGAGGTTCGGGGCGAATGATACCCCTTAGTCAGAAAAGTCGTCCACCTGAGAAATACCTGAGCAGCCAGAGAGGGAGAGTCCCGCAAAGACCCCTACATGGTAGAGCATCCCCATGAGTTACAGGGTTTCCCCCACCCAACCTTTCTTGTCACTAATATTCCAGGTAGACCAGAATGGGGACCTTGACCTCTTAAGTCTACCACTTTTATTTATGATGAAAGGTGCTTAGGATTGCACTTGAGCTTTAGATGTTTTGAGTGCAAAAGTGACCTAATTTCAAGGTTGGTTGACCCAACAAGGGGGTCAAGTTCACCTATTTGTCCTTTAAGAAGCTTTAGGTCCTTTCTTTTAGGGTTCAAGTGAAATTAAAAGCTTGAATTTTAGGGTTTCTCTTGAATAAGTCTTTTCAATCATGGCTTAGGCACACCTCTTTTTGGAATAGTGGATTCTTTCTTAGAAAGATGTGTCTCTAAAACCCTAAATTAGAATCCTTAATTTGGCTCTAATTGTGGTCCAATTTAGTTTCCATAAATATGGTATCTAAGGCTCAATCAAGAAGGTGGTAGCCCTAGTTACCTTAAATGGATGCACAAATCAATATTTGTTGAAATCAAAATCAGGCAACTTTGGCAACTTAGCTAATTTTTTTTTTTTTTGAGGTGAAAAGGAATGCTATCGAATCACCAATAGCAATCTAGAAGAGCTTTTATTGATAAAAAGATAATAAAAAGGTTACATGAGTGAACCCCATTGGTGTATGAGATTCCAGCAACTATTGACAATATTATCTACATTCACTGGACTCTCCTAAAAGAAGCTCTCATTTCTAGCTCTCCATACTGACCATAAAACTACCACCATGGGCAAGTATGGCTTATTCGCCCTCAAGAAGGAACTCCAGAGGCTCTCCTACGTGGGAATAGATTCCCTACACACCTTTCTCCAGACATAATCTATAATCATGCAAGTAGAAAAAATATGAATACTAGAATCATTATGCATCCCACACAAGTGGCAGAAGTGAGTGGGGTTTCCCATTCTCCTATGCCTCAAATCTCCAGTTATCAGGCCATCTCTTCTGCATAACCACAAAAAAAATTGTATCTTTAGTGGTACCTTCAATTTCCATGGCTTTTTCCCAACCTTATCCACTTCAGCCATGCTAGATGAATTGACAAGCTTGTCATAAGCAGCCGCTAAGGAGAACGTACCCTCCCATTTGTATGTGTCATACTCAGGTGTGGGTTTGAAAGCATCAAGTTCCTGCATGAGATGCTCATTTTCTACTCATGTTCTTGTTTCATGACCATTCCACATCACATTGTTCAGAGACCAATTTTCAGAGGCCGTGTCCCAGTAGTCATATACCACAGCATTTTTTATCAGTAGCAGCTGAAAATGCAAGAGGGTACCTGTCTTTTATCACCCCACTAGGCAGCCAATTTTCCAACAAAAATTTGAAGCTTTTCTTGTCACCTAAGATAGACTTGAATAGGCTCCAATTATCCACCAAGGCTTGCACCACTGATGACCAAAAAGGAGAATGAGGGGAGATAAAGGTTGCCTCTATCTCCCCTCATTCTCCAATTATCTACCAAGGCACGTTTTTGTCACCCCTCATTCTTTTTTTTGGTCATTAGTGGTGCGTGCCTTGGTAGATAATTGGAGCCTATTCAAGTCTATCTTAGGTGATGAGAAAAGCTTCAAATTTTGGTTGGAAAATTGGTTGCATAGTGGGGTGATAAAAGACAGGTACCGTCTTGCATTTTCAGCTGCTACTAATAAAAATGCTGTGGTATATGCTACTGAGACACGACCTCTGAAAATTGGTCTCTGAACAATGTGATGTGGAATGGTCATGAAATAAGAACACGAGCAGAAAATGAGCGTCTCATGCAGGAACTTGCTGCTTTCAAACCCACACCTGAGGAGTATGACACATACAAATGGGAGGGTACGTTCTCCTCAGCGGCTGCTTATGACAAGCTTGTCAATTAATCTAGAATGGCTGAAGTGGATGAGGTTGGGAAAAAGCTAAGGAAATTGAAAGTACCACTGAAGATACAAATTTTTTTGTGGTTATGCAGAAGAGATGGCCTGATAACTGGAGATTTCAGGCAAAGGAGAATGGGAACTCCCACTCACTTCTGCTAGTTGTGTGGGATACATAATGATTCTAGTATTCATATTTTTTCTATTTGCATGATTACAGATTATGTCTGGATGAAGGTGTGTAGGGAATCTATTCCCACGTGGGAGAACCTCTGGAGTTCCTTCTTGAGGGTGAATAAGCCATACTTGCCCATGGTGGCAATTTTATGGTCAGTATGGAGAGCTAGAAATGAGAGCTTGTTTCAGGAGAGTCCAGTGAATGTAGATAATATTGTCAATAGTTGCTAGAATCTCATACACCAATGGGGTTCACTCATGTAACCTTTTTATTATATTTTTATCAATAAAAGCTCTCTTGGATTGCTATCGTTGATTCGATAGCATTTCTTTTCACCTCAAAAAAAAAAATGTAATTCTTCCAATTCTATTAATTGCAGTTTCCTGTGGGTACTTGCATCAGATAAATCAGTATTTAATTATTTTATTGCCCAAAAAGCCTTGTGCTTGAGTTCTATCGGAAGATGGAATGCCTTTCCAATAATCTGATGAAAAGGAGACATGTCAAGAGGAGTTTAAAAAGCCATACGGTATGCCCATAAAGCATCATCCAATTTATTGGACCAATCTTTACGATCAGGTCTAACCATCTTTTGTAAAATATTTTTTATCTCCCGGTTAGAAGCTTCTGCTTGGGCATTTGTTTGCAGGTGGTAAGGAGTGAAAATTTTATGATTAACCCCATATTTTGAAAGAATGTGACGAAATTGAGAGTGAGTGAAATGTGATACTCTGTCACTGATGATGGCCTTGAGAATGCTGAATCTCGAGAAAATGTTTTTCTTGATAAACTCAACTACCACTTTGTGGACATTGGTGTGTGTGGGTATTGCTTCGATCCATTTTGATACATAGTCAACTAAAAATAATATATATAAATACCCACAAGAGTTGATGACCGGCCCCATGAAGTTGATGCCCCATACATCGAAAATTTCAACTTCTAAAATTGGATTTAGGGGCATCATATCCTTTCAAGTCATGTTGCCGATGCTCTGGCAATGCACACAAGAACAAACAAAAGAATGAGCATCTTTGTGCAGGTTGGGCCAAAAGGACCTTAGCTGTAGTTTTCTTGCCCGAGAAATGTCTACCACAGGCCATTAAATGATAGTGTGTCAAAATGTAATGAATTTTTGAGTTGGAGACACACCGTCTAATGTCCTAATTGGCACAGATGCGGAAAAGGTCAGGCTCCTCCTGAAAGTAATATTTAATGTTAGCAAAGAACTTATCCCTTTTGGTTTTAGGCCAATCAGAAGGGATTTATTCTATTGCTAAATAGTTTGCAATAGGTGCAAACCAGGGGAGGGCATGGGTAGCTAAGATAGTCTTATCAGGGAATATATTAGGGAGGGTCAACTTATCATTCGCCATGAGACGAGAGAGATGAATGGCCACTATATTTTGCGACCTCGTCTTACCTTGATTTCTAGGTCAAATTCGTGGAGCAACAGGATCCAACGGATAAGGCAGGGTTTCACATCTTTTTGTTCAGAAGATAATTAAGTGCTGAGTGGTTGGTGTATACAGTGACATGTGACCCCAATAGATAAGAGAGGAATTTTTCTAAGGTGAAGACAATGGCAAAGAGTTCTTTTTCAGTAACAGTGTAATTCTGTTATGCATCATCAAGAGTTTTACTAACATAATAGATCACAACGGGCTTCTTGTTAATTCTCTAGCATAGAATGGCCCCCACAGCAAAATCAGAGGCATCTGTCATTAATTCATAGGGACAATCCTAGTCAAGTCCCAGTAAAATTGGTGCCTGTATGACATCCTTCTTCAACTAATTAAAACTCTCCAGGCATTGATGATTAAAGTCGAAAGGCTGGTCTTTAGTAAGTAGTTTACTTAAGGGCTTGGAGATTTGGGAAAAATTCATGATGAAACGGTGGTAAAAGCCCATGTACCCCAAAATAGATCAAATCTGGTTCATAGTAGTGGACAGTGGGAGGTTGGAGATAGCACCAATTTTAGCTCAATCTACCACAATTCACTCTTTGGAAATAACATGGCCCAGGACAATTCCTTTCTAGACCATGAAATGACTTTTTTCTTAATTGAGGACCAGGTTAACTTCTATGCATTTTTGGAGAATCCTTTTTAGATTTCTAAGGGAAAGATCAAAAGAATATCCAAATACAGAGAAGTCATCCATAAAAACTTCCAGACATTCACCTAGTAGGTCCAAAAAAATTACAAGCATACACCATTGAAAAGTCACAGGTGCTTTACAAGGGCCGAAAGGTATCCTTCGAAAAGCAAAGGTTTCAAAGGGGCAAGTGAATGTAGCTTTGTCTTGATCCTCATGATGGACTGCAACTTGATTATAGCCTAAACAACCTTCTAGAAAATAGTTGGAATAACGTACGACTAGTCGCTCCCAAATTTCATCAATAAAAGGGAGCGAAAAATGGTCCTTCTTGGTGGCGATGTTCAATTTTCTGTAATCAATGCACACTTGCCAAGAAGAAGTGGTCCTAGTGGCTATATTTTTCCCATGTTCATTAGTGACAACTGTTAGTCTAGCTTTGTTAGGAACTACTTGTGTGGGACTAACCTAGGAGCTGTAAAAATGGGGTAGATGATGTCAGCATCAAGCCACTTTATAATCTCCTTTATTAACACCTCCAGCATATTAGGGGTGAGAGGGGCAAGAGTTGTCCTCAGGATAAATTCGATGGGTGTAGTAGGATGGATAAATACCCTTAAGATTAGAAAGGGTCCAGCCAATAGCTTTTCTATTTTTGCTCAATACCTGGAGAAGTACTTCCTCAATGCTATAGAAGGTTTTCCTCTTGGTGTTACCTCGATAGGCTTTAATTCATTGATCTTGAATTCCTTGAAAATGGCAGTAGGGATGAGATTAATTGAGGCACTGAGATCCAATAAGGCGTGATCAAAAGAAGTGTCATTAATGACCACTTGAATAAGGGGTGGACCAAGATCTTTTCTTTTTAGAGGCAATTTGCTCTGCACAACTAAGCTTACTATCTCTGGAAGGATCACCTTTGCTAGGTTTCTTGGCTACCTTTTGGGGTACACAAATCCTTTAAGAATTTGGCATAGGAAGGGATGTATTTTATGGCATCTTGGAGAGGGATATTTACTTCTACTTGACCAAAAAGATCCATCAATTCCTTATGAATGGGCTTGGATCTTTTTCTTAGTTTATGAAGAGTGAAGGGCTTGTGGAAAAGGTATTGGGTTTTCTTGTTTTGCATTTTTGGGTTGCTGAATGGGGTTAGAGGAAGAGGGAGAAGAGTTGGATCTGCTCTTCTTTTAAGCAGGTTTCTTGAGCAGGCAAGGGATCATGAGTTGTTTTCCTATTCCTCAGAGTCACTACATTTATAGTATGGTTGTTTCTAAGAGGAGGATGGGAAGCCTGATTTTGATTCAAATGTAGCGAATGCTGGGGTGTTGGGTAGATAGGTTGACTGGGATAACCACCTTGATATTGATTCTGTTGATTGTTAGGGTTGGGTATGGGTTGGGATGGAAGGTTGCTAGTAGGTCCATGATCAAGAGTAACCTTGACTTGTTGTAAATTGGTAATCATATGAGTTTCTTCAGTCATTTGAGTCTGCATTCCATGCAGAGTCTTCATGATTTGGGTGTTGATATCTTCTTGGGATGGCCTAGGTTGATATAAGTTTTTCCCATAATTCCCAAATTGATTTTGTTTGGGAAATGGAACTTGATTTGGGGCTTTCCAGGAGGGATTCATGTTGGTCCTCTAATTTTGATTATAAGAATTGGATGAATTTCTAAATTGCACCTGGAGACCCAAAATTTTTTCAGTAGTGGGGTCAAAAAGATTTTGATTCATAAGATTAAAGGTCTCAGTCAGATCATGTGAGAATTCAAATAAAAAATGTTGCCCAGCAGGGGTAGTATCAATATTGTGCATATTTTCTCTTCTGAGAAGGTAAGGAGAGTTAGGGTAAGGAGATTGTTTTTGTGTGAGCTTTCCTTCCATTCTTTTTTGGTTGATTTACATCTGGTCCAGTTGTTAAGTGATCATATGTATATCATCTTGAGTCATTGGAACAGATGCAGATTTGGAGTCAATTTCATTCACTCCAAGTCTTGGGTTGTTGGTTCTATAAAAAGTGTCCATTGAAGCCATATTAAATGTGTTTTCACTCATTTCTTTAGAAAGGAGGTAGGAACTTTTGGCATCATTATTAAGGAAATTACCCCCATATGAATCATCCACGAATCTTTTTAGTTGATCTTCTAATTCATGATAGAAGATCTGCACTAGTTTCCATCGTGGAATTTCATGGTGGGGGCAACTTCTAAGTAGTTCTTGAAATCTCGCCCAAGACTCATGGAGAGGTTCACTAGATTTTTTTGAAAGGTCGTTATTGATAGACATAAACCATTTGTACGACCAATCGGAAAGAATTTTTTGAGAAAAGTGCTTTCTAATTGGGGCTAGGTGGTGATAGGGTGCTCAACCGTTTTAAACCAATGCAATGTTTTATCTTTTAGCAAGAGAGGAAAAAGTCTCATGAGCCACACTTCTTCCTACACATTGCAGGAATGGGTGGTTTGAGTGAGGACAATCAGCTCCTTGAGGTGGCAAAAGGGGCCCTCTTCTAAAAGGCCATGGAAATGTTTGATTAGTTTTAGAATGGAGGGTTTAATTTCAAAATCCCCTTGGGGTATAACCACTCTGGGTCTCTCTTCATAATTAGAAGGATTATAGAAATCCATAGGAGGTATGAGAGGTTCCCTGAGTGGCTGACCTGATCTTTGGTTGGCTAGGTTTGTGACTGTCCTAGCCAACTATTTCTGGTTTTGTTGAAGTCGAACCAATTGGTTGACCATAAGAGAAAAGGGGTTTGAATTTTGATTTAGAGGGCCATGATGGTCGGCCTGGATAGGTTGTTAATATGATATTTTTATCGTTGAAATGTGTATAGTGGTTAACCTAATTCAGACCTAACCATCTCTTTACAAAATTTTTAACCTGGCCTAATTGATTTTATCTTGTCACTTTTAAGCCCAGGGTCGAACTCAGGGAAGTGGGGTTCAAGTCGAGTTTCTACGTTTTCCTTAAAACGCGTCTCTTCCGTTCGTTTATTCTGTTTTTGGTATTTTTCTTATTTAGGTTTTTTTCTTGTAATCCTTGTTCTTGAGGCACACCCTCAAAATTGTGTCCTTGGCTTTTAGCCAAAACAGAGTTTCAAAACACGTCTTGCTACTTGCAAGACGGGGTACCTGCAAATCAAAGATTATCTTTTCACTTTTATACCTTTTTTTTTCATCTTTTTACTAAGGAAGCTATCAGATAGAAAGTAAATATAGTAGCTATAGATATATATTTATATGTAGTATATATATAAAGGGGTGGGGGTGGAGGTGACGATGGAGTGTAGCACTATGTCGAGTCAGCCGACGTCTAGAGAGACGCAACCAACACGACTAGGTGCCGCGTGGAGTGTGGATGGAGGATGGATGATGTATGGGACCACGCTTTTTGTACACGCTGTATCGCAGAATATCAGCAACTGGTGCAAATATTCCCGCGATACAGCGTATAGTAAATAACGTGAAAATATATGTACATATGTATGTATATAAATGTATAAGTATATATGTATAGATATATATATATATATATATATATATATATATATATGTATATATGTATATAGCTATGTATATATGTATATAAGTATATATATATAATACTATATAGATATATATATATATATGTATATAGGTATATATGTATCTAGATATATATGTATATATATATATGTGTATATGTATAAGTATATAGATATGTATATATATATATATGTATATGAGTATGTGTATATATATATATATATATTATATATGTATATGTATATATATATTATATTATATGTATGTATACATAACTATATAGATATACTATGTATATATAAGTATATATATATAGATATATGTATATGTATATATATATATATATATATATATATATATGTATGTATATAAGTTACTATTAGTGTGTGAGTGTGTGTGTCGGTGAATGGGTGTGTGTGTGTTGCTGTAAGTGAAAAAAAAGAGAGAGAGAGAGAGAGAGAGAGATAGAGAATTCGTGAGAGAGAGAGAGCGGCAGACAGAGAGGGAGCGGGCGGCAGAGAGGGCGGACGCGCGCGGGAGAGATCAGCAAAGAGAGAGCGGGCGAGAGAGCTGGTGATGGCGTGAGTTAAGACGTCTGTGGATGGCGGCAGACGTCTTGGAGCCGCGTCGTCTGCAGGCGGCGCCCGACGTCTGGAGGTCGAGTCGTCTGCAGATGGCTGCCGACGTCTGATGGTCGCGGATGCAGGCGGGCGTACTCGCGCAGAGGAGATGAGGAGTCTGCGTCGACCTGCTGCGAGCGCGGAGGCTCGCGACAGTGCGCGCGGGGCTCTGTGGGTGCTGGCAGGGAGGCGGGAAGGGGCCTGGCCGGCCGCTGCAGTGCGCGCAGCGGCCTGTCGCGGGTGGAATTGCAGAGGCGACAGAGCAGAGGCGGAGACGGGGAAGTGCCCTGCAGGCGCGCGCGGAGAGCTGAGCGCCTGCGGGGAAGGTCGCGGAGGTGCGAGGGGAGGTTCTGCAGTGGTCGCGGAGGGTCGCGGGGGTCGGCGCGAGGAGGCCTGGCCGCTGCAGTGCGCGCAGCGGCCTGCTGCGGCTGCAACTGTGGCGTGGACAGAACGGAGACGGAGGCGGGGAACGGGCCTGCAGGCGCGCGCGGAGGGTTGCGCGCCTGCGGGGAAGGTCGCGGAGGAGGCGGGGGTGCTGCTGCTGCTGCTGTCGACGCTGGGCTGCTGCTGCTGCTGCTGCTTCAAGCTTCGGACCTTGAAGCGGCAGCAATGGCGTGGAGATGCAAACGAAGAGAAAAGAACACACCACGCCCACCGGCTCGTTGAAGAGCTGGGCGGTGGTGCTCCCACTGTGGTGGTGTGCACCACAGTGGGTTCTCCTGCTCGTCGGGTGCCTCCTCGACGGAGGGCCGGCGTATGGGAGGGGAGAGCGGGTGCGAAGGTGGTTGCGGGTTCGAGTTGCTGCAGCAGCTGCGTATTGCAGCAACGTCTCCCCTTTCGTCGCGAGGAAGAGCTGCGGCTTTATAGAGGAGGAGAGCATGGCGGGGAGGCATGGCAGCAGCAGGGAGAGGCGTTGGAGAGTGGCTGCTGCAGGGAGAGGCGCAGGAAGGACAGCAGGGAGAGGCGCATGGCGTTGCATGCGGCTGCGGGAGAGGCGCATGGCGTGGACGAAATTCAGCCGCGGGAAGAAGAAAAACCGTGGGAAGAAGAAAGAAAGATGAAAATAAAATATGGAGAGGGGACTTTTGCAAAGAGACACTTGAAGAAAAATGTAAAAATGCAAGCCATTTATTCCATTCTCTTCTCCTCTCAATTAAATGCATGCATGCAAGCGTTTTTACAAATGCAACTACAGGATTATAATATACATAGTTAATGCTAGAAAATAGCATAAGAAGGCGTTCTTATAGGCGTGTTTTGAGGTGCAAACATATACCCCCATGCCTATCTTTTGCTAGTCCCTAGCAAAACCGTATTTAGAAATGATCTTAAGCTGAAAATTTTCTTCTGAGATGATATCGGTGTGTTTATTATCGGATATTGTGAGAACCAATTGTAGAGAAGATTACCAGTACTTTAAGTCTCACATGACATAGATCATCTCTCAACTAACCAGGACTCTTGATATTTAAACCTTAAGTACGATTTCCAGGACCCAGGAGGTTTTTGCCGTACTCGAGAGCTCAAGAGGCTATGGTTTGTGCATAGTGAAGGATCAAGACTGACCATATGAACATTAAGACTCAATCCCAGGGTTTCACGAATTTTTAAGTACAGGTTGGTCCCAGTTTCAGCTCATGTCTTCGAATTGACCCTTAAGATGATGACGGAAAACTCAACTCCCATTTTCTGATTTTTTTTTTTTTTTTCTTTTTTTCTTTTTTCCTTTTTTTTTTTTTTTTTTTTAACTCTTTTTTTTTTTTTTTTTGAAACATGTGTCAGTATATCTCTTACAACACATTTTGACAGAGCAGACTTTTTTTTTTTTTTTTTTTTTTTTTTTTTGGTGGGAGAGTTTCTTTTTGTTGGAAAGAGCCACTCCTAAACACAAGACTAAAGCTTGGGATAAAAAGTCTACCTGCACGCACAGGTAAGGACTCCACCTTTCCTAATGAACACTAGGGTTGGATCTTATGTTCACCTGATCTTTCCTGATATGTGTAGTGTGAACCAAGTTTACTTAAGCTCTCAAGAAAAAGCAAACCAACGAATCCTGTACTGTGTCTCAGGTACAAGAAACGTTCTTAGTTAGGAGAGATTTTGATCTATTTCGTCAATGCTTTAAGTGAATTAAGCCGAGCCTGAGCGAATCAAGCTTCTGTGGCCTGGAAATTCTTCAAAACAGAGGTTGAATATCCATAAACACTTATTGTATTTTTGTTTCAGCTTTTAGATCATTACTAAACACCATTTATTACTAATATATATATATTTTTTTTTTCTTTTCTTTTTTCTTTTTCTTGCATATTTATAAATAGGTGGTAATTGTCTGATACCATAAAATACCCGGATCCTATGGATGCCTATCCACCCCCCCATGCCAAACAATGCTATGTCCTCATATGCATGCAAGGAAAGGCAGAGAACGGACGACAGATCGGGTAACAGGAGCTGAGGTTTAGGGTATAAATCAGGGTGGAAGGGTGGGTGGATGGTGGGTGGTGAAGAGAAAAGCGAAGTAATCGCGATAGAGGCGTGAAAAGTAATGGTGGATGGTGAGAGATTTGGCGTTTTCTGGGACGAGAATGTCCCAGGCGGATCAGAAAACAGATCAGGAAGAGGAAGTTGGCCCTTAGATTGGCCAAGAAGGGGGGCTTTTTGGATAGATGGATCCAAAAGGGAATAGCCCCGGTGAGTAAGATGTGGGCTCAAGGTCCCAGTGTGGATTTGCAAATCCGCCTGATTTAGCGGGAAAGAAAGGGCAATCCGGTCTTCCATAGTGTGGACCGGCGGTGAGCAGCCCGGCAATGACTCAGACCACGAGGTATGGGAAGCGGAGAAAACCTCGTCAGAAGTCTGGTCAGGAGAAGGTATAGGAATAGGGAGGGATTGGGGAACGTCACAGTTTGTGTTGGTCAGGCAGTCGTCAGGTAATTTGCAGCAGTCTGAATCGGCTCCAATTAGTTCGATACACGTACTGACAGTCACGTCCTCGTCAGACGTGTCATCCTTGATGTGATCACTATCATCATAAGAGTGCGGTGCTGCAGCGGGATTAACCTGAAATCCCGAAGGAATACTCGGAGCTTGCAGAATTTGATGAACCTGTTCCTGAGAAGGTTGTACCTGTGGTTGCGGACCACAGGGTACAAAGTTTTGCGGGTTTGGAACAGGTTGGGCGGGAAAAGTGCCCTGAGATCGAGTCACCATGCTTAGTTGACTGATCTCAGCATTCTGCTGCGCCAAATGCTGAAGAGAGGTCATGTTTTCTTTATGGCGCTTTGACATTTCCGTCATCATTCGCATCAATTTATCAAGAGGTTTTGATGCGTGTTTGGTTTTCTGTACACAAGGGCCTGATGGCAGATTTGCCATAGGATTAGACTGGGCCCTTGGGATGACGGGTGCGGACGATCGCATTGGTCCACCAGCGGGGTTTCGACGCTGCGGGTTGTTGGACCATGCAAAATTGGGATGATTGTGCCACCCTGGGTTATACGTGGCAGAAAACGGGTTATTCCCCAGGGTGCAGGCATCTTCTATGCCAGAAGACGTGTCCGCATATGTGTCCGAGTACACGGAGGCTTGGTCCTCCATGTTGAAATACTGGCTCGCAGAAGCCAGTTCCACATGACTTACCGAGTCGCTTGGCGCGACACTCGATAAGGAAGGTCTTACAGGGTTTCCAGGGATAAGCCTGGTGTTGAAAGAATTGAAATTGTGACGAAGTGGTGAGGCGGGGGTGTGTGCCATGTTTGTGGAGGAGGAGGATGATTCGGCTCTTTTTCTAGATTTATCAGTCAATACAAGCAATTCAGGGTTTTGTGACCTCCTCCCAAACATGCACTACCGCAGGAAGAATTGGGGAGATGAGAAGGGAAAAGGGATGAGAGAAATGACGCCGCAAAGGTACACTTGATTACAAATCAATACAGTCAAGTTCCTAACCTCTACAGTGTGCCCTTAGACCTAAAGATCTAAGTTACCTACTATCACGAACTACGGAACCGAATGCGAGCACCGCGGAACCACCGGGCCAGATTGAAAGGCCGTTTGCCCCAGTCTTAGACACCCGATAGCACGCGGGAACTCTCACCAGCACGTAGTCGCTACACACAGGTAGTTAGACCTCCAATCCTTAGTAAGGGTCAAGTTACTACCAGTTTTAATTAGAGGCTTAGGGTCAAGTGCTTTTGGAATGTGAAGGGCGTTGTTTACGGGTAATGCCCAAGTGATTGATTTTAAGAGTGTGTAAGAACAAGCATGCAACGGGGAAATCTCCCCGAATTGAAGTTTTTATTGGCGAATGGTTTTTTAGAGTTCAGCCTTAAGTAGTATGAATTTTAGGGTTTTGCTGAATTACCAATTCAACCAATCTCCGGGTTTTTTGCAAAAATACAGGTTTTCCTTCTAAAACCCAAGAAACCCTTCTTCAATTATCAATTAGTTAATGCATGCTAAAATGCAATGGGCTACCCTAAATGGAGATTTCTATGTGTGGATGCGCGAATCAATTTTATACCAATGTGAAAGGGAGCCAAAGCACTTCAATTCAAGTGCTCCCAATCACTAGAAAGATATCCACACACAAGGCTTCAACCAACAGATAAAGAAAATAAAATTTTTGGGGTTGAAGTATTCAGGATCGAATCACAGGCAAGTTTGAAAAGTCGTGGTGGGGTTGGAATCAACTCAATTCCAAATCTCCCCACCAAAAAAGTGATCCTGAATTAAAGATAATTGAGGCAAAAGAGGGATACAAGCAATCTTTTTCTTTGCCTCAAAGAATACTTCCCATGGCGAAAAATCTAAGAATCAAGATTCTAGAATTTTCGCTATGCGAAGTAAGGCGGGAAATCCCGGGGCAGTGGGAGTGAAGACAACCAATCAATCAAGTGAATTTTAATCCACTTGCCCTCAAGAAATCCCAAGAAGTTTTTCTAATTTTTAGTTTTTAAAATTTTTTTTTTTTATTTTTGTGGTGGCAAGTTAACACTAATTTGATGAGAAAAGAAAACCTACTTGTTTGGCAACGTGTGCGAAGCTCCAATGCGATGTCGGCGTCTTCACGCTCTCGTTCCCGCCTTGGATCTGCTCACGTCCTCGACTTCGTTAGCCTTCTTCTCCTTCCACCAGGTTCACCTGCACACCAAAAACAATAATACCCGTGAAGAGAGAAGAGACAAATTTAAAGGAATTGGATAGAAACTTACTCGAAAGCGCACCTCCCCGGCAGCGGCGCCAGAAAAGCTATGATGGTCGGCCTGGATAGGTTGTTAATATGATATTTTTATCGTTGAAATGTGTATAGTGGTTAACCTAATTCAGACCTAACCATCTCTTTACAAAATTTTTAACCTGGCCTAATTGATTTTATCTTGTCACTTTTAAGCCCAGGGTCGAACTCAGGGAAGTGGGGTTCAAGTCGAGTTTCTACGTTTTCCTTAAAACGCGTCTCTTCCGTTCGTTTATTCTGTTTTTGGTATTTTTCTTATTTAGGTTTTTTTCTTGTAATCCTTGTTCTTGAGGCACACCCTCAAAATTGTGTCCTTGGCTTTTAGCCAAAACAGAGTTTCAAAACACGTCTTGCTACTTGCAAGACGGGGGTACCTGCAAATCAAAGATTATCTTTTCACTTTTATACCTTTTTTTTTCATCTTTTTACTAAGGAAGCTATCAGATAGAAAGTAAATATAGTAGCTATAGATATATATTTATATGTAGTATATATATAAAGGGGTGGGGGTGGAGGTGACGATGGAGTGTAGCACTATGTCGAGTCAGCCGACGTCTAGAGAGACGCAACCAACACGACTAGGTGCCGCGTGGAGTGTGGATGGAGGATGGATGATGTATGGGACCACGCTTTTTATACACGCTGTATCGCAGAATATCAGCAACTGGTGCAAATATTCCCGCGATACAGCGTATAGTAAATAACGTGAAAATATATGTACATATGTATGTATATAAATGTATAAGTATATATGTATAGATATATATATATATATATATATATATATATATATGTATATATGTATATAGCTATGTATATATGTATATAAGTATATATATATAATACTATATAGATATATATATATATATGTATATAGGTATATATGTATCTAGATATATATGTATATATATATATGTGTATATGTATAAGTATATAGATATGTATATATATATATATGTATATGAGTATGTGTATATATATATATATATATTATATATGTATATGTATATATATATTATATTATATGTATGTATACATAACTATATAGATATACTATGTATATATAAGTATATATATATAGATATATGTATATGTATATATATATATATATATATATATATATATGTATGTATATAAGTTACTATTAGTGTGTGAGTGTGTGTGTCGGTGAATGGGTGTGTGTGTGTTGCTGTAAGTGAAAAAAAAGAGAGAGAGAGAGAGAGAGAGAGATAGAGAATTCGTGAGAGAGAGAGAGCGGCAGACAGAGAGGGAGCGGGCGGCAGAGAGGGCGGACGCGCGCGGGAGAGATCAGCAAAGAGAGAGCGGGCGAGAGAGCTGGTGATGGCGTGAGTTAAGACGTCTGTGGATGGCGGCAGACGTCTTGGAGCCGCGTCGTCTGCAGGCGGCGCCCGACGTCTGGAGGTCGAGTCGTCTGCAGATGGCTGCCGACGTCTGATGGTCGCGGATGCAGGCGGGCGTACTCGCGCAGAGGAGATGAGGAGTCTGCGTCGACCTGCTGCGAGCGCGGAGGCTCGCGACAGTGCGCGCGGGGCTCTGTGGGTGCTGGCAGGGAGGCGGGAAGGGGCCTGGCCGGCCGCTGCAGTGCGCGCAGCGGCCTGTCGCGGGTGGAATTGCAGAGGCGACAGAGCAGAGGCGGAGACGGGGAAGTGCCCTGCAGGCGCGCGCGGAGAGCTGAGCGCCTGCGGGGAAGGTCGCGGAGGTGCGAGGGGAGGTTCTGCAGTGGTCGCGGAGGGTCGCGGGGGTCGGCGCGAGGAGGCCTGGCCGCTGCAGTGCGCGCAGCGGCCTGCTGCGGCTGCAACTGTGGCGTGGACAGAACGGAGACGGAGGCGGGGAACGGGCCTGCAGGCGCGCGCGGAGGGTTGCGCGCCTGCGGGGAAGGTCGCGGAGGAGGCGGGGGTGCTGCTGCTGCTGCTGTCGACGCTGGGCTGCTGCTGCTGCTGCTGCTTCAAGCTTCGGACCTTGAAGCGGCAGCAATGGCGTGGAGATGCAAACGAAGAGAAAAGAACACACCACGCCCACCGGCTCGTTGAAGAGCTGGGCGGTGGTGCTCCCACTGTGGTGGTGTGCACCACAGTGGGTTCTCCTGCTCGTCGGGTGCCTCCTCGACGGAGGGCCGGCGTATGGGAGGGGAGAGCGGGTGCGAAGGTGGTTGCGGGTTCGAGTTGCTGCAGCAGCTGCGTATTGCAGCAACGTCTCCCCTTTCGTCGCGAGGAAGAGCTGCGGCTTTATAGAGGAGGAGAGCATGGCGGGGAGGCATGGCAGCAGCAGGGAGAGGCGTTGGAGAGTGGCTGCTGCAGGGAGAGGCGCGGGAAGGACAGCAGGGAGAGGCGCATGGCGTTGCATGCGGCTGCGGGAGAGGCGCATGGCGTGGACGAAATTCAGCCGCGGGAAGAAGAAAAACCGTGGGAAGAAGAAAGAAAGATGAAAATAAAATATGGAGAGGGGACTTTTGCAAAGAGACACTTGAAGAAAAATGTAAAAATGCAAGCCATTTATTCCATTCTCTTCTCCTCTCAATTAAATGCATGCATGCAAGCGTTTTTACAAATGCAACTACAGGATTATAATATACATAGTTAATGCTAGAAAATAGCATAAGAAGGCGTTCTTATAGGCGTGTTTTGAGGTGCAAACAGGCCACTAGGTCATTTAGGGTTTTGTGGTAGCTCCAAATGTAGGAGGTTAGGGATGGTGAAGTCAGCTTGTGGACCAGCTGATGGGTTAGGTTAAGGTTGGGATGTGGAAGCATATTTTCTTGAATTGTTTTCCATGTTTTACATGTTAAAAATAGAGGAAAAAGAAGAAAATAAAGATCTTTTGGTGCGGGGGGCAAAATTAAATGGTCCCTGGAGATGTGGATTTTGGGACCATCTCCCGTGCATGCATGTAATAGAAGAATAGGAGGGGAGGAGGAGAAAGAGAGATGAGAGAAAGTGTGCAAATCAAACAACCAGGCCTAATATGTCCTAAGGTTGACTCCTTAAAGAAACCTAGGACTTCGGAACCCAATAAAGAAGAAATCAATAAGTGAACCTAGTTCCTTAAGATTACCTGGCTAGACTAAAAGAGGTGGATTGGGCCCAAGCATGTCCTAGGAAAATCACCTGGGGCTTGTGTAAACCTACACCTGTCATTTGACTTCCCTCTAAGTCTGTCGCCGCATGTTCAAAAGGAATTATGAATGCTTAGTAATTCTTAGATATTGGATGTCAAGCCTATGCTTTGGTGAAGTCCTTAAGTGGTCAAATGACTACTTGTTTTAATTTAGGCTTGGATGTCTAATTATTCACAGGAATGTGAAGGGCATTAATTGGGGTATTTCCCTATTATCTTAATTTTTTAAAGTGTGTGCAAATTGGAAGGATTGATTCCAATGCCAATTTCAGGTTGTCATACAATTTCTTTGTTGTTTTTCTACTTTTAGGATTTGATTTAGCTTAGTATCTTTTAGGGTTCTCTTTTTAAGCTTTCAAACAAGTTTGAGATCCATAATAAAAAAGAAATCAAGTTGTATAGGTGAATGTAGGTTTCCTTTTAAAAAATTGATCTCTAAAAATGAAAAGAAACCGTAATTGATTTGATCCTTAAACAAAAATGTTACTACTAGTGAATTGTTTCAGGATTTTCTTATTAAGTGGTGGTCCAAAAAAAGAAAAAGCACCACTACTAGAAGGTAAATCAAACAAGGATTCCAAAAAATATTTTTTGTGATTTTATGAATTTGTTTGATATTTTTTTAAGATTTTCTTTGTGCTGGTGTCAAAGTCCAGAAATGATATCCGTTGGTATTTTGGACTTTTTAGTACCACCACTGGCTGGCAAAAACTTTTGTGATTTTATATGTTGTGTAGAATTTTACAAGTATTCCAGAAAGTTAAATTTCAAAAAAGTTGGATAAGCAGAATATTTCCTAAAATTCGTGGATAGTAACAAACAATGAAATAAGAGGAGATGACCCCCCTGTGGTCCACGAATTTTTAAAACTTATTTACATGTCCAATTCCTTTGAAATTTAGAATAGATGCTAATAACTTGATTTGAAATTTTGGATGAAATTTCAAGATTTTAGGAGGCTTGTGGAGTTGTAAATTGATTTTATAAGTCCTGATAGAAGTCTAGACCCAAAAATTAGAACACCAACACTTAAGGTAGAGTGGTGTTAAATGATTCAAGCAACCAATAAGCTTTTAAAGACACCACTCTACTTCATTTAAATGTTTATGATCCTGAAAGCCTGATTAAAGTTTTTTTGGTAGTTTTTTTTAGAAAATGTGACAAGTTGTAAGGAACTAACTTGAAATTTGTTGGAGGGAAAGAGACTTTAAGCTCTCGCTTCCAAATTCCTGATTCCTTCTTGCAATGCTCTTGCACACAAGAAATGAAAGAAAGAAAAGGGGATGAGATCCACTTTTCAAGCAAGAGAATTAACTAAATGCAAAGCTATGCCTCCCTAGCAACAGCACCAAAAAGTGATGCGAAGAAAAGCATGGATTAAAATTAGGTTTTTTAAGTCGTTATAACAAGCCAATTCGCAATTGCTTTTACAATTTATAACCTAAATAGCGATGATATCTAGCGTCATCCAAGGAGGCAAGAATGCACTTTAAATACTCTCGCTTGACATTAGGGAAATCAGCTTTCTGTTTGGATTTTCAAATATAATATATTTTTTGAGTTTTGAAATAATGAGACGACAATGAAATAGAAAGTGATAAAAGGCTACACCAAACTTGCTAAAGCTTAAAACCTGAGAGACAAAATAATTCTCTTTTTAATCTCACCCAAGGTACGTGAAGACCTAGAGTAATTAGAGAGAGTGTGTGAATGCATTAAAGTAAAAAATAACAATTTAAATGAAAACAAGAATTTTAGATGAGGCAACTTTATAAATGGAGAAAAGTGTTTACAAAATTGCTAGTAGAGGAATGCTTGTACTAGTAGAATTCAAAATACAAAAATTGAAAAAGAAACACTAATCCTCTTATGATGATGGTGAAATAGAGAAGATCCTTGCTCCAACTACGGCTGCACCCGTAGTTGAAAAGGGCTTCTCCTTCTCCTTCCTTGAAATGCTCCTCCAAGTTGGTGAGATCCTTCTCCTAGCAAACCCTAGATAGGTGATTACGCAGCAATCATAGGTCTTAATTGACTTAAATTAGGCTAGGACTTAGCATAAGTTAGGGATATTCGTGCATGCATAAGCATTATCTGCATCTTTGCTGCTTTACTTTAGCTATGCATAAAATAATGTTATAATGTGCTGATTAGGTGCATTATGTTGATTGCAGGTAATAAGCTGATCAGAAGCTGGATCTGGAGCAAGATAAGGAATAATGGGTGTTGCAGCAGAGCTGGAGCAGAAGACCTAGATTAGATATAGGAATAATGATGTAAGGGAATCAAGGTTTGCTATTCTATTAAGTAGGAATAAAGTAGTAAAATGTGAAGAGCTTAGGTCCATCCTAGCCCTAGGATATTCTGGAGACTTCCCCCAAGCCTTAGCCACCCTTAGATTAGGTCACAGCACCCTAGGAAGGCCCAAAACCATAGTTCCAACCCTTATCTGGACATCCAGATAAGTCATAGGATGTCCAAAACCCTTAAACAACTCTCACACACCTCAAACCCACTTCTGCAGTGTTATTGGATGTCCAGACACTTTGTCAGATGTCCAATTTCTGCAGAATACCCAAAACAGAACCTAGAATTCCCCCTGTCTCAGATTGGACGTCCAAAACTGAAGTCTAGACTTCTGATTTTTGAGTATAAGTCATTTGATCATGTTTTTGGATGTCTAGAACTTGTCTCCAGTCCCTGTTTTGAGATTCAAGCCTTGATCTTGGATCTCTAACTCCCTAGACCTAATCCCAACCCCATAGGAACCTAAATTAAGGTGTCCTAACCCTAGTACATCACCTCTAGTCCTACCTAAGGACCTAATTAGGTCCTCACCAAACCCAATTGACTTAGATCAAAGTCAATTACCATCACCTAAGGCAATTGGACTCATTAAGTCCAATTGAGCTCAGATCTCAACCCACACAAGTCCAATTGGACTTAGTGAGTCGAATTGACCTAAACCCAACCCAATTGAGTTTCTTCACTCTCAATTAGGTTCACACTCATTCAATTAAACTTAGTTTAAGTTTAATTACAATTTCCCCTTAGCAATTAGGGTTTGCAACCCTAATTCCAGGCATACACCTACCCAAACCCCTTAGAACCTAACCTAGACCTCTTAGACACCTAGGGCATGACCACACACACACACACACACACACCCATTCACGCACACACACTCCTCTAGAGTTCTCTGGGACTCTCTTGGAGTGGCGCCAAGTCTTGGTTGCCAAATTTAGCAACCAAGAGGCATTCAATTCTTAGATCCGCAAATGGTTGATCTAAGAAACCACCTCTCTCTCTCTTGGATGGCCACTCTTGGACTCTCTCTAGAGAGTTCCACACTTCTCTAGAGAGACTCCCTTAGGCCTATAAAAAGACCTAAGGGGTGGCCATTTGCACCCATCCACTCTTGGCCATACATGCTTGGCTCCATTCACATCCACCTCCACTTAGGCTAGCCACTACCATCTCCACTCCACCTCCATGAGTTGAGCACCACCATGAAGGACACCACCTCCACGCCAGGATACTGGATCACTCCTCCAACCTCTCTTTAAGGGCTAGCCTAAGCTCCATTAGCTGCCCCTCATTCTCCTCTAAACCACTCCAAGGCCATCAGAGCCCACCTCCGAATGCCCTCACTTTCTGATAGACTAGTAGCTAGCTCTTTACATTTACTGCTTCTATTTACTGCTCAGTAGTGTAGTCCTTATTCTCCCCCAGTGACGCATGCAAAATTCCCCCGTAGATTCCTGTATGTGATCGTTTTCTAGTAGCTAGATTTACATTTTCAAGCATTTCTGTACAAGCTTTCCTCTACATTTCATGTTGCAAACACTTCTCTGAATGAATGAATAAAAGATACATTTTTATATATATCTCCATGTTTGAAATTACCATGAGCTTATTGGTTACCATCTTTTCTGCATGATTCAAGTTGCCTATTTTTCACTTATATATTTCACAATTAGCATGTTGGTTCCAAAAAATATAGAAAATCTAACTATAGATGCATTTTCTATAAACAGCCACCACCTCACTAGAATTGTGTGCACCGAAACTCACACTTTCACCTTTGTGATCTATTTAACACATGCGCACGTAATCAGGGTTCATAATAGAAGTGGCGAAATCTTAATCCCCAGACTGGAAACTGGCGTGTGATTTTAAACAAAGTAGAGAGATAAAAGATTGAATTCAGAATTAAAATAAATGCCTCCCAGAGATGAATGACTGGGACTCAAAGTCTCGTTATCTTTAGGAAATATGTTTGTTTGATCGTATTGCGCAGTATACTATGATGCTTTTCCTATTAGAACATGCTTTACGGACACAACAAATGGTGTCGTTGCCGGTGAAGCAATGCCATTTTCTTTGATTTTGATCTTTTAACCCATCATTGACAAATTTGCCTCTACTTTGTTTTTGGATGTGCAGGAAAAATAAGAAAAAGAACGGGATCTACACACACGAGCGTGGAAAAGAAATCTAGGTGCACATCATCTTCTCTTAGATTAGGTTTTCTTTTGAACCCTAGGATTAGATTTGTTTCTAGCAATTTCTTTTGAAAAAAAAAACTTATTCATTTTCGTGAAAAAAAAAATCAAACAAAAAATTCAAAAAAAATCTAGGTTAGGTTTCTTTTTGAATCCTAGGAAGTTTGAAAAAAGCAAATATATATATGTATTTGAAATCCCTTAAAATTTTTTTTTTGAAAAAAAAAGAGAAAAAAAAAGTGCAAAAGTTTTTTTAAAAAAAAAAGCATTTTTGGTGGAAAGCTTAGATTTCAAACCCGAAACCCTCTTCAAAAGCTTTTCCACCAATTTCTGATTTTCGGTCAGATTTCAAGTCTGAATTAAAAATTCGATTGGCGAAAAACTAGTGAGTGAAAAAGTCTGAAATTCAAGAAAAACCTTCACTTTCAAACCATATTTCAAGCGGCACCATTATTTTGAAAAAGTTCTAAGTACAAAATTTTTAAAAATTCGTGAAGTGCAAGGGGGTCAGACTGACCCAGATTTGAGATTTTTCAAATTTCAAAAAGCAATTTCGAGCAATCTGCGAATTAGTTTTGGCTACAAATGGTGTGGTTTGAAAGCTGATCTCATTGGCTTTATTTTCCATATTTTTTCCAAATTTTTGAAGGTCAATTGTTACTTTTTCAAAGCGAAAAACCGACCAGGGGTCAAAATTCCAGATCTAACCCTCTGACATTCAAAAATCTCTAAAACTTCGGTTGAAAATGTAAAAATTCCAAAAAAATATTATCTAAGAGATAAATGAAAACGGAATCTACTCACTGAATTTCATGTTAATTGGATTCCAATTATTGTCAGAGAACAAATTTTATATCTATGGTTTGCTTAAATAGAACAAAACCTTAGAAGTGCATGAACCTTAGGGTAAATCTTTAGGGTTACAATTTAGAGACCACACTTGGGTTAACCTAGACTTATTCAAGTCTAGCACTTAGCTGGTGAGCTTGGTCACCTTGTGGGCCACTCACCAAAAGAAAACCCCAACTGAAGAAAATAGGCTAAAATAAATTTTAGAACACGAAATAAAACCAAAATTCGTTGTTGTACTACTGGGTGTTTTCAACCTCTTGGCTGGGTTAGCCAAGAGGCGGGAATCATTTTCAATCAGTTGTATAATGAAGTTTCTTCAAGAATTAAAACCTAAAACGAAAAATCTGATCATCTGATTCATAAGGAACATTTGATTGATAGGGCCTTAGCCTTGTCTAGCTTGGCTACACCAACTCAGGGGTTGGGTGGTGTATGCGAGGAAGGAGGTCACTTAGACCTCACTTGGTTGGACCTTGGGAGCCACTCCAAAGGAGGTGAGTCACCTCGCCAGGATGGACTTCTCCCCCCACTTCTTCAACTCCTATAGCCGCAATGGTTAATGATGGACCTGGACTTAGACCAGGTCCGAATATTGAGAATCTGGACCCGATTGCTTGTCTAGAAGCCCGGGTGGTCGAATCTGAGGAGCAGCATCATCAGAGCATGGATCACATTTTGACGGTGCTTTACAAGATGCAGCACCCTCCGCGAGAACAACTGTGGGATTTCTACGACCCAGCTGCACAAATCATTGCACCATTAGTCAGAATTCCCATAGGCGGAGATGCGTTTGAGCTCAAGCCCAATGCAATTGGGTTGATCAGCATGCACTTCTATGGGAACTCAAGCGAAGATCCATTCCAACACTTGGAGGACTTGCATCGACTCGCAGAAATGGTTCGACCCAGGAATATCGATCTTAGGATTGTTCTAATGAAGCTCTTCCCATTTTCTTTGAGGGACAAAGCTTCATACTAGTTCAAGACCATTGGGAAGCCAATTGGAACCTGGCTGGAATTACGACGTGAATTCTTGCAAAAGTTCTTCCCAATCGGTCGAACAAACACGATGCGGCACGCGATCATGACTTTCTCCCAAGGAGTTGGGGAGAAGTTGCATGAAGCCTGGGACAGATTTCACGACCTTCTTCAGAAATGGCTGCACCATGGTATACCTAGATGGCACCTAGCTCAGATCTTTCAGCATGGGCTAGATGGCACACATCAGTATCTGGCTGATGCATCTAGTGGCGAGAATTTCCTCACAAAAGAGGAGAACAATGCTTTTGAGTTGTTCGAATCTTTGGCGGAGAACTCGATGAATGTTGCATCCATGAACCAGTTCCAACAGCCTAGTCAGTAGCGAGGCGGTGTCCACGAGGCTTACACCGAGTCTATCCGAGCTGACATGGATATCATCGTCAAGCAGCAGGATAGAATAAACCTGATTTAGAAGAAGATTGACCAGATTAGTCAGGGTCAATCTGACCTGAACTCTACCACTTCAAGACCCTCCTATGCACCCCGAGCCCCTCCTGCTCAAGTTAATCTACTCACTCGGGATGCATCTTCTACTTATTTACGAGATCTCGCATATCAGGATCCCGTAAACAATCCAGATCTGGCACCTTACGACCAGAGTTACGCACCACCCACATATTACAATGCGTATCCCCATGATGGATATACATCTCAGACGTCTTCAACCTACGAGGACGTCAGTGATATCTAAGGATACGGGTGCAATAACCCGTATTCGGAGACGTATAACCCTGGTTGGCACCAGCATCTGAACTTCTCTTGATCTGGTAATTCACAGAGACCACATTATGATCCACACTACCAGACCAGGGAATACAAGAATGCGCAAAGCATGTACCCTAGGCAGTAGCCATTCCTGCATCAGCAGCAACCCCACTCTTTATACTAGCCGCTGCACCAAGCTGCCAGTTACCCTCCAAAGCAGGCTGACCCTTTGGAGGCACTAAAAGAGGAGCTGTAAGAATTGATGAGGAAATCTACACAGGATAGCTTGCAGATAATTAAGGCGATGGCTGACCAGATACAGACTATACAGGACACACCAAACCAGCTGTTGCAGGAGCATAGGACTTAGGGAGTGTTGGCGTGGCTTGATCATGTTTTAATTGTCAATTACGTCGTAGTATAGGTGACCAAGCTTTGTTAACAAATAAGAATTTATTACTCGAAAACATAAGTATCCGAGGGTGAACACAGGGAGAAAATGGAATCTATTCACTACTCTCAATAATGTAATTAAGCACTTAAATACTCAAAACTTAATTTAGAATATATATGCATGAGTTTAAAAGTTAATTGTGGCAAAAATAGAGAAATTGGACTAAAAAGATGTTTTCTCCTGCCTGCTTCTTGTTCTTCTTCTTTTGACTTCTGACTTTCCTCTGTTCTTCTTTTCTTCTTTGGCCATGTGCTTCTTCCTTATTTCTTCTCTGTAGCTCCTTTCTCTGCTCTTGCCCTTCTTCTTCTTTCCTCTGCCTTGCCTCTCTTCTGCAGTTTCTTTCTCTTTCTTTTCTCTGCGGGTCTTCTTCTTCTTCTTCTTTCCTTGGCTCTGCTTCCCTTGGCTTCAACTTTTCTTTTTCTTTTGCTTGTCTTTCCCTTTCTTTATTTCTTCTTTTCCTTCTTCAGTTCCTCTTCTCTTTGGCTTCGCCTCTTCCCTCTGCCTTGCCTTTCCTTCTCCTTTTCCTCTGCGAAGCTTCCTTCTTTAGCCTTCCTTCCTTCTTCTTCTCCTTCGCTTGCAGCAGCTAGCGTCCTCTTCCTGCACAAGCACCACTGACTAATCGACTTTCCGCTGTGCGTTGTAGTATTTAAGTGGTGGAAAAATCAACTAATAAAATAAAAATAAAAATAACCACTCATAGAAGAGCGGGTCGTGTTCATAGGGAGGCAATTATGCAATAAACTCACAATTATTTTATATTCTTTCGGTAAAGTGTGAAATCTCTTCAAAACTGACATAAAATGCGATGGAAAGTAGATTCACAATAACTTAAAAAGATAAAGGTATATGTACAATTTTCCCTCATTGAAATCTTCAATAAATATATGATGATTTTATGTAATTTTCACTTGACATATACTAGAGAAAATTAGTGTACAGGTTAAGCCCAAAACCAATCTTGAAATAGTAGGATATCAATAACGTTCAATTATCAGAAAATATGAGTGTGCATGCGTAATTTTGCCACAATAAAATAATAATAAATAAAAATCAAATTCTGGTGGTAATGGCAGTGAATGTAAATTTTAATATCAAAGGAAATAGAGCATTTGCTCCCTCTCCTCACGAGAGAGAGAGAGCACTGGCAGGTTGTGGACGGGCTAGGGAGGTCGGCGAGGATGAGGGCTATCTGATGGAGGCTGCGGCGTCGACGGAAATGGCTGGAGGTGGCCGGCCGGCGGAGAGAAAGCTACAGTCGGAGGAGGTTGATGCTTGAAAGAGGAGGCGCTGGAAGGGAGGTGGGCGCACGCCTGCAGCTGAAAGCGAGCAATGGAGATGCTGCAGTGCGGTGCAGTGCCTATGGGGGTTGAAGGCACTGGAGAGGGTGTTGGAAGGGAGGTGGGCGTGCACCTGCAGGCGTGGGTGGCGGTGCGGAGCGGCACTTGCGGGCGTGTGGGCGAGAGGGTGCGCGCCTGTAGGATCTGCAGGTAGGAAAGAGGAGGCGTTGGAAGGGATGTGGGCGCGCGCCTGCCACTGAAAGCGGGCGGTGAAGATGCTGCGGTGTGGTGCAGCGCCTACGGGGGTTGAAGGCACTGGCGGGGCAAGCGAAGCGGGCGCACCTGCAGTGAAGGGGCGCGGGCTTGGCAGTGGTGGAGGCGGGCGCTGATCGGCGAGGGCGGTGCCTGCAGGAGGGGGTGCTATGGTGTGCGCGGTGCTAGCGCCTGCAGGAGGGCTGGAACAAGGAGAGGTGAGGGCGCGAGCGGTGCTTGCACCTATAGGAGGAGGGTTGTGGTGCGCTTGGTGCTGGAGATGGGCACTTGGTGGTGTGCCTGAAGGTGGTGGAGGCTGAGGTGCACGGTTGCGGTGTAGGCTGCGGAGATGCTTGCTAGGAAGCGACTGCAGGCTTGGTGGCGTGAGCGCCTACAACATTGAAGGGGCTCTTCATCCACAGTGCACGCTGGAGTTGTTCCCTCTCTCTCTGGATCCTCTCTCTCCTTTCTCCGCCTCTTCTTTTAACTCCTCTCCTTTGCGCATGCGTGAGTTAAGGGATTTTCAAATCCCTTAACTATTTCTGGCCGGTGGCTGTTGAGGGTGCTCGGAGGATGGGGAAAAGAATAGCCGCCGGTTATTTGAAAGGGTAATTTACCCTTTCCTCTTCATTCTTTTGCCAGTTATTTTTCCTGTACATAAAAAGAACATATTAAGTTATAGAATAGATGTAAACCTAAATCATGATGCATGCAAACATTCTATAACTTAATATAGTTATTGACAAACCTAAAAGATACAATTAAAGTTACTTAGGCGTAATATTAGTCCATTAAAATGGACTCATCAAATACCCCCATGCCTAAGATTTGCTAGTCCCTAGCAAAAATAATAGAAGTAATCAGAAGATTTCTTCTTTTATTTTACTTCAAAACTTTAGAATTCCAGACAAATGTGAAGTGCTGATAGCGTAGGTAATAGATCCAAGTGAAAAAGCCAATTCGCATTAGGAGTTCGTACTTCACCCTTGGTAAATATTTCTGCCGGGATAGGAAACTACTTCCCTCAGGGATAAAGCAAACGATAATCTGTAATTTGACCCTGACGTTTGGCCTAGGTAGGAGATATCGAGTTGAATGGATTTGTATTTGGTAGCACACACTCATCTGGTGCCACAAATAGTCTAGTACTGCAGACTCTAGATCTCTAGACTATTAGATAAGTCAACTTTGAGAGAGGCTACACCATTGTACTCTCTTGATGTTCCTGGGCACTCCCTCTTTTCTTTCTTTCTGAGATCACCAATCTCGCCAGATTAAGAAATTGTACTCACTATTTGGTGGCCTCACATGGCATACATATTTCAATTAATGTCCTAATAACTCTACAACTAAGTTAGAGTCCTCAACCAGTATTCGGGCGATCAGAAATACTATAAAGTAGGTATGGGTCATATTTGGTGGAATGCGATAGGTGTTCTGTTGCCTCAGAAACAGTGTTACATTATAACTTGGACCCTTTTTTTCTTTTTTTTGTAATATAAATATTTCTTGTTTTTCTGTTTCTTCTTTTTCTTTTTCTTCTTCTTTTCTTTTCTCTCTTTTTTTTTTCTTTTTTTTTATATAATATAAATCAACATAATACGACACAAACTTTTATGAGGCATTATTTGGGATGATGATGGTCAAGAGGATATTGTGTGGCTTATTTGGTGGAAGTGCCTATTCTTGGCACTGGGAAGAAATGATAGGACAGGCGTATTTCTGACCTTTGACACTATTACCCTCCTTCAGCCGAGGACTCTATGAAGGACGGCCGTAACCATCCACCATAGTTATAGCTTTATTAAGACTCAATCTCTGTGTATCTGCCTTATTTGGTGACTCTCGGGACTTCATACAGAGTACGCACACAGGAACAGAGAGTGAAAAACTATGCCTAACTCTGAAGTATCATCATCTAATTGTCCAAAACATAAGAGTCCTTGCACTAGACTCAGCGCACCAGTAATCTCTCTACTTTCTTCTCACAAATATGAGGTGGATCTACTAGAAGATAGTATGCCTGACTCCCTATGAACTGTCCAAGGGTTTAGTAGACCACAAATGCTTATTGGTTTTCTTCAAGGATCTATTACCAAGTTTACGTGCACGTGAAATAAATGTCCTGGATTCTAAACTTAAGAAATAATTTTAAGAAGAAAAACCTCCAATGACAAAGGTATTCTGCTAGGGACTAACCCATTCAACTCAAGAAAAGAGAACTTATATATATATATGTATGCAAATATTTACAAATGCTATAAGCATTCTCAGGTTATACCACCGCATGCCTGAGACTGACAATGTCCTCATTGGAAAAATACAGACATAGAAGAATATCACCTGAGGAGGAGAGTAGGAGGCGCTAAGGCTCCTCAAGCTGAAATGCATCCAAAACCTGGCCATCTGAAAGAGTAATATACGGTTTAAGTAGCTGGCCATTTACTTTAAAGTTCGCACCTGAAATAAGGTTCCTAATCTCTACAGCTCTATGATGGAAATTATTGATAACAACGTATGGCCCATCCCAGCGGGACTTGAGCTTTCCAAGAAATAATTTAAGTCTAGAATTGAAAAGCCAGACCCACTGGTTGGGCTCAAAAGTATTTTTAATTATGTGCTTGTCATGGAAGATTTTTGTACGTTGCTTGTAAGCTTGAGAGGTTTCATAAGCTTCATTACGAAGCTCGTCAAGCTCACTTAATTCTAACATACGTGCTTTTCCCGCTTTATCCAGATTCAAGTTAACGTTTTTAATAGCCCAATAAGCTTTATGTTGGATTTCAACGGGAAGGTGGCATGCTTTTTTGTAGACAAGATGGAAAGGAGACATGCCCAAGGGAGTCTTATATGCAGTTCTGTAGGCCCAAAGAGCATCATTTAGTTTTTTAGACCAATCCTTCCGATCAGGCCTGACAGTTTTTTCTAAAATTTGCTTAATCTCCTTATTGGACACTTCAACTTGTCCACTCGTTTGGGGATGATAAGGTGTGGCTATCATGTGGTTGACTCCCAAATTTTGGAGTAGTCTTGTGAAGTGTACATTCTTAAAGTGAGGTCCTCCATCACTTATGATTGTCCTTGGTCACCCATACCGAGAAATGATATTAGCCTTAACAAAGCCCAAGACCATGGAATGGTCATTGGTTTGCGTGGGTATGGCTTCTATCCATTTTGATACATAGTCAACAGCCACAAGGATGTATTCATATCCGAAGGACACAGGAAAGGGACCCATGAAGTCAATGCCCCAAATATGAAAGATTTCAATAGGGAGGATAGGTTGTTGGGGCATCTCATCCCTTTTTCCAATGGTTCCCGTCTGCTGGCAACGTAGACATGCACCCACATATGTATGTGCATCTCGGAATAATGTGGGCCACCAAAAACCAGACTAAAGAACCTTATGGGTAGTTTTCTTCCCACTAAAATGTCCCCCACAGTGGAGGTCATGGTAGAAACTCAGAACACTTCTTTGTTCTTCATCAGGGACAGAATGACGAAACAGCTGGTCAGGGCCTATTCTAAAAAGCTCAGGTTCCTCCCAGTGATAAAATTTAGCGTTGGCGAGAAACCTGTCTCGCTTCTGCTTGTCCCACATACTGGGGGTAATGCCCGTGACCAGATAGTTCACTATGTCAGCGAACCAAGGAGTTTTAGCTTCCACGGCCATTAGAGACTCATCAGGGAAAGTCTCTCGAATACCGCCAGTAGGGTTTGATGCCTCAATAGGGATCTTAGACAAACAGTCTGCTACCACATTCTCAACTCCTTTCTTGTCTTTAATTTCCAGGTCAAATTCTTGAAGTAGCAGAATCCAACGAATTAGGTGAGGTTTGGTGTCCTTTTTAGCCAGAAGATGCTTAAGGGCTGAATGATCAGTGAACACCACAACCTTGGATCCCAAAATATAAGATCGAAACTTTTTCAAAGCAAATACTACAGCAAGTAATTCCTTTTCAGTGACCATGTAGTTTTGTTGAGGATCCATAAGGGTCTTACTGGCATAATGTAGCATATGAGGTTTACCATCAACCCTTTGACCTAAGACTGCTCCCACTACAAAATCAGAAGCATCGCACATAAGCTCAAACGGGAGAGTCCAATCTGGTGCTTGGAGAATCGATGCGGTAATGAGGGCTTTCTTCAAAACTTGGAAAGCCTCGCCACATCTATCATCAAAATTGAAGGAGACATCCTTCGCTAACAGGTCGCAGAGTGGCTTAGAGATTTTACTGAAATCTCTAATGAAGCGCCTATAAAATCCAACATGGCCAAGGAAAGATCTAACCCGACGAACATTGGTGGGCAATGGAAGCTTAGAGATGGAATCGATTTTTGCGGTGTCCACCTCTAATCCTCTCTCAGAAACTATATGCCCTAACACAATGCCCTGTTGGACCATAAAGTAGCTTTTCTCCCAGCTAAGCACCAGCTTTGCCTCTTCGCAACAGGTTAAGACTTTATCAAGGGGTGAAAGGCATAGGTCAAATGATGAGCCATAAATGGAGAAGTCATCCATGAAAATTTCAACAAACTCGTCAATCATATCAGAAAAGATAGCCATCATACAACGTAGGAAAGTGGCAGGAGCATTACATAACCCAAATGGCATTTGGCAGAACGCAAAAGTACCATATGGACTCGTGAAGGTGGTATGCTCCTGATCATCAGGAAGAATGGCTATCTGATTGTACCCAGAGTACCCGTCAAGAAAACAAAAGTACTTGTTCCCTGCCAATCGTTCTAGAATTTGATCGATAAATGGTAAGGGGAAATGGTTTTTCTAGGTAGTCATGTTTAAATGACGGTAATCAATGCAGACCCTCCAACCAGTTGAGGGTCTAGTGGTCACTAGTTCTCCTTGGTCATTCTCCTCCACAGTGATTCCTACCTTTTTCGAAACTACGTGAATAGGACTTACCCATTTACTATCTGAAATGGGATAGATAATCCCTGCATCCAGCCATTTCAGAATCTCCTTTTTAACAACCTCACGCATATTTGGATTGAGCCTTCTCTGCATATCTTGGAAAGGCTTCACGGACTCATCCGTGTATATATGATGCATGCAAAGAGAGGGATCAACACCCTTAATATCAGCAATTGTCCAGGAAATTGCTTCCTTGTTCCTTTGTAAACACTCAAGCAGAGCTCCCTCCTGCAATTCAGATAATGCAGACGAGATAATAATGGGGAACATGTTATTAGGGCCAAGGAAAGCATATTTCAATGTGCTTGGGAGGGGTTTCAACTCCAATTCAGGAGCCTTTTGGATTGAGGGTTTTAGTTGAGATGTCCCTGCCTCAGGCAGTGGATCTACCTTCACAGTCCAGGGTGGGGACAGAGACTCAATGTGTATCCCTAGCAACTCTTCTAGTTCGGGCATTTTCCTTTCAGTATCTTTAATAATCGAGGGATGGTCCTGAGATATGACCTTCTGAAGGGGATCTCTACATAAGAGTGCTGGAGTAGTCTCTTCAATTATTTCATCAACGACCTCAATCTGAGAACAATCTTCAAATCTGGGTTGCTTGCAAGTATCAAAAACATTCAATTGGATCTTCTTGTTCCCAAAGCCCATTTTATGTGCCCCAGATCTACAATTTATAGAGGCATTGGCTATGGCCAAGAAGGGGAGTCCCAGAATAATGGACGGCTTTGTGGCCTTATTAGATGGGTCAGTATCAAGTACCAGAAAGTCAACGGGGAAGAAGAAATCCTCCACTCTCACAAGGACATCTTCCAACAATCCTCGCGGTGTCTTAAGTGATCTATCTGCAACCTGGAGGATTACTGGACTAGGCTTTAGCTTTCCTCCTCCCAAAAGGTCATAGACAGAGCTTGGTAGAATGTTTGCCTCCGCACCCAGATCGAGCAGAGCCTTGTCAATGTGTTGGTTACCTATAACCACTAAAATATATGGGGCCCCTGGGTCTTTCATTTTGGGGGGTGTTCCATGCAGAAGAACCGAGCTAACATGGTCAGGTAGGATGAGCTTGGTTTGGACCTGTTTCCTAGATTGGTGCTTTTGGGTGCACAGGTCCTTCAAAAACTTGGCATAGGACGGAATCTATTTAATTGCTTCCAACAGAGGCAAGTTAATCTAGACTTGCCTAAAAGTATCCATAATCTCTTCCTTCCTATCCTTGGCTCCATATGAGCCAACAGAATATTCCCAAGGAGCAGATAGGCGCTCTGGATAGGGCACCCTCGGCTTCTGGGTAGAGGGGCCGTCATGGCGGGAAAAGGGTGGTGGAAGGACGACATCCTCATTGTGGGTGATTTTGTGTAAGGGAGAGTGGTGTGGCTCTTCCTCGGGTGAGATGGAAGTTGGGTCAAGTGTGGAAGGGGAATTCTGAGATGTAACCATAGGAGTGTTATCAGGCTTGTCAATCTTTTTTCCACTCCTCAACATGGTCACTACTTGGGCGTGCTCCCTGAATACAACCCCCTTGCCCTTAGGGTTCTCCTCAGAAGAGCTAGGCAGCTTCCTCAGATCACATTGCCTAACTGCCTCAGTAAGATGACTATTGGGAGAAATCGTAGCTCACATTTTTGATAAAAGCATCGTAGTATAGTTGCGAAATACGATCCAACAAAGATATTGTTTTGTAAAAATAACGAGACTGAGTCCCGGTCGTTCGTCTCTGGGATGCGTTGCTTTTACTTTTGAAATCGATCTTATCCAGCTCTACTTTATTTAGAATCGCATATTGGTTTGTGATTATTACATATTAAAGTACGAAATGCTTAGTTACAGAATGGATAGACAATTAAGACAAGCAACATGAATCACGCAAATATGATAGCAATCAATACGCTCATTGTGATTTCATAACATGGAGACAGATATATATATATATATATATAACATTTTATTTATTCATTCAGTGAGAGTTGTTTACAACAAAACTATAGATGAAAGCTTATACATAAATGCTTGAAATGGAAATCTAGCTACCAGAAAATGACTGCATACAAGAATCAATGAGGGGATTTCGCATGCATCATTGGGGGAGAAGTTAATACTACGCTACTAAGCAGTAATAAAAGCAGTAAATATACGAAAAGCTAAGCTACTAATCAAGCAGAAGGAAGGGCATTCGGAGGTGGTCTCCGATGGCCTTTGAGTGGCTAAGAGAAGGAGGGGCGGCTAATGGAGCTTAGGCCGACTCTTGGAGAGAGGTTGGGGAGCTGATCCAGCTTCCTGGCATGGAGATGGTGGCCTCCATGATGGTGCTCTACTCGTGGAGGTGGAGTGGAGATGGAAGTGGCTAGCCTAAGTGAAATGGATGCCAAGGAAGTGAATGGGAGCAAATGGCCACCCATTGGGTCTTTTTATAGACCTAAGGGAAGCTCTCTAGAGAATTATGGAATTCTCTAGAGAGGCCTATGGTGGGAGCTCGTGGGAGAGTGAGAAAGAGAGGGTGGATGGTGGTTTTTAGATCCACTAAATGTGGATCTAAAAATTGAATGGCTCTTGGTTGCTATTTTTGGAAACCAAGGCAACCACACATGGTAGAGAGTTCTAAAGAACTCTGGGCTAGGTATTTTAGTGTGGATGGTGTGTGTGGGTGTGTGTGGGTGTGTGTGGGTGGAAACTTAGGTGGCTAGGTTGATTAGGTTAGGTTCTAGTGGGTTTAGGTCAAGGTATGTCTCAAATTAGGGTTATAAACCCTAATTCACTAAAGTAAAGTGCAATTAAACTTAATACAAGTTTAATTGGGTGTTTGAAAATTTAATTTAGAGTAAAACAACTCAATTAATTTAGCTCTAGGTTAATTGGACTCTCACTGAGTCCAATTGGATAGTGTGTGTTGAGATCAGGGCTCAATTGGACTCAATGAGTCCAATTAAATAGGCTGATGGAATTGACTAAGATCCAAGGTTTATTGAGGACCTAATTAGGTCCTTAGGGAGGTCTAGAGGTGATGTACTAGGGTTAGGGCACCTTAATTTAGGTTCCTAAGGGGTTGGAATTGAATTTAGGGACTTAGATATCCAAGATCAAGGCGTAAATCTCAAAACAGGAATTGGAGAGCAGTATCAGACGTCTAATAATAGAATCAGACGTCTTATACTCAAAAAATCAAAAGTCCAGACTTGTTGTCTGGACATCCAATCAGAGTCAGGAAGGATTTCGGGTTCTATTTTGGGTATTTTGCAGAAATTGGACGTCTGACAAAGTGTCTGGATGTCCAATAACACTGTAGAAGTGGGTTTGAAGTGTGCAGGAGTTGGCTAAGGGTCCTCAACATCCTAAAACTTATCTGGACGTCCAGAGAAGGGTTCGAACTAGGGTTTTAGGGCTTCCTAAGGTGCGGTGACCTAATCTAAGGGTGGCTAAGGCTTGGGGAAGTTTCTAGGCTATCCTAGGGCTATGATGGACCTAAGCTCTTCACATTTCCCTGCTTTATTTCTACTTAATAGAATAGAAAACCTTTAACCCCCTTACATTATTATTCCTACATCTAAACTAGGCCTTCTGCTCCAGCTCTACTGCAACTCCCGTTATTCCTGATGCAACTTCAGATCCAGCTCCTGATCAACTTGTTCCCTACAATTGACATAATATACTTAATCAGCGCATTATAACATTATTTTATGCATAGCTAAAGTAAAGCAATAAAGACGCAAATAATGCATATGCGTGCATGAATTTTCCTAACTTTTGCTAAGTCCTAGCTTAATCTAGGTCAATTAAGACCTATGATTGCTGTGCAATCATACCCCCATGCCTAAATCTTGCTAGTCCATAGCAAATGCAAGACTAAATTATTTATAGCAACGGTCCCTAGGGGACTGATTATTTTATCAAGTGTATGCATAGAGATTTTTCTCCTTTTTGTTTTCATCCTATGCTCTAGAAATCTAGACGATCGTGAAAGTGCGGCTATGTAGCTTTTGCAACGGATTCGAGTGAAAACTAATACACCTCTTAAGCCTGTACTTGACCCCTAGTAGAAATTCTAGTGGGATAGGAGGACTTCTTCCCTCGAGGTATTCAAAATATTCTATGAATTTCACCCCGGCTTTAGGCTTAGGTAGAGAATCTCTGAGGGAAAGGATTATATATTTGGTGGCTCATTCTCACTTGGTGAGACATAGAGACTAGTACTACAGAGTCCATATTCCCGGATTACTGAGTAACTCAACTTAGAGAAAGATGAGAAAAACTATGCACTCCTTGATTCCTTTGTATTCATTCTCTCTTACTCTTTTTCTTAGAGCTCACTATCTCACTAGATTCATACATATGATTTGTATTTGGTAGTCTCATTAGGCATTAACACTTTAATGTAGTTCACATAACCCTAACACTAAGTCGGAATTCCTTAGCCAGTATTTGGGCAGTCAGAAACACAAGAAAAATAGGTTGAGGCCATATTTGGTGGTATTACCTCGATGAAATAAACACTAAATATTCATTCTTTTTTTTTTCTTTGCTTTTTCTTCTTTTTCTAAGTTTTTTTTTTCAATTTTTCTTTCTTTTCATCATTTTTTTTTTCATTTCAATTTTTTTTTCATTTATTTTCAGCATAACACAACTGGCATGCATCCATGAACTTTATTGAGGAGGCATTATTAGGGATTGGTGGTACTCAAGAGACATGGGGTAGCTTATTTGGTGGAAGTGCCTACTCACGACACTGGGAGAGATGGATAGGACGGTGTATTTCTGACCTTGACATCGATACCCTCCTTCAGCTGAGGATTCCGTAAAGAATGGTCGTAACCATCCACCTTAGCCTTAGTTTTATGAAAACTTGCTCTCCGCATATTTTCCTTGTTTGGTGGCTCTCAGTATTTTGCACATAAATGCATACGCAGGAACCGAGAGTGGAAACTATGCCTAATCTCTGAGTATCATCACCTAATTATCTAGGATTCCAGATTCCTTGCACTAATCTTAGAGCACTAGTACACTCTACTCTCATCTCACACTATTTGGTGGATTTTTGGAAGAAAATTAGCCTGACTCCCAAAACACTATCCAAGGGTTCAGGAAAAGAAGAACTGCTTCTTCTTGACAGACTGAAGACATTTATCAGCCTTCACCGTGAATCCATTGCAAATTCTACGTGTGTGTGAAAAGTTGTACTGGATTCTAGATTATAGGAATCAACTAAAGGATAAAATCCCTAATGCATTCTCTTAATAAAATAATCTTATTCATGAATGCGATATGTATATATGCTATAGAGATGTAACCTCGCATAATTTGTACTTCGTGAATTTCCCGTATCAGGTTACAATTAGCTTGACCCTAAATTTAGAACAAAAGGTGAGCGGGTGAGTCAGAGGTGGCTATTGCGAACGATTTCTAGTTGCAATGCGAGCACTGGAGGTGGAGTTGGTTCTTCTTTTATTTAAGGTCCTAAAGTACATCTTACATGTAGCTCCGAGGTTTTCCTAAGCATTGGCATAAAATTTTTTCAGTTTTTTTGTATCTACCTCCCCATGCCTAAGTTCTTGCATGTCCTCATGCATGAATGTAAAAGAAAATAAATACTGCAGGGAGAGAATGGGTAGAAATCACCTGTAATTGCTCCTGAAATTATATCCAGCTCCGGCCAACATGTCAGCATGCACTATGCAAAGGAAATATGCTAAAGGAAAAATATTCTATGTATAAAAATGGTTATATATAAATGATGGTGGAATGTGGGGCGAATGGTATCTATACGTGCTGAGTTTAACGCCTCCATCTGGGCGAGCACTCAATCACACGTCCTCACTAATATTAATAGTCTCGTCAGGTGGAGGAGGTTCCTGGGCCAAAAATGGCTTGAGGCGCTGGCCGTTTACCGTGAATATATGCCCAGATTTTAGGTCCTTGATCTGGATTGCCCCATTAGGGTATGGCTGCATCACAACATACGGGCCAATCCACTTGGACTTGAGCTTCCCTGCGAACAGTTTCGGCCGTGAATCAAATAACCAGACTCGTTGGTTGGGCGTGAATACTTTCCTCTGGATGTGGCGGTCGTGAAAGGCCTTGGTCTTGTCCTTGTATATTAATACATTCTCATAGGCCTCGCACCGGATTTCTTCTAATTCACTGAGCTGGAGTTTCCATTCTCGACCTCCTGCATCGAGGTTGAGGTTGCATTTTCACATCGCCGAAAAGGCGCGGTGTTCCAGCTCTACAGGAAGGTGACAGGCCTTGTCATATACCATGCGATATGGTGACATTCCGAGTGGGGCCTTGTATGCGGTCTGGTATGCCCAGAGTGCATTGATTAATTTGTCGGACCAGTCCTTCCTGTCTGGTCTAACCATCTTCTGGAGAATCAGCTTGATTTGACTGTTAGACACTTTAGCCTACCCATTAGTCTGCGGGTGATACGGGGTGGCTATGCAGTGATGTACCCCATATTTCTTTAACGAAGACCTGAAATGGGCGTGGATGAAGTGGCTTCCCCCGTCGCTAATCAAAGCATGGGGTATTCTGAATCTCACGAAAATATTTCCTGTACGAAAGAAATGATGGTCTTGTGGTCAGCCCATCTCGCCAAGATGGCCTCGACCCACTTCGAGACATAATCAACAGCTACCAATATGTACTCGAAGCCATGCGAGTTCGGAAAAGGGCCCATAAAATCGATGCCCTCGACGTCGAACACTTCTACGACCATGATGGGTTGGAGTGGCATCTTGTCTCTCTTGGTCATAGAACCGATCGACTGACATCGTTTGCAGCGTTGGGCATAATCGTGTGTATCTCTGAAGATGGTTGGCCAGAAAAATCCCGACTGTAAAATTTTTGCAACGGTTTTCCGTCCTAAGAAACGGCCACCACACGCACTATTGTAGCAGAAAGATAACACACTGGGGATCTCAAAGTCTAGGATGCATCTGCGAATAATCTGATCCGCTCCAATGTGGAAGAGCAGTGGGTCATCCCAGAGATAGTATTTAGCTTTTGCAATGAATTTGATTTTCTGGTTTTTGGATAGGTTCACGGGAATTTTTCCTGCAGCAAGGTAGTTTGCGAAATCTGCATACCAGGGGAACTCAACAGAATGAATTGCCAAAAGTGATTCATCTGGAAATTGTTCATGGATAGGCAGGGAATAAGGAATGTGGTCTGGGTCCAATCTGGATAGGTGATCCACCACAACATTTCATTTTTCAACTTTGTTGCAGATCTCGATATCAAATTCTTGCAATAGAAGGATCCATCTAATGAGTCATGGTTTGGCATCCTTCTTTGCCAACAAGTGTCGGAGGGTGGAGTGGTCAGTGAAAATGATGACCTTGGATCCTAATAAATATGATCTAAATTTCTCTAACCCGAATACTATTGCTAGCAGTTCTTTTTCGGTAATAGTATAATTACGCTGAGCCTCATTCAACGTCTTGCTAGCACAGTATATGACAAAGGGTTGTTTCTCCCGACAATGGCCTAAAGCATCACCGACGGCAAAATCAGAAGCATTGCACATCATTTCGAAATCAAGCGACTAGTCGGGTGGTTGGAGAATCGGGGAGTCGGAAACAGCGCTTCGTAAAGTCTCGAAGGCATTGAGACACGAGGTATCAAATTCAAATGGGACATCGGTAACCAGGAGATTCATCAAAGGCCGTGCAATTTTTTAAAAATCACGTATAAATCTCCGATAGAAGCAGATGTGACCCAAGAATGATTTGATCTGCTTGACTGAGCTAGGTGGTGGTAGGTGGGAGATAATCTCTGATTCAGCCCAGTCGACCTCGAGTCCATTTTTGGAGATCCTGTGCCCTAGTACTATGCCATCCCTCACCATGAAATGGCTTTTCTCCCAGGATAGTACTAGGTTTACCTCAATACATCGTTTCAGGATCTTGGAGAGGTTATCAAGACAAGATGTGAAATCATCTCCGAAAATAGACAAATCATCCATGAATACCTCCACATAATCCCCAATCATGTTAGAGAGGATAGCTATCATACAACGCTGAAATGTTGCTGGTGCATTGCAGAGGCCAAAGGGCATCCGCCTGAAGGCGAATGTTCCAAAGGGTCATGTGAATGTGGTCTTGTCCTGATCTTCCGGGCTAATTGCTACCTGATTATACCTGGAGTATCCATCCAAAAAGCAGAAGAAACTGTGTCCGACTAACCGTTCCAAGATCTGATCGATGAACGGCAAAGGAAAGTGATCCTTCTGGGTAGTCGTGCTCAGTTTCCTGTAGTCATTGCAAACACGCCAAGATGTCACAGTGCGGGTCGGGATGCATTTGCCCTTCTCATTTTTTATGACGGTGAGTCCTGCTTTCTTGGGCACTATCTGAATCAGACTCACCCACTAGCTGTCTGAGATTGGATATACAATGCCTGCATCTAGCCATTTGATGACCTCCTTCTTAACAATCTCTAGCATATTCGGGTTTAGCTGTCTTTGAGGTTGTCTCGAAGGTTTCACCCCCTCATCCATGTAAATGTGATGAGTGCAATATGAGGGGCGAATATCACAGAGATCAACAACACTCCACCCTATAGCAGCCCTATGGTCTTGAAGTGTAGAAATTAATTGATGCTCCTATTCTTGGGTTAAGTGGGCATTGATAATGACTGGATATGTCTCACTTTCGCCCAAGAATACGTACTTGAGTGACTTAGATAAGGGCTTCAATTCAATTACGGGTGGGTCAGAATCAGAATTAAGAGTATGAGGAGCAAAATCGAGGGTGGGAATCTGCTGATCCATGTACACAAGAATTCCTGCTGAGTCGCTCCCTGTGAAATCTGTTGTGACTGTGTTAACGGGAAACCCGTTAGCTATAGTCACATCTTCCTATAATGTGTGGGTGTGTGTGGGTGGAAACTTAGGTGGCTAGGTTGATTAGGTTAGGTTCTAGTGGGTTTAGGTCAAGGTATGTCTCAAATTAGGGTTATAAAGCCTAATTCACTAAAGTAAAGTGCAATTAAACTTAATACAAGTTTAATTGGGTGTTTGAAAACTTAATTGAGAGTAAAACAACTCAATTAATTTAGGTCTAGGTCAATTGGACTCTCACTGAGTCCCATTGGATAGTGTGTGTTGAGATCAGGGCTCAATTGGACTCAATGAGTCCAATTGAATAGGCTGATGGAATTGACTAAGATCCAAGTCAATTATGTTTATTGAGGACCTAATTAGGTCCTTAGGGAGGTATAGAGGTGATGTACTAGGGTTAGGGCACCTTAATTTATGTTCCTATGGGGTTGGAATTGGGTTTAGGGACCTAGAGATCCAAGATCAAGGCTTAAATCTCAAAACAGGAATTGGAGAGCAGTATCAGACATCTAATAATAGAATCAAACATCTTATACTCAAAAATCAGAAGTCCAGACTTGTTGTCTGGACGTCCAATCAGAGTCAGGAAGGATTTTGGGTTCTGTTTTTGGTATTCTGCAGAAATTGGACGTCTGACGAAGTGTCTGGACGTCTAATAACACTGCAGAAGTGGGTTTGAAGTGTTCTATAGTTGGCTAAGGGTCCTGGACATCCTAAAACTTATCTGGACATCCTGAGAAGGGTTGGAACTAGGATTTTAGGGCTTCCTAGGATGCGGTGACCTAATCTAAGGGTGGCTAAGGCTTGGGGAAGTTTCTAGGCTATCATAGGGCTAGGATGGACCTAAGCTCTTCACATTTTACTGCTTTATTTCTACTTAATAGAATAGAAAACCTTTAACCCCCTTACATTATTATTCCTACATCTAAACTAGGCCTTCTGCTCTAGCTCTGCTGCAACTCCCGTTATTCCTGATCCAGTTTCAGATCCAGCTCTGATAAGCTTACTCCCTGCAATCGACATAATATACTTAATCAGCACATTATAACATTATTTTATGCATAGCTAAAGTAAAGTAGTAAAGATGCAGATAATGCGTATGCGTACATGAATTTCCCTAACTTATGCTAAGTCCTAGCTTAATCTAGGTCAATTAAGACCTATGATTGCTGCGCAATCAATGACCAATTTGGGATTACATATCAGTAATCATCTTATTCTGAGATTGGATAACCATATTCTGATGCTCTTGCATTGCTTTCATCATGGCCTTTAGTTCATCCATCTCAGAGGGCTTATTCGGAGGAGGATTTTCATAAGAAGGTTGGTATGTGGGCTGGGGAGGTAAGGTTCTTGTATTCCCTGAATTAAAAGCATCACCTTGCTTCCAAGAGAAGTTTGGATGGTTCCGCCACCCTGGATTATAAGTTTTGGAGTAAGGGTTATTGCGAGGGGGGTGGAAACCTTGGGCCACGTTCAAGTTGGCCTGAATCAACTCAGGGAATTGGTTTGCCTAATGGCACTTCGCAGTGGCGTGCGTTGTGCTTTGGCAAATGGAGCATTCTCTTGAAGCCTGAAAAATAGAGGCTACTTGCGGGTTCATGCCGGGGTTTGCTAAAAGCCTATCATAGTTTTTATTCAATAGTTGAATCTGATAAGCCAAATCCTGAGAAGCCCCAGCTTCATGGGCCTCTATTTTCCTCTGCAAGATTGATGGTTTTCTTTCTTGATAGGCAGAGGAAAAATGTATGGAGTTGTTTCTTAATGTTTCAAATAATGCCCAAGCTTCATCCTCAGTTCTGGTCATGAAGGTTCCTGCACAGGCTGCATCAATGGTTTGCCTATGCCTTTCAGATAATCTGTTATAGAACCTTTCAACCAACTGCCATATTGGCACTTGATGGTGGGGGCATAACCTAAGAAGGTCATTAAAGCGCTCCCAAGTCTCATGAAATTGCTCCCCTTCCTATTGAGTAAAACCCATAATCTCTCTTCTATAATGGTTGGTTTTACTCATAGGAAAATACTTTTTTAAAAATTCTCCCTTAAGGGTGGCCCAATCATTTACCCTTGAATCGAGGGTATGATACCAGTGCTTGGCCTTATCCTTTAGGGAGAAAGGAAATAGAGTCCTCATCAAGGCTTCATCAGTAAAGCCCTGGAGCTTCACCGTGGAACAGACCTCGGTGAATTCCTCCAAATGTCAGTAGGGGTCCTCCCTAGTAGTACCATAAAAAGAGGGAAATAAAGATATGGTACTGCTCTTGATCTCATACGGATTATCCCCTGCCGGTCGTCTTAGTGCTTGTGCAGGTTGGTTAGTAGGAATAAAATAGTCCCTTAGGGTCCTTTGTTGATTTGCACCTTGCTCAGCCATTCCTTCTTTTTCTTCGCCTATGTGAGCTCTCCTAAGAATTCTCTCAGGCTCAGGATCAAACACTAGACTACTCTCAAGAGAGCGTCTACCAAGCATACAAAACACAATTCAGGTTTTTTTTTTATTGAGTAAGTTAAACCTCCACTCCAAAGATAAGTCAAAAGATCAAGACTTATCCCTCTGTTCCCACGTAAGTGGTATAAGACAGGTGTGGACTTGAATCTTAACCTTCTTTATTGCGGAGGTCGAATTAGTTAATATAAATGGCCAAACAAGTTTTTCACTGCAATTACGTGCCTTAATTCAACCTTCGAGTGCCCTAGGACCTATACCTTGCTTGGATGATACTCTCAGGTGATCAAGTGAGATGTTACTCCAAGAACGAACAAAGGGATGCAAGTAGGGTGAACCCTTCCTTTGAGGCGATGAGTATGCGGTGCCCCTTAACTACCCTTTTGTTCCTTTAAGGGGTGTCCCCCTTCGTGGACTATCAAAACACTTGGTCAAAAGATAGTATCACCACCACCACAAAGCACAATAGGAGGGTCTGCACCGATAAAGAGATCGGTGCCTATAGCCTTAAGGGATCGAGCCTTAGTGCGGTGCCTAATGTGCATGCTCAGTGTTTGAAGTGTGCAACTGATGAGTGGCTACTCATCATAGCTAAAAGGCTGAAATTAAGCTAGACACTAAGCAAAACAATATCAAATTAACATATAAAAAGGGTTAAGTGTGGGAATTAAAGAAAAGACCTAAAACTTTTAATGTGTGTTAAAACCTCCTAATTAGGTCACAAAAATGAGATATTCTGAAAACTAAAGAACAAATGATGATCCATGCATCAATTGAACACATAAACAAGTTTCAAAAGACAAATCAGAAGTAAAATAAATGTATTAAATATTCAATTAAGCACATGTAAAAATTTGAAAGCAATTGGACATCATTTAGGCTTAGAAATAAATAGATTACAATTAGGTCCTTCATGCATTACATTTCTACCCTTCAAAACTCCTTCTTGGACCTTTTTGTAAGCCGCAGGGACCCTTCTGTATGACTGCAAGGCCCTTCCAGTTATAGTTCTTTTCACTTTTGGACCTGCACGCTATTCTTCTACCCCTTCGTTCAAGGGTCTTCCTGCAAGTTTTCCCTCATTTCAGAGAGAAGCCTGTGTTCTTCACGCGCACTGTAGCATGCGAAGAACATAGCCATTCTCGACCGTCCATCGCACTTTTGATCTCGATCTGCGGCTGGATTCTATTGGAACCTTCGCGCGATTCGGTGTGTGCGTTCACCTCTCTTCCCAGATCACATCTGACGGTCAGATTTCCCTCTCGACTCGCCCCACGCTCTACTCATCTCATCCTCACCGCCGGCCTAATTTTGATTAACCTCACCCTTGCGGTGATTCCAGTCACTGAGCTGCTATTTAAGCACCTCAGTGGTGTCGCGCGCAAAGGATCGCTCCCTCCTACATCTCTTAGCGATCAGTTCGTCCACTCCAGTCTCTCCTCCTCATCTAGACCCTGATTTCACAGCCACCGGCTGTGGAATCATTGCCTGCTCTCGACCCTCCTCGTCGCTAAGGACCTCGTAGCACCTGAGGACGACCCTGGAGTCTCACTAGCAGACTCTTCCCTCCGCTGGAGTCACCCTCCTCCTTTCTTCCTCCTTAGCCGCCGGCTAAGGACCCGTAGGTCCCATTCTTCCTTTTAGTTTAGTTTTTAATTCTGCACAAGTAGTGTTAGATTTAGTTTGCAGTAGTTTAGAATAGATTTAGTTTTAATTGTTAGTGTTTAATGTTAGCTGTAGTTAGATTAGTCTTAGGAGTAGAATTAGTATTAGATCCCCTCCCTCACCTCCTCTGATCAGTCCAGATCAGAGGGGAAGAATCATCTGTTCATTGTTCAATTTATCTCCCTCTTCATGTTTTGTTTTTCCATCATCCAAATTCTGATTCTTGTTTTTTCCTTTTAACGATGAATTTTTCATCAATAACCCACACATCCTGACCCAATTTCAGATCTGATGGCACACTGCCTCAGATCTGAAAGTGGCGTCACAAGCACCATTTGGCGCTTCTCACTCACTCCATTTGTTTCACAAAAGCCCCTCTGTTTTAAATGGATTGCCTCAGTTTGTCAGAGCACTTTTGATTTGGATTTTAAAGGATTTTTACTCTCTGAAATGTTTTGACAGATCTGACAAATTGAAGGGATTTTTGGTTTTCATTGTGGGCAAGGACTCTGAGAAGTTCTCTGGTGACAGAGAACCAATCAGAAGAGCCTTTCATGATTCTATTTATACTTTGTTTTGAATGCATTCGCCAGCTTCCATTAAATTTCCTTAATGCATTCTTAGTCTCTTTTTGCTATTTCAGAACTGCCATACACTATTTGTGTTGATGATCATTTCTATATGGTGATTCTCTAACCTAAGGAGTTTTCCATACTCCTTAAGGTTGCAAGAAACTGGGATTGTATGTTGTTGGTTTTAATTGATCGAGCTAAGTCTTCCTTCATGCTGTCTATGGCATTAGGAAGACTAACTCAATGCCATTTGCTGTTTTGATCTGAAAGGATGCTTCTGATAGGGTTTTTCCTAATGAGTGTTTGAGCTGAATTTACATGAGATTTTCGTGAGATTTAAACCCCTTTCAGATTTGGATTTCATCTCTTCAATGTTTAGTTTGTTTTGAATTTAATCTTATTCCCAGTTATACAGCAACATGCTGCATCTAGCAGCTACATTCCCCTCTTCTCTAAACTCCCTTCTTCCCTCATTTCCTAACTTCCTACTAAAACCTAATCATACTTATTTTAAAACTGTAAATATACCTATCCATAGTATTATAACTATAGCATACCAGTTAGATACATAGTTATACTGTAAATATGTATAAAACCTGTACAGAAATTCATATACATATGTAATCTATGTAAAAATATGTATATATACTAATCTATTATTTATGTATTTACTGATTTATGTATATATGTATGTACAGATTTATATTTACTTACTTAGTAGCTAAGTTAATAAGTTAGAGCAATAATCAAGTAAATAAATCTATAAACTTGGGAATATATATATATATATTAAGTAATTTAAGTTAGTCAAAGTATAATTACACCTAGTATAACTTACTGTAACTTAGTTTTAATTTTAAACACCCAGAACTGCTATTTTAGCCTAAATAAAACATAAATAAATTCGTAAAAATACAATAAAAATATGTATTAAATACTTAAGTATGTAAGTTAAAACTGTTTAAGGTCAATTAGACCATTTACTAATTATTTTATAAGTAATTAACTATTTAATCACCTAAATCAACCTGTATAATCAGCCTAGTTTAGCGAATTTATTTGTATAGTAAAAATATTTAAAATTCAAAATTAATTAATCAATTATGTAGTATTACGTAAATATTTTATTTACCATATTTAATTTATTTTTTTTAATAATTTATGGCCCCCAAATCGAGGGCCAAAAACGCGCACAGACGCAGCTGCGTCTGATTTCCAGCGCACGATGTGGCGCTGGAATAGCGCCACATCGTGTGCTGCAAACCAAACGCAGCCATATAAATATAATTTATGCTATACCTTAAGCAGTCGTCAAGGCGCAGGGCGCCCGAAACACGGACTATTATTTCCGGTCCGATTACCCGATGTGTGCTGAACTCTGATATGTGTGTGGGGCTGGCGGCCCGAGCGTGTGCGAGCTTTAAGGCCGTTGGGCTGAGGCCTGACGCTGAGGTTGAAAACGTAACTAAGCCACCTAATCTGAGATTAGGGCGCACTTACTAGAGGTCTGGTCCCACCCGTAGGGTGCTGTGTATCCCTCGAAAAGCGCGCCCGCTAATTAGATACATTTTACACTGGGGATGTTAGCCTAACCCCGTCTCCACCGCAGCCTCTGAAATACCTCATGAGACAAGAGTTAAACACAGAAGAAAATGAAAGGACAGACGACTTAAAAAAAAGGGAGAACACGAGATAACAAGAACAGAAAAGACTTACTGTACATACAGCAGTAGAATAAGTAATATACATACGTATAATTAAACCCACATAATTACTAACAGAATAAAACGACACTATAATACGTCGCTAAAGACCTCAGTTTGCTTCTTTAGGTTGTATATAGTGTTTTCTGAGATTTAGCGACGTTTATATCTGTCACTAAAACTGATATATATGTCACTATAAATAAAAGACTAGTAAGTTAAGTTTTTACACTATGGTATCCTAATGTAGTCTGAACTAACATATTAGTGTTAAGAGTATAACTTGTAAATACATAGTTTAGAGTATAATAATAGATTGTTTGATGCTTGTTCATAGTTAGTATTTTTTGCAAGCACTTCTTAGTAACTAGGTAAATAAAACATTCATTCATTCTTTAAATGTAAAGTTTCTTTTTGAATAAGACAATTTTGCAGATAATCAAAGAGTGACCGAATTAAATTCAATAAATTGCCTCCCAGAGAACGACCTGGAACAAAACCAGTAAAAATTAGGTAAATAAGCAAATGATAATAATGGTTGTAATGACTGGTACTCACCCATACTCACCACTATACGACATCCTTAAGGTTATATTATACACCCTATACTACAACGACATGATCATAACAATAATCATTCATCATCATACAACCATTGTGTTATATACACATTGTAGATCATCGGTGTCACCATCAACCAACTCCATCATTATTTTGGCGCCGTTGCCGGGGAGGCAACGCTCTTTGCACCAAAATTTTCTTTTTATTCTTTTCTATATAGAAATTCTTTATTTCATTCATTCATTCATTATAATTGCTTTTATTTTCCATTGAATTAATTGTGTATACATTCTTTTAGTCATTTACTAATCATTTGTTTTTCCACAGCACTTGAGGAGGAGTGTCGTCTTCCTGGTGGAGTCGCTGCGCTCCAGATCTGTCTTCCTGGTGGAGTTTTTCCTCGAAGTAGCTGTAGGATTTTAGTATTAGTTTTAGTATGGATAGTTTAGGTTTATTAATTAGGAACAATTGTTAGTCATAAGTTGTGAGAGCTTGTTCTCACACAATTTTTGTAATAATTCTGGACTGCCTGGACTTTATCTTCTTTTTCTCGATTTTTCGATTTCAATTTTCCGAGTTAATTTCTTTTCTTGTTTTTGTTTATTGCATATAAAAAAAAAAATCAAAAAAAATCAAAAAGATCTCATACTTATCTAGCAGCAGCATAACCTTAGGCATCCACTTTTTAGGATTGCATTTCATTCCTGCTAGATTTTAATTCAAGTCAAATCTGCATTAGAAGATTGCTGGAGTCAGGTACGCATTTCTTACCTAACTCTAACTCCTGCCATATTTGCATTTGACTTAAAGTTAAGAAGACCACTACTTGTTCTGAATTTATTAAAAAGTGAAATGAGCAGCATAGAAAAGACATTTTAATCACTTCAATCAAATCAAAAGGAGATATTCAAAATTGGGTGAAACCATGTTTGAGATTTTAATCGCCTTGTGTTGAATGTTATCGTGCACACAGCACGATCACTTAAGGCCACAATACACGGGTTTCTACCTCATCTTTCTGCAACCACAGGATCTGGATTCGCACGCTCAGTCTTATCCAGATTCCCAGTGGATTTTAGAGGTCCGCACATCGCTAGGTTTATCTTAGGATGCATACAATTGTTTGAAACAATTGTTTGCGTATAACATACTTTGCGTAGCAGCCTCTAGGAAAAATTTATCCGATTTGTTTCGATTGATTGGTCTTTCTTGAATTGAGATTTTATTGGGATTCTTCTATTTTATTGTGAACGTTAAAAATTTTTTCCCATTGAGTTGGATCGAATTAGAGTAAACGTGATTTCAAAAACCAACTTAATGGAAGGTAGGAGATCCCAAAACCCAAAACTTGTACTCCCCTTGGGTACTATTACCCAAGCTACTACACCCATCTTCTTCTTCTCAGTCACCAGCACAAAACACTTCTTCTCAGTTTCCCATAGGGAGGGAAACTGTGAATAACCTTTCTGTGACACAAACTGCATTACCGGATTTTCCATTTCTATATCCTTCACCGGTTGGAGGAACCTTTGTTCCTCCCTTCACTGACTTCCCTGCACCTTCTGGAGCTTCGGAGGAGCTTCATGCCATTCACAATGATCCTTTCACACAAACCTATAACCCTGGATGGCGTAATCATCCAAATTTCTCATGGTCGGGAAATTCACAAAGACCTCCTTTTCAACAACCTTCTGCACCACCATTGCACAACCCGATCCGAGCACCTCCTCCACAATCACATGGATATCCACCACGTGCCTACCAGCAACCCCAACCCAGGCCCACCCAATACTCTCAATCTGGGCCTACACGAGATGACCAGTTGGGGTCTATCATGAAAGCTCTTGCTGATATGCAACAATAGAATATTGCTATGCAGCAGAGACAGGACGTGGCCTTAGCTGAGATGAGAGCCCAGCTATCACACTTGACAGAATCCCGTCAACCACATTCACTCCCATCACAAGCACAACCCAACCCTAGGAACATACCTGCTCAAAGGTATGTCCAACCTAGACCTGCACTGCAAGATCAAACACATGACATTTCACAACCAGTGCATAACACTGAATCGACATGATCTTGAGACTTTTTGATAATGGAGCCGTTGAGATCACTGAACTTGACAAATCTGAACCCTTTATTGTTAATGGACAAAGACTGAAACCTTTTATTGAGCCGCATGATCTCAGACTTGTCAATTCCACCATTTCGCTCCTACATTTTGAGCTACCAACTAAGTTTTCTCCTAGCTGAAGGCGTTAAACTTAGCAAACACCTACCCTTGTATATAGCTGTTTTACACCTTTCTTACTCTTGCCTTTATTTGCGCATAGTGTCTACCCTTGCATTCTGAGCATACATTCTTTGACACACATGTCATGCATTTCACTTCCTAGCCCGACTGTTCACTCTGATACTAGATCAGACTTAAAATCGTCCGCACAGAGATTTTATCTCCTCATTCCGACTTCCTTTCATCACCCAGTCTAGGATAGTGAAAAGCAGAGCATGCATTTGCATCCACCCTTTCATTCAATGAGGACAATGAAACATTTAAGCATGGGGGGGTGTAAATGGTAAACCATTTAAACCAAAATGCAATTGTAGACACAACTATAGTACATATAGTATTATAAAAAAAAAAAAAGAAAATTATATACTTCAAAAAAATTGAAAAATTTTGAAAAAAATTATTAAGCTAAAAATACAAAAAATAACAAATCAGAAAAATTCCAAAAATACAATAAGGGACATGTACTTCATTATCAAAGGAGGACATTCATTTCAAGAGGGGAGGGAGAAAAAGAAAAAGAAAAAGAAAGAAAAGATAAGTGATCTTATAGCTGAAAAAAAAAAAAAAAAAGAAGTGTCTATGGACATTCAACCGTTACTAGTTTGACCTGCCGGGCCATAGGAGCTTGAAACAAGCTTAGGCTTAATACACTTCGAGCCTTGACAAGATAGACCACAGTCTCTCCTAACTTTAGGACAATTCTTGTACCTGAGTTACCAGTACAGGATTCGTTGGTTTGCTTTGACTTAGGAGTCTAAGTAACCTTGGCTTACACTACACAGTGTCAGGAAAGACCACTTGAACCTAAACCTCAACCCTAGTGTTCATTAGGGAAGGTGGAGTCCTTACCTGTGCGTGCAGGTAGACTCTTTGTCCTAATCTTTAGTTTTGTGTCTAGGAGAAGCACTTTCCACAAAAAAAAAAAAGGAAATCTACCCACCAAATACAGTGCGCTCTACCAAATAAGTTCGGGAGACATACTGTTCAAAAAAAAAAAAAAAAAAAGTCAAGTATGTTCTCCAAAAACCTCAGAAAAAATAACTCTTCCACCAAAAATGTTTTCAGGGTTCAAAACAAATACCCTGTTTATCCACCAAAAAAAAAAAAAAAAATCTTCTCTGAGCCACAAATACAATAAGGGTTGGGTTTGAATACCATCAATTTTTGAGTCATCCGAAAGCATGAGCTGAAGTTAGGACCAACCTGGACTTAAAAAGAAGTGAAACCCCGGGATTGAGCCTTAGAATTCACCTGGTTAGTCCTGACTTATCACAAAGCACAGCCATAACTTCATAGCATTCTGAGTCTCTGTAAAACCCTCTGAGTCCTGGAATTCGACTTAAGGTTTAAATATCAAGAGTCCTTGTTGGTTGAGAGATGGTCTATGTCATTTAAGCCTCGAGTTCTGGTAGGTTATCCTCAGTAACCAGGTTCTCACAATGTCCAAAAACACAATTGGTTTATTGAAAAAATTTTTCAGCTTAAAGATCATCATAAAATACCAAAAAACTTTTGAAAGAAGAAAAAGATATCTTTACACACTTACCTTGCTGATACTTACATTGCCTTACACTTCAACAGATTGTTTGCTAAGGGACTAGCAAAACGTAAGCATGGGGGTATGATGAGTGGCTACTCATCATAGCTAAAAGGCCGAAATTAAGCTAGACACTAAGCAAAACAATATCAAATTAACATATAAAAAGGGTTAAGTGTGGGAATTAAAGAAAAGACCTAAAACTTTTAATGTGTGTTAATACCTCCTAATTAGGTCACAAAAATGAGATATTCTGAAAACTAAAGAACAAATGATGATCCATGCATCAATTGAACACATAAACAAGTTTTAAAAGACAAATCAGAAGTAAAATAAATGTATTAAATGTTCAATTAAGCACATGTAAAAATTTGAAAGCAATTGGACATCATTTAGGCTTAGAAATAAATAGATTACAATTAGGTCCTTCATGCATTACATTTCTACCCTTCAAAACTCCTTCTTGGACCTTTTTGCAAGCCGCAGGGACCCTTCTGTATGACTGCAAGGCCCTTCCAGTTATAGTTCTTTTCACTTTTGGACCTGCACGCTATTCTTCTACCCCTTCGTTCAAGGGTCTTCCTGCAAGTTTTCCCTCATTTCAGAGAGAAGCCTGTGTTCTTCACGCGCACTGTAGCATGCGAAGAACATAGCCATTCTCGACCGTCCATCGCACTTTTGATCTCGATCTGCGGCTGGAGTCTATTCGAACCTTCGCGCGATTCGGTGCGTGCGTTCACCTCTCTTCCCAGATCACATCTGACGGTCAGATTTCCCTCTTGACTCGCCCCGCACTCTACTCATCTCATCCTCACCGCCGGCCTAATTTTGATTAACCTCACCCTTGCGGTGATTCCAGTCACTGAGCTGCTATTTAAGCACCTCAGTGGTGTCGCGCGCAAAGGATCGCTCCCTCCTACATCTCTTAGCGATCAGTTCGTCCACTCCAGTCTCTCCTCCTCATCTAGACCCTGATTTCACAGCCACCGACTGTGGAATCATCTCCTGCTCTCGACCCTCCTCGTCGCTAAGGACCTCGTAGCACCTGAGGACGACCCTGGAGTCTCACTAGCAGACTCTTCCCTCCGCTGGAGTCATCCTCCTCCTTTCTTCCTCCTTAGCCGCCGGCTAAGGACCCATAGGACCCATTCTTCCTTTTAGTTTAGTTTTTAATTCTGCACAAGTAGTGTTAGATTTAGTTTGCAGTAGTTTAGAATAGATTTAGTTTTAATTGTTAGTGTTTAATGTTAGCTGTAGTTAGATTAGTCTTAGGAGTAGAATTAGTATTAGATCCCCTCCCTCACCTCCTCTGATCAGTCCAGATCAGAGGGGAAGAATCATCTGTTCATTGTTCAATTTATCTCCCTCTTCATGTTTTGTTTTTCCATCATCCAAATTCTGATTCTTGTTTTTTCCTTTTAACGACGAATTTTTCATCAATCACCCACACATCTTGACCCAATTTCAGATCTGATGGCACACTGCCTCAGATCTGAAAGTGGCGTCAAAAGCACCATTTGGGGCTTCTCACTCACTCCATTTGTTTCACAAAAGCCCCTCTGTTTTAAATGGATTGCCTCAGTTTGTTAGAGCACTTTTGATTTGGATTTTAAAGGATTTTTACTCTCTGAAATGTTTTGACAGATCTGACAAATTAAAGGGATTTTTGGTTTTCATTGTGGGCAAGGACTCTGAGAAGTTCTCTGGTGACAGAGAACCAATCAGAAGAGCCTTTCATGATTCTGTTTATACTTTGTTTTGAATGCATTCGCCAGCTTCCATTAAATTTCCTTAATGCATTCTTAGTCTCTTTTTGCTATTTCAGAACTGCCATACACTATTTGTGTTGATGATCATTTCTATATGGTGATTCTCTAACCTAAGGAGTTTTCCATACTCCTTAAGGTTGCAAGAAACTGGGATTGTATGTTGTTGGTTTTAATTGATTGAGCAAAGTCTTCCTTCATGCTGTCTATGGCATTAGGAAGACTAACTCAATGCCATTTGCTGTTTTGATCTGAAAGGATGCTTCTGATAGGGTTTTTCCTAATGAGTGTTTGAGCTGAATTTACATGAGATTTTCGTGAGATTTAAACCCCTTTCAGATTTGGATTTCATCTCTTCAATGTTTAGTTTGTTTTGAATTTAATCTTATTCCCAGTTATACAGCAACATGCTGCATCTAGCAGCTACATTCCCCTCTTCTCTAAACTCCCTTCTTCCCTCATTTCCTAACTTCCTACTAAAACCTAATCATACTTATTTTAAAACTGTAAATATACCTATCCATAGTATTATAACTATAGCATACCAGTTAGATACATAGTTATACTGTAAATATGTATAAAACCTGTACAGAAATTCATATACATATGTAATCTATGTAAAAATATGTATATATACTAATCTATTATGTATGTATTTACTGATTTATGTATATATGTATGTACAGATTTATATTTACTTATTTAGTAGCTAAGTTAATAAGTTAGAGCAATAATCAAGTAAATAAATCTATAAACTTGGGAATATATATATATATTAAGTAATTTAAGTTAGTCAAAGTATAATTATACCTGGTATAACTTACTGTAACTTAGTTTTAATTTTAAACACCCAGAACTGCTATTTTAGCCTAAATAAAACATAAATAAATTCGTAAAAATACAATAAAAATATGTATTAAATACTTAAGTATGTAAGTTAAAACTGTTTAAGGTCAATTAGACCATTTACTAATTATTTTATAAGTAATTAACTATTTAATCACCTAAATCAACCTGTATAATCAGCCTAGTTTAGCGAATTTATTTGTATAGTAAAAATATTTAAAATTCAAAATTAATTAATCAATTATGTAGTATTACGTAAATATTTTATTTACCATATTTTATTTTATTTTTTTTAATAATTTATGGCCCCCAAATCGAGGGCCAAAAACGCGCACAGACGCAGCTGCGTCTGATTTCCAGCGCACGATGTGGTGCTGGAATAGCGCCACATCGTGTGCTGCAAACCAAACGCAGCCATATAAATATAATTTATGCTATACCTTAAGCAGTCGTCAAGGCGCAGGGCACCCGAAACACGGACTATTATTTCCGGTCCGATTACCCGATGTGTGCTGAACTCTGATATGTGTGTGGGGCTGGCGGCCCGAGCGCGTGCGAGCTTTAAGGCCGTTGGGCTGAGGCCTGACGCTGAGGTTGAAAACGTAACTAAGCCACCTAATCCGAGATTAGGGCGCGCTTACTAGAGGTCTGGTCCCACCCGTAGGGTGCTGTGTATCCCTCGAAAAGCGCGCCCGCTAATTAGATACATTTTACACTAGGGACGTTAGCCTAACCCCGTCTCCACCGCAGCCTCTGAAATACCTCAAGAGACAAGAGTTAAACACAGAAGAAAATGAAAGGACAGACGACTTAAAAAAAAGGGAGAACACGAGATAACAAGAACAGAAAAGACTTATTGTACATACAGGAGTAGAATAAGTAATATACATACGTATAAGTAAACCAACATAATTACTAACAGAATAAAACGACACTATAATACGTCGCTAAAGACCTCAGTTTGCTTCTTTAGGTTGTATATAGTGTTTTCTGAGATTTAGCGACGTTTATATCTGTCACTAAAATTGATATATATGTCACTATAAATAAAAGACTAGTAAGTTAAGTTTTTACACTATGGTATCCTAATGTAGTATGAACTAACATATTAGTGTTAATAGTATAACTTGTAAATACATAGTTTTGAGTATAATAATAGATTGTTTGATGCTTGTTCATAGTTAGTATTTTTTGCAAGCACTTCTTAGTAACTAGGTAAATAAAACATTCATTCGTTCTTTAAATGTAAAGTTTCTTTTTGAATAAGAAGACAATTTTGGAGATAATCAAAGAGTGACCGAATTAAATTCAATAAATTTCCTCCCAGAGAACGACCTGGAACAAAACCAGTAAAAATTAGATAAATAAGCAAATGATAATAATGGTTGTAATGACTGGTACTCACCCATACTCACCACTATACGACATCCTTAAGGTTATATTATACACCCTATACTACAACGACATGATCATAACAATAATCATTCATCATCATACAACCATTGTGTTATATACACATTGTAGATCATCGGTGTCACCATCAACCAACTCCATCAGCAACACACTGCAAATCTTTGCAATTTCTTTTGAAATCGCAGACAAGTCCCTTAGAATCAGATCAAATGTGAATTTCTTTTAGCGTTGAATCTGATTATTAGTTCCACTTTTAGTTATGTGACCACTAAATTAGTAAATTCAAACAACTTGGTGGTCTTGAATTTAAATTTGAATGCAAATGCATGAACAGGAGCTGGATGCAAAAGTTAGAAAGATGTACCTATCTCCAGCAATCTTCGTGCTAATATGCTTACAATGCAATAATAAATCTAATGTGCTACTCAATCACCCCTAAATGAACGCACCTAAGGACATGCAACTTCTAAATAGGCAGCTCGATATTTTCTTTGTTGATTTTTAAAAGTAGGCAAGTAGAAAATAGAATCACGCACGCACCAAAAATATTGTAAGCCCTAGTAGCTAAAGAATGTGGGGACAAACCCCCAAAAATTCAGCCCTAATCACTACAAGGGCGAAAAGATAGAAATAAATTTGTGATGATGGAGAATCCTTTGCGAAAGTAGGATCTTGGTCTCCTTCGTCTTTTCCTCATGTGCCTTAACTCGTGGTTGCTGTCGCCGCTCTATTGCACCTCGTCGCCTCTTCAGATTCCTCGCACAGTAAAAAAAATTGATCAGATAATTTCGCAACTCAGAAAAAATAATGAAGTAAATCTATTGCGTCTGTTGCCTCCCCGGCAACAGCGCCAATTTGACTAATCGACTTTTCGCTTTGCGTTGTAGTATTTAAGTGGTGGAAAAATCAACTAATAAAAAAAAATGAAAACAACCACTCATAAAAGATCGAGTCGTGTCCACAGGGAGGCAATTATGCAATAAACTCTCTATTCAAATCTGACATAAAATGCGATGGAAAGTAGATTCATAATAACTTAAAAAGATAAGGGTATATGTGTAATTTTTCGTCACTGAAATCTTCAATAAATATATGATTATTTTATGTAATTTTCACTTGACATATACTAGAGAAAATTAGTGTACAGGTTAAGCCCAAAACCAATCTTGAAATAGTAGAATATCAATAACGTGCATTATTAGAAAATATGAGTGTGCATGCACAATTTTGCCATAATAAAATAATAATAAATAAAAATCAAATTCTGGTGGCAATGGCAGTGAATATAAATTTTAATATCAGAGGAAACAGAGCATTTACTCTCTCTCCTCCTCGCGAGAGAGAGAGAGCGCATGCAGGCTGTGGACGGGCTGGGAGGTCGGTGAGGATGAGGGCTATCCGATGGAGGCCGCGGCATCGACGGAGATGGCCAGAGGTGGCCGGCCGGCGGAGAGAAAGCTACAGCCGAAGGAGGCTGATGCTTGAAAGAGGAGGCGCTGGAAGGGAGGTGGGCGCATGCCTGCGGTTGAAAGCAGGCGGTGGAGACGCTGCAGCGTGGTGCAGCGCCTGCAGGGGTTGAAGGCGCTGGAGAGGGGTGCTGGAAAGGAGGTGGGCACGTGCCTGCTGGCATGGGTGGCGGTGCAGAGTAGCGTCTGCAGGCATGTGGGTGAGAGGGTGCGTGCCTGCAGGATCTGCTGGCGGGAAAGAGGAGGCGCTGGAAGGAAGGTGGGAGCGTGCCTGCGGCTGAACGCGGGCGGTGGAGACGCTGCGGTGCGGTGCAGCGCCTGCGGTGGTTGAAAGCGCTGGCAGGGCAAGCGAAGCGGGCACACCTGCAGTGAAGGGGTGCAGGCTTGGCAGTGGTGAAGGCGGGCGCTGAGGGGCGAGGGCGGTGCCTGCAGGAGGGGGCGTTGTGGTGTGCATGGTGCTAGAGCCTGCAGGAGGGCTGGAACAGGGAGAGGTGAGGGCACGAGTGGTGCTTGCACCTGCAGGAGGAGGGTTGTGGTGTGCTTGGTGCTGGAGATGGGCGCTTGGTGGTGTGCCTGAAGGTGGTGGAGTGATCGGTCGGCCCAGATAGGTTGTTAATATGATGATTTCATCGTTGGAATGTGTATAGTGGTAAACCTTATTCGGACCTAACCATCCCTTTACAAAATTTTTAACCTGGCATACTTGATTTTATCTTGTCACTTTTAGGCCCAGGGTCGAACTCAAGGAAGTGGGGTTCAAGTCGAGTTTCTACGTTTTTCCTAAAACATGTCTCTTCCATTCGTTTGTTCTATTTTTGATGTTTTTCTTATTTAGATTTTCTTCTGGTAATCCTTGTCCTTGAGGCACACCCTCAAAATTGTGTCCTTGGCTTTTAGCCAAAACAGAGTTCCAAAACGAGTCTTGCTATTTGCAAGACGGGGTACCTGCAAATCAAAGATTATCTTTTCTCTTTTATATTTTTTATCTTTTTACTAAGAAGGAATCTAACAGACAGAAAGTAAATATAGTATCTATAGATATATAAATTTATATGTAGTATATATAAAAAGGGGTGGAGGTGGAGGTGTCGATGGAGTGTAGCACCGTGTCGGGTCAGTCGTCGTCTAGAGAGACGCAACCAACACGACTATGTGCCGTGTGGAGTGAGGATGGATGATGGAAGATGTATATGTCCACGCTTTTTGTATGCGTGTATCGAGGAATATCAACAACTAGTGCAGATATTCCCACGATACAACGTATAGTAAATAACATGAAAATATATGTACATATGTATGTATATAAGTAAATATATCTATATATATATAAATGTATAGGTATATATGTATAGATATATAAAGATATATATGTATATATATATATATGTATGTTTATATGTATATAGCTATGTATATATTTATATAAGTATATATATATAATACTATATAGATATGTATATAAGTATATATGTATATATATATAAGTATATGTATAAGTATATATATATATAAGTAGATATATATATATATATATATTATATATATGTATATATATTATATATATATGTATGTATACATAACTATATAGATATACTATGTATATAAGTATATATATATATATAGATATATGTATGTATATATATTTATGTATGTATATATATGTTACTATATATAACTATACTTATAGTGTAAGTGTGCGTAAGTGTGAGTGTAGGTGTGTGTACATTGGTGAAGGTGTGTGTGTGTGTTGGTGTAGTGTGTGCTGTGAGTAAAAAGAGTGAGAGAGAGAGCGGGCGAGAGAGCTGAGAGAGCGGATCGGGGAGGACGCAGAAGAGGCGAGTTAAGTCGTCGGTGGATGGAGGCAGACGTCTGGAGCCGCGTCGTCTGCAGGCGGAGGCGGACGTCTAGAAATGGCGTCTGCAGGTGGAGGTGATGCGTCTGCAGGCCAAGTGCGAGGGTGAAGAGCGGGCGATGGCACGGAGGAGCGAACGTGGAGGAGGGTCTGTGGCGGTCGTGGAGGGGTGCAAAGGTTGGCAAGGGACGGTGAGAGGGCTTAGCCGGCCGCTGCAGTGCTCATAGCGGCCGGTTAAGGGTGCAACGGCGGAGGCGACAGAACGAAGAACGAGCGGAGCGGGCCCTATAGGTGCGCGTGGAGGTGGAGAGCGGCTGTGAGGAAGGTCGCAGAGGAGGCGGGGGAGAGCTGCTGCTGCCGCGGCTTCAAGCTTCGGAGCTTGAAGCGGCAACAATGGCGTGAGACGAAAAAAATGAAACGAAGGAAGACACCATGCCCACCGACTCATTGAAGAGCTGGGCGGTGGTGTTCCCACTGTGGTGGTGTGCACCACAGTGGGTTCTCCTGCTCGCCGGGTGCCTCCTCGAAGGAGGGCTGACGTATGGGAGGGGAGAACGGTAGAGAGGAATGTGGTCTGCGGGTTTGCTTACTGCAGCAGGGTATATGTCGCGAGGAAGAGGTTGCGGCTTTAAATAGAGGAGGAGAGCGTGGCCATGCAGCATGCAGGGAATGGGGGAGATGCCCACCACAGGGAGTGGTGCGAGAAGGACAGCAGGGAGTGGCGCTGGCAGGATGTGCAGTTGCAGCATGGAGTGGAGTGCATGCAGCCGCGGGAAGAAGAAGAACCGCGGGAAGAGAAAAGAAAGAAAGAGGAAATAAAAAATAGTGAGGGGACATTTTGCAAAGAGGCACTTGCAAAAAAATGTAAATATGCAAGCCATTTATTCCATTCTCTTCTCCTCTCAATTAAATTCATGAATGCAAGTGTTTTTACAAATGCAACTATAGAATCCTAATATTCAACGTTAATGCTAGGAAATAGCATAAGAAGGCTTTATTGCAGGCGTATTTTGAGGTGCAAACATATACCCCCATGCCTATCTTTTGCTAGCCCCTAGCAAAATAGTATTTAGAAATGATCTTAAGCTGAAGATTTTCTTCTGAGGTGATATAAGTGTGTTTATTGTCGGATATTGTGAGAACCAATTGTAGAGAAGATTACCAGTACTTTAAGTCTCACATGACATAGATCATCTCTCAACTAACCAGGACTCTTGATATTTAAACCTTAAGTACGATTTCCAGGACCCAGGAGGTTTTTGCCGTACTCGAGAGCTCAAGAGGTTATGGTTTGTGCACAGTGAACGATCAAGACTGACCAGATGAACATTAAGACTCAATCCCAGGGTTTCACGAATTTTTAAGTACAGGTTGGTCCCAGTTTCAGCTCGTGTTTTCGGATTGACCCTTAAGACGATTACGGAAAACTCAACTCCCATTTTCTGATTTTTTTTTCTTTCTTCTCTTTTTTTTTTCTTTTTTGTGGCTCACCGAAAAATAAAGTACATAGACATTTATGTGATATACTAACTCTTTTGCAACTTTTTCTTTTTTTGAAACACGTGTCAGTATATCTCTTACAGCACATTTTTAAGGAGCACACTTTTTTTTTCTTTTTGGTGGGAGAGTTTCTTTTTGATGGAAAGAGTCGCTCCTAAACACAAGACTAAAGCCTGGGATAAAAAGTCTACCTGCACGCACAGGTAAGGACTCCACCTTCCCAAATGAACACTAGGGTTGGATCTTATGTTCACCTGGTCTTTCCTGATATGTGTAGTGTGAACCAAGTTTACCTAAGCTCTCAAGTAAAAGCAAACCAACGAATCCTGTACTGGTGTCTCAGGTACAAGAATACGTCCTTAGTTAGGAGAGATTTTGATCTATTTTGTCAATGCTTTAAGTGAATTAAGCCGAACCTGAGCGAATCAAGCTTCTGTGGCCTGGAAATTCTTCAAAACAGAGGTTGAATATCCATAAACACTTATTGCATTTTTGTTTCAGCTTTCAGATCATTACTAAACACCATTTATTATTATTATATATATATATATATTTTTTCTTCTTTTTCCTTTTTCTTGCATATTTATAAATAGGTGGGAACTGTATGATACCATAAAATACCCGGATCCTATGGATGCCTATCCACCCCCCCATGCCAAACAATGCTATGTCCTCACATGCATGCAGGGAAAGGCAGAGAAAGGATGAAAGATCGAGTAACAAGAGCTGAGGTTCAGGGTATAGATCAGGGTGGTAGGGTGGGTGGATGGTGGGTGGTGAAGTGATCGTGATAGGGGCATGAAAAGTGATGGTGGATGGTGAGAGATTTGGCATTTTCTGGGACGAGAGTGTCCCAAGCGGATTAGAAAATAGATCAGGAAGAAGAAGTTGGCCCTTAGATTGGCCAAGAAGAGGGGCTTTTTGGATAGATGGATCCAAAAGGGAATAGCCCCAGTGAGTAAGGTGTGGGCTCAAGGTCCCAATGTGGAGTTGCAAATCCGCCTGATTTGGTGAGAAAGAAAGGGCAATCTGATCTTCGAGAGTGTGGACCAGCAGTGAGTAGCCCGGAGATGACTCAGACCATGAGGTATGGGAAGCAGAGAAAACCTCATCAGAAGTCTGGTCAGGAGAAGGTATGGGAATAGGGAGGGATTGGGGACATCACAATTTGTGTTGGTCAGGCAGTCGTCAGGTAATTCGCCGCAGTCTGAATAAGTCCCAAATAGTCTGATACATGCACTGACGGTCATGTCCTCGTCAGACGTGTCATCCTCGATGCAATCGCAATCAAAGTTCTTGGCTACCTTGAAGATATTCAGCTTGATCTTTTCAGGTCCAATGGCAATCTCAATACAGCCTGACTCGCAGTCGATAAGGGCGTGGACTGTGGCCAAGAAAGGTCGACCGAGGATGATCGGACAATCAGAAAGTGAACTAGGAACTTCCATATCTAAAACAAGAAAGTCAACAGGAAAACAAAGACTGTTGACCCTAACCACCACATCTTCCACCACACCCTTCAGGATTTTGACAGAATAATCTGCCAACTGTAATGTGACAGGGGTGGGTTTCAGATTTCCCAAGGAAAATTTTTCGAGCATGATGGTCGGTATGAGATTTATGGAAGATCCTAGATCAAGCAGGGCATGGTTAAAATTGCATCCTTGAATGCTACAGGAAATCAGCAGTGTGCTAGGATCTTTCTGCTTCGGTGGTAGGTTTGACAGTATAGCACAACTCGCATGAGGCGAGAGAACCACCGGATTTTTAGTTTTCTTTGACTGTCGCCTGGGTGTTGTGTAGTCTTTGAAAAATCGGGCGACAATAGGTATGTGGTCAATAGCCTCGAGCAGGGGTACCTTGATTTCTACATCCCTAAACAAATTACGCAGGTTATCAAAGGCCTACGTATCTTTCTTTTTGCCTTTTGGCTCCCTCAGTAGAGCCTCAGGGAATGGGACTGATTCTGGCAACAATTTTGGCGCATCGTCCTCTCGCGAATGCGGTATGCATCCCGAATGAGAGAGCGAGGAAGAAGATAGGCCAGGATCAGGTCGAGGTGGATCGACGGTCTGCTTACCGCTCCTTGTAGTGATAGCATTGGACGATGCGGGTCCAGTGGGATCATATGGTGGAGGAGGGTTTGCAATGGGGACATAAGAGTGTGGTGCTGCAGCGGGATTAGCCTGAAATCCCGGTTGAATGCTCGAAGCCTGCAGAACTTGATTAACCTGTCCCTGAGAAGGTCGTACCCGTGGTTGAGAACCACGGGGTACAAAATTTCGCAGGTTTAGAACAGGTTGGGCGGGAAGAGTGCCCTAAGATTGAGTCGCCACGCGTAGTTGACTGATCTCGACGTTCTACTGTGCCAATTGGTGCTGAAGAGACGTCATGTTCTCTTCATGGCGCTTTGACATTTCCGTCATCATTCGCATCAATTTGTCAAGAGGGCTTGATGCGTGCTCAGTTTGTGGTACGCAAGGGCCTGATGGCGGATTTGCCATAGGATTAAACTGAGCCCTTGGGATGACGGGTGCGGACGGTCGCATTGGTCCACCCGTGGGGTTTTGGCACTGCGGGTTGTTGGACCATGCGAAGTTCGGATGATTACGCCACCCTAGGTTATAAGTGGCAGAGAACGGGTTGTTCCCCAGGGTGCAAGCGTCTTCTATGCAAGAAGACGCGTCCGCATGTAGATATGCGTCTGAGCACACGGAACTTGGTCCTCCGTGTCGAAATACTGGCTAGCAGAAGCCAGTTCCACATGACTTACCGAATCGCTTAGCGCGACACTTGGTAAGGAAGGTCTAAAGGGGTTTCTCTGGATAAGCCTGGTGTTTGAAGAATTTGGATTGTGACTAAGTGGTGAAGAGGTGGTGTTCGCCAGAGATCGGGCGGGGTTGGCCAGAAGCTCGTCTAGCTTCTTGTGCACGACGGAGACTTCATCCAATTTTTGTGCAATAAGGCTTAGATCAGTGGATGAATGAGAGGGTCCCGTGTCAACTTCATGGACATTTCGAGGATGGCTGGATCGATTAAAGGCGACAATGGAGGCATTGTTTATTGAGTTTTCACTCATATTTTCAAATAGTTCGAATGCTCCATTCTCGTCTTTATTCATAAAATTCCCTCCGCAGGAAGCGTCTGCAATCTGCTTCAAAGTCTCATTTAGCCCGTAGAAGAAAATCTGGGCTATATGCCACTTAGGCAGACCGTGGTGCGGACACTTCCTGAGGAGGTCGTTATACCTCTCCCATGCCTCATGAAATTGTTCGCTGTTTTGTTACGTAAAAGGGGTGATAGCACGGCGAAGTGATTGGTTCACCCGATTGGGAAGAACTTCTTGAGAAACGCTGTTCGCATCTCTTCCCAAGAATGGATGGTTCTCCCAAGGGTGCGTAACCATTGCGATGCTTTATCCCGCAATGAAAATGGGAACATCTTCATGAGGACTATAGATAACCCGACATTTCTTGGTTTAACGGTTTCAGCAAGTCGGGTTAGGTCTTCCAAGTGGAGAAATGGGTCTTCACTTGCAAGACCATGAAAGTGAAAATTGATTAGGCCAATTATGTTTGGCTTTAATTCAAAGTCGTCCCCGCCCATGGGGACTCGAATTTATCCTATGGCCTCTGTAGCAGTGGGATTCTGATAAGAGCTAAGAGACCTAGGCTCCTCCCATTCGGGAGGGTTCTGCATTTCCTCCAATGTTTCCCAAATGTCTTCGATTTTCTCATTATACATTTCCATTTGGGCTTGGAGGCGGGTTATGGGATCAACGGCTCCACCACCTGGTGGATTCTGAGGGCGGTTTCCTCCCTCGGGATTTGGGGGTGGGCGTGCAGCCATGTTTGTGGAGGAGGACGATTCGGCTGCTTTTCTAAATTTATTTGTCAATTCAAACAATTCAGGGTTTTGTGACCTCCTCCCAAACATGCACTACCGGAGGAAGAGTTGGGGAGATGAGAAGGGGAAAGAGATGAGAGAAATGACGCCGCAAAGGTACACTTGATTACAAATCAATACAGTCAAGTTCCTAACCTCTACAGTGTGCCCTTAGACCTAAAGATCTAAGTTACCTACTATCACGAACTACAGAATCGAATGCGAGCACCGCGGAACCACCGGGCCAGACTGAAAGGCCGTTTGCCCTAGTCTTAGACACCCGATAGCACGCGGGAACTCTCACCAGCACGTAGTCGCTACACGTAGGTAGTTAGACCTCCAATCCTTAAAAAGGGTCAAGTTACTACCAGTTTTAATTAGAGGCTTAGGGTCAAGTGCTTTTGGAATGTGAAGGGCGTTGTTTATGGGTAATGCCCAAGTGATCGATTTTCAGAGTGTGTAAAAACAAGCATGCAACGGAGAAATCTCCCCGAATTGAAGTTTTTATTGGTGAATGGTTTTTAGAGTTCAGCCTTAAGTAGTATGGATTTTAGGGTTTTGCTTAATTACCAATTCAACCAATCTCCGGGTTTTTGCAAAAATACAAGTTTTCTTTCAAAGCCCAAGAAACCCTTCTTCAATATCAGTTGGTTAATGCATGCTAAAGTGCAATGGGCTACCCTAAATAGAGATTTCTATGTGTGGATGCACGAGTCAATTTTATATCAATGTGAAAGGGAGCCAAAGCACTTCAATTCAAGTGCTCCCAATCACCAGAAATGATTTCCACACACAAGGCTTCAACCAAAAGATAAAGAAAACCAAATTGTTGGGGTTGAAGTATTCAGGATCGAATCTCAGGCAAGTTGAAAAGTCGTGGTGGGGTTGGAATCAACTCAATTCCAAGTCTCCCCACCAAAAATGTGATCCTGAATTAAAGATAAGTGAGGCAAAAGAGGGATGCAAACAATCTTTTTCTTTACCTCAAAGAATACTTCCCATGGCGAAAAATCCAAGAATCAAGATTCTCAGCTTTTCACTATGCGAAGTGTGGCGGGAAATCCCGGGGCAGTGGGAGTGAAGACAACCAATCAAACAAGTGAATTTTAATCCACTTGCCCCAAGAAATCCCAAGAAGGTTTTCTATTTTTTTTTATTTTATTGAGGTGGCAAGTTAATCCTAATTTGCTAAGAAAAGAAAACTTACTTGTTCAGCAACATGTGCGAAGCTCCAATGCGGTGTCGACGTCTTCACGCTCTCGTTCTCGCCTTGGATCTGCCCTCGTTCCCGACTTCGTCTGCTTTCCTTCTCCTTCCACCAAGTTCACCTGCGCACCAAAAACAAAAATACTCGTGAAGAGAAGAGAAAAATTAAAAGGAATTGAATAGAAACTTACTTGAAGGCGCGCTTCCCCGGCAATGGCGCCAGAAAAGATGATCGGTCGGCCCGGATAGGTTGTTAATATGATGATTTTATCGTTGAAATGTGTATAGTGGTTAACCTAATTCGGACCTAACCATCTCTTTACAAAATTTTTAACCTGGCCTACTTGATTTTATCTTATCACTTTTAGGCCTAGGGTCGAACTCAGGGAAGTGTGGTTCAAGTCGAGTTTCTACGTTTTTCCTAAAACGTGTCTCCTCCGTTCGTTTATTCTATTTTTGTGTTTTTCTTATTTAGATTTTTTTCTGGTAATCCTTGTCCTTGAGGCACACCCTCAAAATTGTGTCCTTGGCTTTTAGCCAAAATAGAGTTCCAAAACGAGTCTTGCTATTCGCAAGACGGGATACCTGCAAATCAAAGATTATCTTTTCTCTTTTATATTTTTTATCTTTTTACTAAGAAGGAAGCTAACAGACAGAAAGTAAATATAGTATCTATAGATATATATATATATTTATATGTAGTATATATATAAAGGGGTGGAAGTGGAGGTGGCGATGGAGTGTAGCACCGTGTCGGGTCGGTCGTCGTCTAGAGAGGCGCAACCAACACGACTATGTGCCGTGTGGAGTGAGGATGGATGATGGAAGATGTATATGTCCACGCTTTTTGTACGCGTGTATCGAGGAATATCAGCAACTAGTGCAGATATTCCCGCGATACAACGTATAGTAAATAACTTGAAAATATATGTACATATGTATGTATATAAGTAAATATATTTATATATATATAAATGTATAGGTATATATGTATAAATATATATAGATATATATGTATACATATATATATATAGGTGTAGATGTATGTATATATATACATGTATGTTTATATGTATATAGCTATGTATATATTTATATAAGTATATATATATATAATACTAGATAGATGTATATATATATGTATATAGATATGTATATATATATAAGTATATGTATAAGTATATAGATATATATATAAGTAGATATATATATATATTATATATATATGTATGTATACATAACTATATAGATATATATATAGATATATGTATGTATATATATTTATGTAGGTATATATATGTTACTATATATAACTATACTTATAGTGTAAGTGTGTGTGTGTGTGCGTAAGTGTGTGTACGTTGGTGAAGGTGTGTGTTTGTTGGTGTAGTGTGTGCTGTGAGTAAAAAGAGAGAGAGAGAGAGAGCGGGCGAGAGAGCTGAGAGAGCAGAGCGGGGAGGATGCAGAAGGGACGAGTTAAGTCGTCGGTGGATGGAGGCAGACGTCTGGAGCCACGTCGTCTGCAAGCGGAGGCGGATGTCTGGAAATGGCATCTGCAGGTGGAGGTGATGCGTCTGCAGGCCAAGTGCGAGAGCGAAGAGCGGGTGATGGCGTGGAGGAGCGAATGTGGAGGAGGGTCTGCGGTGGTCGTGGAGGGGTGCGGAGGTTGGCAGGGGACGGCGAGAGGGCTTAGTCGGCCGCTGCAGTGCACATAGCGGCCGGTTAAGGGTGCAACGGCGGAGGCGACAGAATGGAGAACGAGCGGAGCAGGCCCTGCAGGCGCGTGCGGAGGCGAAGAGCGGCTGCGAGGAAGGTTGCGGTGGAGGTGGGGGGAGCTGCTGCTGCTGCTACTACCGCCTCTTGGCTGCTGCTGCCGCGGCTTCAAGCTTCGGAGCTTGAAGCGGCAGCAATGGCGTGAGACGAAAAAAATTAAACGAAGAATGATGCCATGCCCACCGGCTCGTTGAAGAGCTGGGCAGTGGTGTTCCCATTGTGGTGGTGTGCACCACAGTGGGTTCTCCTGCTCGCCGGGTGCCTCCTCGAAGGAAGGCCGATGTATGGCAGGGGAGAACGGTGGAGAGGAAGGTGGTCAGCGAGTTTGCTTGCTGCAGCAGGGTATATGTCGCGAGGAAGAGGCTGCGGCTTTAAATAGAGGAGAGCGTGAACATGCAGCATGCGGGGAATGGGGGGATGGCCACCGCAGGGAATGGTGCGAGAAGGACAGCAGGGAGTGGCGTTGGCAAGACGTGCAGCTACAGCATGGCGTGGAGTGCATGCAACCGCGGGAAGACGAAGAACCGCGGGAAGAGAAAAAAAAGAAAGAGGTAATAAAAAATAGAGAGGGGACTTTTTGCAAAGAGGCACTTGTGAAAAAATGTAAATATGCAAGCCATTTATTCCATTCTCTTCTCCTCTCAATTAAATGCATGAATGCAAGTGTTTTTACAAATGCAACTATGGAATCCTAATATGCAACGTTAATGCTAAGAAATAGCATAAGAAGGCTTTATTGCAGGCGTATTTTGAGGTGCAAACATCGAGGCTGAGGCGCGTGGTTGCGGTGCAGGCTACGGAGAGGCTTGCTAGGGTGCGGCTGCAGGCTTGGTGGCATGAGCGCCTGCAACATTGAAGGGGCTCCTGGTCCACAGTGCATGCTGGAGTTGTTCCCTCTCTCTTTGGATCCTCTCTCTCCTTTCTCCGCCTCTTCTTTTAACTCCTCTCCTTTGCGTGTGCGTGAGTTAAGGGATTTTCGAATCCCTTAACTATTTCTAGCTGGAGGCTGTTGAGGGTGCCTAGAGGATGGGGAAAAGAACAGTCGCCGGTTATTTGAAAGGGTAATTTACCCTTTCCTCCTCATTCTTTTGCCAATTATTTTTCTTGCACAAAAAAAGAACATATTAAGTTATAGAATAGATGTAAACCTAAATCATGATGCATGCAAACATTCTATAACTTAATATAGTTATTGACAAACCTAAAAGATACAATTAAAGTTACTTAGGCATAATATTAGTCCATTAAAATGGACTCATCAACCACGCAACAAAACCTATTCCCCTAACCTTCCCACGCGTCTCTCTCTCTAAGTCTCTCTTCGGTATGCTCTCCCAGAGCCGGGTAATCAGGTCCGGTCACGCGCCCGGGTCTAGGCGCACCGGCGTTGGTGTGGTGTGAGAGGAGTGCTCAAGAGGGTAGTCGGGTCGGGTTACTAGGTCAGTGGGATGAAGTCACAAACTAAGCGCGTGTATAGGCGTGTGACCTCACCCCATTTATTCTTGAGGCGAATAGCTAATATCACAAATTCAATTTAAACTACGCAAACACCTCACAACTTACCAAGGTGGGACTAATGTTCCACCGCTTTTGCTCACATGCCCGCAGGAGATCTTCCGTCCAATTGCAATAGCTGCAGGCCTCACAGCACCAATTGCTTGGACAACTGGATGCGCGAGACTTCCCCGAACCTGAAGCGCTTCAGCCTAGAGCAAGCTTGCAACCTCCTTGAGACGTCGCTAATGGCAGCTGGTGCTCGGACCCTGCTCGACATAAAAAGGGCCTTGCGGCTCTATCAGACTGCAGGAGGACCTTCGCCGTCTCACAGCGAAGGTGAGGCGGTAGGTGGCAAGCCGTGGGGCGGCCTAAGCGTGCGTGCCTAGGTCGCTCTGTGGTGGGATTGATGGGTTAGGTCGGGGGGCGGTTGTGGTGGTGTAGAGGGTCTGTGGATGAGTGGAGGATGTTCATTGAAGTGTGGCAGGGGTTGTGAGGTGGGTGACAAGACGTGTGGGGGTGCGGAGTGACGGATGCGTCTTGCCAGAGAGTGGATGGAGATGGGGAAGATGGTGGGGTACTGTGGCTGTCGAGGGGTGTTTTGTGAAATAGGTTGAGGGGAATTGGAGAGGGGATCAAGATGAGTGGTTCTAGACTAACTAGGTGGACGAAGGGGATGAGAGGGCGGCTGGCAGTACTTGCTGTTGCCGGAGAACGAGTACAGTGGAGGAAGACGGCGGTGACGACGGGGTAAGGGATGTGCGTGTAGGTGTTGCGCGACGCAGAGGAGGAAGGGGAGGACAGCTCTGCCACTGGTATTGTGGCAGAGCGATGAGAAAGAGGAGGGAGGCTCGCCGGAGCTCACTGGAGCACTTGGCTGGAGGAGAAGAGGAAATCGAGGTCGAATTCCGGTCAAGTCGAGCTAAGGAGGTGCGGCCGGAGTTGGGGGTCAATTTATAGGCACTGGTAGGGACTCTTGTGCTTGGAAGACAAGCTTCCAACCACGGGAATCCTCGCTGGAGTTGGAAGTCTGTTAGTTACCCAAATCTCTCGTGCGTTCGCATGAGAGATTGGGTGCAAATCATAGATCAGGACCACACTCAGATGGAAGGGAATTCCTCAGAGAATCTCCCTTCCAAATCTGGGAGATCTCTGAGGAATCAGGGAGTATTCCCCCTCTATTCCTCGTCGGAGTAGGATTTCTCCCCATTAATGGTGGAGGGACCTGCTTGTAAGAGTGGAGAGGAAGTTAGGGGGGTTTATGCAATGGTTTTCAAAAGATAGGGGCCAAAATGTAATTAGGTGTACTAATTTGCAAAGTAGGTCAAGATGACCTCCCCTTAGGTCCAAATTTTGGTACAAACCTAATTTGGACCTAAGGAATCCAATGGTGAAGTTGGATTTTAGGTTTGACCACGTTTGACAAGACATTTTGCATAAAAATAGAAATTAGGTCAATTGATGAGCTAGGACCCCAATCTAGGTCAAGCTAGGTTCTAAAGGCCAGATTGAATGTTCTAAATCCTAGGGGATATTTTTCCATGAATTTTAGAGGGTTTACTTAATTTTTATCCTGACCAGAACCTTGTTGAATTAAGTAAGTTTGTTTTAGGGTTATAAGATGTCATTTAATTCCTAGTTTACACATAAACCCATTTCTGATTAAACCAACCAACTTTTTATCTTATTCAGATCATTTGACCTATGTTCTGCCTCTGAGAAATCCTGTTTATGTACTGCAATGGTAAAATTGCAGTTTTAACCTTTATTTCATGTTTTCTTCTCAGAACACTTATTCCTTCAATTAAGCCCTCTTCTAAGTTATATAGGAGCTTTTATTCTCTTTCTTGGGTGAAAATGAGCTAGTTATGGCTCATGATGAGGCTCTCATCGTATCCCCATGCTTAACTTTTGTTAGTCCCTTAGCAAAATTTCAAGGTTTTAACTTCTATTCTAGACCCTGAGTGTCTGTCATTAGTTATGATAAGTGCTTTTCTTTTTCTTTTGTGATTAGGTCAGAATGCCGACAGTAGGCCTAGAGGTACTCAAGTATCAACCAAAATCCGAACCTGACCTGCTTTAGCCTCAGTCTTCCGCAAAGGTTTTTAAGGCCCGCAGAAACTATCCTAGGGTTTGTTGGACTCCGCAGTTAAAGCACCCGTGCTTGAGACATTTTTAGCCTAGGTTCAGTTTGCAGTGAGTTTTTGTAAGAGTGAGACAGAAGATTTATTTGTTTGGAGAGTTTTCTCTCTCTTTTCTTTTTATTTCTAGCTTCGGATTGGCTTCTCAACACGATCTGTATCAGATTCCTCGTCCCCATCATCAATCCTCAGGGGTCCCTGGCAATCGATGCTCCATGATAGCACCGCCCATGGCAACCCCCAGAACCCTGGCTTTCGACATTTCATGATAATGCCGCCCATGGCATTCCGTGGCCGAATTCAGACCCTGGCAATCGACATTTCGTGACAATGCTGCCCATGATATCTGAAGTAGCAGAGTGCTTACATGCCCTCGGTAGGATATTTATATATTCTAAGAGACAAGCACCGAGGAGATGATATGTTGTTACGCATCTTCGAGGGGAATTTCTCGCCTCTCCGTGCTGGGAACTCATCCAAATCAACTTGTGTTGATCGGCCGCTCCTAATCTAGGTGACTTTTGAGAACATTGAAACGCTTTTTGCGTGATTTTGATATTTATGAGCACTGAACCAGACTGTGTGTGGATTGGGGTGCTTAGGTTACCGAATCTCGCAAATCGAAGGTCAGTTAGTGAGGCCGAATACTTCCTAAGATTTAGACCTAGTACTTAAACTTCGCATTTTCCCCAACCTCTTGAGGATTATCCAGATCTTAGTGGATACGTGAATTTTTAAGCCAAAGAATCTAGCCCAAGAGGCCTAAGATCAGCGTTCCTGCTGATGAGTCCATTTTAATGGACTAATATTACACCTAAGTAACTTTAATTATATCTTTTAGGTTTGCTAATAACTACATTAAGTTATAGAATATTTGCATGCATCATGATTTAGGTTTACATCTATTCTATAACTTAATATGTAATGATCTTTTTATGTGCAGGAAAAATATTTGGCAAAAGAATAAGGAGGGGAGGGTAAATTACCCTTTTAAACAACCGGTGGCTGTTCTTTTCCCCATCCTCCAGGCACCCTCAATAGCCAATGGCTAGAAATAGTTAAGGGATTTGAAAATCCCTTAACTCACGCACGCGCAAAGGAGAGGAGTTAAAGAGGAGGTGGAGAAAAGAGAGGGGCATATCCATCTTCCCCCCTGTGGGGAATGGCAACCCCAGCGTGCACTATGCACCAAGCCTGCACCTGCTAGCACCATCTCTGCGCCCTTCTAGCGTTCATACCACCATCCATCTTGCATGCTCATGGGCGCGCGCCCATCTCTAGCCGCATCTCCAATCACTGCACCAGCCTGCATCGCGCCCTCCAACCAGCCAACAGGTGCGCACCCCTCTGCAGACCCACCTCGCTCCATCCCGTGCTCCCTCTAGCCGCACCTGAAGGCACTACACGTCTTCACCCTGTCAGGCCATGCCCACAGGTGCATCCTCCCTTCCAGCATCATCATCCCATCCTGCCCTTCAGCCGCGCAAGCGCCCATCCACCCTCCAGCACCTCCTTGCACCACGCCCCCACCTCTGCGGACCTGCCTCGCCACTCTAGCCATGCCTGAAGGCGCTGCGCGCGTTCACCACTGCCAGGCCTACACTCGCAGGCGCTGCATAGCTGCTTGGCTCACCCACGCTCCTGCCAAGTGCCCGCAGGCACACCCTTCAGCGCCTCCCCGCAGGTGCATGCCCTACTCCAGTGCTGATGCCACTCCAGCACCCGCACCCCTGCAAGCGTAATGGTGATGGCCAACTGCGGTCCTGCTTTGTGCCTTTATATGTTTATTATAATACAGTCGTTATAGTATAAGATGAGACAACTACGGTTGTCATTACCATACAAATTTTTTACTCGGAAATAGTTTTCCCGAGGTCGAACTCAGGGAGCTATTGGAATTGTAGAAGTACAAAGTTCCTCTATTGAATTACAAAAATAAGAGAGAGAGAGAGGGAGATTTTTGTTTTTGGCTTCTTCTTCTTCTCGTTGTGCTTGTCTTCTTCCCTCTTCTTTCTTTTTTCTTCAGCTGCAGTATCTTTCTCTACGAGTCTTCTTCCTTGGCTCTGTTTGCCTTCAATTCCTCTTCTTCTGCTTGTCTTCTGTTTCTTTTCTTCTTCAGTTCTTCTTCTTTTTCTTGTCTTTATCTTCTGCAAAGTCTTCTTTTTCTTCCTTCTTCTCTTTTCTTTCTTTTCTGCTGCGGAGCCTTTTCTTTTCTTCTTCTTCTTCCTTGGTCTTCTGCTTTAGCTCCTCTAAAGGTTTATCCGTCGTCTGATATCACAGTCAAACGACTTAAACGGCGGTCTGCTACAGTGCTTCCCCTCTTTTTCTTCCTTCGCTGCTTCTTCTTCTTCTCTTCTTTAGCGAGCCTTCTTCTTCCTCTGCTTCCTCTTCGTTGGTCTTCTGCCTTGCTCAGTTGCAAGACTTCTTCAGAGTTTCTTCTTCTTCTGCTCTTCTTCTTGCGTCTAAGGGTTGAGCCTTCCTCCTTCGCGCCCTGTTCCTGCACAAGGCACAGCAAAACCTAGCCCTTCCCTCTACCAGCACATCTCTCTCTCTCTGTAAACTGCTCACAGGAAGCTCTCCCAGAGCTGGGTTAATGGGTCGAGTTGCGTAACCGAGACCAAGCGCATCGGCGTGGGTGGTGCGCGAGGAGTGTAGGGTAGTGTCGGGTCGGATCCGCCAGGTCCGCGAGATGAATCCACGGATGAGGTGGGTGATGGGCGAGGGACCTCACCCCAGGTGCGTTCGGAGGCAACCAGCCATATACACAAAAATAATTTAAAGTGGTGCGGCGATTTGAAGACTCACGATATGGGACTAAACTTTGTCCCTTCTTGCGCGCGCCTGCAGGAAGGACGTGACCTCGCCTCAACAGCTGCGTCCTCGTTTCCCTTCACAAACCAGCTTCCTGCCTTCACCCGAGTCTTCCCAATTCGCCTCAGCTGGAGTCCTGATGCTTCGAGGCCTGGAGCTCGCTTGGAAGCTCCTTGCGTCGTCGCCAATGGCTACGAGAGCTGAAAGTCTATGTAACACAAATAGGGCCTCTCGGCCTAATCAGACCACAGGGGAACCTTCATCGTGGCATGGCGAAGGTAGTGCGGGGTGCAGCAGGTCGCGGGGCGGTGTATGGCGGCAGCCCTAGGTCGGACTACAACCGGAAAAGTGGGTTTGATCGGGGGTATGCTGTGGAGGTGTGGAGTGGCAGTGGAGGGGCAGAGGGTGTTTGGTGAAGTGAGGCGGAGCTTTTGGGACAGTTGGCGAGTTGTATGGGTTGTGGGATGATGGGGACGACTTGCCGGAGAGTGACCGGAGGTGGGGAACATGAGGGTGGTCAGGCATGGTCGTAGGGTGACCAAGCAAATTAAGTTAGGGAAAAGAAAGAGGGGAGGAAGGGAAGTAACTGTAACATACCTACAGGGACGAAGGGGGGAGGGCGGAGCCTCTGGCTCGTACCTGACGGAGTTGGAGAAGAAGAACCCAGGGGGAGAGAGCGGCGGTGAGGAAGTGGGAAGGGAGGTGCGCGCTTGGTGCGGTGCGACGTGGGAAGATGAGACAAAGCAAACTCTGCTGCTGGTATTGAAGTAGAACGACGAGAAGGAGTGGCCGCTGGAGCTGGTGGGTTTCCTGTCGGAGTGGGGAGAGAGGAAGGGTTGGGGGTTTCCCCGCCAAGACCAGGTTGGGAGAAACGGTTGGCAATGCTGGTCTTTATAACAGCGGCGGCGGAGGGGCGGACGTAGGGAGGCGACGTGCGTCCCTCGCTGGAGTATGGCTGTAGACGAGACCCATACCTTCCGCGCGTTCCCACGGAAGGTGTGGGCGTCGTCAGGTGGCATGGCCGAGTCCCTGCGATAGCAGACATCACAGGGAACTCCGCGTTCTCTTTGCAGGACGCCCCCCTCACCATGCGTGGCGCCATGCTCCGTGCAAAGTCACTGGAGCATGGTGCTGCGCAGAGACTTGCAGGAGGGACCAAAATGCAAAGAACGAAGAGGAAATTAGGGGCCAAAATGCAAGGGTTTCGAAAGTTGAGGATCGAAAAGTAAATGATGAGGACCAAATTGCAAAGTCGGTCAAGGAGGTCTCTTCTTAGGCTCAAGTTTTTATACATGACTAAGTTGGACCTAAGGATTTTGATGGTGAATTTTGTTTCTAGGTCAAACCATGTATGACTCGACAATTTACGTAAAAACTCAAATTAAATCATTAATTGGACATGGTTCTCAGTGTAGGTCAAAATGGGTTTCTAAGGCCAAATTGAAGGTTATAAACCCTAGAGATTATTTTTCTATGAATTTTAGAGGGTTTAGTCAATTTTTACCTTGCCTCGAACCTCATGAATTGAAGTGGGTTTGTTTTAGGGTTATAGAATGTCATTTAATTCCCTGGAGTTACTGTAGCCCTTGTTGGATCAGATCATCCCACTTTCCTTCTTATTAGGTTAGTTTGACCTGTGTTTGGATCCTGAGTTACCCTGTTTGCCGATTGTGTTGGTGAAATTGCATTTTTACCCCTTATGACTTATTTTCTTCTTAAACTCAGAATTCTCTGAGTTAAGCCTTTCTTTGAGTTATGTAGGAGCTTTTTCTTGCATACTTAGGTTAGATTGTGCTAGTTAGGGTTCATGATGAGGTTCTCATCATACCCCCATGCCTAGCTTTTGCTAGTACCTTAGCAAAAACTTAAGGTTTCAACCTTTGTTCTAGACCTATGAAGTTCTTAATGGTTTCAGATAAGTGCTTTTTTTTCATTTGAACCTAGATTAGGTTAGAATGCTGACCATAGGCCTAAAAGGTACTCTAGTGCCAACCAAGATCCAGATCTATCTAGCCTCAGCCTTAGTCCTTAGCAAAGGTTTTTAAGGCCCACAAGAACTAACCTAAGGTCCATTGGACTTTGTGGTTAAAGCACTCGTGCTTGAAATAATTTTAGCCCTGGCTCAGTTCGCAGTGCATTTTGTAAGAAAGAGAGATAGAAGATTTATCTGTTTGGAGAGTTTTCTCTCTTTTTCTTTTTAATTCTAGCTTAGGATTGGCTTTTCAACACGGTCTGTATCAGATTCCTTGTTCCCATCATCAATCCTCAAGGGTTCCTGGCAATCGATGCTTCGGGATAGCATCGCCCAGGGTAACCCCCAGAACCCTGGCTATTGAGATTTTGAGATAATTCCATCCATGGTGTTCCGTGGCCGAATCCAGACCCTGGCAATTGACACTTCGTGATAATGCCATCCATGGAATCTGAACCAGCAGAGTGCTTACATGCCCCCAATAGGATATGTAAATATCCTACGAGACAAGCACCGAGGAGATGATATTTTGTTACGCATCTTCGAGGGGAATTTCCCACCTCTCCGCGCTGGGAACTCGTCCAAATCGACTTGTGTTGATCGGCCGCTCCTACTCTAGGTGTTCTTTTAAGAATTTTGCGACGCTTCTGCGTGATTTTGATTTTTACGCTTACTGAACCAGGATGTGTGTGGGGTTAGGGTGCTTAGGTTACTAAGTCCCATAAACCAAAAGTTAGTTAATGAGGCCAAATACTCCCTAAGCCGTGGACCTAATACTTAAGCTTTTCATTTTCCTCAACCTCTTGAGGAATGTCTAGATCTTAATGGGTACTAAGAGTCTATCCAAGAATGCGTAAGGTTTGCGTTCTTACTAATCTTACTGTGCACTTTTCAATTTTTTCATGAATGAGGTCTAGAACTTTGGTCAATTCCTTAGTTCCTTACTAATGACTATCACTCTTTTCTCACATTTTTGTGCTCCTTTTTCATTTTGTTTCTTTTCTCCTCCTTCACAAAATTTTCTTTCCTCCCTCATTTTATTCTTCTTTTTCAAAAAATTTTTTAATTTTTATGGTGTTTTTGGTATATGTGAATTTCTTTGTTTGAAACCTTTTCTTACAGGTTTTGCATTTTCATACCCCCCATGCCTAAGATTTGCAATGTCCTCATTGTAACCTAGGGGGTTTTATTCAACTGAGTTCATACATTAGGACAGATGTTTTGATGAGTGAATGGGTCGGGGTGGCTATTGCGGATGATTTCTAATCTCAGATGCAAGCATCTGAGGTGGAGTCGGTTGTCATAAAGTGTGAATTTTAAGTGCACAAAGGTGTCAGAAAAGGTTTCAGAGAATGACGGGCTGCCTCCCATTGAGCGCTAAATTTGACGCCTTCAACCAAGCAGGAAATGAGATGGAGAGGGGATGGTCAAATCAGTAGAGTTTAATATAACAAGCACCTTGATTAAGAGCCTGGTTGGTCCAACCAGGTGCTTGTTAAGATCAACAGGCTGATGATGCAGCCCAAACCCAATCAATCTGGTTGGTTGATAGATGTAGATCAAAAGGTGTGGGACTCACCATATGCAATGTGGCTCAGATGGATGTGGAAGTGTAAATACAGGGTTTGGCTGAGTCGAATCAGCCTGGTCAGAATAGGAACCCATAGAATAATGAGTGATTGATGCGGGAACCCTACAGGGGTGATCAGAGAATGATGGAGCATGGTATGTAGTCTGATCAGTGTTCCAAACCCGATGTGGAAATGCAATCGGCCTGGTGAGAGGTGAATCTGAATAGAAATTGAGTCCGGTTATGGGTCGGGGTTGGGAAGATGTTTTGATCAGTTCTGTGTGTGCAGATGAGGTGGCAACTGTGTATGAGGGCTCTTCTAGAAATGAATGACAGGTGGTTTTCTGTAGAGAGTCCTCTGGGTAACTATCAAATGCCTGAAGAGTGTCTGTAGGATGAAAGAAATCTGATTCGAGAAAAGATTTGAATTCTGGGTTGTAATCACTCTTGGCATTTTCTGTTTTTGGTTCCTGAGGATCAAAAAGGAATGATTCTGTGTTATCAGTGATCTCGGGAACCAGGACCTCAGAGTCAGAGTCAGAGAATGAGTCATGTAAATTGAGGTCATAGATGGGCTTGGTGTGTTCAAGAAGGAGAGTCTCTCCGAAATTATCGTCAGATCCGAAGTTGTCGGAGAGTTTGTGAAAATTGAGTTCTAAATGAGATTCTTGATCATGAATTCCACCGTAGAATAAATCATCAGATGTGGAATTAGCAGCCTGACTGGGGTCTAGCCTATATGTCAATTCTGGACTTAAAAAGGTGTTCTATTTAGGCTCAAGCTCCAAGTTGGTAGGATAGACCCAATTGAAACCCCACTCATCCAACTCCTCAGTTTCTGTATCATAAATTGTCATGTCTTCTGAAAAATCGATCAGATTTCTTGAGGATGTTGGAGAGGGATATTCATCAAATAGAGGCCCGGAATCGTATTCTTTAAAAATTTGATCTTTCTCATATGGGGCCTCATAATCTTCCCAATAAGTTTCGGATCTAGATTCTAGGTTTAGGATGTGGGTAGGATTACTAGAATCAAAGTCCGAATAACCTTTGAAGGTCACCTTATCAAAATAAGGGGCGGAATTTATACCCTCAAAAGGTTCAGTTCTGATCTCATTATTGCAGGAGTTTTGGAATTCTAAGCTTGGCAATTCATGGTCTAAGGTCGGTTCTTATTGTGTTCTCCTGCAATATCCCAACCTAATTCAATGTTGTCTTCTATCTGGGTTGGGAATCCACAACCACCCTGTGCCTCAGTCCCGAGATCTAGGAAACTGGATTGATCCTTAATACTGTTCCAAGATGGTTCATCCTCTGTTTCTGGTATAAACGGGTATTTCTGGTTGATAATTTATTCTAGTGATCTCATCATTTCTACCTATTTTATAAGGGCATCTTGGTGTTGTTCCCAAAGTACAGGATTTGTCAAGCATTGAAGGTATTCAGATTTGTGTAATTTTTCTATCTCAATGTATCCTATCATGAGCATATCTCGGGTTGATCCTTTTGTAATTTCTGTCAACAGAATTTGGGCACAGTTTATGATGAAAGCTGTGATTGTTGGGACATCAACCTGAATGTTTTCTATTAGTGTTGAGGGTTTACATTTGATTTCATAGAATTCAAGGGCATCCTCAATCATCTTATCTTTCATGGATCTCTGATATTCAGGTTTTTTGAATGGTAGTCTTGATTGGTGTGGCTGCATCTTTGAATCAGGTGGTTGAATCAGGATATAGAATCAGAAGTTCAATGTAGACTCAAGCTGTGCCAAGATGGAAGAAGGGGGCTTTGTTCAGAATCAGAGGAAAAGGGGCTATGTGGAAGGTTTCTGCAAAAACATGGGAGCCGAGGCTTAGCCTCGGGGATACTGAATTTCTAAAGGAGGTTTCAAGGACCTCCTACCAAATACTGAAGGACTGGATGAGATAAGTAGGTGCTGGACCCAATCGAGGCACCCAAAATGTTGGGTGACTATAGAGGTGCGGGGCAGATGGACCCCTTGATTAGAAAGATCGTCCACCTGAGAATTACCTGGGCAGCCAGAGAGGGTGAGTCCCACGAAGACCCCTACATGGTAGAGCGTCTCCACGGGTTACAGGGTTTCCCCCACCCGACCTCTCTTATCACTGAGATTCCAGGTAGACCAGAATGGGGATCTTGACCTCTTAATTCTACCAATTTTTAGTTAAGATCAAGGTGCTTAGGTTTTCACTTCAACTTTAGCCTTTTGAGTGCAAAGAGTGACCTAAGTTGAAGGTTAGTTGACCCTAAGGGGTCAACTTCACCTATTGATTCCTTTGAGAACTTATTAGGTCTTGTCTTTTAGGATTCAAGTGTTTTTAGAGAGCCAATTTTTCAGGATTTTTCTGAATAGGTATTTTCAATCAATGGCTTAGGCACACTTCTTTTGGATTTTCCAATTCTTGCTTAAGAAGTGTGTCTCTAAAAACCTTAATGTTGAATCTTATTTTGGCTCTACTTGGTCCAGTTAACTCCTTGTTGGGTAATTAGGGCTCAAGCAAGAAGGTGTCAGCCCTAAATACCCTTAATAGTGTATGCAGGAATGGTGGGTTGAAATTTGAAAACATGCAGCTTTGATGGTTTACTAGGTATGGAAGACAGGTTGTACCTATATTGCTTGTTCTTTCTTTTTCTATCTCTTTAGAATTGAGGGTTAAAGTGAGAGGTTAGAAAAAAAAAAATTACTTGTCCTCCGAGTGGTTGTTGTGCGGCTGCTTCTTGATTTTCCTGTACCTGCACACAATAAGAGAAGAGATTAATAGAAACTTACAAATAGAGATTTTATAGCTTCTAGAATAGCCGTTGCTCCCTTGCAACGGCGCCAAAATAATGGTGATGGCGAACCATGGTGCTGCTTTGTACCTTTATATGTTTATTATAATACAGTCGTTATAGTATAAGATGAGACAGCTACAGTTGTCATTACCATACAAATTTTTTACTCGGAAATAGTTTTCCCGAGGTCGAACTCAGGGAGCTACTGGAATTCTAGAAGTACAAAGTTCCTCTATTGAATTACAAAAATAAGAGAGAGAGAGAGAGAGAGATTTCTGTTTTTGGCTTCTTCTCTTTGTGCTTGTCTTCTTCCCTCTTCTTTCTTTTTTCTTCAGCTGCAGTATCTCTCTCTACGAGTCTTCTTCTTCCTTGGCTCTGTTTGCCTTCAATTCTTCTTCTTCCTCTGCTTGTCTTCTATTTCTTTTCGTCTTTAGTTCTTCTTTTTCTTGTCTTTATCTTCTGCAAAGTCCTCTTTTTCTTCCTTCTTCTCTTTTCTTTCTTTTCTACTGCGGAGCCTTCTCTTTTCTTCTTCTTCTTCCTTGGTCTTCTGCTTTAGCTCCTCTGAAGGTTTATCTGTCATCTGATATCATAGTCAGACGACTTAAACGGCGGTCTGCTACAGTGCTTCCGCTCTTTTTCTTCCTTCGCTGCTTCTTCTTCTCGTCTTTGGCGAGCCTTCTTCTTCCTCTACTTCTTCTTCCTTGGTCTTCTGCCTTGCTCAGCTGCAAGACTTCTTCAGAGTTTCTTCTTCTGCTCCTCTTCTTCTTGCGTCTAAGTGTTGAGCCTTCCTCCTTCACGCCCTGTTCCTGCACAAGGCACAGCAAAACCTAGCCCTTCCCTCTACCTGTACGTTTTTCTCTCTCTGTAAACCGCTCACAGGAAGCTCTCCCAGAGCCAGTTTAACGGGTCGAGTTGCGTAACTCGGACCAGGCGCACCGGCGTGGGTGGTGCACGAGGAGTGTAGGGTAGTGTCGGGTTGGATCCGCCAGGTCCGCGAGATGAATCCGCGGACGAGGCGGGTGATGGGCGAAGGACCTCACCCTAGGTGCATTCGGAGGCAACCAGCCGTATACACAAAAATAATTGAAAGTGGTGCGGCGATTTGAAGACTCACGATGTGGGACTAAACTTTGTCCCTTCTCGCGCGCGCCTGTAGGAAGGATGCGACCTCGCCTCAGCAGCTGCATCCTAGTTCTCCTTCGCAAACTAGCTGCCTGCCTTCACCCGAGTCTTCCCAATTTGCCTCAGCTAGAGTCCTGACGCTTCGAGGCCTGGAGCTCGCTTGGAAGCTCCTTGCGTCGTCGCCAATGGCGATGAGAGTTGAAAGTCTGTCTAACACAAATAGGGCCTCTCAGCCTAATCAGACCACAGGGGAACCTTCGCCGTGGCACGACGAAGGTAGTGCGGGGTGCAGCAGGTCGCGGGGCGGTGTATGGTGGCAGCCCTAGGTCGGACTGCAATCGGAAAAGTGGGTTTGATCGGGGGTGTGCTGTGGAGGTGTGGAGTGGCAGTGGAGGGGCGGAGGGTGTTTGGTGAAGTGGGGCGGAGCTTTTGGGATAGTTGGCGAGTTGTATGGGGTTGTGGGATGACGGGGACGACTTGCCAGAGAGTGACCGGAGTTGGGGAAGATGAGGGTGGTCAGGCATGGTCGTAGGGCGATCAAGCAAATTAAGTTGGGGAAAAGAAAGAGGGGAGGAAGGGAAGTAACTGTAGCCTACCTATAGGGACGAAGGGTGGAGGGCGGAGCCGCCGGCTCGTACCTGCCGAAGCTGGAGAAGAAGAACCCAGGGGGAGAGAGCGGCGGTGAGGAAGTAGGCAGGGAGGCGCACGCTTGGGACGGCGCGACGCGGGAAGAGGAGACAAAGCAAACTCTGCAGTTGGTATTGCAGCAAAGCGACGAGAAGGAGGAGGAGTGGCTGCCGAAGCTGGTGGGCTTCCTGTCGGAGTGGGGAGAAAGGAAGGGTTGGGGGTTTCTCTGCCAAGACCAGGCTGGGAGAAACGACTGGCGATGCTGGTCTTTATAAAGGCGGTGGTGGAGGGGCAGACGCAGGTAGGCGATGTGCGTCCCACGTCGGAGTATGGTTGGAGGCGAGACCCATACCTTTCGCGCGTTTGCACGGAAGGTGTAAGCGTCGTCAGGTGGCATGGCCGAGTCCCTGCGATAGCAGACATCGTAGGGAACTCCGCGTTCTCTTTGCATGATGCCCCCTCACCCTGCGCGGCACCATGCTCCGCGCAAAGTCACCGGAGAATGGTGCTGCGCAGAGACTTGCAAGAGGGACCAAAATGCAAAGAACGAAGAGGAAATTAGGGGCCAAAATTCAAGGGTTTCAAAAGTTGAGGGTCGAAAAATAAATGATGAGGACCAAATTGCAAAGTCGGTCAAGGAGGTCTCTTCTTAGGCTCAAGTTTTTATACATGACCAAGTTGGACCTAAGGATTTTGATGGTGAATTTTGTTTCTAGGTCAGACCATGTATGACTAGACAATTTACGTAAAAACTCAAATTAAATCATTAATTAGACATGGTTCTCAATGTAGGTCAAAATGGGTTTCTAAGGCCAAATTGAAGGTTCTAAACCCTAGAGATTATTTTTCTATGAATTTTAGAGGGTTTAGTTAATTTTTACCTTGCCTCGAACCTCGTGAATTGAAGTGAGTTTATTTTAGGGTTACAGAATGTCATTTAATTCCCTGGAGTTGCTGTAGCCCTTGTTGGATCAGATCATCCCACTTTCCTTCTTATTTGGTTAGTTTGACCTGTGTTTGGACCCTGAGTTACCCTGTTTGCAGATTGTGTTGGTGAAATTGCATTTTTACCCCTTACGACTTATTTTCTTCTTAAACTCAGAATTCTCTGAGTTAAGCCTTTCTTTGAGTTATGTAGGAGCTTTTTCTTTCATACCTAGGTTAGATTGTGCTAGTTAGGGTTCATGATGAGGTTCTCATCAAAGCGCCTACAGGAGTCTGCCCGCCATCACCGCAGGATTGTTCAGGTGCCTCACCTCCACTTCACCCAGCGCCTCAAGCGCTGCACCTCGACACGTGCCTACGCACTCAGTAGAGCACCCGCATGCCAACGCCTTCACGTCTCCGTGCATCTGCAACACGCGCAACAACGCTAGCACCCGTCCACTGCAGCTACTCCTCCTCCGCCTGCTAGCCGCCTCCAGCCATCTCTGTCAACACCACAACCTCCATCGGATCGGCCTCATCTTCGCCAACCTCCCTTGCGGTTAACAGCCCCGTTGGTGCTCTCTCTCTCTTGCGAGGAGGAGAGAGAGAAAATGCTCTGTTTTCTCTGAGATTAAAAATTACATTCACTACCATTGCCACCGGAAATTAATTTTGATTTATTATTATTTTATTATGGCAAAATTGCGCATGCACACTCATATTTTCTGATAATTGCACATTATTGATATTCACCTATTTCAAGATTGGTTTTGGGCTTAACCTTGTAGATTCCCTACTTGGAGGGGGTGAGATCAGTGTGACATAATAAATTGCGGAATAGAGTATAAATAATCTCAAAAAATTCAATCGCACAATGTACACAAGTATTTTTAGGTGGAAACCCAAATAGGGTGAAAACCACCACCTAACCCTCTCGAGTTAGGATTTTCCGATCAACCAAGTTAATCAAATCCACTAAACGAATCACTTAAACGAGGGTGATTCAACCTCAATTACAACCACGCTACTTTATACGAGGGTAGCGTACCTCAAACCCCTTCTCTTCACAAGAAGGATTTTGTCCCACGAAGGAGATGGGAATTCGCAAAGCGAATACCCAACCAAATAACAAAGTAAAGTAACAAAAACCCTATAGAGCCAATCGAAGATTTAAACCTAGCTTCTATAGGAATTAGGAAACTCCTCTTTGCAAGGAGTTCGTCGAATTGATGACGCAGGTGCGTGAGCTACATGATGGCGCAATGTTACTCTCGTGAACTACGATGGGAGAGTGGGTGCGCAAATGCTTAATGCTCTCTAGATGAAGAACTGGAGCTTGGAGAGTAAGAGCTTGCTTCAAGAGACACAAAATGGTGTGAAAGTGTATTACTCGATGTGTCTAGGTGTGTCTTGAGTGGCAAAGGCTCCTCTCTATTTATAGAGGCCTTAGGAAGGCTTTGGAAGGCTATGGAAAGCTTTCATAGTCGTTGGGTGCAAAGCCCAAGAGAATCAGGCCGAAATCAGGAACAATGATTGCACTGACAGCGTTATCAGACATCTGATCCTAGCATCAGACGTCTAAAAGATCAGTTTAAGACGTCTGGGATCAAAGTTAGACTTCTGATTTTTGGCGAGATTCTTCCTGACTTGAATCATATCTAAACAGGGTTCTAGTGCAAGTCCATCAGACGACATACAGGACGTCTGGCACTATGTCTGGACGTGTGGAAACCTACTTTTCTGCGGGAATGGATTTCCAAGAGATTGCAACGGCTATAAGATCTCTGAAAAGAGATTTTGGGTCAGCCGAGGCAAAATGGTCATTTATCAGACGTCTGGAAATGCTTACGGACATCTGATAAGGCTCTAACGGTCATATCCTACAGTGTTTGTTAAACTAGCCAACGGTCCACTAATTGGATGTCTAGCAAAACCATCAGACATCTTCTAAGACATCTAGACTAAGGTCTGGATGTCTGATTTCATCAGACAGAACTAAATAAGTCCAGCCTAAATGTTATCGGACATCTGAGTCAACAGTCAGACGTCTTGAAACTCATTATCAGACGTCTAATTTTCTGATTAGACGTCTGAAAAGGCTGTTTGAACCCTATATTGGTTTACTAAGCTTTCTATAGAAAACCTAAGTATCCTAGGGTTGTGCAGGTGTTCCTAGGACTACTGTTAGGGTACTTTGAGGCTCTTTAACATGGTGTTCTAAGGAACAAAAAGAGGAAGGAAATAAAGACAAAAGTACATGAAAGGAATAAATAGAATTCTATCATATTCTTCTTGTCCTTCCATCTTCAATTTATCGCTCCTCACAAATCTCCTCTATTCTCCATCAAGCTCCTCCAATCCATCCTGGATGCGAGCTCGAACTCCATCTAATCTTGTATCCATTTGCAATTGACCTAAAATCTAAGACTCCAAGTGCAAATGTTAAATGACATGTATTTTGTTATCATCAAAATAAATGATCGTGGTGCTCTAGCACCAACAATCTCCCCCTTTTTGATGATGACAAAACCATAAATAATGCAAAAAAAAATCCTCCCCCTTTTTGACATTATCAAAAAGGTTTGAATGATTTTAAATTTCCTATAACCCCCCCTTAAAACATGCTCTTCTATGAATTTCTTTTAACAAAAGTAATGTCCTCCCCCTTTTTGTAACAACATGATAGCTATTTTTCTTCTCCCCCTTACTAAAGGAAATTTAGCTAACTTACATCTCCCCCTTAAAAATTGACAATTAGCTCATAATTTTTAACTCCCCCTATATAAATGCTAATGATAAACAAAGATAGGGTCAAGAATCTTTTTTTACCTCACCTACCATAGCCAATAAAATGGCCCAAATGGTGGTGGTGGATGCCACATCGGATGGGGTCCCATCCATAGCTTGGAGGCCGGGGCATCGGTGTCGATCTCCAGTCTGGTGGTCGACATGCGACGAGTCCATCATTTGTTCGCCATCTCATCGGTCTTCTCATTCTCCTCCTCGGTCTACTCCTTGGTTCTCCTAACTCGAGTTGACCAGCCTTGAGCTTGTAGGTCTAGTCCTTTGTGTTGTAGTTATCCCTGAAACCTACAAAATAAGATTCCAATTCTTTCTTTGGTATCCAAGTGAGCTTGGATTCGGATCTGTTAGCGGGTCTCCTTGACGGAGATCCTTTCTCAACCTTAGGGCTATAAAAATTATCTACTTTGTTGATTAATTTGTTAGAGTTTTCCCTAAGACATGCAATTTCTTTTTCTATAATATGCATCTTAGTCTTTAAATCAGAAATTTCTAACTTTAAACTATCATTTTCTTTAATCAATTTAGTATTTTCATTGATTAAATTTTTATTTTCTAATAACAGGTTATTATCCTTAGGACTAGTTTCTATGTCCTTGAGTTATTTTTCTAACCTATCATTTTCATTTTTAAGAAAACTAAGGTTCTTTTTAATGTTTTTATTTTCTATCTTAAGTGCTTTACTAACTTTAAAAAGCTCATTAAATGCATCTTGTAAATCGGTATTTACCTCCTTGTCTGAGTCGCTTCCGCTTTCGCTGTCGCTATCACTTCCTCTGGCCATGAAACCAAAGCAAGCGATTTCTTCTTCTATAGACTTTTCTTCTTCTTCCTCCGAGCTCGAATCGTCCCAAGTGGCTTGGAATCCTTCTTCTTAGATTTCTTCTCCTTTTCCTTCTTCTTCTCCTTTTTGAGAAGAGGACACTCTGGTCGTAGGTGACCTTTCTCATTGCAGTGATAGCAACGTCTTGGGCTTTCCATCTTCTCCTTTTTCTCTTTCTTTGATTCCCTACAAAACTTGGAAAATTTCTTAAGTAAAATTTTAAAGTCTTCGTCATCGGAACTTACCTCGCTATCCGACGTGACTTTGAAGGCGAGAGTCTTCTTCGATTTTGGCTTCGGTGTATCCTTCTTCTTCTGCTTCAACTTTGTCTCATAGGCCATTAGATTGCCTTGGAGATCTTCCATGTTGAGCTCCTCCACTTCGTTTGCCTCCTCGATGGCGGTGACTTTTTGTTCCCACTCTGGTCCGAGGGAACGAAGAAGCTTCCCATGAAGCTCCCCCTTGATGAAAGTCTTCCCTAAAGCTTTCAAATTATTTACAATGAGAGTGAACCTAGTGTTCATCTCACTTAAAGATTCGTTAGGCCTCATAGAAAAAGATTCAAATTCTTGAGAAAGTAAATTTATTTTAGAAGTTTTTGCCTTAGAAGTACCTTCGTGAGTTACCTCAAGTGTGTGCCAAATCTCGTATGCGGTGGTGCATTGCGAGATTCTGTTGTACTCCTCCAGGCTGAGCGCGCAGTAAAGAGCGTTCATGGTCTTCGCATTCAAGGAGAGCTCACGAATTTGTTATTGCGAGTAGCCTCCTGCGGGTTTCTCTGGGATCTCAAATGGTGTCTCGCACCTGGCCAAAATCCTGAAGCCAAGTCTTCATCCGTAGCTTCCAGTAGGGGTAGTTGCTCCCGTCGAAGAATGGCAGACGGGTCATGGACTGCCCCTCGGAGATTCGGATTGCGGAACTTCTCCCCTCCATGATCTTCTTGCCAGGTGTTACTTCGATTAGCAAGAACCTACTCTGATACCAATTGTAGATTCCCTACTTGGAGGGGTGAGATCAGCGTGACGTAATAAATTACGGAATATAGTATAAACAATATCAAAAAATTCAATCACACAATGTACACAAGTATTTTTAGGTGAAAACCTAAACAGGGTGAAAACCACCACCTAACCCTCTTGAGTTAGGATTTTTCGATCAACCAAGTTGATCAAATCCACTAAACGAATCACTTAAACGAGGGTGATTCAACCTCAATTACAACCACGCTACTTTATACGAGGGTAGCGTACCTCAAATCCCATTTCTTCACAAGAAGGATTTTGTCCCACGAAGGAGATGGGAATTCACAAAGTGAATACCCAAACAAATAAAAAAGTAAAGTAACAAAAACCCTATAGATCCAATCAAAGATTTAAACCTAGCTTCTATAGAAATTAGGAAACTCCCCTTTGCAAGGAGTGCGTCGAATCGATGACGCAGGTGTGTGAGCTACACGATAGCGCAACGTCGCTCTCGTGAACTACGACGGGAGAGTGGGTGTGCAAATGCTTGATGCTCTCTAGATGAAGAACTGGAGCTTGGAGAGTAAGAGCTTGCTTCAAGAGACACAAAATGGTGTGAAAGTGTATTACTCGGTGTGTCTAGGTGTGTCATGAGTGGCAAAGGCTCCCCTCTATTTATAGAGGCCTTAGGATGGCTTTGGAAGTCTTTGGAAAGCTTTCATAGCCATTGGGTGCAAAGCCCAAGAGAATCAGGCCAAAATCAGGAACAATGATTGCACTGACAGGATTATCAGACATCTGATCCTGGCATCAGACGTCTGGAAGATTAGTTTAAGACGTCTGGGACCAAAGTCAAACGTTTGATTTTAGGCGGGTTTCTTCCTGACTTGAATCATATCTAAACAGGGTTCTAGTGCAAGTCCATCAGATGACATACAGGACGTCTGGCATTATGTCTGGACGTCTGGAAACTTGCTTTTCTGCGGGCATGGATTTCCAAGAGATTGCAACGGCTATAAGATCTCTGAAAAGAGATTTTGGGTCAGCCGAGGCAAAACGGTCATTTATCAAACGTCTGGAAATGCTTACGGACGTCTGATAAGGCTCTAACGGTCATATCCTATAGTGTTTGTTAAACTAGCCAACAGTCCACTAATTGGATGTCTGGAAAAAACATCAAACGTGTTTTAAGACGTCTGGACTAAGGTCTAGACGTTTGATTTCATCATACAGAACTAAATAAGTCCAGCCTAAATGTTATCGGATGTCTGAGTCAACAGTCAGACGTCTTAAAACTCATTATCAGACGTCTGACTTTCTGATTAGACGTCTGAAAAGGTTGTTTGAACCCTATATTAGTTTTCTAAGTTTTCTATAGAAAACCTAAGTATCCTAAGATTGTGCAAGTGTTCCTTGGACTAACATGGTGTTCTAAGGAACAAAAGGAGCAAGGAAATAAAGACAAAAGTACATGAAAGAAATAAACAGAATTCTATCCTATTCTTCTTGTCCTTCCATCTTCAATCTATCACTCCTCGCGAATCTCCTTTGTTCACCATCAAGCTCCTCCAATCCATCTTGGATGCGAGCTCGAACTCTGTCTAATCACGTCTCCATTTACAATTGACCTGAAATCTAAGACTCTAAGTGCAAATGTTAAATGACACGTGTTTTATTATCATCAAAACAAATCATTGTGGTGCTCTAGCACTAACAAACCTGTGCACTAATTTTCTCTAGCTTATGTCAATTGAAAATTACATAAAATCATCATATATTTACTGAAGATTTCTGTGAGGAAAAACTGCACATATACCCTTATCTTTTTGAGTTACTGTGAATCTTCTTTCCATCACATTTTATGTCGGATTTGAATAGGGATTTCGCACTTAACCGAAAGAATAGAAAATAATCGAGAGTTTATTGCATAATTGCCTCCCTGTGGACACGACCCGCTCTTCTGTGAGTGGTTATTTTTATCGTTGATTAGTCAATTTTTCCACCACTTAAATACTACTATGCAAAGCGGAAAATCGACTCGTCAAATTGGCACCGTTGCTGGGGAGGCAACAAACGTAATAGATTCACATTATTATTTTTTTGAATAATATGAGTTGCAAAATCATCTGAGCATTTTTATTATTGTGCGAGGAATCTTACACGACGACAGGTGTTGCAAAGCAACGACATTGACCCTGAACGACACGCACGACAGAGACAATCTTTTTGGTGGACCTTGACATCACCTGGAGGACGGCAACAGGAACATGTGGGCCTTGATCCCACGCACATAGGCTTACGAAGAAGCCTATTTCTGATTTAGATAGTAGATCTTAGTTAGATTTAGTTAGATAGACATTAAAATTTAAATTATGTCTTTTGGACCTTTGTTGAGTATTTTTGGGAACGTGTCCCCAGTGCCACTTTATTTCTTATCACTCTTGTATGCGGGAGCATATTTTCGGGAGCATGTTCCCATTTATTTAGATTATAGGATTATTTGAACTGTTTGAACTGAATTTCAGTTAGTTAGTTAGATTAGGTCTATTTGTTTATTATTAAAAAAAAAAATCGAACTTCCTACTAGAAGCTGCATATCTATAGGACGACCATCTAGGACTGAATGAGCAGCATCTAGTTTATTTTAATTGCATTGCATTCATTACTGCACGAAGAAATCTAGAGTAAGGTATGTCTTCTCTTGAGCATCAATTACCTGTCATGCATATGCATTGAACCTAAATCTAAGACCACTAAAGTGCTTGAATCAAGTTAATTCAGTGGTCACTTTAAAAGTTGGGACTACTAAGAGGTTGGACTTTAAAATCTGTGACTGAAAATTATGTGCAAAAGGATCTTGTTTGTGAAATTTCAAAAATCAAAACACGATCGTATATTTGCACACCTGAGACACTGTGCACCTCACACATAAGGTCACTAGATAAATTTCTACCTCTCCTCTTTTGCACCACAAGGGAAGTTAGTCGGAAGTCAAGAAGCCTATCCACCAAGTTACTTCGGTTCCTCGTGTGTGGGCTTGATTCGAGACTTCCATCCCTTGTGAGTAGGTTATAGGCACTAGCGAAGGTTGGCCTAGGAAGCGTAATTTTTTGCAAAACTTGTTTGGCCACCAATTGAACATTTAACTCTAAGACCTACAATCTACTAAAAATAAGATCCCACTGAATTTGCATTTGCTTTGATAGTAGAACTCTCTAGGAAGTTTCTGCTTGAATTCTGAATTCTGTTAAATCCTAAGAGAGTTAAAACTGTTTTGCTTAAAGAAATGGACTACCCTTACTCCTATCATTTAGATTATCAAAGTCAATACTTCCCATCGTTTAATCAGGATCCCATGGCCCGAGCGTATCCATCCTTTTATGGGTACATTGACAATTCATGGGATCATTCTTATTCTTATCCTGGGAGTACTAGCTTGATAACTCCCACTTTTGAGCAGAGCCTAGGAGTGGGATTTCCCAACCCTGAAATCCTTACTTCCATGCAAACACCCAACCCTCCCACCATTCATGATTTTCCGTATCGAGGTTGGACCGATACCCTATGCAACCAGAGCCTAAAATTGACTATCCTCTCTAACATGATAATAGTAGCCTCTCCTCTTTTATGATAGAAATGCAAAAACAGCAAAAGGAAATGATGGAATCAATGGGAGAGATGCTGAGGAGTAGTCAACAATTAAATGAAGAAATAAGACAACTTAGCTACATGCTTCCCAATAATCCTGATCCCTACCCATTCGATCATGATCATGAAAATAATTCTGAGGAACCTAATAACAATAGGGATCCAATTTTATGTAGCTATCACTTAGACTCTCCCAATGAGACATGGCCACTAGAGGACAACAATCATAGTGATTATCCACTTGAACTATATTGGAGTCAAAAGCAAGGGAAGATGGTACCTCTTGAGGACCTTGACCCCAATGACAATATTCTCCTTACCCCTACTAACTCGGGTCAAGGTTGTATTGTTTCTATCACTTCCCCTATTGATTATTTGGTGGAATCCCATTCTATCCTTAGTGAGCCTACCCATAACCCTCCACTTAGGGAATCAACACCTATCATTCAGTATCCGGAGGATTTAAATGCACTCAATGAAGGTGACCCTAACAGCATGGAGGATGAATTAGATCAATTTTGGTCTCAGGGATATGAAGAGTCTAATTTAGAAAATGAGGATGCCCCAGTAGAGGAACCTGGACTGAAAATCTGGAGTGAATCACAGGGGAATTATCTATCATTTGAGGATTTATCTCCAGAGGATAGAAATAATATGATTAAATCCAGATTCCTCCTTTCTTTTGAAAGTCATCCTCTATAAAAACAGGAGTTGATATTAGAGGAGGACAAACAAAATAATGAGAAGTCTATGGGAGCTCTTGGGGACAAAACACGTCAATTGAGGATTTATACCCCGAGAACAATAACGAATTCAATGATATGGGCTTGGTCCAAAATATTAAGACTAATCCTCCATTAGAAATAATTGAAGATACTGATCCAACTCCTAATGAATCACATATACACCCCAACAAAAATTTGAGTGAACCAAATGAATCTGGGGATGAGCTTAATGATAATGATTCTGACATTTTGACCCTACCATCAAAGAGTTCTAATTTAGAGCCTACCCTTGATTCAAATATGACTCTGATCATTAATGACAGGCAGGGTAATATGCAGTTGTCTACAACTGTTAGGGAGTATACACAATCAAAATTATTGTTGGAATTAGACCTAACACTGACTAAGACCTCATTGGACTTAACCATTACCTTCCAACACTACAAACAACCCTTATACTCCTTAACCGATCCTTGGATCAGATCTCTGCTCATGTACATTGTTTCTTGAGAACTTATCAGGCTAGTACATCCTTGGGTAGAATGGCGAGTGTGGATTGATGCTTGTACTTTTACTCTCGCCATTCAAGGGTTTGAACTAATAATGTTTGTATCTTTTAAAACCCGTCCTTCTCTGGAGGATCCTTATTGTCCTCCACTTATTCCATTTCAGGAGGTCTCTTTTCATATTCCCTTTCTTATTCCTAGACCTCCCCAGGTAGCCAACAAGATTTTCTATTTTCATTTCTTCTGGCGAGCATTTGGAATTACATTACATCATCATCTTGCCAACATTCGTGGTTACCTGTGTTCTAGGCCTGCACTGTTACACATATTCTTAGGGCCTAACCTTTTCTGTTTGGAACTAGACTTATAGGTTCCTTCTAAGTCTGGCTGCTGGCAGAAAATGCAGCGCTTGTTGGGAGGCAACCCAGCGGTCAGAATAACACCGTCGTCAGGTGATGCTTTTCCTTTCTCCTCCTGTTTTAATTTTACAATGGGGACATTGTAGGATTTATGCATGGGGGGGTGCATTTGCATTTTAGGAGGTATTCATGCATTTAGGTTAGCATATAAAAAAAAAAATTCTCTTTTCTTGAGCTGATTGGGTTAGCCTTAGCAAAATACCATTGTCATTGGGGGTTTTTCTTCCCGAATTATTTCTTAAGTTTAGAATCCAGTGCATTTATTTCACGTACACATAGACTTGGTAATGGATCATTGAGGAAAACCAATAAGCATTTGTAGTTTACTGAACCCTTGGATAGTTCATAGGGAGTCAGGCATACTATCTTCTAGTAGATCCACCTCATATTTGTGAGAAGAAAGTAGAGAGATTACTGGTGCGCTAAGTCTAGTGCAAGGACTCTTAAGTTTTGGATAATTAGATGATGATACTTCATAGTTAGGTGTAGTTTTCAATCTCTATTCCTGTGTGCGTACATTGTGTGAATTTCTGAGAGTCACCAAATAAGGTAGATACATAGAGATTGAGTCTTAATAAAGTTATAACTACGGTGGATGGTTACGACCGTCCTTCGTAGAGTTCTCGGCTGAAGGAGGGTATTAGTGTCAATGGTCAAAAATATGCCTGTCCTATCCATTCATTCCCGGTGTCGAGAATAAGCACTTCCACCAAATAAGCCACACAATATCCTCTCGACCATCATCATCCCGAATAATACCTCATAAATAAAAGTCTGTGTCATATTATGTCAATTTATATTATTAAAACAAAGAAAAAAGAGAGAAAATAAAAGAAGATGAAAAAGAAGAAATAGAAAAAGAAGAAATATTTATATTACAAAAAAAAAAGGTCCAAGTTATAATGTAACATTATTTCTGAGGCAACAGAACACCTATCGCGTTCCACCAAATATGACCCATACCTACCTTTTAATATTTCTGATCGTCCGAATACTGGTTGAGGACTTTAACTTAGTTGTAGAGTTATTAGGACTTTAATTGAAGTGTGGATGCCATGTGAGGCCACCAAATAGTGAGTACAATTTCTAAATCTGGTGAGATTTGTGATCTCAGAAAGAAAGAAAAGAGGGAGTGCCCAGGAACATCAAGAGAGCACAATTGCGTAGCCTCTCTCAGAGTTGACTTGTCTAATAGTCTAGAGATCTAAAGTCTACAGTACTAGACTATTTGTAGCACCAGATGAGTGTGTGCCACCAAATACAAATTCATTCAACTCGATATCTCCTACCTAAGCCAAATGCCGGGGTCAAATTACAGATTATCGTCTGCTTTATCTCCGAGGGAAGTAGTTGCCTATCTCGGCAGAAATATTTACCAAGGGTGAAGTACGAACTCCCAATGCGAATTGGCTTTTTCACTTGGATCTGTTACCTAGGCTATCGGCACTTCATATTTGTCTGGATTTCTAAAGTTTTGAAGTAAGAAAAGAAGAAATCTTCTGATTACTTCTATTATTTTTCATTTTTGCTAGTGACTAACAAATCCTGGGCATGGGGGTATTTGATGAGTCCATTTTAATGGACTAATATTTTGCTCCTAAGTACCTTTAATTGTATCTTTTAGGTTTGCTAATAACTACATTAAGTTATAGAATATTTGCATGCATCATGATTTAGGTTTACATCTATTCTATAACTTAAAATGTAATGATGTTCTTTTTATGTGTAGGAAAAATATTTGGCAAAAGAATAAGGAGGGGAGGGTAAATTACCCTTTGAAATAGCCAGTGGCTATTCTTTTCCCCATCCTCCGGGCACTCTCAACAGTCACCGGCCAGAAATAATTAAGGGATTTGAAAATCCCTTAACTCACGCATGCACAAAGGAGTGGAGTTAAAGAGGAGGTGGAGAAAGGAGAGGGGCATATCCATCTTCCCCCCCTGCGGGGAATGGCAACCCCAGCGTTCACTGTGCACCAAGCCTGCACCTGCCAGCACCATCTTTGCACCCTTCCAGCGTTCACACCATCGTCCACCTTGCGCACCCTCAGGTGCGCGCCCATCTCCAGCCGCATCTCCAATCACCTCACCAGCTTGCACTGCGCCCTCCAACCAGCCAGCAGGTGCGCACCCCTCTGCAGACCCGCCTCGCTCCATCTTGCTCTCCCTCCAGCCGCGCCTGAAGGTACTGCAAGTCTTCACCCTGCTAGGCCGTGCCCGCAGGCGCATCCTCCCTTCCAGCATCATCATCCCATCCTGCCCTTCAGCCGCACAAGTGCCCATCCACCCTCCAGCGCCTCCTTACAGCGCGCCCCCACCTCTGCGGACCCGCCTCACCACTCCAGCTGCGCTTGAAGGCACTGTGCACCTTCGCCATTGCCAGGCCCGCATCCGCAGGTGCTGCATATCCTCTCTGCTCACCCGCGCCCCTGCCAAGAGCCCGCAGGCACACCCTCCAGCGCCTCCCCGTAGGCGCGTGCCCTACTCCAACGCTAATGCCACTCCAGCACCCGTGCCCCTGCAAGTGCCTGCAGGCGTCCGCCCGCAATCACCGCAGGCCTGTTCAGGAGCCTCACCTCCGCTTCACCCAGCACCTCAAGCATTGCACCTCCACGCGTGCCTACGCACTCTGCAGAGCACCTGCACGCCAATGCATTCGCGTCTCCACGCATCTGCAGCATGCGCAGCAGCGCCAGCACCTGTCCACTACCGCCACTCCTCCGCCTGCCGGCCATCTCCGTCGACGCCACAACCTCCATTGGATCGGCCTCGTCTTCTCCAACCTCCCTTGCGGTTAATGGCCCCGCCGGTGCTCTCTCTCTCTCTCTCGCAAGGAGAGAGCAAATGCTATGTTTTCTCTGAGATTCAAAATTACATTCACTACCATTGCCACCAGAAATTAATTTTGATTTATTATTATTTTATTATGGCAAAATTGCGCATGCACACTCATATTTTCTAATAATTGCATGTTATTGATATTCACCTATTTCAAGATTGGTTTTGGGCTTAACCTGTGCACTAATTTTCTCTAGCATATGTCAATTGCAAATTACATAAAATCATCATATATTTATTGAAGATTTCAGTGAGGGAAACTGCACATATACCTTTATCTTTTTGAGTTATTGTGAATCTTCTTTCCATCACATTTTATGTCGGATTTGAATAGGGATTTCGCACTTAATCGAAAGAATAGAAAATAATTGAGAGTTTATTGCATAATTGCCTCCCTGTGGACACGACCCGCTCTTCTGTGAGTGGTTATTTTTATCGTTGATTAGTCAATTTTTCCACCACTTAAATACTACAACGCAAAGCGGAAAATTGACTCGTCACCTGCTAATCTCTTTTTATGTTTCCTTAGCACTTTTCTTTTATTTTTCTCTTTTCTTGATCTGGTCTAGAACTTCAATTAATTCCTTAATCTCTTACTAATGACTATTTCTTTTTCTTTTTCATTTTGTGCTCCTTTTTATCATTTTTGCTCTTTTTCTCCTCCTTATAATTATGTGGCTCACAAAATTTCCTCCCTCCTCCAATTTTTTGTTATTTTTCATAATTTTTTATTTTTTTTTTGTTTTTGACATATGTGAATTTTTTTGTGAGAATCCTTCTAACTTTTTCTTGGTTCTGTATGTATGCACTTTATCACCCTCCCATGCCTAAGTTTTGCAATGTCCTCATTGTAAACGGAGGGTGTGAAATAGTGTTGAGGTTAGGGACTTAGAACAGGATACATCGGGTGGGTGAATGGGTCAAAAATGAGTGATGCGGATGATTTCAAGCTATAGTACGTGTAACAGAGGTGGGATCAACTGTCTAAGGCTGAACTCAAGGTGCAATGGACGTGGAGTACAGATAGATAATCAGACAGGTCTCTATTTTCAGAATGACGAGTTGCCTCCCGTTAAGCGCTAAATTCAACGCCTTCAGCCGAGCGGAAAATGGGGTGGAGAGGGAGTGGTTAAATCAGTGAAATTTTGTAAAACAAGCACCTTGATTAAGAGCCTGGTTGGTCCAACCAGGTGCCTGTTAAGATCAGTGGGCTGATGATGCAGCCCAAACCCAATAAGTCTGGTGGGTTGATAGATGTAGATCAACAAATACGAAACCCACCATATGCAATGTGGCTCAGATGGATATGGAAGTGAAAACTTGGGTTTAGGCTGAGTCGAATTAGCCTGGTCAGGGTAGGGTTCCGAAAAATAATCAGTGCATGATGTGGAAACCCTACAGGGGTGATCAAAGAATGATGGCTCCTATTTTTAGTTTGATCGATATTCGATACCTGGTATAGATGTGGAGTTGAATCATCTACAAATGGCTCAGTGAGAGGTGAATCAGAATAGAAATTGAGTCCAGTTGTGGGTCGGGGTAGAGAATGGGTTTTGATCGGTTCTGTATATGTGGAGGAGGTAGCTTCAATGAGAATTGGCTTATTATAATCAGGAAGCAGATTTTCTCCGCAGTTATGGTCAGATTTGAAATCGTCGGAGAGTTTGCGAAAATCAAAATCTGAATGAGATTCATGATCATGAGTTCCACCATAGAATAAATCATATGTTGTAGATTCAACAGCCTGATTGGGGTCTAGCCTATATGTTACTTGATTAGCCCATAGTTGTGGGCTATTTAAGTATTTAAGTGCCTATACATTAGATTAATTCTAACATTTATTTAGTATAAATTAGGATGTAAATAGATTAATTGATAGTTTTAATCTAATTACATAATCCATACATTGCATTCATATCTTAAGTGCATTTAGAATTAGCTTAGAATAGCATTCATCTAATTAGATAATCAATTAGGTATATTGTTTTTATTAACATAGAAGTTGAGGGTCTGTATATAAATAACCCTAATATTTTAACAATATTTTCTTTATTCTTCTTCTTTCCGAACGGCTGTCTGCCGCTCCAACGCCCGGCTGCTGCAGTGATGAAGCCATTCAAGGGAGAGCGGATGTGGTGGATCTGGTCGGCGGCTGATTTCAAACTTGTTCAGGCCACTACAAAAGAAGCAGGGAGGCAGCCGAGCTCGGGAGGCCTCCGCCACCGACCCACCACTGTGCAGAGAGAACCTCTCTCTTCCACTCCACACTGCCGGCCTCTACCGTGGCGGCGAGTCTCCACCACCGTGGGCGTGTGGTGTGACAGGCCACACCGCCATCCGGAGCTCGCCCGCATTACCGTGAGCACCTTAGCGTGCAACTCCCTCGCCGTCATCGCTGACCACCGTCACCAACCTACTGATCAGCCACCCTCTCAGTAACTTAAGACGTCTGGGAAATTTCCCAGATGTCTGAAGTTACCCGCTCACTTCACCGCACACGCCTGAAGTCGCCTGCAGACCCCTTCCCGCACCTGCAGAACCTTCAGCGCACCCACGTCCGTCAACCTTCAGCTCAAACGCGCCTCAACTCTCCAACAGCCACGCCTCCGCTCAACAGCCTGCAGAACCTTCAGCGCACCCACGCCTGCGCCCTCCACCGCTCACCGGCTGCAGACCTACGCACGCCTGCAGATCAGCACAACCGAGCACGCCTCCTCCCGCGCCTGCCGCTTGCAAGCGCCATTCACTCGCGACTGCAGAGTCCTTCGCCCACGCGCCTGCACCCTCCAACAGCGCCTGCAGTCCACGCCGTTCACCACTGCGCCTGCAGAACCGCCAGCAACCGACCTCTGCAGACCCTCTGCCCACGCCAGCTTCCACCGCACACGCCAACCGCCTGCAGACCACCGCGCAAGCGCCCTCCTGCAGACCACCGCCCGCGCACAACCGCGCGCCCTCCGCAGACCCGCCGCGCGCCCACGCAAGCTGCCGGCTGCAGCACCTCCACCGGAGCTCGTCCGGCCACCTCCGACCGCCGCGCGACTCGCCGCCACCACCGATTCGAAGCCCTTGATCCAAGGGACCTCCTCCGAGCTTCCCGCGCCCGGTCATCGGCTCCTCGTCGCGCAAGACAAAGGGGAAAAATTCCCCTGTTTTGCTACAGTAAAACTTTAATTAAAATTTACATTTTCTGCCATTGCCACATTTTAATCATATTCTATTCACTCTGCATTGCGGAAAATATCCTGTAGTCTCTCATAATTGCCATTTCAGCATTGTTTCTTGCTTAAACCTTAATCTAAAGGCAATCTTGGCTTGGTTCTTGTCCAAATTGACTCCGAACAAACATTTTTAAGTGGCGTGAATTTTAATACGTTATTGCCTCCCTGTGGATACGACCCGCTCCTCTGCGAGTGGTTATTTCTTATTAAAAATTGATTAGTCGATTTTTCCACCACATTAAACTACAAACGACTTAAAAGCGAAAGATCGACCGGACAAATGGCGCCGTTGCCGGGGAGGCAACAGATGCAATAATTTCGCCTAATTTTATTTTCATTATTTGTCAATTGCACAGAGATTTGACCATCTATTATTTTCTTTTCTGTGCGAGAAATTTTGTGCAAGAATCAGCCACTGTGAGAGGCGACCCTTGACGTCACCAGACGAGAAGTGGACAAGCAATTTTGAAAGGAGGAGAAGGACGAGGACGCGACGGACACCATTGTATTTAATCGCTAATTTAATTAGAATAGAATTAAGACTGAAGACTTAATTTTTCATTACAGTTAGTTTGAAACCCTTGTTCTGGGGTAAATTTTGAGGGGTTTGTTCCCTGATTTTGTTTTAGACCCGTGTTGGGTAATTTTTGGGAGCCTGTTCCCTTTTCTTTAGATTTAGGTTTATTTATTTATTTATTTTTTTTATTTCTTTTATTTTCTTGTGCATAAGTAGTTCTAAAAAAAAAATAGAAAAAGAAAAAAAAAACGAGCTGCCTGCTAGAAGCTGCCTGCCCTAGGACGAACCATTTAGGTCTGTATGAGCAGCCTCTAGATTTGCTTTTCTGCATTGCGTGCATTTTTGCATCGAAGATCGCTGGAGGCAAGGTACGCATTCTCTTACTTTGCATCCTATTTTTGATCACGCATTGCATTTGGGATTTAATGCGAAGACCACCTAATCTGTACTGAATAAATCTAACAAGTGGTCACATATTTTCTTTAGAAAAAGGACTAATTAAAGGAAGGACATTTTAAAAACCAAGGATTTGATTTTCAAACTTGGCGTGCGATTCAAAGTTCAAAATCTTTGACGGTGTATGCACACTTATTTCACTTGCACCACGACACGTTTCTAGACACTCCTTAGGTTTGGAAATACTAGGACAAGAGCCATCCTTTCGTTGGATTTTGAAGTGTTCGGAACTTGAGATCAAAGGTTTTGTAAATCCAAAGAGGGGGATACCCTGTCACGGATTTTTGGGGGTAGTTGAGGAGCACCGCGAAAGCACAGCTTCAAAGGAAGGCTTAGGCCTACTTGCATCCCTCGATCTTCCGTCTTTGGATTTACTTGACCATTTGAGATTTAGGGAAGAACACGTAAGCTCCAACTAGGTCTTTTTAGGCAAGCCGTAGGTCGACAATAGGCACGTAAATTGATTGAACAAATTGTATTGTCACCTGCAATCTGACTTAAAATCAAAAGCCTAAATTGGGAAAGACCTAAAAGGTCCTTTTTGAATTGTGTCTTGCTTGGGGAATTCTGATTGAAGTGTGAGTTAGAATGGACCACATTGATTTTCATCCTTTCACATCTTGCCCACACCCTCACCCCCACTTTGCATCCTTCGATCCCAGACGTCGAGATGGTCCATTCCTTGATGGACATAATGACAATCATTGGGATCCGTTTTACTCCTATTATAGGAGTATTGGCCTAGTTAAGCCCCAAATTAGTGAGCAGAACTTAGGAGCGGGATTTGCTTTGCCCAATATCCCACATACCAAAGAAATACCCAACCCACCCTCCCTGAAAACTTATAATGGTTGGACAAACACTCCTGGGTACTATAAGCCTGAGCCTGACTTCTCTTATGATAGAAATGACCTCTCCTCTTTGAAGATGGAAATACAGAAAATGCAAAATGAAATGAGTGAATTGTTAGGAGAATCTTTGAGAGCAGGCCAACAAGAAAGAGATGAAATTAGCCACCCAATCTGCCCCATTGACGATGACGTACACCCCTCTACAATAGATGCATCTCCCGTGGGAAAGCTACACTTTAAGTTGAAGGGAAATTCTGGGGAGAATAGCTACTTTTCGAGGATCGATTTTGAAACCTCCCCATTAGATGACACTTCCTTGAGAGATCTACACTTTAGGTGGGAGGAAAAAACACATGAAAGTAGCTATGCATTGGATGAAGAATGGTGGCAACCCGAGGAAGATGATGATAAGGTTGAGTATCCACCTGAATTATATTGGAGTCAAAAGAAGGGAATGATGGTGCCATTGGAAGACCTCGACCCAGATGATAGTATTTTCGTGACATTTGATGAAGTGGGTCAAAGTCAAGTTGTTAATCCTACCCTCCCTTCTGATCACGATATGGAACTCAAACCCACCCTTAGGGAACCTAACCCTAAAGAAATTGACCTATCTGAGGAGTCTGATGTAACCAATGTAAATAATTTACCTCAGATAGAGCACCCTAGGGGATCTGCTGAGATATTAAATGATTCTAGACCTCGGGTACATGATGAATTGTGTGATGAGGAGGAAGACGAATTATATGAGGAACCTACATTCAAGATTTGGAGTGACACTAAGGGTGATTATGTCTTATTTGAAGAGTTAGCCCCTGAGGATGTCACAAATTTGACCAAATTAGGTTTCCTTGGCACACCCATTGATGATATTTCTCCTCATGATAAAATGATGGAAAATTTGGAAGCAATTTCTAAGATTTATGTGGATTCACATATAGACTCCGGGGAAGATTTGAGTAAAGAACAAAAACCTGGGGATGACATTGATAGGATAATCCCTAAATCTGTTGCTTCCAACCTGCCTTCATTCACTTCGAAGTCACCCTCTGATTCGCTTATATCTGAAAGCGAAATTGTGACTCCTGATGAAGAGCAGGAAGATCCACGTGATGGTGCAAGGAATGCTAGGGATGAAATTGAGGATTTAGAAAGAGTGTTTGGGATGGACACCAAGCTGATTAAACCCAACCTAGATCTTATGGCCATCCCACAACCTCGTAACTTGGACACCCTAGACGATCCTTGCCTTAGAGAATTGCTCATTTTTGTTCTGACTAGGGGGCTTAACAGACCAATATTTTCTGTAATGGAGTATCGGGTATGGATTGATGATTTCTTTAGTCAGTCCATTACCCTGGGGGTTTATCTCTATACCATTCCTTCCCCATTCTTTTTGGAGGATCCTTGTCATCCTACCCCTACCCCTTTGGAGGTTATTTTAACTGTTTATCCTTTAGAACCTCTTCTGGTGACCTGGGAAGATTTCATTCCCATTTTAGTTGGGCGAGCATTTGCTATCGGGATTCATCATCAGCTCGCCAACATCCTAGGTTACCTATTTTCTAGGCCAACTTTGCTTTGCTCATTTTTAGGGCCTATTTCTGCAATTCTTGAACCTGATTTGCAGGTTCTTCGGCTATTCAGCCCAGCTTTGACCCAGGTAATATCCTTCTATGCAATGAGGACATTGCAGATTTTAGGCATGGGGGGGTGTACTTGGGGATATACATAGCATAATTGCATACATTTGTACATATAAAAAAAAAAAAGAAAAGTTTTGAGCTTAACTGGCTAGATCTTGCAGTCTTAAGCAAATCAGAACTCTAGGGTAGACTAAGTTAATTTTAGGGTCAAACTTTAGAAGCTAAATAAGCTACTAGCTTTAGACCTTTAGGGTCCTTTGTGGACTTAAAAACTTAAGTAGGAGTTAAGTTGCGGACCATTCTTCAAGAGGTTGAGGAAGGGAAGCTAGGGTTTGAGTTAAAAGGTGGGGTAGTACCTGGAGTCTTATTCTACCTTTTGGTTTACGGGTCCTTGTAACCCAAGCATCCAAATTGTTCACACTTGGTCTGGTAATTAACTTAATTTCTGAAAAGAGATTTGGTTCTCTTAGTTTTGACTTAAGAAAGGCTTGAAAACACATTTTGATTGGAAGAGTTCCCGCCGCAAGAGAGGTGGAGTATATACTCACCTTGAGGATGCGATGGTAACATATTACCTCCTCGGCGCTTGTCTCTTAGGATATCCATCCTACTGGGGGCATGTAAGCGCATTGCGCGGTTCAGGTACCATGGGCGGCCCTATCTCGAAGTGTCGATTGCCATAGGCCTGATTCGCTTAAGAAATCCATGGGCGATACTATCTCGAAGTGTCGATTGCTAGGAGTTCTTGGGGTCGTTATGGGCGGTGCTATCTCGAAGCATCGAAAGCCAGGCACCCTTCGAGGTTTGGTAATGGGGACAATGAATCCGACACAGACCGTGTTGATAGCTGATCTGAGGTTAGACTTAGAAGAATCAAAAAAAAAAAAAAAAAAAGTATATATATATAAAAAAAATTTTCCTTTAACTCAAATAACTCGGACCAATGCACAAGCACGGATGCTTTAATCTCAGGGATCAATAAACTTTAGCGTAGAGTCAGAAATCAGGGAAACTTGTGCTTGCAACTCGTCTTTAGCCGACCTAGTCTGTAACTTAGCAACTACTTAGGAACCTTGGATCTAGAGCCTGAACTTAATATGCTTTTGAAGGAAGACTAAGTGAGTTGACTAGTCTACTTGGAGTGCTAGGTTTCGTTTAATTTTGCTAGGGACTAGCAAAAACTAGGCATGGGGGTATTTGATTAGCCCATAGTTGTGGGCTATTTAAGTATTTAAGTGCCTATACATTAGATTAATTCTAACATTTATTTAGTATAAATTAGGATGTAAATAGATTAATTGATAGTTTTAATCTTATTACATAATCCATACATTGCATTCATATCTTAAGTGCATTTAGAATTAGCTTAGAATAGCATTCATCTAATTAGATAATCAATTAGGTATATTGTTTTTATTAACATAGAAGTTGAGGGTCTGTATATAAATAACCCTAATATTTTAACAATATTTTCTTTATTCTTCTTCTTTCCAAACGGCTGTCTGCCGCTCCAACGCCCGGCTGCTGCAGTGATGAAGCCATTCAAGGGAGAGCGGATGTGGTGGATCTGGTCGGCGGCTGATTTCAAACTTGTTCAGGCCACTACAAAAGAAGCAGGGAACAGCCGAGCTCGGGAGGCCTCCGCCACCGACCCACCACTGTGCAGAGAGAACCTCTCTCTTCCACTCCACACTGCCGGCCTCTACCGTGGCGGCGAGTCTCCACCACCGTGGGCGTGTGGTGTGACAGGCCACACCGCCATCCGGAGCTCGCCCGCATTACCGTGAGCACCTTAGCGTGCAACTCCCTCGCCGTCATCGCCGACCACCATCACCAACCTACTGATCAGCCACCCTCTCAGTAACTTAAGACGTCTGGGAAATTTCCCAGACGTCTGAAGTTACCCGCTCACTTCACCGCACACGCCTGAAGTCGCCTGCAGACCCCTTCCTGCACCTGTAGAACCTTCAGCGCACCCACGTCCGTCAACCTTCAGCTCAAATGCGCCTCAACTCTCCAACAGCCACGCCTCCGCTCAACAGCCTGCAGAACCTTCAGCGCACCCACGCCTGCGCCCTCCACCGCTCACCGGCTGCAGACCTACGCACGCCTGCAGATCAGCACAACCGAGCACGCCTCCTCCCGCGCCTGCCGCTTGCAAGCGCCATTCACTCGCGACTGCAGAGTCCTTCGCCCATGCGCCTGCACCCTCCAACAGCGCCTGCAGTCCACGCCGTTCACCACTGCGCCTGCAGAACCGCCAGCAACCGACCTCTGCAGACCCTCTACCCACGCCAGCTTCCACCGCACACGCCAACCGCCTGCAGACCACCGCGCAAGCGCCCTCCTGCAGACCACCGCCCGCGCACAACCGCGCGCCCTCCGCAGACCCGCCGCGCGCCCACGCAAGCTGCCGGCTGCAGCACCTCCGCCGGAGCTCGTCCGGCCACCTCCGACCGCCGCGCGACTCGCCGCCACCACCGATTCGAAGCCCTTGATCCAAGGGACCTCCTCCGAGCTTCCTGCGCCCGGTCATCGGCTCCTCGTCGCGCAAGACAAAGGGGAAAAATTCCCCTGTTTTGCTACAGTAAAACTTTAATTAAAATTTACATTTTCTACCATTGCCACATTTTAATCATATTCTATTCACTCTGCATTGCGGAAAATATCCTGTAGTTTCTCATAATTGCCATTTCAGCATTGTTTCTTGCTTAAACCTTAATCTAAAGGCAATCTTGGCTTGGTTCTTGTCCAAATTGACTCCGAACAAACATTTTTAAGTGGCGCGAATTTTAATACGTTATTGCCTCCCTATGGATACGACCCGCTCCTCTGCGAGTGGTTATTTCTTATTAAAAATTGATTAGTCGATTTTTCCACCACATTAAACTACAAACGACTTAAAAGCGAAAGATCGGCCGGTCATTACTTCTGAGCTTAAAATGGTGTCCTTATCTGGTAGAGGCTTAGGTTCTAAGCTGGTAGGATAGACCCAATTGAAACCCCACTTGTCCAACTCCTCAGTTTCTGTATCGTAAATTGGCATGACTTCCGAAAAATCGATTAGTTCTTTGAGGATGTTGGCGAGGGATATTCATCAAATAGAGGCCCAAAATCATATTCTTCATTGAAAGATTGATCTTCCTCATATGGGGTCTCGAAATCTTCCCAATAGGTTTCAGATCTAGATTCTGGGCTTAGGATGTGGGTTGAATCACTAGAATCTAGGTTCGAATAACCTTCGAGGGTCACCTTATCAGAATAAGGGGTGGAATTTACACCCTCGAGAGGTTCAGTTATACTCTCATGATCGCAGGAGTTTTGGGATTCTAAGCTTGTTGATTCATGGTCTAGAGTGGGCTCAACATCATGTTTCCCTGCATTTGGAGCTTCCCAACCTTCTTCAATATTATGCACATTGTACTCCATCTGGGTTGGGAATCCACAACCATTTTGTGCCTCAAACCCAAGATCAGATTGATCCTCGATGTTGTCCCAAGATGGTTCATCCTCTTTTTGTGGTATATACGGGTACTTCTGGTCGATAATTTGTTTTACTAATCTCATTATCTCTTCCCATTTTTCAAGATCATCATGGTGTTGCTTCCAAAGTCGAGGATTTGTCATACATTGAAGGTATTCAAGATTGTGCAATTTTTCTATCTCAATGTACCTAGTGATGAGCAAGTCACGGGTTGATCCTTTTGTGGCTTCTGTCAATAGTACTTGGGCACAAGTTATGATAAAGATTGTGGTTGTTGGGACATCAACCTGAATGTTTTCTACTGGTGTTGAGGTTTTGTCTTCTTTTTCATAGAATTTCAGGGCATCCTCAATCATCCTATCTCTCATGGATCTTCGATATTCAAGTTTCTTGAATCGTAGTCATAAGTGGTTTGGCTGCATATTTGGATCAGGTGGTGGAATCAAGATGTAGAATCAGAGTTTGAATCGAGGTGTAGAATCAAGTTATGAAGCGATTAAATCTAAATAAAGAGTCTCACTAAAAATGTATTTGTGTGCTCTAAAGGGAAAAGATGAGGGACTAGAGATGTTCTTGACCCAATCAAGACACCCAAAGACGTTTAGATGACTATGGAGGTGCTGGGCGGATGATACCCCTAGATCAGAGGTCGTCCACCTGAGAATTACCTGGGAAGCCAGAGAGGGAGAGTCCCACAAAGACCCCTACATGGTAGAGCGTCCCTATGGGTTACAGGGTTTCCCACACCCGACCTCTCTTGTCACTGAGATTCTAGGTAGATCAGAATGGGAACCTTGACCTCTTAAGTCTATCACCTTTATTTCAAAGGTGCTTTAGGGTTCTCACTTGAACTTTTGATGTTTTGATGTTGTGACCAAATTTAGAGGTTGGTTGACCCAAGGGGTCAACTTCACCTGACCTATCCTATAGATGGCATAATGATTCTAGGCTTTGGACCTAGAGATCACCCTAATTTGACTCCCAGTTTATTAGGTCCCAGATTTTTAAGATTCAAGTGATTTTAGAACTCAATTTTTCTTAGGGTTTGTCTTGTTTAGATCTCTTCAATCAAGGGCTTGGGTAGCACATTGGTGCGGGAGGGTTCATTTCCTTTTATATAGGCATGTGTGACTAGCACTTCAAGGCCTTACTATAGAAACCCTAATTTGGTTCTATTTCCAATCTTCTTTTTCACAAAAAATTCTCTTTGGACTTAAAAGCAAGAAGTGTGTTGTTCGCAGAGATTAGACGTGATATCTATTAGGCACAGGAATTTTGTGGGATAGGATCTAAAAAAAAATTGCTCCAACTTCAATAAGATTTGAAAAATTTTCGCAAAATCAGGAAATGTTTGCCTTAAAGATGGTGATTACTATAGAAAGAAGGCAATTAATTCCTAAATTAATTTCTTCCTTTTGTCTTTCAAGGATTAGGGATGGTTTAAGGAAGAAATTACCTACCCTGGAGTGGTTGACTTGCGGGAGGGATCTTCTCGTGAAATACCTGCAAGATCACAACAAAGCAAAGTAGGGCAAGTTAGTGTTCAATATGATAAAAAGAATGTAGAGACTAGTGATAAATTGCGTGTTGCTCCCTGGCAACGGCGCCAAGATGTTGGCACGGCTTGATCATGTTTTAATAGTCAGTTACGTCGTAGTATAGGTGACCAAGCGTTGTCAACAAATAAGAATTTATTACTCGAAAACATAAGTATCCGAGGTCGAACACAGGGAGGAAATGGAATCTATTCACTACTCTCAATAATGTAGTTGAACACTTAATTACTCAAAACTTAATTTAGAATATATATGCATGAGTTTAAAAGTTAATTATGGCAAAAATGGAGAAATTGGACTAAAACGATGTTTTCTCCTGTCTGCTTCTTGTTCTTCTTCTTCTGACTTTTGACTTTCCTCTGTTCTTCTTTTCTTCTTTGGCCATGTGCTTCTTCTTCCTTGTCTCTTCTCTGCAGCTCCTTTCTCTGCTCTTGCCCTTCTTCTTTCCTCTGCCTTGCCTCTCTTCTGTAGTTTCTTTCTCTTTCTTTTCTCTGCAGGTCTTCTTCTTCTTCCTTCCTTGGCTCTGCTTCCCTTGGCTTCAGCTTTTCTTTTTCTTCTGCTTGTCTTTCCCTTTCTTTATTTCTTCTTTTCCTTCTTTAGTTCCTCTTCTCTTTGGCTTCGCCTCTTCCCTCTACCTTGCTTTTCCTTCTCTTTTTCCTCTGTGAAGCTTCCTTCTTTAGCCTTCCTTCCTTCTTCTCCTTCGCATGCAGCGGCTAAGTCCCTGTTTCCTTCTCTTACTACTTCTTCCTTAGTGTCCTCTTCCTGCACAAGCACCATGCAACAAAACCTATTCCCCTACCCTTCCCGTGCATCTCTCTCTCTCTGAATCTTTCTTTGGTATGCTCTCCCACAGCCGGGTAATCGGGTCGGGTCTCGCACCTGGGTCCAGGCGCACCGGCGTGGGTGTGGTGCGCGAGGAGTGCTCAAGAGGGTAGTCGGGTCGGGTCACCAGGTCCGCGGGATGTAGTCACAGACGAGGCGCGTGTATAGGTGAGGGACCTCACCCCATGTGTTCTGGAGGCGAATAGCTAATATCACAAATTCAATTTAAACTATGCAAACACCTCACAACTTACCGAGGTGGGACTGATGTTCAACCACTTTTGCTCGCACGCCCGCAGGAGATCTTCCATCCAATTGCAGCAGCTGCAGGCCTCGCAACGCCAATTGCTTGGACAATTGGATGCGCGAGACTTCCCCATACCTGAAGAACCTGGAATCCTGAAGTGCTTCAGCTAGGAGCGAGCTTGCAACCTCCTTGAGCCGTCGCTAATGGCGGCTAGTGCTCAGACCCTACACGACACAGAAAGGGCCTTGTGGCTCTATCAAACTACAGGAGGACCTTCGCCATGTCACAGTGAAGGTGAGGCGGTAGGTGGCAGGCTGCGGGGTGGCCTAGGCGTGCGTGCCTATGTCTCTCTGTGGCCGAATTGATGGGTTAGGTCGGGGGGCAGTTGTGGTGGTGTAGAGGGTCTGTGGATGAGTGGAGGATGTTCAGTGGAGTGTGGTGGAGGTTGTGAGGTGGGTGGCGAGACGTGTGGGGGTGCAGAGTGACGGATACGTCTCGCTGGAGAGTGGTCGGAGATGGGGAAGATGGCGGTGGATCATGGTTGTCGAGGGGTGTTTTGTGAAATAGGTTGAAGGGAATTGGAGAGGGGATCAAGACGAGTGGTTCTAGCCTAACTAGGTGGACGAAGGGGGCGAGAGGGCGGCTGGCAGTACCTGCTGTTGCCGGAGAAGAAGGCATCCAGTGGAGGAAGACGGCTGCGACGGCGGGGATAGGGTTGCACACGCGAGTGTTGCATGACATGGAGGAGGAAGGGGAGGATAGGTCTGCCACTGGTATTGTGGTAGAGTAACGAGAAAGAGGAGGGAGGCTCGCCGGTGCTCACTGGAGCACTTGACCGAAGGAGAAGAAGAGGTAATCGAGGTGTTATTCCGGCTAAGTCGAGCTAAGGAGGTGCGGCCGGAGTTGGGGGTCAATTTATAGGCACTGGCAGGGACTCTTGTGCTTAGAAGACAAGCTTCCAAGGTGGGAATCCTCACTGGAGATGGAAGTCTATTAGGTACCCAAATCTCTCGTGCGTTCGCACGAGAGATTGGGTGCAAATCATAGATCAGGACTACGCTCAAATGGAAGGGAATTTCTCAGAGAATCTCCCTTCCAAATCTGGGAGGAGATCTCTGAGGAATCAGGGAGTATTCCCCTCTATTCCTCGTCAGAGTAGGATTTCTCCCCATTAATGGCATAGGGACCTGCTTGTAAGAGTGGCGAGGAAGTTAGGAGGGTTTATGCAATGGTTTTCAAAAGATAGGGGCCAAAATGTAATTGGGTGTACTAATTTACAATGTAGGTCAAGATGACCTCCCCTTAGGTACAAATTTTGGTACAAACCTAATTTTGACCTAAGGAATCCAATGGCGAAGTTGGATTTTAGGTTTGACCACGTTTGACTGGATATTTTTCTTAAAAACCCAAATTAGGTCAATTGATGAGCTAGGACCCCAATCTAGGTCAAAATAGGTTCCAAAGGCCAAATTGAATGTTCTAAACCCTAGGGGATATTTTTCCATGAAATTTAGAGGGTTTACTTGATTTTTATACTGACCAGAACCTTGTTGAATTAAGCCGGTCTGTTTTAGGGTTACAAGATGTCATTTAATTCCTGGTTTGCATATAAACCCATTTCTGATTAAACCAACCCACTTTTTATCTTACTCAGACCATTTGACCTATGTTATGCCTCTGAGAAATCCCATTTATGTACTGCAATGGTAAAATTGCAGTTTTAACCTTTATTTCATGTTTTCTTCTCAGAACACTTATTCCTTCAATTAAGTCCTCTTCTAAGTTATGTAGGAGCTTTTATTCACTTTCTTAGGTCAAAATAAGCTAGTTATGGCTTATGATGAGGCTCTCATCAGGGAGCCTTGCCCTCCCAACCCGTCTTGAACCCTCGATATGTGCAGAACCAAGGCACCTCGCCTAGGTTTCAGGCACCACAGGGATAGGCACACGCCATATTACAGGTGCCTCCTGCACCAGTCGGTTACGTGCAAGGCCAGCCGCCTTTGTAGAACCCCGCAAACTCTGGCCCTTCTACTCCCCACCACCACATGGACAGCAAGCCGATGCACATGCTGTCTCTTTGAGGAGCGGAAGGAAGACATTCGACCCACCACATAGGCAGGTGGGTCCTGATTTTTCCCACCCTTCGCTGTAGGCGAGTTCAACTCCTTCATCTCAGGAGCCACCTGCGGTAGATAAGAGTAAGAGGCCACTTGACCCTGAGATTCCTATCCCTTTTTCTGAGGCTCTGACATGGAATGCAGTACGAAAAAAGGACACGCGGAATTTTGAGGATCTGAAATCAATGTTTAGGGAAGTACATATTCAGGTCCCCCTCCTCGAGTCAATAAATCACATTCCCGTTGTCGGTAGGTTATTCAAGGACTATTGTACCCCGAAGTGACAGCCGAGAATTAGACGACATGCGGTACTGTCGAAAGAGGCTAGCGCCGTGATTCTAGCTGAGTTGCCACCGAGAAAGAAAGACCTTGGTACCCCACTTATATCCTACTTCTTGCAGGATTCTCCATTTGATCGGCCCTTCTAGATCTGGGTTCGTCCATCAACCTAACTCCCATTGCCGTATTTGATCAATTTTGATTTGGGGAGCTAAAGCCCACCTCGGTCACGATTTAGCTGGCTGACAAATCAGTCAAAACACCAAGGGGGGTGGTTGAGAACATGATTGTGAAAGTCCGCGGATTCTACTTTCCCGTAGACTTTCATTCTCAATATGGAAGTCCCTCCAAATCTCTGAGATGGACCAATTATTTTGGGTCGCCCATTTCTAGCGACAGCCCGAGCAAGTATTGATTGTGCATCCAGGTGTATGGAGATTGCCCTAGGCAATGAGCGACTTTGACTTGACATATTCAAGGCAGCAAAGAATTTTGACTGTGATAGAATAGAGGAGGCTAGTGAAGATGAAGAATCGGCATACTGTGGTAACATTGGGCTCCTTTATGACGACCCAATGTCTCATTCGTCTGCACTAGTAGGGTTGTTGGTCCTCAATCCACACGAGACTGAGACCATTGCACTACACATATCTCCCAGAGGATCTGACTATTTAGGGTGTGCTTCTGACCACAGCACCCCTAAATCCAGCTATCCTGATTCACACATTACTGAATCGCCCCTATTGTTGCAGGAGGATGTGACCATAGCTAACGGGTTTCTCGTTAACGCAGTCACAACCGATTATTTCACAGGAAGCAACTTAGCGAGAATTCACGTGCATATGGATCAGCAGATTCCCACCCTAGAGTTTGCTCCTCCCACTCCCATTTCTGACTCTGACCCACCCATGATTGAATTGAAGCCCTTACCTAACTCACTCAAGTATGTGTTCTTGGGAGAAAGTGAGACATACCCAGTCGTTATCGATGCCCACTTAACCCATGAACAGGAGAACTAATTGATTTCTACGCTGTAAGACCATAGGGCTGCTATCGGGTGGAGTATTGTTTATCTCCACGGTATTCGCCCCTCGTATTTCACTCATCGCATTTACACGGATGAGGGGGTGAAACCTTCGAGACAACCCCAAAGATGGCTTAACCTGAATATGCTGGAGGTTGTTAAGAAGGAGATCATCAAATGGCTGGATGTAGGTATTGTATACCCAATCTCAGACAGCCAGTGGGTGAGTCTGATTCAGATAGTGCCCAAGAAAGTAGGACTCACCGTCGTAAAAAATGATAAGGGCGAATCCATCCCGACCTGAATTATGACATCTTGGCGAGTGTACATCGACTATAGGAAACTGAACACGGCTACCCAGAAGGATCACTTTCCTTTACCTTTAATTAATCAGATCTTGGAACGGTTAGCGGATGCAGTTTCTTTTGCTTTCTGGATGGATACTCCAGGTATAATCAAGTAGCAATTAGCCCAGAACATCAAGACAAGACCACATTCACATGCCCCTTTGGAACATTCACTTTCAAGCGGATGCCCTTCGACCTCTGCAATGCACCAGTGACATTTCAGCGTTGCAAGATGGCCATCTTCTCCGACATGATTGGGGACTATGTGGAGGTATTCATGGTGACTTCTCCATTTTCGGAGATGATTTCGCATCTTGTCTTGATAATCTCACTAAGATCCTGAAATGGTGTATTGAGGTAAACCTAGTACTATCCTGGGAGAAAAGCCATTTCATAGTGAGGGATGGCATAGTACTAGGGCATATGATCTCCAAGAATGGACCCGAGGTCGATCGAGATATATCTGAGATTATTTCCCACTTACTGCCACCTAGCTCGGTTAAGCAGATCAGATCATTCTTGGGTCATGTCAGCTTCTATCAGAGATTTATATGCGATTTCTCAAAAATTGCACGGCCTTTGACGAATCTCCTGGTTGCCGATGTCCCATTTGAATTTGACACCTCGTGTCTCAACGCCTTCAAGACTTTACGAAGCACTGTCTCTGATTCCCCGATTCTCCAACCACCCGACTGGTCCCTCGATTTTGAGATGACATTTGACGCTTCTGATTTTGCCGTCGGTGCTGTTTTAGGCCAGCGTCGGGAGAAACAACCCTTCGTCATATACTATGCTAGCAAGACACTGAATGAGGCTCAGCGCAATTACACTGTCGTCGAAAAAGAACTGCCAGCAGTAGTATTCGGGTTTGAGAAATTTAAATCTTACTTATTAGGGTCTAAGGTCATCATTTCCACTGACCACTTCGCCCTTCGGCATTTGTTGGCAAAGAAGGATTGCAAACAATGACTCATCAGATGGATCCTTCTATTTCAGGAATTTGATATCGAAATCCGCGACAAGGCTGGAAAGCAGAATGTTGTGGCGGATCACCTATCTAGACTGGACCGAGACCACATTCCTTATTCCCTGCCTATCCACGAGCAATTTTTGGATGAATCTCTTTTGGTAGTTCATTCTGTTGAGTTCCCCTGGTATGCGGATATTGCGAACTACCTTGCCGCAGGCAAGATTCCCACAATCCTATCCATGGTCCAGAAACTCAAATTCACTGCAGAAGCCAAATACTACCTCTGGGATGACCCACTGCTCTTCTGCATTGGAGCATATCAGATTATTCGAAGATGCATCCCAGATTCAGAGATCCCCAGTGTGTTATCTTTTTACCACAACAATGCTTGTGGTGGTCATTTCTCGGGACGGAAAACCACTGCAAAAATTTTGCAGTCGGGATTTTTCTGGCCAACCATCTTCAGAGATACACACGAATACGCCCAACACTGCAAACAATGCTAGTTGGTTGGTTCTATGACCAGGAGAGACATGATGCCACTACAGCCCATCATGGTCGTAGAAGTGTTCGATGTCGAGGGCATAGATTTTATGGGCCCTTTTCCGAACTCGCATGGCTTCGAATACACATTACTAGCCATTGACTATTTCTCGAAGTGGGTCGAGGGCATCTTGGGGAGATGCGCTGATCATAAGACTGTCATTTCTTTCGTATGCAGTATATCTTCGCGAGAATCGGAATACCCTACACTCTGATTAGCGACAGGGGAAGCCACTTCATCCACGCCAATTTCAGGTCAATACTAAAGAAATATGGGGTACATAACCGTATAGCCACCCCGTATCACCTGCAGACCAATGGGCAGGATGAAGTGTCTAACCATTAGATCAAGCTGATTCTCCAGAAAATGATTAGACTAGACAGGAAGGACTGGTCCGACAAATTAGTTGATGCACTCTGGGCATATCGGACCGCGTACAAGGCCCCACTCGGAATGTCACCATTTCACATGGTATATGGCAAGGCCTGTCCCCTTTCTGTAGAGCTGGAACACCGCGCCTTTTGGGTGGTGTGAAAATGCAACCTTGACCTCAATGCAGGAGGCCAAGAATGGAAACTCCATCTCAACGAATTAGAAGAGATTCGATGGGAGGCCTATGAGAATACATTGATATACAAGGACACGACCAAGGCCTTTCATGACTGCCATATTCGGAGAAAAGCATTCACGCCCAACCAGCAAGTTTGGCTGTTCGATTCATGGTTATTTCACAAGGAAGCTCAAGTCCAAGTGGACTGGCAAGTATGTTGTGATTCACCCATATCCTAATGGGGTAGTCCAGATCAGGGACCCAAAATCTGGGCATATATCTACGGTAAATGGCCAATGCCTCAAGCCATTTTTGGCCTAGGAACCTCCTCCACCTGACGAGATTGTTCATCTTATTGAGGATGTGTGACTGAATGCTCGCCCAACTGGAGGCGTTAAACTCAGCACATATAGATAGCATCTATCTCACATTCCACCATCATTTATACATAACCATTTTTATATATAGCATATTTCTCTTTTGGCATATTTCCTTTTTTGTATATTGCATGCTAACCGGTTGGCCGGTGCTGAATATAATTTCAAGACCAACTACAGGTGATTTATACCCATTCTCTCCTTGCTGCATTTATTTTCTTTTATATTCATGCATGAGGACATGCAAGAACTTTGGCATGGGGGGTAGATACAGCAAAACTGAAAATTTTTATGCCAACATTTAGGAAAACCTCAGAGCTGCATGTAAAACGTACTTTAGGACCCTAGATAAAAGAGCAACTAACTCCACCTCTAATGCTTGCATTGGAGCTAGAAATCATCCGCAACAGCCATTCCAACTCACCCGCTCACCTTATGTTCTAAATTTAGGGTCAAGCTGAATGTAACCCGATACGGGAATTTCATGAAGTACAAATTATATGAGGTCACTTGTTTATAGCATATATACATATTGCATCCATGAATAAGATTATTTTATTGAGAGAATGCATTAGGGATTTTATCCTCTAGCTGATTCCTATAATCTGGAATCCTATACAACTTTTCACACACACGTAGAATTTGCAATGGATTCACGGTGAAGGCTGATAAACGTCCTTAGTCTATCGAGAAGAAGCAGTGCTTCTTTTCCTGAACCCTTAGACAGTGTTTTGGAAGTTTGGCAGATTTTCCTCCAAAAATCCACCAAATAGTGTGAGATGAGATTAGAGTGTACTGGTGCTCTAAGATTAGTGCAAGGAATCCGGAGTCCTAGATAATTAGGTGATGATACTCAGAGATTAGGCATAGTTTTCTCTCTCGATTCATGCGTATACTTTTTGTGCGAAATTTTGAGAGCCACCAAATAAGGCAAATATGCAAAGAGTGAGTTTCCATAAAATTAGTGCTAAGGTGGATGGTTACGACCATTCTTTACAAAATCCTCGGCTGAAGGAGGGTATTGATGTCAAGGTCAGAAATACACCGTCCTATCCATCTCTTCCGGTGCCGTGAGTAGGCACTTCCACCAAATAAGCCACCCAATGTCTCTTGAGTACCACCAATCCCTAATAATGCATCCTCAATAAAGTTCATGGATGTGTGCTAGTTGTGTATATGTTGAAACAAAAAGAAATGATGAAAAAAAAAGAACTGAAAAAGAGAAAAAAAATAGAAAAAGAAGAAAAAGCAAAGAGAAAAAAAGAGTGAATATTTAGCGTTTATTCCAGTTGCATTGAGGCAATACGACCAAATAAATTTGAGATCCACCAAATATGGCCTTAACCCATCTCTCTTATGTTTCTGATTGCTCGAATACTGCCAAATACAGGTCATATGTGTGAATCTGGGAGATTGTGAGCTCTGAGAAAAAGAAAAAAAAAGAAAAGAAAAGGAAAAAGAGAAAGAGAGAATGAATACAAAGGAACCAGAAGAGAGCGTAGTTTTTCTCATCTTTCTCTGAGTTAAGTTACTTGATAGTCCTGGAATCTAGATTCTAAAATACTAATCTCTATGTAGCACCAAGTGAGAGTGAGCCACCGAATAAACATCCATACCCCTCAGAGATTCTCTACCTAAGCCTAAAGCCCTGGTGGAATTCATAGAATATTTTGAATACCCCGAGGGAAGAAGTCCACCTATCTTGCTAGAATTTTACTGGGGGTCAAGCACAAGCTTTAGAGGTGTATTAGTTTTTCACCCGAATCCATTGCGAAAGCTACATAGCTGCACTTTCACGATTGTCTGGATTTCTAGAGCATAGGATGAAAACAAAAAGGAGAAAAATCTCTAGGCATACACTTGATAAAATAATCAGTCCCTTAGGGATCCTCACTGTAAATAATTTCGTCTTGAAATTGCTAGGGACTAGCAAGATTTAGGAATTGGGGTATGATTGCGCAGCAATCATAGGTCTTAATTGACCTAAATTAGTCTAGGACATAGCATAAGTTAGGGTTATTCATGCATGCATAAGCATTATCTGCATCTTTACTACTTTACTTTAGCTATACATAAAATAATGTTATAATGTGCTGATTAAGTGCATTACATGAATTGCAGGCAATAAGCTGATCAAAAGTTGGATCTGGAGCAAGATCTGAAGCTGGATGAGGAATAATGAGTGTTGCAGTAGAGCTGGAGCAGAAGACTTAGATTAGATATAGGAATAATTATGTAAGGGAATCAAGGTTTGCTATTCTATTAAGTATGAATAAAAGAGTAAAATGTGAAGAGCTTAGGCCCATCCTAGCCCTAGGATAGCCTAGAGAATTCCTCCAAGCCTTAGCCACCCTTAGATTAGGTCATAGCACCTTAGGAAGGCCTAAAACCCTAGTTCCAACCCTTATCTGGATGTCCAGATAAGTCATAGGATGTCCAGAACCCTTAGCTAACTCCTGCACACCTCAAACCCACTTCTGCAGTGTTATTCGACGTCTAGACACTTTGTCAGACGTCTAATTTCTGCAAAATACCCAAAATAGATCCTAGAATTTCCCCTGACTCAGATTGGACATCCAGAACTGAACTCTAGACTTCTGATTTTTGAGTATAAGTCGTCTGATCATGTTTTTGGACGTCTGGAACTAGTCTCCAGTCGCTGTTTTGAGATTCAAGCCTTGATATTGGATCTCTTGCTCGTTAAACCTAATCCCAACCCCATAGGAACCTAAATTAAGTTGTCCTAACCATAGTACATCACCTCTAGGCCTACCTAAGGACCTAATTAGGTCCTCACCAAATCCAATTGACTTAGATCAAAGTCAATTACCATCACCTAAGCCAATTGGAGTCATTGAGTCCAATTAAGCTCAGATCTCAACCAACACAAGTCCAATTGGACTTAGTGAGAGTCCAATTGACCTAAACCCAACCTAATTGAGTTACTTCACTCTCAATTAGGTTCACACTCATTCAATTAAACTTAGGTTAAGTTTAATTACAATTTCCCCTTAGCAATTAAGGTTTGCAACCCTAATTCAAGGCATACACCTAGCTAAACCCCTTAGGACCTAATTTAGACCTCTTAGACTCTTAGGGAACAACCACACACACACACACACACATACCCATTCATGCACACGCTCTCCTCTATAGTTCTCTAGAACCCTCTTAGAGTGGCACCAACTCTTGGTTGCCAAATTTAGCAACCAAGAGGCATTCAATTCTTAGATCCACAAATGGTGGATCTAAGAAACCACCTCTCTCTCTTGGCCGGTGTTCATGATGCATAGAGCATGTGTTTGCTAGGAAAATGTCATGGTATAGTGTGCAATACGATCAAACAAAGTTATTCAATAAAAGATAACGAGACTTGAGTCTCGATCATTCATCTCTGGGAGATGTTTGTTTTACTTTTGAATTCGATCTTTTACCACTCTACTCTGTTTAAAATCACGTGCTGGTTTATGATTATTACTTATTGATGTACGACATACTTAGTTGCAAGTATATCGGGAATTGAAAATAGGCAACATTAATCACACAAAAGATATTGCAATGAGCTCATGGGGATTCTCAACACATAGACATATATATATAGAAAATATAATTTTCATTCATTCATTTGGAGAGTGTTTGCAACATGAACTTGTAGAGGAAAACTTGTACATGAATGCTTAAAAATGTAAAGCTAGCTATCAGAAAATGATCGCATACAAGAATCTACGGGGGGATTTTGCATGCATCATTGGGGGAGAATATGGGCTACACTACTAAGAAGTAAATAAAAGTAGTAAAGGTAAAGAGCTAGATACTAATCTATCAGAAGTGAGGGCATTCAGAGGTGGGCTTCGATGGCCTTGTAGTGCTGGAGAGGAGAAAGAGGGGCAGCCAATGGAGCTTAGGCCAGCCCTTGGAGAGAGGTTGGAGGAGTGATCCAGCATTCTGGCATAGTGTCCTTCATGGTGGTGCTCAGCTCGTGGAGATGGAGTGGAGATGGTGGTGGCTAGCCTAAATGGAGGTGGATGGAGGCAAGCATGTATGGCCAAAAGTGGATGGGTGCAAATGGCCACCCCTTAGGTCTTTGTATAGACCTAAGGGAAGCTCTCTAGAGAATTATGGAATTCTCTAGAGAGGCCTATGGTGGGAGCTAGTGGGAAAGTGAGAGAGAGAGAGGATGGATGGTGGTTTTTAGATCCACTAAATGTGGATCTAAAAATTGAATGGCTCTTGGTTGCTAATTTTAGCAACCAAGGCAACAACACATGGTAGAGAGTTCAAGAGAACTCTAGGCTAGGTATTTTCGTGTGGATGGTGTGTGTGGGTGTTTGTGGGTGTGTGTGGGTCGAAACTTATGTGGCTAGGTTGATTAGGTTAGGTTCTAGTGGGTTTAGGTGAAGGTATGTCTCAAATTTGGGTTATAAACCCTAATTAACTAAGGTAAAGTGCAATTAAAATTAATACAAGTTTAATTGGGTCTGTGGAAACTTAATTGAAAGTAAAAAAACTCAATTAATTTAGGTCTAGGTCAATTGGACTCTCACTGAGTCCAATTGGACAGTGTGTGTTGAGATCAGGGCCTAATTGGACTCAATGAGTCCAATTGAATAGGCTGATGGAATTGACTAAGATCCAAGTCAATTAGGTTTAGTGAGGACCTAATTAGGTCTTTAGGGAGGCCTAGAGGTGATGTACTAGGGTTAGGGAACCTTAATTTAGGTTCCTATGGGTTGGAATTGGGTTTGGGGACCTAGAGATCCAAGTTCAAGGCTTGAATCTCAAAATAGGAACTGGAGAGCAATATCAGACGTCTAATAATAGTGTAAGACGTCTTATACTAAAAAATCAGAAGTCTAGACTTGTTGTTTGCACTTCCAATCAGAGTCAGGAAGGATTCATGGTTCTATCTTGGGTGTTCTGCAGAAATTGGATGTCTGACCAAGTGTCTGGACGTCCAATAACACTGCAAAAGTGGGTTTAAGGTGTGCGGGAGTTGGCTAAGGGTTCTGGATGTCCTATAATTCATCTGGACGTCCAGATAAGGGTTGGAACTAGGGTTTTGGGCCTTTTTAGGGTGCCGTGACCTAATCTAAGGGTGGCTAAGGCTTGGGGAAGTCTCTAGGCTATCCTAGGGTTAGGATGGACCTAAGCTCTTCACATTTTACTGCTTTATTCCTACTTTATAGAATAGCAAACCTTAACTCCCTTACATCATTATTCCTACATCTAATCTAAGTCTTTTGCTTCAGCTCTACTGCAACACCCGTTACTCATGATCCAGCTTCAAATCCTGCTCCAGATCCAGCTCCTGATCAGCTTATTGCCTGCAATCGACATAATGCACTTAATCAGCACATTATAAAATTATTTTATGCACAGCTAAAGTAAAGCAGTAAAGATGCAGATAATGCTTATGCATGCATGAATTACCCTAACTTATGCTAAGTCCTAACCTAATCTTGGTCAATTAAGACCTATGATTGCTGCGCAATCATACCCCCATGCCTAAATCTTGCTAGTCCCTAGCAAATGCAAGACTAAAGTATTTGCAAAAAGGGTCCCTAAGGGACTGATTATTTTGTCAAGTGTATGCCTAGAGATTTTTCTCCTTTTTGTTTTCATCTTATGCTCTAGAAATCCAGACAATCGTGAAAATGCAGCTATGTAGCTTTTGCAACGGATTCGAGTGAAAAACTAATACACCTCTAAAGCATGTACTTGACCCCTAGTAAAAATTCTAGCGGGATAGGTGGACTTCTTCCCTTGGGGTATTCAAAATATTCTGTGAATTCCACCCCGACTTTAGGCTTAGGTAGAGAATCTCTGAGGGAAAAGATTATATATTTGGTGACTCACTCTCACTTGGTGCTACATAGAGACTAGTACTACAGAATCTAGATTCCTACACTACTAAGTAACTCAACTTAGAGAAAGATGAGAAAAACTATGCTCTCTTCTGATTGCTTTGTATTCATTCTCTCTTTCTCTTTTTCTTTTTCTTTTCTTTCTTTTTCTTAGAGCTCACAACCTCGCCAAATTCACATATACGATCTGTATTTGGTGGTCTTACTTGGCATTAACACTTTAATTGAGTTCTCATAACCCTAACACTAAGTCAAAATTCCTCAGCCAGTATTCGGACGGTCAGAAACACAGAAAAATAGGTTAAGGCCATATTTGGTGGATCTCAAATTTATTTGGTGGTATTGCCTCAATACAACTAAACTAAATATTCACTCTTTTTTTTTCTTTGCTTTTTCTTCTTTTTCTAATTTTTTCAATTTTTCTTTCTTTTCTCTTGTTTTTTTTTCATCATTTTCTTTTTCTCAACATAACACATCCATGAACTTTATTGAGGAGGCATTATTAGGGATTGGTGGTACTCAAGGACATTGGGTGGCTTATTTGGTGGAAGTGCCTACTCACGGCACTGGGAGAGATGGATAGGATGGTGTATTTCTGACCTTGACATCAATACCCTCCTTCAGCCAAGGATTCCATAAAGAGTGGTCGTAACCATCCACCTTAGCACTAGTTTTATGAAAACTTGCTCTCCGCGTATTTGCCTTATTTGGTGGCTCTCACTACTCACACAAAATGTATATGCAAGAATCGAGAGCGGAAACTGTGCTTAATCTCTGAGTATCATTACCTAATTATCTGGGATTCCTGATTCCTTGCACTAATCTTAGAGCACTAGTACACTCTACTCTCATTTCACACTATTTGGTGGATTTTTGGAAGAAGATCTGCCTGACTTCCAAAACACTGTCTAGGGGTTCAGGAAAAGAAGCACTGCTTCTTCTCGATAAACTAAAGATGTTTATCAGCCTTCATCGTGAATCCATTGCAAATTCTACGTGTGTGTGAAAAAATTGTACTGGATTCCAGATTACAGGAATCAACTAAAGGATAAAATTCCTAATGCATTCTCTTAATAAAATAATCTTATTCATGATTGTAATATGTATATATGCTTTAAACAATTAACCTCTTATATTCGTACTTCATGAAATTTCCCTTTTGGGTTAAAATTAGCTTTACCCTAAATTTAGAATAGGAGGTGAGCGAGTGAGTTGGAAGTGGCTGTTGTAGATGATTTCTAGCTCCAATGAGAGCATTGGAGGCGGAGTCAGTTGTTCTTTTATTTAGGGTCCTAAAGTACATTTTACATGCAGCTCCGAGGTTTTCCTAAATGTTGGTATAAAAAATTTCAATTTTGTTGTATCTACACCCCCCATGCCTAAGTTCTTGCATGTCCTCATGCATGGATATAAAAGAAAATAAGTACGGCATGGAGAGAATGCGTAGAAATCACTTGTAGTTGCTCCCGAAATTACACATTCATCACCGACCAACCTGTCAATATGCAATATGCAGGAAGAAACTATGCTAACAGAAAAAATTTGCTATATATAAAAATGGTTATGTATAAATGATGGTGGGATGTGGGGTAAATGGTATCTATATGTGCTAAGTTTAATGCCTCCAGTTGGGCGTGAATTCAATCACATGTCCCCAATAAGATGAACAATCTCGTCAGGTGGAGGAGGTTCCTGGGCCAAAAATGGCTTGAGGCACTGGCCATTTACTGTAGATACATGCCCAGATTTTGGGTCCCTGATTTGGAATGCCCCATTAGGATATGGATGAATCACAACAAAAGGGCCAGCCCATTTGGACTTGAGCTTCCCTGTGAACAGTTTCAGTCATGAATCGAACAACCAGACTCGCTGGTTGGGCATGAATGCTTTCATCCCGATGTGGCAGTCATGAAAGGCCTTAGTCTTGTCCTTGTATATCAATGCGTTCTCATAGGCCTCCCGCCAGATCTCTTCTAATTTGCTGAGCTGGAGTTTCTGTTCTTGACCTCCTGCATTGAGGTCAAGGTTACATTTTCGCACTGCCCAAAAGGCGCGGTGTTCCAGCTCTACAGGAAGGTGACAAGCCTTGCCATATACCATGCGATATGGTGACATTCCGAGTGAGGCCTTGTATGCAGACTGATATGCCCAGAGTGCGTCAACTAATTTGTCGAACCAGTCCTTCTTGTCTGGTCTAATCGTCTTCTAGAGATTCAGCTTGATCTAACGGTTAGACATTTCAGCCTGCCCATTGGTCTACGGGTGATACAGGGTGGCTATACAGTGATGTACCCCGTATTTCTTTAATAATGACATGAAGTGGGCATGAATGAAGTGGCTTCCCCTATCGCGAATCAGAGCGTGGGGTATTCCAAATCTCGCGAAGATGTATTGCCGTACGAAAGAAATGACGGTCTTATGATCAGCCCATCTCGCTGGGATGGCCTCGACCTACTTCAAGGCATAATCAATGGCTAGTAATATGTACTCGAAGCCATTCGAGTTCAGAAAAGGGCCCATAAAATTAATGCCCCAGACATCGAACACTCTACAACCATGATGGGCTGGAGGCGCATCATGCCTCTCCTAGTCATAGAACCGATCAACTGGCATCGTTTGCAGTGTTGGGCGAATTCGTGTGTATCTCTGAAGATGGTTGGCTAGAAAAATCCCGACTGCAAAATTTTTGCAGTGGTTTTCCATCCCGAGAAATGACCACCACAAGAATCATTGTGGCAAAAAGATAACACACTGGGGATCTTAGAGTCTGGGATACATCTTCGAATAATCTGATCCACTCCAATGTGGTAGAGTAGTGGGTCATCCCAGAGGTAGTATTTGGCCTCCGTAGTGAATTTGAGTTTCTGATCCTTGGATAGGTTCGCGGGAATCTTGCCTACGGCAAGGTAGTTCATGATATCCGCATGCTAGGGGAACTCAACAGAATGAACTGCCAAAAGAGGTTCATCTGGAAATTGCTTGTGGATAGGCAGGGAATAAGGAATGCGGTCTGGGTCTAATCTGATAGGTGATCCGCCACAACATTCTGCTTTCCAGCTTTGTCATGGATTTCAATGTCAAATTCCTAAAATAGAAGGATCCATCAAATGAGTCGTGGTTTGGCATCCTTCTTTGCCAACAAATGCCGGAGGGCAGAGTGGTCAGTGAAAATGATGACCTTGGACCCTAATAAGTACGATCAGAATTTCTCCAACCCGAATACTACTACTAGCAGTTCTTTTTCAGTGACAGTGTAATTGAGCTGAGCCTCATTCGACATCTTGCTAGCATAGTATATGACAAAGGTTTGTTTCTCCCGATGCTGGCCTAAAACAGCATCGATGGCAAAATCAAAAACATCGGACAATATTTCGAAATCAAGCGACCACTTGGGTGGTTGGAGAATCGGGGAATCAGAGACAGCTCTTCGTAAAGTCTCGAAAGCGCTGAGACACATGGTATCAAATTCAAATGGGGCATCGGTAACTAGAAGATTCTTCAAAGGCCATGCGATTTTCGAGAAATCACATATAAATCTCCGATAGAAGTCGACATGACCTAAGAATGATATGATCTGCTTGACCGAGCTAGGTAGTGGTAAGTGGGAGATAATCTCTGATTTAGCTCGGTCGACCTCGAGTCCATTTTTGGAGATTCTCTGTCCCAATACTATGCCATCCCTCACCATGAAATGGCTTTTCTCCCAAGATAGTACTAGGTTCACCTCAATACACCATTTCAGGATCTTGGTGAGGTTATCAAGACAAGATGCGAAATCATCTCCAAAAATGGAGAAGTCATCCATGAATACCTCCACATAGTCCCCAATCATGTCAGAGAAGATGGCCATCATACAATGCTGAAATGTCGCTGGTGCATTGCAGAGGCCAAAGGGCATCCACTTGAAAGAGAATATTCCAAAGGGGCATGTGAATGTGGTCTTGTCTTGATCTTCCAGGCTAATCGCTACTTGATTATACCTGGAGTATCCATCCAGAAAGTAGAAGAAACTGTGTCCGGCTAACCGTTCCAAGATCTGATCAATGAATGGCAAAGGAAAGTGATCCTTTTGGGTAGCCGTGTTCAGTTTCCTATAGTCATTGCAGACCCGCCAAGTTGTCGCAGTGCACGTTGGGATGGATTCGCCCTTATCATTCTTTATGACGGTGAGGCCTGCTTTCTTGGGCACTATCTGGATTGGACTCATCCACTGACTATCTGAGATTGGGTATACAATACTTGCATCTAGCCATTTGATGATCTCTTTCTTAACAACCTCTAGCATATTCGAGTTAAGCCGTCTTTGAGGTTGTCTTGAAGGTTTCACCCCCTCATCCGTGTAGATGTGATGAGTGCAATACAAGGGGCGAATACCGCAGAGATCAGCAATACTCCACCCGATAGCAGCCCTATGGTCTTGCAGCGTAGAAATCAATTGGTGCTCCTGTTCTTGGGTTAAGTGGGCATTGATAATGACTGGGTGTGTCTCACTTTCGCCCAAGAACACATACTTGAGTGAGTCAGGTAAGGGCTTCAATTCAATCATGGGTGGGTCAGAGTCAGAAATGAGAGTGGGAGGAGCAGAATCGAGGGTGGGAATATGCAAATCCATGTGCATGTGAATTCCCACTGAGTCGCTCCCTGTGGAATAATCAGTTGTGACTGCATTAACAGGAAACCCGTTAGCTATGGTCACGTCTTCCTGCAACAACAGGGGCGATTCAATAATGTATGGATTAGGATAGCTGGATTCAGGGGTGCTGTGGTCAGAAGCACACCCTAAACAATCAGATCCTCGGGGAGATATGTGTAGTGTAGTGGTCTTACTCCCGTGTGGATCGAAGTCCAAGAACCCTGATAGTGTAGACAAATGAGAATTGGGTCATCACAAAGGAGCCCAATGTTACCACAGTATGCCTCATCTTCGTCTTCATCATCCTCCTCTATTCGATCACAGTCGAAGTTCTTTGCTGCCTTGAATATGTCCAGTCGAAGTCGCTCATTGCCTAGGGCTATCTCCATACACTCGGACGCACAATCGATGTTCTCTCGGGCTGTCGCTAGAAATGGGTGACCCAAAATAATTGGTGCATCTCGGAGATTAGGAGGAACTTCCATATCGAGAACAAAAAAGTTTGTTGGAAAGCAGAACCCGTGGATTTTCACAATCACGTTCTCAACCACCCCCCTCTGTGTTTTGACTGATCCGTCTGCCAGATGAATTGTGACTGAGGTGGGCTTCAACTCCCCAAATCGAAATCGATCAAATACGGCAGTGGGAATTAGGTTGATGGACGAACCCAGATCTAGAAGGGCCCGATCAAATGGAGAATCCTGCGAGAAGTAGGATATGAGTGGGGTGCCAGGGTTTTTCTTCTTTGGCGGTAAGTCAGCTAGAATCACGGCACTAGCCTCTTTTGATAGTACCGCTTGTCGCCCAATTCTCAGCTGTCGATTCAGGGTACAATAGTCCTTGAAGAACCTAGCTACAGCGGGAATGTGATCGATTGCCTTGAGGAGGGGGACCTGAATATGTACTTCCTTGAACATTGATTTTAGGTCCTCAAAATTTCGCGTGTCCATTTTTCGAGCTACATTCCTTGTCAGAGCCTCAGGAAAAAGGATGGGAATCTTAGGGTCGAGTGGCCTCTTACCCTTATCTACCGCAGGTGGCTCCTGAGATGAAGAAAGAGTCGAACCTACTTGCGACGAAGGGTGGGAAAAATCAGGACCCACCTACCTAAGTGGTGGGTCGAATGTCTTCCTTCTGCTCCTCAAAGAGACAGCGTGTGCATCGACTTGTTGTCCATGAGGTGGTAGGGGAGCGGAAGGGGCAAGATACGTGGGGTTTTGCAAAGGCAGCTGGCCTTGCACGTAACCAGGTGATGTAGGAGGCACCTGTAGTATGGTGTGTGCCTATCTCTACGGTGCCTAAAACCTAGGCAGGGCACCTTGGTTCTGCACATATCGAGGATTCGGGATGGGTTGGGAAGGCAAGGCTTCCTGAGTCCTATGCTCCTACAACAGCTAGTTTTGCATGTTCTGTATAGTCTGTATCTGATCAACCATCGCCTTCATAATCTGCAAGCTATCCTATGTGGATTTCCTCATTGATTCTTACAGTTCCTCTTTCAGTCCCTCCAAAGGGTCAGCCCGCTTTGGAGGGTGACTGGTAGCTTGGTGTAGTGGCTGGTATAAAGAGCGGGGTTGCTGTTGATGCAGGAATGGCTACTGCCTAGGGTACGTGTTTTACGTATTCCCATATTTCCTGGTCTGTTAGTGTGGATATTGATGTGGTCTCTATGAATTACCAGACCAAGAGAAGTTCAGATGCTGGCTTCAACCAGGGTTATACGTCTCTGAATATGGGTTATTACACCCGTATCCTTGGATAGCACTGATGTCCTCGTAGGCCGAAGATGTCTGAGACGTATATCCGTCAAGGGGATACGCATTATAATCTGCGGGTGGTGCGTAACCCTGATCGTAAGGTGCCAGATCTGAATTATTCACGGGATCCTGATATGCGGGATCTCGTAAATACGGAGAAGATGCATCTCGAGTGAGTATATTAACTCAAGCAAGAGGGGCTCAGGTTGCATAGGAGGGTCTTGAGGCGGCAGAGCTCAAGTCAAATTGACCCTGACTAATCTATCCCTCTCCCATCCTCTTCGCTCCTCCACAAAACTAGTGGCAGAGTTAGCTTCCTGACTCTCCTCCACGTCGCACAGCACCCGCGCACGCCGTCTCAGCCCCGTCGTCGCCGCGGTTCTCCCCCATTGGGCAGCATCTTCTCCGGCGACAGTAGGTAATGCTGTTCGCCTCTCCATCCCCCTTCATCCTTGCAGTTAGGCCAAATACCTTCTCCACATTCCCCTCTCTCTTTTTCCCTTGCTATTTTAGCTACTTACCCCCCGACAGTGCCTGAACACCTCCATCTTCCTCGCCTCTGACCGACCTCCGGCAAGCCGCCCGCACCACTCCGCCCCTCCACACGGCTCGCCAACCATCTCGTCAGCTCTGCCTCACCACCAGGAATTCATTCCACCCCTCTACTGCCACTCCGGATCTCCCCAATAACCCCCCGAACAACCCCACACATCTGGCGACAAGTTGACCTAGGCACGCATGCCTAGGCTGAACTGCGGCCTGCAGCACCGTCCACCGCCTTCGCCGTGCTATGGCGAAGGTCTCTAGTTGGTCTGATTGGGACGAGAGGCTCGTTTGGTGTCTGACAGTGTCGACGCTCCTGTCGCCATGGACGACATTTGAAGAAGCTCCGTAGCAGCTCCAGGCGCCAGGGTTCCCAGGCTGCAGGTGCTGCGTATTCGTGTGGGTGTCGCGAAGTGCCCTGGTCCAGCAAGGAGCGCTAGCAGAGCCAGCAGCTGTGGGGATGACACGTAAGTCTGCGGGCGTGCGCGAAACCAGGGTAGAGGCTTTAGTCCCACATCGTGGAGAGCCGAGGCGCCGCTGCGCCATAAATTGAATTTGTGATATTACCTTAACGCCTCCATAAGCACAGGCGTGAGGTCCCTCACCTGCCCTCACGCCCGCCTTGTCCGCGGTTTCATCTCGCGGATCTGGCAGGATCCGACCCTACCTAAACCTGAGCACTCCTCGCGCATCACACCACCTGCAGGTGCGCCTGGTCCCAGGTACGATCTGCCCCGATTATCCATGTGGCTCTGGGAGAGCGTCGCTGAGTGAATCTCAGAAAGAGAGAGATGCGCGAGTAGAGGGAAAGGGGTAGGTTTTGCTCCTGTGCAAGCAGACTGAGCGTGGAGAGACTTAGCCGCAACGAGAAGAGAAGCAGAAGAAGAAACTGAGTGAAGGAGACCAAGGAAGAGGAAGAAGCAAGGCAGAGAAGAAGAAGAGGAAAGAAGACTTCGCAGGAGAAGAAGGAAGAGCAAGGCAGAAGCAAGACAGAGAACGAAAGAGAGGTCAAGTGAAGACAGCAAAGATCAGAAGAAGAAGAAGAAGAAAGAAGGAAGGCAAGGTAGGAGAAGAAACAAGAGAAAATATACAAAGGTAGGAAGAAGAAGCCTTCGCAAGAAAAGAAGAGAAAGAAGAAAGAAAGAAAGTTCAGAAGAAGAAAAAGGGGAAAATACTTTTAAGACGTCTAATCACCAGATCAGACGTCCAATTTCATATTTTTTGTCCTAATTACTTTTAATCGCATACATTCATATTTGAATTAACATTTTGAGTAAATTAGAGTGTTCAATTACATTTTGATTAGTAGTAAATTCCATTTGCTCCCCGTGTTCGACCTCGGATACTCTATATTTTCGAGTAATAAAATTCTTTATATTTGTTTAAACATTTTGTCGGTTATACTACAACGTGATACACTTTAAACCCGCCCAAAAAGTGAGAGAACACCTGGGTATAATCAAGTAGCGATTAGCTCGGAAGATCAAGACAAGACCACATTCACATGCCTCTTTGGAACATTCGCTTTCAAGCGGATGCCCTTTGGCCTTTGCAACGCACGAGTGACATTTTAGCGTTGTATGATGGCCATCTTCTTTGACATGATTGGGGACTATGTGGAGGTATTCATGGATGACTTCTCTGTTTTCAGAGATGATTTTGAATCTTGTCTTGATAACCTCACCAAGATCCTGAAATGGTGTATTGATGTAAACCTAATACTATCCTGGAAGAAAAGCCATTTCATGGTGAGGGATGGCATAGTACTAGGGCACAAGATCTCAAAAAATGGACTCGAGGTCGATCAAGCTAAATATAAGATTATTTCCCACTTACCGCCACCTAGCTCGGTCAAGCAGATCAAATCATTCTTGGGTCACGTCGGTTCTATCGGAGATTTATACGCAAGTTCTCAAAAATTGCACGACCTTTGACGAATCTCCTTGTTGTCGATGTCCCCTTTGAATTCGACACCTTATGTCTCAGCGCCTGCGAGACTTTATGAAGTGCCATCTCTGACTCCTTGATTCTCCAACCACCTGACTGGTCTCTTGATTTCGAGATAATGTGCAATGCTTCTAATTTTGCCATTGGTGCTATTTTAGGCCAACGACAGAAGAAACAACCCTTTGTCATATACTATGCTAGCAAGACGCTGAATGAGGCTCAGCGCAATTACACTATCACCGAAAATGAGCTGCTAGCAGTACTATTCGAGTTGAGAAATTCAGATCGCATTTATTAGGGTCCAAAGTCATCATCTTCACTGACCACTCTGCCCTTCGGCATTTGTTGGCAAAGAAGGATGCCAAACCATGGCTCATCAGATGGATCCTTCTATTGTAGGAATTTGATATCGAAATCTATGACAAAGCTGGAAAGCAGAATGTTGTGGTGGATCACCTATCTAGACTAGACCCAGACCACATTCCTTATTCCCTGCCGATCCATGAGCAATTTTCGGATGAATCTCTTTTGGCAGTTCATTCTGTTGAGTTCCCCTTGTATGCGGATATCGCAAACTACCTTTCCACAGGCATGATTCCCGTAAACCTATCCAAGGACCAGAAACTCAAATTCACTGCAGAGGCCAAATTCTACCTCTGGGATGACCCACTGCTCTTCCGCATTGGAGCAGATCAGATTATTTGAAGATGCATCCCAGATTCTGAGATCCCCAGTGTCTTATCTTTTTGCCACAATGATGCTTGTGGTGGTCATTTCTCGGGGCAGAAAATTGCTGCAGAAATTTCGCAGTCGGGATTTTTCTGGCCAACTATTTTCAGAGATACATAGAATATGCCCAACACTGCAAACGATGCCAGTTGATTGGTTCTATGACCAGGAGAGACATGATGCCAGTCCATCCCATCATGGTTGTAGAAGTGTTCGACGTCTGGGGCATCGATTTTATGGGCCCTTTTCCGAACTCGCATGGCTTTGAATACATATTACTAGCCGTCGACTATGTCTCAAAGTGGGTCGAGGCCATCCCAGCAAGACGGGTTGATCATAAGATCGTCATTTCTTTTGTACGGTAGTACATCTTGGCGAGATTTGGAATACGTCGCACTCTGATTAGCGATGGGGGAAGCCACTTCATCCACGACCATTTCAGGTCATTACTAAAGAAATACGGGGTACATCACTGTATAGCCACCCTATATCACCCGCTGACCGATGGGCAGGCTGAAGTATCTAGCCATCAGATCAAGCTAATTTTCTAGAAGACGGTTAGACCAGGCAGGAAGGACTGGTCCGAGAAATTAGTTGATGCACTTTGGGCATATCGAACTGCATACAAGGCCCCACTCTGAATGTCACCATATCGCATGGTACATGGCAAGGCCTGTACCTTCCTGTAGAGTTGGAACATTGTGCCTTTTGGGCAGTGTGAAAATGTAACCTTGACCTCGATGCAGGAGATCAAGAACGGAAACTCCAGCTCAGCAAATTATAAGAGATCTAGTAGGAGGCCTATGAGAATGCATTGATATACAAGGACAAGACCAACTCCTTTCATGATCGCCACATCCGGAGGAAAGCATTCATGCCCAACCAGCAAGTCTGGCAGTTTGATTCATGATTAAAACTGTTCGTAGGGAAGCTCATGTCCAAGTGGACTGGCCCGTATGTTGTGATTCACCCATATCCTAATGGGGCAGTCCAGATTAGGTACCCAAAATCTGGGCATATATCTGCGGTAAAAGGCCAGCGCCTCAAGCCATTTTTGGCCCAGGAACCTCCTCCACCTGATGAGATTGTTCATCTTATTGAGGACGTGTGATTGAATTCTCGCCTAGCTGGAGACGTTAAACTCAGCTCATATAAATAGCATATCCCACATTCTACCATCATCTATACATAACCATTTTTATATATAGCATATTTTTCTTTTAGCATATTTTCTTTCTGCATATTGCACACTAACAGGTTGGCTGGTGCTGAATGTATAATTTCAGGAGCAATTACAGGTGATTTCTACCCATTTTCTCCCTGCTGTATTTATTTTCTTTTATATTCATTCATGAGGACATGCAAGAACTTATGCATAGGGGGGCAGATACAATAAAACTAAAAATTTTTATGCCAACATTAAGGAAAACCTCGGAGCTGCATGTAAAATGTACTTTAGGACCCTAAATGAAAGAACAACTGACTCCTCCTCCAATGCTCGCATTGGAGTTAGAAATTGTCCGCAACAACCATTTCCAACTTACCCGCTCACCTTGTTCTCTAAATTTAGGGTCAAGCTGAATGTAACCCGATATGGGAATTTCACGAAGTACAAATTATATGTGGTTACTTGTTTATAGCATATATACATATTGCATTCACGAATAAGGTTATTTTATTCAAAGAATGCATTAGGGATTTTATCCTCTAGTTGATTCCTGTAATCTGGAATCCTGTACAACTTTTCACACACACATAGAATTTGCAATCGATTCACGGTGAAGGCTGATAAACGTCTTTAGTCTGTCGAGAAGAAGCAGTGCTTCTTTTCCTGAACCCTTGGACAGTGTTTTGGGAGTCAGGCAGATTTTCCACCAAAAATCCACCAAATAGTGTGAGATGAGAGTAGAGTGTACTGGTGCTCTAAGATTAGTACAAGGAATTCGGAGTCCTAGATAATTATGTGATGATACTCTGAGATTAGACATAGTTTTCTCTCTCGGCTCCTGTGTATACATTTTGTGCGAAATTTTGAGAGCCACCAAATAAGGCAAATACGCAGAGAGCGAGTTTTCATAAAACTAGGGCTAAGGTGGATGGTTACGACCATTCTTTACAGAATCCTCGGCTGAAGGAGGGCATTGATGTTAAGGTTAGAAATACACCATCCTATCCATCTCTCCTGGTGCCGTGAGTAGGCACTTCCACCAAATAAGCCACCTAATGTCTCTTGAGTACCACCAATCCTTAATAATGCCTCCTCAATAAAGTTCATGGATGTGTGCTAGTTGTGTTATGTTGAAAAAGAAAAAAAAAAAAGAAAATGATGAAAAGAAAGAAATATTGAAAAAAATTAGAAAAAGAAGAAAAAACAAAGAAAAAGAGTGAATATTTAGTATTTATTTCAGTTGCATTGAGGCAATACCACTAAATAAATTTGAGATCCACCAAATATGGCCTTAACCAACCTTTCTTGTGTTTCTGATCGCTCGAATACTAGCTGAGGAATTCCGGCTTAGTGTTAGGATTATGGAAACTCAATTAAAGTGTTAATGCCAAGTGAGACTACCAAATACAGATCATATGTGTGAATCTGGTGAGATTGTGAGCTCTAGGAAAAGAAAAGAAAAAGAAAAAGAGAAAGAGAGAATGAATACAAAGGAATCAAAAGAGAGCATAGTTTTTCTCATCTTTCTTTGAGTTGAGTTATTAGTAATCTGGGAATCTAGATTTTGTAGCACTAATCTCTATGTAGCACCAAGTAAGAGTGAGCCACCAAATATATAATCGTTTCCCTCAGAGATTCTCAACCTAAGCCTAAAGCTGGGGTGGAATTCATAGAATATCTTGAAAACCCCGAGGGAAGAAGTCCGCCTATCCTACTAGAATTTTTACTAGGGGTTAAGTACAAGCTTTAGAGGTGTATCAGTTTTTCACTCGATTCCATTGCAAAAGTTACATGGCTGCACTTTCACGATTGTCTGGATTTTTAGAGCATAGGATGAAAATAGAAAGGAGAAAAATCTCTATGCATGCACTTGATCCTTGCAATGAATAATCTAGTCTTGCATTTGCTAGGGACTAGCAAGATTTAGGCATGGGGATATGATTACAGAGAATCGTAGGTCTTAATTGACCTAGATTAGGCTAGAACTTAGCATAAGTTAGGGTAATTCATGCATGCATAAGCATTATCTACATCTTTACTGCTTTACTTTAGCTATGCATAAAATAATGTTATAATGTGCTGATTAAGTGCATTATGTCAATTATAGGAAATAAGCTGATCAGAAGCTAGATCTGAAGCTGGATCAAGAATAATGAATGTTGCAGCAGGACTGGAGTAGAAGACTTAGATTAGATATAGGGAATAATGACGTAAGGGAGTTAAGGTATGCTATTCTATTAAGTAGGAATAAAGTAGTAAAATATGAAGAGCTTAGGTCCTTCCTAGCCCTAGGATACCCTAGAGACTTCCCCCAAGCCTTAGCCACCCTTAGATTAGGTCACCGCACCATAGGAAACCCTAAAGCCCTAGTTCCAAACCTTATCAGGACCTCTAGATGAAGTATAGGACATCCAGAACCCTTAGCCAACTCCCGCACACCTCAAACCCACTTTTGCAGTGTTATTGGACATCCAGACACTTTGTCCGACGTCCAATTTTTGCAGAATACCCAAAATAGAACTTAGAAATCCCCCTAACTCAGAATGGATGTCCAGAACTAAAGTCTGGACTTCTGATTTTTGAGTATAACTCATCTGATTCTATTTTTGGATGTCTGGAACTATTCTCCAGTTCCTATTTTGAGATTTAAGCCTTGATCTTTGATCTCTATCTCCATAGAGCTAATTCCAACCCCATAGGAACCTAAATTAAGGCGCTCTAACCCTAGTACATCACCTCTAGACCTCCCTAAGGACCTAATTAGGTTCTCACTAAATCCAATTGACTTAGATCATAGTCAATTACCACTACCTAAGCCAATTGGACCTATTGAGTCCAATTGAGCTCAGATCTCAACCCACACAAGTCCAATTGGACTTAGTGAGAGTCCAATTGACCTAAGCCCCACCTAATTGAGTTATTTCACTCTCAATTAGGTTCACACTCATTCAATTAAACTTAGGTTAAGTTTAATTGCAATTTCCCCTTAGCAATTAGGGTTTGCAACCCTAATTCAAGGCATACACCTACCCAAACCCCTTATAACCTAACTTAGACCTCTCAGCCACCTAGGGCACGACCACACACACACACACCCATTCATGCACACACACTCCTCTAGACTTCTCTAGAACTCTCTTGAAGTGGTGCCAACTCTTGGTTGCCAAATTTAGCAACCAAGAGCCATTCAATTCTTAGATCCACTTTTTGTGGATCTAAGAACCACTTCATCCACTCTTGGCCGGCCACTCATTGGAGCTCTCTCTACAGAGTTCCACACTTCTGTAGAGAGACTCCCTTAGGTCTATAAAAAGACCTAAGGGGTGGCCATTTGCACCCATCCATTTCCTTGGCATTCATTCCACTTAGGATAGCCACTTTCATCTCCACTCCACCTCCACAAGAAGCACCACCATGGAGGCCACCATCTCCATGTCAGGATGCTGGATCACATCTCCAATTTCACTCCAAGGGCTGGACTAAGCTCCATTGGCCACCCCTCCTTCTCTCAACCACTCAAAGGCCATCGGAGCCCACCTCCGAATGCCCTTTGCTTCTGCTAGATTAGTAACTTAGCTCTTCGTAGTTTACTGCTTTCATTTACTGCTTAGTAGTGTAGCTCTTATTCTTCCCCAATGATGCATGCAAATCCCCCCATAGATTCCTGTATGCGATCATTTTCTGGTAGCTAGATTTACACTTTCAAGCATTCCTGTACAAGCTTTCCTTTACATTCCATGTTGCAAACACTTCTCTGAATGAATGAATAAAAGATATATTTTTATGCATATCTCTATGTTTGAAATCACCATGAGCTTATTGGTTGCCATCTTTTCTGTGTGATTCAAGTTTCCTATTTTTCACTTGTAGATATATTTTGCAACAAGCATGTTGGTTCCAGAAAATATAACAAACCTAACTATAGATGCATTTTATGTAAACAGCCACCACGTAACTAGAATTGTGCGGACTGAAACCCACATGTTCACTTTTGTTATCTATCTGGCACATGCGCATGTAATCATAATTCCTAATAGAAGTGGCGAAGTCTTAATTCGAAGATTGGAAACCAGCGTGCGATTTTAAATAAAGTAGAGTGATAAAAAATCGATTTCAGAATTAAACAAATGCCTCCCAGAGATGAACGACTAGGACTCAAAGTCTCGTTATTTTTACAAACTTATTTTTGACAAACGTTTTTGCGTAACTATACTACGATTTCGACAACTTTCAAATGCACAAAAATATCTTTCCATCAATTGTGTTGGTAGATATATATGTGAAAAGAAGAAAAAATATGATAGAAAGAAAAAAAATTCTTAAAAAAAAGGAAAAAAATTAAAAATTTTAAACATTTGAAAAAAAAAATTATGAAAAGAGAAAGCATTAAGTTGTATTCAGTTCATGCACATTGAGAAAATAATATCTACTACCCTTACAATCGACCAAATACAGCCTTAACCTATTTTTCCTGTATTTTTGAGCACCCGAATATTGGTTGAAGATTTCTGACTTGGTTATAGAGTTATCAGAACTTAATTGAAGTGTTAACGCCATGAGAGAGCACCAAATATATTTACAAATCTAGTGAGATTGTGAGCTCAAGAAAAAAGAGAAAAAGAATAGAGAAGAACCGAGAGAGAGAGAGAGAATGAGTACAAGGAACTAAATAGAGCACAGTTTTTCTTCCTCTCTCTAAGTTTATTTATTTAAAAGTCTGGAAATCTAGATTCTGAGTACTAGTCTACATGTAGCACTGGAAGAGTGTGAGCCACCAAATACAAAGCTACTGACTCAAACATCTTCTACCTAAGCCAAAAGTTTGGGCTAAATTGCATATTATTTTATATCCTCGAGGGAAGAAGTTTGCCTATCCCGATAGAGCTTTCACTAAGGGTCAAGTACAAACTTTAGAAGTGGATTGACTTTTCACTTGGATTCATTGCATGCACTGCAACACTACACTTTCATGATTATATCAATTTCTAAATTTTTGGATGAAAACAAAAAGAAATAGATCTCTAGACAAACTCATGATAGAACGCATTTAAGTGTTGCATTTGCTAGGGACTAATAAGATTTGGGCTTGGGGGTATGATTGCGCAACGATCATAGGCCCTAATTTACCTGAGTTAAGTTAGATCTTAGCTTAACTTAGGAATAATGCATGCACAAGCATGATATTTTGCATCATAGTTGATTTGCTAGCTTTGTGAATAATATTGCTATATTATATTCTAATTGAGAGGTAATTCAAGGTCGTGGATGTAAATTCGACCATATGGATCTGTTCAGGATGATGATGGGAATCTAATGCTTCCAAAATCGTCTTGATGAGAATCCCATAGCATCTTATGATGTCCGAGGAAGAGCAAAAGATAAGAAGCAAGGTGATGCAAATTCAAACCTCAGATACCAAATCTAATTGCTTAGATGGAAACAGATCAATGATCGTAGTCCAATGACACAAAAATCAACTCGATCGAAGCCCTACAGCACCATCTACAAAGCAAAGAAGATGGATGGCCACGATGGTGCCGTGTGGCACCATCATAACTGATAGACGACTTTTCGCTTAGCGTTATAGTACTTAAGTGGTAGAAAAATCGACTAATAAAAAATAATAAAAATAACCACTCGCAGTAGAGTGGGTTGTGTCCACAGGGATTCAATGATGTAATCAATACTTAATTATTTAATGTTATTTCGGATAGTGCGAAATCCCTTTTCAAATCAGACTTAAAATGTGAAGGAAAGTAGATTTACAACAACCTAAAAAGTTAAGGGTATAAGTGTAGTTTTTCCCTCACAGAAATCCTCAATAAATTTAGGATGAATTCATGCAGTTTTCACGTGATGTGTACTAAAGACAATTAGTACTTAAGTTAAGCCCAAAATCAATCTTTAAACTAGTTAATATCAATACCATGCAATTATAAAGAACTATGAGTGTTTGAACGCAATTCTGCCATAATATAATAATAATAATAAAATCAAATTGGTGGCAATGGCATTGAATGTAAATTTTAATTAGTGGGAAAACAGGGCTTTCTTCCTCTCTCCTCCTCACTAGAGAGAGAGAACCTCGGGGCTGTCGTAAGGCTCAGGAGGACTGCGAGGTCGAGAGCTCTCCGGTGGTGGCAGCGGTGGCAACGGAGGTGGCCGGAGGTGGCCGGCGGTGGTGGCCGGAGCTTCGGCCTGTTGAACAAGCAGGCGAAGGTGCTGCTGCAGGGCTTGCGCGTGCTGGTGCTCCTGCAGATGGGCGGTTGAGCGCGCTTGCAGGTGTGCGGTCTGTAGGAAGGTGGAGCGGTGCGCCTGCAGATGGCGCTGAAGGGAGAGGCGCGCGGGCGGAGAGGGCGTTAGCGGTGCGGCATCTGCTGTGCGGTGCGTGAGCACCTGCAGCAGGGGAGAGGCACTGGAGATGGTGTGCGGGCAGAGAGCACTTGCAGCAGGGCGCGCGGTTGAGAGCGCCTGCAACAAGGGGCACTGGAGATGAGGGGCGCAGCTTGGTGCGTGCAGGCGCTTGAAGGCAGGAAGGGCGTGAGCTCCTGCAGTGGCTAGAGGGAGATGATGAGGGGCGTGGCTTGGTGCGTGCGGGCAGGTAGATGGCGCTTGAAGGCAGGAAGGGCGTGAGCGCCTGCAGTGGCTGGAGGGAGATGATGAGGGGTGCGGCTTGGTGCGCACAGGTAGGCAGATGGGTTGCGGTGCTGGCAGGGGCGGACACAGCGCCTGTAGAGGGTTGAAGTGCTGCGCTTGGCGCTGAAGGGAGGAAGCGCTGAAAGGAGGATGCGGCTGGAGATGAGGGGCGCGGCTGGAGATAAGTGCACGGAGGAAGAGTAGGCCGTGCTCTTGTGTGGGGAAGATGGCCATCCACAGTGTATGATGGAATTGTTCCCCTTAAGGGGGAAGATAGATTTTCAGTGCACGCCGCATCTTCTCTTTTTAACTCCTCTCTCTCCATGTGTGCGCCAATCAAGGGATTTGCAAATCCCTTTTCTATTTTTGGCTAGCGGGCGTTGGAGGAGACGGCCGGAGGAAAGGGAAAAGTTCCTCCGGTTGTTGGGGAAATTTGCTCCCCAACCCTTACTCTTTCAGAATATAATACCTGCACATAAAAATAACAAAATCATTACATATTAAGTTATAGAATGTTATAAACATAAATCATGATGCGTGTAATTCTTCTACAACTTAAATGTAATTATTAACACACCTACAAGGTACGATTAAAGGTACTTAGGCTTAATATTAGTCTATTAAAATGGACTCATCAAATACCCCCACGCCTAAGATTTGCTAGTCCCTAGCAAAAATGAAAAATAATAGAAGTAATCAGAAGATTTCTTCTTTTCTTACTTCAAAACTTTAGAAATCCCGAAAAATGTGAAGTGCTGATAGCCTAGGTAACAGATCCAAGTGAAAGAGCCGATTCGCATTAGGAGTTCGTACATCACCCTTGGCAAAAATTTCTGTTGAGATAGGCAACTACTTCCCTCGGGGATAAAGCAGACGATAATCTGTAATTTGACCCTGGTGTTTGGTTTAGGTAGGAGATATCAAGTTGAATGGATTTGTATTTGGTGGCACACACTCAACTGGTGCTACATATAGTCTAGTATTGCATACTCTAGCTCTCTAGACTATTAGACAAGTCAACTCTGAGAGAGGCTACACAATTGTGCTCTCTTGATGTTCCTGGGCACTCTCTCTTTTCTTTCTTTTTGAGATCACAAATCTCGCCAGATTTAGAAATTGTACTCACTATTTGTTGGCCTCACATGGCATCCACACTTCAATTAAAGTCCTAATAACTCTATAACTAAGTTAGAGTTCTCAACCAGTATTCAGGCGATCAGAAATACTAGAAGGTAGGTATGGGTCTTATTTGGTGGAACACGATAGGTGTTTTCCTGCCTCAGAAACAGTGTTACATCATACACTCGGACTTTTTTTTTGTAATATAACTGTTTCTTCTTTTTCTCTTTTTCTTTCTTCTTTTTTTTTATTTCTTCTTGTTTTTGTTTCTTTTTCAATAAACACAACACGATATGGACTTTTATTTATGAGTCATTATTAGGGATGATGATGGTCAAGACGAAGTTATGTAGCTTATTTGGTGGAAGTGCCTATTCTCGGCACCGGGAAGGAATGGATAGGACAGGCGTATTTCTGACCTTTGACATTATTACCCTCCTTCAGCTGAGGACTCTATGAAGGACGGTCGTAACCATCCACCATAGTTATAGCTTTATTAAGACTCAATCTCTGTGTATCTGCCTTATTTGGTGACTCTCAGGAATTCACTCAAAGTACGTACACGGGAACAGAGAGTGAAAACTATAGCTAACTCTGAAGTATCGTTATCTAATTATCCAAAACTTAAGAGTCCTTGCACTAGAATTAGCGCACCAGTAATCTCTCTACTTCTTCTCACAAATATGAGGTAGATCTGTTAGAAGATAGTATGCCTGACTCCCTATGAACTGTCCAAGGGTTCAGTAGACTTACAAATGCTCTTTGGTTTTCCTTGAGGTGCACGTGAAATAAATGCACTGGATTCTAAACTTAAGAAATAATTCCAGAAGAAAAACCTCCAATAACAAAGGTATTTTGCTAGGGACTAACCAATTCAGCTCAATTTTTTTTTTTTATACTAACCTAAATGCATAAATACTTCCTAAAATGCAAATGCACTCCCCCATGCCTAAATCCTATAATGTCCCCATTGTAAAATTAAAACAGGAGGAGAAAGGAAAAATATCACCTGACACGGTCTGCTGGGTTGCCTCCCAACAAGCGCTGCATTTTCTGTCAGCAGCCAGGCCAAGAAGGAACCTATAAGTCTGGTTCCAAACAGAAAAGGTTAGGCCCTAAGAATATGCGTAACAGCGCAGGCGTAGAAAATAGGTAACCACGGATGTTGGTGAGCTGATGATGTAATGTAATTCCAAATGCTCACCAGAAGAAATAAAAACAGAAAATCTTGTTGGCTACCTGGGGAGGTCTAGGAATAAGAAATGGAATATGAAAAGAGGCCTCCCGAAACGGAATAAGTGGAGGATGACAAGGATCCTCCAAAGCAGGATGGGTTTTAAAAGATATAATCAATATTAGTTGAAACCCTTAAATGGTGAGAGTAAAAGTACAAGCATCAATCCATACTCGCCATTCTATCCTAGGATGTACTGGCCTGATATATTCTTCAGAAAGAATGTACATGAGCAGAGATTTGAGCCAAGGATCGATTAGGGAGTATAAGGGTTGTTTGTAGTGTTGGAAGGTAATTGTTAAGTCCAATGAGGGCTTAGTTGGTGTTAGGTCCAATTCCAACAATGATTTAGATTGTGTACACTCCCTAATAGTAGTAGACAACTTCAAGTTATCCTGTCTAGCATTAATGATCGGAGTCATATTTGAATCAAGGGTAGACTCCAAATTAGAACTTTTTGATGGCAGGGTCAAAATGTAAGAATCATTATCATTCAGCTCATCCCCAGATTCGTTTGGTTCACTGAAATATTTGTCGGGGTGTACATGTGATTCATTAGGAGTTGGATCAGTATCCTCAATTATTTCTAAAAGAGGATCAGTCTTAATATTTTGGAGGAAGTCTATATCATTGAATTCGTCATTCTTCTCAGGGTATAAATCCTTAATTGATGTGTTTTGTCCCCAAGAGTCTCCCATAGACTTCTCATTATTTTGTTCGTCCTCCTCTAATATCAACTCATGTTTTGATGGAGGATGACTCTTAAAAGAAAGGAGGAATCTGGATTTAATCATATTATTTCTACCCTCTGGAGGTAAATCCTCAAATGATAAATAATTCTCCTGTGAATCACTCTAGATTTTCAGTTCAGATTCCTCTATTAGGGTATCCCCATCTTCAGAATTAGACTCGTCATATCCCTAAGACCAGAATTGATCATCTTCTATTCCCTTAGGGTCACCTTCCTTAGGTGCATTTGAATCCTCAGAATATTGAAGGGTAGGTGTTGATTCCCTAAGTGGAGGGTCAGGAGTAGGCTCACTAAGAGTAGAATGGGATCCACCAAATAATCAAGAGGGGAAGTGATAGGAATAATATAACCTTGACCCGGGTTGGTAGGGGTAAGGAGGATACCGTCATTGGGGTCAAGGTCCTCAAGAGATGCCATCTTCCCTTGCTTTTGACTGCAATATAATTCAGGTGGATAATCACTATGATCATTATCCTCTAGTGGCTGTGTCTCACTGGAAGAGTCTAAGTGATGGCTACCTAAAATTGGATCCCTATTGTCATTAGGTTCCTCAAAATTATTTTCATAATCATGGTTTATTGGGTAGGGATTAGGATTATTGGGAAGCATGTAGCTAAGTTGTCTTATTTCTTCATGTAAGTGTTGATTATTCCTCAACATCTCTCCCATTGATTCCATTATTTCCTTTTGCTGTTTTTGCATTTTTATCATAAAAGAGGAGAGGCTACTATTATCAGGTTGGGGAGGATAGTCAATTTCAGGCTCTAGTTGCCTAGGGGTATTGGTCCAACCTCGATACGAAAAATCATGAAGGGTGGGAGGGTTGGGTGTTTGCATGGAAGTAGGGATTTCAGGATTGGAAAATCCCGCTCCTAGGCTCTGCCCAAAAGTGGGAGTTATCAAGCTAGTACTCGCAGGGCAAGAATGAGAACGATCCCATGAATTATCAATGTACCCATCAAAGGATGGATACACTCGGAGCATGGGATCTTGATTAAAAGATGGGAAGTATCGACTCTGATAATCTGAATGATAAGAGTAAGAGTAATCCATTTCTTTAAGCAAAACAATTTTAACTTTCCTAGGATTCAGCAGAAAGCTTTCTAAAGAGTCCTATTGTCATAGCAAACGCAAATTCAACGGGATCTATTTTTAGTAGATTGCAGGTCTTAGAGTTATATGTTTAGTTGGTGGCCAAACAAGTTTTGCAAAAATTACACTTCCTAGGCCAACCTTCGCTGGTGCCTATAACCTACTCGCAAGGGATGGAAGTCTCGAATCGAGCCCACACACGAGGAACTGAAGTAACTTGGTGGATAGGCTTGTTGATTTCTGACTAACTTCCCTTGTGGTGCAAAAGAGGAGAGGTAGAAATTTATCTAGTGACCTTATGTGTGAGGTGCACAGTGTCTCAAGTGTGCAAGCATACGATTGTGTTTTGATTTTTTTTGAAATTCCGCAAACAGGATCCTTTTGCACATAATTTTCAGTCACAGATTTTAAAGTCCAACCTCTTAACAGTCCCAATTTTTTAAAGTGACCACTGAATTAATTTGATTCAAGCACTTTAGTGGTCTTAGATTTAGGTTCAATGCATATGCATGACAAGTAATTAATGCTCAAGAGAAGACGTACCTTACTCTAGCTTTCTTCGTGCAATAATGAATGCAATGCAATAAAAGTAAACTAGATGCTGCTCATTCAATCCTAGATGGTCGTCCTATAGATATGCAGCTTCTAGCAAGTAGTTCGAATATTTTTTATTCTTTTTTTTTTATACTAAACAAACAGACTTAATCTAACTAGCTAATCGAAATTCAGTTCAAACAGTTCAAATAATCCTATAATCTGAATAAATGGAAACACACTTCCGAATATACGCTCCCTCATACAAGAGTGATCAGAAATAAGATGGCACTGGGAACACGTTCCCAAAAATACCCAACAAGGGTCCAAAAGATAGAAATTAAATTCTAATGTCTATCTAACTAAATCTAACTAAGACCTGCTGCCTAAATCAGAAATAGGCTTCTCCGTAAGCCTATGTGTGTGGGATCAAGGCCCACGTGTTCCTGTTCCCGTCCTCCAGGTGGCGTCAAGGTCCACCAAAAAGATCGTCTCCGCCGTGTGCATTATTCACATTCAAAGTCGTCGCTTTGCTGTGCCTCGTCGCCGTGTTGGATTCCTTGTACAATAATAAAAATGATTAGATAATTTCGCAACTCAAAAGATTTAAAAATAATAAAGTAAATCTATTGCATCTGTTGCCTCCCCGGCAACGGTGCCAATTTTGATAGACGACTTTTGCTTAGCATTATAGTATTTAAGTGGTGGAAAAATTGACTAATCAAAAATAATGAAAATAACCACTCGCATAAGAGCGGGTCGTGTCCACAGGGAGGCAATGATGCAATCAATACTTAATTATTTAATGTTATTTCGGATAGTGCGAAATCCCTTTTCAAATCGGACTTAAAATGTGAAGGAAAGTAGATTTGCAATAACCTTAAAAGTTAAGGGTATAAGTGCAGTTTTCCCTCACAGAAATCCTGTTGAACATAATGAATCACTACGCTAATGTGTTTGGTTTTGGAAAACCTATCGTTGTTGTTTGAAAGCGAAGAACTCATGTTCAACAAATAAAATTTATACCGAAATGAAAATTCCGAGTCGAACACAGGGAGGCAGATGTTTGATTTAAAAACTACACGTTTCTTTTTATTTGTCACGAAGTAATTCAATTTAAAACTATCTAATTATTTACAATAAATAGAAGAGAAAGAGAGGGTAAGAGAGAGAATATTACACATAGAAATCAAAATGAGATGTAGAACAAAGAATTTGTCATTAAGGAGATTGCTCATTACAACTAGAAAGCATAAAACAATTGCACTAGAAAGAGATAAATTTACTCTAGAAAGCATTAAAAGAATGGAGGGAGAAATGTCCTCCTCGACGATCGCTTGGAGGACGAGCAAAACTACTCTAGAAAGCAGTAAATCTATACTAAAAAGCAGTAAAAAGAATAGGGAGAAAGAAATCCTCCTCGACGGTCGCTTGGAGGATGAGCCGGATGGGACGACGCCTGGACGAAGGAGGACGAAGCAGGACGAAGGAGGACGAAGCAGAAGAACGGGAATAGAGCAGCACGCCGTTGTCGTCGCAGGATCCACTTCCGAAGGGGGACGAAAATTTCGACTTTATCTCGAGAGAAGCATCCCAGGTGTGGGACAAGCTTCTCTTGAGCTTTAGAGAGGTAGATGATGTAAACACATTTACACTACTTAAAATGTCTATTTATGCATGTTCTTAAGCATAGGATTGCATTTCATGATATAAATATTGCAAAACATGCATCATCTCGCATTTAGAGTAGTTTGAATAAAATGGAGGTTAATTGTCTCCTTTTATGTGCTTGTACAGGGCAAACATTTTATCAGGGCCTCGGATCAAAGATCCAACTGTATGGATATGATCAGGGCGACGATTGGAGTTCAACGACTCCAAGATCGCCCTAATCAGGCATCCGTAGCATCAGATAGAGACTAGGGAACCCTAGAAAATCAAGGGCCAGGATGGTGTAAATCTGCACTTTAGATGACAAATCCGACCGCACGGATGAATTCGGATCGACGATCGCAGCCCAACGACACAAAAATCGAGTCAATCCGACATCCATGGCACCATCTACAACATCCAGAAGAAGGACGGCCAAGATGGCGCCACGTGGCGCCATCTCAGCCGCTCAAACAGCCACTTGCATCTTGAGAAGACCGCGCACCCGTCTCCCCTCCACCGTTGGATCTCGATCCAACGGCTGCGATGCGCCCGCGTTGAAGTCAGGCGCTCGACACAAACGCGACCGCAGCGCAGCGGTCGAGCGCTCTAATGCGAAGCAGGGACGTGCATTTGAGCCTCGCCACGCAGAAATTGGAGCGGTGGCGCACCTCCAATCGACCGCACGACCGCGATCCAACGGCCGGGCGCACCCGATAGCGCTGACGCGCGATTGGATGCGTGCGTGAACGTGCGATCGCACGCACAGTCGGGCGGGCGGCAGCGGTGAAGGCACGATTTAAAGCCGTCCGATCTCATGATCGGACGGCTGAGACTTCACGGACGTGAGTAGGCGTTACGCACGCGGGCAGCCGAGCGGGCGCGCATGGGCGCAGCGGCGACGGCCACGTTGGGGCTTTAGTGACGGATTTATCCGTCACTAAAGACCCCTTATTTATTATTTTGAAGATGTAATGTCTATTTTGCCCCCACTCCTTGCAACTATAAAAGGAGACCCCCTCCATACGAAATTCTCATCCCTTCTTTCTCCTCTCTACCCCTCCAAAGCTCAAGAGAAGCTTGTCCCACACCAGGGATGCTTCTCACGAGATAAAGTCCAATTTTCGTTCCCCTTCGGAAGTGGATCCCATGATGACGACGACGTGCTGCTTCGTTCCCGTTCTTCTGATTCGTCCTCCTTCGTCCCGCTTCGTTCTCCTTCATCCAGACAGCGTCCCGTCCGGCTCGTCCTCCAAGCAACCATCGAGGAGGATTTCTCTCTCCCTATTCTTTTTACCGCTTTCTAGTATAGATTTACTGCTTTCTAGATTAATCTACTCGTCCTCCAAGCAATCGTCGAGGAGGGCATTTCTCTCTCCATTCTTTTAATGCTTTCTGGAGTAAATTGATCGCTTTCTAGAGTAATTGTTTTATGCTTTCTAGTTGTAATGAACAATCTCTTCAATATAAAAATTCCTTGTTTATTCTACATCTCATTTTGATTTCTTTGTGTAATATTCTCTTTCTCTCTTACTCTCTCTCTCTTCTATTTATTGTAAATAATTAGATGGTTCTAAATTGAATTATTCTGTAACAAATAAAAAGAAACGCGTAGTTTTTAAATCAAACGTCTGCCTCCATGTGTTCGACACAGAATTTTAATTTCGGTATAAATTTTATTTGTTGAACACGAATTCTTCGCTTTCGAACTACAACGACAGGTTTTCCAAAACCAAACACGTTAGCGTAGGTTTGTACGCGTTCAACATTTTGGCGCCGTTGCCAGGGAGGCAACGATCTTTGATTTCTCTTCGCGTTTTGTAACTTACAAATCATTTACCTCACTTTTCTCCTTTCTTATTGTAATTGCAGGTACTCTTTCGAGGTAGGCAAAAGCGGTAGATTGGAGTAAAGTGCTGTAGAAGGTTTTGTGAGTTACCCCCCCACCTCCCACCCATTAGATTTCATTTCATCACATAATAACTCAAGCATCAATCAACCTAGGTGTATTTATAAACTCTAAGGTTAGATTGTTTGTTGTTTGACACCCATACTCACCCCAACCCCCACATTAAAAAGAAAAAAAAAAAATCTCACAGAGGTACACAACCTCATCTGATTTTCAAACTCAACCGGTAATCCAATCTTAGGAGCCAGTACACACATCCAAACACATAATTGAGTAGAAATCAGATTAGGTAATCATTTGTGTGCCTAATTAAGTGGTGCAACAGGCCAATTGTTTGAGTTGATTGGGCCGCACCACTTCAAATAAAATCAACTCATCAAGTAGCTACCAATTAGGTTCAACTCTTAGGGATTTTCCAGGCACTCCACATTCTTTTTAAACTTTAAAGGAAAACATCTTCACCTGTGCTTGTAAAACTTGGTGTGCCAACGAAACTTGATTGAAAACACCTAAAGTTGAATCCTAAAAGCTACTAAGCAAGATTTGAATCTTAAAATTCACCACATCAAAAACAATCTTTCTTGAAAACCACTGGTTGTGCACTCACATACAAATCAATCAATCATTAAGGGCACAACCCATTTAAAGGGCCCATCACATTCCAAAGCACATTCAAACCTAGCCCTAAATAAAACAGAGTAGACGTTGGCCTTAAGGATTGGACTCGCTCTTCAGAACTCAGAACGAGATTATTTTCGATTAGTCTGTTTCTACTGTTCAATCTGATGTCTAGCTAGGGGAGCAGAGTCAAACGATCGCGGCTGGGGGGTACACTAGGAACCAGAGGCGCAAGCCGAAGGAAGAACCTTCTCCCCAGTCCCTCCGTCTAACTGGTTGGATTGAACAGACGGAAGTAGATCAAATCGTTCCTTTATCTCAAGACGAGTTTTGAGAGTCTGTAAGTCTTTAAGCTAACCTATTTAAGGACAGGTTTGATTGTTTGTATTGCAGGGCACCTTTCTTCCTCCCGTGTATCATGAATCCTTCCACATATTTCACGCATTCCCACACTTTCCCTCCTGTTGTTAATTATCCTCAACATGACGATTATCCCAACTTGTATTGTAATCGACCATCAGTTAGTTGGGATAATTCGGATTGGGGATACAATTCCGGAGCCCCGTGTTTAGGGTCTAACCCTGAATACTTTGATTCTGATTTTTATCCTTCTCAGAGCTACATCGATTATAGATCGTCCTCCTTTCATGAACAGCATAATACGATCTACAATCAAGAAGGATACACCGATCCTTACCCATCCTCTGATTTCACTGCCTTTAGGTCGTCACCATCTTTTCAACAATCTGAAATGACCTATTATCAGGAAGGGTATAACGAATCTCAATTCGTTAATTCCCCTGCATTGAGCCCAAACCCGCCCAACCCTGAACCAACTCATTTGGTTCAAGTTAACCAGGTTCAGGATAAGGTTCTGGCTAACTTGAGGAATATCATTCAATCTTTAGAAGTTCAGCCAATACCTTGCATTGAGAGATTGGAGCCCCTAATTGAAATGATTGATGATTTAAACAAGTCTTTGTTGGATTGGCTCCAGGATGTTAAGGATAAGAACCCGGGTGAGTTTCTACTTGGGAAATTAGCAAAATTGAGGATGAGATTCGTGGTTGCTTTGATTCAATCTTGGAATAATTCCCAGGATGAACCCTCTTCAAGAAAGCTAATGATAGAACCCGCTCAGGCACCTGTTGGGGGGGACACGTGTTACGAGGCTGACCAGATTGAATTAAAGCAACCAATTAAAGATGATCTGATTTCTTCACTTGAGATCCCTGAGTCGGGTTACGAGGAAATGTGTGTCTCCTTGGAACACAAAGTGACAAATGATTTTGGGACATACATTGATACGGATCCTGATGGTGAAGATTCAAGTTGCGAAGTCTCACACAAGTTTTCTGAACACGATTTCTGTGACACGATTGGGCCTGAGGAATCTGATAGATCAATTGATAGCCCAATAACTGAGAACACTGATCTTATTAGGGCACACATTACGGATCCAGAATCACATTTTCTGGAAGAATCAATTCAATGCCCTGATTATCAGTTACACCCTGTTGAGCTTATTGATAATTCTAATTCTGAGATAATTAAACCCAAGTCAATTTTGATTTTGCCACATCATTTAGACTTGGAGATTTCAGACGGGGTGATGAATATACAAGAGGTCTTGGAATTTGATATGCTGAATGAGGAGGATAGGAGCTGGGAAGTGTTGGTTTGGGAAATTAATTTTGGAGGAAATGGAAGATTGAGTCGAAGGGTTCTTTTTAAGCTGAAACCATCAAATCAGAACCCTTACGACATTTGTTTCGAGGATGTTCAACTCAAGCACACATTCAACGATTATCCTTTTGAGCTTCAATTCTCTGTAACCCGACTTTTTGGTCTTGGGTTGCATCCTCATAAATCGCAGGCCCGACCCCGCTTGCATTCTGATTTTAGGTTTTGGGTAATTTTTATCCAGAACCTAAGATATTCTCGATTATGGGGGATGGGTCTGCACCACAATCTGGTCCACATCTGTGGACCGCTGTTGATAGGTTGGAGGATTCTTCTGTTTATATTAATTCTGACCTGCACTTGTGAATTCTTCATTTCTTTTCTTTGTATAGTGTGCCTAGCTGAAGGCACTAAACTCAGCACTTATATAGTTCTTTTTCATTTTCATCTTGGAGCAGACCTGATATTCACGCAATTCAGGTGCTTTCTTCTCTTTTCCACTCTGTTTTATGTCTTTTTAATACAATGAGGACATTGCATTAGATAGGCATGGGGGGGTGGATATTTATCTCTGAATTCATTCTTCAGCTCCGTAGATTTGTTTATTTTCTTTTATAAAAAAAAAAATTTGGAATTAGGAAAGAGAATTTGGGTTTAAGAAAATTTGCAATCTTAGGAAATACTACATTAGGATCTGAACACAAAGACCCCTAAGGTCTTTGGACTTAATTAGCCTGTGTATCCACTAAAATGTGGATTTGTCTCTGAGTCCTCGCCATCTTAATTCTATTATAATTGGAATAAATAAGTTTGAGTGATAAGTACACGACTTATTAACCTGCCCTCTGATTTGAGGGAATTTTGAGTTTTAAGCATCTACACACTTTCTTTGCACTGACTCGTTACTCGGCGATTCTAACGGAAATTGGGTAGCTAATGAACCATCTAGGGTGATATGGCTAGCAAGTTATCGTGGGTAACAACCCATAGGTAGGTTGTCCAGAGCCCAGTCACTGGACCTTTCTCTTTTTGCTACCTTTAGGTAAATCTTAGATCAGGGAAGCCACCTACTTAAAAAAAAAAATAAAATCAAAAAGGAGAAAAGAACAAAAAGAAATAAGCCACACTTCGCCGCACGAGTATGGCTGGCAAGTTGTCGGTGGTAACAGCTCATCGACCGGTTGTCCAGAACCCAGCTCAGAAGATGCACTAAAAATTCCCAAAACACTTAGGAAGAAGCGGAGAAGTAGAATAAACAGGGGAGATATACACTGGATTCACCCTTGTGTTGACCCCGTTAAAAAATAAAAGTAGGGAGAAAGCTACCGGTTGTAAAGATACACCTTTAGGCAGAATTCTTTTTGAGGTCACCTAGAGGCGTAGAAATCCGAAGTCCGTTCTAATTGCCGGTCAACGAGTCTATCACAATCACAATAAGATGCTTAAAACTTAGGGTTCTCATCAAATCTTGGGTGAGTTGAATGGTCGTACAAAGCCACTCTTGAACCCTAAAATTTGAAAATCCAAAAGAATTAGAAAAGAGTAAAAAGAGAGAAATTTTTCTTTGAATAAGGCGAGGGCTTGAGGCTGTCTGCATTTTGGCTGATACCCGGGCACTGTTGTGTCTTTGAAAGTTCAGTTCCTAAGTAGACAATTTCTTAATGATTGAAAATAACTCAGGTCCAAATAATCTAACCTAATTCTTTTATAAATAGCATATAGTTTTTGCTAGGGACTAGCAAAAGATAGGCATGGGGGTATGATGTAAACACATTTACACTACTTAAAATGTCTATTTATGCATGTTCTTAAGCATAGGATTGCATTTCATGATATAAATATTTCATAACATGCATCATCTCGAATTTAGAGTAGTTTGAATAAAATGGAGGTTAATTGTCTCCCTTTATGTGCTTGGACAGGGCAAACATTTTATCGTGGCCTCGGATCAAAGATCCAACCATATGGATATGATCATGGCGACGATTGGAGTTCAACGACTCTAAGATCGCCCTAATCAGGCATCCGTAGCATCAGATAGAGACTGGGGAACCCTAGAAAATCAAGGGTCAGGATGGTGTAAATCCGCACTTCAGATAACAAATCTGACCGCACGGATGAATTCGGATCGACGATTGTAGCCCAACGACACAAAAATCGAGTCAATCCGACATCCGTGGCACCATCTACAACTTCCAGAAGATGGACGGCCAAGATGGTGCCACGTGGCGCCATCTCAGCTGCCCAAACGGCTGCTTGCATCTTGAGAAGACCGCGCACCCGTCTCTTCTCTGCCGTTGGATCTCGATCCAATGGCTGCGACGCGCCCGCGCTGAAGTCAGGTGCTCGACACAAATGCTACCGCAGCACAGCGGTCGAGCGCTCTAACGCGAAGTAGGGACGCGCGTTCGAGCCTCGCCACACAGAAATTGGAGCGGTGGCGCGCCTCCAATCGACTGCACGATCGTGATCCAATGGCCGCGCGCGCCCGATAGCGCCGACGCGCGATTAGACGCGCGCGTGAACGCATGATCGCACGCACAGTCTGGCGGGCGGCAGCAGTGAAGGCGTGATTTTAAGCCGTCCGATCTCGCAATCGGACGATTGAGACTTCGCGGACGTGCGTAGGCATTACGCACGCGGGCAGTCGAGCGAGCGCACGTGGGTGCGGCGGCGACGGCCACGTCGGGGCTTTAGTGACGGATTTATCCGTCACTAAAGACCCCTTATTTATTATTTTGAAGATGTAATGTCTATTGCCCCCACTCCTTGCAACTATAAAAGGAGACCCCCTCCATACGAAATTCTCATCCCTTCTTTCTCCTCTCTACCCCTCCAAAGCTCAAGAGAAGCTTGTCCCACACCCGGGATGCTTCTCGTGAGATAAAGTCCAATTTTCATTCCCCTTTGGAAGTGGATCCCGCGATGACGACGACGTGCTGCTTCGTTCCCGTTCTTCTGATTCATCCTCCTTCGTCCTGCTTCGTTCTCCTTCGTCCAGGCGTCGTCCCGTCCGGCTCGTCCTCCAAGCAACCGTCGAGGAGGATTTCTCTCTCCCTATTCTTTTTACCGCTTTCTAGTATAGATTTACTGCTTTCTAGATTAATCTACTCGTCCTCCAAGCAATCGTCGAGGAGGGCATTTCTCTCTCCATTCTTTTAATGCTTTCTGGAGTAAATTTATCGCTTTCTAGAGTAATTATTTTATGCTTTCTAGTTGTAATGAACAATCTCTTCAATATAAAAATTTCTTATTTATTCTACATCTCATTTTGATTTCTCTGTGTAATATTCTCTTTCTCTCTTACTCTCTCTCTCTCTCTTCTATTTATTGTAAATAATTAGATGGTTCTAAATTGAATTATTCTGTAACAAATAAAAAGAAACGCGTAGTTTTTAAATCAAACGTCTGCCTCCCTGTGTTCGACCCAGAATTTTAATTTCGGTATAAATTTTATTTGTTGAACACGAATTCTTCGCTTTCGAACTACAACGACAGGTTTTCCAAAACCAAACACGTTAGCATAGGTTTGTACGCGTTCAACAGTAGAGAAGAGAAGGAAGGGATGAGAATTTCGTATGGAGGGGGTCTCCTTTTATAGTTGCAAGGAGTGGGGGCAAAATGGTCATTACATCTTTAAAATAATAAATGAGGGGTCTTTAGTGATGATAAATCCATCACTAAAGCCCCCAACGTGGGCGTAGCTCCTGCTCCCACGCGAGCCTCCTCAACTGCCCGCTTCTTCAATGCCCACGCAAGTTCATCAGATCTCACCCGTCCGATCGCGAGATCGGAGGGCTTAAGATGCATCTTCACCCGCTCGATGCGCGCCCGCCTGGCGCGTGCGATCGCGCGTCCATACCGCGCATTCAATCGCGCGTGATCTCAATTGAGCACAGACGGAAGTCTGATGACGATCCAACACCCGCCATCGCCCGCACGCCCGCGCCTTCCTCCCCTTCGCTGCAGTTCAAACCCGTGTCCGCAGCTCGCGTAAGCGCGCTCGACCGCTGCGCTACGAGGTGCGGATGGTTGAGCGAGCACTTTTAGGCGCGGCTGACCACAGCCGTTGGATCGAGATCCAACAGCGGAGATGGAGTGGGTACAGGGCCTTCAGAGATTGCATGCGGCCGTTTGGGTGGCCTAGATGGCATCACGTGGCTCCATCTTGGCCGTCCATCTTCTGGATGTTGTAGATGGTGCCACGGATGTCGGATTGACTTGATTTTTGCATCGTTGGGCTGCAATCGTTGATCTGAATTCATCCGTGCGGTCGGATTTGTCATTTGAAGAGTGGATTTTCACCATCTTGGCCATTGATCTTCTAGGGTTCCCTTGTCACTATCTGATGCTACGGATGCCTGATTAGGGCGATCTTGGAGTCGTTGAACTCCAATCGTCACCCTGATCACATCCATATGGTTGGATCTTTGATTCGAGACCCCGATAAAATATTTGTCGTGTCCAAGCACATAAAAGCGGACAATTAACCTCCATTTTATTCAAACTACTCTAAATGCAAGATGATGCATGTTATGCAATATTTATATCATGAAATGTAATCCTCTGCTTAAGAACATGCATAAATAGACATCTTAAGTAGTGTAAATGTGTTTACATCAAATCCTCAATAAATTTAGGATGAATTCATGCAATTTTCACGTGATGTGTACAAAAGACAATTAGTACTTAAGTTAAGCCCAAAATCAATCTTTAAACTAGTTAATATCAATACCATGCAATTATTAAGAACTATGAGTGTTTGAACGCAATTCTGCCATAATAAAATAATAATAAGAAAAAATAAAATTGGTGGCAATGGCATTGAATGTAAATTTTAATTAGTGGGAAAACATGGCTTTCTTCCTCTCTCCTCCTCGCGAGAGAGAGAGAGAACCTCGGGGCTGTCGCAAGGCTCAGAAGGACGGCGAGGTCGAGAGCTCTTCGGTGGTGGCAGCAGCGGCGACGGAGGTGGCCGGAGGTGGTTGACGGTGGTTGATAAACGCCAGTTTGTCATCATTCTTATGCATTGAAACAAACCTAGCTCTTAGGATTTTACTCCGCAAGCAGGTTTTTGGGCTGCATTTAGGCATAAAATAGGTTAGGCATGCATTGCATTTTTTATTGTCTTTTTAATATGTTTTTGTGAGTGTTAGGGATGTACAGATATATAGATCCCTAAAACCTTAGCACTCAAGAAGGCAAATGGTGAAGGAAAAGCCCAGACTAGCTGGAACTCAGCCTGATCCAACTCACCTCAGCTTGATCCAGCTCACCTCAACTTGATCCAGCTCACTGCAGCTGGAACCTAGCTTACTTGAACTAGGGTTAGCTCATCCTAGCTCCATTCAGCTAATCTCAGCTAGATGGCAGCTCAAGAGAGTTCACCTTAGCTCACCCTAGATCAAGTCAACTCAGATCCAGCTCAACTTAGCTGAGTCTAGCTCATCTAAACTCCCACTAGTCCACAGCGAACTCTAGCTAGCTCAGCTAGGTTGGCAGGAGTTCACCCCAGCTCAGATCCAGCTACATCCAGCTCCACTCAGCTCCAGCCAGCTGAAGAAGAACTCATCCCAGCTCAGGAAGCTCAAGTACAGCTCCCGGGGACTCAGATTAGCTCAACTCAGTTGAGCTAAGCTACCTTAGCTGCCTCAACTAGCTTGATTCTCCCCGGGAGCACCAGACCTAGCTCACCTCAGCTCATTTTGGTAGAAGCTAGCTTACTTTAGCTTGGCTAAGTAGCTAGCAAAGAACTAGCAAGCTAAGCCAGCTAGAGTAGCTCCATGCCAGTCTCTTCAGTAGCAGCCAGCTCCAATTTCAGCTCCAGACTTCTCCTCCTCAGCTCTTCCCTCCAAACCCTAGCTCCAACACCTTCTCCTCTACTCCTCCATTAGCTAAGCTAGCTTAGCTATGCTCCAACTTCCTTGGCTTGTACCACCCCAAAAACCCACCTACTAACTCCACCCAACTAGCTCCACCTAAGCTCCACATAAGCTAACCTACTTGGCACCAACCTAACCTACCCACCACCTCCAAAAGACACCTAAAAGTGGTGCCAAAAACTACCCATAACCACCCCTTAATGGCGCCACTTTTCCCTCCAAAATCTCCCCTCATCTCCACCACACAATCCCACTTGAACCCATCTCCACCATCCACCTAACCCCCCTTCTAGAAGACCCCATGTTGGCACCAACATGGGGGTGTCTCTCCACCACAAAAGACACAAACACCACCATAACCACCCCCTTTTAACACCCCTTGGGTTGGCGCCAACTCACCCTAGCCATAGGATCACCAACCACCCTCATCCTTCCATCCTAGCCCTCCATTTCAAGGGGCACCTTAACCCCCCATCCTACCCAATAAAAAGACCACTACCCACCACCATTCAAGTCATCCTTGGCTAGCAATTTCACTCTCATATTCCACCAAGAAGCCCACGTCCAAGAGAGAAGAAGAAGAAGAAGATTAAGGGGATATTCTGTCCCCTTGGTGCCTTCCCCTCTTCCCTTCTCTCTTGGGTCACGCCAGCCAAAGGAGAAGCCAGGCAAGGAAGATCTTGGAGGAGATCTTGAAGGTGGTCACGCCACCTTGGAGGAGTTTTTGAGGATGGTGCACGCCCATCCCTTTGGAGAGAGCATTAAAGGTGGTAGCTTCCACCTTGCAGGAGCTCTCAAGGAAGGAGGAGAAGGAAGCCCTCTTTTCAAGCCTAGGAGCAGCTAGGCTTGGAGCAAGAAGACAACCTTCTTCACCATTGTTACAAGAGGATTTGCGTTTCTTTTCTTGCTTTTAGATTGTTTAATTCTAGTAGAAGCATTCCTCTACTTGTCCTTGAATAGAACACTCATTCTACTCAATCAAAATTGCCTTCTTTTAGCTTTTTATTGCAGTTGTTTGTTTTGGTTCTAGCACTTGTTTCACCGCTTCTTCCTAATTACCCTAGGCCTCCACTGGCCTAGAGTGAGCTTAGGAAGAAGATATTTCTATCTTTTAGATTTTAGTTAATCATTTGTAGGTGTTAGTTCTTTTAGCTACAATCTGCAGTTTGCCCTCGTCTTTTCAAAATACAAAAAAATTACATATTGAAAAATATCAAAAAGAAAGTTGAGATCTATCTGTAAGCAAGAGGATTAATTTTGCAATTTTTTCCTCCTTGGATGACCCTAGATACTCCCCTATCTAGGATATAAATTTAAAAGCGAAAGCGGATTCGCGTGTTACAACGACGTTAAAAACCTGCTTTTACAAATCAAGCGTATTTCGCAATCAGTGGTGGCCGGAGCTCCGGCCTGTTGAACAAGCAGGTGGAGGTGCTGCTGCAGGGCTTGCGCGCGCTGGTGTGCGGGCGTGCGCACGCTGGTGTGCCTGCAGATGGGCGGCGAAGCGCGCTTGCAGGCGTGCAGTTTGCAGGAAGGTGGAGCGGTGCGCCTGCAGATGGCGCTAAAGGGAGAGGCGCACGGGCGGAGAGGGCGTGAGTGGTGTGGCATCTGTTGTGCGGTGCGTAAGCGCTTGTAACAGGGGAGAGGTGCTAGAGATGGCATGAGGGCAAAGAGCGCCTGCAGCAGGGCGTGCGGTTGAGAGTGCCTGCAGCAGGGGGCGCTGGAGATGAGGGGCGCAGCTTGGTGCATGTGGGCAGAGAGATGGCACTTGAAGGTAGGAAGGGCGTGAGTGCCTGCAGTGGCTGGAGGGAGATGATGAGGGGCACGGCTTGGTGCCCATGGGCTGGCAGATGGTGCTTAAAGGCAGGAAGGGCGTGAGCGCCTGCAATGGCTGGAGGAAGATGACGAGGGGAGCGGCTTGGTGCGCACGGGCAGGCAGATGGGTTGCGATGCTGGCAGGGGTGGATGCAGCGCCTGTAGAGGGTTGAAGTGCTACGCTTGGTGCTGAAGGGAGGAAGCGCTGAAAGGAGGATGCAACTGGAGATGAGGAGTGCGACTGGAGATAAGTGCACGGAGGAAGAGTAGGCCACGCTCCTGCGCGAGGAAGATGCCCATCCACAGTGCATGCTGGAATTGTTCCCCGCAAGGGGGAAGATAGATTTTCAGTGCATGCCGCCTCTTCTCTTTTTAACTCCTCTCTCTCCCTACGTGCGCCAATCAAGGGATTTGCAAATCCCTTTTCTATTTTTGGCCGGCGAGCGTTGGAGGAGACAGCTGGAGGAAAGGGAAAAGTTTCTCCGGTTGTTGGGGAAATTTGTTCCCCAACCCTTGCTCTTTCTGAATATAATACCTGCACATAAAAATAACAAAATCATTACATATTAAGTTATAGAATGCTATAAACGTAAATCATGATGCGTGCAATTCCTCTACAACTTAATTGTAATTATTAACACACCTACAAGGTACGATTAAAGGTACTTAGGCTAAATATTAGTCCATTAAAATGGACTCATCAATAACCGCCCAAGGCCACCACCCCCATCCACTGATGGAGTTCCACGTGCCTTGTGGGCCATTGGATCGTCATCCAATGACCACAAGAGTGCCACGTCACCCACATCTCCATGCCTTCAGCATAGAGGAATCACTCTCAGTCGTTGGATCGTCATCCAATGGTTGAGAGCAGCATCTCACGGAATCAGATCAATGACAATCCGGGCATTTAGCATGTTGATTAGTGCACCTAAAAGTGAATGTAGGATGTGTAGTCGAGTCTCATGATGCATAAAATTCAAGAGGAGGCGAGTGCAAGTGAAATTGAGCCACGCGATTTCAATCAAGCAATGTAGAGTGAGCCGCGTGGTGCACGATCAAGCATCGAATTAGGCGGTGTGGCGAACAAGCACGATGATGCGCGGTTGGATGCCCCATTGCATGCGCAATTCAAGAGGCAGTGCAGAGAATGTTTTAAGCCATTTGATCATAAGATCGGCAACTGAGGTGAACTACGCTGCGTGGGCAATGAAGATGCAAAGGCGGTGGAGTGTGTAGGTGCACGACCATGTGATCAGGATTCAGAGGCGTTGAGAACACCACATGGCAAAATCTGATGCAGTGCATGCGTATAAGGCATTATGAAGGCTATTTTTAGGCAAAATTAGATTTGTTGATCTCCCAATCAATGGATCTGGTCAATCCAAGGTTAATGCATGGTTTGGAGGGCTAAATACCAGTTTTGCCCCTCATTTTGGCTATAAAAAGGACCCTAAAGCCCCCATCTGAAGGCATCTGATCCTCCACTCAACACATCTCTTCCTCCATCACCCCTCCAGACCTCTCCAAGCGCTCTCTTCCTCTGAGGCATCCATCAAGTCCACCTTGGTGCACCACTGTTGCCCTCCTAAACCTCTCCAAAGGCCACCAAGGACCACCCTTGGTGCTTTTGTTTTAGTAGATTAGATAGTTATTTTTAATTCTAGTTCTAGTAATGAATGTTCTAATTGTTTAGTTCAAGTTGCAACTCATGATAAAGCAATTGCCTGATTCACTTTATCTATTGTGATTAGTATTTAGTTCTAGTTAGTTCAAGATCAGTGTTAAAATCAAGTCATTTTCTACCTCATTGAGTTCGACCGGGACTCAAATCTCATTATATTTTATTCGTTTAACATATTTTTGCACTATACTATGATGTAATTATTTAAAAATGCAATTTCACATCTAACATTTCCTAAGGAAGAGCTTGAGTCTAGAATTGAACAGCCAGACCCATTGGTTGGGCTCAAAGCTTTTGCGGAGGATGTGTTTATTGTGAAAGACATTAGTGTGCTCATTATAAGATTGAGCACTCTCATAAGCCTCATTCATCAATTCTTCAAGCTTAGTCAGTTCTAATAAGCGCACTTTGCCTATGTTCTCAAGATACATGTTGACATTCTTAATAACAGGATAAGCAGTATGCTCAATCTCAACAGGCAAATGGTAGGCTTTGCCATACACTATAAGAAAGGGAGACATACCTAAGGGGGTCTTATAAGTAGTTCTATCATCTAGTTTCTTCAATCAATCTTTCTCGTCGGGCCTTACAGTTTTCTCCAGAATTTGTTTGATGTCCCTATTGGACACCTCGACCATCCACCCATTTGCAGGTGATACGGGGTGGCCACCTTGTGGGTGACACCAAGACTTTTGAGTAGATGGGTAAAGTGTGCATTCCTGAAATGAGATTCCCCATCACTAAAGATCATCCTCGGGCAGCCAAATTGGAAAATGATATTGACCTTAACAAAATTCAGGGCCATGAAGTGATCGTTGGTCCTGGCTAGAATAGCCTCTATCCATGTTCACACATAATCAACTGCCACAAGGATATATTCATAGCCGTGAGATGATGGAAAGGGACCCATGAAATCTATGCCCCAGACAATGAATATCTCAAACCAAAGAAAAGGCTACTGGGGCATCTCAGCTCGCTTCCCTATTGTTCCAGTCTGTTAATAAAGATATGCCCCCACATAAGTATGTCTGTCCTTGAATAAAAAGGACAACCAGGAAGCAAACTGGAGAACCTTATAAGCAATCTTCTTATCACTAAAGTGTCCTCCACAATGCAATGTGTGATAGAAATTCAAAACTCTCAATTGCTCCTCCTCTGGAACACACCTAAGGAAGACTTGGTCACGGCCTATTCTAAAGAGCTCGGGATGCTCCCAGTGATAATGCTTAGTGTTAGCGAGAAATCTATCTTGCTTCTGCTTATTCCACGTACTAAGGGTTTCACCAGTGACCAAATAGTTGATGACATTAGCATACTAAGGTGTTGTCGGTCGTATCGCCATCATCATTTTGAAAGGAAAGGCATCATGAATGTCACTTCATGGGGTTTAAGACTCAATTGGGGTCCTGGATAAAATATCGGCGACTACAATTTCGACCCCTTCCTTGTCATGGATATCAAGGTCGAACTTCTGTAGTAATAGAATACATCTATTCAGCTTAGGTTTGGTGTCCTTCTTAGCGAGTAAATGCCTCAAGGCTGAATGATTAGTATACACCACAATCTTAGATCCCAGAAGATATGACCTAAACTTCTCCTGAGCAAATACTACCACAAGTTCTTCTTCTATCACATTGTAGTTTTGTTGTGGATCAGAAAGGCTTTTGCTGGCATAGTACAGCACATGAGGCTTTTAATCAACCCTCTAACCAAGGATTGCTCCCACGGCAAAATCTGAGACATCACACATGAACTCAAATGCGAGGGTCCAATCAGATGCATGTAGGACAGGCGCAGTTATTAAGGCCTCCTTCAACATTTGGAAGGCCTCAACACACTTTGCATAAAAAATGAAGGCAGTATCCTTCTTCAGTAAGCTACAAAGTGGCCTAGAAATCTTACTAAAGTCTTCAAAGAAGCACCTATAAAAGCTAGTTGACAAGGCATGGAAATCATGAGTTTAAGGAAAACAATGTTGTAGTATAGTCGCGAAATCTACTCGTCAAAAATAATTTTTATAATGAGACTTGGAGTCCCGATCGTTCATCTTTAGGAGGCATTTTGGAAATGCAAATTCAAATTTAATCTTGCTCGCTCTACTCGTTCAAAATCGCATGTCGATTTATACCAAATACATATTGATTTACGACATGCTATTACCTGAATATCAGAAATTGAAAGCATGCAACTTTAATCACACCGAAATAAGATAATCAGGCACATGGTGATTTTCAACATATATATACAAATATTTCAATTGAGGCATGATGGTGGTTACAGCACAGGTAGTGGAATGCTTGTACAGGGAAATTTAAATCAAGCTAATAGAAAATATCTGCATGTGAGGATCCACAAGTGACTGCTCATGCACCATGTATGAGGGAGAAATAGCTACACTACTAAGCAGTAAATAAAGTAATAAATCTACGAATAACTATGCCACTTATCTAGGTAACAAAATGAAGGGCATTCGGATGTGGGCTCCGATGGCCTTTTGAGTGGTGAGAGGAGAAAGAGGGGCGAGAAATGGTGCTTAGGATGACCCTTGGAGAGAGGTTGGGGAAGGTAATCTAGGCTCCTGGCATGGAGGTGGTGATAGCCATGGTGTACTAGTGGAGATGGAGGCGAAGGTGTAGGTGGAATCAGTGGAATGGAGCCAAAGAGCCAGGATTGACCAAATGGCCAGCCCTTAGGTCTTTTTATAGGCCTAAGGGATGCTCTCTAGAGAATTATGGAATTCTCTAGGGTGGCCTATTGTGGGAGATTGTGGGAGAGGGCGAGAGAGCGCGGATGGGTGGTTTTTATATCTACATTTGGTGGATCTAAAAATTGAATGCATCTTTGTTGCTATTTTTAGCAACAAAGGCAACAACATATGGTAGAGAATTCTAGAGAACTCTTGCTAGGCTAATTTCTTGTAGGTGGTGTGTGTGGGTGTGTGTGGGTCGAAACCTAGGTGGCTAGGTTGATTAGGTTAGGTTCGAGTGGTTTAGGTCAATGTAGGTCTCAAATTAGTGTTGCAAACCCTAACTCAGTAAGGTAAAATGCAATTAAACTTTATACAAGTTTAATTGGGTGTGTGAAAATCTAAATGAGTATAAAATAACTTAATTAAGTTAGGTTTAGGTCAAGTGGACTCTCACTAAGTTAAATTGGGCTGTGTGCTAAGATTAGGGCTCAATTGGACTCACTGAGTCTAATTGAGTGGGCTAATGAAATTAACTATGATCCAAGTCAATTAGGTTTAGTAAGGACCTAATTAGGTCCTTAATGAGGTCTAGAGGTGATGTACTAAGGTTAGGGTACCTTAATTTAGGTTCCTATGGGGTTGGAATTGAGTTTAGGGACCTAGGAACTCAAGATCAAGGCTTGAATTCCAAAACAGGAACTGGAGAGCAGTTCCTGACAACAAATAATAGTATTAGATAACTTATACTCAAAAATTAGAAGTCCAGACTTGTTTTCTAGATGTCCAATCAGAGTCAGAAGGGACTCAAGGTTCTATCCTCAGTATTCTACAGAAATTGGATGTCTAACAAAGTGTCTGGACATCCAATAACACTGCAGACATAGGTTTAAGGTGTGCAGGTTGTGGCTAAGGGTCCTAGATGTCCAATAACTTATCTGGACATCCAGATAAGGGCTGGAACTAGGGTTCTGAGGCTTCCTAGGCTATGGTGACCTAATCTAATGGTGGCTAAGGCTTGTGAAGGCTTCTATGGCTATCTTAAGACTAGGATTGGACCTAAGTTCATAATTTAACTGCTTTACTTCTACTTAATATAATAGCATACCTCAGCCCTTTACATTATTTCTCTACAGCATTTTATTCTAATCCTCTACTCCAGCTCTGATGCAGCACTGGCTTCAGGTCCAGCTTTAGATCTAGCTTCAGTTCCACTTCTAAACTTCTTATTTCCTGCAATTTATATAATACACTTAATTAGTACATTATATCATTATTTCATGCCTAGCTAAAGGAAAGCAGTAAGAATGCAAATATTGCATATGCATGCATGGATTACAGTAGCTTATGCTAAGTTCTAGCCTAATTTAGGTCAATTAAGACCTATGATTGCTCTGCAATCATACCCCCATGCCTAAATCTTGCTAGTCCCTAGCAAATGTGAAACTAAGTTATTTATAGAAGGGTCCTTGAGGGACCGATTATTATCAAGCGTATGACTAGAGATTCTTTTCTTTTTTATTTTCTTCCTATGCTCTAGAAATCCAGACAATCGTGAAAGTGCAGCTATGTAGCTTTTGCAACGGAATCGAGTGAAAAACCTAATTCACCTCTAATGCCTGTACTTGACCCCTAGTAAAATTCATGTGGGATAGGCAAATTTCTTCCCTCAGGGTATTAAAGATATTTTATGAACTCCACCCTGGCTTCAAGCTTGGGTAAAGAATGTCTGAGGGAAACGGTTGCTTATTTGGTGGCTCACTCTCATTTAGTGCTACATAGAGATTAGTAGTACAGAATCTAGATTCCCAAATTATTATGTAACTAAACTTAAAGAAAGATGAGAAAAAACTATGCTCTCTTTTCGTTCCTTTGTATTCATTTTCTCTTTCTCTTCTCTTTTCTTTTCTTTTCTTTTTCTTTTCTTGAGCTCCCAATCTCACCAGATTCACACATGTATTCCATATTTCATGGTCTCACATTGCATTAACACTTTAATCGAGTTCCAATAACCCTAACACTAAGTTGGAATTCCTTAGCTAATATTTGGGTGGTCAGAAACACAAGAAAAGTGGGTTAAGGCCATATTTGGTGGATTTTAGTTTTATTTGGTGGTATTGCCTCAATGCAAATGAAATAAACACTAAACACTCACAAACTCTTTTTCTGCTCTTTTCTTCTCTTTTCTTTTTTTCTTTTCTTTTTTTTCCTTTTGTTTCTTTTTCTTTTTCTCATTTTTTCATTTTTTTCATTCATTTTTTTTCATATATAATTTTTCTATTGCAACATAGTCTAGCAACACATTCATGAATTTTATTGAAGCATTATTAGGGATTGGTGGTGCTCAAGAGGCATTGGGTGGCTTATTTAGTAGAAGTGCCTAGTCACGGCACCAGGAAAGATAGATAGGATGGTGTATTTCTGACCTTGACATCAATATCCTCCTTCAGCCAAGGATTCCATAAAGAATGGTCGTAACCATCTACCTTAGCCCTAGTTTTATGAGAACTCGCTCTCCACGTATTTGCCTTAATTGATGGATCTCAATTTTTCACACAAAATGTATATGCAGGATTTAAGAGTGGAAACTATGCCTATTCTCTGAGTATCATTATCTAATTATCTAGAATTTTGGATTTCTTTGCACTAATGTTAGAGCACCAGTACACTCTACTCTCATCTCACGCTATTTGGTGGATTTTTAGAAGAAAATCTACCTGACTCCAAAAACACTGTCCAGGGGTTCAAGAAAAGAAGCTTTGCTTCTTTTCGATGGGCTAAAGATGTTTATTAGTTTTCACCGTGAATCCATTGCAATTCCAGATTACAGGAATCAACTAGAGGATAAAATCCCTAATGCATTCTCTTAATAAAAATAATCTTATTCATGAATGTACTATGTATATATGCTAAGTAACCTCTTTCATTTGTACTTCATAAATTCCCTTATTGGGTTACATTCAACTTGATCCTAAATTTAGAACGAAAAGGTGAGTGGGTGAGTCAAAAATGGCTATTGCAAATGATTTCTAGCTTCTATGTGAGCATTGGATGTGGAGTCGGTTGTTCTTAAATTTACGATCCTATAGTACATTTGACATGCTACTACGAGGTTTTCTAAGTGTTGGCATAAAAATTTTTCAGTTTTTCTGTATATCTACCCCCTCATGCCTAAGTTATTGCATGTCCTCATTCATGAATATAAACGAAAATAAATACAGCAAGGAGTAAGTGGGTAGAGATCACCTGGAATTGCTCTTGTATTTGAATGTTTAGCACCGGCCAACCTGACAATATAAAATATGTGAAAAGGAAATATGCTAAAAGAAAATTATGCATTGTATAAGGCGAGTATGTATAAGGTGATGAAGAATGTGGGTAGATGCTGAGTTTAACGCCTCCAGCTGGCGAAAACTCAATCACATGTCCTCGATAAGATGAATGACTTCGCCAGCTGGGGGAGGTTCCTCGGCCATTAATGGCTTGAGGCACTGGCCATTTACCATAGAAACATGCTCAGATTTTGGGTCCATGATTTGGACCACCCCATTAGGATGAGGGTGAATTACAACAAATGAGCCAATTGACTTGGACTTAAGTTTCCCCGCAAAGAGCTTCAGTCACGAATCAAACAACTAGACCTGCTGATTGGGCGTGAATGCTTTCTTCCGGATGTTTCGGTCATGAAAGGCCTTGGTCTTATCCTTGTATATCACTGTGTTCTCATAAACCTCCCGTCTGATTTCTTCTAATTCGCTGAGCTAGAGCTTTCTTTCATGTCCTCCCGCATTAAGGTCAAGGTTACATTTTCGCATTGCCTAGAAGGAGTGGTGTTCCAGCTCGACAGGAAGGTGATAGGCCTTACCATATACCATGCGATATGGCGATATTCCGAGTGGGGCCTTGTAGGTGGTCCGATATGTAGAAGTTGGTTAGACCATATAGGAAGGATTGGTCGAATAAATTAGTTGATGCACATTGGGCATATCGGACCACCTACAAGGCCCAACTCGGAATATCGCCATATAGCATGGTATATGGTAAGGCCTATCACTTTCCTATATGATTTAATGGCCTACCCATTAGTCTGTAGATGATACGGGGTGGCTATACGGTGATGTACCTCGTATTTCTTTAGTAATGACTTGAAGTGGGCATGGATGAAGTGGCTTCCCCCATCGCTAATCAGAGCACGGGGTGTTCCAAATCTTGCAATGATGTATTCTTGAACGAAAGCAATGACGATTTTTTGATCAACCCATCTCGCTAGGATGGCTTCGACCCACTTCGAGACATAGTCAACAGCAAGCAATATGTACTTGAAGCCATGCGAATTTGGAAAAGGGCCCATAAAATTGATGCCCCAACTTCGAACACTTCTACTACCAAGATGGGTTGGAGTGGCATAATGTCTCTCCTAGTCATAGAACCAACCGATTGGCATCCTTTACAACACTGGGCGTACTCATGTGTATCTTTAAAAATAGTTGGCTAGAAAAATCCAGACTACAGAATTTTTGTAGTAGTTTTTCGTCCCGAGAAATGACCACCACAAGCATCATTGTGGGAAAAATATAACACACTAGGAATCTTAGAATCCGGGATGCATCTTTTGATGATCTGATCGGCTCCAATATGGAAGAGCAGTTGATCCTCCCAGAGATAGAATTTGGCCTCTACGGTGAATTTAAGTTTCTGGTCCTCAGATAAGTTCATGGGAATCTTGCGTGGAACAAGATAGTTCGTGATATCTGCGTACCAAGGGAACTCAACAGAGTGAATTGCCAAAAGATATTCATCCGAAAATTGACCTAAAATAGGAAGGGAGTAAGGGATGTGGGCTGGGTCTAGTTTGGATAAGTGATCCTCCACAACATTTTGTTTTCCAACTTTGTCGTGTATTTCAATATCAAACTCCAGCAATAGAAGGATCCATTTCATAAGATGGGGTTTGGCATCCTTCTTTGCCAACAAATGCCAGATGGCGGAGTGGTCTATGAAGAAGATGACCTTAGACCGTAATAGATATGATCAAAACTTCTCCAACTGGAATACTATTGCTAGTAGTTCCATTTCAGTGACAGTATAATTACGTTGAGCTTCATTCAACATCTTGCTAGAATAGTATATGACGAAGGGTTGTTTCTCCTGACATTGGCCTAAAATAGTTCCAACGATGAAATCAGAGGTGTCGTACATCATCTCAAAATAAAGAGACCGATCGGGTGGTTGGAGAATCAGGGAATCAAGGATAGCACTCCATAAAGTATCGAATGCACTGAGACACAAGGCGTTAAATTCAAATGGGGTATCAGCTACAAGGAGATCCGTAAAAGTTGTGCAATTTTTGTGAAATCGAGGAAAAATCTCTGGTAAAATCCAACGTGACCGAAGAATGATCTTATCTTCTTAACCAAGCCAGGTAGGGGTAATCAGGATATGACTTTAGATTTAGCTTGGTCGACCTCGAGTCCTTTAGCAGAGATCCTATGCCCTATTACAATGCCATCCCTCACCATGATATGGCTCTTCTCCTAGGATAGTACTAGGTGTACCTCAATACATCATTCCAGGATCTTGGTGAGCTTATCAAGACAAGATGCGAAGTCATCTCCAAAGATAGAGAAGTCGTCCATGAATACTTCCTCATAGTCCCCTATCATGTTAGAGAAGATGGCCATCATACAATGTTGAAATGTCGCTGGTGCGTTGCAAAGGCCGAAGGGCATCCTCTTGAAGGTGAATGTTCTGAAGGGACATGTGAAAGTGGCCTTGTCTTGATCATCTGGGCCAATCGCTACTTGATTATACCTGAAGTATCCATCCAAGAAGCAAAAGAAACTGCATCCGGCTAGCCACTCCAAGATCTGATCAATGAATTGTAAAGGAAAGTGATCCTTCTGGGTAGCTGTGTTCAGTTTTCTATAATCTATGCAAACCCGCCATGATGTCACTGTGCGTGTTGGGATGGATTCACCCTTATCATTTTTTACAATGGCGATTCCTAGTTTCTTGGGCAATATCTGGATCGAACTCACCCATTGGCTATCAGAGATTGGGTATATAATACTCGCATCTAGCCATTTGATGACCTCCTTCTTAACAACCTCTAGCATGTTCGGGTTCAGCCATCATTAAGGTTGTCTCAAAGTTTTCACTCCCTCATCTGTGTAAATGTGATGAGTGCAATACGAGGGGCGAATACCGCAGAGATCAGCAATGCTCTACCTTAGGGCAACCCTATGGTCTTATAGCATAGAGATCAGCTGGTGTTCCTATTCTTGGGTCAAGTGAGCATTGATAATGACTCAGTATGTCTCACTTTCTCTCAGGAACACATATTTGAGTGACTCAGGTAAGGCTTCAATTCAATCAAGGGTGGGTCAGACTCGAAAGTGGGGGTGGGAGTTGGAATGGGAGGAGCAGAATTAGAGGTGGAAGTTTGATGATCTGGATACATGTGAATTCCTACTGATTCACCACCTATAATGTGGTCGATTGTTACTGTGTTAATGGAGAACCCGTCTATTGTCGTCACTTCTTGTGTCAATAGGGGCGATTCAGTATTGTGTGGATCAAGATAGCCAGAGTCAAGGGTGTTGTGGTTAGATATGCACCCCAGACAATCAGATCCTCTGGGAGATATGTGCAATGTGGTAGTCTTAGTCATATGCGGATTAAGGTCCAAGAACCCTGAAAGTGTAGACAAATGAGACATTGGGTCATCACAAAGGAGCCCAATGTTACCATAGTGTTCTGATTCTTCATCTTCACCATCCGCCTCGATATAATCATAGTCAACGTTCCATGATGCCCTGAATATGTCAAGTCTAAGTCTCTCATTACCTAGGGCTATCTCCATACACCAAGAAGCACAATCAATGCTTGCTCGGGCTATTGCTAGAAGTAGGTGACCCAAAATAATTGGTGCATCTAAGAGATTAGGAGGAACCTCCATATCAAGAATGAAAAGGTCTGTGGGAAAGCACAATCCATGGACTTTCACGATCACATTCTCCACCACCCCCTCGGTGTTTTCACTGATCTATCAGCTAGCTGAATCACGACCGAGGTGGGTTTCAACTTCCCGAATCGAAGTCGATCATATACGGCGGTGGGAGTCAAGTTGATGGATGAACCCAGATCTAGAAGGGCCCAATCAAATGGAGAATCCTGCAAGAAGCAGGAAATGAGTGCGGTACCAGGGTCTTTCTTTTTCAATGGTAAGTCGGCTAGAATCACGACGCTAGCCTCCTTCGACAGTATCGCCTGGATGGGTGGATTTGAGATCCACATTTGGTGGATCTAAAAATTGAATGCATCTTGGTTGCTATTTTTAGCAACCAAGGCAATAACACATGGTAGAGAGTTCTAGAGAACCCTAGCTAGGCTAATTTCATGTAGGTGGTGTGCGTGGGTCGAAACCTAGGTGGCTTGGTTGATTAGGTTAGGTTCTAGTGCGTTTAGGTGAATGTTGGTCTCAAATTAGGGTTGCAAACCATAATTCACTAAGGTAAAATGCAATTAAACTTTATACAAGTTTAATTGGGTGTGTGAAAACCTAATTGAGAGCAAAACAACTCAATTAAGTAAGGTTTAGGTCAATTGGACTCTCACTAAGTTCAATTGGGCTGTGTGCTGAGATCAGTGCTCAATTGGACTCACTGAGTCCAATTGAGTGGGCGGATGAAATTAACTATGATCCAAGTCAATTAGGTTTAGTGAGGACCTAATTAGGTCCTTAGGGAGGTCAAGAGGTGATGTACTCAGTTTAGGGTACCTTAATTTATGTTCCTATGGGGTTGGAATTGGGTTTAGGGACCTAGGAACTCATGATCAAGGCTTGAATTTCAAAACAGGAACTGGAGAGCAATTCCAGACATCCAATAATAGTATTAGATGACTTAAACTCAAAAATCAAAAGTCCAGACTTGTTGTCTGGACGTCCAATCAAAGTTAGGAGGGGTTCAAGGTTTTGTTCTAGGTATTCTGCAGGAATTGGGCATCTGACCAAGTGTCTGGACGTCTAATAACACTGCAGACATGGGTTTAAGGTGTGCGGGTTTTGGCTATGGGTCCTGGATGTCCAATAACTTATCAGGACATCCAGATAAGGGCTAGACTAATGTTTTGAGGCTTCCTAGGCTATGGTGACCTAATCTAAGGGTGGCTAAGGCTTGGGAAGGCTTCTATGGCTATCCGAGGGCTAGGATTGGACCTAAGTTCTTCATAATTTAATTGCTTTACTTCTACTTAATAGAATAGCATACCTCAACCCTCTACATTATTTCTCTACTACATTTTATTCTAACCTTCCACTCCAGCTCTGATGCAGCACTAGCTTCATGTCCAGCTTCAAATCCAACTTCAGATCCACTTCTATGCTTTTTATTTCCTGCAATTTATATAATGCACTTAATTAGTACATTATATCATTATTTCATGCATAGATAAAGGAAAGTAGTAACGATGTAAATAATGCTTATGCATGCATGAATTACACTAGCTTATGCTAAGTTCTAGCCTAATTTAGGTCAATTAAGACATATGATTGCTGCGCAAACACTAGCGTGGCCCAGGAATGGTCAGATCTGCTTGACATTAGTGGGCGCTGGAAACTTTGAAATGGACTCAACCTTAGCTTTATCCCCATTTAAACCTCACTCGGACATCACATGCCCAAGAAGAATGCCCTACTGAACCATAAAATGGCTTTTCTCCCAGCTGAGCACTAATCTTATCTCTTCATAGCAGGTGAGAAATTTTTCTAATTGTGAGAGATAGTGGTCAAACAATGAGCCATATATGGAAAATTCATCCATGAAAACCTCTACGAACTCATCAATCATGTCCAAAAAGATGGACATCATACATCGTTGAAATGTTCCCAGAGCATTACATAGTCTAAATGGCATATGACGGAAGGCAAATGTGCCATAAGTGTTTGTGAAAGGAGTATGCTCCTGGTAATCTAAAAAGATGACAATCTGATTGTACCTAGAATATCCCTGGAGAAAATAGAAGTATTTATTCCTTGCCAATCTCTCTAATATCTAATCAATAAATGGCATAGGGAAGTGGTCTTTCTAGGTAGTGTTGTTATGGCGGCGTAGTCTATACATGCCCTCTACCATGTTGTGGGTCATGTGGTGACTTTCTCCACTTTCTCATTGGTCTCCACGTGAATCCTATCTTCTTGGGCACCATGTAAATAAGATTGACCCATTTACTACCATAAATGGGGTAGATTATCCCTACATACAACAATTTTAAGATTTTCTTCTTCCCCACTTCCCACATGTTGGGGTTTAACCATCCTAGCATATCTCGAAAGAGTTTCATAGAGTCATCGATGTAAATGTGATGCATGCAGAGAGTTTATTCAACCCCTTTGATGTCTACTATAGTCCAAGCAATGTCGACCTTGTGTCGTTTTAGGCATTCAATCAATTCTCCCTCCTACATCTCAAATTGAGCAGTTGAAATGATGACAAGGAGTGTATTATGAGGCCCAAGGAAAAAATACTTGAGGTTTTTTGGGAATTGTTTAAGATCCAAGTGAGGAGCTTTCTGAATTAAGGGAATTATGTTTGATGCCCCCGCATTCGATAGCGGATCTACCTTGATTGTCCATGGCAGTGAAAGGGACTCGACTTTAACACCCAATAGCTCTTCTAATTCTGGCATATCTCCCTCTCCTTCTTCAAGATTTCGGGTATGGTCCTTAGAAATGACCATTTGGAGGGGATCATCGCATAAAAGAGCTAGTGTTGTCTCTATAATTTCATCGATTACCTCAATTTGGGAGCAATCTTCCAATCCGGGTTGTTTATTGGCATCAAACACATTCAGTTGGATTTTCTGGTTCCTGAAGTCCATCTTGAGCGCCGTTGATTTGCAATTGATGGATGCATTGGCTGTAGACAAAAAGGGATGCCCTAAGATAATTGAAGGTCAAGTGGCCATGTTCGATGGGTCGGTATCCAATATCAAAAAGTCGAAGGGAAAGAAGAAGTCCTTCACTCTCACCAAGATATCTTCTAAAAGCCCATGTGGAGTGTTCAATGTTCTATTAGCTACTTTGAAGTTGATGTCAAAAATTCACGTTTTGTTAAAAGTTGGTTTTGATGTCATTGCAATCAACTTTTGCAATTTATAAAACCTAGATAGTGGAGTATCAAGGGTCATCCAAGGAGTCCAATTTGTTAGTCACAAAATTGGTTCTCTCTCGCCTCTCAAATTCGCACTTTCTTTTTGTGATTTTGATTTTTGTTGTTTTTATAATTTTCAAAACAATTGAGCAATGGAATGCGAGATGATGATTATACTACACCTATCAACTAACCCTAAGTGATAATAACGAAGCCTCCTCCTCTTAGCTCACCCTATGTAAGTGAGCCTAGGGTAATTAGAAGAGAAGGGTGTGTAGTGCACTAAGCTACTTAAAAGCAAGAAAAATACACTAAAATTGAAACATGAACTTGGAAGGCAAATATGAACTTGTATTGCTAGAAAGTGAAGTACTTGTAGAGGAATGCTTCATGCAAAATAACAAATTGCTAGCTAATACAAAAGATAAAATGGAAGATAGAAGAAGAGAGGTATCCTTCAGCAGAAGCTTCAAGAAACCCTTGCTCCAACTGTGGCTACTCCCGCAGTTGAAAAGAACTTCTCTTTTGCTTCTTCCTTCAAATGGTCCTCCTCCAAGCCTCCTCCATGGGTGGTCATCCACCACCCTTGTTCCGCCTCATGCCTGGTTGTCCCTCTAGATGAAGGCTTCCTCCTTGGTGTGGTACAAGGGAGAAGAAGCATGAGGAAGAAGGCACCAAGGGGGTGGGTAGGTTGCCCACTTGATCTTCTTCTCCTCTTCTTCTTCCAAGGCCTTAGGTGTAGATGGTGTAATGGTGGAATATAAAAAGCGAGAAGATTCTTATAGTGGTGTTTAATGGGGGTATATGTAAGGAGGGATGGGGGCTATGGTTGGTGTGGATATGTGTGGGGCTAGGATTGATTCTAAGGGTGGTTATGGGGATCCTAGTGTGTAGGTTTTTTGCCGCCAACCTAAGGGTTGCTAGGTGGGTAGTTATGGAGGCTAACAGGTGGCTAAAGTTGGCGCCAACCATGGAAAGGTGCCATGCTTTGGCGTCAACGTGGGGGCTTCTAGAAGATAGGATAGGTGTAGGGTTGACATGGGTTGTAGGGATACATGTATGGTGGTGATGAGGGGTAGAATTGGTGCCAACTTGGTGGTGGTTATAGGGTGGTTTTTGGTGCCAATATGTAGGTGTCTTTCGGTGGTGGTGATGGGTTGAAGAGTGGTGAAGAAGTGGTGCCAAAAATGGTTTAGGACTAGGAGTTTAGGTGGACTAGGTTTAGGGCTATTTGGTGGAGCTTAGGAAGGTGGGTTTTAGGGTTATGTAGTGGTGCTAAGGAGACGACTAGCTAAGCTAATCTAGCTTTGCTAGTAGGGAATAGGGTAGAGAAAAGAGCTTAAGTAGTATTGAGCTACACTAAAGCTGGTGGCTGCTAAAGAGAATTGCAGGGAGCAATCTTAGCTGGCTTAGCTTGCTAGTTCTTTGCTAGCTGCTAAGCCAATTTAAGATGAGCTAGCTTCTACTGAAATGAGTTGAGGTTAGCTAGGTCTAGTCTTCCCGAAGATTACCTGGCTAGCTAGGGTAGCTAGCTTAAGTCATGTAGCTTAACTCAACTAAGTTGAGCTGAGTTGAACCTCCAAGAGCTGGACTTGAGCTGGCCTGAGTTGGTTAAGGTCATCTTCAACTAACCAGGTCTATCTAGTAGATTGTACTAGTTAGGTTGAGCTTCCAGTGAACTGTTCTGGGTTGGAGTAGATGGAATGGAGCTAGGATCAACTGTCTTGAGCTAGTTTGAGCTGCAATCCAGCTAAGGTGAGCTAAATGGAGTTGAGGTGAACTACGTAGAGCTACCATTCAGCAGAGATGAGCTAAATTGAGCTAAAGATAAGTTGATCCAACTAGAATGAGCTGGGATCCAGCTGAAATGAGCTTCTTCTTCTTCTGGCTTTGTGAGTGCCAAGGTATGCGGGTTCTGACTTTGTATCTATCCCTGACACCCAAGTAAGAACATCAACAATACAACTAAAATACAATGCATGCCTATCCTAGGTAAATGCCTAAATGCAGCCAGAAAATCCATTTGTAAAGTTAAAACCCTAAGAGCTAGATCTATTTTAGGGCATAAGAATGACGATAAACTGGCATTTATCAGAGGCTAATAGGACTAGGCTTCAATTCACCTCCTCTTAATAGTTCATAGACTAAGCTTGGCAATATGTTAACCCTCGTGCCTAGATCAAGGAGAACCTCATCAATGCGTTGGTCTCCAATAATCATTGAAAGATATGGGATTCCTGGGTCCTTCATTTTAGGGGGTGTACCTTGTTGTAGGATTGAGCTGCCTAGGTCAGGTAGGATAACCTTAGCCTAGACTTGTTTCCTTGATTTTCTCTTCTTCGTGCACAAGTCCTTTAGAAATTTAGCATAGCACAGGATTTTCTTCATAGCATCCAATAGAGGCAAGTTAATGTGAACTTGCTTGAATGTCTCCATTATCTCTTTCATCCTATCTTTGGCTCCAGATGAGCAAGCAAAAGGTGCCTCAGGGGAGGATAAGCACTCAGGAAAGGGCACTCTCGCCCTCTAGGTGGAGGGTTGTCATGGCGGAACAGAGGTGGAATGGGAACAACATCCCTGGAATGGGTGATTTCGAGCAAGGAGGGTGTGAGTGGCTCTTACTCGGTGGATGTGTAAGTGGTCGTCGAGTTGGTAGGAGGGTTGAACGTAGGAGTGAGTTTAGGTTTACAGAGTTCTTTTCCACTGCTCAAAACAATCACATCCTTAGTGTGCTCCCTTATGAAGGGCCCTTTGCCCCTACGATTCTCCTCAGATGAGCTAGGCAACTTCTTAGGATCACATTGTCTAATAGCCTCTAGAAGATGGCCAATTTGAGATTGCATTTCCTGGATTAGCTTATTCAGAGATTGAATGATCATACTCTGGCTTTCTTGCATGGCCTTCTTCATAGCTTTAAGGTCATCCATCTTAGAATAGTTAGGCCGAGGAGGAGGCTAGAATTGTTGTGCATGAAAGGGTTGGGTGGGTTGGGCTCTTGAATTCCCCAAGTTGGAAAATTCACCTTGCTTCCATGAGAAATTTGGAAGGTTTCTCCACCCAGGATTATAGGTGTTGAAGATCTTCTCTATAGCTGATAAGCAATACAATAAAGAATTTATCTTCACAAGGTTGGAGGCTTTTGAAATGCATCAGGCAGGAAGGGGTCTGACGACCGGGTGGGCGAAGAAGGTTTGGGCATCCATGTTAGTCGCTTTGAATCATATATTAAAATCATCGCGTTCTAGTACAGTTCGAATCAGTGCAAAAAACAAATAGAATTTATACTCGATTGGAAGTCCGAGGTCTAACATAGGGAGTAATTAGCAAAATGATTCTCAAGATTGCAATCCAAGGAAATATATGAGCAATTTATAATAGAATTCCAAGCAGTAATGATATATAAATGAAAGCAAATGTCAAATAGTGCAAAAAGAATGAGATAAAATGATGATTTGGATTACCAATTACCCCTCATAATAATATCAATATCTCAATAGTGTTAGTCAATCTAAATCCACATAGGATAAGTGCATAGTGCACTTCTGCTGCTCTTCTTTTTTTGCTTCAACTCCTCTTCTCTTCTTTTTCTGTGCCTTCTTCTCTTCTCTCTCTTCTCTGGCTTCCTCTCCTTCCTTCTCTTCTTGCACAAGGGGAAGGGTTTCCTTCTTCAAATAGCTAAGTGTCAACCATTGGTCTTTAGAGAAAACCCTCCCCTCCCCCCATGTGCACTCTCTCTTTCTCTCTCTGGGATCCGCTCTCCCAAAGCCTCAGGCAATTGGATTTAGATCTAAGCATACTCGAAACCAGGGTTGCAGGCGTGATATTGCAGTTGAGGAGTGAAGGCGGGCTACGTAGGTCGGGTCAATGCCAGCCCTATGGGGGATAGGTCACGAGCAAGATGCATGTGAAGGGTACGTGATGAGGAGATAAGTCGTAAGCACAAAAACAATTTGTATTGCGCAAGCGATCCAACGGTTTCCGTGGTGGGACTATCCCACCTAAGCCTCAACACAAGCACCCGCAGATGGACTCCCCATTAATTGTAGCGGTAGCTAAGGGTTTGACGCTCAATTGCAGGCTTGGAGACCTACCTAGAGCTTCTTCACATGACCTGGAGGTGTTGTCAATGAAGAACACGGCTAAAACGTGATGAATGAAGCCAGAGAAGTTGTCACGGCGGTGGAGCTCCGATGAAGCACCTGAAAACCACAACACTACCTCGTAGCCTCATCAAAATATCTTTGAAGGTTCGTCGTGGAGTGGCGAGTGCGGTGGTGGGTGTAGCGTGTGGTGTGAGTGAGGGTGGAGGCCTGACGACCTCGAGAAGGTGGTGCATAGGTGGTGGTGTTCGGTGGCACTAAGGAGAGGACAATAGCCTTAATAACTAGAGGGCTTTTTCTCTCTAGGGCATGGCAAAGCTTTTGGAGTTGGTGGTGAAGCGGATGAAGGTGTGGAGCGGTAGAGGCGCTTTGCCGAAGATGTGGCCGGAGAGGAAGAAGGTGAATGTGTTCAGGGTGATACGATGGTTGAAACAAAGTGTGGTTGGTGTGTGAATGAAGTAGGGGAGTTAAGGAACTTATTTAGGTACTTAGTGGAAGAAGGGGAGCAGAGGCGACGTCGGTTGCAATGTGGTCGACGCCAGGGAAGAAGGTGACTTTGGTGGGGGTTGGACGGCAAGGATGGAGATAAAAGCACCTACTGGTATAGCGTGATGCTGAAGAAGGCAGGGAAGGAGAATCTACCACCAGTATTGTGGTCAAATGAAGGAAGGAGTCAGAGGAGCTCGTCGGATGTTGAGGAGTTTTGGCCGAATGAGGAGAGATGAAATCAGAGGGGAATCTAGCCAAATTCGAGTGTGGGATCTTCGGTCTGATCTGGGGCATCTTTTATAGGTTTCTGGAGGATGTTTTAAGCTTGAGAAGCTTGAAGCAAGCTTCCCAAGCTTGGAAGGTTCATCAGAGATAGAACTTGAAATATATCCGAATCTCTCATACATTCATATGAGAGATTGGGAAGGTTTTAGGGCTTAGGATTTGGCTCAAAAGGAAGGGAATTCCTTGACGAACTTCCCTTTCAAATCTGAGAGGGATTCTCCAAGGAATCAAGGAGAACATGCCAACACAAGCTCACTAGAGTTGTAGGATTAGGATTTCATGGCTGCAGGGACCTATTTGAATAAAATGATGATAAAGATAGGGACCTTTTTGTAAAAATTCAAAAGCTAAGGGCCCATGTGAAATAAAGAAAATTAGACTTGGACCAAAGTGTAAACTAGGTCAAAACAATCTCAAATTGGGCCTAAATTTTGGTACAAACCTAACTTAGAGCTAAGGAATCCAATGGTGAAGTTGGATTTTAGTTTTGACCTAGTTTGATTAGGTAATTTTCACAATTACCTAAATTAGGGAAAATGTCCGTCTGAGACTATTTTAGGTCAAGATGGGTTCCAATGGTCAAATTGAAGGTGCCAAACCCAAGAAAATATTTTTATATGATTTTAATAGGGTTTAAGTGAATTTTATCCTAACTAGAATCTCTGTAGATTAAGAGGGTCTATTTTTAGGGTTTTAGATGTCCATTAATTCCTGTAATGCATGAAAATCCTTTTCTGTCTATTCTAACCCAGTTATTTTATTTTTAAGATCATTTGACCTTTGTTCCACCCCTGAGAGAACTCGTGGTTATTCTATTTTTTTTTATAGAATGGTAAATTTGCAGAAATAACCCTATATTCTTACTTTCTTCTTAAATCAACGTTTTATGCCCTAAGACCTTCTGATGGATATGTAAGAGCTTTTATTGACTTAATTAGATCAAACTAAGCTAGTTATGGCTCATGATGGTGTTCCCATTAACTGGAAACTATGGAGGTGGGGGTGGAGGTGTCACACCGGGGCGGAGGTGGGTGGAAGAAGGGTCTATGGCAACAAGAGAGAGAAACCATGGGTGGACAACCTGGAGGTTTAGGGCCTGGAGACAGAGGGAAAGAAGGGGGGCTCTTTCAACATGGAATGGGAAGTGAGTATGGGGCATGTGGATGAAGGTAGACCTTGGGGCAACAAGGAGATTGTATGCTTTTGTTGTCGAAGATGAGGACATATGGCGGCGATATGTCATTTCCCCCTTATCTGTCTGGCTTGTGGTGGCCATGGCCATAAACAACATTCCTATATGGCAAGTAGAGGGCAAGAGAGAGGAAGGGCCTCCATGCGCACCAGAGAAACAAACACTGTGGGTACGCTGCCGCCGCCACCGCCTCCACCTACTTTTGTGGGGCACACTATGGATGTTGAAATCCCTAGAAAAGAAGACATTAGGATGGCAGAGCTTGTGCTGAGAGGGGATCTAGTTGGAGAGGTGATGATAAGTAATCTATCTGTGAATAAGATCCATCAATTGGTAAGCTCACTGGCCCTATCTACCAATGGTTGGAAGATCGCATCTCTCTCCCCTACACGATTTGTGTTTTTTGGTTTTGGGATGATGGATGTTGAATGTTTGTGATTTTGATCGAGTGCTTTTGAAGGCCTGATGGTGATATCAAGGGTGGTCTCCCCTTTCGATGGGTCTTTGCCTGAGCGGCTACCCCAGAGGATAGGGTCCAGATCGAGGAGGCTGGGGATTAGAGGCCTACCTTTGCATTTGAGATCAAAGGAGGTAGTGATGTCCATGATAGCAGAATTTGTAACGCTGGCTGAAGATGCTGAGGTTAGACTGAGGGAGGGTGATGGTCACGTATTGAATGTGTTGGTGGATGTCTTCAAGGCAAGGTCTGTCCCTGGGAGACTTATCCTCTGGAGCGGGGTAGCTCGTGGTTGTTGCATCTGAGCTTTGCAATGGGTGATATAGAGGGGCAACTTCAACAGGATAAGACGACTTATGTGGAGGTTGTGAGGGAAGAGGATACCCTACAGCAAGGGGGCCATGCAACTCCTGATGAGGCACCTGTGCCTAAGACACACAAAGGCCATCACCACCAAGGGAGAGAGGAGGAAGTGATGGGTGTGACTTTGGTAGAAGATGCAATGCCTCCACTTGAGGAAGTTGCTGTAGCTGGACCAGTGAATGATTGTGTTTTGCATGATGTTTCTAATCTTTCTATGAGACCTCAGTCTAATCTACAAAATGTGGAAGAGCAGAAGTTTGGAACTGGGCCAGCAACCAAGGCAGGTGTGGGCAAATCTCCAAACAAATTGAGGGCCTACCACCTCTATGAAACTGGATGAAAATGCCATTACTGCCATCATGAAAGTTGGCAGAATCTAGAACTCCGATTTGGGGAATGCCCAAGGAGGGAGATGAGAATTCTCTCCTGGAATATGTGTGGGTTGTGCGATAAGAGTCAGAGGGCCTCCCTTTTGAGATATATGAGGGAGTGGGAGATAGACTATGCAATTATCTAGGAGATGCACATTGAGAGTGAGGATGACAGGGCTTGGAATGGTTTGAAATGTGCAGGTGCTGCTGAATGTGTTGGGCTCATGTCACAAGGTAGATCAGGCGACATTGCTGTGTGGTGGAGGAAAGCATATCTATAGGTAATGGAGGTGCATAGAGCCAGATATGTTGACATGTAAATGCAAAAGGAGTCAAGGGGAGGGTGAATGCTACATTACAGGAGTGCATGGTCCCTGTGCTGCCTCTGTGAGACACGAGCTGTGGGAGGATTAGGCTACAACAGCATATTACATACATGGGGCTGCATGGCTCGTGGGCAGGGATTTTAATTGTGCTTTACTATGGATGGATAGACCAAGTGGATTGTTGGGCAGTGCTTCTCTTGGATTCTAGCTAACAATACAAAGCTTTGGTTTGAGTGAGTTCCCATCATCTGTTGTAGAATTCACATGGAGAAATGGAAATGGCTTGATGTCAAAAATAGATAGGTTCTTTGGGAATGCTTGTTTACTGGACATGTATTAACTATCTTCACTGGCAGGACTGGAATGCCCATTCTCAGATCACACACCATTGGTCTAGGATAGTGGTGAGCATGTGCATACTGGTTCATACTTCAAATTTAGAAGATCATGGCAGAGAGAATTGGGTTTTTACGAGATGCTTGAGGCATGGTGGAGGGCCAAGCAACTGGAAGGATCGACCACTATCAGGCAAGCTTCGAAACTGACAGCCATGCGCACAATGCTCAAGGAGTACGGGTCTGTGGTGTCCACTTTAAGATAGCAAAGACACCATGAGGCCTTGATGGAAATTCAAGGATTGGATACTAAGGAAGAAGCCAGCCCCTTATATGATCAAGAGCTAGATGCAAGAAGGTCATGGCAGAGTGTGCTTGCGGAAGAGGATCTGAAGCTAGAAATGGACAGGAGGGAACGTTCATAGTAGCTTTGGATTAAAGAGGGAGATGCCAACACCAAATCCTTCCACCTTACTGCCAGCTCTAGAAGAAGGTTGAATATAATCTCTTCCATTGTCAAGGATGGGCAGAGATTATCTTCCTTGCAGGAGATTAGGTCTAAAGCCATCAGATACTATACAGATTCCTCACGGGCAGCACGGAGGGGTATGTGGAGAATGATTGTAAATGATTTTCCTCGAATTTCAGCAGAACAAGCTTCCAAGCTGATGGCTTCTTTCACTGAGAATGAGACTATGGAGGCCATCCATGATCTGAATATGGAAGGAGCCTTTGGACCTGATGGCACTCAAGTCTTTTTCTATGAGGAGATGTGGGGCTTGTTGGGTAAGGTGGTGATGGATGTTCTTAAGGAATTTAAGGGAGGCAACTGTGGGTTTGATAAGATCAATGGATCTTATCTTTTCCTTTTACTAAAGATGCAAAGGGGCAGAGAGGTTCTCTGATTTCAGACCTATAGCTCTCTCAAATTCCATTCATTTGGTGGTGAGCAAAATTTTGGCAAATAGATTGAGGTTGGTATTAGAAGATCTGATTCACCCTGTCTAGTTAGCATTCCTTCCCAACAGATCTTTGCAAGAATCCTTCATAATGGCACAGGAGATGGTGAGTGGGTGGCATAGGAGGAAGAGTAAAGCCTTTATGTGGAAATTGGATTTTCGAAAGGCTTATGATTATGTTTCTTTGCCCTATTTGTGGGAGGTCTTTAAAAGAAGAGGGTTCCCTCCCCTTTGGATACCATGGATGAAGCATTGCATCACTACTACGTCCGTTTCACCCCTGATTAATGGCAAACCATGTGGGCTTGGTTTCAACCACAATGTGGAGTGAGGCAAGGCTACCTACTAGCTCCACTGATTTCTAATCTTGCGGTGGATGGTCTAGCTAGATATGCTTACAAGCTATCTAAGGCAAGTATCATTAGTGGGTACTCAATATCTAGCAGGAGAGCCATGGCTCCTATACTTCAATATACAGATGACATGGTCTTTTTTGTGGTGGGGACAGGGGATGAAGCCCAAGCATTACGGTATATGGTTAAGATTTTTGGGGATATCTCAGGTATGAAATTGAATGGAGAAAAATATTCTTTGGTATGCTTTGGTCTTAGCGATCAGGAATAAGGTGCACTGTCAGAGATCTTAGGAACTCCACGTACTAACTGCCAATCAGATACTTGGGGGTGCCCTTAAGATGTTCAAAATTGAGAGAGTGATTGGAACTATCTCTTTGATATGATTTGCATCAATCTTGAAAGGTGGAATAGCAGGTTCCTATCTAAGGGTGGAAGGCTCATTTTGTTGAATTCTATTATCAACTCTATACCGGTCTTCTACTTCTCCCTTTTCAAAGTCCCTAGATCTATTTGGAAGCGCATTGACTTGATGAGGAAGCACTTCTTTTGGAAGGGGGCACTTCATGAGGGCCGATTCCTGCAACTGCTGAAGTGGGAGCAACTATGCTATCCTAAAGAAGGGGGAGGTTTAGGGATAAAGGTGCTAAAAGAATTCAATGAGGCCTTACTTATCAAATGGGCGATTAAAATTCTTAATGGGGAAGATAAGCTATGGACTGAACTTACTAGAGGAAGCTACGACAACTCGAATAGTGTGTTGAGGAGGTTGTACCCATCCAAACTGTCCACTTTTTCCCATTGGGCTTTCTGAAGGAGGCCTACTAATGATAACGTCATCATCAGCCATATCTAGCTTTAATTAATCATAATCAAGGAATAAATGCTCCTACATGACCGCTAAAGAGATGTGATTCACTACAAATCCATTTTGAGAGAAATACAGTAAAATAGGGGTAAAACTGCAGTTTTAATAGCATATCTCAATTGCAGTACAATCATGAGGTTTCTTGAGAGATTAATTAAGGGTCAAATGATCTTAATTGTCTAACAAGTTGGTTAGAATAGACAGAAAAGAATTCTCGTGCATTTTGAGAATTAAATGACTTCCGAAACCCTAAAAATAGACTCACTTAAATAATTGAGGTTTTGGCTAGGATAAAATTCACCTAAACCCTATAAAATTCATAGAAAAATATTATCTAGGGTTTGGCATCCTTGATTTGGCCATTGGGACTTATCCTGACCTAAAATAGAGCCACAGATAGACTTTTACCTTAATTTAGGTTTTTGCATAAATTACCCAGTCAAACTAAGTCAAAAAAAAAATCTAACTTCACCATTGGTTTCCTTAGGTCAATGTTAGATATGTACCAAAATTTGGACCCAATCTGAGATTATCTTGACCTAGTTTGCAAATTGGTCCTGTCAGAGTCTTTTCTATCACACACATGGCCCTAACTTTTGAATTCCTTACAAATAGGCCCCTATATTATCATCATTATTTACAAAAAGGTCCCTGCACTATTTTTGGAAAGTCCAACCTCCACCATTGAGTTTCAAGCCAGGTTTTCTCGCTCGATTCTCAATCAATCAATCCCAGATTTGAAACGAAGATTCCTTAGGAAATTGCCTTCCAAATGAGCCCATCGAGGGATCCTAAATCTCTCTAGAATCCTCATGTGAATGATTTGAATGAATAGGAATCCTACGCCAACAAGGAGCTCAGAGTTTCCAATCTTGTTTCCAAGCTTGGGACTCCATCTAGAGCCCTATAAAATTACCTTCGTGGCCTTGTGCATTTGGGAGACTCATTTTTAGCCGGAATTACGCCAATTTCTTCCCTCCTCTCTGACCGAAAAGCTCCACAAGCTCTGACGATATCTTCGACCTCCTTCCTCGTCCATTCTTGCAAAACCAGCAGTGGACTCTTCATCCTCAGATTCTTTCGCATGCTGCAATACCAGCGACTGTCCCCTTCCACTTCTTCATTGCCATTCCTTCCCTACCGGAGAGTTTGTCTTCTCCATCGCCGACGTACAAAAATTGGCACAGATCTCCCCCCTTTCACCGATTAGAGTAGTTACTTAGGTTTTATTAGCATCGTAGATTAGTTTTCCCTCTCTATATCCTCATTTCAACCCCCGACTCGACACGCTCACCCTCGTCTTCTCCGCATCCAGCGACCACTCCGGTGAGTCATTTCCACCACTACACCCTCGCGACATCCACCCGCTCAAAACCCCTCTCCTATTTCATCCTCTCGCTCACCCAAACTCACCCCCGAACAACCCACCTTTACACCACCTTCTCTGTCACTGTACACCCTCCACATGCACTCTCACACCATGAAATCACCTCCACTACACTCGCAAGCCCTTGGCAATGCTTATGGACTATTCTAATGTGGTCGAGAGGCTGTGTTGATGGATTTCATGTACACACCACCCTCCATCACCACCGCCATTAATGCCAATGTGTTCTTCATGTTCTAGCCTCACACACCCCAAGTGACACGTCCAGGTGGTGCAGAATCAATACCTGTAGACTCCCAGGTCCCCAATTTGGAGGAAGAGGTGTAGCTACAACTCCAATTCGAGGACACCTTCACAACAGTAGACGCAATGAAGACAAGGAGCAAGGATAGTCCCACATCGTGGGATTTGGAGCAAGCGCAGCAATATAAATTGCAAAAGTGACATGGGCTGTTTGCCTCAAGACCACAGGTGGTGAGGTCCCCATGCACCCTCACGCCTCTCCCGTGACACCTACACATGGGCTTGGTCCGACCCGTATACCTGCCTAAGCTAGGCACACCTTGGTTGTGATGCACGCATACAGCCCTGGTCCAGGGTGCACTCTACTCGAATATCCGATTACCCAGTTGTGCCTGTGAAAAGAGAGAGAAAGGAGATAGAGAGAGTGGGGAAGGGTTGGGTTTAGCTTCAAGAGGGACCCAACACTTAGCCGCACTTGGAGAAGAATCCCCTTTGTGAGAGAGAAGGGAAGAAGAGGCTTAGGAAGAAGAAAGAAGAAGGGAAGAAACAAAGGGGAAGGTACTGTAGAAAATGCATGTTTAAGTCATCTGATGGCTTAAGGCGATGTCTAACTTGGGTAACAGTAGTTGATACTATTGATATATCTGAGTACCTAAGTTTGAACAGTTGATGACACTGTTGCATTATTTAAACTTAATGCATATATGCTTAAATTGAACAATTGGTAATCTAAACCACCATTGTTTTTGCTTGGAGATTCTTTTTGCCATGCATAACTATTGTTAAACTCATGCTTTACATTGATTATCATTTCTGAGTAATTATTATTCATTTCTCGGTATTATTTGGCTTGAATCTTATGCTCAATTACATTTTATTTGCGATTAGCGATTGAATTCCATATTTGCTCCCAGCGAACAACCTCAAACTTCATTTCTTGATATTCGAGTTATAAATTTTATCTGTTTGAGTGCATTTGTCATATACTACAACACATATCTTAAATCTTCGACAAGATCACTTAAACACCTACCCGAGATTGTATGTGGCTACTGCCGCTAAGGAGTGTATGGCAAGCGACTGTTGGTCGGATCAAGGAAGTTGTTGGCAACTGAGTGTGATTGAAAGAGGTAGGGAGGGAACCCGACTATGGGAGGAAAGGCTTAAGTTGATTTCAGACCAAGGCCTGGAGTGGAGGATAGCTATATGTGCGATGCATCTACACGGTGCACTGTGCATATGGTAGAATGGTGGGCAGTGGTAGGGATATGGAGAGTGATCCAATCGACAAAAAAATTTGGCTCTTAAATGTTCCACTCAAGGGGCAAATTTTTCTTTGGCTATGCAGAAGGGAGGGCTTGATTACAAGAGACCTCAGGCACAAGAGGATGAGCGCTGCTTTACATGAATGCCATCTCTGTGGAATGCACACTCACAGCCTGAGCGATGTCTTTTCTTCATGTTTGATTATGTATGTGATCTAGAGAAGAACTTGTCAGGAACCACTCCCTCCATGGGAGTCCATGTGGCGAAGCTTTCTAGTACATGGCAGGCCACAAATCCACATGGCTGTGACTCTATGGTGTCTTTGGAGGGCAAGGAATGGGAGTTTGTTTCAGGAAAGACTAGTGTGCTTTGAGCAAATTGTAAATGAGTGCTGATCCCTCATACGTAGGTGGGGATCTATTTTGTAACTCTCCCTGCTTCATTTCTTGATAAGAATAATAAAATGCCCTCTCGGATTGCTATCGTAGCTCGATAACTTTCCTCTTAGTTTCAAAAAAAAAAAAGGATTGTAGGTGTTTCTAAAAGGGTCATTCCTGGGAGGTGGATGAAACCCTTGGGTAGCATTTATGTCTGCCTGAGTAAATTTAGGGAATTGATTAGCCAAATGGCACTTAATAGTGGCGTGAGGAGTGCTTTGGCAAATGGAGCATTCAGGAAAAGCCTGGACTTGGGAAGTTCATTGCATGAATGTGCCGGGGTTTGACATGAGTCTTTCAAAGTTTTGGTTCAACAATTGGATTTGGAAGGTTAAATTCTGAGTAGCCCTTGCTTTACTAGCTTCTTTTTTCTTTTGCAGGATGGTAGGTTTTCTATCCTAATAGGCTGAGGTCAAGTGGATAGAATTATCATTCAATACTCAAATCATGTCCAGGCCTCATCCTCCATTTTGGTAAGAAAGACTCCAACACAAGCAGCATCCACTATTTGCCTATGCTTATCAGATAATCCAATATAAAACCTCTCTACCAATTGCCATTTAGGCACTTGATGATGGGGGCATAATCGAATTATATCATTGAAGCACTCTCAAGTCTTGTGGAATTGTTCCCCATCTAATTAAGTAAAACCCATGATCTCCCTCCTAAAGTGGTTGGTTTTGCTCATTGGGAAGCATTTGTTCAAGAATTCTCCCATAAAGGTGTTATAATCATTCACCCTTGCATCTAAGGTGTGATACCAATATTTTGTCTTGTTCCTAAGGGAGAAGGGATAGTGGGTCCTCATTAGAGCCTTGTTAGTAAAGTTCTGAAGTTTCACTTTGGAGCAGACCTTGGTGAATTCCTCTAAATGCTGGTAGGAGTCCTCCCTAGTAGTACGATAAAAGGAGGGTAACAAGGATATGGTACTGCTCTTGATCTCATATGGATTATCCCCTATTGGTCGTCTTAATGCTTGAGTAGGTTGGTTGGTTGGAACGAAGTAGTCTCTCAGGGTCCTTTATTGATTTGATCCTTGATCATCCATCTCCTCACTCTTTTCTCTTTGGTGGGCTCTCCTAAGAATTTGCTCAGGTCTGGATCAAGCACTAGACTACCCTCAAGTGAGCTTCTACCAAGCATACAATATCTATCAATCACAATTCAAGTTCTTGCCAATTGACTAAGTGGAACCCCCACTCAACATATCAGTAGAAAAGGGTCAAGGCAATGTCTCTCTGTCCCCATGTAAGTGGTATAAGAGGAAAGTGGCTACTTGGGTTCCTGACCAACTCTGTTTTGATGGGGTTGAGGTTAAATTGGTTGATATAGATGGCCAAACAAGTTATTCAATGCAATTACATGACCTAAGACATTATTCGAGTGCCCTAAGACCTATACCTTGCTTCAATGGTATTCTCAAGAGACCTAGTGAGAAGTTACTCCAAGGATGGAACTAAGGGATGCAAGTAGGGCAAACCATTCATTTGAGGCGATGTGAATGAGGTGCCTTTTAAATACCCTTTTGTTCCTTTAAGGGGCGTCCCCCTCCTTAAAGTCTCAAAACACTTGGTCATAGGATAATATCATCGCCACCAAGTGAAATAAGAGTGTCTACATCGATAAAGAGATTGGTGCCTATAGCTTTAAGGGAACGAGACCTAGTGCGGTGCATAGTATCTGTTCTTAGTGCTAGAAGCGTGGATTACACAGTAAATCAGCTGGTTTTTGAGAAGAATCGCACACAAGTCCCTTTTGATTAGATCAAATGTGATTTATTTTTAATGTCGAATCTGGTTAGTAGTCCCAATTTCGATTAGGCAACCATTGAATTAGGTCAATTCTATCAATTTAGTTGTCTTGAGATTTAAACCCAATGCAATGCATGACAGAAGCTGGATGCAAAGACAAAAAGGTATACCAGACTCCAGCAACTTTCATGCAGATAATGGTTGCAATGCAAATTGAGATCTAACATGCTAGTCAATCACCCATAAATGTGCACACCTAAGGGTATGCAACTCCTAAATAGGCAGCTTGATATTTTTTCCCCTTTTCTTTTAGGGTAGGCAAGCAGAGAACCATAGATAAATCTCCTTAGTCACTAAATAAAGTGGGGACAGACCCTCGAAAATCAGCCTCGAAGCTACAAGGGTCAGAAGACTGAAATGAAATAAATTTTGTGATGAAGGAGAATCCCCTATGAAAGCAAGATCCAGGTCTCCTTCTCTTCATGTCCTTTTTGTGTGTGTGGGCATTGCTCAAGGTCATCATTGTCACTACGCCTATTGTCTCGTCAGATTCCTCACATAGAAAAATAGCAAATAGTTAGATCAATGGCCCCTCAAAATAGATCAGAAATAAAATCTTGTGAACCAATTACATTTGTTACCTCCTCAGCAATGACACCATTTGATTAGGACTCTTTTTGCTTGCAAGATGATGTATCAAAAAAATAATACGTCGTGGCAGTATAAATCTTGTGGTGGAAAAATCCCGAATAGAAATATTTAACAGTCAAAACTAAACACAAAGTTAGGATGTCGTATCCACAGGGTGGAACGGAGTCAATAAGATCACAGATACGTAATATGAATAATCACAGAACTAATAAGTCACAGATGAAAATGATTAAGTAGAAATATTCATCAAATCCCTTGCAACAATCAGTGGATATGTTGCTCTTAATGTAAATCCATAATTTAGGTAAAAGTCAAGGACTATTTACGGAAATTTCAATCAAATTAATAAACATGCGATTAATGCACGTGTAGTGGCTTATCATGTAATTTTCAATTACATGAGTACTAGAGTGCAATTCTGAATCCAAATGTGGTTCAAACTATGAATAATAAGAGCTGAATAAATGGGCGAAAGAAGTGCAATGCTACAATTTCACCACAATTTACTAATTAAGAAAAATAAACATTGGCAATGGCATGGATCGTAATTTTTAATTACACCAAAACTATAGCAAAACAGGGGATTCTTCTCATGCACGCGCAGTCGTGCATAGCGTTGACAGTTGATGGCAACACCATCATGGGTCCTAACTAGCCAGAATTAGTTAGTTTCAAATGATAATGCTCGTAAATGATCATCTAATGGTCACAATTCTATGCTAAATTGATCTGAGAAGAAAATAATAAAATAGGGTTAAGTCTGTTGTTTTAACAACACATTACAAGTGCAGATTAATTGTGGGCTTACTCAAGGGTTAATTAAAGGTCAAATGAACTTTATAGACTAAGAAGTGGCCTCACATTGACTGAATCAGGGTTTCTTGCATTTCAAGGGCGAAAATAGTACTACAAACTCTAATTATCAGCGTCACAAAAATTAAAAGGTTTCTGGTCAGGATAAAGTCAAAATAAACCTCCTAAAAATCATTAAAAAATATTATAAGATGTTTGATACCTTCACTTTAACCATGTGAACCCATATTGACTTATAACAGAGATTTAGATGGGAATTTACCCTAATTTGGGCTCCTGTACAATTTTCCCTGTCAAACGTGGTAAAAACTCAAACCCAAAGTTCACTATTAGATTCCTTGGATCCAAATTAGGTTAACACCAAAATTTGGACCCAATCAGAATCCATCTTAACCTACTTTGCATTTTAGGCCCTAAAAACTCTATTTCTAACATATAGATCCCTAGGTTTTGAGTTTATTACAGAAACCCCCTAACTTTGTCTTGATCGTCACGTTTAGGTCCCTGCCACCATTTTCGTGTGAACACCCAGTGATGAAAGGTGGACATCACATGTCTGAAAATATGACTGTCGTTCTTTGTAGTATAGTCGCGAAATCCACTCGTCAAAAATAATTTCTAAAATATTGAGACTTGAAGTCTCAGTCATTCATCTCTAGGAGTTATTATGGAATTGCAAAATGAACTTGATCTCTTTTCCTCTCTATTGGCTTAAAATCGCACACCGATTTGTAATATTTGGATCAATTTTTTGCCACTTGCAATATTAACCCTAATTACGTGCACATGTGTTAAGTAGATGAAAAACATGAAAGTGTGAGTTTCAGTACGCACGATCCTAGTTATGTGGTGGCTATTTACAAAAAATGTGTTAATAGTTAGATCCTCAACATCCTTAGGTATCGTCATGTTAGTTGCAACAGATAGCAATTAAAAGCATGCAACTTTAATCACACAAAAATATTATAACAAGGGTCATGGTGATTTTCACGCAAAGATATTTATATATAAAAAAAGATTTTCATTGATTGCATCAGGGGTACAGAGTAAAACTAGTGGAAGGCTTGTAGAGGAATGCTTGAAAACATAAACTACTCGCTAGCAGAAAACAACTGCATACATGAATCTATGGGGAGGATTATGCATGCATCATTGGGGGAAAATATGGAGCTACACTACAAGCAGTAATAAAGTAGTAAATCTATGAAGAACTATCTACTTAGCTAGCAAAAATAAGGGCATTCGGAGGTGGGCTCCGATGGCTTTTGATTTGGTTGAGAGGAGAAGGAGGGGCGGCTAAGGTTGCTTAGGTCGACCCTTGGAGAGGTGAGAAGGAGGTGATCCAAGCTTAGCGTGAAGGTGGTTGAGTCAAGGTGGAGGTCATGGAGATGGAGGTATACTACGGTGGTGGTAATGGAAGGTGGAATGGATCCAAGATTGAATGCAGCATGGATGGGTGCAAATGGCCACCCCTTAGGTCTTTTTATACACCTAAGAAAAGCTCTCTAGAGAATTATGGAACTCTCTAGAGAGGGCCTATGGTGGGAGCTCATGAGAGAGGGAGAGGGAGGGTGGAGTGGTTCTTTTAGATCCACAAAATGTGGATCTAAAAGAAGACCCTTCCTTGGTTGCTTAAAATAGCAACCAAGGGTGGTGCACAAGTGGAGAGAGTTCTAGAGAACTCTAGTGAGTGTGTGGGTGCATGAATGTGTGTGTGTGTGTGTGTGTGTGGTCATGTCCTAGGTGGCTAAGTGAGCTAGGTTAGGTCCTAATAGGTTTAGGTTAATGTAGGTCTCAATTAGGGTTGTAAACCCTAATTTGCTAAGGAGAAAATGCAATTAAACTTAACACAAGTTTAATTGAATGAGTGTGAGCCTAATTGAGAGTGAAATAACTCGATTAGGTTGGGCTTAGCTCAATTCGACTCTCACTGAGTCCAATTAGACTTGTGTGGGTTGAGATCTGAGCTTAAGTGGACTCTATGAGTCCAATTGACTAGGCAATGGTAATTGACTATTATCCAAGTCAATTGGGTTTAATGAGAACCTAATTAGGTTCTTAGAAAGGTCTAGAGGTGGTGTACTAGGGTTAGGATACCTTAATTTAGGTTCCCAAGGGGTTGGAATTGGGTTTAGGAACCTAGGAACTCAAGATCTAAGGTTGAATTCCAAAACAGGAGCTGGAGAGCAGTTCCAAACATCCAATAAAGGTATCAAACGACTTATACTCAAAAATCAAAAGCCCAGACTTGTTGTTTGGACATCCAATCAGAGTCAAGAGGGATTCAGGGTTCTATCTTGGGTATTCTACAGAAATTGGATGCCTGACCAAGTGTTTGGACGTCCAATAACACTGTAAACTTGGGTTTGAGGTGTGCAGGTTGTGGCTAAGGGTCTTGGACATCCAATAACTTATGTAGAGATCCAGATAAGGGCTGTAACTAGGGTTTTGAGGCTTCCTAGGCTATGGTGACCTAATCTAAAGGTGGCTAAGGCTTGGAAAGGCTTCTAGGGCTATCCTATGGCTAAGATTGAACCTAAGTTCTTTATAATTTAACTGCTTTAGTTCTATTTAATAGAATAGCATACCTCAACCCTTTACATTATTTGTCTACTACATTTTATTCTAATCCTCCGCTCTAACTCTGATGCAGCACTAGCTTCAGGTCCAGCTCCTGAGCTTCCTATTACCAGTAATTTATATAATGCACTTAATTTGTACCTTATATCATTATTTCATGATTAGCTAAAGGAAAGCAATTAGGATGCAAATAATACTTATGTATGCATGAATTACACTAGCTTATGCTAAGTTCTAGCCTAATTTAGGTCAATTAAAACCTATGATTGCTGTGCAATCATACCCCCATGCCTAAATCTTGCTAATCCCTAGCAAATGCAAGACTAAGTTTTTTATAGAGGGGTACCTAGGGGACCGATTGTTTTTATCAAGGGTATGACTAGAGATTCTTTTCCTTTCTGTGTTCATCCTAAAATTTAGAAATCCAGACAATTGTGAAAGTGCAGCTATGTAGCTTTTGCAATGGATTCGAGTAAAAAACCTGATTTACCTCTAAAGCTTGTACTTGAACCCTAGAAAAATTCTAGCAGGATAGGCAAATTCTTTCCACGGGATATTCAAGATATTCTATGAATTCCACCCTGTCTTTAAGCTTAGGTGGAGATTGTCTAAGGGAAATAGTTGTTTATTTAGTGGCTCACACTCATTTGGTGGTAAATAGAGATTAGTACTACATAATTTAGATTCCCAAATTATTAAGTAACTCAACTCAGAGAAAGATGAGAAAAACTATACTCTCTTTGGTTCCTTTATATTCATTCTCTCTTTCTCTTTTCTTTTCTTGTTTTTTTTTTCTTTTCTTGAGCTCACAATCTCACCAAATTCACACATATATTCCATAATTGGTGGTCTCACATGGCATTAACACTATAATAGAGTTCCAATAGCCTTAACACTAAGTTGGAATTCCTTAGCCAGTACTTGGGTAGTCAAAAATATAGAAAAAAAGTGGGTTATGGCCATATTTGGTGGATTTCAATTTTATTTGGTGGTATTACCTCAATGCAAATGAAATAAACACTAGATACTCATAACTCTTTTTCTATTTTTTCTTCTTCGATATTTTTTTCTTTTTATCTTTCTTTCTATTTTTTTTCCTATTTTTTTCTATTTCCACTTTCTCTATTTTTTTTTCTTTTCATATATAATTTTTTCTAATGCAACACAATCTAGCAACACATTCATGAATTTTATTAAGGAGGCATTATTTGGGATAGATGGCACTCAAGAGGCATTGGGTGGCTTGTTTGGTGGAAGTGCCTACTCACAGCACCTAGAAAGATGGATAGGATTATGTATTTCTAACCTTGACATTAGTACCCTCCTTCAGCCGAGGATTCCATAAAGAATGGTTGTAACCATCCACCTTAGCCCTAGTTTTATGAGAACTCACTCTCCATGTATTTGCCTTGATTGGTGGCTGTCAATATTTCACACAAACTGTATACGTAGGAACCAAGAGCGGAAACTATGCCTATTCTCTGAGTATCATTACCTAATTATCTAGAATTCCAAATTCCTTGCACTAATCTTAGAGCACCAGTACTCTCTATTCCCATCTCATAATATTTTGTGGATTTTTAGAAGAAAATCTACCTAACTCCCAAAGCACAGTCCAAGGGTTCAGGAAAAGAAGCACTGCTTCCTCTCGGCAAACTAAAGACGTTTATTAGTCTTCACCGTGAATCCATTGCAAAGTCTATATTTGGGTGTGAAAATTGTACTGGATTCCAGATTACAGGAATCAACAGGGGATAGGATCGCTAATGCATTCCCTTGATAAAAATACTCTTACTTCATGAATGCACTATGTATATATGCTTGATAAACGCCAGTTTATCATCATTCTTTCACATTAAAACAATCCTAGCTCTTAGGGTTTTGCTTCGCAAATAGGTTTTTGGGTTGCATTTAGTCATAAATTAGGTTAGGCATGCATTGCATTTTTTATTGTCTTTTTAATGCATTTTTGTGAGTGTTAGGGATGAACAGATTAACAGATCCTTAGAATCCTAGCACTTAGGAAGGCAACAGGTAAAGGAGAAGCTCAAACTAGCTGGAACTCAGCTTGATCTAGCTCACTTGGATTAGAGTCAGCTCATCCTAACTCCATTTAGCTCATCTCAACTGAATGGCAGCTCAAGAGAGCTCACTCAGCTTACCCTAGCTTAGGTCAATTCAGATCTAGCTCAACTTAGCTGAGTCAAGCTCATCACATCTCCCATGAGTTCACAAGGAGCCCTAGCTAGCCCATTTAAGTTGACTGGAGTTCACCTTAGATCAAGACCAGCCTGATCCAGCTCCACTCAACTCCAGCCTACTGAAGATGAATTCATTCCAGCTCAGGAAGCTCAAGTCTAGCTCCAGGGGACTCAGCTTAGCTCAACTTAGTTGAGCTAAGCTACCTTAGCTGCCTTAACTAGCTCAATCCTCCTTGGGGGCACTAGACCTAGCTCACCTCAACTCAATTCAACAGAAGCCAGCTCACTTTAACTTGGCTTAGTAGTTAGCAAAGAACTAGCAAGCTAAGCCAGCTAGAGTAGCTCCATGCTAACCTCTTCAGCAGCTGCCAGCTCCATTTTAAGGTCCAAACTTCTCCTCCTCAGCTCCTCTCTTCAAACCCTAGCTCCAATACCTCCTCCTGTACTCCACTACTAGCTTGGCTAGCTTAGCTTAGCTTATCTTAGCTAGGCTCTAGCTCCCTTGGCAACCCACCACCTAAAAACCCTCCTTAGCTAGCTCTACCAACTAAGTCCTACCTAAGCTCACCCAAGCTAACTCCACTCTACTCCTTTTGGTGCCACCACCTTGCCTACCCACTCCACCAAAAGACACCACTAAATGGTGCCAAAACCACCTATAACTACCCTTGTTTTGGCTTCAAAAATTCCCTCCAAAAACCCCCCATCATAACCCTACACCTACCCATATAACCTATCATAGCCACCCACATACCCCTCCTTCTAGAAGCCTACTTGGCGCCACCTAATCCACCATTCTAGAACCCATTTTGGTACCAACTTCAAGGGGTGCCACCACCCATAACCACCACCTAGGTAACCCTTGGGTTGGCACCAATCACCCTTAGCCCTAGGATCCCCAACTACCCCCCATATCCTATCCTAGCCATCCATTCCAAGAGCCACCTATGCCTCCTTCCTACTCTGTATAAACCCATCGCCTAACACCATTTTTCTTCATCCTCCATTTGGTTTAATTCCACATTCACCCACCACAATTCAACGCCAGGGAAGAAGAAGAGAAGAAGATTAAGGGGGCATCCTACTCGCCCTTTTGGTGCCTTCTTCCCCTTCTTTCTTCTCCCTTGTGCCACGCCAAGGAAAAGGAGCACTCCCCTACTAGGAGGATGGCTAGGCAAGGAGAAGCAAGGGTGGTATATGCCCACCCTTAGAGGAGATCATTGGTGGTGGTAGCTTCCACCTTGGTGGACACCATTTTCAAGGAAGGAGAAGGAGGAGCCCTTTTCAAGCCTAGGAGCCACTAAGCTTGGAGCAAGGAGCTTCCCCTCTTCACCAACAATTCAAGAGGATTTGTGTTTTATTTTCTTTGTTGCAATTTTCTAGTAGTAGAAGCATTCATCTACTAGGGCTTTTGTAAAACACTCTCTTTTAATCAAAGTTGCCTTCTTTAATCTTTTTGTTGCATAGTCTTGTAGAATTCTTGTTTAACCTTTTTCACTCCCTCCCCCTAATTACTCTAGGCCTCCACATGCGTAGAGTGAGCTTAGGGAGAGGTTCTACTTGTCACTATAATAGTACTGTAGTTGATTAGTGTAGAGAATTTTCTTGCTATCAACAAACCCGTCTTCTCATTATTTCAAAACCAAAAAAATTATATTTGTAAAACACCAAAAAGAAAGTTGAGATCGATTTTCCAAGCAAGGGATTTGATTTGAAAATAATTTGGCCTCCTTGGATGGCCCTAGATACTCCCCTATCTAAGTTAAATTTTAAAAGCGTATGCAATTTCACGTGTTACAACGACTTTTAAAAACCCTAATTACAAATCATGTGATTTTTCGCATCACTTTTTAGCGTCGTTGTCAGGGAGGCACCGCTTTGCTTTTATCACTTTTCTCTTGCTTGAAGCGGATCTCATCCCCTTCTCTTTCCTTCTATCTCGTGTGTGCAGGAACTACACTAAACAAGCGAGAACTATGGAAAGAACTCAAATCCCTTGTCTTCCCTTGGATTCAGGTTGGTTCCCTTTCTCTTGTCACACCTAAACTAAAAGACTCTCATAATACACTAAACTTGGATTTCAGGACCCTAAACAACTTAATTAACTTGAGTGGTGTATTTTAAAACTCATTCGTTGCTTGTTTGCACCATTAACACCACTCCATTTCAAGTATTGGTGTTTTGCTTTTTTGGATCCAAACTTTTGTTTAGATTTGAAAAATCAATTTTGATTACCACAAACCTCCTAAAATCTTGAAATTTTACATAGAGAATCCAAATCAAGTTGGGAACATATATTCCAAATTTAAGACTAATTTGATTTGTATTTAATTTTGAAAAATTCATGGACTATAGAAGGGTCACACTATCTAATCTTCCTATTTTTTTGTTGTCTGCAAATTTTTAAAATTTTTATACTCATCTAATTTTTGTGAAGTATAGATTTCTGGAATTCTACACATCATATAAAATCACCAAATTTTTTAAAGTCAGTGGTAATACTAAAAAGTCCAAAGTACCCATGGGTATCATTTCTGGACTTTGACCCCAGTATAGATAAAAATTCAAAACAATTATCAAACAAATTCCTAAAATCTTAAAGAAATATTTTCTAGAATCCTTTTTTAATTTTATTCAAGGTTGTGGGGTTTTACGACTTGTTTGGGTCACTACTTAATACAGAAAGCCTAAAAAGATCCATGTGTAGTTAAATTTCTATCTTATGATTAATTGGATTAGGGTTTCTTTTTCATTTGTAGAGACAAACAACCAAAAGGAAACATATCTTCACCCATACAACTTGATTTCGTCTTGTTTGTAGAGTCTCAAACTTGTTTGAAAACTTCAAAAGAAAATCCTAAAAATACACTAAGTTAAATCCAATCCTAAAAGTTAGAAATACAAAAATTATGTGACTTGTTTTTAATTGAAACCACTTTCCAATTCTTGCACACACTATAAAATTTGAAATAACAGGGCAATAACCTAATCAACGCCCTTCACATTCTATGTGCACTATAGTATCCTAGACCTAACTAAAATCCATAGCAACTTGACCCTAAGGTTTCACCAACTTAAGCTTGCTATATAGGTCTCAAGTTTTCTCTAGTTAATACCAATTCTGTCATCTATATCTAGTGTTCAATTTGAGGGGCCATGTCAAACGACCAGGCGTGGGTTTGTACAAGCACGTGGGGATTTTCCTGGGAAATGCTTGGGCCCAAACCTCCCCTTAAGCAACTTGGCTAGATTTGTTGACAGAACGGGTATTCGCTGTTGATTACTTATTTCCTAGGTAGACCAAGTCTTAGTTTAATTTATAGGGAGTCACAATTAAGTTAGGTCTAGAATTTGATTGCTTGTGTGCACACTTCTCACATCTCCATCTCTTCTCCTCCCCTCTCGTTCTTCCATTTTATGCATGGGGCGACGGTCTCAAAATCCGCATTTGGAAGGACCCCCACGCAAAAAGGCTACTTTTTCTATTTTCTTCTTTTAAAAATATGGAAAATCAACAAAGCAGGTCCACTATCCCTTACACTTCCACCTCTAATCCCATCTCTAACCCCACTACTAACCCTAATTCTAACCCTTCAACCCATAACCCCCCCACATTTGACTTCCAACACTTAGAGCCCCCTAATATTGATTTGCCTCAATCACAACATCAAGCCCCCCTGCCTAATCTCTTAACAATGATGGCTGAGCAGATTGCTAAATTAAATGCCAATCAACAAACATTGACTAGGAACATTCAAAACGTAGCTAATCAATGGCCAAACCCACCACCCCGTCAACAGCTTGTTATTCCTCTAAAAGATTTTTTTGATCTGTCTTATTATGAGGAACGACTAGGGGTGGTCATACCAAAGGGGGACTTCGAGATCAAGCCAGCAGTCCTGAACTTGATTAAGCACTTCCATGGCCTTCCTAAGGAAGACCCTTTTAGCCACCTTGAAGAGCTGAATCTTCTTGCACAACCAACTTGTTCTCGAAATGTGCAAGAAGACCTATGGCTGATGCGGCTATTTCCATTATCTCTTAAAGATAAGGCTGCTTATTGGTTCAAAACCATTGGCCAACCCATCACAAGTTGGCCTTAGCTCAAGAGCACCTTCCTCAAGAAATTCTTTCCTATAGGTCATACTAATTCCCTGCGAAGATCTATTACGACCTTTCAACAAAAATCTGGTGAGACTTTCCATGATTCTTGGAAAGATTTTAAGATCTCTTAAAAAGTTGCCTGCACCACGAGATTCCTTTCTGGCAGTTCGTACGGATCTTCTATCATTGATTAGAAGATCAAATCCAACATTTCATCGACGCCTCATGTGGCGACAACTTCTTAAATAAGGATGCTAAGAGTGCCTATGACCTTTTTGAAGAAATGAGTGAAAACTCATTTAATCAAGCTTCCATGAACACATTTTGCAGAACTCCAAACCTGCAGTTCAGTGTTCATGAAGTAAGCACCCAAGCTATCCCTATTACCCAAGATGATCTTCACTTGATCGCCCAAAAACTCGACCAGATGCACATTAACCAAAAGAAGATTGAGGAAAGACTTGCCACATCAACCCAAGCTCCGCACAATCCACATCTAACCCAACCAAACTTTCCACGAAGAGAAAATTTGCACAATCTCAACACTACTCCTGCTGATTATTACCAGTATTCTAAGGTTGCCCATGATTCACTGGGGAATTACAGCTATCCAGATCTTAACCCCACACAAAATATTTCTTCCATCCAGGAGCCATTCTTCCAATTGGAAGAACTACCCAAACTACTCTTGGAATAATCAGGTTCCTCCCCAACCAAATCAATTTAATGGGTATGGATATAATCCGACCTTTCATTTTAGGCCATCCCAACAAGACATCAATGCCCAGATGATGAGAACCCTACAAAACATGAAGATAAAAATGACAGAAGTAACCTGCACCATCAAAAATCTAAATAATCAGATTGGGGTTACTCTCACTGAAAGACCTACAGGACATCTTCCCTCCCAACCCATGCCCAACCCTAATCACCAAAGGAACCAATATCCAGGAAAAAATCCATATTACCCGAATCATCCTCCTACAAATTCACCACTTCAGCAACCTCCCAGGTTTCCACAACCACAGGCGCCCCCACCTCCTCCAAATAATATTCCGACTGCACATGCAGTTATGTTGAGGAGTGGGAAAACTACCACTGATCCCGGGCCTTCACAAAAACCTAGTGAAATCCCCATCCCTATGCAAATTGACTCTCTACCTCCCCATCAAGAAGAAAAAGCAACACAAAATTCTCAAGACACGACTCCTATCCCTTTTCCACAAGCTCTCCACCCCACTTCCAATAGAGAAAAGAAATTTGAGCCCACTGTTGAACGACTACGAAGCTACGCTAACGTGTTCGGTTTTGGAAAACCTGTCGTTGTAGTTCGAAAGCGAAGGATTCGTGTTCAACAAATAAAATTTATACCAAAATTAAAATTCCGGGTCGAACACAGGGAGGCGGACGTTTGATTTAAAAACTTCGCATTTCATTTTTATTTTGTCACGAAGAAATTCAATTTAAACTATCTAAGTATCTACAACAAAATAGAAGAGAGAGAGAGTAAGAGAGAGAGAATACTACACATGGAAATCAAAATGAGATGTAGAATAGACAAGGAATTTATCATAAAAGAGATCGTTCGTTACAACTAGAAAGCATAAAGCGGTTACTCTAGAAAGCAGTAAATCTATATTAGAAAGCAGTAAAAAGAGTAGGGAGAGAGAATCCTCCTCGACGGTCGCTTGGAGGACGAGCCGGACGAGACGACGCCTGAAAGAAGGAGAACGAAGCGGGACGAAGGAGGACGAAGCAGAAGAACGGGAACGAAGCAGCACGCCGTTGTCGTCGCGGGATCCACTTCCGAAGGGGGACGAAAATTTGGACTTTATCTCGCGAGAAGCATCCCGGGTGTGAGACAAGCTTCTCTTGAGCTTCGGAGAGGTAGAGAGGAGAAGGAAGGGATGAAAATTTCGTATGGAGGGGGTCTCCTTTTAGAGTTGCAAGGAGTGGGGGCAAAATGGACATTACATCTTCAAAATAATAAATAAGGGGTCTTTAGTGACGGATAAATCCGTCACTAAAGCCCCGACGTGGCCGTCGCCGCCGCGCCCACACGCGCCCGCTCGGCTGCCCGCGCGCGTAACGCCTACGCACGTCTGCATAGTCTCAGCCGTCCGATCGCGAGATCGGACGGCTTAAATCACGTCCGCGCCCGTTGCGTAGCGCGCCCGCCCGCGTGCGATCGCGCGTTACTCCCGGCGTCCAATCGCACGTCGTCCTGATTGAGCGCGCGCAGCCGTTGGATCTTCATCTGACGCTCGTCCGCGCCCGCTCGCCCGCGCCTTCCACCCCCTCACCGCGGCTCGAACCCGCGACCTCTGCTTCGCCCGCTGCTGCGTCGCCGCTGCGCTACGCGGACGAAATGGTCGCGCGGACGCTTTTAAGCGCGAGCGACCGCAGCCGTTGGATCGAGATCCAACGGCGAAGAGGAGACGGGTACGCGGTCTTCACAAGATGCATGCGGCCGTTTGGGCGGCTGAGATGGCGCCACGTGGCACCATCTTGGCCGTCCATCTTCTGGAAGTTGTAGATGGTGCCACGGATGTCGGATTGACTCGATTTTTGTGTCGTTGGGCTGCGATCGTCGATCCGAATTCATCCGTGCGGTCGGATTTATCATCTGAAGTGAGGATTTACACCATCCTGGCCCTTGATCTTTTAGGGTTCCCGGGTCACTTATCTGATGCTACGGATGCCTGATTAGGGCGATCTTGGAGTCGTTGAACTCTAATAGTCGCCCTGATCACATCCATACGGTTGGATCTTTGATCCGAGGCCCTGATAAAATATTTGCCCTATCCAAGCACATAAAAGGAGATAATTAACCTCCATTTTATTCAAACTATTCTAAATGTAAGATGATGCATGTAATGCAATATTTATATCATGAAATGCAATCCTATGCTTAAGAACATGCAAAAATAGACCTTTTAAGTAGTGTAATTGTGTTTACATCATACCCCCATGCCTATCTTTTGCTAGTCCCTAGCAAAAACTATATGCTATTTATAAAAGAATTAGGTTGGATTATTTGGACCTGAGTCACTTTTAATCATTAAGAAATTGTCTACTTAGGAACTAAACTTTCAAAGACACAACAGTGCCCAGGTATCAGCCAAAATGTAGACCGCCTCAAGCCCTCGTCTTATTCAAAGAAAAATTTCTTTTTCTCTTTTTTATCTTTTCTAATTTTTTTTTTTTTGGATTTTCAAATTTTAGGGTTCAAGAGTGGCTTTCTACGACCATTCAACTCACCCAAGATTTGATGAGAATCCTAAGTTTTAAGCATCTTATTGTGATTGTGATAGACTCGTTGACCGGCAATTAGAACGGACTTCGGATTTCTATGCCTCTAGGTGACCTCAAAAAGAATTCTGCCTAAAGGTGTATCTTTACAACCGGTAGCTTTCTCCCTACTTTTATTTTTTAACGGGGTCAACACAAGGGTGAATCCAGTGTATATCTCCCCGGTTTATTCTACTTCTCCGCTCCTTCCTAAGTGTTTTGGGAATTTTTAGTGCATTTTCTGAGCTGGGTTCTGGACAACCGGTCGATGAGCTGTTACCACCGACAACTTGCCAGCCATACTCGTGCGGCGAAGTGTGGCTTATTTCTTTTTGTTCTTTTCTCCTTTTTGATTTTTTTTTTTAAGTAGGTGGCTTCCCTGGTCTAAGATTTACCTAAATGCAGCAAAAAGAGAAAGGTCCAGTGACTGGGCTCTGGACAACCTACCTATGGGCTGTTACCCACGATAACTTGCCAGCCATATCACCCTAGAAGGTTCATTAGCTATCCAATTTCCGTAAAAATCGCCAAACAACGAGCCAGTGCAAAGAAAGTGTGTAGATGCTTAAGACTCGAAATTCCCTCAAATCAGAGGGTCGGTTGATAAGTCGTGTACTTATCACCCAAACTTATTTATTCCACTTATAATAGAATTAAGATGGCGATGACTCAAAGACAAATCCACATTTTAGTGGATACACAGGCTAATTAAGTCCAAAGACCTGAGGGGTCTTTGTGTTCAGATACTAATGTAGTATTTCCTAAGATTGAAAATTTTCTTAAACCCAAATTCTCTTTCCTAATTCTGAAATTTTTATTTATTTATTTTTTTTATAAAAGAAAATAAACAAATCTACGGAGCTGACGAATGAATTCAGAGATGAATATCCACCCCCCCATGCCTATCTAATGCAATGTCCTCATTGTATTAAAAAGACATAAAACAGAGTGGAAAATTGTAGAAAGCACCTGAATTGCGTGAATATCAGGTCCGCTCCAAGATGAAAACAAAAAAGAACTGTATAAGTGCTGAGTTTAGTGCCTTCAGCTAGGCACACTATACAAAGAAAAGAAATGAGGAATTCACATGTGCAGGTCAGAATTAGAATGAATAGAAGAATCCTCTGACCTGTCAGCAGAGGTCCACAGATGTGGACCAGATTGTGGTGCAGACCCACACCCCATAATCGAGAATATCTTAGGTTCTGGATAAAAATTACCCAAAACCTAAAATCAGAATGTAAGCGGGATCGGGCCTGCGATTTCTGAGGATGCAACCAAAGACCAAAAAGTCGGGTTACAGAAAATTGAAGCTCAAAAGGATAATCGTTGAATGTGTGCTCGAGTTGAACATCCTCGAAACAAATGTCATAAGGGTTCTGATTTGATGGTTTCAGCTTAAAAGGAACCCTTCGACTCAATCTTCCATTTACTCCAAAATTAACTTCCCAAATCAGAACTTCCCCGCTCCTATCCTCCTCATTAAGTGTATCAAATTCCAGGACCTCTTGTATATTCATCACCCCGTCTGAAATCTCCAAGTCTAAATGATGTGGCAGAATCAAAATTGACTTGGGTCTAATTATCTCAGAATTAGAATCATCAATAAGCTTAACAGGGTGTAACTGATAATCAGGGCATTGAATTGATTCTTCCAGAAAATGCGATTCTGGATCCGTAATGTGTGCCCTAATAAGATCAGTTTCCTCAGTAATTGGGCTATCAAATGATCTATAAGATTCCTCAGGCCCAATCGTCTAACAAAAGTCGTGATCTGAAAACTCGCGTGAGACTTCGCAACTTGAATCTTCACCATCAAGATCCGTATCAATGTATGTCCCAAAATCATTTGTCACTTTGCATTCCAAGGAGACATACGTTTCCTCGTAACCTGGCTCAGGGATTTTAGGTGAAGAAATCAGATCATCCTTAATTGGATGTTTTAATTCAATCTGGTCAGCTTCGTAACATATGTCCCCCCCAACAGGTGCCTGAGTGGGTTCTGTCATTGGCTTTCCTGAAGAGAGTTCATCCTGGGAATTATTCCAAGATTGAATCAAAGCAACCACAAATCTCATCCTCAATTTCGCTAATTTCCCAAGTAGAAACTCACCCAGGTTCTTATCCTTAACATCCTGGAGCCAATCCAACAAAGACTTATTTAAATCATCAATCATTTCAATCAGGGGCTCCAATCTCTCAATGCAAGGTATTGGCTAAACTTCTAAAGATTGAATGATATTCCTCAAGTTAGCCAGAACCTTATCTTGAACCTGGTTAACTTGAACCAAATGAGTTGGTTCAGGGTTGGGCGGGTTTGGGCTCAATGCAGGAGAATTAACGAATTGAGATTCGTTATACCCTTCCTGATAATAGGTCATTTCAGATTGTTGAAAAGATGGTGATGACCTAAAGGCAGTGAAATCAGAGGATGGGTAAGGATCAGTGTATCCTTCTTGATTGTAGATCGTATTATGCTGTTCATGAAAGGAAGATGATCTATAATCGATGTAGCTCTGAGAAGGATACAAATCAGAATCAAAGTGTTCAGGGTTAGACCCTAAACACGGGGGTCCGGAATTGTATCCCTAATCCGAATTATCCCAACTAACTGATGGTCGATTACAATACGAGTTGGGATAATCGTCATGTTGAGGATAATTTACAACAGGAGGGAAAGAGCGGGAATGCGTGAAATATGTGGAAGGATTCATGATACACGGGAGGAAGAAAGGTGCCCTGCAATACAAACAATCAAACCTGTCCTTAAATATGTTAGCCTAAAGACCTACAGACTCTCAAAACCCGTCTTGAGATAAAGGAACGATTTGATCTACTTCCATCTGTTGAATCCAACCAGTTAGAAGGAGGGACTGGGGAGAAGGTTCTTCCTTCGGCTTACGCCTCCGGTTCCTAGTGTACCCCCCAGCCGCGATCGTTTGACTCTGCTCCCCTTGCTAGACATCAGATTGAACAGTAGAAACAGACTAATCGAAAATAATCTCGTTCTGGGTTCTGAAGAGCGAGTCCAATCCTTAAGGCCAACGTCTACTTTATTTTATTTAGGGCTAGGTTTGAATGTGCTTTGGAATGTGATGGGCCCTTTAAATGGGTTGTGCCCTTAATGATTGATTGATTTGTGTGTGAGTGCACAACCAGTGATTTTCAAGCAAGATTGTTTTTGATGTGGTGAATTTTAAGATTCAAATCTTGCTTAGTAGCTTTTAGGATTCAACTTTAGGTGTTTTCAATCAAGTTTCGTTGGCACACCAAGTTTTACAAGCACAGGTGAAGTTGTTTTCCTTTAAAGTTTAAAAAGAATGTGGAGTGCCTGGTAAATCCCTAAGAGTTGAACCTAATTGGCAATTACTTGATGAGTTGATTTTATTTGAAGTGGTGCGGCCCAATCAACTCAAATAATTGACCTGTTGCACCACTTAATTAGGCACACAAATGATTACCTAATCTGATTTCTACTCAATTATGTGTTTGGATGTGTGTATCGGCTCCTAAGATTGGATTACCGGTTGAGTTTGAAAATCAGATGAGGTTGTGTACCTCTGTGAGATTTTTTTTTTTTTTTTAATGTGGGGGTTGGAATGAGTATGGATGTCAAACAACAAACAATCTGACCTTAGAGTTTATCAGAACACCTAGGTTGATTGATGTTTGAATTATTATGTGATGAAATGAAATCTAATGGGTGGGAGGTGGGGGGTAACTTACAAAACCTTCCACAGCACCTTACTCCGATCTACCGCTTTTGCCTGTCTCGAAAGAGTACCTGCAATTACAATAAGAAAGGAGAAAAGTGAGGTAAATGATTTGTAAGTTACAAAACGCGAAGAGAAATCAAAGATCGTTGCCTCCCCGGCATCGGTGCCAAAATGTTGAACGATTACGAAGCTAAGCTAACGTGTTCGGTTTTGGAAAACCTGTCGTTGTAGTTCGAAAGCGAAGGATTCGTGTTCAACAAATAAAATTTATACCGAAATTAAAATTCCGGGTCGAACACAGGGAGGCAGACGTTTGATTTAAAAACTTTGCGTTTCGTTTTTACTTTGTCACGAAGAAATTCAATTTAAACTATCTAAGTATCTACAACAAAATAGAAGAGAGAGAGAGTAAGAGAGAGAGAGAGAATACTACACATGGAAATCAAAATGAGATGTAGAATAGACAAGAAATTTATCATAAAAGAGATCGTTCGTTACAACTAGAAAGCATAAAGCGATTACTCTAGAAAGCAGTAAATCTATATTAGAAAGCAGTAAAAAGAGTAGGGAGAGAGAATCCTCCTCGACGGTCGCTTGGAGGACGAGCCGGACGGGACGACGCCTGGACGAAGGAGAACGAAGCGGGACGAAGGAGGACGAAGTCGAAGAACGGGAATGAAGCAGCACGCCGTCGTCGTCGCGGGATCCACTTCCGAAGGGGGACGAAAATTTGGACTTTATCTCGCGAGAAGCATCTCGGGTGTGAGACAAGCTTCTCTAGAGCTTTGGAGAGGTAGAGAGGAGAAGGAAGGGATGAAAATTTCGTATGGAGGGGGTCTCCTTTTATAGTTGCAAGGAGTGGGGGCAAAATGGACATTACATCTTCAAAATAATAAATAAGGGGTCTTTAGTGACGGATAAATCTGTCACTAAAGCCCCGACGTGGCCGTCGCTGCCGCGCCCACGTGCGCCTGCTCAGCTGCCCACGCGCATAACGCCTATGCATGTCTGCGTAGTCTCAGCCGTCCGATCGCGAGATCGGACGGCTTAAATCGCGTCCGCGCCCACTACGTAGCGCGCCCGCCCGCGTGCGATCGCGCGTTACGCCCGGCGTCCAATCGTGCGTCGTCCTGATTGAGCGCGCGCAGCCGTTGGATCTTCATCTGACGCTCGTCCACGCCCGCTCGCCCGCGCCTTCCACCCCCTCACCGCGGCTCGAACCCGCGACCTCTGCTTCGCCCGCTGCTGCGTCGCCGCTGCGCTACGCGGACGAAATGGTCGCGTGGACGCTTTTAAGCGCGAGCGACTGCAGCCGTTGGATCGAGATCCAACGGCGGAGAGGAGACGGGTGCGCGGTCTTCACAAGATGCATGCGGCCGTTTGGGCGGCTGAGATGGCGCCACGTGGCGCGATCTTGGCCGTCCATCTTCTGGAAGTTGTAGATGGTGCCACCGATGTCGGATTGACTCGATTTTTGTGTCGTTGGGCTGTGATCGTCGATCCGAATTCATCCATGCGGTCGGATTTATCATCTGAAGTGTAGATTTACACCATCCTGGCCCTTGATATTATAGGGTTCCCGGGTCACTTATCTGATGCTACGAATGCCTGATTAGGGCGATCTTGGAGTCGTTGAACTCCAATAGTCGCCCTGATCACATCCATACGGTTGGATCTTTGATCCAAGGCCCTGATAAAATATTTGCCCTGTCCAAGCACATAAAAGGAGATAATTAACCTCCATTTTATTCAAACTATTCTAAATGTAAGATGATGCATGTAATGCAATATTTATATCATGAAATGCAATCCTATGCTTAAGAACATGCAAAAATAGACCTTTTAAGTAGTGTAATTGTGTTTACAACACCCACCACAGAAGAACTCATGGATCTATTTGGGCAAGTTCAAATCAATATTCCTCTCCTATATGCCATCAAATATATACCTGTCTATGCTAAATTTTTGAAGGAGATCTGTACTCCTAAAGGCAGACCAAAAATCTAGGATAGATCCATCTTTCGGAGGCAGTAAGCTCTATCATACAGAGCAAGCTACCTCCTAAGATGAAAGATCCAGGGGTGCCATTAATTTCAGTGATTATTGATGATACTACCTTTGATTGCACCCTCCTTGATCTTCGTGCCTTAGTTAATATCATTCCCATGATTTTATTTGAAGAGTTTACGGTCGGTGAATTAAAACCCGTCGAGGTTACCCTATAATTAGCCAACCGATCTACAATTAAACCTCGTGGGAGTCTTAAGGATGTTTTCGTCAAGGTCTAGAATTGTGTCTTCCCTACAGACTTTCTGGTCCTTGGCATTGAGGTACTCGAATCTTTATTGAATGCCCCAATAATCCTTGGATGACCATTTTTGGCCACTGCAAAGGCAAAATGGATATCACCTGCGCAGGCCAAACTATCACTCTAGATATTTTTAGATCCTCCAAGAGATTCCACGATGATAATTTTTTTGAGGACTCAGATATTGAAATTTCGAATATGGTGGAGGAGACAATGTTGATAGATACCCTTACTGACCACAATATTTTTGAGGAATTAGATTCAAAATCTATGGTCAGCGAAATCTGTGATTTGGAGACTTGTCTTAACCAAAAATCCATTCTTGATGAAACCCCTGATCACCCGAACCAGCCCACTCTTCCCTCACCCCACCTTTCCACACTAACTTCACCCAATCCTCACCATCCCTTCCCCGACCCCTTTCCTATGGACCTGCCACCAGACCCACCCGAGTTTAGCATCCTACCTGATTTAAAACCATGGTGTTGAACGGTATTTTTTGCGAATCGCTACGTTTACGTGTTCGATTTTGGAAGACCTGTCGTTGTAGTTCGAAAGCGAAGAATTCGTGTTCAACAAATAAAATTTATATCGAAATTAAAATTATGGGTCAAACACAGGGAGGCGGACGTTTGATTTAAAAACTATGCGTTTCTTTTTATTTGTTACAGAATAATTCAATTTAGAACTATCTAATTATTTACAATAAATAGAAGAGAGAGAGAGTAAGATAGAAAGAGAATATTACACAGAGAAATCAAAATGAGATGTAGAATAAACAAGGAATTTTTCATTGAAGAGATTGTTCATTACAACTAGAAAGCATAAAACAATTACTCTAGAAAACGATAAATTTACTCTAGAAAGCATTAAAAGAATGGAGGGAGAAATGTCCTCCTCGACGATTGCTTGGAGGACGAGTAGATTAATCTAGAAAGCAGTAAATCTATACTAGAAAGCGGTAAAAAGAATAGGGAGAGAGAAATCCTCCTTGACGGTTGCTTGGAGGACGAGCCGGACGGGACGACGCCTGGACGAAGGAGAACAAAGTAGGACGAAGGAGGACGAAGCAGAAGAACGGGAACGAAAGAGCACGCCGTCGTCGTCGCGGGATCCACTTCCGAAGGGGAATGAAAATTGGACTTTATCTCGCGAGAAGCATCCCGGGTGTGGGACAAGCTTCTCTTGAGCTTTGGAGGGGTAGAGAAGAGAAAGAAGGGATGAGAATTTCGTATGGAGGGGGTCTTCTTTTATAGTTGCAAGGAGTGGGGGCAAAATGGACATTACAACTTCAAAACAATAAATAAGGGGTCTTTAGTGATGGATAAAATCGTCGCTAAAGCCCCCAACGTGGGCGTAGCCTCCACGCCCACGCGCACCCGCTCGGCTGCCCGTGCGCGTAACGCCTACGCACGTTCGCGAAGTCTCAGCCATCCGATCTCGCGACGCAACTTCGCCCACTGCGCTGCGCGCTCGCCTGCGTGAGATCGCGCGTTACGCGCCGGCATCCAATCACGCGTCGTCCTAATTGTGCGGTCGATCGGAGGTGCGCCACCGCTCCAATTTCAGCATGGCAAGGCTCGAACGCGCGTCCCCGCTTCGCGTTAGAGCGCTCGACCAACGTGCTGGGGTCGCATTTATGTCGAACGCCTGACTTCAGCGCGGGCGCGTCGCAGCTGTTGGATCTTAATCCAATGGTGGGGAAAGGCGGATGCGGAGACTGCTGAGATTGCGTGCGGCCGTTTGGGCGGCCAAGATGGTGGCACGTGGTGCCATCTTGGCCGTCCATCTTCTGGAAGTTGTAGATGGTGCCACGGATGTCGGATTGACTCGATTTTTGTGTCGTTGGGCTGCGATCGTCGATCCGAATTCATCCGTGCGGTCGGATTTGTCATCTGAAGTGTGGATTTACACCATACTGGTGCTTGATCTTCTAGGGTTCCCGGGTCACTATCTGATGCTACGGATGCCTGATTAGGGCGATCTTGGAGTCGTTGAACTCCAATCGTCGCGCTGATCACATCGATATGGTTGGATCTTTGATCCGAGGCCCCGATTAAATGTTTGCCCTGTCCAAGCACATAAAAGGAGACAAGTAACCTCCATTTTATTTAAACTACTCTAAATGCAAGGATGATGCATGTTATGCAATATTTATATCATGAAATGCAATCCTATGCTTAAGAACATGCAAAAATAGACATTTTAAGTAGTGTAATTGTGTTTACATCATACCCCCATGCCTATCTTTTGCTAGTCCCTAGAAAAAACTATATATTATTTATAAAAGAATTAGGTTGGATTATTTGGACCTGAGTCACTTTCAATCATTAAGAAATTATCTACTTAGGAACTGAACTTTCAAAGCCACAACAGCGCCCGGGTATCAGCCAAAATGTAGACCGCCTCAAGCCCTCGCCTTATTCAAAGAGAAATTTCTTTTTCTCTTTTTACTCTTTTCTAATTTTTTTGGATTTTCAAATTTTCAAGTTTAAGAGTGGCTTTCTACGGCCATTCAACTTACCCAAGATTTGATGAGAACCCTAAGCTTTAAGCATCTTATTGTGATTTGTGATAGACTCGTTGACCGGCAATTAAGACAGACTTCGGATTTCTACGCCTCTAGGTGACCTCAAAAAAATTCTGCCTAAAGGTGTATATTTACAACCGGTAGCTTTCTCCCTACTTTTATATTTTTTTTACGGGGTCAACACAAGGGTGAATCTAGTGTATATCTCCCCGATTTATTCTACTTCTCCGCTTCTTCCTAAGTGTTTTGGGAATTTTTAGTGCGTTTTCTGAGCTGGGTTCTAGACAACTAGTCGATGAGCTGTTACCACCGACAACTTGCTAGCCATACTCGTGTGGGGAAGTGTGGCTTATTTCTTTTTATTCTTTTCTCCTTTTTTTTTTGATTTTTTTTTTTTTTAAATAGGTGGCTTCCCTGGTCTAAGATTTACCTAAGGGCAGGAAAAAGAGAAAGGTCTAGTGACTGGGCTCTGGACAACCTACCTATGGGCTGTTACCCACGATAACTTTCCAGCCATATCACCCTAAAAGGTTCATTAGCTATCCAATTTTCGTAAAAATCGTCGAACAACAAGTCAGTGCAAAGAAAGTGTGTAGATGCTTAAGACTCAAAATTCCCTCAAATCAGAGGGCAGGTTGATAAGTAGTGTACTTATCCCCAAACTTATTTATTCCAATTATGAAAGAATTAAGATGGCGAGAACTCAAAAGACAAATCCACATTTTAGTGGATACACAGGCTGATTAAGTCTAAAGACCTGAAGGGTCTTTGTGTTCAAATCATAATGTAGTATTTCCTAAGCTTGAAAATTTTCTTAAACCCAAATTCTCTTTCCTAATTCTGAATTTTTTTTTCCTTTTTTATAAAAGAAAATAAACAAATCTATGGAGCTGACGAATGAATTCAGAGATGAATATCCACCCCCCCATGCCTATCTAATGCAATGTCCTCATTGTATTAAAAAGACATAAAACAGAGTGGAAAAGTGAAGAAAGCACCTGAATTGCGTGAATGTCAGGTCTGCTCCGAGATGAAAAATTAAAAAGAACTGTATAAATGTTGAGTTTAGTGCCTTCAGCTAGGCACACTATACAAAGAAAAGAAATGAAGAATTCACATGTGCAGGTCAAAATTAGAATGAACAGAAGAATCCTCTGACCTGTCAGCAGAGGTCCACAGTTGTGGACCAGATTGTGGTGCAGACCCACACCCCATAATCGAGAATATCTTAGGTTCTGGATAAAAATTACCCAAAACCTAAAATCAGAATGTAAGCGGGATCGGGCATGCGATTTCTGAGGATGCAACCCAAGACCAAAAAGTCGGGTTACAGAAAATTGAAGCTCAAAAGGATAATCGTTGAATGTGTGCTCGAGTTGAACATCCTCGAAACAAATGTCCTAAGGGTTCTGATTTGATGGTTTCAGCTTAAAAGGAACCCTTCGACTCAATCTTCCATTTCCTCCAGAATTAACTTCCCAAATCAAAACTTCCCAGCTCCTATCCTCCTCATTTAGCATATCAAATTCCAGGACCTCTTGTATATTCATCACCCCATCTGAAATCTCCAAGTCTAAATGATGTGGCAGAATCAAAATTAACTTGGGTCTAATTATCTCAGAATTAGAATCATCAATAAGCTCAATAGGGTGTAACTGATAATCAGGGCATTGAATTGATTCCACTAGAAAATGTGATTCTGGATCCGTAATGCGTGCCCCAATAAGATCAGTGTTCTCAGTTATTGGGCTATCAATTGATCTATCAGATTCCTCATGCCCAATCGTCTCACAGAAATCATGTTCAGAAAACTTGCGTGAGACTTCGCAACTTGAATCTTCACCTCCAGGATCCGTATCAATGTATGTCCCAAAATCATTTGTCACTTTGTGTTCCAAGGAGACATACGTTTCCTCGTAACCCGGCTTAGGGATCTTAGGTGAAGAAATCAGATCATCCTTAATTGGTTGTTTTAATTCAATCTGGTCAGCCTCGAAACATGTGTCCCCCCCAACAGGTGCCTGAGCGGGTTCTGTCATTGGCTTTCCTGAAGAGAGTTCATCCTGGGAATTATTCCAAGATTGAATCAAAGCAACCACGAATCTCATCCTCAATTTCACTAATTTCCCTAGTAGAAACTCACCCGGGTTCTTATCCTTAACATCCTGGAGCCAATCCAACAAAGACTTGTTTAAATCATCAATCATTTCAATCAGGGGCTCCAATCTCTCAATGCAAGGTATTGGCTAAACTTCTAAAGATTGAATGATATTCCTCAAGTTAGCCAGAACCTTATCTTGAACCTGGTTAACTTGAACCAAATGAGTTGGTTCAGGGTTGGGCGGGTTTGGGCTCAATGCAGGAGAATTAACGAATTGAGATTCGTTATACCCTTCTTGATAATAGGTCATTTCAGATTGTTGAAAAGATGGTGATGACCTAAAGGCAGTGAAATCAGAGGATGGGTAAGGATTAGTGTATCCTTCTTGATTGTAGATCGTATTATGCTGTTCATGAAAGGAAGATGATCTATAATCGATGTAGCTCTGAGAAGGATACAAATCAGAATCAAAGTGTTCAGGGTTAGACCCTAAACACGGGGGTCCGGAATTGTATCCCCAATTCGAATTATCCCAACTAACTGATGGTCGATTACAATACGAGTTGGGATAATCGTCATGTTGAGGATAATTTACAACAGGAGGGAAAGAGCGGGAATGCGTGAAATATGTGGAAGGATTCATGATACACGGGAGGAAGAAAGGTGCCCTGCAATACAAACAATCAAACCTGTCCTTAAATAGGTTAGCCTAAAGACCTACAGACTCTCAAAACCCACCTTGAGATAAAGGAACGATTTGATCTACTTCCGTCTGTTCAATCCAACCAGTTAGAAGGAGGGACTGGGGAGAAGGTTCTTCCTTCGGCTTGCGCCTCCGGTTCCTAGTGTACCCCCCAGCCGCGATCGTTTGACTCTGCTCCCCTAGCTAGACATCAGATTGAACAATAGAAATAGACTAATCGAAAATAATCTCGTTCTGGGTTCTGAAGAGCGAGTCCAATCCTTAAGGCCAACGTCTACTCTGTTTTATTTAGGGCTAGGTTTGAATGTGCTTTGGAATGTGATGGGCCCTTTAAATGGGTTGTGCCCTCAATGATTGATTGATTCGTGTGTGAGTGCACAACCAGTGGTTTTCAAGCAAGATTGTTTTTGATGTGGTGAATTTTAAGGTTCAAATCTTGCTCAGTAGCTTTTAGGATTCAACTTTAGGTGTTTTCAATCAAGTTTCATTAGCACACCAGGTTTTGCAAGCACAGGTGAAGATGTTTTCCATTAAAGTTTAAAAAGAATGTGGAGTGCCTGGTAAATCCCTAAGAGTTGAACCTAATTGTCAACTACTTGATGAGTTGATTTTATTTGAAGTGGTGCGGCGTAATCAACTCAAACAATTGGCCTGTTGCACCACTTAATTAGGCACACAAATGATTACCTAATCTGATTTCTACTCAATTATGTGTTTGGATGTGTGTACCAACTCCTAAGATTGGTTTACCGGTTGAGTTTGAAAATCAGATGAGGTTGTGTACCTCTGCGAGATTTTTTTTTTTCTTTTTAATGTGGGGGTTGGGGTGAGTATGGGTGTCAAACAACAATCTAACCTTAGAGTTTATAAAAACACCTAGGTTGATTGATGTTTGAGTTATTATGTGATGAAATGAAATCTAGTGGATGGGAGGTGGGGGGTAACTCACAAAACCTTCTGCAGCACTTTACTCCAATCTACCGCTTTTGCCTGTCTCGAAAGAGTACCTGCAATTACAATAAGAAAGGAGAAAAGTAAGGTAAATGATTTGTAAGTTACAAAATGCGAACAGAAATCAAAGATCGTTGCCTCCCCGGCAACGACGCCAAAATGTTGAACGGTATTTTTCGCGAATCGCTATGCTTACGTGTTCGATTTTGGAAAACCTGTCGTTGTAGTTCGAAAGTGAAGAATTCGTGTTCAACAAAAAAATTTATACCAAAATTAAAATTCCAGGTCGAACACAGGGAGGCGGACGTTTGATTTAAAAACTATGCGTTTCTTTTTATTTGTTACAGAATAATTCAATTTAGAACTATCTAATTATTTACAATAAATAGAAGAGAGAGAGACTAAGATAGAAAGAGACTATTACACAGAGAAATCAAAATGAGATGTAGAATAAACAAGGAATTTTTCGTTGAAGAGATTGTTCATTACAACTAGAAAGCATAAAACAATTACTCTAGAAAATGATAAATTTACTCTAGAAAGCATTAAAAGAATGGAGGGAGAAATGTCCTCCTCGACGATTGCTTGGAGGACGAGTAGATTAATCTTGAAAGCAGTAAATCTATACTAGAAAGCGGTAAAAAGAATAGGGAGAGAGAAATCCTCCTAGATGGTTGCTTGGAGGACGAGCCGGACGGGACGACGCCTGGATGAAGGAGAACGAAGCAGGACGAAGGAGGACGAAGCAGAAGAACAGGAACGAAAGAGCACGCCATCATCGTCGTGGGATCCACTTCCAAAGGGGAACGAAAATTGGACTTTATCTCGCGATAAGCATCCCAGGTGTGGGACAAGCTTCTCTTGAGCTTTGGAGGGGTAGAGAAGAGAAAGAAGGGATGAGAATTTCGTATGGAGGGGGTCTCCTTTTATAGTTGCAAGGAGTGGGGGCAAAATGGACATTACAACTTCAAAACAATAAATAAGGGGTCTTCAGTGACTGATAAAACCATCGCTAAAGCCCCCAACATGGGCGTAGCCTCCGCACCCACGCGTGCCCGCTCGGCTGCCCGTGCGCGTAACGCCTACGCACGTCCGCGAAGTCTCAGTCTTCTGATCGCGAGATCGGACAGCTTAAGACGTAACTTCGCCCACTGCGCTGCACGCTCGCCCGCGTGTGATCGCGCGTTACGAGCGGGCGTCCAATCGCACGTCGTCCTGATTTAGCGCGTGCGGCCGTTGGATCGCGATCGTGGGTCGATCAGAGGCACGCCACCGCTCCAATTTCAGCGTGGCGAGGCTCGAACGCGCGTCCCCGCTTCGCGTTAGAGCACTCGACCAACGTGCTGGGGTCGTGTTTATGTCGAGCGCCTGACTTCAGCGCGGGCGCATCGCAGCCGTTGGATCTTAATCCAACAGCGGGGAAAGAGGATGCGGAGACTGCTGAGATTGCGTGTGGCCGTTTGGGCGGTCGAGATGGCGCCACGTGGCACCATCTTGGTCGTCCATCTTCTGGAAGTTGTAGATGGTGCCACGGATGTCGGATTGACTCGATTTTTGTGTCGTTGGGCTGCGATCGTCGATCCGAATTCATCCGTGTGGTTGGATTTGTCATCTGAAGTATGGATTTACAATATCCTGGCCCTTGATCTTCTAGGGTTCCCGGGTCACTATCTGATGCTACGGATGCCTGATTATGGCGATCTTGGAGTCGTTGAACTCCAATCGTCGCCCTGATCACATCCATACTGTTGGATCTTTGATTCGAGGCATCGATTAAATGTTTGCCCTGTCCAAGCACATAAAAGGAGACAATTAACCTCCATTTTATTCAAACTACTCTAAATGCAAGGATGATGCATGTTATGCAATATTTATATCATGAAATGCAATCCTATGCTTAAGAACATGCAAAAATAGACATTTTAAGTAGTGTAATTGTGTTTACATCACATGGCCAGACTCAGGCTACATTTATCATTTTCCATCCAACTTTGATCCTAATATTTCTTCTAATCAATTTTCTAGGGATCTAGAAGAAGACACATTTTATGCAGGCATCCAACTGTCTAATTATTTACATGATTTTCCATCTTCCGTGCATACCTTCACACCCGATTGAATGGCGTAAAAGATAGCACTGGATGGGAGGTAACTGATCATTTTTCCTGCTTTCCTTTTTTTCTTTTCCCTAGGTTTTGACTATCCTAAATCCGATCGCCTTTTACTACGGTAATCCCTCTTTCCCTCCTATTGCATGAGGGCATTGCAATTTTAAGCATGGGGGGGTGTTTTTAAAATTTTGATGATCGAGATAGGATTTTCAAAACCTAAAAACCTGCATTTTTTTAGTCATCTTTATTTTCTGGCATGCATACACAAAAATATATAATATTGAAAACTTTTTGAGGAAAAAATTTTGAAATCTGGACTAAGGTTGAAAAAAATCACTTTTGGTGCAATGGGATTTAATCTTTAACAAACTAGGGATGACGATATGGATCTGATCATTAGAATCTCAGGGTTTATTTTTAGACTAGATCAAATATCCTTCTCCAAAATTCCACCTAAACTCATGATAGCTCAGGTGACTTGATCCTCTTTTGTAATATGGAAAGTATCTAGCTTAGTTTCCGATTCAAAAACTTGCATTTCTTGCAGAACTTCCTGTGTCAAATTTCACACACAAGCCAACACCTAAAAATCACTAAAAATTAGAAAAAAATCCCCGCTTGTTTGGACGTAGTAAAAAGTTTGAAGCAGATCATTGGTTTGAGTTCCCATTGCCGAGAAAGAGGAAAATGGCTCCTTTGAGGAAGCGATGTCAGCATGTTACTGCCTCAGCACTGCTCCATATCTATATTTCATATCTTATACAGAGCATTATAGTGCATTTTAGTAGCTCAAGTGTCTTGGACGGTGCTCTACCTATAGTGTCAGAGCAAGAACTTGAGTTTGCTTGGAGCGCCCCTTTACACCGCATTGTGTCTTGGGCTTGTGAGCTCCTACGTGGTGTCATGGATAGTGTTATCCCGAAGTAATGGCACCAGAGCCCCCTTAAGGATTGGTGACGGGAATGATGATCTCGACACATCTGTTGTAAGACTAACCTAGAAATAAGCATGGGAGACAAAAAAAAAGAAAAAAAAGTTTTAAACCAAAAACATGCCCATATAAATGTTGGCTTTTTACAAGCATGGACACAAGGTTTTAAGGGTGCGAATCAGATTCAATAGCCAGAAAAATCCAAAAAACAAAAATTTCAAGTCATCTGAATTAACAGTTAATCTATGAATTTTGTCTAATTTTTGGATCCAAAACCAAATTTTGATGTTTATCTTTAACAAATCCCGTACCTCCTGCGTTTAAACCAACCAAGGTCCTATAATCTCTTTTTCCTCAAAAGTCGAAGAAATTAGATTTCCCAAAAATTCCATTTTGTAAAAATTAATGTTTTGCTAAGAGACTAGCAAAAGATAAGCATGGGGATGTGATAAATGCCAGTTTATCATCATTCTTTCACATTAAAACAATCCTAGCTGTTAGGGTTTTGCTTCGCAAATGGGTTTTTGGGTTTCATTTAGTCATAAATTAGGTTTGGCATGCATTTCAATTTTTTTTATCTTTTTAATGCATATTTGTGAGTGTTAGGGATGAACTGATTGACAGATCCTTAGAAACCTAGCACTTAGGAAGGAAACAGGTGAAGGAGGAGCTCAAACTAGTTGGAACTCAGCTTGATCCAGCTCACCATAGCTGGAATCCAGCTAACTTGAACTAGGGTCAGCTCATTCTAACTCCATTCAGCTCATCTCAGCTGAATGATAGCTTACGAGAGCTCATCTCAGCTCACCCTAGCTCAGGTCAACTCAGATCCAGCTCAACTTAGATGAGTCTAGATCATCTCATCTCCCATGAGTTCACAGGGAGCTCTAGCTAGCTCATTTGAGTTGACTGGAGTTCACCTCAACATAGGACCAGCCTGATCCAGCTCCACTCAACTCCAGCCAGCTGAAGATGAACTCATTCCAGCTCAGGAAGCTCAAGTCCAGCTCCTGGGGACTCAGCTTAGCTCAACTTAGTTGAGCTATGCTACCTTAGCTACCTCAACCATGTCAATCCTCCCCAGGAGCACCAGACCCAGCTCACCTTAGCTCAATTCAGTAGAAGCCAGCTCACTTTAGCTTGGCTTAGTGGCTAGCAAAGAACTAGCAAATAAAGACAGGTAGAGTAGCTCCATGCTAGCCTCTTCAGGAGCTGCCAGCTCCATTTCAAGCTCCAGACTTCTCCTCAGCTCCTCTCTTTAAACCCTAGCTCTGATACCTCCTCCTCTACTCCACTACTAGCTAAGATAGCTTAGCTTAGCTTATCCTACTTAGGCTCTAGCTCCCTTGGCAACCCACCACCTTAAAACCCTCCTTAGCAAGCTCTACCAACTAACTCCTACCTAAGCTCACCTAAGCTAGCTCCACTCTAGTCCTCTTGGTGCCACCACCTAGCCTACCCACTACCACAAAAAGACACCACTAAATGGTGCCAAAACCACCTATAACTACCATTGCTTTGTTACCAAAAATTCCCTCCAAAAATCCCCCCATCCTAACCCTACACCTACCCATATAACCTATCATAGCCACCCACCTACCCCTCCTTCTAGGACCCTACTTGGCACCACCTATGCCCCCCTTCTATAACCCATTTTGGTGCCAACTTCAAGGGGTGCCACCACCCATAACCACCACCTAGGTAACCCTTTGGTTGGCACCAATCACCCTTAGCCCGAGGATCCCCAACTATCCCCCATATCTTATCCTAGCCATCCATTCCAAGAGCCACCTATGCCCCCTTCCTACTCTATATAAACCCATCACCTACCACCATTTTTCTTCACCCTCCCATTATTTTAATTCCAAATTACACCCACCATAATTCAAAGCCAAGGAAGAAGAAGAAGAGAAGAAGATTAAGGGGGCATCCTACTCACCCTTTTGGTGCCTTCTTCCCCTTCTTTCTTCTCCCTTGTGTGATGCCAAGGAGGAGGAGCACTCCATCACTAGGAGGATGGCTAGGCAAGGAGGAGCAAGGGTGGCACATGCCCACCATTAGAGGAGATTATTGGAGGTGGTAGCTTCCACCTTGGAGGACACCATTTTCAAGGAACGAGAAGGAGGAGCTCTTTTCAAGCCTAGGAGCCACTAAGCTTGGAGTAAGGAGCTTCCCCTCTTCACCAAAAATTCAGGAGGATTTGTATTTTATTTTCTTTCTTGCAATTATCTAGAGTAGAAGCATTCATCTACTAGGGTTTTTTGTAAAACACTCTCTCTTTTAATCAAAGTTGCCTTCTTTAATCTTTTTGTTGCATAGTCTTGTAGAATTCTTGTTTAACCTTTTTCACTCCCTCCCCCTAGTTACTCTAGGCCTCCACGTGCGTAGAGTGAGCTTAGGGAGAGGTTCTACTTGTCACTATACTAGTACTATAGTGGATTAGTATAGAGAATTTTCTTGCTATCAACAAACCCGTCTTGTTCTCGTTATTTCAAAACCAAAAAAATTATATTTATAAAACACCAAAAAGAAAGTTGAGATCGATTTTCCAAGCAAGGGATTTGATTTGCAAATAATTTGGCCTCCTTGGATGGCCCTAGATACTCCCCTATCTAGGTTAAATTTTAAAAGCGTATGCAATTTCATGTGTTACAACAACTTTAAAAACCCTAATTATAAATCACATGATTTTTCGCATCAATGCTATAAACAAGTAACCTCTTTCATTGTACTTCATAAATTCCCTTATCGAGTTACATTCAGCTGGGTTCTAAATTTAGAACAAAAAGGTGAGTGAATGAGTCGGAAATGACTGTTGCTGACGATTTCTAGCATGAACGTGGGCATTGGAGGTGGAGTTGGTTGTTCATATATTTAGGATCCTAAAGTACATTTAACATGCTACTTATAGGTTTTCTAAGTGTTGGCACAAAAACTGTTCAATTTTGTTGTATATCTACCCCCTCATGCCTAAGTTCTTACATGTCCTCATGCATGTATATAAAAGAAAATAAATACAATAGGGAGTAAGTGGGTAGAGATCACCTGGAATTGCTCCTGAATTTTAACGTTCAGCACCGGCCAACCTGACAGCATGCAATATGTGATGGGAAAACCATCATGAGCCATAACTAGCTCAATTTGATATGATAAGGTCAATAAAAGCTCATACATATCAATTGGAAGGTCTCTTGGAAAGGGTGAGTTGTTTTGAGAAGAGAAGGAAAAAAGGTTATTTCTATAATTTTACTAGTAATCCACAAAAAATAGAATAACCACGGGTTATTTCAGGGGTTTACTAAAGGTCAAATGTGCTTTAGAGTCTAACAAGAGGGTCCATGCAGAACAAAATGGATTTTTCACGCACTTCAAGAATTAAATGACATTTGAAATCCTAAAAATGAACCCACTTAATTAACTAAGGTGCCGATCAACATAAAATTCACCTAAACCCTTTAAAATTCATAGTAAAATATACCCTTGGGTTTGGTACCTTCAATTTGATCATCAGAACATGTAACCTAAAGTAGAGTCATAGACGGAATATTGGCCAAATTTGTGTAACTGTGCAATTTACCCAGTCAAACTTAGTCAAAACCTAAAGCTGGCTTCACCATCAAATTTCTTGGGTCAAAATTAGGTTTGTACCAAAATTTGGACCCAATCAGAGATCGTTTTGACCTTGTTTGCATTTCAATCCTATCTGATTCTTTCCATTGCACAAGTGCCCCTAATTTTTGAAATTCATTACAAATAGGTCCCTATCTTTGTTAACTTCTTTGCCAAAAGGTCCCCTCCACCTCCATCAATGCAGAAGTCCTATTCCTACAACTCCGATGACCTTCAATAAGGGATCTCTCCCTGATTTCATGCTCAATCTCTTCCAAATTTGGAAGGAAGATTCCTAAGAGATTTCTCTATGATCTGAACCTACTCGTGGGCTCCAACTCTTTCTTAATATCTCATGCAAACACAAGAGAGATGTGGGTTTCCTACTCCGGCAAACTTACCAAGTTCAGAAGCTTGGTTTCCAAGCTTCAAGCACCCCCTAAGACCTATTTAAAGACCCTTGAGGACAAACCATCCTCTCTAAGCTCGTTTTTGGCCTGGAATACCCCTCCTTCCTACCTCTTCTCCAGTCGAAAAGCTCCACGACGTCCGGTGACTCCCTCCAACTTCATTCTTCATCCCTTCGCAATACTAGCATCTGGATCTTCTTCCCTGTCATCTTTCTCGTCTCAACATACCAGCGAGATGACTCCTAACCCTGTTGATCGCACGGGTTTTGTGTGTTTGAAATTGGGGTTATGAGTAACCCATCGTCGTAGTTGCAAAACTCATGACCAAGTATAATTTATACCGAAACTACAAGGGAGTCTCGAGTCGAACACAGGGAGGTGATGTTTACTTTGTATGAAAATTGTGCTATGATTTGTTTCTTTTTGGTGTTTGGGGTTTTGTTTTTTTCTTTTTGAAATAAAAAGACAAGAAACCACAAGAGAGAGTTAGAATCAAATATGATATATTGCATGAATATCTATTACAATAATCTACGAAAGCTAAAAAGAGAGGGAGGTGAAAAGAAATCTCCCGAATCAACTGTTCGGTGAGACAACGACACCTGGCGGAAGCTCAGATGAAGGAGGTGATGAGTGGGACGACAGAGGTGAGATGTAGGAGGACATCGGGTAGGGGAAAGCTTCAGCGTGGCTCTAGAATGGAGGTGAGAAGGCAGAGTTGATCTGCTACCAGAATGGAGGTGGGAGGACAGCTCCAAGAAGACCTATGAATGGGGATGGGAAGTTGGAGGAGTATTTGGTGGGACAGTGACTCGTTACACTAATAGGTGCCTTGAGAGTAAGCTCTAACAGAGCGTTGGTAGGCTTGCTAGAGCTTGGGAGTTGGTGCAAGTAGAGTAGGTAGAGATGGTTTTGCAAGGGGGGTGTGTAGGCCTTTATATAGTGGATGGGAAGAAGAGAATCCCATGCACAAGGCTTCAACGACAACTACAAGTGTCACTAAAGGCTGCTTAAGCTATCATTGAAGATTCGTGCCTCTTCATTGCCTTGGCTTGCACATGCACTGCATAGGCCATTTAGTGACAGGTGTAAGTGCCATTAAAGGCTGCCTTTTATCGCTGTAGATCCCACACCCACCGCTCACGCTCGTAGCTATTTTCGCTCGATAAGATCTCCAGCCATTCATCTTCGATCATGCAGTGTGCATGTAGAGCGCGGCTCTTTGAAATTTAAATCGCACACCCTGCATTCTCAGATGTCGAATGCACCTCCTAGATGTCTTATCTGTGTGCTCCAGATGCTGCATTCTTGAGGTGCATCGGCGGCCACCCACAACATCTGAGCTCATCTGTTCGTCCACGTAGCTTCTTCCTTCGTCGCTCGATCTTCCATCGATGGTTTAATTTCCCTCCTGCATGCACTTCAGCGGATAAAATCCACACGTGGGGCTTCGAACACATGGCCATGTTTGTGAGCTGAGGCATAAACCGCAATGCTGAGGATCGTAATGTACTCTACTTAAGAATTAAGCTTCCATGCACACGATTGTTGGATGAAGATCCAATGATCGAGTTGACTCCTCGCTTGATCTACGTGAGGCTAGGTGAGATGAGATGCTTCTTCAGCCATGGAGCACACATCTCAGCCATTGGATTGAGATCCAACGGCTAGGATCTGATCTTGCAGTGGGCTTAGGGACGCCTTGGCTTTGGTGGGACGGCCTGGATGGCACCACGTGCACCATCTAGGCCGTTCATCTTCTTGCGGAGGGTGCTCCAGAGCTCTGATCGGGGTGATTCTCACGTTGACGGACTGTGATCGTTGCTCTGAATCCATCCATACAGTTAGATTCTTCATTCGAAGCCCATAAAGATGTTGCACTACCTCCTGACCATGTAAAATGATGGAATTAATGCACATAGTATACAACTATCCTAAATGCAATGCAATGCAATGGATGTTTGTACAATATTTATATCATGATATGCAATGCTAGGCCTAGGAACTATCATAAATAGGCGTTTTACAATGAATTTATACGTGTTTATCATACCCCTATGCTTACTTCTTGCTAGTCACCAGAAAAATTATCCTAAATGCTATGTATAAAAGTAGAGTCAGGATTCGATTATTTAGGCAAAATTCATCAATTTCAATAGAATATCTCAACCCCAAGACCTAATTACAAAAACTCAACGGTGCCTGGGTGTCTACCAGAATGCAGATCATCCAAGCCCTCGCCTTATTTGAAAAGGGAAGATACAAATTTCTTTTTTTTATTTTTATTCTTCTTGTCTTATTTTCTTGCACTTTTTGGAGTTTAAGAGTGTCAGGATAACTTTTTACGACTACCCAACTCGCCCAAGGCTCAAAAAGGACTCTAAGTATTAAGCATCTTGTGAAAATAGTGAAACACTCACTAGGCGACCTTTGAAACGGACTTCGGGTTTCTACGACCCTAGGTGACCTTGCCTAAAGGTTTATCTTTTCGACTGGTAGCGTTCTCCCTACTTCTTTTATTTATGGGTTCAACACAAGGGCGAACCTAGTGTATATTTCCCCGGTTTATTCTACATCCCCACTTCTTCCCTAAGTGTTTTGGGAATTATTGTGCACTTTTATCAGATGGGCTCTAGACAACCGGCCAATGGGTAGTTACCCACGACCACTTGCCGGCCATACTCGTGCGGTGAAGTATGAGTTTGTTATTTTCTTTATTTTCTCCTTTTCTATTTTTTTCTAGTTTTTTTTTCTTTTTCTTCTTTTTTTTATGGCTTTCTCCCTACTTTTATTTATAGGGTCAACACAAGGGCGAACCTAGTGTTTGTCTCCCCAGTATATTCTACTTCCCCGCTTCTTCCCTAAGTGTTTTGGGAATTATTGAGCATTTTTATGAGCTGGGCTCTAGACAATTGGCTGATGAGCTGTTACCACCGGCAACTTGCTAGCCATACCACCCTAGATAGTTCATTTGCTACCCAATTTCCGAGAAAACTGTCAAAAAGTGAATCAGTGCAAAAAGTGTGTAGATGCTTAGGCTTATAGTCCCCTCAAATTATAGGGCAGGTTGATAAGTTGCATGCTTATCATCCCAAATTATTTACCAGTTTAAGATAAATTTACTTGGCGAGGACTCGAGGCTAAGTCCACATTCGAGTGGACACCCAAGCTAATTAATCACGAAGACCTGAAGAGTTCAAGTATTCAGGTCCCAAAGTATCAATTCCTAAAGTTTGCAACTCCTAATGCCTAAGTTCTCATCTCCAAATTCTCTATTTCTTTCTTCACGGTGAAAAACAGGAAATTACTGTTAATGGTTGACAAAAAGATTCATCAGAAATATCTACCCCCCCATGCTTAGCTAATGCAATGTCCTCGTTGTTAAAAATGAAAGCATGCAGGACAGTAGAAGTGGAAGAATAGCACTTGGTTTTCACAAGATTCTGGTCAGCTCGGAACAATTTTTACACATGCTGAGTTTAGTGCCTTCAGCTAGGCGATGATCGACCCACGGTGGTTACGGCAAGGTAAGAGCAACCTTGTCCGAGACGGGTTTAGGGAGCATATAGTGAACAAAGGGTTTAAGACGTTGTTCGTTGAGCTTGAAGATATTACCCATCTTTGGGTCAGATATTTCGTCGACCCTGTTAGGGAAAATCTGCCCAACAATGAATGGGTCGTCCCACTTAGACCTAAGTTTTCCAGCGAAAAGCTTCAATCGAGAATCGAAAAGCCAGACCTTTTGGTTCGGCTTAAAGCTCTTTCGTGAAATCATCTGGTCATGGAGAGCTTTGGTCCTTGCTTGTAGATTCTAGCATTTTCATAAGCATCATTTCGAAGCTCCTCCAAATCAGATAGTTGGAGCTTCCTGGTTTTCTCGACCAATTCAAGGTCAAAATTACATGTCTTGATGGCCCAAAATGGCTGGTGCTCAAGTTCTACGGGTAAGTGACACGCCTTACTAAATAGCAGATGGAATGGAGACATACCAATAGGCCTTTTGTATGCCATACAGTAGGGCCAAAGATCATCATCTAGCTTTGGGTCCAACCCTTCTTATCAGGCCTAACGATTTTCTACAAAATGTTCTTGATCTCCAGATTGGAGATCTCGGCCTGTTCATTCATTTGAGGGTGGTAAGGTGTGGAATTCCTATGATTCACCTTGTATTTCCCTAGTAAATTCTGAAACTAGGCATGAGTGAAATGTCTGCCACCATCACTGATAATTGCCCGAGGAACCCTAAATCGACTGAAGATATTTTTCTTCACAAAATCGATGACCACCTTGTGGTCATTGGTCTAGGTGGGAATTGCCAAAATCCATTTGGACACATAATCAATAGCGACCAGAATATACTGGCGTCCAACTGAAGGAGGAAAGGGTCCCATAGAGCTGATGCCCCAAATGTCAAAAATTTCCACGGGAAGTATTGGTTTCAAGGGCATCATATCTCCCTTAGGCATGTTCTTGAGTGTCTGGCATCGGATGCATGACTTTGAGGATTCCTGGGCATCATTAAATAATGATGGCTAATAGAATCCTGATTGCAATATTTTTACTGCCGTCTTTTTCTCAGAAAAGTGTCCACCACACGCAGATGTGTGGCAGAACTCAAGTATGCTATGGAACTCAATTTTCGGGATGCATCGATGAATAATCTAGTCTACGCTAATGCAGTATAGCTCGGGATCATCCCAAAAATAATATTTAGCCTCAGACACAAGTCTATCCTGCTGTTGTTTTGTCTAAGCCTGGGGGATTTGACCAGCGGCCAAATAATTGACAATATCTGCAAATCAGGGGGTTCGGATACCCAAGACTGTAAGGATAGTCTCGTTCGAAAAACGATCAAAGATCGAGACATTCAGATGAGAAGAATCAATTAGGATTCTCGAGAGGTGATCCACCATTGCATTTTGTTCCCTGGCTTTATCCCTGATTTCATGATTGAATTCCTGAAGTAGCAGAGTCCAGTGAATAAACCGGGGTTTGGCATCCTTTTTGGCCAAGAGATGTTTCAAGGCCAAGTGATCAGTATAGATGATGACACGAGAACCTAAAAGGGAAGCCCTGAATTTTTCTAAAGCGAAAACTACAGCTAGCAATTCCTTTTCAGAAATAGCGTGATTCCTTTGGGCTTCGTCTAGAGTCTTGCTAGTGTAGTAAATTATAGAGGGCTTTTTCTCAATCTTCTAACACAAGACAGCCCCAATGGCATAATCAGATGCATCAGCCATAATCTCAAATGGGGCTGTCCAGACTGGTGGTTGCAACACCAGGGCACAGGTGATTGCCATTTTTAATAAATCAAATGCCTTATGGCATGATTCATTAAACTCGAACAGCGTGTCTTTGGCCAGAAGGTTACTTAAGGGTCGAGCAACCTTCGAGAAGTCCTTAATGAATCTTCTGTAAAAACGTACATGCCCAAGGAAAGAGGGAATATGTTTTATGGATGTGGGTGGAGGAAGTCTTGAGATAGCAACCACCTTAGCTTTATCAGCCTCAATACCCCGACTTGAGATCACATGACCCAGGACAATGCCTTCCTAAGTCATAAAGTGGCTCTTTTCCCAGCTAAGGACCAGCCTTGTTTTGATGCATCTCTGGAGGATCAATTCCAAGTTAGCTTGGCAAGACTCAAAAGAATCTTCGAAAATGGAGAAATCATCCATGAACACCTCAAGACAATCTCCCACCATGTCAAAAAAGATGGCCAGCATGCACCTTTGAAAAGTCGCAGGTGCATTGCAAAACCCAAAAGGCATTCTACGGAATGCAAAGGTTATGTAGGGACATGTGAAGGTTGTCTTTTCCTAGTCTTTAGATGGATAGGGACTTGGTTATATCCCGAATAGCCATCCAGGAAGCAAAAGTATTTTTGCCTAGCTAACCTTTCAAGGATTTGATCGATGAATGGCAAGGGAAAGTGATCCTTTTTAGTGGTTGTGTTTAGCTTCCTATAGTCAATACAGACTCTCCAAGTAGAAGCTGAACGTGTGGTGAAGGTTTCCCCTTTCTCTTTAGTTGCAACTGTTATTCCCACCTTTTTGGGTATAATTTGAATGGGGCTAACCCACAGACTATCCGAGATTGGGTAAATAATCCTAGCATCGAGCCACTTGATTATCTCCTTGACTTCTCCTCGCATATTCAGGTTTAGTCTCCTTTGCATCTCACGAGAAGGGCGAGATCCATCTTCCATAAAAATACAATGATTACAATAAGATGGCTCGATCCCCCTAAGGTCATGGATGGTCCAACCAATTGCCTCCTTGTTATTCTTAAGGACCTTAATTAACATTAAGTCTTGCTCCTTAGTCAAATTGGCACTAATAAGCACAGGGAGCGTGTTTTCTGGTCCTAAGAAGTCATATTTCAAATTTTTGGGCAATGGTTTCAATTCCAACTGAGGTGGGTTTAGAATAGAAGGTAGGAAGGATGTTGACAATGACTCATCAGGACAATACAATGGAAGAGGCTGGGAATGAACAAAATCAATAGTCTCTTCAGTATGTGGTAGGTCTACCAAAGAGGGTTGTGGGTTGGGTTTGCTAAAGCTGGTGGAGTCCTCGAGTGCACTGATTGTCATACAAGTCTCAAGATCCTGATCCTTGAGCTCTTCAATGAATCCACAATCCTTAAATCCTCCTATTGCCTTAAAAATATCCAGAGTTAACTTCTTATCCCCAAAGGCAATCTCCACACTACCACTTTCACAATTTATGTTTGACTTGGCAGTAGCTAGGAACAGACGCCACAGAATGATGGACATGTTCCTCAAATTGTTAGGTACATCCATGTCAAGGACGAGGAAATTTGCGGGAAAATAGAAATCCTTAACCTTGACAATTACATCGTCAATAACGCCTCTCGGTGTGGTAACTGAATGGTCTGCTAATTGTAGCATTACTAAGGTTGGCCTGAGTTCACCTAACCCAAACCTCTCATAAAGAGAAGTCGGGATTAGGTTGATGGATGCACCTAGATCCAATAGTGCCCTATCAAAAGTGTATTCCCCAATAAGGCATGAGATCAAGGGGGCACCTGGATCTTTCTTCTTTTTAGGAAGGTGATGTAGGATAACAGAACTTGCCTGCTCAGAGAGAATCACCTTCCTCATAATGGGTTCTCTCGGCTAACGCTTTTGGGTACATAGTTCTTTCAAAAATTTAGCATAAGTCGGGATGTGCTTAATAGCATCAAGGAGCAGAATATTGATTTTTACGCTTTTGAATAAATCCAAGAGCTCCTCGTTGCTATCTAGGGTTTTCTTCTTCTTGGTTTTCAATAAGGCTTCAGGGAAGGGATATGGGTGGTATTTTCAATTTTCAGTCCCTGGGCCTTATTGTCTTCTTCAATCTCCTCCTCTTCTCTCTCAAGCTTCCCCTAGTTTTGGCATCTAGAAGGTAATTTAGGGTCCTGGGTTTTCTTTCCACTTCTCAAGGTCATATAGTTTGCAGAGGCATAAGGGTTTGGGTCTTGAGATGGGTTAGTGAAGATTGGAGGGCCTTGATTGGTCATGTAATCAGAAGAAGAAGAAGAGGAGGGACCCTACTCAACCACCTGAGCATGTGCATGTGGGTCCCTTTGATTCTCGTGCCCTTAGGCTCTATTGCCCTGATTTTGCACATTGTGCGGGTTGGGTATGGATTGGGATGGTAGAGATCTGGGTTGTCAGGTGTTAGCTATTAACCCGGATTGAAAGTTATCCAATGATGTCTTCATTTGCTGCGTAAGTTGAAGCATGGGCCCTTGCATTTCCACCATCTGTCGATTTAAATCAGCCTGCCTTACAGATTGTTGGGCATTCCAAGATGGCTAAGTAACTGGTCTCAGGGGCAACTAGGTGCATACTTGACCCTGACCCGCAGGTCTTTGTGATGCATAGTTGCTGGGTCGAGTTTGGGTCTATTGCCCCTAACTTTTCCAGGAGAAGTTAGGTTGGTTCCTCCAACCCAGGTTATAAGTGTTGGAATACGGGTTGGACCTAACATTTTCCTGCATTGCATATGCATCCTCATAGGATGAGGATGGAGAGAAGGAAGGATCAAAAAAATTAGGATTAAATGCCCCAGTTTGGAACCCATAAGGTTTTGAGAAATCCTAGCTCACAAGTTGAGCATAATCAAGTTGGTTCACAAATTTTCACCCCGTGGGAGCTTGTAAGGAATGGAATCTTGAATTCTAGGATTGAGTAGGTGTAGAAGTTTTTCCTGAATTCCCAGACATCCATTCCTCCATTCTCTTAGCAACCAAGTCCATTTTGTCCTGTTTATTACAAATCAATTCCATGTCAAATGAATGAGAATCCTGGATCTCATTTGCATTGACCTAGGTTGTTGGGACTGGTTGAATGCATCCTTGGAGGCATGATTAATTGAGTTCTCGCTCATTTCCTCAAACAGGTCGTATGCACTATCTACATCCCTGTTGAGGAAATTGCCTCCGCAGGAGGTGTCCACGTGATTACGAAGTTGTTCAACCAACCCGTGACAGAAAATCTGCATGAGTTGCCATTTCGACACCTTGTGGTGTGGACACTTCCTCAAAGGTTCCTAGAATCACTCCTAGGCTCCATGGAACGGTTCCCCTGGCCGCTAGCGAAAGTTGTAATCGCCCATCGCAAGGCATTGGTCCTTCTAATAGGGAAGAATTTCTTCAAGAAAGCCAACTTAAGAGTAGCCCAAGTTTTAATCAACCTTCCTATGGTCTGGTAGCAATGTTCTGTCTTATCCCTGAGAGAGTGGGGGAAAAGCCTCATGATCATTTGCTTTTCATTCACATTCCTTGCTCTGGTTGTCTGAACCAAAGTAGTCAGATCCTCCAGGTACTGGAATGGGTCCTCCGAGCCAAGCCCATGGAAATACTTAATCAAACTTAAGACTTGGGGCATGATTTCTATGTCTCTAGGGGGAATCATGTTGACAGAGCGAGATCAGGTTTTAAAACAGATACAATTTATTACTCAAATTTGACGTCCGAGATCGAGCACAGGCAGCAATATGGCAATTTAAAACTCAAGATCACAATCAAAGAATTTGCAATGAATAAGGATATATAAATGAGATCCAATGTCAATAATGCAAAAGGAAGAGAGGGTAAAATGGTGATTTGAATCACCAAATTACCCTATAATGTTAAGCTTAAGCTACTCAAATTAACAGATCAGATAAGCCAACCATAACTCAACTTTAACCAACAGAGCCAAGGTATCAGATATCAGACAATAGATTTAGGCTCAGATGCCTTAACAGAGGCAAAGGCCTCTTCCCCTTTCAAATTCTTCAAGCCTCAGGGAAAGGCTTCTCTTTTCTCTTCCTTCTCTTCTTCTTCTCATCCTCTTCGTCTTTCCTTAGCTTGCAGCACAGAACTTAGCATGCAAGCAGAGGCAAAGGCCTCCTCAGATCTCTCAAGAGAAAAGAGGAGAGCGGCAGAGCAAAACACCCCCCCTCTCTTCCCTTTTTCTCTTCTTCCTTTCTCAGACAAATGAACCAAACCAGACCAGACCCAGCTATCCGGGTAATAGGATCAAGCCCAAACCCGCGAGGCGTAAGCATGGGCGAGGGCGTGCGAGGGGACCTCACCCCGTACTACTAAGGCGAACATCCCAGAGTACAAATTCAATTTAAGTATGTATGACGCTTCATCAGTTATCGAGGTGGGACTAAAGTCCCAACTTTCCTTTGAGTAGCACAGCAGTAAGGTAGAAGGCTCGAATTAAGGTCGTAGCAAGTGCTGGCAACTTCAATTATCGCCCTGAAATCCTTCCTAGAAGTGTTCCGCTTGACCTGGGTGCAGCGCCTGGAGCTGAGGATGCAAGAATGTCACTTGGAGGTCTTCAAAGAAGATCTGCCAATGGTGCTGTGGCTCAAGACCTGAAAGAGATGAACATGGGATAAATGCCCCAGTCAGTATGCTCAGGAGCTTCATCTTGATGAGGCGAATGCAACGGCAGTGTCCGTGAGGTGTGAACATGTGTGAAGTGGCCGATCGGTGTCAAAAGATGAAGTGCGTAGGTGTGGTCTTTGGTGTAGTGAGTGAGGGACCAATCCCCTCAATTTCTTGAGGGGTTTTGGTCTATGGAGCATGGCAGAGCTGATGGAGGTAACAACGGCGAGTTTTAAGCATTGTGGTGGTGTGTAGGCATCGCCAGAGCTTCGCTGAAGGAAGAGAAGATGAAATGAGAAGGGCGGCAATTGGTGGTTGTGAGTGTTTGCGTGGGTGGAAAAATGAAATAGAGAGAGAGACAGCAAGAGAGGGACTTAGTGAGGTGGTTGAGAGGCAGAGGGCTCCGATGTTGGTCGACCGGAGTCAGAGAAGGAGGAAGAAGCAGCGAGGCGACCACGATGACTCAGATGGAGGAATGCCGTCCATTTGGCTGGGGAGGGTCTTGACGAAGAGAGGAAGAGCTTAGACCATCCAATTTGATGGTTGGACGGCCGGAGGAGGGGGATCTAGGGGGGTTGCCGGAGCAGGGGTCTACGGTGGTCAGAGATTGGTTTTTAGGGCCGTTTGACGCACTATGACTTGCACAAAAGCATGGCCGTGCGATGGTGTTTCCTTTATAGGCCATAGGAAGCCCTTCCAAGCTTGGAAAGAAGCTTTCAAGCTTGGAAGGTATTTGTGAAATAGGATACCCGAACCTTTGTAAGGTTTGCATGGCCTTTTGGGAAAGACTTAGAGCCCAAGGAATGGCTCAAATGGAAGGTAACTTCCCAAGGAATCCCCGTATCAATTTTGGGAGAGACTGATTGAGAATTGAGTAAGAAATCCTCGCTTGAAACTCGACGATGAAGGTTTAACCTTCCAAAAATGGCATGGGGACCTGCTTGTGAAGAAGACAAAGAAGTTGGGGGGCTATTTGTAAGAGAATTCCAAAGTTAAGGGTTAGAATGAGATAGGAGTATGACTAGACCAAAATGCAAACTTGGTCAACATGATTTCAGATTAGGTCCAAATTTTTGGTGAAAACTTAATTTGGACTCAAGGAATCCAATGGTGAAGTTAGATTTAGGTTTTGACCAAGTTTGGCTGGTAATTTATGAAAAAACCTAAATAAGGGAAAATACCTGTCTGAGACTCTATTTTGGGTCAAGACTAGTTCTGATGATCAAATTGAAGGTTCTAAACACTAGAGAATACCTCTCTATGAATTTTAGAGGGTTTAGGTGAATTTTATCTTGACCAGAACCCCAGTTAATTAAGTGGGTCTGTTTTTAGAGTTTCAAAAGTCATTTAATTCTCAAAACATGTGCAAACCCTTGTTAGCTTTTGAGGACCATTTGACCCTTAATTACCCCCTGAGACAACCCGTGATTGTACTACAGTCATGCTATGATGGTAAAACTATAGTTTTAACACTATTTTCTTATCTTTCCCTTAGAATGAATTTGCAGTGAAATATGGCTAACAGTTACGTAGGAGCATTTATTGACTTAATTAGATCAAAATGAGCTAGTCATTGTGCATGATGGTGTTCCCATCAAATCATGATGCTAGAATGTTCCCCATAGTTTGAAGGATCATAAAAATCCTTCAAGGGCTGAGTGCCCTAACCATGCATACATTGGAACCATTGCTGCATCTGCTGTAATTCTTCCAACTGCCTTTAAATCAGCTCCTACTGGTTTAGGGGCGGGGGAGGTGGTTGTTGACCAGCCATGGGATCTGCTTGGCTATAGCTCAACCTCCACCTCCTTCAATGGTCTAAAGGTCCTTCCAATCTAGGGTTCATTGACCTCCTTCCAAGCATACACTAGAAGGAAGTCGGAAGGATGGGGAAGAGAAGGAGCCTTGCAGCACAAGAATACAAGCCTGTCCTTATGTGGGATAGCCTAAAGGTCTACAGACTCTTAGAATCCATCCTAAGATTATGGATGATTTACTCTACTTATATCCAGGCAATCCAACTAGTTAGGAAGAGGGACTGGGGAGAAGGTTCCTCCTTTAGCTTACACCTTCGGTTCCTAATGTAACCCCAGCTGCGGTCGTTTGATGCTACTCCCCTAGCTAGACATCAGCTTGACTAGTATAAGCAGGTTAATCATGAACAATCTTAATCTGGATCCCGACGAGTGAACCAGTCCTTAGGGCCAATGTCTAATCAATTTTAGATAGGCTTGGGACAATGGTGCTTCAGGAATGTGATGGACCCTTAATGGGTTGTGCCCTTAATGATTTATTTGATAATGTGTGAATATGCACAACCAAGAAGATTTCAAGCAAGATTATTAATGATGAGGTGAGTTTTAGGGTTCGAATCTTGCTTAGTAGCTTTTAGGATTCAAATGTTAGGTGTATTCAACAAAGTGAGGAAAACCAAGTTTTGAAAGCACTTGTTCAAGTATTTTTCCTTTATAAATCAAAAAAATATGGAGTGCTTGGTTTGACCTAAGCATTGAATCCTATGGGGCATCTACAAAATGAATTTCTTTTAAATTAGGTGGTGCGGCCCAAATAATTCAATCAATCAACCCAAATGCACCACCGACTAAGGCACACAGAAAGGTGCTTAAACTAATATGATTTCTACCCTTATATGTGTTGAATTGGTGTGCCAGTTTCACAGGTCGGAATCCTGGTTGAGTAGATGAAAATCAAGTCAGGTAATGTGCCTCAAATGTGTGTGTATAAAGTGTGTATATTGATTCATCCCACAGAAAGTGCCTTTTTGTTTTTTTTTTAAAAAAATTGCACGGGTGAGATGAGCGGAGGTGGAAAACAAGACACACAAAGTCTATCTTAGGGTTTATGCAAACACCTAAGTAGATTAAGTCTTGGTTATGGGTGTGGCAAAATGAAACTAGTGGGGGGGGGGGAATGTGGGGGACACTTACAAAGTACTCTTCCTACACTTTACTCTGGTCTACCACACTTGGATGTCCATGCTAGGGTACCTACAAGAAAGTAGATCAAAGATAAGAGGGGTTGCTACTATGTAAATGTAAAGAAGCGTAGAAAATAATAAAGTAAATTCTATTGCCTCCCAAGCAATGGTGCCAAAATGATCGTACGGATTTCACGTGTTTGAAATCGGGCTTACGAGTAACCCGTCGTCATAGTTGCAAAACTCGTGATCAAGTATAATTTACACCAAAACTCCAAGGGAGTCTCGGGTTGAACATAGGGAGGCGACATTTACTTTGTATGAAAATCGTGCTTCGATTAGTTTCTTTTTGGTGTTTTAGGGTTTTGTTTTTTTTTTTGTTTTTTAAATAAAAAGACAAGCAATGACAAGAGAGAGATGGAATCAAATATGATATATTGCATGAATGTCTATTACAGTAATCTATGAAAGCATAAAAAGAGAGGGAGGTGAGAAGAAATCTCCTGAATTGGCTATTCGGTGAGACGACGGTGCCTTGTAGAAGCTCAGATGAAGGAGGTGAGGAGTGGGACGACGGAGGTGAGATGCAGGAGGACGTCGGGTAGAGGAAAGCTTCAGCATGGCTCCGGAATCGAGGTGAGAAGGTGGAGATGATCTGCTACTAGAATGGAGGTGGGAGGATGGCTCCAAGGCAACCTATGAATGGCGATGGGAAGTTGGAGGAGTATTTTGTGGGGCAGAGTCTCGTTACACTAATGGGCACCTTGGGATCTTGAGAGCAAGCTCTAATAGAGCGTTGGTAGGCTTGTTAGAGTTTGGGAGCAGGTGGGAGTAGAGTAGGTAGAGATGGTTTGGCAAGAGGGTGTGCAGGCCTTTATATAGTGGATAGGAAGAAGAGAATCCCGTGCACAGACCTTCAATGATAGCTACAAGCATCACTAAAGGCCGCTCGAGCTGTCGTTGAAGATCCGCACCTCTTCATTGCCTTAGCTGGCACATGCACTGCCTAGGCTATTTAGTGACAGTTGCAAGTGTCACTAAAGGTTGCCTTTATGTCGCTGCAGGTCCTGCGCCCACTGCTCACACCCATAGCTGTCTTCGCTCGACAAGATCTCCAACCATTCATGATCGATCATGCAGTGTGCTTACACAGCGCGCCTATCTAAAATTTGAATCGCGTGCCCTGAATTCTCAAATGTCTGATGCACCTCCTAGACGTCTCATCTGTGTGGATCAGATGGTGCATTCTCGAGGTGCGTCAGCAGTTACGTGTAGCATCCGCGCTTATCTATTCGTCCATGTAGCTGCTTCCTTCACCACCCGATCTTCCATTGACGGCTTAATTTCCCTTCCGCATGCGCTTCAGCGAATAAAATCTGCACGCGGGGCTTCGAATGCATGGCCGTGCATTTTGAGCTACTGAGGATCGTAATGTGCTCTACTTACGAATTAAGGTTCCATGCTGATGACCATTGGATGAAGATCAAATTGTTGAGATGACTCCTTGCTTGATCTGCCTAAGGCTGGGTGAGATGAGATGCTTCTTCAGCCGTGAAGCACACATCTCAACCATTGGATTGAGATCCAACAGCTGGGATCTGAACTTGTGAAGCGCTTAGGGATGCCTTGGCTCATGTGGGGTGGCCCGGATGGCACCACATGGCGCCATCTAGGCCATCCGTCTTCTTCTTGTGAAGGGTGCTACAGAGCTCTGATCAGGGTGATTCTTGCCTTGATGGATAGCGATAGTCGCTCTGAATCCATTCGTATGGTCAGATTCTTCATTCGAGGCCCGTAAATATGTCGCACTGCCCCCTGGCCATGTAAAATGACGGAATTAATGTACATAATATACAACTATCCTAAATGTAATGCAATGGATGTTTGTGTAATACTTATATTAGGTGATAAGGGAGCGTTTCGCGAATTAAAAATCAGGTTCGAAGGACCCATCATCGTAGCTCACAAAATGCAACTATCAGATAAAATTTATAATTGAAACTAGAAAAGTGAGTCCTGAGTCGAACATAGGGAGGTGAACATTTGGTTTTGAAAATTCGTGCTTCGCTTTTATTTATTTATAGTCATTTTTATCTTTTCTAATTTTTTTTAGTTTCTAGCAAGCAAGAGATTAGGTCGATGACTCCTAGCTAATCTACTTGCAGCAATATAAGAGAGAGAAACAATCATCTATTTATAAATAAATGTTTGTTACACTACGAAAGTGGAAAATCTACACTACAAAAGCATAAAAGATAGAATGAGGTGAGAGAAATACCCCTCGACGATTGCTCGGAGGACGACTTGCTCTAACGTCACCTGGAGGAAGGTGGTAAGGAGCGGGAAGAAGGAGGACAGAGCTGGAGGATGGACGATGGGGCAGGAAGGTGTCGCGGTGGGGATCTCCTTCCCGAAGGGCAGAGCGAGGATGGCCACGAGATGCTCCACGAATGGGGATGAGGGGAGGGAAAACTATTTGATTTTCTACTCTAGAAAAGCATCCTGGGCTTGGGACAAGCTCTCTTTAGAGCCTTGGTGGTGGTGAAGGGAAGAAAGGAAGAGATGAAGAAAAATGGGAGGGGTAAGGGTCCTTTTATAATGGAGGAAAGAATCAAATTTGTATGCAGGACATTTAGTGACGGTCAAAAACGTCGCTAAATATCCACCGTAAATGTCACTGAAGAAAACACAACTACCCATACAGCCGCTACGCTGGTGTGTGCTTCGCGCACCGTGTCGTGCACCTCCGCGAAGCCGCTGCGCGAGCGCTAGCACTACTGTGCACGTGCAGTGGCACGTGCGTGTGCATGGGTGGCCTGGGTTGCGCCACGTGGCACGATCTGGATAGTTCATCTTCTTTTCATTGTAGGGGCTGCTATAGAGTCGATTTTCGCACAGTTGGGCTGTGGCCGTCGACCCGAATCCATTTGCGCAGTTTGATTTGTCATTTGAAGATCTGAATTATGTCATCTAGTCCCTTGGCCGTTGATCTTCCTCTAACTGCACATGGTGCTACAGGACTCTGATCGAGACAATTTCAGAGGATTTAGAGTCCGATCGTCATCTTGATCAGATTCGTACGGTCCAATTGCCAATCCGAGGCTCCAAAATAAATATCCTTCTCTCCTGACCACAAGAAGGATGCAATTAACCTAAATTATATACAACTACTCTAAATGCAGAATGATGCATGCTATGCAATATTTATAACATGAAATGTAAATCTAGGCCTTGGGACATGCATGAATAGGCATTTTAAGCTCAATAATTGATTTTATATCATACCACTATGCCTATCTTTCGCTTGTTCCTAGCAAAATTAAACTACATGCTATGTATAAAAATAGAATGAGGATTCGATCGCTTAGGCCCAAGTCATTTATTTAATAATAGAAATTTTCAACTAAGGTCCTAAACAACTAAAACTCAACAGTACTCGGGTGTCTACCAGATTGCAGACCGCCCAAGTCCTCACCTTATTTCAAAAGGGAAGACACATCTTTTTATTTTTCTTCTTTTCTAATTTTTTTTTTGTACTTTTGGAGTTTGAGAGTTCTAAGATAACTTTTTATGGCTACCCGACCTTCCCAAGACTTGAAATGGACTTTAAGTGCTAAGCATCTAGTGAAAAGAGTGGAAGACTCACTAGGTGGCCGTTAAAATGGACTTCAGGTTTCTACGACCCTTGGTGACCTTGCTCAGAGGTTTATCTTTTCAAACGGTAGCTTTCTCCCTACTTGTTTTATTTATGGGGTCAACACAAGTGCGAACCCAGTATATATCTCCCCAGTTTATTCTACTTCCCTACTTCTTCACTAAGTGTTTTGGGAATTATTGTGCATTTTATTGAGCTGGGCTCTGGACAACTAGCCAATGGGCTGTTACCCACAACAACTTGCCAGCCATACTCATGCGGTGAAGTGTGATTTTGTTTATTTTTTATTTTTTTCTCCTTTTTCTATATATATTTTCTTCTTTTTCCTTTTGTTTTTTTTTGCTTTTCTTATTTCTAAGTAGGTGGCTTCCCTGATTTAAGATTTACTTAAAGGCAATACAATGAGAATGGTCTTGTGACTAGGCTCTGGACAGCCGACCGATGAGCTGTTACCACCTATAACTTGCCAGCCATACCACCCTAGATAGTTTATTAGCCACCCAATTTTCGAAGAAACTGCCAAAAAGTGAGTCAGTGCAATAAAAAGTGTGTAGATGCTTTGGCTTAAAGTCCCCCTAAATCTCAGGGCAAGTTGATAAGTCGTGTACTTATCATCCCAATTTATTTACTAAATTAAAGATAAATTTGAATTGGCGAGGACTCGAGACTAAGTCCACTTTCGAGTGGACACCGGGGCTAATTAAGCCTGAAGACCTGAAGAGTCCAAGTGTTTAGGTCCTCTCGCATCATTTCCTAAAGTTAATAACTTCCAAATGCCTAAGTTCTCTTCTCGTAATTTTTCTTTTTTTTATCCTTTTTCAAATTTTGAAATTTTTTTTATAAGAAACTAAAAGAAATTCTACGGAGTTAACAAAATGATCTCTGGAATTGATTATCCACCCCCTATGCCTAAATGATGCAATGTCCTCATTGTAGAAACAAAGACAGGAAAAGGGTGGAGTAAATAGAATATCACCTGAACATTGTGAGAAATCTGGTTAGCTTCACAGAGAACGTGAAATATAAACATGTGCTAAATTTAATTCCTTCAGTTAGGCATAACATACATACAAAGAAGAAATTGAGAATTCACAAGTGCGGGTCAGAATCAAAATCAAAAGGTTAATCCTGAAACCCGTTAGCAGAAGATGTCCACAGATGTGGACCAAGTTATGATGCAGACCCATGCCCCAAGGTCGAGTGGTTCTAAGTTCTGGATGAAAATCACCCAGAACCGAAGATTGTTGTATTTACGGGGTCGAGATTGTGGTTTGGTTGTGTGCGACCCAAGACTAAAGTGTCAGACAAAAGGTAGATTTGATTTACAAGGTTTAGATGTCCACTTAATGTTCAGCATAAAAAAATAATTAGTTATTTAGAGCTTGGGTTGCACATGAAAGATATTGTAAGGGTCTAGCTAGAAAGTAGGTGGTTTTAGGTAAACAGGAACACTCAGATCTGAAATCAAAGTTCCCTCAGAATTAGCTTCCCAAATTTTTAATTCCAACTTCCTATCCTCCAAAATCAATGTTTCTGGGACCTCCAAGTCGTTGTACACCCCATCTAAAGTACCCAAGTCCAAAAATAGTGGCTGAATCAAGATTGAGTTGGGCATAATGATCTCAGAAGTTAGCTCTTCGAGGTGCGGATGAGGAATGGGGCTATTGGTTGAATCTTCTAATAAATGAGGATTTGAATCCTCCAAGTTAGCCCCAACCGAATCCAAATCTTCAATGAACGGGCTATCAAATGGTTCATCAGATTCCTCAAGCCCATTTGTCTCACTAAAATCATCTTTCTTATGCTAATGTTAGACTTCACTAAGAGATTCTTCACCCTCAGAGTCAAAGAATTCATGATCCACATTTATATATGTCTCAAAATCGATTATTATTTGTAGGTTCAAAGAGGCATATTTTTCCTCGCTCCCTGGCTTGGGAATCTTGGGTTAGAAACTCAGTTCATCCTCAAAGGGTTGCTCTAGACCAACCTGGTGATCTCCAATCTTAGAATATGTATCCCCCCCGATAGGCACCAGAGCAGGTTCACACATTGGCTCTCTTGAAGAGGGTTCATCTTGAGAATCATTCCAAGATTTGACTAGGGAAACCATAAATTTTATCCTCAACCCTGACAATTTCCCAAGAAGAAACTCACCCAAGTCCCTATCCCTAACACTTTGGAGCAAATCCAATAGAGAACTATTAAGTTCATCAATCATTTTGATCATAGGCTCCAGTGCTTCAGTGTATGGTGTTGGCTGACTTCTAAAGAATGTATAGTGTTCCTCAAATTAGCCAACACCCTATCCTGGATATGGTTCACTTGAACCAACTGGTTCGGTTCAAGTTTGGGTGGGTTTTGGTTAAATCTAGGAGAGTCAAGATATCAAGGTTCTCTAGTCCCTCCTTGATAGTAGGACATTCTAGGTTGTTCAAAAGATGGTGGCGACCTATATTCAGTGGAATACTAAGGAGGGTAGGTGTTATAATCATTATATCCTTCCTGATTGTAGATTTGGTTGGTTTGGTGATCAAAGGATGAAGATCTATAATCATTGTAGCTCTGAGAAGGATAGTAATCATAGTCTTGTTGTCCAGGGTTAGGCCCTGGACACTGAGGTCCGTATTCATATCCCCAATCAAAGTCATCACAACTAGTGGATGGGTAATTACAAGTCAAGTCAGAATAGTAATCATCTTGGGGATAAGTGGTGGCAGCAGAATAGGATTAGAAATGTGTAAAAAATGTGGAAGGATACATTGTGGAGTAGGAGGGAAAACAGAAGAGAGAAAGGTGCCCTGTAGTACAATCAACCAAACCTGTCCTTATGTGGGTGGTTGTTATCTTTCTCAACACAGTTAATTAAGTTAATTGTGCTTAATTATGGGTCGGGTCGTGTTTTGCGTGTTAGTCGTAGTTGCAAAACACGTTGATCAGATAAAATTTATACCGCAACTCCAAGGGAGTCCCAGGTCGGACATAGGGAGGCGATGTTTACTTTATTGAAAACCGCGCTTCGTTTCATTTCTTTTTGGTATTTTGGGGTTTTGTTATTTTTTTGTATTTTTGAAATAAAAGAAATCAAGCAAACGTATCACAAAATAGAGATCTGGAACAAATCTGATATATATTACTTCTAATGTCAATTACAAGAAACTATGAAAGCATATAAAGAGAGGGAGGTGAGAGGAAATTTCCTGAATCGGCTATTTGGCGAGACGACGGCGCTTGGCGGAAGCTCGGATGAAGGAGGTGAGGAGTTGGACGACGGAGGTGAGATGCTGTAGGACGTCGGGTTGAGGAAAGCTTCGACGTGGCTCTGGAATGGAGGTGAGAAGACGGAGTTGATCTACTACCAGAATAGAGGTGAGAGGACGGCTCCAAGGTGAACTATGAAGGGAGATGGGAGGTCGGAGGAGTATTTGGTGGGGCAGAGGTTCGCTACACTAATAGGCACCTTGGGAGCTTGAGAACAAGCTCTAATGGAGCGTTGGTAGGCTTGCTAGAGCTTGGGAGTAGGTGGGAGCAGAGTAGGTAGAGATGGCTTGAAAGGGAGGGGGTGAAGGTCCTTTTATAGTGGTGGAGAAGAGGCAAAACTTGGTATGGGACCATTAGTGACATCCAGGCTGTCGCTAGAAACGTCGCTGTAGACAGCACTTACCCGCTGGCGCCCACAGCTGGCTTTGCTGGCATGCTATGAATTATCGACAGCTGTAAGTCCAGCTCATGCGTCGCTGTAGTCCACCTCACGCTGTGCTGGCGTCGCTCTTACCTTGTACGTGCACACGCACGCCCATGCGCTAGCGCTATGCGCATGCGTGCCTACGCGCCCACGTGCCTGCGCTTGCACCCGCATGCTGCGTGCGTGCGGTGCTGCTTGCGTGTGCTAGTAGCCTGGGCTGCGCCACGTGGCGTAATCTGGGCCATCCATCTTCTTCTTGTTGTAGGGGCTGCTACAGAGGTCAGATTGAGTCTATTTTTGCACCGTTAGGCTGCGATCGTTGACCCGAATCCATCTGCATGGTCGGATTTATCATTTGAAGCTCCGAATTATGTCTCCTAGTCCCTTGGCCATTGATCTTCCTTAGACTGCATATGGTGCTACGGAACTCCGATCGAGGCGATTTCAGAGGCGTTGGACTTCCATCGTCGTCTTGATCAGATCCATATGATCGGATCGTCAATCCGAGACTCCGAAATAAATATCCTTCTCTCCTAACCACAAAAAGGTTGCAATTAACCTAAATTATATACAACTACTCTAAATGCAGAATGATGCATGATATGCAATATTTATAACATGAAATGCAAATCTAAGCCTAGGAACATGCATGAATAGGCATTTTACCCTTAATAAATGTATTTATATCATTCCCCCATGCCTATCTTTTGCTAGTCCCTTGCAAAATTAAACTATATGCTATGTATAAAGGTAGAATTAGGATTAGATTGCTTAAGCATAAGTCGTTTATTAGCAATAGAAAATTTCAACTGTCCTAAACTACGAAAACTCAATAGTACCCGGGTATCTGCCAGAATGCAGACCGCCCAAGTTCTCGCCTTATTTGAGAAGGGAAGATATATATATGTATATTTCATTTTTCTTGTTTTCTAATTTTTTTTGTACTTTTGTAGTTTGAGAGTTCCAAGATAACTTTTTACGGCTACCCGACCCGCCCAGGACTCGAAAAAGACTCTAAGTGCTAAGCATCTTTATGAAAAAGTGATAGACTCACAAAACAACCATTAAGATGGACTTCAGGTTTCTACGGCCCTAGGTGACCTTGCCTAAAGGTTTATCTTTACGATCGGTAGCTTTCTCCCTACTTTTTTTTATTTATGGGGTCAACACAAGGGCAAACCCAGTGTATATCTCCCCAGTTTATTCTACTTCCCCGCTTCTTCCCTAAGTGTTTTGGGAATTATTATGCTTTTTTTTTTTGTGAGCTGGGTTCTGGACAACCGGCCGATGAGCTGTTACCACCGATAACTTGCCAGCCATACTCATGCGGTGAAGTGTGGTTTTATTTATTTATTATTTTTTTTTTTTCTCCTTTTCCTTTTTTTGTTTGTTTTTCTTTTCTTTTTGAGTGTTTCTTCTTTTGTTTTTTTCTTTAAGTAGGTGGCTTCCATGATCTAAGATTTACCTAAAGGTAGTACAATAAAAATGGTCTTGTGGCTGCACTCTAGACAACCGACCGATGAACTGTTACCACCGACAACTTGCCAGCTGTACCACCCAAGTCGATCCATTAGCTACCCAATTTTCGTAAAAATCGTCGAAATGTGAGTCAGTGCAAAAAAATGTGTGTAGATGCATAGGCTTAAAGTTCCCCCAAATCAGAGGGTAGGTTGATAAGTCGCATACTTATCATCCCAAATTATTTACCAAATTAAAATAAATTTTAATTGGCGAGGACTCGAGACTAAATCCACATTCGAGTGGACAACCGGTCTAATTAAGCTCGAAGACCTGAAGAGTCTAAGTGGTTAGGTCCTCTCGTATCATTTCATAAAGTTAATAACTTCCAAATGCCTAAGTTCTCTTTTCTTAATTTCTTTCTTTTTTATCTTTTTTTAAATATTCAAATTTTTTAATTTTATAAGAAACTAAAAGAAATTCTATGGAGTTAACATAATGATTTCAGGAATTGATTATTTGCCGCCCCCATGCCTAAATGATGTAATGTCATCATTGTAAAAATAAAGACATGAAAAGGGCGAAGTAAACAGAATATCACCTGAGTGTCATGAAAATCCGGTTAGCTCCGCAGAGAGAAGAGTGTATACACACATGCTAAGTTTAATGCCTTCAGCTAGGCATAACATACATACAAAGAAGAAATTGAGAATTCACAAGTGTGGGTCAGAATCAAAATAAAAAGGTTGATCCTGAAACCCATCTGCAAAAGATGTCCATAGACGTGGATAAGATTATGGTGCAGACCCATGCCCCAGGGTCGAGTGGTTCTTAGGTTCTGGATGAAAATCACCTAGAATCGAAGGTTGTTGTGTTTGCGGGGTCGGGCCTGTGGTTTAGTGGTGCGCAACCCAAGACAGAAGTGTCGAACATCGGCTAAAGATGGTTGAATAGGTGCAGTTGTTCACTTAACATCTAGCTCAGAAAAATAATCAGTTATTTCGAGCTTGGGTTGCACGTGAAAGATGTCGTAAGGGTCCTAGTAGAAAGTAAGTGGTTTTAGGTCAATAGGTACCCTTAGATCCAAAATCAAACTTCCCTCAGAATTAGCCTCCCAAATCTTTATTTCAACAATTCTATCCTCCAACATCAAGGGCTCAGGCTTCGGGACCTCTAGCATATTATTCACCCCATATGATTCTCCCAAGTCCAGAAATCATGGCTGAATCAAGATTGACTTGGGCACAAAGATCTCAGAAGTCAGCTCTTCAGGGTGCAGATGAGGACTAGGGTCACTGATTGAATCATCAGGATTCGGATCCTCCAAGTTAACCCCAACCAAATCCAAATCTTCAATAATTGGGCTATCAACTGGTTTGTCAGATTCCTCAAGCCCATTTGTCTCACTAAAATCCTCTTCCTTAAGTTCAAGTTAGACTTCACCAAAAGATTCTTCACCCTCAAAGTCAAAGAATCCATGATCCTCATTTATATATGTCTCAAAATCATATGTCATTTCGTGGTCCGTGGAGACATATTTTTCCTCGCTCTTTGGCTCGGGGATCTCGGGTGAATCAATCGGTTCATCCTCAAATGGTTGCTCTAGCCCATCCTGGTCATCCCCAGTCTCAGAAAATGTATCCCCTCGACAGGTGCCTGAGCGGGTTCAGACATTGGCTCTCCTAAAGGGGTTCATCTTGAGAATCATCCCAAGATTTGACTAGTGCAACCACAAATTTCATCCTCAACCTCGACAATTTCCCAAGAAGAAACTCACCCAAGTCCCTATCCCTAACACTTTGAAGCAAATCCAATAGAGAATTATTAAGTTCATCAATCATTTTGATCATAGGCTCCAGTGCTTCAGTGCATGGTATTGGCTGAGCTTCTAAAAATTGTATAGTGTTCCTCAAATTAGCAAACACCCTATCCTGGATCTGGTTCACCTGAACCGACTAGTTCGGTTCAGGTTTGGGTGGGTTTAGGTTAAATCTAGGGGAGTCAAGATGTCGAGGTTCTCAGGTCCCTCCCTGAAAGTAGGTCGTTCTAGGTTGTTCAAAGGATGGTGGTGACCTATATTCAGTGGAATACTGGGGAGGGTAGGTGTTATAATCATGATATCCTTCCTGATTGTAGATCGGGTTGGTTTGGTCATCAAAGGATGGAGATCCATAATCATTATTGCTTTAGGAAGGATAATAATCATAATCTTGTTGTCCAGGGTTAGGCCCTGGACACTGAGGTCCGAATTCATATCCCCAATCAAAGTCATCCCAGCTAGTGGATGGGTAATTACAAGTCAAGTCAGGGTAGTAATCATCTTGGGGATAAGTGGTGGTAGGAGGATAGGATGTGAAATGTGTGTAGGATGTGGAATGGTACATGGTGAAGTAAGGAGGGAAGTCAAACAAGAAAGGAGCCCTGCAATACAAAAATACAAGCCTGTCCTTAGTTTGGGTAGCGTAAAGGTCTACAGACTATCAGAATCCGTCCTAAGATTATAGACGATTTACTCTACCTATGTCCAAGCAATCCAACCAGTTAGAAGGAGGGACTGGGGAGAAGATTCTTCCTTTGGCTTGCGCCTCCGGTTCCTAGTGTACCCCCCAGCCGCGGTCGTTTGACGCTACTCCCCTAGCTAGGCATCAGATTGACTAGTATAAGTAGGTTAATTATTAACAATCTCAATCTGGATCCTGAGGAGCGAACCAGTCCTTAGGGCCAACGTCTAATCAATTTTTAGTTAGGCTTAGGACAATGGTGCTTTAGGAATGTGATGGGCCCTTTAGATGGGTTGTGCCCTTAATGATCAGTTAAAATGTGTGTGTGTGCACAACTAGGGTTTGCAAACATGGTTATTTGATAATGTGTCTTTCAGAGTTCAACCTTGCTTAGTAGCTTTTAGGGTTTAATCTTAGGTATATTCAATCAAGTTTAGGAAAACACTCCAAGTTTTGCAAGCACTGGTGATGATATATTCCTTTAGAAATCAAAGAAAAAAATGTAGAGTCCCTGGTTTAGCACTAAGAATCAACCCTAAGTGTCAAGATACTTGATGAATCGCTTTTATCTTAAGTGGCACGGCCCAAACAGTTCAATCAATTGGCCTATTACACCACTTAGTTAAGGCACACAGAAATTTTTGACCTATTCAGATTTCTACTCACTTATTTGTGTGTTGAATTAAGTGTACCAGGTCCACAGGTCAGATCCCGGTTAAGTGGTAGAATCGATGTGATTGTGCGCCTTAGGGTGAGAAGTTGTGGGTGTTAAGTGTGTAGCTTACAGAAAATCCCATAATTAGATAACACTTTTTTTTATTTTTAATTTTTATTTATATGGATGGTGAGGTGAGTGGAGGTAGCAAACAAACAACCAAATCTATCTTAGGGTTCATAAAAAGTACCTAAGCTGATTTGGGTTTGAGTTATTCGATTATGGAATGAAAACTAAGGTGGGGGTGGTGTGGGGGACACTTACAAAACACTCTACCTGCACTTTACTCCGATCTACCACACTTGGATCTCCATGCTAGGGTACCTGCAAGACAGTAGATCAAAGACAAGTAGGGTTAGTGCTATGTAAATGCAAAGAAGCGTAATAAACAATAAAGTAAATGACGTTGCCTCCCCAGCAACGGTGCCAAAATGGTCACGTGTGTTTCACATGTTTGAAATCGATGTTACAAGTAACTTGTCATCATAGTTGCAAAACACGTCGATCAGATAAAATTTATATCGAAACTCCAATGGAGTCCCGGGTCGAACATAGGGAGGCGACGTTTACTTTATTGAAAATCGTGCTTTGTTTCATTTCTTTTTGGTATTTTAGGGTTTTGTTATTTTTTGTATTTTTGAAATAAAAGAAATCAAGCAAATGTATCACAAGATAGAGATCTAGAACAAATCTGATATATATTACTTCTAATGTCAATTACAAGAAACTATGAAGCATAAAAAGAGAGGGAGGAGAGAGGAAATCTCTCGAATCGGCTGTTCGGCGAGACGACGGTGCTTGGCGGAAGCTCGGACGAAGGAGGTGAGGAGCGGGACGACAGAGGTGAGATGCTGGAGGATGTCGGGTTGAGGAAAGCTTCGGCGTATCTCCGGAATGGAGGTGAGAAGACAGAGTTGTTCTGCCATCGGAATGGAGGTGAGGACGGCTCCAAGGTGACCTATGAAGGGAGATGGGAAGTTGGAGGAGTATTTGGTGGTGCAGAGGTTTGCTACACTAATAGGCACAATGGGAGCTTGAGAACAAGCTCTAATGGAGCGTTGGTAGGCTTGCTAGAGCTTAGGAGTAGGTGGGAGTAGAGTAGGTAGAGATGGCTTGGAAGGAAGGGGGTGAAGGTCCTTTTATAGTGGTGGAGAAGAGGCAAAAATTGGTATGGGATCAATAGTGACATCCAGGCTGTCGCTGGAAACGTTGCTGTAGGCAGCTCATGCCTGCTAGCACCCACAGCTGGCTTTGCTGGCATGCGATGAATTACCGACTGCTGTAAGCGTCGCTATAAGTCCAGCTCATGCGTCACTGTAGTCCACCTTACGCTGCACTAGCACCGCTCTTGCCTTGCCGCGCGCGCATGCGCGCCTATGCTCCCATGCGCCTGCGCACGCACCCACGTGCTACACGTGTGCGGTGCTGCGTGTGTGTGTTGGCAGCCTGGGCTGCACCACATGGCGTAGTCTAGGTTGTCCATCTTCTTGTTGTAGGGGCTACTACAGATGTCAAATTGAGTCGATTTTCACACCGTTAGGCTGTGATCGTCGACCCAAATCCATCCACACAGTTGGATTTATCATTTAAAGCTCCAAATTATGTCTCCTAGTCCCTTGGCTGTTGATGTTCCTCAGACTGCATATGGTGCTACGGAACTCCAATCGAGGCGATTTCAAAGGTGTTGGACTCTGATTGTCATCTTGATGGGATCCGTACGGTCGGATCGTCAATCCGAGGCTCCGAAATAAATATCCTTCTCTGCTAACCACAAAAAGGATGCAATTAACCTAAATTATATACAACTACTCTAAATGCAGAATGATGCATGCTATGCAATATTTATAACATGAAATGCAAATCTAAGCCTAGGAACATGCATGAATAGGCATTTTACCATTAATAAATGTGTTTACATCAATTATGTACAAAAGAAAGTAACTTAGGTCAACATGAATTTATGTCGATTAAGTAGTATTGGGTCAAGTTAACCTAACATTCTAGATTTTATTTCTTTTAACTAGTTGAGTCCAGGTCGTTCGCTAGGAGGCATGACTTAATTAGAATTCACCACTAAATCTAAGCTATTTATAGAAAGTATAATTAAATTTACTTTAAGAACATGAATTTTGCTTAAGGATTTAAAATTAGAAGAATATGCAAAATTCCATAAGGAAACACATTTGCACAAATGATCTTCTTTAACAAACAAGTAAACATGTTTATTTCTTTTTATTTCCTTTACTTACAAGAGATTAAGGCAAGAGAAAGTAATTCTAATGAAAATATGCTTTATTACAACATTAAGCTCAAAAGAAATTAATAAAATGCAAGAAATTAACACAATTATTCTTCTTCTTGTCTTCAGCCTTATTCTTCTTCTTTTACCTTTCTCTCTCTTTCCTTTTTTCTCTTACTTTTCTCTTAATCTTTCTTCTTAATCTTTCTCCTTAATCTTCTCTTATACATATCTTCTTCTCTTTCTTTTCTTTCTTTCTTCTCTGCCTGTTATTTATTTCTTTAGCCCTTATGCCTGTCTACCTTTCTTTTCTCCTTACTAGCTCTCCCTTTCTTCTCCTTCTCTCCCTTTCCTTTTCTTCTTCTTCTCTTCCTTTCCTTTTCTTCTTCTTCTTTTCTAAACCTTTGCAATCCTTCTAAGCCAAATCGGTTTAACCCTTTGGACCCAAAAGTTAGGCTTTTGATTGGCGCCTTGGATCGATCGGGGATACACAACTGCCCTCTTAGGGTGGGACCTGACCCTACTAGGTCCAAACCTGGTTTTTATTTAGTTTGGTTTATTTCTGGTTCGCATAGTCTTGAGCCCATCTGCCTCATAGCCTCCCAGGCCCACATGCACACACCCTTACGGGCCTACACTTGCATTCCCACAGGCGCACACACACCCGGGCACGTGCATCGCACGAGCCCACACACACACCCATATGCTCAGATTCTTTCTTGCACCCTACGCTATCGACTGAAGAGCCTAAAACACAAATCAGTTTTATACCGAGGCAGCCGCTCTAGTTCCATCGATGTGGGACTGTGTTTCTCCCTCCCAGTCCAGACTTCACTTGATCATTCTAGCTAGCTCAGAGCTTCAATCCGAGTAAATGAAAGCTTGCTGGAAAGCTCCTAGGTTGTTCTACACAATTGGGGTATCAATTTGATACTCAAGGAAGGTCTAGGTCTTCAATTTGAAGGGCGAAGGACCTAGGTTCGCTACGGCTATCTTAGCTTGCAGAAAGGAGCTGTGGCTGTAAAGTCTTATAGAAGGAAATTTGATCTCCAAATGAGGTGTTGAATAGGTTCAGAAGGTGATTCCGCGACTGTTGGTGAAGGAAATGAGCTTTAAGGAGCTTCAGGAAGGAGCAGAAGCTAAAGAGCTTTGCCAGTAAGCTTCAGAACTTCAATTCAAGTTCTGAAAAGTCCAACAAATAGCGAAAGACCTATTTAATCAATTCAAACAACCTTTATATGTTGTTAAGAATCTATCTGGGCAAATTATCCAATTGAATTTCATCACAAACCTACTGTCATCAGTTTGGGTTCAAAAACAACCCAAGCTGAATAGAATTCAATTTCTTCTATAGAATTGATCAGAACTCATCCAAATTGCATTTGAACCATTTATAAACATCCCAAAAATAGATTGGACTCTTCAATTTGTCTGATTGAATCCAAAATCCAAGAATCAGACTTAAGGTTGACCATAAGCCTTGAATTTTGACTTTCTGAGTTTAACCATTTCAGAAGAAATTAATGCCTAAATTATCTTCTCTTTAACCTCAAGAATGAATTCAGACCCTCAAAATGATGTTTCAATTAAGATTCCTAGGGTTCCAGGCCTATCGCCTGAGCTTGTAGAGGAATTTGTTCAACAGAACAAACCAAAGTTAATCACAGAGATTGACACATTGAAATAGTTTTAGGGCAAGTTACTGATGCTTTTAAACTTTTTAAATGAGACTAAACCCTAACTATCAATCGTCTCCAACTCTACTGGAGTTGGAGAAGATAAAGATCTAACAGAAACTCTAGATATTAAAACCCCAAATAAATTTCTTCAGCATGATCAGTGACCTTTAAATCAGAGATCTGGAGCTTCACACTAAGTTTAATGGTCTGAAGAGCTCATTTGACTCGTCAGTGCTCATCGGAGCTCTGGTGAGTCCAGAAAAAGGCTAAAATGTACAGATTATGTGAAAACGTGCCACAATGATCTAAATAGCTTCCTGAGGTCACAAGGAACCTCAGGAACACCTTAATTCCTTCACTTATCCATTAAAATGAAAGTTAAGCAGTGAATTCTCAATAAACAAATTTTGAATGTAATTAGGCTAAGGACCTGTTTCCCACTCAATTGAGTGGATTAAACAAGGCAAAATGAAGTTGCGATGGTTTATAGGTAGATAATTGATGATTTGAAATCCTCCTAAGCCGCCATTGACACCGAGCTTAGGAGATTAAATTAAATTCGGCATTTAAGTTATAGATGATAATTACTTAAATTAAAGTGAGGATTGGGTCCCTTAAGTGATGGTTAGGTGGTGGAGAGCCCAGTGAAGGTGGAGCAAGCTCAACCACTTCTGCCATGGACAACAGGAGCAGTGGTTGGAGGTGGAGGTGATTTAGACGAATAGATGATCAATTCAGTGATTAAAGATGATAGAAATGTTCATGAAAGGTTTAAGAAGGTGATTGATGACTTAAAAAGACAAAAGATTTGCTCCTGACAAGCTCAATGAGCTCGTCGGAGCTGGAGAAGATGAATGAGAAACTTAGCATTACAGCTATCCACTAATCAACTTACCTAACCTACTGTTACCTGGACGAAGGAGGTAGAAGATCTCCGTCGATGGTTAATAATGGAGGACGAAATCAGAGGATCAGGGAAGAAGTCTGGTAGGTGTTTGTGAAGTGAAGTAGAGGAGCTTCTAGTCAGCACTGCGTCAGGAGACTTGGCTGACTTCAGCGGAGATCCAGAGTGATCAAAGATGGATGGAGGAAGACGGATGAAGCGGAGGAAGGTCACCAGAGTTTAGAAAGAATAGCCTATCGGTTAGCTTAGTGAAGAAGAAGGAACAGAGCTAACTTTGTGAAAATCGAGGGTGTGGAGGGGTATTTATAGGTGGCGGCATCTGAGACAGAGGTTGAATCTAGATGGAGAAGAGGCTAGGAGTGGAGTAACCACCGGCATCTTCTCCAATGCCGATGAGGTTATCTCCAACACTAAAATGGGATTGTAGCTTCATCCAGACCAGTGGATGAAAAGGAGATGGTGAGCACAAGCTCCAAGAGCTTGGAGAGGAAGGAATGACGTCGGATATGTGGTGATCTGACGATGGAAGCACCTCCTAATGTCAGCCATCGAGGAGGCTGAAGAAGGAAAGAAGAAGTTTTAGGGACTTATTCGTAACGAAAACTAACGACCGAAGTGAAGAATAAGGACTCGATTGAAATAAAACATAAGGACTAAAATGTAAACTATGGTTTTCAAGGTTTATTTTAATTTAAAACTTTTTCAACTTTTTATATATGCTTATAAATAAGACAATTATTATATTTAGACCTTGAATTTACATTTTTGACCTTTTTAGATTAATTTATTTAATTAAGTACTGTTACTTAAGTTATTACATACTTAGGTATAGATTATACTTAGGTTAGTTAACATATTATTTAGATGAATTGCTAATAATATTTTGAGTCTAATTATTAATTAAATTATTAATAATACTAATTGGATGATAATATAGCATTTTTAATTTATTTTGAGGTCCTTTACTATTTATCCCTTATTTAATAATTAACCCATATATTTACATATTTCTAGCTAATTAACTATGAAGACTAGTTAATTAGAGGTAATTAGAGACCATGATGAGCTTCCCATCATACCCCCAAGCCAAAGTTTTGCTATTCCCTAGCAAAATGAACTAAAAATATGATGATTTAAAGCACCTAGGTTTAAATTGATATAAATAAGAACCAAGTAGAGGAAAGCTTAGGCTAGAATTAATTTTTTTTAGATTTAATATAAATATAAATAACTAATATATAGAGCATTTTGTGAAAATTTCCTTACTTAGACTTAAAACTCAAAACATCTTCAAAACACACTCTATTAAAAATAGAGTTATTAACAAGAATTTTATCAAAATTTAGAATCTCGAAAATCACTTATTCTTTGTAACCATTCTTAACCCTTAAAAACTTAGAATGCAAAGTGTTTTAAGAAAGCAAAACCTAAGAGTTGGAAATTAAATTTTAACTCAAAAACTCAATAGACTTAAGTTAATCCTTTGTTTATGAAATTTGATTTTTTTTCAATCTAAGTTTAAGCAAATTAGCCAAATATTCATCATTAACCAAACTTAAATTAGTAAAACATTAATCTACCAGCCTCTAAGTTTAAGCAAATTAGCCAGATATTCATCATTAACCAAAATTAAATTACTAAAACTTTAATCTACCAGCCTACAGCACTAAGGACAAACATCTAGCCTAGGATTTTGTCAATCCTTCTCCTTTAGGTCTCAACTACAAATTCTCAAAACTCGATTTCTTAGGCTTCATTGCCAATACCAAGGTTCAGTAGCTATGATTTTAAAACATCCGTGCTTGTGAATAGAGTTATCCTAAAGGCATCCAAATTTGCAAAAATCCTAATTTTAAGACATCAATTTCCAATCCAGATTATTCCAATTCAAGCCTTTGGCTTGGCCTTACTCAGGTTTGGTTGCTTTCTCCTCACCGATTTTCTATCCCGACGTTAACACTTTTTTTGTGTATATCTCCCCGGTTGACCACCAGGTCACTTATTCCTAATTTTTATCTCCATATTTTTTTTAACTTTTTCAATAGGTTAGAACACCCATATGTAGCGAGGTGTTCTTTTATATGATGGAAGGAAAGGTAGCATCTATTTATACCGAGATGCTTTATTTTTAATGGAAAAACTACATAAGTACCCCTTTGTAGCGAGGTACTTAACTACAGGGTGTTTTATTTTATTTTTTTATTTTTCTCCCCCTTCTCATTTTTCTTACTAACTTATGCTCCAAATCCTTTTTCTAGGTGAGTGGCACATCCTTCACCCTTTCAAGAATCGCCTCACGGAAATCCTTAGACTAAAGAGGATTTAGAATCGATCTCTTAACCTCTGTGTTTTCATAGTCTCAAATGCCATGAAGACAACTCTATGTGTGTGATTTTGGATGCTTAGGTTACTTAGCTCTTAAATCAAAGCTTGGACAACAAAGCGATTCACTCTTAGTTTCTTTAGACTTTTAGTTTCCTCCTATAAGATCTGTCAAGACAAAAATTCACCAAGTCTAGCCAAATGTCCTATAGCCTGATAGACTTGAAGTCTAAGATTCTACTAACTCTTTACTTAATTAACTCTGAATATCTGGCCTCTTTACTTAACTTTGTGATAAAAAGTTACAATTTAATTCCAAAACTTAAGTTTTAAAGTTAATACACCTTAGTTTCTTAATTTTAGGGTAAGAATAGAAAAGCAAAGCCTTAAGGTTTAAAGATTCTAATTCAAATAAAATCCTATTTTAAGATTTTGCAAATAAAAGTGTGTTTACAAAATGTTATAAGTAAAAATCTAAATAAGGATTTAATGCTCTTATACATATACTATATATTCTTAATATATATATATTTTTGGTTTCTGACCTAAAAGAAAAATTAAGCTTTTAATTATTGATATAAATATATATTTTTTTCTTCTTTTCTTTATTCTAGATGTAAACACCCCTTTTATTATTTTTATAATTGTTTAATTTTCAAATTTTTGTATTTATGTATTTTTTTTTTCTGTTTTATAAAAATTTCCAATTTTTATGATTTTTTTAAAATTTTTCAAATTTTTATGATATTTTTTATTTTGAAATTTTTAGAATTTTTGGTATTTCCATTTTTTTTAAATTTTGTGGGTATTTAATTTTTATGTGTTTTTTATATTTTCTCTGCAAATACACTTGAAGTGAAAATTTCACTTCACACCCCCCAAGCCAAGATTTTGCAATGTCCTGATTATAAGAAGAGTGAAAAGATATTACACTTCATTTAGTGTAGAGTGATGAAAGGAGTTGGATAGAGGAGATCAAAGATCTCTGTGCAGACGATTTCAGTTCAGACCAAAGGTCAAAGTAGACAGTCAGACTAAATGAAGGTAATCAGTGTAAGATGAAGTAAAATCAAAAAAGTGTATGGGAAGAGAAAAGTGTAGAATGCAGGAAACAACTATATACAATATGCTAAGTTTTATGCCTTCAGCAAGGCGTAAACCCTAGTAAAGAACTCCTAAAAAGAATATGTATGGTAAAAACAAAGGAGTTATGGAAGAATTGGTTCAAAAATAGAGAAATAGATAAGACCACCTGGTAAAAACTCATCCTGAGATTGCCAAAAATAGATCTTGCAGAACCAAAATCAGATTCCTAAAAAAAAAAAAATCTTAGAAAGATCAAAATGAATTTCGTGAAGATCAGATCTAATTTAGGTTGAGACGTAAAATATTAAAGATTAAGGCAATCTAACAAGTGATTCCAACCAAATTCAGAAGATCAGCAGAGTCAATTCTGGTTCTCAATAATAGGTGGGTAATTTTGATACAATAAAGGCTGCTGATGCGGGTTTGGTGGATTATTTTCAGGGAGTACACAAGATGGGTTTTGATTATTCTCAAAGGCCTGATTAATGAAATGTAGTTGGCCCTGATGTTGCCTAAGGTTTTGCAGATTCCTAGGATTCGGAATTGGCTGAGATGGAAGAGTACCTGGCTGACGAGACTCAGCCAAAAGCATGATCTGATTTCGTAAATCAGCCAATTCTACCTTACATTGCCTTTGAATCTCAGCAAGAGCTTCAGTATTTTATTGTTGACTCTCTGTCACAGCTCGCAAAATCTGATCGAGCTGCATATCTATAATCAGCCCAGAGTAATTCTGCATAATCATGGAATTAGGCCTCACATTTGGTTGCTGAGAAAGTAATAGAGGAGGGTTTAGAGGGGTCTGATTTGGATAAATTGTTCTTTGATTTTGATCAGCCCAAGAGAAATTTGGGTGGCTTCTCCATCCAGGATTATAGGTATTATAATAAGGATTTGATCTTGGAATGTTTTCCTGGATGGCGTGTAAACCAAAAAGATATGGCATGTTTTCCGCAACAGAAATGGGTGGGAAAGATTGTGGGACAAAGGTCCCTCCTTGGGTTGGTGCAGGAGTAGATAGAATACACAAGGAAGATGGATCTCTAGAATCTAGATTATTCACAAATTCCCTCCCCGTGGGAATTTGCAAAATAGGTGAATGCACAAGATTTTGCGTAGCAAGTAGAGGTGTAAGAGTTTTCATTATATTTCAGACCTCATCAGGATGCTTTGCTATGATGTCGACTTTATCTAGTTTTTCTGCAATAATCTCTAAATCCTTTGAACTAGATGGATTACCGATCTCATGAATGCCCTGATGCGGATTTTGATGTGTTGTATTCGTGCCCCGTGTAAATTGCAACATGGATGCGTTATTGATCGAGTTCTCCGCCATCCCTTCAAATAATTCTGAAGCGGATTCTATGTTGCGATTGAGAAAGTTCCCTCCATAAGAGGTATCAACTAAATTGTGAATGCCTTCTTGTAATCCATAATAGAAGATATGCATTAGTTGCCAACGAGGGATGTCATGATGTGGGCATTTCCATTGTAATTCATGAAAGCGTTCCCACACTTCATGAATTGGTTCTCCTTGATTTTGATTGAAAGTTGTCATTGCTCGCCTTAAAGCATTCGTGCGACCAATAGGAAAGAATTTCTTCAAGAATGCAGATTCGAGTTTAGCCCAAGTTGAGATTGGTCTTGCAATAGTTCTATACCAATATACAGCTTTATCTTTAAGGCTAAAAGTGAACATCTTCATAAGTAGGATTTCCCTATTTTGATTTTGAGGTCCAAGAGTTTGAGATAGATTTTTAAGATCTTCAATATATTGAAATGGACCCTCAGATGGAAATCCGTGAAAATGTGGGATTAGACCTATAATGTTTAGCTTTAATTCTGGGTCATTTTCCCCAATTGGAATCCTAACATTAGGCTCTACTTGTGCATTAGATGGATTATAATAGTCTCGAAGTAGAGGCCAAGGACAAGGGATCGGTAAATCAAGAAGGTCAAAACCCGCCTCAGGTTGAGGTGGAGGATGGGCTTGAAGATCCTGTAGATTATTTAAAGCAGCTATCAAAGATTGATTTAGTGATTTTGTTCAAGCATTCTAAGATTCTGGTTCAGGAGTGCCTCATGAATATCAAAAGGTGGCATCTCCCCCTGACCAGAAGCAGAAGGATCTCAGGATTCTGATTTTGCAATTGATCTATAGAAACAGATGAATTAGACGGGAATTTAATTGGTTGCCTAGCTGCAACCAGCTTAGGAGCACTCGTCAATGGAGTTACAAGAGGCGGATTCAAGGATCGCCTCCCATGCATAAAACAAAAAGAATGTGCAAAGGCACACTCAACCACCAAAAAAAATAGTGGCAACAAAACCTGCAAAACAGCGCAAAGAAAAGGGCTTTTCTCTTCCTTCAAAGGAAAGAAGAGAGTCCTAGAATATGCAAAATACTTTGGATGCAAACAAGTATAATATCAGTGTCAAAACATGCATCCTAAACCCGTGTCTACGCAAGTGCGTATCCTTAAAGCTCAAAGGCCTAAGGTCTAAGATCAAGACCACTCACTACAGGCTCCCCGAGGCTCTAGTAGTGAGACATACTTATTGATCTTCGACCAAAGCCCTAAGAGGTGCAAAGAGGAGAGATAGAAAATTTAGACTCGTGTGACTCTAGTGATCGCGCTGTGTGCACGATAGCATGCAACAGACAATAGTGATAAAACCAGCATGATTTCTGCAAACAGATTTAAGTCACAATTTTTATTATCCACCTTTTCTACTTAATCTTTTCAAAAATATGATAGAAAGAACTAAAGTGACTATTTTTAAGTATTTTCAAAGAATATATGGTCTTATTATTAACTCCATAATAGGGATCTACGCAATTTTTTCACGTGTTTTCCCGCTGATGCGAGAAAAATAGTAGAGAACTTTTTCTCGAGTCAAATCGTAAAGCTACTAGCAGGTAAACGCACTCCTAAGAGTGTATGCCTATAACATGCTGCTGCTAGTTAGAAAGTATGTATTTTTGTATTTTTTAATTTTTTTACTAACAAAATGCAACAATACAACTAAACTAGAGGCTAAGAAAAGAGTACTTACAATGGTATGTATAGTGAAAAACAGAAAAAGAAAACCTTCTTTCTTTCCTGAGAATACCTGTAGAGGTAAACCTAAAAAGAAGACAGAAAACAAAACAAAAACAAGACTAATTAGTACGAAACAACTAAAAACAGTAATAATGGCGAATACAATTACAGTTACCTCCTCGGCAATGGCGCCATTAAAATGGTTATTAAGCAAAGTTATGTAAGGGAATGTTTTGGTGAATTAAAATCAAGCAAAATATTAACTTCTCGGCAACAACACCATTAAATTGGTTCTCAACACAGTTAATTAAGTTAATTGTGCTTAATTATGGGCAAAAGAAAGTAACTTAGGTCAACTTGAATTTATGTTGATTAAGTAGTATAGGGTCAAGTTAACCTAACATTTTAGATTTTATTTCTTTTAACTGGTTGAGTCTAAGTCGTTCACTAGGAGGTATGACTTAATTAGAATTCATCATTAAATCTAAGCTACTTACGGAAAGTATAATTAAATTTACTTTAAGAACATGAATTTTTCTTAAGGATTTCAAATTAGAAGAATTTGCAAAATTCCATAAGGAAACACATTTACACAAATGATCTTCTTTAACAAACAAGTAAACATGTTTATTCCTTTTTATTTCCTTTCTTTAGAAGAGATTAAGGCAAGAGAAAGTAATTCTAATGAAAATATGCCTTATTACAACATTAAGCTCAAAAGAAATTAATAAAATGCAAGAAATTAAACACAATTATTCTTCTTCTTGTCTTCAGCCTTATTCTTCTTCTTTTACCTTTCTGTCTCTTTCTTTTTTTCTCTTTACTTTTCTCTTAATCTTTCTTCTTAATCTTTCTCCTTAATCTTTCTCGAGCTCCTCTTATGCATGTCTTCTCTTTCGTTTCTTTCTTTCTTCTCTACCTGTAATATTTTTCTTTAGCCCTTATGCCTGTCTACCTTTCTTTTCTCCTTACTAGCTCTCCCTTTCTTCTCCTCTCCCTTTCCTTTTGTTCTTCTTCCCTTCCTTTCCTTTTCTTCTTTTTCTTCTCTTCTGAACCTTTGTAATCCTTCTGAACCGAACCGATTTAACCCTTAGAACCCAAAAATTAGGCTTTCGATTGCCAGCTTGGACCGGTCGGGGATACACAGTAGCCCTCTTAAGGTGGGACCAAACCCTACTAGGTCCAAGCCTGGTTTTTATTTAGTTCGATTTATTTCTAGTTCGCATAGTCTCTAGCCCATCCGACTCACGGCCTCTCAGGCCCACATGCACACGCCCTCACGGGCCCACACTAACACGCCCACAGGCACACACACACCCAAGCACACACACTGCACACGCCCACACACACACCCATATGCTCAGATTCTTTCTTGCGCCCTACGCTGTCGACTGAAGAGCCTAAAACAAAAATTAGTTTTATACCGAGGCGGCCGCTCCAGTTCCACCGATGTGGGACTATGTTTCCCCCTCCCAGTCTAGACTTCACTTAATCATTCCAGCCAGCTCAGAGCTCCAATCCAAGCAAATGAAAGCTTGCTGGAAAGCTCTTAGGTTGTTCAACACGATTATAGTATCAATTTGATACTCAGGGAAGGTTTAGCTCTTCAATTTGAATGGTGAAGGACCTAGGTTCAATATGGCTATCTTAGTCTGCAGAATGGAGTTGTGGCTCTAAAGTCTTACAGAAGGACATCTGACCTCCAAATGATGTGTTGAATAGGTTCAGAAGGTGATTCCGCTGGTGTTGGTGAAGGAAATGAGCTCTAAGGAGCTTGAGGAAGGAGCAGAAGCTAAAGAGCTTCGCCAATAAGCTTCAGAACTTCAATTCAAGTTATGAAAAGTCCAATAGACAGCTAAAGACCTATTCAATCAATTCAAACAACCTTTAGAGGTTGCTAAGAATCTATCTGGGCAGATTATCTAATTGAATTTCATCACAAACCTACTGTCATCAGTTTGGGTTCAAAAATAACCCAAACTGAATAGAATTCAATTTCTTCTATAGAATTGGTCAGAGCTCATCCAAATTGCATTTGAATCATTTACAAACATCCCAGAAACATATTGGACTCTTCAATTTGTCTGATTGAATCCAAAATCCAAGATTCAGACTTAAGGTTGACCATAAGCCTCGAATTTTGACTTTCTGAATTTAACCATTTCGGAAGAAATTAATGCCTAAATTATCTTCCCTTTAACCTCAGGAAGGAATTCAGACCCTCAAAATGATATTTCAATTAAGATTTCTAGGGTTCCAGGCCTGTTTCTTGAGCTTGTAGACGAGTTTGTTTGACAAAACAAACCAAAGTTAATCATAGAGATTGACACATTGGAATAGTCTCAGGGCAAGTTATTGATGCTTTTAAACCTTTTAAGTGAGACTAAACCCTAACTATCAATCGTCTCCAACTCTGTCGGAGTTGAAGAAGATAAAGATCTAACAGATCCTCTAGATCTTAAAACCCCAAATAAACTTCTTCAGCATGATCAGTGACCTTTAAATCAGAGATCTGGAGCTTCACACTAAGTTTAATGGTCTGAAGAGCCCGTTTGACTTGCCGGTGCTCGTCGAAGCTCCAGTGAGTCCAGAAAAAAGCTAAAACGTATAGATGATGTGAAAACGTGCCATTAATGATCAAAATAGCTTCCTGAGGCACAAGAAACCTCAGGAACACCTTAATTCCTTCAATTATCCATTAAAATGAAAGTTAAGCAGTGAATTCTTAGTAAAAAAATTTTGAACGTAATTAGGCTCAAGACCTATTTTCCCACTCAATTGAGTTGAGAAAGCAAGTCAAAATGAAGTTGCGATGGTTTATGGGTATATAATTAATGATTTGAAATCCTCCTGAGCCGCCATTGACAATGAGCTCAGGAGATTAAATTAAATTGGGTGTTTAAGTTATAGATGGTAATTACTTAAATTAAAGTGAGGATTGGGGCACTTAAGCAATGGTTAGGTGGTGGAGAGCCCCAATTGAGGTGGAGTAAGCTCAACCACTTCTTCCATGGACAGCAAGAGCAGTGGTTGGAGATGGAGGTGATTTAGATGAATAGATGATCAATTCAGTGATTAAAGATGATAGAAATGTTCATGAAAGGTTTAAGAAGGTGATCAATGACTTAAAAAGACAAAAGATTTGCTCCCGACAAGCTCAACGAGCTCGCTAGAGCTGGAGAAGTTGAATGAGAAACTTAGCATTACACCTATCTAGTCTACCTAACTAACTATCCTAACTAATCTACTTACCTAACCTTCTGTTACCTGGACGAAGGAGGTAGAAGATCTCCGTCGATGGTTCATAACGGAGGAGGAAATCAAATAATCAAGGAACAAGTCCAGCGGGCATTTGTGAAGTGAAGCAGAGGAGCTCCTAGTCAGCACTACGTCAGGAGACTTGGCTGACTTTGGTGGAGATCCAGAGCAATCAAAGATGGATGGAGGAAGACGGATGAGGTGGAGAAAGGTCGTCGGAGTTAAGAAAGAATATCCTATCGATTAGCTCAGTGAAGAAGAGGGAAGGGAGCTAACTTCGTGAAAATCGAGGGTGTGGAGGGGTATTTATAGGTGGTGATGGCTGAGACTTAGGTTGAATCTAGACGGAGAAGAGGCTAGGAGTGGAGTAATCACCGACGTCTTCTATAACGCCGGTGAGGTTATCTCCAACCCTCAAATGGGATTGTAGCTTCATCCAGACTGATGGATGAAAAGGAGATGGTGAGCATAAGCTCCAGGAGCTTGGAGGGGAAGGAATGACGTCCGATATGCGATGATCAGACGGTGGAAGCACCCCCTAATGTCAGCCATCGAGGAGGTTAAAGAAGGAAAGAAGAAGAAGAAGAACTTTCAGGGACTTATTGGTAACGAAAACTATGGACCTAAGTGAGGAATAAGGAGTCGATTGAAATAAAACTTAAGGACTAAAATGTAAACTAAGGTTTTCAAGGTTTATTTTAATTTAAATCTTTTTGAACTTTTTATATATGATTATAAATAAGACAATTATTATATTTATGCCTTGAATTTACATTTTTGACCTTCTTAGATTAATTTATTTAATTAAGTAATGTTACTTAAGTTATTGCATACTTAGGTATAGATATACTTAAGTTAGTTAACACATTAATTAGATGAATTGCTGATAATATCTCGAGTCCAATTATTAATTAAATTATTAATAATACTAATTGGATGATAATAAAGCATTTTAAACTTATTTTAAGGTCCTTTACTATTTATTCCTTATTTAAAAATTAACCCATATATTTACATTTTTCTAGCTAATTAACTAGGAAGACTAGTTAATTAGGGGTAATTAGAGACCATGATGAGCTTCTCATCAGTGGGTAGCCTAAAGACCTACGGACTCCTAGGACCCGTCTTAAGATTATAAACAATTTAGTCTACTTTTATCCGGTCAATCCAACGAATTAGAAGGAGGTACTGGGGAGAAGGTTCTTCCACTAGCTTACGCCTCCAGTTCCTAGTGTACCCCCCAACCATAGTCGTTTGATGCTACTCCCCTAGCTAGACATCAGGTGGATCAGCAAAAGCAGATTAGCAAAAGAAAATCTCAATCTGAGCCCCGAAGAGTGAATCAATCCTTAAGGCCAAAGTCTACTTAGTTTTAGTTAGGCTTGGGATGATTGTGCTCTTGGAATGTGATGGGCCCTTTAGATGGGTTGTGCCCTTAATAATTAATTCAAATGTGTGTGCATGCACAACCAAGGTTTTCAAACAAGGTTATTTGATGATGTGTCTTTTAGGGTTCAACCTTGTTTAGTAGCTTTTAGGGTTTAATCTTTAGGTGTTTTCAATCAAAGTTCAGTAGAACACTCCACGTTTTGAAAGCATTGGTGATGATATATTCCTTTAAAAATCAAAAATAATGTGGAGTGCCTAGTTCAGCCATAAAAATCAACCCTAAGTTGCAAGCTACTTGATGGATCAGTTTTAGATTGAGTGGTGTGGCCCAAAAAGTTCAAGCAATTAGCCTATTGTACCACTTGATTAAGGCACACAAAAAGTCTTGACCTAATCAGATTTCTAGTCACTTATGTGTGTGTTGAGTTAAGGTGTACTGGATTGATGTAAACACATTTACACTACTTAAGATGTCTATTTATACATGTTCTTAAGCATAGGATTGCATTTCATGATATAAATATTGCATAACATGCATCATCTTGCATTTACAATAGTTTGAATAAAATGGAGGTTAATTGTCTCCTTTTATGTGCTTGGATAGGGCAAACATTTTATCGGGGCCTCGGATAGAAGATCCAACCGTATGGATGTGATCAGGGCGACGATTGGAGTTCAACGACTCCAAGATTGCCCTAATCAGGCATCTATAGCATCAGATAGTGATCGGGGAACCATAGAAGATCAAGGGCCAAGATGGTGTAAATTCATACTTCAAATGGCAAATCCGACCACACGGATGAATTCGGATCGACGATCGCAGCCCAACGATGCAAAAATCAAGTCAATCCGACATCTATTGCACCATCTACAACATCCAAAAGATGGAAGGCCAAGATGGTGCCACGTGGCGCCATCCTGGCTGCCTAAACGGTCGCATACATTTTCTGAAGACCCCGCACCCACTCCCTCTCCACAGTTGGATCTTGATCCAATGGCTGTGGTCAGCAGCACCTAAAAGTGCCCGCTCGACCATCCGCACCTCGTAGCGCAGCGGTCGAGCGCGCTTACGCGAGCTGCTGGCGCGGGTTCGAACTGCAATGAAGGGGAGGAAGGCGTGGGCGAGCGAGCGTGGGCGGGAGTTGGAGCTTGATCAGATGGCCGTCTGCAGTCAATTGAGATCACGCGCGATTGCACGCGCGGCGTCACGCGGCATCGTACGCACCGGGCGAGCGCCCAGCAGCGGGTGGAGATGAATCTTAAGTCGTCTGATCTTGCGATCGGACGGCTGAGATTTAAAGGACGTGCGCGGGCGTTGAGAAAGGGTGCAGCTGCGTAGGCACGCGTGGGCGCGGGTGCTATGCCCATGTTGGGGCTTTAGTGACAGTTTTATCCGTCACTAAAGACCCCACGTTTATTATTTTAAAGATGTAATGACCATTTTGCCCCCACTCCTTGCAACTATAAAAGGAGACCCCCTCCATACGAAATTCTCATCCCTTCCTTCTCTTCTCTACCTCTCCAAAGCTCAAGAGAAGCTTGTCTCACACCTGGGATGCTCCTAGCAAGATAAAGTCCCAATTTTCGTCCTCCTTTGGAAGTGGATCCCGTGACAACGACGATGTGCTGCTCCGTTCCCGTTCTTCTGCTTTGTCCTCCTTCATCCTGCTCCGTTCTTCTTCGTCTAGGCATCGTCTCTTCTGGCACGTCCTCCAAGCACTCGTCAAGGAGGATAACTTCTCTCTCCCATTCTTATTTGCAGCCTTTCTACTGTAGAATTTTCCTACTTTATAGTGTAGCTGATTTCCCGCTTTATAGTGTAACTTTTGTTTAGTTTGATTGTATAAACAGTTTGAAATATTGAATGCATGTTCTCTTTCTCTCTCTCTTTCTCTCTCTCTCTTTCTTTTAGTCGGATAGTTCCATTGTAATTATATCGCCTCACTTTTCAAAAATTCTAAAAAAAATATAACTGCGAATATAGATCAACGTAGCCTCCCTGTGTTCGACACGGAATTCTTTTCGGTATAAAATTTTATTTGTTGAACATGAATTCTTCGCTTTCAAGCTACAACGACAGGTTTTCCAAACACATTAGCATAGCAATTCGCGCGTTCAACATTTTGGCGCTGTTGCCGGGGAAGCAACGATTTCTAATCTTTTCTTCGCATTTCTTGCACTTTGGTGTTTTCTAACTTGCTTTCTCTTGTGTCTATTGTTTTGCAGAGACCTCCATCAAGGAATCAACAAGCGGTAGACTGGAGTAAAGTGCAGTTGAAGACAACTGTAAGTGCTTCCCAATTCTTTCCCCCTCTATAGATTTCATTCGCCATATTAAATCCAAATTCCAATTAACCTAGGTGTTTCCATAAATACAAGGAATAGTTTGGTTGTTTGGATTTCCACTCACATTCATTCCACCCTCATTCATAAAAAATAACAAAAAGATAATCTTGTGGGGTAATTTTCAACAAACATACAACACACACCCACATTCAAGGCAGTTAATCAACTTGATTTGTTTCTACTCAACTTGGTTCTGATCTGTGGAATCGATACACACAAAGCAACACATAACAGAGTAGAAATCATTCTAGGTTAACCATTTTTGAGTGCCTAACTTAGTGGTGCAATTGTGGCCAATTGTTTGAGTTGTTTAGGCCGCACCACTTTATTTAAAGCCAACTCATCAAGTATCTCCTCCTTAAGGTTTTCAATCTTGGTACATTCCAGGCACTCCACTTTATTTCTGATTTTAAAGGAAAACAATCTTCACTCGTGTTTTACAACTTTGTTTGCCTAGAAACTTGATTGCAATTCACCTAATTTGAAACCCTAAAAGCTACTTAAGCAAGATTTGAACATTAAAATTCACGCATTATAAATAATCTTGCTTGAAAACCCTGGTTGTGCACGCACTTACACAAATCTCAATCAATCATTAAGGGCACAACCCATTGTAAGGGCCCATCACATTCCATATGCACCATAATCCCAGGCCTTAATAAAATTGAGTAGACATTGGCCTTAAGGTCTGATTCTCTCTTCAGGGCCTAGTCTGAGATTGTTTTTGATTAACCTACTTGTACTGATTAATCTAATGTCTAGCTAGGGGAGTAGCATCAACCGACCGTGGCTGGGGGGTACACTAGGAACCGGAGGCGAAAGCCAAAGGAAGAGCCTTCTCCTCAGTCCCTCCTTCTAACTGGTTGGATTAAACAGACGCAAGTAGAGTAAATTATTTATAGTCCTAAGGCAGGTTTTGGGAGTCAGTAGATCCTTAGGCTACCCTACTTAAGGACAGCCTTGTTTTGTTGTGCTGCAAGGTCCCTATCCCCAGTCCTACCGACCTTCTCCTAGTTTATGCTGGGAAGACGGTCTTTGAATCCCCGATTGGAAGGACCATTAGAACATTCTAGGAGGCGCAAGTTAGATTTTGGTCAATTTAATCCCATGGCCGAACAGCAGCCTCCTCTGCTTGGAAATCCACAAGAAGAATTTCGAAGGTAGCTGGAACAAATGCAGAGAATGCAGGAATGGTTCCAGAGAATGCAGGGTGCTCAGCCCTTGAAGGATTTTTATGATCCTCCAAATTATGGGGAACGTCCCGGCCTCCAGATTCCAGCCGGTGACGTAGAAATCAAGCCCCAGGTGTTAAGCCTGATGAAACATTATCATGGGCTTGGCTCCGAAGATCCGTTTCAACACTTGGAGGACTTGACCACTTTGGTCTAGACCACCAAGGCTCAAAACGTAAATGAGGAGCAAATGATAATGAGGCTCTTCCCCCACTCTCTTAGGGATAAGGCCGCGCATTGGTATAGGACAATAGGAAGACCAATTACAACTTGAAATGAGTTGAAATCGGCCTTTCTAAAGAAATTCTTCCCAGTCGGTCGTACCAATGCTTTGAGACGGGCAATCACTACCTTTACCCAACGGCCGGGGGAGCAGTTTCATGTGGCCTGGGAGCAATTCCAGGACTTATTGCAGAGGTGTCCAAACCACGAGGTGCCGAAATGGCAACTCGTATAGATTTTCTATCATGGGTTGACTGAGCAACTCAGAAATCATGTGGATGCTTCTTGCGGAGGCAATTTCCTCAATAAAGATGCAAATAGTGCACAAGATTTATTTGAGGAAATGAGTGAGAATTCAATTAATCATGCCTCCATGGATACATTTAACAGGTCTCAGCAACCCAGATCAAATGTCAATGAAGTCCATGACTATCATTCATTTGATATGGAATTGATTTGTAATAAACTTGATAAGGTGGACTTGGTTGCTAAAAGAATGGAAGAGTGGATGGCTGGTAATTCTATGAACAACTCTCGAACCACTCAATCCCAAAATTTGAGATTCCATTCTTCACGAGCTCCTTCTGGATGGGAGTTCATGAATCAACTCGATGCGACTCAACCTATGAGTCAACATTTTTTGGAACCCCACCGGTTCCTAACTGGGGCCTTTGATCCCAATTTTTCTGATCCTTCCCTTTCTTTCTCTCCATCCTCACCCTATGAGGATGTCTGCACTGTACAAGAGAATGTTAGATCCAACCCCTACTCAAATGCCTATAATCCAGGTTGGAGAAACCACCCTAACTTCTCTTGGAAAAATCTGGGGCAACAGACCCAATTCCGACCTGGCAATTATGCTCCGCAATGACCAATGGGTCAGGGTCAAGTATATACTCAGTTGCCTTCGAATCAGGACAATCAGCCAGCTTGGAATGCCCGTCAACCCGCAGGGCAGGCTTATTTGAACCGTCAAATGGTAGAGATGCAAGGATCTATGCTCAGCTCATGCAGCAAATGAAAAACTCGCTGGAAAACTTGCAATCTGGGCTCATTGCTAACTCTCGCCAACCCAAATCTCTACCATCCCAACCCGTACCCATCCCGCGAAACATTATGAATTCGGGTAATCAAGCCCAAGGGTACAGAAATCAGAGGGACCCGCACGCACATGCTCAGGTGGTTGAGCAGGGTTCCTCGTCTTCTACTGCAAATCAAAAATTCATGGTCAATCAAGCCCCTCCAATCTTTCCTAACCCTCCCTAAGACCCAAATTCTTACGCTTCTACAAATTCTGTAACTTTAAGGAGTGGTAAGAAGACTCAGGATCCACAACCACACTATTCTGATCTTTTGAATCCTGAAGAATCTGAGGAGACAGTGGAGAATTCTAGAGGAGAAATCAAGGCTCAGGAACCTGATTCCAAAGATCTGACTCATGTTCCTTTTCCTAAAGCCTTAACCAAAGCAAAGAAGAAGAAGTCTGTTCATAGCAATGAGGAGCTTCTGAATTTATTTAAGAATGTTGAGATCAATATTCCGCTCCTTGATGCTATCAAGCACATATCGGCTTACGCAAGATTTTTAAAGGAATTATGTACACAAAAGCGTAAGTCGAGAGAATCTGTTCCGAAGAAGGTGGTACTCTCCAAGCAGGCTAGTTCTGTTATCCTGCACTTCCTCCCTCAGAAAAAGAGAGATCCTGGTGCTCCTTTGATTTCTTGTGTTATTGGAGATTACACATTTGATAGAGAACTTTTGGATCTCGGTGCATCCATCAACCTAATTCCGACTTCTCTTTATGAGAAGTTTGGGTTAGGTGAACTTCGGCCAACTTCAGTAACGCTACAGTTAGCGGACCGTTCGGTCACAAACCGGCGAGGCATTATTGAAGATGTTATAGTTAAGGTCAAGGATTTCTATTTTTCTGTAGATTTCGTCGTCCTTGACATGGATGTACTGGATAATCTGAGGAACATGCCCATCATTCTGGGGCGTCTGTTCCTGGCTACCGCAAAGGCCAACATTAATTGTGAAAGTGGTAGAATGGAAATCACCTTTGGGGACCAACGAATGAAATTGGATATTTTTAAGGCGATCAACAAATTTTGGGATTGTGGATTTATTGAGGAACTTGATGAGGATAATGTTAATATTGAAACTTGTTTGACAGTTTCTTCAATTGAAAGTTCCTCTTTGGTTGATGAATTTGACCCACAACCCTCTGACCTGACATCTTCGGAAGAGATTACTGATTTTGTTCACTCACAACCTCTTCCTCTTGTTGAATCTTCAGCATCTACCCTACCATTAATCATCACCCCACCCCAGCTTGAATTGAAACCATTGCCCGAGAATTTAAAATATCAATTTTTAGGCCCTCAGAATACGCTCCCTGTGATTATTAGTGCTAAATTGACAAAGGAGCAGGCGATTAAATTGATTAAGGTCCTAAAGGAACATAAGGAGGCAATTGGTTGGACCATTCATGACCTTAGGGGGTCGAGCCATCTTACTGTAATTATAGAATATTTTTGGAAGATGGATCCCGCCCCTCTCGCCAGATGCAGAGGAGATTGAATCCAAATATGCGAGAAGTGGTCAAAACGGAAATCATCAAGTGGCTCGATGCTGGAATTATTTATCCAATCTCTAACAGTCCCTGGGTAAGTCCCGTTCAGATTGTTCCAAAGAAAGCTGGGATTACTGTTGTGACTAATGAGAGAGGAGAATCCGTCACAACTCGTTCAGCTTCCTCTTGGAGAGTTTGTATTGATTACAGGAAGCTGAACACACCCACTAAAAAGGATCATTTTCCCCTGCCCTTCATTGATCAAATCTTGGAAAAATTAGTAGGGCAGAAGTACTTCTGTTTTTTTGATGGCTACTCGGGATACAACCAAGTTCCTATCCATCCCGAGGATCAGGAAAAAACTACTTTCACCTGTCCCTATAGAACCTTTGCTTTTCGTAGGATGCCTTTCGGGTTATGCAATGCACCTGCGACTTTTCAAAGGTGTATGCTAGCCATATTTTCCGACATGGTGGGAGAGTTTATGGAAGTCTTCATGGATGATTTCTCTATTTTCGGAGAATCATTTGAATCTTGTTTGGCTAATTTGGAAATGTTTCTTAAGCGATGTATCAAGACATGACTGGTCCTTAGCTGGGAAAAGAGTCATTTCATGACCCAAGAGGGCATTATTTTGGGTCATGTAATCTCTTAACGGGGAATTGCAGTAGACAAAGCTAAGGTTGATGCTATCGCTAACTTCCTCCTCCCACATCTGTTAAACAGATTAGATCATTTCTTGGCCATGTGGGATTTTATCGACGATTCATAAAGGATTTCTCGAAGGTTGCTCATCCTTTGAGCAATCTTCTTGCCAAACAAATGCCGTTTGTTTTTGACGAATCATGCCGAAAGGCATTTGATTTCCTGAAAACGGCAGTCACCTGTGCTCCAATTTTGCAACCACCAATTTGGACAACCCTTTTGAGATCTTGACCGACTCTTCTGATTACGTGGTCGGGGCTGTCTTGGGTCAGAAAATGGATCGAAAGCCCTCTGTCATTTACTACGCTAGTAAAACTCTGGATGAAGCCCAGAGGAATTACGCTGTTACTGAAAAGGAATTACTAGCTGTAGTATTCGCTTTGGAAAAATTCAGGGCTTATCTCTTAGGGTCTCATGCTATCGTTTATACTGACCACTCGGCCTTGAGACATCTCTTGGCTAAAAAGGATGCTAAACCCCAACTTATTCGTTGGATTCTTCTTCTTCAAGAATTTGATCTTGAAATCAAGGATAAAACTGGGGTACAAAATGTGGTGGCGGATCATTTCTTAAGACTCCTAGGTGATTCTTCTTGTCCAGACATTCCAATTGCTGACACTTTTCCAGACGAAACCATTCTTATAGTTTTAGGTGTCCACACGCCATGGTTTGCTGACATTGTTAACTATTTGGCCGTTGGTCAAATACCCTAGGATTGGACCAAGCAACAACAGGATAGACTCAAATCTGAGGCCAAATACTACTTTTGGGAGGACCCTAAACTGTACCGCATCGGCTCTAATCAGATTATTCGCCGATGCATACCGGAGAATGAATTCAACAGTATACTCGAGTTCTGCCATGCATCTAGGTGTGGTGGACATTTCTCTAGGAAAAAAATGGCTGCAAAAATCTTGCAATCTGGCTTCTATTCGCTGTCTTTATTCAAGGATGCCCAGGATTTCTCAAGGTCATGTTCTTGATGTCAGGCACTTGGGAGAATAACTAAGAGAGACATGATGCCCCTAAACCCTATTCTTCCTGTCGAAATTTTCGATGTTTGGGGCATCGATTTCATGGGACCCTTTATCCCTTCATTTGGACATCAGTACATTCTTGTTGCTGTTGATTATGTGCCCAAATGGATTGAGGCGATTCCCACCCGAACCAATGACCACAAGGTGGTCATCAATTTTGTCAAAAAAAATATCTTTAGTAGGTTCGGGATTCCGAGGGATATCATCAATGATGGTGGCACTCATTTTACTAATGCCCAATTCCAGAATTTATTGGCCAAATACGGGGTTAATCATCGAATTTCCACACCTTACCATCCCCAGATGAATGGACAAGCCGAGATCTCCAATCGAGAGATCAAGAACATTCTGTAAAAAATGGTTAGGCCCGATCGCAAGGATTGGACTCAAAACCTTGAGGATGCTCTTTGGGCCTATTGTACGACGTATGAAACACCCATCGGCATGTCTCCATTCCATTTGGTGTATGGAAAGGCATGCCATCTACCCGTAGAGATTGAACACAGGGCATTCTGGGCAATCAAACAATGCAATTTAGATCTGAATCTAGCTGGGAAAACCAGGAAACTGCAATTATCTGAGTTGGAGGAGCTTAGAAATGATGCTTATGAGAATGCCAAGATCTACAAGGCTCGGACCAAAGCTCTACATGATCAATTGATTTCCCGCAAGAGCTTTGAACCAAACCAAAAGGTCTGGTTATTTGATTATAAACTTAAGCTCTTTCCTGGCAAACTTACATCTAAATGGAATGGCCCATTCATAATTGATCAGATTTTTCCAAATGGTGCCTTTCAGATTTCTGACCCAAAGACGGGCAACACCTTTAAAGTCAATGGTCAACGTCTAAAGCCTGTTGTTGACCGTAATCCTCCAGAACCCGTCTCAGACTCTGTTGCTCTAGCCATTCTGTGACTTCTTTGGCTGGACTTCGCCTAGCTGATAGCATTAAACCCAGCAGTTGTACATATGACACAAGGATGATACGAGCTTCATATCCAGGTGACATCTTTCATATTCTACCCTTTCTTTCATGTCTCTTTTTCAATGAGGACATTGCATCAGCTAGGCATGGGGGGTGGATTCATTTTTGAATTATTTGGTCAGCTTTGTGAAATCCATATAAATTGTTTTTCTGTTTTTATTTATATATAAAAAGAAAATCAAAATTAGGAAGGATCAGTTGGACATTAGGACTTTTCAATCCTAAGAAATTTTACATTAGGATCTGAACACAAAGAACCTTCAGGTCTTTGGACTTAATTAGCCTATGTATAAACTAAAATGTGGATTTGTCTTTGAGTCCTCACCATCTTAATTCTATTGTAATTGGAATAAATAATTTGGGTGATAAGTACATGACTTATCAACCCACCCTCTGATTTGAGGGAATTTCTGAGTTTTAAGCATCTACACACTTTTTTTGCACTGACTCGTTGTTCGACGATTCTAACGGAAATTAGGTAACTAATGAACCTTCTAGTGTGATATGGCTCGCAAGTTATCATGGGTAACAACCCATAAGTAGGTTGTCCAGAGCCCAGTCACTGGACCTTTCTCTTTTTCCTGCCCTTAGGTAAATCTTAGACCAGGGAAGCCACCTACTTAAAAAAAAGAAAAGAAAAGAAAAGAAAAAAAAATCAAAAAGAAAAGGAGAAAAGAAAAAAAAGAAATAAGCCACACTTCGCCACACGAGTATGGCTGGCAAGTTGTCAGTGGTAACAGCTCATCGACCGATTGTCCAGAACCCAACTCACTAAATGCACTAAAAATTCCCAAAACACTTAAGAAGAAGCGGAGAAGTAGAATAAATCGGGGAGATATACACTAGATTCACCCTTGTGTTGACCTCATAAAAGAATATAAGTAGGAAGAAAGCTACCGGTTGTAAAGATACACCTTTAGGCAGAATTCTTTTTAGGTCACCGAGAGTCGTAGAAATTCGAAGCCCGTTTTAATTACCGATCAACAAGTCTATCACAATCACAATAAGATGCTTAAAGCTTAGGGTTTTCATCAAATCTTGGGTGAGTTGAATGGCCGTAGAAAGCCACTCTTAAACCCTAAAATTTGAAAATCCAAAAAAATTAGAAAAGAGTGAAAACAGAGAAAGAAATTTTTTTTTGAATAAGGCGAGGCTTGAGGCGGTCTGCATTTTGGCTGATACTCGGGCACTGTTGTGTCTTTGAAAGTTCAGTTCCTAAGTAGACAATTTCTTAATGATTGAAAATAACTCAGGTCCAAATAATCCAACCTAATTCTTTTATAAATAGCATATAGTTTTTGCTAGAGACTAGCAAAAGATAGGCATGGGGGTATGATGTAAACACATTTACACTACTTAAGATGTCTATTTATGCATGTTCTTAAGCATAGGATTGCATTTCACGATGTAAATATTGCATAACATGCATCATCTTGCATTTAGAATAGTTTGAATAAAATAGAGGTTAATTGTCTCCTTTTATGTACTTAGACAAGGCAAACATTTTATCGGGGCCTCGAATCGAAGATCCAACCATATGGATGTGATCAGGGCGACGATTGGAGTTCAACGACTCCAAGTTCACCCTAATCAGGCATCTGTAGCATCAGATAGTGACTGGGGAACCCTAGAAGATCAAGGGCAAGGATGGTGTAAATTTGCAATTCAAATGGCAAATCCGACCGCATGTATGAATTTGGATCGACGATCGCAGCCCAACGACGTAAAAATCAAGTCAATCCGACATTCGTGGCACCATCTACAACATCCAGAAGATGGACGGCCAAGATAGCGCCCTGTGGCGCCATCCCAGCCGCCCAAACGGCCGCATACATTTTCTGAAGACCCCGGACCCACTCCCTCTCTGCCATTGGATCTCGATCCAACAGCTGCGGTCAACCGCGCCTAAAAGCTCCTGCTCGACCATCCACGCCTCGTAGCGCAGCGGTCGAGCACGCTTACGCGAGTTGCGGGCGCGGGTTCGAACCGCAGCGAAGGGGGGAAGGCGCAGGTGAGCAAGCGTGGGTGGGCGTTGGATCTTGATTGGACGGCCATCTGCCCTCAATTGAGATCATGCACGATTGCACGTGCAGCGTCACGCGGCATCGCACGCGCCGGGCGGGCGCACAGCAGTGGGCGGAGATGAATCTTAAGTCGTCTGATCACTGAGATTTAAAGAACGTGCACGGGCATTGAGAAAGGGTGCAGCTTAGGAGGCGCGCGTGGGCGCGGGTGCTTTGCCCACATTGGGGCTTTAGTGATGGTTTTATCCATCACTAAAGACCCCTCATTTATTAGTTTAAAGATGTAATGACCATTTTGCCCCCACTCCTTGCAACTATAAAAGGAGACCCCCTCCATACGAAATTCTCATCCCTTCCTTCTCCTCTCTACCTCTCCAAAGCTCAAGAGAAGCTTGTCCCACACCCGAGATGCTCCTTCGGAAGTGGATCCCGCGACGACGACGGCGTGCTGCTCCGTTCCTGTTCTTCTGCTTCGTCCTCCTTCGTCCTGCTCCGTTCTTCTTCGTCTAGGCATCGTCTCATCCGGCTCGTCCTCCAAGCAATCGTCAAGGAGGATAACTTCTCTCTCCCATTCTTATTTGCAGCCTTTCTACTGTAGAATTTTCCTGCTTTATAGTGTAGCTGATTTCCCACTTTATAGTGTAACTTTTGTTTAGTTTGATTGTATAAACAGTTTGAAATATTGAATGCATGTTCTCTTTCTCTCTCTTTCTCTCTCTCTCTCTTTCATTCTTTTAGTCTGATAGTTCCATTGTAATTATATCGCCTCGCTTTTCAAAAATTCTAAAAAAAATATAATTGTGAATATAGATCAACGTAGCCTCCCTGTGTTCGATCCGGAATTCTTTTCGGTATAAAATTTTACTTGTTGAACACGAATTCTTCGCTTTCAAGCTACAACGACAGGTTTTCCAAACATGTTAGCGTAGCAATTCGCACGTTCAACATGGATCCATAGGCCTGTTTCCAGTTAAGTGGTAGAATCAAAGTGAAGTGGTGTGCCTTAAATGGAGAGTTGTGGGTGTTAATGTGTGTATTTTTTAGAAAATCCCACAAAAGAAGAGTTTTTTTTTTGTTTTTTTATATATGCGGGGGTGAGATGAGTAGACGTGGCAAACAAACAGCCAAATCTATTCTAAGGTTTATAAAAAGCACCTATGTTGATGTGGGTTTGAGTTATTAATGTGGTGAAATGAACTAGTGGGTGGGGAAGTGGGGGGAAACTTACAGAACCTTCATACACAGTTTTCTCTGATCTAACCGCTTTAGCCCACCTCGGAAGAGTACCTGCAATTACAGTAAGATCAAAGAGAGTGCGATAAAAGTTAGGTAAGGCGGAAAAAATTTGAGAAAAACCAAAAAGCGTTGCCTCCCCGGCAGTGGTGCCAAAATGATGGAGGGCGCATTTCATTAATTAAAAATTGGGGTTCGGAGGACCCATCATTGTAGCTCGCAAAATGCATCTATCAGATAAAATTTATATCCGAAACTCGAAAAGTGAGTCCCAGGTCAAACACCGGGAGGCAAACATTTGGCATTGAAAATCTGCACTTTGCTTTTATTTATTTTTGGTCGATTTTATCTTTTCTAATTTTTTTTTGTTTTTAGCAAGCAAGAGATCAGGTTGATGACTCCTAGCTAATCTACTTGCAGCAATATAAGAGAGAGAGAGAGAGAGAAATAATCATCTATTTATAAACAAATGTTTGTTACACTACGAAACTGGAAAATTTACACTACGAAAGCGTAAAAAGATAGAATGAGGTGAGAGAAATACCCCTCGACGATCGCTCGAAGGACGACTTGCTCTGACGTCACCTGGAGGAAGATGGTGAGGAGCGGGACGAAGGAGGATAGAGTCAGAGGATGGACGATGAGGCGAGACGACGTCACAACGAGGATCTTCTTCCCAAAGGGCAGTGCGAGGACGACCATGGGAAGCTCCACGAATGGGGATGAGGGGAGGGAAAACTATTTGATTTTCTACTCTAGAAGAGCATCCCAGGCTTGGGACAAGCTCTCTTTAGAGCCTTGGAGGTGGTGAGAGGAAGAATGGAAGAGATGAAGAAAAATGTGAGGGGTAGGGGTCCTTTTATAGTGGAGGAAAGAATCAAATTTGTATACAGGACATTTAGTGATGGTCATAAACGTCGCTGAAGATCCGCCACAAATGTCGCTGAAGATAGCCCACGCTCCCATGCTGCTGTTGAACTGGCACGTGCTTCGCGTGCCTCCATGCTCCCGCTGTGCACACACGTTTGCCCGCACTGCTGTGCACGTGCGGTGGCATGTGCATGCGCAGGGGCGGCCTGGGTTGCACCATGTGGCGCGATCTGGGCCGTCCATCTTTTCATTGTTGGGGCTCCTATAGAGGTCGGATTGAGTCGATTTTCGCACCATTGGGCTGCGATCCTTGACTCGAATCCATCTGCACAATCGTTGAAGCTCCGAATTATGTCAGCTAGTCCCTTAGCCGTTGATCTTCCTCGGACTGCATATGGTGCTACAGGACTCTGATCAAGGCAATTTCAGAGACATTGAACTCCGATCGTCATCTTGATCAAATTCGTACGGTCGGATCATCAATCCAATGCTCTGAAATAAATATTCTTCTCTCCTGACCACAACAAGGATGCAATTAACCTAAATTATATACAACTACTCTAAATGCACAATGATGCATGCTACGTAATATATATAACATGAAATGCAAATCTAAGCCTAGGAACATGCATGAATAGGCAATTTATCTTCAATAATTGTGTCTACATCACTAGGCCTAGGAACTATCATAAATAGGCATTTTATGATGAATTTATACGTGTTTATCACTCATCCTCGTCGTCGTCCAACTCACAGGAGCAGCCTTCGTCATCGATGTCGGCCATACTAGACCCGGCTTCACTCCTCCTCCTCGTCGTCTGCTACCTACTCAAATCAACTTCCTAGCTCCACTACTTTACAACTTCATCTTCGCACTCTAACTCGACCACCACATCGCCTCCCGCGAATTCATCTTCCTCCACTTCGGTAACCACTTCGGTGAGGTCTTCCACATGCTCCACCACTCCAAACACCTCGCCAACCACCTCATAAGCTCCACCACGATTCCCCCATCAAAACCTCTTTCCCTATTCACCACTCCACTTACCCAAATCATCCACCAAACAACCCACCTTCTCGCTTCCATCTCCATCATCGTGCGCCATCATCCACGCACGGATGACCCCACGGATGCCGCCATCACATTCCTTGCCCTACAATAATCCTCTTAAGCATTTTAATTCAGGCTTAGCACTCGTATTCTTGATTCCAAGTCTTCCACCAGAGCTCCGTTGCCGCGACGACTTCATCGGCCGAGTTCGTGGTATTCTAACCATGAAAAAATCAGGTGCTCGCTGCAGGTCACATGGAAGGACCCTAGGTCACCCTCCAGGCCTTCAATTGGAGGGCACAAACTCATCTCTAACTGCAAATGGAAGAACCATCATCAGTAACTTCACGAGGAGAACTGTGGGACACTTAGGCCCACATCAGAAGTCACCGAGCCCTCAGTGTGAGATAAGAGGAATTTTCCACCCTGACTACTCTCACACCTCGTCCATGACCCATGCCATGCAGACCTAGTCCCGAGTATCTGCGTACCTGATTGCTCGAATTCCTACTTGATTGAGAGAAGGAGAAGAGGAGAATAGGAGAGTGAGAGAGCACGGGGTTAAGGGGGTTTTGCTTCAGAGACATCCTAACACTTAGCGAAATTCATGAAGTACCCCCCCTTGTCCTTGAAGAGAAGGAGGTAGAAGAGAAGTCAAAGCAGAAGAAGAGAAGACGAAGCAGCCAAAAGAGGAACAATGCATAGTCACTGTAGCATTACAGAGAAGTGCACTGTGCACTCATCATACGTGGCATTTGGTTGATTGATACTATTGCATTTGGTGATTCAAATCACCATTTTACCGTAATCTTTTTGCACTATTGACATTTCCTCTGATTCTAAGCCCAAACCTCCAAACATAACCATGGATCAGCCAGAACGACCTAACTTTGAACCACAACAATCCTTTGATTTCTGAGATTAGATCAATGCCTTCATCAACCCACCGCCACATCCTCAAATGGGAGATCACTACAATCCCACAGTAGTGGATATCAAACCACGAATCAATATCACTGCGGGAGGACCCAAGGTGGAGCTCAAGCCTAGTATGCTTCACATGACTTCAAAATTCCATGGCTTGAACTTCTAGGATCCTTTCCAACACAATAAGAATCTGAAGCATCTGGCCCACACCTTTGGGGCAGACATGCAAAATTGAGATGACTTGATCTTAAAGATCTCCTTCTCTCTAGCCCACAAAGTCACCTACTAGTTTCAAACATATCCACATGCGATCAACACATTGGAAGAACTTCAAACCGCCCTTCTACAAAAATTCTATTGTTTCCACGCTGAATCAGTGTTTTAAAAGTAATGCGTTGTAGTATAGCCGATAAATCGCATAGAACACCTAAAATTTATAAAGCAGAAAAGTCCGAGGTCGAACGTAGGGAGCAATATGGCATTTTATCTCAAGATCACAATTGTAAGCAATAATATAGTAATGCAATAGAAATTTCAAGCATAAATGATATAGATATAAATTCGAGAGTCAATGTGGTAAAAAGATTAGGGTAAAAGTGGTGATTTGAATCAACAAATTACTCTATTACAATTCTAGTTAAATATTGCAATAGTATCAATCAACCAAATGCCACATATGATGACTACACAATGCACTCTCTCTGATCCTACAATGTCTCAGAACCAGCATTTTTCCCTTAGGCCTGAAGGAGAGGCATAGGCACAGAACAACACCAACATAGGCGAAGGCCTTTTTAGATTTTGCTAAGTGTCGAGAGATGGGTAGCGAGGTGAAAACCCCCCCTCTCTCTTTCTTTCCCTTTCTTTCCTTTCTCTCAAAGACCCAGGGTTAAGTGAGTAATCGGGTAGGAGCAGTAACAAGATTCGGGTGCAGGGCTGCATGCGTGGGGTCGCAGTCGAGTAGTGAAACGAGTCGAGTCAAGTGAGCCGGGTGTAGGGACCTCACCCCCAGTGTGTCGAGGCGATAAATCCTCGACACAAAAGTAACTTATGTACTGCAGGAGTCACTTTGATTCATGATGTGGGAGTATCTTCCCATGCTTCCTCGCACAGAAGCTGTAGTAGATGCTATCTCCAATTGAAGTTGAAGGCGAGCTCGTGGCATGGAATTGAGGGTCTGGGAGGATGCCTGGGAGTCACCTACGAAGTCTGGGATTGAAATCTGGAGTGGATGTGGTTAGAGGACGGAAGGTGTAGTCAGAGTAGTTGAAGCAGTGGAGGATGTCCGATGAAGCACCTGAATGCAAGAATATAGACTTGCGGCCAAGTTAAAGGCACTCAGAAGCTTTGTCGTAGAGTGGTGAGTGTGATGGTGGTTGTGGCATCATGTGAGGGTGTGTGAGGTAGTTTGACGACCTCGGGGTGGTGGTGCAATGGGGTTGGTGTCTGGTGGAGGTGTTGAGTGACCAATCTTCTCAATTGCCTGAGGGGTTTTGGTGCACGAGGAATGGAAAAGCTTATGAGGTGGTTGGAGAGGTGTTTGGGGTAGTGGAGCATGCGTGAGACCTTTGCAGAGTGGTTACTGGAGTGGAGGAAGATGAATTCGCGATCGGTGTAGGTGCGATCAAAATAGTAGTCATAGTGGCGTGGTGATGAAGTGCGGAAGATAAGGAGTCGAGGAGACTAAGTGGTAATCGACGAGGGGGAGGAGCAATGCCAGGTCTAGTGTGGCTAGCTCTGAAGATGAAGGGAGCTCCGATGGGGTAGAAGTGGCGATGACGGAGAGAATTGCAACACCCGCTAGTATGGTGCGATGTGGAAGTGGAAGAGGAAGAAGAATCCACAGGTGGTATTGCGAGTGGATGATAAGAGTGGCTAGAGAGAGTCACTGGACATTGTGGAGCCTTTCAACCTGAGAGGAGGGAGGCAGGAGGGGGGTTCTAGCCAAAAATGAGCATCAGGAGATCGGCGTGCAACATGGGTCTTTAAATAGGCCATAGATGGAGGTTTTAAGCTTGGAAACCAAGCTTTCAGGCATGGTAAGCTTGATGCACAAGAGGTACCCGAATCTTTGAATATTTGCACCAGCTCCTTAAAGAGATTTGGAGACTTGGACATGGCTCAATAAGAAGGAGATTGCCTGACGAATCTCCCTTTCAATTTTGAGAGGGATTCGTCAAATAATCATAGAGTTCTTGCCAAAAGAAGTTCGCCGGGGTAGGATTCCTCCATGACAATGGTGGAGAGACCTCTTTACAAAGAGTGACAACAATGATAGGTGGCTATTTGCAAGGAATTTCAAAAGCTTAGGGGTTATGTGAGAGAGAAAGAGTCAGACTGGACCAAATTATAAACTATGTCAAGACAATCTCTGATTGGTTTAAAATTTTGATACAAACCTAATTTAGACTTGGGGAATCCAATGGTGAAGTTGAATTTTAGTTTTGACCTAATTTGACTAGGTAATTTATGCAAAAACCCAAATTTGGGCAATAGTCTGTCTAAGACTCTATTTCATGTCAAAATGGGTTAATATGGTCAAATCAAAGATGCCAAACACTAGACAATATTTTTCTCTAAATTTTAGAGGGTTTAGATGAATTTTATCCTGACCAGAACCACAGTTAATTAAGCAGGTTTGTTTTTAGGATTTTAGATGTCCATTAATTCTTGAAATGTGTGAAAACCCATTTTTGTCTGCATGGACCCACTTATTAGGCATTAATGACTAAATGACCCTTAATAAACCCCTAGCATACCCCATGGTTATTCTATATTTGTGATAAGATGGTAAAATTACAGAAATGACCCTGTCTTCATCTTTTCTTCTTAAAACAACTCATCTTGCACAAGAAACCTTCTGACTGATATGTAGGAGCTTTTATTGACTTTATAAGACCAAACTGAGCTAGTTATTGCTCATGATGGTACTCCCATCATACCTCCATGCCTAGCTTTTGCTAGGCCATTAGCAAAATTCTATGAATCAAACCAGTTATCTAGGTCGGATGTAACCATCAGGATGCCCTACTAAGCTGCATCTCTAGGAATCATATCTTAATACCAACAATAGGCTTAGAGGTACTCAAGTACCATCCCAGATCCAGACCTGACTACCTTTCACCTCAGTGTGCTGCAAAGGTTTGTAAGGCCCACAGGAACTAACCTAAGGTTCGTTGGACCCAGCGATTAAAGCACCAGTGCTTGAAAGATGGTTAGCCCAGGTTTAGTTTGCGAGTGCTTTTTTTGTAAGAGAGATAAAGAAGGAGATTTTTATTTGTGGAGAGCTTTCTCTCTCTTTTTCCTTTCATTATATTTTTCGTTAGAACCATCTTCGGATTGGCCCTAAACACAGTCTGTATCAGATTCCTTGTCCCCACCATCAATCCTCGCAGGGTCCATAGCAATCGATGCTTCAAGATAGCACCGCCCATGGCAGCCCTCAGAACCCTAGCTTTTGAGATTTTGGAATAATCCTATCAATGGCATTCTGTAGCTAAATCTAGACCCTGGTAATCGACATTTCATGATAATGCCACCAATGGCATCTGAACCAGCATAAGGTGCTTACATGCCCCCGGTTAGATATTTAGATATCCTAGGGGACAAGCACTGAGGAGATGATATGTTATTATGCATCTTTGAGGGGAGTTTTCTACCTCTTCTCATCGGGAACTAGTTCAAATCAACTTGTGTTTTTGAGCCAATCCTAATCTAGATCTTAGGGCAATTTTTAGAATAGAAGAAATGCCCTTTGGCATGATTTCATTATTTAAAGCACACCGAACCAGACTGTGTGTGATTTAGGTTGCTTAAGTTACCGATTCTTGTAAACTAGGGGTCAGTTAAGGAGGCCAAATACTCCCTAAGCCGTAGACCTAATACAAAAGCTTTGCATTTTCCCCAACCCCTTGATGACTAATCCTTATCGTGACAAGTACGTGAGTGTTTAAATCCAATCAGATCCAAGAGGCCTATGGTCGGTATTCGCCACTAATCCCTTAAGTTTTAGCCTTTCAGGTCTTAATTCATCATTCGATCTAACCTAGAAGTTATATAAGTTCCATATTACTTTGAAGGGACTCAATTTCTTTTATCTTTTTGCTCCTTACTTCTCTTTTCAATTTTTCTTCCCTCCTTTTCTTATTTTTCTCAAAATAGCTCTCCTTTCTCCTTAACCTCCTTTTCATTTTTTAAAAAGCATATATAATTATTTTGATGAAACCCTTTTCGTGAATTGATTCTCACAGCATTTTGAACTTTAATAGCTCTCCATTCATATAATTTGCAATGTCCTCAATATAAATTAGGTGGGTTCGAGTTCAACTTAGATTTTACATTAGAACAGGTTCAAAGGGTGGGTGGACGGGTTAGTATGGCTAATATAGACGAGTTCAAGGTTTGGTACGAGTACCAGAGGTGGAGTCGACTATTCTAATCAACGAACTGTAAAATAAAATATGAGTTTAGCAAAGAGATGTGTCAAAAGAGTTTTGGGTTTTCCAAAAAAATGACGGGTTGCCTCCCGTTAAGCATTGAGTTTAACGCCAACAGTCGGGTGCAATAAGCTCAAGGAGAATGGAGATCAAAAGATACCTCAGCCAAGTTCATATCAAAGAGTTCAATGAATGGCTTGAGTCGCTGGCCATTCATGATGAAAGGTTCAGAATCAAGGCTTGATTGACTAATCTCAACGGCTTCATTTCCAAAGATTTATGTCACCAAGAGTGGTAATCCATTTAGATCTGAGTTTGCCTAGGAAAAGTTTTAGCTTGGCATGAAAGAGTAGGATCTTCTGACCAGGATGGAAAGCTTTTCTAGAAATGTGTTTGTCATGAAAAGCCTTGTCCCGCTCTTTGTAAATACGTGAGTTCTCGTACACGTCATTGCATAGTTCCTCGATCTCATTCATTTGAAGCTGGTGGTGGGTTCCAGCCTTAAGCAGATCTAGATTGCACCTTTGTACTGCCCAATAGGCTTTGCGCTCCATCTTGACAGGGAAGTGTCATGCCTTCCCGTACACCAATCTAAATGTAGACATACCTAATTCTATTTTGTGGGTGGTTCTATAAGCCCACAAAGCTTCCGAAAGTCAAGCCGACCTTTCCTTCCTGTCAGGCCGAATAGTGACCTGGAGAATTTTCTTAATCTCCTGATTAGACAGTTTAGCCAATCCATTGTTTTAGGGATGATAAGGAGTCAAGATTCGGTGTGGCACCCTATACTTGGTCATCAGGGATCTGAACTGTGCATTTTTAAAATGGGTCCCTCGATCAGAGATGATGGCATGTGGGACACCGAATCGAGAGAAGATGTGCTGATGACTAAACTTGATTACCACTTTATGACCATTGGTTTAGGTCGGGATAGCTTTAATCCAGTTAAACACATAGTCTACAGCGAGGAGAATGTATTCAAAGCCATCCAATTTTGGGAAGGATCCCATAAAATGAATCCCTCATATATCGAAGATTTCGCATACGAGAATCAGCTGTAAAGGCATCATATCACAGTGGCTCATGTTGCCAAAGGTCTGGCAACATGTGCATGCCTTACAGTAGTCATATGCATCATTGAAGATTGTGGGACAATAAAAGCTGCACTGGTGGACGTTAGCTGTGATTTTATGTTCAGAGAAGTGTTTGCCATAGGCCTTGTCATGGTAGAAGGACAGAATGTCCAAAATTTCCCTTCCGGGATGCATGATCTAATGATCTGATCGATACCAATGAGAAGAGGTACGGGTCTTCCCAGATATAGTACTTGGCATTAGAAAGAAACTTGTCCTTCTTGGCCTTTGGCCAATCAGACGGGGTCTGATGTGACGCCAAGTAGTTAACCAAATCAGTGTACCAGCGAAGTATTGCACTGATAGTTAGGAGGTGTTCATTAGGAAAGTGTTCTATGATTGGTCCAGAAGGGTCAATGATATTAGAAGGAAGGTAGGACAAGTGATCAACTACCACATTCTATTTTCCTGCCTTGCCGTGAATCTCGATGTCGAATTCTTGCAATAGTAACATCCGACGGATTAGTCAAGGTTTCGCATCCTTCTTCGTGAGGAGGTGCCTCACAACGGTGTGATCTGAGTATATGATGACACGGGAACCCAAAAGATAGGATCAAAATTTTTCAAGGCCAATTACTACAGCTAGCAGCTCTTTCTCAGTAACTATGTAGTTACGTTGAGCCTCATCAAGTGTCTTGCTAGCATAGTAGAAGACCATAGGTTTCCCATCTATTTTTTGCCCAAGTACTGCACCCACTGCGTAGTAAGACGCATTGCACATGATCTCAAAGGGTAGATACCAGTCAGGGGATTGCAGGATTGTGCTTGAGTAACTCAATCATGCAGGCTCTCAAATGCATGAGTGCACTCCTCGGTAATTTTGAAAGGGACATCCTTTGAAAGAAGATTAGTCAGGGGGCACGCGATTTTGAAGAAATTAGGAATGAAACAGAGGTAAAAACCAACATGCTCTAGGAAAGAATGGAGGTCCTTGACTGAGCTAGGCATGGGTAGTTTGGAAATCAAATTAACCTTTGCTCGATCAACCTGGATGCCTTTTTCAGAGATGAGGTGACCCAAGATAATTCCCTAATGTACCTTGAAGTGGCCTTTTCCTAAGAAAGAACCAGATTCGCAGCGATGCAATGCCTAAGGATTTAGACCAAGTGTAAGAGGCAATCATCAAAAGATTCGCCAAATACTGAGAAGTCATCCATGAAGACTTCAAGGTACTCACCTACCATATCTAGGAATATGGCAAGCATGCACCTTGGAAAAGTAGCAGGAGCATTGCAGAGACCGAATGGCATCCTATGGAACGTATATGTCTTGAAGGGGCAGGTAAAGGTAGTCTTCTCTTGGTCCTCAGGATGGATTGCAACCTGGTTATAACCAGAGTACCCATCCAAGAAGTAAAAGAATTGATTTCTTGCCAATTTCTTGAGTATCTAATTAATAAATGGCAGTATGAAATGATCCTTTTTCATGGAGGCATTTAGTCTTCGGTAATCAATGTAGACTCTCCACGAATTTGCTATACGAGTCGGTATAGTTTATCCGATTTCAGTCGCAATGATGGTGAGTTCTACCTTTTTGGGAATAACCTGGATTGGACTCACCCAACAACTATCGGAGATCAAGTAGATGATACTTGCATCTAACCACTTGATGATCTCCTTTTTCACGACATCCTGCAAGTTCAGATTTAGGCATCTCTGCATTTCACAGGATGGTCGTGAGCCCTCTTCGGTGTAGATGTGATGCGTGCAATATGAGAGGCTGATGCCAGTCAGGTCATCGAGAGTCCAACCAATGGCTCTCTGATGCTGCTAGAGGACAGAAATCAGACATGTTTCCTAATTAAAGGTGAGGTGGGAATTGATAATCATCATAAAAGTCTAATTTGAACCCAAGAAGACATATTTGGGATGGTCAGGGAGGGGTTTCAACTCCATGACTGGATTTTCAGTAGCAACAGGTGGTTCAGGGTGAGGTTGAAGAGCATTGGCAGGAGCTAAAGCTATCTCTAAGTCTAGTTCATGCTCCTCTTGGTGTGGGTTTGATCCTCTTGTGGTTGATCATCAGTGATAAGCAGGTTTTCCTCGAGACATGGGTCATCAACCACAGACTCAATGTCGCAAATTTGTTTGATAACCACAAAATTAATTCATCCTTGGGGCTTAAGGATATCAATTATTAGTGTCCTGCTCCCAAATTTTAACTCAATTTAGCCCTCCTCACAATTGATGTTGTCCCTAGCTATGGCCAGAAAAGGTCTCCCCAAAATGATTGGTGTGTTCTTCAAGTTCTCTGGAGCATCCCTGTCTAAAACTATAAAGTCCATGGGGAAGTAGAAATCGTGTACCCTAACTATGACATCCTCGAGAATTCCTTTTGGTGACTTAATAGATCGATCAGCCAACTATAATGTCACCTCTGTCAGTTTGAGCTTAGATTATTCAAGGTGGTCAAGTAGGGATGTAGGTATTAGGTTTATGGAGGCTCCTAGATCCAATAATGCATGGTCAAATTGAATATCACCGATTGTACGACATATCAGAGGGGTATTGGGATCTTTTGCCTTAGGCGGGAGTTTACTCAAAATGACAGAGCTAGCTTTCTCTAATAATACAATTGGGCTCTTTCCCTTGGCTCGCGGCTTATGCTTAGGTGTACATACATCCTTCAAAAATATTGCGTAAGCTGGTATGTGGTGAATTGTATCCATCAACGAGATGTTTATTTGGACCTACTCAAAGAGCTTGACCAGGTCCTCCTCGAGAGCCATGGGTTTAGGTTTCTTCTTTCCCTTGGTCAAGGCCTCGGAAAATGGAACCTATGCATGTTCCTCTAAAATTGGTCCAGCTTTTTGATCTGGGACATGGGCATCCTAGGTAACCAAAATAGGGTTTGGATTTGAACTACCAGGCTAAGAGTGGCTTGGGTAAGGTTGTTCCTGAGTTGTTTTGCCACTGCGGGTGGTAGCAAAATTCAGTCCCGCCTAGTTCTGGGTTGGGGTAGTCAAAAGAAGTGGTTGCTGCTGATAACCAGCATATGATGTCAAAGCCTCCATCTCGTCGGGTGATGGAGTAGAAGGGGCTTGATAGACATAGTGAGCCTGGTTCTGAGTCGGGTTCGTAACACGCCTCTGGTTCAGCATGTTATTTGGATTGGGAAGAGGTTGCGAGGGGAGTGCCCTAGGTTGGCGAGGATTTGCCATCTGGGCGAGTTGATTGCGAACCTTTGTGATCTCATCTTTGTGCTATTTTTGCATAGCCGCATTCATCTTCTAAATGTCAGCCAGAGTTTGAAGGATAAGAGTCATTTGATCTTCTCGATTTGGCCCAGTTTGGAAAGTCGGGTTCGGCTGAGGCTGAGGCGACTGATATGGATGAGAAACTAGTGGTCGGGGTTGATATTGAGGTCTCTAATTTTGATTGTTCCCTGACCATGTGAAATTAGGATGATTTCGCCATCCAGGGTTGTAGGTGTTTAAGAAGGATCGTTTTGGATGGCGTTGAGGTCCTTGCAAGTCTGAGGAACCTCGAAGAAATCAGAAGATGAGGGTTCAGAGTTCCCCCAACTAGAGTAGGCAAATTTAGAGTTTCCTTCAAACCCTAGATCAGACGGGGGTGAATATGGATCCATCCCTTAAGAAGGTTGGTGATAGATATTGTGCACAATCTCCCTCCCAGAGGGTGGTTGTGCGAATGGGTTTTGTGCAGAGGTGGCTCGCTGCAGATGTTGAGTCAGCTCATCCACCTTCTTAATGATAGAGACCTTGTCAAAGCGACTGGCCATTAACTCCAAGTCGACGAAAGAGGACAGACCCTGCGTCTCATGTGCTCCCCATGGATTCGTCAATGCACAGGCAGTCGTCCAGTCGAACATGCCCATGGATTCATTGTTGATGGAGTTCTCACACATGTTCTCGAGAATCTCCCCCACGATGTCTTCATGTTGACGCATGATGTTTCCTCCATAGGTTTCATTAACGAACAATCGAATATCCTCACGGAGTCCCTAGTAAAAAGACTAGACTTGTTCCCATTTAGGAACTCCATGGTTGGGGCACTTTCGCATGAGATCTAGAAAGAGATGCCATGCCTCATGAAGCTGCTCTCCTACTTGCTGCGTGAAATGTGTGCACTCGTACCGTAGAGCATTTGTCCGACCAATAGGGAGGAACTTTTTCAAAAACTCAGCTTGTAGTTTAGCCAACGTGTTGATTGGATGAGTTAGGGTTTGGTACCAATGAGCAGCCTTGTCCATGAGAGAGAAGGAGAACATTTTCATGAGCAAGATATCCTGATTTTGAGCTTCTAACCCGAAGGTCGAGGCCAGATGCTTGAGTTGCTTGATGTGCTGGAAGGGATCTTCAGAATTAAGCCCATGAAATTTAGTAATAGCATGAATCATGTTGAGCTTCAATTCATTATTAGGACCTCCAACTGAGATTTGGACTCGAGGTTCAATTGCCACTGCAGTGGGATTGTAATGATCTCGCATCATAGGATGTTGTGGTGGATTCATAAAGGCTTGGAATAGATCATTGAGGCACTGAAGTTGATTCTGGAGATTGTTTTCTTCTTCTACAGGTTGTTCCATGAGTATGGATGAAGGTGATGGCGGCTCAGATGAATCAGAAGATATGTCGATCTGGTCATGTGGTTGCACAAATAAGGAAGTCCAGGCTTGGCCTCGACGAGAGTGAATACCTTATGGAGGCCTAAAGGGTGGTCTTAGGGACCTCCTCCCAAACATGCATCAATGGAGAAGACGAGGGATAGAAAGTGTGATGGACCCAATCAAGACACCCAAATATCTTTTCATGACTATAGAGGTTTGAAGCGGATGATACCCCTAGATCAGAAAGTCGTCCACCTGAGAATTACCTGGGCAGCTAGGAAGGGAGAGTCCCACAAAGACCCCTACATGATAGAGCATCCCCACAGGTTACAGAGTTTCCCCCACCTGACCTTCCTTGCCACTGAGGGTCCAGGTAGACCAGAATGGTGACTTGACCACTTAAGTCTACTAATTTTAAGTTTAGAGTGTGGGTGCTTTGGATTTCACTTGAACTTTAAGATCTTTTTGTGAGTCGTGACCTATTTTGAAGATTGGTTGACCTTGCAAGGTGGGTCAACTTCACCTGGTTTGTCCTTGATTATTAGGTCCCTGCTTTTAGGATTCAAGTGAGATTTAGAGCCTGATTCTTAGGGTTTGCTTCTTAGGTAAGTTCAACCAAGGCTTAGGACACACATAGTTTGGGAAGATTAATTCTTGTTTTAAGCAAGTGTGTCTCTAAACCCTAGAATGGAAACCCTAATTGCCTCTTAATTAGCAAATCAATTAATTCCAAATCTGGCACCTATGGCTCAATCAAGAAGGTGGTAGCCCCAGGTGTCTTAAATCCCTAAGTAGGTAAAAGAATCAGGTTTGGGATGTTTTCTACAAAGAATGTATCAAATCAGGCAACTTATGTTGATTAATCTAAGAATAGAATGCAAGTTAGCCCTAATTGATTTTTTCTTCTTTTATCTTTCTAAGAATCAGGGACTTAGGAGAAAGTGGATAGAGTTTACTTGCCCCTAGAGCATTTAGTGTGTTTGAATCTCCTTGATTGGATTCCCCTGCACAGATCATAATAAAATAGATAGAGCAAGTTAGTAACGAATCAGATATTGCAATCAAGAGATCAAACTACGCGTTGCTTCCCGGCAATGATGGCAAAATGTTGATGCACTGAATTAGTGTTATAAAAGTAATGTGCTGAGTATAGCTGATAAATCATGTGGAACACTTAAAATTTATAACATAGAAAAGTCCAAGGTCGAATATAGCAAGCAATATGGCAATTTATCTCAAGATCACAATTGTAAGCAAGAATATAGAAATGTAATAGAAATTTCAGGTACAAATGATATAGATATAAATTCAAGAGTCAACGTGGCAAAAAGATTAGGGTAAAAATGGTGATTTGAATCACCAAATTACCCTATTATAATTCTACTTAAATAATGCAATAGTATCAATAAACCAAATGCAAGGTATGATTAGTGCATAGTGCACTCTCTCTGATGCTACAATGCCTCAGAACCAGCTCTTTTTCCTTCAGGCCTCTGGGAGATGCATAGGCACAACACAACACCAATAGAGGTGAAGGCCTCTTCAGATTTCCCTAAATGTCGAGAGATAGGCAGTGAGGCAAAAATCCCCCCTCTCTCTTTCTTTCCCTTTCTTTCCTTTCTTGAAAAGACCCAGGGTTAACTGGGTAATCGGGTAGGAACAGTAACCAGATCTAGGTGCAGGGCTACGTGTGTAGGGTCACAGCCGAGCAATGAAATGGGTCAAGTCAGGTGAGCTAGGTGTGGGGACCTCACCCCCAATGTGTCGAGGCGATAAAGCCTCGGCACAAAAACAACTTATGTGCTGCAGGATGCGCTTCGATTCATGATGTGGGACTATCTTCCCACGCTTCCTCATTTAGTAGCTGCAGCAGATGCTATCTCCAATTGAAGCCAAAGGTGAGCTCGTGGCATGGAATTCAGGGTCAGGGAGGATGCCTGGGACCTGCGAAGCCTGGGATTGAAATCTGGAGCGGATGTGGTCGGAGCACTAAAGGCATAGTCGGAGGAGTAGAGGTGACAGCAGAGGTCTGGTGAAGTAACTGAAAGCAAAAATATAGCCTTGAGGCCAAGTTAAAGGCACTTGAAGCTTCGCCATGGAGCGACGAGTGCATTGGTGGCTGTGGTGTCATGTGAGGATGTGTGAGGTGGTCTGGCGACCTCATGGAGGTGGTGCGATAAGGTTGGTGCCGGGTGGAGGTGTTGAGTGACCAATCCCCTCAATTGCTTGAGGAGTTTTGGTGGGCAAGGAATGGAGAAGCTTATGAGGTGGTTGGTGAGGTGTTTGGGGTAGTGGAGTGTGCGGGAGACCTCGCCAGAGTAGTTGCCCAAGCGGAGGAAGATGAAGTCGTGGATGGTGTAGGAGCGGTCGAAATAGTACTCATAGTGGCACGGTGATGATGTGCGGAAAATAAAGAGTCGAGGAGACTAAGTGGTGATCAATGAGGGGGAGGAGCGATGCCGGGTTTGGTGTGGCCAGTGCCGGAGATGAAGGGAGCTCTGGTGGGGTAGAAGAGGCAACGACAAAGAGAATTGGGGTGCCCGCTGGTATGGCTCTACACGGAAGAGGGAGAGGAAGAAGAATCCATTGTTGGTATTGCTAGCGGATGACGAGAGTGGTTGGAGAGAGTCGCCATGCGTTGTGGAGCCTTTCGGCAGGAGAGGTGGGAGGAAGGAGCGGGGTTGTCCGGACAAAAATGAGCGTCAGGAGATCAGCGTGCAACATGGGTCTTTAAATAGGTCGTAGATGGAGGTTTGAAGCTTGGAAACCAGGCTTTCATGTTTGGTAATCTTGACGCACAAGAGGTACCCGAATCTCTGAAGGATTTGCATGAGCACCTTAAAGAGATTTGGTGACTTGCACATGGCTCAATAGGAAGGAGATTACCTGACGAATCTCCCTTTCAATTTTGAGAGGGGTTCAAGTAATCATATAGTTCTTGCCAAAAGAAGCTCATCGGAGTAGGATTCCTCCACAACAATGGCGGAGGGACCTCTTTGCAAAGAGTGATGATAGAGATAGGGGGTATTTGCATGGAATTTCAAAAGCTGAGTGTTTGTGTGAGAGAGAAAGAGTCAGACTAGATCAAATTGCAAACTGGTTCAAGACAATCTTTGATTGGGCCCAAATTTTGATACAAACCTAGTTTTGACCTAAGGAATCCAATGGTGAAGTTGGATTTTGGTTTTGACTTAGTTTGACTGGGTAATTTATGCAGAAACCAGAAATAAGGTAATAGTCTGTCTGAGACTCTATTTCGGATCAAAATGTGTTTAGATGGTCAAAATTAGAGATGCTGAACCCTAGAGAATATTTTTCTATGATTTATAGAGGGTTTAGATGAATTTTTTCTTGACTAGAACCTTAGTTAATTAAGTGGGTCTCTTTTAGGGTTTTAGATTTCTATTAATTCTTGAAATATGTGAAAACTCATTTTTATCAGCATGGATCGACTTATTAGGCAATAATGAGCAAATGACCTTTAATAAACCCCTCACATAGCCCGTCGTTATTCTATATTTTCTATAAGATAGTAAAATTACAAAAATAACCCTGGTTTCATCTTTTCTTCTCAAACAACTCATCCTACTCAAGGGACCTTCTGACTAATATGTAGGGGGTTTTATTGACTTTATAAGACCAAATTGAGCCAGTTATGGCTTGTGATGGTGCTCCTATCATCTATCCCAGTGGTCGCACAAATGCTATGCAACACCAAATCATGCACTTCTTCAAAGGAGCAGGAGAATCTCTACATGAGGCATGGGATCATTTTCTGGATCTCATGTGCAAATGCCCCCATTATGGAGTCTCGAATTGAGAACAAGTCTAATCCTTTTACCATGAGCTATGTGATGAGATCAAGCTATTTGTCAATGCAACTTGTGGTGGCAGCTTCATGGGTCAACATGAAGATGAGATTTGGGGAATTCTTGAGAACATGTGCGAGAATTCCCTGAATAATGAGTCACTGGGTGTGTATGACTGGACGTCCACCTATGCATTGATAAATAATTGGGGGGTACACAAATCTCAAGGCCTTTCCACATCCGTTGAGTTGGAGTTGGTAGCCAGTCAATTGGAGTTGGACTCCATCATTGAGAAGAAGGTGGACAACATCACTCGACATCTACATAGAACCACCTCTGCACCAAAAAGCACATATACACACCCGCCCTCAGATAGGGAAGCTGCACCCAGTATCTACCACTCTCCGAGGATGGATGCGTATCCACCCCTACCTGATTACGATTTTTAAGGCAACTCTAGGGCAACCTACAACAATTGGGGGAACTCTGAACCCCTATATCCTGATTATTGTTGGAATCGTCATACCTGCGAGGATCTCCACACCATCCAAAACAATCCCTTCTCTAATACCAACAACCTTGGATCGCATAATGGTGTAGACTCCGATAGGTTATGTTAATATGGTGATTTTATCGTTGAAGTATGTATAATGGTTAACCTAAATAGAGCCTAACCATCTCTTTACAAAATATTTTTTTACCTGGCCTATTTGATTTTATCTTAGTCACTTTTAGGCCCTGGGTCGAACTCAGGGAAGTGGGGTTAGAAGTCAAGTTTCTATGCCTTTCCTACAACGAATCTCTTCTGTTCATTTATTGTGTTTTTGGTGTTTTTCTAGTTAGATTTTTTTCTGATAATTCTTGTCCTTGAGGCACACCCTCAAAATTAGGTTCTTGGCTTTGAGCCAAATCAGGGTTCCAAAATTGGTCTTGCTATTCGCAAGACTGAGTACCTGCAAGTCAAGAATTATCTTTTCTATTTTATATATTTTTTTTATCTTTTTACTGGCAGGAAAGAGAAGCAGAAATAAAGTAAATATAGAATATATATATAGGTATATATTATATATGTATAAAGTGGTGGGGGTGGAGGCGGAGATGGAGTGTAGCACGGTGTCGAGTCGGTCGTCATCTAGAAAGACGTAACCAATAGGATGAGGTGCTGGATGGAGTGTAAGGTGGATTGATGGAAGATGAGTGTGACCACGCTTTTTGTACGCGTGTATCGGGGAATATCAGCAACTGGTGCAGATATTCCCGCGATACAACGTATGGTAAGTAATGTGAAAATATATATATATTTATATGTATATATGTAAATATATCTATATGTATATATGGTTATAAATATATAGGTATATATGTAGTTATATGTGCATATATGTATATATATATATGTATATATATATAAGTATATATATATATATGTATGTAACTATACGTATGATAGATATATATAGATATAGATATATATATGTATATGTATGTATATAATACTATATAGATGTATATATATATGTGTATGTATGTAGTAATATATGTATATATGTACGTATATTTGTATATATATATATATATATGTATGTGTGTACATAAGTATATGTAGATAAGCAAATATATATGTAGATATATATTTATATAAGCATATATATATATATATATATATATATGTATGTATGTATGTATGTATACTAATACATAAGTATATAGGTACTACTATATGTATAGATATAAGTATATATATATAGATATATATATGTAGATATATGTATATATATATATATATATATATATATATATGTGTGTGTGTGTGTGTGTACATAAGTATATGTAGATAAGCAAATATATATGTAGATATATATTTATATAAGCATATATATATATATGTATGTATGTATGTATGTATGTATACTAATACATAAGTATATAGGTACTACTATATGTATAGATATAAGTATATATATATATAGATATATATATGTATATAAATATATATAGATATAAATATATATATGTATATATATATAAGTATATAATAGTGTATAGGTGAGAGTGTGTGTATGCGAGAGTGTGAGTGTGTGTGGGTATGTGTATTTGCAGAAAGAGAGAGAGAGAGCCTACTGTGAAGAAGGCTGGAGAGTTTAACTCATCTGCAACATCAGGGGCTGATGTCTAGGTCCACGTGCGCACACGCAAGCGTGTAGGCGCGCTGAGAGGCGCGCGCACGTAGGGGAGTGGGCACGGAGGAAGGAACGTAGCACACCGCGCTGCACGAAGGGGCTAGAGCAGGCAGACGCAGGCGCACGGGGGGGGGAGCTGGCGCTGGAGCGGGACGCGGGGTGGAACGCGTGCCGGGCGAAGGCCGATTGTGGCACGCTGGGTGACCTGATAAGTGAGAAACTTACCGCTCACCCCATTGTAGCCACAGTGTTCCACTGAAATGCGTGAACAGTGGCTACAGTGGCCGGGCGAGCCGCTCAACCGGGTGCTGTTGGTGCTGTGAGTGCGGGTGGCTTGCGGCTGGAACGCATGTGGAAGGGTTGCGCCAGCTGGTGGCTTGCAGGTGGGACTTCGTGACAGAGCGTACGGAGAGGGCTGGGTCGCAAGTGAAGGAGCGCAACAGGGTGGGCGGTGGCCTGTGGGTGTTGGCTGGCGCGCCCGGTGAAGCTTGGCCAGCCGCTGCAGGGGCGTGCGGTGGCTGGTTGCGGGCGAAAAGGCAAGTGCAGCGCGAAGAATTGGAAGGCGAATGCAGCCCACAAGTGCGTGTGGTGGCCTACTGGCTTCCGCTGTGGCCTTGTGGCTGCTGCCGCCTTGCTACTGCTGTTGCATGCGGAGCTTTGAGCTTGAAAGCTTGAAGCTCCTGCTCCAATGGCTGAAGTGGCTTGGACGTGAGACAGGGAAAAGAAGACCACCACGCCCACCGGCTCTTTGATGAGCTGGGCGGTGGTGGTCTCACGGTGGTGGTTGTGCACCACAGTGATGGACTCTTGCCCTCAGAGTGGCTCCTCAAAGGAGGAGGGCCTGCGTATGGAGGGAGAGGGGGAGGAGATGGCCTGGAGAAGAAGGTAAGCTGCTGTGTTGGATTTTTTTTTTCGTGGACCAGGCTCCCTTGCTAAGGAGGAACCGTGCTCTTTTTAAAGAAGAAGAAAGCATGCAGAGCCATGCCCTGGCTGTGCATGGCTTGTGCATGGCTTGGCGGGGAGAGGCTAGGCATGCAGCTACAGGGCAAGGTGTGAGGAAGAAGAAGCCATTCCTTGTAGCTGCGGGAAGCATTTCAAAGTCAAATAAAATTAAAATAAAAAGATGGTAAATTTTGCAAAGTAGCACTTGGGAAAAAAATGTTAATTGGAAGGCCATTTATTTCACTCTCCTCCCCTCTCAATTAAATGCATGCATGCATGTATTTTCACAAATGCGACTATGGAAACCTAATATGTACTGGTAATGCTAGGAAATAGCACAAGACGGCACAATTGCAGGTGTATTTTTGCGGTGCAATCGTACCCCCATTCCTATCTTTTGCTAGTCCCTAGCAAAACATTTTTTTGTATTGTATTTAGAAATGATCTTTAGCTGAAGGTTTTCTCCTGAGGCAACATAGGTGTGTTCATTATTGGATTTTGTGAGAACCAATTGTAGAGAAGACTACCAGTACTATAAGTCTCACATGAGATAGATCATCTCTCGACTAACCAAGGCTCTTGATATTTAAACCTTAAGTACGATTTCCAGGACTTAGGAGGCTTTTGCCGTACTCGAGAGCTCAAGAATTATGGCATGTGCATAGTGAAGGAACAAGACTAACCAGATGAACATTAAGACTCAAGCCCAGGGTTTCACAAAATTTTAAGTAAAGGTTGGTCCCAGTTTCAGCTTGTCTTCGGATTGACCCCTGAAAAGATGACGGAAAATTCAACTCCCATTTTCTGACATTTGTGGCTCAAAGAAAAATAGGGTATTTGTATTTTGCCCTGAAGAATTTTTGTAGGAGGAAGACTTTACAGATATTTGTAAGATATACTAACTTATTTGCATCTTTCTCTCTATTTTTTTTTTTGAAACACGTGTCAGTATATCTCTTACAACATTATTTGGAGGAGCACACTTTTCTTTATGGTGGGAGAGTTCCTTTTTGGTGGAAAGAGTCTCTCCTAAATACAAGACTAAAGCCTGGGATAAAAAGTCTACCTGCGTGCACAGGTAAGGACTCCACCTTCCCTAATGAACACTAGGGTTGGATCTTATGTTCACCTGTCTTTCCTGATATGTGTAGTGTGAACCAAGATTACTTAGGCTCTTGAGTAGAAGCAAACCAATGGATCCTGTACTGGTGTCTTAGGTACAAGAATACATCCTTAGTTAGGAGAGATTCCGATCTATCTTGTCAATGCTCAAGTGAATTAAGCCGAGCCTGAGCGAATCAAGCTTCTGTGGCTTGGAAAGTCTTCAAAACAGCGGTTGAATATCCATAAACACTTATTGTATTTTTGTTTCAGTCTTCAGATCATTACTAAACACCATTTATATATATATATATATATATATATATAGATACATAGATAGAAACTGCATGATACCATAAAATACCCATATCCTATGGATGCCTATCTACCCCCCCATTCCAAACGATGCTATGTCCTCATATGCATGCTGGGTAGGGTAGAGAAAGGACGAAAGATCAGGTAATGAGAGCTGAAGTGCAAGGTATACAGCAGGGTGGTAGGGTGGGTGGATGGTGGGTGGTGAAGTGAGCGTGACAGTGAAGTGAAAAGTGATGGTGGATAGTGAGTGTTGTTGGGGTACCTCCCAATGAGCGCTGAATTTAATGTCCCCAGCTGGACTCAGAATGAGGCAAAGAATTGGTTACCCTCCAGCAGGGCAACAGTTTCTCCAACGGGGGCAGGTTCATGAGTCAGATAGGGTTTCAAATGCTGCCCATTGACCGTAAATTTATGCCCAGATTTGGGATCTTCGATCTCAATGGCCCCGTAGGGAAATGGTCTCGAGACTGGGAAAGGACCAGTCATTTGGACTTCAGTTTCCCAGGAAAGAATTTGAGCCAGGCATTATAGAGCCAAACTTGCTGAGATGGCTCAAATTCTTTCCGTCGAATATGGCTGTGGTGAAAAGCCTTAGTACGTTGTTTGAAAGTTAAAACATAATCATAGGCTTCACGACGGAGCTCTTCCTGCTCCTGGAGTTGGAGTTTCCTTTCTCGACCACACAGGTTTGGGTCGAGGTTACATTGGCGAACCGCCCAATAAGCGTAGTGCTCCAACTCCACGGGCAAATGACAAGGCTTCCCGTAAACGATTCTATATGGAGACATACCAAGGGGAGCCTTGAAGGCAGTCCGATACACCCAAAGTGCGTCAATCAGCTTGTCGGACCAATCCTTACGGTCAAGCCGAACCATTTTCTGGAGAATTTGCTTGATTTTCCGGTTCGACACTTCTGCCTAGCCATTCGTCTGAGGATGATACGGGGATACGATACGATGGTGGACTCCATATTTCTTCAGAAGTGCCCAAAAAGAAGCATGGGTAAAGTGGCTTCCTCCATCCGAGATAATGGCTCAAGGGATCCCAAAGCGCGCAAAGATGTGGTCTTTGACAAAGTAAGTGGATATAATATGATCAGCACGGCGCGCAGGAATAGCATCAATCCATTTCGAAACATAGTCAACGGCCACGAGGATGAATTTGAAGCCGTTGGAAGGAGGAAAGGGACCCATGAAATCAATTCCCCAAATGTCGAAGATTTCCACTGCTAGGATGGGTTGCAAGGGCATCATGTCAAGATGTGACATTGACCCTAACAACTGACACCTAGTGCAATGCTTGGCATAATTGTGTGCATCCTGGTGAAGGGAGGGCCAAAAGAAACCGCACTGCAACACCTTAGCTACAGTTTTCCTCTAAGAGAAATGGCCTCCGCAGGCCTGATCATGGCAGAAGGATAGCACACTGGGGAATTCACTGTCAGGAACACAGCGACGGATGATTTGATCAGCACCTATATGAAAAAGAAGTGGATTATCCCAGAAATAATATTTTGCTTCTGCATAAGACGCTCGCGCTGGTTTTTAGGCCAGCCACGTGGAAGGGATCCAGAAGCAAGGTAATTGGCAATGTCGGCATACCACGGTCCACTTGCCACATTAATTGCCAATAGGTGCTCATCAGGAAAAATTTCATTAATCGGCAGAGTAAGTCCAATATGGTCAAGGGCCAGTCTGGAAAGGTGATCAGCCACAACATTCTGAGCTCCGGCCTTTTCGCGGATCTCAATGTCAAATTCTTGGAGCAGAAGGATCCAACGAATAAGTCTAGGCTTGGCATCCTTCTTGTGCATGAGATGGCGAATGGCCGCGTGATCGGTGAAAATAATAACGTGTGAGCCCAGAATGTAAGAGCGGAATTTCTCCAGCCCAAAGACGACCGCCAGTAGTTCTTTTTCAATGGTAGTATAATTACTCTGGGCCTCGTCCAACGTCTTACTAGCGTAGTACACCACGAAGGGGTGTCTATCGCATTTTTGTCCCAGGATGGCTCCGACTGCAAGGTCGGAAGTGTCACACATGAGTTCAAAGTCGAGGGACCAATCAGGCGGCTGGAGAACAGGGGCCTTGGTGACAGCATTACATAGCTACGTGAATGCTCGTATGCAGTCGGGGCCCATATCGAAGGGTACGTCGGTTGATAGGAGATGAGTTAAGGGTCGAGAAATCTTGGAGAAATCTTTGATAAATCTCCTATAGAAACTGACGTGTCCCAGGAAGGAACGAATTTGCTTGATAGAGCCAGGCATAGGTAAATCAGCAATTACATCAAGCTTAGCTCTATCAACCTCGATACCCTATCGGAGATGATGTGTCTGAGAACAATTCCCTCGTGCACCATAAAATGACTTTTTTCCCAAGAAAGCACGACGTTCACATGAATACATCTCCTAAGGATACGGGTCAGGTTGGCAAGACATTTGTCAAAAGATGGTCCAAAGATCGAAAAGATCTCTGGAAAGTTGCTGGCACATTACAAAGTCCAAATGGCATCCTTCTAAATGCAAAGGTGCCGAAGGGGCAGGTAAAGGTGGTTTTCTCTTGGTCCCAGGGATCAATTGCCACCTGATTATATCCTGAGAATCCATCTTGGAAACAGAAAAATTTATTTCCTGCTAACCGCTCTAGGATTTAGTCGATGAAAGGTAGAGGAAAGTGATCTTTCTTAGTTGCAGCATTGAGTTTCCTATAATCTACACACACTCTCCAAGATGTAGGAGTGCGTGTAGGGATGGATTTGCCCCTGTATTGACACGGATGGTGAGTCCTGCCTTTTTGGGCACCACGTGAATCGAACTCACCCAGGGGCTTTCGCTGATCGGGTAGATCATACCCGCATCCAGCCACTTAATGATTTCCTTCTTAATGACCTCCCACATGTTAGGGTTGAGACTTCGTTGCATCTTGCGGGAAGGTCGAGCCTCCTCTTCCGTATATATATGGTGAGTGCAATAGGAGGGGCTAATGCCAGATAAGTCTAATAGAGACCATCCAATGGCTGCCTTATGTTCCATGAGGGCCTTCGTTAGTTTGCACTCTTGCTCCCTGGTCAATTTCGAGCTGATGATTATGGGGAGCATTTCATTTGGCCTCGAAAAAACATATTTAAGTGTACTAGGCAGCTCTTTCAGCTCGGGAGTGGATGGTGAAAGGTCTGGCATTTCTTGGGATGAGAGTGTCCCAGGCGGATCAGAGAACAGGTCAGGAGGAAGAAATTGGCCCTTAGATTGGCCAAGAAGAGGGGCTTCTTGGATAGATGGATCCAAAATGGGAATAGCCCCAGTGAGTAGGATGTGGGCTCAAGGTCCCAGTGTGGAGTTGCAAATCGGCCTAATTTGGCAAGAAAGAAAGGGCAATCCGGTCTTTAGGAGTGTGGACCGGCGGTGAGTAGCTCGGATATGACTCAGACCACGAGGTACGGGAAGCGGAGATGACCTCGTCAGAAGTCTGGTTAGGAGAAGGTATGGGAATAGGGAGGGATGGGGGAACATCACAATATGTGTCGGTCAGGCAATCGTCAATGTTTACAGGTAATCCGCAGCAGTCAGAATAGGTCCCAATTAGTATGATACACGCACTGAAGGCCATGTCCTCATCATATGTGTCATCCTCGATACAATCGCAATCAAAGTTCTTGGCTACCTTGAAGATGTTAAGCTTGAGCTTTTCAGATCCAACGGCAATCTCAATACAGCCCGACTCGCAATTGATATGCGCGCGGGCTGTGGCCAAGAAAGGTCGACCAAGGATGATCGGACAATCAAAAAGTGAGCTAGGAACTTCCATATCTAAAACAAGAAAGTCAACAGGAAAATAGAGACTGTTGACCCTAACCACCATGTCTTCCACCACACCCTTTGGGATTTTGACAGAACGATCTGCCAACTGTAACGTGACAGGGGTGGGTTTCAAATTTCGCAAGGAAAATTTTTTGAGCATGATGGTCGGTATAAGATTGATGGAAGATCCTAGATCAAGCAAGGCACGGTTAAAATTGCAGTCCTGGATGCTACAGGAAATAAGCGGTGTGCTCGGATCTTTTTGCTTCGGTGGTAGGTTTGACAGTATAGCACAACTCGCATGAAGCGAGGGAACTATCGGATTCTTAGTTTTCTTTGACTGTCGCCTAGGTGTTGTGTAGTCTTTGAAAATCGAGTGACAGTAGGTATGTGGTCGATAGCCTCGAGCAGGGGTACCTTGATTTCTACATCCCTGAACAAATTACGTAGGTTATTAAAGGTTTGCATATCTTTCTTTTTTCCTTTTGGCTCCCTCAGTAGAGCCTCAGGGAATGGAACTAATTCTGGCACCAATTTGGGTGTAACGTCCTCTCGCGAATGTGGAGCGCATCCCGAATGAGAGGGTGATGAAGAAGACGAGCCAGGATCAGGTCGAGGCAGATGGACAGTCTGCTTACCACTCCTCATAGTGATAGCATTGGACGATGCGGGTCCAGTGGGATCATACAACGGAGGAGGGTTCACAATAGGGACATAAGAGTGCGGTGCTGCAGCAGGATTAACCTGAAATCTCGGTGGAATGCTCGGAGCCTGCAGAATCTGATTAACCTTCCCCTGAGAAGGTCGTACCTGTGGTTGAGGACCATGGGGTACGAAATTTTGTGGGTTTGGAACAGGTTGGGCGAGAAGAGTGCCCTGAGATCGAGTCGCCATGCGTAGTTGACTGATCTCAGCATTCTGCTGCACCAATTGGTGCTGAAGAGAGGTCATGTTCTCTTCATGGAACTTTGACATTTCCTTCAACATTCGCATCAATTTATCAAGAGGACTTGATGTGTGTTTGGTTTGCGGTACGCAAGGGCCTAATGGCGGATTCGTCATAGGATTAGACTGGGCCCTTGGGATGACGGGTGCGGACGGTCGCATTGGTCCACCTATGGGGTTTTGGCGCTGCGAGTTGTTGGACCATGCGAAGTTTGGATGATTTCGCCACCCTGGGTTATAAGTGGCAGAGAACAGGTTGTTCCCTAGGGCGTAAGCGTCTTCTATGCCAGAAGATGCATCCGCATGTAAATATGAGTCCGAGCACACAGAGGCTTGGTCCTCCGTGTCAAAATACTGGCTCACAGAAGCCAGATCCACATGACTTACAAAGTCTCTCGGCTCGACACTCGGTAAGGAAGGTCTTACAGGGTCTCTCGGGATAAGCCTGGTGTTGGAAGAATTAGGATTGTGACGAAGTGGTGAGGTGGGGGTGTGTGCCATCGAATGGGCGGGGTTGGCCAGAAGCTCGTCCAGCTTCTTGTGCACGACGGAGACTTCATCCAATTTTTGTGTGATAAGGCTGAGATCAGTGGATGAATGGGAGGGTCCCGTGTCAACTTCGTGGACATTTCGGGGCTGGCTGGTATGATTAAAGGCGATAATGGAGGCATTGTTTATTGAGTTTTCGCTCATATTTTCAAATAATTTGAATGCTCCATTCTCGTCTTTATTCATAAAATTCCCTTTGCATGAAGCGTCTGCAATCTGCTTCAAAGTCTCATTTAGCCCGTAGTAGAAAATCTGGGCTATATGCCACTTAGGCTGACCGTGGTGTGGACACTTCCTGAGTAGGTCATTATACCTCTCCCATGCCTCATGAAATTGTTCGCCTTTTTATTGCGTAAATGAAGTGATAGCACGGTGAACTGCATTGGTTCACTCAATTGGGAAGAACTTCTTGAGAAACGCCGTTCGCATCTCTTCCCAAGAGTGGATGGTTCTGCCAAGGATGCGTAACCACTGCAATGCTTTATCCCGCAATGAAAATGGGAACATTTTCTTGAGGACCATAGGTAACCCGATATTTCTTGGTTTAACAATTTCAGCTAATCAGGTTAGGTCTTCGAAGTGGAGAAAAGGATCTTCACTTGCAAGACCATGGAAGTGAGAATTAATTAGGCCAATTATGTTAGGCTTCAACTCAAAGTCGTCCCCGCCCATGGGGACCCAAATTTGATCTATGGTCTCTGTAGCAGCAGGATTCTGATAGGAGCTAAGAGACCTAGGCTCCTCCCATTCGGGAGGGTTCTGCATTTCCTCCAATGTTTCCTGAATGGCTTCAATTTGTTCACTATACATTTCCATTTGGGCTTGGAGGCGGGTTATGGGATCTAAGGCTCCACCACCTAGTGGGTCCTGAGGGCGGTTTCCTCCCTCAGGATTTGGGGGTGGGCGTGCAGCCATGTTTGTGGAGGAGGACGATTCGGCTCCTTTTCTAAAATTATCAGGCAATGCAAACAGTTCAGGGCTTTGTGATCTCCTCCCGAACATGCACTACCACAGGAAGAATTGGGGAGATAAGAAGGGAAAAAGAGATGAGAGAAATGACCCCGCAAAGGTACACTTGATGGCAAATAAATACAATCAAATTCCTAACCTCTACAGTGTGCCCTTAAACCTAAATATCTAAGTTACCTACTATCATGGACTATGGAACCTAATGCGAGCACCGCGGAACCACCGGGCTAGATTGAAAGGCCCTTTGCCCCAGTCTTAGACACCCGATAGCATGCGGGAACCCTCACCAGCACGTAGGCTCTACACGCAGGTAGTTAGACCTCCAATCCATAATAAGGGTCAAGTTACTACCAATTTTAGTTAGAGGCTTAGGATCAAGTGCTTTTGGAATGTGAAGGACGTTGTTTACCGGTAATGCCCAAGTGATTGATTTTTCAAGTGTGTAAAACAAGCATGCAATGGGGAAATCTCCCCAAATTGAAGTTTTAATTGGTGAATGGTTTTCAGAGTTCAGCCTTAAGTAGTATGGATTTTAGGATTTCGCTAAAATACCAATTCAACCAATCTCCGGGTTTCGAGAGAATACAAGTTTTCTTCTAAGCCCAACAAACCCTTCTTCAATATCAAATGGTTAATGCATGCTAAAATGCAATGAGCTTCCCTAAATGGAGATTTCTATGTGTGGATGCACGAATTAGTTTTAGATTAATGTGAAAGGGAGCCAAAGCACTTCAATTCAAGTTCTCCTAATCACCGAAAAGATGTCCACACACAAGGCTCAACCAAAAGATAAAGAAAATCAATTTGTTGGGGTTGAAGTATTCGGGATCGAATCTTAGGCAAGTTGAAAAGTTATGGTAGGGTTGGAATCAACTCAATTCTAAGTCTCCCCACCAAAAAGGTGATCCCGAATTGCAGGTAAATGAGGCAAAGAGGGGTGGCAATCAATCTTTTTATTTGCCTCAAAAAATACTTCACAGGGTGAAAAATTCAAGAATCAAGATTCTTGGATTTTCACTATGCGAAGTTTTGTGGGAAATCCTGGGGTGGTGGGAGTAAGGGCAAACAATCAAACATGTGAATTTTAATCCACTTGCCCCAAGAGATCCAAGAAGGCTTTCTAGTTTTTTAGTTTTTAGTTTTTTTTATTAAGGTTACAAGTTAACCTAGGTTGCTAAGAAAGAAAGACTTACTTGTGCAGCAACGTGTGCGGAGCTCCAGTGCGGTGTCGGTGTCTTCACGCTCTCGTTCTCGCCTTGGATCTGCCCACGTTTCCGACTTCGTCTGCCTGTCTTCTCCTTGCAACAGGTTTACCTACACACCAAAAATAGAGACACCCGTGAAGAGAAGGGTGTGAGAAGAGAAAAATTATAGGAATGGAGTAAAAACTTACTTGAAGGCATACTTCCCCGGCAACGGCACGAGAAAGATTGTGGTGTAGACTCGGATAGGTTATGTTAATATGGTGATTTTATCATTGAAGTGTGTATAGTGGTTAACCAAAATCGAGCCTAGCCATCTCTTTACAAAATATTTTTTTACCTGGCCTATTTGATTTTATCTTGGTCACTTTTAGGCCCAGGGTCGAACTCAGGGAAGTGGGGTTAGAAGTCAAGTTTCTATGCCTTTCCTACAATGAATCTCTTTCGTTCGTTTATTGTGTTTTTGGTGTTTTTCTATTTAGATTTTTTTCTGATAATTCTTGTCCTTGAGGCACACCCTCAAAATTAGGTTCTTGGCTTTGAGCCAAATCAGGGTTCCAAATTTGGTCTTGCTATTCACAAGATTGAGTACCTGCAAGTCAAGAATTATCTTTTCTCTTTTATATATATATTTTTATCTTTTTACTGGCAGGAAAGCGAAGCAGAAATAAAGTAAATATAGTATATATTTAGGTATATATTGTATATGTATAAAGGGGTGGGGGTGGCGGTGGAGATAGAGTGTAGCACGATGTCGAGTCGATCGTCGTCTAGAAAGATGCAACCAACTGGACGAGGTGCTGCATGGAGTGTAAGGTGGACTGATGGAAGATGAGTGTGACCATGCTTTGTATGCGTGTATCGGGGAATATCAGCAACTGGTGCAGATATTCCCGTGATACAATGTATGGTAAGTAATGTGAAAATATATATATTTATATGTATATATGTAAATATATCTATATGTATATATGGTTATAAATATATAGGTATATATGTTGTTATATGTGTATATATATATGTATATATGTATATATATATAAGTATATATATATATATGTATGTAACTATATGTATAGATAGATATATGTAGATATAGATATATATATATATATGTATGTGTATGTATATAATACTATATATATGTATATATATATATGTGTATGTATAGAGTAATATATGTATATCTAGATATATGTAGATATATATATATAAGTATTTATATATAGTTATATAGATATATATGTATGTATATTTGTGTATATATATATATATGTATAAGTAGGTGTGTATATATGTGTATATATATATATATATGTATCTATACATATACTTAGTTATATAGGTAATAATATATATATATAGATATATGTATATATATATATATGTGTGTGTGTGTGTGTGTATATAAGTATATGTAGATCTGCAAATATATATGTAGATATATATTTATATAAGTATATATATATATATATGTATGTATACTAATACTTAAGTATATAGGTACTACTATATGTATAGATATAAGTATATATATACATATAGATATATATATGTATATATATATATAAGTATATAATAGTGTATAGGTGAGAGTGTGTGTATGCGAGAGTGCGAGTGTGTGTGTATGTGTATTTGCAGAGACAGAGAGAGTGTGCTGTGAGAGAGAGAGAGAGCCCCTACTGTGAAGAAGGCTGGAGAGTTTAAGCCGTTTGCAGCATCAGGGGCTGACGTCTGTGTCCATGCGTGCACGCGCAGGTGCGTAGGTGCACTGAGAGTCGTACGCCCTTAGTGGAGTGGGCATAGAGGAAGGAATGCAGTGCACCGCGCTGCGCGAAGGGGTTGGAGCGAGCAGATGCAGGTGCACGCCGGAGAAGACACGGGCGGGAGCGAGGGCTGGCAGAGGACCGCACGCAGACACGCAGGCGGGCGCTGGAGCAGGACGCGCGTGCGGGCGAAGGCCGGTTGCGGTGCGCTGGGTGACTGGATAAGTGAGAAACTTACCGGTCACCCCACTGTAGCCACAGTGTTCCGTTGAAACGCATGAATAGTGGCTACAGTGGCCGGGCTAGCCACGTAACCAGGTGCTGTAGGTGCTGTGAGTGCGAGCGGCTTGCGGCTGGCGCACACGTGGAAGGGTTGTGCCGGCTGGTGGCTTGGAGGCAGGACTTCGCGACAGAGCGTGCGGAGAGGGCTGGGTTGCGGGTGAAGGAGCACGAAGGGCACGCGGTGGCCTACGGGTGTTGGCTGGCGTGTGCGGTGAAGCTTGGCCGGCTGCTGCAGGGGCACGCGGTGGCCGGTTGCGGGTGGAAAGGCAAGTGCATCGTGAAGAAGCAGAAGGCGAAGGCAGCCCACAGGCACACGCGGTGGCTTGCTAGCTTGTGTAGTGGCCTTGTGGCTGTTGCCGCCTTGCTGCTACTGCTGCATGCGGAGCTTTGAGCTTCAAAGCTTGAAGCTCCTACTCCAATGGCTGAAGTGGCTTGGACGTGAGACAGGGAAAAGAAGATCACCACTCCCACCGGCTCTTTGATGAGCTGGGCGGTGGTGGTCTCACGGTGGTGGGTGTGCACCACAGTGATGGACTCCTGCTCGTAGAGTGGCTCCTCAGAGGAGGGCTTGCGTATGGAGGGAGAGGGGGAGGAGATGGCCTAGAGAAGAAGGTAAGCTGCTGTGTTGGATTTTTTTTTTCGTGGACCAGGCTCCCTTGCAAAGGAGGAGCCGTACTCTTTATAAAGAAGAAGAATGCATGCACAGCCATGCCCTGGCTGTGCATGGCTTGTGCATGGCTTGGCAGGGAGAGGCTGGGCATGCGGCTGCAGGGCAAGGTGCGAAGAAGAAGCCATTCCTTGTAGCCGCGGGAAGCATTTGAAAGTCAAATAAAATTAAAATAAAAAGATGGTGAATTTTGCAAGGCAGCACTTGAGAAAAAAATGTTAATTGCAAGGCCATTTATTTCACTCTCCTCCCCTCTCAATTAAATGCATGCATGCATGTATTTTCACAAATGCAACTATGGAAACCTAATATGTACTTGTAATGCTAGGAAATAGCACAAGATGGCACAATTGCAGGTGTATTTTTGCGATGTAATCACATAATCATCCAAACTTTGCTTGTCGGGAAAAAACCCAAATCCTAGACCTCAATTCCAACTCCGACCACAAAACTCGTGTCCTTATCAACCCACTAAACCAAGGCCAAATCAAAATTTCCACTCTGTACCACCTAAGGAAGATTAGACTTCTTTGATTCTCTAGACCTTGGTTGACATTTCAAAACAACATAAAGAAGGGATCTCTGAGCTTCGTAATCAATTCACCCAGCTGGTAAGTGCTCACCAACTGGGTGCACTCCCTTCTCATCCTCTTCTGAATCCAAATAACATGCCGTTATGAATCCAAATTAGGGCCAAGCCCACTTTGTCTATCAGGCCTATTCTGCTCCTTCCCCTGACGGGACGGGTGCTTCAACCTCTTATTCTGGGTTTCAGCAGCAGACACCTATCCTCCCATGCCCAAACCAGAATCAGGCAGGATTAAATTTCGTCACCACCCGCAGTGGCAAAGCAACACAAGACCCACCTTTTCCTAGCCACAACTCGCCTGAGACTATAGACCCTAACTCTAGATAGGTTCTTTAGGACATGCCCATCCCTGATAAAGTGCTTGAGCCAATTCTAGAGGAACCATCTAAGGTTCCATTTCCCGAGGCCTTGAATATGTGAAAGAAGAAAACCAAACCTGTGGAACTTGAGGAGGACCTGGTCAAGCTCTTCTAGCAGATCCAAATAAACCTCCACTTGATGGATACGATACGCCACATACCGGCTTACGCAAGATTCCTGAAAGATGTATGTACACCTAAGCGTAAGCCACGAACCAATGGCGGGAACCCGATCATACTATCGAAGCAAGCCAACTCTATCATTTTGAGCAAACTCTCAGCTAAGGAAAAAGACCCAGGTACCCCACTGATCTCCTGTGCTATCAGTGATATATAGTTTTACAGAGCCTTATTGGAGCTAAGAGCTTCCATAAATTTGATACCTACATCCCTACTAGACCACTTTGAAGAATCTGAGCTAAAACCAACAGAGATGACTTTGCATTTAGCTGATCAATCTATTAAGTCACCAAAAGGAATTCCTGAGGATGTCATAGTTAGGGTACGCGATTTTTACTTTCCCGTGGATTTCATAGTCTTAGCCATGGATGCTCCTAAGAATTTGAAGAATACACCGATCATTTTAGGGAGACCTTTCCTGACCATAGCTAGGGCCAATATCAATTGTCAAGAGGGCCAAATTGAGTTAAAATTTGGGAACAAGACACTAAAGATTGACATCTTTATGGCCCAAAAAGGAATTAATTGTGGGGTTATCGAGCAGATCTGCGATATTGATTAGCCCTTTGTTGAGGAATACCTGCTTATCCTGATATTCAACCACAAGAGCATCAAACCCCACAGTCAGAGGAGCCTAGACCAGACCTAGACACACCTACAGCTCCTACCTTTACTTTTGAAACCCACCATGAATCGCCTGCTGCTGCTGATAATCTAGTCATGGAGTTGAAATGCCTCCCTGACCAACTTGAATATGTCTTCCTGGGATCAAATCAGATGTTTCCTATGATCATCAATTCCTGCCTTACCTCTGATCAAGAAACCTGCTTGATTTCTGTCCTCCAGCAGCATCAGAGAGCCATTGGGTGGATTCTCGATGACCTGACTGTCATCAGCTTGTCATATTGCATGCATCACATCTACACCGAGGAGAGTTCATGACCATTCCGTGAAAAGCAGAGATACCTAAATTCAAACCTACAAGATGTCGTGAAAAAGGAGATCATCAAGTGGTTAGGTGTAGGTATCATCTACCTGATCTCCGACAGTCGTTGGGTGAGTCCAATCCATGTTGTGCCCAAAAATGCAGGTCTCATTTCGCTACGCCTGAAATCGGAGAGACTATACTGACCCGTAAAGTGAACTCATGGAGAGTCTGTATTGATTACCGAAGGCTAAATACCTCCACGAAAAGGGATCATTTCCTACTGCCATTTATTGATTAGATACTCGAGAAATTGGAGGGAAATCAATTCTTTTGCTTCTTGGACGGGTACTTCGATTATAACCAGGTGGCAATTCATCCTGAGGACCATGAGAAGATTACCTTCACCTACCCCTTCAAGTCGTACACATTCCGTAGGTTGCCATTCAGTCTCTGCAATGCACCTGCTACTTTCCAGAGGTGCATGCTTGCCATATTATCAAATATGGTAGGTGAGTACCTTGAAGTCTTTATGGATGACTTCTCGATATTTAGGGAATCTTTTGATGATTGGCTCCTGTGCTTGGTCCAAATCCTCAAGCAATGTATTGACATCGGTAATTCGCTCTGAAACAAGTTTAAAAAGCATCGCATTGTAGTACAGCTCGAACCAGCACGAAAAATAGATAAAATTTATACTCAAATGAAAGTTCGAGGTCATTCGCTGGGAGCAAATAGGAATTCACATGTTAATCTAAAATCTAAGTAAAAGATATGAGCAATTGCAATCAAAATTGATTCAAAAAGATATAGCAATAATTTTAAGTTGCAATGTGCAAAAAGAATGGAGTAAAATGGTGATTTAAATCACTAATTACTCCTCACAATAGTAGCAAATAGATGCACAATATCAAACAAGGTAACTAGCCTACAACAAGAGAATTGGATGTCTGATGGTAGGATTAAATGTCTTAAACGTCGGATTCTACAGTGCTTTTTCAAGAGATGCAAGGGTCTCTCTTCCTTTCTCTTCTTCTCTGCTTCTTTCCCTCTTTCTTCTCTTTGGTTCTCTACAGAGGCTCTTTCTTCCTTTCCTCTTTTCTTTCACTACTTCTTGGCTCAGGTCTTCTCCTCTTCTTCTTCTCTTGTTCTTCAGAACTCTTTCTTTCTTCTTTGCCTTTCTATTGCTCTCCATCTCTTCTCATTTCTTTCTCTTCTTCTTTCTGCGATTAAGGATCACACAGGTACCAGTGATGGCAAAAACCCCCCAACCCCCGTGCTCTCTCTCTCCTTCTCTCTCTAGGTTCCACTCTCTCAGAGCCTTCCACAGTAATGGGTAATCGGGTCTAGAGCACACACGGGACTAAGGCTACCAGCTTGGGGTAGCAGCTGAGGTGTGCTCGAGTTAGGCAAGTCTGGTCGGAGCCATGCCCATGTGATGCATGTCATGGGCGAGGCAGGTGAAGGGTGTTGGGGAATTCACCTTGCAAGTTACTTAAGGCAATAAGCCTCTGCCACTTTTCCTTTTATGTGCTATTACAGTGCCACTGGTTTCCGAGGTGGGACTAAATGTCCCACCATCCTTGCACGAGCATCTACTAATGCCTCTCCCTCGAATTGGGGCAGTGTTTGAGCTCAGGGTCCCCAATTGAAAACTTGGTGTCAATCTTGTAATGATTCCACAGTTCCTGGAGGGTGTGGCCTAGAGCTTCATTGCTATAACTCAAAGAACGAAGGTGGCAATGGTCGGAGGGTGATTGAGGTCCAGCGTACACTTGAGAAACACAAGTACGGCCTCTCGGCCCTGCTAAAATACTTCAAGACCTTCGTCGGAGGATGGTGAACGTAGTGGTTTGTGTGATGAGGTGAGTGCGTGCATGTGTGCGTAAGATGAGGTCGGGCTAGAGTTACAAATGTGGTGGTGTTTAGTAGGCTATTTGAGAGATGGAATCGGCGTAATAGGATAGGGGTTTTGTAGAGGGTACTGTGGTGGAGCTTATGAGAGTTTTGATGAGGCGGATGGAAGAGTGTAGTGGCAGGGATGCCTCACCAGAGGGATTGCTGGAGATGGGGAAGATGGAAGTGATAGCATTTGTTGAGGGTTGAAATAGGGATAAGATGAGTGAGATACTAACGTACAAGCTAAAATAAACTAATCTAACCCTAATCTAATGGACGAAGGGGATGGAGAGGCGTCAGTTATGGTATGGCCGGTGTCAGGGAAGAAAGCAATCCGGTGGGTGGTAACGGTGATGACGACGGAGATTATGAGGCACACTCTGGTATTGCATGACATGAAAGAAGCTGAGGGGGAGGAATCTGCCGCTGGTATTGTGGTCGGACGATGAGGAGGATTAGGAGTCGCCAGACATTGAGGAGCTTTGGACGAATTAGGAGGGAAGAATTTGGGGGTAACTCCGATCGAATTCGAGAGTGAGAAGCACAGTCTAACCTAGGGATTCTTTTATAGGTCTCTAGAGGCCGATTTGAGCTTGGGAAGCAAGCTTCCCAGGCTAAGAAAGTCGCTGGAGTTGGAAACCTATGTGATACCTGAATCTCTCATGCGAGAGATAACTTCTTAAGGAATCTCCCTTCTAATTTTGTAAGGGATTGAGTGAGAAATCAGGGAGTTCTTCCCATTTGAAGGTCATTGGAGTAGGATTTAGGAAATTGCAAGCGGTGGGGACCTATTTGTGAAGAAGAAGACAAAGTTGGGGGGTTATTTGTAAGAAATTCAAAAGTTAGGATCATGAGTGTGAGATAAAAGAGTTAAATAAGACCAAATTGGAAATTAGGTCAAGATGATCTTAGATTGAGCTTAAATTTTGGTACAAACCTAATTTAGACCTAAGGAATAAAATGGTGAAGTTAGATTTTGATTTTGACCTAGTTTGATTGGTTAATTTATGCAAAATCCCAAATTAGGGAAAAAGTCTATCTGTGGCTCTATTTTAGGTCAAGACGAGTTTTGATGGTCAAATTGAAGGTAAAAAATCCTAAAGAATATTTTTCTACAAATTTTAGAGGGTTTGAGTCAATTTTATCCTGATCAAAACCTCATTTAATTAAACTGGTCTCTTTTTAGGGTTTCAGATGTCATTTAATCATTAAAACTCGTGAAAACCCTTTTCTGTCTATACTAACCCAGTTGTTAGACTCTTAAGATCATTTGACCCTTAATGAACCCCTGGAGAAACCTATGGTTATTCTGCATTCATGATATGATGGTAAAATTATAGTTTTAACCCTGGTTTCTTGTATTTCTTTCAGAAAGGATTTGCAATGAATTATGACCTTCTGATGGTTATGTAGGAGCATTTATTGATGGAAATTGATTAAATAAAGATAGAAATAATTGATGAGGATGTTATTATTAGACGTGAATCTAGTTATTTCCTAGAAAAAGAGCCACTTCATGGTACCTGAGGGAATTGTCCTGGTCACCTCATCTCTAAAAAAGGCAATCAGGTTGATTGAGCTAAGGTTAATTTGATTTCCAAACTACCCATGCCTATCTTGGTAAAAGACATCTGCTCTTTTCTGGGGTACGTCAGTTTTTACCGCCGTTTCATTCCTGATTTCTTGAAAAATGCATGCCCCCTAACTAATCTGTTATCAACAGATGTCCCTTTCAAAATTACTGAGGAGTGCACTCATGCATTTGAGCGCCTACGTGATCGAGTTACATAAGCACCAATCTTGAAATCCCCTTGACTAGTCTCTACACTTTGAGATCATGTACAATGTGTCTGACTACACAATGGGTGTGGTACTTGGGCAGAAAAGAGATGAGAAACCCGTGGTCATCTACTATGCTAGCAAGGCACTTGACGAGGCTCAACGTAACTACATAGTTACTAAAATAGAGCTGCTAGCTGTAGTATTTGGCCTCGAAAAATTTTGATCCTATCTTTTGATTTCCCGTGTTATAATATACTAGGATCACACTGCAGTGAGGCACCTCCTCTCGAAGAAGGATGTGAAACCTCGACTAATCTGCTAGATCGTGTTGTTGTAAGAATTCGACCTCGAGATTCATGACAAGGCAGGAAAATAGAACATGGTAGTTGATCACTTGTCCTACCTTCCTTCTGATATCATCGATCCTTTCGAACCAATCACAGAACACTTTCTTGATGAGCACCTTCTGATTATCGGTGTAGGACTTCCCTGGCATGTTGATTTGGTTAACTACTTGGTGTCACATCAGATCCCATCTAATTGGCCGAAGGCCAAGAAGGACAAGTTTCTTTCTAATGCCAAGTACTACATCTGGGAAGACCCATACCTCTTCCGCATTGGTACTAATCAGATCATCAGGAGACGCATTCTAGAAGCAGAAATTCAGGACATTCCATCCTTTTGCCATGACTAGGCCTGCGACGGACACTTCCCCGGACACATAACTATAGCTAAAGTGCTCCAGTGGAGCATTTATTGGCCCACAATCTTCAAGAATGCATACGACTACTATAAGGCATGCATTCATTGCTAGACCTTGGGTAACATGAGCCACCGCGATATGTTGCCTTTACAGCTGATTCTCATATGCGAAATGTTCGATATATGTGGGATTGATTTCATGGGACCCATACCCTAAATTGGATGGCTTCGAATACATTCTCCTCCCTGTAGACTACATGTCTAAATGGATTGAAGCTATCCCAACCCAAACCAATAATCACAAGGTGGTGATCAAATTCATTCACCAAAACATCTTTTCACGGTTCAATGTCCAACGTGGTATTATCTCATATGGAGGGACCCATTTCATGAATGCTCAGTTTAGATCCCTGATGACCAAGTATGGGGTGTCACACTGAATCTCAACTCCTTATCATCCCTAAACCAACGAATTGGCTGAACTGTCTAATCGGGTGATAAAAAAAAATCCTTCAGGTCATTGTCCGACTTGATAGGAAAGATTGGTCAGCCCGACTTCCAAAAGCCTTGTGGACTTATAGGACCACCCACAAAACGCAATTAGGTATATCTTCGTTCAGATTGGTGTACGGGAAGTTGTGTCACCTCCCCATCAAAATGGAGCACAAGACCTATTGGGTAGTATGGAAGTGCAATCTAGATCTTTCTAAGGCTGGAACCCACTGTCAGCTTCAAATGAGCGAGATCGAGGAACTATGCAATGATGCATACGAGAACTCGCAAATTTACAAAGAGCAGGTGATGGCTTTTCATGACAAACACATATCTAGGAAGACTTTCCATCCTACTCAGAAGGTTTTACTCTTTGATGCCAAACTAAAATTATTCCCAGGCAAGCTCCGATCAGAATGGATTGGACCATTTCTTGTCCGACGTGTTTCTGGAAATGGAGCTATCGAAATCAGTCAACCCAGCCTTGATTCTGAACCTTTCATTGTGAATGGCTAGTGACTCAAGCCATTCATTGAACTCACTAATATGAACTTGGCTAAGGTATCTTTTGATCTCCATTCTCCCTGAGCTTATTGCGCCCGACTGATGGCATTACACTTAGTGCTTAATGGGTGGCAACCCATCATCTTTTAAGAAAAACTCGAAACCCTTTCGACACATCTCTTTGCTAAACTCATAGTGCACTTTAGGGTTCATCCATTAGAACAGCTGACTCCACCTTTGGTACTCGTACCAGAGCTTGAAATTGTCCACAATAGTCATCTCGACCCGTCTACCCACCCTTTGAACTTGTTCTATTGTATGATCTAAGTTGAACTCGAACCCACCTAATTTACAATGAGGACATTGCAAATCGTAGACTTGGGGGGTATTAAAGTGCAAAACATCGTGAGACTCAATTCACAAAAAGGGTTTCATCAAAAATATTATATTTTCCAAAAAAATAGAAAAATAAAAAAGGTAATATGGAATGATCCATTTTAGAGAAAATGAGAAGAGGGACGAAAAATTGAAAAGAAAAGAAAGGAGTAAAAAGATAAAGAAAGAAATTGAGTCCCATCAAAGTAATATGGAACTTACCTAACTTCTAGGTTGGATCAAATGATGAATTAAGACCTGGAAGGCTAAAACTTCAGGGATTAGTGGTGAATATCGACCTTAGGCCTCTTGGATCTGATTGGATTTAAACACTCACGTACTTGTCAAGATCTGGATTAGTCCTCAAGAGGTTTGGGAAAATGCAAAGATTGTGTATTAGGTCTAAGGCTTAGTTAGTATTCGGCCCCATTAATTGACCTCTAGTTTGCAGTACTCGATAAGTTAACCACCCAAAAATCACACATAGTCTGGTTCAGTGCGCTTAAATGTGAAATTATGCCAAAGCATTTGTGTTGTTCTGAAAATGGTCCTATGATCTAGATTAGGAGCAACTCGAAAATACAAGTTGATTTGGATGAGTTCCCAGTGTGGAAAGGTGGGAAATTCCTCTTGAAGATGCGCAATAACATATCGTCTCCTCGGTGCTTGTCTCTTAGGATATCTAAATATCCTATCGGGCTTACGTAAGCACCCCATGCTAGTTCTGATGCCATGGGTGGGAATATCTCGAAATCTCTATTGCCAGGGTCTAAATTTAGTTGTAGAACTCCATGGGCAGCACTATGCCAAAGTGTCGAAAGTCAGGGTTCTGGGGGTTGCCATGGGCAGTGCTATCCCGAATCATCGATTGCCAGGGACCTTGCATGGATTGATGGTGGGGACAAGGAATCTGATACAAACCGTATTTGGGGCCAATCCAAAGATGGATCTAAAGAAAAATAAAACGAAAAGAAAAAGAGAGAGAAATCTCTCCACGAATAAAAATCTCCTATATTTCTTTAACAAAAAAGGTACTGGAAAACTGAATCTGGCTAACCAAGTTACAAGCACAGGTGCTTTAATCGCTAGGTCAAACAAACCTTAGGTTAGTTATTGTGGCCTTAGAAACCTTCGTAGCAGACTGAGGCAGAAGCTAGTCAAGTCTGGATCTGGGTTGGTACTTGAGTACTTCTAGACCTATTTTTGGTATTAAGATCTGATTCCTAGAGATGTGGTTGAGGAAGGAATCCTAACGGTTACATCCAACCTAGATAATTGGCTTGATTCATAGACTTTTGCTAAGGGACTAGCAGAAGCTGGTCATGGGGGTATGATGGGAACACTATCATGAGCCATAAGTAGCTCAATTTGATCCGATAAAGTCAATAAATGCTCCTACATATCAATTAGAAGATCTCTTGGGCAGGTTGAGTTGTTTTGCCAAGAAGAGAAGAATAAAAGGTTATTTATGTAATTTTACCAATAATTCAAAAAAAATAGAATAACCATGAGTTATTTTAGGGGTTTACGAAAGGTCAAATATGCTTTAGAGTCTAACAAGAGGGTCCATGTAGAACAAAACGGGATTTTCATGCACTTCAAGAATTAAAGACATTGGAAACCCTAAAAATAGACCTGCTTAACTAATTGATGTTAAAGTCAAGATAAAATTCACCTAAACCCTTTAAAATTCATATAAAAATATTCCCTAGGGTTTGGTAACTTCAATTTCACCATCAGAACACGTTTTGACCTAATGTAGAGTCAGACGGAAAGTTGCCCAAATTTGGGTAACTATGCAATTTACCCAGTAAAAATTGGTCAAAACCTAAACCTATCTTCACAATTATATTTCTTGGGTCTAAATTAGGTTTGTACCAAAATTTGGGCCCAATCAGATATTCTATTGATCTAGTTTGCATTTTAGTCCTATCTAATTTTTTCCATTTCACAAGTGCACCTAGTTTTTGAAATTCACTACAAACAGGCCCCTATCTTTGTTGTGTTCTTCACCAAAAGGTCTCAGCCACCTCCATGAATGTAGAAGCCCTATTCCTACAACTCCGACAACCTTTAATCAGAGATCTCTCCCTGATTTCATGCTCAATCTCTTCCAAATTTGGAAGAAAGATTCCTAGGAGATTTATCTACGATTTGAACCTATTCGTGGGCTCCAACTCTTTCCCAATCTCTCATGCGAATGCATGAGAGATGTGGGTTTCCTACTTCGGAAAACTTACCAAGCTTGGAAACTTGGTTTCCCATCTTCAAGCACCGCTTGAGACCTATTTAAAGACCTTTGAGGATAAACCGTCCTCTCTATAATCGATTTTGGCTTGGAATACCCCTCCTTCCTCCCTCTTCTCCGACCGAAAAGCTCCACAATGTCCAACAACTCCCTCCGACTTCATTCTTCATCCATTCGCAATACCAGTAGCCTGATCCTCTTCCCCGTCGTCTTCCACGTCTTAACATACCAATGAGATGTCTCCTTACCCCATCCTCGTCGCCGTCCAACTCACCGAAGCAGCCTTCATCTTCGGTGTCGGCCATACCAGACCTGGCATCGCTCCTCCTCCCCATCGTCCACTTCCTACTTAGATAAACTACCTAGCTCCACTACTTTACAAATCCATCTTCGCCACTCCGACTCGACCACCGCATCACCTCCCACATATTCATCTTCCTCCACTCCAGTAACCACTCCGACGAGGTCTTCCGCATGGTCCACCGCTCCAAACACTTGGCTAACCACCACATAAGCTCCACCATGATTTTCCCATCAAAACCCCTCTCCCTATTCACCACTCTGCTCACCCAAATTATCCACCAAACAACCCACCTTCTCGCTTCCATCTCCGTCATCATCCGTCATCATCCACGCACGAATCACCCCACGGATGATGTCATCACATTCCATGCCCTTCGACAATCCTCTTGACCATTTTAATTGGGGCTTAGCACCTGCATTCATGATTCTAGGTCTTCCACCAGAGCTCCGTCGCCGCGACGACTTCATTGGCCGAGTTCGTGGTGCTCTAACCATGAAGAAATCAGGTGCTTGCTCAGGCCGGACGGAAGGACCCCAGGTCACCCTCTAGGCCTTCAATTGGAAGCCACAAACTCATCTCCGACCGCAATTAGAAGAACCATCGTCAGCAGCTTCGCGATGAGAACTGTGGGACACTTAGTCCCACATTGGAAGTCATCAAGCCCTCAATGCGAGATAAGAGAAATTTGCCACCCTGACCCCTCGCCCAAGACATGGGGGTCAGGTCCCCATTACCTGCTCACATGCCTGATGCATGTCTTTACGCTCAACTCAGTAATTAAGTTAATTTCACTTAATTAAGAGTAGAAAAAGTCACTTAGGTTAACTCGAAGTTGTGTCAGTTGTGTAGTATAGGGTCGAATTAACCTAATATTTTAGAAATTTCTACTGGTTGAGTCCAAGTCGTTCACTTGGAGGTATAACCTTTTCTAAATTAACCAATTATCTTTTATTTTTCTTTATAAGTTTAGGAGGTATAACTAAGTTGATTTTAAAACATAAATTTTGCTAAAAATATTTAAACTATAAAGAATATACAAAATTTCATATGAAAAACATATTCACTCAAATGATGTACTTTATTAAGAAGTAAACATGTTAGTTTTCCAATTTTATTTCAAATGAAATTATGGCAATGAAAGTTGTTCTATTAAAACATGCTCTTTTACAATTAAGAACAAAAAGAAATGTAAGTAAAACAAATTTCTTTTAAGTCTTCAGCCTCTCTCTTCTTCTCTTCTTTTTCTTTTATTCTCTATCTCGAGCTCTCTTTCTTACCTCTCTTCTTCTATTCCTACCTTTTCTTCTCTTCCCTTAGTCTTCTCCTTAGTGCTTTAGTAGTGCCTATGCTTTTTTTGTTTAGCTGCTGCCTTCTCAACACTTAACTTTAGCTTTCAATACTTAGCCATCAGCTTCTCTGGCTTTCTTTTCTTTTCCTTTAATCCTTCAGTTGAATTGGGCTTTTTTTACTTTTTAACCAAAAATTATTTTATTTGCGACGAGGTCCTTTCGAGGATACATAGCACCCTGAGACCAGGGTGGGACCAGACCCTACTCAACTAGGTTCGATTTCGATTTATTTCATTTCGGTTCATAGTCTCGAGCCAATCCGGCTCAACCGACCTCCCAAGCCTCACCCTCCTAAGGCACATACTCACGCCCACTCAGGTGCACACCCACAGGCACACATGCCCGCACACACACATACACGTGCTCAGATAGGATTAGTAACCAGTGTGCCGAGCACTGACGAATGAAGGGCCTATGTAACAAATTGCTTTTGTTCCCAGGTGCGCGCTCAGAAACTGATGATGTGGGACATCTTAACCCCTTCCAGACCCAACTTCAACCAATTATAACTTCAAACTCAGAGCTCCATTTCAAGTGATTTAAAGTTTGTTAGAAAGCTCTAAGATAGATCTACACAATTGCAGGGTCAATTTAAGGTTTAGAAGATGTTTTCCTCTTCAATTTAAAGAGTAAAATAAGGGGTTCCTACGGGTTATTTATTGCCTGGAAATAGAAATTAACTTCATAGAGTCCTCAGATGGACTTTTCTCTCTCATTTAAAGGTCTGTATAGGTTATACAAATTATTCCACATCTGCTAGAGTAGTTTCTAAGCTCTCAAGACCTTCAGGAATAGCATGAAAGCTCTACACTTCTCTGAAAGCTTTAGAGTTTGAAATTTCAAACTTCGATATGTACAACAGACACAAAAGAATATTTTTAATTGATTTAAGCTAATTCTAAGGGTTGTAATTGACTTATCTGGGCAGGATTCAAGTTCAAATCTCATCAAAATGCTTTTGCTGTTAGTTTGGGTTTAAAAGTAACCCAAACTGATAGGAACTAAAATCCTACCAAAAATACATGTTCGAGCTCAGTTAAATCTCTCTAAAACCATCCAACAGAATCTCAGAGTTTGTTTAAGCCTCTCAATTCATTAAATCATGCTCGGATTCAAAATATCAAACTCATGTTTGACTATAAGGCCTCAAGTTTTGACTTTCTGTTCAAAGCCTTCACCCAAGAAATTTAAGCCTCAACTAGAGTCTCCTCAACACTAGGAACTTATTCAGATCTTCAGATAAGTGCTTTGGCCAAGATTTCTAGGGTTACAAGCTTTCCTCCTAAGCTCCAAAATGTGTTTGTTCGTCAGAGCCATTAGAAGGTTGTTACAGTATTCTAAGGATTTAACAGCTTCAATGCATTACACTGAAGCTTCTAGGTACCTTAAATGCTCCTTAAACCTAACTAATAGACTTCTCCAACCTTGCCGGAGTTGGAAAAGATGAACTTCAATCTTCGGCTCCAGTCACTAAATCTTCAAACAAATATCCTCAAATTAATCAGTGATCAAATTTGAATCATTTTGGAGCTTCTCAATGAAATCTAAAGGCTGAAGCATAGATTTGGCTCGCCGGAGCTCGCCGGAGCTTCAGTGAGTCCAGAAAATATGTAAACTGTGTACAAATTGTGAAAACTTGCCATTTTTAATCTAAAAAGGATCCTGAGGTTGCAAGGAACCTCAGAATTACATTTAATTCTTCATTTCTCTCTTTATATGTAAGATTTGACAGTGAATTCATTTCTTTAAAAATCTGATTTGAATTAAGCTCAGGACTTGTTTTACCACTCAATTGAGTGGTTAAAATAAGTCAACAGATAATAACAGTCATAATTATATAGTTAATTAATAGTTTGAACTGCTCTTGAGCTGCCATGGACAGCGAGCTCAGGAGCTTAATTAAGATTGGGCGTTTAATTTATATGTGATAATAATATGTATTATAGTGTCGATTAGGGTCCATAAGTGATGGATAAATGATGGAAGACCCAATGAAGGTGGATTTAACTCCACTACTATCACCATGGACAATGGCAGTAGTCGGTGGAGGTGGAATGTGAATTAGGCAATTTGGTGATCAATTAAGTGACTAAGTGGATTAGAAATGGTCATGAGAGAAAGGAGGAGGTGAACAATGATTTAAAAAAACAAGATTAAGACTCTGGCAAGCTCAAGGAGTTCGCTGGAGTCAGAGAAGATGAACACTGAAATTCTAAAATTACTCTAATCTGACTACCTAAACTAACTAACTAAGCTAGCCTACTCCTACTCCTACTCCTACTCCTAATCTACTGTTACCTAGAAGAAGGGGTCAATAGGGTTCCACCGAAGTCTCATGGCGGATGACGAAATCAGAGGGTGGAAGAAAGATCTCCGACGGGCGGATTTGAGGTGGAGCAGAGGATTCCTTTAGTCGGCGCCTGTGTCAGAGATGCGGAAGACCATGGCGGATCTCCTTGGCTGATCAGAATGGATGGGGGAAGTCGAAAAGTGAGATGGAAAGTCGTCGGAGTTTTGGACGAATAGCCTATTGGGTCGGCTGCAGTGTTAGAAGAGGGAAGGGAGCCAACTTAAGTAAAATCTGAGGGGTGAGGGGGTATTTATAGTAGTTGGCAGCGAAGAGAATGGCGAGGTCTGGCCGAAGAAGGAGCTTGAGGAGCTTAACCTCCGACGTCGTCTCCGACGACGGTGAGGTTATCTCCCACTGGAAATTAGGATTTCTGGTTAATCCCAACTGGTGGATGAAGAGGAGGTGGTGATGTAAGCTGCAAGAGCTTGGACAAAGAAGATTGATGTCAGCAGGGCAGTAATCATGCGGTGGTGTGACTCTCCGTCACCAGTCGTTCATTCGGCTGAAGTAGAAGAAGACGAAAAGGGACTTAAATGTAATAAAACTTAAGGACCTGTGTGAGAAATAAGGACCCGATTGTAATGAATTTTAAGGAACAAAATGTAAACTCAAGTTTTGAAGGTTTATTTTAATTTAGATCATTTTAAACTTTTTATATATGTTAGTAAATAAGGTAATATTATGTTTTCACCTTGAATTTACATTTTAGACCTTTTTAGGTTAATTTATTAGATTAAGTAAAATTACTTAAGTTATTATATACTTAGGTATACATTATATTTAAGTTACTTAGCTTATTAATTAAGGGAATTATTAATAGGATTTCGAATCCAGTTATTAACTAAATTGTTAATAATGTTAATTGAATGATAAAATGTCATTTTTAACTTATTTTAAGGTCCTTTACAAAATATCTCTTAATTTATAATTAACCCTTATAAATTCATAATCTTAGCTAATTTACTAGGAAGACTAGTTAATTAGGGGTAATTAGAGATCATGATGAGTGTCTCATCAATGCCCACCAACTGTTGAAGTAGAGAATCATCGCAAATAAATTTGAGTTTGGAAAAACTCGTCGTTTGTTGCATGCGGAAAACTATGCAGTTGAAGTTGGTTTCGAAAAACTTGACGTTGTAGTTCGATTTGCAAAAAAATCCAACCAATAAATTTATACCAAAACTCTAAGAATTCTAGGTCGAACACAGGGAGGCTACATCGATCTAAAATCCATGATTATATATATATTTTTATTTTTATTTGAAAATGAGATAATTACAATGGAAACAATAAGAGAGAAAGAAAGAGAGAGAGAGAACAATCACTTCATACAATCAGAATGTTTTTACAACTACAAAGTGGAAAATTCTATTCTAAAAAGCAATTAAAAAGAAGGGAGAGAGATGTTATCCTCCTCGACGAATGCTTGGAGGATGAGCCAGACGGAGTGATGCTTGGAAGATGGAGGACAGAGCGATGCTTGGAAGATGGAGGACAGAGCGGGAAGGAGGATGAAGCAAGAAGAAGTGGGAATAGGGCAGCACGTCATCGTCGTCGTCGCAGGATCCACTTCAAGAATAAGGGCGAGAAAATTGGATTTAGCTCTAGAATAGCATCTCAGGTGTGGGGCAAGCTTCTCTTGAGCTTTGGAGAGGGAGAGAGGTGAAGGAAGGGATGAGGATTTTGTAGGGTAGAGGACTCCTTTTATAGTTTCAAGGATAGGGGGCAATTTGGTCATTTCATAATTAAGAGATTAAATGAGGGAGTCTTTAGTGACGGATTTAAGCATCACTAAAGACCCCACATCAACGTAGCCTCGCATGCGTGCCCGCCTCCTCTCCTGCCATGCGCATAATGCATGCCCACATTCTTGAAATCTCAGCCATCAGATCGCGAGATCGGACAGCTTATATTGCTCCTCACATGTGGCTTCTTCTCCACCTAATTGCTCCTACGCATGCGATCGGGCATGCGCAAGCACATCATCATGCTCGTGGTGATCCAGGGCTCCTCCGTGCACCACGTCTCCGCCACTCACCCGCTCGATCACCATCTGACGGTTAGATTACGCTCACTCCTGCACCCATGTCTGATTTGAGGCATGCTGCATTTCAAACGTGCGCCTCACATCTCACCCGTAGCGGCGTAACCACTGCGCTGCCTCATCTTTGTCATGCTTTTGTTTTAGGCGTGTGTGCTCACGACCATTGGATTGAGATCGAACAGCCCAGATCCTACATGCCTTACGCCTTAAGATGATGTGAGCGGCACATCTGAGTCGTTCCTATCCATTGGATCAAGATCCAACGGTTAGGATCGAGTGATGGAGATCCTTTGGAGATGCAGCAATGATTCTTAGGGCTGATTGGTCCACTGGGTTGGTGCCACGTGCCACCATCTTGGCCATCCATCTTCTGTGTGTTGTAGATGGTGGCACAGATGAGGAATTGGACTGATTTTGCATCGTTAGGCTACAATCATCGATCCAAACCCATCTGTGCAATCGGATTTGTCGTCTAAAGTGCAGATTGGCAACATCTTGGCCCTTGATCTTTAGGCTTTCTCGGTCTATATCTAACGTTACGGATGTTTGATCAGGGAAATCTTGGAGTCGTTGAACCCCAATCGTTGCCCTAATCAGATTTGTACAGTTGGATCTTTAATCCCTGATTAAAAGTCACCCTATCCCTTACCATAAAAGGAGACAATAGCTATATAATTTATACAATTTGACCTAAATGCATGATTATGCATGTTATGCAATATTTACAATGTATGATGCTAATATAACATTAAGAACATATATTAATAGACATTTTTCTCTATTTAGATGTATGCACATCACACTCCCATGCCTTTCTTTTGCTAGTCCCTAGCAAAAAATGCATGCTATTTATAAAAGAATTAGGGTTAAATTACTCGAGCAAAAGTCATTTTCAACATTAAGAAAATTTTACTTAGGACCTAAACTTTCAAAGACACAACAGTGCCCGGGTATCCGCCAAAATGCAGACCGCCTCAAGCCCTCATCTTATTCAAAGAAGGATCTCTTTCTCTTTTTTTCCTTCTTTTCTAATTTTTTTTTGGATTTTTGAGTTTAAGGTTATAGAGTGGCTTTCTACGGCCACACAACCTACACAAGACTTGTTGAGAACCCTAAGTTCTAAGCATCTTTTTGTGAATGTGATAGACTCGTTGATCGGCAATCAGAATGGACTTTGAGCTTCTTCACCCCTAGGTGACCTTAAAAAAAGAAAAAAAAAGAAATTCTGCCTAAGGTGTATCTATACGACGGGTAGCTTTCTCCCTACTTTTCTTTTTGTGGGGCCAACATAAGGGTGAATCCAATGTATATCTCCCTGACTTATCCTACTTCTCTTCTTCTTCCTAAGTATTTTAGGAATTCGACATGCATTTCTTGTGCTGGGTTCTGGACAAACTACCAATGGGCTATTACCCACGATAATTTGCCAACCGTACTCATGTTGTGAAGTATGGCTTATTTCGTTTGTTTTATTTTTCTCCTTTTCTTTTTCTTTTTCTTTTCTTTTTTTTTCTTTTCGGACTTTCTTTTGCTTTTGTTTTTTAAGTAGGTGGCTTCCCTGGTCTAAGATTTACCTAAAGGCAGTAGGAAAAGAATGGTCCAATGGCTAGGCTCTGGACAACCTACTTATGGGCTATTACCTATGATAACTTGCTAGCCATACCACCTAAAAGGATCATTAGCTACCCAATTTCTGTTAAAACCACCGAATAATGAGTCAGTGCAAATAGTGTGTAGATACATTGACTTAAAGTTCCCTCAAATTAGAGGGTCGATTGATAAGTCGTATACTTATCACCCAAACTTATTTAATGAAATTGAAATAGAATTCAGGATGGCTCGGACTCGATAAACAAATCCACATTTTAGTAGATATCTGGGCTGATTAAGCCCAAAGACATGAAGGGTCTTAGTGTTCAGATCCTACTGTAACATTTCCTAAGATTGAAAAGTCCTAATGCCCAAGTATTCTTTCTTAGTTCAAATTTTTTTCTTCATTTATATATATATAAGGAAAATAAGTAGAATTTACAAGAATTTCATAAAGCTAACAAATTGATTCAAAAATGGATCTATCACCCCATGGCTAGCTGATGCAAAGTCCACATTGAGAATAAATGACATGAAAGGGTAGAATGAGAAGATATCACCTGAATATGATGCTTAGGTCATTTTTGAGTCAGACTGTACAACTGCTGAGTTTAATGCCATCGGCTAAGCGAAGTCCAGCCAAAGAAATCACAACATGATGAGAGCAACCATGCTAAGACAGGTTCTGGAACAATACGGTCAATAAAAGGCTTTAGACGTTGACCGTTGAGTTTAAATGGATTACCCATCTTTGGGTCAAAAATCTGAATGACCCCATTTGGAAAAATTTGATCGATGATGAACGAGCCATTCCATTTTGACCTAAGTTTGTTGGGAAAGAGCTTAAGTTGAGAATCAAAGAGCCAGACCTTCTAGTTTGGCTCAAAGCTCTTGCGAGATATCAATTGGTCATGAAGAGCTTTGGTTTGAGCCTTATAGATCTTGGCATTCTCGTATGTGTCATTTCTAAGCCCCTCCAACTTAGATAGTTTGAGTTTCCTGGTCTTCCCGGCTAAACTCAAATCCAGATTGCACTACTTGATTGCCCAAAATGCCCTATGTCCAGATGAAATTCTACGGGTAAATGGCATGCCTTTCCATACACCAGATGAAATGCTGACATGCGGATAGGCATTTTGTACACCGTACGGTAGGCCCAAAGAGCTTCCTCAAGCTTTTGAGCCCAGTCTTTACGATCAGGCGTAACCATCTTCTGAGGAATATTCTTGATGTCCCGATTGGAGATCTTGGCCTGTCCATTCTTCTGGGGATGGTAAGGAGTGGAGATTATGTGATTTACCTTATATTTTGCTAGTAAATTACGAAACTGGGCATTAGTGAAGTGAGAACCACCATTGCTGATAATGGCCTTAGGAATCTCGAACCGGCTGAAAATGTTCTTGACAAAATCTATAGCTACCTTGTGGTCATTGGTTCAGGTGGGAATGGCCTCGATCCACTTGGACACGTAATCAACAGCGACGAGAATTCACTAATGTCCAAATGAAGGGAGGAAAGGTCTCATGAAATCGATGCCCCAAATGTCAAAGATTTCAATGAGAAGAATCGAGTTTAGTGATATAGACACATCTATCTAGGTTAAAATGCCTATTCATGCATGTTCCAAGGCTTAGATTTGCATTTCATGTTATAAATATTGCATAACTTGCATCATTGTGCATTTAGAGTAGTTGTATATATTTTGGGTTAATTAGGTTCTTTTTATTATCAGGGGAGGAGAGGATTTATTTCAGGGCCTCGAATGGACGATCAAACCATATGGATCTGATTAATATGACGATCGAAGTCTAACGCCTCTGAAATCATCTAGATCGGAGTCCCGTAGAATCACATGAAGCCCGAGGAAGATCAATGGCCAGGGGGCAATGCGACATCCATACGAGTTTCAGATGGAAAATTCAACCATACGGATGGATCCGAAGCGACGATCGCAATTCGACAACGTGGGAGTCATCCCGATCGGAGCACCGTGGCACCCTCTACAAAAGAAAGAAGAATGGGCAGCCCAGGTGGCGCCACGTGGTGCCATCCTGGTCGCCCAACGTCGGCTAGCAGCAGCAGTGCATGCGCACAGCCGCAGCCACGCATAGTGCACACGCACAGTCACAGCCGCACACAGTGCACCGCATGCAGCAGCAGCGCAGCGTATGTCGCACGCGCGCACATAAGGCGCGTGATGCGCGCAAGCGGAGCACGCCAGCGGGGCGGGTGCCAGTGGGGCGGGCGTGGATCTTCAGCGATGCACCTTTAGTGATGCTTGCAGCTATCACTAATGATCAACGCACGCCAACAAGTGGATTTGAAGGGTGGATCTTCATCGATAGTTGTAGCGATGTTTATGGACGTTAGTAATGACCAAGAAGAGAATTTGTTCTTCCTCCTCCACTATAAAAGGACCTATCCACCACCATTCCAAACCATCTCCTCCTTTCTTCCTCTCACCACCTCCAAGGCTCTAGAGAGAGCTTGTCCCAAGCCTGGGATGATCCTCTAGAGTAAAACCAAATAGTTTTCCGTCCTCACCCCCTTCGTGGAGCAACCCATGGCCGTCCTCTCACCACCCTTCAGGAAGAAGATCCTCGCCGCGACGTCGTCCTGCCCCATCCTCTGTCCTCCGGCTCCGTCCTCCTTCGTCTCGCTCCTCACCGCCTTCCTCCAGGCGACGTCAGAGCGAGTCATCCTCCGAGCAACCGTCGAGGGTGATTTCTCTCACCTCATTCTATCTTTTAATGCTTTCATAGTGTAGATTTTTCCTGCTTTTGTAGTGTAACAAACAATTCTTGATGAATACATGATTGTTTCTCTCTCTCTCTCTTTTATATTTGCAAGTAGATTAGCTAGATAAGCATTTGTCAATTTGATCTCTTAATTCCTAAAAATACCAAAAAAATTAGAAAAGATAAAAATGACCAAGAACAAATAAAAACGAAGCATGGTTTTCAAGTAAAGTAAATGTCGCCTCCTTGTGTTCGACCTGGGACTACCTTGGAGTTTCGATATAAATTTTATTTGATCGACGTGTTTTGCAACTACGAGGACAGGTTACTTGTAACCTTGATTTCTAAACACGCGAAACACGGCATGGCCATTTTGGCGCCGTTGCCGGGGAGGCAACAGAATTTACTTTATTGTTTATTGCGTTTCTTTGCATTTACATAGCATTAACCCTACTTGTCTTTGATCTACTATCTTTCAGGTACCCTAGCATGGAGATCCAAGTGCGGTAGACTGGAGTAAAGTGTGGGTAAAGTGTTTTGTAAGTGTCCCCCACACCACCCCCACCTTAGTTTTCATTCCATAATCGAATAACTCAAACCCAAATCAACTTAGGTTCTTTTTATGAACCCTAGGATAGATTTGGTTGTTTGTTTGCCACCTCCACTCACCTTGCCATCCACATAAATAAAAATAAAAAAATAAAAAAAGTGTTATCTGATTGTGGGATTTTCTGTAAGCTACAAACTTAACACCCACAACTTCTTTTCCTAAGGTGCACAACCACTTTGATTCTACCACTTAACTGGGATCCGACCTATGGACCCAGAACACTTTAACTAAATACACATAAGTGAGTAGAAATCTAAATAGGTTAAGTATTCTTGTGTGCCTAAACTAAGTGGTGCAATAGGCCAATTGATTGAGCTGTTTGGGTCGCACCACTCAATCTAAAACTAATCCATCAAGTAGTCTGCCACTTAAGGTTGATTCTTAGGGTTGAACCTGGCACTCCACATTATTTTTGATTTTTAAAGGAACATATCATCACTCATGCTTTTGAAACTTGGAGTGTTCTACTAAACCTTGATTGAATATACCTAAGATTAAACCCTAAAAGCTACTAAACAAGGTTCAACTCTAAAAGACACATCATCAAATAACCTTATTTGCAAACCCTGGTTGTGCACACACACACATTTTAACTGATCATTAAGGGCACAACCCATCGAAAGGGCCCATCACATTCCTGAAGCACCATTGTCCTAAGCCTAACTAAAATAGATTAGACGTTGGCCCTAAGGACTGGTTCACTTGTCGGGATCCAGATTGAGATTGTTCACGATTAACCTGCTTATACTAGTCAATCTGATGTCTAGCTAGGGGAGAGCGTGAAACGACCGCGGCTGGGGGGTACACTAGGAACTGGAGGCGCAAGCCAAAGGAAGAACCTTCTCCCCAGTCCCTCCTAACTGGTTGGATTGTCTGGACATAAGTAGAGTAAATCGTCTATAATCTTAGGACGGATTCTGAAAGTCTGTAGACCTTTAGGCTACCCAAACTAAGGACATGCTTGTATTTTTGTATTGCAGGGCTCCTTTCTCTTCTGATTTCCCTCCTTACTTCACCATGTACCCTTCGACATCATACACACATTTCACATCCTATCCTCCTACCACCACTTATCCCCAAGATGATTACTATCTCGACTTGACTTGTAATTACCCATCCACTAGCCGGGATGACTTTGATTGGGGATATGAATCCGGACCTCAGGGTCCAGGGCCTAACCCTGGATGACAAGACTATGATTATTATCCTTCCCAGAGCTATAATGATTATGGATCTCCATCCTTTGATGACCAAACCAACCCGATCTACAATCAGGAAGGATATCATGATTATAACACCTACCCTCCCCAGTATTCCACTAAATATAGGTCGCCACCATCCTTTGAACAACCTAGAGTGACCTACTTTCAGGGAGGGACCCGAGAACCTCGACATCTTGACTCCCCTAGATTTAACCTGAACCTACCCAAACTTGAACCGAACTAGTCAGTTCAGGTGAACCAGATCCAGGATAGGGTGTTGGTTAATTTGAGGAACACTATACAATCTTTAGAGGCTTAGCCAACACCATGCACTAAAGCACTAGAGACTATGATCAAAATGATTGATGAACTTGATAGTACTCTATTGGATTTGCTCCAAAGTGTTAGGGATAGGGACTTGGGTGAGTTTCTTCTTGGGAAATTGTCGAGGTTGAGGATGAAATTTGTGGTTGCACTAGTCAAATCTTACGATGATTCTCAAGATGAACCCCCTTTAGGAGAGCCAATGTTTGAACCCGCTCAGGCACCTGTCAGGAGGGATACATTTTCTGAGATTGGGGATGACCAGGATGGGTTAGAGCAACCATTTGAGGATGAACCAATTGATTCACCTGAGATCCCCGAGCTAGGGAGAGAGGAAAAATATGTCTCCACAGACCATGAAATGACATATGATTTTGAGACATATATAAATGAGGATCATGGATTCTTTGACTCTGAGGGTGAAGAATCTTTTGGTGAAGTCTCACTTGAAATTAGGAAGAGGATTTTAGTGAGACAAATGGGCTTGAGGAATTTGACAAACCAGTTGATAGCCCAATTATTGAAATTTGGATTCGGTTGGGGTTAACTTGGAGGATCCAAATATTGATGATTCAATCAGTGACCCCAGTCCTCATCTGCACCCCGAAGAGCTGACTTCTGAGATCCTTGTGCTCAAGTTAATCTTGATTCAGCCATGATTTCTGGACTTGGGGGAATCATATGGGGTGAATAATATGCTAGAGGTCCCGAAGCCTGAGCCCTTGATGTTGGAGGATAGAATTGTTGAAATAAAGATTTGGGAGGCTAATTCTGAGGGAAGTTTGATTTTGGATCTAAGGGTACCTATTGACTTAAAACCACCTACTTTCTACCAGGACCCTTACAATATCTTTCACGTGCAACCCAAGCTCGAAATAATTGATTATTTTTTTGAGCTAGATGTTAAGTGGCCAACCGCACCTATTGAACCATCTTTATCCATTGTCCGACACTTTAGTCTTGGGTTGCACACCACTAAACTGCAGACCCAACCCCACAAACACAACAACCTTCGGTTCTAGGTGATTTTCATCTAGAACCTGAGAACCACTCAACCCTGGGGCATGGGTCTGCACCATAATCTCGTCCACGTGTATGGACATCTTCTGCTGGTGGATTTCAGGATTAATATTTTGATTTTGATTCCGAACTGCACTTGTGAATTCTCAATCTCTTCTTTGTATGTATGCTATGCCTAACTGAAGGCATTAAACTTAGCACATGTGTATACACCCTTCTATCTGCAGAGCTGACTAGATTTTCACGACACTTTGGTGATGTTCTATTTACTCTGCCCTTTTCATGTCTTTATTTTTACAATGAGGACATTGCATCATTTAGGCATGTGGGGGTGGATAATCAATTCCTGAAATTATTATGTTAACTCCATAGAATTTCTTTTAGTTTCTTATAAAATTAAAAAAAAAAAAAAGAAATTAGGAAAAGAGAACTTAGGCATTTGGAAGTTATTAACTTTAGGAAATGATACGAGAGGACCTAAACACTTAGACTCTTCAGGTCTTTGGGCTTAATTAGCTTGGGTGTCCACTCGAATGTGGACTTAGTCTCGAGTCCTCGCAAATTAAAATTCATTTTAAGTTGGTAAATAAATTGGGATGATAAGTATACGACTTATCAACCCGCCCTCTGATTTGGGGGAATTTTAAGGCTAAGCATCTACACACTTTTCGCACTAACTCACTTTCCAGCGATTCTTACGAAAATTGGGTAGCTAATGGACCGACTTGGGTGGTATGGCTGGCAAGTTGTCGGTGATAACAGCTCATCGGCCGATTTTCCAGAGCTCAGCTACAAGACCATTTTCATTGTACTACCTTTAAGTAAATCTTAGATCAGGGAAGCCACCTACTTAAAAGAAAAAAAAGAAAAAAAAGAGAAACACCCAAAAAGAAAAAAATAGAAAAAGGAGAAAATAAAAAAGAAAATAATAAAGCCACATTTCACCGCACGAGTATGGTTGGCAAGTGGTCGTGGGTAATAGCCCATTCGCGGGTTGTCCAGAGCCCAGCTCATAAAAATGCACAATAATTCCCAAAACACATAGGGAAGAAGTGGGGAAGTAGAATAAACCAAGGAGATATACATTGGGTTCGCCCTTGCGTTGACCCCATAAATAAAAGTAGGGACAAAGCTACCGATCGTAAAGATAAACCTTTAGGCAAGGTCACCTAGGGTCGTACAAACCCGAAGTCCGTCTTAACGGCCATTTTGTGAGTCTATCACTTTTTCATAAAGATGCTTAGTACTTAGAGTCCTTTTCGAGTCTTGGGTGGGTCGGGTAGCCGTAAAAAGTTATCCTGGAACTCTCAAACTCCAAAATTACAAAAAAATTAGAAAGGAAGAAAAATAAAAAAATGTATCTTCCCTTTTAAAATAAGGCGAGGACTTGGGCGGTCTGCATTCTAGCAGACACCTGGGCACTATTTAGTCTTCGTAGTTTTGAACCTTAGTTGAAATTTTCTATTGTTAGTAAAGGACATAGGCCTAAGCGATCTAATCCTAATTTTGATTTTATACATAGCATGTAGTTTAATTTTGCTAGGGACTAGCAAAAGACAGGCATGGGGGTATGATATAGACACATCTATCTAGGTTAAAATGCCTATTCATGCATGTTCCTAGGCCTAGATTTGCATTTCATGTTATAAATATTGCATAACAAGCATCATTGTGCATTTAGAGTAGTTGTATATATTTTGGGTAAATTAGGTTCTTTTTATGGTCAGGAGAGGGGAGGATTTATTTCAGGGCCTCGGATGGACGATCAGACCATAAGGATCTGATTAATACGACGATCGGAGTCTAACACCTCTGAAATCGTCCAGATCGGAGTCCCGTAGCATCACATGAAGCCTGAGGAAGATCAACGGCCAGGGGGCAATGCGACATCCATACAGGTTTCAGATGGAAAATCCAACCATATGGATAGATCCGGAGCGACGATGCAATCCGACAACGTAGGAATCATCCTGATCGGATCACCGTGGCACCCTCTAGAACAGAAAGAAGAATGGGCGGCCCAGGTGGCGCCACGTGGTGCCATCCAGGTCACCCAACGTTAGCCAACAGCAGCAACGCCTACTCATATCCATACAGCAGCAGCAGCAACGTTGCCCATCCATACAGCTGCAGCTGTGCGCAGTGCACGTGCACAGCCATAGCCGCATGCAGTAGCAGCACAGCGTATGCCGCACGCTCGCCCACATGGCACGTGATGCGCGCAAGCGGAGCGCGCCAGTTGGGCGGGTGCCAGCGAGGCGGTGCGGATCTTCAGCGATGCACCTTTAGTGTTGCTTGCAGCTGTCACTAATGGTCAGCACATGCCAGCAAGTGGATTTGAAGGGCGGATCTTCAACGACAGCTGTAGCGACGTTTATGGATGCCAGTAATGACCCAGAAGCGAATTTGTTCTTCCTCCACTATGAAAGGACCTACCCACCACCATTCCAAACCATCTCTTCCTTTCTTCCTCTCACCACCTCCAAGGATCTAGAGAGAGCTTGTCCCAAGCCCGGGATGCTCCTCTAGAGTAAGACCAAATAGTTTTCCTTCCTCACCCCCCTTCGTGGAGCATCCCATGGCTGTCCTCTCACCGCCCTTCGGGAAGAAGATCCTCGCTGTGACGTCATCCTGCCCCATCCTCTATCCTCCAGCTCCGTCCTTCTTCATCTCGCTCCTCACCATCTTCCTCCAGGCGCGTTAGAGCGAGTCGTCCTCCAAGCAACCATCAAGGGGGATTTCTCTCACCTCATTCTATCTTTTTATGCTTTCATAGTATAGATTTTTCCTGCTTTCATAGTGTAACAAACAATTCTTGATGAATAGATGACTGTTTCTCTCTCTCTCTCTCTCTCTCTCTTTTATATTTGCAAGTTTATTAGCTAGATAAGCATTTGTCGATCTGATCTCTTGCTTCCTAAAAATACCAAAAAAATTAGAAAAGATAAAAACTACCAAGAACAAATAAAAATGAAGTGTGGTTTTCAAGTAAGTAAATGTCGCCTCCCTGTGTTCGACCCGAGACTCCCTTAGAGTTTCGGTATAAATTTTATTTGATCGACGTGTTTTGCAACTACGATGACAGGTTACTTGTAACCTCGATTTCTAAACACGCGAAACACGGCACGACCATTTAGAGACATCATGTCTCTCTTGGTTATGCTTCCAAGTTCCTGGCATCGGGAACACAACCTCGAGAATTCCTGGGCATCCTTGAATAAAGATGGCCAAAAGAATCCAGATTGCAAAAGTTTTACGACCGTCTTTTCCTCAGAGAAATGTCCACCACATGCAAATGCATGGCAAAACTCGAGTATACTTTTGAGTTCAATCTCCGAAACACATTGGCGAATAATTTGATCAGAGCGAATGCGATACAGTTTAGGGTCCTCCCAGAAGTAATATTTGACCTTAAATTTGAGTCTATCTCATTGTTGCTTGGTCCAATTCTGAGGGAATTGATCAACGGCCAAATTGTTTACAATGTCAGCAAACCACGGGGTTTAGACACCTGAAACTGTAAGGATAGTCTCATCCGGAAAGGTATCAACAATCTGAATATTTGGACGAGTGGAATCACTCAGAAGTCTCAAAAGATGATCTGCCACCACATTATGTGGCCCGGATTTATCCTTGATTTCAAGATCAAATTTCTGAAGTGAAAGAATCCATTGAATAAGATGGGGTTTAGCATCCTTTCTGGCCAAGAGATGTCTCAAGGTCAAGTGTTCGGTATATATTATGACATGAGTCCCGAAGAGATAAGCTCTGAATTTCTCCAAAGCAAATACTATAGCTAGTAATTCCTTCTCAGTAACAGTGTAATTCCTCTGGGCCTCGTCCAGAGTTTTACTAGCGTAGTAGATGACAGAGGGCCTCCTGTTAATCTTCTGACCCAAAACAGCCCCGACCATGTAATCAGATGATCTCGAATGGGGCTGTCCAAACTGGTGGTTGCAACATCGGAGCAAAAGTAACTGCCATTTTAAGAAAATCAAATGCCTTACAGCATGGTTCGTTGAAATCAAACGGTGTATCATTGGTGAGAAGGTTGCTCAGAGGGTGAGCAATCTTAGAAAAGTCCTTGATGAACCTCCTATAGAACCCCACATTACCAAGAAATGATCGAATTTGTTTGACAGATGTGGGAGGATGAAGTTTAGAGATAGCATCAACCTTAGCTTTGTCAACTTCAATACCCTGTTCGGAGATTACATGACCCAAGACGATGCCTTCCTGTGTCATGAAATGACTTTTCCTAGCTAAGGACCAGTTTTGTTTTGATGCATCTTTTATGAATCATTTCAAGCTTAGCAAGACAAGAATCAAACGATTCTCCGAAAATAGAGAAATCATCCATGAAGACTTCTATAAACTCTCCCACCATGTCTAAGAATATGGCTAGCATACACCTTTGAAAAGTCACAGGTACATTGCATAAGCTGAAAGGCATCCTACAGAAAGCAGAAGCTCTGTAGGGATAGGTGAAAGTTGTTTTTTCCTGATCCTTGGGATGGATGGGGACTTGATTGTATCCTGAGTAACCGTCTAGGAAACAGAAGCACTTCTACCCTGCTAATCTTTCAAGGATTTCATTGATAATTGGCAAAGGGAAATGATCCTTTTCTATGGCTGTGTTCAGCTTCCTGTAATCAACACAAACCCTCCAAGAGGAAGCTGAATTGGTTTTGACAGATTCTCCTTTCTCGTTAGTCACAATGGTAATCCCAACTCTCTTGGGAACAATTTGCACGGGACTTACCCAAGTACTATCAGAGATCGGATAAATGATTCCTGCATCGAGCCACCTGATAATTTCCTTCTTGACCATTTCTTGCATATTAGGGTTTAATCTCCTCTGCATCTGGTGAGAAGGGTGGGATCCATCTTCCAAAAATATTCTATGATTGCAGTAAGATGGGTCGATCCCCCTAAGGTCATGAATGGTCCAACCAATTGTTTCCTTGTGTTCCTTTAGGACCTTGATCAATTTAATCTCCTGCTCCTTAGTTAATCTGGCACTGATAATCACAGGGAGCATCTTTTGAGGTCCCAAAAATTGATATTTCAAATTCTCAGGCAATGGTTTTAGTTCGAGCTGGGGTGGGTTTTGGATTGAGGGTAAAGATGATGCTGAAGAAGATTCATCAAGCAGAAGTGGTTGAAAGTGAATAAAGTCAATAACCTCTTTAGAATGTGGCAAGTTTGACATAGAGGGTTGTAGGTTAGATTCATCACAATAGGAGGAACTTTCAATTGCAGAAACTACCATACAAGTTTCAATATTCAAATTGTCTTCCTCAAGTTCCTCTATAAATCCACAATCGTCAAATTTGTTAATCACCTTAAAAAATCCAATTTCAATTTCTGATCCCCAAAGGTGATTTCCATGCTACCGCTTTCACAATTGATAAACGGATGCCCCAGAATGATGGACGCGTTCTTTAGATTTTCATGTACATCCATGTCAAGGACAAGAAAATCTACAGGAAAGTAGAAATTCTTAACCATAACAACAACATCTTCAATAACGCCTCGTGGATTTGTGACTGAACGGTCTGCTAACGGCAGCGTTGCTGAAGTCGGTCGAAGTTCACCTAATCTGAACTTCTCATAAAGAGAAGTTGGAATTAGGTTAATAGATGCACCTAGATCTAGAAGTGCTCTATCAAAAGTGTAATCTCCGATGACACAAGAAATCAAAGGAGCACCTGGATCCCTCTTTTTCTGAGGAAGGTGATGCAGGATAACAGAACTAGCCTACTTGGAGAGTACCACCTTCCTCGGAATAGATTCCCTCGACTTACGCTTTTGAGTGCATAAATCCTTCAAAAATTTAACATAAGCCGATATGTGTTTGATAGCGTCAAGGAGCGGAATATTGATCTCGACATTCTTGAATATATTCAAGAGCTTCTCGTTACTATCAACAGGCTTCTTCCTACGTTTAATGAAGGCCTCAGGAAAAGGAACATGAGTCAGATCTTCGGAATTAGGTTCATGCGTCTTGATTTCTTCTTTAGAGTTCTCCTTTCTCTCCTCAAACTCTCCAGGATTTGATAAATTAGAACAGTGTGGTTGTGGATCCTGAGTTTGTTTTCCACTCCTTAAAGTAACAGAATTAGCAGATGCATATGGGTTTGGGTCTTGGAGAGGGTTACGAAAGATTGGAGGGGCCTTATTAGCTAGAAACCTTTGATTTGAAGAAGCAGAAGAGGAAGGACCCTGCTCAACCACCTAAGCATGTGCGTGTGGGTCCCTCTGATTCTCGTACCCTTGGGTTTGATTGCCTAACTTCTGGATATTACACGAGTTGGGTACAGGTTGAGATGGTAGAGATCCGAGTTAACGAGAATTAGCAATGAACCCGATTTTCAAGTTGTCCAGCGAGGTTTTCATTTGTTGCATGAGCTGGAGCAGAGATCCTTGCATTTCTACCATCTATCAGTTCAAATCAGCCTACCCTACGGGTTAACGGGCATTCCAAGATGGTTGATTGACCTGATTCGGGGGCAGCTGAGTGTAAACATGACCCTGACCCATTGGTCTTTGCAGAGCATCGTTGCTGGGTCAAAATTGGGTCTTCTGCCCCAAGTTTTTCCAAGAGAAGTTAGGGTGGTTCCTCCAACCTGGATTATAAGCATTGGAGTAAGGGTTGGACCTAACATTCTCCTGTATAGCATAGACATTCTCATAAGGTGAGGATGGAGAGAAAGAAAGGGAGGGATTGGAGAAACTGGGATCAAAGGCTCTAGCTTGGAACCCGTGGGGTTCCGAATAATGCTAACTCACAAGTTAAGCCACATCAAGTTGATTCATGAACTCTCATCCAGAAGGAGCTCACGGCAAATGGAATCCCAAATTCAGGGATTGAGTGGATCGAAAATTGTTCATTGAGTTTCTATCCATCCACTCCTCCATCCTTTTAGTAACCAAGTCCACCTTATCTAGTTTATTACAAATCAATTCCATATCAAATGAATGAGAGTCGTGGACTTCATTAACATTCGATCTGGGTTGTTGGGACAAGTTAAAAGTACCCATGAAGGCATGATTGATCAAATTCTCACTCATCTCCTCAAACAAATCGTGCATGCTATCTACGTCTTTGTTGAGGAAATTGCCTCCGCAAGAAGCGTCTACATGATTTCTAAGTTGCTCAGTCAACTCGTGGTAGAAGATCTGCACGAGTTGCCATTTCGGCACCTCGTGGTGTTGACACCTCTGCAATAAGTTCTGGAATCGCTCCCAGGCAACATGAAACTGCTCCCCCGGTTGCTGGGTGAAGGTAGTAACCGCCCATCTCAGAGCATTGGTTTGTCCGACAGGGAAGAATTTCTTCAGGAAAGCTGATTTCAAATCATTCTAAGTTGCAATTGGCCTTCCTATAGTCCAGTACCAATGATCGACTTTATCCCCTAAGAGAGTGGGGGAAGAGTTCCATGATCATCTGCTCTTCATTCACGTTTTGTGCCTTGGTGGTCTAGACCAAAGTGGTCAAGTCCTCCATGTGCTGAAATGGGTCTTCAGAGACAAGCCCATGGAAATGTTTGATCAGGCTTAACACCTGGGGCTTGATTTCTACATCTCCAGTAGGAATTTGGACGTTAGGACGTTCCCCGTAATTTGAAGGATCATAAAAATCCTTTAAGGGCTAAGTACTTTGCATTCTCTGGAACCATTCTTGCATTCTCTGCATTTGTTCCAGCTGCCTTTGAAATACCTCCTGTGGATTTAGAGGCAGAGGAGGCTGTTGATCGACCATGGGATCAATTTGGCCGAAATCCAATCTATGCCTCCTAGAATACTCTAGTGGTCCTTCCAATCGGTGATTCAATGACCTCCTTCATAGCATAAAGTAGGAAAAGGTCGGAATGATTGGGGAAAGTGCCCTATAGCACAACAAAACAAGTCTGTCCTTAAGTGTCTTAGCCTAAGGATCTACAGACTCTCATTATTCGCCATAAGATTATAAATGATTTACTCTACTTGCGTCCAATCAATCCAACCAGTTAGAAGGAGGGACTGGGGAGAAGGTTCTTCCATCGACTTGTGCCTCCGGTTCTTAGTGTACCCCCTAGCCACAGTCTTTTGACGCTACTCCCCTAGCTAGACATCAAATTAATTGGTATAAGTAAGTTAATCGTAAACAATGTCAGACTGGGCCCCGAAGAGCGAATCTACCCTTAAGACCAACATCTACTTGATTTTATTTAGGCCTAGGATTATAGTGCTTATGGAATGTTGTAGGCCCTTAAGAAGGGTTGTGCCCTTAATGATCAATTGAGCAAGTGTGAGTGCGTGCACAACCAGGGCTTTCAAGCAAGATTATTTTTAATGAGTGGATTTTAAGGTTCAAATCTTGCTTATGTAGCTTTTAGGGTTTGGAATTAGGTTAATTCAATCAAGCTGGAGGTAAACCAGGTTTTCAAACATGGGTGAAGATCTCTTTCCTTTTTAAATCGAAAAGTAAGGTGGAGTGCCTGGTATTGACCTAAATTGAAAACCCTGAGGGGAAGCTACTTGGTGAGTTGATTTTAGGTTAAGTAGTGCGGCCCAAACAACTCAAACAATTGGCCAAGATTGCACCACTGAGTTAGGCACACAAAATGATTAACCTAGATTGATTTATATTCTTTTATATGTTGGTTTGTGTTCCTATTCCGCAAATCAGAATCCGGTTGAGTCGATGAAAATCAATTAGGTTATGTGCCTTGAATGTGGGTGTATGTAGTGTGCATGCTAATTTACCTCGCAAGAAATAACTTTTTGTTTATTTTTTTATATGCGAGTGAGATGAGTGTGAGTGGAAATCCAAGCAACCAAACTAACTCTAGGATTTATGCAAACATTTAGGTTAATTGGAGTTTGAATTAATGTGGTGGAGTGGAATCTATGGAGGGGGAAGAATGGGGAGCACTTACAGTTGTCTTCAACTGTACTTTACTCTAATCTACCACTTTAGGATCCCCTGTTAAGGTACCTGCAAAACAATGGATGAGCAATAAAGCAAGTTAGAAAATAATAAAGTGCGCAAAATGCGGAAAGAAAATCGAAAATAGTTGCCTCCTCGGCAAATGCGCCAAAATGTCGCATGTGGAAAACTACGCAATCAAAGTTGGTTTCGAAAAACCCATCATTGTAGTTCGATTTACGAAGAAATCCGTCAATAGATAAATTTCTACTGAAACTCTAAGAATTCCAGGTCAAACATAGGGAGGCTACGTTGATCTGAAATCCGCGATTATATTTTTTTTTGGATTTTTGTTTGAAAATGAGATAATTTCAATGCAAACAATAAGAGAGAAAGAAAGAGAGAGAGAGAACAATCACTTGATATAATCAGAATGTTTTTACAACTAGAAATTGAGAAATGATTACAACTAGAAAGTGAAAATTTCTATTCTAGAAAGTGATTAAAAAGAAGGGAGAGAGATGTTATCCTCCTCGATAAATGCTTGGAGGATGAGCTGGACGGAGCAATGCCTGGAAGACGGAGGATGTAGCGGGAAGGAGGATGAAGTAAGAAAAAGTAGGAATGGGGCAGCACATCGTCGTTGTTGCAAGATCCACTTCCAGAATAGGGGCGAGAAAATTGGATTTAGTTCTGGAATAGCATCCCGGGTGTGGGACAAAGCTTCTCTTGAGCATTGGAGAGGGAAAGAGGTGAAGGAAGGGATGAAGATTTCGTAGGGTAGAGGTCTGCTTTTATAGTTGCAAGCATAGGGGCAATTTGTTCATTTCATAATTTAAACACTAAAAGAGGGGTTCTTTAGTGATGGATTTAAGAATCACTAAAGACCCCACATCACCGCAGCCTTGCGCGTGTGCCAGCCTCCTCGCCTGCCGCACACATAACGAACAACGACATTCTAGAAATCTCAGTTGTCCGATCGTGAGATCAGATGACTCAGATTGCTCCTCGCGTACGCCTTCTTCTACACCTAACTGTGCCTACACGTGCGATCGGGTGTGTGTAAGTGCATCATCGTGCGCATGCCACGTCTTCGCCCCTGTCACACCTGATCGCCATTGACGGCTGGGTTGCACTCACTCCGGTGCCCACGTCTGATTTGAGGTGAGCTGCGTTTTGAATGCGTGCCTCACGTCTCGCCCACAACAGGATAACAATTGTGCTACCTCGCCTTCTTTGTAGCACTTTTGTTTTAGGTGCGTGTGCTCACGGTCATTGGATCAAGATCTAACGGCCCAGATTGCAGGCACCTTGCACCTTCAGAGGATGTGAGCAGCGCATCCGAGTCATTCCTGGCCATTGGATCAAGATCCAACGTCCAGGATTGAGTAATGGAGATCTTTTGGAGTTGCAGCGGTGGTTCTTAGGGCTGATTGGGCAGCTGGGATGGTTCCACGTGGTGCCATCTTTGCCGTCCATCTTCTGTGTGTTGTAGATGGCGCCACAGATGACGGATTGGACTCATTTTTGCACTGTTAGGCTACGATCATCGATCCAAACCCATCCGTGCGGTCAGATTTGTTGTCTAAAGTGCAGATTAGCACCATCTTGGCCCTTGATCTTTAGGCTTCCTCATTCTATATCTGGTACTACAGATGTCCAATCAGGGCAATCTTGGAGTCGTTGAACCACAATCATCGTCCTGATCAGATCTGTACGGTTGGATCTATGATCCGAGGCCCTGATTAAAAGTTGCCCTATCCCTTACCATAAAAGGAGACAAGTACTATACAATTTATACAATTTGACCAAAATGCATGATTATGCATGTTATGTAATATTTACAAAGTATGATGCTAATATGACACTAAGAACATGCATTAATAGACATTTTTGGCTATTTAGATGTATGCACATCATCTTTGTAGTGCGATTTACGAGAAAAACCATCAGTAGATAAATTTAACCTAAACTCGAAAGGAGTTCCGAGTCAAACACAAGGAGGCAGATGTTTGATTAGAAACTATGTTTATTTAATTTGTCACGATGAAGATTAGCTGGTCGAATTAAATCTAAACTAGCCAACTACTTAAAGAATAATGAATAGGAGAGAGAGGGAGAATATTTCAAATAAAGACAAAATAGCGGTGGAATAAACATGGATTTCATAATCACATAATGATGCCTATTACAGCTAACCACTATAGTAGAAAGTAGGAAATCTTACAACTAGAAAGCAACAAATCAACTCTAGAAAGTTGTAAAAAGAAGGTGGAGAGAAGTTATCCTCCCTGACGGCTACTTGGAGGACGAGTTGCATTGATGGAGTGCCCAGATGAAGGTGGTGAGATGTGGGACGAAGGAGAATGATGACAGACGATGGAGGATGGGGTAGGGTGACGTCGCAGCAGGATCCGCTTCCCGAATGGCGACAAGAGGACCACTGCAGAATGCTCCACGAATGGGATGAGAAGGTGAAAAAATTATAGTTTTAACTCTAGAGGAGCATCCTGGGTTTGAGATAAGCTCTTAGAGCTTTGGAGGGGTTGAGAGAAGAGAGGAAGGGATAATGAAAGTGTGGGGGTCGTAGGGCTATTTATAGGTGAAGAATGAAGGGGCAAATGGGTCATTTCATTCTTAATCATTAAATATACAGGTCTTTAGTGATGAATTCATTCGTCATTAAAGCCTAAACGTGGGTAAAGATCCACACACCCCCTCACCTCTTCCCTTTCAGCGCCTCAATGCATGCTCACGATTAAATGATCTCTGTGATCAGATGGCCAAGAGATGCGTGCGCCCACTTACTCTTAAGTTCTTTAACACATGTGCATATAATTGCACGTGCATCTCGGCATGTGATTGTGCATGAATCCGCTAGCACAACAAATGGTGCCACGTAGCGCCCTTCGGAGCCACTCAATCGCCATCGCACCGGCAAATTTTGCCCAGGCCTACGCTTGCACTTGATTTGAGGTGAGGTGGGGCTCGAATCTGTGCCTCCCTCTTCGCATGAAGGTGCACGACCACTACGCTGCGTCCGCATTTGAGGCACGTGACCATTTTTGAGCAACCATGGCCATTGGATGGTGATCCAATAGCCTAGATTTGATGGCTAGTTGAGGAGACAAAATGGTAGCGGTAGGTCCTTGGGACTATTGGGTGGCTGGGATGGCACCACGTGGTGCCATCTTAGCCGTCCATCTTCTATGTCTTGTAGATGGTGCCACAGATCTCGGATTGGATCATTTTTTGCGCGATTAGGCTACAATCGCCAATCGGAACCCATCCGTGTGGTCGGATTTGTCATCTGAGGAATGGATTTATACCTCCTTTCCCCTTGACCTCTGATCTTTCTTGGATTGCATCTAATGCTACGAAAGTCCAATCGAGACGATCTTAGAGTTGTTCAACTCCGATTGTCACCCTGATTAGATTCGTACGGTTTGATCTTCAATCTGATGACCTGATAAGATATTACCATATTTCCTGACCACAAAAAGAGAAAATTAACCTAAAATTTATACAACCTAATCTTAATGTATGATGATGCATGTTAGGCAATATTTATAATGTATGATGCAACTTAATGTCTAAGAACACGCAAAAATAGAAGGTTTATGTGATATAAACATGTTTACATTTGATGCGAAATGTGGCATGATTTGTAAAAGCAGGTTATTAAAGTCATTGTAACACGTGAAATCGCATGCGCTTTTAAAATTTATAACCTAGATAGTGGGGTATCTAGGGTCGTCCATGGTGGCAAGTTTGCAAATCAAAATCCCTTGCTTTAAAGATGGAACTCAACTTTCTTTTTGGTGTTTTATATATATGATTTTTTTTTGGTTTTGAAATAATGAGAACAAGGTGGGTTTGTTGATAGCAAGAAAATTCTCTATACTAATCCACTACACTACTATTATAGTGACAAGTAGAACCTCTCCCTAAGCTCACTCTAGGCACGTGGAGGCCTAGAGTAATTAGGGAGAGGGAGTGAAAATGGTCAAACAAGAATTCTACAAGACTATGCAACCAAAAGATTAAAGAAGGCAACTTTGATTAAAAGAGAGTGTTTTACAAAAATCCCTAGTAGATGAATGCTTCTACTACTAGATAATTGCAACAAAGAAAATAAAACACAAATCTTCCTGAACTGTTGGTGAGGAGGGAAAGCTCCTTGCTCCAAGCTTAGTGGCTCCTAGGCTTGAAAAGGGCTCCTCCTCCTTCCTTGAAAATGGTGTCCTCCAAGGTGGAAGCTACTACCTCCAATGATCTCCTCTAAGGGTGGGTGTGTACCACCCTTGCTCCTCCTTACTTGGCTGTCCTCCTAGTGGGGGAGTGCTCCTCCTCCTTGATGTGGCACAAGGGAGAAGAAAGAAGGGGAAGAAGGCACCAAAAGGGTGAGTAGGATGCCCCCTTAATTTGCTTCTCTTCTTCTTCTTCCTTGGCCTTGAATTGTGGTGGGTGTAATGTGGAATTAAACTAATGGGAGGATGGGAATTATGTGGTGGTAGGGTAGGGTATTTATAGGATGGGGAGGGGGGTGGTTATGGGGTTTTTTTGGAGGGAAATGAAGGGGTGCTTGGATATTTTTGGAGGGAAAAATGGGAGGGAAATGAAGAGGTGCCTTGGTTTTCCATCAAGAAATACCTTCTAGAAGGCATTGGTTTTGGAGGAGAAAATGGAGGGTGGAGATGAGCTTTGATGGTGGATGGTGGTTGGTGACGGAAGGGATACTTGGCACCAAAATAAACTAAGAGTAGGTGTCATTTTGCTAGAGCTTAGGTAGTAGGGTAGTAGGTTTTGGTGCCATGGAGGTTGACTAGCTAAGCTAAGCTAGCTTAGCTAGTATGGAGTAGGGTTGGAGGCATTTGGAGCTAGGGTTTGTGAAAAGGAGCTGGACAGAAGAAGTCTGGAGCTGAACTGGAGCTAGCAGCTGCTGAAGAGGATGGCATGGAGCTACTTTAGCTGGCTTAGCTTGCTAGTTCTTTGCTAGCTGCTAAGCCAAGCTAAAGTAAGCTGGCTTCTGCCACAAAGTGCTGAGGTGAGCTGGGTCAGGTGCTCCCGGGGAGGATCAAGATGGTTGAGGCAGCTAAGGTAGCTTAGCTCAACTAAGTTGAGCTAAGATGAGTCCCCGGGAGCTGGACTTGAGCTTCCTGAGCTGAAATGTAGTCATGTTCAGCTGGCTGGAGTTGAGTGGAGCTAGATGTAGCTGGACCTGAGCTGGGGTGAACTCCAGTCAACTCAGTTGAGCTAGCTAGACTCCCTATGGACTAATGGGAGTTGAGATGAGCTAGACTCAGCTAGGTTGAGCTGGATATGAGATGACCTAAGCAAGGGTGAGCTAAGAGGAGCTCTCTCGAGCTGCCATTCAGCAGAGATGAGCTGAATGGAGCTAGGGTGAGCTAGGTGAGATAAATTCCAGCTATGGTGAGCTGGATCAAGCTGAGTTCTAGCTTGTGAGAGCTTCTCCTTCACCAGTTGCCTTCTTAAGTGCTAGGGTTCTAGGGAACTGGCAATCTGTATATCCCTAACACTCATAAAAACACATCAAAAAGACAACAAAAGGTGCAATGCATGCCTAACCTAATTAATGCGTAAATGCCACCCAAAAAACCTAGTTACGGAGCAAAATCCTAAGAGCTAGGTTTGTTTTAATGCATAAGAATGATGATAAACTAGCATTTATCAAACCCCCAAGCTTATCTTTTTCTAGTCTCTTAGCAAAACTTAAATTTTTACGAAATGGAATTTCTGGGAAATCTAAATTTTTTTAACTTTTGAGGAGAAAAAAGATTAATGCGTGGGCAATCGTGGCTTCACGCGAGGCCTTCGCCCCAACCGCGAGCCTAGGACGCTTCGCAGAGACGCCCCGCGCAACCTGGGAGTCGAACCTGGGCGAAGGCGTGCCTGCACCTGCAGGTGAAGGAGCTCTGCCTGCTCAGTAATGGCGACGGTGGGCGAGTCACCTGGTCACAGAAGAACGGCCTCTCGGCCTAATCAGACAGGCGGGGGACCTTCGCCGTGGCACGGCGAAGGTGGTCAGAGGGTCTACAGGGGGCGTGGTGGAGCAAACAGGCCGCCCTAGGTCAAACTGCGGGCGAAGAAGTGGGTGTGTTCGGTGGGTCTGCAGAGGGCGTTTGGTGGGCAGTGGAGGGGCGGAGGAGGATCAGGGTGAGGAGGCGGAGGTTATGCACAGGTCGACGAGCCGTGTGGGGTGCTGGAGCGATGGGAGTGGTTCGCCGGAGTTTGGCCGGAGGTGGAGAAGGTGAGGGTGATCGGTGGGAAATCGGGGCCAACAGTAAGGGTTTCAGTATGGAAAAGAAAGAGGGGAGGAAGAGGAGAAGTTCTACCTGCTAAGCTGGACGAGGAGGGGTTGGCGCAGGCGACAGTCGTATCAACTGTCGCCGGAGAAGAAATTTCCCAGAGGAAGGGGCGGCGGCGAGGAAGGGACCGGAGAGGCGCCAGCTGGGTGCGACGTGACGCGGAAGGATCAAGGGGAGGTAACCCTGCTGCTGGTAGTGCGGCAGGGCGACGAGGAGGAGGAGGAGATGACCGCCGGAGCAAGGGGGCGTCTGTCGGAGTGGGAAGGGAGGAATTGAGGGGGGTGTCTCCGTCAGATCCGATCTCGGAAGAACGGCGAAGCGACGGGGGTATTTATAGGGGCAGAATAAGAGAGGAGGGCGGAGGGACACGACGTGTCTCCCTCGCCGGAGGACACCGGAGGAAGGATACCCATATTGTCCGTGCGTTCGCACGGCCGGTATGGGTGGTTGCAGCCATCAGGGGGGTGTTCCTGAGGTGGCTGACGACGCAGGGCACCCCCATTTGACCTGGCAGGCTCCCTCCCTCACCCTACGCGACACCATGCTCCGCGCAAGGTCGCCGGAGCATGGTGCTGGTCAGGTTTTGCAGGAGGGACCTGAACGTAAAGAACGAAGGAGAGTTAGGGGCCAAAATGTGAGGGTTCAAGAGTTGAGGGCCAAAAAGTAAATATATGAGGACCAAAGTGTAAAGTTGGTCAAGAAGGTTTCTTCTTAGGCTCAAGTTTTTATACATTACTAATTAGGACCTAAGGAATCTGATGGTGAATTTTATTTCTAGATTAAACCTTGTTTGACCGATCAATTTATGCAAAAACCCAAATTAAGTTGTTAATTGGGCATGGTTCTCAATGTAGGTCAAAATGGGTTCATAAGGCCAGATTGAAGGTTCTAAACCCTAGAGATTATTTTTCTATGAATTTTAGAGGGTTTATTCTATTTTTACTTTGCCTCGAACCTCGTGAATTGAAGTGGATTTATTTTAGGGTTACAGATTATCATTTAGTTCCTTGGAATTGCTGCAGCCCTTATTGGATAAGATCATCCCACTTTCCTTCTTATTAGGTTGTTTTGACCTATGTTTGGACCCTGAGTTACCCTGTTTTCAGATTGGATTGGTGAAATTACATTTTTACCCCTCAGTTTCTATTTTCTTTGCAAACTCAGAATCTCTCTGAGCCAAGCCTTTCTAAGGTTATGTAGGAGCTGTTTCTTGCAAATCAGGGTTAAATGGTGCTAGTTTAGGGCTCATGATGAGGTTCTCATCAGTCCCGATTTGAAATTTTTCCTCAAAAAGTTTTCAACATTTTTACTTTTTTTTGGGTATGCAAGTAGGAAAATAAAATGACTAAAGAAAAATGCATGCTTTTAGGTTTCGAAAATGCTAAATCGATCATCAAAATTTTAAAAACACCCCCTCATGCTTATGATATGCAATGTCTTCATACATTAGGAGGGAAAAGGGATCAACTTAGTGAAGGGCAGTTGGGTTTAGGATGGTCAAAACCTGGAGAAAGAAAGGAAAAAGGAAAGTAGGAAAAATGATGGGTTACCTCCCAGACAGTGCTATCTTTTACGCCATTCAGCTGGGCGTGAAGGTATGCACGGAAGATGGAAAATCATGTAAATAATTGGACAATTGAATGTCCTCAAGAAACGTGTTTTCCTCAAGATCCCTGAAAAGATAAATGGTAAAGAAATCGAGATCAAAATGAAATGAAAAAATGGAAGAATGACCTAGATCTGGCCATGGTTTATGTAAAATGCCAGACTCTAGTGGGTCGGGTGATAGGTCCAATGGAAACAGAGGGGGAAAGGATTCAATGAGATGTAGGGCGAGTGAAGCTAGTGTGGATGTTTTTTATGAAAAATCAGGAAGATTGAAAGAGTAAAAGTCAAACCCTAGTTGATCTGAAAAGTCTTGGACCACAAAATTATTCGTAGAATAGGAATCAATGAAATCTAGATCCATGGTGGTCAAAGCTGAGTAGGATTTGATCAACAAAGATTTCTCGCAAATTTCTTCCATTGTATTATCAGTGTCCTCGAAAATTTTATGATCAATGGACCTCTTAGAAGGCTGAAATAAATCTAATGAGAAAATCTGGTTATCGCAACTTATATTCATTTTCCCATAATGAGAGTTGATATTAGCTATTGCGATAATCAGAAGGGGTCTTCCAAGAATGGTATTAGTGATAGCTGTAGGTACCTCAATGTCAAGGACCAAAAAATTTACCAGATTTAGACAATTCTGGACCTTGACAATATGATCGTTAATTATTCCTCGCGGTTGAATGGTAGATTGATCTCCTAATTGAAATTCAATTTTAATAGGTTTAAAATAACTGAATTGAGATTCCTTGAATATGACCATAGGAATGATATTAGTGGAGGTACCTAAGCTGAGAGGGGCACGAAAAAAAGTGGTGTCATTTATGACAACTGAGATGAGAGATGCGTTCGGTCCTTTTTTGTGAGAGGTAGCTTGCTCTGTATAACTGAATTTATTGTCTTAGAAAGGACCACCCTTCCTAGATTCTGAGCCTCCACTATTGGAGTAAACTTTTCTTTCAAAAATTTATGAAAGGCAGGGGTGGCATCTAGGAGGGGGATATTCCTCTCGACTTGCTCAAATAAGTCCAAAAGATCTTGGTGAGAGGGCTCTGATTTCTGATCAAAAGAATGGATGGTAGTGTTTGAGAGTGAGAAATAGGATTTGAATCAAGTGCTTTTGGTATTTCTTTTTCTTCTTCCTGAGGGGGGTTAGGAGAATCGATTTGCATAGGTTGAGAGTAGGTTTCTTCAATCTGACTCGAAGTCCCCAAATTGTGGTTCTGATGTTGGTGTCCACCTTGGTGTTGGTTCCTGCGATTGACAAAGTTTGGTGTGGGTTGGGAAGGTGAGTGTCCTGCAATCTTTGGTTTGAAATAACCCCAAATTGATCATTGAGATTATTAATAGCACGAGTTATTTCTGTTGTTTTTCTTTGCATATCCTGTGGGGTTTTCAACATCTAGGCATTGATGTCTTCTTGACATGCCCAAATTGATAAGTTGATTTTGAACCATGCCCTCCAAATAGGTTTTGTTGTTGGTGAGGAACTGGATTGGTCTAGGAGTGAGTTGGATAATTTAATAAATTAGAGGAATTTTGCAATTGCTCCTGGAAGGTGGAGACATTTTGAGTGGGGTAATGATTTGGATAACTATAATTCCTCGTTGAACCATAGAAAGCCTCAGAATAATGATTATACTCAGCAAGGGTTGTATGCAAATTTTGACTCTTTGGTATGTGAGAAAGGGTGAGATGTGGAATGTGTGGAGCTTGGGTAGGTGTGGCAGGACTCCCTTGGTTGGCTAGGTTTGTTAAATCCTTATTCAACTATTGTTGCTTAACTTGTAGCTGAGCCATAATGGAGTAGAAATTAGGTGGGGCGGCTGATTAAAAAGCTCTTGGGGGTAAATATTAGGGAAAGAACGATTAGCATGTAGGTTAGAGGATCAATTTTGATTTTCCATTTTTAAAGAAGAGGAAGAATGCAGGAAAAGTCATTTTGGGGAGGCAAAATCAAGTGGTCCCTCCAAGTGTGGAGTTTTGGACCGTTGCCCATGTAAAATGAAAGAAACGGGAGGGGAGGAGAAGAGATGGAGATGGAAGTGCATAAACAAATGATGAGAACTTCATCATGAACCTTAACACGCACATTTTAACCTAATAAAGTGAACAAAAGCTCCTACATAACCTAAAGGAAGGCCTAATTCAGGGTATTACCAATCTGAGGAGAGCACAAAACATGGGGTAAAAATTGCAATTTTATCATCACAGTGCACCAACGGGATTTTTAAGGGTCTAGGCATAGGTCAAATGGACTTAATAAGAGAAAAAGTGGGATGGTTGGTCAAAAGAGGGTTTGGTGAAATCTAAGAATTAAATGACATTCTATAAACCTAAAACAAACCCACTTTAATTCACAAGGTTCTAGGCAAGATAAAAATCAACTAAACCCTTCTAAAATCATGGAAAAATATCCCCTAAGCTTTAGAGCCTTCAATTTGGCCTTCTGAACCTATTTTGACTTATATTAGGGTCCATACCAAATTTTTCACCTAATTTAGGTTTTTGTGCAAAATATCCAGCCAAACGTGGTCAAACCTAAAATCCAACTTCACCATTGGATTCCTTAGTTCCAAATTAGTTTTACACCAAAATTTGGACCAAAGGGAAGGTCATCATGACCTACTTTACAATTTGGTCCTCAAAATTACTTTCTGACCCTCAACTTTTTAAAACCCTTGTGATTACCCCCTCAGCTTCTTTGTCATTTTATTTATTTCGATCCCTCTGCCATTCCCAGAAGGGGCCATACCTCTGGCAACTTCGTGCGGAGGATTTTGCCTCTTCTGGCTGCTCCCCATGCCCTGAAACCCACCATACCTCTCATGTGAATGCGCGAGGTATGGGTCTCCGACTGACCTTGCCTCCGACGTGGCTGCCCTGCCGCCCTCGCACGCTTCCCACCCTGCCTTTGCCTATTTAAGGAAGGGCAGTCCACGCCGCAACTTTTAAGCTCAATTTGGCCTGAGATCCCCCTCTAATTTGTCTCCTCCCAACTCCGGTCGACTGCCTAGAGTGATTAGCCCATAGTTGTGGGCTATTTAAGTATTTAAGTGCCTACACATTAGGTTAATTCTAACATTTATTTAGTATAAATTAGGATGTAAATAGATTAATTCATATCTTAAGTGCATTTAGAATTAGCTTAAAATAGCATTCATCTAATTAGATAACCAATTAGGTATATTGTTTTTATTAACATAGAAGTTGAGGGTCTATACATAAATAACCCTAATATTTTAATAATATTTTCTTTATTCGTCTTCTTTCAGAACGGCTGGCTGCCGCTCCAACGCCCGCGTGATGCAGTGAAGGAGCCATTCAAGGGGGAGCGGATACGGTGGATCTGGTCGGCCGCTGATTTCAAATTTGTTCAGGCCACTACAAAAGGAGCACGGAGGCAGCCGAGCTCAGAAGGCCTCCGCCACCGACCCACCACTGTGCAGAGAGAACCTCTCTCTTCCACTCCACACTACCAGCCTCTACCGTGGCGGCGAGTCTCCACCACCGTGGGCGTGTGGTGTGACAGGCCACACCGCCATCCGGAGCTCGCCTGCATTACCGTGAGCACCTTAGCGTGCAACTCACTCGTCGTCGTCGCAGACCACCACCACCGAGCTACTGATCAGCCGCCCTCTCAGTAACTTAAGACGTCTGGGAAATTTCCTAGACGTCTGAAGTTACCCGCTCACCTCCACTTCCTCAGCCTGCACTCTCCAACCGGCCACCAGACCGCCTGCACCCTCCACCGCTCACCGGCTGCAGACCTGCGCACGCCTGCAGATCAGCCCGCGCTCTCCTCCAACGCCTGCAGACCAGCCTGCAGCATCCTCCAACAGCCGCCTGCAGCTTCCACCGCACACGCCAACCGCCTGCAGCTTCCACCGCGCCAGCGCCCTCCGCAGACCCTCCGCCCACGCCAGCTTCCACCGCACACGCCAACCGCCTGCAGACCACCGCGCAAGCGCCCTCCTGCAGACCACCGCCCGCGCACAACCGCGCGCCCTCCGCGCGCCCACGCACAACCGCCTGCAGACCGCCCAACCGACCACCGCGCACGCCAGCCGCACACGCCAGCCGCAGCAGTGCCCACGGCAGCGGCAGCAGCCACCCCCGCAGCAGCAGCAGGCGGCGGACTTCACGCCAACAGGCTGCGCAAGCTGCCGGCTGCAGCACCTCCGCCGGAGCTCGTCCGGCCACCTCTGACCGCCGCACGACTCGCCGCCACCACCGATTCGAAGCCCTTGATCCAAGGGACCTCCTCCGAGCTTCCCGCGCCCGGCCATCAGCTCCTCGTCGCGCAAGACAACGGGGAAAAATTCCCCTGTTTTGCTACAGTAAAACGTTAATTAAAATTTACATTTTCTGCCATTGACACATTTTAATCATATTCTATTCACTCTGCATTGCGGAAAATATCCTGTAGTTTCTCATAATTGCCATTTCAGCATTGTTTCTTGCTTAAACCTTAATCTAAAGGCAATCTTGGCTTGGTTCTTGTCCAAATTGACTCCGAACAAACATTTTTAAGTGGCGCGAATTTTAATACGTTATTGCCTCCCTGTGGATACGACCCGCTCCTCTGCGAGTGGTTATTTCTTATTAAAAATTGATTAGTCGATTTTTCCACCACATTAAACTACAAACGACTTAAAAGCGAAAGATCGACCGGTCAAATGGCGCCGTTGCCGGGGAGGCAACAGACGCAATAATTTTGCCTAATTTTATTTTGATTATTTGTCAATTGCACAGAGATTTGACCATTCATTATTTTCTTTTCTGTGCGAGAAAATTTATGCAAGAATCAGCCACTGTGAGAGGCGACCCTTGACGTCGCCAGACGAGAAGTGGACAAGCAATTTTGAAAGGAGGAGAAGGACGAGGACGCGACGGACACCATTGTATTTAATCGCTAATTTAATTAGAATAGAATTAAGACTGAAGACTTAATTTTTCATTACAGTTAGTTTGAAACCCTTGTTCTGGGGCATATTTTGAGGGTTTGTTCCCTGATTTTGTTTTGGACCCGTGTTGGGTAATTTTTGGGAGCCTGTTCCCTTTTCTTTAGATTTAGGTTTATTTATTTATTTATTTATTTATTTATTTATTTTATTATTTCTTTTATTTGCTTGTGCATAAGTAGTTCTAAAAAAAAATAGAAAAAGAAAAAAAATGAGCTACCTGCTAGAAGCTGCCTGCCCTAGGACGAACCATTTAGGTCTGTATGAGCAGCCTCTAGATTTGCTTTTCTGCATTGCGTGCATTTTTGCATCGAAGATCGCTGGAGGCAAGGTACGCATTCTCTTACTTTGCATCCTATTTTTGATCACGCATTGCATTTGGGATTTAATGCGAAGACCACCTAATCTATACTGAATAAATCTAACAAGTGGTCACATTTTTTTTAGAAAAAGGACTAATTAAAGGAAGGACATTTTAAAAACCAAGGATTTCATTTTCAAACTTGGCGTGCGATTCAAAGTTCAAAATCTTTTACGGTGTATGCACACTTATTTCACTTGCACCACGGGACGCTTCTAGACACTCCTTAGGTTTGGAAATACTAGGACAAGAGCCCTCCTTTCGTTGGATTCTGAAGTGTTCGGAACTTGAGATCAAAGGTTTTGTAAATCCAAAGAGGGGGATACCCTGTCACGGATTTTTGGGGGTAGTTGAGGAGCACCGCGAAAGCACAGCTTCAAAGGAAGGCTTAGGCCTACTTGCATCCCTCGATCTTCCGTCTTTGGATTTACTTGACCATTTGAGATTTAGGGAAGAACACCTAAGCTCCAACTAGGTCTTTTTAGGCGAGCCGTAGGTCGACAATAGGCGCGTAAATTGATTGAACAAATTGTATTGTCACCTGCAATCTAACTTAAAATCAAAAGCCTAAATTGGGAAAGACCTAAAAGGTCCTTTTTGAATTGTGTCTTGCTTGGGGAATTCTGATTGAAGTGTGAGTTAGAATGGACCACATTGATTTTCATCCTTTCACATCTTGCCCACACCCTCACCCCCACTCTGCATCCTTCGATCCCAGACGCCGAGATGGTCCATTCCTTGATGGACATAATGACAATCATTGGGATCCGTTTTACTCCTATTATAGGAGTATTGGCCTAGTTAAGCCCCAAATTAGTGAGCAGAACTCAGGAGCGAGATTTGCTTTGCCCAATATCCCACATACCAAAGAAATACCCAACCCACCCTCCCTGAAAACTTATAATGGTTGGACAAACACTCCTGGGTACTATAAGTCTGAGCCTGACTTCTCTTATGATAGAAATGACCTCTCCTCTTTGAAGATGGAAATACAGAAAATGCAAAATGAAATGAGTGAATTGTTAGGAGAATCTTTGAGAGCAGGCCAACAAGAAAGAGATGAAATTAGCCACCCAATCTGCCCCATTGACGATGACGTACACCCCTCTACAATAGATGCATCTCCCGTGGGAAAGCTACACTTTAAGTTGAAGGGAAATTCTGGGGAGAATAGCTACTTTTCGAGGATCGATTTTGAAACCTCCCCATTAGATGACACTTCCTTGAGAGATCTACACTTTAGGTGGGAGGAAAAAACACATGAAAGTAGCTATGCATTGGATGAAGAATGGTGGCAACCTGAGGAAGATGATGATAAGGTTGAGTATCCACCTGATTTATATTGGAGTCAAAAGAAGGGAATGATGGTACCATTGGAAGACCTCGACCCAGATGATAGTATTTTCGTGACATTTGATGAAGTGGGTCAAAGTCAAGTTGTTAATCCTACCCTCCCTTCTGATCATGATATGGAACTCAAACCCACCCTTAGGGAACCTAACCCTAAAGAAATTGACCTATCTGAGGAGTCTGATGTAACCAATGTAAATAATTTACCTCAGATAGAGCACCCTAGGGGATCTGCTGAGATATTAAATGATTCTAGACCTCGGGTACATGATGAATTGTGTGATGAGGAGGAAGATGAATTATATGAGGAACCTACATTCAAGATTTGGAGTGACACTAAGGGTGATTATGTATTATTTGAAGAGTTAGCCCCTGAGGATGTCACAAATTTGACCAAATTAGGTTTCCTTGGCACACCCATTGATGATATTTCTCCTCATGATAAAATGATGGAAAATTTGGAAGCAATTTCTAAGATTTATGTGGATTCACATATAGACTCTGGGGAAGATTTGAGTAAAGAACAAAAACCTGGGGATGACATTGATAGGATAATCCCTAGATCTGTTGCTTCCAACCTGCCTTCATTCACTTCGAAGTCACCCTCTGATTCGATTATATCTGAAAGCGAAATTGTGACTCCTGATGAAGAGCAGGAAGATCCACGTGATGGTGCAAGGAATGCTAGGGATGAAATTGAGGATTTAGAAAGAGTGTTTGGGATGGACACCAAGCTGATTAAACCCAACCTAGATCTTATGGCCATCCCACAACCTCGTAACTTGGACACCCTAGACGATCCTTGCCTTAGAGAATTGCTCATTTTTGTTCTGACTAGGGGGCTTAACAGACCAATATTTTCTGTAATGGAGTATCGGGTATGGATTGATGATTTCTTTAGTCAGTCCATTACCCTGGGGGTTTATCTCTATACCATTCCTTCCCCATTCTTTTTGGAGGATCCTTGTCATCCTACCCCTACCCCTTTGGAGGTTATTTTAACTGTTTATCCTTTAGAACCTCTTCTGGTGACCTGGGAAGATTTCATTCCCATTTTAGTTGGGCGAGCATTTGCTATCGGGATTCATCATCAGCTCGCCAACATCCTAGGTTACCTATTTTCTAGGCCAACTTTGCTTTGCTCATTTTTAGGGCCTATTTCTGCAATTCTTGAACCTGATTTGCAGGTTCTTCGGCTATTCAGCCCAGCTTTGACCCAGGTAATATCCTTCTATGCAATGAGGACATTGCAGATTTTAGGCATGGGGGGGTGTACTTGGGGATATACATAGCATAATTGCATACATTTGTACATATAAAAAAAAAAAAAGTTTTGAGCTTAACTGGCTAAGTCCTGCATTCTTAAGCAAATCAGAACTCTAGCGTAGACTAAATTAATTCTAGGGTCAAACTTTAGAAGCTAAATAAGCTACTAGCTTTAGACCTTTAGGGTCCTTTGTGGACTTAAAAACTTAAGTAGGAGTTAAGTTGCGGACCATTCTTCAAGAGGTTGAGGAAGGGATGCTAGGGTTTGAGTTAAAAGGTGGGGTAGTACCTGGAGTCTTATTCTACCTTTTGGTTTACGGGTCCTTGTAACCCAAGCATCCAAATTTTTCACACTTGGTCTGGTAATTAACTTAATTTCTGAAAAGAGATTTGGTTCTCTTAGTTTTGGCTTAAGAGAGGCTTGAAAACACATTTTGATTGGAAGAGTTCCCGTCGCAGGAGAGGTCGAGTATATACTCACCTTGAGGATGCGATGATAACATATTACCTCCTCGGCACTTGTCTCTTAGGATATCCATCCTACTGGGGGCATGTAAGCGCATTGCGCGGTTCAGGTACCATGGGCGGCTCTATCTCGAAGTGCCGATTGCCATAGGCCTGAATTCGCTTAAGAAATCCATGGGCGATACTATCCCGAAGTGTCGATTGCCAGGAGTTCTTGGGGTCGTTATGGGCGGTGCTATCTCGAAGCATCGAAAGCCAGGCACCCTTCGAGGTATGGTAATGGGGACAATGAATTCGACACAGACCGTGTTGATAGCAGATCTGAGGTTAGACTTAGAAGAATCAAACAAACAAAAAAAAAAAAAGAGGGTGTATATATAAAAAAAATTTTCCTTTAACTCAAATAACTCGGACCAATGCACAAGCACGGATGCTTTAATCTCAGGGATCAATAAACTTTAGGGTAGAGTCAGAAATCAGGGAAACTTGTGCTTGCAACTCGTCTTTAGCCGACCTAGTCTGTAACTTAGCAACTACTTAGGAACCTTAGGTTTAGAACCTAAACTTAATATGCTTCTGAAGGAAGACTAAGTGAGTTGACTAGTCTACTTAGAGTGCTAGGTTTCGCTTAATTTTGCTAGGGACTAGCAAAAACTAGGCATGGGGGTATTTGATTAGCCCATAGTTGTGGGCTATTTAAGTATTTAAGTGCCTACACATTAGGTTAATTCTAACATTTATTTAGTATAAATTAGGATGTAAATAGATTAATTCATAGTTTTAATCTAATTACATAATCCATACATTGTATTCATATCTTAAGTGCATTTAGAATTAGCTTAAAATAGCATTCATCTAATTAGATAACCAATTAGGTATATTGTTTTTATTAACATAGAAGTTGAGGGTCTATACATAAATAACCCTAATATTTTAATAATATTTTCTTTATTCGTCTTCTTTCAGAACGGCTGGCTGCCGCTCCAACGCCCGCGTGATGCAGTGAAGGAGCCATTCAAGGGGGAGCGGATACGGTGGATCTGGTCGGCCGCTGATTTCAAATTTGTTCAGGCCACTACAAAAGGAGCACGGAGGCAGCCGAGCTCAGAAGGCCTCCGCCACCGACCCACCACTGTGCAGAGAGAACCTCTCTCTTCCACTCCACACTGCCGGCCTCTACCGTGGCGGCGAGTCTCCACCACCGTGGGCGTGTGGTGTGACAGGCCACACCGCCATCCGGAGCTCGCCTGCATTACCGTGAGCACCTTAGCGTGCAACTCACTCGTCGTCGTCGCAGACCACCACCACCGAGCTACTGATCAGCCGCCCTCTCAGTAACTTAAGACGTCTGGGAAATTTCCTAGACGTCTGAAGTTACCCACTCACCTCCACTTCCTCAGCCTGCACTCTCCAACCGGCCACCAGACCTCCTGCACCCTCCACCGCTCACCGGCTGCAGACCTGCGCACGCCTGCAGATTAGCCCGCACTCTCCTCCAACGCCTGCAGACTAGCCTGCAGCATCCTCCAACAGCCGCCTGCAGCTTCCACCGCGCCAGCGCCCTCCGCAGACCCTCCGCCCACGCCAGCTTCCACCGCACACGCCAACCGCCTAGAGACCACCGCGCAAGCGCCCTCCTGCAGACCACCGCCCGCGCACAACCGCGCGCCCTCCGCAGACCCTCCGCGCGCCCACGCACAACCGCCTGCAGACCGCCCAACCGACCACCGCGCACGCCAGCCGCACACGCCAGCCGCAGCAGTGCCCACGGCAGGGGCAGCAGCCACCCCCGCAGCAGTAGCAGGCGGCGGACTTCACGCCAACAGGCTGCGCAAGCTGCCGGCTGCAGCACCTCCGCCGGAGCTCGTCCGGCCACCTCCGACCGCCGCGCGACTCGCCGCCACCACCGATTCGAAGCCCTTGATCCAAGGGACCTCCTCCGAGCTTCCCGCGCCCGGCCATCAGCTCCTCGTCGCGCAAGACAACGGGGAAAAATTCCCCTGTTTTGCTACAGTAAAACGTTAATTAAAATTTACATTTTCTGCCATTGCCACATTTTAATCATATTCTATTCACTCTGCATTGCGGAAAATATCCTGTAGTTTCTCATAATTGCCATTTCAGCATTGTTTCTTGCTTAAACCTTAATCTAAAGGCAATCTTGGCTTGGTTCTTGTCCAAATTGACTCCGAACAAACATTTTTATGTGGCGCGAATTTTAATACGTTATTGCCTCCCTGTGGATATGACCCGCTCCTCTGCGAGTGGTTATTTCTTATTAAAAATTGATTAGTCGATTTTTCCACCACATTAAACTACAAACAACTTAAAAGCGAAAGATCGACCGGTCATAGAGCTTCCGACGACTTCTTCCTCCCTCTTTCGTCGCTCTGCCACCGTACCAGTGGCAGAGCTAGCTTCGCTGTCCTCTGCCGCGCCGCGCCGTACCAGCACGTGCCCTCCGACCCCCTTCCTCGTCGCCGCCTTCTTCCCCCTAGGCACCTTTATCTCCAATGACGGCAGGCACCAGCCGCTCACCCTCTACCTCCCCCTTTCACTTCGAACCTACTAGATAAGTTCTCCTTTCTCCCATCTCTATTTCCCCTTTATCAACTGTTATTTTCAACCCCTAGACAGTCCCCAACCACCACCATCATCCACACCTCCGGCAGACCACCAGCGAGGTGACCTCACCATTCCACTCCTCCATCCACCTCGCCAAACCCGTCAAAAGCTCCACCATCACTCGCTGGTCATTTCCACCCTCTTCATTGACCACGCCACCCACTGGAACCTCCCCCCGAACACGCCCACCTGCGCACACACAGTGCACCCTAGGTACACATGCACAAGCTCCCTCACGCCACTCTGACCATTGGGCCACCTTCGTCATGCTCTGGTGAAGCCTGCCGAGTGATTTGACGTGGCTGTAAGGCCGTTCTCGTGATTTCAGTGTCGCAGCCCCTTCCGCCATTGTCACTGAAGCATGGAGCTCGGAAGCTTCGCTCTAGGTCGCGCGCTTTAGGCATAAGGCTCCCAAGTGACGCGTGAAGGCCTCACACACGCATCCAGCTAGAGAGTAGGCTTGACGAGCGACTGTAGCAGTGGCGATTGGGTAGAATCCTGCGGGCGCACAAGTAAAAGTGGGTAGGACTTTAGTCCCACCTCGAAAATGCCCCGCATAGGTGAGTGCCTTTTATTGTTTTTGTGTTTTCTTTAGGTCACCTCAGAACACAGGGGTGGGGTCTCTCGCCCACTCATCCCTCGTCCGCGACCCCACGCTACGCAGACCTGGTCTTGACCCAACTGCCCGTGCACACCTCGCCCACCACCGCATGCCGGTGGGCCTGGTCCTGAGTGTGTATACCCGACCCGATAACCCGGCTGGCTCTGGGAGAGCTATGACCTGAGAGAGAAATAGAGAGAGAGAGACGTGGGGAGGGTAGGGGTAGGTTTTGCTTAACTGTGCCTATGCATGAAAGAAGAAGGAGGAAGAGGAAGCAGAAGAAGAAGAAGGAGAAGAAGAGAAGGTGATGAGGCCAACTGAAGAAGAGGAAAAGGCTAAGGACTTAGCCATGCCAAGGAAGAAGGAGTAGGAGTTGAAGAAGAAGAAGGCAGAGGAAGGAGCTAGAGAAGAAAGAGCCAAACAGGATGAGAAGAAAAGAAATGGAGGGAGCTACCACAAACAGGAAAGCCAAGCAGAAAGGAAAGGAAGAAAAGAAGAAGCCAAGGAGAAGAAGCAGCCAACGTCAAAGCAGCAGCAGCCAAAGAGAAGAAAGGATGAAGAAGAAAGAGAAGGCGTGCACTATAGCAAATGCCATTTAAGGAGTCTGATTGATAGAATTAGATGTCTGAAGACAGAGAGTAGAAAAGAGAGAAGAGCAAAGAAGAAAGACAAAAGAAAAGAAAAGAAGAAAAATTATATTTCCTTTCTCTCTAGTTTTTTTTTTGTAAAATAGTACATTATTAAGAATTGTGATTTTTCTATTTCTGAAGACTGAATTGCTCCCTGAGTTCAACCTTGGAATATTTTTAAAATTTTGAGCAATAAATAAATTAAATTGATAGCACATCAATTTTTCGTGCCGTTGCCGGGGAGTAATGGGCACTTTAGAAGCTTTAAATCACAATTTTTGATTTTTTACTGACTTAATCTCTCTCTTGTTGTGCTTGTTGCAGGAAAGGAAGTCAAGAAAAGATAAGCAGTAGCACAACAACCACACCAGGGAACAGGTAACCTTCAACCCTCTCTCCTAATCCCCTCAAAATCTGAAAAGGAGAAACAAAGAAAAATCAATTTAGGGCTACCTGTTTTCCCATATTTAGTAATTCACAAAGTTGCCTGATTTCTACTTTCAACACATCATAACTGCATATCCACTTAAGGTAACTAGGGCTAAAACCTTCTTGCTTGAGCCCTAGTTACCCATTTCTAAGGCAACTAAATTGGACCAACTAGAGCCAACCTAGGATTCCAAGCTAGGGTTTTTAGATAGACATCTTCTTTTAAGCAAAAAATTAAAAATTCCATAAAGAGGTGTGCCTTAGCCATTGTTTGAAAAGACTTATTCAAGTGGAACCCTAAGCAAATTAGGCTCTTAATCTACTTGAACCATAAAAGAAAGGACCTAAGAAGTTCTTACAGGAACAAAGAGGTGAAGTTGATCCTTTGGATCAACCAACCTTTAAATTAGGTCACTTTGCACTCAAAAGATTTAAAGTTCAAGTGGAACCCTAAGCACCTTGATCTGAACTAAAAGTGGTAGACTTAAGAGGTCAAGGTCCCCATTTTGGTCTACCTGGAATCTCAGTGACAAGAAAGGTCGGGTGGGGGAAACCTTGTAACCCGTGGGGTCACTCTACCATGTAGGGGTTGTCGCGGGACTCACCCTCTCTGGCTGCCTAGGTAATTCTCAGGTGGACAACTTTCTGATCAAGGGGTATCATCCGCCCCGAACCTCTATAGTCACCCAACATATTTTGGGTGTCTTGATTAGGTCCAACACATTCTAACCTCATCCAGTCTATCAGTGCATGTTTGGTAGGAGGTCCTTCAAACCTCCTTTAGAAATCCACTCTCCCCGAGGCCAAGCCTCGGCACCCTTGTTTGTGCAACAACCCCTCAACAAAGACCTTTCTTCCGATTCTGAACCTAGTTCCCCTTCTTCCATCATGGCACAACCTGTTGAAGAAGAAAAAAATCTTGAGCACCAGCTTCAGCGCCTTAATGACCTCTTTCAAAACTTCATGAGCCCACCGCAGCGACCCATGATGCGAGATCACTATAATCCCATTGCAGTGGCAATTGAGTCTCGAGTCTGAATCTCGACTGGTGGACCTAATTCTGAATTGAAGCCCAATATGATTCATGCCATACTGAAATTCTGTGGGCTTAACTTCAAGGATCCATTCCAACACATCAAATAGCTCAAGCATTTAGCCCAGACTTTCAGGTCAGATGCGCAAAATCGGGATATCTTACTCATGAAGATGTTCTCTTTCTCCCTCATGGACAAGGCGGCTCATTGGTATCAGACACGGACCCGTCCAATCAACACCTGGGATGAACTTCAGTCTGAATTTTTGAAGTTCTTTCCTGTTGGCCGGACAAACGCCTTGCACCACCAGATTACTCACTTCACCTAGCAGAAGGGGGAACCTCTTCATGAAGCATGGGATCGATTCCTGGATCTCATGCGGAAGTGCCCCCATCACGGAGTTCCTAAATGGGAACAAGTCCAGTCTTTTTACCAGGGACTCCGTGAGGATATTAGATTATTCGTCAATGTAACTTGAGGAGGGAATATCATGGGTCAACATGAGGACACCGTGTGGGAGATTCTCAAGAATATGTGCGAGAACTCCATCAACAATGACTCCATGGGATTATTCGACCGGACGAATACCCACGCATCGATGAATCTCAAGGGAGTAGATGAAATGCAGCGCCTGTCCGCATCTGTCGACTTGGAACTGATGGCTAGTCGGTTGGACAAGGTCTCCATTATCGAGAAGAAGGTGGACGAGCTGACTCAGCATTTGCAGCGAGCCACCTTTTCGCAAAACTCCTTCGCACAGCCACCTCCCGCAAGGGAAACTATGCAAAATATCTTCCATCGCTCTTCTCCAGGGATGGACCTGTATCCACCACTATCTGACTCTAGGATCAGAGGGACCTCCGATCCTCTCTATTCCTGTCGGTGGAACTCTAATCCCCCATACTTTGACTTTCCTGAGGCTCCTTAGACCTGTGAGGACCTCAACGCCATCTAGAATGACCAATTTTCCAACACCTACAACCCTGGATGGCGAAACCATCCCAATTTCCAGTGGGCGGGAAATTCTCAGATCCAAAGACCACCTTATCAACCCCATCCACAAGCCCCTTGTCCTTATCAACTGCCTCAGCCTCGGCCCAACCCCACCTATCCATCCGAGCCAAACCAAGACTAAATGTCCCTCATCCTCCAAACTCTGGTTGACATTCAGAGATCGAATGAGGCTATCGAAAAATAGCACAAGGATGAATTCACAGAGGTTCGCAACCAACTCACCCAGATGGCGAATTCCTGTCAACCGGGCACTCTTCCTTCACAACCTCTGCTAAACCCTAATAACGTGCTGACCCAGCGGCACATTATGAACTCGAACCCAGGCCAAGCACACATGATTTATCAGGCCCCTTCTATTCCATCACTTGATGGGATGGAAGCATCAACATCTTATGCGGGTTATCAATAGTAGCAACCCATGTTACCAACCCCCAACCAGAACAGGCGGGATTAAATTCTGTAACAACCCGCAGTGGCAAAGCAAGCCAAGACCCACCTTATCTAGACCACTCCAAGCCTGGTAGTGATCCAAGCCCTAGGATAGTTATCCAGGATGTCCTTGTCCCAGATCAGAAACCTGGACCTATTCTAGAGGAACCAACAAAGGTTCCATTTCCCGAGGCCTTGACCAAGGGAAAAAGGACAACCAAACCTGTGGCACCTGAGGAGGACCTGATCAAGCTCTTTTAGCAGGTCCAGATAAACATCCCCTTGATGGATGCAATCCACCACATACTGGCTTACGCACGATTCTTGAAAAGTATGTGTACACCCCAGCGTAGGCCGCGAACTAAGAGTGGGAGTCCGATCGTACTGTCAGAGTAAGCCAACTCTGTAATTTTGAGTAAACTCCCACCCAAGGCAAAAGACCCAGGCACTCCCCTAATCTCATGTAAGATTGGTGAAACCCAATTTGATAGAACATTGTTAGACCTAGGTGCCTCCATAAACCTGATACCCACATCCTTGCTTAACCACCTTGAAGAATCCGAGCTCAAACCAACTGAGGCGACATTGCAGTTAGCTGATCAATCCATTAAGTCACCTAAGGGAGTTCTCGAGGATGTTATTGTTAGGGTGCGGGATTTCTACTTCCCAGTAGACTTTGCAGTTCTAGATATGGATGCACCTGAGAAACTAAGGGATACACCAATTATACTAGGGAGACCTTTTCTAGCCATTGCTAGGGCCAACATAAGCTATGAGGAGGGCCAAATAAAGTTGAAATTTGGAAACCAAACCCTCAAGATTGATATCTTTAAGGCCCAACAAGGGATTAATTGTGGTGTGGTAGAGCAAATTTGTCATATCAGAGCCATGGTTGATGAACCACAAATTGAGGACAACCTGATTATCCCCAATCAACTACAAGAAGATCTAAACCCACAATTAGGGGAGTCTGAACCCGATCTGGACACACACCTAACTCCTACCCTTGTTCCTCACACCCATTCCGAACCACCCGCTGCTGCTAATAATCCCGTTTTGGAACTCAAGCCCCTTCCCGATCATCTGAAGTATGTCTTTTTGGGTTCCAATCAAACATTTCCTATAATTATAAACTCCAAACTCACCCCTGATCAGGAATCCCATCTGATTACTATTCTCCAGCAACATCGTAGAGCCATTGGTTGTACTCTTAATGATTTAACTGGAATAAGTCCCTCTTATTGCACACACCACATCTATTTTTAAGAGGGCGCATGACCTTTGCGTGAAATGCAGAGACGTCTGAACCCTAATCTGCAGGAGTTCGTGAAAAAGGAGATTATTAAGTGGTTAGATGTAGGGATCATCTACTTGATCTCTGACAGTCGATAGGTGAGCCCAATCCAGGTTGTGCCTAAGAAGGCAGGGCTCATCACTATCACAACTGAAACTGGAGAGGTCATACCAACCCGTATAGCCAACTCATGGAGAGTCTGCATTGATTACCGAAGACTCAATTCCTCCATGAAGAAGGATCATTTCCCATTACCGTTTATTGATCAGATCCTTGAAAAACTAGTGGGAAATAGATTATTCTACTTTCTTGACGGGTACTCCGGATACAGCAAAGTGGTGATTCATTTAGAGGACCAAGAGAAGACCATATTCACCTGCCCCTTCCGGACGTACACGTTTCGAAGGATGCCTTTCGATCTCTGCAATGCACCATGACTTTTCAGTGGTGCATGCTTGCCATATTCTTTGATATGGTAGGTGATTATCTAGAAATCTTCATGGATGACTTCTCAGTTTTTGGGTCATCATTTGATGATTGCCTCCAGCACTTGGTTCATATACTCAGGCGATGCATTGACGTGAATCTGGTTCTTTCCTTGGAAAAGAGCCACTTCATGATGCTTGAGGGGATCATCCTGGGACATCTGATTTCTGAAAGGGGCATTCAAGTTGATCGAGCCAAGGTTAACTTGATTTCCAAACTCCCTATGCCTAGCTTGATCAGGGTCATCCGATCTTTTCTGGGGCATGCCAATTTTTACCATCGATTTATCCCTAATTTCTCGAAAATTGCACACCCCCTGACCACTCTTCTCTCCAAGGATGTACCTTTTGAGATTTCCAAGGAATGCACTCAAGCTTTTGAGATCCATCGTGATCAAGTTACCCAAGCCTCTATCCTACAGTGCCCTGATTGGTCTCAACCCTTTGAAATCATGTGCGATGCATCTGACTTCGCTGTAGGAGCAATTTTAGGGCAAAAGATTGATGGGAAACCTGTGGTCATCTACTACGCTAGCAAGACACTTGATGAGGCTTAACATAACTACACGGTTGCGGAGAAAGAACTGCAAGCTGTAGTATTTACCCTTGAAAAATTTAGATCTTATCTTCTGGGTTCCCATGTTATTATTTACTCGGATCACACAGCTATGAGGCATCTCCTTGCGAAGAAGGATGCGAAACCTCGATTAATCTGATGGATCTTGCTATTGCAAGAATTTGATCATGAGATTCGTGACAAAGCAAGAAGATAGAACATGTTAGCTAACCACTTGTCCCTCCTTCCTTCTGAGATCATTGACCCTTCCCAACCTATCATGAAGCATTTTCCAGATGAGCACCTCTTGACCAATGGTACAGGGCTTCCATGGTTTGTTGATATAGTAAACTACTTGGCATCACATCAAATTCCATCTGATTGGACGAAGGCCAAGAAAGACAAATTGTGCTCCAATGCCAAGTATTACATTTGGGAAGACCCGTACTTATTTTGCATAGGTGCTGACCAAATTTTTCGGCAATGTGTCTCGGAGGTCAAAATCAATGGTATACATTCTTTCTGCCATGACCAGGCATGCGGTGGCCATTTTTCTAGGCACAAAACCACATCAAAAGTCGTCCAGTGTGGCTTCTACTAGCCAACAATCTTCAAGGATGCATACAATCACTGTAAGGCATGCAAGTGTTGCCAAACTTTGGGCAACATGAGCCATCGCGACATGATGCCGTTACAGCCAATTCTCGTATGCGAGATTTTTGACATTTGGGGGATTGATTTTATGGGCCCCTTCCCTATTTAGGACGGCTTCAAGTACATTTTACTTGTTGTTGACTACGTGTCCAAATGGATCGAAGCTGTTCCATCCCGAACCAGTGATCACAAAGTCGTTATCAAATTCATTCACCAGAATATCTTCTCATGGTTCAGGATTCCTCAAGCGATCATCTCTGATGGAGGGACCCATTTCACAAATGCTCAGTTCAGGTCACTGATGACCAAATACTTGGTGTCACACTGAATCTCTACTCCTTACCACCCCCAAACTAATGGTCTAGCTGAGCTATCGAACCGAGAGATCAAGAAAATCCTTCAGGTTACTGTTTGACCTGATAGGAAGGACTGGTCATCCCGACTTCTGGAAGCTTTATGGGCGTATAGGATCACCCACAAGACCCAATTAAGCATGTCTCCTTTCAGACTGGTGTATGGGAAGGCGTGTCACCTCCCTGTTGAATTGGAGTATAAAGCCTATTAGGTAGTATGGAACTGCAACCAAGATCTTTCTAAGGCTAGAACCCACAGAAAGCTTCAGGTAAGCGAGATTGATGAATTACACCTCGATGCATATGAAAACTCACAAATCTACAAAGAAAGGGTTAAAGCCTTACATGACAAGCACATATCTAGAAAGAACTTTCACCCTGGTCAGAAGGTCCTAGTTTTTGATGCCCGACCTAAACTATTCCAAGGAAAACTGCGATCCAAGTGGATTGGACCATATCTAGTTTGACAAATCTTTGGAAATGGAGCCATCCAGATCAGTCCACTCAGCCATGATTCCAAACCCTTCGTCATGAATGGTCAGAGACTCAAACCGTTCATTGACGTAACCAATATAGATTTGGCTGAGTCATCCTTTACCCTCCATTCTCCCAGAGGTCATTGTGCCCAGCCGATGGCGGAAAACTCAACGCTTAATGGGAGGCAACCTGTCATTCTTCTGAAAACCTGAAACTTTTCTTGACATTTCTTTGCACTTTAGGGTTCATCCTTTTGGACAGCCGACTCCACCTCAAGTAACCATACCCGAGATTAGAAATCGTCTACAACAGTCACCTCGACCTGCCCACTCACCCAATACCTGTCCTAATGAATGAACCAAGCTAAATAAAACCCACCTAATTTACAATGACATTGCAAATCTTAGGCACGGGGGGGGTATGAAAGTGCAATGAAAACTCATAACAAGAAAAGGTTTCAACAAAAAAAACACATATGTCAAAAACACCAAAAAAAAATTAAAATTTTTGAAACAACACCAAAAAAATAAAAATTTTTTGAAAAAAAAAAACTGGAGGAGGGAAGAATTTTTTGTGGGTTTTACATAATAAAAAGGAGGAGGAGAAAAAGTGCAAAATGCTAAAAAGGAGCACAAAATGAAAAAGAAAGAGAGTCATTAGTAAGAAATTAAGGGATTAACCGATGTTCTAGACCACATTAAGAAAAGTAAAGAGAAAGTGCTAAAGAAACACAAAAAGATTAGTAAGAATACTAACCTTAGGCCTTTTTTGCTAGACTCTTAGTACCTGTTAATATCTGGATATTCCTCAAGAGGTTGAGGAAAATGAAAAGCTTAAGTATTAGGTCTAAGGCTTAGGGAGTATTCAGCCTCGTTAACTGACCTTCAGTTTGCGGGACTCAGTAACCTAAGCACCCCAGTTCACACACAATCTGGTTCAGTGAGCATAATTATCAAAATTACGCGGAAGCATTTTAATGTTCTGAAAATGTTACCTAGATTAGGAGCGGTCGATCAACACAAGTTGATTTGGATGAGTTCCCGACATAGAGAGGTGGGAAATTCCCCTCGAAGATGCGTAAGAGCATATCGTCTCCTCGGTGCTTGTCACTTAGGATATTTACATATCCTATCGGGGGCATGTAAGCACTCTGCTGGTTTAGATACCATGGATGGCATTATCATGAAATGTCAATTGCAAGGGTCTGAATTCAGCCACGGAACGCCATGGGCAAGATTATCTCAAAATCTCGAAAACCAGGGTTCTGGGGGTTGCCATGGGCGGTGCTATCTTGAAGCATCGATTGCCAGGGACCTTTGAGGATTGATGATGGGGAAGAGGAATTCGATATAGACCATGTTGTTAAGCCAATCCTAACCTAGAATTAAAAATAAAAGAGAGAGAAAACTCTCCAAACAAATAAACCCTCTGTCTCTCTCTTATAAAATGCACTACAAACTGAAGCAAGGCTGAAAATGTCTCAAGCACGGGTGCTTTAACCACGAAGTCCAATAAACCTTAAGGTAGTTGTTGCGGGCCTTAAAAACCTTTTCTAAGGACTGAGGCTAAAGCTAGACAGGTCCAGATCTTGGTTGGTACTAGAGTACCTTTAGGCCCATTGTCGGCATTCTGACCTAATCAAAGAGAAAAGAGAAGAAAAAGCACTTATCAAAATTGGTGAAAGGAACTCATCGTTTAGAACAGAGGTTAAAACCTTAAAATTTTGCTAAGGGACCAGCAAAAGCTAGGCATGGGGGTATGATGAGAACCTCATCATGAACCCTAACTAGCACATTTTGACCTAATAAAGTGAACAAAAGCTCCTACATAACCAAAAGGAAGGCCTAATTCAAGGTATTACCAATCTGAGGAGAGAACAAAAAATAAGGGGTCAAAACTGTAATTTTACCATTGCAATAAATCAATGGGATTTTTAAGGATCTAGGCATAGGTCAAGTGGACTTAATAAGAGAAAAAGTGGGATGGTTTGGTCAAAAAATGGTTATGGCAAAATCTAGGAATTAAATGACATTCTGTAACCCTAAAAAAACCTACTTTAATTCACAAGGTTTCAGGAAAGATAAAAATCAAATAAACCCTCTAAAAATCATGGAAAAATATCCCCTAGGGTTTATAACCTTCAATTTGGCCTTCTGAACCTATTTTGACCTAGATTGGGTCCATACCCAATTTTTGACCTAATTTGGGTTTTTGTGCAAAATGTCCAATCAAAGGTGTTCAATCCTAAAATGCAACTTGACCATTGAATTCCTTAGGTTCAAATTAGGCTTATACCAAAATTTGGACTTAAGGGAAGGTCATCTTGACCGACTTTGCAATTTGGTCGTCAAAATTACTTTCTGACCCTCAACTAGTTGAAACCCTTGCGATTACCCCCTCAGCTTACTCGTCATTTTATTCATTTCGGTCCCTCTGCCATTCGAAGAAGGGGTCATACCTCTGGTGACTTCACTCGGAGGATTTCGCCTCTTCTGCATGGGGAGCCGCCCCCAGATTTGAAAGGGGAGCTCCCTACAAAGCCCCCTACTGCATGGGCTGCTCCGCATGGCCTGAAACCCACCATACCTCTCGTGCGAATGTGTGAGAGGTATGGGTCTCCGATTGACCTTACCTCAAGCGTGGCTGCCCCGCCACCCTCGTGCACTTCCTGCCCAAACTTTGCCTATTTAAGGAAGGGCAGACCACGCCTCAACCTTCAAGCTCAATTTGGCCTGAGATCCCCCTCTAATTCGTCTCCTCCCAACTCCGGTCGACTGCCCAGACTTCCGGCAACTTCTGGCTCCCTCTCTCGTCTCTCTACCACCGTTCTAGTGGAAGAGATAGCTCCGTCATCCTCTGCTGCACCGTGTCGTACCAACGCGCACCCTCCGACCCCCTTCCTTGTTGTCGCCTTCTTCCCCCTGGGCACCTTCATCTCCGGTAACGGCAGGCACTAGCCGCTCACCCTCCACCTCCCCCTTTCACTCAGAACCTACTAGATAAGTTCTCCTTTCTCCCCTCTCTATTTCCCCTTTATCAACTACTATTTTCAACCCCTAGACAGTCGCCAACCACCACCATCATCCACACCTCCAGCAAACCACCGGCAAGGTGACCTTGCCATTCCACTCCTCCATCCACCTCGCCAAACACCTCAGAAGCTCCACCATCACTCCCTGATCATTTTCCCCCTCTTCATTGACCACGCCACCCACTGGAACCTCCCCTTGAATACACCCACCTACGCAAAGACAGTGTGCCCTAGGTACACATGCACAGGCACCCTCACTCCACTCCGACCACCGGGCCACCTTCGCCGTGCTCTAGAGAAGCCTACCAAATGATTTGACATGGCCGCAAGGCCATTCTCGCGATTTTAGGGTCGCGGCCCCTTCCGCCACTGTCGCTGAAGCATGGAGCTCGCAAGCTTCGCTCCAGGTCGCGCGCTCTAGGCATAAGGCACCTAGGTGATGTGCGAAGGCCTCACGCACGCATCCAGCCAGCGAGTAGGCTTAGTGAGTGACTGCAGCAGTGGTGATTGGGCAGAGTCCTCCTGTGGGTACACAAGCAGAAGCCGATGGGACTTTAGTCCCACCTCGGAAACACCCAGCATAGGTGAGCGCCTTTTATTGTTTTTGTGTTTTCTTTAGGTCTCCTAAGAACACAGGGGTGAGGTCCCTTGCCCACTCTTGCCTTGTCCTCGACCCCATGCTACATAGACCTGGTCGTGACCCAACTACCCATGAACACCTCACCCACCACCGCACGCCGGTGGGCCTGGTCCCGAGCACATATACCCGACCTGATAACCCGGCTGGCTCTAGGAGAGCTGTGACCTGAGAGAGAAATAGAGAGAGAAAGACGCGGGAGGGTAGGGGTAGGTTTTGCTTAACAGTGCCTGTGCAGGGAAGATGAAGAAGGGGGAAGAGGAAGTAGAAGAAGAAGAAGAGGAGAAGACGAGGACAACTGAAGAAGTGGAAGAGACAAGGACTTAGTCGTGCCAACGAAGAAGGAGCAGGAGCTGAAGAAGAAGGTAGAGGAAGGAGCTGGAGAAAAAAGAGCCAAAGAGGATGGGAAGAAAAGAGAAGGAGGGAGTTGCCGCAAAGAGGAAAGCCAAGCAGAAAGGAAAGGAAGAAAAGAAGAAGAAGCCAAGGAGAAGAAGCAGCCAAAGTCAGAGCAGTAGCAGCCAAAGGGAAGAAAGGAAGAAGGAGAAGGTGTGCACTGTAGCAAACACCATTTAAGGCATCTGATTCATAGAATCAGACATCTGAAGGCAAAGAGAAGAAAAGAGAGAAGATCAAAGAAGAAAGAGTGAAGAAAAGAAAAAGAGAAGAAAAATTATATTCCCTTTCTAGTTTTTTTTGTAAAACAGTACATTATTAAGAGTTGTGATTTTTCTGTTTCTAAAGACCAAATTGCTCCTTGAGTTCAACCTCAGAATATTTTTAAAATTTTGAGTAATAAATAAATTAAATTGATAGCACATCAACAAGCAATCAAAATTCTAGACCTAACCTAAATGTGACTCCATAAAAATAACCTAAGACTTGGTCTACCTAAGAAATAAGTAATCACTAGTGAATACCCATTCTGTTAACAAATCTAGCCAAGTTGTTTAAGGGGAGGTTTTGGCCCAAGCATTTCCCAGGAAATCCCCAGGTGCTTGTACAAACTCGTGCCTGGTCGTTTGACACGGCCCCTCATCCTGAACACCAGATATAGATGACAGAATTGATATTAATTAAAGGAAACTTAAGACCTAGATAGCAAGCCTAAGTTGAGATCTTTCCAGAATTCTCGCTTACTTCCTATATTTCCTACACACATGAGATAGAAGAAAATTGAAGGGGATGAGATCTACTTCAAGCAAGAGAAAAGTGATAGAAGCAAAGCGTGCATCCTTGACAATGGTGCCAAAAAGTGATGCGAAATTTGGCATGATTTGTAAAAGCGAGTTTTTAAAGTCGTTGTAACACAAAATCGCATGCGCTTTTAAAATTTATAACCTAGATAGTGGGGTATCTAGGGTTGTCCAAGGAGGCAAGTTTGCAAATCAAAATCCCTTGCCTTAAAGATGGAACTCAACTTTCTTTTTGATGTTTTATATATATGATTTTTTTTTGGCTTTGAAATAACAAAAATAAGGCAGGTTTCTTGATAGCAAGAAAATTCTCTATACTAATCCACTACACTACTATTATAATGACAAGTAGAACCTCTCTCTAAGCTCACTCTAGGCATGTGGAGGCCTAGAGTAATTAGGGAGATGGAGTGGAAAAGGTTAAACAAGAATTCTACAAGACTATGCAACAAAAAAATCAAAGAAGGCAACTTTGATTAAAAGAGAGAGTGTTTTAGAAAAAACCCTAGCAGATGAATGCTTCTACTACTAGATAATTGCAACAAAGAAAATAAAACACAAATCTTCCTAAATTGTTGGTGAAGAGGGGAAGCTCCTTGCTCCAAGCTTAGTGGCTCCTAGGCTTGAAAATGGCTCCTCCTTCTCCTTCCTTGAAAATGGTGTCCTCCAAGGTGGAATCTACCACCTTCAATGATCTCCTCTAAGGGTGGGTGTGTACCACCCTTACTCCTTACCTGGCCGTCCTCCTAGTGGGAGAGTGCTCCTCCACCTTGGCGTAGCACAAGGGAGAAGAAAGAAGGGGAAGAAGGCACCAAAAGGGCAAGTAGGATGCCCCCTTAATCTGCTTCTCTTCTTCTTCTTCCTTGGCCTTGAATTGTGGTGGGTGTAATGTGGAATTAAACTAATAGGAGGATGGGAATTATGTGATGGTAGGGTAGGGTATTTATAGGATGGGAAGGGGGGTGGTTATGGTGTTTTATTGGAGGGAAATGAAGGGGTGCTTGGATATTCTTGGAGGGAAAAATGGGAGGAAAATGAAGAGGTGCCTTGGTTTTCCCTCCAAAAATACCTTCTAGAAGGCATTGATTTTGGAGGAAAAAATGGAGGGTGAAGATGAGTTCTAATGGTGGATGTAGGGTGGTGATGGAAGGGATAGTTGGCACCAAAATAAACTAGGAGTAGGTGGTCTTTTTGCTAGAGCTTAGGTAGTAGGGTAGTAGGTTTTGGTGCCATGGAGGTGGACTAGCTAAGCTATGCTAGCTTAGCTAGCTTAGCTAGTAGGGAGTGGGGTTGGAGGCATTTGGAGCTAGGGTTTGTGAAGAGGAGCTGGACAGAAGAAGTCTAGAGCTGAACTGGAGCTGGCAACTACTGAAGCGGATGGCATGGAGCTACTATAGCTGGCTTAGCTTGCTAGTTCTTTGCTAGCTGCTAAGCCAAGCTAAAGTAAGCTGTCTTCTGCCACAAAGTGTTGAGGTGAGCTGGGTCTTGTGCTCCCGTGGGGGATCAAGCTGGCTGAGGCAGCTAAGGTAGCTTAGCTCAACTAAGTTGAGCTAAGCTGAGTCACCGGGAGCTGGACTTGAGCTTCCTGAGTTGAAATTAAGTCATCTTTAGTTGGCTAGAGTTGAGTGGAGCTAGATGTAGCTGGACTTGTGTCGGGGTGAACTCCAGTCAACTCAGCTGAGCTAGCTAGAGCTCCCTGTGGACTAATTGGAGCTGAGATGAGCTAGACTCAGCTAGGTTGAGCTGGATCTGAGCTGACCTGAGCTAGGGTGAGCTAAGATGAGCTCTTGCAAGTTGCCATTCAGGTGAGATGAGCTGAATGGAGCTAGGATGAGCTAACCCTAGTTCAGGTGAGTTGAATCCCAACTATGGTAAGCTAGATCAAGTTGAGTTCCAGTTGGTGAGAGCTTCTCCTTCACCAGTTTCTTTCCTGAGTGTTAGGATTCTAGGGATCTGGCAATCTGTATATCCCTAACACACAAAAACACATTGAAAATATAATAAAAGGTGAAATGCATGCCTAACCAAATTAATGCCTAAATGTCACCCAGAAAACCTATTTACGGATCAAAATCCTAAGAGCTAGGTTTGTTTTAATGCATAAGAATGATGATAAACTAGTGTTTATCAACATCACACCCCTATCATATCTTTTGCTAGTCCCTAGCAAAACTGCATACTATTTATTCGATAATTAGGTCAGATTTCTTAGGCAATAGTTATTTTTTTCAACACATAGAGATTTCATCAAGACTTAAACTATAGAGACACAACAGCGCCCAGGTGTCTGCCAAAATGCAGACCTCATCAAGCCCTTGCCATATTCAAAGAAGGATCTTTTTCTTCTTTTCTTCTTTTCTAATTTTATCTTTTATTTTTTTGGATTTTTGAGTTTAGGGTTTCGGAGCAGCTTTCTACGTTCACTCAACCCACCAAAGACTCGAACAGAACCCTAAGTTCTAACCATCTTTATGTTTGAAATGTGACAGACTCACTAATCGACAATTAGAATGGACTTCGAGTTTCTACGCACCCAGGTGACCTTGAAAAGAAATTCTGCCAAAAGGTGTATCTATTCGACTGATAGCTTTCTCCCTACTTTTATTTCTATGGGGTCAACACAAGGGTGTACCCAGTATATATCTCCTCGACTTATTCTACTTCTCTGCTTCTTCCTAACTGTTTTGGAATTATAGGTGCATTTCTTGAGCTAGGTTCTAGACAACCTACCAATGGGCTGTTGCCCACGATAACTTGCCAGTCATACTCATGCGGTGAAGTGTGGCTTATTTCATTTTTTATTTTTTTTTCTTTTTTTGTATATTTTTCTTTTTTTTTCTTTTTTTTGTTTCAAGTAGGTGGCTTCCCTGATCTAAGATTTACCTAAAGGCAATAGGAAAAGAATGGTCGTGTGACTGGGCTCTGAACAACCTACCAATGGGATATTACCCATGATAACTTGCCAGCCATACCACCATAGAAGTTTCATTAGCTACCCAATTTCTGTTAAAATGGTCGAAAAGCTAGTTAGTGCAAATAGTGTGTAGATGTTAGACTTAAAATCCCCACAAATCAGAGGATGAGTTGACAAGTCATGTACTTATCACCCCAACATTTTTAACCAATCAAAATTTGAATTTAGAATGGTAAGGACTCGATAAACAGGTCCACATTTTATTGAACACCCGAGCTGATTAAGCCCGAAGACCTGAAGGATCTAAGTGTTCAAGTCATGCAGTTTTATTCTCTAAGATTAAAAATTTTCTAAAGCCCAACTTCTCTTTCCTAATTCCATAATTATTTTTTTAATAAATAAAAGGAAAATAAAAAGAATCTATTGAGCTAACAAAATCATTCAGAGATGAATATCCACCCACCCATGCCTATTTAATGCAATGTCCTCTTTGTATTAAAAAGAAATGAAACTGAGTGGAGTAGAGTAGAAACCACCTGAATTGCGTGAATAACAGGTCGGCTCTGAGATGAAAACAAACTATATACGTGCTAAATTTAATGCCTTCAGATAGGCACACTATTCAAAAAAGAAAAAATAAGGAATTCACAAGTGCTGGTCAGAATTAGAATAAGAAAATTTAGCTTTGGACCTGCCAGGAGAATATGTCCACAGATGTGGACCAGATTATGGAGTAGACCCATACCCCATGCCTGAGTATATCTAAGGTTTTGGACAAAAATTATCCGAAACCTATGATCAACATGCAAGCAGGATCAAGCCTGCGATTTGTGAGGATGCAACCCAAAACCAGAAAGTCAGGTTACAGAGAAATCAGGCTCAAAAGGATAATCAATGAATGTGCGCTTGGGTTGGACATCCTCAGAACAAATGTCGTAAGGATCCTGGAAGAAGGTTGGTAGTTTTAAACAAATAGGCACCCTTAGACTCGATCTTCTAATTCCTCTGGAATTAGCTTCCCAAATCTTCATTTCCCAACTCCTATCTTCCATAATTAGAATTTTGAATTTCGGGACCTCCTGCATATTAATCACTCCATCTAAAATGTCCAAGCCTAAGATTTGTTGTGGAATCAGAATTGCCTTGGATCTAGTGATCTCAAAATTAAACTTGTTAGTAAACTTAATGGGGTGTGATTGAGGATCAGGGCTTGGAATTGAATCTCCATGCAATGAGGATTTGAATCCACCTTGCGAGCCCCAACAGGGTCAAATTCCTTAATTTTAAGGCCATCAAATGATTTATCAAATTCCTTAGGGTCAGTCATCTTACTAAAATTGTGTTTTGTAAATTCATGTGAGACTTCGCATAATGATTCTTCACCTTCAAAATCAAAAAATTCTAAATTTGCATTAATGTATGTCTCAAAATCATCAATCACTTTTTGTTCCATAGGAACATGTTTCCTCGTACCCCGGCTCAGGGATCTCAAGTAAGAAAATTGGTTCATCCATATTTGATTACTCTAGAACAACTTGATCAACCTTGGTCTTGTAAAACGTGTCCCACATTGAGCGAATTCTCACATTGGCTCTTCTGTCAGGGGTTCATCTTGGGAATCCTCCTAAGATTAGACTAGACCAATCACAATTCTCATCCTCAATTTCAATAACTTCCCAAGTAAAAACTCACCCTGGCCTTTATCCTTAACATCCTGAAGCCAATCCAACAAATATTTGTTAAGATCATCAATCATTTTAATCAGGGGCTCCAATTCTTCAGCGCAAGTTGTTGGCTGAGCTTCTAAAGATTGTATGGTATTCCTTAAGTTAGCCAACACCTTATCTTGGACCTGGTCAACCTGAACCAAATGGTTTCGTTCAGGGTTGGGTGGGTTTGAGTTCAGTGCAGGGGAGTCATTGAATCAAGGTTCTTGATACCCTCCCTGATAATAGGTCAGTTCAGGTTATCCATAAGGAGGTGATGACCTATAAGCAGTGTAATCTGAGGAAGGGTAAGGATCAGCATATCCTTCTTGATTGTAGGTCATATTAGGTTGTCCAAATGAGGGAGGTGATCTATAATCTATGTAGCTTAGAGAAGGATAAGAATCAAGATTACGGTGTCCAGGGTTAGACCCTGAACATGGAGGTGCAGAACTGTATCCCCAATTAGGATTATCCCAGCTAGAAGATGTATAGGAATAAGTCTGTTTGGAATAATAATCATTTTGGGAATAAGTAGTGGTTGGAGGGTAGGAGTGGAAGTGCGAATAGGATGTGGAATGATCCATGACAGACGGGAGGAATAAAGGTGCCCTGCAATATAAACAAACAAACCTGTCCTTAAGTGGGCTAGCCTAAAAACCTACAGACTCCCAGAGCCCATCTTGAGATAAAGAAATGATTTGATCTACATCTTTCTAGTCAATCCAACCAGTTAGAGGGAGGGGTTGGGGAGAAGGTTCTTCCTTTGGCTTACGCCTCCAATTCCTAGTGTAGCCCCCAACCGCAATCATTTGATTCTGCTCCCCTAGCTAGACATCAGATTGAATGGTAGAAGAGACTAACCGAAAATAATCTCAATCTGGGCTCCGAAGAGCGACTCCAATCCTTAAAGCCAATGCCTATTTTGTTTTAATTAGGGTTAGGTTTGAATGTGCTTTGGAATGTGATGGGCCTTTTTATCTGGGTTGTGCCTTTAATGATTGATTGATATGTGTGTGCGTGCACAACCAATGATTTTCAAGAAAGATTATTTTTTTTTGTTGTGGTGAATTTTAGGGTTTAAATCTTGCTTAGTAGCTTTTAGGATTCAACTTTAGGTGTATTCAATCAAGTTCAGTTGGCACACCAGGTTTTGAAAGCACAGGTGAAGATGCTTACCTTTAAAGCTTAAAAGAATGTGGAGTGCCTAGTAAATCCCTAAAAGTTGAAGCTATGTGGCAGCTACTTGATGAGTTGTTTTTAGTTGAAGTGGTGCGACCCAAACAATTCAAACAATTGGCCTGATGGACCACTTAATTAGGCACACAAGTGATTACCTAATTTGATTTCTACTCAATTATGCATTGGTGAGTGTACCAGTCCCAAAGATCAGGTTACCGATTTAGTATGAAGAATCAGAAGAGGTTATGTACTCTCTGAGATTTTTTTTAATTTTTCTTTATATGTGGAGGGTGAGGCGAGTGGAGGTGACAACCAAATAATGAAAACTAACCTTAGGGTTTATGAGAACTCCTAGGTTAATTAGAGTTTGTGTTATTAGGTGATGAAATGAAATCTAGTGGGTGGGGAGGTGGGGTTAAACTTATAAACCCTTCAACAACACTTTACTCCAATCTACTGCTTTTGCTTGCCTCATCAGAGAATCAATAATCACAATAAGAAATGAGAGAAGTGAGGTAAAAGAAAAGTAAGTTGGAAAAATGTGAAAAATCAAAGAGAGTCGCCTCCCCGGCAACAGTGCCAAAATGTTGAAGCGGAGAATCGTCGCAAATAGATTTGAGTTTGGAAAAACTCATCGTTGTAGTGCAATTTGAGAGAAAAATCGTCAACAGATAAATTTAACCGAAACTCAAAAGGAGTAGGTCGAACACAGGGAGGTAGACGTTTGATTAAAAACCACATTTATTTTATGTCATGAAGCAAACTAGCTTATCGAATTGAATCGAAACTAGCCATCTACTTAAAGAATAATGAATAGAAGAGAGATAGAATATTACAAATAAAGATAAAATAGAGATAGAACAAACATGGATTTCATAATCACAGAATGATGTCTATTACAACTAACAACTACAATAGAAAATAGGAAATCTTACAACTAGAAAGTGGTAAATCTATTCTAGAAAGCAGTAAAAAGGAGGAGAGAAGTTATCCTCCTCGACGGCTACTTGGAGGACGAGCGCGTTGATGGAGTGCCTGGATGAAGGTTGTGAGATGTGGGACGAAGGAGAACGACGACGGATGACGGAGGATGGGGTAGGGCGACATCGCAGCGGGATCCACTTCCTGAATGGCGATGAGAGGACCACCGTGAAATGCTCCATGAATGAGATGAGAAGGTGGAAAAATTATATTTTTAACTCTAGAGGAGCATCCTGGGTTTGAGACAAGCTTTTAGAGCCTTAGATGGGGTGAGAGAAGAGAGGAAGGTATAAAGAAAGTGTAAGGGTCGTAGGGCTATTTATAGGTGAAGAATGAAGGGGCAAATGGGTCATTTCATTCTTAATCATTAAATGCACAGGTTTTTAGTGACGAATTTATTCTTCACTAAAGCCTAAACGTGTGTAAAGGTCCCCCCCCCGCCCCTTCCTCTTCAGCACCTCAACGCATGCGCACGATCAAATGATCTCAGCCATCCGATCGTAGAATCGGATGGTCGAGAGATGGGTGCACCCACTTCCTCTTCAGTGTCTCAATGCAACGCATACGATCGTGCATGCATCTGGGCATGTGATTACACGTGCGTCTGCTCACGCATCTGATAACGCCATGTAGCACCCTTCGAAGCCACTCGATCGCCATCGCACGGACAAATTTCGCCTACACCTGTGCTTGCACTTGATTTGAGGCAAGGCGTGGCTCGAACTCATGCCTCCCCCTTTGCATGAAGGTGCACGACCACTATGTTGCATTCACGTTTGAGGCACGCAGGAGTTTTTTAGAGCACCCAACCATGGCCATTGGATGGTGATCCAACGACCGAAATCTAATTGCTGATTGAGGAGAGAAAGGGCAGCAGTGGGTCCCTTGGTCGGTTGGGTAGCTGGGATGGCACCATGTGGCGCCATCTTAGCTGTCCATCTTCTATATCTTGTAGATGGTGCAACGGATCTCGGATTAGATCGATTTTCACACCATTGGGCTATGATCGTCCATCCAAACCCATCCATGCAGCTGGATTCGTTGTCTGAAGAATAGATTTACAACACCTGGCACCTTGACCTCTGATCTTTCTCAAATTGCATCTGAAGCTATGGATGTCTGATCAAGGCGATCTTAAAGTTGAACTTCGATCGTCGCCCAGATCAGATCCGTACGGTTGGAACTTCAATCCGAGGTCTTGATAAGATATTGCCCTATTTCCTGACCACAAAATGTGAAAATTAACCTAAAATTTATACAACCTAATCTAAATGCATGATGATACATGTTATGCAATATTTATAATGTATGATGAAACTTAATGTCTAAGAACACATAAAAATAGATGATTTATGTGATATAAACGTGTTTACATCACCTACTCTCTCACACCTCACTCAACCCATGCCACATGGGCTTGGTCCCAGGTATCAGCGTACCCTATTGCTCGAATACCTACTTGATTGAAAGAGAAGTTGTGAATAGGAGAGAGCGAGAGAGGTTGAGGTTAAGGTGGGTTTTGCTTCAGAGAGATCCTAACACAGCGAAATTCGCGAAGTGCCCCCTGTAAATCCCTACTTGGAGGGGGTGAGATCAGCGTGACGTAATATAAAATGCAAAAATAAAAATGGAACAATCTCACAAAATAACAATCGCACAATGTACACAATGATTTTTAGGTGGAAACCCAAACCGGGTGAAAACCACCACCTAACCCTCTCGAGTTAGGATTTTCTGATCAACCAAGTTGATCAAATCCATTAACGTACTACTTAAACGAAGGTAGTGCAACCTCAATTACAACCATGCTATTTGTGCGAGGGTAGCGTACCTCAAGCCCTTTCTCTTCATGAGAAGGATTTTGTCTCACAACGGAGACGGGAATTCGCAAAGAGAATACCCAACCAAATAACAAAGTAAATTACAAATAGTGCTATAGAGCCAACAAAGATATTCTAAAACTAAGCTTCTATAGGAGTAAGGATGCTTCCCTTTGGTGGAAGTGCACCGACGACGCGGATGCATGAGCTAAGAAATGGCACAACGATGCTCTCGTGAACTATGGCGGGAGAGCGAGTGCACAGTAGGACGAAGCTCTTAAGTGAAGTGAGTACTTGTAGAGCTAGAGCTTCTTCTGTTGATCAATTTGACACAAGGATGTGGAAATGCTTGTACTTTGTGTGTCTTTGAGTGGCAAAGGTTCTCCTCTATTTATAGAAGCTCTAGGAAGGCTTCGGAAGGCTTCCATAGCCGTTGGGTGCAAGCTCCAAGAAAATCAGGCCAAAATCATGGTTAATCATTATACTGATAGGTTGTCAGACGTCTGATCCTGGCATCGGGCGTCTAGAAAACCAGTTTACGAAATCTGGGAACAAAGTCAGACGTCTAATTTTAGGCGAGTTTCCTTCCTGACTTGAATCAGATCTAAACAGGGTTCTAGCGAATTGTCATCAGACAACATACAGGACGTCTGGAGTGATGTCTGGACGTCTGAAAACCAACTTTTCTACAAGAATGGATTTCCAAGAGAGTGCAACGGCTATAAAATCACTAAGAAGAGATTTTGGGTCAGCCGAGGTAAAACGGTCATGTATCAAACATCTGGTGTTCTCTACAGACGTCTGATACGAGCCAACGGTAATTTCGTTCAGTGTTTACTAAGGCAGCCAACGGTCCACTAATTGGACATCTGGCAAAGGCATCAGACGTCTTCTAAGACGTCTAGACTAAGGTCTGGACGTCTAATTTCATCAGACAGAACTAACTAAGTCCAACCTAAACATAATCGGACGTCTGAGTCAACAGTCAAACGTCTTAAAAGTATTTATCAAACGTCTAATTTTCAGATTAGATGTCTGAAAAGGCTGCTTAAACCCTAGTTTGGTTTTCTATGTTCTTTACATAAAACCTAACTATCCTAGGTTTGTGCAAGTGTTCCTAGGACTACTATAAGGGTTCCTTGAGGCTCTTTAACATAAATCTAAGTAACAAAATAAAGAGAAACAAAAGAAACAAAAATACATAGAGTACAAGGAAAGGAAATCTATCCTATTCTTCATCTCCTTCCTTCATCAATCCATCACTCCTCACGAAGCTCCTCTATTCTCCGTCAAGCTCTTCCAATCCACCATGGATGAGAGCTCGAACTCCATCTAACCACGTCTCCATTTGCAATTAACCTGAAATCTATGACTTCAAGTGCAAATGTTAAATGACACGTGTTTTTTTATCATCAAAATAAACGATCGCGGTTCTCTAGCACCAACACCCCCCCTTTGTGAGTGAAGAGAAGGAAGAAGAAGAGAAATCAAAGCAGAAGAAGAAGAGAAGAAGAAGCAGCCAAAAGAGGAACATGCTTACGCACTGTAGCATCACAAAGAAGTGCACTATGCACTCATCATACATGGTATTTGGTTGATTGATATTATTGCATTATTTAAGTATAATTGTAATAGGGTAATTTGGTGAGTTAAATCACCATTTTATCCTAATCTTTTTGCACTATTAACATTTGCTCTGATATACATATCATTTGTGCTTGCAAATTTCATCACATATTCATATCTTGTGATAGAATTGCAATCTTGAGATTTATTTTGCTACTTGTTCCCAGTGAACAACCTTGGATTTTATTCAAGTATAAATTTTATTTGTTTTCGCGCTATTATAACCCATACTACAATGCAACGACTTCTAAAACATTGTTTCAATGAGTAGACAATATGCGAAAAGGAAATATGCTAAATGCAAAATATGGTAGTATAAAGCGAGTATGTATAGGGTGATGAAGAATGTGGATGGATGCGGAGTTTAACGCCTCCAGCTGGGCGAAAACTAAATCACACATCCTCGATAAGATAAATGACTTCGTTAGCCGGAGGAGGTTCCTAGGCCATAAATGGCTTGAGGTGCTGGCCATTTACCATAGAATCATGCCCAGATTTTGGGTCCATGATTTGGACCGCCCCATTGAGATAGGGGTGAATCACAATGAATGGGCGAGTCCACTTGGACTTGAGCTTCCTTGCAAAGAGTTTCAGTCATGAATCAAACAACCAAACCTACTGGTTGGGTGTGAATTCTTTCCTCCAGATGTGGTGGTCGTGAAAGGCCTTGGTCTTATCCTTGTATATTAATGTGTTCTTATAGGCCACTAACAGGATTTCTTCTAATTTGCTAAGTTGGAGCTTCCTTTCATGACCTCCCCAATCGAGTCAAGGTTACGTTTTCACACTACGCAAAAGGCGTGGTGTTCTAGCTCGACAGGAAGGTGACAGGCCTTACCAAATACCATGCGATATGGTGACATTCCGAGTGGGACCTTGTAGGCAGTCTGATATGCCTAAAGTGCATCAACTAATTTATCGGACCAGTCCTTCCTGTCCGGTCTAACTGTCTTTTGGAGAATCAGCTTCATTTGATGGTTAGACATTTCAGCCTGCCCATTGTTCTATGGAAGATACATGGTAGTTGTACAATGATGTACCCTATATATCTTTAGTAATGACCTATAGTGGGCATGGATGATGTGGCTACCCCCGTCGCTAATCAGAGCGTAGGGTGTTTCGAATCTTGCAAAGATGTCTTCCCGTACGAAAGCAATGACGGTCTTATGTTCAGCTTGACTCATCGGGATGGCTTCGACCCACTTTGAGACATAGTCAACAGTTAGTAGTATGTACTTGAAGTCATACAAATTCGGAAAAGGTCCCACAAAATTGATGCCCCAAACATCGAACACTTCTACAACCAATATCGGTTGGAGAGGCATCATGTCTCTCTTGATCATATAATCGACCGACTAGCATCGTTTACAGCACTGGGCGTACTCATGTGTATCTCTAAAAATAGTTGGCCATAAAAATCCCGACTGCAAAATTTTTGCAGTGGTTTTTCATCCTGAGAAATTACCACCACAAGTGTCACTATGCCAAAAAGATAACACACTAGGGATCTTAGAATCTGGGATGCATCTTCTAATAACCTGATCGGCTCCAATGCGGAAGAGTAATGGATAGTCACAGAGGTAGAATTTGGCCTCCATTATGAATTTGAGTTTCTGGTCCTTAGATAAATTCGTGGGAATCTTGCTTGCAACAAGATAGTTTTCGATATCCGCTTACCAGGGAAAATTAACAGAGTGAATTTCCAAAAGGGATCCATTCGAAAATTGATCTGAAACAAGATGGGAGTAAGGGATGTGGGTTGGGTCCAGTTTGGATAAGTGATCCTCCACAACATTTTATTTTCCGACTTTGTCGTGTATTTCAATATATAACTCTTGCAAGAGAAAGATCCATCTGATAAGATAGGGTTTAGCATCCTTCTTTGCCAACAAATGCTTGAGGGTGAAGTAGTCAGTAAAAATTATGACCTTGGACCCTAACAGGTATTATCGAAACTTGTCCAATCCAAATACTATTGTTAGCAGTTCTTTTCAGTGACAGTATAATTATGCTAAGCTTCATTCAGCATCTTGCTAGCATAGTATATGATGAAGGGTTGTTTCTCCTGATGTCGGCCTAAAACAGCTCCAACGATGAAATTAGAGGTGTCGCACATCATCTCAAAATCAAGAAACTAGTTGGGTGGTTGGAGATTTGGGGAATCAGAGACAACGCTTTGTAAAGTCTCAAAGGTGCTTAGACATGAGGTGTTAAACTTGAATGGGGTATCGGCTACAAGGAGATTCGTCAAAGGTCTCATGATTTTTGAGAAATCATGTATAGATCTTCGATAAAATCCAACATGACCCAAGAATGATCTTATCTGCTTGACTAAGCAAGGTCAGGGTAATTGTGATATGACTTCAGATTTAGCTCGGTCAACCTCAAGTCTATTGGCAGAGATCCTGTGCCCTAGTACAATGCCATCCCTCACCATAATATGGCTCCTCTCCCATGAGAGTACTAGGTTTACCTCAATACACCACTTTAAGATCTTGGTTAGGTTATCAATACAAGTCACGAAGTCATCTCCAAAGATAGAGAAGTCATCCATGAATACTTGCACATAGTCCCCAATCATGTCAGAGAAGATGGCCATCATACAATGTCGAAATGTCGCTGGTGCATTGCAAAGGCCAAAGGGCATCCACTTGAAGGTGAATGTTCCAAAGGAACATGCAAAAGTGGTCTTGTCTTGATCTTCTGGGTAGATCGCTACTTGGTTGTACCCGAAGTATCCATCCAAGAAGCAAAAGAAACTGCGTTCAGCTAACCACTCTAAGATCTGATCAGTGAATGGTAATGGAGGGTGATCCTTCTGGATAGTTGTGTTCAGTTTTCTGTAATCTATGAAAACCCACTATGATGTCACGGTGCAGGTCAAGATGGATTTGCCCTTGTAATTTTTTACAACAATGAGTCCTGCTTTCTTGGGCACTCTCTAGATCAAACTCATCCATTGGCTATTAAAGATCGGGTATATAATGCCTGCATCCAACCATTTGATGATCTCCTTCTTAACAACCTCTAGCATGTTCAGGTTCAGCCATCTTTGAGGTTGTCTCGAATGTTTCACCCCCTCATCTGTGTAAATGTGATGAGTGCAATACGTGGGGCTAATACTGTGGAGATCAGCAATACTCCACCCTATGGCAGCCCTCTGCTCTTATAGCATAGAAATCAGCTGGTGTTCTTATTCTTGGGTCAAGTTGGCATTGATAATGACTGGGTATGTCTCACTTTCGCCTAGGAACACATATTTAAGTGAGCCAGGTAAGGGCTTCAATTCAATCAGGGGTGGATAACACTCAGAAGTGAGGGTGGGAGATAGAATGGGAGGAGCATAATCAGAGGTGGAAGTCTGATGATCTGGATACATGTGAATTCCTAGTGATTCGCCACCTGTAAAGTGGTCGGTTGTGACTGTGTTAATGGAAAACCGGTCTGTTGTAGTCATGTCTTCTTGCGCCAATAGGGGCAATTCAGTACTTTGTGGATCAGGATAGCTAGAGTCAGGGATGCTGTGGTCAGATACACATCCCAAACAATCAGATCCTCGAGAAGATATGTGTAGTGCAGTAGTCTCAGTCCCGTGTGGATCGTGGTCCAAGAACCCTGACAGTGCAGGCGAATGAGACATTGGGTTGTCACAAATGAGCCCAATGTTACCACAGTGTTCCGATTGTTCGTCTTCACCATCCTCCTCGATACGATCACAATCGAAGTTCCTTGATTCCCTGAATATGTCAAGTCTACGTCAGTCATTACCTAGGGCTATCTCCATACACCCAGATGCACAATCAATGTTTGCTTGAGCTGTCGCCAAAAATGGGTGACCCAAAATAATTGGTGCATCACGGAGATTAGGAGGGACTTGCATATCCAGAATGAAAAAGTCTATGGGAAAGCATATTCTGTGGACTTTGATGATCACGTTCTCAACCACCCCTCTAGGTGTTTTCACTGATCTATTAGCTAACTGAATCATGACCAAGGTGGGCTTTAACTCCCCAAATGGAAATCGATCATACACAGCGGTGGGAGTCAGGTTAATGGATGAACCTAGATCTAAAAGGGTTCGATCAAATGGAGAATCTTGCAAGAAGCATGAAATAAGTGGGGTACGAAGGTCTTTCTTTCAACGGTAAGTCGGCTAGAATCACGGTGCTAGCCTCCTTCGACAATACCGCCTGATATCCTATTCTCGATTATCACTTCAGGGTATAGTAGTCCTTGAAGAACCTCACGACAATAGAGATGTGATCAATGGCTCATGGAGATGGACCTGAATATGTGCTTCCTTGAACATCAATTTCAGGTCCTCAGAATTCCACGTATCCTTTTTTTGCATTACATTTCGTGTCAGAGCCTCAGGAAAAGGAACGGGAATCTCAGGGTCAAGTGGCCTCTTGCCCTTATCTACCATAGGTGGCTCATGAGATGGAGTCAAACCATCTTGCGGTAAAGGGCATGAAAAATCAGGACCCGCCTGCCTAAATGGTGGGTTGTGTGTCTTTTTTCCGCTCCTCAATGAAACAGCATTTGCATCAGCTTGCTGTCCATGAGGTAGTGGAGGAGCGGAAGGGGTAGAGTATGTGGTGTTCTACATCAAAGGCGGTTGGCCTTGAGCATAACCAGGTGGTGTAGGAGGTGCCTATAATATGGTGTGGGCCTGTCCCTGTGATGCCTGAAACCTAGGCGGGCACCCTGGTTCTACACATATCGCAGGTTCGGGACAGGTTGGGAGGGCAAGGCTCCCTGGATCCTATGCTCCTGCAATAGCTGGTTCTGCATGTTCTGTATAATCTGTATTTGGTCGGCCATTACCTTCATGATCTGCAAGCTATCTTGTGTAGATTTCGCATTGATTCTTGCAGCTCCTCTTTCAGTGCCTCCAAATCGGCTCACTTTGGAGCGTGACTGGTAGCTTGATGCAGTGGCTGATAAACAAAGCATGATTACTACTGCTGAGATGGGAATGGCTGCTGCCTAGGATATGTGTTTTGTGCATTCCCGTACTGTCTAGTCTGGTAGTGTGGATCTTGATGTTGTCTCTGTGAGTTACCTGACTAGAAGAAGTTCGGATGTTGGCGCCAACCAAGGTTATATGTCTCTGAGTACGGTTTATTATGCCCGTGTCCGTGAATAGCGTTGATGTCTTCATAGGCTAATGATGTCTGAGGCGTATATTCATCAAGGGAATACACATCATTGTGTGGTGCGTAACCCCGATCATATGGTGCCAGATCGAGGTTGTTTGCAGGATCTCGGTCTGCAGGGTCCCATGAATATGGAGGAGGTGCATCTCGAGTGAGCAGATTAACTCGAATAGGAGGGGCTCGGGGTTCATAGGAGGGTCTCATAGAAGAAGAATTTCCAACTAGATCCTATTGACCTTGAGCTATGTCATCGAGCTTCTTTCCGAGCAAATCCACCTTTCCTAGCTACTTGGCGATAATTTCCATATCGGCTCAAACAGACTCTACTTGAGCCTCATGGACACTAACTTGCTACTGTCCCTATTGCTATAATTGGTTCATTGACGTGGCTTTCGTTAAATTCTCCACTAAAGACTCAAATAGCTCAAATGTGCTATTTCATCTTTCGTGAGGAAATTCCTACCATTGGATGGATCGGCAAAATACTGGTGTGTGTCATCCAACCCATGGTAAATAATCTTATCTAAGTGCCATTTGGGCACACCATGGTGTGGCCATTTTCTCAAAAGATTATGAAATCGATCCCAGGTGTCATGCAACTTCTCCTCAGGTCTGTGGGAGAAAGTTGTCATCGCTCACCTCATCACATTTGTACGATCTATCGGGAAGAACTTCTGCAGGAATTCACATCATAATTCTAACCATGTTCCAATCAGCTTCCTGATGGTCTTGAACCAATATGAAGCTTTATCCATGAGGGAGAACGAGAAAAGCTTCATCAGAACAATTGCAAGATACACGTCTCTGGGATGAGCCGTTTTCGTGATTCGACTTAGATCCTCTAGATGTTGGAATGGATCCTCGCTCAAGTTTCCATAAAAGTAATTCTGGATCAACCCAATTAGATTAGGTTTGAGCTCAAATGTGTCTCCGCCTGCGGGAAACTGGACTAGAGGTGCGACAATTGGCGCTGCCGGATCGTAGATATCCAGAAGTTGTTCTCCTCATGGTGGATGCTACGTTTTGTCCAAAGTATTCAGCATATGGTCTATATTCAATTTCTGTTGTTCCTCAGCTTCAACAACCCAGGCTTCTAGATGAGCATTGGGTCCAAATTTGCAAGATCTTTACCAGGTCAGAGTCTAGGGTTAGCCATCTCAGCTAAGAAGATAGAAGAAGAAGTTTGGGGAGAAGATGGTCTAAGTGAAGTGACTCACCTCCTTGGCAGTGGTTCCCAAGGTCCAACCAGATGAGGTCTCAGTGACCTCCTTCCTCGAATACACCAACCAACCCTCGGGTTGGTGTAGCCATCCAGACAAGGCTAAGGCTCTGTCAATCAGATGGTCCTTATGATCAGATGATCGAATTTGTTGAGAACTGGCTAAAAGCGGCTCCTACCTCTCAAGCTAACCCAACCAATCTGGTTACAAGTCGACTAAGGGGAAGGTTCTTCCTTCGACTTGTAGCCCCAGTTCCGTTGACCCTTGAGCCATGGTCGTTTGACACTGCCCCACAGACTTAGTAACCAGGTTTGGCTAGAGAGGTTGAAAACACCCAATAGTATGACAACGAATTCAGGATGATTTTATTTTTTTAAATTTATTTTAACCTTTTTTTTTCTTCACTTGGGTTTAGGGTGAGTGGCCCACAAGGTGACCAGGCTCACTAGCTAAACACTAGACTTACCTAAGGCTAGGTTAGCTCAAGTGTTCTCTCTAGAAATTTGGCCCTAAGGGTTAAGCCTAGGGTTCATACAAATTCTATGTGTTCAGTAGGCCACAAGAATCAAACAAATTCTCTGAATACAAATGAAATCCAAATATAGTGAAATTTGACAAGAATATTTATTTTTCAATTATCTTTTCATAGAATATTTTTTTGTAATTTTTACTATTTCAACCTAATTTATAGAGATTTTTAAATGTCAGGGCATCAGATCTTGAATTTTGACCCCTGGTCATTTTTTTTCTTTGAAATAGTATCAAATGATTTTCAAAAATTTAGGAAAAAATATGGAAATTAAAGATAATGAGATTATCTTTCAAACCCCACAAAGTTTTTGTCAAAACAGATTTGTGGATTGTGCGAAATTGATTTTTGAAATTTGAAAAAATTTCAAATTTGGGTTAGTTTGACACCCTTGTATTTCACGAATTTTTAAAAATTTTGTACCTTGAATTCATCATATAAATGGTGCGGTTTGAAAGATGGTTTGAAAATGAAGTACTTGCCTAAATTTCAAAATATTTCGGTCACTAATTATCTGTCAAATGAATTTTTAAATCAGAAATTGAAGTTTCGCCGAATTTTAGTAGGTGGTGGAAGAGCTTTTAATAGTGGTTTGAAATTCAAATCACTTTCCACCAAAAATGAATTTTTTTATTTTTTTTCTAAATTTTTTTTTTCATAAATTTTCAAATCTTTTTGGTGGGAAAAACTTTTTCAAATTTTTTCTCTCTTTTTTTTTTCAAACAAACTAACCAAAGATTCAAATAAAAACCAAATCTAACAACCAAAAGATTTTTTTTTCAAAATAAGTATATTTTTCTTTTCAGAAAGAAATTTCTAGCAAAAAGTAAATATAACCTAAGGTTCAAACAAAAATCCTAGGGTAAGAGATGTGCACTTGGCAGTTTTTTTCTCCGTGCTCGATGTGTGCATAGATCCCATTTTTCCTGATTTCCTTCACATCCAGAAACAAGCAGAGGCTGATTTGTCACTAAAAGTCCTAAGATCGAAAATCAATTGTGTTGCCTCCCTGGCAACGATGCCATTTGACAGAAGGAGGATGTCGTAAGTTTGAAAATACGACTTCCATTTTTGGTAGTATAGTTGCGAAATTCATTATTCAAAAATAACTTCTAAAATAACGAGACTTAGAGTCCCGGTCGTTAGTCTTTGGGAGGCATTATGGAATTGCAAAATGAACTTGATCTCTTTTCCTCTTAACTTGCTTAAAATCGCACACTGATTTTTGATCTTTGGATCATTGTTTTGCCAGTTGCATTATTAACCCTAACTACGTGCGCATGTGTTGAGTAGATGACAAATGTGAAAGTGTGAGTTTTACTATGCACGATCCTAGTTATGTGGTGGTTGTTTACGGAAAATGCGTTAATAGTTATATCCTCAACATCCTCAGGTACCAACATGCTAGTTGCAACAAATGCCAATTAAAAGCATGCAACTTTAATCACACAAAAATATTGCAAATAGACTCATGGTGATTTTCACACATAGATATTTATATATATATATATAAATATTTTCATTGATTGCATCGGGGGTACAGAGCAGAACTAGTGGATCGTTTGTAGAGGAATGCTTGAAAACATAAACTACTTGCTAGCAGAAAATGACTGCATACATGAGTCTATGGAGGGGATTATGCATGCATCATTGGGGGAGAATATGGAGCTACAATACTAAGTAGTAATAAAGCAGTAAATCTATGAAGAACTATCTACTTAGCTAGCAGAAATAAGGGCATTCAAAGGTGGGCTCCGATGGCCTTTGAGTTGGTTGAGAGGAGAAAGAGGGGCAGCCAAGGGTGCTTAGGCCGGCCCTTGGAGAGGTGAGAAGGAGGTGATCCAAGCTTGGCGTGGAGGTGGTGGAGTCATGGTGGAGCTCATGGAGATGGAGGTATACTAAGGTGGTGATGATGGAAGGTGGAATGGAGCCAAGATTGAACGTAGCATGGATGGGTGCAAATGGACACCCATTAGATCTTTTTATAGACTTAAGGGAAGCTCTCTAGAGAATTATGGAAATCTGTAGAGAGGGCCTATGGTGGGATCTCATGAGAGAGGGAGAGAGAGGGTGGAGTGGTTCTTTTAGATCCACAAAATGTAGATCTCAAAGAAGACCCTTCCTTGGTTGTGTCAAATAGCAACCAAGGGTGGCACCCAAGTGGAGAGAGTTCTAGAGAACTCTAGTGAGTGTGTGGGTGAGTGAATGGGTGTGTGTGTGTGTGTGTGTGTGTGTGTGGTCGTGCCCTAGGTGTTTATGTGAGCTAAGTTAGGTCCTAATAGGTTTAGGTTAGGGTAGGTCTCAAATTAGGGTTGCAAACCCTAATTTGCTAAGGAGAAAATGCAATGAAACTTAACACAAGTTTAATTGAATGAGTGTTAACCTAACTGAGATTGGAATAACTCTGTTAGGTTGGGCTTAGGTCAATTGGACTCTCACTGAGTCCAATTGGACTTGTGTCGGTTGAGATCTGAGCCTAATTGGACCCTATAAGTCTAATTGACTAGGCATTGGTAATTGAGTATGATCTAAGACAATTGGGCTTAGTGAGAACCTAATTTGGTTCTTAGGAGGTCTAGAGGTGGTGTACTAGGGTTAGGGTACCTTAATTTAGGTACCCAAGGAGTTGGAATTGGGTTTAGGGACCTAGGAACTCAAAATCTAAGCTTGAATTCCAATATAGGAATTGGAGAGTAGTTCTAGATGCCCAATAAAGGTATCAGACGACTTATACTCAAAATTCAGAAGTCTAGACTTCTTGTTTAGGCATCCAATCAGAGTTAGGAGGGATTTAGGGTTCTATTTTGGGTATTCTACAGAAATTAGACATTTGACCAAGTGTCTAGACATCCAATAACACTGCAGACTTGGGTTTGTCGTGTGCGGGTTGTGATTAAGGGTCCTGGAAGTCCAATAACTTATCTGCATGTCCAGATAAGGGCTGGATTAGGGTTTTGAGGCTTTTTAGGCTACGATGACGTAATGTAATGGTGGCTAAGGCTTGGGAAGGCTTCTTGGGCTATCCTAGGGCTAGGATTGAACCTAAGTTCTTCATAATTTAACTGCTTTACTTCTGCTTAATAGAATAGCATATCTCAACCCTTTACATTACTTCTCTACTACATTTTATTCTAATCTTCTGCACCAACTATGATGCAGCACTAGCTTCAGGTCTAGCTCCAGATCCAGCTCCCGAGCTTCTTGTTACCTGCAATTTATATAATGCACTTAATTAGTTCCTTATATCATTATTTCATGCATAGCCAAAGGAAAATAGTAAGGATGCAAATAATGCATATGTATGCATGAATTACACTAGCTTATGCTAAGTTCTAGCCTAATTTAGGTCAATTAAGACCTATGATTGTTGCTCAATCACCCAACACACCAAACTTCAAGAGAATATCTCTCTCAAATCAACACCAAATCCCTCCAAATTTGGAGGGAATGGTGTCCTAACCATTGATGGGGAATCCATTGAACTTGATTGCAAGCCCTAATTAAAACTAAGAGGCCAGGTGATGATGTGTACATAACAATGGTTGTATAACAATGAATGATTATTGTTATGATCATGTCGTTGTAGTATAGGGTGTATAATATAACATTAAGAATGTCGTATAGTGGTGAGTATGGGTGAGTACCAGTCATTACAACCATTATTATCATTTGCTTATTTATCTAATTTTTACTGGTTTTGTTCCAGGTCGTTCACTGGGAGGCAATTTATTGAATTTAATTCGGTCACTCTTTGATCTCAAAATTATCCTCTAATTCCAAAAAGAAACTTTACATCTTATTAAAGAATGAATGAATGTGTGTTTTATTTACCTAATTACTAAGAAATGCTTGCAAAAATACTAACTATGAACAAGCATCAAACAATCTATTATTATACTCTAAACTATGTATTTACAAGTTATCTTATTAGTACTAACATAATAGTACATAATACATTAGAATGCAATGGTGTAGAAACTTAACTTATTAGTCTATTATGTATAGTAACATATACAGCAGTTTCAGTGACAGATATAAGTGTCGCAAAATCTCAGAAAACACTATATACAACCTAAAAGGCAAAACTGAGGTCTTTAGCGACGTTTATAGTGCCACTTTATTCTGTTAGTAATTATATAGATTTACTTATACGTATGTATATTACTTATTCTACTACTATATGTATAGTAAGTCTTTCTGTTCTTGTTATCTCTTGTGTTATCTCTTTTTCTTCTCTTTGTGTTAACTTAACTCGTCTGTTCTTTTCTTCTGTCTTAAGATACTTCAGAGGCTGCGGTGGGGAGGGGGTTAGGCTAATGTCATTAGTTTAAAACGTGCTTAGTTTGTGGGCGTGCTTTCCGAGGGATACACAGCACCCTTAGGGTGGGACCAGACCTCTACTAAGCGCGCCCTAATCTCAGATTAGGTGGCTTAATTACGTTTTCATATCAGCGCAAGGCCTCAGCCCAACGCCACATGCTCACACACTCGGGCCCCCGGCCCCAAACACACATTTATCGCAAATCAGACAGAGTAGTCAGACCAGAGTTCAATGGGTAATCGGGTCGCATAAGACGATCGCGTTTCGGGCGCCCAGCGCCATGATGACTGCCTAACCTATAGCATAATCAACTTATATGGCACTACATCTGACTTGCAGCACACGATGTGGCGCTATTCCAGCGCCACATTGTGCGTTGGAAGTCAGCCGCAACTGCTTCTGGGCACATTTTTGGTCCTCGATTTGGGGGCCATAAATTATTAAAAGAAATAAAATAAAATATGGTAAATAAAATATTTACATAATACTACATAGTTGATTTATTAATTTTGAATTTTAAATATATTTACTATACAAATAAATTCGTTAAACTATGCTGATTATACAGGTGGATTTAGGTGATTAAATAGTTAATTACTTATAAAATAATTAGTAAATGGTCTAATTGACCTTAAACAGTTTCAATTTACATACTTAAGTATTTAATACATATTTTTATTGTATTTTTACGAATTTATTTATGTTTTATTTAGGCTAAAATAGCAATTCTGTGTAGTTTATAATTAAAACTAAGTTACAGTAAGCTGTACTAGGTATAAATACACTTTAATTAGCTTAAATTACTTACTATATATATTATCCTAATTTTATAGATTTATTTAATTTAATTATAGCTCTAAATTATTAATTTAGCTAAGTTACTCTATAATTTAGCTATTAAATATGTAAATAGGGATCTGTTTATATATATATACATTATTAAGTAGATACATACATAATAGTTTAGTATATATACATATATTTACATAGATTACATATGTATATGGATTTATGTACAGGTTTTATACATATTTACAGTATAACTATGTATCTTACATAATTAGGCTATATGTTATAGTTATAATACTATGGATAGGTATATTTACAGTTTTAAAATAAGTATGTATAATTAGGTTTTAGTAGGAAGTTAGGAAATGAGGGAAGAAGTGTTAATTAAGTTTTGATTTCAATTTAAACAGCAGCTAAGCTACTGTCAGAGAAGATGGAGAGGGATGAGAAGGTGTGCTGTTCAGGGTGTTTTGTTTAGCATCAGCAGTGGCTTAAGCCACTGTCAAATGGGCTAGCTGCTGCTGCAGTTAGTCCACTTGAAGAGAGGGATGTATTCAACAGATGAGAGGAAAATTTAGAGAAGAAGGGAGTTTAGAGAAGAGGGGAATGTAGCTGCTAGATGCAGCATGTTGCTGTGTAACTGGGAGTAAGATAAAATTCAAAACAAACTAAACATTAAAGAGTTGAAATCCAAATATGATAGGGGTTTAAATCCCACGAAAATCTCATAAGAATTCAGTTCAAATACCCAACAAGAAAAAGCCCTTATCAAAAGCATCATTTCTGATCAAAACAACAAATGGTATTGAGTTAGCTCTTCCTAATGCTATAGACAGCATGAAGGAGAACTTAACTCAATCAATTAAAACCAAAAAACATACAATCCCAGTTTCTTGCAACCTTAAGGAGTATGGAGAACTCCTTAGGTTAGGAAATCACCATACAAAAATAATCATCAAAACAGGTGGTGTATGACAGTTCTGAAATGGCAAAACAGACTAAGAATGCATTAAAGGAATTTATAAAAGCTTGCGAATGCATTCAGATCAAGGTAGAAACAGATTCATTAAAGGCTCTTCTGAGTTGTTCTCTGTCACCAGAGAACTTCTCAGAGTCCTTGCCCACAAGGAAAAACCAAAATCCCTTCAATTTGTCAGATCTGTCAAGGAAATCCAGAAAGCAAAATTCTTTAAAATCCATGTTAAAGTGAATCTGACAAACTGAGGCAATCAATCTAAAATAAAAGGGGCTTTTGTGAACACAAATGGGGTGAGTGAGAAGCCCCAAATGGTGCTTGTGACGCCAATTTCAGATCTGAGGCAGTACACCATCAGATCTGAAATTTGATCCGGATGTGTGGGTGAATGATGAAAAATTCGTTGTTAAAAGGAAAATAAGAATCAGAATTTTGATGATGGAAAAACAAAACATGAAGAGGGAGATAAATTGAACAATGAATAGATGATTCTTCCCCTCTGATCTGGACTGATCAGAGGAGGTGAGGGAGGGGATCTAATACTAATTCTACTCCTAAGACTAATCTAACTACAGCTAACATTAAACACTAACAATTAAAACTAAATCTATTCTAAACTACTGCAAACTAAATCTAACACTACTTGTGCAGAATTAAAAACCTAAACTAAAAGGAAGAATGGGACCTATGGGTCCTTAGCCGGCAGCTAAGGAGGAAGAAAGGAGGAAGGTGACTCCAACGGAGGGAAGAGTTTGCTAGTGAGACTCCAGGGTCGTCCTCAGGTGCTACGAGGTCCTTAGCGACGAGGAGGGTCGAGAGCAGGCGATGATTCCACAGCCGGTGGCTGTGAAATCAGGGTCTAGATGAGGAGGAGAGATTGGAGTGGACGAACTGATCGCTAAGAGATGTAGGAGGGAGCGATCCCTTGCGCACGACACCACTGAGGTGCTTAAGTAGCAGCTCAGTGATTGGAATCACCGCAAGGGTGAGGTTAATCAAAATTAAGCCGGCGGTGAGGATGAGATGGGTAGAGCGCGCGGCGAGTCAAGAGAGAGATCTGACCGTCAAATGAGATCTGGGAAGAGAGGTGAACGCACGCACCGAATCGCGCGAAGGTTCCATTTGATTCCAGCCGCAGATCGAGATCAAAAGTGCGATGGATGGTCGAGAATGGCTGTGTTCTTTGCGTGCTACAGTGCGCGTGAAGAACACAGGCTTCTCTCTGAAATGAGGGAAAGATTGCAGGAAGACCCTTGAACGAAGGGGTAGAAGAATAGCGTGCAGGTCCAAAAGTGAAAAGAACTATAACTGGAAGGGCCTTGCAGTCATACAGAAGGGTCCCTGCGGCTTGCAAAAAGGTCCAAGAAGGAGTTTTGAAGGGTAGAAATGTAATGCATGAAGGACTTAATTGTAATCTATTTATTTCTAAGCCTAAATGATGTCCAATTACTTTCAAATTTTTACATGTGCTTAATTGAACATTTAAGACATTGATTTTACTTCTGATTTGTCTTTTCAAACTTGTTTATGTGTTCAATTGATGCATGGATCATCATTTGTTCTTTAGTTTTCAGAATATCTCATTTTTGTGACCTAATTAGGAGGTTTTAACACACATTAAAAGTTTTAGGTCTTTTCTTTAATTCCCACACTTAACCCTTTTTATATGTTAATTTGATATTGTTTTGTTTAGTGTCTAGCTTAATTTCGGCCTTTTAGCCATGATGAGTAGCCACTCATCACCAGGTGACATCAAGAAAATTATGGGATTTTGTTTTCCTAATTCGTGACCAACTGCACAAATTTCTCCAATTAGAGCTCACAATTAAGCTTTATATAAGCTCTACGTTGCTCGCAGGGTCAGATCAGCCAAGAATCGATCAGAATCTCTTCCTCCTCCTCTTCGACAACCGTCTTCTTCTCCTCCGGCGACCTCCTCCACCTCCCTCCTCTGGCTGACCAACCACCAAATTGAAAGGCCAGACTTCTTCCACTCTTCGTCGCTCATCTTATCGGCTAAAGCATGGGCATTTCCTACGTCTTCTTCATCGTCATTTCCCTCATCATTGATATCCATCTTTCCGACTAATGCTGGATGCATCTCGCTCTCATTCTCTTTCCTAAGCCCCCTAACCTCTCCCTCTCCCTCTCTAGGCTCTCGCTACACCATTAGAGTTAGGATTCATGCATCGCCTCACCCTCTCCCATTATGCCTTCTCCATGGCCAGTGAAGTTCCAGCGAGCGTCGCACAACCACAACACACACCAACCTACATGCTACCACCACCAAAACATTCCTCGCCCCTAACCAACCAAAACCCCTCTACCTATTTGGACTTTCATTAACTCAACACCTTTGACGACACCCACATTTTTGCTACCTCTGCCATCACCATCCAACCAACCTATGCGCTCACAACCAAATCAACAACGTTGCCACCTTCAGTACCTCACAGCAAAACTTTTGAGCTCTTAAAGTGGGGCTTCTAGCCCATATTCTTGTTTTCAGGTACCTTAGATGGAGCTGCTGTAACCTCCGCTTTCCTTCATCATCAACTACCATCGTTTGTACATATTAGCACCTAAATCCACCTCTTGGAGTAGCACAACACATCCATGATACTTCTTAGGGCTTCAATTGGCCAAGTTACAGTAGGAGGATATCCAAATCACTCAGCCAATGCATGCAACTACACAAATAAGATAGTAGCACAAGTGTGCCACATAAGAAGCTACTGAAAAGACTTTTGAATAATATAGTTTTTGCTTCCTCTACTCGTTGCCTTAATTAACCCCAGGGTGAGGTCCCACGCATGCCTTGCGCACCCTAGGCCACCACGCACACTAGCAGGCCTGGACCGGGATCCGATTACCCAGACCCATTTACCCGGTTAGCCCTAACCCAATCTAATGAGAGAGAGAAAGTGGGAATTTCTCAGAGGATTGAGGGGTTTTGCACTATTAAACCTTGGGTTCTATGCCAAACACTTAGGCAAATTTAGGTGATCTATACTGGATAATTAAGGCGTCTGAGCCTTGTTCTTGACGTCTAATCTGAGGGAAATTGGTTCTGACTTGGCTTGAGTATTATTGAAAATTTGAGATTGGGATTTGTACTTAATTGTTAGGGATATTTGGCAGTTTCAACCACCAGTTTTATCTGATGATAACATCATCATGAGCCATAAGTAGCTTTAATTAATCAGAATCAAGTGACAAATGCTCCTACATAGTCGCTTAAAAATCATAATTCCATTTAGATCCATTCTAAAGGAAGAGCACTAAATGAAGGTTAATTCTATAGTTTTAACATCACATCATGGGGATTCCCAGGGGTCTATCTAAGGTCTAATGAGCATAAAGTCTAATAAGAGGGTCCACATAGACAAAAATAGGGTTCCATGCATTTCGAGAACTAATATAGCACCCAAAATCCTAATTTCAGACCTGGTTAAATTACAGAGGTTCTGGTCAGGATAAAAATCATATAAATCTCCTAAAATTCATATAAAAATATTCCTTGAGATTTTGTACACTTGATTTGACCATTGGAACCTATTTTGACCTTAAATAGAGTTACATATAGAGTTTTTCCCTAATTTTGGTTTTTACGTAGATTGGCTAGTTAAACATGGTCAAAACATAAATCCAACTTTACCATTAGATTCCTTGGGTCTAAATTACCTTTGTACCAAAATTTGGGCCCAATCGGAGTCCATCTTGACCTAGTTTGCATTTTAGTTCAATCAGACTCTTTCTCTCTCAATTAGCCCCTTAGCTTTTGAAATCCTTGCAGATTGGTCCCTAATTCTTTGTCTTCTTTATAAATCTACCTCTTCCACCATTGGAGGTCAACCGACCTCCAGGAAACCTTTGACCAATTCTAAACCCATTCAAATCATCATCAACTCCCACCAAATTTGGTGGTATTGATGTTCACACTGTGGAGAATACATTGGGACAGATCTTGGCTCTTGATTTGCCTCAGGAAGCTTATGTGTACGAAAGAGATTCATGAGTTTTTCTTGACTCCTAATGAAGCTGATTTGGCTTGTTTCCTTCTTAGAACTTGCTCCGAAGCTTTATAAAAGCTTCCTCATTGCAAAGCCAAATTCCTTAGCTTGGTTTTGGCCACAATTCTTCATCAACTCTCTCTCTTCGGCCACCTCCATCGTAGCTCCGCTGATCCCCTCTCTCTAGCCTCTTCGTTTGCTGTCACATACCATAGGCAGCAGGTTTTTCTTCCTTATCTTCCTCTTCTCCTCGCCAACCACAGCAGGGTTGCTCAACCCTCTTCGTCGTCGCCGCTCCATCACTGGAGGATTCACCCTTTTCGGTGTCGACAATCACACCGGCGTGCACTCCTACCCCTCTCATCCTTAATTTAGGTTCATTCTCTCCCTTTCTCACCATAGCCTATGAGTCTCACCTTACTTCCTTATTTCGACCACCATTCGCCAGCCTCCCCCTTCATCTTCTCCAATGCTGGTCGTGCCTCCAGGGAGACCGTGCGACAGCTTCATGCCACCAAACAACATGCCACTGATTGCACAACAAAAATACACCAACAAATATGCCATCTTATGTTATTTCCTAGCACTGCCATTGCATATTAGGTATCTATAGTTGCATTTGTAAAATTGACACCTGCATGCATTTATTTGTGAGGGGAGGAGAGTGAATAATTGGCCAAGTAAATAACATCTTCTTCATGTGCTGCCTCGCAATTTCACCATCCTCATTTTTTTTATTTTGCCTTGAATTTCTTCTCCCTAGCGTGGCTCAGGGCATTGGCTGGCTTCTCTTCGTGCCATTCCTCTGCCTGCAGCAAGGTGGAACTTGTTCTGCCAGAGCATGGCTATGGTAGGCTTCTTCTTTAAAAAGCCATGCCTTCTTCCTTGTGAAGGGGGGCTGGAACAGAGAACACACAACATAGCAGCCACCTTCGTCCAGGCCATCTTCCTCCCCTCTCCCCTCTATACGCAGCAGCTCTTCCAATTGAAGAGATACACTGCGGGTAGGAGTAGGCTCACAATGGTTCCACGATCACCACTGTGAGTTCCACCACCGCCTAGCTCATCCAAGAGCAGGTGGGCATAGTGGGTTCACTCCCAGTTTCCACCGCTCAACACCTTCCCGCCATTGCCGAAGATCCAAGTTTTGAAGCTCAGCAGCAGCAGCAGCAGCCCCGCGCGGATGCAAGCAATCGGCTGCAAGCTCCTTCCGCTGTGCAGGCGCCTTCAAGCGCACCCGCGCACGCAGAACCTGCCGCAGTTGGTTGTCCAAGCCGTGTGGCACTGTAGCTACTGTTCACGCGTTTCTACGCGACACTGTTGCTACAGTGCGGTGACTAGAGAGTTTCTCAGTTATTCTGTCACCATGCACTCTCTCTCCTCACCGCTACCGCCTCCATCCAGTCGCTGCGTCAGTGCTAGCACCTGCGCCTGCGTCTGCAGCCACACCCGCTCCAGCGCCTGCGCCCATGCCTGCTTCTTCTCCCACATCCACCCCAGCCCGCAGCGCAGTGCGCTGCGCTGCGCTATGTAGTGCGCTGCGTTGCCCCATCTCTCTCACACTTCCACTCTAGCGCCCGCGAGCAGCCCATGTGCACCTGCGCCTGCGCGCGTGCGCACGCCACCAGACGACGCCTGCAACTGCCAGACGTCCTAACTCAGCGCTCTCTCCCTCGCACACTCTTTGGCAGACACTCCCTCACCCTTACACACACACACACTCATACACACACGCACTTGTACACTCACACACTCACTTGTACACCCTTATTCATACTTATACATATATATTTATATATTTGTATATATATTGACAGAAAGCCATTTTTGTGCATTTGAAAGTCGTCAAAAATCATAGTATAGTCGTGCAAAAACGTTCGTCAAAGATTTGATTTTTAAAGATAACGAGACTTCAGTCCCGATCGTTCGTCTCTGGGAGGCGTTGTTTTTGTTTTTGAAATCGATCTTAAAGCCGCTCTACTTTATTTAAACGACATGCTTGTGCGTAATATATAGGCGGTTAAAGAGCAGGCACTTAAATCACGCAAATGTGATAATCATTTAGCTCAAGGTGATTTCAAACACATAAGAGATATATATATATATATAAAATGAAATTTCATTCATCGTGGGAGAGTTGTTGCACAAGGAAATCTAGAGGAAAGCTTATACATGAATGCTTAAAATTAAATCTAACTACCAGAAAATGATTGCATACAAGAATCAGCGGGGGGATTTCGCATGCATCATTGGGGGAGAAGTAAGAGTACTCTACTAAGCAGTAAATGAAAGCAATAAAAATTATGAAGAGCATGATCTAGAGCTAAAAGAATAGAGGGCATTCAGGGGTGGTCCCCGATGGCCTTGGAGTGGTCGAGAGGAGAATGAGGGGCGGCCAATGTAGCTTAGGCCGACCCTTGGAGAGAGGTAGGGTTGATCCAGCATCCCGGCATGGTGTCCTCCATGGTGGTGGTAGTGAGCTCATGGAGGTGGAGTGAGTGGATAAGTGGAGGTGGCATGAATGGCACCAATGGAGAGCAATTGCCAAGGGAGTGAATGGGTGCAAATGGCCACCCATGGGGTCTTTTTATAGACCCAATGGAAGCTCTCTAGAGAATTATGGAATTCTCTAGTAGGCCTATGGTGGGAGCTCGTGGGAGAGTGAGAGAGAGAGGGTGGATGGTGGTTTTTAGATACACCAAATGTGGATCTAAAAATTGAATGGCTCTTGGTTGCTATTTTTGGCAACCAAGGCAACCACACATGGTAGAGAGTTCTAGAGAACTCTAGGCTAGATATTTTCGTGTGGATGGTGTGTGTGGGTGTGTGTGGGTCGAAACTTAGGTGGCTAGGTTGATTAGGTTGGGTTCTATTGGGTTTAGGTCAAGGTAGGTCTCAAATTAGGGTTATAAACCCTAATTCACTAAGGTAAAGTGCAATTAAACATAATACAAGTTTAATTAGGTGTGTGGAAACTTAATTTAGAGTAAAACAACTTAATTAAGTCAGGTCTAGGTCAATTGGACTCTCACTGAGTCCAATTGGACAGTGTGTGCTAAGATTAGGGCTCAATTGGACTCAATGAGTCCAATTGAATAGGCTGATGGAATTGACTAAGATACAAGTCAATTAGGTTTAGTGAGGACCTAATTAAGTCCTTAGGGTGTCAAGAGGTGGTGTACTAGGGTTAGGGCACCTTAATTTAGGTTCCTATGAGGTTGGAATTTGGTTTAGGGACCTAGAGATCCAAGATCAAGGCTTAAATCTCAAAATAGGAATTGGAGAGCAGTATCAGACGTCTAATTATAGAATCAGGCGTCTTATACTTAAAAATCAGAAGTCCAGACTTGTTGTCTAGACGTTTAATCAGAGTCAGGAAGGGTTTCGGGTTCTGTTTTGGGTATTCTGCAGAAATTGGACGTCTGAAAAAGTGTCTGGACGCCCAATAACACTGCAGAAGTGGGTTTGAAGTGTGCGGGAGTTGGCTAAGGGTCATGGACGTCTTAAAACTTATCTGGACGTCCAGAGAAGGGTTGGAACTAGGGTTTTAGGGCTTCCTAGGGTGTTGTGACCTAATCTAAGGGTGGCTAAGGCTTGGGGAAGTCTCTAGGCTATCCTAGGGTTAGGATGGACCTAAGCTCTTCACATTTTACTGCTTTATTTCTACTTAATATAATAGAAAACCTTTAACCCCCTTACATTATTATTCCTACATCTAAACAAGGCCTTCTGCTCCAGCTCTACCACAACTCCCGTTATTTCAGATCCAGCTTCAGATCCTGCTCCAGATCTAGCCCCAGATCTGCTTATTGCCTGCAATCGGCATAATACACTTAATCAGCACATTATAACATTATTTTATGCATAGCTAAAGGAAAGCAGTAAAGATCCAGATAATGCGTATGCATGCATCAATAACCCTAACTTATGCTAAGTCTTAGCTTAATTTAGGTCAATTAAGACCTATGATTGCTGCGCAATCATATCCCCATGCCTAAATCTTGCTAGTCCCTAGCAAATGCAAGACTAAATTATTTACAGCAAGGGTCCCTAAGGGACTGGTTATTTTATCAAGTGTTTGCATAGAGATTTTTCTCCCTTTTGTTTTTATCCTATGCTCTAGAAATCCAGACAATCGTGAAGCTGCAGCTATGTAGCTTTTGCAACGGATTCGAGTGAAAACTAATACACCTCTAAAGCCTGTACTTGACCCCTAATAAAAATCCTAGCGGAATAGGCGGATTTCTTCCCTCAGGGTATTCAAGATATTTTATGAATTCCACCTTGGCTTTAGGCTTAGGTAGAGAATCTTTGAGGGAAAGGATTGTATATTTGGTGGCTCATTCTCACTTGGTGCTACATAGAGACTAGTACTACAGAATCCAAATTCCCGAATTACTAAGTAACTCAACTCATAGAAAGACCAGAAAAACTATGCTCCCTTTTGATTCCCTTGTATTCATTCTCTCTTGCTCTTTTTCTTTCTTTTTCTTAGAGCTCACAACCTCACTAGATTCACACATAGGATCTGTATTTGGTGGTCTCACTAGGCATTAACACTTTAATTGAGTTCTCATAACCCTAACACTAAGTCGGAATTCCTCGGCCATTATTCAGGCGGTCAGAAACACAAGAAAAATAGGTTAAGTCCATATTTGGTGGAGCTCAATTTTGTTTGGTGGTATTGCCTCAATGCAAATGAAATAAATACTAAATATTCACAAACTCTTTTTCTTCTTCTTTTTCTTTGTTTTTCAATTTTTCTTCCTTTTCGTCATTTTTTTTTTAGCATAGCACAACTGGCATACATCCATGAACTTTATTAAGGAGGCATTATTAGGGATTGGTGGTACTCAAGAGATATTGGGTGGCTTATTTCGTGGAAGTGCCTACTCACGGCACCGGGAGAGACGGATAGGACGGTGTATTTCTGACCTTGACATCAATACCCTCCTTCAGCCGAGGATTCAGTAAAGAATGGTCATAACCATCCACCTTAGCCCTAGTTTTATGAAAACTCGCTTTCCGCGTATTTGCCTTATTTGGTAGCTCTCAAAATTTCGCACAAAAATGTATACACGGGAACCGAGAGCGACAACTATGTCTAATCTCAGAGTATCATTACCTAATTATCTAGGATTGCAGATTCCTTGCACTAATCTTAGAGCACCAATACACTTTACTCTCATCTCACACTATTTGGTAAATTTTTGGAAGAAAATCAGCCTGACTCCGAAAACACTATCTAGGGGTTCAGGAAAAGAAGCACTGCTTCTTCTCGATAGACTGAAGACGTTTATCAGCCTTCACTATGAATCCATTGCAAATTCTACGTGTGTGTGAAAGTTGTACTGGATTCCAGATTACAGGAATCAACTAAAGGATAAAATCCCTAAGCATTCTCTTAATAAAATAATCTTATTCATGAATGCAATATCTATATATGCTATAGACATGTAATCTCATTTAATTTATACTTCGTGAATTTCCCGTATCGGGTTACAATCAGCTTGACCTTAAATTTAGAACAAAAGGTGAGCGGTTGAGTCGGAATTGGTTACTACGAACGATTTCTAGCTCCAATGCAAGCATTGGAGGTGGAGTCGGTTGTTCTTTTATTTAAGCTCCTAAAGTACGTTTTGCATGCAGCTCCGAGGTTTTCCTAAGTGTTGGCACAAATTTTTTTTTTTCAATTTTTGCTATATCTACCCCCCCCCCCATGCTTAAGTTCTTGCATGTCCTCATGCAAGAATATAAAAGAAAATAAATTCGACAGAGGATGAGTGGGTACAAGTCACCTGGAATTGCTCCTGAAATTATATTTAGCACCGACCAACCTGTTAACATGCAATATACAAAAGGGAAATATGCTAAAACAAAAATATGCTATGTATAAAAATGGTTATGTATAGATGATGGTGAAATGGTATTTATATGTGCTGAGCTTAACGCCTCCAGCTGGGTGAAATCTCAATCAGATGTCCTCACTAAGATGAATAGTTTCGTCAGGTGGAGGAGGTTCTTGGGCCAAAAATGGCTTGAGGCGCTGGCCATTTACCATGAATATATGCCCAGATTTGGGGTCCTTGATCTGGACTGCCCCATTAGGATATGGTTGCATCACAACATACGGGCTAGTCCATTTGGATTTAAGCTTCCCTGCAAACAGTTTCAGTCTTGAATCAAATAACCAGACTCGCTGGTTGGGCGTGAATACTTTCCTCCGAATGTGGCGGTCGTGAAAGGCCTTGGTCTTGTCCTTGTATATTAATGCATTCTCATAGGCCTCCCACCGGATTTCTTCTAATTCGCTGAGCTGGAGTTTCCGTTCTCGACCTCTTGCATCGAGGTCGAGGTTGCATTTTCGCACCGCCCAAAAGGTGCGGTGTTCCAGCTCTACAGGAAGGTGACAGGCCTTGCCATATACCGTGAGATATGGTGACATTCCGAGTGGGGCCTTGTATGCGGTCTGATAGACCCAGAGTGCATCGATTAATTTGTCGGACCAGTCCTTCCTGTCTCGTCTAACCGTCTTCTGGAGAATCAGCTTGATTTGACGGTTAGACACTTCAGCCTGCCCATTGGTCTGCGGGTGATACGGGGTGGCTATGCGGTGATGTACCCCATATTTCTTTAATAACGACATGAAATGGGTGTGGATGAAGTGGCTTCCCCCGTCGCTAATCAGAGCACGGGGTATTCCGAATCTCGCGAAAATATTTTGCCGTACAAAAGAAATGACGGTCTTGTGGTCAGCCCGTCTTGCCGGGATGGCCTCGACCCACTTCGAGACATAATCAACGGCTAGCAATATGTACTCGAAGCCATGCGAGTTTGGAAAAGGGCCCATAAAATCTATGCCCCAGACGTCGAACACTTCTACGACCATGATGGATTGGAGTGGCATCATGTCTCTCCGAGTCATAGAACCAATCGATTGACATCGTTTACAGCGTTGGGTGTAATCATGTGTATCTCTGAAGATGGTTGGCCAGAAAAATCCCGACTGCAAAATTTTTGCAGCGGTTTTCCATCCTGAGAAATGGCCACCACATGCATCATTGTGGCAGAAAGATAACACACTGGGGATCTCAAAGTCTGGGATGCATCTGTGGATAATCTGGTCTGCTCCAATGTGGAAGAGCAGTGGGTCATCCCAGAGATAGTATCTGGCCTCTGCAATGAATTTGAGTTTCTGGTCTTTAGATAGGTTCACGGGAATTTTGCTTGCAACAAGGTAGTTCGTGAAATCTGCATACCAGGGGAACTCAACAGAATGAATTGCCAAAAGTGATTCATCCGGAAATTGTTCATGGATAGGCAGGGAATAAGGAATGTGGTCTGGGTCCAATCTGGATAGGTGATCCGCCACAACATTTTGTTTCCCGGCTTTGTCGTGGATCTCGATATCAAATTCCTGTAATAGAAGGATCTATCTAATGAGTCGTGGTTTGGCATCCTTCTTTGCCAACAAATGCCGGAGGGCGGACTGGTCAGTGAAGATTATGACCTTGGACCCTAATAAATATGATCTGAATTTGTCCAACCCGAATACTACTGCTAGCAGTTCTTTCTCGGTGATAGTATAATTGCGTTGAGCCTCATTCAGCGTCTTGCTAGCATAGTATATGACAAAAGGTTCTTTCTCCCGACGCTGGCCTAAAACAATACCGACGGAAAAATCAGAAGCATCGCACATCATTTCAAAATGAAGCGACCAATCGGGTGGTTGGAGAATCGGGGAGTCGGAAACAACGCTTCATAAAGTCTCGAAGGCGCTGAGACACGAGGTATTAAATTCAAATGGGATATCGGTAACCAGGAGATTCGTCAAAGGCCGCGCAATTTTTGAAAAATTGCATATAAATCTCCGATAGAAGCCGACATGGCCCAAGAATGATCTAATCTGCTTGACCGAGCTAGGTGGCGGTAAGTGGGAGATAATCTCTGATTTAGCTCGGTCGACCTCGAGTCCATTTTTGGAGATCCTGTGCCCTAGTACTATACCATCCCTCACCATGAAATGGCTTTTCTCCCAAGATAGTACTAGGTTTACCTCAATACATCATTTCAGGATCTTTGTGAGGTTATCAAGACAAGACGCGAAATCATCTCCGAAAACAGAGAAATCATCCATGAATACCTCCACATAATCCCCAATCATGTCAGAGAAGATAGCCATCATACAACGTTGAAATGTCGCTGGTGCGTTGCAGAGGCCAAAGGGCATCCGCCTAAAGGCAAATGTTTCAAAGGGACATGTGAATGTGGTCTTGTCCTGATCTTCCAGGTTAATTGCTACCTGATTATACCCGGAGTATCCATCCAGAAAGCAGAAGAAACTACGTCCGGCTAACCGTTCCAAGATCTGATCAATGAACGGCAAAGGAGAGTGATCCTTCTGGGTAGCCGTGTTCAGTTTCCTATAGTCAATGCAGACCTGCCAAGATGTCGCAATGCGGGTCGGGATGGATTCGCCCTTATCATTCTTTATAAGGGTGAGTCCTGCTTTCTTGGGCACTATCTGAATCGGACTCAGCCACTGGCTATCTAAGATTGGATATACAATGCCTGCATCCAACCATTTGATGATCTCCTTCTTAACAACCTCTAGCATATTCGGGTTTAGCCATCTTTGAGGTTGTCTCAAAGGTTTCACCCCCTCATCTGTGTAAATGTGATGAGTGCAATACGAGGGGCGAATACCGCGGAGATCAGCAATACTCCACCCGATAGCTGCCCTATGGTCTTGAAGTGTAGAAATTAATTGATGCTCTTGTTCTTGGGTTAAGTGGGCATTGATAATGACTGGATATGTCTCACTTTCGCCCAAGAACACGTATTTGAGTGAGTCAAGTAAGGGCTTCAATTCAATTACGGGTGGGTAAGAATCAGAATTTAGAGTGGGAGTAGAATCAGGGGTGGGTATCTGCTGATCCGTGTGCACGTGAATTCCGATTGAGTCGCTCCCTGTGAAGTTGGTTGTGACTGCATTAACGGGAAACCCGTTAGCTAAGTCACGTCTTCCTGTGATAACAGGGGTAATTCAGTACTATATGGATCAAGATAGCTGGATTCAGCGGTGCTATGGTCAGAAGCACACCCCAAACAGTCAGATCCTCGAGGAGATATGTGTAATGCAATAGTTTCAATCTCGTGTGGATTGAGGTCCGAGAACCCTGATAGTGATGACGAATGAGACATTGGGTCGTCACAAAGGAGCCCAATGTTACCACAGTAAGCCGAATCTTCATCTTCACCATCCTCCTCTATTCGATCACAGTCGAAGTTCTTTGCTGCCCTGAATATGTCTAGTCGAAGTCGCTCATTGCCTAGGGCAATCTCCATACACCCGGATGCACAATCGATGTTCGCTCGGGCTGTCGCCAGAAATGGGCAACCCAAAATAATTGGTGCATCTCGGAGATTAGGAGGACCTTCCATATCGAGAACGAAAAAATCTGCGGGAAAGCAGAACCCGCGGACATTTACGATCACATTCTCAACCACCCCCCTCGGTGTTTTGACTGATCTGTCAGCCAGCTGAATTGTAACCGAGGTGGGTTTCAACTCCCTAAATTGAAATCGATCAAATACGGCGATGGAAGTTAAGTTGATGGACGAACCCAAATCTAGGAGGGCCCGATCAAATGGAGAATCCTGCAAAAAGCAAGATATGAGTGGGGTGCCAGGGTCTTTCTTCTTTGGCGGTAGGTCAGTTAGAATCACGGCGCTAGATTCTTTCGACAGTACCGCCTGTCATCCAACTCTCGGCTGTCACTTCGGGGTACAGTAGTCCTTGAAGAACCTAGCAACAGGAGGAATGTGGTCAATAGCCTCGAGGAGGGGGACCTGAATATGCACTTCTTTAAACATCGCTTTCAGGTCCTCGAAATTCCGCGTGTCCTTTTTTCATACTATATTTCGTGTCAGAGCCTCAAGAAAAGGGACGGGAATCTCAGGGTTAAGTGGCCTCTTACCCTTATCTACAACAGGTGGCTCTTGAGATGCTGAGGGAGTTGAATCTGCCTGCGGTGAAGGGTGGGAAAAATCAGAACCCGCCTGCCTAGGTGGTGGGTCGAATGTCTTCCTTCCGCTCTGTAATGAGACAGCTTGTGCATCGGCTTGCTGTCCATGAGGCAGTGGGGGAGCAGATGGGGCAGAATATGCAGGATTCTACAAAGGCGACTGGCCTTGCGCGTAACCGGGTGGTGCAGGAGGTGCCTGTAGTATGGTGTGTGCCTGTCCCTGCGGTGCCTGAAACCTAGGCGGGGCACCCTGGTTCTGCACATATCAAGGATTTGGGATGGGTTGGAGGGCAAGGCTGCCTGAGTCCTACGCTCTTGCAACAGCTGGTTCTGCGTATTTTGTATGGTCTGAATCTGATCAGCCATCGCCTTCATTATCTGCAAGCTATCTTGTGTAGACTTCCTCATTGATTCTTGCAGCTCCTCTTTCAGCGCCTCCAAAGGGTCGGCCCGCTTTGGAGGGTGGTTGGCAACTTGGTGCAGCGGCTGGAATAACGAGCAGGGTTGCTGCTGCTGAGGCGGGAATGGCTACTGCCTAGGATGCGTGTTTTGCGCATTCCCGTATTGCCTGGTCCGATAGTGTGGATCTTGATGTGGTCTCTGTGAATTACCAGACCCGGAGAAGTTCGGAAGCTGGCGCCAACTAGGGTTATATGTCTCCAAGTACGGGTTATTACGCCCGTATCGTTGGATAGCTCTGACGTCCTTGTAGGCCGAAGATGTCTGAGACATATATCCGTCAAGGGGATACGCATTATAATCTGCGGGTGGTGCGTAGCCTTGGTCGTAGGGTGCCAGATCTGGATTATTCACGGGATCCTGATATGCGGGATCTCGTAAATACGGAGAAGGTGCATCCCGAGTGAGTAGATTAACTCGAGCAGGTGGGGCTCGGGATGCATAAGAGGATCTTGCGGCAACAGAGCTCAAGTCGGATTGACCTTGACTGATCTGGTCAATCTTCTTCTCAATCAGGTTCATTCTATCCAGCTGCTTGACGATGATATCCATGTCGGCTCGAATAGAATCGGTGTGAGCCTCGTGGACACCAACCCGCTGCTGACCAGGCCACTGGAACTGGTTCATAGATGCGGCGTTCATCAAGTTCTCCGCTAATGATTCGAACAGCTCAAATGCGCTGTTCTTGTCTTTTGCGAGAAAATTCCTGCCGCTAGATGCATCAGCCAGATACCGATGTGTGTCATCTAGCCCATGGTAGAAAATCTGAGCCAAGTGCCATCTGGGTATACCATGATGCGGGCATTTTCGGAGAAGGTCATGAAATCTATCCCATGCCTCATGTAATTTCTCCCCAACTCCCTGGGAGAAAGTCGTGATTGCACGTCGCATTGCATTTGTTCGATCGATTGGGAAGAACTTTTGCAGGAATTCACGTCGTAATTCCAGCCAGGTTCCAATTGGCTTCCCAATAGTCTTGAACCAGTATGAAGCTTTGTTCCTTAGAGAGAACGGGAAAAGCTTCATCAGAACGATCCCGAGATCAATATTCCTTGGTTGGATCGTTTCAGCGAGTCGACTCAGGTCCTCAAGGTGCTGGAACGGATCTTCGCTTGAGTTCCCGTAGAAATGAGTGCTGATCAACCCAATTACATTGGGCTTGAGCTCAAATGCGTCTCCGCCTGCGGGAATTCTGACTAGCGGTGCGACGATAGGTGCGGCTGGGTCGTAAAAATCCCGCAGTTGTTCTCCTCGTGGCGAGTGCTGCATCCAGTCAAGTGCCATCAGGATACGATCCATGCTCTACTGATGCCGCTCCTCAGATTCGGCGACCCGGGCTTCCAGACAAGCCATCGGGTCCAGATTCTCAATGTCCTGACCCGGTCTAGGTCCAAGTCCAGCATTTGCCTTGGTGGCTCTTGGAGTAGAAGAAATGGGGGGAGAAGATGGTCCGGGCGAGGTGACTCGCCTCTTGGGAGTGGCTCCCAAGGTCCAACCAAGTGAGGTCGAAGTGACCTTCCGTGCATACACCGCCCAACCCCTGGGTTGGTGTAGCCACGCAGGACAAGGCTAAGGCCCTGTCAATCAAATGGTCCTTATAGATCAGGTGACCAGATTTTTCATTAGGGATTTGAATTCCTGAAGATAAGTTCGTCGTACAACTGACTGAAAAGGGAATCCCGCCTCTCAAGCTAACCCAGCCAGTCTGGTTACAAGGGGACTAAGGGGAAGGTTCTTCCTTTGGCTTACGCCTCCGATTCCGTTGACCCCTGAGCCACGGTCGTTTGACACTACCCCGCAGATTTAGTCACCAGGTTTGGCAAGAGAGATTAAATTCGTTCAGTAGTACGACAATGAACTCGGGTTGAATTCGTGTTTTAAAATTATTTTTAACCCGTTTTCTTCAGTGGGGTTTGTGGTGAGTGGCCCACAAGGTGACCAAGCTCACCGGCTAACTAGACATGATTAAGTCTAGGTTAGCCAAAAGTGTGGTCTCTAGTTGTGACCCTAAAGGTTCAACCTAAGTTGCATTCACTTCGAGGGTTTTTTTTTTATTTCAACAGACCACAAAAATAATGTAGATTCTTTGATAATAATTGGATTCCAATTAATTTGAAATTTTGTAAGTAGATTCCTATTTCAATTAGTTCTTCAAAGAATATTTTTTTGAAATTTTTACTATTTCAACCAAATTTTTAGGGAATTTTAAATATCAGGGGGTCAGATTTGGAACTTTGACCCCTGGACGGTTTTTCACCTTGAAATAGTATCAAATGATCTTCAAAAATTTAGGAAAAATATGGAAAATAAATACAATTAGATCAGCTTTTAAACCCCACCATTTTCAGTCAAACCAAATTCACGGATTTCTCGAAATCACTTTTTGAAATTTGAAAATTTTTGAATCTGAGTCAATCTGACCCCCGTGCACTTCGTAAATTTTTAAAAATTTTATTTTTGGATTTTTTCAAAGTAACAGTGGCATTTGAAAGATGGTTTGAAATTGAAGGTTTTCCCTGAATTTTCAAATTTTTCGCTAACAGATTTTTCGGCAAGTAAATTTTCAAGTGAGATTTGAAATCTGGCCGAAAATCAGAAGGTGGTGGAAAAGCTTTTCAAGAGGTTTGAATTTGAAATTCAAGCCATCCACCAAAAATGCTTTTTATTTTTAAATCTTTTGCACTTTTTTTTTATTTTATTTTTTAAAAAAGAAGAATTTTTCAAAAGATTCAAACGGAAATATCTCTTTTTTTTCTTTTTTTTTCTAACCTAGATTCAAAAGGAAACCTAAGGAGATTTTTTTTCAAAATTTTTGATTTTTTTAATTTTTTTCACGAAAATAAGAAAAATCTCTATCTTTATTTTTTTTTCAAAAGAAATTGCAAGAAGTAGATCTAGTCCTAGGGTTCAGAAAATAAACCAACTCTAAGAGAATGTGATGTGCACCTGACTTTCTTCGCCACGCTCGATGCGTGCGCAGATCCCGTTTTTCTTTCGTATTCCTGCACATCAACAATGAAGCAGAGGCAGATTTGTCAATGATAAGCAAAAGATCGAAGTCAATAAAAATGACATTTGACAGAAAGCCGTTTTCACGCATTTGAAAGTCATCGAAAATCGTAGTATAGTCGCGCAAAAACGTTCGTCAAAGATTTGATTTTTAAAGATAACGAGACTTGAGTCCCGGTCATTCATCTCTTGGAGGCGTTGTTTTTATTTTTGAAATCGATCTTAAAGCCGCTCTACTTTATTTAAACGACATGCTTGTGCGTAATATATAGGCGGTTAAAGGGCAAGCACTTAAATTACGCAAATATGATAATCATTTAGCTCAAGGTGATTTCAAACACATAAGAGATATATATATATATATAAAATGAAATTTCATTCATCGTGAGAGAGTTGTTGCACAAGGAAATCTAGAGGAAAGCTTATACATGAATGCTTAAAATTAAATCTAAAATTAAATCTAACTACCAGAAAATGATTGCATACAAGAATCAGCGGGGGGATTTCGCATGCATCATTGGGGGAGAAGTAAGACTACTCTGCTAAGCAGTAAATGAAAGCAATAAAAATTCTGAAGAGCATGATCTAGAGCTAAAAGAATAGAGGGCATTCAGGGGTGGTCCCCGATGTCCTTGGAGTGGTCTAGAGGAGAATGAGGGGCGGGCAATGCAGCTTAGGCCGACCCTTGGAGAGAGGTAGGGTTGATCCAGCATCCCGGCATGGTGTCCTCCATGGTGGTGGTAGTGAGCTCGTGGAGGTTGAGTGAGTGGCTAAGTGGAGGTGGCGTGCATGGCACTAATGGAGAGAAATTGCCAACGGAGTGAATGGGTGCAAATGGCCACCCATGGGGTCTTTTTATAGACCCAATGGAAGCTCTCTAGAGAATTATGGAATTCTCTAGAAGGACTATGGTGGGAGCTCGTGGGAGAGTGAGAGAGAGAGGGTGGATGGTGGTTTTTAGATCCACCAAATGTGGATCTAAAAATTGAATGGCTCTTGGTTGCTATTTTTGGCAACCAAGGCAACCACACATGGTAGAGAGTTCTAGAGAACTCTAGGCTAGATATTTTAATGTGGATGGTGTGTGTGGGTGTGTGTGGGTCAAAACTTAGGTGGCTAGGTTGATTAGGTTGGGTTATAGTGGGTTTAGGTCAAGGTAGGTCTCAAATTAGGGTTATAAACGCTAATTCACTAAGGTAAAGTGCAATTAAACTTAATACAAGTTTATTTAGGTGTGTGGAAACTTAATTTAGAGTAAAACAACTTAATTAAGTCAGGTCTAGGTCAATTGGACTCTCACTAAGTTCAATTGGACAGTGTGTGCTGAGATCTAGGCTCAATTGGACTCAATGAGTCCAATTGAATAGGCTGATGGAATTGACTAAGATCCAAGTCAATTAGGTTTAGTGAGGACCTAATTAAGTCCTTAGGGTGGTCTAGTGGTGGTGTACTAGGGTTAGGGCACCTTAATTTAGGTTCCTATGGGGTTGGAATTGGGTTTAGGGACCTAGAGATCCAAGATCAAGGCTTAAATCTCAAAACAGGAATTGGAGAGCAGTATCAGACGTCTAAGTATAGAATCAGACGTCTTATACTCAAAAATCAGAAGTCCAGACTTGTTGTCTGGACGTCCAAGCAGAGTCAGGAAGGGTTTCGGGTTCTGTTTTGGGTATTCTGCAGAAATTGGACGTCTGACAAAGTGTCTGGACGTCCAATAACACTGCAGAAGTGGGTTTGAAGTGTGCGGGAGTTGGCTAAGGGTCCTGGACGTCTTAAAACTTATCTGGATGTCCAGAGAAGGGTTGGAACTAGGGTTTTAGGGCTTCCTAGGGTGTTGTGACCTAATCTAAGGGTGGCTAAGGCTTGGGGAAGTCTCTAGGCTATCCTAGGGTTAGGATGGACCTAAGCTCTTCACATTTTACTGCTTTATTTCTACTTAATAGAATAGAAAACCTTTAACCCCCTTACATTATTATTCCTACATCTAAACTAGGCCTTCTGCTCCAGCTCTACCACAACTCCCGTTATTTCAGATCCAGCTTCAGATCCTGCTCCAGATCTAGCTCCAGATCTGCTTATTGCCTGCAATCGGCATAATACACTTAATCAGCACATTATAACATTATTTTATGCATAGCTAAAGGAAAGCAGTAAAGATGCAGATAATGCGTATGCATGTATGAATAACCCTAACTTATGCTAAGTCTTAGCTTAATTTAGGTCAATTAAGACCTATGATTGCTGCGCAATCATATATATATACATATTAATACCTATATAACTAAATATAAGTATATATACATATATACATACATTTGTACATATATATCTGTAGATATAAATACATATATATATATCTATTTATATAGATACTTATAGTAATATATCTATATACATATATATATCTATGTACATATATTACTATATATATATATCTATATCTATATGTTATATATATATACATAACTACATATACATCTATATAATTACAACCCTATCTATACATATATATAAATATATATTTACATATACATATATATATATATATTTACATTCATATCACCTACCTGTATCCCTATGCACTAGTCACTCCACCACGTGTTATATCGCTGGAATATTTGCACCAGTTGCTGATATTCCCCGATACCCCCGTAAAGAAAGCGTCTCCGCACACACTCCTACACATCCATCCTACACTCCACGTGACACTTCGTCCTGTTGGTTGCATCTTCCAAGACATAGACCAACTCGACACTGTGCTACATGCCATTTCCACCTCCACCCCCACCCCTATATATGTAATATATATATCTATATATATATAGACTATATTTATTGCTTTACAAGCAATCTCTATTTCTCTTTTGTTTCCTGCTATTAAAAAGATAAAAAAATGGTAAAAGAGAAAAGATAATCCTTGTCTTGCAGGTACTCGATCTTGCGAATAGCAAGACCAATTTTTGGAACCCTAAATTGGCTCAAAGGCAAGAACAATTTGGCTCCAAGCCAAGGACTTGATTTTGAGGGTGTACCTCAAGGACAAAATTATCAGCAACAAAATCTTAAATAGAAAAAAACCAAAAAGAAAAAACATAATGAATGCATGAAAGTGATTCATTGTAGGAAAGTTATAGAAACTTATTCACCTCTAATTCCCACCTCCCTGAGTTCTACCCTAGGCCTAAAAGTGACCAAGATAAAATCAAGTAGGCCAGGTTAAAAATTTTGTAAAAGGATGGTTAGGTTCAATTTAGGTTAACCACTATACTCACTTCAATGCTAATTTCACCATATTAACACTACCTATCCGAGCTTATCGCACCCTTTTTCTGGCACTGTTGCTGGGGAGGTATGCATTGAGGTAAGTTTCTACTCCACTCCTTTGATTTTCTTTTCTCATACCCTTCTCTTCACGGGTGTTTTTTTGTTGGTGTGCAAGAAAACTAGTTGCAAGGAGGAGGCAAGCAGAGGAAGTCGGAGACGTGGGCAGATCCAAGGCAGGAACGAGAGCGTGAAGTCGCCAGCACCACATTGGAACTTTGCCCATCTTGCTGAAAAGATAGGCCTCACTCTTAGCAACTTAGGTCAACTTGTCACCATAATAAAAAAAAAAAACCCAAAAAAACTCCTTTGGATTTCTTGGGGCAAGTGGATTAAAAATCACTTGTTTGATTGTTTTCCACCATTCCCATCGCCCCGGGTTTTCCCTCCAAACCTCGCATAATGAAGATCCAAGAATCTTGATTCTTGAATCTTTCATCGTGTGAAGTATTCTTTGAGGCAAGATTAAACAGATTGATTGCGATCCCTTCTTGCCTCATTTATCCGTAATTCAGGATCACATTTTTGGTGGGGAGACTTGGAATTGAGTTGATTTCAACCCCACCACGACCTTTCACGTGCCTAAGATTTGATCCCAAATACTTCAACCCCAACACTTTGATTTTCTTTACATTATCTTGTGGTTGAGCCTTGTGTGTGGAACATCATTTTGGTGATTGGGAGCACTTAAATTGAAGTGCTTTGGCTCCCTTTCACACTAACTTAAAATTGACCTGTGCATCCACACATATATTAATTTCCATATAGGGAAGCCCATTGCATTTTTAGCATGCATTAACCAACTCACATTGAAGAAGGGTTTGTTGGGCATAGAAAAACTTGTATTTTCTCAAAAACCCGGAGATTGGTTGAATTGGTAACTCAGCGAAATCCTAAAATCCGTACAACTTAAGGCTGAAGCTCTAAAAACCATTCACCAATTAAAACTTCAATCCGAGGAGATTTCCCCATTGCATGCTTGGTTTACACACTCTCTAAAATCAACGCACTTGTGCATTACCTGTAAACAACACCCTTGACATTCCAGAAACACTTGATCCTAAGCCTCTAATTATAACTGGTAGCAACTTGACCCTTATTAAGGATTGGAGGTCTAACTACCTACGTGTAGCACCTACGTGCTAGTGAGGGTTCCCACGTGCTATCGGGTGTCTAAGACTGGGGCAAACGGCCTTTCAATCTGGCTCGGTGGTTCCGCGGTGCTCGCATTTGGTTCTGTAGGTTGTGATAGTAGGTAACTTAGATCTTTAGGTCTAAGGGCACACTGTAGAGGTTAGGACTTTGATTGCCTTGATTTGTCATCAAGTGTACCTTTGCAGCATCATTTCTCTCATCTCCTTTTCCCTTATCCCCCAACTCTTCCTGCGGTAGTGCATGGGAGGAGGTCACAAAACCTTGAATTGTTTGAATTGTCTGATAATTTTAGAAGAACAAAAGTCGAATCGTCATCCTCCTCCACAAACATGGCTGCATGCCCACCCCCAAATCCCGAGGGAGGAAACCGCCCTCAAAATCCACCAGGTGGTGGAGCCATGGATCCCATAACCCACCTCCAAGCCCAAATGGAAATGTATAATAAACAAATCGAAGCCATTAGGGAAACCTTGGAGGAAATGCAGAACCCTCCCAAACGGGAGGAGCCTAGGTCTCTTAGCTCTTATCAAAATCCCGCTGCTACTGAGACCATAGGACAAATTCGGGTGCCCATGGGCGGGGACGATTTTGAATTGAAACCCAACATAATTGGCCTGATTAATTTCCACTTCCATGGTCTTGCAAGTGAAGATCCTTTTCTCCATTTGAAGACCTAACACGATTGGTTGAAACGGCTAAACCAAGAAACATCGGGTTACCTATTGTCCTCATGAAAATGTTCCCATTTTCGTTGTGGGATAAAGCGTCGTAATGGTTATGCACCCCTGGGAGGACCATCCATTCTTGGGAAGAGATGCGAACAACATTTCTCAAGAAATTCTTCCCAATCGGGCTAACCAATGCTCTTCGCCGTGCTATAACTTCCTTTACGCAACAAAACGATGAATAGTTTCATAAGGCTTGGAAGAGGTATAATGACCTCCTCTGGAAGTGTCCGCACCACAGTCTGCCTAAGTGGCATATAGCCCAAATTTTCTATTATGGGCTAAATGAGACTTTGAAGCAGATTGCAAACGCTTCCTGTGGAGGAAATTTTATGAATAAAGACGAGAATGGAGCATTCGAATTATTTGAAAACATGAGCGAAAACTCAATGAACAATGCCTCCATTGTCACCTTTAATCATACCAGCCTACCTCGTAATGTTCATGAAGTTGACACGGGACCCTCCCATTCATCCACTGATCTGAACCTTATCACACAGAAATTGGATGAAGTCTCCGTCGTGCACAAGAAGCTGGACGAGCTTCTAGCCAATCCCGCCCGTTCTATGGCAAACACCCCCACCTCACCACTTCGTCACAATCCAAATCCTTCTAACGCCAGGCTTATCCCCAAGAACCCTGTGAGATCTTCCTTACCGAGTGTTGCGCCAAGCGATTCTGTAGGTCATGTGGATCTGGCTTCTACAAGCCAGTATTTTGACATGGAGGACCAAGCCTCCGTGTGCTCGGAAGCATATTTACATGAGGACTCGTCTTCTGGCTTAGAAGACGCTTGTGCCCTGGAGAATAACCCTTTCTCTGCCACGTATAACCCAGGGTGGCGAAATCATCCGAACTTCACATGGTTCAGGAACCCACAGCGCCAAAACCCTGTGGGTGGGCTAATGCGACTGTCAGTACCCGTCATCCCAAGGGCCCAGTCTAATCCTGTGGCGAATCCGCCATCGGGACCTTGCAGACCAAACTAAGCACGCATCAAGTCCTCTTAATAAATTGATGTGAATGATGACGGAAATGTCGAAGCGCCATGAAGAGAACATGACCTCTCTTCAGCACCAATTGGCACAGCAGAATGTTGAGATCAGTCAACTACACATGGCTACTCAATCTCAGGGCACTCTTCCAGCCCAATTTGTTCCCAACCTGCGAAATTTCGTACCCTGTGGTCCTCAACCACAGGTACGACCTTCTCAAGGGTAGGTTCATCAAATTTTGCAGGCTCCGAGCAATCCACTTGGATTTCAGGCTAATCCCGCTGCAGCACCTCACTCTTATGTCCCTATTGTGAACCTTCCTCCACCTTATGATCCCACTAGACCTGCATCGTCCAATGCAATTACTATGAGGAGCAGTAAGCAAACCGTCAATCTGCCTCGACCTGATCCTGGCCCATTTTTTTATTGCCCTCTCATTTCGGGATGCGCACCGCATTTACGAGAGGACGATACACCCAATTTAGTGCCAGAATCGATCCCATTCCCTGAGGCTCTATTGAGGGAGCTAAAAAGCAAGAAAAAGGATAGGTTGGCCTTTGATAACCTGCGTAATTTATTCAGGGATGTTGAAATCAAGGTACCCCTGTTAGAGGCTATTGACCACATACCTACTGTCGCCCGATTTTTCAAAGACTACACTACACCCAGGAGACAGTCAAAGAAAATAAAAAATCTAGTGGTTCTCTCGCCTCATACGAGTTATGCTATACTGTCAAATCTACCACCGAAGCAGAAAGATCCAGGCACACCGCTTATTTCTTATAGCATCCAAGGCTGCAATTTTAACCGTGCCCTGCTTGATCTAGGATCTTCCATCAATCTTATACCAACCATCATGCTCGAGAAATTTGCATTAGGAAATCTGTAACCCACCCCTGTCACGTTACAGTTGGCAGATCATTCTGTCAAAATACCAAAGGGTGTGGTGGAAGACGTGGTGGTTAGGGTCAACAGTCTCTGTTTTCCTATTGACTTTCTTGTTTTGGATATGGAAGTTCCTAGCTCACATTCTGGTTGTTCGATCATCCTTGGTCGACCTTTCTTGGCCACAACCTGTGCCCATATCGACTGCAAGTCAGGCTGTATTGAGATTCCCGTTGGATCTGAGAAGCTCAAGCTTAACATCTTCAAGGTAGCCAAGAACTTTGATTGTGATTGCATCGAGGATGACACGTCTGACAAGGACATGGCCGTTAGCGCATGTATTGGACTAATTGGGACCTATTCTGACTGCTGCGGATTGCCTTTAAACACTGACGATTGCCTGACCGACACATACTGTGATGTTCCCCCATCCCTCCCTTTTCCCGTACCTTCTTCTGACCAAACTTCTGACGAGGTTTTCTCCGCTTCCCACACCTCATGGTCTAAGTCATATTCGGGCTACTCACCGCCGGTCCACACTCTTGAAGACCAGATTGCCCTTTCTTTCCTACCAAATTAGGAGGAATTGCAACTCAACACTGGGACCTTGAGCCCAAATACTACTCATTGGGGCTATCACTTTTTGGATCCATCTATCTAAGATGCCCCTCTTCTTGGCCAATCTGAGGGCCAACTTCTTCCTCCTGAATTGTTTTCTCCTAATCCGCTTGGGACACTCTCGTCCTAAGAAATGCCAGATCTTTCACCATCCATTCCTGAGCTGAAACAGTTGCCTAATATGCTTAAGTATGTTTTCTTGGGACCAAATGAAATGCTCCCCATAATCATCAGTTCAAAATTGACTAGGGAGCAAGAGTGCAAACTAACAAGGGTTCTTATGGAACACAAGGCAGCCATTGGATGGTCTTTATCAGACTTAACTGGAATTAGCCCCTCCTACTGCACTCACCGTATATATACAGAGGAAGAGGCTCGACCTTCCCGCGAGATGCAACGAGGTCTCAACCCTAATATACAGGAGGTCATTAAAAAGGAAATTATTAAGTGGATGGATGTGGGTATAATCTAACCGATCAGCGATAGCCCCTGGGTGAGCCTAATTCACGTCATGCCCAAAAAGGCTGGACTTACCATCCATGTCAATGACAGGGGCGAATCCATCCCTACATGCACTCCTACATCTTGGAGAGTGTGTGTAGATATAGGAAATTGAATGCTGCAACTAAGAAAGATCACTTTCCGCTACCATTCATTGACTAAATCCTGGAGCGGTTAGTGGGAAATAAATTTTTCTGTTTCCTGGATGGATTCTCTGGATATAATCAGGTGGCAATTTACCATAGAGACCAAGAGAAAACCACCTTTACGTGCCCCTTCGGCACCTTTGCATTTAGAAGGATGCCACTCGGACTTTGTAACGCGCCAGCAAATTTCCAGAGATGTATGCTGGCGATATTCCACAACATGGTGGGTGACTTTCTCGAGGTTTTCATGGATGACTTTTCGGTCTTTGGACCCTCTTTTGATGACTATCTTGCCAACCTGACCCGTATCCTTAGGAGATGTATAGATTTGAACCTCGTGCTTCCTAGGAAACAAGTCATTTTATGGTACACAAGGGAATTGTTCTCGGACATATCATCTCCGATAGGGGTATCGAGGTTGACAGAGCTAAGCTTGATGTAATTGTTGATTTACCTGTGCCTGGATTTATCAAACAAATCTGCTCCTTCTTGGGACACGTCGATTTCTATAGGAGATTCATCAAAGACTTCTCCAAGATTTCTCGACCTTTAACTCATCTCCTATCGACTGACGTACCCTTTGATATGGGCCCCGACTGCATACGAGCATTCATGCAGCTGCGTGATGCTGTCACCAAGGCCCTTGTTCTCCAGCCGCCTGATTGGTCCCTCGACTTTGAACTCATGTGTGATGCTTCCGACCTTGCAGTCAGAGCCATCCTGGGACAAAGATGCGATAGACACCCCTTCATGGTGTACTACGCCAGTAAGACGTTGGATGAGGCCTAGTGTAATTATAGTACCACTGAGAAAAAACTACTGGCGATTGTCTTTGGGTTGGAGAAATTCTTCTCTTACCTTCTGGGCTCACATGTTATTATTTTCACTGACCACGTGGCCATTCGCCATCTCAGGCACAAGAAGGATGCCAAGCCTAGACTGATTTGTTGGATCCTTCTGCTCCAAGAATTTGACATTGAGATCCACGATAAGGTTGGAGCCCAGAATGTTGTGGCTGATCATCTCTTGAGACTGGACCCTGACAACATTGGACTTACCCTACCGATCAATGAGATTTTTCTCGATGAGCACCTAATGGCAATTAATGTGGCAAGTGGACCTTGGTATGCCGACATTGCCAATTACCTTGCTTCTGGTTCCCTTCCACATGGCTAGCCTAAAAACCTGCGTGAGCATCTCATTGTAGAAGCAAAGTATTATTTCTTGGATAATCCACTTCTTTTTTGAATAGGTGCTGATCAGATCATCCGTCGCTGTATTCCTGACAGCGAATTCGCTAGTGTGCTATCCTTCTACCACGACCAGTCCTACGGAGGTCATTTCTCTAGGAGGAAAACTGTAGCCAAGGTGTTGCAGTGTGGTTTCTTTTGGTCCTCCATCAGGATGCACACAATTATGCCAAACATTGCACTAGGTGTCAGTCGTTACGGTCAATGTCCCATCATGACAGGATGCCCTTGCAACCCATCCTAGCTGCCGAAATCTTTGACATTTGGGGAATTGATTTCATGGGTCCCTTTCCTCCTTCCAACGGCTTCGAATACATCCTCGTTGCTGTTGATTATATTTCGAAATGGATCGAGGCTATTCCCACGTGCCATGCTGACCATGTCATATCCACTCAATTCGTCAAAGACCACATTTTTGCGTGCTTTGGGATCCCTCGACTCATTATCTAGGATGGAGGAAGCCATTTTACCCATGCTTCTTTTTAGGCACTTCTAAGGAAATATGGAGTCCACCATCCTTATATGAACGGCCAAGCAGAGGTGTCGAACCGACAAATCAAGCAAATTCTCCAGAAAACGGTTCGGCCTGACCGTAAGGATTGGTCTGACAAGCTGATTGATGCACTTTGGGCATATCAGACCGCCTTCAAGGCTCTCCTAGGTATGTCTCCTTATAGAATCGTTAACGGGAAACCTTGCCATTTGCCTGTGGAGCTGGAGCACCACGCTTATTAGGCAGTTCGCCAATGTAACCTCGACCCAGACCTGTGTGGTCAAGAAATAAAACTCCAACTCCAAGAACTGGAAGTGCTCCGTCGTGAAGCCTATGATTCTGCCTTAACTTTCAAGCAACGCACTAAGGCTTTTCACGACAGCCGTATTCGATGGAAGGAATTTGAGCCTCTCAGCAAGTTTGGCTTTACAATGGCCGATTCAAATTCTTTCCAGGGAAATTGAAGTCCAAATGGACTGGTCCTTTTCTAGTCTCGAGACCATTTCCCAACGGGGCCGTTGAAATTGAAGATCCCAAATCTGGGAATAAATTTACGGCCAATGGGAAGCATTTAAAACCTTATCTTACTCATGAACCTGCCCCCGTTGGAGAAACTGTTGCCCTGCTGGAGGGTAACTAATGTCGTGCCTCATTTGAGTCCAGCTGAGGACATTAAATTCAGCACTCGTTGGGAGGCACCCTAGCAACACCCCTCCACTATCACGTACACTTCACTTTGCACCTTTTCACTTCACCACCCACCCTACCACTCTGCTATATACCCTGCACTTCAGCTCTCGCTCCTCGATCTTTGGACCTTCCTCTACCCTACATGCATATGAGGACATAGCATCGTTAGGCATGGGGGCGTGGATAGTCATCTATAGGATCTGGGTATTACATGGTATCATGCAGTTTCCATCTATCTATAAATATGTACATAAAAAAAGGGTGTTTAGTGATGATCTGAAGGCTGAAACAAAAATACAATAAGTGTTTATGGATATTCAACCATTGTTTTGAAGACTTTCCAGGCCATAGAAGCTTGATTCGCTCAGGCTCAGCTTAATTCACTTGATCTTTGACAAGATAGATCAGAATCTCTCCTAACTAAGGATGTATTCTTGTACTTGAGACACCAGTACAGATCCGTTGGTGTGCTTCTACTTGAGAACCTAAGTAATCTTGGTTCACACTACACATATCAAGAAAGACCAGGTGAACATAAGATCCAACCCTAGTGTTCATTAGGGAAGGTGGAGCCCTTACCTGTGTGCGCAAGTAGACTTTTTATCCCAAGCTTTAGTCTTGTGTCTAGGAGAAACTCTTTCCACCAAAAAGGAACTCTCCCACCAAAAGAAAAGTGTGCTCCTTCAAATAAAGTTGTAAGAGATATACTGACATGTGTTTCAAAAAAAATAAAAAAAAAATTATGCAAATAAGTCAGTATATCTTGCAAATGTCTTCTCCCTCAAAACGTTTCAGGGCAAAGTTACAAATACCCTATTTCTACCGTATATTCTTTGAGCCACAAAAGAAAAAAATGAGGGTTGAGTTTTCCATCATCTTTTTAAGGGTCAATCTAAAACATGAGCTGAAACTGGGACCAACCTGCACTTAAAGATTCGTGAAACCCTAGGCTTGAGTCTTAATGTTCATCTGATCAGTCTTGATCCTTCACTATGCACAAGCCATAATCTCTTGAGCTCTCAAGTTCGGCAAAAACCTCCTGAGTCCTGGAAATCGTACTTAAGGTTTAAATATCAAGAGTCCAGGTTAGTCGAGAGATGGTCTATTTCACATAAGACTTAAAGGACTGGTAATCTTCTCGGCAATTGGTTCTGACAATATCCAGCAAACACACCCATGTCGCCTCAGAAAAAAGTCTTCAACTTAAGATCATTTCTAAATACAATACAAAATATTTTGCTAGGGACTAGCAAAAGATAGGCATGGGGTTATGATTGCACAGCAAAAATACACCAACAACTATGTCATCCTGTGTTATTTCCTAGAACTGCCATTGCATATTAGGTAGCTATAGTTGCATTTGTAAAATTGACACAACCATGCATTTATTTGAGAGGGGAGGAGAGTGAATAATTGGCAATGTAAATAACATCTTATTCATGTGCTACCTCGCAATTTCACCATCCACATTTTTTTTATTTTGCTTTGAATTTCTTCTCCCTCGTGCAGCTCAGAGCATGGGCTGGCTTCTCTTTGCCCATTCCTCTGTCTGCAGCATGGCGGAACTTGTTCTGCCAGAGCCTGGCTATGGCAGGCTTCTCCTTCTTTAAAAAGCCCTGCCTTCTTCCTTGCGAAGGGGGGTTGGAATAGAGAACACACAACACATCATCCACCTTAGTCCAGGCCATCTTCCTCCCCTCTCACCTACATACGCAGCACCTCTTCTTACTGAAGAGATACACTACAGGCAGGAGAAGGCTCACACTGGTTCCACGACCACCACTATGAGTTCCACCACCGCCTAGCTCATCCAAGAGCAGGCGGGTGTAGTGGGTTCACTCCTGGTTTCCACCGCTCAACACCTTCCCGCCATTGCCGAAGATCCAAGCTCTAAAGCTCAGCAGCAGCAGCACAACACCAGCAGCAGCAGCCCCACGCGCACGCAAGCAGCCAGCTGCAAGCTCCTTCCACGCTCGCAGGCGCCTTCTAGCGTGCCCGTGCACGCAGAATCGGCCGCAACTGGTTGTTCAAGCTGCACGACACTGTAGCTAATGTTCACGCGTTTCTGTGCGACACTGTAGCTACAGTGCGGTGACCGAAGAGTTTCTCACTTATCCAGTCACCGCACACTCTCTCCTTACTGCTACCACCTCCAGCCAATCGCCGCGTCAGCATCAGCGCCCACCCTAGCCCCTATGCCCGCGTCTGCACCAGCACCCGCTCTAGCGCCCGCACCCATGCCCGCTTCTTCACCCGCATCCACTCCAGTCCGCAGCGCAGTGTGCTGTGCTACGCAGTGCGCTGCATTGCCCCAACTCTCTCACACTTCCGCTCGGGCCTGCGCCTGTGCACGTGCCTACGCCACCAGACGACGGCTGCAGCTGCCAGACATCTTAACTCAGCGCTCTCTCTCTCACACACTCTCCAGCAGACACTCCCTCACCCTTACACACACACACACTCGTGCACACACTCACTTGTACACTCACACACTCACTTGTACACCCTTATTCATACTTATACATATATATTTATATATTTATATATATATATATACATATTAATACCTATACAACTAAATATAAGTATATATACATATATATATACATACATATACATATATATATACATATATTTATACATATATACATATATATCTATATACATAGATACTTATACTAATATATCTAAATACATACATATATATATATATCTATATACATATATTACTATATATATATATCTATATTTATATAGTTATATATATATACATATATATCTAGTTGTAAATATATATATATATCTATATATATATTTACATATCTATATATATATACATAACAACATATACATCTACATATTTACATCCCTATCCATACATATATATAAATATATATTTACATATACATATATATATATATCTACATTCATATCACCTACCTGTATCCCTATGCACTAGAGACTCCACCACGCATTATATCGTGGGAATATCTGCACCAGTTGCTGATATTCCCCGATACCCGCGTAAAGAAAGCGTCTCCGCACACACTCACACATCCATCCTACACTCCACGCAGCACTTAGTCCTGTTGGTTATGTCTTCCTAGACGTCGACCAACTTGACACTGTACTACACGCCATTTCCACCTCCACCCCCACCCCTATATATATAATATATATAACTATATATATATAGACTATATTTATTTCTTTACAAGAAACCTCTATTTCTCTTTTGTTTCCTGCTATTAAAAAGATAAAAAAAAATAGTAAAAGCGAAAAGATAAACCTTGTCTTGCAGGTACTCGGTCTTGCGAATAGCGAGACCAATTTTTGGAACCCTAAATTGGCTCAAAGCCAAGAATAATTTGGCTCAAAGCCAATGACCTTATTTTGAGGGTGTACCTCAAGGACAAAATTATCAGCAAAAAAATCTTAAATAGAAAACAACAAAAAAAAAAAAATAAATGAACGGAAGAGATTCGTGTAGGAAAGGCATAGAAACTTATTCACCTCTAACTCCTGCCTCCCTGAGTTCGACTCTGGGCCTAAAAGTGACCAAGATAAAATCCAGTAGGCTAGGTTAAAAATTTTGTAAAAATATGCTTAGGCTCGATTTAGGTTAACCACTATACCCACTTCAACGATAATTTCACCATATTAACACTACCTATCCGAGCTTATCGTAGCCAACACCTCTATTAGCATCTCCATACCTTTACTTTCAAAAGCCCTCACCTAATTTCATCTTTCACTCACTCCACAACTCCATCGAACACATACGCATCCGATCATCGTTTCCGACATCGGCCAACCACCTCATACTCTCTTACGCCAACTCACAGCCACCATTACCTTCGCCACATCATGGTGAAGTTCACCGTCTATCCAATTGGGCCCTAGGCCATGTTTCTTGATGGAAACACCATCATGAGCCCTAACTAACTCATTTTAACCTAAAAAAGAGAACAAAAGCTCCTACATAACCAAGTGAAGGGCCTAACTCGAGGAATAACTGAGCTGAGAGAAAAGTAAGAAATAAAGGGTAAAACTACAATTTTACCATTGCAGTACAACAACAGGATTTCTCAGAGGTTAAAAATGGGTTAATTGGTCCTAATAAGATGAAAAGTGGGTTGGTTCAATCAGAAAAGGGTTAATGTGAGATTTGGGAATTAAATGATTTCTTGTAACCATAAAATAGACCCACTTAATTTAACAAGGTTTTAATCAGGATAAAATTCAAGTAAACCCTCTAAAATTCATAGAAAAATATCCTTTAGGGTTTAGAACCTTCAATTTGGCCTTTAGAACCTATTTTAACCTAAATAGGGGTCTTAGTCAAACATTTGCCCTAAATTTAGTTTTTGTGAAAAATGTCCATTCAAACGTGGTCAAACATAAAATCCAGCTTCACCATTGGATTCCTTAGGTCCAAACTAGGTTTATACCAAAATTTGGACCTAAGGGTTGTTCACCTTGACCTACTTTGCAAAATAGTCCAACCTAATTACTTTTATGCCCCTAACTTTTGAAAACCTTGTAGAGACCCCCCTAGCTTCCTCATCGTTCCATGCAATTAGGTCCCTCCACCATTACAGCGGAGGAATCCTACTCCGGGGAGGATTCAAGAGGGATATCTCCCTGATTCCTCAGAGAATCCATCTCAAATTTGAAAGGGAGATTCTCTAAGGAATTCCCAATCATGTGAACCTAATTAGGCACTTTGATTCCCACCCAATCTCTCCTGTGAACGCATGAGAGATATGGGTATCTCTCGACCTTCCAAGTCCGACGAGGTTGCCGTGCTTGGAAGCTTGCCTTCCAAGTACAAGGCCCACAGCCCGCGACTATAAAAGATGCCCCAAGTCCTCTCGACCATCCGAAGCTTGATTTTGGTCGAAGAATCCCCCAGAATTCCTCCTTTTCCCTCTCCGGCCAAGAAGCCCGCAAGCTCCGGTGACTCTTCCTCCCCCTTGTCATTGCTCTACCACCATACCAGTGGCAGAGTCATCTCCGCCTCCTTCTTTCGCGTCGTGCCATACCTGCGCCTGCGTCTACATCCTTCTCGTTGTCGCCGCCTCTCCATCTCAAGACCTCGAGATTCATGACAAGGTGGGAAAACAGAACGTGCTAGCCAATGACTTGTCCCGCCTTTCTTTTGAGATGATCGATCCTTCCGGACCCATAACGGAACATTTTCCTGATGAGCACCTTCTGATTTTCAGTACAAGGCTTCCATGGTTTGCTAATATTGTAAACTACTTGGCATCACATCAGACCCTGTCTGATTGGCCGAAGGCCGAGAAGGACAAATTAATTTCCAATGCCAAGTATTACTTTTGGGAAGACCTATATCTTTTCCACATCGGTGTAGATCAAATAATTCGACGATCTGTCGCAGAAGCAGAAATCCAAGACATACTCTCTTTCTACCATTACCAGGAATGCGGTGGACACTTTTGAGGACATAAAACTGCAGCAAAAGTCCTCTAGTGTAGCTTTTACTGGCCCACAATTTTCAAGGACGCATACAATCATTGTAAGGCATGTACCCATTGCCAGACCTTGGGCAACATGAGCCATCATGATATGATGCCTTTACAGCCGATTCTGGTATGCGAAATCTTCAACATTTGGGGGATGGATTTTATGGGACCCTTCCTTATCTCAGACAGCTTCGAATACATTTTACTTGTTGTTCACTATGTGTCCAAATGGATTGAAGCCATTCTGACCCGAACCAATGATCATAAAGTTGTTATAAAATTCATTCATCAGAACATCTTCTCACGGTTTGGGATTCCACGTGCGATAATTTTCGATGGAGGGACCCATTTCACAAACGCTCAGTTCAAATCACTGATGACCAAGTATAGGGTGTCACACCGAATCTCTACTCCTTACCACCCCCAAACTAATGGTCTAGCTGAGCTATCAAACTGGGAGATCAAGAAAATCCTCTAGGTTACTGTTCGACCTGATAGGAAGAATTGGTCATCTCGGCTTCCAGAAGCTTTGTGGGCTTATAGGACCACCCACAAGACCCAATTAGGTATGTCTCCCTTCAAACTGGTGTACGGGAAGGCATGTCACCTCCCCGTAGAATTAGAGCATAAAGCCTATTGGGTAGTATGAAACTGTAATCTAGATCTTTCTAAGACTGGAACCCATAGAAAGCTTCAAATGAGCGAGATCGATGAATTACGCCACAATGCATATGAGAACTCACGAATTTACAAAGAGCGGGTTAAAGCCTTTCATGACAAGCACATATCTAGAAAGATCTTTCATCCTGGTCAAGAGGTCCTACTCTTTGATGCCAGACTTAAACTGTTCCCAAGAAAACTACGATCAAAATGGATTGGACCCTACTTAGTCTGACAAATCTTTAGAAATGGAGCCATTGAGATCAGTCCACTCAGCCACAATTCCAAACCTTTCATCGTGAACGGTTAGAGACTCAAATCTTTCATTGACGTGATCGATACAAATTTGGTTGAGATATCCTTTACCCTCCATTCTCCCTGAGCTCATTGCACCTAGCCGATGGCATAAAACTCAGTATTTAACGGGAGGCAACCCGTCATTCTTGAAAAACCTGAAACCTTTCTTGATATTTCTATGCTGAATTCATATTGCACTTTAGGGTTCATCCATTAGAACAGCTAACTCCACCTCAGACACTCGTACCTGAGTCAAGAAATCGTTCGCAACAGTCACCTCGACCCATTCACCCACCCAAAACCTGTCCTAATGAATGAACTAAGCTGAATTCGAACCCACTTAATTTACAATGGGGACATTGCAAATCGTAGGCATGGGGGGGTATGAAAGTGCAAAACGTCATGAAAACTCTTATCAAAAGAAAAGGTTTCAACAAAAAAAAAATCACATATCACAAAAAACACCAAAAAATAAAAAATCTTTAAAAAGAACAAAAAAACTGAGGGGGGAGAAAATTTTTGAGGCCATACAAAACATGAGGAGGAAAAGAGCAAAATGACAAAAAAGGAGAACAAAATGAAAAAGAAAAAGAGATAATCATTAGTAAGAGAGTAAGGGATTAACCGAAGTTCTAGACCACATCATGGAGAAGAGAAAAATAGGAAAAAGTGCTAATAAGACAAAAAGAGATTAGTAGGAATGCTGATCTTAGACCTTTTGGGCTAGACTCTTAGGCTTAAAGATTCAAGTACCTGCTAAGATCTGGATAATGCTCAAGAGGTTGGGGAAAATGTGAAGCTTAAGTATTAGGTCTAAGGCTTAGGAAGTATTCGACCTCGTTAATTGACCTTCAGTTTGCGGGACTTGGTAACCGAAGCACCCCAATCCACACACAATCTGGTTCGATGCGCATAACTATCAAAATCACGCAAAAGCATTTAAATGTTCTGAAAAAAGTTGCGTAGATTAGGAGCGACCAATCAATACAAGTTGATTTGGACTAGTTCCTAGCATGGAGAGGTAGGAAATTCCCCTCGAAGATGCGTAACAACATATCATCTCCTTGGCGTTTGTCTCCTAGGATATTTACATATCCTACTAGGGGCACATAAGCACCCTGCTAGTTCAGATACCATGGGCAGCATTAACACGAAATGTTGATTACTAGGGTCTGGATCTATATATGGAACGCCATGGGCAGGAGTATCTCGAAATCTTGAAAGCCAAGGTTCTAGGGGTTGCCATGGGTGGTGCTATCACAAAGCATCGATTGCTAGGGATCTTTAAGGATTGATGATGGGGACGAGGAATTCTATACAGACCGCATTGAGAAGCCAATCCAAAGTTATAAATAAAAAGAAGAGAGAGAAAACTCTCCAAACAAATAAATCCTCTGTCACTCTCTCACAAGAAAATGCACTACAAACTGAACCAAGGCTAAAAAATGTCTCAAGCACTGGTGCTTTAACCGTAGAGTCCAATGAACCTTAGGATTGTTCCTGCGGGCCTTAAAAACCTTCGCGCAGGATCGAGGCTAGAGCTGGTCAGGTCAAGATCTTGGTTGGTACTTGAGTACCTCTAGACCTACTGTCGACATTCTAACCTAATCAAAAGAAAGAGAAAAAGCACTTATCATAAATTGTGAAAGGAACTCATGGTCCAGAATATAAGTTAAAACCTTAAAATTTTGCTAAGGGACTAGCAAAAGCTAGCCATGGGGGTATGATGGGAACACCATCATGAGCCCTAACTAGCTCATTTTGACCTAGAAAAGAGAACAAAAGCTCCTGCATAACCAAGTGAAGGGCCTATCTCAAGGAATAACTGACCAAAGAGAAAAGTAAGAAATAAGGGATAAAACTATAATTTTGCCATTGAAGTACAACAACAAGATTTCTAAGGGGTTAAACATGGGTCAATTGGTCTTAATAAGATGAAAAGTGGGTTGGTTCAATCAGAAAAGGGTTAATGTGAGATTTGGGAATTAAATGACTTCTTGCAACCCTAAAGCAGATCCACTTAATTTAACAAGGTTTTGGTCAGGATAAAATTCAACTAAACCCTCTAAAATTAATATAAAAATATCCTCTATAGTTTAGAACCTTCAATTTGACCTTTAGAACCTATTTTGACCTAAATAGGGGTCCTAGTCAAACATTTACCTTAAATTGTGTTTTTGGGCAAAATGTCCAGCCAAACGTAGTCAAACCTAAACTCCAACTTCACCATTAGATTCCTTAGGTTCAAATTAGGTTTATACCAAAATTTGGACCTAAGGAGAGTACACCTTGATCTACTTTACAAAACAGTCCAACCTAATTACCTTTTTACCCCTAACTTTTGAAAACCTTGTAGAGACCCCCCTATCTTCCTCATCATTCTTTTCAATTAGGTCCCTCCACCATTACAGTGGAGGAATCCTACTCCGGTGAGTATTCAAGAGGGATATCTCCCTAATTCCTCAAAGAATCCCTCTAAAATTTGAAAGGGAGATTCTCTGAGGAATTCCCGATCGTGTGAACCCAATTAGGCACTTTGATTCCCACCCAATCTCTCATGCGAACGCATGAGAGATATGGGTATCTCTTGACCTTCCAAGTCCGATGAGGTTGCCGTGCTTGGAAGCTTTCCTTCCAAGCACAAGGCCCTCAGCCCGCAACTATAAAAGACTCCCCAAGTCCTCCTGACCATCCGAAGCTTGATTTTCGTTGAAGAATCCCTTAGAATTCCTCCTTTTCCCTCTCTGGCCAAAAAGCCCACAAGCTCCGGCGACTCTTCCTCCCTCTTCTCATCGCTCTACCACCATACTAGTGGTAGAGTCATCTTTGTCTCCTTCTGCGTCGCGCCATACTTGCGCCCGCGTCTACATCCCTCTCTATCTCAGGGCCTTCGTCTCCGACGACGGTAGATACGCGTCGTCTGCCCCTCTGCCTCCCCCTTTGTCTAATCACTTGCAAATAAATCCCCTTACCATACTCTTCATTTTTCCCCTCTTTATTTCTATTTTCGCACCCCAACAACCACAGACCACCCTCACCTTCTTCACGTCCTGTGGACTACCGGTGAAGGTGAATCCATCAATCCACACACCCATACGCCTCGCCAACTACTGCAGAAGCATCACCACCTTCCACTGATCATCTTCCACCTCTCCATCAACCGCCACATGCACCATACACTGCCCCTAAACAACCCCACCTTCACGGCCACAAAACGACATAGGAACGCATGCCCAGGCCATCCTGCACCACAGTAGCACTCGAGCCACCTTCTCTGTGTCATGACGAAGCTTTCTGAATGCTTTGACAGGGCCTTAAGGCTGTATTCGTGTTGACAGGTACAGGGATCCATCCGCCATTGAATTAGGCTAAAGAAGCTTGCTATCCTCACAAGCAGCCTCCAAGTACCAGGAGACCGAGTTCCAGAAGTGCAAAATCCCTTTGCGAACAAGTTGCACCTAGCAATCAAAGTCCTAGGGCACCGCAACTACAGCAATTGAGCGACATTCCCTATGGGCACGCATGATGTAGGTAGGACTTTTAGTCCTACCTCGATAACTTTAGAAGCGGCGGAATGGTATAAGTTGAATTTGTGTCATAGGCTCTTCGCTTCCTGACACAGGGTGAGGTCCCTCTCACCTACTTGCCTCGTTCGTGCCCACGCTATGCGGACCTAGCTACCTGACCCGATAACCTGTGCACTCCTCACGCATCACCCACGCCGGTTTCCTAGACCTGGGTGCGCTAACCCGACCCATTTACCCGAAAGGCTCTAGGAGAGCGAGCCTAAGAAAGAAAAGAGAGAGAGCATTCTCAGGGGAGGGTCGGGGTAGGTTTTGCACTTGTGTGCAGGGAAGCTGAAGAAGGAAGAGGACCCTAAAGCTAAGGAAGGAAAGCTAAAGGTTGAAGAAGCAGAAGAGAAGGAGCCACAGTGGAAGCTAAGGAAAGAGGAAGCACTGTTGTAGAGAAGGCAGAAAGGAGAAAGAAGCCAAGGTAGAGGAAGGAAGGAGAAATCAGAGAAAGAAGAGAAGGCATTGCTAAAGCCAAGGTTGAAAAAGAAGAAAGCTAAAGAGAAATAGAAGCCAAAGAAAGTCAAGGTAGAAAGGAAGAGAAAGAAGAAAGAAGAAGGAAGCTGTAGAAGAAGAAGAAGGCTCAGCTGAAGTCAGAGAAAGAGAAAGAAGAGAAAGAAGGAGCCAACATCAGAAGCTAAAAGAAGGAAGAAGAGAGTTCAAGCAAAGCCAAAGAAGAAAAAGAAGAAGAGAAAGGCTAAGCCAGAAGCATCTGAATTTTTTACATCTCTATTCATATTTTTGAGCATCTATATACATTGAAACTAGTTCTATTGCTTCACCATTTGATTGAACATCACATTTTATCAAATTGAGGTTGTGTTCTTAGTTTTTTTCTCAATTTGCTCCCTGTGTTCAACTTCAGATTCTTAGCTTTTCAAGTAATAAATTCTCATTTGTTTCTCGAATTGATTTCAACTATACTGCAATGCAATATTTACAAACCCGATTTCGCTTTCGCATAAACATTTCTCTTGCAGGTCAACTCTATCATCGTCGTTGTCTTCTCCGGTGACGTATACTACCATACAGTCACCACCCATCTCGCTTCCAACTCTAAGAGCTGCAGAACCCTTCAACGCAACTACATGTAGCATCAATTATGAAGAAGAGCAGCTGCAGCACCTTTAATTAGAGCGAGCTCGGATACTGCTGGGCACGAAGGAGATGTGAGACATTTAGTCCCACATCGTTGGATGAGAAGCCCCCAGTAGCGCATAAGTTGAATTTGTGTTCTTACCTCCTCGCCCAATACACAAGGGGTCAAGTCCCTCCACATGCACCTGCTCGAGCACGCGTTTCCCGCGGATTTGGCCACTGTTCATGACCCGATTACCCCCCTTACCCAACTATGTACCAGGTTATTTGAGAGAAAAGGAAGAGATCTGTGAGAGAGTGGGGGGGTTTGCTGCTCTATCCTCTGATGTGTCCCTATGCTAAAGTGAGAGGGTCTCTATACTTAGCCTCTGAAGAGAATAGCTTGTGCTTATTCTTGTGTTGCAAAGGAAAGGCTTTGAAGAAGAAGGTTCACTGAAGAGCATTGTGCTTGTGGTTTGTTAATCTATTAATGCGTCTAATGTTGTATTCCTATCATCTGATCTAATTTGATACTGGAACTGTTGGATTATTTAAGTACTAAGTTAACATTGATTATCTGATTGAAGGTACTGTTGAATAATTTGAGTATGAGATATATGCTTAATTAAGATGAATAATTGGTGATTCAAATCACCATTATTTTATCTTTCTATTCATTTTATCTAATGATCATTTGAATTACCATCTGACATATTGTCTTCATTGAATATCTGTTATTGTTGCTCAATTTATTGTGTTACTAATTGTAAATGAAGATTAATGTGTGAGTTCCACGTTTACTCCTTGCGAACGACCTCAGACTCCCTTTAGATTTTGAGTTTATAAATTTAAATGTCTTATTTTGCGATTTAGGAGTGTACTACAACAAACGCATATTTAAATCTCCTCTCTCGCCCATCAACATTTTGGAACCGTTGCTGGGGAACAACGCACAATTCACCATTAATCTTATCTTTCTTGATTTTTACCTGAGAATAACTTGCCCTATTTGCTTTGCTTGTGATTTTGTAAAGTAAATGACGAAGAGACCTTCCGTGCAATCAACCACTCCAGGGGTAAGTGAACTTTCTCTTCTTCCCTAATCAATGTCCTAATCTTTTGGAAGAGAGAAAAGGAAACAAAATTAATTAGGATTCATCTGCCTTATTTTCTTAATAATCATCATTTAATGGAAAGTTTCCTGATTTGTGAATTCAAATCAATATCTGATTGAAGTTGAGACGATTCTGTTTAGAGATCCCTACCCCGATTTCCTATACCTACTAGAGATTTACGCTTAATTTATGATCATCTTGGACTATGCACTTCTTGTTTGAAGTCTAAGGTGTAAATTTTGAGATCAAACTGGACTTGGAATAGAGCCAAATAGAGTTTCTACTCTAGGGTTCTTAAGTTTTAGTTACACACTTGCCTGAACTAAAGGAAATTAACACTCCCACATTTATGTGCTACCTAAACCCTTGCTTGAAAAGTTCTAATTAGATGAACACTAAATTCAAACTCTAAATTCACTTGAATCTTAAATTTTGGACCAAATAACCTGAGAGTCAATTCAGGGTGATCTTTGGGTCATGACTCAGATTTCATTCTTCTTCTTTTAGGGCAGGTCAGGTAAAGTTGGTCTACTTTGTGGGCCAACCAAACTCCAAATTAGGCCACAATTTGAATTAACTTCTGATCAAGTGAATCCAAGGCACAAACTAGGCTAAAGTTGGTAGACTTAATGTCTCAATTTGCACATTCCGGTCTACTTGGATTCTTAGTGACAAGGAAGGTCGGGTAGGGGAAACCCTGTAACTCGTGGGGAGGCTCTACCATGAAGGGGTCTTTGTAGGGCTCTCCCTTCCTAGCTGCCTAAGCACTTCTCGACTGCATGGATTTTTTATTTAGAGGTATCATCCACCTCTAAACAAGCCTTAGTCTTCCAAAAATCTTTGGGTGCCTTGATTGGGTCCAATTCACATCCAGTCCCTCATCCGTTCTTTAGAGCACATACACATGAAAGCTTCCTAGGTTGTTTACCTAGAAGCCTTCATTAGAATTGATCTTCTTGGGGATTTCTGATGTGATCCAGTCACTTCAATTTGAACTTGAATTTGATTCTATATCTTCATCCACCACCTGATTTGAAAATGCAGCCTGACAAATTAGGGAGAATTTCTAGGAAACCTGAATCCCAAATGACCATAAAAGAGAAGATGATTGAGGCTGCTCTTAGACACCATGATGAATATTACAAAACCTCTTATCCATCTAAGCACAGTCTAGATAATATGGCAGAAACAACAACCCTCATTATGAACCTTGCTGAAATGCTATTTACACAAATGATACATAGTTCAACCCAAAATGAGTTGTTACCAAAATACAGTGAATTCTAGAGACTACATAATATTGGGTATGTACAATGTTTGTCAACTCCACAACTTTGGGAAATACATTAGGGTCTCATGGAGAAACGTGGGTATATGCTAAATACATTACAACAAGCCATTGATCAAAAATACCCATATTAACATTCAAAGATTGATAAATCACCTTGGAGTAACATTGAGGATCAATATGATTTCCCAAATCCTAGGTTTGAAAATCAAGGTTGTTGTGGACCCCCAACCTAAATGGAATCAGATTCAAACTTCATACAAATTGACATGCCTGATCTTGATACAGGTTGGGAGGATCCAATTATAAGTATTCACGATTCTAAACTAGGCTTAGAAAACCATGAAGATGGTCCATCATGCCTTGATTTCCAAAGCACCTATAGTAAACTTGAATCAGAACCACTCGAGGATGTAATTCCAGAACCTTATCCTATTAAGATAATCCTCGAGAGTGATTCTGACATCCTAATAGAACTTAGTATAGATTCTAGTGACCTAATCCCTACCTTTGACCTAGAATCTAGATTCAAGCCTATTTATGGTGATTAGGAGATGCAATTTAATGAGAATCAGATTTTAGATTTGGACTATAATTCTAGGCTTATATTTGATGAGTACACCTCTCCAAACTCCTCAGAAATTTAAATTGATTTTTCAGAAGTCACACTGATGTATGATACAAATATCGAGGAGTTGGAAGAGCTAGGATTCGATTGGTTCTATCCTAGGAACCAAGAAGTTGAGCCTATGACTAATAAGGACACTTCTTTGAGCTCAGAAATTGAGAATAGGTTAGATCCAAGTCTGGTTGTTGATTCTATGCTTCTTGATTTATTCTATGGTGGAAATCCCAATCTGGAATCAAGTTCAGAAACTAATCTTTGCAAATTCTCTGATTATTTTGCATCATACTTTGATTTCGGAGAACCTTCGTTTCTTGATGATTATGAGCCAGTTTACGACCTCAGTGTCCATGATCCATTCTTTGATTCTGATGCTAAGGCCAATGACTTGGACCTCAAAGAAGCCACACCCTCTATGCATATACAGAACCTTCCAAAATCCAAGCCCAACCTCGACCTGCCATCGAAATCAACTTCTACTCCGATTCACCTCTATCTGATAAGGTTGCATATGATTCTCCTCCATCTTTTGATCGGGTTTTGGACATTAATCAGACTGATAATCACTTCTTATCCTTTTCTGATCCAATCAGTAGGGTTCCTACATCCTCTACAGCTCCACTTTCTTTGATGGATCCCTTCTCTGATCAGGCTGAATTGATTCAGCCAAAACTTAGATTTTCATTTCTATATCTGTTTGAGCAACAATCTAATGGGCTCTGTATCTTTTGATTCACATCCATCAACCCACCAGACTGATTGGGTTAGGCCTGCATCATTAGCCTGTTGATCTGAACAAGCACCTGGTTGGACCAACCATGCTACTTATCAAGGTGCTTGTTATACAAAACTCATCTGATTTGACCACCCCTTCCCCTTGACCACCTTCTGCTCGACTAAAGGCATTAAATTTAGTACTTACTAGGAGGCAACCCATCATTCCAAAAAGACTCGAGAACCTTTTGATCATTCTTCTGAGCTACACACCTACTGCACTTCTGAGTTCAACTTTAGAATAGCTGACTCTACCTTTGCTACTTGTATCAAAGCTTGAATTAATTTACAACAATCATCCTGACCTGTTCATCCACCATTTGATCTTGTTCTAAACTCTGAACCAAACTGAATTTGCACCCTCCTGATTTACAATGAGGACATTGTAAAACATAGGCATGGGGGGTTGTTAAAGTGCAAACATATGAAAATTCAATTCTCTGAGGGGTTCTCACAAAAAAATACATATTCAAAAATGACAATGAAATAAAAAGAATGAAAAAGAAAAAAAATTGGAGGAAGGGGAGGAAATTTTGAAAATTGATTGAAAATCATTTTTGAGGAAGAAAAGAGGAGACAATTCAAATGTCAAAAAGGAGTAAATGCAAGAAAAATATGATAGTCATAGCACTTGATTATGGAATTTACTTAAGTTCTAGTCCTAATGAAAAGAAAAATTAAAGTTTTGAAATAATAGAGATAAGGAAATTAGTATGAGTGTTGATCTTAAGTCTCTTGGGCTTGTTTTAGGGCTTAAACATTCATGTATTCGTTAAGATCTAGATTAGTACTCAAGAGGTTGAGGAAAGTGCGAGGCTGATGTGGTAGGTCTAAGGCTTAGGGATTATTCGGTCTCATTGCCTACCCTTTTGCTTGTGGAATTTGGTAACCTAAGCACTCAAAATCACACACTAAGTCTGGTTCAGAGTGCTTAATAAAGAAAAACCTGCCAAAAGCATTCTGTTATGAAAAGCCATCTCAAAGATCTAGCTTAGGAGTGACTCGACAACACAAGTTGATTGGATGAGTTCCCAGCACAGAGAGGTGGGAAATTCCCCTCGAAGATGCATAATAACATATCGTCTCCTTGGTGCCTGTCTCCTAGGATATCTAAATATCCTACCGGGGGCATGTAAGCACCTTGTACTAGCTCAGGTGCAATGGGCGGGATTATCCTGAAATGTCGATTGCCATGGTCTAAATTTAGCTACAGAACATCATGGGAGGCACTATCCCTACGTGTCAAAAGTTAGGGTTTTGGGGGCTGCCTAGGCGGTGCTATGCCAAAGCATCGAAAGCCAGGGACCCTTCGAGGATTGATAGTGGGGAAAAGGAATCCGATACAGATCGTGTTTAGGGCTAATTCGAAGCTAGATTTAGGGAAAACTAAATAGAAAAGATTCAAAACTCCCCAAATAAAAAAATCCTTCTATCACTCTCTTACAAAGATGCACTGGCAAACTAGACCTAAACATACTACATTCTACGCACAACTTCTTTAATAGCTAGGTTCAACGAACCTCAGGCAGGTTTTGCGGGCCTTAGAAACCTTTGCGATCGACTCAGGCTGAAGCTAGTCAGGTATGGATCTTGCTTGATACTTGAGTACCTCTAGGTCTATTATTGGCATTCTGACCTAATTTCTAGAGTAAAATAAATCAAGTATCTGAACACCAATGATGGTCTAGAAATCTAGTTCTTTCGTTAAGATTTTGCTAAAGGACTAGCCAAAGTTAGGCATGGCGGTATGATGATAGCATCATCATGAGCCATAAATAACTTTAATTAATTAGAATTAAGAGATAAATGCTCCTACATAGTTGCCTAAGTATCATAATTCCATTCAGATCCATTATAAGAGAACACTAAATCATGGTTAATTCTGCAGCTTTAAAATCATATCATGAATGCAGAATAATCACGGGATCTCCCAGGGGTTAATCTAAGATCTAATAAGCATTAAAGTCTAATAAGAGGATCCACATAGACAGAAACAGGGTTCCATGCATTTCGAGAACTGATATAGCACCTAAAATCCTAATTTCAGACCTGTTTAAATATAGTGGTTTTGATCAGGATAAAATTCATCTATATCTCCTAAAATTCATAGAAAAATATTCCTTGAGGTTTGGTACCCGTGATTTGACCATTAGAACCTATTTTGACCTTAAACAGAGTCACATAAAGAGTTCTACCCTAATTTGGGATTTTGCATAGATTGCCTAGTCAAACTTAGTCAAAACTCAAATTTGACTTCACCACTAGATTCCATTGTTCCAAATTAGGTTTGTACCAAAATTTGGGCCACATTAGAATCCATCATGACCTAGTTTGCATTTTAGTCCAGTCAGGATCTTTCTCTCTCAATTAGCCCCTCAGCTTTCAAAATCCTTGCAGATTAGTCCCTAAGTTCTTTGTCTTCTTTTTAAATCTGCCCCTACTGCAATTGGAGGTCAATCAACCTCCAGGCAACCTTTGACCAGTCCTAAACCCATTCAAATCATCATCAAATCCTACCAAATTTGGTGAGATTGATGTTCACACTGTGGAGAATCCATTGGGAGAGATCTTTGCTCTTACTTTGCCCCAAGAATCTCGTGAGAACACACAAGATTCATGGGTTCTTCTTGACTCCTAATGAAGCTAATGAGGCTGGTTTCCTATTTAGAACTTGCTCAGAAGCTCTATAAAAGCCTCCTCATTGCAAAGCATAACTCAGCTCGATTTTGGCCATAATTCATCATCAACTCTCCCTCTCTGGCTACCTCCACCACTGTTCCGGCGATTCGCTCTCTCCAACCTCTTCGCCTACTGCCACGTACCATAGGCACCAGGTTCTTCTTCCTCATTATCCTCCGCTCCTCGCCAACTACAGCAGGGGTAACCATACCCTCTTCGTCGTTGCTGCTCCATTACCGGAGGATTCACCCTCTCTGGCTCTGGCAATCACACCGGCACGTTCTCCTTCCTCTTTCATCCTTAATTAAGGTTTATTCTCTCCCTCTCTCACCGTACCTTAGGATTCTACCCTACTTCCCTATTTCGACCAGTATTCACCATCCTCCCCCTTCATCTTCTCCAACGTCGGTCGTGCCTTCGGCGAGGCCGTGCAACTACTTCATGCCACCAAACACTACGCCACCACCTCTATTAGCATCACCACACCTCCACCTTCAGAAGCCCTCACCCAATTTCATCTTTCACTCACTCCACAACTCCATCGAACACACATGCATCCGATCATCGTTTCTAACATCGGTCGACCACCTCAAACTCTCTCACACCAAATTATGCCCACCATTAGCTTTGCCACATCACGGCGAAGGTCACTGGCTATCTAATTGGGCCCTAGGCCAAGTTTCTCTTACAGGTCTACTCTATCATCACCGTTGTCTTCTCTGGTGACATTTACTACCAAGCAGTCAACACCCTATCTCACTTCCAACTCTAAGAGCTATGAAACCCTTCAACGCAACTATGTGAGCCATCAATTATGAAAAAGAGCAGTTGTAGCAACTTCAATTAGAGCAATCTCGGCTACTACTGCGCATGAAGTAGATGTGAGACATTTAGTCCCATATCGGTGGATGAGAAGCCCCCAGCAGCGCATAAGTTGAATTCATGTTCTTACCTCTTCGCCTAGTACACAAGAGGTTGGGTCCCTCCACACGCACCTGCTCAAGCATGCCTCGCTCGCGAATCATGCTCGTGGGTCTAGCCATTGTTAATGACCCGATTGCTTGCCTTACCCGACCATGTACCTGGTTATTTGAGAGAAAAGGATGAGATCTGTGAGAGAGTGGGGGGGTTTGCTGCACTATCCTTTGACATGCCCCTGTGCTGAAGAGAGAGGCACTCTATACTTATTCTCTAAAAGGAAAAGCCTATTCTTGTTCTTGTGTTGCGAAGGAAAGGCTTCGAAGAAGAAGGCTCTCTAAAGAGCCTTGTGCTTGTGCTCTGTTAATCTGTTAAGGCGTCTGATGCTGTATTCCTATTGTCTGATCTAATTTGTATTGGCACTGTTGGATTATTTAAGTACTAAGTTAACATTGATTATCTGATTGAAGGTATTATTGAATAATCTGAGTATGAGATATATGCTTAATTAAGATGAATAATTGGTGATTTAAATCACCATTATTTTGTCTTCCTATTCTTTTTATCTCATGATCATTTGAATTACAATCTAACAAATTGTATTCATTGAATATCTATTATTGTTGCTTAATTTATTATGCTTATTGATTCTAAATGAAGATTAATGTGTGAATTCCACATTTGATCCCTATGAATGACCTCAGACTCTTTTTAGATTCTGAGTTTATAAATTTAAATGTCTTCTTTTGCGATTTAGGAGTGTAATACAACGAACGTGTATTTAAATCTCCTCTCTTGCCCATCAACTTTGTCACTTTTATTTTTACTTTGAGATTGATTATTCTATTTGTGATTGAATATTCATTGCATTACTATTTCTGATTGTTGTGATTGATGAATTGAATATCTATACTTGCTCCCTGCGGATGACCTCAGAACTCACGATTTTTTGAGCTTCATAAATTTAAATGTCAAATCAACTTTCGTCGCTACACTACAATGGAGTGCTTTCCTAAACTATGACAAATTTTAACATAACAATGGTGGACTGCAAGACTCTTGGCCGAGGTACACTAGAGCAGGGCAGTCGCATTGGTGATGACGGCCTGGACAATGGCGACTAGACTTCATCAGACGGTAAGGAGGTGTCCAGCAGAGGTGAGGTCTACCGGTGGTGGGGAAGCGATTGCGTGCGGCCACTGATGGTTGTAGATCGATGGCTGAGGTTGTGCGATCAGATGGTAGCTATTTGCTAAGGCTGAGGAGGAGCATGCGACCGTCAACATGGTGGTGGCCGGTGGCGTGATGGTGATGAAGACCGGTGGCTTTGAGTCCTACCGACGATGGTAGAGGGTGCTGTTGGTGGTCATTGACGTCGAGGAACGTATGGTGGAGTGTGGTCGAGATGTTGGTGAGGTCGGCGTCGAGGATGGTGGCCAGTGATGGTGGCTGTGCATGTGAGGATGTCCATGGGGTTTGGGTTTGTTTGAAGAAGAAACAAAGAAAGAGGGTGAAGAAGGAAAATGTGGCCATGCATGAGCCTCTGTTGGGTGCGATGGTTGTTGCAGTGTCAAGGTCGTGTGCTGTCTCCACACAGTCATTCATGGTATCACGGTTGTCGTGGTCGTGGGAAGGAGGAGGCTCACGTTGCTGCTGTGGACATGGTGGTGAGGACATGCATCGAGGGCGAGTGTAGGGGTGGCTATTATTGGCACGGTGGTCGTACAAAGAGGTTGCTGCTCACGAGGAGGAAGGTGGTGGAAATAAGGGTGGTGGCTCGCAGTCGTGGCAGTGAGTGGTCGTCGCAGTAGGGGAAGGCATGCAGTGATGGAGGTTTCTATCCTTTTGGGTGGAGCAGGACGAGGAGGATGAACCTCGAGGAGGGGGGCCCTGCATCCTATTAAATACAAAATGAGAGAACAGAGAATAAGGGAAGGGGAGAAATTATCGGATACAAAGAGAGTGATGGGATGTCGAGAGTATTAGGGCTTTTTCCTTTTGCCCATATGGAATCCCAAAAATGATCTACATCAAATATTTAATCAAATCATATAATGAAATGTAGTTAATCTTTAAATCTAAACTTGAATTAATTTGCTCAACTTAATGCTTGTTTTAAATCAAATTCCTTCTCAACGACAATGTACTTAGGCTCCAATTTGGTCCACGAAAGTGGACCTATCACTAACATAACCTAATTAGGACCCTACACAACATGACCCTACCAATGAAAACCCTCACGAACACCCACTCAACTCCACCAAACCTTAGTCCACACCCCCCTCCACCAAAGGTAGTGCCACCTAGCGCTAACCCTGACACCTTGTGGGCACCCACCATGCCCCACCTATTGCTATATATACACCACCTAAGACACCAAAAAGGCCACCGCTTCATCCACCCTCCTTAGCCGTCCATAGCCCTCCACTCCAAGCACTGCCTACCACCTCTTATTTGAAATTCACAAAAGAACCAAAAAACCAAAAAAAACCACAAAAAATATCATTGCAATATCGGATTATATAAGTGAAATAGCACTTGACATGAATGTAGCCGGTAGTGTTTGTATTGTCTAGATTATGTGCACCGATACGGATACATTAACTTTTATTATCTTCCTCGTGCACACTCATGTTGTTCACTTGCATAACATTTCGGACGAAATGTGTTTGTGTAATCTTGAAACCAAGCTGCAATTTTATGTTAGTTAGGTGGATTTGCTAGCAAAGGAATTCTGAATCAGTTTGCGATTTTTGCCTCCCTGAGATTGGTTGGGAATCACCATGAGTTTCGTTGCTATTTTTTTTTAGGTTGGCTACGCGACTATACTGCGACTTAACTTAATCAAATTTTGTGTAAATCTAACCTAATAGGGCCTTCCCAAAATATTTCGCGTGGGTGCACCTTATTTATTGAGGTTAGCAATGGCTTTTTACATAAACGTCACCTAATCAATGAAAAATTTAGCCCCACGAACTTTTCCTACCTAACTATTAGTGACAATTTTAAAATGTCACATGACTAAAATTGCAATGGTTATCTAACTGTCGCAGTTTGTAGAGAATTCTCCCCACCCAACTTCTGTAGGCGCCAACTCCATATCACATTCAATGACAGTTAAAGTTATAAACATCGTCATTTATACCCATTAGCGATCGTTTAATAACAGTTGCATCATAACCACTGCAATCTACTCCATTTACTGTAGTGCCTATTGTGGTTTGTGAAATCTTTGACGTATGGGGCATTGATTTCGTGGGTTCGTTCCCATCTTCTTTTGGTTTCGAGTATATTATACATGTAGTTGACTATGTTTCACGATGGATTGAAGCCATACCCACATACACAAATGATCACGTAGTTGTCATTCCTTTCATTCAAATTCATATCATCTCTCATTTTGGGGTACCTCACACTATCATTTCCAATGGCCGATCCCATTTTAATAATGCCTAATTCAAAGACCTTCTCTATAAATATGGGTTTACACATCATATTGCTACACCATATCACCCCTAGACCAATGGGCAGACTAAGATCTTTAATCAAGAGGCCAAAATGATCCTTCAAATGACAATTTGACTTGATAGGAAGGATTGGTTTCTTTAGTTAGACAAGGCTTTTTGGGTGTATAGGACAGCCCATAAAACACCCCTAGCCATATTTCCACACCAATTAGTCTATGGGAAACCCTATCATCTTCTTGTAGAAATTGAGCACAAGGCCTATTAGGCAATCAAAGCCTGCAATTTAGACATTGTGAATGTTGGTATCACCATATATTACAGCATAGTGAACTTGAGGAAATCCATAATGTTGCTTACTAGAGTTCTAGGCTATATAAGGAAAAACTGAAAACCTTCCATGACAAACACATTTCCCGCAAATCCTTTGTACCTTGTCAGAAAGTACTACCCTTTGATGCCTGTTTGAACCTCTTGTCAGGTGACAGAAAGCCTTTTTCGCACATTTGAAAGTTGTCCAAAATCGTAGTATAGTCGCGTAAAAATGTTCGTCAAAAATATTATTTTGTAAAATAACGAGACTTGAGTCCCGGTCGTTCGTCTCTGGGAGGCGTTGTTTTTGTTTTTGAAATCAATCTTAAAGCTGCTCTACTTTATTTAAACGACATGCTAGTGCACAATATATAGGTGGTTAAAGAACAGGCATTTAAATCACGCAAATATGATAGTCTTTTAGCTCAAGGTGATTTCAAACGCATAAGAGATATATATATATAAAATGATATTTCATTCATCATGCGAGAGTTGTTGCACAAGGAAATCTAGAGGAAAGCTTATACATGAATGCTTAAAATTAAATCTAACTACCAGAAAACGATTGCATACAAGAATCAATGGGGGGATTTCGCATGCATCATTGGGGGAGAAGTAAGACTACTCTACTAAGCAGTAAATGAAAGCAATAAAAATTATGAAGAGCATGATCTAGAGCTAGAAGAATAGAGGGCATTCAGGGGTGGTCCCCGATGGCCTTGGAGTGGTCGAGAAGAGAATGAGGGGCGGCCAATGTAGCTTAGGCCGACCCTTGGAGAGAAGTAGGGTTGATCCAGCATCCCGGCATGGTGTCCTCCATGGTGGTGGTAGTGATCTCGTGGAGGTGGAGTGACTGTGGAGGTGGCGTGAATGGCACCAATGGAGTGCAATTGCCAAAGAAGTGAATGGGTGCCAATGGCCACCCAAGGGGTCTTTTTATAGACCTAAGGGAAGATCTCTAGAGAATTATGGAATTCTATAGAGAGGCCTATGGTGGGAGCTCGTGGGAGAGTGAGCGAGAGAGGGTGGAAGGTGGTTTTTAGATCCACCAAATGTGGATCTAAAAATTGAATGGCTCTTGGTTGCTATTTTTGGCAACCAAGGCAACCACACATGGTAGAGAGTTCTAGAGAACTCTAGGCTAGATATTTTCGTGTGGATGGTGTGTGTGGGTGTGTGTGGGTGTGTGTGGGTCGAAACTTAGGTGGCTAGGTTGATTAGGTTGGGTTCTAGTGGGTTTAGGTCAAGGTAGGTCTCAAATTAGGGTTATAAACCCTAATTCACTAAGGTAAAGTGCAATTAAACTTAATACAAGTTTAATTGGGTGTGTGGAAACTTAATTGAGAGTAAAACAACTCAATTAAGTTAGGTCTAGGTCAATTGGACTCTCACTGAGCCCAATTGGACAGTGTGTGCTGAGATCAGGGCTCAATTGGTCTCAATGAGTCCAATTGAATAGGCTGATGGAATTGACTAAGATCCAAGTCAATAGGATTAGTGAGGACCTAATTAGGTCCTTAGGGAGGTCTAGAGGTGATGTACTAGGGTTATGGCACCTTAATTTAGGTTCCTATGGGGTTGGAATTGGGTTTAGGGACCTAGAGATCCAAGATCAAGGCTTAAATCTCAAAACAGAAATTGGAGAGCAGTATCAGAAATCTAATAATATAATCAGACATCTTATACTCAAAAATCAGGAGTCCAGACTTGTTGTCTGGACGTCCAATCAGAGTCAGGAAGGATTTCGGGTTCTGTTTTGGGTATTCTGCAGAAATTAGACTTCTGACAAGGTGTCTAGATGTCCAATAGCACTGCAGAAGTGGGTTTGAAGTGAGCGGGAGTTGGCAAGGGTCCTGGACGTCTTAAAACTTATCTGGACGTCCATAGAAGAGTTGGAACTAGGGTTTTAGGGCTTCCTAGGGTGTTGTGACCTAATCTAAGGGTGGCTAAGGCTTGGGGAAGTCTCTAGGCTATCCTAGGGCTAGGATGGACCTAAGCTCTTCACATTTTACTGCTTTATTCCTACTTAATAGAATAGCAAACTTTTAACCCCCTTACATTATTATTGCTACATCTAAACTAGGCCTTCTGCTCCAGCACTGCTACAACTCCTGTTATTCCTGATCCAGCTTCAGATCCAGCTCCTGATCAGCTTATTCCCTGCAATCGATATAATGCACTTAATCAGCACATTATAACATTATTTTATGCATAGCTAAAGGAAAGCAGTAGAGATGCAGATAATGTGTATGCATGCATGAATAACCCTAACTTATGCTAAGTCCTAGCTTAATCTAGGCCAATTAAGACCTATAATTGCTGCGCAATCATACGCCCTTGCCTAAATCATGCTAGTCCTTAGCAAATGCAAGACTAAATTATTTACAGCAAGGGTCCCTAAGGGACTGGTTATTTTAGTAAGTGTTTGCATAGAGATTTTTCTCCCTTTTGTTTTCATCCTATGCTCTAGAAATCCACACAATCGTGAAGGTGTAGCTATGTAGCTTTTGCAACGGATTTGAGTGAAAACTAATACACCTCTAAAGCCTGTACTTGACCCCTAATAAAAATTCTAGCGGGATAGGCGGATTTCTTCCCTTGGGGTATTCAAGATATTCTATGAATTTCACCCCGGCTTTGGGCTTAGGTAGAGAATCTTTGAGGGAAAGGATTATATATTTGGTGGATCATTCTCACTTGGTGCTACATAGAGACTAGTACTACAGAATCTAGATTCCTGAATTACTAAGTAACTTAACTTACAGAAAGACAAGAAAAACTATGCTCTCTTTGATTCCTTTGTATTCATTCTCTCTTGCTCTTTTTCTTTCTTTTTCTTAGAGCTCACAACCTCACCAGATTCACACATATGTTCCGTATTTGGTGGTCTCACTAGGCATTAACACTTTAATTGAGTTCTCATAACCCTAACAGTAAGTCAGGATTCCTCAGCCAGTATTCGGGCGGTCAGAAACACAAGAAAAATAGGTTAAGGCCATATTTGGTGGAGCTCAATTTTATTTGGTGGTATTGCCTTGATAAACACTAAATATTCATTCTTTTCTTCTTTATTCTTCTTTTTCTAATTTTTTCCAGTTTTTCTTTCTTTTCATCATTCTTTTTCTTTTTCTCATTTTTTTTAATTTTTTTTAATTTTTTTTTTCCGCATAACACAACTGGCATACATCCATGAACCTTATGAAGGAGGTATTATTGGGGATTGGTGGTACTCAAGAGGCATTGGGTGGCTTATTTGGTGGAAGTGCCAACTCACGGCACCTGGAGAGACGGATGGGACGGTGTATTTCTGACCTTGACATCAATACCCTCCTTCAGTCGATGATTCCGTAAAGAATGGTCGTAACCATCCACCTTAGCCCTAGTTTTATGAAAACTCCCTCTCTGCGTATTTGCCTTATTCAGTGGCTCTCAAAATTTTGCACAAAAATGTACACGCGAGAATCGAGAGCGAAAACTATGTCTAATCTCAGAGTATCATTGCCTAATTATCTAGGATTCCAGATTCCTCGCACTAATCTTAGAGCACCAGTACACTCTACTCTCATCTCACACTATTTGGTGGATTTTTGGAGGAAAATCTGCTTGACTCCCAAAACATTGTCCAAGGGTTCAGGAAAAGAAGCACTGCTTCTTCTCGACAAACTGAAGATGTTTACCAGCCTTCACCGTGAATCCATTGCAAATTCTACGTGTGTGTGAAAAGTTGTACTGGATTCCAGATTACAGGAATCAACTAAAGGATAAAATCCCTAATGCATTCTCTTAATAAAATAATCTTATTCATGAATGCAATATCTATATATGCTATAAACATGTAACCTCATATAATTTGTACTTCGTGAATTTCCCGTATCAGGTTATAATCAACTTGACCCTAAATTTAGAACAAAAGGTGGGTGGGTGAGTTGGAAGTGGCTGTTGCGAACGATTTCTAGCTCCAATGCGAGCATTGGAGGTGGAGTCGATTGTTCTTTTATTTAAGGTCCTAAAGTATGTTTTACATGCAGCTTCGAGGTTTTCCAAAATGTTGGCATAAAATTTTTTTCAGTTTTTGCTATATCTACCCCCCCATGCCTATGTTCTTGCATGTCCTCATGCATGAATATAAAAGAAAATAACTCTAACAGAGGATGAGTGGGTAGAAGTCACCTGTAATTGCTCCTAAAAATATACATTCAGCACTGGCCAACCTGTTAACATGCAATATACAAAAGGGAAATATGCTAAACAAAAATATGCTATGTATAAAAACGGTTATGTATAGATGATGGTGAAATGGTGTTTATACTTGCTAAGTTTAACGCCTCTAGCTGGGCGAAAGCTCAATGAGATGTATCAATTCTTGCATAGGAGCCGGTCAAAATTAAGAGAAAGATGTGCTCGTATGCTCCCAAAATCAGTGGTCCGGAGATGCGAACCAGCTGATTGTGCACCCCTACTCCAAAAAGTCTAGCTATAAGAAAGTGTGGAGTGGTGGTGGAAAATAGAGGATAATCAGAGGGGGGATCATGATGTTGATTCAGCTGATTTCTCATGTCCCACAATTCAGCAGGAAGTTGCTGAGGGAGTAGATCAACATGTATCTCAGAACCAGAATCTGAGTCATAGGGATCCTCATAATGATAATTGACATCAAACATCATGCCCTCTCCGGGCTCTGGGTCATATGGGGGTATCCGTGAAAGTAGAAGATCTGTGGGGAGGTCACTGAAATCCTCGTTAGAAATTACTTCGTCCTCATCAGTACTCATCTCTGATTCATCAGAGGCTGTCTCTTCAGGCTCGAGGTCGAGCCATTGACTAGGATGGTAGGTGCGTCCCCAGCTCATTCTACTCGAAGCTTCACCCTCATATGCATTGGGCTCCTCAGTAATTCCTACCTCAGGTAGCATATTTATTTCTTTGTTCAAGTTATCCATAGCTACTTCTGGTTTTCGGATGTTAAGATCAAGGATAGAAAGTGTCATCTTAGAATCTCTAATATCCGAATTAGGGATGTAGGTGAAAGAAGAGTGCAGATTAGAAGATGTTGGCTCTAGCACAGGTTCACCTACAATGGGAAGTGGTCTAGATTGAGCAGTAGTGTCGCATGTAATGTTTGCCTCAAGATCCATATCCTCGATTGGATCTACTTCCCTTGTCTCGATCAGGTTATCTAACCCAAAAGGTGTCTCCCAGGATTCAAGATAATCTGATTGCAGCTCAGTCCTGGAGATATCAGTCCTTTCCTCCTCAATTTCAGATGAACCCATTCGGCATACTTCCTGCTCCTGTCTCATATCCATGCTAGATTCTTTTTCCCTTGAGTGATCTTCGGGCATCTGCTCCCGAGAATCTTCTGTGTGTTCTTTCGGTGTAGTTGTTTCAGATTCTTCGAGGTCTTCAATGCTATTTTCCACTTGATATCTCAAAAGCAATAGTTCTTCAGTTTCCCTATTTTGTCCAATTCGCCTTGTTATCTCTGCAGTTTCCTGAAGGAGCTCCATCACGGCTTGTTCATGCGGAATCCGGCTTTGTCTTTGGTTCGGCTCAATGATAGCCTGGATTTCGCGTAGATAGGATGCGGCCTTTTCCTTAGCGCTCGCTATAGCTGTCTGTATTCTATAATGTGGCCGCATATGCACCGGTAGTTCTTCAGGGCTTCCAGGGGGTGAATCAGGTCTACCCATGTTCCATGGGTAAGAAGCAGGAGTATGAAATCCATATCTTGGGTTATAAGATGCGATCCTTTGAGGGACTGTTGAACGCTACGAACCTACGCTAACGTGTTCGGTTTTGGAAAACCTGTCGTTGTAGTTCGAAAGTGAAGAATTTGTGTTCAACAAATAAAATTTATACCGAAATTAAAATTTCAGGTCGAACACAGGGAGGCAGACGTTTGATTTAAAAACTATGCGTTTCTTTTTATTTGTTACAGGATAATTCAATTTAGAACCATCTAATTATTTACAATAAATAGAAGAGAGAGAGAGAGTAAGAGAGAAAGAGAATATTACACAAAGAAATCAAAATGAGATGTAGAATAAACAAGGAATTTTTGTATTGAAGAGATTGTTCACTACAACTAGAAAGCATAAAACAATTACTCTAGAAAGCGATAAATTTACTCTAGAAAGCATTAAAAGAATGGAGAGAGAAATGTCCTCCTCGACGATTGCTTGGAGGACGAGTAGATTAATCTAGAAAGTAGTAAATCTATACTAGAAAGTGGTAAAAAGAATAGGGAGAGAGAAATCCTCCTCGACGGTTGCTTGGAGGACGAGCCGGACGGGACGACGCCTGGACAAAGGAGAACGAAGAGAGACGAAGGAGGACGAATCAAAAGAACGGGAACGAAGCAGCACACCGTCGTTGTCGTGGGATCCACTTCCGAAGGGGAACGAAAATTGGACTTTATCTCGCGAGAAGCATCCCGGGTGTGGGACAAGCTTCTCTTGAGCTTTGGAGGGGTAGAGAGGAGAAAGAAGGGATGACAATTTCGTATGGAGGGGGTCTCCTTTTATAGTTGCAAGGAGTGGGGGCAAAATGGACATTACATCTTCAAAATAATAAATAAGGGGTCTTTAGTGACGGATAAATCCGTCACTAAAGCCTCGACGTGGCCGTCGCCGCCACGCCCACGTGCGCCTCCTTGGCTGCCCGCTCCTTAATGCTCGTGCACGCCCAGCACTTTTCAGCCGTCCGATCGCGAGATCGGACGGCTTAAATCGCGTTCGCGCCCACTGCAACCCACCCGCCTTCGCGTGCGAACGCGCATTACGCGAGGCGTCCAATCGTGCATCGGCGCTATCGAGCGCCCGCGACCGCACGATCTCCATCCGACGCTCCACGTACCTCAATTACCTGCGCCTTCAATCCCCTCACCGCGGCTCGAACCCGCGCCCCGCGCTCGCGTAAGCATGCTCGACCGCTGCGCTGCGGGGCGCGGATGGTCGAGCGCACGTTTTAATCGCCGGGCAGCCACAGCCATTGGATCTCTATCTGACGACGGAGAGCGATCGGGCGGGGGCCTTCACAAAATGCCAGTGGCTGTTTGGGCGGCTGAGATGGCGCCACGTGGCACCATCTTGGCCATCCATCTTCTGGAAGTTGTAGATGGTGCCACGGATGTCGGATTGACTCGATTTTTGTGTCGTTGGGCTGCGATCGTCGATCCGAATTCATCCATGCGGTTGGATTTGTCATCTGAAGTGCGGATTTACACCATCCTGGCCCTTGATCTTCTAGGGTTCCCCGATCTCTATCTGATGCTACGGATGCCTGATTAGGGCGATCTTGGAGTCGTTGAACTCCAATCGTCGTCCTGATCACATCCATATGGTTGGATCTTTGATCCGAGGCCCCGATAAAATGTTTGCCCTATCCAAGCACATAGAAGGTGACAATTAACCTCCATTTTATTCAAACTACTCTAAATGCGAGATGATGCATGTTGTGCAATATTTATATCATGAAATGCAATCCTATGCTTAAGAACATGCATAAATAGACATTTTAAGTAGTGTAAATGTGTTTACATCATACCCCCATTCCTATCTTTTGCTAGTCCCTAGCAAAAACTATATGCTATTTATAAAAGAATTAGGTTAGATTATTTGGACCTGAGTTATTTTTAATCATTAAGAAATTGTCTACTTAGGAACTGAACTTTCAAAGACGCAACAGTGTCCGGGTATCAGCCAAAATGCAGACCGCCTTAAGCTCTCACCTTATTCAAAGAAAATTTTCTTTTTCTCTTTTTACTCTTTTCTAATTTTTTTGGATTTTCAAATTTTAAGGTTCAAGAGTGGCTTTCTACGACCATTCAACTCACCTAAGATTTGATGAGAACCCTAAGTTTTAAGCATCTTATTGTGATTGTGATAGACTCGTTGATCAGCAATTAGAATGGACTTCGGATTTCTACGCCTCTAGGTGACCTCAAAAAGAATTCTGCCTAAAGGTGTATCTTTACAACCGGTAGCTTTCTCCCTACTTTTATTTTTTTAACGGGGTCAACACAAGGGTGAATCCAGTGTATATCTCCCTGGTTTATTCTACTTCTCCGCTTCTTCCTAAGTGTTTTGGGAATTTTTAGTGCATTTTCTGAGCTGGGTTCTGGACAACCAGTTGATGAGCTGTTACCACCAACAACTTGCCAGCCATACTCGTGCGCCGAAGTGTGGCTTATTTCTTTTTGTTCTTTTCTCCTTTTTCTTTTTGATTTTCTTTTTTTTTTAAGTAGGTGGCTTCCCTGATCTAAGATTTACCTAAAGGCAGCAAAAAGAGAAAGGTCCAGTGACTGGGCTCTGGACAACCTACCTATGGGCTGTTACCCACGATAACTTGCCAGCCATATCACCCTAGAAGGTTCATTAGCTATCCAATTTCCATAAAAATCGATGAACAACGAGTCAATGCAAAGAAAGTGTGTAGATGCTTAAGACTCAAAATTCCCTCACATCAGAGGGCGGGTTGATAAGTCGGGTACTTATCACCCAAACTTATTTACTCCTATTAAAATAAAATTCAAGTTGGCGAGAACTCGAAAAACAAATCCACATTTTAGTGGATACACGGGCTGATTAAGTTCAAAGACCTGAAGGGTCTTTGTGTTCAGATCTTAATGTAGTATTTCTTAAGATTGAAAATTTTCTTAAACCCAAATTCTCTTTCCTAATTCTGATTTTTTTTTTATATAAAAGAAAATAAAATAAATCTACGGAGCTGACAAATGAATTCAGAGATAAATATCCACCCCCCCATGCCTATCTAATGCAATGTCCTCATTGTATTAAAAAGACATAAAACAGAATGGAAAAGCGTAGAAAGCACCTGAATTGTGTGAATATCAGGTCTACTCCAAGATGAAAACGAAAAAGAACTATATAAGTGCTGAGTTTAGTGCCTTTAGCTAGGCACACTATACAAAGAAAAGAAATGAAGAATTCACATGTGCAGGTCAGAATTAGAATGAACAGAAGAATCCTCTGACCTGTCAGCAGAGTTCCACAGATGTGGACCAGATTGTGGTGCCGACCCACATCCCATAATCGAGAATATCTTAGGTTCTGGATAAAAATTACCGAAAACCTAAAATCAGAATGTAAGCGGGATCGGGCCTGCGATTTCTGAGGATGCAACCCAAGACCAAAAAGTCGGGTTACAGAAAATTGAAGCTCAAAAGGATAATCGTTGAATGTGTGCTTGGGTTGAACATCCTCGAAACAAATGTCGTAAGGGTTCTGATTTGATGGTTTCAACTTAAAAGGAACCCTTCGACTCAATCTTCCATTCCTCCTGAATTAACTTCCCAAATCAAAACTTCCCAGCTCCTATCCTCCTCATTTAGCATATCAAATTCCAGGACCTCTTGTATATTCATCACCCCGTCTGAAATCTCCAAGTCTAAATGATGTGGCAGAATCAAAATTGACTCGGGTCTAATTATCTCAGAATTAGAATCATCAATAAGCTCAACAGGGTGTAACTGATAATCAGGGCATTGAATTGATTCTTCCAGAAAATGTGATTCTGGATCCGTAATGTGTGCCCTAATAAGATCAGTTTCCTCAGTTATTAGGCTATTAAATGATCTATCAGATTCCTCAGGCCCAATTGTCTCACAGAAATCGTGTTCAGAAAACTCGCGTGAGACTTCGCAACTTGAATCTTCAACATCAGGATCCATATCAATGTATGTCCCAAAATCAGTTGTCACTTTCTGTTCCAAGGAGACATACGTTTCCTCATAACCCGGCTCAGGGATCTCAGGTGAAGAAATCAAATCATCCTTAATTGGTTGCTTTAATTCAATCTGGTCAGCCTCATAACACTTGTCCCCCCCAACAGGTGCCTGAGTGGGTTCTATCATTAGCTTTCCTGAAGAGGGTTCATCCTGGGAATTATTCCAAGATTGAATCAAAGCAACCACGAATCTCATCCTCAATTTTGCTAATTTGCCAAGTAGAAACTCACCCGGGTTCTTATCCTTAACATCCTGGAGCCAATCCAACAAAGACTTGTTTAAATCATCAATCATTTCAATCAGGGGCTCCAATCTCTCAATGCAAGGTATTGGCTGAACTTCTAAAGATTGAATGATATTCCTCAAGTTAGCCAGAACCTTATCTTGAACCTAGTTAACCTGAACCAAATGAGTTGGTTCAGGGTTGGGCGGGTTTGGGCTCAATGTAGGGGAATTAACGAATTGAGATTCGTTATACCCTTCCTGATAATAGGTCATTTCAGATTGTTGAAAAGATGGTGATGACCTAAAGGCAGTGAAATCAGAGGATGGGTAAGGATCGATGTATCCTTCTTGATTGTAGATCGTATTATGCTGTTCATGAAAGGAAGACGATCTATAATCGATGTAGCTCTGAGAAGGATAAAAATCAGAATCAAAGTGTTCAGAGTTAGACCCTAAACATGGGGGTCTGGAATTGTATCCCCAATCCGAATTATCCCAACTAACTGATGGTCGATTACAATACGAGTTGGGATAATCGTCATGTTGAGGATAATTTACAACAGGAGGGAAAGAGCGGGAATGCGTGAAATATGTGGAAGGATTCATGATACACGAGAGGAAGAAAGGTGCCCTGCAATACAAAAAATCAAACCTGTCCTTAAATAGGTTAGCCTAAAGACATACAGACTCTCAAAACCCATCTTGAGATAAAGGAACGATTTGATCTACTTCCGTCTGTTCAATCCAACCAGTTAGAAGGAGGGACTGGGGAGAAGGTTCTTCCTTCGACTTGCACCTCCGGTTCCTAATGTACCCCCCAGCTGCGATCGTTTGACTCTACTCCCCTAGCTAGACATCAGATTGAATAGTAGAAATAGACTAATCGAAAATAATCTCGTTCTGGGTTCTGAAGAGCGAGTCCAACCTTAAGGCCAATGTCTACTCTGTTTTATTTAGGGCTAGGTTTGAATGTGATTTGGAATGTGATGGGCCCTTTAAATGGTTTGTGCCCTTAATGATTGATTGATTCGTGTGTGAGTGCACAACCAGTGGTTTTCAAGCAAGATTGTTTTTGATGTGGTGAATTTTAAGATTCAAATCTTGCTTAGTAGCTTTTAGGATTCAACTTTGGGTGTTTTCAATCAAGTTTCGCTGGCACACCAAGTTTTACAAGCACAGGTGAAGATGTTTTCCTTTAAAGCTTAAAAAGAATGTGGAGTGCCTGGTAAATCCCTAAGAGTTGGACCTAATTGGCAGCTACTTGATGAGTTGATTTTATTTGAAGTGGTGCGGCCCAATCAACTCAAACAATTGGCCAAAAATACACCACTAAGTTAGGCACACAAAGATGGTTAACCTAGAATGATTTCTACTCTTTTATGTGTTTCTTTATGTGTACCAGTTCCAAAGATCAGAACCCGGTTGAGTAGAAACAAATCAATTCGGTTAAGTGCCTTTAAATGTGGGTGTACATTGTGTATTTGTTGAAAATTGCCCCACAAAATTATCTTTTTGCTTTTTTTTATATAAATGAAGGTGGAATGAATGTGAGTGAGAATCCAAACAACCAAACTATTCCTAGGATTTATGCAAACACCTAGGTTAATTGGAATTTGGATTCAATGTGGTGAATGAAATCTATGGAGGGGGAAAGAATGGGGGATAACTTACAAAACCTTCCACAGCACTTTACTCCAATCTACCACTTTTGCCTGCCTCAAAAGAGTACCTGCAATTACAATAAGAAAGGAGAAAAGTGAGGTAAATGATTTGTAAGTTACAAAACGCGAAGAGAAATCAAAGATCGTTGCCTCCCTGGCAGCGACACCAAAATGTTGAACGTTTACAAACCTATGGTAACGTGTTCGGTTTTGGAAAACCTGTCGTTGTAGTTCGAAAGCGAAGAATTCATGTTCAACAAATAAAATTTATACCGAAATTAAAATTCCGGGTCGAACACAGAGAGGCAGACGTTTGATTTAAAAACTACGCGTTTCTTTTTATTTGTTACAGAATAATTCAATTTAGAACCATCTAATTATTTACAATAAATAGAAGAGAGAGAGAGTAAGAGAGAAAGAGAATATTACACAGAGAAATCAAAATGAGATGTAGAATAAACAAGGAACTTTTGTATTGAAGAGATTGTTCATTACAACTAGAAAGCATAAAACAATTACTCTAGAAAGCGATAAATTTACTCTAGAAAGCATTAAAAGAATGGAGAGAGAAATGTCCTCCTCGACGATTGCTTGGAGGACGAGTAGATTAATCTAGAAAGCAGTAAATCTATACTAGAAAGCGGTAAAAAGAATAGGGAGAGAGAAATCCTCCTCGACGGTTGCTTCGAGGACGAGCCGGACGGGACGACGCCTGGACAAAGGAGAACGAAGCGAGACGAAGGAGGACAAATCAGAAGAACGGGAACGAAGCAGCACACCGTCGTCGTCGTGGGATCCACTTACGAAGGGGAATGAAAATTGGACTTTATCTCGCGAGAAGCATCCCGGGTGTGGGACAAGCTTCTCTTGAGCTTTAGAGGGGTAGAGAGGAGAAAGAAGGGATGAGAATTTCATATGGAGGGGGTCTCCTTTTATAGTTGCAGGGAGTGGGGCAAAATGGACATTACATCTTCAAAATAATAAATAAGGGGTCTTTAGTGACGGATAAATCCGTCACTAAAGCCCCAACGTCGCCGTCGCCGCCGCGCCCACTCCTCAATGCTCGCGCACGTCCAGCGCTTTTCAGCTGTCCGATCGTGAGTTCGGACGGCTTAAATCGCATCCGCGCCCGCTGCAACCCACCCGCCTACGCGTGCGATCGCGCGTTACACGGGGAGTCCAATCGCGTGTCGGCGCTATCGGGCGCCCGCGACCGCACGATCTCCATCCGACGCTCCACGCGCCTCAATTACCCGTGCCTTCAATCCCCTCACTGCGGCTCGAACCCGCGCCTCGCACTCGCGTAAGCACGCTCGACCGCTGCGCTGCGGGGCGCGGATGGTCGAGCGCATGTTTTAAGCGCCGGGCGGCCACAGCCGTTGGATCTCCATCTGGCAGCGGATAGCGATCGGGCGGGGGCCTTCACAAAATGCCAGCGGCCGTTTGGACGGCTGAGATGGTGCCACGTGGAGCCATCTTGGCCGTCCATCTTCTGGAAGTTGTTGATGGTGCCATGGATGTCGGATTGACTCGATTTTTGTGTCGTTGGGCTGCGATCGTCGATTCGAATTCATCCGTGCGGTCGGATTTGTCATCTGAAGTGTAGATTTACACCATCCTGGCCCTTGATCTTCTAGGGTTCCCCGATCTCTATCTGATGCTACAGATGCCTGATTAGGGCGATCTTGGAGTCGTTGAACTCCAATCGTCGTCCTGATCACATCCATAGGGTTGGATCTTTGATCCGAGGCCCCGATAAAATGTTTGCCCTGTCCAAGCACATAAAAGGAGACAATTAACCTCCATTTTATTCAAACTACTCTAAATGCGAGATGATGCATGTTATGCAATATTTATATCATGAAATGCAATCCTATGCTTAAGAACATGCATAAATAGACATTTTAAGTAATGTAAATGTGTTTACATCAGGGACCGACTGGTATGGGTCATAATATCCAGTGTTATGATATGGGTTAACCATTTCGGTAACCCGAGGAGAGGGATCAAGTGAAGCGAAAAGTCATCTTTGCCACCTTGGGTTCTGATCCCAAGGTTGAGCTGATTCAGAGACCCGAGCTCTCAGATAGGCTCGTGGGTCCAGCTCTTCTGGATCCTGATTAGGTCCAGATCCAATGTTAGCCATTGCGGCTCAGTAGATAGAAGAAATGGGGTAAGAAGATGGTCTGGGTGAGGTGACTCGCCTCCTTGGGAGTGGCTCCCAAGGTCCAACCAAGTGAGGTCGAAGTGACCTCCTTCCGTCCATACATCGCCCAACCCCTGGGTTGATGTAGCCATGCAGAACAAGGCTAAGACCCTGTCAATCAAATGGTCCTTATAAATCAGGTGACCAGATTTTTCATTAGGGATTTGAATTCCTGAAGATAAGTTCGTCGTACAACCGACTGAACGTGAATCTCGCCTCTCAAGCTAACTTAGCCAGTCTGGTTACGAGGGGACTAAGGGGAAGGTTCTTCCTTTGGCTTACGCCTCCGATTTCGTTGACCCCCAAGCCACGGTCGTTTGACACTACCTGACAGACTTAGTCACCAGGTTTGGCAAGAGAGATTAAACTCATCCAGTAGTACGACAACGAACTCAGGTTGATTTCGTGTTTTAAAATCAGTTTTTAACTCGTTTTCTTCAGTTAGGTTTGTGGTTAGTGGCCCACAAGGTGACCAAGCTCACCGGCTAACTAGACTTGATTAAGTCTAGGTTAGCCAAAAGTGTGGTCTCTATTTATGACCCTAAAAGTTCAACCTAAGTTGCATGCACTTCTAGGGTTTTCTCTATTTCAGCAGACCACAAAAATAATGTTGATTCTCTGATAGTGATTGGAATCCAATTAATTTGAAATTTTGCGAGTAGATTCCTTTTTCAGTTAGTTTTTCATAGAATATTTCTTTTAGAATTTTTACTATTTCAACCTAATTTTTAGGGAATTTTAAATATCAGGGGGTCAGATTTGGAACTTTGACCCCTGGATGGTTTTTCACTTTGAAACAGTATCAAATGATCTTCAAAAGTTTGGGAAAAATATGGAAAATAAAGCCAATTAGATCAGCTTTCAAACACCACCATTTTTAGTTAAAACATATTCGTGGATTGCTCAGAATCGCTTTTGGAACTTTGAAAACTTTTGAATTTGGGTCTATCTGACCCCCGTGCACTTCGCAAATTTTCAAAAATTTTATACTTGGATTTTTCTCAAAGTAATGTTGGCATTTGAAAGATGGTTTGAAAATGAAGGTTTTTCCTGAATTTCAAAATTTTTCGATAACGGATTTTTCGGCAATCGAATTTTTAGGTGAGATTTGAAATCTGGCCGAAAATCAGAAGGTGGTTGAAAAGTTTTTAAAGAGGTTTGAATTTGAAATTCAAGCCTTCCACCAAAAATGCTTTTTTTTTTCTTTTTAATCTTTTGCACTTTTTTTTTTCAAAAAGATTTTTTCAAAAGATTCAACGAAAATCTCTTTTTTTTTCTTTTTTTTTTCTAACCTAGATTTAAAAGGAAATCCAATCTAGATTTTTTTTTCAAAATTTTTTATTTTTTTGATTTTTTTCTTTTCCACAAAAATAAGAAAAATATCTTTTTTTTTTTTTCAAAAGAGACTGCAAAAAGTAGATCTAATCGTAGGGTTCAGAAAAAAAACCTAATCTATGATAGATGATGTGCACCTGATTTTTCTTTACCATGCTCGATGTGTGCGCGGATCTCGTTTTCGTTTCGTGTTATCCTGCACATCAAAAACAACATAGAGGCAGATTTGTCAATGATAGATTAAAAGATCGAAATCAAGAAAAATGACGTTGCCTCCCCAGCAACGGCACCATTTGACAGAAAGCCATAGTCGCGCATTTGAAAGTCATCGAAAATCGTAGTATAGTCACTCAAAAACGTTCGTCAAAAATATTGTTTTCTAAAATAACGAGACTTGAGTCCCGGTCATTCGTCTCTGGGAGGCGTTGTTTTTATTTTTGAAACCGATCTTAAAGCCGCTCTACTTTATTTAAACGACATGCTAGTGCGTAATATATAGGCGGTTAAAGAACAGGCATTTAAATCATGCAAATATGATAATCATTTAGCTCAAGGTGATTTCAAACACATAAGAGATATATATATATATATAAAATGATATTTCATTCATCGTGGGAGAGTTGTTGCACAAGAAAATCTAGAGAAAAGCTTATACATGAATGCTTAAAATTAAATCTAACTACCAGAAAATGATTTCATACAAGAATCAACGGGGGGATTTCGCATGCATCATTGGGGGAGAAGTAAGACTACTCTACTAAGTAGTAAATGAAAGCAATAAAAATTATGAAGAGCATGATCTAGAGCTAAAAGAATAGAGGGCGTTCAGGGGTGGTCCCCGATGGCCTTGGAGTGGTCGAGAAGAGAATGAGGGGCAGCCAATGTAGCTTAGGCTAACCCTTGGAGAGAAGTAGGGTTGATCCAGCATCCTAGCATGGTGTCCTCCATGGTAGTGGTAGTGAGCTCGTGGAGGTGGAGTGACTATGGAGGTGGCGTGAATGGCACCAATGGAGTGCAATTGCCAAAGAAGTGAATGGGTGCCAATGGCTACCCAAGGGATCTTTTTATAGACCTAAGGGAAGCTCTCTAGAGAATTATGGAATCCTCTAGAGATGCCTATGGTGGGAGCTCGTGGGAGAGTGAGAGAGAGAGGGTGGAAGGTGGTTTTTAGATCCACCAAATGTGGATCTAAAAATTGAATGGCTCTTGGTTGCTATTTTTGGCAACCAAGGCAACCACACATGGTAGAGAGTTCTAGAGAACTCTAGGCTAGATATTTTCGTGTGGATGGTGTGTGTGGGTGTGTGTGGGTCAAAACTTAGGTGGCTAGGTTGATTAGGTTGGGTTCTAGTGGGTTTAGGTCAAGGTAGGTCTCAAATTAGGGTTATAAACCCTAATTCACTAAGGTAAAGTGCAATTAAACTTAATATAAGTTTAATTGGGAGTGTGGAAACTTAATTGAGAGTAAAAAAACTCAATTAATTTAGGTCTAGGTCAATTGGACTCTCACTGAGTCCAATTGGATAGTGTGTGCTGAGATCAGGGCTCAATTGGACTCAATGAGTCCAATTGAATATGCTGATGGAATTGACTAAGATCCAAGTCAATTAGGATTAGTGACGACCTAATTAGGTCCTTAAGGAGGTCTAGAGGTGATGTACTAGGGTTAGGCCACCTTAATTTAGGTTCCTATGGGGTTGGAATTGGGTTTAGGGACCTAGAGATCAAAAATCAAGGCTTAAATCTGAAAACAGGAATTTGAGAGCAGTATCAGATGTCTAATAATATAATCAGATGTATTATACTCAAAAATCAGAAGTCCAGACTTGTTGTCTGGACGTCCAATCAGAGTCAGGAAGGATTTCGGGTTCTGTTTTGGGTATTCTGCAGAAATTAGACATCTGACAATGTGTCTGGACGTCCAATAACACTGCAGAAGTGGGTTTGAAGTGAGTGGGAGTTGGCTAAAGGTCCTGGACGTCTTAAAACTCATCTGGACATCCAGAGAAGGGTTGGAACTAGGGTTTTAGGGCTTCCTAGGGTGTTGTGACCTAATCTAAGCGTGGCTAAGGCTTGGGGAAGTTTCTAGGCTATCCTAGGGCTAGGATGGACCTAAGCTCTTCACATTTTACTGCTTTATTCCTACTTAATAGAATAGAAAACTTTTAACCCTCTTACATTATTACTCCTACATCTAAACTAGGCCTTCTACTCCAGCTCTGCTACAACTCCTGTTATTCCTGATCCAGCTTCAGATCCAGCTCCTGATCAGCTTATTCCCTGCAATCAACATAACGCACTTAATCAGCACATTATAACATTATTTTATGCATAGCTAAAGGAAAGCAGTAAAGAAGCAGATAATGCGTATGCATGCATGAATAACCCTAACTTATGCTAAGTCCTAGCTTAATCTAGGCCAATTAAGACCTATGATTGCTGCACAATCATCGGGTAAACTACATTCCAAATGGACCAGTCCATTCAAAGTCACAAGAGTCTTCGACAACGGAGCAGTTGAAATCATCAAACCCGACAAGAATCAACCCTTCAAAGTTAGTGGTCAACATCTTAAACCTTTTCTCGAGCCACAATCTTTTGGTATTGTTTGAGATTGTTATATGGTCCACTAATTCTCTGAGTTTACGCCTAGCTGAAGGGATAAAACTTAGCACCCCTCAAGAAGAAACCTAAGATTGTATAGACTATCTTTTGTAGATAACGGTTTCATGTTTTCTTTCTATGTCTACTTCCACACTTTAAGTCTATTTTACCTGTTCCACTTCTATACTACTTGTTCCTTTACTTAGTCCTTTTGTTCCCTGTGACAGTTGTCAAAGTTAGAAATCATCTCCCTAAGATCTTGTATCTCCTTTATTCAACTTCATATGTCACCTACACTAAGTGAAAAGATAGAATTTGCATTACATTTACCCCTTTGCATACAATGAGTACATTGCATGATTTTGGCATGGGGGATGTAAAAGTAAGATTCCTAACTTTAAGTGTGTCAATACACATAAGTAATATATATATATATATATTCTTCCTTTTGGTCAAGAAATTTCTCTTAAGAGAATAGGGAATGTTCTTTGGAAAAGGAGAAAATTTTGGAAGAAAATTTTTGAAGGGACTTAACTTAAGTATTTAATCATAAATTGAGAAAAAGTACTTATGAATTCTTTTTCAAGTAATAAAATCTATGTTAGAAACCCAAAAATATTTTATTTTATACAATATGTATATAACTAAGTGTTTATTAAAAGATAACTAAGAGTAGGGGCATTTAATCCTAACTTAGGACTTTTCTAATTAGACACAAATACTATTTAAAATAGGAATTTGTTGTTTACAGTTCCTAACATAGTGTTTAGAGTCAAGACCTCGTGAAGTTTTGAGTATGTGACTTGTATAAATGCCTTCAACTTTGGAAACAAAGTAACTAAGGTATTCATAATTACATATACATGACTCAATTTTTGGGATGGAATTCAAACTTTCTAAGTCAATAAGGCTAGATCATGTCCTTCTATCTCATTGACATTCTATATTTGTATCAAACTAAGTTGAGTAGAAAGACTAGATACTTAGAGTTAATCAAACCAAGAGATTAGTACTGAATCTTAAACCATAAGGCGTTGCTGGTTATAGTTAGCTTAATCAGCCGAGGACAGTTCACTAGATTTGGGTTTGGTATGAGTCTTGACGAATCTTGCTAGCTGACACCAATGGTCTAGAAGTCTGAAAGTCTCAATTTCGCTAACTTCCCAAGTAGAAACTCACTCGCGTTCTTATCTTTAACATCCTGGAGCCAATCTAACAAATACTTGTTCAAATCATCAATCATCTCAATCAGGGGCTCCAATTTTTCAATGTAAGGTATTGGCTGAACTTCTAAACATTGTATGGTATTCCTCAAGTTAGCTAAAACCTTATCTTGAACCTAGTTACCCTGAACCAAATGACTTGTTTCAGGGTTGGCTGGGTTTGGGATCAATGTAGAGGAGTTGATGAATTGAGATTCGTTACACCCTTCCTAACAATAGGTCATTTCAGATTGTTCGAAAGGTAGTGATGACCTAAGACAATGTATTCAGAGGATGGGTAAGGATCAGTGTATCCTCCTTGATTATAGATCGTATTAGGTTGTCCATGAAAGGGTGGCAATCTATAATCGATGTAGCTCTGAGAAGGATAGAAATCACAATTATGGTGTTCAGGGTTAGACCCTAAACACGGAGGACTGGAACTGTATCCCCAATCCGAGTTATCCCAACTAACTGATGGTTTGTTACATTATGAGTTGGGATAATCGTCATGTTGAGTATAACTTATAACAAGAGGGAAAGAGTGGGAATGCGTATAAAATGTGCATGGATTCATGATAGACAGGAGGAAGAAAGGCACCCTGCAATTCAAACAATCAAACTTGTCCTTAAGTGGGCAAGCCTAAAGACCTACAGACTCCTGGAACCCATCTTGAGATAAGGAAATGATTTGATCTACTTCTATCTGTTCAATCCAACCAGTTAGAAGGAGGGACTAGGGAGAAGGTTCTTCCTTCAACTTGTGCCTCCGATTCCTAGTGTACCCCCCAGCTGCAATCGTTTGATTCTGCTCCCCTAACTAGATATCAGATTGAACAGTAGAAACAAACTAATCGAAAATAATCTCGTTCTATGCTCCGAAGAGTGAGTCGAATCCATAAGGCCAATGTCTACTCTGTTTTATTTAGGGCTAGGTTTGAATGTGCTTTGGAATGTGATGGGCCCCTTATGTAGGTTTTGCCCTTAATGATTGATTGATGCGTGTGTGCATGCACAACCAGTGGTTTTCAAGCAAGATTATTTTTGATGCGGTGAATTTTAGGGTTCAAATCTTGCTTAATAGCTTTTAGGATTCAACTTTACGTATTTTCAAACAAGTTTTGTTAGCACAATAGGCTTTGAAAGCACAGGTGAAGATGTTTTCCTTTGAAACTTGAAAGAATGTGGAGTGCCTAGTAAATCCCTAAGAGTTGAACCTATGCGGCAGCTACTTGATGAGTTGATTTTATTGAAGTGGTGCGGCCTAATAAACTCAAACAATTGGCCTATTGCACCACTTAATTAGGCACACAAGTGATTACCCAATCTGATTTCTACTCAATTATATATTTGGATGTGTGTATCAGTTCCAAACATCGGTTTACCAGTTGAGTTTGAAAATCAGATGAGATTGTGTACCCCTGTGAGATTTTTTTTTTAATTTTTCCTTTTAAATGTGGAGGTTGAGGTGAGTGTAGGTGCCAAACAAACATACAAAACTAACCTTAGAGTTTATAAGAACAACTAGGTTAATTTATGTTTGTGTTATTAAGTGGTGGAATGAAAATAAATGGATGGGAGGTGGGGGAAAACTTACAAAACCTTCAACAGCACTTTGCTACAATCTACCGCTTTTGCTCGTCTCAAAAGAGTACCTGCAATCACAATAAGAAAGGAGAGAAGTGAGGTAAATGAATCGTAAGTTGGAAAACACGAAAAATCAAAAAGCGTCGCCTCCCCGGCAACGGCGCCAAAATGTTAAAACATTGAAGTACTATGCTATCGGATTCGATTTTGAAAACCTGTTGTAGTTTGAATAGCGAAGAACTCGTGTTCAACAAATAAAATTTATACCGAAATAGAAATCCCAGGTCGAACTATGGAAGGTAGACGTTTGATTAAAAATATGCATTTGCTTTATTTGTCACGAAACAGAATAATTGGTTGAAAACTATTTAACAAATAATAAATAGAAGAGAGAGAGAAAGAATATTACAAATAAAAGCGAAAGGGATGTAGAATAAACATGGATTTTATTATCAAAAAGTTGTTCATTACACTACTCATTACGACTAGAAAGCGGGAAATGATTATACTAGAAAGCAGTAAATCTACTCAAGAAAGTAGTAAAAAGAATGGAGAGAGAGATATCCTCCTTGACGATCACTTGGAGGATGAGCTGGACGGGATGACACCTGGAAGACGGGGAACGGAGCAGGAAGAAAGAGGACAAAGTGGGAAGAACGAGAATGAAGCAGCACATCATCGTCGTTGCAGGATCCACTTCTCGAATGCAGAGAGGATAATCGCAGGATTCTCCACGAAGGGGAACGAAGGTGGAAAAATTAAGATTTCTACTCTAGAGAAGCATCCCGTGTTTGGGACAAGCTCTTAGAGCTTTGTAAGGGGTGAGAGAAGAGAAGAAGGGAAGAGAATTTTGCATGGAGAGGGTCTCCTTTTATAGTTGTAAGGAGTGAGGGCATTTTGGTCATTACATGTTGAGAATCATTACGTTAGGACCTTTAATGATAGATAAATCCGTCACTAAAGGCTTGAACGTGGCCTTCGTGGGCGGCGCGCGCATGCTCGCTCGCCTCCTCACACATCAACACACATTCATGTCCATCAAATCTTGGTTGTTCAATCGTGAGATCGAATGGCTGAGTGCGCTCCTCGCTACACCTCATCCACATGCCTCAATGCGTGAGATTACGCATTACGCAGGGGTGTCAGATGGCGCTTGTATGCTATCGGGTGCACACAGCCGCTCGATCTCCATCATGCTGTCGATCGCACCCGCATGCCCGCTACAATTGAGGCATGCGGGGACTCGAACCTACACCTCCTCGCCACATTAAGAAGCTCGACCAACGCGCTATGGGCATGTTTGTGTCTAGTGCTTAACTCAAGCGCGCACACCTCGCAGCTGTTGGATCTTGATCCAACGGTAGAGAAGCGTTGGCACGAAGTGCTTCAGTGGATGCATGCGGCCAATTGGACAACCGAGATGGCACCACATGGCGTCATCTTGGCCGTCCATCTTCTAGGTGATGTAGATGGTGCCATGGGTATCGGATTGAGTTGATTTTCACGTCGTTAGGCTGTGATCCTCGATCATAATCCATCCATGCGGTCGGATTTGTCATCTGAAGAGCGAATTAACACCATCTTCTCCCTTAATCTTCTGGGGTTCCTCAGTCACTATCTGATGCTACGGATATCCAATTAGGGTGATCGTGGAGTCGTTGAACTCCAATCGTCACCCTGATCAAATTCGTATGGTTGGATCTTCGATCCGAGGCCACGATAAAAAGTTACCCTGTCCCTGACCATAAAAGGAGACAATTAACCTCCATTTTATTCAGAGTAATCTAAATGCAAGATGATGCATGTTATGCAATATTTATAGTATGTAATGCAAATGTATGCTTAAGAACATGCATAAATAGACATTTTTTGTAATATAAACATGTTTACATCAGTTGATGACGGAGAAGACAGTGGTGGCGATGGCGATTTGGTGTACACTTGAAGAAGAAAACATGGGCCTTGTAACCTATTTAGAAATGTTTGAGGGTGTGTGAATGTGTGGGATGGATTCTCGGAGGTGGAGAAGGTGAACGGAGGAGTAAGTGTTCGGTGGGATGGTTGTAAAATCAAAGCCCTGAATTTCTTTGTGGCTTTTGATTAGTGGAGATTGGAGATGCTCGTGGACTCAGCGGTGTGTGATTTCATGTGTTGTGGTGTGCACACGGCTTCGCCAAAGCTTCGTCGACGTAGGGTAAGATGAAGTGCATTGAGGATAAAGCAGCAATCGATCCTAGAGTCTACGTAGGTGTTAACGGGCTATTGAGTGGTTTTAAGGAATAATCATCATAGCAAAGCCTCAATAGCTCGAAAATAATTGAATTTAGAACTTAGAATCAAAAAAGAGTCTGAGGTCAATCACAGGGAGCAAATATTGGCAATTCAATCTCACTAATCACAATTTCAATAGAAATATAAGAAATTATGATCAAAACTTCATTTAGAACAACCCTAATTGATATATGTATGAAATCAAGTAGCAATGTGTAAAAGAATTGGGTTAAAATGGTGATTTAAGTAACCAAATTAACCCTTGAAATTAAGCTCAAATAAATGCACAGTATCTCTGAATCAAATATGCTACATCAACCAATTAAATATCCCAATAGTTTGTATCACTAAGGCACTAGCGGCAATCAGCTCCAATAGAAGAGGCAAAGGCCTCCTTCTTTTTCTCCTTCGTACCTCAAGAGAGAGGCAAGCACAGCACAACACAAAGGCAAAGGCCTCTTCAGAGATCGACTAAGTGTAGAGAGGAGTAAAGGGCAAAACCCCCCCGTTCTCTCCTCTTCTTCCTCTTTCGATCAGAGACTCAGGTTTAGCTGGGTAATCGATTGGGTATTCGGGCATGATCACAAGCAAGGAGTGCATAGAGGCAGGTAAGCGGGTGAAGATGGTATGGGGACCCGACCCCCATGTCTTGGGCGAGGGGTTCGGGAGAGGAATTCCTTTTATCTAGTGCAATTGGCTTCTGATTTCACTATGTGGGACTAAATGTCCCAAAGTCCTTTCACGTGCAGCTGCAGGATGAAGCACCTTCAATTGAGGGTGAACGGGGCACTTTCTACATCATTTGTGGACCTGGAGGGAAGCCTGGGAGTTAGCCGCAGAGCATGGAGGTGTTGCCTGGAGGTGTTATGGTCGAATGACTACAGATAAGGTCGATGAAGACAGTGGTAGTGGAGGTGATGGGAACACCATCATGAGCCATAACTAGCTCATTTTGATCTGATTAAGTCAGTAAATGCTCCTACATAACTGCCAAAGAGCCTTAAGTCACAGCATAACCATTCTAGGGGAAAGATAAGAAAATAGGGTCAAAACTGTAGTTCTACAATCGTATCATGAATGTAGTACAATCCCAAGTTTTCCTAGGGTGTAATTAAGGGTCAAATGGTCCTAAAAGTCAAACAAGTGGGTTAGAATGAACAGAAAAGGGTTTGCACGTGTTTTGAGAATTAAATGACTTTTGAAACCCTAAAAACAGACCTGCGTAATTAATTGAGATTTTAGTCAGGATAAAATTCACCTATATCCTCTAAAATTCATATAAAAATATTCTCTAGGGTTTCGAACCTTCAATTTGACTATTAGAACCCATCTTGACCCAAAATAGAGTCTTAGGCAGACATTTGCCCTAATTTAGGTTTTTACTTAAATTACCCAGTCAAACTTGGTTACAACCTAAATTTAACTTCACCATTGGATTCCTTGGGTTCAAATTAGGTTTGTACCAAAATTTGGACCCAATCTGAGATCATCTTGACTAAGTTTGCATTTTGGTTCAATTAAACTCTTTCTATCTCATTCAGACCCTTAACTTTTGAACTTTCTTACAAATAGCCCCCAACTTCTTTGTCTTCTTCACAAGCAGATCCCCGTGACATTTTTGGAAGGTGAAACCTTCACCGTCGAGTTTCGAGCGAGGATATCTCACTCGATTCTAAATCAATACCTCTCAAAATTGATATGGGGACTCCTTGGGAAGTTTCCTTCCATTTGAGCCATTCCTTGGGCTCTAAGTCCTTCCCAAAAGGCCATGCGAACCTTTCAATGGTTTAGGTATCCTTTGTTGCAACTACCTTCCAAGCTTGGAAGGGTTTCCTATGGCCTATAGAAAAAGCCCCAAGGCACTACCGTGCATTTCAGCAAGTTTTGGCCTAAGAAACCCTCTTCTACTCCATCTTCGGCCACCTTCAGACTTGGCTCCGGCAACCCCTCTCCACTCTCCTCGTCAGGCCGTCCAACTATCAAATTGGACGGCTGACTATCCTCCCCTCATCTTCGAAAACCTTTCCTACCAACAAGAGGTCGTGCCTCTACCCCAGCCAACATCGTCACCTCGCCGCACAATCTTCCTTCTCCGGCTCCGATCGACCAACACCGGTGCCCTCCGCCTCCCTACTCTCTCACTAAGCCTTTCTTTTGCTCCCTCCCTCTTTCTGTTTCATTTTCCTACCCTCACAAACACACACAGCTGCCAATCGCCACAGCTCACCTTCTTCTTCTCTGTCTCTGACCGCTCCTTCGGTGAGGCATATCCACCACTACACTCCATCTGCCTCGCCAACCACCCCATAACCTTCTCTATTCACCACGAACAAAAGCCTTCTTCTATTTCGCTCCACTACTTACCCAAATGCACCCCTAAACAAGCCACCTTTGCACGACCATTTCCGTCACCGTCAGGCCTCCACCCTCACTCTCACCACACACTGCACCCACCACCGCACTCACCACTCCACGGCGAACCTACTGAGCTATCTGATGTGTCCGAGAGGCCCTTTTCTTGAGTTTCAGGTCTCCAGTCATTACCGCAAAGCTTTGAAGGAAGCTTGAAGCTTCATTCGGCACTTGCAACTCCAGGCGCCACCTCCAGGTGCCACGGATTGGCATTAGGTCTCATCCCCAGGCCTCAATTGGAAGCCACACCTTCAGCAGTTTACCTAATCAAGGAGGAGATCGTGCTGCTGCGGGTGTGCAAAAGGAAGGTGAAACTTTAGTCCCACCTCAGAAGCTGAAGGGCGTGTAAGGCTGCATAAATTGAAAATGTGTCTGCAGCTTATCGCCTCAGACACTTGGGGGTGAGGTCCCACGCTCACCTGCTCACCTATGCCTCGCTCGTGACCCACCCCCATGGGCTTGGTGTAAACCCAACCCACCTAATCCGCTTCCACTCCACGGCTGCGATCACTCCCGCAACCCTGGACCCGAGTGCGCTCTAGGTTCGAAACCCGATAACCTGGTACTGTTGGAGGCTCTGGGAGAGCATGACCCAGAGAGAGAAAGAGAGAGAGAGCACAGGGACAGGGGTTTTGCTATATAGAGTAACGGCTGACACTTAGCAACTTGAAGAACCTTCCCCCTCTTCGTAAAGAAGGAAAATTGAGAAGGGTAGGAAGGAAAGAATAAGAGGAGATGGAAGGGGAGCCGCACAGGAAGAGAAAAAGAAGGAAAAAAGAAGAAGAACTAAAGGAAGAAGAGAGGACAAGGCAGGAGAAGCAGAGCACAGAAACAAAGAAAGAAAGAAGAAGAGAGACCCTTGATTCTTTATGCAGCACTGTAGCACCAGGCTGTTTAAGCCATCTGATACATTTGATTACATATATTTGAGGCTTTGATTTAGTTGATATTTGTGAGGAGAAAATGATGATTTAAATCACCATTTTACTCCATTCCTTTTGTACATTGATACCTGACATTATTATTGTTGAAATCTCTTATATTTTTTATTCAAGTTGTGATCTTGAGTTTTAAATTGCCATATTGCTTCCTATGTTCGACCTCAGACATAAAATTTGAGTAATAAATATTATTTATTTTCAAAGAGATTTCAGCTATACTATATCATAGTTTTTAAACCTCGATTTCACTTAGGAACATTTTGGTGCCGTTACCAGAGAGAAACATGCAATTCAGATCTATTGATTGCAATATCCGTGTCAATGCTAACTTGCTCCATCTCTTTTGACTTTGATCTATTTTAGGGGATCCAGTGAGGAATATCAGCCACACATAAACCACTCCAGGGATAGGTAAACCCCATTCAAATCCTTCTAAACAACTGATTCTGAAAAAGCTAAAAAAAAATGGAAGAAATCGATTAGGACTACTTGAATTATATTCTTAGATTAATCACCAAGTTGCCTGAGTTGATACATTCTATTTAGACAAAATCCAAATCTTGATTTGTGCACCCATTTGAAGCTAAGGTATCTAGGGCTATCACATTCTTGATTGAAGCCCTAGGTACCACATTTTGACAAACTAAATTGGACCAAATTACAGCTAATTAAGGATTCCAGTTTAGGGTTTTAGAGACACACTTTCTTAATCAAGAATTTATCTTTCCAAAACAATGTGTGCCTAGACATTGATTGAATTGATCTATTCAAGCAAAACCCTAAAATCAGGTTCTTAAATTCATTTGAACACTAAAAGGGGGACCTAAATTTCTCAAAAGGATAATACAGGTGAAGTTGACACACCTTGTTGGGTGAACCAACCTTCAAATTAGGTCACTTTTCACAAAAAAAAAAACATCTTAAAAGTTCAAGTGAAATCATAAGCACCTTGCTCTTAGTTAAAATCGGTAGACTTAAGAGGTCAAGTCCCCATTCTGGTCTACATGGAACATCAGTGACATGAGAGGTCGAGTGGGGGAAACCCTATAACCCATGGGGGCACTCTATCATGTAGGTGTCTTTGCGAGACTCTCCCTCTCTAGCTACCCAGGTAATACTCAGCTGGACGGCTTTTTGACTAAGTGGTATCATCTGCCCCAAACCTCTATAGTCATCCAAAGTTTTTGGGTGTCTTGATTGGGTCCATCACATTCTACCTCTCATCTACTCCATCGGTGCATGTTCAAGAGGAGGTCGCTAAGACCATCATCGAGGCATCCTCTAGCAACTAATTCCCGTCGAGGCCAAGCCTCAACCTCCTTGTTTGTGCAACAACCTTATCCAATCGATATCTCTTCTGATTCATCTAAACCTAATTCTCCTTCATCCATCATCATGGCACAACTAGCAGAAGAAAATAATCTTGAAATAGCTTCAACGCCTCAATGACCTATTCCAAGCCTTTGTGAACCCTCCGTAGCATCCAATGATGCGAGATCACTACAATCTCGCTGTGGTGGCAAGCGAACCTCGAGTACAAATCCCCGCTGGAGGTCTTGACACTGAACTCAAGGCCAACATGATTCATGCCATTACCAAATTCCATGTACATAACTCTGAAGATCCTCTCCAGCATGTCAAGCAACTCAAGTATCTGGCCTAGACCTTTCGGTCAGCAGCTCAAAATCAGGATGTTCTACTCATGAAAATGTTCTCCTTCTCTCTCATGGATAAAGCTATTCACTAGTACCAAACCCAAACACATCCAATCAACACCTGGGCGAAACTTCAATAGGAGTTTTTGAGAAAGTTCTTCCCTGTTGGTCGGACAAATGCTTTACGGCACCAGATCACACATTTCACACAGCAAGCAGGAGAATCGCTTCATGAGGCATGGTATCATTTTAGAATCTCATGTGAAAGTTCCCCCACCATGAAGCTCCTAAATGGAAATAAGTCCAGTCTTTTCACTAGTGACTCCGTGAGGATATTCGATTATTCGTTAATGTGACATGTAGAGGAAACATCATGGGTCAACACGAAGACATCGTGTGGGAGATTCTCGAGAATATGTGCGAGAACTCCATCATAATGAATCCATGGGCATGTTCGACCGGACGAATGCCTGTGCATTGACAAATCCAAATGCAGCACATGAGACGCAGGGCCTATCCTCGTCCGTCGACTTGGGACTGATGGCCAATCATCTGGACAAGGTCTCTATTATTGAGAATAAGGTGGATGAGCTAACTCAACACTTGCAGGGAGCCACCTCTATGCAAAACCCGTTCACGCAACCACCCTCTAGCAGGGAGGCTGTGCACAACATCTATCATCGATCTTCTCAGCGGATGGACCCGTATCCACCCTCATTTTATTCTGGTTTCGAAGGAAACTCTGGACCCACCTACTCTAGCTGGGGGAACTCTGAACCCTCGTATTCTATCTTTTCCGAGGTCCCTCAGACCTACGAGGACCTCAATGCCATTCAGAATGATCCATTCTCAAACACCTACATCTCTGGATGGTGTAATCATCCTAATTTCATGTGGTCAGGAAATAATCAAAATCAGAGACCTCAATATCAACCCCAACCACAAACTCCTAGTCCATATCAGCAGCCTCAACCTCGACCTAGCCCAACTTATCAATCTAGACCGACTCATACAGATCAAATGACTCTTATCCTTCAGACTCTAGCTGACATTCAGATGGCAAATGCGGCTATGCAAAAATAGCACAGAGACGAGATCAAAGAGGTTCACAGTCAACTTTCCCAGATGGCAAATCCTCGCCAACCAGGTGTACTTCACAACCTTTGCCTAATCCGAATAACGTACTAAACCAAAGGCACATTATGAACCCAAATCAGAGCCAAGATTACTTTGTTTATCAAGCCCTTACTACTCCATCACCTGACGGGATGGAGGCTTCGGCATCATATGCGAGTTACCAGCAGCAAGCAACTCTTTTACCCACACCAAACGAGAACCAGGCGGGATTGAATTCTGTTACTACCCGTAGTGGCAAAACAACATAGGGCCCACTTTATCCAAGCCACTCCTAGCCTGGTAATACAAACCCTAACCCTAGAATAGTCATCCAGGATACCTCTATCCCAGATCAAGAACCTAGACCCATTCTAGAGGAACCATCTAAGGTTCCATTTCCCGAGGCCTTGACCAAAGGAAAAACGACAACCAAAACCGTGGCACCTGAGGAGGACCTGGTTAAGCTCTTTGAGCAGGTCCATATAAACATCCCCTTGATGGATGCAATGCGCTACATACCGGCTTATGCACAATTTCTGAAAGACATTTGTACATCTTAGCATAAGCCGCTAACCAAAGACAGGAATCCGATCGTACTGTCGGAGCAAGCCAGCTCCATCATTTTGAGCAAACTCCCGCCTAAGGCAAAATACCCAAGCACCCCTCTGATCTCCTGTACAATCGGTAGTATACAATTCGACCGTGCTTTATTAGACTTAGGAGCCTCCATAAATTTGATACCTACATCCTTATTAGACTACTTCGAGGAATACAAGCTTAAACCGACATAAATGACTTCACAACTAGCCAGCCGATCAATTAAGTCACCAAAAGGAATTCTCGAGGATGTCATAGTTAGGGTACATGATTTCTATTTTCTAGTGGATTTCATTGTCTTAGACATGGATGCTCCTGAGAATGTGAAGAATACACCAATCATATTAGGGAGACCCTTTTTGGCCACTGCTAGTGCCAATATCAATTGTGAGGAGGGACAAATTGAATTAAAATTTGGGAGCAAGACACGAAAGATCAACATCATTAAGGCCCACAAGGAATTAATTATGGAGTCATAGAACAAATTTGCTATATCGAAGTTGTGGTTGATGACTTTATCAAGGAAAACCCAACTATTCTTTATCAACCACAAGAGGATGAAAACCCGCAATTAGAGGAGCCCGAAGTCATTATAGACACACCCATAGCACCTTAGTTTGCTCCTGAAACTCACCTTGAACCACCCGTTGCTGCTGATAACCAGTTATGGAATTAAAGCCTCTTTCCGATCATCTCAAATATATCTTTTTGGGTTCCAATCATACATTTCCTGTGATTATCAACTCCTAACTCACATCTAATTAGGAAACACACCTGATTTCTGTTCTCCAGCAGCATCGATGAGCCATTGATGGACTCTTGATGATCTGATTGGTATCAGCCCTTCATACTGCACACATCACATCTACACTGAAGAGGGCTCACAACCATCCTATGAAATGCAGAGACGCCTAAATCCAAATCTACAGGATGTCATGAAAAAGGAGATCATAAAGTGGTTAGATGCAAGGATCATCTACGCGATCTCTGACAGTCGGTGGGTGAGTCCAATCCAAGTTGTGCCCAAGAAGGCAGGGCTCACTATCATCACGATTGAAATCAGAGAAACCATACCGACCAGTATTGCAAACTGGTGGAGAGTCTGCATTGATTACAGAAGACTCAATTCCTCCAAAATGAAGGATCATTTCCCACTAGCGTTCATTGATCATATTCCTGAGAAACTAGCGAGAAATCAATTCTTCTACTTTTTGGATGGGTACTCCGATTACAATTGGTTAGCCCATATTTGTGGGCTATTTAAGTATTTAAGTGCCTAGACATTAAGTTAATTCTAACATTCATTTATCATGCATTAGGATGTAAAAAGATTAATTTGTATTTCTAATTTAATTACATAATTCATTCATTGCATTCATAATTAAAGGCATTTGGAATAGACTTAGAATGGCATTAGATACATTACATTCATTGTTTTAATTAACATAGAACTTAAGGATTTGTGTATAAATAATTCGAATATTTATTTTATTAAATCTTATTCTTCTTCCTGCAAGTAACCGCTCCACTTCCTCCACCTACACATTCAATCTTCGCCAGCTACTTGCACTCAAGACCCCATTCATGGGGGAGCGGGAGTGATGGATCTGGTCGAGGGCAATTGTGACTACAAGGGAGAGGAGGAGGCAGCTATGTTGAGGAGGCCACCACCCCTTTCCTCACTGTGTAGAGAAGTTCGTTTCTCATCCACTCCTCACCACCGGTCTCAACTGCAAAAGTGTGACTCCACCACCGTGGGCATGTGGTGTGACAGCCCTCACCGCCAAGAGTCCCTGCATCACCATGCTTCATCTTCCCTTCCAAGCGTAGCTCCCAGCTGCTGCACGCATCTTACCAACTCCTCACACACACACCTCCTGCAGTACGCACCTTGCGCGCACCCGCTCTCCACCAGCCGTCTGCCCCTCTTCGTGTGTATGCACCCCCACTCCTCAGCCCCCCCACTGCACGCAGCACGCACAACAACACACCCTCCAACACCATTCCCGTGCCCGCTGTTGCTGCATGTGCATTCTGCTCGTAGCAACCGTGGCACGCTGTTTGCATCCAAATCCGTGCACCCAGCAGCAGCGACCAGCCTCACCACCAGCAGCGTGCACATAGCATGCTCTACTCCAGCTGGTGTCGCCGCTTGCGGAAACACCTGGCTCCTCCTCCTCCTTCTTCGTCTTCTTCTCTGTTGATCGAAGGTACCCAAAGCCACCACAAATGCAACCATCAAATCTATCCTCGAAACTTTGCGTCGGGAACTCCATCAGATGCACCTCGACTCCCTGAGCACAACCACACTTCCGGCCGCACCAATCAACCACCCGACGGCCGGTCGCAGAGCCTCATTGCTGGTGGCTTCTTCCACTCCGGCCGACGACCACCGACGGTCGTTCGGAGCACCACCACCACCATCAGAAAGCTCTCATCACGCTTATCCTTCTCTGAGGTTCTCGCGGGCTGCCATCACCTCCTCTTTGTGCAAGCACAAAGGAACCAAATCCTCTATTTTTTGGGTTAATTAATATTTACATTTGAATGCCATTGCCAAATTTTCATTTTTATTTTAATATTTGAAATATTGAGTGAAATTGCAACTTCATGCTCATCTTTTCTCACAATTGCTTGGCTTTTGTTATTCGCATCTCTTGACAATGGTTTTGGATTAAGATGTGCACAAATTCTCTTTAATACATGTCAATTGGAAATTATAGAGATTCATCACATATTTATTGAATATTCCAGTGAGGAATAATTACACATATAACCTTACATTTTCAAGTTATTGTGTGTCTTCTTTTCGTCGCATTTCATGTCAGATTTGACTATGGATTTCTCACTTGATTGAATGAATACGAGAAAAGTATTCGTGAATTTATTGCAACATTGTCTCCTTCTGGACATGACCCGCTCTTCTATGAGTGGTTTAATTTTTATTTTAATTATTTTGTTAAACGATTTTCCACCACTTTGTTACTAAAACGACAAATCATCTTATTCACATTATTCGAAAGCGAAAACCATCTTATCAAATGGCATCATTGGCGGGGAGGCAACAGACGCAATAATTACACCTAATTTTTATTTTTGATTATTTCTCATTGCACAGTGATCTGACCATTTTTTATCTTTTCTATGCGAGGAATTTGTGGAGGTGACAGGTGCATCAGGGAGACGACGTCGACCATGAGCGATGCCTACATGTGGGGAAGACACAGGAGACCTGGTTCCCATTTCCATAGGGGATTCTCCTTTGTCACAAGTTGTATTCCTGTTTTCTTGCCCTTGTAGTAATTGGGGTTGATTTTTGAGATCCTATTCCCTTTTCTTTAGATCTATGTTTTTAATTTATTTTGTGAGTTGTTTATCCTTACTTTGTTCGTGTATAAGTACCAAAAAAAAACATGAGCAACCTACTAGAAGCTGCCTACCCTTAGGTCGAATCATTTTGGACTGAATGAGCAGCATCTAGATCTAACTTCTTGTCTTGCATATTGCATGAAGAATGCTCGAATCAGGTATGCACTTCTAACTTTTCATTTCTACCTATCATGCAAATTCATTTGGATTAATATTTAGAACACATAATCTATCTTGAAGCGATCTATTAAAGTTGTCACAATTAATTTTTGAAAAAGGATTAATTAAAGGAGGGACATTTAAAAATCAAGGACTTGATTTTCAAACATGGTGTGTGATTCAAAATTCAAAATCTTTTGCAGTGTATTCACACTTATACCTCTTGCACCACGGCACGCATTTAGACACTCCTAGGTGTTGGAACTACTAGGTTAAGAGCCCTCCTACCATTGGATTCTTATGTGTTCGAAACTTGAGATCAAAGGTTTTGTAAAACCAAAGAGGGGGATACCTTGTCATAGATTTTTGGCGGTAGTTAAGAAGCACCGTGAAAGCACAGCTTCAAAGGAAGGCTTACGCCTACTTGCATCCCTCGATCTTTCATCTTTGGAGTTGCCCTACCATTTGAGATTTAGGGAAGAACACCTAAGCTCCAACTAGGTCTTTTTAGGCATTTTGAAGGTCGACAATAGGTGCATAATTGATTGCGCAACTTGCTTTGTCACCTACAATTTGAACTAAAGTCAAAAGCCTAAATTTGTAAAGACCAAACAAGTCCTTTTGAATTATGTTTGTAGTGCATGCTTGGTAGGCCATCTCTTAGGAGACAACTTGTGTTTGATCCTGAACCTAAAAGAATCTTAAGAAGAAACCTTCAAAGGGAAGAAATGGTTGGTTAAAGGAGCCTTAAGGAATATTTCATTCCAACCAATCAAGCTGGCCCTGCACTACGTAAACCTGGAGGGGACAATCCTTATGAGATCAAAAGTAGTATCATATCTTTTCTACCCTCCTTTTAAGGTACTGCTAGGGAAGACCCTTACAGGTGTATAGAGGAATTCACCAAGGTCTGTTCCATGATGAAGCTACAGGGTGTTACTAATGATGCTCAAATACGAACCCTCTCTCCTTTCTCCCTTAAGGATAAAGCCAAGTATTGGTATTACACCCTTGATGATATTAACACTTGGGATGCCCTAAAGAAGGAGTTTTTGAAGAAGTACTTCCCCATGAGCAAAACAAATCACTTTAGTAGGGAAATTATGAGTTTCGTTCAAAAGGATGGGGAAGTTTTCCATGATGCATGGGAGAGCTTTAATGACCTGTTGAGACTTTTCCCACATCACCAGGTGCCTAAGTGGCAACTGGTTGAAAGGTTCTACACCAGACTTAATGATTCACACAGGCAGACTGTGGATGGTGCCCTGTGTAGGAACCTTTCTATCTAAGACTGAGGATGAAGGTTGGAACCTTTTTGATACTTTGAGTGAGAATTATATCCACTTGAATTCTTCCCACATGGATAGAAAACCCACTCTCATGCAAAGAAAGTGGAGGTGAATGAGGGAAGGGACACCCAGAATTTATCCTATCAGATTCAATTATTGAATCAAAACATAGAAAGGCTTATTCGAGCCCGAGCCAATTCGTATCTAACACCTCCACATCCCAAGCTTTTGAATGCTCCATTTTTCAGGGCAATACACACACCATTATGGATTGCCACTTGGCCTCCCAATTCCCTGAGTTGTAAGGGCGGATCTGAATGCCGCTCAAGGGTTCTATCCTAGACCTCGTAGTGACCCTTTTTCCAACACTTATAATGAGGGATGAAGGAACCACCCAAACTTTTCATGGAGACAAGGAAATGTCTCAAATTCAGGGAATTATAAACCACAATCCTTTCAAAACCATCAAATGAACCAACCTCAGACCTTTGCCCAACCTAAGACCTCTAAGATGGATGAATTGAAGGCAATGTTGAGAACTATGCAAGAAAGTCAAAGAGCAATCATCCAATCTCATGACAAGGCTATACATGAGATGAATTCACATATAGGACACCTTGTTGAGGCCGTTAGATAGAGGGAAACTGGGAAGCTCCCCAGTGTTGCTGAGAATCCTAAAGGAAAAGGGATTATCTTTAGGGATCATGCTCAGGCAGTGACTATTCTGAGGAGTGGGAAAGAAATTTCCAAACTCGATGCTCCTATGGTCTCACCCTCTGAAATACCATCCACCCCAACTTTCACCCCCACCAGAGAAGACTTGCCCAAATCTTCTCCGCTTGAAATCACCTCACTAGAAGAAGTTTCCCCCATTTCACCCCTTACTCGACATGACAACCCTTCCACTCAGAGATCGAGAGTGCCCTTTCCAGAGCGCATATCCACCTCTGGGTAGACTTCTGCTAGCTCATCTAGAGCCAAAGATAAGACGGATGAGATCATGGAAACTTTCAAGCAAGTGCAAATTAACCTGCCTTTGCTTGAAGCTATCAAGTAGATTCCGTCTTATGCCCACTTCTTAAAGGACCTGTGCACGAAAAAGGGGCAATCTAGGAAATAGGTCCAATCAAAAGTTGTCCTGCCTGATTCTGTTAACTCAATTATTCAACATGGCACACCCTCGAAACTTAAGGACCCAAGAGCCCTATACATCTCAGTGGTTATTGGTGACTTACAGATTGATGAGGCTCTACTTGATCTGGGTGCGAGGGTGAACATCCTTTCGAGCTACGTGTATGAACAACTTGCGGGAGGCAATCTAAAGCCTAGTCCAGTAATCCTCCAAGTCACTAATCGATCACTTAAGACACCACGGGTAATTTTGGAAGATCTCCTCATAAGAGTAGAGGATTTCTTCTTCCCTGTTGACTTCTTAGTTTTGGACACTAACCCTACCAGCAAGCCAACTAAACCCTCCATCATTTTAGGCCGCCCCTTGCAACTTCTCATGCTTCAATCAATTGCAATATTGGGGCATTGAAAATGGGCTTTAGGAATAAGAAAATCTGGCTTAATGTATTTGATGCTTACAAACAAGCTGGGCTTGAGGATTGTTCTAAAGTTGAGGTGATAGATGACCTGATTGAAGAGGTAACCCCTACAATGTTATGTGATGACCCCCTTTAGCATGTCACGCTAAATGAGCATTCCCATCTCTTGGAGGAATGTGAAGGGGATATACTAGAACTTGAGGAGTTGCTGGGTGTTTCTACTGAGTCGCTTTCACCATCATCTCTACCCAAGGTAGATCTGCTACCTGAGATGGGGACATCTATTTTGAAACCCTCAACCATACAAGCCCCCGACCTTGAGTTGAAGCCTCTCCTTGACACTCTCAAGTATGTCTTCTTGGGTGCCAATGATATGCTCCCCGTTATCATTTCGGCTGTGCTATCTGAGGCACAGGAGGGAGCCCTGATTGAATGCTTGTCTAGGCACAAGGAAGCTATTGCTTGGAGCATTGCTGACATTAAGGGTATAGACTCCACACTCTGCATGCACCACATTTATACTGATGATTCCATCGAGCCATTTAAGGACATGTAGAGACATCTGAACCCTAATATGAGGATGGTGGCTAAAAAGGAAATCCTGAAGTGGTTGGATGCTGGGATCGTATATCCCATTGCAGATAGTAAATTGGTAAGTCCTATTCATGTGGTGCCAAAGAAGGTAGGCTTTACTGTTGAATTTAATGACCAAGGTGAACAAGTTGTGACTAGAACCTCAACTGGATGGAGGGTCTGTATTGATTACCGCAAGCTGAACACCGCTACCTAAAAGGATCACTTTCCCTTGCCTTTTATTGATCAAATTCTCGAGAAATTGGTGGGGAATAAGTACTATTGCTTTCTCGATGGATATTCTTGGTACAACCAGGTTGTAGTCTTCCCTTATGACAAGGAGAAGACGATGTTCACGAGTCCTTACGGTACCTTTGCATTTAGGCATATGCCGTTTGGGTTATGCAATGCCCCTACAACCTTCCAGCAGTGTATGATGTCCATATTTTCTGACATGATTGACGAGTGTGTTGAAGTGTTTATGGTTGACTTCTCCATTTATGGCTTGTCTTTTGACCAGTGTCTCTTGCACCTGGAGAATGTGCTGAAGCAATGTAAGGACTCTGGTTTAGTCCTCAACTGGGAGAAAAGCCACTTCATGGTGCAAAAAGGAATTGTACATGGGCATGTTGTGTTTGAGTGAGGCTTGGAAGTTGATAAAGGCAAGATTGACAAACTCCAATTACCCACGAATGTCAAATAGATTAGATCCTTTCTGGGCCATGCCGGCTTTTATAGGTGGTTTGTTAAAAATTTCAGTAAAATTTCTAGGCCACTTTGTGACCTATTGCCGAAGGAATCTTCCTTCAATTTTGATTCAAAGTGTGCCGAGGCCTTTCAAACTCTGAAGGAGGCCTTGATCTCTACTCCTATTCTCCGAGCTCCTGATTGGACACTCCCATTTGAGCTGATGTGTGATGCTTCCGATTATGCAGTGGGAGCAGTCCTTGGATAGAGGGTTGAGGGATGACCTCATGTCCTACCTTATGCCAGCAAGACTTTAATCAAACCACAGCAAAACTACACTATCACTGAAAAGGAATTATTTGCTGTAGTTTTTGCTCTGGAGAAGTTTAGGTCTTATCTTCTTGGGTCTAAGGTGGTTATTTTCACTAATCATGCGGCAATGAAACATCTCATTGCTAAGAAAGATTCTAAGCCACGTCTGATTAGGTGGATCCTACTTCAAGATTTTGACTTGGAGATACGTGAAAAGATAGGAGTAGAAAATGTTGTGGTTGACCACCTGTCTCGCCTTCCACTTAATGACTCTCTATTTGGAGACATCTGCGAGACGTTTCACGATGAAACCCTTATGGTGGTAACACCAACTTCACCTCGATATGCTGATACCGTAAATTACTTGGTCACTGGAGAAACTCCTGTCTCTTGGGATGAGCAGAAAAGAAAGAGATTCATTTCCCAAGCTAGATGCTTTCATTAGGAAGAGTTGGAATTATTTAGAATTGGACAAGACCAAGTATTGAGATGATGTGTACCTGAAGAGGAACAATAAAGTGTGCTGAGTTTTTTCCATGAACTTCATTGTGGAGGATACTTTGGCGCTAAGAAAACTGCTTTTAAGGTTCTCTAGTCTGGTTTTTCGTGGCCTTCGTTATTTAAGGATTCTCATAATTTTGTTAAGGCCTGTATTAGATGTCAACGGACTGGAATGATTGGGAAGAGGAATGAGATGCCTCAACACCCTATTCAATCTATTGAAAATTTTCATGTGTGGGGAATTGACTTTATGGGCCCCTTCCCTTCGTCCCATGGTAATGAATATATCTTAGTGGCAATTGATTATGTCTCTAAATGGATAGATGCCATTCCTACGCACACAAATAACTACTCTATGGTTTTTAAATTTCTGAAGGCCAATATCATATCTCGTTTTGGCTGCTCCAAGACCATTATAAGTGATGGGGGACCTCATTTCCGAAACCACCACTTCAATCGGCTAATCAGGAATCTGGGAGTGACTCACAAGGTCACTACCCCTTACCATCCTCAGACGAGTGGCCAGGTTGAAGCATCGATTAGGGAGCTAAAAAATATTTCAGAAAAGACTGTTAGGCCTGATAGGAAAGACTGGTCCCAAAAGCTTGATGATGCATTTTGGGCGTATCGAACGGCCTATAAGACCCCTTTGGGTACATCTCTCTTTCAGATTGTGTATAGGAAAGCATGCCATTTACCCGTTGAGCTAGAACATAAGGCACTTTGGGCTATTCGAAGTGTTAACATGGATTTAGAAATGGCAGGTAAGGCACAAATTTGGATTAAGTGAGCTTGAGGAGCTGAGGAATGATGCTTATGACACCTCTCAAGCTTATAAAGAGAGAACTAAGGTCTTGCCTGATAAGTATATCCTTAGAAAGACCTTTGAGCCCAACCAACATGTCTGGCTTTTCAATTCTAGACTTAAGCTTTCTCTAAGGAAATTAAAATCTCATTGGGATGGGCCTTACATAATCACTAAAGTGTTTCCACATGGAGCTGTGGAGATTAAAAGCCCTTCCTCTTTAGCAACTACCTTTATCGTCAATGGTCAACGATTAAAACCATACATTACTATGGATGGTCATCTAGCTAACGAGGTCACTCTTGAGGAGCCTTATCTCCTACCATTCTCTGCCTCAGGTGATATCTTCCTTTAACTGTTTTGTTTCCATTGAGAACATTGTTTGAACGAGGCATGGGGGAGAGGACCCGAGGCATATGTTTATAGCATGTTAACATTTTGCATTCATTCATGCATATTGCATTCACAAAAAATAAATAAATAAATAATTATTGAGCTTAACTAGTTGGGCCCTGCATTCTTAAACAAATCAGAACTCTAGGTTAGACTAAGTTGATTCTAGGTGTCAAACTTTAGAAGCTAAGTAAGCTACTAGCTTTAGACCTTTAGGGTCATTTGTGGACTTAAAAACTTAAGTAGGAGTTAAGTTGGGGACCATTCCTCAAGAGGTTGAGGAAGGAATGCTAGGGATTGAGTTAAAAGGTAGGGTACTACCTGGAGTCTTGTTCTACCTTTTGGTTTATGGGTCCTTGTAACCCAATCATCCAAATTTCACACACACTTGGTCTTGTGTAAGTAAGTGATCACCTTAATTCCTTTCCTAAAGGAAATTTGGTTCTCTTAGCTTTGACTTATGAGAAGCTTGAAAACACAATTTGATTGGAAGAGTTCCTACTGCACGAGAGGTGGAGTATATACTCACCTTGAGGATGCGATAATAACATGTTACCTCCTCCATGCTTGTCTCTTAGGATATCCATCCTACTGGGGGCATGTAAGCGCATTGTGCAGTTCAGGTACCATGGGCGGCCCTATCTCAAAGTGCCGATTTCCATGGGCGGTACTATCTTGAATTCGATTAAGAAATCCATGGGTGATACTATCCTGGAGTGTCGATTAACAGGAGTTCTTGGGGTCGCTATGGGTGGTGCTATCTCAAAGCATCGAAAGCCAGGAACCCTTTGAGGTATAGTGATGGGGACAATGAATCCGACACAGATCGTGTTGATAGCTGATCTAAGGTTAGACTTAGAGGAATCAAACAAAAATATATATATTAAAAAAAAATTATTTTTTCTCTCCAGGTTGGCAATCATGCCAACCTCAAATAACTCAGACCAATGCACATGCACGGATGCATTAATCTCCAGGATCAATAAACCTTAGGGTATAGTTAGAAATCAGGGAAACTTGTACCTGCAACTGGATTTTAGCTAACCTTGTCGGTAACTTAGCAACTACTTGGGAACCTTAGGTCTAAAGCCTGAACTCAACATGCCTCTAAAGGAAGACCAATTGGGTTGGCTAGTCTATTTGGAGTTCTAGGTTATTCCTTAGATTTGCTAGGGACTAGCAAAAATTAGGCATGGGGGTATTTGATTAGCCCATATATGTGGGCTATTTAAGTATTTAAGTACCTAGACATTAAGTTAATTCTAACATTTATTTAGCATGCATTAGGATGTAAATAGATTAATTTATATTTTTGATTTAATTACGTAATTCATGCATTGCATTAATAATTAAAGGCATTTGGAATTGACTTAGAATGGCATTACATGCATTACATGCATTGTTTTAATTAACATAGAACTTAAGGATTTATGTATAAATAATCTGAATATTTATTTTATTAAATCTTATTCTTCTTCTTGCAAGCAACCGCCCACTTCCTCCGCCTACACATTCAATCTTTGCCAGCTGCCTGCACTCAAGACCCCATTCATGGGGGAGTGAGAGAGATGGGTCTGGTCGAGGGCAGTTGCGACTACAAGGGCGAGGAGGAGGCAGCTGTGTTGAGGAGGCCACCACCCCTTTCCTCGCTGCATAGAGAACTTCGTTTCTCATCCACTCCTCACCATTAGCCTCAACCACAGCAGTGCGACTCCACCACCATGGGCTTGTGGTGTGACAGCCCACACCGCTAAGAGTCCCTACATCACTATGCTTCATCTTCCCTTCCATGCGCAGCTCCTAGCTACTGCACACACCTCGCCAACTCCCCACCCACGTACCTTCTGCAGAACGCACCTTGCGCGCACCCACGCTTCACCAGCCACGCGTAGCAGCCACCCGCCCTTTGCATGTGTACGCACCACCGCAGCTTAGCCTCCCCCACAGCACGTAGCACGCACAACAGCGTGCCCTACAGTACCATTCCCATGCTCACTGTTGCTGCGTGAGCATGCTGCTCGCAGCAACCGTCGTGTGCTCTTCGTAGCCAAAGCTGCGTGCAAGAAGCAGCAATTGGCCTCGCCACCAGCAACACGCGCATTACGTGCTCTACTCCAATCGATGTCGTTGCCTGTGCACACACCCAGCTCCTCCTCCTTCTTCTTCTTCTTCTCTGCCAACTGAAGGTACCCAAAGCCACCACAAACGCAGCCATCAAATCTGACCTCAAAACTTCGTGTCAGGAACTCCATCGGACTTGCCTCGACTCCCCGAGCACAACCACACTTCCGGCCGCACCAATAGACCACCCGACGACTGGTCAGAGAGCCTTACCACCGGCGGCTTCTTCTACTCCAGCCGACGACCATCAACGGTTGTTCGGAGCACCACCACCACCATTGGAAAGCTCTCATCGCACTTATCCTTCTCCGAGCTTCCCGCGGACCATTATCGCCTCCTCTTCGTGCACGCACAAAGGAACCAAATCCTCTATTTTGGGGTTAATTAATATTTACATTTGAATGCCATTGCCAAATTTTCATTTTTATTTTAATATTTGAAATATTGAGTGAAATTGCAACTTCATGCTCATCTTTTCTCACAATTTCTTAGCTTTTGTTACTCACATCTTTTGACATTGGTTTTGGATTAAGATGTGCACAAATTCTCTCCAATGCATGTCAATTGGAAATTACAGAGATTCATCACATATTTATTGAATATTTCAGTGAGGAAAACTTACACTTATAACCTTACAATTTTGAGTTATTGTGTCTTCTTTTCATCACAATACATGTCAAATTTGACTATGGATTTCACACTTGATTGAACGAATACGAGAAAAATATTCATGAATTTATTGCATCATTGTCTCCTTGTGGACATGACCCTCTCTTCTGTGAGTGGTTTAATTTTTATTTTAATTATTTTGTTAAGTGATTTTCCACCACTTTATTACTAAAATGGCAAATCATCTTATTCACATTATTCGAAAGTGAAAATCGTCTTATCAACAATCAGGTTGCAATCCATCTCGAGGACTAAGAGAAGACCACCTTCACCTGCCCCTTCGGAACATACGCATTCCGAAGGATGCTGTTCAATTTTTGCAATGCACCCGCTACTTTTTAGCGGTGCATGCTTGCCATATTCTCAGATATGGCAGGCGAATACCTTGAAATCTTCACGGATGAATTCTCAATATTTAGTGAATCATTTGATGATTTCCTCCTGCACTTGGTCCAAATCCTCAGGCGATGCATCAACGTGAACTTGGTTCTTTCCTAGGAAAAGAGCCACTTCATGATACCTGAGGGAATTGTCTTGGGGCATCTCATCTTTGAAAAAGGCATCAGGTTGATCGAGCCATGGTGAATCTAATTTCTAAACTCCTTATGTCTAGCTCGGTCAAAGACATCCGATCCTTCTTGGGGCACGTCGATTTTTACTATCGATTCATTCCCAATTTCTCGAAAATCATGCACCCCTTGACTAATCTTCTATCTAAGCATGTCCCCTTTGAAATCTCCAAGGAGTGCACTTAGGAATTTGAGATCCTGCATGATCGAGTTACCCAAGCACCTATCCTGTAGTCCCCTGATTGGTCTCAACCCTTTGAGACCATGTGCGATGCATCTGAATATGTTATAGGGGCGGTACTTGGGCAGAAAATAGATGGAAAACTCACGGTCATCTACTTCACTAGCAAGACACTGGACGAGTTTCAGCATAACTATACAGTTGTTGAGAAAGAGCTGCTAGCCGTAGTATTTGCCCTAGAAAAATTTTGATCATATCTTTTGGGTTCCCATGTTATCATATACTCAAATCACACTATAGTAAGGCACCTCCTTATGAAGAAGGATGCGAAACCTTGACTAATCCACTGGATCTTGCTATTGCAAGAATTTGATCTCGAAATTCATGACAAAGCGGGAAAGTAGAACGTGGTAGCTAACCACTTGTCCCGTCTTCCTTCTTCCGCCATCGACCCATCTGGTCCAATCATCGAGCATTTTCCAGACGAGCACTTGCTAGCCATTCACAATCTCCCTTGGTTTGCTAATATTGTAAACTACTTGGTTACGGGGAAAGTCCTGCTAGATTGGCCGACTTCCAAGCGGGACAAATTGATTGCCGAGGCCAACTACTATATTTGGGAGGAACCATACCTTTTCCACATTGGCAATGATCAGGTGATCCAGAGATGCATTCCTGATGACGAGGTCAATGACGTAATGTCATTCTGTCACGACCAGGCCTGCAGTGGCCATTTCTCTTAGTGTAAAACCACAGCAAAATTTCTGGGTTCTTTTGGCCCACTTTATTCAAAGATGCACAGATGTATTGTAGGGCATGCACTCGTTATCAAACAATCGGCAACATGGGCCCGCAGGATATGATACCCTTGAACCCAATTATTGTGTGCGAAATCTTTGATATATGGGGAATTGATTTCATGGGATCCTTTCCCGGATCTAACGGCTTCAATACATTCTACTCACTATTGATTATGTCTTTAAATGGGTGCGAGCGCACGCTTTTTAAGCCATCCAATCTCTTGTTGGACGGCTGGGAACCTCTGATCGTGCACAGGCGATGAGGCAGCGAAGGCGAGGGGGCGAACGCGATGAGCACACGTCGGCCACGTTCAGGCCTTTAGTGACGAATATATCCGTCACTAAAGGTCCTAAATTAATTTTTTTGATGTTGTAATGACCAAAATGCCCCCACTCCTTGCAACTATAAAAGGAGACCCCTCCCTACGAATTTCTCATCCCTTCTATCTCCTCTGTCCCTCTCAAAAGCTTAATAGATGCTTGTCCCACACCTGGGATTCTCCTCAAGAGCTAAAACCAAGTTTTCACCCTTGTTCCGGAAGCGGATCTTGTGACGACGATGACGTGCTGCTTCGTTCCCATTCCTCCTGCTTCGTCCTCCGTCTTCCCACTCTATTCCCCATCTTCCAGGCATTGTCCCATCTGGCTCATCCTCCAAGCGATCGTCGAGGAGGATAACTTCTCTCTCCCTTCTTTTTCCGCTTTCTAGAGTAGAATTTTCCTACTTTCTAGTTGTAATAGTTTCCTACTTTCTAGTGTAATCATTTCCCACTTTCTTTGTTGTAAAACATTATTCAAATATCAAGTGATTGTTCTTTCTCTCTCTCTCTCTTAGTGTTTATATTGGTTCCACTATGATTATTTCACCTTTTAAGCAAAAATACAAAAAAATTATAACTACGGATTTTGACATCGACGTAGCCTCCCTTTGTTCAACCCAAAACTTCTTTACGGATTTTTCGGTATAAATTTTATTTGTTGAATGGATTTCTTCACAACTCGAACTACAACAACGAGTTTTCAAATCCAATTGCGAACGCGTAGTTTTCTGCCTTCAGCATTTTGGCGCCATTACCAGGGAGGCAATGATTTTTCGATCTTCTTTTCGCATTTCGCATACTTTACTATTTTCTAACCTACTTTATCTCATGTCTATTGCCTTGCAAATACCTCTATCAAGGAATCATCAAGTGGTAGATTGGAGTAAAGTGCAGTTGAAGACGACTGTAAGTGCTCCCCATTCTTCCCCCTCCGTAGATTTCATTTCATCACATTAATTCAAACTCCAATTAACCTGGATGTTTGCATAAATACTAGGATTAGTTTGGTTGCTTGGATTTCCACCCACATTCATTTCACCCTCTCATATATAAAAAAAATAACAAAAAGATATTTCTTGTGGGGTAATTCAACATACACACAACATACACCCACATTAAGGCACTTAACCTAATTGATTTTTTTTCTACTCAATCGGATTCTGATCTATGGAACTGGTACACAAAAATCAACATATAGAAGAGTAGAAATCAGTGTAGGTTAATCATTTTGTGTGCCTAACTCAGTGGTGCAATTGTGGCCAATTGTTTGAGTTATTTAGGTTGCACAAATTAACATAAAATCAACTTACCAAGTAGCTTCTTCTTAGGGTTTTCAATTTAAGTTCATACCAGGCACTCCACTTTATTTTTTATTTCAAAAGGAAAGTGATCTTCACCTGTGCTTGAAAACCTGGTTTGCCTCAAACTTGATTGAATTAAACCTAAGTCTAAACAGTAAAAGTTACTTAAGCAAGACTTGAACTCTAAAATCTACTCATCATAAATAATCTTACTTGAAAACCTTGGTTGTGCATGCACTCACACATATTGAATTGATCATTAGGGTACAACCCATTTTAAGGGCCCACCACATTCCATAGGCACTACAATCCCAGGCCTAAATAAAATCAAGTGGACATTGGCCTTAAGGACCGATTCGCTCTTCGGGGTCTAGTTTGAGATTGTTTACGATTAACCTACTTGTACTGATCAATCTGATGTCTAGCTAGGAGAGTACCATTGAACGATCGCAGCTAAGGGGTACACTAGGAATCGGAGGCTCAAGTTGAAGGAAGAACCTTCTCGCTAGTCCGTCCTTCTAATAGGTTTGATTGAGTAGAAGCAAGTAGAGTAAATCATTTATGATCTTAAGGCGGGTTCTGAGAGTCTGTAGATCCTTAGGCTACCCCACTTAAGGACAGGCTTGTTTTGTTGTGCTGCAGGGTTCTTATCCCTAGTCCTTCCGACCTTTCCCTAGTTTATGCTAGTAGAAGGTCATTGAATCCCCTATTCGAAGGACCACTAGAGTATTCTAGGAGGTGTAGATTGGGTTTTGGTCAAATTGATCCCATGGCCGATCAACAGCCTCCTCTGCCTCAGGATCCACAGGAGGTATTTAGAAGTTAGCTGGAACAAATGCAGAGAATGCAGGGCGCTCAGCCCTTGAAGGATTTTTATGATCCTTCGAATTATAGGGAACATCCCAGCGTCTAGACTCCTACCGGAGAAGTAGAAATCAAGCCCTTGGTGTTAAGCCTGATCAAACATTTCCATGGGCTTGGCTCTGAAGACCCATTTCAGTACTTGGAGGACTTTACCACTTTAGTCTAGATCACCAAGGCACGAAACGTGAATGAGAAGCAAATGATCATGAGGCTCTTCCCCGACTCTCTTAGGGATAAAGCTGCTCATTGGTACAGGACTATAGGAAGACCAATTGCAACTTGGAATGAGTTGAAATCGACTTTTCTAAAGAAATTCTTCCTTGTCAGACATACGATTGCTTTGAGATGGGCAATTACTACCTTTACCCAGTGGCCGGGGGAGTAGTTTCATGTTGCCTAGGAGCAATTCCAGGACCTATTGCGGAGGCGTCCACACCACGAGGTATCGAAATGGCAACTCGTATAGATCTTCTACCACAAGTTGATTGAGAAACATAGAAATCACGTGGATGCTTCTTGCGGAGGCAATTTCCTCAATAAAGATGTAGATAGTGCGCATGATTTGTTTGAGGAGATGAGTGAGAATTAGGTCAATCATGCCTCCATGGATACTTTTAACCGATCCCAGCAACCCAAATCGAATGTTAATAAAGTCCACGACTCCCATTCATCCGATATGGAATTGATTTGTAATAAACTTGATAAGGTGGACTTGGTTGCTAAGAGAATGGAGGAGTGGATGGTTGAAAACTTGACGAACAACTCTCGTTCCACTCAATCCTAGAATTTGGGATTCCATTCGTCGCAAGCTCCTTCTGGACAGGAGTTCATGAATCAACTTGATGTGGCTCAACCTGCGAGCCAGCATTATTCGGAATCCTACAGGTTCCAAACTGGGGCCTTTGATCCTAGTTTCTTTGATCCCTCCCTTTCTTTCTCTCCATCCTCACCCAATGAGGATGTTTATGCTGTACAGGAGAATGTTAGATCCAACCCTTACTCCAATGCTTATTGACTGGTCTATCTTTTGCTTTTAAGTCGTTTGTAGTTTAATGTGGTGGAAAAATCGACTAATCAATTTTTAACAACAAATAACCACTCACAGAGGAGCGGGTCGTATCCACAGGGAGGCAATAACATATTAAAATTCGCGCCACTTAAAAATGTTTGTTCGTAGTCAATTTGGACAAGAACCAAGGCAAGATTGCCTTTAGATTAAGGTTTAAGCAAGAAACAATGATGAAATGGTAATTATGAGAAACTATAGGATATTTTCGGCAATGCAGAATCAATAAAATTTGATTAAAATGTGGCAATGGCAGAAAATGTAAATTTTAATTGACGGTTTACTGTAGCAAAACAGGGTAATTTTTCCCCGTTGTCTTGCGCGACGAGGAGCCGATGACCGGGCGCTGGAAGCTCGGAGGAGGTCCCTTGGACCAAGAGCATCGAATCGGTGGTGGCGGTGAGTCGTGTGGCGGCCGGAGGTGGCCGGACGAGCTCTGGCGGAGGTGCTGCTGGTGGCGGCTGCAGGTGGTTGAGCGGGTGCGGCTGTAGCTGATGAGGGTGCGCAGGCTGTTGTGCGTGGGCGGAGGGCGCTGCGGGCGGCTGGCGTGTGCGCGCAAGCTGCGGGCACTTCTGCAAGCGCGGGCGGAGGGTGCTGCAGGTGCGGTTGGAGACAGTGGGCGCTAGTCTGCAGGCGCGGTGAAGCGTTGGTCTGCAGGCGCGTGGAAGCGTTGTGGTGGTCTGCAGGCGCGTGGAAGATGGTTGCGGTGGTCTGCAGGCGCGGGCGGAGGCGTGGCTGTTGGAGAGTTGAGGCGCGTTTGAGCTGAAGGTTCTGCAGGTGCGGGAAGGGGTCTGCAGGAGACTTCAGGCGTGTGCGGTGGAAGTGAGCGGGTAACTTCAGACGTCTGGGAAATTCCCCAGACGTCTTAAGTTACTGAGAGCGTGGCTGAATCAGTAGCTTGGTGATGGTGGTCGGCGATGACGGCGAGGGGGATGCACGCTAAGGTGCTCACGGTGATGCGGCGAGCTCCGGATGGCGGTGTGGCCTGTCACACCACACGCCCACGGTGATGGAGACTCGTCGCCACAGTAGAGGCCGGTAGTGTGGAGTGGAAGAGAGAGGTTCTCTCTGCACAGTGGTGGGTCAGTGGCGGAGGCCTCCCGAGCTCGGCTGCCTCCCTCCTCCTTTTGTAGTGGCCTGCACACATTTGAAATCATCCACCCGACCAGATCCATCACATCCGCTCCCACTTGAATGGCTTCTTCACTGCACCAGCCGTTCGTCGTTGGAGCGGCAGCCAGCCGTTCCTGCAAGAAGAAAAGAAAATAATGTTAAAATATTAGGGCCATTTATATACAGACCCTCAACTTTTATGTTAATAAAAATAATATACCTAATTGGTTATCTAATTAGATAAATGCCATTCTAAACTAATTCTAAATGTACTTAAAGTATGAAAGCAATGCATGGATTATGTAATTAAATTAAAACTATGAATTAATCTATTTACATCCTAATTTATACTAAATAAATGTTAGAATTAACCTAATGTGTAGGCACTTAAATACTTAAATAGCCCACAACTATGGGCTAATCACTTATAATCCCGGTTAGAGAAACCACCCTAACTTCTCCTGGAAAAATGCAGGGTAGCAGACCCAATTCCAACCCAACAATTATGCTCCACAACAACCAATGTGTCAGGGTCATGTTTACACTCAGTTGCTTCCGAATCAGGTCAATCAGCCAGCTTGGAATGCTCGTCAACCTGTAGGGCAGGCTGATTTGAACCGACAAATGGTAGACATGCAAGGATCTATGCTCCAGCTCATGCACCAAATGAAAACCTCGCTGGACAACTTGCAAAATGGGTTCACTGCTAATTCTCGTCAACCCAAATCTCTACCATCTCAACCCATACCCAACCCACGAAATATCCAGAGTTTGGGCAATCAACCTCTTCCTCTTGATGAGTCTTCATCAGCATCTTCCTTACCTTCAATCATCAACCCACCCCAGCTTGAACTGAAACCATTACCTGAGAATCTGAAATATTAGTTTTTAGGACCACATAAGATGTTCCCTATGATTTTCAGTGCTAAATTAACAAAGGAGCAGGAGATTATACTGATTAAGATCCTAAAGGAACATATGGAGGCAATTGGTTGGACCATTCATAACCTTAGGAGGATCGAGCCATCTTATTGCAATCACAGAATATTTTTGGAAGATGGATCCCACCCTTATCGCCAGATGCAGAGGAGATTAAACTTGAATATGCGAAAAGTGGTCAAGAAGGAGATTATCAAGTGACTTGATGTTGGAATCATTTATCCTATCTCTAATTGTTCTTGGGTAAATCCCGTGAAAATTGTTCCCAAGAAAGCCAGGATTACCATTGTGACTAACGAATGTTTACACTCAGCTGCTTCCGAATCAGGTCAATCAGCCAGCTTGGAATGCAGGTCAACTCGTAGGGCAGGCTGATTTGAACCAACAAATGGTAGAGATGCAAGGATCTACGCTCCAGCTCATGCAGCAAATGAAAACTTGCTGGACAACTTACAAAATGGGTTCACTGCTAATTCTCGTCAACCCAAATCTCTACCATCTCAACCCATACCCAACCCACGTAATATCCAGAATCTGGGCAATGAACCTCTTCCTCTTGATGAGTCTTCATCAGCATCTTCCTTACCTTCAATCATCAACCCACCCCAGCTTGAACTGAAACCATTGCCTGAGAATTTGAAATATTAGTTTTTAGGACCACATAAGATGTTCCCTATGATTTTCAATGCTAAATTAACAAAGGAGTAGGAGATTAAACTGATTAAGATCCTAAAGGAACATAAGGAGGCAACTGGTTAGGCCATTCATGACCTTAGGAGCATCGAGCCATCTTATTGCAATCACAGAATATTTTTGGAAGATGGATGCTACCCTTCTCACCAGATGCAAAGGAGATTAAACCTGAATATGTGAAAAGTGGTCAAGAAGGAGATTATCAAGTGACTTGATGTTAGAATCATTTATCCTATCTCTGATTGTTCTTGGGTAAGTCCCGTGAAAATTATTCCCAAGAAAGCCAGGATTACCATTGTGACTAATGAGAAAGGAGAATCTATCACAACTCATTCAGCTTCCTCTTGGAGAGTTCATATTGATTACAGGAAGCTGAACATAACCATGATAAAGGAACATTTCCCTTTGCCTTTTATTGATCAAATCCTTGAAAGATTAGTCGGGCAGAAGTACTTCTATTTCCTTGATGGCTACTTGGGATACAACCAAGTCCCTATTCATTTTGAGGATTAGGAAAAAATAACTTTCACCTGTCCCTACGGAATCTTTGCTCTCCATAGGATGCCTTTAAGGTTATGCAATGCACCTACGACTTTTCAAAGGTGTATGCTGGCCATATTCTCTAACATGGTGGGAGAGTTTATGAAGTCTTCATGGATGATTTCTCTATTTTTGGAGAATCTTCGACTCTTGTCTAGCTAATCCTGAAATGATTCTTAAACGGTGCATCAAAACAAGACTGGTCCTTAGATGGGAAAAGAGTCATTTCATGACACTAGAAGGCATCGTCTTGGGCAATGTAATCTTTGAACGAGGAATCGAAGTGGACAATGCTAAGGTTGATGCTATTGCTAAACTTCCTTCTCCTACATCTGTCAAACAAATTAGATCATTTCTTGGTTATGTGGGATTCTACAAGAGACTCATCAAGGACCTTTCGAAGGTTGCTTGTCCTTTGGCCAATCTTCTCGCCAAAGTAATGCCGTTTGATTTCAACGAATCTTGCCGTAAGGCATTTGATTTTCTTAAAATGACAGTCACTTGTACTCCGGTGTTGCAACCATCAATTTGGATAGCCCCATTTGAGATCATGACCGACGCATCTGATTATATGGTCGGGGCTATTTTGGGTCAAAAGATTGATAGGAAGCCCTTTGTCATCTACTACACTAGTAAAACTATGGACAAGGCCAAAAGGAATTACACTGTTATCGAGAAGGAATTACTAGCTATAGTATTTGCTTTGGAGAAATTTAGGGCTTATCTCTTAGGGTCTCACGTCATCGTATATAACGACCACTCAGCCTTGAGACATCTCTTGGCCAAAAAGGATGCCAAACCCTGACTTATTCGATGGATTCTTCTACTTCAAGAATTTTATCTTGAAATCAAGGATAAATCCAAGGTACAGAATGTGGTGGCAAATCATCTGTCGAGACTTCTATGTGATTCTTCTCATTCGGACATTCTGGTGTTCAAACCCCATGGTTTGCTAACATCGTTAATTACTTGGTCATTGGTCAAATCCCCTAAGATCGGACCAAGCAACAATGGGATAGACTCAAATCTGAGGCCAAATATTACTTCTGAGAGGACCCTGAACTGTTCCGCATCAGCTCTAATCAGATTATTTGTCGATGCATTACGGAGAATGAATTCGAGAGCATACTCGAGTTCTACCATGCATCTACATGTGGTGGATACTTCTTCAGGAAAAAGACTGAAAGAGCGATCTTAGTTTTCGTTGAAAACTTTAACATGAAATGATGTGCCGTTGTATTTAATCGCGTGGTAGAAAATCGCTTTTCAAACCACTTTAATTTTCAGAATCTAACCATGAATAGTTAGGTCATCTCCACAGGGAGGAATTAGCCTATTTAAACTAGTAAATAGTGTCTTGTTTATTAGGGAATCTCAGTGGGTGTGCATGCTAATTCGTGCGATTCTTTTTCTCACATAACTGCTCATTTTAACCAATTAATCAAGAATGTAGGTGTTTAGATGCAAAATCACCACCATATAATATTTGTTAACAAGTGACCTTGATACTGGCAAATACTGTAAATACTGATTTGTAGACTATAACTTATTTACCATAATATCTATGCATTGAATCATTCATGTGATATATGCATATGCAAATAATTTAGAAGAAGTAGAAGGAGGATTATGCAATTTCACCACAATAATGTAATGCCTAAAATAAATGAATAGGAACTTCCACAATGGCATTTTCTATAATTATTAATTGAATAAAAAATAGAGCATTTGCTCTCTCTCTTGCTTGCATACGGGAAGGGGCGTCGGTAGGGCTGTTAACATGCGAGGGAGGTTGGCGAAGACGAGGTCGATTCGATGGAGGTCGCAGCATCGACGTAGATGGCCGGAGGTGGTCGGCCGACAGAGGAGGAGCTCATCGGTGATGGCCTGTTGCGACGTGATTGTGGACTGTGGTTGGCACGGTTAGGGACTTGGTTGTGTTTGCAGCGTCGAGGGGAGGTTGGTGGCTTGGTTGGCGAGGAGAATCGCGCCTGTGATGATGGCTGCGTGGAGGAGTAGAGGCCTGCGTGTTGGGTTTCTTTCTAAGGAGATGAACCGTGTGTGGAGAAGAGATGAAGTGCCTCTACTGCGTGGAGGTGTGGCAATGCTGCACAGAGAGGGATCGGTGGTGGTGGTTGCGTGAGACTGTTGGGTGCGGTAGAACACTGCAGGGGGTGCGCATGAGGGGGATACGCCTGTAGGTGCTAGAGAGGGGCACGCGCTTCCAGGCACAGGTGGCGCAGGCGGAGCGGGGCAGTAGAGAGGCTTGTGGAGGTGATGCGCCTGAACAGGCCTGTGGGTGATGGCAGGCGTGCAAGGTGGTTGCGCTGTGCTGGTGTGGGTCTGGCAGGTGCAGGGGGAAGCACCTTTAGGCGCGGGTGGCGCGTGCCTGGCAGGGCAAGGGGGGTGTGTACAGGCGGTGGCGAAAGCGAGCGCCTACGGTGCTTGGCATGCAACGCATACGGGGGGGCCTACAGTGGAGAAGCGTAGGCTTGGCAGGGGTGCGTGTGGGGTAGTGCTCCTAAAGGCGGGCACTAGTGGCAGGTGCTCTGCAGGTGCATGAGGAAAGGCTGTGGTGGTGTGAGTGCTGGAGGGGGAAGCTTGGTGCATAGTGCACATGGTGGTTGCACGGTTCCTTGATGATGGTTCCCTGCCAGGGGGAAGGCCTCCCGAGAAGAACTGATGATCCTCCCTTTTTATCGCCTCCCCCAACTCAAATTAAGGGGTTTTCCAAATCCTTTACTAAACATGGCCAGTGCTATTGGTGAGGTTGTTGAGGCCAGCCGTAGGTTGAGAAATTTATGGCGGAAAATTTCTTTTCACCCCCTGTTCTTTTCCACCATTGATTCTCCGCCCTCTTCTTCTCAATTATTCCTGATGGATAGATTAAATGGAGAAGATGTAACGAGTGCGCTATTACGGGACCTGCATGAAACATAAAATAATTACATAATATGTTATAGAATGAGATAAAATAGATGCAAACTTAAATAATGATGCATGCAATCATTCTATAACTTAATGTAGTTATTAACAAACATATAATGTTAAAATAAAATTACTTAGGTGCAACAATAGTCCATTAAAATAGACTCATCAAATACCCCCATGCCTAAGATTTACTAGTCCCTAGCAAAAGTGAAAAATAATAGAAGTAATCAGAAGATTTCTTCTTTTCTTATTTCAAAACTTTAGAGATCCAGACAAATGTGACGTGATAATAGCATCAGTAACAAATCCACGTGAAAAAGCCAATTCGCATTGGGAGTTCGTACTTCACCCTTGGTAAATATTGCTGTTGAGATAGGCAACTACTTCCCTCAGGGATAAAGCAGAAGATAATCTATAATTTGACCTCGGCGTTTGGCTTAGGTAGGAGATATCGAGTTGAATGGATTTGTATTTGGTGGCGCATACTCATCTGGTGCTACATGTAGTCCAGTACTACAGACTCTAGATCTCTAGACTATTAGATCAGTCAACTCAAAGAGTGGCTAAACTATGCTCTCTTGATGTTCCTAGGCGCTCACTCTTTTCTTTCTTTTCTTTCTGAGATCACAAATCTCGCCAGACTTAGTAATTGTACTCACTGCTTGGTGGCCTCACATGGCATCCACGCTTCAATTAAAGTCCCAACAACTCTACAACTAAGTTAGAGTCCCCAACCAGTATTCGGGCGATCAGAAATACTAAAAGGTAGGTATGGGTCATATTTGGTGGAACGTGATAGGTGTTCTGTTGCCTTAAAAACAATGTTAGATTATAAACTTGGACTTTTTTCTTTTGTAATATAACTGTTTCTTCTTTTTTCTTCTTCTTTTTCTTTTCTTTTCTCCCTTGTTTTTATTTTATTTTTTATAAATTGACACAGACTTTTATTTACAAGGCATTATTAGGGATGATGATGGTTAAGAGGATTTTGTGTGGCTTATTTGGTGGAAGTGCCTATTCTCGGCACTGGGAAGGAATGGATAGGACAGGTGCATTTCTGACCTTTGACACTATTACCCACCTTCAACCATGGACTATATGAAGGACTGTCATAACCATTCACCATAGTCATAGCTTTATTAAAACACAATCTCTGTGTATCTGCCTTATTTGGTGACTCTCAGGAATTCACACAAAGTATGCACACAAGAACAAAGAGCGAAAACTACGCCTAACTCTGAAGTGTCATCATCTAATTGTCCAAAACTTAAGAGTCCTTGCACTGGACTTACTGCACCAGTAATCTCTCTACTTTCATCTCACAAATATGAGGTGGATCTACTAGAAGATAGTATTCCTGACTCCCTATTAACTGTCCAAGGGTTCAGTAGACTATAAATGCTTATTGGTTTTCCTTAAGGATTCGTTACCCAGTCTACGTGCACGTGAAATAAATGTATTGGATTCTAAACTTAAGAAATAATTCAGGAAGAAAAACCTCCAATGACAAAGGTATTTTGCTAGGGACTAACCTAATCAGCTCAAGAAAAGAGGAATTTCTTTTTTATATGCTAACCTAAATGCATGAATACTTCCTAAAATGCAAATGCACCCCCCCATGCCTAAATCCTATAATGTCCCCATTGTAAAATTAAAATAGGAGGAGAAAGGAAAAACATCACCTGACAACAGTGTTACTCCGACCGCTGGGTTGCCTCCCAACAAGCGCTGCATTTTCTGTCAGCAGCCAGACTTAGAAGGAACCTATAAGTCTGGTTCCAAACAGACAAGGTTAGGCCCTAAAAATATGCGTAACAGTGCGGGCCTAGAAAATAGGTAGCCATGGATGTTGGCGAGCTGATGATGCAACATAATACCAAATGCTCCCTAGAAGATATGAAAGCAAAGAACCTCGTTGGCTACCTTGGGAGGTCTAGGAATAATAAACGGAATATGAAAAGGGACCTCCCGAAACGGAATAAGTGGAGGATAACAAGGATCCTCCAGAGCAGGAAGGGTTTTAAAAGATATACACATTATTAGTTTAAGCCCTTGAATGGCGAGAGTAAAAGTACAAGCATCAATCCACACTCGCCATTCTACCTGAGGATGTACTGGCCTGATATGTTCTCCAGAAACAATGTACATGAGCAGAGATCTGACCCAAGGATCAGTTAGGGAGTATAAGGATTGTTTGTAGTGTTGGAAGGTAATGGTTAAGTCCAATGAGGGCTTACTCGGTATTAGGTCTAATTCCAACAATGATTCAGATTGTGTATACTCCCTAACAGTTGTAGACAACAGGTTACCCTGCCTAGCATTAATGATCGGAGTCATATTTGAATCAAGGGTAGACTCCCAATTACAACTCTTTGATGGCAAGGTCAAAATGTTAGAATCATTATTATTCAATTCATCCCCAGATTCGTTTGGTTCACTCAAATTTTTATCGGGGTGTATATGTGATTCATTAATAAAGATAGGAGTTAGATCAGTATCCTTAATTATTCCTAAAGGAAGATCTGTTTTAATATTTTGGAGCAAGCCTATATCATTGAATTCGTCATTCTTCTCGGGGTATAAATCCTCAATTGACGTGTTTTGTTCTCGAGAGTCTCCCATAGACTTCTCATTATTTTGTTTGTCCTCCTCTAAAATCAACTCTCATAGACGTGCTTTGATGGAGGATGACTCTCAAAAGAAAGGAGGAATCTAGATTTTACCATATGATTTATATCCTTTGGAGGTAAATCCTCAAATGATAAATAATTCCCCTATGATTCACTCCAAATTTTTAGTCCAGGTTCCTCTATTGGGGCATCCCCATCTTCTGAAATAGACTCTTCATATCCCTGAGACCAAAATTGATTTAATTCATCCTCCATTCCCTTAGGGTCACCTTCATTGGGTGCATTTAAATCAGGATGCTAAATGGCAGCTGTTAATTCCCTAAGTGGAGGGTCAGGACTAGGCTCACTAAAGGTAAAATGGGATTCCACTAAATAATCAATAGGGGAAGTGATAGGAATAATACGACCTTGACCCAGGTTGGTAGGGGTAAGGAGAATACTATCATTGGGGTCAAGGTCCTCAAGAGGTACCATCTTCCCTTGCTTTTGACTCCAATAAAGCTCAGGTGGATAATCAATATGATCGTTGTGCTCTAGTGGCCATGTCTCATTAGGAGAGTCTAAGTGATAGCTACATAAAATTGGATCCCTATTGTCAATGGTTTCCTCAGAATTATTTTCATGATCATGGTCGTATGGGTAGGGATCAGAATTATTGGGAAGCATGTAGCTAAGCTGTCTTATTTCTTCTTTTAATTGTTGATTATTCCTCAACATCTCTCCCATTGATTTCATCATTTCCTTTTGCTATTTTTGCATTTCTATCATAAAAGAGGAGAGGCTACTATTATCAGGTTGGGGAGGATAGTCAATTTCAGGCTATGGTTGCCTAGGGGTATCAATTCAACCTCGATACAGAAAATCTTGAAGGGTGGGAGGGTTGGGTGTTTGCATGGAAGTAGGGATTTCAGGGTTTGAAATCCCACTCCTAGGCTCTGCTCAAAAGTGGGAGTTATCAAGCCAGTACTCCCAGGATAAGTATAAGAATGATCCCATGAATTGTCAATGTACCCATCAAAGGATGGATACTCTCGGGGCATGGGATCCTGATTAAAAGATGGGAAGTATTGACTCTGATAATCTAAATGATAGGAGTATGGGTAATCCATTTCTTTAACTAAAAAAGTTTTAACTCTCTTAGGATTTAGCAAAATTCAGAATACAAGCAGAAACTTCCTAGAGAGTTCTACTGTCAAAGCAAATAAAAATTCAGTGGGATCTTGTTTTTAGTAGATTGTAGGTCTTAGAATTAAATGTTCAATTGGTGGACAAACAAGTTTTGCAAAAAATTACACTTCCTAGGCCAACCTTCGCTGGTGCCTATAACCTACTCGCAAGGGATGGGAGTCTCGAATTAAGCCCACACACGAGGAACCGAAGTAACTTGGTGGATAGGCTTGTTGATTTCCGACTAACTTCCATTGTGGTGCAAAAGAGGAGAGGTAGAAATTTATCTAATGACCTTATGTGTGAGATGCACAGTGTCTCAAGTATGTAAACATACGATTGTGTTTTGATTTTTAAAATTTCGCAAACAGGATCCTTTTGCACATAATTTCAATCACAGATTTTAAAGTCCAACCTCTTAATAGTCCCAATTTTTAAAGTGACCACTGAATTAATTTGATTCAAGCATTTAGTGGTCGTAGATTTGAGTTCAACGCATATGCATGATAGGTAATTGACGCTCAAGAGAAGACATACCTTACTCCAGCTTTCTTCATGCAATTTATGCCATGTAGTAAAAATAAACTAGAAGCTACTCATTTAGTCCTAGATGGTCACCCTACAAATATGTAGCTTCTAGCAGGTAGTTCGAATCTTTTTTTTTTAATAATAAACAAACAGACCTAATCTAACTAACTAACTAAAATGCAGTTCAAATAATGCAAATAATCCTATAATCTAAATAAATGGGAACCCGCTCCCAAAAATACGCTCCCGCATACAAGAGTGATAAGAAATAAAGAGGCACTGGGAACACGTTCCTAAAAATTCCTGACAAGGGTCCAACAGACAGAAATTAAATTCTAATGTCTATCTAAACTAAATCTAACTAAAATCTACTGACTAAATCAGAAATAGGCTCCTCCGTAAGCCTATGCACATGGGATCGAGGCCCACGTGTTCCTGTTGCTGGCCTCCAGGTGGCGTCAAGGTCCACCAAAAAGATCATCTCCACCGTGCGCACCCGTCGCGTTCGTCGCATGTTTTTGCAGGGAGGAAAATCCACAGTTAGTAATTCAGAAAAGATTTCAAAATAGCATAAAAATAACATAAAATTCCTGAAAAAATTAATATGCATTTTTCCTCCCTGGCAACGACGCCATTTGAAAGAGCGATCTTTATTTTCGTTGAAAACTTTAACATAAAATGACGTGTCGTATTTAATCGCGTGGTAGAAAATCGCTTTTCAAAACATTTTAATTTTCAGAATCTAACCACTAATAGTTAGGTCATCTCCACAGGGAGGAATTAGCCTATTTAAACTAGTGAATAGTGTCATGTTTATTAGGGAATCTCAGTGGGTGTGCATGCTAATTCGTGAGATTCTTTTTCTCACATAACTGCACGTTTTAACCAATTAATCAAGAATGTAGGTGTTTAGATGCAAAATCACCACCATATAATATTTTTTTAACAAGTGATCTTGATACCGGCAAATACTATAAATACTGATTTCTAGACTATAACTTATTTACCATAATATCTATGCATTGAATCATTCATGTGATATATGCATATACAAATAATTTAGATGAAGTAGAAGGAGGACTATGCAATTTCACCACAATAATGTAATGCCTAAAATAAATGAATAGGAACTTCCGCAATGGCATTTTCCATAATTACTAATTGAACGAAAAATAAAGCATTTGCTCTCTCTCTTGCTTGCATACAGGAAGGAGCATCGGTGGGGCTGTTAACACGCGAGGGAGGTTGGCGAAGACGAGGCCGATCCGATGGAGGCCACGGCATCTCCGGAGATGGCCAGAGGTGGCTGACTGATGGAGGAGGAGCTCACTGGTGACGGCCTATTGCGACGTGATTGTGGATCGCGGTTGGCACGGTTGGGGACTTGGTCATGTTCGCAGCATCGAGGGGAGGTCAGTGGTATGGTTGGCGAGGAGAATCGTGCCCTGTGATGATGGCTGCGTGGAGGAGTAGAGGCCTGCATGTTGGGTTTCTTCATGAGGAGATGAACCGTGTGTGGAGAAGAGATGAAGCACCGTTGCTGCATGGAGGTGTGGTAATGCTACACAGAGAGGGACCGGCGGTGGTGGTTGAGAGTGATTGCTGGGTGCGATAGAGTGCTAGAGGGAGCGCGCCTGAGGGGGATATGCCTACGGGTGCTATAGAGGGGCGTGCGCCTACAGGAATGGGTGGCACGGGTGGAGCGGGGCAGTGGAGGGGCTTGCAGAGGTGATGCGCCTGAATAGGCCTACAGGCGATGGTAGGTGCACACGGTGGTTGCGTTGTGCTATTGCAGGTCTGGCAGGTGCAGGGGAAAGCGCCTGTAGGTGCAGGTGGCACTGGCCGGACAGAGCAAGGGGGGCACGTACAGGCTGTGGTGAAGGCGAGTGCCTGCGGTGCTTGGCGTGTAGCGCCTGTGGGGGGGCCTGTAGTGGAGAGGCGCGGGTTTGGCAGGGGTGTGGGTGGGGCGGTGTGCCTGAAGGCGAGCGCTGGTGGCAGGCGCTGTGCGGGTGTGCGAGGGTGGGCTGGGGTGGTGTGAGCTCTGGAGGGGGAAGCTTGGTGCATAGTGCACATGGTGGTTGCACGGTTCCTGGATGATGGTTCCTCGCCAGGGGGAAGGCCTCCTGAGAAGAACCAATGATCCTCCCTTTTTATCTCCTCCCCAGGTGCAAGTTAAGGGGTTTTCCAAATCCTTTACTAAACATGACCGGTGTTGGTGGGGTTGTTGAGGCTGGCCATAGTTGAGAAATTTGTGGGGGAAAATATCTTTTCACCCCCTGTTCTTTTCCACCATTGATTCTCCTCCCTCTTCTTCTTGATTATTCCTGATGGATAGATTAAGTGGAGAAGATGTAACGAGTGCACTGTTGCGGGACCTGCATGAAACATAAAATAATTACATACTATGTTATCGAATGCGATAAAATAGATGTAAACTTAAATAAGGATGCATGCAATTGTTCTATAACTTAATGTAGTTATTAACAAACATACAATGTTAAAATAGAATTACTTAGGCGCAACAATAGTCCATTAAAATGGACTCATCAAAGATGGCTGCAAAAATTTGGCAATCTGGATTCTATTAGTCGTCTTTATTCAAGGATGCCCAAGACTTCTTGAGGTCATGTTCCCGATGCCAGGCACTTGGGAGCATAACTAAAAGAGACATGATGCCTCTAAACCTAATTCTTCCCATCGAAATCTTCGACGTTTGGGGCTCGATTTCATGGGACCCTTCCTCCCTTCATTTGGACACCAATACATTCTTGTTGCTATTGATTATGTGTCTAAGTGGATCGAGGCTCTTCCCACCCGAACCAATGACAACAAGGTGGTCATTGATTTTGTCAAGAAGAACATCTTCAGCCAGTTCGGGATTCTAAGGGCCATCATCAGCGATGGTGGCACTCATTTCACTTATGCCCAATTCCATAATTTGCTGGCAAAATATGGGGTTAATCACAGAATCTACACACCTTACCATCCCTAGATGAATGGACAAGCCAAGATCTCTAATCGAGAGATCAGGAATATTCTGCAGAAAATGGTTAGGCCTGATCGCAAAGACTGGGCTCAAAAGCTTAAGGACGCTCTTTGGGCCTATCGTACGGTGTATAAAATGCTCATCGGCATGTCTCCATTTCATCTGGTGTATGGAAAGGCATGCCATTTACCCGTAGAAATTGAACATAGGGCATTCTAGGCAATCAAGCAATGCAATCTAGATCTAAGTTTAGGCGGGAAGACCAGGAAACTCCAACTATCTAAGTTGGAGGAGCTTAGAAATGACGCGTCCGAGAATGCCAAGATCTTCAAGGCTCAGACCAAAGCTGTTCATGACCAATTGATTTCCCACAAGAGCTTTGAGCCGAACCAGAAAGTCTGGCTCTTTGATTCTCGACTTAAGCTCTTTCCTGGCAAACTTAGGTCAAAATGGAACGGCCCGTTCATTATCAATCACGTATTTCCAAATGGGGCTATTCAGATCTCTGACTCGAAGATAGGTAATTCATTCAAAGTCAATGGTCAATGTCTGAACCTGTTATTGGCCGTACTGTTCCAGAACCAGTCTCAGACATAGTTGCTCTAGCTATGTTGTGACTTCTTTGGCTGGACTACAGCTAGCTGACGGCATTAAACTCAGCAATTGTACTGTCTAACTTAGAGTTGATTTGAGCTTCATTTTTAGGTGATATCTTCTGCATTCTACCCTTCCATTCATGTCTTTTATTCTCAAGGTGGACATTGCATCAGCTAGGCATGGGGGGGTGGATTCATTTCTGAATCATTTTGTCAGCTCTATGGAATTCTTGTAAATTATACTTATTTTCTTATATATATATATAAATTGAATTAGGAAGGAATACTTGTTCATTAGGAACTTTCAATCTTAGGAAATATTACAGTAAATTTTGTACACTAAGACCCTTCAGGTCTTTGGGCTTAATCAACCCAGGTATCCACTAAAATGTGGATTTTCTTATTAAGTCTTTGCCATTCTGAACTCTATTTTAATTTGATTAAATAAGTTTGGGTGATAAGTACATGACTTATCAACCCGCCCTCTGATTTGAGGGAACTATAAGTCTAAGCATCTACACACTATTCGTCACTGACTCATTGTTCGGCGGTCTTAACAGAAATTGGGTAGGTAATGAACCTTCTAGGGTAATATGGTTGGCAAGTTATCATGGGTAACAGCCCATAAGTATGTTGTCCAGAGACCAGTCACTGGACCACTCTCTTCTTGCTGCCTGATGCGAAGTTTGGCATGATTTGTAAAAGCAGTTTTTAAGTCGTTGTAACAAGCCAAATCACATATGCTTTTAAATTTATCTTCCTAGATAGGGGAGTATCTAAGGTCGTCTAAGGAGGCAAATTTGCAATTCAATTCTCTTGCTTATAAAGTAAATCTCAACTTTCTTTTTGGTATTTTAAATATATAACTTTTTAGTTTTGAAATAATGAGGGAAAAATGCAAATTGTGACGGAAAAGTGCTAACACCTAAAATTGCTAAGCTAAAACTTAATAGATGAAAATGTCCACTACCTATGCTCACTCTAGGCAAGTTGAGGCCTAGAGTATTTAAGGAGTGGAAGTGAAACAAGTGCTAGAACAAAGGTAACAATTGCAATAAGAAATTAAAAAGAAGGTAATTTAATTTAGTAGAATTTGTGTTCTTTTACAAAGACAAGTAGAGGAATGCTTCTACTAGAAATGTAAAATATAAAAGCAATATAAAAAACACAAATCCACTTGTAGAATCTGGTGAAGAAGGGAGTCTTCTTACTGCAAGCCTAGTTGCTCCTTGTCTTGAAAAGAGGGTCTCCTTCTTCTCCTTCCATGAAAGCTCCTCCAAGGTGGATGCCCTCCACCTCAAGTCTTTCCTCCTGGGGTGGGTGTGCACCACCCTCAAGTTCTCCTCCAAGGTGGCATGGACCACCTTCAGGACCTCCTCCAAAGGTCTTCCTTGCCTGGCTCCTCCTTTGGCTGGTGTGGGCACAAGAGAGAAGGGAAGAGGGGAAGGCACCAAAGGGACAGAATATCCCCTTAGTCTTCTTCTTCTTCTCTCTTTGGCGTGGGCTCTAGATAGAGTATGAGAGGAAATTTGCTAGCCAAGGATGGTTTGAATGGTTGTGGGTAGTGGTCTTTTTATAGGGTAGGATGAGGGGTTATGATGACTCTTGAGATGGAGGGCTAAGATGGGAAGATGGAGGTGGTTAGGTGATCCTAGGGCTAAGGAGAGTTGGCGCCAAGTAGGGGGATGCGAAGGTGGTGGTTATGGTGGTGAAAGGCCACCTAAAGGTGGTACCAACCATGGAAAGATGCCTTGGTTTTGGTGGCACCAAGAAGGCTTCTAGAAGGGGGATTATGTGGTTGGTTGATATGGGTTTAAGGGAAGATGTGTGGCGGATATGAAGGGGGTTTTGGAGGGAAAAAGTGGCGCCAATAAGGAGGGTAGTTAGGGTGGTTTTGGCCCCACTTTGTGTTGTCTTTTAGAGGTAGTGGGTAGGCTAGGTTGGCACCAAAGTGAGGTGGAAGTAGGGTTAGCTTATGTGGAGCTTAGGTGGAGCTAGTTGGTGGAGTTGTTAGGTAGGGCTTTTAGGTGGTAAAAGCCAATGGAGTTGGAGCATAGCTAAGCTAGCTTAGCTAGTAGTGGAGTAGAGGAGGAGGTGTTGGAGCTAGGGTTTGGAGGGAGGAGCTGGATCTGAAGAATCTGGAGCTAAAGTGGAGTTGGCAGCTACTGAAGAGGTCAACATGGGGCTACTCTAGCTGGCTTAGCTTGCTAGTTCTTTGCTAGCTGCTAAGCCAAGCTAAAGTGAGCTAGCTTCTATTGAATGGAGCTGAGGTGAACTGGCTCTAGTTCCCCTAGGGAGGATTGAACGAGTTGAGATGGCTAAGGTACCTTAGCTCAACCAAGTTGAGCTAAGCTGAGTCCCCGGGAGCTGGACTTGTGCTTCCTAAGCTAGGATGAATTCTTCTTCAGCTGGCTAGAGTTGAGTGGAGATGGATATAGCTGGATCTGAGCTGGGGTGAACTTTAGTCAACTCAGCTGAGCTAGCTGGATCTCCCTGTGGACTAGTGGGAGCTGAGATGAGCTAGACTCAACTAAGTTGAGCTGGATCTGAGCTGACCTGAGCTAGGGTGAGCTAAGATGAGCTCTCTTGAGCTGCCATTCAGCTAAGATTGGCTGAATGGAGTTAGGATGAGCTAACACTAGTCCAAGTGAGCTAGATTCCAGCTGTGGTGAGCTGGATTAAGTTGAGTTCCAGCTAGTCTAAGCTCCTCCTTCACCATTTGCCTTCTTGAGTGCTAGGGTTTTAGGGATCTGTATATCTGTTCATCTCTAACACTCACAAAAACACATTAAAAAGGCAAGAAAAAATGCAATGCATGCCTATCCTAGTTAATGCCTAAATGATGCCCTAAAACCCATTTGCGGAGAAAAATCCTAAGAGCTAGGTTTGCTTTAATGCATAAGAATGATGATAAACTGGTGTTTATCACACCCCCATGCTTATCTTTTGCTAGTCTCTTAGCAAAACTTTAATTTTTGGGAAAATAGAATTTTTGGGAAATCTAATTATTTAGACTTTTGACGAGAAAAACATTAAGGGACCTTGGTTGATCTAAACACAAGAGGCACGGGATTTGTTAAAGATAAACATCGGGATTTGTATTTGGATCAAAAAATTAGACAAAATGGGATCAATACGTCCTCCAGAAAATTCACAAATTAACCCTTTGTTAATTCAGATGACTTGAAGTTTTTGTTTTTAGGATTTTTCTGGCTCTTGAATCTGATTCACAACTTGCAAAATTCTCTAAAACCTTGTGTCCGTGCTTGCGAAAAGCTATCATTTACAGGGGCATGTTTTTAGTTAAATTTTTTTCTTTCTCTCCCCCATGCTTACTTTTAGTTTAGTCTTACAATAGATGTGTTAGGATCATCATTCCCATTACCAAACCTCGAGGGGGCTCTGGTGCCAATACTTTGGGATAGCACTGTCAATGACACCACCTAGGAGCTCACAACCCCGAAACACGATGCGGTGTAAAGGGGCGCTCCAAGAAAACTTAAGCTCTTGCTCCGACACTATAGGTAGAGCATCGTCCAGGACACTTGAGCTACTAACATGCGCTTTAATGCTCCATCTAAAGATATGAAACATAGATATGGAGTAGCACCGAGGCAATAACATGTTGACATCGTGTCCTCAAAGGAGGTATTTCCTCCTTCTTGACGGTGGGAACTCAAACCAATGATCTGCTTCAGACTTTTACTAAGTGCAAACAAGGGGGTTTTTCTAATGTTTAGTTGTTTTTAAGTGTTGGCTTGTCTGTGAAAATTGACACAAGAAGTTTCTCAAGACATGCAAGTTTTTGAATCAGAAACTAAGTCAAATACTTTCCATATTAAAAAATAGGATCAAGTCACCTAAACTATCACGAGTTCAGGTGGAATTTTAGAGAAGGATATCTGATCTGTCTAAACATAGACCCAGAAATTCTAATAATCAGATCCGCATCCTCATCCCTAGCTTGTTAAAGATTAAATCTCATTATACCAAAAGTGAATTTTTCGACCTTAGTCCCAGCTTCAAAAATTTTTCCTCAAAAAGTTCTCATCATTTTTATATTTTTGGGTATGTAAGCAGGAAAATAAAATAACTAAAGAAAATGCATTTTTTTTAGGTTTTGAAAATCCTAAATTGATCGTCAAATTTTAAAAACAACCCCCCATGCTTAAGATATGCAATGTCCTCATGCATTAGGAGGGAAAAGGGATCACCTTAATGAAGAGCAATCGGATTTTGGATGGTCAAAACTTGGAGAAAGAAAGAAAAAGGAAAGCAGGAAAAAATGATGGGTTACCTCCCATCCAGTGCTATCTTTTATGCCATTCAGCCAGGCTTGAAGGTATGCATGGAAGATGGAAAATCATGTAAATAGTTGGACACTTGGATGCCCGCAAAAAATGTGTCTTCTTCTAGATACCTAGAAAATTGATTAGAAGCAATATTGGGATCAAAGTTGGATGGAAAATGATAAGTGTAGCCTGAGTCTGGCCATGGTTTTAAATCAGGTTGGATGCCAAACTTGAGTGGGGCTGGTGGTAGGTGCATAAGAATGGAGTCAGGGAAAGGATGGTGAGGATTAGGTGAAGTTAGTGTGGAAAAGTCAGGTGCGGGAAAAGTGGGTGGGTTAAGGTGATTAGGGGGTTCATCAGGAATGGATTTTGGGTCAAGACAAGTCTCCAGATCACAGATTTCGTTGACCACTGATTCTGAATCAGAGTCCTCAAAAAAATTATGGTCGGTAAGGGTATCTATCAACATAGTTTCCTCCATTATATTGGAAATTTCCGTATCTGAGTCCTCAAAAAAGTTATCATCATGGAATTTCCTAGAGGATTTCAAAATATCTAAAGTGATAGTTTGGCCGGTGCAAGTGATATCCATTTTGCCTATGTGGCAATTGATATTTGCCTTTGCAGTGGCCAAAAAAGGGCGTCCAAGGATTATTGGGGAGTCTAGTAATGATTCAGGTACCTCAATGTCAAGGACCAGAAAGTCTGCAGGGAAGACACAATTCTGGACCTTGACCAAAACATCCTTGACAATCCCACGAGGTTTGATTGTAGATCGATCGGCTAATTGCAAGGTAACCTCGACAGGTTTTAATTCACCGATCTGAAATTCTTCAAATAAAATCGTGGGAATAATATTAATTGAGGTACCAAGATCAAGGAGGGCGTGATCAAAGGTAGTATCATCAATAATTACTAAAATTAAAGGCACCCCCGGATCTTTCATCTTAGGAGGTAGCTTGCTCTATATGACAGAGCTTACTGTCTCCAAGAGATGCACCTGTCCTAGATTTTTGGCCTGCCTTTTAGGAGTACATATCTCCTTCAAAAATTTGGCATAGGCAGGTATATATTTAATGGCACCTGGGAGAGGAATATATATTTGAACTTGCCCAAATAGATCCATGAGTTCTTCTGTGGTGGGCTCAGATTTCTTTTTTCTATTGGTGGTGGGGTGGAGAGCTTATGGGAAAGGGATAGGAATCATGTCTTGAGATTTTTGTATTTCTTTTTCTTCCTAATGGGGAGGTAGGGAGTCAATTTGCACAGTGATGGGGATTTCACCAAGTTTGAGTGAAGGCCCAGGATCCGTGGTTGTTTTCCCACTCCTCAAAGTAACTGCATGTGCAGTCAGATTATTATTTGGAAGAGGTGGGGGGGCCTGCAGTCATGGAAACCTAGGAGGTTGTTGAGATGGTGGATTAGTAGGAGGCTGATTCAGGTAGTGTGGATTTCTGCCCGAATATTGGTTCCTTTGGTGATTAGGGTTGGGCATGGGTTAGGAGGGAAGATGACCTGCAGGTCTTTGCGCGGGAGTGACCCCAATCTGATTGTTCAGATTTGTGATGGTGTGGGTTACCTCCGTCATTTTTGTCTGCATTTCTTGCAGGGTTCTCATCATCTGGGCGTTGATGTCTTGTTTGGATGGCCCAAGATGAAAGGTTGGATTCAACCCATACCCATTAAAATGATCTGGTTGGGAAGGAACCTGATTATTCCAGGAGTAGGTCAGGTAATTTTTCCAATTGGAAGAACTTTTAAAGGACTCCTGTATGGCAGAAATATTATGAGTGGGGTTAAAATCTGGATAGTTGCAATTCCCCAGTGAATTGTGAGCAACCTCAAAATACTGGTAATAATCAGTAGGAGTATTGTTGAGATTGTGCAAATTTTCTCTTCGTGGAAACTTAGGTCGGGTTAGATGTGGACTGTGTGGTGCTTGGGTTGATGTGGCAAGTCTTTCCTCAATCTTCTTTCGATTAATGTGCATCTGGTCGAGTTTTTGGGCGAGCATTTGAAGATCATCTTGGGTGACAGGGATAGCTTGGGTGCCTACTTCATGAACACTGAACTGCGGGTTTGGAGTTCTACAAAATGTGTTCATGGAAGCTTGATTAAATGAGTTTTCACTCATTTCTTCAAAAAGGTCATAGGCACTTTCAACATCCTTATTTAAGAAGTTGCCGCCACACGAGGCATCAACGAATTGTTAGATTTGATCTTCTAATCCATGATAGAAGATTTGCATGAGCTACCATAAAGGGATCTCGTGGTGAGGGTAACTTCTTAAGAGATCTTGAAATCTTTCCCAAGAATCATGGAAAGTCTCACCAGATTTTTGTTGAAAGGTCGTAATAGATATTCGCAGGGAATTGGTACGACCAATGGGAAAGAATTTTTTGAGGAAGGCGCTCTTGAGTTGAGGCCAAGTTGTGATGGGTCGATCGATGGTCCTGAACCAATAAGCGGTCTTATCTTTAAGAGATAATGGAAATAGCCACATTAGCCATAGGTCTTCTTGCACATTTCAGGAACGGGTTGTCTGTGCAAGAAGAGGCAGCTTTCCAAGGTGGCTGAAAGGGTCTTCCCTAGGAAGGCCATGGAAGTGTTTAATCAGGTTCAAGACTGCAGGCTTGATCTCGAATCCCCCCTCTAGTATGACCACGCCTGTTCGTTCCTCATAATAGGATGGATCATAAAAATCTTTTAGAAGAATAACAGGCTACTGACGGGGTGGTGGGCTTGGCCTTTGATTGGCTAAGTTTTGGATGTTCCTAGTCAATGTTGATAGGAATTTAATTTAGAAATCTGCTCAGCCATCAATGTTAAAAGATCAGGTAGGGGGTCTTGATGTTGTCATTGAGGCAATTCAAGATGAGGGAGCTCCAAGTGTGGGAAGTTAAAGGTGGGTGGGTTTTGAGTGGAAGGGTTATAATTAGGGTTAGTAGTGGGGTTAGACGTAAGATTGGAGGTGGAAGTAGAAGGGTTAGTGAACCCATTTTGTTGATTTTCCATTTTTTTAGAAGAAGACAAAAAAAGTGGTCTTTTTCGCAGGGAGCGAAATCAAATGGTCCTTCCAGGTGCGAATTTTGAGACCGTTGCCCGTGCATAAAATGGAAGAATGGGATGGGAGGAGAAGAGAAAGAGATGAGAGAAAGTGTGCAAATCAAGCAACCAAATTTTAAACCTAACTTACGTGTGACTCCCTAAAAATAAACCTAAGACTTGGTCTACTTAGGAGATAAGTAATCAATAGTGAATACCCGTTCTGTCAACAAATTTAGCCAAGTTGCTTAAGGGGAGGTTTGGGCCCAAACGTTTCCCAGGAAAATTCCCAGGTGCTTGTACAAACCCGCATCTAGTCATTTGACAGTGCCCTTCAGCCTGAACACCAGATATAGATGACAGAATTGGTATTAACTATAGAAAACTTAGGACCTATATAGCAAGCCTAAATTGATGAAATCCTTAGGTGTCAAATTGCTACCAATTTTAATTAGGTGTAGGATACTAGTGTGCACATGGAATGTGGAGAGCGTTAATTGGGTTATTGCCCTGTTATTTCAATTTTTAGTGTGTCTGCAGGAATTGGAAAGTGGTTCCAATGCAAATCAAGTTATCACATAATTTTTGTATTTTTGTCTTCTAGGATTTAATTTAATTGAATGTGTTTTAGGATTTTTCTTTTTAAATGTTCAAACAAGTTTGAAACTCCACAATCAAAGGAAAAACAAGTTGTATTGGTGATGGTGTATTTCCTTTATGTTGTGGGACTAAAAAGCAAGAAAAAAATCCTAATTGGATTTGAACCCTAATACAAAAAATTACTACCAATGAATTCCTTTTAGGCTTTCTAAAAAAGTAGTGGTCCAAACAATGCAACCAACACCACCACCATATATAAAATCAAACAAGGATTCCAGAAAAGATTTTTGTAAGATTTTAAAAGCTTGTTTGGTAATTGTTTTGAATTTTTATTTGTACTAGTGTCAAAGTCCAGAAATGATACCCGTGGGTATTTTGGACTTCTTAGTATTACCACTGACCTCAGAAAATTTTGGTGATTTTATATGATGTGTAAAATTTTACAAGAATTCTAGAAAGCTAAATGTCACAAAAATTAGGTGAGTATAAATACTCTAAAAATTCACGGAAGTAGCAAAATGGGAAGATTAGAGGGTGTGACTCCTTTGCAGTCCATGAATTTTTAAAAATTAAATACAAAGCCAATTGATCTGAAATTTAGAACAGACGTTCCTAACTTAATTTGAAATCACTGTATGAAATTTTATGATTTTAAGAGGTTTGTGGTGTTGGAAATTGATTTTTCAAGTTCGGATAGAAATTTGGACCTGAAAAATAGAACCCCAATACTTGAAATGGAGTGGTGTTAATGAAACATTCAAACAAATAATAAATTTTAGTGGACACCACTCCACTTAATTAAGATGTTTGGGATCCTGAAAGCCAAGTTTAATATTTTTTTGATAGTTTTGATTAACTATGTGACCACAAAAGGGAACCCACCTGAAAATCTGTGGGAAGAAAAGGAACTTTGAGCTTTTGCTTCTAAATTCCCGCTTTCTCGTTGTAGTTCCTGCACACACTAGAGAAAAGAAAGAGAAGGGGATGAGATCCACTTCAAGAAAGTGGAAAAATGATTAAACAAAGCTATGCCTCCTCGGCAACGGTGCCAAAAAGTGATGCGAAGATTGGCGTGATTTGTAAAAGCAATTTTTAAGTCATTGTAACAAGCCAAATCGCACACGCATTTTAATTTATATTCCTAGAAAGGGGAGTATCTAGGATCATCCAATGAGGCAAATTTGCAATTCAATTCTCTTGCTTTTAAAATAAATCTCAACTTTCTTTTTGGTATTTTAAATATATAAGTTTTTAGTTTTGAAATAATTAGGGCAAAATGCGAATTGTGACAGAAAAGTGCTAACACCTAAAATTGCTAAGCTAAAACTTAAGAGATGAAAATGTCTATTACCTAAGCTCACTCTAGGCAAGTGGAGGCCTAGAGTAATTGAGTGGAAGTGAAACAAGTAATAGAACAAAGGTAACAATTGCAATAAGAAATTAAAAAGAAGGCAATTTAATTTAGCAGAATTTGTGTTCTTTTACAAAGACAAGTAGAGGAATGCTTATACTGGAAATGTAAAATAAAAAAGCAATATAAGAAACACAAATCCTCTCATAGAATCTGGTGAAGAAGGGAGTCTTCTTGCTCCAAGCCTAGCTACTCCTTGGCTTGAATAGAAGGTCTCCTTCTCCTTCCTTGAAAGCTCCTCCAAGGTGGATGCTCTTTCCTCTTAGGGTGGGTGCGCACTGCCCTCAAGTTCTCATCCAAGGTGGCATGGACCACATTCAAGACCTACTCTAAAGGTCTTCCTTGTCAGGCTCCTCCTTTGGCTGGCATGGGCACAAGAGAGAAGGGAAGAGGGGAAGGCACCAAAGGGATAGAATATCCCCTTAATCTTCTTCTTCCCTCTTGGGGGTGGGCTCTAGATAGAGTATGAGAGGAAATTTGCTAGCCAAGTATGGTTTGAATGGTCATGGGTAGTGGTCTTTTTATAGGGTAGGATGAGGGGTTAAGGTGACTCTTGAGATGGAGGGCTAAGATGGGATGATGGAGGTGCTTAGGTAATCCTAGGGCTAAGGAGAGTTGGTGCCAAGTACGGGGGTGTGAAGGTTGTGGTTATGGTGCTGAAGGGCCACCTAAAGGTGGTGCCAACCATGGAAAGGTGCCACCAAAAAGGCTTCTAGAAGGGGGATTATGAGGTTAGTGGAGATGGGTTTAAGGGAAGATGTGTGGTGGATATGAAGGGGGTTTTGGAGGGAAAAAGTGGTGCCAATAAGGTGGGTAGTTAGGGTGGTTTTGGCGCCACTTTGTGGTGTCTTTTGAAGGTAGTGGGTAGGCTAGGTTGGAGCCAAGGTGAGGTGGAAGTAGGGTTAGCTTATGTGGAGCATAGGTGGAGCTAGTTGGTGGAGTTGTTAGGTAGGGTTTTTAGGTGGTAAAAGCCAATGGAGCTGGAGCATAGCTAAGCTAAGCTAAGCTAAGCTAGCTTAGCTAGTAGTGGAGTAGAGGAGGAGGTGTTGGAGTTAGGGTTTGGAGGGAGGAGCTGGATCTGAAGAATCTGGAGCTAAAGTGGAGTTGGCAGCTACTGAAGAGGTCAACATGGGGCTGCTCTAGCTGGCTTAGCTTGCTAGTTCTTTGCTAGCTGCTAAGCCATGCTAAAGTGAGCTAGCTCCTATTGAATGGAGCTGAGGTGAACTGGCTCTAGTTCCCCTAAGGAGGATTGAACGAGTTGAGATGGCTAAGGTACCTTAGCTCAACCAAGTTGAGCTAAGCTGAGTCCCCAGGAGCTGGACTTGTGCTTCCTAAGCTAGGATGAATTCTTCTTCAGCTGGCTAGAGTTGAGTGGAGATGGATATAGCTGGATCTGAGCTGGGGTGAACTTTAGTCAACTCAGCTGAGCTAGCTGGATCTCCCTGTGGACTAGTGGGAGCTGAGATGAGCTAGACTCAACTAAGTTGAGCTGGATCTGAGCTGACCTGAGCTAGGGTGAGCTAAGATGAGCTCTCTTGAGCTGCCATTCAGTTAAGATTGGCTGAATGGAGTTAGGATGAGCTAACACTAGTCCAAGTGAGCTAGATTCCAGCTGTGGTGAGCTGGATTAAGTTGAGTTCCAGCTAGTCTAAGCTCCTCCTTCACCATTTGCTTCTTGAGTGCTACGGTTTTAGGGATCTGTATATCTGTTCATCCCTAACACTCACAAAAGCACGTTAAAATGGAAAGAAAAAATGCAATGCATGCTGAAGTCGTTGGGACAACCGGGTTTTATTGTTATAACGTTGTAGTATAGCCAGTTATTACCAACATATCAAATATATAAATTTTTTTACTCGGAAAATAAAAGAGTTCCCGAGGTCGAACTCAGGGAGCAAGTTGTATTCTAGAGATATACATGTTTCTTTTACAAAAAGAAAGAGAGAGGGAAAGAATTTGTTGTCTTCTTTTCTCTTTGTTCTGCAGAGGTGATGCTCTTCTTTCTTTCTTTCTTTAGATCTCCTTCTTCTTCTTCCTGCTGTTCTTGCTCCTCCTTTTTCTTCTGTCTTTCTTCAGATCTTCTTCTTTCTTCTTTGTTTTTCTTCTTTCAGTTCTTCCCTTGTTCTTTTGTGTTCTCCTCTGCTTCGCCTTCTTCTGTTGTTCTTCAGATCTTCTTCCGTCTTTCTTCTTTTTCCTTCAGGACGTCGTCTGATTTCCAAATCAGACGACTTAAACTGCCTGTTGCTACAGTCAGCTTCCTTCTTCTTCCGCGGTTCTTCTTCTTCACCTGTGCCTGCACACTTCAGAGCTTACGTCAGAGAACAAAACCTACTCTACCCACTCCCCCCGCGTCTCTCTCTCTCTGAAACCACTCTTGGGAAAGCTCTCCCAGAGCTGCCGGGTAATCGGGTTCGGGTCACGCCCGGGTCCAGGCCCACCGGCGTGCGTGGTGGGCGAGGAGTGCAGGTCAGTCTTAAGTTGGGTCGGGTCGGGTCAGGTCCGCGGGGCGTGAGCGCGGACGAGACCGGGTAACCGGGGGGGTGAAGGGGACCTCACCCCGTGTGCTGAGGCAGTAAGCCTCCAGCACTTTTGCATCTTATATCGCTGCGCCTCTTCAGGCTTTTCCGAGGTGGGACTAAATGTCCCACCTCAATTGCGCGCCCGCAGCGGGGAAATCAGCGGGAGATCGCGGCGTCACGCGAAGCCTTCTGCCTTAGCTGCGAGCCTGGTGTTTTGTCGAAACGCCTCGCAAGGCCTGGGAGTTGAATCTGGGCGTGGCGCTGAGCGTGGCGCGCCTGTAGCTGCAGGCGGAAGCAGTTCCTTCTGCACGGCAATGGCGGCGGAGGTCGGGTGGCCTGTTCACAAGAAAACGGCCTCTCGGCCTAATCAGAAAGTGCCGGGAGCTTCGTCAGGGTGCGGCGAAGCTCGTGTGGGTGGTGGCGAGGTGTGGGGCGGCGTGCAAGGGCTGCCCTAGGTCGGACTGTTGGTCGGAGGATGGGTTTGTTGGGGGAAGCGTTACGGAGGTGTGGAGTGGCAGTGAAGGGGTGGGGGGTGCTCAGTGTGATGAGGCGGAGGTTCGGTGAAGGTCAGCGAGGTGTGTGAGGCTGTGGAGCGATGGGAGCATCTCGCCGGAGGGTGGCCGGAGACGAAGGGGGTGACGATGGTCAGGGTCGGTCGAGAGCTTAATTGAATAAATTGAAAGCGGGGGAAGAAAGAGGAGAAGAAGGGGAGTAGTTCTAGCTTACTTGCAGGGACGAAGGGGGAGGAACAGGGCGACAGTCGTATCGACTGTCGCCGGCGAAGACGATGCTCAGGGAAAGGGGCGGCAGCGAGCAGAGAGCCGGAGAGGCGCCAGCTGGGTGCGGCGTGGCGCGGGAAGAGCAGGGGAGGAAGTCTCTGCTGCTGGTATTGCGGCAGAGCGAAGAGGTGGAGGGGGAGGAACCGTCGGAGCTGGTGAGCGTCTGCCGGAGAGAGAAGAGAGGAAAGTTGGGGATTTTCTCCGTCAGATCCAAGCTGCCCCGGTCGGTGGAGCAACGGGGGGTATTTATAGGGATCAAAACAGGGAGGAAGGCGGAGGGAGACGACGTGTCTCCCTCGCCGGAGGATGGCCGGAAACAAAAACCCATACCGTCCGTGCGTTCGCACGGCCGGTATGGTGGGTTACAACGACCAAGGGGGTGTCCCTGCGACGGCTGACGACGCAGGGCACCCCCGGTTTACTTGCCAGGTCCCCCCCCTCACCCTGCGCGGCGCCATGCTCTGCGCAAGGTCGCCGGAGCATGGTGGTGGCAGGTTTTGCAGGGGGGACCTGATCGCAAAGAACGAAGGAGAGTTAGGGGCCAAAATGTGAGGGTTCAAAAGTTGAGGGCCAAAAAGTAAATATATGAGGACCAAAGTGTAAAGTTGGTCAAGGAGGTTTCTTCTTAGGCTCAAGTTTTTATACATGACTGATTAGGACCTAAGGAATCTGATGGTGAATTTCATTTCTAGATTAAACCTTGTTTGACCGGTCAATTTATGCGAAAACCCAAATTAAGTTATTAATTGGGCATGGTTCTCAATGTAGGTCAAAATGGGTTCTGAAGGCCAAATTGAAGGTTCTAAACCCTAGAGATTATTTTTCTATGAATTTTAGAGGGTTTATTCTATTTTTACTTTGCCTTGAACCTCGTGAATTGAAATGGGTTGTTCTAGGGTTACAGATTATCATTTAGTTTCTTTGAATTGCTGTAGCCCTTGCTAGATCATTTCATCCCACTTTTATTCTTATTAAGCTGCTTTGACTTATGTTTGGGCCCTGAATTACCCTGTATGCAGATTATACTGGTAAAATTGCATTTTTACCCCTTATGACTTGTTTTCTTCTCAAACTCAGAATTCTCTGAGTTAAGCCTTTCCTTGAGATATGTAGGAGCTTTTATCCTTTGTATTAGGTCAAAATGAGCTAGTTATGGCTCATGATGAGGTTCTCATCATACCCCCATGCCTAGCTTTTGCTAGTCCCTTAGCAAAAACTTAAGGTTTCAATCCCTTATTCTAGACCATGAAGTTTTTAATAGTTTTAGATAAGTGCCTTTTTTATTTGAGCATAGATTAGGTTAGAATGCTGACCATAGGCCTAAAAGGTACTCTAGTACCAATCAAGATCCAAATCTGTCTAGCCTTAGCCTCAGTCTTTTAGCAAAGGTTTTTAAGGCCCACAAGAACTAACCTAAGGTTTATTGGACTTCGTGGTTAAAGCACCCGTGCTTGAAATGATTTTAGCCCTGGCTCAGTTCGCAGTGCGTTTTGTAAGAGAGAGATAGAAAGTTTTTCTGTTTGGAGAGTTTTCTCTCTCTTTTTCTTTTTAGTTCTAGCCTAGGATTGGCTTTTCAACACGGTCTGTATCAGATTCCTTGCTCCCATCATCAATCCTCAAGGGTTCCTGGCGATCGATGCTTCGAGATAGCATCGCCCATGGCAACCCCCGTAACCCTGGCTATTGAGATTTCGAGATAATCCCATCCATGGTGTTCCGTGGCCGAATCCAGACCCTGGCAATTGACACTTCGAGATAATGCCATCCATGGAATCTGAACCAGCAGAGTGCTTACTTGCCCCCAGTAGGATATGTAAATATCCTAGGAGACAAGCACCGAGGAGATGATATTTTGCTACGCATCTTCGAGGGGATTTCCCGCCTCTCCGCGCTGGGAACTCGTCCAAATCAACTTGTGTTGATCGGCCGCTCCTATTCTAGGTGTTCTTTTCAGAATTTTGCGACGCTTCTGCGTGATTCTGATTTTTACGCTTACTGAACCAGGCTGTGTGTGAGATTAGGGTGCTTAGGTTACTGAGTCCCGTACACCAAAAATTAGTTAACGAGGCCGAATACTCCCTAAGCCTTAGACCTAATACTTCAGCTTTTCATTTTCCTCAACCTCTTGAGGAGTGTCCAGATCTTAATGGGTACTAAGAGTCTATTCAAGAATGCCTAAGGTTTGCATTCTTACTAATCTCATTGTGCACTTTTCTTGAATGAGGTCTAGAACTTAGGTTAATTCCTTAGTTCCTTACTAATGACTATCACTTTTTCTCATAATTTTGTGCTCCTTTTTCATTTTGTTTCTTTTCTCCTTCATAAAATTTCCTTCTCCTCTTTTCCTCTTTTTCTTTTTCGAAAAATTTTTTCAATTTTTTTTGGTATTTTTGGCATATGTGAATTTTTTTTTTTTTTTTTTTTTGAAACCTTTTCTTAGAAGTTTTGCACTTTCATACCCCCCCCATGCCTAAGATTTGCAATGTCCTCATTGTAACCTAGGGGGTTTTTATTTAACTTAGTTCATTCCTTAAGACAGAAATTTGGATGAGTGAATGGGTCGGGGTGACTGTTGCGGACGATTTCTAATCTCAGATGCACGCACCTGAGGTGGAGTCGGCTGTCTTAAAGTGTGAACTTCAAGTGCAAAAAGGTGTCAGAACAAGTTTCAGGTTTTCAAAGAGAATGACGGGCTGCCTCCCGTTAAGCGCTAAATTTGATGCCTTCAGCCAAGCGGGAAATGCGATGGAGAGGGGATGGTCAAATCAGCGGAGTTTTGTAAGACAAACACCTTGATTAAGAGCCTGGTTGGTCCAACCAGGTGCTTGTTCAGATCAACAGGCTGATGATGCAGCCCAAACCCAATCAATCTGGTGGGTTGATAGATGTGGATAAAAAGGTGTGGAGCCCACCATAAACTATGAAGCTCAGATGGATGTGGAAGTGTAAACGCAGGGTTTGGCTGAGCCGAATCAGCCTGGTCAGAGTAGGGACCCGTAGGATAATCAGTGGTTGATGCAGGAACCCTATAGGGGTGATCAGAGAATGATAGAGCATGGTATGTAGTCTGATCAATGTTCGAAACCCGATGTGGAAATGCAATCGGCTCGGTGAGAGGTGAATCTGCATAGAAATTGAGTCCGGTTGCGGGTCGGGGTTTGGGAGAGGTTTTGATCCGTTCTGTGTGTGCGGACGAGGTGGCCATTGTGTACGAGGGCTCTTCTAGAAACAGATGATAGGTGGTTTTCTGTAGAGAGTCCTCTGGGTAACTATCAAATGCCGGAAGAGTGTTTGTAGGATGAAAGGAATCGGATTCGAGAAAAAATTTGGATTCTTGGTTGTAATCACTCTTGGCATTTTCTGTTTTTGGTTCCTGAGGATCGAAAAGGAATGATTCTGTGTTATCAGTGATCTCGGGAATCAGGACCTTAGAGTCGGAGTCAGAGTCATGTGAACTGAGGTCGTAGATAGGCCTGGCGTGTTCAGGAAGGGGAATCTCTCCGCAATTATAGTCAGATCTGAAATTGTCGGAGAGTTGGCGAAAATGAGATTCATGATCATGAATTCCACCACAGCAAAGATCATTAGATGTGGAATCAGCAGCCTGACTGGGTTCTAGCCTATATGTCAATTCTGGGCTCAAAAAGATGTTCTGTTCAAGCTCTAAGCTGGTAGGATAGACCCCATTAAAACCTTGCTCATCCAACTCCTCAGTTTCTGTATCGTAAATTGGTATATCTTTTGAAAAATCAATCAGATTTCCTGAGGATGTTGGAAAAGGACATTCATCAAATAGAGGCCCAGAATCATGTTCTTCTTTAGAAATTTTACCTTTCTCATATGGGGCCTCATAATCTTCCCAATAAGTTTCAGATCTAGATTCTAGGTTTAGGATGTGGGTAGGATTACTAGAATCGAAGTCCGAATGACCTTCGAGGGTTACCTTATCAAAACAAGGGGCGGAATTTATACCCTCCAGAGGTTCAATTCTAATCTTGTTATTGCAGGAGTCTTGGAGTTCTAAGCTTGGCAATTCATGGTCTAAGTTTGGCTCATCATTGTGTTTTCCTGCAATATCCCAACCTAATTCAACATTGTCTTCTATCTGGGTTGGGATTTTACAACCACTTTGTGCCTCAATCCCGAGATCTGGGAAACTGGATTGTTCCTTAATATTGTTCCAAGATGGTTCATCCTCTCTTTCTGGTATATACGGGTATTTCTGGTTGATAATTTGTTCTACTGATTTCATCATTTCTGCCCGTTTCATAAGGGCATCTTGGTGTTGTTCCCAAAGTACAGGATTTGTCCAGCATTGAAGGTATTCAGATTGGTGTAATTTTTCCATCTCAATGTATCCTGTCATGAGTATATCTCGGGTTGATCCTTTTGAAATTTCAGTCAATAGAATTTGGGCACAGTTTATGATGAAAGCTGTGGTTGTTGGGACATCAACCTGAATGTTCTCTACTGGTGTTGAGGGTTTGATTTCATAGATTTCAAGGGCATCCTCAATCATCTTATCTTTCATGGATCTCAGATATTCAGGTTTTTTGAATGGTAGTCTTGCTAGGTAATTAGGCTGCATAATTGGATCAGGTGGTGGAATCAAGATATAGAATCAAAGTTTGAATCAAGATGGAAGAAGGGGATTTTGTTCAGAATCAGAGGAAAGAGGGGCTATGTGAATGATTTCTGCAAAAACAAAGGAGCCGAGGCTTAGCCTTGGGGAGAGTGAATTTCTATAGGAGGTTTCAAGGACCTCCTGAAAAATACTGAAGGGCTGGATGAGATAAGCAGGTGCTGGACCCAATCAAGACACCCAAAAATTGTTGGGTGACTATAGAGGTTCGGGGCAGATGGACCCCTTGATCAGAAAGATCATCCACCTGAGAATTACCTGGGCAGCCAGAGAGGGAGAGTCCCGCGAAGACCCCTACACGGTAGAGCGTCCCCACGGGTTACAGGGTTTCCCCCACCCGACCTCTCTTGTCACTGCGGTTCCAGGTAGACCAGAATGGGGATCTTGACCTCTTAAGTCTACCAATTTTAAGATCAGGGTGCTTAAGGTTTCACTTGAACTTTAGTCTTTTAAGTGCAAAGAGTGACCTAATTTATGGTTGGTTGACCCAAGGGGTCAACTTTACCTCTTGTTTTCTTTGAGAGCTTTTAGGTCTTGTCTTTTAGGGTTTAAGTGTTTAGAGAGCCAATTGTTTTAGGTTTTTCTTTTGAATAGGTATTTTCAATCAATGGTTTAGGCACACTTCTTTTGGATTTTCTCCATTCTTGATTTAAGTAGTGTGTCTCTAAAACCCTAATGTTGAATCTTATGTTGGCTCTACTTGGTCCAGTTAGTTCTTTGTTGGGTAATTAGGGCTCGAGCAAGAATGTGTTAGCCCTTAAATACCCTTAATAGTGTGCAGGAATAATGAGTTGAAAACATGCAACTTTTATGGTTACTAAGTATGGAAGATAGGTTAGCCATATATTGCTTGTTCTTTTCTTTCTTTTGAGTTTAGGGGTTAATAGCGAGAGGAAAAATTTACCTGTCCTCGGAGTGGTTGTTGTGCGGTTGCTTGTCTTCTTGATTTCCTGTGGTTTTCTGCACAAAAGAGAGGAGATTATCAGAAATTAAAAAGAAACAGGAATGTTTACCTCTAGAATAGCCGTTGGTCCCCGGCAGCGGCGCCAAAATGAAGTCGTTGGGACAACCGGGTTTTATTGTTATAACGTTGTAGTATAGCCAGTTATTACCAACATTTCAAATATATAAATTTTTTTACTCGGAAAATAAAAGAGTTCCCGAGGTCGAACTCAGGGAGCAAGTTGTATTCTAGAGATATACATGTTTCTTTTAAAAAAAGAAAGAGAGAGGGAAAGAATTTGTTGTCTTCTTTTCTCTTTGTTCTGCAGAGGTGATGCTCTTCTTTCTTTCTTTCTTTAGATCTCCTTCTTCTTCTTCCTGCTGTTCTTGCTCCTCCTTTTTCTTCTGTCTTTCTTCAGATCTTCTTTCTTCTTTGTTTTTCTTCTTTCAGTTCTTCCCTTGTTCTTTTGTGTTCTCCTCTGCTTCGCCTTCTTCTGTTGTTCTTCAGATCTTCTTCCGTCTTTCTTCTTTTCCCTTCAGGACGTCGTCTGATTTCCAAATCAGACGACTTAAACTGCCTGTTGCTACAGTCAGCTTCCTTCTTCTTCCGCGGTTCTTCTTCTTCACCTGTGCCTGCACACTTCAGAGCTTACGTCAGAGAACAAAACCTACTCTACCCTCTCCCCCCGCGTCTCTCTCTCTCTGAAACCACTCTTGGGAAAGCTCTCCCAGAGCTGCCGGGTAATCGGGTTCGGGTCACGCCCGGGTCCAGGCCCACCGGCGTGCGTGGTGGGCGAGGAGTGCAGGTCAGTCTTAAGTCGGGTCGGGTCGGGTCAGGTCCGCGGGGCGTGAGCGCGGACGAGACCGGGTAACCGGGCGGGTGAAGGGGACCTCACCCCGTGTGCTGAGGCAGTAAGCCTCCAGCACTTTTGCATCTTCTATCGCTGCGCCTCTTCAGGCTTTTCCGAGGTGGGACTAAATGTCCCACCTCAATTGCGCGCCCGCAGCGGGGAAATCAGCGGGAGATCGCGGCGTCACGCGAAGCCTTCTGCCTTAGCTGCGAGCCTGGTGTTTTGTCGAAACGCCTCGCAAGGCCTGGGAGTTGAATCTGGGCGTGGCGCTGAGCGTGGCGCGCCTGTAGCTGCAGGCGGAAGCAGTTCCTTCTGCACGGCAATGGCGGCGGAGGTCGGGTGGCCTGTTCACAAGAAAACGGCCTCTCGGCCTAATCAGAAAGTGCCGGGAGCTTCGCCAGGGTGCGGCGAAGCTCGTGTGGGTGGTGGCGAGGCGTGGGGCGGCGTGCAAGGGCTGCCCTAGGTCGGACTGTTGGTTGGAGGATGGGTTTGTTGGGGGAAGCGTTACGGAGGTGTGGAGTGGCAGTGAAGGGGTGGGGGGTGCTCAGTGTGATGAGGCGGAGGTTCGGTGAAGGTCGGCGAGGTGTGTGAGGCTGTGGAGTGATGGGAGCATCTCGCCGGAGGGTGGCCGGAGACGAAGGGGGTGACGATGGTCAGGGTCGGTCGAGAGCTTAATTGAATAAATTGAAAGCGGGGGAAGAAAGAGGAGAAGAAGGGGAGTAGTTCTAGCTTACTTGCAGGGACGAAGGGGGAGGAACAGGGCGACAGTCGTATCGACTGTCGCCGGAGAAGACGATGCTCAGGGAAAGGGGCGGCGGCGAGCAGAGAGCCGGAGAGGCGCCAGCTGGGTGCGGCGTGGCGCGGGAAGAGCAGGGGAGGAAGTCTCTGCTGCTGGTATTGCGGCAGAGCGAAGAGGTGGAGGGGGAGGAACCGCCGGAGCTGGTGAGCGTCTGCCGGAGAGAGAAGAGAGGAAAGTTGGGGATTTTCTCTGTCAGATCCAAGCTGCCCCGGTCGGTGGAGCAACGGGGGGTATTTATAGGGATCAAAACAGGGAGGAAGGCGGAGGGAGACGACGTGTCTCCCTCGCCGGAGGATGGCCGGAAACAAAAACCCATACCGTCCGTGCGTTCGCACGGCCGGTATGGTGGGTTACAACGACCAAGGGGGTGTCCCTGCGACGACTGACGACGCAGGGCACCCCCGGTTTACTTGCCAGGTCCCCTCCCTCACCCTGCGCGGCGCCATGCTCCGCGCAAGGTCGCCGGAGCATGGTGGTGGCAGGTTTTGCAGGGGGGACCTGATCGCAAAGAAAGAAGGAGAGTTAGGGGCCAAAATGCGAGGGTTCAAAAGTTGAGGGCCAAAAAGTAAATATATGAGGACCAAAGTGTAAAGTTGGTCAAGGAGGTTTCTTCTTAGGCTCAAGTTTTTATACATGACTGATTAGGACCTAAGGAATCTAATGGTGAATTTCATTTCTAGATTAAACCTTGTTTGACCGGTCAATTTATGCGAAAACCCAAATTAAGTTATTAATTGGGCATGGTTCTCAATGTAGGTCAAAGTGGGTTCTGAAGGCCAAATTGAAGGTTCTAAACCCTAGAGATTATTTTTCTATGAATTTTAGAGGGTTTATTCTATTTTTACTTTGCCTTGAACCTCGTGAATTGAAATGGGTTATTTTAGGGTTACAGATTATCATTTAGTTTCTTGGAATTGCTGTAGCCCTTGCTAGATCATTTCATCCCACTTTTATTCTTATTAAGCTGCTTTGACCTATGTTTGGGCCCTGAATTACCCTGTATGCAGATTATACTGGTAAAATTGCATTTTTACCCCTTATGACTTATTTTCTTCTCAAACTCAGAATTCTCTGAGTTAAGCCTTTCCTTGAGATATGTAGGAGCTTTTATCCTTTGTATTAGGTCAAAATGAGCTAGTTATGGCTCATGATGAGGTTCTCATCACATGCCTATCCTAGATAATGCCTAAATGTAGCCTGAAAACCCATTTGCAGAGAAAAATCCTAAGAGCTAGGTTTGTTTTAATGCATAAGAATGATGATAAACTGGTGTTTATCACTACCTTTAGGTAAATCTTAGACCAGGGAATCCACCTACTTAAAAAGAAAAAAAATGTTCAAGAAGAGAAAAGAAAAAGAAAAAGAAAAGGAGAAAAGAAAGAAAAAAGAAATGAAAAGAAATAAGCCACACTTTACCACACGAGTATGGCTGGCAAGTTGTCGGTGGTAACAGCTCATCGATCGGTTGTCTAGATCCCTGCTCAAGAAATGCACCAAAAATTCCAAAATACGTAGGAAGAAGCAGAGAAGTAGAATAAGCTAGGGAGATATACACTGGATTCACCCTTGTGTTGACCCTATAAAAATAAAAGTAGGGAGAAAGCTATTCGTCGTATAGATACACCTTTAGGTAGATTTTCTTCTAAGGTTACCTAAGGGTGTAGAAACTCGAAGTCTATTCTAATTGCCGATCAATGAGTCTATCACATTCACAAAAAGATGCTTAGAACTTAGGGTTCTCATCAAATCTTGGGTGGGTTGAGTGACTGTAGAAAGCCACTTTATAACCCTAAACTCAAAAAATAAAAAAAAAGAAAAGAAAAGAAGAAAAAGTGATCTTTTTGTGAATAAGGCGAGGGCTTGAGGTGGTCTGCATTTTGGCAGATACCCGAGCGCTGTTGTGTCTTTGAAAGTTCAGGTCCTAAGTAAAAATTCCTAATGTTCAAAATGATTTGTGCCCGAGTAATCAAACCTAATTCTTTTATAAATAGCAAGTAGTTTTTGTTAGGGACTAGCAAAAGATAGGCATGGGGGTGTGATGTGCATACATTTGATTAACCTAGAATGTCTATTAGTGCATGTTCTTAGTACCATATTAGCATCACACATTGAAAATATTGCATAACATGCATAATCATGCATTTAGGTCAAGTTGTATAAATTGTACAGTAATTTTCTCCTTTTATGGCCAGGGACAGGGCAACTTGTTAATTGGGGCCTCGGATCGAAGCTCAAATCATACTGATCTGATCAGGGCGACGATTGGAGTTCAACGACTCCAAGATCGCCCTGATCGAACATCCATAGCACCGGATAGAGACTGAGGAACCCTAAAGCTTAAGGGCCAAGATGGTGATAATGTGCACTTTAGATGACAAATCAGATCGCACGGATGGATTTGGATTGTCGATCGTAGCCTAATTGCACAAAAATCGGTCCAATCGACACCTGGGGCACCATTTACAATACTCAAAATATTGACAGCCAAGATGGCGCCACATGGCACCATCTCAGCCGCCCAATCGGCCCTCAAGACCGCCACCGGATCTCAAAAGGGTTTCCAATGCATGATCTAGGCTGTTGGATCTTGATCCAATGGCCGCAGATCATGCACGCCTAATTCCTAAATGTGGCAAAGAAGCCCCCTTGGCATGTTCTTCCAGTGCTCCACGAGCTCCGATAGGCTCGTGTTCGAATCGCGCCCGACCTCTAAATCAAGATGGGCACGGGCGCAGGTGTAATTCTACCACACAATCTTCATCGAGAAACTCTGAAAGGCGCAACGTGGTTCTATCTTAACATGTCTAACACCCACGCATGATCGCACACAACTCCGTATGCACGATCAAACGTGGGTTCATGAAAGAGGTGTTGAAGAGGAGCGAGCACACGCTTTTTAAGCCGTCCGATCTCTTGATCGGATGGCTTGGAACCTCAGGCGTTAATGCAACGAAGGCGAGGGGGTGCACGTAGCGTGTGCACGTCAACCACGTTCAGGGCTTTAGTGACAGATAAATCCATCACTAAAGGTCTTGAATTATTTGTTTTGATGTTGTAATGAACAAAATGCTCCCACTCCTTGCAACCATAAAAGGAGACCCCTACCCTATGAATTTCTCATCCCTTCCTTCTCCTCTCTCCAACTCCAAAGCTTAAGAGAAGCTTATCCCACACCCAGGATGCTCCTCAAGAGATAAAACCAAGTTTTCACCCCCCTTTCAGAAGCGGATCCCTTGAAGACAACGACGTGCTGCTTGTTGAAGCTACGAGTTACTATGATAACGTATTTGGTTTCGAAAAACCTTTTGTCATAGTTTAAAAGCGAAGAATTCGTGTTCAACAAATAAAATTTGTACCGGAATAAAATCCCAGGTCGAACTCAGGGAGGCTACATCAATCTATATTCACAATTATATTTTTTTAGGGTTTTTGTTGAAAAGTGAAGCGATGTAATTACAATGAAGCAATATTAACAATCAGAATAAATGAGAGAGAGAGAGAAAGAAACATGCACTCAATATTTCAAAATGTTTATACAATAAAACCCGAGAAGAATTACACTAGAAAGTGAGAAATCAGCTACACTAGAAAGCAGGAAAATTCTACTCTAGAAAGTAGTAAAGAAGAATGGGAGAGAGAAGTTATCCTCCTCGACGATCGCTTGGAGGACGAGTCGGACGAGACGTCGCCTGGAAGAAGGAGGACGGAGCAGGAAGAAGGAGATCGAGGTAGGAGGAATGAGAATGGGGTAGCACGTCGTAATCACGGGATCCACTTCTGAAATGTGGGCGAAAATTTGACTTTATCTCTCGAGGAGCATCTCTGGTGTGGGACAAGCTTCTCTTGAGCTTTGGAGAGGGAGAGAAGAGAAGGGATGAAAATTTCGTATGGAGGGGGTTTCCTTTTATAGTTGCAAGGAGTGAGGGCAAATTGGCCTTTACAATTGCAAAACATTAAATAAGGGTTCTATAGTGATAGATAAAACCGTCGCTAAAGCCCCAGTCATGGGGGACGTGTGTCGCCCGCTCATCTTTCGCGCCGCCCACGTCCATCAATTCTCGCCCGTTCGATCGTGAGATCGAACAGCTGAGATGCGCCCTCGCCGTGCCACTTCAAGCTGCAACGCCCGCATCTGATGCCATGTCACGCATGAGCGTGCGATAGCGCGTGGGCACTATTTGGTGCTCGCAGCCGCTCGATCGCGATTAGACGATCACTGCGCCCGCTCGCCCGTGCCTGCCTCCTACGATTCTAACGCACGCTTGCACTTTGCTTAAGCGCTCTCACCCAACTACACTACACGCGTGGATGGGCGGGCGCTCAACTTAAGCATGGGTGCATCCCAGCCATTGGAAAGTTGATGCGGGGGCCTTCAGCGGATGTGTGCAGATGGTTGGGCAGCCAAGATGGCGCCATGCGGTGCCATCTTGGCCGTCCATCTTCTGGATGATGTAGATGGTGCCATGGTTGTCGGATTGAGTCAATTTTCATGTCGTTAGGCTGCGATCGTCGATACGAATCCATCCGTGTGGTCGGATTTGTTGTCTGAAGTGTAAATTCACAACATCTTAGCCCTTGGTCTTCTAGGGTTCCCCGTCTCTATCTGATGCTACAGATGTCTAATTAGGGCGATCTTGGAGTCGTTGAACTCCAATCGTCACCCTGATCAAATTTGTATGTTTGGATCTTCGATCTGAGGCTCTGGTAAAAAATTTGCCCTATCCCTGAACATAAAAAGAGACAATTAACCTCCATTTTATTCAAACAAATCTAAAAGCAAGATGATGCATGCTATGTAATATTTATAGTATGCAATGTAATTCTATGCTTAAGAACATGCATAAATAAACATCTTATGTTGTGTAAACATGTTTACATCATAACCCCATTCCTATCTTTTGTTAGTCCCTAGCAAAAACTATATTCTATTTATAAAAGAATTAGGTTGGAATATTTGGGCATGAGTTATTTTCAATCATTAAGAAAATGTTTACTTAGGATCTGAACTTTCAAAGACACGACAATGCCCGAGTATCTGCCAAAATGTAGACCGCCTCAAGCCCTCACCTTATTCAAAGAAAAATTTCTATTTCTCTTTTTCTTCTTTTCTAATTATTTTTGGATTTTTGAGTTTAGGGTTTAAGAGTGGCTTTCTATGGCCATTCAACTCACCCAAGATTTGATGAGAACCCTAAGTTCTAAGCATCTATATTGTTAATGTGATAGACTCGTTGATCTACTATTAAAATGGACATCAGATTTCTATGCCTCTAGGTGACCTTAAAAAGAAAATTCTGCCTAAAGGTGTATCTTTACAATCGGTAGCTTTCTCCCTACTTTTATTTTTATGGGGTCAACACAAGAGTAAATCCAGTGTATATCTCCGCAGTTTATTCTACTTCTCCACTTCTTCCTAATTATTTTTGGGAATTTTCAGTGCATTTATTGAGATGGGTTCTGGACAATCGGTCGATGAGCTGTTACTATCGATAACTTGCCAGCCATACTCATGCAGTGAAGTGTGGCTTATTTCTTTTGTTTTCTTTTTTTTTCTTTTCTCCTTTTCTTTTTTTGACTTTCTTTTTCTCTTTTTTTTTTTAAGTAGGTGGCTTCCCTGGTCTAAGATTTACCTAAAGGTAGCAAAAAGAGAACGGTCCAGTAATTGGGCTCTGGACAACATACCTATGGGCTGTTACCCATGATAACTTGCCAGCCATATCACCCTAGAAGGTTCATTAGCTACCCAATTTTCGTTAAAATCGCTGAACAACAAGTCAGTGCAAAGAAACTGTGTAGATGCTTAAAACTCAAAGTTCGTTCAAATCAGAGGGTGGATTGATAAGTCGTGTACTTATCACCCAAACTTATGTACTCCAATTACAATAGAATTAAGATGGTGAGGGCTCGAAAAACAAATCCACATTTTATTGGATACACGGGCTGATTAAGTCCAAAGACCTGAAGGGTCTTTATGTTCAGATCCTAATGTAATATTTCCTAAGATTGAAATATCCTAATGTCCAACTATTCCTTCCTAATTCAATTTTTTTTTTATGTATAAATAAGAAGAGAAAAACAATTTACATGAATTTCACAAAGCTGACCAACTGATTCAAAAATGAATCCACCCCCCCATGCCTAGCTGATGCAATGACCACATTGAGAAAGAGACATGAAGAAAAGGGTAGAGTATGAAAGATGTCACCTGAATATGAAGCTCATGTCAGCTTTGTGACATATGTACAACTGTTGAGTTTAATGCCTTTAGTTAGGCAAAGTCCAGCTAAAGAAGTCACAGAATGGCTAGAGCAACCGTGTTTGAGATGGGTTCTGGAAGAGTACGGTCAATAACTGGCTTCAGACGTTGACCGTTGACTTTAAATGTGTTACCCGTCTTTGGGTCAGAAATCTGAACGGCTCCATTTGGAAAAATCTGATCAATTATGAATGGGCCATTCCATTTAGATCTAAGTTTGTCAGGAAAGAGCTTAAGTCTATAATCGAATAGCCAGACCTTCTGATTCGGTTCAAAGCTCTTGCGGGAAATCAATTGATCATGTAGAGCTTTGGTCCGAGCCTTGTAGATCCTTGCATTCTTGTATGCATCATTTCTAAGCTCTTCCAACTCAGATAGTTGGAGTTTCCTGGTCTTCCCAGCTAAATTCAGATTTAAATTGCATTGTTTGATCACCTAGAATGCCTTGCGTTCAATCTCTATGGGTAAATGGCACGCCTTTCCATACACCAAACAAAATGGAGACATGCTGATGGCCATTTTATATGCCATGCGGTAGGCCCAAAGAGCATCCTCAAGCTTTTGAGTCCAGTCCCTGCGATCAGGCCTAACCATTTTCTGCGGAATGTTCTTAATCTCTCAATTGGAGATCTTGGCTTGTCCATTCGTCTGGGGATGGTAAGGTGTGGAAATTCGATGATTAACCTCGTATTTGGCCAACAAATTCCAGAATTGGGCATTAGTAAAATGAGAGCCACCATAATTGATGATGGCCCTCGGAATCCTGAACCTACTGAAGATATTTTTCTTGACAAAATTGATGACCACCTTGATGTCATTGGTTCAGATGGGAATTGCCTCGATCCATTTGGACACATAATCAATAGCAACAAGAATGCACTGATGTCCAAATGAAGGGAGAAAGGGTCCCATGAAATCGATGCCCCAAACATCAAAAATTTTGATAGGAAGAATTGGGTTTAGGGGCATCATATCTCTCTTAGTTATGCTCCTGAGTGCCTGACATCGAGAACATGACCTTGAGAAATCCTAAGCATCCTTAAATAAAGACAGCCAATAGAAGCTAGATTACAAAATTTTTGCAAATGTCTTTTCCTAGAGAAATGTCCACCACACGCAAACGCATGGCAGAACTAGAGTATACTGTTGAATTCATTCTCCAGTGCACATCCGCGAATAATCTGATCAGAGCCAATCCGGTACAGTTCAGGGTCCTCCCAGAAGTATTATTTGGCCTCAGATTTGAGTCTATCTCATTGTTTCCTAGTCCAATCCTGGGGGATTTGACCAATGGCCAAATAGTTAACAATGTCAGCAAACCACAAGGTTTGGGCACCTAAAACTATGAGGATAGCTTCGTCTAGAAAAGTGTCAACAATCGGGATGTCCGAACGAGAAGAATCACCTAGGAGTCTCGATAAATGATCTGCCAGCACATTTTGTACCCCAATTTTATCCTTGATTTCAGAGTCAAATTCTTGAAGCAAAAGAATCCAATGAATAAGCCAGGGTTTGGCATCCTTTTTGGCCAAGAGATGTCTCAAGGCAGAGTGGTCGGTATAGATGATAACATGAGACCCTAAGAGATAAGCCCTGAATTTTTCCAAAGCGAACACTACATCTAGTAATTCCTTTTTAGTAACAGTGTATTTCCTCTAGGCTTCATCCAGAGTTTTACTAGCGTAGTAGATGACAGAGGGCTTTCTATCAATTTTCTGACCCAAGACAACCCCGACCGCGTAATCAGAACGTCGATCATGATCTTAAAAGGAGCTGTCCAAATTGGTGGTTACAACACTGAAACACAGGTGACTGCCATTTTCAGGAAATCAAATGCCTTTCAGCATGATTCGTCAAAAACAAATGGCATTTCTTTAGCAAGAAGATTGCTCAAGGGACGAGCAACCTTCGAGAAATCCTTGATGAATCTTCAATAGAATCCCACATGACCAAGAAATGATCGGATTCGTTTAACATATGTGGGAGAGGAAGTTTAGCGATAGCATCAACCTTAGCTTTATCCACTTCGATTCCCCATTTAGAGATTACATGACCCAAGACGATGACTTCTTGGATCATGAAATAACTCTTTTCCCAGTTAAGGACCAATCTTGTTTTGATACATCGCTTAAGAATCATTTCCAGGTTAGGCAAACAAGAGTCAATTGCTTCTCCGAAATAGAGAAATTGTCTATGAAGACTTCCATAAACTCTCCCACCATGTCAGAGAATATGGCTAACATACACCTTTGAAAAGTTGCAGGTGCATTGCATAAATCGAAAGGCATCCTACGGAAAGCAAAGGTTCCATAGGGACAGATGAAAGTAGTATTTTCCTGATCCTCGGGATGGATAGGAAATTGGTTGTATCCCGAGTAGCCATCAAGAAAATAGAAGTACTTCTGCCTGGCTAGTCTTTCCAAGATTTGATCGATGAAAGGCAGGGGAAAATGATCCTTTTTAGTGGTTGTGTTCAGCTTCCTGTAACCAATACAAACCCTCCAAGAGGAAGCTGAACGAGTTGTGACAGATTCTCCTCTCTCGTTAGTCACAATGGTAATCCTGGCTTTCTTTGGAACAATCTGCACGGGACTTACCCTGGGACTATCAGAGATTGGATAAATAATTCCTGCATCGAGCCACTTAATGATTTCCTTTTTAACCACTTCTCGCATATTTTGATTTAATCTCCTTTGCATCTGGCGAGAAGGGCGGGATCCATCTTCCAAGAATATTCTATGATTGCAGTAGGATGGCTCGATCCCCCTGAGGTCATGAATGGTCCAACAAATTTCCTCCTTGTGTTCCTTCAAGACATTGATCAATTTAATCTCTTGCTCCTTTGTTAATCTAGCATTGATAATCACAAGGAGCATCTTTTGAGGTCCTAAAAATTGATATTTTAAATTCTTAGGCAATGGTTTCAGTTCAAGCTGGGGTGGTTGATGATTGATGGTAAGGAAGATGCTGAAGACTCCACAAGAAGAGGTTGTGAGTGAATAAAATCAATAACCTCTTCAGAAGATGGCAGGTCTGCCATAGAGGGTTGCGGGTCCAATTCGTCATCAAAGGAGGAACTTTCAATTGAAGAAACCATCAAACAAGTTTCAATGTTTTCATTATCCTCCTTAAGTTCCTCAATAAATCGACAATCCTCAAATTTATTAATCGCCTTAAAAATATCCAATTTCATTTGTTGATCCCCTAAGGTGATTTCCATGATACCGCTTTCACAATTAATGTTGGCCGTAGCGGTAGCTAGGAATGGATGCCCCAGAATGATGGGCATGTACATAAATCCTTCCTCGGAACAGATTCTCTCGACTTACGCTTTTGTGTACATAAATCCTTTAAAAATCTCACGTAAGCCGGTATGTGCTTGATAGCATCGAGAAGCAGGATATTGATCTCAACATTCTTAAATATATTCAGAAGCTTCTCATTGCTATCAACAGACTTCTTCTTTGATTTGATCAAGGCTTCAAGAAAAGGAACATGAGTCAGATCTTTGGAATCAGGTTCCTGAGCCTTGATTTCTTCTCCAGAATTGTCCTCTCTCCTCAGGTTTTTTAGGATTCAGTAGATCAGAACAGTGTGGTTGTGGATCCTGAGTCTGCTTACCACTCCTCAAGGTGACAGAATTTGTAGATGCGTAAGAGTTTGGGTCTTGGGGAGGGTTAGGAAAGATTGGAGGAGCTTGATTAGCAAGGAATTGTTGATTTTCAGAAGAAGAAGAAGAAGAGGGACCCAGCTCAACCACCTGAGCATGTGCATGTGGGTTCCTCTGATTTCCATACCCATGGGCTTGGTTGCCTGGATTCAAAATATTTCACGCGTTGGGTACGGGTTGGGATGGTAGAGATCCGGGTTGATGAGAGTTAGCAATGAGGCCGATCTATAAGTTGTCTAGTGAGGTTTTCATTTGCTGCATGAGTTGGAGCATGGATCCTTGCATCTCTACCATTTGCCGGTTCAAATCAGTCTGCCCTACAGGTTGACAGGCATTCCAAGTTGGTTGATTGACTTGATTTGGGGGCAACTGAGTATATACATACCTTGACCCATTTGTCGTTGCAGAGCATAGTTGCCAGATCAGAATTGGGTCTGTTGCCCCAAGTTTTTCCAAGAGAAGTTAGGGTGGTTTCTCCAACCTAGATTTTAAGTATTGGAGTAGGGGTTGGATCTAATATTCTCTTGTACAGCACAGACATCCTCAGAGGGTGAGGATGGAGAGAAAGAAAGGGAAGGATCAGAAAAACTGGGAACAAAGGCCCCAATTTGGAACCCGTGGGGTTCCGAAAAATGCTGGATCGCAGGTTGAGCTGCATAGACTTGATTCATGAACTCTCATCTAGAAGGAGCTCATGAAGAATGGAATCCCAAATTTTGGGATTGAGTGGATCGAGAGTTGTTTATAGAATTTCCAGCCATCCACTCTTCCATTCTCTTAGCAGCCAAGTCCACCTTACCTAGTTTGTTACAAATCAATTCCATATTAAATGAATGAGTGTCATGGACTTCATTGACATTTGATCTGGGTTGTTGGGAACGGTTAAATGTATCCATGGAGGCATGATTGATTGAATTTTCACACATTTCCTCAAATAAATCATGTGCACTATCTGCATCTTTATTGAGGAAATTTCCTTCACAAGAAGCATCCACATGATTTTTGAGTTGCTCAGTCAACCCATGATAGAAGATCTGCACGAGTTGCCATTTCAACACCTCGTGGTGTGAACACCTCTGCAATAGGTCCTGGAATCGCTCCAAGGCCACCTCGGACACTAGGTAAAGGTAGTGATTTCCCATCTCAAGGCATTGGTATGTTCGACTGGGTAGAATTTCTTCAGAAAGGCTGATTTCAACTCATTCCAAGTTGCAATTGGTCGTACTATTGTCCTGTACCAATGTGCGGCCTTATCTCTAAGAGAGTGGGGGAAGAGCTTCATGATCATTTGCTCCTCATTTATGTTTCGTGTCTTGGTGGTCTGGACCAAAGTGGTCAAGTCCTCCAAGTGCTGAAATGGATCTTCAGAGCCAAGCCCATGACAATGTTTGATCAGGCTTAACACCTGGGGCTTGATTTCTATGTCGCCGATTGGAATCTGGACGCTGGGACATTCCCCGTAATTTGAAGGATCATAAAAATCCTTCAAGGGCTGAGTGCCCTGCATTCTCTGGAACCATTCCTGCATTCTTTGCATTTGTTCCAGCTGCCTTCAGAATTCTTCCTGTGGATCTCCAGGTAGAGGAGGCTGTTGGTTGGCCATGGGATCAATTTGACCAAAATCAAATTTGCGCCTCCTAGAATGCTCTAGTGGTCCTTCCAATCAGGGATTCAATGACCGCCTTCCCAGCATAAACTAAGAGAAGGTCGGAAGGACTGGGGATAGGGACCCTGCAGCGCAACAAAATAAGGCTGTCCTTAAGTGGGGTAGCCTAAGGATCTACTAACTCCTAAAACCTGCCTTAAGATTGTAAATGATTTACTCTACTTGCATCTGCTCAATCCAACCAGTTAGAAGGAGGGACTGGGGAGAAGGTTCTTCCTTCGGCTTTCGCCTCCAGCTCCTAGTGTACCCCCTAGCCGTGGTCATTTGATGCTACTCCCTTAGCTAGACATCAGATTAATCAGTACAAGTAGGTTAATCAAAGACAATCTCAGACTAAGCCCTAAAGAGCGAATCTGTCCTTAAGGCAAACATCTACTCAATTTTATTAAGGCTTGGGATTATGGTGCTTATGGAATGTGATGGGCCCTTAAAATGGGTTGTGCCCTTAATGATTGATTGAGAATTGTGTAAGTGCTTGTACAACCAGGGTTTTCAAGCAAGATTATTTATGATGTGTGAATTTTAATGTTCAAATCTTGCTTAAGTAGCTTTTAGGGTTTAAAATTAGGCTGATTGCAATCAAGTTTCGAGGCAAACCAAGTTGTCAAACATGGGTGAAGATTGCTTTCCTTTAAAATCAGAAATAAAGTGGAGTACCTAGAATAGACCTAGATTGAAAACCTTAAGGAGGAGCTACTTGATGAGTTGATTTTAAGTAGAGTGGTGTGGCCCAAACAACTCAAACAACTGGGCACAAATGCACGACTAAGTTAGGCACACAAAGATGGTTAACCTAGAATGATTTCTACTATTTTATGTGTTACTTTAGGTGTACCGGTTCCACAGATCATAACCCAGTTGAGTAGAAACAAATCAATTAGGTTAAGTGCCTTGAATGTAGGTGCACATTGTGTGTTTGTTGAAAATTACCCCACAAGATTATCTTTTTCTTTTTTTTTTTATAAATGAGGGTGGAATGAATGTGAGTGAGAATCCAAACAACCAAACTATTCCTAGGATTTATGCAAACACCTAGGTTAATTGGAATTTGGATTTAATGTGACAAATGAAATTATGGAGGGGGGAAGAATGGGGAGCACTTACAGTTGTCTTCAGCTACACTTTACTCCAGTCTACAGCTTGATGATTCCCTGATGGAGGTCTCTACAAAACAATAGACACAAGAGAAAGCAAGTTAGAAGACAATAAAGTGTGTGAAGTGCGAAAAGAAGATCGGAAATCATTGCCTCCCTGGCAACGGTGCCAAAATGTTGAAGCTACAAGTTACTACGCTAACGTATTTAGTTTTGAAAAACGTATCAGCGTAGTTTGAAAGCAAAGAACTCGTGTTCAACAAATAAAATTTGAATCGAAATAGAAATCCCAGGTCGAACTCAGGGAGTCTACGTTGTTCTATATTTGCAATTATATTTTTTTAGAGTTTTTGTTAAAAAGTGAAGTGATGTAATTACAATGAAGCAATATTAACAATCAGAATAAACGAGAGAAAGAGAGAAAGAAAACATGCACTCAATATTTCAAAATGTTTATACAATAAAACTCGAGCAAAATTACATTAGAAAGAGAGAAATCAGCTACACTAGAAAGTAGGAAAATTCTACTCTAGAAGGCTGTAAAGAAGAATGGGAGAGAGAAGTTATCCTCCTCGACGATCGCTTGGAGAATGAGTTGGACGAGATGCTGCCTGGAAGAAGGAGGACGGAGCTGGAAGAAGGAGGTCGAGGCAAAAGGAATTAGAACGGGGCGGCACATCATCGTCATCGCGGGATCCGCTTCCGAAATGACGGTGAAAATTCGACTTTATCTCTCGAGGAGCATCTTGGGTGTGGGACAAGCTTCTCTTGAGCTTTGGAGAGGGAGAAAAGAGAAGGAAGGGATGAAAATTTCGTATGGAGGGGGTCTCCTTTTATAGTTGCAAGGAGTGAGGGCAAATTGGTCTTTACAAATGCAAGACATTAAATAATGGTCTTTAGTGATGAATAAAACCATCGCTAAAGCCCCAGTCATGGGCGATGTGTGCCACCTGCTCATCTTCCATGCTGCCCACGTCCATCAATTCTAGGTTGTTCGATCATGAGATCGAACGGCAGAGATACACCCTCACCGCACCTCTTCAAGCCGCAATGCCCACGTCTAATGCTGCATCAAGCATGAGCGTGCGATAAGGCGTGGGTGCTATTGGGTGCTCGCAGTCGATCGATCGCAATCAGATGGTCGCTATGCCCGCTCGCTCACTCACTCGCGCCTGCCTCCTGCATCTCGAATGTGTGCCTACTCTTCGCTTAAGCACTCTCACCCAATTGCACTACGCGTGTGGATGGGCGGGTGCTCGACTTAAGTGCAGGTGCATCCCAAGCGTTGGATCTTGATCCAACGGTAGGGAAACGTTGATGTGGGGGCCTTCAATGGATGCATGCGGATGGTTAGACAGCCGAGATGGTGCCATGTGGCACCATCTTGGCCATCCATCTTCTGAATGATGTAGATGGTGCAACAATTGTCAGATTGAGTCGATTTTCATGCCATTAGGTTGCGATCGTCGATCCAAATCCATCCATGAAGTTGGATTTATTGTCTGAAGTGCGGATTCACACCATTTTGGCCCTTGATCTTCTAGGGTTCCTCGATCTCTATCTGATGCTACAAATGTCTGATTCGGGCGATCTTGGAGTCATTGAACTCCAATCGTCGCCCTGATGAAATCTATACGATTGGATCTTCAATTCGAGGCCCCGATAAAAAAAATTACCCTGTCCCTGAACATAAAAGGAGACAATTAACCTCCATTTTATTCAAACTAACCTAAATGCAAGATGATGCATGCTATGCAATATTTATAGTATGCAATGCAATTCTATGCTTAAGAACATGCATAAATAGACATCTTATGTAGTGTAAACATGTTTACATCACTGCTTCATTCTCATTGCTCCTACTTCATCCTCCTTCCACTCCGTTCCCCATTATCCAAGCATTGTTGCGTCTGGCTCATCCTCCAAGCAATCATCGAGGAGGATAACTTCTCTCTCGCTTCTTTTCTCTCTTTCTAGAGTATAATTTTCATGCTTTCCAGTTGTAACAGTTTCCCCTTTCTAGTGTAATCATTTTCTGCTTTCTTAGTTGTAAAACATTATTCAAATATCAAGTGATTATTCTTTCTCTCTCTCTCTCTTATTGTTTATATTGCTTCCACTTTGATTATTTTGCCTTTTAAACAAAAATACAAAAAAATTATAACTATGGATTTTGAGATTGACGTAGCCTCCCTATGTTCAACCCGGAACTTCTTTACGGATTTTTCGGTATAAATTTTATTTGTTGAACAGACTTCTTCGCGACTTGACTTACAACAATGGGTTTTTGAATCCAACTCTAAATGCGTAGTTTTTCACCTTCAACATCGGCCTATTGGACCGCTCACAAGACCCAATTAGGCATGTCTCCCTTCAGATTAGTGTATGATTTGGCATGCCGCCTTCCTGTTGAGATAGAGCACAAGGCTTATTGGGCAGTACGGAAGTGCAATCTAGATCTAGTGAAGCTGGAATACACCATCAGTTGCAATTAAGTGAGATCGAGGAACTACACAATGATGCATTTGAGAACTCACATATCTAGAAAGAGTGGGTTAAAGCCTTCCATGTTAGGCACATTGTGTGAAAATCTTTCCACCTTGGTCAGAAAGTGGTACTCTTTAATACCAAACTCAAATTTTTCTTAGGAAAACTCAGATCAAAATGGATTGGACCATTCTTGGTAAGATGAATCTTTGGAAATGGAGCTATTGAAATCAAGAAACATAACCTTGATTCAGAACCCTTCGTTGTGAACGGTCAGCAACTCAAGCCATTCATTGAACTCATTGATACGAACAAGACTGAGGTATCTTTTGATCTCCATTCTCGTTGAGCTTACTGCGCTCGGCTGATGGTGTTAAACTCAACACTTAACGGGAGGCAACCTGTCATCTTTTTGAAAATCCTAAAACCCTTCTTGACACATCTTATACTGAACTCATATTGCACTTTAGGGTTCATTAATTAGAATAACTGACTCCACCTCTGGTACCCATACCCGAGCTTGAAATCGTTCGCAACAGTCATCCCGACCCATCCACCCACCCAACACCTGTTCCAATGAATGATCTAACCTGAATTCGAACCCACCTAATTTACAATCAGGGCATTGAGAATCATAGGCATGGGGGGGTATTAAAGTGCAAAATGTTGTGAAAATCATTTCAGAAGAAAGTGTTTCATCAAAAAAATCACATATTCCAAACAATCAAAAAAATAAAAAAATTTGAAAAAGAATAAAAATAGGAGAAGGGAGGAAATTATGAATTGATTGCATATCATTTTTGAGGAAAAAAGGGGAGGAGATAAAAATGTCAAAAAGGAGCACAATTTTAAAGGAAAAGAGATAGTCATTTGTAAAAGATTAAGGAATTGACTCAATTCTAAACCAATTCAAAAAGAAAGAAAATGAAAGACAAAAAGGGTTAAGAGACAAAAGAGATTAGTAGGAATGCTGATCTTAGGCCTCTTGGCCTGCGATCCTTGGCTTAAAAATTCAAGTATCCGCTAAGATCTTGATAGTCCTTAAGAGGTTGGGGACAATGTGAAGCTTAAGTATTAGGTCTAAGGGTTAGGGATTATTCGACCTCATTAACTAACATCTAGTTTGCGGGACTCGGTAACCTAAGCACCCTAATCCACACACAGTCTGGTTCAGTGCGCTTAAGTATCAAAATTACGCAAATGCATTAAATTTGTTCTGAAAAAAGTTACCTAGATTAGGAGTGACTGATCAATACAAGTTGATTTGGATGAGTTCCCGATGCGGAGAGGTGGGAAATTCCCCTCGAAGATGCATAATAACATATTATCTCCTCGGTGCTTGTCTCCTAGGATATCTAAATATCCTACCGGGGCCATGTAAGCACCTTGTGCTAGTTCAGATGCCATGGGCAGCATTATCATGAAATTTTAATTGCCAAGGTCTGCATTTGGCTATAGAATGCCATGGGAGGGATTATCTCAAAATCTCGAAAGCCAGTGTTCTGCAGGTTGCCATGGGCAGTGTTATCTCAAAGCATCGATTACTAAGGACCCTGTGAGTATTGATGGTGGGAACTAGGAATCCGATAAAACCTGTTGTAAAGCTAATCCGAGGCCAGAAATAAAAAGAAAAGAGCGAGAAAACTCTCCAAAAATATAGAAAAACTCCTTTGTCTCTCTCTTACAAAAACACACTGCAAATTGAACCTAGGCTAAAACATGTTACAATCATGGGTGCTTTAATTGCGGAGTTCAACGAACCTTAGGTTAGGTCCTGTGGACCTTAGAAACCTTTGCGGTGGATTGAGGCTAGAGCTGGTCAGGTCCAGATCTTGGTTGGTACTTGAGTACCTCTAGGCCTACTATCGGCATTCTGACCTAATCAACAAAAAAAAAGCACACATCAGAGTTTTGAGCATAGAAAGGCATATGGTATAGAATTAAAGGTAATTCCATGAGATTTTGCTAAGGGACTAGGAAAAGCTAGGCATGGGGATATGATGGGAATGCCATCATGAGCCATAACTTGCTCATTTTTATCTAATTATGTCAGTAAATGCTCCTACATAATTGCTAAAGAGCCTTAAGTCACTGCATAACCATTCTGAGGGAAAGACAAGAAAATAGGGTTAAAACTGTTGTTTTACCATCATATCTTGAATGCGGTGCAATCCTAGGTTTTCTCAAGGGGTAATTAAGCGTCAAATGGTCCTAAAAGTATAATAAGTGAGTTAGAATAAACAGAAAAAGGTTTGCACGTGTTTTGAGAATTAAATGCCTTTTGAAATCCTAAAAATAGACCTGCGTAATTAACTGAAGTTTTTGTCGGGATAAAATTCATAGAAAAATATTCTCTAGGGTTTGGAACCTTCAATTTGATCATTGAATCAGTCTTGACCCAAAATAGTGTCTCAGACAGACATTTACCCTAATTTGATTTTTTGCTTAAATTACCTAGTCTAACTTGGTCAAAACCTAAATCTAACTTCACCATTGAATTCCTTGGGTCAAAATTAGGTTTGTACCAAAATTTGGACCTAATCTGAGATCATCTTGACCAAGTTTGCGTTTCGATCCAATCAGACTCTTTCTATCTCATTCAGACCTTTAACTTTAGAATTTTCTTACAAATAGCCCCCCAACTTCTTTGTCTTCTTCACTAGCAGGTCCCCGTGCCATTTTTGGAAGGTGAAACCTTCACCATCAAGTTTCAAGAGAGGGTTTCTTGCTCGATTACTTGAGGCGGAGAATGGTAGGAGCTAAGGCTCCTCAAGAGTGACCTCGTCAACCAGATAGCCATCCAAAGTAATGTAAGTTTTTAACCATTAACCATTGACGATAAAGGGAGTTGCTGAAGTGGAAGGGCTTTTAATCTCCATAGCTCCATGTGGAAACACTTTAGTGATTATGTAAGGCCCATCCCAACGAGATTATAATTTCCCAGGAAAAAGCTTAAGTCTGGAATTGAAAAGATAGACTTGTTGATTGGGCTCAAAGGTCTTTCTAAGGATATACTTATCATGCAAGACCTTAGTTCTCTCTTTATAAGCTTGAGAGGTATCATAAGCATCATTCCTCTGCTCCTCAAGCTCACTTAATTCCAGAAATCATGACTTACCCGCCTTTTCTAAATTCTTGTTAACACTTCGAATAGCCCAAATTGCCCTATGTTCCAGCTCAACGGGTAAATGGCATGCTTTCCCATACAAAATCTAAAAGGGAGATGTACCCAAAGGGGTCTTATAGGTCGTTCAATATGCCCATAAAGCATCATCGAGCTTTTGGGACCAGTCTTTCCTATTAGGTCTAATGGTCTTTTCTAAAATATTTTTTATCTCCCTATTCGACACTTCAACCTGGCCACTCATTTGAGTATGGTAAGGGGTAGCGACCTTATGAGTCACTCCCAAACTCCTGATTAGCCGATTGAAGTGGTGGTTTCAGAAATGAGGTCCCCCATCACTTATAATGGTTTTGTGGCAGCCAAAACGAGATATGATATTGGCCTTCACAAATTTCAAAACCACAGAGTGGTCATTTGTGCATGTAAGAATGGCCTCTATCCATTTAGAGACATAATCAGCTACCACCAAGATATATTCATAACCATGGTACGAAGGGAAGGAGCCCATAAAGTCAATTCCCCACACATCAAAAATTTCAATAGATTGAATAGGGTGTTGAGGCATTTCATTCTTCTTCCCAATCATTCAAGTCCGTTGACATCTAATACAAGCCTTAACAAAACTATGAGAATCCTTAAATAACAAAGGCCACCAAAAATCGCACTGGAGAACCTTAAAAGTAATTTTCTTAGCGCCAAAGTGTCCCCCACAATGAAGTTCATGGCAAAAACTCAGCACACTTTATTATTCCTCTTCAGGTACACATCATCTCAATACTTGGTCTTGTCCAATTCTAAATAATTCAGGCCCTTCCCAATGAAAGTATCTCGCTTGGGAAATGAATCTCTTTCTTTTCTGCTCATCCCAAGAGCCAGGAGTTTCTCTAGTGACCAAGTAATTTACCATATAAGCATACCAAGGTGAAGTTGGTGTTATCGCCATAAGGGTTTCATCGGGAAATGTCTCACGGATATCTCCAGATAGAGAGTCATTAAGTGGAAGGCAAGACAGGTGGTCAGCCATAACATTTTCTACTCCTATCTTTTCACGTATCTCCAAGTCAAATTCTTGGAGTAGGATACACCTAATCAGACGTGGCTTAGAATCTTTCTTGGCAATGAGATGTTTCACTGCTACATGATCAGTGAAAATAACCACCTTAGACCCAAGAACATAGGACCTAAACTTCTCCAGAGCAAAAACTACAGCAAGTAATTCTTTTTTAGTGACAATGTAGTTTTGCTGCGGTTCGGTTAAAGTCTTGCTGGCATAATGCGGCAAATGAGGTCTTCCATCAACCCTTTGTCCAAGGACTGCTCCCACTACATAATCTAAAGCATCACACATTAGCTCAAATGGGAATGTCCAATCAAGAGTTCGGAGAATAGGCACAGAGATCAAGGCCTCCTTCAAAGTTTGAAAGGCCCCGGCACACTTTGAATCAAAATTGAAGGAAGATTCCTTCGTCAACAAGTCAAAAAGTGGCCTAGAAATTTTGCTGAAATTTTTAATAAACCACCTATAAAAGCCAGCATGGCCCAGAAAGGACCTAATATGTTTGACATTCGTGGGCAATGGGAGTTTGCAAATAGAATCAATCTTGGCTTTATCTACTTCCAAACCTCGCTCAGACACAACATGCCCAAGTACAATTCCTTTCTGTACCATGAAATGACTTTTCTCCTAGCTGAGGACTAAACCAATCTCCTTACATCACTTCAACACATTCTCCAGGTGTAGGAGACACTGGTCGAAAGATGAGCCATAAATGGAGAAGTCATCCATAAACACTTCAACACACTTGTCAATCATGTCGGAAAAAATGGACATCATACACTGCTGGAAGGTTGCAGGGGCATTACATAATCCAAATGGCATACGCCTGAATGCAAAACTACCGTAAGTACTCGTGAATGTCGTCTTCTCCTAGTCATCAGGGAAGACTGTAACCTTGTTGTACCCAGAATATCCATCGAGAAAGCAATAGTACTTATTCCCTGCCAATTTCTCAAGAATTTGATCAATAAAAGGCAAGGGAAGGTGATCCTTCTGGGTAGCAGTGTTTCGCTTGTGGTAATCAATACAGACCCTCCATCCAATTGAGGGTCTAGTGACAACTTGTTCAACTTGGTTATTAAATTCCACAGTAAATCCTACCTTCTTTGGCACCACATGAAGTGGACTTACCCATTTACTATCTGCAATGGGATATATGGTCCCAACGTCCAACCAGTTCAGGATTTCATTTTTAAATACCTCCCTCATATTAGGGTTCAGACGTCTCTGCATGTCCCTAAATTGCTTAATGGAATCGTCAGTATAAATGTGGTGCATGCAGAGTGCAGAGTCTATACCCTTAATATCAGCAATGCTCCACGCAATAGCTTCCTTGTGCCTAGACAAGCATTCGATCAGGGCTCCCTCCTGTGCCTCAGATAGCACAACTGAAATGATAATAGGGAGCGTATCATTGGCACCTAGGAAGACGTACTTGAGATTGTCAGGGAGGGATTTCAACTCAAGGTCGGAAGGTTGTATGGTTGAGGGTTTCATAATAGATGTCCCCATCTCAGGTAGCAGATCTACCTTGGGCAGAGATGATAGGGTAAGAGACCCAGCAGAAACACCCAGCAACTCCTCAAGTTCTAGTATATCCCCTTCACATTCCTTTAAGAGATGGGAATGCTCATTTAGCATGACATGCTGAAGGGGGTCATCACATAACATTGCAGGGGTTGCCTCTTCAATCAAGTCATCTATCACCTCAACTTGAGAACAAGCCTCAAGCCTAGTTTGTTTGTAAGCATCAAACACATTAAGCCAGATTTTCCTGTTCCTAAAGCCCATTTTCAATGCCTCAGTATTGCAATTGATTGAAGCATGCGAAGTTGCAAGCAAGGGGCGGCCCAAAATGATGGAGGGTTTGGTTGGCTTGTTGGTAGGGTCAGTGTCCAAAACTAAGAAGTCAACGGGGAAGAAGAAATCCTCCACTCTTACGAGGACATCTTATAAAATTCCCCATTGTGTCTTAAGTGATCGATCAGCAACTTAAAGGATTACTAGGCTAGGCTTCAGATTGCCTCCCCCAAGTTGTTCATACACATAGTTCAGAAGGATGTTCACGCCCTCACCCAGATCAAGTAGAGCCTCATCAATCTATAAGTCACCAATAACCACTAAGATGTACGGGGCTCCTGGAACCTTAAGTTTCGGGGGTGTGTCATGTTGAACAATTGAGCTAACAGAATCAGGCAGGACAACTTTTGATTTGACCTGTTTCCTAGATTGCTGCTTTTTTGTGCACAGGTTCTTTAAGAAGCGGGCATAAGATGGAATCTGCCTAATAGCTTCAAGCAAAGGTAGGTTAATCTGCTCTTGCTTGAAAGTTTCCATGATCTCATCCGTCTTATCTTTGGCTCCAAATGAGCCAGCAGAAGTCTACCCAGAGGTGGATAAGCACTCTGGAAAGGGCACTCTAGATCTCTTGGTGGAAGGGTTGTCATGTATAGTAAAAGGTGGAACGGGGGCAACTTCTTCCGGTGAGGTGATTTCAAGCAAAGAAGATTTGGGCAAGTCTTCTCCATTAGGGGTGAAAGTTGGGGTGGATGGTTTTTCAAGGGGTGAGACAATAGGAGCATCGAGTTTGGAAATTTCTTTCCCACTCCTCAAAATAGTCACCGCCTGAGCATGCTCCCTAAAGAAAATCCCTTTTCCTTTAGGATTCTCCTCAGCAGCACTGGGGAGCTTCCCAGTTTCCCTTTGTTTAACAGCCTCAACAAGGTGTCCTATCTGTGATTTCATCTCATGTATAGCCTTGTCATGAGATTGGATGATCGCACTTTGACTTTCTTGCATAGTTCTCAACATTGCCTTCAATTCATCCATCTCAGAGGTCTTAGGTTGGGCAAAGGTTTGAGGTTGGTTCATTTGATGGTTTTGAAAGGATTGTGGTTTATAATTCCTTGAATTTGAGACATTTCCTTGTCGGCATGAAAAGTTTGGGTGGTTCCTCCATCCCTCATTATAAGTGTTGGATAAAGGGTCATTACGAGGTCTAGGACGGAACCCTTGAGCGGCATTCAGATTCACTTGTACAAGCTCAGGGAATTTGGAGGCCAAGTGGCAGTCCACAGTGGCGTGTGTATTGCCTTGGCAAATGGAGCATTCAGAAGCTTGGAATGTGGAGGTATTAGATACGAATTGGCTCAGGCTCGACATAAGCCTTTCCATGTTTTGATTCAATAATTGAATCTGATAGGCTAAATTTTGGATGTCCCTTGCCTCATTCGCCTCCAACTTTCTTTGCATGAGAGTGGGCTCTCTATCCATGTAGGCAAAATTCAAGTGAATAGAATTCTAACTCAAAGTATCAAAAAGGTTCCAAGATTCATCCTCAATCTTAGATAGAAAGGTTCCTGCACAGGCACCATCCACAATTTGCTTATGCGAATCATTAAGTTCGATGTGGAACCTTTCAACCAGTTGCCACTTAGGCACTTGGTGATGTGGGCAGAGTCTCAATAAGTCATTAAAGCGCTCCCACGCATCATGGAAAGCTTCCCCATCCTTTTGAACAAAACTCAATTTCCCTCCAAAAGTGATTTGTTTTGCTCATGGGGAAGTACTTCTTCAAAAACTCCTTCAGGGCATCCCAAGTGTTAATATCATCAAGGGTGTGATACCAATACTTGGCTTTGTCCTTGAGGGAGAAGGGAAAGAGGGTCTGCATTTGAGCGTCATCAGTAACGCCCTAGAGCTTCACTGTGGAACAGACCTCGGTGAATTTCTCTAAATGCCTGTAAGGGTCTTCCCTAGCAGTACCATAAAAGGAGGGTAGCAAGGATATGGTACTGCTTCTGATCTCATAAGGATTGTCCCCTCTAGGTCCACGTTGTGCAGGGTCAACTTGATTGGTTGGAATGAAATATTCCTTAAGGCTCCTTTGACCAGCCATTTCTTCCCTTGGAAGGTTTCTTCTTAAGATTCTTTCAGGTTCAGGATCAAACACAAGTTGTCTCCTAAGAGAATGCCTACCAAGCATGCACTACAAACACAATTCAAAAGGACTTTTTCGATCTTTACAAATTTAGGCTTTTGACTTTAGTTTGAATTGTAGGTGACAAAGCAAGTTGCCCAGTCAATTACGCGCCTATTGTCAACCTTTGAAATGCCTAAAAAGACCTAGTTGGAGCTTAGGTGTTCATCCCTAAATCTCAAATGGTAGAGCAACTCCAAAGATGGAAGATCGAGGGATGCAAGTAGGCCTAACCCTTCCCTTGAAGCTATGCTTTCGCGGTGCTTCTCAACTACCCCTAAAAATCCGTGATAGGGTATCCCCCTTTTTGGATTTACAAAACCTTTGATCTTAAGTTTCGAACACTTCAGAATCCAATGGTAGGAGAGCTCTCGCCTAGTAGTTCCAAGACTTAGGAGTGTCTAAATGTGCGCCGTGGTGCAAGAGATATAAGTGTGCATACACTGCAAAGGATTTTGAATTTTGAATCGCACGTCACATTTGAAAATCAAGTCCTTGATTTTTAAATGTCCCTCCTTTAATTAGTACTTTTTAAAAAATTAAATGTGACCACTTTATTAGATCGCTTCAAGACAGATTATGTGGTCTAAAAATTAATCCAAATGCATTTGCATGAAAGGTAGAAATGCAAAGTTAGAAGTGCATACCTGATTCCATGATTCTTCATGCAATATGCAAGACAAAATTAGCTCTAGATGCTTCTCATTCAATCCTAAATTATTCGACCTAAGGGTAGGCAGCTTCTAGTAGGTTGCTCGTGTTTTTTTCTTTGGTACTTATGCACAAATAAAGTAAGGATAAACAACTCACAAAATAAATAAAAAACCTAGATCTAAAGAAAAGGGAACAAGCTCCCAAAAATCAACCCCAATTACTATAAGGGCAAGAAAATAGGAATAAAACTTGTGACAAAGGAGAATCCCCTATGGAAGCAGGATCCAGGCCTCCTGCGTCTTCTCTGCGTGTAGGCATCGCTCAAGTTCGATGTCTCCCAGATGTGCCTGTCACCTTCTCCTCCTCGCATAGAAAAGATAATAAATGGTCAAATCACTATTTAATGAGAAATAATAAAAAAAAATTAAGGTGAAATAATAGCGTATGTTGCCTCCCTGGCAACGGCACCATTTGATAAGTCGATTTTCACTTTCAAATAATGTGAATAAGATGATTTATCATTTTAGTAACAAAGTGGTGGAAAGCTACTTAACAAAATAATTACAATAAATATTAATAACTCACAGAAGAGCAGGTCGTGTCCACAAGGAGATAATGATGCAATAAATTCATGAATATTTTTCTCATATTCGTTCAATCAAGTGTGAAATCCATTGCCAAATCTGACATGAAATGCGACGAAAAGAAGACACACAATAACTCGAAAATGTAAGGTTATATGTGCAATTTTTCCTCTCTAAAATATTCAATAAATATGTGATAAATCTCTGTAATTTCCAATTGACATGCATTAGAGAGAATTTGTGCACATCTTAACCCAAAACCAATGTTAAAAGATGTGAATAACAAAAGCCAAGCAATTATGAGAAAAGATGAGCATGAAGTTGCAATTTCACTCAATATTTCAAATATTAAAATAAAAATGAAAGTTTGACAATGCCATTCAAATGTAAATATTAATGAAAGTAAAAACAAAGGATTCTACCTCTCTCCTCCTTGCACAGGAGAGAGAGGTTCGTTCAAGGAACTCTTCTGGGAATACGTTAGCTGGAGCGAGGGCTTCGCAATGGTGGCAACGGCAGGTTGCGAGATGGCCAGAGTCGGTCGGATGGAGCTCCGACGAAGGGTGGTTTCCGACGTCTCTTGCTGCTGGTTGCGCTTGCTGGAGGGAGTGTGGAGGCAAGTGCAGGCGCTGCAGGTGCTGAAGGTGACGTGCGCTAAGGGGGGCGGGTGCTACAGGCCGCACGCACGTGCGCAGGCTCTGGAGGTTGCATGGCTGCAGGTGCTACAGGTGCTGGTGGGGGACTGGAGGTGCAAGCGCGGGGGCGTGCAGGTGCTGAGGTGAGGGCACATGGAGGTGAAGGTGCGTGCTAACTACTGTGCGCGTGGTGGGGTGCGTGAGCAGAAGGAGGCGTGGTAGTTGAGGTGGGCACGCGTGCTTGCTGCTGTGGAGGTGTAGTGCATGCAGGTGGTCTATTGCAGAAGATGAAGTACACCGAGGGGAGGTACGCTTGGTGAAGTGCTCGATAGTGTTGAGGCACGGGGAGGAGAGGTTGCAGCTCTGTGTATTGCAGCGGGTGTGGCGAGGGTGCGTGGTACGTGAAGAAGCTAGGATCTACGCATGAAGGGGAAATGTAGACGGTCATGCAGGGACTCTTGGTGGTGTGGGCTGTCACACCACACGCCCACGGTGGTGGAGTCGCACTGCTGCGGTTGAGGCTGGTTGTGAGGAGTGGATGAGAAACAAAGTCTCTACGCAGTGAGGAAAAGGGGTGGTGGCCTCTTTCTGAATGGCAGCCCTTCCTCCTCCCTTGTAGCCACAGCTACAAAGATTTGAAATTCAAAAGGCCACCGTCGAGTCAATGCTAATGCACAGGAGGAGAAGGCGGAGATGTAGCGGTTACCTGCAAAGGAGAAGAAAGAGAAAAAAGAATAATAAAATAATTAGGATTATTTATATGTAACTCCTTAACTTATATGTTACTTAAAATAGCATATGTAATGCACCTAATTAATTAACTAATCAAATGTATGCAATCCTAGGTTAATTCTAAATGCATGAATTATGCACTTAAGCTAAAAATATGAATTAATTTATTTACATCCTAATGTATGCTATCTAAATGTTAAAATTAGCTTAATGTCTAGACACTTAAATACTTAAATAGCCCACAAATATGGGCTAATCAACCACCCAAAAATTGGCGCCACTTTTTCCCTCCAAAACCCCCTTCATCTCCACCACATATCTTCCCTTAAACCCATCTCCACCATCCACCAAACCCCCCTTCTAGAAGTCCTCATGGTGGCGCCAAAACCAAGGCATCCCTTCATGGTTGGTGCCACCTTTAAGTCGCTCTTCACCACCATAACCACCACCTTCACACCTCCCTACTTGGCACCAACTATTCTCCACCATAAGATCACCTAACCACCCCCATCATCCCATCTTAGCGATCCATTTCAAGAGTCACCTTAACCCTCTCATCCTATCCTATAAAAAGACCAACAACCACCACCTTACAACCTATCCTTGGCTAGCAAAATACCTCTTATATTCTACCTATAGCTCATGCCCAAGAGTGAATAAGAAGAAAAAGAAGATTAAGGGGACACTCTGCCCCCTTGGTGCCTTCCCCTCTTCCCTTCTCTCTTGTGCCCACGCCAGCCAAAGGAAAAGCCAGGCAAGGAAGACCTTTGGAGGAAGTCTTGAAGGTGGTCCACGCCACCTTGGAGGTGAGCTTAGAGGTGGTCCATGACACCTTGGATGAAAGCCTTGGCACACCCCCCTACTTCAGGGTTTGCCAAGGAAACTACACCTTGAAAAATTTTGCACGGAGGAGGAGCTCTTTTTGATTGCGAGAGCCGCCGCAATTGGAGCAAGAGCTTCGCCATCTTCACCATCATTTCAGAGGATTTTTGTGTTTTCATTACATGCAGTTTTAATTCTAGTAGTTTAAGCATTCTTCTACTAGATTTTTTGTAAAATAATTCCTCAATTTCATACAAGTTCCCTTCATTAGATTATTTTCGTCTTGATTACAATTTAAATTTCCGTTTTGTGCACTCAGTTCCCTCCCTCTCTAATTACCCTAGCCACTCACGTGCCTAGGGTGAGCTTAGAAGGAAGGTAGCTCTTGTCACCTAGGGTTACTATTAGGAGTAGTTTTCGTTAATTCAAAATCCTTGTTATTTCAATTATAAAGCAAAAAGATGATATATTGAAAAAACCCAAAAAGAAAGTTGAGATTTATTTTCTAAGCAAGAGGTTTGATTTCCAAGCATATTGCCTCCTTAGACAACCCTAGATACTCCCCTATCTAGGTTATAAATTTTAAAAGTGTGCGATTTCACATGTTACGTCAACTTAAAAACATGCAGTTATAAATCATGCCAAATTTCGCATCACCCATCATATGCTTTGAAGCTTGGAATGATGCGGAAGTGTGAATCCAAGGTTTTGTTGAGTCAGATTAGCCTGATTAGAGTAGGGATCCTCAAATGAAAAAGAATCAATGGAGGACATAGGAACCCTACAGGAGTGATCTGAGAAGGATGGGGCATGATTTATAGTCTGATCATTGTCTAAAACCCAATAAAGATGTGGAGGAGAATCATGTGTGACCATCTCATTGAAAGGAGAATCAAAGTAGAAATTGAGTCCAGTAGCGGGTCGAGGTTGAGAATGGGTTTGGGAAGGTTCTGTATGTGTAGAAGAGGTGTTTTCTTTCAAATTATTGACCTCAGTGTTAGAATCAAAAGATGGGTCGTAGTTGCTGAGGTCGTAAATTGGCTCAAAGTTGTTAGGAAATAATAGTTCTCCAAAATCAGGGTAAGATTCGAAATCGTCGAAGAACTTGTGTGAATCAAGTTCTAAATCTTATTCGGGAACCGAGATTCCACCACAACATGGATCAAGATATGGATAATCAGCAACCTGACTTGGGTCTAACCTAGTTTCAGATTCTGAACTCTCAAAGATGTCCCTATTAGGTTTAGGCTCAGGTTCTTGGCTTGTAGGGCAGTCCCAATCGAAACCCAACACTTCCAACTCCTCAGTTTCTATATTGTAGTTTGGCATGACTTTCAAAAAATCAATCTACGTTTCCAACTATGTTGGAGTGGTGCATTCACCAAATAAAGGCCCAGAATCATAATCTAAATTTCAAATCTGATTTTCATCACACGAGGCCTTGTAATCATCCCAAGAAGGCTCAGATCCTGATTCACCAAGGTTTTGAATTTCTAGGGCTGGCTCAAAATTGTGAACACCCATAATCGGATCCTCCCAACCCATCTCAAGATTAGGAATGTTAATTTGTTCATAATTTGAATCAGGTTCCATTTGGGTTGGGGATCCAAAACAAGCTTGATCATCAAACTTGGGATTCGGGAGATTGTGCTGGTTATTCCAAGATGTCACAAAGGTGTATTGATGCCTCTGATCGATAACACGTTTGAACATCTACTTTACCTTGTCTCTTTTTTCAAGGTCATCTTGGTGTGCTTTCCATAATGATAGCTCAAATCTACATAAGATATACTCACCATTATGCCATCTCTCAATTTCCCAATATTTTAGCATGAGAACATCCCAAGTTGCCCCATTTTCTAGTTGTGTCAAAATTAACTATGCTTGTTCTAGAATGAATGTTGTTGTGTTTGACACATTAACCTGTATATCCTCAAATAGGTCTACTAACATGTCGGGTTGCATTTTGAGTAAAAAATGGTGGAATCAAGGCATAGAATCAAACTCAATTTAGATTGAAGGTGTTCAGATCTTGAAGAGATTCCCAAGAAAATTTGTGTGTGCTATAATAGAAGGGATGAGGGACTGGATGTGAAGTTTGACCCAATCAAGGCACCCAAAGATTTTTGGATGACTAAGGCAATTTCGAGGCAGATGATACCTTTGAATTAGAAATTCGGACACCTGCGAAGTACCTGGGCAGCCAGGGAGAGCCCCGCAAAGACCCCTACACGGTAGAGCATCCCCATGGGTTACAGGGTTTCCCCCACCCGACCTTCCTTGCCACTGAGGGTCCTGGTAGACCGGAATGTACGAACTTAAGTCCTTTAGTCTACCAATTTTATGTCCTAATTTGTGCCTTGAGTTTCACTTGATTAGAAATTAATTCAACTTGTGAGCTAACTTGGAGGTTAGTTGGCCTACAATGTAGACCAACTTCACCTGGCCTGCCCTAAAGATGGCAGAATGAGATCTAGGTCAAGACCTAGAAATCACCCTGATTTGACTCCCAAGTTATTAGGTCCAAGGATTTAAGGGTTCAACTGAATTTAGAGCCTGATTTTTCTAGAGTTTTTGTTAATTAGATCTTATCAACTAAGGGCTTGGGTAGCACACAAATGTTGGTGGGTTTGTTTCCTTTTATGCAGGCAAGTGTGAACTAGCACTCCAAAACCATAAAAATTGAAACCCTAATTGGCTTTATCCTACATCTAATTAGATCTTAAAATGTTCTCCTTAGACTTCAAACAAGAAGTGCGTAGTCCAAGAAGATTAGAAATTAAGCATAGTCCCTAATAGGCACAGGAAATTTTGGGGTAGGGAATTCTAAACAAGATCATCTCCATCTTGAGTTTCACTTGATTAGAAATTAATTCAACTTGTGAGCTAACTTGGAGGTTAGTTGGCCTACAATGTAGACCAAGTTCACCTGGCCTACCCTAAAGATGGCAGAATGAGATCTAGGTCAAGACCTAGAAATCACCCTGATTTGACTCCCAAGTTATTAGGTCCAAGGATTTAAGGGTTCAACTGAATTTAGAGCCTGATTTTTCTAGAGTTTTTGTTAATTAGATCTTATCAACTAAGGGCTTGGGTAGCACACAAATGTTGGTGGGTTTGTTTCCTTTTATGCAGGCAAGTGTGAACTAGCACTCCAAAACCATAAAAATTGAAACCCTAATTGGCTTTATCCTACATCTAATTAGATCTTAAAATGTTCTCCTTAGACTTCAAACAAGAAGTGCGTAGTCCAAGAAGATTAGAAATTAAGCATAGTCCCTAATAGGCACAGGAAATTTTGGGGTAGGGAATTCTAAACAAAATCATCTCCATCTTCAATTAAATTTGAAATTTTCGCAAATCAGGAAACAATCCTTTTAAATGATGATTACTATGAAAAATAAGGCAGGTGGTTCCTAATTGATTATTTCTTCTTTTTTCTTCCCAAGATTAAGAGGCTGATTAGGGAAGAAAAGAGAAATTTCCTACCCTGGAGTGGCTATTTTGGATGGAAGATCTCCTTGTGAAGTACCTTATAAAATCATAAGAAAGCAAACAGGGCAAGTCAATGCTCAAATATAAACAAATAATATAGAGAATAGTGGTGAATTACACGTTGCTCTTCGGCAATGACGCCGAAATGTTGACAAAGAGAGATCGATGTTTATAAATGCTATGTTGTACTATAGCCGAAATCTCTTCGAAAACAAATACAATTTATTACTCGAATTTGAAGTCTGAGGTCGAACACTGGGAGCAAACAGGAACTCACACACTAATCTCAATAAATAATATAAATGAGCACAATAAATTACTCGAAAACTAATATGTAGTGTATAACATGAGTATATGAAGAGATAACAAGAATTCTAGACAAAATAATGATGATTTGGATCACCAATTATTATCCTAACACATATATAGTATTTACTGAATATAATCAAATGAAGGAACAGATAATCAGACAAGTTGAAGTGCGTTGCTACAGTGCTCCTTGCTTTTTCTTCAGATGTTCTTCGTTCCTTTGATTTCTTCCCTTTCTCTTCGTCTTATCTTTGTCTATTACTCCTCCTTCTTCTTCTTTCTTTCCTTTTTCTCTTTCTCTTCACGCACGATCCTCATTCCTTTCTTTCCTCTTTAGCCTTCTTTTTCAGGGCTTCTTCCTTCCTTCACAGCATGGCGCTTCTTGTCTTCTTCAAGCACAATGGAGAGGGCTCGAATTTTGTCTAAGTGTTAGCCAATGCATAGAAGAACAAAAACCCCCTACCCTCGTGCTCTCTCTCTCCTTCTCTCTCTTTGGGTTTCCACCTTTCTTTCACCTTCACAAGGCCATGCACAGTACCAGGTTATTAGGTATCAGGTATGAGCGCAGCTGGGTCTAGGGCTGCGAGCATGGGTCGCAGCAGAGGAGTGCTTAGGTTAGGTAGGTAGCCAGGTGCACCAGGTCCGCAGGGACAGTGTCGCGAATGAGGCACGTGTGAGGGTGCGGGGGACCTCACCCCCCAAGTGTTGAGGCAATAAGCCCTCAACACTCTTTCCTCTTATACGCTTGTAGAGACGCTGTGCTTCACGATGTGGGACTAAATACCACGGCTCTCTCTTACGTGTGTCTGCTGCTAGAGCGCTTCCTCCAATCAAGGTAGCTGCTGATGGTGCGGCTTCCAATTGAAACCTTTGATCACAACCTGGGAGGTGTCTATGATGCCTAGGATGGCTACCTGGAGCTTCAGGCGCTGAAGAAGGCTTCAAGCAAACTTGAAGCTTGCCTGCTAGTGGCGACTGGAGCTCGACACTTGAAATAAGCAAAATGGCCCCTCAACCCTATTAAAACACTTTAGGAGAGTCACTGTGGGTCGTGGAATGTGGTGGCTGTGGTCTCGTGGTAGATGGACGTGTGTGGTGGACGAACGGAGGTGGATATGGCCAGAGGGAGTGGGTCTATTCGGAGGTGAGTTTGGGTGGATGGGAAGGTGAATAGATAATGGGGTTTTGTTGGTGGAGTCGTGGTGAAGGTCATGAGGTTGTTGGCTAGGCAGATGGAGGGTTGTAGCGACGGAAGTGCCTCGCTGGAGTTTCGATCGGATGCAAAGACGATGAGAGTGACCGCATCCAGTCAAGGGTATTTTTGGCTTTTGAGGGTATAAAACTAATCTAAGGAGACTAAGGGAACTAATTACCTATTCTAAATGGATGAACGGAGTACGACGCCGACTTTGATTGGCCAGTGTCGGGGAAGTTGAATTCTACAATGGGTGGTAACAGCGATGATGACGGAGATTGGGAGGCACCCGCTGGTATGGCATGATGCAGAAGAAGCTGAGGGGGAGGAATCCACCGCTAGTATTGCGGTTGGATGATGTGAAAGATCAGGAGTCGCCGGATGTCGTTGAGTCTTTCTGCCGGATGAAGGGTCTGCCCTAGGGAGTCTTATATAGGTTGTTAGAGGGTGATTAGAGCTTGGGAAGCAAGCTTCCCAAGCTTAGAAGGTCGCCAGAGTTGGAAACCCAACTCTCTCATGCGTTCGCATGAGAGATTGGGAAAGAATTGAAGCTCAAGAATCGATTTAATTGAAAGAGAATTTCAAGAGGGATCTCCGATTCAAATTTGAGGAAGTTTCATCAATCAATCAAGGAAAAATCATTGGTTGATTGTCGCCGGAGCTTTAGGATTAGGATTTCTCTGCAGTGAGGGCTTATTTGTGAAAATGATGACAAAGTTAGGGGCCTTTTTGTAGGGATTTTGAAAGTTAAGGACATATGTGTGATCAGATGAACCAAGTTGAAAACTAGGTCAAGACAAACTCAGATTAGGTTCAAATTTTCGTAAAAACCTAATTTGGACCCCAGGAATCCAATGGTGAGGTTATATTTAGGTTCTAACCTCATTTTTCTGGGTAATTCTTTCAGAAACCCAAATTAGGGTAAATGTCAGTCTAAGACTCTATTTTGAGTCAAGATGGGTCCTAATGGTCAAATTGAAGGTACCAAACCATAGAGAATATTTTATATGAATTGTTGAGGGTTTAGGTGAATTTTATTCTGACCATAACCTCAGTTAATTAAGTAGGTTTTATTTAGGGTTTCAGAAGTCATTTAATTCTTAAAACACGCAAAAACTATTTTCTGTCTGTCTTAACCCACTTGTTAGCCTTCTAGGACCATTCTCCACTTAATTAACCCCTGAGAAAACCTGTGGTTATACTGTATTCATGATATGATGGTAACATTACAGTTTTAACCCGATTTTCTTATCTTTCTTTCAGAATGATTATACAATGAATTACAGTCCGCTAGTGGTTATGTAAGAGCATTTAATCACCTAATCAAGTCAAATTAAGCTAGTAATGACTCATGATGGTGTTTCCATCACAAGTGATGAATGCTCCTGCATATTTGCCTGAGTGTCATAACTTCATGCATATTCATTCTGAGAGTACATTAAATCAGGCTTAATGCTGCAGTTTTAACATCACATCATGAAAGCAGAGCAACCGCTAAGTTTGCTAGGGGTTAATCTATGGTCAAATAAGCATTAAGTCTAATGAGTGGGTCCACACAGACAGAACAGGGTTTCACGCATTTTGAGAAATAATTCAACCCTAATTTCTGACCCACTTAAATTTCAGTGGTTCTAGTCAGGATAAAATTCATCTAAATTTCCTAAAATTTGTAGAAAAATATTCCTTTAGGTTAGGTACCCTTGAACTTACCATTGAAACCTATTATGACCTTGAATAGAGTTTCAGACGGAATTCTACCCTAAATTGGGATTTTACACAAATTGCCTGATCAAACTTAGTGAAAACTGAAAGACAACTACACCATCAGATTCCTTGGGTCCATATTATGTTTGTACCAAAATTTGGGCTTAATCAGACTCTATCTTAACCTGTTTGAAATTTAGTCCCTGGGATCTCTATTCCTCACATCTAGGCCCTTAACTTTCGAATTAATTACAAATAGCCCCGCAACTTTGTTGTCTTATTCACAAAGGGGTTCCTGACGCCATGGCAGGCGTGAACCCAAAAGCACCGACCTTCAATCAAGGATACCTCCATAATTTCTCGACTAATCTCATCCAAAATTAGAAGCAATGATCTTGAGGAAGTCCCCAATCACCTAAACCACATCTGGGACCTCGATTAGATCCATAAAGCTCATGCAAACTCCTCAAGATCAGGGATCTTCTTCCCAAAATTTTTGAGCTCCTCAAGCCTGTTTCCTTGCCTAGAGCTTGCTGAGGAGCTCTATATAAGCTCTAGTATCTTCCACCATCCAGAACTAGCTCAGATTGGCCTCATTTCTTCATCAAGTTTCCTTCTTAGGCCACCTCCACCGCAGCTTCGGAGACCCTTCTTCCTCCGACCTCTTTTCTTGCTGCCACATACTATAAGCAGTGGGACCATCTTCCTTACCTTCCTCCGCTCCTCGCCAGCCACAGCAGGAGTGCCCAGACCTTCTTCATCATCGCCACTCCATCACTAGAGAGTTCACCTTCCCTGGCGCTGGCCAATCACAGTCGATGCCACTCCTAAACTCCATCTATTAGTTAGGTCTCTCTTTTCCTCTCTCCTTCCTGAATCTGCCTAGCTCCTTCCATTCCTTTTTTGACCTCCAACACGCCCGCACCTACTCCATCTTTTTTCGCTCTGGTTGAATTCTAGCAAGGTCCCCCCTACACCATAAGCCATGAAACAACCCGCTACATCCTCCACAACCTATGCTACGCCTCCATGACCAAAACCCCTCATCTTATTCTACCGATTACCCACTTCAAAGCTTCATCGAACAAAACCACCTACGCGCCACCTCCTTGACTTCGCTAGGCTTCTACACGCCTCAAATCGCTATGCAACCCCTACCATCACCTTCGCCGACCTTCAATGAAGCTCAGGAGCATTTTAATTGTCGCTTTCAAGCTTGTATTTGTGACTTGCAGGTCTCATCATCGTCACCGTCACTGCAATCCTCTTCAACTCCGTTAACATTACTCCGACCTACCTCAACCCTGCTACAATGCCCAAACACTACGGATTAGTTTCAAGAGTCTCCACAGGCCACCAATGCTACTGCCAGAGCTCTCATCATCACCAATTCGAGCTCCATGCAATTGCTGCTATGTGTGAAGGAAGGTAAGGATAATAGTCCCAGCTTGCAAGTTGACAACCTCATGTAGATGTACAAGTCAATTTTGTGTTGGTAGCTGTTTGCCCAACCACACCGGGGGTTGGGTCCTGAGTTTATGCGCCTCCTCGCACCTTCACACCTCGCCTGTGCACATGCAAGTGGGTTTGGCCAAATCTTAGGATTCGATTACCTAATGCCTTACCCCAACCTATACCCAGGTCTGATAGAGAAGAGGAGAGTTCTGTGAAGAGGAGGGGGGAGTGTTTTGCTCTGAGGAAGTTGGCCTCGTGCTGAAGAAGAGGCTCACACTTAACCTCTGAAGAGAGAAAAACCTGTACTTGAAGGCTTGAGAAAAGAAGTAGACTTGAAGAAGAAAGGCGCTTGAAGAGAGCCTTGTGCTCTACTGAGGTTCTGTGCTCCTGTTAAGGCATCTGACACATATGTGTTGGATGGGCTATTTAGAATATTAAAGTGTCTCATTGTAGTAAAGTCTCCTAAATCGCTCAATCAACAAATAAAATTTATAACTCGAATATAAGTCCGAGGTCAAATGCAGGGAGCAAATGTTACATTCACGTACTAATCTCAATCATAATACAAATGATCATAATAAGTAAGATAATAATGATACAAAAGGAAGAATAATTACTCAAGAATTGATCATCAATGTATAATGTGAGTTTAACATAGCAAAAACAATAGAAATAATCCTAAAAAGTGGTGATTTAAATCACCTTTTAGATCCACATTTAAGCAAGTATCTTAACCACAGTACTTAAATTATTGAATAGTAATTCAAATAATGCCACAGTCAGTCGCCAAGTATTTAGATGCTATAGTGCAAAGGCACTGTTCATCTTCTTCAACTCTTCTCTTCCTTCTTTCTTCTTCTTCCTACCTTCAGCATGCATATGCTTTCTTTCCTTTCTTCTAAAGCTTTCTTCTCTCTTCACACACAAGGGCTACACACCCTTTGATTTTGGCTAAGTGTTGCATAGGGACACTTCCTTTAGAGAGCAAAAACCCCCCTCCCTTATGCTCTCTTTTTCTCTTTTCTCTTATTTCTCTCACAAATGGTAGAGTAATTGGATCACTCATACCCAGGTCCAGGCTTACCGGCAATGGTGATTAGCGAGGAGTGTATAGGTTAGGCTGGGCTGGGTCAGGTTGGGTTGAGTAAGCATGAGAGGGTGAGCAGGGACCTCACCCCCAGTGTCTTAAGGCAAAGAGTCGGTATCACAAAATTAATTTATGGGCTGTCATGCATGCCTTTGTTTTCACGATGTGGGACTATAAGTCCGCTCCTTCTCTTGTGTGCCGGCAGGTGAAGGTCTTTAGCAATTGAAGCAACAGCAGTTGGTTTGGTGCCCAATTGACTACTTAGGCATGATCCTGGAGCGAGTCCACAGGTCCTGGAGGATGCACATGAGGCATTCGTCGCTAGAACATGAAGAACGGGGCCAGAGATGAGCAATAGTGGTGGAGCTCCGGCGATAACCTGAAATACATCAACACGGCCTCTCAGCCACATTAAGCAACCTCCTAAGCATCGCTAGAGGTCGTGGAGTGCAGTGGTGGTGCTTTGATGGCGTGGGAGGGCTTGAAGTGGTTGTACGAGGTTGGGAATGGAGGCGGGAAGGTGGGTTGTTTAGCAGAGGTTTTGGGCATGTGAATAGGTGAAATAGGAGAGGAATTTTGGTCTTGATGTGATGGCGGAGGTTTTGGAAGTGGAGTGGAGTGGTTTGGTGGTCTGTGGTGGTGGCACGGGCTCGCCGGAGCCCTTACTGGAGTTGGAGACGACGGAGGGGGAGAGTGTGAACGGCAGTCAAATTGAGGTATTAAGGAGTGGAAAAGGGAGTAGAGGGGAAGAGGGAGCGTTAGGATCTAACTAAGGGACGAAGAGGAAGGAGAACCATGCCTGCTTTGATTGATCGACACCGAAGGGGATGAACTCTCTAGTAAGGTGAATGGCGGTGAGGAGAGGGGAAGATGGTGCCCGTTGTGACCGACAAGGCGAAGAGGAAGATGGTGAGGATGATGGATGAGCCAATTTGGCCGTTGGTAGTCCCTAAGAAGATGGGGAAGAAGAGCTACCAGAGCTAGGTCGGAGAAGGCTGGGGATAGGGATTTGAAGAGGTTTTTGGCCTAAAACCTAGCTAAAGAGTTGAGGTTTGCATCGTAGGTCCATTTATAGGCCATGGGGAGGCTTTTCAATCTTGGAAACCAAGCTTGTAACCCCATGTTTTTCATGCAAGTAGGACATGTGAACCTTCAAATGGTTCACATGAGGAATTAGGGGCGATTTAGGATTCATGGAAGGTCTCATTTGGAAGGGAATTCCTCAAGGAATCTCCCTTTCAATTTTGGGAGAGTTTGATTGAGAATCGAGGAAGAAATCCTCACTCAAAACTCGACGATGAAGGTATGACCTTCCAAAAATGACGTGAGGACCTTTTTACAAAGAATGATGATAAAGTTTGGGACCTAATTGGAATTAATTCAAAAGTTAGGGGCTTCTATGTAGGAAAAAGAGTCAGATAGGATTGAAATGCAAACTAAGTCAAGATGATCTCTGATTGGGCCAAACATTTGGTACAAACCTAATTTTGACCAATGGAATTTGATGGTGATGTCAAATTTACGTTTTGACCAAGTTTGGCTGGGTAAATTGCGTAGACACCCAAATTAGGGTAATTGTCTATCTGAGACTATTTTAGGTCAAATTGGGTTCCAATGGTCAAATCAAGGATGCCAAACCCTAGAGAATATTTTATATGATTTTTAGAAGTTCTAGGTGAATTTTATCCTGACCATAACCTTAGTGAATTAAGATGGCCTATTTTTACGGTTTCTGATGTCCTTTAATTCTCATAACACGTGAAAACCTATTTCTGTCTTCACGGACCCTCTTGTTTGACTTTAATGTATATTTGTCCTTTAATAAACCCTTGAGAAAAATCATGGTTGCTCTACATTCATGATATGATGGTAAAATTGCATTTTAACCTTAGTTTCATGTTAAACTCTTAGAAAGGATGTGCAGTGAATTACGGTCCTTTGGCAGTTATGTAGGAGTATTTATTAATAGAATATGAATAAATAATGCTAGATATGGCTGATGATGACGTTATCATTGATCATCTCTTTGGCAAGCCAATTTTTTCTCTCCGAGACCCAAATCTAGGGGCTCGGAAACTATGTTATTGTAGCCTTAATGTTAGTTATTTTTGATTGAGGACTTCGCCTAGATGAAGGTACTAAACTCAACATGTGTAAAGAATATTTTGAGTTGACCAGAATCTCACAGAAACCAAGTGCTATTCTTCCATTTCTACTTTTATGCATGCTTTCATTTTAATAATGAGGACATTGCATTAGCTATGCATGGGGGGGTGGATATCTTATGAAATAATTTTTTTGTTAGCCATAACAGTAATTTCCTATTATTTATTTAAAAAAAAAAGTAGGAGAAGAGAACTTACGTATTAGGAGTTGCAAACTTTAGGAATTGATACTTTGAGACCTGAATACTTAGACTTTTCAGGTCTTAATTAGCTCGGGTGTCAACTCGAATGTGGAATTAGTCTCAAGTCCTTGCCAAGTAATTTTATTTTAATTTGGCTAATAAATTAGGGTGATAAATACATGACTTATTAGCCCACCCTCTGATTTAAGGAGACTATATGTCTAAGCATCTACACACTATTTGCACTAACTCACTTTTTGACAGTTTCTTCAGAAATTGGGTAGCTAATGAACTTTTTAGGGTAGTATGGCTGACAAGTTGTCGTGGGTAAAAGCCCATTGGTCGGTTGTCCAGAGCCCAGCTACATGACCATACTCATTCTACTATTTTCAGGTAAATCTTAGATCAGGGAAGCTACCTACTTAGAAAACAAAAATGATGCTCAAAAGTAAAATAAAAAAGTAAAAGAAAAAGAAAAAGGTGAAAATAAAAAAAATAATAAAATAAAATAGAACCACACTTCACTGCATGAGTATGGCTGGCAAGTTGCCGTGGGAAACAGCCCATTGGCTGGTTGTCCAGCGCCCAGCTCACAAAAATACATAATAATTTCTAAAATACTTAAGGAAGAAGTAGGGAAGTAGAATAAACTAGGGAGATATACACTAGGTTCACCCTTGTGTTGACCCCATAAAAGAATAAAATAGGGAAAAAGCCACCGTTCGAAAAGATAAACCATTAAGCAGAAACTTTTAAGGTCACTTAGGGTTGTACAAACCTGAAGTTCGTTTTACTGGCCGCCTAGTGAGTCTTTCACTCTTCTCACAAAATGCTTAGCACTTAGAGTCCTTTTTGAGTCTTAGATGGTTTGGGTAGCCGTAAAAAGTTATCTCGAAACTCTTAAACTAAAAAATAAAAATCCAAAATAATTAGAAAAAAAGAAAAAGAAAAAAAAATGTATCTTCTGTTTTTACAAATAAGGCTAGGGCTTGGGCAGTCTGCATTCTGGTAGACACCCAGGCACTGTCAACTTTTTGTAACTAGGTCTTGGGGTTGAAATTTTCTAAAGCAATCAACAAATCTTGATTAAGTAATCAAATCCTGATTCTATTTTTATACATATAGTTTAATTTTCCTTGGGACTAACAAAAGATAGGCATGAGGGTATGATGTAGACACAACTATTGAGGATAAAATGCCTATTCATGCATGTTCCTAGGCTTAGATTTGCATTTCATGCTATAAATATTGCATAGCATGCATCATCCTACATTTAGAGTAGTTGTGTATATTTTAGGTTAATTACGTCCTTTTTATGGCCAAGAGGGAAGGAGATTTATTTCGAGGTCTCGGATTGATGATCTGAATGTACAGATCTGATCAGGATGATGATCGAAGTCCAATGCTTCCAATATCTTCCTAATCAAAATCCCGTATCACCTTATGCGATCCGAGGAAGATCAATGGCCAGGGGGCAATGCGACATCCTTACGGGCTTTGGATGAAAAATCCAATTGTATGGATGTATTCGAAGTGACAATCATAGTCCAGCAACATGGAAATTATCTCGATCCAAGCTCCGTGTCACCCTCTACAACATAAAGAAGATGAATGACTAAGATGGTGCCATGTGGCTTCATCTAGACTGCCCAACACCGGCTAGCCAAAGCTGCTCCTCCTCAAAGGTATCTCCCCTCATGAGATCTAGGCCATTTGATGCCCATCCAATGGCTCTTGTGAAGCCACGTTACCCGCCCTTCTTGAAGAGAGCTTCCATTGAGCAATCTTAACCATTGGATGAAAATCCAACGGCTAGGAACGCTTGACCACCAGCTATTGTTAATTCAAAGCTGTAACATCTTTGATGTGTGGCGTAGCGGTCTTGAGAGGAGCTCGCACAGCCATGGCGTCGGTTCAACTCTTCCAAGCTCCTCTAAATGGCTGCAAAAGAGGAGCACCTCAATTTTGATCGCCTGATCATGCACGAGCGGTAGAGATGAGGCTATGTGGGTGCACAGATGATCACTGATGCAGTACGCAGCCATTGACGCACTGCTAGATGCACCATCTTAGTCTCCATCAAGAGGTGCGATCTTCGCACCATCTAAGCCATCCACTTCTGACCCAACGGTGACGACACTTCCAACCTTAGCGATAGTAGAGGGCGAGCATATGCATGGTTGGCGTAGATCTTTAGCGACAGCTTGGGCTAGCCATTAGTGATGCTTGCAGCTATCACTAATTGCCTGTATATGCGAGGACAGTTGCGGCCATGAGCAATGGGGGTGCAATCTTCAGCGACAGTTGTAGGGGTTTCTAGTGATGCTTGCAACTATCACTACAGCACTCTACACAAATTTCCTCCTCTTCCCTCTACTATAAAAGGAACCCTACAGCTCCATTCTTTACTATCTCTACCTACTCTACTCGCGCATACTCTTAAGCTCTAGTAGCTTGCCAAAGCTCCATTAGAGCTTATTCCCAAGCTCCAAAGGCCTCCTATTAGTGTAATGCTCCTATATCCCCACCAAATATTCATCCTCCATCCCACCATCTTCATAAGAAGCCTTGTAGCTGTCCTCCCACCTCCATTCTGGTAGATCATCTCCAACTCCTCATCCCCATTCCAAAGAGTTAGTGAAGCATTCCTCTACCTGGCATCCTCCTGCATCTCACCTCAGTCATCCAGCACCTCACCCCCTTCAACCAAGCTGCCACCACTAGCTGTCGTCTCGCCAAAAGGCCGACTTGGGAGATTTCTTCTCACCTCTATCTGTTTCATGTATTAGCATATTGTAATAGACGTTTTAATGCCATTGTGAAATATCATATTTGTTCTCCACTTTGTGAAGTTATCTCCCTTGTCTTTTTATTTCGAAAACACCAAAAAATTAACAAAACCCTAAAACGCCAAAAAGAAATAAAATGGAGCACGAATTTCAACAAAGGTAAACATCACCTCCCTGTGTTTGACCTAGGACTCCCTTGGAGTTTTGGTTATAAATTGTATTTGATAACGCGTTTTGCCAGCTACGACAATGGGTTCTTGAAACCTTGATTTGTCTTTGCCAAAACCTATTCTTCATTCGACGTGACTTGATGCCTCTACAGCTGATTCTTGTGTGCAAAATCTTCGACATCTGGGGATTGACTTTGTGGGCCCCTTCCCAAATTCAATGATTTCAAATACATTCTCCTTGCCATGGACTACATGTTCAAATGGATCGAACCCATCCCAACCCGAACCAATGATCATAAAGTTGTGATTAAATTCATTCATCAACACATTTTCTCTCAGTTAGGTATTCCACTAGCTATCATCTCTGATGGAGGGACCCACTTCGCGAATGTGCACTTCCAGTCCTTGATGAGAAAGTACAGGGTGTCGTATCATATCTCGACTCCATATCAACCTAGAATAATGGATTGGATGAATTGTCAAATTGGGAGATCAAGAAGATCCTTCAGGTCACTATTTGGCCTAACAGTAAGGATTGGTCTTCCCGCCTCCTGGAAGCCTTGTTGGCCTATAGGACTGCCCATAAGAACTAGTTAGGCATGTCTCCCTTCAGACTCATGTACGGGAAGGCATGTCACCTCCCCATAGAAATGGAGCATATAGCCTATTGGGTAGTACGGAAGTGCAATCCAGATCTTTTGAAGGCTAGAATCCACCGCCGGTTGCAATTAAGCGAGATCGAGGAACTATGCAATGACACATAAAACAACTTGCGAATCTACAAAGAGCGGGTGGAAGCCTTTCATGAAAAGCACATCTCACATAAATCCTTCCATCCTGGTCAGAAGGTGTTACACTTTGATGCCAAACTCAAGCTCTTCCTAGGCAAACTTAGATCTAAATGGTTTGGACCATTTTTGGTGAGACGAGTGTTCGGAAATGGAGCTGTCTAAATTAGTGAACTCAGCCATGAATCTAAACCTTTTGTTGTGAATGATCAGAGACTCAAATCATTCTTCGAACTCATTGACACGAGTTTGGCTATCGTATCTTTTGATCTCCATTCTCCTTGAGCTTCATTACACCCAGCTGATGCCGTTAAACTTAGCGCTTAACGGGAGGCAACCCGTCATCTTTGAAAAACCTGAAACCTTCCTGACATATCCTTTTGTTGAATTCATATTACACTTTAGGGTTTGTCCATTAGAACAACCGAGTCCACCTTTGATACTTGTATCAGAGCTACAAATTGTCCGCAACAGTCATTCCGACCCGTTCACCACCCACCTATTCTAATGTGTGATCTGAATTGAACTCTAACCCACTTAATTAACAATGAGGACATTGCAAATAGTAGGTATGGGGGGGTATTAAAGTGCAAAATGCTGTGAAATTAATGCATGGAAGGGTTTCATCTTAAAAAGAAAAAATAGGAGAAAAGAGGAAAGGAGAGGTCATTTTGAACTGAAAAAAAAAGAGGAGAAGAAGAAAAGAAATGAAAAAGAGAAAAAAGGAACACACAAAAAGAGAAAAAATGAATTAGCCCCTTAAAACTAAGTATGGAACTTACCTAACTTCTAGATTGGATTGGATGATCAATTATGACCTAGAAGGCTAAAAACTAAGGAGATTAGTGACGAGTACCGCTATTTTAAGGTCTAAACACTCAAGTATTTGTTATGATTCGGATTAATCCTCAAAAGGATGAGGAAAGCATGAGGCTGATGTAGTATGTCTAAGGCTTAGGGATTATTCAGCCTCATTACTTGCCCTTTGTTTTGCGGGACTTGGTAACTTAACCACCCAAAAATCACACCCTAAGTCTGCTTCAGTGCACTTAATAAAGAAAAACCTGCCAAAAGTGTTCTATTCTAAAAAACCATCTCGAAGATCTAGTCTAGGAGCGGCTCGATAACACAAGTTGATTGGACGAGTTCCCAGCGTGGAGAGGTGGGAAATTCTCCTTGGAGATGCGTAATAACATACAGTCTCCTTGGTGCTTATCTCCTAGGATATCTAAATATCCTACTGAGGGCATGTAACCATCTTATTCTGGTTCAGGTGCCATGGGCGGGATTACCTCGAAATGTCGATTGCTAGGGCCTGAATTTATCTACAGAATACCTTGGGCGGCACTATCCCGAAGTGTCGAAAGCTAGGGTTTTAGGGGTTGCCATAGGCGATACTATCCTGAAGTGTCGATGGCCACGGTTCTAGGCATTGCCATGGGTGGTGCTATCTCGAAGCATCAAAAGCCATGGACCCTTCGAGGATTGATGGTAGGGACAAGGCATTTGATACAGACCGTGTTTAGGGCTAATTTGAAGCTGGATTTAGGGCAAAATAAAGACAAAGGAAAGAAAACTCTCGAAATGAAAATCCTTCTCTATCTCTTTCTTACAAAAACGCGTTGGCAAACTAATCCTGGACATGTTACATCTATGCACGGGTGCTTTAACCGCTGGGGTCAACAAACCTCTAGGTAGTTTTTGTGAGCCTTAGAAACTTTCACGACAAACCTAGGTTGAAGCTGGTCAAGTTTGGATCTTGGCTGGTACTTGAGTACCTCTAGGCTTATTGTTGGCATTCTAATCTGATTTCTAGAGATGTATCTTAATAAGGCTCGTTGACGATTACATCCAAACTAGAGGCCTAGTTTAATCCATGTAAAGTTTTCCTAAGGGACCAGCAAAATCTAGGCATGGGGGTATGATGGGAACACCATCATAGGCCCTAACTGGCCTCTTTTAGTCAGGATTAAAAGATAAATGCTCCTACAGAACCCTCTGAGGGTCATAGCTCCACTTAAGGATGTTTTAAGAAGAGAATAGGAAACTAGGGTTAATTCTATAATTTTAATAGCATATCATGAACACAGAATAACCAAGGGATTTGATAGGGGTAAAATAAAGGTTAAATGAGCATTAAAGTCTAGTAAGTGGGTCCATGCAGACAGGAACGGGTTTTCGCACATTTCAAGAATTAATAGTAACCCAAAATCATAATTTCAGACCCACTTAAATTTCTGAGTTTCTGGTCAGGATAAAATTTATCTAGACCTTTTAAAATTCATAGAAAAATATTCCTTGAGGTTTGGTACCCTTGATTTGATCTTTGGTTCCATTTTGACCATAAATAGAGCCACAAATACAATTTTGCCCTAATTTGGGTTTTTGCACAAATTGCCTAGTTAACTTGGTCAAATTGAAATCTAACTTCACCATTAAATTCCTTGGGTACAAATTAGGTTTGTACAAAAATATGGGCCCAATCAAAGTTCATCTTGACCTAATTTGCATTTTAGTCCATTTAAACTCTATTTCTCACAGTTAAGCCCCTAACTTTCGTAATCCAAGCATTTTTCCCACCAACTTCTCATCATTTTCTTCAAATGGGTCCCTGCCACCATGGCAGGTGTGTATCCACAGATCCAAGCATTCAATCAAGGATTCCACCCTGATTGCTCAACCAATCCCTCCCAAAATTGGAAGGGATGATCTCAAGGAAGCCCTTAATCACTTAAACCTATTGTTGGACTCCAAATAGCCTCAACAAGCTCGTACGAATCCATGGATTTCAGGGATCTTTTTTCCTAAAAATCCAAGCTTCTTTAGATTGTTTCGAAGCTTGGAAGCTTGCTTGAACTCTATAAAAGCCTCCCGAATGCATAACCGAACTCCTTAGCGAGTTTTAGGCCCAAAAATCCCTCTTCTCCTCTACCTCCGACCGGTTCCAACTCTGCTCCAGTGGCCTCCTCCCCCCAGTCTCCTCGCCTATTGCTACATACTATAGGTAGCAGGTCCGTCTTCCCCATCTTCGTCTGCACCTCGCCATACTTGCGAGGGGCTTCTCCCTTCAAGCATCGCCATCCTCTCTCCCGAAGCTACCATCGTCTTCGGCACCAGCCAATCATAGTCGGTGCCATCTCCGCATCCCCTTCATCAACAACCTCCTTCACTCAACTCTGAAACTCCCATTAACTTGATTCACACACCCAACGCCTGCTTTAGTCACCCTTATGCTGTGCCACCATCCTCTCCCTTGTCTCTGATGTACCTTCGGTGACCTTGCAAATCTGCCACACTGCACCAGTCCACTCCACACCAGTCTCAAAACTTCCATCGTGTCCTCACAACCAAAACCCCTCAAGTAATTGAAGGGATTGGCCTGTCACGCACCCCACCTGACTAATGCCCCTTGGCACCACCTTCTCAAGGTTGTTAGAGCTCTACACTCACTCGCACACAATGCAGCACCCACCAACACACTTGCCATCCCATAGAGAGCCTCCTAAGTGTATTTGACATGGCCACGAGGTCGTTTTCTACTTTTCATGCCTTCATCGGACAACCGCCTCTTCAAAAGGAAAATTGAGGTTTAAAAAGTACATTATAGTATAGCCGAAATCGCTTTGAAAATAAATAATATTTATTACTCGAATTTTAAGTCTGAGGTCGAACATTGGCAGCAATATGGCAATTTAAAACTCAAGATCACAATTTAAATCAAAAATATAAAAGATTTCAACAATAATAATGTCAAGTATGAATGTGCAAAAGGAATGGAGTAAAATGGTGATTTAAAGCACCAATTACTCCTCACAAATAGCAACAAAATCAAAGCCTCGAATATATGTAATCAGATGTATCAAATGGCTTAAATTGCCTAGTGCTCCAGTGCTGCTCAGAGACTCAAGGGACTGTCTTCTTCTTCTTTCTTTCTTTCTTTCTCTCTATGCTCTACTTCTCCTACCTTGTCTTCTCTTTTTCCTTTTGTTCTTCTTCTTCTATTTTCCTTCTTTTTCTCTTCCTGTGCGGCTCCCCTTCCTTCTCCTCTTCTTCTTGCCTTCCTGCCCTTCTTCTCATTTTTCCTTCTTCACATAGAGAGGGAAGGTTCTTCAAGTAGCTAAGTGTCAGTTGTTACTCTCTATAGCAAAACCCCCTGCCCCCATGCACTCTCTACATTTCTCTCTCTGGGTCATGCTCTCCTAGAGCCTCCAATAGTATCGGGTTATCGGGTTTCGGACCTAGAGCACACTCGGATCCAGGGATGCAGGTGTGATCGTAGCTGAGGAGTGGAATCAGGTTAGGTGGGTTAGGTCTGTGCAAGGCCCACGGGAGATGGGTCACAGGCAAGGCGTAGGTGAGCAGGTGAATAAGGGACCTCACCCCCCAAATGTCTAAGGCGATAAGCCACAGATGCTTTTTCAATTTATGCGGCCTCAGTCACCCTTCAGCTTTCGAGGAGGGACTAAAGTCGCACCTTCCATTTGTGCGTCCACAGCAACACAAGCTCCTCCTCGATTGGGCCAATTGCTGAGGGTGTAACTTCCAACTGAGGCCTAGGGATGAGACCTGAAGCCAATCTACATCACCTGGAGGTGGCAACTGGAGCTGTAGGTGCCTAATGAAGCTTCAAGCTTCCTTCGAAGCTTTGCGTTAATGGCAGTGATGGCTGGAGACGTAAACCTCAAGAAAGGGGCCACTCGATAGTGTTAGATAGCTCAGTAGGTTCACCGTGGAGTGGCTAGTGCGGTGGTGGGTGCAGCGTGTGGTGAGAGTGAGGGTGGAGGCCTAACGGTTATGGAAACAGCCGTGCGAAGGTGGATTGTCTGGGGGTGCATTTGGGTGAGTCGTGGAGCAAAATAGGAGAGGACTTTTGTTTTTGGTGGAATGACGAAGGTTATGGGGTGGTTGGCAAGGTAGATGGAGGAGTGTAGCGACAGATATGCCTCGCTAGAGGAGTGGTCAGAGACGGAGAAGATGGAGGTGAGTGGCGGCAGTTAGTGGTTGTATGCCTATGAGGGTAGGAAAATGAAATAGAAAGAGAGAGGGAGAAAAATAAGGGCTTAGCGAGAGTAGGGAGGTAGAGTGCTCCAGTGTTAGTCGATCGGAGCTAGAGAGGGAAGATGGTGTGGCGAGGCAGCAATGTCGACTGAGGTAGACGCACAACCTCTCGTTGGCAGGAGAGGTTCACGAAGATGAGGGGAGGATAGTCGACTATCCAATTTGATAGTTGGACAGCCTAAGGAGGAGAGCATAGAGGGGTCACCGAAGCTAAGTCTGAAGGTGGCTGAAGATGGAGTAGAGGAGGGTTGCTTAAGCCAAAACTTGCTGAAATGCACAATCGTGCCTTGGGGATTTTTTTATAGACCATAGGAAGCCCTTCCAAGCTTGGAAAGAAGTTTTCAAGCTTGGAAGGTAGTTGCGACAAATGATACTCGAACCTTTGAAAGGTTCGCATGGCCTTTCGGAAAGGACTTAGAGTCTAAGGAATGGCTCAAATGGAAGGAAACATCCCAAGGAATCCTTGTATCAATTTTAAGAGGGATTGATTGAGAATATCTTCCTTTAATTATTTTTGTTTCCAATGAGGACATTGTTTGAACTAGGCATGGGGGAGAGGACCTGAGGCATCTATTTATAGCATGTCTACATTTTGCATTCATTCATGCATATTGCATTAAAAATAAAAATTAAAAAAAAAATTGATCCTAATTAGCTGGGCTCTACATTCTTAAGCAAATCGGAACTCTAGGTTAGACTAAGTTGATTCTAGGGTCGAACTTTAGAAGCTATGTGAGCTACTAGCTTTAGACCTTTAAGGTCCTTTGTGAACTTAAAAACATAAGTAGGAGTTAAGTTGTGGACCATTCCTCAAGAGGTTGAGGAAGGAAAGCTAGGGATTGAGTTAAAAGCTGGGGTAGTACCTGGAGTCTTGCGCTACCTTTTGGTTTATGGGTCCTTGCAACCCAAGCATCCAAATTTCACACACTTGGTCTTGTGTAAGTGATCACCTTAATTCCTTTCTTAAAAGAAATTTGGGTCTCTTAGTTTTGACTTAGGAAAGGCTTGAAAACACAATTTGATTGGAAGAGTTCCTGCAATAGGAGAGGTTGAGTATATACTCACCTTGATGATGCAATGATAACATGTTACCTCCTTAGTGCTTGTCTCTTAGGATATCCATCCTACTGGGGAATGTAAGCGCATTGTGTGGTTCAGGTACCTTGCGCGGCCCTATCTCGAAGTGCCAATTGCCACAGGCCTGAATTCGCTTAAGAAATCCATGGCCAATACTATCTCGAAGTGTCAGTTTCCAGGAGTTCTTCGGGTCGCTATGGGCGGTGCTATCTCGAAGCATCGAAAGCCTGGAACCCTTCGAGGTACGGTGATGGGGACAATGAATCCAACATAGACCGTGTTGATAGCTGATCCAAGGTTAGACTTAGAGGAATAAAAAATATATATATATACATATATATAATGCTTTTTCCTTTCTAGGTTGGTAATCATACCAACATCAAATAACTCAGACCAATGCACATGCACGGATGCTTTAATCTCAGGGATCAATAAACCTTAGGGTAGAGTCAGAAATTAGGGAAACTTGTGCCTGTAGGGAAAAAATGAGAGAGAGAGGGTGAGAGAGTGATTGGTGTCAGGTGAAAGGCGGTGGTGTGGCGGAGCCATCTAGGGCTGGAGAAGGAGGCGAGTGGAGGATGTGGAGATCGAGGGCTTGGAGGAGAAGGGAGCGGGTCTGGCAAGAGGGGTTTCGTAAGACGTCTGAAAATGTTCCAAGAAGACCCTGGAGGAGGTTGAATGGCGACGTTCTTTGTTTTAGATGCAGACAAAGGGGACATGTGGCGGCAATTTGCAAAAACCCTCTGATCTGCTTGGCATGTAGGGGAGAAGGGCACAAACATGAGTCATGCCCTAGGAGGGTTCCTCTGCAGACAAAGAGGGTATTCTCACACCCTATCTTGAGGGTGAAGAAAGAAGCCCGACTGCTGCCACCGTCGGCTTTGGGTAAGCACTCAATCGAAGTTGAGATCCTGATTTCTGAAGAGATCTTGTCTGCAGAGATCTTGCTGAGCGGTGCTTTGATTGGTGAGATCATGGCAGGCAAACCATCGATAGATAGGCTTCAAAACCTGGTATGTTCCTTAAATCTCTTGTCTGTGGGCTGGAAGGTAGCCATGCTCTCCCATTCTCGATTCCTGGTATATGGTTTGGGTATGATGGATGTTGAACAACTGAGATTTTGTTCGAGCTCTTTTGAAGAATTTATTGTGATTTGGAGAATGGTGTCTCCCTTTGATGGGGCTCTCCCTGATTGGCCTCCGCAAAGAGTGGGCTCTAGGAGGATTCTTCTTGAGATTTTTGGCCTACCGTTACATCTGAGATCTAAGGGGGTCGTTTCTAAGATGCTAGCAGGCTTTGCATCCATCTGTGATGGGTCTAAAATTTTGATTGGAGAGGGGGACATCAGATCTCTTAGAATTGAGGCTGATGTCTTCAGTGCTAGCTCAGTTCCTGATATGGTTACATTCAGATGTGGGGGCACTTCTTGGCTTATTCGGCTAGTAGTACTTGGATAGGTGCCTAGGCAAGTTGAACAAGGGCAGGATAAGACGTCTGGAGCCAGCACTGAGGTGAGGAAGCAGAATGAAAGGAATGGCCGAACTCCTCCTATTGATGCTCCTGAGTCTAAAAAGAGGAAGGACTACCACCAGGTCTATGCTGAGGAGGACCAGATGGAAGAGGTTGATACAGCTGGTGATTGTAGACAAGCCATGGTAGTCAAAGAGGATGGTTATCTGGAGATTGCTGAGAATTCAGTGATAGATTCAGAGATGCTTAGTAGTAAAGAGGAGGGCAGGATAGGAAGGGAACTGGTGCTCAGAAATGATAGTACTGTGCTCAAAGAGGCAAACCAGATGCAGCTCTCAATTCCTACTGATCTGAAATATGGTAGTGGATCTAATCAGAAAAGAGGTGTGGGTAGATCTCCCTACATGTTGAGAAGGAGAAGGAAGGAGAACTTGCCCCCTATTAAGGAGAAGGATATTGCAAATTCTATTATGGTCGAATTTGTGGGTTGTATGGCCCAAAGGAGCCACTCTAATAAGGAATGAGAGTGATGACTTGGAATGTGTGTGGGTTGCGCAATAAGATGAGGACTTCCTTATGTAGATATCTCTCAGAGTGGGAGATTGATTGTGCTCTCATTCAAGAGACACATTTGGAGATGGAGATTGGTCAGGAATGGGATTGTTTTAAGCAATCTAGTCACAGTGATGTTGTGGTTAAGGGTGCCTCTGGAAGGTCTGGGGGAATGGCCTTTTGGTGAAGAAAGTCTTGCCTTTCAGTAACTAAAGTTATTCGTGACAGGTACATGCTTTCTTGCAGATGTTAGTCTCCCGAAGGAGATATGGAATGGTTTATGTCTTCCATTTGTGGTCCTTGTGTGGTTGCAGATAGGGCTGGCTTGTGGGAGGAGCTCTCTACAATGCATCAAAGAGTGCAAGAGGTCCCATGGCTGCTAGGGGGTGATTTTAGCTGTTATCTCTCAGGTGATGACAACCCAGATGGGAGAGTGGACAGCTCAATGGCGGGCTTTCAAATGGCTGTGCAGAACATGGACTGACTAAATACCCCATTAGTGGTGTGGAGTTTAGTTGGAGAAATGGCAATGGACAGGTTTCCAAATTGGATAAGTTTTTTAGTAGTCCTAGCTTGTTGGAGAGGCATCAATTATCAACAGTTTTGAGCCTTGATAGGCCTTTCTCTGATCACACTCCACTTGTATGGGATTGTGGGATGAGTTCAGACATTGGATCATATTTCAAACTCAAGAGATATTGGTTTAGGGAGGAAGGTTTTGTGCAAATGTTGTCCAAATGGTGACAAAACAAGGTTGTGCAAGGTACTGCTACACAACAGCTGGCTGCAAAATTGTCAAGCCTGCGTGATATGCTTAAAGAATATGGGCAAGCTGTGACTCTGATCAAAGAATAGAACAGGAGGGAGGCTCTGGCAGTAATCAGGGACTTGGATCTGAAAGAATGTAGGCAGTCCTTGAACCTCTAGGAACAACAGCTGAGGAAGCAGATGCAATCTACAGTAGGGGAAGAGGATCTGAAAACAGAAATGGACTGGCGTAAAAGATCAAGGCAACTATCGCTCAAAGAGGGTGATGCGAACATGGAGTTTTTCCATCTTGCGGCCAGTGCTAGGAGGAGATTCAATCTTATCTCATCAGTTAAAGTGGAAGGTAAAACTGTTACCTCTGTTAGTGAAATCAGAACTGAAGCAGGTAAATATTTTAAAGAAATATCCAAGGCTGCTCCAAGAGGTTCTTGGAGGATGGCATCGGTGGATTTCCCTTGTGTTAGTGATGATCAGAGAGACATGCTTGTCACCCCTATATCTGAACAAGAAGTGCTAAAAGCTATTAAAGATTTAAATAATGAAGGTGCTCTTGGTCCGGATGGATTTCAGGTGTTCTTTTACAGAGAGATGTGGAGTGTTGTCAAGGTGGATGTATTAAATGTTATTCATGAATTTGAACTGGGAAACTCTGGTTTTGAGAGGTTGAACAAATCCTATCTGTTTCTGCTTCCTAAGAAATCAGGTGCGGAGAGATTTTCTGATTACAGACCCATTGCACTATCTAATTCCATCTATCTTATTATTAGTAAGGTTATAGCCAATAGATTGCAGGAGGTTTTAAAGGACTTGATAATGCCTGTCCAGTCAGCTTTTCTTCCTGGGAGATCACTACAAGAGTCCTTCATTGTTTCGTAGGAGATGGTAATGGGTTGGCACAGGAGAAAGACCAAGGCTTTTTTATGGAAAGTAGATTTTTCCAAGGCCTATGATTCAGTCTCCTAGTCATACTTGTGGGAGATTCTTAAAAGAAGGAAGTTTCCACCTTTATTGATACAATGGGTGAAGAGGTGCATTACAACAGCCTCTTTTTCCCCATTGATAAACGGGAAACCATGCTGCTCTTGGATTCACCACCAGTGTGGAGTTAGACAAGGCTGCCCAATTACTCCTCTAATTTTCAACCATGCTGTGGATACTTTGGCAAGATACGCCTGCAAACTGGCAGTGGATGGTTTTATAAGGGGGTATTCAATGTCTAATCATAGGGCTCTAGCCCCTATACTCTAATATGCAGATGATGCTTTTTTTTTGTGGAAGGGGGGAAGAGGGAAGCGCAAGCACTTATACATATGGTAAAGATTTTTGGTGAGATTTCTGGTCTCAGACTGAATGGAAATAAATCCTCCTTGGTCTGCTTTGGGATGAATGGTGTGTTACAGAATGACATCTCTACCATTCTGGGTACACCTGTGGTTTCATTGCCTATTAAATATCTGGGTCTGCCTTTAAAATGTTCTAAGATGAAGAAAGCAGATTGGTCTTTCCTTTATGAAAAGGTAGCTACGAAATTGGAGGGTTGGAGCAGTAGATAACTATCAAAAGGGGGAGGTATATATTACTGAATTCTATCAGCACTTCAATTCCAGTATTCTTCTTCTCTGTTCTTAGAGCCCCGAACTCTATCTGGAAAAAATAAGATGTGATGCGCAAAAGATTCTTTTGGAAAGGGGCCTCTCATCAAGGGGCTTTTTTTCGACCTTTGATGTGGGACTCAATTTGCAAGCCAAAAAAGATGGGAGGTATGGGTGTTAGATCCCTTAAAGAATTCCATGAAGCTTTGCTATTAAAGTGGGCTGTTCGGTTGCTGCAGGGAGAAAAAAAAATCTGGACAGAAATTATTCAGGACAGTTATGGGACTGCCAATGACGAGAATAATCATCTAAACCCCCATAAACCTTCCCCCTTTTGGTCTTCAGTGGTGCGCGTCATGAGGGACAATTGGAATTTTTTCAAATCTGTATTAGGTGATGGGAAAAGCTTGAAGTTTTGGCTAGAAAATTGGGTACCTGGGGGGGGTGTTTGAAGACAGGTTCCCCCTTTCTTATGTAGCGGCTTCGGATAAAAATGCTATGGTGTCCGATTATTGGGATGCGGAATCTGAGCAATGGTCTTTCAATAATGTTGGGTGGAATAATCATGAAACAAGAACACGAGTAGAGAATAAACGTCTCAAGCAAGAACTTGCTACCTTCAAACCCATGCCTCATGAATATGACACATACAAATGGGAGGGTAAATTTTCTACTGCGGCTGCTTATGACATATTGATAATGTCTTCCAAGATGGCGGAATTTGATGAGATGGGGAAGAAGCTATGGAATTTAAAAATACCATTGAAGATACAAATTTTTTTGTGGCTCTGCAGAAGGGACGGCTTGATTACTGGAGATCTGAGGCACAGGAGGATGGGTACCCCCACCCAGTTTTGTCAACTATGTGGGATGCATAATGATTCTAGCATTCATATCTTTTCTTCATGTATGATCACTGATTATGTGAGGAGAGTATGTAATGAGTCTCTACCCACATGGAAGAATCTGTGGCGTTGTCTTGTGGATGGGAATAAGACATGTTTACATATGGTGGTAGTATTATGGGCTGTATGGAGGGCCAGAAATGAGTGTGTTTTTCAGGAGACCCCAGTGTATGTGGATAATATTGTAAATTTTTGCTGGAGTCTCGTACAGCATTGGGGTTCGATCATGTAATTATTTCATTTTTATTAATAATAGATCTCCTAGTTTGCTATTAGTGATTCGATAGCATTCCTTTCTTTCTCAAAAGGAAAAAAAACCTATGCCTGCAACTCGTCTTTAGCCAACCTAGTATGTAACTTAGCAACTACTTGGGAACCTTAGGTTCAAATTATGAACTTAACATGTTTCTAACGGAAGACCGTTTGGGTTGGTTAGTCTACTTGGAGTGCTAGGTTTTTGCTTGGATTTGCTAGGGACTAGCAAAAACTAGGCGTGGGGGCATTTGATTAGCCCACATTTGTGGGCTATTTAAGTATTTAAGTGTTAAGTTAATTTTAACATTTAGATAGCATACATTATGATGTAAATAAATTAATTCATATTTTTAGCTTAAGTGCATAATTCATGCATTTAGAATTAACCTAGGATTGCATACATTTGATTAATTAATTAATTAGGTGTATTACATACACTGTTTTAATTAACATAGAAGTTAAGGAATTATGTATAAATAATCCTAATTATTTTATTATTCTTTTTTTTCTTTCTTCTCCTTCACAGGTAACCGCTCCCTCTCGACCTCCTCCTCTTGTGCATCAGCATTGACTCGACGGTGGCCTTTTGAATTTCAAATCTTTGTAGCTATGGCTACAAAGGAGGAGGAAGGGCTGCCGTTCAGGAGGAGGCCACCACCCGTTTTCCTCACTGCGTAGAGACCTTTGTTTCTCATCCACTCCTCACCATAGGCCTCAACCGCAGCAGTGCAACTCCACCACTGTGGGCGTGTGGTGTGACAGCCCACACCGCCAAGAGTCCCTGCATCACCGTGCTACATTTTCCCTTCACGTGAAGATCCAAGCTTTTGCATGCCCCATGCACCCTCGCCACTCCCACTGCAACACACAGAGCTGCAACCTCTCCTCCCCGCACCTCAGCCCTGTCGAGCACACCACCGCGCGTGCCTCCCCTCGGTGCACTTCATCTTTTGCAGCAGACCACTTGCACGCGCTGCACCTCCACAGCAGCAGACGCACATGCCCACCTCAACCGCCGCCTGCACCCCCAGGCAGGACACCACCCGTGTGCACGCTACATCCAACCCCCACACCTCCTTCTGCTCGCGCACCCCACTGCACACACAGTAGTTAGCGTGCACCTTCACCTCCACGCGCCTTCACCTCAGCGACTGCACACCCCTGTGCCAGTGCCCCCAGTCCCTCGCCAGCACTTGCAGCTGTGCGACCTCCAGAACCTGTGCGGGTGCGTGCAGCCTGCAATGCTCGCCCCCTCGACATGCGTTGCCTTCAGCGCCTGTATCGCTCGCGCACGCCTCCACACTCCCTCCAGCAAGCGCAGCCAGCAGCAAGAGCCACTAGAAACCACCCTTCCCTAGAGCTACGTCCGGCCAGCTCCAGCCATCTCGTAACCTATCATTGCCACCGTTGTGAAGCCCTCACTCAGGCCAACCTATTCCCAGAATAGTTCCTCGAATGAACCTCTCCCGTGCGCGAGGAGGAGAGAGGTAGAATCCTTTGTTTTTACTTTTATTAATATTAACATTTGAATGACATTGCCAAACTTTCATTTTTATTTTAATATTTGAAATATTGAGTGAAATTGCAACTTCATGCTCATCTTTTCTCATAATTGCTTGGCTTTTGTTATTCACATCTTTTGACATTGGTTTTGGGTTAAGATGTGCACAAATTCTCTCTAATGCATGTGAATTGGAAATTACAGAGATTTATCACATATTTAATGAATATTTCAGTGAGAAAAATTTGCACATATAACCTAACATTTTCAAGTAATTTTGTGTTTTCTTTTTGTCACATTTCATGTCAGATTTGACTATGGATTTCGCACTTGATTGAACAAATACAAGAAAAATATTCATGAATTTATTGCATCATTTTCTCCTTATAGACACGAATCGCTCTTCTATGAGTGGTTAATTTTTATTGTAATCGTTTTGTTAAGCGGTCTTCCACCACTTTGTTACTAAAACAACAAATCATCTTATTCACATTATTCGTAAGCGAAAATCGACATATCAATGGTTATGAGAGGTTTTGGCATCACATTGTAGTGTCTTTTGGAGGAAGTGGGTAGGCTAGGTTGGTGCCAAGGTGAGGTGGAAGTATGGTTAGCTTATGTGGAGCTTAGCTAGAGCTAGTTGGTGGAGTTGTTAGGTAGGGTTTTTAGGTGGTAAAAGCCAAGGGAGCCGGAGCATAGCTAAGCTAAGCTAAGCTAAGCTAGCTTAGCTAGTAGTGGAGTAGAGGAGGTGGTATTCGAGCTAGGGTTTGAAGAGACGAGCTGAGTAGGAGAAGTCTAGAGCTTGAACTAGAGCTGGCAACTGCTGAAACAGGTGGCATGGAGCTACTCTAGCTGGCTTAGCTTGCTAGTTCTTTGCTAGCTACTAAGCCAAGCTAAAGTGAGTTGGCTTCTACCAAATGAGCTGAGGTGAGCTTGGTATGGTGCTCCCAGGGTGGATCAAGCTGGCTAAGGCAGCTAAGATAGCTTAGCTCAACTAAGTTGAGCTAAGCTGAGTCACTGAGAGCTGGTCTTGAGCTTCCTAAGGTGGAATGAAGTCATCTTTAGCTGGCTAGAGTTGAGTGGAGCTGGATGTAGTTGGACCTGAGTTGGGGTAAACTCCAATCAACTCAACTGAGCCAGCTAGAGCTCCCTGTGAACTCACGGGAGATGAGATGAGCTAGACTTAGCCAAGTTGAGCTTGATCTGAGCTGATCTGAGATAGCGTGAGCTGAGATGAGCTCTCTTGAGCTGCCATTCAGCTAAGATGAGATGAATGGAGCTAGGATGAGCTAACCCTTGTCCAAGTGAGCTGGATTCCAGCTATGGTGAGCTGGATCAAGCTGAGTTCCAGCTAGTTTGAGCTTCTTCTTCACCTGTTGCCTTCCTGAGTGTTAGGGTTCTAGGGATCTATTAATCTGTTCATCCCTAGCACTCACAAAAACACAATAAAAAGATAAGAAGAAAATGCAATGCGTGCCTAACCTAATTTATGACTAAATGCAACCCAAAAAACCCGTTTGCAAAGCAAAACCCTAAGAGCTAGGATTGTTTTGAGGCAAATGAATTATGATAAACTGGAGTTTATCACACCCCCATGCTTATCTTTTGCTAGTCTCTTAGCAAAACTTTAATTTATAAAATGGAATTTTTGGGAAAAATAATTTTTCTGACCTTTGAGGAGAAAAAGATTAAGGGACCTTGGTTGGTTTAAACACAGGAGGTACGAGATTTGTTAAAGATAAACATCGGGATTTATTTTCGAATCCAAGAACTAGATAAAACGGGATCAATATATCCTCCAAAATATCCACAAATTGGCTCCTTGTTAATTCAGATGACTTGAAATTTTTGTTTTTAGGATTTTTCTGGCTCTTGAATCTGATTCTCAACATGCAATAACCTTTAAAACCTTGTGTATGTGCTCGTGAAAAGCCAGCATTTATAGGGGCATGTTTTTGGTTTGAAACTTTTTTTTTTGTCCCCCATTCTTATTTCTAGCTTAGTCATACAACAGATGTGTCGGGATCATCATTCTTGTTACCAATCCTCGAGGGGACCCTGGCACCAGTACTTCGGGATACCACTGTCCATGACATCACCCAGGAGCTCACAACCCCAAAACACAATGCGCTATAAAGGGGTGCTCCAAGTAAACTCGAGCTCTTGCTCCGTCACTATAGGTAGAGCACCGTCCAAGACACTTGAGCTGCTAAAATGCTCTTTAGTGGTCTGTCTAAAGATATGAAATATAGATATGAAGCAGCGCCAAGGCGGTAACATGTTGACATTGCGTCCTCAAAGGAGGCATTTTCCTCCTTTTCGACGGTGGGAACTCAAACCAATGATCTGCTTCAAACTTTTACTAAGGCCAAATAAGGGGTTTTTCTGATTTTTAGCAATTTTTATTTGTTGTCTTGTGTGTGAAATTTGACATAAGAAGTTTCGCAAGAAATGCAAGTTTTTGAATCAAAAACTAAGCCAGATACTTTCCATATTACAAAAGAGAATCAAGTCACCTGAATTATCATGAGTTCAGGTGGAATTTTAGAGAAGGATATCTGATCTAGTCTAAAAATATTCCCTAAAATTATAATGATCAGATCCGCATCCTCATCCCTAGTTTGTTAAAGATTAAATCCCATTGTACCAAAAGTGAGTTTTTCAACCTTAGTATCGATTTGAAATTTTTCCTCAAAAAGTTTTCAACATTTTTATTTTTTTATGCATGTAGGAAAATAAAATGACTAAAGAAAAATGCATGTTCTTAGGTTTTGAAAATCCTAAATCGATCGTCAAAAATTTAAAAACACCCCCCCACGCTTAAGATATGCAATATCCTCATGCAATAGGAGGGAAAGAGGGAATACCATAGTAAAAGGCGATCGGATTTTGGATAATCAAAACCTGGGGAAGAGAAAGAAAAGAAGCAGAAAGAAAATGATGGGTTACCTCCCATCCAGTGATATCTTTTACGCCATTTAGCCAGGCGAAGTTTGCATTAGTGATCAATGGTGGTTGGTTCAATGAAATCATAGGATTTAGATTGAAGATTCAGGGTATGATCAAAATAGGGCTTTAAACGTTGGCCGTTGACTTGAAATGTTGTATTAGTTTTAGGATCGAAAAAATCAACATCGCCATACGGATAAGTTTTGAGGACAATAAAGGGGCCGATCCATTTGGATTTTAATTTTCCCGGAAAAAGATGTAATGTAGGATAAAAAAGCCAAATGCATTGATTAACGTCAAGTGTTTCCGAACAATGTATTTATCATGAAATTTCTTTGTTCGGTCTTTATAAATCCTCGCATTTTCATAGGAAAAATTACATAATTCTTACAATTTAGTTAGTTGTAGTTTTCTATGGATACAGATGTCAGAAAAATCCATGTTTAATTATTTTATTGCCCGAAAATCCTGATGTTCTAGTTCTACCGGGAGATGGCATGCCTTCCCAAAAATCAGACGGAAGGGAGACAAGCCGAGTAGGGTTGTAAAAGTGGCACGGTAGCCCATAAAGTGTTGTCCAATTTGGTGGACCAATCTTTACGGTCAGGCCTAACCGTCTTTTGTAAAATATTTTTGATTTCACGATTAGAAACTTCTGCCTAGCCATTTGTTTGGGGGTGATAAAGTGTGGAAATTTTGTGATTAACCCCATATTTAGAAAGAAGGTGACGGAATTGTGAATGAGTGAAATGTGAGCCTCCATCACTGATAATGGTTTTGGAATGCCAAATCTTGAGAGAATATTGATCTTAAGAAATTCTACAACCACACGGTGATCATTAGTGTGAGTGGGCATTGCTTTTATCCACTTAGAAACATAGTCAACTATGACTAGTATATATAAATACCCACCAGAGTTGATGAACGGTCCCATGAAGTTGATGCCCATACATCAAAATTTTCAACCTCTAAAATAGGATTAAGGGGCATCATATCCTTCCGAGTCATGTTGCCAATGCTCTGGCAATGCACATAGACCGAACAAAATTATGGGCATCTTTGTGAAAGCTAGGCCAAAAGAATCCTGCATTAAGGATTTTAGTTATAGTTTTCTAGCCCAAAAAATGTCTGCCACAGGCCATTGAATGACAATGTGTTAGAATATCATGGATTTCAGAATCAGGGACACATCATCGAATGACTTGATCGGCACAAATGCGGAAAAGGTCAGTCTCCTCTGAAAAATAGTATTTAATGTCAGCAAAGAACTTATCCCATTTTGTTTTTGGCCAATCAGCAGGGATTCGTTCTGTTGCTAGATAGTTTGCGATGGGCTCAAACCAAGGGAGGGTAGTGGCAGCTAAAACGCTTTCATTAGGGAAATGATTAGGTGGGGTCATTATGTCATTCGTCATAAGACAAGAGAGATGGTCGACCACTACATTTTGCGATCCCACCTTATCCTTGATTTCCAAGTTAAATTCCTGGAGCAGTAGGATCCAACGGATAAGGTGGGGTTTTGCATTTTTTTTGTGAGCAAATATTTAAGTGCTGAGTGGTCACTATATACAGTGACATGTGACCCCAAAAGATAAGATCTAAATTTTTGTAAGGCAAATACAATGGCAAGAAGTTCCTTTTCAGCAACCATGTAATTCTGTTGTGCATCATCAAGAGTTTTGCTAGCATAATAGATCACAATGGGCTTCTTGCCAATTCTTTGCCCTAGAACGGTCCCATAGCAAAATCTGAGGCATCTGTCATTAATTCAAAGGTACTATTCCAATCAAGTCCCTGCAAAATTGGTGCCTCAGTAACTTCCTTCTTCAACCTCAAAAAACTCTCCAGGCATTTATCATTAAAATCGAATGGCTAGTCTTTAATAAGCAACTAACTTAAGGGCTTGAAGATTTGGGAAAAAATTTGTATGAATCTACGGTAGAAACCCACATGACCCAAAAAGGATCCAATCTGTTTGACAGTAGTGGGTAGTGGAAGCTTAGATATAGCATCTATTTTTGCTTTATCTATCGCGATTCCTTGTTTGAAATAACATGGCCCAAGACAATACCTTCGTGGACCATGAAATGACTTTTTTCCCAATTGAGGACCAGATTGACTTCTATGCATTTTTGAAGCATTCTTTCATGGTTCTTGAGACAATGGTGAAAAGAATCTCCAAAATTAGAGAAGTCATCCATAAAGACTTCTAAGCATTCATCTACTAGGTCCGAAAATATTGCAAGCATACACCTTTGAAAATTCGCAGGTGCATTGCAAAGACCAAAGGGCATTCTTCAGAAAGCAAAGGTTCCGAAGGGGTAGGTGAAAGTTGTTTTGTCCTGGTACTTAGGATGAACCGCAACCTGATTATAACCAGAATAACCATCCAGAAAATAATAAAAATCCTATCTGGCTAATCGCTCCAAGATTTGATCAATAAAGGGGAGCAGGAAATGGTCCTTCTTGGTGGCGGTGTTTAATTTTCTGTAATCAATACACATGCACCAAGAAGAGGCAGTTTGAGTTGCTATATTCTCCCCATTGTCATTGGTGACAACTGTTAGCCTAGCCTTTTTGTGCACAACTTGTGTTGGACTAACCCAGGAGCTCTCAGAAATAGGGTAGATGATATTGGCATCAAGCCACTTAAGAGTCTTCTTTTTTACTACCTCTTGCATATTAGGGTTCAAACACCTTTGTGGTTGGGGGAGGGGCGAGAATCGTCTTCTAAAAATATACGATGTGTACAATAGGACAGATGAATACCCTTAAGATAAGAAAGGGTCCAGCGAATAGCTTTTTTATATTTACTCAAGACCTGGAGAAGTTTGTGTTCTTGTGCCCTAGTAAGTCCAAAATTTATAATCAGGGGTAGGGTCTGATTTGGACCCAGGAAAACATATTTAAGGGAGTCGGGCAAGGGTTTTAATTCTAGTTGTGGGCCCGACTCTGAAAGAATTTCTACTTTTTGTGTTAGTGGTGAAGTGAGAGTGAAAGGGTCAGCTGGAGGGTTAGTTGAATGTGTGGTTAGGGTGGAAGGTTGAGAAGAAGTTGATTGTTCAGGAACCATCTTAATGGCAAAATAGGAAACTAAATGTGAAATCTGTGAAGTTTCCTCCATGATATTTTCTGTTTCAAATCCGAGTCATCAAAGAAATCAGGTTCTTGGAACCTCCTAGAAGCTTGGAAAATATCTAGGGTTACAGATTCACTGCCACAAATGATCCTCATTTTACCAGAATCACAATTAATATTTGCGTAGGTGGTGACTAAGAATGGCCTTCCAAGAATTATAGGGGCAAACTTCAATGCTTCTGGTACCTCTATGTCCAGAACTAAAAAGTCTACTGCAAATAGACAATTTTGACCGGGACAAGGACACCTTGTAGATCGGTCAACTAATTGAAGAGTAACCTCAACAATCTTTAATTCACTGATCTTAAATTCCTCAAAAATAATTGTGGGGATAAGATTAATTGAGGCATCGAGATCCAACAAGGCACGATCAAAAGAAGTATCATTAATGATAACATAAATCAAGGGGGTGCCTAGATCTTTTCTCTTAAGAGGCAGTTGACTCTGCATAACTGAGCTGACTATCTCAGGAAGGATCACCTTTCCTAAATTTCTAGGCTGCCATTTTGGGGTACACAAATCTTTTAGAAATTTTGCTTAGGTAGGGATGTATCCTATGGCATCTAGGAGAGGGATGTTAATTTCAACTTGCCCAAATAAATCCAATAATTCCTTATCAATGGGCTCGGATTTCTTCTTTTTCTTATTTTGAGAAGATTGGAGGGCTTGTGGAAATGGTGTAGCATTTCCTTGTTTTGAATTATTAGGTTCCTAAACAATGTTAGAGGAAGATGGGGAAGAGTTGATATGTTTTTCATTAAAATGAGTTTCTTTAACAAGCAGGGGGTCTTGAGTGGTTTTCCCATTCCTCAGAGTAACTGCAATGGCAGTCTGGTTGTGTCTAGGATGAGGACGGGAAGCATGACTATTATTGAAACCCAGGGGATGTTGAGGTGCTGGTTGAATGGGCTGACTAGGATATTTACCTTGGAATTGATTCCTTTGATTATTCAGGTTGGGCATGGGTTGGGAAGGTAAATTCCCAACAGGTCGATGATTAGGAGTAACCTTAACTTGGTGTTGCAAGTTGGTAATCATTTGATTCTACATACCTTGCAGAGTTTTCATGACCTGAGTATTAATATCTTCCTGGGATGGTCCAGGTTGATATACAGGTTGCTCATATTTCCAAAAATGATTTTGTTTAGGAAAAAGAATCGGGTTCAGGTTTTTCCAGGAGTGAATCAGGTTGGTCCTCTAGTGTTGGCTGTAAGTGTTGGAGGGGTTTCTAAATTGCTCCTGGAGAGCATAAATATTTTCCGCGGGGGGATCAAAACTATTTTGATCAAGGTTCCTAATCAATTATTGTGGGAAATCAGCTAGAAACTATTGACCAACAGTTGTGGCATCAATATTGCTCAGATTTTCTCTTTGGAGAAGTTGTGGAGTGTTAGTGTGTGGAGAGTTAAAGTGTGGAGCTCATTTATTTGTGAGCTTTTCTTCCATTTTTTTCTGGTGAATTTGCATCTGGTCTAGTCATTGAGCTAACACATATAGATCATCCTGAGTGACTGGAATAGAGGTGGATTTGGAGTTAATTTCATTGACTCCGTGTCTGGGGTTTTGTGTTCTACTAAAAGTGTCCATTGAAGTCATATTAAATGAGTTTTCACTCATTTCTTCAAAGAGGAGATAGGCACTTTCGGCATCTTTATTAAGGAAATTGCCTCCACATGAGGCATCCACAAATCACTTCAATTGATCCTCTAATCCATGATAGAAGATCTGCACTAACTGCCATTGCAGAATTTCATGGTGGGGACAACTTCCTAAAAGTTCTTGGAATCTTTCCCAGGATTCATGGAGGGGTTCACCAATTTTTTGTTGAAAGGTCGTTATGGATCTTCTTAAAGCATTAGTTTGACCGATCAAAAAAAATTTCTTTTGAAAAGCGCTCTTTAATTGGGGCTAGGTGGTAATCAGGCGCCCAATTGTTCTAAACCAATGTGAAGCTTTATCTTTATGAGAGAGAGGAAAAAGTCTCATTAACCACAAGTCTTCCTACACATTGCGGGAATGAGTGGTTTGAGCGAGGACAGTTAATTCCTCGAGATGACAAAAAGGGTTCTCTCTTGAAAGACCATGAAAATGCTTGATAAGATTTAGAATGGCTGGTTTGATCTCAAAATCCCCTTGTGGTATGACCACCCCAGGTCTTTCATCATAATTGGAAGGATCATAGAAATCCTTAAGAGAAACGACAGGCTGTTGGCAGGGTGGTGGGTTTTGCCCTTGGTTAGCTAGGTTTGTTACAGTCCTAGCCAAATATTCTTAATTTTGTTGCAGTCGAACCAAGTGGTTGACCATCAAGGCAAATGGGTTTGCATTTTGAGTTAGGATTGGAGGGCCACCTAGCCCTGCAGGAATTTTTGGTTGCTCCAGATGGGGGATGTGAGCGAGGGGGAAGTCAGCTTATGGTTCAGCTGACTGGTTAGAAGCGGAAGCAGAATTTTTTTGTCAATTTCCTAGGTTTTTCATTTTTTAGAAGAGGAGGGAGAAGAAAACAAAGATTTTCTGGTGTGGGGAGCAAAATCTGATGGTCCCTTAAGATGTGGTTTTTGGAACCTTCGCCAGTGCATGCATTGTTTTGGAAAAATTGGAGGGGAGGAGAAGAGAAAGAGATGAGAGAAAGTGTACAATTCAAACAACAAATTCTAGACCTAATTTAAGTGTGACTCCCTAAAAAAATTAACCTAAGACTTGGTCTACTTAGGAAATAAGTAATCAATAGTGAATACTCGTTCTGTCAACAAATCTAGCCAAGTTGCTTAAGGGGAGGTTTGGGCCCAAGAGTTCCTTGGAAAATCCCCAGGTGCTTGCACAATCCCGTGCCTGGTCGTTTGACACGGCCCCTTAACCTGAACACCAGATATAGATGACAGAATTGGAATTAACTCTAGAAAACTTAAGACCTATATAGCAAGACTAAGTTGATGAAAGCCTTAGTGGTCAAATTGCTACAAATTTTAATTAGGTCAGGATACTAGTGTGCACACGGAATGTGGAGGGCGTTGATTGGGCAGTTACCCTGTTTATATGCAAGAATTAGAAAGTGGTCTCAATTTCAAACAATTTGACACACAATTTTTGTATTTCTATCTTTTAGGATTCAATTTAATTTAATGTGTTTTAGTGTTTCTCTTTTTAAACGTTCAAACAAGTTTGAAACTTCCAAAATCAAAGGAAAACAAGTTGTATTGGTGATGATGTCTTTCCTTTATGTTGTGGGACTAAAAAGAAAGAAAGAAACCCGACTTGGATTTGAACCCTAATACATAAATTTAACTACCAATGAATCATTTTTAGGCTTCTTAATTAAGCAGTGGTCCAAACAATGCAAACAACACTACTTTATGTAAAATCAAACAAGGATTCCAAAAAAGATTTTTTCATGATTTTAAAAGTTTGTTTGATATTTGTTTTGAATTTTTATTTGTGCTAGTGTGGAAGTCCAAAAATGATACCCATCGGTATTTTGGACCTTTTGTACCACCACTAGCCTCAGAAAATTTTGGTGAATTTATGTGAGAAGTATAATTTTACAAGGATTCCAGAAAACTAAATTTCTAAAAAATTAGATTAGTACAAAAATTCTAAAATTCACGAAGAGTAGCAAAATAGGAAGATTAGAGGGTGTAACCCTTCGATTGTCCATGAATTTTTAAAAATTAAATACAAAGCTAACTGATCTGAGATTTGGAACAGACGTTCCTAACTTTATTTGGAGTCACTATGTGAAATTTCAAGATTTTAGGAGACCTATGGTGTTGGGAATTGATTTTTTAATTCTAGACAGAAATCTGCACCTGAAAAGTAGAACACCAACACTTGGATTGGAGTGGTGTTTAATGAAGCATACAAGCAAACAATAGATTTTTTGGGCACCACTCTACTTAATTAAGATATTTAGGATCCTGGAAGCCAAGTTAAATATTTTTTTTGGTAGTCTTTTAGCCTAAATGTGACAAGAAATGGGTGACCAACCTAAAATCGTGGGAAGAAAAGGAACTTTGAGCTTTCGCTTCCAAATTCCCACTTCCTTCCTGTAGTTCCTGCACACACAAGAGAAAAGAGTGACAAGGGGATGAGATCCACTTCAAGCAAGAGAATCAATTAAAATGCAAAGCTGTGCCTCCCCGGCAATGGCACCAAAAAGTGATGCAAAATTTGGTGTGATTTATAAAGGCGGGTTTTTAAGTCGTAACACACAAAATCGCATACGCTTTTAAAATTTATAACCAAGATAGGCGAGTATCTAGGGTCATCTAAGAAGGCAATATGCTTGCAAATCAAACCTCTTGCTTAGAAAATAAATCTCAACTTTCTTTTTGGGTTTTTTCAATATATCATTTTTTTGTTTTGTAATTGAAATAACAAGGATTTTGAATTAATGAAAACTACTCCTAATAGTAACCCTATGTGACAAGAGCTACTTTCCTTCTAAGCTCACTTTAGGCACGTGAAGGACTAGGGTAATTAGAGAGGGAGGGAAGTGAGTGCGTAAAAGGGAAATTTAAATTTAAATCAGGACGAAAATAATCTAATCAAGGCAACCTGTATAAAATTAAGGAATTGCTTTACAAAAAATCTTCAAGAAGAATGCTTAAACTACTAGAATTAAAAATGCATGTAATGAAAACACAAAAATCCTCTGAAATGATGGTGAAGATGGAGAGGCTCTTACTCCAATTGTGGCTACTCCTGCAATCAAAAAGAGATCCTCTGTCTCCTTGCAAAATTCTTCAAGGTGTAGTTTCCTTGGCAAACCCTGAAGTAGGGGGGCATGCCAAGGCTTTCCTCCAGGGTGGCATGGACCACCTCTAAGCTCTCCTCCAAGGTGGCATGGACAACCTTCAAGACCTCCTCCAAAGGTCTTCCTTGCTTGGCTTCTACTTTGGCTGGTGTGGGCACAAGAGAGAAGGGAAGAGGGGAAGGCACCAAGGGGGCAGAGTGTCCCCTTAATCTTCTTCTTCTTCTCTCTTGGGCATGAGCTATAGGTAGAATATAAGAGGTATTTTGCTAGCCAAGGATGGGTTGTAAGGTGGTGGGTGTTGGTCTTTTTATAGGGTAGGATGAGAGGGTTAAGGTGACTCTTGAAATGGATGGCTAAGATGGGAAGATGGGGGTGGTTAGGAGATCTTATGGTGGAGAATAGTTGGCTCCAAGTAGGGGGGTGTGAAGGTGGTGGTTATGGTGGTGAAGAGCTACCTAAAGGTGGCACCAACCAAGAAGAGATGCCTTGGTTTTGGCGCCACCATGAGAGCTTCTAGAAGGGGTGTTAGGTGGATGGTGGAGATGGGTTTAGGGGATGATATGTGGTGGAGATGAAGTGGGTTTTGGAGGGAAAAATTAGTGCCAATTGGTATGTGGTTATGAGAGGTTTTGGTGAAACTTTGTAGTGTCTTTTGGAGGTAGTGGGTAGGCTAGGTTGGTGCCAAGGTGAGGTGGAAGTAGGGTCAGCTTATGTGGAGCTTAAGTGGAGCTAGTTGGTGGAGTTAGGTAGGGTTTTCAGGTTGTAAAAGCCAAGGGAGATGGAGCATAGCTAAGCTAAGCTAAGCTAAGCTAGCTTAGCAAGTAGTGGAGTAGAAGAGGAGGTATTGGAGCTAGGGTTTGAAGAGAGGAGTTGAGGAGGAGAAGATTGGAGCTTGAACAGGAACTAGCAGCTGCATAAAAGGGTGGCATGGAGCTACTTTAGCTACCTTAGCTTGCTAGTTCTTTGCTAGCTACTAAGCCAAGCTAAAGTGAGTTGGTTTCTACCAAAATGAGCTGAGGTGAGCTAGGTCTGGTGCTCTCAGGGAGGATCAAGCTGGTTGATGTAGCTAAGGTAGCTTAGCTCAACTAAGTTTAGCTAAGATAAGCCTCGGGAGCTGGACTTGAGCTTCCTGAGCTGGAATGAAGTCATCTTAAGCTGGTTGGAGTTGAGTGGAGCTGGATGTACTGGACCTGAGCTGGGGTAAACTCCAATCAACTCAACTGAGCAAGCTAGAGCTCCTAGTGAACTCACAGGAGATGAGATGAGCTAGACTCAGCTAAGTTGAGCTGGATCTGAGCTGACTTGAGCTAGGGTGAGTTGAGATGAGATCTCTTGAGTTGAATGGAGTTAGGATGAGATGAATTGAATGGAGCTAAGATGAGCTAACCCTAGTCCAAGTGAGCTGGATTCCAGCTATGGTGAGCTGGATCAAGTTGAGTTCCAGCTAGTTTGAGCTTCTTCTTCACTTGTTGCCTTCGAGAGTGCTAGGGTTCTAGGGATCTGTTAATCTGTTCATCTCTAACACTCACAAAAATACATTAAAATGACAAGAATAAAATGCAATGCATGCCTAACCTAATTTAAGACTAAATGCATTCCAAAAAAACCATTTGCGAAGCAAAACCCTAAGAGCTAGGATTGTTTTAAGGCAAAAGAATGAAGATAAACTGGCATTTATCAGTGAGTTCCGCATCTACTCATTCACACCTATCAACCCACAAGATTGATTGGGTTTGGGCTACATCATCAGCCTGCTGAACTGAGTAAGCACCTAGTTGGACCATCCAGGCTTTTGATCAAGGTGCTTGTTCTACAAAACTCATCTGATTTGACCACTCTTCCATACCATTTTTCACTTGGCTGAACGCATTGAATTTAGCACTTAAAGGGAGGAAACCCATCAATCCAAAAATCTGAGATCCTTCTGGTTATCCTTCTGTACTTCATGTCTATTGCACTCTAAGTTTAATTTTAGAATAGTTGACCCCACATCTGGTACTCATATCAGAGCTTGAAATCATCCGCAATAGTCATCCTGACCCATTCGCCCACCCGATAATCCTGTTCTAATTTCTGAACCTAAAACTATTTCATACCCTCCATTTACAATGAGGACATTGCAAAACTTAGGCATGGGAGGGTAGTAAAGTGCAAACATACAAAGATAAAAGTTCAGAAGGATTCTCACAAAAAATTACATATTCCAAAAAAACCAAAAAAATTGAAAATTGAAAAAGAACAAAAAAATGGAGAAGGGGGAAATTTTGAGTGAATTAATTGCATATCATTTTTTAGGAGAAAAAGGGGAGGTGATATAAATGTCAAGAAGGAGCACAATTTGAAAAGAAAAAAAGATAGTCATTAGTAAAGGATTAAGGAATCTACTTAGTTCTAGACCAAATCAAAAAGAAAGAAAATGAAAGACAAAAAGTGCTAAGAGACAAAAGAGATTAGTATGAACGTTGATCTTACGCCTCTTGGGCTTAGTTTGGGCTTAAAAATTCAAGTATCTATTAAGATCTGGGTAGTCTTCAAGAGGTTGGGGAAAATGTCAAGCTTAAGTATTAGGTCTAAGGGTTAGGGATTATTCGACCTCATTAACTGACCTCTGGTTTGCAGGACTCGATAACCTTAGCACCCTAATCTGCACATAGTATCGTTCAGTGCGCTTAATTATCAAAATCATGCAAATGCATTAAATCAGTTCTGAGAAAAAGTTACCTAGATTAGGAGCGGCTGATCAACACAAGTTCATTTGGAAGAGTTCTCGACGTGGAGAGGCAGGAAATTCCCCTCGAAGATGCCCAATAATGTACTGTCTTCTTGGTGCTTGTCTCCTAGGATATCTAAATATCCTATGGGGGGCATGTAAGCACCTTGTGCTGGTTTAGACGCCATGGGTAGCATTATCATGAAGTGTCAAATGCCAGGGTCTGGATTTAGCTACAGTTTGCCATGGACGGGGTTATCTTAAAATCTCAAAAGCCAGGGTTCTGGGGGTTGCCATGGGTGGTGCTATCTCAAAGCATCGATTGTGAGGGACCCTACGAGGATTGTTGGTGGGAGCTAGGAATCTGATACAGACCGTGTTGTAAAGCCAATCCAAAGCTAGAAATAAAGGCAGAAAAGAGAGAGAAAACTCTCCAAAAATAAAAAAAATCTTCTGTCTCTCTCTTACAAAAATGCACTACAAATTAAACCTGGGCTAAAACATGTTACAAGCATGGGTGCTTTAACTGCGGAGTTCAATGAACCTTAGGTTAGTTCTTATGGGCCTTAGAAACCTTTATGGCAGAGTGAGGCTAAAGCTGGTCTGGTTCGAATCTTGGTTGGTACTTGAGTACCTCTAGGCCTACTATCGGCATTCTGACCTAATCTACAATAGAAAGCACACATCAAAGTTCTGAGCATAAAAAGGCATATGGTCTAAAATTAAAGTTAGTTCCATAAGATTTTGCTAAGGGATTACCAAAAGCTAGCCATGGGAGTATGATGGGAACACCATCATGAGTCATAACTAGCTCAATTTGATATGATTAAGTCATTAAATGCTCCTACATAACCACCAGAGGATTGTAATTCATTGCATAATCATTCTGAGAGAAAGACAAGAAAATAGGGTTAAAACTGTGATTTTACCATCATATCATGAATGCCATATAACCATGGGTTTTCTCAAGGGTTAATTAAGGGTCAAATGTTCCTAAAAGGCTAATAAGAGGGTTAAGACAGACAGAAAAGGGTTTCACACATTTTGAGAATTAAAATGACTTCTAAAACCCTAAAAATAGACCCGCTTACCATGCAAAAACACAATCACCTTTTGGCACCGTTGTAGGGGAGGCACGGCTTTGCTTAAATAATTCTCTTGCTTGAAGTGGATCTCATCCCCTTGTCTCTCTTTTCTCATGTGTGTGCAGGAATTAGTTGCAGAAAGAAAGTAGGAAATTTTGGGAAGCTTGAAGTATCTTGTCTTTCCGCGGAATTTTAGGTTGGCTCGCCCTTTCTTGTCACATTTATCCTTAAAAACTACCAAAAAAATATTAAAATTGGCTTTGAGGATCTTAAATCTCTTAATTAAGTGGTGTGGTGCAATTTAAAACTCATTGTTTGCTTGTTTGCACCATTAAACACCACCCCATTTCAAGTGTTGGTGTTCTGTTTTTCGCGTCCAGATTTCTATCTGGACTTGAAAAATCAATTCCCAACACCACAGGCCTCCTAAAATCATAAAATTTCACTCAAAGATTCAAAATCAACTAAGGAAAATCTTTCCAAATTTTGGACTAATTGGGTTTGTATTTAATTTTTAAAAATTCATAGACTGTAGAGGGGTCACCCCCACTAATCTTCTTATTTTGCTACTGTGTGTGAATTTTTAGAATTTTTATTCTCATCCAATTTTTATGAAATTTAGCTTTCTAGAATCCTTGTGAAATTCTACACACCTCATAAAATCATCAAAATTTTCTGAGGCTGGTGGTGGTATTGAAAAGTCCAAAATACCCATGGGTATCATTTCTAGACTTTGACACTAGCACTAATAGAAATTCTTTAACAATATCAAACAGATTCCTAAAATCCTAAAAAAATATTTTCTAGAATCCTTGTTTGCTTTTCCATAATGTAGTGGTGTTGTTTGATCTGTTTGGACCACTACTTAATACAGAAAGCCTAAAAAAGATCCATTGGTAGTTAAATTTCTGTCCTAAAATCAATGGGATTAGGGTTTTTTTTTCATTTTTAGGGATAAACCACTAAAAGGAAATTGATCTCAACCAATACAACTTGATTTCCTTTTGTTTGTGGAATCTCAAAAAGTTGCTCGAACTCTTAAGAAGGAAACCCTAAAACACACTAACTTAAATCCAATTTTAAAAGACAAAAATACATAAATATTGTGTGACAACTTGTTTAAAATTGGGACCACTTTACAATTCTTGCACACACAAAAAAATTAAAATAACAGGGCAACAACCCAATCAACACCCTCCACATTCCATGTGCGATTTAGTGTCCTAGACCTAAATAATTTTTGTTGCAACTTGACCCCTAAGGTTTTACCAACTTAGGCTTGCTATCTAGGTCTTAAGTTTCCTTTAGTTAATATCAATTCTGTCATCTATATCTGGTGTTCAGGTTGAGGGGCCATGTCAAACGACCAGGCATGGGTTTGTACAAGCACCTGGGATTTTCCTGGGAAATGCTTTGGCCAAATCCTCCCCTTGAACAACTTGGCTAGATTTGTTGACAGAATGGGTATTCACTAGTGATTACTTATTTCCTAGGTAGACCAAGTCTGAGGTTAGTTTTAGGGAGTCATAATTAAGTTAGGTCTAGAATTTTGATTGCTTGTGTGCACACTTCTCTCATCTCCATCTCTTCTCCTCCCCTCCCCTTCTTCCACTTTATGCTCGAGCGATGCTCTCAAAATCCGCACTTGGAGAGACCTTTTGATTTCACCCCACGTGCAAAAAGATCGCTTTTTCCTTCTTCTTCTAAAATGGAAAATCAACAAAACAGGTCCACTAACCCTTCCACTTCTACCTCTAATCCCACCTCTAACCCCACTACTAACCCTAATTCTGACCATTCCACCCAAAACCCCCCCACCTTTGACTTCTTGCACTTGGAACTCCCCAATGCTGATTTGCCTCAATCACAACATCAAGCCCCCCCACCTGATCTCTTGACAATGATGGCTGAGCAGATTGCTCAACTGAATGCCAATCAGGAAACATTGACTAGGAATATCCAAATCTAGCCAACCACAGGCTAAACCCACCACTTCATCAGTAGCCTGTTATTCCTCTAAATGATTTTTATGGTCCTTCTTATTATGAGTAATGACCTGGGGTGGTCATACCAAAAGGGATCTTCAAGATCAAACCGGCAGTTCTAAACCTATTAAACACTTCCATGGCCTTCCTAGGGAGGACTCATTCAGCCCTTTGAAGAGCTAACTCTTCTCGCACAAACAACCTGTTCCCGAAATGTGCAAGAAGACCTATGGCTGATGCGGCTATTTCCATTATCTCTCAAAGAAAAGGCCACTTTCTGGTTTAGGGCCATTGGCCGACCCATCACCACATGGCTTCAACTCAAGAGCACCTTCCTCAAAAAATTCTTTCCCATAGGTCGTACTAATTCCCTGCGAAGATCTATTACGACCTTTCAACAGAAATCAAGTGAGACTTTTCATGATTCTTGGGAAAGATTTCAGGATCTCCTAAGAAGTTGCCTGCACCACAAGATTCCTTTATGGCAGCTCGTGCAAATCTTCTATCATGGATTAGAAGATCAAATTTGATGTTTCATTGATGCCTCATGTGGCGGCAACTTCTTGAATAAGGATGCTGAGAGTGCCTATGACCTTTTTGAAGAAATGAGTGGGAACTCATTTAATGAAGCTTCCACGAACACATTTTGCAGAACTTCAAACCTGCAGTTCGGTGTTCATGAAGTAGGCACTCAATCTATTCTTGTAACTTAAGATGATCTTCAAATGATTACACAAAAACTCAACCAGATGCACATTAATCGAAAGAAGATTGAGGAAAGACTTGGTACATCAACCCAAAATCTACACAGTCCACATCTAACCCAAGATAGCTTTCCATGAAGAGAAAATTTTCACAATCAAAACACTACTCCTGCTAATTATTACTAGTATTTTGAGGTTGGCCATGATTCACTGGGGAATTACAACTATCCAGATCCTAACCCCACTCAAAATATTTCTGCCATCCAGGAGCCATTTAAAAATTCTTCCAATTGGAAGAACTACCCGAACTACTCCTAGAATAATCAGGTTCCTCACCAGCCAAATCAAATTAATGGGTATGGATCTAATTCAAACTTTCATCCTAGGCCATCCTAACAAGGCATCAATGCCCAGACGATGAGAACCTTACAGGACACGTAGACAAAGATGATGGAAGTAACCTGCACCATCACAAATCTGAATAATCAGATCGGGGTTACTCCCACTCAAGGACCTGCAGGACATCTACCCTTCCAACACATGCCCAACCCTAATCACCAAAGGAGCCAATATCTGGGCAGAAATCCACACTACCCGAATCAGCCTCCTACTAATCCACCACCTCAGTAGCCTCCCAAGTTTCCACAACCACAGGCCAGTTACCACCTCCAAATAATAATCTGAGCGCACATGCAGTTATGTTGAGGAGTGGGAAAACCACCACTGATCTTGGGCCTTCACAAAAACTTGGTGAAATCCCCATCCCTGTGCAAATTGACTCTCCAGCACCCCCTCAGGAAGAGAAGGAAACACAAAAATATCAAGACATGACTCCTATCTCTTTTCCATAAGCTCTCCACCCTACCACCAATAGAGAAAAGAAATCTGAGCCCACTACAAAAGAACTCATGGATCTATTTGGGCAAGTTCAAATCAATATCCCTCTCCTAGATGCCATCAAATATATACCTGCCTATGCCAAATTTTTGAAGGAGATCTGTACTCCTAAAAGGCAGGCTAAAAATCTAGGATAGGTACATCTTTCGGAGCCAGTTAGCTCTGTCATACAGAGCAAGCTGCCTCCTAAGATGAAAGATCCAAGGGCGCCATTAATTTCAGTGATTATTGATGATACTACCTTTGATCGTGCCCTCCTTGATCTTGGTGCCTCATCTAATGTCATTCCCGCAATTTTATTTGAAGAGTTTCAGATCGGTGAATTAAAACCCGTCGAGGTTACCCTGCAATTAGCTGACCGATCTACAATCAAACCTTGTGGGATTGTTGAGGATGTTTTGGTCAAGGCCCAAAATTGTGTCTTCCCTGTAGACTTTCTGATTCTTGACATTGAGGTACCTGAATCTTTACTAAATGCCCTAATAATCATTAGATGACTCTTTTTGGCCACTGCAAAGGCAAATATCAATTGCCACACAGGCAAAACGGATATCACCTGTGCAGGCCAACCAATCACTCAGATGTTTTCAAATCCTCCAAGAGATTCCATGATAATAACATTTTTGAGGACTTAGATATTGAAATTTCAAATATGGTCGAGGATAAAATGTTGATAGATACCCTTATCGACCACAATATTTTTGAGGAATCAGACTCAGAATTAGTGGTCAGTGAAATCTTTGATTTGGAGACTTGTCTTGACCAACAATCCATTCCTGGTGATCCCCCTAACCCACCCACTCTTCTCTCAACCCACCCTTCCACTCTAATTTCACTCGCCCTTCACCCATCTTCCCCCAAACCTTTTCCATTGGACCTACCACCAGACCCACCCGAGTTTCACATTCAACCTGATTTAAAATCATGGCCAAACTCGGGCTACACTTATCATTTTCCATCCAACTTTGATCCCTATATTTCCTCTAATCATTTTTCTAGGGATCCAGAAGAAGGCACATTTTATGTAGGCATCCAAGTGTCCAACTATTTACATTATTTTCCATCTTCCGTGCATACCTTCACGCTTAGTTGAATGGTGTAAAAGAGAACACTGGATGGGAGGTAACCCATCATTTTTCCTGCTTTCCTTTTTCCTTTATTTTTCCAGGTTTTGACCATCGTAAACCTGACCGGCCTTCACTAAGGTGATCTCTTTTCCCTCCTTATGCATGAGGACATTGCAGATCATAAGCATGGGGGGATGTTTTTAAAATTTTGATGATCGATTTAGGATTTTCAAAATCTAAAAATATGCATTTTTCTTTTGTCATTTTGTTTTCTTCTAGCATACCCAAAAATATATATATATTGAAAACCTTTTGAGGAAAATTTTGAAATCGAGACTAAGGTTGATAATAACCTTTTGGTACAACAGGATTTTATCTTTAACAAAAAAGGGATGAGGATACGGATCTATTCATTAGAATTTCAAGGTCGTTCTTTAGACTAGATCAGATATCCTTCTCCAAAATACCACCTGAACTCATGATAGTTTAGCTGACATGATCCTCTTTTGTAATATAGAAAGTATCTGGCTTAGTTTCTGATTCCAAAACTTGCTTTTCTTGCGGAACTTCCTGTGTCAAATTTCACACACAAGCCAACACCTAAGGAACTACTAAAAATTAGAAAAACCCCTTGTTTGGCCTTAGTAAAAGTCTAAAGCAGATCATTGGTTTGAGTTCCCACGGCCGAGAAGGAGGAAAATGCCTCCATTGAGGATGGGATGTCAACATGTTACCGCCTTGACGCTGCTCCATATCCATATGTCATATCTTTAGTTAGAGCATTAAAGCACATTTTAGTAGCTCAAGTGTCTTGGATGGTACTCTACCTAGAGTGTCAGAGCAAGAGCTTGAGTTTACTTGGAGCACCCCTTTACACCGCATTCTGTTTTGGGGTTGTGAGCTCCTGGGTGGTGTCATGGACAGTGCTATCTCGAAGTACTAGCACAAGAGCCCCCTCGAGGATTGGTAATGGGAATGATGATCCCAACACATCTGTTGTAAGACTAAGCTAGAAATAAGCATGGGGGACAAGAAAACAAAAGTTTTAAAGCAAAAACACGCCCTTATAAATGTTGTCTTTTCACAAGCACGAACACAAGGTTTTAAAGAATATTGCAAGTTGCAAATCAAATTCAAGAACTAGAAAAATCCTAAAAAGAGAAATTTCAAGTCATCTAAATTAACAAGGGGTTAATCTGTGAATTTTCTAGAGGATATACTGATCCCGATTTATCTAAGTTTTGGATCCAAAAACAAATCCCGATGTTTATCTTTAATAAATCCCGTACCTCTTGTGTTTAAACCAACCAAGGTCCCATAATCTCTATCTCCAAAAAAGTCAAAAAAACTAGAGTTTTGCTAAGAGACTAGCAAAAGATAAGCATGGGAGTGTGACAAACGTCAGTTTATTATCATTCTTATGCATTAAAATAAACCTAGCTCTTAGGATTTTGCTCCACAAATGGGTTTTTGGGCTGCATTTAGGCATTAATTAGGTTAGGCATGCTTTGCACTTTTTATTGTCTTTTTAATATATTTTCGTGAGTGTTACGGATATACAAATTGCCAGATCCCTAGAACTCTAGTACTCAGGAAGGCAACTGGTGAAGGAGAAGCTCTCACCAGCTGGAACTCATCTTAATCCAACTCACCTGAACTAGGGTTAGCTCATTGTTGATGTGCGAAACTCGAACGTGTTTTAACAGTTATTGCATCGTAGTATAGGTGATCAAGCGTCATCAACAAATAAAAGTTTTTATTACTCGAAAATCGGAGTATCCGAGGTCGAACACAGGGAGCAATCGGAATTTACTACTAATCTCAAATGTAATTGAACACTCTAATTTACTCAAAAGTTTAATTCAAATGCATTTAAAAAGTAATTGAGGCAAAAGAGTAAAATTGGATGTCTAATCACAAGATCAGATGTCTTAAAAGTGTTTTCCCTTCTTTGATTATTCTTCTTCTTCTGATCTTTCTTTCTTTCTCTTCTCTCTTGGCCTTTCTTTTTCTCTTCAGTCTCTCTCTTCTTCCTTCACTTCTCTCTTCTACGAAGGCTTCTTCTTCTTCCTTGGTCTTCTGTTTCTTCTCTGCAGCCTTTCTTCTTCTTCTTCTTCTTTTTCTTCTCTGCCTTGCTCAGCCTCTTCTTCAGAGTTTCTTCTTCTTCTGCTCCTCTTCTTCTTCCTGCAGCTAAGTCTCTTCTCTTCAACTCTCAGCCTGCCTGCACAAGGAGCAAAACCTACCCTGTCCCTCTACCCACACGTCTCTCTCTCTCTGCAAATCTCTCACAGGACGCTCTCCCAGAGATGCGGGTAATCGGGTCGGGTAGCGCACCCGAGACCAGGTGCACCGACGTGAGGGTGATGCGCAAGGTGTGCTCAGATAAGGTCGGGTTGGATCCCGCCAGATTCGCGAGGTGAAACCGCGGATGAGGCGAGCGTTAGGTGAGGGACCTCACCCCTGTGAGATTGGAGGCGATAGGAGAATAACACAAATTCAATTTAAACCATAACTGTGCCTCGTAGATTGCCGATGTGGGACTATTAGTCCCGCCCTGCTCTCGCGCACGCCCGCGAAATGCTCTTTGTCGATTGCCAAAGCTGCAGACTTTGTTGTGTTGTCCACTGGGTCAGATAGCTTCGCAGTGCTTGCCCGAGTCAGCTGCACCTGAAGCCTGGTCATCCTGAAGCCTAGAGCTGCTTCGCGTCACCGTCAATGGCGGCAGGGGCTTGAAAACTGTCAGACACAAAACAAGCCTCTCGGCTTAATCAGATCACCGGAGGACCTTCGTCGTGGCACGGCGAAGGTGATGAGCCATGCAGCAGGTCGCGGGGCAACCTAGGCATGCGTGCCTAGGTCGTCCTGTGACCGGAGGTGTGGGTGTGCTCGGGGGTGCATTGTGGAGATGTAGCGTGGCAGTGGAGGGGCGAAGTGTGTTCAGTGTGGTGAGGCGGAACTTTTGCGACGGCCGGCAAGGCGTGTGGGGCTGCAGAGCGAAGGGGGCACCTCGTCGGAGGGTGGTCGGAGATGAGGAAGGTGACGGTGGACGGCGGCAGTCGAGGGGTCGATTGAGTGAAATACAGTGAGGAAAAGAAAGAGGGGATAGAGGGGAATGATTTTAACCTACTTAAAGGGACGAAAGGGGGTGGAGAGGCGAACGGCTGTACCTGCTGTTGCCGGAGAAGAAGATGCCCAGTGGGGGAGGACGGCGGTGACGACGGGTCTGAGGCAGCGTACGCGGGTATTGCACAACGCGGAGGAGAATCAGGAAGAAGTCTCTGCCACTGGTTTTGTGGCAGAGCAAAGAGGAAAGGAAAGGGAGCTCGCCGGAGCTCGCTGGGTTCCCTGGCTGGGAAGGAAGAGACGAATCTGAAGTGAAACCCCGGCCAGGTCGAGCTGAAAATGAGCAGCCGGGTTTGGGGGTTCACTTATAGGTATTGGGCATGTGTTCAGAGCTTGGAGGGCATGCCTTTGTCTCCGATGGCTCGACGGAGAAGGAAAGTGGGTGGATACCCAAATTTCTCGTGCGTTCGCACGAGAGATTGGGATCAAATCAGGGATCATGACTGGCCTCAGATGGAAGGGAATTCCTCAGAGAATCTCTTCCATTTCTGGGAGGGGATCTTTGAGGAATCAGAGAGTATTCCCTCTCTAATCCTCGCCGGAGAAGGATTCTGCCCCAATAATGGCGGAAGGACCTAATTGCAAGGTTGGAGAGGAAGTTAGGGGGCTCTCTGCGATGATTTTCAAAAGATAGGGACCAAAATGTGATTTGGGTGTACTAAATTGCAAAGTAGGTCAAGATGACCTCCCCTTAGGTCCAAATTTTGGTACGAACCTAATTTGGACCTAAGGAATCCAATGGGGAAGTTGGGTTTTAGGTTTGATCACGTTTGACTGGATATTTTGCTTAAAAACCTAAATTAGGTCAATTGATGAGCTAGGACCCTATTCTAGGTCAAACTAGGTTCGAAAGGCCAATTTGAATGTTCTAAAACCTAGAGGATATTTTTACATGAATTTTAGAGGGTTTACTTGATTTTTATCCCAACCGAAACCTTGTTGAATTAAGTGGGTCTATTTTAGGGTTACCAAATGTCATTTAATTCCTAGATTGTACATAAACCCATTTCTGATTGACTCAACCCACTTTTTATCTCATTGAGACCATTTGACCTATGTTTTGCCTCTGAGAAATCCCGTTTATGTACTACAATGGTAAAATTGCAGTTTTAACCTTTATCTCATGTTTTCTTCCCAGAATACTTATTCCTTCATTTAGGCCTTCTACTAGGTTATGTAGGAGCTTTTATTCTCTTTATTGGTTCAAAATAAGCTACTTATGGCTCATGATGAGGCTCTCATCATACCCCCATGCCTAGCTTTTGCTAGTCCCTTAGCAAAATTTCAAGGTTTTAACTTCTGTTCTAGACCCTGAGTGTAAGTGCTTTTCCTTTTCTTTTGTGATTAGGTTAGAATGCTGACAATAGGCCTAGAGGTATTCAAGTACCAACCAAAATCCGAAACTATTCCGCTTTAGCCTCAGTCCTCCGCAAAGGTTTCTAAGGCCCATAGAAACTAACCTAGGGTTTGTTGGACTCCGCGGTTAAAGCACCCGTGCTTGAGACATTCTTAGCCTAAGTTCAGTTTGCAGTGCATTTTTGTAAGAGAGAGATAGAAGATTTATTTGTTTGGAGAGCTTTTCTCTCTCTTTTATTTTTATTTCTAGCTTCAGATTAGCTTCCCAACACGGTCTGTATCTGATTCCTTGTCCCCATCATCAATCCTCAAGGGTCCCTAGCTTTCGAGATTTTGAGATAATCCCGCCCATGGCAACCCCTAGAACCCTGGCTTTCGAGATTTCGAGATAATCCTGCCCATGGCATTCCGTGGACGAATTCAGACCCTGGCGATCAACATTTCGTGATAATACCGCCCATGGTATCTGAACCAGCAAAGTGCTTACATGCCCCCAGTAGGATATTTAAATATCCTAAGAGATAGGCACCGAGGAGACGATATGTTGTTACGCAACTTCGAGGGGAATTTCCAGCCTCTCCGCGCTGGGAACTCGTCCAAATCAACTTGTGTTGATTGGCCGCTTCTAATCTAGGTGACCTTTTCAAAACATTAAATGCTTTTGCGTGATTTTGATATTTATGCGCATTGAACTAGACTGTGTGTGAATTTGGGGTGCTTAGGTTACCGAATCCCGCAAATCGGAGGTCAGTTAACGAGGCTGAATACTTCCTAAGCCTTAGACCTAATACTTAAGCTTCGCATTTTCCCCAACCTCTTGAGGATTATCCAGATTTTAGCGGATACGTGAATTTTTAAGCTAAAGAATCTAGCCCAAGAGGCCTAAGACCAGCGTTCCCACTAATCTCTTGTTATGTCTCCTTAGCACTTTTCTTTTATTTCTTTTCTTGATCTGGTATGGAACTTCAGTTAATTCCTTAATCTTTTACTAATGACTATTTCTTTTTCATTTTGTGCTCCTTTTGTCATTTTTGCTCTTTTTCTCCTCCTTATGAATATGTGGCTCACAAAATTTCCTCCCTCCCCAATTTTTTGTTCTTTTTCATAATTTTTCAATTTTTTTGTGTTTTTGACATCCGCAAAAGTTTTTTTGTGTGTGAGACTCCTGACTTTTTCTTGGTTCTGTATGTATGCACTTTATCACCCCCCCATGCCTAAGTTTTGCAATGTCCTCATTGTAAACGGAGGGTGTGAAATAGTGTTGAGGTCAGGGACTTAGAACAGGATACATTGGGTGGGTGAATGGGTCGAAAATGACTGATGCAGATGATTTCAAGCTCTGATACGTGTACCAGAGGTGGGATCAACTGTCTAAGGTTGAACTGAAGGTGCAATAGACGTGGAGTACAGACGGATAATCAGACGGGTCTCTATTTTTGGGATGACGGGTTGCCTCTCGTTAAGCACTAAATTCAATGCCTTCAGCCGAGCGGAAAGTGGGGTGGAGAGGGAGTGGTCAAATCAACGAAATTTTGTAAAGCAAGCACCTTGATTAAGAGCCTAGTTGATCCAACCAGGTGCTTGTTGAGATCAGTAGGCTGATGATGCAGCCCAAACCCGAATGAGTCTGGTGGGTTGATAGATGTAGATCAACAGATGCGGAACCCACCATATGCAATGAAGTTCTGATGGATATGGAAGTGAAAACTCGGGTTTAGGCAAAGTCGACTTAGCTTGGTCAGAGTAGGGTTCCGAAAAATAATCAATGTAAGGTGTGGAATCCCTATAGGGGTGATCAAAGAATGTTGGCTCCTGTTTTTCAGTCTAATCAATGCCCGATACCCAATATAGATATGGAGTTGAATCATCTGCAAACGGCTCAATGAGAGGTGAATCAGAATATAAATTGAGTCCGGTTGCAGGTCGAAGTAGAGAACTGGTTTTGATTGGTGTTATATATGTGGAGTAGGTGGCCTCAAAGAAAATTGGCTTGTTATAATTAGGAAGTAGATTTTCTTCGATGTTATGGTCAAATTCGAAATCGTCGGAGAGTTTGCGAAAATCACAATATGAATGAGATTCAGGATCATGAGTTCCACCACCATAGAATAAATCATATGTTGTAGATTCAGCAGCCTGACTGGGGTCTAGCCTAAATGTTACTTCTGAGCTTAAAAAGGTGTCCCTATTTGGTAGAGGCTCAGGTTCTAAGGTAGTAGGGTAGACCCAATTGAAACCCCACTCGTCCAACTCCTTGGTTTCTGTGTCGTAGATTGGCATGACTTCTGAAAAATTGATTAGTTCCTCTGAGGATGTTGGCGAGGGATATTCATCAAATCGAGGCCCAAAATCATATTCTTCATTAAAAGATTGATCCTTTTCATATGGGGCCTTGAAATCTTCAAAATAGGTTTCAGATCTAGATTCTAGGCTTCGGATGTGGGTTGAATTACTAGAATCTAGGTCTGAATAACCTTCGAGGGTCACCTTATCAGGATAAGGGACGGAATTTATACCCTCGAGAGGTTCAGTTCTACTCTCATACTTGCAGGAGTTTTGGATTTCTAGAATGGCCTCATCATGATATTTTCCTGCATTTGGAGCTTCCCAACCTTCTTCAATATCAGGCACATTGTATTCTATCTAGGTTGGGAATCCACAACCATTTTGTGCCTCAAACCCGAGATCAGATTTATCCTCGATGTTGTCCCAAGATAGTTCCTCCTCTGTTTGTGGTATATACAGGTATTTCTGGTCAATAACTTGTTTTACTAATCTCATTATCTCGTCCCATTTTTCAAGACTATCTTGGTGTTGCTTCGAAAGTCGAGGATTTGTCATACATTGAAGATATTCAAGATTGTGTAGTTTTTCTATCTCAATGTATGTAGTAATGAGCAAGTCACGGGTTGATCCTTTTGTGGCTTCTACTAATAGTACTTGGGCACAAGTTATGATAAAGGTTGTGGTTGTTGGGACATCAACATAAATGTTTCCTACTGGTGTTGAGGTTTCTTCATTTTCATAGAATTTCATGGCATCCTCAATCATTTTATCTCTCATGGATCTCTGATATTCAGGTTTCTTGAATGGTAGTCCTAAGTGGTTTGGCTACATATTTGGATCAGGTGGTGGAGTCAAGATGTAGAATCAGAATTGGAATCAAGATCAAGTTATGAAGCGATCAGATCTGAATAACGAGTCCCACTGAAAATGTGTGGGTGTGTGCTCTAAAGAGAAAAGATGAGGGCCTGGAGATGTTTTTGACCCAATCAAGACACCCAAAGATGTTTGGATGACTATGGAGGTTCGGGGTGGATGGACCCCTGGATCAGAAGATCGTCCACCTGAGAATTACCTAGGCAGCCAGAGAGGGAGAGTCCCACAAAGACCCCTACACGGTAGAGCGTCCCCATGGGTTACAGGGTTTCCCCCACCCGACCTCTCTTGTCACTGAGATTCCAGGTAGACCAGAATGGGGACCTTGACCTCTTAAGTCTACCACCTTTATTTCAAAGGTGCTTTAGGGTTCTCACTTGAACTTTAGATAGTTTGATGTTGTGACCTAATTTCGAGGTTGGTTAACCCAAGGGGTCAACTTCACCTGACCTGTCCTATAGATGGCAGAATGATTCTAGGTTTGGAGCCTAGAGGTCACCCTGATTTGACTCCCAGGTTATTAGGTCCAAAAATTTTAAGATTCAAGTGATTTTAGAGCTTCTTTTTCTTTAGGGTTTGTCTTATTTAGATCTCTTCAATCAAGGTCTTGGGTGACACACTGATGCGGGAAGTTTTATTTCCTTTTATGCAGGCATGTGTGACTAACACTCCAAGATCCTACTATAGAAACCCTAATTTGGCTCTATTTCCAATCTTTTTTTCTTTTTCACAAAAATTCTCTTCGGACTTGAAAGCAAGAAGCGTGTTGTCCTTAGAGATTAAGCGTTATTTCTATTAGGCACATGAATTCGTGGGATAGAATCTAAAAAATCGCTCCAACTTCAAGAAGAATTAAAAATTTTTCGCAAAATTAGGAAATGTTTACCTTAAAGATGGTGATTACTATATAAAGAAGGCAATTGATTCCTAAATTTATTTTCTTCCTTTTGTCTTTTCAGGATTAGGGGATGGTTCAAGGAAGAAAGGAAATTACCTGCCTTGCAGTGGTTGACTTGCGGGAGGGATTTTCTCGTGAAATACCTACAAGATCAAAACAAAGCAAAGTAGGGCAAGTTAGTGCTCAATATGATAAAAAGAATGTAAAGACTAGTGATAAATTGCGCGTTGCTCCCCGGCAACGGTGCCATTTTGTTGATGCGCGAAACTCGATCGTGTTTTAACAGTTATTGCGTCATAGTATAGGTGATCAAGCGTCGTCAACAAATAAAAGTTTTTATTACTCGAAAATCGGAGTATCTGAGGTCGAACACATGGAACAATCGGAATTTACTACTAATCTCAAATGTAATTGAGCACTCTAATTTACTCAAAAGTTTAATTCAAATGCATTTAAAAAGTAATCAAGGCAAAAGAGTAAAATTGGACGTCTGATCACAAGATCAGATGTCTTAAAAGTGTTTTTCCTTCTTTGATTATTCTTCTTCTTCTTATCTTGCTTTCTTTCTCTTCTCTCTTGGCCTTTCTTTTTCCTGCAGTCTCTCTCTTCTTCCTTCTCTTCTCTCTTCTGCGAAGGCTTCTTCTTCTTCCTTGGTCTTCTGTTTCTTCTCTACAGCCTTTCTTCTTCTTCTTCTTCTCTACCTTGCTCAGCCTCTTCTTCAGAGTTTCTTCTTCTTCTGCTCCTCTTCTCCTTCCTGCGGCTATGTCTCTTCTCTTCAACTCTCAGCCTGCCTGCACAAGGAGCAAAACCTACCCTGTCCCTCTACCCGCACGTCTCTCTCTCTCTCTGCAAATCGCTCACAGGACGCTCTCCTAGAACTGCGGGTAATCGGGTCGGGTAGCGCACCCGGGACTAGGCGCACTGGCGTGAGGGTGATGCGTGAGGTGTGCTCAGATAAGGTCGGGTCGGATCCTGCCAGATCCGCAAGGTGAAACCGCGGATGAGGCGAGCGTTAGGTGAGGGATCTCACCCTTGTGCGCTCGGAGGCGATAAGAGAATAACACAAATTCAATTTAAACTGTACCTGTGCCTCGTAGATTGCCGATGTGGGACTATTAGTCCCACCTTACTCTCGCGTGCGCCCGCGGAACGCTCTTCGTCGATTGCCAAAGCTGCGGACTTCGTTGTGTTGTCCACTGGGTCAGATAGCTTCACAGTGCTTGCCCGAGTCAGCTGCACCTGAAGCCTGGCCGTCCTGAAGCCTGGAGCTGCTTCGCGTCACCGTCAATGGTGGCAGGGGCTTGAAAACTGTCAGACGCAAAACAAGCCTCTCGGCTTAATCAGATCATCGGAGGACCTCCGCCGTGACACGGCGAAGGTGATGAGCCATGCAGCAAGTCGCGGGGTGGCCTAGGCATACATGCCTAGGTCGTCCTGTGACCGGAGGTGTGGGTGTGTTTGGGGGTGCGTTGTGGAGGTGTAGCGTGGCAGTGGAGGGGCGGAGTGTGTTCAGTGTGGTGAGGCGGAACTTTTGCGATGGCCGGAGAGGCGTGTGGGGTTGCGGAGCGACGGGGGCACCTCGCCGGAGGGTGGTCGGAGATGAGGAAGGTGACGGTGGACGGTGGCGGTCGAGGGGTCGATTGAGTGAAATACAGTGAGGAAAAGAAAGAGGGGATAGAGGGGAATGATTTTAACCTACTTAAAGGGACGAAAGGGGGCGGAGAGGCGGACGGCTGTACCTACTGTCGCTGGAGAAGAAGATGCCCAGTGGGGGAGGACGGCAGCGACGAAGGGTTTGAGGTAGCGTGCGCGGGTATTGCGCGACGCGGAGGAGAATCAGGAAGAAGTCTCTGCCACTGGTTTTGTGGCAGAGCGAAGAGGAAAGGAAAGGGAGCTCGCCGGAGCTCGCTGGGTTCCTTGGACAGGAAGGAAGAGACAAATCTGAGGTGAAACCCCAGCCAGGTCGAGCTGAAAATGAGCGGCCAGGTTTGGGGGTTCTTTTATAGGTATTGGGCATGTGTTCAGAGCTTGGAGGGCACGTCTTTGTCTCTGACGGCTCTCCGAAGAAGGAAAGTGGGTGGACATCCAAATCCTTCGTATGTTCGCATGAGAGATTGGGATCAAATCAGGGATCATGACTAGCCTCAGATAGAAGGGAATTCCTCAAAGAATCTCCCTTCCATTTCTGGGAGGGGTTCTCTGAGGAATCAGAGAGTATTCCCTCTCTAATCCTCGTCGGAGAAGGATTCTGCCCCAATAATGGAGGAAGGACCTGATTGCAAGGTTGGCAAGGAAGTTAGGGGGCTCTCTACGATGATTTTCAAAAGATAGGGACCAAAATGTGATTTGGGTGTACTAAATTGCAAAGTAGGTCAAGATGACCTCCCCTTAGGTCCAAATTTTGGTACGAACCTAATTTGGACCTAAGGAATCCAATGGTGAAGTTGGATTTTAGGTTTGACGACGTTTGACTATATATTTTACGTAAAAACTCAAATTAGGTCAATTGATGAGCTAGGACCCTATTCTAGGTCAAACTAGGTTCCAAAGGCCAATTTGATTATTTTAAACCCTAGAGGATATTTTTACATGAATTTTAGATGGTTTAATTGATTTTTATCCTGATCGGAACCTTGTTGAATTAAGCGGGTCTGTTTTAGGGTTACCAAATGTCATTTAATTCCTAGATTGCACATAAACCCATTTCTGATTGACTCAACCCACTTTTTATCTCATTGAGACCATTTGACCTATGTTTTGCCTCTGAGAAATCCTATTTATGTACTCAATGGTAAAATTGAAGTTTTAACCTTTATCTCTATTTTCTTCCCAGAATACTTATTCCTTCATTTAGGCCTTCTACTAGGTTATGTAGGAGCTTTTATTCTCTTTATTGGGTCAAAATGAGCTAGTCATGGCTCATGATGAGGCTCTCATCACTCTTCCTAGCTCAATTCAACTCATCTCAGCTGAATGGTAGCTCAAGAGAGCTCATCTTAGCTCACCCTAGCTCAGGTTAGCTCAGATCCAGCTCAACTTAGCTGAGCCTAGCTCATCTCAACTCCCATTAGTTCATAGGGACCTCTAACTAGCTAAGCTGAGTTGACTAAAGTTCACCTCAGCTTAAGACTAGCTACATCCAGCTCCACTCAACTCTGGCCACCTGAAGATGACTTCATTTCAGCTTAGGAAGCTCGAGTCCAGCTCCTAGGGACTTAACATAGCTCAACTCAGTTGAGCTAAGCTACCTTAGCTACCTCAACCAGGTTGATGAGTGGTCAGATGGTGGCATGTTTGGATGGGTGATAGGGTGAAATAGGAGAGGGGTTTTATGCGAAGGCATACGACAAAGCTAGTGAGGGTGTTGGTGAGGTGTGTGGAGGTGTGTAGCGTGCAAAGGACCTCACCGGAGGTGTGGCCGTAGCGGAGGAAGATGGAGGTGAACAGTGTGTCAAGGGGTTGTTTTTGGGTTTTGAAGATGGGAAAAGACCTAGAGAACTAAAAGGGACCTATCTACCTACTCTAATTGGACAAAAGGGATGGAGAGGTGCTGGCTTTGATTGGCCAACGCCAGAGAAGGGGAATACTTCGAGGAGGGAGACAGCGAGGAGGAAAGTGGGAGACAACCCTCACTGTGACTGGCGAGGTGCAGAGGAAGGTGATGAAGATGATAGGCAGGCCAATTTTATCGTTTCCCATTCCAAGGAAAATATGGAAGAAGGGCTATTGGAGCTTGGTCGGAGAAGGGCTGGAGATAGGGATTTGAGGAGGGTTTTGGCCCCAAACCAAGCTAAGGGGGATGGTTTGTCCTCAAGGGTCCTTATATAGGCCTCAAATGGGCATTCCAAGCTTGAAAACCAAGCTTGGAAGCTTGAATATTATGTGCCTGTGGGATACCCACATCTTCCATACGTTCGCATGGAAGATTGGGAAGGAATAAGAATCATGATCGAGTCCAATTGGAAGAGAATTCCTCAAAGAATCTTTGATTCAAATTTGGGATTGATTGATTGAGGATTAAGCAAGAAATCCTTGCTCAAGTCTCAATGGTAGACCTTTTGTTTACACCTAACGGCGACAGGGGCCTCTTTGTGAATACAATGACAAATTTGGGGGGTTATTTGCAAAGAATTTGAAAGTTAGGGGCATGTGTGTAAGAGAAAAGAGTTAGACTAGACTAGAATGCAAACATGGTTAAGATGATCTCTGATTGAGTCCAAATTTTGGTACAACCCTAATTTAGACCCAAGGAATCTAATGGTGAAGTCAGAATTAGGTTTTGGTCAAGTTTGGCTAGGTCATTCGCGTAGAAACCCAAATTTAGGCAACTGTCTATCTCAGACTCTATTTTAGGTCAAAATGGTTTCAGATAGTCAAATCAAGGATACCAAGCCATAGAGAATATTTTTCTATGATTTTTAGAATACTTAGGTGAATTTTATCTTGACCACAACCTCAGTAAACTAAGTGGGTCAGTTTTTAGGGCTTTAGATATCCATTAATTCTTGAAATGCATGAAAATCCATTTCTTTCTGCATGAACCCATTATTACACATTTATAACCATTTGACCTTCATTTAACCCCTAAGAAACCCCATGATTATTTCGCAATTAGGATATACTTTTAAAACTATAGTTTTATCCTTATTTTACTACTTATTTCTTGGAATGGATATACAATGAATTATGATCTTTTAGTGGTTATGTAGGAGCATTTATCAATGGATTATGACTAAATAAAGGTAGATATGGCTGAAGGTGACATTATCATCAAAAACCAAGGCAAATTAGGATGGAATCAAGGTCATTTATGATTCTGACAAGGTTATCAGACATCTGGATCTATTATCAGACGTCAGAGTCATAAATTGATTTAGAAATTAGTCATATGATCTAGAAAGGTGGAAGATCTAAATAAAGTTGGATCAAGATGGACGTCTAATGATCTTTTTTAAGATGTTCGGACTTAAGGTCAGACGTTTAATTTAAGATGGGTTTCCTTCTTATTTTTGCCCAGACCTAAACAGGGTTCTAGGTCATGTTGGTCAAATGATAGGTCGGTCATCTGGCGCAAAGTCAAGATGTCTGGAAATAGGTTTACTGTTAGAATTGATTTTTTGAGGCTCAAATGGCTATAATCACTGACAAAAGTGATTTGGGGATGAATTTAGCCTAATGTTTATTTATAAGATGTCGAGGGATCACTACGGATGTCTAAAAGTGAAAGTAGGTTAGATAAATCGTTAATCCTCTAAAATTAGTCTAATAAAGCCAACGGTCCTCTAGTTGGATGTCTAGAAAGGTCATCAAACGTCTTTTAAAATGTCTAGAGTAAGGGTTGGTCATCTAAAATTCACAGACAGAAAAACTAAGTTTAGCCTAAGTGTTTTTGGTGTTTGATCAAACAATCAGATGTCTTAAAGTCTAAGATCAGATGTCTGATTTTCATATTGGACGTCTGATAAATCTGACGTCTGATCAAGCTGTCTGATGCCAATTTTGGCTAAGTTCTCTATGAAAATCCTAAGTATCCTAGGTTTGAGTAAGAGTTCCTAAGACTACTGTTAGCTAACTTTGAGGTTCTTTAACAATCATCTAGGCAAAAAATAAAGAGCAAAAGAAACAACAAATGAATACTTGAATAAAAGTATCTATCCTATTCTTCATCTCCTTCCTTCTTCAAGCTTTCACTCCAAGTGAAGCTCTTTCTCCTCCACCAAGCTCCTCCAAACCATCATGGATGTGAGCTTGATCTCCTCCTTCATACTTATAACCATTTACATTTTCCTGAAACTTTAAACTCAAAGCAACTATTAAATTACAAGTGTTTTGTTATCATCAAAATTAATGAACGTGGTGCCCTTGCACCAACAATCTCCCCCTTTTTGATGGTGAAAAAATCATAAATAAAAATCCAAAAAATTCTCCCCCTTTTTGACATTATCAAAAGGGTTTAATCAATTTGTCATTTATCTTATACTACCCCTTAAGGCATGGTCTTCTAATTCCATCATTTTCATATAACAAGATAACTATGTTATTATCTCCCCCTTTCTAAAGGAAATAGGAGGGTGCGATCAAAAGTAGTATCATCAATAATTACTGAAATTAATGGCACCCCTGGATCTTGCATCTTAGGAGGCAGCTTGCCTTCTATGATAGAGCTTACTGTCTCTGAAAGATGTACTTGTCCAAGATTTTTGGCTTGCCTTTTCAGAGTATAGATCTCCTTCCGAAATTTGGCATAGGCAAGGATATACTTGATTGCATCTAGGAGAGGGATATTGATTTGAACATGCCCAAAGAAATCCATGAGTTCTTCTGTGGTGGGCTCAAATTTCTTTTTTTGATTGGTGGTATGGTGGAGAGCTTGTGGAAAAGGGATAGGAGTCGTGTCCTGAGATTTTTGTGTTTCTTTTTCTTCCTGATGTGGGAGTGGAGAGTCAATTTGCACAGGGATGGGGATTTCACCAGGTTTTTGTGAAGGCCCGGGATCAGTGGTGGTTTTCGCACTCCTCAACGTAATTGCATGTACAGTCGGATTATTATTTGGAGGAGGTGGGGAGGCATGTTGTTGTGGAAACATGGGAGGCTGCGAGGTGGTGGATTAGTAGGAGGCTGGTTCGTGTAGTCTTGATTTCTGCCCGAATACTGGTTCCTCTGGTGATTAGGGTTGGGCATGGATTGGGAGGGTGAATACCCTGTAGGTCATTGAGTTGGAGTAACCCCAATCAGACTATTCAGATTTATGGCAGTACAGGTTACTTCCGTCATCTTTGTCTGCATATGTCATCGAAAAGTGATATAGATTTATAAAACCAAGATAGGAAAGTATCTAGGGTTGTCCAAGGAGTCAATATGTTTGCAAAAATACATCTCTTGCTTGGAAATCGAAATCACCTTTCTTTTTGGTATTTTTGAATATGTAATTTTTATGGTTTTGAAATAAAGGGGAAATCGCGAATTTTTTGGCAGAATAAAAACTAAAGAACTTAATGCCTAGGTCACAAAAAATGGCCTCTCTCTGAGCTCACCCTAGGCACGTGGAGGCCTAGGGTAATTAGAGGGAGGGAGTGTAAGTGTGCAAAGTAAAAGTAATAAAACTAGAATTGCTACAAGAATTTAAAGAAGGCAAATATTCTTTTACTAAAGGAAATTGTTTTCTACAAGTAGAGGAATGCTTCTACTAGAATTTGAAAGACAACAAAAATAAAAACAAATCCTTTAGAGGATGATGGTTGTGAAGAAGATGAAGGTCTTCTTGCTGCAAGCCTAGTTGCTCCTTGGCTTGAAAAGAAGGTCTCCTTTTTCTCCTTCCTTGCTATGCTCCTCGAAGATGGTGTCGTCTGAGGCAAGCCAAGAGGGGGCTTGCCTTGGATCCTCCAAGGGTGGGAGTCCACCATAGAATCTCCTCCAATGCCTGACCATCCTCATTGATAAGAATTTGCTCCTCCTCTTAGCGTGGCACAAGGAGAAGAATGGAGAGGAAGAAGGCACCAAGGAGGCAAGGTATAGCCTCCTCAATCTTCTTCCTTCCTTCTTCTTCTTGGTCATGGATTATATGTGGGTATAGGGTGGAATTAAACTAAGGGAGAATGGAGCTTAGCTAGTAGTAGTGTGGAGGAGTAGGCAAATGGAGCTATGGTTTGAGGGGAAGAGTTGGACAGAAGAAGTCTGGAGCTGAAGTGGAGCTAGCAGCTGCTGAAGAGGGTGGCATAGAGCTACTTTAGCTAGCTTAGCTTGCTAGTTCTTTGCTAGGTGCTAGGAAAAGCTAAAGCAAGTTGGCTTCTACTGAAATGAGCTGAGGTGAGCTGGGTTTGATGTTCCCTGGGATGACCAAGCTAGTTGGAGTAGCTAAGGTAGCTTAGCTCAACTAAGTTGAGCTAAGCTGAAACCTCGGGAGCTGGACTTGAGATTCCTGAGCTAAGATGAAGTCATCTTCAGCTGGCTAGAGTTTAGTGGAGCTGGACGTAGCTAGTCCTGAGTTAAGATGAACTCCAGTCAACTCAGCTGAGCTAGCTAGAACACCCAGTGAACTGATGGGAGATGAGATATGCTGGACTCAACTAAGTTGAGTTGGATCTGAGCTGGCTTTTGCTAAGGTGAGCTGGAATGGGCTCTCTTGAGCTGCCATTCAACTAAGATGAGTTGAATGGAGCTAGGATGAGCTAACCCTAGTTCAAGTGAGCTAGATTCCGGCTATGGTGAGCTAGATCAAGCTAAGTTCTAGTTGGTTTGAGCTTCTACTTTACCAGTTGCCTTCCTGAGTGCTAGGGTTCTAGGGATCTGACAATATGTTTATCCCTAACACTCACAAAAACATAGTAAAAAGATAATAAAAAGTAAAATGCATGCCTAACCTAATTGATTCCTAAATGCAATCCAGAAACCCATTTACGTAGCAAAATCCTAAGAGCTAGGTTTGTCTTAATGCATAAGAATGATGATAAACTGGCATTTATCACCCGTGCAGACACTTAATTGAAAAATGGGAGGGAAGGAGGAGAGAGAGAGATGAAAGAAAGTGTGGGAATCAAACAACCAAGACTAATCCGTCCTAATGTTGACTCAATGCAACCTAAGACTTAGGAACCCAATATGGAAAAAATTAATAAGAGAACCCAATTCCTTAAGATTACCTAGCTAGACTAAAAGAGGTGGATTGGGCCCAAGCATGTCTTGGGAAAATCACTAGGGGCTTGTATAAACCCACACCCTCATTTGACATCCCTCTAAATCTGTCACCACGCATTTCAAAAGGAATTAGGAGCGCTTAGTAATTCTTCGATATTGGATATCAAGCCTAAGTTTTGGTGAAGTCCTTAAGTGGTCAAATGACTACTTTTAATTTAGGCTTGGGTGTCTAATTGTTCACGGGAATGTGGAGGGCGTTGATTGAGGTAATGCCCTATTATTTCAATTTTTTTAGTATGTTCAAAGATTGGAAAAAGTGATTCCAATATCAAACAAATTGTCACACAATTTTTTTGTTTTCTGCTTTTAGGATTTGATTTAGATTAGAATCTTTTAGGGTTTACTTTTTAAGTTTTCAAACAAGCTTAAGATCCATAATAAAAAAGAAATCAACTTGTATTGGTGAATGTAGATTTCCTTTTAAAAAGTGGGCCTCCAGAAAATGAAAAGAAACCCTAATTGAATTGATCCTTAAGCTGAAATGTTACTACTAGTGAATTGATTCAGGCTTTTATTTTTAAGTAGTGGTCCAAAAAGAGCGAGAAACACCACTACTGGAAGGAAAATCAAAGGATTCCAAAAAATATTTTTTTTATGATTTTAGGAATTTGTTTCATATTTTTTTAAGATTTTTATTTGTGCTGGTGTCAAAGTCTAGAAATGACACCCGTGGGTATTTTGGACTTTTCACTACAACCACCAGCCACCAAAATTTTTTTGTGATTTTATATGATGTGTAGAATTTCACAAGGATTCCAGAAAGCTAAATTTCACAAAAATTGGAAAATCAAAATAATTTCTAAAATTCACAATTTGTAGCAAAATAGTGAGATCAAAGGAGATGACCATCTTGTGGTTCATGAATTTTTAAAAATTCTCGACAACTCCAATATCTCTGATGTTTAGCAAAGATATTCCTAATTTGATTTGAAACCTTTGAGTGAAATTTCATAATTTTAGGAAGCCTGTGGTATTGGGAATTGATTTTGAAGCTCAAATGGAAATCTGGACCCAAAAATCAGAACACCAACACTTAAGGTATAGTGGTGTGAAATTATGCAAATAAGAAACCAATGAAATTTTAAGGACATGACTCTACTTGATTTAATTGTTTATGATCCTAAAAGCCTAGTTTAGTATTTTTTCTTTACTTCTTAAAGGTTAATGTGACAAGGGAAGAGGAACCAACCTGAAATCCGTTGGAAGAAAACGAACTTCAAGCTCTCACTTTCAAAATCCCGCTTTCTTCCTACAATACCTCCACACACGAGATAGAAGAGAGGGAAGGGGATGAGATCCACTTATCATGCTAGAGAATTACTAAATACAAAGCCATGCCTCCTGGCAATGGCGCCAAAAGGTGATGCGAAGAAAAGCGTGATTTGCAAAATGCAGGTTTTGAGACGTTGTAACATGCTAATTAGCAATCGCTTTTAAAATATGTAATCCAGATAGTGGTGGTATCTAGGGTCATCCAAGGAGGCGGGAATGCACCTTTTAAGAATCTTGCTTGACAAAATAGAAATCAACATTCTTTTTAGGTTTTTAGATATAAGATTTTTTTGCATTTTTTAAATAACGAGCAATTACACAAATGTATGCGGGAAAACAAACACACCTAATTGCTAATGGTAGTAGCTAAGTGGCAAAAATGGCCTCCCCCTCCACTAAGACCTACCGTAGTTAATCAATTGGAGTCCATAGGATGTGATCGCGACCTCCTTGATCTTGGTGCCTCAGTTATTATCATTCCCAAGATTTTTTTTAAGGAATTTCAAATCGGTGAACTAAATCCTGTTGAGGTTAATCTTTAATTAGTCGACTGATCTACAATCAAACGTCGTGGGATTGTCGAGGATGCATTAGTCAAGGTCCAGAATTATCTGTTCCCCGCAGACTTTCTGGTTCCTGACATTGAGCTATCCGAATCTTTAATGAATTCCCTAATAATCCTTGGATGACCCTTTTTGGCCACTACAAAGGCAAATATCAATTGCCACACAGGCAAAATGGATATCACCTGCACAGGCCAAACTATCACTCTTGATAATTTTAAATCCTCTAGGAGATTCCATGATGATAAATTTATCATGGACTCAGACACAGAAATTTCAAATTTGGTGGAGACCATGTTGATAGATACCATCCCAACCATAAATTTTTCAAGGAATCTGACTTAGAATCAGTGATTGGCGAAATCTTTGATTTAGAGACTTATCTTCCACAATCTACTCCTGATCATTCCCCTAACCCACCCACTCTTCTCTCACCCCACCCTTCACCATTCTTCCCCCAAACCCTTTCTAATGGACCTGCCACCAGACCCTCTCGAGTATGGCATTCTTTCTAAATGAAAACCTTGGCCAGACTCAGGCTACAGTTATTATTTTCCATCAAAATTTGATCCCTATTTTTCTTCCATTCAACTTTCTAAGAATCTGGAAGAAACATTTTTTGTGGGCATCCAAGTGTCCAATTACTTACATGATTATTTGCCTTCTGTGGATACCTTCACGACCGGCTGAATGGCGTTAAAAATAGCACTGGATGGGAGGTAACCCATCATTTTTCTTCCTTTTTTTTCTTTCTTTTCTCCTATTTTTGACTATCCTAAACCCGACCGCCTTTCACTAAGGTGATCCCTGTTTCCCTCCTAATGCATTAGGACATTACATATCAAAAGCATGGGGGGGTGTTTTGAAAATTTTGATGATCGATTTAGGATTTGCAAAACCTAAAAACATGCATTTCTTTTAGTCCTTTTATTCCACTTGCTTGCATACCCAAAAAAATAAAAATGTTGAAAACTTTTTGTGGAAAATTTTGAAATCGGGACTAAGGTTGAAAAGTCACTTTTAGTACAATGGGATTTTATCTTTAACAAACTAGGGATAAGGATACAAATTTGATCATTAGAATTTCAGGGTCTATCTTTAGACTAGATCAGATATCTTTCTAAAAAATTCTACCTGAACTCATGATAGTTCAGGTGACTTGATCCTCTTTTGTAATATGGAAAGTATCTGGCTTAGTTTTTGATTCAAAAACTTGCATTTCGTGCAAAACTTCTTGTGTCAAATTTCACACACAAGCCAACACCTAAAAATAACTAAAATTAGAAAAACCCCATTGTTTGGCCTTAGTAAAAGTTTGAAGCAGATCATTGGTTTGAGTTCCCATCATCGAGGAGGAAAATGCCTCCTTTGAGGACACGATGACAACATATTACCAACTTAGCACTGCTCTATATCTATATTTCATATCTTTAGATGAAACATTAAAGCATATTTTTGCAGCTCAAGTTTCTTGGACGGTGCTCTACTTATAGTGTCAAAGTAAGAGCTTGAGTTTACTTGGAGTGCCCCTTTACACCGCATTGTGTTTTAGGGTTTTGAGATCCTGGGTGGTGTCATGGATAGGGCTATCTCGAAGTACTGGTGCTAGAGCCCCCTCGAGGATTGGTAAACGGAATGATGTTCCCGACACATCTGTTGTAAGACTAAGCTAAAAATAAGCATAGGGGAGAGAGAAAAAAAAAGTTTCAAACCAAAAACATGCCCTTTTAAATGTTAGTCTTTCACAAGCACGGACACAAGGTTTTAAAGGTTATTACAAGTTGTGAATCAGATTCAAGAGCCAGAAAAATCCTAAAAACAAAAATTTTATGTCATCCAAATTAACAAGGGGTTAATCTGTGAATTTTTTGGAGGATATATTGATCCCATTTTTGTCTAAATTTTGGATCCAAAAACAAATCTCGATATTTATTCTTAATAAATCTCGTACCTCCAGTGTTTGATCAACCTATGTCCAGTAATCTCTTTTTCCTTAAAAGTCAAAAAAATAGATTTCCCTGAAATTTTATTTTGTAAAAGTTAAAGTTTTGCTAAGAGACTAGCAAAGATAAGCATGGGGGTGATAAATGCCAATTTATCATCATTCTTATGCAATAAAACAAACCTAGCTCTTAGAATTTTGCTCTGCAAATGGGTTTTTGTGTTGCATTTAGGCATCAATTAGGTTAGGCATGCATTTTACTTATTATTATCTTTTTGATGTGTTTTTGTGAGTGCTAGGGATAAACAAATTGTCAGATCCCTAGAACCCTAGCACTCAGGAAGGCAACTGGTGAAGGAGAAGCTCAAACCAGCTGAAACACAGCTTGATCCAGCTTACCATAGCTGGAATCTAGCTTACTTAAACTAAGGTTAGCTCATCCTAGCACCATTCAGCTCATCTTAGTTGAATGGCAACTCAAGAGAGCTCATCTTAGCTCACCTTAGCTCAAGTCAGCTCAGATCTAGCTCAACTTAGCTAAGTCTGTCTCATCTCAGCTACCATCAGTTCACTGGGAGTTCTAGCTAGCTCAGTTGAGTTGACTGGAGTTCACCTCAGCTCAGGACCAGCTTCGTCCAGCTCCACTAAACTCTAGCAAGCTAAAGATGACTTCATCTTAGCTCAAGAAGCTCAAGTCCAACTCCTGGGGATTCAGCTTAGCTCGACATAGTTGAGCTAAGCAACATTATCTACTCCCCGGGAACATCAAACCCAGCTCACCTCAGCTCATTTCATTAGAAGCCAGCTTGCTTTAGCTTGGCTTAGCAACTAGCAAAGAACTAGTAACCTAAGCCAACTAAAGTAGGTCCATGGCACTCTCTTCAGTAGCTGCCAACTACAGTTCAACTCCAAATTTCTTTTATCCAGCTCATCCCCTCAAACCCTAGCTCCATTTACCTACTCCTCTACTCTAGTGCTAGCTAAGCTCCATCCTCCCATAGTTTAATTCCATGCTATCCCCACCTATAATCCATGGCCAAGAAGAAGAAGGAAGGAAGAAGATTAAGGAGGCTATCCCTTGCCTCCTTGGTGCCCTCTTCCTCTCCATTCTTCTCCTTGTGACTTGCCAAGAGGAGGAGCAAATTCTTGTCAAGGAGGATGGCCAGGCATTGGAGGAGATTCTAGGCTAGATGCCTACCCTTGGAGGAGCCAAGGCACATCCCCCTCTAGGGCTTGACTTAGACGACACCATCTTGGTGGAGCATAGTAAGGAAGGAGAAGAAGGAGACCATCTTTTCAAATCAAGAAGCAACTAGGCTTAGAGAAAGAAGACCTTCATCTTCTCCACCACCATCATAATCTAAAGGATTTGTTTTTATTTTTGTTGTCTGATGTAAACACATTTATTAAGGGTAAAATGCCTATTCATGCATGTTCCTCGGCTTAGAATTGCAATTCATGTTATAAATATTGCATAGCATGCATCATTCTGCATTTAGAGTAGTTGTATAAAATTTAGGTTAATTGCATCCTTTTTGTGGTTAGGAGAGAAGGATATTTATTTCGGAGCCTCGGATTGACGATCCGACCGTACAGATCTGATCAAGACAACGATCAGAGTCCAACGCCTCTAAAATCGCCTCGATCGGAGTTCCGTAGCACCATATGCAGTTCGAGGAAGATCAATGGCCAAGGGACTAGGAGACATAATTCGGAGCTTCAAATGATAAATATGACCGTGCGGATGGATTCAGGTCGACGATTGCATCTTAACGGCGTGAAAATTAACTCAATCTGACCTCTGTAGCAGCCCCTACAACAAGAAGAAGATGGATGGCCCAGACTGTGCCACGTGGTGCAGCCCAGGCCGCCAGCACACGCACGTAGCACCGCACGCACTTAGCAGTGCCAGCGCATGGGCGCGTGTGTGCTCACAGCAAGGCAGGAGAGGCGCCAGTGCAGCGTGAGGTGGACTACAGCAATGCATGAGCTGGACTTATAGTGATGCTTACAGCCGTCGGTAATTCATCGCATGCCAATAAAGCCAGCTGTGGGCACCAGCGGGCATGAGTTGCCTACGGCGACATTTCCAAGGACGGGCTAGATGTCACTAATGGCCCCATATCGATTTTTGCCTCTTCTCCACCACTATAAAAGGACCTTCACCCCCTCCATTTCAAGCCATCTCTACCTACTCTACTCCCACCTACTCCCAAGCTCTATCAAGCCTACCAACGCTCCATTAGAGCTTGTTCTCAAGCTCCCATGGTGCCTATTAGTGTAGCGAACCTCTGCCCCACCAATATTTCTCCAACTTCCCATCTCCCTTCATAGGTCACCTTGGAGCTGTCCTCCCACCTCCATTCCGGTAGCAGATCAACTCCGTCTTCTCACCTCCATTCCGGAGTTACGTCGAAGCTTTCCTCAACTCGACGTCCTCTAGCATCTCACCTCCATTGTCCTACTCCTCACCTCCTTTGTTCGAGCTTCCGCCAAGCACCGTCGTCTCACCGAACAGCCGATTCGGGAGATTTCTTCTCACCTCCCTCTCTTTTTATGCTTTTATAGTTCATTGTAATTGATATTGGCTTGATATATATATTATATTTGTTCCATTTCTATCTTGTGATTCATTCTACTTGTCTTTTATTTCAAAAATACAAAAAAAATAACAAATCTTGGGATATTGTCGAGGTTGAGGATGAAATTTGTGGTTGCACTAGTCAAATCTTGGGATGATTATCAAGATGAACCCTCTTCAGGAGAGCCAATGTCTAAACCCGCTCAGGCGCCTGTCGGGGGGGACACATATTCGAATATTGGAGATGACCAGATTGGTCTAGAGCAACCCTTTGAGGATCAACAGATTGATACACCTGAGATCCCCAAGTTAGAAAATGAAAAAAATTATGTCTCCTTGGATGATGGAATGACTTGTGATGTTGAGACATATACAAATGAGCATCATGAATTCTTTGATTTTGAGGGTGAGGAATCTCTTAGTGAAGTCTCACTTAAGCTTGACGAGAATGATTTTAATGAGACATACAGGCTCGAGGAGTATGACACCCAATTTTGTAGCCTGACTACTGAAGACACTGATTCGGTTGGGGCTAACTTGGAGGATCCGATGCTTGACGACTCAATTAGTAGCCCCATTCCTCAACCACACCCTAAAGAGCTGAATGAACACACTTTTGAGATCATTGTGCCCAAGTCAATCCTGATTTAGCCACAATTGTTGGACTTGGGTACTTTAGATGGGGTGTACAATGATATGGAGGTCTCGGAAACCTTGATTTCAGAGGATAGGAAGTTGGAAATGAAAGTTTGGGAGGTTAATTTTGAGGGAAAAACAAGTTTGGATATAAGGGTACCTATTGACCTGAAACCACCTATCTTCTATACAGACCGTTATGATATCTTTCACGTGTGACCCAAGCCTAGAATAACTGATTATTTTTCTGAGCTAGATGTTAAGTGGACAACTACACCTATTGAACCATATTCACCCATTGTCCGACACTTTGATCTTGGGTTGCACACCACTAAATGACATGCCTGGCCCCACAAGCACAACAACCTTCGGTTCTGGGTGATTTTCATCCAGAACCTGAGAACCACTCGACCCTGGGGCATGGGTCTGCACCATAATCTCATCCACGTCTGTAGACATCTTTTGTAGATGGGTTTTAGGATCAACCTTTTTATTTTGATTCTGACCTGCACTTGTGAATTCTCAATTTCTTCTTTGTATGTATGTTATGCCTAGCTGAAGGCATTAAACTTAGCATGTGTGTATACACTCTTCTCTCTGAGGAGCTAACCGGATTTTCACGACACTCAGGTGATGTTCTATTTACTCTGCCCTTTTCATGTCTTTATTTTTACAATGAGGACATTGCATCATTTAGGCATGGGGGGATGGATAATCAATTCCTGAAATCATTATGTTAACTCCGTAGAATTTCTTTTAGTTTCTTATAAAATTAAAAAAAAATTGAAGATTTGAAAAAAGATAAAAAAAGGAAAGAAATTAGGAAAAGAGAACTTAGGCATTTGGAAGTTATTAACTTTAGGAAATGATACGAGAGGACCTAAACACTTAAACTCTTCAGGTCTTCGGGCTTAATTAGCCCGGGTGTCCACTCGAATGTGGATTTAGTCTCGAGTCCTCTCCAATTAAAATTTATTTTAATTTGGTAAATAATTTAGGATGATAAGTATGTGACTTATCAACCTGCCCTCTGATTTGGGGGGACTTTAAGCCTAAGCATCTACACACATTTTTTTGCACTGACTCACTTTCCGACGGTTTTTACGGAAATTGGGTAGCTAACGGACCGACTTGGGTGGTATGGCTGGCAAGTTGTTGGTGGTAATAGCTCATCAGCCTGTTGTCCAGAGCCCAACCACAAGACCATTTTCGTTGTACTATCTTTAGGCAAATCTTAGATCAGGGAAGCCACCTACTTAGAAAAAAAAAGAAACATTAAAAAAAAAGGGGCGTGCGTGGGTGGTATGGCAGGCGCGCATGCCCGCAGCGCCAGCACGTGGGTGCGCGTGCGTGCCCGGCAAGGTAGGAGCGACGCCAGCGCAGCGTGACATGGACTACAGTGACGCATGAGTTGGACTTACAGTGATGCTTACAGCCGTTGGTAATTCATCGCATGCCAACAAAGCTAGCTGTGGGCGCCATTGGGCATGAGCTGCCTACAGCAACATTCCCAACGACGGCCTGGATGTCACTAATGGTCCCATACCGATTTTTGCCTCTTCTCCACCACTATAAAAGGACCTTCACCCCCTCCCTTCCAAGCCATCTTTACCTACTCTACTCCCACCTACTCCCAAGCTCTAGCAAGCCTACCAATGCTCCATTAGAGCTTGTTCTCAAGCTCCCAAGGTGCCTATTAGTGTAGCAAACCTCTGCCCCACTAAATATTCCTCCAACTTCCCATCTCCCTTCATAGGTCACCTTGGAGCTGTCCTCCCACCTCCATTCCGGTAGTAGATCAACTCCGTCTTCTCACCTCCATTCCAGAGCTACACCAAAGCTTTTCTCAACCCGACGTCCTCCAGCATCTCACCTCTGTCGTCCTGCTCCTCACCTCCTTCGTTCGAGCTTCCGCCAAGCACCGTTGTCTCACCGAACAGCCGTTTCAGGAGATTTCCCCTCACCTCCCTCTCTTTTTATGCTTTTATAGTTAATTGTAATTGACATTGGCTTGATATATATATCATATTTGTTCCATTTCTCTCTTGTGATTCATTCTACTTGTCTTTTATTTCAAAAATACAAAAAAATAACAAATCCCCAAAATACCAAAAAAAAAAGAATCGAAGCGCAGTTTTCACGTAAAGTAAACGTTGCCTCCCTATGTTCGACCCGGGACTCCCTTAGAGTTTCGGTATAAATTTTATCTGATCGACGTGTTTTGCAACTACAACGACAGGTTACTTGTAACCTCGATTTCTAAACGCGTGAAACACGCCCGACCATTGTCTTTCATATTCTAGTAGAAGCATTCCTCTACTTGTAGAAAACAATTTCTTTTAGTAAAAGAATTTTTGCCTTCTTTAAATTCTTGTAGCAATTCTAGTTTTATTTCTTCTTCTTTACGCACTTACATTCCCTCCCTCTAATTACCCTAGGCCGCCATGTGCTTAGGGTGAGCTTAGAGAGAGGTCATTTTGTGTCACCTAGGCATTAGGTTCTTTAGTTTTTTTTTCCGCCAACAAATTCACGATTGCCCCTTTTATTTCAAAACCATAAAAATTTCATATTCAAAAATATCAAAAAGAAAGGTGATTTCCATTTCCAAGCAAGAGACATATTTTTACAAACATATTGCCTCCTTTGATGACCCTATATACTTCCCTATCTAGGTTTTACAAATTTAAGAGTTGATCAATTTTACACGTTATAATGATGTATTTTACAAATCGTGTACAAATCCGTATCAACGAGCAAAGGTCCCAGAATCCACACCTTGAGGGACCATTTGATTTTGCCCCCCGCACAAAAATATCCTTGTTTTCTTATTCTTCCTCTATATTTAATATGGAAAGCAATGCAAAAAATTCTACTTCAACATCCCAACCCGCCAGTAACCGGTTAGCTAACCCACAAGCTGATTTCACCATCCCTAACTACACGCATTTGGAGCAACCACAAAACCCTGAACGGCCAGGTGGCTCTTCAAATCTAAATTCGAACACCTTTTCTCTTGTGGTCTACCAATTGGTTTGACTTCAACAAAACCAACAATAATTGGCTAGGATTGTCATGAACCTAGCCAATCAAACACCGGGTCAGCCACTTGGGGAACCTCTCGTACCACTTAAGGATTTTTATGATCTTTCTAATTATGAATAGAGACTCAAAGTGGTTATACCCTAAGGAGATTTTGAAATTTAAACCGTCATTCTAAGCCTAATCAAACATTTCCATGGTCTTTTAAGAGAGGACCCCTTTTGCCACCTCAAGGAGCTCACCATCTCGCTCAAACCACCCATTCCAGCAATGTGCAGGAAGAAGTTGAAGTTTTCCCTAACAGGAATGGGTGACGTAATAATTGCGGAAATAAAATATAAACAATATCACAAGATGCAATCACACAAAGTACACAAGGTATTTTTAGGTGGAAACCCAAATCGGGTGAAAACCACCACCTAACCCTCTCGAGTTAGGATTTTCCGATCAACCAAGTTGATCAAAATCCACTAAATGAATCACTTTAAACGAGGGTGATTCAACCTCAAATACAACCACGCTACTTAGACGAGGGTAGCGTACCTCAACCCCTTCTCTTCAAGAGAAGGATTTTGTCTCGCGAAGGAGACGGGAATTCACAAAGCGAATACCCAACCAAATAACAAAGATAAAACAAGCAATCCTATAGAGCTAACAAAGTAATATTTAACCTAAGCTTTTATAGGAAATAGGATGCTTCCCTTTGAAAGGAGTGCGTCGACGACGCGGATGCATGTGCCACGCTACGGTGCAACATCGCTCTCGTGAACAACTGCGGGAGAGCAGGTGCACAACAGCTTGATGCTCTCAAGAGAATGGAGCTTGAGCTTGGAGAGCAAGAGCTAGCTAGGACACAAGAGAGTGGAAAGTGTATTACAAAGTATTTCTTGTGTATCTTGGTGTGTTTCTGTGTTGCAAAGGTTCCCCTTTATTTATAGAGGCCTTAGGAAGGCTTAGGAAAGGTTCCATAGCCGTTGGGTGCAAAGCCTAAGAGAATCAGCCCGAAATCAGGAATAATCATTGCACTGACAGGCTTATCAGATGTCTAATTCTGGCATCAGACGTCAGGAAGTTCACTTTAAGACGTCTGATTTAAAGGTCAGACTTCTGATTTTGGGCAAATTCCTTCTTGACTTGAATCAGATCTAAATAGGGTTCTTGTGCAAGTCCATCAGACGACATATAGGACGTCTGGCACTATGTCTGGATGTCTGGAAACCTACTTTTTCTGTGGGAATGGATTTCCAAACGTTGCAACGGCTAGAAAATCTCTGAGAAGAGATTTTGGGTCAGCCGAGGCAAAACGGTCAATTATCAAACGTCTGGAAAGTCCTATGGACGTCTGATAAGGCTCTAACGGTCACATTCTTGACTGTTCGCTAAGCCAGCCAATGGTCCACTAATTGGACGTCAGGCAAAGTCATCAGACATCTCCTAAGACATCTGGTCTAAGGTCTGGACGTCTGATTTCATCAGACAGAACTAACTATGTCCAGCCTAATAGTTATCAGACATCTAAATCAACAGTCAGAAGTCTTAAAACACATTATCAGACGTCTGATTTGGGAATTAGACGTCTGGAAACTCTGTTTGAACCCAATATTGGTTTTCTAAGTACTCTACAGAAAACCTAAGTATCCTAGGGTTGTGCCGGTGTTCCTAGGACTACTGTTAGGGTACTTTGAGGCTCTTTAACATAATTTTCTAAGGAATAAAAAGAGCAAGAAAATAAAGACAAAAGTACATGAAAGAAAGAACAGAATTCTATCCTATTCTTCTTGTCCTTCCATCTTCAATATATTGCTCCTCGCAAATCTCCTCTGTTCTCCATCAAGCTCCTCCAATCCATCCGGGATGCGAGCTCGAGTTCCGTCTAAACACGTCTACATTTGCAATTGACCTGAAATCTAAGACTCCAAGTGCAAATGTTAAATAACACGTGTTTTGTTATCATGAAAACAGATGATCGTGGTGCTCTAGCACCAACAATCTCCCCCTTTTTGATGATGACAAAACCATAAATACGAATGCAAAAAAAAATCCTCCCCCTTTTTGACATTATCAAAAAGGTTTGATTACTTTTAAATTTCCTATAACTCCCCCTTAAAAGATGCTCTTCTATGAATTTATTTTAGCAAAGGTAATGTACTCCCCCTTTTTGTAACAAGATAGCTATTATTTTTCTCCCCCTTACTAAAGGAAATTTAGCTAACTTGCATCTCCCCCTTAAAAATTGACAATTAGCACATAATTTTTTAACTCCCCCTATCTAAATGCTTATGATAAAAAGATAGGGTAAAGAATTTATACCTCACCTACCATGGCCAATAAAATGAACCAAATGGTGGTGGTGGATGCCACATCGGATGGGGCTCCCATCCATAGCTTGGAGGCCCATGCATTGGCGTCGGTCTCCAATCTGGTGGTCGACGTGCGGCGGGTCTGTCGTTTGTTCACCGTCTCGTCGGTCTTCTTGTTCTCCTCCTTGGTCTACCCCTTGGTTCTCCCAACTTGAGTTGACCAGCCTAGAGCTTGTTGGTCTAGTCATTCGTGTTGTAGTTATTATGACCTACAAAACAAGATTCTAATTCTTTCTTTGGTATCCAAGTGGGCTTGGATCTGGATCTGTTAGCGGGTCTCCTTGATGGAGATCCTTTCTCAATCTTAGGGCTATATAAATCATCTACTTTGTTGATTAGTTTGTTAGAGATTTCCCTAAGGCATGTGATTTCTTTTTCTATAGTATGCATCTTAGTTCTTAAATCACAGATTTCTAACTTTAAACTATCATTTTCCTCGATCAGTTTATTATTTCATTGATGAGGTTTTGATTTTCTAATAATAGGTTATCAATTCTAGGACTAGCTTCTATGTCATTAAGTTGTTTTTCTAACCTATCATTTTCATTTTTAAGAAAACTAGGGTTCTTTTTAATGCTTTTGTTTTCTATTCTTAATGATTTACTAACATCAAATAATTCATTGAAAGCTTCTTGTAAGTCGTAACTTACCTCGTTGTCTGAGTCGCTTCCGCTTTCGCTGTCGCTTCCTTTGGCCATGAAACCGAAGCAAGCGGTTTCTTCTTCTATGGACTTTTCTTCTTTTTCTTCCTCCGAGCTGGATTCGTCCCAAGTGGCATGGAACGCCTTCTTCTTAGATCTCTTTTCCTTTTCCTTCTTCTTCTCCTTTTTGAGAAGAGGGCACTCTGGTCGTAGGTGCCCTTTCTCGTTGCAGTGGTAGCAACGTCTTGGGCTTTCCTTCTTCTCCTTTTTCTCTTTCTTTAATTCCCTACAAAACTTGGAAAATTTTTAAGTAAAATTCTAAAGTCTTCATCGTCAGAACTTACCTCGCTGTCCGACGCGGCTCTAAAGGCGAGAGTCTTCTTCGGTTTAGGCTCCGGTGTATCCTTCTTCTTCTGCTTCAACTTTGTCTCATAGGCTATTAGATTGCCTAGGAGATCTTCCATGTTGAGCTCCTCCACTTCGTTCGCCTCCTCAATGGAGGTGACTTTCTGTTCCCACTCCGGTCCGAGGGAAAGAAGAAGCTTCCCTTGAAGCTCCCCCTTGATGAAAGTCTTCCCTAATGCTTTCAAATTATTTACAATGAGAGTGAACCTAGTGTTCATCTTACTTAAAGATTCGTTAGGCTTCATAGAAAAAGATTCAAATTCTTGAGAAAGTAAATTAATTTTAGAGGTTTTTACCTTAGAGGTTCCTTCGTGAGTTACCTCAAGTGTGTTCCAAATCTCGTATGCGGTGGCGCATTGCGAGATTCTGTTGAACTCCTCCGAGCTGAGCGCGCAATACAACGAGTTCATTGTTTTCGCATTGAGAGAGAGCTCCCGGATCTGCTGCTGCGAGTATCCTCCGGCGGGTTTCTCTGGGATGTCGAAGGGGGTCTCGCACCTGGCCCAGTCGTGCAATCGGTGGCTTGAAGCCACGTCTTCATCCGTAGCTTCCAGTAAGGGTAGTTGCTCCCGTCGAAGAACGGCGGACGAGTCGTAGACTGGCCCTCGGAAATCCTACCCGCGGAACTGCTCCCCTCCATAGATCTTCTTGCTTGGTTGTTACGCCGAAACAGTAAGACCTGCTCTAATACCAACTGAAGTTTTCCCTAACAGGAGGGGGTGGCCTAATAATTGCGGAAAGAAAATATAAACAATCTCGCAAGATGCAATCACACAAAGTACACAAAGTATTTTTAGGTGGAAACCCAAACCGGGTGAAAACCACCACCTAACCCACTCGAGTTAGGATTTTCCGATCAACCAAGTTGATCAAAATCCACTAAATGAATCACTTTAAACGAGGGTGATTCAACCTCAAATACAACAACGCTACTTAGACGATGGTAGCGTACCTCAACCCCTTCTCTTCACGGGAAGGATTTTGTCTCGTGAAGGAGACGAGAATTCGCAAAGCGAATACCCAACCAAATAACAAAGATAAAACAAGTACTCCTATAGAGCCAACAAAGTAATATTTAACCTAAGCTTCTATAGGAAATAGGATGCTTCCCTTTGAAAGGAGTGCGTCGACGATGCAGATGCGTGTGCCACGTGACGGCGCAACGTCGCTCTCGTGAACAACGGCTGGAGAGCGGGTGCGCAACAGCTTGATGCTCTCAAGAGAATGGAGCTTGAGCTTGCAGAGCAAGAGCTAGCTAGGACACAAGAGAGTGGAAAGTGTATTACAAAGTGTTTCTTGTGTATCTTAGTGTGTTTTTGTGTTGCAAAGGTTCCCCTCTATTTATAGAGGCCTTAGGAAGGCTTTGGAAGGCTTAGGAAAGGTTCCATAGCCGTTGGGTGCAAAGCCCAAGAGAATCAGCCTGAAATCAGGAACAATCATTGCACTGATAGGCTTATCAGATGTCTAATTCTGGCATCAGACGTCTGGAAGTTCACTTTAAGATGTCTGATTTAAAGGTCAGACGTCTGATTTTGGGCGGATTCCTTCTTGACTTGAATCAGATCTAAACAGGGTTCTTGTGCAAGTCCATCAGATGACATATAGGACGTCTGGCACTATGTCTGGATGTCTGGAAACCTACTTTTTCTGTGGGAATGGATTTCCAAACGTTGCAATAGCTAGAAAATCTCTGAGAAGAGATTTTCGGTCAGCCGAGGCAAAACGATCAATTATCAGACATCTGGAAAGTCCTATGGATGTCAGATGAGGTCCTAACGGTCACATTCTTGACTGTTCGCTAAGCCAGCCAACGGTCCACTAATTGGACGTCTGGCAAAGTCATCAGACGTCTCCTAAGACGTTTGGTCTAAGGTCTGGACGTCTGATTTCATCAGACATAACTAACTATGTCCAGCCTAATAGTTATCAGACGTCTTAAAATACTTTATCAGACGTCTGATTTGGGAATTAGACGTCTGGAAACTCTGTTTGAATCCTATATTGGTTTTCTAAGTACTCTACAGAAAACCTAAGTATTTTAGGGTTGTGCCGGTGTTCCTAGGACTACTGTTAGGGTATAATTTTCTAAGGAATAAAAAGAGCAAGAAAATAAAGATAAGAGTACATGAAAGAAAGAACAGAATTCTATCCTATTCTTCTTGTCCTTCCATCTTCAATATATCGCTCCTCGTAAATCTCCTCTGTTCTCCATCAAGCTCCTCCAATCCATCCTGGATGCGAGCTCGAGTTCCGTCTAAACACGTCTACATTTGCAATTGACCTGAAATCTAAGACTCCAAGTGCAAATGTTAAATAACACGTGTTTTGTTATCATCAAAATAGATGATCGTGGTGCTCTAGCACCAACAGAAGTGTGGCTCATGAGAATTTTTCCTCTCTCTCTTAAAGACAAAGCATTACATTGGTTTAGAACAGTTGGGCATCCTATCACCACTTGGCCGCAATTAGAAAGCGCTTTTCTCAAAAAATTCTTTCCAATAGGTCATACAAATGCTTTACGTTGATCAACAATGACCTTTCAACAAAATCTGGTGAACCTCTCCATGAGTCTTGGGAGAGATTTCAAGAACTACTTAGAAGTTGCCCCTACCATGAAATTCCTCAATGGTAACTACTACAAATCATCTATCGTGGATTAGAAGATCAATTAAAAATATTCATGGATGATTCATGTAGGGGTAACTTCCTTAATAAAGATGCCCTGAAATTGCCTACCTCCTTTTTTAAGAAATGAGTGAAAACTCTTTTAATATGGCTTCAATGAAACTTTTGGTAGAACCAACAACCTAAGACTTGTAGTCAATGAAATTGACTCCAAATCCAGATCTATTCCAGTCACTTAAGATGATCAACACATGATAGCTGAATGACTAGCTCAAATGCAAATCAACTAGAAAGAAATGGAAGAAGAGCTCACCCAAAAACAAGCTCCTTATCCTAACTCTACTCACCTCCTCAAAAGAGAGAATCTGCACAATATCAATGCTACCTTTGTTGGGCAGCAATTTTCTTCAAATTTCTCACAAGATCTATTGATTGGGACTTTTGATTACATGAATCAAAATCTTCTTAACTCCACCACTGAAAACATCTCTGCTCTCTAGGAGCAGTTTAGAAATCCCTCCAATACTTACAATCAAAACTTGATGACCAACCCGAATCCCTCCTTGAAAGCCCCAAATCAGGTTTCATTTCCTAAACAAAATCATTTTGGGAATTATGGGCAAAACTTATATCAACCTGAGCCATCCTAGGAAGATATCAACACCCAGGTCATGAAGACTCTGCAAGGTAAGTAGAATCAAATGACAGAAGTAACCTGCATGATAACCAACTTGCAGCATCAAGTTAAGGTTACTCTTGATCATAGACCTGCTGGCAATCTGCCATCCCAACCCATGCCCAACCTTAACAATGAAGGGAATCAGTATCAAGGTGGATATCCCAGTCAACTTATCTACCCAGTACCCATTGGGTTTTAGTCAAAATCAAGTCCCCCGTCCTCCTAGAAACAACCATATTGCAAATGTAGTAACCCTAAGGAATAGGAAAACCACTCATGATCCGTTGCCTACTCAAGAAGCCCGCCTAAAAGAAAAGCAAATCAGCTTTTCTCCCTATTCTTCTAACCTTGTTCAGGAACCCAAAAATGCAAAATAGGTACACCCAGCACCTTTTCCACAAGCCCTTCCCTCTTCACAAATTAAGAAAAAGAAATGCGAGCCCACTGATAAGGAATTGATGGATCTTTTTGGGCAACTAGAAATTAATATCCCTCCCCTAGATGGCATAAAATACATTCCCTCCTATGCCAAATTCCTGAAAGATTTGTGTACCCCAAAAAGACAACCTAAAAACCTAGGAAAGGTGATCCTTCCAGAGATAGTAAGCTCAGTTGTGTAGAGCAAACTACCTCTGAAAGGAAAAGATACAAGTGACCACCTGATTCAAGTGGTCATTAATGACACTTCATTTGATTGCTCCCTTGTGGATCTCAGTGCCTCATCCCCATTGCTCTGTTTAAGGAATTCAAGATTGGTGAATTAAAGCTTGTCATGGTAACACTTCAACTAGCAGACCGATCTACAATTAAACCCAAGAGTATTGTCAAGGATGTAATAGTCTGGGTCAAAAACTGTCTATTTGCCGTAAACTTTTTGGTTCTGGACATAGAGGTACAGGAAGCTTTGAAGAATGCCCCTATAATTCTTGGAAGACCATTCTTAGCTACTGCCAAAGCCAATATTGATTGTGACCCTGGAAAGATGAAGATCATGTGTGGCAGTGTATCAATTACCCTAGATATTTTTCAAACTTCTTGGCATTTCCAAGGACCAGATTTCTTTGATGACTCAGATTCAAAGATTGAAAGTTTAGTGGAGGAAATAATGCAGATTTCACACCTGGGTTCCTGCTTTGTATTTCACACTGTTCTTGAACAATCTAATTTACACCACCCTCCCACCCTAATCACACCTTCTCCATTTCACTCTTCTTCTAACTCTCTACCTCTCACTTTACTACTCACTCCACAAGCAGAAATAATTTCGAAGCTGGGTCCCCAATTGGAATTAAAACCCTTGCCCGAGTCCCATAAATATGTTTTCCTAGGTCCAAATCAGACCATGCCCCTAATTATCAATTCTGGACTTTCTGGGGCACAAGTGGAAAAACTTCTCTTAGTATTGAGTAAAAATAGAAAGGCTATTGGCTGGGCCATTTTTTATCTTAAGGGTTTTAATCCGTCCTATTGCACCAATCAAATTTATCTTGAGGACGACTCTCGCCCCTCCTACCAACCACTTAGGTGCTTGAACCCTAATATGCAGGAGGTGGTAAAAAAGCAGATTATAAAGTGGCTTGATGCTGCTATCATCTACACCATTTCTGATTGCTCTTAGGTTAGTCCCACAGAAGTTGTTCCTAAAAAGGCTAGACTAAGAGTTGTCACTAATGAACATGGGGAAAATATAGCTACTCGAACTGCTTCTTCTTGGAATGTGTGCATTGACTATAGAAAATTGAACACTACCACCAAGAAGAATCATTTTCCACTCCATTTATTGTTCAAATCTTGGAGCGATTAGCCGGACGTGATTACTACTATTTCTCGATGGTTATTCCAGTTATATTCAAGTTGCGATCCATCTGAGGATCAAGACAAAACTACATTCACTTGCCCATTTGGAACCTTTGCTTTCCGAAGAATGCCTTTCGATCTTTGCAACGCACTTATGACTTTTCAAAAGTGTATGCTTGTAATTTTTTCAAACCTGGTAGGTGAATGCCTCGAAGTCTTTATGGATGACTTCTCTGTATTTGGAAATTCTTTTGATCTATCTCAAAAATCTTGAAAGAACTCTCCAAAAATGCATAGAAGTTAACATTGTCCTTAGTTGGGAAAAAGGTCACTTCATGGTCCAGGAAGGCATTGTCCTAGGCCATGTCATTTCCTAAAAGGGAATTGTGGTAGATCGAGCTAAATTCAATTCTATCTCTAAGCTCCCACCGCCTACTTCTGTAAAATAGATATAATCTTTTTTGGGGCATGTGGATTTCTACAGTTGTTTCATTAAGAATTTTTCCCAAATCTCTAAGCCCTTAAGTCATTTACTTACCAAGGAGCAGCCTTTTGACTTCAATGCCCAATGCCTGGAGAGTTTTAATTAGCTAAAGAAGACTATCACAAAGGCACCAAATTTTTAGGGACCTGATTGGAATTGTCCCTTCGAATTAACGACTGATGCCTCCAATTTTGCTATGGGGGCCATTCTAGGGCAAAGAATTGACAAGAAGCCCATTGTGATCTACTATGCTAGCAAAACACTTGATGATGCATAGTGGAATTACATAGTTAGTGGAAAAGAACTTCTTGCCATTGTCTTTGTCCTAGAAAAATTTTGCTCTTATTTGTTTGGGTCACATGTCACAGTATATACCGACCACTCAGCACTTAAATATCTACTGAACAAGAAGGATGCGAAACCCGCCTTATTTGTTGGATCCTACTACTCTAGGAAATCGACTTGGAAATCAAGGATAAGGCGGGATCGCAAAATGTAGTGGCCGATCACCTGTCTTATCTTATGACGAATGATATGTTGACCCCCTTGATAAATTCCCTGATGAGAAAATCTAAGCTGCCAATACCCTACCTTTGTTTGCACATATTGCAAACTACTTGGTTATTAAATTTATCAAGAAAACCATTTTCTTGAGATTTTGCATTCCTAAGGCCATCATCATTGATGGAGGATCACATTTCACTCACTCTCAGTTTCATCACCTTCTTTCTAGATATGGAGTTAATTATAAAATTTCCACTTCTTACCACTCGCAAACAAATGGCCAAGCATAAGTTTTTAACTGGGAGATAAAAAAATATTTTACAAAAGATGGTTAGGTCTAATCGTAAAGATTATTCCAATAAATTGGATGATGCTTTACGAGCCTATCGTACCACTTTCAAAACTCCGTTAGGCATGTCTCCTTTCCGTCTGATTTTTGGAAAGGCATGTCATCTTCTAGTAGAACTTGAACATAGGACTTTTTTGGTAAGAAAATAATTAAATATGGATTTTTCTGAAGCCGGTACCTGGTTAGCCCATATTTATGGGCTATTTAAATGTGTAAATGCCTAGATACTAAGATATCCTTAACATTTAGCTAGCATATATTAGGATGTAAATAAATTACTTCATATTTTCTAGATTAATTACATAATTCATGCATTGCATGCATTTAGAATTTACTTAGAATTACATGCATTTGGCTAGTTAATCAATTAGGTGAATTACTTACATTATTTTAATTTAACATAGAAGTTAAGGGTTTATGCATAGATAACCATAATATTTTAATATTCTCTTATTCTCTTCCTCCAGAGGTAATGGCTACTTCTCCTCCTCGTGCACCCATTCACGCACAGCTGTAGGCATTCATTTGCCATGAAGAGGATCTGATCCTGCCTCTTTGATTTCAAATTCATTATCTACGGCTATAAAGGGAGGAGGAGACGACCTTGCACAGGGAGACTTTGCCCCAACTCCACCACTGTGAAGTGCTTCGAGCTCACCTCCATCACCACCATCATGCATCTCCACGGCTGAACTCCACCACACCGTGGGCTGGGGAGGTGATAGCTCGCCGCGCCAAGCTGATGGACTCATGCCAACATCGTGTGCGTGCATCTCCGACGGCACGCAGCCATCACCGTGCACCACCATCACCGGCATCACTATCAACCACCACTGTACCCACTGTAACTTCACATCGCAATTCCAAGCCCTACACCTTCATCTCCCCCATCAGTTAAGACGTCCGGGAAGTTTCCCGGACGTTTGACGCCCCACGCTGCGCCTCGACACAGCAACACGTGCATACCCTCTACACGCCACCCACTGCGCTGCCCCTCACCTCCAGACCGCACGCACCTCCTGCAGTAGCCTCGTTGCCACTAGCCCATCCACTCCACGCACTCATAGCAACTCAACGCACTTCACGCCCAGCAGAGACATCGCATGCGGCAAGCCCTTTGCTGGCTCCCCATGCAGCTACAAGCACACACCCACGTGCCTGCCACTCGCACCACCAACAGCAGCTATGCCAGCACACTAAAGAGCACTTCTCCCCTTCACTGTACCTCCGCCATGCTCGCAACCAACAATCCGCATTTGCAGCGGCGTCTTCCAGCAGAAGTCATGCATGAAGCAACTTCTCCCATGTGCTGCGCACGTCCACGCACGGTGCCGAGCTGCCCATGCAGATGCAATAGCCACTACCACCATGCCTGCGGCATGAAGTAGCAGGAGCTGCGCTCTGCAAGCTCCTCACCCCGCGTGGCCTACACCCGTAGCAACTATGTTCTTCGTGCCTCCCCACGTGCAAGTGCACGCCTCCATAGCAATAGCCAACAGCCACCGCCAGAACCCACCTTCACTGTAGCTCTGTCCGGCCATCTCTAGCCGCCTCGCACTTCGCCATGACCACCATCACGAAGCTCTCAGTCTAGAGATCTTCTTTCGAGCTTCGCATCATCGGCCTTGGTCTCCTCCTCACGCATGAACAAGGGGAAGCCATTCCCTTGTTTTGCTACAGTAAATGGGGTATTAGTTATTACATTTACATGCCATTGAGAACTTCATTTTTTTAGTTAAATATTGGAAGATATATTATGGCATTTGCTAGCTTGCCCCTTTACTTGTCTCTATTTCTCCTGCATTCTTTTTATATCTCTTCCTCCAACTTATTAGTCTCACCTAAGTTAAATGTTATACTATTTTAGTGAGCAAGTGTCTGCAGTGATAGATTTGAAAGCGGGGATTTTTGTTTTATGAATATTTAATTATGTAAAATTTATAATAATATCCTTCAACTTTCTCATAAATATGATTCCAATTTTATCTCACATTGATTTCTTAATCTAAAGGGGATTTTAGCTTGATTTTTGGGAGAAGCAAATAGCGAACATTTGATTTCAAAAGTAGCAAGTTTTAAATAAGCCATTGCTTCCCTGTGGATACGACTCGCTCCTAATTGAGGTGTTATTTTTATTATTTTTATTAGCGATTTTCCACCACTAGCATACTACAACACGACAATCTTTATGCGAAACAACGAAAGCGAAAATCAACTTATCAGTACCCACAGGAAATTGCAATTAATCGAATTGGAAGAAGTATGAAATATCTCTTATGAAAATGCATGGATTTATAAAGACCGAAAAAAGAAGTTCCATGATAAATATATCGTTTAGAAACATTTTCACATCAATCAATGTGTTTGACTTTTTGATTCTAGATTATGTATTTTTCCTCTAAAATTAAAATCGAAATGGATCGACCCATTTATTATCCTCAAAACTTATCCATATGGCGTTCATCATTTCGATCCTAAGACAAACACTACTTTTCAAGTCAACGACCAGCGTTTAAGGCCCTATCTTGATAATACTCCAAATCTTCCTACTGACATGATTGATTTAGCTACCAACCCCCTAATGATCGTTGATGCAATTCACGTCTGACTGAATGGCGTAAAAGATAGCATTGGATGGGAGGTAACCCATTATTTTTTCTCGCTTTTCATTTTTTTTCTTTTCTTCAGAGGTTTTGACTATCCAGATTTTGACCACCTTCACCGAGGTAATTGATGAGACACTCATCATGATCTCTAATTACCCCTAATTAACTAGTCTTCCTAGTTAATTAGCTAGGGTTATGAATATATAAGGGTTAATTATAAAATAAGGGATATTTAGTTAAGGACCTTAAAATAAGTTAAAAATGACATTTTGTCATTTAATTAACAATATTAATAATTCAGATAATAATTGGACTCGAAATCCTACTAATCATTTCCTTAATTAATAAGATAAGTAACTTAAATATAATGTATACCTAAGTATGTAATAACTTAAGTGATTTTACTTAATTTAATAAATTAACCCAAAAAGGTCAAAAATGTAAATTCAAGGTATAAACATAATATTTACCTTATTTACTAACATATATAAAAAGTTGAAAAAGATCTAAATTAAAATAAACCTTCAAAACCTGGGGTTACATTTTAGTCCTTAATATTCATTACAGTCGGGTCCTTATTTCTCACATAGGTACTTAGGTTTTATTACTTCTAAGTCCCTCTTCGTCTTCTTCTTCTTCTTCTCCAGCCAAACAAATGGCTGGCGGCAGAGAGTCATCCCACCGTGCGATCACCGCCATGCCGACATCATTCCTCTTTGCCCAAGCTCTTGCAACTTGCGCGCACCACCTCCACTTCATCCATCGGTCTGGATTAACCGAGAATCCTATCTTTTAGTGGGAGATAACCTCACCGCCGTCGGAGAGGACGGAGGTTAAGCTCCTCGAGCTTCTTCTTCGACCGGACCCCGCTCCTCTCTTCGCCGCAAATTGCTATAAATACCCCCTCACACCTCCGATTTTAGTCAAGTTGGCTCCCTTCCCCCTTCTAATACTGAAACCAACCCAATAGGCTATTCTTCCAAACCTCCGATGATTCCCCATTCTATCTTCCAACTTCCTCCGTCCATCTTAAGTAGCCATGGAGAACCGTCGTTGTCTTCCGCACCTCTGACAAAGGCGCCGACCCTAGGATTCCTCTGCTCCACCTCAAATCTGCCCGCCGGAGATCTTTCTTCAACCCTCTGATTTCGTCGTCCGCCATGAGACTTCGGCGAAACCCTATTGACCCTTTGTCCAGGTAATAGTAGACTAGGAGTAGGAGTAGGAGTAGGCTAGTTTAGTTAGTTAGTTTAGTTAGTTAGGTTAGAGTAATTTTAGATTTTAGCTTCATCTCCTCCAACTCCGGCGAGTTCCTTCAGCTCGCCAGAACTTTAATTTTGTCTTGTAACTCATTGTTCACACTTCTATATCTTCCATGTTCACTTCTAATTCACTTAATCGATTAATTAAACCACCTAAACACCTAATTCAAATCTCACCTTCACCGACTACTTCACTGTCTATGGTGACAGTAATCGACCTAAATTCCACCTTCATTTTGTTCTTTCATCACCTATCACCACTAATGAACCCTAATCGATATTATATTACCTATTATTATCATCTATAATTAAACGCCTAAATTTAATTTAGCTCCTGAGCTTACTGTCCATGGCGGCGCAAGAACAGTTCAAACTATAAATTAAATATATATTTATGATTAATAACACCTGTTGACTTGATTTAACTTCTCAATCGAGTAGTTAAATCAAGTCCTAAGCTTAAACCATTCAAATTCTCAAGAAACAAACCTACTGTTAAATCTTACATTTTAATGAACAAATGAAGAATTTAATGTGATAAAGAGGTTCCTTGTAACCTTAGGATCATTTTTGGATCAAAAATGGTTGATTTTGTTAATCTGTTCATACAAATTACATTTTCTGGATTCACTGGAGCTTCGACGAGCTCCGGCGAGCCAAAGTTGTGTTGCAGCCTCTAGAAATTGCTAAGTGGCTCCAGAATAGTTTAATAAGGATTATTGATCATTTTAAAGATATTTGTTTGATGTTTTCACCACTAGAGCTTTAGATGTAACTTCTTCTTCCCCAACTCCAGCGAGTTGGAGAAGTCTGTTATGAAGGATTTGAGAAACACTTAAGGAGCTCAGAAGCTTCAGTGTGATGCACTGAAGCTCTTTTAACTCTCAAAATATTGTAACAAACTCTGATTTATTCTATTGAACACACACCTATTTTAGTTCAGGTGGCGAGCCTGAAACCCTAGGAATTAAGGATAGAACACAAATTTAAAGATCTGATTGAGTTTCTGATGTTGAGGAGACTCTGATTGAGGCATTAATTTTTTAGGAGGAAGCTCTAAACAGAAAGTCAATTTTCAAGCTTCTATAGTCAAACCTGAGTCTGACAATGGTGTTCTGAGCTTGAATTAGGGAATTGAGATGTGGAAATTATTTTTGAGATTCTGTTTGATTTTTTTAGAAAGAATAAAGTAAGCTCAGATGATGTATTTAGTGAAAATTTTATTTTTGTCAAGTTGGGTTACTCTTGAACCCAAACCAACAGAAGCACTGTTCTGATGAAATTCAAATACAAATTCTGCCTAGATTGATTAGTTATAACCCTTAGAATTAATTTCAATAGATTAATAACACTTTAAAGTGTCTGTTGCACTTGTTGAAATCTGTAAATCAACCTCTGATGTTTTCAAAGAAGATATAAGCTTCTCTATATGTTCTGAAGGTCTCAAGAGTTTCAAATCCATCCTAACAGAAGCAGAATTGTTTATATAATATGAACAAACCTTCTAATAGATGAGAGAAGTCCATCTGAGGACTTCCCTGACTTTAATTTCACTTTTCAGGCCTTTTAAAACCCACAGAACCCCTGATTTCATCTCTTAAATTGAAGAACAAAACATCATTAAAACATTAAATTGACCCTAAAATTGTGTAGATTACCCTTAGAGCTTTCCAACGAACTTTAAATCATCCAATTTGGAGCTCTGGGTAGAAAGTTACGATCGATTGAATTCGGGTCTAGAAGGGGTAAAAATTGTCCCACCTTGGATATCCACGAGCGTGCACCTGGGAATAAAACTGCTTTGTTCCTATGGCTATGCAGTCGTCAGCGCTCAGTGCACCAGTTCTGATTCCTTCTGATCTGAGCATTGTTCTGTGTGTGCAGGCATATTCCTACGGGTGTGTGCGCTCTTAGGGGCGTGCAAATGTGGTTGTGCCCTAGGAGGGCGAGTGTGGCCTGGGAGGCTGGGTTGAGCCGATGTGACTCGAGACTGTGAACTGATTAATGAATGAACCAAAACCAACCTAACTGAGATTAGGCGAGGACCGAGTAAGGTCTGGTCCCGCCCTGATCTCAGGGTGCTATGTACCCTCGAAAGGACCTTGCTGCAAATAAATAAACTTTCGATTTAAAAAGTAAAAAAACCTGGTTCAGCTGAAAGCTTAAGGAAAGAGAAGCTGCTAAAGGAAGCTAAGCACTGAAGGATGCAAAGGCTAAGGAAGAAAGGAGCACAGACGCTAAGAAGTGTTATGGAAAAAGACTAAGGAATAAAGGAGAAAAACTAAGGGAAGAGAAGGCAGAAGATGAACAGAAAGAAGAAGATTAGAGGTTGTAGAGGGATGAAGAGATAAATAAATTTTCTCTTGCATAATTACTTTTTGTTCTTAATTGTAAGAGGCATGTTTTAATTGGATAACTTTTTAATTGCCTTAATTTCTTAAAATGAAATAAAATTGAAAATTAGCATGTTTACTTGTTAATAAAGTACAACATTTTGAGTAAATATGTTTGCATATGGAATTTTGTATATCCTTTATAGTTAATTATTTTGACAAAATTCATGTTTTGAAAATCAAATTAGTTTTACCTCATAAACTTAAAGAGATAAAAGAAAATTGGTTAATTTGGAGAAATTATTATGCCTCCCAGTGAACAACCTAAACTCAACCAGTAAAAATTTCTAAAATATTTGGTTAATTCGACCTTATACTACACAACTGACACAACTTCGAGTTAACCTAAGTGATTTCTTCTACTCTTAATTAAGTGAAATTAACTTAATTACTGAGTTGAGTGAACCCACGCCACCATTTTAATGGCGCCATTGCCGGGGATGCAATATTTTGACTCATTCACTCATTAAAATATTCCCTGGCATTACTTCGTCTAACTACCATTTTAATGGCGCCGTTGCCGGGGAGGAAATATTTTGACTCATTCACTCATCAAAATATTCTCTGGCATTACTTCATCTAATTACCATTTTAATGGTGCCGTTGCCGGGGAGGAAATATTTTGATTCACAAAATTTTAAAAAAGGATTAATTGTTTAATTAGGAGGTATTTTTGTAAATGGTTTTATTTTTACTAACTTTTGTGTTTTGTTTTTGTTTTTGTTTTATTTTCTGTCTTCTTTTCAGGTTTACCTTTGTGGGTAATCTCAGGAGAAGGCGGGATTTAGTTTTACTGTTTTCATTTTTGTAAGTATTTCTTAATCTTTTGTTTGTTGCATTTAAAAAAAAATACAAAAAAAAGTACATCTTTTCTTACTAGCAGCAGCATAACATAGGCATACACTCTTAGGAGTGCATTTCCTACTAGAATTAAGTGCGATCTTACTCAGGAAATTTTAAATTATTTTTCTCGCATCAGTAGGAAAACACGAGAAAACTCGTGTAGATCCCTGCCTTTGAGAATTAAAAAGACCACATATTTTTGTTTGAAAAGATATAAAAAGCGATCATTGTAGTTTAATTGATATATTTTTGAAAAAGATTAACTAAAAAGAGGAAGTAAAATTGGTGACTTAAATCTGTTTGCAAAATGCATGTGGGTTTTTATATCGATATCGTCTATTGCATGCTATCGCGCACACAGCGCTATCACTAGAGTCACACGAGTCTATTTTTCTATCTCTCCTCTTTGCACCTCTTAGGGCTTTGGCCGAAGATCAACAAATCTATCTCACTACTAGAGCCCCGGGGAGCCAGGAGTGAGCGGTCTCGATCCTAGACCTTAGACCTTTAAGCTTTAAGGTATGCACCTGCGTAGTCACGAATTAGGATGCATATTTTGATACTGTTACTCTATTGTTTGCGTCAAATTACTTTGCATACTTTAGGAATTTCTTCTTTCCTTTGAAAGAAGAGCAAAACCCACATCTTTTGTGCTATTTTATGGGTTTTTGTGCCGCTGTTTTTTGTATCGGTGGTGTGCGTGTGCCTTTGCACATTTATTTTCCGTTTATGGACGGGAGGCGATCCTTGCATTCACCTCTTGCACCGTTGTTGATAGGTGATCCTGGGCCGGTTGCAGATAAGAAACCAATGGTTTTCCCATCTGATCCATCTACTTCTATGGATCCAATGCAGAATCTTAATCCCGAGATCCCTTCTTCTTCTGGTCAGGGGGAGATGCCATCTTTTGTTGTTCATGAGGGCTCCTGAACCAGAACCTTAGGATGCTAGAGCAAACAAGACAAATCAATTTATTAACAGCAGCCTTAAATAATCTACAAACTTTGCAAACTCGTTCTTCACCTCAACCTGAGGCGGGTTTTGAAAATCATGATTTACCGATCAATCATCCAAGGCCTCTACATAGAGATTATTATAACCCATCTAATGTACAAGTAGAGACTAATGTTAGGATTCCTATTGGGGAAAATGATCCAGAACTAAAGCCAAACATTATAGGTTTAATCCCCCACTTTCACAGATTTGCATCCGAAGATCCATTTCAACACACTGAAGATCTTAAAAATTTATCTCAAACTCTTGGTCCTCAAAATCAAAATAGGGAAATCCTACTAATGAAAATGTTCTCTTTTAGCCTTAAAGATAAAGGAGCTTATTGGTATAGAACCATAGCAAGACCAATCTCAACTTGGGTTGAACTTGAATCCGCATTTTTGAAGAAATTCTTTCCAATTGGTCGAAGCAATGCTTTAAGGTGAGCTATTACTACTTTCAATCAAAATCAAGGAGAACCAATTCATGAAGCGTGGGAACGTTTTCATGAATTGCAAAGGAAATGCCCACATCATGACATCCCTCGTTGGCAACTCATGCATATCTTTTATTATGGTTTACAAGAGGGCATTCACAATCTAGTCGATGCCTCTTGTGGAGGGAATTTTCTAAATCGCGACGCAGAATCCGCTTTAGAATTATTTGAAGGGATGGCGGAAAACTCGATCAACAATGCATCAATGTCGCAATTTTTGTGGGGCGCGAATACGAATCACCAAAATCCGCATAAGGGCATTCACGAGATCGGTAATCCGTCTAGTTCAAAGGATTTAGAGATTATTGCAAAAAAAGCTAGACAAAGTCGACATCGTAGCAAAGCATCTCGACGAGGTTAGAAACACAATGAAGAATCTTACGCCTCTACTTGCTACGAATCCCGCGTATTTACCTGTTTCACAAATTCCCGTGGGGAGGGAATTTGTGAATAATCTGGATTCTAGAGATCCATCTTCCTTGGGTTTTCTATCTATTCCTTCACCATCCCAAGGAGGGACCATTGTCCCACAATCTTACCCACCCTTTTCCCCACCCTTTACTATTGCAGAAAACATGCCATATCCTCTTGAATTACACGCCATTCAGGAAAATATTCCAAGACCAAACCTTTATTCAAATTCCTATAATCCTGGATGGAGAAGGCACCCAAATTTTTCTTGGGCTGATCCAAATCAAAATCAAAGACCATCATATCAAAATCAGACCCATTTTAATCCACCTCCTTTGCCTCCTCAGCAATCAAATTTAAGGCCTAGCCCGATGAGTATGCAAAATTACTCTAGGACTAATAGAGATACACAGCTAAACCAGATTTTAAGAGCTGTGTCAGAGAGTCAGCGATAAAATGCTGAAGCTTTCGCTAAGATCCATAGGCAATGTAAGGTAGAATTGGCTGGTTTACGAAATCAGATCATACTTTTGGCTGAGTCACATCAGCCAGGTACTCTTCCATCTCAGCCAATTTTGAATCCTAGGAATCTGCCAAATCGTAGGAAAAATCAAGGCCAAGTCCACTTCATTAATCAGGCCTTTGATTCTAATCATAATCCATCCTCCATATTACCTGAAAATAACCCATCAAATCCGCATCAGCAACCTATTTTGTGCCAAAATGACTCACCTATTATTGGGAACCAAAACTGACTATGTTGATCTTCTGAACTTGATGGAAACATTTTTTAATTGCCTTAATCTTAGACGTTTTATATCTCAACCTAAATCAGATATATTCTTCACATGATATTCACTCTGATCTTTCTGAGATTTTTCACGAGAATCTGATTCTAGGATCTGCGAGATCTATTCTAGGCAATTTTAGGACGAGTTTCGATTGGGTGGTTTAATCTGTTTTCCTATTTTCTTTGATCTAATTCTTTCATAACTCTATTTTTACCATATACTTATTCTTTTTAGGAGTTCTTTACTAGAGTTTACGCCTAGCTGAAGGCGTAAAACTTAGCACCTATACATAACTGTTTCCTGTTTTTACCCTTTTTAATTTTCTTATACACTTACTTTTAAAATTTCACTCCATATCATATTGATTACCTTCATTTAGTCCGACTGATCACTCTAACCTTTGGTCAGACTTGAAATCGTCTGCACAGAGATTTTTAATCTCCTCTATTCGACTCCTTCCATCACCCTATACTAAATGAAGTGTAATATTTTTCACCCTTCTTACAATGAGGACATTGTAAAATTTTGGCTTGGGGGGGTGTTGAAGTGAAATTTTCACTTTAATTGTTTGTTAAAATAAAAACACATAAAAATCAAATATCCATGAAATTTAAAAAATAACAATTCTAAAAATGATAAAAATTTTAAAAATTCAAAAATTTCATAAAAGTTTGTAAAAACACACTTTTATGTTTAAAATTTTTAAAATAAGATTTTATTTGAATTTAGGAATCTTTTAAATCCTTTAAAGATTTATTTTTCTATTCTTACTTGAATTAAGAAACTAAGTGTGTTAAGATATTAAACTTAAGTTTTGGAATTGAATTATAACTTTTTAATCAATAAGATTAAGTAATCCTTTTGATTTTTGAAAATTTGATTTTATCATAAAGTTAAGTAAAAAGCCAGATATTCAGAGTTAATTAGATAGAGAGTTGGTAGAATTTTAGTTTACAAAACTTACAAGCTAGAGATAAATAACTAGACTTGGTAAATTTTGTCTTGACGGATCCTATAGGAGGAAACTAAGAATTTGAAGAACCTAAGAGTAAAGGGTATTGTTGTCCAAGCTCTGGTTTGAGAGTTAAGTAACCTAAACATCTAAAATTCACTCACATAGAATTGTCTTGTTGACATCTGAGACCGCGAAAACAAAGAGGTTAAGAGATCAATTCTGAATCCTCTTTAGTCCAAGGATTTCCACGGGGCAATTCTTGAAAGGGTGAAGGATGTGCCACTCACATAGAAAAAGGATTTGGAGAATAATGGTAGTAAGAAAAATGAGAAGGGGGGAAAAGAAAAAGAAAAAAAAAATAAAACACCCTGCAGTTAAGTGCCTCGTTAAAAATGGGTACTTATGTAGTTTTTCATAAATAAATAAAAGCATCTCAATACAAATGGATGCTACCCTTCCTTCCATTAAATAAAAAGAACACCTCGCTACAAATGGGTGTTCTAACCTATAGAAAAAGAGAAAAAAATATGGAGAAAAAATATTAGGAATAAGAGACCTAGTGGTCCACTGGGGGGATATACACAAAAAGTGTTGACCTCGGGATAGAAAACTGGTGAGGAGAAAGCAACCAAACCTAAGTAAGGCCAAGCCAAAGGCTTGAATTGGAATAATTGGGATTGGAAAGTGATGTCTTAAGATCTGGATTTTTGCAACTTTGGATGTCTTTAGGAAATTCTCTTCACTAATCACAGATGTTTTAAAATCATACCTACTGAACCTTGGTATTGGGCAGTGAAGCCTAAGAAATTGGGTTTTGAAGATTTTAAGTTGAGACCTAAAGGAGAAGAATTGACAGAATCCTAGGTCTAGAAGTTAATCTTTAGTGTTGTAGGCTAGTAAATTAGAGTTTTACTACTCTAAGTTTGATTAATAATGAGTATCTGGTTAATTTGCTTAAACTTATATTAATAAAAGTCAAATATCATAAATAAAGGATTAACTTAAATGTATTTGATTTTTTGAGTTAAAATTTAATTCTCAATCCTTAAGTTTTGCTTTTCTTAAAACACTTTGTATTCAAATTTGAGTTAAGAATAGTTACAAAGATTAAGAGATTTTTGAGGAATTCTAATTCAAACTAAAATTCTTATTTACAAATTGTTTTAATTGTGTTTGGAAAATGTTATAAGTATAAGTCTAAGTAAGAAAATTTTCACACATGCTCTATACATTAATCATTTATATAAAACTTAAAAAAATTTCTGACCTAAGCTTTCCTCTACATAGTTACTATTTATAATAATTTATGCCCAAGTGCTTTAAATCATCATAGTCTTAGTTAATTTTTCTAGAGACTAGCAAAACTTTGGCTTGGGGGTATGATGAGACACTCATCATGATCTCTAATTACCCCTAATTAACTAGTCTTCCTAGTTAATTAGCTAGGGTTATGAATATATAAGGGTTAATTATAAAATAAGGGATATTTAGTTAAGGACCTTAAAATAAGTTAAAAATGACATTTTATCATTCAATTAACATTATTAATAATTCAGATAATAATTGGACTCGAAATCCTACTAATCATTTCCTTAATTACTAAGATAAGTAACTTAAATATAATGTATATCTAAGTATGTAATAACTTAAGTGATTTTATTTAATTTAATAAATTAATCCAAAAAGGTCAAAAATGTAAATTCAAGGTATAAACATAATATTTACCTTATTTACTAACATATATAAAAAGTTGAAAAAGATCTAAATTAAAATAAACCTTCAAAACCTGGGTTTACATTTTAGTCCTTAATATTCATTACAGTCGGGTCCTTATTTCTCACATAGGTCCTTAGGTTTTATTACTTCTAGGTCCCTCTTCGTCTTCTTCTTCTTCTCCTGCCAAACGAACGGGTGGCGCCAGAGAGTCATCCCACTGCACGATCACCGCCCTACCGACATCATTCCTCTTTGCCCAAGCTCTTGCAGCTTGCGCTCACCACCTCCACTTCATCCATCGATCTGGGTTAACCGAGAATCCTATTTTTCAGTGGGAGATAACCTCACCATCGTCGGAGACGACAACGGAGGTTAAGCTCCTCGAGCTTCTTCTTCAACCAGACCCCGCCCCTCTCTTCGTCGTAAACTGCTATAAATACCCCCTCACACCTCCGATTTTAGTCAAGTTGGCTCCCTTCCCCCTTCTAATACTGAAACCAACCCAATAGGCTATTCTTCCAAACCTCCGATGATTCCCCATTCTATCTTCCAACTTCCTCCGTCCATCTTAAGTAGCCATGGAGAACCGTCGTTGTCTTCCGCACCTCTGGCAAAGGCGCCGACCCTAGGATTCCTCTGCTCCACCTCAAATCCGCCCACCGGAGAACTTTCTTCAATCCTCTGATTTTGCCATCCGCCATGAGTCTTCAGCAGAACCCTATTGATCCCTTCGTCCAGGTAATAGTAGAGTAGGAGTAGGCTAGCTTAGTTAGTTAGTTTAGTTAGTTAGGTTAGAGTAATTTTAGATTTTAGCTTCATCTCCTCCAACTCCGACGAGTTCCTTGAGCTCGCCAGAACTTTAATTTTGTCTTTTAACTCATTGTTCACACTTCTATATCTTCCATGTTCACTTCTAATTCACTTAATCGATTAATTAAACGGCCTAAATGCCTAATTCAAATCTCACCTTCATCGACTACTTCACTGTCTATGGTGACAGTAATCGGCTTAAATTCCACCTTCATTGGGTTCTTTCATCACCTATCACCACTAATGAACCCTAATCGATATTATATTACCTATTATTATCATCTATAATTAAACGCCTAAATTTAATTTAGTTCCTGAGCTTGCTATCCATGGCGGCTCAGAAACAGTTCAAACTATAAATTAAATATATATTTATGATTAGTAACATGTGTTGACTTGATTTAACTTCTCAATCGAGTAGTTAAATCAAGTCCTAAGCTTAAACCATTCAAATTCCCAAGAAACAAACTTACTGTTAAATCTTACATTTTAATGAACAAACGAAGAATTTAATGTGATAAAGAGGTTCCTTATAACATCAGGATCATTTTTGGATCAAAAATGGTTGATTTTGTTAATCTGTTCATACAAATTACATTTTCTGGACTTATCGAAGCTCCGGCGAGCCAAAGTTGTGTTGCAGCCTCCAGAAATTGCTAAGTGGCTCCAGAATAGTTTAATAAGGATTACTGATCATTTTAAAGATATTTGTTTGATGTTTTTACCACTGGAGCTTTAGATGTAACTTCTTCTTCCCCAACTCCAACGAGTTGGAGAAGTCTGTTATGAAGGATTTGAGAAACACTTAAGGAGCTCAGAAGCTTCAGTGTGATGCACTGAAGCTCTTTTAACTCTCAAAATATTGTAACAAACTCTGATTTATTCTATTGAACACACACCTATTTTAGTTCAGGTGGCGAGCCTGAAACCCTAGGAATTAAGGATAGAACACAAATTTAAAGATCTGATTGAGTTTCTGATGTTGAGGAGACTCTGATTGAGGCATTAATTTTTTAGGAGGAAGCTCTAAACAGAAAGTCAATTTTCAAGCTTCTATAGTCAAACCTGAGTCTGACAATGGTGTTCTGAGCTTGAATTAGGGAATTGAGATGTGGAAATTATTTTTGAGATTCTGTTTGATTTTTTTAGAAAGAATAAAGTAAGCTCAGATGATGTATTTAGTGAAAATTTTATTTTTGTCAAGTTGGGTTACTCTCAAACCCAAACCAACAGAAGCACTGTTCTGATGAAATTCAAATACAAATTCTACCTAGATTGATTAGTTATAACCCTTAGAATTAATTTCAATAGATTAAGAACACTTCAAAGTGTCTGTTGCACTTGTTGAAATTTGTAAATCAACCCCTGATGTTTTCAGAGAAGAGATAAGCTTCTCTATAGGTTCCGAAGGTCTCAGGAGTTTGAAATCCATCCTAACAGAAGTAGAATTGTTTATATAATATGAACAGACCTTCTAATAGATAAGAGAAGTCCATCTGAGGACTTCCTTGACTTTAATTTCACTTTTCAGGCCTTTTAAAACCCACAGAACCCCTGATTTCATCTCTTAAATTGAAGAACAAAACATCATTAAAGCATTAAATTGACCCTAAAATTGTGTAGATTACCCTTAGAGCTTTCGAACGAACTTTAAATCATCCAATTTGGAGCTCTGGGTAGAAAGTTACGATCGATTGAATTCGGGTCTAGAAGGGGTAAAAATTGTCCCACCTTGGATATCCACGAGCGTGCACCTGGGAATAAAACTGACTTGTTCCTATGGCTATGCAGTCGTCAGCACTCGGTGCACCAGTTCCGATTCCTTCTGATCTGAGCATTGTTCTGTGTGTGCAGGCATATGCCTGCGGGTGTGTGCGCTCCTGGGGGTGTGCAAATGTGGTTGTGCCCTAGGAGGGCAAGTGTGGCCTAGGAGGCCGGATTGAGCCGATGCGGCTCGAGACTTTGAACTGATTAATGAATGAACCAAAACCAACCTAACTGAGATTAGGCGAGGACCGAGTAGGGTCTGGTCCCACCCTTGTCTTAGGGTGCTATGTATCCTCGAAAGGACCTTGCTGCAAATAAATAAACTTTTGGTTTAAAAAGTAAAAAAACCCGGTTCAGCTGAAAGCTTAAGGAAAGAGAAGCTGCTAAAGGAAGCTAAACGATGAAGGATGCAAAGGCTAAGGAAGAAAGGAGCGCAAATGCTAAGAAGTGTTAAGGAAAAAGACTAAGGAATAAAGGAGAAAAACTAAGGGAAGAAGAGAAGGCGGAAGAAGAAAAGAAAGAAGATTAGAGGCTGTAGAGAGATGAAGAGATAAATGAATTTTCTCTTGCATAATTACTTTTTGTTCTTAATTGTAAAAGGCATGTTTTAATTGGATAACTTTTTAATTGCCTTAATTTCTTAGAATGAAATAAAATTGAAAATTAGCATGTTTACTTGTTAATAAAGTACAACATTTTGAGTAAATATGTTTGCATATGGAATTTTGTATATCCTTTATAGTTAAATATTTTGACAAAATTCATGTTTTGAAAATCAAATTAGTTTTACCTCCTAAACTTAAAGAGATAAAAGAAAATTGGTGAATTTGGAGAAATTATTATGCCTCCCAGTGAACGACCTAGACTCAACTAGTAAAAATTTCAAAAATGTTAGGTTAATTCGACCATATACTACATAACCGACACAACTTCGAGTTAACCTAAGTGATTTCTTCTACTCTTAATTAAGTGAAATTAACTTAATTACCGAGTTGAGTGAACCCACGTCACCAATAATCTCTTTTCCTTCCTATTGCATGCATACATGCCACATCTTAAGCATGGGGAGGTGTTTTTAAATTTTGATGATCAAATTAAGATTTTCAAAACCCAAAACATACAATTTTCTTATTTTATTTTCTGCTTGCATACCCAAAAGAATAAAAATTTTGAAACCTTTTTTAGGAAATTTTGAAATCGGGACTAAGGTTGAACATTCACTTTTGGTACAAAGGGATTTAATCTTTAACAAACTAGGGATAAGGATACATATTTGACTATTAGAATTTCAGGGTCTACTGATGGGAACACCATCATGAGCCCTAGTTAGCTCATTTTGACCCAATGAAGAGAATAAGAGCTCCTACATACCCAATTGGAGGTCATAATTGACTAAATAACCTTCTAGGAGAAAAGTAAGAAACAAGGCGTAAAACTGTAATTTTACCATTACAATACAGCAATAGGTTTTCTTAAGGGCTAAACACAAGTCAAATGATCTTAACAAGATAAAAAGTGGGTTGATTCAGACAGAAAGGGGTTCGTGTGAGTTCTTGGAATTAAATGACTTCTTGTAACCCTAAAACAGACTCACTTTATTAAGCAAGGTTTTGGTCAGGATAAAATTCACCTAAACCCTCTAAAAATCATAGAAAAATATTCTCCAGGGCTTATAACTTTCAATTTTTCCGTTGGAACCTATTTTGACCTAGAATGGGGTCTCAGATAAATATTTACCCAAAATTGGGTCTTTACGTAAATTGCCCAGTCAAACATGGTCAAACCTAAAATCCAACTTCACCATTGGATTCCTTAGGTCTAAATTAGGTTTGTACCAAATTTTGGACCTAAGGGGAACTCATCTTGACCCACTTTGTAAACATGTCCAACTTGATTGCATTTCTGCCCCTATCTTTCAAAAACCCTTGCATTTGACCCACTAACTTGTTCATTGTTCTTTGCAATTAGGTCCCTCCACCATTATAGTGGAGGAATCCTACTCCAACGAACTTGATATAGTGATTTCTCCCTGATCTCTCAGAGAATCCCCTTCAAAATTTGAAGGGAGATTCTCTTAGAAATCCCCTCAAATGTGAACCTAATTTGAGGCCCTACTTGGTACCCAATCTCTCATGCGGATGCATGAGAGATTTGGGTCTCTTTCGAGTTTCCATCGCTGACGAAGCTACCTTGCTTGGAAGCTTGGCATCCAAGCACAAAATCGACTTCTAGAGATCTATTTAAGGAGCCCCAATTTGCCCCAACTCTCCTAAGCTTGAAATCAGTTGGAGAACCCCGTCAATTTCGTCTCTCCTCCTCCGGCTGACTTGCTCATCAAACTCCGGTGACCTCTCCTACTCTCCCTCATTGCCTAGCCATAATACTGGTGGCAGGTTCCTCTCCCTCACGTTCATCCAAGTTGTGCCGCACTCGCTAATGCCCCTGCATCCCCTTCGTCCTCACCAACCGTCCTCTCTGAGCACATTCGTCTCCAGCAATGGCAATAGGCTCCAAATGCCACCTCCATCTAATCTTCATCTCTTCACCTCCAAGATAAGTCTCCTTTACTCTCTACAATCTTTCCCCCTTCTTTATTTCCTTAACCGGCTACTACTGCACTCCACCACCATCATCCCCTTCACCTCTAGCCACCAACTCCGGTGAGATCGCTCCCCCACCACAAACCACCTTCCACCTTGCTGATCAGTCCATAGGCATTGCCTCGATCCCCTGATCATAACCCCCCACTCATATCACTCTTCCACTCACCCAAACACACCCTAGAACACACCCACACACACGACCACAATGTGCCCTAGGTACGCTCACTCAGGCGTTCCCACGACACGCTGACCACCCCTGTACACTCACTGTACCTTGGCGAAGCTCCTTGAACATTTTAATGTAGCCGCGAGGCCGTTGTGGTGATTTCTAGTCTAGGAGCCTTCCGCCATTGTCGCAGAGCTTGAAGCTTTCTTGCAGTGAGCTCCAGGCCGTGACAGCCCCAGGCTCGTGTTCCAAGTCACGTAGGGCACTCTTGCGAACAACTCCAGGCATCCAATTGAAACCAAGAGCCATCACAACTACTGCAATCGAAGATAGCCCATCTGCTGCAGGCGTGCATGAAGGGGGAGGGAAGATAGTCCCACCTCGAAAAGTTTTGAGGCGCTTCACCTGCATAAGTTGATTTCCTGTCAGAGGCTTATTGCCTGCAACTCACGGGGTGAGGTCCCTCTCTCACCTGACTCAACCGCCTCATTCGCGACCACACCCCGCAGACCTAGTGGACTCGACTCGACTAGCACACCTCGCCCTCCACCACATGCCGGTGGGCCTGGTCCAGGGCACATACCTAACCTGATTACCTAAGAAGCATGGCTCTAAGAGAGCCGAACCCAAGAGAGAAGAGAGTTCGTGCAGGTAGGGGGTAGGTTTTGCTCTGCAAGTAAAGAGGAGGAGAAGAGAAGCTAAAGAAGAGGAAGGAGAAGCTAAGGGTTGAATTAGAAGAAGGAAGAGCTGAAGGCAAAGAGGCTAAGGCAGAGAAAGGAAGAGAAAGGAAAAGTGGTCGTTAACTTTCTCAACATAGTTAATGAAGTTAATTATGCATAATTATGTGCAAAAGAAAGTAACTTAGATCAACTTGAATTTATGTTGATTGAGTATTATAGGGTTAAATTAACCTAACATTTTAGATTTTATTTCTTTTTAACTGGTTGAGTCTAGATCATTCGTTGGGAGGCATAACTTAATTTAAATGCACCACTAAATCCTAAGCTACTTATGGGAATTATATTTAAATTTACTTTAAGAATATGAATCTTGCTTAAGGATTTTCAATTGAAAAACATGCAAAATTGCATAAGGAAAACATATTTACACATATGATTTACTATTACAAACAAGTAAACATGTTTATTTCTTTCAATTCTTCTTATTTACAAGAGATTAAGGCAAGAAAGAGTAATTCCAATGAATATATGCCTTATTACATCTTTTATGCTCAAAAAGAAATTAGTAGAATACAAGAATTTAGACCACTATTTATTCTTCTTTGTCTTCAGCCTCAATGCTTCTTCTCTTTTCCTTCTACCTTTCGCTCTCTCTCTCTTTTCTCTTATTTCTTTTTCATTTGTCGAGGTCTTCTTCTTATACATCTCTTCTTCGTAATCTTTCTTCTTATCATTTTGTTTTGCCTGTTACCTTTCCTTTGCTCTTCTACCTGTTTATTCTATTCAACCTTAACGAGCTCTCCTCTTCTTCTTCTACCTTGCACTCTTGCAGCCCTTCTTTTCCTTTGTAGCTGAGCTGAATCGAACCGGTTTGAACCCATTGTTTGAAACAAAAATTAGGTTTTATGGTTGGCGGCTCAGACTGGTCAGGGATACACAACACCCCTCTCAGGGTGGGACTAGACCCTACTGGGTCCAAGCCTAGTTTTTATTCAATTTTGTTTATTTCTAGTTCCTAGTTCATCGTAGTCTCGAGCCTCTTCGGCCCATGGCCTCCCAGGCCCACATGCACACACCCTCACGGCCCCACGCTCGCACGCCCATAGGCTCACACACACCCGGGCACGCACACCACACACACCCACACACACACCCATATGCTCATTTGTGCGCCTTGTGCTGATGACCGAACAACCCCATGCAGTTTTTACTTTTATACTAAGGTGGGTGCTTCTATTTCGTCGATGTGGAATTATGTCTTCCCCTTCCAGACCAAGAATCAACCAAAGGCTTCGGCCAGCATAGAGCTCCAAATCGAGCAAATAAAAGCTCGCTGGAAAGCTCTAAGGTCACTGCACACAATTACAGTATCAACTTGATACTCAAGGAAAGCTTTTCTCTTCGATTTGAAGGGCGAAAAGTCTAGGTTGCTACAGCCAATCTGGCCTGCAGAAATAAACCTCAGGTCTAAAGACCTGCAGTGTGGCTTTCTGACCTCAGACGAGGTGCTGAATAGATTCAGAAGGTATTTCTATGGCTATAGGTGAAGGAAAGGGACTCTGAGGAGCTTCAGGAAGGTGAAGAAGCTTAAAAGCTTCGCTAAGGAGCTTTAGAACTCCATTTCAAGTTCTGTACAATCCAACTAATAGCTAGAGATCTATTTCATCAAATCAAACAACCTGTAAAGGTTGTTAAGGATCTGTCTTGGTAGATTATTCATTCGAAATTCATCAAAAATCACTGTCATCAGTTTGGGTTCAAAAACAACCCAAACTCAACAACAATCAAATTCTTCTAGAAAACTGATCAGAGCTCATCCAAACTGAATTTGAATCATTTAAAATCATCTTAGGAACAAATTGGACTCATCAATTCCTCTCACTGAATCCTAAATCCACATACGAGACTTAAGGTTGACCATTAAACCTTGAGATTTGACTTTTTAAATTAGGTCATCTCATTTGAAATTAATGCCTTAAGTCACTTCAATTTCTCCTCAGGAATAGATTCAGACTCTCAAAAGGAAGTTTCAACTAGGATTTCTATGGTTCCAAGCCTGTTGCTTGAGATCCTAAGTGAGTATGTTCACCAGAACAAACCAAGGTCAATCTCAGTGATTGATCTATGGGATTGATCTCAGGGCATCCTTTTGATGCTTCTAGACCTTTAAAATGAAGCTTAACCCTAACCAACAATCATCTCCAACTCTGTCGGAGTTGGAGAAGACAGAGGTCTAGATGTGTTGGAAGGTCGTAGATCGCATTTTTGATAAAAGCGTCAAAGTATATTTGCGAAATACGATCCAACAAAGATATTATTTTGTAAAAATAACGAGACTTTGAGTCCCGGTCGTTCGTCTCTGGGAGGTGTTGTTTTTGCTTTTGAAATCGATCTTAAAGCCGCTCTACTTTATTAAACGACATGCTGGTGCGTAATATATAGGAAATTAAAGAACATGCACTTAAATCATGCAAATATGATAATCATTCAGCTTGTGGTGATTTCGAACACATAAGAGATATATATATATATATAAAGTGAAATTTCATTCATCATTGGAGAGTTGTTGGACAAGGAAATTTAGAGGAAAGCTTATACATGAATGCTTAAAAATTAAACCTAACTACCAGAAAACGATTACATACAAGAATCAACGGGGGGATTTCGCATGCATCATTGGGGGAGAAGTAAGACTACACTACTAAGAAGTAAATGAAAGCAATAAAGATTATGAAGAGCATGATTTAAAGCTAGAAGAATAGAGGGCATTCAGCAGTGGTCCCCGATGGCCTTGGAGTGGTCGAGAGAAGGAAGGGCGACCAATGGATCATAGGCCGGCCCTTGGAGAGAGGTAGGGTTGATCCAGCATCCCGGCATGGTGTCCTCCATGGTGGTGGTAGTGAGCTCGTAGAGGTGGAGTGACAATGGAGGTGGCGTGAATGGCACCAATGGAGTGCAATTGCCAAAGAAGTGAATGGTTGCAAATGGCCACCCAAGGGGTCTTTTTATAGACCTAACGGAAGCTCTCTAGAGAATTATGGAATTCTCTAGAGAGGCCTATTGTGGGAGCTCGTGAGAGAGTGAGAGAGAGAGGGTGGATGGTGGTTTTTAGATCCACCAAATGTGGATCTAAAAATTGAATGACTCTTGGTTGCTATTTTTGGCAAACAAGGCAACCACACATGGTAGAGAGTTCTAGAGAACTCTAGGCTAGATATTTTCATGTGGATGGTGTGTGTGGGTCGAAACTTAGGTGGCTAGGTTGATTAGGTTGGGTTCTAGTGGGTTTAGGTCAAGGTAGGTCTCAAATTAGGGTTATAAACCCTAATTCACTAAGGTAAAGTGCAATAAAACTTAATAAAAGTTTAATTGGGTGTGTGGAAACTTAATTGAGAGTAAAACAACTCAATTAAGTCAGGTCTAGGTCAATTGGACTCCTCAATCAGTCCAATTGGACAGTGTGTGCTGAGATCAGGGCTCAATTGGACTCAATGTGTCTGGACGTCCAATAACACTGCACAAGTGGGTTTGAAGTGTGCGGGAGTTGGCTAAGGGTCCTGGACATCCTCAAACTTATCTAGACGTCCAGAGAAGGGTTGGAACTAGGGTTTTAGGGCTTCGTACGGTGTTGTGACCTAATCTATGGGTGGCTAAAGCTTGGGGAAGTCTCTAGGCTATCCTAGGGCTAGGATGGATCTAAGCTCTTCACATTTTACTGCTTTATTCCTACTTAATAGAATAGAAAACTTTTAACCCCCTTACATTATTATTCCTACATCTAAACTAGGCCTTCTACTCCTGCTCTGCTACAACTCCTGTTATTCCTGATCCAACTTCAGATCCAACTCCTGATCAGCTTATTCCTTGCAATCGACATAATGCACTTAATCAGCACATTATAACATTATTTTATGCATAGCTAAAGGAAAGCAGTAAAGATGCAGATAATGCGTATGCATGCATGAATAACCCTAACTTATCCTAAGTCCTAGCCTAATTTAGGTCAATTAAGACCTATGATTGCTGTGCAATCATACCCCCATGCCTAAATCTTGCTAGTCCCTAGCAAATGCCGGACTAAATTATTTACAGCAAGGGTCCCTAAGGGACTGGTTATTTTATCAAGTGTTTGCATAGAGATTTTTCTCCCTTTTGTTTTCATCCTATGCTCTAGAAATCCAGACAATCGTGAAGTTGTAGCTATGTAGCTTTTGCAACGGATTTGAGTGAAAACTAATACACCTCTAAAGCCTATATTTGACCCCTAATAAAAATTCTAGCAGGATAGGCAGATTTCTTCCCTCGGGGTATTCAAGATATTCTATGAATTTTACCCCCGCTTTTGGCTTAGGTAGAGAATCTTTGAGGAAAATGATTATATATTTGGTGGCTCATTCTCACTTGGTGCTACATAGAGACTAGTACTACAGAATTTAGATTCTCGAATTACTAAGTAACTTAACTTAGAGAAAGACGAGAAAAACTATGCTCTCTTTGATTCCTTTGTATTCATTCTCTCTTACTCTTTTTCTTAGATCTCACAACCTCACCAGATTCACACATAAGATCTGTATTTGGTGGTCTCACTAGGCATTAACACTTTAATTGAGTTCTCATAACCCTAAGACTAAGTTGGGATTTCTCAGCTAGTATTCGGGCGGTCAGAAACATAGGAAAAATAGGTTAAGGCCATATTTGCTAGAGCTCAATTTTATTTGGTGGTATTGCCTTGATAAACACTAAATATTCATTCTTTTCTTCTTTTTTTCTTCTTTTTCTATTTTTTTTTTCTTTCTTTCTTTTCATCATTCTTTTTCTTTTTCTTTTTCTCATTTTTTTTAATTTTTTTTTTCAGCATAAGACAACTGGCATACATCCATGAACTTTATTAAGGAGGCATTATTGGGGATTGGTGGTACTCAAGAGACATTGGGTGGCTTACTTGGTGGAAGTGCCTACTCACGGCACCGAGAGAGACGGATAGGATGGTGTATTTTTGGCCTTGACATCAATGCCCTCCTTCAGCCAAGGATTCCGTAAAGAATGGTCGTAACCATCCACCTTAGCCCTAGTTTTATGAAAACTCGCTCTCCGCGTATTTGCCTTATTCGATGGCTCTCACAATTTCGCACAAAATGCATATGTAGGAATCGAGAGGGAAAACTATGTCTTATCACAGAGCATCATCACCTAATTATCTAGGATTCCAGATTCCTCACACTAATCTTAGAGCACCAGTACACTCTACTCTCATCTCACACTATTTGGTGGATTTTTGGAGGAAAATTTGCCTGACTCCCAAAACATTGTCCAACGGTTCAGGAAAAGAAGCACTGCTTCTTCTCGACAAACTAAAGATGTTTATCAGCCTTCACCGTGAATCCATTGCAAATTCTACGTGTGTGTGAAAAGTTGTACTGGATTCCAGATTACAGGAATCAACTAAAGGATAAAATCCCTAATGCATTCTCTTAATAAAATAATCTTATTCATGAATGCAATATTTATATATGCTATAAACATGTAACCTCATATAATTTGTACTTCGTGAATTTCCCGTATCGGGTTACAATAAGCTTGACCCTAAATTTAGAACAAAAGGTGAGTGGGTGAGTTAGAATTGGTTGTTGCAAATGATTTCTAGCTCCAATGAGAGAACTGGAGGTGAAGTTGGTTGTTCTTTTATTTAAGGTCCTAAAGTATGTTTTGCATGCAGCTCCGAGGTTTTCCTAAGTGTTGGCACAAAAAATTTTTTTAGTTTTTTTGTATCTACCGCCCCATGCCTAAGTTCTTGCATGTCCTCATGCATGAATGTAAAAGAAAATAAATGCTGCAGGGAGAGAATGGGTAGAAATCACCTGTAATTGCTGCTGAAATTACATTCAGCACCGGCCAACCTGTTAACATGCAATATAGAAAAGGGAAATATGCTAAAACAAAAATATGCATGTATAAAAATGGTTATGTATAGATGATGGTGAAATGGTATTTATACGTGCTGAGTTTAATGCCTCCAGCTGGGCGAGCACTCAATCACACGTCCTCACTAAGATGGATGGTCTCGTCAGGTGGAGGAGGTTCCTGGGTTAAAAATGGCCATTTACCATGAATAAATGCCCAGATTTGGGGTCCTTAATCTGGACTGCCCCATTAGGATATGGTTGCATCACAACATACAGGCCAGTCCATTTGGACTTAAGCTTCCCCGCAAACAGTTTCAGTCTTGAATCAAATAACCAAACTCGCTAGTTGGGCGTGAATACCTTCCTCCAGATGTGGCAGTCGTGAAAGGCCTTGGTCTTGTCCTTGTATATTAATGCATTCTCATTGGCCTCCCGCCGGATTTCTTCTAATTCGCTGAGCTGGAGTTTCCGTTCTCGATCTCCTGCATCGAGGTCGAGGTTGCATGTTCGCACCGCACAAAAGGCGCGGTGTTCCAGCTCTACAGGAAGGTGACAGGCCTTGCCATATACCATGCGATATGGTGACATTCTGAGTGGGACCTTGTATGCAGTCCAATATGCCCAAAGTGCATCGATTAATTTTTCAGACCAGTCCTTCCTATCTGGTCTAACCATCTTCTGGAGAATCAGCTTGATTTGACGGTTAGACACTTCAACCTGCCCATTGGTCTGTGGGTGATACGGGGTGGCTATGCGGTGATGTACCTTGTATTTCTTTAATAACGACCTGAAATGGGCGTGGATGAAGTGGCTTCCCCCGTCGCTAATCAGAGCACGGGGTATTCCGAATCTCATGAAAATATTTTGTCGTACGAAAGAAATGATGGTCTTGTGGTCAGCCCGTCTTGCCGGGATGGCCTCGACCCACTTCGAGACAGTCAACGGCTAGCAATATGTACTCGAAGCCATGTGAGTTTGGAAAAGGGCCCATAAAATCTATGCCCCAGACGTCGAACACTTCTACGACCATGATGGATTGGAGTGGCATCATGTCTCTCCTGGTCATAGAACCGATTGATTGACATCGTTTACAGCGTTGGGTGTAATCATGTGTATCTCTGAAGATGGTTGGCCAGAAAAATCCCAACTGCAAAATTTTTGTAGTGGTTTTCCATCCTGAGAAATGGCCACCACACGCATCATTGTGGCAGAAAGATAACACACTGGGGATCTCAGAGTCTGGGATGCATCTGCGGATAATCTGGTCCGCTCCAATGCGGAAGAGTAGTGGGTCATCTCAGAGATAGTATCTGGCCTCTGCAATGAATTTGAGTTTCTGGTCTTTGGATAGGTTCGTGGGAATTTTGCCTGCAACAAGGTAGTTCGCAAAATCCACATACCAGGGGAACTCAACAGAATGAATTGCCAAAAGTGATTCATCTGGAAATTGTTCATGGATAGGCAGGGAATAAGGAATGTGGTCTGGGTCCAATCTGGATAGGTGATCCGTCACAACATTTTGTTTCCCGGCTTTGTCGTGGATCTCGATATCAAATTCCTGTAATAGAAGGATCCATCTAATGAGTCGTGGTTTGGCATCCTTCTTTGCCAACAAGTGCCGGAGGGCGGAGTGGTCAGTGAAGATGATGACCTTGGACCCTAATAAATATGATCTGAATTTCTCCAACCCGAATACTACTGCTAGCAGTTCTTTCTCTATGACAGTATAATTGCACTGAGCCTCATTCAGCATCTTGCTAGCATAGTATATAACAAAAGGTTGTTTCTCCCGACGCTGGCCTAAAACAGCACCGACAGCAAAATCAGAAGCGTCGCGCATCATTTCGAAATCAAGCGACCAGTCGGGTGGTTGGAGAATCGGGGAGTTGGAAACAGCACTTCGTAAAGTCTCGAAGGCGCTGAGACACGAGGTATTAAATTCAAATGGGATATCGGTAACTAGGAAATTCGTCAAAGGCCGCGCAACTTTTGAAAAATCACATATAAATCTCTATTCGTACGCTTTTGTGCTGGTTTTAAAGAGAATGTCACGTTGTAGTATAATCGACAAAACGTTCAAACAAATAGAGAATTTTATTACTCTGAAAAAACTAGAATTTCCAAGGTCGAACACAGGGAGCAATCTTGGTACTTTTAAAATCAAAGAATACAACTTGTAAATGAAAATAAATGATTCAACGAGAGAGAGTTATAAAAAGAATTTGTAAAAGAAAATAGAATTGGACGTCTGATTTCTATATCAGATGTCTTAAATGTAATCTTCTTTCTCTCTTGTCTTCTTCTTCTTCGTTGGCTCTTCTTCCTCTTTCCTTCAGATTCACAGATCTTCTTCTTCCTTGCACTTCTTTCTCTTTTCTTCTCTTTTCCTGCGAAGACTTCTTCTTCCTGCCTTTGTTTCTCTCCTGTCTTCTTTTTCTTTTTGTCTTTTCTGCAGTCCTTCCTTCTCTCTGATCTCTGCCTTGCTCAGCTTCTTTTCTTCAGAGTTCCTTATGCTTTCCTTCGAAGTTTTCTCCTTCCTTGGTCTTCTTCCTTGTCCTTGTTTCTCTACGAAAGCTTCTCCTTTCTCTGCTACACAGCCTCTTCTTCCTTCTTCTCTTCCCTTGCTGCAGCGGCTAAGTGTTCGCTTCTTCCTCTGCTTTTCCTGCGCAAACCACAGCCAATGCAAAACCTACCCCCATCCCTCTACCCAAACGTCTCTCTCTTTCTCTGCAAATCGCTCAAGGACGCTCTCCCAGAGCCACACAGTTAATCAGGTCGGATTCGCACCCAGGACCAGGCGCACCGGCAGGTGGTGATGCGCGAGGAGTGCTCAGGTTAGGGTCGGGTCGGATCTCGCCAGATCCGCGTGGTCAAGCCACGGACAAGGCGAGTGGGTCAGGTGAGGGACCTCACCCCTGTGCTTTCGGAGGTAGTAAGCATAAAGCACAAAAACAATTTATAATATACCTGTGTTTTGCGATTCCACGATGTGGGACTATCTGATCTGTCCCAATTTTGCGTGCGCCCGCAGAGCTTTCTTTGTGCTATGGCCAAGGCTGGGAGCTTCGCAGCACGACTTGCTGGCCCCGAGGGCTTCGCAACACTCGCGTGAACCTACTGCGCCTGAAACCTGGGAGATCTGACACCTGGAGCTGCTGCGAAGCTGCTTGCTGCTTCAACCATCAATGGCGGCAGGAGCTGCAACCTGTCATACACAAGCACGGCCTATTGGCCCAATCAGACTAGCTGGGCACCTTCGTCATGGCATGGCGAAGATGATGCGTGGTGCTGCAGGCCGCAGGATGGCCTAGGCGTGCGTGCCTAGGCCAACTTGTGGCTGGAAGTGTGGGGTTGTTCGGGGGACTGTGGTGGAGGTGTAGAAGGATTATGGATGGGCGGAAGTTGCTCCTGGTGGTGAGGCGGAGCTTACGAGAGGGTTGGCGAGCCATGTGGAGGGGCGGAGTGGTGGGAGTGGCTCGCCGGAGGTCAGTCGGAGGCGAGGAAGGTGGAGGTGGTCAGGTACTGTCGGGGGGTAATTAGATAAAATAGCAGGGGGAAAAGAGAGAGGAGAGGATGGAGAAGGTGTCTGGAGTGGTTTGGAAGGAAGGGAGGCAGCGGAGTGGACGATGCGTAACCGCCGTCGTCGGGGAAGAATCACCCTAAGGGTGGAAGTGCCGACGAAGACGAGGTTAGGGGCATGCACGCCTGGTACTGCGTGACGCGGGAGGAAGAGGCGGAGTTGACTCTGCTGCAGGTATGGTAGCAGAGCGACGAGAAGGAGGGAAGGAGGTCACCCGAGCTTGTGGGTCTCTTGGCTGGAGATGGGAGAGAGGGAAATTTGGGGGAATCTCCGTCAAAATCAAGCTTAGCATCTGCGGCCGGGTCAGGGGACTCTTTTATAATCGTTGGCTGAACCTTCTAGCGCATGGAGATCGCGCAATCATCTTTGCCGACTCACCAGAGATGGAAAGAGGGTGGATACCCAAATCTCTCGTGCGTTCGCACGAGAGATTGGGTTCACACCAGAGATTGTAATGGCTTTAGAAGGGAATTCCTCAGAGAATCTCCCTTCCATTTCTGGGAGGGAATCTCTAAGGGATTAGAGAGGAATCCCTCTCTAAACCTCGCCGGAGATCAGTTCTGCCCTAACAATGGCGGCAAGACCTGATTGCAAAGGTGGCGAGGAACTTAGGGCGCTCTCTGCAAAGATATTCAAAAGATAGGGACCAAATTGTGATTTGGGTGTACTAAATTGCAAAGTAGGTCAAGATGACCTCCCCTTAGGTCCAAATTTTGGTATAAACCTAATTTGGACATAAGGAATCTAATGGTGAAGTTGGATTTTAGGTTTGACCACGTTTGACTTGAAATTTTGCGTAAAAACCCAAATTAGGTTAATTAATGTGCTAGGACCCTAATTTAGGTCAAACTGGGTTCCAAAGGCCAAATTGAGTGTTATAAACCCTAGAGGATATTTTTACATGATTTTTAGAGGGTTTACTTGATTTTTATCCTGACCAGAACCTTGTTAATTTAAGCGGGTCTGTTTTAGGGTTACCAAGTGTCATTGAATTCCTAGATTGCACATAAACCCATTTTTGATTGACTCAACCAACTTTTTATCTCATTTAGACCATTTGACCTATGTTTTGTCTCTGAGAAATCCCGTTTATGTACTGCAATGGTAAAATTACAATTTTAACCTTTATTTCATGTTTTCTTCTCAAAGCACTTATTCCTTCAGTTAAGCCTTCTTCTAGGTTATGTAGGAGCTTTTATCTTCTTTATTGGGTCAAAATGAGCTAGTTATGGCTCATGATGAGGCTCTCATCAATCTCCGATAGAAGCCGACATGGCCCAAGAATGATCTAATCTGCTTGACCGAGCTAGGTGGCGATAAGTGGAAGATGATCTCTGATTTAGCCTGGTCGACCTCGAGTCCATTTTTGGAGATCATGTGCCCTAGTACTATACCATCCCTCACCATGAAATGGTCTTTTTCCCAGGATAGTACTAGGTTTACCTCAATACATCGTTTCAGGATCTTTGTGAGGTTATCAAGACAAGACGTGAAATCATCTCCGAAAACAGAGAAATCATCCATGAATACCTCCACATAATCTCCAATTATGTCAGAGAAGATAGCCATCATACAACGCTGAAATGTCCCTGGTGTGTTGCAGAGGCCAAAGTGCATCCGCCCAAAGGCGAATGTTCCAAAGGGGCATGTGAATGTGGTCTTGTCCTAATCTTCTGGGCTAATTGCTACCTGATTATACCTGGAGTATCCATCCAGAAAGCAGAAGAAACTACGTCCGGCTAACCGTTCCAAGATCTGATCAATGAACGGCAAAGGAAAGTGATCCTTCTGGGTAGCTGTGTTCAGTTTCCTGTAGTCAATGCAGACCTACCAAGATGTCGCAGTGCGGGTCAGGATGGATTCACCCTTATCATTTTTTACAATGGTGAGTCCTGCTTTCTTGGGCACTATTTGAATCAGACTCACCCACTGGCTGTCTGAGATTGGCTATACAATGCCTGCATCCAACCATTTGATGATCTCCTTCTTAACAACCTCTAGCATATTCGGGTTTAGCCGTCTTTGAGGTTGTCTCGAAGGCTTCACCCCCTTATCCATGTAAATGTGATGAGTGCAATACGAGGGGCGAATACCGCGGAGATCAGCAACACTCCACCCGATAGCAGCCCTATGGTCTTGAAGTGTAGAAATTAATTGATGCTCCTGTTCTTGGGTTAAGTGGGCATTGATAATGACTGGATATGTCTCACTTTCGCCCAAGAACACATACTTGAGTGAGTCAGGTAAGGGCTTCAATTCAATTACAGGTGGGTAAGAATCAGAACTGAGAGTGGGAGGAGTAGAATTGAGGGTGGGAATCCGCTGATCCTTGTGCACGTGAATTCCCACTGAGTCGCTCCTTGTGAAATCTGTTGTGACTGCGTTAATGGGAAACCCGTTAGCTGTAGTCACATCTTCCTGTGATAACATGGGCGATCCAGTAATATATGGATCAAGATAGCTGGATTCAGGGGTGCTGTGGTCAGAAGCATAGCCCAAATAGTCAGATCTTCGGGGAGATATGTGTAATGTAGTGGTTTCAATCCCGTGTGGATCGAGGTCCGAGAACCCTGATAGTGAAGATGAATGAGACATTGGGTCGTCACAAGGGAGCCCAATGTTACCACAGTAAGCCGAATCTCCATCTTCACCATCCTCCTCTATTCGATCACAGTTGAAGTTCTTTGCTGCCCTGAATATGTCTAGTCGAAGTCGCTCATTACCTAGGGAAATCTCGATACACCCGAATGCACAATCGATGTTCGCTCGGGCTGTCGCCAGAAATGGGCGACCCAAAATAATTGGTGCATCTCGGAGATTAGGAGGAACTTCCATATCGAGAACAAAAAAATCTGTGGGAAAGCAGAATCCATGGACTTTTACAATCACGTTCTCAACCACCACCCTCGATGTTTTGACTGATCTGTCAGCCAGCTGAATCGTAATCAAGGTGGGTTTCAACTCCCCAAATCGAAATCGATAAAATATGGCAGTGGGAGTTAAGTTGATGGACGAACCCAAATCTAGAAGGGCCCGATCAAATGGAGAATCCTGCAAAAAGAAAGATATGAGTGGGGTGCCAGGGTCTTTCTTCTTCGGCGGTAGGTCAGCTAGAATCACGGTGCTAGCTTCTTTCGATAGTACCGCTTGTCGTCCAATTCTCGGCTGTCACCTCGGGGTACAGTAGTCCTTGAAGAACCTAGCGACAGCTGGAATGTGATCGATAGCCTCGAGGAGGGGGACCTGAATATGTACTTCTTTAAACATCGATTTCAGGTCCTCGAAATTCTGTGTGTCCGTTTTTCGTACTATATTTCGTGTCAGAGCCTCAGGAAAAGGGATGGGAATATCAGGGTTAAGTGGCCTCTTACCCTTATCTACCACAGATGGCTCCTGAGATGTGAAGGAGTCGAATCTGCCTGCAGCGAAGGGTGGGAAAAATCAGAACCCACCTGCCAAGGTGGTGGGTCGAATGTCTTCCTTCCACTCTATAATGAGACAGCGTGTGCATCGGCTTACTGTCCATGCGGTGGTGGGGGAGCGGATGGGGCAGAATACACAGGATTTTGCAAAGGCGGCTGGCCTTGCGCATAACCGGGTGGTGCAGGAGGCGCCTGTAGTATGGCATGCGCCTGTCCCTGTGGTGCCTGAAACCTAGGCAGGGCACCCTGGTTTTGCACATATCGAGGATTCGGGATGGGTTGGGAGGGCAAGGCTCCCTGAGTCCTATGCTCCTGCAACAGCTGGTTCTGCGTATTTTGTATGGTCTGAATCTGATCAACCATCGCCTTCGTTATCTGCAAGCTATCTTGTGTAGACTTCCTCATCGATTCTTGCAGCTCCTCTTTCAGCGCCTTCGAAGGGTCGGCCTGCTTTGGAGGGTGGTTGGTAGCTTGGTGCAGCGGTTGGTACAACAAGCAAGGTTGCTGCTGCTGAGGCGGGAATGGCTGCTGCCTAGGATACGTGTTTTGCGCATTCCCGTATTGCCTAGTCTGGTAGTGTGGATCTTGATGTTGTCTCTGTGAATTACCAGACCAGGAGAAGTTCGGATGCTGGTGCCAACCAGGGTTATATGTCTCTGAATACGGGTTATTACGCCCGTATCCTTGGATAGCGCTGACATCCTCGTAGGTCGAAGATGTCTGAGACGTATATCCGTCAAAGGGATACGCATTATAATCTGTGGGTGGTGCGTAACCCTGGTCGTAGGCCACCAGATTTGGATTATTCACAGGATCCTGATATGCGGGATCTCGTAAATACGGAGAAGGTGCATCCCGAGTGAGTAGATTAACTCGAGCAGGTGGAGCTCGAGGTGCATAAAAGGATCTTGCGGCGACAGAGCTCAAGTCGGATTGACCTTGACTGATCTGGTCAATCTTCTTCTCAATCAGGTTCATTCTATCCAGCTGCTTGACGATGATATCCATGTCAGCTTGAATAGAATCGGTGTGAGCCTCGTGGACACCAACCCACTACTGACCAGGCCGCTGGAACTGGTTCATAGATGCGGCATTCATTGAGTTCTCCGCTAATGATTCGAACAGCTCAAATGCGCTGTTCTCGTCTTTTGGGAGAAAATTCCCACTGCTAGATGCATCGGCCAGATACCGATGTGTGTCATCTAGCCCATGGTAAAAAATCTGAGCTAAGTGCCATCTGGGTATACCATGATGCGGGCATTTTCGGAGAAGGTCATGAAATCTATCCCATGCCTTATGTAATTTCTCCCTAGCTCCCTGGGAGAAAGTCGTGATTGCGTGTCGCATTGCATTTGTTCAAGTGATTGGGAAGAACTTTTGCAGGAATTCACGTCGTAATTCCGGCCAGGTTCCAATTGGCTTCCCAATAGTCTTGAACCAATATGAAGCTTTGTCCCTTAGAGAGAACGGGAAGAGCTTCATCAGAACAATCCCGAGATCAATATTCCTGGGTCGGATCGTTTCAGTGAGTCGACTCAGGTCCTCAAGGTGCTGGAATGGATCTTCTCTTGAGTTCCCATAGAAATGAGTGCTGATCAACCCAATTACATTGGGCTTGAGCTCAAATGCGTCTCCGCCTGCGGGAATTCTGTCTAGCGGTGCGACGATAGGTGCGGCTGGGTCGTAAAAATCCCGCAGTTGTTCTCCTCGTGGAGGGTGCTGCATCCTGTCAAGCGCCGTCAGAATACGATCCATGCTCTGCTGATGCCGCTCCTCAGATTCAGCGACCCAGGCTTCCAAACGAGCCATTGGGTCCAGATTCTCAATGTCCTGACCCGATCTAGGTCCAGGTCTAGGATTTGCCATGGTGGCTCTTGGAGTAGAAGAAATGTGGCGAGAAGATTGTCTGAGCGAGGTGACTCACCTCCTTGGGAGTGGCTCCCAAGGTCCAACCAAGTGAGGTCGAAGTGACCTCCTTCCGTGCATACACCGCCCAACCCCTGGGTTGGTGTAGCCACGCAGGACAAGGCTAAGGCCCTGTCAATCAAGTGGTCCTTATAGATCAGGTGACCAGATTTTTCGTTAGGGATTTGAATTCCTAAAGATAAGTTCGTCGTACAACTGACTGAAAGTGAATCCCGTCACTCAAGCTAACCCAGCCAGTCTGGTTACGAGGGGACTAAGGGGAAGGTTCTTCCTTTGGCTTATGCCTCTGGTTCCATTGACCCCCGAGCCGCGGTCGTTTGACACTACCCCGCAGACTTAGTCACCAGGTTTGGCAAGAGAGATTAAACACATCCAGTAGTACGACAACGAACTCGGGTTGATTTCGTGTTTTAAAATTAGTTTTTAACCCGTTTTCCTCAGTGGGGTTTGTGGTGAGTGGCCCACAAGGTGACCAAGCTCCCCGGATAACTAGACTTGATTAAGTCTAGGTTAGCCAAAAGTGTGGTCTCTATTTGTGATCCTAAAGGTTCAACCTAAGTTGCATGCACTTCTAGGGTTTTTTTCTATTTCAACAGACCACAGAAATAATGTTGATTCTCTAATAATAATTGGAATCCAATTAATTTGAAAATTTTCTAGTAGATTCCTTTTCCGATTAGTTTTTCAAAGAATATTTTTTCAGAATTTTTACTATTTCAATCGAATTTTTAGGAAATTTTAAATATCAGGGGGTCAGATTTGGAACTTTGACCCCTGGATGGTTTTTTGCCTTGAAACAGTATCAAATGATCTTCAAAAATTCGGGAAAAATATGAAAAATAAAGTCAATTAGATCAGCTTTCGAACCCCACCATTTTTATTCAAAACAGATTCATGGATTGCTCGAAATATTTTTTGGAAATTTGAAAATTTTTGTCAATCTGACTCCTGTGCACTTCACAAATTTTTAAAAATTTTATTCTTGGAGTTTTTTAAAGTAACCGTGGCATTTGAAAGATGGTTTGAAAATGAAGGTTTACGCTGAATTTTAGAATTTTTCGCTGACGAATTTTTCGGCAATCGAATTTTTAAGTGAGATTTGAAATCTGGCCGAAAATCAGAAGGTGGTGGAATAGCTTTTAAAGAGGTTTGAACTTGAAATTCAAGCCTTCCACCAAAAATGCTTTTTTTTTTAAATCTTTTGCCCTCTTTTTTTTTCCAAACAGAATTTTTTCAAAAGATTCAACGAAAATATCTCTTTTTTTTTCTTTTTTTTTAACCTAGAATCAAAAGGGAACCTACTGTAGATTTTTTTCAAATTTTTCTCCTCTTTTTTTTATATATATATTTTTTTTTACGAAAATGAGAAAAATCTTCCCTTTTTTTTTTCAAAAGAAATTGCAGGAAGTAGATCTAGTCCTAGGGTTCAGAAAATAAACCTAATCTAAGAGAATGTGATGTGCACCTAATTTCTTTTCCACGCTCGTTGTGTGCGCAGATCCCGTTTTTCTTCCCTGTTGTCCTGCACATCAAGAACAAAGTAGAGGCCAATTCGTTAGTGATAGTTCCAAAATCGAAATCAAAGGAAATGACGTTGCCTCCCCGGCAATGGCGCCATTTGTTGGAAGGTCATAGATTGTATTTTTGATAAAGGCGTCGTAGTATAGTTGCGAAATTCGATCCAACAAAGATATTGTTTTGTAAAAATAACGAGACTTTGAGTCCCGGTCATTCGTCTCTGGGAGGCGTTGTTTTTGCTTTTGAAATTGATCTTAAAGCCGCTCTACTTTATTTAAACGATATGTTGGTGCGTAATATATAGGCAATTAAAGAACAGGCACTTAAATCACGCAAATATGATAATCATTCAGCTCGTGGTGATTTCGAACACATAAGAGATATATATATATAAAGTGAAATTTCATTCATCATTGGAGAGTTGTTGCATAAGGAAATCTAGAGGAAAGCTTATACATGAATGCTTAAAAATTAAACCTAACTACCAGAAAATAATTGCATACAAGAATCAACGGGGGGATTTCACATGCATCATTGGGGGAGAAGTAAGACTACACTACTAAGCAGTAAATGAAAGCAATAAAGATTATGAAGAGCATGATTTAAAGCTAGAAGAATAGAGGGCATTCAGGGGTGGTCCCCGATGGCCATGGAGTGGTCGAGAGAAGGAGGGGCGGCCAATGGAACTTAGGCTGGCCCTTGGAGAAAGGTAGGGTTGATCTAGCATCCCGGCATGGTGTCCTCCATGGTGGTGGTAGTGAGCTCGTGGAGGTGGAGTGACTATGGAGGTGGCATGAATGGCACCAATGGAGTGCAATTGCCAAAGAAGTGAATGGTTGCAAAAGGCCACCCAAGGGGAATTTTTATAGACCTAAGGGAAGCTCTCTAGAGAATTATGGAATTCTCTAGAGAGGCCTACGGTGGGAGCTCATGGGAGAGTGAGAGAGAGAGGGTGGATGGTGGTTTTTAGATCCACCAAATGTGGATCTAAAAATTGAATGGCTCTTGGTTGCTATTTTTGGCAACCAAGGCAACCACACATGGTAGAGAGTTTTAGAGAACTCTAGGCTAGATATTTTCATGTGGATGGTGTGTATGGGTCGAAACTTAGGTGGCTTGGTTGATTAGGTTGGGTTCTAGTGGGTTTAGGTCAAGGTAGGTCTCAAATTAGGGTTATAAACCCTAATTCACTAAGGTAAAGTGCAATTAAACTTAATAAAAGTTTAATTGGGTGTGGAAATTTAATTGAGAGTAAAACAACTCAATTAAGTCAGGTCTTGGCCAATTGGACTCTCACTGAGTCCAATTGGATAGTGTGCAGAGATTAGGGCTCAATTGGACTCAATGAGTCCAATTGAATAGGCTGATGGAATTGACTAAGATCCAAGTTAATTAGGTTTAGTGAGGACCTAATTAGGTCCTTCGGAAGGTCTAGAGGTGATGTACTAGGGTTAGGGCACCTTAATTTAAGTTCCTATGGGGTTGGAATTGGGTTTAGGGACCTAGAGGTCCAAGATCAAGGCTTAAATCTCAAAACAGGAATTGGAGAGCAGTATCAGTCGTCTAATAATAGAATCAGACATCTTATACCCAAAAATCAGAGGTCCAGACTTGTTGTCTGGACGTCCAATCAGAGTCAGGAAGGATTTCAGGTTATGTTTTGGGTATTCTGCAGAAATTAGACGTCTGAAAAAGTGTCTGGACGTCTAATAACACTGCAGAAGTGGGTTTGAAGTGTGCGGGAGTTGGCTAAGGGTCCTGGATGTCTTAAAACTTATCTGGACATCCAGAGAAGGGTTGGAACTAGGGTTTTAGGGCTTCCTAGGGTTTTGTGACCTAATCTAAGGGTGGCTAAGGCTTGGGGAAGTCTCTAGGCTATCATAGGGCTAGGATGGACCTAAGCTCTTCACATTTTATTGCTTTATTCCTACTTAATAGAATAGAAAACTTTTAACCCCCTTACGTTATTATTCCTACATCTAAACTAGGCCTTCTGCTCCAGCTCTGCTACAACTCCTATTATCCTTGATCCAGCTTCAGGTCCAATTCCTGATCAGCTTATTCCCTGTAATCGACATAATGCACTTAATCAGCACATTATAACATTATTTTATGCATAGCTAAAGGAAAGCAGTAAAGATGCAAATAATGCGTATGCATGCATGAATAACCCTAACTTATCCTAAGTCCTAGCCTAATTTAGGTCAATTAAGACCTATGATTGCTCTGCAATCAAGATGGAGCTCCAGGTCTTAAAACCTCAAACAAATTGCTTCAGGATGATCAGTGAACCTCAAATACATGATCTGGAGCTTCACGCAAAGTTCTATGGGCTGAAGAGTATATTTTGACTCGCCGGAGCTTGCTGGAGCTTCGGTGAGTTTAGAAAAAGGCTGAAAGTGTAGAAACGACATTGGAACATGCCATGGAAGATCTGAAAAGCAACCTGAGATTACAAGGAACCTCAGGAACACATTAATTTCTTCAATTAACAATTAAATTGAAAGTTATGCCTTGAATTCACAGTAATCAGATTCTGAGTTCAAGTGAGCTCAGGACATGTTTTCTCACTCAATTGAGTGAAGGAAACAAGTCATAATGAAGTGGCGATGAATTATAAGTGGTTAATTAGTGATATGAACTCCTCCTAAGCTGCCATTGACAGTGACCTCAGGAGAGTATATGAAATTAGGCATTTAGGTTATAAATGATTATTATTCAAATTAAAGTGAAGATTGGGGCCCTTAAGTGATGGTTAAGTGGTGGAGGCCCATAATGGAGGTGGATTAGGCTCAGCTACTTCAGCCATGGACAGCGGAAGCAGCTGGTGAAGGTAAAGGTGCTTTAGGCGAATAGGTGATCAAATCAGGGAATTAAGGTGTAGGAAATGTTCATGGGAGATTAAGGAAGGTGATTCATGCTTTAAAAAGACAAAAGATTGCTTGAGACAAGCTCAACGAGCTTGCCAGAGTTGAGGAAGATGACAAGAAATCTGACATTACATATATCAAATCTACCTAACTAACTACTCTAATTAATCTACTTACCTAACCTACTATTACCTGGACGAAGGGGGCAGAAGGTCTTCGTCGATGGTTCTTAAAGGAGGAGGAAATTACAGGGACAGGAAAGAAGTCCGGCGGGTGTAGCAGAGTGAAGCAGAGGAACTCCAGCATCAGCGCTACGTCAGAAGACTTGGCTAACGTCGGCGGAGATCCAAAGCGAGCAAAGGTGGACAGAGGAAGACTGACGAAGTGGAGGAAGGTCACCGGATTTTGAAGAGAATAGCCTATCGGTTAGCTCAGTGGAAGAAGAGGGAAGGCAGCTAACTTGTAGAAATCTAGGGTGTGGAGGGGTATTTATAGGTTGTGGCGGCTAAGGAGGGTGTGCCTGGATGGATAAAGGTCTAGGAGTGAAGTAATGATCGCGTAGCAATCATAGGTCTTAATTGTCCAGAATTAGGCTAGGACATAGCATAAGTTAGGATAATTCATGCATGTAAAAGCATTACTTGTATCTTTATTGGTTTCTTTTAGTTATGTATAAAATAATGCTATAATGTACTGATTAGGTGCATTATGTCAATTATAGGTAATAAGCTGATCAGAAGCTAGATCTGAAGCTAGATCTGAAGAATAAAGAATAACTGAAGTTGCAGCAGAGTTGGAGCAGAAGACCAAGAATAAGATGTAGTAGACAATAATGTAAGGGGTTGAGGTATGCTATTCTATTTAAGTAGAAATAATGTAGTAAATTATGAAGAACTTAGGACCATCCTAGCCCTAGGATAGCCTAGAAGGTTCCCCAAGCCTTAGCCACCATTAGATTAGGTCACCACACCCTAAGAAACCTTAAAACCATAATTCTAGCCTCTATATGGACATCCAGATGAGTTATAGGATGTCCATAACTCTTAGCCAACTCCCACACACCTTAAACCCACTTCTGCATTGTTATTAAACGTCCAGACACTTGGTCAGATGTCCAATTTCTGTAGAATACCCAAGACAGAACCTAGAATCCCTCCTGACTCTGATTGGACATCCAGACAATAAGTCTAGACTTCTGATTTTTCACTATAAGATGTCTGACACTATTATTAGACGTCCAGAACTGCCCTCCAGACCCTGTTTTGAGATTCAAGCCTTGATCTTGGATCTCTAGCTCCCTAAACCCAATTCCAACCCCATAAGAACCTAAATTAAGGTGCCCTAACCCTAGTACATCACCTCTAGACCTCCCTAAGGACCTAATTAGGTCCTCACTAATCCTAATTGACTTGGATCTTACTCAATTCCATCAGCCAATTCAATTGGATTCATGGAGTCCAATTGAGCCCTGATCTCAACATACACTATCCAATTGGACTCAGTGAGAGTCCAATTGACCTAGACCTGACTTAATTGAGTTATTTAACTCTCAATTAACTTTTCACGCACCCAATTAAACTTGTATTAAGTTTAATTGCACTTTACCTTAGTGAATTAGGGTTTACAACCCTAATTTGAGACCTACCTTGACCTAAACCCACTAGAACCTAACCTAATCAACCTACCCACCTAAGTTTCGACCCACACAAACCGACACACACCCACACACACCATCCACATGAAAGTACCAAGCCTAGAGTTCTCTAGAACTCTCTACCATGTGTTGTTCCCTTGGTTGCTAAAATTAGCAGCCAAGAGCCATTCAATATGTAGATCCACATTTGGTGGGTCTAAAAACCACCATCCATCCTCTCTCTATCACTCTCCCACGAGCTGCCACCATAGGCCTCTCTAGAGAATTCCATAATTCTCTAGAGAGCTTCCCTTAGGCCTATAAAAAGACCTACGGGGTGGCCATTTGCACGCATCCACTCTTGGCTCCATTTAGCTTAGTTTCATTCCACATCAACTCCACCCCCATGTCCATGAGTAGCTTCACCATGGCCACTGCCACCTCCACGCTGACATGTTGGATCACCTCTCCAACCTCTCTCCAAGGGCCAGCCTAAGCACCATTGGCCGCCCCTCCTCCTCTCAACCAACTCAAAGGCCATCGGAGCCACCTTCGAATGCCCTTATTTCTGCTTGATTAGATTATAGTTCTTCTTAGATTTACATGCTTTATTTACTGCTTAATAGTGTAGTTCCTTACTTCTCCCCCAATGATGCATGCAAAATACCCCCATAGATTCATGTATGCAGTCGTTTTCTTGTAGCGAGTAGTTTTATTTTCCTGTACAAGCATTCCTCTACCTATGCTCTGCAACTCTGATATCATCATCATCTTTTATATATTTAAATATATATGTTGAAAATCACCATGTGCCTAGTTATCATCTTTTGGTCTGATTGCAGTTCCATGTTTTAATTACTATCTTTTGGCAACTAGCATGTCGTACATAAATATGTAAATCACCATAAATCGGCATGAGATTTTAAGCAAGTAGAGCGAAAGAGATCGATTTCAAATTTGCATTTCCATAAATGGCTCATAGAGATGAATGACCGGGACTCCAAGTCTTGTTATCTTTATAAATATTTTTGTTGATCGTATTGTGCACTATACTACGACCCTTCTCACTAATCGAAAAACATGCTCTACGAGGGACAATTAACCACCAGCGTCTTCTTCAACGTCAGTGAGGTTAACTTCAACCCTAAAATAGGATTGCAGCTTCATCCAGACCGATGGATGGAAAGAAGGTGGTGAGCACAAGATCCAGGAGCTTGGAGAGGAAGGAATGACGTTGGATACATGGTGATCAGTGGGTGAATGCACCTCCTATCGTCAGCTGTCGAGGATGCTGAAGAAGGAAAGAAGAAGAAGAAGTTTTTAGGGACTTTCTTGTAACGAAAATTGAGGACCTAAGTGAAGAATAAGGAGTCGATTGAAATAAAACATAAGGACTAAAATGTAAACTAAGGTTTTCAGTGTTTATTTTAATTTAAATCTTTTTCAACTTTTTATATATGATTATAAATAAGATAATTATTATATTTAAACCTTGAATTTACATTTTTGACCTTTTTAGCCTATTTTATTTAATGTAGTAAGGTTACTTAAGTTATTACATATTTAGGTACAAATTATACTTAAGTTAGTTAACACATTAATTAAATAAATTATTGATGATATTTCAAGTCCACTTATTAATTAAATTATCGATAATATTAATTGGATAATAATATAGCATTTTAAACTTATTTTAAGGTCCTTTACTATTTTATCCCTTATTTAATAATTAACCCATATATTTACATATTCCTAGCTAATTAACTAGGAAGACTAGTTAATTAGGGCTAATTAGAGACCATGATGAGATTCTCATCAAAAGGCAGTCGGCAGAAAGAGAGAAAGAAGAAAGCCAAATAAGAAGAAGAAGGCAGAGGGAAAGGATAAACTAAAGAAAAGGAGCCAAGGAAAAATCAGAAGAAAGGAAGGAAAAGCTAGAGAACAGAGAAGGAAGATAAAGAAGAAGAGAAAGAAAGAAGAAGACTGAAGTCAAAGGCAGCCAGCAGAAGATGCACTATAGCATTATCATTTTAAGACGTCTGATTTGAAAATTAGATGTCCAATTTTGAGCTTCATTCATATACATTGGTTTCTTTAATATTTTGTGCTACTCATCTACTTCTATATTTTTGCATTAAGACATTGATATTATTGCATATTCCTTCAAATTATAAGTTGTGATCTTGATTTCTAAACTCCAATTTACTCCCTGTGTTTGACCTTAGACTTTAAAATTCGAGTAATTAAATTGTAATTGTTTTGAACGCTTTTTCGGCTATACTACATCGCGACATTCTTAAAACCTGATCCAACATCGTAAACATCTACCTTTAGACTAGATCAAATATACCTCTCTAAAATTCCACCTGAACTCATGATAGTTCAGGTGACTTGATCCCCCTTTGTAACATGGAAAGTATTTGGTGTAGTTCTGATTCAAAAACTTCCATCTCGTACATAATTTCTTGTGTCAACAATTAGAAATTAGAAAAACCCTTTATTTTGCCTTTGCAAAAGTGCCAAGCAAATCATTGGTTTGAGTTCCCATCGTCGAGAAGGAGGAAAATGCCTCCTTTGAGGATGCGACGTCAACAAGTTACTACCTCGACGCTACTCTATATCTATATTTCATATCTTTAGACGAAGCATTAAGGTGTATTTTTGCAGCTCAAGTGTCTTGGACGATACTCTACCCATAGCGTCGGAGCAAGAACTTGAGTTTGCTTGGAGCGCTACTTTACACCACATTATGTTTTGGGGTTATGAGCTCCTAGGTGGTGTCATGGATAGTACTATCTCGAAGTGCTGGTGCCAGAGCACCCTCGAGGATTGGTAATTGGAATGATGATCCCAATACATTTGTTATAAGACCGAGCTAAGAATAAGCATGGGGGAGACAAAAAAAAAGTAAATTAAAAAAATAAAAAAGATATAAAAAGAAGTTTTAAACAAAAAACATGACCTTGTAAATGTTGGCTTTTCACAAGCATAGACACAAGGTTTTAATGGTTATTGCAAGTTATGAATCCGATTCAAGAGCCAGAAAAATCCTAACTACAAAAATTTTGAGTCATCTAAAATAAGAAGGGGTTTATTTGTGAATTTTTGGTGCGTATATTGATCCCGATTCATGTAATTTTTTGGATCCGAAAATAAATCTCGATGTTTGTCTGTAATAAATATCGTACCTCTTGTGTTTTAACCAACCAAAGTCCTATGATCTCTTTCTCCTTTAAAAAGTTAAAAAAAATAGTTTTTTCACAAATTCCTCTTTGTAAAAATTTGTTTTGCTAAGAGACTAGTAAGAGATAAGAGTGGGTGTGATAAACGCCAGTTTATCATCATTCTTATGCCCTGAAGCAAACTAGGCTCTTAGGATTTTAACTACATAAATGGGTTTTTGGGCTGTATTTAGGCATCAATTAGGTTAGGCATGCATTGCATATTTTGTTGTATTTTTAGTATGTTTGTTTGAGTGTTAGGGATAAACAAATAGACAGATCTCTAAAACAGTGGAACTCATGAAGACAATTGGTGAAGAGGAAGCTCAATCTAGCTGGGACTCAGCCAAATCCAACTCATCATAGCTAGATACCAGCTCACTTGAGTTAGGGTTAGCTCCATTCAGCTCATCTTAGCGAATGGTAGCTCAGAGTAGCTCATCCTAGCTCACCCTAGCTCAACTTAGCTCTGATCCTTCTCAACTTAGTTGAGTTTAGCTTACCTTAGCTCCAATCAGTTCTCTAGGGGCTCTAGCTAGCTCAGCTAAGTTCACTGGAGTCCACCTCAGCTTAGGTCCAGCTACATCCTACTCCACTCAACTCAAGTCAGCTGAAGATGACTTCACACAGCTCAGGCCAACTCAAGTCCAGCTTTCGAGGACTCCACTTAGCTCAACCTAGTTGAGCTAAGCTACCTTAGCTACTCCAGCTAGCTAGGTCCTCCCCAGGAAAAGCAGACCCAGCTCACCTCAACATATTTCAATAGAAGCCAGCCTACATTAGCTTTGCTTAGTAGCTAGCAAGGAACTAGCAAGCTAAGCCAGCCAAAGTAGCTCCCAGCAACTCCCTTCAGCAACTTGCAGCTCGAGTTCAGCTCTAGACATTCCTTCCTTAGCTCCTCTTCCCTAAATCCTAGCTCCATCCCACCTCCTCCTCTACTCAACTACTAGCTAAGCTAGCTTAGCTAGCTTAGCATAGCTACATCTCAGCGCCCACTAGCCATCCACCTCCTACAAGCTAACTCCACCTCATCACCTAACTAGTCCACCTACTTAAGTCCACCTAGGTCCACCTACTCCTACCTATGTTGGTGCCAACCAGCATGCAACGCTTTGGCCCTCAACCACCACCAAAAGTCACGTTGTTTTGGCACCAACTCACCCTTCAATAACCCCCCCTTTTGGCGCCAAAGCACACCCACATCTTTGCCCAACACATCTCCCTTAATCCTATCTCCACCATCCACCTAACCCAACTTCTAGAAAGCTAAGTTGGCGGCAAGGTTAAGCACCCTTTAAGCACCATAACTACCTCATAACCACCCCAAATTGGCGCCAACATCCACACTAATCTCCACCTTACACCTATCCCCATAAGGCCATCACGACCACCCAATTTGGCACCAAATCCTTAACCCACAAACCCCATCCTAACCCTCTCCTAGTTCGCGCTAAAAACCCAATTAGCCAACATCTATGTTGGCACCAACTTACACCAACATATCCACCCTCCATCCACTTCACAACTACATCCTAACCTTCCTTTCTCCAAACCAACCACCAACACCTTAACCCTCCTATGGTTGGCGCCATTAATGGGGCCTCTCCACCAACATAACTACCACCCACACACCTCCTCTCTTGGTACCAACTAACCCTAACACTAGTATCATCTAACCACCCTCAAAAGCCCATCCTAACCCTACACATCACCTACACCTACATTCGCATCACCACTCCTATATATAGCCCCTACCTACCACCATTAATCATCATCCTTTGCCTTCATATTCTACACCTTCATCCCACCATACTCATGGCCAAGAGAAGGAGAAGAAGATTAAGGGAACACTCTCTCCCCTTGGTGCCTTCCCCTCTTCCCTTATATCTTGTATCCCCACTAGCCAGAGGAGCAGCCAGGCATGGAAGACCTTAGGAGGAGGTCTTGAGGGTGGTGCATGCCACCCTAAGAGGAGACTTGTGGGTGGAGATCATCCACTCTTGGAGGAACAAGGGCACGCCCCCTTAAGGCTTGCCAAGGAAGATGCCACCTTGGAGGAGCGATTCAAGGAAGGAGTTGGAGATACCCTTTTCAAGCCTAGCAGTAACTGAGCTTGGAGCAAGGACTCTCTCCTCTTCACCACCATCATCAAGAGGATTTGTGTTTTACTTCTTATGTATTTTCATTTTAGAGTAGAAGCATTCCTCTACTTATCTTTTGTAAAACATAATTCCACTTAATTAAAGTTGCCTTCTTTTCATTTTTGTTGCATCTTTGCTAATTGTTATTTCTAGCACTTTTCACTCCCTCTCTCTAATTACCCTAGGTCTCCATGTACCTAGGGTGAGCGTAGAGAGAGGTTGTTTTTGTCACTTAGGTACTAGCATTAGCAATTGGATGTGTTCTTTTTCCCGCATACATTTGTGCAATTGCCCCTTATTTAAAAAATCCAAATAAATCCTATATCCAAAAACCTAAAAAGAAAGTTGATTTCTATTATGTCAAGAAAGATTCTTAGAAAGTGTAGTCCTACCTCCTTGGATGACCCTAGATACTATGTTTACAAATTTTAAAAGCGATTGCGAATTAGTGTGTTACGACTCAAAACCAACTTTCTACAAATCACGCTTTTCTTCACATCAGCGAGCAATGGTGGGCGAGGGTAAATAGTGAGGAGGGACCTCACCTCATGGTTACTTGAGGCAGTGGCATAACAGACGTTATTCAATAAGTATGAGAAATTGCTTTCAAAGTCCACGATGTGTGACTAATGGGATGTTGTTCCTCTTCGTACTTTCACGCGTGCGCTGAGGGTGTTTGCACTTCGAATACAACTGCTATAGTCATTGCCTTGGCTAATTGGAACTGTAGATAGGTTCTATGGATGAAGCCACAGCTGCTGGTGGTGGAATCAAAACCAGAGGTGGACGGAGTTTGGCAGACGACATTAAGGAATATGGTGGTGACGATGGAGCTCCTGTGATACCCCTAAAACAAGAAAATGTGGCCTAGGGTCCAATCAGAATGCTCAGAAGGATCGCTGATGTACAAGGAATATAATGGTCATGATGATTTGGTGTTTGGTGTAGTGTGGTGCTCAGATGACATCGAGGAAGGCGACTATGTGATGGGTCATCCATCGAAGAGTTTCAGTGGACAAACTCCCCAATAAACTTGTGGATTTTTGTCGTTGGAGCTTGTGGATGGTTTTGAATGTGGTGGTTTGTGTTTGTGCGTCGTGTGGCACCGACACGAGCTTGTCGAAACTTACGTCGGATAAGAGAAGATGAGGGGGAAGGGAGCAATGGTAGTGGTCTAAACTAAGTGTTAATGGCCTAATGAGATGCTAGAGAGGGATAGAAAGGGATTAAGGTGCTTAGGAGAGAGATAGAAGGCGAGATGCGTCTGGCGTTGGCCGGCTGGATGTAGAGACGAAGATGAAGTTCGACGGTGGAGAGCGACGACGACGAGGGCTGAGAGAACTCCTGTTGTGGCTAGCAAGGAGTAGAAGAGAGAGGAGTTTAGGCCATATAATTTGATGGTTGGACAGTCGAAAGTGGGAGGTGGTGGAGGTCACTGGAGGCCAAGAAGATGGTGGTTAGAGGATGGGGAATGTTGTTTCTGGTCAATTCTTGGTAGGTTTGACCCTGGGATCAATGCGGAGCTTACATAGAGCTCAATTGCAAGCTTTAAATGGAGTAATTCACACAATTGGTCATGGATTGGGAAGCTAAAATCCCCCAATTTTCTCGAGCTTGCCTGAGCTCTTGGCTTCCCATGGAAGTATAGGATCTGGTGCAATGGATTCATTATGGTCTGAACACCAATACTCTAAATTTGGAGGGATTTGGTGCTGATTTGAGAGAGCTTCTCTCTTAAAGTGGGCACTGCTGGTTGTTCATACAACAATGGTGGTAGGGACCAAAATGTGGAGGAAACCACAAAGTTTGGGGCCTCTTGGTGATAAACTTGGAACCCAGGGGCTAAGTGTATGAAATAGAGTTCTTAAGGCCCAAAATGCAAAGTAGGTCAAGATGGACTCTGATTGGGCCCAAATTTTGGTGTTAACCTAGTTTATATGCAAGGAATTTAATAGTGAACTTGGATTTGAGTTTTAACCACATTTTAGTAGGTAAATTTCATAGGAACCCAAATCAAGGAAAATTCCCGTATGAAATCTCCTAAGATTTAGTCCATGTCTTAATTTATCATCCGATCTAGCTTAGATCTTAAGTAAGTTCCATACTCAATTACAGGGATTGTCACAATTTTTTCTATTATTTACTTCTTTTGCTTTGTTTTTTCGTTTCACCTTTTCTTCCTCCGTAATTCAGATCTTTCAATTCAGCTTACAAAATTGTCCTCCCCTTTTCTTTGTCTTTTTTTTTTGAGATGAAACACTTGCATGAATAGAATTTCACAGAATTTTACACTTTAATACCCCCTATGCCTAAGATTTGCAATGTCCTCATTGTAAATTAGGTGGGTTCGACTTTAGCTTAGATCGAACATTAGAATAGGTTTGGCTGGGTAGTGAACAAGTTGGGATGACTATTGTGGACAATTTCAAGCTCTGATACGAATATCGGGGGTGGAGTTAACTGTTTTAATGGACAAACCCTAAAGTGCAGTACGACTTTAGTTCAGAGATAGGTCAGAAGGGTCTCAAATTTTTCAAAATGACGGATTGCCTCAAGTTAAGTGCCAAGTTTAATGCCATCAGCTAAGTGCACTATGGATCAGGGAGAATGGAGATCAAAAGATACCCCAGCCAGATTCTCAAGGAACGATTTTAGTCTTTGACCGTTCACAACAAATGGTTTGAGTCATGGCTAAGTTCACTGATTTTGACAGCTTCATTTCCAAAGTTCTTCAAACGAGAAAGGGTTTGATCCATTTTGATCTTAGCTTTCCTGGGAAGAGCTTGATCTTGGCATCAAAGAGGATCACTTTCTAACTAGGATGAAATGATTTTCGCAAGATGTGCCTATCATGGAAGGCTTTGACCTGCTCTTTGTAGATACGCGAGTTCTTGTACGTATCATTGCGTAACTCCTCGATCTTGCTCATTTGCAACCAGCAGTGGTTTCTAGCCCTCATGAGATCTAGATTGCACTTTTCTATTGCCTGGTAGGCTTTATCTCCATCTCTACAAGGAAATGACATGCCTTCCGATACATGAGCCTGAATGGAGACATCCCTAGATGGGTCTTATGGGCGATCCTCTAGGCCCACAAGGCTTCCAGAAGTCGGGTGGACCAATCTTTCTTGTCAGACCAAATAGTGACCTGAAGGATTTTCTTGATCTTCCAATTGGATAGCTCAGCCAATCCATTAGTCTGGGGGTGATAAGGAGTCAAGATACAATATGACACCCTATATCTTTTCACTAGGGATTGGAAGTGTACATTCATGAAATGAGACCTGCCATCACTGATGATGGCTTTAGAAACCCCAAATATGAAAGGATGTTCTCCTGAATGAGTAAGAGAATAACTTTATGATCATTTGCTCTAATGGGTATGGCTTCGATCCATTTCGAGACATAGTCAACAGCAAGTAAGATGTACTCGAAGCCATTAAATATGGGAAAGGGTCCCATATGTCAAAGATCTCTCACACGATAATCGAATTCAACGGCATCCTATCACGTGGGCCCATGTTGCTAAGGGTCTGACAACAAGCACATGCCCTATATTAGGATTGTGTATCTTTGAACATAGTGCACCAAAAGAACCCACATTGGAATATCTACATTGTGGTTTTATGCCCAGAGTAATGGCCACCATAGACCTGGTCATGATAGAAAGAGATTACGTCGTTGACCTTGTTGTCGAGAATGCATCTTCAGATTACTTTGTCATTATCAATGTGAAATAGTTAAGGTGCAAGTACCTCTGTTTTGATGCACAAAAATTATGCTATCTACGAAACTAATCTTTCAGGACTCTCTTATGGATTAAAGCAAGAAGATTGCTGACTTTGTCTTAGTGTCTTTTTATCTTTATTAAGTCTAGATTATATTTTAAGGAACCTCAAAACAAGTCTCAAACAAATTTTGCAGTTCTCAAAAAAAATAACTTATTGATTGACCAAATAATAAAATTGATAAACCAAATGTATTGATCGACCAACCAATTTAATTAAATGATCAAATCAGCCCAATTTAGGAGGTTGATAAATGCACCTATGATCAACCATTTAGTTTAATTAATCAACCAATAATTGATCGATCAAATAACTAGTTTGACCAACCAAAACTCATTTTGATTGACCAAACTACCTTAATTGATCGACTAATTTGATTTCTTCTTTTGGTCGATTTGCTTGATAAATAAAGGACGTATGTAGCCTTTTCAAAACACACTCTCAAGAAGAAATCCATATAAAAGAAAGGGCTTTTCGTGCTTCCCTCTTAAGTTCTTGTACGCTTCTACTTTCACGACTTTCAAACTATGACGATTCAAACCTCTGCTAAAATCTGGTTTGACTTTCCTTGAGGTTCCACAGATTTACACTTTTCTTATGTTGTTGCTTTTGATTACGGATCCCAAGCTGTTGGGAGAAATTTGTTGTTGTTGTTGTGCTTCTCTTCAGGTTGTTAAGAGAAAGGATCATTGTAAGAGGTTATGCCACCCTGGTTTCAAGTGGTGTGTTAATGGATTGACTAGCCTCGACTAGTTGGGAAAATCCTAAGCCTAGAGGCTTATGCAGTGGTTTTCACCCGAGAAGGGTTTCCACTATAAATCTAGGTGTCTTCTATGCATAAACTTTTGTAGTTTGATTTGTCTTTGCGACTATGCTATTTAAGTTTATAAAAGATGATACTATTCACCCCTCCTCTCTAGTATCCATTAAGATCCATAGGAACTGTCATTTGGTTTCAGAGTAAGAGCATCCAAAAGATGTCAGCCATCTGTCGACACATATGTTGAGGGCAATAAGTAGTTTGGCCTTTACTCTTTGATGGAACGAACTATGGCTACTGGAAAACTTGGTTGCAAATATTCTTGGAATCTATGGACTATGAAGTATAGGACATCATCACATCCAAATACATATGATAAGAAACCAAGGAAGGAGTTGCAGTAACTCTAGATTAAAAGAAACTGACAATGCACAACATAAAAGCCATGAATGCAATCTTTTGTGGACACTTTAAGGAAGAGTTCAATCGCATATCTGCATGCAAGCCGGCTCACGAGATTTGGAGCATCCTAGAAGTCACTCACGAGGGAACATCAAAGGTAAAAGAAACTCGTATAAATTTACTAACTCAGAAATACGAGCTTTTTAGGATGAAGAAGGGTGAATCCATAGAAGAGATGTTTACAAGATTTGTGCATATTGTAAATTCTCTATGAAATCTGGATCAAGACATAAGGAACAAAGTCTTGGTGAAGAAGATCCTTGATAAGCTCATATTTGTGAGCTAATTAAATGTCTAAATGCCTAAACATTAAGGTAACACATCCATTTATTTAGCATGCATTAGGATGTAAATAGATTAATTTATATTTTTGACTTAATTACATAATTCATGCATTGCATTCATAATTAAAGGCATTTGGAATTGACTTAGAATGACATGTAATTAGGCATTACATGCATTTTTTTAATTAACATAGAACTTGGGGATTTGTGCATAAATAATCTTAATATTTTATTTTATTAATCTTCTCCTTCTTTCGTAGGTAACCGCTCCACTTCCTTTTCCTGTAACCATTCAAACTTCACAGCTGATAGCATTCACACAATGGAAAGAGCGGATCTCCTCCTACCTATTTGGATTTCAAATACTTGTAACCATAGCAACAAAGGAGGAGGAACGGCTGCCATTCACCGCAGGTCACCACCCCGTACCATCATTATGCAGAGCATCAAGCTCCTACCCACTTCACCACCGTGGGCCTCCATAGCGACAAGAACTTCACTACCATGGGAGTGCAGGGTGATAGCCCGCACAACCGTCCGTTGAGTCTTGCAATCCATCACCATGCTTCTTGTTCACCTACTCCATCACAGTGCTTCACACACTCAACCAACCCATCACCACCACTTGCATCATGATGAGTCGATTGTTCACTTTAAAGTCGTTTGTAGTTTTATGTGGTGGAAAAATCGACTAATCAATATTTAAAAAGAAATAACCACTCGCAGAAGAGTGGGTCGTATCCACAGGGAGGCAATGATGTAATTAAATTCGCACCGGTTAAAAATGTTTGTTCGTAGTTAGTTTAGACAAGAATCAAGCCAAAATTGCCTTCAGATTTATGTTGAATCAAGAAATCATGCTGAAATAGCAATTATTAATAACTAGAGGATATTTGTTGCAATGCAGATTTAATAAAATATCATTAAAATATGACAATGGTAGAAAATGTAATTATTAATGGCATGGATACTGTAGCAAAACAGGGGATTTATTCCCCTTGGCCGTTCACGAAGAGTTGACGGTCGAGGCGTAGGAAGCTTAGAGGAAGTTCTTTGGACCGAGGGCTTCGCAGCGGTGGTGGCGGCAAGTCGAGCGGTGGCCGAAGCCGGCCTAATGGAGCTCCGACGAAGGTGGCTGCCAATGGTACTGCAGCTGTTGTTGGCGGGAGGTGCTGTAGGTGGGAGGCGCTGTAGACAGGAGGCGCGGTTGCGCTACTGTTGGTCGAAGGCACTGTAGGCGGAAGGCACAGGTGTGCACACGCACTGGTGCGGCACTGCAGGTAGTGACAGGGAGACTGCAGGTGCGGGAAGGCTGCAGGTAGAAGGCGCATAGGCGCAGGTGCTGTAGGTGGGTGCGCGCACTGTTGGAGGTGGGCACAGGTGCGCACGAAGGCTTGAGGGCATGCGGATGAGGGCTGGTGCTTCAATTGTGCGGATGAAGGCTGCAGGCACGGGAAGGCTACTGGCCGTGCCCACCTTGTGCGGGGCTGGAAGGTTGGCGGTTCAGGTGAGCGGGCGAGGGCTGGCGGTTCAGGTGCTGGAGGTGAAGTGGGAGAGGGTGGTTGCTGCTGGAGTGGGGGGGTCGAAGTTTCAGACATCCGGGAAACTTCCCGGACATCTTAACTGGCTGAGGGGTGATTGCAGTAGCTGCGATGGTGGTTGTTGGTGACGACGGCGAGGGAGGTGCATGGCGAGGTGCTCACGGTAATGCGGACGACCTCTAGATGGTGGTGTGGCCTGTCACACCACACGCCCACGGTGGTGTAGGGTCGTCGCCATGGTTGTGGCTGGCAGTGTGGAATGGAAGAGATGGACTCTGCACAGTGTGGGTTGGGGGTGGAGGCCTGCCCCGCTCAGCAGCCTCTCTCCTCTTTTTGTAGCTACCTGCACGAATTTGAATGGAGAGGCGGGAGTAAATCCACCTTCTCCGCTGATCCATGAATGTGGCTTTAGTGCAGCAGGAGGCATTGCAGCGGCAGCCGAGCCATTGCTGAAAAGAAGTATAAAGGATACTATTAACATATTATGGTTATTTATATACAAACCTTCAACTTTTATGTTAACTTAAACAATGTACCTAATTGGTTAACTAATTAAACTAATGCCATTCTAAGCTTATTCTAAATGCATTTAAAATATGAATGCAATGCATGAATTATGTAGCTAAATTAGAAATATGAATTAATCTATTTACATCCTAATTTATACTAAATAAATGTTAGAATTAACCTAATGTCTAGGCACTTAAATACTTAAATAGCCCACAACTATGGGCTAATCATATACCCTCCAGCCGCGATCGTTTAACGCTACTCCCTTAGCTAGACATCAGATTAATCAGTACAAGTAGGTTAATCAAAGGCAATCTCAGACTCAGCCCTGAAGAGCGAATCAAACCTTAAGGCCAACGTCTACTCAATTTTATTAAGGCATAGGATTGTGGTGCTTATGGAATGTGATGGGCCCTTAAAATGGATTGTGCCCTTAATGATTGATTGAGATTTGTGTAAGTGTGTGCACAACCAGGGTTTTCAAGCAAGATTATTTGTGATGCGTGGATTTTAATGTTCAAATCTTGCTTAAGTAGCGTTTAGGGTTTCAAATTAGGTGGATTGCAATCAAGTTTCTAGGCAAACCAAGTTGTCAAACACGGGTGACAATTGTTTTCCTTCAAAATCGTAAAGAAAGTGGAGTGCCTGGAATAGACCTAGATTGAAAACCCTAAGGAGGAGCTACTTGATGAGTTGATTTTAAGTAGAGTGGTGCGGCCCAAACAACTCAAACAACTAGCCACAAATGCACCACTAAGTTAGACACACAAAGATGGTTAACCTAGAATGATTTCTACTCTTTTATGTGTTGCTTTGTGTGTACCAGTTCCACAGATCAGAACTCGGTTGAATAGAAACAAATCAATTAGGTTAAGTGCCTTGAATGTGGGTGTACGTTGTGTTTGTTGAAAAATGCCCCACAAGATTATCTTTTGTTGTTTTTTTATTTTAAAAAATGAGGGTGGAATGAATGTGAGTGAAAATCCAACCAACCAAACTATTCCTATGATTTATGCAAACACCTAGGTTAATTGGAATTTGGATTTAATGTGACAAATGAAATCTATGGAGAGAGGAAGAATACGGAGCACTTACAGTTGTCTTCAACTGCATTTTACTCCAGTCTACCGCTTGATGATTCCCTGATGGAGGTCCTTGCAAAACAATAGACACAAGAGAAAGCAAGTTAGAAAATAATAAAGTGCAAGAAATGCAAAAAGATCGGAAATCGTTGCCACCCTGGCAATGGTGCTAAAATGTTGAACAAGCCAGTTGCTATGCAACGTGTTTGGTTTTGAAAACCTGTCGTCGTACTATGAAAGCGAAGAACTCATGTCCAACAAATAAAATTTATACCGGAATGAAAATCCCAGGTCGAACTCAGGGAGGCTACGTCGATCTATATTCACAATTATATTTTTTTAGAATTTTTCTTGAAAAGTGAGGCAATGTAATTACAATGAAGCCATAATAACAATCATACTAAACAAGAGAGAGAGAAAGAAAACATGCATTCAATAATTCACAATGTTTATACAATAAAACCAAATAAGAATTACACTAGAAAGCGGGAAATCAGCTACACTAGAAAGCTGGAAGATTCTACACTACAAAGCTGTAAAGAAGAATGAGAGAGAGAAGTTATCCTCCTCGACGATTTCTTGGAGGATGAGCCAGACAAGACGTCGCCTAGACGAAGGAGAATAGAGTGGGAAGAAGGAGATCGAGGCAGGAGGAACGAGAACGGAGCAGCACGTCATCGTTGTCCGGGATTCGCTTCCAAAATGAGTTCAAAAATTTGACTTTATCTCGCGAGGAGCATCCCAGGTGTGGGACAAGCTTCTTTTGAGCTTTAGACAGGTAGAGAAGAGAAGGAAGGGATGAAAATTTTGTATGGAGGGGGTCTTCTTTTATAGTTGCAAGGAGTGAGGGCAATTTGGTCATTTTAATTTGAAAATCAGTAAATCAGGGGTCATTAGTGATGGATAAAACCATCGCCAAAGCCCCATCGTGGGCATAGTGGGCAGCACCCACGCGCCCGCTCACCTCCCACGTCACCCACATTCTCTGAATCTCAGTCGTTCGATCGAATGGATGAGAGCGCTTCTCACGCCCAAGAGCGCTTCTAAATGCATTTAAAATATGAATGCAATGCATGAAATATGAATTACTCTATTTACATCCTAATTTTTGCTAAATAAATGTTAGAATTAACCTAATGTCTAGGCACTTAAATACTTAAATAGCCCACAACTATGGGCTAATCAAATACCCCGATGCCTAGTTTTTGCTAGTCCCTAGCAAAATTAAGCGAAACCTAGCACTCCAAGTAGACTAGTCAACTCACTTGGTCTTCCTTCAGAAGCATATTAAGTTCAAACTCTAGACCCAAGGTTCCTAAGTAGTTGCTAAGTTACAGACTAGGTCGGCTAAAGACGAGTTGTAGGCACAAGTTTCCCTGATTTCTGACTCTGCCCTAAAGTTTATTGATCCCTGAGATTAAAGCATCCATGCCTGTGCATTGGTCTGAGTTATTTGAGTTAAAGGAAAAAGTTTTTCTTCTTTTATATATATATACTTTTTGTTTGATTATTCTAAGTCTAACCTCAGATCAGCTATCAACACGGTCTATGTCGGATTCATTGTCCCCATTACCATACCTCGAAGGGTGCCTGGCTTTAGATGCTTCGAGATAGCACCGCCCAAAACGACCCCAAGAACTCCTGGCAATCGACACTTCAAGATAGTATTGCCCATGGATTCTTAAGCGAATTCAGGCATATGGCAATCGGCACTTCGAGATAGGGCCGCCCATGGTACCTGAACCGGACAATGCGCTTACATGCCCTCAGTAGGATGGATATCCTAAGAGACAAGCACCGAGGAGGTAATATGTTATCATCGCATCCTCAAGGTGGGTATATAATCCACCTCTCCTGCAGCGGGAACTCTTCCAATCAAAATGTGTTTTCAAGCCTCTCCTAAGTCAAAACTAAGAGAACCAAATCTCTTTTCAGAAAGAAAGAAATTAAGTTAATTACCAGACCAAGTGTGTGAAATTTAGATACTTGGGTTACAAGGACCCGTAAACTAAAGGTAGAACAAGACTCCAGGAACTACCCCACCTTTTAACTCAAACCCTAGCTTCCCTTCCTCAACCTCTTGAGGAATGGTCCGCAACTTAACTTCTACTTAAGTTTTTAAGTCCACAAAGGACCCTAAAGGTCTAAAGCTAGCAGCTCATTTAGCTTCTAAAGTTTGACCCTAGAATTAATTTAGTCTACCCTAGAGTTCTGATTTGCTTAAAAATGCAGGACTTAGCCAGTTAAGCTCAAAACTTTTTTTTTTTTTTTGTCATTTTCATTTCTTTGCATGCTATAAACAAAATGCCTCAGGTCCTCTCCCCCATGCCTGGTTCAAACAATGTCCTCATTGAAAACAAAAATATCTAAAGGAAGATATTACCTGAGGCGGAGAATGGTAGGAGCTAAGGCTTCTCAAGAGTGACTTCGTCAACTAGATGGCCATCTAAAGTTATGTACGGTTTTAACCGTTGACCGTTGACGATAAAGGGAGTTGCTGAAGAGGAAGGATTTTTGATCTCCACAGCTCCATGCGAAAATACTTTGGTGATTATGTAAGGCCCATCCCAACGAGATTTCAACTTCCCAGGAAAAAGCTTAAGTCTGGAATTGAAAAGCCATACTTGTTGGTTGGGCTCAAAGGTCTTTTGAAGAATAAACTTATCATGCAAGACCTTAGTTCTTTCTTTATAAGCTTGAGAGGTGTCATAAGCATCATTCCTTAGCTCCTCAAGCTCACCTAATTCTAGAAGTCATGCGTTACCTGCCTTCTCTAAATTCATGTTAACACTTCGAATAGCCCAAAGTGCCTTATGTTCCAACTCAATAGGTAAATGGCACGCTTTTCCATACACAATCCGAAAGGGAGAAGTACCCAAAGGGGTCTTATAGGCCGTTCGATAAGCCCACAAAGAATCATTGAGCTTTTGGGACCAGTCTTTCCTATCAGGTCTAGCTGCCTTTTCCAAAATATTTTTTATCTCCCTATTTGACACTTCAACCTGGCCACTTGTCTGAGGATGGTAAGGGGTAGTAACCTTGTGAGTCACTCCCAAACTCCTAATTAACCGATTGAAGTGGTGGTTTCGGAAATGAGGTCCCCCATCATTTATAATAGTCTTGGGGCAGCCGAAACAGGATATGATATTGGCCATCATAAATTTCAAAACAATAGAGTGGCCATTTGTGCACGTAGGAATGACCTCCATCCATTTAGAGACATAATCAACTACCACCATGATATATTCAAAACCATGGGACGACAAGAAGGGGCCCATAAAGTCAATACCCCACACATCAAAAATTTCAACAGATTGAATAGGATGTTGAGGCATTTCATTCTTCTTCCCAATCGTTCCAGTCCGTTGACATCTAATACAGGCCTTAACAAAATTATGAGAATCCTTAAATAAAGAAGGCCACCAAAAATCAGACTGGAGAACCTTAAAAGTAGTTTTCTTAGCTCCAAAGTGTCCTCCACAACGAAGTTCATGGCAAAAACTCAGCACACTTTGTTGTTCCTCTTCAGGCACACGTCTCAATACTTTGTCTTGTCCAATTCTAAATAATTCTGGCTCTTCCCAATGAAAATATCTTGCTTGAGAAATGAATCTCTTTCTTTTTTGCTCATCCCAAGAACCAGGAGTTTGTCCAATGACCATGTAATTTACAGTGTCTGCATACCAAGGTAAAGTTGGTGTTAGCGCCATTAGAGTTTCATCAGGAAATGTCTTGCGAATGTCTCCAGAAAGAGAGTCATTAAGAGGAAGGCGAGACAGGTGGTCAGCCACAACATTTTCTACTCCTTTCTTTTCACGTATTTCCAAGTCAAATTCTTGAAGGAGTAGGATCCACCTAATCAGACATGGCTTAGAATCTTTCTTAGCAATGAAATGTTTCACTGCTTCATGATCAGTAAAAATAACCACCTTAGACCCAAGTAGATATGACCTAAACTTCTCTAGAGCAAAAACTACAGTGAGTAATTCTTTTTCAGTGACGGTGTAGTTTTGCTGAGGTTCGGTTAAAGTCTTGCTTGCATAATGCAGCACATGAGGTCTTCCCTCAACCCTTTATCCAAGGACTGCTCCCACTGCATAATCCAAAGCATCACACATAAGCTCAAATGGGAGTGTCCAATCAGGAGCTTGGAGAATAGGCACAGAGATCAAGGCCTCCTTTAGGGTTTGAAAGGCCTCGACACACTTTGAATCAAAACTGAAGGAAGATTCCTTCGCCAACAAGTCACAAAGTGGCCTGGAAATCTTACTAAAATTTTTAATAAAGCGCCTATAAAAGCCAGCATGGCCCAGAAAAGATCTAATCTGTTTGACATTCGTAGGCAATGGAAGTTTGCAAATAGAATCAATCTTGCCTTTATCTACTTCCAAACCTTGCTTGGATACAACATGCCCAAGTACAATTCCTTTCTGTACCATGAAGTGACTTTTCTCCCAGCTGAGGACTAAACCAGTCTCCTTACATCGTTTCAACACATTCTCCAGGTGCAGGAGACACTGGTCAAAAGATGAGCCATAAATGGAGAAGTCATCCATAAACACTTCAACACACTCGTCAATCATGTCCGAAAAGATAGACATCATACACTGCTGGAAAGTTGCAGGGGCATTACATAATCCAAACGGCATATGCCTGAATGCAAAAGTACCGTAAGGACTTGTGAATGTCATCTTTTCCTAGTCATTAGGAAAGACTACCACCTGATTGTACCCAGAATATCCATCGAGAAAGCAATAATACATATTCCCTGCAAATTTTTCAAGAATTTGATCAATAAAAGGCAAAGGAAAGTGATCCTTTTGGGTAGCGGTGCTCAGCTTGTGGTAATCAATACGGACCCTCCATCCAGTTGAGGGTCTAGTGAAAACTTGTTCACCTTGGTCGTTGAGTTCCACAGTAAAGCCTGCCTTCTTTGGCACCACATGAATGGGACTGACCCATTTACTATCTGCAATGGGATATATGATCTCAGCGTCCAACCACTTCAGGATTTCCTTTTTAACCACCTCCCTCATATTAGGGTTCAGACGTCTCTTCATGTCCCTAAAAGACTTGATGGAATCATCAGTATAGATGGGGTGCATGCAGAGTGTAGAGTCTATACCCTTAATGTTAGCAATGCTCCAAGTAATAGCTTCCTTGTGCCTAGACAGGCATTCAATGAAGGCTCCCTCCTGTGCCTTAGATAGCATAGCCGAAATGATAACGGGAAGCGTATCATTAGCACCTAGGAAAACATACATGAGAGTGTCAGGGAGGGGTTTCAACTCAAGGTCGGGGGCTTGTATGGTTGAGGGTTTCATAATAGATGTCCCCATCTCAGGTAGCAAGTCTACTTTCGGCGGAAATGATGGGGGAAGAGACTCAGCAGAAACTCCTAGCAATTCCTCAAGTTCTAGTATATCCCCTTCACATTCCTCCAAGAGATGGGAATGCTCATTTAGCATGACATGCTGAAGGGGGTCATTACATAATATTGCAGGAGTTGCCTCTTCAATCAAGTCATCTATCACCTCAACTTGAGAACAATCCTCAAGTCTGGCTTGTTTGTAAGCATCAAACACATTAAGCCAGAATTTCCTATTCTCAAAGCCCATTTTCAATGCCCCAGTATTGCAACTGACTGAACCATGCGAAGTTGCAAGGAAGGGGCGCCCTAAAATGATGGAGGGTTTGGTAGGCTTGTTGGTAGGGTCAGTGTCCAAAACTAAGAAGTCAACAGGAAAGAAGAAATCCTCCACTCTTATGAGGACTTCTTCCAAAATTCCCCGTGGTGTCTTAAGTGATCGATCAGCAACTTGAAGGATTACAGGGCTAGGCTTCAGATTTCCTCCCCCAAGTTTTCATACACGTAGCTCGGAAGGATGTTCACCCCCGCACCTAGATCAAGTAGAGCCTCATCAATTTGTAAGTCACCAATAACTACAGAGATGTATAGGGCTCCTGGGTCCTTAAGTTTCGGGGGTGTGCCATGTCGAACAATTGAGCTAACAGAATCAGGTAGGACAACTTTTGATTGGACCTGTTTTCTAGATTGCCACTTTTTCGTGCACAGGTCCTTTAAGAAGTGGGCATAAGATGGAATCTGCCTGATAGCTTCAAGCAAAGGCAGATTAATTTGCACTTGCTTGAAAGTTTCCATAATCTCATCCGTCTTATCTTTGGCTCCAGATGAGCCAGCAGAAGTCTGCCCAGAGGTGGATAAGCACTCTGGAAAAGGCACTCTCGATCTTTGGGTGGAAGGGTTGTCATGTCGAGTAAGGGGTGGAACGGGGGCAACTTCTTCCAGTAAGGTGATTTCAAGCGGAGAAGATTTAAGCAAGTCTTCTCCAGTGGGGGTGAAAGTCGGGGTGGATGGTTTTTTAGGGGGTGAGACTATAGGAGCATCGGGTTTGGAAATTTCTTTCCCACTCCTCAGAATAGTCACCACTTGAGCATGCTCCCTAAAGACAATCCCTTTTCCTTTAGGATTTTCCTCAGCAGCACTGGGGAACTTCCCAGTCTCCCTCTGTCTAACGGCCTGAACAAGGTGTCCAATTTGTGATTTCATCTCATGTATAGCCTTGTCATGAGATTGGATGATGCAACATTGACTTTCTTGCATGGTTTTCAACATCGCCTTCAATTCATCCATCTCAGAGGTTTTAGGTTGGGCAAAGGCCTGAGGTTGGTTCATTTGATGGTTTTAAAAGGATTGTGGTTTGTAATTCCCTAGATTTGAGACATTTCCTTGTCTCCATGAAAAGTTTGGCTGGTTCCTCCATCCCTCATTATAAGTGTTGGAGAAAGGGTCATTACGAGGTCTTGGACGAAACCCTTGAGCGGCATTCAAATCCGCTTGTACAAGCTTAGGGAATTGGGAGGGCAAGTGGCAATCCACAGTGGCGTGTGTATTACCTTGACAAATTAAGCATTCAGAAGCTTGGGATGTGGAGGTGTTAGGTACGATTGAACTCGGGTTCGACATAAGCCTTTCCATGTTTTGATTCAATAATTGAATGTGATAGGCTAAATTCTTGGTGTCCCTTGCCTCATTCGCCTCCAACTTTCTTTGCATGAGAGTGGGCTTTCTATCCATATAGGCAGAATTCAAGTGAATAGAATTCTCACTCAAAGTATCAAATAAGTTCCAAGCTTCATCCTCAGTCTTACATAGAAAGGTTCCTGCACAGGCATCATCCACAGTTTGCCTATGCGAATCATTAAGTCCGATGTAGAACCTTTCAACCAGTTGCCATTTAGGCACCTGGTGATGTGTGCAAAGTCTCAACAAGTCGTTAAAGCGCTCCCACGCATCATGGAATGCTTCCCCATCCTTTTGAACAAAACTCTTAATTTCCCTCCTAAAGTGATTTGTTTTGCTCATGGGGAAGTACTTCTTCAAAAACTCCTTCAGGGCATCCCAAGTATTTATATTATCAACGGTGTGATACCAATACTTGGCTTTGTCCTTAAGGGAGAAGGGAAAGAGGGTTCACATTTGAGCATCATCAGTAACGCCCTGCAGCTGCACCGTGGAACAGACCTCAGTGAATTCCTCAATATGCCTGTAAGGGTCTTCCCTAGTAGTACCATAAAAGGAGGGTAGAAAGGATATGGTACTACTTTTGATCTCATACGGATTGTCCCCTCCAGGTCTACATAGTGCAGGGCCAGCTTGATTGGTTGGGATGAAATATTCCTTAAGGCTCCTTTGACTGGCCATTTCAACCCTTGGAAGGTCTCTTCTTAGGATTCTTTCAGGTTCAGGATCAAACACAAGTTGTCTCCTAATAGAATGCCTACCAAGCATGCACTACAAACACAATTCAAAAGGACTTGTTCAGTCTTTACAAATTTAGGCTTTTGACTTTAGTTCAAATTGTAGGTGGCAAAACAAGTTGCCCAATCAATTACGCGCCTATTGTCAACCTTTGAAATGCCTAAAAAGACCTAGTTGGAGCTTAGGTATTCTTCCCTAAATCTCAAATGGTTAAGTAATTCTAAAGACGGAAGATCGAGGGATGCAAGGAGGCCTAAGCCTTCCTTTGAAGCTGTGCTTTCGCAGTGCTTCTCAACTACCCCCAATAATCCGTGACAGGGTATCCCCCTCTTTGGATTTACAAAACCTTTGATCTCAAGTTCCGAACACTTCAGAATCCAACAGTAGGAGGGCTCTTGTCCTAGTCGTTTCAAAACTTAGGAGTGTCTAAATGAGTGCTGTTGTTGAAAAGATATAAGTGTGCATTCACCGAAAAAGGATTTTGAATTTTGAATCGCACACCACGTTTTACAATCAAGTCCTTGATTTTTAGATGTCCCTCCGTTAATTAGGCCTTTTTCTCGAATATATGTGACCACTTGTTAGATCGCTTCAAGAAAAATTTTGTGGTCTTTGAATTAAATCCAAATGCAATGCGTGATCAAGAATAGGATGCAAAGTAAGAGAATGCGTACCTTGCTTCCAGCAATCAACGATGCAAGAATGCACGCAATGCAGAGAAGTAAATCTAGAGGCTGCTCATACAGACCTAAATGATTCGTCCTAAGGGCAAGTAGCTCATTTCTTTTTTTTTTAACTCCTTATGCACAAGAAAATAAAAGTAATCAATAAACTAAAAACCTAAATCTAAAGAAAAGGGAACAGGCTCACAAAAATTACCCAACATGGGCCCAAAACAAAATCGGGGAACAAACCCTTCAAAATATATCCCAGAATAAGGGTTGCAAACCAAATGCAATGAAAAATTAAATCTAAAGTCTTAATTCTATTTTAATCAGATTAGCAACTAAATATACAATGATGACCATCGCGTCCTCATCCTTCTCCTCCTTTTCAAAATAGCTCGTCCAATTCTCCTCTGGCAACATCAAGGGTCACCTCTCACAATGGTTGATTCTTGCACAAATTTCTCGCACAGAAAAGAAAATAATAAATGGTCAAATCACAGTGCAATTGACAAATAATCAAAATAAAATCAGCTGAAATTATTGTGTCTGTTGCCTCCCCGGCAACGGTGCCATTTGACTAGTCGATTGTTCGCATTAAAGTCGTTTGTAGTTTTATGTGGTGGAAAAATCGACTAATCAATATTTAAAAAGAAATAACCACTCGCAAAAGAGTGGGTCGTATCCACAGGGAGGCAATGACATTTAAATTCGCACCAGTTAAAAATGTTTGTTCGTAGTTAGTTTAGATAAGAATCAAGCCGAAATTGCCTTCAGATTAAGGTTGAATCAAGAAATCATGCTGAAATAGCAATTATTAATAACTAGAGGATATTTGTTGCAATGCAGATTCAATAAAATATCATTAAAATATGACAATGGCAGAAAATGTAATTATTAATGGCATGGATACTGTAGCATAACAGGGGATTTATTCCCCTTGGCCGTGCGCGAAGAGGAGTTGATGGCTGAGGTGCGGGAAGCTTGGAGGAAGTTCTTTGGACCGAGGGCTTCATAGCGATGGTGGTGGCGAGTCGCGCGGTGGCCGGAGCCAGCCGGACGAAGCTCCGACGAAGGTGGCTGCCAACGGTGCTGCAGCTGCTGTTGGCGGGAGGCGTTGCAGGCGGGAGGCGCTGCAGAAGGGAGATGCTGTTGCGCTGCTGTTGGCGGAAGGCATTGCAGGCGGAAGGCACAGGTGCGCGCACACACTAGTGACGAACTGCAGGTAGCGGCGGGAAGGCTGCAGGCGGAAGGCGCGCAGGCGCAAGTGCTGCAGGCTGGTGGACGCACTGTTGGCGGTAGGCGTGGGTGCGCACGAAGGCTGGAGGGCATGCGGCTGAGGGCTGGATCTTCAGGTGTGTTGACGAAGGCTGCAGGCGCAGGAAGGCTGCTGGCCGTGCCCGCCTTGCGCGCGGCTGGAGGGTTGGCAGTTCAGGTGAGCGGGCGAAAGTTGGCTCTTCAGGTGCTGGAGGTGAAGTAAGCGAGGGTGGTTGCTGCTGGAGTGTGGGGGTCAAAGTTTCAGACGTCTGGAAAACTTCTCGGACATCTTAACTGGCTGAGGGGTGATTGCCGTAGCTGCGATGGTGGTTGTTGGTGACGACGACGAGGGCGCTGCACGGCGAGGTGCTCACGGTAATGCGAATGACCTTTGGATGGCGGTGTGGCCTGTCACACCACACGCCCACAGTGGTGAAGGGTCGTCGCAGCGGTTGAGGCCGGCGTTGTGGAATGGAAGAGATGGACTCTGCATAGTGTGGGTTTGGGGTGGAGGCCTGCCCCACTCGGCAGCCTCTCTCCTCGTTTTGTAGTTTCCTGCATGAATTTGAATGGACAGGCGAGAGCAGATCCACCTTCTCCGCTGATCCATGAATGTGGATTTAGTGCGGTAGGAGGCGTTGCAGCAGCAGCTGAGCCGTTGCTGAAAAGAAGAAGAATAAATGATATTATTAAAATATTATGGTTATTTATATACAAACCCTCAACTTTTATGTTAACTTAAACAATGTACCTAATTGGTTAACTAATTAAACTAATGCCATTCTAAGCTAATTCTAAATGCATTTAAAATATGAATGCAATGCCTGAATTATGTAATTAAATTAGAAATATGAATTAATCTATTTACATTCTAATTTATGCTAAATAAATGTTCGAATTAACCTAATGTCTAAGCACTTAATTACTTAAATAGCCCAAAACTATGGGCCAATCACATCATACCACGCCCACACCTTGCAACCATCCAAGCCATCGCTACACGCGTGCCGCGTGCATGCCACGCCTCTTTGCGTGCACAGCAGCAGTGAGTAGCCTAGCCAGCCCCAAGTGCACACCTCCTCGCTACTCACCTTGCCTCCAGCCCACGCATAGTCAGCAGGCATTTTGTTGCAGCTCTCCAGGAGCCACATGCATTCGGCAGCTCCAACACGTCTAGCAAGCCGCCGAGCGGCCACTCCAACCTCCTCTCCGATTGGCCACCTCTGGCCACATCATGCCTCACCACCACCATGATGAGACACTCATCATGATCTCTAATTACTCCTAATTAACTAGTCTTCCTAGCTAATTAGCTAAGGTTATGAATATATAAGGGTTAATTATAGAATAAGGGATATTTAGTAAAGGACCTTAAAATAAGTCAAAAATGACATTTTTTCATTCAATTAACATTATTAATAATATAGTTAATAATTAGACTCGAAATTCTATTAATCATTCCCTTAATTAATAAGATAAGTAACTTAAATATATTGTATACGTAAGTATGTAATAACTTAGGTAATTTTACTTAATCTAATAAATTAACCTAAAAAGGTCAAAAATGTAAATTCAAGGTGTAAACATAATATTTACCCTATTTACTGACATATATAAAAATTTGAAAAAGATCTAAGTTAAAATAAACCTTCAAAACCTGGGTTTACATTTTAGTCCTTAATATTCATTGCCATCGGGTCCTTATTTCTCACACAGGTCCTTAAGTTTTATTTCATTTAAGTCCCTCTTCGTCTTCTTCTTCTTCTCCTTCTTCAGCCGAATGAACGGTTGGCGGCATGGAGTCACCCCACCGCACGATTACCGCCCTGCCGACATCATCCTTCTTTGTCTAAGCTCTTGCAGCTTGCTCTCACCACCTTCACTTCATCCACCGGTCTGGATTAATCGGGAATCCTATTTCTCAGTGGGAGATAACCTCATCGTCGTCAGAGACGATGATGGAGGTTAAGGTCCTTCTTCGGCTAGACCCCGCCATTCTCTTCGCCGCCAACTGCTATAAATACCCCCTCACACCTCTGATTTTACTTAAGTTGTCTCCCTTCCCTCTTCTAACACTGCAGCCGACCCAATAGGCTATTCGTCCAAAACTCCGGCGACTTTCCATTCCACTTTCTGATTTCCTCCATCCATCTTAATCAGCTAAGGAGATCCACCGTGGTCTTCTGCGTCTCTGACACAGGCGCCGACCCAAGGAATCCTCTACTCCACCTTAAATCCGCATGCCGGAGATCTTTCTTCCACCCTCTGATTTCGTCGTCCGCTATGAACCTTCGGCGGAACCCTATTGATCCCTTCGTCCAGGTAACAGTAGATTAGGAGTAGGAGTAGGAGTAGGCTAGCTTACTTAGTTAGTTTAGGTAGTTAGATTAGAGTAAATGTCAGATTTTAGTTTCATCTTCTCCGAATTCGGCAGTTCCTTGAGCTCTCCAGAGACTTAATTTCATCTTTTGAAATCGTTGTACACCTTCCTTTAAATTCCATAATCATTTCTAAATCACATTTAATCACTTAATTGATCACCTAATCACCTAATTCAAATATCACCTTCACCGACTACTATCACTGTCCCTGGCTACAGTAATCGACCTAATTCCACCTCCACTGGGTTCTTCATCAACTATTCACCACTTATGAACCCTAATCGACGCTATAATACCAATAAATACCACATATAAATTAAACGCCCAAATTTTAATTAAGTTCCTTAGCTCGCTGTCCATGGCGGCTCAGGAATAGTTCAAACTATTAATTAACTATATAATTATGACTACTATTACTTGTTGACTTGTTTTAACCTCTCAATCGAGTGGTTAAACAAGTCCTGAGATTATTTCAAATCAAATTTTTAAAGAAATGATTTCACTGTCAAATCCTAATTATAATGGACAAATGAAAAATTAAATGTGATATTGATGTTCCTTGCAACCTCAGGATCCTTTCTAAATCAAAAATGGTAAGTTTAATCAATCTGTACACACTTTCACATTTGTTGGACCCACCAGAGCTCTGGCGAGCTCCGACTAGCCAAATTTGTATTTCAGCCTTTAGAATCTGTTGACAGGCTCCAGAATGATATTAAATGGATCACTGATTGTTTTAAGGATGTTTAATTGAGATTTTAATGTATGGAGCTGTAGATTTGACTTCATCTTCTCCAACTCCAGCAGAGTTGGAGAAGTATGTTAGGAGAGATCTGTAAAGCATTAAAGGAACTTAAAAGCTTCAGTGCAATGCACTAAAGCTATTTAAACTCTTGGAATGCTGTAACAACCTTCCATTAGCTCTGTCGAACACACACCTTTTCAAGTTCAGGTGGTGGCTACCGATTCATTTGTTGTTGTTGATGTCGTTATTGTAGTCGTTGTGGTATATGAAAAAAACAGTTACCAGTCTAATACAATTTATTATACGGAATGAAAAGTTTCCCGAGGTCGAACTCAGGGAGCAAACTAAAATTCCAGAAGCATACAAATTCACAATATATATAAGGTTTTACAAAAAAAATTAAGAGAGGGAGAAAGAGAGAGAGAGGGTAATTGGCTTTTTCTTTTTCTCTTTCTTCAGCTGGCTCTTCTTCTTTCTTCTTCTTCTTTAGCCTATCTTCTTCTTTCTTCTTTGCTTCTTCTTTCTTCTTCTTCTTCAGCCTATCTTCTTCTTTCTTCTTCTTCTTCAGCCTATCTTCTTTTTCCTTCTTTGCTTCTTCTTTCTTCTTCTTCTTCAGCTTGTCTTCTTCTTTCTTCTTTGCTTCTTCTTTCTTCTTCTTCAGCCTATCTTCTTCTTTCTTCTTTCCTTCTTCTTTCTTCTTCAGCCTGTCTTCTTCTTTCTTCTTTGCTTCTTCCTTCTTCTTCTTCAGCTTTGGTTCCTCCTTTTTCTTCTATCCTTGCTGCTGACTCTCCTTTTTCGCCGACGTCTGATTCAACGCTCAGACGACTTAACTACTCGATTGCTACAGTGCAGCTCTTCCTCTTTTTCTTTAGCTTCTTTCCTCCCTTTCTTCTTTCGCCTGCTTCTTCCTTCTTCTTCCCTCTTCCCTGCGGCTAAGTCCTGGCTGCTGCTTCTCTTCTTCTTTCTTCTTTCCTACGCACACACGCAAACATCAGCGCAAAACCTACCCTACCCCTTCCCCGCATCTCTCTCTCTCTAGATCTCTCTTTAGGAAGCTCTCCCAGAGCTGGGTAATCGGGTCGGCTCGCGTGCCAGGGTCCAGGTGCACCGGCGTGGGTGGTGCACGAGGAGTGCACAGGAGGGTGTCAGGTCAGGTCAGATCCGCGTGGGTGAACCATGGACGAGACCTGCTGATAGGTGAGGGACCTCACCCCATGTGTAATCGGAGGCAAAGAGCCTATACCACTTTTTCAATTTAAGTGGTGGCGCATGCTCCTAGACTTATGAGGTGGGACTAAATTCCCACCTCCGCTCCACTCACACGTAGGCGAGAAGCAGCTATCAATTGGGCAGCAGTGAAGGCTTCTCACATCCAATTGAGAACCTGGGCACCTTCGTGGACTTGCCCCACGTTGCCTGGAGCCCTCGCCTGGCGTCGAAGAGGCCTAGAGCTGCCTGTGAAGAAGCTCCAGCAGCTCGTCAATGGCAGCGAGGAGGGTGAACCCTAAAATCACGAAGACGGCCGCCCAGCCATGTCATATAACACAGGGATCTTCACCGGAGTGTGGCGAAGCCGGTGCCAGGGGCGGCGTGTGGTGAGAGTGCCTGTGGGCGTGCACCTAGGGCAAACTGGGTGCGCAGAAATGGGTGTGCTCTGGGGGTGCTCAGAGTGTGCAAGGTGATGAATGGAGTAAGGGAATCGCTAGAGTGGAGTGAAGGGGAGCTTCTGGGCTTGTTGGCGAGGGGTGGAAAGTTCTGTGGAAGTGGGGCGATCTCGCCGGAGATGGTGGTCGAAGGCGGAGCAGATGAAGGTGGTCATGGCAATCGAGGGGTTTAAAAGACTAATTTAAGAAGGGGAAAGTGAGAGGAGATTAAGGAGAAAATTCCTACCTACTTAGTCGACGAAGAGGGAGAGGGAGACTACCCGACGTGTGCCTACCAGAGCTGAGGATGAAGGTGCCTAGGGGAGGAGTGATGGTGACGAGGAAGAGATCTGAGGACGCCAGCTGGTACGGCCTGGTGTGGGATGACGAGGCAGAGTGGGCTCTACTGTAGGTATGGCAGTAGAGTGACGAGGAGGAGGAGAGTTTACCGGAAGCTAGGGCAATTTGACCGGAGAGAGGGGAGACGAAAGAGAGGGGTTTTCTCCGCCAGAAATAACTTGCCTTGGACAGTAGCCCCTACCGCTCCTTATAAAGGCACTGGCAAGGAGAGTGGCACGAGGGCGCGACGTGCGGAGCTCGCCGAAGATGGTTGGAGATGGAGACCCATGCCTTTTGTGCGTTCGCACGAGAGGCATGGGCGGTTGCAGGTCTCAAGGGAGGGTCCCTGTGACATAGGACAACGCAGGGAAACCCCCCGTTCATTCTTGAGAACAGGAGCCATACCCTACGCGGCGCCATCCTCCGCGCAAGGTCGTCGGAGGTATGGCACCAGGTCAGAATGGCAGGGAGGACCGTTCCACAAACAATGACGAGAAAGATAGGGGCAATGTGTAAGGGTTTCAAAAGATAAGGGTCCAAAAGTAATTCAGGAGGACCAATTTATAAAGTCGGTGAAGATGGTCTTTTCTTAGGCCCAAATTTTTATACCAGCCTAATTTAAATCTAAGGATTTTAATGGTGAAATTTGATTGTAGGTTTGACCATGTTTGACCGATCAATTTGTGCAAAAACCCAAATTAGGTCATAAATTGGGCATGGTTCTCATTTTAGGTCAAAATAGGTTGCAACGGCCAAATTGAAGGTTCTAAACCCTAGGGAATATTTTTCCAAGAATTTTAGAGGGTTTTGTTGATTTTTATCCTACCTCGAACCTCATGAATTAAAGTAGATTTGGTTTAGGACTACAGAATGTTATTTAATTCCTAGAAGTTGCTATAATCCTTTTCAGATCAGATCATCCCACTTCCTTATTAAGCTTATTTGACCTGTGTTTAGACTCTTGAATACCCTGTTTGTGTACAGCATTGGTAAAATTGCAGTTTCACCCCTCATGACTTATTTTATTCTTTAATTCAGAATTCTCTGAGTTAATCTTCACTTTAGGTTTTGTAGGAGCTTCTTCACACTTATTTAGATTAAATTATGCTAGTTAGGGTTCATGATGAGGCTCTCATCATACCCCCATGCCTAGCTTTTGCTAGTCCCCTAGCAAAATTTTAAGGTTTTAGCCCTATTCTAGACCATGAATTTCTTATTGAGTTTAGATAAGTGCTTTTTCTCTTGTAACCTTGATTAGGTCAGAATGCCAACCATAGGCCTAAAAGGTACTCTAGTACCAACCAAGATCCAAATCTGTCTAGCTTTAGCCTCAGTCCTTAGCAAAGGTTTTTAAGGCCTACAGGAACTAACCTAGGGTTTATTGGACTTTGTGGTTAAAGCACCTGTGCTTGGGATAATTTTAGCCCTGGTTCAGTTCGCAGTGCATTTTGTAGGAAAGAGAGGTAGAAGATTTATATGTTTGGAGAGTTTTTTCTCTCTTTTTCTTTTTAATTCTAGCTTAGGATTGGCTTCTCAACACGGTTTTTATCAAATTCCTTATCCCCATCATCAATCCTCAAAGGTTCTTGGCAGTCAATGCTTCGAGATAGCATCGCCCATGGTAACCCCCAGAACCTTGGCTTTCGAGATTTCGAGATAATCCCGTCCATTGTGTTCCATGGCCGAGTTCAGACCCTGGCAATTGGCACTTCGTGATAATGCCATCCATGGAATTTGAACCAGCAGAGTGATTACATGCCCCCAGTAGGATATGTAAATATTCTAAGAGGAGATGATATTTTGTTACGCATCTTTGAGGGGAATTTCCCACCTCTCCTCGCTGGGGACTCATCCAAATCAACTTGTGTTGATCGGCCGCTCTTACTTTAGGTGTCATTTTCAGAATTTTTCCAATGCTTCTCCGTGATTTTGATTTTTATGCTTACTGAACCAGGCTGTGTGTGAAATTTGGGTGCTTAGGTTACTGAGTCCCGTAAACCAAAAGTTAGTTAATGAGGCCAAATACTCCCTAAGCCTTGGACCTAATACTTAGGCTTTTCATTTTTTCTCAACCTCTTGGGGAATATCCAGATCTTAATGGGCACTAAGAGTCTATCTAAGAATCCCTAAGGTTTGCACTTTCCATTTCTTTTCCTGAATGAGGTCTAGAACTTAGGTTAATTCCTTAATTTCTTTCTAATGACTATCTCTTTTCTTTCATTTTGTGCTCCTTTTTATTATTTTGTTCTTTTTCTCCTCCTCCTTTGTAAAGTCCTCAAAAATTTCTTTCCTCCTCTCATTTTATTATTTTTTTGAAAATTTTTAATTTTTATGGTGTTTTTGGCATATGCGATTTTTTTTTTGTTTAAAACCTTTTCTTGTGAGTTTTGCACTTTCATGCCCCCCCATGCCTAAGATTTGCAATGTCCTCATTGTAACTTAGGAGGATTTTTAATTAACTTAGTTCATACATTAGGACAGATGTTTTGATGATTGAATGGGTCGGGGTGACTGTTGCGGACGATTTCTAATCTCAGATGCAAGCACCTGAGGTGGAGTCGGCTGTCCTAAAGGGTGAACCTTAAGTGCGAAGAGGTGTCAGAAAAGGTTTCGGGTTTTTTGAAAAAGAATGACGGGCTACCTCCCATTGAGTGCTGAGTTTTACACCATCGGCTGGGCGCAATATGCTCAGTGAAAATGGAGGATAAATGATGACTTAGCCAAATCTGTAGAGGTTACATCGAAGAATGGTTTGAGTCTCTGACCATTCACGATGAAAGGTTCGGAATCATGGCTGAGAGGACTGATTTCGAGGGCTCCATTTCCAAAAACTTGTTGGACAAGATATGGTCCAACCCACTTGGATCGCAGTTTCCCAGGGAAGAGTTTGAGTCGGGCATCGAAGAGTAGGACCTTCTGACCAGGATGAAAGATCTTTCTAGATATGTGCTTGTCATGGAAGGCTTTAATCTGCTTCTTCTAAATTCACGAGTTCTCGTATGCAACAAGGCATAATTCATTGATCTTGCTTATCTGAAGCTTTCTGTGGGTTCCAACCTTAGAAAGATCTAAGTTACAGCTTCGTACTGCCCAATAGGCTTTGTGCTCTAGTTCGACGGGAAGGTGACATGCCTTCCCGTACACCAGTCTAAAAGGAGACATGCCTAATTAGGATTTATGGGCGATCCTATAAGCCCATAAAGCTTCTGGAAGTCAGGACGACCAGTCCTTCCTGTCAGGCCGAACAGTAACCTGCAGGATTTTCTTGATCTCCCGATTTGATAGCTCAGTTAGACCATTAGTCTGGGGGTGGTAAGGAGTAGAGATTCGGTGAGACACCCCATATTTGGTCATCAGTGACCTGAACTGACCATTCATAAAATGGGTCCCACGTTAGAGATGATTGCACGAGGAATCCCGAACCGTGAGAGGATATTGTGATGAATGAATTTGATAACGATTTTATGATCACAGGTTTGGGTCGGTATGGCTTCGATCCATTTGGACACATAGTCCACAGCCAGCAGAATGTACTCGAAGCCGTCCGAAATAGGAAAGGGGCCCATAAAATCAATCCCCCAAATGTCGAAGATTTCACATACAAAAATCAGCTGCAAAGGCATCATGTCGCGATGGCTCATGTTGCCCAAATTTTGGCATCGACTGCATGCCTTGAAGTGATTGTATGCGCCCTTGAATAAAGTGGGCAAATAAAAGCCACACTAGAGGATTTTTGATGCGATTTTATGCCCCGAGAAGTGGCCACCGCATGCCTGGTCATGGCAGAAGGAGAGAATATTATTAATTTCACCCTCTGGGACATATCGCCAGATGATTTGGTCAGCACCTATGCGTAAGAGGTACGGGTCTTCCTAGATGTACTTGGCATCAGAGCGCAATTTGTCTTTCTTGGCCTTCGGCCAATTAGACGGGATCTGATAAGATGCCAAGTAGTTTACTGTATTAGCAAAGCATGGAAGCCTAGTACCAATAGTCGATAGGTGCTCATCAGGAAAATGCTCCATGATGGGTCCAGAAGGGTTGATGATCTCAGAAGGAAGGCAAGACAAATGGTCAACTACCACATTTTTTCTTCCCACCTTGTCGCGAATCTCGAGGTCGAATTCTTACAATAGCAAGATCCATCAGATTAGTCAAGGGTTCGCGTCCTTCTTGGCAAGGAGATGTCTCATAGCTGTGTGATCCGAGTAGATGATGATGTGGGAACCCAAGAGATAGGATCGAAATTTTTCGAGGGCAAATACTATTGCTAGCAGCTCTTTCTCCGTAACTGTATAGTTACGCTGAGCCTTGTCAAGTGTCTTGCTAGCGTAGTAGATGACCATGTGTTTCCCATCAACTTTCTGCCCCAGGACTGCTCCTACAGCGAAATCAGATGCATCGTACATGATCTCAAAGGGTTGAGACCAAGCAGGGGACTATAGGATCGGGGCCTGGGTGACTCAGTCACGAAGGTTCTCAAAGGCTTGAGTGCATTCCTTGGAGATCTCAAAGGGTACATCCTTGGAGAGAAGAGTAGTTAGGGGGTGCACAATTTTCGAGAAATTAGGAATGAAACGACGGTAAAAATCAATGTGCACCAGAAAAGAATTGATGTCCCTAATCGAGCTAGGCATAGGAAGTCGAGAAATTAGACCAACCTTGGCTTGATCCACTTGGATGCCTTTCTCAAAAATTAGATGTCATAGGACAATCCCCTCAGGCACCATAATGTGGCTCTTTTCCCAGGAAAGAACCAAATTTACATCAATGCAACGCCTCATTATATGAACCAAGTGCTAGAGGAAATCATCAAATGATGCCTCGAAAACTGAGAAGTCATCCATGAAGACTTCTAGATAATCACCTACCATATCAGAGAATATAGCAAGCATGCACCGCTGAAAAGTCGCGGGTGCATTGCAGAGATTGAAAGGCATCCTTCGGAATGCGTATGTCCCGAAGGGGCAGGTGAACGTGATCTTCTCTTGGTCCTCAGGATGAATAGCCACTTGGTTATAACTGGAGTACCTGTCAAGAAAGCAGAAGAATCGATTTCTCGCTAGTTTCTCGAGAATCTGATCAAAGAAAGGTAGTGGGAAATGATCCTTCTTCATGGAGGAATTGAGTCTTCAGTAATCTATGTAGACTCTCCACGAGTTGGCTATTCGGGTAGGTATGATCTGTCCTATTTCAGTCGTAATGGTGGTGAGCCTTGCCTTTTTAGGCACAACCTGGATTGGGCTCACCCAATGACTGTCGGAGATTGGGTAGGTGATCCCCGCATCTAACCACTTAATGATCTCCTTTTTCATGACCTCCTGCAGATTGTGATTCAAACGTCTCTGCATCTCATGAGAAGGTCGTGCGCCCTCTTTAAAATAGATACGGTGTGTGCAATAAGAGGGACTTATTCCAGTCAAGTTATCGAGAGTCCAACCAATGGCTCTGCGTTGTTGCTGGAGAACAGCAATCAAATGGGATTCCTGATCAGGAGTGAGCTTGGAATTTATAATCACAGGAAAAGTCTGATTAGAACCCACAAAGATTTATTTCAAATGGTCGGGAAGGGGCTTTAGTTCAAGAATGGGATTATCAGCAGCAGCGGGTGGTTCAGGGTGAGTGTGAGGTTCAAGGATAGGAGTTATGGGTTTGCTAAATCAAGGTCTGACTCCTCTAATTGCAGTTCAAGATCTTCTTGTGGTTGATGAGGCATAATCAGGTTATTCTCAAATTGTGTTTCATCAACCAAAGATCTAATATCACAGATTTGTTTAATGACACCACAATTGATTCCATGTTGGGCCTTAAAGATATCAATTTTGAGGGTTTGATTCCCAAATTTCAGTTCTATTTGTCCCTCCTCACAACTAATGTTGGCCCTAGCGGTGGCCAGGAAAGGTCTCCCTAGAATGATCGATGTATCCCTAGGGTTTTCAGGTGCGTCCATATCTAAGACTATGAAGTCTATAAAGAAATAGAAATCCTGCACCCTTACAATACATCCTCAAGAATCCCTTTTGGTGACTTTATAGATCGATCTGCTAACTGTAGTGTCACCTCAGTCGGTTTTAGCTCAGATTCTTCTAGGTGGTTGAGTAAGGATGTGGGTATCAAATTTATGGAAACACCCAAGTCTAACAATGCTCTGTCGAACTGGGTTTCACCTATCTTGCATGAAATCAAGGGAGTGCCTGGGTCTTTTGCCTTCGGTGGGAGTCTTCTCAGGATTATAGAGCTGGCTTTCTCTGACAGTACAATTGGACTCCCACTCTTGGTTCGCAGCTTACGTTGAGGTGTACACACATTCTTCAAGAATCGTGCGTAAGCTGGTACGTGGCGGATTGCATCCATCAAGGGGATGTTTTTTTGGACCTGCTCAAAGATCTTGACCAGGTCCTCCTCAGGAGCCACGAATTTAGTTGTCTTCTTTCCCTTGGTCAAGGCCTCAGGAAATGGAACCTTGGTTGGTTCTTCTAGGATAGGTCCAAGCCATTGATCTGGGACAGGGATAGGAACGTCCTGGATTACTGTCCTAGGTTTTGGGTCACTACCAGGCTTGGAGTGGCCAGGATAAGGTGGATCTTGGGTCCCCTTACCACTATAGGTGGTCATAGAATTCAGTCCTACTTGGTTCTGGTTAGGGTTTGATAGGATGGGTTGCCGCTGATAACTCGCATAAGAATTTGAGGCCTCCATCCCATCAGGTGAAGGAACAGAGGGGGCCTGATAAACCATGTGTGCTTGGCCTGGGTTTGGGTTCATAATGCGCTGCTGGGTCGGCACATTATTAGGGTTAGGAAGAGGTTGAGAAGGAAGTGTGCCTGGTTGGTGAGAATTTTCCAACTAGGCCAGTTGGTTTCGAACCTCTGTGATTTCATCCTTGTGTTGTTTCTGAATAGCCGCATTCGTTCTCTGAATGTCAGCCAAAGTCTGAAGGATGAGGGACATTTGGTCTTGGTTTCGCCAGGATGGATAAGTAGGGTTGGGCAAGGCTGAGGCGGTTGGTAAGGTCGAGGTGGTTGTGGACATGGCTAAAAGGGTGGTCTTTGAGTTTGGGAATTTCCTGCCCATTGGAAGTTGGGATGGTTTCGCCATCCAGGATTGTAGATATTGGAAAATGGGTCATTCTGGATGGCGTTGAGGTCCTCACATGTCTGAGGAGCCTCAGAAAAGTCAGAAAATGTGGGAGTGGAATTCCCCCGGCAAGGATAGAATGGGTCGGAGGTTCCTCCGATCCGAGAGTTCCCAGGAGAAGGTCGGTGGAGAATGTTTTGCGCAGTCTCCCATGTGAAAGGAGACTGTGCAAAGGAATTATGCGCAGAGGTGGCTCGCTGCAAGTGCTGAGTCAGCTCATCCACCTTCTTCTCAATAATAGAGACCTTGTCTAATTGACTGGCTATCAATTCCAGGTTGACTGATGCGGACAGACCCTGCGTCTCGTGTGCTCCCCTAAGGTTCGTCGATGTGCGGGTATTTGTCCTATCAAATAATCCCATGGAGTCATTATTGATGGAGTTCTTGCACATATTTTCGAGAATCTCCCACATGGTGTCCTCATGCTGACCCATGATATTCCCTCCGCAAGTTGCATTGACAAATAGCCTAATATCCTCACGGAGTCCCTGGTAAAAAGACTGGACTTGTTCCCATTTAGGAACTCCGTGATGGGGGCACTTCCTCATGAGATCCTGAAAGCGATCCCATGCCTCATGGAGAGGTTCCCCCGTCTGTTACGTGAAGTGGGTAATCTGATGGCACAAGGCATTGGTCCTACCAATGGGGAAGAACTTCTTCAAGAACTCAAACTAAAGTTCCTACCAATTGTTGATCGGCCAGGTCTGTGTTTGGTACCAATGGGCGGCCTTGTCCATAAGGGAGAAGGAGAACATCTTCATCAGGAGAATATCCCGATTTTGCGCATCTGACCCAAAAGTCTAGGCCAGATGCTTTAGCTATTTAATGTGCTGGAAGGGGTCTTCAGAATTAAGCTCATGGAATTTAGGTATGGCATGAATCATGTTAGGCTTTAGTTCAGAATTAGGCCCTCCAGTCGGGATTCTGACTCGAGGCTCAATAGCCACCGCAGCAGGATTATAGTGATCCCCAATCATGGGACGCTGCGGTGGGTGCATGAAGTTTTGGAAGAAGTCATTGAGTCACTGGAGCTGGTGCTCCAGATTGTTCTCTTCCTCAACTAGCTGAGCCATTGTGGAAGAAGAAGGTGAGTTGGGTTCGGAATCGGAGGAGAGGTCTATGTGAAGTGTTGGTTGCACATGCAAAGGTACCGAGGCTCGGCCTCGAGGAGAGTGAATTTCTAAAGGAGGTTTCAAGGACCTCCTACCAAACATACACTGATGGAGAGGGTGAGTTTAGCAGGTGCTGGACCCAATCAAGACACCCAGAATGTTGGGTGACCATAGAGGTTCGGGGCGGATGGACCACTTGATCAAAAGGTCATCCACCTGAGAATTACCTGGGCAGCCAAAGAGGGTGAGTCCCGCGAAGACCCTTACACGGTAGAGCGCCCCCACGAGTTACAGGGTTTCCCCCACCCAACCTCTCTTGTCACTGATATTCCAGGTAGACCAAAATGGGGACCTTGAACTCTTAAGTCTACCACTTTTAGTTAGGATCAAGGTGCTTAGGTTTTCACTTGAACTTTAGTCTTTTGAGTGTAAAGAGTGACCTAAGTTTAAGGTTGGTTGACCCAATGGGTCAACTTCACCTACTAGTTCCTTTGAGAGCTTATTAGGTCTTGTCTTTTAGGGTTCAAGTGTTTTTTTAAGAGCCAAATTTCTTAGGGTTTCTCTTTAAAAGGTGTTTTCAATCAATGGCTTGGGCACACTTCTTTTGGGAATTCTTAATTCTTGCTTAGAAAGTGTGTCTCTAAAACCCTAGTTTTGAATCTTATATTGGCTCTAATTGGTCCAGTTAGTTGCCTCAAGATTGGGTAATTAGGGCTCAAGCGAGAAGGTGGTAGCCCTAAATACCCTTAATTGATGTACAGATATATTGTGTTGAAATTGAAAACAGGCAGCTTTGGTGATTTACTAAGTATGGAAGACAGGTTATGCCTAAATTGCTTTTTCTTTCTTTTTCTTCCTCTTTAGAATTTAGGGGTTAAAATGAGAGGATAGAAAATTACCTATCCTTGGTGTGGTTGTTGTGCAGCTGCTTGTTGTCCTCTTGATTTCCTGTACCTACACAACAAAAGAGAGGAGATTAGTCAATGGAAACTCAAAAATTATGAATTAATAGCTTCTAGAATAGCCATTGCTCCCCTTCAATGGCACAAAAAACTGGCTACCGCTTCGTTCATTGTTGTTGATGTGGTTATTATAGTCGTGGTATATGACAAAAACGGTTAGCAGTCTAATACAATTTATTACTCGGATTGAAAAGTTTCCCAAAGTCGAACTCAGGGAGCAAACCAAAATTCCAGAAGCATATAAATTCACAATATATGTAAGGTTTTACAAAAAAAAATTGAGAGAGAGAGAAAGAGAGAGAGGGTAATTGGCTTTTTCTTTTTCTCTTTCTTCAGCTGGCTCTTCTTCTTTCTTCTTCTTCTTCTCTGCTTCTTCTTCAGCCTATCTTCTTCTTTCTTCTTTGCTTCTTCTTTCTTCTTCTTCTTCTTCAGCCTGTCTTCTTCTTTCTTCTTCTTCTTCAACTTGTCTTCTTTTTTCTTTGCTTCTTCTTTCTTCTTCTTCTTCTTCAGCCTGTCTTCTTCTTTCTTCTTCTTCATCTACGATTCCTCTTTCTTTTTCTTCTTTTCTTGCTGCTGACTCTCCTTTTTTGCCGACGTCTGATTCAGTGCTCGGATGACTTAACTGCTCGATTGCTATAGTGCAGCTCTTCCACTTTTTCCTCAGCTTCTTTCCTTTCTTTCTTCTTCTTTCGCCTGCTTCTTCCTTCTTCTTCGCTCTTCCCTGCAGCTAAGTCCTGGCCACTGCTTCTCTTCTTCCTTCTTTCCTGCGCACACACGCAAACATCAGTGCAAAACCTACCCTACCCCTTCCCCGTGTCTCTCTCTCTGGATCTCTCTTTAGGAAGCTCTCCCAGAGCCGGGTAATCGGGTCAAGTCGTGTGCCTGGGTCCAGGCGCACCAGTGTGGGTGGTGTGCGAGGAGTGCACAGGAGGGTGTCAGGTCAGGTCAGATCCGCGTGGGTGAACCACGGACGAGACCCGCTAATAGGTGATGGACCTCACCCTATGTGTAATCGGAGGCGAAGAGCCTATACCACTTTTTCAATTTAAGTGGTGGCGCTCGCTCCTACACTTACGAGGTGGGACTAAATTCCCACCTCCGCTCCGCCCGCATGCAAGCGAGAAGCAGCTGTCAATTGGGTAGCAGCAAAGGCTTCGCACTCCCAATTGAGAACCTAGGTGCCTTAGCGGACTTGCCCTGTGTTGCCTGGAGCCCTCGCCTGGCGTCGAAGAGGCATGGAGTTGCCTGCGAAGAAGCTCAGTAGCTCGTCAATGGCAGCGAGGAGGGTGAACCCTGAAATCACGAAGACGGCCTCCCGGCCATGTCAGATAACATAGGGAGCTTCGCCGAAGTGTGGCGAAGGCAGTGCGAGGGGCGACGTGTGGTGAGAGTGCCTGTGGGCGTGCACCTAGGGCAAATTGTGTGCGCGGAAGTGGGTGTGATCGGGGGGTGCTCAAAGTGTGCAAGGTGATGAATGGAGTAAGGGAATCGCTAAAGTGGAGTGAAGGGGAGCTTCTGGGTTTATTGGCGATGGGTGGAAAGGTCAGTGGAAGTGGGGCAATCTCGTCGGAGATGGTGGCCGGAGGCGGAGCAGATGAAGGTGGTCGTGGCTGTCGAGGTGTTTAAAAGACTAATTCAAGAAGGGAAAAGTGAGAGGAGAGTAAGGAGAAAATTCCTACCTACTTAGTCGACGAAGAGGGAGAGGGAGACTGCCCAGCGCGTGCCTACCGTAACTGAGGACAAAGGTGCCCAGGGGAGGAGTGACGGCGACGAGGAAGAGATCTGAGGACGCCAGCTGGTGTGGCCTGGCGTGGGATGACGAGGCAGAGGGGGCTCTACTGCAGGTATGGCAGCAGAGTGACGAGGAGGAGGAGAAGAATTCACCGGAAGCTACGGCAATTTGACCGAAGAGAGGGGAGACGAAAGAGAGGGGTTTTCTCCGCCAGAAATAACTTGCCTTGGACGGTTGCCCCTGCCGCTCCTTATAAAGGCACTAGCAAGGAGAGTGGCCCGAGGGCACAACGTGTGGAGCTCGCCGGAGATGGTCGGAGATGGAGACCCATGCCTTTCATGCATTCGCACGAGAGGCATGGGCGGTTGCAAGTCTCAAGGGAGGGTCCATGCAATAGAGGACGACGCAGGGAATCCCCCATTCATTATTGTGATCGGGCGCCATACCCTGCGCAGCACCATCCTCCACACAAGTTCACCGGAGGTATGGCGCCTGCTCAGAATGGCAGGGAGGACCGTTCTATAAAGAACGACGAGAAGATAGGGGGCAATGTGTAAGGGTTTCAAAGGATAAGGGTCAAAAAGTAATTCGAGAGGACCAATTTGTAAAGTCGGTCAAGATGGTCTTTGCTTAGGCGTAAATTTTTATACCAGCCTAATTTGAACCTAAGGATTTTAATGGTGAAATTTGATTGTAGGTTTGACTTGTCAATTTGTGTAAAAACCCAAATTAGTTCATAAATTGGGGATGGTTCTCATTTTAGGTCAAATAGATTGCAGCGGCCAAATTGAAGGTTCTAAACCCTAGGGAATATTTTTCCTTGAATTTTAGAGGGTTTTTTTGATTTTTATCCTGCATCAAACATCGTGAATTAAAGTTGGTTTGTTTTAGGTTTACAGAATGTCATTTAATTCCTGGAAGTTGCTATAACCCTTTTCAGATCAGATCATCCCACTTCCTTCCATATTAAGCTTATTTGACCTATGTTTAGAATCTTAAATACCTTGTTTATGTACTACATTGGTAAAATTATGGTTTCACCCCTCATGACTTATTTTATTCTTTAATTCAGAATTCTCTGACTTAAGCTTCTCTTTAGGTTTTGTAGGAGCTTCTTCACACTTATTTAGATTAAATTGTGCTAGTTAGGGTTCATGATGAGGCTCTCATCAGGTGACGAGCCTGAAACCCTAGAAATGTTGGTCAGAACACCTTCCTGAAGATCTGAATAAGTTTCTAATGTTGAGGAGACTCTATTCGAGGCTTTAATTTCTTGGGAGAAAGCTTTGAACAGAAAGTCAAACTTGAGGCCTTTATAGTCAAACCTGAGGAGGAAACTTTGTTTCTAAGTTCAATATGAGGAATTGATGCAATTAAGTTATTTCTGGGAACTTGTTTGATGGTTTTAGAGAGATTAAGTGAGCTCAGGTGAATAAATGTTTGAGAATTTGAATCCTGCCAATTTGGGTTACTTTCGAACCCAAACCAACATCAGTGCCACTATGTTGAAATATAAACTTAAATCCTACCCAGATGAGTTAATTATAACCCTTATAATTTGTTTATATTGATTGGAAGCATTCTTAAGTGTCTGTTGCACATAATGAAGTCTGAAGATCTGAACTCTAAAGCTTTCAAACAAGTGAAGAGCTTCTCTGCTATTCCTGAAGGTCTTGAGAGCTTAAAAATTACTCTAACAGATGCAGAATCACTTGTATAACCTGTACAAACCTTTAAATAAAAGAGAAAAGTCCATCTAAGGACTCTGTACATATAAATTTCATTTCCAGGCTAATAATAACTTGTTGGAACCCCTAATTTAATCTTTCAAATTGAAGAGGAAAACATCCTCTAAACCATAAATTGACCCTGTAATTGTGTAGATCTACTTTAGAGCTTTCTAACAAACTTTAAATCACTCGATTTAGAGCTCTGGGTAGAAAGTTATGATCATTTGAAGTTGGGTCTGGATGTGGTGGGATAGTCCCACATCGTCGGATTCTGAGCGCGCACTTGGGGATAAAACGAATTTGTTGCATGGCCTCTTTAGTTGTCAGCAGTCGGCGCACCAGTTACCGATTTGATTTGAGCATGTGCGTGTGTGTGTGTGCGGGCTTGCGTTCCTGCTGGTGTGCGCCCTTGGGGACATGAGCGAATGTGCCCTGGGAGGGTGAGAGGCCTGGGAGGCTGGGTTGAGCCGAAGTGGCTCAAGATTGTGAACCGATATGAAATAAATCGAAAATGAACCTAATTGAGATTAGGAGAGGATCGAGTAGGGTCTGGTCCCACCCTATTCTCAGGGTGTTGTGTATCCTCAAAAGGACCTCACTGCAAATAAAATAAATTTTGGTTAAAAAAGTAAAAAAATCCAGTTCAGCTCAAGGACTTAAGGAAAAGAAGAGCTGATGGTTAAAATGCTAAGTGTTGAGCAAAGGCTAAGGAACATAGGAGCATAGGCACTACGGAAAAGAGATTAAGGAACAAAAGGAGAAGACTAAGGGAAGAAAAGAAGGCAGGAGAAGGTAGGAATAGAAGAGAGGTAAGAAAGAGAGCTTGAGAGAGAGAAGAAAATAAAAGAAAGAAGAACAGAAAGGTTGAAGAAAAGAAATGAAGGAGATTAGTTTTCTTGCATCATGCTAATTACTTTTTGTTCTTAATTGTAAAAAGGCATGTTCTAATAGAATAACTTTTAATTGCCTTAATTTCTTTTGAAATAAAATTGAAAATCTAACATGTTTACTTGTTAATAAAGTAGATCATTTTGAGTAAATATGTTTTTCATATGGAATTTTGTATATTCTTTATAGTTTGAATATTTTGGCAAAATTCATGTTTTAAAATCTAGTTATACCTCCTAAACTTATAGAGAAATAAAAGAAAATTGGTGAATTTGGAGAAAATTATTATACCTCCCAATGAACGACCTGCACTCAACTAGTAAAAATTTCTAAAATGTTAGGTTAATTCGATCCTATATTACACAACCGACACAACTTCGAGTTAACCTAAGTGACTTCTTTTACTCTTAATTAAGTGAAATTAACTTAATTACTGAGTTGAGTGAAGCCGCATGATCATTTTAATGGTGCCATTGTACGGGAGGGAAATATTTTGATTCACTAAAATTTAATAGGATTAATTATCTAATTAGGAGGTATCTTGTAAATATATTTTTGTTTTTACTAACTTTTATTCTAATTAGTTGTATTTTGTTTTGTTTTTATTTTATTTTTATTTTTATTTTCTATCTTCTTTTCAGGTTTACCTCTGCTGGTGATCTCTGGAGAAGGCGGGAATTAGTTTTGCTATATTTTTTTTGTAAGTATTTCTTATTCTTTTGTTTTGCTGCATTTAAAAAAAAATAAAAAAATACAAAAATACATCCTTCCTGACTAGCAGCAGCATATACATAGGCATACACTCTTAGGAGTGCATATTATCTACTAGTATTAATACAATTTGACTCGGGAATTTTTAAATTATTTTTCTCGCATCAGCGGGAAAACACGAGAAAACCCGCGTAGATCCCTATCATCTGAGAATTAAAAAGACCATATATTTTTGTTTGAAAAGATTTAAAAAGCAGCCATTGTAGTAGATTGATATATTTTTTAAAAAAATAAATTAAAAAGAGGAAGTAAAATTGGTGACTTAAATCTATTTGCAAAATGCATGCGGGTTTTTAAATCGCTATTGTCTATTGCATGCTATAACACACACAGCACGATCACTAGAGTCACATGAGCCTATTTTTCTATCTCTCCTCTTTGCACCTCTTAGGGCTTTAGCCGAAGATCAGCAAGTCTATCTTACTACTAGAGCCTCGGGGAGGCAGTAGTGAGCAGTCTCGATCCTAGACCTTAGACCTTTGAGCTTTAAGGTATGCACCTGCATAGACACGAGTTAAGATGCGTATTTTGATATTGTTACTCTATTTGTTTGAGTCAAATTATTTTGCGTATCTTAGGAATTTCTTCTTTCTTTTGAAAGAAGAGAAAAACCCACATCTTTTGTGCTGTTTTGCAGGTTTTTTTTGTGCTGCTGTTTTCTTCTCGATGGTGTGCGTGTGCATTTGCACATTATTTTTCGTTTATGGACAGGAGGCGATCCTTGCATCCGCCTCTTGCACCACCGTTGATAGGTGATCCTAGGCCGGTTGCAGATAAGCAACTAATGGTTTTCCCGTCTGATCCATCTACTTCCATGGATTCAATGCAGAATCTTAATCCCAAGATCCCTTCTTCTTCTGGTCAAGGGGAGATGCTGCCTTTTGATGTTCATGAGGCACTCCTGAACCAGAACCTTACGATGCTAGAGCAAACAAGACAAATCAATTTATTAACTGCAGCCTTAAATAATTTACAAACTGTTTAAACCCATTCTACACATCAACCTGAGGCAAGTTTTGAAAACCCCGATTTACCGATCAATCATCCAAGGCCTCTACTTAGAGATTATTATAACCCATCCAATGCACAAGTAGAGCCTAATGTTGGGATTCCTATTGGGGAAAATGATTCAGAATTAAAGGCAAACATTATAGGTTTAATCCCCCACTTTCACGGATTTGCATCCGAGGATCCATTTCAACATATAGAAGATCTTAAGAATTTATCTCAAACTCTTGGTCCTAGAAATCAAAATAGGGAAATCCTACTAATGAAGATGTTCTCTTTTAGCCTTAAAGATAAGCAGCTTATTGGTATAGAACTATAGCAAGGCCAATCTCAACTTAGGCTGAACTTGAATCCGCATTTTTGAAGAAATTCTTTCCTATTGGTCGAACCAATGCTTTAAGGCAAGCTATTACTACTTTCAATCAAAATCAAGGAGAACCAATTCATGAAGCGTACAAATGTTTTCAAGAATTGCAAAGAAAATGCCCACATCATGACATCCCTCGTTGGCAACTCATGCATATCTTTTATTATGGTTTACAAGAGGGCATTTGCAATCTAGTCGATGCCTCTTGTAGAGGGAATTTTCTTAATCGCGATGTAGAATCCGCCCTTAGAATTATTTGAAGGGATAGCGGAAAACTTGATCAATAATGCATCAATGTCGCAATTTTTGCGGGGCGCAAATACAAATCATCAAAATCCGCATAAGTGCATTCACGAGATCGGTAATCCATCCAGTTCAAAGGATTTAGAGATTATTGCAGAAAAATTGGACAAAGTAGATATCATAGCAAAGCATCTCGATGAGGTTAGAAACACAATGAAAACTCTTACGCCTCTACCTGCTACTAATCCCTCATATTTACCTATTTCGCAAATTCCTGCGAAGAGGGAATTTGTGAATAATCTGGATTCTAGAGATCCATCTTCCTTGGGTTTTCTATCTACTCCACCAACCCAAGGAGGGACCTTTGTTCGACAATCTTACCCACCCTTTTCCCCACCCTTAGCTATTGCAGAAAACACACCATATCTTTTAGATTTACATGCCATCCAGGAAAATATTCCAAGACCAAACCTTTATTCAAATACCTATAATCCTGGATGGAGAAGCCACCCAAATTTTTCTTGGGTTGATCCAAATCAAAATCAAAGACCAAATTATCCAAATTAGACCCATTTTAACCCACCTCCATTGCCTCCTCAGCAATCAGATTTAAGGCCTAACATGATGAGTATGTAGAATTACTCTTGGCCTATTAGAGATACACAGCTAGATCAGATTTTAAGAGCTGTGTCAGAGAGTCAGCAACAAAATGCTGAAGCTCTCGCTGAGATCCATAGGCAATGTAAGGTAGAATTGGCTGATTTACGAAATCAGATCAAGCTTTTGGCTGAGTCTTGTCAGCCTGGTACTCTTCCATCTCAGCCAATTTTCAATCCTAGGATTCTGCCAAATCCTAGGCAAAATCAAGGCTAAGTCCACTTCATTAATCTGGCCTTTGATTCTAATCATAATACGTCCTCTGTATTATCTGAAAATAACCAATCAAACCCGCATTAGCAACCTATTTTGTGTCAAAATGACCCACCTATTATTGAGAATCAAAATTGACTATGCTAATCTTCTGAACTTGGTGGAATCATCTTTTAAATTGCCTCAATCTTTAACATTCTGGATCTCAACCTAAATCAGATCTAATCTTCACATGATTTTCACTCTAATCTTTCTGAGATTTCACAAGAATCTAATTCTAGGATCTGCGAGATATATTCTAGGTAATTTCAGGATGAGTTTTGATTGGGTGGTTTCTAATCTATTTTCTATTATTTTTGATCTAATTCTTTCATAACTCCTCTGATTTTACCATATACCTATTCTTTTTAGGAGTTCCTTACTAGAGTTTACACCTAGCTAAAGGCGTAAAACTTAGCAATTGTATATTGCTATTTCTTGTTATATTTTCTTATACACTTACTTTTAAAATTTCACTTCATATTTCATATTGATTACCTTCATTTAGTCTGACTAACCACTCTGACCTTTGGTCAGAGTCGAAATCATCTGCACAGAGATTTTTAATCTCCTCTATTCGACTCCTTCCATCACCCTATACTAAATGAAGTGTAATATCTTTTCACCCTTCTTATAATGAGGACATTGTAAAATTTTAGCTTGGAGGGGTGTTGAAGTGAAAATTTCATTTTAAGTGTTAAAAAAATAGAAATTCCAAAAATGATAAAAATTTTAAAAAATAAAAAATTTCATAAAAATTTAAAAAAATTTTTGAAAAAAATCATAAAAATTGGAAAAATCTTATATACATAAAAATAAAAATATATAAATACAAAAATTTAAAAATTTTAAAAAAAGAAAATTCATAAAAATAATAAGAGGGGAATATTCATTTTTAATAAAGAAGAAAAGAAGAAGTATATATATATTGTAATCAAGGGCTTAATTTTCTTTATGTCAAAAGTTTAAAATGTATATAGAATATATTTAGAGTATTTTAGAGCATTCAATTCTTAATTAGATTTTACTTAAACATTTTGTAAAAATGCACTTTTGTGTTTAAAATTTTTAAAATAAGATTTTATTTGAATTAAGAATCTTTTAAACCTTTAAAGATTTATTTTTCTATTCTTAATTGTATTAAGAAACTAAGTGTGTTAAGATTTAAACTTAAGTTTTGGAATTAAATTGTAACTTTTTAATCAATTAGATTAAGTAATCCTTCTGATTTTTGAAAATTTGATTTTATCGTAAAAGTTAAGTAAAAAGCCACATATTCAGTGTTAATTAAATAGAGAGTTGGTAGAATTTTAGTTTACAAAACATACAGGCTAGAGATAAATAACTAAATTTGGTAAATTTTTTTTTGACGGATCCTATAGGAGGAAACTATGAATTTGAAGAACCTAAGAGTAAAGGGCTTTGCTGTCCAAGCTCTGGTTTGAGAGCTAAGTAACCTAAACATCTAAAATTCACTCACATAGAATTGTCTTGTTGACATTTGAGACCGCGAAAACATAGAGGTTAGAGATCAATTCTGAATCCTCTTTAATCCAAGGATTTCCGTAGGGCAGTTCTTGAAAGGGTGAAGGATGTGCCACTCACCTAGAAAAAGGAATTGGAGAATAATGCTAGTAAGAAAAATGAGAAGGGGGAAAAGAAAAAAAAAGAAAAAATAATAATAATAAAAACACCCTGCAGTTAAGTGCCTTGTTAAAAATGGGTAATTATGCAGTTTTTCCATAATAAATAAAAGCATCTCGTTACAAATGGATGCTATCCTTCCTTCCATCAAATAAAAAGAATACCTCGCTACAAATGGGTGTTTTAACCTATAGAAAAAGAAAAAAAATATGGAGAAAAGATATTAGGAATAAGAGACCCAGTGGTCCACCGGGGAGATATACACAAAAAGTGTTGACCTCGGGATAGAAAACTGGTGAGGAGGAAGAAACCAAACCTGATAAGGCCAAGACAAAGGCTTTAATTAGAATAATTGGGATTGGAAAGTGATGTCTTAAGATCTGGATTTTTGCAACTTTGGATGTCTTTAGGACAATTCTCTTCGCTAAGCACAAATGTTTTAAAATCATAGCTACTGAACCTTGGTATTGGGCAATGAATCCTAAGAAATTGGGTTTTGAAGATTTTAAGTTGAGACCTAAACGAGAAGAATGGACAGAATCCTAGGTCTAGAAGTTAATCTTTAGTGTTGAAGGTTAGTAAATTAGGGTTTTACTACTCTAAGTTTGATTAATAATGAGTATCTGGTTAATTTGCTTAAACTTATATTGATAAAAGTCAAATATCATAAACAAGGGATTGACTTAAATCTATTCGAGTTTTTGAGTTAAAATTTAATTCTCAATCCTTAAGTTTTATTTTTCTTAAAACACTTTGTATTCTAATTTGAGTTAAGAATACTTACAAAGATTATGAGATTTTTGAAGAATTCTAATTCAGAATAAAATTCTTGTTAACAAATTATTTTCAGTGTGTTTTGAAAATGTTATAAGTATAAGTCTAAGTAAGAAAATTTTCACATATGCTCTATACATTAATCATTTATATTAAACTTAAAAATTTCTGACATAAGCTTTCCTCTACATACTTACTATTTATAATAATTTAAACCCTAAGTGCTTTAAATCATCATAGTCATATTTAATTTTGCTAGGGACTAGCAAAACTTTGGCTTGGGGGTATGATAAGACACTCATCATGATCTCTAATTACCCCTAATTAACTAGTCATCCTAGTTAATTAGCTAAGGTTATGAATATATAAGGGCTAATTATACAATAAGGGATATTTAGTAAAGGACCTTAAAATAAGTTAAAAATGATATTTTGTCATTCAATTAACATTATTAATAATATAGTTAATAATTGGACTCGAAATTCTATTAATCATTCCCTTAATTAATAAGATAAGTAACTTAAATATAATGTATACCTAAGTATGTAATAACTTAAGTAATTTTACTTAATCTAATAAATTAACCAAAAAAGGTCAAAAATGTAAATTCAAGGTGTAAACATAATATTTACCTTATTTACTAACATATATAAAAATTTGAAAAAGATCTAAGTTAAAATAAACCTTCAAAACCTGGGTTTACATTTTAGTCCTTAATATTCATTGCAATCGGGTCCTTTTTTCTCACACAGGTCCTTAAGTTTTATTTCATTTAAGTCCCTCTTCGTCATCTTCTTCTTCTTCAGTCGAATGAACGGTTGGCGGCAGAGAGTCACCCCATCGCGCGATTACCGCCTTGCTGACATCATCCTTCTTTGTCCAAGCTCTTGCAGCTTACGCTCACCACCTCCACTTCATCCACCGGTCTAGATTAACCAGGAATCCCATTTTTCAGTGGGAGATAACCTCACCAGAGAATGGCAGGGTCTGGCCGAAGAAGGAGCTTGAGGAGCTTAACCTCCATCATCGGAGACAACGATGGAGGTTAAGCTCCTCAAGCTCCTTCTTCGGCCAGACCCTGCCATTCTCTTCACCGCCAACTGCTATAAATACCCCCTCACACCTCTGATTTTATTTAAGTTGGCTCCATTCCCTCTTCAAACACTACAGCCGACCCAATAGGCTATTCGTCCAAAACTCCGGCGACTTTCCATTCCACTTTCCGACTTCCTCCATCCATCTTAATCAGCCAAGGAGATCCGCCATGGTCTTCCGCTTCTCTGACACAGGCACCGACCCAAGGAATCCTCCGCTCCACCTCAAATCCACCCACTGGAGATCTTTCTTCCACCCTCTGATTTCGTCATCCGCTATGAACCTTCAGCGGTACCCTATTGACCCCTTCATCCAGGTAACAGTAGATTAGGAGTAAGAGTAGGAGTAGGCTAGCTTAGTTAGTTAGTTTAGGTAGTTAGATTAGAGTAAATGTCATATTTTAGTTTCATCTTCTCCGAATCCGGCAGTTCCTTGAGCTCGCCAGAGACTTAATTTCATCTTTTGAAATCACTGTATACCTTCCTTTAACTTCCATAATCATTTCTAAATCACATTTAGTCGCTTAATTGATTACCTAATCACCTAATTCAAATTTCACCTTCACCGGCTACTATCACTGTCCATGGCGATAGTAATCGACCTAATTCCACCTCCACTGGGTTCTTCATCAACTATTCACCACTTATGAACCCTAATCGACACTATAATACCTATAAATACCACATATAAATTAAATGCCCAAATTTTAATTAAGTTCCTGAGCTCGCTGTCCATGGCGGCTTAGGAACAGTTCAAACTATTAATTAACTATATAATTATGACTACTATTACTTGTTGACTTGTTTTAACCTCTCAATCGAGTGGTTAAACAAGTCCTGAGCTTATTTCAAATCAAATTTTTAAAGAAATGATTTCACTGTCAAATCTTAATTTTTAATGGACAAATGAAGAATTAAATGTGATACTGAGGTTCCTTGCAACCTAAGGATCCTTTCTAAATCAAAAATGGTAATTTTAATCAATTTGTATGCACTTTTCACATTTTCTGGACTCACCGGTGCTCCGACGAGATCTGACAAGCCAAATTTGTATTTCAACCTCTAGAATCTGTTGAGAAGCTCCAGAATGATATTAAATGGATCACTGATTGTTTTAAGGATGTTTAACTGAGATTTTAATGTATGGAGCTATAGATTTGACTTCATCTTCTTCAACTCTGGCGGAGTTGGAGAAGTATGTTTGGAGAGATCTGAAAAGCATTGAAGGAACATAGAAGCTTCAGTGCAATGCACTAAAGCTGTTTAAACTCTTAGATTGCTGTAACAACCTTCCATTAGCTCTGTCAAACACACACCTTTTCAAGTTCAGGTGGTGAGCCTGAAACCCTAGAAATCTTGGTCAGAACACCTTCCTGAAGATCTGAATAAGTTTCTAATGTTGAGGAGACTCTATTCGAGGCTTTAATTTCTTGGGCGAAAGCTTTGAACAGAAAGTCAAACTTGAGGCCTTTATAGTCAAACCTAAGGAGGAAACTTTGTTTCTAAGTTCAATATGGGGAATTGATGCAATTAAGTTGTTTTTGGGAACTTGTTTGATGGTTTTAGAGAGATTAAGTGTGCTCAGGTGAATAAGTGTTTGAGAATTTGAATCCTATCAATTTGGGTTACTTTCGAACCCAAACCAACAATAGTGCCATTTTGTTGAAATATAAACTTAAATCCTACCCAAATGAGTTAATTGTAAACCTTAGAATTAATTTAAATTGATTAGAAGCATTCTTAAGTGTCTGTTGCACATAATGAAGTTTGAAGATCTGAACTCTGAAGCTTTCAGAGAAGTGAAGAGCTTCTCTTTGTTCCTGAAGGTCTTGAGAGCTAAGAACTTACTCTAACAGATGCGGAATCACATGTATAACCTGTACAGACCTTTAAATAAAAGAGAAAAGTCCATCTGAGGACTCTGTAGATATAAATTTCATTTCCAGGCTAATAATAACCTGTAGGAACCCCTGATTTCATCTTTCAAATTGAAGAGTAAAACATCCTCTAAACCTTAAATTAACCCTGCAATTGTGTAGATCTACCTTAGAGCTTTCTGACAAACTTTAAATCACTCGATTTGGAGCTCTGGGTAGAAAGTTATGATCATTTGAAGTTGGGTCTGGAAGGGGTTGGATAGTCCCACATCGTCGGATTCTGAGCGAGTGCTTGGGGATAGAACGAATTTGTTGCTTGGCCTCTTCAGTCGTCAGTGCTCGACACACCGATTATCAATCTGATCTGAGCAAGAGCATGTGTGTGTGTGTATGGGCTTGTGTGCCTGCGTGTGTGCACCCTTGGGGGCATGAGCAAATGTGCCCTGGGAGCGCGAGAGGCTTGGGAGGCCAGGTTGACCTGAAGTGGCTCGAGACTGTGAACCGATATGAAATAAATCGAAAATGAACCTAATTGAGATTAGGCGAGGACCGAGTAGGGTCTGGTCCCACCGTGGTCTTAAGGTGTTGGGTATCCTTGAAAGGACCTCATCGCAAATAAAATAAAATTTGGTTAAAAAAGTAAAAAAACCTGGTTTAGCTGAAGGACTTAAGGAAAAGAAGAGCTGATGGTTAAAATGCTAAGTGTTAAGCAAAGGCTAAGGAACACAGGGGCACAGGCACTAAGGAAAAGAGATTAAGGAACAAAAGGAGAAGACTAAGGGAAGAAAAGAAGGCAGGAGAAGGTAGGAACAGAAGAGAGGTAAGAAAGAGTGCTCGAGAGAGAAGAAAATAAAAGAAAGAAAGAAGAGAGAGGATGAAGAAAATAAATGAAGGATATTATTTTTCATGCATCATTATAATTACTTTTTGTGCTTAATTGTTAAAAGGTATGTTTTAATAGAATAACTTTTAATTGCCTTAATTTCTTTTGAAATAAAATTGGAAATCTAACATGTTTACTTGTTAACAAAGTAGATCATTTTGAGTAAATATGTTTTTCATATGGAATTTTGTATATTCTTTATAGTTTAAATATTTTGGCAAAATTCATGTTTTAAAATCTAGTTATACCAACTAAACTTATAGAGAAATAAAAGACAATTGGTGAATTTAAAGAAAATTATTATACCTCCCGGTGAACGACTTGGACTCAACCAGTAAAAATTTCTAAAATGTTAAGTTAATTCAACCCTATACTACACAACGGACACAACTTCGAGTTAACCTAAGTGACTTCTTTTACTCTTAATTAAGTGAAATTAACTTAATTACTGAGTTGAGTGAAGCCGCATGATCACACCACCAAAAGAAGTAGCCCAACAGTAGCTACCTTTGATGAGAAGCTCCACTCCGACCTCCACCTCCTCTATGCGTGGAAGAGCTCAAAGCGAACTCCCCTTTTTTTGCATCGTAACTCCACTATTAGTTTTTATGACTCATGCCATTGTGAACTTTCATTTTTTCGATTTCATTATCATGGTGAATTTTTGAGAACCTCCTTCATTATTTTGCTTATTAAGCAAATCAATTTCTTAACCCTAATCTAAGTGGGTTTCTAATCAAATCTTGGAAGACTCTTGCTATAGGAGAAGCTTAATTTGTATTTATATTTAAGTGGCATTGTGAGGATTTTATTCTTATTATATTGTGGTACACGTTACATTGAACACCCTCCTATTTGGCTTAAATGCAATTTCAACTTGTGCTTTTATTTATTTATTTTTTTTAGACAGAGAGGAGAGCTATCGTCTTACGATAGCAGTCTGGAGCAGTATATTATATGAACACGTAAGGGAAATTACAAAAAGGATCCCCAAGAGTGTATGAGGGACTAGCACTCTCTTACAATACTTTCACAAAATACCGGCCTCTCCTAGAAAAGTCTCTCATTCCTTGCCTTCCATACGCACCAAATAGTAGTACCCATGTGAACATGAGGCTTCCCTCTCACATCAAACCTGTGCCAGATAGAATCCCACTCTGGTAATGGCTCCTGACATATTTTTCTCCAGATGGCATCAGTCACAAGGCAAGAAGAAAGGAGGTGATTTACATTGTCAGTATTCATGTCACACCAAAAATAAACATGGTGATCAGTTCCCAACCTTCTATGGCGTAGATCACCTGTGATTAAACCATCTCTCCTACATAGCCAGAGAAAGATTTGTACCTTGAGAGGAATTTTTAACAACCAGATCTTCTTGTCAACGGAATCACATCTCCATCCATTTTCAATGCTCAACATTCTGTTATAGCCAAATTAGACACTATAAATCCCCCCCCAAAGGTATTTGCCCTCCATTCCAGGCCTAGGTCTGAAGCTCTCAATGTCTGAGATAAGCCTTCTCCTTTCTTCCCACTGTCGGGTAGCTCTTCTGCTAGACTCCTCACCATCCAGATTCCAGCTGCTGCTGCTGCAGGACCAGACCTTGCTGACAGTGGCATCCTTGTCAGCTGCTGCAGCAAAAGCTCTTAGATAGAGCTCCTTCAAGACACCCAGCTCAGACCACCCCTCCTTCCAGAAACTGAAAGACCTGCCATCTCCAAGTGATAGTTGCAGCAGATGGAAGTGATCAGTCAATGCCTTAGCCACAAATTTCCAGAAGGGAGAAGGACAGCTGGGCTGAAGTTTGGACAGCGTGCTATTAGAAGCTCCATATCTGTCTTTAATCATAACAGGCCATGGCTTCAGGTCGCCTTGCAACAGTTTAACAGCCCATTTAAGTAGTAGGGCATTGGTAGCGTGCTTTCACTCAACTCAGTAACTAAGTTAATTTCACTTAATTAAGAGTAGAAGAAATCACTTAGGTTAACTCGAAATTGTGTCAGTTGTATAGTATAGGGTCGAATTAACCTAACATTTTAGAAATTTTTACTGGTTGAGTCTAGGTTGTTCACTGGGAGGTATAATAATTTCTACATTCACCAGTTTTCTTTTATTTCTCTATAAGTTTATGAGGTGTAACTAGTTTGTTTTTAAAACATGAATTTTGCCAAAATATTTAAACTATAAAGAATATGCAAAATTCCATATGAAAAACATATTTACTCAAAATGATGTTTGTTTTCCAATTTTATTTCAAAAGAAATTAAGGCAATTAAAAGTTGTTCTATTTAAAATATGCCTTTTTACAATTAAAACAAATTCAAAAAGTAATTAAAATGATGCAAGAAAAGATTTTCTTCATTTATTTTCTTCAACCTCTCTCTTCTTCTCTCTTTCTTTTATTTTCTTCACTCTCTCGAGCTCTCTTTCTTTTATTTTCTTCTCTCTCTCGACCTCACTTTCTTACCTTTCTTCTGTTGTTCCTGCCTTCTTCTCTTCCTATCTCTTATTCTCTTTCCCTTAGACTTCTCCTTTTGTTCCCTAGTCTTTTCCTTAGTTCATTCCTTAGTAGTGCCTATGCTCCTTTCTTTCCTTAGCCTTCAGCTGAACACTTAACAATCATGAGCTTCTCTTTTCTTTTCCCTTAGACTTTCAGCTTAACCGGGATGATACACATCACCCTGAGACCACGGTGGGACCAGACCCTACTCAGTCCTCGCTTAATCTCAATTAGGTTCGATTTCAGTTCATAGTCTCGAGCCAATTCGGCTCAACTCGGCCTCCTAGGCCTCTCGCCCTCCTAAGGCACATTTGCTCACACCCCCAAGGGTGCACACCCGTAGGCACACAAGCCCGCACACACACACATGCTCAGATAGGATCAGATCGGTAACTGGTGCGTCGAGCGCTGACGACTGAAGAGGCCATGCAACAAATTGCTTTTGTAACCAGGCACGCACTCGGAAACTAGCGATGTGGGACTATCTAACCCCTTCTAGACCCGACTTCAAATGATCATAACTTCCTACCCAGAGCTCCAAATCGAATGATTTCAAGTTTTTTAGAAAGCTATAAGATAGATCTACACAATTGCAAGGTCAATTTAAGGTTTTGAAGATGTTTTCCTCTTCAATTTGAAAGATAAAATCTAGGGTTCTTACAGGTTATTTATAGCCTAGAAATGGTTTTAATATCACAGAGTCCTCAGATGGACTTTTCTTTCTTATTTAAAGGTTTGTACAAGTTCTACAAATAATTCTGCATTTGTTAGAGTAAGTTTTAAGCTCTTAAGACCTTTAGACAATGTACAAAAGGTTGAAGCTTCTTTGAAAGCTTCAGAGTTCGAAATTTTAGACTTAAAATAGGTAAACAGACAGAGAAACATCTCTGATCAAATTAAACAAGTTCTAAGGGTTATAACAGATTCATCTGGGCAAGATTCAAGTTCAAATTTCAACAAAATGGCATTGCTGTTGGTTTGGGTTCGAAAGTAACCCAAATTGACAGGATTCAAATTCTCACTAAATAACTCATCTAAGCTCACTTTATTCTCTCTCAAACCATTCAACAAATTCTCAGAAATAGTTTACACTCCTTAATACCTCAATTCGAGCTTAGAACTCCATTATCAGACTCAGTTTGACTGTGAAGGTACAAAAGTTTGACTTTCTATTCAAAGCCTTCTCCGAAGAAATGAAAGCCTCAATTAGAGTCTTCTCAACCTCAAAAACTTATTCAAATCTTCAAATAGGTGTTCTGACCCTAATTCCTAGGGTTACAAGTTCGCCCCCTGAACTTGAAAAGGTGTGTGTTCGACAGAGCCAATGGAAGGTTGTTACAGCATTCCAAGAGTTTATCCTAAATTACTTCAATGCTTCTTAAATCTCTTTATCAGACTTCTCCAACTTTGCCGGAGTTGGGGAAGATGAAGTTCAATCTTTGCACTGAAGCTTCTAAGTTCCTTCAATGCTTCTTAAATCTCTTTATCCGACTTCTCCAACTTTGTCGGAGTTGGGGAAGATGAGTTCAATCTTTGGCTCCAGACACTAAATCTTCAAACAAATAACCTCAAGACAATCAGTGATCCACATTTTATCATTCTGGAGCTTCATAACAAGTTTCACAGGCTGAAGCACAGTTTTGGCTCGCCATAGCTCGCCGGAGCTCCGGTGAGTTCAGAAAAAGGCAAATTATGTACAGATTGTTAAAACTTGCCATTTTTTATTTGGAAAGGACTCTAAGGTTGCAAGGAACCTCAGAATCACATTTAGTTCCCATTTTGTTCATTAGAGTTTAGATGTGACAGTGAATTCATTCTTTAAAAATCTAATTTGAAATAAGGTCAGGACTTGTTTAACCACTCAATTGAGAGGTTAAAACAAGTCAACAAGTAATAGTAGTCATAATTATATAGTTAATTAATAGTTTGAACTGCTCCTGAGCCGCCATGGACAGCGAACTCAGGAGCTTAATTTTATTTGGATGTGTAATTTTTATGTGGTATTAATATGTATTATAGTGTCGATTAGGGTTCATAAGTGGTGGATAGATGATGAAGAACCCATGAAGGTGGAATTAACTCGAGTACTGTCACCATGGACAGTGACAGTAGTTGGTGAAGGTGGAATGTGAATTAGGCGATTAGGTGATCATTTAAATGATTAAATGATTTAGAAGTGATTATGGAAGTTAAAGGAAGGTGGACAGTGATTTAAAAAGACAAGAATAAAGCTCTGGCGAGCTCAAGGAGCTCACCGGAGTCAGAGAAGATGAAACTAAAATCTGACATTAAATCTAATCTAACTACCTAAACTAACTAACTAAGCTAGCCTACTCCTGCTCCTACTCCTACTCCTAATCTACTATTACTTGGACGAAGGGGTCAATAGGGTTCCGCTGAAGTCTCATGGCGGACGATGAAATCAGAGGGTGGAAGAAAGATCTCCGATGGGTGGATTTGAGGTGGAGCAGAGGATTCCTTAGGTTGGTGCCTGTGTCAGAGACGTAGAAGACCATGGCGGATCTCCTTAGCTAATCAAGATGAATGGAGGAAGTTGGAAAGTGGAATGGGAAGTCGCCGGAGTCTTGGACGAAGAGCCTATTGGATCGGCTGTAGTGTTAGAAGAGGGAAGGGAGCCAACTTGAGTAAAATATGAGGGGTGAGGGGGTATTTATAGCAGTTGGCGGCGGAGAGAATGGCGAGGTCTGGCCGAAGAAGGAGCTTAACCTCCGTCATCGTCTCTGAGGATGATGAGGTTATCTCCCACTGAAAAATAGGCTTTCCGGTTAATCCAGACCGGTGTATGAAGTGGAGGTGGTGAGTGCAAGCTGCAAGAGCTTGGACAAAGAAGGTTGATGTCGGCAGGGCGGTAATCGCGCAGTGGCGTAACTCTCTGCCGCCAACTATTCATTCGGTTGAAGAAGAAGAAGAAGAACAAGATGAAGAGGGAGTTAAATGAAATAAAACTTAAGGACCTATGTGAGAAATAAGGACCCGACTGTAATGAGAAGTAGGGACTAAAATGCAAACTCAGGTTTTGAAAGTTTATTTTAATTTAAATCTTTTTCAACCTTTTATATATGTTAGTAAATAAGGTAAATATTATATTTTCACCTTGAATTTACATTTTTGACCTTTTTAGATTAATTTATTAGATTAAATAAAATCACTTAAGTTATTATATACTTAGGTATACATTAAGTTTTAAGTTACTTATCTTATTAATTAAGGGAATGATTAATAGGATTTCGAGTATAATTATTAACTAAATTGTTAATAATGTTAATTGAATGATAAAATGTCATTTTTAACTTATCTTAAGATCCTTTACTAAATATCCCTTATTCTTTAATTAACCCTTATATGTTCATAACCTTAGCTAATTAACTAGGAAGACTAGTTAATTAGGGGTAATTAGAGATCATGATGAGTGTCTCATCAGGCATCATTAAAATGCTTCAGGGATTTAATCCCAAGACCACCGCTCTCTTTTGGATAGCAGATCTGATCGCATTTGAGAGGCTGTAAGAACCTGCCCTCATGTCTAGCTCCCTTCCAACAGAACCTCATCCTCATCACATCCAACCTTTTCCAAATGGAATTCGGTGCTTTAAATATGTAAAAGTAGAAAACAGGGATGGAGGTGACCAACGAGTTGAGCAAGACAAGTCTTCCACCTTTAGAAAGGAAACTGCTATGCTGAACATCTAGTTTCACAGAAATCTTGTCAAAAAGGAATTTCCAATCACTCTTCTTCATCCTGGAACACCTCAAAGGCAGCCCTAGATATCTGATAGGAAGACTGATGCGAGGAGTCATCAAAACAGCTGCTAAAGTATCTTACTCCTCCTCAAGCAAACTAAAGCAGACCAAACCAGACTTATCTGTATTCAACCTCAAGCCAGAAAGCTCACCAAAAATATTAACCATATGATGCAGAGCCAATGCTTCATCCATGGACCCTTCAACAAAAAAAATAGTATTATCTGTATACTGAAGAATGGGAGCCAGATTATTCCTGTAAGATAATGAATATCCTCTAACAAGCCCAGCTTCAGCAAGCTTACAAGCAAACCAAGCCAAGCTATCAACTGCCAAATTGAAGATCAGGGAAGCCATGGGACATCCTTGCCTGATACCACATTGGGGCTGAATCCATGCACCACAGGGTTTTCCATTTATTAGAGGGGTGAAGGAGGCAGTGGTAATACATCTCTTAACACAACAGATCCAAGTAGAAGGAAAGCCCCTTCTTTTGAGCACATCCCACAGATAAGGCCAACTGATGGAATCATAAGCTTTACGAAAGTCAACCTTCCAAAGGAAGGCCATGCATTTTCTCTTATGCCAGCCACAAATCATCTCTTGGGCCATGATAAATGATTCTTGTAGAGATCTGCCATGGAGGAATGCTGATTGAGCAGGATGGATCAGATCATGCAAGACGGGCCTCAATCTATTCGCCAGGACCTTGCCAATCACCAAGTATAAGGAGTTAGAGAGGGCAATAGGTCTAAACTCCTAAAAGGATTCAGCACTTGGGGTCTTTGGTAGAAGAAACAGATAAGATCTATTTATCCTTTCAAAGCCAAAATTTCCACTTTCAAACTCTCTAATCACATCCATAACCTCAGTGTCCACAATGTCCCACAATTCTTTGTAGAAGAAAACTTGGATTCCATCAGGACCAGGCGATCCTTCACAGTTGAGATCCTTAATGGCCTTCAGGACTTCAGCTTCAGATATGGGTTCAATCAGGCTGGACCCCTAAATCTCATTAATTTTGGGTAGATCACTAGCTTTCATCCTCCAACTACCCCTACCTGCAGCTCTTGAAGATTCCTTGAAATACCTGACAGCCTCAGCTCTAATATCAGATATGGAGGTAATTCTCTGCCCCTCTATAATAATTGAAGAGATCAGATTAGTTCTTCTCCTAGAACTGGCAGCTAGGTGAAAGAATTTAGTATTTGCATGCCCCTCACTTAGCCATAGCTACCCAGAACGCTCCCTCCAATCCATCTCCAGTTTCAGGTCTTCTTCAATCACCACCCCCTGCCATCTCTTTCTATCTGCAAGGTCCAGCTCAGACAGATGAGCCACAGCTTCCTTGGAATATAGTTCTTGAATCTTCAGCAAGGCCTCACGATGCTTCTAATGTTTGAGGATAGAGATAATATCTCCATATTCCTTTAGCATAACTTTCAAAGCCACAATCTTGGAAGCCAATCTGAAGGTAGCCATGCCTTCACCCTATTGTGACCTCCACCAGCTAGCAAACATGTCTCTGAAACCTGGTTCCCTTAGCCAAGACTTTCTAAATTTGAAGTAGGAACCAGCCACCACCTGTTCACCATTGTCCCACACCAAGGGCATATGGTTAGAGAATGGGTGTTCAAGACCACAAACAATGGACATCAGGAAGAGATTCATCAGCTTAGCATTGCCAAAAAATCTGTCAATCTTGGACATGAGCCCATTACCATTCCTCCAAGTGAATTCAACACCTGATAAAGGAAAATCACACATTCCCAAGACCTGGACAACCAATTGGAATCCAGTGGTAGAGCTGTCCACCACCCCATTAGGTCTGTCACTCCCCAATAAAGTACAATTGAAGTCCCCTCCAACAAGCCAAGCCCCCCCATCTACAAATTCTGCAGCCAGGTTCCAATCCTCCCACAGCTCATGCATCCTGCTAGGATCATTTGGACCATACACACCTGTCATAAAGAAGACATTATCCCCCTGGCCTCTTTTGAATCTGCAAGTCAGAAGGTGCCTAGCCATAGAAACCTCCTCCAAACACAGCAGCTGCTTCTTCCACCAGATGGCAATTCCCCCAGATCTTCCATTGGAATTGATCACCACATGGTCATTTACAAGACCTGCTCTCATCTCCACCCATGCCCTGTCAGACTCACAATCTATGTGTGTCGCTTGAAAGATGGCACAGTTAATTTCCCATTCTCGCAGATATCTAAGCAGAGACCCCCTCCTACTTCTAACGCGCAGCCCACGCACATTCCAGGTTAGGACCCTCATTTGGGAGTTAGGTCTGTCCCCTTCTTAGCTGTAGAAACTCTGCCAACCTTCATCACAACTGCAATGACTGATTCATCAACTCTTTGTGTAGGAGTGTGCCTTCTTAGCCTTAGATTTTAGGGAGGTTTCCCAATCCTAGCAGTAGGAGTCTTTGACTTCAAGTGCACGACATCAGCCATAGGAGAGCAATTCTGCAAGTCCAAGGAATTCATAGAGGAGTCCACCAGAACAGAATCAGCAGGATCACCAGAATGGGCTTTCAGGTCCTCAGCCACAGCTTCATTAATCACATTCACTTCCACCCCTTCTTCAGCCACCACTACAACTACCTCTTGGATCAGAGGTACTTCAGTCACATCCTCCATAGCTTCAGTCCTCATCTCCTCAACTCCTAAGCTCCCTACCCCATCTACCAATTCCCTACCTTTAGTGCATTCTACCACCACCTCCTCAACTTGTGTTTTTATTTAAACTCATATCTATGTGATTTTTCGACACAATTTCTTGAGGAAATCATTTGTGAACAATAATTTTTAATTATCTCAAGTTTGTAATAGCCATTGCCACTCTATGGACATGACCTGCTCTTCTCGAGTGGTTAATTTTTATTATTTTGATTTGCGATTTTCCACCATTTGATACAAAAAAGACGCATCATTTTATGTGCGAAACTTAATTGAAAGCGAAAATCGACTTATCAAATGGCGTCGTTGCTGGGGAGGCAACGAACCTATTAGACTCGCATTTGTTTAATTATTTGTTCACATTTTATTTGAGGCATATTTCAATTCAATTATCTGTTTGGTGTGAGGTACGCATATTTGGAGACATCTTGTCACACTAGCCTCAAAGATCAAGCAATCCTTGACATCGTCGGTGGAGTTGCAACACTGGGAGAAGGAGCATCATGCCCACCTCAGTAATGCCTTGGTGGACCTTGTTTCCACCACTGGAGGAGATATCAGGAGGACCATATGTTCATCTCACCCATTTAGTTGTAGATAGCTTTTACTTTTCTTTCTTCTCTTTATTTTAGTACATTCATTTGGAAAGCCCTTGTTCTAGGATACATTTTTAGGAGTTTGTTCCTCGATTTTCTTTAGGCCAGTGTTGGGTAATATTTTTTGGTAGCCTGTTCCCTTTTCTTTAGATCTAGGCTTTTATTTTATTTTGTGGTTGTTTATCCTTTTCTTTGTTTGTGCATATGTAGATATATATATATGGTACGAGATACCTGGTAGAAGCTGCCTGCCCCTAGGACGACCATTTAGGTGTGACTGAGCAGATCTAGACTTGATTTTCTGCATTGTGTGCATTCTTGCATCGTTGATTGCAGGAGGCAAGGTACGTTTTGTGGACTTTGCATCCATATTTGTTCACGCATTGCTTGTGGACCTTAATTTCAAAGACCACCAAGTTTGATTTGAATAGATCTAACAAGTGGTCATATTTAATTTTTTGAAAAAGGACTAATTAAAAGGACATTTAAAAACCAAGGACCTGAATTTCAAACTTGGCATGCAATTCAAAATATTTTACGATGTATGCACAGTTATATCTTTTGCACCATGGCACACGTTTAGGCACTCCTTAGGTTTCAAACCGCTAGGACTAGAGCCTCCTATTACTGGGGTCTAAAGTGACCTGAACTTTAGTTTAGAGGTGAAGTTGCCTCGAAACATTGTGGATTGATGGCAGTTAAGAAGCACCGCGAAAGCAATGGTTTAAAGGAAGGGCTTGACCCTACTTGCATCCCTCTTTGTCAAGTTTGGTGGTGACTAAACTTTTTGGGTTTTAGGGAGGATCCCCTAAGTCCTAGCTAGGTCTTCTTAGTCATATCGTAGGTCAACAAGTAGGCACATAACTCTTTAGATAACTTGATTTGTCACCTACAAGTTTACTTAAATCTCAAATGCCTAACTGATTAAAGACCTAAAAAGTCCTTTGATTTGTGTTTGCTTGGCAAATCTGATTATGGTGTGAGTTAGAATGGACCATAGCCTTACCCCATTCTACAATCTTTGATCCCATATGCCAAGATGGTCCGTTATTTAATGGACAAAATGATAACCAATGGCATCCTTTTTACTCCTATTGTAGGAGTATTGGCATGGTTAAGCCCCAAATCAGTGAGCAGAACCTAGGAGCAGGATTTGCCTCGCCCAATATTCCACAGACCATACAAATACCCAGCCCACCCTTCCTGAATGATTATAATGGTTGGACAGAAACTACTAGGAACTATAAGTTTGAGCCTGACTTCTCTCCTGATAGTAATGATGACCTTTCCTCTTTGAAGATGGAAATATAGAAAATGCAAGATGAAATGATTAAATTATTAAGAGAATCTTCGAGAGCAAGACAACAAGAAAAAGAAGCCATTAGCCACCCAATCTACCCCATTGAGGATGATATGCACCCCTCTATGCTAGAAGCATCTCCCATGGGAGAGCCACACCCAAAGCTGGGGAATTATGGGGATTATGTAAGGGAAAATAGCTACTTTTCAAGGATTGATTTTGAAACCTCCCTGCCAGATGATACTTCCTTAAGAGGTGTACACCTTAAGTGGGAGGAGAATATGTATGAAAGTTGCTATACATTGGATGAAGAAAGGTGGCAACCTGAGGAAGATGATGATCAGGTTGAGTATCCACCTAAATTATATTGGAGTAAAAGAAGGGAATGATGGTACCCTTGGAAGACCTTGACCTAGATGATAGTATTTTTGTGACATTTGATGAAGTGGGTCGAAGTCAAGTTGTTAATCCCACCCTCCCTTCTGATCATGAGATGGAACTCAAGCCCGCCCTTAGGGAGCCTAACCCTAAAGAAATTCACCTATCTGAGGAGTCCGATGTTACCAGTGTAAACCATTTACCTCAGATAGATTACCCTAAGGGATGTTCTAAGATTTTAGATGATTCTAAACCTTGGGTATATGATGAATCGTATGATGAGGAGAGGGATGAATTCTATGAGGAACCAACATTCAAGATTTGGAGTGACACTAAGGGTGATTATGTCTTATTTGATGAATTAGCCCCCGAGGATGTCATAAATTTGACCAAATTAGGTTTCCTTAGAACATCTATTTATGATATCTCAACTCATGATGAAATAATGGAAAATTTGGAAGCAACTTCTGAGATTAATGTGGATTCACATATAGACTCCAAGGAGGATTTGAGTAAAGAACAAGAATCCGCAGATGACATTGATAGGATAATCCCTAGATCTGTTGCTTCCAACCTACCTTCATTTGATTTGGAGTCACCATCTTATTTGCCTATGTCTGAAGGTGAAATTTTGACTCCATACCTTGAAATGATCACTAATGAAGAGTAGGTAGATACTTGTGATATTCCCAGAGATGCTAGGGACACGATTGAAGAATTGGAAAGGTTGTTAGGAATGGACAATGAGCCGACTGGACCTACCTTAGATATTATGGCCATCCTGCATCCTCGAACTTAGACACCCTAGACAATCCTTGGCTTAAAGGTATGCCCACTACTATTTTGACTAGGGGTCTTAACAGACCAATATTTCCTATAATGGAGTACCAGGTATGGATTGATGTTTTCTATGGTCAGTCCATCACCCTAGGGGTATATCTTTACACTATTCCTTCCCCATTTCTTTTGGAGGATCCTTGTCATCCTCCTCCTACCCTTTTAGAGGCTTCTATTCCAATATATCCTTTAAAACTGCCTCTTGTGACTTGGGACGATTTCATTCCCATCCTGGTTGAGCAAGCATTTGACATCGGGATTCATCATCAGCTCGCCAACATCCTAAGTTACCTATTTTCTAGGCCAGCATTACTTTGCTCATTGTTAGGGCCTATTTCCTTGGTTTTGCAACCTGACTGGTAGGTTCTTTGGCTACTTGGCTACCAACAAAATAACGACAACCCATCTCTGACCCAGGTAATATCCTTTGGGGACATTGTAGGTTTTAGGCATTGGGGGGTGTGCTTGGGGATATACACAGCATTTATACATAGTGCATTCCTGCATTTAGTGAAAGCATTCTGCATTGGATACATTTGAATTGAAAAAAAAAGAAAAAGAAAGGCATTTTGCATTATTGAGCTTAATTTGCTAGCCCTGCATTCTTAGGCACTTAGGCATAAGACCATAACTTTAGGTTAGACTAAGTTGACTATAGGTGTCTGAATTTAGAAGCTAAGTTGAGCTACTAGCTTTACACCCTTAGGGTTGTTTGTGGACTTAGAAACTTAGGTAGTAGTTAAGTTGCAAACCATTGCTCAAGAGGAAGGAAAGCTAGGGATTGAGTTAAAGGCTGGGTAGTACTTGGCATCTTTTTCTACCTTTTGATTTACGGGTCCTTGTAACCTAAGCATCCACATTTCACACACACTTGGTCTTGTGTAAATAGTGATCACCCAAATTCATTTCTTAAAGAAAAGTCGGTTCTCTTAGTGTTGACTTAGGAGAAGCTTGAAAACACAATTTGATTGGAAGAGTTCCTACCGCAGGAGAGGTGGAGTACATACTCACCTTGAGGATGCGATGATAACATGTCACCTCCTTGGTGCTTGTCTCTTAGGATATCCATCCTACTGGGGGCATGTAAGCACATTATGCGATTAAGGTACCATGGGCGGCCCTTTCTTGAAGTGTCGAATGCCACAGGCCTGAATTCGCTTAAGAAATCCATGGGCGATACTATCTCGAAGTGTCAATTGCCAGGAGTTCTTGGGGTTGCTATGGGAGTTGCTATCTCAAAGCATCAAAAGCCAGGCACCCTTTGAGGTTCGGTGACGGGAATAATGAATTCGACACAGACTGTGTTGATGGCTGATCCAAGGTTAGACTTAGAGGAATCAAACAAAAATATATATATATATACTCGCCTTCTAGGTTGGCAATCATACCAACCACAAATAACTCAGACTAATGCACATCCGCGGATGCTTTAATCTCTGAGACAAATAAACCCTAGGGTAGAGTTACAAATCAGGGAAACTTGTGCCTGCAACTCATCTTTAGCTGACCTAGTCTGCAACTTAGCTACTACTTGGGAACCTTAGGTCTAAAGTCTGAACTTAACATATTTCTAAAGGAAGACCGGTTGGGTTGGCTTGTCTACTTAGAGTGCTAGGTTATTGCTTGGATTTGCTAGGGACTAGCAAAAATTAGGCATAGGGGCATTTGATAAGCGCATATTTGTGAGCTAATTAAATGTCTAGATGCCTAAAAATTAAGGTAACACATCCATTTATTTATCACACATTAGAATGTAAATAGATTAATTACTATTTTTGACTTAATTACATAATTCATGCATTGCATTCATAATTAAAAGCATTTGGAATTGACTTAGAATGGCATGTAATTAGGCATTACATGCATTATTTTAATTAACATAGAACATAAGGATTTGTCCATAAATAAGCCTAATATTTTATTTTATTAATCTTTTCCTTCTTCCGCAAGTAACCACTCCACTTCCTCCTCCTATGCCCATTCAATATTCACAGCTATCAGCATTCACTCGACGGAAAGATTGGATCTCCCCCCACCTGTTTGGATTTCAAATCCTTGTAGACACATCTACAAAGGAGGAGGAACAATTGCCATTCACCATAGGCCACCACCGCATACCATCACCATGCAGAGCATCAATCTCCTACCAACTTCACCACAGTGGGCCTCCACCGCGACAAGAACTTTTCTACTGTGGGAGTGCGGGGTGACAGCTCGCATTGCCATCCACTGAGTCTCACAATCCATCACCATGCTTCTTCTTCACCTGCTCCATACAGTCCCTCACACACTCAACCAACCCATTACCACCACTTGCAGCATACCACGCCCACGGCTTGCAACCACCCAGGTCGTCGCTACACACACGCTACGCCTCTCTGCGTGCATAGTAGCAGCGAGCAGGCCGATCAACCCCCTAGCATGCACCTCCTCACTGCTCACCCTTGCCTCCAGCCAAGGTGCAGTCAGCAGCCATTTCATCGCACCTCTCCAGTAGCCACATGCATTTAGCAGCTCCAACACCTCCAACAAGCCACCGGGCACCCACTCCAACCTCCTCTCTGACTAGCCACGACATCCCCACCGCCAACACCAAAAGATGCAGCCCTATAGCAGCTACCTCCGACGAGAAGCTCCACCTCGACCTGCACCTCCACCGTGCGTGGAGGAGCTCAAAGAAAACTCCCCTATTTTTGTACAGTAACTCCTTTACTAGTTTTTAAGACTCATGCCATTGTGAACTTTCATTTTTTCCATTTCATTATCATGGTGAATTTATGAGAACCTCCTTCATTGTTTAGCTTATTAAGCAAATCAATTTCTTAACCCTAATCTAAGTGGATTTGCATTCAAATCTCGGAGGACTCTTGCTATAGGAGAAGCTTAATTGGTATTTACATTTAAGTGCCATTGTGAGGATTTTATTCTTATTATATTATGGTACACATTACATTGAACCCCCTCCTATTTGTCTTAAATGCAATTTCAACTTGTGCTTTTATTTAAACTCATATCTACGTGATTTTTCGATACAATTTCTTGAGGAAATCATTTGTGAACAATAATTTTTAATTATCGCAAGTTTGTAATAGCCATTGCCTTCCTATGGACACGACCCACTCTTCTCGAGTGGTTAATTTTTATTATTTTGATTTGCAATTTTCCACCACTTGATACTAAAACGATGCATCATTTTATGTGCAAAACTTAATTGAAAGCAAAAATTGACTTATCAATCCTCCGATCACTCACCAGTGACTTGGAGATGAAGACCACGGCAATACAAGAATCAAAGGATCTATCTACTTTGAAACTAGGTGATCTCGTTGGAAGTTTGATGGCTTATGAGGTCCAGCTTCAACACATGAAGGAGCATGAGAATGAAGGAGCGAAGAAGACTATGGCACCTGAAGCCAATGATCAGTTTGAAGATTGATCAAACGAATAAGAAGGAGAAGACATAGCCCTTCTATGAAGGAAATTCAGGAAGTTCCTCAAAAATAGGAGTTGGAGAAAGAAGAAAGAAGAATCTAGGGCAGATACCATCATTTGCTACAACTGCAAACAGAAGGGACACATCAAAAAGGATTACCCATTTCTCAAGAAGGAATTAGAGAAGAAGAAATTCCCAAGAAGGGATGGGAAGAAGAAGGCTCTTCAAGCCACCTGGGATAAGTCAGACTCAAGCTTAGAGGAAGAAGAGACCTTTGGGAAAGAAGCTCTTCTAGGACTCATGGCCTTAGAAGAGGAGCTAACAACTTTCTCACAAGATGAATTATTAGAAGCTTCCTTTAAAATGCATGACATAGCTAAATCACTAAAAATGGAAAATAAAAGCTTTGTAAAAGCCTTAAGAGAAGAGAAAGCACAAAAAGATACACTTGCCCTACAAAATAAGGAGTTATCTATTGAAATTACTTCATTAAGATCACAGATAGATAACCTAAAAATAGATATCAACAAACTAAAATAGAACTCTGCTATTCTTTTAAATGATTTAGTTGAATGCACTAAAGGTAGTCAAAATTTGCATAAACTCTTAGGAACACAACCCAGAGCACCACAAAATTTGGGTTAGGATACATACCTAAATATGATCATGAAGAATCTAGTTCTAGTCAATGGAAAGAGAAAGGTAGCTTGCCCAAACAGCCAGCACCAGCTAATCACCGGGGACCCAAGCAAAAATGGGTACCAAAAGCACTATTGAAAACCTATTTTGTAGGCCAAGTAGATTATACGTGGTGGACATATCGAGAATCAATTGGAAACCTGAAGCTAATGTATAGATCCAACTATCCATGACTCACAAATGCAAACAAATGAAAGGACCGAGAAGAAAGAAGATGGATCATGGACAATGGGTGTTCCAAGCCCATGATAGGAGAGGAAGACCTATTCTTACAACTCCACTGCTAGCAAGGAAGGTGGTACTGTCACGTTTGGGAACAACCACAAGGGTTGTATTATTTGATACTGGACAAGTTGGTAGCTCCTCTACTTCTTTTGATAATGTGCATCTAGTTATTTGATTAAAACATAATCTTCTTAGTGTAAGTCAAATATGTGATAAAGGATACAAATTACCTTCACTTCAAATGATTTTAAAATACGAGATAACAAAACCAAACAATTTCTTCTAAAAGGAAAAAGAGATAAAGATATTTATAGTCAACTTTGACAAATGTGACAACTTTGAATGTCCTATTGCATCTAACAAAGAGGTGATACTTTGGCACAAATGGTTAGGTCATGTTCACATGAAGAACATCAGTATACTTGTGAAACATGAGCTTGTCAAAGGCCTACCAAAGATCAACTTCAAGAAAAGAAAAGTTTGTGATTCTTTGTCAAGTTGGTAAACAAACCAAAAATCTCTTTAAACCAAAAAGGATGGTTACCACCTCTTGATCCCTGGAGTTACTTCACATAGACTTGTTAGGACCAACCAAATTCGAAAGCTTAAGCAGGTGCAGATATCATTTAGTCATAGTCAATGTTTTCTAGAATTTGCTTGGATATCTTTCTAGAAAAATAATGATCTGACTATTGATGTTTTTAGTAAACTAGTAAGAAGAGTATAGAATGAGAAAGGATCTGGAGTCGTTACGAGTAGAAGTGATCACGGTGGAGAATTTAAGAATCAATCTTTTTTAATTTTTGAGATCAATATGGGATAAAACATAAGTTTGCTTTTCCTAAAGCCTCACCTCAAAATGGAGTAGTCAAAAGAAAAAATAGGACCTTGCAAGAGTGTGCCTGCATGATGCTGTGCGAGTCAAAGTTGCCTTGATATTTTTGGGCTAAGGCTGTAAACACTACTTACTATATCAAGAATAGATCCCTGGTTAGACCAATCCTAAATAAAACACCCTTTGAACTCTATCAGGGAAGAACACCTAGATTTTGCTATTTCAAGATATTTGGGTGTAGATGTTCTATACTTAACACCAAGGATAATCTTGATAAATTTGATGCTAGGAGCTTAGAAGGAATTATCTTAGGTTATTAGACCAGAAGTAAAGCCTATAGAGTAATTCAACAAGAAGAATTCTGTCGTTGAGGAAACTATGCATGTATCATTCAATGAGACCCTAATACAACCTTAATCTTCTTTAAATGATGATGATGACCAAGTAGGAGATCCTTCAAACATTCCAAAGGAAAACATTTTCGATGAATTACCAAAAGATATATCTTACATGAAGGATCATCCAAAAGAATTGGTAATAGGAGAATTATCCAAAGGAATTCAAACCAGATCTTTCGTAAACACCATAGCTTTCATAGCTTTTGTTTCTCAATTAAAACGTAAAAATGTTAAGGATGTCTTTTTTCATTATTATTGGATTATTGCAATGGAAGATGAATTGAACCAATTTAAAAGAAATCAAGTATGAGAACTTGTTCCAAACCCTAATTTTCAGACCATCATAGGAACCAAATGGGTCTTTAGGAGTAAACTGAATGAAATAGGAGTAGTTAGGAACAAAGCTAGACTTGTGGCCGAAGGGTATAACCAAGAAGAAGAAATATATTTTGATGAAACATATGCACCTATACCTCGCCTAGAATCCATTAGAATCTTGTAAGCCTTTCCCACCCACATGGTTTTTACACTCTTTTAGATGGATGACAAAAGTGCTTTTCTAAATGGGCTTATCAAGGAGGGAGTATGTTAAACAATCTCCAGGTTTTGAAGACACAAACCATCCAAAATACGTATATGAACTCAACAAAGCATTATATGGTCTAAAACAAGCTCCACATGCTTCGTATGGCAGATTAAAAAGTTACCAAATTGAAAATGATTTTAAAATTGGCAAAATAGATCCAACTCTATTCACAAAAAGAAAATAAAATGATCTATTATTAATACAAATTTATGCAGACGACATCATTTTCGGTGCTACTAATGATCTTTAATGTCAAAAATTCGCAAAGGTAATGCAGGATCAGTTTTAGATGAGTGTGATAGGAGAACTTCAAATTTTTCTCGGACATCAAATTGACCATGTATCCTCTGAAATATTCATATCTCAAACCAGCTACACCACAGAGATCTTGAAGAAATTCTCCATGGACATGGTGAAAGGAAAAGAAATGCCTATGGTAACTTCTAACAGCTTAAAACTATTGAGACATGTAAGTCTGTAGATCAGAAATTGTATAGAAGCATGATAGGTTCTTTATTATATTTAACTGCTAGTAGACCTAATATTCTATTTAGCACCTGCTTGTGAGCTCGTTTTCAAGTTGACCTTAACGAATTACACCTAAATGCAGCTAAAAGAATACTTAAATACCTAAACCACAAAGGAGATCTAGGACTTTTCTATCCAAAGTCAACCACATTGGATCTTTATTTATTTTGTCATGCTGATTATGCGGGTAGCATTACTGACCAAAAGAGTACTAGTGGAATGTGTCAATTTCTCGAAAATTCACTAGTCTTCTGGTTCTCTAGAAAACAACGCACTATTTCATTTTCAATAACAAAAGCCAAATATGTAGCTGCATCTTTAGCTTGTTCGCAGCTCTTGTGAATGAAATAGGCATTAGAAGATTGTCGCCTATCCTATAGAAATAACAAAATACTTTGTGACAACACTAGTGCCATCAATCTATCTAAAAACCCTGCTCAACATTTTAGGACTAAACACAGTGATGTTGGGCACCACTTCCTATGGGATTATGTCCTAAAAGGTGAAATAAACTTAGAATTTGTTAAAACTAAAGATCAGTTTTTTATGTGAGATAATCATATGTGTTTTTTATGTTAAAATTAACCCACTTCCTTCGGTTAATCACAAGTGATCTATGCCATAGAAGATTGGGTACTGATCATCATGTGTGTTTTTTATGTGAGATGAGCACTGATAATGTAAATTACCTCTTCTCCTCTTGCCTTGTTACTGATGTCATATGGAGAAAAATTTGTCAGGAGCCTTTACCAGACTGGAATTCTATGTGGCATGGGTTTGAGGTGAGAGGGAAACCACATGTCCACATGGCTGCTTCTCTATGGTGTGTTTGGATGGCAAGGAATGAGAGACTTTTTCAGGAGAGGCCAGTTTATTGTGAGAATATTGTAAGAGAGTGCTGGTCCCTCATATAGTCTTGGGGGTCCTTTTTGTAATCTCCTTTCTTTGCACATTATATACTACTCCGGACTACTATCGCAGGATGATAGCTCTCCTTTCTATTTCAAAAAAAAGAAAACTAAAGATCAGTTAGTTGTTATCTTTAGAGAACCTTTACCAAAAGATTGATTTAACCTTATCTGCCATGCACTAGGATTACATAGGTTGAAAGAGGTAATCTAATAATTTTAATTCCATTGTTTTCAACCTCTGGTCAAACAAAATTTTGAAATTGATCGACCAAATTGTTTGATCGATTAATATTCCTTGATTGATTGACCAAAATCTTTGGTGGCAATTTTCCCTCCAAACATTTGAAGTTTGACTGCTCAACTTTGTTATTTGATCGACCAATCTAGTTGAATAGGAAATTTCACTCCAAACCTTTGAACCTTGATCTACCAATAAGCTTAATTGATCTATTAGTTTCTACTTTGATCGACCAAAACATGGTTTTGATGGACCAAAACTAGGTGGATTTGTTTTTTGCATTTGCTATTCAAATTGCCTCTATTCTCATCCCTAATCACCTAAATCCGAACTAATCTACTCAATTAGATACCCTAAATGCATTTACCTTATTTGTCAACCCAACTTTATATAAAACACCATCGTTTTTACCACTTAACTTTCTACTTTCACTACACCTATATGCCACTTTGGTTCCACATCTCCTCTCTAGCCCCAACCAAAGCACAAACCCGACCCCACACCTCTCCTCCTCCAACCACTAAGGTCGATCAACGACCTACGACGCCACGGATCACCGCCGCTTGTAGCAAGACCGCATTGCGCCGCCCTCAACACCACGCTCGACCTTATCGTCGACACCGGCGGCTGACAACGCCATCGTCCTCGTCGCTAGTCGTACTCGACCTCACTGTACGTCCTCTTCACCACGCGACCTCCCTTCCGTGCATCCTCCCTCACTGGCCATGCTCACCGTCATCGACGACCACGATGACTCCCTTTGATCGACCTTTTGATCGATCATGGTAACGGTCGAAACTTATTTTAAGTCCATTCTTGTGTGGATTTTTCATAAGTTTAGATGTTATATGTGATGATCTTGTTGATCTTGTGATTACTTATACTATTTTGTAGTATTTGTGAGCGAATCAATCTGTGGATCTCTCATTTCTTTCACGTCAGAATGATTTTGGTTGACCAGTTAACCTGATTGATGGACCAAAGGTCATTTTCTAGAACCAAAGTCAAACCCCTTTTTGATCAACCAAAAATCCTTGTTTGATCTACCAATGTGATTTTTCAGAACTAAAATGGCTCCAAAACGCGCACGTGCCTCCTCTTCGGGTTCTCGTGATGACACTTTTGATTGGTTTTTCATTACTGAGCCACCCATGAGCATTTCACCATACTCGTCAGGCTTTCCTCCCACGTAGATCATCCTGTCGATTTCCCTTATTTTCAGTCTATCTTTTATGTAATTTACGAGAAATTTACATATCACCAGATTCCATATCTTTTTGAGTGAAATTTTTTTGTAGGTTCCAAGAATAACTGCATACCTAGTGTTGATCACATGGGTTGTCGCCTATTTTATGCCAATCTCAAGAATATAGGTGAGGGGTTCAACATTGAGCTTACCTCAAATGTTTATGGCATAGAGGTTTTGGTTAATGCAGATGTCATCGCTGAGATTCTTAGTTGTCCATTTGTTGGACCTACTTTTCTTGAGCTTCACCAACAGACACAGACGGAGTGTATTCGGGAGGCGTTGCTCACTCCCAATCATTATGACTTGGGTTGTCCTACAAAGTCACCTTATTTTCGTCGTCTTCCACGTTTTCTTACTAGAGTTTTTCTATGGAATTTCAAGTCTAAGTCTACATCCTTTGACAACAGCCATGGTATCATACTCATCACCTTCTACACATTTCTTAAGAACAAGCAGTTCAACTGAAACCACTTGATTCTTTATTTGATGAGCAAGCAACGCACCAGCTCCTTCTAGTTTGGGACACTCCTCTCTCACATCTTCATTCATTTTAATGTCCCAATGGATATTAACCAAAAATAGTTTATTACAAGAGTCTCCATTTTTTATATGCTCACTTACACCAAGATGGAGCAAGCTTAGGGCACCTATGGTGAGGATGCAGACCAGCAGCAGCAACCTCAAGAGCTAAATAGACCCTCTTCTACAGTATCGTCTCCTTTCCCACAGTATGAGCATTTCATAGCAACCTGTTCACCTCCAGTGCATATAATCAACCAAAATAATTTTTGAACCTAGCTTAATTTGTAAATATTGCATTCATATCATGCATATCATGCATTACATCATTTTATATAGAATAAGATGAGATATCTCTCTATTTATTGTTTCTATTGCTATTTGCATGTAATAAAGTGATCCAGGATGCGAGATAGAGTGGAATAAGGTAATAAAGAGAGAAGTAAACTGATCTAGACAAGAGGTGTGAGGGGGATAGCCTTATCCCTACCCTTGGAAACCCAAAAGTACTTCCATTAGCACATCTTGGCCTTAGAACTTAAAGCATCGATAGCACTATCCATGTTTCTATCCACACTATCCCTATCCTTACCCTAAACCTTAGAAACCTTAGGAAACTAGTGCCTAAAACTTATTTAGGATGCCCAAGCACTTAGGAACCCAAACCATCCATAGAAAACCCAAAACTCACTTCCCAACACATTTCTAGACATCCGAATTTTGCAGAAATGCTTGCCAGAACCCAACTCCAACACTGACACAGAATTGGACATCCAATTTATTATTTAGAATTAGAACTTTGGACATTAAGATGTCTGATATGTTTCCTGGACATCAGTACTATTCTCTGGTTCCTGTTTTTGGTGCTAGAAGCCCTAGCTTGATTCTTTTTACCTAGAAACCCCACCAAACACCTTTGGAAATCTAATTAGAGACCTCCTAAGCCTATCCCACTACCCATACCCTCACTTATCCTATCCCTAACCCAATTGAGCAAGCCCATACCTGATTGAATGCATCTACAGTTGATTGGCTACACCTAAACCCAATTGGATCCACCCAGGATCAAATTTATTCATACTTATTAGGATTACTGATATAGACACATCTATTTAGGCTAAAATGCCAATTTATGCATGTTCCTAGGCTTAGATTTGCATTCCATATTACAAATATTGCATAGCATGCAACATTCTGCATTTAGAGTAGTTGCATATATTTTAGGTAAATTGGTTCCTTTTTGTTGTCAGGAGAAAAGGAGATTTATTTCAGAGCCTCGTATTGACAATCCGACCATACAAATTTGATCAGCATGATGATCGAAGTCCAATGCCTCTGAAATCACCTTGATCTGAGCATCGTAGCACCATATGCAGTCCGAGGAAGATCAATGACCAAGGGACTAGGTGACATAATTTGGACCTTCAAATGACAAATTTGACCACGCGAATGGATTCAGGTCGATGATCGCAGCCCAACGGTGTGAAAATCGACTCAATCTGACCTTTGTAGCAGCCCCTACAACAAAAAGAAGATGAACAACCTAGATTGCACCACGTGGCACAACCCATGCCACCCATGCGCATGCACATGCCATCATACACGCATGCGCAGAGGCAAGCACATGCAGCGGCTACGCACGCGTAGCACACGCGAATGCACGCGACACGGGCATTCGGAGTGCGTGCCAGTGCAACGGTGGGTAGGTGTGTGGGCTATCTTCAGCGACATTTGCGATGGATTTTCAGTGATGTTTATGACCATCACTAAATATCCTGTATACGAATTTGATTCTTTCCTCCACTATAAAAGGACCCCTACCCCTCCCATTTTTTTTCATCTCTTATTTTCTTTCTCTCACCACCTCCAAGGCTCTAGAGAGAGCTTGTCCCAAGCCCGGGATGCTCCTCTAGAGTAGAAAACCAAATATTTTTCCTACCTCTCATCCCCATTCGTGAAGCATCCCATCGTCGTCTTCTCATCGCCCTTTGGGAAGACGATCCTCGCCGCGAAACCATCCTGCCCTGCCCTCCATCCTCCAACTCTGTCCCCATTCGTCCCTCTCTTCACCACCTTCCTCCAGGCGACGTCAGAGTGAGTCGTCCTCCAAGCAACTGTCGAGGGGGATTTCTCTCACCTCATTCTATCTTTTTACACTTTCATAGTGTAGATTTTACGCTTTTGTAGTGTAACAAACATTTGTTTATAAATAGATGATTGTTTCTCTCTCTATCTCCCTCTCTCTCTAATATTGTTGCAAGTAGATTAGCTAGAAGGCATCAACTTGATCTCTTGCTTGCTAAAAATACCAAAAAATTAGAGAAGATAAAAATGGCCAAAAAATAAAAAAAAGGGAAATGTGGATTTTCAAACCCAAATGTTCGCCTCCCTGTGTTCGACCCGGGACTCACATTTCGAGTTTCAGTTATAAAATTTATCTGATAGACGTCTTTTGTGAGCTATGACAATGGGTCCTCCAAACCCCTAATTTTAATTCGCGAAACATGCTTGCATCAATTACCTTAGCATAATCACACACACACATCCAATTAGACTTGACCTTGACCCAATTAGGTTCACTTCTATCCAATTAGACTTTCCGAAGCCTAATTAGGTCAATACCCACCTAATCTTGGTTGACCTAAGCTAGATTTACCAAAACACAAATCCACACACACTCAACTTCACATACACACACTTCTTCGACCTTAGTCTAGAAAACACCTAAATATAGCATATTCTAGGAACACCTATTCTTAGCCATCTTAATCTTAGTAAACCCAACCTAAGCAACTGCTACTAAAACCCCTTGGACGACCACCTTAGGTTAATTAAATCAATTATCCTCCATTCCACTCTTGCGACCACCAACACCTTCCCTTCCACCCTCCCAAGGCCGTCCACTCTCCTCCTCCATGGATGTCTAGAAGAAGCTCCAAGTTGCTCCTCCATGGACGACTAAGTAAAGCTCCAAGGTGTTCTCCTCCAAGGCTTCAAGGTTGGCTAGAAGAGAAAGGGTCCACCACCCTCTTCTCTCTTATTGGAAGATGAGCCCACACCCTTCCTCTGTTTCTCCTCTTGGATGACCAAGAAGGCTCCTTCATAGCCTCTCTTGGATGATCCTATCAATCTCTTAGTTTAGTTCTTTTTATGTATTCTTTTGCAGTTCATATGATTATTCAATGCATGCTTAGTTTTCTTTGAATAATTAGTGACATGCTTCTATCTATCGTTGTGAATACATGCCCATTAGTTAGGTTAAGAGTAGGTTTTTGCTAGCATAATTAGATCTAGGTTTCATTGTGCTTTTCAGAACAAAAATAAAAAACACAAAAACTTTACAAAATACAAAAAAGACCAAAATAATTAGGTTAGGTTAGATTTAGGTTAGAAAAGTGGATCCAAATCTAAAATTCATTTCTCATGCCTCCCAGAGATGAACATCTAGGACTCATGTTATAAAAGAATAAAAATCAATGCAAGTTTCATAAAACAAATATTTTTAATCACAGGTTTAGTGCTGCTATACTGTAATTCCAATGTATTCCAAAACACGTTCCAAAACACTTTGTCAAATGGCACCATTGCCGAGGAGGCAACGGATGAGTTTTTAGATTTGGATTTGCCTAACACCTTTGCATTTGTTTGATTGTAGGTCATGATGAGGATTTGCACACACATCAACCCGTGGTAAAGATCACAGGTATTATTCTTGATCCTTTATTTTGTTGATTTCTTATGCTTGAAAAAAAAGACAAAAATTTATATATATATACAATTCAAATTCAAAATTTTGGATTTGAATTAAAAAAAAAAAATTCCCTGTTTGATGTACATTTCACTTGGAAACTACCTAAAATACACCAACTCCATATTTAGAAACTTGGCTTGAAATTGATTTCTATTTTCAAAAATTAATTACCATGAAATTAGGAATTAAAAAATCTTGATATTCAGATTGATATTAGGGCTTCAAACCAACTTTCCAACACTATATTTCATTTGGAAAAATTCTCAATGTACAAATTTTAAAAACTTGTAGAGTGGGAGGGGGTCAGAACATTCCATACATTGATTTTATCTAACTTTAAACATTAATTACGACCTCTATATAAATCAGATTGATTTGAAATTTCTAGGGTTAGAAAGTCACTGAACCCTAGTTTTTTGAATAAGTTTTCAAGAATTTTTGGATTCTTTTTGACACTGTTTCAAGCTGAATTACTTGCAACGTGTCCATTTGGCCTGTTTGACCCCTGACACTAAAAAATTCACCAAAAATTGTATGAAATAGTAAAATATCCAAAAAATATTCCCTGAAAGTGCTATTGATAATTGAAGGTCTTTGTCAAATTTCATTATATTTGGCTCCATTTAGTGATCTGGGGAGTTAATTCAATCCAGAACAAGGTTTGACTGCAAGTTTTTAGAAGTGCATAAACCCGAGGACATAAAACATTAGGGTTTAATTCTTCTCTAGAGACCTAAAATGACTTGACCCAACTTTAGTTGCCTAGTATGTGAGGGTGATTTTTTGATTGAACCCCTCACCTACTTGAATTAAACTGATTTACATTTCAAGTTAGGTAACCACTTAGCTCTATTTTACTTAGTGGTCGTGCGTTAGGACCATTATTTTCTCTAATTGGGTTGCACCACTTCTACCTTATTGGACTTAAAATCATCATATATACCTATCTGATATTAAGGTTTCCACATTAAGGTAGAGCACATTTGCATTCCATACATAAAGGAAATTCATAAAACAAATTGGGACTTGCAAAACCTATTATGTGCATCACTACAACCTTGTTGAATTGACTTAAACAAGAAAACCCTAAAAGAAATTAATACAAGCACTTGAACAATAAAAGTCACTACACCAATTAAAGCTTGTATTGCAAACTTTTTGTCTATGCACTTCTCACTAGTAAATCTAATTTTAAGGGCAACACCCCCATAATGTACAATCACATTCCCAGAGCACCTCAAGCCCAAGCCTAAAACTAAGTAAACATGCCCTAGGCAGGATTAACTTAGTTGGTAACCGAAGTTTAATTGGGTGAAAATCAAGGCCTTGTCTATTTGGACCAACTGGTGAGAAGAAAGGTCGGTGCGGTAACTACATTAAACTCTAATGGTGTCTCGCTGTGTGGGGTGTCCTAGGGGGTCCCACACTTTTGGCCAGCCAAGTAATTCAAGGGTTGGTTTAACCCAACTCCATTTTAGGGTGCCAGGTTTAGGTCCATTTAGGTTATATAGTTTAGAGCTAGCTTGTTTGCTTGATTTGGGGATTTCTCTCATGTTTCTTCCTAGGCCTTTACCTTATTTTCGCCAGCCCCTTGTAGCTGGTTGTGTCTTCCTAAGGAAGACCCTCTCTTATCTCTATTCTTTTTTTTTCTCAAATATCCGTGAACCCGTATCATACTTTTGACCCTTAGGGTCCTCCATCTCCCAACCCAACCATGATTTTGACTCCTCCTGGTTGGGAGACTCATCCTCAGCAGCGAGGATATGATTGTTCACATACTCCTTATCCCCCAGCTTTTTTAGAACCTGAATCTCATGGATCTGACCCTTATCTCGATCTGAACCGATTGATGGCCATAGTTGCTCAATTCTGGGAGTATAGCAAGGATTATAAGGATCAATGTGCCAAGCTCCTGAAGCAAATTAAACAAAACCAAGCACAATCTCAATCATATCACTATTCCCAAGAACAAGAGACCTGGAATACCCAGCCTAGTGGATCAGGTGACCCATATTTTGGATCCAATGGCTACTCTACTAACTCTTGCCACGTGGGGGAGGTACCCTGGACTCAACCAACCTAGAAGGCACCTTTGGACCTACTTCATGATTTGGGTAGATCACTTGGGGAATGTACCATTTATGATACAGCTGTACTTGATGATATATCACATAAGAATTGGAATAATGGATCACAAGTACAGGACCACACATCAGGTTCTCAATCATCTCCCTCTATAGTCAGCCCCACTCAGGGTGATACACACTTTGATTCATATCCTGATTCGTATAACTCAGAGTGGAGAGACAATCACGATCTTCATGGCCTCCATAGAGAAAAAATCAAACTCAAGATCAATCTACTCCAACCCAACTCACAACCACCCTTGAGGATATCATGAACTTTTTGTTGGACTTGGACAAGAAAAATGAAGAAAGGCTGACTAAGTTGAAAAATCAATTGAAATCTCAAGGGGATCAAATCAAGACACTTCAAGAATCATTCTATCCTCGAATGCACACTCCTCTTCATCCTTATTCTCCAGCTATTTTTCCGACTCTTCCTCCAATTTATCACATGTGCCATTGTGCAGGTGCCAATTCTTTGGCCTCTAAAAGAAAGAGAAAAGATAGGAGCCCACCCAAATGATCTGATTCGAGCACAACCAAAAATCTTAGGACCAAACCTACATCTAGCTCTGACTCAGACTCTAGTGACAAAAAGAAGAAAAAGGCTCCTGAGGTTGATTTGACCTATTTACCCTTTCCTGGGCCCTTAAAGAAGGAATCTCAAGAAAAGAAAAAGAACTGCTCACCTAAAGAGGTGCTTTTATCTGCTAACATAAGTGCATTCGTTTCTGGCACTCTACCACCCAAAAGGACCAACCCTGGAAAATAGTTCATATCTTGTGCCATCAAGGGATTCACCTTTAATAGAGCCCTTTTAGATCTAGGGTCTTCCATCAGCTTGGTCCCTACCACCCTTGTTGATTGCACTAGACTTGGAGATCTGCATCACACACCTGTCACCAATAGAATGACTGATGGCTCCAACACACCTAAGGGGGTAGTTCTTGATGTGATCATTAAAGTGCATGGTCTTAGCTTTCCAGTTGATTTTATTATTTTGGACATGCATAAACCAGAGAAACTGAGTGATTCACCCATTATTCTAGGTTGCCCTTTCTTGGCTACGACCAATGCACGGATTGACTGTTACTCAGGATGTATGGAAATGAATAGCGACAATGAGAAGATTCACTTTGGTATTTATGCAATTGCTAAGAAAACAAAGTCAGGGTTTTTTTTGGATGATATAGAAAGTGATTCGAAGGGTAATTCAGAAGAAACCATGGCAATTGACACCTGAGTAGGACCACATGACTCAAACCAAGAATCTACTAAAGCATAAGAGTCACCCTCAATACAGGATGAAATCTTTGATATCATGGTTGACTATCTTGATCGACCTAGTCCAATTCAAACCCCTGCCCCTTGCAATGAATCCCAGATTACTCGATTGATCAAAATGGTTCATGAAATAAAAGAAGCCAGTGCTAGAGAATATGTTGATATAGGAAAAGAGCTTCATAGAATCCGGGATGAGCAACAAAAATCAGAAATGTTTGAGTTTGGATGGGTGTGCCACAACAAATTTGTGATTCTGAGGTGGTCATTGAGGATTTTGTAGATCAGACACCCAAGGTGGGTGATATTGATGTTCCTATTGAAGTTGTGGAAGGAGATTCTTGAGGATCTTGATCTTGATTTAGGGTCTGAATATCAATCATTTCATTTTGAGGAACCAAGCATTAATGAGTTTCAATATGATTTTGTTGCATTTGAGGATACCCATTTGGACGTTGATGAATTGATTCAAATGATGACATACAAGGAGAAACAAAATAAAAAAGACTTTAACGACTCCTTAATCAATGATTTAGCCCAGTCCACCTTCATGGAGGGACTCACTACCGAATCTAATGTCGAATTCCATATAAGTGAGAAGGACATATCCCCCTATGGAAAAGATATTCAAGTGATTGAAAAATTATTGGAGATTACATATGATGAGTTATCTAAGGAAGGTAAAAAGTTTGCCGAATCATGTGATAATTAGGAATTAGGGTTGAATTATTTGGAGAAAGAAGAGGATGATACTCAGGAAGAAACATCTTTGGGAGATGCAGAGATTGATCACTGGACCTTGATGTCTAGATCTGATCACACCACTTGGATCATGCCTTCCATTCATCACCATTATTAGGACCCATATAATTCTTCCCCACACGACTTCTCTCATACCTCAACCACCTGTCTTCTCAATCACCTCTTCGAGATGCCTTCATCTTCATTTCTTCCAAGCACCGGCATTTATCTATCTTTCTGCTATAGCACTTGGTTGTAGATAATCCCAAGCCCCATCTACATATTTTCTGATTATTTAGGCTCAGAATTCATGGCCAACTTGTTCGCATTTGTGGCCCATTGTTGGCAAGCATGATTAAAATTCTTATCATTTTACTCTCCATTCTCAATAATGTATTGATATATCCTTTTTGAGTTTACACCCAGCTGGAGGAGTTAATCTCAGCACTTATATATAGCATATTTTATTTGGCATATTTTCCTGCATATTTATTTTACTTCTTAGGTGTTGGAATAAGCGGAACGAAAAAATTTAGGATCTATTATAGGTGATTTCTACCCATTTATTCCCCATCTTAATTTATTTTTCATCATATTCATGCATAAGGACATGCATGAAATTAAACATGGGGGGATAGTACATGTAAACCGAAAGTCTTTTTGCCAACACCTAGGAAAGAACCTTTCGTGCATTATGCCAATTGCACTTTAGGGTCCACAAATTAATCACAACCGACTCCACCTCCAATGTTTGCATTGCAGCTAGAAATTGTTTGCAACAGCCACCTCCGACAGGTTCACTCATTTTGTTTTGAATTAAGGACCAAGCTGAATGTAACCCGAATTAGGGAAATCTTCGAAGTGCAACATTGAAAGGTTATACATAGCATTTATATATACATAATCATGCAATAATTTTATCAAGGATGTTTTATTAGGGATTTTATTCTTGAGTTGATTATGAATCTAGAATCTAGTACAATCCTTACACTTGCACGTAGATTTACCAATGGATTCAAAGTGAAGACTGATAAACAACATTAGTCTATTGAGAAGAAGTGGTGCTTCTTTTCCTGAAACCCTAGATAGTGTTTAGGGAGTCAGGCGAGTTGATGTAGACATAATTATTGAGGATAAAATGCCTATTCATGCATGTTCCTAGGCTTAGATTTGCAGTTCATATTATAAATATTCCATAACATGCATCATTCTGCATTTAGAGTAGTTGTGTATATTTTAGGTTAATTGCATCCTCTTTACGGCTAGGAGGTAAGGAGATTTATTTTAGGGCCTCCAATTGATAATCCGATCCACGGATCTAATCAGGATGATGATCAGAATATAACACCTCCGAGATCATCCTAATCGGAATCCTGTATCACCTTATGCGATCTGAGGAAGATCAACGGATAGGGGATTATTGAGACATCCTTACAGGCTTCAGATGAAAAATCTGACCATATGGATGGATTCAGAGCGACGGTTGTAGTCTGATAATGTGGAAATCATCTCGATACAAGAACCATGGCACCCTCTGCAACAGAAAGAAGATAGACGACCTAGATGGCACCACATGATGCCATCTTGGCAACCCAACACCAGCCAACAGCCACCGGCCACATCCAGATCATCCATTATTAGTCGTTGGATCTTGATCCAACTGCTGAGAAGTTTCCTCCACCGTGTGCCCAAAAGACATCTCCTCGACAAAAATGTCGACTTGGCACGTTTGTTGATGACCCGACCTCCAAGGGAGGGGCGTAGGTTTGAATCCCCACAGCCCCCCCAAATTTGCAATTGACGTGCACTGAACACTAGCGGACACAGTGTAGCACACATGACATGCGCGCACAAGTAGCGTGCATCACGCACCGGCGCATCACACACAGTGGTAGTAGTAGCACATCGCATAGCCAGAGCACCTGTGCATGTGACATAGCACGTGATGGCACGTAAGCACAGTAGCAGTGGGCATGAGTTGGCATGGATCTTCAACGATAGTTGGGGGGATCTTTAGCGACGATTGCAGCTATTACTAATGCCCTATACATGGATTGTCCTCTCCCCTTCCACTATAAAAGGACCTACACCCCTCCATTCTTGACCATCTCTTCGTTTCTTCTCCTCACCACCACCAAGGCTCTAGAGAGAGCTTGCCCAAGCCTAGGTTGCTCCTCTAGAGTAGAATCAAATATTTTCCCACCTCTAATCCCCATTCACGGAGCATCCCGCGCCCATCCTCTCACCTCCATAGGGAAGAAGATCCTCGCCATGATGACGTCCTGCCCCATCCTTCCTCTGCCGTCATTCTCCCTCGTCCCACTCCTCACCATCTTCTTCAAGGCACCATCAGAGGAAGCCATCCTCCAAGCGACCGTCAAGGGTGATTCTTCTCACCTATCTTTATCTTTTTGCTTTTGTAGTGTAGTTTTCCTTCTTTCATAGTTGTAGAAACATTTGTTCATAAATATAAGATTGTTCCTCTCTCTCTGCATTATTTTTGTGAGAAGATAAAGTTTTCATCCACCCAATCTCTTAATTTATAAGAACACCAAAAACAATGAGAAGATAAAAATGAAAAAAATAAATAAAAGTGAAACACAGATTTCTTAAAACCCAACATTCGCCTCCCCGTGTTCGACCAGGGACTCACCTTTCAAGTTTCGATTGTAAATATTATCTGATCGACAGATTTTCTTGGGAATCGAACTACGATAATGGGATTTCCAACCTTAAACCTTTTCGCGATGAATCTCTGCCTCATCATTTTGGTGTCATTGCCAAGGAGGCAACACTCTTTGTTTTTTCTCGCATTTTTCTACCTTACCTAACTTTTATCTAACATTTTCTCTGATCCTACTATGACTTCAGGTACTATTTCGAGGCAAGCCAAAGTGTTTAGATCAGAGAAAAGTGCAGATGAAGGTTTTGCAACTGTACCCCCATCACCCTGACCCTAGATTTCATTTCACCACACTAATAACTCAAACTCAAATCAACCTAGCTGCTTTTGTAAACCCTAGGATAGATTTGGTTGTTTGATTGTCACTTCGCCTCATATCGCCCACCCACATAAATTAAAAAAATTAAAAAAAGGTAACTGATTGTGGGAATTACTGAAAGAGACAGACATTAACACTCACAACTCTCGACTTAAGGTGCACCACTTTACATTGATTCTACCACTTAACCAAAATCTGACCTATGGATCCTATACACCTTAACTTAACACACAAATAACTATGTAGAAAATTTCAGTAGGTTAAACATTTTGTGTGCCTTAATCAAGTGGTGCAGCAGGTCGATTGATTGAGCTGTTTGTACTGCACCACTTAAGATAAAAGTGATCCATCAAGTAGCTTTCCATTTAGGGTTGATCTTTAAGGCTGAACCAAGCACTCCACATTATTTTTTGACTTCAAAAGGAATATATCATCACTAGTGCTTTCAAAACTTGGAGTGTTCTACTAAACCTGATTGAATGAACCTAAAGATTAAACCCTAAAAGCTACTAAACAAGGTTAAACCCTAAAAGACATAACATCAAATAACCTTGTTTGCAAACCCTGGTTGTGCACGCACATACATTTTAACTGATCATTAAGGGTACAACCCATCTAAAAGGCCCATCACATTCCAAGAGCACAATCATCCCAAGCCTAATTGAAACTGAGTAGATGTTTGCCTTAATGATTGATTCTCTCTTCGGGGCTCAGATTGAGATTTTTCTTGATTAATCTGCTTCTTCTGGTCCATCTAATATCTAGCTAGGTGAATAGCATCAAATGACCATGGTTGGGGGGAATCAAAGGAACTGGAGGTGGAGGCCAAAGGAAAAGCCTTCTCCCTAACCCCTCCCTCTAACTGGTTGGATTGACTGGATAAAAGTAGACCAAATCATTTCTATCATCTGAAGATGGGCCATGGGAGTCTGTAGGTCTTTAGGCTACCCACATAGGGATAGGTTTGGTTGATTGTATTGTAGGGCATCTTTCTCTCTTCTATTTTCCCTCCTACTCCACAATGTATCCTTCAACATCTTTCACACATTTCCAATCCTACCCTCCTACTACCACTTATCCCCAAGACGATTACTATCCCTACTTGACTTATGACTACCCATCCACTAACCGGGACAACTTTGATTGGGCATATGAATCCATACCTCAGTGTCCAATGCCTAACCTTGGACAACAAGACTATGATTATCATCCTCCTCATGCCTACAATGATTATAGATCTCCACCCTTTGATGACCAAACCAACCTGATCTACAATCAAGAAGGATGTGATGATTATAACACCTACCCTCCCAAGTATTCCACTTTATATGGTTGCCACCATTTTTTGAACAACCTGAAATGACCTACTATCAGGGAGGACCTCGTGAACCTCAATATCTTGACACCCCTAGATTTAACCCAAACCCACCCAACCCTAAATCGAACCATTCGGTTCAGGCAAACTAGGTCCAAGCCAGGGTGTTGGCTAACTTGAGGAACACCATACAATTGTTAGAGGCTCAGCCAACACCATGCACTAAAGCATTGGAGCCCATGATCAAAATAATTGATGAGCTGAATAGCTCTTTATTGGATTTGCTTCAAGATGTTAGGGATAGGGGCCCAGATGAGTTTCTACTTGGGAAATTGTTAAGATTGAGGATGAAATTTGTGGTAGCACTAGTGTAGTCTTGGGATGATTCCCAAGATGAACCCCCTTTATGAGAGACAATGTTTAAACACGCCCAGGCAGCTGTTGGGGTGTGGATACAGTTTCTAGGACCCGAGATGACCAGGTCAGTCTAGAGCAACCCATTAAGGACGAGCCGATTGCTTCACCCAAGATCCCCGAGCCTAGGAGCACAGAAAAATATGTCTCTATGGACCAGGAAATGACATATGATTTTGAGACATGTAAATGAGGATCAAGAATTCTTTGACTCTGAGGGTGAAGAGTCTTTAGGTGAAGTCCCACTTGAGCTTAAGGAATAGGATTTTAGTGAGATGAACGGGCTCAAAGAGTGTGACGAACCTTTTGATGGCACGATTATTGAGGATTATGATCATGTTGGGGCTAACTTGGACAATCCAAATTCATTCAAAAGCCCCAATGCTCAACTACACCCTGATGAGCTGAATTATGATATTCTTGAGATAACCAGACCCAAGTCAATCCTGATTGAGCCACAATTGTTGGACTTGGGTACCTTGGATGGGGTGTACAATGATTTGGAGGTCCTGGAAACATTGATTTTAGAGGATAGGAATTTGGCATTGAAAATCTGGAAGGCTAACTCAGAGGGAAACGCAATTTTGGATTTAAGGGTTTCTGTTGATCTAAAACAACCTACTTTTTACCAGGACCCTTATTATATCTTTCAGGTGCAACCCAAGCTCAGAATCATTGATTATCTTTTTGAGTTGGAATCTAAAAGGACATCAGAATGTAGTGAATCAAATCTACCTTTTGTCTGACACTTTAGTCTTAGGCTGCATACTGCAAAACCATAGGCCCAGCCCTACAAGCACAATAATCTTTGATTTTGGGTGATTTTCCCATAGAACCCTAGAATCACTCGACCTTGGGGCATGGGTCTGCACCATAATCTGATCCTCGTCTATGGACATCTTCTGCTGATGAGTTTAAGGATTAATCTTTTAATTCTGATTCTGACCCGTACATGTGAATTCTTAACCTCTTCATTTGTTTATATTTTATGCCTAGCTAAAGGAATTAAACTTAGCACATGTGTATACTCTCCTCTCTGTGGAGTTGACCGGATTATCTTGAAACTCAGGCGATATTCTATTATTCTGCCAATTTCATGTCTTTATTTCTATAATGAGGACAGTGCATCATTTAGGCATGGCGAGATGGATACTTAATCCTAAAATTATTTCGTTAGCTCTGTAGAATTTCTTTTATTTCCTTTTTAAAAAAATTTAAAATTGAAAAAGGCAAAAAAAGGAAAAAATAGAATTAGGAGAAGAGAACTTAGGCATTAGGCATTATTAACTTTAGGAAATGATATGATAGGACCTCAACACTTACACTCTTTAGGTCTTCAGGCTTAATCACCCTAGGTGTCCACTCGAATGTGGACTTAGTCTCAAGTCCTTGCCAAGTAATTTTATTTTAATTTGGTAAATAAATCAAGGTGATAAGTACAAGACTTTTGTTCTTTTTTGAAAAAGTGAGGAATGCTATCGATGACGATAGTAGGCCGAGAACATTTTATTGAAAATTTCTTTTTTTTAAAAAATTACAATGAATCACTCCACACCTTTACAAAATTCCAACACTCCCAACACACGTTCCGAAAATTAATAGAGCTCCCTTTAAACAAATGCTCATTTCGAGCATGCCACACACACCACATTACTCTAGCCATCTTCACTTGCCACTCGCCTTTCATCAGAATTCTTCTCCATAATTCTTCCCATGTGGGGAGAGCTTCCCCGCACACTTTCCTCCAAACATGACCCATCAAGAGACAAGAGGAAAATAAATGACTTATTAACCTGCCCTCTAATTTGAGGGGACTGTAAGTCTAACCATCTACAAACTATTTGCACTGACTCACTTTTCCAGTAGTTTTTACGAAAATTGGATAGCTAATGAACCGTCTAGGGTGGTATGACTGGCAAGTGGTCAGTGGTAACAGCTCATCAGCCATTGTGCAGAGCCCAGCCAAGTGACCATTCTTTTCATACTCCCTTTAGGTAAATCTTAGATCAGGGAAGCCACCTACTTAGAAGAAAAGAGAAAAAGAAACACCCTAAAAGAAAAAGAAAATATAGAAAATGGAGAAAAGAAATAAGTAAATAAATAAAACCATACTTCACTGCACAAGTATAGCTGGCAAGTTACCGTGGGTAACAACCCATTAGTTGATTTTCTAAAGGCTAGCTCACAAAAATGCACAAATAATTCCGAAAACACTTAGGGAAGAAGCGGGGAAGCAGGATAAATCGAGGAGATATGCACTAGATTCACCCTTGTGTTGACCCCATAAAAAATAAAAAATAAAGTAGGGAGAATGCTACTGATCAGAAAGGTAAACCTTTAGGTAGAATTTTTTAGGTCACCTAGGGTCATGAAAACCTGAAGTCCATTTTAATGGCCACTTAGTGAGTCTATCACCCTTTCACAACATGCTTAGCACTTAGAGTCCTTTTCGAGTCTTGGGCAGGTCAGGTAGCCGTAAAAAGTTTTCCCAAAACTCTCAAACTCCAAAAGTCCAAAAATATTAGAAAAGAAGAAAAACCAAAAAAATGTATCTTCCATTTCAAATAAGGCTAGGACTTGCGCAGTCTGCATTCTGGCAACTACCCAAGTACTATTGAGTTTTCGTAGTTTAAGACCTTAGTTGAAAATTTCTATTGTTAATAAACAGCTTAGGCCTAAGTAATCGATTCCTAATTCTATTTTTATACATAGTACGTAGTTTAATTTTGGTAGGGACCAGCAAAAGATTGGCAAGGGGGTATGCTTATTCATGCATGTTCCTACACTTGGATTTGCATTTCATATTATAAATATTGCATATCATGCATCATTCTGCATTTAGAGTAGTTATGTATATTTTAGGTTAATTGCATCCTCTTTATGGCTAGGAGGGGAGGAGATTTATTTCATGGCCTTAAGTTGATAATCCAAACATATGGATCTGATCAGGATGATGATTGGAGTCCAACGCCTCCGAGATCATCCTAATCAGAATCCTATATCACCTTATGCAATCTGAGGAAGATCAATGGCTAGGGGGAATGCGACATCCTCACAGGCTTGGGATGAAAAATCCGACCAAATGGATGGATTTGGAGCAACAATTGCAGTCTAGCAATGCAGAAATCATCCCGATTTGAGCACCGTGGCACCCTCTGCAACAAAAAGAACATGGACGGCCCAGATAGCGCCATCTCAGCTACCCAACAACGACCAAAAACTGCCACCCATATCTGGATCATCCATTCTCAATCGTTGGATCATGATCCATTAGCCAAGAAGCTTCCTCCACGGCATGCCCATAAGACGTCTCCTCGACAGAAATGTTGACTTGACGCGTTAGTTGAAGACCTGGCCTCCAAGGGAGGGGTGTGGGTTCGAATCCCCACAGCCCCCCCAATTCGAAATTAAGGTGCACCGAACACCAGCGGGCGCATCGCGGCACACATGACGTGCGTACACAAGCAACGTGCATCACGCACCAGTGCGCATTACGCACAACAGCAGCAGCAGTGCATCACATAGCAAGTTTACACGCGCATGCGACACCAGGGAGCGGATTTCATAGCATAGTAGCAGCAGGCGTTAGTTGGCGTTGATCTTCAGCGACGATTGCAGTTTTCACTAATGCCCTATACACGAATTGTCCTCTCCCCTTTCACTATAAAAGGGCCTACACCCCTCCATTCATGACCATCTCTTTTCTTCCTCTCATCACCACCTCCAAGGCTCTAGAGAGAGTTTGTCGCAAGCCCGGGATGCTCCTCTAGAGTAGAATCAAATATTTTCCCGTGTCTCATCCCCATTCGTGGAGCATCCCGTGGCCATCCTTACCTCCTTCAGGAAGAAGATCCTCACCACAATAACGTCATGCCCCATCGTCCTTCCTCCGCCATTGTTTTCCCTGGTCCTGCTCCTCACCACCTTCTTCGGGGCACCATCAGAGTGAATCATCCTCCAAGCGACTGTCGAAGGGGATTCTTCTCAGTTATCTCTATCTTTTCACTTTTGTAGTGTAGTTTTCCCTCTTCCATTGTTGTAGAAACATTTGTACATAAATATATGATTGTTCCTCTCTCTCTGTATTATTTTTGTAAGTAGATAAAGTTTTCATCGACCCAATCTCTTGCTTGATAAAAATGCCAAAAAAAAGAAAAAGATAAAAATGATAAAAATAAATAAAAGTGAAAAAAAGGAAAAGATAAATAAAGGTAGATTTCTCAAAATCAAACATTCGCCTCCTCGTGTTCGACCTGGGACTCACCTTTTGAGTTTTGATTATAAATATTATTTGATTGACAAATTTTCTTATGAATCGAACTATGACGACAGGTTTTCCAAACTCAGACCTTTTTGCGACGAATCTTCACCTCATCACAAATCTTCTCCTTAAATCCACCAAATACCATGAGACGAGAATAGAGTGTTACTGGTGCCCTAAGATTAGAGCAAGGAATCTGGAATTCTAAGTGATGATACTCAGAGTTAGGCACAGTTTCGTTCTAAGTTCCCACATATAATTGATTGTGTGAATCTTTAAGAGCCACTAACCAAGGCAACTACGCGAAGATCAAGTTTTGATAAAACTAGGACTAAGGTGGATGGTCACGACCATCCTCTATGAAATCCTCGACTAAAGGAGGGTATTGATGTCAAGGTCAAAAATATGTTGTCCTATCCATCTCTCTCCTGATTTCGAGAGTAGGCACTTCTACCAAATAAACCACTTGATATCTCTTGAACACCACCAATCCCTAATAATGCCTCCTGAATAAAATTCGCACATGTCTTGTGCTGTATTGAGTTGTGTTGAAAAAAATATGTATAGAGAAAATTTTTTATTATTAGAAAAGAGAAAAAAAAAGAAAGAAAAAAATATATATAGAAGAAAAGAGAGAAGAAAAAATTTGAAAAAGAAAAGAAAAAAAAGTGATGAGTTTATGAGTGCGATAGTGTTTATTTCAATCACGTTGAGGAAACACCACCTACCATAATTGTGATCCACTAAATATGGGCTTAACCTAGTTTTTTTATATTCCTGATCACCCGAATACTGGCTGAGGAATTCCAACTTAGTGTTAGGGTTATCGGAACTACATTATGGTGTTAATGCCATGAGAGGCCACCAAATATTGAGCACATTAACAAAATATGGTGAGATTGTGAGCTTGAAAAGAAAAAGAGAAGAAAGAGAGAGAGAGTATGAAGGAACTAAAGGGAGCATAGTTTTTAACCTCTCTCTAAGTTCAATTGCTTAATAGTTTGGAAATGTTGAGTCTGTAGTACTAGACTATCTGTAGCTCTAGATGAGTGTGTCACCAAATATAAAACCACTTGACTTAGACATCTTCTACCTAAGATAAAAAGTTGGGGTAAAATTACAGATTATTTGTTACTTATCCCCAAGGGAAGAGTTTGCCTATCGCAATAGAATTTTTACTAAGGGTCAAGTATGAACTTTAACAGTGAATTGGCTTTTCACTTGGGTCCTTTGCTTAAGCTACCATCACTACACTTTCACGATTGTCTAGATTTCTAGATTTCTGGATGAAACAAAAGGAGAAAAATCTTTAGTCAAACCATTTGATAAAAAGAATAAGCAGTCCTTTAGGGACTGAACTTGTAAATAACTTAGTCATGCATTTGCTAGGGACAAGCAAAGTTTAGATATGGGGTTATGATTGCATAGCAATCATAGTTCCTAATCAACCTAAATAATGTTTGAACCTAGCTTAATTTGTAAATATTGCATTCATATCATGCATATCATGCATTGAATCATTTTATATAGAATAAGATGAGATATCTTGCAATTTATTATTTCTCTTACTATTTTCAGATAATAAAGTGATCCAAGATGCGAGATAGAGTGGAATAAGGCAATAAATAGAGAAGAAGACTGATCCAAACAAGAGTAAGGAGGATAGCCTTATCCCTACCCTTAGAAACCTTAGGACAACCATCCTAAACCCAAAATTGCTTCCATTAGGACTTCTTGGCCTTAGAACCTAAAGAATGGATAGACTATCCATGTTTCTATCCACACTATCCTTATCCCAACCCTAACCCTTAGAAACCCTAGGAAACTAGTGCTTAAAATCTATTTAGGATACCCAAGCAATTAGAACCCAAACCTACCATAGAAAACCCAAAACTCACTTCCTAGCACATTTCTGGACATCTAGACAGTGTGTTTAGACATTCGATTTTTGCAAAAATGCTCGCCAGAACCTAACTCCAACACTTACACAAAATTGGACGTCAAACTTAATATTTAAACATCCAACTTTGGACTTTAAGACATCTAATATGTTCCCTGGACGTCTGATACTATTCTCTGGTTCCTATTTTTGGTGCTAAATGCCCGAGCTTGCCTCTTTTGACCTAGAAACCCCATCAGACACCTTAGGAAACCTAATTAAAGACCTCCTAAGCCTATCCCACTACCTATACCCTCGCTTATTCTATCCCTAACCCAATTGAGCAAGCCCATACCTAATCGGATGCATCTACAGTTGATTGGGTGCACTTATGCCCAATTGGATCCACCTAAGATCTAATTGACTCATACATGTTAGGATTACCTTAGCATAATCACACACACACATCCAATTAGACTTGACCTAGAACCAATTAGGTTCACTCCTATCCAGTTAGCCTTTCCTAAGCTTCATTAGGTCTATACCCACCTAATGTAGGTTGACCTAACCAAGATTTACCAAAACACACATCCACAAACACTCAACTACACATACACACTTCTTCGACCTTAGTCTAGAAAACACCTAAATATAGCCTATTCAAGAAACACCTATTCTTAGCCATCCTAAACTTAGTAAACCCAACCTTTGCACCTACTACTAAGATTGTTTGGATGGCCATCTTAGGTGCATTAACTTAATTCTCCTCCACTCCACTCTTGCAACCACCAACACCTTCCCTGCCACCCTCCCAAGGCCATCCACTCTCCTCCTCCATGGACATCTAGAAGAAGCTCCAAGGTGCTCCTCCATGGATGACCAAGTGATGTTCCAAGGTGTTCTCCTCCAAGAATTCAAGGATGGGTAGAAGAGAAAGGGTCCACCACCCTCTTCTCCTCTGCTTCTTCATAGGCATGACCTCTTCTCTCTCCTTGGAAGATGAGCCCATAGCCTCCCTCTCTTTCTCCTCTTAGACGAACAAGAAGGCTTCTTCATAGCCTCTCTTGGTTGATCCTATCATTCACTTAGTTTAGTTCTTTTTATGTATTCTTTTGTAATTCATATGATTAGTCAATGCATGCTTAGTTTTCTTTGAATAATTAGTGACATGCTTTTATCTATCATTGTGAATACATGCCCATTAGTTAGGTTAAGACTAGGTTTTAGCTAGCATAATTAGATCTAGATTTTATTGCACTTTTCAGATTAAAAATCAAAAACACAAAAAATTTGCAAAATACAAAAAGGACCAAAAAGATTAGGCTAGGCTAGATTTAGCTTAGAAAAGTGGATTCGAATCTAAAACTCATTTCTCACGCCTCCCAGAGATGAACGACTACGACTCATGTTATAAAAGAGTAAAAATCAACGTGAGTTTTGTAAAACAAATATATTTGATCGAGGGTTTAGTGCAACTATACTACAATTCCAACGTATTCAAAAACACGCGCCGAATTGCCTTGTCGACCTGCTCCATCTTTCTACAACCAAGAGTAGGGCCTTCTTGACAAAACGCTTATAGGCAAGGACTACGTTAGCATTCAGGATGTTATTAATGTTATTTCTTTGATGATGCACCGATAGCATGAGATAGATTTGGTGATGATGTGACATGTGCTAGTTTTTGAATAAACGTAGAGAGTCTATTCACGTGATTTAGTAGTAGCTTCATTGGCCTCCTCGTCCTCACCAATTTACTAGAGTGCCTCCCTCATCGACAACACCTCCTCCTCCTCTTACTATAGTAGCGACAGGCCAGCAGGTTACACCTCCTCGCTGGACATCTCGGCAGTCGACACCTCAATCATCAGATTAAAGACACCTTTGTCTTGGCTGCCTTACTTCATCAGAGAGATCTGACTTAACGGACCTCGAGTTAGATACAGACCTGCAGAGCATGATTGATGCCTTTATGGCCTCTTTAGAGTAGTTATATTATTTCGTCTACTTAGATGCTATATTTCTATTGCTACTTTTCAATTCTAGCACTATGCTATATAGTACTATTTATATCATGTGGACTGTTTTATCTTGCTTTTCATCTATATATATATCAGTTGCATGTTTATCTTTTCTTATATAAACTGCATGTGTATTTCTATTTCAAAATTAAGTTGCATGCTTCAATTACATGTTTAAGGGGGAGATAATTAAAGTTGATAGCTTCATATTTTACCTTTCGCTGAAATAAAAAGGGGAGATATTATGCTTAACTGTTTATATTTCTATCTCTCTACATAATTATAATTTTATTGTCATCAAAACGAGGGAGAGTGTAAGCACCTTTGTTTTGATGCACTAAAATTATGCTATCTGCAAAACTAATCTTTCAGGACTCTCTCATGAATTAAAGCTAGAAGATTGCTGACTTTGTCTCAGTGTCTTTTTATCTTTATTGAGTCTAGATTATTTTTTAAGGAACCTCAAAACAAGTTGCAAACGGATTTTCGTACTTCTCATAAAAAATAAGTTTTTAGGAGTATTGATCGACCAAATAATCAAATTGATTGACCAAATGTATTGATCGACTAGCCAACTTAATTTTTTTTTAAACTGAAAGGAAAGCTATCGTATTATGATAGTGATCTAGAGGTGTTTGCGGCGTAGATCGTGTAAAAGATAAATACGTCGTAGTATAGCATGAACTACATCTCGACAAATAAAATTAATGGAACTGGGAGTCCTGATCGATCACAGGTAGGTAGAATGCACTTTTGATTTCATGAGTTTATTTTAAGTATAAAGGCTAAGTAAAATGAACAATCAATCACAATATTTATATCACAAAAAGAGATTCAACATAACTGGACACATGTATTGAATAAAACATAAAACAAACTACTGTTGTAACAGAATAGGGGCACCACAGGTGGTTCATGGTGGCCTTTTAGAGAGATTGAGAGGAGCAATGACAATCCAACAGGGTGGCCCAATGGATTCTTCAAACGGAAATGCAGAGAAGATGGGAAGAAGAAGAAGAGAGAGAGGTAGAAGAAGGAAGAAGAAGAAAAGAGTGAAGAGAGTTGAGAGTTATGTTTTCTATCTAAGGGAGGGGGGCCTTTGGTCCTTTTATATCTCATGCAAATCCTTCTTCTTTCCTCAGTTCTCTCTGATGCTACCATGTGTCACACTGTGCACTCTCAGATCCTTCATCGCATGGCTCCCGCTCGCCTGCACCAGCAACTTCGTGTTTTCGCCATCAAATCCCGCTTCATCATCTCTGTCGTTCGATTTCAAATCCTATGCACACTTCTCGCACCTTCTTGATCTCAGCCTTCCGGACTATCATGCCACGTGAATGCATCTCAACCTTCCAATTGCGCATATGCGCCTGCATGCGCTCGCTTGTGACGTTGCATTAATTTTCTGCAGCGTAGAGCTTGAACCCATGTCCCTTGGCTACGTGTGCACGCACGTGAGCCAATGTACTGCGCAAACCCTTTAGTATGTATACTTGTTAGTTTCCATTTATACTCATCCAATCTAGGCGGGCGACATGGTGCACTCGTAGCCATTCAACTTCTTTTCCTTGTATCTGGCGATGTAGGCCTCCGATTAAGATGATTTCTACATCGTTGGACTACGAACATCGATCCGAATCCATCTGCATGGTTGGATTTATCATCTGAGATCTAGATCTTCTTCAATTTGCCCCTTGGCTCTTGCTCTTCTATGGACTCCCTAGAGTGCTACAGGAGTTTGATTGATGCGATCTTGGATGTGTTGGACTCCTGACGTTATTTCGAATAGATCCATAAGGTTGGATCGATCATCTGCAGCCCTGGATTACTTGCAATCATTAATACCTTTCAAACAACATAGTTTAATGCATAAAACACATATATCAGCTACCATGCAGAATATGATGCGTATGCATGCAGAATGTTGATGTTAAGCTAAGTTCTAGCTTAATTCAGGTGAATTAGAGCCTATGATTACTCTGCAATCAGGAGGGCTTTTTATTCAGAAATATAAAATAAGAAACAAGGAGAAGTACAAATTAGATCCCCATCCATGTATGAGGGGCCAGCACTCATTTACAATTTGCACATAGCAAACCGGTCTGTCCTGAAATAATCTCCCATTTCTCACCCTCCACACACACCAAAGGGGCATGACCATTTGCAGATGTGGTTTCCCAGGCATGGAAAAAATTTGCCATAATGCTTCCCATGATGGGAGTTGCTCCTAGTAGATTTTTCTCTAAATTGTATCCGTGACCAAGCAAGAAAAGAAAATGTGAGTTAGACTGTCAGAATGCAATCCACAAAGGTGACATTCATGTAGAGCTATCCCCATCCACTTGTGTTTAAGGTTCCCCATAATCAAACCTTCTTTTCTGCATGACCATAAAAAGATTTGCACCTTAACGAGGATCTACAATAACCAAAGCTTCTTTTCAATATGAGCTCTCGCCAAATCCTTGCCAGAAATTAGGATTTTTTTGTATGCACGTTGGGTTGTGTATATGCCATCCCAAGTGTATGTGTCTTCCATGCCAAGCCTAGGTCTCAAACTCTGTACGTATGAAATCAGGCATTGCCTTTCCTCCCTCCCTGCTGGTTTCAGGTTTTGCCAAATTCTAGCTGCCGCACCTCTCACACCAGAAGCTACTAACTGAACTGTCTTTATCAACTGCAGCATATACCCTTGGATAGGTCTCTTTCAGGATGCCCAATAGTGACCATTGTTCCCTCTAGAAATTAAAGTTCTGCCATCTCCAAGTATCGGCTGCATCAAGTGCGAGTTATTCTTGATAGCCTGAATAATTAATCTCTAGAATGGAGAGGGTCTGATAGGGGATAGTCTCTTTAGTGCACTATTAGAGTCTCCATAGCCATCATTAACAAGATCAGCCCATAACTTATCCTCACCACTAAGAATTTTGATCACCTATTTAATCAGAAGGGCTTCATTAAACTCTTTATGTGCTTTAATCCCCAAACCACCTTCTTCCTTGGGGTGACACAGTTGCTCCCATTTTACCAGTTGCATGAATCTCCCCTCATGTCTAGCCCCCTTCCAAAAGAATTTCTTTCACAGTAGATCCATATGCTTCCAAATGGACTTCAGAGCTCCGAAGAGGGAAAGAAAGAAGACTGGGATAGAGGTGATCACCGAGTTTAACAAGATCAGTCTTCCTCCCTTTGATAAGAATTTACTACTCCATCCCTCCAGCTTAATGGACATCTTGTCAAATAGTAGATGCCAATCGCTCTTCCTCAGTTTCGAGCTCCTCAAAGGCAGCCCAAGATACCTAATTGCTAGATTTGTTGGGGTGTTTCCAATGTCATAGAGAGTATTTCTTGCTGCTACTCATTGAGGCCAAACAATATCAAGGTGGACTTCTCCCTGTTTAATTATAGACCAAACATATCTCTAAATATCTTGACCATGTGTCCCAGTGCTTAAGTTTCAGTGGTTGTCCCCTCCACAAAAAAAATCATATTATCTGCATGTTGTAATATAGGTGCCATATCTCTCCTGTTGGATAGAGAATATCCTCGTAAAACACTAGCCACAAAAAGTTTTGCAGGCATAACTTGCAAGACCATCCTCTGCAAGATTAAAAACTAATGGGGCTAATGGGCAGCCTTTCCTAACACCGCACTGTGGCTGAATCCAAGCCCCACATGGCTTCCCATTGATCATTGGAGAGAAAGAGGTGGTTGGAGTACACTGCTTCATCCAATGAATCCAGAGAGGATGGAAACCTCTTCTTTTGAACACCTCCCAGAGATAGTACCAAGAGACAGAATCATAAGCCTTTCAGAAGTCAACTTTCCACATAACGGCTTTACATTTCCATCTATGCCACCCACACACCATCTCTTCAGCCATAATAAATTATTCCTGAAGGGATCTTTTGGGTAAAAAAGCTGATTGAACAGGGTGGATTAGATTCTACAATACAAACCTCAATCTATTTGCCAGAACCTTGCTCACCACAAAGTAGATGGAGTTCAAAAGAGCGATTGGTCTGAAATCAGAGAGTATTTCTACACCTTGTACCTTTGGTAGCAAGAATAGAAAAGATTTGTTAATCATATCAAAGCCAAAATTTCCCCTCTCAAACTCTTAGATAACCTCCATCACCTCATTATCAAGCACACTCCACATTTCCTTATAAAAGAAGACATGAAAGCCATCAGTTCCAGCAGTGCATTAATTGTTTAAGTCTTTTATGGTGTCTACAGTTTCTTTCTCAGAGGTAGGGGCTGTCAGATTAGAGGCCTGTTTAGCAGAGACCTTAGGAGCATCACACGCTGCTATCCTCCGTATGCCTCTCACAACTACTTGATGTAAACACATTTATTGAGGGTAAAATGTCTATTCATGCATATTCCTAGGCTTAGATTTGCATTTCGTGTTATAAATATTGCATAGCATGCATCATTTTGCATTTAGAGAAGTTGTATATAATTTAGGTTAATTACGTCCTTTTTGTGGTTAGGAGAGAAGGATATTTATTTCGGAGCCTCGGATTGACGATCTGGCCATATGGATCTGATCAAGATGATGATCGGAGTTCAATGCCTCTGAAATCGCCTCGATCGAAGTTTCGTAGAAATGCAATCTGAGGAAGATCAACGGCCAAGGGACTAAGAGACATAATTGGAGTTTCAAATGACAAATCCGACTGTGCGAGTGGATTCGGGTCGACGATCGTAGCCTAATGGCATGAAAATCGAGTTAATTCGACCTCTATAGTAACCCCTACAACAAGAAGATGGAAGACCCAGACTACGCCACGTGGGATAGCCTAGGCCGCCCAATGCATGCATGTGGCATCGCACATGCGCATGCGCACAGTGCAGCGCCAGCACGTGGGCATGCACGCGGGCAACAAGGCAGGGCAGCGCAGCACCAGCTATGCATGAGCTAGACCTACAGCGATGCATGAGCTGGACTTACAAGGACGCTTACAGCTGTCGCTAATTCTTTGCGCGCCAGCAAAGCCAACTTTGGGCATGAGCGGACATGAGCAGGCATGAGCTGCTTACAGTGACACTTCCATCGACGACCCGGATGTCACTAATGGTCCTATACCTATTTTTGCCTCTTTTCCTCCACTATAAAAGGACCTACACCCCCTCCCTTCCAAGCCATCTCTACCTACTCTACTCCCACCTACTCCCAAGCTTTAGCAAGCCTACCAATGCTCCACTAGAGCTTGTTCTCAAGCTCCCAAGGCTCCTATTAGTGTAGCAAACCTCTGCCCCACCAAATATTCATCCATCTTCCCATCCCCATGGATAGGTTGCCTTGGAGCCATCCTCCCACCTCCACTCCAGTAGCAGATCATCTCCGTCTTCTCACCTCCATTCCAGAGCCACATCGAATCTTTCCTCAACACGACATTCTCCTACATCTCACCTCCGTCGTTTTGCTCCCCACCTCCTTTTTTTGAGCTTTCGCCAGGCACCGTCGTCTCGCCGAACAGCCGATTCGGAAGATTTCCTCTCACCTCCCTCTCTTTTTATGCTTTCGTAGGTTATTGTAATAGAAATTAATGCAATACATTATATTTGATTCCATCTCTATCTTGTGAATGCTTGTATTTTATTTTAAAAACATAAAAAAAAATAAAACAAAACCATAAAATACCAGAAACAAACAAACGAAGTGTGATTTTCAATAAAGTAGACGTCGCCTCCCTGTGTTCGACCTGGGACTCCCTTGGAGTTTCGGTATAAATTTTATCTGATTGACATGTTTTGCAACTACGACGACAGGTTACTTATAACCCTAATTTCTAATACGCGAAACATGCACGACGATTTTGGTGCCGCTGCCGGGGAGGCAACGGAATTTACTTTATTGTTTTCTGCGCTTCTTTGCATTTACATAACACTAACCTTGCTTATATCTAGCATGGAGATCAAAGTGTGGTAGACCAGAGTAAAGTGCAGGTAGAGTGTTTTGTAAGTGCCCCCACACCACCCCCACCTTAGTTTTCCTTCCATAACCTAATAACTCAAACCCAAATCAACTTAGGTGCTTTTTATAAACCCTAGGATAGATTTGGTTATTTGTTTGCCACCTCCACTGACCTCGCCATCCATATAAATAAATAAAAGATTAAAAAAGTGTTATGTGATTGTGTAATTTTCTGAAAGCTACACACTTAACACCCACTACTTCTTATCATAAGGTGCACAATCACTTTGATTCTACCACTTAACAGGGATCTGACCTGTGGACCCGATACACTTCAACTCAAAACACATAAGTGAGTAGAAATCTGATTAGGCTAAGACATTGTGTGCCTTAATCTGTGGTGCGCATAGGCCAACTGATTGATTTGTTTGGGCTGCACCACTCAAATTAAAAGTGATTCATAAGTAACTTGCCACTTAGGGTTGATTTCTAGGACTGAACCAAGCACTCCACATTTTATTTCTGAATTTAAAAGGAATATATCTACACCAGTGCTTTCAAAACTTGGAGTGTTCTACTGAACCTTAATTGAATATACCTAAAGATTAAACCCTAAAAGCTACTAAACAAGGTTGAACCCTAAAAGACACATCATCAAATAACCTTATTTGAAAACTCTGGTTGTGCACGCACACACATTTTAATTGATCATTAAGGGCACAACCCATCTAAAGGGCCCATCACATTCTTGAAGCACCATTGTCCCAAGCCTAACTAAAACTGATTAGATGTTGACCCTAAGGACTGGTTTGCTCGTCGGGATCCAAATTGAGTTTGTTCATGATTAACCTGCTTATACTAAGCAATCTGATGTCTTGCTAGGGGAGTAGCATCAAACGACCGCGGATGGGGATTACACTAAGAACCGGAGGCGTAAGCCAAAGGAAGAACCTTTTCCCCAGTCCCACCTTCTAACTGGCTGGATTGCCTAGACATAATTAGAGTAAATCGTCCATAATCTTAGGATAGATTCTGATAGTCTGTAGACCTTTAGGCTACCCAACCTAAGGACATGCTTGTATTTTTGAATTGCAGGGCTCCTTCTTTCTCTTCTGATTTCCCTCCTTACTTCACCATGTACCCTTCCACATTTTACACACATTTTCAATCCTATCCTCCTACCACCACTTATCCCCAAGATGAATATTATTCCGACTTGACTTGTAATTACCCATCCACTACTCGGGATGACTTTGATTGGGAATACGATTCTGGACCTCAGTGTCCAAGGCCTAACCCTGGACAACAAGACTATGATTACTATCCTTCCCAAACCTACAATGATTACGGATCTCTATCCTTTGACGACAAAACCAACATGATCTTTAATCAAGAAGGATATGCTAATTATAACACCTACCCTCTCTAGTATTCCATTGAAAATAGGTCATCACCATTTTTTGAACAACCCGAGACGACCCACTATAAGGGAGGAACCTGAGAGCCTCGACATCTTAACTCCTCTAGATTTAACCCAAACCCACCCAAACCTGAATCAAACTAGTCGATTCAGGTGAACCAGATCCAAGATAGGGAGTTGGATAATTTAAGGAACACCATACAATCTTTAGAAGCCCAGCCAACACCATGCACTGAAGCATTGGAGCCTAAGATAAAAATGATTGATGAGCTGAATAGCTCTTTATTGGATTTTCTCCAAAGTGGTGTTAGGGATAGGGACTTGGGTGAGTTTCTACTTGGGAAGTTGTCGAGGTTAAGGATGCAATTTGTGGTTGCCCTAGTCAAATCTTGGGATGATTCTCAAGATGAACCCCCTTCAGAAGAGCCAATGTCTAAACCCGCTCAGGCGCCTGTCGGGGGGATACATTTTCTGAGATCGGAGATGACCAAGTTGAGCTAGAGCAACCCATTGAGGATGAACCGATTGATTCAACCGAGATATCCATGCCAGCGAATGAAGAAGAATATGTCTCCTCGGATGATGAAATGACTTGTGATGTTGAGGCATATACAAATGATGATCATGAATTCTTTGATTTTGAGGGTGAGAAATCTCTTAGTGAAGTCTCACTTAAGCTTGAGGAGAATGATTTTAGTGAGACATACGGGCTTGAGGAGTGTGACGACCAATTTGGTAGCCCGACTACTGAAGATTCTGATTCGGTTGGGGCTAACTTGGAGGATCCGATACCTAACAACTCAATTAGTTGCCCCATTCCTCAACCACACCTCGAAGAGCTGAATTAACATACTTTTGAGATCATTGTGCCCAAGTCAACCGTGATTCAACCACAATTGTTGGACTTGGGTACTTTAGATGGGGTGTACAATGATCTGGAGGTCCCAAAAACCTTGATTTTAGAGGATAGGATGTTGGAAATAAAAATTTAGGAGGCTAATTCTAAGGGAACTTTGATTTTGGATTTAATGGTTCCTGTTGACATGAAACCACCTATCTTCTTTAGAGACCCTTATGATATCTTTCATGTGCGACCCAAGCTTGGAATAACTGATTATTTTTTTGAGCTAGATGTTAAGTGGACAACCGCACCTATTGAACCATCTTTACCCATTGTTCGACATCTTGGTCTTGGGTTGCAAACAACTAAACTGCAGACCCGACCCCGCAAGCTTAACAACTTTCGATTCTGGGTGATTTTCATCCAGAACCTGAGAACAACTTGACCCTGGGGCATGGGTCTGCACCATAACTTGGTCCACATCTGTGGACATATTCTGTTGGTGGGTTTGAGGATCAATATTTTTATTTTGATTTTGACCCACACTTGTGAAATCTCAATTTCTTTTTCGTATGTATGTTATGCCTAATTGAAGGCAATAAACTTAGCGCGTGTGTATACACTCTTCTCTCTACAGAGCTAACTGGATTTTCACGACACTCAGGTGATATTCTATTTACTCCGCCCTTTTCATGTCTTTATTTTTACAATGAGGACATGGCATCATTTAGGCATTGGGGGGTGGATACTCAATTCCTGAAAGAATTATGTTAACTCCGAAGAATTTCTTCTAGTTTCGTATAAAATTTAAAAAAAATTGAAAATTTGAAAAAAGATAAAAAAAGAAAGAAATTAGGAAAAGAGAACTTAGGCATTTGGAAGTTATTAACTTTAGGAAATGATACGAGAGGACCTAAACACTTAGACTCTTCTAGTCTTCAGGCTTAATTAGCCTGGGTGTCCACTCGAATGTGGACTTAGTGTCGAGTCCTCGCAAATTCAAATTCATTTTTAATTTGGCTAATAAATTGGGATGATAAGTATGTGACTTATCAACCCACCCTGTGATGTGGGGGGATTTTAAGGCTAAGCATCTATGCACTATTCGCACTAACTCACTTTCCGGTGGTTTTTACGGAAACTGGGTAGCTAATGGATCCACATGGGTGGTATGATTGGCAAGTTGTCGATGGTAATAGCTCATCGGCTGGTTGTCTAGAGCCTAGCCACAAGACCATTTTCGCTGTACTACCTTTAGGTAAATCTTAGATCAGGGAAGCCACCTACCTAGAAAAAAAAGACAAAAAAAGAAACACTCAAAAAGAAAAGACAAAAAAAGAAAAAGGAGAAAGTAAAGAAAATAATAAAATGACACTTCATCGCACGAGTACGGCTGGCAAGTTGTCGGTGGTAATAGCTCATCGGTCGGTTGTCCTGAACCCAGCTCACAAAAAAAAGCGCAATAATTCTCAAAACACTTAGGGAAGAAGCGGGGAAGTAGAATAAACCACGGAGATATACACTGGGTTCGCTCTTGTGTTGACCCCTTAAATAAAAGTAGGAAGAAAGCTATCGATCATAAAGATAAACCTTTAGGCCAGGTCACCTAGGGTCGTAGAAACCCGAAGTCCATCTTAATGGCTATTTTGTGAGTCTCACTTTTTCACAAAGATGCTTAGTACTTAGAGTCCTTTTCGAGCCTTAGGCAAGTCGGGTAGCAGTAAAAAGTTATCCCGAAACTCTCAAACTCCAAAAGTACAAAAAGAACTAGAAAAGAAGAAAAATAAAAAACATGTAACTTCCCTTCTCAAATAAGGCGAGAACTTGGGTGGTCTGCATTCTGGCAGACACCTGAGTACTGTTGAGTCTTCATATTTTAGGACCTTAGTTGAAATTTTCTATTGTTAATAAACGACTTAGGCATAAGCGATCTAATCCTAATTATGTTTTTATACATAGCATATAGTTTAACTTTGCTAGGTACTAGCAAAAGATAGGCATGCGGGTATGATGTAAACACATTTATTATTAAGGGTAAAAAGCCTATTCATGCATATTCTTAAGCTTAGATTTGCATTTCATGTTATAAATATTGCATAGCATGCATCATTCTGCATTTAGAGTAGTTGTAAATAATTTAGGTTAATTGCATCCTTTTTGTGGTTAGGAGAGAAGGACATTTATTTCGGAGCCTCGGATTGATGATCCGACTATATGGATCTGTTGAATGTCGGGTTGCTACGCTAACGTGTTCGGTTTTGGAAACCTGTCGTCATAGTATGAAAGCGAAGAACTCATGTTCAATAAATAAAATTTATACCGGAATGGAAATCCTAGGTCGAACACAGGGAGGTAGACGTTTGATTTAAAAAATTCACATTTGATTTATTTGTCACGAAGTAATTCAATTGATTAGAACTATCTAACTATTTACAATCAATAGAAGAGAGAGAGAGAGAGAATAAGAGAGAGAGAATAATACAAATAAAAATCAAAAGAGATATAGAATGCACATGGAATTCATTATAAAAAAGGATTGTTCATTACACTAAATATCACGACGAGAAAGCGGGAAAATGATTACACTAGAAAATGGTAAATCTACTCCAGAAAGTAGTAAATCTATTCTAGAAAGCAGTAAAAAGAATGGGGAGAGAGATATCCTCCTCGATGATCGCTTGGAGGACGAGCCGGGCGGGACGATGCCTGAACGAAGGAGGATGAAGTAGGATGAAGGAGGGCGAAGCAGGAAGAATGGGAACAAGGCAGCATGTCGTCGTCATCACGGGATCCGCTTTCGAAAGGGGGACGAAAAATTGACTTTATCTCATGAGAAGCATCCCGGGTGTGGGACAAGCTTCTCTTGAGCTTTGGAGAGGGAGAGAAGAGAAGGAAGGGATGAAAATTTCATATGGAGGAGGTCTCCTTTTATAGTTGCATGGAGTGGGGAAAATTTGGTCATTACAACTTTAAAAACATTAATTCAGGACCTTTAGTGACGGATAAAATCGTCGCTAGAGGTCTGAACGTGGGCGTAGTGGGCGGCGCGTGCACACCTTCTCGCTTGCCCACGCGTTCAACGCTTGCGAACGTCCAACTGATCTCAGCCGTCCGATCGCGAGATCGGACGGCTTAGATTACTCCTTCGCCCGCCTACACTGTGCGCCCCATCGCGAGTGATCCAGCGTTACGCGCAGGCATGCGTGGGCACGTCATCTTGATTGAGCGCACATGGCCGTTGGATCGCGATTGTGCGGTCGATCGGGCACGTGCCTCCTCTCCAATTGCTACGCGGCGAGGCTTGAACATGAGCCTTCGGTTCGCGTTAGAGCGCTCGACCAACGCGCTGGGGGCGCGTTTGTGTCGAGCGCTTAACTTAAGCGTGGGCGCGTTGCAGACGTTGGATCTTGATCCAACAGCGGGGAAGGGTGGATGCGGAGGCCTTCAGTGGGTGCGTGTAGACAATTGGGGCTAAGATGGTGCCATATGGCGCCATCTTGGCCGTCCATCTTCTAGATGGTGTAGATGGTGCCACAAGTATCAGATTGACTCGATTTTTGCATCGTTAGGCTGCGATCGTTGATTCAAATCCATCCGTGCAATCGGATTTGTCGTTTGAAGTGTGGATTCACACCATCTTGGCCCTTGATCTTATAGGGTTCCCCGATCACTATCTGATGCTACGGATGTCTGATTAGGGCAATCTTGGAGTCGTTGAACTCCAATCGTCGCTCTGATCACATTTGTACGGTTGGATCTTCGATCCGAGGCCCTAATAAAAAGTTTGCCTTGTCCATTAACATAAAAGGAGATAATTAACCTCCATTTTATTCAAACTACTCTAAATGCAAGATGATGCATGTTCTGCAATATTTATAGCATGCAATGCAATCCTATGCTTAAGAACATGCATAAATAGACATCTTAAGTAGTGTAAACGTGTTTACTTCATACCCCCATGCCTATCTTTTACTAGTCCCTAGCAAAAACTATATGCTATTTATAAAAGAAATAGGTTGGATTATTTGGGTATGTGTTATTTTCAACCATTAAGAAAATGTCTACTTAGGATTTGAACTTTCAAAGACACAACAGTGCTCGAGTATCTGCCAAAATGCAGACCACCTCAAGCCCTCGCCATATTCAAAGAAAAATTTCTTTTTCTCTTTTTCCTCTTTTCTAATTTTTTTGGATTTTCAAGTTTTAGGGTTTAAGAGTGGCTTTCTACGGCCATTCAACTCACCCAAGATTTGATGAGAACCCTAAGTTCTAAGCATCTTATTGTGAATGTGATAGACTCGTTGACCGGCAGTTAAAATGGACTTCGGATTTCTACGCCTCTAGGTGACCTAAAAAAGAATTCTGCCTAAAGGTGTATCTTTACAATCGGTAGCTTTCTCCCTACTTTTATTTTTTTATGGGGTCAACACAAGGGTGAATCCAGTGTATATCTCCCCAGTTTATTCTACTTCTCCACTTCTTCCTAAGTGTTTTGGGAATTTTCAGTGCATTTATTGAGCTGGGTTCTGGATAATCGGTCGATGAGTTGTTATCACCGACAACTTGCCAGCCATACTCGTGCATCGAAGTGTGGTTTATTTCTTTTTTTTTTCTTTTCTCCTTTTCCTTTTTCCTTTTTTTTCTTATTTTTAAATAGGTGACTTCCCTGGTCTAAGATTTACCTAAAGGTAGAAAAAAGAGAAAGGTCCAGTGACTGGGCTCTGGACAACCTACCTATGGGCTGTTACCCACAATAACTTGCCAGCATATCACCCTAGAAGGTTCATTAGCTACCCAATTTCTGTTAAAATCGCCGAACAACAAGTTAGTGCAAAGAAAGTGTATAGATGCTAAAAACTCAAAGTTCCCTCAAATCAGAGGGTGGGTTGATAAGTCGTATACTTATCACCCAAACTTATTTACTCCAATTACGATAGAATTATGATGGCGAGGGCTCGAAAAATAAATCCACATTTTAGTGGATACATGGGCTGATTAAGTCCGAAGACCTGAAGGGTCTTTGTGTTCAAATCATAATGCAGTACTTCCTAAGATTGAAAATTTTCTTAAACCCAAGTTCTTCCTAATTCCACATATATATTTTTTTATTAAATAAAATAAATTTATGGAGCTGACAAATAAATTCAGAGATGAATATCCACCCCCACATGCCTATCTAATGCAATGTCCTCATTGTATTAAAAAGACAAAACAAAGTGGAATAGCGTAGAAAGCACTTGAATTGCGTGAATGTCAGGTCCGCTCCAAGATAGAAACTAAAAAGAACTGTATATGTGCTGAATTTAGTGCCTTCAGCTAGGCACACTATACAAAGAAGAGAAATGAAGAATTCACAGGTGTAGGTCAGAATCAGAATAAACATAAGAATCCTCTGACCTGTCAATAGAGGTCCACAGATGTGGGCCAAATTGTGGTGGTGACCCATACCCCATAATCGAGAATATCTCAGGTTTTGGATAAAAATTACCCAAAACCTAAAATCAGTATGGAAGCAGGGTTGGGCCTACGATTTATGAGGATGCAACCCAAGACCAAAAAGTCAGGTTACAGTGAATTCAAGCTCAAAAGGATAATCATTGATTGTGTGCTTGGGTTTGACATCCTTAGAACAAATGTCGTAAGGGTCATCTTGATTTGATGGTTTTAACTTAATAGGAACCCTTTGATTCAATCTTCTACTTCCTCCAGAACTTGCTTCCCAAATCAAAATTTCCTGGCTCCTATCCTCCTCATTCAGCATGTCACATTCCAGGACCTCTTACACCCCATCTGAATTTTCCAAGTCTAAAAGATGTGGCTGAATCAGAATTGACTTGAGTATTATCTCAGAAACAGAATCATCGATAAGCTCAATGGGGTGTAACTGACAATCAGGGCATTGAATTGAATCCTCCAGAAAATGCGATTCTGGATCCGTAATATGAGCCCTAATAAAATCAGTTTCCTCAGTTGTTGGGCTATCAGATGATCTTTCAGATTCCTCAGGCCCAATCGTCTAACAAAAATTGTGTTCTGTAAACTCGCGTGAGACTTTGCAACTTGAACCTTCACCATCAGAATCAAAGAAATCAAGATCTGTATTAATGTATGTCTCAAAATCATCCATCACTTTTTGATCCATGGAGACATACGTTTCCTCGTACCCTGGCTTAGGGATCTCAGGCGAAGAAATCAGATCATCCTTAATTGGTTGCTTTAATTCAATCTGGTCAGCCTCATAACACGTGTCCCCCCCAACAGGTGCTTGTACGGGTTTTGAAATTGGCTCTCCTGAAATCGGTTCATCCTGGGAATCATCCCACGACTGAACTAAAGCAACGACAAATCTCATCCTCAATTTTGCTAATTTCCCAAGTAGAAACTCACCCAGGTTCTTATCCTTAACATTCTGGAGCCAATCCAACAAAGACTTGTTCAAATCATCAATCATTTCAATCAGGGGCTCCAATCTCTCAATGCAAGGTATTGGCTGAACTTCTAAAGATTGTATGATATTCCTCAAGTTAGCCAGAACCTTTTCTTGAACCTGGTTACCCTGAACCAAATGAGTTAGTTCAGGGTTGGGCGGGTTTGGGATCAATGCAGAGGAATTAACGAATTGAGATTTGTTATACCCTTCCTGATAATAGGTCATTTCAGATTGTTCAAAAGGTGGTGATGACCTAAAGGCAGTGTAATCAGAGGATGGGTAAAGATCGGTGTATCCTTCTTGATTGTAGATCGTATTAGGTTGTTCATGAAAGGGTGACGATCTATAATTGATGTGGCTCTGAGAAGGATAGAAATCACAACCAAAGTGTTCAGGGTTAGACCCTAAACACGAAGGTCCGGAACTGTATCCCCAATCCGAGTTATCCCAACTAACTGATGGTTGATTACAGTACGAGTTGGGATAATCGTCATGTTGAGGATAATTCAAAATAGGAGGGAAAGAGCGGGAATGCGTGTAATATGTGGAAGGATTCATGAGAAATGGGAGGAAGAAAGGTGCCCTACAATACAAATAATCAAACCTATCCTTATGTGGGCTAGCCTAAAGACCTACAGACTCCCAAAACCCATCTTGAGAAAAAGGAACAATTTGATCTACTTCTGTCTATTCAATCCAACAAGTTAGAAGGAGGGACTGGGGAGAAGGTTCTTCCTTCGGCTTGCGTCTCCGGTTCCTAGTGTACCCCCCAATTGCGATTGTTTGATTCTACTCCCTTAGCTACACATCATATTGAACAGTAGAAACAGACTAATCGAAAATAATCTCGTTCTGGGCTTTGAAGAGCGAATCGAATCCTTAAGGCCAACGTCTACTCTGTTTTATTTAGGGCTAGGTTTGAATGTGCTTTGGAATGTGATGGGCCCTTTATCTGGGTTGTGCCCTTAATGATTGATTGATTTGTGTATGCGTGCACAAATAGTGATTTTCAAAAAAGATTATTTTTTGATGCAGTGAATTTTAGGGTTCAAATCTTGCTTAGTAGCTTTTAGGATTCAACTTTAGGTATTTTCAAACAAGTTTTGTTGGCACACCAGGTTTTGAAAGCACAGGTGAAGATGTTTTCCTTTAAAGCTTAAAAAGAATGTGGAGTGCTTAGTAAATCTCTAATAGTTGAACATAAGTGGTAGCTACTTGATGAGTTGATTTTAATTGAAGTGGTGCAGCCTAATCAACTCAAACAACTGGCCTGTTGCACCACTTAATTAGGCGCACAAATGATTACCTAATCTGATTTCTACGCAATTATGTGTTTATATGTGTGTACCGACTCCAAAGATCGGTTTACCGGTTGAGTTTGAGAATTAGATAAGGTTGTGTACCTATGTGAGATTTTTTTTTTTCTTTGTTTTTTAATGTGGCGGTTGGGGTGGGTGTAGGTGTCAAACAACAAACAATCTAACGTTAGAGTTTATAAGAACACCTAGGTTGATTGATGTCTGTGTTATTATGTGGTGAAATGAAATCTAATGGGTGGGAGGTGGGGGATAACTCATAGAACCTTCCACAACACTTTACTCCAATCTACCACTTTTGCTTGTCTCGAAAGAGTACCTGCAATCACAATAAGAATAGAGAGAAGTGAGGTAAATGATTTGTAAGTTGTAAAAATGCGAAGAAAAATCAAAGAGTGTCGCCTCCCCGGCAACAGCGCCAAAATGTTGAACGTCCGGTTGCTACGCTAACATGTTCGGTTTTGAAAACCTGTCGTCGTAGTATGAAAGCGAAGAACTCGTGTTCAACAAATAAAATTTATTCTGGAATGGAAATCCCGGGTCGAACACAGGGAGGCGGACGTTTGATTTAAAAAATTCACGTTTGATTTATTTGTCACAAAGTAATTCAATTGATTAGAACTATCTAACTATTTACAATAAATAAAAGAGAGAGAGAGAATAATACAAACAAAAATTAAAGAGATATAGAATGCACATGGAATTCATTATAAAAAAGGATTGTTCATTACACTAAATATCACGACGAGAAAGCAGGAAAATGATTACACTAGAAAGAGGTAAATCTACTCTAGAAAGCAGTAAATCTATTCTAGAAAGCAGTAAAAAGAATGGGGAGAGTGATATCCTCCTCGACAGTCGCTTTGAGGACGAGCCAGATGGGACGACGCCTGAACGAAGGAGGACGAAGCAGGATGATGGAGGGCAAATAATGAAGAATGGGAGTGAGCCAGCACGTCATCATCGTCACGGGATTTGCTTTTGAAAGGGGGATGAAAAATTGACTTTATCTCGCGAGAAGCATCCTGGGTGTGGGACAAGCTTCTCTTGAGCTTTGGGGAGGGAGAGAAGAGAAGGAAGGGATGAAAATTTCGTATGGAGGGGGTCTCCTTTATAGTTGCAAGGAGTGGGGGCAATTTGGTCATTACAACTTTAAAAACATTAATTTAGGACCTTTAGTGACGGATAAAACCGTTGCTAAAGGTCTGAATGTGGGCGTAGTGGGTGACGCGCGCGCGCCCGCTCGCTTGCCCGCACGTTCAACGATCGTGCACATCCAGCCGATCTCAGTCATTCGATCACGAGATCGGATGGCTTAGATCGCGCCTTCGCCCGCTTACGCTGTGTGCCCCATCGCGTGCGATCCCGCGTTACACGCGGGCGTGCATGGGCGCGTCGTTTTGATTGAGTGCGCATGGCTATTGGATCGCGATTGTGCAGTCGATCTGGCACGTGCCTCTACTCCAATTGCTTCTTGGCGAGGCTCGAACCCGTGCCTTCGCTTCACATTAGAGCGCTCAACCAATGCGCTGGGGGCACGTTTGTGTCGAGCGCTCAACCAACGCTCTGGGGGCACGTTTGTGTCGGGCACTTAACTTAAGCGTGGGTACGTCGCAGCCGTTGGATATTGATCCAACGGTGGGGAAGGGTGGATGCGGAGGCCTTCAGCAGATGCGTGAGGACGATTGGGTGGCCGAGATGGTGCCACGTGGTGCCATCTTGGCCGTCCATCTTATGGATGATGTAGATGGTGCCATGGGTGTCGGATTGACTCGATTTTTGCATCGTTAGGCTATGATCGTCGATCCAAATCCATCCGTGCGGTCGGATTTGTCGCTTGAAGTGCGGATTCACACCATCTTGGCCCTTCATCTTCTAGGGTTTCCCGGTCACTATCTGATGCTACAGATGTCTGATTAGGGCGGTCTTGGAGTCATTGAACTCCAATCGTCACCTTGATCACATTTGTACGGTTGGATCTTCGATTTGAGGTCCCGATAAAAAGTTTGCCCTGTCAATGAACATAAAAGGAAACAATTAACCTCCATTTTATTCAAACTACTCTAAATGAAATATGATGCATGTTATGCAATATTTATAGCATGCAATTTAATCCTATGCTTAAGAGCATGCATAAATAGATATCTTAAGTAGTGTAAATGTGTTTACATCAGGATCTGATCAAGACGACGATCGAAGTCCAACTCCTCTGAAATCACCTCGATCGATGTCTCGTAGCACCATATGCAGTCCGAGGAAGATCAATGGACAAGGGACTAGGAGACATAATTCAGAGCTTCAAATGACAAATCTGACCATGTAGATGGATTCGGGTTGATGATCACAGCTTAACGATGCAAAAATTGACTCAATCCGATTTTTTGTAGCAGCCCCTACAACAAGAAGATGGATGACCCAGATTGCACCACGTGGCGTAAGCCAGGCCGCCCTGCGCATGCATGCACCACCGCACGCGTGCAGCAGCATGGGTGCATGTGCATGCGCACAGGCGCGCATGCGCATAGCGTAGCTCAATGCAACGGCAGTGCGTGGGTGCACGCGTGGCAAGGCGGGGGAGTGCAGCGCCAGCAATGCATGAGCTGGACCTACAGTGACGCATGAGCTTGACTTACAGCGACGCTTACAGTCATCGCTAATTCTTTATACGCCAGCAAAGCCAGCTTTGGGCATTAGCAAGAGTGAGCTTCTTACAGCGATGCTTCCAGTGACAACATGGATGTCACTAATGGTCCCATACTTATTTTTGCCTCTTCTCCACTATAAAAGGACCTACACTCCCTTCCAAGCCATCTCTACCTACTCTATTCCTACCTACTCCCAAGCTCTAGCAAGCCTACCAACGCTCCATTAGAGCTTGTTCTCAAGCTCCCTAAGCTCCTATTAGTGTAGTAAACCTCTTCCCCACCAAATATTCGTCCATCTTCCCATCCCCATTCATAGGTTGCCTTGTAGCCATCCTCCCACCTACATTCCAGTAGTAGAACATCTCTGTCTTCTCACCTCCATTCTAGACCCACGCCGAAGCTTTCTTCAACACGACATCCATCTACATCTCTCCTCCGTCATCTCGCTCCTCAGCTCCTTCGTTCGAGCTTCCACCAGGTGATGTCGTCTCACCGAACAGCTGATTCAGGAGATTTCCTCTACCTCTCTATCTTTTTATGCTTTCGTAGATTACTGTAATAGACGTTAGTGCAATACATCATATTTGATTCCACCTCTATCTTGTGATTGCTTGTCTTTTATTTCAAAAACACAAAAAAAAACAAAATCCTAAAATACCAGAAATAAACAAAACGAAGTGCAATTTTTAATAAAGTAAACGTCGCCTCCCTGTCTTCGACCTAGGACTCTCTTAAAGTTTTGGTATAAATTTTACCTGATCGACGTGTTTTGCAACTACGACGACGGGTTACTGGTAACCTCGATTTCTGACATGCAAAACACGCATGACCACTACCCTTGAAGAGTCCCTATAATACTTGATAGCCTCCACTCTAATCTCTTGCATAGAAGATAATCTTTGACCATCCTTCTATATGGAAGAAATTATGTTTACCCATCTTCAAGAGCTAGCTGCAAGATGAAAAAATTTTGTGTTGGCATCCCCCTCCTTTAGCCAATGTTGTCTTAAACATTCCCTCCCATCCATCTCCTATTTCAAATCCTCCTCCACTACCACATCCTACCACATTTTTCTAGCATTACTCTCAGCATCAGGCAAGGGACCTGCTACCTCCTTAGCATCTAATAATTGGATTTCATTCAGAGCTTCAAGATGTCTTTGCTGCCTTAAAGCAGACACCATAGCACCATACTCCTTCAACATTGTGCGTAGAGCAGATAGCTTAGAAGAAAGCCTGACAGTGGCTGAACCCTCCACCTATTTGGCCCTCCACCACATCTCAATCATCTCACGGAACCCAGGTTCTCTCAGCCAGGATCGTTTAAATTTGAAATAAGATCCTGCATGTATTTGTTCCCCACTATCCCAGACCAAGGGGGTGTGGTCTGAGAAGGGCCAATCTAGCCTAGAGACAGTAGACAACTGGAAAGTGTCTAGAAGGGTGGCATTCCCAAAAAATCTATCAATCTTTGACGTAAGGCTACTGTCATTTCTCCAAGTAAACTGAGCTCCTGAGGATGGAAATTTGTTTAAACCAAGAGCTTGAACCACCAGTTGGAAACCAAGTGAAGCGCTGTCCACTGCACCATTTGGCCAATCGCTCCCTGTCAATACATAGTTGAAATCCCAACCCACTAGCCAGGCCTCCCTTGTATAAGCTTTACGGCTACAGTCCAGTCTTCCAATAGTTCATGCCTCACAAAAGCGATACATGGTCCATAAGCAGTAGTAATATAAACAACTCGCAGCCCCTGACTTCTTTGGAATTTACAAGTCATCAGGTGCCAAGCTCTATGCACCTCTAGTAGCTATAACCAAGCCTTTTTCCACCAAAAAGTAATGCTCCCAGATTTGTCATGTGCGTCAAGCATCACACATTCATCCACCCCCACAATCTTCATTTCATTCCTGACCCTATCATCCTCCTTTTCAATGTGTGTTTCTTGTATAATCGCACAATCAATCTCCCACTCTCTCAGGTATCTCAAGAGAGAAGCCCTCCGTCTCTTGTTGCGCAACCCACGCACATTCCATGTAAGGACTCTCATTGTCTTCTCTGGGTATCCCCCATCTTTGAATTTTGTACCTTGCAAACTTGCATAATAGCAGCCACATCATTTTCATCAAGTTTCAACTCAATGTCTACCACCTCTGCATAATCCTATAAGATGATCTTGCCAACCCAGCCTTGGTAGTTTATCTAGCTCCAAATTTCAAATCTTTCATATCCAGTAAATTGTATTTCACCCCTAAGAATTATTCGAGATCTCTTTTAGGACTCATTCTTCAGTTATGTTAGTAGACGGCTAATGGGAACACCATCATGAGCCATAACTAGCTCATTTTGACCCAATTAAGTTAGTAAATGATCCTACATGACCACCAGAGAGTTACAAGTCATTGCATAATCATTCTAAAAGAAAAATAACAAAGTAGGGTTAAAATTGTAATTTTACCAGCTCATCATGAATACAGTACAACCATGGGTTTTCCCAGGTGTTGAATGAAGGTCAATTGGTCTTAAAAAGATAACAAGTGGGATAAAACAGACAGAAAAGGGTTTGCACGTGTTCAGAGAATTAAATCACTTTTGAAACCCTAAAAGCACCTGAAGTTCTGATTAGGATAAAATTCATATAAAAATACTCTCTAGGTTTTAGAACCTTCAATTTTACCAACAGAATCCATTTTGACCCAAAACAGAATCATAGACAGACATTTGCCCTAATTTGGGTTTTTGCATAAATTACCTAGACAAACATGATCAAAATAAAAATCCAACTTCACCATTGGATTCCTTAGATCCGATTTGCTCTCCAGCCGATTTGCTCCGACGATTTGCTCTCCATGCTCCGAAGACTCTCCCTACCTTCCCTTGTCATCTGACCACAATACCAGTGGTAGACTCTTTTTCCTTGTTTTCCTTCTCATTGCGCAGCACCCGCCGGTGCTCCTAACCCCCTTCATGCTCACAATCATCCATCTCTCAGAGCAGCTTCATCTCCAGTGCCAACTCCACTACCCTTCGTTTGCCTCCCCTCTTAAACAACTCCTCAACTTCCCCTCTTCCTTTATAGCCATTTGCCACTACGTTTCGACCGCCGACTCACCTCACCGTCCTCCGTCTTCCACCTCACTAGCGTACCTCTGGCGAGCTCTCGTGGCCACTACACTCCATCAATCCGACCACGGTTCATCTCCACACCTCCACAATGTTCCAGAGAGCAAAAGCCCTCTAGTCTTCGAGGCTATTGGCCTCCCCACTGCTCCACCGAACACCACACTGTCGCACCTCACCTTCCGTCACCTTTCGGCCACACCACGCACTCTCACACCTCACGAACATCGCTGTTCAATTCCCCACCTCACGGAGAAGCTTATGAACTATTTTAACAGGGGCTCTTAGCCTGTTTTCTTGCTTTCATGTTCCCAGGTCACAAATGGCATTGACGAAGCTTCGACAAAAGCTTGAAGGTCTTATCACGCCTGTAGGTTCCAAGCGTCGACTCCTTGAGGAGCAAATTACCTCCAAGTGTGTCCACGCACGGTCAATTGGAGCTTTTTACCAAGTCCTCTACACCGATTTGACAAAGGACGCTGCTGTTGCTGCACGAAAAATGGAGGGTGGGATAGTCCCACCATGGAAGCAGCAAAGGGCCTGAGCATGCATAAATTGAATTTTTACTTTAGGTTTATCACCTCAGCACACACAGGGGGTGAGGTCCCCGCACGCCCCCCTCACGTTCCTCATCCACGACATCTCCCCTGCAGACCTAGTGCTCCTGATAACCTGCCTAAGCCCTGCATTCCACGACTACGACCCACAACTATAGCCCTTATCCCAGGTACGCTCTAGGTTTGATTACCCGTATACCCGGTACTGTGGAAGGCTCTAGGAGAGCATGACCCAGAGAGAGAAAGAGAGATTGTGTGGGGTAGGGGGAGGGTTTTGTTGCAGAGTTTGTTGGCTAACACTTAGCCAAATTCAAGAAGCCTCCCCCCTCTATGTGTGAAGGAGAATAGAGAAAGGAAGACAGAAAGAAGAAGGACCGTAGTTGAAGAAGAGAGCAAAAGAAGAGGACGAGGCTGAGCAGAAGAAGAAGAGAAGAGGGAGCAGTAGTGGAGAAAGAAGACAAAGAAGAAGAAGAGGCTGAAAAGAGAGAAAGAAGGCTATGCACTGTAGCATCAGACATTTAAGTCATCGGATTAACCATTCAATCGTCTGATATTGCTAACCTTTATTTGATTGATATTGTTGAGAAATTAACTATTATTGTGATGGTTATTTGGTGATTCAAATCACCATTTTACCTCATTCTTTTTGCACTATTGACATCTATTTTCACTTCTATATCATTAGTGTTTGGAGTTTTATTACAATTTGCTTATATTGCGTTTAAATTGAAATTATTGAGATTTAAATTCCATATTACTCCCTCTGTTCGACCTCGGAAATTTTTCAAGTAATAAAATTCATTTGTTTAGGCACTATTTTGGATATATTATAACACGACAATCTTAAATATCGATTTAGCGCGAAGGACATTTTGGCGCCGTTGCCTGGGAGTGATTAGCCCATAGTTGTGGGCTATTTAAGTATTTAAGTGCCTACACATTAGGTTAATTCTAACATTTATTTAGCATAAATTAGAATGTAAATAGATTAATTCATAGTTTTAATTTAATTACATAATCCATACATTGCATTCATATCTTAAGTCCATTTAGAATTAGCTTAGAATAGCATTCATCTAATTAGATAACCAATTAGGTACATTGTTTTCATTAACATAGAAGTTGAGGGTATGTATATAAATGATCCTAATATTTTAACATTATTTTCTTTACTCTTCTCCCTGCAGGAACGGCTAGCTGCCGCTCCAACGTCGAACGACGGTAGTGAAGACCCATTTAAGGGGGAGCAGATGTGGCGAATCGGGTCGGGTGGCTGATTTCAAACTTGTGCAGGCCACTATAAAAGGAGGGAGGCTGCCGAGCTTGGGAGGCCTCCGCCACCGACCCACCACTGTGCAGAGAGAACTTCTCTCTTCCACTCCACACTGCCGGCCTCTACTATGGCGACGAGTCTCCATCACCGTGAGCACCTTAGCGTGCATCTCCCTCGCCGTCGTCGCCGACCACCACCACCGAGCTACTGATTCAGCCACCCTTTCAGTAACTTAAGACGTCCGGGAAATTTTCCAGACGTCTGAAGCTACCCACACGCCTCCACCCACTTGCCTGCGTACCCATCTGCAGTCCACCTGCTCACCTCCAACAGCCACGCCTTCTTCAGCCTGCTGCATCCTTCAAACGCACACGCGCCCATCAACCTTCAGCTGAACCACGCCTGCACCCTCCAACCGCTCTCGCTCTCCACGCGCCTGCAGCTCACGCCATCTCCACACACTCACCGGCTGTAGCACTCTCCTCCAACCGTGCCTGTAGACCCGCACAACCGAGCACGCCTCCGCCCACGCCTGCCGCTTGCAAGCGCCATTCACCCGCAACTGCAGAGCCCTTCGCCCACGCGCCTGCACCCTCCAACAGCACCTGCAGTCCACGCCATTCACCCCCGCACCTGCAGAACCACCAGCAGCGCCCTCCGCCCACGCTTACTGCAGCCTGCGCACCCCCGCCAACTGCAGCCGCACCCGCTGAACCGCCTGCAGACCCGTCCTCCCGCGCCTGCAGAGCCGTCAGTAGCAGCGCGCGAGCAGATCTCACGCCAACAGCCGTGCAAGCTCACCGGCTCCAGCACCTCCACCGGAGCTCGTCCGGCCACCTCCGACCGCCGTGCGACTCGCCGCCACCACCGATTCGAAGCCCTCGGTCCAAGGGACCTCCTCCGAGCTTCCCGCTCCCGGCCATCCGCTCCTCGTCGCGCAAGACAAAGGGGAAAAATTCCCCTGTTTTGCTACAGTAAACCATCAATTAGAAATTACATTTTATGCCATTATCACTTTTTAATGATATTTTATTGATTCTGCATTGCGGAAAATATCCTCTAGTTTCTCATAATTGCCATTTCAACATTGTTTCTTGCTTAAACCTTCATCTAAAGGCAATCTTGACTTGATTCTTGTCCAAACTAACTACGAACGAACGTTTTTAATTGGTGCGAATTTTAATACGTCATTACCTCCCTATGGATACGACCCGCTCCTCTGCGAGTGGTTATTTCTTCTTAAATATTGATCAGTCGATTTTTCCACCACGTTAAACTGCAACCGACTTAAAAGCGAAAGATCGACCAGTCAAATGGCGCCGTTGCCGGGGAGGTGATTAGCCCATAGTTGTGGGCTATTTAAGCATTTAAGTGCCTATACATTAGATTAATTCTAACATTTATTTAGTATAAATTAGGATGTAAATAGATCAATTCATAGTTTTAATCTAATTACATAATCCATACATTGCATTCATATCTTAAGTGCATTTAGAATTAGCTTAGAATAGCATTCATCTAATTAGATAACCAATTAGGTACATTATTTTTATTAACATAGAAATTGAGGGTCTGTACATAAATAACCCTAATATTTTAACAATATTTTCTTTATTCTTCTTTCAGAACGGCTGGCTGCCGCTCCAACGCCCGGCTGCTGCAGTGATGAAGCCATTCAAGGGGGAGCGGATGTGGTGGATCTGGTCGGCGGCTGATTTCAAACTTGTTCAGGCCACTACAAAAGGAGCAGGGAGGCAGCCGAGCTAAGGAGGCCTCCGCCACCGACCCACCACTGTGCAGATAGAACCTCTCTCTTCCACTCCACACTGCCGGCCTCTACCGTGGCAGCGAGTCTCCACCACCGTGGGCGTGTGGTGTGACAGGCCACACCGCCATCCGGAGCTCGCCCGCATTACCGTGAGCACCTTAGCGTGCAACTCCCTCGCCGTCGTCACCAACCACCACCGCCACAACCACCGTCACTGAAATCACCTTCTCATTCACTTAAGACGTCCGGAAAATTTCCCGGACGTCTGAAGCTACCCGCTCACCTGCGATCACCCGCCTGCGTACCCGTCTGAAGTCCACCCGCACCCGCACAGCCACATCCGCCCATCTCACCGTTCACGCCCACACCACCATCCCCGCGCCTGCGCCTTCATCCGTGCGCGCCCACGCATGCAGCGTCACCCACCAGCCTCCAGCGCAACCGCGCCCACCATCATCCTTCACCATCTCCACGCCCTCTAGACCGCGCACGCACTCCTCAGCCTGCAGCACCCACCTCCCGCTCCTGCAGCAGCAACCACGCCTGCAGACTCCAACAGCGCCTGCAATCCACGCCGTTCACCCCCGCGCCTGCAGAACCACCAGCAGCGCCCTCTTCCCCGCGCCTGCAGAACCGCCACCAGCAGCGCCCTCTTCCCCGCGCCTGCAGTCCAGCACTCACCATGCCAGCCGCAGCAGCGCCCATGGCAACGGCAGCAGCCACCCTCGCAGCAGCAGCAGGCGGCGGACTTCACGCCAACAAGCTGCGCAAGCTGCCGGCTACAGCACCTCCGCCGGAGCTCGTCTGGCCACCTCCGACCGCGCGCGACTCGCCGCCACCACCGATTCGAAGCCCTTGATCCAAGGGACCTCCTCCGAGCTTCCCGCGCCCGCCCATCGGCTCCTTGTTGCGCAAGACAACAGGGAAAAATTCCCTTATTTTGCTACAGTAAAACGTTAATTAAAATTTACATTTTCTTCCATTGCCACATTTTAATCATATTCTATTGACTCTACATTGCGGAAAATATCCTGTAGTTTCTCATAATTGCCATTTCAGCATTGTTTCTTGCTTAAACCTTAATCTAAAGGCAATCTTGGCTTGGTTCTTGTCCAAATTGACTACGAACAAACATTTTTAAGTGGCGCGAATTTTAATACGTTATTGCCTCCCTGTGGATATGACTCGCTCCTCTGCGAGTGGTTATTTCTTGTTAAAAATTGATTAGTCGATTTTTCCACCACATTAAACTACAAACGACTTAAAAGCGAAAGATCGAACAGTCAAATGGCGTCGTTGCCGGGGAGGCAACAGACGCAATAATTTCGCCTAATTTTATTTTGATTATTTGTCAATTGCATAGAGATTTGACCATTCATTATTTTCTTTTCTGTGCGAGAAAATTTATGCAAGAATCAGCCAGTGTGAGAGGCGACCCTTGACGTCGCCAGATGAGAATTGGGCGAGCCATTTTTAAACGGAGGAGAAGGACGAGGACGCGACGGACACCATTTAGTCGTTAGTTTAATTAGAATAGAATTAAGATTGTAGACTTAATTTTTCATTACAGTTAGTTTGAAACCCTTGTTCTGGGGCAAATTTTGAGGGGTTTGTTCCCCGATTTTGTTTTGGACCCGTGTTGGGTAATTTTTGGGAGCCTGTTCCCTTTTCTTTAGATTTAGGTTTATTTATTTATTTATTTATTTATTTTTATTATTTCTTTTATTTGCTTGTGCATAAGTAGTTCTAAAAAAAAATAGAAAAAGAAAAAAATGAGCTGCCTGCTAGAAGCTGCCTGCCCTAGGACGAACCATTTAGGTCTGTAAGAGCAGCCTCTAGATTTGCTTTTCTGCATTGCGTGCATTTTTGCATCGAAGATAGCTGGAGGCAAGGTACGCATTCTCTTACTTTGCATCCTATTTTTGATCACGCATTGCATTTGGGATTTAATGCGAAGATCACCTAATCTGTACTGAATAAATCTAACAAGTGGTCACATTTTTTTTAGAAAAAGGACTAATTAAAGGAAGGACATTTTAAAAACCAAGGATTTCATTTTCAAACTTGGCGTGCAATTCAAAGTTCAAAATCTTTTACGGTGTATGCACACTTATTTCACTTGCACCATGGCACGCTTTTAGACACTCCTTAGGTTTGGAAATACTAGGACAAGAGCCCTCCTTTCGTTGGATTCTGAAGTGTTCGGAACTTGAGATCAAAGGTTTTGTAAATCCAAAGAGGGGGATACCCTGTCACGGATTTTTGGGGGTAGTTGAGGAGCACCGCGAAAGCATAGCTTCAAAGGAAGGCTTAGGCCTACTTGCATCCCTCGATCTTCCGTCTTTGGATTTACTTGACCATTTGAGATTTAGGGAAGAACACCTAAGCTCCAACTAGGTCTTCTTAGGCGAGCCGTAGGTCGACAATAGGTGCGTAAATTGATTGAACAAATTGTATTGTCACCTGCAATTTGACTTAAAATCAAAAGCCTAAATTGGGAAAGACCTAAAAGGTCCTTTTTGAATTGTGTCTTGCTTGGGGAATTCTGATTGAAGTGTGAGTTAGAATGGACCACATTGATTTTCATCCTTTCACATCTTGCCCACACCCTCACCCCCACTCTGCATCCTTCGATCCCAGATGCCGAGATGGTCCATTCCTTGATGGACATAATGACAATCATTGGGATCCGTTTTACTCCTATTATAGGAGTATTGGCCTAGTTAAGCCCCAAATTAGTGAGCAGAACTCCGGAGCGGGATTTGCTTTGCCCAATCTCCCACATACCAAAGAAATACCCAACCCACCCTCCCTGAAAACTTATAATGGTTGGAAAAACACTCCTGGGTACTATAAGCCTGAGCCTGACATCTCTTATGATAGAAATGACCTCTCCTCTTTGAAGATGGAAATACAGAAAATTCAAAATGAAATGAGTGAATTGTTAGGAGAATCTTTGAGAGCAGGCCAACAAGAAAGAGATGAAATTAGCCACCCAATCTGCCCCATTGACGATGACGTACACCCCTCTACAATAGATGCATCTCCCATGGGAAAGCCACACTTTAAGTTGAAGGGAAATTCTGGGGAGAATAGCTACTTTTCGAGGATCGATTTTGAAACCTCCCCATTAGATGACACTTCCTTGAGAGATCTACACTTTAGGTGGGAGGAAAATACACATGAAAGTAGCTATGCATTGGATGAAGAAAGGTGGCAACCCGAGGAAGATGATGATAAGGTTGAGTATCCACCTGAATTATATTGGAGTCAAAAGAAGGGAATGATGGTACCATTGGAAGACCTCGACCCAGATGATAGTATTTTCGTGACATTTGATGAAGTGGGTCAAAGTCAAGTTGTTAATCCTACCCTCCCTTCTGATCACGATATGGAACTCAAACCCACCCTTAGGGAACCTAACCCTAAAGAAATTGACCTATCTGAGGAGTCTGATGTAACCAGTGTAAACCATTTACCTCAAATAGAGCACCCTAGGGGATCTGCTGAGATATTAAATGATTCTAGACCTCGGGTACATGATGAATTGTGTGATGAGGAGGAAGACGAATTATATGAGGAACCTACATTCAAGATTTGGAGTGACACTAAGGGTGATTATGTCTTATTTGAAGAGTTAGCCCCTGAGGATGTCACAAATTTGACCAAATTAGGTTTCCTTGGCACACCCATTGATGATATTTCTCCTCATGATAAAATGATGGAAAATTTGGAAGCAATTTCTCAGATTTATGTGGATTCACATATAGACTCCGGGGAAGATTTGAGTAAAGAACAAAAACCCGAGGATGACATTGATAGGATAATCCCTAGATCTGTTGCTTTCAACCTGCCTTCATTCACTTCGAAGTCACCCTCTGATTCGCTTATATCTGAAAGCGAAATTGTTACTCCTGATGAAGAGCAGGAAGATCCACGTGATGGTGCAAGGAATGCTAGGGATGAAATTGAGGATTTAGAAAGAGTGTTTGGGATGGACACCAAGCTGATTAAACCCAACCTAGATCTTATGGCCATCCCACAACCTCGTAACTTGGACACCCTAGGCGATCCTTGCCTTAGAGAATTGCTCATTTTTGTTTTGACTAGGGGGCTTAACAGACCAATATTTTCTGTAATGGAGTATCGGGTATGGATTGATGATTTCTTTAGTCAGTCCATTACCCTGGGGGTTTATCTCTATACCATTCCTTCCCCAATCTTTTTGGAGGATCCTTGTCATCCTACCCCTACCTCTTTGGAGGTTATTTTAACTGTTTATCCTTTAGAACCTCTTCTGGTGACCTGGGAAGATTTCATTCCCATTTTAGTTGGGCGAGCATTTGCTATCGGGATTCATCATCAACTCGCCAACATCCTAGGTTACCTATTTTCTAGGCCAACTTTGCTTTGCTCATTGTTAGGGCCTATTTCTGCAATTCTTGAACCTAATTTGCAGGTTCTTCGGCTATTCAGCCTAGCTTTGACCCAGGTAATATCCTTCTATGCAATGAGGACATTGTAGATTTTAGGCATGGGGGGGTGTACTTGGGGATATACATATCATAATTGCATACATTTGTACATATAACAAAAAAAAAAAAAAAAAAAAAGTTTTGAGCTTAACTGGCTAGATCTTGCAGTCTTAAGCAAATCAGAACTCTAGGGTAGACTAAATTAATTCTAGGGTCAAACTTTAGAAGCTAAATGAGTTGCTAGCGTTAGACCTTTAGGGTCCTTTGTGGACTTAAAAACTTATGTAGGAGTTAAGTTGCAGACCATTCCTCAAGAGGTTGAGGAAGGGAAGCTACGGTTTGAGTTAGAAGGTGGGGTAGTACCTGGAGTCTTATTCTACCTTTTGGTTTACGGGTCCTTGTAACCCAAGCATCCAAATTTCACACACTTGGTCTGGTAATCAACTTAATTTCTGTCTTTCTGAAAAGAGATTTGGTTCTCTTAGTTTTGACTTAAGAGAGGCTTGAAAACACATTTTGATTGGAAGAGTTCCCGCCGCAGGAGAGGTGGAGTATATACTCACCTTGAGGATGCGATGATAACATATTACATCATCGGTGCTTGTCTCTTAGGATATCCATCCTACTGGGGGCATGTAAGTGCATTGTGCGGTTCAGGTACCATGGGCGGCCCTATCTCGAAGTGCCGATTGCCATAGGCCTGAATTCGCTTAAGAAATCCATGGGCGATACTATCTCGAAGTGTCGATTGCCAGGAGTTCTTGGGGTCGTTATGGGCGGTGCTATCTCGAAGCATCGAAAGCCAGGCACCCTTCGAGGTATGGTAATGGGGACAATGAATCCGACACAGACCGTGTTGATAGCTGATCTGAGGTTAGACTTAGAAGAATCAAACAAAAAAAAAGAAAGAAAAAGTATATATATATATATAAATCCTTTAACTCAAATAACTCAGACCAATACACAGGCACGGATGCTTTAATCTCAGGGATCAATAAACTTTAGGGTAGAGTCAGAAATCAGGGAAACTTGTGCTTGCAACTTGTCTTTAGCCGACCTAGTCTGTAACTTAGCAACTACTTAGAAACCTTGGGTCTAGAGCCTAAACTTAATATGCTTCTGAAGGAAGACTAAGTTAGTTGACTAGTCTACTAAGAGTGCTAGGTTTCGCTTAATTTTGCTAGGGACTAGCAAAAACTAGGCATGGGGGTATTTGATTAGCCCATAGTTGTGGGCTATTTAAGTATTTAAGTGCCTACACATTAGGTTAATTTTAACATTTATTTAGCATAAATTAGGATGTAAATAGATTAATTCATAGTTTTAATTTAATTACATAATCCATACATTGCATTCATATCTTAAGTGCATTTAGAATTAGCTTAGAATAGCATTCATCTAATTAGATAACCAATTAGGTACATTGTTTTCATTAACATAGAAGTTGAGGGTCTGTATATAAATGATCCTAATATTTTAACATTATTTTCTTTACTCTTCTCCCTGCAGGAACGGCTGGCTGCCGCTCCAACGTCGAACGGCCGCAATGAAGACCCATTCAAGGGGGAGCGGATGTGGTGGATCTGGTCGGGCGGCTGATTTCAAACTTGTGCAGGCCACTACAAAAGGAGGGAGGCAGCCGAGCTCGGGAGGCCACCACCACCGACCCACCACTTTGCAGAGAGAACTTCTCTCTTCCACTCCACACTGCCGGCCTCTACTGTGGCGACGAGTCTCCATCATCGTGGGCGTGTGGTGTGACAGGCCACACCACCATTCGGAGCTCGCCGCATCACCGTGAGCACCTTAGCGTGCATCTCCCTTGCTGTCGTCGCCGACCATCACCACCGAGCTACTGATTCAGCCACCCTTTCAGTAACTTAAGACGTCCGGGAAATTTCCCAGACGTCTGAAGCTACCCGCACGCCTCCACCCACTTGCCTGCGTAACCATCTGCACTCCACCTGCTCACCTCCAACAACCACGCCTTCCTCAGCCTGCTGTATCCTTCAAACGCACACGCGCCCATCAACCTTCAGCTCAACCGCACCTGCACCCTCCAATCGCACCCGCTCTCCACGCGCCTGCAGCTCACGCCATCTCCACACACTCACCTGCTGCAGCGCCCTCCTCCAACCGCATCTGCAGACCCGCACAACCAAGCACGCCTTCGCCCGTGCCTGCCGCTTGCAAGCGCCATTCACCCACGCCTACAGAGCCCTTCGCCCACGCACCTACACCCTCCAACAGCGCCTGCAGTCCACTCCATTCACCCCCGCGCCTGCAGAACCGCCAGCAGCGCCCTCCACCCGCACTTGCTACAGCCTGCGCACCCCCTCCAGCTGCAGCCGCACCCGCTCAACTTCCTGCAGACCCATCCTTCCGCGCCTGCGGAGTTGTCAGCAGCAGTGCGGGAGCAGATCTCACTCCAACAGCCGCGCAAGCTCACCGGCTGCAGCACCTCTGCCAGAGCTCGTCCAGCCACCTCCGGCCGCCGTGCGACTCACCGCCACCACCGATTCGAAGCCCTTGGTCCAAGGGACCTCCTCCGAGCTTCTCGCGCCCGGCCATCCGCTCCTCATCGCGCAAGACAAAGGGGAAAAATTCCCCTGTTTTGCTACAGTAAACCATCAATTAGAAATTACATTTTATGCCATTGTCACTTTTTAATGATATTTTATTGATTCTGCACTGCGGAAAATATCCTCTAGTTTCTCATAATTGCCATTTCAGCATTGTTTCTTGCTTAAACCTTAATCTAAAGGAATCTTGACTTGATTCTTGTCCAAACTAACTACGAACGAACGTTTTTAATTGGTGCAAATTTTAATACGTCATTGCCTCCCTGTGGATACGACTCGCTCCTCTGCGAGTGGTTATTTCTTCTTAAATATTGATTAGTCGATTTTTCCACCACGTTAAACTGCAACCGACTTAAAAGCGAAAGATCGACCAGTCAGGGAGCAACGAGCAATTTAGAACTCTTGATTGCAATTTCTGATTCAAATTCTAACTTGCTATATCTCTTTTGTTGTGATTGTTTCAGAAGAGAAGATACATTGAAGGAAGATCAGCTCCACAGTAAGCACACCAAGGGTAGGTAAGTTCTAGACCACTCTCTTTTAAGCCCCTCATTCTAAAAAGGATAAAAGAAGAAAATGAATTAGGGCTACTTGCATTCTTTCCGTAGATAATTCATCAAGTTTCCTGAGTTGATATATTTTATTTGAACAACAAATCTTGATTTGTGCACCCACTTAAAACTTAAGGTATCCAGGGCTATCACATTCTTGTTTAAGCCCTTGGTACCACCTTTTGACAAATTAAAGTGGACCAAATTAGAGCCAATTAAGGATTCCAATTTAGGGCTTTTAGAGACACACTTGCTTAATCAAGAAATCAACTTCCCAAACAATGTGTGCCTAGACATTGATTGGACATTGATTGAACTGATCTATTCAAGCAAGACCCTAAAATCAGGCTCTTAAAGTCATTTGAACACAAAAAGAAGGACCTAAATTTTCAAGGACAATATAGGTGAAGTTGAACCACATTGTTGGGTTAACCAATCTTCAAATTAGGTCACTTTTTGCACTCAACACATCAAAAAGATCAAGTGAAATTCTAAGCACCCTTGTTCTTAATTGAAACTGGTAAACTTAAGAGGTCAAGTCCCCATTCTGGTCTACCTGGAACATTAGTGGCAAGAGAGTTCGGGTAGGGGAAACCCTATAACCCGTGGGGGTGCTCTACCGTGTAGGGGTCTTTGTGGGATGCTCCCTCTCTGGCTGCCCAGGTAATTCTCAGGTGGACGGCTTTCTGACTAAGGGGTAACATCCGCCCCGAACCTCTATAGTCATCCAAAATTTTTGGGTGTCTTGATTGGGTCCATCACATTCTACCTCTCATCTACTCCATCGGTGCATGTTCGGGAGGAGGTCTCTAAGACCATCCTTGAGGCCTCCTTTAGTCACTCATTCACGTTGAGGCCAAGCCTCGACCTCCTTGTTTGTGCAACAACCCAATCAAATTAATATATCTTTCGATTCATCTGAACCTGATTCCAATTCATCCATCATCATGGCACAACCCGCAAAAGAAAATAATCTTGAAAATCAACTCTTGTTCCTCAATGATCTGTTCCAAGCCTTCGTGAACCCATCGCAGCGTCCAATGATGCGAGATCACTATAATGCCACTGCGGTAGCAATCGAACCTCGAGTACAAATCCTCGCTGGAGGTCCTGACACTAAACTCAAGCCCAACATGATTCATCCCATTCCCAAATTCCATGGGCGTAATTTTGAAGATCCTTTCCAGCATATCAAATAACTCAAGCATCTGGCCCAGACCTTCGGGTCAGAAGCTCAAAATTGGGATATTCTACTCATGAAAATGTTGTCCTTCTCTCTCATGGATAAAGCTTCTCATTGGTACTAAACCCAAACGCGTCCAATCAACACTTGGGTGGTGCTTTAATCCGAGTTTCTGAGAAAGTTCTTCCCTGTTGGTCGGACAAATGCTTTACGGCACCAGATCATACATTTCACACAATGTCGATTGGTTTTGAGACGAGATCGCGTTTTCTTAAAAAAGAGGTTCATTGCAGTATAGTTGAAATCGCCAGGAAAATAATTACCAATTTATTTTACTCGAACTCAGGGAGCAAATTGGTATTTTAGAAACTAAAATCACAATCTCTAATTACTCAAAAGATGATAGCAATCCAATGTATATGAAAGCTAGAGAGGGAAGATGCAAAAAGAAATGAATTGTCTTTCTTCTTCTCTTTTCTTCGTTCTTCTTTCTCTTTGTTTTTCTTCCTTTCTTTCTCTGTCTTTCCTTTCTTAGACATCTGATTCTGTGAATTAAACGTCTTAACCAGCGAATGCTACAGTACTTTCACTCTTTCTTCTTCTTCTAGTTTCTTCTGTTGTTCCTTCTTCTTCTGTTCTTCTATGCTGCGCCTCCTCCTTCTTCTTCCTTGGCCGCTATAGTCTTCGTCTTCCTTTTCTTGCACATGGCTTTCCTCCTTCCTGTCTTCTTCCTCTGCAGTCTTCTTCAGCTGCACCTCCTTCCTCTTTTTCTTCACTTCCTCTACCGCTCCTCTGCTATAGGGCTTCGTCTTCACCTTCTTTCTTCTGTCTTTGGCTACTCCACTTCTTTTTTTTTTCTTTGTGGCTTCCTCCTTGGTTTCTTCTCTTTTCCGCAGCTCCTTCTTCTTCCCCTACACAGCACAGGGCAAAACCTACCCCTACCCTCCCCGCGTCTCTCTCTCTATTTCTCTCTTCACTTTCTCATAGCAAGAAAATTGGGTATATGTGTTGGGTTACATGCGCTCGGGTCCAGGCGCACTAGAGTGGTGTAGTGCGCGAGGAGTGCAGGGTTAATCGGGTCAGTCAGCTAGGTCTAGGGGAGCGTGGGTCATGGATGAGGCGGGGGCATGGGCAAGGGACCTCACCCTGTGTCGTTTGGAGGCGATAAGCTAAAAATAAAAAAATAATAAATATCACTCACCGCACTTTTAAGTTTACGAGGTGGGACTAAAAGTCCCACTCGCTTCTTCTTGCCCCACAGGAGGAAGGTCCATGGAATTGGAGTAGCTAGGAGCTTTGCTATGCTAATTGCCTGGGAGTATGCGTGCACGAGACCAACCCGCATCTTCTGGACCTGGGATCCTGCAACGCTAGAGCCTAGAGCAACCTTGTATTCTCCTTCACGTCGTCAGTAATGGCGGTGGAGGCTCAGACTTGTAATAATTGAACACGGTCTTTCGGCCCCATTGGACCAGATGGGGAGCTTTGCCGTGGCATGGCAGAGGTGCATAGGTGGGTGGCTAGTAGAGGGGCGGCCTAGGCATGCATGCCCAGGTTTCTCTATGGCCATGAAGATGGGTTTGATTGGGGGCGTTTATGGAGGTGTTGGCGGGTAATCGAGGGGCGGATGATGCTCAATGGATGATGGCAGAGGTGATGAGGGGTATGGCGAGGCGTGTGGAGGTGTGGAGCGGTGGATGTGCCTCGCTGGTGGTCAGCCGGAGGTGGAGGAATGTGGTGGTGGTCTGTGGCGTTGAGGGGATAAAGATAGCAATAAAGGTAGGGGAAATAAATATGGGAGAGAGGGGAAGAGTTCTAACCTACTTAACGGACGAAAGGAGGGAGGAGGCGGACAGCTCGTATTTGCCATCCTCAGAGATGAAGGCCCTGAGGTGGGGATGACTGCGACGATGAAGGGGTCAGAGAAGCTCGCGCAGGTACGGCGTGATGCAGAGGAGTGAGGCGGAGATGACTTTGCCACTGGCATAGTGGCAGAGCGACGAGAAGAGGGGGGACAGATCGTCGGAGCTTGCGGGCTGTTGGCCGAAGGCGAGGGAGGACGAATTTAGTGGTTTTCTCAGGCCAATCAAGCTCGGAAGATGCAGCTGGACCTGAGGTTTCTTTTATAAGCACAAGCAGTGGGTCAAATGCATGGTAGGTGAGTAAAATCCTCAATGGAGGTATGGCCGAAAATGATACCCATACCTCTCGAGCATTCGCACGAGAGGTATGGTGCGAATCAGGACATAGCAAGTTGCTCAGATGGTAGGGGACTTCACATCTGAGAGCAACTCCCTGGTGAAGCGAGGAGAAATCCTCCTCGAAACTTTGCCGGAGGTATGGGTCTTCTGCTGCAATGGCAGAGGGACCGGAATGCAAAAATAGAGCAAGAAGTTGAGGGTGTTTTCACAAGGGTTTTCAGAAGTTAGGGGCCAGAATGTAATTGGGTGAACTATTTTGCAAAGTAGGTCATGATGACCTTCTCTTAGGTCCAAATTTTGATGAAAACCTAATTTGGACCTAAGGAATCTAATGGTGAAGTTGGATTTTTGGTTTGATCACGTTTGACTGGACATTTTGCATAAAAACCTAAATTAGGTCAAATATTGAGCTTGGACCATAATCTATGTCAAAATAGGTTCCAAAGCCCAAATTTATGGTTCTAAACTCTAGGGGATATTTTTCCATGAATTTTCAAAGGTTTAGTTGATTTTTATCATGACTGGAACCTTGTGAAATTATGTGGGTTTGTTTTAGGGTTGTAGAATGTAATTAATTCTTAAATTTCACAATAACCCTTTTCTGACTGAACCATCCCACTTTTTCTTTTATTAACTCCAATTGACCTGTGTCTAGACCTTAAGAAATCCCATTAATGTACTGCAATGGTAAAATTGCAGTTTTACCCTTTGTTTCATATTTTCTTTCCATATTAGTGATCTCTTGAGTTAGGCCTTCGTTTAGGTTATGCAGGAGCTTTTGTTCAGTTTCCTAGGTCAAAATAAGCTAGTTAGGGCTCTTGATGAGGTTCTCATCATACCCCCATGCCTAGCTTTTGCTAGTCCCTTAGCAAAGTTTCAAGGCTTTAGCTTCTGTTCTAGACCAAGAGTTTCTTTCACCAGTTACGATAAGTGCTTTTTCTTCTTTTTCTTTTGTGATTAGGTTAGAGTGCCGACAGTAGCCCAAAGGGTACTCTAGTACCAACCAAGATCCAGACCTGACCAGCTTTAGCCTTGATCCTCGAAGGTTTTTAAGGCCCACAGGAACTACCCTAAGGTTCATTGGACTCCGTGGTTAAAGCACCCTTGCCTGAGCCATATTTTATCCTTGGTTCAGTTTGCAGTGCGTTTATGTAAGAGAGAGACAGAGGATTTATTTGTTTGGAGAGTTTTCACTCTCTTTTCTTTTTATTTCTAGCTTCGGATTGGCTTCTCAACATGATCTGTATCGGATTCCTCGTCCCCATCATCAATTCTCAAAGCTTCCTAGCAATTGATGCTTCGTGATAGCACCGCCCATGGCAACCCCCAGAACCCTGGTTTTCAAGATTTCGAGATAATCCCACCGATGACGTTCTGTGGTCGAATCCAAACCCTGGCAATCGACATTTCATGATAATGCCACCCATGGTATCTGAACCAGTAGAGTGCTTACATGCCCCCAGTAGGATTTGTAAATATCCTAAGAGACAAGCACCAAGGAGATGATATGTTGTTACGCATCTTCGAGGGGAAGTTCCTGCCTCTCCTCATCGGGAACTCATCCAAATCAACTTGTGTTGATCGGCCTCTCCTAATCGAGGCAACATTTTCAGAACATTAAAATGCTTTTGCATGATTTTGATAGTTACGCATACTGAACCAGTCTGTGTGTAGATTGGGGTGCTTACGTTACCGAGTCCCGCAAATCGAAGATCAGTTAACAAGGCCAATACTCCCTAAGCCTTAGACCAAATACTTAAGCTTTGCATTTTCCCCAACCTCTTGAGGATTATCCAGATCTTAGCAGGTACTAAGAGTCTAGCCAAAAAGGCCTAAGGTCAGCGTTCCTACTAATCTCTTTTTGTGTCACCTTAACACTTTTCTTTACTTTTCTTGATGTGGTCTAGAACTTCAACTAATCCCTTAATTTCTTACTAATGACTATCTCTTTCTTTTTCATTTTATGCTCCTTTTTTGGCATTTTGCTCTTTTTCCTCCTCCTGTTTTGTATAGCCCAAAAATTTTTCTTCCCTCTTCTCAATTTTTTTTTCAGATATATGATTTTTTTGTTGAAAGCTTTTCTTGATATGAGTTTTCATACACTGCACTTTCATATCCCCCCATGCCTATGATTTGCAATGTCCCCATTATAAATTAGGTGGGTTCGAATTCAGCCTAGTTCATTCATTAGGACAGGTGTTTGGTGAGCGAACACGTCGAGGTGACTGCTGCGGATGATTTCTAGCCTCAGGTATGGGTACCAGAGGTGGAGTCGGCTGTTCTAATGGATGAACCCTAAAGTGCAATATGAATTCAGCATAGAAATGTCATGAAAGGTTTTGGGTTTTTCAAAGAATGACGGGTTGCCTCCAGTTAAGAGTTGAGTTTTATGCCATCGGCTGAGTGCAATGAGCTCAGGGAGAATGGATGATAAAGGATGTCTCAGCCAAATCTGTATTGGTCATGTTAATGAACGGTTTGAGTCTCTGACCATTCACGATGAAGGGTTCGGAATTATTGCTAAGTGGACTAATCTCAACAGCTCCATTTCCAAAGATTTGTCATATTAAGTATGGTCTGATCCACTTAGATTGTAGCTTTCCTGGGAATAGTTTGAGTCGGGCATCAAAGAGTAGAACCTTTTGACCAGGATGAAAGATCTTTCTAGATATGTGCTTGTCGTGAAAGGCTTTGACCTGCTCTTTGTAGATTCATGAATTTTCCTACGCGGCACGGTGTAATTCAACAATCTTGCTCATCTGAAGCTTTCTATGGGTTCCAGCCTTAGAAAGATCTAAGTTGCAGTTCCATACTGCCCAATAGGCTTTTTGTTCCAATTCGAAGGGGAGGTGACATGCCTTCCCATACACCAGTCTGAAAAGAGACATGCCTAATTGGGTCTTGTGGGTGATCCTATAAGCCTACAAAGCTTCCAGAAGCTGGGATGACCAATCCTTCTCTTTAGGTCGAACAGTGACCTGGAGGATTTTCTTGATCTCCCGATTTGATAGCTCAGCTAGACCATTAGTTTGGGAGTGGTAAGGAGTAGAGATTCGGTGTGACACCCTGTATTTAGTAATTAGTGACTTGAACTGAGCGTTTGTGAAATGGGTCCCTCCATCAGAAATGATCGCACGTGGAATCTCGAACCGTGAGAAGATGTTTTGGTGAATGAACTTGATAACGGCTTTGTGATCATTGGTTCGGGTCAGAATGGTTTTGATCCATTTGGACACATAGTCAACAGTGAGTAAAATGTATTCGAAGTCATCCGAGATAGGGAAGGGTCCCATAAAATCAATCCCCCAAATGTCAAAAATCTCACATACCAGGATTGGCTGTAAAAGCATCATGACTCGATGGCTCATGTTGCCTAAGGTCTAGCAACGGTTACATGTCTTATAGTGATTGTATGCATCCTTAAAAATTGTGGGTTAGTAAAAGCCACACTGGAGGACTTTTGTTGCAATTTTGTGTCGTGAAAAATGTCCACCGCATGCCTGGTCATGGCAGAAAGAGAGTATGTCTTTGATTTCTGCTTCTGTGGCACACTGTCAGATAATTTGATCAGCACCAATGTGGAATAAATACGAGTCTTCCCAAAAGTAATACTTGGCATCAGAATGCAATTTGTCATTCCTGTCCTTCGGCCAATCAGACAAGATCTGATGTGATGCCAAGTAGTTTACTATGTCAGCAATCCATGGAAGCCCTGTATCGATAGTCAGGAGGTGCTCATCAGGAAAATGCTCTGTGATGGGTCTGGAAGGATCAATGATCTTAGAAGGAATGCGAGATAAGTGATCAGCTACCATGTTTTGTCTTCCCACTTTGTTGTGAATCTCAAGGTCAAATTCTTGCAACAGTAACATCCATCATATTAATTGAGGTTTTGCACCCTTCTTTGCAAGGAGATGCCTCACAGCTCTGTGATCCGACTAGATAATAACATGGGAACCTATGAGGTAAGATCTGAATTTTTCTAGGGCAAATACTACGGCTAGCAGCTCTTTCTCAGTAATAGTGTAGTTACGTTGAGCCTCGTCAAGTGTTTTTCTAGCGTAGTAAATGACCACAGGCTTCCCGTCAATTTTCTGCCCCAAAATCACTCCTACAGCAAAGTCAGATGCATCGCACATGATCTCAAAGGGTTGAGACCAATCAGGGGACTGTAGGATCGGGGCTTGGGTAACTCGATCATGAATGATCTTAAACGCTTGAGTGCATTCCTTAGAGATATTGAAAGGTACATCCTTGGAGAGAAGAGTGGTAAGGGGGGGCACGATTTTCAAAAAATTAGGGATAAATCGACGGTAAAAACCAACATGCCCCAGAAAAGATCGGATGTCCTCGATCGAGCTAGGCATAAGGAGTTTGGAAATCAAGTTAACCTTGGCTCGATCAACTTGGATGCCTTTCTCCGAAATTAAATGTCCCAGGATGATCCCTTCAGTCACCATGAAGTGGCTCTTTTCCCAGGAAAGAACCAAATTCACCTTAATGCATCGCCTGAGTATTTGGACCAAGTGCTGGAGGCAATCATCCAATGATGCTCCAAATACTAAAAAGTCAGCCATGAAGACTTCTGGATAATCACCTACCATATTTGAGAATATGGCAAGCATGCACCCCTGAGAAGTCATGGGTGCATTGCAGAGACCGAAAGGCATCCTTCAGAATGCATACATCCCGAAGGGGCAGGTGAATGTGGTCTTTTCTTGGTCCTCTGGATGGATTGCCACTTGTTTATAATCAGAGTACCCATCAAGAAAGCAGAAGAACCTATTTCCTGCTAGTTTTTTGAGGATCTGATCAATAAACGGTAGTGGGAAATGATCCTTCTTCGTTGAGGAATTGAGTCTTCTATAATCTATGCAAACTCTCCACGAGTTGGCTATATGGGTTGGTATGACCTCTCCGATTTCAGTCGTGATGGTGGTGAGTCTTGCCTTCTTAGGCACAACCTGGATTGGACTCACCCATCGACTGTTAGAGATCAGGTAGATGATCCCTGCATCTAACCACTTAATGATCTGCTTTTTCACTACCTTTTGCATATTTGGGTTCAAATGTCTCTACATCTCTCGCAAAGGTCATGTGCTCTCTTCGGAGTAGATATGGTGTGTACAATAAGAGGGGTTGATACCAGTCAAATCATCAAGAGTCCATCCAATGTCTCTACAATGTTGCTGGAGAATAGTAATTAGACGGGATTCCTAGTCAGATGTGAGTTTGGAGTTTATAATCATAGGAAACGTCTGATTGGAACCCAAAAAGATGTAGTTCAGATGATTGGGAAGGGGCTTGATTTCCAGGACAGGATTATTAGTAGTAGTAGGTGGTTTGGGGTGTGTGTCAGGACCAAGGGTAGGAGTTATTGGTGTATCTAGATCAGGTTCAGATTCCTCTAATTGTGGGTTTTGATCTTCTTGTTGTTGATCTGGGATAATCAGGTTGTCCTCAATATGCAGTTCATCAACCATGGCTTTGATATCACATATTTGTTCTATAACACCGCAATTAATCCTTTGTTGGGCCTTAAAGATGTCAATCTTTAGAGATTGGTTCCCAAATTTCAATTCTATTTGGCCCTCCTCATAGCTTATGTTGGCCCAAGCAGTGGCTAGAAAAGGTCTCCCTAGTATAATCGGTGTATCCCTTGGGTTCTCAGGTGCATCCATATCTAGAACTATAAAATCCACCGAGAAGTAGAAATCCCGTACCCTATCAAGGACATCCTCGAGTATTCCTTTAGGTGACTTGATGGATCGATTGGCTAACTGTAATGTCACCTCTATCGATTTAAGCTCGGACTCTTCAAGATGGTTAAGGAGGGATGTAGGTATTAGGTTTATGGAGGCACCTAGGTCTATCAAGGCTCTATCAAATTGGGTTTCACCAATTTTACATGAAATCAGGGGAGTGCCTGGGTCTTTAGCCTTGGGTGGGAGTTTACTTAAGATTACAGAGCTCGCTTTCTCTGATAGTATGATCGGACTCCCACTTCTGGTTCACGGCTTACGATTGGGTGTACACACGTCTTTTAGAAATCTTCCATAAGCCGGTACATGGCGGATTGCATCCATCAAAGGGATGTTTATCTGGACCTGTTCAAAGAGCTTGACCAAATCATCCTTAGCAGCCATGGGTTTGGTTATCCTTTTTCCCTTGGTCAAGGTCTCGAGAAATGGAACCTTGGTTGGTTCCTCTAGAATAGGTCCAAGTTCTTGATTTGGGATAGGAACATCCTGGATAACTATCCTAGGGCTTGGATCACTACCAGGCTTGGAGTGTTTTGGATAAGTTTGGTCTTGTGTTGCTTTACCACTACGGGTTGTTACAGAGTTTAATCTTCCCTAGTTTTGGTTTGGGGTCGGTAAAATGGGTGGCTACTGTGAAATCCCACGTAAGATGTCGAAGCTTCCATCCCGTCAGGTGATGGAATAGAAGGGGCTTGAAAAATCATATGTGCGTGGCCTGTATTTGGGTTCATAACGCACCTCAGGGTCAGGACCTTATTTGGGTTCGGCAGAGGTTACGAAAGAAGTGTGCCCAGTTGGTGGGAATTCGCCATTTGGGTGAGTTGGTTGCGAACCTCTATGATTTCATCCTTGTGTTGTTTTTGTATTGCCGCGTTCGTTTTCTGAATGTCAGCCAGTGTTTGAAGGATAAGAGCCATTTGGTCTTGGTTTGGCCCAGATTGATAGGTGGGGTTGGGCTGAGGCTAAGGCGGCTGTTATGGACAAGGGACTTGTGAATGGGGTTGATAAGGTAGTCTTCGATTCTAAGAATTTCCTGCCCACTGGAAATTGGGATGATTTCGCCATCCAGGGTTGTAGGTGTTGGAAAATGGGTCATTCTGGATGGTGTTGAGGTTCTCGCAGGTCTGAGGAGCCTCAGGGAAGTCAGAGTATAGGGGTTCAGAGTTCCCCTGACTAGAATAGAGCGTATCGGAGGTCCCTCCAATACTAGAGTCAGATGGGGGTCGATACGGGTCCATCCCCTGAGAAGATCAGTGATAGATGCTTTGCACAATTTGCCTCTTTAGTGGTGGCTGTGTAAAAGAGTTCTTCGTAGAGGTGGCTCGCTGCAGGTGTCGACTCAGCTCGTCCACCTTCTTCTCTATGATAGAGACCTTGTCCAATCGATAGGCCATCAGTTCCAAGTCGACGAATGCGGATAGGCCCTGTGTCTCATGTACTCCCCTAAGATTCGTCGATGCGTGGGCATTTGTCCAGTCGAATAAGTCCATAGAGTCATTATTGATGGAGTTCTCACACATATTTTTGAGAATCTCCCACACCGTGTCCTCATGCGAACCCATGATGTTTCCTTCGTAGATTTCATTAACGAATAATCGGATGTCTTCACGGAGTCCCTGGTAAAAAGACTGAACTTGTTCCCATTTAGGAACTCCGTGATGGGGGCACTTTCGCATGAGATCCAAGAATTGGTCCCATGCCTCGTGAAGGGGTTCTCCCATTTGGGTGAAATGAGTGATCTAATGGTGCAAGGCATTTGTCCGACCAACGGGAAAGAACTTCAAAAATTCAGATTGAAGTTCATCCCATGTGTTGATCGGACGAGTCTGAGTTTGTTAAAAATGAGTAGCCTTGTCCATGAGGGAGAAAGAAAACATCTTCATGAGCAAAATATCCCAATTTTGTGCATCTGACCCAAAGGTTTGGACTAGATGCTTGAGCTGTTTAATGTGCTGGAATGGATCCTTGGAGTTAAGGCCATACACTTTTGATATGGCATGAATCATGTTGGGCTTGAGTTTGGAATCAAGACCTCCAGCTGGGATTCAGACTCGAGGCTCGATTGCCACCGCAGTGGGATTATAGTGATCTCGCATCATAGGACGCTGTGGTGGGTTTACAAAGTTTTGGAAGAGATCATTTAGGCACTGAAGATAGTGCTCAAGGTTGTTCTCTTCTTCAGCAGGTTATGCCATAATGGAAGAAGAAGGAGAACTTGGTTTTGAATCCAAGGAAAGATCTATGTGGTGGGGTTGCTGCACAAACAAGGGCGTCAAGGCTTGGCCTCGAGGAGAGTGGATTTCTAAAGGAGGTCTTAAGGACCTCCTACCAAACATGCACCAAAGGATTTCATGAGATAAAAATGTGTTGGACCCAATCGAGACACCCAAAATATGTTGGGTGACTATAGAGGTTCGGGGCGGATGATACCCCTTAGTCAGAAAGGTCGTCCACTTGAGAAATACTTAGGCAGCCAGGGAGGGAGAGTCCCGCGAAGACCCCTACATGGTAGAGCATCCCCCCGAGTTACAGGGTTTCCCCCACCCGACCTCTCTTGTCACTGAGATTCCAGGTAGACCAAAATGGGGACCTTGACCTCTTAAGTCTACCTTTTTTAGTTAAGATAACGGTGCTTAGGGTTCCACTTGAACTTTAGGCCTTTTAAGTGCAAAGTGACCTAATTTTAAGGTTGGTTGACCCAAAGGATCAACTTCACCTCTTTGTTCCTTTGAGAGCTTTTAGGTCCTTGCTTTTATGGTTCAAATGGACTAAGAGCCTAATTCGCTTAGGGTTTCTCTTGAATAGATCTTTTCAAACAAGACTTAGGCACACCTCTTTTTGAAATTTTTGATTCTTTTCTTAAGAGAAGATGTGTCTCTAAAACCCTAGCTTGTAATCCTTAAGTTGGCTCTATTAGGTCCAATTTAGTTGCCACAAAAATTGGTACCTAGGGCACAATCAAGAAGGTTTTAGCCCTAGTTACCTTAAGTGGATGTGCAAATCAAATGTGTTGAAATAAAAATCAGGCAACTTTTGCAAATTACTAAATATGGAAACAGGTAGCCGTATATTGATTTTTCTTTATTTCCTTTTTAGATTTTGAGGGGATTAAGAGACAGGGCTAATGAAGTTTACCTGTTCCTTGGAGCGATTGTTGTGCAGCTGCTTTTCTTTTGTCTTTCCCTAAGATAATCACAACAAAAGAGAGAAATTAAGTCAGTATTGAATAAGAAGTTGTGAGCAAAGCTTCCAAAATGCCCGTTGCTCCCTAGCAACGGTGCCAAAAAATGTTGATTGGTTCCACTATGAGATCGTGTTTTTTTAAAAAAGAGGTTCGTTGCAGTATAGTTGAAATTGCCGCGAAAACAATTAACAATTTATTTTACTAAAAAAACTAAAGTAACCGAGGTCGAACTCAGCGAGAAAATTGGTATGTTAGAAACTAAAATCACAATCTCTAGTAACTCAAAAAATGATAGCAATCCAATGTATATGAAAGCTAGAGAGGGAAGATGCAAAAAGAAATGAATTGTCCTTCTCTTTTCTTCCTTCTTTCTCTTTGTGACTTCTTTCTTCTTTTTCTTCTCTCTTTCTTTTCCTTTTTCTTTCCTCTTCTTGGACGCACCTTCTCCTTCTTTCTTTCTCTATCTTTCCTTTCTTAGATGTCTGATTCTTTGAATCAGATGTCTTAACTGGCAAATCCTACAGTACTTTCACTCTTTCTTCTTCTTCTTCTTCTTCTTCTGCTTTCTTCTACTGTTCCTTCTTCTTCTGTTCTTCTCTGCTATGCCTCCTTCTTCTTCCTTGGCCTCTGCAGTCTTCTTCTTCTTCTTCTTTTCCTTGCACTTGGCTTTCCGCCTTCCTATCTTCTTCCTCTACAGTCTTCTTCAGCTGCGCCTCCTTCCTTTTCTTCACTTCCTCTGCTACTCCTCTGCTACAGTGCTTCGTCTTCACCTTCTTTCTTCCATCTTCAGCTGCTCCTCTTCTTATTGTTTCTTCTCTGCAGCATTGTCCTTGGCTTCTTATTCTATTTCCCATAGCTCCTTCTTCCCCTGCATAGCACAAGGCAAAACCTGTGCTTACCCTCCTCGCGTCTCTCTCTCTCTATTTCCCTCTTCACTTTCTTAGAGCCAGACAATCGGGTATACGGGTCAAGTTACGCGTGCTTGGGTCCAGGTGCACCGCGTGGTGTAGTGCACGAGGAGTGCAGGGTTAATCGGGTCGATTAACCAGGTCCGTGGGAGCGTGGGTCGCGGACGAGGCAGGGGCGTGGGTGAGGGACCTCACCCCATGTCGTTTGGAGGCGATAAGCTAAAAATAGAAAAGCAATAAATACCACTCACCGCACTCTTAAGTTTATGAGGAGGGACTAAAAGTCCCACCTGCTTCTGCTTGTGCCCGTTGGAGGAAGGTCCGTGCAATTGGAGTAGCTAGGAGCTTTGCTGCACTAATTGCCTGGGAGTGTGCATGCACGAGACCAACCTGCATCTTCTAGACCTGGGATCCTGCAGTGCTAGAGCCTAGAGCAACCTCGCAAGCTCCATCGTATCGTCGCTAATGGAGATGGAGGCTCTGACCTGCAATCACTGAACATGGCCTTTCAGCCCCATTAGACCAGATGGGGAGGTTCGCCGTGGCACGGCGAAGGTGCCTAGGTGGGTGGCTAGCCGCGCGGTGGCCTAGGCGTGCGTGCCTAGGTCACTCTATGGCCGTGAAGATGGGCTTGATCGGGGGCGTTTATGGAGGTGTTGGCAGGTAATGGAGGAGCGAATGATGCCGAGTGGGTGATGGCAGAGCTGATGAGGGGTCTGGCGAGGCGTGTGGAGGTGCGGAGCGGTGGATGCGCCTTGCCAGTGGTCTGCCGGAGGTGGAGAAGGTGGTGGTGGTCTATGGCGTCGTGGGGATAAAAATAGCAATAAAGATAGGGGAAATAAAGAGGGAAGAGAGGGGAATATTTCTAACCTACTTAACGGACGAAAGGAGGGAGGTGGTGGACGACTCGTATTTGCCGTCGTCGAAGACGAAGGCCCTAAGGTGGGGATCACGGTTACAATGAAGGGGTCGGAGAAGCTCGCACAGGTACGGTGCGATGCGGAGGAGAGAAGTGGAGATGACTCTGCCACTGGTATGGTGGCTGAGCGACGAGAAGAGGGGGGACAGATCATCGGAGCTTGCGGGCTGTTGGCCGGAGGCAGGGGAGGACGAATTTAGGGGTTTTATCAGGCCAAATCAAGCTTGGAAGATGTGGCTGGACCTGAGGTTTCTTTTATAGGCACAAGTAGAGGGTCAAATGCATGGCAGGCGAGCAAAATCCTCACCGGAGGTATGGTCGGAAATGATACCCATACCACTCGAGTGTTCGCACAAGAGGTATGGTGCGAATCAGGGCATGGGGAGCTGCTTAGGCGGTAGGGTTCTTCTCAGAGAACCCCCTTTTCACATCTAAGAGCAACTCCCTGGGGAAGCAAGAAGAAATCCTCCTCGAAACTTCGCCAAAGGTATGGGTCTTCTGCTGCAATGGAAGAGGGATCGGAATGCACAAAGTGAGGAATAAGTTGAGGGGGTTTTTGCAAGGGTTTTCAAAAGTTAGGGGCCAGAATGTAATTGGGTAGACTATTTTGCAAAGCACGTCAAGGTGACCTTCCCATAAGTCCAAATTTTGGTACAAACCTAATTTGGACCTGAGGAATCCAATAGTTAAGTTGGATTTTAGGTTTCACCACATTTGGCTGGATATTTTCAATAAAAATCCAAATTAGGTCAAATATTGAACTTGGACCCCAATCTAGGTCAAAATAGTTTTGAAAGGCCAAATTGAAGGTTCTAAACCCTAGGATATATTTTTCCATGAATTTTAGAGGGTTTAGTTGATTTTTATCTTGCTTGAAACCTTGTGAAATTAAGTGGGTTTATTTTAGGCTTACAAAATGTCATTTAATTCTTAAATTTTACAATAACCCTTTTTTGACTGAACCATCTCACTTTTTCTTTTATTAAGTCCAATTGACCTATTCTAGACCCTGAGAAATCCTGTTGATGTATTGCAATGGTAAAATTATAATTTTACCCTTTATTTCATGTTTTCTTTCCATATCAGTGATCTCTTGAGTTAGGCCTTCATTTAGGTTATGCAGGAGCTTTTGGTCACTTTCTTAGGTCAAAATAAGCTAGTTAGCTCATGGTGAGGTTCTCATCACACAACAAGCAGGAGAACCACTTCACGAAGCATGGGATCATTTCCTAGATCTCATGCGAAAGTACCCCCATCACGGAGTTCCTAAATGGGAACAAGTCCCATATTTTTACCAGGGACTCCGTGAGGAGACTAGATTATTCGTCAATGCGACTTGCGGAGGAAACATCATGGGTCAACACATTGATATCGTGTGGGGGATTCTCGAGAATATATGCGAGAACTCCATCAATAATGAATCCATCGGCATGTTCGACCGGACAAATGCCCATGCATTGACGAATCCAAAGGGAGCACCTGAGACGTAGGATCTATCCTCTTTCGTTGACTTGGAATTGATGGCCAGTCATCTGGACAAGGTCTCTATTATTGTAAAGAAGGTGGATAAGCTAACTTGACATTTGCAGTGAGCCACCTCTGCGTAAAACTTGTATACACAACCACCCTCTGGCAGGGAGGCCATGCACAACATCTACCACCGACCTTCTTAGTGGATGGACCCATACGCACTTCCGTCTGATTTTGGCTATGGAGGAAACTCTGGATCCACCTACTCTAGTTGGGGGAACACTGAACCCTCATATTTCGATTTTCCTGAGGTTCCTCTGACCTGCAAGGACCTCAACACCATTCAAAATGACCCGTTCTCAGACACCTACAACCCTGGATGGCGTAATCATCCCAAATTCACATGGTCAAGCAATAATCAAAATCAGAGACCTCAATATCCATCCTGACCACAAGCTCCTCCTCCATATCAGCCGCCTCAGCCTCGGCCTAACCCAACTTATCAATCTAGGCCAAGTCAAACAGATCAAATGACTCTTATCCTTCAAAATCTAGCTGACATTCAGAAGACGAATGCAGCTACAACAGAGGTTCACAATAAACTTGCCCAGATGGCAAATCCTCGCCAACCTGGTGCACTTCCTTCACAACCTCTGCCTAATCAAAATAACGTGTCAAACCAGTGGCACGTTATGAACCCAAATCCGAGCCAAGCTTACTTTGTTTATCAAGCCCCTTCTACTCCATCACCCGACGAGATGGAGGCTTCGACATCATATACGGGTTACCAGCAGCGAGCACCACTTCTACCCACTCCAAACCAAAACCAGGCAGGATTAAATTCTGTTACTACCCACACTGGCAAAAAAAACACAAGACCCACCTTATCTAAGCCAAACCAAGCCTGGTAGTATAAACCCTAACCCAAGGATAATCATCCATGATACCTCTATCCTAGATCAAGAACCTAGACCAATTCTAAAGGAACCATCTAAGGTTCAAATTCCTGAGGCCTTGAATAAGGGAAAATGGATAACCAAAACCATGGCACCTGAGGATGACCTAGTTAAGCTCTTTGAGCAGGTCCATATAAACATCCCCTTAATGGAAGAGATACGCCACGTACTGGCTTACACACGATTATTGAAAGACGTATGTACACCCAAGCATAAGCCACGAACCAAAGATGGGAATCCAGTTGTACTATCAGAGCAAGCCAACTCTGTCATTTTGAGTAAGCTCCCGCCTAAGGCAAAAGACCCAGGCACCTCTTTGATTGCTTGTGAAATCGGTGATATACGATTTGACCAAGCTCTATTACACTTAGGAGCCTCCATAAATTTGATACTCACATCCCTACAAGACTACTTCGAGGAATCAGAGCTTAAACCGACTAAAATGATGTTACAACTGGCAGACCGATCAATTAAGTCACTAAAAGGAATTCTCGATGATGTCATGGTAAGGGTGCATGATTTCTATTTCCTATTGGATTTCATCATTTTAGACATGGATGCTCCTAAGAATGTGAAGAATACACCGATCATATTAGGGAGACCCTTTCTGGCCACTGCTAGAGCCAATATCAATTATGATCAGGGCCAAATCGAATTGAAATTTGGAAGCAAGACACTAATGATCAACATCTTTAAGACCCAACAAGGAATTAATTGCAAAGTCATAGAACAAATTTGCAATATTGAAATAGTGGTTGACGACTTCATAGAGAACCCGACTATTTATGATCAACCACAAGAGGATCAAAACCCGCAATTAGTTGAGCCCAAACTCAACCTAGACACACCCATATCTCCTTCCTTTGCTCCTGACACCAATCCTGAATTACTCGCTACTGCTGAAAACCCAGTTTTGGAATTAAAGCCTCTTCCGGATCATCTCAAAAACAACTTTTTAGGTTCCAATTAGACGTTTCATGTGATTATCACCTCCCGACTCACACTTGATCAGGAAACACGCCTGATTTCTATTCTCCAGCAACATCGAAGATCATTAGATAGACTCTCAATGATCTCACTGGTATCACCCCCTCATACTGCACACACCACATCTACACTGAAGAGGGCTCACGATCATCCCGTAAAATGTAGAGATGCTTGAATCCCAATATGTAGGATGTCGTGAAAAAGGAGATTATCAAGTGGTTAGATGCAGGGATCATCTACCCAATCTCCAACAGTCAGTGGGTGAGTCCAATCCAGGTTGTGCCTAAAAAGGTAGGGCTCACCATCATCATGACTGAAACCGGAGAAGCCATACCAATCCATATAGCAAACTCTTGGAGAGTGTGCATTGATTACAGAAGACTCAATTCCTCCACGAAGAAGGATCATTTCCCACTACCATTCATTGATCAGATTCTCAAGAAACTAGCAGGAAATCGATTCTTCTGCTTTCTGGATGGGTACTCCGATTACAACTAGGTCGTAATCCATCTTGAGGACCAAGAAAAGACAACCTTCACCTACCCCTTCGAAAATTACGCATTTCGAAGGATGCCATTCGGTCTATGCAATGCACCCTCTACATATCAGCGGTGCATGCTTGCCATATTCCTAAATATGGTAGGTGAGTACCTTGAACTCTTCGTGGATGACTTCTTGGTACTCAGTGAATCATTTGACGATTGCCTCTTGCACTTGGTCCAAATCCTCAGGTAGTGCATTGACGTGAATTTGGTTCTTTCTTGGGAAAAGAGCCACTTCATAGTACCTGAGGGAATAGTCCTGAGACATCTTATCTCTTAAGAGGGCATCCAGGTTGATCGAGGCAAGGTGAATTTGATTTCCAAACTCCCTATGCCTAGCTCAATCAAAGACATCCGATCTTTCCAGGGGCACGTCGGTTTTACCGTTGATTCATTATCGATTTCTCGAAAATCGCGTGCCCCCTAACTAATCTTCTATTTAAGGATGTCCCTTTTGAAATTACCAAGGAATGCACTCAAGCATTTGAGATCCTACTTGATTGAGTCACCCAAGCACCTATCCTGCAGCCCCCTGATTGGTCTCAACCCTAAACGATCATGTGCGATGCATCTGGTTACGCTGTAGGTGCAGTACTTGGGTAGAAAACAGACAGGAAACCCATGGTCATTTACTACACTAGGAAGACACTTGACGAGACTCAGCGCAACTGCACAATTACTGAGAGATAGTTGCTAGCTATAGTATTTGCCCTAGAAAAATTCAGATCGTATCTTTTGGGTTCCCGTATTACCATTTACTTAGATCACACTAATGTGAGGCATCTCCTTGCGAAAGAAGGATGTGAAATCTCGACTAATCCATTGGATCTTGCTGCTACAAGAATTTGATCTAGAGTTTTGCAACAAGATAGGGAAATAGAATGTGGTAGCTGATTACTTATCCTACCTTCCTTCTAATATTATCAACCCTTCAGGACCCATTGCTAAGCATTTTCCCGATGAGCACTCCTGACTATTAGAATAGATTTCCATGGTTTGCTGATTAGTAAACTACTTGGCATCACATCAGATAGTGTCTGATTGGCCAAAAGCCAAGAAGGACAAATTACTTTCTAATGCCAAGTACTACTTTTGGGAAGACCCGTATCTCTTCCGCATTGGTGCTGATCAAATCATCCGACGATGTGCTCCGGAAGTGGAAATTCAAGACATTTTGTCCTTCTGCCATGGCCAGGCATGCGGTGGACACTTCTCTAGTCATAAAACCATAGCAAAAGTCCTGTGCGGCTTCTATTGGCCCACGATTTTCAAAGATGCAAACAATCACTGTAAGGCATGTGCTCATTGCCAGACCTTAGGCAACATTAGCCACCGTGATATGATGCCCTTACAGTCGATTCTCATATGAAAAATCTTTGATGTCTTGGGGATTGATTTTTTGGGACTCTTCCCTGTTTTAGATGGCTTTGAATACATTCTTCTTGATGTTGACTATGTGTCCAAATGGATTAAAGCCATTCCGACCTGAACCAACGATCATAAGGTGGTTATCAAATTCATTCATCAGAACATCTTTTCTCAATTTAGGATTCCACGTGCCATAATCTCTGATGGAAGGACCCATTTCATGAATGCTCAGTTCAGATCACTGATGACCAAATATGGGGTGTCACATTGAATCTCTACTCCTTATCACCCCCAAACCAACGGTCTAGCTGAGCTATCGAATCGAAAGATCAAGAAAATCCTCCAAGTCACTGTTCGACCTGATAGTAAAGACTGGTCATCTCATCTTCCGGAAGACTTGTGGGCTTATAGGACTACCCACAAGACACAATTAGGCATGTCCCCCATCAAATTAGTGTACGGGAAGGCATGTCACCTCCCCTTCGAATTGGTGCATAAAGCTTATTGGGCAATATGGAACTGCAATCTCGATCTTTCTAAGGTAGGAACCCATAGAAAGCTTCAAATGAGGAAGATAGATGACTTACGCCACGACGTGTATGAGAACTCATGAATTTACAAAGAGCGGGTTAAGGCCTTTCACGACAAGCATAGATCCAGAAAGATCTTTTTCCCTGGTTAGAAAGTCCTATTCTTTGACACCAAACTCAAACTGTTCCTAGGAAACTCAGATCAAAATGGATTGTGATGAGTCCATTTTAATGGACTAATATTATGCCTAAGTAACTTTAATCGTACCTTTTAGGCTTGTTAATAACAACATTAAGTTATAGAATGTTTGCATTCATCATGATTTAAGTTTACATCTGATGAGTCCATTTTAATGGACTAATATTAAGCCTAAGTACCTTTAATCGTACCTTGTAGGTGTGTTAATAATTGCAATTAAGTTGTAGAAGAATTGTACGCATCATGATTTACGTTTATAGCATTCTATAACTTAATATGTAATGATTTTGTTGTTTTTATGTGTAGGTATTATATTCAGAAAGAGCAAGGGTTGGGGAGCAAATTTCCCCAACAACCAGAGGAACTTTTCCCTTTCCTCCGACCATCTCCTCCAATGCCCGCCGGCCAAAAATAGAAAAGGGATTTGTAAATCCCTTGATTGGCGCACGCGGAGAGAGAGAAGAGTTAAAAAGAGAGGAGGCGGCGTGGACTGGAGGCAATCTTCCCCCCTTGCAGGGAACGGCTCTATCTTCTCCACCGCTCCTTCCCCACCGCATGCACTGTATACTCAGCGCACCCAACCGCATCCACCTTGCGCGCCCGCAGGTGTGTGCCCATCTCCAGCCACCTCTCCAATCACCGCACCTGCCTTCACCGCGCACACAGAACCCACGCCACAGTAGGTGCATCCTTCCTTCCAGTGCCCCATGCTACAGGCGCTCATGCCACCTCTACCCACACCGCCATCACCCATCTCCAGCCGGCCCTACAGGTGCCCGCAGGCGCACACCGCTCCACCACCAGCCGCTCTCGCAGGCACTCCCAACCGCGCACCACACTGCAGGCGCACCTCCCTTTAGCACGCCCACACGCCTCACCACTTACCTTCCTTCAGCGCAATCGCAGGCACCCCGCACCAAGCCTACAACCGTTCACCCATGCCTTAGCCGTGCCCACCAAGCACCCACTGCAACGCGCCTATGCCTTCAGGCGCAAAACCATCACCTTCAGCGGGACCTGCAAGCGCTAGACCCGGAGCACCAACAGGCGCACGCCCGCCCATATACTAACTACCACGCTCACCCACTCCATAGGCAGGCGCTACCGCACCAGCAAGCGCACGCCCACCCATCTGCTGACCGCCACACTCACCCGCTCCATAGGTAGGTGCAGCACCGCTCGCCTGCGCCCGTAGGCGCGCGCCGCACCCTCCAGTGCCTTCACAGCCAGTCGTGCAGCTGCAGTAGTCTCCTTCTCCTCCAATAGGCAGACGCTCCAGCCACCTCCACCGGGCGCCGCCGGCCACCTCCGGACGTCGCGTCACCGCCATTGCGTAGCTCTTGTCAAGCCGCACCTCCTTGCCAACTCTCGTGCTCAACCGTGCGCGGCCGCACATGCGAGGAGGAGAGAGGAGAGATCCTTTGTTTTTACCTCTATTAATAATTACATTCAATGCCATTGCCAAGTTTATATTAATATTTTATTCTGGCCACATTGCACTGATGCACTCAGATTTTCTTGAAATTATTTTATTTGTGTTATGTACATGTTTCTATCTTGAATTTCAAATTAGAATTGCGTGAAAATTGAATTCACATGATAAGCCAGTACACATGCATCTTACACATATTTTTGGGGTTTAATTCGTAACGTGATAACTGCATAAACACCCTTGAACTTTTAAAGAAATGGCAAACTTCATTTAAAATAGCATTTTCCTCGCATTAAAGTTGCAGAAGAGTTTGTGAACTATGTATTCCTTGACTCATGAATTTATTAGGCTAATTCCTCCGTGTGGAGACAACCTAACTCTTTGTGGTTAGTTTTGAAAATTTAAATGTTTTGAAAAGCGATTTTCTACCATGCAATTAAATACAATGACACATCATTTTATGATAAAGTTTTCAACGAAAATGAAGATTGCTCTTTCAAATGGCGCCGTTGCCGGGGAGGAAAAATGGCTATTAATTTTTTGGGAATTTTATGTTATTTTTATGCCATTTTGAAAACTTTTCTGAATTATTATCTGTGGATTTTCTTCTATGCAAAAACACGTGGCGAATGCGATGGGCATGTACGACGGAGATGATCTTTTTGGTGGACCTTGAAGCCACCTGGAGGATGGCAACAGGAACACGTGGGCCTTGATCCCACACACATAGGCTTATGGAGAAGCCTACTTTTGATTTAGGCAGTAGATCTTAGTTAGATTTAGTTAGCTAGACATTAGAATTTAATTTCTGCCTTTTGGACCCTTGTTGGGTATTTTTGGGAACGTGTCCCCAGTGCCACTTTATTTCTTATTGCTCTTGTATGCGGGAGCGTATTTTCGGGATTGTGTTCCAATTTATTTAGATTACAGGATTATTTGAACTATTTCTAACTACATTTCGGTTAGTTAGTTAAATTAGGTCTGTTTACTACTACTATATAAAAAAAAAAATCGAACTGCCTGCTAGAAGCTGCATATCTATAGGACGACCATCTAGGACTGAATGAGCAGCATCTAGTTTATTTTTATTGCATTGCATTCATTACTGCATGAAGAAAGCTGGAGTAAGGTACGTCTTCACTTGAGCATTAATTACTTGTCATGCATATGCATTGAACCTAAATCTAAGACCACTAAAGTGCTTGAATCAAATTAATTTAGTGGTCACTTTAAAAAATTTTGACTGTTAAGAGGTTGGACTTTAAAATCTGCGACTAAAAATTGTGTGCAAAAGGATCCTGTTTGTGAAATTTAAAAGAAAAAAGTTTAAAACACGATCGTATACTTGCACACTTGAGACACTGTGCACCTTACATAAGGTCACTAGATAAATTTCTACCTCTCCTCTTTTGCACCACAAGGGAAGTTAGCCGGAAATCAACAAGCCTATCCACGAAGTTACTTCGGTTCCTCATGTGCGGGCTTGATTTGAGATTTCCATCCCTTGCGAGTAGGTTATAGGCACTAGCGAAGGTTGGCCTAGGACGCGTAATTTTTGCAAAACTTGTTTGGCCACCAACTAAACATATAACTCTAAGACCTACAATCTACTAAAAATAGATTCCATTGAATTTGCGTTTGCTTTGACATTAGAACTCTCTAGGAAGTTTCTGCTGAATTTTGCTAAATCCTACGAGAGTTAAAATTGTTTTGCTTAAAGAAATGGATTACTCTTACTCCTATCATTCAGATTATCAGAGTCAATACTTCCCATCTTTTAATCTGGATCCCATGCTCCGAGCGTATCCATCCTTTGATGGGTACATTGAAAATCCATGGGATCATTCTCATTCTTACCCTCGGAGTACTGGCTTGATAACTCCCACTTTTGAGCAGAGCCTAGGAGTGGGGTTTTCCAATCCTGAAATCCCTACTTCCATGGAAACACCTAACCCTCCCACCCTTCATGATTTTCCGTCTTAAGGTTGGACCGATACGCCTAGGCAACCAGAGCCTGAAATTGACTATCCTCCCCAACTTGATAATAGTAGCCTCTCCTCTTTCATGATAGAAATCCAAAAACAGCAAAAGGAAATAATGGAATCAATGGGAGAGATGTTGAGGAATAGTCAACAGTTAAATGAAGAAATAAGATAACTTAGCTACACGCTTCCCAATAATCCTGATCCTTAACCAATAAATCATGACCATGAAAATAATTCTGAGGAACCTAATGACAATAGGGATCCAATTTTAGGTAGCTATCACTTAGACTCTCCCAATGAGACACGTCCACTATAGGATAACGATCATAGTGATTATCCACCTAAATTATATTGCAGTCAAAAGCAAGGGAAGATGCTACCTCTTGAGGACCATGACCCCAATGACAATATTCTCCTTACCCCTACCAACCTGGGTCAAGGTTGTATTATTCCTATCACATCCCCTATTAGTTATTTGGTGGAATCTCATTCTACCCTTAGTGAGCCCACTCCTGACCCTCTACTTAGGGAATCAACACCTACCATTCAACATCCTGAGGATTTAAATGCACCCAATGAAGGTGACCCTAACGGAATAGAGGATGATCAATTCTGGTTTCAGAGATACGAAGAGTCTAATTCAAAAAATGACGATGCCCCAATAGAGGAACCTGAACTGAAAATCTGGAATAAACCACAAGGGAATTATTTTGAGGATTTACCTCCAGAAGATAGAAATAATATGATTAAATCCAGATTCCTCCTTTCTTTTGAGAGTCATCCTCCATCAAACAGGAGTTGATATTAGAGGAGGACAAACAAAATAATGAGAAGTCTATGGGAGACTCTCGAGAACAAAAATGTCAATTGAGGATTTATACCCCGAGAAGAATGATGAATTCAATGATATAGGCTCCCTCCAAAATATTAAGACTGATCCTCCTTTAGAAATAATTGAGGATACTGATCCAACTCCTAATGAATCACATATACACCCCGACAAATATTTGAGTGAACCAAACGAATCTTGGGATGAGCTGAATGATAATGATTCTTACATTTTGACCCTGCCATCAAAAAGTTGTAATTTGGAGTCTACGGTAGATTCAAATATGACTCCGATCATTAATACTAGGCAGGATAACTTGAAGTTGTCTACTACTATTAGGGAGTGTACGCAATCTGAATCATTGTTGGAATTGGACCTAACACCAACTAAGCTCTCATTGGAATTAACGATTACCTTCCAACACTACAAACAACCCTTATACTCCCTAACCTATCCTTGGCTCAGATCTCTGCTCATGTACATTCTTTCTGGAGAAAATATCAGGCCACTACATCCTAGAGTAGAATGGCGAGTGTGGATTGTTGCTTCTACTTTTACTCTCGCCATTCAAGGGTTTGAACTAATTATGTGTATATCTTTTAAAACCCATCCTGCTCTGGAGGATCCTTCTTATCCTCCACTTAGTCCGTTTCGAGAGATCCCTTTTCATATTACGTTTATTATTCTTAGACCTGCCAAGGTAGCCAACGAGATTTTCTGTTTTCATTTCTTCTGGCGAGCATTTGGAATTACATTGCATCATCAGCTCGCCAACATCTGTGGTTACCTGTTTTCAAGGCCTACGCTATTGCGCATATTCTTAGGGCCTAACTTTTTCTGTCTAGAACTTGACTTACTGGTTCCTTATAAGTCTGGCTACTAACAGAAAATGCAGCGCTTGTTGGGAGGCAACCAAGCAAACCATGTTAGGTGATATTTTTCTTTTCTCCTCCTATTTTAATTTTATAATGGGGACATTGTAGGATTTAGGCATGGGGGAGTGCATTTGTATTTTAGGAAGCATTCATGCATTTAGATTAGCATAAAAAAAAATTCTTTTTTTGAGTTGAATGGGTTAGTCCCTAGCAAAATACCTTTGTTATTGGAGGTTCTTCTTCTAGAATTATCTCTTAAGTTTAGAATCTAGTACATTTACTTCACGTGCACGTAGATTTGGTAATGGATCCTTGAGGAAAACCAATGAGCATTTGTAAGTCTACTGAACCCTTGGACAGTTCATAGGGAGTCAGGAATACTATCTTCTAATAGATTTTCCTCATATTTGTGAGAAGAAAGTAGAGAGATTACTGGTGCACTAAGTCTAGTACAAGGACTCTTAAGTTTTGGATAATTAAATGATGATACTTTAGAGTTAGGCATAGTTTTCACTCTCTATTCTTATGTGCATATTTTGTGTGAATTCTTGAGAGTCACCAAATAAGGCAGATACACAGAGATTGAGTCTTAATAAAGCTATAACTATGGTGGATGGTTACGACCATCCTACATAGAGTCCTCAGCTGAAGGTGGGTAATAATGTCAAAGGTCAGAAATACGCCTGTCCTATCCATTCATTCCTGGTGCCGAGAATAGGCACTTCCACCAAATAAGCCACACAACTTACTTTTGACCATCATCATCCCTAATAATGCCTCGTAAATAAAAGGCCGTATTGTGTTGTGTTGATTGAACAATAAACAAAAAAAAGAAGAAGAAAAAAGTAATAATAAAGAAAGGAAAAGAGAAAAGAAGAAGAAGAAGAAATAGTTATATTACAAAAAAAAAAGTCCAAGTTTATGATGTAACACTGTTTCTGAGGCAGCAGAACACCTATCGCATTCCACCAAATATGACCCATATGTACCTTCTAGTATTTCTGATCTCCTGAATACTGGTTGAGAACTCTAACTTAGTTATAGAGTTATTAGAACTTTAATTGAAGTGTGGATGCCATGTGAGGCCACCAAATAGTGAGTACAATTTCTAAATTTGGCGAGATTCGTGATCTCAGAAAAAAAGAGAGAGAGTGCCCAGGAACATCAAAAGATCACAATTGTGTAGCCTCTCTCAAAATTGACTTGTCTAATAGTCTAGAGAGCTAGAGTCTACAGTACTAGACTATATGTAGCACCAGATGAGTGCGTGCCACCAAATACAAATCCATTCAACTCGATATCTCCTACCTAAGCCAAATGCCGGTGTCAAATTATAGATTATTGTCTGCTTTATCCCCGAGGGAAGCAGTTGCCTATCTCATCAGAAACTTTTGCCAAGGGTGATGTATGAACTCCCAATGCGAATCGGCTCTTTCACTTGGATCTGTTACCTAGGCTATCAGCACTTCACATTTGTCTGGATTTCTAAAGTTTTGAAGTAAGAAAAGAAGAAATCTTCTGAATACTTCTATTATTTTTCATTTTTGCTAGGGACTAGCAAATCTTAGGCATGAGGGTATTTGATGAGTCCATTTTAGTGGACTAATATTAAACCTAAGTACCTTTAATCGTACCTTGTAGGTGTGTTAATAATTGCAATTAAGTTGTAGAAGAATTGTACGCATCATGATTTACGTTTATAGCATTCTATAACTTAATATGTAATGATTTTGTTATTTTTATGTGTAGGTATTATATTCAGAAAGAGAAAGGGTTGGGGAGCAAATTTCCCTAACAGCCGGAGGAACTTTTCCGTTTCCTCCGACCGTCTCCTCCAAAGCCTGCCGGCCAAAAATAGAAAAGGGATTTGCAAATCCCTTGATTGTCGCACATGGAGAGAGAAGAGTTAAAAAGAGAGGTGGCGGCGTGGACTGGAGGCAATCTTCCCCCCCATGTGGGGAAATGCTCTATCTTCTCCACTGCTCCTTCTCCACTGCATGCACTGTGTACTCAGCACACCCAACTGCATCCACCTTGCGTGCCTGCAAGCGTGTGCCCATCTCCAGCCTCCTCTCCAATCACCGCACCTGCCTTCACCGCGCACACAGAACCCACGCCACAGCAGGTGCATCCTTCCTTCCAGTGCCCTTTGCTGCAGGCGCTCACGCCACCTCTGCCCGCACCCGCCATCACCCATCTCCAGCCGGCCCTGCAGGTGCCCACAGGCGCACACCGCTCCACCTCCAGCTGCACCCGCAGGTGCTCCCAACCACGCGCCTCACTGCAGGCGCACCTCCCTTCAGCATGCCCGCACGCCCACTGCTTACCTTCCTTCAGTGCAATCGCAGGCACCCCGCACCAAGCCTGCAACCGTTCACCCTTGCCTAAGCCGCGCCTGCCAAGCTCCCATTGCAGCACGCCTATGCCTTCAGGCGCAACACCATCTCCTCCAGCAGGACCTGCAGGCGCTAGACCCGCCGCACCAGCAGGCGTGCACCCGCCCATCTGCTGACCGCCATACTCACCCGCTCCATAGGTAGGCGCTACCACACCAGCAGGCGCGTGCCCACCCATCTGCTGACCGCCATGCTCACCCTCTCCATAGGCAGGCGCAGCACCGCTCGCCCGTGCCCGCAGGCATGCGCCGCACTCGCCAGCGCCTTCACAGCCAGCCTTGTGGCTGCAGCAGTCTCCGTCTCCTCCAACAGGCCGGCGCTCCGGCCACCTTCACCGGCTGTCGCCGCCCACCTTGGGACGCTGCGTCACCTCCGTTGCGTAGCTCTCATCAAGCTGCACCTCCTTGCCAACTCCGCCGCAAACCGTGTGCAGCCACACACGAGAGGAGGAGAGAGGAGGAGAGAGGAGAGATCCTCTATTTTTTCCTATATTAATAATTACATTCAATGCCATTGTCGATTTTACATTAATATTTTATTCTGGCCGCATTGCACTGATTCACTTAGATTTTCTTAAAATTATTTTATTTGTGTTATGTGCATGTTTATATCTTGAATTTCAAATTAGAATTGCATGAAAATTGAATACACATGATAAGCCAGTACACATGCATCTTAAACATATTTTTGGGGTTTAATTCCTGACATGAAAATTGCATAAACACCCCTAAACTTTTAAAGAAATTTCAAACTTCATTTAAAATAGCATTTTCCTCGCATTAAAGTTGTAGAAGAGTTTGCGAACTGTGTATTCCTTGAATTGTGAATTTATTAGGCTAATTCCTCCCTGTGGAGACGACCTAACTCTTCGTGGTTAGTTTTGAAAATTTAAATGTTTTTAAAAGCGATTTTCTACCACGCGATTAAATACAACGACACATCATTTTATGATAAAGTTTTCAATGAAAACGAAGATCGCTCTTTCAACATCTATTTTATAGTATTCTATAACTTAATATGTAATGATATTACGTTTTTATGTTGCAGGAATGATATTTAGAAAGAACAAGGGTGGGAATAAATTTCCCCAACAAATAGCCGGTGCTATCCCTCCCTCATCCTCTGGCCAGCCGTAACTCCTCCCGCACATTATCTAATCTTCCTCCACCCTCCCTCAACAAACAAGGCCATATTTAGAAATGATTTTGAAAATCCCTGGAAGGGCAGAGGAGAGGAGTTAAGAGGAGGTGGAGAAAGGAGAGGAGGGGCTGGATGATCCAGGAGGGTGCAACCACTGCGTGCACTGTGCACCAAAAGGCCTTCTAGCCTGCTCCAGTCGCCCTGCAGGTTCCTGCTCCACCCCACCCACGCCCGTAGGTGCTTCCCCCTCCAGCACTCACACCACTCCAGCCCGCAGGCATCGCACCTTCTCCACCTTGCGTGCCACTGCCAAGCCGCACCCATCTCCAACGCCCCTGCCAGGCCGCACCCATCTCCAGCCGCCCCTGCAGGTACCTACTCCAGCACCACCAGGGTGCCTCACTGCAGTGCCTCCACCTTGCACGCTCCCTTCTCCAGCACCCACAGGCGCTCTGCCTGCCACCAGCGCCCACCTTCAGGCACACCGCCCCGTTACCCTTGCAGGCCCGCGCCTATCCAGCCACTACAAACACTTCCTCCTCAAGCGCCTTTCACTGCACGCACACACCCACACAGAATGCCCACAGGCATTTGCGTCCCTCTAGCGCCGCCTCAGGCCAGCACTTGGTTGTTGACGTGCGAAACTCGATCGTGTTTTAACAGTTAATTACGTCATAGTATAGGTGATCAAGCGTCGTCAACAAATAAAAGTTTTATTACTCGAAAATCGAAGTATCCGAGGTCGAACATAGGGAGCAATTGGAATTTACTATTAATCTCAAAAAATGTAATTGAACACTTTAATTACTCAAAACTTTAATTCAAATGTAAATGCATGAGTTTCAAAAGCAATTATGGTAAAAAGAAAGAATTGGACATCTGATCAATGGGATCAGACGTCTTAAAAATGTGTTTCCATTCTTCTTTCTCTGCTGTGCCTTGCTTTTCTTCTGCCTTCTACAGTTACTCTCTCTACGGCTCTTCCTCTTCTTCCTTGGCTCTACTTCGGCCTCTCTTCTTTCTTTGTGGCCTTTACTTTCTGCGAAGGCTTCTTCTTCCTTCTCCTTCATGCGGCTAAGTGTCAGCTTCTTCTTCGACGCTCTGTTTGCCTGCACTCAAGGCAGCAAAACCTATCCTTTCCCTTTACCCCCACGTATCTCTTTTCTCTCTGCAAACCGCTCATAGGAAGCTCTCCCAGAGCCAGGTTAATGGGTCAGAATGCGTGCTTGTGACCAGGCGCACCGACGTGAGGGTGATGCGCGAGGTGTGCTCAGGGTCGGGTCGGGTCGCGCACCAGATCCGCGTAGTGAAATTGCGGACGAGACGAAGTGATATAGGTGAGGGACCTCACCCCAAGTGCGTTCGGAGGTAGTGAACCAATATCACAAAAATAATATAAACCATGACAATGGCTTGTAAGTTACCGATGTGGGACTAAAACTCCCGGCCTTCTCTCACACACGCCTGCAGAACTCCTTCATTCAATTTTCGTAGCAACAGCCTTCGTTGCATTGCTTGCTGAACCCCTTGGCTTCGCAATGCTTCCCCGAGTGAGCTGCACCTGAAGCCTTGCGGTCCTGAAGCCTTGAGCGAGCTTGGAGCTTCTTCGAGTCGCCGTCAATGGCGGCAGGGGCTATGAATCTGTCAGACACGAAAATGGCCTCGCGGCCTAATCAGATCACCGGGGAACCTTCGCCTTGTCACGGCGAAGGTGAAGAGCAAGGTGAGAGGCCGCGGGGCGGCCTAGGCGTGCGTGCCTAGGTCGTCCTATGGCTAGATGGATGGGTGAGTTCGGGGGATTATTGTGGCGGTGTAGCGTGGAAGTGGAGGGGCAGAGTGTGTTCAGTGTGGTGAGGCGAAACTTTTGCAACGGTCGGCGAGTTGTGTGGAGTTGCGGAGCGACGGGGGCGACTCGCCAGAGGGTTGCCAGAGGGATGGAAGATGACGGTGGTCAGGCGTGGTCGTGGGGTAATCAAGTGAAATATAGTGGGGAAAAGAAAGAGGGAAAGATGTGGAGTAGTTCTAACCTACTTGCTGGGACGAAGGGGGAGGAGAGGCGGACGGCTGTACCTGCTGTCGCCGGAGAAGAAGATGCCCAGTGGGGGAGGACGGCGGTGACGACGGGGCTAGGGCAGTGCATGCGGGTATTGCACGATGCGGAGGAGAATGAGGAAGAAGTCTCTACCATTGGTTTTGTGGTAGAGCGAAGAGGAAAGGAAGGAGAGCTAGTCGGAGCCCGCTGGACACCTTGGCCGGGAGGGAAGAGAGGAATCTGAGGTAGAATCCTGGCCAGGTCGAGCTAAAATTGAGCGACCGGGTTTAGGGGTTCTTTTATAGGCACATGCCATATGTTCTAGAGCGTGGAGGGCAAGAATTCATCACCGACGGCTCGCCGGAGAAGGAAAGTGGGTGGATACCCAAATCCCTCGTGCGTTCGCACGTGAGATTGGGATCAAATCAGGGATCATGACTGGCCTCAGATGGAAGGGAATTCCTCAGAGAATCTCCCTTCCATTTCTGGGAGGGGATCTCTGAGGAATCAGAGAGTATTCCCTCTCTAATCCTCGCTGGAGTAGGATTTTGCCCTAATAATGGCGGAAGGACCTGATAGCAAGGTTGGCGAGGAAGTTAAGGGGCTCTCTGCAATGATTTTCAAAAGTTAGGGACCAAAATGTGATTTGGGTGTACTAAATTGCAAAGTGGGTCAAGATGACCTCCCCTTAGGTCCAAATTTTGGTACAAACCTAATTTTGACCTAAGGAATCCAATGGTGAAGTTGGATTTTAGGTTTGACCCCGTTTGACTAGATATTTTGCGTAAAGACCCCAATTAGGTCAATTGATGAGCTAAGTCCCTATTCTCGGTCAAACTAGGTTTCAAAGGCCAAATTGAATGTTCTAAACCGTAGAGGATATTTTTCCATGAATTTTACAGGGTTTACTTGATGTTTATCCTGATCGAAACCTTGTTGAATTAGGCGGGTCTATTTTAGGGTTACCAAATGTTATTTAATTCCTAGATTACACATGAACCCATTTCTGATTGACTCAACCCACTTTTTATCTTATTTAGACCATTTGAGCTATTTTTTGCCTCTGAGAAATCCTATTTATGTACTGCAATGGTAAAATTGCAATTTTAACCTTTATTTCATGTTTTCTTCTCAGAACACTTATTCCTTATATTAGGCCCTCTTCTAGGTTATGTAGGAGCTTTTATTCTCTTTCTTAGGTTAAAATGAGCTAGCTATGGCTCATGATGTGGCTCTCATCATTGGTGCTCCTCTCTGCAGACCGCCTCACCACCAGCACTCTCTGCAGGCACTGCGCGCTCACCGACCATCGCAGCGTGCCCACCCCTCCTCCAATGCCTACCCCTGCACTACGCATCACTCACCGCCCGCCACCTTACTCTCCTTCTTGCAACCACCACAGGCTGCCATCAGCTGCGCCGTAACCACCGTCGGGTGAGGCCCGAGCGGGGTGATCTTTAGAGGTAGCCTCGACGTCCGTCTCTCCTCCTCCTGTCCGCAAAAGCCACAGCAACAAATCCTCTGTTTTGAAGTTGATTAAAAATTACATTTAACACCATTGTCACCAGAAATTAATTTTCATTTATGATTATTTTATTGTGGCAAAATTGCGAACGCACACTCATGCTTTCTGATAATTTCACGTTATTATTATTCACTTGTTTCATGATTGGTTTTGGGATTAACATGTGCACCAATTTTCTCTAGTATATGTCAGTTGAAAATTACATAAATCATCATATATTTATTAAAGATTTCAGTGAGGGAAAATTGCACATATACCCATATATTTTTGAGTTATTATGATTCTTGTTTCCATCGCATTTTATGTCAGATTTGACTAGGGATTTCGCACTTAACCGAACGAATACGAAATAATCGAGAGTTTATTACATAATTGCCTCCCTGTGGCATGACCCACTCTTCTTTGAGTGGTTATTTTTATTGTTGATTAGCTGATTTTTGCACCACTTAAATACTACAACGCATAGCGGAAAATTGACTTGTCAAATTGGCGCCGTTGCCGGGGAGGCAACAGAAGCAATAGATTTACTTCATTGTTTTTTAATATTCTAAGTTGCGAAATTATCTGATCAATTTTTTTTTTTACTGTGCTAGGAATCTGATGAGGCGACGAGGCGCAACTGAGCGGCGACAGCAACCACGATCTAAGCCACACGAGGAAAAGACGTAGGAGACCAAGATCCTGCTTTCACAAAGGATTCTCCATCATAAAATTTATTTCTATCTTTTCACCCTTGTAGTAATTAGGCTGAATTTTTGGGGATTTGTCCCCACATTCTTTAGCTACTAGGGCTTACATTATTTTTTGTGCATGCGTGATTCTATTTTCTGCTTTCCTACCTTTAAAACCAACAATGAAAATATCGAGCTGCCTATTCAGAAGTTGCATGCCCTTAGGTGCATGCATTTAGGGGTGATTGAGCAACACATTAGATCTTATTATTGCATTGCAAGCATATTGGCACAAAGATTGCTGGAGACAGGTACACCTTTCTAACTTTTGCATCCAGCTCCTATTCACACATTTGCATTCAAATTAAAATTCAAGACCACCAAGCTATTTGAATTTACTAATTCAGTGGTCACATAACTAAAAGTGGGACTGATAATCAGATTCAACCCTAAAGGCAATTCACATTTGACTTGATTCTAAGGGAGTTGTCTGCGATTTCAAAAGAAATTAGAAAGATTTGCGGTGTGTTGCACACTTCTGACACTGAGCACACACATTAGGAACCGCACTAAGACTCATTCCCTTAAGGCTATAGGCACCGATCTCTTTATCGGTGCAAACCCTCCTATTGTGCTTTGTGGTGGTGGTGATACTATCTTTTGACCAAGTGTTTTGATACTCCACGGAGGGCGACATCCCTTAAAGGAACAAAAGGGTAGTTAAGGGGCACCGCATCCGCATCGCCTTAAAGGAAGGGTTTGCCCTACTTGCATCCCTGTGTTCATCCTTGGAGTAACTTCTAACTTGATCACCTGGGAGTATCATCCAAGTAAAGTATAGGTCCTAGGGCACTCGAAGGTTGAATTAAGGCATGTAATTGCAGTGAAAAACTTGTTTGGCCATTTATATTAACTAATTCAACCTCCGCAATAAAGAAGGTTAAGATTTCAAGTCCACACCCCTCTTATACCACTTACGTGGGAACGGAGGGATAAGTCTTGATCTTTTGACTTATCTTTAGAGTGGAGGCATCACTTACTCAATAAGAACCCAAATTGTGTTTTGACTGCTTGGTAGACGATCTCTTGAGGGTAGTCTAGTGTTTGATCCTGAGCCTGAGAGAATTCTTAGGAGAGCTCACCTAGGAGAGGAAAAAGAAGGAATGGCTGAGCATGGTGCAAATCAACAAAGGACCTTAAGGGACTATTTTATTCCAACTAACAAACCTGCACAAGCACTAAGACGACCGGCAGGGGATAATCCATATGAGATCAAGAGCAGTACCATATCTTTATTGCCCTCTTTTTATGGTACTACTAGGGAGGACCCCTACCGGCATTTGAAGGAATTCACCGAGGTTTGTTCCACGATGAAGCCCTAGTGAGGACTCTATTTCCTTTACCCCTTAAGGATAAGGCCAAGCACTGGTATCATACCCTCGATGCAAGGGTAAATGATTCGGCCACCCTTAAGGGAGAATTTTTGAAAAAATATTTTCCTATTAGTAAAACCAACCATTACAGAGGAGAGATTATGGGTTTTACTCAACAGGAAGGGGAGTAATTTCATGAGAATTGGGAGCGCTTTAATGACCTTCTTAGGTTATGCCCCCACCATCAAGTGCCAAGATGGCAGTTGGTCGAAAGGTTCTATAACAGATTATCTGAAAGGCATAGGAAAACTATCGATGCAGTCTGTACAGGAACCTTCATAACCAGAACTGAGGATGAAGCCTGGGCATTATTTGAAACATTAATCGACAACTCCATACATCTGTCCTCTGCCTATCAAGAAAGTAAACCATCAATCTTGCAGAGGAAGATAGAGGCCCATGAAGCTAGGGCTTCTCAGGATTTGGCTTATCAGATTCAACTATTGAATAAAAACTTTTATAGGCTTTTAGCAAACCCTGGCATGAACCCACAAGCAGCCTCTATTTTTTAGGCTTCAAGAGAATGCTCCACTTGCCAAAGCACAACGCATGCCACTGCGAAGTGCCATCAGGTAAATCAATTTCCTGAGTTGATTCAACCTGACTTGAATGTGGCCCAAGGTTTACACCCCCTCGCAATAACCCTTATTTCGACACTTATAATCCACAGTGGCAGAAGCATCAAAACTTCTCTTGGAAGCAAGGTGATGCTTCTAACTTAGGGAATACAAGACCCTTACCTCCCCAACCCATATACCAACCTTCCTATGAAAATCCTCCTCCGAATAAGCCCTCTGAGATGGATGAACTGAAGGCCATGATGAAAGCAATGCAAGAGTATCAGAATATGGTTATCCAATCTCAGAATAAGATGATTACTGATATGCAACCCGAAATTGGTCATCTTACTAAGGCAGTTAGGCAACGTGATCTGGGGAAGCTGCCTAGCTCCTCTAAGGAGAACCTTAAGGGCAAGGGGGTTGTATTCAGGGAGCACGCTCAAGCAGTGACCATGCTGAGGATTGGAAAAAAGATTGACAAGCCTGATAACACTCCTACGGTTACATCTCAGAATTCCCCTTCCACACCTAACCCGACTTCCATCTCACCCGAGGAAGAGCCACACCACTTTCCCTCACACAAAATCACCCACAATGAGGATGTTGTCCTTCCACCACCCCTTTCCCGCCATGACGACCCCTCTACCCAGAAGCTGAGGGTGCCCTATCCAGTACACCTATCTACTCTTAGGGAATCTTCTGTTGGCTTGTCTGGAGCCAAGAATAGGATGGAAGAGATTATGGATACTTTTAGGCAAGTCTAGATTAACTTGCCTCTATTGGAAGCGATTAAACAAATTCTATCCTATTCCAAGATTCTAAAGAACCTGTGTACCCAGAAGCAGCGATCTAGGAAACAGGTCGAAACCAAAGTCATCCTACTTGACCATGTTAGCTCAGTTCTCCAGCATGGAACACCCCCCAAAATGAAAGACCCAGGGGCCCCGTATATTTCAGTGGTTATAGGTAACCAACACATTGATTAGGCTCTACTCGATCTGGGTGTGAGGGTAAACATTCTATCGAGCTCTGTCTATGACCTTTTCGAAGGAGGCAAGCTAAAGCCTAGTCCAGTAATCCTCCAGGTTGCAGACAGATCACTTAAGACACCACGGGGATTGTTGGAAGATGTCGTTGTGAGAGTGGAGGATTTCTTTTTCCCTGTTGACTTTCTGGTACTTGATACTGGCCCATCTAATAAGCCTACAAAGGCATCCATTATTCTAGAATGCCCCTTCTTGGCCACAGTCAATGCCTCTATAAATTGTAGATCTGGTACACTTAAAATGGGTTTTGTGAACAAGAAGATCCGATTGAATGTTTTTGATACTTACAAGCAACTCGGATTTGAAGATTGTTCTCAAATTGAGGTCGTTGATGAAATAATTAAAGAGACTACTCCAGCACTCTTATGTAGAGATCCCCTTCAGAAGGTCATATCTAAGGACCATCCCTTAATTATTGAAGAAATTGAAAGGGAAATGCCCGAACTAGAAGAGTTGCTAGGAATACACATTGAGTCTCTGTCCCTACCCTAGACTGTGAAGGTAGATCTGCTGCCTGAGGCAGGGACATCTCAACTAAAACCCTCAATCCAAAAGGCTCCTGAATTGGAGTTGAAACCCCTCCCGAGAACATTGAAATATGCTTTCCTTGGCCTTAATAACACGCTCCCACTTATTATCTCAACTGCATTATCTGAATTGCAGGAGGGAGCTCTGCTTGAGTGTTTACAAAGGCACAAGAAGCAATTGCCTGGACAATTGCTGATATTAAGGGTGTTGATCCCTCTCCTTGCATGCATCATTTATACACAGACGAGTCCGTGAAGCCTTTCCGAGATATGCAGAGAAGGCTTAATCCAAATATGCGAGAGGTTGTTAAAATGGAGATTCTGAAATGGCTTGATGCAGGGATTATCTATCCCATTTCTGATAGTAAATGGGTCAGTCCTATTCACGTAGTTTCGAAAAAGGCAGGAATCACTGTGGAGGAGAATGACCAAGGAGAACTAGTGACCACTAGACCCTCAACTGGTTGGAGGGTCTGCATTGATTACCGCCGTTTAAACACGGCTACCAAGAAAGACCATTTCCCGTTACCGTTTATCGATCAAATTCTGGAACGATTAGTGCGGAACAAGTATTTTTGTTTTCTTGATGGGTACTCTGGGTATAATCAGATAGCCATTTTTCCTGATGATCAGGAGCGTACCACCTTCATAAGTCCGTATGGCACTTTTGTGTTCCACCGAATGCCATTGGGTTATGTAATGCTCCTGCAACTTTCCAACGTTGTATGATGTCTATCTTTTCTGATATGATCGATGAGTTCATTGAAATTTTCATGGATGACTTCTCCATTAATGGCTCATCTTTTGACCTATGCCTTTCGCACCTTGATAAAGTCTTAACCCATTGTGAAGAGGCAAAGCTGGTGCTTAGCTAGGAGAAAAGCCACTTTATGGTCCAGCAGGGCATTGTGTTAGAGCATGTAGTTTCCAAGAGAGGATTAAAGGTGGACACCACAAAAATTGATTACATCTCTAAGCTTCCATTACCCATCAATGTTCGTCAGGTTAGATCTTTCCTTGGCCATGCTGGATTTTATAGGCACTTCATTAGAGATTTCAGTAAAATCTCTAAGCCACTTTGCGACCTATTAGCGAAGGATGTCTCCTTCGATTTTTATGATAGATGTGACAAGGCTTTCCAAGTTCAGAAGAAAGCCCTCATTACCGCGTCGATTCTCCAAGCACCAGATTGGACCCTCTCGTTTGAGCTTATGTGTGATGCTTCTGATTTTGCAGTGGGAGCGGTCTTAGGTCAAAGGGTTGATGGCAAACCTCATGTGCTGCATTATGCCAGCAAGACCCTTATGGATCCTCAGCAAAACTACACGGTCACTGAAAAGGAATTACTTGCTGTAGTATTTGCTTTGGAAAAGTTTCGGTCTTATCTTTTGGGATCCAAGGTTGTTGTGTTCACTGATCATTCGACCCTAAAGCATCTTTTGGCTAAAAAGGACACCAAACCTTGCCTAAATCGTTAGATTCTGCTACTCCAAGAATTTGACCTAGAAATTAAAGACAAGAAAGGAGTTGAGAATGTGGTAGTAGACCATTTGTCTAGGATCCCTATTGAGGCATCAAACCCTACTGGCAGTATTCAAGAGACTTTCCCTGTTGAGTCTCTGATGGCCGTGGAAGCTAAAACTCCCTGGTTCGCCGACATAGTGAACTATCTAGTCACGGGCATTACCCCCAGTACTTGGGACAAGCAGAAACGAGACAGGTTTCTTGCCAATGCTAAATTTTATCACTAGGAGGAACCCGAGCTTTTTAGAATGGGCCCTGACCAGCTTTTTCGCCATTGCATCCTTGACGAAGAACAAAGAAGTGTTCTGAGCTTCTGCCATGACCTCCATTGTGGGAGACATTTTAGTGGGAAGAAGAATGCCCATAAGGTTCTTTAGTCTGGCTTTCGGTGGCCCACATTATTTCGAGATGCACATACATATGTGAGTGCATGTCTACGTTGCCAGCAGACGAGAACCATTGGAAAAAGGGATGAGATGCCCTAACAACCTATTCTCCCTGTTGAAATCTTTGATATTTGGGGCATTGACTTCATGGGTCCCTTTCCTGTGTCCTTCGGATATGAATACATCCTTGTGGCGGTTGACTATGTATCGAAATGGATAGAAGCCATACCCACGTGAACTAATGACCATTCCATGGTCTTGGGCTTTGTTAAGGCTAATATCATTTCTCGATATGGGTGCCCAAGGATGATCATAAGTGATGGAGGACCTCACTTTAAGAATGTACACTTCACAAGACTACTCCAAAATTTGTGAGTCAACCACATGATAGCCACACCTTATCATCCCCAAATGAGTGGACAAGTTGAAGTGTCTAATAGGGAGATTAAGCGAATTTTAGAGAAAACTATCAGGCTTGATCGGAAGGATTGGTCTAAAAAACTAAATGATACTCTTTGGGCCTACAGAACTGTGTATAAGACTCCCTTGGGCTTGTCTCCTTTCCATCTTGTCTACAGAAAAGCGTGCCACCTTCCCGTTGAAATCCAACATAAAGCTTATTGGGCTATTAAAAATGTTAACTTGAATCTGGATAAAGCGAGAAAGGCATGTAAGTGAGCTTGAGGAGCTTCGTAATGAAGCTTATGAAACTTCTCAAGCTTACAAGCAATGTACGAAAGCCTTCCATGACAAGCACATCATTAGAAAGACTTTTGAGACTAACCAGTGGGTCTGGCTTTTCAATTCTAGACTTAAATTATTCCCTGGAAAGCTCAAGTCCCGCTGGGATGGGCCATACGTTGTTATCAATACTTTCCCTCATGGAGCTGTAGAGATTCGGAACCCTATTTTAGGTGCGAGCTTTAAGGTAAATGGCCAACGACTTAAACCGTATATTACTCTTTCAGATGGCTAGGTTTTGGATGCACTTCTACTTGAGGAGCCTTAGCTCGTCCCACTCTCCTCCTCAGGTGATATTCTTCTATGTCGACATTTTTCCAATGAGGACATTGTCAGTCTTAGGCATGGGGGGGTATAACCTGAGAATATTTATAGCATTTATAAATATTTGCATACATATTTATATATATATATAAAAATCTCTTTTCTTGAGATGAATGGGTTAGTCCCTAGCAGAATACCTTTGTCATTGGAGGTTATTCTTCTTAAAATTATTTCTTAAGTTTAGAATCCAGTACATTTATTTCACATGCACATAGACTGGGTAATAGATCCTTGAAGAAAGCCAATAAACATTTGTAGTCTACTAAACCCTTGGACAGTTCATAGGGAGTCAGGCATACTATATTCTAGTAGATCCACCTCATATTTGTGAGACGAAAGTAGAGAGATTACTGGTGCAATAAGTCTAGTGCAAGGACTCTTAAGTTTTGGACAATTAGATGATGATACTTCAGAGTTAGGCGTAGTTTTTCGCTCTCTGTTCCTGTGTGCGTGCTTTGTGTGAATTCCTGAGAGTCACCAAATAAGGCAGATACACAGAGATGGGGTCTTAATAAATCTATGACTATGGTGAATGGTTACGACCGTCCTTCATAGAGTCCTCAGCTGAAGGAGGGTAATAGTGTCAAAGGTCAGAAATGCGCCTATCCTATCCATTCCTTCCCGGTGCTGAGAATAGGCACTTCCACCAAATAAGCCACACAACTTCCTCTTGACCATCATCATCCCTAATAATGCCTTGTAAATAAAAGTCTGTATCATGTTGTGTTGATTGGAAAAGAAACAAAAACAAGAAGAAATAATAAAAGAAAAAAAGAAGAAAAAGAAGAAACAAAAAGAAGAGAAAGAAGAAATAGTTATATTACAAAAAAAAAAAAAGAAAGAGAGTCCAAGTTTATAATGTAACATTGTTTCTGATGCAGCAGAACACCTTTCACATTCCACCAAATATAACCCATACCTACCTTTTAGTAATTCTGATCACCCGAATACTGGTTGAGGACTCTAACTTAGTTGTAGAGTTATTAGGACTTTAATTGAAGTGTGGATGCCATGTGAGGCCACCAAACAGTGAGTACAATTACTAAACCTGGCTAGATTTGTGATCTCAGAAAGAAAAGAAAGAAAAGAGTGAGCGCCCAGGAACATCAAGAGAGAACAGTTGTTTAGCCTCTCTCTGAGTTGACTTGTCAAATAGTTTAGAAATCTAGAGTCTGTAGTACTAGACTACATGTAGCACCAGATAAGTGTGTGCCACCAATTACAAATCCATTCAACTCGATATCTCCTACCTAAGCCAAACGTCGGGGTCAAATTATAGATTATCATCTACTTTATCCCCGAGGGAAGTAGTTGCCTATCCCGACAGCAATATTTACCAAATGTGAAGTACAAACTCCCTCTGCTAATTGGCTTTTTCACTTGGATCTGTTACTTAGGATATCATCACTTCACATTTGTCTGGATCTCTAAAGTTTTGAAATAGGAAAAGAAGAAATCTTCTGATTACTTCTATTATTTTTCATTTTTGCTAGGGACTAGCAAATCTTAGTCATGGGGTATTTGATGAGTCCATTTTAATGGACTAATATTACGCCTAAGTAACTTTAATCGTAACTTTTAGGCTTGTTAATAACTACATTAAGTTATAGAATGTTTGCATTCATCATGATTTAAGTTTACATCTATTTTATAGTATTCTATAACTTAACATGTAATGATGTTACATTTCTATGTTGCAAGAATGATATTAAGAAAGAACAGGGGGGAATAAATTTCCCCAATAAATAGCTGGTGCTATCCCTCCCTCATCCTCCAGCTAGCCGCAACTCCTCCTGCACATTTATCTAATCTTTCGCCGCCCTCCCTCAACAAACGAGGCCATATTTAGAAAGGATTTTGAAAATCCCTAGAAGGGTGGAGGAGAGGAGTTAAGAGGAGGCAGAGAAAGGAGAGGAGGGGCTGGATGATCCAGGAGGGTGCAACCACCACGTGCACTGTGCACCAAATCACCTTCCAGCCTACTCCAGCTGCCCTGCCGGCGCCCACTCCAACCCACCCACGCCCATACGTGCTTCCCCCTCCAGGATCACACCACTCCAGCCTACAGGCACTGCACCTTCTCCACCTTGCGTGCCCCTGCCAAGCAGCACCCATCTCCAGCCGCCCCTGCAGGTACCTGCTCCAGCACCACCAGCGTGCCTCACTGCAGCGCCGCCACCTTGCACACGCCCTTCTCCACCACCCGCAGGCGCTTTGCCTACCACCAACTCCCACCTTCAGGTGCATCACCCCCTTGCCCTTCCAGGCCCGCACCTCTCCAGCAACTGCAGGTGCTTCCTCCTCCAGCGCCCTTCACTGCACGCATGCACCCACACAGAACCCACGCTCGCAGGCATTTGCATCCCTCCAGCGCTGCCTCAATCCAGCACCTGGTGCTCCTCTCTGCAAACCTCCTCGCATCCAGTGCTCCCTGTAGGCGTTGCGCGCTCACCGGCCACCGCAGCACGCCTACCCCTCCTCTAGCACCTGCCCTTGCACTGCGCACCGCTCACCACCTGCCACCTTCCTCTCCTTCTTGCAGCCACCATAGGATGCCATCAGCTGTATCGTCACCACCGTCAGGTGCGGCCCGAGCGGGGTGATCTTTAGCGGCAGCCTCGACGTCCGTCTCTCATCCTCCTGTGCACATAAGCTGCGGCAACAAATCCTCTATTTTTAAGTTGATTAAAAATTACATTTAATGCCATTTCTGGCAGAAATTAATTTTCATTTATGATTATTTTATTGTGGCAAAATTGCGAATGCACACTCATGCTTTTTGATAATTGCATGTTATTGTTATTCACCTGTTTCATGATTGGTTTTGGGATTAACATGTGCACCAATTTCCTCTATTATATGTCAATTGAAAATTGCATAAAATCATCACATATTTATTGAAGATTTCAGTGAGGGAAAATTACACATATACCCTTATATTTTTGAGTTATTGTGAATCTTCTTTCCATCTCATTTTATGCCCGATTTGAGTAGGGATTTCGCACTTAACCGAAAGAATACGAAATAATCGAGAGTTTATTGCATAATTCCCTCCCTGTGGACACGACCCGCTCTTCTGTGAGTGGTTATTTTTATTGTTGATTAGTCGATTTTTCCATCACTTAAATACTACAATGCGTAGCGGAAAATCGACTTGTCAGATTGAACCTTACCTTGTCCGACGAATCTTTGGAAATGGAGCTGTCAAAATCAGTTAACTCAGACACAACTCAGAACCTTTTGTTGTGAACGATCAGAGACTCAAACCGTTCATTGAACTCACCGATACAAATTTGGCTGAGATATCTTTTACCCTCCATTCTCCCTGAGCTTATTATGCCTGGCTGATGGTGGTAAACTCAGTGCTTAACGAGAGGCATCCCATCATTTCGAAAAACCTGAAACCCTTCTTGACACATCTTATGGTAAACTCATATTGCACTTTAGGGTTCATCTATTAGAACAGCTGACTCCACCTCTGGTACCTGTACTCGAGCTTGAAATCGTCTGCAACAGTCACCCCGACCCATTCACCCACCCAACAGATGTTCTAATGAGTGATCTAAGTTGAACTCTAACCCACCTAATTTACAATGAAGGCATTGCAAATCGTAGGCATGGAGGGGTATTAAAGTGCAAAATGCCATGAAAATCATTTCACAAGAAAGGGTTTCATCAAGAAAATCACATATTCCAAAAATACCAAAAAAATAAAAAAATTCTTGAAAAAGAAAAAAAATATGAGAGGAGAGGAAATTTTGATGGCATATCAGATTTTGAGGAGAAAAAAGGGGGAAGAAAGGTCAAAAAGGTGGACAATTTGAAAGGAAAAGAAAAAGAGGTAGTCATTAGTAAAAGATTAAGGAATTGACTTAATTCTAGACCATATCAAAAGAAAGAAAATGAAAGGAAAAAAGTGCTAATAAAATAAAAAAAAGATTAGTAGGAACACTAATTTTAGGCCTCTTGGGCTGTAATCCTAGGCTTAAAAGTTCAAGTACCCACTAAGATCTGGATAATTATCAAGAGGTTGGGGAAAATGCGAAGCTTAAGTATTAGGTCTAAGGCTTAGGGATTATTCGACCTTGTTAACTGACCTTTGGTTTGTGAGACTGATGAGAAGCTCATCATGGTCTTTAATTACCACTAACTAACTAGTCTTCCTAGTTAATTAGCTAGAAATATGTAAATATATGGGTTAATTATTAAATAAGGGATAAATAGTAAAGGACCTTAAAATAAGTCAAAAATGATATATTATCATTCAATTAATATTATTAATAATTTAATTAATAATTGGACTCCAAATATTATCAGTAATTTATCTAATTAATGTGATTAACTAGCTTAAGTATAATATATACCTAAGTATGTAATAACTAAAGTAACATTACTTAATTAAATAAATCAATCTAAAAAGGTCAAAAATGTAAATTCTAGGTCTGCATATAATAATTGTCTTATTTATAATCATATATAAAATGTTGAAAAAATTTAAATTAAAATAAACATTGAAAACCTGAGTTTACATTTTAGCACTTTTATTTTATTTCAATCAGGACCTTATTCTTCATTTAGGTCCTCAGCTGTCACTACGAACAAGTCCCTGAAACTTCTTCTTTCCTTCTTCAGCCTTCTAGATAGCTGACGATAGGAGGTGCGTCCATCGCCTGATCATCACACATGTGACGTCATTCCTTCTTCTCCAAGCTCCTGGAGCTTGTGCGCACCATCTCCTTTTCATCCACCGGTCTGGATGAAGCTATAATCCTATTTTAGGGTTGAAGATAACCGCACCGACATCAGAGAAGACGCTGGTGGTTACTCCACTCCCAGCCTTTTCTCCATCCAGATTCCACCTCCATCTCAGTCGCCACAACCTATAAATACGCCTCCACACCCTCGATTTTCACTAAGTTAGCATCATTCCCTCTTCTTCACTTAGCTAACCTGATAGGCTATTCTATCTAAACTTCGGTGACCTTCCTCTACTTCATCCGTCTTCCTCCATCCATCTTTGACCGCTACGGACCTCCGCCGACGTCAGCCCAGTCTTTTGGCACAAGAGCTGAGTAGGAGCTCCTCTGCTTCACCTCACAATTACCCATCGGACTCTTTTGCCAACCATCTGATTTCCTCCCCCATTATGAGCCATCGATAGAGATCTCCAATCCCCTTCATCCAGGTAACAGCAGGTTGGGTAAGTAGATTAGTTAGGATAGTCAGTTAGGTAATTTAGATAGTGTAATGCTAGATTTCGCACTCGTCATCCTCAACTCCAGTGAGCTCCTTGAGCTTGTCAGGAGCAATTTCTTGTCTTTTTAAGTCACCGTTCACCTTCTCAAACTTTTCACGAACATTTCTATAGTCATTAATTACTCAATTGATCATCTAATCGACTAAACCAACTCCACCTCCACCAACTGCTCTTGTAGTCCATGGCAGCAGTAGTTGAGCTATTTCCACCCCCATTGGGGTTCTCCATCATCAATCCATTACTCAAAGGCCCTAATCCTCACTCTAATTTAAATAATTACCCTATATAACTTAAACACCGAATTTTAATTAAGCTCCTAAGTTCATTGTCAATGGTGGCTCAGGAGAAGTTTAAATCATTAATTATTCTTCTATATATCATTGCAAATATCTGATGACTTCTTTTCTCCACCCAATTGAGTGTGAAAACAAGTTTTGAGCCTATTCAAACTCAAAACTTGTATAAAATGAATTCATTGTTTAATCTTCACTTTAATGAACAATTGATGAAGGTAATTTGTTCCTGAGGTTCCTTGTGACCTCAGGAAGCTTTTTAAATCATCAATGGCCCAATTTCACAACATTTGTACTATTTCACCTTTTTCTAGACTCACCGAGCTCCAGTGAGCTCCAACGAGTCAAACAATCTCTTCAGCCAGTAGAACTCAGTGTGAAGCTCCAGAACAACGATTTGAGATTTACTGATCATGCTGAGACATTTCAATTAAGGTTTTGTTGTTTGGAGTTTCTGTTAGGTATTCATCTTCTCCAACTCCGACAGAGTTGGAGATGTTTGATAGTTAGGTTTAAACCTTATTCAAGGGGTCAAAAAGCTTAAGAGATTTACCCTAAGACTATTTCCATAAGTCAACCACTGTGATAAACTTTGGTTTATTCTAATGAACAAACTCCTCTTCAAGCTCAGGCAATAGGCCTGCAACCATAGGAATCCTTAGTTGAATCATCTTTCTAAGGGTTTGAATCTATTCCTGAAGTTAAAGAGAAGTTATTTTAGGCTTTAATTTCCTTTGAAATGGCTAAATTCAGAAAGTCAAAACTCGACGCTAATTGGTCAAACTAAAGTCTGATCCTTGGATTTTGGATTCAAATAGATAAATTGAGGAGTTTAAGATGTTGTTGGGATGTTTGTAAACAATTCAGATGAGATTTGAATGAGCTCTGATCAACTTTTTGGTAGAAATTGAATTCTGTTATGTTTGGGTTATTTTTGAACCCAAATTGACGATAGTGGATTTTTGATGAGATTTTAATGAATAATCTGCCTATATGGATTCATAACAACCTTTAGAGATTGTTGAATTTGATTCAATAGGACTTTAGCTGTCTATTGGACTTTTTAGAATTTAATTACAGTTTTGAAGTTCCCTGGAGAAGCTTTTAACCTTCTGTTCCTTCCTGAAGCTCCTGAGAGCTTATTACCTTCACCAACAGCCGCGAAATCAACCTCTGAACCTATTCAACACCTCACTTGGAAGTCAAAAGACCTTCTGTAAGATTCTAGAGCCATAACTTCATTCTACATACCTGTTTGAACAAACTCAATCTAGGTTTTTTACCCTTCAAATTGAAGAGCTTAACCTCCCTTGAGTATTAGATTGACACTTCAATTGTGTAGAACATCTTAAGAGCTTTCCAGCAAGCTTTTATTTGCTTGGAATGGGGCTCTGAGCTTGCTGGAATCGACATTTGAAATCTGGACTAGGAGGGGGAAATTTAGTCCCACCTTGGTAGGACTGGAGCAGCCGCATGGGTATAAAACTTATTTGTGATAAGGGCATCTCAGTCGACAGCGCACGATGCAAGGAAATGAACTGAGCATTGGGTGTGTGTGTGGGTGCATACAGTGCATGTGCCCAGGTGTGTGTATGCCTGTGGGCATGCAAGTGTAGGCCCGTGAGGGCGTGTGCATGGGCCTGGGAGGCTGTGAGCCGGATGGGTGCTCGAGACTATACTAACTGGAAATAAACTGAAACTAAATAAACCAAGCTTGGACGTAGTAGGGTTTGGTCCCACCCTGAGAGGGGTGCTGTGTGTCTCCGACCAGTCAAAGCTGCCAATAAAAAAAAACTAATTTTTCGTTCAAAGAATTAGATCGGTTTGGTTTAGAAGGTTTACAAGGGTTAAGAAGGAAAGGATGCTAAGGTTCAGAAGAGAAGGAGAAGAAGCAAAGGAAAGGAAGAGAAGGAGAGGAAAGAGAGTGCTCGTAGAGATAAAGGAAGGTTGAACAGGCAAGTGCTAGAGAGAAAAGGCAGAGTAAGGAAGAAAAGAAAGAAAATAGGACATGTAAAAGGAGTTCGAGAAAGATTAAGGAAAAGATTAAGAAGAAGATTAAGAAGTTAGTAAAAACAAAAGAGAAAGAAAGAGAAAAAGGTAAAAGAAGAAGAAAGAAGGAAAGAGGCTGAAGACAAAGGAGAAGTTCATGGTTTAATTTCTTGCATTTTTAATTCCTTTTGAGCTTAAAGTTGCAATAAGGCATATTTCCATTAAAAATACCTTTTCTTTCCTTAATCTCTTATAAGTAAAAAGAAATAAAAAGAAATAAACATGCTTATTTGCTTGTAAAAGAAAATCATTTGTGTAAATGTGTTTTCTTATGGAATTTTGCATATTCTTTTAATTTGAAATCATTAAGCAAAATTCATGTTCTTAAAATAAATCTAATGATACTTTCCATGAGATTTAATGGTGAATTCTAATTAAGTTATGCCTCCCAGTGAACGACCTAGACTCAACCAGTTAAAAGAAATAAAATCTAAAATGTTACGTTAACTTGACCCTATACTACTTAATTGACACAAATTCAAGTTGACCTAAGTTACTTTCCTCTGCACATAATTAAGCATAATTAGCTTAATTAACTATGTTGAGAAAGATGACCATCATTTTAATGGTGCCGTTGTCGGGGAGGTAACTATAATTATATTCGCCATTATTACTATTTTTAGTGTTTTATATTAATTAGTTTTGTTTTTGTTTTGTTTTCTGTCTTCTTTTTAGGTTTACCTCTGCGGGTAATCTCAGGAAAGAAGGCAAGTTTTCTTTTTCTATTTTTCACTATACATACCATTATTAGTTTTCTTTTCCTTAGTCTTTAGTTTAGTTTGTATTGTTGCATTTAGTTAGTTAAAAAAATTAAAAAATACAAAAATATGTATTTCCTGACTTGCAGCAGCATGATATAGGCATACACTCTTAGGAGTGCATTTGCCTGCTAGTACTTTACGATCTAACTCGGGAAAATTTCTACTATTTTTCTCGCATCAGCAGGAAAATGCGTGAAAATCGCATAGATCCTTGTCTTGGACATAATATCAAGACCACATTTTTTTTTAGAATACTTAAAAAGCGATCATTTTATTTCTTTCCAACAAATTTTTGAAAAGATTAAGCAGAAAAGAGGATAATAAAAATTGTGACTTAAATCTGATTGCAGAATGCATGCGGGTTTTATCGCTATTGTCTGTTGCATGCTATCGCGCACACAGCATGATCACTAGAGTCACACGAGTCTAAATTTTCTCTCTCCTCTTTGCACCTCTTAGGGCTTTGGTTGAAGATCAACAAGTCTGTCTCACTACTAGAGCCTCGGGGAGCCAGTAGTGAGTGGTCTTGATCCTAGACCTTAGGCCTTTGAGCTTTAAGGATACGCACTTGTGTAGACACAAGTTTAGGATGCATATTTTGATACTGATATTATACTTGTTTGCATCCAAAGTATTTTGCGTATTCTAGGACTCTCTTCATTCCTTAGAAAGAAGAGAAAACCTACCTTTTTCCACTATTTTGCGGGTTTTTGTTGCCGCTTATTTCTGGTGGTGTGAGTGTGCCTTTGCACATTCTTTTCATTTTATGCACGGAAGAAGATTCTTGAATCCGCCTCTTGTAACTCCTTTAACAGGTGCTCCTAAGTCGGTTGCAGCTAAGCAACCACATAAATTCCCATCTGATTCATCTATTTCTATGGATCAGTTGCAAAATCAGAATCCCGAGAATCCCTTCTTCTGGTTAGGGCGAGATGTTGCCTTTTGACATTCATGAGGCGCTCCTGAACTAGAATCTTAGAATACTTGAACAAAATCTCTATATCAATCTTTTAACTCTACATTGAAAAATTTGCAAAATCTTCAAACCCATCCTCCACCTCAACCTGAGGTAGGCTTTGACCTTCCTGATTTACCGATTCCTCATCCTAGGCCTCTACATAGAGACTACTATAATCCATCTAATGCACAAGTAGAGCCTAATGTTAGGATTCCCATTGGGGAAAATGACCCAGAATTGAAGCCAAACATTATAGGTCTAATCCCACATTTTCATGGATTTGCATCTGAGGATCCATTCCAACATATTAAAGATCTTAAAAATCTACTCAAACACTTGGACCTTGAAATCAAAATAGGGAAATCCTACTCATGAAGATGTTCTCTTTTAGCCTTAAAGATAAAGCTGCATATTGGTATAGAACTATTGCAAGACCAATCTCAACTTAGGCTGAACTCGAATCTGCATTCTTGAAAAAATTCCTTCCTATTGGTAGCACGAATGCTTTAAGGCGAGCAATCACAACTTTTAATCAAAATCAAGGAGAACCAATTCATGAAGCGTGGGAATGCTTTCATGAATTACAAAGGAAATGCCCACATCATGACATCCCTTGTTGGCAACTAATGCATATCTTCTATTATGGATCGCAAGAGGGCATTCGCAATCTAGTCGATTCCTCTTGTGGAGGGAACTTTCTCAATCGCGATGTAGAATCCATTTCAGAATTATTTGAAGGGATGGAAGAGAACTCAATAAACAATGTATCCATGTTTTAATTTACGCGGGCTACGAATACTGCACATCAAAATCCACATAAGGGCATTCACGAGATCGGTAACTAATCCAGTTCAAAGGATTTGAAAATTATTGCAGAAAAACTAGACAAAGTCGACATCGTAGCAAAGATCTCGATGAGGTCTCAAATACTATGAATACTCTTACACCTCTACTTACTACGCAAAATCCCACGCATTCACCTGTTTTGCAAATTCCCATGGGGAGGGAATTTGTGAATAATCTGGATTCTAGAGATCCATGTTCCTTGGGTTTTCTATCTACTCGTGCACCAACCCAAGGAGGGACCTTTGTCCCACAATCTTTCCCACCCTTTTCACCACCCTTTTTCTGTTGCAGAAAACACGCCATATCTTTTTGGTTTACATGCCATCTAGAAAAACATTCCAAGATCAAATCCTTAATCTAATACCTATAATCCTGGATGGAGAAGCCACCCAAATTTCTCTTGGGCTAATCAAAATCAAAGACCAAATTATCCAAATTAGACCCATCTAAACCCATCTCCATTGCCTTCTCAGCAACCAAATGTGAGGCCTAAAACAATGGGCATGAAGAATTACTATAGGCTGATTAGAGATGCGCAGTTAGACCATATTTTACGAGCTGTGATAGAAACCCTAGGACAGCCTTACCAAACCCAAAACAACCTCCATTAGGGCACCTTAGCCTCAAAACCCAAACATGGATAGCACTATCCATGTTCCTATCCCTCTCCCAAACACGTAGGAACCAAAACCAACCCTAGAAAACACAAAACCCACTCTCCAGCACCTTTTATGACGTCCAGACATCTGGCTGGACGTCTGATTTCTGCAGAATAACAATCCAGGAAGCCAAAACTCATACTAACACAGAATTGGACGTCTAATTTAGTGTCCAGACGTCCAATTTTGTAGTATAAGACATCTGACCACTATCATGGACGTCTGATACTGCTGTCTGGTTCCTGATTTTGGTGTTGGAAGCCCTAGCTTGCCTATTTTGACCTAGGAACCCCACCGGACACCCTAGGAAACCTAAGTAGAGACCTCCTAAGCCTATTCAACTATCCATAGCCCTACTTGTCCTATCCCTAACCCAATTGAACCATCCCATACCTAATTGGGTGCATCTACAGTTGATTGGGTGCACCCGAGCCCAATTAGATCCACCCAGGATCTAATTAACTCGTACCTATTAGGGTTACCCTAGCCTAATCACATGCACACATCTAATTAGACTTGACCTAGACCTAATTAGGTTCACTCGTACCCAATTAGACTTTCCTAAGCCTAATTAGGTCCACACCCACTTAATCTAGAGTGACCCAACCCATTTAGCACCTAATCCCACCAAAACCCACAACCTAGCCCTACGAAAAACACACACCCACACACACACGCACACCTTCCCATTTTACTCCCACCAAACCCATGCACACTCTCTTGGAAACCCTAAAAACTTGTGTCAAACCTAGATCCCAAAATTGTGGCATTTGCTATTTTTGGAGCCACCAAAACTGGCAACCAAATGGAGCCTTCCATAAGGGCAAAGAGAGAGCTACGAAATTTGACCATCTCTCCATACACTCTCCCACCCATACTCTCCACTCTAAACTTGCTTCCACCCTCCAAAACCTTAAGGCCGAACTCCTCATCCTCCTCCAAGGCTCCATGGACGGCTAGCTAGAGAAGCTTCCTTCCAAAGCTTCAAGGACGGCCATTGGTAGAGAAAGGGAGCAACACCCTCCTCTCTACACTTGGGTGCACTAGCCCCCATCTTCTTCTTCTTGGATGGCCATGAAGGCTCAACCATAGCCTCTTGTGGCCGGCCATCTCTTTTGGTAGGCGTGTAGACGGGTTTGCATACCCAAGGTCTAGCCTACACCCTCACACAAGGCTGATGGCCCTAGTGGCAGCTTTCCGGTGTGAGGGATTTTCTTCTATTTATATGCTTTCTAGTGTAGATGATGTGTGATAATTTTTTATGCATAAATAATTTCATGATGTTTCTGTGATTGATTGTCCTCATGTTTGCTTGCCTATATGACACTTTGGTTTGTTCACACCATGCATGGCCACCATGGCCTCATTTAGATGCACATAGTTATTTAGGTTTTTGCTAGTTTATCTAGATCTAGGTTTCAATTCGCTTTTCGAAATAAAAAAATCAAAAACACAAAAAGACAAAAATAGTAGCTTAGGTTAGATTTAGGTTATAAAAGCCGATCCAAATCTCGATTCGTTTTCACGCCTCCCAGAGATGAATGACTGGGACTCAAGTTCTAAAAAGAATAAAGATCTATGAGAGTTTCGTTATCACAAATATCTTTGACGAGTGGTTTTTACGACTGTACTACGATTTCAAATGATTTCAAAATACGCGATTTCCACGCTCGTCAAATGGCACCATTGCCGGAGATGTAACACGTGAGTTTAGATTTGGATTTGCTTAACTTCTATTTGTTTTGATTGTAGGGTGTCAAGATGAGGATCTACGCACACATCGACCCGTGGTGAAGACCATAGGTATCTTCTTCATCCTCTAGTTTATTGCTTCCTTAGGTTAGAAAAAAAGAAAAAAAAAGGAAAAAAAATATATAAATTCAAATTCAAAATTTCAGATCTGAATTAAAAAAAAAATCATTTTGTTTGGTGTGTGTTTTAACTTGGAAACTATTTAAACACACCAAAATTAGATTTGAAAATTCAGCCAGCAAATATTGACGAGTTTCAAAAATTTATTGCTGTGAAATTAGGAGTCCAAAAATCTCGGGATTCGGTCTGGTATTATGTTTTCAAACTAGCTTTCCAGCGCCACCATTTATTTGGAAAAATTATCACTATAAAAGTTATAAAAATTCCCACAGTGGAAGGGGGTCAGAATAGTCTGCACTCTGATTTTTTATAAATTTAGACATTAATTCTATCCTTTACATAAATCAGATATATTTGAAATTTGTGGGGATGGAAAGCCACTGAAACCTAATTTATTTTATGAAGATTTTAGAAGAAGCACAAACCCTAGGTAATTCACATTAGGGTTTAAATTTAGAGACTCAAAATAAACCTTTTTGAGCCTGATTTGGGTGTGATTGCATGAGAAGGGATTTGATGTGAAGACTCTCTTATCTTTATTCTCATCTTCTCTCAAATATCCATGAACCCATATCATTATTTTGATCCTCGGCGTCCTCCATCTCCCAACCCAACCATGATTTCGACTCCTCCTCGTTGGGAGACTCATCCTAACCAGCTGAGATATGATTATCCTTATCCCCCAGCTTATTTAGAACCTGAATCTTATGTATCTGACCCTTATCTAGATCAAAACCAATTGAAAGCCATAGTTGCTGAATTCCAGGAATATAACAAGGACTATACAGATCAATGTGCCAAGCTTCTGGAGCAAATTAGACGATCTCAGGCACAATCTCAATCTTATCACTCCTCCCAGGGACAAGAGACTTGGAACAACCAGCCTAGTGGGTCTAGTGACCCATATTTTGGAACCACTAGCTATTCTACTGATTCTTGCTACCATTGGGAGGCATCTGATGTAAACACATTTACACTACTTAAGATGTCTGTTTATGCATGTTATTAAGCATAGGATTGCATTTCATGATATAAATATTGCATTACATGCATCATCTTGCATTTAGAATACTTTGAATAAAATGGAGGTTAATTGTCTCCTTTTACGTGCTTGGACAGGGTAAATATTTTATCAGGCCCTCGGATCAAAGATCCAACGGTATGGATGTGATCAGGGCGACGATTGGAGTTCAACGACTCCAAGATCGCCCGAATCAGGCATCCGTAGCATCAGATAGTGACCCGGGAACCCTAGAAGATCAAGGGGCAGGATGGTGTAAATCCGCACTTCAGATGATAAATCCGACCGCACAGATGAATCCGGATCGACGATCGCAGCCCAACAACAAGAAAATCGAGTCAATCCGACATCCGTGGCACCATCTACAACTTCCAAAAGATGGACGGCCAAGATAGCGCCACGTGGCGCCATCTCAGCCACCCAAACGGCCACATGTGTCTTGTGAAAGCCCCGCACCCAATCGCTCTCCGCCGTTGGATCTTAATCCAACGGCTGTGGGTGCTCGCATTTAAAAACGCCCGCTCGACCATCCGCGCCCCATAGCGCAGCGGTCGAGCGCGCTATCGCGAGCGCGGGGCGCAGGTTCGAGCCGTGGCGAGGAGCGGCGAGCGCGAGCAATTGGATCGTCGGATGGAGATCGAACGGCCGCGCGCGCCCGATAGCGCTGACATGCGATTGGATGCGCAATCGGACGCATAATCAGACGTGCGCAGCACGCGGGCGCGGATGCAACTTAAGCCGTCCGATCTCGCGATCGGACGGCTGAAAAGCGCTGGACGTGCGCGGGCGTTGAGGAGCGGGCAGCCGAGGAGGTGCGCGTGGGCACGGAGGCGACGACCACGTTGGGGCTTTAGTGACGGATTTATCCGTCACTAAAGACCCCTTATTTATTGTTTTGAAGTTGTAATGTCCATTTTGCCCCCAGTCCTTGCAACTATAAAAGGAGACGCCCTCCATACGAAATTCTCATCCCTTCTTTCTCCTCTCTACCCCTCCAAAGCTCAAAAGAAGCTTGTCCCACACCCGGGATGCTTTTTGCGAGATAAAGTCCAATTTTCGTTCCCCTTCGGAAGTGGATCCCGCGACGACGATGGCGTGCTGCTCCGTTCCCATTCTTCTGCTTCGTCCTCCTTCGTCCTGCTTCGTTCTCCTTCATCCGAGCATCGTCCCGTCTGGCTCATCCTCTAAGCAATCGTCGAGGAGGATAACTTCTCTCTCCCATTCTTATTTACAGCTTTTCTAGTGTAGAATTTTCCTTCTTTGTAGTGTAATTGATTTTCCGCTTTCTAGTGTAACTTTTATAAAAAATTGAAATATTGAATGCATGTTCTCTTTCTCTCTATCTCTCTCTTTTTCTCTCTCTCTCTCCCTTTCTCTCTCTCCCATATTTTGATAGCTCCATTGTAATTATATCGCCTTGCTTAACAAAAAAATCTTAAAAAAAATATAATTTCGAATATAGATCAACGTAACCTCCGTGTGTTCGACCCAGAATTCTTTTGGGTATAAATTTTTATTTTTTGAACACGAATTCTTCGCTTCCAAACTACAACGACAGGTTTTCCGAAACCAAACACATAAGCGTAGCGATTCGCAAAACACGTTCAACATTTTGGCGCCTTTGCCGGGGATGCAACGATTTCCAATCTTTTCTTCGCATTTCTTGCACTTTATTTGTTTTCTAACTAGCTTTCTCTTGTGTCTATTGTTTTGCAGATACCTCCATCAAGGAATCAACAAGCGGTAGACTGGAGTAAAGTGTAGTTGAAGACAACTGTAAGTGCTCTCGCATTCTTTCCCCCTCCATAGATTTCATTCGCCACATTAAATCTAAATCCCAATTAACCTAGGTGTTTGCATAAATCCTAGGAATAGTTTGGTTGTTTGGATTTTCACTCACATTCGTTCCACCCTCATCCATAAAAAAAAAAAAAAAAACAAAAAGATAATCTTGTGGGGTAATATTCAACAAACACACAACACACACCCACATTTAAGGCACTTGATCAACTTGATTTGTTTTCTACTCAACCGAGTTCTGATCTGTGGAACTGGTACACACAAAGCAACACATAATAGAGTAGAAATCATTCTAGGTTAATCATCTTTGAGTGCCTAACTTAGTGGTGCATTTGTGGCCAGTTGTTTGAGTTGTTTGGGCCGCACCACTTTATTTTAAAACCAACTCATCAAGTAGCTCCTCCTTAGGGTTTTCAATCTAGGTATATTCCAGGCACTCCACTTTCTTTCTGATTTTAAAGGAAAATAATCTTCACTTGTGTTTTACAACTTGGTTTGCCTAGAAACTTGATTGCAATTCACCTAATTTGAAACCCTAAAAGCTACTTAAGCAAGATTTGAACATTAAAATTCATGCATTATCAATAATCTTGCTTGAAAACCTTGGTTGTGCACGCACTTACACAAATCTCAATCAATCATTAAGGGCACAACCCATTTTAAAGGGCCCATCACATTCCAAAGCACATTCAAACCTAGCCCTAAATAAAATAGAGTAGACGTTGGCCTTAAGGATTGGACTCGCTCTTCAAAACCCAGAACGAGATTATTTCTGATTAGTCTATTTCTACTGTTCAATCTGATGTCTAGCTAGGGGAGCAGAGTCAAACGATCGCGGCTGGGGGGTACACTAGGAACCAGAGGCGCAAGCCGAAGGAAGAACCTTCTCCCCAATCCCTCCTTCTAACTGGTTGGATTGAACAAACAGAAGTAGATCAAATCGTTCCTTTATCTCAAGATGGGTTTTGAGAGTCTGTAGGTCTGTAGGCTAACCCATTTAAGGACAGGTTCGATTGTTTGTATTGCAGGGCACCTTTCTTCCTCCCGTGTCTCATGAATCCTTCCACATATTTCATGCATTCCTGCTCTTTCCCTCCTGTTGTGAATTATCCTCAACATGACGATTATCCCAACTCGTATTATAATCAACCATCAATCAGTTGGGATAATTCGTATTGGGGATACAATTCCGGACCCCCGTGTTTAGGGTCTAACCCTAAACACTTTGATTCTGATTTCTATCCTTCTTAGAGCTACATCGATTATAGATCGTCTTCCTTTCATGCACAACCTAATACGATCTACAATCAAGAAGGATACATCGATCCTTACCCATCCTCTGATTTCACTGCCTTTAGGTCATCACCATCTTTTCAACAATCTGAAATGGCCTATCATCAGGAAGGGTATAACGAATCTCAATTCGTTAATTCCTCTGCATTGATGTCAAACCCGCCCAACCCTGAACCAACTCATTTGGTTCAGGTTAATCAGGTTCAAGACAAGGTTCTGGCTAACTTGAGAAATATCATTCAATCTTTAGAAGTTCAGCCAATACCTTGCATTGAGAGATTGGAGCCCCTGATTGAAATGATTGATGAGTTAAATAAGTCTTTGTTGGATTGGCTCCAGGATGTTAAGGGTAAGAACCCGGGTGAGTTTTTACTTGGAAAATTAGCAAAATTGAGGATGAGATTCGTGGTTGCTTTGATTCAATCTTGGAATAATTCCCAGGATGAACCCTCTTCAGGAAAGCCAATGACAGAACCCGCTCAGGCACCTATTGGGGAGGACACGTGTTACGAGGCTGAGCAGATTGAATTAAAATAACTAATTAAGGATGATCTAATTTCTTCGCCTAAGATCCCTAAGCCGGGTTACGAGGAAATGTATGTCTCCTTGGAACACAAAGTGACAACTGATTTTGGGACATACATTGATACGGATCCTGATGGTGAAGATTCAAGTTGCGAAGTCTCACGCGAGTTTTCTGAACATGATTTCTGTGAGACGATTGGGCCTGAGGAATCTGATAGATCATTTGATAGCCCAATAACTGAGGAAACTGATCTTATTAGGGTACACATTACGGGTCCAGAATCGCATTTTCTGGAGGAATTAATTCAATACCTTGATTATCAGTTACACCCTGTTATTGATGATTCTAATTCTAAGATAATTAGACCCAAGTCAATTTTGATTCTGCCACATCATTTAGACTTGGAGATTTCAGACGGGGTGATGAATATACAAGAGGTCCTGGAATTTGATATGCTGAATGAGGAGAATAGGAGCTGGGAAGTTCTGATTTGGGAAGTCAATTTTGGACGAAATAGAAAATTAAGTCGAAGGGTTCCTTTTAAGCTGAAACCATCAAATCAGAACCCTTACGACATTTGTTTCGAGGATGTCAAACCCAAGCACACATTCAATGATTATCCTTTTGAGCTTCAATTCTCTGTAACCCGACTTTTTGGTCTTAGGTTGCATCCTCAGAAATCGCAGGCTCGATCCCGCTTACATTCTGATTTTAGGTTTTGGGTAATTTTTATCCAGAACCTAAGATATTCTCGATTATGGGGTGTGGGTCTGCACCACAATCTGGTCCACATCTGTGGACCTCTGCTGACAGGTCAGAGGATTTTTCTGTTCATTCTAATTCTGACCTGCACATGTGAATTATTCATTTCTTTTCTTTGTATAGTGTGCCTAGCTGAAGGCACTAAACTCAGCACTTATACAGTTCTTTTTAATTTTTCATCTCGGAGCGGACCTGACGTTCACACAATTCAGGTTCTTTCTTCGCTTTTCCACTCTGTTTTATGTCTTTTTAATACAATGAGGACATTGCATTAGATAGGCATGGGGGGGTGGATATTTATCTCTGAATTCATTCGTCAGCTCCGTAGATTTATTTTATTTTGATTGAAAAAAAAAATTCGAAATTAGGAAAGAGAATTTGGGTTTAAGAAAATTTTCAATCTTAGGAAAAACTACATTCGGATCTGAACACAAAAACCCCTCAGGTCTTTGGACTTAATTAGCCTGTGTATCCACTAAAATGTGGATTTGTTTTTGAGTCCTCGCCATCTTAATTCTATTATAATTGGAATAAATAAGTTTGGATGATAAGTACACGACTTGTCAACCCGCCCTCTGATTTGAGGGAATTTTGAGTTTTAAGCATCTACACACTTTCTTTGCACTGACTCGTTCTTCGGCGATTCTAACGAAAATTGGGTAGCTAATTGACAGCGAAATACGCGTGATTTGTAAAAGCGGGTTTTTAACGTCGTTGTAACGGAGGCAATATGGTTGCAAAATTGATTCTCTTGCTTGGAATACAATCTCAACTTTCTTTTTAATATTTTTCAATATGTAATTTTTTTGTATTTTGAAAAGACGAGGGCAAACGGCAGATTGTAGCGAAAAGAACTAACACCTACAAATGATTAAAAATCAAAAAGATAGAAATATCTTCTTCCTAAGCTCACTCTAGGCAAGTGTTGGCCTAGGGTAATTAGGAAGAAGAGGTGAAATAAGTGCTAGAACCAAAACAAACAACTGCAATAAAAAGCTTAAAAGAAGGCAATTTTTGATTGAGTAGAGTGAGTGTTCTTTTCAAGGACAAGTAGAGGAAAGCTTCTACTAGAATTGCACAATTTAAAAGCAAGAAAAGAAACACAAATCCTCTTGTAACAATGGTGAAGAAGGTTGTCTTCTTGCTCCAAGCCTAGCTGCTCCTTGGCTTGAAAAGAGGGCCTCCTTCTTCTCCTTCCTTGAGAGTTCCTCCAAGGTGGAAGCTACCACCTTTAATGCTCTCTCCAAAGGGGTGGGCGTGCACCACCCTTAAAACTCCTCCAAGGTGGCGTGACCACCTTCAAGATCTCCTCCAAGATCTTCCTTGCCTGGCTTCTCCTTTGGCTGGCATGACCCAAGAGAGAAGGGAAGAGGGGAAGGCACCAAGGGGACAGAATATCCCCTTAATCTTCTTCTTCTTCTTCTCTCTTGGACGTGGGATTCTTGGTGGAATATGAGAGTGAAATGGCTAGCCAAGGATGGCTTGAATGGTGGTGGGTAGTGGTCTTTTTTTAGGGTAGGATGGGGGGTTAAGGTGCCCCTTGAAATGGAGGGCTAGGATGGAAGAATGGAGATGGTTGGTGATCCTATGGCTAAGGAGAGTTGGCGCCAACCCAAGAGGTGTTAAAGGGGGTAGTTATGGTGGTGTTGGTGTCTTTTGGTGGTGGAGAGACACCACCATGTTGGCGCCAACATGGGGTCTTCTAGAAGGGGGGTTAGGTGGATGATGGAGATGGGTTCAAGGGAGATTGTGTGGTGGAGAAGAGGGGAGATTTTGGAGGGAAAAGTGGCGCCATTAAGGGGTGGTTATGGGTAGTTTTTGGCGCCACTTTTAGGTGTCTTTTGGAGGTGGTGGGTAGGTTAGGTTGGTGCCAAGTAGGTTAGCTTATGTGGAGCTTAGGTGGAGCTAGTTGGGTGGAGTTGGTAGGTGGGTTTTTGGGGTGGTATAAGCCAAGGAAGTTGGAGCATAGCTAAGCTAAGCTAAGCTAAGCTAAGCTAAGCTAGCTTAGCTAATGGAGGAGTAGAGGAGAAGGTAATGGAGCTAGGGTTTAGAGGAAGGAGCTGAGGAGAAGAAGTCTGGAGCTGGCTGCTGCTGAAGAGGCTGGTATGGGGCTACTCTAGCTGGCTTAGCTTGCTAGTTATTTGCTAGTTGCTAAGCCAAGCTAAAGTGAGCTAGCTTCTACCAAAATGAGCTAAGGTGAGCTAGGTCTGGTGCTATCGGGGAGAATCAAGCTGGTTGAGGCAGCTAAGGTAGCTTAGCTCAACTGAGATGAGCTAAGCTGAATCCCCGGGAGCTGGACTTGAGCTTCCTGAGCTGAGATGAATTCTTCTTCAGCTGGCTGGAGTTGAGTGGAGCTGGATGTAGCTGGATCTGAGCTGGGGTGAACTCCTGTCAACTCAGCTGAGCTAGCTAGAGCTCCCTGTGAACTAGTGGGAGCTGAGGTGAGCTAGACTCAGCTAAGTTGAGCTGGATCTGAGCTGACTTGAGCTGGGGTGAGCTAAGGTGAACTCTCTTGAGCTGCCATCCAGCTGAGATTAGCTGAATGGAGCTGGGATGAGCTAACCCTAGTTCAAGTAAGCTAGGTTCCAGCTATGGTGAGCTGGATTAGGCTGAGTTCCAGCTAGTCTGGGCTTCTCCTTCACCATTTGCCTTCTTGAGTGCTAGGGTTTTAGGGATCTGTGCATCTGTACATCCCTAACACTCACAAAAACTCATTAAAACGACAATAAAAAAATGCAATGCATGCCTATCCTAATTTATGCCTAAATGCAGCCCAAAAACCCGTTTGCGGAGTAAAATCCTAAGAGCTAGGTTTGTTTTAATGCATAAGAATGATGATAAACTGGCGTTTATCACACCCCCATGCTTATCTTTTGCTAGTCTCTTAGCAAAACTTAAAACAGAATTTTTGGGAAATCTAATTTTTGACTTTGGAGGAGAAAAAGAGATCAATGGACCTTAGCAGATTAAAAACACTGGAGGTAGGGGATTTGTTAAAGATAAACATCGGGATTTGTTTTGGATTCAACCATTAGATAGAACGGGATCAATATATCTTCCAAAAAATTCTCAAATCAACCCCTTGTTAATTCAGATGACTTGAAATGTTTGTTTTTAGGAATTTTTTTTTTTTTTTTGGCTCATGAATCTGATTCTCAACTTGCAAAATCCTTTAAAACCTTGTGGCTGTGCTTGTGAAAAGCCAACATTTATAAGGGCGTGTTAATATATATATATATATTTTTTTTTTTTTTCTCCCCCATGCTTATTTTTAGCTTAGTCTTACAACAGATGTGTTGGGATCATCATTCCCGTTACCATTTCTCGAGGGGGCTCTGGCGCCAGTACTTCGAGATAGCACTGTCCATGACACCACCCAGGAGCTCACAACCCCAGAACACGATGCGGTGAAAAGGGGCGCTCCAAACAAACTCAAGCTCTTGCTCCGACACTATAGGTAGAGCACCGTCCAAGACACTTGAGCTGCTAAAATGCGCTTTAATGCTCCGCCTAAAGATATGAAATATAGATATGGAGCAACGCCGAGGCGGTAACATGTTAACATCGCGTCCTCAAAGAAGGTATTTTCCTTCTTCTCGACGGTGGGAACTCAAACCAATGACCTGATTCAGACTTTTACTAAATCCAAACAAGGGAGTTTTTCAAATTTTTAGTTGTTTTTAAATGTTAGCTTGTGTGTGAAAATTGACACAAGAAGTTTCTCGAGAACCGCAAGTTTTTGAGTCAAAAACTAAGTCAAATACTTTCCATATTACAAAATAGGATCAAGTCACCTGAACTATCATGAGTTCAGGTGGAATTTTAGAGAAGGATATCTGATCTAGTCTAAAATAGACCCTGGAATTCTAATGATCAGATCCAAATCCTCATCCTTAGTTTGTTAAAGATTAAATCCCATTGTACCAGAAGTGAATTTTTCGACCTTAGTCCCGATTTCAAAATTTTTCCTCAAACATATATATATATATATATATTTGGTATGCAAGCAAGAAATAAATTAAAGAAAATTGCATGTTTTTAGGTTTTGAACATCCTGAATCGATCATAAAAATTTAAAAACACCCCCCCATACTTAAGATATGCCATGTCCTCATGCATTAGGAGGGAAAAGGGATCACCTTAGTGATGACGGTCGGGTTTAGGATGAACAAAACCTGGAAAAAGAAAAAAAGGAAAACAAGAAAATGATGGGTTACCTCCCATCCAGTGCTATCTTTTACGCCATTCAACCGGGTGTGAAGGTATGCACAGAAGACGGAAAATCATGTAAATAATTGGACACTTGAATGTCCGCAATAAAAGTGTCTTCCTCAAGATCCCTAAAAAGATGAGTGGTAAAGATAAAGGGATTAAAATAAAATAGAGAAATGGAAAAATGACCCGGATCTGGCCATGGTTTAAGTGCTTGTAAATTGCCAGATTCTGGTGGGTCGAGTGATAGGTCCAATGGAAAGGGATGGGGAATGGAGTCAATGAGATGTAGGGTGTGTGAAGTTAGTGTGGATATTTTTGGTGAAAAATCAGGAAGATGAAAAGGGGGAAAGTCAAACCCTAGTTGATCTGGAAAGTCTTGGACCACATAATTATCCTTAGAATAAGAATCAATAAAATCTAGATCAATAGTGGTCAAAGCTGAATGAGATTGGATCAACATATACTTTTCAAATACTGCTTCCATTTTATTATTAGTATCCTCAAAAATTTTATGATCAGTGGACCTCTTGGAAGCTAGAAATAAATCTAATGAGAAGGTCTGGTTACTACAACTTATATTCATTTTCCCAGAATGAGAATGGATATTAGATGTTGCGGTAATCAAAAGGGGTCTTCCAAGAATGGTATTAATGAGAGCCTTAGGTACCTCTATGTCAAGGACTAGAAAATTTACCGAAAATAGACAATTTTCGACCTTGATAATACTATCCTCAACAACTCCCCGCGGTTGAATGGTAGATCGATCTTCCAATTGAAATTGAACCTTAGGAGGTTTTAAATCACTGAATCGAAATTCCTCAAATAAGACTGGGGGGATGAGATTACTAGAGGTACATAAGTTGAGAGGGGCGCGAAAAAAAATGGTGTCAATTATGACAACTGAGATGAGCGATGTGCCCTGGTCCTTTTTTGTGAAAGGCAGCATGCTCTGAAAAACTGAGCTGGCTGTCTTAGAAAGGACCAACCTTTCTAGATTCTGATCATGACTTTTTGAAGTAAATTTTTTAGAGGCATGGGGAGAATCTAGGAGGGGAATATTCCTCTTGACTTGCTCAAATAAGTCCAAAGGATTGTGGTCAGAGGGCTCTGATTTTGGATTGTTGGATTGCAGTTTTTGAGAGTGGGAAATAGGGTTTGAATCAGGTGTTTTTGGGATTTCTTTTTCTTCTTCCTTATTGTGGTTAGGGGAGTCAATCTGCATTGGTTGAGAATCAGTTTCATCATTTGAATGTGAAGGCCTTAAATCCATGTTGGTTTCCTCACTCCTCAAAGTCTCTGCATACGCAGCTTGGTGGTCACTGGGAGGAGATGGGGGGGGCTGATTTTGATAGAAACTGGGTTGGTGCTGTGATATTGGGTTAATAGGAGGCTGAACCATGTGGTTCTGATATTGGTATCCACCTGGGTGTTGGTTCCTGGGATTAATAATGTTTGGTGTGGGTTGGGATGGTGGGTGTCCTGCAGGTTTTTGAGTCGGAATATCCCCAATTTGATCATTGAGATTGTTAATAAGACGGGTTGTTTCCTTTGTTTTTCTTTGTAACTCCTGCAGGGTTTTCATCATCTGGGCATTAATGTCTTCTGGAGATTGCCCAGATTGATAAGTCTGATTAGAATCATACCCTCCAAACGGGTTTTGTTGTTGGTGTGGAACCGGATTGGTCCAGGAGTGAGCCGGATAATTTCCCCTATTAGAGGAAATTTTCAATTTCTCCTGGAAAGTAGGGACATTTTGGGTGGGGTGATGATTGGGATAAACATAATTCCCTGTTGAACCATAGAAAGCCTCAGAATAATAATTATACTCAGCACGAGATTTATGCATATTTTCTCTCTTGCGGGTGTTTAAAGGGGTGAGATGTGGAATGTGTGGAGCTTGGGTAGGTGTGGCAGGACTCCCTTGGTTGGCTAGGTTTGTTAAATCCTTATGCAACTGTTGTTGCTTAACTTGTAGCTGAGCCATGATAGAGTAGAGATTAGGTGGAGGGGCCTGATTAAGTAGCTCCTGGGTGGAAAAATAGGGGAAAGAAAAATTAGCATGCGGGTTAGAGGACCAATTTTGATTTTCCATTTTGAGAGAAGAGGAAGAATGCAGGAAAAGTCTTTTTTTGGGGAGGCAAAATCAAGTGGTCCCTCCAAGTGTGGAGTTTTGGACCGCCGCCCGTGCAAAATGGAAGAAATGGCAGGGGAGGAGAAGAGATGGGGATGATAGAAGTGTGCACACAAGCAATCAAATTCTAGACCTAACTTAATTGTGACTCCCTAGAATTTAACCTAAGACTTGGTCTACCTAGGAAACAAGTAATCAATAGTGAATACCCGTTCTATCAATAAATCTAGCCAAGTTGCTTAAGGGGAGGTTTGGGCCCAAGCGTTTCCCAGGAAAATCCTCAGGTGCTTGTACAAACCCGCGCCTGGTCGTTTGACACGGCCCCTCAGCCTGAACACCAGATATAGATGACAGAATTGGTATTAACTAGAGAAAACTTAAATCCTATATAGCAAGCCTAAATTGATGAAACCTTAGGGGTCAAATTGCTACAAATTTTAGTTAGGTATAGGATACTACAGTGCACACGGAATGTGGAGGGCGTTTATTGGGATGTTGCCCTGTTATTTGATTTTTTTGTGTGTGTGCAGGAATTGGAGAGTGGCTCCAATGAAAGTCAAGTTGTCACACAATTTTTTTGTATTTTTGTCTTTTAGGATGTGATTTAATTAAATGAATTTTAGGGTTTTTCTCTTTAAGTTTTCAAACAAGTTTGAAAGTTCACAATCAAAGGAAAGACAAGTTGTATGTGTGATTGTATATTTCCTTTTAATTGAGTCTCTAAAGAGAAAGAAGAAACCCTAAGCCAATTATCCCTAAGACAAAAATTTAACTACCAATGAATTATTTTTAGCTTTCAGAATTAAGTAGTGGTCCAAACAAGTTAAACAACACCACTACTTTGAATAAAATCAAACAAGGATTCCAGAAAAGATTTTTTTAAGATTTTAGGAATTTGATTGATAATAGTTTTGAATTTTTAATTATACTGGTGTCAAAGTCCAAAAATAATACCCGTGGGTATTATAGACTTTTCAGTATTACCACCGACCTCATAAAATTTTTATGATTTTATATGATATGTAAAATTTCACAGGGATTCCAACAAGCTAAATTCCACAAAAATTGGATGAGTATAAAAATTCTGAAAATTCGCGGACAGTAGCAAAACAGGAAGGTTAGAGGGTGTGACCCCTCTGTAATCCACGAATTTTTAAAATTTAAATACAAATCCAATTGATCTGAAATTTGGAACAGATGTTCCAAACTTAATTGGGAATCATTCTATGAAATTTTATGATTTCAAGAGGCCTGTGGTGTTATGAATCGATTTATCAAGTCTGGACATAAATCTGGACCCGAAAAATAGAACACCAATACTTGCAATGGAATGGCGCTAATGAAGCATACAAGCAAACAATGATTTTAAAATGCACCACTCCACTTAATTTAAGTGTTTAGGGTCCTGAAAGCCAAGTTTAATATATTTTTGGTAGTTTAATTAATTATGTGACTAGAAAGAGGAACCAACCTGAATTTTCGCTGGAAGAAAAGGATCTTTAAGCTCTCGCTTCCAGATTCCCGCTTTCCCGCTGTAGTTCCTGCACACACAAAAGAAAGAAAGAGAAGGGGATGAGATCCACTTCAAGCAAGAGAAAATGAGTTAATGCAAAGCCGTGCCTCCCCGGCAACGGCGCCAAAAAGTGACAGCGAAATACGCGTGATTTGTAAAAGCGGGTTTTTAACGTCGTTGTAACACGCGAATCCGCTTACGCTTTTAAAATTTATATCCTAGATAGGGAAGTATCTAGGGTCGTCCAAGGAGGCAATATGGTTGCAAAATTGATTCTCTTGCTTGGAATACAATCTCAACTTTCTTTTTAATATTTTTCAATATGTAATTTTTTTGTATTTTGAAAAGACGAGGGCAAACGGCAGATTGTAGCGAAAAGAACTAACACCTACAAATGATTAAAAATCAAAAAGATAGAAATATCTTCTTCCTAAGCTCACTCTAGGCAAGTGTAGGCCTAGGGTAATTAGGAAGAAGAGGTGAAATAAGTGCTAGAACCAAAACAAACAACTGCAATAAAAAGCTTAAAAGAAGGCAATTTTTGATTGAGTAGAATGAGTGTTCTTTTCAAGGACAAGTAGAGGAAAGCTTCTACTAGAATTGCACAATTTAAAAGCAAGAAAAGAAACACAAATCCTCTTGTAACAATGGTGAAGAAGGTTGTCTTCTTGCTCCAAGCCTAGCTGCTCCTTGGCTTGAAAAGAGGGCCTCCTTCTTCTCCTTCCTTGAGAGTTCCTCCAAGGTGGAAGCTACCACCTTTAATGCTCTCTCCAAAGGGGTGGGCGTGCACCACCCTTAAAACTCCTCCAAGGTGGCGTGACCACCTTCAAGATCTCCTCCAAGATCTTCCTTGCCTGGCTTCTCCTTTGGCTGGCATGACCCAAGAGAGAAGGGAAGAGGGGAAGCCACCAAGGGGACAGAATATCCCCTTAATCTTCTTCTTCTTCTTCTCTCTTGGACGTGGGATTCTTGGTGGAATATGAGAGTGAAATGGCTAGCCAAGGATGGCTTGAATGGTGGTGGGTAGTGGTCTTTTTTTAGGGTAGGATGGGGGGTTAAGGTGCCCCTTGAAATGGAGGGCTAGGATGGAAGAATGGAGGTGGTTGGTGATCCTATGGCTAAGGAGAGTTGGCGCCAACCCAAGAGGTGTTAAAGGGGGTAGTTATGGTGGTGTTGGTGTCTTTTGGTGGTGGAGAGACACCACCATGTTGGCGCCAACATGGGGTCTTCTAGAAGGGGGGTTAGGTGGATGATGGAGATGGGTTCAAGGGAGATTGTGTGGTGGAGATGAGGGGAGATTTTGGAGGGAAAAGTGGCGCCATTAAGGGGTGGTTATGGGTAGTTTTTGGCGCCACTTTTAGGTGTCTTTTGGAGGTGGTGGGTAGGTTAGGTTGGTGCCAAGTAGGTTAGCTTATGTGGAGCTTAGGTGGAGCTAGTTGGGTGGAGTTGGTAGGTGGGTTTTTGGGGTGGTATAAGCCAAGGAAGTTGGAGCATAGCTAAGCTAAGCTAAGCTAAGCTAAGCTAAGCTAGCTTAGCTAATGGAGGAGTAGAGGAGAAGGTAATGGAGCTAGGGTTTAGAGGAAGGAGCTGAGGAGAAGAAGTCTGGAGCTGGCTGCTGGAGCTGGCTGCTGCTGAGGAGGCTGGCATGGGGCTACTCTAGCTGGCTTAGCTTGCTAGTTATTTGCTAGTTGCTAAGCCAAGCTAAAGTGAGCTAGCTTCTACCAAAATGAGCTAAGGTGAGCTAGGTCTGGTGCTATCGGGGAGAATCAAGCTGGTTGAGGCAGCTAAGGTAGCTTAGCTCAACTGAGATGAGCTAAGCTGAATCCCCGGGAGCTGGACTTGAGCTTCCTGAGCTGAGATGAATTCTTCTTCAGCTGGCTGGAGTTGAGTGGAGCTGGATGTAGCTGGATCTGAGCTGGGGTGAACTCCTGTCAACTCAGCTGAGCTAGCTAGAGCTCCCTGTGAACTAGTGGGAGCTGAGGTGAGCTAGACTCAGCTAAGTTGAGCTGGATCTGAGCTGACTTGAGCTGGGGTGAGCTAAGGTGAACTCTCTTGAGCTGCCATCCAGCTGAGATTAGCTGAATGGAGCTGGGATGAGCTAACCCTAGTTCAAGTAAGCTAGGTTCCAGCTATGGTGAGCTGGATTAGGCTGAGTTCCAGCTAGTCTGGGCTTCTCCTTCACCATTTGCCTTCTTGAGTGATAGGGTTTTTGGGATCTGTGCATCTGTACATCCCTAACACTCACAAAAACTCATTAAAACGACAATAAAAAAATGCAATGCATGCCTATCCTAATTTATGCCTAAATGCAGCCCAAAAACCCGTTTGCGGAGTAAAATCCTAAGAGCTAGGTTTGTTTTAATGCATAAGAATGATGATAAACTGGCGTTTATCACTAATGAACCTTCTAGGGTGTTATGGCTGGCAAGTTATCGTGGGTAACAGCCATACGTAGGTTGTCCACAGCCCAGTCACTGGACCTTTCTTAGTCTGCTGCCTTTAGGTAAATCTTAGACTAGGGAAGCCACCTACTTAAAAAAAAAAAAGAAAAAAAGAAAGGAGAAAAGAACAAAAAGAAATAAGCCACACTTCGCCGCACGAGTATGGCTAGCAAGTTGTCGGTGGTAACAGCTCATCGACCGGTTGTCCAGAACCGAGCTCAGAAATGCACCAAAAATTCCCAAAACACTTAGGAAGAAGCAGAGAAGTAGAATAAATCAGGGAAATATACACTGGATTCACCCTTGTGTTGACCCCGTAAAAAAAAAAAAAAGTAGGGAGAAGGTTACTGGTTGTAAAGATACCCTTTTAGGTAGAATTCTGGTTAGGTCACATAGAGGCGTAGAAATCTGAAGTCCGTTCTAATTGCCAGTCAACGAGTCTATCACAATCACAATAAGATGCTTAAAGCTTAGGGTTCTCATCAAATTTTGGGTGAGTTGATGGCCGTAGAAAGCCACTCTTAAACCCAAAAATTTGAAAATCAAAAAAATTAGAAAAGAGAAAAAGAGAAAAAGAAATTTTTCTTTTAATAAGGCGAGGGCTTGAAGCGATCTGCATTTTGGCCGATACTTGGGCACTGTTGTGTCTTTGAAGGTTCAGTTCCTAAGTAGACAATTTCTTAATGATTGAAAAATAACTCAAGTCCAAATAATCTAACCAAATTCTTTTATAAATAGCATATAGTTTTTACTAGGGACTAGCAAAAGATAGGCATGGGGGTATGATGTAAACACATTTACACTACTTAAGATGTCTATTTATGCATGTTCTTAAGCATAGGATTGCATTTCATGATATAAATATTGCATTACATGCATCATCTTGCATTTAGAATACTTTGAATAAAATGGAGGTTAATTGTCTCCTTTTATGTGCTTGGACAGGGTAAATATTTTATCAGGGCCTCAGATCAAAGATCCAACCGTATGGATGTGATCAGGGCGACGATTGGAGTTCAACGACTCCAAGATCGCCCTAATCAGGCATCCGTAGCATCAGATAGTGACCCGGGAACCCTAGAAGATCAAGGGCTAGGATGGTGTAAATCCGCACTTCAGATGATAAATCTGACCTCATGGATGAATTCGGATCGACAATCGCAGCCCAACAACACAAAAATCGAGTCAATCCGACATCCGTGGCACCATCTACAACTTCTAGAAGATGGACGGCCAAGATAACACCACGTGGTACCATCTCAGCCGCCCAAACGGCCGCCTGCGTCTTGTGAAAGCCCCGTGCCCAATCGCTCTCCGCCGTTAGATCTTAATCCAACGGCTATGGGCGCTCGCATTTAAAAACGCCTGCTCGACCATCCGTGCCCCACAGCGCAGCGGTCGAGCACGCTATCGCGAGTGCGGGGCGCAGGTTTGAGCTGTGGCGAGGAGCGGCGGGCACGAGCAATTGGAGAGTCGAATGGAGATCGGATGATCGCGCACGCTCGATAGCGCCGACGCGCGATTGGACGCGCAATCGGACGCACAATCAGACGCGCGCAGCGCGCGGGCGCGGACGCATCTTAAGCCGTCCGATTTCGCGATCGGATAGCTGAAAAGCGCTGGACGTGAGCGGGCATTGAGGAGCGGGCAGCCGAGGAGGTGCGCGTGGGCACGGAGGCGACAGCCACGTCGAGGCTTTAGTGACGGATTTATCCGTCACTAAAGACCCCTTATTTATTGTTTTGAAGTTGTAATGTCCAATTTTGCCCCCAATCCTTGCAACTATAAAAGGAGACGCCCTCCATACGAAATTCTCATCCCTTCTTTCTCCTCTCTACCCCTCCAAAGCTCAAAAGAAGCTTGTCCCACACCCGGGATGCTTTTTGCGAGATAAAGTCCAATTTTCGTTCCCCTTCGGAAGTGGATCCCGCGACGACGATGGCGTGCTGCTCCGTTCCCATTCTTCTGCTTCATCCTCCTTCGTCCTGCTTCGTTCTCCTTCATCCGAGCATCGTCCCGTCTGGCTCATCCTCCAAGCAATCGTCGAGGAGGATAATTTCTCTCTCCCATTCTTATTTACAGCTTTTCTAGTGTAGAATTTTCCTGCTTTGTAGTGTAATTGATTTTCTGCTTTCTAGTGTAACTTTTATAAACAATTGAAATATTGAATGCATGTTCTCTTTCTCTCTCTCTCTCTTTCTCTCCCTCTCTCTCTCTCCCTCTCTCTCTCTCTCATAGTTTGATAGCTCCATTGTAATTATATCGCCTTGCTTAACAAAAAAATCTTAAAAAAAATATAATTGCGAATACAGATCAACGTAACCTCCCTGTGTTCGACCCAGAATTCTTTTCGGTATAAATTTATATTTGTTGAACATGAATTCTTCGCTTCCGAACTACAATGACAGGTTTTCCGAAACCAAACACGTAAGCGTAGCGATTCGCAAAACACGTTCAACAGCATCCTGGACTCAGCCAACCCAAAAGGCACCTTTGGACCTAATCTATGATTTGGGTAGATCAATTAAGGAATGCACTATTTCTGATACACCTGTACCTGATGAGATATCTCTAATGAATTGGGATAATGGATCACAAGTACAGGACCACATAACAGGTTCTCAATCAACTCCCTCTGTAGTCAGCCCCACTTAGGGCGATACACTTATTGCTCAATATCCAAATTCGTATAACCATGAGTGGAGAAACAATCCTGATCTTTCATGGCCACCACAGAGACCGACTCGGATTGAACATCAATCTAGGCCAGCCCAATACTCCACTCAATCCACTTTAGGGCAACAATCTAGTCTAGCCCAACCTTCAACCACCCTTGAAGGTATCATGAACATTTTGTTGGACTTTGATAAGAAAAATGAAGAAAGGCTGACTAAGTTCGAAAATCACGTGAAATCTCAAGGGGATCAAATCAAGAGACTTCAAGAATCACTTTATCCCCGAATGCAAATGCCTTTTCACTCCTATTCTCCACCTATTCTTTCGACCCCTCCTCCAATCTATCAAACATGCCCTTGTGCAGGGGTCAAATTTGTGGCCTCTAAAAGGAAGAGAAAAGCTAAGAGCCCACCCAAATGACCTGATTTGGGCTCAACCAAAAGTCATAAGACCAAACCCACATCCAGCTCTAACTCAGACTCAAGGGACAAAAAGAAGAAAAAGGCTTCTGAAGTTGATTTGACCTATTTACCCTTTCCTGAGGCCTTAGAGAAAGAGTCACAAAATAAAAAAATGATTTGCACACCAAAAGAGGTGGTTTTATCAGCTAACATAAGTGCATTTGTTTCTGGCACTATACCACCCAAAATGACTGACCATGGAAAACCCTTCATATCTTGTGCCATAAAGGGATTCACCTTCAACAAAGCCCTTGTGGATCTAGGGTCTTCCATTAGCTTGATTCCTACCACCCTTTTTGACCGTAGCAAACTTGGAGATCTGCACCACACACCTGTCACCGTTAGAGTGGCAGATGGCTCCATCAAACTACTGAAGGGGGTAGTTCAGGATGTGATTATTAAAGTGCAAGGTCTTAGCTTTCTAGTTGATTTTATTGTCTTGGACATGAATATATCGGAGAAGCTAAGTAATTCACCCATTATTCTGGGTCGACCTTTCTTGGCTACGGCCAATGCACGGATTGACTGTTACTCAGGATGTATGGAGGTGAGTAGTGGAAATGAGAAGATTCACTCTGATATGTATGCAGCCACTAAGAAAACAAAGTCAGGGTACTTTCTGGATGACATGGAAAGTGAGTCGGAGGGTAATTCGGAAGAAACTATGGCAATTGACACCTGGGTAGAACCACACGACCCGAATCAACAATCCACTAGATCACATAAGTCACCCTCCCCACCAGATCAAATCATTGATAGTATGGTTGACTATCTTGATCGACCTAGCCCAATTCAAACCCCTGCCCCTTGTAATGAATCCCAGATTACTCAATTAATCAAAATGATTCATGAAATAAAAGAAGCTAGTGCAAGAGAATATGATGATATAAGGAAAGCGCTTCATAGAATACGGGATGAGCAACAAAAACCAGAAATGTTTGAATCTAGGCCAGGTGTGTCACAACCGATTTGCAATTCGGTGGTGGTCATGCAGGATTTTGTTGATCAAACACCCGAGGTGGATGATAATGATAACCCTATGAAAGCTGAGAATGGAGATTTATTTGAGAATCTTGATCTTGATATAGGGCCTGAGTACCAATCATTTCATTTTGAGGAACCAAGCATTAAGGGACCTGAATATAATTTTGTTGTATTTGAGAATACCCATGGAGACATTGATGAATTAATTCAAATGATCTCATATACGGAGCAACAAAATCAAAAAGACTGTAACAACTCCTTAATCAATGATTTAGCCCATTCCACTTTCATGGAGGGACTCACTACTAAATCTAATGCCCAACTTCATCTAAGTGAGAAGAAGGAAATATCCCCCTATGAAATAGATATTCAAGAAATTGAAAGATTATTGGGGATAACATATGATGAGTTATCAGAGGAAGCTAGGAATTTTGGGGAATCATGTGATAATTGGGAATTGGCATTGGACAATTTGGAAGAGATAAAAGAAGAAGATGAGACCCAAACATCTTCGGTAGAGACAGAGACTGATCACTGGACCGTGATTTCCAGATTTGAACACACTACTTGGGTCATGCCTTCCATTCATTATCAGGATCCATATGATTTCACCCCACACGACTCCACCCATTCCCCTACCACCCACATTCTCCATCACCTCTTCGGGATGCCTTCACCTTCATTCTTTCTAGGCACCCATATTTATCTGTCTTTCTTCTGTAGCATCTGGCTGCAGATAATCCCAAGCCCCATCTACATATTTTCCCGATTATTTGGACATGGAATTCATGGACAGCTAGTTCGCATTCGGGGTCCGCTGTTGGCGAATGAGACTAAAATTCTTATCATTTTACTCGCCATTCTCAATACTGTATTGGTATATCCTTTTTGAAGTGTACACCCAGCTGGAGGCGTTAAACTCAGCACGTATAAATACCATTTCACCATCATCTATACATAACCATTTTTATACATAGCATATTTTTGTTTTAGCATATTTCCCTCTTCTATATTGCATGTTAACAGGTTGGCCGATGCTGAATATAATTTAAGGAGCAATTACAGGTGATTTCTATCCATTCTCTCCCTGTAGCATTTATTTTCTTTTACATTCATGCATGAGGACATGCAAGAACTTAGGCATGGGGGGGTAGATACAAAGAAACTGAAAAAAAAAATTTTTGCCAACACTTAGGAAAGCCTCGGAGCTGCATGCAAAACGTACTTTAGGACCTTAAATAAAAGAACAACCGACTCCACCTCCAATGCTCTCATTGGAGCTAGAAATCGTTCGCAACAGGCACTTCCGACTCACCCGCCCACCTTTTGTTCTAAATTTAGGGTCAAGCTGATTGTAACCCGATACAGGAAATTCACGAAGTACAAATTATATGAGGTTACATGTTTATAGCATATATAGATATTGCATTCATGAATAAGATTATTTTATTAAGAGAATGCATTAGGGATTTTATCCTTTAGTTGATTCCTGTAATCTAGAATCCAGTACAACTTTTCACACACAGGTAGAATTTGCAATGGATTCACTGTGAAGGTTGATAAAATTCTTCAGTTTGTCGAGAAGAAGCAGTGCTTCTTTTCCTGAACCCTTGGACAATGTTTTGGGAGTCAGGTAGATTTTCCTCCAAAAATCCACCAAATAGTGTGAGATGAGAGTAGAGTGTACTGGTGCTCTAAGATTAGTGCAAGAAATCTGGAATGCTAGATAATTAGGCAATGATACTCTGAGATTAGACATAGTTTTCGCTCTCGATTCCCACGTATACATTTTTGTGCAAAATTTTGAGAGCCACCGAATAAGGCAAATACGCGGAGAGCAAGTTTTCACAAAACTAAGGCTAAGGTGGATGGTTACAACCATTCCTTACAGAATCCTCGGCTGAAGGAGGGTATTGATGTCAAGGTCAAAAATGCACCGTCCTATCCGTCTCTCCCGATGCCGTGAGTAGGCACTTCCACCAAATAAGCCACCCAATGTCTCTTGAGTACCACCAATCCCGAATAATGCCTCCTTAATAAAGTTCATGGATGTATGTCAGTTGTGTTATGCTGAAAAAAAAAATTAAAAAAAAAATGAGAAAAAGAAAAAGAAAAAGAATGATGAAAAGAAAGAAAAACTAAAAAAAAAAATTAGAAAAAGAAGCAAAAAGAAGAAAAGAATGAATATTTAGTGTTTATCAAGGCAATACCACCAAATAAAATTGAGCTCCACCAAATATGGCCTTAACCTATTTTTCTTGTGTTTCTGACCGCCCGAATACTGGCTGAGGAATCCCGACTTAGTGTTAGGGTTATGAGAACTCAATTAAAGTGTTAATGCCTAGTGAGACCACTAAATACAGATCCTATGTGTGAATCTGGTGAGGTTGTTAGCTCTAAGAAAAAGAAAGAAAAAGAGAAAGAGAGAATGAATACAAAGGAATCAAAAGGGAGCATAGTTTTTCTCGTCTTTCTCTGAGTTGAGTTACTTACTAATCCGGGAATTTAGATTCTGTAGTACTAGTCTCTATGTAGCACCAAGTGAGAATGAGACACCAAATATATAATCCTTTCCCTCAAAGATTCTCTACCTAAGCCCAAAGCCGGGGTGAAATTCATAGAATATCTTGAATACCCCGAGGGAAGAAATCCGCCTATTCCGCTAGAATTTTTATTAGGGGTCAAGTACAGGCTTTAGAGGTGTATTAGTTTTCACTCGAATCCGTTGCAAAAGCTATGTAGCTACCTTTCAAATTTGTCTGGATTTCTAGAACATAGGATGAAAACAAAAAGGAGAAAAATCTCTAAGCATACACTTGATAAAATAATCAACCCCTTAGGTACCCTTATGTGAATAATTTAGTCTTGCATTTGCTAGGGTCTAGCAAAGTTTAGGCATGGGGGTATGATTGCACAGCAATCATAGGTCCTAATCAACCTAAATAATGTCTAAACCTATGTTAAGTTGTGGATATTGCACTCATATCTTGCATATCATGCATTGCATCAGTCTATTTAGAATAAGATGAGATATCCTGCTAGTTAATGGTATTTATTGCTATTTACAGATAATAAAGTGATCCAGGATGGAGATAGTGGAATAAAGCAATAAAGGAAGAAGAAGAGTGATCCAGATAAGAGGAGTGAGGAGGACAGCCTTATCCCTACCCTTAGAAACCCTAGGACAGCCTTCCCAAACCCAAAACAACCTCAATTAAGGCACCTTAGCCTCAAAACCCAAACATGGATAGCACTATCCATGTTCCTATCCCTCTCCCAAACTCTTAGGAACCAAAACCAACCTTAGAAAACACAAAACCCACTCTCCAGCACCTTTTATGACGTCCAGACATGTGGCTGGACGTCTGATTTCTGCAGAATAACAATCCAGGAAGCCAAAACTCATACTGACATAGAATTGGATGTCTAATTTATTGTCCAGACATCCAATTTTGTAGTATAAGACGTCTGACCACTATCCTGGACGTCTGATACTGCTGTCTGGTTCCCGATTTTGGTGTTGGAAGCCCTAGCTTGCCTATTTTGACCTAGGAACCCCACCGGACACCCTAGGAAACCTAAGTAGAGACCTCCTAAGCCTATTCCACTATCCATAGCCCTACTTGTCCTATCCCTAACCCAATTGAACCATCCCATACCTAATTAGGTGCATCTACAGTTGATTGGGTGCACCTGAGCCCAATTAGATCCACCCAGGATCTAATTAACTCATACCTATTAGGGTTACCCTAGCCTAATCACATGCACACATCTAATTAGACTTGACCTAGACCTAATTAGGTTCACTCCTACCCAATTAGACTTTCCTAAGCCTAATTAGGTCCACACCCACTTAATCTAGAGTGACCCAACCTATTTAGCACCTAATCCCACCAAAACCCACAACCTAGCCCTACGAAAAACACACACCCACACACACATGCACACCTTCCCATTTTACTCCCACCAAACCCATGCATACTCTCTTGGAAACCCTAAAATGTTGTGTCAAACCTAGATCCAAAAATTGTGGCATTTGCTATTTTTGGAGCCACCAAAAGTGGCAACCAAATGGAGCCTTCCATAAGGGCAAAGAGAGAGCTACGAAATTTGACCATCTCTTCATACACTCTCCCACCCATACTCTCCACTCTAAACTTGCTTCCACCCTCCAAAACCTTAAGGCCGTCCTCCTCATCCTCGTCCAAGTCTCCATGGACGGCTAGCTAGAGAAGCTTCTCTCCAAAGCTTCAAGGACGGCCATTCGTAGAGAAAGGGAGCAGCATCCTCCTCTCATCACTTGGGTGCACTAGCCCCCATCTTCTTCTTCTTGGACGGCCATGAAGGTTCAACCATACCCTCTTGTGGCCGGCCATCTCTTTTGGTAGGCGTGTAGATGGGTTTGCATACCCAAGGTCTAGCCTACACCCTCACACAAGGCTGATGGCCCTAGTGGCAACTTTCCGGCGTGAGGGATTTTCTTCTATTTATATGCTTTCTAGTGTAGATGATGTGTGATAATTTTTTATGCATAAATAATTTCATGATGTTTCTGTGATTGATTGTCCTCATGTTTGCTTGCCTATATGACACTTTGGTTTGTTCACACCATGCACGGCCACCATGGCCTCATTTAGATGCACATAGTCACTTAAGTTTTTGCTAGTTTATCTAGATCTAGGTTTCAATTCGCTTTTCGAAATAAAAAAATCAAAAACACAAAAAGACAAAAATAGTAGCTTAGGTTAGATTTAGGTTATAAAAGCCGATCCAAATCTTGATTCGTTTTCCCGCCTCCCTGAGACGAACGATCGGGACTCAAGTTCTAAAAAGAATAAAGATCTATGAGAGTTTCGTTATCACAAATATCTTTGACGAGTGGTTTTTACGACTATACTACGAATTCCAATGATTTCAAAATACGCGATTTCCACGGTCGTCAATGTGCCACTCACCTAGAAAAAGGATTTGGAGTATAAAGTTAGTAAGAAAAAAGAGAAGGGGGAGAAAAATAAAAAAATAAAATGAAACACCCTTGCTTTGCTATTGGTGATTCGAAAACATTCCTTTCCATCAAAAAAGAAATAAATAAATAAAATAAAATACTCTGCAGTTAAGTACCTCGCTACAAATGGGTACTTATGCAGTTTTTCTATTAAAAATAAAGCATCTTGATAAAAATAGATGCTATCCTTCCTTCCATCAAATAAAAGAACACCTCGCTACATATGGGTGCTCTAACCTATAGAAAAAGTTGAAAAAGGATATAGAGATAAAAATTAGGAATAAGGGACCCAGTGGTCCACCGGGGAGATATACACAAAAGGTGTTGACCTTGGGATAGAAAACTGGTGAGGAGAAGGCAACTAAATCTGAGTAAGGCCAAGCCAAAGGCTTGAATTGGAATAATCTGGGTTGGAAATTGATGTCTTAAGATCTAAATATTTGCAAATTTGGATGCCTTTAAGACAACTCTCTTCACAAGCACGGATGTTTTAAAATCATAGCTACTAAACCTTGGTATTGGACAATGAAGCCTAAGAAATTAGGTTTTGAGGATTTGCAGTTGGGACCTAAAGGAGAAGGATTGACAAAATCCTAGGTCTAGAAGTTTGTCCTTGGTGTTGTAGGCTGGTAGATTGAAGTTTTACTACTCTAAGTTTGACTAATAAGGAATATCTCGTTAGTTTGCTTAAATTTAGATTGATAGAAATCAAATATCATAAACAAAGGATTAACTTATTTCTATTGGGCTTTTGAGTTAAAATTTAATTTCCAACTCTTAGGTTTTGTTTTCTTGAAACACTTTGAATTCTAAGTTTTTAAGGGTTAAGAATGGTTACAGGGAATAAGTGATTTTTGAGATTCTAATTTTTGATAAAATTCTTGTTAAGAGCTCTACTTTTAATAAAGTGTGTTTTGAAGATGTTTTGAGTTTAAGTCTAAGGAAATTTTCTCAAAATGCTCTGTATATTAATTATTTATATTAAATCTAAAAAATATATTCTGGCCTAAGCTTTCCTTTACTTGGTTCTTACTTATATTAATTTAAACCTAAGTCCTTTAAATCATCATATTTTTAGTTAATCTTGCTAGGGACTAGCAAAACTTTGGCTTGGGGGTATGATGAGAAGCTCATCATGGTCTCTAATTACCCCTAATTAACTAGTCTTCCTTGTTAATTAGATCGAAATATGAAAATATATGGGTTAATTATTAAATAAGAGATAAATAGCAAAGGACCTTAAAATAAGTTAAAAATGCTATATTATCATTCAATTAATATTACTAATAATTTAATTAATAATTGAACTCAAAATATTATCAGCAATGTATCTAATTAACGTGATTAACTAGCTTAAGTATAATATATACCTAAGTATGTAATAACTTAAGTAACATTACTTAATTAAATAAATTAATCTAAAAAGGTAAAAAATGTAAATTCAAGGTCTACATATAATAATTATCTTATTTATAATCATATATAAAATGTTGAAAAAGATTTAAATTAAAATAAACCTTGAAAACCTAAGTTTACATGTTAGTCCTTATATTTTATTTCAATTAGGTCCTTATTCTTCATTTAGGTCCTCAGCTGTCACTATGAACAAGTCCTTGAAACTTCTTCTTACTTCCTTCTTCAGCCTTCTAGACAGCTGACGACAGGAGGTGCGTCCATCGCCTGATCACTACACATCCGACGTCATTCCTTCTCCAAGCTCCTAGAGCTTAAGCTCACCATCTCCTTTTCATCCATCGGTCTGGATGAAGCTATAATCCTATTTTAGGGTTGGAGATAACCTCACCGGCGTCGGAGAAGACGCGGGTGGTTACTCCCCTCCTAGCCTTTTCTCCATCCAGATTCCACCTCCATCTCAGTCGCCGCCACCTATAAATACACCTCCACACCCTCGATTTTCAGTAAGTTAGCTTCCTTTCCTCTTCTTCACTGAGCTAACCCGATAGGCTATTCTCTCTAAACTCCAGTGACCTTCCTTCGCTTCATCCATCTTCCTCCATCCATCCTCGATCACTCTGGACCTTCGCCGACGTCAGCTCAGTCTTCTTACACAAGTGCTGACTAGGAGCTCCTCTACTTCACCTCATAACCACCCGTTGGACTCTTTCGCCAACCCTCTGATTTCCTCCTCCATTATGAACCATCGATGGAGATCTCCTATCCCCTTCGTCCTGGTAATAGTAGGTTAGGTAAGTAGATTGGTTAGGATAGTTAGCTAGGTAGATTAGACAGTGTAAAGCTAGATTTCACACTCGTCTTCCTCAGCTCCGGTGAGCTCATTGAGCTTGTCAGGAGCAATTTCTTGTCTTTTTAAGTCACCATTCACCTTCTCACACTTTTCTTGAATATTTCTATAGTCCTTAATTACTCAATTGATCATCTAATCGACTAAACCAACTCCACCTCCACCAACTGCTCTTGCTTTCCATGGCAGCAGTAGTTGAGCTAATTCCACCTCCACTGGGGTTCTCCACCATCTATCCATCACTCAAGGGCCCTAATCCTCACTCTAATTTAAATAATTTCCCTATATAACTTAAACACCGAGTTTTAATTAAGCTACTGAGCTCACTGTCAATGGTGGCTCAGGAGAATTTTCAAGCATTAATTATACATTTATATATCATTGCAAATACCTGTTGACTTGTTTTCTCCACTCAATTGAGTGGGAAAACAAGTCCTGAGCCTAATCAAACTTAAAGCTTGTATAAAATGAATTCACTGTTTAATCTTCACTTTAATGAAAAACTAACGAAATTAATTTGTTGCTGAGGTTCCTTCTAACCTCAGGAAGCTTTTTAAATCATCAATGGCACAATTTCACAACATCTGTACAGTTTCACCTTTTTCTGGACTCATCGGAGCTCCGGTGAGCTCCGACGAGTCAAACAAGCTCTTCATCCTATAGAACTCAGTGTGAAGCGCCAAATCAACGATTTGATGTTTACTGATCATGCTGAGACATTTTAATTAAGGTTTTAGTGTCTAGAGTTTCTGTTAGGTATTCATCTTCTCCAACTCTATCAAAGTTGGAGATGTTTGACAGTAAGGTTTAAACCTTATTCAAGGGGTCTGAAAGCTTCAGAGACTTACCCTAAGACTATTTCCATAAGTCAACCACTGTGATAAACTTTGGTTTGTTCTGACGAACAAACTCCTCTACAAGCTCAGGCGATAGGCCTGGAACCATAGGAATCCTTAGTTGAATCATCTTTCTAAGGGCTTGAATCTATTCCTGAAGTTAAAGAGAAGTTGTTTTAGGCTTTAATTTCCTTTGAAATGGCTAAATTCAGAAAGTCAAAATTTGAGGCTAATTGGTCAAACTAAAGTCTGATCCTTGGAATTTGGATTCAAGTAGATAAATTGAGGAGCTTAAGATGTTGCTGGGATGTTTGTAAACAATTCAAATGATATTGAATGAGCACTGATCAACTTTTTGGTAGAAATTGAATTCTGCTTAGTTTGGGTTATTTTTGAACCCAAACTGATGACAGTGGATTTTTGATGAGATTTTAATGAATAATCTGCCCTGATGGATTCGTAACAACCTCTAGAGGTTGTTTAATTTGATTCAATAGGACTTTAGCTATCTGTTGGACCTTTTAGAATTTAAATTACAGTTTTGAAGTTCTCAGGAAAAGCTTTTTAGCTTCTATTCCTTCCTGAAGCTCCTGAGAGCTTATTACCTTCACCAACAGCCATGGAATCAACCTCTAAACCTCCTTAATACCTCATTTGGAAGTCAAAAGACCTTCTGTAAGACTTTAGAGCCATAACTTCATTCTACAGGCCAATTTTAACGTAGTCAATGGCATTTGGACCCGGATAGGTTGTTAATATGGTGATTTTATCGTTGAAGTGTTTATAGTGGTTAACCTAAATTAGACCTAACCATCTCTTTACAAAATTTTTAACCTAACCTACTTGATTTTATCTTGGTCACTTTTAGGCCTAGGGTCGAACTCAGGGAAGTGGGGTTACAAGTCAAGTTTCTACACCTTTCCTACAACGAATCTCTTCCATTCGTTTATTGTGTTTTTGGTTTTTTCTATTTAAGATATTTTTCTGATAATCTTGGTCCTTGAGGCACACCCTCAAAATTGGGTTCTTGGCTTTAAGCCAAATCAGGGTTCCAAAACGAGTCATGCTATTCGCAAGACGGAGTACCTGCAATTCAAAGATTATCTTTTCCCTTTTATATAATTTTTTTTATCCTTTTACTAGTAGGAAAGTGAAACAGAAATAAAATAGATATAGTATATATATAGGTATATACTATATATGTATAAAGGAGTAGGGGTGGAGGCGGAGATGTAGTGTAGCATGGTGTCGAGTCAGTCGTCGTCTAGAAAGATGCAACCAGCAGGACGAGGTGTCGCGTGGAGTGTAAAGTGGATGGTGGAAGATGAATGTGAACACGCTTTTTGTATGCGTGTATCGGGGAATATCAGCAACTGGTGCAAATATTCCCGCAATGCCACATATGGTAGGTAATGTGAAAATATATATATATGTATATATGTAAATATATCTATATGTATATATGGTTATAAATATATAGGTATTTATGTAGTTATATGTATATGTATATATGTATATATATAGGTATGTAAATCTATGCATAGATAGATATATGTATATGTATATGTATGTATATATAACAATATAGATGTATATATATATGTATGTATATCTATATAGTAAAATATGTATATATAGATATATGTACCTAGATATGTATATATATGTATATATGTATGTATATATATATATATGTATGTATACTAATACTTTAAATATATATAGATACTACTATATTTATAGATATAAGTATAGATAAATATGTATATAAATATATGTATATATATATATCAATATATATATGTATCTGTATATATATATAAGTATATAATCATATATAAGTGAGAGTTTTTGTGTGCGAGAGTGTGAGTGTGTGTGTATGTGTTTCTACAGAGAGAGAGGGAAAGTGTGCTGTGAGAGAGAGAGAGAGAGAGCACGAGAGAGAGAGGACTTCTGCTAAGAAAAAGAAGAGGCATTTAAGGCATCTGCAGCTTCAGGCCCGCCGTCTGGAGGCATCTAGTGCGTACGCAAGCACGTATGCGCGTAGAGAGGAGCGCACTCGAGGGAGTGGCGCGGAGAGGACCACAACACCCAACGCTACACGAAAGGGCTGGAGCAGGCGCTCGTAGGCGCACGCGGGTGAAGGGAGCAGGCGAAGGGTCAGGCGACGCAGACGGACACAGACGCGCGGGCGGGCATTGGAGCGGGAGCGGGGCTAAATGCGTACATGGGCGAACAGTAGTAGCGGCAGCGGTGGCTTGCGTGTGGGCGCACGGTGGCCTGCGCACCTGCTGCTGCTGACGTGGAGCTTCAGACCGTGAAGCTTGCAGCAATGGCGGAAGTGCTAGAAACGAAGAAGTCAAGGAAGAGAAGACCACCACACTGCTGGCATGCGCGGTGGAGCTGCTGCTGCTGTGCGGAGCTTGAGTGCTTCAAAGCTTGAAGCTCCCGCTCCAATGGCTTCAATGGCTTGAACTTGAAACAAGGAAAGAAGGCCCCCACGCCCACCGGCTCTTTGAAGAGCTGGGTGGTGGTGGTCTCACTGTTGTTGGTGTGCACCACAGTGATGACTCCTGCCTGCAGAGTGGCTCCTCTGAGGAGGAGGTCCTACGTATGGAGGGAGAGGGAGGAGATGGCCTGGAGAAGAAGAGAAGCTGCTGTTGGGTTTTTTTTTTTTGGCTGGGGATCAGGCTGCCTTGCAAAGGAGGAGCCATGGCTATTTTATAGAGTAATAAGTCATTCACAGCCATGCCCTCGCTATGCATGGCTTGTGCATGGCTCACAGCAGGGAGAGGTGGTTGCAGGGCTGGTAGGGAGAGGGGGAGCAGGACATGGCGCAAAGAAGAAGAGGATGTTCCATGCAGCCGCAGGGAAGATTTCAAAATCAAGTGAAATAAAAAAATAAAAAATGGTGAATTTTGCGAAGATGCACTTGAGGAAAATTGTTAATTGCAAGGTCATTTATTTCACTCTCCTCCCCTCTCAATTAAATGCATGCATGCGTGTATTTTTACAAATGTGACTATGGAACCCTAATATGCACTGGTAATGCTAGGAAATAGCACAAGACGGCACAATTGCAGGTGTATTTTTGCGGTGCAATCATACCCCCATGCCTCTCTTTTGCTAGTCCCTAGCAAAACATTTTTTTGTTGTATTTAGAAATGATCTTTAAGCTGAAGATTTTCTCCTGAGGCAACATAGGTGTGTTTATTGTTGGATATTGTGAGAACCAATTGTAGAGAAGATTACCAGTACTTTAAGTCTCACATGAAATAGATCATCTCTCGACTAACCAGGACTCTTGATATTTAAACCTTAAGTACGATTTCCAGGACCCAGGTGGTTTTTGCCGTACTCGAGAGCTCAAGAGGTTATGGCTTGTGCTTAGTGAAGAATCAAGACTGACCAGATGAACATTAAGACTGAAGCCCAGGGTTTCATGAATTTTTAAGTACAGGTTGGTCCCAGTTTTAGCTCATGTCTTCGGATTGACCCTTAAAAAGATGATGGAAACTCAACTCCCATTTTCTGACATTCATGGCTCAAAGTAAACAAGGTATTTGTAACCTGCCCTGAAGAACTTCTTGTAGGCCAAAGACTTTACAGACATTTATGAGATATATTGACTTATTTGCATCCTTTTTTTTTTGAAACACGTGTCAGTATATCTCTTACAACATTTTTTGAAGGAGCACAGTTTTCTTTTTGGTGGGAGAGTTTCTTTTTGGTGGAAAGAGTTTCTCCTAAACACAAAACTAAAACCTAGGATAAAAAGTCTACCTGCACGCACAGGTAAGGACTCCACCTTCCCTAAAGAGCAATTATGTTTGGATCTTATGTTCACCTGGTCTTTCTTGATATGTGTAGCGTGAACCAAGATTACTTAGGCTCTCAAGTAGAAGCAAACCAACGGATCCTGTATTGGTGTCTCAAGTACAAGAATACATCCTTAGTTAGGAGAGATTCTGATCTATCTTGTCAATGATCAAGTGAATTAAGCCGAGCCTGAGCGAATCAAGCTTCTGTGGCCTGGAAAGTCTTCAAAACAGAGGTTGAATATCCATAGACACTTATTGTATTTTTGTTTCAGCCTTCAGATCATTACTAAACACTATATATATATACTTTTTTCTTTTTTCTTACATATTTACAAATAGGTGAAAACTGCATGATACCATAAAATACCTAGATCCTATGGATGCCTATCCAACCCCCCATGCTAAACAATGCAATGCCCTCATATGCATGCAGGGAAAGGTAGAAAAAGGATGAAAGATCGGGTAACGAGAGCTGAAGTGCAGGGTATACAGCAGGGTGGTAGGGTGGGTGGATGGTGGGTGGTGAAGTGAAAAGTGATGGTGGATGGTGAGTGTTGTTGGGGTGCCTCCCAACGAGCGCTGAATTTAACGTCCCCAGCTGGACTCAGAATGAGGCAAAGAATTAGTTACCTTCCAGCAGGGTAACAGTATCTCCAACGGGGGCAGGTTCATGTGTTAGATAGGGTTTCAAACACTGCCCATTGATCGTAAATTTATGCCCAGATTTGGGATCTTCAATCTCGATGGCCCCGTTGGGGAATTGTCTTGAGACTAGGAAAGGACCAATCCATTTGGACTTCAATTTCCTAGGAAAGAATTTGAGTCGGGCATTATAGAGCCAAACTTGCTGAGATGGCTCAAATTCCTTCCGCCGAATATGGCTGTCATGAAAAGCCTTAGTGCGTTGTTTGAAAGTTAAAGCAGAATCATAGGCTTCACGACAGAGCTCTTCCAGCTCCTAGAGTTGGAGTTCCCTTTCTCGACCAAACAGGTCTGGGTCGAGGTTACATTGGCGAACCGCCCAAAAAGCGCGGTGCTCCAACTCCACGGACAAATGACAAGGCTTCTCGTAAACGATTCTATACAGAGACTGATGAGTCCATTTTAATGGACTAATATTATGCCTAAGTAACTTTAATTATGTCTTTTTGGTTTGTTAATAACTATATTAAGTTATAGAAGGTTTGCATGCATCATAATTTAGGTTTACATTTATTCTATAACTCAATAGGTTCTTTTTATGTGCAGGAAAAATAATTGGCAAAAGGAGGGGAAAAGGATAAATTATCCTTTTTTAAATCACCGGCGATTGTTCTTTTCCCATTCTCTGGGGAACCCTCAATAGCCGCCAGCCAGAGATAGTTAAGGGATTTGAAAATCCCTTAACTCTCAGAGGTGCAACGAAGAAGTTAAAAGGAAGAGGAGGGGAGCAAAGGAGAATCATCTTCATCGATGGGTCCTTCTTCCTCCCCCTGGGGGGATATCCTTCCACTCCACTGTGGAGAGAGTATGCATTGTGGAGAAGGCGCACCACCTCCTCCTGCCCTAGCCAAACCACCACACCATCACCCTCCTAAGAGCCCGCAGGCGCAACACCAAGCCCTCCAGTGCCCCCTGCTACAGGCAGTTCTCCAGCCCCCATGCGCACACGCACCCCTACGCCACATGCAGCCTGCAACCGTGCGCCTTCCAGCACACCAAGCCCTCCAGCGCCCCTCATCACCTTCAGTCCACGCCACAGTAGGCGCTCGCACCCAACCGCGCGCCTCTCCCTTGCTGCAGGCACTCACCAACTACCCGCACCAGCGCCCCCTGCAAATCAGTGAGCCTCTCCCTCCAGCCACTGTAGGCGCTCTCTGCCCGCACGCTATCTCCAACCACTACAAGCGCTCTCAACCGCGCACCATCTCTAGTGCCCCCTACTGCAGGCGCTCTCTGCTCGCACGCCATCTCCAGCCACTGCAGGCACTCTCAATCACGCGCCATCTCAATCCAACCACTGTAGACCACATCCTGCAAGTGCCTGCCGGAGAATCAGCACACGCTCGCACAGCCGCAGGCACCGCAGTTGATGTAAACACATTCACACTACTTAAGATGTCTATTTATGCATGTTCTTAAGCATAGGATTACATTTCATGATATAAATATTGCATAACATGCATCATCTTGCATTTAGAATAGTTTGAATAAAATGGAGCTTAATTATCTCCTTTTATGTGCTTGGACAGGGTAAACATTTTACCGGGGCCTCAAATCAAAGATCCAACCGTATGGATGTGATCAGGGTGACGATTGGAGTTCAACTACTCCAAGATCGCCCTAATCAGGCATCTGTAGCATCAGATAGTGACCGGGGAACCCTAGAAGATCAAGGGCCAGGATGGTGAAAATTCACACTTCTAATGATGAATTTGACCGCACGGATGAATTCGGATCGACGATCGCAGCCCAACGATGCAAAAATCGGGTCAATCTGACATCCATGGCACCATCTACAACATCCAGAAGATGGACGACCAAGATGGCACCACGTGTCGCCATCTCGGTTGCCCAAATGGCCGCATACATTCTCTAAAGACCTCGCACCCGCTCCCTCTCCGCCGTTGGATCTTGATCCAGCGGCTGTGGATGGCCGTGACTAAAAGCACCCGCTCGACCATCCGCGCCTCGTAGTGCAACGGTCGAGCACGCTTGCGTGAGCTGTAGCCGCGGGTTCGAACCGCAGCGAAGGGGAGAAAGGTGCGAGCGAGCGAGCGATGGCGGGCGTTTGATTGTCATCGGACGGCCGTCTGCGCTCAATAGAGATCACACACTATTGCACGCGCAGCAAGGAAGCACGATCGTACGCGCTGGGCAAGCGCCCAGTAGCAGGCGAAGATGAATCCTAAGCCGTCCGATCTCGTGATCGGATGGCTGAGAATTAAAGAATGTGGGCAGGCATTGAGAAAGAGCGTAGCTGAGGAGGCACGCGTGGGCGCGGGTGCTACACTTACGTTGGGGCTTTAGTGACGGTTTTATCTGTCACTAAAGACCTCTCATTTATTATTTTAAAGATGTAACGACCATTTTGCCCCCACTCCTTGCAACTATAAAAGGAGACCCCCTCCATACGAAATTCTCATCCCTTCCTTCTCTTCTCTACCTCTCCAAAGCTCAAGAGAAGCTTGTCCCACACCCGGGATGCTTCTCGCGAGATAAAGCCCAAATTTTCGTCCCCCTTTGGAAGTAGATCCCACGACGACGATGGCGTGCTGCTTCGTTCCCATTCTTCTGCTTCGTCCTCCTTCGTCCTGCTTCGTCCTCCTTTGTCCAGGCATCGTCCCATCCGGCTTGTCCTCCAAGCGACCGTCGAGGAGGATTTCTCTCTCCCTATTCTTTTTCCTGCTTTCTAGTATAGATTTACTACTTTCTAGAGTAGTTCTACTCGTCCTCCAAGCATTCGTCGAGGAGGACATTTCTCCCTCCATTCTTTTAATTCTTTCTAGAGTAAATTTATCGCTTTCTAGTGCAATTGTTTTATGCTTTCTAGTTGTAATGAACAATCTCCTTAATGATAAATTCTCTATTTATTCTACATCTCATTTTGATTTCTGTGTAATATTCTCTTTCTCTCTTACCCTCTCTCTCTCTTCTATTTATTGTAAATAATTAGATAGTTTTGAATTAAATTACTTAGTGACAAATAAAAAGAAATGCACAATTTTTAAATCAAACGTCCGCCTCCTTATGTTCGACCCAGAATTTTCATTTCGGTATAAATTTTATTTACTGAACACGAATTCTTCGCTTTCAAACTACAACGACAGGTTTTCCAAAACCAAACACGTTAGCGTAGCAATTCGTGCGTTCGACATTTTGTCACCGTTGCCTGGGAGGTGACGATCTTTGATTTCTCTTCGCATTTTGTAACTTACAAATCATTTACATCACTTTTCTCCTTTCTTATTGTAATTGCAGGTACTCTTTCGAGACAGGCAAAAGCGGTAGATCAGAGTAAAGTGCTGTGGAAGGTTCTGTAAGTTACCCCCACCTCCCACTCATTAGATTTCATTCCACAACATAATAACTCAAACATCAATCAACCTAGGTGTTTTCATAAACTCTAAGGTTAGATTGTTTGTTGTTTGACACCCATACTCACCTCAACCCCCACATTAAAAAAAGAAAAATTAAGAAAAATCTCACAGAGGTACACAACCTCATCTGATTTTCTAACTCAACCGGTAAACCGATCTTAGGAACCGGTACACACATTCAAACACATAATTGAGTAGAAATCAGATTAGGTAATCATTGTGTGCCTAATTAAGTGGTGCATCAGGCCAATTATTTGAGTTGATTGGGCAGCACCACTTTAAATAAAATCAATTCATCAAGTGGCTACTACTTAGGTTCAACTCTTAGGGATTTATGAGGCACTCCACATTCTTTTTAAGCTTTAAAGGAAAACATCTTCACCTGTGCTTGCAAAACCTGGTGTGCCAACGAAACTTGTTTGAAAACACCTAAAGTTGAATCCTAAAAGCTACTAAGCAAGATTTGAAGCTTAAAATTCACCGCATCAAAAACAATCTTGCTTGAAAACCACTGGTTGTGCATGCACACACAAATCAATCAATCATTAAGGGCACCACCCATTTAAAGGGCCCATCACATTCCAAAGCACATTCAAACCTAGCCCTAAATAAAACAGAGTAGACGTTGGCCTTAAGGATTGGACTCGCTCTTCAAAACCTAGAACGAGATTATTTTTGATTAGTCTGTTTCTACTGTTCAATTTGATGTCTAGTTAGGGGAGTAGAATCAAACGATCACAGCTGGGGGGTACACTAGGAACTGGAGGCGCAAGCCGTAGGAAGAACCTTCTCCCCAGTCCCTCCTTCTAATTGGTTGGATTGAACAGACGGAAGTAGATCAAATCGTTTCTTTATCTCAAGACAGGTTTTGGGAGTCTGTAGGTCTTTAAGCTAGCCCATTTAAGGACAGCTTTGATTGTTTGTATTGCAGGGCACCTTTCTTCCTCCCTTGTATCATGAATCATTCCACATATTTCATGCATTCCCCTCTTTCCCTCGTATTTTGAATTATCCTCAACATGACGATTATCCCGACTCGTACTGTAATCAACCATCAGTTAATTGGGATAACTCGGATTGGGGATACAGTTCTGGACCTCCATGTTTAGGGTCTAACTCTGAACACTTTGATTCTAATTTCCATCCTTCTTAGAGCTACATCGATTATAGATCGTCTTCTTTTCATGAACAACCTAATACGATCTACAATCAAGAAGGATACACCGATCCTTACCCATCCTCTGATTTTACTGCCTTTAGCTCATCACCATCTTTTGAACAATCTAAAATGACCTATTATCAAGAAGGGTATAACGAATCTCAATTTGTTAATTCCTCTGCTTTGATGTCAAACCTATCCAACCCTGAACCAACTCATTTGGTTCAGGTTAACTAGGTTCAAGATAAGGTTCTGGCTAACTTGAGGAATATCATTCAATCTTTAGAAGTTCAGCCAATACCTTGCATTGAGAGATTGGTGCCCCTGATTGAAATGATTGATGATTTAAACAAGTCTTTCTTGGATTGGCTCCAGGATGTTAAGGATAAGAACTCGGGTGAGTTTCTACTTGGGAAATTAGCGAAATTGAGGATGAGATCCGTGGTTGCTTTGATTCAATCTTGGGATGATTCGTAGGATGAACCCTCTTTAGGAAAGCCAATGACAGAACCCGCTCAGGCACCTGTTGGGGGGACACGTATTATGAGGCTAACCAGATTGAATTAAAGCAACCAATTAAGGATGATCTGATTTCTTCACCTATGATCCCTGAGCCAGGTTACGAGGAAACGTATGTGTCCTTGGAACAGAAAGTGACAAATGATTTTGGGACATACATTGATACGGATCCTGATTTCTTTGATGGTGAAGATTCAAGTTGCAAAGTCTCACACGAGTTTTCAGAACATGATTTTTGTGAGATGATTGGGCCTGAGGAATCTAATAGATCATTTGATAGCCTAATAATTGAGGAAACTGATCATAGGGCACACATTACGGATCTAGAATTTCATTTTTTGGAGGATTCAATTTAATGTCCTGATTATCAGTTACACCCCGTTGAGCTTATTAATGATTCTAATTATGAGATAATTAGACCCAAGTCAATTTTGATTCTGCCACATCATTTAGACTTGGAGATTTCAGATGGGGTGATTAATATACAAGAGGTCCTGGAATTCGACATGCTGAATGAGGAGGATAGGAGCTGGGAAGTTCTGATTTGGGAAGTTAATTTTGGAGGAAATGAAAGATTGAGTCGAAGGGTTCCTTTTAAGCTGAAACCATCAAATCAGAACCTTACGACATTTGTTTTGAGGATGTCAAACCCAAGCACACATTCAACGATTATCCTTTTGAGCTTCAATTCTCTGTAACCCGACTTTTTGGTCTTGGGTTGCATCCTCATAAATCGCAGGCCCGACCCTGTTTGCATTCTGATTTTAGGTTTTGTGTAATTTTTATCCAGAACCTAAGATATTCTCGATTATGGGGGATGGGTCTGCACCACAATCTGATCCACATCTGGGGGATGGGTCAGAGGATTCTTCTTTTTATTCTGATTCGGACCTGCACTTGTGAATTCTTCATTTCTTTTCTTTGTATAGTGTGCCTAGCTGAAGGCACTAAACACAGCACATATATAGTTCTTTTTAGTTTTCATCTTGGAGCGGACCTGACATTCACGCAATTCAGGTGCTTTCTACGCATTTCCACTCTGCTTTATGTCTTTTTAATACAATGAGGACATTGCATTAGTTAGGCATGGGGGGTGGATTTTCGTCTCTGAATTCATTCGTCAGCTCCGTAGATTTGTTTTATTTTCTTTTATAAAAAAAAAATTCAGAATTAGGAAAGAGAATTTGGGTTTAAGAAAATTTTCAATCTTAGGAAATACTACATTATGATATGAACACAAAGACCCTTCAGGTCTTTGGACTTAATCAGCCCGTGTATCCACTAAAATGTGGATTTGTTTTTCGAGTTCTCGCCAACCTGAATTTTATTTTAATTGGAGTAAATAAGTTTGGTTGATAACTACACGACTTATCAACCTGCCCTCTGATTTGAGGGAATTTTGAGTTTCTAGCATCTACACACTATCTTGTCACTGACTCGTTGTTCGGCGATTTTAACGGAAATTGGGTAGCTAATGAACCTTCTAGGGTGATATGGCTGGCAAGTTATCATGGGTAACAGCTCATAGGTAGGTTGTCTAGAGTCGAGTCACTGGATCTTTCTCTTTTTATTACCTTTAGGTAAATCTTAGACCAGGGAAGGCACCTACTTAGAAAAAAATAAAAATAAAAACAAAAGGAGAAAAGAACAAAAAGAAATAAGCCACACTTCACCGCACGAGTATGGCTGGCAAGTTGTCGGTGGTAACAGTTCATCGACCGTTTGTCCAGAACCCAGCTCAGTAAGTGCACTAAAAGTTCCCAAAACATTTAGGAAGAAGCGGAGAAGTAGAATAAATTGGGGCGATATACATTGGATTCACCCTTGTGTTGACCCCGTAAAAAAATAAAAGTAGGGAGAAAGCTACCGGTTGTAAATATACATCTTTAGGCAGAATTCTTTTTGAGGTCACCTAGAGGCATAAAACTCTGAAGTTCGTTTTAATTGCCGGTCAACGAGTCTATGACAATCACAATAAGATGCTTAAAACTTAGGGTTCTCATCAAATCTTGGGTGAGTTGAATGGCCGTAGAAAGCCACTCTTAAACCCTAAAATTTGAAAATAAAAAAAAATTAGAAAAAAAAAGAAAAAGAGAAAAAGAAATTTTTCTTTGAATAAGGCGAGGGCTTGAGGTGGTTTGCATTTTGACTGATACTTGGGCACTGTTGTGTCTTTGAAAGTTCAGTTCCTAAGTAGACAATTTCTTAATGATTGAAAATAACTCTAGTCCAAATAATCCAACCTAATTCCTTTATAAATAAATTATAGTCTTTGCTAGGGACTAGCAAAAGATAGGCATGTGGGTATGATGTAAACACATTTACACTACTTAAGATGTCTATTTATGCATGTTCTTAAGCATAGGATTGCATTTAATGATATAAATATTGCATAACATGCATCATCTTGCATTTAGAATAGTTTGAATAAAATGGAGGTTAATTGTCTCCTTTTATGTGTTTGGACAGGGAAAACATTTTATCGGGACCTCGGATCAAAGATCCAACTGTATGGATGTGATCAGGGAGACGATTGGAGTTCAACGACTCCAAGATCGCCCTAATCAGGCATCTGTAGCATCAGATAGTGACTGGGGAACCCTAGAAGATCAAGGTCCAGGATGGTGTAAATCCGCACTTCTAGTGACAAATTCGACCACACGGATGAATTCGGATCGACGATCGCAGCCCAACGACGCAAAAATCGAGTCAATCCGACATCCGTGGCACCATCTACAACATCCAGAAGATGGACGGCCAAGATGGTGCCACGTGGTGCCATCTCGACCGCCCAAACGATCGCATACATTCTCTGACGACCCTGTACCCGCTCCCTCTCCGCCATTGGATCTTGATCCAATGGCTGTGGACGGCCACGCCTAAAAGCACCCGCTCGACTATCCGCGCGTCGTAGCGCAGCGGTCGAGCGCACTTGTGCGAGCTGCAGCCGCGGGTTCGAACCGCAGCGAAGGGGAGAAAGGCGAGAGCAAGCGAGCGATGGCAGGCATTGGATCGTCATCGGACGGTCGTCTGCGCTAAATAGAGATCACGCGCTATTGCACGCATGGCAAGGACGCACAATCGTACGCGCTAGGCGGGCGCGCACCAGCGGGTGAAGGTGAATCTTAAGCTATCCGATCTCGCGATCGAACAGTTGAGAATTAAAGAACGTGCATAGGTGTTGAGAAAGAGCACAGCTGAGGAGGCGCGCGTGGGTGCGGGTGCTACGCCCACGTTGGGGCTTTAGTGACGGTTTTATTCGTCACTAAAGACCCCTTTTATTATTTTAACGATGTAATGACCATTTTGCCCCCAGTCCTTGCAACTATAAAAGGAGACCCCCTCCATACGAAATTCTCATCCCTTCCTTCTCTTCTCTACCTCTCCAAAGCTCAAGAGAAGCTTGTCCCACACCTGGGATGCTTCTCGCGAGATAAAGTCCAAATTTTTGTCCCCCTTCGGAAGTGGATCCAACGACGACGACGGTGTGCTGCTTCGTTCCCATTCTTCTGCTTCGTCCTCCTTCGTCCTCCTTCGTCCAGGCGTCGTCCCGTCCGGCTCGACCTCCAAGTGACCGTCGAGGAGGATTTCTCTCTTCCTATTCTTTTTCCTGCTTTCTAGTATAGATTTACTGCTTTCTAGAGTAGTTCTGCTCGTCCTCCAAGCATTCATCGCGGAGGAAATTTCTCCCTCCATTCTTTTAATAATTTCTAGAGTAAATTTATTGCTTTCTAGTGCAATTGTTTCATACTTTCTAGTTGTAATGAACAATCTCCTTAATGATAAATTCTCTGTTTATTCTACATCTCATTTTGATTTCTATGTGTAATATTTTCTTTCTCTCTTACCCTCTCTCTCTCTTCTATTTATTGTAAATAATTAGATAGTTTTAAATTAAATTACTTCGTGACAAATAAAAGGAAACGCGTAATTTTTAAATAAAACTTCCGCCTCCCTGTGTTCGACCCGGAATTTTCATTTCGGTATAAATTTTATTTATTGAACACGAATTCTTCGCTTTCAAATTACAACGACAGGTTTTCCAAAACCAAACACGTTAGGGTAGCAATTCATGTGCTCAACAACAGCAGCACCTCCGCCTTCTTGCTCCATAAGCCGGAGCTCCGGCCACCTGCGTCGCCGTCGCTGCCACCACCGGAGAGCTCTCGACCTCGCCATCCTCTTGAGCCTCGCATCAACCCCTGCGGTGCTTTCCCTCTCTCACAAGGAGGAGAGAGGAAAAAAGCCCTGTTTTCCCATTAATTAAAATTTACATTCAATGCCATTGCCACCAATTTGATTTTTTATTATTATTATTATATTATGGCAGAATTGCGTTCAAAGACTCAGTTCTTTATAATTGCATGGTATTGATATTAACTAGTTTAAAGATTGATTTTGGGCTTAACTTAAGTACTAATTGTCTTTAGTACACATCACGTGAAAATTGCATGAATTCATCCTAAATTTATTGAGGATTTCTGTGAGAGAAAACTGCACTTATACCCTTATCTTTTCAAGTTATTGCAAATCTACTTTCCTTCACATTTTAAGTCAGATTTGAATAGGGATTTCGCACTACCCGAAATAACATTAAATAATTAAGTATTGATTGCATCATTGCCTCCCTGTGGACACGACCCGCTATTCTACGAGTGGTTATTTTCATTATTTTTTATTAGTCAATTTTTCCACCACTTAAATATTATAACGCTAAGCGAAAAGTCGACTATCAAAATTGGCGTCGTTGCCGGGGGGCAACAGACGCAATAGATTTACTTTATTGTTTTTAAATCTTTTGAGTTGCGAAATTATCTAATCATTTTTATTATTGTGCGAGGAATCTGACACGGCGACGAGGTGTAGCAAAACGACGACTTTGAACGTGAACAACGCGCACGGCGGAGACGATCTTTTTGGTTGACCTTGACGCCACCTGGAGGACGACAAAAGGAACACATGGGCCTTGATCCCACGCATTTAGGCTTACGGAGAAGCCTATTTCTGATTTAGGCAGTAGGTCTTAGTTAGATTTAGTTAGATATACATTAGAATTTAAATTACCATCTTTTGGGCCCTTGTTGGGTATTTTTGGGAACGTGTTCCCATTTATTTAGATTATAGGATTATTTGAACTGTTTTGAACTGCATTTCAGTTAGTTAGTAAGATTAAGTCTGTTTGTTTATTATATATAAAAAAAAAATTTGAACTACCTGCTAGAAGCTGGATATCTATAGGATGACCATCTAGGACTAAATGATCAGCATCTAATTTATTTTTATTGCAATGCATTCGTTACTGCACGAAGAAAGCTGGAGTAAGGTACGTCTTCTCTTGAGCATTAATTACTTGTCATGCATATGCATTGAACCTAAATCTAAGACCACTAAAGTGCTTGAATCAAATTAATTCAGTGGTCACTTTAAACTAATTGGGACTGTTAAGAGGTTGGACATTAAAATCTGTGACTAAAAATTGTGTGCAAAAGGATCCTGTTTGCGGAATTTCAAAAAAATCAAAACACGATCATATGCTTGCACACTTGAGACACTGTGCACCTCACACAAAAGTTCACTACATAAATTTCTACCTCTCCTCTTTTGCACCACAAGGGAAGTTAGTCGGAAATCAACAAGCCTATCCACCAAGTTACTTCGCTTCCTCGTGTGTGGGCTCGATTCGAGACTTCCATCCCTTGTGAGTAGGTTATAGGCACCAGCGAAGGTTGGCCTAGGAAGCGTAATTTTTGCAAAACTTGTTTGGCCACCAACTAAACATATAACTCTAAGACTTGCAATCTACTAAAAACAGATCCCGTTGAATTTGCATTTGCTGTGACAATAGGACTCTTTAGGATGTTTTCTGCTGAATCCTAAGAAAGTTAAAATTGTTTTGCTTAAGGAAATGGATTACTCTTACTCCTATCATTCAGATTATCAGAGTCAAAACTTCCCATCTTTTAATCAGGATCCCATGCTCCGAGCGTATCCATCCTTTGATGGGTACATTGATAATTCATGGGATCATTCTCATTCTTACCCTGGAGTACTAGCTTGATAACTCCCACTTTTGAGCAGAGCCTAAGAGCGGGATTTTCCAATCTTGAAATCCCTACTTCCATGCAAACAACCAACCCTCCCACCCTTCATGATTTTCCGTATCGAGGTTGGACGATACCCCTAGGCAATTAGAGCTTGAAATTGACTATCCTCCCAAATCTAATAATAGTAGCCTCTCCTCGTTTATGATAGAAATGCAAAAATAGCAAAAGGAAATAATGGAATCAATGGGAGAGATGTTGAGGAATAGTCAACACTTAAATGATGAAATAAGAGAACTTAGCTACATGCTTCCCAATAATCCTGATCCCTACCCAATAACCCATGATCATGAAAATAATTTGAAGGAACCTAATGACAATAAGGATCCAATTTTAGGTAGCCATCACTTAGACTCTTCCAATGAGACACGGCCACTAGAGGATAATGATCATAGTGATTATCCAGCTAAATTATATTGCAGTCAAAAGCAAGGGAAGATGGTATCTCTTGAGGACCTTGACCCCAATGACGGTATTCTCCTTACCCCTACCAACTCGGGTCAATGTTATATTGTTCCTATCACTTCCCCTCTTGATTATTTGGTGGAATCCCATTCTACTCTTAGTGAGCCTACTCCTGACCCTCCACTTAGGGAATCAACACCTACCATTCAATATTCTGAGGATTCAAATGCACCTAATGAAGGTGACCCTAAGGGAATAGAGGACGATCAATTCTGGTCTCAGGGATATGACGAGTCTAATTCTGAAGTTGAGGATACCCTAATAGAGGAACCTGGACTGAAAATCTGGAGTGATTGGTAGGAGATTTATTTATCATTTGAGGATTTACCTCCAGAGGGTAGAAATAATATGATTAAAAACAGATTCCTCCTTTCTTTTAAGAGTCATCCTCCATCAAAATAGGAGTTGATATTAGAGGAGGACGAACAAAATAATGAGAAGTCTATGGGAGACTCTCGGGGATAAAACACATCAATTAAGGATTTATACCCTGAGAAGAATGACGAATTCAATGATATAGGCTTCCTCCAAAATATTAAGATTGATTGTCCTTTATAAATAATTGAGTTTACTGATCCAACTCCTAATGAAACACATATACACCCCGACAAATATTTCAGTGAACCAAATGAATCTGGGGATGAGCTGAATGATAATGATTCTTACATTTTGACCCTGCCATCAAAAAGTTGCAATTTGGAGTCTACCCTTGATTCAAATATGACTCCGATCATTAATGCTAGGTAGGATAACTTGAAGTTGTCTACTACTGTTAGGGAGTGTACACAATTCGAATCATTGTTGGAATTGGACCTAACACCAACTAAGCCCTCATTGGACTTAACCATTACCTTCCAACACTACAAACAACCCTTATACTCCCTAACCGATCCTTGGCCTTGATCTCTGCTCATGTACATTCTTTCTGAAGACTATATCCGGCCAATACATCCTAGGGTAGAATGGCGAGTATGGATTGATGCTTGTACTTTTACTCTCGCCATTCAAGGGTTTGAACTAATTATGTGTATATCTTTTAAAACCCGTCCTGCTCTGGTGGATCCTTGTTATCCTCCACTTATTCCATTTCGAGAGGTCTCTTTCCATATTCCGTTTCTTATTCCTAGACCTCCCCAGGTAGCCAACAAGATTTTCTGTTTTCATTTCTTCTGGCAAGCATTTGGAATTACATTGCATCATCAGCTCACCAACATCTGTGGTTACCTGTTTTCTAGGCATGCACTATTACGCTTTTTCTTAGGGCCTAACCTTTTCTATTTGGAACCTGACTTACAGGTTCCTTATAAGTCTGGCTGCTGATAGAAAATGCAGCGCTTGTTGGGAGGCAACACAGCAGACCGTGTCAGGTGATATTTTTCCTTTTTCCTCCTATTTTAAGACATTGTAGGATCTAGGCATGGGGGAGTGCATTTGCATTTTAGGAAGTATTTATGCATTTGTGTTAGTTTAAAAAAAAAAAATTTGAGCTGAATGGGTTAGTCCTTAGCAAAATACCTTTGTTATTGGAGGTTCTTCTTCTGGAATTATTTCTTAAGTTTAGAATCCAGTGCATTTATTTCACGTGCACGTAGATTTGGTAATGGATCCTTGAGGAAAACCAATAAGCATTTGTAAGTCTACTGAACCCTTGGATAGTTCATAGGGAGTCAGGCATACAATCTTCTAATAGATCTACCTCATATTTGTGAGAAGAAAGTAGAGAGATTACTGGTGCGCTAAGTCTAGTGCAAGGACTCTTAAATTTTTGGACAACTAGATGATGATACTTTAGAGTTTGGCATAGTTTTCACTCTCTGTTCCTGTGTACGTACTTTGAGTGAATTCCTGAGAGTCACCAAATAAGGTAGATACACAGAGATTGAGTCTTAATAAAGCTATAACTATGGTGGATGGTTATGACCGTCCTTCATAGAGTTCTCGGCTGAATGAGGGTAATAATGTCAAAGGTCAGAAATACGCCTGTCCTATCCATTCATTCTCGGTGCCGAGAATAGGCACTTCCACCAAATAAGCCACACAACTTCCTTTTGACCATCATCATCCCTAATAATGCCTCGTAAATAAAAGTTCGTATCGTGTTGTGTTGATTGAAAAAGAGACAAAAACAAGAAGAAATAAAAAAAAAGGTCCAAGTGTATGATGTAACACTATTTTTGAGGCAGCAAAACACCTATCGCGTTCCACGAAATATGACTCATACCTACCTTCTAGTATTTCTGATCGCCTAAATACTGGTTGAGAACTCTAACTTAGTTGTAGAGTTATTAGGACTTTAATTGAAGTGTGGATGCCATGTGAGGCCACCAAATATTGAGTACAATTTCTAAATCTAGCGAGATTCGTGGTCTCAGAAGGAAAGAAAAGAGAGAGTGCCTAGGAACATCAAGAGAGCATAATTGTGTAGCCTCTCTCAGAGTTGACTTGCCTAATGGTCTAGAGAGCTAGAGTCTGTAGTACTAGACTATATGTAGCACTAGTTGTGTGTGTGCCACCAAATACAAATCCATTCAACTTGTTATCCCCTACCTAAGCCAAACACCGGGGTCAAATTATAGATTATCGTCTGCTTTATCCCCGAGGGAAGTAGTTGCCTATCTCAACAGAAATTTTCGCCAATGGTGATGTACGAACTCCTAATGCGAATCGACTCTTTCACTCGGATCTATTACCTAGGCTATCAGCACTTCACATTTGTCTGGATTTCTAAAGTTTTGAAATAAGAAAAGAAGTCTTCTAATTACTTCTATTATTCATTTTTGCTAGGGACTAGCAAATCTTAGGCAAGGGGGTATTTGATGAGTACATTTTAATGGACTAATATTACGCCTAAGTAACTTTAATTATGTCTTTTAGGTTTGTTAATAACTATATTAAGTTATAGAAGGTTTGCATGCATCATAATTTAGGTATACATTTATTCTATAACTTAATAGGTTCTTTTTATGTGTAGGAAAAATAATTGGCAAAAGGAGGGGAAAAGGATAAATTATCCTTTTTCAAATCACCGGTGGTTGTTCTTTTCCCCATTCTCTGGGGAACCCTCAACAGCCGCCGGCTAGAGATAGTTAAGGGATTTGAAAATCCCTTAACTCTCGAAGGCGCAATGGAGAAGTTAAAAGGAAGAGGAGGGAGCAAAGGAGAATCATCTTCATCGACAGGTCCTTCTTCCGCCCCCTGGGGTGATATCCTTCCTCTCCACTGTGGAGAGAGTATGCACTGTGGAGAGAGTACGCACTGTGGAGAAGGCGCACCACCTCCTCCTACCCTAGCCAAACCACTGCGCCATCACCCTCCTAAGAGCCCGCAAGCGCAACACCAAGCCCTCCAGCATCCCTGCTGCAGGCAGTTCTCCAACCCGCGCATGCACATGTGCCCTTGCAGCCACAAGCAGAGCGCAACCCCGTGCCTTCCAGCACACCAATCCTTCCAGTGCCCCTCATCACCTTCCGCCCACCCCACAGCAGGCGCCTGCACCCAACCGCGCGCCTCTCCCTTACTGCAGGCGCTCACCAACTGCTCGCACCAGTGCCCCCTGCAAATCAACGAGCCTCTCACTCCAGCCACTGCAGGCGCTCTATGCCCACATGCCATCTCTAGCCAATGCAGGAGCTCTCAACCGTGTGCCATCTCCAGTGCCCCCTGCTGTAGGTGCTCTCTGCCCGCACGCCATCTCCAGGCACTGCAGGCGCTCTCAACCACGCGCCATCTCCCTCTAGCCACTACAGATCGCATCCTGCAAGCGCCTGCCCACGCATCAGCGCGCGCACACGCACGCTCGCACAGCCGCAGGCTCCGCAGTAGCACCTCCACCTTCTTGCTCCACAGGCCGGAGCTCCGGCCACCTGTGTCGCTGCCGTTGCCATCACTGGAGAGCTCTCAACCTCGCCGTCCTCTTGAGCCTCGCATCAACCCCCGCTGTGCTCTCCCTCTCTCGCAAGGAGGAGAGAGGAAAAAAGCCCTATTTTCCCATTAATTAAAATTTACATTCAATGCCATTGCCACCAATTTGATTTTTTTTTATTATTATTATATTATGGCAGAATTGCCTTCAAACACTCATAGTTCTTTATAACTGCATGGTATTGATATTAATTAGTTTAAAGATTGATTTTGGGCTTAACTTAAGTACTAATTGTCTTTAGTACACATCATGTGAAAACTGCATGAATTCATCCAAAATTTATTAAGGATTTCTGTGAGGGAAAACTGCACTTATACCCTTATCTTTTCAAGTTATTGCAAATCTACTTTCCTTCACATTTTAAGTCAGATTTGAATAGGGATTTTGCACTACCCGAAATAACATTAGATAATTAAGTATTGATTACATCATTGCCTCCCTACGGACACGACCCGCTCTTCTGCGAGTGGTTATTTTCATTATTTTTGATTAGTCGATTTTTCCACCACTTAAATACTATAACGCTATGCGAAAAGTCGACTATCAGAGACAAACCAAGGGGAGCCTTGAAGGCGGTCCGATACGTCCAAAGAGCGTCAATCAGCTTGTCGGACCAATCCTTACGGTCAGGCCGAACCATTTTCTGGAGAATTTGTTTGATTTGCCGATTCGACACCTCTGCCTAGCCGTTTGTCTGAGGATGATACGGGGATGTGACATGGTGCACTCCGTATTTCCTTAGAAGTGCTCAAAAAGAAGCATGGGTAAAGTGGCTTCCTCCATCAGAGATAATGGCTCGAGGGATCCCAAAATGGGCAAAGATGTGGTCTTTGACAAAGTGAGTGGATATAACATGGTCAGCATGGCACGCAGGAGTAGCCTCGATCCATTTTGAAACATAGTCAATGGCCACGAGAATGAATTCAAAGCCGTTGGAAGGAGGAAAGGGACCCATGAAATCAATTCCCCAGATGTCGAAGATTTCTGCAGCTAGGATGGGTTGTAAGGGCATCATGTCACGACATTACATTGACCCTAACGACTGGCACCTAATGCAATGCTTGGCATAGTTGTGTGCATCCTGGTGAAGGTAGGGCCATAAGAAACCGCACTGCAGCACCTTGGCTACAGTTTTCCTCCTAGAGAAATGGCCTCTGCAGGCCTGATCGTGGCAAAAGGATAGCGCACTAGGGAATTCGCTGTCAGGAACACAGCGACGGATAATTTGATCAGCACCTATCCGAAAAAGAAGTGGATTATCCCAAAAATAATACTTTGCTTTTGCCATGATATGCTCGCGCTGGTTTTTTGGCCAACCACGTGGAAGGGACCCAGAAGCAAGGTAATTGGCAATGTCGGCATACCACGGTCCACTTACCACATTTATTTCCAATAGGTGCTCATCAGGAAAAATTTCGTTGATTGGTAGAGTAAGTCCAAAATGATTAGGGTCCAGTCTCAAATGGTGATCAGCCACAGCATTCTGGGCTTCGGCCTTATCGCGGATCTCAATGTTAAATTCTTAGAGCAGAAGGATCCAATGAATCAGTCTAGGCTTGGCATCCTTCTTGTGCATGAGATGGCGAATGGCAGCGTAATCAGTGAAAACAATAACGTGAGAGCCCAGAAGGTAAAAGCGGAATTTCTCTAGCCCAAAGATGACCGCCAGTAGTTCTTTTCCAGTGGTAGTAGAATTACGCTGGGCCTCGTCCAATGTCTTACTGGCGTAGTACACCACGAAGGGGTGTCTATCGCGTCTTTGTCCCAGGATGGCTCTGACTGTAAGGTCAGAAGCGTCACACATGAGTTCAAAATTGAGGGACTAATCAGGTGGCTAGAGAACAGGGGCCTTGGTGACAGCATTATGCGGCAGAGTGAATGCTTGTATGCAGTTGGGGCCCATATCAAAGGGCACATCGGTCGATAGGAGATGAGTTAAAGGTCAAGAAATTTGGGAGAAGTCTTTGATGAATCTCCTATAGAAACCGACATGTCCCAGGAAGGAGCGGATTTGTTTGATAGAGCCAGGCACAGGTAAATCAGCAATGACATCAAGCTTAGCTCTGTCAACCTCGATACCCCTATAGGAGATGATATGTCTGAGAATAATTCCCTTGTGCAGCATAAAATGACTTCTTTCCCAGGAAAGCACGAGGTTTACATCAATACATCTCCTAAGGATAGAAGTCAGGTTGGCAAGACATTCGTCAAAAGATGGTCCAAAGACCGAAAAGTCATCCACGAAGACCTCAAGAAATTTACCCACCGTGTCATGGAATATCGCCAGCATACATCTCTGGAAAGTTGCTGGCGCATTGCAAAGTCAGAACATCCTTCAAAATGCAAAGGTGCCGAAGGGGCAGGTAAAAGTGGTTTTCTCTTAGTCTCGGGGGTCAATTGCCACCTGGTTTTATCCTAAGAATCCATCCAGGTAACAGAAAATTTTATTTCCCGCTAACCTCTCCAGGATTTGGTCAATGAATGGTAGCAGAAAGTGATCTTTCTTGGTTGCAGCATTGAGTTTCCTATAATCTACACACACTCTCCAAGATGTAGGAGTGCATGTAGGGATGGATTCGCCCCTGTCATTGACACGAATGGTGAGTCCTACCTTCTTGGGTACAACGTGAATTAGACTCACCCAGGGGCTATCGCTGATTGGGTAGATTATACCCGCATTCAGCCACTTAATGATTTCATTCTTAACAACCTCCCACATGTTAGGGTTGAGATGTCGTTGCATCTTGCAGGAAGGTCGAGCCTCCTCCTCCGTATATATACGGTGAGTGCAGTAGGAGGGGCTAATGCCAGATAAGTCTGATAAAGACCATCCAATGGCTGCGTTGTGTTCTATGAGGACCTCAGTTAGTTTGCACCCTTGCTCCCTGGTCAGTTTTGAATTGATGATTACAGGGAGCGTTTCATTTGGTCCCAGGAAAACATATTTAAGTGTATTAGGCAACTCTTTCAGCTCGGGAGTGGATGGTGAAAGGTCTAGCATTTCTTGGGACGAGAGTGTCCCAGGCGGATTAGAAAACAAGTCAGGGAGAAGTTGGCCCTCAGATTGTCCAAGAAGAGGGGCTTCTTGGATAGATGGATCCAAAAAGGAATAGCCCCAGTGAGAAGTATATGGGCTCAAGGTCCTAGTGTGGATTTGCAAATCCACCTGATTTGGCAAGAAAGAAAGGGCAATCTGGTCTTCAAGAGTGTGGACCAGCGGTGAGTAGCCTGGATATGACTTAGACCACAAGGTATGGGAAGCGGAGAAAACCTCGTTAGAAGTCTGGTCAGGAGAAGGTACAGGAATAGGGAGGGATGGGGGAACGTCACAATATGTGTTGATCAGGCAGTTGTCAGTGTTTACAGGTAATCCGCAGCAGTTCGAATAGGTCCCAATTAGTCCGATACACGCACTGACGGCCATGTCCGTATCAGACGTGTCATCCTCGATGCAATCGCAATCAAAGTTCCTAGCTACCTTGAAGATGTTAAGCTTGAGCTTTTCAGATCCAATGGCAATCTCAATACAGCCTGACTCGCAGTCGATATGGGGGTGGGCTATGGCCAAGAAAGGTCGACCAAGGATGATCGAACAATCAGAAAGTGAGCTAGGAACTTCCAAAACAAGAAAGTCAATAGGAAAATAGAGACTGTTGACCCTAACCACCACGTCTTCCACCACACCCTTTGGTATTTTGACAGAATGATCTGCCAATAGTAACGTAATAGGGGTGGGTTTCAGATTTCCCAAGGAAAATTTTTCGAGCATGATGGTTGGTATAAGATTTATGGAAGATCCTAGATCGAGCAGGGCACGGTTAAAATTGCAGCCTTGGATGCTACAGGAAATAAGCTATGTGCCTAGATCTTTCTACTTCGGTGGTAGGTTTGACAGTATAGCACAACTCGCATGAGGCGAGATAACCACCAGATTTTTAGTTTTCTTTGACTGTCACCTGGGTGTTGTATAGTCTTTGAAAAATAGGGTGACAGTAGGTATGTGGTTGATAGCCTCGAGCAGGGGTACTTTGATTTCTACATCCCTGAACAAATTACACAGGTTATCAGAGGCCTGCAAGTCTTTCTTCTTTCCTTTTGGCTCCCTCAGTAGAGCCTCAAGGAATAGGACTGATTCTGGCACCAATTTGGGTGTATCGTCCTCTCGCGAATGCGGTGCGCATCCCAAATGAGAGGGGGATGAAGAAGACGGGCAAGGATCAGGTCGAGGTGGATCGACGGTCTACTTACCGCTCCTTGTAGTGATAGCATTGGACGATGCGGGTCCAGTGGGATCAAATGGTGGAGGAGGGTTCGCAATAGGGACATAAGAGTGTGGTGCAGTAGCGAGATTAGCCAGAAATTTCGGTGGAATGCTTGGAGCCTGCAGAATTTGATTAACCTGCCCTTGAGAAGGTCGTACCTGTGGTTGAGGACCACGGGGTACAAAATTTCGTGGGTTTCGAATAGGTTGGACAGGAAGAGTGCCCTGAGATCGAGTCTCCCTGCGCAGTTGATTGATCTCAACATTTTGCTATGCCAATTGGTGCTGAAGAGAGGTCATGTTCTCTTCATGGCGCTTTGACATTTCTATCATCATTCGCATCAATTTATCAAGAGGACATGATGCGTGTTCTACTTACGGTACGCAAGGGCCTGATGGCGGATTGCCATAGGATTAGACTGGGCCCTTGGGATGACGGGTGCAGATGGTCGCATTGGTCCACTTGTGGGGTTTTGGCAGTGCGGGTTGTTGGACCATGCGAAGTTTCGATGATTTCGCCACCCTGGGTTATAAGTAGCAGAGAACGGGCTATTCCCCAGGGTGTAAGCGTCTTCTATGCAAGAAGACGCGTCCGCGTGTAAATATGCATCTGAGCACATAGAGGCTTGGTCCTCCGTGTCGAAATACTGGCTCGCAGAAGCCAGTTCCTCATGACTTACCGAGTCTCTCGGCACGACACTCGGTAAGGAAGGTCTTACAGGGCTTCTTGGGATAAGCCTGGTGTTGGAAGAATTTGGATTGTGATGAAGTGGTGAAGTGGGGGTGTTTGCCATAGAACGGGTGGGATTGGCTAGAAGCTCGTCCAGCTTCTTGTGCACGACGGAGACTTCATCCAGTTTTTGTGCTATAAGGCTGAGATCAGTCGATGAATGGGAGGGTCTCGTGTCAACTTCATGGACATTTAGGGGCAGGCTAGTATGATTAAAGGCGGCAATGGAGGCATTGTTCATTGAGTTTTCGCTCATATTTTTAAATAATTCGAATACTCCATTCTCATCTTTATTCATAAAATTCCCTCTACAGGAAGCATCTACAATTTGCTTCAAAGTCTCATTTAGCCTGTAGTAGAAAATCTGGGTTATATGCCACTTAGGCAGACTATGGTGCGGACACTTCCTGAGGAGGTCGTTATACCTCTCCCATGCCTCATGAAATTTTTCGCTGTTTTGTTGCGTAAATGAAGTGATAGCATGGCGAAGCGCATTGGTTCACCCGATTGGGAAGAATTTCTTGAGAAACGCTGTTCGCATCTCTTCCCAAGAGTGGATGGTTCTCCCAAGGGTGCGTAGCCACTACGACGCTTTATCCCGCAATGAAAATGGGAACATTTTCATGAGGACTATAGGTAACTCGATATTTCTAGGTTTAACAATTTCAACTAATCGGGTTAGGTCTTCCAAGTGGAGGAAAGGATCTTCACTTGCAAGACCATGGAAGTGAAAATTTATTATGCCATTTATGCTCGATTTCAGTTCAAAGTCGTCCGCGCCCATGGGGACCCGAATTTGTCCTATGGTCTCTGTAGCAGCGGGATTCTGATAGGAGCTAAGAGACCTAGGCTCCTCCCATTTGGGAGGGTTCTGCATTTCCTCCAATGTTTCCCGAATGGCTTCAATTTGCTCATTATACATTTCCATTTGGGCTTAGAGGCGGGTTATAGGATCTAAGGCTCCACCACCTGGTGGGTTTTGAGGGTGGTTTCCTCCCTTGGGATTTGGGGGTGGGCGTGCAGCCATGTTTGTGGAGGAGGAGGATGATTCGACTTCTTTTCTAAATTTATCAGGCAATTCAAATAGTTCAGGATTTTGTGACCTCCTCCCAAACATGCACTACCGCAGGAAGAATTGGGGGGATAAGAAGGGAAAAGAGATGAGAGAAATGATGCCGCAAAGGTACATTTGATGACAAATCAGTACAATCAAATTCCTAACCTCTACAGTGTGCCCTTAGACATAAAGATCTAAGTTACCTACTATCATGAACTACGGAACCAAATGCGAGCATCGTAGAACCACCAGGCCAGATTGAAAGGCCATTTGCCCCAGTCTTAGACACCCGATAGCACGCATGAACCGTCACCAGCATGTAGATGCTACACGCAGGTAGTTAGACCTTCAATCCTTAGTAAGGGTCAAGTCACTACCAATTTTAGTTAGAGGCTTAGGATCAAGTGCTTTTGGAATGTAAAGGGCGTTGTTTACGGGTAATGCCCAAGTTATTGATTTTCAGAGTGTGTAAAATAAGCATGCAACGGGGAAATCTCCTTGAATTGAAGTTTTTAATTGGTGAATGGTTTTTAGAGTTTAGCCTTAAGTAGTATGAATTTTAGGATTTCTCTGAATTACTAATTCAACCAATCTCCAGGTTTTGCAAGAATACAAGTTCTCTTCTAAGCCCAATAAACCCTTCTTCAATGTCAATTGGTTAACGCATGCTACAATGCAATGGGCTTCCCTAAATGGAGATTTCTATGTGTGGATGCACAAATCAGTTTTAGATTTATGTGAAAGGGAGCCAAAGCACTTCAATTCAAGTGCTCCCAATCACCAAAAAGATTTCCACACAGGGCTCAACCAAAAGATGAAGAAAATCAATTTGTTGGGGTTGAATTATTCGGGATAGAATCTTAGGCAAGTTGAAAAGTTGTGGTGGGGTTGGAATCAACTCAATTCCAAGTCTCCCCACCAAAAAGGTGATCTCGAATTGCAGGTAAATGAGGCAAAGAGGGTGGCAATCAATCTTTTTGTGTTTGCCTCAAAGAATACTTCACACGGCGAAAAATTCAAGAATCAAGATTCTTTGATTTTCGCCATGCTAAGCAAGGCGGGAAATCTCAGGGCTGTGGGAGTAAAGGCAATCAATCAAACAAGTGAATTTTAATTCACTTACCCCAAGAGATCCCAAGAAGTTTTTCTAGTTTTTAGTTTTTTAGTTTTTTTATTTTTTTTATTAAGGTGGCAAGTTAACCTAGGTTGCTAAGAAAGAAAGACCTACTTGTGCAGCAATGTGTGCGGAGCTCTAGTGCGGTGTTGGCATCTTCACGCTCTCATTCCTACCTTGGACCTACCCACATCTCTAACTTTGTCTGCCTACCTTCTCCTTGCAATAGGTTTACCTAAACACCAAAAATAGAGGCACCCGTGAAGAGAGGAGAAAAAATGAAAGGAAAGGAATAGAAACTTACTTGAAGGCGCACCTCCCCGGCAACGGCGCCAGAAAAGGTATGGTGTTTGAACCCGGATAGGTTGTTAATATGGTGATTTTATGGTTGAAGTGTGTATAGTGGTTAACCCAAATCAGACCTAACCATCTCTTTACAAAATTTTTAACCTAGCCTACTCGATTTTATCTTGGTCACTTTTAGGCCTAGGGTCGAACTCAGGGAAGTGGGGTTACAAGTCAAGTTTCTATGCCTTTCCTACAACGAATCTCTTCCATTCGTTTATTGTGTTTTTGGTGTTTTTCTATTTAAGATTTTTTTCTGATAATCTTGGTCATTGAGGCACACCATCAAAATTGGGTTCTTGGCTTTGAGCCAAATCAGGGTTCCAAAATGGGTCTTGCTATTCACAAGATGGAGTCCCTGCAATTCAAAGATTATCTTTTCTCTTTTATATAGCTTTTTTTATCTTTTTACTACCAGGAAAGCGAAACAGAAATAAAATAGATATAGTATATATATATAGGTATATACTATATATGTATAAAGGGGTGGGGGTGGAGGCAGAGATGGAGTGTAGTATAGTGTCGAGTCAGTCGTCGTCTAGAAAGACGCAACAGACAGGACGAGGTGCTGCATGGAGTGTAAGGTTGATGGTTGAAGATGAATGCGAACACGCTTTTTGTACGCGTGTATCGAGGAATATCCGCAACTGGTGTAGATATTCCCGCAATACCACGTATGGTAAATAATGTGAAAATATATATATGTATATATGTATATATTTATATGTATATATATGTATGTAAATCTATGTATAGATAGATATATGTATATGTATATATAACTATATAGATGTATATATATATGTATGTATATGTACATAATAATATATGTATATATAGATATATGTAGCTAGATATGTATATATATGTATATATGTATACATAGTTATATAGATATATATGTATATATGTATGTATATATATATATATATATGTATGTATAAGTAGGTGTGTATATATGTATATATATATATATATATATATATGTATCTATACTTATACTTAGTTACATAGGTAATAATATATATATATAGATATCTGTATATATATATATATATATAAATATATGTATATATGTAAGTATATATGTGTACATATATATATAAGTATATAGCTATATATATATGTATACAAATATATGTATATATATTTATCAATATATATATGTATATGTATAGATATATAAGTATCTAATAAAATATAAGTGTAAGTTTGTGTGTGAGAGAGTTTGAGTGTGTATGTGTTTCTGTAGAGAGAGAGGGAGAGTGTGCTGTGTGTGAGAGAGAGAGAGAGCACGAGAGAGAGAGGGCTTCTGTTAAGAAAAAAAAGAGGTGTTTCAGGCGTCTGTAGCTTCAGGCCCGCCGTCTGGGGGCTTCAAGCGCGCACGAAAGCGCGTATGCACGTAGAGAGGAGCACGCTGGAGAGAGTGGCGTGGAGAGGATCACAGTGCACAACGCTGCGTGGAAGGGCTGGAGCGGACGCTCTGAGGAGCACGTGGGCAAAGGGAGCGGGCGAAGGGGCGAGCGATGCGGATGCACGTAGATGCGCGGGCAGGCACAGGAGTGGGCGCAGGGCTAAACGCGTGCGCAGGCGAACATTGGTAGCGGCGCGCCAAGTGACTGGATAAGTGAGAAGCTTACCGGTCACCCCACTGTAGCCACAGTGTTCCGCAGACTGGCGTGAACAGTGGCTACAGTGTAAGGCCGATGATGTAAATACATTTACACTACTTAAAATGTCTATTTATGCATGTTCTTAAGCATAGGATTGCATTTCATGATATAAATATTGCATAACATGCATCATCTCGCATTTAGAGTAGTTTGAATAAAATGGAGATTAATTGTCTCCTTTTATGTGCTTGGACAGGGCAAACATTTTATCGGGGCCTCGGATCAAAGATCCAACCGTATGGATGTGATCAGGGCGACGATTGGAGTTCAACGACTCCAAGATCGCCCTAATCAGGCATCCGTAGCATCAGATAGAGATCGGGGAACCCTAGAAGATCAAGGGCCAGGATGGTGTAAATCCGCACTTCAGATGACAAATCCGACCGCACGGATGAATTCGGATCGACGATCGCAGCCCAATGACACAAAAATCGAGTCAATCCGACATCCGTGGCACCATCTACAACTTCCAGAAGATGGAAGGCCAAGATAACGCCACGTGGCGCCATCTTAGCCGCCCAAACGGCCGCTTGCATCTTGTGAAGACCACGCACCCATCTCCTCTCCGCCGTTGGATCTCGGTCCAACGGCTGCGACGCACCCGCGCTGAAGTCAAGCGCTCGACACAAACACGACCGCAGCGCAGCGGTCGAGCATTCTAACGCGAGGAAGGGACGCGCGTTCGAGCCGCGCCCCACAAAAATTGGAGCGGTGGCGCGCCTCCAATCGACCGCACGATCACGATCCAACGGCCGCGCGCGCCCGAAGGCGCCTACGCGCGATTGGACGCGCGCGTGAACGCGCGATCGCACGCACAGGCGGACGGGCGGCAGCGGTGAAGGCGCGATTTTAAGCCATCCGATCTCGCGATCGGACGGCTGAGACTTCGCGGACGTGCATAGGCATTACGCACGCGGGCAGCCGAGCGGGCGCGCGTGGGCGTGGTGGCGACGGCCACCTCGGGGCTTTAGTGACGGATTTATCCGTCACTAAAGACCCCTTATTTATTATTTTGAAGATGTAATGTCTATTTTGCCCCCACTCCTTGCAACTATAAAAGGAGACCCCCTCCATACGAAATTTTCATCCCTTCATTCTCCTCTCTACCCCTCCAAAGCTCAAGAGAAGCTTGTCCCACACCTGGGATGCTTCTCGCGAGATAAAGTCCAATTTTCGTTCCCCTTCGGAAGTGGATCTCGCGACGACGACGGCGTGCTGCTTCATTCCCATTCTTGTACTTTTTGCTCCTTCATCCTGCTTCATTCTCCTTCGTCCAGGCGTCGTCCCGTCCGGCTCGTCCTCCAAGCAATCGTCGAGGAGGATAACATTTCTCTCCCCATTCTTATTTACAGCTTTTCTAGTGTAGAATTTTCTGCTTTATAGTGTAATTGATTTTCCGCATTCTAGTGTAACTTTTATAAACTATTGAAATATTGAATGCATGTTGTCTTTCTCTCTCTCTCTCTCTCTCATAGTTTGATAACCCCATTGTAATTATAATGCCTTGCCTAAAGAAAATCTTAAAAAAATATATAATTGTGAAAATAAATCAACGTAGCCTCCCTGTGTTCGACCCAGAATTATTTTCGGTATAAATTTTATTTGTTGAACACGAATTCTTCGCTTTTGAACTACAACGATAGGTTTTCCAAAACCAATCTCGTTAGTGTAGGTTCGTAGCACTCAACATTTTGGCGCCGTTGCCGGGAGGCAACGATTTTCGATCTTTTCTTCGCATTTCTTGCACATTATTTGTTTTCTAACTAGCTTTCTCTTGTGTCTATTGTTTTGCAGAGACCTCCATCAAGGAATCAACAAGTGGTAGACTGGAGTAAAGTGCAGTTGAAGACAACTGTAAGTGCTTCCCCATTCTTTCCCCCTCCATAGATTTCATTCGCCACATTAAATCCAAATTCCAATTAACCTAGGTGTTTGCATAAATCCTAGGAATAATTTGGTTGTTTGGATTTCCACTCACATTCATTCCACCTTCGTTCATAAAAAAAAATAATAACAAAAAGATAATCTTGTGGGGTAATTTCCAACAAACACACAATACACACCCACATTCAAGGCACTTGATCAACTTGATTTGTTTTCTACTCAACCGGGTTCTGATCTGTGGAACTGGTACACATAAAGCAACACATAACAGAGTAGAAATCATTCTAGGTTAACCATCTTTGAGTGCCTAACTTAGTGGTGCAATTGTGGCCAATTGTTTGAGTTGTTTGGGCCGCACCATTTTATTTAAAACCAACTCATCAAGTAGCTCCGCTTTAGGGTTTTCAATCTAGGTATACTCCAGGCACTCCACTTTCTTTCTGATTTTAAAGGAAAACTATCTTCACCCGTGTTTTACAACTTGGTTTGCCTAGAAACTTCATTGCAATTCACCTAATTTGAAACCATAAAAGCTACTTAAGCAAGATTTGAACATTAAAATTCACGCATAATAAATAATCTTGCTTGAAAACCCTAGTTGTGCACGCACTTACACAAATCTCAATCAATCATTAAGGGCACAACCCATTGTAAGGGCCCATCACATTCCATAAGCACCACAATCCCAGGCCTTAATAAAATTGAGTAGACGTTGGCCTTAAGGTTTGATTCGCTCTTCAGGGCCTAGTCTGAGATTATTTTTGATTAACCTACTTGTACTGATTAATATGATGTCTAGCTAGGGGAGCAGAGTCAAACGATCGCGGCTGGGGGGTACACTAGGAACCGGAGGCGAAAGCCAAAGGAAGAACCTTCTCCCCAGTCCCTCCTTCTAACTGGTTGGATTAAACAGATGCAAGTAAAGTAAATCACTTACAGTCTTAAGGCTGGTTTTGGGGGTCAGTAGATCCTTAAGCTACCCCAATTAAGGACAGCCTTGTTTTGTTGTGCTGCAGGGTCCATATTCCCTGTCCTTCCGACCTTCTCCTAGTTTATGCTGGGAAGACGGTCATTGAATCCCCGATTGGAAGGACCATTAGAACATTCTAGGAGGCGCAAGTTGGATTTTGGTCAATTCGATCCCATGGCCGAACAACAGCCTCCTCTGCTTGAAAATCCACAGGAAGAATTTAGAAGGCAGCTGGAACAAATGCAGAGAATGCAAGAATGGTTCCAGAGAATGCAGGGCGCTCAGCCTTTGAAGGATTTTTATGATCCTTCGAATTACGGGGAACGTCCCGGCGTCCAGATTCCAGCCGGTGACGTAGAAATCAAGCCCCAGGTGTTAAGGCTGATTAAACATTATCATGGGCTTGGCTCCGAAGATCCGTTTCAGCACTTGGAGGATTTGAGCACTTTGGTCCAGACCACCAAGGCTCGAAACGTTAACGAGGAGCAAATGATCATGAGGCTCTTCCCCCACTCTCTTAGGGATAAAGCCACGCATTGGTATAGGACAATAGGAAGACCAATTACAACTTGGAATGAGTTGAAATCGGCCTTTCTGAAGAAATTCTTCCCAGTCGGTCGAACTACTGCTTTGAGACGGGCAATTACTACTTTTACCCAGCGGCCGGGGGAGCAGTTTCATGTGGCCTGGGAGTGATTCCAGGACTTATTGCGGAGGTGTCCACACCACGAGGTGCCGAAATGGCAACTTGTGCAGATCTTCTATCATGGGTTGAATGAGCAACTCAGAAACCATGTGGATGCTTCTTGCGGAGGCAATTTCCTCAATAATGATGCGGATAGTGCACATGATTTATTTGAGGAAATAAGTGAGAATTCAATTAATCATGCCTCCATGGATACTTTTAACCGGTCCCAGCAACCCAGATCAAATGTCAATGAAGTCCAGGACTCTCATTCACTTGATATGGAATTGATTTGTAATAAACTTGATAAGGTGGACTTGGTTGCTAAAAGATTGGAAGAGTGGATGGCTGGCAATTCTATGAACAACTCTCAATCCACTCAATCCCAAAATTCGAGATTCCATTCCCCACGAGCTCCTTCTGGATGGGAGTTCGTGAATCAACTCGATGTGACTCAATCTATGAGTCAGCATTTCTCGGAACCCCATGGGTTCCCAACTGGGGCCTTTGATCCCAGTTTTTCTGATCCTTCCCTTTCTTTCTCTCCATCCTCACCCTATGAGGATGTCTGTGCTGTACAAGAGAATGTTAGATCCAACCCCTACTCGAATGCCTATAATCCAGGTTGGAGAAACCACCCTAACTTCTCTTGGAAAAATCTGGGACAACAGACCCAATTCCGACCCAGCAACTATGCTCCGCAATGTCCAATGGGTCAGCGTCAAGTATATACCCAGTTGCCTCCGAATCAGGTCAATCAGCCAACTTGGAATGCCCGTCAACCCGTAGGGCAGGCTGATTTGAACCGTCAAATGGTAGAGATGCAAGGATCTATGCTCCAACTTATGCAGCAAATGAAAAACTCGCTGGACAACTTGCAATCCAGGCTCATTGCTAACTCTCGTCAACCCGGATCTCTACCATCCCAACCTGTACCCAACCTGCGAAACATTATAAATTCGGGCAATCAAGCCCAAGGGTACGGAAATCAGAGGGACTCGCACGCACATGCTCAGGTGGTTGAGCAGGGTTCCTCGTCTTCTTCTTCTGCTAATCAACAATTCATGATAAATCAAGCCCCTCCAATCTTTCCTAACCCTCCCCAAGACCCAAATTCTTATGCTTCTGCAAATTCTGTCACTTTGAGGAGTGGTAAGTGAAAGTTCTTCCCTACTTGGAGGGGTGACGTAATAATGCGGAAATCAAATATATAAAGCAATCTCACAAAAATAAGCAATCACAAAATGTACACAGGAATTTTTAGGTGGAAACCCAAACCGGGTAGAAACCACCACCTAACCCTCTCGAGTTAGGATTTTCCGATCAACCTAGTTGATCAAATCCACTAAACGAATCACTTTAAAACGAGGGTGATTCAACCTCAGTACAACCATGCTACAAGTACGAGGGTAGTGTTCCTCAACCCCTTCTCTCCACGAGAAGGATTTTCTCCCACGAAGGAGACGGGAATTCGCAAAGCGAATACCCAACCAAATAACAAAGATAAAATAAACAATAGTCCTATAGAGCCAACAAAATAATTAAACCTAGCTTCTATAGGAAATAGGAAACTCCCCTTTGCAAGGAGTGCGTCGACGATGACGCGGTGCGTGTGCCACGCGATGGCGCTACGTAGCTCTCATGAACAACAGCGGGAGAGCGGGCGTGCAAACTGTTTGATGCTCTCAAGATGTAGAACTTGAGCTTGGAGAGCAAGAACTTCTTGGACACAAGAGTGTGAAAGTGTGTAGCTAAGTGTATCCAAGTGTATTTCTAAGTGTCTCTTATGTATTTTTGTGTTGCAAAGGCTCCCCTCTATTTATAGAGGCCTTAGGAAGGCTTTGGAAGGCTTAGAAAGGGTTCTATAGCCGTTGGGAACAAAGTCCAAGAGAATCAGGCTGAAATCAGGACAATGATTACATTTGACAGGGTTATCAGACGTCTAACTCTGGCATCAGACGTCTGGAAGGCCACTTTAAGACGTCTGATTTCAAGGTCAGACGTCTGATTCTATGCGGGTTTCTCCCTGACTTGAATCAGATCTAAACAGGGTTTTTGTGCAAGTCCATCAGACGACATATAGGACGTCTGGCACTATGTCTGGATGTCTGGAAACCTACTTTTACTGTGGGAATTGATTTCCAAACGTTGCAACGGCTAGAAAATCTCTGAGAAGAGATTTTGGGTCAGCCGAGGCAAAACGGTCATTTATCAGACGTCTGGAAAGACCTAAGGACGTCTGATAAGGCTCTAACGGTCATAATCTTGACTGTCTGCTAAGCCAGCCAACGGTCCACTAATTGGACGTCTGGCAAAGTCATCAGACGTCTTCTAAGACGTCTGGTATAAGGTCTGGATGTCTGATTTCATCAGACAGAACTAACTATGTCCAGCCTAACAGTTATCAGACGTCTGAAACAACAGTCAGACGTCTTAAAATACATTATCAGACGTCTGATTTTGGAATTAGACGTCTAGAAAGTCTGTTTGAACCCTATATTGGTTTTCTAAGTATTCTACAGAAAACCTAAGTATCCTAGGGTTGTGCCGGTGTTCCTAGGACTACTGTTAGGGTTCTTTGAGGCTCTTTAACATGAAATATCTAAGGAAATAAAGAGCAACAAAAGAAACGGAAAAATACAACAGGTACAAAAGAAGGAAATCTATCCTATTCTTCATTTCCTTCCTTCTTCAATCTTTCGCTCCAAGCGAACCTCCTCTGTTTTCCGTCAAGCTCTTCCAATCCGTCCTGGATGCGAGCTCGAACTCCGTCTAAACACGTCCTCATTTGCAATTGACCTGAAATCTAGGACTCAAATTGCAAATGTTAAATAACACGTGTTTTGTTATCATCAAAACAAATGATCATGGTGCTCTAGCACCAACAGTAAGAAGACTCAGGATCCACAACCACACTATTCTGATCTTTTGAATCCCGAAGAATCTGAGGAGAGAGAGAATTCTAGAGAAGAAATCAAGGCTCAGGAACCTGATTCCAAAGATCTGACTAATGTTCCTTTTCCTGAAGCCTTAGCCAAAGCAAAGAAGAAGTCTGTTGATAGCAATGAGGAGCTTCTGAATTTATTTAAGAATGTTGAGATCAATATTCCGCTCCTTGATGCTATCAAGCACATATCGGCTTACGCAAAATTTTTAAAGGAATTATGTACACAAAAGCGTAAGTCGAGAGAATCTGTTCCGAGGAAGGTGGTACTCTCTGAGCAGTTTAGCTCTGTTATCCTGCACTACCTCCCTTAGAAAAAGAGAGATCCTGGTGCTCCTTTGATTTCTTGAATTATCGGAGATTACACATTTGATAGAGCACTTTTGGATCTCGGTGCATCCATCAACCTAATCCCGACTTCTCTTTATGAGAAGTTTGGGTTAGGTGAACTTCGGCCAACTTCAGTAACGCTACAGTTAGCGGACCGTTCGATCATAAACCCGCGAGGTGTTATTGAAGATGTTATAGTTAAGGTCAAGGATTTCTATTTTCCTGTAGATTTCCTCGTCCTTGACATGGATGTACCAGATAATCTGAGGAACACGCCCATCATTCTGGGGCATCCGTTCCTGGCTACCGCAAAGGCCAACATTAATTGTGAAAGCGGTAGCATGGAAATTGCCTTTGGGGACCAACGAATGAAATTGGATATTTTTAAGGCGATAAACAAATTTGAGGATTGTGGATTTATTGAGGAACTTGATGAGGATAATGTTAATATTGAAACTTGTTTGACAGTTTCTTCAATTGAAAGTTCCTCTTTGGTTAATGAATTTGACCTGCAACCCTCTGAACTGACATCTTCGGAAGAGGTTACTGATTTTGTTCATTCAAAACCTCTTCCTCTTGTTGAATCTTCAGCATCTACCCTACCATCAATCATTACCCCACCCCAGCTTGAATTGAAACCATTGCCCGAGAATTTAAAATATCAATTTCTAGGACCGCAGAATACGCTCCCTGTGATTATTAGTGCTAAATTGACAAAGGAGCAAGAGATTAAATTGATTAAGGTCCTAAAGGAACATAAGGAGGCAATTGGTTGGACCATTCATGATCTCAGGGGGATCGAGCCATCTTACTGTAATCATAGAATATTTTTGGAAGATGGATCCCGCCCTTCTCGCCAGATGCAGAGGAGATTAAATCCAAATATGCGAGAAGTGGTCAAAAAGGAAATCATCAAGTGGCTCGATGTAGGAATTATTTATCCAATCTCTGATAGTCCCTGGGTAAGTCCCGTTCAGATTGTTCCAAAGAAAGCCGGGATTACTGTTGTGACTAATGAGAGAGGTGAATCTATCACAACTCGTTCAGCTTCCTCTTGGAGAGTTTGTATTGATTACAGGAAGTTGAACACAGCCACTAAAAAGGATCATTTTCCCCTACCCTTCATTGATCAAATCTTGGAAAAATTAGCTGGGCAGAAGTACTTCTGTTTTCTTGATGGCTACTCGGGATATAATCAAGTTCCTATCCATCCCGGGGATCAGGAAAAAACTACTTTCACATGTCCCTACGAAACCTTTGCTTTTCGTAGGATGCCTTTTGGGTTATGTAATGCACCTGCGACTTTTCAAAGGTGTATGCTAGCCATATTTTCCGACATGGTGGGAGAGTTTATGGAAGTCTTCATGGATGATTTCTCTATTTTCGGAGAATCATTTGACTCTTGTTTGGCTAATTTAGAAATGATTCTTAAGCGATGTATCAAAACATGACTGGTCCTTAGCTGGGAAAAGAGTCATTTCATGACCCAAGAAGGCATCATTTTGGGTCATGTAATCTCTGAACGGGGAATTGAAGTGGACAAAGCTAAGGTTGATGTTATCGCTAAACTTCCTCATCCCACATCTGTTAAACAAATCAGATCATTTCTTGGCCATGTGGGATTTTATCGAAGATTCATCAAGGATTTTTCGAAGGTTGCTCGACCTTTGAGCAATCTTCTTGGCAAAGAAACGCCGTTTGTTTTTGACGAATCATGCCGAAAGGCATTTGATTTCCTGAAAACGGCAGTCACCGGTGCTCCAATTTTGCAACCACCAATTTGGATAGCCCCATTTGAGATCATGACCGACGCTTCTGATTACGCGGTCGAGGCTATCCTGGGTCAGAAAATTGACTGAAAGCCCTTTGTCATTTACTACGCTAGTAAAACTCTGGATGAAGTCCAGAGGAATTATACTGTTACTGAAAAGGAATTACTAGCTGTAGTATTTGCTTTGGAAAAATTCAGGGCTTATCTCTTGGGGTCTCATGTTATTGTTTATACCGACCACTCGGCCTTGAGACATCTCTTGTCTAAAAAGGATGCTAAACCCCGGCTTATTCGTTGGATTCTTCTTCAAGAATTTGATCTTGAAATCAAGGATAAAGCCGGGGTACAAAATGTGGTAGCGGATCATTTGTCGAGACTCCTAGGTGATTCTTCTTGTCCGGATATTTCGATTGCTGACACTTTTCAGGATGAAACCATTCTTACAATTTTAGGTGTCCACTCCCCATGGTTTGCTGACATTGTTAACTATTTGGCCGTTGGTCAAATCCCCCAGGATTGGACCAAGCAACAACGAGATAGACTCAAATCTGAGGCCAAATACTACTTTTGGGAGGACCCTGAACTGTATCGCATCGTCTCTGATCAGATTATTCGCCGGTGCATACCGGAGAATGAATTCAACAGTATACTCGAGTTTTTCCATGCATCTGGGTGTGGTGGACATTTCTCCGGAAGAAAGATGGCTGCAAAAATCTTGCAATCTGGCTTCTATTGGCTGTCTTTATTCAAGGATGCCCAAGATTTCTCAAGGTCATGTTCTCGATGTCAGGCACTCGGGAGCATAACTAAGAGAGACATGATGCCCCTAAACCCTATTCTTCCTGTTGAAATTTTCGATGATTGGGGCATCGATTTCATGGGACCCTTTATCCCTTCATTTGGACATCAGTACATTCTTGTTGCTGTTGATTATGTGTCCAAATGGATTGAGGCAATTCCCACCCGAACCAATGACCACAAGGTGGTCATCAATTTTGTCAAGAAAAATATCTTCAGTAGGTTCGGGATTCCGAGGGCTATCATCAGTGATGGTGGCACTCATTTTACTATTGCCCAATTCCGGAATTTATTGGCTAAATACGGGGTTAATCATCGAATTTCCACACCTTACCATCCCCAAACGAATGGACAAGCCGAGATCTCCAATCGAGAGATCAAGAACATTCTGCAAAAAATGGTTAGGCCTAATCGCAAGGATTGGACTCAAAAGCTTGAGGACGCTCTTTGGGCCTACCGTACGGTGTATAAAATGGCCATCGGTATGTATCCATTCCGTTTGGTGTATGGAAAGGCGTGTCATCTACCCGTAGAGATTGAACATAGGGCATTCTGGGCAATCAAACAATGCAATCTAGATCTAAATCTAGCTGGGAAGACCAGGAAACTCCAACTATCTGAGTTGGAGGAGCTTAGAAATGATGCTTATGAGAACGCTAAGATCTACAAGGCTCGGACCAAAGCTCTACATGATCAAATGATTTCCCGCAAGAGCTTTGAGCCAAACCAGAAGGTCTGGTTATTCGATTCTAAACTTAAGCTCTTTCCTGGTAAACTTAGATCTAAATGGAATGGCCCATTCATAATTGATCAGATTTTTCTAAATGGTGTCGTTCAGATTTCTGACCCAAAGACAGGTAACACCTTTAAAGTCAACGGTCAACGTCTGAAGCCTGTTGTTGACTGTAATCTTCCAGAACCCATTTCAGACTCTGTTGCTCTAGCCATTCTGTGACTTCTTTGGCTGGACTTCGCCTAGCTAACGGCATTAAACTCAGCAATTGTAAATATGACACAAGGCTGATACGAGCTTCATATCCAGGTGACATCTTTCATATTCTACCCTCTCTTTCATGTCTCCTTTTTCAATGAGGACATTGCATCAGCTAGGCATGCGGGGGTGGATTCATTCTTGAATTATTTGGTCAGCCTTGTGAAATCCATGTAAATTGTTTCTCTTCTTATAAAAAAGAAAAAAAAAAAGTAGGAAGGATTAGTTGGACATTAGGACTTTTCAATCCTAAGAAATTTTACATTAAGATCTGAACACAAAGACCCCTCAGGTCTTTGGACTTAATTAGCCTGTGTATCCACTAAAATGTGGATTTGTCTTTCAGTCCTCGCCATTTTAATTCTATTATAATCGGAATAAACAAGTTTGGGTGATAAGCACACGACTTATCAACCCGCCCTCTGATTTGAGGGAATTTTGAGTTTTAAGCATCTACACACTTTCTTTGCACTGACTCGTTATTCGACTATTCTAACGGAAATTGGGTAGCTAATGAACCTTCTAGGGTGATATGGCTGGCAAGTTATCGTGGGTAACAGCCCATAGGTAGGTTGTCTAGAGCCCAGTCACTGGACCTTTCTCTTTTTGCTGCCTTTAGGTAAATCTTAGACCAGGGAAGCCACCTACTTAAAAAAGAAAAAGAAAAAAAAAATCACAAAGGAGAAAAGAACAAAAAGAAATAAGCCACACTTCGTCGCACGAGTATGGCTGGCAAGTTGTCGGTGGTAACAGCTCATCGACCGGTTGTCCAGAACCCAGCTTAGAAAATGCACTAAAAATTCCCAAAACACTTAGGAAGAAGGGGAGAAGTAGAATAAACCGGGGAGATATACACTGGATTCACCCTTGTGTTGACCCCGTTTAAAAATAAAAGTAGGGAGAAAGCTACCGGTTGTAAAGATACACCTTTAGGCAGAATTCTTTTTGAGGTCACCTAGAGGCATAGAAATCCGAAGTCCGTTCTAATTGCCGGTCAACGAGTCTATCACAATCACAATAAGATGCTTAAAACTTAGGGTTCTCATCAAATCTTGGGTGAGTTGAATGGCCGTAGAAAGCCACTCTTAAACCCTAAAATTTGAAAATCCAAAAAAAAAAAAAAAAAAAATTAGAAAAGAGTAAAAGGAAAAAGAAAATTTTCTTTGAATAAGGCGAGGGCTTGAGGCGGTCTGCATTTTGGTTGATACCCAGGCACTGTTGTGTCTTTGAAAGTTTAGTTCCTAAGTAGACAATTTCTTAATGATTGAAAATAACTCAGGTCTAAATAATCTAACCTAATTCTTTTATAAATAGCATATAGTTTTTGCTAGGGACTAGCAAAAGATAGGCATGGGGGTATGATGTAAATACATTTACACTACTTAAAATGTCTATTTATGCATGTTCTTAAGCATAGGATTGCATTTCATGATATAAATATTGCATAACATGCATCATCTCGCATTTAGAGTAGTTTGAATAAAATGGAGGTTAATTGTCTCCTTTTATGTGCTTGGATAGGGCAAATATTTTATCGGGGCCTCGGATCAAAGATCCAACCGTATGGATGTAATCAGGGTGACGATTGGAGTTCAACGACTCCAAGATCGCCCTAATCAGGCAACCGTAGCATCAGATAGAGACCGGGGAACCCTAGAAGATCACTGGCTAGGATGGTGTAAATCCGCACTTTAGATGACAAATCCGACCGCACGGATGAATTCGGATCGACGATCGCAGCCCAATGACACAAAAATTGAGTCAATCCGACATCCGTGGCACCATCTAAAACTTCCAGAAGATGGACAGCCAAGATGATGCCACGTGGTGCCATCTCAGCCGCCCAAACGGCCGCTTGCATCTTGTGAAGACTGCGCACCCGTCTCCTCTCCGCCGTTGGATCTCGATCCAACGGCGGAGATGCACCCGCGCTGAAGTCAAGCGCTCGACACAAACGTGACCGCAGTGCAGCGGTCAAGCGCTCTAACGCGAAGCAGGGACGCGCGTTCGAGCCACGCCCAGCAGAAATTGGAGCGGTGGCGCGCCTCCAATCGACCGCACGATCGCGATCCAACGGCCGCGCGCGCCCGATAGCACCGACGCGCGATTGGACGCGCGCGTGAACGTGCGATCGCACGCACAGGCGGACGGGCGGCTGATAAACGCCAGTTTATCATCATTTTTATGCTTTAAAACTAACCTAGCTCTTAGGATTTTACTCTGCAAACGGGTTTTTGGGCTGCATTTAGGCATAAATTAGGATAGGCATGCATTGCATTTTTTATTGTCATTTTAATGAGTTTTTGTGAGTGTTAGGGATGTACAGATGCACAGATCCCTAAAACCCTAGCACTCAAGAAGGCAATTGGTGAAGGAGAAGCCCAGACTAGCTGGAACTCAGCCTAATCCAGCTCACCTCAGCTTGATCCAGCTCACCTCAGCTTGATCTAGCTCACCGCAGCTGGAACCTAGCTTACTTGAACTAGGGTTAGCTCATCCCAGCTCCATTCAGCTAATCTCAGCTGGATGGCAGCTCAAGAGAGTTCACCGTAGCTCACCCTAGCTCAAGTCAGCTCAGATCCAGCTCAACTTAGCTGAGTCAAGCTCACCTCAGCTCCCACTAGTTCACAGGGAGCTCTAGCTAGCTCAGCTGAGTTGACAGGAGTTCACCCCAGCTCAGATCCAGCTACATCCAGCTCCACTCAGCTCCAACCAGCTGAAGAAGAATTCATCCCAGCTCAGGAAGCTCAAGTCCAGCTCACAGGGACTCAGCTTAGCTCAACTCAGTTGAGCTAAGCTACCTTAGCTGCCTCAACCAGCTTGATTCTCCCCGGGAGCACCAGACCCAGCTCACCTTAGCTCATTTTGGTAGAAGCTAGCTCACTTTAGCTTGGCTTAGCAACTAGCAAAGAACTAGCAAGCTAAGCCAGCTAGAGTAGCCCCATGCCAGCCTCTTCAGCAGCAGCCAGCTCCAGCTCTAGCTCCAGACTTCTTCTCCTCAGCTCCCTCCTCCAAACCCTAGCTCCAACACCTTCTCCTCTACTCCTCCATTAGCTAAGCTAGCTTAGCTTAGCTTAGCATAGCTTAGCTTAGCTATGCTCCAACTTCCTTGGCATATACCACCCCAAAAACCCACCTACCAACTCCACCCAACTAGCTCCACCTAAGCTCCACATAAGCTAACCTACTTGGCACCAACCTAACCTACCCACCACCTCCAAAAGACACCTAAAAGTGGTGCCAAAAACTACCCATAACCACCCCTTAATGGCGCCACTTTTCCCTCCAAAATCTCCCCTCATCTCCACCACACAATCTCCCTTGAACCCATCTCCACCATCCACCTAACCCCCCTTCTAGAAGACCCCATGTTGGCGCCAACATGGTGGTGTCTCTCCACCACCAAAAGACACCAACACCACCATAACCACCCCCTTTAACACCCCTTGGGTTGGCGCCAACTCACCCTAGCCATAGGATCACCAACCACCCTCATCCTTCCATCCTAGCCCTCCATTTCAAGGGGCACCTTAACCCCCCATCCTATTCTATAAAAAGCCACCACCTACCACCATTTTGGAGCATCCTCCCTTAGTATATTTTCTACCTAAACCACCTATACCTACGGCCAAGAAGAAGGAGTAGAGAAGGAGATTAAAGGGGCACATCACCAGCCCTTTTGGTGCCTTCTTCTCCCCACTCTCTTCAACTTGAGCCACGCCAAGGAGGAGGACTCTCCCACTTCAAGGAGGACGGCCAGGAAAAGGAGAAAAGCTTAGGGTGGACGTCCACCCTTGGAGAGAAACTTAGGGCACGCCCCCTTAGGGCTTGCCTTGGAGGTCATCACCTTGGCGGACTACTGCAAGGAAGGAGTTGAAGGATTCTTTTCAAGCTTGGGAGCCACCAACCTTGGAGCAAGAAGCCCTCTTCTTCACCATCTAATTAGAGGATTTGTGTTTTCTTTCTTTATTTCAATTTTCTAGTAGTAGAAGCATTCCTCTACTAGGCATTTTTGTTAAACACTTTTTCAATTATCTAGTTGCCTTCTTTGCATTTCTTGTTTGCATTTCTATTTGCTTATTTTCAGCATTCTTCACTTCCTCTCCCTAATTATTCTAGGCCTCCACTTGCTTAGAGTGAGCTTAGGGAGAGGCTCTACTTGCCACTTTAGAGTAGTTTACTTAATTGGAAGTGTAAACACTTTTCCCGCCATAATTTCGCATGTTGCCTTAGTTCAAAAATAAAGAAAAATGGTATATTGAAAATTACCAAAAAGAAAGTTGAGATATATTCCAAGCAAGAGAATCAATTTTGCAACCATATTGCCTCCTTGGACGACCCTAGATACTCCCCTATCTAGGAATATAAATTTAAGAGCGAAAGCGGATTTACGCGTTACAACGACGTATTTTAACAAACCGCATATTTTCGCTGTCACTTTTTGGCGCCGCTGCCGGGGAGGCACGGCTTTGCATTAACTCATTTTCTCTTGCTTGAAGTGGATCTCATCCCCTTCTCTTTCTTTCTTTTGTGTGTGCAGGAACTACAGCGGGAAAGCGGGAATCTGGAAGCGAGAGCTTAAAGATCCTTTTCTTCCCGCGAAAATTCAGGTTGGTTCCTCTTTCTAGTCACATAATTAATTAAAACTACCAAAAATATATTAAACTTGGCTTTCAGGACCCTAAACACTTAAATTAAGTGGAGTGGTGCATTTTAAAATCATTGTTTGCTTGTATGCTTCTTTAGCACCATTCCATTGCAAGTATTGGTGTTCTATTTTTCGGGTCTAGATTTATGTCCAGACTTGAAAAATCGATTCCTAACACCACAGGCCTCCTAAAATCATAAAATTTCATAGAGTGATTCTAAATTAAGTTTGGAACATCTGTTCCAAATTTCAGATCAATTGGATTTGTATTTAATTTTTAAAAATTCGTGGATTACAGAGGGGTCACACCCTCTAATCTTCCTGTTTTTCTACTGTCCGCGAATTTTCAGAATTTTTATACTCATCCAATTTTTGTGAAATTTATCTTGTTGGAATCCCTGTGAAATTTTACATATCATATAAAATCATAAAAATTTTCTGAGGTCGGTGGTAATACTGAAAAGTCTATAATACCCACGGGTATTATTTCTGGACTTTGACACCAGTACAATTAAAAATTCAAAACTATTATCAAACAAATTCCTAAAATCTTACAAAAATCTTTTCTGGAATCCTTGTTTGATTTTCTTCAAAGTAGTGGTGTTGTTTGACTTGTTTGGACCACTACTTAATTCTGAAAGCTAAAAATAATTCATTGGTAGTTAAATTTCTGTCTCAGGGATAATTGGTTTAGGGTTTCTTCTTTCTCTTTAGAGACTCAATTAAAAGGAAATATACAATCACACATACAACTTGTCTTTCCTTTGATTGTGAACTTTCAAACTTGTTTGAAAACTTAAAGAGAAAAACCTTAAAATTCATTTAATTAAATCACATCCTAAAAGACAAAAATATAAAAAAAAAATTGTGTGAACTTGATTTTCATTGGAGCCACTCTCCAATTCCTGCACACACACAAAAAAATCAAATAACAGGGCAACAACCCAATAAACGCCCTCCACATTCCGTGTGCACTATAGAATCCTAGACCTAATTAAAATTTGTAGCAACTTGACCCCTAAGGCTTTATCAACTTAGGCTTGCTATTTAGGTCTTAAGTTTTCTTTAGTTAGTACCAATTCTGTCATCTATATCTGGTGTTCAGGCTGAGGGGCCATGTCAAACGACCAGGCGCGGGTTTGTACAAGCACCTGGGGTTTTCCCTGGGAAACGTTTGGGCCCAAACCTCCCCTTAAGCAACTTGGCTAGATTTGTTGATAGAACGGGTATTCACTATTGACTACTTATTTCCTATATAGACCAAGTCTTAGGTTATTATTATTAGGGAGTCACAATTAAGTTAGGTCTAGTTTCTGTTTGTTTGAATTGCACACTTTCTCTCATCTCTTTCTCTTCTCCTCCCCTCCCCGTTCTTCCATTTTATGCACGGGCGACGGTCTCAAAATCCGCACTTGGAAGGACCATTTGATTTCGCCCCCCACGTAAAAAGACCACTTTTTCTGTCTTCTCCTAAAAAAATGGAAACACAACAAAATAGGTCCACTGACCCTTCCACATCTACCTCTAACCCCACCTCTAACCCTAATTCTAACCCTTCCACTCAAAACCCAACCACCTGTAACTTTCCACACTTGGAGCTCCCCAATCTTGAGTTGCCCCACACACAACATCAAGACCCCCTACCTGATCTTTTAAAATTGATGGCCAATCAGATTAATAAATTAAATTCCAATCAACAAACATTGACTAGGAACATCCAAAACCTAGCCAATCCAAGGCCAAACCCACCACCCCGTAAGCAGCCTGTTGTTCCTCTAAAAGATTTCTATGATCCGTCTTATTATGAGGAACGACCAGGGGTGGTCATACCGGAGGGGGACTTTGAGATCAAGCCTGCCGTCCTGAACCTGATTAAACACTTTCATGGCCTTCCTAGGGAAGATCCTTTCAGCCACCTTGAAGAACTAACTCTTCTTGCACAGACAACCCATTCCCGAAATGTGCAAGAAGACATATGGCTGATGCGGCTTTTTCCATTATCTCTCAAAGATAAGGCCGCTTATTGGTTCAGGACCATTGGCCGACCCATCACAACATGGCCTCAACTCAAGAGTGCCTTCCTCAAGAAATTCTTTCCCATAGGTCGTACCAATTCCTTACGAAGATCTATTACGACCTTTCACCAAAAATCTGGTGAAACTTTCCATGATTCTTGGGAAAGATTTCAAGACCTTTTAAGAAGTTGCCCGCACCACGAGATTCCTTTATGGCAGCTCGTGCAAATCTTCTATCATGGATTAGAAGATCAAATCCGACAGTTTGTCGACGCCTCGTGTGGCGGCAACTTTTTAAATAAAGATGCAGAAAGTGCCTATGACCTGTTCGAAGAAATGAGTGAAAACTCATTTAATCAAGCTTCCATGAACACATTTTGCAGAACTCAAAACCCGCAGTTCGGTGTTCATGAAATAGGCACTCAATCTATCCCTGTCACCCAAGATGATCTTCAATTGATTGCTCAAAAACTCGACCAGATGCATATTAATCAAAAGAAAATTGAGGAAAGACTAGCCACTTCAACTCAAGCTCCACACCCACATCTAACCCAACCTAACTTTCCACAAAGAGAAAATTTGCACAATCTCAACACTACCCCTGCTGATTATTCTGAGGTTGCCCATGATTCACTGGGGAACTACAACTATCCAGATCTTAACCCCACTCAAAATATTTCTGCCATCCAGGAGCCCTTTAAAAATTCTTCCAATTGGAAAAATTACCCGAACTACTCCTGGAATAATCAAGTTTCCTCCCAACCATATCATTTTAATGGGTATGGGTTGAATCCAAACTTCCATCCTGGGCCATCCCAACAAGATATCAATGCCCAGATGCTGCGAACCCTGCAGGATATGCAAACAAAAATGTCGGAAGTAACCCGCAACATCACAAATCTGAACAATCAGATTGGGGTTACTCCCACGCAAAGACCTGTAGGACATCTTCCGTCCCAACCCATACCCAACCCTAATCACCAAGGAAACCATTATATGGGCAGAAATCCACATTATCCACATCAGCCTCCTCCTAATCCACCACCTCAGCAGCCGCCCAGGTTTCTGCAATCACAGGCCCCCCCACCTCCTCTAAATAATAATCCGACTGCACATGCAGTTACTTTGAGGAGTGGGAAAACCACCACTGACCCCGAGCCTTCGCACGAACCTGGTAAGATACATGTGCAAGTTGACTCCCCACCTCCCCATCAGGAAGAAAAAGAACAACAAAAATCTCAAGACAAGATTCCTGTCCCTTTCCCACAAGCTCTCTACCCCACCACCAACAAAAAAAAGAAATCTGAGCCCACTACAGAAGAACTCATGGAGCTATTTGGGCAAGTTCATATCAATATTCCTCTCCTAGATGCCATCAAATATATACCTGCCTATGCTAAATTTTTGAAGGATATTTGTACTCCTAAAAGGCAGGCTAAAAATCTAGGACAGGTGCATCTTTCAGAGACAGTAAGCTCTGTCATACAGAGTAAGCTGCCTCCTAAGATGAAAGATCTGGGGGTGCCTTTAATTTCTGTAATTATTGATGACACTACATTTAATCGCGCCCTCCTTGATCTTGGTGCCTCTGTAAATATTATTCCCACAAGTTTATTCGAAGAATTTCAGATCGGTGAATTAAAACCCGTCGAGGTTACCCTGCAATTAGCCGACCGATCTACAATCAAACCTCGTGGGATTGTTGAGGATGTATTAGTCAAGGTCCAGAATTGTGTCTTCCCTGCAGACTTTCTGGTTCTTGACATTGAGGCACCCGAATCATTACTGGACTCCCCGATAATCCTTGGACGCCCCTTTTTGGCTACTGCAAAGGCAAATATCAATTGCCACACAGGCAAAATGGATATCAACTGTGCAGGCCAAACTATCACCTTAGATATTTTTAAATCCTCCAGGAGATTCCATGATGATAACTTCTTTGAGGACTCAGATACTGAAATTTCTAATATGGTGGAGGAGACAATGTTAATAGATACCCTTACCGACCACAGTTTTTTTGAGGACTCTGATTCAGACTCAGTGGTCGGCAAGATCTGTGATCCGGAAACTTGTCTTGACCCCAAATTTATTCCTGATACCCCCCCTAACCCACCCACTATTCACGCACCTAACTTTTCCACACTAACTTCACCCAATCCTCACCATTCCTTCCCCGACCCCTTTCTAACGGACCTACCACCAACCCTGCCTGAGTTTGGCACCCAACCTAATTTAAACCCATGGCCAGACTCAAGCTACACTTATCATTTTCCATCCAACTTTGATCCCAATATTATTTCTAATCAATTTTTTAAGGATCTAGAAGACGACACTTTTTTTGCGGGGATCCAAGTGTTCAATTATTTACATGATCATACGTCTTCCGTGCATACCTTCACGCCCGGCTGAATGGCGTAAAAGATAGCACTGGATGGGAGGTAACCCATCATTTTCTTGCTTTCCTTTTTTCTTCTTTTTCCAGGTTTTATTCATCCTAAACCTGACCGTTCTTCACTAAGGTGATTCCTTTTCCCTCCTAATGCATGAGGACATGGAATATCTTAAGCATGGGGGGGTGTTTTTAAATTTTTACGATCTATTTAGGATGTTTAAAACCTAAAAACATGCATTTTTCTTTAATTTATTTCCTGCTTGCATACCCAAAAACAAAAAAAAAATAAAAAGAAAAAAAAAAAAATATTGAAAACTTTTTGAGGAAAAATTTTGAAATCAGGACTAAGGTCGAAAAATTCACTTCTGGTACAATGGGATTTAATCTTTAACAAACTAAGGATGAGGATATGGATCTGATCATTAGAATTCCAGGGTCTATTTTAGACTAGATCAGATATCCTTCTCTAAAATTCCACCTGAACTCATGATAGTTCAGGTGACTTGATCCTATTTTGTAATATGGAAAGTATTTGACTTAGTTTTTGATTCAAAAACCTGTAGTTCTTGAGAAACTTCTTGTGTCAATTTTCACACACAAGCCAACACTTAAAAATAACTAAAAATTTGAAAAAACTCCCTTGTTTGGATTTAGTAAAAGTCTGAAGCAGATCATTGGTTTGAGTTCCCACCGTCGAGAAGAAGGAAAAAAACCTTCTTTGAGGACACGATGTCAACATGTTACCGCCTCGGTGCTGCTCTATATCTATATTTCATATCTTTAGATAGAGCATTAAAGCGCATTTCAGCAGCTCAAGTGTCTTGGACGGTGCTCTACCTATAGCGTCGGAGCAAGAGCTTGAGTTTGCTTGGAGCGCCCCTTTTCACCGCATCGTGTTTTGGGGTTGTGAGCTCCTGGGTGGTGTCATGGATAGTGCTATCCCGAAGTACTGGCGCCAGAGCCCCCTCGAGGAATGGTAACGGGAATGATGATACCGACACATCTGTTGTAAGACTAAGCTAAAAATAAGCATGGGGGAGAGAAAAAAAAAAAAAAAATAATAATAATAATAACACGTCCTTATAAAGGTTGGCTTTTCACAAGCACAGACACAAGGTTTTAAAGGAATTTGCAAGTTGCGAATCAGATTCACGAGCCAGAAAAATCCTAAAAACAAACATTTCAAGTCATCTGAATTAACAAGGGGTTAATTTGTGAATTTTCTGAGGATATATTGATCCCGTTCTATCTAATGGTTGGATCCAAAAACAAATCCTGATGTTTATCTTCAACAAATCCCGTATCTCCTGTGTTTTAATCTACCAAGGTCCCTTAATCTCTTTTTCTCCTCAAAAGTCAAAAAAAAAATTAGATTTCCCAAAAATTCCGTTTTCCAAAAAAATTAATGTTTTGCTAAGAGACTAGCAAAAGATAAGCATGGGGGTGTGATAAACGTCAGTTTATCATCATTTTTATGCTTTAAAACTAACCTAGCTCTTAGGATTTTACTCTGCAAACGGGTTTTTGGGCTACATTTAGGCATAAATTAGGATAGGCATGCATTGCATTTTTTATTGTCATTTTAATGAGTTTTTGTGAGTGTTAGGGATGTACAGATGCACAGATCCCTAAAACCCTAGCACTCAAGAAGGCAATTGGTGAAGGAGAAGCCCAGACTAGCTGGAACTCAGCCTAATCCAGCTCACCTCAGCTTGATCCAGCTCACCTCAGCTTGATCTAGCTCACCGCAGCTGGAACCTAGCTTACTTGAACTAGGGTTAGCTCATCCCAGCTCCATTCAGCTAATCTCAGCTGGATGGCAGCTCAAGAGAGTTCACCGTAGCTCACCCTAGCTCAAGTCAGCTCAGATCCAGCTCAACTTAGCTGAGTCAAGCTCACCTCAGCTCCTACTAGTTCACAGGGAGCTCTAGCTAGCTCAGCTGAGTTGACAGGAGTTCACCCCAGCTCAGATCCAGCTACATCCAGCTCCACTCAGCTCCAACCAGCTGAAGAAGAATTCATCCCAGCTCAGGAAGCTCAAGTCCAGCTCACAGGGACTCAGCTTAGCTCAACTCAGTTGAGCTAAGCTACCTTAGCTGCCTCAACCAGCTTGATTCTCCCCGGGAGCACCAGACCCAGCTCACCTTAGCTCATTTTGGTAGAAGCTAGCTCACTTTAGCTTGGCTTAGCAACTAGCAAAGAACTAGCAAGCTAAGCCAGCTAGAGTAGCCCCATGCCAGCCTCTTCAGCAGCAGCCAGCTCCAGCTCCAGCTCCAGACTTCTTCTCCTCAGCTCCCTCCTCCAAACCCTAGCTCCAACACCTTCTCCTCTGCTCCTCCATTAACTAAGCTAGCTTAGCTTAGCTTAGCTATGCTCCAACTTCCTTGGCTTATACCACCCCAAAAACCCACCTACCAACTCCACCCAACTAGCTCCACCTAAGCTCCACATAAGCTAACCTACTTGGCACCAACCTAACCTACCCACCACCTCCAAAAGACACCTAAAAGTGGTGCCAAAAACTACCCATAACCACCCCTTAATGGCGCCACTTTTCCCTCCAAAATCTCCCCTCATCTCCACCACACAATCTCCCTTGAACCCATCTCCACCATCCACCTAACCCCCCTTCTAGAAGACCCCATGTTGGCGCCAACATGGTGGTGTCTCTCCACCACTAAAAGACACCAACACCACCATAACCACCCCCTTTAACACCCCTTGGGTTGGCGCCAACTCACCCTAGCCATAGGATCACCAACCACCCTCATCCTTCCATCCTAGCCCTCCATTTCAAGGGGCACCTTAACCCCCCATCCTATTCTATAAAAAGCCACCACCTACCACCATTTTGGAGCATCCTCCCTTAGTATATTTTCTACCTAAACCACCTATACCTACGGCCAAGAAGAAGGAGTAGAGAAGGAGATTAAAGGGGCACATCACCAGCCCTTTTGGTGCCTTCTTCTCCCCACTCTCTTCAACTTGAGCCACGCCAAGGAGGAGGACTCTCCCACTTCAAGGAGGACGGCCAGGCAAAGGAGAAAAGCTTAGGGTGGACGTCCACCCTTGGAGAGAAACTTAGGGCACGCCCCCTTAGGGCTTGCCTTGGAGGTCATCACCTTGGCGGACTACTGCAAGGAAGGAGTTGAAGGATTCTTTTCAAGCTTGGGAGCCACCAACCTTGGAGCAAGAAGCCCTCTTCTTCACCATCTAATTAGAGGATTTGTGTTTTCTTTCTTTATTTCAATTTTCTAGCAGTAGAAGCATTCCTCTACTAGGCATTTTTGTTAAACACTTTTTCAATTATCTAGTTGCCTTCTTTGCATTTCTTGTTTGCATTTCTATTTGCTTATTTTCAGCATTCTTCACTTCCTCTCCCTAATTATTCTAGGCCTCCACTTGCTTAGAGTGAGCTTAGGGAGAGGCTCTACTTGCCACTTTAGAGTAGTTTACTTAATTGGAAGTGTAAACACTTTTCCCGCCATAATTTCGCATGTTGCCTTAGTTCAAAAATAAAGAAAAATGGTATATTGAAAATTACCAAAAAGAAAGTTGAGATATATTCCAAGCAAGAGAATCAATTTTGCAACCATATTGCCTCCTTGGACGACCCTAGATACTCCCCTATCTAGGAATATAAATTTAAGAGCGAAAGCGGATTTACGCGTTACAACGACGTATTTTAACAAACCGCGTATTTTCGCTGTCAGCGGCAGCAGTGAAGGTGTGATTTTAGGCCATCTGATCTCGCGATTGGACAGCTGAGACTTCGCGGACGTGCGTAGGCGTTACGCACGCGGGCAGCCGAGCGGGCACGCGTGGGCACAGCGGCGACGGCCACGTCGGGGCTTTAGTGACGGATTTATCCGTCACTAAAGACCCCTTATTTATTATTTTGAAGATGTAATGTCTATTTTGCCCCCACTCCTTGCAACTATAAAAGGAGACCCCCTCCATACGAAATTTTCATCCCTTCTTTCTCCTCTCTACCCCTCGAAAGCTCAAGAGAACCTTGTCCCACACCCGGGATGCTTCTCGTGAGATAAAGTCCAATTTTTGTTTCCCTTTGGAAGTGGATCCCGCGACGACGACGGCGTGCTGCTTCGTTCCCGTTCTTCTGCTTCATCCCCCTTCATCCTGCTTCGTTCTCCTTCGTCCAGGCGATCGTCGAGGAGGATAACATTTCTCTCCCCATTCTTATTTATAGCTTTTCTAGTGTAGAATTTTCTGCTTTATAGTGTAATTGATTTTTCGCATTCTAGTGTAACTTTTATAAACTATTTAAATATTAAATGCATGTTCTCTTTCTCTCTCTCTCTCTCATAGTTTGATAACCCCATTGTAATTATAACGCCTTGCTTAAAGAAAATCTTAAAAAAATATATAATTGTGAAAATAAATCAACGTAGCCTCCCTGTGTTTGACCCGGAATTATTTTCGGTATAAATTTTATTTGTTGAACACGAATTCTTCGCTTTCGAACTACAACGACAGCTTTTCCAAAACCAATCTCGTTAGCGTAGGTTCGTAGCACTGAACAGCCGAGCCACACAACCGGGAGCGGATGGTGCTGTGAGTGCAGGCGGCTTGTGGCTGGTGCGCGCGGGCTGGCACACACGAGGAAGGGTTGCGTCGGTCGGTTGAGGGCGCGGAGAAGTTCATGACAGAGTGAGCGGAGAAGGAGGCAAGGGTGCCTGCAGGCACGCGAGTTGGCCTGCGTGCGGGCGTGTGGTGGCCTGCGCGCTTGCTGCCGCCTTGGTGCTACTGCTGTGCTGCTGCTACCGCGGAGCTTCAGACCTTGAAGCCTGCGGCAATGGCAGAAGTGCTGGAAATGAAGAAGTCAGGGAAGAGAAGACCACCAAGCTGCTGGCGTGCGCAGTGGAGTTGCTGCTACTGTGCGGAGCTTGAGAGCTTCAATGCTTGAAGCTCTCGCTTCAATGGCTGCAATGGCTTGAACTTGAAATAGGGAAAGAAGGCCACCACGCCCACTGGCTCTTTGAAGAGCTAGGCGGTGGTGGTCTCACTGTGGTGGGTGTGCACCACAGTGATGACTCCTGCCCACAGAGTGGCTTCTCTGAGGAGGAGGTCCTGCGTATGGAGGGAGTGGGAGGAGATGGCCTGGAGAAGAAGAGAAGCTGCTGTTGGGATTTTTTTTTTTTGGCTGGGGACCAGGATGCCTTGCAAAGGAGGAGCCGTGGCTATTTTATAGTGGAAGAAGTCATGCACAGCCATGCCCTAGCTGTTCATGGCTTGTGCATGGCTTACGGTAGGGAGACGTGGCTGTAGGGCTGGCAGGCAGAGGGGGAGCAGGACATGGAGCGAAGAAGAAGAGGATGTTCCATGCAGCCACGGGGAAGATTTCAAAATCAAGTGAAATAAAAAAATAAAAAGATGGTGAATTTTGCAAAGATGCACTTGAGGAAAAATGTTAATTGCAAGGGCATTTAGTTCACTCTCCTCCCATCTCAATTAAATGCATGCGTGCGTGTATTTTTACAAATGCGACTATGGAACCCTAATATGCACTGGTAACACTAGGAAATAACACAAGACAACACAATTGCAGGTGTATTTTTGTGGTGCAATCAGTCAACCTCGGTCTTTCGCCCTTCAAATCGAAGAGCTTAAACTCCCCTGAGTATCAAATTGACACTTCAATCTTGTAGAACATCTTAAGAGCTTTCCAGCAAGTTTTTATTTGCTTGGAATGGAGCTCTGAGCTGGCCGGAATTGACATTTGAAGTCTGGACTGGGAGGGGGAAACGTAGTCCCACCTCGGTAGGACTAGAGTGGCCGCATGGGTATAAAACTTATTTGTGATAAGGGCTTCTCAGTCGATAGCACACGGCATAAGGAAACGAACTAAGCATTGGGTGTGTGTGTGGGCATGTGCAGTGCCCATGCCCGGGTGTGTGTGTGCCTGTGGGCATGCAAGTGTGGGCCCGTGAGGGCATGTGAATAGGCCTGGGAGGCCGTGAGCCGAATGGGCCTTGAGACTATGCGAACCAGAAATAAACTGAAACTAAATAAACCAGGGTTGGACCTAGTAGGGTCTAGTCCCACCCTGAGAGGGGTGCTGTGTGTCTCCGACCGGTCCAAGCTTGCAAGAAAAAAACACCTAATTTTTCATTCAAAGAATTAGATCGGTTTGGTTTAGAAGGTCTGTAAGGGTTAAGAAGGAAAGGATGCTAAGGTTCAGAAGAGGAGAAGAAGCAAAGGAAAGGAAGAGAAGGAGAGGAAAGAGAGAGCTCGTAGAGATAAAGGAAGGTTGAACAGGCAAGTGCTAAAGAGACAAGGCAGAGTAAGGAAAAAAAGAAAGAAAGAAAAGAAGACATGTAAAAGGAGTTCGAGAAAGATTAAGGAAAAGATTAAGAGGAAGATTAAGAAATAAGTAAAAAGAAAAGAGAAAGAAAGAGAAAAAGGTAAAAGAAGAAGAGAAAGAAAGAGGCTAAAGACAAAGGAGAAGTTCATGGTTTAATTTCTTGCATTTTTCATTCCTTTTGAGCATAAAGTTGTAATAAGGCATATTTCCATTAGAAATAGATTTTCTTGCCTTAATCTCTTGTAAATATATGGAAATAAAAAGAAATAAACATATTTACTTGCTTGTTCAAGAAAATCATTTGTGTAAATGCATTTTCTTATGGAAGTTTGCATATTCTTTTAATTTCAAATCATTAAGCAAAATTCATGTTCTTAAAATAAATTTAAATGTACTTTCCATGATATTTAATGGTGAATTTTAATTAAGTTATACCTCCCAGTGAACGACCTGGACTCAACCAGTTAAAAGAAATAAAATCTAAAATGTTACGTTAACTTGACCCTATAAAAATTAATTGACACAGATTCAAGTTGACCTAAATTACTTTTCTTCTGCACATAATTAAGCAGAATTAACATAATTAACTGTGTTGAGAAAGATGACCATCAGGGACTTGGTAACCTAAGCACCCCTAAGATATCAAAATCACGCAAACGCATTTAAATTATTCTGAAAAAGTCACCTTGATTAGGAGCGGCTGATCAACACAAGTTGATTTGGATGAGTTCCCGGCACGAAGAAGCGGGAAATTCCTCTCGATGATGAGCAATAACATATTGTCTCCTCGGTGCTTGTCTCCTAGGATATCTAAATATCCTCTCGGGGACATGTAAGCATCCTATGCTGGTTCAGATTCCATGGGCGGCATTATGTAGAAATGTCGATTGCTAGAATCTAGATTTAGCTACAAAACGCCATGGGCGGGATTATCTCAAAATCTCAAAAGCCAAGGTTCTAGGGGTTGCCATGGGTGATGCTATCTTGAAGCATCGATTGCCAGAGACCCTACGTGGATTTATCGTAGGGACCAGGAATCTGATATTGACCGTGTTGTAAAGCTAATCCGAAGCTAGAAATAAAAAGAAAAGAGAGAGAAAACTCTCCAAAAATAAAGAAAAATTCCTTTATCTCTCTCTAACAAAAATGCGCTGCAAACTGAACCTGGGCTAAAACATGTTACAAGCATGGGTGCTTTAACCGCGGAGTTCAACGAACCTTAAGTTAGTTCTTGTGGGACTTAGAAACCTTCGCGACAGATTGAGGCTAGAGCTAGTCAGGTCTGAATCTTGGTTGGTACTTAAGTACCTCTAGGCCTACTATTAGCATTCTAACCTAATCTACAAAAGGAAGCACACAACAAGTTTTTAAGCATTAAAATGTCTTATGGTCTAGAATCAAAGTTAATACCTTGAAATTTTGCTAAGGGACTAGCAAAAGCTACGCATGGGGGTATGATGGCAACACCATCATGAGCCACAACTAGCTCATTTCAACCCAATTAAGTTAGTAAATGCTCCTACATAACCGCTAGAGAGTCACAAGTCATTGCATAATCATTCTAGAAGAAAAATAAGAAACGAGGGTTAAAACTACAATTTTACCAGCTCATCATGAATGCAGTACAGCCATGGGTTTTCTTAGGGGTTTAATGAAGGTCAATTGGTCTTAAAAAGATAACAAGTGGGATAAGATAGGCAAAAAAGGGTTTGCACATGTTCTGAGAATTAAATGACTTTTGAAACCCTAAAACAGATACGCTTAATTAACTGAGGTTCTGATCAAGATAAAATTCACCTAAACCCTCTAAAATTCATAGAAAAATACTCTATAGGGTTTAGAATCATCAATTTGACCATCAGAACATGTTTTGACCCAAAATAGAATCACAGACAAATATTTGCCCTAATTTGGGTTTTTTTTTTTTTTTGAAATAAAAAGGAGAGCTATCGTCCTGCGATAGCAGTCTGGAACAATATATTATGTGCAAAGAAAGGGAGATTACAAAAAGGATCCCCAAGAGTGTATGAGGGACCAACACTCTAACAATACTCTCACAACATACCAGCCTCTCCTAAAAAATTCTCTCATTCCTTGCCTTCCATACACACCAACAAGTAGCAGCCATGTAGACAAGTGGCTTCCCTCTCACTTCAAACCCATGCCAAATAGAATCCTACTCTAGTAATGGCTTCTGACAAATCTTTCTCCAGATGACATCAATGATAAGGCAAGAAGAGAAGAGGTGATTTACATTATCAGTGCTCATCTCACATAAAAAACACACATGATGATCAGTACCCAATCTTCTGTGGCCTAGATCACTTGTGATTAACCCATCTCTCCTGCACAGCCAAAGGAAAATTTATACCTTGAGAGGAATTTTTAACAACCATATCTTCTTGTCAATGGAATCATGCCTCCATCCCTCTTCAAAATTCAACATTCAGTTATAGCCAGATTGGACACTATAAATCCCCTCCCACAGATATCTATCCTCCATTATAGGCCTAGGTCTGAAACTTTCAATGTCTGATATTAGCCTTTTCTTTTCTTCCCATAACTGGATAGCTCTTCTGCTGGACTCCACACCATCCAGATTCCAACTGCTACTGCTGCAGGACCAAACCTTGCTGACCGTAACATCCTTGTCAGCTGCTGCAGCAAAAGCTCTCGGATAGAGCTCCTTCAAGACACCCATTTTAGACCATCCCTCCTTCCAGAAACTGAAAGACCTGCCATCTCCAAGTGACGGTTCCAGCAGATGGAGGTGAGCAGCCAAATCCTTATTTACAGATTTCCAGAAAGGTGATGGACAGTTGGGCTGAAGTCTGGATATCATGCTGTTGGAAGCTCCATATCTATCTCTAATCAAAGCAGACCATGGTTTCAAATCACCTTGCAGCAGCATAACAGCCCATTTGAGCAGCAAGGCATCATTAAAATGCTGTAAGGATTTGATCCCAAGCCCACCCATCTCCTTAGGATAGCAGATTTGATCCCACTTGATAGGATGCAAGAAACTGCCCTTATGTCTAGCTCCCTTCCAAAAAAATCTCTTCCTCATCACATCTAATCTTTTCCAAATGGATCTTGGAGCTTTGAAAATGGAAAAGTAGAAGACAAGGATGGAGGTGATCACCGAGTTGAGCAAGATAAGTCTTCCACCTCTGGACAAGAACCTGTTATGCCATCAAGTTTCATAGAAATCGTTTCAAAAATGCAGTTCCAATCACCTTTCTTCAACCTGGAAAACCTCAAGGGCAGCCCAAGATATCTGATAGGAAGACTCATGCGGGGAGTCATCAGGATGGCTGCTAAGGCTTCTTGCTCCTCCTCAGATAAACCAAAGCAAACCAAACCAGACTTGTCTCTATTTAACCTCAATCCAGAAAGCTCACCAAAGATATTAAACAAATGATGCAGGGCCAACGCTCCATCCATGGATCCTTCAACAAAAAAAATAGTATCATCTGCATATTGAAGAATGGGAGCCAGACTGTTCCTACAAGATAGTGAATATCCACTGACAAGACCCGCTTTAGAAAGCATACAAGCAAACCAAGCTAAACTATCAACTGCCAAATTAAAGATCAAAGGGGCCAGGGGACATCCTTGCCTAATGCCACATTGAGGTTGGATCCATGCACCACAGGGTTTCCCATTTATTAGAGGGGTAAAGGAGGCAGTGGTAGTACATCTCTTAACCCAACCTATCCAAGTAGAGGGAAAGCCCCTTCTTTTAAGCACATCCCATAGATAAGGCCAACTGATTGAATCATAAGCCTTACGAAAGTCAACCTTCCACAGGAAGGCCTTGCATGTTCTCTTATGCCAGCCACAAACCATCTCTTAGGCCAAGATAAAAGATTCTTGTAGGGATCTACCTGGGAGGAATGCAAACTGAGCAAGATGGGCAAGATCTTGCAATACAGGCCTCAACCTATTAGCCAGGACCTTGCCAACCACCAAATACAAGGAGTTAGAAAGGGCAATGGGTCTAAATTCCTGGAAGGATTCAGCACCCGGGGTTTTTGGCAGAAGAAACAGATAAGATCTATTAATTCTTTCAAAGCCAAAATTGCCACTTTGGAATTCTGTAATCACTTCCATAACCTCAGAACCCACAACGTCCCACAGTTCTTTGTAAAAGAAAACTTGGATTCCATCAGGACCAGGCGATCCTTCGCAGTTGAGATCTTTAATAGCCTTCAGGACTTTAGCTTTAGATATGGGCTCAATCAGGCTGGACCCCTGAGAATCATTAATCATGGGCAGATCATTTGCTATCATTCTCCAGTTGCCCCTACCTGTAGCTCTTTAAGATTCCTTGAAGTATCTGACGGCCTTAGCTCTGATATCAGATAAAGAGGTAATTCTCTGCCCCTCTATAACCATTGAAGAGATCAGATTTGTTCTCCTCCTAGAGCTAGCAACCAGATGAAAGAATTTGGTGTTTGCATCCCCGTCACTTAGCCATAGCTACCTAGTACGCTCCCTATAATCCATCTCCAATTTCAGGTCTTCTTCAATAACCACCCCCTGCCATCTTCTTCTACCAGCAAGATCCAGTTCAGATAGATGATCCACAGCTTCCTTGGTATCCAGTTCTTGAATTTCAGCAAGGCCTCATGATGCTTGTGATGTCTAAGAACTGAGACAATATCTCCATACTCCTTCAGCATACCATTCAAAGCCATAAACTTAGAAGCCAGTCTGGAGGTGGCCATGCCTTCACCCTACTGTGACCTCCACCAGCTAGCAAACATGTCTCTGAACCCTATTTCCCTCAGCCAAGATCTCCTAAATTTAAAGTAGGATCCAGTCACCACCTGCTCACCATTCTCCCACACCAAGAGTGTATGGTCAGAAAATGGACATTCAAGACCACACACAAATGACATCTGGAAGAGATCCAACAACTTAGCATTACCAAAAAATCTAGCAATCTTGGACATGAGCCCATTACCATTCCTCCAAGTGAATTCAGCCCCTGATGAGGGAAATTCGCACATCCCCAATGCCTAGACCACCAATTGAAATCCCTAATTTGGGTTTTTACATAAATTATCTAGTCAAACATGGTCAAAACCAAAATCCAACTTCACCAATAGATTCCTTAGGTCTAAGTTAGGTTTGTACCAAAATTTAGACCCAGGATGAGTTTGTCATGACCTAGTTTGCAAATTCGTTTAGTCTAATTTTAATTCTGCCCTTAACTTTCAAAAATCTTTCAAAAAGGCCCCTAACTTTATCGTCATTCTCACAAATTGGCCCCTACCACCATTAAACCTATTCCTACTTGCTCCGGTGACACTAAAAAGGAATGAACTCCCTAATTTCTTGACGAATCCCTTTTAAATTTGAAAGGGAAGTTTGTCAAGAAATTCCCTTCCTTTTGGACCCAATCCTAAGCCCTGAAACCTATCCAATCTCTCATGCAAATGCATGAGAGATTTTGGTATTAAGAAACTTCCAACTCTGATGACCTTCCAAGCTTGAAAGCTTGGCTTCCAATCTCTAATCAACCCCCTGACACCTATATAATGACCCCTTAGGCCTGCCTGATCGCCCAAGCTTGAATTTGACCTGAGAGTCCCTTAAATTTCTCTCCCCTCCTTCGATCGATTTGCTGTTCAAGCTCTAGCGACTCTCCCTACCTTCCCTCCTCATCTGGCCATAATACCGGTGGTAGACTCTTCCTCATTTTCCTTCACATTGCGTAGCACTCGCCAACGCTCCTACCCCCCTCCATCCTCGCCATCGTCCATCTCTCTGAGCAGCTTCATCGCCGGCGTCAGCCACACCTCAACCGACGCCAACTCCACTCTCTTTCGTCTGCCTCCCCTTTTAAACAACTCCTCGACTTCCTCTTTTTGTTTCCAGCCATCTGCCACTTTGTTTCGACCGCCGACTCGCCTCACCGTCTTCCATCTTCCACCTCACTAGCGTACCTCTAGTGAGCTCGCACGGCCACTACACTCCATCAATCCGGCTGTGGTTCATCTCAACACCTCTGTCGTGTTCCAGAGAGCAAAAGCCCTCTAGTCTTCGAGGCTATTGGCCTCCCCATTTCTCCACCGAACACTACACTGTCACACCTCACCTTTCGTCACCCTCCCGCCACATCACGCACTCTCACAACTCACGAACACCACCGTTCAATTCCCCACCTCACAGCAAAGCTTATGAACTGTTTTAACTGGGGCTCTTAGCCCATTTTCTTGCTTTCAGGTTGCCATGTCTTGACTGCCATTGATGAAGCTTCGATCGAAGCTTGAAGGTTTCATCATGTCTGCAGGTTCCAGGCGTCGACTCCAGGGAGAGCGGATTTCCTCTAGGTGTATCCTTGCATGGCCAATTGGAGATTTTGACCAAGTCCTCTAGACCAATTCGATGAAGGAAGCTGCTGCTGCTGCTGCGTGAAGGATGGATGGTGGGATAGTCCTACCTCAGAAGTGTCAAAGGACCTGAGCATGCATAAATTGAATTTGTGCTTTAGGCTTGTCTCCTTAGCACACATAGGGGGTAATGTCCCCGTACTCCCCCCTCATGTGCCTCGTCCGCGACATCTCCCACGCGGACCTGGTGCACCTGATAACCCGCCTAAGCCCTGCACTCCTCGGCTGCGACCCACTCCCACTGCCCTGGTCTCGAGTACACTCTAGGTCCAATTACCCATATACCCAGTACTGTGGAAGGCTCTGGGAGAGCATGACCCAGAGAGAGAAAGATAGATTGCGCGGGGTGGGGGAGGGTTTTGCTTTAGAGAGTGTTGGCTGACACTTAACCAAATTCGAGAAACCTCCCCCCTCTTTGTGTGAAGGAGAATAGAGAAAGGAAGAAGGAAAGAAGGAAAGAAGACGGACCATAGCTGAAGAAGAGAGACAAGAAAGAGAAGAGCAAAAGAAGAAGACGAGACTGAGTAGAAGAAGAGAAGAGGGAGCAGCAGCAGAGAAAGAAAAAGAGGCTGAGAAGAGAGAAAGAAGTCTATGCACTGTAGCATCAGACATTTAAGCCATCTGATTTACCATTCAGCCATTTGTTATTGCTAAGCTTTATTTTATTGATACTGTTGAGAAATTTACTGTTATTGTGAGGGGTATTTGGTGATTCAAATCACCATTTTACCTCATTCTTTTTGCACTATTGACATCTGTTTTCACTTCTATATCATTATTGTTTGGAGTTTTATTACAAATTCCTTATATTTCATTTAAATTGCAATTATTGAGATTTAAATTCCATATTGCTTCCTGTGTTCGACCTTGGAACTTTTTCTAGTAATAAAATTTATTTATTTAAGCACTACTTTGGCTATACTACAACATGACAATCTTAAATACCTATTTAGAGTGAAGGACAACAGCTGAGCTACTTCCACTACTTCAACCATGGCTGTTTCTTCCTCAACCATGTCTGTCTCCACTATAGCCGGATCCACCAATTCCTCCTCCCCAAGGTGGTGGTCTTTATGTTTCGTGGTCGCCGGTGCCACTACAGGAGACATCCTGCCCGTTAGATGTACATCATTCTCCACATTAGTAACCTTCACATAGGATGTCTTATGTTGACCCTTCTCGCCAACTGCAACATCCATAGTAAAGCTTAAGATCAACAGCCATGAGCTTCCCCTACATCGGAGAATTAGCCTCTCTGGGAAAGACCCTACCTTGAAGACATCCACCAAAACATTTAGAACCCTTCCATCTCCCTCAATTAAACCTACCTCAAGATCCTTAGCCAACCTAGCAAATCCTGATATCATGGCCACCACCACCTCTCTTGATCTTAGATGAAGTGGCAAACCTCTGATCTCCAACCTCCCCGATCTAGAGCCTATCCTCTGGGGTGGTCTCTCAGGTCGAGATCCATCGAAAGGAGAGACTAATCTCCAAATCACCAACAAGCCATCAAAAGAACTTGATTGAAAGCGCAGACGTCCCACGTCCATCATCCCCAAACCAAAAAGCACAAAGCGCATGGGGGTGAGTAGCGCAATCTTCTAACCATCAGTCGACAGGGATAAAGAACTTACCAACTGCTGGAACTTTTCCGATGTGGGGTTACTGACCATCACTTCTCCAATCAGCACCCTTCTCATCACCAATTTGGCCATTTTGGTAACCTCTGTCATAGGGATTTCAACACCAACAGTATGCCCTCCAAAGTTAGGAGGAAGCGGTGGTGTCGGCAGTTGCGCTTTCATGTTCAACACTCAAGGGCGCATAGTGGTCTCTCCTTTATTCTACCCTATAAAGGCCATGCAGGATTTTAGCTTATGACCATGCCCCTCACAAGAGAGACATACCAGAGGGTGGTGACACACTGCCACCATGTGTCCTCGCCATTAGCATCTGAAGCAGACAATCTCCCTACTGCCCCCATGATCGACCCATGTTCGCCCTTCCCATACCAGCCTCCCTTCTACCATCCTCCATGAATCCTCTTCTTTCTCTCCTTCTCCAAGCCCTGGATCTTGACTTTGTCCATCTCGCAGCATCACGGCTTCTCCCTTTTGTCGCCTTAGAATCGCCTTCCATCCCTCCTTCACCTCAATCAATTTACTTTCTTATATTCTGCACTTCTTTGCATTTCTCCACCAACCAACTTAATTAATCGATTAAATCATCTCATTTTAGGAAGTCCATAAGTACACCTTTGATCGATCATTTAGGTTAATTAATCGACCAATCATTGAATGATCAGATAACTAGTTTGACTGACCAAAACTCATTTTGAGTAACCAAACTACCTTAATTGATTGACCAATTTGATTTCCTTTTCTGGTCGATTTGCTAGTATAAACAGAGGACATATGTAGCCTTCTCAAAACACACTCTCAAGGATAAATCCATCTAAAAGAAAGAGTTTTCATGCTTCCCTTTAGGTGCTGCACTTCTGCTTTCATGACTTTCAAAGCATGATGATTCAAACCTCTACTGAAATTTGGTTTGACTTTCCTTAGGTTTACATTATTCTTATATTACTTGTTGCTTTTGGTTACGGATCCTAAGCTATTTGGGGAAATCCATTATTGGTGTGCTTCTCTTCAGGTTGTTCGGAGAAGGGATCACTGTAGGAGGTTGTGCCACCCTCATTTCAAGTGGTGCATTAGTGGATTAACTAGCCTCGACTAGTTACGAAAATCCTAAGCTGAGAGGCATTGGTAGTGGTTTTCACCTGGGAAGGGTTTCCACTATAAATCAAGGTGTCTTCTGTGCATTAATTTTTGTGGTTTGATTTGTCTTTGCAACTACGATATTTAAGTTTACAAAAGTCGATACTATTCACCCCTCCCCTTTAGTATCCATTAAGATATGTAGGAACCCACATACGGATCTTCCTTGACATAGTACTTGGCATCGGAAATCAGCTTGTCCCACCGGGAGGTCACCCAATCAGGCAGAACTTTCCCCGTAACCAAGTAATTCACAATATCGGCAAATCGGTGAAGTCCATTAATGGCTAAGAGATACTCATTCAGAAAATGCTTAGTGATAGGTACAGATGGGTTAATGATCGAAGAAAGAAGGCTCGACAAATGGTCAACTACCACATTGTCCTTTCCCATCATGTTGTGAATTTAAGGATTGAATTCTTGCAATAGCAAGATCCAGTGGATTAATCTAGGTTTCACATCCCTCTTCGGAAGCAAGTGCCTCACTGTAGTGTGATTGGAGTAAATGATGACATGGGAGCCTAGGAGGTACGATCTGAATTTCTCCAGACCAAATATTATATCTAGCAGCTCTTTCTCCGTAATCGTGCAATTATGTTGAGCTTTGTCTAGTGCCTTGCTAGCGTAGTATATAACCACCAGTTTCCCATCAGTTTTCTATCCCAGCACTGCTCCTATTGCGTAGTCGCACGCATCATACATGATCTCGAAGGGTTGAGACTAATCAGGGGATTACAGGATTAGAGCTTAGGTAACTCGATCATGCAGGGTTTTGAATGTGCGAATACACTCGTCATCTCAAAAGGCATGTCTCTCGAGAGAAGATTTGTTAAGGGGCATGCCATCTTTGAAAAATCAGATATGAATCATCCATAGAATTCGCCGTATCACAAAAATGATCGGATGTCATTGATTTAGGAAGGCACTGGTAATTTGCAAATTAAATTCAGCTTAGCTCGGTCAACTAGGATACCTCTCTCAAATACGAGGTGTCCAAGCATAATTCCCTCAGGAACCATAAAGTGGTTCTTTTCCCTAGAGAGAACCAAGTTCACTTCAATGCATCTTTGGAGTATCTGGACCAAGTATAGGAGGTAATCATCGAAAGATTCACCAAAAAGCAAGAATTTGTCTATGAAGACTGAAAGGTATTTACCTACCATATCAGAGAATTTGGCTAGCATGCACCACTAAAAGGTGGTAGGTGAGTTGCAAAGCCTAAATGGCATCCTACGGAACACGTACATATCGTAGGGACAGATAAAGGTGGTCTTTTCCTGATCTTCAAGATGGATTGCCACTTGTCTATATCTAGAGTACCCATCCAGGAAACAGAAAAATTGATTTCCTACAAGTATCTCGAGCATCTAATCAATGAACAGGAGTGGGAAATGGTATTTATTCATGGAGGCATTCAGTTTCATATAGTCTATGCAAACTCTACATGAGTTTGCAAGTCGAGTGGTGATGGTTTCTCCATATTAAGTTGTAATCACGATGAGCCCTGCCTTTTTAGGCACAACTTGGATGGGACTCACCCAGTGGCAATCAAAGATCAGGTAAATGATTCCTGCGATGAGCCACTTGATAATCTCCTTTTTCACGACCTCTTGTAGATTCGGGTTCAGTCTTCTCTGCATTTCTTGAGAAGGTCGTGAGCCCTCTTCGATATAGATAAGGTGGGTGTAATACGAGGGACTTGTTTCAGTTTGGTCATTTAGAGTCCATCCAATGCCACTTCAATGTTGCAAAAGAATGAAAATAAGCTTTGTTTCCTGATTGAGAGTGAGTCGAGAGTTGATAATCACAGGAAATGTTTGATTCGAACCCAAAAAGATGTATTTTAGATGATCCGGGAGAGGCTTTAATTCAAGCACTAGGTTATTAACAGTGGGTGGTGGTTCGGAATGGGCCTCAAAAGACAAGATGGAAGTTAAGGATAGATCTAGATCAGCTTTGAGGTTCTCGATCTGTAGATCTTCTTGTGGTTGAGGCTCTAGGAGAATCAAGTTTTCCCCTATAATCGGGTCCTCAACCAAGGAACTAATGTCACAAACTTCCTCGATTGCCCCATAATTTATTCCTTTCTAGGCCTTAAAGATGTCGATCCTTAATGTCTTATTCCTTAATTTGAACTTGATCTGGCCCACTTCGCAATTGATGTTCGTTGTAGGTGTGAGGAATGGTCTCCCCAAGCTAGTCGGTGTGTCTCTCAGATTTTCAGGAGTATCCATGTCTAGTACAATGAAATCCACTAGGAAGTAGAAATCTTGTATCCTAACTAGAACATCTTCGAGAACCCCACTTGGTCACTTTATTGATCTGTCAACTAGCTGTAACGTCACCTCAGTCAATTTGTGCTTGGTTTCCTCAAAGTGATCTAGTATGTGGGGATCAGATTTTCGGAGGCTCCTAACTTCAATAAAGCTCAATCAAACTTTAGGTTGCCTATTGATGAGAACCTCATCATGAACCCTAACTAGCTTACTTTGATCTAATAAAATGAACAAAAGCTCCTACATAACCTAAAGGAAGGCCTAATTCAGGGGATTATTGATTTAAAAGGAGAACATGAAACAAGGGGTAAAACTGTAATTTTACCATTGCAGTGCATCAATGGGATTTCTAAGGGTCTAGACATAGGTCAATTAGACTTAATAAGAGAAAAAGTGGGATGGTTCAGTCAGATAAGGGTTATTGTAAAATTTAAGAATTAAATGACATTCTGTAACCCTAAAATAAACCCACTTAATTTCACAAGGTTCTAGGCAAGATAAAAATCAACCAAGCCCTTTAAAATTCATGTAAAAATATCCCCTAGGGCTTAAAACCTTCAATTTGGCCTTTGAAACCTGTTTTGACCTAGATTGGGGACAAAGCCCAATATTTGACCTAATTTGGGTTTTTATGCAAAATATCTATTCAAACGAGGTCAAATCTACAATACAACTTCACCATTGGATTCCTTAAGTCCAAATTAGGTTTGTACCAAAATTTAGACCTAAGGGAAGGTCATCTTGAACTACTTTGCAAATTGGTCCACCCAATTACATTCTAGCCCTTAACTTTTGAAAACCCTTGCAAATCCCCCCTCAACTTCTTCGTCACTTTCTTCATTTTGGTCCCTCTACCATCGCAGTAGAGACCCATACTTCTGGTGAATTTGCGCGGAGGTTTTCTCCTCGATTTCATGGGGAGTTGCTCCCAGATTTGAAAGGGGAGCTCCCTGCGAAGCCCCCTACTGCACAGGTAGCTCCCCATGCCCTGAAACGCCCCATACCTCTCGTGCGAACGCCTGAGAGGTATGGGTCTCCTTTGGCCATACCTCCAATGTGGTCTTCCTGCCATTTCCTCGCAACTCTTCCCTCTGCCCATGGCTATTTAAGGAAGCCCAGACCCCTCCGCTTCCTTCAAACCTATTTTGGCTGAGAAATTCCCCCCAAATTCGTCTCCTCCTCGTCCGACCATCCACCTGCCGGCTCTGGCGACTCTCCTTCCCTTGTTTCGTCACTCTGCCACCATACCAATGGCGGAGTCCTCTCCGCCGTGTTCCTCCACGCCACGTCGTACTAGCGCACGCCCTTTCGACCCTCTTCCTCATTGCCACTTCTTCACCACAGGGTCTTCATCTCTGGCGAGAGCAAGCACCCCCCACTCACCCTCCGCCTCCCCACTTCACTCTAAACACCCTAGATAAGTACCTTTTCCTCTACCCTTTATTTCCCCCTTGTCAATTTTTATTTTCGACCCCTCGACAGTCGCCAATCACCTCCATCTCCCTCATCTCTGGCAGACCACCGGCGAGGTGAATCCATCGTTCCAACCATCCACATGCCTTGCCACCCACCTCAGAAGCTTTGCCATCTTCCACTGATCATTTTCCCCCTCTCCATCGACCACCACACTCTCCACACACTGTCCCAAAACACACCCACCTACACAACCACAGTAAGCCATAGGCACGCTCACACATGCACTCCCACGCCACGTCGACCACTGGGCCACCTTCGCTGTGTCATGGCGAAGCTTTCTATCTAATCTGATGAGGCCGTGAGGCCATTTTACTTAAGAGCAGGTTCTGACCTCTGCCGCCATTGGAGCTAAGCAAGGAGCTTGCATGGGAAGCTCCTCTAAGTCTCTCCGCTCTAGGTGAAGTGCCCCAGGTCGCGCAGAAGCCCTTCGCGCACAACCCCAGCCAAGCGATTGGCACTGAAGCCCCTTGCATCTACTGTAATCGAGTGGAACATCTGCTGTTGACGCACGTAAGAAGAAGGTGAGATATTTAGTCCCACCTCGGAAGCTGACGAGAGGGAGGGGCCACTTAAATTGAATTTGTGAATTAGCCTTACCGCCTCAGATCCACAGGATAAGGTCCCACTCACCCGACCTGGTCTCGTCCGTGACCCACACCTCCGTGGACCTGGCCTAAACCGACTACCCACGCACTCCTTGCCCACCACAGCATGTCGGTGGGCCTGGTCCCAGACACACATACCCGACTCGATAACCCGAGAAGGCTCTGGGAGAGCTGTGTCCTGAGAGTGAAATAAAGAGAGGGAGAGACGCGGGGAGGGTAGGGGTTAGGTTTTGCCTCTGTGTGTGTAGGGAAGAAGAGGAGGCAGCTGCAAGAAAGGGGAAGAGAAGAAGAAGAGGAGCGGCTAAAGGAAGGAGAAGCCTGTAGAAGAAAGACTTGGCCAAAGGCAGAGAAGGAGGAGCCAAAGAAGAAGGGCGACTGAAGGAGAAGGAATGACTTGAAGACAAAGTTGTTGGACCCGAGTTCCATCTCTCTTCTATGTTTTGATGTTAACAAAATCGTTTTAAATTCTAATATGTTCTTCAAGTAATTACAGGTCAAAAGAATCTGTCGATGCAAGCAAAAAGATTGCACATGAAGGAAGAAGTTTTGAAGACTTTAGTTTTTATTGTATCTTAGAATTTTTGTATATCTCCAAACAAGTAAAACATAATCTAGGTGTTAAAATCAAAGTGGAGATAACTAGGATTTAGAATATCGTTCATTTACTCGATTCTTAACTCAAAATTGACTCTTTCAAAACAAAGTCACCTAAAGTAGATTGGATTTCTCTAATTGATTCACACTAATGATCTTTGGTACTTGCTAGGCACAGGTTTGGACCTAAGTTCCAAACTGTGAACATCAAGTACTGGTACTCATCATGAGTACCGGTACCAGGTGGTCACACTTTGTGAACTTGGTTTTTGCCTTGACCTTAAAAGTACTAGTACTCATCATGAGTACCGGTTCATGTAGGTCACAGGACTCAAGTCTGTGTGTTACAAGTACTAGTACTCATCATGAGTATCGGAACATGTTGGTCACAGGACCCAAGTCTATGCGTCACAAGTACCGGTACTCACAATGAGTTCTGATACCTAGTGATTTGGCTGTACTGACTGTATGTAGTCAGTACCGGTACCAAGAATTCAGTACCAGTACCAACTAACCATTGTGACTAGTCTGAATGGCTAGTTTGTAATTAATCATATTTCTAATGTTCTTAAAATGCCCCTAATGACTAGAATTCATGGGAGAGGTGATTAGTGGCCTATATAAGCACTCTTTGAGTGTTGTTTTACCTATATCTCTAAAGAAATAATTATACTCTTCCCTACACCTTCAATTCTCAACTTCCAAGCTGAAAGAGAGTTTGTTTTGTTGCATATCTTTCAAGGCCTCTCACCATTTGCAACAAATCATCAAAGGTGATCATTTTTTTCTGCATTCAATCGTTTGTTTTACGCCTTAGTTTTTCTTATTAGATTTGGTTATACTTGCTATAAGATATATTCTTATTGGAGACTTAGGAAATAGTTGTAAGCTTCTATTTATATTTTGCTTACACCTGTGTCTTTATTTTTTTATATCTTGTAATTGGGTTGAGGTAACCCATTAATTTCCTCTGATATTAGTAAATTGATTCCCTCTGAGTTGAGGGAATCGGGTTAAAAATCCTAAGTCAGGTGACATAGGTAGTGGAGTACCCGAGTAAGGGGAACCACTATATATCTTTTGCCTTTGTTTTTGTGGTTTGTTTTGTATTGCAATTTTTATTTCCCACACTATTCATCCCCCCTTCTAGTGTGCTTGTGATTTACAGATCCTTCAGGTGGTATTAGAGCGGGTTGCGAAAAGAAGTGACAATTCTCTTTCACAATGTCATCACCAATAAAGCGCATTGAAGGACAGTCATCGACACATCCTCCCTACTTTGATGGGATGGACTATGGATACTGGAAGAGGAGGATGCAAATCTTCCTCAAGGCCATCGATGAGGACTCATGGATGTTTATCCAAGAGAAGTACATGGATCTAGAGCCACAAGAAGGAGTGGCATGGACGGTGGAACAAAAGAAAAGGATCGCTAGAAATGCGAAAGCAATGAACGCACTCTATTGTGCATTATCAAGGGAAGAATTTAACCATATCTCCACATGCGAGTCCGCATACAAGATATGGAACACATTGCAAGTCACCTATGAAGGTATGAGTAAAGTTAAAGAAACACATATTTCTATTTTAAAAGAAAGCTGAGTGTTTCAGGATGCAGAAAGGCGAAACAATCAAAGGGATGTACACAAGATTTGGAGAGATTGTGAATCCAATGAAAAATCTTAGAGTCAGGATGAAGGAGGAACAACTTGTAAGGAAAATCTTAAGATCCCTTACAAGCGATTGGTCTCCAAAGACCATAGCCATTCAACAGGCAAATGATCTTTCCACTCTCTCCTTAGATGAGTTAATTGGAAGCCTCATGGCATACGAAGTTCAGTTGGAAAATATGAAGAAGAATGAAGAAAAATCCATAAGCAAGAAAAAGGAGCTTGCTTTCAAAGCTTTAAAGGAGGTATCAGACTTTGATGACTCAAATTTTGACGAAGAAGAGGAGCTTGCTTTTCTAACGAGAAGATTTGGAAGATTTATCCGAAAATAAGGTAAGAAAGTCAATAAATTTTCAAATGACATTATTTGTTTTGAGTGCAAGAAAAATAGGCACATACGAAAAGATTGTCCAATGATCAAGAAGAAGAAGGAAGAAAAGAAGGACAAAGAACTTGATCGAAAGAAAAAGAACATTTCAAGAAAGGCATACAAGGCAACCTGGGATGATAGTGATTCTGACACGGAATCGTCTTCCGAAGAATATGAAGAAACAGAAGTTGCACATCTTTGCTTAATGGCAAACGATGACATCTCGGAAAATGAGGTAGATTCTGAAGTCACCTTTAATGAATTAGTACAAGCATATGAGGATTTATATAATAAGGCTAGGATGATTAAAATGGAAAATAAGGTTTTGCATGATAGTTATAGAACTCGAGAAATAGAGAAATCTTGTTTGCAAATAGAATTAGATATGTCCAAAGAAACTAACAATCAATTACATGCAAAAATAGTAGAATTAGAAGATATTTATGAACACTTTGAGAACACTTTGAATAATTTAAAAACAACAACTAGGCTGAATAAGGAATTTTGTAATAATTTAAAAGCCAAGTTTAATAATAAGAAGGACACACAAAATAAATCACATGCACTTAGACATGCATGGATTTATCAAAAGGTCAAGAATCCTAAGAATCATAGATCTAACACTAAAGTGATCTATAGACATAAGGATTTGAAAGGTACTAACAATCAAGGACCCAAAAGAAAATAGGTACCTAAAATAGATTTAATAAATTATTTTGCAGGTCAAAAAGGACAAATGAATCCTAGACAGTGGGTGTTTCATGGACATGATGGGACACTCCGACCTCTTTACCAAGTGGACCAAAATCGAAGATGGAGGACACATCAAGTTGGGCGACAACAAATGTTGTCGCATTATTGGTGAGGTACAATAGGAAACTCTTCTAAGCAGGTACGTAATGTTCTTTTAGTTGAAAACTTAAAACATAACCTGCTTAGTGTTAACCAAATATGTGATAATGGATGTGATGTTTTATTCACTAAAGTTGGATTTAAAATATTAAAAGAAGGAACAAATATAGTTTTAATTGAAGGCTTTAGATATGAAAATATCTATGCTCTTCATTTTTCAAAAGAGAAATATGTAAAATGTCTGCTTGCCTCCCATATTGAAGTATATCTTTGGCACCGTAGGCTGGTCACATTAATCACAAACATCTTAGTAGGTTAGCCAAAAATGAGTTAGTAAGTGGTCTACCTAAACTAACTTATAAGAAGGATGTTTTGTGCAAGTCGTGTGAACTCCGAAAAATGCACAAAGCCTCTTTTAAACCCAAAGACTTAGTTTCAACAACATGACCTTTAAACTTGTTACACATTGATCTATTTGGAATAACACGATTTGAGAGTCTAAATGTATCAAAATTTTGCCTAGTAATTGTTGATGACTTCTTTAGGTTCACTTGGGTCATTTTCTTGAAACATAAGGATGACTCATTTGATTCCTTCCTAAGTCTTACTCGAAGACTTCAAAAGGAAAAATCACCCTCTATTCTTAGACTTGGGACTGATCATGGGGGTGAATTTGAAAATGAAAAAATTTCAAGTTTTTGTGTCAATTCTGGCATAACCCATGAATTTTCATTTCCTCAAGCTTTCAAAATGGTGTTGTAGAGCACAAGGATCGCACTCTACAAGAATGTGCCTGAACACTGCTCTTGAAGTTTGGGCTTTAAAAATGTTTCTGAGTAGACGCTATTAGTACGGCATGTTATGTTCTAAATAGAACACTTTTAAAGCCCATTATTAAGAAAACTCCATATGAGCTTTATTATGAGAAGTCTCCTAGGATATCATATTTTAGGGTGTTTGGAAGTAGATTTTATTTATTAAACACCTGTGATCAGCTTAATAAGTTTGATGCTAAAGGTGACGAAGGCATTTTTATTGGCTATTCAACAAGAAGCAAAGCTTATCGAGTCTTTAATAAAAGGACTTTTGTCATTAAGGAATCCCTGCATGTTTCATTTGATGAAACAAACTTAGGTAAATCGGAACCAAATCATTTAGATCCTGATGATGAAGATACCTCCTTCATTGGTGTATCAAAAATAGAAGATTCACGAAATGTATGTGATCTTCCAAAAGAATGGGTACACCATAAGGATCACCCTCAAGAACAGATTATTGGTGATATTGAACGAGGTGTAAAAACCCGATCTCACTTTAGAGCTGATTTTGTCCTTAATGCTTGTTTCACAACTTGAACCCAAGAAAGTTGATGAGGCATTAAAGGATGAATTATGGGTTGTATCTATGCAGGAGGAGCTACTCCAATTTACTAGGAACAATGTATGGAACTTGGTACCCGCTCCTAAGGGTAATTCCATCATTGGAACCAAGTGGGTGTTCCAAAATAAATTGGATGAATCTGGTTCAGTGATTAGGAATAATGGCAGACTTGTAGCTCAAGGCTATAACCAACAGGAGGGTATTGACTTCGATGAGACATATGCTCCTGTTGCTTGCTTGGAGTCCATACGGATGCTACTTGCCTTTGCAAGTGCAAAGGACTTCAAGTTATATCAAATGGATGTCAAGAGCACTTTTCTTAATTGTTATATTAAGGAAGAAGTTTATGTTCACTAGCCTCACGGGTTAGAGGACCCAGCACACCCAGAGCATGTATACAAGCTCAATAAGGCATTATATGGACTTAAACAAGCTCCTAGGGCCTGGTATGATAGGCTCAGGACCTTTCTTCTTCAGCACAGTTTTAGAATTGGAGTTGTTGATTCAACTCTTTTTGTAGAAGAAGAAGGTAATGACATCTTATTGATTCAAATATATGTTGACGATATTATATTTGGATCAAATAAGGAGTTCCTATGTCAACATTTCTATGAGACTATGAAGACTGAGTTTGAAATGAGTATGATGGGTGAACTCAAATTCTTTTTAGGACTCCAAATTCAACAATTAGACACAGGAATTTACATTAGTCAAACAAAATATGTTCTTGAAATTCTCAAGAAATTTGACTTTGAAAATGTAAATGGCAAAGAGACTCCGATTGCTCTATCTACTTCTCCTGGTGAAGATTTATCCGGCAAGAGGGTAGATGAAAAGTAATACTGGGAAATGATAGGTTCACTACTATATCTCACAGCTTCTAGACCCGGTATTCTTTTTGCTACATGTTTATGTGTGAGATTCCAGTCCGAGCCCAAGGAATCTCATTTTAATGCTATAAAAAGAATATTTAGATACCTAAGCAACTCAAAAATCATTGGTCTTTTCTATCCTAAAGCACAATCCTTAGATCTATTATCCTATAGTGATGCAGACTATGTAGGGAGTCGGATAGACCGAAAGAGCACAAGCGGCACATGTCATTTTATTGGAGAATCTCTAGTCTCGTAATTCTCTAAGAAGCAGACTTGTGTTTCAGTTTCTATGACTGAAGCAGAGTATATTGCAGCTTCACTTGCTTGCTCTCAGGTCATTTGGATGAGACAGACCTTATTCGACATTGGATTGATTTTTGCACAATCCAAGATATTATGTGATAATACAAGTGTAATAAATCTATCCAAAAATCCGGTACATCATTCACGTACCAAACATATAGACATTGGACATCATTTCCTCAGAGATAATGTTCTTCAAGGCTCTATTCAATTAGAATTCATTGACACTCAAAACCAATTAGCAAACATCTTTACAAAACCTCTTGCAGCAGAGAGATTCTACTTTATAGGGAGAAAATTAGGACTTTGTGTAATAAAAGAAATTCTAATCTAACATTTTGTTTGATATAAGCTTTGTTTATATTTATGAAAATTCATGAGGGCTTTCTTGCAAATTACCCATGCTTACTAAAAGATGTGTAAATTGTAATATTTCCATATATCTGGAAATACCAGGGCAATTATTTACAATTTGGTTGCTTAAGTTAGGCTGTTGACTACATTATTTCATCAACACCTAAGTTGTCAATTTTTCTTCTCTCAGCCACTTAAGTGGTCATGTGACAAGCACATGACCCATCCCATATAAAAGAGGTCAAGTGCAAACACTTGCCTCATTTCTTCACAACCGAACCCTAGTTCCACCACAAGCCTCTCCAAGCCCTTGCCATGAAGAAGAAGAATCATCTCCAATCTTCATACCCTGGGTACATTCTTCTCTTCTCATCAAATCTTGTTTCCTTGTGTTTTTGTTCTTTCTCGACGTCATTTCTGTTGCTGCAATATGTTTCCATCGGGTAGCAGATGGTACCGGTACCCATTATCGGTACCGGTACTCGCTGGGCATAGCAGAGCAGGTACTGGTATTGAAGATGAGTACCAATACTAGCTCGAATTTCTGGTTGCGACAGAAACCAACCAATACTGGTACCAATCACCAGTACCGATACATGCAGGCTTAATGTGTTGTTAACTGAACACATGATCTTTATCTCTAATTGTATTTCTATTTCTTGTTGTTGTATGTTTTCAGATGGCACCAAAATCTAAAAGTAAGGAAAAAGCACCTCAATATGCATTCCATAAGTTTTACATCAATGAGGATGCTAAATAAAAATTTGATTGGTATAAAGGCCTAAAACTCCATCACTGTAGGCCTATTGAGTGGAAAGATTTTTCTCTTCAAATCTATGAGTTTACTACCTATCTTTCCAAACAACATCTTATGCATTTCTTTGATGAGTCATTTTTTGCTGATGTTCCTGGAGTTTACCCTGACATTAATTGTCTATTTTTTGCTAATCTCCAAGAACAAGAAAATCGAGGCCATCCAGTCTTAACATCCAAAGTCTTTGGTCAAAAAATCACCATTACTCCTAAATTTTTATCAACCATCACCCAATGGCATAATGAAGGTCATCCTTTTAACACAATTAAGGAGTAATTTCCTACACACAAAATTCATGAAACTCTATTGCTTCCTAATTGCCAGGGCAAAGCATTGGTTGCCCCCAACATGACTCTTTTTGCTCGTGTTCTTTTCCGTATCTTGGCATGGAATTTAAGGGCTAAAAATTAGGGTTTTCACAAAATTCCTGTTGACATTTTACCCTTAATTTATGCTATCATTACAGGACTTTCGGTCAACTGGAACACGATTTTCATTCACTTTCTTAGACCTCATTACCATGCATCGGCCTTACCCTTAGATATCTTGGTGTCTCACATATTTCATAAAAATAAAATTGACCTTTCTAATTTCACTCCTCTTAGAAAAGTGGTTTATTTCAAGTGGACTACTCTCCAGAAAATGGGAGTGAAACCCGCTAGAGAGGAATCTACTAGTGATGATGAAGAAGATGAAGTTGATCCAAATGCTCAATCTTCTTCTCATCCACCTCTTGAATAATCTTCAACTTTTGTACCCATTACCTATCCTTTTTCGGAAGTCGAAACTCCTTCGAGGAACCTATCTTATGAGTTTGGCATCGATCCCTATATGATCAACACTTCCAATTACATTGGCCAAAATTTAACCAATCTGAATTTTGCCTTCCATCACATGGAATGCAAATTCCATGATCTTTCTATGTCTCTTGAGTCTTCCTATGTTGCATCTTCCACTCGACAAACCAAACAAAGGAAGCGGACTCAACCAAAAGCACCTCAAGAATAAAGTGAAAGAAGATAGAAGCACTTTCAAGATCCATCTTTTGTAGCAGAAAAGGAACCTATTATCAATGAAGATGAGGAAGAAGACACAGAAGATGAAGAAAATGTTTCATATGAAGAAGATGATAATGATGATGACGACGATAACGACGATGTTGATAATGATGACAACAACGATGATGATGACAATGACGATGACAACGACGATGATGAGGATGAACAACCACTTTTTAGAAAAAGTCGTAGAAATTAGTTTAGTGTTTGAGTATGTAAGCTTGTTGTTGCTTGTATGGCTCTTAAGATTGTTAAATTTCTATGACTCTTAATATTTCTTTCATGTCATGAACTTTATCATGTTATGAAAGTTGATGCTTTGTTTGATAATATGAGCTTGTTTGATAATGTCATGCTTTATGGTATTTGCTCATTTTCTTCTGCTTGCTTGACAAAAAGAGGGAGAAATGAAATGAATGGATACTTCATATCTAAAATAAGGAGAGCTTAGTTTGAGGGGGAGGTTTTTCAATCTCTTGTGGAGTTTTTTATTCTTCTCTTGTTAAGTCTCTGTTTATTTTTAATATGAGCATCTTATTTGTTTTGTCAACATCAAAAAGGTGGAGATTGTTGGACCCTAGTTCCATCTCTCTTCTGTGTTTTGATGTTAACAAAATCATTTTAAATTCTAATATGTTTTTGAAGTAATTACAGGTCAAAAGAATCCGTGGATGCAAGAAAAAAGATTGCACATGAAGGAAGAAGTTTTGCAGACTTTAGTTTTTATTGTATCTTAGAATTCTTATATGTCTCCAAACAAGTAAAACATAATCTAGGTGTTAAAATCAAAGTGGAGATAACTAGGATTTAGAATATTGTTCATTTACTCGATTCTTAACTCAAAATTGACTCTTTCAAAACAAAGTCACCTAGAGCAGATTGGATTTCTCTAATTGATTCACACTAATGATCTTTGGTACTTGCTAGGCACAGGTATGGACCTAAGTTCCAAACTGTGAACATCAAGTACCGGTACTCATCATGAGTACCGGTATCAAGTGGTCATAGTTTGTGAGCTGGGTTTTTGCCTGGACCTTACAAGTACTGGTACTCATCATGAGTACCGATACATGTAGGTCGTAGGACTCAAGTCTGTGTGTTACAAGTATCGGTACTCATCATGAGTACCGATACATGTAGGTCACAGGACTCAAGTCTACGCATCACAAGCATCAATACTCACAATGAGTACTGGTACTTAGTGATTTGGCTGTACTAACTGTATGTAGTCAGTACCGGTACCAACTAACCGTTGTGACCAATTTGAACGGGTAGTTTGCAATTAATCATATTTCTAATGTTCCTAAAGTACCCCTAATGGCTAGAAATCATGCGAAAGGTGATTAGTGGCCTATATAGGCACTCTTTGAGTGTTGTTTTACATATATCTCTAAAAAAAGAATTATACTCTTGCCTACACCTTCAATTCTCAATTTTCAAGCTGGAAGAGAGTTTGTTTTGTTGCATATCCTTCAAGGCCTCTCACCATTTGCAACAAATCATCAAAGGCGAACGTGTTTTTCTGTATTCAACCATTTGTTTCATGCCTTCGCTTTTCTTATTAGATTTGGTTATACTTGCTATAAGATATATTCTTGTTGGAGACTTAGGAAATAGTTGTAAGCTTCTATTAACATTTTGCTTACACCTGTATCTTTATTTTTTTATATCTTGTAGTTGGGTTGAGGCAACCCGTTAATTACCTTTGATATTAGTAAATTGATTCCCTCTGCGTTGAGGGAATTGGGTTAAAAATCCTAAGTTAGGAGACTTAGTTAGTGGAATACCTAAGTGAGGGGAACCACTATATATCTTGTGCCTTTGTTTTTGTGGTTTGTTTTGTATTGCAATTTTTATTTCCCACACTATTCATCCCCCTTTCTAGTGTGCTAGTGATTTGCAGATCCTACAGAAGGAGGAGGTGCAGCAGCTCAAGAAGAGAAGAAGAAAAAGCCAAGTGAAGAAGAATAGAAAAAAGAAGAGCACTATAGCAGTTGCTAGTTAAGACATCTGATTCACAGAATTAGGCATCTAAGAAAAGAAAAGGCAGAGAAAGTAAAGAAAAAGAAAGAGAGGAGAAGAAAGAAGAAAAGAGAAAATTCTATTTCTTTTTACTCACTAGATGTTTATATACATTGCATTATTGTTGAGAATTGTGATATTTTGCTTCTAAAATACCGAATTGCTCCCTGAGTTCGACTACGGAATGTTTTTGAATTTCGAGTAATAAAATTTGATAATCGTTGATATGACGTTTTCAACTATACTGCAATGAATATCCTTTTAAAAACACGATCTTGTCGTAGCCGACTGATTATTTTTGGCACCGTTGCCGGGGAGCAATGGGCATTTTAGAAGCATTAAATCAAAATTTTTTATTCATTACTGACTTAATTTCTCTCTTTTATTGTGTTTATTTCAGGAAAATTCGAGGAGAGAAAAGCAGCCACACAACAGCCACATCATGGAACAGGTAATCTTTTATTAACCCTCTCTCTTAATCCCCTCAAAATCTAAAAAGGAGAAACAAAGAGAAAAATCAATCTAGGGCTACCTATTTTCCATATTTAGTAATCCACAAGAGTTGCCTCATTTTTAATTTCAACACATTTCTAATTGCATATCCACCTAAGGTAACTAGGGCTAAAAACTTCTTGATTGAGCCCTAGATACCAATTTGTGAGGCAACAAAATTGGACCAAATAGGGCCAACTTAGGATTACAAGCTATGCTTTTAGAGACACATCTTCGTCTAAGAAAAGAATCAAAAATTCCAAAAAGAGGTGTGCCTAAGCCTTATTTGAAGAGACCCATCCAAGAGAAACCCTAAGCAAATCAGGCTCTTAATCTTCTTGAACTCTAAAAGAAGGGACCTAAAAGCCCTCAAAGGAACAAGGAGGTGAAGTTGATCCTTCGGGTCAACCAACCTTTAAGTTAGGTCACTTTGCACTCAAAAGGCTTAAAGTTCAAGTGGAACCCTAAGCACCTTGATCTTAACTAAAAGAAGTAGACTTAAGAGGTCAAGGTCCACATTCTGGTCTACCTAGAATCTCAGTGACAAGAGAGGTCGGGTGGAGGAAACCCTGTAACCCGTGGGGACGCTCTACCATGTAGGGGTCTTCGCGGGACTCTCCCTCTCTGGCTGCCTAGGTAATCCTTAGGTGGATGACCTTTCTGACTAAGGGGTATCATCCGCCCCAAACCTTTATAAGTCACCCAACATATTTTGGGTGTCTCTATTTGGTCCAACACATTCTAATCTCGTCCATCCATCGGTGTATGTTTGGTAGGAGGTCCTTGAAACCTCCTTTAGAAATCCACTCTCCCCGAGGCCAAGCCTCGGTACCTTTGTTTGTGCAGCAACACCATCACATAGATCTTTCCTCTGATTCTAAAATAAGTTCCCCTTCTTCCATCATGGCCCAACTTGATTTTACATCAAAATTCTGATTCTACATCCTGATTCCACCACCTGATCCAAATATGCAGCCTAGTTACTTAGTATTACCCTTTAAGAAACATGAATCACAAAGATCCATGAGAGATAGGATGATTGAGGATGCCCTTGAGTTCTATGAAATTAAATATAAACCCTCAACACCAATAGAAGACATTCAGGTTGATGTCCCAACAACCACAACTTTCATTATAAACTGTGCCCAAATTCTGTTGATAGAAGCCACAAAAGGATCAACCTGAGACATGCTCATAACAGGATACATTGAGATAGAAAAATTACACAATTCTGAATACCTTCAATGCATGACAAATCCTATTGTTGAACGAGCGAGTTGCTACGCTAACGTGTCTGGTTTTGAAAACCTATCGTAGTAGTATGAAAGCAAAGAACTCGTGTTCAACAAATAAAATTTACACTGAAATGAAAATCCTGGGTTGAACTCAGGGAGGCTACTTGATCTATATTCGCAATTATATTTTTCTAGAATTTTTCTTTAAAAGTGAGGCGATGTAATTACAATGAAGCCATAATAACAATCAGACTAAACGAGAGAGAGAGAGAGAGAAAACATGCATTCAATAATTCAAAATGTTTATACAATAAAACCAAATAAGAATTACACTAGAAAGTGGGAAATCAGCTACAGAAAGCAGGAAGATTCTACACTAGAAAGCTGTAAAGAAGAATGGGAGAGGGAAGCTATCTTCCTTGACGATTGCTTGAAGGACGAGCCAAACGAGACGCTGCCTGGATGGAGGATGGAGTGGGAAGAAGGAGATCAAGGCAGGAGGAACGAGAATGGAGCAGCACGTCATCGTCATCGCGAGATCCGCTTCTAAAATGAGAGCGAAAATTTGACTTTATCTCGCGAGGAGCATCCTGATTGTGGGACAAGCTTCTCTTGAGCTTTTGAGTGGTAGAGAAGAGAAGGGATGAAAATTTCATGTGGAGGGGGTCTCCTTTTATAGTTGCAAGGAGTGAGGGCAATTTGGTCATTTTAATTTGAAAATCATTAAATTAAGGGTCTTTAGTGATGGATAAAACTATCGCTAAAGCCCCATCGTGGGCGTAGTGGGCGGCACCCGCGCACCTGCTCCCCTCCCACGTCGCCCACGTTCTCTGAATCTCGACCGTTCGATAGTGAGATCGAATGGTTGAGAGCGATTCTCATGCCCGCTCCACCAGTGTTTAACCGCACACCTGCGCGTATGATCTCGCATGAGGAGTGGCATGCAATAGTGCATGCGCTTGATCAGGCGATCTGGGCCATCCACAGCCGATCAAGCGATCAAAATTAATCGCGTGCGTGCCACAGATCGTGAGTCGAACTCCCGTCCTGTGATCGTGCAACGACTTGCGACCACTGCACTGCGTGGTGGATTGTGTCGTGCTGATGTTTTAAGTAGTGCGTGCTTGTGGCCATTGGATCAAGATCCAACGGCCCAGATCGCATGTTGGATCTTCTTTGGAGAGGCAGAGGCAGTCCTGAGGGCTGGTTGAATGGCTAAGATGGCACCACATGGCACCATCTTGGCCGTCCTTCTTATCGATGATGTAGATGGTGCCACGGGTGTCGGATTGAGTCGATTTTTGCATCGTTAGGCTACGATCGTCGATCCGAATCCATCCGTGCGATCGGATTTGTCCTTCGAAGTGCAGATTCACACCATCTTGTCCCATCATCTTCTAGGGTTCCCCAATCTGTATCTGATGCTACAGATGTCTGATTAGGGCGATCTTGGAATCATTGAACTCCAATCGTCGCCCTGATCACATCTGTACTGTTGGAACTTCAATTGGAGGCCCCGATAAAAAGTTTGCCTTGTCCATGAATGTAAAAGGAGACAATTAACCTCCATTTTATTCAAATTAATCTAAATGCAAGATGATGCATGTTATGCAGTATTTATACTATGCAATGCAATCATAAGCTTAAGAACATGCATAAATAGACATCTTAAGTAGTGTAAACATGTTTACATCATACCCCCATGCCTATCTTTTGCTAGTCCCTAGCAAAAACTATATGTTATTTAAAAAAGAATCAGGTTGGATTATTTGGGCATGAGTTATTTTCAATCAGTAAAAAAATATCTACTTAGGATCTAAACTTTCAACGGCACAATAGTGCTCGAGTATCTGCCAAAATGCAAACTGCCTCAAGCCCTTGCCTTATTCAAAGGAAATTTTCTTTTTCTTTTTTTTTCGCTTTTCTAATTTTTTTGGATTTTTAAGTTTTAGGGTTTAAGAGTGGCTTTCTACGGCCATTCAACTCACCCAAGATTTGATGAGAACCCTAAGTTCTAAGCATCTTATTGTGAATGTGATAGACTCATTGACCGGCAGTTAAAATGGACTTTGGATTTCTATGCCTCTAGGTGACCTTAAGAAGAGAATTCTACCTAAAGATGTATCTTTACAACCGATAGCTTTCTCCCTACTTTTATTTTTATGGGGTCAACACAAGGGTGAATCTAGTGTATATCTCCCCAGTTTATTCTACTTCTTCACTTCTTCCTAAGTGCTTTGCGAATTCTCAGTGCGTTTATGGAGCTGGGTTCTGGACAACCTGTCGATGAGCTGTTACCATCAACAACTTGCCAGCCATACTCGTGCGGCGAAGTGTGGCTTATTTCTTGCTTTTTCTTTTCTCCTTTTCTTTTCTTTTTTTCTTTAAGTAGGTGGCTTCCCTAATCTAAGATTTGCCTAAAGGCAGAAAAAAGAGAATGGTCCAGTGACTGGGCTCTGGACAACCTACCTATGGGATGTTACCCACGATAACTTGCCAGCCATATCACCCTAGAAGGTTCATTAGCTACCCCATTTTCGTTAAAATCGTCGAACAACGAGTCAGTGTAAAGAAAGTGTGTAGATGCTTAAAACTCAAAATTCCCTTAAATCAGAGGGTGGGTTGATAAGTCGTGTACTTATCACCCAAACTTATTAACTCAAATTACAATAGAATTAAGGTTGGCGAGGACTTGAAAAGAAAATCCACATATGAGTGGATACACGGACTGATTAAGTCCAAAGACCTTAAGGGTCTTTGTGTTCAGATCCTAATGTAAAATTTCCTAAGATTGAAAAGTCCTAATGTCCAACTATTCCTTCCTTTTTTTTCTTTTTTTTTTAATGTATAAATAAGAAGAGAAAAATAATTTACATGAATTTCACAAAGTTGACCTAATGATTCAAAAATGAATCCACCCCCCCATGCTTAGTTGATGCAATGTCCACATTGAAAAAGAGACATGAAAGAAAGGGTAGAGTATGAAAGATGTCACCTGAATATGAAGCTTGTATCAGCTTTGTGTCATACGTACAGCTGCTGAATTTAATGTCGTCAGCTAGGCGAAGTCCAGTCAAAGAAGTCACAAAATGGCTAGAGCAACCATGTCTGAGACAGGTTTTGGATGAATACGGTCAATAACAGGCTTCAGACGTTGACCGTTGACTTTAAATGTGTTACCCATCTTTGGGTCAGAAATCTGAACGGCTCCATTTGGAAAAATCTGGTCAATTATGAATGGGCCATTCCATTTAGATCTAAGTTTGTCAGGAAAGGGCTTAAATTTAGAATCGAATAACCAAACCTTCTAGTTCAGCTCAAAGCTCTTGCAGGAAATCAGTCAATCATGTAGAGCTTTGGTCCGAGCCTTGTAGATCTTGGTATTCTCATATGCATCATTTCTAAGCTCCTCCAACTCAGATAGTTGGAGTTTCCTGGTCTTCCCAGCTACATTCAGATCCAAATTGCATTGTCTAATCGCCCAGAATACCCTGTGTTCAATCTTTACGGGTAAATGGCATGCCTTTCCATACACCAAACGGAATGGAGACATGCCAATGGGCGTTTTATACGCCGTACGGTAGGCCCAAAGAGTGTCCTCAAGCTTTTGAGTCCAGTTCTTACGATTAGGCCTAACCGTTTTTTGCAGAATGTTCTTGATCTCCCGATTGGAGATCTCAGCTTATCCATCATCTGGGGATGGTAAGGAGTGGAAATTCGGTGATTAACCCTGTATTTGGCCAACAAATTCTGGAATTGGGCATTAGTAAAATGAGTGCCACCTTCACTGATGATGGCCCTCAGAATCCCAAACCTACTGAAGATATTTTTCTTGACAAAATCGATAGCCACCTTATGGTCATTGCTTCGGGTGGGAATCACCTCAATCCATTTGGACACATAATCAATAGCAACAAGAATGTACTAATGCCAAATGAAGGGAGAAAGGGTCCCATGAAATCGATGCCCCAAACATTGAAAATTTTGACAGAAAGAATTGGGTTTAGGGGCATCATATCTCTCTTAGTTATGCTCCCGAGTGCCTGACATCGAGAACATGACCTTGAGAAATCCTGGGCATCCTTAAATAAAGACGACCAATAGAAGCTAGATTGCAAGATTTTTGCAGCCGTCTTTTTTTGGAGAAATGTCTACCACACCCAGATGCATGGCAGAACTCGAGTATGCTATTGAATTCATTCTCCGGTATGCATCCTCGAATAATCTGATCAGAACCGATGCGGTACAGTTCAGGGTCCTCCCAGAAGTAGTATTTGGCCTCAGATTTGAGTCTATCCCGTTGTTGCTTGGTCTAATCCTGGGGGATTCGACCAATGGTGAAATAGTTAACAATGTCAGCAAACCATGGGGTGTGGACACCTAAAACTGTAAGGATAGTTTCGTCTGGAAAAGTGTCAGCAATCGGAATGTCCGAATGAGAAGAATCACCTAGGAGTCTCAACAAATGATCCGCTACCACATTTTGTACCCCAGTTTTATCCTTGATTTCAAGATCAAATTCTTGAAGTAGAAGAATTTAACGAATAAGCTGGGGTTTAGCATCCTTTTTGGCCAAGAGATGTCTTAAGGCTAAGTGGTCGATATAGATGATAACATGAGACCCTAAGAGATAAGCCCTGAATTTTTCCAATGCAAACACTACAGCTAGTAATTCCTTTTCAGTAACAGTGTAATTCCTCCAGGTTTCATCCAGAGTTTTACTAGCGTAGTAGATGACAAAGGGATTTCTATCAATTTTTTGACCCAAGACAGACTCGACCGCGTAATCAGAAGTGTCGATCATGATCTCAAAAGGGGTTGTCCAAATTGGTGGTTGCAAAATTGGAGCACAGGTGACTGCCATTTTCAAGAAATCAAATGCCTTTCAGCATGATTCATCAAAAACAAACGGCGTTTCCTTGGCAAGAGGATTGCTCAGAGGACGAGCAACCTTCGAGAAATCCTTGGTGAATCTTTGATAGAATCCCACATGTCCAAGAAATGATAGAATTTGTTTAACAGATGTGGGAGGAGGAAGTTTAGCGATAGCATCAACCTTAGCTTTATCTACTTCAATTCCCTGTTCAGAGATTACATGACTCAAAACAATGCCTTCTTAGGTCATGAAGTGACTCTTTTCCAAGCTAAGGACCAATCATGTTTTGATACATCGCTTAAGAATCATTTCTAGATTAGCCAAACAAGAGTCAAATGATTCTTCAAAAATAGAGAAATCATCCATGAAGACTTCCATAAACTCTCCAACCATATCAGAAAATATGGCTAGCATACACCTTTGAAAAGTCGTAGGTGCATTGCATAACCTGAAAGGCATCCTGTGGAAAGCAAAGGTTCCATAGGTGATGAGTCGATTCTTCACTTTTAAAGTCATTTGTTACATGAAATGACACATCGTTTGTTGTTCTACGTGGTGGAAAAATCGACTAATCAATAATTAAAATAACCAGTCGCACAAGAGCAGGTCGTGTCCATAGGGCGGCAATGACATATTTAAACTCGCACTGGTTAAAAACGTTTGTTCACAGTTAGTTTCGACGAGAATCAAGCTAAATCTACGTTCAGATTAAGAAAGCATCAAGAGAACATGCTGAAATGGCAATTTTGAACAACGGATATTTTTTGCAATGCAGCTTTAATAAAAAATTAATAAAAGATGACAATGGCTGAAAATGTAAATGTTAATAGGGCATGTACTGTAGCAAAACAGGGGATCTTCTTCCCCTTGGCTGTGCGCGAGGAGGAAGGAACGGTCGGAGGCGTGAAGCTCGGAGGATGTTCTTTAGATTGAAGGGTTCGTAGCAGTGGTGGCGGCGAGTTGTGAGGTGGCCAAAGCAGACCAGACGGAGCTCCGATGAAGGTGGGTTTCGACGGTGGTTGCACCTGCTAAAGGAGGCATGGATGGGCACACACGGAGGTTGCTGCAGGTGGTGCGCGCGGAGGCTGCAGTTGCACGCAATGAGGCTGCACACACTGCTGGAGGTGCGTTTGCCGCAAGTGCTGGAGCTGCGTAGGTGACTGAGGTGCTGAAGGGGTGTGCCCGCTACGGGTAGGTTGAAGGTGTTGCTTCAGGCGGTGAGGTGGGTGCGCTAAGGGCTGAAGGCAGTGAGGGGCAGCAAGGGCATGTGCCGTGGATATTGCAGGAGGTGCAACGTGCCGAGGCTGCAAGGCTTATATAGCCGGAGGGGGACGAGTCTGAAGTGAGTAGCCAGTCCTGCTATTGTGTGCGTGGGTGGTGCATTGGAGGTGGTGCGTACACGCATAGGTGAGGAGTTGGTGGCCGGTGCTGCAGGGTGGGCGCGTGGGTGCTGCAGGTGTGAAGTCGGTTGCTGCTGCAGAAGGTGCGACGTGCTGAGGTTGCAAGGAAGGCGCGCGTAGGCTGGGGGTGGCCATGGAGGCTGGAAGAGATGAAGAGGCATGAAGTGGAGCTTGTTGGTGATGACAGCGAGGGTGGTGATGTTGATTTTGGTGAGACACAGTGATGCAGACGAGCTCCAGATGGCGGTGTGGCCTGTCATGCCACACGCCCACGGTGGTGGAGGCTCGTCGCTGCGGTTGAGGCCGGCGGTGGTGGAATGGACGAGAGATGAACTCTTTGCACAGTGTGGATTGTTGGGATGGTGGCCTCCCCAGCTCGGTAGCCTCGCTCCTCCTTTTGTAGCCACCTGCATAGATTTGAATGGTGAAGCAGGAGCAGATCCACATTCTCCGCTCGTCCTTGAATGCAGGCTTCAGTGCGGCTGCTGGTGGCGTTGGAGCGACAGTCGAAGGAAATGCAGCCGTTGCTGAAAGAAGAAGAAAAATGTTAAAATATTATGATTATTTATATACAAACCCTCAACTTTTATGTTAACTTAAATTAATGTACGCAATGCACCTAATTGGTTAACTAATTAAATGAATGCAATTCTAAGTTAATTCTAAATGCATTTAAATATGAATGCAATGCATGAATTATGTAATTAAATTAGAAATATGAATTAATCTATTTACATCTTAATTTATGCTAAATAAATGTTAGAATTAACTTAATATCTAGGCACTTAAATACTTAAATAGCCCACAAATATGGGCTAATCATTAGGGACAGGTGAAAGTAGTTTTTTCCTGATCCTCGGGGTGGATAGGAACTTGGTTGTATCCTGAGTAGCTATCAAGAAAATAGAAGTACTTCTGTCTGGCTAATCTTCCAAGATTTGATCGATGAAGGGCAGGGGAAAATGATCCTTTTTAGTGGCTGTGTTCAGCTTCCTATAATCAATAAAAACCCTCCAAGAGGAAGCTAAATGAGTTGTGACAGATTCCCTTCTCTCGTTAGTCACAACAGTAATCTCGGCTTTCTTCGGAACAATCTGCACCGGACTTACCCAAGAACTATTAGAGATTGGATAAATAATTCCTGCATCGAGCCACTTGATGATTTCCCTTTTGACCACTTCTCGCATATTTGGATTTAATCTCCTCTGCATCTGGTGAGAAGGGCGGGATCCATCTTCCAAGAATATTCTATGATTGCAGTAAGATGGCTCGATCCCCCTGAGGTCATAAATGGTCCAACCAATTGCCTCCTTTTGTTCCTTCAGGACCTTGATCAATTTAATCTCTTGCTCCTTTGTCAATTTAGCGCTGATAATCACAGGGAGCATCTTCTGAGGTCCTAAAAATTGATATTTCAAATTCTCAGGCAATGGTTTCAGTTCAAGCTAGGGTGGGATGATGATTGATGGTAAGGTAGATGCTGAAAACTCAACAAGAGGAAGAGGTTGTGAGTGAACAAAATGAATAACCTCTTCAGAAGATGGCAAGTCAGCCATAGAGGGTTGCAGGTCGAATTCTTCATCAAAAGAGGAACTTTCGATTGAAGAAACCAACAAACAAGTTTCAATGTTTCCATTATCCTCCTCAAGTTCCTCAATAAATCCACAATCCTCAAATTTATTGATCACCTTAAAAATATCCAATTTCATTCATTGGTCCCCAAAGGTGATTTCCATGCTACCGCTTTCACAATTAATGTTGGCCTTAGCGGTAGCCAGGAACGGACGTCCCAGAATGATGGGCATGTTCCTCAGATTGTCAGGTACATCCATGTCAAGGACAAGGAAATCTATAGGAAAATAGAAATCCTTGACCTTAACTATAACATCTTTAATAACGCCTCGCAGATTTGTGACCGAGCGGTCCACTAACTGTAGTGTTACTGAAGTTAGCCGAAGTTCACTTAATCCAAACTTGTCGTAAAGAGAAGTCGGAATTAAGTTGATGGATGCACCTAGATCCAAAAGTTCTCTATCAAATGTGTAATCCCCAATGACGCAAGAAATCAACTGACCACCTAGATTTCTCTTTTTTTGAGGGAGGTGGTGCAGGATAATAGAACTAGCCTGCTTGGAGAGTACCACCTTCCTCGGAACAGATTCTCCTGACTTATGCTTTTGCGTACATAAATCCTTTAAAAATCTTGCGTAAGCCGGTATGTGCTTGATAGCATCAAGGAGAGGGATATTGATCTCAACATTCTTAAATAGATTCAGAAGCTCCACATTGCTATCAACAGACTTCTTCTTCTTTAATTTGATCAAGGCTTCTGGAAAGGGAACATGAGTCAGATCTTTGGAATCAGGTTCCTGAGCCTTGATTTCTCCTCCAGAATTCTCCTCTCTCTCCTCAGGTTCTTCAGGATTCAGAAGATCAGAATAGTGTGGTTGTGGATCCTGAGTCTGCTTACCACTCCTCAAGGTGATAGAATTTGCAGATGCAGAAGAATTTGGGTCTTGGGTGATTGCATCGCAAAAATACACCTGCAATTATGCCGTCTTGTACTATTTCCTAGCATTACCAATGCATATTAGGTTTCCATAGTGGCATTTGTAAAAATACAAGCATGCATGCATTTAATTGAGAGGGGAGAAGAGTGAATAAATTGGCCATGAAATTACATTTTTCCTCAAGTGCTGCTTTGCAAAATTCACCATATTTTTATTTTAAATTTTATTTGACTTTGAAACTCTTCCCACAATTGCATGGAACAACCTCTTGTTCTTCGTGCCATGTCCTGCTCCCCCTCTCCTTGCCAGCCCTGCAGCTGCATGCAAGCCATGCACAGCCAGGGCATGGCTGTGCATGCTTTCTCCTATAAAAAGAGGGCGGCTTCTTCCTTTGCAAAGAGCCTAGTCCTCCACACAAAAAAAAACCCAACGCAGCTTCTTCTCCAGGCCACCATCTCCTCGCCCTCTCCCTCCATACGTAGGACCTCCTCCTTTGAGGAGCCACTTTGCGGGCAGGAGTCCTTCACTGTGGTGCACACCCACCATAGTGAGACCACTACCGCCCAACTCATCAAGGAGCCGGTGGGAGTGGTGGTCTTCTTTTCCCTGTCTCAAATCCAAGCCACTTCAGTCATTGGAGTAGGAGCTTCAAGCTTTGAAGATCAAAGCTCTGCACACAGTAGCAGCAGCAGCCGCCCCAGCCCTTTCCGCACATGCCTGCAGGCCACCCTCGCCTCCACCGCGCGCCTACAGGCACCCTCTCCTCCCGCTTCTTTGTGCTGCACTCATCTTTCTGCCCACAACGGGCCACCACGCGCCCCTACAGCGGCCAACCAAGCTTCACCGTGCCCGCCAGCCAACAACAGCAGGCCACTGTGCGCCCTGTCGTGCTCCTTCGCCTGCGACCCAGCCCTCCTCGCGCGCTCTGTCACAAAGTCCTGCTCGTAAGCCAGCAGCCAGAGCTACTCTTCCGCGTGCATGCGGAGCCGCCTGCACTCACAGCACCTACAGCACCTGGTTGCAGGGCTCGCACGGCCACTGTAGCCACTGTTCATGCGTTTCCGCGAAACACTGTGGCTACAATGGGGTGACCGGTAAGTTTCTCACTTATCCGGTCACCCAGCGTGCCGCAACCGGCCTTCGCTCATGCGCGCGTCTCACCCCGCGCCTGCTCCAGTTCCCGCCCGCACGTCTACGTTCGCCCGCATCGCCTGCACCTGCCCGCGTACGTCTGCGTGCACCCGCTCCAGCCTTCACGCAGTGCGGTGCGCTATGGCCTCTCCTCTCCCCTCACTCACTCCCTCCCAGCACGCCCCTCTCAACATGCATGCACGCTTGCGTGTGCATGCGTGGACTCCAGACGACGCCTGGCCACCTCAGACGTCTTAACGCTCGCCTCCTTCACTCCAGCAGGAAGCTCACGGCATCTCTCTCTCTCTCCCTCTCACAGCACTCTCTCACTCTCTTTACCGACACTTACACACACACACTCACACTCTCATACACAGACGCACACACCTATACTCTACTTTATACATATATATATGTACATATATATATTTATATATATATATACTTATATACATATATATATACATATATCTAAACATATATTAGTACTTATATAACTATGTGTTAGTCTATATACATACATACATAGATATATATATATACTTATATATATATATACATATACACTTACATATATAAATATATTTATATACATATATACACACCTACTTATACATATATATATGCAAATATACATACATATATACATATATATCTATATAACCATCTATGCATATATATATATATACATATATACATATCTATCTACATATATCTATATACATATATTACTATATATATATATTTACATCTATATAGTTATATATACATACTTATACATACATATATATATACATATGTCTACACATATATCTATCTATACATATACTTATATATATATACATAGATCTATACACATATATATATACCTATATATTTATAACCATATATATATTTTTTTTCACATTACCTACCATACGTGGTATTGCGGGAATATCTGCACCAATTGCTGATATTCCCCGATAAAATAGAAAAAAAACACCAAAAACACAATAAACGAACGGAAGAGATTTGTTGTAAGAAAGGCGTAGAAACTTGACTTTTAACCCCACTTCCCTGAGTTCGACCCTAGGCCTAAAAGTGACCAAGATAAAATCAAGTAGGCTAGGTAAAAAAAAATTTTGTAAAGAGATGGTTAGGCTCAATTTAGGTTAACCACTATACACACTTCAACGATAAAATCACCATATTAACACTCCTATCCGTGTCCCGACCATAACTTTTCTGGCGTCGTTGCCGGGGAAGTGTGCCTTCAAGTAAGTTTCTATTCCATTCCTTTCATTTTTCTCTTCTCTCTTCACAGGTGTCTCTATTTTTGGTGTGCACGTAAACCTGTTGCAAGGAGAGGCAGGCAGACAAAGTCAGAGACGTGGGCAGATCCAAGGCAGGAACGAGAGCATGAAGACGCCGACACCGCACTGGAGCTCCGCACATGTTGCTGCACAAGTAAGTCTTTCTTTCTTAGCAACCTAGGTTAACTTGTAACCTTAATAAAAAAAAACTAAAAACTAAAAAACTAGAAAAACTTCCTGGATCTCTTGGGGCAAGTGGATTAAAATTCGCTTGTTTGATTGTTTGCCCTTACTCCCACCGCTGCGGGATTTCATGCAAAACTTCGCATAGCGAAAATCCAAGATTCTTGAATTTTTCGCCGTGTGAAGTATTCTTTGAGGCAAACAAAAAGATTGATTGCACCCCTCTTTGCCTCACTTATCTGCAAATTCGGGATCACCTTTTTTGGTGGGGAGACTTGGAATTGAGTTGATTCCAACCCCACCACGACTTTTCAACTTGCCTAAGATTCGATCCTGAATAATTCAACCCCAACAATTTGATTTTCTTTATCTTTTGGTTGAGCCTTGTGTGGAAATCATTTTTGGTGATTGGGAGCACTTGAAATGAAGTGCTTTGGCTCCCTTTCACACTAATATAAAACTGATTCATGCATCCACACATAGAAATCTCCATTTAGGGAAGCCCATTGCATTGTAGCATGCATTAACCAATTGACATTGAAGAAGGGTTTGTTGGGCTTAGAAGAAAACTTGTATTCTTGCAAAACCTGAAGATTGGTTGAATTGGTATTTCAGCGAAATCGTAAAATCAATACTACTTAAGGCTGAACTCTAAAAACCATTCACCAATTAAAAACTTCACTTCGAGGAGATTTCCCCATTGCATGCTTGTTTTACACACTCTGAAAAATCAATCACTTGGGCGTTACTCGTAAACAACGCCCTTCACATTCCAAAAGCACTTGATCCTAAGCCTCTAACTAAAGTTGGTAGTAACTTAACCGTTATTAAGGATTGGAGGTCTAACTACCTACGTGTAGTGCCTACTTGCTGGTGAGGGTTCCTGTGTGCTATCGGGTGTCTAAGACTGGGGCAAACAGCCTTTCAATCTGGCCCGGTGGTTTCGTGGTGCTCGCATTCGGTTCCGTAGTTTGTGATAGTAGGTAACTTAGATCTTTAGGTCTAAGGGCACACTGTAGAGGTTAGGAATTTGATTGAATTGATTTGTCATCAAGTGTACCTTTGCGACGCCATTTCTCTCATCTCTTGTCCCTTCTTATCCCCCCAATTCTTCCTACGGTAGTGCATGTTTGGGAGGAAGTCACAAAACCCTGAATTGTGTGAATTTCCTGATAAATCTAGAAAAGAAGTCGAATCGTCCTCCTCCTCCACAAACATGGCTGCACGCTCACCCCCAAATCCTGAGGGACGAAACCGCCCTCAGAACCCACAAGGTGGTGGAGCCTTAGATCCCATAACCTGCCTCCAAGCCCAAATGGAAATGTATAATGAGCAAATTGAAGCCATTCGGGAAACATTGGAGGGAATGCAAAACCCTCCCGAATGGGAGGAGCCTAGGTCTCTTAGCTACTATCAGAATCCTGCTGCTACAGAGACCATAGGACAAATTCGGGTCCCCATGGGTGGGGACGACTTTGAACTAAAACCAAACATAATTGGCCTAATAAATTTTCACTTCCATGGTCTTGAAGTGAAGATCCTTTTCTCCACTTGGAAGACCTAACCTGATTAGCTAAAACTGTTAAACTAAGAAATATCGGGTTAGCTATAGTCCTCATGAAAATGTTCCTATTTTCATTGCGGGATAAAGCGTCGCAGTGGTTGCGCACCCTTGGGAGAACCATCCACTATTGGGAAGAGATGCGAACAGCATTTCTCAAGAAGTTCTTCCCAATCGGGCGAACCAATGCGCTTCGCCGTGCTATCACCTCCTTTAAGCAATAAAACGGTGAACAATTTCATGAGGCATGGGAGAGGTATAATGACCTCCTTAGGAACTGTCCACGCCACGGTCTGCCTAAGTGGCATATAGCCCAGATTTTCTACTATGGGATAAATGAGACTTTGAAGCAGATTGCAGACGCTTCCTGCGGAGGGAATTTTATGAATAAAGACGAGAATGGAGCATTCGAATTATTTGAAAATATGAGTGAAAACTCAATGAACAATGCCTCCATTGTCACCTTTAATCATACCAGCCAGCCCCGAAATGGCCACGAAGTTGACACGGGACCCTCCCATTCATCCACTGATCTTAGCCTTATCGTACAAAAATTGGATGAAGTCTCCGTCGTGCACAAGAAGCTGGACAAGCTTCTGGCCAACCCCACCCGTTCTATGGCAAACACCCCCACCTCAGCACTTCGTCACAATCCCAATTCTTCCCACACCAGGCTTATGTCGAGAAACCCCGTAAGACCTTCCTTACCGAGTGTCACGCCAAGCGACTCGGTAAGTCATGTGGATCTAGCTTCTGCGAGCTAGTATTTTGACACGGAGGACCAAGCCTCCATGTGCTCGGATGCTTATTTACATGCAGATGCGTCTTCTAGCATAGAAGACGCTTGCGCCATGGGGAACAACCCGTTCTCTGCCACTTAAAACCTAGGGTGGCGAAATCATTTGAATTTCACATGGTCCAACAACCCGCAGTGCCAAAACCCCGCAGGTGGACCAATGCGACCGTCCACACCTGTCATCTGAAGGGCCCAGTCTAATCCTATGGCGAATCCGCCATCAGGCCCTTGCGTACCGCAAACCGAACATGCATCAAGTCCTCTTGATAAATTGATGCGGATGATGATGGAAATGTCAAAGTGCCATGAAGAGAACATGACCTCTCTTTAGTACCAATTGGCACAGCAGAATGCAGAGATCAGTCAACTACGCATGGCAACTCGATCTCAGGGCACTCTTCCTGCCCAACCTGTTCCAAACCCGCAAAATTTCGTACCCTGTGGTCCTCAACCACTGGTATGACCTTCTCAGGGGCAAGTTAATCAGATTCTGTAGGATCCGAGCATTCCACCGGGATTTCAGGCTAATCCTGCTGTAGCACCGCACTCTTATGTCCCTATTGTGAACCCTCCTCCGCCGTATGATCCCACTAGACCCTCATCGTCCAATGTGATCACTACAAGGAGCGGTAAGCGGACCGTCGATCCGCCTCAACCTAATCCTGGCCTGTCTTCTTCATCACCCTCTCATTTGGGATGCGATCGCATTCGCGAGAGGACGATACACCCAAATTGGTGCCAGAATTAGTTCCATTCCCTGAGGCTTTACTGATGGAACCAAAAGGCAAGAAGAAGATACACAAGCCTTTGATAACCTACGTAATTTGTTCATGGATGTTGAAATCAAGGTACCCCTGCTCGAGGCTATCAACCACATACCTGCTGTTGCCCGATTTTTCAAAGACTACACAACACCCAGGCGACAGTCAAAGAAAACCAAGAATCAGATGGTTCTCTTGCCTCATGAGAGTTGTGCTATACTATCAAACCTACCACCGAAGCAGAAAGATCCGAGCACACTGCTTATTTCCTGTAGCATCCAAGGTTGCAATTTTAACCGTGCCCTGCTTGATCTAGGATCTTCCATCAATGTTATACTGACCATCATGCTCGAAAAATTTTCCTTGGGAAATCTAAAACCCACCCCTGTCACGTTACAGTTGGCAGATTGATTTGTCAAAATTCCGAAGGGTGTGGTGGAAGATGTGGCAGTTAGGTTCAACAGTCTCTGTTTTCTTGTTGACTTTCTTGTTTTAGATATGGAAGTTCCTAGCTAACTTTCTGATTGTCCGATCATCCTTGGTCGACCTTTCTTGGCCACAGCCCATGCCCATATCGACTGCGAGTCAGGATGTATCGAGATTGCCGTTGGATCTGAAAAGATCAAGCTTAACATCTTCAAGGCAGCCAAGAACTTTGATTGCGATTGTATCGAGGATGACACGTCTGACGAGGACATGGCCGTCAGCTCATGTATCGGACTATTTGGGACCTATTCGGACTATTGCGGATTACCTATAAACATTGACGATTGCCTGACTAACACAAATTGTGACGTTCCCCCATCCCTCCCTATTCCCGTACCTTCTCCTGACCAGACTTCTGATGAGGTTTTCTCTGCTTCCCATACCTCATGGTCTGAGACATATCCATGCTACTCACCGCCGGTCCACACTTTTGAAGATGGATTGCCCTTTCTTTCCCGCCAAATCAAGCGGATTTGCAACTCCACACTGGGACCTTGAGCCCACATCCTTCTCAATGGGGCTATTCCTTTTTGGATCCATCTATCCTAGAAGTCCCTCTTCTTGGCCAATCTGAGGGCCAACTTCTTCCTCCTGACTTGTTCTCCAATCTGCCTGGGACACCCTCATCCTAGGAAATGCCAGACCTTTCACCATCCACCATCACTTTTCATGCCACTATCACGATCACTTCACTTTTGACTTCACCACCCACCATCCACCCTACCACCCTCTTGTATACCCTGCACCTTAGCTCTCATTACCCGATCTTTCGTCCTTTCTCTACCTTTCGCTGCATGCATATGAGGACATAGCATTGTTTGGCATGGGGGGGTGGATAGGCATCCATAGGATCTAGGTATTTTATGGTATCATGAAATTTTCCACCTATTTATAAATATGTAAGAAAAAGAAAAAAAAAAAAAATATATATATAGTGTTTAGCAATGATCTGAAGGATGAAACAAAATTATAATAAGTGTTTATGGATATTCAACCTCTGTTTTGAAGACTTTCTAGGCCACAGAAGCTTGATTCGCTCAGGCTCGGCTTAATTCACTTGAGCATTGACAAGATAGATCGGAATCTCTCCTAACTAAGGACGTATTCTTGTACCTGAGACACCAGTACAGGATTCGTTGGTTTGCTTATACTCGAGAGCTTAAGTAAACTTGGTTCACACTACACATATCAAGAAAGGACAGGTGAACATAAGATCCAACCCTAGTGTTCATTAGGGAAGGTGGAGTCCTTACCTGTGCGCGCAGGTAGACTTTTTATCCCAGGCTTTAGTCTTGTGTTTAGGAGAGACTCTTTCCACGAAAAAGGAACTCTCCCACTAAAAAGAAAAAAGTGTGCTCCTCCAAATAATGTTGTAAGAGATATACTGAAATGTGTTTCAAAAAATAAAAAAAAGTCAGTATATCTCACAAACGTCTGTAAAATCTTCTTCCTACAAAAAGTTCTTTAGGGAAAATACCCTGTTTTCTTTGAGCCACAAATGTCAGAAAATGGGAGTTGAATTTTCCATCATCTTTTTAGGGGTCAATCCGAAGACATGAGCTGAAACTGGGACCAAGCTTTACTTAAAAATTCGTGAAACCCTGGGCTTGAGTCTTAATGTTCATTTGGTCAGTCTTGATCCTTCACTATGCACAAGCCATAACCTCTTGAGCTCTCGAGTACGGTAAAAACCTCCTGGGTCTTGGAAATCGTACTTAAGGTTTAAATATAAAGAGTCCTGGTTAGTCAAGAGATGATCTATGTCATGTGAGACATAAAGTACTGGTAGTCTTCTCTACAATTGGTTCTCACAATATCCAACAATAAACACACCTATGTCGCCTCAAGAAGAAAATCTTCAGCTTAAGATCATTTTTAAATACAACAAAAAAAATGTTTTGCTAGGGACTAACCAAAGATAGGCATGGGGGTATGATTGCACTGCAAAAATACACCTGCAATTGTGCCGTCTTGTGCTATTTCCTAGCATTACCAGTGCATATTATGTTTCCATAGTCGCATTTGTAAAAATACATGGATGCATGCATTTAATTGAGAGGGAAGGTGAGTGAATAAATTGGCCGTGAAATTACATTTTTCCTTCAGCGTTGCATTGCAAAATTCACCACCTTTTTATTTTAATTTTTATTTGACTTTGAAACTCTTCCCGCGGCTGCATGGAACAACCTCTTCTTCTTTGCCCCATGTCCTGCTCCCCCTCTCCCTGCCAGCCCTGCAGCTGCATGCAAGCCATGCACAGCCAGGGCATGGTTGTGCATGCTTTCTCCATCTATAAAAAGAGGGTGGCTTCTTCCTTTGCAAAGAGCCTGGTCCTCCGCACAAAAGAAAACCCAATGTAGCTTCTTCTCCAGGCCACCATCTCCTCCCCCTCTCCCTCCATACGCAGGACCTCCTCCTCTGAGGAGCCACTCGGTGGGTAGGAGTCCTTCACTGTGGTGCAAACCCACCGTAGTGAGACCACCACCGCCTAGCTCATCAAGGAGTTGGTGGGCCTGGTGGTCTTCTTTTCCCTGTCTCACGTCCAAGCCACTTCAGCCATCGGAGCAGGAGCTTCAAGCTTTGAAGCTCAAAGCTCCGAACACAGCAACAGAAAGGCGGCAGCAGCAGCAGCATCCCCAACCCTTTCCGCACACGCCTGCAGGCTGCCCTCGCCTCCTGTGCGCACCTGCAGGTGCCATCGCTTCCCGCTTTTTCGCACTGCACTTGTCTTTCTACCAGCAACCAGCCACCGCATGCCCCTGCAGCGGCTGGCCAAGCTTCATCGCACCTGCCGGCCAACACCCGCAGGCCATCGTGCGCCTTGTCGTGCTCCTTCGCCCATGACCCAGCCCTCACTGCGTGCTCTGTCGCAAAGTCCCGCCCACAAGCCAGCAGTCGGAGCCACTCTTCCACGTGCATGCCTAGCCGTCTGCACTCACAGCACCTACAACACCTGGTTGTGTGCCTCGCCTGGCCACTATACCCATTGTTCAAGCGTTTCTGCGGAACACTGTGGCTACAGTGGGGTGACCAATAAGTTTCTCACTTATCCGGTCACCCGCCGTGCCGCAATTGCCCTTTGCCAGCGTGCACATCTCGCCCCGCACCTGCTCCAACGCTCGCCCACACATGTTCGTGCGCCCACGTCACTCGCTCCCTTCGCCCGCATAGATCTACATGCGCCCGCCCCAGCTCTTCATGCAGCGCGGTGTGCTGCGGCCTCTCCTCTCACCATGCTCACTCCCTCCCAGGGGGCCCCTCTCAACACGCATATGCACCTACGCGTGAGCGCGTGGACTCCAGACGATGCCTGGCTGCCTCAGACGTCTTAACGCTCACCTCCTTCACTCCATCAAGAAGCGTGCGGCATCTCTCTCTCTCTCTCTCACACACACAGCACTCTCTCACTCTCTTTACCGACACTTACACACACACACACTCACACTCTCATACACACACGCACACACCTATACTCTACTTTATACATATATATACGTACATATATATATTTATATATATATATATATATACATACATATATCTATACATGTAGTAGTACTTATATAACTATGTATTAGTCTATATACATACATATATATATATACATATCTATATACTTATATATATATATACATATATACTTACATATATACATACATTTATATACATATACATATATACATATACTAGTATATATATATATATTTACATCTATATAGTTATATATACATACTTATACATAAATATATATATATACCTATACATATATCTATCTATACATATACTTATATATATATACATATATATATACACATATATATATACCTATATATTTATAACCATATATATATACATATAGATATATACATATATATATATTTTCACATTACTTACCATACGTGGTATTGAGGGAATATCTGCACCTATTGCTGATATTCCTCGATACACGCGTACAAAAAGTGTGGTCACACACATCTTCCACCATCCATCCTTACACTCCACACAAAACCTCATCTTGTTGGTTGCATCTTTCTAGACGACGACCGACTCGACACCGTGCTACACTCCATCTCCGCCTCCACCCCCACCCCTTTGTACATATATAATATATACATATATATATATACTATATTTACTTTATTTCCATTTCTCTTTCCTGCCAATAAAAAGATAAAAAATATATATAAACGAGAAAAGATAATCCTTGCCTTGTAGGTACTCCGTCTTACAAATAGCAAGACCTGTTTTGGAATCCTGATTTGGCTCAAAGCCAAGAACCTAATTTTGTCGGTGTGCCTCAAAGACAAGAATTATCAGAAAAAAATCTAAATAGAAAAAAAACACCAAAAACACAATAAACAAATGGAAGAGATTTGTTGTAGGAAAGGCGTAGAAACTTGACTTTTAACCCCAGTTCCCTGAGTTTCACCCTAAGCCTAAAAGTGACCAAGATAAAATCAAGTAGGGCAGGTAAAAAAAAATTTTGTAAAGAGATGGTTAGGCTCGATTTAGGTTAACCACTATACACACTTCAATGATAAAATCACCATATTAACACACTTAATCGGGTCCGGCCAACTTTGGCGAGGGTTAGGAAAGATTGGAGGGGCTTGATTAGCCAGGAATTGTTGATTTGCAGAAGAAGAAGAAGATGAGGAACCCTGGTCAACCACTTGAGCATGTTCGTGTGGGTCCCTCTGATTTCCGTACCAATGGGTTTGGTTGCCCGAATTCATAATATTTCGCAGGTTAGGTATGGGTTGGCATGGTAGAGATCTGGGTTGGTAAGAGTTAGCAATGAGCCTGGACTACAAGTTGTCCAGTGAGGTTTCATTTGCTGCATGAGCTGGAGCATGGATCCTGACATCTCTACCATTTGTCAGTTCAAATTAGCCTGCCCTACGGGTTGACGGGCATTCCAAGCTTACTGATTGACCTGATTTGGAGGCAACTGAGTATATCATGACCCTGACCCATTGGTCATTGCGGAGCATAGTTGCTGGGTCGGAATTGGGTCTATTGCCCTAGGTTTTTCCAAGAGAAGTTAGGATGGTTTCTCCAACCTGGACTATAAGCATTAGAGTAGGGGTTGGATCTAACATTCTCTTGTACAGCATAGACATCTTCATAGGGTGAGGATGGAGAGAAAGAAAGGGAAGGATCAGAAAAACTAGGATCAAAGGCCCTAGTTTGGAACCCGTGGGGTTCCAAAAAATGCTGACTCACAGGTTGAGCCGCATCGAGTTGATTCACGAACTCCCGTCCAGAAGGAGCTCGTGAAGAATGGAATCCCAAATTTTGGGATTGAGTAGATCGAGAGTTGTTCATAGAATTGCCAGCCATCCACTCTTCCATTCTCTTAGCAACCAAGTCCACCTTATCATGTTTGTTACAAATCAATCCATATCAAATGAATGAGAGTCATGGACATCATTGACATTTGATCCGAGCTACTGGGACCAGTTAAATGTATCCATAGAGGCATGATTGATTGAATTCTCACTCATTTCCTTAAATAAATCATGTGCACTATCTGCATCTTTACTGAGGAAATTGCCTCCGGAAGAAGCATCCACATGATTTCTGAGTTGCTTAGTTAATCCATGATAGAAGATCTGCACGAGTTGCCATTTCAGCAACTCGTGGTGTGGACACCTCAGCAATAGGTCCTGGAATTGCTCCTAGGCCACATGAAACTACCCCCCGACCGCTGGGTAAAGGTAGTGATTGCCTGTCTCAAAGCATTGGTACGTCTGACTAGGAAGAATTTCTTCAGAAAGGCCGATTTCAACTCATTCCAAGTTGCAATTGGTCTTCCTATTGTCCTATACCAATGTGCAGCCTTATCCCTAAGAGAGTGGGGAGGAGCCTCATAATCATTTGCTCCTCGTTTACATTTTGTGCCTTGGTGGTCTGGACCAAAGTGGTCAAGTCCTCCAAGTGCTGAAACGGATCTTCGGAGCCAAGCCCATGATAATGTTTGATCAGGCTTAACACCTGGGGCTTGATTTCTACGTCACTGACTGGAATCTGGACGCCGGAACGTTCCTCGTAATTTGAAGGATTATAAAAATCCTTCAAGGTATGAGTGCCCTACATTCTCTGGAACCATTCTTGCATTCCCTGCATTTGTTCTAGCTGCCTTCAAAATTCTTCCTATGGATTTTCAGGTAGAGGAGGCTGTTGGTCGGCCATGGGATCAATTTGACCAAAATCCAATTTGCGCCTCCTAGAATACTCTAATGGTTCTTAATATCAGGGATTCAATGACCGTCTTCCCAGCATAAACTAGGAGAAGGTCAGAAGGACTGGGGATAGGGACCTTGCAGCACAACAAAACAAGGTTGTCCTTAAGTGGGGTAGCCTAAGGATCTACTGACTCCCAAAACCTGCCTTAAGATTGTAAATGATATACTCTACTTGCGTCTGTTCAATCCAACCAGTTAGAAGGAGGGACTGGGGAGAAGGTTCTTCCTTCGGCTTTCTCCTTCAGTTCCTAGTGTACTGATGAGTCACTTGTTCGCTTTAAAATCGTTTGTAGTTTTATGTGGCAGAAAAATTGACTAATCAATATTTAAAAAGAAATAACCACTCGCAGAAGAGCAGGTCATATCCACAGGGAGGCAATGACGTATTTAAATTCGCACCGATTAAAAATATTTGTTCATAGTTAGTTTAGACAAGAATCTTTCCAAAATTGCCTTAAGATTAAGGTTGAATCAAGAAATCATGCTGAAATAGCAATTTTTAACAACTAGAGGATATTTGTTGCAATGCAGATTCAATAAAATATCATTAAAATATGACAATGGCAGAAAATGTAATTATTAATGGCATGGATACTGTAGCAAAACAGGGGATTTATTCCCCTTAGCCGTGCACGAAGAGGAGTTGATGGCTGGACGTGGGAAGCTCGGAGGAAGTTCTTTGGACTGAGGGCTTCGAGCAGTGGTGGCGACGAGTCACACGGTGGCCGGAGCTGGCCGGACAGAGCTCCGATGGTGGTGGGTTCCGGTGGGGGGCTGAAATGCTGCAGGCGGTGTGGCGTGGGCAGGCGCAGCTGGTGTCCTGGCGAGGAGGTGTGCGCACGGGACTACGTGCATGCAGAGGTGGCGCTGCTAGCGAACATGGCTGCTGCTACTACAGGGTGAGTGCTGCAGCCGGTGCTGCACGCTGGCGGGCGCGTGGGGCACGGGAAGGCTGCAGCTGCTAGAGTGGAAGTGGGGTGCACTGCTGTTGGTGGAAGGTGCGGCAGGCAAGTGTGACCACTGTTGGCGGAAGGCGCGGGTGCGCGCATGCACTAGTGCGGCACTACAAGTAGCGGCGGGGAGGCGGCAGGCGTGGGAAGGCTGTAGGCGGGTGCGCACACTGTTGGCGATGGGTGCGGGTGCACATGAAGGCTGGAGGGCGTGCAGATGAGGGCTGGCACTTCAGGTGTGTGGACGAGGGCATGCGGTTGGCAGTGAAGTGGGCAAGTATGGTTGTTGCTGGAGTGGGGAGGTCGAAGCTTCAAACGTCCGAGAAACTTCCTGGACATCTTGACCGGCTGAGGGGTGATTGTAGTAGCTGCCATGGTGGTTGTTAGTGACGACGGCGAGGGAGGTCACGGCGAGGTGCTCACGGTAATGCGGACGACCTTCGGATGGCGGTGTGGCCTGTCACACCACATGCCCACGGTGGTGGAGGGTCATCGCCGCGGTTGAGGCCGGCGGTGTGGAATGGAAGAGATGGACTCTGCACAGTGTGGGTTTGGGGTGGAGGCCTGCCTTGCTCGGCATCCTCTCTCCTCTTTTTGTAGCTGCCTGCACGAATTTCAATGGAGAGGCGGGAGTAGATCCACCTTCTCCACTGATCCATGAATGTGGCTTTAGTGTGGCAGGAGGCGTTGCAACGGCAGCAGAGCCGTTGCTGAAAAGAAGAAGAATAAAGGATATTATTAAAATATTATAGTTATTTATATGCAAATCCTCAACTTTTATGTTAACTTAAACAACGTACCTAATTGGTTAACTAATTAAACTAATGCCATTCTAAGGTAATTCTAAATGCATTTAAAATATGAATGCAATGCGTGAGTTATGTAATTAAATTAGAAATATGAATTAATCTATTTACATCCTAATTTATTCTAAATAAATGTTAGAATTAACCTAATTTCTAGGCACTTAAATACTTAAATAGCCGATAACTATGGGCTAATCAAATACCCCAATGCCTAGTTTTTGCTAGTCCCTAGCAAAATTAAGCGAAACCTAGCACTCCAAGTAGACTAGTCAACTCACTTGGTCTTCCTTCAAAAGCATATTAAGTTTAGACTCTAGACCCAAGGTTCCTAAGTAGTTGCTAAGTTACAGACTAGGTCGGCTAAAGACGAGTTGTAGGCACAAGTTTCCTTGATTTCTGACTCTACCCTAAAGTTTATTGATCCCTGAGATTAAAGCATCCGTGCCTGTGCGTTGGTCTGAGTTATTTGAGTTAAAGGAAAAAGTTATATATATATATATATATATATATTTTGTTTGATTCTTCTAAGTCTAACCTCAGATCATCTATCAACACGGTCTGTGTTGGATTCATTGTCTCCATTACCATACCTTGAAGGGTGCCTGGCTTTCAATGCTTCGAGATAGCACTGCCCATAACGACCCCAAGAACTCCTGGCAATCAACACTTCGAGATAGTATCGCCCATGGATTTCTTAAGCGAATTCAGGCCTATGGCAATCGGCACTTCGAGATAGGGCCGCCCATGGTACCTGAACCGCACAATGCACTTACATGCCCCCAGTAGGATGGATATCCTAAGAGACAAGCGTCGAGGAGGTAATATGTTATCATCGCATCCTCAAGGTGAGTATATACTCCACCTCTCCTGTGGCGGGAACTCTTCCAATCAAAATGTGTTTTTAAGCCTCTCCTAAGTCAAAACTAAGAGAACCAAATCTCTTTTCAGAAAGAAAGAATTAAGTTAATTACTAGACCAAGTGTGTGAAATTTGGATGCTTAGGTTACAAGGACCTGTAAACCAAAAGGTAGAATAAGACTCCAGGTACTACTCCACCTTTTAACTCAAACCCTAGCTTCCCTTCCTCAACGTCTTGAGGAATGGTCCACAACTTAACTCCTACTTAAGTTTTTAAGTCCACAAAGGGCCCTAAAGGTCTAAAGCTATCAGCTCATTTAGCTTCTAAAGTTTAACCCTAGAATTAATTTAGTCTACCCTAGAGTTCTGATTTGCTTAAGAATGCAGGACTTAGCTAGTTAAGCTCAAAACCTTTTTTTTTTGTCATTTTCATTTTTTTATATGCATGCTGTAAACAAAATGCCTCAGGTCCTCTCCCCCATGCCTGGTTCAAACAATGTCCTCAATGAAAACAAAAATAGCTAAAGGAAGATATTACTTGAGGCGGAGAATGGTAGGAGCTAAGGCTCCTCAAGAGTGACTTCGTCAGCCAGATGGCCATCTAAAGTTATGTACGGTTTTAACCGTTGACCGTTGACGATAAAGGGAGTTGCTGAAGAGGAAGGATTTTTGATCTCCACAGCTCCATGCGGAAATACTTTGGGGATTATGTAAGGCCCATCCCAACGAGATTTTAACTTCCCAGGAAAAAGCTTAAGTCTGGAATTGAGAAGCCAGACTTGTTGGTTGGGCTCAAAGGTCTTTCGAAGAATAAACTTATCATGCAAGACCTTAGTTCTTTCTTTATAAGCTTGAGAGGTGTCATAAGCATCATTCCTCAGGTCCTCAAGCTCAATTAATTCTAGAAGTCGTGCCTTACATGCCTTCTCTAAATCCACGTTAACACTTCGAATAGCCCAAAGTGCCTTATGTTCCAACTCAACAGGTAAATGGAATGCTTTTCCATACACAATCCGAAAGGGAGAAGTACCCAAAGGGATCTTATAGGACTTTCGATAAGCCCACAAAGCATCATCGAGCTTTTGGGACCAGTCTTTCCTATTAGATCTAACGGTCTTTTCCAAAATATTTTTTATCTCCCTATTTGACACTTCAACCTAGCCACTTGTCCGAGGATGGTAAGGGGTAGTAACCTTGTGAGTCACTCCCAAACTCCTGATTAACCGATTGAAGTGGTGGTTTCGGAAATGAGGTTCCCCATCACTTATAATAGTCTTGGGGCAGCCGAAACGTGATATGATATTGGCCTTCACAAATTTCAAAACCACAGTCATTTGTGTGCGTAGGTGATGAGAGCCTCATCATGAGCCATAACTAGCTCATTTTGACCCAATAAAGAAGATAAAAACTCCTACATAACCTAGAAGAAGGCCTAACTGAAGGAACAAGTGCTCTGAGAAGAAAACATGAAATAAAGGTTAAAACTGCAATTTTACCATTGCAGTAGATAAACAGGATTTCTTAGAGGCAAAACATAGGTCAAATGGTCTAAATGAGATAAAAAGTGGGTTGAGTCAATCAGAAATGGGTTCATGTGCAATCTAAGAACTAAAAGACACTTGGTAACCCTAAAACAGACCAGCTTAAATTAACAAGGTTCCGGTCAGAACAAAAAGCAAGTAAACCCTCTACAAATCATGGAAAAACATACTCTAGGGTTTAGAACACTTAATTTGGCCTTTGGAACATAGTTTGACCTAGATTAGGGTCCTAGCTCTTCAATTAACCTAATTTGGGTTTTTACGCAAAATATCCAGTCAAACGAGGTCAAACCTGAAATCTAACTTCGCCATTGGATTCCTTAGGTCCAAATTAGGTTTGTACCAAAATTTGGACCTAAGGAGGGGTCATCTTGACCTACTTTGCAATTTAGTACACCCAAATCACAAATTGGTCCCTATCTTTTGAATACCGTTGTAGAGAACCCCCTAGGTTCTTCGCCTCCATTGCAAACCGGTCCTGCCGCCATTGCTAGGGCAGAACCGAGCTCCGGCGAGGTTCGGAGAGGGATTGCTCTCTAATCCCTCAGAGATTCCCTCCCAGAAATGGAAGGAGGATTCTCTGAGGAATTCCCTTCCTTATAAAGTCAATTACAATCGTTGGTGTGAACCCAATCTCTCGTGCGAACGCACGAGAGATTTGGGTATCCTAACTCCTTTCCATCTCCGGCGACCAACCTCAGGCAATTATGTGCCCTTCACGCCCTGCACACCAAGTCCAGCGCCTATATAAGAACCCACAACTCCGGCCGAAGAGGCTGAGCTTGATTTGGCCGAGTTTCCCCCTTCAATTCCTCTCCTCCTGCTCGGCCCAAAATGCCCCAGCGAGCTCCGGCGAGCCCCCCTCTCCCCTCCCTCTTCGCTCTGCCACAAAACCAGTGGCAGAGTTAGCTTCCTGACCTCCCTCCGCGTCGCGCAGTACCAGCGCACGCCGCCTCAGCCCCGTCGTCGCCGCCGTTCTCCCCCACTGGGCGTCATCTTCTCCGGCGACAGCAAGTACTGCTGTCCGCCTTCCGTCCCCTTTCGTCCTACAATTAGGTTAGAACTCCTTTCCATCCTATCCTCTCTCTTTTCCCCCTGTTATCTCATCTGATTACCCCTCGACCGACGCTGACCACCCTCATCTTCCACATCACCGACCGAACTCGGCGAGCCGCCCACACCACTCCGCCACTCCACACGGCTCGCCAACCACCTCGTGAGCTCCGCCTCACCACCAGGAACTCGCTCCACCCCACAACTGCCACTCCAGACCTCCATAACCACCCCCCGAACAACCCACCATCTCCGGCCACAGGTTGACCTAGGCGTGCACGCCTAGGCCGACCGGCAACCTGCAGCATCACCCACTGCCTTCGCCGTGCTACGGCGAAGGTTTCCAGCTATTCTAATTGGGCCAATAGGCCGTTCTGTGGAATCTCAGGTGAACGCCCCGGCCGCCATTAACAGCCGAAGCAGCAGGAAGCTTGGAGCAGCAGCAGGCGTCAGGCTTCCCAGGCGGCAGGTGCAGCAGACTCTCGCAAGTGTCGCGAGGTGACTGAGTTCAGCAAGGAGCACCAGCAGGGCCTTCAGCGTGGGCAATTGCACACGAGAGTCTGCGGGGCGCACGCAAAGGAAGGGCGGAACGTTTAGTCCCACATCGTGGAATCTCAAGGCACAGGTATGGTATAAAGAGTTTTTGTGATATAGGTTTACTGCCTCGAAAGCACAGGGGTGAGTCCCTCACTGACCCCACCCGCCTCGTCCGCAGGCCTGACCACGCGGACCTGGCGGATCCGACCCGACCTAGACCTACGCACTCCTCGCGCATCACACACCTGCAGGTGCGCCTGGTCCCCGGGTACGATCCGACCCGATTGAGACTGTGGCTCTGGTAGAGCGGTTAGAGTGAATTGCTTGAGAGAGAGACACGCGCGGGTAGAGGGAGAAGGGTTAGGTTTTGTTCCCTGTGCAGGCAGGCTGATTGCAGGAGAAGGACTTGGCCGCTGCAGAAGAAGGAGAAGCAAGACAAAGAAGAAGAAGAAGGCAACGAAGAAAGGAGAAGCAAGACAGAAGAAGAAGAAAGAAAGAAGTCTTCGCAGGAGAAGAAGGAAAATAGAAAGGTTAGAAGTTTTCGCAGGAACAGAAGAAGAAGGACAAGGGAAGATTGCAAAGAGATCCGAAAGGCAAAGCAGAAGAAGAAAAGAGAAAGAAAGATCACATTTAAGACGTCTGATACATAAATCAGACGTCTAATTCTATTTTTTTACATCTTTCTTAAAAACTCTTTGAATCAATTATATTTGCATTTAACAGTTGTATTCTTGGGTTTTACAAAGTACTGAGTTTGCTCCCTGTGTTCGACCTCGGATACTCTAGTTGTTCGAGTAATAAAATTATTTGTTTAAACGTTTTGTCGGTTCTACTGCAACGTAATACGCCTTTAAATCCGCACAGAAACGTTGACAACATTTTGGCGCCATTGCCGGGGAGCAACGGGCACTTGTAAAGCTTTTGAGTACAACTTTTCTATTTAATATCTGACTTAACTTCTCTTTTGTTGTGTTCAATCAGGAAAGCAAAACAAAAAGGAAAGAATAGCAACTGCACAACAGACTGGAGCAGGTAATCTCCATAAGCCTTCCCCCTTAACCCTCTCACAATCTAAAAAAAAAAAAGGGGAGAAGTCAACTTAGGGCTACCTGTCTTATATTTAGTAACTCATCAAGTTGCCTGATTTTCATTTCAACATATTTTTGTCTGTCATCCAACTAAGGCAACTAGGGCTAAAACTTTCTTGATTGAGCCCTAGGTGCTAAATTCTAAGGCAACTAAATTGGACCCATTAGAGCCAAGTTAGGATTGCAAAGCTAGGGTTTTTAGAGACACATCTTCTCTAAAACAAAGAAACAAACTTTCCAAAAAGAAGTGTGCCTAAACCGTGTTTGAAAATATTTATACAAGAGGAACCCTAAGCAAATCAGCTGATAATCCATTTGAATCATAAAAGGAAGGACCTAAAAGCTCTCAAAGAAACAAGAGGTGAAGTTGATCCCCTCGAGTCAACCAACCTTAATATTAGGTCACTTTTTGCACTCAAAAGACTTAAAAGTTCAAGTGGAACATTAAGCACCTTGATCTTAAAATAAAAAAAAAAAGGTAGACTTAAGAGGTCAAGATCCCCATTCTGGTCTACCTGGAACCGCAGTGACAAGAGAGGTCGGGTGGGGGAAACCCTGTAACCCGTGGGGACACTCTACCGTGTAGGGGTCTTTGCGGGACTCTCCCTCTCTGGCTGCCCAGGTATTTCTCAGGTGGACGATCTTCTGATCCAGGGGTCCATCTGCCCCGAACCTCTATAGTCACCCAACAATTCTTGGGTGTCTTGATTGTGTCCAGCACCTTCTAATCTCATCACATCTTCCGGTGCATGTTTGGTAGGAGGTCCTTAAGACCACCTTTAAGACCTCCTCTAGAAATTCATTCTCGCCGAGGCCAAGCCTCGACGCCCTTGTTTGTGCAGCAACCCCACCACATAAACCTTTCATCTGATTCAGACCCTGATTCTCCTTCTTCTCCCATCATGGCACAACCCATTGAAGAGGAGAATAACCTTGAACACCAACTTCAACGCTTGAACGATCTCTTTCAGAACTTTGTAAACCCACCACAGCGACCTATGATGCGAGATCACTATAATCCCGCTGCGGTGGCAATTGAACCCCGAGTACGAATCCCAATTGGAGGACCCGATTCTGATCTAAAGCCCAATATGATTCATGCCATACCAAAGTTCCATGGGCTTAACTCTGAGGATCCATTCCAACACATTAAACAACTCAAGCATCTGGCCCAGACTTTCGGGTCAGAGGTACAAAACCGGGATATCCTACTCATGAAAATGTTTTCGTTCTCCCTCTTGGACAAGGCCGCGCACTGGTATCAGACTCAGACCCGCCCGATCAACACTTGGGAGGAATTACAGTCCGAATTTTTGAAAAAATTCTTCCCTGTTGGCCGGACGAATGCCTTGCGCCACCAGATCACTCATTTCACTCAACAACAGGGAGAACCTCTTCACGAAGCTTGGGATCGATTCCTAGATCTCATGCGAAAGTGTCCCCATCACGGAGTTCCTAAGTGGGAACAAGTCCAGTCTTTTTACCAGGGACTCCGTGAGGATATTCGTCTAATCGTCAATGCAACATGTGGAGGAAACATCATGGGCCAACACGAGGACACGGTGTGGGAGATTCTCGAAAACATGTGCGAGAACTCCATAAACAATGACTCCTTGGGCTTATTCGACAGGACGAATGCCCGCGCATCGACGAATCTAAGAGGGACACATGAGACGCAGGACCTGTCCACTTCTGTTGACCTGGAATTGATGGCCAGTCGGTTGGACAAGGTCTCTATCATAGAAAAGAAGGTGGACGAACTAACTCGACATTTGCAGCAAGCCACCTCTGCACAAAACTCTTTTGCACGACCTCCTCTGGCAAGGGAAACAGTGCAAAACATCTATCACCAACCTGCCAAGGGGATGGGCCCCTATCCACCCCCGTCTACCTCCCAGACCGGAGTGACCTCCGATCCCGTCTACTCGAGTTGGGGGAACTCTGAACCCTCGTATTCTGACTTTCCTGAGGTTTCTCAGAACTGCGAGGACCTCAACGCCATCCAGAACGACCCATACTCCAATACCTACAACCCTGGATGGCGAAATCATCCTAACTTTCAGTGGGCGGGAAACTCTCAAAAACCACCATATCAACCCCGCCCACAAGCTCCTCGTCCATATCAGCCGCCTCAGCCTCGGCCTAATCCCACCTACCAATCTGGCAAAATCAGGATCAACTGACTCTTATCCTTCAAACGCTGGCTGACATTCAAAAAACGAATGCGGCAATGCAAAAACAGCACAAGGACGAGATCACAGAGGTTCGCAACCAACTGGCCCAGATGGCAAATTCTCGCCAACCTGGCACCCTTCCTTCGCAACCTCTGCCAACCGAAATAATGTGCCGACCCAGAGGCGCATTATGAATCCAAATCCAGGCCACGCACATTTGATTTATCAGGCCCCTGCTACTCCATCACCAGACAGGATGGAGGCTTCTACATCTTATGCAGAATTTCAGCAGCAGCCACCTCTCCTACCTAACCCAAACCAAAGTCAGGCTGGATTAAACTCTGTAACAACACGTAGTGGTAAAACAACACAAGACCCACATTATCTGAACCACTCCAAGCCTGATAATCGCCAAGACCCTAGGGTAGTCATCCAAGATACTACTGTCCCAGATCAAGAACCTGGACCTATCCTAGAGGAACCAGCTAGGATCCCATTTCCTGAGGCCTTGACCAAAGGAAAAAGGACAACCAAACCTGTGGCTCCTGAGGAGGATCTGGTCAAGCTCTTTGAACAGGTCCAGATAAACATCCCGTTGATGGATGCAACCCGCCACATACCGGCTTACGCAAGATTCTTGAAAGACATATGTACACCTAAACGTAAGCCGCGAACCAAGGATGGGAATCCGATTGTACTATCAGAGCAAGCCAGCTCTGTCATCCTGAGCAAACTCCCACCCAAGGCTAAAGACCCAGGAACCCCCTTGATTTCTTGTAAAATTGGTGAAACCCAACTTGATAGAGCCCTACTTGACCTAGGTGCCTCCATAAATTTAATACCTACATCCCTCCTTGACCACCTTGAAGAATTTGAACTTAAACCCACTGAGGTGACATTGCAGTAGCTGATCGATCCATCAAGTCACCCAAAGGAATACTCGAGGATGTCATTGTTAGGGTACGAGATTTTTATTTCCCAGTGGACTTCATAGTACTGGACATGGATGCACCTAAGAACCCAAGGGACACACCAATCATATTAGGGAGACCCTTTTTGGCCACTGCTAGGGCCAATATAAACTGCGAAGAGGGCCAGATAGAATTAAAATTTGGGAATCAAAATCTGAAGATCGACATTTTCAAAGCCCAACAAGGGATTAATTGCGGGGTTATAGAGGAAATTTGTGATGTCAAAGCCGTGGTTGATGAACTGCACATAGAGGACAACCTGATTATTTCTGATCAACCACTAGAAAATCAAAAACCGCTAACAGAGGAGTGCGAACACAATCTAGACACACCTATGACTCCTACCATTGCTCCCGATACAAACCCTGAACCACCCGCTGCTGCTGACAATCCTGTCATGGAACTCAAGCCCCTTCCTGAACATCTAAAATATGTCTTTTTGGATTCAAATCAAACGTTTCCTATGATTATCAATTCTCGACTCACACCTGACCAGGAACTCCGTTTGATTTCTGTTCTCCAGCAACATCGTAGAGCCATTGGATGGACTCTAGATGATTTGACTGGTATAAGCCCTTCATACTGCACGCATCGAATCTATACAAAAGAAGGCTCACGACCTTCAAGAGAAATGCAAAGGCGACTAAACCCTAACCTACAGGAGGTCGTGAAAAAGGAGATCATTAAGTGGTTAGATGCAGGGATCATCTACCCGATCTCCGACAGTCGTTGGGTGAGTCCAACACAAGTGGTACCTAAGAAGGCAGGACTTACCATCATCACGACAGAAACCGGGGAAGTCATTCCTACCCGAATAGCTAATTCATGGAGAGTCTGCATTGATTACAGAAGACTAAATTCCTCCACGAAGAAGGATCATTTCCCACTACCGTTTATTGATCAGATCCTCGAGAAACTAGCGGGAAATAGATTCTTCTGCTTTCTTGACGGGTACTCCGGTTACAATCAGGTGGCAATCCATCCAGAGGACCAAGAAAAGACCACATTCACCTGCCCCTTCGGGACGTACGCGTTTCGAAGGATGCCGTTCGGTCTCTGCAATGCACCTGCAACTTTTCAGCGGTGCATGCTTGCCATATTCTCAGATATGGTAGGTGACTATCTGGAAGTCTTCATGGATGACTTTTCAGTTTTTGGACAATCATTTGACGATTGCCTCCAACACTTGGTCCATATACTCAGGCGGTGCATCGAGGTGAATTTGGTTCTTTCCTGGAAAAGAGCCATTTCATGGTGCCTGAGGGAATTGTCCTGGGACATTTAATCTCAGAGAAAGGCATCCAAGTGGATCGAGCTAAGGTTAACCTGATTTCCAAGCTCCCTATGCCTAGCTCGATTAAGGACATCCGATCTTTTTTGGGGCACGTCGGTTTCTACCGTCGATTCATCCCTGATTTCTCCAAAATCGCGCGCCCCCCTGACCAATCTGCTTTCCAAGGATGTGCCTTTCGGAATTTCCAAGGAATGCACTCAAGCATTTGAGATCTTACGTGACCGAGTCACCCAAGCCCCAATCCTACAGTCCCCTGATTGGTCTCAACCCTTTGAGATCATGTGCGATGCATCTGACTTCGCTGTAGGAGCGGTTTTGGGGCAGAAAATTGACGGGAAACCTGTGGTCATTTACTACGCCAGCAAAACACTGGATGAGGCTCAGCGTAACTATACGGTTACTGAGAAAGAGCTGCTGGCCGTAGTATTTGCCCTGGAAAAATTCAGATCATACCTTCTGGGTTCCCGTGTTATCATATACTCGGATCACACAGCTGTGAGGCATCTCCTAGCCAAGAAGGACGCGAAACCTCGATTAATCCGCTGGATCTTGCTGTTGCAAGAATTTGACATCGAGATTCGCGACAAGGCGGGAAAGCACAATGTGGTAGCTGATCATTTATCCCGCCTTCCTCCTGAAATTATTGATCCGTCCGGACCTATTACAGAACATTTTCCTGATGAGCACCTCCTGACTATCAGTACAAGTCTTCCATGGTTCGCCGATATTGTTAATTACCTGGCATCACATCAGATTCCACCCGATTGGTCGAAGGCCAAAAAGAACAAATTGCGTTCCGATGCCAAGTATTACCTATGGGAAGACCCGTATCTCTTCCGCATTGGTGCTGATCAGATAATCCGACGATGCGTCACGGAAGTGGAAATCAAAGACATACTCTCATTTTGCCATGACCAGGCATGCGGTGGACATTTTTCAGGACATAAAACCGCATCGAAAGTCCTCCAGTGTGGTTTCTACTGGCCCACAATTTTCAAAGATGCATACAATCACTGTAAGGCATGTTCCCGTTGCCAGACTCTAGGCAACATGAGCCATAGAGACATGATGCCTCTACAGCCGATCTTGGTATGCGAAATTTTTGATATTTGGGGGATTGATTTCATGGGACCCTTTCCTACCTCGGATGGCTTCGAATACATTTTACTCACAGTTGATTATGTTTCCAAGTGGATAGAAGCCATTCCGACCCGAACCAACAATCATAAAGTCGTTATAAAATTCCTTCATCAAAACATTTTCTCAAGGTTCGGGATTCCGCGTGCTATAATTTCCGACGGAGGGACCCATTTTACAAACGCTCAGTTCAGGTCACTGATGATCAAATACGGGGTGTCACACCGAATCTCTACTCCTTACCACCCCCAAACTAATGGTCTAGCTGAGCTATCTAACCGAGAGATCAAGAAGATCCTTCAGGTTACTGTTCGACCTGATAGAAAAGATTGGTCTTCTCGGCTTCCGGAAGCATTGTGGGCCTATAGGGATCGCCCACAAGACCCAATTAGGAATGTCTCCCTTCAGACTAGTGTACGGGAAGGCATGTCACCTCCCCGTCGAATTGGAGCATAAAGCCTATTGGGCAGTACGGACCTGTAATCTCGACCTTTCTAAGGCTGGAACCCACAGAAGATTTCAAATGAGCGAGATCGATGAATTACGCCACGACGCATATGAGAACTCGCGAATTTACAAAGAACGGGTTAAAGCTTTTCACGACAAACACATTTCTAGAAAGGTCTTTCATCCTGGTCAAAAAGTTTTACTCTTTGATGCTCGACTCAAACTATTCCCAGGAAAGCTAAGATCCAAGTGGGTCGGACCCTACCTAGTCCGCCAAATCTTTGGAAATGGAGCTATTGAAATCAGCCCACTCAGCCACGATTCTGAACCATTTGTCGTGAATGGGCAGAGACTCAAGCCGTTCATTGACATGACCGATATAGATTTGACTGAGTCATCCTTTACCCTCCTTTCCTCTTGAGCTCATTACGCCCAGCCGATGGCGTAAAACTCAGCGCTTAACGGGAGGCAACCCGTCATTCTTTGAAAAACCTGAAACCGTTTCTGACATCGCTATGCGGAACTCATATTGCACTTTAGGGTTCATCCATTAGAACAGTCGACTTCACCTCAGGTATACTTACCCGAGATTAGAAATCGTTCGCAACAAGTCGCTTCGACCCATTCACTCACCACACACCTGTCCTAACACATGAACTAAGCTGAATTCGAACCCACCTAATTTACAATGGGGACATTGCAAATCTTAGGCATGGGGGGGTATGAAAGTGCAAAATGTCAGAAAATTCATATCAAGAAAGGGTTTCATACAAAAAAAAAAAAAAAAAAAAGGACTTGGTAGAGGGGAGGAACAATTCAGGGTCATACAAATGAGAGGAGGAAAAGAAAGAAAAATGACAAAAAGAGCAAAAATAAAGAAAGGAGCACAAAAGGAAAAGAAAAAGAAAAAGTCATTAGTAAAAGATTAAGGGGTTAACTGAAGTTCTAGACCGAGTCAAGAACAAGAAAAGAAAAATGCTACAGAGATATAACAAGAGATTAGCGGGAACGCTGGTCTTAGGCCTCTTGGGCTAGATTTTTGCTTAAAAATTCACGTATCCGTTAAAATCTGGACAATCCTCAAGAGGTTGAGGAAAATGCAAAGCTTAAGTATTAGGTCTAAGGCTTAGGAAGTATTCGGCCCTCGTTAACTGACCTCCGGTTTGCGGGATTCGGTAACCTAAGCACCCAAATTCACACACAGTCTGGTTCAGTGCGCATAAATATTCAAAACACGCAAGAGCGTTTAATATTCTGAAAAAGTCACCTAGATTAGGAGCGGCTAATCAACACAAGTTGATTTGGACAAGTTCCCAGCGCGGAGAGGCGGGAAATTCCCCTCGAAGATGCGTAACAACATATCGTCTCCTCGGTGCTTGTCTCTTAGGATATTTAAATATCCTACTGGGGGCATGTAAGCACTCTGCTGGTTCAGATACCATGGGTGGCATTATCACGAAATGTCGATTGCCAGGGTCTGAATTCGGCCACGGAACGCCATGGGTGGGATTATCTCGAAATCTCGAAAGCCAGGGTTCCGGGGGTTGCCATGGGCGGGATTATCTCGAAATCTCGAAAGCCAGGGACCTTTGAGGATTGATGATGGGGACGAGGAATCCGATACAGACCGTGTTGAGAAGCTAATCCGAAGCTAGAAATAAAAAAGAAAGAGAGAGAAAAGCTCTCCAAACAAATAAATCTTCTATCTCTCTCTTACAAAAAACGCACTGCAAACTGAACTTAGGCTAAAAATATCTCAAGCACGGGTGCTTTAAACCGCGGAGTCCAACAAACCCTAGGTTAGGTTCTGTGGGCCGTAGAAACCTTTGCAGAAGACTGAGGCTAAAGCGAACAGGTCCGGATTTTGGTTGGTACTTGAGTACCTCTAGGCCTATTGTCGGCATTCCCACCTAATCACAAAAGAAAAAGGAGAAGCACTTATCATTATTGACAACAATCAGTGTCTAGAACGGAAGTTAAAACTTTGAAATTTTGCTAAGGGACTAGCAAAAGCTAGGCATGGGGGTATGATGAGAGCCTCATCATGAGCCATAACTAGCTCATTTTGACCCAATAAAGAAGATAAAAACTCCTACATAACCTAGAAGAAGGCCTAACTGAAGGAACAAGTGCTCTGAGAAGAAAACATGAAATAAAGGTTAAAACTGCAATTTTACCATTGCAGTAGATAAACAGGATTTCTTAGAGGCAAAACATAGGTCAAATGGTCTAAATGAGATAAAAAGTGGGTTGAGTCAATCAGAAATGGGTTCATGTGCAATCTAAGAACTAAAAGACACTTGGTAACCCTAAAAACAGACCCGCTTAAATTAACAAGGTTCCGGTCAGAACAAAAAGCAAGTAAACCCTCTACAAATCATGGAAAAACATACTCTAGGGTTTAGAACACTTAATTTGGCCTTTGGAACATAGTTTGACCTAGATTAGGGTCCTAGCTCTTCAATTAACCTAATTTAGGTTTTTACGCAAAATATCCAGTCAAACGAGGTCAAACCTGAAATCTAAATTCGCCATTGGATTCCTTAGGTCCAAATTAGGTTTGTACCAAAATTTGGACCTAAGGAGGGGTCATCTTGACCTACTTTGCAATTTAGTACACCCAAATCACAAATTGGTCCCTATCTTTTGAATACCGTTGCAGAGAACCCCCTAGGTTCTTCGCCTCCTTTGCAAACCGGTCCTGCCGCCATTGCTAGGGCAGAACCGAGCTCCGGCGAGGTTCGGAGAGGGATTGCTCTCTAATCCCTCAGAGATTCCCTCCCAGAAATGGAAGGAGGATTCTCTGAGGAATTCCCTTCCTTATAAAGTCAATTACAATCGTTGGTGTGAACCCAATCTCTCGTGCGAACGCACGAGAGATTTGGGTATCCTAACTCCTTTCCATCTCCGGCGACCAACCTCAGGCAATTATGTGCCCTTCACGCCCTGCACACCAAGTCCAGCGCCTATATAAGAAACCCACAACTCCGGCCGAAGAGGCTGAGCTTGATTTGGCCGAGTTTCCCCCTTCAATTCCTCTCCTCCTGCTCGGCCAAATGCCCCAGCGAGCTCCGGTGAGTCCCCCTCCCCTCCCTCTTCGCTCTACCACAAAACCAATGGCAGAGTTAGCTTCCTGACCTCCCTCCGCGTCGCGCAGTACCAGCGCACGCTGCCTCAGCCCCGTCGTCGCCGTCGTTCTCCCCCACTGGGCGTCATCTTCTCCGGCGACAGCAAGTACTGCTGTCCGCCTTCCATCCCCTTTCGTCCTTACAATTAGGTTAGAACTCCTCTCCATCCTATCCTCTCTCTTTTCCCCCTGTTATCTCATCTGATTACCCCTCGACCGACGCTGACCACCCTCATCTTCCACATCACCGACCGAACTCCGGCGAGCCGCCCACACCACTCCGCCACTCCACACGGCTCGCCAACCACCTCGTGAGCTCCGCCTCACCACCAGGAACTCGCTCCACCCCACAACTGCCACTCCAGACCTCCATAACCACCCCCCGAACAACCCACCATCTCCGGCCACAGGTTGACCTAGGCGTGCACGCCTAGGCCGACCGGCAACCTGCAGCATCACCCACTGCCTTCGCCGTGCTACGGCGAAGGTTTCCAGCTATTCTAATTGGGCCAATAGGCCGTTCTGTGGAATCTCAGGTGAACGCCCCGGCCGCCATTAACAGCCGAAGCAGCAGGAAGCTTGGAGCAGCAGCAGGCGTCAGGCTTCCCAGGCAGCAGGTGCAGCAGACTCTCGCAAGTGTCGCGAGGTGACTGAGTTCAGCAAGGAGCACCAGCAGGGCCTTCAGCGTGGGCAATTGCACACGAGAGTCTGCGGGCGCACGCAAAGGAAGGGCGGAACGTTTAGTCCCACATCGTGGAATCTCAAGGCACAGGTATGGTATAAAGAGTTTTTGTGATATAGGTTTACTGCCTCGAAAGCACAGGGGTGAGGTCCCTCACTGACCCCCACCCGCCTCGTCCGCGGCCTGACCACGCGGACCTGGCGGATCCGACCCGACCTAGACCTACGCACTCCTCGCGCATCACACACCTGCAGGTGCGCTTGGTCCCGGGTACGATCCGACCCGATTGAGACTGTGGCTCTGGTAGAGCGGTTAGAGTGAATTGCTTGAGAGAGAGACACGCGCGGGTAGAGGGAGAAGGGTTAGGTTTTGTTCCCTGTGCAGGCAGGCTGATTGCAGGAGGACTTGGCCGCTGCAGAAGAAGGAGAAGCAAGACAAAGAAGAAGAAGAAGGCAACGAAGAAAGGAGAAGCAAGACAGAAGAAGAAGAAAGAAAGAAGTCTTCGCAGGAGAAGAAGGAAAACAGAAAGGTTAGAAGTCTTCGCAGGAGCAGAAGAAGAAGGACAAGGGAAGATTGCAAAGAGATCCGAAAGGCAAAGCAGAAGAAGAAAAAGAGAAAGAAAGATCACATTTAAGACGTCTTATACATAAATCAGACGTCTAATTCTAGTTTTTTACATCTTTCTTAAAAACTCTTTGAATCAATTATATTTGCATTTAACAGTTGTATTCTTGGGTTTTACAAAGTACTGAGTTTGCTCCCTGTGTTTGACCTCGGATACTCTAGTTGTTCGAGTAATAAAATTATTTGTTTAAACGTTTTGTCGGTTCTACTGCAATGTAATACGCCTTTAAATCCGCACAGAAACGTTGATAACAGTAGGAATGGCCTCTATCTATTTAGAGACATAATCAACTGCCACCAAGATATATTCAAAACCATGGGACGACGAGAAGGGGGCCATAAAGTCAATTCCCCACACATCAAAAATTTCAACAGATTGAATAGGATGTTGAGGCATTTCATTCTTCTTCCCAATCGTTCCAGTCCATTGACATCTAACACAGGCCTTAACAAAATTATGAGAATCCTTAAATAAAGAAGGCCACCAAAAACTGGACTAGAGAAGCTTAAAAGCAGTTTTCTTAGCACCAAAGTGTCCTCCACAATGAAGTTCATGGCAAAAACTCAGCACACTTTGTTGTTCCTCTTCAGGCACACAACGTCTCAATACTTGCTCTTGTCCAATTCTAAATAATTCTGTCTCTTCCTAATGAAAATATCTTGCTTGAGAAATGAATCTCTTTCTTTTCTGCTCATTCCAAGAGCCAGGAGTTTGTCCAGTGACCAAGTAATTTACAGTGTCTGCATACCAAGGTAAAGTTGGTGTTACCGCCATCAGAGTTTCATCAGGAAATGTCTCGCGAATGTCTCCAGAAAGAGAGTCATTAAGAGGAAGGCGAGACAGGTGGTCATCCACAACATTTTCTACTCCTTTCTTTTCACGTATTTCCAAGTCAAATTCTTGAAGGAGTAGGATCCACCTAATCAGACGTGGCTTAGAATCTTTCTTAGCAATGAAATGTTTCGCTACTGCATGATCAGTAAAAATAACCACCTTAGACCCAAGTAGATAAGACCTAAACTTCTCCAGAGCAAAAACTATAGCGAGTAATTCTTTTTCAGTGATGGTATTGTTTTGCTGAGGTTCGGCTAAAGTCTTGCTTGCATAATGCAGCACATGAGGTCTTCCCTCATCCCTTTGTCCAAGGACTACTCCCACTGCATAATCTGAAGCATCACACATAAGCTTAAATGGGAGTGTCCAATCAGGAGATTGGAGAATAGGCGAAGAGATCAAGGCCTCCTTTAGGGTTTGAAAGGCCTTGACACACTTTGAATCAAAACTGAAGGAAGATTCCTTCGCTAACAAGTCATAAAGTGGCCTAGAAATCTTACTAAGATATTTAATAAAGCGCCTATAAATGCTAGCATGGTCCAGAAAGGATCTAATCTGTTTGACATTCGTAGGCAATGGAAGTTTGGAAATAGAATCAATCTTGGCTTTATCTACTTCCAAGCCTTGCTCGGATACAACATGCCTAAGTATAATTCTTTTCTGTACCATGAAGTGACTTTTCTCGTAGCTGAGGACTAAACCAGCCTCCTTACATCGTTTCAACACATTCTCCAGGTGCAGGAGACACTGGTCGAAAGATGAGCCATAAATGGAGAAGTCATCCATAAACACTTCAACACACTCGTCAATCATGTCCGAAAAGATAGACATCATACGCTGCTGGAAAGTTGCAGGGGCATTACATAATCCAAATGGCATATGTCTGAATGCGAAAGTACCGTAAGGACTCATGAATGTCATCTTTTCCTGGTCATCAGGAAAGACTGCCACCTGATTGTACCCAGAATATAACTAGAGAAAGTAATAATACTTATTCCTTGCCAATTTTTCGAGAATTTGATCAATAGAAGGCAAAGGAAAGTGATCCTTCTAGGTAGCGGTGTTCAGCTTGCAGCAATCGATACAGACCCTCCATCCAATTGAGGGTCTAGTGACAACTTGTTCACCTTGGTTGTTGAGTTCTACAGTAAAGCCTGCCTTCTTTGGCACCACATGAATGGGACAGACCCTTTTACTATCAGCAATGGGATATATGATCCCGGTGTCCAACCACTTTAGGATTTCCTTTTTAACCACCTCCCTCATATTAGGGTTCAGACGTCTCTGCATGTCCCTAAAAGGCTTGATGGAATCATCAGTATAGATGTGGTGCATGCGGAGTGTAGAGTCTATACCCTTAATGTCAACAATGCTCCAAGCAATAGCTTCCTTGTGCCTAGACAGGCATTCAATCAAGGCTCCCTCCTGTGCCTCAGATAGCACAGCCGAAATGATAACGGGGAGCGTATCATTAGCACCTAGGAAAACATACTTGAGAGTGTCAGGGAGAGGTTTCAACTCAAGGTCGGGGGCTTGTATGGTTGAGGGTTTCATAATAGATGTCCCCATCTCAGGTAGCAAATCTACCTTCGACGGAAATGATGGGGGAAGAGACTCAGCAGAAACTCCTAGCAATTCCTCAAGTTCTAGTATATCCCCTTCACATTCCTCCAAGAGATGGGAATGCTTATTTAGCATGACATGCTGAAGGGCGTCATCACATAACATTGTAGGAGTTGCCTCTTCAATCAGGTCATCTATGACCTCAACTTGAGAACAATCCTCGAGTCCGGCTTGTTTGTAAGCATCAAACACATTAAGCCAGATTTTCCTATTCCCAAAGCCCACTTTCAATGCCCCAGTATTGCAATTGATTGAAGCATGCAAAGTTGCAAGGAAGGGGAGGCCCAAAATGATGGAGGGTTTGGTTGGCTTGTTGGTAGGGTCAGTGTCCAAAACTAAGAAGTCAACGGGAAAGAAGAAATCCTCCACTCTTATGAGGACATCTTCCAAAATTCCCCGTGATGTCTTAAGTGATCGATCAGCAACTTGAAGGATTACAGGGCTAGGCTTCAGATTACCTCCCCCAAGTTTTTCATACACGTAGCTCGAAAGGATGTTCACCCCCACACACAGATCAAGTAGAGCCTGATCAATTTGTAAATCACCAATAACTACAGAGATGTATGGGGCTCCTGGGTCCCTAACTTTTGGGGGTGTGCCATGTTGAACAATTGAGCTAACAGAATTAGGCAGGACAACTTTTGATTGGACCTATTTTCTAGATTGTCGCTTTTTGGTGCATAGGTCCTTTAAGAAGCAGGCATAAGATGGAATCTACCTGATAGCTTCAAGCAAAGGCAGATTAATCTGCACTTGCTTGAAAGTTTCCATAATCTCATCCGTCTTAGCTTTGACTCCAAATGAGCCAACAGAAGTCCGCCAAGAGGTGGATAAGTGCTTTAGAAAAGGCACTCTCAATCTCTGGGTGGAAGGGTTATCATGTCAAGTAAGGGGTGGAATGGGGGCAACTTCTTCCAGTGAGGTGATTTCAAGCAGAGAAGTTTTGGGCAAGTCTTCTCCAATGGGGATGAAAGTCGAGGTGGATGGTTTTTAGGGGGTGAGACTATAGGAGCATCAAGTTTGGAAGTTTCTTTCCCACTCCTCAGAATAGTCACCGCCTGAGCATGCTCCCTAAAGACAATCCCTTTTCCTTTAGGATTTTCCTTAGCAGCACTGGGGAACTTCCCAGTCTCCCTCTGTCTAACGGCCTCAACAAGGTGTCCAATTTGTGATTTCATCTCATGTATAGCCTTGTCATGAGATTGGATGATGGCACTTTAACTTTCTTGCATAGTTTTCAACATCGCCTTCATTTCATCCATCTCAGAGGTTTTAGGTTGGCAACGGTCTGAGGTTTGTTCATTTGATGGTTTTGAAAGGATTGTGGTTTGTAATTCCCTGGATTTGAGACATTTCCTTGTCTCCATGAAAAGTTTGGGTGGTTCCTCCATCCCTCATTATAAGTGTTGGAGAAAGGGTCATTACGAGGTCTTGGACGGAACCCTTGAGCGGCATTCAAATCCGCTTGTACAAGCTCAGGCAATTGGGAGGCCAAGTGGCAATCCACAGTGGAGTGTGTATTGCCTTGACAAATTGAGCATTCGAAAGCTTGGGATGTGGAGGTGTTAGGTACGAATGAACTCGGGTTCGACATAAGCCTTTCCATGTTTTGATTCAATAATTTAATCTGATAGGCTAAATTCTGGGTATCGCTTGCCTCATTCGCCTCCAACTTTCTTTGCATGAGAGTGGGCTTTCTATCCAGTAGGCAGAATTCAAGTTAATAGAATTCTCACTCAAAGTATCAAATAAGTTCCAAGCTTCATCCTCAGTCTTAGATAGAAAGGTTCCTACACAGGCACCATCCACAGTTTGCCTATGCGAATCATTAAGTCTGGTGTAGAACCTTTCAACCAGTTGCCATTTAGGCACTTGGTGATGTGGGCAAAGTCTCAGCAAGTCGTTAAAGTGCTCCCATGCATCATGGAATGCTTCCCCATCATTTTGAAAAAAACTCATAATTTCCCTCCTAAAGTGATTTGTTTTGCTCATGGGAAAGTACTTCTTCAAAAACTCCTTCTTGAGGCCATCCCAAGTATTTATATTATCAAGGGTGTGATAGCAATACTTGGCTTTGTCCTTAAGGGAGAAGGGAAAGAGGGTCCGCATTTGAGCGTCATCAGTAACGCCTTGCAGCTTCACCGTGGAACAGACCTCGGTGAATTCCTCAATATCCCTGTAAGGGTCTTCCCTAGTAGTACCATAAAAGGAGGGTAGCATGGATATGGTACTACTTTTGATCTCATACGGATTGTCCCCTCCAGGTCTACATAGTGCAGGGCCAGTTGGATTGGTTGGGATGAAATATTCCTTAAGGTTCCTTTGACTGGCCATTTCTACCGTTGGAAGGTCTCTTCTTAGGATTCTTTCAGGTTCAGGATCAAACACAAGTTGTCTCCTACGAGAACGCCTACCAAGCATGCACTACAAACACAATTCAAAAGGACTTGTTCGGTCTTTACAAATTTAGGCTTTTGACTTTAGTTCAAATTGTAGGTGACAAAACAAGTTGCCCAATCAATTACGCACCTATTGTCAACCTTCGAAATGCCTAGAAAGACCTAGTTGGAGCTTAGGTATTCTTCCCTAAATCTCAAATGGTCAAGTAAATCCAAAGTTGGAAGATCGAGGGATGCAAGTAGGCCTAAGCCTTCCTTTGAAGCTGTGCTTTCATAGTGCTTCTCAACTACCCCCAAAAATCCGTGACAGGGTATCCCCCTCTTTTGATTTACAAAACATTTGATCTTAATTTCCGAACACTTCAAAATCCAACAGTAGGAGGGCTCTTGTCCTAGTTTTTTCAAGACTTAGGAGTGCCTAAATGAGTGCTGTGGTGCAAAAGATATAAGTGTGCATTCACAGCAAAAGGATTTTGAATTTTGAATCGCACACCACGTTTTACAATCAAGTCCTTGATTTTTAGATGTCCCTCCTTTAATTAGTCCTTTTTCTCAAATATATGTGACCACTTGTTAGATCGCTTCAAGACAAATTTTGTTGTCTTTGAATTAAATCCAAATGCAATGCGTGATCAAGAATAGGATGCAAAGTAAGAGAATGCGTACCTTGCTTCCAGCAATCAATGATGCAAGAATGCACTCAATGTAGAGAAGTAAATCTAGAGGCTGCTCATACAGACCTAAATGGTTCGTCTTAAGGGCAGGCAGCTTTTAGCAGGTAGCTCATTTTTTTTTTTTAAACTACTTATGCACAAGAAAATAAAAGTAATCAATAAACTAAAAACCTAAATCTAAAGAAAAGAGAACATGCTCCCAAAAATTACCCAACACGGGTCCAAAACAAAATCGGGGAACAAACCCCTCAAAATATGCCCCAAAACAAGGGTTTCAAACCAAATGCGATGAAAAATTAAATCTAAAGTCTTAATTCTACTCTAATCAGATTAGCGACTAAATGTACAATGATGATGTTCGCATCCTCATCCTTCTCCTCATTTTCAAAGTAGCTCGACTAATCCACCTCTGGCGTCGTCAAGGGTCGCCTCTCACAATGGCTGATTCTTCGCACAAAATTTCTCGCACAAAAAAGAAAATAATAAATGGTCAAATCACTGTGCAACTGACAAAAAATCAAAATAAAATCATGTGAAATTATTGCGCCTGTTGCCTCCTCGGCAATGGCGCCATTTGACGAGTCGATTGTTCGCTTTAAAGTCATTTGTAGTTTTATGTGGTGGAAAAATCCACTAATCAATATTTAAAAAGAAATAGCCACTCGCAGAAGAGTAGGTCATATCCACAGCGAGGCAATGTCGTATTTAAATTCACACCAGTTAAAACTATTTGTTCGTAGTTAGTTTAGACAAGAATCAAGCAAAATTTGCCTTCAGATTAAGGTTGAATCAAGAAATCATGCTGAAATAGCAATTCTTAATAACTAGAGGATATTTGTTGCAAAGCAGATTCAATAAAATATCATTAAAATATGACAATGGCAGAAAATGTAATTATTAATGGCATGGATACTGTAGCAAAACAGGGGATTTATTCCCCTTGGTCGTGAGTGAAGAGGAGTTGATGGCCGGACACGGGAAGCTCGGAGGAAGTTCTTTGGACCTAAGGCTTTGTAGCGGTAGTGGCAGCGAGTCACGCGGTGGCCGGAGCCGGCTGGATAGAGCTCCGATGGTGGTGGGTTCCGGTGGGGGACTAAAATGCTGCAGGCCTTGCGGCGTGGGCAGGTGCGGCTAGTGTCCTGGCAAGGAGGTGTGCGCACAGGACTGCGTGCGCATGGAGGTGGCTCAATTGGCAAACGCGGCTGCTGCTGCTGCAGGGTGAGCACTGCAGCCGGTGCTGCACGTTGGCGGGCGCATGGGGCGTGGGAAGGCTGCAACTGCTCTAGCGGAAGCGGGGTGCGCTATTGTTGGCGGAAGGCGCGGTAGGCGAGTGTGCGCACTGTTGGCGGAAGGCGCAGGTGCGCGCACGCACTGGTGCGACACTGCAGGTAGCGGCGAGGAGGCTATAGGAGTAGGAAGGCTGCTGGCAGGTGCGTGCACTGTTGCCGGTAGGCGCAGGTGCGTGCGAAGGCTGGAGGGTGTGCGGATGAGGGTTGGCGCTTCAGGTGTGCGAACAAGGGCAGGCAGTTGGCAGTGAAGTGGGCGAGTGTGGTTGTTGCTGGAGTGGGGAGGTCGAAGCTTCAGACGTCTGGGAAACTTCCTAGATGTCTTAACTGGCTGAGGGGTGATTGCAGTAGCTGCGACGGTGGTTGTTGGTGACGACGGCGAGGGGGTGCACGGCGAGGTGCTCACGGCAATGCGGACGACCTCCAGATGGCGGTGTGGCCTGTCACACCACACGCCCATGGTGGTGGAGGGTCGTCGCCGTGGTTGAGCCTAGCGGTGTGGAATGGAAGAGATGGACTCTGCACAGTGTCGGTTGGGGGTGGAGGCCTGCCCCGCTCGGCAGCCTCTCTCCTCTTTTTGTAGCTGCCTGCACGAATTTGAATGGAGAGGCGGGAGGAGATCCACTTTCTTTGCCGATCCATGAATGTGGCTTCAATGCAGCAGGAGGCATTGTAACGGCAGTCGAGCCGTTGCTGAAAAGAAGAAGAGTAAAGGATATTATTAAAATATTATGGTTATTTATATATAAACCCTCAACTTTTTTGTTAACTTAAATAATGTACCTAATTGGTTAACTAATTAAACTAATGCCATTCTAAGCTAATTCTAAATGCATTTAAAATATGAATGCAATGCATGAATTATGTAATTAAATTAGAAATATGAATTAATCTATTTACATCCTAATTTATGCGAAATAAATGTTAGAATTAACCTAATGTGTAGGCATTTAAGTACTTAAATAGCCCACAACTATGGGCTAATCATGTATCCCCTAGCTACGATCGTTTGACGCTACTCCCCTAGCTAGACATCAGATTAATTAGTATAAGTACGTTAATCAAAGACAATCTCAGACTAGGCCCTGAAGAGTGAATCAGACCTTAAGGCCAACGTCTACTCAATTTTATTAAGGCCTGGGATTGTGGTGTTTATGGAATGTGATGGGCCCTTAAAATGGGTTGTGCCCTTAATGATTGATTGAGATTTGTGTAAGTGTGTGCACAACCAAGGTTTTCAAGCAAGATTATTTGTGATGCGTGGATTTTAATGTTCAAATCTTGCTTAAGTAGCTTATGGGTTTCAAATTAGGTGGATTGCAATCAATTTTCTAGGCAAACCAAGTTGTCAAACACGGGTGAAGATTGTTTCCCTTCAAAACTGGAAAGAAAGTGGAGTGCCTGGAATAGACCTAGATTGAAAACCCTAAGGAGGAGCTACTTGATGAGTTGATTTTAAGTAGAGTGGTGCGGCCCAAACAACTCAAACAACTAGCCACAAATACACCACTAAGTTAGGCACACAAAGATGGTTAACCTAGAATGATTTCTACTCTTTTATGTGTTGCTTTGTGTGTACCGGTTCCACAGATCAGAACTTGGTTGAATAGAAACAAATCAATTAGGTTAAGTGCCTTGAATGTGGGTGTACGTTGTGTGTTTGTTGAAAAATGCCCCACAAGATTATCTTTTTGTTGTTTTTTTTCTTTTTTAAAAACGAGGGTGGAATGAATGTGAGTGAAAATCCAAACAACCAAATTATTCCTAAGATTTATGCAAACACCTAGGTTAATTGGAATTTGGATTTAATGTGACAAATGAAATCTATGGAGAGGGGAAGAATGGGGAGCACTTACAATTGTCTTCAACTTCATTTTACTCCAGTCTACTGCTTGATGATTCCCTGATGGAGGTCTCTGCAAAACAATAGACACAAGAGAAAGTAAGTTAGAAAATAATAAAGTGCAAGAAATGCAAAAAGATCGAAAATCGTTGCCTCCCCAGCAACGGCGCCAAAATGTTGAACAAGCGAGTTGCTACGCAATGTGTTTGGTTTTGAAAACCTGTCATACTATGAAAGCGAAGAACTCATGTCCAACAAATAAAATTTATACCGGAATGAAAATCCCAGGTCGAACTTAGGGAGGCTACGTTGATCTTTATTCGCAATTATATTTTTTTAGAATTTTTCTTGAAAAGTGAGGTGATGTAATTACAATGAAGCCATAATGACAATCAGACTAAACGAGAGAGAGAGAGAAAGAAAACATGCATTCAATAATTCAAAATGTTTATACAATAAAACCAAATAAGAATTACACTAGAAAGCGGGAAATCAGCTACACTAGAAAGCAGGAAGATTCTACACTACAAAGCTGTAAAGAAGAATGGGAGAGAGAAGTTATCCTCCTCGACGATTTCTTGGAGGATGAGCCAGACAAGACGTTGCCTGGATGAAGGAGAACGGAGTGGGAAGAAGGAGATCGAGGCAAGAGGAACGAGAACGGAGCAGCACAACATTGTCGTCACAGGATCCACTTCCGAAATGAGAGCAAATTTGACATTATCTCACGAGGAGCATCCCAGGTGTGGGACAAGCTTCTCTTGAGCTTTGGAGAGGTAGAGAAGAGAAGGAAGGGATGAAAATTTCGTGTGGAGGGGGTCTCCTTTCATAGTTGCAAGGAGTGAGGGCAATTTGGTCATTTTAATTTAAAAATTATTAAATCAGGGGTCTTTAGTGATGGATAAAACTGTCGCCAAAGCCCCATCAAGGGCATAGTGGGCGGCACCCACGCGCCCGCTCACCTCCCACACCACCCACATTCTCTGAATCTCAGCCATTTGATCGAACGGATGAGAGAGCTTCTCACGCCTGAGAGTGCTTCTCATGCCCTCTCCACCTGCACTTAACCACGCACCTGCACGTACGATCTCGTGTGAGGCACAGCGTCTAATAGCACGTGCACCCAATCGGGTGATCTAGGCCATCTACAGCAGATCAAGCGATCGAAATTAATCGTCTGCGTGCCACAGATCGCGAGTCGAACTCGAGTCTTGTGATCGCGCAATGTCTCGCGACCGCTGCGCTGCGGGGTGGATTGTGTCTCATGGTTGTTTTAAGCGACGCGTGCTCGTGGCCATTGGATCATGATCGAACGGCCCAAATCACATGTTGGATCTTCTTTGGAGAGGCAGCGACGGTCCTGAGGGCCGGTTGGATGGCTAAGATGGTGTCGCGTGGTGCCATCTTAGCCATCCATCTTCTGGATGATGTAGATGGTGCCATGGGTGTCTGATTGAGTCGATTTTTGCACCGTTAGGCTACGATTGTTGATCTGAATCCATCAGTGTGGTCGGATTTTTTGTTTGAAGTGTGGATTGACACCATCTTGGCCCTTGATCTTCTAGGGTTCCCCGATCTCTATCTGATGCTACAGATGTCTAATTAGGGCGATCTTGGAGTCATTGAACTCCAATCGTCACCCTAATCACATCTGTATGATTGGATCTTTGATTCAAGGCCCCGATAAAAAGTTTGCCCTGTCCATGAACATAAAAGGAGACAATTAACCTCCATTTTGTTCAAACTAATCTAAATGCAAGATGATGCATGTTATGCAATATTTATAGTATGCAATGCAATCCTATCCTTAAGAACATGCATAAACAAACATCTTAAGTAGTGTAAACATGTTTACATCACCTATACTTTGGGAACAACACCAAGATGCTCTTCGAAAATGGGAGGAGATGATGAGATTACTGAAACAAACTATCGACCAGAAATACCCGTATATACCACAAACAAAGGATGAACCATCTTGGGAGAGTGTTGAGGATCAATCCGATTTCCCAGATCTCAGGATGGAGGCACAGAGTGGTTGTAGATTCCCAACCCAAATATAAGACAACATGCCTAATATTGAATTAGGTTGGGAAATTCCAGGAGAACACAATGTTGTTCCAACCCTAGACCATGAATCACCAAGCTTAGAATTCCAAGACTCCTGCAATAAGGAGATTAGAACTGAACCTCTTAAGGGTGTAAAAACCACCCCTTATTCTGATAAGGTGACCCTCGAAGGTTTTTCAAACTTAGATTCAAGTAATTCTACCCACATCCTAATCCTAAGATCTGGATTTGAAACTTGTTGGGAAGATTACGAGGCCCTATATAATGAAGATCAAATTTTCAATAGAGTATGATTTCGGGCCTCTATTTGATGAATATCCCTCTCCAACTTCCTTAGGAAATCAGATCAATTTTTTGAAAGTAAGGCCAATTTACGATATGGAAATTGAGGAGTTGGATGAGTGGGGTGTCAATTGGGTCTGTCCTACCAACTTGGAACTTGAGCCTAGTAAGAACACCTTTTTAAGCTCAGAATTGACATACAAGCTAGTCCCCAGTCATACTGCTAAACCCACATCATGTGATTTACTCTGTGATGGAATTCATGATCTTGAATCTCATTCAAAACTAGATCTTCGCAAACTCTCTAACAATTTCGAATCTGACTATGATTTCGAAGAGACGTTGCTTCCTGAACACACAAAGCCAATCTACGATCTCAGCTCACATGACTCGTTCTCCGACTCTGACTCTGAGGTCTCAGTTCCTGAGATCACTGATTTAAGTTCAAGTTCCAATGACATAGGATCATTTCTTTTCGATCCTCAGGAAATAAAACCAGAAAATGCTGAGAGTGATTGTAACCCAAAATTTAGATCTTTTCTCCATTTGGATTTCTTTCATCCTATAGACACTCTTTAGGCATTTGATAATTACCCAGATGACTCTCTACAGGAGACCACCTGTCATTCATTTCTAGAAGAGCCCTCATACACTATTCCCATTGAAGCCACCTCTTCCACACATATAGAACTGATCAAAAACAATTCTCAACATTGACCTGCAGCAGGGATCAATTTCTATTCAGAGTCACCTCCCACTGAGCCGATTGTAGACGATTCAACTCCACATCTATACCGGGTTTTGGACATTGATCAGACTGAAGACCACGCTCCATCATTCTCTGATCATCCCTATAGGGTTTCTGCGACATGCACTGATTATTTTACGGACCCCTACTATGACCAGGCTAATTCGACTCAGCCAAACCATGCATTCACACTTCCACATCCATCCGAGCTTCATAGTATATGGTGGGTTCCACACCTCTTGATCTACACTTACAATCCACCAGAATGATTGGGTCTGGGCTACATCATCAGCCTACTGATCTGAAGAAGCACCTAGTTGGACCAACCAGACTCTTGATCAAGGTGCTTGTTATACAAAACTCCACTGATTTAACCATTCCCTCTCCATCCCATTTCCCGCTCGGCTGAAGGCGTCGAATTTAGCGCTTAATGGGAGGCAACCCGTCATTCTTTGAAAAACCTGAAACCTTTCTTGACATTTCCATGCTGAATTCATATTGCACTTTAGGGTTCATCAATTAGAACTGTCGACTCCACCTTTGGTACACATGCCAGAGCTAGAAATCATCTACAACTGTCATTACCGACCCATTCACCCACCTGATAAATCCTATTCTAAGTCCCTAGACCCAACACTGTTTCACACCCTCCATTTACATAGAGGACATTACAAAACTTAGGCATGGGCAGGTGCTAAAGTGCAAACATACAGAAATCAAGAAAAGGCAAAAGGATTCTTACAAAAAAATCACATATGTCAAAAACACCAAAAAAGTTAAAAAATTTTGAGAAAAAGAACAAAAAAAAACTGGAGGAGTGAAGAATATTTTTGGGCTATACAAAATAGGAGGAAGAGAAAAAGAGCAAAATGTTAAAGGAGCACAAAATGAAAAAAAGGAGTCATTAGTAAGAGATTAAGGGATTAACTAAAGTTCTAGACCACATCAAGAAAAGTAAACAAAAAGTGCTAAAGAGACACAAAGAGATTAGTAGGAACGCTAACCTTAGGCCTTTTTGGATAGACTCTCAGTACCCGCTAAGATCTAGATAATCTTCAAGAGGTTGAGGAAAATGCAAAGCTTAAGTATTAGGTCTAAGGCATAGGGAGTATTCGACCTCGTTAAATAACCTTCAGTTTGCGGGACTCGGTAACCTAAGCACCCCAATTCACACACAGCCTGGTTCAATGCGCATAACTATTAAAATCACGCAGAAGCGTTTTAATATTCTGAAAATGTTGCCTAGATTAGGAGCGGCTGATCAACACAAGTTGATTTGGATGAGTTCCCAGTGCAGAGAGGTGGGAAATTCCCCTCAAAGATGCATAATGACATATCGTCTCCTCGGTGCTTGTCTCTTAGGATATTTACATATCCTACCGGGGGCATGAAAGCACTCTGCTGGTTCAGATACCATGGATGGCATTATCAAGAAATGTTAATCGCCAGGGTCTAGATTCAGCCACGGAACACCACGGGTGAGATTATCTCAAAATCTCGAAAACCAGGGTTCTGGGGGTTAGCATGGGAGGTGCTATCACGAAGCATCGATTGCCAGGGACCTTTGAGGATTTATGATGGCAATGAGGAATCTGATATAGACCATGTTGAGAAGCCAATCCGAAGCTAGAATTAAAAAGAAAAGAGAGAGAAAGCTCTCCAAACAAATAAATCCTCTATCTCTCTCTTACAAAATGCACTGCAAACTGAACCAAGGCTAAAAGAGTCTGAAGCACAGGTGCTTTAACCATGGATTCCAATAAACCTTAGGGTAGTTCCTACGAGCCTTAAAAACCTTCGCGGAGGATCGAGGCTAAAGCTGGATAGGTCTGGATCTTGGTTGGTACTGGAGTACCTTTAAGCCCATTGTCGGCATTCTGACCGAATCACAGAGGAAAAAGAAGAAAAAGCATTTATCATAATTGGTGAAAGGAATTCATTATCTAGAACAGAAGTTAAAACCTTAAAACTTTGCTAAGGGAGTAGCAAAAGCATGGCATGGGGGTATGATGAGAACCTCATCATGAACCGTAACTAGCTTACTTTTATCTAATAAAATAAACAAAAGCTCCTACATAACCTAAAGGAAGGCCTAATTTAGTGGATTACTGATTTAAAAAGAGAACATGAAACAAGGAGTAAAACTACAATTTTACCATTGTAGTGCATCAACGGGATTTCTAAGGGTCTAGACATAGGTCAATTGGACTTAATAAGAGAAAAAGCGGGTTGGTTCAGTCAGATATGGGTTATTGTGAAATTTAAGAATTAAATGACATTCTATAAACCTAAAACAAACCTACTTAAATTCACAAGGTTCCAGGCAAGATAAAAATCAATTAAATCCTCTAAAATTCATGAAAAAATATCCCCTATGGCTTAGAACCTTCAATTTGCCCTTTGGAACCTATTTTCACCTAGATTGGGGACCATGGCTAATATTTGACTTAATTTGGATTTTTATGCAAAATGTCTGGTCAAATGGGGTCAAACCTAAAATCCAACTTCACCATTATATTCCCCAGGTCCAAATTAGGTTAGTACCAAAATTTGGACCTAAGGGAAGGTCATCTTGACCTATGCAAATTGGTCCACCCAATTACATTCTGGCGCTTAACTTTTGAAAACCCTTTCAAATCCCCCCTCAGCTTCTTCGTCACTTTCTTCATTTTGGTCCCCCTGCCATAGCAGCAGGGACCCATACCTCCGACAAATTTGCATGGAGGTTTTCTCCTCAATTTCATGGGGAGCTGCTCCTAGATTTAATTGGGGATCTCCTTGCGAAGCCCCCTACCGCACGGGCAGCTCCCCATGCCCTAAAATGCCCCATACCTCTCATACGAATGCTCAAGAGGTATGGGTCTCCTCCAGCCATACCTCTAGTGTGGTCTTCCCACCGTTTCCTTGTGACTCTTCCCTCTTCCCTTGTCTATTTAAGGAAGCCCAGACCCCTCCGCTTCCTTCAAGCCTATTTTGGCTGAGGAATTCCCCCCAAATTCGTCTCCTCCTCCGGCCATTAGCCCGTAAGCTACGGCGACTCTCCTTCCCTTGTTTCGTCACTCTGCCCCAATACCAGTGGCAGAGTCCTCTCCGTCGTGTTCCTCCGAGCTGCGCTGTACCTGTGCGTGCTTTTTTGACCCTCTTCCACATCGCCGCTTGTTCACCACAGGGTCTTCGTCTCCAGTGACGGCAGACACTCGCCGCTCACCCTCAGCCTCCCCCCTTCGCTCTAAACACCCTAGATAAATACCTCTTCCTCTACCCTTTATTTCCCCTTTATCAATTTTTACTTTTGACCCTTTGACAGTCGCTAATCACCTCCATCTCTCTCATCTTTGGTAGACCACTGGCGAGGCGAATCCGTCGTTCCACCTGTCCACACGCCTCGCCACCCACCTCCGAAGCTCCTCCATCTTCCACTGCTCATTTTCCACATCTCCATCAACCACCACACTCTCCACACACTGTCCCCGAACACACCCACCTACATAGCCATAGTAAGCCCTAGGCAGTCTTCCACATGCACTCCTACGCCACGCTGACCACCAGACCACCTTCACCGTGTCATGGAGAAGCTTTCTATGTAATCTGATGAGGCCGTGAGGCCATTTTACTTGAGCGCAGGTTCTGACCTCTATCGCCATTGGAGCAAAGCAAGGAGATTGCTTGGGAAGCTCCTCTAGGTCTCTCTGCTCTAGGTGAAGTGCCCCAAGTCATGCAGAAGCCCTTCACGCACAACCCTAGCCAAGTGATTGGCGCTGAAGCCCCTTGCATCTGCTGCAATCGAGCAGAACATCTGCGGCGGACGGGTGTGAGAAGAAGGTGTTGCATTTAGTCCCACCAAGGAAGCTAAGGAGCGGGAGGCGCCACTTAAATTGAATTTGTGAATTAGCCTTATCGCCTTAGATCCACGGGGTGATGCAAACACATTTATTGAGGGTAAAATGCCTATTCATGCATGTTCCTAGGCTTAGATTTTCATCTCATGTTATAAATATTGTATAGCATGCATCATTCTACATTTAGATTAGTTGTATATAATTTAGGTTCATTGCATCCTTTTGTGGTTAGGAGAGAAGGATATTTATTTCAGAGCCTCAGATTGACGATCTGACCATACGGATTTGATCAAGATGACGATGAAGTCCAACGCCTCTAAAATCGCTTCGATCGAAGTCCCATAGCACCATATGTAGTCCGAGGAAGATCAACGGCCAAGGGACTAGGAGACATAATTTCGAGCTTCAAATGATAAATCCGACCATGAGGATGGATTCGGGTCAATGATCGCAACCTAAAGGCGTGAAAATCGACTCAATCCGACCTTTGTAGCAGCCCCTACAATAAGAAGAAGATGGATGGCCCAGACTACGCCACGTGGCGCAGCACAGGCCGCTAACACACGCACACAACACCGCACGTGTGTACCAGCGCGGGTGCACGTGCTGGAGCACAGGCGTGCATGCTCGCAGCACCAGCACGTGGGCGTGCGCACACGCAGCAAGGTAGGAGCGGCACCAGCGCAGCGTAAGGTGGACTACAGCGATGCATGAGCTAGACTTACAGCGACGCTTACAGCTGTCGATAATTCATCGAATGCCAGCAAAGCTAGCTGTGGGTGCTAACGGGCATGAGCTACCTACAACAACATTTCCAGCGATGATCTAGATGTCACTAATGGTCCCATACCTATTTTTGCCTCTTCTCCTCCACTATAAAAGCACCTACACCCCCTCCCTTCCAAGCCATCTCTACCTACTCTACTCCCACCTACTCCCAAGCTCTGGCAAGCCTACCAACGCTCCATTAGAGCCTGTTCTCAAGCTCCCAAGGTGCCTATTAGTGTAGCAAACCTTTGCCCCACCAAATACTCCTCCAACTTCCCATCTTGCTTCATAAGTCACCTTGGAGGCATCCTCCCACCTCCATTCCGGTAGCAGATCAACTCCGTCCTCTCACTTCCATTTCGGAGCTACGCCGAAGCTTTCCTCAACCCGTGTCCTCCAGCATCTCACCTCTGTCATCCTGCTCCTCACCTCCTTTGTTCGAGCTTCTGCCAAGCGCCATCGTCTCACTGGACAGCCGATTTGGGAGATTTCGTCTCACCTCCCTCTCTTTATATGCTTTCAGACTTGCTTGTAATTGACATTGGAAGTAATATATATCATATTTGTTCCACATCTCTTTCTTGTGATACATTTGCTTATTTTCTTTTATTTCAAAAATACAAAAAAATAACAAAACCCCAAAATACCAAAAAGAAACAAAACGAAGCACGATTTTCGAGTAAAGTAAACGTCGCCTCTCTATGTTTGACCTGGGACTCCCTTGGAGCTTCGGTATAAATTTTATCTGGTCGACATGTTTTGCAACTACAACGATGAGTTACTTGTAACCTCGATTTTTAATAATCAAAACACGGCACGACCATTTTGGCACCGTTGCCAGGGACAACCCGACCATTTTGGTGCCGTTGCCAGGGAGGCAACGGAATTTACTTTATTGTTTATTACATTTCTTTGCATTTACATAGCATTAACACTACATGTCTTTGATCTACTATCTTGAAGGTACCCTAGCATGGAGATCCAAGTGAGGTAGACCAGAGTAAAGTGTGGGTAGAGTGTTTTGTAAGTGTCCCCCACACCACCCCCACCTGAGTTTTCATTCCATAACTGAATAACTCAAACCCAAATCAACTTAGGTGCTTTTCATGAACCCTACGATAGATTTGGTTGTTTGTTTGCCACCTCCACTCACCTAGCCATCCACATAAAAAAAAATAAAAAATAAAAAAAAAGTGTTATCTGATTGTGGGATTTTTTGTTAGCTACACACTTAACACCCACAACTTCTGACCCTAAGGTGCACAATCACATCGATTATACCACTTAACCGGAATCTGACCGGTGGACCTGGTACACTTAATTCAACACACAAATAAGTGAGTAGAAATCTGAATAGGTCAAAAAAATTTTGTGCCTTAATTAAGTGGTGCAATAGGACAATTGATTGAACTGTTTGGGCTGCACCACTTAAGATAAAAGCGATTCATCAAGTAGCTTGCCACTTAGGGTTGATTCTTTGGGCTGAACCAGGCACTCCACATTTTTTTCTTTGATTTCTAGAGGAATATATCATCACCAGTGCTTGCAAAACTTGGAGTGTTTTCCTAAACTTTATTGAATATACCTAAGATTAAACCCTGAAAGCTACTAAACAAGGTTGAACTCTAAAAGACACATCATCAAATAACCTTGTTTGCAAACCCTGGTTGTGCACACACACACATTTTAACTGATCATTAAGGGCACAACCCATCTAAAGGGCCCATCACATTCATGAATTACCATTGTCCCAAGCCTAACTAAATTTGATTAGACGTTGACCCTAAGGACTGGTTCGCTCGTCGGGATCCACATTGAGATTGTTCATGATTAACCTACTTATACTAGTCTAACTAGGGGAGTAGCATCAAATGACCGCGGCTGAGGGGTACACTAGGAACCAGAGGTATAAGCCAAAGGAAGAACCTTCTCCCCAATGCCTCCTTCTAACTGGTTAGATTGCCTGGACATAAGTAGAGTAAATCGTCTATAATCTTAGGATGGATTCTGAGAGTCTATAGACCTTTAGGCTACCCAAACTAAGGACTGGCTTGTATTTTTGTATTGCAAGGCTCCTTTCTCTTCTGATTTCCCTCCTTACTTTACCATGTACCCTTCCACATCCTACACACGTTTCACATCCTATCCTCCTACCACCACTTAAGCCCAAGATGATTACTATCCTGACTTGACTTGTAATTATCCATTCACTAGCTGGGATGACTTTGATTAGGGATATGAATCCGAACCTCAGGGTCCAGGGCCTAACCCTAGACGACAAGACTATGATTATTATCCTTTCTAGAGCTATAAGCATTATGGATCTCCATCCTTTGATGACCAAACCAACCCGATCTACAATCAGGAAGGCTATCATGATTATAACACCTACCCTCCCCAGTATTCCACTGAATATAGGTCGCCACCATCCTTTGAACAACCTAGAATGACCTACTTTCAGGGAGGGACCCGAGAACCTTAACATCTTAACTCCCCTAGATTTAACCTGAACCCACCCAAACTTGAACCGAACCAGTTGGTTCAGGTGAACCAGATCTAGGATAGGGTGTTGCCTAATTTGAGGAACACTATACAATCTTTAGAAGCTCAGCCAACACCATGCAATGAAGCACTAGAGCCTATGATCAAAATGATTGATGAACTTAATACTTCTCTATTGCATTTGCTACAAAGTGTTAGGGATAGGGACTTGGGTGAGTTTCTTCTTGGGAAATTGTCAAGGTTGAGGATGAAATTTGTGGTTGCACTAGTTAAATCTTGGGATGATTCTCAAGATGAACCCCCTTCATGAGAGCCAATGTATGAACCCACTTAGGTGCCTATCGGGGAGGATACATTTTCTGGGACTGGGGATTACCAGGATGGGCTAGAGCAACCATTTGAGGATGAACCGATTGATTCACCCGAGATCCCCGAGCCAGGGAGCAAGGAAAAATATGTCTCCAAGGACCATGAAATGACATATGATTTTGAGAGATATATAAATGAGGATCATGGATTCTTTGACTCTGAGGGTGAAGAATCTTTTGGTGAAGTCTCACTTGAACTTAAGGAAGAGGATTTTAGTGAGACAAATGGGCTTGAGGAATCTGACAAACCAGTTGATAGCCCAATTATTGAAGATTTGGATTCGATTGGGGTTAACTTGGATGATTTGAATCTTGATGATTCAATTAGTGACCCCAGTCCTCATCTGCACCTCGAAGAGCTGACTTCTGAGACCGTTGTGCCCAAGTCAATCTTGGTTCAGCCACAATTTCTGGACTTGGGAGAATCATATGGGGTGAATAATATGCTAGAGGTCCCGAAGCCTGAGCCCTTGATGTTGAAGGATAGAGTTGTTGAAATAAAGATTTGGGAGGTTAATTCTGAGGGAAGTTTGATTTTGGATCTAAGGGTACCTATTGACCTAAAACCACCTACTTTCTACCAGGGCCCTTACGATATCTTTCACGTGCAACACAAGCTTAAAATAACTAATTATTTTTATGAGATAGATGTTAAGTGGACAACCGCACCTATTAAACCATCTTTACCTGTTGTCCGACACTTTGGTCTTGGGTTGCACACCACTAAACCATAGGCCCGACCCCGCAAACACAACAACCTTCGGTTCTGGGAAATTTTCATCTAGAACCTTAGAACCACTCGACCCTGGGGCATGGGTCTGCACCATAATCTCATCCACGTCTGTGGACATCTTTTGCAAATGGGTTTCAGGATCAACCTTTTTATTTTGATTCTAACCCGCACTTGTGAATTCTCAATTTCGTCTTTGTATGTATGTTATGCCTAGCTGAAGCCATTAAACTTAGCACGTGTATATACACTCTTCTCTCTGTGGAGCTGACTGGATTTTCATGACACTCAGGTGATGTTCTGTTTACTTTGCCCTTTTCATGTCTTTATTTTTACAATGAGGACATTGCATCATTTAGGCATGGGAGGTGGATAATCAATTCCTGAAATCATTATGTTAACGCTGTAGAATTTCTTTTAGTTTCTTACAAAAGTAAAAAAAAATTAAAAATTTGGAAAAAGATATAAAAAGAAATTAGGAAAAGAGAACTTAGGCATTTGGAAGTTATTAACTTTAGGAAATGATACGAGAGGACCTAAACACCTAGACTCTTCAGGTCTTCGAGCTTAATTAGCCCAGGTGTCCACTCGAATGTGGATTTAGTCTCAAGTCCTCACCAATTAAAATTTATTTTAATTTGGTAAATAAATTGGCATGATAAGTATGCGACTTATCACTTATCAACCCGCCCTCTAATTTGGGGGGACTTTAAGCCTAAGCATCTACACACATTTTTTTTGCACTTACTCACTTTCTGACGATTTTTACAGAAATTAGGTAGCTAAGGGACCGACTTGGGTGGTATGGCTGGCAAGTTGTCGGTGGTAACAGCTCATCGGCTGGTTGTCTAGAGCCCAGCCACAAGACCATTTTCATTGTATTGCCTTTAGGTAAATCTTAGATCAGAGAAGCCACCTGCTTAGAAAAAAAAAAAAGAAATACTAAAAAAAAAAAGAAAAAGGAAAAAATAACAAAAAACAAATAAAATCACACTTCACCGCACGAGTATGGTTGGCAAGTTGCCGGTGGTAACAACTCATTGGTTGGTTGTCCAGAACCCGACTCACAAAAAAAAATGCATAATAATTCCCAAAACACTTAGGGAAGAAGCAGGGAAGTAGAATAAATTGGGGAGATATACAGTGGGTTCGCCCTTGTGTTGACCCCATAAATAAAACAAGTTGGGAGAAAGCTACCGATCATAAAGATAAACCTTTAGGCAAGGTCACCTAGTCTCGTAGAAACCCGAAGTCCGTCTTAACAGTTGTTTTGCGAGCCTATCACTTTTTCACAAAGATGCTTAGTACTTAGAGTCCTTTTCAAGTCTTGGGCAGTCGGGTAGCCGTAAAAAGTTATCTCGGAACTCTCAAACTCCAAAAGTATAAAAAAATTAGAAAAGAAGAAAAATAAAAAAAATATATCTTACCTTCTCAAATAAGGCGAGAACTTGGGCGATCTGCATTCTGGTAGACACCCGGGTATTGTTGAGTTTTCGTAGTTTAGGACCTTAGTTGAAATTTTCTATTATTAATAAACGACTTAAGCCTAAGTGATCTAATCCTAATTCTACTTTTATACAAAGCATATAGTTGAATTTTGCTAGGGACTAGGAAAAGATAGGCATGGGGGTATGATGCAAACACATTTATTGAGGGTAAAATGCCTATTCGTGCATGTTCCTAGGCTTAGATTTGCAATTCATGTTATAAATATTGCATAGCATGCATCATTCTGCATTTAGATTACTTGTATATAATTTAGGTTAATTGCATCCTTTTATGGTTAGGAGAGAAGGATATTTATTTCTGAGCCTCGGATTGATGATTCGACCATACGGATCTGATGAAGACGACGATTCGAGTCCAACGCCTCTAAAATCGCCTCGATTGGAGTCTTGTAACACCATATGCAGTTCGAGGAAGATCAACGGCCAAGGGACTAGGAGACATAATTTGGAGCTTCAAATAAAAAATCCGATCGCGCAGATGGATTTGGGTCGACGATTGCAGCCTAATGATGCAAAATCGACTCAATCCGACCTCTGTAGTAGCCCCTACAATAAGAAGATGGATGGCCCAGACTGCGCCACGTGGTGCAGCCCAGGTTGCAATCACATGCACGCAACACCGCACGCACGTAGCAACACGAGTGCGCGCACGCACGTGGTAAGGCAAGAGTGGCGCAAACGTAGTGTGAGGTGGACTACAACGACACATGAGCTGGACTTACAGTGACGCTTACAACCGTCGGTAATTCATCACATGCCAGCAAAGCCAGCTATGGGTGCTAGCGGGCATGAGCTGCCTACAGCGACATTTCCAGTGACAGCTTGGATGTCACTAAAGGTCCCATATTTGTTTTTCCTCTTCCCCTCCACTATAAAAGTACCTACACACCCTCCCTTCCAAGCCATCTCTACCTACTCTACTCCCACCTACTCCCAAGCTCTAGCAAGCCTACGAACGCTCTATTAAAGCTTGTTCTCAAGCTCCCAAGGTGCCTATTAGTGTAGCGAACCTCTGCCCCACCAAATACTCCTCCAACTTCCCATCTCCCTTCATATGTCACCTTGGAGCCATCCTCCCACCTCCATTCGAATAGCAGATCAACTCTATCTTTTCACCTCCATTCCGGAGCTACTCTGAAGCTTTCCTCAACCCGACGTCCTCCGACATCTCATCTCTGACGTCCCTCTCCTCACCTCCTTTGTCTGAGCTTCCGCCAGGTGCCGTCATCTCGCCGAACAGCCGATTTGGGAGATTTCCTCTCACCTCCCTCTCTTTATATGCTTTCATAGTTTCTTGGAATTGACATTGGAAGTAATATATATCATATTTGTTCCACATCTCTATCTTGTGATACATTTGCTTATTTTCTTTTATTTCAAAAATATAAAAAAATAACAAAACCCTAAAATAACAAAAAGAAACAAAACGAAGAGAAATTTTCAAGTAAAGTAAACGTCTCCTCCCTGTGTTCAACTCGGGACTCCCTTGGAGTTTCGTATAAATTTTATCTGATCGACGTGTTTTGCAACTACGACGGGTTACTTGTAAGCTCGATTTTCAACACGCGAAACACGCGCGACCACGGGGTGAGGTCCCACTCACCCGACCTGGTCTCGTCTGCGACCCACACCTCCATGGACCTGGCCTAACCCGACTACCCACGCACTCCTCGCCCACAACTACACACTGGTGGGCCTGGTCCCGAGCATGCATACCCGATCGGATAACCCAAGAAGGCTCTGGGAGAGCTGTGTCCTGAGAGAGAAATAGAGAGAGAGACATAAGGAGGGTAGGGGTTAGGTTTTTCCTCTGTGTGAGTAGGGAAGAAGAATCGGTAGCTGTAGGAAAGAGGAAGAGAAGAAGAAGATGAGCAGCTGAAGGAAGGAGAAGCTTGCAGAAGATGGACTTGGCCAAAGGCAGAGAAGGTGGAGCCAAAGAAGAAGGGCAGCTGAAGGAGAAGGAAGGACTTGAAGAAGAAGAAGAAGGACGAGGTGCAGTAGCTCAAGAAGAGAAGAAGAAAAAGCCAAGTGAAGAAGAAAAGAAAAAAGAAGAGCACTGTAGCCGTTGCCAGTTAAGATGTCTAATTCGTAGAATCAGACGTCTGAGAAAAGAAAAGATAGAGAAAGAAAAGAAGGAAGAGAGAAAGCAAAGAAAAAGAGAGAGAGGAGAAGAAAGAAGAAAAGAGAAAGTTCTATTTCTTTTTACTCTCTAGATGTTTATATACATTGCATTATTGTTGAGAATTATGATATTTTGCTTCTAAAATACCAAATTGCTCTCTGAGTTTGACCTCAGAATATTTTTGAATTTCGAGTAATAAAATTTGATAATCGTTGATATGATGTTTTCAACTATACTGCAACGAATATCCTTTTAAAAACACGATCTTGTCATAGCCGAGCAATTACCTATCTTACAGGAGATCAGAGGGGTGCCAGGATCTTTCACTTTCTGCAAGAGTTTGCTCAAGATGATAGAGCTAGCTTGCTTAGACAACACAATCGAACTCCCACCTTTGTTTCGTGGCTTACACTTTGGTGTACATAAGTCCTTCAGAAGTATCTCAAAAGCTGGTACATGGCAAATTGCATCCATCAAGGGGATGTTTATTTTGATTTGTTCAATGAGCTTGACCAAGTCTTCCTCAAGTGCCACAGGTTTAGGTTTCCTATTTCCTTTGGTCAAGGCCTTGAGAAATGGAACCTTTGTTGGTTCCTCTAGGATTAGTTCAGGCTCTGGATCTAGGATAGGTGTCTCCTAGATAACCATCCTAGCATTAGGCTCTGAACTACTAGGGCTAGTGTGCCTAGGATAAGATGAATCGTGAGTCATTTTGCCACTATGTGTAGTAATAGCATTTAGGCCCACTTGGTTTGGGTTTGGAGTTAGCAAGAGTGGTGGTTGCTGCTGATATCCCGCATATGATGTGGAAGTCTCCATCCTGTCTAGTGATGGAGCATAAGAGGCTTGATAGACATAGTGAGCTTGGCCTTGATTTGGATTCATAATCCACCTATGATTTGGCACACTATTTCAATTTGGCAAAGGTTAGGAAGGGAGTGCACTAGGCTATCAAGTCCTAGTCATTTGTGCGAGTTGATTTCACACTTCTATTATCACTTCTTTGTGCTACTTTTGCATACCCACATTTGTCTTTTGGATGTCAGCCAGGACTTGCAAAGTCAAGCTTATTTGACCTTTCGTACTAGGCTCGGATTGGAAATTCAGGTTGGACCTAGGCAGAGCGGGTTGATATGGTCACGGAGCTTATGGTCAGGGTTGGAATTGAGGTCTCAAGCACAGATTATTTCCTGACCATGTGAAATTCGGATGATTCACCATCCAGGGTTATAAGAGTTCGAGGATGGATCATTCTGGGTGGCATGGAGATTCTCGCAGGTCTGAGGAACTCCAGAGTAATCAGAATATGAGGGTTTAGAGTTCCCCTAACTAGAGTAGGATGATCCGGAGTTTACTGTAAAACCAGGAGAAGATGGGTTTGGACATGTGTCCATTCCCTGATATGTGTGTTGGTGAATGTTATGCATGGCCTCCCTACTCGAGGGCATCTGTGCATACGTGATTTGCTACGCAGAGGTGGCTCTCTATAGATGTCAAGTCAATTCATCCACCTTCATCTCAATGATGGAGACCTTATCTAGGTAACTGGCCACCAAGTTCAAGTAGATAGATGCGGATAGGTCACTTGTCTCATGTGCTCCTCACATGTTTGAAAATGCGCTGGTGGTCGTCTGGTCATACACACCTATAGACTCATTGTTTATGGAGTTCTCGCACATGTTTTCGAGAATCTCCCAAATGGTGTCTTCATGTTGACCCATGATGTTGCCGCCACAGGTTGCATTGACAAATATTTTGATGTTGTCACAGAGTCCCTGGTAAAAAGGCTGGACTTGTTCCCATTTAGGAACTCCATGAAGATGGCATTTCCACATGAGATCCAAGAAGTGGTCCCATGCCTCAGGAAGTGGTCCTCCTGCATTCAGCGTAAAATGCATGAACTGGTGCCTCAAGGCATTTGTCTGAACAAGTGGGAAGAATTTCTTCATGAATTCAGATTGGAGTTCCTCCCATGTGTTGATCGGTTGAGTTTGGGTTTGATACCAATGGGCAGCCTTATCTATAAGTGGAAGGAGAACATCTTCATAAGCAGGATGTCCCAAGTTTGAACTGGTGATCCAAAGGGCTGGGATAGATGTTTCAGTTATTTGATGTACTAGAAAGTATCTTCAAAGTTCAAGCTGAGGAATTTAGGGATTGTGTTAATCAAATTCGACTTTAATTCAGTCTTGGGTCCTCCAGCCGAGATTTGCACCTTGGGTTCGGTAGCCACCGCTGTGGAATTGTAGTGATCTCACATCTGCAGGCACTATGGGGGATTCATAAATGCATGGAATAGATCAGTAAGGCACTGTGATTGATTCTGAACATTGGACACCTCTTCTTCTGGATTCTCCATGGATGCAGATGAATGAGCTTGGATGTAGAAACATCAATAGAGATCTCGATCTGATCGGACGAGAACACAAACAAATGGGTCGGGGCTTGACCACGACGAGAGTGAACTTCTAATGGAGGCCTCAAGACTGGTCTTAAGGACCTCCTCTCGTACATGTAGTATGGAATCAGACAAGGGACAAAATGTGTATTGTACCCAATCGAGGCACCCAACAAGGCTTGGTGACTATGGTAGTTCAAGGTAGTTGGTACCTTCGGATCAGAAACTCACCCACTCGAGAATTACTTCAGCAGCTAGTTAGGGAGAGTCCCATAAAGACCCCTACATGGTAGAGTGTCCCCACGGATTATAGGGTTTCACCTACCCAACCTTTCTTGTCACTAAGATTCCAAGTAGACCAGAATGTGTGAGCCTGACTCTTAGATCTACCAATTTAAATCCTGCTTGTGCCTTGAATTTCACTTGAACATGAAGTTAATTTGATTTGTGACATAATTTGGAGGTTGGTTGATTCACAAAGTGAACCAACTTCACATGACTTGTCCTAAATTTGTGGGTAAGGTGAATCAAATCAGAAATTGTTATTAGTGAATGAAATGCAAATTGCTCCCCAGCAATGATTCCAAAATGTTGTAGCACTTCTACCATGTTTTAGAAAAGTATCGCGTCGTAGTATAGTCGATAAAACTGTAATGAGATTTAAATTTGTAAAGCTCAAAAAATCATGAGTTTCAATGTCATTCGTATGGAGTAAATATGGTAATTCAATCCACTAATCACAATAATAAGAAATAATATTGCAATGAATATTCAATCACAAATATGAGAATAATAAATTAATGCTCAAAAACTGTATCCCAGAGGAAAAGTAAAAGAGAATAGAAATGGTGGTTGAAACCACCAAATATCCCCAATAGTAAGCACGAATCCTAATTCATATCAACAATAGCCTCAAATAAATATCAGAGTCAATTTTCCACAGATCAGACATTGAGAATAAGCCTCAGATACCTTAAATATCTATCCAAATAGCCCCTCAAATTTTTCCTAAATGTAGGCACGAATCCCAAGAATCCACAGTGCAAAACCCCCCAACCCTCATTGAAAATCCTCCCTCTCTCTCTCTTCAAAACCAGGTCAGGGCATAATGAAGTATATAGATATGGGTCTAGGCCCATCGACATATGATGGTGGGCGAGGATAAACAAGAAGAGGGACCTCACCCTGTTGTTACTTGAGGCGATGGGGTAACAGACGCTATTCAATAAGTATGAGAAATTTCTCTAAAAGCCCATGAAGTCGGACTAATGGGATGTTATCTTCTTCGTGCATTCACGTGTGCATTGAGGGTGTTTGCTCTTCGAATCCAGTTGTTGTGGTCATTGCCTTGGCTAATTGGAGCTGTAGATAGGTGATGTCCAATTGCTTTCAAATTTTTACATGTGCTTAATTGAACATTTAATACATTTATTTTACTTCTGATTTGTCTTTTAAAACTTGTTTATGTGTTCAATTGATGCATGGATCATCATTTGTTCTTTAGTTTTCAGAATATCTCATTTTTGTGACCTAATTAGGAGGTTTTAACACACATTAAAAGTTTTAGGTCTTTTCTTTAATTCCCACACTTAACCCTTTTTATATGTTAATTTGATATTGTTTTGCTTAGTGTCTAGCTTAATTTCGACCTTTTAGCTATGATGAGTAGCCACTCATCATACCCCCATGCTTATGTTTTGCTAGTCCCTTAGCAAACAATCTGTTGAAGTGTAAGGCAATTTAAGTATCAGCAAGGTAAGTGTGTAAAGATATCTTTTTCTTCTTTCAAAAATTTTTAAGTGTTTTATGATGATCTTTAAGCTGAAAAATTTCTTCAATAAACCAACTGTGTTTTTGGACATTGTGAGAACCTGGTTACTGAGGATAACCTACCAGAACTCGAGGCTTAAATGACATAGACCATCTCTCAACCAACAAGGACTCTTGATATTTAAACCTTAAGTCGAATTCCAGGACTCAGAGGGTTTTACAGAGACTCAGAATGCTATGAAGTTATGGCTGTGCTTTGTGATAAGTCAGGACTAACCAGGTGAATTCTAAGGCTCAATCCCGGGGTTTCACTTCTTTTTAAGTCCAGGTTGGTCCTAACTTCAGCTCATGCTTTCGGATGACTCTCAAAAATTGTTGGTATTCAAACCCAACCCTTATTGTATTTGTGGCTCAGAGAAGATTTTTTTTTTTTTTTTTTTTTGGTGGATAAACAGGGTATTTGTTTTGAACCCTGAAAACATTTTTGGTGGAAGAGTTATTTTTCTGAGGTTTTTGGAGAACATACTTGACTTTTTTTTTTTTTTTTTTTTTTGAACAGTATGTCTCCCGAACTTATTTGGTAGAGCACACTGTATTTGGTGGGTGGATTTCCTTTTTTTTTTTTGTGGAAAGAGCTTCTCCTAGACACAAAACTAAAGATTAGGACAAAGAGTCTACCTGCACGCACAGGTAAGGACTCCACCTTCCCTAATGAACACAAGGGTTGAGGTTTAGGTTCAAGTGGTCTTTCCTGACATTGTGTAGTGAAAGCCAAGGTTACTTAGACTCCTAAGTCAAAGCAAACCAACGAATCCTGTACTGGTGACTCAGGTACATGAATTGTCCTAAAGTTAGGAGAGACTGTGGTCTATCTTGTCAAGGCTCGAAGTGTATTAAGCCTAAGCTTGTTTCAAGCTCCTATGGCCCGGCAGGTCAAACTAGTAACGGTTGAATGTCCATAGACACTTCTTTTTTTTTTTTTTTGGATAATACTATATGCACTATAGGTGTGTCTACAATTGCATTTTGGTTTAAATGGTTTACCATTTACACCCCCCCATGCTTAAATGTTTCAATGTCCTCATTGAATGAAAGGGTGGATGCAAATGCATGCTCTGCTTTTCACTATCCTAGACTGGGTGATGAAAGGAAGTCGGAATGAGGAGATAAAATGTCTGTGCGGACGATTTTAAGTCTGATCTAGGATCAGAGTGAATAGTCGGGCTAGGAAGTGAAATGCATGACATGTGTGTCAATGAATGTATGCTCAGAATGCAAGGGTAGACACTATATGCAAATAAAAGGCAAGAGTAAGAAAGGTGTAAAACAGCTATATACAAGGGTAGGTGTTTGCTAAGTTTAACGCCTTCAGCTAGGCGAAAACTTAGTTGGTAGCTCAAAATGTAGGAGCGAGATGGTGGAATTGACAAGTCTGAGATCATGCGGCTCAATGAAAGGTTTCAGTCTTTGTCCATTTACAATAAAGGGTTCAGATTTGTCAAGTTCAGTGATCTCAACGGCTCCATTATCAAATAATCTCAAGATTATGTCGATTCAGTGTTATGCACTGGTTGTGAAATGTCATGTGTTTGGTCTTGCAGTGCTGGTCTAGGTTGGACATACCTTTGAGCAGGTATGTTCCTAGGGTTGGGTTGTGCTTGTGATGGGAGTGAATGTGGTTGACGGGACTCCGTCAAGTGTGATACTGGGCTCTCATCTCAGCTAAGGCCGCGTCCTGTATCTACTGCATAGCAATATTCTTTTGTTGCATATCAGCAAGAGCTTTCATGATAGACCCCAACTGGTCATCTCGTGTAGGCCCAGATTGAGAGTATTGGGTGGGCCTGGGTTGGGGTTGCTGGTAGGCACGTGGTGGATAACCGTGTAATTGTGGAGGAGGTGCTCGGATCGGGTTGTGCAATGGTGGTGCAGAAGGTTGTTGAAAAGGAGGTCTTTGTGAATTTCCCGACCACGAGAAATTTGGATGATTGCGCCATCCAGGGTTATAGGTTTGTGTGAAAGGATCATTGTGAATGGCATGGAGCTCCTCCGAAGCTTTAGAAGGTGCAGGGAAGTCAGTGAAGGGAGGAACAAAGGTTCCTCCAACCGGTGAAGGATATAGAAATGGAAAATCCGGTAATGCAGTTTGTGTCACAGAAAGGTTATTCACAGTTTCCCTCCCTGTGGGAAACTGAGAAGAAGTGTTTTGTGCTGGTGACTGAGAAGAAGAAGATGGGTGTAGTAGCTTGGGTAACAGTACCCAAGGGGAGTACAAGTTCTGGGTTTCGGGATCTCCTACCTTCCATTGAGTTGGTTTTTTGAAATCCCGTTTACTCTAATTCGATCCAACTCAATGGGAAAAAATTTTTAACGTTCACAATAAAACAGAAGAATCCCAATAAGATATCAATTCAAGAAAGACCAATCAATCGAAACAAATCGGAGAAATTTTTCCTAGAGGCTGCTACGCAAAATTATGTTGTACGCAAGCAATTGTTTCAAACAATTGTACGCATCCTAAGATAAACCTAGCGAAGTGCAGACCTCTAAAATCCACTGGGAATCCGGATAAGACTGAGCGTGCGAATCCAGATCCTGTGGTTGCAGAAAGATGAGGTAGAAACCCGTGTATTGTGGCCTTAAGTGATCGTGCTGTGTGCACGATAACATTCAACACAAGGCGATTAAAATCTCAAACATGGTTTCACCCAATTTTGAATATCTCCTTTTGATTTGATTGAAGTGATTAAAATGTGTTTTCTATGCTGCTCGTTTCACTTTTTAATAAATTCAGAACAAGTAGTGGTCTTCTTAACTTTAAGTCAAATGCAAATATGGCATGAGTTAGAGTTAGGTAAGAAATGCGTACCTGACTCCAGCAATCTTCTAATGCAGATTTGACTTGAATTAAAATCTAGCAGGAATGAAATGCAATCCTAAAAATGGATGCCTAAGGTTATGCTGCTGCTAGATAAGTATGAGATCTTTTTGATTTTTTTTGATTTTTTTTTTTCTTATATGCAATAAACAAAAACAAGAAAAGAAATTAACTCGGAAAATCGAAATCGAAAAACCGAGAAAAAGAAGATAAAGTCCAGGCAGTCCAGAATTATTACAAAAATTGTGTGAGAACAAGCTCTCACAACTTATGACTAACAATTGTTCCTAATCAATAAACCTAAAACTATCTATACTAAAACTAATACTAAAATCCTACAGCTACTTCGAGGCAAAACTCCACCAGGAAGACAGATCTGGAGCGCAGCGACTCCACCAGGAAGACGACACTCCTCCTCAAGTGCTGTGGAAAAACAAATGATTAGTAAATGACTAAAAGAATGTATACACAATTAATTCAATGGAAAATAAAAGCAATTATAATGAATGAATGAATGAAATAAAGAATTTCTATATACAAAAGAATAAAAAGAAAATTTTGGTGCAAAGAGCGTTGCCTCCCCGGCAACGGCGCCAAAATAATGATGAAGGTTGATGGTGTAATGGTGTTGATGGTTGGTGTAATGTGTGAATGACAATGATAACAATGACACCGATGATCTACAATGTGTATATAACACAATGGTTGTATGATGATGAATGATTATTGTTATGATCATGTCGTTGTAGTATAGGGTGTATAATATAACCTTAAGGATGTCGTATAGTGGTGAGTATGGGTGAGTACCAGTCATTACAACCATTATTATCATTTGCTTATTTATCTAATTTTTACTGGTTTTGTTCTAGGTCGTTCTCTGGGAGGCAATTTATTGAACTTAATTCGGTCACTCTTTGATTATCTCCAAAATTGTCTTCTTATTCAAAAAGAAACTTTACACTTAAAGAATGAATGAATGTTTTATTTACCTAGTTACTAAGAAGTGCTTGCAAAAATACTAACTATGAACAAGCATCAAACAATCTATTATTATACTCTAAACTATGTATTTACAAGTTATACTATTAACACTAATATGTTAGTTCATACTACATTAGGATACCATAGTGTAAAAACTTAACTTACTAGTCTTTTATTTATAGTGACATATATATCAGTTTTAGTGACAGATATAAACGTCGTTAAATCTCAGAAAACACTATATACAACCTAAAGAAGCAAACTGAGGTCTTTAGCGATGTATTATAGTGTCGTTTTATTCTGTTAGTAATTATGTGGGTTTACTTATACGTATGTATATTACTTGTTCTACTACTTTATGTACAGTAAGTTTTTCTGTTCTTGCTATCTCTTGTGTTCTCTCTTTTTTTTTTTAAGTCGTCTGTCCTTTCATTTTCTTCTGTGTTTAACTCTTGTCTCTTGAGGTATTTCAGAGGCTGCGGTGGAGACGGGGTTAGGCTAACGTCCCTAGTGTAAAATGTGTTCAATCAGCGGGTGCGCTTTTCAAGGGATACACAGCACCCTACGGGCGGGACCAGACCTCTACTAAGCGAGCCCTAACCTCAGATTAGATGGCTTAATTACGTTTTCAATCTCAATGTCAGGCCTCAGCCCAACGGCCTTAAAGCTCGCACACGCTCGGGCCGCCAGCCCCACACACATATCAGAGTTCAGCACACATCGAGTAATCGGACCGGAAATAATAGGTAGTGTTTCAGGCGCCCTGCGCCTTGACAACTACTTAAAGTATAGCATAAATTATATTTATATGGCTGCGTTTCGTTTGCAGCACACGATGTGGCGCTATTCCAGCGCCACATCGTGCGCTGGAAATCAGACGCAGCTGCGTCTGTGCGTGTTTTTGGCCCTCGATTTGGGGGCCATAAATTATTAAAAAAAATAAAATAAAATATGTAAATAAAATATTTACGTAATACTACATAATTGATTGATTAATTTTGAATTTTAAATATTTTTACTATACAAATAAATTCGCTAAACTAGGCTGATTATACAGGTTGATTTAGGTGATTAAATAGTTAATTACTTATAAATTAATTAGTAAATGGTCTAATTGACCTTAAACAGTTTTAACTTACATACTTAAGTATTTAATACATATTTTTATTGTATTTTTACGAATTTATTTATGTTTTATTTAGGCTAAAATAGCAGTTCTGGGTGTTTAAAATTAAAACTAAGTTACAGTAAGTTATACTAGGTATAATTATACTTTGACTAACTTAAATTACTTAATATATATATATATATTCCCAAGTTTATAGATTTATTTACTTGATTATTGCTCTAACTTATTAACTTAGCTACTAAATAAGTAAATATAAATCTGTACATACATATATACATAAATCAGTAAATACATACAAACTAGATTAGTATATATACATATTTTTACATAGATTACATATGTATATGAATTTCTGTACAGGTTTTATACATATTTACAGTATAACTATGTATCTAGCTTACATAATTAGGCTATATGTTATAGTTATAATACTATGGATAGGTATATTTACAGTTTTAAAATAAGTATGATTAGGTTTTAGTAGGAAGTTAGGAAATGAGGGAAGAAGGGAGTTTAGAGAAGAGGGGAATGTAGCTGCTAGATGCAGCATGTTGCTGTATAACTGGGAATAAGATTAAATTCAAAACAAACTAAAAATTTTGAGAGTTGAAATCCAAATCTGAAAGGGGTTTAAATCTCACGAAAATCTCATGTAAATTCAGCTCAAACACTCATTAGGAAAAACCTTATCAGAAGCATCCTTTCAGATAAAAACACCAATGGTCTTGAGTTAATCTTCCTAATGCCATGGACAACATGAAGGAAGACTTAGCTCAATCAATTAAAACCAAAGAAACACAATCCCAGTTTCTTGTAACCTTAAGGAGTATGGAAAACTCCTTAGGTTAGAGAATCACCATACAGAAATGATCATCAACACAAATAGTGTACGGCAGTTCTGAAATAGCAAAAAGCGACTAAGAATGCATTAAGGAAATTTAATGGAAGCTGGCGAATGCATTCAAAACAAAGTATACTCAGAATCATGAGAGGCTCTTTTGATTGGCTCTCTGTCATCAGAGAGCTTCTCAGAATCCTTGCCTACAATGAAAACCAAAAATCCCTTCAATTTGTCAGATCTGTCAAAACATTTCAGAGAGTAAAAATCCTTTAAAATCCAAATCAAAAGTGCTCTGACAAACTGAGGCAATCCATTTAAAACAGAGGGGCTTTTGTGAAACAAATGGAGTGAGTGAGAAGCCCCAAATGGTGCTTGTGACGCCACTTTCAGATCTGAGGCAGTGCGCCATCAGATCTGAAATTGGGTCAGGATGTGTGGGTGATTGATGAAAAATTCGTCGTTAAAAAGGAAAAAACAAGAATTAGAATTTGGATGATGGAAAAACAAAACATGAAGAGGGAGATAAATTGAACAATGAACAGATGATTCTTCCCCTCTGATCTGGACTGATCAGAGGAGGTGAGGGAGGGGATCTAATACTAATTCTACTCCTAAGACTAATCTAACTACAGCTAACATTAAACACTAACAATTAAAACTAAATCTATTCTAAACTACTGCAAACTAAATCTAACACTACTTGTGCAGAATTAAAAACCTAAACTAAAAGGAAGAATGGGACCTATGGGTCCTTAGCCGGCGGCTAAGGAGGAAGAAAGGAGGAGGGTGACTCCAGCAGAGGGAAGAGTCTACTAGTGAGACTCCAGGGTCGTCCTCAGGTGCTACGAGGTCCTTAGCGACGAGGAGGGTCGAGAGCAGGCGATGATTCCACAGCCGGTGGCTGTGAAATCAGGGTCTAGATGAGGAGGAGAGACTGGAGTGGACGAACTGATCGCTAAGAGATGTAGGAGGGAGCGATCCCTTGCGCACGACACCACTGAGGTGCTTAAATAGCAGCCCAGTGACTGGAATCACCGCAAGGGTGAGGTTAATCAAAATTAGGCCGGCGGTGAGGATGAGATGAGTAGAGCGCGGGGCGAGTCGAGAGGGAAATCTGACCGTCAGATGTGATCTGGGAAGAGAGGTGAACGCACGCACCAAATCGCGCGAAGGTTCCAATAGAATCCAGCCGCAGATCGAGATCAAAAGTGCGATGGACGGTCGAGAATGGCTGTGTTCTTCGCGTGCTACAGTGCGCGTGAAGAACACAGGCTTCTCTCTAAAATGAGGGAAAACTTGTAGGAAGACCCTTGAACGAAGGGGTAGAAGAATAGCATGCAGGTCCAAAAGTGAAAAGAACTATAACTGGAAGGGCCTTGCAGTCATACAGCAGGGTCCCTGCTGCTTGCAAAAAGGTCCAAGAAGGAGTTTTGAAGGGTAGAAATGTAATGCATGAAGGACCTAATTGTAATCTATTTATTTCTAAGCCTAAATGATGTCCAATTGCTTTCAAATTTTTACATGTGCTTAATTGAACATTTAATACATTTGTTTTACTTCTGATTTGTCTTTTAAAACTTGTTTATGTGTTCAATTGATGCATGGATCATCATTTCTTCTTTAGTTTTCAGAATATCTCATTTTTGTGACCTAATTAGGAGGTTTTAACACACATTAAAAGTTTTAGGTCTTTTCTTTAATTCCCACACTTAACCCTTTTTATATGTTAATTTGATATTGTTTTGCTTAGTGTCTAGCTTAATTTCGGCCTTTTAGCTATGATGAGTAGCCACTCATCAATAGGTCCTTTGGATGAAGCTGCAATTGCTGGTGGTGGAATCGAAGCCGGAGGTGGATGGAGTATGGTGGACGATGTCAAGGAAGATGGTGGTGGCAATGGAGCTTTGGTGATACCCCTGAAATAAGAAAATGTGGCCTAGGGCCCAATCAAAATACTTAAAAGGATCGCCATTGTATGACGAATGTGATGGCGATGATGATTTGGTGTTTAGTGTAGTATGGTGGCTAGACGACGTCGAGGAAGGTGACTGTTTGATGGGTCCTTCAACGAAGAGTGTTAGTGGCCAAACTCCCCCATAAACTTGGGGCTTTTGGTCGTTGAAGCTCGTGAATGGTTGTGAAGGAGGTGGTTTTTGGTTGTGTGTCGTATGGTGTCGGCGCGAGCTCGTCAAAGATCACGCTGAAGGTGAAGAAGAGAAGGGGGAAGGGAACGATGGCAGTGGTCGAAACTGAGTGATAATGACCTAATGAGATGCTAGAGAGGTAGAGAAAGATATTAGGGTGCTTAGGAGAGAGATAGAAGACAAGATGCATCTGGCGCTTTTCTGCCAAACGTGGAGACGAAGGTGAAGTTCGGCGAGGAAGAGCGACGATGACAAGGGCCGAGAGAACTCCTACTTTGGCTGAAGAGGAATGGAAGAGAGAGAGGAGGAATTTAGGCTATCCAATTTGATGGATGGACGACCGACAAAGGGATGCAGAGCCGAAGAAGACGGTGGCTGGAGGAGGAGGAGGAAGGTTGTTTATGGTCGATTCTTGGCTGGTCTAACCCTTGGATCATTGCAAGGCTTATATAGAGCTCAATTGCAAGCTTCAGTTGGAGTAAATCAAGAAATTCATCATGGATTTGGAAGCTAAAATCCCCTAAATTTATTGAGCTTACCTGAGCTCTTGCTTCACATGGATGTCCAAGATCTGGTGCATTGGATTCCATATGGTCTGAACACCAATCTCTCCAAATTGGGATGGACTTGGGGTTGATTTGAGAGAGATCTCCTCTTATGAAGTTGGCACTATTGGGTGTTCACACAATAATGGCAGTAGGGACCAAAATGTAAAGGAGTTGACAAAGTTAGGGGCCTTTTGGTGATAAACTTGAAACCTAAGGGTCTTAGTGAAAGAAATAGAGTTTTTAGGGCCCAAAATGCAAACTAGGTTATGATATACTCTGATTGGGGATAAATTTTGGTATTAATCTAATTTGGACCAAAAGAATTTAATGGTAAGCTTATATTTGAGTTTTGACCATGTTTAAATGGGTAAATTGAACAAGAGCCCAACTTAAGGCAAATTCCCGTCTGAAACACTATTCTTCATCAAAGTGGGTTCAGATGGTCAATGTAAAGGTACTGAACCTGTTAAAATATTTTTTAACTATTTTCAGAAGGTTTAGAATGATTTTATCTCAACCGACACCCTTTCAATTTAAGTGGGGCTGATAATTAGGGTTTTTCGTAGTATTTTAATGCCTAAAATGTGTGAAACCCTAATTTAGTTAGTGTGTGCCCAGTTCATCATCTTTAAAGTTCATTTGACCTTTAGTTAACCCCTGAGTAATGATCGGGAAATTTTTGCTTGCAAAATGATGCCTCATCGTAGTAACATCACGTAGTGAAAAAATCTTAGATAAAAAATATGTATCAATGAAAGCTAACCACGGTGGATTAGGTTGTATCCATGGGTAGGAACAAGGCCAATAGACTCACATGTGTTTCTATTTAAGATCATGGTTCACGAAAAATATGTAGCAAGATTATTCTTAAGCAAAAGGATATTGCATGCACTGATAACCTAAAAATGTAACATAAAAATATTTCAACGGTGCTATTGGGAATTGTTCACCTTAATGACTAATCCATCTATTCCATGTTTCACCAATATGAAAATTGATAGGTCCACTTTAGTGAACAAAATTAAATCCTAAGTACATGTCATTGAGATAAGGAGTGAATTTAAGATATCCATGATATTACCAAAATTATGTAAGAGGAAAAATCGTCATTTCATGCATTACATAAATTGGAAGGAATCCTTCTCAAATAGGAATTCCACTTGATTTATAACATTGAAGGAAAGATTCTCTACTTTCTATGTTGAAGTATTTCCTTTATCTAATGAGAATTATTTTTCTTGAAAAATCCTTGTTTGGAAGTCTTATCTAAAAGGTAAAAAAAGTAAGGAAAGAAGGAAAGAAGAAGAAAAAGAGAAAGAGCAAACAAATCGTCCACCTTCCTCTCTTTCTCCTCCAATCTCTCTCTCCCTTACTAATATTCTCTCTCTGATTATTCTCTTTCCTTCTCTCACTCTCTCTCTCTCTCTCTCATTTTCACTTTATATAACAGAGGATGGAGGACAACAGTAAAAAATCCTCATGCTCCACGAGGAGGAAGCCACCCATCTCCACATCCTCTCTCAACCAGCACCGTGTGCCCAACTCCGCCACCGCGAGCCCCCATCATCGGCCACATCCACGACTGTGACCTTCCACAACCACGTCTTGCCTCCGATGACCACCACCATGGTTGGTGGTGACAGCATTGACACCCACAACCGCATCCGCCAATGTGTCTCTGACTTCATCACAGTGCTCCATATCCTTCCTCTCTCGTCCTCAACTGTGCCCTCGATTGCCACTGCGAGCCATCACCAACACCTTCACCGTGCGCCAACCTCTTCAGCTAAGACATCCAGGATGGACGTCTGAGACCCGGCCCTCCAGCCCCTATCTCCTCCTTTGCTCCCAACAAAGAGTCACCTCCTCAACTCCTCTCCATGTCCTCACCTCAGAGGTTCAGCCCTCTTTGATCAATGCAACGACCTTCCTCCTCGCTCCTATCCCAGTGCCCGCCCCCGATCGTGAGCACCACCACCAGCAGGAGGCTTTCCCACGTGCCAATGACCTTTTCTTCTTCCTCTTCTTCTCCACCAATATAGGAGAGGAGGAACCCACCACCACGTCGACCTTTGTGCACAGTAGCAGCACACTAGCCTTCCTCAGTGCATGTAGTCCTCTCTGCACTCTTCCTCGCGATTGCAGCAGGGACCTCCATCATCCCTACTCTCCTTCATGCACAGCAAGGACCTCCCTCTTCTCTTTCTCATGCAGCAAGGAACCCATAGCCAGCATCATTGCATAGCCACCTTCTCAATGCGCCAATGACCACCTACCTCACCATCGACATCATCGGAGTCATCTTCGAGTGCAGCCGCACCTACACCACCAACTGGTGGCTCCTCCACTGCCAGTAGTAACATAAGCCACCGATTAGAACTCCTAGCTGTCCAGCCACTCCCGAGCAGCATCGGCTGAGCCATCACCACTAGCAGGTTCCTTACCACCTGCCAATCTCTTCCAGTCGAGCTTGTAAACCGTCATCCCCTTTTCGCACGTGGGCACCCTCGAGAACCTCCTCCCCTATTTTGCTATAGTTGGGGAGGTATTAGTTGGCCTTTGAATTTTTCTGTTGAAAGAACTATTGGTTTATTTGTGAAATTATTTTAATACAATAATATTGCGTGCCAAGCCCTTTAACCTCTTCTCCCTCTCTCATTTTATATCATTAAACAGATTGACTTGAATGAGAGGTAAAGATTTGGCTTAAAGCAAACGAATAATCTTACTAATTATTGTCCTGGGAATAAGATTCCATGCACTAAAAACATTGGTGAATTTATTGGTCTGTGCCTCCTTGTGATACGACCTGAAGAGTGGTATAATTTCAGTATATTTTTAGTAACTTTGATCTAGTGTTTTTCCACCACATTACAAATTGCAACGACAGATTTTTCTGATACAATAGTATTTAGAAAAGCAAAAAATGCCCCATCAAAAATCATCTCATGCAGTAAATGTGAGAGAGAGATCTAGAGAACACAACATTAGAGAAGGTAAAAATGTATGAAATCAACTAAATGCAAGGGCTTGAGAATCAAATCACCATACAATATACTATAAAATTTCCGAAAATCCCACCTCTTAATCGATAATAATTGCAATTAATCCCCCTCTCCTGTAGCAAAATAGGGGATTGGGTTTTCCTTGGCTGTGCATACTGAGGACACCGACGATCGACTGGCACTTGGTGGAGGTCGATAACGACGAGGACTTCACGATGCCGGTGTTTTCTGGACGATGAGGTGGAGGGGCGGCAGTTATGGGGCTGTCGGTGGTGCTACAGCCGCATGTAGTGATGAGGAGGAGGAGGCACGTGATGGTCTGGTGGCGCACAAGGGTGCGGTGGAGGTGGATGGAGGTGGGCAGATTGGAGTTGGGGCTGGCAGAGGCCGACGGTGAGAACTGGTAGCAAGAGGGGGAGGTGCTTTGTTGCCACTACTTGGAGTAGCTACGGGCGATGTGGGTCATGCGAGAAGTGCACTAGTGCGAGGGCGACTGTGGGTGCACGGGCTGTGGCTGGCTGTGAGAGCGTCGCATGCAGCATGTGGTCATCAGCGTGTGCAGAATGGTGGCTACGCAATGAAGGTTGTTGGGTTTCTTCAGAGCTGTTGGTGGTGATGAAGGAGATGATGATGTAGAAGGGGGGTGCGATGGTGGCTGGTGCAACTAGTGATGTAGGCAGCAGGTGTGGTGAGCATTGTCCGTCGAAGAGGATGGTGGTGACGTTCTCTACACTTGTGGTTCTAGCAGGTCATGGTCATTGGAGATGGCTATCGCGAGGGGGAACGTCATGGCAAATGGAATCGAGGTAGAGGGCATGGTGGTGAGGCACAATGGTGATGCTTGGTAAACATCCCGATCAATGGAGGCGAAGCACACAGTTAAGGAGTGGCTGCGGTTGTGGCTGTGAGTGGTCGTCGTGATCGGTGGGACATGGTGGTGGAAGGAGGATGATGAAGGTTCTCATGGGTCATGTTTGGGGAGAGAGGAATTAGGGGTTGGTGGTGGTCTCCCTTATATGTAAGGGGAGAGAGAGATTTTTCAGGGCCTTCACATGGATGGAGACTGAGAGAGAGAGAGAGAGATTAATTAAGTGGGAGAGAGAAATTTGAGGGGGAATATGTGTGTGATCTTAGATTCAGAGATATTGAATGGAGAGAATGGGAAAGGGATGATAAAAGGAAGTAATCAAAGGTTTACAAAAATAGAGATTTGAGAATCTCTCTCGATTTCTATTTTAGTTTTTTCTAGATCCAAACCAAAAATTGATATTCCCAACTTGTTCTTGCAAAAACATATATATGTAAATGCATTAGTACATGAATATAGTTAGAGTACCTTAAAAAATGTTGGAATGGCAATTTTTGAGCTCAAATAATTTTATCCTGCATGCTCTAAATTAAATTCCTATACAAATAATAATGTACTTAGGTTTAATTGTGGTCCACTAAAGTGGACTTATCAAATACCCCCACACCTAAGTTTTGCTTGTCCCAAGAAAAATCATGTGCATTAAGCTAGGTATCTAGGCTAGATTTTATCATCAGGATGCCCTCTTATACAGCTTCTGTAGAGACTAGATTGCAATACCAACTGTAGGCCCAAGTACCAGCAAAGATACAGACCTGACCAACCTCAGCCTTGGGTCCACCGTAAAGGTTTCTAAGGTCCACAAAAATTGCCTAGAGGTTTGTTGACCCCAGGGTTAAAGCACCCATGTGTATGTGCAACAATTCTAGGTTCAATTTGCCAGTCCATTTCTTATAAGAGAGAGAGATACGAATATTTATTTTGAGAGTTTTCTCTCGTTTCTTTTTAAATTCCCCTAAATCTAACATCAGATTGGCCCTAAACACGATATGTATCGGATTCCTTATCCCCACCTTCAATCCTTGCAAGGTCCCTGGCAATCGATGGTTCGAGATGGCACCACCCAAGGCAACCCCCAGAACCCTAGCTTTTGACACATCAAGATAGTGCCGCCCATAGCGTTCTGTAGCCAAATTTAGACCGTAGCAATCAAAATTTCAGGATAATGTCACCCATGCCATATAAACCAGCACAAGGTGCTTCTGTGCCCTTGGTAGGATATTTAGATATCTTAGGAGACAAGTACCAAGGGGATATTATGTTATAATGAATCTTCAAGGGGAGCATTTTTCATTGCTCTTCTCCACGTCAGGAACTTATGCAATCAATTTGTGTCTTCGAGCTAGTCCTAAGTCAAATTTTCAGGAAAACATTTTCAAAGCAGAACACATTTTGGCATATTCATCCTTACATTCATTGAACTAGGTTGGTGTGTGATTTTTGGGTGCCTAGATTACCAAGTCCCACAAACCAATGGGTAGGTAATGGGGCTGAATATCCCTAAGCCATAGACTTAATACATCAGCCTTGCAACTTCCTTAACCTCTTGAGGAATAGTCAAAATCTTAACAAATACATGTGTTTAAATCCTAAAATATACCTTGGAGGCCTAAAGTTGGTATCCCTCACTTATCTCCTCTTTTGCACTTTAGGACTTAATTTGTCATCCAATCCAGCCTAGAACTTAGGTTAGTTCCACACTCAATTATTGGGACTAACATAATTATTTTTCTTTCCTTTCTCTATTTACCTTCTCTTTTTCCTTCCTTACTATATTTACAATTCAGTTCACAAAGATTTCATCTCTATCCTTCTCTTGTCCCCCTTTTTCTCCTCTTTTTCTTTTTTTTTATTTTTTGTGCCACAAAATTCCTAACTACATGCATGCAAAATATGAATAAATGCTATGTACAACCTTAGGCTATACCCCCATATGCCTAGATCTGACAATGTCCTCATTGGAAAGTAAAAGGAAAGATATTACCTGAGGTAAAGGGTGTTTGGAGAGAAGGCTACTCCAGCTGTTAGGTGTCCAATACCTGGCCATTAGAAAGAGGATCATATGGTTTCAAACATTGGCCATTTACCTAGAAAGTCTCACCAGATGGCGGATTTCATATCTGAACTGCACCATGTGGGAACACTTGCATGTCAATGTATGGACCATCCCAACAGAACTTAAGTTTCCCAAGGAATAGCTTGAGTCTAGAATGGAATAGCCAGACCTGTCGGTTGGGCTTGAAGGCTTTGCAGAGGATGTGCTTATCGTCAATAACCTTAGTGCGCTCTTTATAAGCTTCAGTAGTCTCATAAGCCTCATTCCTCAATTCTTCAATCACTATCAAATATAAAAACATGCTTTGCTTGCATTCTTGATATCCATATTGACATTCTTAATAGCCAAATAAGCCCTATGCTCAATCTCAACAGGAAAATGGCAGGCTTTGTCATGCACTATACTAAAGGGAGAAATACCCAAGGGGATCTTATAAAAAGTTCTGTAAGCCTATAGTTTATCATCTAGCTTCTTCGACCAATCTTTCTTGTCGAGTCTTACAGTTTTCTCCAGAATTCATTTGATCTCCCTATTAGACACTTTAACCTATCCAATCATCTGCGAGTGATACAGGGTGGGCACCTTGTGCGTGACACGAAGACTTTTGAGTTGACAAGTGAAGTGTGCATTCATGAAATGAGGTCCCCCATCACAAATGATCATTCCTGGGTAGCCAAATCGGGAAATAATATTGGCCTAAATGAAATTCAGGATGATAGAGTGATCATTAGCCCTAGTCGGAATAGCCGCTATCCACTTTGACACATGGTCAATTGCCACGAGGATATATTCATAGCAATGATATGATGGGAAGGGGCCCATGAAATCTATGTCCCAGACATTAAATATCTCGACCGGAAGAATAGGCTACTGGGGCATCTCATTTCGCTTCCCAATCATTCCAGTCTGTTGACAACTAAGACATGCCCCCACATAAGTATGTGTCTCTGAAAATTGAGTGATGGTAACACCATCATTCACCATAACTAGCTTGAATTAGTTGGAATCAAGAGGAAAATGCTCCTAGATGATTGCTTGAGGACCATAATTCCACTTTGATCTATTTTGAGAAGACAAAATAATAGGGTTAATTCTACAGTTTTAACATCATATCACGAATGCAAAGTAACCACAAGGTCACCCAGGGTTTAATTGAAGGTCAATTGAGCTTTAAAGCCTAAAAAGTGGGTCCACACTGACAAAAATAGGTTTCACACATCTCAAGAACAAAAATAGTACATAAAACCCTAATTATCAGCCCCACTTGAATTGAAGAGGTTCTGGTCAGGATAAAATTCATCTAAAGCTCCTAAATTAATAGGAAAAAATTCTAAGAGGTTTGGTACCCTTGGTTTGACCATTTGAACCCATGTTGACCTAGAATAGAGTTTCAGACGAGAATTTGCCTTAATTTGCGATTTTATGAAAATTGCCTAGTCAAACATGGTTAAAAAACAAACTGAAGTTCACCATTCGCTTCCTTGAGTCCAAATTAGGTTAACACCAAAATTTAGTCCTAATCAGACTCCATCTTGACCTAGTTTACATTTTAGTCCTCGAAAACTCTAATCCTCTCATTTAAACCCCAAGGATTCAATTTTATTGCAATTTGGCCCCAAAGTTCTCATCATTCTTCCTAGAATGGTCCCTGCCATGAAGAGAACCCTAAAAGGATGTTCAGAGCTTCCCTACCAACATTTAATCTAGGATTTGCTTCTAGAAATCTCAACAAAAGATCATAAAACTTGGTAGGATTGTCCTCTGATCAACCCACATCGATCAAGATCATTCTCGAGGCCAATGGTGGCCAGAATTCGCACTGGCAAGCTCAAGAAAATTGAGCTCTTCAGGCAGAAAGGCTGCCTACCAAATGTGCACTTCAGAGATCAATTAATGAGGTAAGCCTCATCTATAAAAGAGGTTGCATCTACCCAAGCCAATTTCATCACATTTCTGGCATGCAAATCCCCCTACTTCTTCTTCCTCCATCGCCATTGATGATGACTTGGATCTTCTTCAAACCTCTTCTTCGGTCGCTCCCACGTACGATAGGGAGAGGGCTTCGCCTCAACACCTAGTCTCCGTACTTTCGGACAAAGAAAATGACTCGATTTCCCCTTCGTCGGCTCCATCCTCACCTCCTTCATCGTTAGCTCTGACGTACCTATGCTAAGCTTCCCCGAGCCTTTGTTCTTCCAATTAGTTTAGGGCTTCCACTCATCTCCCCTCTAATTAGTTTTAGCTCCAATCTTATATTGTGATTCCCTCACCTTCTCCTTCTTCGACTCCAGCAACCACCACCATAACCACCTTCATCGCTGGACGTCCTCTACTCTTCTCCACCCAAATTATGTTAGGCAAAAGTTTATGCACACCCCACCACATTTTTGCCCTACCTAATTTAACACTTCATCATCCTAGTCACCTTCCTTGACTCCCTTCGCCGGAGCTCCACTCCCTGACACCTACCAGCCACTTCATTGCACATCACACCCAATTGCACACACCAACACCTTCGTCACACCATAGCGAAGGTTGCCAGCTATCTAATTGGGCCCTAGGCCATACTTCTCTTGCAGGTCAACTTCGTCAATGCCTTCATCGTCCTCACCTCCGATTGCCATACTCCGATCACCTCTCTACCCTCCACCACCTCCCAGAGTTGTAGAACCATGCCATGAAGCTTTCTTGCCTTCCAATTGAAGAAGAAAACCAATGCAGCAACCAAATAAACTGTGAGCACTTCACGCTGTTGGAACCTAGTTCCATCTCTCTTCTATGTTTTGATGTTAACAAAACCATTTTTAAATCTAATATGTTTATGAAGTATTACAGGTCAAAAGAACATGTGGATGCAACCAACAAGAATACATATGAAGGAAGAAGATTAGAAGACTAGCTTTTGTTGTATTAATTATTCTTTTAGAGTCTTTGTACATCTCCTAACAAGAAAAACAAAATCTAGAAGTTAAAAAAAAGTAGAGATAATTAGGGTTCAGAAAATCGTTCATTCACTCGTTTCAAAATTCAAAATTTATTTTTCCAAAATAAAGTTGTTTAGAGTAAGTTGGATATCTCTAAAAATTGACTTAAACTTACAAAATTTTATACTTGTAGCAAGTACTGGTACTGGTCATAAGTACCACTACATGCTAGGCACAGGTTTGGGCCTAAGTCCCAAACTGTGAACAAGTACCGGTACTCATTGTAAGTACCAGTACAAAGTGGTCACAGTTCTTGCACTTGGTTTCTTCTTCAACCTTACAAGTACCGGTGCTAATCAGTTGTACCGGTACATGTAGGCCACTGGACCAAAATCTATGAGTCACAAGTACCGGTACTCATCATGAGTACCAGTACCTGGTGACTTAGTTGGGCTAACTGTAACTAGTTAGTACCTGTACCAAAAGTTTAGTACTGGTATCAACTAACCGTTGTGACCAATCTGAATGGCTATTTCTTAACTAAATCGTTCCATAATCTTCCCAATTTTCCCTTAACGGCTAGTAATCATAGGGAAGGTGCTTAGTGGGTTTTATAAGCACTCCTTGAGTATCTTTTACACACAACCAAGAAGCAAAAATTCTATCTTTTCCTACACCTTCATTTCTCAAATTATTAGCTGCAAAAGAGCTTGTCTTGTTGCAATTCTCTCAAGGCCATTCTCCTCTTGCAACAAGTCATCAAGGCGATCTTGTTCTTCTCTGAAAAATTCATTTGTTTTACGCCTTAATTTTCTAGTTAGATTAATTTACATACTCAAATTAAGCTATAATTGTTGGAGACTTAGGGATCAGTTGTAAGCTTTTATTTATATTTTTCTTACACCTGTATCTTTATTTCTTTTCAATATCTTGTAACCCATTAATTACCTCAGGTTTTAGTAAATTGATTTCCACTGGATTGAGGGAATCGAGTTAAAAGTTCTAAGTCGGGAGACTAAGGTAGTGGAGTACCCAAGTGAGGGGAACCAATATATATCACATGCATTTTGTGGTTTGATTTGTCTTGCAAATTTTTTTTTACCACACTATTCATCCCCCCTTCTACTGTGCTTGTGATTTACAGATCCTTCAGGTGGTATCAGAGTGAGTTGCGAATAGAAGAAGTAACCATTCTCTTTTGTAATGGCATCTCCAGCCAAGTGCATCAAAGGACAATCATCTACACATCCTCCCTACTTTGATGGGACGGACTATAGATACTCAAAGTGGAGGATGCAAATCTTCCTCAAGGCCATGGATGAGGACTCGTGGACTCTTATCCAAGAGAAGTACATGGATTCAGAACCACAGGAAGGTGTTGTTTGGACTATAGAATAAAAGAAAAGGATTGCAGGAAATGTGAAAGCAATGAATGCACTCTATTGTGCATTATCAGGGGAAGTGTTTAACCATATCTCCGCATGCGAGTCCACATATGAGATGTGGAACACATTGCAAGTCACCTACAAAGGTACCAGTAAGGTAAAAGAAACACATATTTCTTTTCTAATAGAAAACTATGAGTGTTTTAGGATGCAGAAAGGTGAAACAACCAAAGGAATGTACACAAGATTTGGAGATATCATAAATCGAATGAAGAACCTTGGAGTCAAGTTGAAGGAGGAGCAGCTTGTAAGAAAGATCTTGAGATCCCTTATAAATGATTTGTCTCCAAAGCCCATAGCCATCCAAGAAGTGAAAGATCTTTCTACTCTCCTTGGATGATTTGATTGGAAGCCTCATGTCATATGAAGTCCAATTGGAAAATATGAAGAAGATTGAAGAAAAATCCACAAGCAAGAAAAAGGAGCTTGCATTTAAAGCTATAAAGGAGGAGTCAGACCTCGATGATTCCAACTCCGATGAAGAAGAGGAGCTTGCTCTTCTAATGAGAAGATTCAGAGGATCCATCCAATAACAAGGTAAGAAAGTAAATAAATTTACAAATGACATTATTTGCCTTGAGTGAAAGAAGAAGGGGCACATATGAAAGGATTGTCCAATGATCAAAAAGAAGAAGGAAGAAAAGAAGAAAGACAAAGAACTCGATCGGAAGAAGAAGAAGAAGATTTCAATAAAGGCATACAAGGTAACTCGAGATGATAGTGATTCCAACACAGAATCATCTTCTATGGAATCTGAAGAAATAGAAGTTGCACATCTCTGTTTAATGGCGAACAACGATAGTTCAGAAAATGTGGTAAAATCTGAAATCACTTTTAATGAGTTATTACAAGAATATGAAGATTTGTATCGTAAACCTAGGTTAATTAAAAAGGAAAATAAAGACTTGCATGACAGTTATAAAACCTTAGAAATAGAGCTAGAAATGTCAAAAGAAACTAGTAATCAATTGCATGCTAAAATAGTAGAATTAGAAGATATTTATGAACATTTTGAGGGCACTTTGAATAATCTAAAAACAACAACTAGGCTGAATACAGAATTTTGTAATAATTTAAAAGTCAAGTTCAATAATGAAAAGAACACAAAATAAATCACATGGACCTAGACATGCATGGATTTACCAAAAGGTCAAGAATCCTAGGAATTATAGATCTAACACTAAAGTGATCTATAAACCTAAGGATTTGAAGGGTACTAACCATCAAGGACCCAAAAGAAAATGGGTACCTAAAATAGATTTAATAAACTATTTTGCAGGTCAAGAAGGACAAATAGATCCTAGATAGTGGGTGTTCCAAGCACATGACGGGACATTCCGACCTCTTTATCAGGTTGACCAGAATCAAATATGGAGGACACGTCAAGTTGGGTAACAACAAACATTGTCGCATTATTGGTGAAGGTACAATAGGTAATTCTTCTAAGTAGGTACATAATGTTCTTTTACTAGAAAACTTAAAACATATCCTACTTAGTGTTATTCAAATATGTGATAATGAATGTGCTATTTTGTTTACTAAAATTGGATTTAAAATATTAAAAGAAGGAACAAATACAGTTTTAATTGAAGGCTTTAGATATGAAAATATCTATGTTCTTCATTTTTCACAAGAGAAATTTGTAAAATGTCTGCTTGCATCCCATGTTGAAGTATATCTTTGGTATCATTGGCTAGGTCACATTAATCACAAACATCTTAATAGGTTAGCCAAAAATGAGTTAGTAAGGGGCCTACCAAAACTAACTTATAAAAAGGATATTTCGTGCAAATCTTGTGAACTCGAAAAATTACACAATGCTTCCTTTAAACCTAAAGACTTAGTTTCAACAATAAGGCCTTTAGAATTGTTACATCTTGATTTATTTGGACCAATACGATTTGAGAGTCTAAATGGATCAAAGTTTTGCCTAGTTATTGTTGATGACTTCTTCTTGAAACATAAGGATGACTCATTTGATTCCTTCCTAAGTCTTGCCTGAAGACTTCAAAAGGAAAAATCATCCTCTATTCTTAGACATAGGACTGATCAAGGGGGTGATTTTGAAAATGAAAAAATTTCAAGTTTTTGTGTCATTTCTGGCATAACCCATGAATTTTCATTTCCTCGGGCACCATCTCAAAATGGTGTTGTAGAGTGCAAGAATCACACTCAACAAGAATGCACCTGAACCTTGCTCTTGGCGTCTAGGCTTCAAAAATATTTTTGGGTAGAAGCCATTAATACGGCATGTTATGTTCTAAATAGAACTCTCTTAAGGCCTATTATTAAGAAAACTCCATATGAGCTTTATTATGAGAAGTCTCCTACGATTTCATATTTTAGGGTGTTTGGAAGTTGATGTTATTTATTAAACACTCGTGATTGTCTTGATAAGTTTGATTCTAGAGGTGATGAAGGCAATGTTATTACCTAGTCAACAAGAAGCAAAGCTTATCAAGTCTTTAATAAAAGAACTTTGTTATAGAAGAATCCCTTCAAGTTTCGTTTGATGAAACAAACTTTGTTGAACCTGAACCAAATCATCTAGATTCTGATGATGAAGATACCCCCTTCATCGATGTATAAAAAATGGAAGATACACGAAATGTACATGATCTTCCAAAAGAATGGGTACACCATAAAGATCACCCTCAAGAACAAATCATAGGTGATATTGAACAATGTGTAAAAACTCGATCTCACCTTAGAGTTGATTTTGTCGTTAATGCCTTTGTTTCACAACTTGAACCCAAGAAAGTTGATGAGGCAGTAAAGAATGAATCATGGGTTGTAGCTATGCAGGTGGAGCTACTCCAATTTACTACAAATAATGTATATAACTTCATACCCGCCCCTGAGGGTAATTCCATCATGGGAACCAAGTGGGCATTCCGAAATAAATTGGATGAATCTAGTTTAGTAATCAAGAATAAATATAGACTTGTAGCTCAAGGCTATAACCAACAGGAGGGTATTAGTTTTGATGAGACATATGCTCTAGTTGCTTGCTTGGAGTCCATATGGATACTACTTGCCTTTGCAAGTGCAAAGGACTTCAAGCTATATCAAATGGATGTCAAGAGCACTTTTCTTAATGGTTATATTAAGGAAGAAGTTTATGTTCATTAGCATCTTGGGTTCGAGGGCCAAGCACATCCAGAGAATATATACAAACTCAATAAGGCTTTAAATGGAGCTAAACAAACTCCCAGGGCCTGGTATGATAGGCTAAGGACCTTTCTTCTTCAGCACGGATATAGGATTGGAGTTGTTGATTCAACTCTTTTCGTAAAAGAAGAAGGAGATGACAACCTACTGGTTCAAATATATGTTGACGATATTATATTTGGATCAACTAAGGAGTCCCTGTGTCAACATTTCTATGAGACTATGAAGATTGAGTTTGAAATGAGTATGATGGGTGAACTTGGATTCTTTTTAGGACTCCAAATTCAACAATTAGACATAGGAATTTACATTAGTCAAACAAAAAATGTTCTTAAAATTCTCAAGAAATTTGACTTTGAAAATTCAAATGGCAAAGAGACTCTGATTGCTCTATCTACTTCTCTTGGTGAAGATTTATCCAACAAGAGAGTAGATGAAAAGAAATACTGAGGCATGATAGGTTCACTACTATATCATACAGCTTCTAGGTCGGATATTCTTTTTGTACATGTTTATATGCGAGATTCCAATCCCAACCCAAGGAATTTTATTTTAACGTAGTAAAAGGAATATTTAGATACCTAAACAACACAAAAGACCTTGGTCTTTCCTATCCAAAAGCACAATCCTTAGATCTATTATCCTATAGTGATGCTGAGTATGCAGGGAGTCGGACAGACTAAAGAAGCACTAGCGACCCATGTCATTTTATTGGAGAATCTCTAGTCTCATGGTTCTCTAAGAAATAAACTTGTGTTTCACTTTCTACGACTGAAGAAGAATATATTGGTGTTTCACTTGCTCACCCTCAGGTCATTTGGATGACGTAGACTTTGTTCGACTTTGGGTTGATTTTTGCACAATCCAAAATTTTATGTGATAATACAAGCGCAATAAATTTATCCAAAAATCTTGTTCATCATTCACGTACCAAACACATAGACGTTAGACATCATTTCCTTAGAGATAATGTGCTTCAAGGATCAATTCAAGTAGAATTCATTGACACAAAAAACCAATTGGCAAACATCTTTACAAAACCTCTTGCAGCAAAAAGATTGTGCTTTTTACAATAAAAGAGATTCAAAATTAATAAGTTGTTTGTAATGGAACTTGTTTGCATTTATAAAAATATTTAGGATCTCACTACAATTTACCCACATTTTTTTTCAAGAATGTTGGTAAACTATAATATTTCCACATGTCTAGAAATATTTTGGTGTTGTTTGCAATATGGTAGCTTAACTTAGGATTTTGATTACATTATTTATTCAACATCTAAGTTATAAATTTTTCATCTCTCAACCACTTAAGTGGTCATGTGACAAGCACATGACCCATCCCTTATAAAAGTGGCCAAGTGCAGACACTTGCCTCATTTTGTCTCAAGAAAACCCTACCTCTCATTCCACAAGTGTATCTCCATGCTCTTGTCAAGAAGAAGAAGGATCACCTCCAAACTTCTACTCTAGGTATATTTTTTTCTCCTAAGTAGTTTTTACTATTTTAAATCGTTCTACATCTTGACTTCTTTCTCTCAAATCCGTTCTTGCTACCGCATTTGTTTTCGTCGGGTACCAAGTGGTACCGGTACCCATCGTTGGTACCGGTACTAGCTTGGCGCAGCAGCACCTACTTTAGTGAGCAGGTATTGGTACTAAACAGGAATACTGGTACTAGCTCAAATTTCTTGTTGGAACAGAAACCAACCAATACTGGTACCAATCATCAGTACCGATACATGAAGGATTAAATGTGTTTGTTTTTTGTACAAACACATGAAAGAAAATTGTCTATATTTCTAATTGATTTCCTATTCCTTGTTATTGCATGTTTACATGTGTCACCTAAATCAAAAAGTAAGGGAAAAGCACCTCAAGATGCTTTTCACAAGTTCTTCATTAATGAGGATGCTAGGTCAAAATTTGATTGGTATAAAGGACTAAAACCCAACATTGTAGGCCAGTTGAGTGGAAAGATTTCTCTCTTCAACTCTTTAGTTTTACCACTTGCCTTTCAGAACAAAAACTTATGCATTTCTTTGATGAGTCATTCTTTGCTGATGTTCCTGGAGTATACCCTGATGTTAATTGTCTATTCTTTACTAACCTCCAAGAACAAGAAAATCGAGGTCACCTTGTCTTAAAAACAAATGTCTTCGTTCAAAAGATCACCATCACACTTAAATTCTTGTCAACCATAACAGAATGTTCTAATGAAGGTCATGCATTTAACACACTTAAGGATCAATTGCTTACTCATAAAATCAATGAAACTCTTTTGCTCCTTAGCTGTCAGGGCAAAGCATTGGTTGCCCCAAATATGATCCCTTTTGCTCATGTCCTTTTTCGTATCTTAGCATGGAATTTAAGGGCTAAAAACTCAGGATTTCACAAAATACCTGTTGATATTTTACCCTTGATTTATGCTATCATTATGAGCATTCTGGTCAATTGGAATACAATTTTCATTCACTTTCTTATACCCCATTACCACTCATCAGCTTTACCATTGGATATTTTGGTGTCACACATTCTTCATAAAAATTAAATTGACCTCTCTAATTTTACTCCTCTCAAAAAAGTGGTCTATTTAAATGGTCCACTCTTTGAAAAATGGGAGTGAAACCTTTTAGAGAGGAATCCTCTAGTGATGACGAAGAAGTTGATCCAAATGCTCAATCTTCTTCTCATCCACCTCCTGAATCATCCTCCACTTTCGTTCCTATAACCTACCCATATCCAGAAGCTGTAACACCTTGGGTAAATCTATCTAATTTGTCTGGAACTTATCCCAATTTGATAAATACGTTTAATTACATTGGTCAAAATTTAACCAATCTAAATTTTGCCTTCTATTGAATGGAATGCAAATTCCATGATCTTTCTTTTTCTATTTAGTCCTCCCATGTCACTTCTTCCACTCAACAATCTAAACAAAGGAAGTGGACTCAACCGAAAGCACCCCAAGAGTACAGTGAAAGAAGGCAGAAGCATTTTCAAGATCCATCTCTTGTTTCAATGGCGGAAGAACATGTTCTTCATGATGAATAAAGAAGAAGAAGAAGACACGGAAGATGAAGAAGTTTCATATGAAGAAAGTGATAATGAAGATGAAGATGATGATGACAACGATGATGACGAAGACGATGATGACGGCGACAATGATGATGATGAAGATCATGATGATGGTTGACATGTGCAAAAGCTAATTAGAAAACAACCTAGAAATTAGCTTAATTTTCATTTTGTTGCTTGTTGAAATTGTATGACCTTTCAGACAATTATGTGTTAAGAATGTTTCAAGTCTTATCTTAATGAACTTTATCATGTTATGATTCATGCTTTATTTGTTTATGTGAAATTGTTGCTTATTCATGCATCATGTTATGTTTCATTTCTACTATTTGCTCATCTTTTTGCTTGCTTGACAAAAAGGGGGACAAATGATTGCACTTCTTATTTAAAATAGGGGAGCTTAGTTTGAGGGGAAGGTTTTTTCACTCCTTGTGGAGTTTTTTATTCATCTCTTATTAAGTCTCTATTTATTTTTAAATATGAGTATTATCTTATTTTTTTTGTCAACACAAAAAAAGGGGGAGATTGTTGGAACCTAGTTCCATCTCTCTTCTGTGTTTTGGTGTTAACAAAGCCATTTTTAAATCTAAAGTGTATATAAAGTCTTACAGGTCAAAAGAACCTATGGATGCAAGCAACAAGATTGCATATGGAGGAAGAAGATTAGAAGACTAGTTTTTCTTGTATTAATTATTTTTTTAGAATCTTTGTACGTCTCCTAACAAGTAAAATAGAATCTAGAAGTTAAAAACAAAGTAGAGATAATTAGGTTTCAGAAAATTGTTCATTCACTCATTTCGAAACTCAAAATTGATTTTTTTAAAATAAAGTCATTTAGAGTAACTTGGATATCTCTAAAAACTGACTTAAACTTACAAAATGTGGTACTTGTAGCAAGTACTGGTACTGGTCATAAGTACTTGTACATGCTACGCACAGGTTTGGGCCAAAGTCCCAAACTGTGAACAATAAGTATCGATACTCATCCTGAGTACCAGTACCAAGTGGTCACAATTTGTGCACTTGGGTTTTGCCTGGACCTTACAAGTACCGGTACTAATCACTAGTACTGGTACTTGTAGGTCACTGGACCCAAATCTATGAGTCACAAGTACAGGTACTCATCATGAGTACCGATACCTGGTGACATAGTTGGGCTGATTGTAAGCAGTCAGTACCAGTACCAACTAACCATTGTAACCAATCTGAATGGCTATTTTGTAATTAAATCTATCCTTAATCATCGCAAATTACCCCTAATGGCTAGTAATCGTAGGGAAGGTGCTTAGTGGGTTATATAAGCACTCCTTGAGTGTCTTTTATACACAACCAAGAAGCCAAAATTCTACCTTTGCCTACACCTTCATTTCTCAAATTACTAGATGCAAAAGAGCTTGTCTTGTTGCAATTCTCTTAAGGCCATTCTCCTCTTGCAACAAGTCATCAAGGCGATCATGTTCTCTAAAAAATTCATTTGCTTTACATATTAATTTTCTAGTTAGAATAATTTACATACTCAAATTAAGATATATAATTGTTGCAGACTTAGGGATTAGTTGTAATCTTTTATTTATATTTTGCTTATACCTGTATCTTTATTTCCTTTCAATATCTTGTAACCCGTTAATTACCACAAGTTTTAGTAAATTGATTCCCTCTGGATTGAGGGAATCGGCTTAAAAATCCTAAGTTGGGAGATTTAGGTAGTGGAGTACCCAAGTGAGGGAAACCATTATATATCTTGTGCATTTTGTCGCTTGATTTGTCTTACAAATTTTTTTTACCAAACTCTTCATTCCCCCTTCTAGTGTGCTTGTGATTTATAGATCCTACACATGTAGCTTCAGTAGCAGAAGCACCTCGATTTAGTCCCACATCATCGACTTCAAATCTCGCGCATAACATAAATTTGATTTGCTGCCTCAGCTAGTTGCCTCTACACAAGAGGGTGAGGTCCCTCCCTCACATGCCTCTCAACCACGCTCACTAACCCACGTGGTGAGCCTGGTCCCCCATACCTCTATTCGATTACCCAACATTGTGCTTGCCTGTATACCTAGTTAAGAAAAGGGACTTTGAGGAGGGTGGGGTCTGGTTTTGCACAGTTCATGCCTTGACTGTCATGCATGCATGCCTAACAGTTAGCCATTTTGAGAGTCTTACTTCTGAGTTATCTGAGGCTTATGCTTGTTGACAGTTAAGGCACCTATAATACCATGGCGTGTCTGACTTGTGATGAGAACCTCATCATGAACCATAACTAGCTCATTTTGACCTAAGAATGTGAACAAAAGCTCCTACATAACTTGAAGGAGGCCCTAATTCAAGGGATTACTGTTATGGGAAGAAAACATGAAATAAAGAGTAAAATTGCCATTTTACCATTATAGTACATCAACGGGATTTCTCAAGGTCTAAACATAGGTCAATTACACTTAATAAGAGGAAAAGTGAGATGATTCAGTCAGAAAAGGGTTATTGAGATATTTAAGAATTAAATGACATTTTGTAACCCTAAAACAAACCCACTTAATTTTGCAAGGTTTTGGTCAGGATAAAAATTAACTAAACCCTCTAAAATTAATGGAAAAATATCCCTTAGGGTTTAGAACCTTCAACTTGGCCTTTGGAACCTATTTTGACTTAAATTGGGGTCCTGGCTCATTATTCGACCTAATTTGGGTTTTTGTGCAAAATATCCAATCAAACGTAGTCAAACCTAAAATCCAACTTCACCATTGTATTCCTTAGGTCCAAATTAAGTTTGTATCAAAATTTGGGCCTAAAGGAAGGTCATCTTGACCTACTTTGCAAAATAGTCCACCTAATTACATTCTGGCCCCTAACTTTTGAAAACCCTTGCCCAGACCCCCCTATCTCCCTCGCCACTCATTGCATTTAGGTCCCTCCACCATTACAGCAGAGGAATCCTACTTTGGCGAGGATTTTAGGAGGATTTCTCCCCGAATCCTCAGAGATCTCCTACCAGATTTGGAAGGGAGATTCTCTGAAGAATTCTCCACCGTCTGAACATGATCCCAAGATCGGATTTGCATCCAATCTATCGTGCAAACACTTGAGAGAATTGGGTATCTTTTGCACCTTCCATCTCCAGCAAGATCTTTGTGATTGGAGGCTTGCCTTCCAAGCACAAAGTTCTCGGCCAACAGCTATAAAAGGATGCCTAGTCCTTGACGCATCTTCCAAGCTTGTTTTGGCTGCTGATATCCCCTCAATTTCTTCCTCCCTCATCTCCGGCGAACTGCCCGCAAGCTCCAGTGATCCCTCCTCCATCTTCTTGTCGCTCTGCCACCATACCAATGTCAGAGTTATGTCATCTCTCTCTTCTGCGTCACGCCGTACCTGCACGCGCCTCTCCGACCCCTTCCTCGTCGCCATCATCCTCACCCCAAAGCTTTCTTCTCCGATGACAACACCTACGCACTGCTCATCCTCTACCTTCCCCCCTTCGTCCAACGACCCTCAGTAAGTTCCTCTCTCCCTACTCTCTCTTTTCCCCCACTTAAATTCAAAAAACACCCCTCGACAGTCATCAATCGCCTCGGTCTCCCTTTCCTTCGACCGACCACCGGTGAGGCAAATCCGTCGTTTCACCCCTCCACATGCCTCGCCACACACCTCAGAACCTTCGCCATCACTCACTGATCACCATCCACTCCTACAGTGACCGCCACACACGCCGCACATCCTCACCCGACACACACACTTCCATGGTCACAGTCTGACCTAGACACTCACGCCTAGGTCATTCTGCGCCACACCAACCCCCGCCTCACCTTCGCCGTGATACGGTAATGCTTCCCAAGTTGTTTAACAAGGCTGCAAGGCCGTGTTCATGCATTTCAGGGTTGAGCCTCTGTCGCCATTAGCAAAGGTATGAAGGAAGCTCCCTTGCCCACTCCAGGCAGACGCGCCTCAGGTGCGTTGAATCCCTCTACGAGTCTTTCGCACCTAGCAATCAGGGCTTTCGTCGGTTACAGCTACCCCAATTGCTCGAGACTCCTTCCTGCAGGCGTGCGTAGAAGCGGGTGGGACTTTAGTCCCACCTCAGAAGTTCTCAACGCAGGTAAGTGCTTTAAATTGTTTTTGTGTTTATTTCTCATTGCCTCAAGTAACATGGGGTGAGGTCCCTCGCCTACTCCACCTGCCTCTTCCGTGACCACCCCTACGTGGACCTGGTTACCCGTTTACCCTGCACTCCTCGCGCACCACCCACGCCGGTGCGCCTGGACCCGGGTGCACGTAACCCGACCTGTTTACCCGGCTGGCTCTGATAGAGCGAAGAGAGAAATAGAGAGAGAGTGACTCGGGGGAGGGTATGGGTATGTTTTGCTCTACGTTGTGCAGGGAAAGAAGGAGAAGGAAGGGGAAGCTGTGGAAGAAGCTAAGGACTAAGGAAACAAGAAAAGGACTTGAAGGCAGAAGTCAGGAGTGGCTAAGGAAAGAAGAAAAGAAGTTGAAGGCAGAAGTCAAGGAAAGAGGAAGAGCACTGTAGCTATTGAAGAAGAAGAGAAGGCAGAAGCTGACGAAAGCCAAGGGCAGAAGTAGCAGAACCTGAAGAAGGAGAAGGTGCGGCCAAGCAAAGAAGAAAAGAAGACAAGGATGGAGCCATAGAGAATCAAAGGCAAAGGAGAGCAAAGAGAAAAAAAGAGAAGAAAAAGAAGGAAGAAGAAGACTGAAGAAGTCATAGAGAGAAAGAAGAACTCAGAGAATGGAAGAGAAGAAGAGAGACATTCTATTTTTTTTGCATTTCTTCTCCTTAGCATATATGCACATTAAATTTCATTCTATTGCCTCACATTATTGTTGAACATCATATTTTGATTAATTTGAAGATTATGATCTTAGTTTTTAAAGACCAATTTGCTCCTTGTGTTCGACCTCGGATACTTAGGTTTTCGAGTAATAAAATTATTATTTGTTTTCAAGGTGATTTCACTAATACTGCAATGCACATCTTTTTAAAATCGATTTCACCCTATTAACATTTTAGCGTCATTATTGGGGAGCAACGGGCATTTGAGAAACTTTGATCACAACCTTTGATTCAGCACTGACTTAATCTCTCTCTTTTGCTATGTTTGTTTCTGGGGAAGAAAAGAAAAGAAAAGCTGCCGCGCAACATCCACACCAAGGAATAGGTAAACTTCCATTAGCCCCCTCTCTTAATCCCCTCAAAGTCTAAATAGGGAAAACAAAGAAAAATCAATCTAGGGCTACCTGCTTCCATATTTAGTAATTCACCAAAGTTGCCTGATTTTCATTTCAACATATTTTGAATTGCACATGCAATTTAGGTAACTAGGGGTAAAACCTTCTTAATTGAGCCCTAGATAGCATTTTTGAGGCAACTAAATTGGACTAAATAGAGCCAACCTGAGGATTTCAATTTAGGGTTTTAGAGACACATCTTCTCTTAAGCAAAGAATCAAAAATTTCAAAAATAGGTGTGCCTAAGCCTTGTTTGAAGAGATTTATCCAAGAGATATCCTAAGCAAATCAAGATCTTAATTCACTTGAACCCTAAAAGAAAGGACCTAAAAGCACTCAAAGGAACAAAGAGGTGAAGTTGATCCTTTGGGTCAACCGACCTTAAAATTAGGTCACTTTTTCCACTCAAAAGGCCTAAAGTTCAAGTGGAACCCTAAGCATATTGATCTTAATTAAAAAAGGTAGACTTAAGAGGTTAAGGTCCCCATTCTAGTCTACCTGGAATCTCAGTGACAAGAGAGGTCGGGTGGGGGTGGTGTCAGACCTGAATAGGTTGTTAATATTATGATTTTATCGTTGAAGTGTGTATAGTGGTTAACCTAAATCGGACCTAACCATCCCTTTACAAAATTTTTAACTTGGCCTACTTGATTTTATCTTGTCACTTTAGGCCCAGGGTCGAACTCAGGGAAGTGGGGTTACAAGTTGAGCCTCTACGCCTTTCCTACAACGAGTCTCTTCCTTTCGTTATTGTGTTTTTGGTGTTTTTTCTATTTAGATTTTTTTTTTTTGGTAATCTTTGCCCTTGAGGCACACCCTCAAAATTAAGTTCTTGGCTTTGAGCCAAAACAGGGTTCCAAAATGGGTCTTGCTATTCGCAAGACGAAGTACCTGCAAGTCAAAGATTATCTTTTCTCTTTTATATATATTTTCTTATGTTTTTACTAACAGGAAAGCGAAACAGAAATAAAGTAAATACAGTATATATATATAGGTATATATTATGTATATAAAGGGGTGGGGATGGAGGCGGATATGGAGTGTAGCACGGTGTCGAGTAGGTCGTCGTCTAGAAAGACGCAACCGACAGGACGAGGTGCCGCTTGGAGTGTAGGATGGATGGCGGAAGATGTTTGCGACCACACTTTTTGTACGCGTGTATCGGGGAATATTAGAAACTGGTGCAGATATTCCCGCGATACCACGTATGGTAAATAATGTGAAAAAATATATATATATGTATTTAAATATATCTATATATATATATATGGTTATAAATATATACGTATATACATATGTAGTTATATATAAATATATGTATATGTATATATATATATAGGTATTTTTATGTACATATAACTATATAGAGGTATATATATATGTATGTATATGTATATGGTAATATATGTATATATAGATATATGTTGCTAGATATATATATATATATATGTATGTATGTATCTATACTTAGTTATATAGGTAATAGTACATATATAGATATAAGTATATTTATATATATATATACATGTATATAAATATATGTATGTATATGTATATGTGTATATATATGCATATATATATATATATGTATACTAATACTTATTTATGTAAATACTACTATATATATATAGATATAAGTATATATATGTGTGTGTATATGTATATATATATATATATATGTATGTGTATATATAAGTATATAGATATATATATATATATATGTATGTGTATATATAAGTATATATATATGTATATAGATATATGTATATATATATATATGTATGTATATATATATGTATATAAATATATATATATATCAATATATATATGTATATGTATATATATATGTATATAAAAGTGTATAGGGGTGTGTGTGTGTGTGGAAGTGTGAGTGTATGTGTGTGTAAGCGTCGGTGTACAGAGTGTTGTGTGAGAGAGTGAGAGAGAGAGAGAGCAGGAGAGAGAGAGTAGCCGCACTGCTTGAGGGTTACGTTAGGTCGTCTGGAGCTTTAACGCGTCGTCTAGAGGCTACGCACGCACGTAGGCATGTATTCGCGCAGAGAGGAGCGTGCACGCAGGAGAGTTGGCGTGGAGAGGGTTGCAGCACCCAGCGCTGCGTGGAGTGGTCGGAACGAGCGCTCACAGGCGTGGGCGACGAAGGAAGCAGGCGAAGGCAGGTGCTGGGAGAGGGCCGGCAGATGTGTAGGCAGACGCGTGCACGAGCGAGGGCCGGTTGTGGCACGTCGGGTGACCGGTAAAGTGAGAAGCTCACCGGTCACCCCACAGTAGCCACAGTGTCACGTAGAGTCGCGTGAACAGTGCCTACAGTGGTTGGGCGAGCCGCGCAACCGGCAGCGGGCGGTTCTGTGAGTGTGGCCAGCTCGGCACGTGCGGTGGAGTGGCTCCGGCTGCTGGCTTGCGGGCGTGAGGTTGCGACAGAGCACGTGGAGGGGGGTTGGGTCGTGAGCGAAGGGCATGACAGGGCGCGCGGAGGTCAGTGGATACTGCTGGGGTGCTTGGCCGGCTGTTGTAGAGGCGTGCGGAGGCCGGTTGCGGGCGGAAGAGAGCACGACAGGGCGGAGAAAGAGGGAGGCGGAGAGGACCTGCAAGCGCGCATGGAGGGCGAGGGCGCCTGCAAGCGCGCGGTGAAGGGGCAGGAGCTACCGCTGCCTTGCGCTGCTGCTGCTACTGAGCTTCGAGCTTTAGACCTTGAAGCTTGAGGCCATGGCTGAAGGTGCTGGAGCGGAGAAAAAAAATAGAAAAGAGCCACCACGCCCACCAGCTCTTTGAAGAGCTGGGCGATGGTGGTCTCACTGTGGTGGTGTGCAACACAGTGAGGGCTCCTGCCCACCGGGTGTCTCCTCGGAGGAGGAGGGCCAACATATGGAGGGAGAGGGAGGAGAGGGTGGTGGCCTGGAGAAGAAGAAGCTGTAGGTTTGAAGTGGAGGACCAGGCTCTACTGAAGGAGAAGCCGTGGCTTTAAATAGAAGATGAAAGCCATGCATGGCCATGCCCTGGCTATGCATGGCGCATGCATGGCCTTGGCTGGGAGAGGCAGCTGCAGGGAAGCATGGTGCGAGGAGAAGATGCATGCAGCCACAGGAATGATTAAAAATCAAGTGGAAATAAAAATAGTGGTGGGAATTTTTGCAAAGATGCACTTGAGGAAAAATGTAAAATGCAAGGCCATTTATTTATTCTCCTCTCCTCTCAATTAAATGCATGCATGCATGTATTTTTACAAATGCGATTATAGAACCCTAATATGCATTGGTAATGCTAGGAAATAGCACAGGAAGGCACTATTGCAGGTGTATTTTTGCAGTGCAATCATACCCCTATGCCTATCTTTTGCTAGTCCCTAGCAAAACATTTTTTTTTGTAGTATTTAGAAATGATCTTAAGGTGAAGATTTTCTTCTGAGGCGATATAGGTGTGTTTATTGTTGGATATTGTGAAAATCAATTATAGAGATGACTACCAGTACTTTAAGTCTCACATGATATAGATCATCTCTCGACTAACTAGGACTCTTGGTATTTAAACCTTAAGTACGATTTCCAGGACCCAAGAGGTTTTTGCCATACTCAAGAGCTTAAGAGATTATGGCATGTGCTTGTGAAGGTTCAAGACTAACCAGATGAACATTAAGACTCAAGCCCAAGGTTTCACGAATCTTTAAGTAAAGGTTGGTCCCAGTTTCAACCCATGTCTTCGGATTGACCCTTAAGAGGATGATGGAAAACTCAACTTCCATTTTCTGACATTTGTGGCTCACAGGAAAACAAGGTATTTGTAAACTACCCTGAAGAACTTCTTGTAGGGCGAAGACTTTACAGACATTTGTGAGATATACTGACTTATTTGCAACTTTTTTTTTTTTTTTTGAAACATGTCTCAGTATATCTCTTACAACATTTTTTGAAGGAGCACACTTTTTTTCTTCTTGGTGGGAGAGTTTCTTTTTGGTGGAAAGAGTCACTCCTAAACACAAGACTAAAGCCTGGGATAAAAAGTCTACCTGCGCGCACAGGTAAGGACTCCACCCTCCCTAATGAACACTAGGGTTGGATCTTATGTTCACTTGGTCTTTCCTGATATGTGTAGTGTGAACCAAGTTTACTTAAGCTCTCAAGTAGAAGCAAACCAACGAATCCTGTACAGGTGTCTCAGGTACAAGAATACGTCCTTAGTTAGGAGAGATTCCGATTTATCTTGTGAATGCTCAAGTGAATTAAGCCGAGCTTGAGTGAATCAAGCTTCTATGGCCTGGAAAGTCTTCAAAGCAGATGTTGAGTGTCCATAAACACTTATTGTATTTTTGTTTCAGCCTTCAGATCATTACTAAACATCATTTATTATATATATTATATATATTATATATATATATATATATTTCTTTTTCTTTTTCTTGCATATTTATAAATAGGTGGGAACTGTATGATACCATAAAATACCCAGATCGTATGGATGCCTATCCACCCCCCCCATGCAGGGAATGGTAGAGAAAGGATGAAAGATCGGGTAACGAGAGCTAAGGTGTAGGGTATACTGCAGGGTGGTAGGGTGGGTGGATGGTGGGTGGTGAAGTGAAGTGATCGTGATAGTTGTTCGAAAAGTGATGGTGGATGGTGAAAGGTATGGCATTTCATGGGATGAGAGTGTCCCAGGTGGATCGGAGAACAAGTCAGGAAGAAGAAGTTGGCCCTCAGATTGGTCAAGAAGAGGGGCTCTTTGGATAGATGGATGCAAAAGGGAAAAGCCCCAGTGAGTAGGATATGGGCTCAAGGTCCCAGTGTGGAGTTGCAAATCCGCCTGATTAGACTGGAAAGAAAGGGCAATCCGGTCTTCAAGAGTGTAGACCGGCGATGAGTAGCCTGGATATGACTCAGACCACGAGGTATGGGAAGCGGAGAAAACCTCGCCAGGAGAAGGTACGGGACAAGGGAGGGATGGGGGAACGTCACAGTATGTGTTGATCAGCAGTCGTCAGGTAATCCGCAGCAGTCTGGATAGGTCCCAATTAGTCCAATACATGCACTGACGGTCATGTCCTCGTCAGACGTGTCATCCTTGATGCAATCGCAATCAAAGTTCTTGGCTGCCTTGAAGATGTTAAGCTTGATCTTTTCAGATCCAACGACAATCTTAATACAGCCCGACTCGTAGTTGATAAGGGCACAGGCTGTGGCTAAGAAAGGTCGACCATGGATGATCGGACAATCAGAAAGTGAACTAAGAACTTCCATATCTGAAATAAGAAAGTCAACAGGAAAATAGAGACTGTTGACCATAACCACCACATCTTCCACCACACCCTTCGGGGTTTTGACAGAACGATCTGCCAACTGTAACGTGACAAGGGTGGGTTTCAGATTTCCCAAGGAAAATTTTTCGGGCATGATGGTCGGTATAAGATTTATGGAAGATCCTAGATCAAGCAGGGCATGGTTAAAACTGCAGCCTTGGATGCTACAGGAAATCAGTGGTGTGCCCAGATCTTTCTGCTTCGGTGGTAGGTTTGACAATATAGCACAACTCGCATGAGGCGAGAGAACCACCAGATTTTTAGTTTTCTTTGACTATCGCCTGGGTGTTGTGCAGTCTTTGAAAAATCAGGCGACAGTAGGTATGTGAATGATAGCCTCGAGCAGGGGTACTTTGATTTCCACATCCCAGAACAAATTGCGTAGATTATCAAAGGCCTGCGTATCTTTCTTTTTTCCTTTTGGCTCCCTCAGTAGAGCCTCAAGGAATGGGACTGATTCTGGCACCAATTTGGGTGTATCGTCCTCTCGCGAATGTACAGTGCATCCTGAATGAGAGGGCGACGAAGAAGACGGGACAGGATCAGGTCGAGCCGGATCGACAGTCTGCTTGCCTATCCTCGTAGTGATAGCATTGGACGATGTGGGTCCAGTGGGATCATATGGCGGAGGAGGGTTCACAATAGGGACATAAAAGTGAGATGCTGCAGTAGGATTAGCCTGAAATCCCGGTGGAATGCTCAGAGCCTACAGAATTTGATGAACCTATCCCAGAGAAGGTAGTACCTGTGGTTGAGGACCATGGGGTACGAAGTTTCGCGGGTTTGGAACAGGTTGGGCGGGAAGAGTGCCCTGAGATCGAGTCGCCATGCATAGTTGACTGATCTTAGCATTCTACTGCGCAAAATGGTGCTGAAGAGAGGTCATGTTCTCTTTATGGCGCTTTGACATTTCCGTCATCATTCGCTTCAATTTATCAAGAGGACTTGATGCGTGTTTTGTTTGCGGTACGCAAGGGCCTGATAGTGGATTCGCCATAGGATTAGACTGGGCCCTTGGGATGACGGGTGCGGACGGTCGCATTGGTCCACTCGCAGGGTTTTGGCACTGCTGGTTGTTGGACCATGGGAAATTTGGATGATTTCTCCACCCTGGTTTATACGTGGCAGAAAACGAGTTGTTCCCCAGGGCGCAAGTGTCTTCTACGCCAGAAGATGTGTTCGCATGTAAATATGCGTCCGAGCACACGGAAGCTTGGTCCTTCGTGTCAAAATACTAGCTTGCAGAATCCAGATCCACATGACTTACCGAGTTGCTCGGCACGACACTCGTTAAGGAAGGTCTTATAGGGTTTCTCGGGATAAGCCTGGTGTTGGAAGAATTGGAATTGTGACTAAGTGGTGAGGTGGGGGTGTTTGCCATGTTTGTGGAGGAGGAGGGCAATTCGGCTCTTTTTCTAAATTTATCAGGCAATTCAAACAGTTCAGGTTTTGTGACCTCCTCCCAAACATGCACTACCGTAGGAAGAGTTGGGGAGATGAGAAGGGAAAAGAGATGAGTGCAACGACACCGCAAAGGAACACTTGATGACAAATCAATACATTCAAATTCCTAACCTCTACAGTGTGCCCTTAGACCTAAAGATCTAAGTTACCTGCTATCACGAACTACAGAACCGAATGCGAGCACCGCGGAACCACCGGGCCAGATTGAAAGGTCGTTTGCCCCAGTCTTAGACACTCGATAGCACGTGGGAACTCTCACCAGCACGTAGATGCTACACGCAGGTAGTTAAACCTCCAATCCTCAGTAAGGGTCAAGTTACTACCAATTTTAGTTAGACACTTAGGATCAAGTGCTTCTGGAATGTGAAGGGCGTTGTTTACGGGTAATGCCCAAGTGATTGATTTTTCAAAGTGTGTAATCCAAGCATGCAACGGGGAAATCTCCCCGAATTAAAGTTTTTATTAGTGATTGGTTTTTAGAATTCAGCCTTAAGTAGTATGGATTTTAGGATTTCGCTAAAATACCAATTCAACCAATCTTCTGGGTTTTTGAAAGAATACAAGTTTTCTGCTAAGCCCAACAAACCCTTCTTCAATATTAGTTAGTTAATGCATGCTAAAATGCAATGGGCTACCCTAAATTGAGATTTCTATGTGTGGATGCATGAATCAGTTTTAAATTAGTGTGAAAGGGAGCCAAAGCACTTCAATTTAAGTGCTCCCAATCACCAGAGATGATTTCCACACACAAGGCTTCAACCAAAAGATAAAGAAAATGAAATCGTTGGGGTTGAAGTATTTAGGATCGAATCTTAGGCAAATTGAAAAGTCATGGTGGGGTTGGAATTAACTCAATTCCAAGTCTCCCCACCAAAAAGATGATCCCGAATTGTAGATAAATGAGGCAAAAGAGGGGTGCAATCAATCTTTTTGTGTTTGCCTCAAAGAATACTTCACACGGCGAAAAATTCAAGAATCAAGATTCTTGGATTTTCGCTATGCGAAGTAAGGCGGGAAATCCCGGGGTGGTGGGAGTCAAGACAATCAATCAAACAAGTAAATTTTAATCCACTTGCCCCAAGAGATCCCAAGAAGTTTTTCTAGTTTTTTTAGTTTTTAGTTTTTTTTTTTTATTAAGGTGACAAGTTAATCCTAGTTGCTAAGAAAAGAAGACCAACTTGTCCGGCAACATGTGCGAAGCTCCAATGCGGTGTCGGCATCTTCACGCTCTCGTTCCTGCCTTGGATCTGCTTACGTCTTCGACTTCGTCTGCCTGCCTTCTCCTTGCACCAGGTTCACCTGCACACCAAAAATAGAGATACCTGTGAAGAGAGAAGAGAAGAGAAAAAATTATAGGAATGGAGTAAAAACTTACCTGAAGGCGCACTTCCTCGGCAACGACATCAAAAAAGGTGTGGTGTCAGACCCGAATAGGTTGTTAATATGATGATTTTATCGTTGAAGTGTGTATAATGGTTAACATAAATCGGACCTAACCATCTCTTTACAAAATTTTTAACCTGGCCTACTTGATTTTATCTTGTCACTTTTAGGCCCAGGGTTGAACTCAGGGAAGTGGGGTTACAAGTCGAGTTTCTGCGCCTTTCCTACAATGAGTCTCTTCCTTTCGTTTATTGTCTTTTTGGTGTTTTTTCTATTTAGATTTTTTTTTTTGGTAATCTTTGTGCTTGAGGCACACCCACAAATTAAGTTCTTGGCTTTGATCCAAAATAGGGTTCCAAAATGGGTCTTGCTATTCGCAAAACGGAGTACCTACAACTCAAAGATTATCTTTTCTGTTTTATATATTTTTTTTATCTTTTTACTAATAGGAAAGCGAAACAGAAATAAAGTAAATACAATATAAATATGTATAGGTATATATTATGTATAAAAAGGGGTGGGGGTGGAGGCGGAGATGGAGTGTAGCACGGTGTCGAGTCGGTCGTCGTCTAGAAAGACGCAACTGACAGGATGAGGTGCCGCGTGGAGTGTAAGATGGATGGCGGAAGATGTGTGCGACCACAGTTTTTGTATATCAGCAACTGGTGTAGATATTCCCAAGATACCACGTATGATAAATAATGTGAAAATATATATATGTATGTAAATATATCTATATATATATATGGTTATAAATATATAGCTATATATATATGTAGTTATATATAAATATATGTATATGTATATATAACTATATAGAGGTATATATATATCTATGTATATGTATATGGTAATATATGTATATAAAGATATATGTAGCTAGATATATATATATGTATATATATATATGTATATATATATGTATCTATACTTAGTTATATAGGTAATAGTATAAATATAGATATAAGTATATTTATATATATATATGTATATAAATATATGTATATATGTATGTATGTATATGTATATATATATATAAGTATATAGATATATGTATATATATATATATGTATATGTATATATATATGTATGTGTATATATAAGTATATATATATATATGTATGTATATATATATTTGTATATTAATATATATATATGTCAATATATATATGTATACGTATATATATATGTATATAAAAGTGTATAGGTGTGTGTGTGTGTGTGGAAGTGTGAGTGTATGTGTGTGTAAGCATCGGTGTTGAGAGTGTTGTGTGTGTGTGTGAGAGAGAGAGAGAGAGAGAGAGCACGAGAGAGAGAGCAGCCGCACTACTGGAGGGTTACGTTAGGTCGTCTGGAGCTTCAACACGTCGTCTGGAGGCTACGCGCGCGTGCAGGCATGTATTTGTGCAGAGAGGAGCGCGCATGCAGGAGAGTTGGCGCCGAGAGGGTTGCAGCGCCCAGTGCTGCGTGGAGTGGCTGGGACGGGCGCTTGCAAGCGTGGGTGACAAAGGAAGAGGGCGAAGGCAGGCACTGGGAGAGGGCCGGCAGATGCGCGGGCGGGCGCGCGCACGGGTGAGGGCCGGTTGTGCCACGCTGGGTGACTGGTAAAGTGAGAAGCTCACCGGTCACCCAACAGTAGCCACAATGTCGCGCAGACTCGTGTCAATAGTGGCTACAGTGGTCGGGCGAGCCGTGCAATCGGCAGCGGGCGGTGCTGTGAGTGTGGCCGGCTCGGTGTGCGCGGTGGAGTGGCTCCGGCTGCTGGCTTGCAGGCGTGAGGTTGCGACAAAGCACGCGGAGGGGGGTTGGGTCGCGAGCGAAGGGCGCGACAGGGCTCGTAGAGGTCTGTGGGTACTGCTGGGGTGCTTGGCCGGCCACTGCAGAGGCACGCAGAGGCCTGTTGCAGGCGGAAGAGAGAGCGACAAGGCGGAGAAAGCTGGAGGCGGAGAGGACCTGCAGCCGCACGGGGAGGGCGAGGGTGTGTGCAGGCACGCGCGGAAGGGGCTGGGGCTACTGCTGCTGCTGCCTTGCCGCTGCTGCCGCCGAGCTTCGAGCTTCAGACCTTGATGCTTGCAGCCATGGCTGAAGGTGCTGGAATGGGAAAGAAAATATAAAAGAGCCACCACGCCCACCGGCTCTTTGAAGAGCTGGGCGGTGGTGGTCTCACTGTGGTGGTGTGCACCACAGTGAGGGCTCCTGCCCACCGGGTGTCTCCTCGGAGGAGGTGAGCCGGCATATGGAGGGAGAGGGAGGAGAGGGTGGTGGCCTAGAGAAGAAGAAGCAGCTGGTTTGAAGTGGAGGACCAGGCTCTACTGAAGGAGAAGCCGTGGCTTTAAATAGAAGATGAAAGCCATGCACGGCCATGCCCTGGCTGTGCATGGCTCATGCATGGCCTTGGCAGGGAGAGGCAGCCACAGGGAAGGGCACCTGCAGGGAAGCTTGGCGCGAGGAGAAGATGCATGCAGTAGCGGGAAAGATTAAAAATCAAGTGGAAATAAAGATAGAGATGGGAATTTTTGCAAAGATGCACTTGAGGAAAAATGTAAAATGCAATGCCATTTATTTATTCTCCTCTCCTCTCAATTAAATGCATGCATGCATGTATTTTTACAAATGCGATTATAGAACCCTAATATGCATTGGTAATGCTAGGAAGTAGCACAAGAAGGCACTATTGCAGGTGTATTTTTGCGGTGCAATCAAGGGTAAACCCTGTAACTCGTGGGGTTGCTCAACCGTGTAGGGGTCCTTGCAGGACTCTCCCTCTCTGGCCGCCTATGTATTTCTCAGGTGGATGGCCTTTTTGACTAAGGGGCATCATCCCCCACGAACCTCTATAGTCACCAAACATTTTTTGGGTGTCTCAATTGGGTCCAACACTTTCTGATCTCATCCTTAAGACCTCCTTTAGAAATCCACTCCTGTCGAGTCCAAGCCTTGATGCCCTTGTTTGTGCAGTAACCCCACCACATAAATCTCTCCTCTGATTCAGAGCCAAGTTCTCCTTCTTCCATCATGGCACAACCCATTGAAGAAGGGAACAACCTTGAGCACCAACTTCAGCGCCTAAATGATCACTTCCAAAACTTTGTAAACCGGCCGCAATGTCCTATGATGTGATATCACTATAATTCCGTTGCGGTGGCAATCGAGCCTCAAGTCCAAATCCCGGCTGGAGGTCCTGATTCTGAAGTCAAGCCCAATATGATTCATGCCATACCAAAATTCCTTGGGGTTAACTCCGAGGATCCATTCCAGCACACTAAGCAGCTCAAACATCTAGCCCAGACCTTCAAGATAGATGCACAAAACTAGGATATTTTACTCATGAAGATGTCTTCTTTCTCCCTGATGGACAAGGCTACTCATTGGTATCAAACTCAGACTCGTCTGATCAGCACATGGGTTGAACTTCAGTCCAAATTTTTAAAGAAATTCTTCCCTGCTGTCTAGACAAATGCCTTGCACAATCAGATCACTTATTTCACTGAACAATCGGGAGAACCTCTTAATGAGGCATGGGATCAATTCTTGGATCTCATGCGAAAGTGCCCCCATCACGGAGTTCGTAAATGGGAACAAGTCCAGTCTTTTTACTAGGGACTTCATGAAGACATTCGATTATTCGTCAATGCAACCTATGGAGGAAACATCATGGGTGAACATGAGGACATGGTGTGGGAGATTCTCGAAAACATGTGTGAGAACTCCATCAATAATGACTTCATGGGCTTATTCGACTGGACGAATGCTTGCGCATCGACGAATCTTAGGGGAACACATGAGATGCAGGACCTGTCGACATCCATCGACTTGGAGCAAATGGCCAATAGGTTGGACAAGGTCTTTATCATAGAGAAGAAGGTAGATGAGCTGACTCGGCATCTGCAGCGAGCCACCTCTATGCAGAACTCTTTTGCACAAGCACCTCTCACGAGGGAAACTGTGCAGAACATCTATCACTGATCTTCTCAAGGGATGGACCCGTATCCACCACCGTCTGACTCGAACCGGAAGGACCTCCGATCCACTCTATTCTAGTTGGGAGAACTCTGATTCCTCATATTCTGACATTTTTGAGGATCCTAAGACTTGCGAGGACCTCAACGCCATCTATAATGACCCATTCCCCAATACCTACAACCCTGGATGGCGAAATTATCCCAACTTCCAGTGGGAGGGAAATTCTCAGAATCAAAGACCACCTTATCAACCCCGTCCACAAGCTCCTCATCCATATCAGCCGCCTCAGCCTCGACCCAACCCCACCTATCAGTCTGGGCCAAACTAGGATCAAATGACTCTTATCCTTCAAGCACTGGCTGACATTCAAAAAATGAAGCGGCAATGCAGAAATAGCATAAGGACGAGATCACAGAGGTTCGCAATCAACTCGCCTAGATGGCGAATTCTTGCCAACCTAGCACCCTTCCTTCACAACCTCTGCCAAACCCAAATAACATGCTAACTTAGAGGCACATTATGAACCCAAATCTAGGCCACATACATATGATTTATCAGGCCACTTCTGTTCCATCACCTGATGGGATGGAAGCTTCGACATCTTATGTGGGATTTTAGCAGTAGCCACCCGTCTTCCCAAACCCAAACCAAAACCAGGTAGGATTAAACTCCGCAACAACTCATAGTGGTAAAGCAACCAAAGACCCACATTATCCAAACCACTCCAAGCCTGGTAGTAACTCTAGCCCTAGGATAGTTATCCAGGATACCCTTATCCCAGATTAAGAACCTGGACCTATTCTAGAGGAACCAACTAGGGTTCCATTTCCCGAGGCTTTGACCGAGGGAAAGAGGATAACCAAACTCGTGACTCCTGAGGAGGATCTGGTCAAGCTCTTAGAATAGGTCCAGATAAACATCCTCTTGATGGATGCAAACCGCTATATGCTAACTTACGCACGATTTCTAAAAGACGTATGTACACCCATGCGTTAGCCACAAACCAAAAATGGGAGTCTGATCGTACTGTCAAAGCAAGCCAGCTCTGTAATCCTGAGTAAACTCCCACCCAAGGCTAAAGACCCAGGTACTCCCCTGATTTCGTGTAAAATTGGTGAAACCCAATTCGACAGAGCCTTGTTAGACTTAGGTGCCTCCATTAACCTAATACCTACATCCCTCCTTGACCACCTTGAAGAATCCGAGCTTAAACCAACAAAGGTGACATTGTAGTTAGCCGATCAATCCATCAAGTCACCTAAAGGAATACTCGAGGATGTCATTCTTAAGGTACGGGATTTCTACTTCCCGGTGGATTTTATAGTTCTAGATATGGATGCACCTGAGAACCCAAGGGATACACCGATTATATTAGGGAGACCTTTTTTGGCCACTACTAAGGGCCAACATAAACTGCGGGGAGGGCTAAATAGAAATAAAATTTGGGAACCAAACTCTAAAGATTAACTTCTTTAAGGCCCAACAAGGGATCAATTGTAGGGTTATAGAATAAATATGTGATATCAAAGCTGTGGTAGATGAATCGCATACCGAGGACAACTCGATTATCCCCGATCAACCACAAGAAGATCAAAACCTGCAAACAGAAGAGTCTGAACCTAATCTAGATACACCCATAACTCCTACCCTTTTCCCTAGTACACACCCTGAACCATCCGTTGCTGCTAATAATGCTATCCTGGAACTCAAGCCCCTTCCCAATCATCTCAAGTACGTCTTTTTGGGTTCCAGTCAGACATTTCCTGTGATTATCAACTCCAGACTCACACCAAATCTGGAATCCCATCTGATTACTGTTCTCCAGCAACATCGTAGGGCCATTGGATGGACTCTCGATGACTTGACTGGAATAAGCCCCTCTTATTGCACACATCAAATCTACACCGAAGAGGGCACACGACCTTCGCGAGAAATGCAGAGACGTCTAAACCGTAATCTGCAGGAGGTCGTGAAAAAGGTGATCATTAAGTGGTGAGATGCAGGGATCATCTACCCGATCTCTAACAATCACTAGGTGAGTCCAATCCAGGTTGTGCCTAAGAAGGCCAGACTCACCATCATCATGACTGAAACTGGAGAGGTCATACCGACTCGAATAGCTAACTCGTGCAGAGCCTACATTGATTACAGAAGACTCAATTCCTCCACGAAGAAGGACCATTTCCCAGTACTGTTTATTGATCAGATCCTCGAGAAACTAGTGGGAAATAGGTTATTCAGCTTCCTTAACAGGTACTTTGGTTATAACCAAGTGATAATCCATTCAGAGGACCAAGAAAAGACCTCTTTCACCTACCCCTTCATGACGTACTTGTTCCGAAGGATGCTGTTCGGTCTCTGCAATGCACCCACTACTTTTCAGCGATGCATGCTTGCCATATTCTCAGATATGGTAGGTGATTATCTAGAAGTCTTCATGGATGACTTTTCAATATTTGGAGCATCATTTGACGATTTCCTCCAGCACTTGGTCTAAATACTTAGGCGATGCATTGACATGAATCTAGTTCTCTCCTGGGAAAAAAAGCCATTTCATGGTGCTTGAGGGAATTGTCCTGGGACATCTGATTTCGGAGAAAGGCATCCAAGTTGATTGAGCCAATGTTAACTTGATTTCCAAACTCCGTATGCCTAGCTCACTCAAGGACATTCGACCTCTTTTGAGGCACGCCATTTTTTACCGTTGATTTATCCCTAATTTTTCAAAAATCACGTGCCCATTGACTACTCTTCTCTCCAAGGATGTACCTTTTGAAATCTCTAAGGAATGCACTCAAGCATTAGAGATCCTTCATGACTAAGTTACCCAAGCCCCGATCCTACAGTCCCCTGATTGGTCTCAATCCTTTGAGATCATGTGCAACACATCTGACTTCATTATAGGAGCAGTTTTGGGGCAAAAAATTGATGGGAAACCCGTGGTCATTTACTATGCTAGCAAAACACTTGACGAGGCTCAGCGTAACTACACGATTATTGAGAGAGAGCTGCTAGCTGTAGTATTTGCCCTAGAAAAATTTAGATCATAGCTCCTGGGTTTCCAGGTTATCATCTACTCGGATCACACAGCTGTGAGGCATCGCCTTGCAAAGAAGGATGCGAAACCTCGATTAATCCGATGGATCTTGCTGTTGCAAGAATTTGACCTCGAGATTCACGACAAAGTGGGAAAACAAAATGTGGTAGCTGATCACTTGTCTCGCCTTCCTTCTGAGATCATTGACCCTTCCGAACCCATCACGGAACATTTTCCTGATGAGCACCTCCTGACTATTGATACAGGGCTTCCATGGTTTGCTAACCTCATAAACTACTCAGCATCACATCAGATCCCGTCCGATTAGCCGAAGGCCAAGAAGGACAAATTGCGTTCTGATGCCAAGCATTACCTTTGGGAAGACCCGTATATATTCTGCATTGGTGCTGATCAAATAATTCGACGATGTGTCCCAGAAGTGGAAATCAAAGACATACTCTCTTTCTGCCCTGACCAGGCATGCGGTGGACATTTCTCAGGACATAAAACTACATCAAAAGTCCTCTAGTGTGGCTTTTACTGGCCCATAATTTTCAAGGATGCATACAATCAATGTAAGCCATGTACCCATTGCCAGACCTTGGGCAACATGAGCCATCGAGACATGATGCCTTTACAGTTGATTCTGGTTTGCAAGATTTTTGACATTTAGGGGATTGATTTTATGGGACCCTTCCCTATCTCAGATGGCTCTGAATACATCTTACTTGTTGTTGACTACATGTCCAAGTGGATCGAAACCATTCAGACCCGAACAAATGATCACAAAGTTGTTATCAAATTCATTCACTGAAACATCTTCTCAATGTTTGGGATTCCACGAGCAATAATTTCTGATGGAGGGTCCCATTTCACAAATGCTTAGTTTAGGTCACTGATGACCAAATACGGGGTGTCGTACTGAATCTCTACTCCTTGCCACCCCCAAACTAATGGTCTAGCTAAGCTATCAAACCAGGAGATCAAGAAAATCCTCCAGGTTACCGTTCGACCTAACAAGAAGGATTTGTCGTCTCAGCTTCCGGAAGCTTTGTGGACTTATAGGATCGCCTGCATGACCCAACTAGGTATGTCTCCCTTTAGACTAGTGTATGGGAAGGTGTGTCACCTCCCTGTCGAATTGGAGCATAAAGCCTATTGGGTAGTATGGAATTGCAACTTAGATCTTTCTAAGGCTGGAACCCATAGAAAGCTTCAAATGAGCGAGATTGATGAATTACGCCATGACATGCATGAGAACTTGCGAATTTACAAAGAGCGAGTTAAAGTCTTTCACAACAAACACATATCTAGAAAGATCTTTCATCCTGGTCAAAAAGTTCTACTCTTTGATGCCCGACTCAAATTATTCCCAGGAAAGCTACGATCTAAATGGATTGGACCCTACCTTGTTCGGCAAATCTTTGGAAATGGAGCCGTTGAAATTAGTCCACTCAGCCACGATTCCAAACCCTTCGTCGTGAACGGTCAGAGGCTCAAACCATTCATTGAGATGACCAATATAGATTTGGCTGAGACATCCTTTATCCTCCATTCTCCCTGAGCTCATTATGCCCAACCAATGGCATAAAACTCAGCGCTTAACGGGAGGCAACCTGTCATTTTTTGAAAAGCCCAAAACCTTTGTTGACATTTCTATGCTGAATTCATATTGCACTTTAGGGTTCATCCATTAGAACAGCCGACTCCACCTTAGGTACCCATACCCGAGTCTAGAAATCATTCGTAACAGTCACCTCGACCTGTTCGCTCACCCAACACCTATACTAATGAATGAGCTAAGCTGAATTCGAACCCACCTAGTTTACAATGGGGACATTGTAAATCATAGGCATGGGCAGGTATGAAAGTGCAAAATGTTATGAAAACTCATATCAAGAAAAGGTTTCAACAAAAAAAATCACATATCACAAAAAACATAAAAAGAAAAAATTGAAAATCTTTAAAAAGAACAAAAAACTGTAGGGGGAGAGAAAATTTTTGGGCTATACAAAACATGAGGAAAAAGAGCAAAATGCCAAAAAGCAGCACAAAATGAAAAGGAAAAAAAAATAATAGTCATTAGTAAGAAATTAAGGGATTAACAGAAGTTCTAGACCACATCAACAAAAAAGGGAAAAAATGAGACAAAAGTGTTAAGGAGAGAGGACCACGGCGATGGCGATAGGCGACCATGGGGCGACCGGCGGTAGAATCGGGGAAGACGAGGGCTGGACTCCATGGAGGTCTAGGGTGTGGAGGCGGAAGGAGAGGAGAGAATCTAACGACTCTGGCCGAAGGGAGGCAGATTTGAGGAGGACAAATAGAGGGAGCACAAGGGATAACAGAAGGATCGTGTGCTTCTGATGCCGGCGATGGGGCCATATGGTGGCCATTTGTCATTCTCCCATTGTGTGCTTGGCGTGCGGTGGCTATGGCCACAAGCAGGATTCATGTAGGATATCTGGTGGGTAGATGAAAGGCCGTCCAAATTTGCGCTTTGGAGATTTGAATGTTAGGGCACAATTGCCGCCACCACCCTCCCCTCGTTCCTATGGGGGTCATACGGTCAACGTCGAGGTCCCTATGACAGAGAACATAAGAGCGGCAAAGTTGATACTGAGAGGGGCATTGATCGGAGAGGTAATGACTGGTAGCCCGACCTTAGAAAACCTAGGCAATTTGGTAAGCTCTCTCTCCGCATCGACTAACTCATGGCAAATTGCTTCCCTGTCACCTACAAGTTTTGTGCTTCTTGGATTAGGGATGATGGATGTCGAAAGATTGCATTTTCACTCAAGCTTTCGTGATGGCCTAACGGTGATTTAGAGGTCAGTCTCCCCATTTGATGGAGCTTTGCCGGAGAGACCACCATAGAGATTAGGCTCCAAGTCGGGGAGACTTGAGATCAAAGGTCTGCCGCTACACCTGAGGTCTAGGGAGGTGGTGGTGACCATGATATCTGGATTTGCCTTATGGTAGAAGATGTGGAAGTAGGGCTGATGGAGGGCGATGGACGAATTCTGAATGTGATGGTTGATGTTTTCAAATCAGGATCGATCCTTGGCAGACTGATTCGGACATGTGGGGGTAGTTCTTGGCTGTTGTTACTGAGTTTCACGGTGGGTGACATTGTTACGAAGAAGATGCATGATAAGCCATCTGATTTTGAAGCTATTGAAGAGGTGAACCTGCAGGTCTTACGTAGGGCTTCTTCTAAAGAGTCCCCAAGTACCAAAAAGTGCAAGAACCATCATCTAGGGGAAAAGGGGGAGATGATGGTTGAGGAGGAGGAATCAATAAGGAAATAGTGAGGCTTGTGATTGAAGATGCAGGGAGTGTACAACCAGATGCCGATGACATTGAGGTACAGGTGTTACAAGAGATTTTGCCTAACTCATTGAAGGTCTAACAGAGGTTGCAAGAGGTGGAGGGTCTAAAATTTGGTACTGGATCTTGTACCAAATCTGGTAAGGGCAGGTCATCCTATAGCCTCAGGCAAAGGAAACAAAAAGCTGATCTGCCTCTAGATGAAAGCAAGGTTGCCGCCATTATCCAGGTATGTAAATGTCAGAATCAAAGGGGGGAGGGATCTCATGAAGGAAGATGAGAGTCCTCACATGGAATGTGCACTGGTTGCGCGACAAAAGTCAGAGGCCTTCTTTGATGAGATACTTGAGAGAGTGGGGGATCGATTGTGAAATCATTCAAGAGGCTCACATTGAGAATGAGTCTGATAGAGTAGGGAATGACTTGATGACTGCGGGGGGCGAATGAATGTGTGATGCTTAATGCACATGGTAGGTCGAGGGGCATTGTTATTTGGTGGAGAAGGGCCTAACCACACATTTCAGACATACACAAGGCTAGACATCTGATGACTTGCAAGTTCCAAACTCACCTGGGGCATGATATTATCTGGATTATAGATGTGTATGGCCCTTGTACTGCATCTGTGAGACAGGAACTATGGGAGGATTGGGCTGCTGTGGCCGAACTAGTGCAAGGGGAAGCTTGGCTGACAGGTGGAGACTTCAATTGTGTGCTGACAGGGATAGACAGGCCATATGGTGCTACAGATAGTTCAGCTGTTGGATTTCAGTTGGTGGTTCAATCCCTTGACCTGAATGAATATCCATCATCAGGAGTTGAGTTCACTTGGCACAATGGTAATGGCTTACTATCTAAAATTGATAGATTCTTTGGAAATGTGACTATCCTTGATAGATTTCAAATGTCAAGTGTTGCTAGCCTAGACCGCCCTTTCTCTGACCATACTCCTTTGGTTTGGGATAGTGTTGAAGAGATCCAAGTAGGCTCATACTTCAAGCTTAGATAATCTTGGTTGAGAGAAACTGGATTCCATTAGATGATCGGCTCATGGTGGCAGGGCAAGCAGGTGGAGGGCTCAACTACTATCAGATTGGCCTCCAAGCTGCCAGCCCTACATACAGTTCTGAAAGAATATGGTGATACTATGAACACATTGAGGCAGCAAAGGCAGGTAGAGGCTCTGAACAACATCCAGAAGTTGGATTCTAAGGAAGCAGCAGGTCCTCTATCTGATTAGGAGCTTGCAGATAGAAAAATGTGGCAGGGGGTTGTAGTGGAGGAAGATTTCAAACAGGAGGTTGATTGGAGGGAGAGATCAAGATAATTATGGCTCAAGGAGGGAGATGCCAACACAAAATTCTTTCATCTTGCGGCCAGCTCTAGGAGGCATGTAAATTATATCTCTTCGATTCTCAAAGATGGGCACAGACTATCCTCTATGCAGGAAATAAGGACAGAGGCTATCAGGTACTACAGGGGGCTTCTTGGGCAATAAATAGAGGGAAATGGAGGATGGTTGTGAATGATGCGCCAAGAGTTACAAGTAATCAAGCCTCTCAACTAACAGCAACCATCACTGAATAGGAAACCTTGAATGCTATTAAAGAGCTTAATATGGAAGGTTCCCTAGGACCTGATAGGGTACAAGTGTTCTTCTATAAAGAAATGTGGAGCGTGATTGGCAAGGAGGTGATGGAAGTCATAAGAGAGTTTGAGAAGGGCAATGCAGGTTTCAATAAGATCAATAAGTCATATCTTTTTTTACTACCGAAGACTATGGTAGCTGAGAAGTTTTCAGATTTCAGACCAATCTCTTTATCGAACTCCATCTACGTAGTGGTGAGTAAGATATTGGCAAACAGACTAATAACTGCCCTACAAATCTTGATTCACCCTGTGCAGTCTGCCTTTTTACCCAACAGATCCCTCCAAGAATCTTTCATTATGGCCCAAGAAATGGTGAGCGGATGGCACAGAAGGAAATGTAAGGCATTTATGTGGAAAGTTGACTTCCGAAAGGCCTATGATTCGATTTCATGGCCATACATCTGGGAGGTATTCAAAAGGAGAGGTTTCCCCCCTTGATGGATCCAGTGGATGAAGCGATGTATCACAACCACTTCGTTCTCCCCACTGATCAATGGGAAACCATGTGGTGCTTGGATTCGACCTCAATGTGGGGTTAGACAAGGATGTCCTCCAGCCCCGTTGATCTTTAACCTTGCAGTTGATGGGCTTGCAAGATATGCTTGCAAAATGACAGAGGTGGGGGTCATCAGAGGGTACTCACTTTCCAATAGGATGTCCTTGGCTCCTATTTTACAGTATGCAGGCGACACGGTTTTTTTTGTGGAAGGGTCCAATTCTGCTGCCCATGCTTTAGGGCATATGGTTAAGATTTTTGGGGATATATCAGGTCTGAAATTGAATAGAGAAAAGTCTACTTTGATATGCTTTGGCATGAATGAGCAGGAACAGAAGACTCTAGAGACTACATTGGGTACACCTTAGTCTAAGCAGCCAATTAAATATCTAGGACTGCCATTACGAGCTGCAAAAGTGAAGAAGAATGATTGGAATGTTCTTTTTGATAAGGTATCTATCAAACTGAAAGGGTGGAGTAGCAAATTTCTGGCAAAGGGTGGGAGACTAATTCGCCTAAACTCAGTGATAACTTCCATCCTGGTGTTCTATTTCAGCATCTTTAAGGCCCCAAAATCCATTTGGAAATGGTTGGACGTAATGCAGAAGAAATTTTTTTGGAAAGGGGCAGGTCATGAGGGGAGTTTCATGCAGCCTGTGAAATCGGAAAAGATCTGTAGGCCAAAGGAAATGGGTGGACTGGGGATTAAGGCACTTAAGGAATTCAATGAGGCCCTTCTGATCAAATGGGCAATCAAGTTCCTTGAGGGTAAGGATGAAATCTGGGCAGACCTGATCAGAGATTGCTATGGTGACTCCAACAGTGCACTGAAGAGGCTACAGCCAGCCAAACCATCCCCTTTATGGAGATCGGTTATCCTTGTAATCAAAAGCAATTAGCACCTGATGTAGCCTAGGCTTGGAGACGGATGTGATTTTAGCTTGTGGAATGAGTAGTGGTCAACTATGGGGATGCTAAGAGATGCCTATCCAAGAGCACATGCTACAGTTGCAGACAAAGAAGCTACTGTTAGTAGCCTGTGGTCTGTTGCAGGGAACTGCTGGAGGTTGGAAGGGTCTGAATTGAGTAGAACAGGTACATGGCAATTGGAGGATAGGTAGAACTTGTTATCTGCATTGCAGCAGATTCATCCCAGACAAGGTGTGGCTGATACATATGGTTGGAATGGGAAATTTTCAGTGCAGCAGGCTTATGAAAGGATTATCAGGTCAAACACAAATGTGGAGAGTAACCCGATTGATAAGAAAATTTGGTTATTGAAGATTCCTTTGAAAGTGTAAATTTTCTTCTGGCTTTGCAGGAGGGAAGTCTTGATCACGAGTGACTTTAGGCATAGAAGAATGGGGACAACGTTAAACGCCTGTCGTCTTTGTGGATTACACACTGACAGTGCATCTCATATTTTTTCCTCATGCTTGGTCACAGACAAACTATGGAGGAAAATTTGCCAGGAACCTCTGCCTACTTGGGATTCCCTTTGGTAGAGGTTTAACACACCTAGACGACCATACAGGTGTATGGCCACCACCTTGTGGTGTGTGTGGATGGCAAGAAATGAAAAGCTATTTCAGGAGAGACCAGTTCGGTGTGAGATAATTATGAGTGCTAGTCCCTCATACATAGTTGGGGATCTGTTATGTAATGTTTGTTTAATTTGAAATAAATTGCCCTCCAGATTGCTATCGTTTCACGATAGCTTTTCTCACAGTTTAAAAAAAAAAAAAGTGCTAAGGAGACACAAAAAGAGATTAGTAGAAATGTTGACTTTAGGCCTTTTGGGCTAGACTCTTAGGCTTAAAAATTCAAGTATCTGCTATGATATGGATAATCCCCAAGAAGTTAGGGAAAATGCGAAGCCTAAGTATTCGGTCTAAGGCTTAGGGAGTATTCGGCCTCATTAATTGACCTTCGGTTTGCAGGACTTGGTAACCTAAGCACCCCAATCCACACACAGTCTGGTACAGTGCACTTAACTACCAAAATCACGCAAAATTGCTTTAATGTTCTGAAAAAGGTTGCCTAGATTAGGAGCGGTCGATCAACACAAGTTGACTTGGACGAGTTCCCGGCACGGAGAGGTGGGAAATTCCCCTCGAAGATGCATAACAGCATATCATCTCCTCGGTGCTTGTCTCTTAGAATATTTACATATCCTATCGGGGGCATGTAAGCACTCTGCTGGTTTAGATACCATGGGCGACATTATCACGAAATGTTGATTGCCAGGGTTTGGATTCAGCCAAGAAACACCATGAGCGGGATTATCTCAAAATCTTGAAAGCCAGGGTTCTAGGGGTTGCCATGGGCAATGCTATTATGAAGCATTGATTACCAAGGACCTTTGAGGATTGATGATGGGGATGAGGAATCCGATACAGACCGTGTTGAGAAGTCAATCCGAAGCTAGAAATAAAAGGAAAAGAGAGTGAAAACTCTCCAAACAAATAAATCCTCTATCTCTCTCATACAAAAATGGAATACAAATTGAACCAAGGCTAAAAATTTCTCAAGCATAGGTGCCTTAACCACGGAGTCCAACGAACACTAAGATAGTTCCTACGGGTTTTAAAAACATTTGCAAAGGATTGAGGCTAAAGCTGGTCAGGTTCGGATTTTGGTTGGTACTTGAGTACCTATAGGCCTATTGTCGCCATTCTAATCTAGTCACAAAAGAAAAGGAAAAAGCACTTATTATAACAGGTGAAAGAAACTCATGGTCCAGAACAGACATTAAGACCTTGAAATTTTGCTAAGGGACTAGCAAAAGCTAGGCAAGGGGGTATGATGAGAACCTCATCATGAGCCCTAACTAGCTCATTTTGACCTAAGAAAGTGAACAAAAGCTCCTACATAACCTGAAGGAAGGCCTAATTCAAGGGATTACTGTTCTGGGAAGAAAACATGAAATAAAGGATAAAATTGCAATTTTACCATTGCAGTACATCAATGGGATTTCTCAGGGTATAAACATAGGCCAAGTGGACTTAATAAGAGGAAAAGTGGGATGGTTCAGTCAGACAAGGGTTATTCAGAGATTTAAGAATTAAATGACATTCCGTAATCCTAAAATAAATCCACTTAATTTCACAAGGTTCTGGTCAGGATAAAAATCAACTAACCCTCTAAAATTCATGGAAAAATATCTCCTAGGGTTTAGAACCTTCAATTTGGCCTTTGGAACCTATTTTGACCTAGATTGGGGTCTTAGCTCATTATTTGACCCAATTTGTGTTTTTGTGCAAAATGTCCAGTCAAACATGGTCAAACCAAATATCCAACTTCACGATTACATTCCTTAGGTCCAAATTAGGTTTGTACCAAAATTTGGGCCAAAAGGAAGGTCATCTTGACGTACTTTGCAAAATAGTTAACCCAATTACATTCTAGCCCCCTAACTTCTGAAAACCCTCTCGCAGACCCCCTTATCTTCCTCTCCACTCTTTCCATTTAGGTCCCTCTGCCATTATAGCAGAGGAATCCTACCCTAGTGATGATTTGAGGAGGATTTTTCCATGAATCCTTCACAGGAACTGTTCTCGTGCATTTTGAAAGTCGTCAGAATTGTAGTATAGTTGTGCAAAAACATTCATCAAAAAATGATTTGTAAAGATAACAAGACTTGAGTCCCAGTCGTTCGTATCTAGGAGGCATTGCTTTTACTTTTGAAATAGATCTTTCTGCCACTCTACTTCATTTAAAATCACACGTTGATCTACGATTATTACGTATTGAAGTACAACATGCTTAGTTGCAACTATATCAGGATTTAAAAATAGGCAACATTAGTCACTCAAAAGATATTGCAATAAGCTCATGGTGATTCTCAACACAAAGACATATATATAAAAATATATCTTCTATTCATCCAAGAGAGTGTTTGCAACATGGAAGGTAGAAGAAAGCTTGTACATGAATACTTAAAAATGTAAATCTATCTACCAGAAAACGATCGCATACAAGAATCTATGGGGTGATTTTGCATGAATCATTAGGGCAGAATAAGGGCTGCACTACTAAGTAGTAAACAAAAGCAGTAAGAATCATCGACTGCATAAACTAAATCTAGCAGAATAAAGGGCATTCAGGGGTGGTCCCTGATGGCCTTGGAGTGGTCGGGAGAAGAATGAGGGGCAGCCAATGTAGCTTAGGCCGACCCTTGGAGAGAGGGCGGATTGATCCAGCAACTCGGCATGATGTCCTCCATGGTGGTGGTAGTGAGCTCTTGGAGGTGGAGTGGCTAGATAAGTGGAGGTGGCGTGAATGGCACCAATGGAGTGAATTTGCCAAGGGATGTGAATGGCGCTAAGGGATGTGAATGGAGCCAAATGGCCACCCCTTAGGTCTTTTTATAGACCTAAGAGAAGCTCTCTAGAGAATTATGGAATTCAATAGAGAATCCTATGGTGAGAGCTCGTGGGAGAGTGAGAGAGAGGATAGATGGTGGTTTTTAGATCCATCAAATGTGGATCTAAAAATAGAATTGCTCTTGGTTGCTAATTTTCGCAACCAAGGCAACCACACATGGTAGAGAGTTCTAGAGAATTATAGGCTAGGTATTTTCATGTGGATGGTGTGTGTGGGTGTGTGTGGGTTGAAACTTAGGTGGCTAGGTTGATTAGGTTAGGTTCTAGTGGGTTTAGGTGAAGGTATGTCTCAAATTAGGGTTATAAACACTAATTCACTAAGGTAAAGTGCAATTAAACTTAATACAAGTTTAATTGGGTGTGTGGAAACTTAATTGAGAGTAAAACAACTCAATTAATTTAGGTCTAGGTCAATTGGACTCTCACTGAATCCAATTGGACAGTGTGTGCTGAGATCAGGGCTCAATTGGACTCAATGAATCCAATTGAGTAGGTTGATGGAATTGACTAAGATCCAAGTCAGTTAGGTTTAGTGATGACCTAATTAGGTTCTTACGGATGTCTAGAGGTGATGTACTAGGGTTGGGGCACCTTAATTTAGGTTCCTATGCGGTTGGAATTGGGTTTAGGGACCTAGAGATCCAAGATCAAGGCTTAAATCTCATGATAGGAATTGGAGAGCAGTATCAGATGTCTAATAATAGTGTCAAACGTCTTATACTCAAAAATGAGAAGTCCAGACTTGTTGTCTGGACGTCCAATCAGAGTCAAGAGGGATTTTGGGTTCTGTTTTGGGTATTCTGCTGAGATTGGACGTCTGACCAAGTGTCCGGACATCCAATAACATTGCAGAAGTGGGTTTGAGGTGTGCGGGATATGGCTAAGGGTCCTGGACATCCTATTACTTATCTCGATGTCCAGGTTTGTGTTGGAACTAGGTTTTTAGGGCTTTCTACGGTGTTGTGATCTAATCTAATGGTGGATAAGGCTTGGGGAATTCTCTACGGTATTTTAGGGCTAGGATGGACCTAAGCTCTTTACATTTTACTGCTTTATTCCTACTTAATAGCATAGCAAACCTTTAACTCCCTTACATTATTATTCCTACATCTAATCTTGCCTTATACTCCAGCTCTGTTGCAACTCCCGTTATTCCTGATCTAGCTCCTGATCAGCTTATTCCCTGCAATTGACATAATATACTTAATCAGCACATTATAACATTATTTCGTGCATAGCTAAAGAAGGGTAGTAAAGATGCAGATAATGCGTATGTATGCATGAAAATCCCTAACTTATGCTAAGTCCTAGATTAATCTAGGTTAATTAAGACCTATGATTGCTACACAATCATGCCCCCATGCCTAAATCTTGCTAGTCCCTAGCAAATGCAAGGCTAAATTATTTACAGCAAAGGTCCTTAAGGGACTGATTATTTTATCAAGTGTATGCGTGGAGATTTTTCTCCTTTTTGTTCTCATCTTATGCTCTAGAAATCTAGACAATCATGAAAGTACAGCCATGCAGCCTTTGCAACAGATTCGAGTGAAAAACTGATTCACCTCTAAAGCCTGTACTTGGACCCCTAGTAAAAATTCTAGCGGGATAGGCGGACTTCTTCTCTCTCGGTATTCAAGATATTCTATGAATTCCACCTCGGCTTTAGGCTTAGGTAGAGAATCCTTAAGGGCTAAGATTATATATTTGATGGCTCACTCTCACTTGGTGCTACATTGAGACTAGTACTATAGAATCTAGATTCCCGGACTACTAAGTAACTCAACTTAGAGAAAGACGAGAAAAACTATGCTCTCTTTGATTCCTTTGTATTCATTCTCCCTTACTCTTTTTCTTTTCCTTTTCTTTTCTTTCATAGAGCTCACAACTTCACCAAATTCACGTATATGACCTGTATTTGTTGGTCTCATTAGTCATTTACACTTTAATTGAGTTCTTATAACCCTAACACCAAGTCGAAATTCCTCAGCCAGTATTTGGGCGATCAGAACACAAGAAAAATAGGTTAGGGACATATTTGGTGGATCTCAATTTTACTTGGTGGTATTACCTCGATGAAATAAACACTAAATATTCATTCTTTTCTTCGCTTTTTCTTCTTTTTATAATTTTTTTTCAGTTTTTCTTTCTTTTCATCACTCTTTTTCTTTTTCTTTTTCTCTTTTTTTTTGTTTTTTTCAGCATAATAAATTGGCATACATCCATGAACTTTATTGAGGAGGAATTATTAGGGATTGGTGGTACTCAAGAGACATTAGGTGGCTTATTTGGTGGAAGTGCCTACTCACGGCATTGGAAGAGACGGATAGAAAGGTGCATTTCTAACCTTGATATCAATACCCTCCTTCAGCTGAGGATTCCATAAAGAATGGTTGTAACCATCCACCTTAGCCCTAGTTTTATGAAAACTCGCTCTCCGCATATTTGCCTTATTTGGTGGCTCTCATATTTTGCACATAAATACATACGCAGGAACCAAGAGCGGAAACTATGCCTAATCTCTAAGTATCATCACCTAATTATCTCGGATTCCTGATTCCTTGCACTAATTTTAGAGCACCAGTACACTCTACTATTCTTCTCACACTATTTGGTGGATTTTTAGAACATCAGCCAGACTCCCAAAACACTGTCCAGGTGTTCAGGAAAAGAAGCACTTCTTTTCGATAGACTGAAGACGTTTATCACCTTCACTATGAATCCATTGCAAATTCTACGTGTGTGAAAAGTTGTACTGGATTCCAGATAACAGGAATCAACTAAAGGATAAAATTCCTAATGCATTCTTTTAATAAAATAATCTCATTCATCAGTGTAATACGTATATATGCTATGAACGATTAACCTCGTATAATTTGTACTTCGTGAATTTCCAGTATCGGGTTACGATCAGCTTGACTCTAAATTTAGAACAAAAGGTGAGGGGGTGAGTCAGAAGTGGCAGTTGCAAATGATTTCTAGCTCCAATGCGAGCATTGGAGGTGGAGTCGGTTGTTCTTTTGTTTGAGGTCCTAAAGTACATTTTACATGCAGCTCCGAGGTTTTCCTAATTGTTGGCATAAAAATTTTTTAGTTTTTTTTGTATCTACCCCACCATGCCTAAGTTCTTGCTTGTCCTCAAGCATGAATATAAAAGGCAATAAATACTTCAGGGGGAGAATGGGTAGAAATCACCTGTAATTGCTCCAGAAATTATATTCAACACCGGCCAACCTATTAATATGCAATATACAAAAGGGAAATATGCTAAAAGTATGCTATGTATAAAAATGGTTATATATAAATGATGGTGGAATGTGGAGTGAATAATATCTATACGTGCTGAGTTTAACGCCTCCAGCTGGGCGAAAACTCAATCAGATGTGTCATTTCTAGCATAGGAGCTGGCAAAGATTAAGAGAAAGATATGCTCGTTTGCTCCTAGAATCAGTGGTCCAGAGATGCGAACCAGCTGATTGTGCACCCCTACTCCAAAAAGTCTAGCTATAAGAAAGTGTGGAGTGGTGGTGGAAAATAGAGGATAATCAGAGGTGGGATCATGATGTTGATTCAGCTGATTTATCACATCCCACAATTCAGCAGGAAGTTACCGAGGGAGTAGATCAAAATGTACCTCAGAACCAGAATCTGAGTCATAGGGATCCTCATAATGATAATTGACGTCAAAGATCATGCCTCTCTAGGCTCTGGGTCATATGGGGGTATCCGTGAAAGTAGAAAATCTGTGGGGAGGTAACTAAAATCCTCGTCAGAAATTACTTCATCCTCATCAGTACCCATCTTTGATTCACCAGAGGCTGTCTCCTTAGGCTCAGAGTTGAGCCATCGACTAGGATGGTAGGTGCGTCCCCAGCTCATTCTGCTTGAAGCTTCACCCTCATATGCATTGGGCTCCTTAGTAATTCCTACCTCAGGTAGCATATTTATTTCTTCATTCAAGTTATCCAGATCTACTTTTTGATTTTGGATGTCAGGATCAGGGATAGAAAGTGTCATCTCAGAATTTCTAACATCTGAATTAGGGATGTAGGTGAAAGAAGAAGTGTGCAGATCAAAAGATGTTGGCTCTAGCATAGGTTCACCTACAATGGTAAGTGGCTTAGGCTGATCAGTAGTGTCGCATGTAATGCCTACCTCAAGATCCATATCCTCAATTGGATCTACTTCCCTTATCTCGATTGGGTTATCCAACCCAAAAGGTGTCTCCCAGGATTCAGGATAATCTGATTGCAGCTCAGTCCAGGAGATATCAATCCCTTCAATTTCTTGAATGGAGTTCTCAGATGAACCCATTTGGCATACTTCCTGCTCCTGTCTCATATCCAAGCTAGGTTCTTCTTCCCCTGAATGATTTTCCAGCATCTGCTATTGAGAATCTTCTGTGTGTCCTTCTGTCGTAGTCGTTTCAAATTCTTCGAGGTCTTCAAGGCTATTTTCCACTTGATATCTCAAAAGTAGTAGTTCTTGAGTTTCCCGATTTTGTTTCATTAGCCTTGTTATCTCTGTTGTTTCCTGACGGAGCTCCATCACAGCTTGTTGATGCGAAATCCAGCTTTGTCTTTGGTTCGGCTCAATGCTAGCCTAGATTTCATGAAGATAGGATGCAGCCTTTTCCATAGCGCTCGCTATAGCTCTCTGTATTCTGTAATGCAGCCGCATATGCACCGGTAGCTCTTTAGGGGTTCCAGGGGGTGAATAAGATCTACCCATATTCCATAGGTGAGAAGCAGGAGTATGAAATCCATATCCTGGGTTATAAGATGCGGTCCTTTGAGGGACCGACTGGTATGGGTCATAATATCCAGGGTTAGGATATGGGTTAACCATTTTAGTAACCCGAGGAGAAGGATCAGGCGAAGTGAAAAGTCATCTTCGCGACCTTGGGTTCTGATCCCAAGGTTGAGATGATTCAATGACCCGGGCTCTCAGATAAGCTCGTGGGTCCAGCTCTTCTGGATCCTAATTAGGACCAGATCCAATGTTAGCCATCGCTGCTCAGCAGATAGAAGAAGTGACTCGCCTCCTTGGGAGCGGCTCCCAAGGTCCAATCAGCTGAGGTCTAAGTGACCTCCTTCCTTGCATACACCACCCAACCCCTTGGTTGGTGTAGCCAAGCAGGACAAGGCTAAGGCCCTATCAATCAAATGGTCCTTATAGATCAAGTGACCAATTTTTTCGTTAGAAATTTGAATTCCTGAAGATAAGTTCGACGTTCAACCGACTGAAAGCGATTCCCGCCTCTCAAGCTAACCCAACCAGTCTGGTTTGGGGGCACTAAGGGGAAGGTTCTTCCTTTGGCTTACGCCTCCGATTCCATTGACCCTCGAGCCGCAGTCGTTTGACACTACCCCGCAGACTTAGTCACCAGGTTTGGCAAGAGAGGTTAAAAACACCCAGTAATACGACAACGAACTTGGGTTGATTTCGTGTTTTAAAATTAATTTTAACCCATTTTCTTCAATGGGGTTTGTGGTGAGTGGCCCACAAGGTGACCAAGCTCACCGGCTAACTAGACATGATTAATTCTAGGTTAGCCCAAGGTGTGGTCTCTAGTTGTAACCCTAAATATTCTACCTAAGTTGCATGCACTTCTAGGGTTTTCTTTTTGTTTCAACAGACCACAAAACTAAAGTTGATTCTCTGATGATAATTGGAATCCAATTAATTCAAAATTTTGCAAGTAGATTCCTTTTTCAATTAGTTTTTCAGAGACTATTTTTTTCGAATTTTTACTATTTCAACCGAACTTTTTGGAAATTTTGAATATCAGGGGATCAGATATGGAATTTTGACCCCTGGTCAGTTTTTCACTTTGAAATAATATCAAATGACCTCCAAAAATTTGGGAAGAATACAGAAAATAAAGCCAATTAGATCAGATTTCAAATCCCACCATTTTTAGTCAAAACAGATTCACAGATTGCTCGAAATCATTTTTTGAAATTTGGAAATTTTTGAATCTAGGTTAGTCTGACCCTCGTGCACTTCGCAAATTTTCAAAAATTGTATACTTGGAATTTTTTCAAAATAATGATGGCATTTGAAAGATGGTTTGAAAATGAAGGTTTAGCCGGAATTTCAGAATTTTTCGCTTACAATTTTTTCGGCAATCGAATTTTTAAGTCAAGCTTGAAATCTGGAGATGGTGGAAAAGCTTTTTAAAGAGGTCTGAATTTGAAATATAAGCTTTCCACCAAAAATACTTTTTTTTCTCAAAACTTTTGCTCGTTTTTTTTTCGCAAAGAATTTATCAAAAGATTCAAAGAAAATATCTTTTTTTTCTTTTTTCAAACTAGCCTAGATTTGAAAGGAAACCTAATCTAGATTTTTTTAGAAAATATTTCTGATTTTGATTTTTTTTAAGAAAATAAGAAAATTCTCTTTTTTTTTTCAAAGAATTTCTCAAAGGGAATTGCAGAAAGTAAATCTACTCCTAGGGTTCAGAAAAAAGAAACCTAATCTAGAGAGAGATGATGTGCACCTGATTTCCCTTCACCGCGCTCGATGTGTGCACAGATCCCGTTTTCCTTCCGTGTTGTCCTGCACATCAAAAGCAAAGTAGAGGTAGATTCGTCAGTGATAGATTAAAAGATCGAAATCAAGAAAAATGACGTTGCCTCCCCGGCAACGGCACCATTTGACAAATGCCGTTCTCGCACATTTTGAAAGTTGTCGGAATCATAGTATAGTCGCACAAAAACGCTCGTGAAAAAATGATTTCTAAAGATAACGAGACTTGAGTCTCGATTGTTTGTCTTGGGGAGGCATTACTTTTACATTTGAAATCGATCTTTCTGCTGCTCCACTTCATTTAAAATCACACGCCAATTTATGATTATTACGTATTGAAGTATGACATGCTTAGTTGCAAGTATATCATGAATTAAAAAATGGCAACATTAATCACTCAAACGATATTGCAATAAGCTCATGGTTATTCTCAACACATAGACATATATATAAAAATATATCTTCTATTGATTCAAGAGAGTGTTTGCAACATGGAAGGTAGAAGAAAGCTTGCACCTGAATGCTTAAAAATCTAAATCTAGCTACCAGAAAATGATCATATACAAGAATCTATGGGGGGATTTTGGATGCATCATTGGGAGAGAATAAGGGCTACACTACAAAGTATTAAATAAAAGCAGTAAAAATCATGGAGAGCATAAACTAAATCTACCAGAATAAAGGGCATTCACGGGTGGTCCCTGATGGCCTTGGAGTGGTCGAGAAGAGAATGAGGGGCGGCCAATGTAGCTTAGGCCAACCCTTGGAGAGAGCGAGGATTGATCCAGCATCCCGACATGATGTCCTCCATGGTGGTGGTAGTGAGCTCGTGGAGGTAGAGTGGCTAGCTAAGTGGAGGTGGCGTGAATGGCACCAATGGAGTGAATTTGCCATGGGATGTGAATGGCGCCAAGGGATGTAAACGGAGCCAAATGGCCACCCCTTAGGTCTTTTTCTAGACCTAAGAGAAGCTCTCTAGAGAATTATGGAATTCTCTAGACAGGCCTATGGTGGGAGCTCATGGGAGAGTGAGAGAGAGAGGATGGATGGTGGTTTTTAGATCCACCAAATGTGGATCTAAAAATTAAATGGCTCTTAGTTGCTAATTTTCGCAACCAAGGCAACCACACATGGTAGAGAGTTCTAGAGAACTCTATTCTAGGTATTTTCATGTGGATGGTGTGTGTGGGTGTGTGTGGGTCGAAACTTAGGTGACTAGGTTGATTAGGTTAGGTTCTAGTTGGTTTAGGTCAAGGTTTGTCTCAAATTAGGGTTATAAAACCTAATTCACTAAGGTAAAGTGCAATTAAACTTAATATAAGTTTAATTGGGAGTGTGGAAACTTAATTGAGAGTAAAAAAACTCAATTAATTTAGGTCTAGGTCAATTGGACTCTCACTGAGTCCAATTGGATAGTGTGTGCTGAGATCAGGGCCCAATTGAATAGGCTGATGGAATTGACTAAGATCAAAGTCAATTAGGTTTACTGAGGACCTAATTAGGTCCTTAGGGAGGTCTAGAGGTGATGTACTTGGGTAAGGGCATCTTAATTTAGGTTCCTATGGGGTTGGAATTGGGTTTAGGGACCTAGAGATCTAAGATCAAGGCTTAAATCTCATGATAGGAATTGGAGAGTAGTATCAGACGTCTAATAATTGTGTCAGACGTCTTATACTCAAAAATCGAAAGTTCAGACTTGTTGTCTAGACATCCAATCAGAGTCAGGAGGGATTTGGGGTTCTGTTTTGGGTATTCTGCAAAAATTGGACATCTGACAAAGTGTCGGATGTCCAATAACACTACAGAAGTGGGTTTGAGGTGTGCAGGAGATGGCTAAGGGTTCTGGACATCCTATAAATTATCTGGGCATCCATATTAGGGTTGGAATTGGAGTTTTAGGGCTTTCTAAGGTGTTGTGACCAAATCTAAGGGTGGCTAAGGCTTGGGGAAGTCTCTAGGCTATCCTAAGGCTAGGATGGACCTAAGCTCTTTACATTTTACTACTTATTCCTACTTAATAGCATAGCAAACCTTTAACTCCCTTACATTATTATTCCTACATCTAATCTAAGCCTTCTGCTCTAGCTCTGCTGCAACTCCCGTTATTCCTGATCAGCTTATTCCCTGCAATTGACATAATATACTTAATCAGCACATTATAACATTATTTCATGCATAGCTAAAGAAGGGTAGTAAAGATGCTGATAATGAGTATGTATGGATGAATAGCCCTAAATTATACTAAGTCCTAGCTTAATCTAGGTCAATTAAGACCTATGATTGCTGCACAATCAATCCTTTGAGATCTCCTCTTAGATTTGGAAAGGAGATTCTTTGAAGAATTCTCCACCATCTGAACATGATCCCAAGATCAGATTTGCATGCAATCTCTCATCCAAACGCTCGAGAGGATTGGGTATCTTTCACACCTTCCATCTCCGGTGAGATCTTCATGATTGGAGGCTTGCCTTCGAAGCACAAAGGTCTCGGCCAGCGGCTATAAAAGGACCCCCGGTCCTTGACGCATCTTCCAAGCTTGTTCTGGCCGTGGATACCCCCTCAATTTCTTCATCCCTCATCTCTAGCCAACAGCCCGCAACCTACGGCGATCCCTCCTCCTTCTTCTCGTCGCTCTGCCACCATACCAGTGGTAGAGTTATCTTTGTCTCGCTCTTCTATGTTGCGCCATTCCTGTGCACGCCTCTCCGACCCCTTCCTCATCGCCATCATCCTCACCCCAGGGCTTTCTTCTCCGATGACGGCACCTACGCATCGCTCGTCCTCTGCCTTCCCCCCTTCGTCCAACTACCCTCAGTAAGTTCCTCTCTCTCTACTCTCTCTTTTCCATCACATAATTTCATAAAACACCCCTCAATAGTCATCAATCGCCTCCATCTCCCTCACCTCCGGTTGACCACCGATGAGGCAAATCCATCGCTTCACCCCTCCACATCCCTCGTCACCCACCTAAGAACCTTCGCCATCACTCACTGATCACCATCCACTCCACTGAACGCCACACACGCCCCACACCCTCACCCGACACACGCACTTCCACAGTCACAGTCTGACCTAGGCATGCACGCCTAGGCCATTCTGTGCCACACCAACCCCCGCCTCACCTTCGTCGTGACACAGCGAAGCTTCCCAATTCATTTGACAGGGTCATGTGGCCATGTTCATGCATTTCAGGGTTGAGCCTTTGCCATGATTGGCAATGGTGTGAAAGAAGCTCCCACGCCCGCTCCAGGTCGTCCCACTCCAGGCAGACGTGCCCCAAGTGCATAGAATCCCTCTACGAGTCCTTTGCACTCAGCAATCTGGGCTTTCGTCGATTGTAGCTGCCCCAATTGCTCGAGACTCCTTCCTGTAGTCACATGCAGAAGCGGGTGGCACTTTAGTCCCACCTCGGATGTTCTCAACGAAGGTAAGTGCTTTAAATTATTTTTTTGTTTCTTTCTCATTGCCTCAAGTAACACAGGGTGAGGTCCCTTACTCACTCCACTTGCCTCATCTGCGACCACCCTTACATGGACCTGGTTGACCTGCTTACCTTGAACTCTTCACGCACCACCCACATTGATGCGCCTGGACTCGGGCACCCGTAACCTGACCCGTTTACCTAGTTGGCTTTGAGAGAGCGAAAAGAGAAATAGAAAGAGTGATGCGGGGAGGGTAGGGGTAGGTTTTGCTCTGTGCTATGTATGGAAAGAAGGAGAAGGACGGGGAAGCTACGGAAGAAGCTAAGGGCTAAGGAAGGAAGAAAAGAATGACTTGATGGCAGAAGTCAGGAGTGACTAAGGAAAGAAGAAAAGAAGTTGAAGGCAGAAGTCAAGGAAAGAGGAAGAAGCACTATAGCTACTGAAGAAGAAGAGAAGGTAGAAGCTAATGAAAGCCAAGGGCAGAAGAAGTAGAAGCTGAAGAAGGAGAAGGTGCGGCCAAGCAAAGAAGAAAAGAAGAAAAGGAAGGAGCCGTAGAGAATCAAAGGCAGAGGAAAGCTAAGAGAAAAAAAGAGAAGAAAAAGAAGGAAGAAGAAGACTGAAGAAGATGTCACAGAGAGATAGAAGAACTTAGAGAAAGGAAGAGAAGAAGAGAGACATTCTATTTTTTTTTGCATTTCTTCTCTTTAGCATATATCCACATTAAATTTCATTCTATTACTTCACATTATTGTTGAACATCATATTTTGATTAATTTGAAGATTGTGATCTTAGTTTTTAAAGACCAATTTGCTCCCTGTGTTCGACCTCGGATACTTACGCTTTCGAGTAATAAAATTCTTATTTGTTTTAAAGCCAATTTCACTTATATTGCAACGCACATCTTTTTAAAACCGATTTCACCCTGTTAATAACTTGGCTTGGTTCTGATACTGTAGAGATATTTGATGGTTATAGATATTTGAGAGTAAGTGATTCAAAACCACTATAGTGAAATTGATTTTGTTGGGATATGTGCTTAATTGGTGGAATGACTTGGTGATTCAAATCACCATATTTATTGTTTGTAATATCATTCAATATATTTTTATTCATTGAACATCTTATTATTGTGCTCATTGTTTACACTTTCGACTAGTGTTGTGAATTCCACATTCTCTCCTTACGAACATCCTCAGACTCCCATTTCTATTTTTGTACACTTATAGATTTAATTATTTTTTTGATTTTTGTCACTATACTATGACGCAACCATTTCTCAAAACATGACATTGTTCAACGCAACAATGAGGGCCACTAGAACCCAAACTAGAGAACCTTATACATAGTCTTCTTTGCACTAAAGTGTCCTCCAGAGTGCAATGTATGATAGAAATTCAAAACACTATGTTGTTCCTCCTTTGGATCACACCTACGTATGACCTTGTCACGACCTATTCAAAGGAGCTCGGGGTCCTCCCAGTGATAGCACTTAGTGACAGCGAGAAATCTATCTCGCTTCTACTTATTCCACGTATTGGAGGTTTCGCAAGTGACCAAGTAGTTGACGACATCAGGATACCAAGGTGTCATTAGCTGTACGGCCATCACCATTTTGTTAGGAAATGTGTCATGAATGTCTCCTAATAGGGCTGAAGCCTATTCCGGGATCCAGGATAAATGATCGACGACTACATTTTTGACCCTTTCTTGTCACAGATACCAAGGTCAAACTCCTATAGCAACAGAATACATTGAATCAGCCTAGGTTTGGTGTCCTTCCTAGCGAGCAAATACTTCAAGGCTGAATGATTAGCATACACCACAACCATAGATCCCAGAACATAACACCTAAACTTATCCAAAGCAAATACTACCACAAGAAATTCTTTTTCTTTCACAGTGCTGTTTTACTATGGATCAGTAAGGGTTTTGCTAGCATAGTACAGCACATGAGGCTTTTTATCAACCCTCTAACTAGGGACCACTCCCACAACAAAATCAGAGCATTGCAAATCAAGTCAAATGGGAGTGTCCAATAAGGTGTGTGCAGGATAGGCACGGTGATTAGAGCCTCCTTCAAGACTTGGAAGGCCTCAACACACTTTGCATAAGAAACAAAGACCATTTCCTTCCCCAGTAAGTCACAAAGTAGCCTAGAAATCTTGCTAAAGTCTTTAATGAAATGCCTATAAAAGCAAGCATGGCCTAGGAATGATCGAATCTACTTAACATTGGTGGGAGATGGAAGGTTTGAAATGGACTCAAACTTGCTTTATCCACTTCTAAACCTCTCTTGGACAGTACATGCCCAAGAGCAATGCCTTGTTGAACCATAAAATGGCTTTTATCCCAACTGAGCACCAATCCTGTGTCTTCATAGCGGGTGAGAAGTTTTTCTAAATGTGGGAGACAGTGGTCAAACGACGAGCAATATAAGGAAAGGTCATCCATGAAAACCTCTACGAACTCGTTAATCATGTCCGAAAGGATGGGCATCATACACCGCTGAAATGTTCCCAATGCATTACATAGTCCAAATGGCATCCGACGGAAGGCAAATGTGCCATAAGGACTCATGAAAGTAGTGCACTCCTAGTCATCCAAAAAGGTGACAACCTGATCATACCCAAAATATCCATCAAGAAAATAGAAGTATTTATTCCCTGCCAATCTCTCCAATATATGATCAAAATAAATGGCAGAGGGAAGTGGTCTTTCTGCATAGCTTTGTTAAGGCAGTGATAGCCTATGAGTACCCTCCATCATATTTTGGGTTGGGTAGTGACTTGCTCCCCTTTTCATTAGTCACCATTGTGAATCCTGCATTTTTAGGCACCACGTGATAGGACTGGCACATTTACTTCCAGAAATGGGGTAGATTATCCCTGCATCCATCAATTTTAAAATTTCTTCCTTCACCACTTCCCACGTGTTGGGGTTTAATAGTCTCTCCATATCTCAGAAGGATTTCAAAAAGTCACCTGTGTAAATAAGATGCATGCAAAGAGTTGAGTCAACCCCTTTGATGTTAGCTATAGTCCAAGAAATGGCCTCCTTATGCCATTTTCAGCATTCAATCAAAGCTCCCTCCTGCATCTTAGATTGAGCAGTCGAGATGATGATAGGGAGTGCATCATTGGGCCTAAGGAAAATATATTTGTGGGTCTCTGGAAGTGGTTTAAGCTCCAAGTCGGGAGCTTTTTGAATCGAGGGAACTATGTTCGACATCCTTGCCTTTAGTAGCAGATCTACCTTGATTGTCCAATGCAGGGAGAGGGTCTCATCTTTGACACCTAACAGCTCTATTAATTCTGGCATATCTCCTTCTCCTTCAAGATCTAGGGTATGCTCATTAGAAATGACCATTCGGAGGGGATCATCACAGAAAAAAGCTAGTGTCGTCTCCTTTACAATTTCATCGATCACCTCGATTTGGTAACAATCTTCCAATATGGGTTGTTTATAGGCATCAAACACATTTAGTCAAATTTTTTGATTCTCGAAGCCCATCTTGAGCATGCCTGATTTGCAATTGATGGGTGCATTTGCTGTAGACAAAAAGGGATGTCCTAAGATAATCAAAGGATAGGTGAGCATGTTGGATGGGTAGTATCCAATATCAAAAATTTGTTGAGAAGGAAGTCCTCCACTCTCACCAGGACTTCTTCTAAAAGCCCAGGTGATGTCTTCAGTGATCTATCAGCTACTTGGAGGATAACAGCGCTGGGATTCAATTCACCCCCACTTACTAGCTCATAGACTGAACTCGACAATATTAACCCGCGGACCCAAATCGAGGAGAGCCTCTTCCATGCGTTGGTCCCTAATGACCATAGAAATATATGGGGCTCCTATGTCCTTCATTTTGTGGGGTGTACCTTATTGTAGGATTGAGCAGACTAAGTCCGGTAGGACGACCTTAGCCTGGACCTGTTTCCTTGATTTTTCTTCTATGTGCATAGGTCTTTTAGAAATTCAGCATAGGATGGGATTTTCTTGACAGCATCCAATAGAGGCAAGTTAATGTGAACTTACTTGAATGTCTCCATTATTTTGCCCATCCCATCTTTGGCTCCAGATGAGCCAGGAGAAGGTCACTTAAGGGTGGAAAATTGCTTAGGAAAGGGCACTCTTGGACTCTAGGTAGAGGGGTTTGCATGGCGAGACAGGGGCAGAATGGGAACAATATCCTCCAGATGGGTGATTTCAAGCGAGGGGGAGCTAAGTGGCTCTTCCTCGGTGGATGTGTAAGTGATCTTTGTGTTGGTAGGAGGGGTGACTGTAGGAGAGTTTAGGTTTGGAGATTTGTTTACCACTCCTCAGAAGGTCCCAGCCTTAGTGTGCCCCGTTATGAAGGGCCCTTTGCCCCTAGGATTCTCCTCAGATGAATTGAGCAACTTCCTAGGATCACGTTGTCTAACAACCTCAACAAGATGGCCAATTTGATATTACATTTCTTAGATTTCCTTATTTTGAGATTGGATGATCATACTTTGGCTTTCTTGCATGGCCTTCATCGTAGCTTTAATGTCAACCATCTTAGAATTGTTGGGTTAAGGAGGAGGCTAGAATTCTGGGTCAAAGGTTGGGTCGGTTGGGCTCTTGAATTCCTTGAGTTGGAAGCATCACCTTGCTTCTATGAGAAATTGGGATGGTTTCTCCACCCAGGACTGTAGGTGCTTCCAAAAGGGTTGTTCCTAGGCGGTGGACGAAACCCTTGGGCAGCATTTAGGTCTACTTGAACTAATTTAAGGAACTGATTAGGCAAATGGCACTCAATAGTGGCGTGAAGGGTGCTTTAGTAAATGGAGCATTCGAAAAGAGCCTGGACTTGGGTAGCTGATTGCGGGAATGTGCTAGGGTTTGTCACAAGTCTTTCAATGTTCTAGTTCGATAAATAAATTTGGGAGGCTAAATTCTAAGTAGCCCCGGCTTCACTAGCCTTCAGTTTCTTTTGGTGGATGGAAGCTTATCTGTCCTAATAGGTTGAGCTCAAATCGATAGAATTGTCACTCAGTGACTCAAATAATGTCCATGCCTCATTCTCCGTTTTAATAGGAAAGGTTTCAGCACAAGCAGCATCCACTATTTGCTTATGCCTATCAGATAGTCTAGCATAAAACGTCTCTACCAGTTGTCAATTAGGCACTTGATGATGGAGGCATAATCAAATCAGATCATTAAAGTGCTCTCAAGTCTCATGGAATTGTTCCCAATCTAATTGAGTAAAACCCACGATCTCCCTCCCGAAGTAGTTGGTTTTGCTCATCAAGGAGTATTTCTTCAAGAATTCCCCCTTAAGGGAGTTCCAATCATTCACCCTTGAACCCAAGGTGTGATACCAGTGCTTTGCCATGTCCTTAAGGGAGAAGGGAAAGAGGGTCCTCATCAAAGCTTCGTCAGTAAAGTTCTAAAGTTTCATCGTGGAGCAGACTAACGTAGACAAATTTATTTAGGATAAAATGCCTATTTTCGTATGTTCCTAGGCTTAGATATGCTTTCCATACTATAAATATTGCATAGCATGCATCATTCTACATTTAGAGAAGTTTGTGTATATTTTTGGTTAATTCATGTCCTTTTGTGGCTCGGTGAGAATGAGATTTAGTTCAGAGCCTTGGATTGATGATCTGACTATACGAACCCGATCAGCACAATGATCGGAGTCCAACACCTTTGAAATATCTTGACTGGAGTCACATAGCACCTTATGCAGTCCGAGGAAGGTCAACGGCTAAGTAACAAGGTGACACAATTCAAAGCTTCAAATGACAAATCTAACTGTATGATGGATTTGGATCGACAATCGTAGCCCAACATTGTGAAAATTGACCCAATCCGTCGTCCGTGGTGCTACCGACAAGCACCTGAAGATGGACGATCCAGATGGTGCCATGTGGTGCCATCTAGACCATCCAAGCTAGGCAACAGCAACCGCTCATCCTCAAAGTTGTCCCCCCTCATGAGATCTTGGTCATTGGATCCTCATCCAACAGTTGCGAGCAATCGTGCATTGGATGGCCTTCATGGCAATCCGCAAGGGGTGGCGTGGTGATCTTGAAGCGCATTCCCAAAGGAGGGGCGCAAGTTCAAATCCTGCACCCCCCCAATCCTTAATTGATGTGGAGCTCAGCACCGGCGCAAGAGGTGCATGATGCGTGTGCGTAGAAGGCATGCACCAGTCGCAGCGGCGTGCAGGAGTGCAGCACATGTCAGCGCCCATGTGTGACAAGGCAAGTGCAAGGCGTGGGTGCAAGAGGCACGTGCATGCATGCTAGTGGGGGTGCGCGCTGATCTTTAGCGACAGATGGGTGGATCTTTGGCGACATTTATGGATGTCACTAATTACCTATGTGTGACCAAGCCCTTCATCCTCCACTATAAAAGGACCCATACCACTCCATCCACCATTATCCCTTCCTATGCTCTCTTCACCTACTCTTGAGCTCAAGACACTTTGAGCTTGTGTCCCAAGCCTTTGGGATGCTACACTAAAGAAAAGAAAAAGTATTTTCCACCCTCTCATCACCATTCGTGGAGCTCTCATTGGCCATCTTCTCAACCCCATTCCACGAAGCAGATCGCACTGTGATGTCGCCTGTCCTTCCCTCATCTTCTAACGTTATTCTCCTACCTCCAACTCCTTAGCATCATCGTTTGGGCCACGTCAATGCAGCTTCGTCCTCTGAGCAGTCGACAAAGAGGATTTCTATCACCCCCTTTCCCTTTTACTACTTTCGTAGTGTAGAAGTATTTGTATGAAACATTTGTCAAGCATTTATCTAGAAGTAATTTTGTTTCTCTCTCTTCCTGCATACTTGGCAAGTAGAATAGTTCTTTCCTACTTTCTAGAATAGCTTAGCATAGAAAATATTCTTGGTTGTTCTCACACTATACAAAATGCCAAAAAGATAGCAAATACAAAATACCAAAAAGAAAGAAACCAAAATGTGGTCTTTTAGAAACGAACATCGCTTCCCCGTGTTCGACTCAGGACTTGCTTGGAGTTTCAATATAAATTTTATTTGATAGCGAGTTGTGTGACTACGACAATGGGTTCTCCGAAACCCTAACTTTTCCTCCCAAAAACATGCTCATCACAAACCTTGGTGAATTCCTCTAAATGCCAGTAGGGGTCCTCCCTAGTAATACCATTAAAGGTGGGAAACAAGAATATGGTACTACTCTTGATCTCATATGGATTATCCCCTGCCGATCATCGCAGTTCTTGAGTGGGTTGGTTGGTCGGAATGAAGTAGTCTCATAGGGACCTTTGTTGATTTGGTCCTTGCTCAGCCATCTCTTCTCTCTTTTCTCTCTGGTGGGCTCTCCTAAGGATTATCTCAAGGTTAGGATCAAACATTATACTACCCTCAAGAGAGTGTCTACCAAGCATGCAATGTCTACCAATCACAATTCAAGTTCTTGCAAATTGAGTAAGTGAAAATCTCCCTCAACAGATTAGTTGAAAAGGGTCAAGGCGATGTCCCTCCATTCCCACATAAGTGGTATAAGACAAAAGTGGCTACTTGAGATCTTGGTCAACTCTATTTTTGAGGGTCTAAGGTAGAATTGGTTGATATAGATGGCCAAAAAAGTTATTTAATGTAGTTACATGACCTATGCTAACCTTCTATTAAGACCTTTGTTTTGCTGAAACAAAATTATGTTTTATTGTGAACAAATCTTTTAGGATCACGCTCGCATAAATCAAGTCAATTATCCTTCGCATGGATCAAAGTGAAGATTATATTTAGCCAATGTAGTTCTTTTATATTTCTTGAGTCAAGAATTACCGTAAGGAATCTTAGGATTAAGGATAAACCTTTCAAAATCGTAAAATAAACATCTAGATAGTATTCATCGACCAAAATATTAGAATTGATTATGCCATATTTTAGATGAAAATAATTTGGTCGATCAAAATAAGAATATTGATCAACCAAATTAGCTTAACAATGAAATCTGATTTTTTCGCAACTGATTGACCAATAAAATATTCGATTGATCAACAATTGTTCAACAAATTAATTAAATTGATCGATCAAAATGATATTTGATCAACCAATTAAGTAAATTGATCAATCAATTTGGATTGAATGATTTTTTCTAACATTATAAAAATGCTCTATTTTCACCTATAAATTGGGCTCCACACCCCTCATTTCGAAACACACACTGAAAAATATTTCAAAAAGAAAAAGCGCTTCTGTTTCAATTCTTCCTGGTGCTTTCATGCTCATTCTTCTACGCTCTTCAAAAGCATGTCACTCTATGCTTCTGAAAGGAAAACTCAGTTTGCATTTTTTAATTCCTTCAGGTTCCATAGGTTTAATTTCTGTATTTCATTTATTTGTTCCATTTCAATTATTGAGTTTCTTTGTGCTGGAATTCCCAACATTGTTTGCGACTTCTCTTTGTTGGTAAAAGAGAAGTGGTTTGTAGGAGGTTGTGCCACCCTCGTTCAAGTGGTACATTAGTGGTTTGACTAGTGTTCCTAATCAGGAAAATCCTTAGCTAGGAGGCTTAGGTAGTGATTTTTACCTATAGGGGTTTCCACTATAAATCATTGTGTAAATTGTAGGATTGTCTTTATTGTGCCATTTTTTATTACAATCGATATCACACTTAATCTTCTGTTTGCGGCCAAGTAGGATTCGCAGGACACCTTTGCCGTCGAATGCCCTAGGACCTATACCTTGCTTCAATGATACTCTTAGGTGATCTAGTGAGAAGTGAGGATGAAACTAAGGGATGCAACTAGGGTGAACCCTTCCTTTGAGGCAGTGTGAATGCGGTGCTTCTTAACTACCCTTTTATTCCTTTAAGGGGTGTCCCCCTCCTTGAAGTATCAAAACACTTGGTCAAAGGATAATACCACCATCACAAAGTGAAATAGGAGGATCGGCACCGATAAAGAGATCGATGCCTATAGCCTTAAGGGACCAAGGCCTAGTGTGGTGCCTAGTATGCATGCTCAGTGTCAGAAGTGTGCATCACATCACAAATCAATTTTATTTTGAGAAGAATCACAAACAAGTCCCTTTTCATCAAATGAAGTGTGAATTTAATTTTAAGGTCAAATATGATAAACAGTCCCAATTTCAATTAGGCGACCACTGAATTAGATAATTGTAATAAGTGTATGATTAACAGTCCCAATTTCAATTAGGCAACCACTAAATTAGGTAATTGTAATAAGTGTGATGGTCTTGAGATTTAATCCCAATTCAATGCATGAAAAGAGCTGGATGTAAAGCTAGAAAGATATACATGGCTCCAGCAATCTTTGTATAGATAATGGATGCAATGCAAACTGAGATGTAACGTAATGCTTAATCACCCCTAAATGCACACACCTAAGGGTATGCAACTCTTAAATAGGCAACCTGAAATTTTGTCTTTTCCTTTTAGAGCAAGCAAGCAGAAACTGAACCACTCACACCACAGAGAAATAGGCCTAGATGATAAAGAAAGTGGGGACAAACCCTCGAAAATTAACCTCGATGCTACAAGGATGTGGTCGGGCCTAGATAGGTTGTGTTAATATGGTGATTTTATCGTTGAAATGAGTATAGTGGTTAACCTAAATCGAGCCTAACCATCTCTTTACAAAATTTTTTTTACCTAGCCAACTTGATTTTATCTTGGTCACTTTTAGGCCCAGGGTCGAACTCAGGGAAGTGGGATTAGAAGTGAACAAGTTTCTATGCCTTTCCTACAACGAATCTCTTCCGTTCATTTATTGTGGTTTTGGTGTTTTTCTATTTAAGATTTTTTTCTGATAATTTTTGTCCTTGAGGTACACCCTCAAAATTAGGTTCTTAGCTTTGAGACAAATTAGGGTTCCAAAACTGGTCTTGCTATTCGCAAGACTAAGTACCTGCAATTCAAGGATTATCTTTTCTCTTTTGTATATTTTTTTATCTTTTTATTGGCAGGAAAGAGAAATAGAAATAAAGTAAATATAATATATATATATTTATATATTATATATGTATAAAGGGGTAGGGGTGGAGGTGGAGATGGCACGTAGCACGGTGTCGAGTTGCTCGTCGTCTAGGAAGATGCAACCAATAGGACGAGGTGCTACATGGAATGTAGGATGGATGGGTGGAAGATGTGTGCAAAAAATGCTTTCTGTACGCGTTTATCGGGGAATATCAGCAACTGGTGTGGATATTCCCGTGATAAAATGTATGGTAAGTGATATGAAAATATATATATATCTGTAAATATATATCTAAATGTAAATATATATATGGTTATAAAGATATAGGTATATATGTGGTTATATGTGTATATATATATAAATGTGTATATATATAGATATGTAAATATATGTAAAGATATATATATATGTATATATGTATTTGTATGTATATATAACTATATAGATGTATATATATATATGTATATATATATATAGTAATATATGTATATAGATATATGTAGATAGATATGTATATATATATGTATATATAGTTATAGATATATATGTATATATGTATGTATATTTGTATATATATATATATATATATATATATATATATGTATAAGTATATGTGTATATATATGTTTATATATATATATGTATCTATACTTATACTTAGTTATATAGGTAATAATATATATATAGCTATATATATATATTTATATATTTATACATATATAAATATATGTATATATGTAAATATATACGTGTATATATCTATATATATAAGTATATAGATATTTATGTATGTATGTATACTAATACTTAGTTATATAAGTACTAATATATGTATAGATATATGTATATATATATATATGTATATCAATATATATATATAAATGTATATGTATAAATATATATAATTATATAGTAGTGCATAAGTGAGAGTGTGTGTGTGTGAGAGTGTGAGTATGTGTGTATGTGTCTGCAGAGAGAGTGAGAGAGTGCTGTGTGAGAGAGAGAGAGAGAGAGCACGCTTTTGCTGGAGTGAAGGAGGCGAGTTAAGCCGTCTGAAGCCTCCAAGCGTCGTCTGATGGCCATGTGCGCGCGTAGGCGCATAGGCGTGTGAAGAGGCATGTACACGTAGGAGGGAGCAGGCGTGGGAGGAACCGCAGTGCACTGCACTGCACGGTGAGGCGGGTGTGAAGAAGTGGGCGAAGATGTGGGCGCTGAAGCGGGCGGGCGAATGCAGACGCGAGAGCGGGAGCTGGAGTGGGTGCTGGGAAAGACGCGGGCGCGAGCGTGCGTGGACAGGCAGCAAACGGTTGTGGCGCACCGGGTGACCAGATAAGTGAGAAACTTTCCGGTCATCGCACTGTAGCCACAGTGTTCCGCTGAAACGCATGAACAGTGGCTACAGTGCACGCTCGGCTTGCGCGACCGCCTATGCCCCATTCCGTGAGTGTAGGCACCGCTGAGCGAGCTGGCACGTGTGCGGAAGGTCTATGCCGGCTGTTGGTGCATGCGAAGAGAGGCAAGGGCGACCTACAGGTGCGTGCGGAGGGAGGCGAGGGCGGCCTGCAGGCGTGCACTGAAGGCCTGTGCTGCTGCTGCAGCCTTCCTGTTGCTGCTGCGGAGCTTGAGCTTCAAAGCTTGAAGCTCTTGTGGCAACGGCGGGGTTGGCTTGAAACGATGAAACATAGAAGAGAACCACCACACCTACTGGCTCTTTGATGGGCTGGGTGGTGGTGGGACTCACAGTGGTGGTTGTGCACCACTGTGAGGTGCTCCTACCCGTAGAGTAGCTCCTTAGAAGGAGGAGAGGCTACGTATGGAGGGGAGAGGGGAGGAGATGGCCTGGAGAAGGAGCTGCTGTTGTGTATTTTCTTGTGTGGACCAGTCTTTGGCACAAGGAAGAAGGCTGGGCTCTTTTTAAAGAGGAAGAAGGCATGCACAGCCATGCCCTGGTTGTGCATTGTTGTGCATGGCTTGGCAGGGAGTGCCTTTGCAGAGCATGGCGTGAAGAGGAGTTGCCATGCTTTGTAGCCGTGGAGAAGAAATTCAAAATCAAATAAAAAATAAAGATCGAAATTTTGCGAGGCAGCACTTGAAGAATTTGTCAATTACAAGGCCATTTATTTCACTCTCGTCCCCTCTCAAATAAATGCATGCATGCGTGTATTTTTACAAATGCGACTATGGATACCTAATATGCACTGGTAATGCTAGGAAATAGCATACGATGGCACAATTGTTGGCATATTTTTGCTGTGCAATCATACCCCCATGCCTATCTTTTGCTAGTCCCTAGCAAAATATTTTTTTTCTTTTATTGTATTTAGAAATGATCTTAATCTGAAGATTTTCTCCTGAGGCGACATAGGTGTGTTTATTGTTGGATATTGTTAGAACCAATTACAGAGAAGACTACCAGTACTTTAAGTCTCACATTACATAGACCATCTCTCGACTAACCAGGACTCTTGATATTTAAACCTTAGTACAATTTCCAGGACCCAAGAGGCTTTTGCCATACTCGGGAGCTCAAGAGATTATGGCTTGTTCTTAGTGAAGGATCAAGATTGACCAGATGAACATTAAGACTCAAGCCCAGGGTTTCACGAAATTTTAAGATAGGTTGGTCCCAATTTCAGCTCATGTCTTTGAATTGACCCTTAAAAAGATGACGGAAAACTCAACTCCCATTTTCTGACATTTGTGGCTCGAACAAAACAGGGTATTTTCCCTAAAGAACTTTTTTGTAGGAAGATTTTACAGACATTTGTGAGATATACTAACTTTTTTTTTTCTTTTTTGAAACACGTGTCAGTATATCCCTTACAACATTATTTGGAGGAGCACACTTTTCTTTTTGGTAGGAGAGTTCCTTTTTGGTGGAAAGAGTCTCTCCTAAACACAAGACTAAAGCCTAGGATAAAAAGTCTACCTGTGCGCACAGGTAAGGACTCCACCTTCCCTAATGAACACTAGGGTTGGATCTTATGTTCACTTGGTCTTTCTTGATATGTGCACTGTGGACCAAGATTACTTAGGCTCTTGAGTAGAAGCAAACCAACGGATCCTGTACTGGTGTCTCAGGTACAAGAATACTTCCTCAGTTAGGAGAGATTCCGATCATCTTGTCAATGCTCAAGTGAATTAAGCCGAGCTTGAGTGAATCAAGCTTCTGTGGCCTGGAAAGTCTTCAAAACATTGGTTGAATATCCATAAACACTTATTGTATTTTTGTTTATTACCAAACACCATGTATATATATATATAGATAGATAAAAACTGCATGATACCATAAAATACCCAGATCCTATGGATGCCTATCCAACCCCCCATGCCAAACGATGCTATGTCCTCATATGCATGCAGGGTAGGGTAGAGGAAGGATGAAAGATCGGGTATGGAGAGCTGAGGTGCAAGGTATACGGCAGGGTGGTAGGGTGGGTGGATGGTGGGTGGTGAGGTGAAAAGTGAAGTGAGAGTGACAGTGAAGTGAAAAGTGATGGTGGATGGTGAGTGTTGTTGGGGTGCCTCCCAACGAGCGCTGAATTTAACGTCCCCAGCTGGACTTAGAATGAGGCAAAAAATTAGTTACCCTCTAGCAGGGCAACAGTTTCTCCAACGGGGGCAAGTTCATGAGTAAGATAGGGTTTCAAACGCTGCCTATTGATCGTAAATTTATGCCCAGATTTGGGATCTTCAATCTCAACAGCCCCGTTAGGAAATGGTCTCGAGACCAGGAAAGGACCAATCCATTTGGACATCAGTTTCCTAGGAAAGAATTTGAGCCGGGCATTGTAGTGCCAAAGTTGCTGAGATGGCTCAAATTCCTTCCACCGAATACGACTGTCATGAAAAGCCTTAGGGCATTGCTTGAAAGTTAAGGTAGAATCATAGGCTTCACGATGGAGCACTTCCAGCTCCTGGAGTTGGAGTTTCCTTTCTCGACCACACAGGTCTGGGTCTAGGTTACATTGGCGAACCGCCCCATAAGTGCGGTGCTCCAACTCCACGGGCAAATGACAAGGATTCCCGTAAACGATTCTATAAGGAGACATACCAAGGGGAGCCTTGAAGGTGGTCCGATATGCCCAAAGTGTGTCAATCAGCTTGTCAAACCAATCCTTACGGTCAGGCCGAACCATTTTCTGGAGAATTTGATTGATTTCCCGATTTGACACCTCTACCTAGCTGTTAGTCTGAGGATGATATGGGGATGCGATACGATGGTGGACTCCGTATTTCCTCAGAAGTGCCCGAAAGGAAGCATGGGTAAAGTGGCTTCCTCCATCCAAGATAATGGCTCGAGGGATCCCAAAGCGCGCAAACATGTGGTCGTTGACAAATCGAGTGGATATAACATGGTCAGCACGGCGAGTGGGAATAGCCTCGATCCATTTCGAAACATAATCAACAACCACGAGGATAAATTTGAAGTAGTTGGAAGGAGGAAGGGACCCATGAAATCAATTCCCCAAATGTCGAAGATTTCCACAGCTAGGATGGGTTGTAAGGGCATCATGTCATCGCATGACATTGACCCTAACGACTGGCACCTAGTGCAATGTTTGGCATACTTGTGTGCATCCTGGTGAAGGGAAGGCCAAAAGAAACCACACTGCAACACCTTGGCTGTAGTTTTCCTCCCAGAGAAATGGCCTCCGCAGGCCTGATCGTGGCAAAAGGATAACACACTGGGGAATTCGTTGTTAGGAATACAGTGATGGATGATTTGATCAACACCTATCCCAAAAAGAAGTGGATCATCCCAGAAATAATACTTTGCTTCTGCCATGAGATTCTCACGCTGGTTTTTATGCCAGCCACGTGGAAGGGATCCAGAAGCAAGGTAATTGGCAATGTCAGCATACCAAGGTCCACTTACCACATTGATTGCCAATAGGTGCTCATCAGGAAAAATCTCATTGATCGGCAGAGTAAGTCCAATATGGTTAGGGTCCAATCTGGAAAGATGATCAGCCACAACATTCTGGGCTCCAGCCTTATCGTGAATCTCAATGTCAAATTCTTGGAGCAGAAGGATTCAACGAATTAGTCTAGGCTTGGCATCCTACTTGTGCATGAGATGGCGAATGGCCGCGTGATTAGTGAAAACAATAACATGTGAGCCCAGATGGTAAGAGCAGAATTTCTCCAGCCCAAAGACGACCACCAGTAGTTCTTTCTCAGTGGTAGTATAATTACGCTGGGCCTCGTCCAACGTCTTACTAGCATAGTACACCATGAAGGGGTGTCTACCGCATCTTTGTCCCAGGATGGCTCCGACTGCAAGGTCGGAAGCATCACACATGAGTTCAAAGTCGAGGGACCAATCAGGTGGCTGGAGAACAGGGGCCTTGGTGACGACATTACGTAGCTGCGTGAATGCTCGTATGCAGTCGGGGCCCATATCGAAGGGTACGTCGGTCGATAGGAGATGAGTTAAAGGTTGAGAAATCTTAGATAAATCCTTGATGAATCTCCGATAGAAACCGACGTGTCCCAAGAAGGAGTGGATTTGTTTGACATAGCCAAGCACAGGTAAATTAGCAATTACATCGAGCTTAGCTCTGTCAACCTCGATACCCCTATCGGAGATAATATGCCCGAGAATAATTCCCTCGTGTACCATAAAATGACTTTTTTCCCAAGAAAGCACGAGGTTTACATGAATACATCTCCTAAGGATACGGGTCAGGATGGCAAGACAGTCATTGAAAGATGGTCCAAAGACCGAGAAGTCATCCATGAAGACCTCGAGAAAGTCACCCACCATGTCATGAAATATCGCCAGCATACATCTCTGGAATGTTGCTGGTGCAATACAAAGTCTGAACGGCATCCTTCTAAATGGAAAGGTGCAGAAGGGGCAGGTAAAAGTGGTTTTCTCTTGCTCCTGGGGGTCAATTGCCACCTGGTTATATCCTGAGAATCCATCCAGGAAACAGAAAAATTTATTTCCCGCTAACTGCTCCAAGATTTGTACAATGAAAGGTAGCAGAAAGTGATCTTTCTTAGTTGCAACATTGAGTTTCCTATAATCTGCACACACTCTCCAAGATGTAGGAGTGCGTGTAGGGATGGATTCACCCCTGTCATTGACACAGATGGTGAGTCCCGCCTTCTTGGGCACAACGTGAATCGGACTCACCCAGGGGCTATCGCTGATCGAGTAGATTATACCCGCATCCAGCCACTTAATAATTTCCTTCTTAACGACCTCCCGCATGTTAGGGTTGAGACGTCGCTGCATCCTCCTCCTTATATATACGGTGAGTGCAATAGGAGGGGCTAATGCTAGATAAGTCTGATAGAGACCATCCAATGGTTGCCTTGTGTTCCATAAGGACCTTGATTAGTTTGCACTCTTGCTCCCTGGTCAATTTTGAACTGATGATTACAGGGAGCATTTCATTTGGTCCCAGGAAAACATACTTAAGTGTACTAGGCAGCACTTTTAGCTCGGGAGTGGATGGTGAAAGATCTGGCATTTCTTAGGATGAGAGTGTCCCAGGCGGATCGGAGAACAAGTCCGGAGGAAGAAGTTGGCCCTCAGATTGGCCAAGAAGAGGGGCTTCTTGGATAGATGGATCCAAAAAGGGATAGCCCCAGTGAGTAGTATGTGGGCTCAAGGTCCCAGTGTGGAGTTGCAAATCCGCCTGATTTGGCGGGAAAGAAAGGGCAATCCGGTCTTCAAGTGTGTGGATCGATGATGAGCAGCCTGGATATGACTCAGACCACGAGGTATTGGAAGTGGAGAAAACCTTGTCATAAGTCTGGCCAGGAGAAACTATGGGACTAGGGAGGGATGGGGGAATGTCACAATATGTGTTGGTCAGGCAATTGTCAGTGTTTACAGGTAATTCGCAATAGTCAGAATAGGTCCCAATTAGTCCGATACATGCGTTGACGGCCATGTCCTCGTCAGACGTGTCATCCTCGATGCAATCGCAATCAAAGTTCTTGGTTGCCTTGATGATGTTAAGCTTGAGCTTTTCAGATCCAACAGCAATCTCAATATAGCCCAACTCGTAGTCGATATGGGCGTGGGTTGTGACCAAGAAAGGTCGACCAAGGATGATCGGACAATCAGAAAGTGAGCTAGGAACTTCCATATCTATAACAAGAAAGTCAACAAGAAAATAGAGACTGTTGACCCTAACCAGCATGTCTTCCACCACACCCTTTGGGATTTTGATAGAACGATCTGCCAACTATAACATGACAGGGGTGGGTTTCAGATATCCCAAGGAAAATTTTTCGAGCATGATGGTAGGCATGAGATTGATGGAAGATCCTAGATCAAGCAGGGCACGGTTAAAATTGCAGCCTTGGATGCTACAGGAAATAAGCGGTGTACCCGAATCTTTCTGTTTTGACGGTAGATTTGACAGTATAGCATAACTCACATGAGGCGAGAGAACCACCGGATTGTTAGTTTTCTTTGACTGTCGCCTAGGTGTTATGTAGTCCTTGAAAAGTCAGGCGACAGTAGGTATGTGGTCGATAGCCTCTAGCAAGGGTACCTTGATTTCAACATCCCTGAACAAATTACGCAGGTTATCAAAGGCCTGCGTATCCTTCTTCTTGCCTTTTGGCTCCCTCAGTAGAGCCTCAGGGAGTGGAACTGATTCCAGCACCAATTTGGGTGTATCGTCCGCTTGCGAATGCGGTGCCCATCCCGAATGAGAGGGTGATGAAGAAGACGGGCAAGGATCAGGTCGAGGTGGATTGACGGTTTGTTTACCACTCCTTGTAATGATCGCATTGGACAATGCAGGTCCAGTGGGATCATAAGGCAGAGGAGTGTTTGCAATAGGGACATAAGAGTGAGGTACTGCAGCAGGATTAGCCTAAAATCCTTGTGGAATGCTCGGAGCCTGCAGAATCTAGTGAAGCTGCCCCTGAGAAGGTCGTACCTGTGGTTGAGGACCACGGGGTACGAAATTTCACAGGTTGGGAACAGGTTGGGCGGGAAGAGTGCCCTGAGATCGAGTAGCCATGCGTAGTTGATAGATCTCAGCATTCTGCTACGCTAATTGGTGCTGAAGAGAGGTCATGTTCTCTTCATGGCACTTTGACATTTCCGTCATCATTCGCATCAATTTTTCAAGAGGACTTGATGCATGTTCTGTTTGCGGTACGCAAGGGCCTGATGGCGGATTCACCACAGGATTAGACTGAGCCCTTGGGATGACAGGTGTGGACAGTTGCATTGGTCCACCCGCGGGGTTTTGGCACTGGGGGTTGTTGGACCATGCGAAATTTGGATGATTTCGCCACCCTGGGTTATAAGTGGTAGAGAACGGGTTGTTCCCTAGGGCGCAAGCATCTTCTATGCCAGAAGACGCGTCCGCATGTAAATATGCGTCTGAGCACACGGAGGCATGGTCCTCCGTGTCAAAATACTGGCTCCAGAAGCTAAATCCACGTGACTTACCGAATCGCTCGGCGTAACACTCAGTAAGGAAGGTCTTACGAGGTTTCTTGGAATAAGCCTGGTGTTAGAAGAATTGGGTTTGTGACGAAGTGGTGAGGTGGGGCTGTTTGTCATAGAACGGGCAGGGTTGGCCAGAAGCTCGTCCAGCTTCTTATGCACGACGGAGACTTCATCCAATTTTTGTGCCATATGGCTGAGATCTGTGGATGAATGGGAGGGTCCTGTGTCAACTTCGTGGACATTACGGGCCAAGCTGGTACAATTAAAGGCGACAATGGAGGCATTTCTCGTTGAGTTTCCGCTCATATTTTCAAATAATTCAAATGCTCCATTCTCATCTTTATTCATGAAATTTCCTCCGCAGGAAGCGTTTGCAATCTACTTCAACGTCTCATTTAGCCCATAGTAGAAAATCTGGGCTATATGCCACTTAGGCAGACCATGGCGCGGACACTTCCTGAGGAGGTCATTATATCTCTCCCATGCCTCATGAAATTGTTTGCCATTTTGTTACATAAAGGAGCTGATAGCACAGTGAAGTGCATTGGTTCGCCCGATTGGGAAGAACTTCTTAAGAAATGTTGTTCGCATCTCTTCCCAAGAGTGGATGGTTCTCCCAAGGGTGCGTAACTACTGCGACGCTTTATCCCGCATTGAAAACAGGAACATTTTCATGAGGACTATAGGTAACTCGATATTTCTTGGTTTAACTGTTTCAGCTAATCGGGTTAGGTCTTCCAAGTGGAGGAAAAGATCTCCACTTGCAAGACCATGGAAGTGAAAATTTATCAGACCAATTATGTTAGGTTTCAGTTCAAAGTCGTCCCCGCCCATGGGGACCCGAATTTGTCCTATGGTCTCTGTAGCAGTGGGATTCTGATAGGAGCTAAGAGACCTAGGCTCCTCCCGTTCGGGAGGGTTTTGCATTTCCTCCAATGTTTCCCTTATGGCCTCAATTTGTTCATTATACATTTCCATTTGGGCTTGGAGGCAGGTTATGGGATCCAAGGCTCCACCACCTGGTGGGTTTTGAGGGCGGTTTCCTCCCTCGGGATTTGGGGGTGGGCGTGCAGCCATGATTGTGGAGGAGGAGGACGATTCGACTTCTTTTCTAAAATTATCAGGCAATTCACACAGTTCAGGGTTTTGTGACCTCCTCCCAAACATGTACTACCGCAAGAAGAATTGGGGAGATAAGAAGGGAACAGGAAATGAGAGAAATGATGCCGCAAAGGTACACTTGATGACAAATCAATACAATCAAATTCCTAACCTCTACAGTGTGCCCTTAGACCTAAAGATCTAAGTTACCTACTATAATGAACTACGGGACCGAATGAGAGCACCGCGGAACCACTGGTCCAGATTGAAAGGCCGTTTGCCCCAGTCTTTGACACCCGATAGCACGCGGGAACCCTCACCAACACGTAGGTGCTACACGCAGGTAGTTAGACATCCGATCCTTAATAAGGGTCAAGTTACTACCAATTTTATTTGGAGGCTTAGGATCAAGTGCTTCTGGAATGTGAAGGGCGTTATTTACAGGTAATGCCCAAGTGATTGATTTTTAGAGTGTGTAAACCAAGCATCCAATGGGGAAATCTCCCCGAATTGAAGTTTTAATTGGTGAATGGTTTTTAGAATTCGGCCTTAAGTAGTATGGATTTTAGGATTTCTCTGAGTTACCAATTCAACCAATCTCCGGGTTTTGAGAGAATACAAGTTTTCTTCTAAGCCCAACAAACCCTTCTTCAATGTCAGTTGGTTAATACATGCTAAAATGCAATGGGCTTCCCTAGATGGAGATTTCTATGTGTGGATGCACGAATCAGTTATAGATTAGTGTGAAAGGGAGCCAAAGCACTTCAAATCAAGTGCTCCCAATCACCAAAATGATTTCCACACACAAGGCTCAACCAAAAGATAAAGAAAATCAAATTGTTGGGGTTGAAGTATTTGGGATCGAATCTTAGGCACGTGAAAGGTCGTGGTGGGGTTGGAATCAACTCAATTCCAAGTCTCCCCACCAAAAAGGTGATCCCGAATTGTAGATAAATGAGGCAAAGAGGGATGGTAATCAATCTATTTATTTTTTCCTTAAAGAATACTTCACGGCGAAAGATTCAAGAATCAAGATTCTTGGATCTTCGCTATGCGAAGTTTGGCGGGTAATCCCAGGGCGGTGTGAGTGACGACAAATAAGTGATTTTTAATCCACTTGCCCTAAGAGATCCAAAGAAGTGTTTTTAGTTTTTTTTCTTTTATTAAGGTGACAAGTTGACCTAAGTTGCTAAGAAAGAAAGACCTACTTGTTCAGCAACGTGTGCAAAGTTCCATTGCGGTGCTGGCATCCTCACGCTCTCATTCGCACCTTGGATCTACTCACGTTTCCGAGTTCGCCTGCCTGCCTTCTCCTTGCAACAGGTTCACCTGCATAGCAACAAACAAAGACACCTGTGAAGAGAAGGGTGTGAGAAGAGAAAAATTAAATGAATGGAGTAAAAACTTACTTGAATGTACACTTCCCCGGCAACGATGCCAGAAAAGAGTGTGGTCGAGCTCGGATAGGTTGTGTTAATATGGTGATTTTATCGTTGAAATGAGTATAGTGGTTAACCTAAATCGAGCCTAACCATCTCTTTACAAAATTTTTTTTAACTGTCCTACTTGATTTTGTCTTGGTCACTTTTAGGCCCAGGGTCGAACTCAAGGAAGTGGGATTAGAAGTGAACAAGTTTCTACGCCTTTCCTACAACAAATCTCTTCTGTTCGTTTATTGTGTTTTTGGTGTTTTTCTATTTAAGATTTTTTTCTGATAATTTTTTTCCTTATGGTACACCTTCAAAATCAGGTTCTTGGCTTTGAGCCAAATTAGGCTTCCAAAACTGGTCTTGCTATTCGCAAGACTGAGTACCTGAAATTCAAGGATTATCTTTTCTCTTTTGTATAATTTTTTTATCTTTTTCTTGGCAGGAAAGAGAAACAGAAATAAGTTAAATATAATATATATATATGTATATATTATATATGTATAAAGGGGTGGGGGTGGAGATGGCATGTAGCACGGTGTCGAGTTGGTCATCGTCTAGGAAGACGCAACCAACAGCACGAGGTGCTGCGTGGAATGTAGGATGGATGGGTGGAAGATGTGTGCAAAAAATGCTTTCTGTACGCGTTTATCGGGGAATATCAGCAACTGGTGTGGATATTCCCGTGATAAAATGTATGGTAAGTGATATGAAAATATATATATATCTGTAAATATATATCTAAATGTAAATATATATATGGTTATAAAGATATAGGTATATATGTGGTTATATGTGTATATATATATAAATGTGTATATATATAGATATGTAAATATATGTAAAGATATATATATATGTATATATGTATTTGTATGTATATATAACTATATAGATGTATATATATATATGTATATATATATATAGTAACATATGTATATAGATATATGTAGATAGATATGTATATATATATGTATATATAGTTATAGATATATATGTATATATGTATGTATATTTGTATATATATATATATATATATATATATATGTATAAGTATATGTGTATATATATGTTTATATATATATATGTATCTATACTTATACTTAGTTATATAGGTAATAATATATATATAGCTATATATATATTTATATATTTATACGTATATAAATATATGTATATATGTAAATATATATGTCTATATATCTATAAATATAAGTATATTGATATTTATGTATGTATGTATACTAATACTTAGTTATATAAGTACTAATATATGTATAGATATATGTGTATATATATATATAAGTATATAAATATATATATATATAAATATATATGTATATATATATATATAAGTATATAGTAGTGTATAAGTGAGAGTGTGTGTGTGCGAGAGTGTGAGTGTGTGTGTATGTGTCTGCAGAGAGAGTGAGAGAGTGCTGTGATAGGGAAAGAGAGAGAAAGAGAGAGAGCGCTTCTGCTGGAGTGAAGGAGGCGAGTTAAGCCGTCTAAAGCCTCCAAGTGTCGTCTGATGGCCACATGCGTGCGCAGGCATGTAGGCACACGAAGAAGCGTGCGCACGTAGGAGGGAGAGGGCGTGGGAGGAACCGTAGTGCACTGCACTGCACTGTGAGGCGGGTGCGGGCGTGAAGAAGCGGGCGAAGACACGGGCGCTGAAGTGGCCAGGCGAACACAGACGCGAGAGTGGGTGCTGGAGCAGGCGCGGGGAAAGACGCAGGCACGGGCGTGCGTGGATGGGCAGCAGACGGTCGCGGTGCGTCGGGTGATTGGATAAGTGAGAAACTTTCCGAACACCGCACTGTAGCCACAGTGTTCTGTTGAACCACATGAACAATGGCTACAGTGCGTGCTCGGCTCGCGCGACCGCCTGTGCCCTGTTCCGTGCGTGCGAGCTCCGCTGAGCGAGCTGGCGCACGCGCGGAAGGTCTCCGCCGGCTGCTAGCCCGTGCAAAGAGAGGCGAGGGCGACCTACAGGCACGCGTGGAGGGAGGCGAGGGTGGCCTGCAGGTGCGCGCTGGAGGTGAGGGCGGCCTGCAGGCATGTGCTGGAGGCCTGCGTTGCTGCTGCCTCCTTGCTGCTGCTGTTACGGAGCTTGAGCTTCAAAGCTTGAAGCTCCTGTGGCAATGGCGTGGTTGGCTTGAAACGATGAAATAGGGAAGAGAACCACCACACCCACCGGCTCTTTGATGAGTTGGGCGGTGGTGGGACTCACAGTGGTGGTTGTGCACCACTGTGAGGTGCTCCTACCCGTAGAGTAGCACCTCAGAAGGTGGAGAGGTTGCATATGGAGGGGAGAGGGGAGGAGACGGCCTGGAGAAGGAGCTACTGTTGTGTTTTTTTTTATGTGGACCAAGCTCTGCTGCAAGGAAGAAGGCTGGGCTCTTTTTAAAGAGGAAGAAGACTTGCACAGCCAAGCCCTGGCTGTGCATGCTTGTGCTTGGATTGGCGGGGAGTGGCTGTGCAGAGCATGGCACGAAGAGGAGCTACCATGCTTTGCAGCCACGGAGAAGAAATTCAAAATCAAATAAAAAATAAAGATGGAAATTTTGCGAGGCAGCACTTCAAGAATTTGTCAATTACAAGGCCATTTATTTCACTCTCCTCCCCTCTCAAATAAATGCATGCATGTGTGTATTTTTACAAATGCTACTATGGATACCTAATATGCACTGGTAATGCTAGGAAATAGCACATGACGGCACAATTGATGGTGTATTTTTGCTGTGCAATCAGGGTGGGAAGGCTGAAATGAAAGAAACTATGTGACAAAGGGGAATCCCCTGTGAAAGCAGGATCTAGGTCTCCTCTTTGTGTCCTCTCTATGTGTGTAGGTATCACTCAAGGTCGACATCGTCATTCAGCTGCAACTGTCGTCTCATTAGATTCCTTGCATAGAAAAATATACAATAGTCAGAACGATGTGTACCTTAAAATGAATAAGAAATAAAATCAGGTAAACCTATTGCATTTTTTGCCTCCTTGGCAAGGGTGGCATTTGATTGGGAAGTTTTCGCTTGGAAAATGATGTTAGAAAAGTATAATTAGATGTGCCATCATAGTAAAATCGCGTGGTTGAAAAATCTCTAATAAAAAATATGTATCATTGAAAACAAACCACAGTGGATTAGGTCATGTCCACAGCGTGGAACAAGGCCAATAGACTCACATGTGTTTCCACTTGAGATCTTGGATCACGAAAAATATGTAGCAAGATTATTCTTACCTGAAAGGATATTGCATACACTCATTACCTAACAATGTAACATAAAAATATTTCAACAGTGCTATTGGGAACAACTCCTTCACCTTAATGTGTAATCCATCTATTCAATGTTTCACCAATATGAAAATTGTCTCATGCAATAAATGAGAGAGAGAGATCTAGAGAACCCAACATGAGAGAAGGTGAAAATCTTTGAAATCAACAAATACAAGGGCTTGAGAATCAAATCACCACACAACATAATATAATATTTTCAAAAATCCCACCTCTCAATGTATTATCTTTGCATTTAATCCCCCCTCTCCTATAGTAAAATAGGTGATTGGCTGGCATTATATGGTGGTCGACAGCGATGAGGGCTTCACAATGACAGTGTTGTGGCAGCGAGAAGTGACTCATGTGGTCCGGACGGTGAGGAGGGTCGGTAGCTTTGGGGCTATCGGTGGTACTGCAGTTGTGTGAGGCCTTATGGAGGAGGCGCTTGAAGGTCTTGTGGCACGTGGGGTTGCGATGGAGGTGGTTGGAGGTGGGCCAACTAGAGTTGGGGCCAATGGGAATCGATGATGAGGAGAGGTAGCCGGTAGGGTAGGTTCTCTATTGCAGCTGCTTGGAGTAGCTGCAGGTGGTGCAGGAAGCACACTGGCGCGAGGGTGGCTGTCGGCATTCGGGCTATGGCTGTGTGTGAGGGTGTGCACATGTGGCATGTGGTCATCAACACATATGGAAAGGTGCCAGTGCGGTGAAGATTTTTGGGTTTCTTCGGAACTGTTGGTGGGGATGAAGAAGAAGATGATACAAAGGGGGGTGCAATGGTGGCTAGTGCAATCAGTGATGTAGGAAATGGGTTTGGTGAGCACTGTGTGTCAAAGAGGATGACGGTCCTAGATTGTGCAATCAGTGTTCTTTGGCCCTCTTCATCCAGTTGTTGGAACATATCCAGCATGGCTTGTTTCCTCTCAATCAATTCTTGGTTCTAGCTATATAACTCCAACTGAAGGCTATCTAGAAATGATTGGGTGTCATTAGGTTTCCTTTGGATTTCCTCCATAATGTACTTATCCTTTAAATTATGGTTAGGGGGGTATGGGTGAGGATGTGCAATAGGATTCATACTAGAGTTTAAGTTCTTGGGTGGGTCCTTTATTCTATCATTTTTAGGGTCCAATTCCTCTAACGGCACCATTTTCTGTTTAGTCCTACTCTAGAATAATTGAGGATTAAGTCCTCCCGGTTGGATTCTTTGTCAAGGATCCAAAGCAAGGGTTGATCATACTTGGTTTGCCTAGGTTTATAATCATGATCATTTGATTTCCATTTTTCTAAATTCCCTTCTAATCCATAGGTCAAGTAGGAGAAATCCTTAAATTCAGATGACCTATCTTGGTTATTATCCTGGTGATGTAAACACATTTACACTACTTAAAATGTCTATTTATGCATGTTCTTAAGCATAGGATTGCATTTCATGATATAAATATTGCATTACATGCATCATCTTGCATTTAGAGTAGTTTGAATAAAATGGAGGTTAATTATCTCCTTTTATGTGCTTGGACAGGGCAAATATTTTATCGGGGCCTCGGATCAAAGATCCAACCGTATGAATATGATCAGGGCGACGATTGGAGTTCAACGACTCCAAGATCGCCCTAATCAGGCATCCGTAGCATCAGATAGAGACCGGGGAACCCTAGAAGATCAAGGGCCAGGATGGTGTAAATCCGCACTTCAGATGGAAAATCCGACCACATGGATGAATTCGGATCGACGATCGCAGCCCAACGACACAAAAATCGAGTCAATCTGACATCCGTGGCACCATCTACAACTTCCAGAAGATGGACGGCTAAGATGGCGCCACGTGGCGCCATCTCAGCCGCCCAATCAGCCGCATGCGTCTGGTGAAGACCGCACACCGTCTCCTCTCCGCCGTTGGATCTCGATCCAACGGCTGCGGTCGCTCGCGTTTAAAAACGTCCGCGCGACCATTTCGCCCGCGTAGCGCAGCGCGACGCAGCTGCGGGCGAAGCGGAGGTCGCGGGTTCGAGCCGCGGTGAGGGGGTGGAAGGCGCGGGCGAGCGGGCGTGCACGAGCGTCAGATGAAGATCCAACGGCTGCGCGCGCTCAATCAGGACGACGCGCGATTACACGTCGGGCGTAACGCGCGATCGCACGCGGGCGGGCGCGCTACGCATCGGGCGTGGACGCGATCTAAGCCGTCCGATTTCGCGATCGGACGGCTGAAAATCAAGCGACGTGCATATGCGTTACGCGCGCGGCCAGCCGAGCGGGCGCGCATGGGCGTGGCGGCGACGACGACGGCGGGGCTTTAGCGACGGTTTTATCCGTCACTAAAGACCCCTTATTTATTATTTTGAAGATGTAATGTCCATTTTGCCCCCACTCCTTGCAACTATAAAAGGAGACCCCCTCCATACAAAATTTTGATCCCTTCCTTCTCCTCTCTACCTCTCCAAAGCTCAAGAGAAGCTTGTCCCACACCCGGGATGCTTCTCGCGAGATAAAGTCCAAATTTTCGTCCCCCTTCGGAAGTGGATCCCGCGACGACGACGGCGTGCTGCTTCGTTCCCGTTCTTCTGCTTCGTCCTCCTTCGTCCCGCTTCGTTCTCCTTCGTCCAGGCGTCGTCCCATCCGGCTCGTCCTCCAAGCGACCGTCGAGGAGGATTCTCTCTCCCTATTCTTTTTACTGCTTTCTAGTATAGATTTACTGCTTTCTAGAGTAGTCTATTCGTCCTCCGAGCGATCGTCGAGGAGGACATTTCTCCCTCCATTCTTTTAATGCTTTCTAGAGTAATTGTTTTATGTTTTCTAGTTGTAACGAAAGAACTCTTTTATGATAAATTCCTTGTCTATTCTACATCTCATTTTGATTTCCATGTACAGTATTCTTTCTCTCTCTCTTACTCCCTCTCTCTCTTTTATTTGTTGTAGATACCTAGATAGTTTAAATTGAATTTCTTCGTGACAAAATAAAAAGAAACGCGAAGTTTTTAAATCAAATGTTCGCCTCCCTGTGTTCGACCCGGAATTTTGATTTCGGTATAAATTTTATTTGTTGAACACGAATCCTTCGCTTTCGAACTACAACGACGGGTTTTCCAAAACCAAACACGTTAGCGTAGGTTCGTAAATAAGTTCAACATTTTGGCGCCGTTGCCGGGGAGGCAACGCTCTTTGATTTCTCTTCGCGTTTTGTAACTTACAAATCATTTACCTCACTTTTCTCCTTTCTTATTGTAATTGCAGGTACTCTTTCGAGACAGGCAAAAGCGGTAGATCGGAGTAAAGTGCTGTGGAAGGTTTTGTAAGTTATCCCCCACCTCCCACCCATTAGATTTTATTTCATCACATAATAATTCAAACATCAATCAACCTAGGTGTTCTTATAAACTCTAAGGTTAGATTTTTGTTGTTTGACATCCATACTCACTCCAACCCCCACATTAAAAAATAAATAAAAAAATAAAAAAATCTCACAGAGGTACACAACCTCATCTGATTTTCTAACTCAACCGGTAAACCAATCTTAGGAGCCGGTACACACATCCAAACACATAATCGAGTAGAAATCAGATTGGGTAATCATTTGTGTGCCTAATTAGGTGGTGCATCAGGCTAGTTGTTTGAGTTGTTTGGGCCGTACCACTTCAAATAAAATCAACTCATCAAGTAGCTGCCAATTAGGTTCAACTCTTAAGGATCTACCAGGCACTCCACATTCTTTTTAAACTTTAAAGGAAAATATCTTCACTGTGCTTGCAAAACCTGGTGTGCCAATGAAACTTGATTGAAAACACCTAAAGTTGAATCCTAAAAGCTACTAAGCAAGATTTGAACCTTAAAATTCACCACATCAAAAATAATCTTGCTTGAAAACCACTGGTTGTGCACGCACACACAAAGCAATCAATCATTAAGGGCACAACCCATTTAAAGGGCCCATCACATTCCAAAGCACATTCAAACCTAGCCCTAAATAAAACAGAGTAGATGTTGGCCTTAAGGATTGGACTCGCTCTTCAGAACTCAGAACGAGATTATTTTCGATTAGTCTGTTTCTACTGTTCAATCTGATGTCTAGCTAGGGGAGCAGAGTCAAACGATTGCGGCTGGGGGGTACACTAGGAACCGGAGGCGCAAGCCGAAGGAAGAACCTTCTCCCCAGTCCCTCCTTCTAACTGGTTGGATTGAACAGACAGAAGTAGATCAAATCGTTCCTTTATCTCAAGACGGGTTTTGGGAGTCTGTAGGTCTGTAGGCTAACCCATTTAAGGACAGGTTTGATTGTTTGTATTGCAGGGTACCTTTCTTCCTCCCGTGTCTCATGAATCCTTCCACATATTTCACGCATTCCCGCTCTTTCCCTCCTGTTGTAAATTATCCTCAACATGACGATTATCCCAACTCGTATTGTAATCGACCATCAGTTAGTTGGGATAATTCGGATTGGGGATACAATTCCGGACCCCCGTGTTTAGGGTCTAACCCTGAACACTTTGATTCTCAATTCTATCCTTCTCAGAGTTGCATCGATTATAGATCGTCCTCCTTTCATGAACAACCTAATGCGATCTACAATCAAGAAGGATACACTGATCCTTACCCATCCTCTGATTTCACTGCCTTTAGGTCATCTCCATCTTTTGAACAATCTGAAATGACCTATTATCAGGATGGGTATAACGAATCTCAATTCGTTAATTCCTCTACATTGATGTCAAACCCGCCCAACCCTGAACCAACTCATTTGGTTCAGGTTAATCAGGTTCAAGATAAGGTTCTGGCTAACTTGAGGAATATCATTCAATCTTTAGAAGTTCAGCCAATACCTTGCATTGAGAGATTGGAGCCCCTGATTGAAATAATTGATGATTTAAATAAGTCTTTGTTGGATTGGCTCCAGGATGTTAAGGATAAGAACCCGGGTGAGTTTCTACTTGGGAAATTAGCGAAATTGAGGATGAGATTCGTGGTTGCTTTGATTCAATCTTGGAATAATTCCCAGGATGAACTCTCTTCAGGAAAGCCAATGACAGAACCCGCTCAGGCACCTGTTGGGGGGGACACGTGTTACGAAGCTGACCAGATTGAATTAAAGCAACCAATTAAGGATGATCTGATTTCTTCACCTGAGATCCCTGAGCCGGGTTACGAGAAAACGTATGTCTCCTGGGAACACAAAGTGACAACTGATTTTGGGACATACATTGATACGGATCCTGATTTCTTTGATGGTGAAGATTCAAGTTGCGAAGTCTCACACGAGTTTTCAAATCACGATTTTTGTGAGACGATTGGGCCTGAGGAATCTGATAGATCATTTGATAGCCCAATAACTGAGGAAACTGATCTTATTAGGGCACACGATACAGATCCAGAATCGCATTTTCTGGAGGAATCAATTCAATGCCCTGATTATCAGTTACACCCTGTTGAGCTTATTGATGATTTTAATTCTGAGATAATTATACCCAAGTCAATTTTGATTCTGCCACATCATTTACACTTGGAGATTCCAGACGGGGTGATGAATATACAAGATGTCTTGGAATTTGATACACTTAATGAGGAGGATAGGAGCGGGGAAGTTCTAATTTGGGAAGTTAATTTTGGAGGAAATGGAAGATTGAGTCGAGGGGTTCCTTTTAAGCTGAAACCATCAAATCAGAACCCTTACGACATTTGTTTTGAGGATGTCAAACTCAAGCACACATTTAACGATTATCCTTTTGAGCTTCAATTCTCTGTAACCCGACATTTTGGCCTTGGGTTGCATCCTCAAAAATCGCAGGCCCGACCCCGCTTGCATTCTGATTTTAGGTTTTGGGTAATTTTTATCCAGAACCTAAGATATTCTCGATTATGGGGTGTGGGTCTGCACCACAATTTGGTCCACATCTGTGGACCTCTGCTGACAGCTCAGAGGATTCTTCTGTTCATTCTAATTCTGACCTGCACATGTGAATTCTTCATTTCTTTTCTTTGTATAGTGTGCCTAGCTGAAGGCACTAAACTCAGCACATATACAGTTCTTTTTCATTTTCATCTCGGAGCGGACCCGATATCCACGCAATTCAGGTGCTTTCTACGCTTTTCCACTCTGTTTTATGTCTTTTTAATACAATGAGGACATTGCATTAGATATGCATGGGGGGATAGATATTTATCTTTGAATTCATTCGTCAGCTCCGTAGATTTGTTTTATTTTATATATAAAAAAAAAATCAAAATTAGGAAAGAGAATTTGGGTTTAAGAAAATTTTCGATCTTAAGAAATACTATATTATGGTTTGAACACAAAGACCCTTCAGGTCTTTGGACTTAATCAGCCTATGTATCCACTAAAATGTGGATTTGTTTTTCGAGTTCTCGCCAACCTGAATTTTATTATAATTGGAATAAATAAGTTTGGGTGATAAGTACACGACTTGTCAACCCACCCTCTGATTTAAGGGAATTTTGAGTTTTAAGCATCTACACACTTTCTTTGCACTGACTCGTTGTTTGGCGATTTTAACGGAAATTGGGTAGCTAATGAACCTTCTAGGGTGATATGGCTGGCAAGTTATCGTGGGTAACAGCCCATAGGTAGGTTGTCCAGAGCCCAGTCACTGGACCTTTCTCTTTTTGCTGCCTTTAGGTAAATCTTAGACCAGGGAAGCCACCTACTTAAAAAAAAAAAAAAATCAAAAAGGAGAAAAGAACAAAAAGAAATAAGCCACACTTCGCTGCACGAGTATGGCTGGCAAGTTGTCAGTGGTAACAGCTTATCGACCGGTTGTCCAGAACCCAGCTCAGAAAATGCACTAAAAATTCCCAAAACACTTAGGAAGAAGCGGAGAAGTAGAATAAACCGGGGAGATATACACTGGATTCACCCTTGTGTTGACCCCGTTAAAAAAAATAATAATAAAAGTAGGGAGAAAGCTACCGGTTGTAAAGATACACCTTTAGGCAGAATTCTTTTTGAGGTCACCTAAAGGCGTAGAAATCCGAAGTCCGTTCTAATTGCCGGTCAACGAGTCTATCACAATCACAATAAGATGCTTAAAACTTAGGGTTCTCATCAAATCTTGGGTGAGTTGAATGGTCGTAGAAAGCCACTCTTAAACCCTAAAATTTGAAAATCCAAAAAAAAAAAAAAAAAGAGAGTAAAAACAGAAAAAGAAATTTTTCTTTGAATAAGGCGAGGCTTGAGGCGGTCTGCATTTTGGCTGATACCCGGGCACTGTTGTGTCTTTGAAAGTTCAGTTCTTAAGTAGACAATTTCTTAATGATTGAAAATAACTCAGGTCCAAATAATCTAACCTAATTCTTTTATAAATAGCATATAGTTTTTGCTAGGGACTAGCAAAAGATAGGCATGGGGGTATGATGTAAACACATTTACACTACTTAAAATGTCTATTTATGCATGTTCTTAAGCATAGGATTGCATTTCATGATATAAATATTGCATTACATGCATCATCTTGCATTTAGAGTAGTTTGAATAAAATGGAGGTTAATTGTCTCCTTTTATGTGCTTGGACAGGGCAAATATTTTATTGGGGCCTCGGATCAAAGATCCAACCGTATGGATATGATCAGGGCGACGATTGGAGTTCAACGACTCCAAGATCGCCCTAATCAGGCATCCGTAGCATCAGATAGAGACCGGGGAACCCTAGATGATCAAGGGCCAGGATGGTGTAAATCCGCACTTCAGATGGAAAATCCGACCACACGGATGAATTCGGATCGACGATCGCAGCCCAACGACACAAAAATCGAGTCAATCCGACATCCGTGGCACCATCTACAACTTCCAGAAGATGGACGGCTAAGATGGCGCCACGTGGCGCCATCTCAGCCGCCCAATCGGCCGCATGCGTCTGGTGAAGACCGCACACCGTCTCCTCTCCGCCGTTGGATCTCGATCCAACGGCTGCGGTCGCTCGCGTTTAAAAACGTCCGCGCGACCATTTCGCCCGCGTAGCGCAGCGGCGACGCAGCTGCGGGCGAAGCGGAGGTCGCGGTTCGAGCCGCGGTGAGGGGGTGGAAGGCGCGGGCGAGCGGGCGTGCACGAGCGTCAGATGAAGATCCAACGGCTGCGCGCGCTCAATCAGGACGACGCGCGATTGCACGCCGGGCGTAACGCGCGATCGCACGCGGGCGGGCGCGCTACGCAGCGGGCGCGGACGCGATCTAAGCCGTCCGATCTCGCGATCGGACGGCTGAAAATCAAGCGACGTGCGTATGCGTTACGCGCACGGCCAGCCGAGCGGGCGCGCGTGGGCGTGGCGGCGACGGCGACGGCGGGGCTTTAGCGACGGTTTTATTCGTCACTAAAGACCCCTTATTTATTATTTTGAAGATGTAATGTCCATTTTGCCCCCACTCCTTGCAACTATAAAAGGAGACCCCCTCCATACGAAATTTTGATCCCTTCCTTCTCCTCTCTACCTCTCCAAAGCTCAAGAGAAGCTTGTCCCACACCCGGGATGCTTCTCGCGAGATAAAGTCCAAATTTTCGTCCCCCTTCGGAAGTGGATCCCGCGACGACGACGGCGTGCTGCTTCGTTCCCATTCTTCTGCTTCGTCCTCCTTCGTCCCGCTTCGTTCTCCTTCGTCCAGGCGTCGTCCCGTCCGGCTCGTCCTCCAAGCGACCGTCGAGGAGGATTCTCTCTCCCTATTCTTTTTACTGCTTTCTAGTATAGATTTACTGCTTTCTAGAGTAGTCTATTCGTCCTCCGAGCGATCGTCGAGGAGGACATTTCTCCCTCCATTCTTTTAATGCTTTCTAGAGTAATTGTTTTATGTTTTCTAGTTGTAACGAAAGAACTCTTTTATGATAAATTCCTTGTCTATTCTACATCTCATTTTGATTTCCATATACAGTATTCTTTCTCTCTCTCTTACTCCCTCTCTCTCTTTTATTTGTTGTAGATACTTAGATAGTTTAAATTGAATTTCTTCGTGACAAAATAAAAAGAAACGCGAAGTTTTTAAATCAAACGTTCGCCTCCCTGTGTTCGACCCGGAATTTTGATTTCGGTATAAATTTTATTTGTTGAACACGAATCCTTCGCTTTCGAACTACAACGACGGGTTTTCCAAAACCAAACACGTTAGCGTAGGTTCGTAAATAAGTTCAACACCTGGGAAGGGTAGGGGTCTTGGTGTTTTCCTAGAGCATAGGTCATACAAGATTAGTTAGTGGGTGGGTTGGACCTAAAAGAGGAGTCATCATAAGGAGAATCATCATCAAGATTAGGATCCCCAGGGTTTGGATCGTAGCCCTGAGTGGATGGGTTGGGTGTATCCCAATAGTAGGTTGGTGTAGGTTGGGTAAAATTGGGATAGTTGAGATAAGAGTGATATTCTGGGTATTCAGGTCCTGGGTTATATCCCCAACTAGGTGGCTGGTTATCCCATTTAAATTGTGGATACAGTCCACTTGTGCTAGAATACAAATCGTGTTGGGGATAGTTTAGATAGGATGGATAGGCATTGAAATCCATGGTTTGGAAGAACTGGAGGATGAGGGAAGAATAGACGAGAGAATTGTGTGTGTACAACCAAGCAAACAAACTAGGGCATATAGTGTAGACCTAGGTGATCTAAAAGCCTTAGAGAGAATGATCAAATCTATAAGCACTTAAACCCTTCCTCCAAAGATTAATCCGACCAGGTTATTTATGAGGGGATTGAGGGGAAGGTTCTACCTTTGGTTCGCACCACTAGTTCCTTGATACCCCCAAACCATGGTTGTTTGATGATTCCCCGTAGCCTAGACACCAGATTCCATGCTTGGAATTAAGGCCAAGTTCTTAAACCTAATCACACTCATAAGACTTAAGTGACTCCTACCTAAGGCACGTCTGCTATGTTTTGATTTAGGGCTAGGATCTAGAAGTGCTTGGGAATGTGAGGGGGCATTGTTTTGGGCTTGCCCCTCTTAATGTTCAATTTCAAAGTGTATAATGTGGTGCACAAGAAAGGGATTTGCAAACAAGGTTTAATATGAGTCTTTTAAAGTTCAACGTTGTTTTGTTAGTTTTTAGGGTTCTAATTCTTAGGTTGATTCAATCAAGTTTTGCTTGAACAGAGATGAGGTTATGCAAACATTGGTGTTTTGCTCTTTTTCCTTTAAGAGTATGCATCTCTAAGAAATAGAAGCCCTAAGAATTTTCACCCCTATAGTTTATGTAATTCTATTGGGTGAATTGATTTTCACTTTGAAGAGTGGTGTGGCCCAATGCAAGACATGGTTGGCTTTAGAAACACCACTTAAAGAGTGGAACCCTCCAAAAGATTTTCCCAAGGATATAAGAGCGTATTTTTTTTTGTTTGGGTGATGGATTTCAGATGTGGGTCAAGTAATCATTCACCATGCCAATTTTTTTTTCTTTTGGATCCTTTTTTAAAGCAAGCAAACAATCAAACTAGCCTAAGATTTATGCATGAGCCTGAATGTAATTTTTTCCTTCTTTCTAGATAAAGGATGATGCAACTATGATAGATAGGGTGGTACTCACCAAAATCTTCACCGCACTTTACTATTAATCTACTATCTTGGGATGCACTTCTCTTGTCATCAATGCATCCAATTCTTGCAACCGATAAGTAGAAAGAGAGAAATGTAAGTCAGAAAAGGAAAATACCACTAATGCATGTATGGAAGTGACTAGAAGATCCATTGCCTCCCTGGCAACTGTGCCAAAAACTGACATCGAAAAATGCGTAAAGATAATATGTTTGTTGTACCACGCACTTATGACATCAATTTTAATAAGAAGATCGAACAATGAGTACGAGTGTCGAACACAGAGAGGCAGAAATCAAACCTATTAGACACTTATTTTATTGTCAGAAGGTGATTGCGCTTGCATGCATGAAAGAGAAGAGAGAGTGTGTGTGGTAGGGTTAGAGATTCATGATAATAGTATGGTGATTGCTAACTATGCGTGAAAAAAGAAGACATGATGAAGTCACTTAATGGAAAGCATAAGATGATGTAAATAGAACCTAGCTTGTAATGTGAAAAAGACATCAATTAGCATATCAAAATCTACTTTGTTGAATATTGAAAATTGTCTTATAATTGTATTAAGTAAAACTAGAAGAATGATTAAAGAAGCATAAACACAAGCTAGAAAAAACTGTATGCTAAATGCAAGAAGAGGAAGGGGTGTCGAGGCAGCCACGACGGTTGAGGGATGATCGGGTCGATCTTTCGCTTTTAAGTCGTTTGTAGTTTAATGTGGTGGAAAAATCGACTAATCAATTTTTAATAAGAAATAACCACTCGCAGAGGAGCGGGTCGTTTCCACAGGGAGGCAATAACGTATTAAAATTCGCGCCACTTAAAAATGTTTGTTCGGAGTCAATTTGGACAAGAACCAAGCCAAGATTGCCTTTAGATTAAGGTTTAAGCAAGAAATAATGCTGAAATGGCAATTATGATAAACTACAGGATATTTTCCGCAATGCAGACTGAATAGAATATGAATAAAATCTGGCAATGGCAGAAAATGTAAATTTTAATCAATGCTTTACTGTAGCAAAACAGGGGAATTTTTCCCCGTTGTCTTGCGCGACGAGGAGCCGATGGCTGGGCGCGGGAAGCTCGGCGGAGGTCCCTTGGATCAAGGACTTCAAATCGGTGGTGACGGCGAGTCGCGCGGCGGCCGGAGGTGGCCGGACGAGCTCCGGCGGAGATGCTGCAGGCGGTTGTGCGTGGGCGCGCGGAAGGTCTGCGGAAGGCGCTGGCGCGCGGAGGCGTGGCTGCGGTGGTCTGCAGGCGGGCGCTGGCGCGCGGAGGCGTGGCTGCGGGTGTAGCTGCAGAGGTCGGTTGCTGGCGGTTCTGCAGGTGGCTGTGCGTGGGCGCGCGGAGGGTCTGCGGAAGGCGCTGGTGCGCGGAGGCGTGGCTGCGGGTGTCTGCAGGCGGGCGCTGGCGTGTGCGGTGGAAGCTGCAGAGGGGGCGCTTGCGCGGTGGTTTGCAGATGGCTGTGCGGTGGAAGCTGCAGAGGGGCTGCGGAGGGCGCTGGCGCGCGGAGGCGTGGCGGTGGTAGCTGCAGAGGGGGCGCTTGCGTGGTGGTCTGCAGGCGGTTGGCGTGTGCGGTGGAAGCTGCAGAGGCTGTTGGAGGATGCTGCAGGCTGGTCTGCAGGCGTTGGAGGAGAGCGCGGGCTGATCTGCAGGCGTGCGTAGGTCAGCAGCCGGTGAGCGGTGGAGGGCGCAGGCGGTTTGGTGGCCGGTTGGAGACTGCAGGCTGAGGAAGTGGAGGTGAGCGGGTAACTTCAGACGTCTGGGAAATTTCCCAGACGTCTTAAGTTACTGAGAGGGTGGCTGATCAATAGCTTGCGTGGTGGTCTGCGACGACGGCGAGGAAGATGCGCGCTGATGTGCTCACGGTAATGCGGGCGAGCTCCGGATGGCGGTGTGGCCTGTCACACCACACGCCCACGGTGGTGGAGACTCGCCGCCACGGTGGAGGCCGGCAGTGTGGATGGAAGAGAGAGGATCTCTCTGCACAGTGGTGAGTCGGTGGCGGAGGCCTGCTGCAGCCGGCAGCTTCCGTGCTCCTTTTATAGTGTCTTGAACAATTTTGAAATCAGCCGCCGACCAGATCCACCACATCCGCTCCCCCTTGAATGGCTTCATCACTGCAGCAGCCGGGCGTTGGAGCGGCAGCCAGCCGTTCTGAAAGAAGACGAATAAAGCAAATATTATTAAAATATTAGGGTTATTTATGTATAGACCCTCAACTTCTATGTTAATAAAAACAATATACCTAATTGGTTATCTAATTAGATGAATGCTATTCTAAGCTAATTCTAAATGCACTTAAGATATGAATGCAATGTATGGATTATGTAATTAGATTAAAACTATGAATTAATCTATTTACATCCTAATTTATACTAAATAAATGTTAGAATTAACCTAATGTGTAGGCACTTAAGTACTTAAATAACCCACAACTATGGGCTAATCAAATACCCCCATGCCTAGTTTTTGCTAGTCCCTAGCAAAATTAAGCGAAACCTAGCACTCTAAGTAGACTAGTCAACTCACTTAGTCTTCCTTCAGAAGCATATTAAGTTCTGGTTCTAAACCCAAGGTTCCTAAGTAGTTGCTAAGTTACAGACTAGGTCGGCTAAAGACGAGTTGCCAGCACAAGTTTCCCTGATTTCTGACTCTACCCTAAAGTTTATTGATCCCTGAGATTAAAGCATCCGTGCTTGTGCATTGGTCCGAGTTATTTGAGTTAAAGGAATTTTTTTTTTTTTTATTTTTTATTTTTTATTTTTTTTGTTTGATTCTTCTAAGTCTAACCTCAGATCAGCTATCAACACAGCCTGTGTCGGATTCATTGTCCCCATTACCATACCTCGAAGGGTGCCTGGCTTTCGATGCTTCGAGATAGCACCGCCCATAACGACCCCAAGAACTCCTGGCAATCGACACTTCGAGATAGTATCGCCCATGGATTTCTTAAGCGAATTCAGGCCTATGGCAATCGGCACTTCGAGATAGGGCCGCCCATGGTACCTGAACCGCGCAATGCGCTTACATGTCCCCAGTAGGATGGATATCCTAAGAGACAAGCGCCGAGGAGGTAATATGTTACCATCGCATCCTCAAGGTGAGTATATACTCGACCTCTCCTGCGGCGGGAACTCTTCCAATCAAAATATGTTTTCAAGCCTTTCTTAAGTCAAAACTAAGAGAACCAAATCTCTTTTCAGAAATTAAGTTAATTACCAGACCAAGTGTGAACAATTTGGATGCTTGGGTTACAAGGACCTGTAAACCAAAAGGTAGAATAAGACTCCAGGTACTACCCCACCTTTTAACTCAAACCCTAGCTTCCCTTCCTCAACCTCTTGAAGAATGGTCCGCAACTTCACTCCTACTTAAGTTTTTAAGTCCACAAAGGACCCTAAAGATCTAAAGCTAGTAGCTTATTTAGCTTCTAAAGTTTGACCCTAGAATTAACTTAGTCTACCCTAGAGTTCTGATTTGCTTAAGACGGCAAGATCTAGCCAGTTAGGCTCAAAACCTCTTTTTTTTTTTTTTTTTTTTTTTTTTTTTTTTTTTTTTATAAATGCATGCTATAAACAAAATGCCTCAGGTCCTCTCCCCCATGCCTGGTTCAAACAATGTCCTCATTGAAAATCAAAAATAGCTAAAGGAAGATATTACCTGAGGCGGAGAATGGTAGGAGCTAAGGCTCCTCAAGAGTGACTTCGTCAACAAGATGGCCATCTAAAGTTATGTACGGTTTTAACCGTTGACCGTTGACGATAAAGGGAGTTGCTGAAGAGGAAGGATTTTTGATCTCCACAGCTCCATGGGGGAATACTTTGGTGATTATGTAAGGCCCATCCCAACGAGATTTTAATTTCCCAGGAAAAAGCTTAAGTCTGGAATTGAAAAGCCAGACTTGTTGGTTGGGTTCAAAGGTCTTTCGAAGAATAAACTTGTCATGCAAGACCTTAGTTCTTTCTTTATAAGCTTGAGAGGTGTCATAAGCATCATTCCTCAGCTCCTCAAGCTCACTTAATTCTAGAAATCGTGCCTTACCTGCCTTCTCTAAATCCATGTTAACACTTCGAATAGCCCAAAGTGCTTTATGTTCCAACTCAACAGGTAAATGGCACGCTTTTCCATACACAATCCGAAAGGGAGAAGTACCCAAAGGGGTCTTATAGGCCGTTCGATAAGCCCACAAAGCATCATCGAGCTTTTGGGACCAATCTTTCCTATCAGGTCTAACGGTCTTTTCCAAAATATTTTTTATCTCCCTATTTGATACTTCAACCTGACCACTTGTCTGAGGGTGGTAAGGGGTAGCAACCTTGTGAGTCACTCCCAAACTCTTAATTAACCGATTGAAGTGGTGGTTTCGGAAATGAGGTCCCCCATCACTTATAATAGTCTTGGGGCAGCCGAAACGGGATATGATATTGGCCTTCACAAATTTCAAAACCACAGAGTGGTCATTTGTGCGCGTCGGAATGGCCTCTATCCATTTAGAGACATAATCAACTGCCACCAAGATATATTCAAAACCATGGGACGACGGGAAGGGGCCCATAAAGTCAATTCCCCACACATCAAAAATTTCAACAGATTGAATATGATGTTGAGGCATTTCATTCTTCTTCCCAATCGTTCCAGTCCGTTGACATCTAATACAGGCCTTAACAAAATTATGAGAATCCTTAAATAAGGAAGGCCACCAAAAACCAGACTGGAGAACCTTAAAAGCAGTTTTCTTAGCACCAAAGTGTCCTCCACAATGAAGTGCATGGCAAAATGTCAGCACACTTTGTTGTTCCTCTTCAGGCACACAACGTCTCAAAACTTGGTCTTGTCTAATTCTAAATAATTCTGGCTCTTCCCAATGAAAATATCTTGCTTGAGAAATGAATCTCTTTCTTTTCTGCTTATCCCAAGAGCCAGGAGTTTGTCCAGTGACCAAGTAATTTACAATGTCTGCATACCAAGGTAAAGTTGGTGTTACCGCCATCAGAGTTTCATCGGGGAATGTCTCGCGAATGTCTTCAGAAATAGAGCCGTTAAGAGGAAGACGAGACAGGTGGTCAGCCACAACATTTTCTACTCCTTTCTTTTCACGTATTTCCAAGTCAAATTCTTGAAGGAGTAAGATCCACCTAATTAGACGTGGCTTAGAATCTTTCTTAGCAATGAGATGTTTCACTGCTGCATGATCAGTAAAAATAACCACCTTAGACCCAAGTAAATAAGACCTAAACTTCTCTAGAGCAAAAACTACAGCAAGTAATTCTTTTTCAGTGACGGTGTAGTTTTGCTGAGGTTCAGTTAAAGTCTTGCTTGCATAATGCAGCACATGAGGTCTTCCCTCAACCCTTTGTCCAAGGACTGCTCCCACTACATAATCCGAAGCATCACACATAAGCTCAAAGGGGAGTGCCCAATCAGGAGCTTGGAGAACAGGCGCAGAGATCAAGGCCTCCTTTAGAGTTTGAAAAGCCTCGGCACACTTTGAATCAAAACTGAAGGAAGATTCCTTCGCCAATAAGTCACAAAGTGGCCTAGAAATCTTACTAAAATTTTTAATAAAGCGCCTGTAAAAGCCAGCATGGCCCAGAAAGGATCTAATCTGTTTGACATTCGTAGGCAATGGAAGTTTGGAAATAGAATCAATCTTGGCTTTATCTACTTCCAAACCTTGCTCAGATACAACATGCCCAAGTACAATTCCTTTCTGTACCATGAAGTGACTTTTCTCCCAGCTGAGGACTAAACCAGTCTCCCTACATCGTTTCAACACATTCTCCAGGTGCATGGGACACTGGTCGAAAGACGAGCCATAAATAGAGAAGTCATCCATAAATACTTCGACACACTCGTCAATCATGTCCGAAAAGATAGACATCATACACCGCTGGAAAGTTGCAGGGGCATTACATAATCCAAACGGCATACGCCTGAATGCAAAAGTACCGTAAGGACTCGTGAATGTCGTCTTTTCCTGGTCATCAGGAAAGACTGCCACCTGATTGTACCCAGAATATCCATCGAGAAAGCAATAATACTTATTCCCTGCCAATTTTTCGAGAATTTGATCAATAAAAGGCAAAGGAAAGTGATCCTTCTGGGTAGCGGTGTTCAGCTTGCGGTAATCAATACAGACCCTCCATCCAGTTGAGGGTCTAGTGACAACTTGTTCACCTTGGTCGTTGAGTTCCACAGTAAAGCCTGCCTTCTTTGGCACCACATGAATGGGACTGACCCATTTACTATCAGCAATGGGATATATGATCCCAGCGTCCAACCACTTCAGGATTTCCTTTTTTACAACCTCCCTCATATTAGGGTTCAGACGTCTCTGCATGTCCCTAAAAGGCTTGATGGAATCATCAGTATAAATGTGGTGCATGCAGAGTGTAGAGTCTATACCCTTAATGTCAGCAATGCTCCAAGCAATAGCTTCCTTATGCCTAGACAGGCATTCAATCAAGGCTCCCTCCTGTGCCTCAGACAGCACAGCCGAAATGATAACTGGGAGCGTATCATTGGCACCTAGGAAAACATACTTGAGAGTGTCAGGGAGGGGTTTCAACTCAAGGTTGGGGGCTTGTATGGTTGAGGGTTTCATAATAGATGTCCCCATCTCAGGTAGCAAATCTGCCTTCGGCGGAAATGATGGGGGAAGAGACTCAGCAGAAACTCCTAGCAATTCCTCTAGTTCTAGTATATCCCCTTCACATTCCTCCAAGAGATGGGAATGCTCATTTAGCATGACATGCTGAAGGGGGTCATCACATAACATTGCAGGAGTTGCCTCTTCAATCAGGTCATCTATCACCTCAACTTGAGAACAATCCTCAAGTCCAGCTTGTTTGTAAGCATCAAACACATTAAGCCGGATTTTCCTATTCCCAAAGCCCATTTTCAATGCCCCAGTATTGCAATTAATTGAAGCATGGGAAGTTGCAAGGAAGGGGCGGCCCAAAATGATGGAGGGTTTGGTTGGCTTGTTGGTAGGGTCAGTGTCCAAAACTAAGAAGTCAACGGGAAAAAAGAAATCCTCCACTCTTACGAGGACATCTTCCAAAATTCCCCGTGGTGTCTTAAGTGATCGATCAGCAACTTGAAGGACTACAGGGCTAGGCTTCAGATTGCCTCCCCCAAGTTGTTCATATACATAGCTCGGAAGGATGTTCACCCCCGCACCCAGATCAAGCAGAGCCTCATCAATTTGTAAGTCACCAATAACTACAGAGATATATGGGGCCCCTGGGTCCTTAAGTTTCGGAGGTGTGCCATGTTGAACAATTGAGCTAACAGAATCAGGCAGGACAACTTTAGACTGGACCTGTTTTCTAGATTGCCGCTTTTTCGTGCACAAGTCCTTTAAGAAGCGGGCATAAGACGGAATCTGCCTGATAGCTTCAAGCAAAGGCAGGTTAATCTGCACTTGCTTGAAAGTTTCCATAATCTCATCCGTCTTATCTTTGGCTCCAGATGAGCCAGCAGAAGTCTGCCCAGAGGTGGATAAGCGCTCTGGAAATGGCACTCTCGATCTCTGGGTGGAAGGGTTGTCATGTCGAGTAAGGGGTGGAACGGGGGCAACTTCTTCCGGTGAGGTGATTTCAAGCGGAGGAGATTTGGGCAAATCTTCTTCGGTGGGGGTGAAAGTCGGGGTGGATGTTTTTTTAGGGGGTGAGACTATAGGAGCATCGGGTTTGAAAATTTCTTTCCCACTCCTCAGAATAGTCACCGCCTGAGCATGCTCCCTAAAGACAATCCCTTTTCCTTTAGGATTTTCCTCAGCAGCACTTGGAAACTTCCCAGTCTCCCTCTGTCTAACGGCCTCAACAAGGTGTCCAATTTGTGATTTCATCTCATGTATAGCCTTGTCATGAGATTGGATGATGGCACTTTGACTTTCTTGCATAGTTTTCAATATCGCCTTCAATTCATCCATCTCAGAGGTTTTAGGTTGGGCAAAGGTCTGAGGTTGGTTCATTTGATGGTTTTGAAAGGATTGCGGTTTGTAATTCCCTGAATTTGAGACATTTCCTTGTCTCCATGAAAAGTTTGGGTGGTTCCTCCATCCCTCATTATAAGTGTTGGAGAAAGGATCATTACGAGGTCTTGGACGGAACCCTTGAGCGGCATTCAAATCTGCTTGTACAAGCTCAGGGAATTGGGAGGCTAAGTGGCAATCCACAGTGGCGTGTGTATTGCCTTGACAAATTACACATTCGGAAGCTTGGGATGTGGAGGTGTTAGGTGTGAATGAACTCGGGTTCGACATAAGCCTTTCCATGTTTTGATTCAGTAATTGAATTTGATAAGCTAAATTCTGGGTGTCCCTTGCTTCATTCGCCTCCAACTTTCTTTGCATGAGAGTGGGCTTTCTATCCATGTAGGCAGAATTCAAGTGAATAGAATTCTCACTCAAAGTATCAAATAAGTTCCAAGCTTCATCCTCAGTCTTAGATAGAAAGGTTCCTGCACAGGCAACATCCACAGTTTGCCTATGCGAATCATTAAGTCCGGTGTAGAACCTTTCAACCAGTTGCCATTTAGGCACCTGGTGATGTGGGCAAAGTCTCAGCAAATCGTTAAAGCGCTCCCACGCATCATGGAAAGCTTCCCCATCCTTTTGAGCAAAACTCATGATTTCCCTCCTAAAGTGATTTGTTTTGCTCATGGGGAAGTACTTCTTCAAAAACTCCTTTTTCAGGGCATCCCAAGTATTTAAATTATCAAGGGTGTGATACCAATACTTGGCTTTATCCTTTAGGGAGAAGGGAAAAAGGGTCCGCATTTGAGCGTCATCAGTAACGCCCTGCAGCTTCACCGTGGAACAGACCTCGGTGAATTCCTCAATATGCCTGTAAGGATCTTCCCTAGTAGTACCATAAAAGGAGGGTAGCAAGGATATGGTACTACTTTTGATCTCATATGGATTATCCCCTCCAGGTCTACATAGTGCTGGGCCAGCTTGGTTGGTTGGGATGAAATATTCCTTAAGGCTCCTTTGACCGGCCATTTCTACCCTTGGGAGGTCTTTTCTTAGGATTCTTTCTGGTTTAGGATCAAATACAAGTTGTCTCCTAAGAGAACGCCTACCAAGCATGCACTACAAACACAATTCAAATAGACTTGTTTGGTCTTTACAGATTTAGGCTTTTGAATTTAATTCAAATTGTAGGTGACAAAACAAGTTACCCAATCAATTACGCGCCTATTGTCAACCTACGGCTCGCCTAAAAAGACCTAGTTGGAACTTAGGTAATCTTCCCTAAATCTCAAATGGTCAAGTAAATCCAAAGACGGAAGATCGAGGGATGCAAGTAGGCCTAAGCCTTCCTTTGAAGCTGTGCTTTCGCGGTGCTCCTCAACTACCCCCAAAAATCCGTGACAGGGTATCCCCCTCTTTGGATTTACAAAACCTTTGATCTCAAGTTCCGAACACTTCAGAATCCAACGAAAGGAGGGCTCTTGTCCTAGTATTTCCAAACCTAAGGAGTGTCTAGAAGCGTGTCGTGGTGCAAGTGAAATAAGTGTGCATACACCGTAAAAGATTTTAAACTTTGAATCGCACGCCAAGTTTGAAAATGAAATCCTTGGTTTTTAAAATTTCCTTCCTTTAATTAGTCCTTTTTCTAAAAAAAATGTGACCACTTGTTAGATTTATTCAGTACAGATTAGGTGGTCTTTGCATTAAATCCCAAATGCAATGCGTGATCAAAAATAGGATGCAAAGTAAGAGAATGCGTACCTTGCCTCCAGCGATCTTCGATGCAAAAATGCACGCAATGCAGAAAAGCAAATCTAGAGGCTGCTCATACAGACCTAAATGGTTCGTCCTAGGGCGTGCAGCTTCTAGCAGGCAGCTCGTTTTTTTTTCTTTTTCTATTTTTTTTTAGAACTACTTATGCACAAGCAAATAAAAGAAATAATAAAAAAAATAAACCTAAATCTAAAGAAAAGGGAACAAGCTCCCAAAAATTACCCAACACGGGTCCAAAATAAAATCAGGGAACAAACCCTCAAAATATGCCCCAGAACAAGGGTTTCAAACTAACTGTAATGAAAAAATTAAGTCTTCAGTCTTAATTCTATTCTAATTAAATTAGCGATTAAATACAGTGGTGTCCGTCGCGTCCTCGTCCTTCTCCTCCTTTCAAAATTGCTTGTCCACTTCTCGTCTGGCAACGTCAAGGGTCGCCTCTCACAGTGGCTGATTCTTGCACAAAATTTCTCGCACAGAAAAGAAAATAATAGATGGTCAAATCTCTGTGCAATTGACAAATAATGAAGATAAAATTAGGCGAAATTATTGCGTCTGTTGCCTCCCCGGCAACGGCGCCATTTGATCGGGTCGATCTTTCGCTTTTAAGTCGTTTGTAGTTTAATGTGGTGGAAAAATCGACTAATCAATTTTTAATAAGAAATAACCACTCGCAGAGGAGCGGGTCGTTTCCACAGGGAGGCAATAACGTATTAAAATTCGCGCCACTTAAAAATGTTTGTTCGGAGTCAATTTGGACAAGAACCAAGCCAAGATTGCCTTTAGATTAAGGTTTAAGCAAGAAATAATGCTGAAATGGCAATTATGATAAACTACAGGATATTTTCCGCAATGCAGACTGAATAGAATATGAATAAAATCTGGCAATGGCAGAAAATGTAAATTTTAATCAATGCTTTACTGTAGCAAAACAGGGGAATTTTTCCCCGTTGTCTTGCGCGACGAGGAGCCGATGGCTGGGCGCGGGAAGCTCGGCGGAGGTCCCTTGGATCAAGGACTTCAAATCGGTGGTGACGGCGAGTCGCGCGGCGGCCGGAGGTGGCCGGACGAGCTCCGGCGGAGATGCTGCAGGCGGTTGTGTGTGGGCGCGCGGAAGGTCTGCGGAAGGCGCTGGCGCGCGGAGGCGTGGCTGCGGTGGTCTGCAGGCGGGCGCTGGCGCGCGGAGGCGTGGCTGCGGGTGTAGCTGCAGAGGTCGGTTGCTGGCGGTTCTGCAGGTGGCTGTGCGTGGGCGTGCGGAGGGTCTGCGGAAGGCGCTGGTGCGCGGAGGCGTGGCTGCGGGTGTCTGCAGGCGGGCGCTGGCGTGTGCGGTGGAAGCTGCAGAGGGGGCGCTTGCGCGGTGGTTTGCAGATGGCTGTGCGGTGGAAGCTGCAGAGGGGCTGCGGAGGGCGCTGGCGCGCGGAGGCGTGGCGGTGGTAGCTGCAGAGGGGGCGCTTGCGTGGTGGTCTGCAGGCGGTTGGCGTGTGCGGTGGAAGCTGCAGAGGCTGTTGGAGGATGCTGCAGGCTGGTCTGCAGGCATTGGAGGAGAGCGCGGGCTGATCTGCAGGCGTGCGCAGGTCAGCAGCCGGTGAGCGGTGGAGGGCGCAGGCGGTTTGGTGGCCGGTTGGAGACTGCAGGCTGAGGAAGTGGAGGTGAGCGGGTAACTTCAGACGTCTGGGAAATTTCCCAGACGTCTTAAGTTACTGAGAGGGTGGCTGATCAGTAGCTTGCGTGGTGGTCTGCGACGACGGCGAGGAAGATGCACGCTGATGTGCTCACGGTAATGCGGGCGAGCTCCGGATGGCGGTGTGGCCTGTCACACCACACGCCCACGGTGGTGGAGACTCGCCGCCACGGTGGAGGCCGGCAGTGTGGATGGAAGAGAGAGGATCTCTCTGCACAGTGGTGAGTCGGTGGCGGAGGCCTGCTGCAGCCGGCAGCTTCCGTGCTCCTTTTATAGTGTCTTGAACAATTTTGAAATCAGCCGCCGACCAGATCCACCACATCCGCTCCCCCTTGAATGGCTTCATCACTGCAGCAGCCGGGCGTTGGAGCGGCAGCCAGCCGTTCTGAAAGAAGACGAATAAAGCAAATATTATTAAAATATTAGGGTTATTTATGTATAGACCCTCAACTTCTATGTTAATAAAAACAATATACCTAATTGGTTATCTAATTAGATGAATGCTATTCTAAGCTAATTCTAAATGCACTTAAGATATGAATGCAATGTATGGATTATGTAATTAGATTAAAACTATGAATTAATCTATTTACATCCTAATTTATACTAAATAAATGTTAGAATTAACCTAATGTGTAGGCACTTAAGTACTTAAATAACCCACAACTATGGGCTAATCAAGGGACTTCCGTCAACCACTCAGTAGCTCCAAGAACATGCTTTGGAGCTCTATGGAGGTGGAGACATGCATGGTAGAAGACAGGAAGAGATGAGTGGCAAGGGTGTGTGTGTAGGGCTTTATATAGGTATAGGAAAGGGCTTAGCCATGCAAAATATAGCAAGTTTACGTGCCAGTCTACACTGGAGTCGCTCTTCACATGCACAAACCATGCACTGCTATGCTGTTGCTCGAAGGTACCCTACTGAAGGCCATTGTGCACTTGCTGGAGCGTGCGAGGCATGTTTGTAGTCGTTGGATCTCTAATCTGAGGGCTCTGATCATGCATCACAATTGCCATTTGTTGAATGCACTTTCGTCGAGTTTAAAATATGTGTTGTAGTATAGTCAACAAAAAGAAATCAACATTTAAATTTATAATCTCGAAAAACGTTTGTCCGAGGTCGTACATAGGGAGCAATTATAGCAAATAAATTCACTGAACACGGTAATAAGAAATATTAATTGCAAGTGAATCAAACAACCAAAATGATATGTAATATATGTTAGAAATACATCTCAAAATGTCAGGTATAAAAGTGCAAAAAGTAAGGGATAAGAATGGTGGTTGAAACCACCAAATTAACCCTACAATTATTCTCTAATAAAAATCGAATAATTGAATAGTAATCACAACCAAATATCCATGGTATCTCAATGAATCCACAGTAACAGATGAACACACATGAATTCATGATAAATTACTTATTTATGATAGTTCCTAGGCTTAGCATTGCATATCATGTTATAAATATTACATAACATCCACTACATTGTCATTTAGGATAGTTCTATGTTTTGTATATTAATTCTTTCATTTTATATGGCCAGGAGGCAATGCGACATACTTACAGACTTCAGATGAAAAATCCGACCGGGCGGATGGATCCGAAGCGACGATCGTAGTCCGACAACGTAGAAATCACCTCGATCCGAGCATCGTGGCATCCTCTGCACGCAAGGGTGGATGGTTCAGATGGTGCCACATGGCACCATCTGGAGTGCCCAACGCCAGCCACCACTTCTCCAAAGGCCGGTCATCAAGTGATCCTAGCCGTTGGATGACAATCCAGCGGCTGAGAGCTCGCCCTCACCATGCAGCTGCGGCTCTTCCTCACGATGCATTGGTAGACATGGCGCAATGGTGGGAGCGGCGGTTCTCAAGGGAGGGGCACGGGTTCAAATCCCCGCAGCGCCCCCCAATTCTCAAATTAGCCGGGCAGCAGCGCATGAAGCAGTAGCAACAGCGCATCGCGCACACCAGTAGGACGCCGCGCGATCAGCGTGCGTGATGGGCAGCAGCATAGCGCTGGCACGTGCACGGTTGGTGCCAACTTTCAGTGACAACTTGGCTGACCTACAGCAACGCTTATAGCTGTCGCTACTTCATTGCAAGCCAGCAAAGCTAGCTAAGTGCGTGAGCGGATGTGAGTTGTCAACAGTGACGCTTCTAGCGATGACTCGGAAGTCACTAAAGGTCCCATTCCTATTTTGCCTCTTCTCCTCCACTATAAAAGGACCTACACCCCCACACTTCCAAGGCATCTCTACCTACTCTACTCCCACCTACTCCCTTGCTCTAGCAAGCCTACCAACGCTCCATTAAGGCTTGTTCTCAAGCTCCCAAGGGTCCTATTAGTGTAGCAAACCTCTTCCTCACCAAATATTCGACCATCTTCCCATCCCCGTTCATAGGTCGCCTTAGAGTTGCCCTCCCACCTCCTTTTCGATAGCAGATCACCTCCGTCTTCTTACCTCCATTCCGGAGCCACGCCGAAGCTTTCCTCTACACGATGTCATCCTGCATCTCACCTTCCTCGTCCCTCTCCTCACCTCCTTCGTCCGAGCTTCCACCAGGTGTTGTTGTCTCACCGAATAGCCAATTCAGGAGATTTCCTCTCACCCACGTTTCTTTTTATGCTTTCATAGTTGATTATAATAGACATTGAAGTGATATCTATACCATTTTCGTTCCATCTCTATCTTGTGATGCATTTGCGTGTTTTCTTCTTACAAAAATACAAAAGAATAACAAAACACTAAAATACCAAAAATAAACAAAACGAAGCATGGTTTTCAGTTAAAGTAAATGTTGCCTCCCTGTGTTTGACCTGGGACTCCCTTTGAGTTTTGGTATAAATTTTATCTGATCGACATGTTTAGTAATTATGATGACGGGTTACTTGTAACCTTGATTTCTAACACGCGAAACCTGTGCGACCATTTTGGCACTGTTGTCGGGGAGGCAATGAAAATTACTTTATTGTTCATTGCGTTTCTTTGCATTTACATAGCACTAACCCTACTTATCTTTCATCTACTGTCTTGCAGGTACCCTAGCATGGAGATCCAAGTGCGGTAGATCAGGGTAAAGTGCAGGTTGGTTACTCTGTAAGTGGCCCCGACATTTCTCCCCCACTAGTTCATTTCGCCACACTCATAACCAGGGCCTAATCTACTTAGGTGTTTGCATAAACCCTAGGATAAAATTGCTTGTCTTGTTTGCCACCTTCATCCACCTCACCCCCGCATTAAAAAAAAAAAAAAAACAAAGAGATACTTTCTATGGGACGAATCAATATACACATACAGACTCTATACACCCACATTTGAGGCACATAATCGGACTTGATTTTCATCTACTCAACCAGGCTTCCGATCTGTGGACCTGATGCACGAATTCAACGCATAAAAGTGTAGAAATCATATTAGGTTAACCACCTTTTAGTGTGCCTTAATCGGTGGTACATTTGAGCTGATTGATTGAATTGTTTGGGCAGCACAAGCTAATCTAGAAGAGGTTCATTTTGTAGCTGCCCCATAGGATTCAATAACTAGGTCAAGCCAGGCACTCCATGTTTTTCTTGATTTCTAAAGGAAAATACTTGAACATGTGCTTTCAAAAACAAACATGGTTTGCCTCACAAAACTTGCTTAAAAACACCTAATATTTGAATCCTAAAAGCTATTAAGCAAGATTCGAACCCTAAAACTCACCTCATCATTAATAATCTAGCTTGAAAACCTCTTGGTTGTGCACATTCACACGTTCTTAAACAAATCATTAAGGGCCCATCGCATTCCAGAGCACAATTTCCCAAGCCTAACTAAAATCAATTAGACGTTGGCCTTAAGGATTCATTTACTTATCGGGATCTTGATTGAGATTATTCATGATTAACCTGCTTATACTAGTTAATCTAATGTCTAGCTAGGGGAGTAGTGTCAAACGACCGCAACTGGAGGGTACACTAGGAACTGGATGCACAAGCCAATGGAAGAACCTTCTCCCTAGTCCCTCCTTCTAAATGGTTGGATTTCATGGACATGGGTAAAGTAAATCACCCATAATCTTAGGATGGATTCTGAGAGTCGGTAAAACTTAGGCTACCCATCTAAGGATAGGTTTGTATTCTTGTGCTGCAAGGTTCCCCCTTTTCCCCGTCCTTCCTACTTCCTTCCAGTGTATGCTTGGGAGGAGATCATTGAACCCTAGATTGGAAGGACCTTTAGACCATTCTAGCAGGCAGAGGTTTAGCTATAGCCAAGCAGATCCCATGGCTGATCAACAACCACCTCCCCCACCTCCAAACCAGCAGGAGTTGATTCAGAGGTAGTTGGAAGAATTGCACCAGATGCAACAATGGTTCCAACATATGCATGGTCAGGGTGCTCAGTCCTTGAAGGATTTTTACAATCCTTCAAACTATGGGAAATGTCCCGACGTCATGATTCCCATCGAAGACATAGAAATCAAACCCCAAGTTTTAAGTTTGATTAAGCATTTCCATGGCCTTGATTAGGAGGACCCATTCCAGCACCTGGAGGATTTGACCACTTTGGTTCTAACCACCAGAGCAAGGAATGTGAACGAAGATCAAATGATCATGAGGGTTTATCCCCACTCTCTCAGGGATAAGGCTGCACATTGGTACCGGACTATAGGAAGGCCGATTGAAACTTCAGCTGCTCTTAAATCGACTTTCTTGAAGAAATTATTCCCTATTGGAAGACCAATGCCTTGTGACGGGCAATTTCCACTTTCACTCAGCGGCCAGGGGAACCGTTTCATGGTACCTGGGAGTGATTCCAGGAACTTTTGAGAAAGTGTCCACACCACGTGGTGCCAAAATGGCAACTTGTGTAGATTTTCTATCACAGGTTGGTTGAGCAACTCAGTAATCACATGGACGCTTCTTGTAGAGGCAATTTCCTCAACAGGGATGCAGATAGCGCATACGACCTGTTTGAGGAAATGAGTGAGAACTCAATTAATCACACCACCATGGATGCATTCAACTGGTCCCAACAACCTAGTTCAAGTGCTAATGAGATCCAGGATTCTCATTCATTTGACATGGAAGTAATTTGTAATAAATTGGATAAAATGGACTTGGTTGCTAAGAGAATGGAAGAATGGATGTCTGAGAATTCAGGAAACACTTCTATACCTACTCAATCCTAGAATTCAGGATTCCACTCCTCATGAGATCCCATCGGGTGGGAATTCATGAACCAACTCGATTCGGCTCAACCTGTAAGCCAAAATTTTCTAGAACCTTATGGGTTCCAATTTGGGGCCTTTGATCCCAAATTTTCTGATCCTTCCTTCTCTCCATCGTCGTCTTATGAGGATGCTTATGCAATGTAGGAGAATGTTAGGTCCAACCCGTATTCTGACACTTATAACTCGGGATGGAGGAACTACCCTAACTTCTCCTAGAAAAATCAGGTGCAACAAACCCAAACTCAACCCAGCAACTATGCATCTCAAAAGCCTTTGGGTCATGGTCAAATTTACACCTAATTGCCCCCAAGACTAGTTATGCAACCATCTTGGAATGCCCAACAATCCGTGGGGCAGGCTGTGTTAAACTGGCAAATGGTAGAAATGAAAGGGTCCATGCTTCAACTTATGCAGCAAATGAAGACATCATTGGATAACTTGCAATTTGGGTTAATTGCTAACACTCGACAACTTGGATCCCTACCATCTCAACCTGTACCCAACCGGCATAATGTGCAAAATCAGGGCAATAAAGCCCAAGCATATGGGAATCAAAGGGACCCACACGCACATGCTCAGGTGGTTGACCAGGGTCCCTCATCTTCTTCTTTTGGTTACATGACCAACCAAGGCCCTCCAATCGTCATTAATCCACCTCATGACCCAAACCCTTATGCCTCTGCAAACTCTGTCACCTTGAGAAGTGGGAAGCAAATCCAGAACCCTGAGTTACCTTCTAGAAGTAAAAACCCTGGGGAGCTTGAGAAAGAGAACGAGGAGGTTGAAGAAGACAATAAGGCCCAGGAACTGAAAATTGAAAATGCTACCCATATCCCGTTCCCTGAGGCCCTATTGAAAACTAGGAAGAAGAAAAACATAGACAACAACGAGGAGCTCCTGAATTTATTCAAGAGTGTAGAGATAAATATTCTTCTCCTCGATGCTATTAAGCATATTCCAGCTTACGCTAAATTCTTGAAAGAACTGTGTACCCAAATGGATAAGCCGAGAGAACCCACTCCGAGGAAGGTGATTCTCTCTGAGTAGGCAAGTTCTCCTATCTTGCATCACCTTCCTCAAAAGAAAAAAGATCTAAGTGCTCCCTTGATATCATGCGTTATTTGGGAATACACTTTTGATAGGGCACTATTGAACCTAGGTGCATCCATCAACCTAATCCCAAGTTCTATTTATGAGAAGTTTGGGTTAGGTGAACTCAGGCCAACCTTAGCAATGCTACAGTTAGCAGACCAATCGGTCACCACACTGAGTGGCGTTATTGAGGATGTAATTATCAAGGTCAAGGATTTCTACTTTGCTATAGATTTCCTCATCCTTGACATGGATGTACCTAATGATTTGAGAACATGCCCATCATTCTAGGGCGTCCGTTCCTAGTTACCGCCAAGGCCAACATAAATTGTGAAAGCGGTAGTATGAAGATCGCCTTTGTGGGTAAGAAATTAACTCTGGATATTTTTAAGGCGATAAGTGGATTTGAGGATTGTGGATTCATTAAGGAGCTCGAGGATCAAGATCTTGAGACTCATATGACAATCAATGAACTCGAGGACTCCACCACCTTTAGCGAACCCAACCCACAACCCTCCATGGTAGACTTGCCACATTCTGAAGTGGCTGTTGATTTTTCTCATTCCCAGCCTCTTACATTGGATCGTCCTGATGAATCTTAATCAGCATCCTCCCTTCCTTCTATTCTAAACCCACTCCAGCTGGAATTAAAACCATTGCCCAAGAATTTGAAATATTACTTCTTAGGATCGAAAAACATGCTTCGTATGATTATTAGTACTGATTTGACTAAGGAACAAGAATCAAGGTTAATTAAGGTCCTTAAGAACAAGAATCGAGCCATCTGATTGTAATCATCGTATTTTCATGGAAGATGGATCCCACCCTTCTCACGAAATGAAAAGGGGACTAAACCTGAATATGCAAGAAGTGGTCAAGAAGGAGATAATCAAGTGGCTCGATGTTAGGATTATTTACCCAATCTCGGATAGTCCGTGGGTTAGGCCCATTCAGATTATACCCAAAAAGGCAGGCATAACTGCTATGGCTAATGAGAAAGGGGAATCCTTCACCACTCGTTTAGTTTCTTCTTGGAAAGTCTGTATTGACTATAGGAAGCTGAACACAGCCACTAAAAAGGATCAATGTCCCTTGCCATTCATCGATCAAATCCTTGAAAGGTTAGTTGGAAAAAAAGAATTTTTCTTCCTTGACGATTATTCAGGATATAACCAAGTCCCTATCCATCCCAAAGACCAGGAAAAGATAACTTTCACATGTCCCTACGGAACCTTTGCATTCCGTAGAATGATGTTCGGGCTTTGCAATGTGCCTACGACTTTTCAAGGTGCATGTTGGCCATCTTTTCTGACATGGTGGGAGATTGTCTTGAGGTATTCATGGATGATTTCCCTATTTTCGAAGATTCTTTTGAGTCTTGCCTGGCTAACCTAGAATTGATCCTTCAGAGATGCATCAAAACACGGTTGGTCCTTAGCTGGGAAAAGACCCACTTTATGACTAAAGAAGGTATTGTCCTGGGTCAAGTGGTCTCTAGTTGGGGTATTGAAGTTTATAGAGCTAAGGTGGATGCTACCTCCAGACTTCCTCCACCCACACTCGTAAAACAAATTCGCTCTTTCCCTAGGCATGTGGGTTTTTATAGAAGATTCATTAAGGATTTCTCAAAGGTTGCTCAGCCCTTGAGTAGCCTTCTAGCCAAAGACACGCCGTTTGAGTTTGATGAATCATGATATAAGGCATTTGATTTATTGACAGCGGTAGTCACCTGTGCCCCGGTATTACAACCATTGGTCTGGACAACCCCATTTAAGATTATGGCTGACACATCTTATTATGCCGTCAGGGCTGTCTTGGGTCAAAAGATTGAGAAAAAGCCCTCTGTGATTTACTATGCTAGCAAGACTCTGGACAAGGCCCAGAGGAACTTCACCATTACGGAAAAAGAATTTCTAGCCATAGTTTTCTCTTTAGAAAAATTCAGGGCTTATTTGTTAGGTTCTCGTGTCATCATCTATACCAACCACTCGGCCTTCAAACATCTCTTGGCCAAAAAGGATGCCAAACCCCAGTTTATTTGTCAGATTCTACTGCTTGAAGAGTTCGATCTTGAAATCAGGGATAAAGTTGGGGCACAAAATGTAGTGGCAGATCACCTCTTGAGAATCATAATTGATTCTCCTCATCCAGATGTCTCAATCTTTGATATTTTTCATGATGAGACTATCCTCACGGTCTCAGGTATCCGAACCTCCTGGTTTATGGATATTGTCAATTATTTGGCCGTTGGTCAAATACCCCAGGATTGCATGAAACAACAATGGGATAGACTTGTGTCTGAGGACAAATATTATTTTTCGGACGATCTCAAGCTGTACCACATCGGTACAGACCAGATTATTCATCGATGCATCCCGGAAATCAAGTTCCATAGCATACTTGAGTTCTGTCACACATCCTCATGTGGACACTTTTCCAAGAAAAAGATGGCTGCAAAAATCTTGCAATACGGATTCTATTGGCTGTCATTATTTAAGGATGCCCAGGATTTCTCAATGTCATGCACCCGATGCCAGACAATCAGGAACATTGCTAAGAGAGAAATGATGCCCCTAAACCCAATTCTTTTCGTCAAAATTTTTGACATTTAGGGTATCAACTTTATGGGACCCTTCCCTCCATTTGGATACCAGTATATTCTACTCACTGTTGATTAGGTGTCCAAGTGGATTGAGGCAATTCCCACCTGAACCAATGACCACAAGGTGGTCGTCGATTTTGTGAAGAAAAATATCTTCAGTCGATTCAGGGTTCCTAGAGCAATTATTAGTGATGGTGGCACACATTTCACTCATGCCCAATTTCAAAATTTACTAGGGAAATATGGGGTGAGCCATCAGATTTCCACACCTTAACACCCTCAGACGAACGGATAGGCTGAGGTCTACAATCAGGAGATCAAGAACATTTTGCAGAAAATCGTTAGGCCTGATAGGAAGGATTGGACCCAAAAGCTAGATGATGCTCTTTGAGCCTACCGTATGGTGTACAAAATGCCTATCGGTATGTCTCAGTTCCATCTAGAGTTTGGTAAGGCGTGTCACTTACCATAGAACTTGAACACCGAGCATTTTGGGCCATCATGAAATGTACTGTGGACCGTGAGTTGGTTGGGAAAACCAGGAAACTCCAACTATCTAAGTTGGAGGAGCTTTGAAATGATGCTTATGAAAATGCCAGAATCTATAAGGAAAGGTCCAAAGCTCTCCATGACCAGATGATTTCACGTAAGAGCTTTGAGCTGAACCAGAAGGTCTGGCTTTTCGATTCTCGACTGAAGTTTTTCCCCACAAAACTCAGGTCTAAGTGGGATGGCCCATTCATTATTGAGTGGATTTTCCCAAACGAGGCCATCAAAATCTCTGACCCAAAGATGGGTAATATTTTCAAGGTCAACGTACAATGTCTCAAACCCTTTGTTGACCATGTGGTCCCGAAACCCATCTCGGACAAGGTTGCTCTTACCTTGCCGTAACCACCGCGGGCTGATCATCGCCCAGCTGAAGGAACTAAACTCAACACATGTGAAGACTGTTCCAAGTTGACCAAAGTCTCATGTAAACTAGGTGCTATTCTTCCACTTCTACTTTCCTACAAGCTTTCATTTTGAACAATGAGGACATTGAAGTAGATAAGCATAGGGGGGTGGAAATATCTTATAATCATTTTGTTAGCTATAACAGTAATTTCCTGCTTTATTTTATTCCATCTAAAAAAATATATAATATAAAAAGAAATTACAATTAGGAGACGAGAACTTAAGCATTAGGAGTTGCAAACATTAGAAATTGATACTTTGAGACTTGAATACTTAGACTCTTCAGGTCTTCAGGCTTAATTAACTTGGGTGTCCACTCGAATGTGGACATAGTCTCGAGTCCTCGCCAATCAAAATTCATTTTAATTTAATAAATAAATTGGGATAAGTATACAACTTATCAACCTACCCTCTGATTTGAGCAGATTTTAAGGCTAAGCATCTGCACACTATTTGCACTGACTCACTTTCGAGCGATTTTTACGAAAATTGGGTAGCTAATGGACAGACATGGGTGGTATGGCTGGTAGGTTGTCGATGGTAACAGCTCGTCGGCCTGTTGTCCGGAGCCCAGCCACAAGACCATTTTCGTTGTACTGCCTTTAGGTAAATCTTAGATCATGGAAGCCACCTACTTAGAAAGAAAAAGAAAAAAAAATAAACACTAAAAAGGAAAAGAAAAAAAATAATAGAAAAAATAGAAAATAAAAAAAGAAAATAATAAAGCCACACTTCACCACACGAGTATGGCTAGCAAGCGGTCATGGGTAACAGCCCATTGGCTGGTTGTCCAGATTCCAGCTCACAAAAAATGCATAATAATTCTGAAAACAGTTAGGGAAGAAGCGGGGGAGTAGAATAAATCAGGGAGATATAAACTGGGTTTGCCCTTGTGTTGACCCCATAAATAAAAGAAGTAGGGAGAAAGCTACCGTTCGAAAAGATAAACCTCTAGGCAAGGTCACCTAGGGTCATATAAACCCAAAGTCCATTTTAATGGTTGCTTAGTGAGTCTTCCACTATTTTCACAAGATGGTTAGCACTTAAAGTCCTTTCCGAGTCTTGGGCGGGTCGGGTAGTCATAAAAAGTTATCCTAGAACTCTCAAACTCCAAAAGTACAAAAAAAATTAGAAAAGAAGAAAAACAAGAAAAAAATTTTTTATCTTCTCTTCTCAAATAAGGCAAGGGCTTGGACGGTCTGCATTCTAGTAGGCACCTGGGCACTGTGGACTTTTTGCAATTAGGTCTTGGGGTTGAGATTTTCTAAAGCAATTAATGAATTTTGCCAAAATACTCGAACCCTGATTCTATTTTTGTACATAGCATTTAGGTTAATTTTGCTATAGATTAGCAAAAGGTAAGCGTGGGCGTATGATGAACACACATGAATTTATGATAAATTGCTTATTTATGATAGTTCTTAGGCTTAGAATTGCATATCATGTTAAAAATATTAGATAACATCCATTGCATGGCATTTAGGATAGTTGTATGTTTTGTATTTTAATTCCTTCATTTTATATGACCAGGAGGCAATGCAACATCCTTATGAACTTCGGATGAAAAATCCAACCGTACGGATGGATCTGGAGCGACGATCACAGTCTGACAACATAGAAATCACCTCAATCTAGGCAATGTGGCATCCTCTACAAGCAAGGAAGGGTGGACGGTCCAGATGGTGCCATGTGGCACCATTTGGAGCGGCCAACACCTCCCGCCACTTCTCTAAAGATCGATCATCAAGTGATCTCAGTCATTGGATGAGAATCCAATGGGTGAGAGATCGCCCTCACCACGCCGCTGTGGCTTTTCCTCATGACGCATCGGCAGACTTGGCACAATGGTAGGAGCGGCGGTACTCAAAGGAAGGGCGCAGGTTCGAATCCCTGCATCCCCCCAATTCTCAAATCAGCCAGGCAGCAGTGCTGCACGAGCACCAACAGGATGCCACACGATCAGCGCACGTGATGGCCGGCAACGCAGCGCGAGCACGTGCACGGTTGGTGCCATCTTTCAGTGACAATTGGGCTAACCTGCAGCAATGCTTATGGTCGTCGCTATTTCATTGCAAGGCATCAAAGGTAACTAAGAGTGTAAGCAGATGTGAGCTATCCCATACCTATTTTTTCCTCTTCTCCTCCACTATAAAAGGACCTACACCCCCTCCCTTCCAAGACATCTCTACCAACTCTACTCCCACCTGCTCCCAAGCTCTATCAAGCCTAACAATGCTCCATTAATGATTGTTCTCAAGCTCCCAAGGCTCCTATTAGTGTAGCAAACCTCTGCCTCACCAAATATTCATCCATCTTCCCATCCCCATTAATAGGTTGCCATGGAGCTATTCTCCCACCTCCATTCTGGTAGCAGATCACGTCCATCTTCTCACCTCCATTTCGGAGACATGCCGAAGCTTTCCTCTACTCGATGTCCTCCTGTATCTCACCTCCATCATCCCGCTCCTCTCCTCCTTCATCCGAGTTTCCGCTAGGCACCGTCATCTCGTCGAATAGTTGATTCCAGAGATTTCCTCTCACCCCCCTCTCTTTTTATGCTTTCATAGTTGATTGTAATAGACATTAAAGTGATATCTATACCATTTTTGTTGCATCTCTATCTTGTGATTCGTTTGCTTGTTTTCTTCTTACAAAAAAATACAAAAATAACAAAACCCTAAAATGCCAAAAAGAAACAAAATGAAGTGTGATTTTCAGTTAAAGTAAATGCCACCTACTTGTGTTCGACTCGGGACACCCTTGGAGTTTCAGTATAAATTTTATCTGATCGACATGCTTTGCAACTACGATGATGGGTTACTTGTAACCTCAATTTCTAACACGTGAAACATGTGTGACTAGTTACAAAACAAAAGCAAGCACAAGGCCTTAGATGCCGAGACTAAGGAACAAACGCCTTAACTCTCAAGGGCCTCAGAAGAGATCATAATGCGTAAGCCTCACAAGCACAGCATAGAGGCACGATTTAGTAGAGAGCTCAAGAATGGCTAAGTGTTGAGCGAGGGGGCACGAATCCCTAAGCGCTACAATGCAAAACCCCCTACCACCTTAGATTTCCTTCTCTCATATCTGGGTATACAGGTGTATAGTAATGGGTAATTACATCCAGGTAAGTGGACCAAGGACCAGACTTAGCAGCGTGTGTAGTGGGTGAGGTGTGCATGGCTGTGCGTGGGAAGGAGACCCAACCCCTATGTCTTTGGCAAAGAGGCTTCGGCATGTTTGGGTTTTTTGTGTTGAGCTGGGTCTATCACGAACGAGGTGGGACTAAGTCCCACCATCTTAACATTCACGTTGCTGCTATTGGGTCTTCGCTGAGTTGGTGCTATAGCTACCCTCAGGAGATGAAGCCACATCGAGTGAGGGTAGCTGTAGGTTGGAAGATGGCCAAAGTTGGGCAGATGAAGTCGAAGAAGACAATGGGCAAAGGCAGAGCTCCAACTAGTACTTGTAAACCAAAATATGGCCTTGCAGCCCTATCAAACATGTTCAAAAGCTTTGTCGGTGTCCGGTGAAGGAACTAGTGGTGGAAATTGGATGCGAGCATATGTGGTGAAGTGAGGAAGTCGACGAAGGAGAGTAGAAGGTGTGGTGTTTGGTGAAGTGAAAGTGTGATCAAGGCCCCAAAGAAATCAATGAAGTGTGGCAAAGCTTTTGGGTGCTGTGGTGTAGAGTTTGATGGAGTGTAGTGGCCGAGTGAGCTCGTCAGAGCTTTGCTAGCCATGGGGAAGATAGAGGTGGAACGAGGTGTTTGATGGTCAATCATAAAATCTAATGGTGTAGAAGGAAGCAAGGGAGTGAGAGAAAGTGAGAGGAGTGCTTATCTAGATGAGAGGGTGAAGGAGTCACTCTAGCATTGATTGGTCGGTGTTGGAGAAGATGAGGATGATGGTGAGGGAGAACAGCGATGATGAGGTCATAGGGGGCCTCTGCTTTGACTGATGAGAGGTGGAAGAGAGAGATAAAGGTAGGGGCTATCCAATTTGATGATTGGATGGACAAGGGAGGAGGACAGAGGTAATTGGCTAGAGAAGGAGAGGAGAGATGTTTCTTGGCCTATCCTTGGATGAAATTGATGTTGGAGACTCGAGGTATCTTTATAGAGATCAAAACTGAGCTCAAATAGGAAATTAGATGTCCAAGCATCAGATTTGGAATCATGAAATTCCCCATGTTTTCCTCGAACTCTCTAGGGCGTTTTGCTTAAGATTTCCATCTCAAGTTGTGTTTAGATGATTCCTAAGAGTGTAAACATCAATCCCACCAAATTTTGTGTGATTGGTGTTTACACTCTTGGGAATCATCTAAACATAACTTGGTGGGATTTGGTGTTTACACTCTCGGGAATCATCTGAACACAACTTGAGATGCAAATCTTGAGCGAAAAGGTGGGATTCGGTGTAAGTTTGTTACGATTTTGGGTCGGTCAATGGTTAGTGATGTTCGAGTTGACTCAACAATGGTGGCAAGGGTATCAATGTGAAGATGAGAGAAAGGTAGGGGGTAAATGCAAGAAACTTAAAACCTAGGGTCTTATTTGAGAGAAATAGAGTTTTTAGGGATTGGATAGTAAACTAGGTCAGGATGGACTCTGATTGGGCCCAAATTTTGGTGTTAACCAAAATTTGACCCAAAGAATATAATGGTAAATGTAGATTTAAGTTTTGAGCATGTTTGATTGGGTAAATTGTAGATAAGCCTAAATCATGTCAAATTCTCATCTGACACTCCTTTCTTGGCCAAGATGGGTTTAGATGGCCAAACTAAAGGTACAAAACCTCTTAGAATATTTTTTTGTCAATTTTAGGAGGCTTAGATTAATTTTACCTAGACTAAAACCTCTTCAATTTAAGTGGGGTTGATAATTAAGGTTTTTAGTATTGTTTTCTCCCTCAAAATGGGTGAAATCCTTTTTAGTTAATGTGGACCCACTTTTTAGACTTTTGAGGTCAGTTGAACTTCAATTAATCCTTGAGTGACCCTCTAGTGATTCTGCATTCGTGATGTACTGGAAAAATTGTAGAATTAGCCCTATTTCGAACGAAAATCAAACAATAAAGAAGGAGATGGTCGGTCGATGGGGCTCTAATGATAGGAGGGAGAGCGAGGGTTGGGAGGTATGGAGATCGATGAGATGGAGGTGCAAAGATGATCAAAGAGGAAGGGGGATCGCTAGAAGGACTACACGCTGGGTAAACATGGGGGAGGTTTTGTGCATCAGATGTAGGTAAAGAGGACATGTGGCAGCGGTGTGCAGGGGCCCTCTTATTTGTGTAGCATGTGGTGTAGAAGGCCATAAATGTGATGCGAGTATAAGGGGAGGGATGCAGTAGGATGGAGGAAAGGTTACGCACCCTCACTCACATTTAGGGCAGAGGCGACCAAGGGCACTACCGCCTCTCCCGCCCATGTTGGCCAGTCACTTTCTGGATGTGAAAATCCCATATTTTGAAGGCATTCAGATGATGGAGATGGCATTGAGAAGTGCCCTAATTGGGTAGGCGATGACAGGGGTGCCATCCATGGATCTGCTTCGTAAATTGGTAAGATCCTTAGCCCTAAAATCGCTGAATTGGAAGATTGCAACCTTGGGCCCTTCCTGCTTTTTACTTTTTGGTCTGGGTATGATTGATGTCGAGTCCCTTTGGCTCCAAATGAGTATGTTCGAGAACATCACTATGATGTGGATATCTGTCTCGCCATTTGATGGGGCATTGACAAGGCACCCCCCACAGAAGGTGACTTCTAGAGAGGGAAGGCTAGAGATCATAGGTCTACCACTTCATCAAATAACTAAAGAGGTAGTGGCGAAGATGATTGAGAGCTTTGCAGAGTTGGAGGAAGGTATGGAGATTGTGCTTGGGGAAGGGGATGGGAGGGTGATATGGGTGAATATTAATTTTGCTTATAGTGGTTCACTACCTGAGAAGATCATTCTCCGTTGTGGGGGAAGTTCATGGTGGATTCAACTTTGAATTTGTTAATACAAGGTGGAGATGAGTGAGCAACAAATGGGAAAAGCTTTTGTGGAAGTGGTCAAGAGCAAGCCAGACCAAATGCAGGGGGTAGAGATCCCATGGAGGCATCGGTGATAAAGAAGAAAAAAGGCCATCATCTTGAGGAGTATGAAGGGGGCATGATGAATGAATCAAGGGAGTTGGTCTAGAGCGAAGAGAGGATAATCGAGATGGGGTCTCAGATGATTGTACCAGTAAAGGAGGTTGCTGGGAGTGGGGCAGAGAAGGTGATGGTAGATACCCCATTCTCCTTTGACGTACCTGATGGTTTTTGGTTTGATGTTGGAGCCAAAAACAAAGTGAAAATAGTGTTTATCAGGTCTCCATACAAGTTGTGAAAAAGAAGGGATTATGATAAGGTGGGGATGGAAATAAGTACGGTTGCAAAAGTAATTGGTGTGATGAGGACTAATGGTGGGTCGAAGATAACAAATTTTTTGCGGTTTGTAAATACATCATTGTAATGTGCAAAATCGATCAACTCTTAAATTTATAAACCTAGATAGTGGGGTATCTAGGGTCGTCCAAGGAGGCCAAATATTTGTTTAAAAATACTCTCTTGCTTGGAAATGAAATTCACCTTTCTTGTTGGTCTTTTTAATTTATATTTTTTTTAGTGTTTTGAAATAATGAAGCCAATATACGAATTGTTGACAGAAAACAACAAACACCTAACTCACTACACTACTACTAAAGTGACAAGTAGAGCTTCTCCCTAAGATCACTCTAGGCACATGGAGGCCTAGAGTAATTAGGTAGAGGGAGTGAAAAACTGCTAGAATAAAGATAAAATAATTGCAACAAAAAAAATATGAAAAGAAGGCAAATTGATTTGATAGAATTTGTGTTTTACAAAAAAATGTAAAGGAATGCTTCTACTTGAAATGGAAAATATAAAAGCAACAAAAACACAAATCCTCTTGCAAAATCTGATGAGGAAAGGAAGCTCCTTGCTCCAAGTTTAGTGGCTCCTAAGCTTGAAAAAGGGCTCCTCCTTCTCCTTCCTTGAAATTGGTGTCCTCCAAGGTGGAAGCTACCACCTTCAATGATCTCCTCTAAGGGTGGGCATGCACTACTCTTCTCCTCCAATGCCTGGCCATCCTCCTTGATGTGGAATGCTCCTCCTTCTTGGCATGGCGCAAGGTAAAGTAATGGGGAGAAGAAGGCACCAAAAAGGCAGGTGATGTGACCCATTAATCTTCTTCTCTATTCCTTCTTGGCCGTAGATATGAGGTGGGTATAGGGTAGATTTAACTAAATGGAGCATAAAGGGGCAGAAAGTTGGTGCCAAAATGGAGGTGGTTAGGGTTAGTTTTGGCACCAACTTTTGGTGTCTTTTGGTCGTTGATTGGGGGGTGAAAGGTGGTGAAGGTCGTGAAGCCAAAGGAAGTAGGGTTGACCTAGCTAAGGTGAGCTTAGGTAGGGCATAGTTGGTGGAGCTACTTAGGTAGGGTTTTAAGATGGTGAATGGTCAAGGGAGCTGGAGTCTAGCCAAGCTAAGCTAAGCTTTGCTACCTTATCTAGTAGTAGAGTAGAGGAGTAGGCAATGGGAGCTAGGGTTTGAAGAGAGGACCTGAGGAGGAGAAGTCTGGAGCTGCACTGGAGCTGGTGGCTGCTGAAGATAGATGCAAGGGGCTACCTTAGCTGGCTTAGCGTGCTAGTTCTTTGGTAGCTACTAAGCCAAGCTAAAGCAAGTTAGCTTCTACTAAAAGGAGCTAAGATGAGCTGGGTCTGATGCTCCCGGTGAGGACCTAGCTAGTTGAGGTAGCTAAGGTAGCTTTGATCAACAATGTTGAGCTATGCTGTGTCCCCAAGAGATGTACTTGGGCTTCCTAAGCTAAGATGAAGTCATCTTTACTGGCTGGAGTTGAGTGGAGCTGGATGTAGCTGATCTTGAGTTGAGGTGAACTCAAGTCAACTCAGCTGAGCTAGCTAAAACTCCCAGTGAACTGATGGGAGCTGAGACGAGCTAGACCTAGCTAAGTTTAGCTGGATCTAAGTTGCCTTGAGCTAAGGTGAGCTAAGATGAGCTCTCTTGAGCTACCATTCAGCTGAGGTGAGCTGAATGGAGCTAGGATGAGCTAACCCTAGTTCAAGTGAGATGTATTCTAGCTATGGTGCATTGGATCAAGCTGAGCTCCAGCAGGTGAGAGCTTCTCCTTCGCCAGTTGCGTTCCTGAGTGCTAGGGATCTAGGGAACTAGCAATCTACATATCCCTAACACTCATAAAAACACATTGAAAAGTCACTAAAAAGTGCAATGCATGCCTAACCTAATTAATGCCTAAATGCAGCCCAAAAACCCTTTTCGGAGCAAAATATTAAGAGATAGCTTTGTTTTAATGCATATGAATGATGATAAACTGGCATTTATCACACCCCCATTCTTAGCTTTTGCTAGTCTCTTAGCAAATCTTTAATTTTAATGAAACGGAATTTTTAGGAAATCTATTTTTTCTCTTACTTTTGAGGAAAAAGAGATTATGGGACCTTGGTTGGTTTAAACACAAGAGGTACGGGATTTGTTAAAGATAAACATTAGAATTTATTTCTGGATCCAAAAATTAAACAAAATGTGATCAATATATCCTCTAGAAAATTCACAGATTAAATCTCGTACCTCCATCATCAAAATTTAAAAACACCCCCATGCTTAAGATATGCAATGCCCTCATGCACTAGGAGGAAGAAGGAATCACCTTAGCGAAAGGCGGTCGGGTTTAGGATGGTCAAAACCTAGAAAAAGAAAGAGAAAAGGAACGTAAGAAAAATGATGGGTTACCTCTCATCCAGTGCTATCTTTTACGCCATTCAGCTGGGTGTGATGGTATGCACAGAAGATGATCAATCATGCAAATAATTGGACACCTGCATGTTCTCAAGAAAAGTGTTTTCCTCAAGATCCCTAAAATGATGATTGATAAAGAAATAGGGATCAAAATAAAATGGAATGGTGGAAGAATGACCCAGATCTGGACATGGTTGAAGTTCATGTAAAATGCCAGAGTCAGGTGGGTCAGGTGGTAGGTCCAATGGAAAGGGAAGGAGAAAGTAGTCAATGTGATGTAGGGTGGGTGAAGTTAGTGTGGATGTTTTTGGTGAAAAATCAGGAAGATTGAAAGAGTAAAAGTCAAACCCTAGTTGACCTAAAAAGTTTTGGATCACATAATCATTAATAAAATCTAGGTCCATGGTGGTCAAAGATGAGTAGGATTTGATCAACATCGACTTCTTAAAGGCTGCTTCCATTGTATTATTAGTGTCCTAAAAAATGTCATGATCAATGGACCTCTAGGAAACTTGAAATAAATCTAATCTGGTTACCGCAACTTGTATTCATTTCCTAGGATGAGAGTAGATATTAGCTGTTGCTGTAACCAAAAAGGGTCTTCCAAGGATGGAATTAATGAGAGCATTAGGTACCTTTATGTTAAGGACTGGAAAATTCACCGGAAGTAGATAATTCTAGGCCTTAACCATACTATCCTAAAAAATTTCCCATGGTTGAATGGTAGATCGGTCTTCCGATTGAAATTGAACTTTAATAGGTTAAAAATCATTGAATTGAGATTCCTTGAATAAGATCAGCGGAATGATTTTAATGGAGGTACCTAAGTCGAGAGGGGCATGAAAAAAACTGGAGTCATTGATGACAACAGAAATGGGTGATGCACCTGGGTCCTTTTTTGTGAAAGGCAGCTTGCTCTGAAAAACTGAGCTAGTTGCCTTTGAGAGGACCACCCTTCCTAGATTCCGAGCCTCCCCTGTTGGAGTAAACTTTTCTTTTAAAAATTTAGCAAAGGCAGGGGTTGTATCCTGGAGGGGGATATTCCTCTCAACTTGCCCAAATAAGTCCAAAAGATCTTGGTGAGAGTGCTCTGATTTTTTACTAGAATGATAGAATGGCAGTGTTTGAGAGTGAGCGATAGGATTTGAATCAAGTGTTTTTGGGATTTCTTGTTCTTCTTCCTGAGTGGGGTTAGGAGAGTTGACTTGCATAGGATGAGAGTGGATTTCATCAATTTGATTTGAAGGCCCTAAATCAGTGGTGGTGTTCCCACTCCTCAACGTATCTGCATATGCAATTTGGTTATCACTGGGAGGAGGTAGGGGGCCTGTCGTTGATAGAAACCAGGTTGGTGCTGAGATATTGGATTAATAGGAGGATGAACAATGTGGTTCTGATGTTGGTGTCCACCTGTATGTATGTTCTTGTGATTGACAATGTTTGGTGTGGGCTGAGATGGCGAGCGTCCTGCAGGTCTTTGGTTTGAAATGACCCAAAATTGATCATTGAGATTATTAATATCACGGGTTATTTCCATTATTTTCCTTTGCATCTCCTATAGGGTTTTCATCATCTTGGCATTGATGTCTTCTTGAGATGGCCCAGATTGATAAGTTGATTTTGAACCATGCCGTCCAAATAGGTTTCGTTGTTGGTGAAGAACCAGATTGGTCCAGGATTGAGTCAAATAATTGCTCCAATTAGAGGAATTTTGCAATTGCTCCTGGAAGGTGGAGACATTTTGAGTGGGGTAATGATTTGGATAAGTATAATTCCCCGTTGAACCATAGAAAGCCTTAGAATAATGATTATACTCAGCACGGGTTGTATGCAAATTTTGTCTCTTTGGGATGTGAGAAGGGGTGAGATGTTGAATGTGTGGATCTTGGCTAGGTGTGGTCGGACTCCCTTGGTTGGCTAGGTTTGTTAAATCCTTATGCAACTGTTGTTGCTTAACTTGTAGCTGAGCCATAATGGAGTAGAAATTAGGTGGGGGGGGCCTGATTAAGAAGCTCTTAGGTGGAAAGATTGGGGAAAGAATAATTATCACGTAGGTTAGTGGACCAATTTTGATTTTTCATTTTTAAAGAAAAGGAAAAATGTAGGAAAAGTCTTTTTGGGGAGGTAAAATCAAGCGGTCCCTCCAAGTATGAAGTTTTGGACTGCAGCCCAAGCAAAATGGAAGAAACGGTAGGAGAGGAGAAGTGGGGGAGATGAGAGAAAGTAAGCAAACAATCAATCAAAATCTAGACCTAACTTAATTTTGACTAAAAAATTAACCTAGGACTTGGTGTACCTAGGAAATAAGTAATCAATAGTGAATACCCATTCTGTCAACAAATCTAGCCATGTTGCTCAAGGGAAGGTTTGGGCCCAAGCGTTTTGCAGGAAAATCCCCAGGTGCTTGTACAAACCCACACCTGGTCATTTGACACGTCCCCTCAACCTGAACACTAGATATAGATGATAGAATTGATATTAACTAATGGAGAACTTATGAACAAGATAGCAAGCCTGAGTTGATGAAACATTAGTGGTCAAGTTGCTACAGATTTTAATTTGGTCTAGGATACTAAAGTGCACATGAAATGTGGAGGGCGTTTATTTGGTTATTGACCTCTCATTTCAATTTCTTTTTTATGTGCAAGAATTAGAAAGTAGTTCCAATGAAAAGCAAGTTGTCACACAATTTTATTTAGTTCTGTCTTTTAGGATTTGTTTTAAATTAGTGCGCTTTAGGGTTTCCTTTCTTAAGACTTTAGACATGTTTTGAGATCCACAAACAAGAGGAAATCAAGTTGTATGGGTGAGGATATGTTTCCTTTTAGTTGTTTATCTCTAAAAATGAAAAAGAAACCCTAACCCAATTAATCCTACGATAAAAATTTTACTACCAATGAAACTTTTTTAGGCTTTCTCTTTTAAGTAGTGGTCCAAACAGATCAAACAATAGCACTACCTTATGGAAAATCAAACAAGGATTGCAGAAAATATTTCTTTAAGATTTTCGTAATTTGTTTGATATTTTTAATGAATTTTTTTTTGTGCTGGTTCAAAGTCCAGAAATGATACCCATGGGTGTTTTGGACTTTTCAATATCACCACCAACCTCAGAAAATTTTTGTAATTTTATTTTATGTGTAGAATTTTACAAGGATTCCAGAAAGATAAATATCAAAAATCTTGAATGTATAGAAAAATTCTAAAAATTTGTGGACAGTAGCGAAATAGGAAGATTATAGGGTGTGATCCCAATGCAGTCCACAAAATTTTAAAAATTAACTACAAATCCGATGGCTCTGAAATTCGGAACAGAAATTCCTTACTTGATTTGGAATCATGGGGTGAAATTTTATAATTTTAGAAGGTCTGTGGTTTCAGAAATTGATTTTTGGAATCAGGATAGAGGTCTGGACTCGAAAATCAGACTACCAACACTTGTGGTGGAGTGGTATTTAATGATGCAAACAAGCAAACAATGGATTTTTATTTGTGCCACTCCACTTAATTAAGATATTTAGGGTCCTGAAAGCCAAGTTTAGTATTTTTTTGGTAGGCTTTTAGGCTAAGTGAGACAAGAAAAGAGATGCTAACCGGGAAATCCATGGGAAGACAGGATACTTCAAGCTTCTAAAAATTTCCTGCTTTCTTCCTGCAACTAGTTCCTGTGCACACAAGAGAAAAGAGAGATAAGGGGATGAGATCCACTTCAATCAAGAGAATTAATCAAGCAAAGCCATGCCTGCCAGCAACGACTCCAAAAAGTGATGTGAGAAATCATGTGATTTGTCAATTAGGGTTTTTTAGGGTCGTTGAAACATGTGAAATCACATAAGCTTCTAAAATTTGCAACCTAGGTAGTGGGGTATCTAGGGTCATCCAAGAAGGCCAAATGTTTGCAAAAAATACGTCACTTACTTGGAAATGAAATTCACCTTTCTTTTTTATCTTTTTAATTTATATTTTATCTAGGGTTTTGAAATAATGAATGTAATATACGAATTGTTGATGGAAAATATCTAACACCTAACTCACTACACTACTACTAAAGTGACAATTAGAGCCTCTCCCTAAGCTCACTGTAGGCACGTGGAGGCCTAGAGTAATTAGGTAGAGGGAGTGAAAATGTCCTAAAACAAAGATAAAACAATTGCAACAAAAAAATTATGAAATGAAGGCAAATTGATTTGATTGAATTTGTGTTTTACAAAAACATGTAAAGGAATGCTTCTACTTGAAATGGAAACTATAAAAGCAATAAAAACACAAATCCTCATGCAAAATCTAATGAAGAAAGGAAGCTCCTTCCTCCAAGTTTAGTGGCTCCTAAGCTTGAAAAGGGGCTCCTCCTTCTTCCTTGAAAATGGTGCCCTCCAAGGTGGAAGCTACCACCTTCAATGATCTCCTCTAATGGTGAGCATGCACCACCCTTCTCCTCCAATGCCTAGCCGTCCTCCTAGATTGGGAATGCTCCTCCTGCTTGGCATGGCACAAGGTGAAGGAATGTGGAGAAGAAGGCACCAAAGGGGCGGGTGTTGTGCCCCCTTAATCTTCTCTACTCCTTCTACTTGGTGGTAGATATGAGGTGGGTATAGGATAGATTTAACTAAATGGAGGATAAAGGGGCTGAAAGTTGGAGCCAAAAGGGAGGTGGTTAGAGTTATTTTTGGTGCCAACTTTCGGTGTCTTTTGGTGGTTGATTGAGGGGTGAAAGGTGGTGAAGGTGGTGGCGCCAAAGGGAGTAGGGTGCAGCTAGCTAAGGTGAGCTTAGGTAGGACTTAGTTGGTGGAGCTAGTTGGGTAGGGTTTTAAGGTGGTGAATGGCCAAGGGAGCTAGAGTCTATCTAAGCTAAGCTAAGCTTAGCTAGCTTAACTAGTAATAGAGTAGAGGAGTAGACAATGGGAGCTAGGGTTTGAAGAGAGGAGCAAAGGAGAAGTCTGGGGCAGCACTGGAGCTTCCTGAGCTAAGATGAAGTCCTCTTTTACTGGTTGGAATTGAGTGGAGCTGGATGTAGCTGGTCCTGAGCTGTGGTGAACTCCAGTAGACTCAACTGAGCTAGCGAGAGCTCCTAGTGAACTAATGGGAGCAGAGATGAGCTAGACCTAGCTGAGTTGAGCTAGTTCTAAGCTGACTTGACTATGGTTAGCTAAGATGACCTCTCTTGAGCTATCATTCAGCTGAGATGAGCTGAATGAAGCTAGGATTTGCTAACCCTAATTCTAGTGAGATGGATTCCAACTATGGTGAGCTAGATAAAGCTGAGTTCCAGTTGGTGAGAACTTCTACTTCACCAGTTGCCTTTCTGAGTGCTAGGGTTCTAGGGATCTAGCAATCTGCATATCCCTAACACCCACAGAAGCACATTAAAAAGACAATAAAAAGTGCAATGCATGCCTAACTTAATTAATGCCTAAATGCAACCCAAAAACCCATTTGCAGAGCAAAATCCTAAGAGCTATGTTTGTTTTAATGCATAATAATGATGATAAACTGCCATTTATCACAACCGCATGCTTGTCTTTTGCTAGTTTCTTGGCAAAACATTAATTTTTACAAGACCAAATTTTTGGGAAATCTAATTTCATTTACTTTTGAGGAAAAAGAGATTATGGGACCTTGGTTGGTTTAAACACAGTTGGTACGAAATTTGTTAAAGATAAACATTAGGATTTGTTTTTGGATCCAAAAATTAGACAAAACGGGATCAATAAATCCTCTATAAAATTCGCAGATTAACCCCATGTTAATTTAGATGACTTGAATTTTCTATTTTTATAATTTTTCTAGCTCTTGAATCTAATTCTCAACTTGCAATAACCTTTAAAACCTTGTGTCAGTGCTTGTGAAAAGCCAACATTTATAAGGACATGTTTTTGGTTTAAAACATTCATTTTTTCTTGTCCCCCATGCTTATCTCTAGCTTAGTCTTACAACAGATGTATTGGGATCATCATTCCCGTTAGCAATCCTTGAGGGGGCTTTGGCACCAGTACTTCAAGATAGCACTATCCATGACACCACCCAGGAGCTCACAACCCCAAAACACAATGCAGTGTAAAGGGGCATTCCAAGCAAACTCAAGCTCTTGCTCCGACACTATAGGTAGAGCACTGTCCAAGACACTTGAGCTGCTAAAATGTGCTTTAATGCTCCGTCTAAAAATATGCAATATAGATATGCAGCAGCGCCATGGCGGTAATGTTTGGGGCGTAGATCACATAAAGATGAATACGTCATAGTATAGCGCCAAATACGTCTTGACAAATAAAATTATCGGAACTGGGAGTCCTGGTCGATCACAGGGTGGTAGAAAAATGCTTTTGATTTCATGCACTTATTCTAAATCTAATTACTAAATAGTCAAGACAATGAATCACAATATATATATATCACGCAGAGAGTTTGAACATGAATTGCAACAAATTATAAGAATGAATAAAACTATCTAGGTAACAGAACAAGGGCACCATGGGTTGTCAGTGGTGGACTTCTGGAGAGGTTGAGGAGAGTAGGAACGATCCAATAGGGTGGCCCAGTGGATTCTTCAGGTGAAGGCAGAGAGATAGGTAGAAGAAGGAGAAGAGAGAATGAGAGAGTTGAGAGAGAATACTACTTGAATGACTTTGAAAGAGGACTCTTAGGCCTCCTTTATAATTTCTTGGAGGGGAAATAGGGCATTGCAACCCCTTATTTTGTGCAACAAAAAGCCTTAAAAATCCTTCTCCACACTCGGATGTTCTCTGGTGTTGCCACATGGCGCAACGTGTGCCCTCGAATTGAAATCACGTGGCTGTGCACGCTCCCATGGCTTCGCATTTTTGCTTTTGTCGCATGCCTTCAAATCCTGCCTTAACACGATCGGACGGCATAGATAGCCATAGCACCACGCCTTCGCAATCCTTAGTATGATTCACGCGCCTTCCTGATTTCGTACAACCCACGCAATCGCGCGTCCCGCCTGTAGTGCTCACTGATCGTGCAATGTGGCATGCTCTACACCGTCTACTCACATATATGCGCTTGCACATGCCCCCCTACAACCCACACCAATTTTTGCGTAGTGCAGGGCTCAAACCCGCTCCCCATGCATACATAGGCGCGTGCGCGAGCCAATGCGCTGCGCAGAGCCTTTGTTGTATATATTTAACTATATTTATATCAATCTACTCCGGATGGCGATATGGCATGTTCGTGGCCATTAGATGAACATCCAACAACCCACGCTGCAAGGTAAGGAGCCTCCAGGGGTTGGGGGCATGGCAAGGGTGGCTGTAATGGTGCCACATGGTGCCATCGTGGCCGTCTGTTCTTCTTCTCTTTATATCTAATGATTTAGGCCTTCGATTAAGTTAATTTCTGCATCGTTGGACTACAAACGTCAATCCGGATCAATTTGTTTGGTTGGATTTGTCATCTGAGGTCTAGATCTTCTTCAATTTTCCCCTTGGCTCTTGCTCTTCTGTGGACTCCCTAGGGTGCTACGAGAGCCTGATTGATGCGATATTGGATGCGTTGGACTCCCGTCGTTATTCTAAACATATTCATAAGGTTGGATTGGTCATCTGCAGCCCTGGATTACCTGCAATCGTTAATACCTCTCAAACAACATAGTTTAATACATAAAACACATATATCAACTATGATGTAGAATACGATGCGTATGCATGCAAAATGTTCATGTTAAGCTAAGTTCTACCTTAATTTAGGCAAGTTAGGACCTATGATTACTGCGCAATCATACCCCCATGCCTAAATCTTGCTAGTCCCTAGCAAGTGCAAGACTAAATACATTTTACAAGGAGTTAAACTAAAGATTTATTTCTTTTTGCTGCATCCAAAAATTCAGAATCCAGATAAATATGAATATATAATGTAGTAGCTTTTGCAACGGATCTAAGCGAAGACTCGATATGCATTGAAAGCTTGTACTTGACCCCTAGTAAAATTCTGTCGGGACAGGTGAACCTCTTCTCTCGGGGTTATAAAATATTTTCTAATTTTGGCCCCAGTGTTTGGTTTGGGTAGGAGATGTTTGAGTAAACTGGATTATATTTGGTGGCTCACTCTCTTCTGGTGCTTCTTAGAGACTAGCATTTTAGAATTTAGATCCAGATTATTGAATAAATCAACTTAGAGAGGGTTTGGAAAAATTATGCTCTCTTTAATCTTTTGTACTCTTCTCTCTTTCTTTTTTGTTTCTTCTTGAGCTCACATCTCACCAGATTTGCAAATGTATTTGGTGGTCTCACATGGCATGACACTTTTATTAGGTTCTGCTAACCCTATGACTAAGTCAGACTTCTCAGCCCAGATTCAGGCAGTTAGAAATACATAAAAAGTCTGTTAAAGCTGTATTTGGTTGTTTTTGAGGGTGGTAGGTGTTTTTGCCTCAAAACATTTCAAAACATTTAACTTGACTCACATTACGCAACTGTTTCACATAATATTTCTTTTACTATTTATTATTTTTGTTTTCTTTTTCTTTTGCTTCTTTTTCCCTTTTTTTTTCGAGCAAACAACTCTTTTGTATGCAATTCTCTAAGCACAATGCCACAACACGACATACTGTTGTATTTATCAGAATAACAAAACATGACATACGTACTTTTATACATGAGGCATTCTTGGGGAATTTTGGGACGACCAAGAGGATTTTGGGTGGCTTATTTGGTGGAAGGGCCTCTTCTCAGCACTCGGTAGGGGATGGATAGGACGACGTATTTCTGACCTTGACATCTGTACACTCCTTCGGTCGAGGATTCCCTAGAGGATGATCGTGATCATCCACCTCAGCCATAGTTTTATTAGAACCCGCTCTCTATATTTTTGCCTTATTTGGTGGCTCTCGTATGGAATTTCTCACAAATTTGGTACGCAAGAACTGAGAGTGAAAACTATGCCCAACTCCAAGTGTCATTATTAAATTATTAAAGATTCTTTATACTAGCCTTAGAGCACCAACACTCTCTACTCTCACCCCACATATGTTTTGGTGGATCTGTTAGAAGAAAGTTCACCGGACTCCCTAATTGCTGTCTAAGGGTTCACAAGAAGAAGCGATGCTTCTTTTCGACAAACTAGAAATGTTTATCGGTTTTCATAGAGGATCCATTGCAAAATCTACATTCAAGTATGAAATTATACTTGATTCTAAGTCTAGTAATTTACTTAAGAATAAATCTTTAATAAAACCTCTTGATAAAATGAACTAATCCCCCCAATTATTGGCAGAAAATTTTCAATTTTTTATGAACTGCCCCTCCATGCCTAAGTGTTTGCATGTCCTCATGCAAGAATAAAAGAAATTGGAATACGGCTGGGTGTATGTGGATAAAAATCACCTGGAACTGCTTCTGAGTTACCATTAAGCTCACGCCATTGCTGCAATGCCATACACAATATGCAAAACATTATGTGAAAATGAAATATGCAATGTATATATGGTATGTATATATCCATACATGCTGAGTTTAATGCCTCTAGTTGGGCAACTCATCAGTCATACGTCCTCAAGAAGATGTATCGTTTTGCCAATAGGAGGAGGTTCTTGGGCAAATAATGGTTTGAGGCGCTAGCCACTAACCGTAAAAATGTGCCCAGATTTTGGGTCTCTAATTTGGACCGCCCCATTAGGATATGGGTGGATCACTAGAAATGGCCCAGTCCACTAGGACTTGAGCTTTCCAGCAAAGAGTTTGAGTCGAGAGTCAAACAACCAAACCGGCTGGTTAGGTGCGAACTCCCTCCGGATGTGTTGATCATGGAAAGCTTTTGCCTTGTCCTTGTATATTTTTGCATTCTCAAATGCTTCCCACCTAATCTACTCTAACTCACTGAGTTGGAGCTTCCTTTCATAACCTTCAGTCTCAAGGTTAAAATTACACTTCTGCACAACCCAAAAGTCATGGTGCTCCAGCTCCACAGGAAGGTGACAGGCCTTTCCATGCACCATGTGATATGGTGACATTCCGAGCGGGGCCTTGTACATGGTCCAATATTCCCATAGTGCATCGATCAACTGATCGGACCAATCCTTCCTATCAGGTCATTATAGTATAGTGGTGAGTATTCCTGCCTATCATGCGAGTGACCCGGGTTCGATCCTCGGCAACGACACCAATTTCTTTGGGGCATAGATCACGTACAAGATGAATACGTCGTAGTATTGCATGAAATATGTCTCGATAAATAAAATTAACGGAATAGGGAGTCCCGGTTGATCACAGGGAGGCAAAAAAATGCTTTTGATTTCATGCACTTATTCTAAATCTAATTACTAAATAGTAGAGACAATGAATCACAATGTATATATCACGCAGAGAGTTTGAGCATGAACTGCAACAAATTATAAGCATGAAAAAAACTGTCTAGGTAACAAAATGAGGGCACCATGGGTGGTCCGTGGTGGTCTTCTAGAAAGGTTGAGGAGAGCAGGAACGATCCGACAGGGTGGCCCAACAGATTCTTCAGACAGAGGCGGAGAGAGAGGTAGAAGAAGAAGAGAGAATGAGAGAGTTGACAGAGAGTTCTCTACTTGAATACCACTTGAATGCCTTTGAAAGAGGACCATTAGGCCTCTTTTATAATTTCTTGGAGGGGCAAATAGGGCATTGCAGCCCCTTATTTTGTGCAACAAAAAGCCTTCAAAATCCTTCTCCATACTTGGATGTTCTCTGGTGCTGCCATGTGGCGCAATGTGCACCCTCGGATTGAAATTGCATGGCTGTGCACGCTCCCATGGCTTTGCGCTTTTGGTTTTGCCGCATGCCTTCAAATCCCGCATTAACACGATCGGACGGCTTAGACAGCCACAACACTGCACCTTCGCAATCCTAAACATCATTCATGCGCCTTCCTGATTTTGTATAACCCATGCAATCATGTGTCCCACCCGTAGTGTGCTCTGATCGCTCCACGTGGCATGCTCTACACCATCAAATCTCGCATACACACTTGCACGCACCCACCTACAACCCACACCAATTTTTGCGCAGTGCAAAGCTCGAATCTGCACCTCGCGCATACGAGGGCGCATGCGAGAGCCAATGCGCTATGTAGAGCCTTTGTCATATATACTTAATTATATTTATATTAATCTATTCTCGGTGATGATGTGGTGCGTTCGTGGCCGTTGGATGAACATCCAATAGCCCACACTGCGAGATAAGGCGCCTCCAGGGGTTGGGGGTGCGGCGAGGGGGGCTACGATGGTGCCATGTGGTGCCATCATGGTCGTTCGTTCTTCTTCTCTTTATATCTGATGACGTGGGCCTCCTATTAAGTTGATTTTTGCACCGTTGGATTGCAAATGTCGATCCGGATCCATCCATGTGGTTGGATTTGTCATCTGAGGTATGGATCCACTTTTAATTTTTCCCTTGGTTCTTGCTCTTTTGCACTCCCTGGGGTGCTACGGGAGTCTGATTGATGCGATCTTGGATGCATTGGACTCCCGTCATTATTCCGAATAGATCCATAAGGTTGGATCGGTCATCTGCAGTCCTGGATTGCCTGCAATCATTAATACCTCTCAAACAACATAGTTTAATACATAAAATAGATATATCAACTATGATGTAGAGTACGATGCATATGCATGTAGAATGTTCATGTTAAGCTAAGTTCTAGCTTAATTCAGGAGAGTTAGGACTTATGATTGATGCGCAATTAGGTAACATGTTATCATCGCATCGTCAAAGGGGGCATTTTCCTCCTTCTCGACTATGGGAACTCAAACCAATGATCTGCTTCAGACTTTTACTAAGGTCAAACAAGGGATTTTTCTGATTTTTAGTAGTTTTTTAAGTGTTGGATTGTGTGAAATTTGACATAGGAAGTTCCGCAAGAAATGCAAGTTTTTGAATCAGAAACTAAGTCGGATACTTTCCATATTACAAAAGAGGACCAAGTCACCTGAACTATCACGAGTTCAGGTGGAATTTTAGAGAAGAATATCAGATCTAGTCTAAAATTAGACCTTGAAATTCTAATGATTAGATCCATATCGTCATCCCTAGTTTGTTAAAGATAAAATCCTAATGTACCAAAAGTGAGTTTTCAACCTTAGTCTCGATTTCAAAATTTTCCTCAAAAGGTTTTCAATATTTTCATTTTTTTTGGTATGCAAGTAGAAAACAAGAAAATGATAAAAGAAAAAAATGCATATTTTTATGTTTTGAAAATCATAAATCAATTGTCAAAATTTAAAAACACCCCCCATGCTTAAGATATGAAATGTCCTCATGCATTGGGAGGGAGAAGGGATCACCTTAGTGAAAGGCGGTCAAGCTTACGATGGTCAAAGCCTGGAAAAGGAAAGAGAAAAGGAAAGCAAGAAAAATGATGGGTTACCTCCCATCCAGAGCTATCTCTTATGCCATTCAGTCAGGTGTGAAGGTATGCACAAAGGATGGTCAATCATGTAAATATTTGGACTCCTGAATGTCCTCAACAAATGTGTTTTCCTCAACCCTAAAAAGATGATTGATAAAGAAATAGGGATCAATATAAAATGGAATGGTGGAAGATTGACCTAGATCTATCCATTATTGAAGTTCATGTAAAATGCTAGAGTCAGGTGGGTCAGGTTGTTGGTCCAATGGAAGGGGATGGAGAAAGTAGTCAATGAGATGTAGGGTGGGTGAAGTTAGTGTGGATGTTTTTGGTGAAAAATCAGGAAGATTGAAAGAGTAAAAGTCAAACCCTAGTTGACCTGAAAAGTTTTGGATCACATAATCATTAATAAAATCTTGATCCGTGGTGCTCAGAGATGAGTAGGATTTGATCAACATCGATTTCTCAAATACTACTTCCATTGTATTATTAGTGTCCAAAAAAATGTCATGATCAATGGACCTCTTGGAAGCTTGAAATAAATCTAATGAGAAAATATGGTTACAGCAACTTATATTCATTTTCCCAGAATAAGAGTTGATATTATCGGTTGCGGTAATCAGAAAGGGTCTTTCAAGGATTGTATTAATCAGAGCATCAGGTACCTTTATGTCAAGGACCAGAAAATTGACTGGAAATAGATAACTTTGGACCTTAACCATACTATCCTAAAAAATTCCTCGTGGTCGAATGATAGATCAGTCTTCCAATTGAAATTGAACCTTAATAGGTTTAAAATCACTGAATTGAGATTCCTTGAATAAAATCAGGGGAATGATACTAATGGAGGTACCTAAGTCGAGAGGGGCACAAAAACAAGTGGAGTCGGAGGGTGATGCCCCTAGGTAATTTTTTGTGAAAGGCAACTTGCTTTAAAAAACTGGGCTGGATGTCTTTGAAAGGACCACCCTTCCTTGATTCTGAGTCTTCCCTATTGGAGGAAACTTTTCTTTCAAAAATTTAGCAAAGGTTAGGGTGGCATCTAGGAGGGGGATATTCCTCTCGACTTGCCAAAATAAGTCCAAATGATCTTGGTGAGAGGGCTATGATTTTTTACTAGAATGATCGGATGGCAATGTTTGAGAGTGAGGAGTGGGATTTGAATCAAGTATTTTTGGGATTTCTTTTTCATCATTGTGAGTGGGGTTTGGAGAGTTGATTTGCATAGGCTAAGAGTGGGATTCATCAATTTGATTTGAAGGCCCTAAATCAACGGTGGTGTTCCACTGCTCAACGTATGTACATATATAGTTTGGTTATCACTGAGAGGAAGCGGGGGGGCCAGTTGTTGGTAGAAACTAGGTTGGTGCTGAGATATTGGGTTAATAGGAGGCTGAACAGTGTGGCTCTGATGTTGGTGTCCACCTGGACATTGGTTCTTGTGATTGACAAAGTTTGGTGTGGGCTGGGATGTGAGTGTCCTGCAGGTCTTTGGTTTGAAGTGACCCCAAATTGATGATTGAGATTATTAATAGCACGGGTTATTTCCATTGTTTTCCCTTGCATCTTCTGCAGGGTTTCCATCATCTGGGCAATGATGTCTTCCTGAGATGGCCCAGATTGATAAATTGATTTTGAACCTTGCTTTCTAAATAGGTTTTGTTGTTGGTGAGGAATCAGATTGGTCCAGGATTGAGCTAGGTAATTCCTCCAATTAGAGGAATTTTGCAATTGTTCCTGGAAGGTAGAGACATTTTGAGTGGGGTAATGATTTCGATAAGTATAATTCCCCATTGAACCATAGAAAGCCTTAGAATAATGATTATACTCAACACGGGTTGTATGCAAATTTTGTCTCTTTGGGATGTGAGAAGGGGTGAGATGTTGAATGTGTGGATCTTGGGTAGGTGTGGTCGGACTCCCTTGGTTGGCTAGGTTTGTTAAATCCTTATGCAATTGTTGTTGCTTAACTTGTAGCTGAGCCATAATGGAGTAGAAATTAGGTGGGGGGGCCTGATTAAGAAGCTCTTAGGTGGAAAGATTGGGGAAAGAATAATTATCATGTAGGTTAGAGGATCAATTTTGATTTTCCATTTTTAAAGAAGAGGAAAAATGTAGGAAAAGTATTTTTGGGGAGGCAAAATCATGTGGTCCCTCCAGGTGTGGTGTTTTGGACTGTTGCCCATGCAAGATGAAAGAAACGGCAGGAGAGGAGAAGAGGCAGAGATGAGAGAAGGTGAGCAAACAATCAATCAAAATCTAGACCTAACTTATTTGTGACTCCTTAAAAATTAACCTAAGACTTGGTCTACCTAGGAAATAGGTAATCGACAGTGAATACCTGTTCTATTAACAAATCTAGCCGAGTTGTTTAAGGGGAGGTTTGGGCCCAAGCGTTTCCTAGGAAAATCCCCAGGTGTTTGTACAAACCCGCTCCTAGTCATTTGACATGGCCCCTCAGCCTAAACAACAGATGTAGATGACAGAATTGATATTAACTAAGGAGAACTTAAGACCTAGATAGCAAGCCTAAGTTAATGAAACCTTAGGGTTCAAGTTAATATAGATTTTAATTAGGTCGACACTAAACTGCACATAGAATGTGGAGGGCATTGCTTGGGTTATTGCCCTATTATTTCAATTTTCTAATGTGTGTGCAAGATTGGAAAGTGGCTCTAATGAAAAATAAGTTGTCACATAATTTTTTATATTTCTGTCTTTTAGGATTTGCTTTAAATTAGTGCATTTCAGGGTTTCCTTTCTTAAGACTTCAAACAAGTTTTGAGATCCACAAAGAAGAGGAAATCAAGTTGTATGGGTGAGGATATGTTTCCTTTTATGTTTGTATCTAAAAATGAAAAAGAAACCCTAATCCAATTGATCCTAGGACAGAAACTTAACTACCAATGGATCTCTTTTAGGCTTTCTATATTAAGTAGTGGTCCAAACATAACAAATAATAGCACGACCTTATGACAAATCAAACATAAATTTCAGAAAATATTTTTCTAAGATTTTAGAAATTTGTTTGATACTTTTAAAGAATTTCTTTTTGTGATGGTGTCAAAGTCTAGAAATGATACTTGTGGGTATTTTGGACTTTTAGTATCACCACCAACCTCAAAAAATTTTGGTGATTTTATGTTATGTGTAGAATTTTACACGGATTCTAGAAATCCAAGTTTCAAGGAAATTGGATGAGTGCCAAAATTCTAAAAATTTGTTGATAGTAGCAAATCAGGAAGATTAAAGGGTGTGACCCCTATGCAGTCCACGACTTTTAAAAAATTAATTACATCACCAATTGCTCTGAAATTTGGAATAGATATTACATACTTGATTTGGAATCACTGGGTTAAACTTGATGATTTTAGGAGGTCTGTGGTGTTGGAATTGATTTTTGGAATTCAAATAGAAATTTGAAACCGAAAATCAGACTACCAACACTAGAGGTAGAGTGGTGTTTAATGATGCAAACAAGCAAACAATGTATTTTAATTTGTGCCACTCCACTTAATTAAGATATTTAGACTCCTTAAAGCGAAGTTTAGTATCTTTTGGTAGGTTTTTAGACTAAGTGTGACAAGAAAAGAGATGTGATTGCGCAGCAATCATAGGTCTTAATTGACCTAAATTAAGCTAGGACTTAGCATAAGTTAGGGTAATTCATGCATGCATAAGCATTATTAGCACCTTTACTACTTTCTTTTAGTTGTGCATAAAATAATGCTATAATTTATTGATTAGGTGTATTATGTCAATTGCAGGTAATAAGTTGATCATAAGCTAAATATGAAGCTGGATCTAAAGCTGGATATGGAGAATAAAGAATAACTGCTGTTGCAGTAGAGTTGGAGCAGAAGACCTAGATTAGATTTAGTAGATAATAATGCAAGGGAGTTAAGGTATGCTATTCTATTATGTAAGAATAAAGCAATAAATTTTGAAGAATTTAGGTCCATCCTAGCACTAGGACAACCTAGAAGCTTCCCCATGCCTTAGCCACCCTTGGATTAAGTCACCGCACCCTAGGAAACCTTAAAACCCTAATTTTAACCTCTATCTAGACATTCAGATGAGTTATAATACATCTAGAACCCTTAACAAAGTCCCACACACCTTAAACCCACTTCTCTAGTATTATTGGACGTCCAGACACTTGGTCAGACGTTCAATTTCTATAGAATACCCAAGACAGAGCCTAGAATCCCTCCTGACTCTGATTGGATGTCCAAATGATAAGTCTGGACTTCTAATTTTTCATTATATGATGTCTGATAACTTTATTGGATGTCCAAAACTGCCCTTCAGACCCTGTCTTGAGATTCAAGCCCTGATCTTGGATCTCTAGCTCTCTAAACCTAATTCTAACCCCCTAGGAACCTAAATTAAGGTGCCCTAACCCTTGTACATCACCTATAGACCTCCCTAATAACCGAATTAGGTCCTCACTAAACTTAATTTACTTGGATCTTAGTCAATTACATCAGCCTATTCAATTGGACTCATTGAGTCTAATTGAGCCCTCATCTCAGCACAGATTGTCCAATTGGACTCAGTGAGAATCCAATTGACCTAGACCTAACTTAATTGAGTTATTTTACTCTCAATTAGGTTTCCACACACCAAATGAAACTTGTATTAAGTTTAATTGCACTTTACCTTAGTGAATTAGGGTTTACAACCCTAATTTGAGACCTACCTTGACCTAAACCCACTGGAACCTAACCTAATCAACCTAACCACTTAGAGCACGACCACACACACACACACACACACACACACCCATTCACACACTCCCACACCACCTAGAGTTTTCTAGGACCTTCCAAAGGTGGTGCCACCTTGGTTGCCAACAATAGAGACCAAGGATGAGTCTTCTCTTAGATCCACTTTTGATGGATCTAAGAACCACCCTCTCTCTCTCCTTGGACGGCCACACTTGGAGCTCTCTCTATAGCCCCTTAGGTCTATAAAAAGACCCAAGGGGTGGCACTTTGCACCCAATCACTCTTGGCTCCATTTTAGCTTAGCTTCATTCCACCTCCACTCCACCATCACAAGTAGCTTCACCATGGCCACCACCATCTCCACGCCAAGATGTTGGATCACTTCCTCAACCTCTCTCCAAGGGTCAGCCGAAGCACCATTGGCTGCCCCTCCTTCTCCTCTCAACCAAGGCAAAGGCCATCGAAGCCCACCTCTGAATGCCCTTAGTTCTATTGTAGCTCTTCATAGTGTTACTGCTTTATTTAATACTTAATAGTGTAGCTCTATATTCTCCCCTAATGATGCATGCATAATCCCAACTTAGATTCATGTATGCAATCATTTTCTGCTAGCAAGATTTATGTTTTCAAGCAATCCTTTACAAGCTTTCCATGAGCTTTATGTTGCAAACACCATCATGAATCAATGAAAATCTTTTTCTATGTATATATATATATATATACTTGTGAAAATAACCATGAGCCTTGTTGTAATATTTTTGTGTGATTGAAGTTGCATGTTTTAATTTCTAATACTCTGGCAACTAAGCATGTCATGCATAAATACGAACTTAGCATAAATCGACATGCGATTTTAAGCAAGTAGAGTGAGAGAGATCGATTTCAAATCTGTATTTCCATAAACACCTCCCAGAGATGAATGACCAGGACTCCAAGTCTCGTTATCTTAGAAATTATTTTTGTTCGTATTTCGCAACTGTACTACGTCGCATTTTCGATCAAATGCATGCTCTACGATCATAGCAAAATGGCACTATTGCCATGGAGGCAACGCCAATTTTGATTTCGATCTCTAGAATAATCACTGATAAATCTTCCTCTGCTTGTCTTCTGATGCGTAGGAAATAGGGAAAAATAACATGTACGCACATGAGCGTGAAAAAAAAAAACCAGGTGCACATAATATCTTTCTTAGTCTAAGTTTGATTTAAATCTTAGCTTAGATTTCCTTCTAGCAATTTCAATTGAAAAAAAAAAATCCTATTTATCTTCATGAAAAAAAAACCAAAAAAAAAGTTTAGGTAGTTAGATTAGGTTTCCATTTGAATCTTAGGTTACCTTGCTTAAAAAAAAAGAGAAAAGAATTTTAAAAAAAATCTTTTCATTTCAAAAAAAAATTTCAAAAGTGTTGAAAGGAAAAAAAAATTCATTTTGGTGGAAAGCTTGAATTTTGAATTCAAACACCTTTTAAAAACTTTCCCACCATTCTTTGATTTCAGGCAGATTTCAAATTTTGACTTAAAAATTCAATTGCTGAGAAATTACTAAGAGAAAAATTTTGAAATTCATGATAGGTCTTCACTTTTAAACCACCCTTCAAGTGGAACCATTCGTTTAAAAAAATTGTAGGTATAAAATTTTTAAAAATTCGCGAAGTGAAAGAGGGTCAGATTGACCTAGATTTGAAAATTTTCAAAATTCAAAAAGTAATTCTGAGCAATCTGTGAATCTATTTTGACTAACAATGGTTGGGTTTGAATGCTGATCTCATTGTTTTTAATTCCCATATTTTTCTTGAATTTTTGAAGTTCATTTGATACTATTCCAATTTGAAAAACCAACCAGGGGTCATAATTCCAGTTCTGACCCCCTCACATTTAAAATTTCCTAGAAATTCAATTGAAAAAGTAAAAATCACAGAAAAATATTCTCTCAAAAGATAACTGAAAAAGGAATCTACTTGCAAAATTTCAGTTTATTTGGATTCAAATTTTATTAAGAGAATTATTTGTGTTTCATTGGGCTGCTGAAATCACAAAGAAGAAAACCCTAGAATTGTATGAACCTTAGGTTACACCTTTAGGGTTACATTCTAGAGGCAACACTTGGGCTACCCTAGACTTAGTCAAGTCTAGTGTTTAACCAGTGAGCTTGGTCACTAATGCAAAAAATTACGTGATTTGTAATTATCATTGTTAAAGTTGTAACATGCGAAATCGCATATGCTTTTAAATTTATATTCCTAGATAGGGGAGTATCTAGGGTCATCCAAGAAGGCAAGTTGCAAATCAAAATCCCTTGCTTCAAAACATGGAAATCACCTTTCTTTTTTTGTCTTTTAAATATATATTTTCTACGGATTTTTGAAATAACAGAAATACTTGGATTTTGTTGGGGAAAGAGACTAACACCTATAATTACTATGCTAACACCTAGCTGACAATTAATTACTCTCCCTAAGCTCACTCTAGGCACGTGGAGGCCCAGAGTAATTAGGGAGAGGGAGTGAAAAGTGCTAAAAAATAAAGTATTATAATGCGATAAAGATTGTGAAAAGAAAGTAACTTTAAACTAGGACCAAAAACTATTTTACAAGGAACCCTAATAGAGGAAAGCTTTTACTACAACTATCAAGGTACCAAAAAAATGGAATGAAACTAATGGTCCTGATGATGATGATGGTGAAGAAGAGATGGAAGTTTCTTGCTCCAAGCCTGGTAGTTCCCGGGCTTGAAAAGAGTCCTCCAACTCCTTCCTTGCTATGCTCCTCCAAGATGGTGTCCTCCAAGGTGGAAGCTACCACCTTCAATTGTCCTCCTCCAAGGGTGGACGTCCACCGTAGGTCCTTCTCCTTTGTTTGGATGTCCTCCTTGAAGTAGAATGGCTCTCCTCCTTTGCGTGGCACAAGTTGAAGAGAGTGAGGAGAAGAAGGCACCAAAGGGGCTGGTGATGTGCCCCCTTAATCTTCTTCTCTACTCCTTCTTAGCCGTAGGTGTAGGTGGGTATAGGTAGAATAAAACACTAATGGAGGATGAAGAAAATGTGGGAAGTTAGGTGGGTATATATAGTGTAGGAAGGGGGGCATAGGTGGCTCTTGGAATGGATGTCTAGGATAGGATATGGGGGGTAGTTGGGGATCCTAGGGCTAAGGATAATTGGCACCAGCTAAGGGGTGCTAAGGGGGGTAGTTATGGATTTGGTGCCCTTTAGAATTGGAGCCAAAATGGGCCTTCTAGAAGGCTATTAGGTGGCACCACCGTAGGGTTCTAGAAGTGGGGCATGTGCATGGCTAGGATGGGTTATGTGGGTAGGTGTAGGGTGGGGATTGAAAGTTGGTGAGAAAAGGGAGGTGGTTAGGGTTAGTTTTGGCACCAACTTTTGGGGTCTTTTGGTGGTTAGTTGAGGGGTGAAAGGTGGTGAAGTGGTGGTGCCAAAATGAGTAGGGTGCAGCTAGCTTAAGTAGGCTTAAGTGGACTTGGAGTGGAAGGTTATGTAGGTGGAGTTAGGGTTTGGTTCTCGATGGCAGGGAGGTGGATGCTAGATAGGCTAAGCTAAGTTAGCTTAGCTAGCTATGGAGTAGAGGAGGAGGCAATGAGGGCTAGGGTTTGTGGAGAGGAGCTGGGCAGAAGACATCTGGAGCTGAGTTGGGCTGGCAGCTACTAAAGAGGTTAGCATGGAGCTACTCTAGCTGGCTTAGCTTGCTAGTTCTTTGCTAGCTACTAAGCCAAGCTAAAGTGAGCTGGCTTTTGCTGAATTGAGCTGAGGTGAGCTGGGTCTGGTGCTCCCGGGGAAGACTGAGCTGGTTGAGGCAGCTAAGGTTGCTCAGCTCAACTAAGTTGAGCTGAGTCCTCGGGAGCTGGACTTGATCTTCCTGAGTTGGATTGAATTCATCTTCAGCTAGATGGAGTTAAGTAGAGCTGGATGTAGCATGACCTGAGCTGGGGTGAACTCCAGTCAACTCACCTGAGCTAGCTAGAGCTCCCAGTGGACTAATAGGAGCTGAGATGAGCTAGACTCAGCTAAGTTGAGCTGGATTAGAGTTGATCTGAGCTAGGGTAAGGTAAGATGAGCTCTCTTGAGCTGCCATTAAGCTGAGATGAGCTGAATATAGCTAGGATGAGCTAACCTTAGTTCAATCAAGCTGAATCTCAGTTATGGTTTGCTGGATCAAGCTGAGTTCCAGCTGGCGAGCGCTTCTCCTTCACCAATTGCCTTCATGAGTGATAGGGTTCTAGGGATCTGGCAATCTGTTTATCCCTAACACTCACAAAAACACATTAAAAATACAATAAAAAATGCAATGCATGTCTAACCTTATTTTTGCTTAAATGCAACCCAAAAACCCATTTGTGGAGCATAATCCTAAGAGCTAGGTTTGTTTTAATGCATAAGAATAATGATAAACTAGCGTTTATCACACCCTCATGCTTATCTTTTGCAAGTCTCTTAGCAAAACTTTAATTTTTTGGAAAATGAAAATTTTCGGAAATCTAATTTTTTTGAGTTTTGAGGATAAAAAGATTAAGGGACCTTGGTTGATCTAAACAAAAGAGGCATGAGATTTATTAAGGATAAACATTGGGATTTGTTTTTGGATCTAAAAATAGATAAAATGAGATTAATATATCCTCCAGAAAATTCACAAATTAACCCCTTCGTAATTCAGATGACTTGAAATTTCTATTTTTAGGATTTTTCTGGCTCTTCATCTAATTCGCAACTTGAAATATCCTTTAAAACCTTGTGTCCGTGCTTGTGAAAAGCCAACATTTATAAGGGCGTGTTTTTGGTTTAAAACTTTTTTTTTCTCTCCCATGCTTATTTTTAGCTTAATCTTACAACAAATGTGTCGGGATCATGATTCTCATTACCAATCCTTGAGGGGGCTCTGGTGCCAGTACTTTTGGATAGCATTGTCCATGACACCACCCAGGAGCTCACAACCCCAAAACACAATGCTGTGTAAAGGGGTGCTCCAAGCAAACTCAAGCTCTTGCTTCGACATTATAGGTAGAGCACCATCCAAGATAGTTGAGCTACTAAAATGCGCTTTAATGCTTCATCTAAGGATATGAAATATAGATATGGAGCAGCACCGAGGCGGTAACATGTTGACATCGCATCCTCAAAGGAGGTGTTTTCCTCCTTCTCGACAGTGGGAACTCAAACAAATGATCTGCTTCAGACTTTTACTAAGGCCAAACAAGGTCTTTCTAATTTTTAGTAGTTGTTTTAGGTGTTGGCTTGTGTGTGAAATTTGACATAGGAAGTTCCACAAGCAAAGCAAGTTTCTGAATCAGAAACTAAGCCAAATACTTTCCAAATCAGAAACCCATTGTACCAAAAGTGAGTTTTTCAACCTTAGTCCCGATTTTAAAATTTTACTCAAAAAGTTTTCAACATTTTTATTTTTTTGGGTATGCAAGCAAGAAAATAAAATAACTAAAGAAAAATGCATGTTTTTAGGATTTGAAAATCCTAAATCGATTGTCAAATTTTAAAAACACCCCCCATGCTTAGGATATGCAATGTCCTCATGCATTAGGATGAAAAAGGGGTCACCTTAATGAAGAGTGGTCGGGTTTAGGATGGTCAGAACCAGGAAAAAGAAAGGAAAAAGGAAAGTAGGAAAAATGATGGGTTACCTCCCATCCAGTGCTATCTTTTACGCCATTCAGCCAGGTGTGAAGGTATGCATGAAAGATAGAAAATTATGTAAATAGTTGGACACTTGGGTGCTCGCATAAAATATGTCATCACCTAGATCCCTAGAGAATGGAAATATAGGGATCAAAACTAGATAGGAAATGATAAGTGTAGCCCGAGTCTGGCCATTATTTTAAATTTGGTTGGACGCTAAACTCGGGCGGGTCTGGTGGCAGGTCCATAGGAAAGGGGTCAAGGAAGGGATGGTGAGGATTGGGTGAAGTTAGTATGGAAAGGTAGGGTGAGGGAAGAGTGGGTGGGTTGGGGTGATCAGGGGGTTCATCAAGAATGGATTTTTGGTCAAGACAAGTCTCCAGATCATAGATTTCGCCAACCACTGAATTTGATTCCTCAAAAATATTATGGTCGGTAAGGGTATCCATCAACATTGTCTCCACCATATTTGAAATTTCAATATCTGAGTCCTCAAAAAAGTTATCATCATGAAATCTCTTGGAGGATTTGAAAATATCTAGAGTGATAGTTTGGCCAGCACAAGTGATATCCATTTTGCCTGTTTGGCAATTGATATTTGCCTTTGTAGTTGCCAAAAAAGGTCGTCCAAGGATTATTGGGGCATTAAATAGAGTTTTAGGTACCTGAATGTCAATGGCTAGAAGATCTGCAGGGAAGACACAATTTTGGACCTTGACCAAAACATCCTCGACAATCCCACGAGGTTTGATTGTAGATCGGTCGGCTAATTGCAACGTAACCTCAACGGGTTTTAATTCACTGATCTGAAACTCTTCAAACAAAATTGTGGGAATGATATTAACTGAGGCACCGAGATCAAGGAGGGCACGATCAAAGGTAGTATCATTAATAATCACTGAAATTAATGGAACCCCTCGATCTTTAATCTTAAGAGGCTGATTGCACAGCAATCATAGATGTTAGTTGGCCTAAATTAGGCTATAACTTAGCATAACTTGCGGTAATTCAGGCATGCATAAACATTATCTGCATCTTTACTGCTTTCCTTTAGCTATGCATAAAATAATGTTATAATGTGCTGATTAAGTGCATTATGTTAATTACAGGCAATAAGCTGATCAGAAGCTAGATCTGGAGCTGGATCTGATGTTGCATCTAAAGCTGGATCAGAAATAATGGGTGTTGTAGATGGACTGGAGCAGAAGACTTAGATTAGATATAGTGGATAACGATGCAAGGGAGTTAAGGTTTGCTATTCTATTAAGAAGGAATAAAGCAGTAAAATGTGAAGAGCTTGGATCCATCCTAGCCCTAGGATGGCCCAGAGACTTCCCCCAAGCCTTAGCCACCCTTGGATTAGGTCACAACACACTAGGAAACCCTAAAACCCTAGTTCCAACCCTTATCTGGACGTCCAGATAAGTTTTATGACGTCGAGAACCCTTAGCCAACTCCCGCACACCTCAAACCCACCTTTGCAGTGTTATCGGACACCTAGACACTTTGTCAGACATCCAATTTCTACAGAATACCCAAAATAGAACCTAGAATTCCCCCTGACTTTGATTGGACGTCCAGAACTTAAGTCTAGACTTTCAATTTTTGAGTATAAGTCGTATGATCCTATTTTTGGACATCTGGAATTGCTCTCCAGTTCCTATTTTGAGATTCAATCACTAATCTTGGATCTCTAGCTCCCTAGACCTAATTCAAACCTCATAGGAATCTAAATTAAGGTAGGCTAACCCTAGTACATCACCTCTAGACCTCGCTAAGGACATAATTAGGTCCTCACCAACCCAATTGACTTAGATCAACGTCAGTTGCCATCATCTAAGTCAATTGGACTCATTGAGTCTGATTGAGCTTAGATCTCAACCCACACAAGTCCAATTGGACTTAGTGACAGTCCAATTGACCCACACCCAACCTAATTGAGTTATTCCCTCTCAATTATGTTCACACTCATTCAACTAAACTTAGGTTAAGTTTAATTGCAAGTTCCCCTTAGCAATTAGGGTTTGCAACCCTAATTCAAGGCATGCACCTACCCAAACCCCTTAGGACCCAACCAAGACCTCTTAGCCACCTAGGGCATGACCACACACACACACACACATTCACGCACACACACTCCTCTCGAGTTCTCTAGAACTCTCTTCAAGTGGTGCCAAATCTTGGTTGCCAAATTTAGCAACCAAGAGGCTTTCAATTCTTAGATCCACAAATGGTGGTTCTAAGAAGCCACCTCTCTCTCTCTTGGCCGGCCACTCATGGGACTCTCTCTAGAGAGTTCCACACTTCTCTAGAGAGACTCCTTTAGGTCTATAAAAGGACCTAAGGGGTGGCCATTTGGACCCATCCACTTACTTGGCTCCATTCACATCCACCACCACTTATGCTAGCCACTTCGATCTCCACTCCATCTCCACGAGTTGGGCACCATCATGAAGGACACCATCTCCATGCCAGGATGCTGAATCACTCCTCCAACCTCTCTCCAATGGCTAGCCTAAGCTCCATTGGCCGCCCCTCATTCTCCTCTCGACCACTCCAAGGCCATCAGAGCCCACCTCTGAATGCCTTCACTTTCTGATAGATTAGTAGCTAGCTGTTTACATTTACTACTTCTATTTACTACTTAGTAGTATAGTCCTTATTTTCCCCCAATGATGCACGCAAAATCACCCCGTAGATTCCTGTATGCAATCATTTTCTGATAGCTAGATTCACATTTCTAAGCATTCTTTTACAAGCTTTCCTCTACATTCCATGTTGCAAACACTTCTCTAAATGAATGAATGGAAAAAAATATATTTTTATACATATCTCGATGTCTGAAATCACCATGGGCTTACTGGTTGCCATCTTTTCTGCGTGATTCAAGTTGCTTGTTTTTCACTTATATATATATTTTGCAACATGCATGTTGGTTATGGAAAATATAGAAAACCTAACTATAGATGCATTTTCTATAAACAGCCACCACATAACTAGAATTGTGTGCACCAAAACTCATACTTTTCCCTTTGTTATCTATTTAACGCACGCGCACGTAATCAGAATTCATAATGGAAGTGGCGAAGTCTTAATTTGAAGATTGGAAACCGGCGTGCGATTTTAAATGAAGTAGGGCGATAAAAGATCGATTTCAGAATTAAACAAACGCCTCCTAGAGACGAACGACCGGGACTCAAAGTCTTATTTTATAAATATTTTTGTTTGATTGTATTGTGCACTATACTACGATGCTTTTCCTATCAATATGCGTTTTACGAATCACAAACAAATGGCACCGTTGCCGGGGAGGCAACGTCATTTTTTTTCTTGATTTCGAACTTTTAAGCTATCACTGACAAATCTTCTACTTTATTTTTCGATGTGTAGGACAACACAAGGAAAATGGGATCTGGCACACAACGAGCGTGGAAAAAGAAATCAAGTGCACATCTACTCTTAGGATAGGTTTCTTTTCTGAACTCTAGGATTAGATTTGCTTCTAGCAATTTATTTTGAAATAAAAAACTTACTCATTTTCGTGAAAAAGAAAAAAAAATAGGAAAAAAATTAAAAATAATCTAGATCAGGTTTCTTTTGAATCCTAGGATAGTTTGAAAAAGAAAAAAAAATACATATATTTTAAAATCCTTTGAAAGAAAAATTCCTTTTTGAAAAAAAAATGTGGAAGAGTTTTTGAAAAAAAGAAAAAAAAACATTTTCGATGGAAAGTTTGGATTTCAAACTCAAACCTTCTTTAAAAGCTACTCCACCAGTTTCTGATTTTCGGCCAGGATTCAAAATCTGTTTTTAAAAATTCGATTATTGAAAAACTAGTGTGCGAAAAATTCTGAAATTCGAGCTATACCTTCATTTCCAAACCATATTTCAAACGACACTATTCTTTTGAAAAAATTCCAAGAATAAAATTTCTAAAAATTCACGAAGTGCAACGGGGTTAGATTGACCTAGATTCAAGATTTTTCAAATTTCAAAAAATAATTGGAAGCAATCTACGAATTTATTTTTACTAAAAATGGTGGGGTTTGAAAGCTGATCTCAATGGCTTTATTTTTCATATTTTTCCAGAATTTTTGAAGGTAATTTGACATGTTTCAAAGCAAAAGATTGATCAGGGGTAAAAATTCGAAATCTGACCCCCTGACATTCAGAAATCTTTAAAAATTTGGTTGAAATAGTAAAAATTTCAACAAAATATTTTGTGAAAAGATAATTGAAGAAGGAATCTACTCATCAAATTTCAAGTTAATTTGATTCCAATTGTTGTCAGAGAATGAATTTTATTTTTGTGGTCTACTGAAACAGAACAACACAAAAGAACAAAACCCTAGAATTGCATGAAGCATAGGCTAAATCTTTAGGGTTACAACTTAGAGACCACATTTGGGCTAACCTAGACTTAGTAAAGTCTGGTAATTAGCAAGTGAGCTTGGTCACCTTGTGGGCCACTCACCAAAAGAAAACCCCAACTGAAGAAAATGGGCTAAAATAAATTTTAAAACACGAACTAAACCTGAATTCGTTGTCGTACTACTAGGTGCTTTCAACCTCTTGGCTCGGTTAGCCGAGTGGCAGGAATCACTTTCAGTCGGTTGTACGGCAAATTTTCTTAGGAATTAGAATTTAAAATGAAAAATCTGGTCATTTGATTCATAAGGACCATCTAATTGATAGGGCCTTAGCCTTATCTAGCTTGGCTATACCAACCCAGGGGTTAGGTGGTGTATGCGTGGAAGGAGGTCACTTAGACCTCACTTGGTTGGACCTTGGGAGCCACTCCCAACGAGGCAAGTCACCTCACCAGGAACATCTTCTCCCCCCACTTCTACTCCCATAGCCACAATGGCTAATCCTGGACCGGGACGTAGACCAGGTCAGGATATTGAGAATCTGGACCTGATGGCTCGTCTGGAAGCTCGGGTAGTGAAATCTGAGGTGCGACATCAGTAGACCATGGATCGCATTTTGACGGCACTTGACAGGATGCAGCACCCACTGCGACGAGAACAACTACGACATTTCTACGATCCAGCCACACAAATCGTTGCACCTTTAGTCAGAATTCTCGCAGGCGGAGACACGTTTAAGCTCAAGCCAAATGTGATTGGGTTGATCAGCACCCACTTGTATGAAAACTCAAGCGAAGATCCGTTCTAGCACCTTGAGGACCTAAGTCGACTCGCAGAAACGATTTAACCCAGGAATATCGATCTTGGGATTATTCTAATGAAGCTTTTCCCATTCTCTCTGAGGGACAAAGCTTCATACTAGATCAAGACCATTGGGAAGCTAATTAGAACCTAGCCGGAATTACGACGTGAATTCCTATAAAAGTTCTTCCCAATCGATCGAACAAATGTGATGCAGCGTGCAATCACAACTTTCTCCCAAAGAGCTGGGGAGAAGTTGCATGAAGCCTAGGACCGATTTCACGACCTTCTTCTGAAATGCCCTCACCATGGTATACCCAAATGGCACCTAGCTCAAATCTTTTACAATGGGCTGGATGACACACATCGGTATTTGGCCGATGCATCTAGTGGTGGGAATTTCCTCACAAAAGATGAGAACAGTGCATTCGAGCTATTTGAATCTTTGGCGGAGAACTCAATGAATGCCGCATCCATGAACCAGTTGCAGTGGCCTGGTCAACAGCGGTTTGGTGTCCATGAGGCTCACACCGAGTCTATTTGAGCCAACATGTATATCATCATCAAGCAGCTGGATAGAATAAACCTAATCGAGAAAAAGATTGATCAGATTAGTCAGGGTCAATCTAACATGAACTCTGTTGCTTCAAGACCCTCCTATGCACCCCGAGCCCCTCCTGCTCGTGTTAATCTACTCACTCGGGATGCATCTTCTCCTTATTTACGAGATCCCGCATATCAGGATCCCTTAAACAATCCAGACCTGGCACCTTACAACCAAGGTTACGCACCACCCGCAGATTGTAATGCATATCCCCTTGATGGATATACGTCTCAGACATCTTCGACGTACGAGGATGTCAGTGCTATCCAAGGATACGGGCGTAATAACCCATATTCAGAGACGTATAACATTGGTTGGCACCAGCATCCGAACTTCTCTTGCACTAGTAATTCACACAGACCACATCAAGATCCACACTACCAGGCCAGGTAATATGGGAATGCGCAAAACACTTACCCTAGGCAGCAACCATTCCCATCTCAACAGCGACAACCCCGTTCTTTATGCTAGCCACTGCACGAAGTTGCCAGTCACCCTCCAAAGAGGGCTGACCCTTTGGGGGCACTCAAAGAGGAGCTGCAAGAGTCAATGAGGAAATCTACACAAGATAGCTTGCAGATTATGAAGGCGATGGTTGATTAGATACAGACTATACAGAACATGGAAAATCAGCTGTTGCAAGAGCGTAGGACTCAGGGAGCCTTGCCCTCCCAACCTATCCTGAACCCTCGATATGTGCAAAAACAAGGTGCCCCACCTAGGTTTCAGGCACCGCAAGGACAGGCACACGCCATATTACAGGCGCCTCCTGCACCACCCGGTTATGCACAAGGTCAGTCGCCCTTACAGAACCCTGCATACTCTGCCCCTTCCACTCCCCCACCACCTCATGGACAGCAAGCCGATGCACATGTTGTCTCTTTAAGGAGCGGAAGAAAGACATTCGACCCACCACATAGGCCGACGCATCTTGATTTTTCCCACCCTTCGCCACAGGTGGGGTCAACTCCATCTCAGGAGCCACCTGCGATAGTTAAGGGTAAGAGGCCAGTCGACCTTGAGATTCCCATCCCTTTTCCTGAGGCTCTGACATGGAATGTAGTACGGAAAAAGGACACGCAGAATTTTGAGGACCTAAAATCAATATTCAAGGAAGTACATATTCAGGGCCCCCTCCTCGAGGCAATCAATCACATTCCCACTGTCGCTAGATTATTCAAGGACTACTATACCCTAAAGCAACAACCAGAATTGGACGACTGGCAGTATTGTTGAAAGAGGCTAGCACCGTGATTCTAGTCGACTTGCCACTGAAAAAGAAAGACCCTGGTACCCCACTCATATCCAGCTTCTTGTAGGATTCTCCACTTGATCGGGCCCTTCTAGATTTGGGTTCATCCATCAACCTAACTCCCATTGCCGTATTTGATCAATTTCGATTTGGGGAGTTAAATCCCACCTTGGTCATGATTCAGCTGGCTGATAGATTTGTCAAAACACCGAGGGGGGTGGTTGACAACGTGATCGTGAAATTCTGCGGACTCTACTTTCCCGCTGATTTTTTCATTCTCAATATGGAAGTTCCTTCTAATCTCCAAGATGCACCAATTAGTTTGGGTCGCCCATTTCTAGTCACAACCCGAGTGAACATTGATTGTGCATCTGAGTGTATGGAGATAGCCCTAGGCAATGAGCGACTTCGACTTGATATATTCAGGGTAACAAAGAATTTCAACTATGATCGAATAGAGGAGGATGGTGAAGATGAAGATTTGGCATACTGTGGTAACATTGGGCTCCATTGTGACGACTCAATGTCTCATTCGTCTATATTATCAGGGTTCTTGGACCTCGATCCACACGGAACTGAGACCACTGCACTACACATATCTCCCCGAGGATCTGACTGTTTAGGGTGTGCTTCTGATGACAGCACCCCTGAATCCAGCTATCCTGATCCACACATTGCTGAATCGCCCCTGTTGTTGCAGGAAGACGTGACCACAACTAACGGGTTTCCCATTAACGCAGTCACAACCGATTATTTCATAGGAAGCGAAACCGCAGGAATTCACATGCATATGGATCAGCAGATTCCCATCGTCGAGTTTGCTCCTCCCACTCTCATTTCTAACTCTGACCCACCCGTGATCGAATTGAAGCCCTTACCTGACTTACTCAAGTATGTGTTCTTGGGTGAAAGTTAGACATACCCAGTCATTATTAATGCCCACTTAACCCAAGAACAGGAGCATCAATTGATTTCTACGCTACAAGACCATAGGGCTGCTATCGGGGGGAGTATTGCTGATCTCCGTGGTATGTGCCCCTTGTATTGCACTCATCACATTTACACGAATGAGGGGGTGAAACCTTTGAGACAACCTCAAAGACGGCTAAACCTGAATATGCTAGAGGTTATTTAGAAGGATATCATCAAATGGCTAGATGTAGGCATTGTATTCCCAATCTCGGACAGCCAATGGGTGAGTCCGATAAAGATAGTGCCCAAGAAAGCAGGACTCACCATTGTGAAAAGTGATCAGGGCGAATCCATCACGACCTGCACTGTGACACCTTGGTAGGTCTGCATCGACTATAGGAAACTAAACATGGCTACCTACAAGGATCACTTTCCTTTGCCTTTCATTGATCAGATCTTGGAATGGTTAGCCGGATGCAGTTTCTTTTGCTTCCTGGATGGATACTCCAGGTATAATCAAATAGAAATTAGCTTGGAAGATCAAGACAAGACCACATTCACAAGCCCCTTTAGAACATTCACTTTCAAGCGGATGCCCTTTGGCCTTTACAACACACCAGTAACATTTCAGCGTTGTAAGATGGCCATCTTCTCTGACATGATTGGGGATTATGTGGAAGTGTTCATGGATGACTTTTCCATTTTCGGATATGATTTCGCATCTTGTCTTGATAACCTCACCAAGATCCGAAAATAGTGTATTGAGGTAAACCTAGTACTATATTAGGAGAAAAGCCATTTCATGGTGAGGGATGGCATAGTACTAGGACACAGGAGCTCAAGAAATGGACTCGAGGTCGATCGAGATAAATCTGTGATTATTTCCCACTTACCGCCACCTATCTTAGTCAAGCAGATCAGATCATTCCTGGATCATGTCGGCTTCTATCGGAGATTTATATGCGATTTCTCAAAAATTGCACGGCCTTTGACGAATCTCCTTGTTGCCGATGTCCCCTTTGAATTCGACACCTCATGTCTTAGCGCCTTCGAGACTTTATGAAGTGCTGTCTCTGATTTCTCGATTCTCCAACCACTTGACTGGTCGCTCGATTTTGAGATGATGTGTGATGCTTCTGATTTTTCCATCGGTGCTGTTTTAGGCCAGCGTTGGGAGAAACAACCCTTTGTCATATACTATGGTAGCAAGACGTCGAATGAGGCTCAACGCAATTACACTATCACCAAGAAAGAACTGCTAGTAGTAGTATTCGGGTTGGAGAAATTCAGATCTTATTTATTAGGGTCCAAGGTCATCATTTTCACTGACCACTCTACCTTCTAGCATTTGTTGGCAAGGAAGGATGCCAAACCACGGCTCATTAGATGGATACTCCTATTGCAGGAATTTGATATTGAAATCCACGACAAAGCCAGAAAGCAAAATGTTGTGGTGGATCACCTATCCAGACTGGACCCAGGCCACATTCCTTATTCCCTGCCTATCCACGAGCAATTTTCGGATGAATCTCTTTTAGCAGTTCATTCTGTTGAGTTCCCTTAGTACGCGGATATCGTGAACTACCTTGCCACAGGAAAGATTCTTACAAACTTATCCAAGGACCAGAAACTCAAATTCACTGTAGAAGCCAAATTCTACCTTTGGGATGACCCATTACTCTTCCGCATTGGAGCAGATCAGATTATTCAAAGATGCATCCTAGATTCTGAGATCTCCAGTGTGTTATCCTTTTGCCACAATGATGCTTGTGGTGGTCACTTCTTGGGATGGAAAACAGCTGCAAAAATTTTGCAATCGGGATTTTTATGGCCAACTATTTTCATAGATACACATGAATATGCCCAACACTACAAACGATGCCAGTCGGTTGGTTCTATGACCAGGAAAGACATGATGCCACTCCAGCCCATCATGGTCGTAGAAGTGTTCGATGTTTGGGGCATCAATTTTATGGGCCCTTTTCCGAACTCGCATGGCTTCGAGTACATATTATTAGTCTTCGACTATGTCTCGAAGTGGGTCGAGGCCATCCCGACGAGATGGGCTGATCATTAGACCGTCATTTCTTTCTTATGGCAATACATTTTCACGGGATTTAGAATACCTCGTGCTCTGATTAGTGATGGGGGAAGCCACTTCATCCACGCCCATTTCAAGTTATTATTAATGAAATATGGGGTACATCACCGTATAGCCACCCCGTATCACCAGCAGACCAATGGGTAGGCTGAAGTATCTAACCGTCAGATCAAGCTGATTCTCCAGAAGATGGTTAGACCAGACAGGAAGGACTGGTCTGATAAATTAGTTGATGCACTCTGGGCATATCGGACCGCATACAAGGCCCGACTTGGAATGTCACCATATTGCATGGTATATGGCAAGGCCTGTCACCTTCCTGTAGAGCTGGAACACCATGCCTTCTGGGCGGTGCGAAAATGTAACCCTGACCTCGATGAAGGATGTCAAGAATGGAAACTCCAGCTCAGCGAATTAGAAGAGATCCGGAGGGAGGTCTATGAGAATGCATTGATATACAAGGACAAGACCAAGGCTTGTCATGATTGCCACATCCGAAGGAAAGCATTCATGCCCAACCAGCGAGTCTGGTTGTTTGATTTGCGACTGAAACTATATGCAGGGAAGCTTAAGTCGAAGTGGATTAGTCCGTATATTGTGATTCAGCCATTTTTGGCCTAAGAACCTCCACCTGACACGATCGTTCATCCTATTGAGGACGTGTGATTGAATTCTCGCCCAGCTGGAGGTGTTAAACTCATCACATATAGATAGCATCTATCCCACATTCCACCATCATCTATACATAACCATTTTTATATATAGCATAGTTTTCTTTTAGCACATTTTCTTTCTGCATATTGCATATTGACAGGTTGGCCGGTGCTGAATGTATACTTTTAAGAGCAATTACAGATGATTTCTGCCAATTCTCTCCCTACTATGTTTATTTTCTTTTATATTCATGCATGACGACATGGATGAACTTAGGCATGGGGGGGTAGATACAACAAAGCTGAAAATTTTTATGCCAACATTTAGGAAAACCTCAGAGCTGCATGTAAAACATACTTTAGGACCCTAAATAAAAGAACAACCGACTCTACCTGCAATGCTTGCATTGGAGCTAAAAATCGTCTGCAACAGCCATTTCAACTCACCCGCTCACCATATGTTCTAAATTTAGGGTCAAGCTGAATGTAACTCATTACGGGAATTTCACGAAGTACAAATTATACGAGGTTACTTGTTTATAGCATATATACATATTGCATTCTTGAACAAGATTATGAAGAGAATGCATTAGCGATTTTATCCTCTAGTTCATTATTGTAATCTAGAATCCAGTACAACTTTTCACACACACGTAGAATTTGCAATGGATTCACGTTGAAGGCTGATAAATGTCTTTAGTCTGTTGAGAAGAAGCAGTGCTTCTTTCTTGAACCCCTGGACAGTGTTTTGGGAGTCAGGAAGATTTTCCTCGAGAAATCCACCAAATTGTGTGAGATGAGAGTAAAGTGTACTAGTGCTCTAAGATTAGTACAAGGAATCCGGAGTCCTAGATAATTAGGTGATGATACTCTGAGATTAGGCATAGTTTTCGCTCTCGATTCCTACGTATACATTTGGTGTGAAACTTTTAGAGCCACCAAGTAAGGCAAATATGCAGAGAGCAAGTTTTCATAAAACTAGGGCTAAGGTGGATGGTTACAACCATTCTTTACGGAATCCTCGACTGAAGGAGGGTATTGATGTCATGGTCAGAAATACACCATCCTATCCATCTCTCCCGATGTTGTGAGTAGGCACTTCCACCAAATAAGCCACCCAATGTCTCTTGAGTACCACCAATCCCTAATAATGCCTCCTCAATAAAGTTCATGGATGTATGCTAGTTGTGTTATGTTGAAAAAAAAATGAAATAAGGAAAAATGATGAAACGAAAGAAAAATTAAAAAAAAATAGAAAAAGAAGAAAAAGCAAAGGAAAAAGAGTGAATATTTAGTTCAGTTGCAGTGAGGCAATCCACCAAATAAATTTGAGAACCGCCAAATATGGCCTTCACCCACCTTTCTTGTGTTTCTGACCGCTCGAATACTAGTTGAGGAATTCTGACTTAGTGTTAGGGTTTTGGAAACTCAATTAAAGTGTAATGCCTAGTGAGACCACCAAATACAGGTCATATGTGAGAATCTGGAGAGGTTGTGAGCTCTAAGAAAAAGAAAGAAAAAGAAAAAGAGTAAGAGAGAATGAATACAAAGGAATCAAAAGAAAGCATAGTTTTTCCCTTCTTTCTCTGAGTTGAGTTACTTAGGAAACCAGGAATCTAGATTCTGTAGTACTAGTCTCTATGTAGCACGAAGTGAGAGTGAACCACCAAATATATAATCTTTTCCCTCAGAGATTCTCTACCTAAGCCTAAAGTCGGTGTGGAATTCATAGAATATGTTGAATACCTCGAGGGAAGAAGTCCACCTATCCTGTTAGAATTTTTACTAGGGTTTAAGTACAGGCTTTAGAGGTGTATCAGTTTTTCACTCGAATCCGTTGCAAAAGCTACATGGATGCACTTTCACGATTGTCTGGATTTCTAGAGCATAGGATGAAAACAAGAAAGGAGAAAAATCTCTAGGCATACACTTGATAAAATAATCAATCCATTAGGAACCCTTGCTGTAAATAACTTAGTCTAGCGTTTGCTATGGACTAGCAAGATTTAGGCATGGGGGTATGATTGTGTAGCAATCATAGGTCTTAATTGACCTAAATTAGGCTAGAACATAGCATAAGTTAGGGTAATTCAGGCATGCATAAGCATTATCTGCATCTTTACTGCTTTCCTTTAGCTATGCATAAAATAATGTTATAATGTGCTGATTAAGTGCATGATGTCAATTGCAGGCAATAAGTTGATCAGGAGCTAGATCTGGAGCTAGATCTGATGCTGGATCTGAAGTTGGATCAGGAATAATGGCTGTTGTAGTAGGACTGGAGCAGAAGACTTAGATTAGATATAGTGAATAATGATGCAAGGGAGTTATGGCTTGCTATTCTATTATGAAGGAATAAAGCAGTAAAATGTGAAGAGCTTAGGTCCATCATAGCCCTAGGATAGCCCAGAGACTTCCCCCAAGCCTTAGCTGCCCTTGGATTAGGTCACAGCACCCTAGGAAACCCTAAAACCCTAGTTCCAACCCTTATCTGGATGTCCAGATAAGTTTTAGGATGTCCAAAACCCTTAGCCAACTCCTACACACCTTAAACCCACTTCTGCAGTGTTATTAGACATCCAGACACATTGTCAGATGTCCAATTTCTGCAGAATACCCAAAATAGAACCTAGAATTCCCCCTGACTCGGATTGGACGTCTAGAATGGAAGTTTGGACTTCTGATTTTTTAGTATAAGTCATCTGATCCTATTTCTAGACATCTGGAATTGCTGTCCAGTTCTTGTTTTGAGATTCAAGCCATGATCTTGGATCTCTACCTCCCTAAACCTAATTCCAACCTCATAGGAATCTAAATTAAGGTACCCTAACCCTAGTACATCACCTCTAGACCTCCCTAAGGACCAAATTAGGTCCTCACAAAACCCAATTGACTTAGATCAATGTCAATTACCATCATCTAAGTCAATTTGACTCAATGAGTCCAATTGAGCTCAGATCTCAACCCACACAAGTCCAATTGGACTTAGTGAGAGTCCAATTGACCCAAGCTCGACCAAATTGAGTTATTCCACTCTCAATTATGTTCACACTCATTCAATTGAACTTAGGTTAAGTTTAATTGCAAGTTCCCCTTAGCAATTAGGGTTTGCAACCCTAATTCATGGCATACACCTACCCAAATCCCTTAGGACCTAACCTAGACCTCTTAGCCACCTAGGGCATGGCCACACACAGGCACACACACACCCATTCTCGCACACACACTCCTCTAGGGTTCTCTATAACTCTCTTCAATTGGCACCAACTCTTGGTTGCCAAATTTAGCAACCAACAGGCATTCAATTCTTAGATCCACAAATGGTGGATCAAAGAAACCACCTCTCTCTCTCTTGGCCGGCCACTCATGGGACTCTCTCTAAAGAGTTCCACACTTCTCTAGAGAGACTCCCTTAGGTCTACAAAAAGACCTAAGTGTTGGCCTTTTGGACCCATCCACTTGGCTCGTTTCACATCCACCTCTACTTAGGCTAGCCACTTCCATCTCCACTCCACCTCCACGAGTTGAGCACCACCATGAAGGACACCATCTGCATGGCAGGATGCTAGATCACTCCTCCAACTTCTCTCCAAGGGCCAGCCTAAGCTCCATTGGCCGCCCTCATTCTCCTCTAGACCACTCCACGGCCATTAGAGACCACCTCCGAATGCCCTCACTTTCTGGTAGATTAGTAGCTAGCTCTTCACATTTACTGCTTTTATTTACTGCCTCGTAGTATAGTCCTTATTCTCCCCCAATGATGCATGCAAAATCCCCCCGTAGATTCCTGTATGCGATCATTTTCGAATAGCTAGATTTATATTTTTAAGCATTCCTGTACAAGCTTTCCTCTACATTCCATGTTGCAAACACTTCTTTGAATGAATGAATGGAAAAATATGTATTTTTATACGCATCTCGATGTTTGAAATGACCATGATCTTACTGGTTGTCATCTTTTCTACGTGATTCAAGTTGCCTATTTTTCACTTATATATAATATGTAACAAGCATGTTGATTCTGAAAAATATAGAAAACCTAACTATAGATGCATTTTCTGTAAACAGCCACCACATAAGTAGAATTGTGCGCACCGAAACTCATACTTTTACCTTTGTTATCTATTTAACGCACGTGCACGTAGCGAAGTCTTAATTCGAAGATTAGAAATTGGCATGCAATTTTAAATGAAGTAGGGCGATAAATGATCGATTTTAAAATGAAACAAACGCCTCCCAGAGATGAACAACTAGGACTCAAAGTCTCATTTTATAAATATTTTCATTTGATCGTATTGCACACTATACTACGATGCTTTTCCTATCAATACGCGTTTTACGAATCACAAACAGAGGTAGCTTGCTCTGTATGAAAGAGCTTACTGTCTCCGGAAGATGTACCTGTCTTGGATTTTTGGCCTACCTTTTAGGAGTACAGATCTCCTTCAAAAATTTAGCGTAGGTAGGTATATATTTAATGGCATCTAGGAGAGGAATATTGATTTGAACTTGCCCAAATAGATCCATGAGTTCTTCTGTGGTGGGCTAATATTTCTTCTTTCTATTGGTGGTGGGGTGGAGAGCTTGTGGAAAAGGAATAGGAATCGTGTCTTGAGATTTTTGTATTTCTTTTTCTTCTTGATGGGGAGGTGGGGAGTCAATTTGCACAGTGATGGGGATTTCACCAGGTTTGTGTGAAGGGCTGGGATCAGTGGTGGTTTTCCCACTCCTCAACGTAACTGCATGTGTAGTCAGATTATTATTTAGAGGAGGTGGGGGGGCCTGTGGTTATGGAAACCTGGGAGGCTGCTGAGGTGGTGGATTAGTAGGAGGCTGATTCGGGTAGTGCAGATTTCTGCCCGGATATTGGTTCCTTTGGTGATTAGGGTTGGGCATGGGTTGGAATGAAAGATGTCCTGCAGGTCTTTTAGTGGGGGTAACCCCAATCTTGTTCAGATTTGTGATGGTGCAGGTTACTTCAATCATTTTTGTCTGCATGTCCTGCAGGGTTCTCATCATCTGGGCATTGATGTCTTGTTGGGATGGCCCAGGATGAAAGGTTGGATTCGACTCACACCCATTAAAATGATCTGGTTGGGAAGGAACTTGATTATTCCAGGAGTAGTTCAATTAATTTTTCCAATTGGAAGAATTTTTAAAGGACTCCTGGATGGAAGAAATATTTTGAGTGGGGTTAAGATCTGGATAGTTATTATTCCCTAAAGAATCATAGACAGCCTCTGAATATTGGTAATAATCAGTAGGGGTAGTTGTTGAACGAGAATCTAAGCTAACATGTTTGGTTTTGGAAAACCCGTCGTTGTAGTTCGAAAGCGAAGGATTCGTGTTCAACAAATAAAATTTATACCGAAATAAGAATTCCGGGTCGAACTCAGGGAGGCTACGTTGATCTATATTCGCAATTATGTTTTTTTAGGATTTTTGATAAACAAGGCGAAATAATTACAATGGAGCTATCAAATTGAGAGAGAGAGAGAGAAAGAGAGAGAGAAAGAGAACATGCATTCAATATTTCAATTGTTTATACAAGCAAACGAAATGAAAGTTACACTAGAAAGCGGGAAATCAATTACACTATAAAGCAGGAAAATTCTACACTAGAAAAGCTGTAAATAAGAATGGGAGAGAGAAGTTATCCTCCTCGACGGTCGCTTGGAGGACGAGCCGGACGGGACGACGCCTGGACGAAGGAGAACGAGGCGGGACGAAGGAGGACGAAGCAGAAGAACGGGAACGAAGCAGCACGCCGTCGTCGTCGCGGGATCCACTTCCGAAGGGGGACGAAAATTTGGACTTTATCTCGCGAGAAGCATCCCGGGTGTGGGACAAGCTTCTCTTGAGCTTTGGAGAGGTAGAGAGGAGAAGGAAGGGATGAAAATTTCGTATGGAGGGGGTCTCCTTTTATAGTTGCAAGGAGTGGGGGCAAAATGGACATTACATCTTCAAAATAATAAATAAGGGGTCTTTAGTGACGGATAAAACCGTCGCTAAAGCCCCGCCGTCGCCGTCGCCGCCGTGCCCACGCGCGCCCGCTCGGCTGGCCTGCGCGCGTAACGCATACACACGTCCGCGTCGTCTCAGCCGTCCGATCGCGAGATCGGATGGTTTAGATCGCGTCCGCGCCCGCTGCGTAGCGCGCCCGCCCGCGTGCGATCGAGCATCCACCAGAGCGTCCAATTGCGCGTCGGCGCTATCGGGCGCGCGCGGCCGTTGGATCTTCATCCGACGCTCATGCGCGCCTGCTCGCCCGCGCCTTCGTCCCCCTCACCGCGGCTCGAACCCGCGACCTCCGCTTCGCCCGCAGCTGCGTCACCGCTGCGCTACGCGGGCGAAATGGTCGCGCGGATGTTTTTAAACGCGAGCGACCGCAGCCGTTGGATCGAGATCCAACGGCGGAGAGGAGACGGTGCGCGGTCTTCACAGGACTCCTGCGGCCGATTGGGCGGCTGGGATGGCGCCACGTGGCGCTATCTTGGCCGTCCATCTTCTGGAAGTTGTAGATGGTGCCACGGATGTCGGATTGACTTGATTTTTGTGTCGTTCGGCTGCGATCGTCGATCCGAATTCATCCGTGTGGTCGGATTTTCCATCTGAAGTGCGGATTTACACCATCCTGGCCCTTGATCTTCTAGGGTTCCCCGGTCTCTATCTGATGCTACGGATGCCTGATTAGGGCGATCTTGGAGTCATTGAACTCCAATCGTCGCCCTGATCATATCCATACAGTTGGATCTTTGATCCGAGGCCCCGATAAAATATTTGCCCTGTCCAAGCACATAAAAAGAGACAATTAACCTCCATTTTATTCAAACTACTCTAAATGCAAGATGATGCATGTAATGCAATATTTATATCATGAAATGCAATCCTATGCTTAAGAACATGCATAAATAGACATTTTAAGTAGTGTAAATGTGTTTACATCAGTAGTGGTGAGATTGTGCAAATTTTCTCTTCGTGAAAGTTTAGGTTGGGTTAGATGTGGATTATGTGGAGCTTGGCTGGATGTGGCAAGTCTTTCCTCAATTTTCTTTTGATTAATATGCATTTGGTCGAGTTTTTAAGCGATCATTTGAAGATCATCTTGGGTGACAGGGATAGATATAGTGCCTACTTCATGAACACCGAACTGCGAGTTTTGAGTTCTACAAAATGTGTTCATGGAAGCTTGATTAAATGAGTTTACACTCATTTCATCAAGAAGATCATAGGCACTCTCAGCATCCTTATTCAAGAAGTTTTCACCACACGAGGCATCGACAAAGTGTCGAAGTTGATCTTCTAAACCATTATAGAAGACCTGCACAAGCTGCTATAAAGGAATCTTGTGGTGCGGGCAACTTCTTAAAAGATCTTGGAATCTCTCCCAAGAGTCATGGAAAATTTCACTAGATTTCTATTGGAAGGTTGTAATGGATCTTCGTAATGAATTAGTATGACCTACGGGAAAGAATTTCTTGAGGAAGGTGCTCTTGAGCTGAGGCCAAGTTATGATGGGTCAGCCAATGGTCCTGAACCAATAAGTGGCCTTATCTTTAAGAGATAATGGAAATAGCCGCATTAGCCATAGGTCTTCTTGCACATTTCAGGAATGGGTTGTTTGTGCAAGAAGAGTTGACTCTTGAAGATGGCTGAAAGTGTCTTCCCTAGGAAGACCATGGAAGTGCTTAATCAGGTTCAGGACTGCTAGCTTGATCTCAAAGTCCCCCTCTGGTATGACCACCCCTGGTCATTCCTCATAATAAGACGAATCATAAAAAATCCTTTAGAGGAATAACAGGCTGCTGATGTGGTGGTGGGTTTGGCCTTTGATTGGTTAGGCTTTGGATGTTCCAAGTCAATGTTTGTTAATTGGAATTTAATTTAGCAATCTGCTTAGCCATCATTGTTAAGAGATCAGGCAGGGGTCATGATGTTGTGATTGAGGCAAATCAATATTAGGGAGCTTCAAGTGTGGAAAGTCAAAGGTGGGTGTGTTGTGGGTGGAAGGGTCAGAATTAGGGTTATTAGTGGTGTTAGAGGTGGGATTAGAGGTGGAAGTGGAAGGGTTAGTGGTCTTGTTTTGTTTATTTTCCATAATTTCAGAAGAAGATAGAAAAAGTGGTCTTTTATGCGGGGGGTGAAATCAAATGGTCCTTCCAAGTGCAGATTTTGAGACCGTCGCCCATGCATAAAATGGAGGAATGGGAGGGGAGGAGAAGAGATGGAGATGACAAAGGCATGCACACAAGCAATCAAATTGTAGACCTAACTTGATTGTAACTCCGTAGAAATTAACCTAGGACATAGTCTACCTAGGAAATAAGTAATCAACAGTGAATACCCGTTCCGTCAACAAATCTAGGCAAGTTGCTTAAGGGGAGGTTTGGGCCCAAGCATTTCCTATGAAAATCCCCAGGTGCCTGTACAAACCCGTGCCTAGTTATTTGACATGGCCCCTCAGCCTGCACACGAGATATAGATGATAGAATTAGTATTAACAAGAGAAAACTTAAGTCCTATATAGCAAGCCTAAATTGATGAAACCTTAGGGGTCAAACTGCTATGAAATTTAGTTAGGGCTAGGATACTAAAGTGCACAAGGAATGTGGAGGGCGTTGATTGGGTTGTTGCCCTATTATTTCAATTTTTAGTGTGTATGCACGAATTGGAAAGTGGTTCTAATTAGAAAGCAAATTATCACACAATTTTTATATTTCTGTGTTTTAGGACTCAATTTAATTTAATGTATTTTAGGGTTTCTTTTTTAAATGTTCAAACAATTTTGAAACTTCCATAATCGAAGGAAAATAAGTTGTATTGGTGATGATGTGTTTCCTTTATGTTGTGGGACTAAAAAGCAAGAAAAAAATCCTAATTGAATTTGAACACTAATAAAGAAATTTAACTACCAATCAATCTTTTTTAAGCTTCCTGATTAGGTAGTGGTCCAAACAATACAAACAACACCACTCCTTTATGTAAAATCAAATAAGGATTCCAGAGATTTTTTTTTTAAGATTTGAAGAATTTGTTTAGTATTTTTTTGAATTTTTATTTGTGCTAGTGTCAAAGTCCAGAAATGGTACCCATGGGTATTTTGGACTTTCTGTACCACCACTAGCCTTAGAAAATTTTGTTAATTGTATGTGAGATTTCACAACGATTCCAGAAATCTAAATTTCACAAAAATTGGATGAGTATAAAAATTCAAAAAATTCATGGATAGTAGCAAAATAGGAAGATAAGAGGGTGTGACCCCTCGTCAGTCCATGAATTTTTAAAAACTAAATACAAAGCCAACTAATCTGAATGTTGGAATAGACATTCCTAACTTGATTTAGAATCACTATGTGAAATTTCATGATTTTAGGAGACCTATGGTGTTGGGAATTGATTTTCGAAATCTGGACAGAAATCTAGACCTGAAAAATAGAACACCAACACTAGGATTGGAGTGGTGTTTAATGAAGCATACAAGCAAACAATGAGTTTTAAAATGCACCACTCCACTTAATTAAATTGCTTAAGGACCTCAAAGCCAAGTTTAGCGTATTTTGGTAGTTTTTTTTAGGTTAGGTGTGACAAGTAAGAAGAACCAACCTGAATGTTCACTTCCAAATTCCTGCTTTCCCCTTGTATTTCCTACACACACTAGAGAAAAGAAAGAGAAGTGCATGAGATCCACTTCAAGCAAGAGAAAAAAAATGATTAAGCAAAGTCATGCCTCCCTGGCAACGATGCCAAAAAGTGATGCGAAAAATCACGTAATTTTTAATTAGGGTTTTTAAAGCCGTTGTAACACGCAAAATCTCTTACGCTTTTAAATTTATATTCCTAGATAAGGGAGTATCTAGGGTCGTCTAAGGAGGCAAGTTGCAAATCAAAATCCCTTGCTTGAAAACACGAAAATCACCTTTCTTTTTTTGTCATTTAAATATATATTTTTTGTGGATTTTTGAAATAACAAGAATACTTGGATTTTGTTGGCGAAAGAGACTACCAACTATAATTACTATGCTAACACCTAGGTGACAATTAATTCCTCTTCATAAGCTCACTCTAGGCACATCGAGGCCTAGAGTAATTAGTGAGATGGAGTGAAAACTGCTAATAAACAAAGTAATATAATGCGATAAAGATTGTGAAAAGAAAACAACTTTAAACTAGGACAAAAAATTATTTTACAAGGAACCCTAATAGAGGAAAGCTTTTACTACAACTATCAAGGTATAACAAAAATGAAATAAAACTAATGGTCCTGATGATGGTGAAGAAGAGGTGGAAGTTTCTTGCTCCAAGCCTAGTAGCTCCCGGGCTTGAAAAGAGTCCTCCAACTCCTTCCTTGCTATGCTCCTCCAAGATGGTGTCCTCCAAGGTGAGCTACCACCTTCAATTCTCCTCCTCCAAGGGTGGACGTCCACCCTAAGTCCTCCTTTGCCTGGACGTCCTCCTTGAAGTAGAATGGCTCTCCTCCTTGGCATGGAAAAAGTTGAAGAGGGTGGGGAGAAGAAGGCAACAAAGGGGTGAGTGATGTGCCCCCTTAATCTTCTTCTCTACTCCTTCTTCTTGGCCGTAGGTGTAGGTGGGTATAGGTAGAATAGTACACTAATGGAGGATCAAGAAAATGTGGGAAGTTAGGTGGGCATATATAGTGTAGGAAGGGGGGCATAGGTGGCTCTTGGAATGGATGGCTAGGATAGGATATGGTGGATAGTTGGGGATACTAGGGCTAAGGATAAATGGCACCACCTAAGGGGTGCTAAGGGGAGTAGTTATGGCTTTGGTGCCCTTTAGAATTGGCGCCAAAATGGGCCTTCTAGAAGATTATTAGGTGGTGCCACCTTAGGGTTCTAGAAGAGGGGTATGTGGATGGCTTGGATGGGTTATTTCTGTAGGTGTAGGGTGGATAAAGGGGCAGAAAGTTGGTGCCAAAAGGGAGGTGGTTAGGGTTAATTTTGGTGCCAACTTTTGGTGGTTAGTTGAGGGGTGAAAGGTGGTGAAGTGGTGGCGCCAAAATGAGTAGGGTGGAGCTAGCTTAAGTAGGCCTAGGTAGACTTGGAGTGGAAGGTTATGTAGGTAGAGCTAGGGTTTGGTTTTTGGTGCCAGGGAGGTGGATGCTAGATAGGCTAAGCTAAGCTAAGCTAGCTTAACTAGCTATGGAGTAGAGGAGGAGGCAATGAGAGCTAGGGTTTGTGGTGAGGAGCTGAATTAGAGTTGGCAGCTACTGAGGAGGTTAGCATGAAGCTACTCTAGCTGGCTTAGCTTGCTAGTTCTTTGCTAGCTACTAAGCCAAGCTAAGGTGAGCTGGCTTTTACTGAATTGAGCTGAGGTGAGCTGGGTCTGGTGCTCCCGGGGAGGACTAAGCTGGTTGTGGCAGCTAAGGTAGCTTGGCTCAACAAGGTTGAGCTAAGCTAACTCCCTGAAAGCAAGACTTGAGCTTCCTGAGCTAGAATGAATTCATCTTCAGCTGGCTGGAGTTGAGTGGAGGTGGATGTAGCTGGACCTGAGCTGGGGTGAACTCCAGTCAACTCAGTTGAGCTAGCAAGAGCTCTTTGTGGACTAATGGGAGCTGAGATGAGCTATTCTCAACTAAATTAAGCTGGATCAAAGTTGACTTGAGCTAGGGTAAGCTAAGATGAGATCTCTTGAGCTGCCATTTAGCTGAGATGAGCTAAATGGAGCTAGGATGAGCTAAGCCTAGTTCAGGTGAGCTGAATCCCAACTATGGTGAGCTAGATCAAGCTGAGTTCCAGCTGGTGAGAGCTTCTGCTTCACCAGTTGCCTTCCTGAGTGCTAGGGTTCTAGGGATTTAGCAATCTATTTATCTTTAACACTCAAAAAAACACATTAAAAGCACAATAAAAAATGCAATGCATGTCTAACCTAATTTATGCCTAAATGCGACCCAAAAACCCGTTTGCAGAGCATAATCCTAAGAGCTAGGTTTGTTTTAATGAATAAGAATAATAATAAACGGGCGTTTATTAGTCACCTTATGGGCCACTCACCACAAACCCTTACTGAAGAAGAACGAGCTAAAATTAATTTTAAAACACATAAGCAAACCCAAATTCATTGTCATACTACTGTGTGTCTTCAACTTCTCTTGCCAAACCTGGTGACTAAGTCTATAGGGCAGAGTCAAATGACTGTAGCTAAGGGGTAACGGAACTGGAGGCATGAGTCGAAGGAAGAACCATCCCCTTAGTCCCCTCATAACTAGACTGGCTGGGTTAGCTTGAGAGGCGGGAATCACTTTCAGTGGGTTGTATGATGAATTTTTCTTCAGGAATTCGAACTTAAAGTGAAAAATCTGGTCATTCCATCATAAGGGCCATCTGATTGTTAGGGCCTTAGCCTTGTCTGGCTTGGCTACACCAACCTAGGGGTTGGGTGGTGTATGCAAGGAAGGAGGTCACTTAGACCTCGGCTAGTTGGACCTTGGGAACCACTCCTAAAGAGGAGAGTCACCTCGCCAGGACCATCTTCTCCCCCGACTTCTACTCCCTTAGCCGAGATGGCTAACCCTAATCCTAGGCCTGGACCTAGACCAGGTGAAGATGCAGGTAATCTGGACCCGATGGCTCGTCTAGAGGCCTGGGTGGTTGAATCAGAGGAGTGCCATCAGCAGAGCATGGACCGTATCTGGACAATGCTTGACAGAATGCAGCATCCACCACAAGGAGAACAACTTCGGGATTTCTATGATCCAGCTGCACCAATCGTCGCACCCTTAGTCAGGATTCTTGTAGGCGGAGACACGTTTGTGCTCAAGCCTAGTGTGATTGGTTTGATCAATAGTCATTTCTATGGAAACTCAAGTGAAGATCCGTTCTAGCACTTAGAGGACCTAAGTCGACTCGTAGAGACAATTCGACCCAGGAATGTTGATCTTGGGATTGTTCTGATGAAGCATTTCCCATTTTCTCTGAAACACAAAGCTTCATACTAATTCAAGACCATTGGGAAGCCACGTGGAACCTGGTCGGAATTATGACGTGAATTCCTGCAAAAGTTCTTCCTAATCGGTCGAACGAGCATGATGAGGCGTGCGATTATGACTTTCTCCTAAGGAGCTGGGGAGAAGTTGCATGACGCCTGGGATCGATTTCACGACCTTCTCCGGAATTGCAAGCACCTTGGTGTGCCCAGATGGCACCTAGCTTAGATCTTTCACAATGGGCTGGATGATACACATCAGTATCTGGCCGATGCATCTACTGGCGGGAATTTCCTCACGAAAGATGAGAATAAGGCATTTGAGTTGTTCGAATTTTTGGCAAAGAACTCAATGAATGCTGCCTCCACAAACCAGTTCCAGTGGTTTGGTCAGCAGCAGGTTGGTGTCCATGAGGCTCACACCGAGTCTATTCGAGCCTGCATGGATATCATCGTCAAGCAGCTGGATAGAATGTACCTGATTAAAGAAAAGATTGACCAAATTAATCAGGGTCAATCTAACATGAACTCTACTGCTCCAAGACCCTCCTATGCACCCTAAGCCCCTCCTGCTCGAGTTAATCTACTCACTCGAGATGCATCCTCTCCTTATTTACGAGATCCTGCATATCAGGATCCTGTAAACAATCTCGATCTGGCACCATATGACCATGGTTACACACCAACCGTTGACTGTTATACATATCCTTTAGATGGATATATGTCTCAGACGTCTTCAACCTACGAGGACGTCAGTGCTATTCAAGGATACAGCCGTAATAACCCATATTTAGAGACGTATAACCTTGGTTGGTGCCAGCATCCGAACTTCTCTTGGTCAGGTAACTCACAAAGACCACATCAAGATCCACACTACCTAACCAGGCAATACGGGAATGCGCAAAACACATACCCTAGGAAGCATCCATTCCTATCTCAGCAGCAGCAACCCCATTCTATATACCAGCTACTGCACCAAGCTGCCAGTCACCCTCCAAAGCGGGCTGACCCTCTGGAGGCTCTGAAAGAGGAGCTGCAAGAATCGATGAGGAAGTCTATGCTGGAAAGCTTGCAGATAATGAAGGCGATGGATGACCAAATACAGACTATGCAGAACTTGCAAAACTAGCTGTTAAAGGAGCATAGGACTCAGGGAGCCTTGCCCTCCCAACCTGTCCCGAACCCTTGGTATGTGTAGAACCAAGGTGCCTTGCCTAGCTTTTAGGCACCACAGGGACAAGCACACGCCATATTACAAGCGCTTCCTACACCACCTGGTTACGCTCAAGGCCAGCTTCCTTTAATGCAGAACCCCGCATACTCTACCCCTTCATCTCACCCACCACCACATGGGTAGCAAGCCGATGCAAAGGCTGTCTCATTGAGGAGTGGAAGGAAGACATTTGACCCACAACATAGGCTGGCGGGTCCTAATTTTTCTCACCCATCGCCGCAGGCAGGTTTGACTCCATCTTGATTGCACAGCAAAAATACACCAACAATTGTGCCGTCTTATACTATTTCCTAGCATTACCAGTGCATATTAGGTAGACAAAGTCACATTTGTAAAAATACACGCATGCATGCATTTATTTGAGAGGGGAGGAGAGTGAAATTAATGGCCTTGAAATTTACATTTTTCCTCAAGTGCTGCCTTGAAAAATTCACCACCTTTATTTTTATTTTTTATTTGACTTTCTTCTCCGCGGCTGCATGGCATGGCTTGATCATCTTCACGCCATTCTCTGCTGCAGGCTTGCCCTGCACAGCCATGCCAGCCATGCACAGCCATGCACAGCCAGGGCATGGCTGTGCATGACTTCTTCCTCTTTAAAAAGGCACAGCTGGCTTCTTTGCAGGGGAGCCTAGCCCACCACATAGACAGCACCTTCTTCTCCAGGCTGTCTCCTCCCCTCTCCCCTCCATACGTGGCCTCTCCTCCTTCTGTGGAGCCACACTGCGGGCAAGAGTAGCTCACAGTGGTGCACAACCACCATTGTGAGTCCCACCACTGCCATACTCATCAAAGAGCTAGTGGGCGTGGTGGTTTTTTCTCTGTTTGGACGTTTAGCCACTTCCGCCATTGCCACAGGAGCTTCAAGCTTTGAAGCTCAACCGGCCACCGCTAACCAGCAAGCAGGCCACCGCGCATGCCTGCAGGTCACCCGCATGCCCTGTCGCAAAGCTCCGCTTGCGGCCCAGCCCTCTCCGCGCTCGCCAGCAGCCGGCGCAGACCTTCCGCGAGTGTGCCAGCTCACGCAGCGGCTCCCGCACTCACAGCAATGCCAACACCCGGTCGCGCGAGCCGAGCACACACTGTAGCCACTATTCACACGTTTCAGCGGAACACTGTGGCTACAATGCGGTGACTGGTAAGTTTCTCACTTATCCGGTCACCCGGCGTGCAGCGACTGTCTACTGCCCGTCCACGCACGCCCATGCCCGCATCTCGCCCCATGCCCACTCCAGCACCCGCTCTTGAGTACGCCCGCACCTTCATCTGTCTGCAACTGCCCACATCATCGCCCGCTTCTTCGTGCCTACACCAGCATCATCGCGCAGCACAATGCGCTGTGGTTCCTCCCATGCCCACTCCCTCCTGCGTGCGTGTGCCTCTTCGTGCGCCTACCCACTTGCGCACGCACGTGGTCATCAGACGATGCTTGGAGGATTTAGACGGCTTAACTCACCTCCTTCACTCCTGCAGCAGCACTCTGTCTCTCTCTCTCTCTCTCAGTGCTCTCTCACTTCAGTAGACACATACACCCACACACACACACTCTCGTACATGCATCCACTCACTTATACACTAATATATACTTATATATATATATACATACATATATATTTATATATATATTTATATAAATATATATATACTTATATCTATACATATATTAGTACGTATATAACTAAGTATTATTATACATACATACCTATATATATATATATACACATATAATTACATATATACATATATCTGTATACAAATAAATAAAAATATATATATCTATCTATATATATATTATTACCTATATAACTAACTATAAGTATAGATAGATATACATATATATATACATATATATACACATATACTTATACATGTATAGATATATATCTATAACTATATATACATATATATATATATATATACATATCTATCTATATATATCTATATACATATATTACTGTATATATATATACATATATTTATATACATCTATATAGTTATATATACATACATATACATATATATATATCTATACATATATCTAGCTATACACATATTTACATATCTATATATACATACATATATATATATATACACACATATAACTACATATATTCCTATGTATTTATAACCATATATATATATTTACATATATACATATATATTTACAGATATATATATATATATATATATTTTCATATCACCTACCATAAGTTGTGTCGTGGGAATATTTGCACCAGTTGCTAATATTCCCCGATACACGCGTATAGAAAGCATCTTCGCACACATCCTCCACCTTCCATCCTACACTCCACGCGGCACTTCATCCTGTTGGTTGCGTCTTCCTAGATGACGACCGACTCAACACCGTGCTACATGCCATCTCCACCTCCACCCCCACCCCTTTATACATATATAATATATACATATATATACTATATTTACTTTATTTCTGTTTCTCTTTCGTGCCAGTAAAAAGATAAAAAAAATATATACAAAAGACAAAAGATAGTCCTTGACTTGCAGGTACTCAGTCTTGCGAATAGCAAGACTAGTTTTGGAACCCTAATTTGGCTCAAAGCCATGAACCTGATTTTGAGGGTGTACCTCAAGGACAAAAATTATTAGAAAAAAATCTTAAATAGAAAAACACCAAAAACACAATAAACGAACGGAAGAGATTCTTTGTAGGAAAGGCGTAGAAACTACTTCTAATCCCACTTCCCTGAGTTTGACCCTGGGCCTAAAAGTGACCAAGATAAAATCAAGTAGGCCAGGTAAAAAAATTTTTGTAAAGAGTTGGTTAGGCTTGATTTAGGTTAACCACTATATGCATTTCAACGATAAAATCACCATATTAACACAACCTTTCCGGGCTCGACCACACTCTTTTCTGGCGCATTTGCTGGGGAAGTGCGCCATCAAGTAAGTTTTTACTCTTCTTACACCCTTCTCTTCACGGGTGTTTTTGTTTGTTGCTGTACAGGTGAACCTGCTGCAAGGAGAAGGCAGGTAGATGAAGTCGAAAACGTGGGTAGATCCAAGGAGGGAACAAGAGCATAAAGACGTCGGCATTGCACTGGAGCTCTGCATACGTTGCTGAACAAGTAGGTCTTTCTTTCTTAGCAACTTAGGTTAACTTGTCACCTTAATAAAAAAAAAAATAGAAAAAACTTCTTTGGGATCTCTTGGGGCAAGTGGATTAAAAATCACTTTTTGCGTGTTTGTCATCACTCCCACCGCCCCTAGATTTCCCGCCAAACTTCGCATAGCGAAGACCCTAGAATCTTGATTCTTGAATCTTTCACCGTGTGAAGTATTCTTTAAGGAAAAAATAAAAAGATTGATTGCCATCCCTCTTTACCTCATTTATCTACAATTCGGGATCACATTTTTGGTGGGGAGACTTGGAATTGAGTTGATTCCAACCCCACCATGACCTTTCACATGCCTAAGATTCGATCCCGAATACTTCAACCCCAACAATTTGATTTTCTTTATCTTTTGGTTGAGCCTTGTGTGGAAATCATTTTGGTGATTGGGAGCACTTGAATTAAAGTGCTTTGTATCCCTTTCACACTAATCTAAAATTGATTCGTGCATCCACACATAGAAATCTCCATCTAGGGATCCCATTGCATTTTAGCATGCATTAACCAATTGACATTGAAGAAGGGTTTGTTGGGCTTAGAAGAAAACTTGTATTCTCTCAAAACCTGGAGATTGGTTGAATTGGTATTTCCGCGAAATCGTAAAATCCATACTACTTAAGGCTGAATTCTAAAAATCATTCACCAATTAAAACTTCAATTCGGGGATATTTCCCCATTGCATGCTTGGTTTACACACTTTGTAAAATCAATCGCTTGGGGATTACCCGTAAATAACGCCCTTCACATTCCAAAAGCAGTTGATCCTAAGCCTCTAATTAAAATTGGTAGCAACCTGACCCTTATTAAGGATTGGAGGTCTAACTACCTGCGTGTAGCACCTATGTGCTAGTGAGGGTTCCCGCGTGCTATCGGGTGTCTAAGACTGGGGCAAACGGCCCTTCAATCTGGCCTGGTGGTTCCGTGGTGCCCGCATTCGATTCCATAGTTCATGATAGTTGGTAACTTAGATCTTTAGGTCTAAGGGCACATTGTAGAGGTTAGGAATTTGATTGTATTGATTTGTCATCAAGTGTACCTTTGTGGCATCATTTCTCTCATCTCTTTTCCCTTCTTATCTCCGCAATTCTTCCTGCAGTTGTGCATGTTTGGGAGGAGGTCACAAAACCATGAACTGTGTGAATTGCCTGATAATTTTAGAAAAGAAGCCGAATCGTCCTCCTCCTCCACAAACATGGCTGCACACCCACCCCAAAATCCCGAAGGGTGTGGTGGAAGATGTGGTGGTTAGGGTCAACAGTCTCTGTTTTCCTGTTGACTTTCTTGTTTTTGATATGGATGTTCCTGGCTCACTTTCTGATTATTCGATCATCCTTGGTCGACCTTTTTTGGCCACAGCTCGAACCCATATCGACTGAGTCAAGATGTATTGAGATTGCTGCTGGATCTGAAAAGCTCAAGCTTAACATCTTCAAGGTAGCCAAGAACTTTGATTGCGATTGCATCGAGGATGACACATCTGATGAGGACATGGCCATCAGCGTGTGTATCAGACTAATTGAGACCTATTCTGACTGCTGTGGACTGCCTTTAAACATTGATGATTGCCTGACCGACACATATTGTGACATTCCCCTATCCCTCCCTATTCCCGTACCTTCTCCTAACCAGACTTCTGACAAGGTTTTCTCTGCTTCCCATACCTCGTGATCTGAGTCATATCCGAGCTACTCACCACCGGTCCACACTCTTGAAGATCGGATTGCCCTTTCTTTCCCGCCAAATCAGGTAGAGTTGCAACTCCACACTGGGACCTTGAGCCCATATACTACTCACTGGGGCGATTCCTTTTTGGATCCATCTATCCAAGAAGCCCCTCTTCTTGGCCAATCTGAGGACCAACTTCTTCTTCCTGAGTTGTTTTCTGATCAGCCTGGGACACTCTCGTCCCAAGAAATGCCAAATCTTTCACCATCCACTCCAGAGCTGAAAGAGCTGCCTAGTACACTTAAGTATGTTTTCTTGGGACCAAATGAAACACGCCTTGTAATCATCAGTTCAAAATTGACCAGGGAGCAAGAGTGCAAACTAACTAAGGTCCTTATGTAACACAAGGCAGCCATTGGATGGTCCTTATCAGACTTATCTGGCATTAGCCCCTCCTACTGCACTCACTATATATATACGGAGGAGGAGGATCGACCTTCCCACGAGATGTAGCGACGTCTCATCCCTAACATGCGAGAGGTCGTTAAGAAGGAAATCATTAAGTGGCTGGATGCGGGTATAATCTACCCGATCAACGATAGCCCCTGGGTGAGTCCGATTCACGTTGTGCCCAAAAAGGTGGGACTCACCATCCGTGTCAATGACAAGGGTGAATCCATCCCTACACGCACTCCTACATCTTGGAGAGTGTGTGTAGATTATAGGAAACTCAATGCTACAACCAAGAAAGATCACTTTCTGCTACCTTTCATTGACCAAATACTGGAGCGGTTAGCGGGAAATAAATTTTTCTGTTTCCTGGATGGATTCTCAGGATATAACCAGGTGGCAGTTGATCCCCAGGACCAAGAGAAAACCACTTTTACCTGTCCCTTCGGCACCTTTGCATTTAGAAGGATGCCGTTCGGACTTTGTAACATGCTAACAACTTTCCCGAGATGTATGCTTGCAATATTTCATGACAACTTGACCCGTATCCTTAGGATATGTATTGATGCAAACCTCGTGCTTTCCGGGGAAAAAAGTCATTTTATGGTACACGAGGGAATTGTTCTCGGACATATCATCTCCAGTAGGGGTATCGAGGTTGACAGAGCTAAGCTTGATATAATTGCTGATTTACCTATGCCTGGCTCTGTCAAACAAATCCGCTCCTTCCTGGGACATGTCGGTTTCTATAGGAGATCCATCAAAGATTTCTCCAAGATTTCTCAACCTTTAACTCATCTCCTATCGACCGACGTACCCTTCAATATGGGCCTCGAATGCATACGAGCATTCACGCAACTGCGTAATGCTGTCACCAAGGCCCCTGTTCTCCAGCCACCTGATTGGTCCCTCGACCTTGAACTCATGTGTGACGCTTCCGACCTTGTAGTCGGAGCCATCCTGGGACAAAGACGCGATAGACACCCCTTCGTGGTGTACTACGCAGTAAGACGTTGGACGAGGCCCAGCATAATTATACTACCACTGAGAAAGAACTACTGGCGGTCATCTTTAGGTTGGAGAAATTCTACTCTTATCTTCTGGGCTCACATGTTATTATTTTCACTGATCACTCGGCCATTCGCCATCTCATGTGCAAGAAGGATGCCAAGCCCAGACTGATTCGTTGGATTCTTCTGCTCCAAGAATTTGACATTGAGATCCGCGATAAGGTCGGAGCCCAGAATGTTGTGGCTGATCACCTTTCTATACTGGACCCTTACCATATTAGACTTACCCTCCCAATTAATGAGATTTTTCCTGATGAGCACCTATTGGCAATTAATGTGGCAAGTGGACCGTGGAATGCTGACATTGCCAATTACCTTGCTTCTGGATCCCTTCCACGTGGCTGGCCTAAAAACCAGCGCGAGCGTCTCATGGCAGAAGCAAAGTATTATTTCTGGGATAATCCACTTCTTTTTTGAATAGGTACTGATTAAATCATTCGTCGCTGTGTTCCTGACAGTGAATTCCCCAGTGTGCTATCCTTCTGCCACGATTAAGCCTGCAGCGGTCATTTCTCTGGGAGGAAAACTGCAGCCAAGGTATTCTAGTGTGGTTTCTTTTGGCCCTCCCTTCACCAGGATGCATACAATTATGCCAAACATTGCACTAGGTGCCAGTTGTTAGGGTCAATGTCACATCGTGACATGATGCCCTTACAACCCATCCTAGCTGTAGAAATCTTCGACATTTGGGGAATTGATTTCATGGGTCCCTTTCCTCCTTCCAACGGCTTCGAATTTATCCTCGTGGCTATTGATTATGTTTCGAAATGGATCGAGGCTATTCCCACGCGCCATGCTGACCATGTTATATCCACCTGATTTGTCAAAGACCACATCTTTGCGCGCTTTGGGAACCCTCGAACCATTATCTCAGATGGAGGAAGCCACTTTACCCATGCTTCTTTTCGGGCACTTTTGGGGAAATACAGAGTCCACCATCGTATCGCATTTGACTCGTCGATCTTTCGCTTTAAAGTCATTTGCAGTTTAATGTGGTGGCAAAATTGACTAATCAATATTTAAGAAAAAATAACCACTCGCAGAGGAGCGGGTCGAATCCACAGGGAGACAATGACGTATTAAAATTCGCACCAGTTAAAAATGTTTGTTCCAAGTTAGTTTGGACAAGAATCAAGCAAAATTGCCTTCAGATTAAGGTTTAAGCAAGAAACAATGCTGAAATAGCAATTCTGAGAAACTAGAGGATATTTCCGCAATGCAGAATCAATAAAATATGATTAATAAGAGACAATGGTAGAAAATGTAATTTCTAATTGATGGTTTACTGTAGCAAAACAGGGGAAATTTTCCCCTTTGTCTTGCGCGACGAGGAGCGGATGGCCGGGCGCGGGAAGCTTGGAGGAGGTTCCTTGGACCAAGGGCTTCGAATCGGTGGTGGCAGCGAGTCGCGCAGTGGCCGGAGGTGGCCGGACGAGCTCCGGCGGAGGTGCTGCAGCCGGCGATCGTGTGCGGCCTGTTGGCATGAGAACTGCTGCGCGCTGCTGCTGGCGGCTCTGCAGGCGCGGGCGGAGGAGGCTGCAGGCGCGGGAGTGGGTGCGCAAGCTGCAGGTGCGGGCGGAGGCGTGTGCGGTTGTGCAGGTCTGCAGGTGCGGGGGTGGCTGCTGCTGCTGGCGGGTGCGGGGGCGAAGGGCTCTGCAGGTGCGGGTGAATGGCGCTTGTCTGCAGGCGCGGGGAAGGGCGGTTGGAGTTCTGTAGCTGTGCGCGGGTGGCTGCTGCTACTAGCGGGCATGCGGGCGAAGGTGTGCGCTGGTCTCCAGGCGCGGGAGCGGGTGCGGGTGAAGTTCTGCAGGCGTGGTTGGACGGGTCTGCAGGCGCGGGGAAGAGGGCGCTGCAACCGGTGAGTGCGTGGAGATGGCGTGAGCTGCAGGCGCGTGGAGAGCGGGTGCGGTTGGAGAGTGCTGCAGGCTGAGGAAGGCGTGGGCTGTTGGAGGTGAGCGGGTAGCTTCAGACATCCGGGAAATTTCCTGGACGTCTTAAGTTACTGAAAGGGTGGTTGACGGCTGTTGCAGCGGTGGTGGTTGGTGACGACGGCGAGGGAGATGCACGCTAAGGTGCTCACGGTGATGTGGGCGAGCTCCGGATGGCGGTGTGGCCTGTCACACCACACGCCCACGGTGGTGGAGACTCGCCGCCACAGTAGAGGCCGACAGTATGGAGTGGAAGAGAGAAGGTCTCTCTGCATAGTGGTGGGTCGGTGGTGGAGGCCTCCCGAGCTCGGCTGCCTCCCTCCTCCTTTTGTAGTGGCTTGCACACATTTGAAATCATCCGCCCGACCAGATCCACCACATCCGCTCTCCCTTGAATGGGTTCTTCACTGTGGCCGTTCGACGTTGGAACGACAGCCATCCGTTCCTGCAAGAAGAAGAATAAAGAAAATAATGTTAAAATATTAGGGTCATTTTTGTACAGACCCTCAACTTTTATGTTAATAATAACAATGTACCTAATTGGTTATCTAATTAGATAAATGTCATTCTAAGCTAATTCTAAATGCACTTAAAATATGAATGCAATGCATGGATTATGTAATTAAATTAAAACTATGAATTAATCTATTTACATCCTAATTTATACTAAATAAATGTTAGAATTGACCTAATGTGTAGGCACTTAAATACTTAAATAGCCCACAACTATGGGCTAATCAAATACCCCCATGCCTAGTTTTTGCTAGTCCCTAGCAAAATTAAGCAAAATCTAGTACTCCAAGTAGACTAGTCAACTCACTTAGTCTTCCTTCAGAAGCATATTAAGTTCAGGCTCTAGACCCAAGGTTCCTAAGTAGTTTCTAAGTTACAGACTAGGTAGGCTAAAGACAAGTTGCAGGCACAAGTTTCCCTGATTTCTAACTCTACCCTGAAGTTTATTGATCCCTGAGATTAAAGCATCCGTGCCTGTGTATTGGTCTGAGTTATTTGAGTTAAAGGATTTTTTATTTTATATATATATATACTCTTTTTTTTTTTTTATTCTTCTAAGTCTAACCTCAGATCAGCTATCAACATGGTCTGTGTCGGATTCATTGTCCCCATTACCATACCTCGAAGGGTGCCTAGCTTTCGATGCTTCGAGATAGCACCGCCCATAATGACCCCAAGAACTCCTGGCAATCGACACTTCGAGATAGTATCGCCCATGGATTTCTTAAGCAAATTCCGGCCTATGGCAATCGGCACTTCGAGATACCGCCCATGGTACCTGAACCGCGCAATGCACTTACATGCCCCCAGTAGGATGGATATCCTAAGAGACAAGAGCCGAGGAGGTAATATGTGATAAACGCCAGTTTATCATCATCTTTATGCTTTAAAACTAACCTAGCTCTAAGGATTTTACTCCGTAAATGGATTTTTGGGTTGCATTTAGGCATAAATTAGGATAGGCATGCATTGCATTTTTTTATTGTCATTTTAATGTGTTTTTGTGAGTGTTAGGGATATACAGATGCACAGATCCCTAAAACCCTAGCACTCAAGAAGGCAAATGGTGAAGGAGAAGCCCAGACTAGTTGGAACCCAGCTTGATCCAGCTCACCATAGCTGGAACCTAGCTTACTTGAACTAGGGTTAGCTCATCCCAGCTCCATTCAGCTAATCTCAGCTGGATGGCAGTTCAAGAGAGTTCACCTTAGCTCACCCTAGCTCAAGTCAGCTCAGATCCAGCTCAACCTAGCTGAGTCTAGCTCATCTCAGCTCCCACTAGTTCACAGGGAGCTCTAGCTAGCTGGCTGAGTTGACAGGAGTTCACCCCAGCTCAAATCCAGCAGCAGCCAGCTCCAGCTCCAGCTCCAGACTTCTTCTCCTCAGCTCCCTCCTCCAAACCCTAGCTCCAACACCTTCTCCTCTACTCCTCCATTAGCTAAGCTAGCTTAGCTTAGCTTAGCTTAGCTTAGCTATGCTCCAACTTCCTTGGCTTGTACCACCCCAAAAACCCACATACCAACTCCACCCAACTAGCTCCACCTAAGCTCCACATAAGCTAACCTACTTGGCACCAACCTAACCTACCCACCACCTCCAAAAGACACCTAAAAGTGGCGCCAAAAACTACCCATAACCACCCCTTAATGGCGCCACTTTTCCCTCCAAAATCCCCCCTCATCTCCACCACACAATCCTCCTTGAATCCATCTCCACCATCCACCTAACCCCCCTTCTAGAAAACCCCATGTTGGCGCCAACATGGGGGTGTCTCTCCAGCACCAAAAGACACCAACACCACCATAACCACCCCCTTTAACACCCCTTGGGGTGGCGCCAACTCACCCTAGCCATAGGATCACCAACCACCCTCATCCTTCCATCCTAGCCTTTCAAGGGGCACCTTAACCCCCCATCCTACCCTATAAAAAGACCACTACCCACCACCATTCAAGCCATCCTTGGCTAGCCATTTCACTCTCATATTCCACCAAGAATCCCACGTCCAAGAGAGAAGAAGAAGAAGAAGATTAAGGGGATATTCTATCCCCTTGGTGCCTTCCCCTCTTCCCTTCTCTCTTGGGTCACGGCAGCCAAAGGAGAAGCCAGGCAAGGAAGATCTTGGAGGAGATCTTGAAGGTGGTCATGCCACCTTGAAGGAGTTTTTGAGGGTGGTGCACGCCCACCCCTTGGAGAGAGCATTAAAGGTGGTAGCTTCCACCTTGGAGGAGCTCTCAAGGAAGGAGAAGAAGGAGGCCCTCTTTTCAAGCCAAGGAGCAGCTAGGCTTGGAGCAAGATGACAACCTTCTTCACCATTATTACAAGAGGATTTGTGTTTCTTTTCTTGCTTTTAGATTGTTTAATTCTAGTAGAAGCATTCCTCTACTTGTCCTTGAAAAGAACACTCATTCTACTCAATCAAAATTGCCTTCTTTTAGTTTTTTTCGTTGCAGTTGTTTGTTTTGGTTCTAGCACTTGTTTCACCTCTTCTTCCTAATTACTCTAGGCCTCCACTTGCCTAGAGTGAGCTTAGGAAGAAGATATTTCTATCTTTTAGATTTTAGTTAATCATTTGTAGGTGTTAGTTCTTTTCGCTACAATCTGCAGTTTGCCCTCGTCTTTTCAAAATACAAAAAAATTTTACATAGTGAAAAATATTAAAAAGAAAGTTGAGATTATATTCCAAGCAAGAGAATCATTATTGCAATTTTTGCCTCCTTGGACGACCCTAGATACTCCCCTATCTAGGATATAAATTTTAAAAGCGTAAGTGGATTCGCGTGTTACAACGACGTATTTTAACAAACCGCGTGAAATCGCTTTCAATATGTTATCATCGCATCCTCAAGGTGAGTATATACTCTACCTCTCCTGCGGCGGGAACTCTTCCAATCAAAATGTGTTTTCAAGCCTCTCTTAAGTCAAAACTAAGAGAACCAAATCTCTTTTCAGAAAGGTAGAAATTAAGTTGATTACCAGACCAAGTGTGTGAAATTTGGATGCTTGGGTTACAAGGACCAGTAAACCGAAAGGTAGAATAAGACTCCAGGTACTACCCCACCTTCTAACTCAAACCCTAGCTTCCCTTCCTCAACCTCTTGAGGAATGGTCCGCAACTTAACACGTACTTAAGTTTTTAAGTCCACAAAGGACCCTAAAAGTCTAACGCTAGCAGCTCATTTAGCTTCTAAAGTTTGACCCTAGAAATAATTAAGTCTACCTTAGAGTTCTGATTTGCTTAAGAATGCAGGACTTAGCCAGTTAAGCTCAAAGCTTTTTATTTATTTATTATTATTATTTTTTTCTCTCTTTTTCTCTTTTTTTATATGCATGCTATAAACAAAATGCCTCAGGTCCTCTCCCCCATGCATGGTTCAAACAATGTCCTCATTGAAAAGAAAAATAGCTAAAGGAAGATATTACCTGAGGCAGAGAATGGTAGGAGCTAAGGCTCCTCAAGAGTGACTTCGTCAACCAGATGGCCGTCTAAAGTTATGTACGGTTTTAACCGTTGATCGTTGACGATAAAGGGAGTTGTTGAAGAGGAAGGATTTTGGATCTCCACAGCTCCATGTGGAAATACTTTGGTGATTATGTAAGGCCCATCCCAACGAGATTTTAACTTCCCAGGAAAAAGCTTAAGTCTGGAATTGAAAAGCCAGACTTGTTAGTTGGGCTCAAAGGTCTTTCGAAGAATAAACTTGTCATGCAAGACCTTAGTTCTTTCTTTATATGCTTGAGAGGTGTCATAAGCATCATTCCTCAACTCCTCAGGCTCACTTAATTCTAGAAATCGTGCCTTACCTGCCTTCTCTAAATCCATGTTAACACTTCGAATGGCCCAAAGTGCTTTATGTTCCAACTCAACAGGTAAATGGCATGCTTTTCCATTCACAATCTGAAAGGGAGAAGTACCCAAAGGGGTCTTATAGGCCGTTCGATAAGCCCACAAAGCATCATCGAGCTTTTGGGACCAATCTTTCCTATCAGGTCTAACGGTCTTTTCCAAAATATTTTTTATCTCCCAATTTGATACTTCAACCTGGCCACTTGTCTGAGGGTGGTAAGGGGTAGCAACCTTGTGAGTCACTCCCAAACTCTTAATTAACCAATTGAAGTGGTGGTTTTAGAAATGAGGTCCCCCATCACTTATAATAGTCTTGGGGCAGCCGAAACGGGATATGATATTGGCCTTCACAAATTTCAAAACCACAGAGTGGTCATTTGTGCGCGTAGGAATGGCCTCTATCCATTTAGAGACATAATCAACTGCCACCAAGATATATTCAAAACCATGGGACGACGGGAAGGGGCCCATAAAGTCAATTCCACACACATCAAAAATTTCAACAGGTTGAATAGGATGTTGAGGCATTTCATTCTTCTTCCCAATCGTTCTAGTCCGTTGACATCTAATACAGGCCTTAACAAAATTATGAGAATCCTTAAATAAGGAAGGCCACCAAAAATCGGACTGGAGAACCTTAAAAGCAATTTTCTTAGCGCCAAAGTGTCCTCCACAATGAAGTTCAAGGAAAAATGTCAGCACACTTTGTTGTTCCTCTTCAGGCACACAACGTCTCAATACTTGGTCTTGTCCAATTCTAAATAATTCTGGCTCTTCCCAATGAAAATATCTTGCTTGAGAAATGAATCTCTTTCTTTTCTGCTCTTCCCAAGAGCCAGGAGTTTGTCCAGTGACCAAGTAATTTACAATGTCTGCATACCAAGGTAAAGTTGGTGTTACCGCCATCAGAGTTTCATCGGGAAATGTCTCGCGAATGTCTTTAGAAAGAGAGTCATTAAGAGGAAGGCAAGACAGGTGGTCAGCCACAACATTTTCTACTCCTTTCTTTTCATGTATTTCCAAGTCAAATTCTTGAAGGAGTAAGATCCACCTAATCAGACGTGGCTTAGAATCTTTCTTAGCAATGAGATGTTTCACTGCTGCATGATCAGTAAAAATAACCACCTTAGACCCAAGTAAATAAGACCTAAACTTCTCCAGAGCAAAAACTACAGCAAGTAATTCTTTTTCAGTGACAGTGTAGTTTTGCTAAGGTTCAGTTAAAGTCTTGCTTGCATAATGCAGCACATGAGGTCTTCCCTCAACCCTTTGTCCAAGGACTGCTCCCACTGCATAATCCGAAGCATCACACATAAGCTCAAATGGGAGTGTCCAATCAGGAGCTTGGAGAACAGGCGTAGAGATCAAGGCCTCCTTTAGAGTTTGAAAGGCCTCGGCACACTTTGAATCAAAATTGAAGGAAGATTCCTTCGCCAACAAGTCCCAAAGTGGCCTAGAAATCTTACTAAAATTTTTAATAAAGCACCTGTAAAATCCAGCATGGCCCAGAAAGGATCTAATCTGTTTGACATTCGTAGGCAATGGAAGTTTGGAAATAGAATCAATCTTGGCTTTATCTACTTCCAAACCTTGCTCGGATACAACATGGCCAAGTACAATTCCTTTCTGTACCATGAAGTGACTTTTCTCCCAGTTGAGGACTAAACCAGTCTCCTTACATCGTTTCAACACATTCTCTAGGTGCAGGAGACACTGGTCGAAAGACGAGCCATAAATGGTGAAGTCATCCATAAATACTTCGACACACTCGTCAATCATGTCCGAAAAGATAGACATCATACACCGCTGGAAAGTTGCAGGGGCATTACATAATCCAAACGGGATACACCTGAATGCAAAAGTACCGTAAGGACTCTTGAATGTCATCTTTTCCTGGTCATCAGGAAATACTGCCACCTGATTGTACCCAGAATATCCATCGAGAAAACAATAATACTTATTCCCTGCCAATTTTTTGAGAATTTGATCAATAAAAGGCAAAGGAAAGTGATCCTTCTGGGTAGCGTTGTTCAGCTTGCGGTAATCAATACAGACCCTCCATCCAGTTGAGGGTCTAGTGACAACTTGTTCACCTTGGTCGTTGAGTTCCACAGTAAAGTCTGCCTTCTTTGGCACCACATGAATGGGACTGACCCATTTACTATCAGCAATGGGATATATGATCCCAGCATCCAACCACTTTAGGATTTCCTTTTTCACAACCTCCCTCATATTTGGGTTCAAACGTCTCTGCATGTCCCTAAAAGGCTTGATGGAATCATCAGTATAAATGTGGTGCATGCAGAGTGTAGAGTCTATACCCTTAATGTCAGCAATGCTCCAAGCAATAGCTTCCTTGTGCCTAGACAGGCATTCAATCAAGGCTCCCTCCTGTGCCTCAGACAGCACAGCCGAAATGATAACGGGGAGCGTATCATTGGCACCTAGGAAAACATACTTGAGAGTGTCAGGGAGAGGTTTCAACTCAAGGTTGGGGGCTTGTATGGTTGAGGATTTCATAATAGATGTCCCCATCTCAGGTAGCAAATCTACCTTCGGTGAAAATTATGGGGGAAGAGACTCAGCAGAACCTCCTTGCAATTCATCCATCTCAGAGGTTTTAGGTTGGGCCAAGGTCTGAGGTTGGTTCATTTGATGCTTTTGAAAGGATTGTGGTTTGTAATTCCATGAATTTGAGACATTTCCTTGTCTCCATGAAAAGTTTGGGTGGTTCCTCCATCCCTCATTATAAGTGTTGGAGAAAAGATCATTACGAGGTCTTGGACAGAACCCTTGAGCGGCATTCAAATCCGCTTGTACAAGCTCAGGAAATTGGGAGGCCAAGTGGCAATCCACAATGGCGTGTGTATTGCCTTGACAAATTACGCATTCGGAAGCTTGGGATGTGGAGGTGTTAGGTACGAATGAACTCGAGTTCGACATAAGCCTTTCCATGTTTTGATTTAATAATTGAATTTGATAGGCTAAATTCTGGGTGTCCCTTGCTTCATTCGCCTCCAACTTTCTTTGCATGAGAGTGGGCTTTCTATCCATGTACGCAGAATTCAAATGAATAGAATTCTCACTCAAAGTATCAAATAAGTTCCAAGCTTCATCCTCAATCTTAGATAGAAAGGTTCCTGCACAGGCACCATCCACAGTTTGCCTATGCGAATCATTAAGTCCGGTGTAGAACCTTTCAACCAGTTGCCATTTAAGCACCTGGTGATGTGGGCAAAGACTCAACAAATCGTTAAAGCGCTCCCACGCATCATGGAATGCTTCCCCATCCTTTTGAGCAAAACTCATAATTTCCCTCCTAAAGTGATTTGTTTTGCTCATGGGGAAGTACTTCTTCGAAAACTCCTTCTTTAGGGCATCCCAAGTATTTATATTATCAAGGGTGTGATACCAATACTTGGCTTTGTCCTTTAGGGAGAAGGGAAAGAGGGTCCACATTTGAGCGTCATCAGTAACACCCTACAGCTTCACCGTGGAACAGACCTCAGTGAATTCCTCAATATGCCTGTAAGGGTCTTTCCTAGTAGTACCATAAAAGGAGGGTAGCAAGGATATGGTACTACTTTTGATCTCATATGGATTGTCCCCTCCAGGTCTGAGTAGTGCTGGGCCAGCTTGATTGGTTGGGATGAAATATTCCTTAAGGCTCCTTTACCGGCCATTTCTACCCTTGGGAGGTCTTTTCTTAGGATTCTTTCAGGTTCAGGATCAAATACAAGTTGTCTCCTAAGAGAACGCCTACCAAGCATGCACTACAAACACAATTCAAATGCACTTGTTGGGTCTTTATAGATTTAGGCTTTTGACTTTAGTTCAAATTGTAGGTGACAAAACAAGTTGCAAATCAATTACACACCTATTGTCAACCTACGGCTCGCCTAAGAAGACCTAGTTGGAACTTAGGTATTCTTCCCTAAATCTCAAATGGTCAAGTAAATCCAAAGATGGAAGATCGAGGGATGCAAGTAGGCCTAAGCCTTCCTTTGAAGCTGTGCTTTCGCGGTGCTTCTCAACTACTCCCAAAAATCCGTGACAGGGTATCCCCCTCTTTGGACTTGCAAAACCTTTGATCTCAAGTTTCGAACACTTCAGAATTCAATGAAAGGAGGGCTCTTGTCCTAGTATTTCCAAACATAAGGAGTGTCTAGAAGCGTGCCGTGGTGCAAGTGAAATAAGTGTGCATACACCGTAAAAGATTTTGAACTTTGAATCGCATGCCAAGTTTGAAAATAAAATCCTTGGTTTTTAAAATGTCCTTCCTTTAATTAGTCCTTTTTCTAAAAAAAATGTGACCACTTGTTAGATTTATTCAGTACAGATTAGGTGGTCTTCGCATTAAATCCTAAATGCAATGCGTGATCAAAAATAGGATGCAAAGTAAGAGAATGCGTACCTTGCCTCCAGCCATCTACGATGCAAGAATGCACACAATGCAGAGAAGTAAATCTAGAGGCTGCTCATACAGACCTAAATGGTTCGTCCTAGGGTAGGCAGCTTCTAGCAGGCAGCTCATTTTTTTATTATTATTTTTTTAGAACTACTTATGCACAAGAAAATAAAAGTAATAAAAAAAAACCTAAATCTAAAGAAAAGGGAAGAAACTCCCAAAAATTACCCAACACGGGCCCAAAACAAAATCGGGAAACAGACCCCTCAAAATATGCCCCAGAACAAGGGTTTTAAACTAACTGCAATGAAAAATTAAGTCTACAGTCTTAATTCTAGTCTAATTAAACTAGCGACTAAATACAATGGTGTCTGTCACATCCTCGTCCTTCTCCTCCGTTTAAAAATTGCTCGTCCACTTCTCGTCTGGCGATGTCAAGGGTCGCCTTCTCACACTGGCTGATTCTTGCATAAATTTTCTCGCACAGAAAAGAAAATAATAAATGCTCAAATCTTTATGCAATTGACAAATAATCAAAATAAAATCTAGCGAAATTATTGTGTCTGTTGCCTCCCCGACAACGGCGCCATTTGACTTGTCGATCTTTCTCTTTAAAGTCGTTTGCAGTTTAATGTGGTGGAAAAATCGACTAATCAATATTTAAGAAAAAATAACCACTCGCAGAGGAGCGGGTCGAATCCACAGGGAGACAATGGTGTATTAAAATTTGCACCAGTTAAAAATGCTTGTTCCAAGTTAGTTTGGACAAGAATCAAGCCAAAATTGCGTTCAGATTAAGGTTTAAGCAAGAAACAATGCTGAAATGGCAATTCTGAGAAACTAGAGGATATTTTCCGCAATGCAGAATCAATAAAATATGATTAAAAAGTGACAATGGCAGAAAATGTAATTTCTAATTGACGATTTACTGTAGCAAAACAGGGGAATTTTTCCCCTTTGTCTTACGAGACGAGGAGCGGATGGCCGGGCGCGGGAAGCTTGGAGGAGGTCCCTTGGACTAAGGGCTTCGAATCGGTGGTGGTGGCGAGTCGCGCGGAGGCTGGAGGTGGCCGGACGAGCTTCGGCGGAGGTGCTACAACCAGCGAGCGTGCGCGGCCTATTGGCGTGAGAACTGCCACGCGCTGCTGCTGGTGGCTCTGCGGGCACGGGAGGAGGAGGCTGCAGGTGCAGGAGTGGGTGCACAAGCTGCAGGCGCGAGCGGACGCGTGCGCGGTTGTGCAGGTCTACAGGTACAGGGGTGGCTGCTGCTGCTGGGGGGCGTGGGGGCGAAGGGCTCTGCAGGCGCTGGTGAATGGAGCTTGTCTGCCGGCGCGGGGAAGGGCGGTTGGAGTTCTGTAGCTATGCACGGGTGGCTGCTGCTGCTGGCGGGCACACGGGCGAAGGTGTGCACTGGTCTGCAGGCACGGGAGCGGGTGTGGGCGAAGTTCTGCAGGCGCGGTTGGACGGGTCTGCAGGCGCGAGGAAGAGGGCGCTGCAGCCGGTGAGCGCGTGGAGATGGCATGAGCTGCAGGCGCGTGGAGAGCGGGTGTGGTTGGAGAGTGCTGCAAGCTAAGGAAGGCGTGGGCTGTTGGAGGTGAGCGGGTAGCTTTAGACGTCCGAGAAATTTCCCGGACGTCTTAAGTTACTGAAACTATGGTTGACGGTTGTTGCGGCGGTGGTGGTTGGTGATGACGGCAAGGGGATGCACGCTAAGGTGCTCACGGTGATGTGGCCAAGCTCCGGATGGCGGTGTGGCCTGTCACACCACACGCCCACGATGGTGGAGACTCGCCACCACAGTAGAGGCCGACAGTATGGAGTGGAAGAGAGAAGGTCTCTCTGCATAGTGGTGGGTCGGTGGTGGAGGCCTCCCGAGCTCGGTTGCCTCCCTCCTCATTTTGTAGTGGCCTTCACACATTTGAAATCATCCGCCCGACCAGATCCACCACATCCGCTCTCCCTTGAATGGGTTCTTCACTGTGGCCGTTCGGTGTTGGAGTGGCAGCCATACGTTCCTGCAAGAAGAAGAATAAAGAAAATAATGTTAAAATATTTGGGTCATTTATATACAGACCCTAAACTTTTATGTTAATAAAAACAATGTACCTAATTGGTTATCTAATTAGATAAATGTCATTCTAAGCTAATTCTAAATGCACTTAAAATATGAATGCAATGCATGTATTATGTAATTAAATTAAAACTATGAATTAATCTATTTACATCCTAATTTTTACTAAATAAATGTTAGAATTAACCTAATGTGTAGGCACTTAAATACTTAAATAGCCCACAACTTTGGGCTAATCAACATCCCCATACCATCCTCAGACGAACTGCCAGGCAGAGGTGTCGAACTGGCAAATCAAGCAAATTCTCCAAAAATGGTTTGGCCTGACCGTAAGGATTGGTCCGACAAGCTGATTGACGCACTTTGGGCGTATCGGACCGCCTTCAAGGCTCCCCTTGGTATGTCTCCTTATATATTCGTTTACGGGAAGCCTTGTCATTTGCCCGTGGAGTTGGAACACCGCGCTTATTGGGCGGTTCGCCAATGTAACCTCAACCCAGACCTGTGTGGTCTAGAAGGGAAACTCCAACTCCAGGAGCTGGAAGAGATCCATCGTAAAGCCTATGATTCTGCTTTAACTTTCAAGCAATGCAGTAATGCTTTTCACGACAGCCGTATTCGGTGGAAAGAATTTGAGACATCTCAGCAAGTTTGGCTCTACAATGCCCTGCTCAAATTCTTTCCTGGGAAACTGAAGTCCAAATGGACTAGTCATTTCTTGGTATCAAGACCATTTCCCAACGAGGCCATTGAAATTGAAGATCCCAAATCTTGGCATAAATTTACGGTCAATGGGTAGCGTTTGAAACCCTATCTTACTCATGAACCTGCCCCCGTTGGTGAAACTATTGCCCTGCTAGAGGGTAACTAATTTTTTGCCTCATTCTAAGTCCGGCTGGGGACGTTAAATTCAATGCTCATTGGGAGGCACTCCAACAACACTCACCATCCACCATCACTTGTCACACCACTGTCACGATCACTTCACATTTCACTTCACCACCCACCATCCACCAACCCTACCACCCTGCTGTATACCCTGCACCTCAGCTCTCGTTACCCGATCTTTCATCCTTTCTCTACCCTTCCCTACATGCATGTGAGGACATAGCATCATTTGACATGGGAGGGGTGGATAGGCAACCATAGGATCTGGGTATTTTATGGTATCATGTAGTTTCCATCTATCTATCTATATATATATATAAAATGGTGTTTAGTAATGATCTGAAGGCTGAAACAAAAATACAATAAGTGTTTATGGATATTCAACCTCTGTTTTGAAGACTTTCCAGGCCACAGAACTTGATTCGCTCAGGCTCAGTTTGATTCACTTGAGCATTGACAAGATAGATCGGAATCTCTCCTAACTAAGGACGTATTCTTGTACCTGAGACACTAGTACAGGATCCATTGGTTTGCTTCTACTCAAGAACCTAAGTAATCTTGGCTCACTGATGTAAACACATTTACACTACTTAAAATGTCTATTTATGCATGTTCTTAAGCATAGGATTGCATTTCATGATATAAATATTGCATAACATGCATCATCTCGCATTTAGAGTAGTTTGAATAAAATGGAGGTTAATTGTCTCCTTTTATGTGCTTGGACAGGGCAAACATTTTTCAGGGCCTCGGATCAAAGATCCAACCGTATGGATGTGATCAGGGCGACGATTGGAGTTCAACGACTCCAAGATCGCCATAATCAGGCATCCATAGCATTAGATAGAGACCGGGGAACCCTAGAAGATCAAGGGCCAGGATGGTGTAAATCTGCACTTCAGATGACAAATCCGACCGCACGGATGAATTCGGATCGACGATTGGAGCCCAACGACACAAAAATCGAGTCAATCCGACATCCGTGGCACCATCTACAACTTCCAGAAGATGGACGGCCAAGATGATGCCACGTGGCGCCATCTCAGCCGCCCAAATGGTCGCTTGCATCTTGTGAAGACCGCGCACCCATCTCCTCTCCGTCGTTGGATCTCGATCCAACGGCCGCGATGCACCCGCACTGAAGTCCAGCGCTCGACACAAACGCGACCGCAGCACAGCGGTTGAGCGCTCTAACGCGAAGCAGGGACGCGCGTTCGAGCCGCGCCCCGCAGAAATTGGAGCGGTGGAGCGCCTCCAATCGACCGCACGATCACGATCGAACGGCCGCACACGCCTGATAGCGCCGACGCGCGATTGGACGCGTGCGTGAACGCGCGATCGCACGCACAGGCGGGCGGGCGGCGGCGGTGAAGGCGCGATTTTAAGCCGTCCGATCGCGAGACTTCGCGGACGTGCGTAGGCGTTACGCACATGGGCAACCGAGCGGGCGTGCGTGGGAGCGGCAGCGACGGCCACGTCGGGGCTTTAGTGACGGATAAATGCGTCACTAAAGACCCCTTATTTATTATTTTGAAGATGTAATGTCTATTTTGCCCCCACTCCTTGCAACTATAAAAGGAGACCCCCTCCATATGAAATTTTCATCCCTTCTTTCTCCTCTCTACCCCTGCAAAGCTCAAGAGAAGCTTGTCCCACACCCGGGATGCTTCTCACGAGATAAAGTCCAATTTTCGTTCCCCTTCGGGAGTGGATCCCGCGACGACGACGGCGTGCTGCTTCGTTCCTGTTTTTCTGCTTCGTCCTCCTTCGTCCCGCATCGTTCTCCTTCATCCAGGCATCGTCCCGTCCGGCTCGTCCTCCAAGCAACCGTCGAGGAGGATTTCTCTCTCCCTATTCTTTTTACCGCTTTCTATTATCGATTTACTGCTTTCTAGATTAATCTACTCGTCCTCCAAGCAATAATCGAGGAGGACATTTCTCTCTCCATTCTTTTAATGCTTTCTAGAGTAAATTTATCGCTTTCTAGAGTAATTATTTTATGCTTTCTAGTTGTAATGAACAATCTCTTCAATACAAAAATTCCTTGTTTATCCTACATCTCATTTTGATTTCTCTGTGTAATATTCTCTTTCTCTCTTACTCTCTCTCTCTTCTATTTATTGTAAATAATTAGATGGTTCTAAATTGAATTATTCTGTAATAAATAAAAAGAAATGCGTAGTTTTTAAATCAAACGTTCGCCTCCCTGTGTTCGACTCGGAATTTTAATTTCCGTATAAATTTTATTTGTTGAACACGAATTCTTCACTTTCGAACTACAACGACAGGTTTTCCAAAACCGAACACGTTAGCGTAGGTTCGTAAACGTTCAACATTTTGGCACCGTTGCCGGGGAGGCAACGCTCTTTGATTTCTCTTCGCGTTTTGTAACTTATAAATCATTTACCTCACTTTTCTCCTTTCTTATTGTAATTGCAGGTACTCTTTCGAGACAGGCAAAAGCGGTAGATCGGAGTAAAGTGCTGTGGAAGGTTTTGTAAGTTATCCCCCACCTCCCACCCATTAGATTTCATTTCATCACATAATAACTCAAACATCAATCAACCTAGGTGTTTTTATAAACTCTAAGGTTAGATTGTTTGTTGTTTGACACCCATACTCACCCCAACCCCCACATTAAAACGAAAAAAAAAAAAAATCTCACAGAGGTACACAACCTCATCTGATTTTCAAACTCAACCGGTAATCCAATCTTAGGAGTCGGTACACACTTCCAAACACCTAATTGAGTAGAAATCAGATTAGGTAATCATTTGTGTGACCAATTAGGTGGTGCAACAGGCCAATTGTTTGAGTTGATTGGGCCGCACCACTTCAAATAAAATCAACTCATCAAGTAGCTGCCAATTAGGTTCAACTCTTAGGGATTTACCAGGCACTCCACATTCTTTTTAAACTTTAAAGGAAAACATCTTCACCTGTGCTTGTAAAACTTGGTGTGCCAACGAAACTTGATTGAAAACACCTAAAGTTGAATCCTAAAAGCTACTAAGCAAGATTTGAATCTTAAAATTCACCACATCAAAAATAATCTTGCTTGAAAACCACTGGTTGTGCACTCACACACAAATCAATCAATCATTAAGGGCACAACCCATTTAAAGGGCCCATCACATTCCAAAGCACATTCAAACCTAGCCCTAAATAAAACAAAGTAGACGTTGGCCTTAAGGATTGGACTCGCTCTTCAGAACCCAGAACGAGATTATTTTCGATTAGTCTGTTTCTACTGTTCAATCTGATGTCTAGCTAGGGGAGCAGAGTCAAACGATCGCGGCTGGGGGGTACACTAGGAGCCGGAGGCGCAAGCAGAAGGAAGAACCTTCTCCCCAGTCCCTCCTTCTAACCGGTTGGATTGAACAGACGGAAGTAGATCAAATCATTCCTTTATCTCAAGACGAGTTTTGAGAGTCTGTAGGTCTTTAGGCTAACCTATTTAAGGACAGGTTTGATTGTTTGTATTGCAGGGCACCTTTCTTCCTCCCGTGTATCATGAATCCTTCCACATATTTCACGCATTCCCACTCTTTCCCTCCTGTTGTAAATTATCCTCAACATGACGATTATCCCAACTCGTATTGTAATCAACCATCAGTTAATTGGGATAATTCGGATTGGGGATACAATTCCGGACCCCCGTGTTTAGGGTCTAACCCTGAACACTTTGATTCTAATTTCTATCATTCTCAGAGCTACCTCGATTATAGATCGTCCTCATTTCATGAACAACCTAATACGATCTACAACCAAGAAGGATACACTGATCCTTACCCATCCTCTGATTTCACTGCCTTTAGGTCATCACCATCTTTTCAACAATCTGAACTGACCTATCATCAGGAAGGGTATAACGAATCTCAATTCGTTAATTCCTCTACATTGATGTCAAACCCGCCTAACCCTGAACCAACTCATTTGGTTCAGGTTAATCAGGTTCAAGATAAGGTTCTGGCTAATTTGAGGAATATCATTCAATCTTTAGAAGTTCAGCCAATACCTTGCATAGAGAGATTGGAGCCCCTGATTGAAATGATTGATGATTTAAATAAGTCTTTGTTGGATTGGCTCCAGGATGTTAAGGATAAGAACCCCGGTGAGTTTCTACTTGGGAAATTAGCGAAATTGAGGATGAGATTCGTGGTTGCTTTGATTCAATCTTGGAATAATTCCCAGGATGAACTCTCTTCAGGAAAGCCAATGACAGAACCTGCTCAGGCACCTGTTGGGGGGGACACGTGTTACGAGGCTGACCAGATTGAATTAAAATAACCAATTAAGGATGATCTGACTTCTTCGCCTGAGATCCCTAAGCCAAGTTACGAGGAAATGTATGTCTCCTTGGAACAGAAAGTGACAAATGATTTTGGGACATACATTGATACGGATCCTGATGGTGAAGATTCAAGTTGCAAAGTCTCACGCGAGTTTTCTGAACATGATTTTTGTGAGACGATTGGGCCTGAGGAATCTGATAGATCAATTGATAGCCCAATAACTGAGAACACTGATCTTATTAGGGCACACATTACGGATCCAGAATCACATTTTCTGGAGGAATCAATTCAATGCCCTGATTATCAGTTACACCCTGTTGAGCTTATTGATGATTCTAATTCTGAGATAATTAGACCCGAGTCAATTTTGATTCTGCCATATCATTTAGACTTGGAGATTTCAGATGGGGTGATGAATATACAAGAGGTCCTGGAATTTGATATGCTAAATGAGGAGGATAGGAGCTGGGAAGTTTTGATTTGGGAAGTTAATTCAGGAGGAAATGGAAGATTGAGTTGAAGGGTTCCTTTTAAGTTGAAACCATCAAATCAGAACCCTTACGACATTTGTTTCGAGGATGTTCAACCCAAGCACACATTCAACGATTATCCTTTTGAGCTTCAATTTTCTGTAACCCGACTTTTTGGTCTTGGGTTGCATCCTCAGAAATCGCAGGCTCGATCCCGCTTACATTCTGATTTTAGGTTTTGGGTAATTTTTATCCAAAACCTAAGATATTCTCGATTATGGGGTGTGGGTCTGCACCATAATCTGGTCCACATCTGTGGACCTCTGCTGACAGGTCAGAGGATTCTTCTGTTCATTCTAATTCTGACCAGCACATGTGAATTCTTCATTTCTTTTCTTTGTATAGTGTGCCTAGCTGAAGGCACTAAACTCAGCACTTATACAGTTCTTTTTCGTTTTCATCTTGGAGCGGACCTGATATTCACGCAATTCAGGTGCTTTCTATACTTTTCCACTCTGTTTTGTCTTTTTAATACAATGAGGACATTGCATTAGATAGTCATGGGGGGGTGGATATTCATCTCTGAATTCATTCGTCAGCTCCGTAGATTTGTTTTACATAAAAAAAAAAAAATCAGAATTAGGAAAGAGAATTTGGGTTTAAGAAAATTTTCAATCTTTAGAAATACTACATTAAGATCTGAACACAAAGACCCTTTAGGTCTTTGAACTTAATCAGCCCGTGTATCCACTAAAATGTGGATTTGTTTTTCGAGTTCTCGCCAACTTGAATTTTATTTTAATAGGAGTAAATAAGTTTGGGTGATAAGTACAAGACTTATCAGCCCGCCCTCTGATGTGAGGGAATTTTGAGTCTTAAGCATCTACACACTTTCTTTGCACTGACTCGTTGTTCGGCGATTTTAACGGAAATTGGGTAGCTAATGAACCTTCTAGGGTGATATGGCTGGCAAGTTATCGTGGGTAACAGCCCATAGGTAGGTTGTCCAGAGCCCAGTCATTAGACCTTTCTCTTTTTGCTGCCTTTGGGTAAATCTTAGACCAGGAAAGCCATCTACTTAAAAAAAAAAAAAAAAGAGAAAAAAAAAAATCAAAAAGGAGAAAAGAACAAAAAGAAATAAGCCACACTTCGCCGCACGAGTATGGTGCCAAGTTGTCGGTGGTAACAGCTCATCGACCGGTTGTCCACAACCCAGCTCAGAAAATGCACTAAAAATTCCCAAAACACTTAGGAAGAAGCAGAGAAGTAGAATAAATCAGGGAGATATACACTGGATTCACCCTTGTGTTGACCCCGTTAAAAAAATAAAAGTAGGGAGAAAGCTACCGGTTGTAAAGATACACCTTTAGGCAGAATTCTTTTTGAGGTCACCTAGAGGCGTAGAAATCCGAAGTCCGTTTTAATTGCCGGTCAACGAGTCTATCACAATCACAATAAGATGCTTAAAGCTTAGGGTTCTCATCAAATCTTGGGTGAGTTGAATGGCCGTAGAAAGCCACTCTTGAACCATAAAATTTGAAAATCCAAAGAATATTAGAAAAGAGTAAAAAGAGAAAAAGAAATTTTTCTTTGAATAAGGCGAGGGTTGAGGCGGTCTGCATTTTGGCTGATACCCGGGCACTATTGTGTCTTTGAAAGTTCAGTTCCTAAGTAGACAATTTCTTAATGATTGAAAATAACTCAGGTCCAAATAATCTAACCTAATTCTTTTATAAATAGCATATAGGTTTTGAGAGGGACTAGCAAAAGATAGGCATGGGGGTATGATGTAAACACATTTACACTACTTAAAATGTCTATTTATGCATGTTCTTAAGCATAGGATTGCATTTCATGATATAAATATTGCATTACATGCATCATCTCGCATTTAGAGTAGTTTGAATAAAATGGAGGTTAATTGTCTCCTTTTATGTGCTTGGACAGGGCAAACATTTTATCGGGGCCTCGGATCAAAGATCCAACCGCATGGATGTGATCAGGGCGACGATTGGAGTTCAACGACTCCAAGATCGCCCTAATCAGGCATCCATAGCATCAGATTGAGATCGGGGAACCCTAGAAGATCAAGTGCCAGGATGGTGTAAATCTGCACTGTAGATGATAAATCCGACCGTACGGATGAATTCGGATCGACGATTGCAGCCCAACGACACAAAAATCGAGTCAATCCGACATCCGTGGCACCATCTACAACTTCCAGAAGATGGACGGCCAAGATGACGCTACGTGGCGCCATCTCAGCCGCCCAAACGGCTGCTTGCATCTTGTGAGGACCGCGCACCCGTCTCCTCTCCGCCGTTGGATCTCGATCCAACGTCTGCGATGTGCCCGCGCTGAAGTCAAGCGCTCGACACAAACGCGACCGCAGCGCAGCGATCGAGCACTCTAACGCGAAGCAGGGACGCGCGTTCGAGCCGCGCCCCGCAGAAATTGGAGCGGTGGCGTGCCTCCAATCGACCGCACGATCGCGATCCAACGGCTGCGCACGCCTGATAGCACCGACATGCGATTGGACGCGCGCGTGAACGCGCGATCGCACGCACAGGCGGGCGGGCGGTAGCGGTGAAGGCGCGATTTTAAGCCGTCTGATCTCGAGATCGGACAGCTGAGACTTCGCGGACGTGCGCAGGCGTTACGCACGCGGGCAGCCGAGCGGGCACGCGTGGGAGCGGCGGCGACGACCACGTCGAGGCTTTAGTGACAGATAAATCCATCACTAAAGACCCCTTATTTATTATTTTGAAGATGTAATGTCTATTTTGCCCCCACTCCTTGCAACTATAAAAGGAGACCCCCTCCATACGAAATTTTCATCCCTTCTTTCTCCTCTCTACCCCTCCAAAGCTCAAGAGAAGCTTGTCCCACACCCGGGATGCTTCTCGCGAGATAAAGTACAATTTTCGTTCCCCTTCGGAAGTGGATCCCGCGACGACGACGGCGTGCTGCTTCGTTCCCATTCTTCTTCTTCGTCCTCCTTCGTCCTGCTTCATTCTCCTTCGTCCAGGCGTCGTCCCGTCCGGCTCGTCCTCCAAGCAACCGTCGAGGAGGATTTCTCTCTCCCTATTCTTTTTACCGCTTTCTAGTATCGATTTACTGCTTTCTAGATTAATCTACTCGTCCTCCAAGCAATCGTCGAGGAGGACATTTCTCTCTCCATTCTTTTAATGCTTTCTAGAGAAAATTTATCGCTTTCTAGAGTAATTGTTTTATGCTTTCTAGTTGTAATGAACAATCTCTTCAATACAAAAATTCCTTGTTTATCCTACATCTCATTTTGATTTCTCTGTGTAATATTCTCTTTCTCTCTTTCTCTCTCTTCTATTTATTGTAAATAATTAGATGGTTCTAAATTGATTTATTCTATAATAAATAAAAAGAAACGCGTAGTTTTTAAATCAAACGTTCGCCTCCCTGTGTTCGACCCGGAATTTTAATTTTGATATAAATTTTATTTGTTGAACACGAATTCTTTGCTTTCGAACTACAACGACAGGTTTTTCAAAATCGAACACGTTAGCGTAGGTTCGTAAACGTTCAACACTCACACCACACATATCAAGAAAGACTGGGTGAACATAAGATCCAACCCTAGTGTTCACTAGGGAAGGTGGAGTCCTTACCTGTGCGTGCAGGTAGACTTTTTATCCCGCGCTTTAGTCTTGTGCTTAGGAGAAACTCTTTGCACCAAAAAGGAACTCTCCTACCAAAAAGAAAAGTGTGCTCCTCCAAATAATGTTGTAAGAGATACTAACACGTGTTTCAGAAAAAAAAAGAAGATGCAAATAAGTCAGTATATCTCACAAATGTCTGTAAAGTCTTCCCCCTACAAAAATTCTTCAGCGCAAGTTACAAATACCCTATTTTCTTTGAGCCATAAATGTCAGAAAATGGGAGTTGAGTTTTCCGTCATCTTTTTAAGGGTCAATTCGAAAACACGAGCTGAAACTATGACCAACCAGTACTTAAGAATTCATGAAACCCTGGGCTTGAGTCTTAATGGTCATCTGGTCAGTCTTGATCCTTCACTAAGCACAAGCCATAATCTCTTGAGTTCTCGAGCACTGCAAAAACCTCCTGGGTCCTGGAAATCGTACTTAATGTTTAAATATCAAGAGTCCTGGTTAGTTGAGAGATGATCTATGTCAAAGAAGACTCAAAGTACTGGTAGTCTTCTCTGTAATTGGTTCTCACAATATCCAACAATAAACACACCTATGTCACCTCAGAAGAAAATCTTCAGCTTAATATCATTTCTAAATACAATACAAAAAAAATGTTTTGCTAGGGACTAGCAAAAATAGGCATGGGGTATGATTGCATAGCAAAAATACACCAACAATTGTGCCGTCTTGTGTTATTTCCTAGCATTACCAGTGCATATTAGATAGACATAGTCGCATTTGTAAAAATACACGCATGCATGCATTTATTTGAGAGGGGAGGAGAGTGAAATTAATGGCCTTGAAATTTACAATTTTCCTCAAGTGCTGCCTTACAAAATTTGCCACCTTTATTTTTATTTTTTTATTTGCCTTTCTTTTCCACGGCTGCATGGCATGGCTTGATTGTCTTCACGCTATTCTCTATTGTAGGCTTGCCCTGCATAGCCATGCCAGCCATGCATAGCCATGCACAGCCATGGCATGGCTGTGCATGCCTTCTTCCTTTTTAAAAAGGCACGGCTGGCTTCTTTGTAGGGGAGCCTGGTCCACCACACAGACAACACCTTCTTCTCCAGGCCGTCTCCTCCCCTCTCCCCTCCATACACAGCCTCTCCTCCTTCTGAGGAGCCAAATTGCGGGTAGGAGTAGCTCACAGTGGTGCACAACCACCACTATGAGTCCCACCACCACCTAGCTCATCAAAGAGCATGTGGGTGTGGTGGTTCTCTCTCTGTTTCGATGTTTAGCCACTTCCGCCACTGCCACAGGAGCTTCAAGCTTTGAAGCTTAACCGACCACCACTAGCCCGCAAGCAGGCCACCACGTGCGCCTGCAGGTCGCCCGCGGCACAGACCTTCCTCACGCACGTCATCTCACGTAGCGACTCCTGCACTCACAGCACCGCCAACACCCTGTCGCGTGAGACAGGCGCGCACTGTAGCCACTGTTCACGCATTTTAGCAGAACACTGTGGCTACAGTGCGATGACCGATAAGTTTCTCACTTATCCGGTCACCCGGCGCACCGCAACCGTTTGCTGCCCATCCACGCACGCCTGTGCCCACGTCTCGCCTCGCACCTACTCCAGTGCCCGCTCTTGCGTACTTCTGCACCTGCATCCGTTTGCAAGCGCTCACGTCTTCACTTGCTTCTTCGTGCCTGCACCCGCCTCACCGTGCAGCGCAATGCGCTGTGGTTCCTACCATGACCGCTCCCTCCTACATTCGCGTGCCTCTTCGCATGCCTACGCGGCAGCACGTGCACGTGGCCATCAGACGACGCTTGGAGGCTTCAGACGACTTAACTCGCCTCCTTCACTCTTGTAGCAGCAGCGCGCTCTCTCTCTCTCTCTCTCACAGCACTCTCACCCCTTAGCAGACACATACACCCACACACACACTCTCGTACACACATCCACTCACTTATACACAAATATATACTTATATATATGTATACATACATATATATTTATATATATATATATATATATTTATATACATATATATATATACTTATATCTATACATGTACTAGTACTTATATAACTAAGTATTAGTATACATAGATACCTATATATAAATATATATATCTATAAACTTATATATATATATTTACATATATACATATATTTACATACATATAAATATATACATATATATATCTATCTATATATATATATTATTACCTATATAACTAAGTATAAGTATAGATACATATACATATATATATACATATATATACACATATACTTATACATATATATATATATACAAATATACATACATATATACATATATATCTATAACTATATATACATATCTATCTATATATATCTATATACATATATTACTTTTAATATATATACATATATATATATATACATCTATATAGTTATATATACATACATATACATATATATATATCTATACATATATCTATCTATACATATATTTACATATCTATATATATATACATATATATATATATACACAAATAACTACATATATACCTATATATTTTTAACCATATATATATATTTACATATAGATATATATTTACAGATATATATATTTTTTCATATCACCTACCTTAAGTTGTGTCGCGGGAATTTCTGCACAAGTTGTTGATATTTCCTGATACATGCGTATAGAAAGCGTATCCGCACACATCTTCCACCATCCATCCTACACTCCACGTGGCACTTCGTCCTTTTGGTTGCATCTTCCTAGACTACGACCGACTCGACACTGTACTACATGCCATCTCCACCTCCACCCCCACCCCTTTATACATATATAATATATACATATATATATACTATATTTACTTTATTTCTATTTCTCTTTCATGCCATTAAAATGATAAAAATATATATATATACAAAAGAGAAAAGATAATCCTTAACTTGCAGGTACTTAGTCTTGCGAATAGCAATACTAGTTTTGGAACCCTAATTTGGCTCAAAGCCAAGAACCTAATTTTGAGGGTCTACCTTAAGGATAAAAATTATCAAAAAAAAATCTTAAATAGAAAAATACCAAAAACACAATAAACGAACAGAAGAGATTCGTTGTAGGAAAGGCGTAGAAACTACTTCTAATCCCACTTCCCTGAGTTCGACCCTGGGCCTAAAAGTGACCAAGATAAAATCAAGTAGGCTAGGTAAAAGAATTTTTGTAAAGAGATGGTTAGGCTCTATTTAGGTTAACCACTATGCGCATTTGAATGATAAAATCACCATATTTACACAACCTATCTGGGCTCGACCACATCTCAGGAGCCACCTACGGTAGATAGGGTAAGAGGCCACTTGACCCTGAGATTCCCGTCCCTTTTCCCGAGGCTCTGACGTGAATTGTAGTTCAAAAGAAGGACACGCTAAATTTTGGGGACCTGAAGTCAATGTTCAAGGAAGTATATATTTAGGTCCCTTTCCTTGAGGAAATTGATCACATTCCTGCTGTCGCTAGGTTATTCAAGGACTATTGTACCTTGATGTAGCAGCCTAGAATTGGACAATAGGTGGTTCTGTCAAAAGAGTCTAGCACCATGCTTCTAGCCAACTTACCGCCAAAAAAGAAAGACCCTAGTACCCTACTCATAACCTACTTCTTGCAGGATTCTCCATTTGATCGAGCCCTTCTAGATCAGGGTTTGCCCTTCAACCTGACTCCCACTGCCATATTTGATCAATTTCAATTTGGGGAGTTAAAGCCAAGCTCGGTCATGATTCAGTTGGCTGATAAATTAGTAAAAACACCGAGGGAGATAGATGAGAACGTGATTGTAAAAGTCCACGGATTCTACTTTCTCGCAGACTTTTTCATTCTCGATATGGAAGTTCCTCCTAATCTACGAGATGCACCATTCATTTTAGGTTGCCCACTTCTAGCGATAGCCTGAGCAAACATTGATTGTGCATCCGGGTGTATGGAGATTGCCCTAAGTAATGAGCGACTTCGACTAGACATATTCATGGCATCAAGGAATTTTGATTGTGATCGCATAGAGTGGGATGGTGACGACGATGATTCGGCATACTGTGGTAACATTGGGCTCCTTTGTGATGACCCAATGTCTCATTCATTTGCACTATCAGGGTTCTTGGGCCTCGATCCATACGGGATTGAGACCACTGCACTGCACATCTCCCCGAGAATTCGATTGTTTAGGGTGCATTTCTGACCAAAGCACCCCTAAATCTCGCTATCCTGATCCGCACACTACTGGATCGCCCCTGCTGTTACAAGAAGTCATGACCATAGCTAACGGATTTCCCGTTAATGCAGTCACAACCAATTATCTCATAGGTAGCAAATCAACAGGAATTCACATGCATCTAGATCATCAGATTCCCACCTTCGAGTCTACTCCTCCTAATCCCATTTCTGACTCTAACCTACCCATGATGGAATTGAAGCCCTTACCTGACTCACTTAAGTATGTGTTCTTGGGAGAAAGTAAGACATACCCGATCATTATTAGTGCTCACTTAGCTCAAGAATAGGGGCATCAACTGATTTCGGTTTTACAAGACCATAGGGCTACTATAGGGTGGAGCATTTCTGATCTTCGTGGTATTCGCCCCTCATATTGCACCCATCACATTTACACAAATAAGGGGATGAAATCTTGGAGACAACCTCAAATACGGCTAAACCTGAATATGCTAGTGGTTGTTAAGAAGGATATCATCAAATGGCTGGATGCATGTACTGTATACCCAATCTCTGACAGCCAACGGGTGAGTCCGATACAAATAGTCCCCAAGAAAGTAGGACTCACCGTAGTGAAAAATGATCAAGGCGAATCCATCCTGACCTACACTACGACATCATGGCGGGTCTGCATCGACTATAGGAAACTGAACATGGCTACCCAAAAGGATCACTTTCCTTTGCCTTTCATTGATTAGATCTTGGAACGGTTAGCTGGACGTAGTTTTTTTTGCTTTCTGGATGGATACTCCAAGTATAATCAAGTAGCAATTAGCCCGAAAGATCAAGAAAAGACAACATTCACATGCCCCTTTGGAACATTCACTTTTAAGCAGATGTCCTTTGGCCTCTGCAACACACTAGCAACATTTCAGAGTTGTATGATGGCCATCTTCTCTGACATGATTGGGAACTATGTGGATGTGTTCATGGATGACTTCTTCATTTTTGGAGATGATTTTGGATCTTGTCTTGATAACCTCACCAAAATCCTAAAATGGAGTATTGAGGTAAACCTAGTACTATCCTGGGAGAAAAGCAATTTCATGGTGAGGGATGGCATAGTACTAGAGCACAGGATCTCTAAAAATGAACTCGAGGTTGATCGAGCTAAATCTGAGATTATTTCTCACTTACTGTCTCCTAGCTCGGTCAGGCAGATCAGATCATTCTTGGGTCACATCGGCTTCTATAGGAGATTTATACGTGATTTCTGAAAAATTGCATGACCTTTGACGAATCTCCTTATTGCCGATGCCTCATTCGAATTCGACACCTTGTGTCTCAATGCCTTCAAGACTTTACAAAGCACTGTCTTTGATTCGTCAATTCTCCAACCACCCGACTGGTTGCCTGATTTTGAGATGATGTGCGACGCTTCTAATTTAACTGTCGATGTTGTTTTAGGCTAGCGTATGGGGAAACAACCTTTTGTCATATACTATGCTAGCAAGACGGTGAATGAGGCTCAGCGTAATTATACTATCACCAAGAAAGAACTGCTAGCAGTAGTCTTCAGGTTGAGAAATTCAGATCATATCTATTAGGGTCCAAAGTTATCATCTTCAATGACCACTCCACCCTCTGGCAATTGTTGGCAAAGAAGGATGCCAAACCCCAGCTCATCAGATGGATCCTTCTATTGCAAGAATTTGATCTTGAAATCCATGACAAAGTTGGAAAGTAGAATGTTGTGGCGGATCACCTATCCAGACTAGACCCAACCGACATTACTTATTCACTACCTATTCATGACGAATTTTTGGATGAATCCCTTTTGCCAGTTCACTATATTGAGTTCCCTTGGTACGCAGATATTGCAAACTATCTTGCCGCAAGCAAGATTCCCGCAAACCTATCCAAGGACCAGAAACTCAAATTTACTGTGAAGGCTAAATTCTACCTCTGGGATGACCCACTGCCCTTTTGCATTTGAGAAGATCGGATTATTCGAAGATGTGTCCCAAATTCTAAGATCCCCAGTGTGTTATCTGTTTGCCACAACGATGCTTGCAGTGGTCATTTCTCGGGATGAAAAATCGCTGCCAAGAATTTGCAGTTGTGATTTTTTTGGCCAACTATTTTCAGAGATACACACAAATATGCCCAGCACTGTAAACGATGCCAGTAAGTCGGTTTTATGACTAGGAGAGACATGATGCCACTCCATCCCATCATGGTTGTAGAAGTGTTTGATGTCAGAGGCATCGATTTAATGGGCCCTTTTCCGAACTCGCATGGCTTCGAGTACATATTACTAGCTGTTGGCTATGTCTCGAAGTGGGTCGAGGCCATCTCGGCGAGACGGGCCGATCATAAAACCCCTCATTTCTTTCGTACAGGAATACATCTTCACGAGATTCAGAATACCCCACGCTCTGATCAAGGACTGGGGAAGCCACTTCATCCATGCCCACTTCAAGTCATTATTAAAGAAATATGGGGTACATCACCATATAGCCACCCCATATCACCCGCAGAACAATGGGCAAGCTGAAGTGTCTAACCATCAGATCAAGCTGATTCTCCAGAAGGCGGTTAGACCAGACAGGAAGGACTGGTTCGATAAATTAGTTGATGCACTCTAGGCATATCGAACCATATACAAGGCCCTACTTGGAATGTCACCATATCGTATGGTATATGGCAAGGCCTGCCACCTTCCTATAGAGCTGGAACACCGTGCCTTTTGGGCGGTGTGAAAATGTAACCTTGACCTCGATGCGGGAGGTCAAGAATGGAAACTCCGGCTTAGCAAATTAGAAGAGATCTGGTGGGAGGACTATGAGAACGCATTGATATATAAGGACAAGGCCAAGGCTTTCCATGACCGCTACATCCAAAGGAAAGCATTCACGCCCAACCAGCAAGTTTGGTTGTTTGATTCGTGACTAAAACCTTTTTTAGGGAAGCTCAAGTTCAAGTGGACTGGCCCATATGTTGTGATTCACCCATATCCTAATGGGGTAGTCTAAATCAGGGACCCAAAATCTGGGTATGTATCTACAGTAAATGGCCAGCGCCTCAAGCCATTCATGGTCCAGGAACCTCCTCCAGCTGACGAACTCATTCATCTTATCGAGGATATCTGAGTAAGTTCTTGCCCAGCTGGAGGCGTTAAACTCAGCACGTATATATAGCATATCCCACATTCTTCCATCATCTATGCATAACCATTTTTATACATAGCATATTTTTCTTTTAAGCATATTTCTCTTGCATATTACATACTGTCAGGTTGGCCAGTGCTGAACATTAAAACTTCAGGAGAAATTCCTGGTGATTTCTACCCATTCAGTCCCTAATGTATCTATTTTCTTTTATATTGATGCATTAGGACATGCAAGAACTTAGGCATGGGGGTGTAGATACAACAAAACGAAAAATTTTTATGGCAACATTTAGGAAAACCTCAGAGTTGCATGGCAAACATACTTTAGAACCCTAAATAAAAGAACAATCAACTCCAACACCAATGTTCGCATGGGAGCTAAAAATTGTCCGCAATAGCCATTTCTGACTCATCCGCTCACCTCTTGTTCTAAATTTTGGGTCAAGCTGAATGTAACCTGAAAGGGAAATTTCATGAAGTACAAATATAAGAAGTTACTTGTTTATAGCATATACATAGTGCATCCATGAATACGATTATCTTATTAAGAGAATGCATTAGGGATTTTATCCTCTAGTTGATTCCTGTAATCTGGAATCCAGTATAATTTTTTACATGCACATAGAATTTGCAATGGATTCATGGTGAAGGCTGATAAACATCTTTAGTCTGTCGAGAAGAAGCAGTGCTTCTTCTCCAGAACCCTTGGACAATGTCATGGGAGTTAGGCAGATTTTCTTCCAAAAAACCACCAAATAGTGTGAGATGAGAATAGAGAGTACTCGTGCTCTAAGATTAGTGCAAGGAATCTGGAATCCTAGATAATTAGGTGATGATACTTAGTGATAAGGCATAGTTTTCTCTCTCGGTTCCTACGTATATATTTTTGTGCAAAATTTTGAGAGCCACCAAAAAAGGTAAATATGCGGAGAGCGAGTTTTCATTAAACTAAGGCTAAAGTGGATGGTTACGACCATTCTTTATGGAATCCTCATCTGAAGTAGGGTATTGATGTCAAGGTTAGAAATACACCATCCTGTCCTTCTCTCCCAGTGCCTTGAGTAGGCACTTCCACAAAATAAGTCACCCAATGTCTCTTGAGTACCACCAATCCCTAATAATGCCTCCTCAATAAAGTTCATGGATGTGTGCTAGTTGTGTTGTGTTGAAAAAAAAAATTACATTAAAAAAAGAAAAAGAAAAAAATGATGAAAAAAAAGAAAAATTGAAAAAGAAGAAAAAGCAAAGAAAAAAAGAGTGAATATTTAGTATTTATTTCAATTGCATTAAGGCAATATGATGAGTAGCCACTCATCATAGCCCCATGCTTACATTTTGCTAGTCCCTTAGCAAACAATCGGTTGAAGTATAAGGCAATTTAAGTATCAGCAAGGTAAGTGTGTCGAGATATCTTTTTCTTCTTTCAAAAATTTTTAAGTGTTTGATGATAATGATCTTCAGGCTAAAAAAATTTTTCAATAAACCAACTGTGTTTTGGACATTGTGAGAACCTTATTACTGAGGATAACCTACCAGAACTCGAGGCTTAAATGACATAGACCATCTCTCAACCAACAAGGACTCTTGATATTTAAACCTAAAGTCGAATTCCAGGACTCAGGGGGTTTTACAGAGACTCAGAATGCTATGAGGTTATTGCTGTGCTTTGTGATAAGTTAGGACTAATTAAGTGAATTCTAAAGCTCACTCCCGGGGTTTCACTTCTTTTTAATTCTAGGTTGGTCCTAACTTTAGCTCATGTTTTCGGATGACTCTCAAGAATTGATGGTATTAAAACCCAACCCTTATTGTGTTTGTGGCTCAGAGAAGAATTTTTTTTTTTTGGTGGACAAACAGGGTATTTGTTTTGAACCCCGAAAACATTTTTGGTGGAACAATTGCTTTTCTCAGATTTTTGGAGAACATACTTGACTTTCTCCCTCTTTTTTTTTTTTTTTTTTTGAACAGTATGTCTCCGGAACTTATTTGGTAGAGCACACTGCATTTGGTGGATGAATTTTTTTGTGGAAAGAGTTTCTCCTAGACACAAGACTAAAGATTAGGACAAAGAGTCTACCTGCACGCACAGGTAAGGACTCCACCGTCCCTAATGAACACAAGGGTTGAGGTTTAGGTTCAAGCGGTCTTTCCTGACATCGTGTAGTGTAAGCCAAGGTTACTTATACTCCTAAGTCAAGGCAAACCAAAGAATCCTGTACTGGTGACTCAGGTACAAGAATTGTCCTAAAGTTAGGAGAGACTGTGGTCTATCTTGTCAAGGCTCGAAGTGTATTAAGCCCAAGCTTGTGTCAAGCTCTTATGGCCCGGTAGGTCAAAACAGTAATGGTTGAATGTCCATAGACACTTATTCTAATTTTTGTTTTCAACTAGAAGATCATAGTTAAACACTTAACTTTTGTCTTTTTCTCTCTCCCTTCTTACAATTAATGTCCTTCCTTGACAATAGAGTACATGTCCCTTATTGTATTTTTGGAATTTTTTGTAATTTATTATCTTTTTGCATTTTTAGCTTTGTAATTTTTTTTTCCAAAAAATTTTTCAAATTTTTTCAAATATTTTTTTCTGAAGTATATATTTTTTTTGATAATACTATATGTACTATAGGTGTGTCTACAATTGCATTTTAGTTTAAATAGTTTACCATTTACAACCCCCCATGCTTAAATGTTGCAATGTCCTCATTGAATGAATAGGGTGGATGCAAATGCATGCTCTGCTTTTCACTATCCTAGACTGGGTGATGGAAGGAAGTCGGAATGAGGAGATAAAATCTCTATGCGGACGATTTTAAGTCTGATCTAGGATCAGAGTGAACAGTCGGGCTAGGAAGTGAAATGCGTGACATGTGTGTCAATGAAAGGATGCTCAAAATGCAAGGGTAGACACTATATACAAATAAAGGACAGAGTAAGAAAGGTGAAAAATAGCTACGTACAAGGATAGGTTTTGCTAAGTTTAACGCCTTCAGCTAGGCGAAAACTTAGTTGGTAGTTCAAAATGTAGGAGCGAAATGGTGGAATTGACAAGTCTGAGATCATGCGGCTCAATGAAAGGTTTTAGTCTTTGACCATTTATAGTAAAAGGTTCAGATTTGTCAAGTTCAGTGATCTCAACGACTCCATTGTCAAATAATCTCAAGATTTTGAAAGGTCCAGTCCATTTTGATCTTAGTTTGAGTCAGTGAAGAATTCAGTGTTGTGCATAGGTTGTGAAATGACATGTGCTTGGTCTTGCATTGCTGGTCTAGGTTCGACATACCTTTGAGCAGGTGTGTTCCTAGGGTTGGGTTGTGCTTGAGATGGGAGTGAATGTGGTTGACGGGACTCCGTCAAGTGTGATAGCTGGGCTCTCATCTCAGCTAAGGCCGCATCTTGTTTCTGCTGCATAGCAATATTCTGTTGTTGCATATCAGCAAGAGCTTTCATGATAGACCCCAACTGGTCATCTCGTGTAGGCCCAGATTGAGAGTATTGGGTGGGCCTAGGTTGGGGTTGTTGGTAGACACGCGGTGGATAACCGTGTGATTGTGGAGGTGGTGCTCGGATCGAGTTGTGTAGTGGTGGTGCAGAAGGTTGTTGAAAAGGAGGTCTCTGTGAATTTCCCGACCATGAGAAATTTGGATGATTGCGCCATCCAGGGTTGTAGGTTTGTGCGAAAGGGTCATTGTGAATGGCATGGAGCTCCTCCGCAGCTCCAGAAGGTGCAGGGAAGTCAGTGTAGGGAGGAGCAAAGGTTCCTCCAACCGGTGAACTATATGGAAATGGAAAATCCGGTAATGCAGTTTGTGTCACAGAAAGGTTATTCACAGTTTCCCTCCCTGTGGGAAACTGAGAAGAAGTGTTTTGTGCTGGTGACTGAGAAGAAGAAGATGAGGGTTTTGAGAGAAATTTCCATACTTCATCTACTTTCTTCTCGATTAAGCCCACTTTATCCAGTTGACTAGCCACTATCTCTAAGTCTTTGCTACTGGATTGGGCTTCGTGTACCCCAATGTGTGAGTGGGAATGTGAGGACTTTCTATTAAACACGCTCATTGAAGCATTATTAATAGAGTTTTCGGCCATGCCTTCAAAGAACTCAAAGGCTGAATCCTCGTCCCAACACAGGAAATTGCCTCCACAAGCGGCATCTACGAAATTCCGTGTGTCATCATGGAGCCCATGGTAGAAGATCTGGACCTGTTGACAGCGTGGGACACCATGGTAGGGACATTTTCTCAGAAGCTCGTGGAATCTCTCCCAAGCCTCGTGCATTGGTTCTCCTGAATTCTGAGTGAATGTAGTGATGGCACGCCTTAAGGCATTAGTGCGGCCTATAGGAAAGTACTTCTTTAAGAACTCATGTTCTAATGAAGCCCAGGAATCTATAGGTGTAGTCCGTGCAAGTGTTCGAAACCAAAAGGCTACCTTATCTTTTAATGAAAAGGAGAACATTTTCATCAAAAGCGTGTGCTGATCATGTCCTTGCAGACCGAAAGTTTGGACAAGATTCTTCAGCTCCTCTAAATGCTGAAAAGGGTCCTCAGAAGTAAGTCATGGAAGTGAGGAATGAGTGCTATAATGTTCGGCTTCAGTTCAGCAGCACGACCCCCATTGGGATAACGTACCACAGGCATTGGTTGGGCAACTTCGGGATTATAATAATCCCGTAGTTGAGGTCTACGGGGTTGGGGTGGTGCCTGGAGATTTCTAGGTTGAAGTGGTTGTGGTTGGGGGTTAGCTAAAAGATTTACAGCTTGAGCAAGGTGTTGCACCTGTTGGGTTAAGGTATTCATTTGCAGTTGTGTATCGAATAGGTGCTGAAGGTTAGGCATAGGTTCTCTCTCCGAGGGTGGATTAGGATAATTAGGATAAGGTGGAGGTTGGAACCTAGGGATAGGTGGTTGCTATGGTGGAGGATGTGCAACTAAGTCTGGAGGAAGTTCTTCAAAATCCTCAAATTGTGAAGACTCAAGATCATCCTCTTGGTGAATGGGATTGTGAATAGGATTTTGAGACTCGGGAGGTAAAGGATTAGAAGTGGAGGGCAAAGAGAAAGATGTAGTAGCTTGGGTAGCAGTACCCAAGGGGAGTACAAGTTCTGGGTTTTGGGATCTCCTACCTTCCATTGAGTTGGTTTTTGAAATCACATTTACTACAACTCATTCCAACTCAATGGGAAAAATTTTAACCACGTTCACAGAAAGCGAAAAAATCCTAATTAAATCTTAATTCATTCAGAAGACCAATCAAGCCAGATAAATCGAAAAAAAAAAATTTCCTAGTGGCTGCTACTCAAAATTATGTTGTATGCAAGCAATTGTTTCAAACAATTGTACGTATCCTAAGATAAACCTAACGATGTGCAGACCTCTAAAATCAACTGGGAATCTAGATAAGACTTAGTGTGCGAATCCAGATCCTGTGGTTGTAGAAAGAGATGAGGTAGAAACCCATGTGTTGTGGCCTTAAATGATCGTGCTGTGTGCACGATAACATTCAACACAAGGCAATAAAAATCTCAAACATGGTTTCACCAAAAATTAATATCTCCTTTTTGACTTAATTGAAGTGATTAGGATTTTGATTTCTATGCAGCTCGTTTCACTTTTTAGTCAATTCAGTACAAGTGATGGTCTTCTTAATCTTAAGTCAAATGCAATTATGACAGGAGTTAGGGTAAGGTAAGAAATGCGTACCTGACTCCAGCAATCTTCTAAATGCAGATTTGACTTGAATTAAAATCTAGCAGAAAAATATGCAACCTAAGATGGATGCCTAAGGTTATGCTGCTGCTAGATAAGTATGAGATCTTTTTTATTTTTGATTTTTTTGATTTTTTTTTATATGCAACAAGCTAAAACAAGGAAAGAAATCGATTCGAAAAATCGCAATCGAAAAACCGTATCGACGAGGGAGAAGTAGAAAATAAAAGTCCAGACAGTCCAAAATTATTACAATGAATGTGTGAGAACAGGCTCCCACAACTTATGACTAACACTTTATCCTAATTAATATACCTAAAACTATCTAAACTAAACTACTACTATTACTAATCCTACAGCTACTCCGAGGCGAACTCCACCAGGAAGACGGGTTAGGAGCACAGCAACTTCACCAGGAAGATGGGTCAGGAGCGCAGCAACTTCACCAGGAAGATGACCTCTACCTGGATGATGATACTACTTCTCCTCCGCCTCAAGTGTTGTGGAAAAATAAATGATTAGTAAAAGAATCAAAGAATGTAAACACAAATAAATCAATGGAAGAAGGCAATTACAATCAATTAATTTAAATGAAATGAAGAATGTCTATATACAAAAGAATTAAAGGGTAATTTTGGCGTAAAGAGCGTTGCCTCCCCGGGAACAGCGCCAAAAATAATAATAAATAACGGTGGCAATGCTTGTGTGATGTGTTCGTTGTAGTAATGTTGCACTAAGAGTGTCAAAGTGGTGAGTTAGGGTGAGTACCAGTCATTACAACCATTATTATTATTTACTTATCTAATTTTACTAGTTTTGTTCCAGGTCGTTCATTGAGAGGCAATTTATTGAATTACATTGATCACTCTTTGATCTCAAAATTATCCTCTAATTCCAAAAAGAAACTTTACATCTTATTAAAGAATGAATGAATATAAAAATGGTTTGCCTACTTACTAAAAGTTAATTGTAATGCTTGTAAAAATTAACTAACTAAAAACAAGGACCAAACAATTTATTACTATACTAAAAACTATGTATTTACAAGTTCTAGTATTAATACTAACATGATAGTACCTAATACACTAGGATGCCATAGTGTAAAAACTTAACTTACTAGTCTGTTATCTACAGTAACATATACAACAGTTTTAATGACAGACATAAGCGTCGCTAAATCAGAAAACACTATATACAACCTAAGGAGGGAAAACTGAGGTCTTTAGCGACGTTTATGGTGTCATTTTATTCTGTTAGTAATTATATAGGTTTACTTTTACAAATGTAATGGGCTATACTATGTGTACATATGTATATCTTTTTCTGTTATATACACTTAAGTCGTGATTAGCTTTTATTAAGCTGTTCAAAACGTGTTTAATTTGCTGGAGCGCCATTCGAGGGATACACAGCACCTAGAGGGTGGGACCAAAACTCTACTAAGCGCACCCTAATCTTGATTAAGCCGCTTAATTATGCTTTCAAACTCAGCCAAACGCCAAACACACACTCGGGCCCCCGGCCCCACACACAATGTACACTTTCATCACAATGTTCAGACAGAATGCTCAAATGGTAATCGTATCGTGCATATGCTGTGTTTCGGCGCCCGGCACCGATGACGACTGGGCAATAAGAAACACAAATTCTTAATAAGGCACTACGCGCGATTTGCAGCGCACGATGTGGTGCTATTCCAGCGCCACATCTACGCTGGAAATCGGGCGCAGCTACGCCTGGAGGTGAATTTGGCCCTCGATTTGAGGGCCATAAATTATTAAAAAAATAAAATAAATTATGGAAAATAAAGTATTTACATAATAATACATAATTGTTTAATTAATTTTGAATTTTAATTAGGTTTACTATACAAATAAATTCATTAAAGTAGGCTGTTTGTACAAGCTAATTTAGGTGCTTTATTGGTTAATTACTTATAAATTGGTTAGTAAATGGTCTAATTGACCTTATACAGATTTAGATTATATACTTAAGTATTTTATACATATTTTTATTATATTTTTATGAATTAATTTATGTTTTATTTATATTAAAGTAGCAGCTTTTGGCTGTTTAGCTTGTAAACTAAATACAGTAATCTAAAATAGGTATAAATATACTTTACTAGCTTAAATTACTTACTATATACATTAACCTAAGTCTACATATTCAATTAACTTACTTATAACCCTAGATTACTAATTTATCTAATTTATATGTATATATACTGTTCAAGAGGTGATTAATTATGTACACTTACATTTCAGTAGATATATACATACTTTACATAGTTATTATGTACATTATAGTTATAGTTAGTTGTATATATATATATACAGTATCAGATTTCAGTAAGATTTTAGTAGGAGGTGAGAAAGGAAGGATTAATTATGTTCAATCATCTTTTCTAACAGCAGCCTCAGCCACTGTCAGATGGGTGGAGAAGGGGGAGAGTGTTAAGAATTCAGTGTTTCTTTCAGCAGCCTAAGCTACTGTCAAATGGTTTAACTGCTACTGCTGTTAGTCCATTTTGAAGAGGAAGGTGAGTTCAACAGGTGAGAAGCGAAGAATTAGGAAGAGGGAAATATGTAGCTGCAAGATGCAGCACTTCACTGTGTAATTGGGATTAAAATCAATCAAAATCAACTGAAAAGCAATTAAGTAAATCCCAAATCTGACAAGGGTTCAATTTCTCACGAAAATCAATAAATGTCTCAATTCAAATGCCCAAAAACCCTCATCAAAAACCTCATTTCAGATTAAAACAAAAGATAACACTGAATTAGCTCTTCCTAATGCTATAGACAGCATGAAGGAGGAATTAATTCAGCCAATTAAAACCATAAAATCAAATCCCAGTTTCTTGCAACCTTAAGGAGTATTGAGAACTCCTTAGGTTAGGAATTCACCATACAAATCACCATAGTCATTATCACATTAATTATCAAAACAGATAGTGTATGGCAATTCTGAATTATCAAGACAGTACTGAGAATTCATTAAGGGAATTCACAGTAACTTGTAAATGCATTCAAAACATAGCGAAATAGATAATAGATGGCTCTTCTGAGATAGTTTCTGTCACCAGAAATTCTCTCAGAGTCCTTGCCAACAGGAAATTCCAATCCTCTTCAATCTGTCAGATCAGGCAATGAAATCCAGAAAGCAAAAATCCTTAAAATCCATGTTGAAAAGAAATCTGACAAACTGAAGAATTCAACCCAAAATCAAGGGGCTTTTGTGAACAAATATGGGGTGAGTGAGAATCCCCAAAAGTGCTTGTGATGCCAATTTCAGATCTGAGGTTGTAAACCACCAGAACTGAAATTGGATCAGGGTGTGTGGGTGAAGGATGAGAAAAACTTGTCGTTAAAAAGAAATCAGAACTGGATTGTGAAAAAACATGGAGAGGGAGATAATTTGAAAAATGATTTGATGAATTCTTCCCCTCTGATCTGGACTGATCAGAGGAGGTGAGGGAAGGGAATTAAAGCTAATTCTACTCCTACAGCTACTTTAACCTACAGCGAAAATTAAACACTAACAATTATGCTAATTCTACTCTAAACTACTTAACTACAGCTAAAACTAATTATGCAGAATTAAAAACCTAAACTAACAGGAAGAATGGGACCTATGTGTCCTTAGCTGGTGGCTAAGGAGGAAGAAAGGAGGAAGATGACTCCAGCGGAGGGAAAAGTCTGCTAGTGAGGCTCCAGGTTCATCCTCAGGTGCTACGAAGTCCTTAGCGACGAGGAGTGTCGAGAGAAGGTGATGATTTCACAGTCAGGGCTGTGAAATCAAAGGCTGGATGGGGAGGAGAGACTGGAGTGGATGAATTGATCGCTAAGAGGTGTAGGAGAGAGCGATCCCTTGCGCGCGAACCACTGAGGTGCTTAAGTAGCAGCTTAGTGGCTGAGATCACCACGTAGGTGAGAATAAACAAGATGCAACCGGCGGCGAGGATGTGAGGGGCAGAGTGTGCGGTGAGCTGAGCACAAGATCTGACCGTCAGATGAGATCTGGGGAGAGAGGTGAACGCACGCACCGAATTGCGTGAAAGTTCTAATCGAATCCAGCCACAGATCCAGATCTAAATAGCGACGGACGGCTGAGATTGGCCGTGTTCTTCGCTTGCTATAGTGCGCGTGAAGAGCAGCAGGCCGCTCTCTTGAAATGAGGGAAAATTGTAGGAAGACCCTTGAACGAAGGGGTAGAGATATTGCAGGAAGGCCCATAAGTGAAGAGAACTATAACTGGAAGGGCCCTGCAGGTTTTCAAAAGGGTCCCTGCGGCTTACAAGCAGGTCCAAAAATGAGTTTTTAACGGTCAAAGTGTAATGCATGAAGGACCTAAGTGTCAACTATCTATTTCATAACCTAAATGATGTCCAATTGCCTTCAAATTTTTATATGTACTTAATTGAACATTTAAGACACTGATTATACATCTGATTTGGCTTTTCATACTAATTTATGTGTTCAATTGACGCATGGATCATCATCTGTATTTTGTTTTTAGAAAATCTCATTTTGTGACCTAATTATGAGGTTTTAACACAAAGTAAAAGTTTTAGGTCTTTTTCTTTAATCTCCACACTTAACCCTTTTTATCTGTTAATTTGATATTGTTTTGCTTAGTGTCTAGCTTAATTTTAGCTCTTTAGCCATGATGACTAGCCACTCATCACAATACCACCAAATAAATTTGAGATCCATCAAATATGGCCTTAACCAACCTTTCTTGTGTTTCTGACTGCCTGAATACTTGCTGAGGAATTCTGGCTTAGTGTTAGAGTTATGGGACCTCAATTAGAGTGTTAATGCCAAGTAAGACCATCAAATACAGGTCATATGTGTGAATATGGTGAGATTGTGAGCTTTAAGAAAAAGAAAGCAAAGAAAAGAAAAAGCGAGAATGAATACAAAGGAACAAAAAGAGAGCATAGTTTTCCTCGCCTTTCTCTGAGTTGAGTTACTTAATAATTTGGGAATCTAGATTCTATAGTACAAATCTCTATGCAGCACCAGTCGAGAGTGAGCCACCAAATATATAATCTTTAACCTCTAAGATTCTCTACCTAAGCTTAAAGTCGAGTGGAATTCATAGAATATCTTGAGTACCCCGAGGGAAGAAGCCTGCCTATCCCGCTAGAATTTTTACTATGGGTCAAGTATAGGCTTTAGAGGTGAATTAGTTTTTCACTCGAATCCTTTACAAAAGCCACATAGCTATACTTTCACGATTATCTAGATTTCTAGAGCATAGGATGAAAACAAAAAGGAGAAAAATTCCCTACGCATACACTTGATAAAATTATCAATCCCTTAGGGACCCTTCTGTGAATAATTTTGTCTTGCATTTGCTAGGGACTAGCAAGAGTTAGTCATGGGGGTATCATTGCATAGCAATCATAGGTCTTAATTGACCTAAATTAGGCTAGGACTTAGCATAAGTTAGGGTAATTCATGCATGCATAAGCATTGCTAGCACCTTTACTGCTTTCTTTTAGCTATGCATAAAATAATGCTATAATGTACTGATTAGGTGCATTATGCTAATTGCAGGTAATAAGCTGATCAGAAGCTAGATCTGCAGCTAGGTCTGAAGAATAAAGAATAATTAGTGTTGCAGCTAAGCTGGAGTAAAAGACCTAGATTAGATGCAGTAGATAATAATTTAAGGGAGTTAAGGTATGCTATTCTATTAAGTAGGAATAAAGCAATAAATTATGAAGAATTTAGGTCCATCTTAGCCTTAGGACAGCCTAGAAGCTTCCTCAAGCCTTAGCCACCCTTAGATTAGGTCACCGCACCCTAGGAAACCTTAAAATCTTAATTCCAGCCTCTATCTGGATGTCCAAATGAGTTATAGGATCTCCAGAACCCTTAGCCAACTCCCACACACCTTAAACCGACTTCTATAGTGTTATTGGATGTCTAGACACTTGGTCAGACGTCCAATTTCTGTAGAATACCCAAGACAGAACCTAGAATTTCTCCTGACTCTGATTACACGTCCAGACGACAAGTCTAGACTTTTGATTTTTCATTATAGGATGTCTGATAACTTTATTGGACGTGCAAAACTGCCCTCCAGACCCTATTCTGAGATTCAAGGCTTGCTCTTGGATCTCTAGCTACCTAAACCTAATTCTTGCCCCCTAGGAACCTAAATTAAGGTGCCTTAGCCCTTGTACATCACCTTTAGACCTCCCTAAGGACCTAATTAGGCCCTCACTAAACCTAATTGACTTGGATCTTAGTCAATTCCATCGGCCTATTCAATTGGAGTCGTCGAGTCCAATTAAGCCTTGATCTCAGCACACACTATCCAATTGGACTCAGTGAGAGTCCAATTGACCTAGACCTAACTTAATTGAGTTATTTTACTCTCAATTAGGTTCCCGCACACCCAATTAAACTTGTATTAAGTTTAATTGCACTTTACCTTAATGAATTATGGTTTACAATCCTAATTTGAGACCAACCTTGACCTAAACCCACTAGAACCTAACCTAATCAACAAAACCACTTAGGGCATGACCACACACACACACATGCACACCCATTCATGTACTCCCACACCACCTAGAGTATTCTAGGACCTTCCAAAGGTGACGCCACCTTCATTGCCAAAAATAGCAACCGTGGATGAGTCTTCTCTTAGATCCACTTTTAGTGGATCTAAGAACCACCCTCTCTCACTCCTTGGATGGCCACACTTGGAGCTCTCTCTAGAGAGTTCCACACTTCTCTAGAAAGCCTCCCTTAAGTCTATAAAAAGACCTAAGGGTGGCACTTTGCACCCACTCACTCTTGGCTCCATTTTGGCTTATCTTCATTCCACCTCCACTCCACCTTCACGAGTAGCTTCACCATGGACACCACCATCCCCACGCCAAGATGTTGGGTCACCTCCTCAACCTCTCCCCAAGGGCAGGCCTAAGCACCATTGGTCGCCCCTCCTCCTCACAACCAACTCAAAGGCCATCGGAGCCCACCTCTGAATGCCCTTAGTTCTGCTATAGCTCTTCACTGATTTACTACTTTATTTACTGCTTAATAGAGTAGCTCTATATTCTCCCCCAATGATGCATGCATAATCCCACCTTAGATTCATATATGCAATCATTTTTTAGTAGCTAGATTTATGTTTTCAAGCATTTCTCTACAAGCTTTCCATGAGCTTTATGTTGCAAACACCATCATGAATCAATGAAAATCTTTTTCTATATATATATCTATTTTTGAAAATCACCATGAGCCTTGTTGCAATATTTTTGTGTGATTGATGTTGCATGTTTTAATTTTTGATACTTTGGCAACTAAGCATGTCGTGCACAAATACGAACTTAGCCTAAATCGACGTGCGATATTAAGCAAGTAGAGTGAGCAAGGTCGATTTCAAATCTGCATTCCATAAATTCCTCCCAAAAATGAATGACCGGGACTCCAAGTCTCGTTATCTTAGAAATTATTTTTTTTCATCGTATTTCGTGACTATACTACGATGCATTTTTGATCAAATATGCGCTCTATGATCCCAACAAGATGCTAACTTGGAATTCTGTGGGAACACAGGATACTTCAAGCTTCTCAAAATTTCCCGCTTACTTCCCACAACTGATTCCTGCACACACAAGTGAAAAGAGAGTCAAGGAGATGAGATCTACTTCAAGCAAGAGAATTAATCATGCAAAGCCGTGCCTCCCCATCAACGACGCCAAAAAGTGATGCAAAAAATCACGTGATCTGTTAATTAGGGTTTTCTAAGGTCATTGTAACATGTGAAATCGCATATGCTTTTGAAATCTGTAACCTAGATAGTGGGGTATCTAGGGTCATCCAAGGAGGCCAAATGTTTGTAAAAAATTACATCTCATGCTTGGAAATGAAATTCACCTTTCTTTTTGATCTTTTTTATTTATATTTTTTTAGGGTTTTGAAATAACGAAGGTAATATACAAATTGTTGACAAAAACAACTAACACCTAACTCACTACACTACTACCAAAGTGACAAGTAGAGCCTCTCCCTAAGCTCACTCTAGTTATGTAGAGGCCTAGAGTAATTAGGTAGAGGGAGTGAAAAAGTTCTAGAACAAAGATAAAACAATTGCAACAAAAAAAATATGAAAAGGCAAATTGATTTGATAGAATTTATGTTTTGCAAAAACATGTAAAGGAATGCTTCTACTTGAAATGGAAAATATAAAAGCAATAAAAATAGAAATCCTCTTGAAAAATCTGGTGAAGAAAAGAAGCTCCTTGCTCCAAGTTTAGTTTCTCCTAAGCTTGAAAAGGGGCTCCTCCTTCTTCCTTGAAAATGGTGTCCTCCAAGTTGGAAGATACCACCTTCAATGATCTCTTCTAAGGGTCGGCGTGCACCACCATTCACCTCCATTACCTGGTTGTCCTTGATGTGGAATGCTCCTCCTTCTTGACGTGGCATAAGGTGAAGGAATGGGGAGAAGAAGGCACAAAAGGGGTGGGTGATGTGCCCCCTTAATCTTCTTCTCTACTGCTTCTTCTTGGCCATAGATATGTGGTGGGTATAGGGTAGATTTAACTAAATCGAGGATAAAGGGGCTAAAAGTTGGTGCGAAAAGGAAAGTGGTTAGGGTTAGTTTTGGTGCCAACTTTTGTTGTCTTTTGGTGGTTGATTGAAGGATTAAAGGTGGTGAAGGTGGTCGGGCCAATGAGAGGAGGGTGGAGCTAGCTAAGTTAAGCATAGGTAGGGCTTAGTTGGTGGAGCTAGTTAGGTAGGGTTTTAAGGTGGTGAATGGCCAAAGGAGCTGGAGTCTAGGTAAGCTTAGCTAGCAGTAGAGTAGAGGAGTAGGCAATGGGAGCTAGGGTTTGAAGAGAGGAGCTGAGGAGGAGAAGTCTGGAGCTACAATGGAGTTGGTGGCTGCCGAAGAGAGCTGCAAGGAGCTACCTTGGCTGGCTTAGCTAGCCAGTTCTTTGCTAGCTGCTAAGCCAAGCTAAGGCAAGCCAGCTTCTACTGAAAGGAGCTGAGGTGAGCCAGGTTTGATGCCCTGGGGAGGACCTAGCTAGTTGAGGTAGCTAAGGTAGCTTAGCTCAATTAAGTTGAGCTAAGCTGAGTGACTAGGAGCTGGACTTGAGCTACATGAGCTAAGATGAAGTCATCTTCAGCTGGCTGGAGTTAAGTGGAGCTGGATGTAACTGGTCCTGAGCTGAGGTGAACTCCAATCAAGTTAGCTGAGCTAGCTAGAGATCCTAGTGGACTATTGGGAGTTGAGATGAGCTAAACCTAGCTAAGTTGAGCTGGATTTGAGCTGACTTGAGCTAAGGTGAGCTAAGATGAGCTCTCTTGAGCTGCCATTCAATTGAGATGAGCTAAATGGAGCTAGGATGAGCTAACCCTATTCCAAGTGAGGTGGATTCCAGCTATGGTGAGTTGGATCATGCTGAGTTCTAGCTGGTGAGAGCTTCTCCTTCACCAGTTGCCTTCTTGAGTGCTAGGGTTTTAGGGATTTGGCTATCTGCATATCCTTAACACTCACAAAATTACATTAAAATGATAATAAAAAGTGTAATGCATGCCTAACCTAATTAATGCCTAAATGCAGCCCAAAAACCCATTTGCGGAGCAAATCCTAAGAGCTTGGCTTGTTTATATGCATAAGAATGATGATAAACTGGTGTTTATCAGTCAAGAAGGGGGAAGTCTAAGATGAGGGTCTTGTCTTGGAATGTGTGTGGGTTGCATGATGGGATCTGAAGCACCTCCCTTGCTAGATATATGCCTGAATATGATGCTGAGTTCAGTATGACATGTAGATTCCAGTTAGTTCACACGGGAAGTGTTTGCTTTATAGCAAGCGTATATGGGCTGTGCAATGCGAACAGGAGGAATGTTCTATCGTCTGAATTAACATAGACAGTAGAGGGTATTGGAGACAATCCATGGTTAATAGGTGGTGACTTCAACTACACACTCTCAAGCCAAGACAGAGTGGGCAGGTGCATGGATCAATATGCACTTGGCTTTCAGCTAGCAGTTCAAAATATGGGGCTTAGTGAGTACCCTTCGTTTGGAGTGGAATACACTTGGCGTAATGGTAGTGGGAAAATGTCCAAACTTGATCATTTCTTCGGGAACTCGAGTCTTTTGGAAAGGCTTCACCTTTCTGTAGATGCCAGGCAAGAAAGACCCTTCTCTGACCACACCCCACAGATATGGGACAGTGGTAAAGCTAATTCAGTGGGCACTTACTGCAAGTTCAGAAGGTCTTTGTTGAGGGAGCAAGGGTATAAAGTTATGATTGTGAATTGGTGGGAAATGAAGCAGGTGGTTGGGTCAACGACAGTAAGGCTTGCTACGAAGTTGGCCCATCTCAAAAACATGATGAAAGAGTTTGGAAAGATAGTGGGGGTACTACATGAACAAAGGAAAGTAGAGGCACTTTCTATGTTGCATCGGCTAGATGAGAAGGAAGATGTGAGTCCTTTGGTTGATTTTGAACTGCAACAACAAAAACAAATGCAAGATGTGGTGCTAGAAAAAGATTTGAAGAGGGAAATAGATTGGTTAGAAAAATCGCGACAACTTTCATTGCACGAGGGTGACGCCAATACTAAATTTTTCCACGTGGCCACCAGTTTGAGGAGACATATCAACCTCATCTCATTCATTCTATCTGGAGAATAGAAACTTACTTCCATGGCAGATATTCGGGCTGTAGTAGTGGCTTACTTTCATGGTCTTTTAGCTACCCCAATCATGAGTGCGTGTAGAATGGTGGCAATGGATTATCCTAGGGTGGATGATGTATAGGCTGACAAGTTGGTGACCCCCTTTTTAGAATAGGAGGTGGTTGATGCTATCAACGACCTCAACTTGGAAGGATCCCAGGGACCTGATGGGTTCCAAGTATTTTTTTACAAGGAATTTTGGTAGGTGGTGAGGGGGCAAGTGATGGAGCTGCTCCATGAATTCCAAGAGGGGAATAGTGGCTTTGACAAGCTAAATGATCTTGCTTATTTCTGCTTCCTAAGAAGCCTAAGGTGGAGAGATTCAGTGAGTTCAGACCGATAGCACTATCAAATTCTATATATCCGATAATTAGCAAAGTCTTAGCAAATCGACTAAGAGTGGTGCTCGAAGGCTTGATTTCACCCGTGCAATCGACTTTCCTGCTAAATAGATCTTTTCATGAATCCTTTATTGTGGCTAAGGAAATAGTGGCAGGGTGGAGTAGAAGAAAGGCTAAGACCTTCATGTGGAAGGTTGACTTCAGTAAAGCCTACAACTCAATCTCTTGGTCGTACCTGTGGGAGGTACTCAGACGAAGAGGCTTTCCAATCATTTTGATTAGATGGATGAAAAGATGTATTAGTACCTTTTCTTTTTCCCCATTAATCAATGGTAGACCATGTGGTGTTTGGATTTAACCTAGATGTGGGGTCAGACAGGGGTATCCTTTGGCACGATTGATAATTAACTTGGCAGTCGATACCATAGCTTGCTTCACCTTCAAGCTTTCAGAAATGGAAATGATCAAAGGATATGCTCTCTTAAACAAACAACTTTGGCCCTGATTCTCTAGTATGCAGATGATATAGTATTTTTTTTACAAGGGGGTGTGCAGGTGATGATAACGACATCATTGGCCATATCTAGCTTTAATTAGTCATAATCAAGGAATAAATGCTCCTTCATAACCGCTAGAGAGATGTAATTCACTGCAAATCCATTTTGAGGGAAATATGGTAAAATATGGGTAAAACTACAGTTTTAACAGCATATCTCAATTGTAGTACAATCACGGGTTTTCTCAGGGGTTAATGAAGGGTCAAATGGTCATAAAAGTCTAACAATTGGGTTAGTTCATACAGAAAAGGGTTTTCACATGTGACTGAAACACATAAATTCATGATAAATTACTTTTTTATGATAGTTCCTAGGCCTAGCATTACATATCATGTTATAAATATTGCATAGCATCCATTGCATGGCATTTAGGATAGTTGTATGTTTTGTATATTAATTCCATCATTTTATATGGCCAGGGGGGAATGCGACATCCATATGGGTTTTGGATGGAAAATCCGACCGTACGGATGGATCCAGAGCAATTATTGCAGTTCGGCATCGCAGGAATCATCTCGATCTGGGCATCTTGGCACCCTCTACAAGAAGAAGAAGATGGATGGCCCAGATGGCACCATGTGGCACCATCCACGCTGCCCAACACTGTCCAGCAGCACCACCCAATTCCTTTTTCATCCACACCCTTGAATCCTAGCCGTTTGATCAACATCAAACGGTTGGGAAGCGGTTGCACCAAGTCGCTCCTCATGACACAAGGGAAGGTCTGGCACAACGGTTAGAGTGTCGGTTTGCAAGGGGAGCCTCAGGTTCGAATCCCTGCAGCCCCTCCAATTTGCAAATTGGCCAAGCGCATGCCAGCGCGCGCGTGCATGCAAACGCCAGCGCATAGCAGCGCACACACAGTAGGGCATGCGCGGTCATCGCGCATGATAGGTGGGGTAGCACAGTGCTAGCGCAAGTGCGGTTGGGGCTAGCTTTCAGCGATAGCTAGGCTGACCTACAATGACACTTACAATCGTTGCTTTTTCATTGCAAGCCAACAAAGCTAGCTAAGGGTGTGAGTGGATGTGAGCCATCTACAGCAACGTTTCCAGCGATGGTCTAGAGGTCGCTAAAGGTCCTTTATCCATTTTTAGCCTCTTCTCCTCCACTATAAAAGGACCTACACCCCCTCCCTTGCAAGCCATCTCTACCTACTCTACTCCCACCTACTCCCAAGCTCTAGCAAGCCTACCAACGCTCCATTAGAGCTTATTCTCAAGCTCCCAAGTCACCTATTAGTGTAGCGAACCTTTGCCCCACCAAATACTCCTCCATCTTCCTATCTCCTTTCATAGGTTGCCTTGAAGCTGTCCTCCCACCTCTATTTCGGTAGCTGATCAACTCCATCTTCTCACCTCCATTCTAGAGCTACGCTGAAGCTTTCCTCAACACGACGTCGTCTTACATGTCACCTCCATTGTACCGCTCCTCACCTCCTTTGCCCAAGCTTACGCCAGTCGTCATCGTCTCACCGAACAGCCGATTCAGGAGATTTCCTGTCACCTCCCTCACTTTTTATGCTTTTATAGTTCATTGTAATTGACATTGAACATATATATATCATATTTGTTCCATTTCTATCTTGCGATTCATTCTGCTTGTCTTTTATTTCAAAACACAAAAAAGATATCAAAACCCTAAAATACCAAAAAGAAATAAAATGAAGCTTGATTTTCACTTAAAGTAAACGTTGCCTCCCTTTGTTCGACTCGAGACTCCCTTGGAGTTTCGGTATGAATTTTATCTGATCGATGTGTTTTGCAACTATGACGACAAGTTACTTGTAAGCCCAATTTCTAACATGCAAAACACAGCCGGGGAGGCAACGGAATTTACTTTATTGTTTATTGCATTTCTTTACATTTACATAGCACTAACCCTTCTTGTCTTTGATCTACTGCCTTGCAAGTACCCTAGCATAGAGATCCAAGTGCGGTAGATCAGATTAATGTGCGGGTAGAGTACTCTGGAAGTGTCCCCCACATTCCCCCCCACTAGTTCATTTTGCCACAATCATAACCAAGACCTAATCTACTTAGGTCTTTGCATAAACCCTAGGATAGACTTTGTTTGTGTTGTTTGCCACCTTCACCCATCACACCCACATCTTATATAACAAATTCAAAAAGATAGTTTTTGTGTGACGAATCAATTTACACACTCTATACACCCACATTTGAGGCATATAATCGGACTTGATTTTCATCTACTCAACTAGGCTTCCGACTTGTGGACCCGGTACACGAATTCAACACATAAAAGAGTAGAAATCATATTACATTAATAACCTTTTTGTGTGCCATAATCGATGGTCATTTGAGCCAATTAAGTGAATTGTTTGGGCCGCACCACCTAATCTAAAAGAGGTTCATTTTCTAGCTACCCCATAAGATTCAATAATTACGTCAAGCCAGACACTCCATATTTTTCTCGATTTCTAAAGGAAAATACTTGAACACGTGCTTTCAACAACAAACTTGGTTTGCCTCACAAAACTTGGTTGAAAACACCTAATATTTGAATCCTAAAAGCTATTAAGGAAGATTCAAATCCTAATACTCACCTCATCATTAATAATCTTGATTGAAAACCTCTTGGTTGTGGACATTCACACGTTCTCAAACAAATCATTAAAGGCACAACCCATTAAGGGCCCATCACATTTCAGAGCACCAATTTCCCAAGCCTAACTAAACTTAATTAGACATTGGCCTTAAGGATTCATTCTCTCATCGGGATCCAGATTGAGATTATTCACGATTAGCCTGCTTATACTAGTCAATCTGATGTCTAGCTAGTGGAGTAGCATCAAACGACCATGACTAGGGGGTACACTAGGAGCCGGAGGCGCAAGCCAAAGGAAGAACCTTCTCCCTAGTCCCTCCTTCTAACTAGTTGGATTGCCTGGACATAAGTAGAGTAAATCGTCCATAATCTTAGGATGGATTTTGAGAGTCAGTAGACCTTAGGCTACCCCATCTAAGGATAGGTTTGTACTCTTGTGCTATAAGGTTCCCTCCTTCCCCCTCCTTCCGACTTCCTTCTAGTGTATTCTTGGGAGGAGGTCATTGAACCCTAGATTCGAAGGACCTTTAGACCATTCAAGGAGGCAGAGGTTGAGCTATAGTCAAGCAGATCCCATGGCTGATCAACAACTACCTCCCCCACCTTCGAACAAACAGATGTTAATCCAGAGGCAATTGGAAGAATTGCAGCAGATGCAACAATGATTCCAACACATGCATGGTCAGGGCGCTTGGCGCTTGAAGGATTTTTATGATCCTTCAAACTATGGGGAGCGTCCCGACGTCATGATTCCCACCGGAGACATAGAAATCAAGCCCCAAATGTTAAGTTTGATTGAGCATTTCCATGGGCTTGGCTCGGAGGACCCATTCCAGCACCTAGAGGATCTGACCACTTTGGTTCAGACCACCAGAGCAAGGAATGTGAACGAAGAGCAAATAATCATGAGGCTTTTCCCTCACTCTCTCAGGGATAAGGCCGCACATTGGTACCAGACTATTGTAAGGTTGATTGAAACTTGGGCTGCTCTTAAGTCAGCTTTCTTGAAGAAATTCTTCCGTATCGGAAGGACCAACGCCTACGGACGGGCGATTACCACTTTTAACCAGTGGCTGGGGGAACCATTTCTTGGTGCCTGGGAGCGATTCCAGGAACTTTTGAGGAAGTGTCCACACCACGAAGTGACGAAATGGCAACTCGTGCAGATTTTCTATCATGGGTTGGTTGAGCAACATCGTAATCACGTGGATGCCTCCTGTGGAGGCAATTTCCTCAATAGGGATGAAGATAGTGCATACGACCTATTTGAAGAAATGAGAGAGAACTCAATTAATCATGCCTCCATGGATGCATTCAACTGGTCCCAACAACCTAGGTCAAGTGCTAATGAGATTTAGGATTCTCATTCATTTGACATGGAATTAATTTGTAATAAGCTACATAAAATGGACTTGGTTGCTAAGAAAATGGAAGAATGGATGTCAGGAAATTTAGGAAACACTTCTTTACCCACTCAATCCCAGAATTCGGGATTCCATTCCACACGAGCTCCCAAGGGGTGGGAATTCATGAACCAACTTAATTTGGCTCAACCTATGAGCCAGGATTTCTTGGAACCATATGGGTTCCAAACTAGGGCCTTTGATCCCAGTTTCTCTGTTCCTTCCTTCTCTTCATCCTCGTTTTATGAGGATGCATATGCAATGCCGGAGAATGTTAGGTCCAACCCATATTCCAACACTTTTAACTCAGGATGGAGGAACCACCCTAACTTTTCCTGGAAAAATCAGGGGCAATAAACCCAATCTCGACTGAGCAACTATGCATCTGAAAAACCTATGGGTCAGGGTCAAGTATACACCTAGTTGCCCCCGAGACCAGTTAATCAGCTAGCTTGGAATGCCCAACAATCCATGGGGCAAGCTGACTTAAATTAGCAGGTGGTGGAAATGCATGGTTTCATGCTTCAGCTTATGCAACAAATGAAGACATCCTTGGATAACTTGCAATCCGGGTTAATTGCAAACACCCGACAACCCGGATCCCTACCATCTCGACCCATACCCAACCTGCATAATGTGTAAAATTAGGGCAATAGAGCCCAAGGGTATGGAATCAAAGGGACCCACACAAACATGCTCAGGTGGTTGAGCAGGGTCCCTCTTCTTCTTCTTCAGGTTACATGACCAAACAAGGCCCAGCAATCTTCACTAATCCACCTCAAGACCCAAACCCTTATGCCTCTACAAACTCTATCACCTTGAGAAGTGGGAAGCAGACCCAGAACCCAGAATTACCTTCTAGAAGTCAAAATCTTGGGGAGCTTGAGAAAGAGGAGGCTAAAGAAGACAATAAGGCCCAGGGACCAAAAATTGAAAATTCCACCCATATCCCATTCCCTGAGGCCCTATTGAAAACCAAGAGGAAGAAAACCCTAGACAGCAACAAGGAGCTTTTGAATTTATTCAAGAGCGTAGAGATCAATATTTCGCTCCTCAATACTATTAAGCACATCCCAGCTAATGCTAAATTATTGAAAGAACTATGTACCCAAAAGCATAAGTTGAGAGAACCCACTCCGAGGAAGGTGATTCTCTTTGAGCAGGCAAGTTCTATGATCCTGCATCACTTTCCTCAAAAGAAGAAAGATCTAGGTGCCCCCTTGATCTCATGCATTATTAGGGAATACACTTTTTATAGGGCACTATTGGACCTAGGTGCATCCATCAACCTAATCCCAACTTCTATTTATGAGAGGTTTAGGTTAGGTGAACTCAGGCCAACCTCAGTAACACTACAATTAGCATACCGATCAGTCACCACACCGAGAGGCATTATTGAGGATGTAATTGTCAAGGTGAAGGATTTCTATTTTCCTGTAAATTTCCTCATCCTTGACATGGATGTACCTAATGATTTGAGGAACACACCCATCATTCAGGGGCATCTGTTCCTAGCTACCGCCAAGGCCAACATAAACTGTGAAAGCGGTAGTATGGAGATCGCCTTCGGGGATAAGAAATTAACTCTAGATATTTTTAAGGTGATAAGAGGATTTGAGGATTGTGGATTCATTGAGGAACTTGAGGATCAGGATCTTGAGACGTGTATGACAATCAATGCACTCGAGGACTCAATTAGCTTTAGTGAACCCAACCCACAACCCTCCTCCATGGTAGACCTGCCACATCTTGAAGAGGTTGTTGATTTTGTTCATTCCCAACCTCTTCCACTGGATCATCCTGATGAATCTTCATCAGCATCCTCCCTTCCTTCTATTCCAAACCACACCAGCTGGAATTAAAACCATTGCCCAAAAGTTTGAATTATGAGTTCTTTGGACCTGAAAACACGCTCCCTGTGACTATTAGTGCTTATTTGACTAAGGAGTAAGAATTGAGGTTGATTAAGGTCCTTAAGAACAAGGAGGCAATTGGTTGGACCATCCCCAACCTTAGGGGGACCGAGCCATCTTATTGTAATTATCGTATTTTCATGGAAGATGGATCCCGCCCTTCTTGCGAAATGCAAAGGAGACTAAACCCGAATATGCGAGAAGTGGTCACGAAGGAGATAATTAAGTGGCTCGATGCTAGGAATATTTACCAATCTCAAATAGTCCGTGGGTTAGCCCCGTTTAGATTGTACCCAAGAAGGTGGGAATAACCGTTACGACTAATGAGAAATGGGAAACCTTCACCACTCGTTAAGCTTCTGCTTCGAGAGTCTGTATTGACTATAGGAAGCTGAACACAGCCACTAAAAAGAATCACTTTCCCTTGCCATTCATTAATCAAATCCTCTAAAGGTTAGCTGGGTAGAAATATTTTTGCTTCCTGGATGGTTAATCGGGATATAACTAAGTTCCTATCCATCCCGAAGACCAGGAAAAGACAACTTTCACATGTCCCTACGGAACCTTTGCATTCCATAGAATGCCTTTTGGGCTTTGCAATGTGCCTGCGAGTTTTTAAAGGTGCATGCTGGACATCTTTTCTGACACGGTGGGAGGTTGTCTTGAGGTGTTCATGGATGATTTCTCCATTTTCTAAGATTCCTTTGAGTCATGCCAGGCTAACCTGGAATTGATCCTTCAGAGATGCATCAAAACACGGCTGGTCCTTAGCCGGGAAAAGTGCCACTTTATGACTTATGAAGGTATTGTCCTGGGTCACGTGGTCTCTAATCAAGGAATTGAAGTTGATAGAGCTAAGGTGGATGCTATCTCTAGACTTCCTCCACCCACATCTGTAAAACAGATTCGCTCTTTCCTTGGGCATGTGGGTTTTTACAGAAGATTCATTAAGGTTTTCTCGAAGGTTCCTTAGCCCTTGTCTAACCTTTTGGCCAAATACGCGCCATTCGAGTTTGATGAATCATGTCATAAGGCATCTGATTTATTGAAAACGGTGGTCACCTATGCCCCGTATTGCAACCACTTTTCTGGGCAGCCCCATTTGAGATTATGGATGACGAATCTGATTATGCCGTCGGGGCTGTCTTGTGTCAAAAGATTGAGAAAAAGCCCTATGTGATTTACCACACCAGCAAAACTCTGGACGAGGCCTAGAGGAACTACACCATTACTGAAAAAGAATTGCTAGCCATAGTTTTCGCTATAGAAAAATTCAGGGCCTATCTGTTAGGTTCTCCTGTCATCATCTATGCCGACCACTCAGCCTTGAAATAGCTCTTGGCTAAAAAGGATGCTAAACCCTGGCTTATTCGCTGGATTCTTCTACTTGAAGAGTTTGATCTTGAAATTAGGGATAAAGTCGGGGCACAAAATGTAGTGGCGGATCATCTCTCGAGAAACCTAATTGATTCTCCTCATCTGGATGTTCCGATCTCTGATACTTTTTCGGATGAAACTATCCTCACAGTCTCGGGAATTTGAACCCCCTAGTTTGCGGATATTGTCAAATATTTGGCTATTGGTCGAATCCCCCAGGATTGGACCAAACAACAATAGGATAGACTTGTATCTGAGGCCAAATATTATTTTTGGGATGATCCTGAGCTGTACTGCATTGGCGTAGACCAGATTATTCGCCGATGCATCCTGGACATCGAGTTCCATAGCATACTTGAGTTCTGTCACACATCTGCATGTGGTGGACACTTTTCTAAGAAAAAGACGACAACAAAAATTTTGCAATCCGGATTCTATTGGCCATCATTATTTAAGGATGCCCAGGAATTCTCTAAGTCATGCACCTGATGCCAGACAATCGGGAACATGGCTAAGAGAGATATGATGCCCTTGAATCCAATTCTTTTCGTCAAAATTTTTGACATTTGGGGCATCGACTTTATAGGACCCTTCCCTCCTTCATTTGGACACCAGTATAGTCTGGTCGCTATTGATTTTGTGTCCAAGTGGATTAAGGCAATTCCCACCTAAACTAATGACCACAAGGTGGTCATCGATTTTGTGAAGAGAAATATCTTCAGTCCATTCGGGGTTCCTAGGGCAATTATTAGTGATGGTGGCACACATTTCACTCATGCCTAGTTTCTGAATTTACTGGGGTAATATGGGGTGAGCCATTGGATTTCCACACCTTACCACACTCAGACGAATGGACAGGCTGAGGTCTCTAATCAGGAGATCAAGAACATTTTGCAGAAAACTGTCAGGTCTGATAGGAAGGACTAGACCCAAAAGCTAGATGATGCTCTTTGGGCTTACCGTACGGTGTACAAAATGCCTATCGATATGTCTTTGTTTCATCTGGCGTTTGGGAAGGCATGTCACTTACATGAAGAACTTAAACACCAGGCATTTTGGGCCATCAAGAAATGTAATATGGACCTTGAGTTGGCCGGGAAAAATAGGAAACTCCAACTATCTGAGTTTGAGGAGCTTTGAAGTGATGCTTACGAAAATGCCAGAATCTATAAGGCAAGGGCCAAACCTCTCCATGACCAGATGATTTCACGTAAGAGCTTTGAGCTGAACCAAAAGGTCTGGCTTTTCGATTCACGATTGATGCTTTTCCCTGGTAAACTCAGGTCTAAGTGGGGCACCCTGTTCGTTATTGAGCGGATATTCCCTAATGGGTTTGTTGAAATCTTTGACCCAATGATGGGTAATATTTTCAAGGTCAATGGACAGTGTCTCAAACCCGTTGTTGACCATGCGCTCCCTGAGCCCATCTCGGAAAAGGTTGCTCTTACCTTACTGTAACCACCACAGGCTGATCATCGCCCAGCTGAAGGCACTAAACTCAGCACATGTAAGGACAGTTCCAAGCTGACCAGAGTCTCATGGAAACCAAGTGCTATTCTTTCACTTCTCTCTCCTACATGCTTTCATTTTTCACAATGAGGTCATTGTAATAGCTAAGCATGGGGGATGGACATATTTTATAACCATTTTGTCTACTGTAATAGTGATTTCCTGTTATTTGATTCTTTTTAAAAAAAACTGAAATAATGAAAATTTGAAAAGATAAAAAGAGAAAATTAGAATTAGGAGATGAGAACTTAGGTATTAGGAGTTGTAAGCTTTAGGAATTGGTTCTTTGAGACCTAAATACTTAGACTCTTCAGGTCTTTGGGCTTAATTGGCCTAGGTGTCCATCAAATGTGGATTTAGTCGCGAGTCCTCGCCAATTAAAATTTATTTTAACATGGTAAATAATTTGGGACGATAAGTATGCGACTTATCAACCTGCCCTCTGATTTTGGGGGACTTTAAGCCTAAGCATCTAAACACATTTCTTTTTGCACTGACTCACTTTTCAGCGATTTTTACGGAAATTGGGTAGCTAATGGACCAACTTGGGTGGTATGTGATAAACGCCAATTTATCATCATTCTTATGCATTAAAACAAACCTAGCTCTTTGGATTTTACTCCGCAAACTGGTTTTTGGGCTACATTTAGGCATAAATTAGGTTAGGCACGCATTGCATTTTTTATTGTCTTTTTGATATATTTTTGTGAGTGTTAGGGATGAACAGATATACAGATCCCTAAACCCTAGCACTCAAGAAGGAAAATGGTGAAGGAGAAGCTCAGACTAGCTGGAACTCAATTTGATCCAGCTCACCACAGGTGGAACCTAGCTAACTTGAACTACGGTTAGCTCATCCTAGCTCCATTCAGCTAACCTCAACTAAATGGTAGCTAAAGAGAGTTCATCTTAGCTCACCCTAGAACAAATCAACTCAGATCTAGCTCAACCTAGTTGAGTCCAACTCATTTTAGGTCCCACAAGTCCACAGGGAGCTCTAGCTAGCTCAGCTGAGTTGACTGGAGTTCACCCCAACTTAGATCCAGCTACATCCAGCTCCACTCAACACTAGCCAGCTGAAGAAGAACTCATCCCAGCTCAAGAAGCTCAAGTCCAACTCCCGGGGACTCAACTTAGCTCAACTCAGTTAAGCTAAGCTACCTTAGCTACCTCAACCAGCTTGATCCTCCCTGAGAGCACCGGACCCAGCTCACCTCAGCTCATTATGGTAGAAGCCAGCTCACTTTAGCTTGGCTTAGCAGCTAGCAAAGAACTAGCAAGCTAGGCCAGCTAGAGTAGCTCCATGCCAGCCTCTTCAGTAGCTGCCAGCTCCAATTCAAGCTCCAGACTTCTCTTCCTCAGCTCCTCTCTTCAAACCCTAGCTTCAATACCTCTTCCTCTACTCCATAGCCAGCTAAGCTAGCTTATCTTAGCTAGCAACTAGCTCCTTGGCCATCCACCACCTTCAACTCAACCCTAGCTAGCTCCACCAACTTAAGCCCTACCTAAGCTAGCTATCCTACTCATTTTGGTGCCACCTCTTCACCACCTTTCACCCCCCAACTAACCACCAAAATACACCAAATGTTGGCACCAAAACTAACCCTAACCACCTCCCTTTTGGTGCCAACTTTCAGTCCCTTTATCCACCCTACACCTACCCACATAACCCATCCTAGTCATCCTCATACACCCTTCTAGAACCCTAAGGTGGCGCCACCTAATGGCCTTCTAGAAGGCCATTTTGGCACCAATTATAAAGGGCCCCAAAGCCTTAACTACCCCCCTTAGCACCCCTTAGGTGGTGCCACTTATCCTTAGCCCTAGGATCCCTAACTACCGCCCATATCCTATCCTAGCCATCCACTCCAACAGCCACCTATGCCCCCCTTCCTACACTATATATACCCGCCTAACTTCCCACATTTTCTTCATCCTCCATTAGTGTTTACTTCAACATACATCCACCTATACCCATGACCAAGAAGAAGGAGTAGAGAAGAAGATTAAGGGGGCACATCACCAACCCCTTTGGTGCCTTCTTCTCCCCACTCTCTTCAACTTGGGCCGCCAAGGAGGAGGACTTTTCTACTTCAAGGAGGATGGCCAGGCAAAGGAGAAGGATCTAGGGTGGACATCCACCCTTGGAGAAAAGCTTAGAGCATGCCCTCTTAGGGTTTGCTTTGGAGGACATCACCTTGGCAAAGCATAGCAAGGAAGGAGTTGGACTCTTTTCATGCTCGGGAGCTACCAAGCTTGGAGCAAGAAGCCCTCTTCTTCACCATCTATCTAGAGGATTTCTATTTTATTTTATTTATTGCAATTCACTAGTAGTAGAAGCATTGATCTAGTAGGTTTTTCTGTAAAACACTTTCTCGCTAATCTAGTTGCCTTCTTTGCAATTTCTTTTAGTTGCATTTTGATTGCTGTGATTCTAGCACTTTTCACTCCCTCTCCCTAATTACTCTAGGCCTCCACGTGCCTAGAGTGAGCTTAGGAAGAGGAGTTACTTGTCACTTAGGTGTTAGCTTAGTAATAGTAGTTGTTATTTACTTTCCCGCCAACAACTTCGCATGTTGCCTTAATTTCAAAAACATAAAAATGATATATTGGAAAAAGACCAAAAAGAAAGTTGATATTTATATTCCAAGCAAGAGATTTAATTTTTGCAAACTTGCCTCCTTGGACGACCCTAGATACCCCACTATCTAGGTTTAAAAATTTAAGAGTTGATCGAATTTGCTGGTTACAACGACGTATTTTACAAACCGCGTAAAATCTGTATCAGTATGGCTGCCAAGTTGTCGGTGGTAACAGCTCATCGGTCGGTTATCCGGAGCCTAGCCACAAGACCATTTTCGTTGTACTGCCTCTAGGTAAATCTTAGATCAGGAAAGCCACCTACTTCAAAAAAAAAAGACAGAAAAAAAAATGAAAGGAGAAAAAAAAAAACAAATAAAACCACACTTCACTACATGAGTATGGCTAGCAAGTTGTCGGTGGTAATAGCTTATCGATCGGTTCTCCATAACACAGCTCACAAAAAAAAATGCACAATAATTCCCAAAACACCTAGGGAAGAAGCGGGGAAGTAGAATAAACCGAGGAAATATATACTGGGTTCACCCTTGTGTTGACCCCATATAAACGAAAGTAGGGAGAAAGCTACCGATCGTAAAGATAAACCTTTAGGCAAGGTCACCTAGGGTTGTAGAAATCCGAAGTCCATTTTAATGGCCGTTTATTGAGTCCTTCACTATTTTTCACAAGATGCTTAGCACTTAGAGTCCTTTTCGAGTCTTGGGCTGGTTGGGTAGTCATCAAAAGTTATCCCATAACTCTCAAACTCCAAAAGTACAAAAAAAAGGAAAAACAAGAAAAAATTTTTTTATCTTCTCTTCTCAAATAAGGCGAGGGCTTGGACAGTCTGCATTCTGGCAAGCACCCAGGCACTGTTGAGTTTTTGTAATTAGGTCTTGGGGTTGAGAGTTTCTAAAGCAATCAATGAATTTTGCCTAATTACTCGAACCCCGATTCAACTTTTATACATAACATTTAGGTTAATTTCGCTAGGGACTAGCGAAAACTAAGCATGGGGGTATGATGAACAGACATAAATTCATGATAAATTGCTTATTTATGATAGTTCCTCGACCTAGCATTACATATCAAGTTATAAATATTGCATAACATCCATTGCATGCCATTTAGGATAGTTGTAAGTTTTGTATATTCATTCCTTCATTTTATATGGCCAAGGGAGCAATGCGACATCCATATGGGTTTTGGATAGAAAATTCGACCGTACGGATGGATCCGGAGTGACGATCGCAGTTCGGCATCACGGGAATCATTTCAATCTGATCACTGTGGCACCCTCTACAAGAAGAAGAAGATGGATGGCCCAGATGGCACCACGTGGCACCATCCAGGATGCCCAACACCGGCCAGCAGCACCACCCAATTCCTTCTTCATCCACGCCCTTGAATCCTAGCCATTGGATCAAGATCCAACGGTTGGGAAGCGATTGGACCAAGCCGCTCCTCATGACACAAGGGAAGGCCTAGCGCAATGGTTAGAGCATCGGTTTGCATGGGGGGGCATGGGTTTGAATCAGCACTGCCCCTCCAATTTGCAAACTGGCTGGGTGCATGGCAGCAGCAGTTCTAGCACCAGAGCATGGTAGCCACGTGTATGTGCACCTCAGCATGTAGTAGCGCGCACATAATAGGGCACACACAGTCGGCATGCGTGATAGGCGGGGCAACGCAGCGCGGGCACAAGTGAGGTTGGGGCCAGCTTTCAGCGACAACTGGGCTGACTACAACGATGCTTACAGCCGTCGCTATTTCAGTACAAGCTAGCAAAGCTAGCTAAGGGTGTGAGCAGATGTGAGTTGTCTACAGCAACGTTTCCAGTGATGGTTTCGAGGTCGTTAAAAGTCCTTTATCCAATTTTAGCCTCTTCTAGACTATAAAAGGACCTACACCCCCTCCCTTCCAAGCCACCTCTACCTACTCTACTCCCACCTACTCCCAAGCTCTAGCAAGCCTAGCAACGCTCCATTAGAGATTTTTCCCAAACTCCCATGGCCCTATTAGTGTAGCGAAGCTTTTCCTTACCAAATACTCCTCCATCTTCCTATCTCCCTTCATAGGTCACCATGGAGTCGTCTCCCACCTCCATTTCGGTAGCAGATCAACTCCATCTTCTCACCTCCATTCCAAGGCTACATCGAAGCTTTCCTCAACACGACATCATCAGGCATCTCACCTTTGTTGTCCCACTCCTAACCTCCTTTGCCTAAGCTTCCACCAGGTGTCATCGTCTCACTGAACAGCTGATACGGGAGATTTCCACTCACCTCCCACTCTTTATATGCTTTTATACTTCATTATAATCGACATTGAATTGATATATATATATCATATTTGTTCCATTTCTATCTTGTGATTCATTTTGCTTATCATTTATTTCAAAAACACAAAAAAAATATCAAAACCCTAAAATACCAAAAACAAATAAAACAAACCGCAATTTTCACATAAAGTGAACGTCGCCTCCCTATGTTCGATCTGGGACTCCCTTGGAATTTCAATATAAATTTTATCTGATCGATGTGTTTTGTAACTACGACGACGGGTTACTTGTAACCCTGATATTTTCTAGGGTTTGGGACCTTCAATTTGACCATCAGAACCCATCTTGACCCAAAACAAAGCCACAGATAGAATTTTGCCCTAATTTGGGTTTTTACATAAATTTCTTAGTCAAACTAGGTCAAAACCAAGATCCAATCTCTCCATTGTATTCCTTAGGTCCAAATTAGTTTTGTACCAAAATTTAGACCCAATTTAAGATCATCTTGACTGAGTTTACAATTTGGTCCAAGTCTAACTTTTCTTTATCTCCAATACCCCTCATCTCTTGAATTTCTTACAAATAGGTCTCTAAATTTATCATCGTTCTTTACAAATGGGTCCTTCCACCATTATCGCTTAAGAATCCTACTCCGACGAGCTTCATTTGGAGTGTTCTCCTTGATTAATCAATGAAACAATCCCGGAATTGAATCAAAGACTCTCTAGGAAATTATCTTTCCAATGAATCAGATCTGAAGCCCTACAACCATCCCAATCTCTCATGCGAACGCAGGAGAGATTCAAGTATCTTTTAAGCTTTCATCTCCGGTGAACTTCCAAGCTTGGGAAGCTTGCATCCCAAGCTCAAATTGTCCACTAGAGGCCTATAAAAGAATGCCCAATGCATATCACCCATCCTAAACTCAATTTCGATTAGAAATTCCCCAAATCCCTCTCTCCTATTTTGGCCGAATAGCTCCTCGAACTCCGGTGACTCCCTTTGCCTATCCTCATCGTTCGATCGCAATACCGATGGCAGATTCTTCTTCCCCACCTTCCTCCACGTCATGCAATACCAGCCGCGGTCACTCTACCTCTGTCGTAGTCACTGTGCCCCTCTACTGGCGTGTCTTCTTCCCCACTACTAGCCTACCAACACCGGTGCCATTCTCCGCACCTTCGTCTATTAGATTATGGTTAGTTTAATTAGTTTAGATCCTTTGGTTAGTTTTATACCCAAAAATCCTAAAAATAACCCTCGATGCCACCGTTCGTCTTTGTCTTCTCTGTCTCCGACCACTCGTCCAGCAAGGCATATCCACCGCTACACCTCTCCATCCGTCTCGCCAACCACCACATAACCTTCGCCTCACCTTCCCGCACAAAAGCCCTCTCATTATCTCTCCATTCACGCACCCAACAGTCCCCCCGAACACACCCATCACTAGTTTCCTCCCTCGACTCCGTCCGTCCACCATACACCTCCACACACCATGAAACCACCGCCATATCACTCCACACTTTTCGGCGATATTGGTGAATGAGTTTAATTAGGCCAAGAGGTCGTATTCCTTTATTTCAGGTCCAACCGGAGCTCTGTCGTCACCCTTGAAGTTCTTTGACATGTCTTGAGTTCTCCGATAGCATTCGCTCAAGGCGCTTGTTCCAGGCTACGTGGAGTCATCCTAGGAAGCGACCTAGGCTTCAATTTGGAGCACCGAGCGCTACCTCAGGTTCAATTGAGCGATCACTTTGTCTACAGCTACGTAAAGAGAAATCTTGCTGATTTAGTCCCACATTGTGTGGTATAAAGAAGTTGCAGCCACAAAAATAACAAAAGTGAAGTAGGCTGTTTGCCTCAACACACTTGGGGGGTGAGGCTCCTCGCCACCCTCACACACCTCCCCTATGGCACCGTGCACGTGGGTCTGGCATCGACTCGACCTGCCTAACCCACACACACCTTGGCTTCGACCCATGCCTGCAACCCTGGTCCCGGGTACGCCCTTGCTCGAATATGACTACTTGGTACTATGTATGGCCTTGTGAAGGCAAGAAAGTAGGAAAACCCAAAGAGAGAAAGAGAGAGAGAGTGCGATGGTTGGGGGTTTTGCTCTTCAGTGTTCTCGACACTTAGCTGAATCTGAAGAAGAGCTTTCCCCCTGTGCATAAAGAGTAGAGGAAGGAGAATTGAAGGGAAGAGCCAAGGCCTAAAGAGGAAGTAGAAAGAAGAAGAAGAGATGAAGAACAGAGAAAGAAGAGGAGGCTGAAGAAGAAGCATAGTGCCCTCTTGGGACTATAGCAAGGCTGACTTAGGTCATCTAATTGAGTGCTTTGTCATCTGATGAAGTGCACTATGCACTAAAGTTTGCATGGTTGATACTGTTCATTTATTTAGATGATTTTGTAATTATTATATGTGTATTTAAGCTAATAAGTGGTGATTCAAATTACTATTATTTTGTCTTAGATGACTTTTTGCCTCAATAGATTCTTGATATATTCATGTGCTACATTGAATATTAGTTTGAGTAATTGTTATCGTTAACTGTGCTCATTTACATTATTTATTGAGATTAGCGATTGAATTCCTACTTACATCCCCCTGAACAACCTCGAACTTTCATTCGAGTATAAATTTTATTTGGTTTTTGCACTAATTCGAACTATACTACAACGCAATGACTTTAAAACCCATTTCAAAGTTATTATTAGTGGGAGGCACATATCCTTCATCATATGGTGACTATCTTTGGGGAGATATCAGGTTTGAAATTTAATGGGGAAAAATCCTCTCTTTTATGCTTTGGATCAAACAGAGATGTGTGTCACCAATTATCGGAGACATTGCACACACCAATCGTCTCCCTACCTATTACCTACCTCGGTCTACCATTGAGGAGTGGGAAGATGAAGAGTGACTAGAGCTTCTTATTTGTAAAGATCTCAGCAAAGTTGGAGTGCTGGAGTAGTAAATATCTATCAAAAGGGGGAAGGTTGATCCTTTTAAATCCTGTTATCACAGCGACGCTAGTTTTCATTTTTTCTATGTTCAGAGCTCCAAAAGCAGTATGGAAGCGGCTGGATATAATGAGGAAAAAGTTCTTTTGGAAAGGGGCAAAACATGAGGGACGATTCTTACAACCAGTAAAATGGGACAATTTGTGCTTTCCTAAGCAGCAGGGGGTTGGGAATTAGGTCCCTGAAGGAGTTTAATGGTTCGCTATTATGGAAGTGGGCAATAAAAATTTTTCAAAGGGAGAATAAACTATGGGTGAAGGTGATCTAAGGGATATATGGTGAATCACATTCTATGGTGAATAGACTTTTTCCAGCAAAGGCATCACCTTTCTGGAGTTCAGTGGTGGTGTCTTTGAAGGAGAACTAGAACCTGTTCCAACCAATATGTGGGGATGGATGATACTTTTTGTTCTGGTCATAAATTGGCCCTCTTTGGGATTGTTTCACCAAAAAGTACCATTGTGTCTATGGTCTTACTGTTGATAGAAAGGCTAAAGTTGCAGACTTATGGGATCAAGAGGGAGGATAGATGGGAGATATTGGAGATGGGTTGCAGAGAGGGGAGTCGCACATGGGGGGAGAGATCACGCCAGCTGCAGATTTACAAGCTTTCAAGCCGATGGGGGGTACTGATACATATAGATGGATGGAAGAGTTTTCATCTGCCAAGGTCTATTAACAAATGGTAACAAGGATACAAAATGAAGAAGCTGACGCCATATGTGCAGGACTATGGAAGCTTAAAATTCTGCTGAAGGTACATATATTTTTGTGGCTTTGTAGGAGGGATGGTCTCACTTCTGGTGACTTGAGACATCGAAGAATGGGTGTCGTTGCTCATACAAGTCACTTATGTGATTTCCAAAAAGATAGTTTGCGACACATTTTTTCCTCGTGTGTGGTTACTAACTATGTGTGGAATAGTATCTGTGGCGGTGGGCTACCTATTTTGGAGGACATGTGGGTTGATTTTATTAGGAGTTGGAGACCACATTATTCCATGGCAGCTGTTCTATGGTGTGTGTGGCGTGCAAGAAATGATTGTCTTTTTTAGGGGAGACCTGTTAATACAGTACGAATTGCACATGAGTGTTAGGTTCTCATACGACATTGGAGGAGTTGATGTATGTTGGCTTTTATTTTTTTTTCATTAATAAAATCTCTGGATGGCTATCAATTTAGACAACTTTCCTTTCTTCTCAAAAAAAGAAACAAAACCAATTTCCCTATTTTCTTCTCAAATAAGAATGATGTGAAGCTGTGACCCTCAGAAGATTAGGTTGGAGCTTTTATCATTCAAACATGACTAATTATGGCCAGTTAGGGTCCATGATGGTGTTACCAACACCATCGCACCTTAAGCGTGCTCCATCGCACCAGAGATGCTCTCGAGCAGTGGATCGAAGATGAACAGTCAAAAACACACGTAGACCAGTGTATGATCTCACATCAGATAGTGTGTGCACACATTGCCTGCATCTAGAGCTGCCACCTTGCCGCTATCCCCACCGTCTGCTTCTGCATCAATGACTAAATTTTACCTGCGCACACGATAGTGGATTAAATCCTCTCATCAAGCTTCTAACTCACGGTGCAGGGATGTGAACGCACCTTGAAACCAATGTGCTACTCCTCACGGATTGTTGTGGGTTCGATTTTTATTCCACATGCACTTAGCCATCTGATGGTGATCGTATGGTCGAGATCACACATACGCATGATGAAGAAATGTTGGTAAGTGCTAGTGCTAAAACTTCTTTGGTTCATTGTGGGAGCAACAGAGGTCAGATTGAGGAGATTTTAAGTTCGTTGGACTCCGTTCGTAGATCTGGATCCATTCGTATAGTCTAATTGCTCATCTATGACCTATTTAAACATGCACTTGTACACATGGTCATTGAACATTAATTATAAGTAATCTAAATGTAGATATTATGCAATATGCATGCATCGCTCCCATGCCGACAATATTATCATATTTATGCATATGTGCCCTTGAGATTGACTCTAATTGATATAATTAACGCTATCATTTGTTGAGTCATCATTCTTCCTAGTTGGCTTCCTAGTCCTTGACATCAAGGTACCTAAGTACCAAATCAGTGCACCTATCATTCTTGGAAAACCCTTTTTGGCCACCACAAAAGCAAATATAAGTTGCCATATCGGTAAAATGGATATCACTTGTTTTGGCCAAACAATTACTCTGGATATTTTCAAATCCTCCAAGATATTCCATGATGATGATTTTTTTGATGACCTGGATACTAAAAATTTGCTTGAGGAAGCATTATCGCTGGATTATCTTCCCAACCATAATTTTTGCAAAGATTCTGATGCTGAATCAGTGGTCAGCGACAACAATAACCTGGAAACTTGTCCTCTTGACTCATCACCTCACCCGCCTACTCTAACTTCACTTCCCCTACCCACTCTAACTTCACCTCACCTTCCCAACCTAAGTCCACCCATCCTTCATCTCACTAACTTTTCCCCCAGTCCATTCCTTTTGGTCCTATTGCCTGATCCCCTCGAGCTTAGCCTACATCATGAATTAAAACCCTGGCTAGACTCAAGTACTTTTCCCACTTTTCCATATCATTTCAGTCCTCCTACTTCCACCACTTTCCTTTTCGGGGACCAAGAGGAAGATTTGATTTTAAAGGGCATTCAAGTGTCCAACTATCTTCACAATTGGCCTTCTGTGCATTACCTCACACATCGCTAATTGGCATTAAAGACAGCACTAGGTGGGAGGCAACCCATCATCTCCTGCTTTCCTTTTCTCTTTCTTTTAAGAGGTTTTGATCATCCTGAACCCAATCGCCTTTCACTAAGGTAATCACTTTTTCCTTCCTAATGCATGAAGACATTGCATATCATATGCATGGTGGGGGGGTGTTTTTAAATTTTGTTGTTCATTTTAGGATTTTCGAAACCTAAAAAGGAACATTGGAAGACTTTTCCCTTTTGCATGCATCTCCATAAAAATTAGGCAAATCATAAAAACTTTTTAGGGAAATTTTGAACGCTTGGGACTTAAGTTGAAAGTTCACTTCAAGGTACAATGGGATTTAACCTTTAACAAACAAAGGACTAGGATGTGATTCCAAATGTTAAAATTTCTGGGTCTACTTTAGACTAGACAAGTGTCTTCTAAAAAATTCCTCCTAAATACATGATGATTCAGGGGACTTGACCTCATTTAGCGACCCAGTGTTTATGCGTGAAAGTCATCTTTCAGAGAAATATGCATTGTAGTATAAGACAAAAATTGCACAAACACTTAAATTTATAAAACTTTAAATCGATGTAAGTTTGAGGTCATTCACAGGGAGCAAATAAGGAATTCATGCACTAATCGCAATTTAAATAAATGTTCACAATCAATTAAGAAAGATATTCAATGAATATTATATGCAGAACTATATACAATAATAACCCAATTTGTATCTTAGAAATAGAGGGGCAGAAAGAATAGAAAGAATTATAAAAGGTGGTGATATAGATCACCAATTAATCCTGTCAATTTAAGCTCAACTCAAGTATTCAATTTAACCAAATAGTTCAACAGTATCTCGAACCAAGAACTTAGGATAGTTAAGTACTCAGGATTAGATGGTGCAAGTAAGGTTTAAATGCCTTAGGTCAACACCTCAGAGAACCAAGGCAAAGCACTATAGAAGAGACACAAGGGTCTCACAGACTAACTGTTGAGAGAGAGGGAGGGCACGAATCCCAAGGTTAATAATTTAAAAGGCTCCCCTCTCCTCAGAATTTCCCTTCTAAGAACCAAGCCGAACCCAGTTAACTGGGTATTCAGATCTCAACCCATACTTGTTAGCGTGATTGTGTGTGAGGGTGCCTGAGCAGGCACATGTGAGTACGCATGCATATGGGCATGTGTGGGGACCTCACCCTCATGCACTCGGAGGCAACAAGCTAAGAGCACGAAGACTTTTTATCTGACTTCATGAGCTACTAAGCCCCTGAGGTGGGACTAAATCTGAACCTTCGTTGTGTACACAATAACGAGGATACTTTTGTTGTATTGAAGTTGTTGCTACCGCTGTTGCATTCAATTGAAGACCCAGCCTTCCTAATGCCGAACCACATTTTCTTAATGTGGTGGTGGTAGCATTGGTAGTTGGATAGTGGCCAGTGGAGGTGATGATGATGGATGTGATGGGAAAACTTTGGCAAAAACCTAAAAACGAAAACGCGATCCCTAAGCACCAATAAATATGCTTAATAGGGTCGGCAGAGTATGGTTAGTGTGTCGGTGGTGTTTGTTAGGTGATTGGTGGACGAGAGTGGTTGGATAGAATTGAGAAGGTCGACGGAGGATGGGTTTGTCCAGTGGGGCTGTAGAGTGGATGGAAGATGAAGTAAGGAGAGGGCTATTGATTGGAGGTGTAAGGTGGAGCTTTTGGGAGTGTTGTGGGGTAGTTTGGTGGTGTGGTGTGGCTTGGCAAGCTCATCGAAGCTACATCGGATTCAAAGAAGATGACGGGAGAGAGATGCGAATGTCGGTTGAAACAAAGTGGGAAGTGATCGCGTTTTTGCACGATTTGTTAATTTCGGTCTTTAAGTCGTTGCAACGCACAAAAACAAATTCGCTTTTCAATTTATATTCCTAGATAGGGGAGTATCTAGGGTCGTCCAAGGAGGCCATATGTTTGCAAAATTAAAATCCCTTGCTTAAAGATGGAACTCAACTTTATTTTTGGTGCTTTGTGTATATGATTTTTTTTTGGTTTCGAAATAGCGAGAACAAGGCAGGTTTGTTGATAGCAAGAAAATTCTATATACTAATCCACTACACTACTATTATAGCGACAAGTAGAACCTCTCCCTAAGCTCACTCTAGGCATGTGGAGGCTCAGAGTAATTAGGGAAAGGGAGTGCAAAAGGTTAAACAAGAATTCTACAAGACTATGCAACAAAAAGAAAAAAGAAGGCAACTTTGATTAAAAGAGAGAGTGTTTAACAAAAAACCCAAGTAGATGAATGCTTCTACTACTAGATAATTGCAACAAAGGAAATAAAACACAAATCTTTCTGAATTGTTGGTGAAGAGGGGAAGCTCCTTGCTCCAAGCTTAGCGGCTCCTAGGCTTGAAAAGGGTTGCTCCTTCTCCTTCCTTAAAAATGGTGTCCTCCAAGGTGGAAGCTACCACCTCCAATGATCTCCTCTAAGGGTGGGCGTGTACCACCCTTGCTCCTCCTTGCCTGGCCGTCCTCCAAGTGGTGGAGTGCTCCTCCTCCTTGGTGTGGAACAAGTTGAAGAGAGTGGAGAGAAGAAGGCACCAAGGGTGCGGGTGATGTGTCCCCTTAATCTCCTTCTCTACTCCTTCTTCTCTGCTGTAGGGTGTAGGTGGGTTTAAGTGCAATTCAACACTAATGGAGGATGCTTTGAATGGTGGTGGGTGGTGGTCTTTTTATAGGGTAGGATGAGGGGTTAAGGTGACTCTTGAAATGGAGGGCTAAGATGGGAGGATGGAGGTGGTTAGGTGATTGTAGCATTAAGGATGGTTGGCACCACCTAAGGGGTGTAAGGAGGGTAGTTATGGGTGGCCATGGGACACCAAAAAGTGGCACCAACCATGGTGAGGTGCCATGGGTTGGCGCCAACTTCTAGGCTTGGATGGTGGAGATGGCTTGGAGGGGTTATGTGTAGGTGGGAGATGGGGGTTGAGGTTGGTGCCAAAAGGGAGGTAGTTAGAAGTGGTTTTGGCACCAACTTTAGGTGTCTTTTGGTTGTTAGTTAAGGGGTGAAAGGTAACGAAGAGGTGGCGCCAACGTTTAGTAGAGGTGGAGCTAGCTTAAGTAGGCTTAGGTGGACTTGGAGTGGTAGGTTATCTGGGTGGAGTTAGGGTTAGGTTTTTTGTGCCATGGAGGTGGATGCGAGCTAAGCTAAGCTAAGCTAGCTTAGCTAGCTACAGAGTAGAGGAATATGCATGTGGAGCTTAGGGTTTGAGGAGAGGAGCTGAGGAGGAGAGGCCTGGCACTAAACTGGAGCTGGCAACTGCTGAAGAGGGTGGCATGGAGCTACTCTAGTTGGCCTAGCTTGCTAGTTCTTTGCTAGCTGCTAAGCCAAGCTAAAGTAAGCTGGCATCTACCATAATGAGCTGAGGTGAGCTGGGTCTGGTGCTCCCAGGGTGGATCAAGCTGGTTGAGGCAGCTAAGGTAGCTTAGCTCAACTAAGTTGAGCTAAGCTGAGTCCCCAGGAGCTGGACTTGAGCTTCCTGAGCTGGGATGAATTCATCTTCGATTGGCTGGAGTTGAGTAGAGAGAGATGTAGCTGCATCTAAGCTGGGGTGAACTCTAGTCAACTCAGCTGAGCTAGCTAGAGCTCCATGTGGGCTAGTAGGAGCTGACATGAGCTAGGCTCAAATAAGTTGAGCTAGATCTGTGCTGATCTGAGCTAGGGTGAGCTAAGATGAGCTCTCTTGAGCTTCCATTCAACTGAGATGAGCTGAATGGTGCTAGGATGTGCTAACCCTAATTCAGGTGAGCTGAAATTCGGCTAGGGTGAGTTGGATCAAGCTAAGTTCTAGTTGGTGAGAGCTTCTCCTTCACCAGTTGCCTTCCTGAGTGCTAGGGTACTAGGGATCTGGCAATCTATTTATCCCTAACACTCACAAAAACATATTAAAAGCACAATAAAAAATGCAATGCATACCTAACCTAATTTATGCCTAAATGCAGCCCAAAAACCCATTTGTGGAGTAAAATCCTAAGAGCTAGGTTTGTTTTAATGCTTAAGAATGATGATAAACAGACGTTTATGACACCCCAATGCTTATCTTTTGCTATTTTCTTAAAAAAACTTTAATTTTTTTTGGAAAATAGAATTTTCTGTGAAATCTAATTTTTTTTTTCGACTTTTACAAAGAAAAAGATTAAGGGACCTCGGTTGATCTAAACACAGGAGGCACGAGGTTTGTTAAGGATAAACATCGGGATTTGTTTTTGGATCCAACCATTAGACAAAATGGGATCAATATATCCTCCAGAAAATTCACAAATTAACCCCTTGTTAATTCAGATGGCTTGAAATTTTTTGTTTTTAGGATTTTTCTGGCTCACGAATTTGATTCGCAACTTGCAAAATCCATTAAAACCTTGTGTCCGTGCTTTTGAAAAGCCAACATTTATAGGGTTGTTTGTCGATGGTTTTGTGCGGATTTAAAGCGTATCACATTGTAGTATAACCGACAAAATGTCCAAACAAATACAAAGAATTTTTATTACTCGAAAATCGGAGTATCCGAGGTCGAACACAAGGGGCAAATGGAATTTACTACTAGTCAAAATGTAATTGAACACTCTAATTTATTCAGAATATCAATTCAAATGTGAATATATGCAATTAAAAGTAATTAGGACAAAAATATGAAATTGGACGTCTGATCACAAGATCAGACGTCTTAAAAGTATTTCTCCTTTTCTTCTTCTTCTGTAGTCTCTCATTTTCTTCTTTGTTTTGCTTCTCTCTGCTTTCTTTCTTGTCTTGCGAAGCCTTCTTCTTCTTCTTTTGATCTTCTAATCTTTCTTTGCCTCTCTTCTTCTCTATGTCTTGCTCTTTCTTCTTCTTCTTTCCTTCTTCTCTTGCGAAGGCTTCTTTCTTTCTTCTTCTTCTCTGTCTTGCTCCTTTGTTTTCTTCTTTGGCTTGCCTTTCCTTCTTCTTCTGTAGCGGCCAAGTCCTTCTTCTCCTGTGTTCAGCCTGCCTACACAGGAGCAAAACCTAACCCTTCCCCCTCTACCCGCGCGTCTCTCTCTTACGCAGTTCACTCATGGACGCTCTCCCAGAGCCACAGCCATAATCAGGTCGGATCGTACCTGGGACCAGGTGCACCTGCAGGTGGTGTGATGCGCGAGGAGTGCGTTGGCTTAGGTCGGGTCGGATCCGCCAGATCCGCGTGGTGAAGCCGCGGACGAGGCGGGTGTGGGGTCAGTGAGGGACCTCACCCCTGTGCTTACGGAGGCACTGAGAATGAAGCACAAATACAATTTATAGCGTACCTGAGTGTTGCAATCCCACGATGTGGGACTAAAGGTTCCGCCCTGATTTCACATGCGCCCACAGACTCTCGTATGCAATTGCCCGAGCGGATGGCTCTGCTGGTGCTCCGTGCTGGGCTCACTCACCTCGCGACACTCGCGTGAGTCTCCTGCATCTGCAGCCTGGGAAGCCTGATGCCTGGAGCTTCGTTGGAGCTTCATCAGAGGTCGTCCATGGCGGCAGGAGCTCAAACACTGTCATGCACAAAACAAGCCTCTCGGCCCAATCAGATCAGCTAGAGACCTTCGCCGTGGCACAGCGAAGGCGGTGGACGATGCTGCAGGCCGCAGGTCGGCCTAGGCGTGCGTGCCTAGGTCAACCTGTGGCAGGAGATGGTGGGTAGTTCAGGGGGTGATTATGGAGGTCTGGAGTGGCAGTTGTGTGGTGGAGCTAGTTCCTGGTGGTGAGGCAGAGCTCTCGAGGTGGTTGGCGAGCCGTGTGGGGGGCTGGAATGGTGGAAGCGGCTCGCCGGAGGTCGGTCGGTGATGTGGAAGATGAGGGTGGTCAGCGTCGGTCGAGGGGTAATCAAATGAGATAACAGGGGGAAAGAGAGAGGAGAGGATGGAGAGGAGTTCTAACCTAAGTGTAAGGACGAAAGGGGATGGAGGGCGAACAGCAGTACCTGCTAGTACCGGAGAAGAAGCTACCCAATGGGGGAGGACGGCGGCGACGACGGGGCTGAGGTGGCATGCGCTGGTACTGCGCGACGCGGAGGGAGGTCAGGAAGCTAACTCTGCCACTGGTTTTGTGGTAGAACGAAGAGGGAGGGGAGGGGGGCTCGCCGGAGCTAGCTGGGACATTTGGCCAGGCAGGAGGAGAGGAATTGAAGGGGGAAACTCGGCCAAATCAAGCTCCCGTCCTGCGGCAGGGTCTGGGGGGTGTTTTATAGGTGCTGGCCGCTCCTGTCAGCGCATGGAGAGCGCGCAAGTAGGTCTGCCGGCTCGCCGGAGTTGGAAGGAAGGTGGATACCCAAATCTCTCGTGCGTTCGCACGAGAGATTGGGTTCACACCAACAATTGTAATTGACTTTATAAGGAAGGGAATTCCTCAGAGAATCCTCCTTCCGTTTCTGGGAGGGAATCTCTGAGGGATTTGAGAGCAATCCCTCTCCGAACCTCACCGGAGCTCGGTTCTACCCTAGCAATGGCGGCAGGACCGGTTTGCAAAGGAGGCGAAGAACCTAGGGGGCTCTCTGCAAAGGTATTCAAAAGATAGGGACCAATTTGTGATTTGTGTGTACTAAATTGCAAAGTAGGTCAATATGACCTCTCCTTAGGTCCAAATTTTGGTACAAACCTAATTTGGACCTAAGGAATCCAATGGTGAAGTTGGATTTTAGGTTTGACCTCGTTTGACTGGACATTTTGCGTAAAAACCCAAATTAGGTTAATTGATGAACTAGGACCCTAATCTTGGTCAAACTGGGTTCCAAAGGCCAAATTAAGTGTTCTAAACCCTAGAGAATATTTTTCCATGATTTTTAGAGGGTTTAATTTATTTTTATCCTGACCGGAACCTTGTTGAGTTAAGCGGGTCTATTTTAGGGTTACCACATATCATTTACTTCCTCGATTGCACATGAACCCATTTCTGATTGACTCAACCCACTTTTTATCTCATTTAGACCTTTTGACCTGTGTTTTGCCTCTGAGAAATCCCGTTTATCTACTGCAATGGTAAAATTGCATTTTTAACCTTTAATTCATGTTTTCTTCTCAGAGCACTTATTCCTTCAGTTAAGCCTTCTTCTAGGTTATGTAGGAGCTTTTATCTTCTTTATTGGGTCAAAATGAGCTAGTTATGGCTCATGATGAGGCTCTCATCAAGGGTTGTGTTAATTTATTTATTTACTCAATTTTTTTTCTCCCCCATGCTTATTTTTAGCTTAGTCTTACAACAGATGTGTCAGGATCATCATTCCTGTTACCAATCCTTGAGAGGGCTCTGGCACCAGTACTTTGGGATAGCACTATCCATGACATCACCCAAGAGCTCACAACCCCAAAACACAATGCTGTGTAAAAGGGTGCTCCAAGCAAACTCAAGCTCTTGCTCCAACACTATAGGTAGAGCACCGTCCAAGACACTTGAGCTACTAAAATGCGCTTTAATGCTCTATCTAAAGATATGAAATATAGGTATGGAGCAGCACCGAGGTGGTAACATGTTGACATCGCATCCTAAAAGGAGGCATTTTCCTCCTTCTCGGCATCCGGAACTCAAACCAATGATCTGCTTCAGACATTTACTAAGTCCAAACAAGGGAGTTTTTCAAATTTTAGTTGTTTTTAAGTGTTCGCTTGTGTGTGAAAATTGACACATGAAGTTCCTCAAGAAATGCAAGTTTTTGAATCAGAAACTAAGTCAAATACTTTCCATATTACAAAATAGGATCAAGTCACCTGAACTATCATGAGTTCAAGTGAAATTTTAGAGAAGGATATCTGATCTAGTCTAAAAATAGACCCTGAAATTCTAATGATCAGATCCACATCCTCATCCCTAGTTTGTTAAAGATTAAATCCCATTGTACCAAAAAGTGAATTTTTCAACCTTAGTCCCAATTTCAAAATTTTTCCTCCAAAAGTTTTCACCATTTTTATATTTTTGGTTATGCACACAAGAAAATAACTAAAGAAAAATGCATGTTTTTAGGTTTTCAAAATCCTAAATCGATCATCAAATTTTAAAAACACCCTCCCATGCTTAAGAAATGCAATGTCCTCATGCATTAAGAGTGAAAAGAGATCACCGTAGTGAAGGGTGATTGGATTTAGGATGGTCAAAACCTGAAAAAGAAGGAAAAAGGAAAGCAGGAAAAGAAATGATGGGTTACTTCCCATCCAGTGCTATCCTTTACGCCATTCAACCAGGCGTGAAGGTATGCACGGAAGACGAAAAATCATGTAAAAAGTTGGACACTTGATTGTCTTTAATAAAGGTGTCTTCCTCAAGATCCCTAAAAAGATGAGTGGTAAAGATAAAGGGATCAAAATAAATTAGAGAAATGGAAAAAGGACCCCAGTCTGGCCATAATTTGAATTGATGATGAAAGCCAAACTCAAGTGGATCAGGTGGTAGGTCCAATAGAAAAGGGAGGGGAAAGGAGTTTGTGAGATGCAAGATGGGTGAAGATAGTGTGGATATTTTTGGTTAAAAATCAGGAAGATGAAAAGGGGGAAAGTCAAACCCTAGTTGATCTAGAAAGTCTCGAACCACAAAATCATCCTTAGAATAAGAATCAATAAAATCTAGATCCATAGTGGTCAAAGCTGAGTAGGATTTGATCAACGAAGATTTCTCACAAATTGCTTCCATTGTATTATCAGTGTCCTCGAAAATTTTATGATCAATGGACCTCTTGGAAGCTTGAAATAAATCTAATGAGAAAATCTGGTTACCACAACTTATATTTATTTTCCTAGAGTGATAGTGGATATTAGCTGTTGCGGTAATCAAAAGGGGTCTTCCAAGAATGGTATTAATGAGAGCCTTAGGTACCTCTATGTCAAGGACCATAAAATTTATCGGAAATAGACAATTTGGGACCTTGATAATACTATCCTCAACAACTCCCTATGGTTGAATGGTACATCGGTCTTCTAATTGAAATTGAACCCTAGTAGGTTTTAAGTCACTGAATCGAAATTCCTCAAATAAGATCGGGGGGATGAGATTACTAGAGGTACCTAAGTCGAGAGGGGCACAAAAAAAATGGTGTCAGTTATGACAACTGAGATGAGTGATGTGCCCTGGTCCTTTTTTGTGAAAGGCAGCTTGCTTTGAAAAACTAAGCCGGCTATCTTTGAAAGGACCAACCTTTCTAGATTCTGATCATGCCCTTTTGAAGTAATTTTTTTAGAGGCATGGGGAGAATCTAGAAAGGGAATATTCCTCTCGACTTGCTCAAATAAGTCCAAAGGATTGTGGTTAGAGGGCTCTAATTTTGGATTGTTGGATTGCAGTTTTTGAGAGTGGGAAATAGGGTTTAAATCAAGTGTTTTTGGGATTTCTTTTTCTTCTTCCTTAATGAGGTTAGGGGAGTTAATCTACATTGGTTGAGAATTACTTTCATCATTTGAATGTGAAGGCCTTAATTCCATGGTGGTTTCCTCACTCCTCAAAGTCTCTGCATATGCAACTTGGTGATCACTGGGAGGAGGTGGAGGGGCTTGATGTTGATAGAAAATGGGTTGGTGCTACGATATTGGGTTAATAGGAGGCTGAACCATGTGGTTCCGATGTTGGTATCCACCCGGGTGTTGGTTCCTGTGATTAATAAAGTTTGGTGTGGGTTGGGATGGTGAGTGACCTACAAGTCTTTGAGTCGAAATATCCCCAATTTGATCATTGAGATTGTTAATAAGATGGGTTGTTTCCTTTGTTTTTCTTTGTAACTCCTACAGGGTTTTCATCATCTGGGCATTAATGTCTTCTTGAGATTGCCTAGAATGATAAGTCTGATTTGAACCATACCCTACAAATGGGTTCTGTTGTTGGTGTGGATCCGGATTGGTCCAGGAGTGAGCTAGATAATTCCCCCCATTAAAGGAATTTTTCAATTTCTCCTAGAAAGTAGGGACATTTTGGGTGGGGTGATGATTGGGATAAACATAATTCCATGTTGAACCATAGAAATCTCAGAATAATAATTATACTCAGCATAGGATTTATGCAGATTTTCTCTCTTACGGGTGTTAAAAGGGGTGAGATGTGGAATGTGTGGAACTTGGGCAGGTGTGGCAGGCCTCCCTTGGTTGGCTAGGTTTGTTAAATCCTTATGCAACTGTTGTTGCTTAACTTTTAGCTAAGCCATGATAGAGTAGAGATTAGGTGGAGGGGCATGATTAAGTAGCTCCTAGGTGGAAAAATAGGGGAAAGAAAAATTAACATGCAGGTTAAAGGACCAATTTTGATTTTCCATTTTGAAAGAAGAGGAAGAATGCAGGAAAAATCTTTTTGGGGAGGCAAAATCAGGTGGTCCCTCCAAGTGTGGATTTTTGGACCACTGCCCGTGCAAAATGGAAGAAACGGGAGGGGAGGAGAAGAGATGGAGATGAGAGAAGTGTGCACACAAGCAATAAAATTCTAGACCTAACTTAAATGTGACTCCTTAGAAATTGACCAAAGACTTGGTCTACTTAGGAAATAAGTAATCAATAGTGAATACCCGTTCTATCAACAAATCTAGCTAAGTTGCTTAAGGGGAGGTTTAGGCCCAAGCATTTCCTAGGAAAATCCCCAGGTGCTTGTACAAACCCACACCTGGTCGTTTGACACAGCCCCTCAGCCTGAACACCAGATATAGATGACAGAATTGGTATTAACTATAGAAAACTTAAGACCTATATAGCAAGCCTATGTTGATGAAATCCTTAGGGGTTAAATTGCTACCAATTTTAATTAGGTCTAAGATACTAGTGTGCACATGGAAAGTGGAGAGCGTTAATTGGGTCGTTGTCCTATTATTTCAATTTTTAGTGTGTGTGCAGGAATTGGAAAGTGGTTCCAATGAAAACAAGTTGTCACACAATTATTGTATTTCTGTCTTTTAGGATTTGATTTAACTTGGTGTATTTTTAGGGTTTTCTTTGTAAGCTTTCAAATAAGTTTGAGATTTCACAAACATGAGGAAATCAAGTTGTATTGGTGAAGATATGTTTCCTTTTGTTGTTTGTTTCTAGAAATGAAAAAAAGAAACCCTAATCGAATTGGTCCTAGGACAGAAATTTAACTACCAATAAGTTACTTTTAGGCTTTTTGTATTAAGTAGTGGTCCAAACAATTCAAACAACACCACTACTTTGAAGAGAATCAAACAAGGATTCTAGAGAATATTTTTGTAAGATTTTACGAATTTGTTTGGTAATTGTTTCGAATTTTTATTTGTACTGGTGTTAAAGTTCAGAAATGATACCCATGAGTATTTTAGACTTTTCAATATTACCACCGACCTCAGAAAATTTTGTTCATTTTATATGAAGTGTAAAATTTCACAAGGATTCCAGAAAGCTAAATATCACAAAAAATTGGATGAGTATGAAAATTTTAAAAATTTATAGACAGTAGCAAAATAGGAAGATTAGAGGGTGTGACACCATCCACGAATTTTTAAAAGTGAAATACAGAGCCAATTGATTTGAAATTTGAAACAAATGTTTCAAACTTAATTTGGAATCACTGCATGAAATTTTATGATTTTAAAAGGTCTGTGGTGTTGGGGATTGATTTGTCAAGTCTGGACAAAAATCTGGACCCGAAAAATGGAACACCAACACTAGGATAGGAGTGGTGTTTAGTGAAGCATACAAGCAAACAATGGACTTTTATGGGCACCACTGCACTTAATTAAAGTGTTTTGGGTCCTGAAAGCCAAGTTTAGTATTGTTTTGGTAGTCTTATAGCCTGAATGTGATAAGAAATGGGGAACCAACTTGAAATCGTGGGAAGAAAAGGAACTTTGAGCTTTCGCTTCTCAATTCCCGCTTTCCCACTGTAGTTCTTGCACACACTAGAGAAAAGAAAGAGAAGGGAATGAGATCCACTTCAAGCAAGAGAAAAAAAAATTTAGCAAAGCTGTGCCTCCGGGGCAACGGTGCCAAAAAGTGATCGCGTTTTTGCGCAGTTTGTTAATTTAGGATTTTCAGTCGTTGCAACGCAAAAAAATAGATTCTCTTTAAAATTTATATTCCTAGATAGGTGAGTATCTAGGGTCGTCTAAGGGGGCAAAATGTTTGCAAAATTAAAATCCCTTGCTTAAAGATGGAACTCAACCTTCTTTTTGGTGTTTTATATATAAGATTTTTTTGTTGTTTTGAAATAACGAGAACAAGGCGGGTTTGTTGATAGCAAGAAAATTCTCTATACTAATTCACTACACTACTATTATAGTGACAAGTAGAACCTCTCCCTAAGCTCACTCAAGGTACGTGGAGTCCTAGAGTAATTTGGGAGAGGGAGTGAAAAAGTTTAGATAAGAATTCTACAAGACTATGCAACAAAAAGATTAAAGAAGGCAACTTTGATTGAAAGAGAGAGTGTTTAACAAAAAACCCTACTAGATGAATGCTTCTACTGCTAGATAATTGCAACAAAGAAAATAAAACACAAATCTTCCTGAATTGTTGGTGAAGAGGGGAAGCTCCTTGCTCCAAGTTTAGTGGCTCCTAGGCTTGAAAAGGCCCCCTCCTTCGCCTTCCTTGAAAATGGTGTCCTCCAATGTGGAAGCTACCACCTCCAATGATCTCTTCTAAGGGTGGGCGTGTACCACCCTTGCTCCTCCTTGCCTGGCCGTCCTCCTTGTGGTTGAGTGCTCCTCGTCCTTGGCGTGGCACAAGTTGAAGAGAGTGGGGAGGAGAAGGCACCAAGGGGACAGGTGATGTGCCCCCTTAATCCGCAGCAATGGTGCCAAAAAGTGATCGTATTTTTGCGCGGTTTGTTATTATAGAAATTTAAGTCATTGAAATGCAAAAAAATGGATTCGCTTTTAAATTTTATATTCCTAGATAGGGGAGTATCTAGGGTCATCGAAGGAGGCCAAATGTTTGCAAAATTAAAATCCCTTGCTTAAAGATGGAACTCAACTTTCTTTTTGGTGTTTTATATATATGATCCTTTTTGGGTTTTGAAATAACGAGAACATGGTGAGTTTGTTTATAGCAAGAAAATTCTCTATACTAATCCACTAAACTACTATTATAGTGACAAGTAGAACCTTTCCCTAAGCTCACTCTAGGCACATGTAGGCCTAGAGTAATTAGGGAGAGGGTGTGAAAAAGGTTAAACAAGAATTCTACAAGACTATGCAACAAAAAGAAAAAAGAAGGCAACTTTGATTAAAAGACAGAGTGTTTAACAAAAAACCCAAGTAGATGAATGCTTCTACTACTAGATAATTGCAACAAAGAAAATAAAACACAAATCTTCCTGAATTGTTGGTGAAGAGGGGAAGCTCCTTGCTCCAAGCTTAGTGGCTCCTAGACTTGAAAAGGGCTCCTCCTTCTCCTTCCTTGAAAATGGTGTCCTCCAAGGTGGAAGCTACCACCTCCAATGATCTCCTCTAAGGGTGGATGTGTACCACCCTTGCCCCTCCATGCCTGGCCATCCTCCTAGTAGTGGAGTGCTCCTCCTCCTTGGCGTGGCACAAGTTGAAGAGAGTGGGGACAAGAAGGCACCAAGGGGGCGGGTGATGTGTCCCCTTAATCTCCTTCTCTACTCCTTCTTCTTGGCCGTAGGGTGTAGGTGGGTTTAGGTGGAAGTAAACACTAATGGAGGATGCTTTGAATGGTGGTGGATAGAGGTCTTTTTCTAGGATAGGATGAAGGGTTAAGGTGACTCTTGAAATGGACGGCTAAGATGGGAGGATGGAGGTGGTTAGGTGATCCTAGGGTTAAGGATGGTTGGTGCCACCTAAGGGGTGTAAGGGGGGTAGTTATGGGTGGCCAAGAGACACATAAAAGTGGCGCCAACCATGGAGAGGTGCCATGGGTTGGCACCAACTTCTAGGCTTCTAGAAGGGGGTTGAGGTGGATGGAGATGGCTTTGATGGGATATGTGTAGGGTGGATATGGGTGTTGAGGTTGGTGCCAAAAGGGAGGTAGTTAGGGTTGGTTTTGGCACCAACCTTAGGTGTCTTTTGGTGGTTAGTAGAGGGTTGAAAGGTGGTGAAAAGGTGGCACCAACTTTTAGTAGAGGTGGAGCTAGCATAAGTAGGCTTAGGTGGACTTGGAGTGGTAGGTTATGTAGGTGGAGTTAGGGTTAGGTTTTTGGTGCCATGGAGGTGGATGCTAGCTAAGCTATGCTAAGCTAAGCTAGCTTAGCTAGCTATAGAGTAGAGGAATATGCATGTGGAGCATAGGGTTTGAGGAGAGGAGCTGAGGAGGAGAAGCCTGGAGTTGAACTGGAGCTGGCAGCTGCTGAAGAGGGTGGCATGGAGCTACTCTAGCAAGCTTAGCTTGCTAGTTCTTTACTAGCTGCTAAGCCAAGCTAAAGTAAGCTAGCTTCTACCATAATGAGCTGAGGTGAGCTGGGTCAGGTGCTCCCGGGGTGGATCAAGCTGGTCGAGGTAGCTAATGTAGCTTAGCTCAACTAAGTTGAGCTAAGCTGTGTCCTCGAGAGCTGGACTTGAGCTTCTTGAGCTGGGATGAATTCATCTTTAGCTGGATGGAGTTGAGTGGAGCTAGATGTAGCTGGATCAGAGCTGAGGTGAACTCCAATCAACTAAACTGAGCTAGCTAGAGCTCCTTGTGGACAAGTGGGAGCTGAGATGAGCTGGACTTAACTAAGTTGAGCTGGATCTAAGTTGACCTGAGCTATGGTGAGCTAAGATGTGCTCTCTTGAACTGCCATTCAGCTGAGATGAGCTAAATGTAGCTAGGATGAGCTAACCCTAATTCAAGTGAGCGGAAATCCAGCTATGGTAAGCTAGATCAAGCTGAGTTCAAACTGGTGAGAGCTTCTCCTTCACCGGTTGCCTTCCTGAGTGCTAGGGTACTAGGGATCTCGCAATTTGTTTATCCCTAACACTCACAAAAACATATTAAAAACACAATAAAAAATGCAATTCATGCCTGGCCGAATTTATTCCTAAATGCAGCCCAAAAACCTATTTACGGAGTAAAATCCTAAGAGCTAGGTTTGTTTTAATGCATAAGAATGATGATAAGCTGACATTTATCAGGAAGGAGTGGTTCTAAGTTAAAGAAAGAGAGAGCCCATTCTAAGGGACAAAAGGGGTAGGTATCCTTGGGGGCTTGCTTTGCCGGAGCCAATGATGATGAAGTCTTTGGGAATGGGAAGTGGCGACGATGATGGGGGAAGGAGCTCCTGCTAAGTGTGGTGAGGAGTGGAAGAAGATGATGATCAAAGGAGGATGTGCAATTTGTCCATCGAAGGTCCTGAAGAGGGGGATTGAGAGGGTTACTAGAGACAGTGGAGTTTATAGCTAGAGAGGAGGGAAGAAGGGGAATTCCAGTGTAGACCTGGCTAAGGAGCACAGTAGGAGATGCTAGAGGTTAAATAGAGAAGCTCCAGACCCTTAGTTACAAGGAATCAACATGAATTCCTCTCAACAAAGGCAAGGAAATCTTTCTAAAATCACGAGTTCTCCTGAGCTTCTAGAATTGATTTCGAGACTTAGAATCAAGTCCAATGGATTAGGCAACTTCTCTAGATCAATTTGTCCAAATTTGGGGGGATTTGGTTGAGGAATCAAGGAAGAATCATTGATTAAAGTTCATTGTGCTTGGGTTCGCACCTACCATGGCGGTAAGAACCTATTTGTGAAGAAGACGAGAATTTTAGGGACCTGGACGTAAGATGTTTCGAAAGCGAGCAGCTTAAGTGTAAAGAATAGAGTTTTAAGGGATTAAATTGCAAACTAGGTCTGAACCTTGATTGGGCCCAAATTTTGGCCTTAAGCTAATTTATAGCCAAGGAATCTAATCGTGAAGTTGGATTTTAGTTTTGATAATGTTTAACTGGGCAATTTCCTCAGAAGCCCAAACTAGGGCAAAATCCCGTCTAAAGCTTTGTTCAAGGTCAAAATGGGTTCAGATGGTTAAACCAAGGGTATTAAATCCCTCAGAATATTTGTCTACGAATTTTAGGAGGTTTAAATGAATTTTATCCTGATCAGAACCTCTTTAATTCAAGCTGGTCAGAAATTAGAGTTTGGGGTGCTGTTTTGGTTCTTGAAACGTGTGAAACCCCATTTCTATCTGTGTGTACCCAGTATTAGGACTTTCATGATCAATTTTCCTTTAATTAACCCCTAGGAAACCTTATGGTTATTCTGCATTTGTGATGTCATGTTAAAATAACATATTTAACCCTTTCTAATGTTTTCTTCTTAAAATGGATCTGAGTGGAATTACGACTCTCAAGCGATCATGTAGGAGCATTTGTCACTTGATTTCCACTAATTTAAGTCAGTTATTACTAGTGATGGTGTTACCATCATACCCCCATGCTTAACTTTTGCTAGTCCCTAGTAAAACCCTGCGGAAAGAACTAAATTTCTTAACCATGCTCTTGCAGTTCAGATGGCTAACTTGTGCCACTCTCTAGAAATTAGATCAGACTGCCAATAATAGGCCTAGAGGTACTCAAGTATCAGTCAAGATCCATACCTAACCAACTCCAGCCTGGGTCCTCTACGAAGGTTTCTAGTGCCTGCAAAAACTGCCTGGAGGTTTGTTGACCCTAGCGATTAAAGCACCGGTGCGTAGAATGTATCAAGTCCAGGTTCAGTTTGCCAGTGCATTTTGTAAGAGAGTGACAAAGAAAGATATATCATTTGGAGAGTTTTTTCTCTTTTCCTTTTCATATGTCCTTAGATATAGCCTCGAATTGGCCTTGAACACGGTCTATATCGGATTCCTTGTCCCCACCATCATTCCTTAAAGGGTCGCTGGCATTCAATGCTTTTGGATAGCACTGCCCATGGTAAGGACCAAAACTCCTGGCATACGACACTTTGAGATAGTGCTGCTCATGGCATTCTATAGCTAAATTCAGGCCCTTGCAATCAACATTTTAGGATAATCTCACCTATGGCACCTAAACCGGCACAAGTTGCTTACATGCTCCTGGTAGGATATTTAGATATCCTAGGAGAAAAGCACCGAGGAGACGATATGTTGCTATGCATCTTTGAGCGGAATTTTCCACCTCTCCATGTCAGGAACTCATCCAATCAACTTGTGTTGTCAAGCAGCTCCTAAGCTAGATCTTCGAGATGACTTTTCAAAATAAAACACTTTCAGCATGATTTCTTTATTAAGCGCACTGAACCAAACATAGTGTGTGGATTTCGGGTGCTTAGGTTACCAGGTCCTGCAAACCAAATGGTAGGTAACGGGGTCGAATACTCCCTAAGCCTTAGACCTACTACATCAACCTTGCACTTTCCTCAACCTTTTGAGGGCTAATCTGGATCTTGATGAATACGTTAGTATTTAAGGCCTAGAATAAATACTCATTCTAGGGCTCATTCCAATCTCCTTATCTCTAGCATTTCAGCACGTAATCTTCGTTTGATTTATTGTAGAGCTTAAGTAAATCCCATAATCAATTGCTGTGACTGTCATTCTTTTCAATTTCTGCTCCTTTTGATGTTTTGTATCTCTTCCTCTTTTCCTCCTCAAGAAAGATTTTCAATCAATTTTCAAAATCTTCCTCCCCTCTCTCCAATATTATGTTTTTGTGAGAACCCCTAAGAGAATTGATTTTCAATTTATTTACACTTTAACACCCCCCAAGCCTAAGTTTTGCAATGTCCTTGGTCGGGCATGTTTCACGTGCTAGAAATTGGGGTTGCAAGTAACCTGTCGTTGTAATTGTAAAACAAGTCGATCAGATAAAATTTATATTGAAACTCCAAGGGAGTCCCAGGTTGAACACAAGGAGGTGACATTTACTTTAGTTGAAAATCGCGCTTCGATTTATTTCTTTTTGATATTTTAAAGTTTTGTTATTTTTTTGTGCTTTGAAATAAAAGACAAACAAACACAAGATACAGATGGAATCAAATGTGATGTATTACATTAATGTCTATTACAATAATCTACGAAAGCATAAAAAGAGAGGGAGGTGAGAGGAAATCTCTTGAATTGGATCTTCAGCGAGACGATGGTGCTTGGCGAAAGCTCGGACAAAGGAAGTGAGGAGCGAGACGATAGAGGTGAGATGTAGGAGGACGTCGGGTTGAGGAAAGCTTTGGTGTGGCTCCAAAATGGAGGTGAGAAGACAGAGATGATTTGCTATCGGAATGGAGGTGGGAGGACAGCTCCAGGGCGACCTATGAATGGGGATGGGAAGTTGGAGGAATATTTGGTGGGGCAGCGATTTTGTACACTAATAAGCACCTTGGGAGCTTAAGAACAAGCTATAATGGAGAGTTGGTAGGCTTGCTAGAGCTTGGGAGTAGGTAGGAGTAGAGTAGGCAGAGATGGATTGAAAGGGAGGGGGTGTAGGTCCTTTTATAGTGGAGGAGAAGAGGCAAAAATAGGTATGGGATCATTAGTGACATCCCGGCCATCGCTGTAAGCATTGCTGTAGGTAGCTCATGCTCGCTCATGCCAACTCACTCCCATAGCTGGCTTTGCCGGTGCACAAACAATTAGCAACAACTGTAAGCCTCGATGCAAGTCCAACTCATGTGTCGCAAGCGCATGCTGTCCTCGCCTCTCTTTGCTATGCTCGCGCGCATGCTCACACGCTGGCGTTGTGCTGTGTGCATGCACATGTGCACACTCTCACTGCTGCGCGTGCGGTGGCGCATGCGTGCACTGAGCAGCCTGGGCTACGCCAAGTGGCACAATCTAGGCCGTCCAACTTCTTTTCGTTGTAGGGGCTACAATAGTGGTTGGATTGAGTAGATTTTCGTATTGTTAGGCTACGATCGTCAACTCGAATCCATCCGCGTGGTCGGATTTGTCATTTGAAGCTCTGAATTATGTCATCTGGTCCCTTGGCCATTGATCTTTCTCAGACTGCATATGGTGCTATGGGACTCCGATCGAGGCGATTTCGAAGGGATTGGACTCCGATCGTTGTCTTAATGAGATCCATATGATCGGATCATCAATCCGAGGCTCCAAAATAAATATCCTTCTCTCCTGACCACAAAAAGGACACAATTAACCTAGATTATATACAACTACTCTAAATGCAGAATGATGCATGCTATGCAATATTTATAACATGAAATGTAAATCTAAGCCTAGGAACATGCATGAATAGGCATCTTACCCTCAATAAATGTGTTTACATCATACCCCCATGCCTATCTTTTTCTAGTCCCTAGTAAAATTAAAATATATGCTATGTATAAAAGCAGAATTACGATTAGATCGCTTAGGCCTAAGTAGTTTATTAAAAATAGAAAATTTCAACTAAGGTTTTAAACTACGAAAACTCAACAGTACCCGGGTGTTTGCCAAATTGCAAACTGCGTAAGTCCTCGCCTTATTTGAAAAGGGAACATACAATTTTTTTTTTCTTCTTTTCTAATTTTTTTTGTACTTTTGGAGCTTGAGAGTTTCGAGATAACTTTTTACAGCTACTCGACCCGCCCAAGACATGAAAAGGGCTCTAAGTGCTAAGCATCTTTTGAAAATAGTGAAAGACTTATTAGACGGCCATTGAAATAGACTTTGGGTTTCTAAGACCCTAGGTGACCTTGCCTAGGGTTTTCTCTTTTCGATCGGTAGCTTTCTCCCTAGTTCTTTTATTTATGGGGTCAACACAAGGGTGAACCCAATGTATATCTCCCCGGTTTATTCTACTTCTCCGCTTCTTCCTTAAGTGTTTTGGGAATTATTGTGCATTTTTTTGTGAGCTAGGTTTTGGACAACCGGCTGATGAGCTGTTATCACCGACAACTTTCCAGCCATACTCGTGTGGTGAAGTGTAGTTTTATTTGTTTTTATTTTATCCTTTTTTTATTTTTTTCTATATTTTCTTTTCTTTTCTTTTCTTTTTAAGCAGGTGGCTTTTCTAATCTAAGATTTACCTAAATGTAGTATAATGAAAATGGTCTTGTGACTAACCTCTGGACAACCGGCCGATGAGCTGCTACCACCGACAACTTACCAGCTATACCATCCTAGATAGTTCATTAGCTACCCAATTTCCGAAGATACCATTGAAAAGTGAGTCAATGCAAAAATTGTGTGTAGATGCTTACACTTAAAGTCCCCCTAAATCAGAGGGCGGGTTGATAAGTCGAATACTTGTCATCCCAATTTATTAGCCAAATGAAAATTAAATTTGAATTGGTGAGGACTCGAGACTAAGTCCATATTCGAGTGGACACCCGGGCCAATTAAGCCCGAAGACCTGAAGAGTCTAAGTGTTTAGGTTCTCTCATATCATTTTCTAAAGTTGATAACTTCCAAATGCCTATGTTCTCTTTTCCTAATTTCTTTCTTTCTATATCTTTTTCAAATTTTCATTATTTTTTTTAATGAAACTAAAAGAAATTCTACAAGGTTAACAAAATGATTTCAGGATTAAGCATCCACCCGCCCATGCCTAAATGATGCAATGTCCTCATTGTAAAAATAAAGACATGAAAAGGGCGAAGTAAACAGAATATCAACTGAGTGTCGTGAAAATCCAGTTAGGTTCGCAGAGAGAAGAGTGTATACACACGCGCTCAATTTAATGCCTTCAGCTAGGCATAACATACATACAAAGAAGAAATTGAGAATTCACAAGTGCGGGTCAGAATCAAATAAAAATGTTGATTCTCAAACCCGCCAACAGAATACGTCCACAGATGTGGACCAAGCTATGATGCAGGCCCATGCCCCAGGGTTGAGTGGTTCTTAGATTTTGGATGAAAATCACGCAGAACCGAAGGTTGCTGTGTTTGCGGGATAAGGCCTGCGATTTAGTGGTGCGCAACCCAAGACCAAAATGGCAGACAGTAGGTAGATCTGGTTCACTAGTTTCAGATGTCCACATAACATTCAGCTCAAAAAAATAATGAGTTATTTCAAGCTTAGGTTGCACGTGAAAGATATTGTAAGGGTCCTGGTAGAAAGTAGGTGGTTTCTAGTCCATAGGTACCCTTAGATCTAAAATCAAAGTTCCCTAGAATTAGCCTCCCAAATTTTTACTTCAACAATTCTATCCTCCAACATCAAGAACTCAAGCTCTGGGACCTCTAGCATATCATTCACCCCATATGATTCTCCCAAGTCCAGAAATTATGGCTGAATCAAGATTGACTTGGGCACAATGATCTCAGAAGTCAGCTCTTCAGGGTGCAGATGAGGAATGGGGTTACTGATTGAATCATCAAGTAAATGAAGATTCAAATCCTCCAAGTTAGCCCCAACCGAATCAAAATCTTCAATGACTGGGCTATCAAATGGTTTGTCATGCTCCTTGAGCCCATTTGTCTCACAAAACTCATCTTCCTTAAGCTCAAGTGAGACTTCACTAAGAGATTCCTCACCCTCAGAATCAAAGAATCCATGATCCTCATTTATGTCTCAAAATCATGTCATTTCATGGTCCGAGGAGACATATTTTTCATCATTTCCTGGCTCTAGGATCTCGGGTGAGAAACTCGATTCATCCTCAATGGGTTGCTCTAGCCCAACTTGGTCATCTCCAATCTGAGAATATGTATCCCCCCCTACAGGCGCCTGAGCGGGTTTAGACATTGGCTCTCCTGAAGGGGGTTCATCTTGAGAATCATCCAAAGATTTGACTAAGGCAACCACAAATTTCATTCTCAATCTTGACAACTTCGCAAGAAGAAACTCACCTAAGTCCTTATCCCTAACATTTTGGAGCATATCCAATAAAGAGCTATTCAGCCCGTCAATCATTTTTAGCATACGCTCCAATGCTTCAGTGCGTGGTTTTGGCTGAGCTTCTAACGATTGTATACTTTTCCTCAAATTAGCCAACACCCTATCCTGGATTTGGTCCACCTGAATCGACTGGTTCGATTTAGGTTTAGGCAGGTTTGGGTTAAATCTAGGGGACTCAAAATGTCGAGGTTCTCGGGTCCCTCCATGAAAGTAGGTAATTCTAGGTTGTTTAAAGGATGGTGGCAACCTATATTCAGTGGAATAGTAAGGAGGGTACGTGTTATAATCAATATATTCTTCTTGATTGTAGATCGGGTTGGTTTGGTGATCAAAGGATGAAGATCTATAGTCATTGTAGCTTTGGGAAGGATAATAATCATAGTATTGTTGTCCAGGGTTAGGCCCTAGAGATTGAGGTCTGGATTCGTATCCCCAATCAAAATCATCCTGGCTAGTGGATGGGTAATTACAAGTCAAGTCGAAAGAGTAATCATCTTGGGGATAAGTGGTGGTAGGAGGGTAGGATGTGAAATGTGTGTAGGATGTGAAGGGTACAGGGTAGAAAAGGAGGGAAAATGGAGAAGAGAAAAGGTGCTTTCAATACAATTAACCAAACCTGTCCTTATGTCGGTAGCTTAAAGACCTACAGACTCCCAAGACCCATCTTGAGTTATAAACAATTTGTTCTACTTTTATCCAATCAATCCAACCAGTTAGGAGGGACTGGGGAGAAGGTTCTTCCTTTGGCTTACGCCTTCGATTCCTAGTGTACCCCCCAGCCGCGATCGTTTGACGCTGCTCTCCTAGCTAGACATCAGATGGACCACCAAAAGTAGATTAATTGGAAAAAAATCTCAATATGAGCCCTGAAAAGTGAATCAATCCTTAAGGCCAACGTCTACTCAATTTTAGTTAGGCTTGGGATGATCGTGCTCTTGGAATGTGATTGGCCCTTTAGATGGGTTGTGCCCTTAATGATCAGTAGAAATGTGTGTGCGTGCACAACTAGGGTTCTCAAACAAGGTTATTTGATGATGTGTCTTTTAGGATTTAACCTTGTTTAGTAGCTTTTAGGGTTTAATTCCTAGGTTGGTTCAATCAAGGTTTAGTAGAACACTCTAAGTTTTGAAAACACAGGTGATGATATGTTCCTTTGAAAATAAAAAATAATGTGGAGTGCCTGGTTCAACCCTAAGAATCAACCCTAAGTGGAAAGCTATTAATGAATTACTTTTAATTTGAGTGGTGCGGCCCAAACAAATCAATCAATTAGCCTATTCACACAACAGGTTAAGGCGCACAATATCTTAGCCTAATCTGATTTCTACTCACTTATGTGTTTTGAGTTGAAGTGTACTGGGTCCACAGGTTAGATCCTAGTTAAGTGGTAGAATCAAAGTGGAGTGGTGCACCTTAAGTTGAGAGTTGTGGGTGTTAAGGTGTGTCGCTTTCAGAAAATCCCACAATCAAATAACACTTTTATTATTATTATTATTATTTTATTTATGTCGATGGTGACGTGAGTGGAGGTGGCAAACAAACAACCAAATCTATCCTAGGGTTCATAAAATGCACCTAACTTGATTTGGGTTTGAGTTATTAGGTTATAGAATGAATACTAAGGTGGGGGTTGTGTGGGGGGCACTTACAAAACACTCTACCCGCACTTTACTCCAGTCTACCGCACTTGGATTTCCATGCTAGGGTACCTGCAAGATACTTGATCAAAGACAAGTAGGGTTAGTGCTATGTAAATGCAAAGAAATGCAATAAACAATAAAGTCAATTCTGTTGCCCCCCCGGCAACGGTGCCAAAATGGTCGGACGTGTTTCACATGTTAGAAATCAGAGTTACAGGTAACCCATCGTCGTAGTTGCAAAACACGTCGATCAGATAAAATTTATACCAAAACTTCAAGGGAGTCCCGGGTCAAATAAAGGGTGATGATGTTTACTTTGGTTGAAAACCGCACTTTGATTTGTTTCTTTTTGGTATTTTAGGGTTCTGTTATTTTTTTGTGTTTTTGAAATAAAAGACAAACAAGCACAAGATAGAGATGGAATCAAATGTGATGTATTGCATTAATGTCTATTACAATAATCTACGAAAGCATAAAATAAGAGGCGAGAGGAAATCTCTCGAATCGACTGTTCGGTGAGACGACGGTGCCTAGAGGAAGCTCGGACGAAGGAGGTGAGGAGCGGGATGATGGAGGTGAGATGTAGGAGGACATCGGGTTGAGGAAAGCTTTGGTGTTGCTCCAGAATGGAGGTAAGAAGACGGAGATGATTTGCTACCGGAATAGAGGTGGGAGGATGGCTCCAAGGCAACCTATGAATGGGGATGGGAAGTTGGATGAATATTGGTGGGACAGAGGTTTGTTACACTAATAGGCGCCTTAGGAGCTTGAAAAGAAGCTCTAATGGAGCGTTGGTAGGCATGTTAGAGCTTGGGAGTAGCTGGGAGTAGATTAGGTAGAGATGGCTTGGAAAGGAGGGGGTGTAGGTCCGTTTCTAATGGAGAAGAGGCAAAAATAGGTGTTGCACCATTAGTGACATCTAGGCTGTCGCTAGAAGCGTCGCTGTAGGCAGCTCATGCCCGCTCATGGCCACTTATGCCCACAGCTGGCTTTGTTGGTGCATGAAGAATTAGCGATGCCTGTAAGCGTCGCTGTAGGTCCAGCTCATGTGTCGTTGTAGGCTAGCTCAACCATCGTTGGCATGCGTTGTCCCCGCCTCTCTTTGCCACACGCGCGTGCATGCTCACGCCCTGGCGCTGCGCTGTGCGAATGTGCTCCTGTGCATGCGTGTGCACCCGTGCTACTGTGTGCGTGCGGTGGCGCATGGGTGCACTGGACGGCCTGGGCTATGCCACATGGCGTAATCTAGGCCGTCCAACATCTTTTTGTTGTAGGGGCTACTACAGAGGTCGGATTGAGCCAATTTTCACGCTGTTAGGTTGTGATCGTTGACCTGAATCCATCCGTGTGGTCGGATTTGTCATTTGAAGCTCCAAATTATGTCACCTAGTCCCTTGGCTATTGATCTTCCTCATACTGCATATGCTGCTACGGGATTCCGATTGAAGGGATTTCAGAGGCGTTGGACTCTGATCGTCGTCTTAATCAGCCCTGTACGATCAGATCATCAACCCGAGACTCTGAAATAAATATCCTTCTCTCCTGACCACAAAAAGGATGCAATTAGCCTAAATTATATACAACTACTCTAAATGCAGACTGATGCATGCTATGCAATATTTATAACATGAAATGCAAATCTAAGCTTACGAACAAGCATAGATAGGCATTTTACCCTCAATAAATGTGTTTACATCAGTCCTCATTGTAGACTAGGTGGGTATGAATTCAGCTTGTTTCAAAGTTTAGAATAGGGTCAAAGGGTAGGTGAATGGGTTGGGATTACTATTGCGGATGATTTCAAGCTTTGATATGAGTACAAAAGGTGGAGTCAACTATTCTAAAGTTGAACCCTCAAATGCAATAAGAGTGTAGCTCGAAAGATTGTCAGAAGGGTCTCGGGTTTATGAAATGATAGGTTACCTCACATTAAGTGCCGAATTCAATGCTTTCAATCAAGCAAAAGGTGGTTGAGGAGAAGGGGTGGTCAAATTAGAGGAATTCTGTAGAACAAGAACCTTGACAAGTGGCTTGTTTTGTCCAACCAGGTGCTTGTTTAGATAATAGGCTGATGATGCAGACCAAACCCAATCATTCTAGTGGGTTGATGGATGTGAATCAATAGGTATGGAGCCCACTAGATACTATGAGGCTTGAAAAGATGTGGACATGAGAATCTAGGGTTTGGCTGAATTGATACATCTTGATCAGAGTAGTGGTCCTCAAAAGATATTGGATCTATGGAAACTATTGGAACACTATGGGTGAGATCAGAGAAGGATGAATTGTGATTATTAGTTTGATCAATGTTTGATTCTCAAAGAAAAGATGAAGGTGAATCATATATGACTAGATCAGAGAGAGGTGAGTCAGAGTAGAATTTGATTCAAGTGGCAGGTCAAGGTTGGGATTGGATTTTGGAAGTCTCTGTATGTGTTGTGGCTGCTTCGAGGTTCAAATCATCGGCCTCAGCATCAGAATCAATGAACAGGTCTTGGATGCTGAGGTTGTAAATTGGCTCAAAATTATCTGGAAACAACAGATCTTCGAGATCAAAGTATGATTCAAAATCATCAAAGAATCTGTGAAAATCAGTTTCTGAACTTGCTTCTAGATTGAGATTTCCACCATGGAATGAATTATGATGCATAGAATCAACAACTTGACTTGGATCAAACCTAATCTCATATTTCAAGCTCACGGAGGTATCCTTATTAGGCATAGGCTTGGATTCTAGGCTCCTATGGTAAATCCAAGCAATTCCCAACTCTTCCAACTCCTTTATATCTATATCATAAATTGGTATGAGTTTTCAAAAATTAATTTGATCCTCGGAGAAGTTTGGAGAGGTGTAATCATCAAATATAGGCCCAGAATCAAAGTTTAGTTCTAAAATTTGGTTCTCATCACTTTGAACCCCATGATCATCCCAAATAAGCTCAAATCAAGATTCTAGGTCAAGGTTAGCAATCGGGTCATTAGAATCTGGACATGATTCTAATGGGATTTCAAAATCATTCTCAAGGATTACCTTAATAAGATAAGGTTCAAGAATTACATCCTTGAGAGGTTTTAATTCAAGATTACTATAGGTGCTTGGGAAATCAAGGCATGATGGACTAGCCTCATGGCTCTCAAAGGCTAGTTTAGAATCAGGAACACTTGCAACTAGATCCACCCAACCAACATCAAGATCAGGTATGTTATTCTACATAAAATTTGAATCGAATACCATTTGGGTTGATGGTCCAGACCAACCTCTATTTTCGAACCTGAATTCTGGGAAATCATATTGGTCTTCAACATTACTCTAAGATGTTTCATCAATTTCTGAGTGCATTATGGGAATTTTTCATTGATGGTCTATTTCTATAGATTTATCAAATTCTCCCGCTTCTCAAGGTCATCTTGGTGAATTTCCGAAAGTAATGGATTTGTTAAACATTGGAGATACTCAAAATTATGCAATCTCTCTAATTCAATGTATCCTGTCATGAGAATATCCTGGGTTGAACCATTTATCCTTTGTGTCAACATTAGCTGGTCACGGTTCGTAATGTGGGTTGTTGTTTTTGACACAATAAGTTGAATATTCCTAGATGGATCTGAGGTTTTGTAATACTCATCATGATGTCTAAGAGCATCCTCGTTCATTTTCTCTTTCATGCTCATTACGAATTTAGGTTTCCTAAGTAGTCTTCCTTTGCTGTCAGGCTGCATTTTCAAATTAGGTGGTGGATCAGGGTGTAGAATTAAATTCAGGTTCAGATCGAATTGATTAGATCAGATTAGATTTTCCTAAAAGAAGATGAACTCTAGTGGAGGCCTCTAGGCCAAACCTAAGACCTTTCCTGTGTATGTGCTCTAGAAAATAGATGAGGGACTGGATATTTATTGCACCCAAGCAAGGTACCCAAAGATTTTTGCTTGACTGAGGCTATTTCAAGGTAGATGATACCTCTGAATCAAAAATCAACACACCCAAGAATTACTTGAGTTGCTAGGAAAGGAGAGCCCCATAAAGACCCCTACACGGTAGAGCATCCCCATGGGTTACAGGTTTCCCCCACCTGACCTTCCTTGTCACTACGTATCCAAGTAGACTAGAATATACGAATTGAGACCTTAAGTCTAACGATTTTAACACTAATTTGTGCTTTGAATTTCACTTGATTAGAAGTTGATTCAATTTGTGTCCTAATTTGGAGGTTGATTGACCCACAGAGTGAACCAACTTTATCTTACCTACCCTATAGATTGAGGAAGAAATCTTGGTCAAGACCTAAAATGACCCTGAATTGACTCTCAAGTTATTAGGTCAAAAATTTTAGGGTTCAAGTGAAGTTAGAACCTGATTCTTAGGGTTCACTTGAATAGATCTTTTCAAGCAAGGACTTGGGTAGCATACCAATGTGGGAGGGTCGATATTCTTTATTGCATGCAAGTGTGTACTGACACTTTAGAACCCTAAATTGGAAACCCTAATTGGCTCTATTTCAAGTCTAATTTGATCTCAAATGTAACACCTTGGACTCAAACATGAAAGTGAGTAGTCCAAGATGTCAAGAATTTAATCATAAATGCTTAGTAGGTATAGGAAATCAAGATGAGGATCTCTAATCAAATCATCTCACTAGCTATCAAATTAAGTTTGCAAATTAGGAGTCTTTGCCTTTAACTAATGATTACTATAAAAATAAAGCAAGTGAATCCTAATTCATTTGTTTCCTTTTTCTCTTCCAAAAATTAGGAGGTTGATTAGGGAAGAAGAGAAATTTTTCCTACCCTTGGAGTGGTTGATTGCTTGGAAGATCTTCTAGTGATGTACCTTGCAAAATCATAGCAAAACAAATAGGGCAAATTAGTAATAGGCTTAATTAAGAAAGATAAGATCAATGATGAATTTCTCATTGCTCCCTGGCAATGGCGTCAAAATGTTTGAGCATGAAAGTCATCTTTAGAGAAATACACATCGTACTATAGGATGAAAATCGCACAAACATTTAAATTTATAAAACTTGAAATCGATATGAGTTCGAGGTCACTTGCACGGAGCGAATATGGAATTCATGCACTAATCGCAATTTAAATCAATGAGCACAATCAATAAAGAAAGATATTCAATGAATATTATACACAGAAATATATGCAATAACTACCCAATTTGTATCTCAGAAATAGAGGGGCAGAAAGAATAGAAAGAATTATAAAATGTGGTGATTTAGATCACCAATTAATCCCTTTAATTTAAGATCAACCCAAGTATTCAATTTGACCAAATAGTTCAACAGTATCTCGAACAAAGTACTCAGGATTGTCAGTTGAGAACTCAAAATACTCAGGATTAGATGGCACAAGTAAGGCTCAGATGCCTCAAGTCAACACCTCAGAGAACTAAGGCAAATCAATATAGAAAAGACATAAGGGTCTCGCAGGCTAAACGCTGGGAGAGAGGGAGGGCATGAATCCCAAGGTTAATACTGCAAAACACTCCCCTCTCCTCCTCTAAATTTCCCTTCTAAGAACCAAGCAAGAATCGGTTAATCGGGTAATCGGATCTCAGCACAAACCTGTAGGATTGATCGTAGGTTGGGGCACGTGAGCGATCATGTGTGAGCATGTGTGCATATGGGCGTGTATGCAAACACACCTGATAAACACCAGTTTATCATCATTTTTATGCTTTAAAACTAACCTAGCTCTTAGGATTTTACTCCGCAAACGGGTTTTTGGGCTGCATTTAGGCATAAATTAGGATAGGCATGCATTGCATTTTTTATTGTTGTTTTAATGTGTTTTTGTGAGTGTTAGGGATGTACAGATTCACAGATCCCTAAAACCCAAGCACTCAAGAAGGCAATTGGTGAAGGAGAAGCCCAGACTAGTTGGAACCCAGCTTGATCCAGCTCACCATAGCTGGAACCTAGCTTATTTGAACTAGGGTTAGCTCATCCCAGCTCCATTCAGCTAATCTCAGCTGGATGGCAGCTCAAGAGAGTTCATCTTAGCTCACCCTAGCTCAAGTCAGCTCGGATCCAGCTCAACTTAGCTGAGTCTAGCTCATCTCAGCTCCCACTAGTTCACAGGGAGCTCTAGCTAGCTCAGCTGAGTTGACAGGAGTTCACCCCAGCTCAGATCCAGCTACATTCAGCTCCACTCAACTCCAGCCAGCTGAAGAAGAATTCATCTCAGCTCAGGAAGCTCAAGTCCAGCTCCCGGGGACTCAGCTTAGCTCAACTCAGTTGAGCTAAGCTACCTTAGCTGCCTCAACCAGCTTGATTCTCCCCGGGAGCACCAGACCTAGCTCACCTCAGCTCATTTTGGTAGAAGCTAGCTCACTTTAGCTTGGCTTAGCAACTAGCAAAGAACTAGCAAGCTAAGCCAGCTAGAGTAGCCCCATGCCAGCCTCTTCAGCAGCAGCCAGCTCCAGCTCCAGCTCCAGACTTCTTCTCCTCAGCTCCTTCCTCCAAACCCTAGCTCCAACATCTTCTCCTCTACTCCTCCATTAGCTAAGCTAGCTTAGCTTAGCTTAGCTTAGCTATGCTCCAACTTCCTTGGCTTGTACCACCCCAAAAAACCCACCTACCAACTCCACCCAACTAGCTCCACCTAAGCTCCACATAAGCTAACCTACTTGGCACCAACCTAACCTACCGACCACCTCCAAAAGACACCTAAAAGTGGCACCAAAAACTACCCAAAACCACCCCTTAGTGGCGCCACTTTTCCCTCCAAAATCCCCCCTCATCTCCACCACACAATCCCCCTTGAATCCATCTCCACCATCCACCTAACTCCCCTTCTAGAAGACCCCATGTTGGCGCCAACATGGGGGTGTCTCTCCACCACCAAAAGACACCAACACCACCATAACCACCCCTTTAACACCCCTTGGGTTGGCGCCAACTCACCCTAGCCATAGGATCACCAACCACCCTCATCCTTCCATCCTAACCCTCCATTTCAAGGGGCACCTTAATCCCCCATCCTATTCTATAAAAAGCCACCACCTACCACCATTTTGGATCATCCTCCCTTAGTATATTTTCTACCTAAACCACCTATACCTACGGCCAAGAAGAAGGAGTAGAGAAGGAGATTAAAGGGGCACATCACCAGCCCTTTTGGTGCCTTCTTCTCCCCACTCTCTTCAACTTGGGCCACGCCAAGGAGGAGGACTCTACCACTTCAAGGAGGATGGCCAGGCAAAGGAGAAAAGCTTAGGGTGGACGTCCACCCTTGGAGAGAAACTTAGGGCACGCCCCCTTAGGGCTTGCCTTGGAGGTCATCACTTTGGCGGAGTACTGCAAGGAAGGAGTTGAAGGATTCTTTTCAAGCTTGGAAGCCACCAACCTTGGAGCAAGAAGCCCTCTTCTTCACCATCTATTTAGAGGATTTGTGTTTTCTTTTAATTCAATTATCTAGTAGTAGAAGCATTCCTCTACTAGGCATTTTTGTTAAACACTTTATCAATTATCTAGTTGCCTTCTTCGTATATCTTGTTTGCATTTCTATTTGCTTATTTTCAGCATTCTTCACTTCCTCTCCCTAATTATTCTAGGTTTCCACTTGCCTAGAGTGAGCTTAGGGAGAGGCTCTACTTGCCACTTTAGAGTAGTTTACTTAATTGGAAGTGTAAACACTTTTCCCGCCATCAGTTCGCATGTTGCCTTAGTTTAAAAATAAAAAAAAATGATATATTGAAAAATACCAAAAAGAAAGTTGAGATTTATATTCCTAGCAAGAGAATCACTATTGCAAACTTTTGGCCTCCTTGGACGACCCTAGATACTCCCCTATCTAGGAATATAAATTTAAGAGCGAAAGCGGATTTACGCGTTACAACGACGTATTTTAACAAACCGCGTATTTTCGCTGTCACTTTTTGGCGCCGTTGCCGGGGAGGCACGGCTTTGCATTAACTCATTTTCTCTTGCTTGAAGTGGATCTCATCCCCTTCTCTTTCTTTCTTTTGTGTGTGCAGGAACTACAGCGGGAAAGCGGGAATCTGGAAGCGAGAGCTTAAAGATCCTTTTCTTCCCGCGAAAATTCAGGTTGGTTCCTCTTTCTAGTCACATAATTAATTAAAACTACCAAAAATATATTAAACTTGGCTTTCAGGACCCTAAACACTTAAATTAAGTGGAGTGGTGCATTTTAAAATCATTCTTTGCTTGTATGCTTCTTTAGCACCATTCCATTGCAAGTATTGGTGTTCTATTTTTCGGGTCTAGATTTCTGTCCAGACTTTAAAAATCGATTCCTAACACCACAGGCCTCCTAAAATCATAATATTTCATAAAGTGATTTCCAATTAAGTTTGGAACATCTGTTCCAAATTTCAGATCAATTGGATTTGTATTTAATTTTTAAAAATTCGTGGATTACAGAGGGGTCACACCCTCTAATCTTCCTGTTTTGCTACTGTCCGCGAATTTTCAGAATTTTTATGCTCATCCAATTTTTGTGCAATTTATCTTGTTGGAATCCCTGTGAAATTTTACATATCATATAAAATCATAAAAATTTTCTGAGGTCGGTGGTAATACTGAAAAGTCTATAATACCCATGGGTATTATTTCTGAACTTTGACACCAGTACAATTAAAAATTCAAAACTATTATCAAACAAATTCCTAAAATCTTACAAAAATCTTTTCTGGAATCCTTGTTTGATTTTCTTCAAAGTAGTGGTGTTGTTTGACTTGTTTGGACCACTACTTAATTCTGAAAGCTAAAAAATAATTCATTGGTAGTTAAATTTCTGTCTTAGGGATAATTGGCTTAGGGTTTCTTCTTTCTCTTTAGAGAATCAATTAAAAGGAAATATACAATCACACATACAACTGGTATTTCCTTTGATTGTGAACTTTCAAACTTGCTTGAAAACTTAAAGAGAAAAACCCTAAAATTCATTTAATTAAATCACATCCTAAAAGACAAAAATACAAAAAATTGTGTGACAACTTGATTTTCATTGGAGCCACTCTCCAATTCCTGCACACACACAAAAAAATCAAATAACAGGGCAACAACCCAATAAACGCCCTCCACATTCCGTGTGCACTATAGAATCCTAGACCTAATTAAAATTTGTAGCAACTTGACCCCTAAGGCTTTATCAACTTAGGCTTACTATTTAGGTCTTAAGTTTTCTTTAGTTAGTACCAATTCTGTCATCTATATCTGGTGTTCAGGCTGAGGGGCCGTGTCAAACGACCAGGCGCGGGTTTGTACAAGCACCTGGGGTTTTCCCTGGGAAACGTTTGGGCCCAAACCTCCCCTTAAGCAACTTGGCTAGATTTGTTGATAGAACGGGTATTCACTATTGACTACTTATTTCCTATATAGACCAAGTCTTAGGTTATTATTAGGGAGTCACAATTAAATTAGGTCTAGTTTTTGTTTGTTTGAATTGCACACTTTCTCTCATCTCTTTCTCTTCTCCTCCCCTCCCCGTTCTTCCATTTTATGCACGGGCGACGGTCTCAAAATCTGCACTTGGAAGGACCATTTGATTTCGCCCCCCACGTAAAAAGATCACTTTTTCTGTCTTCTCCTGAAAAAATGGAAACACAACAAAATAGGTCCACTGACCCTTCCACGTCTACCTCTAACCCCACCTCTAACCCTAATTCTAACCCTTCCACCCAAAACCCAACCACCAGTAACTTCCCACACTTGGAGCTCCCCAATCTTGAGTTGCCCCACACACAACATCAAGACCCCCTACCTGATCTTTTAAAATTGATGGCCGATCAGATTAATAAATTAAATTCCAATCAACAAACATTGACTAGGAACATCCAAAACCTAGCCAATCCAAGGCCAAACCCACCACCCCGTCAGCAGCCTGTTGTTCCTCTAAAAGATTTCTATGATCCGTCTTATTATGAGGAACGACCAGGGGTGGTCATACCGGAGGGGGACTTTGAGATCAAGCCAGCCATCCTGAACCTGATTAAACACTTTCATGGCCTTCCTAGGGAAGACCCTTTCAGCCACCTTGAAGAACTAACTCTTCTTGCACAGACAACCCGTTCCCGAAATGTGCAAGAAGACATATGGCTGATGCGGCTTTTTCCATTATCTCTTAAAGATAAGGCCGCTTATTGGTTCAGGACCATTGGCCGACCCATTACAACATGGCCTCAACTCAAGAGTGCCTTCCTCAAGAAATTCTTTCCCATAGGTCGTACCAATTCCTTACGAAGATCTATTACGACCTTTCACCAAAAATCTGGCGAAACTTTCCATGATTCTTGGGAAAGATTTCAGGACCTTTTAAGAAGTTGCCCACACCACGAGATTCCTTTGTGGCAGCTCGTGCAAATCTTCTATCATGGATTAGAAGATCAAATCCGACAATTTGTCGACGCCTCGTGTGGCGGCAACTTCTTAAATAAAGATGCTGAAAGTGCTTATGATCTATTTGAAGAAATGAGTGAAAACTCATTTAACCAAGCTTCCATGAACACATTTTGCAGAACCCAAAACCCGCAGTTTGGTGTTCATGAAATAGGCGCTCAATCTATCCCACTAGCCCAAGACGATCTTCAAATGATCGCTCAGAAACTCGACCAGATGCATATTAATCAAAAGAAAATTGAGGAAAGACTCGCCACATCAATTCAAGCTCCACGACCACATCTAACCCAACCTAACTTTCCACGAAGAGAAAATTTGCACAATCTCAACACCACTCCTGCTGATTATTCTGAGGTTGCCCATGATTCACTAGGGAATTTCAATTATCCAGATCTTAACCCCACCCAAAATATTTCTGCCATCCAGGAGCCCTTTAAAAATTCTTCCAATTGGAAAAATTACCCGAACTACTCCTGGAATAATCAAGTTTCCTCCCAACCATATCATTTTAATGGGTATGGGTCGAATCCAAATTTCCATCCTGGGCCATCCCAACAAGATATCAATGCCCAGATGCTACGGACCCTGCAGGATATGCAAACAAAAATGACGGAAGTAACCCGCAACATCACAAATCTGAAAAATCAGATTGGGGTTACTCCCACGCAAAGACCTGTAGGACATCTTCCGTCCCAACCCATACCCAATCCCAATCACCAAGGGAACAATTATATGGGCAGAAATCCACATTATCGAAATCAACCTCCTCCTAATCCACCTCAGCAGCCGCCCAGGTTCCTGCAATCACAGGCCCCCCCACCTCCTCCAAATAATAATCCGACTGCACATGCAGTTACCTTGAGGAGTGGGAAAACCACCACTGACCCCGAGCCTTCGCACGAACCTGGTAAGATACATGTGCAAGTTGACTCCCCACCTCCCCATCAGGAAGAAAAAGAACAACAAAAATCTCAAGACAAGATTCCTATCCCTTTCCCACAAGCTCTCTACCCTACCACCAACAAAAGAAAGAAATCTGAGCCCACTACAGAAGAACTCATGGAGCTATTTGGGCAAGTTCATATCAATATCCCTCTCCTAGATGCCATTAAATATATACCTGCCTATGCTAAATTTTTAAAGGAGATTTGTACTCCTAAAAGGTAGGCCAAAAATCTAGGACAGGTGCATCTTTCGGAGACAGTAAGCTCTGTCATACAGAGTAAGCTGCCTCCTAAGATGAAAGATCCGGGGGCGCCTTTAATTTCTGTAATTATTGATGACACTACATTTAATCGCGCCCTCCTTGATCTTGGTGCCTCTGTAAATATTATTCCCACAAGTTTATTCGAAGAATTTCAGATCGGTGAATTAAAACCCGTCGAGGTTACCCTGCAATTAGCCGACCGATCTACAATCAAACCTCGTGGGATTGTCGAGGATGTATTAGTCAAGGTCCAGAATTGTGTCTTCCCTGCAGACTTTCTGGTTCTTGACATTGAGGCACCCGAATCATTACTGGACTCCCCGATAATCCTTGGACGCCCCTTTTTGGCTACTGCAAAGGCAAATATCAATTGCCACACAGGCAAAATGGATATCAACTGTGTAGGCCAAACTATCACCTTAGATATTTTTAAATCCTCCAGGAGATTCCATGATGATAACTTCTTTGAGGACTCAGATACTGAAATTTCTAATATGGTGGAGGAGACAATGTTAATAGATACCCTTACCGACCGCAGTTTTTTTGAGGACTCTGATTCAGACTCAGTGGTCGGCGAGATCTGTGATCCGGAAACTTGTCTTGACTCTAAATTTGTTCCTGATACCCCCCTAACCCACCCACTATTCACGCACCTATTTTTTCCACACTAACTCACCATTCCTTCCCCGACCCCTTTCTTACGGACCTGCCACCAACCCCGCCCGAGTTTGGCACCCAACCTGAATTAAAACCATGGCCAGACTCGGGCCACACTTATCAATTTCCATCTCACTTTGATCCCAATATTATTTCTAATCAATTTTCTAGGGATCTAGACGAAGACACCTTTTTTGCGGGCATCCAAGTGTCCAATTATTTACATGATTTTCCGTCTTCTGTGCATACCTTCACGCCCGGCTGAATGGCGTAAAAGATAGCACTGGATGGGAGGTAACCCACCATTTTCTTGCTTTCTTTTTTTTTCTTCTTTTTCCAGGTTTTATTCATCCTAAACCTGACCGTTCTTCACTAAGGTGATTCCTTTTCCCTCCTAATGCATGAGGACATGGCATATCTTAAGCATGAGGGGGTGTTTTTTAAATTTTTACGATCGATTTAGGATGTTTAAAACCTAAAAACATGCATTTTTCTTTAATTTATTTCCTGCTTGCATATCCAAAAAAAAAATATATATATATATATATGTATATATATATTGAAAACTTTTTGAGGAAAAATTTTGAAATCGGGACTACGGTCGAAAAATTCACTTCTGGTACAATGGGATTTAATCTTTAACAAACTAAGGATGAGGATATGGATCTGATCATTAGAATTCCAGGGTCTATTTTAGACTAGATCAGATATCCTTCTCTAAAATTCCACCTGAACTCATGATAGTTCAGGTGACTTGATCCTATTTTGTAATATGGAAAGTATTTGACTTAGTTTTTGATTCAAAAACCTGCGGTTCTTGAGAAACTTCTTGTGTCAATTTTCACACACAAGCCAACACTTAAAAATCACTAAAAATATGAAAAAACTCCCTTGTTTGGATTTAGTAAAAGTCTGAAGCAGATCATTGGTTTGAGTTCCCACCGTCGAGAAGAAGGAAAAAACCTTCTTTGAGGACACGATGTCAACATGTTACCGCCTCGGTGCTGCTCTATATCTATATTTCATATCTTTAGACAGAGCATTAAAGCGCATTTCAGCAGCTCAAGTGTCTTGGACGGTGCTCTACCTATAGCGTCGGAGCAAGAGCTTGAGTTTGCTTGGAGCGCCCCTTTTCACCGCATCGTGTTTTGGGGTTGTGAGCTCCTGGGTGGTGTCATGGACAGTGCTATCCCGAAGTACTGGCGCCAGAGCCCCCTCGAGGAATGGTAATGGGAATGATGATACCGACACATCTGTTGTAAGACTAAGCTAAAAATAAGCATGGGGGAGAAAAAAAAAAAAGAAAATAATAATAATAATAACACACCATTATTAAGGTTGGCTTTTCACAAGCACCGACACAAGGTTTTAAAGGAATTTGCAAGTTGCGAATCAGATTCACGAGCCAGAAAAATCCTAGAAACAAACATTTCAAGTCATCTGAATTAACAAGGGGTTAATTTGTGAATTTTCTGAGGATATATTGATCCTGTTCTATCTAATGGTTGGATCCAAAAATAAATCCTGATGTTTATCTTCAACAAATCCCGTATCTCCTATGTTTTAATCTACCAAGGTCCCTTAATCTCTTTTTCTCCTCAAAAGTCAAAAAAAAATTAATTAGATTTCCCAAAAATTCTGTTTTCCAAAAAAAAAAAAAAAATTAATGTTTTGCTAATAGACTAGCAAAAGATAAGCATGGGGGTGTGATAAACACCAGTTTATCATCATTTTTACGCTTTAAAACTAACCTAGCTCTTAGGATTTTACTCCGCAAACGGGTTTTTGGGCTGCATTTAGGCATAAATTAGGATAGGCATGCATTGCATTTTTTATTGTTGTTTTAATGTGTTTTTGTGAGTGTTAGGGATGTACAGATTCACAGATCCCTAAAACCCTAGCACTCAAGAAGGCAATTGGTGAAGGAGAAGCCCAGACTAGTTGGAACCCAGCTTGATCCAGCTCACCATAGCTGGAACCTAGCTTACTTGAACTAGGGTTAGCTCATCCCAGCTCCATTCAGCTAATCTCAGCTGGATGGCAGCTCAAGAGAGTTCATCTTAGCTCACCCTAGCTCAAGTCAGCTCAGATCCAGCTCAACTTAGCTGAGTCTAGCTCATCTCAACTCCCACTAGTTCACAGGGAGCTCTAGCTAGCTCAGCTGAGTTGACAGGAGTCCACCCCAGCTCAGATCCAGCTACATTCAGCTCCACTCAACTCCAGCCAGCTGAAGAAGAATTCATCTCAGCTCAGGAAGCTCAAGTCCAGCTCCCGGGGACTCAGCTTAGCTCAACTCAGTTGAGCTAAGCTACCTTAGCTGCCTCAACCAGCTTGATTCTCCCCGAGAGCACCAGACCTAGCTCACCTCAGCTCATTTTGGTAGAAGCTAGCTCACTTTAGCTTGGCTTAGCAACTAGCAAAGAACTAGCAAGCTAAGCCAGCTAGAGTAGCCCCATGCCAGCCTCTTCAGCAGCAGCCAGCTCCAGCTCCAGCTCCAGACTTCTTCTCCTCAACTCCTTCCTCCAAACCCTAGCTCCAACATCTTCTCCTCTACTCCTCCATTAGCTAAGCTAGCTTAGCTTAGCTTAGCTTAGCTATGCTCCAACTTCCTTGGCTTGTACCACCCCAAAAAACCCACCTACCAACTCCACCCAACTAGCTCCACCTAAGCTCCACATAAGCTAACCTACTTGGCACCAACCTAACCTACCGACCACCTCCAAAAGACACCTAAAAGTGGCACCAAAAACTACCCATAACCACCCCTTAGTGGCGCCACTTTTCCCTCCAAAATCCCCCCTCATCTCCACCACACAATCCCCCTTGAATCCATCTCCACCATCCACCTAACTCCCCTTCTAGAAGACCCCATGTTGGCGCCAACATGGGGGTGTCTCTCCACCACCAAAAGACACCAACACCACCATAACCACCCCCTTTAACACCCCTTGGGTTGGCACCAACTCACCCTAGCCATAGGATCACCAACCACCCTCATCCTTCCATCCTAGCCCTCCATTTCAAGGGGCACCTTAATCCCCCATCCTATTCTATAAAAAGCCACCACCTACCACCATTTTGGATCATCCTCCCTTAGTATATTTTCTACCTAAACCACCTATACCTACGGCCAAGAAGAAGGAGTAGAGAAGGAGATTAAAGGGGCACATCACTAGCCCTTTTGGTGCCTTCTTCTCCCCACTCTCTTCAACTTGGGCCACGCCAAGGAGGAGGACTCTCCCACTTCAAGGAGGACGGCCAGGCAAAGGAGAAAAGCTTAGGGTGGACGTCCACCCTTGGAGAGAAACTTAGGGCACGCCCCCTTAGGGCTTGCCTTGGAGGTCATCACTTTGGCGGAGTACTGCAAGGAAGGAGTTGAAGGATTCTTTTCAAGCTTGGGAGCCACCAACCTTGGAGCAAGAAGCCCTCTTCTTCACCATCTATTTAGAGGATTTGTGTTTTCTTTTACTTCAATTATCTAGTAGTAGAAGCATTCCTCTACTAGGCATTTTTGTTAAACACTTTATCAATTATCTAGTTGCCTTCTTCGTATATCTTGTTTGCATTTCTATTTGCTTATTTTCAGCATTCTTCACTTCCTCTCCCTAATTATTCTAGGTTTCCACTTGCCTAGAGTGAGCTTAGGGAGAGGCTCTACTTGCCACTTTAGAGTAGTTTACTTAATTGGAAGTGTAAACACTTTTCCCGCCATCAGTTCGCATGTTGCCTTAGTTTAAAAATAAAAAAAAAATGATATATTGAAAAATACCAAAAAGAAAGTTGAGATTTATATTCCTAGCAAGAGAATCACTATTGCAAGCATTTGGCCTCCTTGGACGACCCTAGATACTCCCCTATCTAGGAATATAAATTTAAGAGCGAAAGCGGATTTACGCGTTACAACAACGTATTTTAACAAACCGCGTATTTTCGCTGTCAACACCCTTGGAGGCTGCAAGCCAAGAGCATAAAATCTTTTTATCTAACTTTGTGAGCTACTGAGTTCGACAGGTGGGACTAAATCTGAAGCTTCCTTGCATATGCAGCAGCGAGGATACTTTTGTTGAATTGAAGTTGTTGCTATCGCTGTTGCATTCAATTGAAGACCTCATTGCCTTCCTAATGCCAAATAGCATCTACTCGATGCAGTGGTGGTAGCATTATTCATTGGATGGTGGTCGGTGGAGGTGACGATGATGGCTGTAGTAGGTGAACTCTAGCGAGAACCTAAAAACCAATACACTGGTAATTTCCAGTTAATACGCTTAATAGGGTCTCCAGAGTACGACGAGTGTGTTGTTGGTGTTCATTTGGTGATTGGTGGACAAGAGTGACTGGATAGAGTCGAGAAGGTTGGCAGAAGATGGGTTCGTCCAGTAGGGCTGTAGAGTGGATGGAAGATGAATAAGGAGAGGGCTTTTGATTTGAGGTGTAAGGTGGAGCTTTTGGGAGTGTTGTGGGGTAGTTTGGTGGTGTGGCGTGGCATGGCGAGCTCGTCGGAGCTATGTTTGAGGTGGAGAAGATAATGAGAGAGAGAGGCAAACGTCGGTTGAAGCGAAGTGGGCAAGGAGTGGTTCTAACAGAAAGAAAGAGAGAGGGTGAGAGTATGTTCTAATCTAAGGGACGAAAGGGGTAGGAATCCTTGGGGGCTTGCTTCGCTGGAGTTGAGGATGATAAAGTCTCTGGAGATGGGAAGTGGCAACAATGATGGGGGAAGGACCTCCTAGTGGGTACGGTGAGGAGCGGAAGAAGATGAGGATCGAGGATGCTCATTTTTTCCATCGGAGGACTTGAAGAGGAGGATTGAGAAGGTCATTGGAGTCAGTGGACTTCATAGCCAGAGAGGAGGGAAGAAGGGGAATTTCGACGTAGACCTGGTTAAGGAGCACATAGGAGATGTTAGAGCTTCAATAGAAGAGCACCAGACCCTTAGTTGCAAGGAATTGAAGTAAATTACTAGCAGCCAAGGCAAGGAAATCTTGCTAAAATTGCGAGTTTGCCCAAGCTTCTAGAGTTGATTTCGACCCTTGGAATCAAGTCCAATGGGTTGGGCAACTTCTCTAGATCAATCCCTCCAAATTTGAAGGGATTTGGCCAATAAATTAAGGAAGAATCGTTGATTGAAGGTCAGTGGGCTTGGGTTCACACCTACCATGGCAATAGGGACCCATTTGCAAAGAAGAAGAGACACTTAGGGACCTGGACGCAAGAAGTTTCAAAAGCTAGGGGCTTAGGTGTGAAGAATAGAGTTTTATGGGACTAGATTACAACTAAGTCAAGATGAACTCTGATTTGGCATAAATTTTAGCCTTAACATAATTTGGATACAAGGAATCTAATGAGGAAGTTGGATTTCAATTTTGACCACTTTTTCTTAGGCAATTTGCACAAAAGCCCAAATTAGGGCAAAATCCCGTCTAAAGCTCTATTTAAGGTCAAAATGTGTTCAGATGGTCAAACCATGGGAACCAAACCTCCCAGAATATTTTTAAATGAATTTTAGAGGTTTAAATGAATTTCATCCTAACTAGAACCTATTTAATTCAAGTGGGTCTGAATTTAAGGTTTTGGGTGTTGTTTTGGTTCTCGAAATGCCTAAAACCCTGTTTCTATCTGTGTGGACCCACTCTTAAGACTTTCATGCACAATTACCTTTAATTAACCACTAGGAAACCCCATGGTTACTCTGTATTTGTGATGTGATATTAAAACTGCATATTTACCCTTTTTAATGTTTTATTCTTAAAATGGATCTGAGTGGAATTACGGCACTCACACGATCATGTTGAAGCATTTGTCACTTGATTTCCACTAATTTAAGTTATTATATGGCTAATGATGGTGTTACCATCACCTAGAAATTACTTGGCTTACTTTCTAACCCAAAAACTTTCATGTATTTTCAAATTCTTGTGTCAAAAAAAAAATTTCACACACAAAGCCGACACTACCCAAGTACCTTATTTTGTCTTATTAAAAAACTAAGACAGATGATTGGTGTGAGTTCCCACCACAGAAAAGTGTTGGTGCAAGGGCACCACAATAGTTAATTTTGATGATAACAAAACGCTTGATATTTGACATTTGCTTTTGAGTCCAAGATTTCAGGTCAATTACTAATGGATACAACTGTGAAGAGCTTGCGTCCATGGTGGATTGGAGGAGCTCGTTGGAGGAGAAGGAGCTTTGCTTAGAATGAAAGCTAGAAGATAAGAAGAATACGATAGATTTCCTTTTGTCATGTTTTATGTACTTAGTCTTTGTATCTTTATTCTTTGCTCTTTATTGTGTCAAGATATTTGCTAAAGAGCCTCAAAGTAACAAAACTATAGTCCAAGGAATACCTACAAAAACCTAGGATACTTAGGCTTTTCATAGAAAGTTTAGAAAGCCAAAATAGGCATCAGACAGCCTAATCAAACATCAAGTCTGGAAATCAGACATCTGATATTAGACTTTAAGATGTCTGACTATTTGATCAGATGTCCAAACATCTAGGCTGGACTTTATGCCTTCTGTCTATTAATTTCAAATGTCTAGCCCTTAGTTCAGACATCTTAGAGGACATCTGATGAACTTGTAAGATGTCCAACTAGAGGACCGTTGGCTTTATCAGACTAATCATTGAGGATTTACCATTAATTTGATCTGTATTCACTTTCAGGTATCCGTAATGATCCCCAGACATCTAATAAGTAAACGTTAGGCCTAAATCACCTTTTGTCAGATGATTATAGCCGTTTAGCATCAAAAAATCCATTCCCGTAGAAGATTATGTTCCCAGATGTCAAAACCTAATGCCAGACATCCAAGATGTTGTCTGACTGGCTTTTACTAGAACCCTGCTAAGGTCTGACTCAAATCAGTAAGCAAACCGTCTAGGATTAGATGTCTGATTTACTTTCCAGGCATCCTAAAAGTAGTCTCTAGACGTCCAATACTTTAGTCAGACATCTGATAACCCTGTTAGAATCATAGATAGCCTTAATTCCAACCTAATCTATCTTGGGTTTGCTCCCAACGGCTATAGAAGCCTTCCAAGTCCTTCCGAAGCCTTCCTAGGCCATCTATAAATAGAGGGGGAACCCTCCTTTGTTATACACACTGACACACCAAGACACACTAGAAACACTACTTTCCACCATATTTATGTCCTAGAGAAGTAGAAAATGTTCTAGCTCTCAAAAGTGATCGCCCTCATCTTGAGAGCTTCTTTATCATCATGCACCCACTCTCCCGCCTATGATTACGAGAGAGCCATTGTACCATCATGTGGTTCACACACCCGTGTCACTTGCTGATGGACTTCCATCAAAGGGAAGTTATCTCTGCCTAGAGTAGCTAGATTTAAATACTTGCTTTGTGGATCTATAGGATTTGTGTAATTGTCTTTGGTTGGGTATCTGCATTGCAAATTCCCGTCTCCTTTGTGAGACTAAATAATCCTCGTGTAGAGGAGGGGTTTGATGTATGCTACCCTTGTGTAAGTAGCGTGGTTGTATTGAGGTTGAGTCAGCCTCATTTTAAGTGACTTGGATAGTGGATTTAATCAACTCAATTGATCGGGAAATCCTAAGTCGAGAGGCTTAGGTGATGGCTTTTACCTAGGTTTGGGTTTCCACCTAAAAATCATTGTGTACTTACGATTGCATCCTATTGTGAGATTGGTTTTGTGCATCCACATTTATCTATCTTTTCGCAAATCTCAACCCCCTCCCGTTGGTAATTACAGAGGAAAGTACCTCCTTTGAGGATGCAATGTCAACTTGTTACCACCTCGGGAATGCTCCATATCTATATTTCTTATCTTCAGACGGAGCATTAAGGCACAATTTTGTGGCTTACATCTCTTGGACGATGCTCTACCCATGGTGTCGAAGCAATAACCTAAGTTCAGTTGTAGCATCCCATTATACTGCATTGTGTTTTGGGGTTGTAAGCTCCTAGGTGTGTGTCATGGATGGTACTATCTTGAAGTATCGACACCAGAGTCCCCTCGAGGATTGGTAATGGGAATGATGATCCTGACACATTTGCAGTGTGATTGATCTGAGAATAAGCTTGAGGGAATACAAAAAATAAAAAAAAGTTTCAATAAAATGACCATATCCCAATAATGTTGGCATTTCACAAAACATTGACACAAGATATTAATGGTTATGCAACTTGCGAATCGGATTTGAGAGCCAAGGAAATCCTAACTGCAAAAATGATATGGGGCCATTTGAATTAAAAAGGAGTTAACTTGTGAATTGTTGAAATATACAATGATCCTGATTCCTCAGACCCTTGAATCCAAAGATGAATCCCGATGTTTATTCTCTAACAAATCTCGTAGTTTCTATTTTCGATCAATCAAACTCCAATGATAATTTTCTCCTTAAAAGTAAAAAATTAGTCTTTCCCAAAAATCTATTTTGTGAAAATCAATTTTGCTAAGAGACTAGCAAACGACAAGCAAGGGGGTGTGATTAACTCTAGTTTATGCTAACATGCCATCGTAGAGATTTAAATATTGATGTAAACACATTTACACTACTTAAAATGTCTATTTATGCATGTTCTTAAGCATAGGATTGCATTTCATGATATAAATAGTGCATTACATGCATCATCTTGCATTTAGAGTAGCTTGAATAAAATGGAGGTTAATTGTCTCCTTTTATGTGCTTGGACAGGGCAAATATTTTATCGGGGCCTTGGATCAAAGATCCAACCGTATGGATATGATCAGGGCGACGATTGGAGTTCAACGACTCCAAGATCGCCCTAATCAGGCATCCGTAGCATCAGATAGAGACCGGGGAACCCTAGAAGATCAAGGGCCAGGATGGTGTAAATCCGCACTTCAGATGGAAAATCTGACCACATGGATGAATTCGGATCGACGATCGCAGCCCAACGACACAAAAATCGAGTCAATCCGACATCCGTGGCACCATCTACAACTTCCAGAAGATGGACGGCTAAGATGGCGCCACGTGGTGCCATCTCAGCCGCCCAATCAGCCGCATGCGTCTGGTGAAGACCGCGCACCATCTCCTCTCCGCCGTTGGATCTCAATCCAACGACTGTGGACGCATCGTTTTAAAAGCATCCGTGCGACCATTTGGGCGAGGCAGCGTAGCGGTCCAGCGCCTTATCGCGAGGCGCTGGCGCGCGTTCGAGCCTCGCCAAGCGATTTCTGAGGCGGGCGGGCGCGCTCCAATTGACCGCACGATCGCGATCCAACGGCCGCGCGCGCCCGATAGCGCCGACGCGCAATTGGACGCTCTGGTGAACGCGCGATCGTACGCGCAGGCGGGCGGGCGGCAGCGGTGAAGGCGTGATTTTAAGCCGTCCGATCTCACGATCGGACGGCTGAAAATTAAGCGGCGTGCGTAGGCATTACGCGCGCGGCCAGCCGAGCGGGCGCGCGTGGGCGCGGCGGCGACGGCGACGGCGGGGCTTTAGCGATGGTTTTATCCGTCACTAAAGACCCCTTATTTATTATTTTGAAGATGTAATGTCCATTTTGCCCCCACTCCTTGCAACTATAAAAGGAGACCCCCTCCATACGAAATTTTCATCCCTTCCTTCTCCTCTCTACCTCTCCAAAGCTCAAGAGAAGCTTGTCCCACACCCGGGATGCTTCTCGCGAGATAAAGTCCAAATTTTCGTCCCCCTTCGGAAGTGGATCCCGCGACGACGACGGCGTGCTGCTTCGTTCCCGTTCTTCTGCTTCGTCCTCCTTCGTCCCGCTTCGTTCTCCTTCGTCCAGGCGTCGTCCCGTCCGGCTCGTCCTCCAAGCGACCGTCGAGGAGGATTTCTCTCTCCCTATTCTTTTTACTGCTTTCTAGTATAGATTTACTGCTTTCTAAGAGTAGTCTATTCGTCCTCCGAGCGATCGTCGAGGAGGACATTTCTCCCTTCATTCTTTTAATGCTTTCTAGAGTAATTGTTTTATATTTTCTAGTTGTAACGAATGAACTCTTTTATGATTAATTCCTTGTCTATTCTACATCTCATTTTAATTTCCATGTGTAGTATTCTTTCTCTCTCTCTTACTCCCTCTCTCTCTTTTATTCATTGTAGATACTTAGATAGTTTAAATTAAATTTCTTCGTGACAAAATAAAAAGAAACGCGAAGTTTTTAAATCAAACGTTCGCCTCCCTGTGTTCGACCCGGAATTCTTATTTCGGTATAAATTTTATTTGTTGAACACGAATCCTTCGCTTTCGAACTACAATGACGGGTTTTCCAAAACCAAACACGTTAGCGTAGATTCTCATTCAACATTTTGGCGCCGCTGCCGAGGAGGCAACGCTCTTTGATTTCTCTTCACGTTTTGTAACTTACAAATCATTTACCTCACTTTTCTCCTTTCTTATTGTAATTGCAGGTACTCTTTCGAGACAGGCAAAAGCGGTAGATCGAAGTAAAGTGCTGTGGAAGGTTTTGTAAGTTATCCCCCACCTCCCACCCATTAGATTTTATTTCATCACATAATAATTCAAACATCAATCAACCTAGGTGTTCTTATAAACTCTAAGGTTAGATTGCTTGTTGTTTGACATCCATACTCACTCCAACCCCCACAAAAAAAAAAAAAATAAAATAAAATAAAAAAATAAAAAAAAAATCTCACAGAGGTACACAACCTCATCTGATTTTCAAACTCAACCGGTAAACCAATCTTAGGAGCCGGTACACACATCCAAACACATAATCTAGTAGAAATCAGATTGGGTAATCATTTGTGTGCCTAATTAGGTGGTGCATCAGGCTAGTTGTTTGAGCTGTTTGGGCTGCACCACTTCAAATAAAATCAACTCATCAAGTAGCTGCCAATTAGGTTCAACTCTTAAGGATCTACCAGGCACTCCACATTCTTTTTAAACTTTAAAGGAAAATATCTTCACCTGTGCTTGCAAAACCTGGTGTGCCAATGAAACTTGATTGAAAACACCTAAAGTTGAATCCTAAAAGCTACTAAGCAAGATTTGAACCTTAAAATTCACCACATCAAAAATAATCTTGCTTGAAAACCACTGGTTGTGCACGCACACACAAAGCAATCAATCATTAAGGGCACAACCCATTTAAAGGGCCCATCACATTCCAAAGCACATTCAAACCTAGCCCTAAATAAAACAGAGTAGATGTTGGCCTTAAGGATTGGACTCGCTCTTCAGAACTCAGAACGAGATTATTTTCGATTAGTCTGTTTCTACTGTTCAATCTGATGTCTAGCTAGGGGAGCAGAGTCAAACGATCGCGGCTGGGGGGTACACTAGGAACCGGAGGCGCAAGCCGAAGGAAGAACCTTCTCCCCAGTCCCTCCTTCTAACTGGTTGGATTGAACAGACAGAAGTAGATCAAATCGTTCCTTTATCTCAAGACGGGTTTTGAGAGTCTGTAGGTCTGTAGGCTAACCCATTTAAGGACAGGTTTGATTGTTTGTATTGCAGGGCACCTTTCTTCCTCCCGTGTCTCATGAATCCTTCCACATATTTCACGCATTCCCGCTCTTTCACTCCTGTTGTAAATTATCCTCAACATGACGATTATCCCAACTCGTATTGTAATCGACCATCAGTTAGTTGGGATAATTCGGATTGGGGATACAATTCCGGACCTCCGTGTTTAGGGTCTAACCCTGAACACTTTGATTCTCAATTCTATCCTTCTCAGAGTTGCATCGATTATAGATCGTCCTCCTTTCATGAACAACCTAATGCGATCTACAATCAAGAAGGATACACTGATCCTTATCCATCCTCTGATTTCACTGCCTTTAGGTCATCTCCATCTTTTGAACAATCTGAAATGACCTATTATCAGGATGGGTATAACGAATCTCAATTCGTTAATTCCTCTACATTGATGTCAAACCCGCCCAACCCTGAACCAACTCATCTGGTTCAGGTTAATCAGGTTCAAGATAGGGTTCTGGATAACTTGAGGAATATCATTCAATCTTTAGAAGTTCAGCCAATACCTTGCATTGAGAGATTGGAGCCCCTGATTGAAATGATTGATGATTTAAACAAGTCTTTGTTGGATTGGCTCCAGGATGTTAATGATAAGAACCCGGGTGAGTTTCTACTCGGGAAATTAGCGAAATTGAGGATGAGATTCGTGGTTGCTTTGATTCAATCTTGGGATGATTCCCAGGATGAACCCTCTTCAGGAAAGCCAATGACAGAACCCGCTCAGGCACCTGTTGGGGGGAACATGTGTTACGAGGCTGACCAGATTGAATTAAAGCAACCAATTAAGGATGATCTGATTTCTTCACCTGAGATCCCTGAGCTGGGTTACGAGAAAACGTATGCCTCCTGGGAACACAAAGTGACAACTGATTTTGGGACATGCATTGATACGGATCCTGATGGTGAAGATTCAAGTTGCGAAGTCTCACACGAGTTTTCAGATCACGATTTTTGTGAGACGATTGGGCCTGAGGAATCTGATAAATCATTTGATAGCCCAATAACTGAGGAAACTGATCTTATTAGGGCACACGATACAGATCCAGAATTGCATTTTCTGGAGGAATCAATTCAATGCCCTGATTATCAGTTACACCCTGTTGAGCTTATTGATGATTCTAATTCTGAGATAATTAGACCCAAGTCAATTTTGATTCTGCCACATCATTTAGACTTGGAGATTCCAGACGGGGTGATGAATATACAAGAGGTCTTGGAATTTGATACACTTAATGAGGAGGATAGGAGCGGGAAAGTTCTAATTTGGGAAGTTAATTTTGGAGGATATGGAAGATTGAGTCGAAGGGTTCCTTTTAAGCTGAAACCATCAAATCAGAACCCTTACGACAGTTGTTTCGAGGATGTCAAACTCAAGCACACATTTAACGATTATCCTTTTGAGCTTCAATTCTCTGTAACCTGACATTTTGGCCTTGGGTTGCATCCTCACAAATCGCAGGCCCGACCCCGCTTGCATTCTGATTTTAGGTTTTGGGTAATTTTTATCCAGAACCTAAGATATTCTCGATTATGGGGTGTGGGTCTGCACCACAATCTGGTCCACATCTGTGGACCTTTGCTGACAGGTCAGAGGATTCTTCTGTTCATTCTAATTCTGACCTGCACATGTGAATTCTTCATTGCTTTTCTTTGTATAGTGTGCCTAGCTGAAGGCACTAAACTCAGCACATATACAGTTCTTTTTCATTTTCATCTCGGAGCGGACCCGATATCCACGCAATTCAGGTGCTTTCTACGCTTTTCCTCTCTATTTTATGTCTTTTTAATACAATGAGGACATTGCATTAGATAGGCATGGGGGGATGGATATTTATCTTTGAATTCATTCGTCAGCTCCGTAGATTTGTTTTATTTTATATAAAAAAAAAAAATCAAAATTAGGAAAGAGAATTTGGGTTTAAGAAAATTTTCGATCTTAAGAAATACTATATTATGTTCTGAACACAAAGACCCTTCAGGTCTTTGGACTTAATCAGCCTATGTATCCACTAAAATGTGGATTTGTTTTTCGAGTTCTCGCCAACCTAAATTTTATTATAATTGGAATAAATAAGTTTGGGTGATAAGTACACGACTTGTTAACCCGCCCTCTGATTTAAGGGAATTTTGAGTTTTAAGCATCTACACACTTTCTTTGCACTGACTCGTTGTTTGGCGATTTTAACGGAAATTAGGTAGCTAATGAACCTTCTAGGGTGATATGGCTGGCAAGTTATCGTGGGTAACAGCCCATAGGTAGGTTGTCCAGAGCCCAGTCGTTGGACCTTTCTCTTTTTGCTGCCTTTAGGTAAATCTTAGACCAGGGAAGCCACCTACTTAAAAAAAAAAAAAAAATCAAAAAGGAGAAAAGAACAAAAAGAAATAAGCCACACTTCGCCGCACGAGTATGGCTGGCAAGTTGTCGGTGGTAACAGCTCATCGACCGGTTGTCTAGAACCCAGCTCAGAAAATGCACTAAAAATTCCCAAAACACTTAGGAAGAAGCGGAGAAGTAGAATAAACCGAGGAGATATACACTGGATTCACCCTTGTGTTGACCCCATTAAAAAAAAGAAAAGTAGGGAGAAAGCTACCGGTTGTAAAGATACACCTTTAGGCAGAATTCTTTTTGAGGTCACCTAGAGGCGTAGAAATCCGAAGTCCGTTTTAATTGCCGGTCAACGAGTCTATCACAATCACAATAAGATGCTTAAAACTTAGGGTTCTCATCAAATCTTGGGTGAGTTGAATGGCCGTAGAAAGCCACTCTTAAACCCTAAAATTTGAAAATCCAAAAAAAAAAAAAAAGAGAGTAAAAACAGAAAAAGAAATTTTTCTTTGAATAAGGCGAGGCTTGAGGCGGTCTGCATTTTGGCTGATACCCGGGCACTGTTGTGTCTTTGAAAGTTCAGTTCTTAAGTAGACAATTTCTTAATGATTGAAAATAACTCAGGTCCAAATAATCTAACCTAATTCTTCTATAAATAGCATATAGTTTTTGCTAGGGAATAGCAAAAGATAGGCATGGGGGTATGATGTAAACACATTTACACTACTTAAAATGTCTATTTATGCATGTTCTTAAGCATAGGATTGCATTTCATGATATAAATATTGCATTACATGCATCATCTTGCATTTAGAGTAGCTTGAATAAAATGGAGGTTAATTGTCTCCTTTTATGTGCTTGGACAGGGCAAATATTTTATCGGGGCCTCGGATCAAAGGTCCAACCGTATGGATATGATCAGGGCGACGATTGGAGTTCAACGACTCCAAGATCGCCCTAATCAGGCATCCGTAGCATCAGATAGAGACCGGGGAACCCTAGAAGATCAAGGGCCAGGATGGTGTAAATCCGCACTTCAGATGGAAAATCCGACCACACGGATGAATTCGGATCGACGATCGCAGCCCAACGACACAAAAATCGAGTCAATCCGACATCCGTGGCACCATCTACAACTTCCAGAAGATGGACGGCTAAGATGGCGCCACGTAGCGCCATCTCAGCCGCCCAATCGGCCGCATGCGTCTGGTGAAGACCGCGCACCGTCTCCTCTCCGCCGTTGGATCTCAATCCAACGGCTGTGGACGCATCGTTTTAAAAGCATCCGTGCAACCATTTAGGCGAGGCAGCGCAGTGGTCCAGCGCCTTATCGCGAGGCGCTGGGACGCGTTCGAGCCTCGCCAAGCGATTTCTGAGGCGGGCGGGCGCGCTCCAATTGGCCGCACGATCGCGATCCAACGGCCGCGTGCGCCCGATAGCGTCGACGCGCAATTGGACGCTCTGGTGAACGCGCGATCGTACGCGCAGGCGGGCGGGCGGCAGCGGTGAAGGCGCGATTTTAAGCCGTCCGATCTCGCGATCGGACGGCTGAAAATCAAGCGGCGTGCGTAGGCGTTACGCGCGCGGCCAGCCGAGCGGGCGCGCGTGGGCGCGGCGGCGACGGCGACGGCGGGGCTTTGGCGACGGTTTTATCCATCACTAAAGACCCCTTATTTATTATTTTGAAGATGTAATGTCCATTTTGCCCCCACTCCTTGCAACTATAAAAGGAGACCCCCTCCATACGAAATTTTCATCCCTTCCTTCTCCTCTCTACCTCTCCAAAGCTCAAGAGAAGCTTGTCCCACACCCGGGATGCTTCTCGCGAGATAAAGTCCAAATTTTCGTCCCCCTTCGGAAGTGGATCCTGCGACGACGACGGCGTGCTGCTTCATTCCCGTTCTTCTGCTTCGTCCTCCTTCGTCCCGCTTCGTTCTCCTTCGTCCAGGCGTCGTCCCGTCCGGCTCGTCCTCCAAGCGACCGTCGAGGAGGATTTCTCTCTCCCTATTCTTTTTACTGCTTTCTAGTATAGATTTACTGCTTTCTAAGAGTAGTCTATTCGTCCTCCGAGCGATCGTCGAGGAGGACATTTCTCCCTCCATTCTTTTAATGCTTTCTAGAGTAATTGTTTTATATTTTCTAGTTGTAACGAATGAACTCTTTTATGATTAATTCCTTGTCTATTCTACATCTCATTTTAATTTCCATGTGTAGTACTCTTTCTCTCTCTCTTACTCCCTCTCTCTCTTTTATTCGTTGTAGATACTTAGATAGTTTAAATTAAATTTCTTCGTGACAAAATAAAAAGAAACGCGAAGTTTTTAAATCAAACGTTCGCCTCCCTGTGTTCGACCCGGAATTCTTATTTCGGTATAAATTTTATTTGTTGAACACGAATCCTTCGCTTTCGAACTACAACGACGGGTTTTCCAAAACCAAACACGTTAGCGTAGATTCTCGTTCAACAAATATGTATTGTAGTATAGCCAATAAAAGCGAATCAACATTTAATTTATAATCTCGAAAAATGTAATTCCGAGGTCATTTGCAGGGAGAAAGTAGGAAATCAATTCAGTAATCACAATTTTCAGAAATAATATTGCAAGTGAAATAGTCAAAATGATATTCAATATAGATCAGAAATGTATCTCAAATGTCAAGGATAAATGTGTAAATTTAAAGAGGTAAAAATGGTTGTTGAAACCACCAAATTAACCATAGAATTTAATTACTAATTGGAATCAAATATCCCAACAGTATTAGAACCACTAATCCTTGTGAACACAATTAAATCTTTCTGCAATGTTAGCCAATCAGATGTCAACACAAGGCTCAAACACCTTATTCCTTTGATGCACAAGGCACAAGCTCACGTTTAGCATAAGAGGCAAGTAGTAGTGGCTAAGTGTTGAGTGAGGGGGAAGGGCACGAATCCCAATGATCCACAATGCAAAACCCCACTCCCTCCTCTTAGATCTCTCTCTCAATTTCAAATTTGGGTGAACAGTATTGGGTAAATGGTTTGGAGCCTAGACTAGCAAGGCATGAGTGCGGATGAGGTCACGTGCATGAGGCATATGTTAGGGACCTCACCCCTGCACTCTCAGAGGTGAACAACTTACTTCACAATTTCATTTTATGTGCTACACCAATTTTGCCCGACAGGATGTGGGACTAAGTTCTTTTACTTCTTTTGCATGAAACTACTGCAAATTGTAGGTTAGAATTGATGTAGCTGCTACTGATGCTTTGCTCGATTGCTGGTGCAAAGTTCTTCAAGAGTTGGAACCACATCTGTTAAGGGTAGCAGTAGGTTGAATGAAGGTTGCGATGGAGCTCCGGCGAGGTACCTGAGATCACGAAAATGGCCTCGTAGCCCCATCAAACTTGCTCAAAAGCTTCATTTGACTTCAACAAGTTCAGCGGGGATAGTTGTGTGATGGTTGGTGCTGTACGGTGACCTGTCGACGATGAAGGGGTTATTCGACGATGGGTTTAGTCAATAGGGTTGTTGAGAGTCCAAAGCCTCAAATTTCTTTAGGGATTTTGCTCTGTGAGACACGACCGAGGTCGCGGAGGTGGTGGAGGTGTGTTTGCATGTTTGGTGGTGCGGTTTGAGCTCGCTGGAGCTCTACCTGACCATGAAGAAGATGAAGTGGGAGAGGGTGGTCTGATGCATAAACCTAGTGTCTAAGGACGTAGAAGTGAAATAGTGTAGTAGAGGAGTTTAGAGGACTTACGAGAAAGAGAGGAGGGTGGTGGCATCTAGCGTTGGTTGACCGGAGTGAGGGAAGATGAATTCAATGGTGAGATGGTGGAGAAGGAGGAATGGTCAGAGGTGGTCGGACTTTGGTCGGTCGCACTCGCTAAGAAGAGAGGAGGATGGTGAGCTGGTCAATTTGACTGTTGCCGGCTCAATGAAGGAGGCAAAGGGGCTCACTGGAGCCGATCAATTTGACATTGGGAACATGTGGGCCTTATATAGAGCTCAAATCTGAGCTCTAAATCAAGGAAGGAGCCTGATTGATCTGCAATTTTAGGGGAAAAGGTTCCCTAAAGTCCTCGAGCTCTAGGATTTGATTTGTGGTTCCAGGGATGGCTCAAATGATCGGGTATCTCCTTAGGATCATTCCCTCCAATTTTGGAGGGATTTGGATCTGATTTGAGAGATATTTCCTCTCTCGAATCTTGGCTACAGGTGCTTTCACACCTTCAATGGTGGTAGGGACCCATTTGCAAGCACAAAAACAAGGTTAGGGACTTATTCGCATTAAATTGGAACCTAGGGTTGTTTTTTTGAAACATTGAGGATTGCTATCAAGGCTTGATAGCAATCTGGAAGGCACTATATTCCATAACAAAAAAGCAATTATAGGTATGAAGCCCAACTATGTATGAGAGACCAACACTCCTTTACAATAATCTCACACCTCACCGATCTCTCCTGAAAATGCTTATCATTACGCGCCCTCCATACACACCACAACACAGCTACCATAGCTCCCACGGGTCAGCTAGGAGTGATGAACCTCTACCACACAGAGTCCCTGGAAGGAAGGGGTTCTAGGCAAACCATCGTCCAAATCTTATCCATGACCAAACAGGAGGAAAAAATGTGTGATGCACTATCAGAGTGAAATCCACAAAGAGGACAAACATTTAGCACAGCCCCCATCCTCCTGTGTTGCAGATCACCAGTGATCAAACCATCATGCCTGCAAAGCCACAAGAAGATCTGAACCTTCAGAGGAACTTTTAGGAGCCAAATCTTTCTATCAATGGGGTCCCATTCCACCTCATTATTTGCTCTAATAATTTTCTCATATGCTTGCTTCACGGAGAAAGCACCCTGCCAGCAGTACGTGTCTGTCCCACTGTTCACAGGCTGCAGTTGCTGTAGACTTGCCATCAATTTCTGCCTCTCCTCCCACAGCCGGGTGCCAAACCTGCACTGCTGTAGACCTTCCAGTTGCAAGCATCCTTCCTCCTAACACCACCTACTGCAAACTGTGGCTGCCTTATCTGCATCAGCACCAAACACCCTTGGATAGACCTCTTTTAGTAGGCCCAATTCTGACCACCGGTCGTTCCAAAAGCTAAAGCCTCTGCCATCCCCTAGCTTAGGTTGCAGCAACTGCCAATAGTTGGTGACAGTAGCAATCACTGAACGCCAAAATGGGGAAGGCTTCTTCGGCTGAAGCCTCTTCAAATTGCTGTTAGATTCCCCATAACAGTCCCTGATCAGGTCCTCCATCAATCCCTCCTTGCCATTAAGAATCCTGATGGCCCATTTCAACAATAGGGCTTCATTGAACTCCTTAGGAGCTTTAATTCCCAGCCCCCCAATCTCCTTAGGTCTGCAGACTCCCTTCCATCTGATGGGCTGCATGAATTTGCCCTCATGTCCTACACCCTTCCAGAAGAATCTCTTCCTCATAGTATCCAACCTCTTCCAAATACATTTAGGGGCCTTAAAAATGCTGAAGCAGATCGGTATGGCTGTTATGGATGAATTAAGTCGGATTAATCTTCCACCTTTAGAGAGGAATCTACAACTCCAGCCCTTCAGCTTGCCAGACACCCTCTCAAAAAGAACATTCCAATCTGATTTTTTCAGTTTTGTGGCCCTCAGAGGTAAACCAAGGTATCTCATTGGCAATTTAGCCTAGGGAGACCCCAAAACTCCCTCCAACTCCATTTGCTCCTGGTCATTCATGCCAAAATAAATCAAAATCGACTTATCCTTATTCAGAGATAAACCTGAGATGTCACCAAAAATCTTTACCAATAGCCCCAGATCATGTGCCTCACATCTGGATCCCTCGACAAAAAACACTGTGTCATCTGCATATTGCAATATGGGGGCCAGATTTCCCTTGTTAGATAGTGAGTATCCTCTAATGACTCCCACCTCAGCCAACTTGTAAGCATACCTCGCAAGCGTATCCACCGCAAGGTTGAAGATTAGTGGGGCCAAGGGACAACCTTGTCTGACCCCCCGCTGAGGTTTGATCCAAGCTCCACATGCTCTGCCATTAACCAAAGGCGAAAAAGGAGCCGTAGTGATACATCATTTTATCCATTGGATCCAAAGAGGAGGGAACCCTCTTCTTATAAAAATCTCCCACAGGTACGACGAAGAGATCGAGTCATAGGCCTTATGGAAGTCCACTTTCCACATGAATGCCTTACAATTCCTTCGATGCCAACCACTAACCATCCCTTGAGCCAAAATGAAGGATTCTTGGAGAGATCTGTTTGGCAAGAAGGCAGCCTGCACTGGATGAATCAGATCCTGTAACACAATTCTCAGCCTATTTTCCAGGGTCTTGCTGATGATAAGATAGATGGAGTTTGAGAGGGAAATCGGCCTGAAGTTAGAAAAGTTCTCTGCTCCCATTAATTTAGGCAAGAGAAACAGGTAGGACTTGTTAATCCTCTCAAAACCCGCATTCCTCTCCTCAAATTCTCTTATAACATCCATCACTTCCCTACCCACCTCCCCCCCCCCCACATCTCCTTGTAGACGAACACCTATATCCCATCCGGGCCTGGGAGCCTTCCACATTTAATTCGCTGATTGCTTGCAAGGTCTCCTGCTCATTAATAGGAGCCATTAGGAGTTCGGCCTGTTCACTCGACACCCTAGGACCCTCATTGCCCACCATTCTCCAATTCCCCCTCTTAGATGCCTGAGATGACTCTCTAAAAAATTTGATGGCTTCAGATTTAATCTCCTGATCAGAAGAGACTCTATTTCCATCACACATAATCGAGGAAGTAAAGTTACCACATCTCCGAGAACTGGTTGCAAGATGAAAAAACTTTGTATTGGCATCCCCCTCCTTAAGCCAAAGCTGCCTAGATCTCTCCCTCCAATCGATTTCTTGTTTCAAGTCTTCATCAAGAATCACTCCCTACAACATTTTTCTTTCAACCAACTCATCCTCCGACAACCGGTCAGCTTCTTCCTTTGAATCCAGCTCCTGAATTTTACTCAGAGATTCCCTTCTCCTCTGATCCCTCAGCAATCTAATAGTAGATCCAAACACTTTCAGGATCCTGTGCAGACCAGCCAGCTTAGCTGCTAGCCTAGCAGTGGCAGATCTCTAGATCGCTTTAGCTTTCCACCAGGAGTTGATCATCTGGTAAAAGCCTTGTTCATACAACCACGAGCGTTTCATTTTGAAGTAGGATCCAATCGGATTTTCTTCCCCACTGTCCCATACCAGCGGGGTATGATCTGAAAAGGGTCAACTTAGTCCACACACATTCGACAATTGAAATCTAACAAGGATGTTCACGTTCCCGAAGAATCTATCTAGATTGGAGGCCAGCCCCTGCCCATTGCACCATGTAAATTTGACACCCGAAGAGGGGTATTCATTCAGCTGCAGGGATTGGACCATCATTGAAACCCAATACCCGAACTGTCCATGCTGCCATTTTTCCTATCAACCCCTGTCAACACACAATTAAAGTCTCCACCTATCAGCCACATCCCCCCTGCTCCAATTCAGCCACCACAGACCATTCTTCCCACAGCTCTTGCCTGGCAGCTGCATTGCATGGACCATAGACACTAGTAATAAATATATATTCCTGCCCCTATTGGATCTGAAACTTGCATGATAGCATATGTTTGGCTTTGTGAACCTCCAAACACTGAGCCCACCTCTTCCTCCACCAAATAGTAGTGCCACCCGACCTCCCATTTACATCCATCTGCACATAGCTATTCATCGTCGAGGCTTTCAGTTCATACCACAGCCTATCAGAATTTCCTTCAATGTGCATCTCTTGAATGAGTGCACAATCTATTCCCCATTCTCTCAAGTATCTCATTAATGATGTCCTCTGGCATTTATCGCGCAACCCACGCACGTTCCAAGTGAGCACCCTTATCAGTCCTCACTGGGTCCCTCTCTCCCGAAGGAATGACATTTACACACTTGCATAACCTTCGCGACCTCATCTTCATCCATCAATATAATGGCCTTTGATTTTCTCTGCCGCAAACTGTATGGTGATCTTCCCTTGCCTTTCATTGCGGGAGAACTCCTTCCACAGTTATGCAAATCATTCTCCAGCAAGTTCTGCTGCTCCGTAGCAGGTTTAGACTGTGCATCCAAAATCCCCTGTTCCTCATTCTCCACATCATCAGGCATTGTGTCCCCTGCCTTTCTATTCGACGGTTCTGTTGTTTCCTCCCTGACCATTTCCTCTTTTTCTTCACTCTGAATCCCCCTCTTCCCCCCTTCACAACAGCCCTTCCCAGGTTCAGCCACCAGAGGTTCATCGCCATGAACCATGCACAGCTCTTGAGCTACCGCCTCCTCATCAGCTTCAAGTCCAGCTGACTTAAATACTACTGCTATAGTATCCCCCATCACGAATTTCAGCCTTAACATCCAAGAGCTGCCACCGCACCTCAGAATCAGATTGTCAGGTATGGCCCCAACGACGAAGACATCCACCTTCACACTCATCAGTCGTCCATTCCCCTCCAGGATATCGACGTTCACGTCATCTGCCATTGTTGCGAAGCCAGAAATCATCGTTGATACAACCTCCCCAGACCTTAAGTGCAGAGGCAAACCCTCAATCTCTAGTTCTCCCGTCCTATCCCCCACTCTCTGGGGAGGCCTTTCCGGCGGTGCCCATCAAAAGGAGAGACCAATCTCCCGATCACCATGCAGCCTTCATTACAAGATGTTTGGAATTGCAGCTTCTCGACATCCCCCATACCTAGCCCAAAGAGGACAAAGTGTGTATCTGATAAAAAGGAAATCTGCCACAAGTTGGTCGATAGGGATAAGAAATTAACCAGATTACGAACATTCTCCGCCGATGGACTTTTGGACATGACCTCTCCCACCAATGCTCCATGCAGGGCCAACTCCGTAGCTTTGATGTTCTCAGTCATCGGCACCTCCACATTAGCCACAAGCCCCTCCAGTTTGCGCAGAGTCAGGGGCGGAGGCGGAGTCTGTGTACCCCTAAATTTCAAATTTCCCGAGGGTGGGAAAGGGCGAGAAGCCCTCGGTCCCCCCCACCTCCTACACGAATCCCTTTTATGACCGTAGCCCTTGCATCCCAGGTAGACCACAAGGAGTCGGCAGGTAGCGGCGATGTGTCCCCACCGCCGGCACCGGAAGCACATCACCTTGCCGAGCAGCTTTGCGCTATTCCCACCAGGCCACCTCCCCTCCAACCCCCAACTGCCGCAAGTCGCAGACATCCCCAGCTCCTTCCTCCTCCAGCCCTTCGGTCTCCAGATCTACCAACCTTCCCCCACCCTACTCCCACCCGTCGTCGCCCCAAGACCGCTTGCCATCAACTTCATTCGGGAATCGAAATAGAAATATTGTCTTTTCCTAGGGTTTTAAATGAGAGAAATAGTGTTTTCAAGGGCTAAAATGCAAACTAGGTCAAGATGGACTCGGCTTAGGCCCAAATTTTGGTCATAACCTAATTTAGACCCAAGATGGATCTGCCAAATTCATGGTGACTTTGGATTTGATTTTTTACCACGTTTGATTGGGTCAATTGCACATAAGACCAAATGAAGGCAAATTCCTGTATGAAACTCTATTCTAGGTCAAAATGGGTTCAGAAGGTCAAACTAAAGATACCAAACCTCTGAGAATACTTTTATATGAATTTCAGGAGGTTTAGATTAATTTTATTCTGACCAAAACCTCTTCAATTTAAGTGGGGTTGATAATTAGGATTTTTGGTATTATTTTCACTCTCGAAATGCGTGAAATCCTATTTCAATCAATGTGGACCCACTTTTTAGACTTTTCTTCTCAATTGACCATTAATTAAACCCTAGGTAACTCCATGGTTAATCTGCATTTGTGATGTGCTGCTAAAATTGCATAATGAACCCAATTTCCTTATTTTCTTCTCAAATTAGAATATTGCAAAGTTCTGACCCCCAGATGATTAAGTAGGAACTTTTACCCGTTGAAGTTGACTAATTGTGGCTAGTAAGGACCTATGATGGTGTTACCATTTGTTTATCGACTTTCTTATGCCCTAAAATAGACCTAGCTCTTAGGGTTTTAACTCTGCAATCTAGTTTCTCGATTGCATTTAGGCATTGTCTTAAGTTAGGCATGCATTACATATTTTTGTCTTTTTAATGTGTTTATTTGAGTGTCAAGGATAAGTAGAGAGCCAAATCCCACAAACCCTAGCACTTTAGAAGGCAGAAGATGAAGAGGAAGCACAATTCAGTTGGATCTTTACTAAATCTAGCTCATCATAGATTCTAGCTCAACTTGGTTGGGTTTAGCTCATCTTAGCTCCAGTTAGCTCATTTCCGCTGGATGGCAACTGGCCGTGCCATGTTTCGCATGTTAGAAATCGAGGTTACAAGTAACCTGTCATTGTAGTTGCAAAACACGTCGATCAAATAAAATTTATACTAAAACTCCAAGGGAGTCCCGGGTCGAACACAGGGAGGCGACGTTTACTTTATTGAAAATCGTGCTTCATTTCATTTCTTTTTGGTATTTTAGGGTTTTGATAATTTTTTGTATTTTTGAAATAAAGGAAATCAAGTAAATGTATCACAAGATAGAGATGAAACAAATATGATATATATGTCAATCCAATGTCGATTACAATGAACTATAAAAGCATAAAAATAGAGGGGGATGAGAGGAAATCTCCCGAATCAGCTGTACGATGAGACGACGGAGCCTGGCGGAAGCTCGGACGAAGGAGGTGAGGAGCCGGGCGACAGAGGTGTGATGCTGGAGGACGTCGGGTTGAGGAAAGCTTTGGCATGGCTCCGGAATGGAGGTGAGAAGATGGAGGTGATTTGCTACCGGAATGGAGGTGGGAGGACAACTCCAAGGTGACCTATGAAGGGAGATGGGAAGTTGGAGGAGTATTTGGTGGGGCAGAGGTTCACTACACTAATAGGCACCTTGGGAGCTTGAGAATAAGCTCTAATGGAGCATTGGTTGGCTTGCTAGAGCTTGTGAGTAGGTGGGAGTAGAGTATGTAGAGATGGCTTGGAAGGGAGGGGGTATAGGTCCTTTTATAGTGGTGGAGAAGAGGCAAAAATCGGTATGGGACCATTAGTGACATCCAGGCCGTCATTGGAAATGTTGCTGTAGGCAGCTCATGCACGCTGGTGCCCACAACTGGCTATGCTGGCATTCGATGAATTACCGACGGCTGTAAGCGTCGCTGGAAGTCTAGCTCATGCGTTCCTGTAGTCCACCTCACTCTGTGCTGGTGCTGCTCCAGCCTTGCCATGCATGTGCGCGCCCATGCGGTAGCGCTGCGTGCTTGCGCACCTGCGTGCCCGCTCGAGCACCCGTGCTGCTGCACGTGTGTGGTGCTACGTGCGTGTGCTGGCGGCCTGGGCTACGCCACGTGGCGCAGTCTGGGCCATCCATCTTCTTTTTGTTGTAAGGGCTGCTACAGAGGTCGGACTGAGTCGATTTTCAGGTCGTTAGGCTTCGATCATCCACCCGAATCCATCCGCACGGTCGGATTTATCATTTGAAGCTCCGAATTATGTCTCCCAGTCCCTTGTCCGTTGATCTTCCTTGGACTGCATATGGTGCTACGAGACTCCGATCGAGGCGAGTTTAGAGGCGTTGGACTCTGATCGTCGTCTCGATCAGATCCGTACATTTGGATCATCAATCCGAGGCTCCAAAAAAAATATGCTTCTCTCCTAACCACAAAAAAGACACAATTAACCTAAATTATATACAACTACTCTAAATGCAAAATGATGCATGCTATGCAATATTTATAACATGAAATGCAAATCTAATCCTAGGAACATGCATGAATAGGCATTTTACCTTTAACAAATGTGTTTACATCAGCAACACATGATAGCTCAACTTAGCTAACCTCAACTCAATTTCAGCTCAACTCAGTTGAGGCAAGCTCATCTTAGCTCCATTCAGTTCACCTGAATGGGAGCTCAAGCTAGCTCAACATAGTTGACCACAACTCCATTCCAACTCCTTCTATCTCTACTCAGTTCACAGTAGTTGAACTCCTTCTATCTTAGCTACTAGTTGACAACAAATAGTTAAGGACCCTTTAAGAGAAGTAGGTCTAGCTCAGCTCAGCTGTAGCCTAGTTGAAGTCAACTCAACTTAACTCCTACTACTGAGCTTGGCTGCTAGTAGAAGAATTAGATAGCTAAGCTAGCTGCTCAGCTTGCTTGGAACTCATCATCTACTTTCTGAAGCTCCATCCAACTCCAATCAGCTCTTAGTTACCATCCACCAGCTAAACCCTATCTCTTGCTCTACTCACATATTAGCTAAGCTAGCTTTAGCTTACCTTACCCCTATTACTCTACTCCATGGCTAACCCCCCTTCCACCTAGCTCCACCTACATGGTAGTCCAACCTACACCTTAACTCCAAAAATTCCACCTACATCCCCTCATTTGGACATGAAGTTTTGGCATCCTTTTGCCCCACGACAACCACCATAAGAAACCTAAAGGTGGCGCCAAAAACCACCTTAACTTCCCCTCATTTTGGTGCCACAACATAGCCCCCATCTCAACACTTCATCCACCACAAACCCTCATCTCAACCATCCAATTTGGAGCCAAGAATAGACCTTCTAGAAGGCCTTCATTTTGGTGCCAACAAGGGTGGTAACAACCACCCTGGATGGCAACCTTTTGGCATAGAACTACCCCCATGCCATCATTTGGTTTGGCGCCAAGATACCCTATCCCTTGGAACACCTAACCACCTCCAAAGCCCATCTTATCCGTCCAATATATCCACTCCAAACCCCCTTTAACTCTCCTATTTTTACCCTCTACCTACAACCATTCAACATACCCCTGGCTGGAGAATTCATGTGCACATTCCACCTATAATCTACCCTATCTCTCGACCAAGGAGAAGAAGAGAAGAAGAAGATTAAGTGAGGCATACACTCGACCACTGATGAGAGCCTCACCATGAGCCATAACTAGCTCATTTTGACCCAATAAAGAAGATAAAAGCTCCTACATAACCTAGAAGAAGGCCTAAATAAAGGAATAAGTGCTCTGAGAAGAAAACATGAATTAAAAGGTAAAACTACAATTTTACCATTGCAGTACATAAACGGGATTTCTCATAAGCAAAACATAGGTCAAATGGTCTAAATGAGATAAAAAGTGGGTTGAGTCAATCAGAAATGGGTTTATGTGCAATCTAGGAATTAAATGACATTTGGTAACCCTAAAACAGACCTGCTTAAATTAACAGGGTTCTGGTCAGGATAAAAATCAAGTGAACCCTCTAAAAACCATGGAAAAATACTCCTTAGGGTTTAGAACACTTAATGTGGCCTTTGGAACCCAATTTGACATAGATTATGTTCCTAGCTCTTCAATTAACCTAATTTGGGTTTTTACATAAAATATCCAATCAAACGAAATAAAATCTAAAATCCAACTTCATCATTGGATTCCTCAGGTCCAAATTAGGTTTACACCAAAATTTGGACCTAAGGGGAGGTCATCTTGACCTACTTTGCAATTTAGTACACCCAAATCATAATTTGGTCCCTATCTTTTGAATATCTTTGCAGAGAGCCCCCTAAGTTCCTCGCCACCTTTGCAATCAGGTCCTGCCACCATTGTTAGGGCAGAAGCAAGCTCCGGCGAGGTTTAGAGAGGGATTACTCTCTGATTCCTCAGAGATTCCCTCCCAGAAATGGAAGGGAGATTCTCTGAGGAATTCCCTTCCATCTACGGCCAATCACAATTTCTGGTGTGAACCCAATCTCTCGTGCGAACGCACGAGGGATTTGGGTATCTTAACCTCTTTCCTACTCCGACGATCCATCAGAGGCAATAGGCATGCCCTCCATGCTCTGAACACCCGGCCCAGTGCCTATAAAAGAACCCACACCTCCGGCCACTCAATTTTAGCTTGACTTGGCCGAACTTCCACCCCCAATTCGTCTCTTCTTCTCCGGCCAAGAACCCAACGAGCTCTGGCGAGCCCCCTTCCCCTCCCTCTTCGCTCTGCCACAAAACCAGTGGTAGAGTTATCTTACTGATTCCCCTCTGCGTCGCGCAGCACCCGCGCACGCCGCCTTAGCCCCGTCGTCGTCGCCGTTCTCCCACACTGGGCAACATCTTCTCCGGCGACAGCAGGTATAGCTGTCCGCCCTCCGTCTCCCTTCATCCCTACAATTAGATTAGAACTATTCTCCATCTTCCCCTCTCTCTTTTCCCCTGTTATTTCATTGAATTGGCCCTCGACCGTCGCTGACCACCTCCATCTTCCTCGCCTCCGACTGACCTCCGGCGAGCCGCTCCCACCATTCCACCCCTCCACATGGCTCGCCAACCATCTCATAAGCTCCGCCTCACCACAAGGAAAACTTTTCGCTCCTCCACTGCCACTCCACACCTCCGCAGTAACCCCCCGAACAACCCCACACCTCCGGCCACAGGTTGACCTAGACACGCACGCCTAGGCCATCCTGTGGCCTGCAGCACTGTTCACCACCTTCGCTGTGCCACAGCGAAGGTGTCCAGCTGGTCTGATTAGGCCAATAGGCCGTATTGGTGTTTGACAGTATCGACGCTCCTGCCGCCATTGACGACAGTTGAAGAAGCTCCAAAGCAGCTCCAGGCGCCAGGTCTTCCAGGCTTCAGGCGCAGCAGGTTCGCACAAATGTTGCGAAGCCCTCGGGTCCTGCAAAGCAGCGCTGCGAAGCTCCCAGCTGTGGCGATTGCACGAAAGCTCTGCAGGCGCACACGAAATTGGGGCAGGCCAGATAGTCCCACATCAGTTAAACGCAACGCGCAGGTATGCCATAAATTATTTTTGTGATATTGTCTTACCGCCTCCGAAAGCATAGGGGTGAGGTCCCTCACCTGCCCTAGCGCCTACCTCGTCCACGGTTTCACCTCGCGGATCTGGCAGGATCCGACCCGACCTTAACCTGAGCACTCCTCGCACGCCACCCACCTGCCGGTGCGCCCGGTCCTGGGTACGAAATCCGACCCGATTACCCGTGTGGCTCAGGGAGAGCATCCTTGAGCGAATTGCAGAGAAAGAGAGAGACGTTTGGGTAGAGGGAAAGGGGTAGGTTTTGCTCTGTGCAGGTAGGCTGAACGTTGAGGAGAAAGACTTAGCCGCGAGGAAGAAGAAGAGAACGAAGAAAGAAGGCAAGGTAGAGAAGAGAAGGAAGAAAGAAGGACTGCAAGAGAAGAAGCTGAGTAAGGCAGAGAAGAGAAGGAAGAACAGAGACCAAGGAAGAAAGAGAAGCCTTCGCAGAAGAAGAAGAAGAAGGCAGAAGAGAGACTGCAGAGAAAGAAGAGAGGCCAAGTGAAGACTGCAAAGAGAAGAGAAGAGAAGAGGAAGAAGAAGCCTTCGCAGAAGCCAAGATCAGAAGGAAGGAGAGACTGCTGAGAAGAAGAGAAAGAAATATCAGAAGAGAAGAATAACACTTTTAAGACGTCTGATCACAAGATCAGACGTCCAATTTTACTCTTTTGTCCTAATTACTCTTTACCTGCATACATTCATGTTTGAATTTAAGTTTTGATTAAATTAGAGTGTTCAATTACATTTGAGATTAGTAGTAAATTCCATTTGCTCCCTGTGTTCGACCTCGGATACTTCGATTTTCGAGTAATAAAACTCTTTATTTGTTTGAACGCTTTGTCGGCTATACTACAACGTATTATATTTTAAAACCCCACAAAAGCATATGAACAACCACTTGGTGCCTTCATTCTCCTTCTCTCTTCTTCCTTATGCCATGCCAAGCCAAGAAGCTGCACAATTCAAGAGGACAACTAAGCAAGAGGAGAAGTAGGGTGGTACTTGTCCAACCTAGAAAGGGGCACAAAGGTAAGCCACCAGGGCTTGCCAGGAGGATACATCCAGGAGGAGGAGCTTCCTTCAATTCTGGGGTGACCAAAATTGGTGCGAGATTTCTACAGCAGCGCATCTTCATCACTATGCTTTCTTCTTTCTTTTAGCACATTTGTTTTTATTGTAGTTAGTGCTTTTCTTCAGAGACTACAAGTGCGAAACTCTTCCAACTTATGAGTTCTCCAAATTTTTTTAAATAGTTTTTCAAGTTTATAAAAGCATTCCTCTACAATTTCTGGCTTTGTGTTTAATTCCATGTTTCTACCTTTCTATTACTCCAAGTCACTCATACCTGGAGTGAGCTAGAAGAGTAAGACACTTGTTGCTTTCATCTCGTATTCCCACATTTTCTCTGTAACTCACTTTTAGTGTTTTTGCCATTATCAAAACCCTAAAAAATTACTTATATAAAACCCTATGAAAAGAGTTATTTCTGTATATCAAGCAAGAGTTTATCAAATTGCATTTTCGCCTCCATTGAGATGACTCAAATACTCTCCAAGTACTTGGTATTTATAAATTTTAAAAGCAATAAAATCTTGCACGTTACAACGACTAAAAGCCCATTTTACAATTCACGTGATTTTTCTCCATCAATTTGCCTTCCCCATTTTTGGCCTGGAGACACATCCAGTTATTTTATTTGATCATGGATTTTTGGTAAACTTTATATTTGCAAATTTTTCATGCATCAATGACATATCATCTTTCACTTTTCATGAATTACAAGAATCATTTTATGAATTGCATGATGTAGCTAAAGCACTAACACTGAAAATAAGAGATTGACCAAAAGATCTAGAGATATCCACTCATTGTCGTCACTAGCTAGAAATAGAAAATAATGATTTTCTCAGTGAGATCACAAATTAAAAAAGCATATTGGTGCATTAAAAATTGATATAATAGAGCTTAAACAAAAATCCAAGTTCTTGATAAGTGATCTTACAAGATTTATAAAAGGAAAAGGCATGCTTGAGAAACTAGTTGGCACTCACACCCAAAGCACCACTAGATTTGTGTTAGGTTATAGAACTAAAAATAACCATGTGGTTAGAAGCTCTCAAGTTCCAAGGAATGCACAAAAATTTGGTAGTCTAAAGGAAGCGGAAGTATATACGCCTAATGACACATGCTACTGGGATCAATGCATCGACAAAATTGGACCCAAAAAGAAAGAATGGGTACTGAAGAAAACCTTGAAATCTTAGTTTGTAGGATATATCAGGGAAGGCCAAGTAGAATATAAAGACTGGTTATAATGAGTTTATAAGGGTAATCTTGAGTAAATTAGGACTCTATCTGGACATACGGATGTCTAGTAGGTGCAGGGCCTTCATTGCCTAAAATTTCTTGAAAATGCCTCATGCCAAGAAAGAAGCAATGGAAGATGAATAATGGACAACAATCGTTCCAAACACATGATGGGAGATGAAGATATCTTCCTCAAGCTAGAGCACAAGGAAGGTTTCATGGTCACTTGTGGGAACAATCACAAGGGCCATATTATTGCTACAAGCCATATTGGAAAATATCAAACCTTTTTTCATAGTGTACATTTAGTAAAAGGACTAAAACCTAACTTGTTAAGTGTAAGCCAAGTATGCAATAAAGGCTATAAAGTAAAATTTGACTCTAGCAACTTAGAAATTTTTGACGAGAAATCTAAAACCATTCTCTTAAATGGACATGGGTTTAAAGATAACTATATAGTTGACTTTGACAAATGCAACACCTTTGAATGCTTGGTTGTGGATGATGAGTCAACTCTATGGCTTATAAGACTAGGTCATGTTTACATGAAGAATATCAACAAACATGCAAAACATAATTTGGTCAAAGGGTTTCCTAAAATAACATTCAAAGGAACAAATATTTGTGATTCTTATGAGCTACATAAGTTGTGTAAACCTTCATTCAAAGCTAAAAATAATGCTAGCACTTCAAGACCACCGAAATTACTTTAGTTAGATCTATTTGGACCACAAAAGCTAAAAGTCTGAATGGTTGTCACTATTGTCTTCTGGTAGTAAATGATTACTCTCACTTTACCTAGTTAGTCTTCCTAAGAACATAAGACTTAGCTTTTAAGGAATTTCAAAAGATAACAAAAAGAATTCAAATAGAAATAGGATACGTGAGCTTGAAAATATGAAGTGATCATAGAGGAGGGTAAGAATTCAATCTTTCAGTGAATTCTATCTAGAAACTAGAATTAGGTAAGAGTTTTCCTTTCCTTGGGTGACCCCTTGAAATAGAGTTGTTGAAAGAAATAACCAGGCTTGCAAGTGTGCTCTAACCATGTTGTCCATGTCAAAGCAACCTTGCTATTTTTGGTCGAGGCATTAAACACCACCTACTATATCCTAAATTGAGTACTAGTTAACCAATCGTAAAAAAGACAACCTTTCAATGGTTGTTCCCCAAAATCTAGTACTTTCAAATCATTGGGTGTAAGTGTTACTTCTTAACACAAAAGACAATCTATACAAATTTGATGCTCTCAATGATGAAGATGTACTGTTTGGATACCACCGGTGAAGCAAAGTATATAGAGAATTCAATAAGAAAACCTCCACAGTAGAAGAAACCTTACATGTGTCCTTTGATGAATCCACTAAGAAAACTGAACCATTTGCCAATAATGATGATTCTACCTTTAGTTGATCCTTCAAATGTACCTACCAACAACTTTTTCAGAGATCATCCAAAAAAACAGTGGTAGGGGACATATCAAAAGGAGTTCATACTAGGTCTTCCTTGAACAACCTTGCCATAAGATTTTTGCATTGAGCCAAAAAATGTTGACGATGCTTTTAACGAAAAATCTTAGATTATGGCAATGCAAGAGGAGCTGATTTGATTTGAGCATAATAATGTTTCGAAACTTGTTTTGAAACCTAAATCCCAATCCATTATTGGAACAAAATGGGTATTTTGAAAGAAGCTTAACGAATTAGGATAAGTTGTTAGAAATAAAGCTGGACTTGTTGTCCAAGGACACAATCAGGAAGAAGGGATTGACTTTGATGAGACTTATACACCCGTAGCATGAATGGAATCTATTCGATTGCTTCTCACTTTCGCTACCCATATGGGGTTCAAGTTGTTCTAAATGGGCTTCAAAGGTGCTTTCTTAAATGGGCTCATAAAAAAGCTGGTCTATGTGAAGCAACCACCTGGTTTTAAAAATCGAACACTTCCTAACCAAGTTTTTAAGCTAAACAAATTACTACATGGCATCAAACAAGCCCCCATGGCTTGGTATGAGTGCTTACGGGATTATTTGCTTGGTAATAATTTTGTGATAGGTAATCTCAAAATTATTGTCAAGCAAATTTTGAGATTACCTATCCGTTAAATGCAATTTCTATGCTAAAAGTTTGAGTTTGAAAACCTTGTCGTCCTAGTAGTGAAAAAATCCATCAAACAAATAATTTAACCGAAAATTTAGTGAGTCTCGAGTCGAACACAGGGAGGCATACATTTGATCAAAAACTGTGTCTATATTTGTTGTCAAAAAGTAGATTAGTTGGTTGAATTAAATCTACCCTAGCAATTCTACTTAAAGCATAATTAATAGAAGAGAGGAAACGAATAATACAAATAAAAAGAAAATATAGAGAGAATCAACAAGAATTTCGTAATTATAGAAACATGTTTGTTACATCTATGTGCTATAGTAGAAAGCAGGAAATCTAATCTAGAAAGTGGTAAAAAGAGAAGAGGGAGAGAAGTTATCCTCCTCAACAGCTACTTGGAAGACGAGCCGCGTTGACAAGGTGCCTGGATAAGGGTGGCGAGATGCTGTATGAAAGATGGAGGATGGAGGGCAGAGTAGGGCAACATTGCAGCGGGATCTGCTTCCCGAATGGTGGTGAGAGGGCAACTACAGAATGCTCGATGAAGGGGGTGAGAAGGTGGAAAAATTGTATTTTTAACTCTAATTGATCATCCAAGGTTTGGGACAAGCTCATAAACCTTTAGAGCAGGTTAGAGAAGAGAGAAAGAGATGATGAAAATGTAGAGGGCATAGGGTCTTTATATAGTTGTAGGAATGTGGCATAAAGGTCATTTTAGATCTTTACAGAATAAATGCTGGGTGTTTAGTGACAGATATAAACATCACTAAAGGCTGAGCATTGGTGAAGGGCGCATTGCTTCTCCTTGAACTGTTGAGCACATGCCCCATGATCAGTGCATCTCAGTAGTCCGATCAAGAGATCAGACGGCTTAAAACCATGACCGCTTCATCCTCTTCAGCTGTTTCGTGTAGACGCCTACATCATCACTTGCGTATGCTCACATGTGCATCCATTACTGCCATGTCTCGCCTCCACAGCCGGTCATCTTCAATTGGGTGGCTCAATTGCATTCATGCTTTCTTCTTCACGAATTTGGCTATGGAGCGCGCCTCATGCTGTGCCTCTACATGACTCTCAAGTATGTTTTAGTGCTTCGTCATCCTCGGCCACTGAGGATGAGGGATCTTTAACTTCAACTGGGAGGAGCATGGGCCTTGATGAAATCTTAGCCATTGGATCGATGATCCAACGGCAGAGATGTGTTGATCATATGATGAAGAAGAGCCATAGTGACCATGGGCTGCTTGGATGGTGCCACGTGGCGCCATCTTTGCCGTCCATCTTCTATTGCTCATAGGTGGTGCCACGGATGTCGAAATGGATCGATTTTTGCATTGTTGGGTTGGATTTGTCATCTAAAGCTTAGATTTTACACCACCCTACCTCTTGACCTCTTCTCTTTCTCAGCCTACATCTGATGCTATGAAGGTCCTATCGGGGCTATCTTGGATTCATTGAACTCTGATTGTCACAGATTCGTATGTATGGATCTTCAATTCGAGGCCCTGATAAATGTTGCCCTGTTCCCTGACCACAAAAAGTAAAATTTACCTAAAATTTATACAATCTAACATAAATGCATGATGATGCATGTTATGCAATATTTGTAATGCATGAATGATTCTATGACACTAGAAACCTGCATAAATAGGCATTTTAGGTCAATAAGATATGTGCACATCACTATCTCAAACCTATCTGCGATATCCAAAGAGAACACCCCACACTCCCCCATCCTACCACCAGTGATAGGAAGAACACTCGACATGACTGGTCTCAAGATGGGAGCATGCAAGAGTAAAGGGGAAAGGGTGGAGTGCCACTGGCTCACCGATGAATGCTGGAGGGATGCTGCCATGGTGTGCTTTCGATGTCGATCGGTTGGTCAGTATGCAAGGGACTACCGTGACCCTATACATTGCCTCAGGTGCGAAGGTTGAGGGCTCTACCAGTATGGATATCATTGCCTACTTGGAGGTGAACAGCAGCCGCATGGAAGGGAGGATGATCATCGAATGTGGGGTTCCGTGGCCATCGAAATGATGGAATGCTTGCCACTGATTGTCTCCACCAGGGTACTGGCATTTTTGGCAAATGTTCCTTGCTCGGTGAGGATGCATGAGATGGAGACCAACCTTCATTTGGCTTTGGTTGGTCAGTTGTCAGCATTGGTCTGCTACCTCAACGTTGTTCAATTGCACGTGGAGAGGTTCTTGCCATGAGCCACCGGATGGAAGCTTGCCCTTCTATCAGCGAGGAAGGTGCTGCTATTTGGCTTGGAGGGTGGGGATGTGGATTGGTTGCGATGCCACACTCTCGAGGAGAGTGGACTAGCAGTCATGTGGAGGCCAGTCACCCTGAGCGACGGTGCATTGGAGGAGAGCCCTCCACCATTGGTCAATGTGAAGGACAATGTTGTCAGGGTTCCCCTTCACTTGCAAATGGCAGAAGTCATTCATGAGGTGGTGTAGAGGCTCGGCCATTTGTGTAGTTGCATGGGGCTGGGACTTCAATAGGGTGATGTCGTGTCGATTATCATCGAGGTTGAACTCGATGTTGGTTTTGGTGTTCATCTTCCTGTCATTCTCCAAGGAGGTGGAGGGTTGTGGCTTTTGCAGCTATCTCTCATCTGCGAGCTACAGCCTGGTAGAGCTTTTTCTGATCCAAAGTCACCAACTTATGCAAAGGTTGCATCCTCAGGGGGTCCACATCGACAAGAATTCTCACACCCTTTCTATTTTGGGCTGCCAATTGGTGAGGAGCAGCCATCATCATCGGTTGTTGGGTGGCCATTAGTGTGGAGCAGCCAATTGGAGGTGTGGGTGTGACTGTTTCTCAAGGGAATTGTGTGGCGGTGGAGGAGGAGGCACCAGCAAGAAGTATTGGTGAGGATGCATGGCAATTGTTCAAAGAAGTGCTTCTACCTTCGCAGTTGGTAGGTTAGTTCCGGGTGCTCGATGAAATGCCCGACTCAAGCATTTGACATAGTGTCTGTAGGGAGAGGTTGGTTGCACATTGGCTTGATGCCACTTCCGACTACATAGCTGATAAACATGCATGAATTCATGATAAAATGCTTATTTATGATAGTTCCTAGGTTTAGAATTGCATTTCATAGTATAAATATTGCATAACATTCATTACATTGCATTTAGGAAAGCTTGTGTATTCTATATATTAATTTTGACATTTTATGTGGCCAGGAGGCAGTGCGACATCTTTACGGCCTTTAGATGAAGATTTCGGCCATACGGATGGATCCAGAGCGACGATCGCAGTCCATCAGTGCAAAAATCACTCTAATCAAAGCTCCGTAGCAACCTGCACAAAAGGAAGAGGATCAATGGCCCAGATGGCACCATGTGGTGCCACCTAGGCTACCCTACATGAGCCGCAGCCTCCCCAGCCTCACCGTAAGGAATGATCCCAGTCGTTGGATCGCAAGCCAACGACAGAGAATCACTAGTGTCACCTAGTCTCCTCTAAAGCACCTTAAAGAATCGATCATGATCATTGGATTTTCATCCAACGGTCGAGACCATAGAAAGCTAAAGCATCTGTGCGACCATCCAGTGCCCTCACCACAGTGGTAGAGCTCCCACTCCGCATGGAAGAGGCATGGGTTCGAGAAGTAATCTATTGCTACTGCCTCAGCACCAGCCAAATTGGACCACTTGATCTCGATCGAGTGGTCAAGATTGCGCACGCCAGATCAGATGCATCTCGATGATGCGAGGAGACACACCATATCACACGTGGGCAATTAGGGGTGCTCGTTTAAGATGATTGAATGTGCTCTTGCTCATCGAATCTTCTCGAAGGCGCAATGCACATGTATTTGAATCCACAAGGGCATAATCTGAGGGAGCATCCTAGCCGCACGATGATGGATCGAATGGTTGCCAATGCACATGCCAATAGAGGATCACGATCTCCGAATTTGAATCATGTAGGCTGTCGATCCTCAGCCGTGAGATGCGAATGCAATGGTTGAGGCTCTCCCCACACTGTGCCAGCTGCAGCGACTCCTCCTCATGCCAACAAAGTTGTGTGAGTGCTTTGGCAACACCCCGAAAATTCTTTAGTGATGTTTTAAATGTCGCTGAAGACCCATGCGGACGAAACACCTCCCTTCCATCATTATATAAACCCCACGATCCCTTCTCTTCCAAACAATCTCTACGTATGCGGCTTCCAGCTACTCCATACTCAAGAAGCCCATCAAAGCTCTCAAGAGCTTATTCCTAAGCTCTGAAGGTCCCCTACTAGTGCAGTATTCCCATATCCCACCAATTATTCCTCCTTCTCACCACCTTTGTAGGAAAGCCTGGACCTGTCCTCCCACCTCAGCTCCGGTAGAAGATCAACTCCATCTCCTCATCCCCATTCCAAAGCCTTGGCGAAGCATTCCTCTACATGGCATCTTCTTGCATCTCACCCCCATAGTCCAATATCCCACCTCCTTCATCTAAGTTCCCACTAAGCATCGTCATCTCACCAAACAACCGATTTGTGAGATTTCTTCTCACCCCTATCTCTTTTATATTTTAGCATATTGTAATAGATGTCTGAATGACATTGTGATATATCATATTTGTTTTCTCCACCTTTTGAAGTTATCTTGCTTGTCTTTTTATTACAAAAACACCGAAAAGAAACAACATGAAATGTGGATATCAACAAAAGTAAACATCGCCTCCATGTGTTCGACTCGGGACTCCCTTGGAGTTTTGGTAAAAAGTTGTATTTGATAATGTGTTTTGCAACTACGGTGACATGTTCCTCCTAACCCCAACTTTCCGTTTGCCAAAACACGTGCATCATTTTGGTGCCGTTGCTGGGGAGGCAATGCTCTTTGGTTTTTCTCACATTTTCCCACCTTGCTTAACTTTTTAGCTCACTTTGCTCCTTTCATTTTGTGATTACTGGTACCCTTCCAAGGCAGGCCAAAGTGGAATAGATCGGAGAAAAGTACGAGTAAAAGATTTTGAAAGTGTACCCCAACTAGCCCCACCCTAGATTTCATTTCGCCACACTAATAACTCAATCTCAAATCAACCTAGGATGGATTTGATTGTTTGATTGCCACTTCACCTCACCTCAACCACCCATATAAGCTAAAAATACAATAAAATATTACTCTTCTCTTCTTTTGGGATTAAGCGAAAAGTTACACATATTAAACACCCACAACACTCGACGTAAGGTGCACCACTCTGCATTGATTCTACCACTTAACCAGAGTCTAACCAGTGGATTCGGTACACTTAACCCAACACACACATAAGTGAGTAGAAATCTGAATAGGTCAAACATTCATGTGTGCCTTAACAAGTGGTGCAACAAGCCAATTACTTGAACTGTTTGGACCATACCACTCAAGATAAAAGTGATTCAGATATGTGGGGGGGTGATGGTGAGAGAGTGGCGAAGGGCGGCGAGTGGCGATGTCGAGGGCATGGCTAGGGTTGGGGATGAGGGTGACTGGAAGACATGGAGATCGAAGAATTGAAGGAGGAGGGAGAGGAGATGGCCATCTCGTGTCGGTGGGGCTGTCAGATTTGGGTTGAGAGAGGGCTAGAAGAGGATGAACGGAGAGGTCCTATGCTATAGTTGCAGAAGAAGAGGGCATATGGCGGCGATATGCAGGAATCCCTTGTGCTGCTTGAGTGTAGAGGAGACGGGCACAAACGTGGCTCGTGCACAAGGATGTGGGTTCAGTATATGAGGAAGAACCCTCAGCACCCGAAGCAAGAGGTACTAGAGCCACGGCTACCTCCATCGCCGGCACAGGTTGGCCACATGTTTAATGTGGAAATCCCCTTCTCTGAGGATATACTACCTGTGGAGATGATGTTGAGAGGTGCATTGATTGGTGAGGTTATGACTAGAAGCCTGTCTGCTAAAAAGCTCCATCAACTATTGAGTTCCCTGTCACTTGTCCCACCAGGCTGGAAGGTTGCTATGTAATCCCACATCTGTTTTCTTATTTTTGGTTTGGGGATGATAGACATGGAGAGGCTAAGAGTTTGCTCGAGTACTTTTGAAAACATTAATGTGTTATGGAGGCTAGTCCCTCCCTTTGATGGGGCACTCCCTGATCGTCCACACTAAAGGATGGGTACTCGACAGACCTACATGGGACGCGATTGTTCAATTGTGTCCTTGTAGCATGTGTTTGCAACATCAATTTTAATTAAAGATTTGATTTGGTGAGTCCAAGTGTCAAACACGAGGAGGCGTGAAATTGGGAAACTTTGTTGCTTTTAGTTGTACAGGAAGTTTCGTTTGCTTGTGAAAAATGATAAGGAGAGAGAGAGAGTAGGGCTAGAGTTTGTCTTTGAATCACGACATTCATTCGAACAAGATGGGATCTATATACGAAACAACATCAACATTAACATTTAGCATGCAACTTGAGTTTGTCTGCAAATACAACAATAGTTAAAAGCTTAAACATATGCAATATAAAACTAGTGTAAAGAGAGAGAGAGGAGGACGCAAGGTGGCCACGGCAGTGGAGGAGGGCTCCGTCGACGACTTCACAACTCCAAGGTGTATGTGGAATGCTTGGTGAAGCCAGGAAGGAGCTAGGAGAAGGGTGGAAGGTGTGTGTGTATTGAATGCCCTTGAATGGGGTGGTTGAAGGGGTTTAAATAGGAGAAAATGGATTCTAAATGAGTTAAAGAAGGTCTAGCAAAGTGTAGGATGTTGCTAAAGCCCCTCCAAAAATGTCGCTAAAGCCCTCTGGCTGCTGGTCCATTGAGGCGCGCATTGTCCTTCTTGTCAAGTTGTGCCCGTGATCTGTGTGCCTTCGCTGTGAGTCGTCCGATCTTTTCTGATCAAAGATTGGACGATTGAGATTTCGCTCGCGATGATGGTTCAAATCACGCTTGTGGAGCATGCCCCTTGCGCATTATCGCATGCGTGCCCATCAGGTGCATGAGGGCGCACCATGCTACATCCATTCGCACTGCTCGACGTTGATCGGATAGCTCAAATTAGCCGTGGTCTATGCTGGGCCACAAATTGAGGCACGACGTGATTCGAACACTCGCCTCTCATCACGAGAGCGACGCACACACCGCTGTGCTGCCTCCGCTGGTTTGTGTGGAGGTGAGGTTGGGCGCGGGGAGGTGTCAACCATTGGATGAAAATCCAACGGTCAGGATCTGAAGCTGAGGCCGCTTGTGATCGCGAAGGTGAGGGGCGTGAGTGGGTGAAGGTTGTGAATTATCAACCTTCCTATCAGCGGATCGGATGGCTTAAAGTTGCTAAGCACGATGAAGAGGTGGTGCACTATGGGTGAGGGCATGTTGCATGCTGCCACGTGGTTGCCTGTGGGTCATTGATCATCAGATCAATGACCAGAACTTTTTCGGCTAGTTGAGCGAGCTCTGGATGTCGGATTTGAGCGATTTTGTGTCCATTGGACTCCATTCGTCATTCTGAAACCATCCATGCAATCCGATTGCTCATTTGAGGCCTGTTTCAATATGCACTTGTACATACGACCGTTAAATATTGATTATAAGTAATTTTAATTTGTCATGCATACAATGCTCACAAGCCCATTATGGGATACCATTAACGCACATATACCCTCAAAATAGACCCTAGTTGATGGAATTATCATCATTAGATGTAGAGTTATCATAACCCCATGCTCATCTCTTGCTAGTCTCTAGTAAGGTTTATCCTAGTCATTATTTCCATCTAGAATTAGGAATTGATTACTTAGACATCTATTGCTTGTCAACGGGAGGAAATATACTAAGATCGTAATTCACAGAGACTAAACAGCGCCAATGTGTCTACCAAAATGCAAACAGTCCAAGTCCTCTCTTTAAAGCATATAAACAAATATATATATTTTTTTTTCTTTTTCATCTTTTCTAATTTTTTAGATTTTTGGACTTGAGAGTGTGTAGGTAACTTTTTACGGCTACCCAACCCACCCATAACTCGAAAAGGACTCTAAGTGCTAAGCATCTTTGTGTGAATATTGTGATGGACTCACTCAGTGGCAATTAAAATAGACTTTGGGTTTTTACACCCCTTGGTGATCGGAAAAAAAATGCTTTCTAGAAGGTGTATCTATCCGATTGGTAACTTTCCCCCTACTTTTATTTTGCATGGGGTCAACACAAGGGTGTTTCCAGTGTATATCTCCCTAGATTGCTCTACTTCTCCACTTCTTCCTTAAGTTTTTTGGACTTTTTGTGTATTTAGTAAGCTGGGTTCTAGAAAACTGACCAATGGTTGTTACCCACGACCACTTGCCAGCCATACTCGTGCAGTGAAGTGTGGCTTATTTATTTTTTTCTTTTTTCTTCTTTTTCTATTTTTCTGTTTCTCCCATTTTCTTTTTTTTTCTTTTCTTTTTCTTTTGTTATTTAGTAGGTGGTTGGGCTCGGTTAGGTTGTGTTAATATGGTGATTTAATCGTTGAAATGCATATAGTGGTTAGCCTAAATCGAGCCTAACCATCCTTTTACAAAAATTTTTAACCTGGCCTAGTTGATTTTATCTTGGTCACTTTTAGGCCCAGGGTCGAACTTAGGGAAGTGGGATTAGAGGTGAATAAGTTTCTACGCCTTTCCTACAATGAATCTCTTCCGTTCGTTTATTATGTTTTTGGAGTTTTTCTATTTAAGGTTTTTTCTGATAATTTTTTTTTTCCTTGAGGTACACCCTCAAAATTAGGTTCTTCGCTTTGAGCAAAATTAGGGTTCCCAAAACTGGTCTTGCTATTCGCAAGACTGACTACCTGCAAGTCAAGGATTATCTTCTCTCTTTTGTATATTTTTTTTTATCTTTTTAATGGCAAGAAAGAGAAATAGAAATAAGGTAAATATAGTATATATATGTATATATTATATATGTATATAGGGATGGGGGTGGAGGTGGAAATGGCGTGTAGCACAGTGTCGAGTTGGTCGTCGTCTAGAAAGATGCAACCAATAGGACGAAGTGCCGCATGGAATGTAGGATGGATGGGTGGAAGATGTGTATGAAGATGCTTTCTGTATGCATGTATCGGGGAATATCAGCAACTGGTGTAGATATTCCCACGATACAACATGTGGTAGGTGATATGAAAATATATATGTATATATGTAAATATATATCTATATGTGTATATATAGATATGGTTATAATTATATAGGTGTATATATGTAGTTATATATATATATATCTATGTATGTATATATATAGATATGTAAATATATGTATAGATAGATGTATGTATATATAACTATATATAGATATAGATATATATATATATAGTAATATATGTATATAGTTATATATATGTGTATATATATATATATATATTAGTATAAGTATGTGTGTATATTATGTAGATAGATATATATTTATATATATGTATGTATTTATAGCTATAGATATATATGTATATACGTATGTATATTTGTATATATATAAATACATGTATGAATATAAGTGTATATATATGTATGTGTATATATATATAAGTGTATATATATGTATGTATATATATATATGTATATATACTTATTCTTTGTTATATAGGTACTAATATATCTATAGATATATGCATATATATATATATGTATATAAATATATGTATATATCAATATATATATGTATATGTATATATATATAAGTACATAGTAGTGTATAACTGAGTGGGTGTGTGTACAAGAGTGTGTGTGTGTGTATGTGTCTGCAGGTGGGAGTGAGAGAGTGCTGTGAGAGAGGGAGAGAGAGAGAGTCTGCAGGAGTGAAGGAGGCGCGGGCGACTTAAGTCGTCTGGAGCCTCCAGCCGTCATCTGATGGCCACGCACAGGTGCAGGAACGTAGGCACGTGAAGAGGCACGCACATGTAGGAGGGAGTGAGCGCGAGGGAGGGACCGCAGCACACTGCACTACGCATTGGGGCGGGTGCGGGCAAAGGTGCTAACACGAGCGGACGATGGAGCAGGTGAGCGCGTGGAGCGGGAACGGGCTGGAGAGAGAGCGCGCGGTGATCGGATAAGTGAGAAGCTTTCCGGTCACCGCACTGTAGCTACAGTGTCGTGCTCTCTAGCGTGAACAGTAGCTATAGTGCTACGCACTCTGAATAGCCAGTTGCGGCCGGTGTGGCATGAGCGGGCACGCTGGAAGGCTTCTGCGTGCGTGGAAAGAGGCTGTGGTCAGTGCCTGCGTGCGCGTGGGTTACTACTGACGCCTTGCTGCTGCCACTGCGGAGCTTCAAAGCTCAGCTCTGTGGCAATGGCAGAAATGGCTTGGAATGACGAAACAGAGTGGAGAACCACCACGCCCACCGGCTCTTTGATGAGCTGGGCAGTGGTGGGACTCATAGTGGTGGTTGTGTACCACTGTGAGTTACTCCTGCCTGCAGTGTGGCTCCTCAAGAAGAAGAGAGGCTGCGTATGGATGGGAGAGGGGAGGAGAAGGCCTGGAGGAAGGAAGTGCTATTATTGTGTGGACCAGGCCTAGCCGCAAGGAAGATGGCTGTGCTCTTTTTAAAGAGGAAAGAGGCATGCACAGCCATGCCTTGGGCTACATGCATGGCTGTGCATGCCGTTGGTAGGGAGAGCTGTTGCAGAGGACGGTGCGAAGAAGATCAAGCCATGCCCTGCAGCTGCGGAGAAGTTCAAAGCCAAAATAAAAAAAAAATAAAGATGGTAAATTTGCGGCACAGCACTTGAGGAAAATGTTAATTTCAAGGCCATTTTATTCACTCTCCTTCCCTCTCAAATAAATGCATGCATGCATTTATTTTTACAAATGCGACTACGGCTGCCTAGTATACACTGGCAATGCTTGGAAATAGCACAAGATGGCATAATTGTTAGTGTATTTTTGCTGTGCAATCATACCCCCATGCCTATCTCTTGCTAGTCCCTAGCAAAACATTATTTTGTATTGCATTTAGAAATGATCTTAAGCTGAAGATTTTCCTCTGAGGCGACATAGGTGTGTTTATTTGTTGGATATTGTGAGAACCAATTGTAGAGAAGACTACCAGTACTTTAAGTCTTATGTGACATAGATCATCTCTCAACTAACCTGGACTCTTGATATTTAAACGTTAAGTACGATTTCCAGGACCCAGGAGGTTTTTGCTGTACTCGAGAGCTCAAGAGATTATGGGTTGTGCTAAGTGAAGGATCAAGACTGACCAGATGAACATTAAGACTCAAGCCCAGGGTTTCACGAATTTTTAAGTGCAGGTTGGTCCTAGTTTCAGCTCATGTCTTCGGATTGACCCTTAAAAAGATGATGGAAAACTCAACTCCCATTTTATGACATTTGTGGATAAAAAAAAATAGGGTATTTGCCCTGAAGAACTTTTTTTTGTAGGAAGATTTTACAGACATTTGTGAGACATACTTATTTATACCCTCTTCTTTCTTTTTCTTTTTGAAACACATGTCAATATATCTCTTACAACATTATTTGGAGGAGCACACTTTTCTTTTGGTGGGAGAGTTCCTTTTTGGTGGAAAGAGTCTCTCCTAAACACAAGACTAAAGCCTGGGATAAAAAGTCTACCTGCATGCACAGTTAAGGACTCCACCTTCCCTAATGAACACTAGGGTTGGATCTTATGTTCACCTGGTCTTTCTTGATACGTGTAGTGTGAACCAAGATTACTTAGGCTCTCGAGTAGAAGCAAACCAACAAATCCTGTACTGGTGTCTTAGGTACAAGAATACATCCTTGGTTAGGAGAGATTCCGATCTATCTTGTCAATGCTCAAGTGAATTAAGCCGAGCCTGAGCGAATCAAGCTTCTATGGCCTGGAAAGTCTTCAAAACAGTGGTTGAATATCCATAAACACTTATCGTATTTTTGTTTCAGCCGTCAGATCATTACTAAACACCCTTTTTTTTTCTTCTAGATAGAAGGAGACTGCATGATACCCTAAAATACCCCGATCCAATGGATGCCTGTCCACCCCCCTTGCCAAACGATGCTATGTCCTCATATGCATGCAGGGTAGGGTAGAGAAAGGACGAAGATCGGGTAACGGGAGCTGAGGTGTAGGGCATACAGCAGGGTGGTAGGGTGGTGAAGTGAAAAGTGAAGTAAGCAAGACAGTGGCAGAGTGTTGTTGGGGTGCCTCCCAACGACCGCTAAATTTAACGTCCCCAGCTGGACTCAGAATGAGGCATAAAATTAGTTACCTTCCAGTAGGGCAACTGTTTCTCCAACGGGGGCAGGTTCATGAGTAAGATAGGGTTTCAAATGCTGCCCATTGACCATAAATTTTTGCCCCGATTTGGGATCTTCAATCTCAACGGCCCTGTTGGGAAATGGTTACGAGACTAGAAAAGGACCAGTCCATTTGGACTTCAATTTTCCAAGAAATAATTTGAGCCAGGCATTGTAGAGCCAAACTTGATGAGATGGCTTAAATTCCTTCCACCGAATACGGCTATCATGAAAAGCCTTAGTGGATTGTTTGAAAGAAGGCAGAATCATAGGCTTCATGATGGAGGTCTTCTAGCTCCTGGAGTTGGAGTTTCCTTTCTCGACAACACATGTCTGGGTCGAGGTTACATTGGCGAACCACCCAATAAGCACGGTGCTCCAACTCCACGGGCAAATGACAAGGCTTCCCATAAACGATTCTATAAGGAGACATACCAAAGGGAGCCTTGAAAGCAGTTCGATACGGCCAAAGTGCATCAACCAGCTTGTCGGACCAATCCTTATGATCAGGCTGAACCATTTTCTAGAGAATTTGCTTGATTTGCCGGTTTGACACCTCTACCTGGCTGTTCACCTGAGGATGATACGGAGATGCTATACGATGGTGGACTCCGTATTTCCTTAGAAATGCCCGAAAAGAATCATGGGTAAAGTGGCTGCCTCCATCCGAGATAATGGCTCGAGGGATCCCAAAGCGCGCAAAAATGTGGTCTTTAACAAATCGAGTGGATATAATATGGTCAGCATGTCTTGTGGGAATAGCCTCAATCAATTTCGAAACATAATCAACAGCCACGAGAATGAATTCAAAGCCGTTGGAAGGATGAAAGGGACCCATGAAATCAATTCCCCAAATGTCAAAGATTTCTGCAACTTGGATGGGTTGTAAGGGCATCATGTCATGACGTGACATTGACCCTAACGACTGGCACCTAGTGCAATGTTTGGCATAATTGTGTGCATCCTGGTGAAGGGAGGGCCAAAAGAAACCGCACTGCAACACCTTGGCTGCAGTTTTCCTCCCAGAGAAATGGCCTCCGCAAGCCTGATCGTGGCTGAAGGATAGCACACTAGGGAATTTGCTGTCAGGAACACAGCGATGGATGATTTGATCAGCACCTATTCGAAAAAGAAGTGGATTATCCCAGAAATAATACTTTGCTTCTGCTATGAGACGCTCACGCTGGTTTTTAGGCTAGCCACATGGAAGGGATCCAGAAGTAAGGTAATTGGCAATGTCGGCATACCAAGGTCCACTTGCCACATTAATTGCCAATATGTGGTCATCAGGAAAAATCTCATTAATCGGCAGAGTAAGTCCAATATGGTCATAGTCCAGTCTAGAAAGATGATCAGCCACAACATTCTTGGCTCCAGCCTTATCGCGGATCTCAATGTCAAATTCTTGGAGAAGAAGGATCCAACGAATCAGTCTAGGCTTGGCATCCTTCTTGTGCATGAGATGGCAAATGGCCGCGTGGTCAGTGAAAACAATAACATGTGAGCCCAGAAGGTAAGAGTGGAATTTCTCCAGCCCAAAGACGACCACCAGTAATTCTTTCTCAGTAGTAGTATAATTAAGCTGGGCCTCGTCCAACGTCTTACAGGTGTAGTACACCATGAAGCGGTGTCTATCACGTATTTGTCCTAGAATGGCTCCGACTGCAAGGTCGGAAGCGTCACACATGAGTTCAAAGTCGAGGGACCAATCAGGTCGCTGGAGAATAGGGGCCTTGGTGACAGCATTACGAAGCTGCGTGAATGCTCTTATGCAGTCGAGGCCCATATCGAACGGTACATCGGTTGATAGGAGATGAGTTAAAGGTCGAGAAATCTTGGAGAAATCTTTGATGAATCTTCTATAGAAACCGACGTGTCCCAGGAAGGAGCGGATTTGTTTAATAGAGTCAAGCACAGGTAAATAAGCAATTACATCAAGCTTAGCTCTGCCAACCTCGATACCCTTGTCAGAGATGATATGCCCGAGAACAATTCCCTCGTGTACCATAAAATGACTTTTTTCCCAAGAAAGCACGAGGTTTACATCAATACCTCTCCTAAGGATACAGGTCAGGTTGGCAAGACAGTCATCGAAAGATGGTCCAAAGATCGAATAGTCATCCATGAAGACCTCGAGAAAGTCACCCACCATGTCATGGAATATTGCCAGCATACATCTCTGGAAGGTTGCTGGCACGTTACAAAGTCCGAACGACATCCTTCTAATGCAAAGGTGCCAAAGGGGCAGGTAAAAGTTGTTTTCTCTTGGTCTCGGGGGTCAATTGCCACCTGGTTATATCCTGAGAATTCATCCAGGAAACAGAAAAATTTATTTCCCGCCAACCGCTCCAGGATTTGGTCAATGAAAGGTAGCGGAAAGTGATCTTTCTTAGTTGCAGCATTGAGTTTCCTATAATCTACACGCACTCTCCAAGATGTAGGAGTGCGTGTAGGGATGGATTCGCCCCTGTCATTGACACGGATGGTGAGTCCCGCCTTTTTGGGCACAATGTGAATCAGACTCACCCAGGGGCTACCACTGATCGGGTAGGTTATACCTCCATCCAGCCACTTAATAATTTCCTTCTTAATGACCTCCCACATATTAGGGTCGAGACGTCGCTACATCTCGCGGGAAGGTCTAGCCTCCTCCTCCGTATATATATGGTGAGTGCAGTAGGAGGGGCTAATGCTAGATAAGTCTGATAAGGACCATCCAATGGCTGCCTTGTGTTCCATAAGGACCTTAGTTAGTTTTCACTCTTGCTCCCTGGTCAATTTTGAACTGATGATTACAGGGAGAGTTTCATTTGGTCCCAAGAAAACATACTTAAGTGTACTAGGCAGCTCTTTCAACTCGGGAGTGGATGGTGAAAGATCTGGCATTTCTTGGAACGAGAGTGTCCCAGGCAGATCAGAAAACAAGTCAGGAGGAAGAAGTTGGCCCTCAGATTGGCCAATAAAAGGGGCTTCTTGGATAGATGGATCCGAGAAGGAATAGCCCCAGTGAGAAGTATGTGGGCTCAAGGTCCCAGTGTGGAGTTGCAACTCCGCCTGATTTGGCAGGAAAGAAAGAGCAATCCAGTCATCAAGGGTGTGGACCGGCGGTGAGTAGCCCGGATATGACTCAGACCACGAGGTATGGGAAGCGAAGAAAACCTCATCAGAATTCTGGTCAGGAGAAGGTACGGGAATAGGGAGGGATGGAGGAATGTCACAATATGTGGTGGTCAGGCAATCGTCAGTGTTTACAGGTAATCCGCAGTAGTTAGAGTAGGTCTCAATTAGTCTGATACACACACTGACGGCCATGTCCTCGTCAGACGTGTCATCCTCGATGCAATCGCAATCAAAGTTCTTGGCTGCCTTAAAGATGTTAAGCTTGAGCTTTTTAGATCCAATGGCAATCTCAATACAGCTCGACTTGCAGTCGATATGGGTGTGGGCTGTGTCAAAGAAAGGTCGACCAAGGATGATCGGACAATCAGAAAGTGAGCTAGGAACTTCCATATCTAAAATAAGAAAGTCAATAGGAAAACAGAGACTATTGGCCCTAACCACCACGTCTTCCACCACACCCTTTGGAATTTTGACAGAATGATCTACCAACTATAATGTGACAGGGGTGGGTTTCAGATTTCCCAAGTAAAATTTTTCGAGCATGATGGTTGGTATAAGATTGATGGAAGATCCTAGATCAAGCAGGGCATGATTAAAATTGCAGCCTTGGATGCTACAGGAAATAAGCAGTGCGCCCAGATCTTTCTGCTTCGGTAGTAGATTTAACAGTATAGTACAACTCGTATGAGGCGAGAGAACCACCAAATTCTTAGTTTTCTTTGATTGTTGCCTGGGTGTTGTGTAGTCTTTGAAAAATCGGGCGACAGTAGGTTTGTGGTTGATAGCCTTGAGCAAGGGTACCTTGATTTCAACATCCCTGAACAAATTATGCAAGTTATCAAAGGCATGCGTATCTTTCTTTTTGCCTTTTGGCTCCCTCAGTAGAGCCTCAGGGAATGGGACTGATTCTAGCACCAATTTGGGTGTATTGTCCTCTCGCGAATGCGGTGCGCATCCCGAATGAGAGGGTGATGAAGAAGATGGGCCAGGATCAGGTCAAGGCAAATCGACGGTCTGCTTGCCGCTCCTCGTAGTGATCGCATTGGATGATGTAGGTCTAGTGGGATCATAAGGTGGAGGGTTCGCAATAGGGACATAAGAGTGAGGTGCTGCAGTGGGATTAGCCTGAAATCCCGGTGGAATGCTCGGAGCTTGCAGAATCTGATGTACCTGCCCCTGAGAAGGTCGTACCTGTGGTTGTGGACCACGTGGTACAAAATTTCACGGGTTTGGAACAAGTTGGGCTGGGAGAGTGCCCTGAGATCGAGACACCATGCATAGTTGACTGATCTCAGCATTCTGCTGTGCCAATTGGTGCTGAAGAGAGGACAAGTTCTCCTCATCGTGCTTTGACATTTCCGTCATCCTTCGCATCAATTTGTCAAGAGAACTTGATGCATGTTCTGTTTGCAGTACACAAGGACCCGATGGCAGATTCACCATAGGATTAGACTGGGCCCTTGGTATGATGGGTGCGAACGGTCGCATTGGTCCACCCGTGGGGTTTTGGCGTTGTGGGTTGTTAGACCATGCGAAGTTCGGATGATTTCGCTGCCCTGGGTTATAACTGGCAGAGAACAGGTTGTGCCCTAGGGCGCAAGTGTCTTCTACTCCACAAGACGCGTCCGCATGTAAATATGCATCCGAGCACACGGAGGCTTGGTCCTCTATGTCAAAATACTGGCTTGCAGAAGCCAGATCCACATGACTTACAGAATCGCTCAGTGCAACACTAGGTAAGGAAGGTCTTACGGGGTTTCTCGGGATAAGCTTGGCGTTGGAAGAATTGGGATTGTGATGATGTGGTGAGGTGGGGGTGTTAGCCATAGAAAGGGTGGGGTTGGCTAGAAGCTCGTCCAGCTTCTTGTGCACGACAGAGACTTCATCCAATTTCTGTGCGATAAGGCTGAGATCTGTGCATGAATGGGAGGGTCCCATGTCAACTTTGTGGACATTACGGGGCAGGCTGGTACGATTAAAGGCGACAATGGAAGCATTGTTCATTGAGTTTTCGCTCATATTTTCAAATAATTCGAATGCTCCATTCTCGTCTTTATTCATGAAGTTCCCTCCGCAGGAAGCTTCTGCAATATGCTTCAAAGTCTCATTTAGCCCATAATAGAAAATCTGGGCTATATGCCACTTAGGCAGACAGTGGTGCGGACACTTCCTGAGGAGGTCATTATATCTCTCCCATGCCTCATGAAACTGTTCGCCGTTTTGTTGCGTAAATGAAGTGATAGCATGGCGAAGAGCATTGGTTCGCCCGATTGGGAAGAATTTTTTGAGAAACGCTGTTCGCATCTCTTCCCAAGAGTGGATGGTTCTACCAAGGGTGCGTAACTACTGCGACGCTTTATCCCGCAATGAAAATGGGAACATTTTGATGAGGACTACAGGTAACCTGATATTTCTTGGTTTAACAATTTCAGCCAATCGAGTTAGGTCTTCCAAGTGGAGAAAAGGATCTTCACTTGCAAGACCATGGAAGTGAAAATTTATCAGGCCAATTATGTTAGGTTTTAATTCAAAGTCGTCGCTGCCCATGGGGTCCCGAATTTGTCCTACGGTCTCTGTGGCAGTAGGATTCTGATAGGAGCTAAGAGACCTAGGCTCCTCCCGTTCGAGAGGGTTTTGCATTTCCTCCAATGTTTCCCTAACGGCTTCAATTTGTTCATTATACATTTCCATTTGGGCTTGGAGATGGGTTATGGGATCGAAGGCTCCACCACCTGGTGGGTTTTGAGGGCGGTTTCCTCTCTCGGGATTTGGGGGTGGGCGTGCAGCCATGTTTGTGGAGGAGGAGGATGATTCGACTTCTTTTCTAAAATTATCAGGCAATTCACATAGTTCAGGTTTTTTTGTCCTCCTCCCAAACATGTACTACCGCAGGAAAAATTGGGGGGATACGAAGGGAAAAGAGATGAGATAAATGACATTGCAAAGGTACACTTGATAACAAATCAATACAAACAAATTCCTAACCTCTACAGTGTGCCCTTAGACCTAAAGATCTAAGTTACCTACTATCACGACCTACGGAACAGAATGCGAGCACCGCGGAACCACCGGGACAGATTGAAAGGCTGTTTGCCCCAATCTTAAACACCCGATAGCACACGGGAACCCTCACCAGCACGTAGGCACTACACGCAGGTAGTTAGACCTCCAATCATTAATAAGGGTCAAGTTGCTACCAATTTTAGTTAGAGGCTTAGGATCAAGTGCTTCTGGAATGTGAAGGGCGTTATTTACAGGTAATGCCCAAGTGATTGATTTTGTAGAGTGTGTAAACCAAGTATGCAACGGGGAAATCTCCCTGAATTGAAGTTTTAATTGGTGAATGGTTTTTAGAATTTAGCCTTAAGTAGTATGGATTTCAGGATTTCGTTGAATTACCAATTCAACCAATCTCCTGGTTTTGAGAGAATACAAGTTTTCTTTTAAGCCCAACAAACCCTTCTTCAATGTCAGCTGGTTAATGCATGCTAAAATGCATTGGACTTCCCTAGATGGAGATTTCTATGTGTGGATGCGTGAATCAATTTTAGATTAGTGTGAAAGGGAGCCAAAGCACTTCAATTCAAGTGCTCCCAATCACCAAAATGATTTCCACACACAAGGCTCAACCATAAGATAAAGAAAATCAGATTGTTGGGGTTGAAGTATTTGGGATCGAATCTTAGGCACGTGAAAGGTCATGGTGGGGTTGGAATCAACTCAATTCCAAGTCTCCTCACCAAAAAGGTGATCCCGAATTGCAGATAAATGAGGCAAAGAGGGATGGCAATCAATCTATTTATCTTTGCCTCCAAGAGTACTTCACACGGCGAAAGATTCAATAATCAAGATTCTTGGATTTTCGCTATGCGGAGTTAGGCGGGAAATCCTGTGGTGGTAGGAGTGATGATAAACAATCAAACAAGTGATTTTTAATCCACTTGCCCCAAGAGATCCCAAGAAGTTTTTTTATTTTATTTTTATTTTTTATTAAGGTGACAAGTTGACCTAAGTTGCTAAGAAAGAATGACCTACTTGTTTAGCAACGTGTGCGAAGCTCCAGTGCAGTGCTGGCGTCTTCACTCTCTCGTTCCTGCCTTGGATCTGTCCACGTCTCCGACTTCGTCTGCCTATCTTCTTCTTGCAACAGGTTCACCTACACAGCAACAAAAAAAACACCCGTGAAGAGAAGGGTGTGAGAAGAGAAAAATTAAAGGAATGGAGTAAAAACTTACTTGAATGCGCACTTCCCTGGCAACAGCGCCAGAAAAAGTGTGCTCGGGCTTGGTTAGGTTGTGTTAATATGGTGATTTAATCGTTGAAATGCGTATAGTGGTTAACCTAAATCGAGCCTAACCATCTTTTTACAAAAATTTTTAACCTGGCCTACTTGATTTTATCTTGGTCACTTTTATGCCCAGGGTCGAACTCAGGGAAGCGAAATTAGAGGTGAATAAGTTTCTACGCCTTTCCTACAATGAATCTCTTCCGTTAGTTTATTATGTTTTTGGTGTTTTTCTATTTAAGGTTTTTTCTGATAATTTTCTTTTTGTCCTTGAGGTACACCCTCAAAATCAGGTTCTTCGCTTTAAGCCAAATTAGGGTTCCCAAAACTGGTCTTTCTATTCGCAAGACTGAGTACCTGCAAGTCAAGGATTATCTTTCCTTTTATAGATTTTTTTTATCTTTTTAATGGCAGCAAAGTGAAATAGAAATAAGGTAAATATAGTATATATATGTATATAAGGGTGGGGGTGGAGGTGGAAATGGCATGTAGCACGATGTCGAGTTGGTCGTCATTTAGAAAGACGCAACCAACAGGACAAAGTACTGCGTGGAGTGTAGGATGGATGGGTGGATGATGTGTGCGAAGACGCTTTCTGTATGTGTGTATTGGGGAATATCAGGAACTGGTGCAGATATTCCTGCGATACAATGTGTGATAGGTGATATGAAAATATATATGTATATATGTAAATATATATCTATATGTGTATATATAGATATGGTTATAATTATATAGGTGTATATGTAGTTATATATATATATATGTATATATATAAAGATATGTAAATATATGTATAGATAGATGTATGTATATATATATATATAAATATATATTTATAGTTAGATATATATGTATGTATATATAACTATATATATATATATATAGTAATATATGTATATAGTTATATATACGTGTATATATATATATATATTAGTATAAGTATCGATGTATATTATGTAGATATATATATATATACGTATGTATTTATAGTTATAGATATATATGTATATATGTATGTATATTTGTTTATATATATATACATGTATGAATATATGTGTATATATATGTATATATACATATTCTTAGTTATATAGGTACTAATATATGCATAGATATATGTATATATATATATATGTATATAAATATATGTATATATCAATATATATATATGTATATGTATATATATACAAGTATATAGTAGTGTATAAGTGAGTGGGTGTGTGTACGAGAGTGTGTGTGTGTGCATGTGTCTGCTGGAGGGAGTGAGAGAGTGCTGTGAGAGAGAGAGAGAGGGAGAGAGAGAGAGAGAGCGTCTGCTGGAGTGAAGGAGGCGCAGGCGAGTTAAGTCATCCAGAGTCTCCAGCCATCGTCTGATGGCCACGTGCAGGCGCAGGCGTGTAGGCGCGTGAAGCGGCGCATGCGCACAAGAGGGAGTGAGCGCGAGGGAGGGATCGCAACGCACTGCTCTACGCGTTGAGGTGGGTGCGGGCGAAGGAGCTAACATGAGCGGATGCTTGAGCGGATGCGCGCGTGGAGCGGGAACAAGCTGGAGGCAGTCGCAGGCTGGAGAGAGAGAGCGCGGTGACCAGATAAGTGAGAAGCTTTCCGATCACCACACTGTAGCTACAGTGTCGCTCTCTCTAGTGTGAACAGTAGCTACAGTGCCGCGCGCTCTGAATAACTGGTTGCAGCCTGTGTGGCATTAGTGGGCACGTTGGAAGGCTTCTGCATGCGTGGAAAGAGGCTACGGTCGGTGCCTGTGTGCTTGCAGGCTACTGCTGTTGCTGTTGACGCCTTGCTGCTGCTGCTGTGGAGCTTCAAATCTCGGCTCTGTGGCAATGGCAGAAATGGCTTGGAATGACAAAATAGAGAGGAAAACCACCACGCCCACCGGCTCTTTGATGAGTTGGGTGGTGGTGGGACTCACAGTTGTGGTTGTGTACCACTATGAGTTGCTCCTACCTGCAGCGTGGCTCCTCAGGAAGAAGAGAGGCTGAATATGGAGGGGAGAGGGGAGGGGACGGCCTGGAGGAAGGCAGTGCTATTGTTGTGTGGACCAGGCCCAGCCGCAAGGAAGACGGCTGTGCTCTTTTTAAAGAGGAAAGAGGCATGTACAGCCATGCCCTGGGTTGCATGCATGGCTATGCATGCAGATGGCAGGGAGAGCTATTGCAGAGGATGTCGCTAAGAAGATCAAGCCATGCCCTACAGCCGTGGAGAAATTCAAAGCAAAGATAAAAATAAAAATAAAGTTGGTGAATTTGCGAGGCAGCACTTGAGGAAAATGTTAATTTCAAGGCCATTTTATTCACTCTCCTCCCCTCTCAAATAAATGCATGCATGCGTTTATTTTACAAATGCGACTATGGCTACCTAGTATACACTGGCAATGCTTGGAAATAGCACAAGATGGCACAAATGTTGGTATATTTTTGCTGTGTAATCAGTAGGTGGCTTCCCTAATCTCCGATTTACTTAGAGGCAATAAAAGAAAGTGGTCCTGCGGTTGGGCTCTGGACAACCAACCAATGGGCTATTACCCACGACAACTTCCCAGCCATGCCACCATAGAAGGTTCATTAGCTACCCAATTTTTGTTAGAATCTCAGACAAGTGAGTTAGTGCAAAAATGTGTGTAGATGCTCAGACTAAAAGTCCCTCTGAGTTAGAGGGTAGATTGGTAAGTCGTATACCTATCACCTTTCTTTACTCATCAAATTAATGTAAATTAAGGTTGTGAGGATTCAAGGCTAAATTTGTGTTTTAGTGGACACCTGGGCTGATTAAGCTTGAAGGCCTGAAATGTGTAAGTGTCCAAGTTCTTCTCGTATTATTTCCCATAGTTGATAAGCTCTTAATGCCTAAGTTTCTCTTCCTAATAATATTATTATTATTTTTTTATAATTCTCGTTGATAATATAAACTCAGAGAATATGAACTACCCCCCTCATGCTTAAGTTGGACAATGTTTTCATTGGCAAATAAATGTATGCAAAGGGGGTACAAAAAGAAATCACTTGAGTGTCAATGTTTACCTGATTAGTCGAAATCTTCTAAGTTGCCTCCCATGAAGCGCTGAGTTTATTGCCTCCAGCTGCGCGAAGATCCATGTTAACCCTCAATGAGGGTGACTACTTCCTTTGGAGAAACTTGGGCAAGAAAATGTTTTAATCTTTGACCGTTTACTGTGAGGGTGTGCCCAGTATTAAGATCTGCAATTTCAACTACCCCATTGTGATAAGGTTTGACCACCTGATGTGGTCCTATCCACATTGATCTTAGATTCCCAGGGAAAAGTTTAAGTCTGGCATCAAAAAGCCAAACTTGCTGATTATGCTCGAAGGCTTTCCTATGGATGTGTCGGTCGTGGATGGCTTTCATCTTTTCTTTGTAAAGTCCACTGTTCTCATACACGTCTCAACAGATTTCCTCTAGCTCAGAGAGTTGGAGTGTCCTCTATGCTTTGGCTAACTAAGAATCCATGTTGCAGTGCTTAACTGCCTAGTAAGTCCGGTGTTCCAACTTGACTAGAAGGTGGCAAGATTTTCCAAAGACCGGGCAATACGGCGACATGCCTATTGGGGTCTTAAAAGCGGTCCTGTATGCCCAAAGGGCATCATCCAGTCGTGTGGACCAATCCTTCCAATCAGGTCTCATAGTCTTTTGCAGAATATTCTTGATCTGCCTATTGGAGCCCTTAATTTGCCCATTTGTTTGAGGTTGATACGAGGTGGCAATGCGGTGAGTAACCCCATATTTTCTAAGGCATGGAATTGGGCATGAATAAAGTGACTCCCACCATCACTGATCATTACCTTCGGTATCCCAAATTGAGAGAAGATATTTTGCTTAACAAAGTCCATGTTAGCCTTGTGATCACATCTTCAGGTGGTGACAGCTTAGAACCATTTTGAGACATAGTCTACTGAGACTAGTATCCACTCAAAGCCGTTGGATCGTAGGAAGGGACCCATAAAATTGATGCCCTTACATCGAAGATTTCGACAATCAGAATGGGCTAGTGGGGCATCATGTCCTTTCTGGTCATAGTCCCTAATGTCTGGCAACGAGAGCGAGTCTTAGCGAAGCTATGTTCATCTTTGAATAGGGAGGGCCAGTAAAATCCAGACTACAGAAGCTTTGCAGCCGCTTTCTTCCTCGAAAAGTGGCCACCACGGGCTTGGTCGTGATGAAAGGATAGCACACTTTGGACTTCTTCCTCTGGAATACACCTCCTAATGATCTGGTCAGCATAGACTCTAAATAACTTGGGATCATCCCAAAAATAGTGCTTGACTTCAACCAAGAACTTATCTCGTTGCTGTCTAGACTAGCTGTGCGGAGTATATCCTACCACCAAATAGTTGACAAAGTCTTAATATCAAGGTAGCTTTCTTCCTTGCACAGCTTGAAGTTGTTCATCAGGAAAGGTGTTAGTAAAGGGTAATGAGGGTTCGATGTGGTTCCGGTGGAGTCTGGACAGGTGATCAGATATGACATTCTTGGACCCAGCTTTGTGACGTATTTCTAGGCAAAATTCCTGCAAGAGCAGGATCCATTTGATGAGCCTGGGTTTAGTGTCCTTTTTTGTCAACAAATGCCAAATAGCTGAGTGGTCAATGTAAATTATCACGTGGGATCCTAGAAGATATGATAAAAACTTTTCTAATCCAAAGACTACGGCGAGCAGTTCTTCTTCTATGATAGTATAATTCCGTTGAGCCTCATCCAACATCTTGCTCGCGTAGTAGATCACCACGGGTTTCTCTTCTCTTCTTTGTCCTAGGACTGCACCGATGGCAAAATCTGGTGCATCACACATAATCTTAAAGTCCTGGGACTAGTTCGGGGGTTGTAATATAGGTGCAGTGGAGACTGTTTCCTTGAGAGTGTTGTAAGCCTTGAGACAATCTGGTGTCATGTGGAAAAGGATGTCATTGGCTAGAAGGTCAGTCAGGGGTTTAGAGAGTTTGGAAAATTTTTTAATGAACCTTCTATCGAAGCCAACATGTCCTAGGAAAGATCGAATTTGCCTTACCGAGCTAGGAGGAGGAAGTTGGGAAATTACATCAACGTTAGCTCGAACCACTTTGATGCTCCTATACGAGATGATGTGACCAAGGATAATCCCTTCCTGAACCATGAAATGTATCTTTTCCTAGCTTAAAACCAGGTTGACCTCGATACATTGCTTCGGGATCTTCTCCAAGTTGCTAAGACAATGGTCGAATTAATTCCCGAACACGGAGATATCATCCATAAAGACCTCCGGGTATTCACCCACCATCTCTGGAAAGATGGCTAGCATGTAATGCTGAAAGGTAGTAGGTGCGTTGCATAATCTGAATGGCATACGACAGAATGCGAACGTGCAATATGGACAAGTGAATGTAGTCTTCTCTTGATCTTCCAGTGCAATAGCAACTTGGTTGTATCCTGAATATCCATCTTGGAAGAAAAAATATTTTTGCCCTGCCAATCGCTCGAGAATCTAGTCAATGAATTGCAAAGGGAAATGATCTTTCTTTGTGGCCTCAATAAACTTCCTATAGTCGATGCACACCTGCCATAGAGTAGCGGTGTGGGTGGGGATGGATTCTCCCAGATCATTGGTGACAACGGTGAGCCTAGCTTTCTTGGGTACCACTTGAGTGGGGCTCACCCAGGGGTTATCAGAAATCGGGTAAATGATATCAGCGTCAAGCCACTTGATTATCTCCTTTTTAATGACATCTCGCATATTCGGGTTCAAGCATCTCTGCATCTGGCGAGAAGGTCAAGCCCCATTTTCCAAATAAATCTTGTGAGTGCAATAGGTGGGGCTAATTCCCCTCAAGTCAGAAATTATCCATCCAATGGCTACTCGATGTTCAGAGAGGGTTGCAGTCAACCTAAGCTCTTGTTCCCTAGTTAAATGGGCATTGATAATCACAGGGAAGTTCTAGTCAGGTCCAAGGAAGACCTACTTGAGATTATCAGGCAAAGGCTTTAGTTCGGGTGTAGGTAGGACAACATTCGATGGGTAAGGGAATGGTAGGAGTTGATCAACATCAATCCCCTCAAATGGTGGTTGTGGAAGGTAATCAGCTCTGCAAATGTCAATCTCCATATGCTGGGATGGGTCAAGATAGTCATTGACTGGTTGAGTTAGATGGTCTACTGAAGTGCTCAGAGTGAGGCATTCTTCAACCAGATGTTCCACGGGATCGTGCTCCTCAATCTAGTCACAATCAAAAGACTTGGCCACCCTAAAGGCATCCAATTGCATCTTCTTGTCTCCAAAGGTAATTTCCATACATCCCATGTTGCAATCAGTGTTCGCTTTAGCTATAGCTAAGAAGGGTCTGCTTGGGATGATGGGTGTGTTTTGTAGTTATTCAGGGACTTCCATGTCGAGAACCAGAAAATCAACTAGGAAGTACAAGTTCTTGACCCAAACAAGTACATCCTTGACTACACCCTTAGGGTTTTCATAGATCTATCCACCAATTGGATGATAATAGGTGTGGGTTTCAATTCTCCAAATCCAAATAGGTGATATAGGGTCGTCGGGATGAGGTTGATCAAAGCACCTAAGTCCAAGAGTGCTCTATCAAAGGTCATGTCCCCGATATTACAAGAAATTAGGGGTGCTCTTGGGTCAGTCCTTTTGGGAGGTAGGCTGCTTAATATCACCGAACTGGCTTGGTCTGAGAGTACTACCTTCCTAGGTGTTTGGGTTCTCAGCTTATGCTTCAATGTATAGGCATCCTTTAAGAACTTAGCGTAAGCTGGGATATGCTTGATTGCTTTGAGGAGCAGAATATTAAGATTGACTTGTTTGAAAATCTCCAATAGCTCCTCACTCTCAACTGCGACTTTCTTTTTCTTCATCTTCTCCAAGGCCTCGAGATATGGTGTTTGGATTTGTATCGAGTCAGTCTCCATGTCCTTAGGTTCTTCCTGCACATCCTCAGAATCGGGTATCTTAGGGAGCGAGGTCATTGGGAGGGGTCGGCCATTTGGGGTCCTGGGTTTTAGTGTCTCTTCTTAAGGTTACCGCATTGGTAGAGGCGTTGGGACCATGGGTACATCGTTGAGAAGAAGAGGAAGAAGGAGCACCAAACCCAGGGGGTATTTGTGGGGCTTGCCGGACCATGTGGCCATGTCCGGGATTGCCTTAGAACCCTTATGAATTGGGGCCTCTGTTAATCACATTTTGCAGGTTCGGTTGTGGCTGAGAAGGAACGGATCCCTATTGTTTACAATCCAACTGCTAGCTCAATTGTCCCTTCAATAATGCTATTTCTTCCTGGTGTTTTCGATTCATGTCAGCCATCATTTTTATCAATGTGTCCATTTGGTTTTGAGGGGGAGGGGTAGCCCTATTCTATTTATAGGGTGGTCTAACTGGTGGGCCTTGCTGATAGGAGGGGAATTTGGCTTGGGTCAGTTCTAGAATTATTTCGATTTTTGGTTCGTCTAGGTGAAATTCGGGTGATTATGCCATCCGGTGTTGTAGGTGTTGGAAAAGGGGTTAGGTTTGGAGTAACCTTGGATAGCTTGGACTTCATCAAAGATAGAAGGTATCGAGGGGGAGGGAAGAGAGTAATTAGGGGTTGAGGGAGCAAGGTCCCTCCCTGGAACATGGTCAGGGGTTGTTCCAGGTACATTTGGCTCATTGGCACCACCAAGTCTACATTGAGAGCTCCCTTTGCTAGGGAGAGGGTCCGTAGCGGGTTCCTGGTTTGGTTTAGCAGCTCATCGATCTTTTTGGCCACCAATTCAACTTGATCCAACTTGTTGGCTATAATGTCCATGTCAACCATTCTAGAATTTGCTTGCACCTCATAGATCCCACCATGAGGTTGATTGCATTGATTAAACTAGGTCATGGAGGCATTGTTGAGTGAGTTCTCACTCATGGACTCAAAGAGTTCAAATGCACTCTCCTCGTATTTGTTCAAAAGGCTACCTCCAAATGAGGCATCAACAAATTTCCTAAGGTTGCTGTCCCGACCATGGTAGAAGATCTGGGCCAATTGCCACCTTGGAACCCCATGGTGTGGCCATTTCATCAATAATTTGTTAAATCTTTCCCATGCCTCATGAAATTGTTTCCCAAATTGTAGTGTAAATGTGGTAATGGCTCTCTTGAGGGCATTGGTTTTACCTATGGGGAAGAATTTCTTCAAAAATGCATGCCTCAATTTCTCCCAAGTGGAGATGGGTCTCCCTAAGTTTCTAAGTTAGTGAGATGCCTTATCTTTCAGGGAGAAAGGTAACATCTTAATCAGAACAATATCCAAGCTGATGTTCCTGGGTTTCACACTTCTGGCGATCAAGTCAAGGTCCTCTAGGTGTTGGAAGGGGTCCTCATTTGAGCTCCCATGAAAGTTGCTCTAAATCAGGCTCAAGACATTAAGTTTCAGCTCAAAATCATCTCCCCCTTCGAGGACCCTAAGATGGGATTCAATCCGAATAGTAGACGGATCGTAAAATTCGTAGAGAGGCCTAGGTTGGCCCTCAGGACTTTATGGTAGGTTAGGTAGGTTTAATGGGGGTTGCCCTTGATGTTTTTGCAATTTGTGTAAGGCTTGCATGATGGTTTGGATTTATTGTTGTGTTAGGTGGTGGTTGGTAGAGATCTGGGCCTGAATGATGGCCATAGCATTGGGTGGGGGTTGGTCCTCAACCTCATCAATTCTTGGTTCAGCCATTTCTCGTGTAAAATCAAGTCTCCTCCTGATTTCCCTATCTAAAACAAACAGGTCAGGATGTAGTGATTGTCTGTCATGCATACACTACGGAAGAACGAAGAGAGATGCAGAGAGAAATAGATCCGAGAAGTGTGTGCTCAAACAAGCAGGCAAGTCTAGTCCTTACGGTGTATACCTTAGGTGACCTAGAAGCCTCAAAGGGAATGATCAAGCCTGTAACCACTTAACCACCCTTCCGAATGTTAATCTGGCCAGGTTGATTACGAGGGGATTGAGGAGAAGGTTCTTCCTTTGGCTTTCACCGCCGGTTCCGTAGACCCCACAACCGCGGTCGTTTGACACTTCCCCGTAGCTTAGACACCAGATTCTACAAAGGGAATGAAGGCCAAGTGCCCAGCAAAGCAAATCACACCTCCAAGACTTACACTAGTCCTACCTAGGCCATTTCTACTCCATTTTAATGAGGGCTAGGCTAGTGCTTGTGCCCAAGATATGTGATGAGGCGTTGATTGGGGTTGTTCCTCTTAGTTAATCAATTTGAGTGTATGTGCACGTAACAAGACATGGTTCTCAAGCAAGGATTTTAAGATGTATCTTTAAATGTTTGTCCTTACTTTAGTGCCTTTTTGGGTTGAAGTGCCTTAGTGTTTTCAAATAAGGTTCAAGTGGGCCCGCAAAGTTCTGCACACAACAGGTGAAAGTCGATTTCCTTTAGAGTGATGTGGCCCTAGAAAAGAAACCCTAATGAGTTCACCCTAGTGTTCATGTAGTTCTACCAAGTGAGTTGCTTTTACTTATGGTGAGCGGTGTGGCCCAAGTCAAATCACGGCAGCTTTGCAAACACCACTCAAAAGAAAGAAGAGCACTCGAAAAGATTACCTCCTTAAGAATGTTACTGTATATTTTTTGTTGGGTGATGACTTTGGAATGTGGGTCAAGTAGTCATTCACCATGCCAATTTTCTTATTTATATTTTTTTGTATTTTTCTTTTTTTTAAGAATGCAAATAACCAAAGGGTGGAGTGATACTCACAACTGGTCTTCGCTGCACTTTAATCCATCTCTATCGTCGCGAATCGCGCTCCTTCACCTCCCACGCGTCGAGTTCCTACAATCAATCAAGTAGAGGGAGAAAAATGAGTTAGATGATGTGAATACAAATGTGGGATGAAAGCCACAAAAGAAATCCATCACCTCCCTGGCAACGACGCCAAAAACTGATGAGCGTAGGATGTGGTTGTTCAATTGTGTCTTTAAAGCATGCATTCGCAATGTCGATTTTAATTAAAGATTTGATCTGGTGAGTCCAAGTGTCGAACACATGGTGGCATGAAATCGGGTTACTTTGTTGCTTTTAGTTGTCACAAGAAGTTTGGTTTCCTTGTGTGAAAATGAGAAAGAGAGAGAGAGAGAGAGTAGGGTTAGAGTTTGTCTTTGAATCACGACATTCATTCGAACAAGATGAGAGCTACATAAGAAACAACATCAACATTAACATTTAGCATGCAACTCGAGTTTGTTTGCAAATACAGCAATAGCCAAAATCTTAAACAAAAGCAATATAAAACTAAGGTAAAGAGAGAGAGAGGAGGAGGAGGCAAGGCGGCCACGGTGATGGAGGAGGGCTCCGTCGACGGCTTGACAACTCCAAGGTGTATATGGAATGCTTGGTGAAGCTAGGAAGGAGCTAGAAGAAGGGTGGAAGGTGTGTGTGTATTGAATGCCCTTGAATGGGGTGGTTGAAGGGGTTTAAATAGAAGAAAAGGGCTTCTAAATGAGGTAAAGGGGGTTTAGCAACATCCTATTAGGACGTTGCTAAGCCCCTTCCAAAAATGTCGTTGAAGCCCTCTAGTCGCTAGTCCGTTGAGGTGCTCGTTCTTCTTCTTCTCAAGCCACGCTCACGATTCGTGTGCCTTCGCTGTGAGCCGTCAGATTGAAGATTGGATGGTTGAGATTTTGCCTGCGACGTTGGTTCAGATAGCACTTGCAGAGTGCATGCCTATCAGGCGCTTATCGCACGCGTACCCATCAGGCGCATGAAGGCACGTCACGTTGCATCCATCCACACTGCTCGATGTTCATTGGATGACTTGAACTAGCCGCGGTGTGTGCTGGGCCGCTAATTGAGGTGCGGCACGATTCAAATGCTCACCTCTCATCGCGAGGGCAAGGCGCACACTGCTACGCTGCCTTTGCTGGCTTGTGCGGAAGTGAGATCCGGTATGGGGAGGTGTCGACCGTTGGATGGAAATCCAACGGTTAGGATCTGAAGTTGAGGTAGCTTGTGATCATGCGAGTGAGCGGCATGGGCAGGCGAAGGTTGTGAATTCTTAGCCGTCCAATCCGCCGGCTTAAAGTTGCTAAGCACGATGAAGAGGTGGTGCATTGTGGGTGAGGGCAAGTTGGATGCTGCCACGTGGCTGCCTGTGGGCCGTTGATCATCAAATCAACGACCAGAACTTCTTGGGCTAGTTGTGGGAGCTCCGGATGTCAGATTTGAACGATTTTGAGTTTGTTGGACTCCATTCATCTTTTTGAATTCATCCATGTGGTTCGATTGCTCATCTGAGGCCAGTTTCAATACACACCTGTAAATATGGCCATTAAACATTGATTATAAGCAATTTTAATTTGTCATGCATACAATGCTGCCAAGCCCAATATGGTATATCGCTAACACAAATATATTCTCAAAACAACCCCTATTGATGGAATTATCATCATTAGATGTAGAGTTATCATGGACATGTGACATTAGCCATCAAGTGTCTACCTCTGCACTTGAGATCGAAAGGGGTCGTCTCCAAGATGATTGTTGGGTTTGCGTCTATCCTTGATGATACAGTTGTCCCAAGTGAAGAAGGAGATGCACGAGTACTAAAAATTGGGGCTGAAATTTTCAAAAGTGGTTCACTGCTTGATAGAATTATTTCAGATGTGGAGGAAGTTCCTGGCATATTCATTTGTCAGTGGTTGGGCAGGAAGTCATAATCTCAGAATCGGGTGTTTGAATCGATAGATCGGTGTTTTAAGAATGTCATGTTATAGTATAGCCAAAATAGCGCTCAAACAAATAAATTTTATTGCTCGAAAAGGTTCCAAGGTCAAACACAGGGAGCAATATGGAATTTAAAGCTCAAGATCACAATTTAAGTCAAGTATAAAGAGTGCAATAAGAGCACTGTGAGGAATAATATGCAAAAAGAATGGAGTAAAATGGTGATTTAAGTCACCAATTACCCCTCACAAGAAACACTTAAATCAATGCAATTAAAGTATCAATAGATGGTGATTTTGCTTTTCTTCTTCTCTTCTTTATTGTGTGGCTGCTCTTTCTTCTTTTCTTCTTCTTCCTCTTTCTTTCTTCCTCTTTCTTTCTTCCTCTCTGTTCAGCTTCCTCATTCTTCTTCTCTGTTGCTCAAGCCTTCTCCTTCTTCTTTGTTTCTTCTGCTGGAACTCCCTCTCTTCTTTTTCATCTCTGTTTAGCTTCTTCACACAATGAGGGCTTCCTGAATTAGCTAAGTGTCAGCCAATACTCTCTACAGCAAAACCCTCCCCCTACCCCACACAATCTCTCCTCTTTCTCTCTTAGGATCCGCCCTCCCAGGGCCTTTCTCAGGATATCGGGTTATCGGGCACACGCGCACCCAAGACTAAGGCTGCGGGCATAGGTCGCAGCCGAGGAGTTCTTAGGTTAGGTGGGTTAACGGGCGCACCAAGTCCACAGGGTCAGAGTCACGAATGAGGCACATGAGGCATGTGTGTGGGGACCTCATCCCCTGGAAGTGCTAATGCGATAGGTCTAAGAGACTTTTTAAGTTTATGCGCCTTCAACTCCTCTGACGCTTCTGATGTGGGACTAAACTGTGCCCCTTTCTTCTGCATGCAGCTGCAACTGGTGTGTCTTCTGATTGCGGTCAAAGATGCAGTCCAAGAGCCAAATTGGCTCCTAGGTTGTGATCTCTGAAGTACTCCATAGTGCCTAGGACTTCGCCTGGGGTCTGCAGGTGCAGAAGCAAGCTTCGAGCTTCGCTCGAAGCTTCGGTAATGGTGGGAATCTGCAAGCACGAAAATGGGCTAAGAGCGCCAATTAAACCAGTTCATGAACTTCGCTAGAACACAGTGGATGCATAGGGGATGGTCTCGTCGTTCGTGGAGCTGTGTGCTGGGCTGCAGAGGTCTGAGGAGGAACACGACAGTGGGTGTGTTCGGTAGAGTAGTGGAGAGGCTAATAACCTCGAAGACCTGAGGGCTTTTGCTCTCTGGGACAAGGAGGAGGTGTAGAGATGATCAGCGGCTGAGTTGGTGGAGCATAGTGGCCGTGCAAGCTCGTCGGAGGTACACTGGCGAGGTGGAAGACAAAGGACAGTGGGGCGAGTCGGCGGTCGAAATGGAGTGGCAAGTGTCTAAAAATGAAGTGGAAGATGACGAGTTATTTAGGAGAGGAGGCAGACAAAGGGGAGCAAAGTTGGCACCGGCTAAGGTATGGTCGGCGCCGGAGATGAAGATGCTCTGATAAGCGGTGGACGACGAGGATGAAGGAGGAAGGGACGACGGCAGGTGCTGCTTGACGAGGAAGAAAGCAAGGAAGACGAATATGCTACTAGTATTGAAGTCAGATGATGAGGGGAGGCAAGGAGGGTTTCCGGAGCTTGAAGAGCAATTACGCTAAAGGAGGAGAGAGGAATTTTGCCGATTTCACTAGTCGAATTCAAGCTTGAGGGATTCAGTATGAGCAGGGGGTGCTTTTATACACCTCTGGAGGATGGTTAGAGCTTGGGAAGCAAGCTTCACAAGCTTGGAAAGCTCGTTGGAGTTTGAGAATTCGTTGATACCCAAATCTCTCATGCGCTGCCATGAGAGATTGGGTAGGTTTTAGGGTTTAGGAACGAGTTCAAAAGGAAGAGAATTCCTTGACGAACTTCTTGTGGTTGTCATCAGACGACTTTAAAAGGGATTCGTGAAGAAATCAGGGAGTTCTTTCCTTCTTACGGTTGTCGGAGCAAGTAGGAATAGGTTTACTGGCGACAGGGACCTTTTCTGTGTGAACGAAGATAAAGTTAGGGGCCTGTTTGAAAAGATTTTGAAAGTTAAGGGTAAAATTGTAATTAGACAAGACCAATTTGCAAACTAGGTCAAGACAAACTCATCTTGGGCCAAGTTTTGGGTTAAACCTAATTTTGACCTAAGGAATCCAATGGTGAAGTTGGATTTTGGTTTTGACTACGTTTAACTTGGTAATTTATTCAAAAACCCAAATTAGGGCAAACATCTGTCTATGACTCTATTCTCGGTCAAAATGGGTTCTGATGGTTAAATTGAAAGTTACAAATCCTAGAGAATATTTTTCTATGAATTTAAAAGGTTTAGGTGAATTTTATCCTAATTAAAACCTCAGTTAACTAAGTGGGTCCATTTTTAGGGTTTCAAAAAGTTATTTAATTGTCAGAACACATGTAAACCCTTTTCTGATTGTTCTTACTCACTTGTTACCTTTGTAAGACCATTTGACCTTCATTAAACTCCTTAGAAAACCCGTGATTGTGCTGCATTCATGATAAGCTGGTAAAATTATAGTGTTAATCCTAGTTTCTTATTTTTCTTTCAGAATGATTATGTAGTGACTTGTGACTCTCTAGTGATTATGTAGGGCATTTCCTAACTTAGTTGGGTCAAAATTAGCTAGCTATGGCTCATGATGGCATTCCCATCATGCCCCAATGCCTAGATTTTTCCATTAGCAAAAGTTCAAGGTATTAACTTTGATTCTAGACCATAAAACTTTTGATGCTTGAAAGTTTGTTGTGTGCTTCCTTTTGTAGATTATGTTAGAATGCCGATAGTAGGCCTAGAGGTACTCAAGTACCAACCAAGATCTAGACCTAACCAGCTTTAGCCTCAGTCTGTGATAAAGGTTTCCAAGGCTCACAGGAACTAACCTAAGGTTCATTGAACTTCGCGGTTAAAGCAACTGTGCTTATAACATGTTTTCTCCCAGGTTCAGTTCGCAGTGCGTTTTTGTCAGAGAGAGATGGAGGAATTTTTCTTTATTTTTGGGGAGTTTTCTCTCTCTTTCCTTTTTATTTCTAGCTTTGGATTAGCTTTACAACACAATCTACATCAGATTCCTTGTCCTCACCATCATTCCTCATAGGGTCCCTAGCAATCGATGCTTCGAGATAGCACCGCCCATGGCAACCCTAGAACCCTGGGTTTTGAGATTTTGAGATAATCCTTCCCATGGCATTATGTAGCTAAATCTTGACCCTAGCAATTGACATTTCAAGACAATGTCGGCCATGGCATCTGAACCAACACAAGGTGCTCACATGCCCCTAGTAGGATATGTAGATATCCAAGGAGACAACCACCGAGGAGACAATATGTTATTACGCATCTTCAAGGGGAATTTCCCACCTCTCCGCACCGCGAACTCATCTAAATCAACTAGTGTTGATCAGCCACTTCTAATCTAGGTAACTTTTCGGAATAGATTTAACGCATTTGTGTGATTTTGATATCTAAGCACACTGAACCAGACTATGTGTGGATTGGGGTGCTTAGTGACATAAACACATTTATTTGTGTTAAAATGTCTATTTATGCGTGTTCCTAGGCTTATATTTGCATTCCATATTATAAATATTGCATAGCATGCATCATTCTACATTTAAAGTAGTGTATATTTTAGGTTAATTGAGTCCTTTTTGTGGTCAGGAGAGAACGAGATTTAATTTAGAGACTCGAATTGATGATCCGACCAAACAGATCTGATTAGGATGATGATCGGATTCCAATGACTCTGAAATCGCCTTGATCAGAGTTCCATAGCACCATATGTAGTTCGAGGAAGATCAATGGCCAAGGGACAAGGTGACGTAATTTAGAGCTTCCAATGACAAATCCGACTGTGCTGATGGATTCGGGTTGACGATCATAGCCTAATGGCATGAAAATCAACTCAATCCAACCTCTGTAGCAGCCCCTACAACAAAAAGAAGACGGACAGCCCAGATCACGCCATGAGGCGCACCCAGGACACAGCAGTGCGGGTGCGCATGTGCATGCGGAGGCATGCATGTGCAGCGGCAGCGTACGCAGGCGCACGTGCCATCGCAGTGGCAGGTGGGCTCATAGGCTATCTTCATCAATGTTTGCAGTGGATCTTCAGTAACGTTTATGACCGTCACTAAATGTACTGTATATGAAATTTAATTCTTTCCTCCACTATAAAAGGACACCTACCCCTCCCATTTTTCTTCATCTCTTCCTTTCTTCCACTCACCACCTCCAAGGCTCTAGAGAGAGCTTGTCCCAAGCTTAGGATGCTGATGTAAACACATTTACACTACTTAAAATGTCTATTTATGCATGTTCTTAAGCATAGGATTGCATTTCATGATATAAATATTGCATTACATGCATCATCTTGCATTTAGAGTAGTTTGAATAAAATGGAGGTTAATTGTCTCCTTTTATGTGCTTGGACAGGGCAAATATTTTATCGGGGCCTCGGATCAAAGATCCAACCGTATGGATATGATCAGGGCGACGATTGGAGTTCAACGACTCCAAGATCGCCCTAATCAGGCATCCGTAGCATCAGATAGAGACCGGGGAACCCTAGAAGATCAAGGGCCAGGATGGTGTAAATCCGCACTTCAGATGGAAAATCCGACCACACGGATGAATTCGGATCGACGATCGCAGCCGAACGACACAAAAATCGAGTCAATCCGACATCCGTGGCACCATCTACAACTTCCAGAAGATGGACGGCCAAGATGGCGCCACGTGGCGCCATCCCAGCCGCCCAATCGGCCGCAGGAGTCCTGTGAAGACCGCGCACCGTCTCCTCTCCGCCGTTGGATCTCGATCCAACGGCTGCGGTCGCTCGCGTTTAAAAACGTCCGCGCGACCATTTCGCCCGCGTAGCGCAGCGGCGATGCAGCTGCGGGCGAAGCGGAGGTCGCGGGTTCGAGCCGCGGTGAGGGGGTCGAAGGCGCGGGCGAGCGGGCGCGCACGAGCGTCAGATGAAGATCCAACGGCCGCGCGCGCCTGATAGCGCCGACGCGCAATTGGACGCTCTGGTGAGCGCGCGATCGCACGCGGGCGGGCGCGCTACGCAGCGGGCGCGGACGCGATCTAAGCCGTCCGATCTCGCGATCGGACGGCTGAGACTACGCGGACGTGCGTATACATTACGCGCGCAGGCCAGCCGAGCGGGCGCGCGTGGGCGCGGCGTCGACGGCGACGGCGGGGCTTTAGCGACGGTTTTATCCGTCACTAAAGACCCCTTATTTATTATTTTGAAGATGTAATGTCCATTTTGCCCCCACTCCTTGCAACTATAAAAGGAGACCCCCTCCATACGAAATTTTCATCCCTTCCTTCTCCTCTCTACCTCTCCAAAGCTCAAGAGAAGCTTGTCCCACACCCGGGATGCTTCTCGCGAGATAAAGTCCAAATTTTCGTCCCCCTTCGGAAGTGGATCCCGCGACGACGACGGCGTGCTGCTTCGTTCCCGTTCTTCTGCTTCGTCCTCCTTCGTCCCGCTTCGTTCTCCTTCGTCCAGGCGTCGTCCCGTCCGGCTCGTCCTCCAAGCGACCGTCGAGGAGGATTTCTCTCTCCCTATTCTTTTTACTGCTTTCTAGTATAGATTTACTGCTTTCTAGAGTAGTCTATTCGTCCTCCGAGCGATCGTCGAGGAGGACATTTCTCCCTCCATTCTTTTAATGCTTTCTAGAGTAATTGTTTTATATTTTCTAGTTGTAACGAATGAACTCTTTTATGATTAATTCCTTGTCTATTCTACATCTCATTTTAATTTCCATGTGTAGTATTCTTTCTCTCTCTCTTACTCCCTCTCTCTCTTTTATTCGTTGTAGATACTTAGATAGTTTAAATTAAATTTCTTCGTGACAAAATAAAAAGAAACGCGAAGTTTTTAAATCAAACGTTCGCCTCCCTGTGTTCGACTCGGAATTCTTATTTCGGTATAAATTTTATTTGTTGAACACGAATCCTTCGCTTTCGAACTACAACGACGGGTTTTCCAAAACCAAACACGTTAGCGTAAGTTCGTAAAATAATCGTTCAACAGATGCTCCCCTAGAGTAGAAAAAAATAGTTTTCCCACCTCTCATCCCCATTCATGGAGCATCCTGTGGCCATCCTCTCGCCACCCTTTGGGAAGAAGATCCTCACTGTGACACCATCCTACCCCATCCTCCATCATCCAGCTCTATCCTCCTTTGTCCCACTCTTCACCGCCTTCCTCCAGGCAATGCTAGAGTGAGTCATCCTCCAAGCAACCATTAAGGGGGATTTCTCTCACCTCATTCTATCTTATTACGCTTTCCTAGTGTAGATTTTCTGCTTTCATAGTGTAACAAACAATTCTTCATGAATAGGTGATTATTTCTCTTTCTCTCTCTCTCTTATTTTTGCAGGTAGATAAAGCTTTCATCGACCGAATTTCTTGCATGTTAAACACACCAAAAAAATTAGAAAAGATGAAAACAACCAAAAATGAATAAAAGCAAAGCATGGATTTCATAAAACCAAAAATTTGCCTCCCCGTGTTCGACCTAGGACTCACTTTTTGAGTTTCGGTATAAATTTTATTTGACCACGCGTTTTGCAACTACGACGATGAGTTACTCATAACCCTAATTTCAAACTCGCGAAACACGTGCGATCACTTAGGTTACCGAGTCCCGCAAACCAGAGGTTAGTCAACGCGACTGAATAATCCCTAAGCCTTAGACCTAATACTTAAGGTTCACATTTTCCCCAACCTCTTGAGAACTATCCAAATCTTAGCAGGTACTTGATTTTTTATTCCTAGGATTGCAACCCAAGAGGCCCAAAATCGACGTTCCTGCTAATCTCTTCTTTGTTTCATTAGCACATTTTGCCTTTCATTTGCTTTCTTTTGATTTGGTATAGAACTAAGTCAATTCCTTAATCTTCAACTAATGACTACCTCTTTTTCTTTTCTTTTCAAATTGTGGTCCTTTTTAACATTTTTATCTCCTCCCTTTTTCTCCTCAAAATTTGATATGCCATCAAAATTTCCTCCACTGTCATATTTTTGTTCTTTTTCAAAAATTTTTTATTTTTTTTGTTTCTTTTGGAATATGTGAATTTTTGATGAAACCCCTTCTTGTGAAGTGATTTTCACAGCGTTTTTCACTTTAGCAATGTCCCCATTGTAAATTAGGTGGGCTCAAGTTCAGCTTAGATCATTCTTTAGAATAGATGTTGGGTGGGTGAATGGGTCAGGGTGACTGTTGCGGATGATTTCAAGCTCGAGTACGTCTACCAGAGGTGAAGTCGGCTGTTCTAATGGATGAACCCTAAAGTGCAATATGAGTTCAGCATATGTGTCAAGAAGGGTTTCGAGTTTTTCAAAATGACGGGTTGCCTCCCATTAGGAGCTGAGTTTAACGCCATCAGCCGAGCGCAATGAGCTCAGAGAGATGCGATTGTTTTCATGAATGATATGATCGTGATGGATGAGAATTGGATAGATAAGTATCAAATCATGGTGGAGAGTCATTCTAGAATGTCTTAGATGTAAGTTAGGTTGATTTATTTCTAGATGATCTATCTTGATTTTTTGGCAGAGGGAACATTTGGAAGGTATAATGATCATGGGTTTTTATAGTAAGGTTATGGTGTTTCCAAGGATTAATAGAAATGAGCCCAGTTAGGATACCCCAGATGTGTGGTTCCTCTCGTGCTCTATGACCAATCAAATTGATACCCGATGAGTCATTGTGATTCTTTTCTTTTGGGTTTGAGATTGCTCCCTCAGGAAATGACACATAGATTGGGTTTTCAAATAAATTTTCCCTATAATCATCATCCCAATTAAAAGTGAATGGTTGGAGAGTGCCTTTTAAATCATGATACTTGAAATCTATAAAGGATTCATATTCTGGATGAAGGCCACTCTCAGTATTGTCCAATCCTGACTCCGAGTGGACCTCGATAAAAAAGGTCTCCATATCCATGGACTCTGACTCTGGTCTGTCACCATGTTTCCCGAAATTGCTAGGTATATCCTCAAGTTCAAAGGTGAAAGCCTACATTGCACTCATGTCATTATGCTCGACTAGATCATCATCTAGGATGTGAAAGGTTTCTAATTCAGGTTATAGGTTGTCTATTAAGGATATGGTCATGAGGTCCTATATAAAACCTAGTTGTTCTATTAAGCATTTTCCTTTGTTTCCTCAAAAATACTAATCTCAGTATGTTGATCTCCTAAGGCAAGTGTCATATGCCCAGATTAACAATTGATTATGGCTCTTGCAGTGGCAAAGAATGGTCTTCCTAAAATCACGAGCATATCCTATATCTGTTGTGGTGTCTCCATGTCAAGAATTAGGAAATCTTCCAGGTAGTTGAAATCCTTAACTTAAATTACCACATCCTCTATCATCCCAATTGGTGTGATTAGGGTTCGGTTAGCTAGTTGCAAAGTGACGTGAATGGGTTTTAGCTGTCCAATTGATAAATTTTCAAATAGGTTGGTTGGGATGAGGTTGACTGAGGTGCCCAAGTCTAGCACAGCCCTCTTGAAGTTTGTATCACCGATATTGTAAGAAATTAGTGGGGTGCCTAGATCAGATTTCTTAAGAGGTACACTATTTTGGATTAGGGTACTTATATTTTTAGAGAATACTACTTTTCCTAGTGTCTGTTCTTCCATCTCCTTTCTGGGTAAGTTAGGTGAGTTTGGGTTGAGAGTGAGGATGTCAAGTAGTGGAATAGTGACTTGAGCATTCCTTAAAGGTCTCGTTAAATCAATTTCTGACAATCCTTTAGTGTGGAGGTGAGAAATGACCTGGGATAAGGGAGTAGATGGGCTATCTTTAAGGGTGGGTTTCATAACATTGATCATAGCACAATCATGGTGGGGAGGTGGATGGGGAAAAGTTGGGCCTTGCTATTAGTAACCTGTATATGATGTCAAAGCCATCATCTCGTCAGGTGATGGAGTAGAAGGGGCTTGGTAAACAAAGTGAGCTTGGCCTGGATTTGGGTTCATAACGTGCCTCTGGTTTTGCATGTTATTCGGAATAGGCAAAGGTTGTGAAGGAAGTGTACCAGGTTGGCGAGGATTTACCATCTGGGCAAGTTCATTGCGATCCTCTGCGATCTCATCTCTGTGCTATTTTTGCATAGCTGCATTCATCTTCTGAATGTTAGCCAGAGTATGAAGGATAAGAGTTATTCGATTTGTCTGAGTTGGCCTAGATTGATAAGTTAGGATAGGCTGAGGCTGAGGCAGTTGATATGGATGAGGAACTTATGGTCTGGGTGGATATTAAGGTCTCTGATTTTGATTATTGCCTGACCACGTGAAATTGGGGTGATTGCGCCATCCAGGGTTGTAGGTGTTTGAGAATGGATCATTCTGAATGGCGTTGAGGTCCTCCCAAGTATGAGGAACCTCAGGAAAATCAGAATATGAGGGTTCAAAGTTTCCCCAACTAGAGTTGGTGGATCCAGAGTTTCCTCCGTAGCCAGAATCAGATAGGGGTGGATATGGGTCCATCCCCTGAGAAGGTCGGTGATAGATGTTGTGTATGAACTCCCTGCTAGAGGGTGGTTGTGTGAACGGGTCTTGCATAGAGGTGGCTCACTGTAAATGTCAAGTTAGCTCATCCACCTTCTTCTAAATAATATAGACCTTGCCCAGATGACTAGCCATTAGTTCCAAGTTGACGGAAGAGGACAGGCCCTGCATCTCATTTGCTCCCTTTGGATTCATCAATGCATGGGAATTCATCCGGTCAAACATGCCCTTGGATTCATTATTGATGGAGTTCTCGCACATATTCTCGAGAATTTACCACACGGTGTCTTCATGTTGACCCATGATGTTTCCTCCACAAGTTACATTGACGAATAATCGAATAACCTCATGGAGTCCCTAGTAAAAATACTGGACTTCTTCCCATTTAGGAAATCCGTGATGGGGGTATTTTTACATAAGTTCTAGAAAACGATCCCATGCTTCGTGAAGTGGTTCTTTGGTTTGTTGTGTGAAATGTGTGATCTGGTGCTGTAAAGCATTTGTCCGACCAACAGGGAAGAACTTTCTCAAAAACTTCGATTGAAGTTCCACCTAGGTGTTGATCGGATGCAATTGGGTTTGGTACCAGTGAGCAGCTTTATCCATGAGAGAGGAGAACATTTTCATGAGTAGAATATCACGATTTTGAGCTTCTGACCCGAAGGTCAGGGTCAGATGCTTAAGTTGTTTGATATGCTGGAAAGGATCTTCGAAATTATGATCATGGAATTTGGTAATGGCATGAATCATGTTGGGCTTGAGTTTAGTGTCAGCACCTCCAGCGGGTATTTGTACTCGAGGTTCGATTGCCACCGCAGCGGGATTGTAGTGATCTCGCATCATTGGATGCTGCGTGGGTTCACAAAGGCTTGGAATAGATCATTGAGGCACTGAAGTTGATTTTTGAGATTATTTTCATCTGCCGGTTGTGCCATGATGATGGATGAAGGAGAATTAGGTTCAGATGAATCAGAGGAGATATCAATAGGATTGGGTTGTTGCACAAACAAGGAGATCGAAGCTTGACCTCGACGTGAATGAGTGGCTAAAGGCGTCAAGGATGGTCTTAGAAACCTCCTCCCGAACATGCACCGATGGAATAGATGAAAGGTAGAATGTGATGGACCCAATTAAGACACCCAAAAATTTTGGATGACTGTACAGGCTCGGGGCGGATGATACCCCTTAGTCAGAAAGTCGTCCACCTGAGAATTACCTGGGAAGCCAGAGAGGGAGAGTACCACAAAGACCCTTACACGGTAGAGCGCCCCTATGAGTTACAAGGTTTCCCCCACCCAACCTCACTTGTCACTGATGTTCCAGGTAGACCAGAATGGGGACTTGACCTCTTAAGTCTACCAGTTTTAATTAAGAGCAAGGGTGCTTATGATTTCACTTGAATGTTAAGATGTGTTGAGTGCAAAAGTGACCTAATTTGAAGATTGGTTGACCCAACAAGGTTAGTCAACTTGACCTGTATTGTCCTCTTAAGATTTTTAGGTCCCACTTTTAGTGTTCAAATAAATTTAGGAGCCTGATTTTAGGATTTTGCTTGAATAGATCAGTTCAATCAAGCCTTACGTAAATATTTGTTTGGAAAGATCAATTCTTAAATAAGCAAGTGTGCCACTAAAAACCTTAAACTGGAATCTTTAATTGGCCCTAATTTGGTCCAATTTAATTTGTCAAAATGTGGTACCTGGAGATCAAGCAAGAATGTGATAGCGCTAGATACCTTAAGCTTCAAGTGGGTGCACAGATTAGGATTTGTTGTCTGAAAAGAATGTATCAAATTAGGCAACTTGATGAATTATCTAAGGATAGAATGCAAGTAGCCCTAATTGATTTCTTCCTTTTATCATTTTCAGAATCAGGGGCTTAAGAAAGAGTAGTTAGCACTTACCTACCCCTGGCAGGTTTAATGTGGGCCTGATCTTCCTTGAATGTATCTCCCCTGAAACAATCAGTGAAAAAAGAGATATAACAAGTTAAAATCTAAATCAGGAATTGCAATCAAGAGATCTAAATTGCTTGTTACTCCCTGGTAATGGCACCAAAATGTTTGATGCGATAGATTGATGTTTTAAGAATGTCGTGTTGTAATATAGCCAAAATAGTGTTCGAACAAGTAAATTTTATTACTCGAAAAGGTTTCGAGGTTGAACATAGAGAGCAATATGGAATTTAAAGCTCAAGATCACAATTTAAATCAAGTATAAAGAGTGCAATAAGAGCACCATTAGGAATAATGAGAAAAAAGAATGGAGTAAAATGGTGATTTAAATCACTAATTACTCCTCACAAATAACACTCAAATCAATGCAATTAAAGTATCCATAGGAGATTTTGCTTTTCTTCTTCTCTTCTTTGTTGTGCAGCTGCTTCTCTTCTTCTTCTTTTCTTCTTCTTCCTCTTTCTTTCTTCCACTTTCTTTCTTCCTCTCTGTTCAGCTTCCTTTTTCTTCTTCTCTGTTGCTCATGCCTTCTCCTTCTTCTTCTTCTTTGTTTCTTCTAGTGTGGCTCCCTCTCTTCTTCTTCCTCTCTGTTCAGTTTCTTCACAAAGGGGGGGCTTCTTGAATTGGCTAAGTGTCAGCCAATACACTTTGCAGCAAAACCCTTCCCCTACCCTTCGCAATCTCTCCTTTTTGTCTCTTAGGCTCTGCCCTCCCAGGGCCTTAATCAAGATATCGGGTTATCAGGCACACGCACACCCGGGACCGGGGCTGTGGGCGTGTGTCGTAGCCGAGGAGTGCTTAGGATAGGTGGGCTATCAAGCGCTCTAAGTCCACCGGGTCAAAGTCATGGAAAGGTGCGTGAGGCGTGCGTGCGAGGACCTCACCTCTTGTGCGTGTTGAGACAATAAGCCTAAGAGACTTTTTCAATTTATGTGCCTTCAACAACTCTAACTCCTCCGATGTGGGACTAAACTCCACCCCTTTCTTCCGCATGCAGTTGCAGTCGGTGCTCCTTGTGATTGCGATCAAAGATGTAGTCAAAGAGACTAATTTGCTCCTGGGCTGTGATCTTGGAAGTGCTTCGCAGTGCTTGGGACTTTGCCTGGGGTCTGCAGATGCTAAAGCAAGCTCCGAGCTTCGCTCGAAGCTTTGGTAATGGCGACAAAGACCTGGGAACCTGAAAGCATGAAAATGGGCTAACATCCCCAGTTGAAACAGTTCATGAGCTTCACTAGACCATGCCAGATGCATAGGAGATGGTCTCGTGGTTTGTGGAGATGTGTGGTGGGTTGCGGAGGTTGGAGGAGGAACGGACGGTGGGTGTGTTGGGCGAAGCAGTGCAGAGGCTAATAGCCTCGAACACCAGAGGGCTTTGCACTTTGGGACATGGTGGAGGTGTAGAGATGAACGTCGGCTGGGTTGGTGGAGAGTAGTGGCCATGTGAGCTTGCCGGACGTATGCCGGCGAGGTGCAAGACGGAGGACGGTGGGGTGAGTCAGTGGTCAAAATGTAGTGGTGTGTGTCTGAAAATGAAGAGTGGAAGATGAGGAGTTGTTTAGGAGAGAAGGCTGATGAAGGGGAGCGTAGTTCATGCCAGTTGAGGTATGGCTGACGCCGAAGATGAAGATGCTCTGATAAGAGGTGGACGGCATGGATGAAGGAGGTAGGGACGCTGGTGGGTGCCGCTCGGTGAGGAAGAGAGAAAGGAAGACAAATCTACCATTGGTATTACGGTCAGACGATGAGGGGAGGCAAGTAGGGTGGTCGGAGCATGAAGAGCAATTCGGCTGGAGGAGGAGAGAGGAATTTTGAGGGATTCTATTCGAATTCAAGCTTGAGGGATTCAGTATGAGCAAGGGGTGCTTTTATACACCTCAGGAGGATGGTTAGAGCATGGGAAGCAAGCTTCCTAAGCTTGGAACACTTGCCGAAGTTTGGGAATTACTTGATACCCAAATATCTCATGCATTCGCATGAGAGATTGAGTAGGTTTTAGGGCTTAGGATCGGATTCAAAAGAAAGGAAATTTCTTGACGAACTTCCCTTTCAAATTTAAAAGGGATTCCCTAAGAAATTAGGGAGTTCTTTCCATTTTAAGGTTGCCGGAGCAAGTAGCAATAGGTTTAATGGTGGTAGGGACCCTTTTGTGAGAACAATGACAAAGTTAATGGCCTGTTTGAAAATATTTTGAAAGTTAAGGGTAGAAACATAATTAGATTGGATCAATTTGCAAACTTTGTCAAGAAAAACTCATCTTGGGTCCAAGTTTTGGTAAAATCCTAATTTGGACCTCAGGAATTCAATGGTGAAGTTGGATTTTGGTTTTGACCACGTTTGATTGGGTAATTTATGCAAAAACCAAAATTAGTGCAAATGTCTGTCTATGACTCTATTCTAGGTCAAAATGTATTCTGATGGACAAATTGAAAGTTCCAAACCCTAGAGAATATTTTTCTATGAATTTTAAAGGGTTTATGTGCATTTTACCCTAATCAGAACCTCATTTAATTAAGCGGGTCTATTTTTAGGATTTCAAAAAGTCATTTAATTCTCAGAAGACGTATAAACCCTTTTCTGATTGTTCTATCCCACTTGTTATCTTTCTAAGACCATTTAACCTTGATTCAACCCCTGAGAAAACCTGTGGTTGTACTACGTTCATTATAAGCTGGTAAAATTGCAGTTTTAACCCTAGTTTCTTATTTTTCTCTTAGAATGATTATGCAGTGACTTGTGACTCTCTAGTAGTTGTGTAGGAGCATTTACTGACTTAATTAGGTAAAAATGAGCTAGCTATGGCTCATGTTGGTGTTCCCATCACCGGGATAGGTTAAGATGTTTGAAGAAAATCCTGGGGAGGTGCAATAGGTGGAACTGGAGGGTCGTAAGCCATTAGATGATGCTTCAGGGCCAAAGAAGAGGAAGGAATGCCATAAGGAGGAATCAGAGGGGACTATGATGATGGTGGTGAGTGACACTGTGATGAGGATTAATATAGAAAGGCATAAGGACCTTTGTAAAATCACTAACTATATAGAGGAAAAAATAGAAGGCAGCAGTGGGAAAAGGATACTCAGGACTGTGAATCAATTGCCACTTCCTACTCCTGAAGATTTAAAATTTGGGAAAGGATTTGGTCAAAGGAAAGGGGTTGGACGATCCCCTTACATGCTTAGGAGGTGGAGAAAGGAAAGTATGAGCCCCATCAAGGAAGAAACCATTGCAAAGTCCTTAATGGTTGAATATATAGACAACCTGGTGCAAGGGGATCATCTTCTTAAGGGATGAGAATTTTAACGTCGAATGTGCATGGGTTATGCAATAAGGTGAGAAGAGCTTCTTTAATCAGATATTTGATGGACTAGGATATTGATTGTGCTCTTATTCAAGAGACACATATAGAGGAAGACAATAGTTCTGTCTGGGACACCCTGAGGTAGTCTAGGATAGCAGATTGTGTGGGGATGCTGCAAATGGTAGATCTAGTGGGATGGCTATTTGGTGGAGAAAGTCCAGCTTTAAGTGACTGAAGGTCACCGGGCTAGGCACATGCTTACATGTAGATGCTAGAGTCACCAGGGGGAGTTGGATTGGTTTGTATCGTGTGTCTATGTCCCTGTGCAGTAGTTAGCTCGATGGAGTTTTGGGAGGACTTATCAGCAGCACATCAGAAAGTCCAAGAGCTACCTTTGCTCATGGGTGGAGATTTCAACTGTACCTTATCAAGTGGGGACCGACCTAGGGCTAATACAGATGGTGCAGTGGTAGGTTTCCAACTGGCTGTGCAGAATTTGGGCATCACTGAATATCTGGTCATTGGTATTGAGTTTACTTGGAGAAACGCCAGTGGGCTCATGTCCAAATTGGATAGATTCTTTGGCAATTGTAGCCTCTTGGATCAATTTCAATTGTCTTCAGCCATGAGACTCGAGAGAACTTTTTCAAACCATATGCCAATTGTGTGGGACAGTGGGGTGAATGCAGAAGTTGGCTCATACTTCAAGTTCAAAAAATCCTGGTTTAGAGAAGATAGGTTTAAAGATATGCTATCTAGCTAGTGGAAAAGCAAGAAGGTTCCAGGTTCTGATACCCAAAGACTAGCACTGAAGTTGGCAGACATGCGCATAATGCTAAGTATGGGCAGACAGTAACAGCTATTAGGGAGCAAAAGAGAGTTGAGGCATTGGCTGAGGTACAGCAACTTGATATGAAGGAAAGCATAGTGGGTCAGAATGCTCAAGATTAAAAAGGCAGGAAATATTGGCAACAGATTATTGATGAGGAGGATTTAAAGAAATAGATGGATTGGCATGAGAGGCTAAGACAATTATGGCTAAAGGGGATGCAAATATGACTTTTTTCCATTTTGCAGCTAGTGCTTGAAGGAGATTCAACCTCATTTCTACTATCAAAATTGGTGAGAGAAACATCTCCACTCGTGAAATCAGGAAGGAAGTTGTATGCTACTTTACGGAAATATCAAAGGCTGTGCCAAGAGGTATGTGGAGGATGGCTGCGACTGCATTCCCATGTGTCAGTGATGAACAAGCTACAATGCTAGTTGCACCTACTACTGAACAGGAGGGTATGGATGCCATCAAAGATTTAAATAATGAGGGAGCTCGAGGGCCGAATGGGGTTCAAGTCTTGTTTTACAAAGAGTTGTGGAGTGTTCTTAAAGAGGAAGTGATGGGGGTTATACATGAGTTTGAAAAGGGAAATTCTGGTCTCAAAAGGCTAAACAAATCATACCTTTTCTTGTTACCAAAGAAGTCGGGAGCAGAATGTTTCTCAGATTATAGCCATATTGCACTGTCAAATTCCATATACTTAATCATTAGCAAAATCCTCGCCAATAGAATTCATGGTGTTCTGCAAGGCCTGATTATGTCTGTATAGTCTGCTTTTTTACCTGGGAGGTCATTATAGGAATCATTTATTATGGCTCAAGAGATGGTGATGGGTTAGCACAGAAGGAAGTCTAAGGCCTTCCTATGGAAGGTAGATTTCTCTCAAGCATATGATTCAATTTCATGGTCATACTTATGGGAAATTCTTAAAAGAAGAAAGTTCCCCACCCTCTGGATCCAGTGGATGAAACGGTGCATCACGATTGCCTCCTACTCCCACTTGATAAATGGGAAACCTTGTAAAGCTTGGATTCAACCTCAATGTGGGGTGCGGCAAGGTTGCCCCCTGGCACCGCTAATTTTTAATTTTGTTGTGGATACTTTAGCCAAATATGCATGCAAGTTGGCAGAAGATCGGTTGATAAGGGGCTACTCGCTGGCAAATAGAAGGGCTTTGGCCCCCACTATTCAATATGTAGATGACACAATCTTTTTTATAGGAGGGAAAAGGGAAGCATAAGCACTCTCTTATATGGTTAACATCTTTGAAGAAATTTCAAGTCTAAAGCTAAATGGAAGCAAATCATCTTTAGTTTGCTTTGGCATGAATGGTAATGATCAGAGTGACATCACTTCTATCTTAGGCATGCCTGTGGTCTCTCAGCCTATCAGATACTTACGCCTACTGCTGAAGCTTACAAAGATGAAGAAGATTGATTGGAATTTTCTCTTTGAGAAGGTGGCTACGAAGTTATAAGGTTAGAGCAATAGACACTTATTGAAAGGGGGGACACTTATACTGCTAAATTCACTGATTACATCTATTCCAGTCTTCTTCTCCATCCTCAGAGCTCTAAAGTCAATTTTGAAGAAACTTGATGTTATGCGTAAGAGATTCCTCTAGAAAGGGGCCTCTCACCAAGGTAATTTCTTACAACCAGTTAAATGGGATACAATGTGCTCTCTTAAGAAGTATGGCAGCATGGGAATAAGATCTCTGAAAGAATTTAATGATGCCTTGCTCTTAAAATGGGCGGTTAGGTTGTTGCAAGGGGAACAGAAGCCTTGGACAGAGATTGTGCATGATAGCTATGGAGTGGAAAATGATGAGAAGAGTCATCTAAATTCCATCAAGCCTTCTCCTTTCTGGCCCACTGTGGTGCGTTCTATGGCTGATAATTGGAATTTGTTCCAATCAATCTTAGGGGATGGAAGAAGCATCAAATTTTGGATTGAAAAATGGGCACCAAAGGGGGTGTTAAAGGATAGATATCCTCTTGCATACTCGGCCACTTCTGATAAAAATGCGGTGGTGTATGATTATTGAGATATGGAATCAGAAAAGTGGAAGACAAATATTGACGAGGGGAATGGTTATGAAACCAAGACATGGATGGAGAACGAATGCCTCTTGCAGGAACTGAATTCTTTCAAACCCAAACCAGAGGAGTGTGATACTTACAGATGGGAGGGGATTTTCTCCCCGGCGGCTTCCTACGAAAGACTCATTATATCGTCTAGGTTGGCAGAGGTGGATGAGGTTGGGAGGAAGTTATGGAAGTCGAAAGTCCAATCAAAGGTGGAAATTTTTTTGTGGTTATGTAGGGATGGCATGATTACGGGTGACATGTGGTATAGGAGGATGGGCACCCCTACTCAATTCTGCCAGCTATGTGGGTTACATAATGACTACAACCACCACATCTTCTCTTCTTGCATGGTTGTAGATTGTGTTTGGACAAACTTTGCAAGGGTTCGATCCCCACATGGGAGAATCTATGGAACTCCTTTCCAGTTACAAATAAGCCTCATGTGCCCATGGTGGTAGTGTTATGGTTGATTTGGAGAGGTAGAAATGAGAAATTATTTCAAGAGAGACAAGTGTGTGTGGATAACATTGTAAATATGTGCTGAACTCTCATGCATATATGGGGTTTGATTTTGTAACCTTTTTCTTTATATAGTTAATAAAAGCTCTCCCAAATTGCTATCGGCAATTTGATAGCTTTCTTTTCTATTTCAAAAAGAGATAAAAGTGATTCATCAGTAGCTTTCCACTTAGGGTTGATTTTTAGGGTTGAACTAGGCACTCCACATTTTTTTTTTAATTTCTAAAGGAATACATTATCACCAGTGCTTTTAAAACCTGGTGTGTTCTACTAAACTCTGATTGAACAAACCTAAAAAAATTAAACCCTAAAAGTTACTAAATAAAGTTAAACCCTAAAAGACACATCATCAAATAACCTTGTTTGCAAACCCTGGTTGTGCATGCACACACATTTAAATTAATCATTAAGGGCACAACCCATCTAATGGGCCCATCACATTCCAAAAGCACAAATATCCCAAGCCTAACTAAAATAGATTAGATGTTGGCCTCAAGGATTGATTCGCTCTTCGGGGCCCAGATTGATATTGTTTTCAATTAACCTGCTTATACTGGTCAATCTGATATCTAGCTAGGGGAGTAGTGTCAAACGACCGTGGTTGGGGGGCATCAAAGGAACTGGAGGCACAAGCTAAAGGAAGAACTTTCTTCCCAACCCCTCCTTCTAACTGGTTGGATTAACCAGATAAAAGTAGAGTAAATCGTTTATAATCTTAAGATGGATTCTAGGAGTCTGTAGATCTTTAGGCTACCCAACCTAAGGAAAAGCTTGCATTTTTGTGCTACAAGGCTCCTTTTTCCCATCCTTCCGACTTCCTTCCAGTGCATGCTTGGATGGAGGTCATTAAACCCTCACTTGGAAGGACCTATAGACCATTCCCGTAGGTAGAGGTTGAGTTATAACCAAGCAGATTCCATGGCTGATCAAGAACCACCTCCCCTACTCCTGAACTAGCAAGAGCTGATTTAGAGGTAGTTAGAAGAATTGCAGCAAATGTAGCAATGGTTCCAACGAGTTAATGGTCAAGGCGCTCAGCCCTTGAAGGATTTTTATGATCCTTCGAATTATGAGGATCATCCCGGCATTGTGATCCCCATCGGTGATGTTGAGATAAAGCCCTATGTGTTGAGATAAAGCCCTATGTTTTGAGTTTAAATATTTTCACGGGCTTCGCTCAGAGGACCCATTCCAACATTTAGAGGACCTGATCACTCTGGTTCAAACCACCAAATCATGGAATGTGGGTGAAGAACAAATGCTCATGAGGCTTTTCCCCTATTCACTCAAGGATAAGGCTGCACATTGGTATCGTACCATTGGAAGACCAATTGCTACCTGGACAGCATTGAAATCGGCCTTCCTGAAGAAATTCTTCCCAATTGGGTGAACCAATGCAGTACGACGGACAATTACCACTTTTGCCCAGTGGCAGGGGGAACTATTTCATGGGGCCTAGGAGTGATTCCAGGATCTATTGCGAAAGTGTTCACACCATGAGGTACCTAAATGGCAACTTGTGCAGATTTTTTATCACGGGTTGAATGATCAACTCTGTAATCATGTGGATGCTTCTTGCGGAGGCAATTTTCTCAACAAAGATGCAAATAGCGTGTATGATTTGTTTGAGGAAATGATCGAAAACTCTTTAAACCATGCCTCCATGGAAACCTTCAATCGATCCGAACAAACTAGATCAAATGCCAATGAGGTCGAAGATTCTCATACCTTTGATTTGGAATTGATCTGCAATAAATTAGATAAGGTGGATTTGGTTGCTAAACTAATGGAAGAGTGGATGTCTGAAAAGTCTAATTTTTCTAGATCCACTCAATCCTAGGGCTCAGGATTCCGTTCTTTACAAGCTCCGACGGGCTGGGAGTTTGTGAACTAGCTGGAGTCGGCTTGACCTTTGGAACAACTCTTCTCGGAACCTTATGGGTTCTAAGCTAGGGCCTTTCATCCCAGTTTTTCTAATCCTTCTTCGTCCTCATCTTATGAGGATGTTCATGCTGTACAAGAGAATGCTAGGCCCAACCCTTCCTCAAATTCGTACAATCCTGGTTGGAAAAATCACCCTAACTTCTCTTGGAAAGATCAAGGCTAGTAGACCCAATATCAACCCAACAATTATGTATGACAAAAACCAAGGGGTCAGGGTCATGTATATACTTAGTTGCCCATGAATTAGGTTAAGCAGTCCATGTGGAATGATCAACAACCTGCTGGGCAGGCTGATTTAAACCTGAAGATGGTAGAAATGCAAGGGTCAATGCTCCAGCTCATGCAACAAATGAAATCTGCATTGGACACCTTGCAATCTAGACTTAATGCAAACAACCAACAGCCTGGATCTCTACCATCACAACCTGTACCAAACCCAAGGAATGCACAGAACTGAGGCATTGGGCCTCATGGGTTTGGTAATAGTGGGGAGCCGCATGCTCATGCTCATACTATCTATTAGGCTACCCTAGCCCCTCCCAGAGCGAGCCAAGTTCCCACCATAATCAACCGGGAGCCTCCTATTCTTCCCAACTCTCTCCAAGGCATTAACCAATAGCATTTTGCCATTGCAAATACCAACACCTTGACGAGTGGTAGTAGACACAAGGGACCCACCCAACCCCATGTCAACACCATTAGGCCCCGTCGTAAGAATTCTAGACTCCCAACTAAGAATGTGATCAACAAAGCATTAGAGTCTGATTTGGGAGTATGTTGTTGTATGGGTAAACAGAAAAAGTCAAAGTAGAAATAGGAGGAAAGGATATCCTTACTTCAGGTTTTCAAATTGACAATCATTTTACTCCTCATGGCTATTAGATCAATCCTCACCTACACCAAAGGTTTATTGAATTCATAAAAATAAAAGCGTAGAGCGGAATCTAAAAACAATAGGAGAGTAGTCTTGTCTGATAACACAAGCACACTGATCTTAAACAAGCTGCCCCCTAAGAAGTAGGACCTGGAAGCCCCGCTGATTTCCTGTACAATAGGAAACATTACTTCTGACCAGGCCCTTCTCGACTTGGGTGCTTCCATTAATGTGATCCCCACCTCACTCCATATGGAACTGGGTCTAGGCTACCTGAAACACATTGACATAACCTTGTAGTTTGCTGGTAGATCCATTACAAAACCAAGGGGTCATTTGGAGGATGTTTTAGTCAAGGTTAATGATTTGCATTACCTTACTGATTTCATGGTCCTAGACATGGAAGAACCAAAATAGCTCAACCACACCGCGATTATTTTGGGAAGACCTTTCTTGGCTACCACCAAGGCAAGGATTGGTTGTGAATTGTGAAATATTAAAATGGCCTCTAGGAATAAAATAAATAGATTTAATATTTTTGAGGTCTCAAGGAAGGATAAAATTGTGTGGTTTGATGGAGGAGCTTGGCAGAATAGAGGTGGTAATGGCCATACATACCTTAGACAACCTTTTAAGGGCTAACTCAACCCAAACTCAGGAAGAAAATCACACGGTTGTAGGGATAATTGAGGACAATGAAGACATACAACCAACTTTGGCAACCAAGGATGAGGAAGATATTCATCAAATTGGAAATTTGTTTGATGATTCACATTGTAAAGTTAAAACCCAAAAATGTCCTCATCGTAAATTTTTAGAGTTTGAGGTTCAACTTTCCGGTGGCAATCATGATGATTAGGACGGTTGGATTAAGCACCCTGATTGTGTGTATAAAATTGAACTTTGGGGAGAAACTCTTGAAACGTTAGGTATTCTAAAGTACCCGCAAAGCTCGACACATCACAAAACCCATGTCATCCTTGTTCACCCAACCATTGCACAATTTCTATATCCACCCACATATCCTTTGTACTGAATCAACAAAACTCTTGTTCAAGACCATTTGGGCTCTCCCTGCACCACCAGCTTGCCAATTTCATTGATCATCTATTTGGCAAGCCCATTTTCACTCTCCGAGACCCATATCTAGGGGTCCGAAAACTATGTTATTGCAGCCTCAATGTTAGTTATTTTTGATTGAGGACATTGCCTAGCTGAAGGCACTAAACTCAGCATGTGTAAAGAATGTTTGGTGCTGATCGAAATCTCATGGAAATCGATGCTATTGTTCCAATTCTACCCTCCTATATGCTTTTATCTTTACAATGTGGACATTGCATTAACTAAGCATGAGGGGTGGATATTTTGTGGAACGATCATTTTGTCATCCTGTAATAGTAATTTCTTGTTATTAAAAAAAAAAAGAATTAGGAGAAGAGAAGTTTGGCATTAGGAGTTGCAAACATCAGGAATTGAAACTTTGGGGCATGAACACTTAGACTCTTCAAGTCTTTAGGCTTAATCAGCCAGAGTGTCCACTCGAATGTGGACTTAGCCTCGAGTCCTTTCCAAGTAATTTTACTTTAATTTGGTGAATAAATTGGGATGATAAGTATGTGATTTATCAACCGGCCCTCTAATTTGAGGGGATTTTAAGTCTAAGCATCTACACACTATTTGCACTGACTCACTTTTTGTCGATTTTTACTGAAATTGGGTAGTTAATGAGCCGTCTAGGGTAGTATAGCTGGTAGGTTATCGTGGGTAATAGCCCATTGGCCTGTGGTTCAGAGCCCAGCTACATGACCATACTCATTCTACAACTTTTAGGTAAATCTTACATCAGAGAAGCCACATACTTAGAAAAAAGATAATATTCAATAATAAAAAAAATAGAACAATAGAAAAAGGTAGAAAAAGGAAAGAAAAATAAATTACACTTCACCGCATGAGTATGGCTGGCAAGTTACCGTGGGTAAAAACCCATTGGCCGGTTGTCCAGAGCCCAGCTCACAAAAATGCACAAATAATTCCCAAAATAATAGGGAAGAAGCGAGGAAGTAGAATGAACTGGGGAGATATACACTAGGTTTGCCCTTGTGTTGACACCATAAAAATATAAGAATAAGTAAGGAGAAAGCTACATATTGGGAAGATGAATCTTTAGGTAGAAACTCTTAAGGCCACATAGGGTCATTGAAACCTAAAGTCCGTTTTAATGGCCATCTAGTGAATCTTTCACTCTTGAAAAGATGCTTAGCACTTAAAGTCTTTTTTGAGTCTTAGGTAGGTTGAGTAGCCATAAAAAGTTATCCGGAAACTCTCAAACTCCAAAAGTTCAACAAAACTAGAAAAGAAGAAAATGCCAAAGAAATGTATCTTCCCTTCTCAAATAAGGTGAGGACTTGGCGGTTTGCATTCTAGCAGACACCCAGGCACTGTCGAGTTTTTGCAACCAAGTCATGGGTTGAAACTTTCTAAAGCGACCAACAAATCATTCCTAAGTGATCAAATCCTGATTCTACTTTTATACATAGCATTTAGGATAATCTTCTAGGGACTAGCAAAAAGTAAGCATGGGGTTATGATAAATACGCATGAATTCATGATAAAGTGCTTATTTATAATAGTTCCTAGGCCTAGCATTGCATTTCATAGTATAAATATTGCATAACATTCATTGCATTGCATTTTGGATAGTTTGTGTATTCTTTATATTAATTTCAACATTTTAGGTAGTCAGGAGGTAGTGCAACATCTTTACAGGCTTCGAATGAAGAATTCGACCGTACGGAATGATCCGGAGTGACGATTGTAGTCCGTCAACTCAAAAATCACTCCAATCAAACCTCTGTAGCACCGTTTACAAGAAGAAGAGGATGGACAACCCAGATAGCGCCACATGGTGCCATCCAGGATGCCCTACTTGAGCCGCAGCCTCCCGAGCCTCACCGCAAGGAATGATCCCACCAATTTGATCACAATCCAATGGTTGAGAATTAGCCAGTGTCACATGGTCTCCTCTAATGCATCTCGAAGAGCTGATCATGACCATTGGGTTTTCATTCAACTGTCGAGGCCGCAGCAAGCTAAAGCACCCATGCGACTATCCAAAGCCTTCACCACAGTGGTAGCACTCCCGCTCCACAAGGAAGAGGCACGGGTTCGAACGACAATTCGCTGCTACCTCCTCAACACCAGCCAACTTGGATTGCTCAATCTTGATCGAGCAATCAGGATTGCGCATGCCAGATCAGACGCATCTCAATGACATGAAGAGACATGTCAGATCGCACGTGGGCAATTAGGGGTGCTCATTTAAGATGATTGGATGAGCTTGATGTAAACACATTTACACTACTTAAAATGTCTATTTATGCATGTTCTTAAGCATAGGATTGCATTTCATAATATAAATATTGCATAACATGCATCATCTTGCATTTAGAGTAGTTTGAATAAAATGGAGGTTAATTGTCTCCTTTTATGTGCTTGGACAGGGCAAACATTTAATCGGGGCCTCGGATCAAAGATCCAACCGTATGGATGTGATCAGGGTGACGATTGGAGTTCAACGACTCCAAGATCGCCCTAATCACGCATCCGTAGCATCAGATAGAGACCGGGGAACCCTAGAAGATCAAGGGCCAGGATGGTGTAAATCCGCACTTCAGATGGAAAATCCGATCACACGGATGAATTCGGATCGACGATCACAGCCCAACGACACAAAAATCGAGTCAATCCGACATCCGTGGCACCATCTACAACTTCCAGAAGATGGACGGCCAAGATGGCGCCACGTGGCGCCATCTCAGCCGCCCAATCGGCCGCATGCGTCTAGTGAAGACCGCGCACCGTCTTCTCTCCGCCATTGGATCTCGATCCAACGGCTGCGGTCGCTCGCGCTTAAAAACGTCCGCGCGACCATTTCGCCTGCGTAGCGCAGCGGCGACGCAGCTGCGGGCGAAGCGGAGGTCGCGGGTTCGAGCCGCGGTGAGGGTGTGGAAGGCGTGGGCGAGCGGGCGCGCACGAGCGTCAGATGAAGATCCAACGGCTGCGCGCACTCAATCAGGACAACGCACGATTGCACGCCGGGCGTAACGCGCGATCGCACGCGGGCGGGCGCGCTACGCAGCGGGCGCGGACGCGATCTAAGCCGTCCGATCTCGCGATCGGACGGCTGAAAATCAAGCGACGTGCGTAGGCGTTACGCTCGGGCAGCCGAGCGGGCGCGCGTGGGCGCGGCGGCTACGCCCACGTTGAGGGCTTTAGCGACGATTTTATCCGTCACTAAAGACCCCTTATTTATTATTTTGAAGATGTAATGTCCATTTTGCCCCCACTCCTTGCAACTATAAAAGGAGACCCCCTCCATACGAAATTTTCATCCCTTCCTTCTCCTCTCTACCTCTCCAAAGCTCAAGAGAAGCTTGTCCCACACCCGGGATGCTTCTTGCGAGATAAAGTCCAAATTTTCGTCCCCCTTCGGAAGTGGATCCCGCGACGACGACGGCGTGCTGCTCCATTCCCGTTCTTCTGCTTCGTCCTCCTTCGTCTCGCTTCGTCCTCCTTCATCCAGGCGTCGTCCCGTCCGGCTCGTCCTCCAAGCGACCGTCGAGGAGGATTCTCTCTCCCTATTCTTTTTACTGCATTCTAGTATAGATTTACTGCTTTCTAGAGTAGTCTATTCGTCCTCCGAGCGATCGTCGAGGAGGACATTTCTCCCTCCATTCTTTTAATGCTTTCTAGAGTAATTGTTTTATGTTTTCTAGTTGTAACGAACGAACTGTTTTATGATAAATTCATTGTCTATTCTACATCTCATTTTGATTTCCATGTATAGTATTCTTTCTCTCTCTCTTACTCCCTCTCTCTCTTTTATTTGTTGTAGATACTTAGATAGTTTAAATTGAATTTCTTCGTGACAAAATAAAAAGAAACGCGAAGTTTTTAAATCAAACGTTCGCCTCCCTGTGTTCGACTCAGAATTTTAATTTCGGTATAAATTTTATTTGTTGAACACGAATCCTTCGCTTTCGAACTACAACGACAGGTTTTCCAAAACCGAACACGTTAGCGTAGGTTCGTAACCCGTTCAACATTTTGGCGCCGTTGCCGGGGAGGCAACGCTCTTTGATTTCTCTTCGCGTTTTGTAACTTACAAATCATTTGCCTCACTTTTCTCCTTTCTTATTGTAATTGCAGGTACTCTTTCGAGACAGGCAAAAGCGGTAGATCGGAGTAAAGTGCTGTGGAAGGTTTTGTAAGTTATCCCCCACCTCCCACCCATTAGATTTTATTTCATCACATAATAATTCAAACATCAATCAACCTAGGTGTTCTTATAAACTCTAAGGTTAGATTGTTTGTTGTTTGACATCCATACTCACTCCAACCCCCACATTAAAAAAAGAAAAAAATAAAAAAAAAATCTCACAGAGGTACACAACCTCATCTGATTTTCTAACTCAACCGGTAAACCAATCTTAGGAGCCGGTACACACATCCAAACACATAATCGAGTAGAAATCAGATTAGGTAATCATTTGTGTGCCTAATTAGGTGGTGCATCAGGCTAGTTGTTTGAGTTGTTTGGGCTGCACCACTTCAAATAAAATCAACTCATCAAGTAGCTGCCAATTAGGTTCAACTCTTAGGGATCTACCAGGCACTACACATTCTTTTTAAACTTTAAAGGAAAATATCTTCACCTGTGCTTGCAAAACCTGGTGTGCTAATGAAACTTGATTGAAAACACCTAAAGTTGAATCCTAAAAGCTACTAAGCAAGATTTGAATCTTAAAATTCACCACATCAAAAACAATCTTGCTTGAAAACCACTGGTTGTGCACTCACACACAAATCAATCAATCATTAAGGGCACAACCCATTTAAAGGGCCCATCACATTCCAAAGCACATTCAAACCTAGCCCTAAATAAAACAAAGTAAACGTTGGCCTTAAGGATTGGACTCGCTCTTCAGAACCCAGAACGAGATTATTTTCGATTAGTCTGTTTCTACTGTTCAATCTGATGTCTAGCTAGGGGAGCAGAGTCAAACGATCGAGGCTGGGGGGTACACTAGGAATCGGAGGCGTAAGCCAAAGGAAGAACCTTCTCCCCAGTCCCTCCTTCTAACTGGTTGGATTGAACAGACGGAAGTAGATCAAATCGTTCCTTTATCTCAAGATGGGTTTTGAGAGTCTGTAGGTCTGTAGGCTAACCCATTTAAGGACAAGTTTGATTGTTTGTATTGCAGGGCACCTTTCTTCCTCCCGTGTCTCATGAATCCTTCCACATATTTCACGCATTCCCGCTCTTTCCCTCCTGTTGTAAATTATCCTCAACATGACGATTATCCCAACTCGTATTGTAATCGACCATCAGTTAGTTGGGATAATTCGGATTGGGGATACAATTCCGGACCTCCGTGTTTAGGGTCTAACCCTGAACACTTTGATTCTCAATTCTATCCTTCTCAGAGTTGCATCGATTATAGATCGTCCTCCTTTCATGAACAACCTAATGCGATCTACAATCAAGAAGGATACACTGATCCTTACCCATCCTCTGATTTCACTGCCTTTAGGTCATCTCCATCTTTTGAACAATCTGAAATGACCTATTATCAGGATGGGTATAACGAATCTCAATTCGTTAATTCCTCTACATTGATGTCAAACCCACCCAACCCTGAACCAACTCATTTGGTTCAGGTTAATCAGGTTCAAGATAAGGTTTTGGCTAACTTGAGGAATATCATTCAATCTTTAGAAGTTCAGCCAATACCTTGCATTGAGAGATTGGAGCCCCTGATTGAAATGATTGATGATTTAAATAAGTCTTTGTTGGATTAGCTCCAGGATGTTAAGGATAAGAACCCGGGTGAGTTTCTACTTGGGAAATTAGCGAAATTGAGGATGAGATTCGTGGTTGCTTTGATTCAATCTTGGAATAATTCCCAGGATGAACTCTCTTCAGGAAAGCCAATGACAGAACCTGCTCAGGCACCTGTTGGGGGGGACACGTGTTACGAAGCTGACCAGATTGAATTAAAACAACCAATTAAGGATGATTTGATTTCTTCACCTGAAATCCCTGAGCCGGGTTACGAGGAAACGTATGTCTCCTTGGAACGCAAAGTGACAAATGATTTTGGGACATACATTGATACGGATCCTGATGGTGAAGATTCAAGTTGCGAAGTCTCACACGAGTTTTCAGATCACGATTTTTGTGAGACGATTGGGCCTGGGGAATCTGATAGATCATTTGATAGCCCAATAACTGAGGAAACTGATCTTATTAGGGCACACGATACGGATCCAGAATCGCATTTTCTGGAGGAATTAATTCAATGCCCTGATTATCAGTTACACCCTGTTGAGCTTATTGATGATTCTAATTCTGAGATAATTAGACCCAAGTCAATTTTGATTCTGCCACATCATTTAGACTTGGAGATTCCAGACGGGGTGATGAATATACAAGAGGTCTTGGAATTTGATACACTTAATGAGGAGGATAGGAGCGGGGAAGTTCTAATTTGGGAAGTTAATTTTGGAGGAAATGGAAGATTGAGTCGAAGGGTTCCTTTTAAGCTGAAACCATCAAATCAGAACCCTTACGACATTTGTTTCGAGGATGTCAAACTCAAGCACACATTTAACGATTATCCTTTTGAGCTTCAATTCTCTGTAACCCGACATTTTGGCCTTGGGTTGCATCCTCACAAATCGCAGGCCCGACCCCGCTTGCATTCTGATTTTAGGTTTTGGGTAATTTTTATCCAGAACCTAAGATATTCTCGATTATGGGGGATGGGTCTGCACTACAATCTGGTCCACATCTGTGGACCTCTGTTGACAGGTCGGAGGATTCTTCTGTTTATTCTAATTTTGACCTGCACTTTTGAATTCTTCATTTCTTTTCTTTGTATAGTGTGCCTAGCTGAAGGCGCTAAACTCAGCACATATACAGTTCTTTTTCATTTTCATCTCAGAGCGGACCCGATATCCACGCAATTCAGGTGCTTTCTACGCTTTTCCACTCTGTTTTATGTCTTTTTAATACAATGAGGACATTGCATTAGATAGGCATGGGGGGATGGATATTTATCTTTGAATTCATTCGTCAGCTCCGTAGATTTGTTTTATTTTATATAAAAAAAAAAATCAAAATTAAGAAAGAGAATTTGGGTTTAAGAAAATTTTCGATCTTAAGAAATACTATATTATGTTCTGAACACAAAGACCCTTCAGGTCTTTGGACTTAATCAGCCCGTGTATCCACTAAAATGTGGATTTGTTTTTCGAGTTCTCGCCAACTTGAATTTTATTTTAATTGGAGTAAATAAGTTTGGGTGATAAGTACACGACTTATCAACCCACCCTCTGATGTGAGGGAATTTTGAGTCTTAAGCATCTACACACTTTCTTTGCACTGACTCGATATTTGGCGATTTTAATGAAAATTGGGTAGCTAATGAACCTTCTAGGGTGATATGGCTGGCAAGTTATCGTGGGTAACAGCCCATAGGTAGGTTGTCCAGAGCCCAGTGACTGACCTTTCTCTTTTTGCTGCCTTTAGGTAAATCTTAGACCAGGGAAGCCACCTACTTAAAAAAAAAGAAGAAGAAAAAAAAAAAAAATCAAAAAGGAGAAAAGAACAAAAAGAAATAAGCCACACTTCGCCGCACGAGTATGGCTGGCAAGTTGTCGGTGGTAACAGCTCATCGACCGGTTGTCCAGAACCCAGCTCAGAAAATGCACTAAAAATTTCCAAAACACTTAGGAAGAAGCGGAGAAGTAGAATAAACCGGGGAGATATACACTGGATTCACCCTTGTGTTGACCCCGTTAAAAAAAAAAAATAAAATAAAAGTAGGGAGAAAGCTACCGGTTGTAAAGATACACCTTTAGGCAGAATTCCTTTTGAGGTCACCTAGAGGCGTAGAAATCCGAAGTCCGTTCTAATTGCCGGTCAACGAGTCTATCACAATCACAATAAGATGCTTAAAACTTAGGGTTCTCATCAAATCTTGGGTGAGTTGAATGGTCGTAGAAAGCCACTCATAAACCCTAAAATTTGAAAATTCAAAAAAAAAAAAAGAGAGTAAAAATAGAAAAAGAAATTTTTCTTCGAATAAGGCGAGGCTTGAGGCGGTCTGCATTTTGGCTAATACCCGGGCACTGTTGTGTCTTTGAAAGTTCAGTTCTTAAGTAGACAATTTCTTAATGATTGAAAATAACTCAGGTCCAAATAATCTAACCTAATTCTTTTATAAATAGCATATAGTTTTTGCTAGGGACTAGCAAAAGATAGGCATGGGGGTATGATGTAAACACATTTACACTACTTAAAATGTCTATTTATGCATGTTCTTAAGCATAGGATTGCATTTCATAATATAAATATTGCATAACATGCATCATCTTGCATTTAGAGTAGTTTGAATAAAATAGAGGTTAATTGTCTCCTTTTATGTGCTTGTACAGGGCAAACATTTAATCGGGGCCTCGGATCAAAGATCCAACCGTATGGTTGTGATCAGGGCGACGATTGGAGTTCAACGACTCCAAGATCGCCCTAATCAGGCATCCGTAGCATCAGATAGAGACCGGGGAACCCTAGAAGATCAAGGGCCAGGATGGTGTAAATCCGCACTTCAGATGGAAAATCCGATCACACGGATGAATTCGGATCGACGATCGCAGCCCAACGACACAAAAATCGAGTCAATCCGACATCCGTGGCACCATCTACAACTTCCAGAAGATGGACGGCCAAGATGGCGCCACGTGGCGCCATCTCAGCCGCCCAATCGGCCGCATGCGTCTAGTGAAGACCGCGCACCGTCTCCTCTCCGCCGTTGGATCTCGATCCAACGGCTGCGGTCGCTCGCGCTTAAAAACGTCCGCGCGACCATTTCGCCCGCGTAGCGCAGCGGCGACGCAGCTGCGGGCGAAGCGGAGGTCGCGGGTTCGAGCCGCGGTGAGGGGGTGGAAGGCGCGGGCGAGCGGGCGCGCACGAGCGTCAGATGAAGATCCAACGGCTGCGGGCACTCAATCAGGACAATGCGCGATCGCACGCGGGCGGGCGCGCTACGCAGCGGGCGCGGACGCGATCTAAGCCGTCCGATCTCGCGATCGGACGGCTGAAAATCAAGCGACGTGGGTAGGCGTTACGCTCGGGCAGCCGAGCGGGCGCGCGTGGGCGCGGCGGCTACGCCCACGTTGAGGGCTTTAGCGACGGTTTTATCCGTCACTAAAGACCCCTTATTTATTATTTTGAAGATGTAATGTCCATTTTGCCCCCACTCCTTGCAACTATAAAAGGAGACCCCCTCCATACGAAATTTTCATCCCTTCCTTCTCCTCTCTACCTCTCCAAAGCTCAAGAGAAGCTTGTCCCACACCCGGGATGCTTCTTGCGAGATAAAGTCCAAATTTTCGTCCCCCTTCGGAAGTGGATCCCGCGACGACGACGGCATGCTGCTCCGTTCCCGTTCTTCTGCTTCGTCCTCCTTCGTCTCGCTTCGTCCTCCTTCATCCAGGCGTCGTCCCGTCCGGCTCATCCTCCAAGCGACCGTCGAGGAGGATTCTCTCTCCCTATTCTTTTTACTGCTTTCTAGTATAGATTTACTGCTTTCTAGAGTAGTCTATTCGTCCTCCGAGCGATCGTCGAGGAGGACATTTCTCCCTCCATTCTTTTAATGCTTTCTAGAGTAATTGTTTTATGTTTTCTAGTTGTAACGAACGAACTGTTTTATGATAAATTCATTGTCTATTCTACATCTCATTTTGATTTCCATGTATAGTATTCTTTCTCTCTCTCTTACTCCCTCTCTCTCTTTTATTTGTTGTAGATACTTAGATAGTTTAAATTGAATTTCTTCGTGACAAAATAAAAAGAAACGCGAAGTTTTTAAATCAAACGTTCGCCTCCCTATGTTCGACCCGGAATTTTAATTTCGGTATAAATTTTATTTGTTGAACACGAATCCTTCGCTTTCGAACTAGAACGACAGGTTTTCCAAAACCGAACACGTTAGCGTAGGTTCGTAACCCGTTCAACAGAGCTCTAGGTCATCGGATCTTCTCAAAGGCATGGTGTGCGCACATTTGAATCTGTGGGGGAGTTATTTGAGGGAGCATCCCAACCGTACAATGATGGATCCAATGATTGCCAACACATGCCCCAGCAGAGGAGCATGATCTCCATGATTTGAATCACGTAGGTTGCTCTATCCTTAGTTGTGAGATGCAAATCCAATGGTTAAGGCTCTCCCCACACTGTACCAACTGCAGCGGCTCCTCATGCTAGTAGAGGCACGTGAATGCTATAGCAACACCCTGGTGGGTCTTTAGCAATGTTTTAAAAGTTACTGAAGACCCGTGTGTGCAAAACACCTCCCTTCCACCACTATATAAACCCCATGAACCCTTCCCTTCTAAACCATCTCTACCTATGCTACTCCCACCTACTCCATACCTCTAGAAGCCCATCAAAGCTCCTAAGAGCTTATTCGCAAGCTCTAAAGGTCCCCTACTAGTGTAGTTTTCAAATATCCCACCAAATATTCCTCCTCCTCCTCACCACCTTCATAGGAAACCTTGGAGCCACACTCCCATCTGTTTTTCGATAGAAGATCAACTGCATCTCCTCATCCCCATTCCAAAGCCTTGGTGAAGCATTCCTCTACCTGGCGTCCTCCTACATCTCACCACCATCCTCCAACATCCTACTTCCTTCATCCAAGTTGTCGCCAAGCGCCGTCGTCTTGCCATCTGGGCTGTGGCTAAGGAGACTGGGGCTCAAGTAGGGCAACCTAGATTGTGCCACGTGGCACCATCTGGGCCATCCATCGTCTTCTTCTTCTAAAGGGTGCTATGGGGCTCTGATTGGAGTGATTTTTGCACTGACGGACTATGATTGTCACTCTGGATCCATCCATACAATTAGATTCTTCATCCGAAGCCCGTAAAGATGTCACACTACCTCCTAGCGGCATAAAATGTCGTAATTAATATACAAAATACACAAACAATCCTAAAAGCAATGCATTGAATGTTATGCAATATTTATACTATGAAATGCAATCCTAAGCCTAGGAACTATCATAAATAAGTATTTTATCACAAATTGATTCATGTTTATCATACCCCTGTGGTTACTTTTTGCTAGTCCCTAGCAAAATTAACCTAAATGTTATGTATAAAAGTACAATTAGGATTTGATCACCTAGGCACAATTTGTTGGTTGCTTTAAAAAACTTCAACCTACGACCTAGTTGTAAAAACTCGACAGTGCCTGGGTGTCTGCCAGAATGCAAACTGCCAAGTCCTCACCTTATTTGAAATGGGAAGATGCTTTTTTTTTTATTTTTCCCCTTTTCTAATTTTTTTGGACTTTTGGAGTTTGAATGTTTCTGGTTAACTTTTTACGGCTACTTAACACGCCCAAGACTTGAAATAGACTCCAAGTGCTAAGCATCTTGTGAAAAGTGAAAGACTCACTAGGCGACTATTAAAATAGACTTCAGATTTCTATGACCCTAGGTGACTTAAGAGTTTCTGCCTAAAGATTTATCTTTCTAATCGGTAGCTTTCTCCCTACTTTTTCTTATCTTTTTATGGGGTCAACAGAAGGGCAAACCCAGCGTATATCTCCCCAGTTCATTCTACTTCCTCGCTTCTTTGCTGTGTTTTGGTAATTATTTGGGCATTTTTACGAGCTAGGCTCTAAAAAACTAGCCAATGGGCTGTTACCCATGGCAACTTGCCAGAGATACTCGTGCAGTGAAGTGTGGTTTATTTTTCTTTTTTCTTCACCCTTTCTCTATTTTTCTATTTTTTTCTTTTCATTTTTGAATATCATTTTTTTTCTTTGTAGGTGGCTTCCCTGATATAATATTTACCTAAAAGTAGTAGAATGAGTATGCTCATGTAGGTGGGCTCTAGACAATCGGCCAATGGGCTATTACCCATGACAACTTACCAACCATGCTACACTAGATGGTTCGTTAACTACCCAATTTCTGTAAAACCACCGAAAAGTGAGTCAGTGAAAACAGTGTATAGATTCTTAGATTTAAATCCTCTCAAATAAGAGGATGGGTTGATAAGTCGCATACTTACCATCCCAATTTATTCACCAAATTAAAGTAGAATTACTTGGCGAAGACTGGATGCTACATCCACAATTGAGTGGACACCCGGGTTGATTAAGCTCGAAGACCTGAAGAGTATATGTATTCCGATCCCAAAGTATCAATTCTTAATGTTTGCAACTCCTAATGCCTAAGTTCTCTTCTCCTAATTCTTTTCTTTTTTAATAACAAGAAATTATTGCTATGAGCTGACAAAATGATCATTCCACAAAAATAGCCGAAGGGCATCCAATGTTTAGACCATTGACGTAGAGTGTCTAGCATGGGATCTGATGGTGAAATGGGCCACAGGACAGTGGTCTGGCCTGGAGGGTGATGTGGATAGCCTATTGATGTAGACACATCCATTTAGGTTAAAATGCCTATTTATGCATGCTTCTAGGCTTAGATTTGCATTCCATATTATAAATATAGCATAGCATGCATCATTCTGCATTTAGAGTAGTATATATTTTTGGCTAATTACATCCTTTTTATGGTCAGGAGAGAAGAAGATTTACTTTGGAGCCTCGGATTGATGAGCCAACCATACGGATCTGATCAGGACGACGATCGGAGTCCAATGCCTCTGAAATTGTGTTGATTGAAGTCCCGTAGCACCATATGAAGTCCGAGGAAGATTAACTGCCAAGGCACTAGGTGACATAATTCAGAGCATCAAATGACAAATCCGACCGCATGGATGGATTCGGGCTGATGATTGCAACCCAATGGTGTGAAAATCAACTCAATCCAACCTCTGTAGGAGCCCCTGCAAAGAAAAGAAGATGGATGGTCCAGATCATGCCATGTGGCACAACCCACCCCACCTATGCACATGCATGCGCCACCACACGCGCGTGCGTGGAGGCATGCACTCGCAGCAGCACAGCGGGTGTGCGTGAAGGCAGTGGCAGCAGTGCGTGCACGGAGGCGTGCGACATAGGCATGCAAAGCACGTGCCAGTGCAGTAGTGGGTAGGTGCATGAGCTATCTTCAGCGACGTTTGCAGTGGATATTCAATGACATTTATGACCGTCACTAAATGTCCTGTATACAAATTTGATTCTTTCCTCCACTATAAAAGGACCCCTACCCCTCCCATTTTTCTTCATCTCTTCCTTTCCTCTCACCACCTCCAAGGCTCTAGAGAGAGCTTGTCCTAAGCCCAGGATGCTCCTCTAGAGTAGAAAACAAAATATTCTTCCCTCTCCTCATCCTCATTTGTGGAGCATTCCGTGGTAGTCTTCTCACCTACTTCGTGAAGTAGATCCTCACCGCGTCCCATCCTCCTTCCTCTGCCGTCGTTCTCCTTCGTCCCGCTCCTCACCATCTTCATGCGGTCACCGTTAGAGCATGTCATCCTCCAAGTGACCGTCAAGGGGGATTCTTCTCACCTCCTTCTATCTTTGCAACTTTCTAGTGTAGTTTTTCTCGCTTTCATAGCTATAAAAACACTTGTTCAGAAATATATGTGATTGTTTGTCTCACTCTTTCTTTTGTATTTTGCAAGTAGATTAGCTAGATAAAATTTCATCGACTTGATCTCTTGCCCTATTAAAAATACAAAAAAATTATAAAAGTAAAAAATGATAAAAACAAATAAAAGCGAAACACGTAATTTTCAAAACTAAGCGATCACCTCCTCATGTTCGACTCGGGACTCACTATTCTAGTTTCGGTTATAAATTTTATCTGATCGACAGATTTTCTCTTGAATCGAACTACGACAACGGGTTTTCCGAAATCCAACCTTTTTACTACAAGATCCACCACATCATTTCAGCGCTTTTACCAGGGAAGGAAGCATCTTTGGTTTTTTCACATTTTCCCGCATTACTTGCATATTTTTGTAACCTATCTTTCTTCTTCGTTTTATTATCTTGCAGGAACCTGGTTGAGGTGCCAAAGGCTACAGATTGGGGTAAGGTATGGGTAGAGACATTTGTAAGTTTTCCCCCACCACCCCCACCAAAGATTTCATTTCACCACACTAATAACTCAAACCTAAATCAACATAGGTGCTTTTTATAAACCCTAGGATAGATCGGGTTATTTGTTTGCTACCTCCACCCATCTCATCCCCGCGTATATATATTAAAAAAATAATTAAAGAAATACTCTTCTATTATGGGATTTTCTGAAAGAGACACATTAACACCCACACCTCTCGACTTATGGTGCACCACTTCACATCGATTCTACTACTTAACCAGAATCTGACCTATGGATTCGGTACACCCAAACTCAACACACCAATAAGTGAGTAAAAATCTAAATAGGTTAAACATTTTTGTGTGCCTTAACTAAGTGGTGCAACAAGCCAATTGATTGAATTGTTTGGGCCACACCAATTAAGATAAAAGTGATTGATCAGTAGCTTGCCACTTAGGGTTGATTTTTAGGGTTGAATGAGGCACTTCACATTTTTTTCTGATTTCTAAAGGAATACATCATCACCAGTGCTTGTAAAACCTAGAGTGTTCTACTGAACCTTGATTGAACTAACCTAAGGATTAAACCCTAAAAGCTACTAAACAAGGTTAAACCCCAAAAGACACGTCATCAAATAACCATGTTTGCAAACCCTAGTTGTGCACACATACACATTTGAATTGATCATTAAGGGCACAACCCATCTAAAGGGCCCATCACATTCCAAGAGCGCAATCATCCCAAGCTTAATTACAATTGAGTAGACGTTGGCCTTAAGGATTGATTTGCTGTTCGGGGCTCAGACTGAGATTTTTTTTGATTAATCTGCTTTTGCTGGTCCATCTGATGTCTAGCTAGGGGAGTGGCATCAAATGGCTGCAGCTAGGTGGTACACTGGGAACTAAAGGTGCAAGCCAAAGGAAGAACCTTCTCCCCAACCCGTCATTCTAACAGGTTGGATTGATTGGATAAAAGTAGCCCAAACTTGTTATAATCTCAAGACGAGTCCAGGGAGTCTATAGGTCTGTAGGCTAACCCACCTAAGGATAGGGTTGATTACTTGTATTGCAGGGTTCCTTTCTCTCTTCTGATTTCCCCTCCTATCCTACCATGTATCCTTCCACATCCTACATTCATTTCCCATCTAACCCTCCTACAACCACTTATACCCAAGATGATTGCTATCCTTACTCGACTTACAATTACCCATCCACTAGCTGGGATAACTTTGATTGAGGATACGATACCATACCTCAGTGTCCAGGGCCTAACCCTGGACAAGACTATGATTACTATCCTTCTGATAGCGATTTCACGTGGTTTGTTAAATACGTCGTTGTAACACGCAAAACCGATCAACTCTTAAATTTATATTGCTAGATAGGGTAGTATCTAGGGTCATCCAAGGAGGCCAAATGTTTGCAATAGTGATTCTCTTGCTTGGAATAAATCTCAACTTTCTTTTTGGTATTTTTCAATATATCATTTTTTTCATTTTTCAATTAAGACAACATGCGAAATGGTGGCGGGAAGGTGATTTACACTTCAATTTAAAATACTACCTCTAAGTGGCAAGTAGAACCTCTCCCTAAGCCCACTCTAGGCAAGTGGAGGCCTAGAATAATTAGGGAGAGGGAGTGAAGAATGCTAAAAACAAGCAAGTAGAAATGCAAATCAGAAACTGCAAAGAAGGCAACTAGATAAATGAAAAGTGTTTTACAAAAAAGGCCTAGTAGAGGAATGCTTCTACTACTAGGAAAATTAAAATAAAGAAAAGAAAACACAAATCCTCTAGATAGATGGTGAGGAAGAGAGCTTCTTGCTCCAAGGTTGGTGGCTCCCAAGCTTGAAAAGAATCCTCCAACTCCTTCCTTGCTGTGCTTCGCCAAGGTGATGTCCTCCAAGGCAAGCCCTAAGGGGGCGTGCCCTAAGCTTCTCTCCAAGGGTGGACGTCCACCCTAGGTCCTTCTCCCTTGCCTGGCCGTCCTCCTTGAAGTGCAAGAGTCCTCCTCCTTGGCGTGGCCTAAGTTGAAGAGAGTGGGGAGAAGAAGGGACCAAAAGGGCTGGTGATGTGCCCCTTTAATCTCCTTCTCTACTCCTTCTTCTTGGTCGTAGGTATAGGTGGTATAGGTAGCAAAATACACTAATGGAGGATGCCCCCAAAATGGTGGTAGGTGGTGGGTTTTTATAGAATAGGAAGGGGGCTAAGGTGACCCTTGAAATGGAGGGCCAAGATGAAGAGATGGAGGTGGCTAAAGATCCCATGGGCAAGGTGAGTTGGCGCCACCTTAAGGGACACCAAGGGGGTAGTTATAGGTGTTGACACCAAGGTGAGATGGCCAAGGAGCTGGTTGCTAGCTAAGCTAAGCTAAGCTAAGCTAGCTTAGACAAAGGTGGAGTAGAGGAGAAGGTGTTGGAGCTAGGGTTTGGAGGGAGGAGCTGAGGAGGAGAAGTCTGGAGCTGAAATTGGAGCTGGCTGCTGCTGAAGAGGCTGGCATGGAGCCACTCTAGCTGGCTTAGCTTGCTAGTTCTTTTCTAGCTACTAAGCCAAGCTAAAGTAAGCTAGCTTCTATCATAACGAGCTGAGGTGAGCTAGGTCTGGTGCTCCCGGGGAGAATCAAGCTGGTTGAGGTAGCTAAGGTAGCTTAGCTCAACTGAGTTGAGCTAAGCTAAGTCCCCGGGAGTTGGACTTGAGCTTCCTGAGCTGGGATGAGTTCTTCTTCAGCTGGCTGGAGTTGACTGGAGCTGGATGTAGCTGGATCTGAGCTGGGGTGAACTCCTATCAACTCAGCTGAGCTAGCTAGAGCTTCCTGTGGACTAGTGGGAGCTGAGATGAGCTAGACTCAGCTAAGTTGAGCTGGATCTGAGCTGACTTGAGCTAGGGTGAGCTAAGATGAACTCCCTTGAGCTGCCATTTAGCTGAGATTAGTTGAATGGAGCTGGGATGAGCTAACCCTAGTTCAAGTGAGCTAGGTTCCAGCTATGGTGAGCTAGATCAAGCTGAGTTCCAGCTAGTCTGGGCTTCTCCTTCACCATTTGCCTTCTTGAGTGCTAGGGTTTTAGGGATCTGTATATCTGTACTTCCCTAACACTCACAAAAGCATATTTAAAAGGACAATAAAAAATGCAATGCATGCCTAACCTATTTTATGCCTAAATGCAGCCCAAAAACCCATTTGCGGAGTAAAATCCTAAGAGCTAGGTTTGTTTTAATGCGTAGGAATGATGATAAACTGGCGTTTATCACCTTCCCAGAGCTATAATGATTATAGATCTCCATCCTTTGGTAATCAACCTAACCTGATCTAAAATCAGGGAGGATATGTTGACTATAACACCTACCCTCCCCAGAATTATGCTGAACATAGGTCACGACCATTCTTTAAACAACCTAAAATGACCTAATATCAGTGAGGGACCCGAGAACCTCGATATCTTGACTCCCCTAGATTTAACCCAAACTGACCCAAACCTAAATCGAACCATTTCGTTCAGGTGGACTAGATCCAAGATAGGGTGCTGACTAACTTGAGGAGCACCACACAATCTTTAGAAGCCCAGCCAACACCATGCACTGAAGCATTGAAGCCTATAATAAAAATGATTGATGAGCTGAATAGCTCTTTATTGGATTTGGTCCAAAATGTTAGGGATAGGGGCCTAGGTGAGTTTCTACTTTGAAAATTGTAGAGGTTGAGGATGAAATTTGTGGTTGCCCTAGTCTAATATTGGGATGATTCTCAAGATGAACCCCCTTAAGGAGAGCTAATGTCTGAACCTACTCCGGCACCTGTCAGGGGGGATGCATGTTCTGAGACCGAGGATGAATAGGTTCGGCTAAAGCAACCCATTGAGGATGAACCGATTGCTTCACCTGAGATCCCCGAGATAGGGAATGATGAAAGATATGCCTCCATGGACCATGAAATGACATATTATTTTGAGACATATATAAATGAGGATCAAGAATTCTTTAACTATGAGGGTGAAAAATCTTTTGGTGAAGTCTCACTTGAGCTTAAGAAAGAGGATTTTAGTGAGGTAAATGGGCGTGAGGAGGACAAAGAAACTTCTGATAGCATGATTATTGAAGACTACAATCATGTTGGGGCTAACTTGGATGATTTGAATCCTGATGATTCAATCAGTAGCCCCATTGCTCAACCACACCCTAAAGAGATGAATTAAGATATTTTTGAGATCACCAGACCCAAGTCAATCCTGATTTAGCCAAAATTGGTGGACTTGAGTATTTTGGATGCGATGTACAATGATCTGGAGATCCCTGAAGGATTGATTTTGGAGGATAAGAGGTTGGAAATAAAGATTTGGGAAGCTTCTTATGTGGGAATTTCGATTTTGGACCTAAGGGTACCTGTTGACCTGAAACCACCTACCTTCTATCAGGACCCTTACGATATCTTTCATGTGTGACCCAAGCTTGGAATAACTGACTATCGTCCTGAGCTGAACTATAAGTGGACATCCAATTTTAATGAATTAGATCAATTCGTTGTTCGACAATTTAGTCTTGGGTTGCACACCACCAAACCGTAGGATCGGCCCCGCAAACACAATAATCTTAGGTTTTGGGTGATTTTCATCGAGAACCTCAAAACCACTCGACCCTATGGCATGGGTCTGCACCATAATCTGGTCCACATCTCTGGACATCTTCTGCTGGTGGGTCTGAGGATTAATCTTTTGATTTTGATTATGATCTGCACTTGTAAATTCCTAATTTCTTCTTCGTTTGTATTTTATGCCTAGCTGAAGGTAATAAATATAGCACGTGTGTATATTTCATGTTCTCTGCGGAGGTGACAGGATTGCCACGAAATTCAAGTGATATTTTGTTTACTCTACCCTTTTCATGTATTTAATTTTAGAATAAGGATATTGCATCACTTAGGCATGTGGGGGTGGATAATTATTTCCTGAAATCATTTTGTTAACTCCATAGAATTTCTTTTAGTTTCTTAAAAAAAAAATAAAGGATTAAGAGAAGAGAACTTAGGCATTTGGAAGTTATTCACTTTAGGAAATGATACAATAGAACCTAGACACAGACTCTTTAGGTCTTCAGGCTTATTAGCCCGGGTGTCCACTTGAATGTGGACTTAGTCTCGAGTTCTTGCCAATTCAATTTCATCTTTAATATAGTAAATAAATTGGGTTGATAAGTACACGACTTATCAACTCGGCCTCTAATTTGAGGGGATTTTAAGTCTAAGCATCTACACACTATTTCACTGACTCACTTTTCGATGGTTTTTATGGAAATTGGGTAGCTAATGAACTATCTAGGGTGGTATGGCTGGCAAGTTGTTCTGGGTAACAACCCATTGTCCTATTGTCTAGAGCCCAGCCACATGACCATTTTCTTCATCCTACTTCTAGGTAAATCTTAGATCAGGGAAGCTACCTACTTAGGTAAAAGAAAAAAAAGGAAAAAAAATAAAAAAATGAGAAAATAAAAAATGAAAAAAAAATCATAGTTCAGCACACAAGTATGGTTGACAAGTTGCTGTAGGTAACTATTTACAAGGCGAAATCGGGTTTTAAAATAATGCATCGTAGTATAGTTGAAACCACTTTGAAATCAAATAAATTTTGTTACTAGAAGTTTAAGTTTGTGGTCGAACACATGGAGTGATTGGAATTCTTGCACTAAACTCAATGGATACAATTTGAACACAAAATATTACTAAAAAATCTAATGAAAATTATAAATCATGAGTACATAGATAATAGAAACAAATATAGCAAGAGATGTAATGAGGAGTTATGGAAATTGGACGTTTGATTATAAAATCAGATGTCTTAAAATCAAATGCTACAGTGCTTTCTTCTTCTTTCTCTGATTTTTCTTGTAATCTTTCCACTTCTTCCTTTCTCTGGCTTTGATTTTTTCTTCTCTTTGTCGTCTCTTTTCTTTACCTTCTCTGTCTTCTTTCTTTGGCTCCTTTCTCTCTTTCTCTTCTTTCTTCTCTATTCTTCTTTCCTTCTTCTTTCTTCTTTGCCATCCTCAGCCTCTACCTTCCTCTTTGGCTTCTTTCTTCTTCGTCTTTCCTTAGCTACTCTGTGACTCTTTTCCTCTTCAGCTCTCTTCTGATTTCTGCCTTCAGCCCTTGGTTTCCTCTTCAGCTTCCTCCTTCTTCTTCGTTGGCTACACCATTGGCTTCTTTTTCCCCTTTCCCTGCAAGAGCAAACCCTACCCCCTACTTGCGCGAACTCTCCTCTCCTTTCTCTCTTAGGTTCTGCTCTCCTAGAGCCTTCTCAAGTTATCAGGCTGAATATACACGCTCGGGACTATGCCCACAGGCATGCGGTGGTGGGCAAGGTTCGCTAGTCAGGTCAGGTCAAAACCAGCTCCGCTAGGCATGGTTGTGGACGAGGCCAGACAGTCGGGTGAGAGGGACCTCACCCCATTGTCAGGAGGCGATAAGCCCCTGACACTTTTTCACTTTATAGCATAGCACCTGTTCACTATCTTCCGAGGTGGGACTAAATGTCCCACCTTCCTCGCAGGCACCTACAGCAAACATTTGCATCCAATTGCAGAGGCTGCGTGGTCGTCGACTCCAATAGCTGGGTTGAGAGTTTGCACGAAGGAAACCTGCATGACCTGGGACCTAAAGCCTAGGGCTTGGAGTCCTGGAGTAAGCTTGCAAGCAAGCTTAGTAATGGTGCTGAGGACCTAAACCCTGTCCATAAGCAAACGGCCTTGCGGCCTCATCAAATCACACAGGGAGCTTTGCCTAAACACGGCGATGGTGGGACGGTGGTCGGCGTGGCGTGGGGTGGCCTAAGCTGCATGCCTAGGTCACCCTGTGCGTGCGTATGTGGGAGTGTTCAGGGGATGTTTTGGTGGTGTGTCGCGATGAATGGAAAGAGGGTTTAGTGTCAGTGAGGTGTGGCGGAGCTCGTAAGGTAGGTGGCGAGCTGGATGGAGGCATGGAGAGATGGGAACACCTCACCGGTTGTCTGGTCAGAGGTGAAGAAGATGGTGGTGGTTTGCGAACATCGAGGTGGATTTTAGGAAATAAAGACTAGAAAAGGAATGAGAAGAGAGAGAGGACTTATCTGAGGGTGGTTAGACGAATGGGGAAGCGGAGGAGGCGGTCGACTCGTATTTTCCATCACCGAGGATGAAAGTCCCAGTGGGAGGAGGATGGCGATGACGAGAGGGTAGCAGGAGTGTCGGCTGGTGTGGCACGATGCAAACAAAGGGGATAAAGAGAACTCTGCCATTGGTATTGTGGCAAAGCACGAGAGAGGGAGATAAGGGTCGCTGGAGCTTGCTGGGTGATTGGCTGAAGGGGAAGAGAGGAAATTTGGGGGTATCTCAGGTTAATTCAAGATTGGGATCTGCGAAAGGATTAAGGGAGGATTTTATAAGCCCTGGCAGGAGGTCATATGCTTGGAAACCAAGCTTCCAAGCACAGGCAAGTCACCGAAGATGGAAGGTCAAAAACACCCAAATCTCTCATGCATTTGCATTAGAGATTTGGTACAAATTAGAGCTCGTAATTAGGTTCACATGAGAGGAGATTTCTTAGAGAATCTCCCTTTTAAATTTGAGAGGGATTCTCTAAGGAATCAGGGAGTTCTTTCCCTCAAATCTTCGTCGGAGCAGGATTTCCTCCACTGTAGTGGTAGAGGGACCTAATTGCAAAGAATGATGAGGAAGTTAGGGGGGCTTCTGTAAAGGCTTTCAAAAGTTAGGGGTAGATATGTAATTACGTTGGACCTGTTTGCAAAGTAGGTCAAGTGAATTCCCCTTAGGTCCAAATTTTGGTACAAACCTAATTTGAACATAAGAAATTCAATGGTGAAATTGGATTTTAGGTTTGACCACGTTTGACTGGCCAATTTACGCAAAAACCCAATTTAGGGTAAACATTTGACTGAGACACTTATTTAGGTTAAAATAGGTTCTAAAGGGAAAATTAAAGGTTCTAAACTTTAGATGATATTTTTCCATGTATTTTAGGGAATTTAGGTGAATTTTATCCTGAGTATAACCTTGTTAAATTAAGTGGGCCTATTTTAGGGTTACCAAAAGTCATTTAATTTCCAGATTTCACATGAACCCTTTTCTGTTTGAACCAAGCCACTTTTTATCTTGTTAGGACCATTTGACCTATGTTTAGCCCATGAGAAATCCCGTTGTTGCACTGCAATGGTAAAATTGTAGTTTTACTGCTTGTCTCTTTCTTTTCTCTCCGACTAGTTATTCCTTGAGTTAGAACCTCCAGTTGATTATGTTGGAGGTTCTATTCTCTTTTCTGGGTCAAAATGAGCTAGTTAGGGCTCATGATGGTGTTCCCATCAGTAACAACCCATTAGCCTGTTGTCCAAAGCCCAACTCACACAAATGCCAATAATTCCCAAAACACTTAGGGAAGAAGTAGGAAAGTAGAATAAACCAGGGAGATATACACTGGGTTTGCCCTTATGTTGACCCCATAAATAAAAGAAGTTGTGAGAAAGCTACTGTTCAAAAAGATAAACCTTTAGGCAAGGTCACCTAGGGTCGTTGAAACTCGAAGTCTGTTTTAACAGTCGCCTAGTGAATCTTTCACTCCTTTCAGAAGATGCTTAGCATTTAGAGTCCTTTTTGAGTCATGGACAGGTCGGGTAATCATAAAAAGTTATCTCAAAACTCTCAAACTACAAAAGTACAAAAAAATTAGAAAAGAGGAAGAAAAAAAATGTTTATCTTCCTTTTACAAATAAGGCGAGGACATTGGCAGTCTGCATTCTGGCAAACACCTGGGTACTATTGAGTTTTCGTAGTTTAGGATCTTAGTTGAAATTTTCTATTGTTAACAAATGACTTAGGCCTAAGCGATTGAGTCCTAATTCTATTTTTATACATAACATGTAGTTTAATTTTACTTGGGACTAGCAAAGGATAGCTATGGGGGTATGATGTAGACACACCCTCTTAGGTTAAAATGCCTTTTTATGCATGTTCTTAGGCTTAGGTTTGCATTCCATATTATAAATATTGCATAGCATTATTGTGTCTCGTAAAGCTCATTTTGATAGGAAAATGCGTCGTAGTATAGTGCGCAATATGATCAAACAAAAATATTTATAAAAAGATAATGAGACTTTGAGTCCTGGCCATTCGTCTCTAGGAGGCATTTATGAAAACTTGAAATCAATCTTTTATCGCTCTGCTTGTTTAGAATCGCATGTCGATTTCTAATCTTCGGATTAAAGTTTCACCACTTCTATTGTGAATTCTGATTACGTGCGCATGTATTAGATAGATAACGAAGGTGAAAGTATGGGTTTCGGTGCACACAATTCTAGTTATGTGGTGGCTGTTTACGAAAAATGCATTTACAGTTAAACCTTCAATATTTTCTAGAACTGACATGCTAGTTGCAATATATATAAAAATGAAGAGCAGGCAACTTGAATCACATGAAATAGATTGTAATCAATAAGCTCATGGTGATTTTCAACATAGAGATATGTATATAAAAAATATATCTTTCATTCATTCAGGAGGGTGTTTGCAACATGGAATGTAGAGGAAAACTTATAAAGGAAAGCTTGAAATATCAATCTAGCTAGCAAAAAATGATCGCATATAGGAATCTATGGGGGGATTTTGCATTCATCATTGGGGGATAATAAGAGCTACAGTACTAAAAAGTAAATGAAACCATGCAAATGTGAAGAACTAGCTACTAATCTAGCAGAAGCTAAGGGCATTCAGAGGTGGGCTCCACTGGCCTTTGAATGGTTGAGGGGAGAAGGAGGAGAGGCCAATGGAGCTTAGGTTGGCCCTTGGAGAGAGGTTGGGGAGATGATCCAGCATCCTGTCGTGGAGATGGTGGCAGCCATGGTGCACAACTCGTGAAGGTGGAGTGGAGGTGGAATGTAGCTAAGCTAGATGGAAGTGAATGAAGCCAAGAGATGGATGGGTTCAAATGACCACTCCTTTGGTCTTTTCATAAACCTAAGGGAAGCCCTCTAGAGAAGTGTGGAACTCTCTAGAGAGAGCCCTAAGAGTGGCCGGCCATGGTGAGAGAGAGGTAGTTCTTAGATCCATAAAAAGTGGATCTCAATTTGAATGGCTCTTGGTTGCTAAATTTGGCAACCAAGAGTGGTGCCACCTTTAGAAGAGAGTTCTAGAGAACTCTAGATGAGTGTGTATGCATGAATGGGTGTGTGTGTGTAAGTGTACGGCAGTGCCATATGTGGCTAAATGGTTTAGGTTAGGTCCTAAAGGGTTTAGGTTGGTGTAGGCCTCAAATTAGGGTTGCAAACCCAAATTGCAAGGGAGAAATTGCAATTAAACATAACACATGTTTAATTGAATGAGTGTGAACCTAATTGAGAGTGAAATAACTCAATTAGGTTGGGCTTAGGTGAATTGGACTCTCACTAAGTCCAATTGGACTTGTGTGGGTTGAGATCTGAGCTCAATTGGACCCTATGAGTCCAATTGACTAGGAAATGGTAATTGACTATGATCTAAGTCAATTGGGTTTAGTGAGGACCTAATTAGGTCCTTAAAGAGGTCTAGAGGTGGTGTACAAGGGTTGGGGTACCTTAATTTAGGTTCCTATGGGGTTGGAATTGGGTTTAGGGAGCTAAAGATCCAAGATCAAGGCTTAAATCTTAAAACAGGAACTGAAGAGTAGTTCCAGATGTCCAAAAATAGAATTAGATGTCTTATGCTCAAAAATTAGAAGTACAGACTTGTTATCTGGATGTCCAATCAGAGTCATAAAGGATTCAAGGTTCTGTCTTGGTATTCTGCAGAAATTGGACATCTGACCAATTGTCTGGACATCCAATAACTCTACAGAAGTAGGTTTAAGGTGTGCGGGAGTTGGCTAAGGGTTCCGGACATCCAGATAAAGGTTCGAATTAGGGATTTAAGGTTTCCTAGGGTGCGGTGACCTAATAAAATGGTGGCTAAGGCTTGGGGAAGCCTCTAGGCTATCCTAGGGCAAGGATGGACCAAAGTTCTTCACATTTTACTGCATAATTTCTACTTAATAGAGTAGCATACCTTAATTCCCTTACATTATTATCTACTATATCTAATCTAGGTCTTCTACTCTATCTCTACTGGAACACCTCTTATTCTTCTATTCTCCTGATCCAGCTTCAGATCCAGCTTGTTATCTATAATTGACATATTGCACCTAATCAGCACATTATAGCATTATTTTATGCATAACTAAAAGAAAGCAGTAAAGATGCAGATAATGCTTATGTATGCATGAATTACCCTAACTTATGCTAAGCCTTAGCCTAATTTAGGTCTGTTCAGACCTATGATTGCTGTGCAATCATACCCCCATGCCTAAATCCTGCTAGTCCCTAGCAATTGCAAGGCTAAAATACTTACATAAGGGTCCCTAAGGGTTTGATTATTTTATCAATTGTATGCCTAGAGATTTTTCTCTGTTTTGTTTTCATCCTATGTTCTAGAAATCCAGACAATCGTGAATGTGCCACTACGTAGGTTTTGCAATGGATTCGAGTGAAAAACTAATTCACCTCAAAAGCCTGTACTTGACCCCTAGTAAAAATTCTAGCGGGATTGGCAAACTTCTTCCCTTGCGGTAGTTAAGGCATTCTATGAATTCCACCTCGGTTTTATGCTTGGGTAGAGGATGTTTGAGGGATATGGGTGTTTATTTGGTGTCTCACTCTCACTTTATGCTACATAGATATTAGTTCTACAGAATTTAGATTCTCAGATAACTACGTAACTCAACTCAGAGAAAGACAAGAAAAACTATGCTCTCTTTTGGTTCCTTGGTATTCATTCTCTCTTTCTCTTTTTCTATTTCTTTTCTTTTTATTCTTTTTTTTAGAGCTCACAATCTTACCAGATTCACCGGGAGAGATGGATAGGATGGTGTATTTCGGACCTTGACATCAATACCCTCCTTCAGCCGAGGATTCCATAAAGAATGGTCGTAACCATTCACCTTAGATCTAGTTTTATTAAAACTCGCTTTCCACATATTTGCCTTATTTGGTGGCTCTCACAATTCGTACAAAAATGTATACATAGGAACCGAGAGCGAAAACTATGCCTAACCTCTAAGTATCATCACCTAATTGTCTAGGATTTCAGATTCCTTGCACTAATCTTAGAGCACTAGTGCACTCTACTCTCATCTCACACTATTTGGGTGGATTTTTGGAGGAAAATCTGCCTGACTCCCAAAACACTATCCAAGGGTTCAGGAAAAGAAGCACTGCTTCTTCTCAATAGACTAAAGATGCTTGTCAACCTTCACTGTGAATCCATTGCAAATTCTACGTGTGTGTGAAAAGTTGTACTGGATTCCAAATTACAGGAATCAACTAGAGGATAAAATCCCTAATGCATTCTCTTAATAAGATAATCCTATTCATGGATGCACTATGTATATATGCTATAAACAAGTAACCTTATATATTCGTACTTCATGAAATTTTCCCTTTTAGCCAGGCCCTAAATTTTGAACAAAGGGTGAGTAGGTGAGTCAGAAATGGCTGTTGCAGACGATTTCTACCTCCAACGTGAGCAATAGAGGTGGAATCGGTTCTTTTATTTAGGGTCCTAAACTACGTTTTACAAGTAGCACTGTGGTTTTTCCTAAATGTTGGAGTAAAAACTTTTCAGTTTTGTTATATCTACCCCCCCATGCCTAAGTTCTTGCTTCTCCTCATGCATGAATATAAAAGAAAATAAATATAGCAAGTGGAGAATGGGTAGAAATCACCTGTAATTGCTCCTGAAATTATACATTCAGCACTGCCCAACCTGTCAGTATGTAATATGCACAAAGAAAATATGCTGAAAGAAAAATATGCTATATATAAAAATGGTATGTATAGGTGATGATGGAATGTGGGCTAGATGCTGAGTTTAACGCCTCCAGCTGGGAGAGAATTCAATCACATGTCCTCAATAAGATGAATGATCTCGTCAGTTGGAGGAGGTTTCTGGGAAAAAAATGGCTTGAGGCGCTGGCCATTTACCATAGATATATGCCAAGATTTTGGGTCCCTGATCTAGACTACCCCATTAAGACATGGATGAATTACAACATACGAGCCAGTCCACTTGGACTTGAGCTTCCCCGTGAAAAGTTTTAATCATGAATCGAACAACCAGACTTCCTAGTTGGGCATGAATGCTTTCCTCCGGATGTGGCGGTCATGAAAGGCCTTGGTTTTGTCCATGTATATCAATGCGTTCTCATAGGCCTCCAACCGAATCTCTTCTAATTTGCTGAGCTAGAGTTTTCATTTTTGACCTCCTGCATTGAGGTCAAGGTTACACTTTCTCACTACCCAAAAGGCACAGTGTTCCAGCTCTACAGGAAGCTGATAGGCCTTGCCATATACCATACGATATGGTGACATTCCGAGTGGGGCCTTATACATGGTCCGTTATGCCTAGAGTGCATCAACTAATTTATCGGACTAGTCCTTCCTGTCTGGTCTAACCGTCTTCTGGAGAATTAGCTTGATCTGATGGTTAGACACTTCAGCCTGCCCATTGGTCTGCTGGTGATACGGGGTGGCTATACGGTGATGTACCCCATATTTCTTTAATAATGACCTGAAGTGGGCGTGGACGAAGTGGCTTCCCCTGTCACTAATCAGAGTGTGGGGTATTCCGAATCTTGCAAAGATGTACTGCCGTATGAAAGAAATGACGGTCTTATGATCAGCTCATCTTGCCGGGATGCCCTTGACCCACTTTGAGACATAGTCGATGGCTAGTAATATGTACTCGAAGCCATGCGAGTTTAGAAAAGGGCCCATAAAATCGATGCCCCAGAAGTTGAACACTTCTAGAACCATGATGGGCTGGAGTGCATCATGCCTCTCCTAGTCATACAACTGACTGACTGGCATCGTTTTCGATGTTGGGCATATTCATGTGTCTCTCTGAAAATGGTTAGCTTCCATCCCGAGAAATGACCACCACAAGCATCATTGTGGCAAAAAGATAACACACTGGGGATCTCAAAATCTGGGATGCATCTTCGAATAATCTGATCCACTCCAATGCGGAAGAGCAGTGGATCATCGCAGAGGTAGAATTTAGCCTCCGTAGTGAATTTGAGTTTCTGGTCCTTGGATAGGTTCGCGGGAATCTTGCCTGCGGCAAGGTAGTTCGTGATATCCGCTTACCAGGGGAACTTAATAGAATGAACTGCCAAAAGAGATTCTTCCAGAAATTTCTCGTGGATAGGCAGGGAATATGGAGTGTGGCCTGGGTCCAATCTAGATAGGTGATCGGCCACAACATTCTTCTTTTCAGCTTTGTCGCAGATTTTAATATCAAATTCTTGCAATAGAAGGGTCCATCTAATGAGCTAAGGTTTAGCATCCTTCTTTGCTAACAAATGTCGAAGGGTAGAGTGGTCGGTGAAGATGATGACTTTGGACCCTAATAAATCAAATCTGAATTTCTCCAACCCGAATACTACTGCTAGTAGTTGTTTTTCGGTGACAGTATAATTATGCTGAGCCTCATTCAATGTCTTGCTAGCATAGTACATGACAAAAGGCTATTTTTCCTGACGCTAGCCTAAAACAGCAACGACGTCAAAGTCAGAAGCATTGCACATCATCTTGAAATCAAGTGACCAGTCGGGTGGTTGGAGAATCGGGGAATCAAAGATAACCCTTCGTAAAGTGTCAAAGGTGCTAATACACAAGGTGTCAAATTCAAATGGGACCTCAGCAACAAGGAGATTCGTCAAAGGTCGTGCAATTTTCAAGAAATCACGTATAAATCTCCAATAGAAGCCGACACGACCCAAGAATGATCTGATCTACTTGACCAAGCTAGGTGGCACTAAGTGGTAAATAATCTCCAATTTAGCTCGATCGACCTCGAGTACATTTTCAGAGATCCTGTGCCCTAGTACTATGCCATCCCTCACCATGAAATGGCTTTTCTCCTAGGACAGTACTAGATTTACCTCAATACACTGTATCAGGCTCATGGTGAGGTTATCAAGACAAGATGCGAAATCATCTTCGAAAATGGAGAAGTCATCCATGAATACCTCCACATAGTCCCCAATCATGTCAGAGAAGATGGCCATCATACAACGTTGAAATGTTGCTGGTGCGTTGCAGAGAACAAAGGGCATCCGCTTGAAAGTGAATGTTCCAAAGGGGCATGTGAATGTGGCCTTGTCTTGATCTTCCGGGCTAATCGCTACTTGATTATGCCCCGAGTAACCATCCAGAAAGCAAAAGAAACTACGTTTGTCTAACCATTCCAAGATCTGATCAATGAAAGGCAAAGGAAAGTGATCCTTCTGGGTAGCCATGTTTAGTTTCCTATTGTCGATGCAAATCCACCAAGATGTCGTAGTGCAGGTCAGGATGGATTCACCCTTACCATTTTTTACTACGGTGAGTTCTGATTTCTTAGGCACTATTTGGATCGGATTCACCCACTGATTGTTAAAGATTTGGTATACAATACCTGCATCCAGCCATTTGATGATCTCCTTCTTAACAACCTCTAGCATATTCGGTTAAGCCATCTTTGAAGTTGTCTTGAAGGTTTCACCCCCTCATCCATGTAAATGTGATGAGTGCAATACGAGGGGTGAATACTGCAGAGATCAGCAATGCTCCACCCTATAGCAGCCCTATGGTCTTTATCGTAGAAATCAATTGATGCTCCTATTCTTGGGTTAAGTGGGCATTAATAATGACTGGGTATGTCTCACTTTCGCCCAAGAACACATACTTAAGTGAGTCAGGTGAGGGCTTCAATTCAATCGCGGGTGGGTCAAAGTCAGAAATGGGAGTGGAAGGAGCAAACTCGAAGGTGGGAATTTGCTGATCTATATGCAAATGAATTCCCATTGATTCGCTTCCTTTGAAATAATCAGTTGTGACTGCGCTAACGGGAAACCCGTTGGCTGTGGTCACGTCTTCCTGCAACAACAGGGGTGATTCAGTAGTGTGCGAATCAAGATAGCTGGACACAGGGATGCTGTAGTAAAAAGCACACCCTAAATAGTTAGATCCTCAGGGAGATATGTGCAGTGTAGTGCTCTCAGTCCCGTGCGGATCGTGGTCCAACCCTGATAGTGCAGACGAATGAGACATTGGGTCGTCACAAAGGAGCCCAATGTTACCATAGTATGCTAAATCTTCGCCTTCACCATCATCCTCTATGCGATCACAGTCAAAATTCCTTCATGCCCTAAATATGTCAAGTCAAAGTCGTTCATTTGCTAGGGCTATCTCAATACACCCGGATGCACAATCAATGTTTGCTCGGGCTATCACTAGAAATGGGCGACCCAAAATGATTGGTGCATCTTGGAGATTAGGATCAACCTCCATATTGAGAACGAAAAAGTCTACGGGAAAGCAGAATTCGCAGACTTTTATGACCACATTCTCAACCACCCCCTACGGTATTTTTACTGATCTATCATCCAGCTGAATCGTGACCATGGTGGACTTTAACTCCCCAAATCGAAATCGATCAAATACGGTAGTGGAAGTTAGGTTGATGGACGAACCCAGATCTAGAAGAGCTCGATCAAATGGAGAATCTTGCAAGAAGCAGGATATTAGTGGGGTACCAGGGTCTTTCTTTTTCAGTGGCAAGTCGGCTAGAATCATGGTGCTAGCCTTTTTTGACAGTACCGCCTGCATCCAATTTTAGGCTATTGCTTCGGGATAAAATAGTCCTTGAAGAACCTAGTGACAGCAGGGATGTGATCAATTGCCTCGAGGAGGGGGACTTGAATTTGTACTTCCTTGAACATTAACTTCAGGTCTTCAAAATTCCACGTGTCCGTTCATACTACATTTCACGTCAGAGCGTCAGGAAAAAGGACAGGAATCTCAGGGGTCAAGTGGCCTCTTACCCTTATCTACCTTAAGTGGCTCTTGAGATGGATTCGAACCTGCCTACAGCAAAGGGTGAGGAAAATCAAGACTCGCCTACCTATGTGGTTGGTCGAATGTCTTCCTTCCGTTCCTCAATGAGATAGCATTTGCATTGGCTTGTTGTCCATGAGGTGGTGGGGGAGCGGAAGGGGCAGAGTATGTGGGGTTCTTGATCAAAGGCGACTGGCCTTGAGCATAACCAGGTGGTGCAAGAGGTGCTTGTAACATGGCGTGTGCCTAGCCTTATGGTGCTTGAAACCTAGGCGGGGCGCCTTGGTTCTGCACATACTGATGTTTAGGGACAGGTTGGGAGTGCAAGGCTCCCTGTGTCCTATGGTCCTGCAACAGCTGGTTTTGCGTGTTCTATATAGTCTGTATTTGGTCAGCCATCGCCTTCATTATCTGCAAGCTATCTTGTGTAGATTTCCTCATCGATTCTTGCAACTCCTCTTTCAGTGCCTCCAAAGGGTCAGCCTGCTTTGGAGGGTGGCTGGCAACTTAGTGCAGCGACTGGTATAAAGAAATGGGGTTGCTACTTTAGAGATGGGAATGGCTGCTGCCTAGGGTATGTGTTGTGTGCATTCTCATATTGCCTGGTCTATTAGTGTGGATCTTGATGTGGTCTCTGTGAATTACCATTCCAAGAGAAGTTCAGATGCTGGCACCAACCAAGGTTATACATCTCTGAATATGGGTTATTACGCCTGTATTCTTGGATAGCACTGACGTCCTCATAGGCTGAAGATGCTTGAGACATATATCCATCAAGGGGATACATATTATAATCTGCAGGTGGTGCATAACCGTGGTCGTATGGTGCCAGATCTGGATTGTTTACGGGATCCTGATATGTAGGATCTCATGAATAAGGGGAAGATGCATACAGAGTGAGTAGATTAACTCGAGTAGGAGGGGCTCAGGGTGCATAGGATGGTCTTGGAAAAGTAGAGTTTAGGTCAGATTGACCCTGACTAATTTGGTCAATCTTTTTCTCAATAAGGTTTATTCTATCCAACTGCTTGATGATATCCATGTCGGCTTGAATAGATTCGGTGTGTGCCTCATGGACACCAACCTGCTACTGACCAAGCCGTTGGAACCATTTCATGGACGCGCCATTCATCGAATTCTCTACCAAAGATTCGAACAACTCAAAAGCGTTGTTCTCATCTTTCGCGAGGAAATTCCCGCCACTAGATGCATCAGCTGGATACCGATGTGTGTCATCCAGTACATGGTAAAAGATTTGAGGTAGGTGCCATCTGGGTATACCATGGTGCAGGCATTTTCCAAGAAGGTCGTGAAATCGATCCCAGGCTTCATGCAACTTCTCCCCAGATCCTTGGGAGAAAGTCGTGATGGCATGCCTTACCGTATTCGTTTGACTGATTGGGAAGAACTTTTGCAGGAATTCATGTTGTGATTCCGACCAGGTTGCCAATTAGCTTCCCAATGGTCTTGAACTAGTATGAAGCTTTGTCCCTCAGAGAAAATGGGAAAAGGTTCAACAAAAAAATCCCAAGATCCATATTCCTAGGTCAGATCATTTATGCGAGTTAACTCAGGTCCTCTAAGTGCTGGAACGGATCTTCGCTTGAGTTTGCATAAAAGTTAGTGCTGATCAAACTGATCACATTGGGATTGAGCTCAAACACATCTCTGCCTATGATAATCCTGACCAAGGGTGTGACGATTGGTGTGGCTAGATCACAGAAATCCCACTGTTGTTCTCCTTGCGGGGGATGCCGCATTCTATCAGGAGCCATCAAAATATGGTCCATGCTCTGCTGATGTCGCTCCTCAGATTCAACCACCCGGGCTTCCAAATGAGCTATCAGGTCCAGATTATCAAAGTCCTGACCCAGTCTAGGTCCAGGTCCAGGATTTGCCGTTGCGATTGTGGGGTAGAAGAAGTGGGGGGAGAAGATGGTCCTGGCATGGTGACTTGCCTCCTTGGGAGTGGCTCCCAAGGTCCAACTAGTTGAGGTCTAAGCTTCCTTCGTCCTTGCATACAGCACACAACCCTTGGGTTGTTGTAGCCAAGCCAGACAAGGCTAAGGCCCTATCAATCTGATGGTCCTTATGATCTTGTGACCAGATTTTTAATTTTAAGTTCTAATTCTTGAAGAAAAATTCATCGTACAACCGACTGAAAGTGATCCCTCCTCTCGGCTAACCCAGCCAAGAGGTTGAAAGCACACAGTAGTACGACAATGAATTCGGGTTGATTTCGTGTTTTAGAATTGATTTTAGCCCATTTTTCTTCAGTTAGGGTTTTTGGTGAGCGACTGACAAGGTGACGGAGCTCACTGGCTAAGCACTAGACTCGACTAATTCTTGGTTAGCCCAATGTGGTCTCTAGATTATTGCCCTAAAGATGTAACCTACGGTTCATGCAATTCTCGGGTTTTTTTTTTTGTTCTTTTGTTTTTTTTCTCCTTTAGCAGACCACAATAATAAAAATAGTTCTTTGACAATAATTGGAATCAAATTAAATTGAAATTTTGTAAGTAGATTCCTTTTTCAATTATATTTCTAGATAATATTTTCTTGTAATTTTTCTATTTCAACCGAATTTCTAGAGATTTTTGAATGTCAGGGGATCAGATCTTTAATTTTGACCCCTGGTCGAGTTTTTGCTTTGAAACAGTATCAAACGACTTTCAAAAATTCAGGGAAAATATGGAAAATAAAGCCAATGAGATCTGCTTTCAAACCCCACCATTTTTGGTCAAAACAAATTCATAGATTGCTCGAAATTTTTTTTTGTATTTTGAAAAATCTTAAATCTAGGTTATTCTGATGCCCTTGCACTTCATGCATTTTAAAAATTTTTGTACTTGGAATTTCTTCAATAGAATGGTTCCGTTTGAAAGATGGTTTGAATGTGAAAATCTAGCCCAAATTTTAGACTTTTTTGTTAACTAGTTTTTTGGCAATCAAATTTTTAAGTTGGATTTTGAAGTTTGGTCAAAAATCAGATAATGGAGGAGAAGCTTTTGAAAGGTGCTTGAGTTTGAAATTCAAACTTTCTGCCAAAAATATATTTTTTTCAAAAGCTTTTGCAAATTTTTTTTTTTCAAAAAGGATTTTCTTTTTCAAAGGATTTTCAAAAATTTTTTTCTTTTGCTTTTTCAAATTATCGTAGGATTCAAAAAGAAAACTAATCTAACTATCCATCTCTTTTTTTTTTCCTTTTCACGAAAACGAATAGTTTTTTCTCTTTTTTAAATGAAATTGCTAGGAGGAAATCTACCCTAGGGTTCACAAAAAAAACCTAGCCTAAAGAATGTGTGATGTGCATGTAAAATTTTTCCGTGCTCGAGTGCGCAGAACCCATATTTCCTGTGTTGTCCTGCACATCCAAAAACAAAGTAGAGGAAGATTTATCAGTGATAGTTCAAAAGATCGAAATCAAAAAAATGGCATTGCCTCGCCGACAACGGCGCCATTTGTTGTGTCTTGTAAAGCATGTTTTGAGAGGAAAATGCATCATAGTATAGTGGGAAATATGATCGAACAAAATTATTTATAAAAAGATAACAAGACTTCGAGTCCCGGTCATTTGTCTCCAGGAGGCGTTTATGCAAAATTGAAATCGATCTATTATCTCTGTATTTGTTTAGAATCCTATGCCAATTTCCAATCTTCAAATTAAAGTTTTGCCACTTTAATTGTGAATTCTGATTACGTGTGCATGTGTTAGATAGATAACGAAGGTGAAAGTATGGGTTTCAATGTGCACAATTCCTATTATGTGGTGGTTGTTTATGGAAAGTGCATTTATAGTTAAATATTCAATATTTTCTGGAATCGACATGCTGGTTCCAATATATATAAAAATGAAGAGCAGGCAACTTGAATCACATGAAATAGATTGCAATCAATAAGCTCATGGTGATTTTCAGCACAGAGATTTGTATATAAAAAATATATCTTTCATTCATTCATTCAAGAGGTGTTTGCGACATGGAATATAGAGGAAAGCTTATAAAGGAGAGGTTGAAAATATAAAGCTAGATAATAGAAAATGATCACATACAGGAACCCACGGGGGATTTTGCATGCATCATTGGGGGAGAATAAGAGCTACACTACTAAGCAGAAAATGAAAGCATGTAAATATGAAGAACTAGCTACTAATCTAGCAGAAACTAAGTGCATTCGGAGGTGGGCTCTGTTGGCCTTTCAATGGTCGAGAGGAGAACGTGGGGCGGCCAATGGTGCTTAGGCTGGCCCTTGGAGAGAGGTTGGGGAGATGATCCAACATCTTGGCATGGAGATGGTGGCAGCCATGGTGCACAACTCGTGAAGGTGGAGAGGAGGTCGAATGTAGCTAAGCTAGATGGAAGTGAATGAAGCCAAGAGATGGATGGGTCCAAATGGCCACCCCTTAGGTCTTTTTATAGACATAAGGGAAGCTCTCTAGAGAAATGTGGAACTCTCTAGAGAGTGACCCAAGAGTGGCCAACCATGGTGAGAGAGAGGTAGTTCTTAGATCCATAAAAGTGGATCTCAGTTTGAATGGCTCTTGGTTGCTAAATTTGGCAACCAAGAGTGGCGCCACCTTTGGAAGAGATTTCTAGAGAACTCTAGATGCGTGTGTGCATGTGAATGGGTGTGTGTGTGTGAGTGTGTGGCCACGCCCTATATGGCTAAATGATTTAGGTTAGGTTCTAAAGGGTTTAGGTTGGTGTAGGCCTCAAATTTGTGTTGCAAACCCTAATTGTTAAGGAGGAATTGCAATTAAACTTAACACAAGTTTAAATGAATGAGTGTGAACCTAATTGAGAGTGAAATAACTCAATTAGGTTGGGCTTAGGTGAATTGGACTCTCACCAAGTCCAATTGGACTTGTGTGGGTTGAGATCTGAGCTCGATTGGACCCTCTGAGTCTAATTAACTAGGTATTGCTAATTGACTATGATCTAAGTCAACTGGGTTTAGTGAGGACCTAATTAGGTCCTTAGGGAGTTCTAGAGGTGGTGTACTAGGGTTATGGTGCCTTAATTTAGGTTCCTATGGGTTTGGATTTGGGTTTGAGGAGCTAGATATCTAAGATCAAGGCTTGAATCTCAAAACAGGAACTGGAGAGTGGTTCTAGATGTCCAAAAATAGAATCAGACATCTTATACTCAAAAATCAGATGTCTAGACTTGTTGTCTGGATGTCCAATCAGAGTCAGGAAGGAATCAAGGTTCTATCTTGGGTATTCTATAGAAATTAGACGTCTAACCAAGTGTCTGGACATCCAATAACACTGCAGAAGTGGGTTTAAGGTGTGAGAGAGTTGGCTAAGGGTTCTAGACATCCTATAGTTCATCTAGACATCCATATAAGGTTTGAATTAGGGTTTTAAGGTTTCCTAGGGTGCGGTGACCTAATCTAATGGTGGCTAAGGCTTGGGGAAGTCTCTAAGCTATCCTAGGGCTAGGATGGGCCTAAGTTCTTCTCATTTTACTACTTTATTTCTACTTAATAGAGTAGCATACCCTAATTCCCTTACATTATTATCTACTATATCTAATCTAGGTCTTTTTCTCCAGCTCTGCTGCAACACCCGTTATTCTTCTATTCTCCTGATCCAACTTCAGATCCAGCTTATTATCTACAATTGACATAATGCACCTAATCAGCACATTATATCATTATTTTATGCGTAACTAAAAGAAAGCAGTAAAGATGCAGATAATGCTTATGTATGAATGAATTACCCTAACTTATGCCAAATCCTAACCTTATTTAGGTCAATTAAGACTATGATTGCTACGCAATCATACTCCCATGCCTAAATCCTGCTAGTCGCTAGTAATTGCAGGACTAAATTATTTACATAAGGGTCTCTAATGGATTGATTATTTTATTAAGTGTATGCCTAGAGATTTCTCTCCTTTTTCTTTTCATCCTATGCTCTAGGAATCCAGACAATCGTGAAAGTGCCGCTACGTAGCTTTTGCAGCGGATTCGAGTGAAAAACTAATTCACCTCTAAAGATTGTACTTGACCCCTAGTAAAAATTCTAGTAGGATAGGCAGACTTCTTCTCTAGGGCATTCAGGATATTCTATGAATTCCACCTCAGCTTTAAGCTTGGGTAGAGGATGTTTGAGGGATATGGGTGTTTATTTGGTGGCTCACTCTCACTTGGTACTACATAGAGATTAGTATTGCAGAATTTAGATTCCCAAATTATTTCATAACTTAACTCAGAGAAAGATGAGAAAAACTATGCTCACTTCTGGTTCCTTTGTAATCATTCTCTCTTTCTCTTTTTCCTGTTTCATTTCTTTTCTTTCTTTTTCTTGGAGCTCACAATCTCACCAGATTCACATATATGACCTATATTTGGTGGTCTCACTTGGCATTAACATTTTAATTGAGTTCTCATAACTCTAACACTAAGTCAGAATTCGTCAGCCTGTATTCCGGCGGTCAGAAACACAAGAAAGGTGTTTAACGTGCTCATTAGTCTACACAGGATAGCTTGTAGATAATGAAGGCGATGGCTGACCAAATATAGACTATACATGACATGCAAAACCAGCTGTTGTAGGAGCATAGGACGCAGGGGGCCTTGCCCTCCCAACCTATCCCCAAACCTTGGGATGTGCAGAACCAAGGTGCCCTGCATAGGTTTTAGGCACCATTGGGACAGTCACACACCATATTACAGGAGACTAATGAGAAAGGGGAGCATGTCACCACCAGGCCCACAACAGGTTGGAGGGTATGCATCAATTACCGTCGCTTAAACACCTCTACCCAGAAAGACCACTTTCCTCTGCCATTTATTGATCAGATACTGGAAAAATTAGTACGGAATAAATACTTCTGCTTTCTCGATGGATATTCTGGGTACAATCAGATTGCCGTCTTTCTGGATGACCAGGAGCACACGACTTTTACAAGTCCTTATGTCACATTTGCTTTCCACCGAATGACATTTGGACTATGTAATGCTCCAGGAACATTTCAGTGGTGTATGATGTCCATCTTTTCAGACATGATTGACGAGTTTGTTGAGGTTTGCATGGATGATTTTTCCATATACGGCTCATCGTTTGACCACTGTCTCTCACATTTAGAAAAAGTTCTCACTTGCTGTGAGGAGACAGGATTGGTGCTTAGCTGGGAGAAAAGCCATTTTATGGTTCAACAAGGCATTATTCTTGGGCATGTAGTGTTCGAGCGAGGTTTAGAAGTGGACAAGGCCAAGGTTGTGTCCATTTCTAAGCTTCCACCACCTACCAATGTCAAGCAGATTTGTTCATTCTTAGGCCATGCTAGCTTTTATAGGCTCTTCATTAAGGACTTCAGCAAGATTTCTAGGCCACTTTGAAACCTACTAGAGAAGGATACTCCCTTCATTTTTGATGTGAAGTGTGCCAAAGCCTTCCAATTTTTGAAGGAGGCCCTCATAACCGTGCCGATCCTACAAGCACCTGATTGGACCCTCCCATTTGAGTTAATTTGTGATGCCTCTGATTTTACTGTGGGTGCTGTCCTTGGTCAACGGGTTGATAAAAGCCTCATCTGCTATACCATGCAAGTAAGACTCTTACAGATCCATAGCAAAACTACACTGTGACAGAAAAAGAACTTCTTGCGGTAGTATTTGCTTTGGAGAAGCTTAGGTCTTATCTTCTGGGATCCAAGGTTGTGGTTTACACTGATCACTCAGCCTTAAACCATTTGCTCACAAAGAAGGACACCAAACCTAGGCTGATTCATTGGGTTCTATAATTACAAGAGTTCGACCTTGATATCCGTGACAAGAAAGGGGTCAAAAATGTTGTTGCAAATCATTTGTCTAGGATCCCAGTTGAGGATTCAACCCCATCAGGAGACATTTGTGACATCTTTCCTAAAGAAACGGTAATGGCGGTACAACCTTCAACACCGTGGTATGCTGATGTTTGCAACTACTTGGTCACTGGTGAAACCCATAGTACGTGGAATAACCATAACCGAGATAGATTTCTCGCTAGCATCAAGTATTATCACTGGGAGGACTCAGAGCTCTTTAGATTAGGTCATGATCAAGTGTTACGTAGATGTGTCCCGAAAAAGGAGCAACAGAGTGTCTTGAATTTTTGCCACACAATGCATTGCGGAGGACACTTTATTTTTAAGAAGACTGCGTATAAGGTTCTCCAGTTTGGTTTCTGGTGGCCTTCACTTTTCAAAGACACACACACCTTTGTGGAGGCTTGTCTTCGTTGTCAACAAATTGGAACTATTGGCAAGAGAGATGAGATGCCCCAACAACCCATTCTTTCGGTTGAGATATGCGATGTTTGGGGCATAGATTTCATGGGTCCTTTCCCATCATCTCATGGCTTTGAATATATCCTCGTGGCTGTTGATTATGAGTCAAAGTGGATAGAAGCTATTTTGACAAGGACCAATGATCACTCCGTGGTCCTACCTTTCGTTAAGGCCAATATCATTTCCCGATTTGGATACCCTAGGACAATCACTAGTGATGGGGGACCTCATTTCAAGAATGCACACTTCTCTCGTCTCCTCAAAAGTCTTGGTGTCACCCACAAGGTGGTTACCCCATATCATCCGCAAATGAGTAGACAGGTTGAAGTGTCAAATAGGGAGATCAAATGAATTCTGGAAAAAACTGTAAGACTCGACAGAAAAGATTGGTCGAAGAAACTAGATGACCCTCTATGGGCTTACAGAATGGCCTATAAGACCCCCTTGGGTATGTCTCCCTTCCGTATAGTGTATGGCAAAGCTTGCGATTTGCCTATTGAGATTGAGCATAGAGCTTATTGGGATATTAAGAATGTCAACATGGATCTAGAACACACAGGCAAGGCATGCTTATTAGAATTGACCGAGCTTGAAGAATTGAGGAATGAGGCTTATAACACTGCTCAAGCTTATAAGGAGCGCACTAAGGACTTTCACGATAAACACATCTTCTGCAAAACGTTTGAGCCCCACCAACAGGTCTGGCTTTTCAATTCCAGACTCAAGCTTTTCCTTGGAAAACTGAAGTCTCGTTGGGATGGGCCGTACACTGTCACGTAGGTGTTCTCGCATGGTGTAGTTGAAATTCAAAATCCCTCATCTGGTGAGACATTCAAGGTAAATGGCCAATGCTTGAAACCTTATGTTACACTTTCTGATGGCCAGGTATTAGACACTTACAGATTGGAGGAGCCTTAGCTCCAACTGCTTGCCAGCTCAGGTTTTGTCTTTCCTTATTTTGGATTTCCAATGCGGACATTGTCAGATCTAGGCATGGGGGGTATAACCTGAGGTTGTTTATAGCATTTATACATATTTTGCATGCATAATTAGGACCTTAGTTTTGTCTTTCCAAAAAAAAAAAGAGAGAGAGAAGAACAAGAGAGATGAAAAGGGAAGAGCCTGATGAAAAAGATAGGCAAGGAAAAATCATGTTAGTCCCAGCATGTGATTATGAAAGTCACCTAAGTTTTAGGCTGGATCAGATGATGAATTAAGTCCTAAAGTACTAAAGAAAAGGAGATAAGTGAGGGATACCGACTTTAGGCCTTCTAGGTCAATTTTAGGGCTTAAACACTCACGTATTTGTTAAGATATAGACTATTCCTCAAGAGGTTGAGGGAGTTGCGAGGCTGATGTACTAAGTCTAAGGCCTATGGAGTATTCGACCCTGTTGCCTGCCCTTTGGATTGTGGAACTTGGTACCACCCAAAAATCACACAATGGTCTGGTTCAGTGCGCATAACAAAGAATAATACCAAAAAGCATCTGTTCTGAAAATGTTTTCCCGAAAAGTTGACTTAGGAGCGGTTTGAAGACACAAGTTAACTTAGGAGAGGAGGAATGTAAAATAAGCCCCTCGAAGATGCATTATAACATATCGTCTCCTAGATGCTTGTCTCTTAGGATATCTAAATATCCTACTCGGGGCACAGAAGCATCTTGTACTGGTTCAGATGCCGTGGGCGGCATTATCCTGAAATGCCGATTGCCAGGGTTTGAATTTAGCTACAGAATGCCATGGGCGGCACTATCCCAAAGTGTCGAAAGCTAGGATTCTGGGGGTTGCCATGGGCGATGCTATCTCAAAGCATCGATTGCCAGGGACCATGCGAGGATTGATGGTGGGGACAAGGAATCTGATACAGATGTGTTTAGGGCCAATCCAATGTTAAGTCTAGGGGAATTTAAAAAGAAAGAGAGAAAACTCTCAAAATAATATTTCTCCCTCTCTCTCTTACTAAAAATGCACAGGCAAAACTGAACCTAACCTTTTTGCACATATGCACGAGTGTTTTAAACACTGGGGTCAACGAACCTCTGGGCAGTTTTTGCAGGCCTTAGAAGCCTTCGCGGCGTACTCAAGACTAAGGCTGGTCGGGTTCGTATCTTGGCTGGCACTTGAGTACCTTTAGGCCTATAGTTGGTATTTCAATCTAATTTCTAGAGTATTGTATGATAAGGCATCCTGACGGTAAAATCTAGCCTGGAGACCTGGTTTGATTCATATGATTTTGCTCAGGACTAGCAAAACTTAGGCATGGGGATATTTGATGGGTCCACTTGAGTGGACTAATTTAGTGCATAAGTATTGACTTATTTGGAGCATAATTTAATCTAAGGCATGCTTATAATGACAAAATGTGAAAGCTTTGAGCGTATCATTTCGTGCATTAATTACTTGAATATTTATGTGAAAGAGCTGAGTATTCACTTTAAAGGCAAGGACTTCACATCAAATATAGATTTGAGATGTTACATTGTGGGACTTTTATGTTATCTTGGTAAAATTTGGCAAAAGAATCATTTTTTGGCATCTCTTAATCCCCTCCTTATTTGCCTCAAAATCTCTTTGATTCTTTATGTCTATCTCCCTCAAATGGCAACACTAAATCACGGTAGATGATTATTTCTTTCCTTCTCTGACTCTCTCTCGTTCTCTCATTTTCTCCTTATTTAACAGCGAAGGAACAACAAAGAGGGGCAGCTTCCCTGAGAAAAAAAGAAAGAAAGAAAAATGGCCCCCATCTCCTTCTCCTCACCGTGCGCCCATCCACGACTACGAGCCTCCGTTGACACCGCTAACACCCTCACCTTGCACCGTGAGCCACCACCTCACCTTCGTTCTTCTTCCCTCTACCTCTCTGCATGTGCAGAGACCACGTCCACCACGCCGACCACTCATCACTCTCCTCGGATCCTACCGCATGCAGCCACTAGCATGCACAACAGCCCCGTGCACGCCTGCAGCAGCATAGCCCTCCCCAGCGTGCGTAGGCCCTCATGCTCCTACCCTGCAGCCTTCCTCCTCATGGCTAGCCCCGCACATGCCTGTAGCAACGCATCCAGCCCCACGCAAACAAAACCATCGCTTCCCCTCCTCTCCTTCATCGTCTTCTCCGTCAGCCAACAGAGGAGAACCCAACACCCGTCGGCTTCCTCCACTTGCAGCCGCAACCTTCGGCCACGAAACTCTACACCGTTGACTCCATCGAGCTCGCCTCACCTTCTTGACCACAGCCACGCCCTCAAAATCGCCAATGACAGTCCACATGAGTGCGTGCCCAACCCACTGCCGGCGAGCATCTTCCTGTCGTTCGGCCACCACCATCCGCCGTTTGTCATGCAACCACCGCCATCCGATTCCTCTCCACATCCTCGACCTCCTCCGAGCACGGCAAGCCCGACTATCCTCTCCTCCTCCACGTGCGTGCACCAGTAGCCAATCCTCTATTTTCGACTCCATTAAAAATTACATTGATTGCCATTGCCAAAGAATGGGATTTTGATATTGGTTATTTTATTGTGGTAAATTTGTGGGAATCCCTCCTATTCTTGGTTATTTGTGTCAATATTGAAGGATTAGAATTACTAGTTAATGTATTTTATTTTCTTTCCTCTCATGATGCATGGATATCAATGGCAATTTATTTTTCTTGAACATGATTACTGGTGATCTTATTGGTTTTGTCTCCCTATGGATACGACCTAAAGCGTAGTATTATTTTAGTATTTTACTAACTTTGATCAAGGTTTTTTCTACCACATTACATATTGCGACGACATATTTTTCTGACATCATTTGCAAAGCAAAAACCTCGCGATCAGCCTCCAAAGGGTCAGCCCACTTAGGAGGGTGACTACCAGCTTGGTGCAATGGCTGGTATAAAGAATGGGTTGCTGCTGCTGAAATGGGAATGGTTGCTGCCTAGGGCATGTGTTTTGTGCATTTCTGTATTGCCCGGTCTAGTAGTGTGGATCTTGATGTGGTCTCTATGAATTACTAGACCAAGAGAAGTTCGGATGTTGGCGCCAACCAGGGTTATATGTCTGTGAATAGGGTTTATTATGCCCATATCCTTGGATAGCACTGACGTCCACATAGGCCGAAGATGTCTAAGATGTATATCCATTAAGGAGATACGTATTATAATCTGCAGGTGGTGCACAACCCTGGTCGTATGGTGCCAGATCTGGATTGTTTATGGGATCCTGATATGCAGGATCTCATGAATAAGAAGAAGATGCATCCTGAGTGAGTAGATTAACTTGAGTAGGCGAGGCTCGAGGTGTATACAAGGGTCTTGGAACAGCAGAGTTCAGGTCCGATTGACCCTGACTAATTTGGTCAATCTTTTTCTCATTCAGGTTTATTCTATCCGGCTGCTTGATGATGATATCCATGTCTGATCGAATAGACTCGGTGTGTGCCTCATGGACACCAACCCGCTGCTGACTAGGCTGTTGGAACTAGTTCATGGATGTGGCATTCATCGAATTTTGTGCCAAAGATTCGAACAACTTAAATGTGCTGTTCTCGTCTTTCGCAAGGAAATTCCCACCACTAGACTCATCGGCCAGATACCGATGTGTGTCATCCAGCCCATGGTAAAAGATTTGAGCTAGGTTACATCTGGGTATACCATGGTGCGGGCATTTCCAGAGAAGGCCATGAAATCGATCCCAGGCTTCATGCAACTTCTCCCCAACTCCTCTGGAGAAAGTCGTGATTGCGCGCCTCATCACGTTCATTCGACCGATTGGGAAGAACTTTTGCAGAATTCACGTCGTAATTCTGGCTAGGTTGCAATTGGCTTCCCAATTGTCTTGAACCAGTATGAAGCTTTGTCGCTCAGGGAAAATGGGAAAAGGTTCATCAGAACAATCCCAAGATCAATATTCCTGGGTTGAATCATTTCTACAAGTTGACTCAGGCCCTCTAAGTGCTGGAATGGATCTTCGCTTGAGTTTCCATAAAAGTGAGTGCTGATCAAACTGATCACATTGGGCTTGAGCTCAAATGCGTCTCCGCCTATAGGAATCTTGACTAAGGGTGCGACGATTGGTGCAGCTAGATCACAGAAATCCCACAGTTGTTCTCCTCATGGTGGATGTTGCATTCTGTCAAGCGCTGTCAAAATATGATCCATGCTCTGCTGATGCTACTCCTCAGATTCAACCACCCGGGCTTCCAGATGAGCCATCAGGTCCATATTATTAATGTCCTAACCCAGTCTAGGTCGAAGTCCAGGATTAGCCATTGCGGCTATGCGGGTAGAAGAAGTGGAGGGAGAAGATTGTCCTAGCGAGGTGACTCGCCTCCTTGAGAGTGGCTTGCAAGGTCCAACCAGTTGAGGTCTAAGCGACCTCTATCCTTACATACACCACCCAACCCCTGGGTTGGTGTAGCCAAGCCAGACAAGGCTAAGGCCCTGTCAATCAGATGGTCCTTACGATCTTGTGACTAAATTTTTCATTTTAAGTTCTAATTCCTAAAGAAAAATTCGTCGTACAACCGACTGAAAGTGATTCCCACCGCTTGGCAAACCCAGTGAAGTGGTTGAAAGCACCCAGTAGTATGACAACGAGTTCAGGTTGATTTCGTGTTTTAGAATTGATTTTGGCCTATTTTTCTTTAGTTGGGGTTTTTTGTGACTGGCCCACAAGGTGACCAAGTTCACCGGCTAAGCATTAGACTTGACTAAGTCCAAGTTAGCCTAATGCGGTCTCTACATTATAACCCTAAAGATGTAACCTAGGGTTCATGCAATTCTAAGATTTTTTTTTGTTCTTTTATCTTTTTTTCTTCTTTAGCTGACCACAAAAATTAAAGTAGTTCTCTAACAAAAATTGGAATCAAATTAAATTGAAATTTGGCAAGTAGATTCCTTTTTTAATTATCTTTCTAGTGAATATTTTTTTGTAATTTTTACTATTTCGATCGAATTTCTAGAGATTTTTAAATATCAAGGGGTCAGATTTGGAATTTTGACCCTTGGATGAGTTTTTGCTTTGAAAAAGTATCAAATGACTTTCAAAAAATTGGGAAAAATATGGAAAATAAAGCCAATGAGATTAGCTTTCAAACCCTACCATTCTTCATCAAAACTGATTCGCAGATTACTCGGAATTACTTTTTTGAATTTTGAAAAATATCAGATCTGGGTCAGTCTGAGCCTTTGCACTTTGCAAATTTTTAAAACATTATGCTTGGAATTTTCTCAAAATATTAGTTCTACTTGAACGAAGGTTTGAAAATGAAAATCTACCTCAAATTTCAGATTTTTTTGTTCACAATTTTTTCGGCAATCGAATTTTTAATTCGAATTTTGAAGTCTAGTCGAAAATCAAAGAATGGTAGAGAAGCTTTTGAAAGGTCTTTAAGTTTGAAATTCAAACTTTCTGCCAAAAATATATTCTTTTGAAAAAATTGTGCAAAAAAATTTTTTCAAAAGAATATATTTTTGGCAGAAAGTTTTTTTTTTCAAAAAGGATTTTTGTTTCAGAGGATTTTCAAATTTTTTTTTTTTTGCTTTTCAAACTATCTTAGGATTCAAAAAGAAATCTAATCTAACTACCTAGGTCTTTTTTTTCTTCCTTTGATTCTTTTTTTCTTTTTTTTTCCAAATGAAATTACTAGAAGAAAATCTAACGTAGTGCACCTGAAATTTCTCCACGTTGGTTGTGTGTGCAAATCCTGTCTTTCCTGTGTTGTCCTGCACATCCAAAAACAAAGTGGAGGAAGATTTGTCGGTGATAGTTCAAAAGATCAAAATCAAAAAAATGACATTGCCTCCCCAGCAACGGTGCCATTTGTTGTGTCTTGCAAAGCATGTGTTTGATAGGAAAATGCACTGTAGTATAGTGTGCAATAAGATCAAGTAAAAATATTTATAAAAAGATAATGAGACTTTGAGTCCTGGTTGTTCATCTCTGGGAGACGTTTATGAAAAATTGAATTTGATCTTTTATTGCTCTACTTGTTTAGAATTGCACGCCAGTTTCCAATCTTCGGAATAACTTTTGGCCACTACTATTGTGAATTCTGATTACGTGCACATGTGTTAGATAGATAACGAAGGTGAAAGTATGGGTTTCCATGCGCACAATTCTAGTTTTGTGGTGGCTGTTTACGGGAAATGCATTTATAGTTAAATCTTCAATATTTTCTGGAACCGACATGCTGGTTGCAATATATATAAAAATGAAGAGTAGGCAACTTGAATCACACGAAATAGATTGCATTCAATAAGCTCATGGTGATTTTCAACACAAAGATATGTATATAAAATATATATCTTTCATTCATTCATTCAAGAGGGTGTTTGCAACATGGAATGCAGAGGAGAGCTTATAAAGGAAAATTTGAGAATATAGATCTAGCTAACAGAAACTGATCGCATACAGGAATTTATGGGAGGATTTTGCATGCATCATTGGGGAGAATAAGAGCTACACTACCAAGCAGTAAATGAAAGCATGTAAATATGAAGAACTAGCTACTAATCAAGCAGAAACTAAGGGCATTCGGAGGTGGGCTCCGCTGGCCTTTGAATGGTTGAGAGGAGAAGGAGGGGCGGCTAATGGTGCTTAGCTGACCCTTGGAGAGAGGTTGAGGAGATGATCTAGCATCCTGGAATGGAGATGGTGGTAGCCATGGTGCACAACTCATGAATGTGGAGTGGAGGTGGAATGCAGCTAAGCTAGATGGAAGTGAATGAAGCCAAGAGATGGATGGCTCCAAATGGCCACCCCTTAGGTCTTTTTAAAGACTAAAGGGAAGCTCTCTAGAGAAGTGTGGAACACTCTAGAGAGAGCGCCAAGAGTAGCTGGTCCTGGTGAGAGAGAGGTAGTTCTTTGATCCATAAAAAGTGGGTCTCAATTTGAATGGCTCTTGGTTGCTAAATTTGGCAACCAAGAGTGGCGCCACCTTTGGAAGAGAGTTCTAAAGAGCTCTAGATGAGTGTGTGTGTGTGTGTGTGAGTGTGTGGCCGTGCCCAATGTGGCTAAATGGTTTGGGCTAGGTCCTAAAGTGTTTGGGTTGGTGTAGGCCTTAAATTAGGTTTGCAAACCCTAATTGCTAAGGCGAAATTGCAATTAAACTTATCACAAGTTTAATTGAATGAGTGTGAACCTAATTGAGAGTTAAATAACTCAATTAGGTTTGGTTAGGTCAATTGGACTCTCACTAAGTCCAATTGGACTTGTGTGGGTTGAGATCTGAGCTCAATTGGACCCTATGAGTCCAATTGACTAGGCAATGGTAATTGACTATGATCTAAGTCAAATGGGTTTAGTGAGGACCTAATTAGGTCCTTAAGGAGGTCTAGAGGTGGTGTACTAGGGTTAAGGTACCTTAATTTCGGTTCATATGGGGTTCGAATCGGGTCTTGGGAGCAAGAGATCCAAGATCAAGGCTTGAATCTCAAAACTGGAGCTTGAGAGCAGTTCCAGTCCTCCAACAATAGAATCAGACGTCTTACACTCAAAAATTAGAAGTCCAGATTTGTTGTCTGGATGTCCAATCAGAGTCAGCAAGGATTCAAGGTTCTGTCTTGGGTATTCTATAGAAATTAGACGTCTAACCAACTGTCTAGATGTCTAATAACACTGCAGAAGTGGGTTTAAGGTGTGCGGGAGTTGGGTAAGGGTACTGGATGTCCTATAATTCGTTTGGACATCCAGATAAAGGTTTGAATTAGGGTTTTAAGGTTTCCTAGGGTGCGGTGACCTAATCTAATGGGGGCTAAGGCTTGGGGAAGTCTTTAGGCTATCCTAGGGCTAGGATGGACATAAGTTCTTCATATTTTACTGCTTTATTTCTTCTTAATAAAGTAGCATACATTAATTCCCTTACATTAGTATCTACTATATCTAATCTAGGTCTTCCGCTCCATCTTTGCTGCAACACCCATTATTCTTCTATTCTCCTGATCTAGCTTCAGATCCAATTTATTATCTGTAATTGACATAATGCACCTGATCAGCACATTATAGCATTATTTTATGCATAACTAAAAAGAAGTAGTAAAGATGCAGATAATTCTTATGTATGCATGAATTACCCTAACTTATGCGAAGTCCTAGCCTAATTTAGGCCAATTAAGGCCTATGATTGCTATGCAGTCATGCCCCCATGCCTAAATCCTGCTAGCCCCTAGCAATTGTAAGAATAAATTATTTACATAAGGGTCCCTAAGGGATTGATTATTTTAATAAGTGTATGCCTTGTGATTTTTCTCCTTTTTGTTTTCATCATATGCTCTAGAAATCCAGACAATCGTGAAAGTGCCACTACGTAGCTGTTGCAACGGATTCGAGTGAAAAACTAATTCACCTCTAAAGATTATACTTGACCCCTAGTAAAAATTCTAGTGGGATAGGTAGGCTTCTTCCCTCGAGGTATTCAGGATATTCTATGAATTCCACCCCAACTTTAAGCTTTGGTGGAGGATGTCTGAGGGATATGGGTGTTTATTTGGTGGCTCACACTCACTTGGTGTTACATAGAGATTAGTATTGCAGAATTTAGATTTCCAGATTATAACGTAACACAACTCAGAGAAAGATGAGAAAAACTATGCTCTCTTTTGGTTCCTTTGTATTCATTCTCTCTTTCTCTTTTTCCTAGAGGTCACATTCTCACCAGATTCACATATATGACCTATATTTGGTGCTCTCACATGGCATTAACACTTTAATTGAGTTCTCATAACTCTAACAATAAGTCAGAATTCCTTAGCCAGTATTTGGGCTGTCAGAAAAACAATAAAGGTGGGTTAAGGCCATATTTGGTGGTATTGCCTCACTGCAACTGAAATAAACACTAAACATTCACTACTTTTTTTTTCTTTGCTTTTTCGTCCTTTTCTATTATTTTTCTTTCAATTCTTCTTTCTTTTGATCATCATTTCTTTTCTTTTTTTTTTCAACATAACAAAACTAGCACACATCCACGAGCATTATTGAGGAGGCATTATTAGGGATTGTTGGTACTCAAGAGACATTGGGTGGCTTATTTGGTGGAAGTGCCGACTAATGGCACCGGGAGAGATGGATAGGATGGTGTATTTCTGACCTTGACATTAATACCCTCCTTCAGCCGAGGATTCCATAAAGAATGGTCGTAACCATCCACCTTAGCCCTAGTTTTATGAAAACTTGCACTCAGCATATTTTCCTTATTTGGTGGCTCTCACAATTCGCACAAAAACGTATATGCAGGAATTGAGAGGGAAAACTATGCCTAATCACTAAGTATCATCACCTAATTATCTAGGATTCTGGATTCCTTACACTAATCTTAGAGCACCAGTACACTCTACTCTCATCTCACACTATTTAGTGGATTTTTGGAGGAAAATCTGCTTGACTACCAAAGCATTGTCCAGGTGTTTAAGGAAAAGAAGCATTGCTTCATCTCGACAGACTAAAGACATTTATCAGCCTTCATTGTGAATCCATTGCAAATTCTACGTGTTTGTGAAAAGTTGTACTGGATTCCAAATTACAGGAATCAACTAGAGGATAAAATCCCTAATGCATTCTCTTAATAAGATAATCATATTCATGGATGCACTATGTATATATGCTATAAACAAGTAAGCTTATATATTCGTACTTCATGAAATTTTCCCCATCAGCTCGGCCCTAAATTTAGAACAAAAGGTGAGCAGGTGAGTCTGAAATGGCTGTTGTGGATGATTTCTAGCTCCAATCCGAGCATTGGAGGTGGAGTCGATTGTTCTCTTATTTAGGGCCCTAAAGTACATTTTACATGTAGCTATGAGGTTTTCCTAAATGTTGGCATAAAAATTTTTCAATTTTGTTGTATCTACCCCCCATGCCTAAGTTCTTGCATGTCCTCATGCATGAATATAAAAGAAAATAAATACAGCAGGGAGAGAATAGGTAGAAATCACGTGTAATTGCTCCTAAAATTGTACATTCAGCTCCGGCCAACTAGTCAGTATGCAATATGCAAAAAGAAAATATGCTTAAAGAAAAATATGCTATATATAAAAATGGTATGTATAGGTATGGATGAATCACAACGTACAGGCTCGTCTACTTGGACTTGAGCTTCCCCGCAAAATGTTTTAATCGTCGATCGAACAACCAGACTTGCTGGTTGGGCATGAATGCTTTCCTCCAGATGTGGCAGTCATTACTGGCCTTGGTTTTGTCCTTGCATATCAATGTGTTCTCATAGGCCTCCCACTGAACCTCTTTTAATTCGCTGAGCTGGAGTTTTCATTCTTGACCTCTGACATCAAGGTCAAGGTTACATTTTCGTACTACCCAAAAGGCACAGTGTTCCTGCTCTACAGGAAGGTGATAGGCCTTGCCATATACCACACGATATGGTGACATTCCAAGTGGGGCCTTGTACGCGGTCCGATATGCCCAGAGTGCATCAACTAATTTATCAAACCAGCCCTTCCTGTCTGGTCTAACTATCTTCAGGAGAATCATCTTGATCGGACGGTTAGACACTTCAACCTGCCCACTGGCTTATGGGGGATATGGGGTGGCTATGCAGTGATGTACCCCCTATTTCTTTAATAATGACCTGAAGTGGGCATGGATGAAGTGGCTTCCCCCATCGCTAATCAAAGCATGGGGTATTCCGAATCTCGCAAAGATGTACTATCGTACGAAAGAAATGACGGTCTTATGATCAGCCCGTCTTGTTGAGATGGCCTCGACCCACTTCGAGACATAGTCGACGGCTAGTAATAGGTACTTGAAGCCATGTGAGTTTGGAAAAGGGCCCATAAAATCGATGCCCTAGAGGTTGAACACTTCTACAACCATGATGGGCTGGAGTGGCATGATGTCGCTCCTGGTCATAGAACTGACCAACTGGCATCGTTTGTAGTGTTGGGCATATTCGTGTATATCTCTGAAAATGGTTGGCCAGAAAAATCCCGACTATAAAATTTTTGCAACGGTTTTCCATCCTGAGAAATGACCACCACAAGCATCATTGTGGCAAAAGGATAACACACTGGGTATCTCAGAATCTAGGATGCATCTTCGAATAATCTGATCCGCTCCAATGCGAAAGAGCAGTGGGTCATCCCAGAGGTAGAATTTAGCCTCCGCAGTGAATTTTAGTTTCCGGTCCTTGGAGAGGTTCGCAGGAATCTTCCTGTGGCAAGGTAGTTCACGATATCCACATACTAGGGGAACTCAATAGAATGAACTGCGAAAAGAGATTCATCCGGAAATTGTACGTGGATAGGCAGGGAATAAGGAATGTGGCCTAGGTCCAATCAGGATAGGTGATCTGCCATAGCATTCTACTTTCCGACTTTGTCGTGTATTTCAATATCAAATTCTTGCAATAGAAGGATCCATCTAATGAGCAAGGGTTTGGCATCCTTCTTTGCTAACAAATGCCGGAGGGCGGAGTGGTCGGTGAAGATGATGACCTTGGACACTAATAACTAAGATCTAAATTTCTCCAACCTGAATACTATTGTTAGCAGTTCTTTTTCGGTGACAGTATAATTGTGTTAAGCCTTATTTAGTGTCTTGCTAGCATAGTATATGACAAAAGGTTGTTTTTCCCGATGTTGGACTAAAACAGCACCAACGACAAAGTCAGAAGCGTCACACATCATCTCGAAATCAAGCAGCTAGTTGGGTGGTTGGAGAATCGGGAAATCAGAGACAGTGCTTCGTAAAGTCTCGAAGGTGCTAAGACACGAGGTGTCAAATTCAAATGGGACCTCAACAATACGGAGATTCATCAAAGGTCGTGCAATTTTTGAGAAATCATGTATAAGTCTCTGATAGAAGCCGATGTGACCCAAGAATGATCTGATCTGCTTGACTAATCTAGGTAGCGGTAAGTGGGAAATAATCTCCGATTTAGCTCAATCGACCTCGAGTCCATTTTTAGAGATCTTGTGCCCTAGTACTATGCCATCCCTCACCATGAAATGACTTTTCTCCCAAAATAGTACTAGGTTTACCACAATACACCGTTTCAGGATCATGGTGAGGTTATCAAGATAAGATGCGAAATCATCTCCGAAAATGGAGAAGTCATCCATGAATTCCTCCACATAGTCCCCAATCATGTCAGAGAAGATGGCCATCATACAATGCTGAAATGTTGCTGGTGCATTGCAGAGGCCAAAGGGCATCCGCTTGAAAGTGAATGTTCCAAAGGGGCATGTGAATGTGGTCTTGTCTTGATCTTCCGGGCTAATCGCTACTTGATTATCCCTGGAGTATCCATCTAGAAAGCAAAAGAAACTGCGTCCAGCTAACCGTTCCAAGATATGATCAATGAAAGGAAAAGGAAAGTGATCCTTCTAGGTAGCCATGTACAGTTTCCTATAGTCAATGCAGACTCGCCAAGATGTCGTAGTGCGAGCTGGGATGGATTCACCCTTATCATTTTTTACTACGGTGTGTCCTGCTTTCTTGGGCACTACCTAGATCGGACTCACCCACTTGCTGTCAGAGATTAGGTATACAATACCTGCATCTAGCCATTTGATGATCTCTTTCTTAACAACCTCTATCATAATTGGGTTAAGTTGTCTTTGAGGTTGTCTTGAATGTTTCACCCCTTCATCCATATAAATGTGATGAGTACAATATGAGGGGCGAATACCGCGAAGATCAGCAATGCTCCACCCAATAGTAGCCCTATGGTCTTGTACCATAGAAATCAATTGATGCTTCTGTTCTTAGGTTAAGTGGGCATTAATAATGACTGGGTATGTCTCACTTTCGCCCAAGAACACATGCTTAAGTGAGTCAGGTAAGGGCTTCAATACAATCACGAGTGGGTCAGAGTCAGAAATGGGAGTGGAAGGAGCAAACTCAAAGGTGGGAATCTTCTTATCCACATGCATGTGAATTCGTGTTGATTCACTTCCTGTGAAATAATCGGTTGTCACTGCGTTAACGGGAAACCCGTTAGCTGTGGTCATGTCTTCTTGCAACAACAGGGGCGATTCAGTAGTGTGCAGATCAGGATAGCAAGATTTAGCAGTGATGTAGTCAGAAGCACACCCAACACAGTCAGATCCTCAGAGAGATATGTGCAGTGCAGTGGTCTCAATCTCGTGTGGATAGAGGTCCAAGAACCCTGATAGTGTAGACGAATGAGACATTGGGTTGTCACAAAGGAGCCTAATGTTACCATAGTATGCCGAATCTTCGTCTTCACCATCCTCCTTTATGCGATCACAGTCAAAATTCCTTGATGCTCTGAATATGTCAAGTCGAAGTCACTCATTACCTAAGGCTATCTCCAGACACCTGGATGCACAATCAATGTTTGCTCGGGCTGTCCCTAGAAAAGGGTGACCCAAAATGATTGGTGCATCTCGGAGATTAGGAGGAACCTCCATATCGAGAACGAAAATGTCTACGGGAAAGCAGAATCCGCGGACTTTTACGATCACGTTCTCAACCACCCCCTCTGTGTTTTTACTAATCTATCATCCAGCCAAATCATGACCAAGGTGGGCTTTAACTCCCCAAATCAAAATCGATCAAATACGGCAATGGAAGTTAGGTTGATGGACGAACTCAGATCTCGAAGGGCCCGATCAAATGGAGAATCCTGCAAGAAGCAAGATATCGGTGGGCTACCAGGGTCTTTCTTTTTCGACGGCAAGTCAGCTAGAAGCATGGAGGTAGCCTCTTTTGACAGTATCGCTTGTTGTCCAATTCTAGGCTGTTGCTTTGGGGTACAATAGTCCTTGAAGAACCTAACGACATTGAGGATGTGATCAATTGCCTCAAGGAGGGGGACCTAAATATGTACATCCTTGAACATTGACTTTAGGTCCTCAAAATTTTGTGCATCCTTCAATACTACATTTCGCATTAGAGCCTCAAGAAAAGGGATGGGAATCTCAGGGTCAAGTGGCCTCTTACCCTTATTTACCTTAGGTGGCTCTTGAGATGAAGGAGTCGAACCCGGCTGCGGTGAAGGGTGAGAGAAATTAGGACCCTCCTGCCTATGTGGTGGGTCAAATGTCTTCCTTTTGCTCCTCAATGAGACAACATTTGCATCAGCTTGCTATCAATGAGGTGGTGGGGGAGCGGAAGGGACAGATTATGCAGGGTTTTACATCAAAGGCAGCTGGTCTTGAGCATAAGCAGCTGGTGCAGGAGGCTCCTGTAATATGGCATGTGCCTGTCCCTATGGTGCCTTGACAAGAACCGTCTCATGTTTGAAAGTCGTCAGAAATCATAGTATAGCTGCGCAAAAATGTTCGTCAAAAGCTAAGTTTGTAAAGATTATGAGACTTAAGTCCCAGTCGTTCATCTCTGGGAGGCATTTGATTTACTTTTGAAATCGATCTTTTTGCCGCTATACTTCGTTTAAAATCACACGCCGGTTTATGATTATTATGTATTGAAGTACGACATGCTTAGTTGCAAGTATATCAGGAATTAAAAACGGGCAACATTAATCACTCAAAAGATATTGCAATAAGCTCATGGTGATTCTCAACACATAGACTTATATATAAAAATATATCTTCTATTCATTCGAGAGAGTGTTTGCAGCATAGAAGGTAGAAGAAAGCTTGTACATGAATGCCTAAAAATGTAAATCTAGCTACCAGAAAACAATTGCGTACAAGAATCTACAGGGGGATTTTTCATGCATCATTGGGGGAGAAGTGAAGACTACACTACTAAGCAGTAATAAAAGTAGTAAAAATCATGAAGAGCAAGAATTAAAGCTAGCAGAATAGATGGCATTCAGGGGTGGTCCTCGACGGCCTTGGAGTGGTCAGGAGGAGAATGAGGGCAGGCCAATGTAGCTTAGGTCAACCCTTGGAGAGAGGTAGGTTTGATCCAACATCCCGGCTTGATGTCCTCCATGATGGTGGTGAGCTCGTGGAGGTGGAGTAGCTAACATAAGTGAAGGTGGGCTTGTATGGAGCTAATGAGGTGAGTGGTGCCAATGAAGCCAAGGGATGTGAATCGGTGTGCTTGGCCATCCATGGGGTCTTTCTAGAGACCCAATGGCTTCTCTCTAGAGAGATGTGGAACTCTCTAGAGAGAGTCCAAGAGTGGCCGGCCACATGGGGTTGGAGGTGGTCTTTGTGCTCCAAAAATTATGGATCTCAATATGAATGCCTCTTGGTTGCTAAATTTGGCAACAAAGAGGAGGTGCCATCTCAAGAGAACTCTAGAGAATTCTAGAGAAGTGTGTGCGTGAATGGGTGTGTGTGTGTGTGTGTGTGGGGTCGTGCTCTATGTGGCTAGGTGGCTTAGGATAGGTCCTAAGGGGTTTGTGTAGGTGTAGGTCTTGATTTTAGGGTTACAAACCCTAATTGCTAAGGTGAAAATGCAATTAAACTTATCCTGAGTTTAATTGAATGAGTGTGATCCTAATAGAGGGTGACATAACTCAATCAGGTTGGGTTTTGGTCAATTGGACTGTCACTAAGTCCAATTGAACTTATGTGGGTTGAGATCTAAGCTTAATTGGACTCAATGAGTCCAATTGACTTAGGTGAGGGTAATTGACTTTGATCTAAGTCAATTGGGTTTGGTGAGGACTTAATTAGGTCCTTAGGTAGGTCTAGAGGTGATGTACCAGGGTTAGGACACCTTAGTTTAGGTTCCTATGGGGTTGGGATTAGGACTAGGGAGCTAGAGATCCAAGATCAAGACTTGAATCTCAAAACAGGGATTGGAGACCAGCATCAGACATCCAATAATAGGATCAGACGACTTATACTCAAAAATCAGAAGTCTAAACTTCAGTTTTGGACGTCCAATTTGAGTCTGGGGGAAATCAATGTTCTGTTTTGGGTACTCTGCAGAAATTGGACTCTGACAAAGTGTCTGGACATCCAATAACACTGCAGTAGCGGGTTTGAGGTGTGCGGGAGATGGCTAAGGGTCATGGACGTCCTATAACTTTTCTGGACATCCAGATAAGGGCTGGAACTAGGGTTTTAAGGCTTCCTAGGGTGTTGTGACCTAATCTAAGGGTGGCTAAGGCTTGGGGAAGTCTCTAGGCTATCCTAGGGCTAAGATGGACCTAAGCTCTTCACATTTTACTCCTTTATTCCTACTTAATAGAATAGCAATCTTTAACCCCCTTACATTATTGTTCCTATATCTAAACTAAGCCTTCTACTCCCTCTCTACTGCAACTCCCGTTATTCCTGATCCAGCTTCAGATCCTGCTCCAGATCAGCTTATCCCCTACAATCGACATAATGCACTTAATCAACACATTATAACATTATTTTATGCTTAGCTAAAGGAAGGTAGTAAAGATGTCGATAATGTGTATGCATGCATGAACAACCCTAACTTATGCTAAGTTCTAGCTTAATCTAGGTCAATTAAGACCTATGATTGCTACGCAATCATAACCCCGTGCCTAAATCTTGCTAGTCCCTAACAAATGCAAGGCTAGATTATTTACAGCAAAGGTCCCTAAGGGACTGATTATTTTATCAAGTGTATGCATAGAGATTTTTCTCCTTTTTGTTTTCATCCTATGCTCTAGAAATCCAAACAATTGTGAAAGTGCAGCTGTGTAGCTTTTGCAACGGATTCGAGTGAAAAACTGATTCACCTCTAAAGCCTGTACATGACCTCTAGTAAAAATTCTAGCGGGATAGGTGGACTTCTTCCCTCGGGGTATTCAAAATATTCTATGAATTCCACTCTGGCTTTAGGCTTAGGTAGAGAATCTCTGAGGGAAAGGATTATATATTTGGTGGCTCACTCTAACTTGCTGCTACATAGAGACTACTACTATGGAATCTAGATTCCTGGATTACTAAGTAACTCAACCTAGAGAAAGACGAGAAAAACTATGCTCCCTTTTGATTCTTTTGTATTTATTCTCTCTTACTCTTTTTCTTTTTCGCAGAGCTCACAATTCCACCAGATTCACACATACGATCTGTATTTGGTGGTCTCACTAGGCATTAACACTTTAATTGAGTTCTCATAACCCTAACACTAAGTTGGAATTCCTCAGCCAGTATTCGGGCGGTTAGAAACACAAGAAAAATAGGTTAAGGCCATATTTGGTGGAGCTCACTTTTATTTGGTGGTATTGCCTCGATGAAATAAACACTAAATATTCATTCTTTTCTTCTTTTTCTAATTTAATTTTTTTTCTTCAACATCACAGAACTGGCATACATCCATGAACTTTATTAGGGAGGCATTATTAGGGATTGGTGGAACTCAAGAGACATTGGGTGGCTTATTCTGTGGAAGTGCCTACTCATGGCACTAGGAAGGACAGATAAGACGGTGTATTTCTAACCATGGCATCAATACCCTCCTTCAGCCGAGGATTCTGTAAAGAATGGTCATAACCATCCACCTTAGCCCTAGTTTTATGAGAACTCGCTCTCCGCGTATTTGCCTTATTTGGTGCCTCTCAAAAATTTCGCACAAAAATGTATATGCGAGAATCGAGAGCGAAAACTATGTCTAATCTTAGAGTATCATCACCTAATTATCTAGGATTCTAGATTCCTTGCACTAATCTTAGAGCACCAGTACACTCCACTCTCATCTCACACTATTTGGTGGATTTTTGGAAGAAAATCTGCCTGACTTCCAAAACACTGTCCAGGGTTTCAGGAAAGAAGCACTGCTTCTTCACGATAGACTGAAGACGTTTATCAGCCTTCACCATGAATCCATTGCAAGTTCTACGTGTGTGTGAAAAGTTTTACTAGATTCCAGATTACAGGAATAAACTAAAGGATAAAATCCCTAATGCATTCTCTTAATAAAATAATCTTATTCATGAATATAGTATGTATATATGCTATAAACAAGTAACCTCATATAATTTGTACCTCGTGAATTTCCCAAATCGGGTTACAATCAGCTTGACCCTAAATTTAAAACAAAAGGTGAGCAGGTGAGTCAGAAGTGGCTGTTGCAAACGATTTCTAGCTCCAATGCGAGCATTGGAGGTGGAGTCAGTTGTTCTTTTATTTAAGGTCCTAAAGTACGTTTTACACGCAGCTCCGAGATTTTCCTAAGTGTTCGCATAAATTTTTTTTTTCAATTTTTCTGTATCTACCTCCCCATGCCTAAGTTCTTGCATGTCCTCATGCATGGATGTAAAACAAAATAAATACTGTAAGGGGAGAGTGGGTAGAAATCACCTGTAATTGCTCCTGAAATTATATTCAGCTCCGACCAACTTGTTAGCATGCAATATATGCAAAGGAAATATGCTACAACAAAAATATGCTATGCATAAAAATGGTTATGTATAGATGATGGTGGAATGTGGAGTGAATGGTATTTATACGTGCTGAGTTTAATGCCTCAAGCTAGGCGAGCACTCAATCACACGTCCTCACTAAGATGAACAATCTTGTCAGGTGGAGGAGGTTTATGGGTCAAAAATTGCTTGAGGTACTGGTCATTTACTGTAAATATATGCCCAGATTTTAGGTCCTTGATCTAGACTGCCCCATTAGGATATGGTAGTATCACAACATACGAGCCAATCCACTTGGACTTGAGCTTCCCCGCGAATAGTTTCAGTCGTGAATCAAACAACCAAACTCGCTAGTTGGGCGTGAATACTTTCCTCCGGATGTGGTGGTCATGAAAGGCCTTGATCTTGTCCTTGTATATTAATGCATTCTCATAGGCCTCCTGTCAGATTTCTTCTAATTTGCTGAGCTAGAGTTTTCATTCTCGACCTCCTTCATCGAGGTCAAGGTTACATTTTTGCACCGCCCAAAAGTCGTGGTGTTCCAGCTCCATAGGAAGGTGACAAGCCTTGCCATATACCATGCGATACGATGACATTCCAAGTGGGGCCTTGTATGCGGTCCGATATGCCCAGAGTGCATCGATTAATTTGTCAGACCAGTCCTTCCTATCTGGCCTAACCATCTTCTGGAGAATTAGCTTGATTTGACGGTTAGACACTTCAGCCTACCCATTGGTCTGTGGGTGATACGGGGTGGCTATGTGGTGATGTACCCCGTATTTATTTAATAACGACCTGAAATGGGCTTGGATGAAGTGACTTCCCCTGTCACTAATCAGAGCGTAGGGTATTCCAAATCTCGCGAAAATATTTTGCCATACGAAAGAAATGATGGTCTTGTGGTCAACCCGTCTCGCCGGGATGGCCTTGACCCACATCGAGACATAATCAACAGTTAGCAATATGTACTCGAAGCCATGCAAGCTCGGAAAAGGGCCCACAAAATCGATACCCTAGACGTCGAACACTTCTACGACCATGATTGGTTGGAGTGGCATCATGTCTCTCCTGGTCATAGAACCGACCGACTGACATCGTTTGAAGTGTTGGGTGTAATCGTGTGTATCTCTAAAGATGGCTAGCCAGAAAAATCCCGACTGCAAAATTTTTGCAGCGATTTTTCGTCCTGAGAAATGGCCACCACACGCATCATTGTTCCAGAAAGATAACACACTGAGGATCTCAGAGTCTGGGATGCATCTAAGAATAATCTAATCCGCTCCAATGTAGAAGAGCAGTGGGTCATCCCAGTGGTACTATTTGGCCTCTGTAATGAATTTGAGTTTCTGGTCTTTGGATAGGTTCAAGGGAATTTTGCCTGTGGCAAGGTAGTTCACGAAATCAACATACCAGGGAACTCAATAGAATGAATTGGCAAAAGAGATTCATCCGGAAATTGTTCATGGATAGGTAGGGAATAAGGAATGTGGTCTGGGTCCAATCTGGTTAGGTGATCCGCCACAACATTTTGTTTTCTGGCTTTGCGCAGATTTCGATATCAAATTTCTGCAATAGAAGGATCCATCTAATGAGCCGTGGTTTGGCATCCTTCTTAGCCAACAAATGCCGGAGGGTGGAGTGGTCAGTGAAGATGATGACCTCGGACCCTAATAAATATGATCTGAATTTCTCCAACCCGAATAGTACTACTAGCAGTTATTTTTTGGTGACAGTGTAATTACGCTGAGACTCATTCAGCATCTTGCTAGCATAGTATATGACAAAGGGTTGTTTCTCCTGACGCTGGCCTAAAACAGTACCGATGGCAAAATCAGAAGCGTCTCCCGTCATTTCGAAATCGGGTGACCAGTCGAGTGGTTGGAGAATCGGGGAGTTGGAAACAATGCTTCGTAAGGTATCGAAGGCGCTGAGACACGAGGTAGCAAATTCAAATGGGACATCGGTAACCAGGAGATTCGTCAAAGGCCGTGGAATTTTTGAGAAATCACGTATAAATCTCCAGTAGAAGCCGACGTGACCCAAGAATGATCTAATTTTCTTGACTGAGCTAGGTGGCGGTAAGTGGGAGATAATCTCGGATTTAGCCTGGTCAACCTCGAGTCCATTTTTGGAGATCCTGTGCCCTAGTACTATGCCATCCCTCACCATGAAATGGCTTTTCTCCCAGGATAGTACTAGGTTTACCTCAATGCACTGTTTCAGGATCTTGGTGAGGTTATCAAGACAAGACGCGAAATCATCTCTGAAAATAGAGAAGTCGTCCACAAATACCTCCACATAATCCCCAATCGTGTCAGAGAAGATGGCCATCATACAACATTGAAATTTCACTGGTGCGTTGCAGAGGCCAAAGGGCATCCGCTTGAAGGGAAATATTCCAAAGGGGCATGTGAATGTGGTCTTGTCCTGATCTTCTGGGCTAATTGCTACCAGATTATACCTGGAGTATCCATCCAGAAAGCAGACGAAACCACGTCCGGCAAAACATTCCAAGATCTGGTCAATGAACGGCAAAGGAAAGTGATCCTTCTGGGTAGCCGTGTTCAGTTTCCTATAGTCAATGCAGACCCACCAAGATGTCTCAGTGCAGGTCGGGATGGATTTGCCCTTATCATTTTTCATGAAGGTGAGTCCTGCTTTCTTGGGCACTACCTGAATTGGACTCACCCACTGTCTGTCTGAGATTGGATATACAATGCCTACATCTAGCCATTTGATGATCTCTTTCTTAACAACCACAAGCATGTTCGGGTTTAGCCATCTTTGAGGTTGGCTCGAAGGTTTCACCCCCTCATCCATGTAAATGTGATGAGTGCAATATGAGGGGCGAATACTGCGGAGATCAGCAATACTCCACCCGATAGCAGCCCTATGGTCTTGAAGTGTAGAAAACATTTGATGTTCCTGTTCTTGGGTTAAGTGTGCATTGATAATGACTGGATATGTCTCACTTTCGCCCAAGAACACATACTTAAGTGAGTCAGGTAAGGGCTTCAATTCAATCACGGGTGGGTCAGAATCAGATATGAGAGTGGGAGGAGCAGAATCGAAGGTGGGAATCTACTAATCCATGCACACTTGAATTCCTGCTGAGTCGCTCCCTGTGGAATAATTGGTTGTGACTACGTTAACAGGAAACCATTAGCTGTAGTCACGTCTTGCTGCAATAACAAGGGCAATTCAGTAATATATGGATTAGGATAGCTAGATTCAAGGGTGCTGTGGTCAGAAGCACACCCTAAATAGTTAGATCCTCGGGGAGATATGTGTAATGCAGTGGTTTTAGTCTCGTGCGGATCGAGGTTCAAGAACCCTGATAGTGTAGATGAATGAGACATTGGGTTGTCACAAAGGAGCCCAATGTTACCACAGTATGCTGAATCTTCGTCTTCACCATCCTCCTTTATTCGATCACAGTCGAAGTTCTTTGATACCCTAATTATGTCTAGTCGAAGTCGCTCATTGCCTAGGGTAATCTCCATAGACCAGGATGCACAATCGATGTTGTCTCAAGTTATCACTAGAAATGGGCGACACAAAGTAATTGGTGTATCTCAGAGATTAGGAGGAACTTCCATATCGAGAATGAAAAAAATCTGCGGGAAAGTAGAACGCATGGACTTTCACGATCACGTTCTCAACACCCCCTCGGTGTTTTGACTGATCTGTCAGCAAGCTGAATCGTAACAGAGGTGGGTTTCAACTCCCCAAATCGAAACCAATCAAACATGATTGTAGGAGTTAAGTTGATGGACGAACCCAAATATGGAAGGGCCCAATCAAATGGAGAATCTTGCAAGAAGCATGATATGAGTGGGGTACCAAGGTCTTTCTTCTTTAGCAGTAGGTCAGCTAGAATCGTGGCGCTAGCTTCTTTCGACAGTACCGCCTGTTGTCCAATTCTCGGTTGTCCCTTCGGGGTGCAGTAGTCCTTGAAGAACCTAGCGACAGCGGAACTGTGATCGATAGCCTCAAGGAGGGGGACCTGAATATGTACTTCCTTAAACATTGATTTCAGGTCATCGAAATTCCGGGTGTCCTTTTTCTGTACTACATTTCGTGTCAGAGCCTCAGGAAAAGGGACGGGAATCTCCGGGTTAAATGGCCTCTTACCCTTATCTACCGCAGGTGGCTCCTGAGATGTTGTAGATGGAGTCGAACTCGCCTGTGGAGAAGGGTGGGAAAAATGAGAACCCACCTGCCTAGGTGGTGGGTCGAATCTCTTCCTTCCGCTTCGCAAGGAAACAGCGTGTGAATCGGCTTGCTGTCCATGAGGTGGTGGGGGAGTAGAAGGGGCAAAATACACAGGATTCTGCAAAGGCTGCTGGTCTTGTGCGTAACCGAGTGGTGTAGGAGGCACCTGTAGTATGGAGTGTACCTATCCCTACGGTGCATGAAACCTAGGCGAGGTTCCCTAGTTCTGCACATATCGAAGATTCGGGACGGGTTGGGAGGGCAAGGCTCCTTAAGTCCTATGCTCCTGCAACAGCTAGTTCTGCGTGTTCTGTATGGTCTGAATCTGATCAGCCATTGCCTTCAGAATCTGCAAGCTTTCTTGTGTAGACTTCCTCATCGATTCTTGCAGCTCCTCTTTCAGCACCTCCAAAGGGTCAGCCTGGTTTGGAGGGTGACTAGCAACTTAGTGTAGCGGCTGGTATAAAGAAACTGGGTTGCTGCTGCTGAGACGGGAATGGCTACTACCTAGGGTACATGTTTTACGCATTTCTGTATTGCCTGGTCTGGTAGTGTGGACCTTGATGTCGTCTTTGTGAATTACCAAACCAGGAGAAGTTCGGATGCTGGCGCCAACCAGGGTTATACATCTCCGAGTATGGGTTATTACGCCCGTATCCTTGGATAGCGCTAACGTCCTCGTAGGCCGAAGATGTCTGAGACGTATATCCGTCAAGGAGATACGCATTATAATCTGTAGGTGGAACATAACCCTGGTCATAGAGTGCCAGATCTGGATTATTCACAGGATCCTGATATGTGGGATCTCGTAAATACGAAGAAGATGCATCCCGAGTGAGTAGATTAACTCAAGCAGGTGGGGCTCGGGATGCATAGGAGGATCTTGCAGTAGCAGAGCTCGAGTCGGATTGACCTTGACTGATCTGGTCAATCTTCTTCTCAATTAGGTTTATTCTATCGAGCTGCTTGATGATGATATCCATGTCAGCTCGAACGAATTCAGTGTGAGCCTCATGGACACCAACCCGTTGCTGACCAGGCCGCTGGAACTGGTTCATAGATGCGGCATTCATCGAGTTCTCCGCTAATGATTCGAACAGCTCATATGCGTTGTTCTCGTCTTTTGTAAGAAAATTCTCACCGCTAGATGCATCGGCCAAATACTGATGTGTGTCATCCATCCCATGGTAAAAAATCTGAGCAAGTACCATGATGCGGGCATTTTTGGAGAAGGTCGTGAAATCTGCCCCGTGCTTCGTGTAATTTCTCCCCAGCTCCCTGAGAAAAAGTCGTGATTGCGCACCGCATTGTGTTTGTTCGACCGATTGGGAAGAACATTTGCAAGAATTCACGTCGTAATTCCAGCCAGGTTCCAATTGGCTTCCCAATAGTCTTGAAGCAGTATGAAGCTTTTTCCCTCAGCGAGAATAGTAAAGGCTTCATCAAAACAATCCTGAGATCAACATTCCTGGGTCGGATCGTTTCAGCGAGTCGACTAAGGTCCTCAAGGTGCTGGAACGGATCTTCGCTTGAGTTCCCGAAGAAATGAGTGTTGATCAACCAATTACATTGGGCTTGAGCTCAAACACGTCTCCGCCGACGGGAATTTTGACAAGAGGTGCGACGATTTGTGGGGTTGGGTCGTAGAAATCTCATAGTTGTTCTACTCATGACGGGTGCTGCATCCTGTCAAGTGTCGTCAGAATGCGATCCATGCTCTGCTGATGCCGCTCCTCAGATTCGGTGACCTGGGCTTCCAAACGAGCCATCGGGTCCAGATTCTTGATGTCCTGACCCGGTCTAGGTCCAGGTCCAGGATTTGCCATGGTTGCTCTTGGAGTAGAAGAATGGGGGGAGAAGATGGTCCAGGCAAGGTGACTCGCCTCCTTGGGAGTGGCTCCCAAGGTCCAACCAAGCGAGGTCGAAGTGACCTCCTTCCGTGCATACACCGCCCAACCCCTGGGTTGTTGTAGCCACGCAGGACAAGGCTAAGGTCCTGTCAATCAAATGGTCCATATAGATCTGGTGACTAGATTTTTCATTAGAAGTTTGAATTCCTGAAGATAAGTTCACCATTCAACCGACTGAAGGTGATTCCCGCCTAACAAGCTAACCCAGCTAGTCTGGTTATGGGGGGACTAAGGGGAAGGTCCTTCCTTTGGCTTACACCTCCTGTTCCTTTGACCCCCGAGCTGCAGTCATTTGACACTACCCCGCAAACATAGTCACCAGGTTTGGCAAGATAGATTAAAAACACCCAGTAGTATGACAACGAACTCAGGTTGATTTCGTGTTTCAAAATTAGTTTTAACCAGTGGGGTTTGTGGTGAGTGGCCCACAAGTTGACCAAGCTCACCGGCTAACTAGACTTGATTAAGTCTAGGTTAGCCCAAAGTGTGGTCGCTAGTTGTAACCCTAAAGGTTCAACCTAAGTTGCATGCACTTCTAGGGTTTTTTTTTCTGTTCCAGCAGACCACAAAAGTAATGTTGGTTCTCTGATAATAATTGGAATCCAATTAAATTAAAATTTTGAGAGTAGATTCTTCTTTCAATTAGTTTTTCAGAGAATATTTTTTTGGAATTTTTACTATTTCAACCAAAATTTTAGAAAATTTTGAATATTAAGGGGTCAGATTTTGAATTTCGACGCTTGGTCAATTTTTTGCTTTGAAACAGTAACAAATGACCTTCATAAGTTTAGAAAAAATATGGAAAATAAAGCCAATGAGATCAGCTTTCAAACCCCATCAATTTTAGTCAAAACAGATTTGTTGATTGCTCGGAATCACTTTTTGAATTTGAAAAATTTTGAATCTGGGTCAATCTGACCCTTGTGCACTTCGTAAATTTTAAAAAATTATATACTTGGAATTTTTTCAAAATAACAGTGGAATTTGAAAGATAATTTGAAAATGAAGGTTTGGCCCGACTTTCAGAATTTTTTGCGTACTACTTTTTCGGTAATCGAATTTTTAAATCAAGCTTGAAATCTGACCAAAAATCAGGAGATGGTGGAAAAGCTTTTTAAAGAGGTTTAAATTTGAAATCTAAACATTCCACCAAAAATGCTTTTTTTTCTTTTCAAAACTTTTGCACATTTTTTTTTTCAATGGAATTTTTCAAAAGATTCAGAGAAAATATCTTCTTTTTTTTTTTCAAAGTAACCTACATTCGAGAGGAAACCTAATCTAGATTTTTTTTCAAAATTTTCTTTTTTTCTTTTTCTTCTTTTTCTTAAAAATAAGAAAAATCTCTTTCTTTTTTTTTTCACAAAGAATTTGTCAAAGGAAAGTGCTGAAAGTAAATCTACTCCTAGGGTTCAAAAAAAGAAACCAAATCCAAAGACAGATGATGTGCACCAGATTTTTTCTTTGCCACACTTGTTGTGTGCGCAGATCCCATTCTTTTCTATTTTTCCTGCACATCAAAAACAAAGCAGAGAGAGATTTGTTAGTGATAGTTTCAAGATAGAAATCATAGAAAATGTCATTGCCTCCCCGGTAATGGTGCCATTTGACAGGAACCGTTCTCGCGTTTGAAAGTCGTTGGAAATCATAGTATAGTCATGCAAAAACGTTCATCAAAAATTAAGTTTGTAAGGATTACGAGACTTCAGTCCCAGTCGTTCATCTCTGGGAGGCATTTGATTTACTTTTGAAATCGATCTTTTTGCCTCTCTACTTCATTTAAAATCACACGCCGGTTTATGATTATTACGTATTGAAGTACGACATGCTTAGTTGCAAGTATACCAGGAATTAAAAGCAGGCAGCATTAATCATTCAAAAGATATTACAATAAGCTCATGGTGATTCTCAACACATAGACATATATATAAAAATATATCTTCTATTCATTTAAGAGAGTGTTTGCAACAAAAAAGGTAGAAGAAAGCTTGTACATGAACGCCTAGTAATGTAAATTTAGCTACTAGATAACGATCTCATACAAGAATCTACGGGGGGATTTTGCATGCTTCATTGGGGGAGTAGTGAAGACTATGCTACTAAGCAGTAATAAATACAGTAAAAATCTTGAAGAGCATGAATTAAATCTAGCAGAATAGAGGGCATTCAGGGGTGTTCCCCGATGGCCTTGGAGTGGTCGGGAGGAGAATGAGGGGCGGCCAATGTAGCTTAGGTCAACCCTTGGAGAGATAGTGTTGACCCAGCATCCCAGGATGATGTCCTCAATGATGGTGGTGAGCTTGTGGAGGTGGAGTAGCTAACCTAAGTGAAGGTTGGCATGTATGGAGCAAATGAGGTGAGTGGTGCCAATGAATCCAAGGGATGTTAATGGGTATGTTTGGGCGTCCATGGGGTCTTTTTATAGAACCAATGGCTTCTCTCTAGAGAGGTGTGGAACTCTCTAGAGAGATTCCAAGAGTGGCCGGCCACATGGGGTTGGAGGTGGTCTTTGAGATCCAAAAATTGTGGATCTCAATTTGAATGCCTCTTGGTTACTAAATTTGGCAACCAAGAGGTGGCGCCATCTCAAGAGAACTCTAGAGAATTCTAGAGAAGTGTGTGCGTGAATGGGTGTGTGTGTGTGTGTGTGTGTGGTCATGCTTTATGTGGCTAGGTGGCTTAGGATAGGTCCTAAGGGGTTTGTGTAGGTGTAGGTCTTGATTTTAGGGTTACAAACCCTACTTGCTAAGGTGAAAATGCAACTAAACTTATCCTGAGTTTAATTGAATGAGTGTGAGCCAAATTGAGGGTGACATAACTCAATCAGGTTTGGTTTTGGTCAATTGGACTGTCACTAAGTCGAATTGAACTTGTGTGGGTTGAGAACTAAGCTCAATTGGACTCAATGAGTCCAATTGACTTAGGTGAAGGTAATTGACTTTGATCTAAGTCAATTGGGTTTGGTGAGGACCTAATTAGGTCCTTAGGCAAGTCTAGAGGTGATGTACTAGGGTTAGGACACCTTAGTTTATGTTCCTATGGGGTCGGGATTAGGTCTAGGGAGCTAGAGATCCAAGATCAAGACTTGAATCTCAAAACAGGGACTGGAGACCAGCATCAGACGTCCAATAATAGGATCAGATGACTTATACTCAAAAATCAGAAGTCCAGACTTCAACTCTGACATCCAATTTGAGTCAGGGGGAAATCAAGTTTCTGTTTTGGGTACTCTACAAAAATTGGGCATATGACAAAGTGTCTGGACGTCCAATAACACTGTAGAAGTGGGTTTAAGGTGTGTAGGAGATGGCTAAGGGTCCTGGACGTCCTATAACTTATCCGAACATCCAGATAAGGGATGGAACTAGAGTTTTAAGGCTTCCTAGGGTGTTGTGACCTAATCTAAGGGTTGCTAAGGCTTGGGGAAGTCTCTAGGCTATCCTAAGGCTAGGATGGACCTAAGCTCTTCACATTTTACTACTCTATTCCTACTTAATAAAATAGAAAACTTTAAGCCCCTTACATTGTTGTTCCTATATCTAAACTAAGCCTTCTGCTCCTGCTCTGCTGCAACTCCCGTTATTCCTGATCCAGCTTCAGATCCTGCTCCAGATCAGCTTATTCCTTGCAGTCGACATAATGCACTTAATCGGCACATTATAACATTATTTTATGCATAGCTAAAAGAAGGTAGTAAAGATGCAGATAATGCATATGCACGCATGAAAAACCCTAACTTATGCTAAATTCTAGCTTAATCTAGGTCAATTATGACCTATGATTACTGCGCAATCATGCCTGAAACCTAGGAGGGGCACCTTGGTTCTAAACATAACGAGGGTTGGGGATAGGTTGGAAGGGCAAGGCTCCCTACGTCCTATGCTCCTGCAATAGCTGGTTTTACGTGCTTTGTATAGTCTGTATTTGGTCTGCCATCGCCTTCATTATCCATAAGCTATCCTGTGTAGATTTCCTCATCTATTCTTGCAGCTCCTCTTTCAGTGCCTCCAAAGGGTCAGCCCACTTTGGAGGGTGACTGGCAGCTTAGTGCAGTGGCTGGTGTAAAGAATGGGGTTACTACTACTGAGACGGGAATGGCTGCTACCTAAGGTATGTGTTTTGTGCATTCCCATATTGCCTGGTCTGGTAATGTGGATCTTGATGTGGTCTATGTGGATTACCAGACCAAGAGAAGTTCGGATGTTGTCACCAACCAGGGTTATACGTCTTCGAATACGGGTTATTGTGCCTGTATCCTTGGATAGCACTAACATCCTCGTAGGCTTAAGATGTCTGAGATGTATATCCATCAAGGGGATACGTATTATAATTTGCGGGTGGTGCATAACCCTAGTCGTATGGTGGCAAATCTGGATTGTTTACGGGATCCTGATTTGCAGGATCTCGTGAATAAGGAGAAGATGCATCCCGAGTGAGTAGATTAACTCGAGCAGGAGGGGCTCGGGGTAGATAGGAGGTTTTTCGAACAGTAGAGTTCAAGTCAGACTGACCCTGACTAATTTGGTCAATCTTTTTCTCAATCATGTTTATTCTATCCATCTGCTTGACGTGATATCCATGTCGGCTTGAATAGACTCGGTGTGTGCCTCATGGACACCAACCTGCTGCTAAACAGCTTGCTGGAACTGGTTCATGGACGCGGCATTCATCGAATTCTCTGCCAAAGATTCGAACAACTCAAACGCATAGTTCTCATCTTTCGCAAGGAAATTCCCACCACTAGATGTGTTGGCCAGATATTGATGTGTTTCATAGAACCCAAGGTAAAAGATTTGAGCTAGGTGCCATCTGGGTATACCATGGTGCGATTATTTCCAGAGAAGGTTGTGAAATCGGTCACAGGCTTAATGCAACTTCTCCCCAGCTCTTTGGGAGAAAGTCGTGATTGCACGCCTCATCGCATTCGTTTGACCGATTGGGAAGAACTTTTGTAGGAATTCAGATCGTAATTCTGGCTAGGTTCCAATTGGCTTCCCAATGGTCCTGAACCAGTATGAAGCTTTGCCCCTCAGAGAAAATAGGAAAAGGTTCATCAGAACAATCCCAAGATCAATATTTCTGGGTCGAATCATTTCTGTTAGTCGACTCAGGTCCTCTAAGTGCTGGAATGGATCTTCGCTTGAGTTTCCGTAAAAGTGGGTGCTGATCAAATCAATCACATTGAGCTTGAGCTCAAACACATCTCCGCCTGCAGGAATCATGACTCAGGGTGCAACAATTGGTGCAGCTGGATCATAGAAATCCCGCAGTTGTTCTCGCGGTGGATGCTGCATTCTGTCAAGCACTGTCAAAATATGGTCCATGCTCTGCCGATGCTACTCCTCAGACTCAACCACCCAGGCTTCCAAATAAGCCATCAGGTCCAGATTATCAATGTCCTGACTCGGTCTAGGTCCAGGTCCAGGATTAGCCATTGTGGTTATGGGGGTAGAAGAAGTAGGGGGACAAGATGGTCTTGGTGAGGTGACTTGCCTCCTTGGGAGTGGCTCCTAAGTTCCAACCAGTTGAGGTCTAAGCAACCTTCATCTTTGCATACACCACCCAACCCGTGGGTTGGTGTAGCCAAGCAAGACAAGGCTAAGGCCCTATCAATCAGATGGTCCTTATGATCTTGTGACCAGATTTTCATTTTAAGTTCTAATTCCTAAAGAAAAATTCGTCATACAACCGACTGATAGTGATTCCCACCTCTCGGCTAACCTAGCTAAGAGGTTGAAAGCACCGTGTAGTACGACAATGAATTCAAGTTGATTTCGTGTTTTAGAATTGATTTTAGCCCTTTTTCTTCAGTTGGGTTTTTGGTGAGTGGCCCACATGGTGTAACCTATGGTTCATGCAATTCTAGGATTTTTTTTATTCTTTTGCTTTTTTTTCTTCTTCAGCAGACCACAAAACTAAAGATAGTTCTTTCACAAAAATTGGAATCAAATTAATTTGTAATTTGGTGAGTAGATTCCATTTTTAGTTATCTTTCTGGATAATTTTTTTTTAACTTTTACTATTTCAACCAAATTTCTAGAGATTTTCGAATGTTAGGGGGTCAAATATGGAATTTTGAGCCTTGGTCGACTTTTTGCTTTGGAACAGTATCAAATGACTTTAAAAAATTCAGGAAAATATGCAAAATAAAGCCAATGAGATCAGCTTTCAAACACCACCATTTTTAGTCAAAATAGATTTGCAGATTGCTCGGAATTGCTTAATGAATTTTCAAAAATCTCAAATCTGGGTTAGTCCGACCCTCTTGCACTTCGCAAATTTTTAAAAGTTTTATACTTGGAATTTTTTCAAAAGAATGGTGCCATTTGAAAAATGGTTTGAAGATGAAAATCTAGCCCAAATTTTAGATTTTTTTGTTTACTAGTTTTTTGGAAATCAAATTTTTAAGACAGATTTTGAAGTCTGGCCGAAAATTAGAGAATGGTGGAGAAGCTTTTGAAAGGTGGTTGAGTTTGAAATTCAAACTTTCAACCAAAAATATATTTTTTTCAAAAACTTTTGAAAATTTTTCTTTTTTTCAAAAAGGATCCTTTTTTTTTGAAAGGATTTTCAAATAAATTTCTTTTTTTGCTTTCTAAACTATCCTAGGATTCAAAAAGAAACCTAATCTAACTACCTAGCTCTTTCTTTTTCTTTATTTTTTTTTTCTTATCCACAAAAATGAATAAGCTTTCTTTTTTTTTCAAATGAAATTGCTAGAAGCAAATCTAACCTGGGGTTCACAAAAGAAAACCTAGCCTAAAGAAAGTGTGATGTGCACCTGAAATATTTCCACTCTCGTTGTGTGCGCAGATCCCATTTTTCCTATGTTGTCCTACATATCCAAAAACAAAGTAGAGGAAGATTTATCAGTGATAGTTCAAAAGATCAAAATCAAAAAAATGACATTGCCTTCCCAGCAAGAGCACCATTTGTTGTGTCTCGTAAAGTACGTTTTCATAGGAAAATGCATCGTAGTATAGAGCGCAATATGATCAAACAAAAATATTTATAAAAAGACAACGAAACTTTGAGTCCCGGTCGTTCGTCTCTGGGAGGCGTTTATGCAAAATTGAAATCGATCTTTTATCGCTCTACTTGTTTAGAATCGTACGCCTGTTCCCAATCTTTGGATTAAAGTTTCACCACTTCTATTACGAATTCTGATTATTTGCACGTGTGTTAGATAGATAAAAAAGGTGAAAGTATGGGTTTCGGTGCACACAATTCTAGTTATGTGGTGGCTATTTACGGAAAATGCATTTGTAGTTAAATCTTCAATATTTTATGAAACCAACATGCTGTTGCAATATATATAAAAATAAAGAGTAGGCAACTTGAATCACACGAAAGAGATTTCAATTAATAAGCTCATGGTGATTTTCAACACAGAGATATGTATATAAAAGATATATCTTTCATTCATTCATTCGGGAGGGTGTTAGCAACATGGAATGTATAGGAAAGCTTATAAAGGAAAGCTTGAAAATATAAATCTAGCTAACAGAAAATGATCGCATACAGGAATCTATGGGGGGATTTTGCATGCATCATTGGGGGAGAATAAGAGCTACACTATGAGGCAGTAAATGAAAGCATATAAATATGAAGAACTAGCTACTAATCTAGCAGAAACTAAGGGCATTCGGAGGTGGGCTCCGAAGGCCTTTGAATGGTTGAGAGGAGAAGGAGGGGTACCCAATGGTGCTTAGGATGGCCCTTGGAGAGAGGCTGGGGAGATGATCCAGCATCCTGGCATGGAGATGGTGGCAGCCATGGTGCACAACTCATGAAGGTGGAGTGGAGGTGGAATGAAGCTAAGCTAGATGGAAGTGAATGAAGAAAAGAGATGGATGGGTCCAAATGGCCACCCCTTACGTCTTTTTATTGACTTAAGGGAAGCACTCTAGATAAGTGTGGAACTCTCTAGAGAGAGCCTCAAGAGTGGCAAGCCATGGTGAGAGAGAGGTAGTTCTGAGATCCATAAAAAGTGGATCTCAATTTGAATGGCTCTTGATTGCTAAATTTGGCAACCAAGAGTGGTGCCACCTTTGGAAGAGAGTTCTAGAGAACTCTAAATGAGTGTGTGTGCGTGAATGGGTGTTTGTGTGTGAGTGTGTGGCCGTGCCCTATGTGACTAAATGGTTTAGGTTAGGTCCTAAAGTGTTTAGGTTGGTGTAGGCCTTAAATTAGGGCTGCAAACCCTAATTGCTATGGAGGAATTGCAATTAAATTTAACACAAGCTTAATTGAATGAGTGTGAACCTAATTGAGAGTGAAAAACTCAATTAGGTTGGGCATAGGTCAATTGGACTCTCACTAAGTCCAATTGGACTTGTGTGGGTTGAGATTTGAGCTCAATTGGATACTATGAGTCCAATTGACTAGGAAATGGTAATTGACTATGATCTAAGTCAATTGGAATTAGTTAGGACCTAATTAGGTCCTTAGGGAGGTCTAGAGGTGATGTACTAGGGTTCGGGTACCTTAATTTAGATTCTTATGGGATTGGAATTGGGTTTAGGGAGCTAGAGATCCAAGATCAAGGCTTGAATCTCAAAACAGGAGCTGGAGAGTAGTTCTAGATGTCCAAAAATAGAATCAGACGTATTATACTCAAAAATCAAAAGTCCAGACTTATTGTCTTGACGTCCAATCATAGTCAGGAAGGATTCAAGTTTCTATCTTGGGTATTCTGCAAAAATTGAACGTCTGACCAAGTGTCGGGACGTCCAGTAACACAGCGAAAGTGGGTTTAAGGTGTGTGGGAGTTGGCTAAGGGTTCTGGACATCCTATAATTCATCTGGACGTCCAGATAGAGGTTGGAATTATGGTTATAAGGTTTCCTAGGGTGGGGTGACCTAATCTATGGGTGGCTAAGGCTTGGGGATGTCTCTAGGCGATCCTAGGACTAGGATGGACCTAAGTTATTTACATTTTACTACTTTATTTCTACTTAATAGAGTAGCATACCTTAATTCCCTTATATCGTTATCTACTATATCTAATCTGGGTCTTCTGCTCCAGCTTTACTGCAACACCCATATTCTTCTATTCTCCTGATCTAGCTTCGGATCTAGCTTTGGATCCAGCTTTAGATCCAGCTTATTATCTGTAATTACATAATGCACCTAATCATCACATTATGGCATTATTTTATGATAACTAAAAGAAAGTGGTAAAGATGTAGATAATGCTTATGTATGCATGAATTACCCTAACTTATGCTATGTCCTAGCCTAATTTAGGTCAATTAAGACCTATAATTGCTGCACATCAAGCATGCATCATTCAGCATTTAGAGTAGTGTATATTTTAGGTAATTGCGTCCTTTTTGTGGTTATGAGAGCAGATCTTTTTGTAGCCACGGATTGACGATCCAACCGTACGGATCTGATTAGGACAATGATCAGAGTCCAACGCCTTTGAAATTGCCTTGATCGAAGTCCTATAGTGATAAACGTCAATTTATCATCATTCTTATACATTGAAACAAACATAGCTCTTAGGATTTTGCTCTACAAATGGGATTTTGGGCTGCATTTAGGCATTAATTAGGTTTGGCATGCATTGCACTTTTTGTTGTCCTTCTAATGCATTTTTGTGAGTGTTAAGGGTATACAGATTGTTAGATCCCTAGAACCCTAACACTCAGGAAGGCAACAGGTGAAGGAGAAGCTCTCACCGGCTGGAACTTAGCTTGATCTAGCTCACCATGGCAGGAATTCAGCTCACCTGAACTAGGGTTGGCTCATTCTAGCTCCATTCAACTCATCTCAGCTGAATGGCAGCTCAAGAGAGCTCATCTTAGCTCACACTAGTTTAGATCAGCTCAAATCCAACTCAACTTAGCTGAGTCTAGCTCATCTCATCTCCCATTAGTCCACAGGGAGCTCTGGCTAGCTCAGCTGAGTTGACTGGAGTTCACCTCAGCTCAGGATCGGCTACATCCAGCACTACTTAACTCTAGCCAACTGAAGATGACTTCATTTCAGCTCCTGGGGACTCAGCGTAGTTCAACATAGTTGAGCTAAGCTACCTTAGCTTCCTCAACCAGCTTGATCCTTCTCGAAAGCACCAGACCCAGCTCACCTTAGCTCATTATGGTAGAAGCCAGCTTACTTTGGCTTGGCTTAGTAGCTAGCAATGAACTAGCAAGCTAAGCCAGCTAGGGTAGCTCCATGCCATCCCCTTCAGCAACTGCCAGCTCCATTTCAGCACCAGACTCCTATCCAGCTCCTCTTCACAAACCCTAGCTCCCATTACCTCCTCCTCTACTCCATTACTAGCTTAGCTTAGCTAGGTTCCAGCTCCCTTTGCATTTACCACCCTAAAACTCTACCTAACTAGCTCCACCAACTAAGCCCTCCTAAGCTCACCAAAGCTAGCTCCATCCACTCCATGTTGGCACCACCACCATCATCACCTTTCACCCCTCAACCACCACCAAAGGGTGCCAGGAAGTTGGCACCAAAACCACCCTAACTACCCCCCTTTTTGGCACCAACTTTTCCCTCCAAAAATGCCTTAATCTCCACCCTACACCTAAGCCTAAAGCCCATCTCCACCTTCCATTTTCCCTCCAAAATTGTCCCCCTTCTAGAACACCATTTTGGTGCCAAAATGGAGGCACCCCCTCCACCATGGACGTCCACCAAGGGGTGGATTCAATCTATAACTACCCCCCTTGCACCCTTTAAGGTGGCACCAAGTGATCTCCACCTTGGGATTCCTAACCACCATCGCAAACTCCATCCTAGCCTCCCATTACCTCCACACCAACTACCCCTTCTCCACCACTATATATACCCACCTAATTACCCACATTTTTCCGTCCTCCCATTAGATAATTCCAACCTTACTTCCACCTAAACCTATGACCAAGAAGAAGGAGTAGAGAAGAAGATTAAGGGGGCACATCACCCGCCCCCTTGGTGCCTTCTTCTCCCCATTCCTTCCCTTTGTGCCACACCAAAAAGGAGGAGGATATTCACCACCAGGAGGATGGCTAGGCAAGGAGAAGAAAGAGTGGTGCACATCCACCCTTGAAAGAGATCATTGAAGGTGGTAGCTTCCACCTTGGAGGACACCATCCTGGAGGAGCATAGCAAGGAAGGAGAAGAAGGAGCCCTTTTCAAGCCTAGGAGCCACTAAGCTTGGAGCAAGGAGCTTCACCTCTTCACCATCTTCATCATCAGGACCTTTAGTTCTTATTTTATTTTTATACCTTGATAGTTGTAGGACAAGCTTTCCTCTATTAGGGTTTTATGTAAAACATTTCGGTCCTAATTTTAAGGTTGCCTTAAATTTTTGGTTCACTTTTTATTGCCTTACTTGCATTATCTCTAGTGCAATTTCACTCCCTTTTTCTAATTAACCTAGGCCTCCATGAGCCTAGGTTGAGCTTAGAAAGAGGTTATCTTTTGTCACTTAGATTTTAGCATTTTAAGTGTAGTTCTCTTTTCGCCAACAACTCGTGTTTCCCTTTATTTCAAAACCCTAAAAAATATATATATTTTAAAAGACCAAAAAGAAAGTTGAGATCGATTTTCCAAGAAAGGGATTTGATTTGAAAACACTTTGGCCTCCTTGGACGACCCTAGATACCCCACTATCTTGGTTATAAATTTAAGAGTTGATCGATTTTATGCGTTACAATGACGTATTTTTAAAAACCATGTAATTTTCTGTATCACATAGCACCATATGCAGTCCGAGGAAGATCAACAGCCAAGGGACTAGGTGACGTAATTCAAAGCTTCAAATGACAAATCTGACTGCGCAGATGCATTTGGGTCTATGATCACAGCCCAACGACGTGAAAATCAACGCAATCCAACCTCCGTAGTAGCCCGTACAACGAAAATAAGATGGATGGTCTAGATCGCATCACGTGGCACAACCCAGGCTACCCATGCTCACGGACGTGCCACCGTACACCCACAGCAGCACGAGAGAACTTGCGCACGTGGAGGCACGCACGCGCAGCAGCCCAGAGGGCACGAATGGGTGCACACGGAGGCAGCAACAACAGCGCATGCGTAGAGGCCTGTGTCGTGCGTGCCAGCATAGCAGTGGCTGGGCACGTGGGCTGTCTTCAGTGACGTTTGTGTTGGATTTTCAGCGATGTTTATGACTGTCACTAAATGTCCTGTATATGAATTTGATTCTTTCCACCACTATAAAAGGACCCCTACCCCTGCCATTTTCTTCATCTCTTCCTCTATTCCTCTCACCACCTCTAAGGCTTTAGAGAGAGCTTGTCCCAAGCCTAGGATGCTCCTTTAGAGTCGAAAACCAAATATGTTTCCCTTCCCTCATCCCCGTTCGTGGAGCATCCCATGGCCGTCTTCTTACCTACATCGGGAAGTAGATCCTTGCTGCGTCCCGTCCTCCTTCCTCCATGGCCGTTCTCCTTCATCTCGCTCCACTCCATCTTCATCCGGGCACCGTCAGAACGAGTCATCCTCCAAGCAACTATCAAGCTGGGTTCTTCTCATCTCCATCTATCTTTACTTCTTTCTACTGTAGGTTTTCCTGCTTTCATAGTTGTAGAAACACTTGTTTCGAAATATATGTGATTGTTTCTCTCTCCTTTTACATTTTGCAAGTAGATTAACTAGATAAAATTTTGTTGACCTGATCTCTTGCCCTATTAAAAGTACAAAAAAAATTATAAAGACAAAAATGACAAAAAAAAATGAAATGCATAGTTTCCAAAACCAAATGTTTACCTCCTCGTGTTCGACCTGGGACTCACTTTTCGAGTTTCAGTTATAAATTTTATCTGATCGATGAATTTTCTCAAGAATCAAACTACGATGATGGATTTTCGAAAATACAACCTTTTCGCGACGAGATCTGCTGCATCACCTACCATAGCATGCTGGGGTTGGATTTCCTTCCCCATGACATGCATCGTCTCATGGAATGTGAAGGGTCTTCGGGATGGCAAGCGAAGGTCCTTACTATGAAGGGACATGATAGAATGGTAGGTGTAATGTGAGATCATTCAGAGACCCACATCTCCAGCCTGAAGCCTTAAGATTGGTGCCCTTTGGGTTGGGTGCCAGATGAAGACATTGTGTGTATGCCTTCGTAGGGGAGGGCAGGGGGTTTCACCATCTAGTGGAAGACAGCCCACTTCCAGCTAGAGTACTCCATGTAGGGGGAGTTTGCACTTACTACAGAGTTCATGACAGTGGAGGTCGAGGACACTTTGTACATCTCCTGTGCTTATGGGTCGTGCACTTTAGGAGATAGACAAGGCTTGTGGGAGAAGCTCGAGTCGGTGATAGAGTTTGTGCAAGGAGGTGCTTGGCTAGGTGGTGACTTTACTACAAGCTTGAGTCACAATGATCGTCCGAGTGGTTAGGGAGACATGCCCACTTTGGGCTTCCAAGAGGTTGTCACCGACTTGGTTCTTGATGATTTACCTACTTCAAGGTATCAATACACGTAATGGAACGAGAGCGATGCCATGTCGAGGTAGGACTGCTTCCTCTACAATGTGTACCTAGTAAAGAGGCATCAGTTGGTGGGGCTTATCGTCATGCCCCAACCTTATTTCTGACCACACCCCCATCCTTTAGGATAGTAGGGAGCAGGTCAAAGTGGGCAGTTACTTTGTGTTCCAATGCTCCTGGCATCTGCAGGAGGGTTTCGAAGATAGAGTGGCTCAGCTCTAGGCCTCCTTTCTGAGGAAAGACACAGCCACCAGGACCTTGGCCACTAGATTACGCCTGCTTCATCACCACCTTTGTGAGTACCGATGGAGATTACAGGAGGATAGGAAATGCTGTCAGGTGGAGGCCTTGGAGACTCTTGCTGCTTTGAACGTGGCAAAGGACTTGACGCCTCTTTCTTTGGAGGAGCACAAGGACTATCAGTAATGTCGATCCACTATTCACCAGGAGGACCATAAGCATGAAGTGGACAGGAGGGAGAAGTCTTACCAACTTTGGCTGAAGGAGGGAGATGCCAACATGATATTTTTCTATGCTATTGCTAGTTCCATGGGTCAGGCCAATCACATCTTAGCTCTCCGGGTGGAGGATAGGGTAGTGGATTCGCCTGAGGAGGTCTATACTACAATAGTTGACTACTTTATCCATGCCATACGTGTTGCCCCACGTAGATCCTAGTGGTTGGCTTCTTCAAACATGCTCCATTTTAATGAACCATTTTTATAGTGAGACTTTATAAGAATATAACAATGAATGTAAGAGAAAAGGTCTCGCACAAGCTGGCTTCAGTAGCCTTTTGCATCTTGTCTATGCAAAATCTCGTCCTTCATGCTTGACTGAGGATAATTTTTGCTTCTTACTAAGGTACCAGTTTTCATCCATTCATACTTCATCTTAATTTACGACCCTATCCTACAGTCACATCTTGATATACAAGGGTTAATGCTATAGGGGTTATCTTAACACCAAAATTGGATATGCAGAATAATGTTACAACATATGCAGTTGCATCAAGTGCCTTGTCCCATCTAAAGGATGATCATAGTAGCAACGAGTCAATTAGTGTTCCCGTGCCCTAGTGCATGGGAACACATCATTGTAAGGAGGCTTGTTGTCCCTTGTGGTTCTATGGCAATTTTCTACCATAAGCAATCTCTTATATTTTCTCCAACATGCTTTTCCATTCTGATGTTACCTGGGAAGACCCCTACGCCTTTGATTGAGATTATGTAGTGGTTGGTTAGTCCTTTTGATGTAAAGGCTTTTTTGACACTTAACCTTTTGTTCCTTTATAGTTGAATTCGTGCATCCAACTCTACTCAAGGTTTCTCAATCAAGTTAGTACTCAAGGGCATCTATGAGGATTTTGCCCTGCAGTTGGATCTTTCAACCAGCTCCACCCTTTTGTTTCTACTTAGGTTGTTTGCAGGCTGACTCACTCAAGAGACTCATCCTTTGCCAAATCCTGGCTAGAATTTTCCTTAAGTGTATTCTACAAAGGATGCAAGAAAATCTAGACTCAATGATGAGAGACTCATCATGATCTCTAATTACCCCTAATTAACAAGTCTTCCTAGTTAATTAGCTAAGGTTATGAATATATAAGGGATAATTATAGAATAAGGGATATTTAGTAAAGGACCCTAAAATAAGTCAAAAATGACATTTTATCATTCAATTAACATTATTAATAATTTAGTTAATAATTTGACTCAAAGTTCTATTAATCATTTCCGTAATTAATAAGTTAAGTAACTTAAATATAATGTATACGTAAGTATATAATAACATAAGTAATCTTACTTAACCTAATAAATTAACCTAAAAATGTCAAAAATATAAATTCAAGGTGAAAACGTAATATTTACCTTATTTACTTACATATATAAAAAGTTGAAAAAGATCTAAGTTTAAATAAACCTTCAAAACCTAAATTTACATTTTGGTCCTTTAAATTCATTACAAGCGGGTCCTTAATTCTCTCAGATGTCCTTAAGTTTTATTACATTTTAGTCCCTTTCCTTCTTCTTCTTGTTGTTCTTCTTCAGCCTAATGAACAGCTGGTGACGAAGAGTCACGCCACCGCAAGATCATCGCCCTACCAACATCAACCTTCTTTGTCCAAGCTCTTGTAGCTTGCGCTCACCATCTCCCCTTCATCCATTGGTCTAGATTAACCGGAAATCCTAATTTCCAGTGGGAGATGACCTCACCATCGCCAGAGACGACGTCAGAGGTTAAGCTCCTCAAGCTCCTTCTTTAGCCAGACGTCGCCACTTTCTTCGCCACCAACTACTCTAAATACCCCCTTACCCCTCTGATTTAACTCAAGTTGTCTCCCTTCCCACTTCTAACACTGTAGCCGACTTCGATAGGCTATCCGTCCAAAACTCTGACAACTTTCCATCTCACTTTCTGACTTCCTCCATCCATTCTAATCAGCAGAGGAGATCCGCCGTGGTCTGTTGCGTCTCTGACACCGGCGTTGAGCCAAGGAATCCTCTGCTTCACCTTAAATCCACCCACCAAAGATCTTCCTGAAACCCTCTGATTTCGTCATCCACTATGAACCTTTGGCGGAACCCTATTGACCCCTTCGTGCAGGTAACAGTAGATTATGAGTAGGAGTAGGAGTAGGTTAGCTTAGTTAGATAGATAGTTAGTTAGATTAGAGTAATTTTAGAATTTTAGCGTTATCTTCTTCGGCTCCGGCGAACTCCTTGAGCTCACCAGAGACATAATTTCATCTTTTGGAATCGCTGTCCACCTTTCTTTACCTTCCACGACCATTTCTAATCCACTTAATCACTTAATTGATCATCTAATCACCTAAATCAATTTCACCTCCACCAACTATTGTCACTGTCCATGGCGACAGTAGTGGGCTTAGATTCACCTTCACTGGGTTCATCATCATCTATTCATCACTTAAGAACCCTAATCGGCACTATAATATGTATAATTACCACATATAAATTAAACGTCCAATTTTAATTAAGTTCCTGAGCTCGCTGTCAATGGCCGCTCAGGAGCAATTCAAATCCTTAATTATATATATATTATGATGATAGCTACTTGTTGACTTGTTTTGACCACTCAATTGAGTGGTAAAATAGGTCCTAAGCTTAATCCACACAGATCTTTTAAGAAATGAATTTTACTATTAAATCTTAATTCTAATGAAAAAATGAAGAACTAATTGAGTTCTTGAGGTTCCTTGCAACCTCAAGAACCTTTTTAGATTAAAAATGGCACAATTTCACAACTTGTACACACTTTGTACATTTTCTGGACTCACCGGAGCTCCGACGATCTTCGGCAAGTAAAAGTTGACCTTCAGCCTGTGAAATTTAGTGAGAAGCTCCAGAATGATGTAACATGGATCACTGATTAATTTTCAGATGATTAATTGAGGTTTTAGCCATTGGAGCTATAGATTGAGGTTGATCTTCTCCAACTCCGGTGAAGTTGGAGAAGTCTGACAAAAGAGATCTAAGAAGCATTTAAGGAACCTAAAAGCTTCAGTGCAGTGCAATGAAGCTATTCATGTTTTCAAATCGCTGTAACAACTCTTAGATTCCTCTAATGAACATACAAATTTTGAAGCTCAGGCGGCGACCCTACAACCATAGAAATATTAGTTAGAACACCTATTTGAGAATCTGAATGAGTTCCTGAGGTTGAAAAGATCTTATTTGGGGCTTTAATTTCTTGGGAGAAGGCTTTGAACAGAAAGTCAAATTTTTGTGCCTTCATAGTCAAACTGAGACTTATTATGGAGTTCTGAGCTTGAGTTGAGGAATTGTGGAGTTTAAGTTGTCTCTGGCATCTTGTTGGATGGTTTTAGAGTGATTAAACAGAGTTCAGGTGAATAATTTAGTGAGAATTCTAATCCTGTCAATTTGGATCATTTTTGAACCCAAACTGACGACAGTAGCATTCTGATGAAATTTGAGATGAAATCCTACCCAGATCAATCTATTTCAACCCTTAGAATATGTTTTAATCAGTTAGTAATGTTCTTAAGAGTCTATTTACCTATTTCAAATTTGAAATTTTGGTCTTTGAAGCTTTCGGAGAAGCTTGAGGCTTCTCTACTATTCCTGAAGGTCTTGAGAGCTTAGAAACTACTCTAGCAGCTGCGGAATCATTTGTTTTAACTATTCAGACCTTTAGTTGATAGAGAAAAGTCCATCTGAGGACTTTGTGACATTAATTTCACTTTCCAGGCTTTTTAACCCATAGGAACCCCTTGATTTCACTCTTCAAATTGAAGAGGAAAACATCCTCTTATCCTTAAATTGACCCTACAATCCTATGGAGTAACCTTAGAGCTTTCCAACAAGCCTTGAAATCATTTGATTTGGAGCTCTGAGCTAGGAGAAATCATCAGTTGAAGTTGGGTCTGGAAGGGGGGAACATAGTCCCACATCGGTTATCTCTAAGCAGACACCTTGAAATAAAAGCAATTTGTTGCATGGGCTCCCCAGTCGTCAGGCGCTGGGTGCGATCTGAGCATCTGACCTATTGAGCATGTGTGTGTGTGCAGGCATGTGTGCCTGCAGGTGTGCGCCTAAGTGGGCATGAGCGAGTTTGCCCTAGGAGGCCGAGGCGTGGGAGGCTAGTTGAGCCGGATTGGCTCGAAAGTATGAACCGAAAAATAAATCGAAATCAAACCTAACTGAAATTAGGCAAGGACCGACTAGGGTCTGGTCCCACCCTGGTCTCAGGATGCTGTGTATCCTCGAAAGGACCTTGTCGTAAATAAAATAATTTTTTGTTAAAAAGAAAATAAACCCGGTTCAGCTGAGGGATCAGAGGAAAAGAAGAGCCGATGGTTAAATGTTAAGTGAAGAGCTGAAGGCTAAGGAAAGAAAGGAGAACAGGTACTAAGGGAAGAGAAGAAGAAGGTAGGAGCAGAAGAAGAAAAGAAAGAATAGAGCTTGAGAGAGAGTTAAAAGAGTAAAAGATAAAAGAAGAGAAAGAAGAATTAAGTAAAGATAAGAAGAGAGAGGCTCAAGAAATGAACATTTCTTTAATTTCTTTGAATTTGTCTTAATTGTAATAAGGCATGTTTTAATAAAAGAACTCTTATAGCCTTAATTTCTTTGAAATAAAATTGGAAAACTGACATGTTTACTTGTTAATAAAGTAGATCATTTTGAGTAAGTATGTTCGCTTTTGGGATTTTGCATATCACTTCATTTTAATTAATATTTTGGCAAAATTCATGTTCTTAAAATGAACTTAAATATACCTCCTAAACGTAAATGGAAAAATAATGATAATTGGTAAATTTAGAATGAATTATACCTCCCAACGAATGACCAGGACTCAACCAGTAAAAGTTTCTAAAATGTTAGGTTAATTCAACCTTATACTACACAACTGACACAATTTCGAGTTAACCTATGTGACTTTTTCTACTCTTAGTTCAGTAAAATTAACTTAATTACTGAGTTGAGTGAAAGTTACGCATCATTTTAATGGTGTCGTTGCAGAGGAGGTAATATTTTGTTTCATTTCACTCATCAAAATATTCCTTGGCTTCGCTTCGTCTAATCAACATTTTAATGGAGCCGTTGCCGAGGACGTAATCCCTTAATTCACTAAAGCTAGTTGGATTAATTGTCTAATTAGGAGGTATTTTGTAAATATATTTTTGTTTTTAATAACTTTTGTTCTAATTAGTTGTATTTTGTTTTGTTTTTGTTTTATTTTTATTTTTATTTTCTATCTTCTTTTTAGGTTTATCTCTGCGGGTAATCTAAGGAGAAGGTGGGATTTTGTTGCTATTTTTGTTTCTTATTAGTATTTTTATACTTTTGTATTGTTGCATTTAAAAAAAATTAAAAAATACAAAAACACATCTTTATCTGACTAGCAGCAGCATATTATAGGCATACACTCTTAGGAGTGTATTTCCTGCTAGTAATTAGTGCGAATCTGACTCAGGAATTTTTAAACTGTTTTTCTTGCATAAGCGGGAAAACACGATAAAACCCGCGTAGATCCCTTTCCTTGGAGATTTAAAAAGATCGCATATTTTAGTTTGAAAAGATCTAAAAAGTGGCCATTGTATTTTACTTGATATATTTTTGAAAAAAATTAACTAAAAAGAGGAAGAAAAAATTGTGACTTAAATCTTATTGCAGAATGCATGTGGGTTTTCATATCGCTATCATTTGTTGCATGCTATTACACACACAGTGCGATCACTAGAGTCACACGAGTCTATTTTTCCATGTCTCCTCTTTGCACCTCTTAGGGCTTTTGTCGAATATCAACAAGTCTATCTCACTACTAGAGCCCCAGGGAGCCAGTAGTGAGCATCTCGATCCTAGACCTTAGACCTTTGAGCTTTAAGGTATGCACCTACGTAGACACAGATTAGGACTTGTATTTTGATACTATTACTCTATTTGTTTGCATCAAATTACTTTGCGTATCTTAGGAATCTCTTCGTTCCTTTCAAAGAAGAGCAAAACCCGCGTCTTTTGTGCTATTTTGCAGGATTTTGTGTCGCTATTTTACCGGTGGTGTGTGTGTGCACTTGCAGATTATTTTCCATTTATGGATGGGAGGCGATCCTTGCATTCGCCTCTTGCACCACCGTTGATAGGTGATCCTAGGCCGGTTGTAGATAAGCAACCAATGGTTTTCTCGTCTGATCCATCTACTTCTTTCGATCAAATGCAAAATCTTAATCCCAAGATCCCTTCTTCTGGTCAGGGGGAGATGCTGCCTTTTGATGTTCATGAGGTGCTCCTAAACCAGAATCTTAGGATGCTAGAGCAAACAAGACAAATTAATCTTTTAACAGTAGCCTTAAATAATTTGCCGACTCTTCAAACCCATCCTCCACCTTGACCTGAGGCGAGTTTTGAAATCCCTAATTTACCGATCAATCATCCAAGGCCTCTACTTAGAGATTATTGTAACCCATCTAATGCACATGTAGAGCCTAATGTTTGGATTCCTATTGGGGAAAATGATCCAGAATTAAAGCCAAATATTATAGGTTTAATCCCCTACTTTCACGAATTTGCATCCGAGGATCCATTTCAACACATTGAAGATTTTAAAAATCTATCCCAAACTCTTAGTCCTCAAAATCAAAATAGGGAAATCCTACTAATGAAAATGTTCTCTTTTAGCCTTAAAGATAAAGCAGCTTATTGGTATGGAACTATAGCAAGACCAATCTCAACTTGGGCTGAACTCGAATCTTCATTTTTGAAGAAATTCTTTCCAATTGGTCGAACCAATGCTTTAAGGCTAGCTATTACTACTTTCAATCAAAACCAAGGAGAACCAATTCATGAAGTGTGGGAACATTTTCACGAATTACAAAGGAAATGCCCACATCATGACATCCCTCATTGGCAACTCATGCATATCTTTTACTATGGTTTACAAGAGGGCATTCACAATCTAGTCGATGCCTCTTGTGGATGGAATTTTCTAAATCGCAACGTAGAATCCGCTTCAGAATTATTTGAAGGGATGGCGGAAAACTCGATCAACAATGCATCAATGTCGCAATTCACGCGGGGTACAAACACGAATCATCAAAATCTGCACAAGGGCATTCATGAGATTGGTAATCTGTCCAGCTCAAAGGATTTAGAGATTATTGCAGAGAAACTGGACAAAGTCGATATCGTAGCAAAGCATCTCGACGAGGTTAGAAACACAATGATGACTCTTACGCCTCTACTTGCTACGAATCCCACATATTCAGCTATTTCGCAAATTCCCGTGTGGAGGGAATTTGTGAATAATCTGGATTCTAGAGATCTATCTTCCTTGGGTTTTTTATCTACTCCTTCACCAACCCAAGGAGGGACCTTTGTCCCACAATCTTACCCACCCTTTTCCCTACCCTTTCCTGTTGCAGAAAACATGCCATATCTTTTAGGATTACACGCCATCCAGGAAAACACTCCAAGACCAAACCCTTATTCAAATTCCTATAATCCTGGATGGAGAAGCCACCCAAATTTCTCTTGGGTTGATCAAAATCAAAATCAAAGTCCATCTTATCCAAATCTGACCCATTTTGACCCACCTCCATTGCCTCCTCAGTAATCAAATTTAAGGCCTAATCCGATGAGTATGTAGAATTACTCTAGGCCTATTAGAGATACATAGCTAGATCATATTTTAAAAGCTGTGTCAAAGAGTCAGTGGCAAAATGGTGAAGCTCTCGCTGAGATCCGTAGGCAATGTAAGGTAGAATTGGTTGATTTACGAAATTAGATCACACTTTTGGTTGAATCTTGTCAGCCAGGCACTCTTCCATCTCAGCCAATTCTGAATCCTAGGAATATGCCAAATCCTAGGAAAAGTCTAGGCCAAGTCCATTTCCTTAATCAGGCCTTTGATTCTAATCATAACCCATCCTCTGTACCACCTAAAAATAATCCACCAAGCCCCCATTAGCAGCCTATTTTGTGTCAAAATGACCCACCTATTATTGAGAATCAGAACTGACTATGTTGATCTTCTAAATTTGGTTGGAAACATTTCTTAAATTGCCTTAATCAAAATATTCTACATCTCAACCTAAATCAGATCTAACTTTCACGAGATTCACTCAAATCTTTTTGAGATTTTTCATGAGAATCTGATTTTGGGTTATGTGAGATTTATTCTAGGTAATTTCAAGACGAGTTTTGATTGGGTGGTTTAATTTGTTTACTGTTTTTGATCTAATTCTTTCACAACTCCTCTATTTTTACCATATACCTATTCTTTTTAGGAGTTCTTTACTAGGGTTTACATCTAGCTGAAGGCGTAAAACTTAGCACTTGTATATAACTGTTTCTTGTTTTCATCTTTTTTATTTTTCATCTACACTTTAAAATTTCATTCCATATCATATTGATTACCTTCATTTAGTCCGACTGACCACTCTAACCTTTGGTTAGACTTGACATCGTTCGCATAGAGATTTTTTATCTCCTCTACTCGACTCCTTCCATCATCCTATACTAAATGAAGAGTAATATATTTTCACCCTTTTTACAATGAGGACATTGTAAAATTTTGGCTTAGGAGGTGTTGAAGTGAAAATTTCATTTTAAGTGTGGGTTTTAAAAATAAAAACACATAAAAATTGAATATCCATGAAATTTTAAAAGAATAGAAATTTCAGAAATGATAAAAATTTTTAAAAAAATAAAAAATTTCATAAAAATTTTAAAAATTTTTGAAAAAAATCATAAAAATTGGAAAATCTTATATATAAAAAATATATATATAAATACAAAAATTTGAAAATGAAAATTCATAAAAATAATAAGAGGGGTATATTCATTTTTAATAAAGAAGAAAAGAAGAAATATAGAAATATATATTAAAACTTAGAGCTTAATTTTCTTTTAGGTCAGAAATTAAAATGTATATAGAATATATATAGAATATTTAAGAGCATTCAATTCTTAATTAGATTTTGCTTAAACATTTTGTAGAAACACACTTTTTTGTTTAAAATTTTTAAAACAAGGTTTTATTTGAATTAGGAATCTTTAATCTTTTAAAGATTTATTTTTCTATTCTTACCTTCAATTAAGAAACTAAGCGTGTTAAGATTTAAACATAAGTTTTGGAATTAAATTATAACTTTCTAATCAATTAGATTAAGTAATCCTTTTGCATTTTGAAATTTTGATTTTATCAAAAAGCTAAAGTAAAATGGCCAGATATTCAGAGTTAATTAAATAGAGAGTTAGTAAAATTTTAGTTTACAAAACTTATAGGCTAAAGATAAATATCGAGACTTGGTAAATTTTGTCTTGACAGATCCTATAGGAGGAAACTAAGAATTTGAAGAACCTGAGAGTGAAGTGCTTTGTTGTCCAAGCTCTGGTTTGAGAGCTAAGTAACCTAAACATCTAAATTCACACACATAGAATTGTCTTGTTGGCATCTGAGACCGCGAAAACACAGAGGTTAATAGATCTGTTTTGAATCATCTTTAGTCCAAGGATTTCCACAGGGCGGTTCCTGAAAAGGTAAAGGATGTGCCACTCAGCTAGAAAAAGGATTTGGAGAATAAAGTTAGTAAGAAAAATGAGAAGGGGGAAAAAGAAAAAAAAAATAAAAGAAAGAAGAAAAAAATAAATAAAGCACCCTGCAGTTAAGTGCTTTATTAAAAAAGGGTGCTTATGTAGTTTTTCCATTAATAAATAAAAGCATCCCATTACAAATGGATGCTACCCTTCCTTCCATCAAATAAAAAAACACCTCGCAACAAATGGGTGTTTTAACCTATAGAAAAAGTGAAAAAAAATATGGAGATAAAAATATTAGGAATAAGAGACCCAGTGGTCCACCTGGGAGATATATACAAAAGGTGTTGACCTCGAGATAGAAAAGTGGTGAGGAGAAAGCAACCAAACTTGAGTAAGGCCAAGCCAAAGGCTTGAATTGGAATAATTAGGATTGGAAATTGATGTCTTAAGATCTGGATTTTTGCAACTTTGGATGCCTTTAGGACAAATCTCTTCCTAAGCATAGGTGTTTTAAAATCATGGCTACTGAACCTTGGTATTGGGCAATGAAGCCTAAGAAATCGAGCTTTGAAGATTTTAAGTTGAGACCTAATGGAGAAGAATTGACGGAATCCTAGGTCTAGAAGTTTTTCTTTAGTGTTGTAGGCTAGTAAATTAGAGTTTTACTACTCTAAGTTTGATTGATAATGAGTATCTGGTTAATTTGCTTAAACTTATATTGATAAAAGTCAAATATCATAAACAAAGGATTGACTTAAATCTATTTGAGTTTTTGAGTTAAAATTTAATTCTCAATCCTTAAGTTTTGTTTTCTTAAAACACTTTGTATTCTAATTTAAGTTAAGAATGGTTACAAAGATTAAGAGATTTTTGAAGAATTCTAATTCAGAGTAAAATTCTTGTTAACAAATTATTTAAGTGTGTTTTGGAAAATGTTATAATCATAAGTCTAAGTAAGAAAATTTTCACAAATGCTCTATACATTAATCATTTATATTAAACTTAAAAATTTCTGACCTAAGCTTTCCTCTACATAGTTAGTATTTATAATAATTTAAACCCAAGTGCTTTACATTGTCATAGTCTTAGTTAATTTTGTTAGGGACTGGCAAAACTTTGGCTTGGGGGTATGATGAGAGACTCATCATGATCTCTAATTACCCCTAATTAACTAGTCTTCCTAGTTAATTAGCTAAGGTTATGAATATATAAGGGATAATTATAGAATAAGGGATATTTAGTAAAGGACCTTAAAATAAGTTACAAATGACATTTTATCATTCAATTAACATTATTAATAATTTAGTTAATAATTGGACTCAAAATTCTATTGATCATTTCCTTAATTAATAAGTTAAGTAACTTAAATATGACGTATACCTAAGTATATAATAACTTAAGTAATTTTACTGAATCTAATAAATTAACCTAAAAAGGTCAAAAATGTAAATTCAAGGTGAAAACATATTATTTACTTGATTTACTATCATATATAAAAGGTTGAAAAAGATCTAAGTTAAAATAAACCTTCAAAACCTGAGTTTACATTTTGGTCCTTTAAATTCATTATAATTGGGTCCTTAATTATGACATAGGTCCTTAAGTTTTATTACATTTTAGTCCCTTTCCTTCTTCTACTTCTTCAGCCTAATAAATGGCTGCTGATGGAGAGTCACACCACCGTAAGATCACTGCCCTGCTGACATCAACCGTCTTTGTCCAAGCTCTTGCAGCTTGCGCTCACCACCTCCACTTCATCCACCGGTCGGGATTAGTCGGAAATCCTAATTTCTAGTGGGAGATAATCTCACCGTCATCGGAGATGACATCGGAGGTTAAGCTCCTCAAGCTCCTTCTTCGGCCAGACCTCGCCACTTTCTTCACCGCCAACTAATCTAAATACCCCTTCACCCCTCTGATTTAACTCAAGTTGGCTCCCTTCCCTCTTCTAACACTGTAGCTGACTTCGATAGGCTATTCATCCAAAACTCTAGTGACTTTCCATCTCACTTTCCGACTTCCTCCATCCATTCTGATCAGCCGAGGAGATCTACCGTGGTCTGCAGTGTCTCTGACACAAGCACTGACCCAAGGAATCCTGTGCTTCACCTCAAATCCACCCACTGGAGATCTTCGTGAAACCCTCCAATTTTGTCGTCTGCTATGAACCTTTGGTGGAACCCTATTGACCCCTTCATCCAAGTAATAGTAGATTAGGAGTAGGAGCAGGAGTAGGAGTAGGTTAGCTTAGTTAGTTAGATAGTTAGATTAGAGTAATTTTAGAATTTCAATGTTATCTTCTCCGACTCCAGCAAACACCTTGAGCTTGCCAGAGACCTAATTTCATCTTTTGAAATCGCTGTCCACCTTTCTTTACCGTCCACGACCATTTCTAATCCACTTAATCACTTAATTGATCATCTAATCGCCTAAATCAATTTCACCTCCACTGACTATTGTCACTGTCCATGGCGATAGTAGTGGGCTTAGATTCACCTTCATTGGGTTCATCATCATCTACTCATCACTTAAGAACCCTAATCGACACTATAATATGTATAATTACCACATATAAATTAAATGCCCAATTTTAATTAAGTTCCTAAGGTCGCTGTCAATGGTGGCTCAAGAGCAATTCAAATCCTTAATTGTATATATATTTATGGTGATAATTACTTGTTGACTTGTTTTGACCACTCAAATGAGTGGTAAAGCAAGTCCTAAGCTTAATCCACACAGATCTTTGAAGAAATGAATTTTACTGTTAAATCTTAATTCTAATGAAAAAATGAAGAATTAATTGAGTTCTTGAGGTTCCTTGCAACCTCAGGAACCTTTTTAGATTAAAAATGGCACAATTTCACAACCTGTACACAGTTTGTACATTTTCTGGACTCACCGGAGCTCCAGCGAGCTTCGGCGAGTCAAAATTGACCTTCAGCCTGTGAAATTTAGTGAGAAGCTCCAGAATGATGTAACATTGATCACTGATTAATTTGCAGATGTTTAATTGAGGATTTAGCCACTGGAGTGGTAGATTGAGGTTCATCTTCTCCAACTCCAGTGAAGTTGGAGAAGTCTGACAAAAGAGATCTTAGAAGCATGTAAGGAACCTAGAAGCTTCAGTGCAGTGCATTGAAGCTATTCGTGTTTTTAAATCACAGTCACAACTCTTAGATTCCCCTGACAAACAAACACATTTTGAAGCTCAGGCGGCGACCCTGCAACCATAGAAATATTAGTTAGAACACCTATCTGAGAATCTGAATGAGTTCCTGAGGTTAAAAAGATCTTATTTGGGGCTTTAATTTCTTGGGAGAAGGCTTTGAATAGAATGTTAAATTTTTGTGCCTTCACAGTCAAACTAAGTCTGATTATGGAGTTCTGAGCTTGAGCTGAGGAATTGAGGAGTTTATTTTGTTTCTAGGATCTTGTTGGATGGCTTTAGAGTGATTAAACAGAGTTCAGGTGTATAAATTAGTGAGAATTCAAATCCTATCCATTTGGGTCATTTTTGAACCCAAACTGACGACAGTAGCATTTCGATGAAATTTGAGATGAAATCCTACCCAAATCAATCTGTTTCAAACCTTAGGATCTATTTTAATCAGTCATTAACATTCTTAAGTGTCTGTTTACCTACTTCAAGTCTGAAATTTTGATCTCTGAAGCTTTCAAAGAAGCTTGCTGCTTCTCTATGGTTCTTGAAGGTCTTGAGAGCTTAGAAACTACTCCAGCAACTACGGAATCATTTGTATTAACTATTCAGATCTTTAGTTGAGAGAGAAAAGTCCATCTGAGGACTCTGTGACATTAATTTCACTTTCCAAGCATTTTAACCCGTAGGAAGCCCTCGATTTCACTATTCAAATCAAAGAGGAAAACATCCTTTTATCCTTAAATTGACCCTGCAATCCAATAGTGTAATCTTAGAGCTTTCCAACAAGCCTTGAATCATTTGATTTGGAGCTCTGAACTAGGAGAAATCATCAGTTGAAGTTGGGTCTGGAAGGGGGAACATAGTCCCACATTGGTTAGCTCTGCGTGGGCACCTTAGAATAAAAGTAGTTTGTTGCATGGGCTCCCAACTCATCAAGCGTTGGGCGTGATCTGAGCATCTGACCTATTGAGCATGTGTGTGTGTGCGGGCATGTATGCTTGCAGGTGTGCGACCGAGTAGGTGTGAGCGAGTGTGCCTTGGGAGGGTGAGGCCTGGGAGGCCGGTTGAGCCGGATTGGCTCGAAAGTATGAATTGAAAAATAAATCTAAATCAAACCTAATTGAAAGTAGGAGAGGACCGGCTAGGGTCTGGTCCCACCCTGGTTTTAGGGTGCTGTGTATCCTCGAAAAGACCTTGCCGTAAATAAAATAATTTTTCGTTGAAAAGAAAATAAACCTGATTCAACTGAAGGATCAAAGGAAAAGAAGAGCCGATGGTTAAATGTTAAGTGAAGAGCTGAAGGCTAAGGAAAAAAAGGAGAACAGGTACTAAGGGAAGAGAAGAAGATAGGAGCAAAAGATGAAAAGAAAGAATAGAGCTCAAGAGAGAGTTAAAAGAGTAAAAGATAAAAGAAGAGAAAGAAGAATTAAGGAAAGAGAAGAAGAGAGAGGCTTAAGAAATGAAGTTTTATTTCTTTAATTTCTTTGAATTTGTCTTAATTGTAATAAGGCATGTTTTAATAAAATAACTCTTATTGCCTTAATTTCTTTCAAATAAAATTGGAAAGCTAACATGTTTACTTGTTAATAAAGTAGATCATTTTGAGTAAATATTTTCTATTATGGGATTTTGCATATTACTTCATTTTAATTAATATTTTGGAAAAATTCATGTTCTTAAAATGAACTTAAATATACCTCCTAAACTTAAAAAGAAAAATAAAGATAATGACTTGGGCTCAACCAGTAAAAATTTCAAAAATGTTAGGTTAATTCAACCCTATACTATACAACCGACACAATTTTGAGTTAACCTAAGTGACTTTTTCTACTATTAATTAAGTAAAATTAACTTAATTACTGAGTTGAGTGAAAGTTACACATCACTCAACACCTAGGTCTTAGTGAAAATGTTCATCAAGATGAAATGTGGAATTTGTTATCTACAACATTGATGGAAGAAAATAAGTATCTTAAGAGGGAATAATTGCTCCATTACACAAGAATATCAAGAAGCAAACACTATAGTAGATATTATTCATAATAAAGGAATGAAAAGCAAGGGGAGGCTGTCGGGGGGGGCAACTCTTGTAAGGGAGGCCTAAGGTTTATATAAGTTAGATTTATCTAGTTTGGCTTATATAAAGAAGAAATAGGGGCAAATACATTCATAGCAAGACAATTTGCCTTGCACAGAATTTAAGTTTTTTTTAGTATCTTTATCTTGGCTTATTTCTAATTACCACCCCAATTAACTTTGACAAAATTTTTGTTTTAAGGTTTATGGTTGAAGAAGAGCTCGTGGCTAGATGTTTAGAAAATTTTCCTTCTCAAGGTCCTCTAAAGGTGCACAAATCTAAGTAATGAGTACACAAGTGAACCTATTATATGTTGTACGTGTTTGAACCATTTGATTTTTTATAAAATGATATCTTTTCCTCAATAGAATTATTTCGCACAGGAATAAATCCTTTTCAAAGCATATGAGTCTAATGGAAGCGTGTATATCCATATAGGATATGCACATAGAAGACAAGTTCTCTTGCTTACATTTCAATATTGGGAGTTTTATGATTAAGAATAGAAGTTGATGGCTTGTCTTATATTTGGAACCAAACAGGGTTCTAGGTAGGATGTTTAGGGTGATCTCATAGGATGTCTGGACAAAAATTGGACATTTAATTTTGTGCGAGTTTGTTCCTATTTTGGCACAGATCTAAACAACGTTATAGATATTGAGGCTTAGAATTTAGATTGTACATCTAGCTAATGTTCTAAATGTCTGAAAAGTTATCATATTCTTGCTTTGGGATTGTTTGTGAATTTGAAAAGTGAGATTTGTATTCTAACAAATCACCATAAAGATATTGACTAACAGTCCATTATTAGATGTTTAAAAACATTTTAACCATTGTGTTTGAAATTTATAAAGGAAAATCTGAGTGGGTGATCAACTGTTGGCTTAATGAACGTCTGATGCACTTATTGGACATCTAACTAAGCCTATGGACGTCTGAATGAAGGTTCCATTGACTGGAGCCTAAGTGTTCAAAATTAATACGCAGAGCTATGGGTAATTGGTCATCTGAGGACATGATTAGATGACTTAAACTTGAATATGAGATGTCTGGTAAGTGTGCTGGGCATCTAATATGTGTTTTATGACTTGGTTTTTGTTTATAATTCTTTCTAAGCATTTGAGAGACTAAGTTAGATATATGTATGTTATATGTTGGGCGATCTTTACAACATTTCTAGGCTAAAAAAAATATAAAATTACAACCTTCGAAATATACAATAAAACCTAAGACCTAAAACAAAAATAAGTCATCATGCTCTTGATACTTGTTCGATCGCAAGATGCGTTAAAAATTAATTCTGTCGTTGTAGTGCGAATCATGATGAAACAAATGATATTTATAAAGTTTCGGTGAGTATCAGTCATTCCCAGGGAGGTAAAACTTGATTTCTATGTGAAAGCTTCTAAGAAAGTCATTCTAAATAAATATCTATATATTTGTAAGCAACAGATATCCAGAGAATTAGACTTTTATTGCTATTTGAAAATAGTCCTCAAACTAGGAATCACTATGCTAACGAGTAAATAGAGAAATAGAGAGAAAGAGAGTGTGATGGCAGATGCAGAATGATGCCTCATGTGGGATGGTTGTTTGAAGTGCGGCAGCACTTCAGATCCAGAGCACCGAAAGAAATGCCAGAGAGGAGTTCCAAAGAGAGAGAGAGGTTGGAGATGTATCTGGTGGGAGTTGCCTCTCAACTAGGGGGCCCTGGGGTTCTTTTTATAGCTTTAATGAGTGGCAAAGTGGGCATTTAAGCCCCCAAAACTGTGCAACAACTCAACTTTGATCAGATCCATCCATCAGGAGATCAACGGCTTTGATCGCACCTCAATCCAACCTCTAACGTGCCTTATACATGCTGCTGCATTCTGGTACTAACACGAGGTGGCTCCATTGCCCTCAAATTGCCACCGTGTGGTCCTCGCTCAAGCTGCATGCTCATCGCGTTCAAACCGAGCCCACCTCATGTGCACATGTGATTCAAATTGTGCTCGTTTGATTTTACCCATCCAATCTCATGATCATACGGCCTAAATCACGCATGCTGCCTCCTCTTGCTTGCATGTGAATTAGGGTGTTGAGTTGGGCGTTCAACCATGCATCCATCGTACAACCTCATCTAGTGATCCTCCTTATGCTATGCGGCCACCTCCGTGCTGCTCGATCTTCATCTGATGGTCCAATTGCACGCGTGCACTACTGTCATTGTAATTTGGTGCACAGCACAGCTCGAGCGTGCATCTCGCAGTTGTGTGCAAGTGCGCTAACCATTGCTCTAAGTCCCCTCTTGTGTCGCAGTTATGTTTCTAGGTAAGTTCGCTCTCAGCCATTGGATGGAGATCGAACAGCTGGGATCTCCTCTTAGTCGATGGGAGGTTGTGATGGCGCCATCATGTCTGTCCATCTTCCTTTCTTTGTAGACGATGCTGTAGGCCTTCGATTAAGATAATTTTTGTGCTGTTGGCCTGCGATCACTAGTTTGAGCTATCCGTTCCATCAGATTTTACATCTGAGGCTTAGATCTTTGTCATCCTACTCCTTGGCCATTGTTCTTCTATGGCTGCATATAATGCTAAAAATTTCTGATCAAGACAATTCCAGAAGCATTTGATTCCCATCGTCGTCCTGATCAAATCTGTATGGTCTAATCTATCATTTATGGCCTTGGATCATCTGCAATCAATTTTGTCTCTCTTTTAGAGCATAAAATGTCATTAATATCTATAAGGCTATTAAACTAACTACTATGCAAATTATGATGCTTATGTATGCATTGTTCCTAAGTTATGCTAGAATCTAACTTAATTCGGGTAGATTAGGTCATATAATTGTTGTGTAATCAATACTTCATCTTGGAAATTACCGAAACTTACAATGGCATTATAATAGAGAAAATGCATTATTTCCAATATTTGCTTCTTTTTATTTTATTTTTTTAAATCATTAAAATATTATTATTGAGGGTTTGGACTAATAATCTCCCCCTTTTTGATGATTTTCAAAATTTATTCCTAGGATCTATTTTCTCCTCCTTGATTTTGTACTTAATAATCTATATTTAAACTAGACTAAGTTTTTACCTAGTTTTGATGATCCTAAGCTTTTCTCCCCCTTTTTGAATGTCATCAAGAAGGTTACCTTAAAGGGGTTGAACTACATTATACTGTGTAAGTAAAGAATTCATTAGTGAGAATAAACATACAAGAGTATAGTTAAGCTTGCTGAGCAATTTCCTCATGAGCATAACATGCTTCATAAAAGAACATAAAAAGTTGCCTATCGTAATATCAAATGGAAGATAAACATAGCAATCTTGATAAATAAGCTGAGTTCTAAATGGTATATAGAGGGCATAAAATGTAGGGTAACTATACGAAATGTGTGTGCCTTAGTCAAACCAGCAAATGCTCCCAATAAAAACATAAGTGCGGGGTCAAGGCCCCTTAGTACATGCTAACATAAACACAAAAAAGAAATAGCAACAACAATAACAACTAGAGTGAAGAAGCAATCTAATCATCTTGATCCTGGCGGCGGCATTGACGAGCTAGTCCTTATTCCATCTGCATGTTGCAGATGTTGGTGCGGAGTTCGCTGATTTCATTGCACATGGCACCCATGTAAGTGTACATCTCATTGGTGCACCTCATCAAAAGGAAAATGCCACTTGAGATGGAATCTATGGCCGAATCCCATGTCTCCTCAAACCTGGATCTGGGAGCCTCTATCTGAAGTAGGCATTGTGCATAGACATCTGGAAAAGGTGGGAGCAGTTGGTCATTGATCGACTCATCTTCCGAGTTGATATGTTTTGGAAGAATGTGCATCTTGGTAGATGTGGCCCGGTTGTAGGGCTTGACATTTTTATCTACCACCTGATTGTCTTTGGGTATCCTAAGGCTAGTAATGATCTTGGATAGGATGGACCCAAAAGGTAAGGAAGCACCATGACCCTCATTCATTACACAAACAATAAGGTGGTAAAAGTTGAAGCGGATATGATGAACGGCGATGAAGATGAGGACCTTGTGTTGGCGCGAGATGTAATCAAAGCCACCAGATTTGTTGAGTAGGTCCCAACCAAATATACGGGAGAGTAAACATGGAAGGGGTTGAGGTTCTTGCTGGGGAGATTACCAAGATTGGGTTCATACATGTTACGAGATTCAAATCTTGGTTGGTACCTTCTGAGTCATATTGCCTCAAAATGTCATCAAAGTCGTTCCCCCCATTAGGAATATGAAGAAGGTCAGAAATTGAGTCATATGTAATGTGGATTTGGCAACCAAAGAGATGGGTGTGTAGCTCAACTTCATCATTGTTGTAATCCTCAACAATGTTGCCATACAATAATCCGATAAGGTCCGTGAACACACCAACAGTTCCAACACCAGAGTGGAATTGACGATGAAAATAGTGGAAAAGGTGAAGGGCATCAAAATGTTCCTAGAGGTTCAAGTGTGCAAAGGTTTTCCACACTATGAATTGAGCACTCTTGACTTTAGCATTTGTAAAATGACAAAACTGCTATCTAGCGGTGTCGCTACGTAATTGGTTAGCAAAGTAGTTGGACAAGGAAGAGGAAGAGCCCTCAGCTTGCTTCCTTTGAGGAGGCATTTTTTGGTAGGGTGGGTGGGGTTGGTTTTATGGGTTAGAAAATAGGGTACCTGCAAAAAAAAGTCCATTCCATTCAATAATTTGCATAAAACATGCATTCCCTACATACATTCATCACATACCATAGAAAATCATTATGTGTGGTAGTATGCCTTTTGTTCAAGCCAAGTGAGTTGGGCTTGAACCAATTGAGGCAATACCCCTACCACACAAACAACCAAGACAACATTCAACCATATATGAAGGGCAATAATGCCCAAAACAAGTTCCACGCCCTATGTCTTGATCTTAGGTTTAGGGTTTCTAGGGCAAGAAAGATCAAAACTATAAGGAGGTTCAAGATTTAAGCCATGATACAGCAACTGTTCATATATCAACAACTCATTAAATGCATAGTCCACAATCAAGATGAAAATTGAGTAGAGGAAGGCAAGGAGGTTGTACCCTCGGTGGAGCTCCCCCTAACACGAGGATGAGAGGTCAACAATGGGATGAGGATTGTGCCAGCCATCAGTCGACAGAGAAGTTGTGTGGATAGCTGGCGGTGTGGATAGTAGCAACAAGGGAGGAGGTTGAGGTCGTCGTTAGGAGGATTTTGGGTTTCAGTCGAGTAGGGCCTTGGGGAGAAGAAGGGCGGTTTATATACCCCAAGCGGTCAGGCAAGATTCCACCCAAAGTTGGGTTAAATTTCATCTCAAAACCAACCCGAAATTAGAAGCGGAGCTGTAAATCTTGATGGTATCTGACATCTGGCGATGTCATCAGACGTTGGGATTGCAGGGTAGGGATTTTAACCCTTTCCAAGTTGTCGTCTGATTTTACGATCAGACGAACCATAAGACATCTAATCTAAGTTTTAGACACTTGATTTCTTTAGTTAGACCTTCCTGGAATCTACCCCAAGCTTTAGGTTTTCGTCTAATTTTTAGATCAGATGACCAACTAGACATCTGAAACTATAATTAGATGTCAGATCGCTAAAATCAGGAACTACTGGACTAGAGAAAAAGCTATAGGTTGTCGTCTAATTTTGGAGTTACACAACTGACCAGACATCTGCGTAAATAATTAGACATTTGAATTCTATATCAGGGAACAATGACTTCAAACCCTATACACATTAGGCACCTACACAAAGGCATCAGACGACAGATTGAGCATCAAGTCCTAATGCTAGACATTTGAAATACATGTTTTGAGAATTTTTGAATTTTATTTCATTTAAACAAGTTGGTGTCTGTACAGATACCCAAATGTCTACTTTTCAAACATAAGATGTCTATACATACTGTTAGATGTCTGATATTGCAAAGATTGTTCATTTTGATTTTGAACAAGGTTTGAAGGATCTTTGACATGATAAAGTCAAATTTCCTTAAATGTTCATTACATACAAAATTCTACGAAGTCATTAAATTCTTTAAATATCAATTAGCTTACATATGCCTAGTACATTGTTGATTGTAACATCATCATGAGCCATAACTAGTTTTAATTAGTCATGATCAAAAGATAAACGCTCCTACATAATCACCGAATAGTCATAACTCACTGAATATCCTTTCTGAGAGGAATACACTAAAATAGGGATAATTCTTGAGTTTTAACAGCATATTATCAATGCAGAATAATCACAAGATTTTACAGGGGTTAGCTGAAGATCAAATGTTCACTATTGACTAATAAGAGGGGCCATGCAGATAGAAACAGGGTTTCATGTACTTTGAGAACTTATTCAGCACCCAAAACCCTAATTTCAGACTTGCTTAAATAACAGAGGTTCTGGTCAGGATAAAATCCATCTAAACCTTATAAAATTCATAGAAAAATATTCCATAGGGTTTGGTAGCCTTGATTTGACCATCTGAACCCATTTGACCTTAAAAAGAGTCTTAGACAGAAAGTTGCCATTATTGGGTTTCTATGCAAATTACCCAGTCAAACTTTGTCAAAATTAAAATCTGACTTCACCATCAGATTTATTGGGTTCAAATTAAGTTTTTACCAAAATTTGGGCCCAATCAAAGATCATGTTAGCCTAGTTTACATCTTAGTCCAGTTTGACTCTTTCTCTTAAATATCCCCTCAGCTTTCAAAATCATTGCAAAGAGCCCCCTAACTATGTTATCTTCTTTGTGCGAAGGTCCTTGCCACCATTGAGGTCAGCCCGACCTCCAAGCATGCTTTGACCTAAGCTAATCCTACTCAAATCTTCATCAAATCCCACCAAAATTGGTGGGATTGATGTTCACACCATGACGAATCCATTGGGATTGTTCTTAACTCCTAAATCTCTCTAATTTATATGTGTGGATGCATGTAATCAGTTGGGCTCTTCTTGAATCCTAAGGAGCCAATCCAAGATCTTTCCTATTCTAGAGCTCTCCCTAAAGCTCTATAAAGAGCTGGCGTGCACAACCGTTCTTCCTTAACTTGGTTTGGCCGCACTTCTTCGCCAAAAACCTCTCCCTTCGGCATCCTATGACCAGCTCTGGTGAGCTCTCTTCCCCGACTTCCTCTCCCACTATCACATACCATAGATCGAGGATTGCCTTCCTCACCTTCCTTCGCTTCTCGTGACATCGGCAGAAGTTCCCTACTTCCTCTTCTTCCTCGCCACCCTCTTACTGGAGAGTTCCTCTTCCACGGCGTCGGCCAATCACAGCCGATGCCGTCCTACCCATTTGACCATTAAACTTATGCTCCCTTACTTCCTCTTCGACTCTACTCTCTTCCCCTTCTTTGTTCACGTTGCTCCCTCTTCATCTTCTCCAGCTCCGGCAATGCTTCGTTGCCACCTCCCTGACACTACACCGCACCGCTGACCTCACCACAACCCCCAAAAGCATTGCCGTCCTCCCTACTTCAAAACCCCTCAGCTAATTCCACCAAACACCCTCTCAAACACCCCACCAGACATGACCTCATCCGCACCACCTTCTCGCCTCTGTCCGGTCACCACAAACACGTCGACGCCGTGCAAACACCACCACCACCTTCACCACCACTTGGCGGTTCTCCTGAGCTATTTTAACACAGGCATGAGGCCTTATTTTATGTTTTAGGTCATCGCCGTGAATCACCATTGCCACCCTCATCTTCGTCACCGTCAGCATCACTCCAGCCACCAACCGCCTAATTATTGCTCGCAATAGTTGTGGCCCAGTACTAGGAATCATCCCAGGGCTTCATTTGGGACTCAAGGCCTTAACAATTATTCCAATTGGAGAACCTCTTTGCTGATGGCACACACGAAGGAAGGAGGGGGACAATAGTCACACCTCATGAAGTGAAGAGGTGGTAGTAGGAAATATAGTGTTTTCGTGCTTTGGGCTATTTGCCTAATGAACATGGGATGAGGTCCCCTTACACATATTCCTTCACTCCTCGGCCACCATCCACGTCTGTGACCCTAGTCAGACTCGATTACCCAGATCCATGTACCCAGTTATTGACCTAAATATGCCCTGAGGAGAATTTGTGAGTGAGCTGGGGAGGGTTTTGCCATGCACTTCTCTACCTTTTGCTGAAGAGAAAGAAAGCCCCTGTGCAACACTTACTCGCTAAGAAAGTTTGTTCCCCTGTGCTGTGAAGGAGAAGAAAGGGAAGGCTTATGAAGAAGAAAAGTGAAGGCTTTGAAGAAGGAAAGAAGCTGAAGAAGGAGAAGAAAGAGAAGGCTTTTTCAGAGCCTTGTGCATGTGCTGTTAAGTCATTTGAAAAAGGAAATCGACGTCTAATTTGTTGTGAACATTGTGGCATTATTTGAATGTTAGTGTTGAATGATTTAAGTACTATAGTTAATATTGAATCTTGATTGAATATGCTTAATTAGAGAACCTAATTGGTGATCTAAATCACCACTTCTTAGATTCTCTCTCTATTCTTTCTATCTCATCATTATTTGAATTACAATCTAACAAATTTTATTCATTGCATATTTATTTTAATGCTCAATTAATTGTGATCATTGATTTGGAATGAAATTAATGTTGTTAATTCCATATTTTCTACTTATGTTCGACCTCATACTCTTCTTTGATTCTGAGTTATAAATTTAATTATTTTCGAGAGATTGAGGCTTTGCTACAATGAAATTACTTAAAACTACTCGATAGCCCACTTAAGCAATTATCCCTTAAGAAATGATGTCCAACATCAATATGTTTTGTATCGGAGTGATGTACGGGATTTTTCAAAAGGTTGATAGTGCTAGCATTATGACATAATATTTTTATCTTACAAAATATCAAATTGAAATCCTTTAAAGTATTTTTCTTCCACAAAACTTGGGAACATGGTAAGGCAGCAGCTATATACTCAGCCTCCATTGTTGACAGGATACACTAGATTATTTCTTGGAGAACCAAGAGTCTAATGATTCACCCAAGAATTGGCATGTCCTACTAGTGCTCTTACTATCAGTGTGGCTACCTACGTTGTCTGCATTGCGATATGTAACTAGGTTAAAATGTGTACTCCTAGGGTGGAATAGGCCATAATAAGATGTGTTAACTAGGTATCAAAGTATTCTTTCAACTGCATTTAGATGTGATTGTTTAGGGTTTGATTGGAACCTAGTACATAAACAAGTACTAAATAAAATGTCTCGTCTACTAGAACTTAAATACAATAATGAACCAATCATACTATGGTACAATTTCTAATCAACAGGCGTACCTGATTCGTCCAAATCAAGGGATGTTGCAACACTCATAGAAGTGTTTTTCCCTTTACATTTATCCATTTCGAATTGTTTTAGCATCTCCTTTGTGTACCATGGCTGATACATAAAGGTGCCAAATTGGAGTTGAGTGATTTGTAATCCCAAGAAGAACTTGAGTTCACCAATCAAACTCATTTCAAATTCTTCTTACATAATCTTGGAAAACTTTCGACATATATTTGAACTAATAAAATATCTTTTTCTTTTCTTTTAATGACCAATGTAGAATCAGCTTCTCCTATAAAGAAGTTTGCACTCAACAAATACCCTTTGAGTCTCTCATACCAAGCTCTAGGAGCCTATTTTAGCCCATATAAAGCCTTATTTAGTTTGTAAACAAAATTAGGTTTATCATGAGACTTAAAATTGAGAGGTTGTTTCATGTTTGGAATTGTAGAATGCTTTTTGATAGGGAAAGGCATCGTAGTATAGTGCGCAATACGATCAAACAAAGATATTTAATAAAAGATAACGAGACTTTGAGTCCCAGCCGTTCGTCTCTGGGAGGCATTTGTTTTACTTTTGAATTCAATCTTTTTTCGCTCTACTTTGTTTAAAATCGCACGCTAGTTTCCAGTCTTCTGATTAATATTTCATCACTTCTATTATGAACCCTGATTACGTGAGCATGTGTTAAATAAATCATAAAGGTGAAAGTGTGAGTTTCTATGCGCATGATTCTAGTGAGGTGGTGACTATTTACAGAAAATGTGTCTATAGTCAGATTTTCTATATTTCCCGGAAACGACATGCTTGTTACAAAATATCAGAAATTAAAAATAGGCAACATTAATCACACAAAAGAAATTGCAATGAGCTCATGATGATTCTCAACAAATAGGCATATATATTTATAGGAAATATATTTTTCATTCATTCAACTATAGTGTGTTTGCAACAGGAACTTGTAGAGGAAAGCTTGTACCGAAATGCTTAAAATGTAAATCTAGCTATTAGAAAACGATCGCATACAAGAATCTACGGGGGGATTTTGCATGCATCATTGGGGAAGAATAAGGACTACACTACTAAGCAGTAAATGAAAGCAGTAAATGTAAAGAACTAGCTACCAATCTATCAGAAGTGAGGGCATTCGGAGGTGGTCTCCGATGGCCTTGGAGTGGTAGAGAGGAGAACCAGGGGTGGCCAATGGAGCTTAGGTTGGCCCTTGGAGAGAGAGAGGAGTGATCCAGCATCCCGGTATGGTGTCCTTCATAGTGGTGCTCAGCTCGTGGAGATGGTGGTGGCTAGACTAAGTGGAGGTGGATGGAGCCAAGAAAGTATGGCCAAAAAGTGGATGGGTGCAAATGGCCACCCCTTAGGTCTTTTTATAGACCTAAGGGAAGCTCTCTAGAGAATTATGGAATTCTCTAGAGAGGCTTATGGTGGAAACTCGTGGGAGAGTGAGAGAGAGAGGATGGATGGTGGTTTTTAGATCCACCAAATGTGGATCTAAAAGTTGAATGGCTTTTGGTTGCTAATTTTAACTACCAAGGCAACCACACATGGTAGAGAGTTCTAGAGAACTCTAGGCTAGGTATTTTTCATGTGGATGGTGTGTGTGGGTGTGTGTGGGTCGAAACTTAGGTGGCTACGTTGATTAGGTTAGGTTCTAGTGGGTTTAGGTTAAGGTAGGTCTCAAATTAGGGTTATAAACCTTAATTCACTAAGGTAAAGTGCAATTAATCTTAATACAAGTTTAATTGGGTTGTTGGAAACTTAATTGAGAGTAAAAAAACTAAATTAATTTTGGTCTAGGTTAATTGGACTCTCACAGAGTCCAATTAGACAGTGTGTGCTAAGATCAAGGCTCAATTGGACTCAATGAGTCCAATTGAATAGGCTGATGGAATTGACTACGATCCAAGTCAATTAGGTTTAGTGAGGACCTAATTAGGTCCTTAGGGAGGTCTAGAGGTGATGTACTAGGGTTAGGATCCTTAATTTAGGTTCCTATGGGGTTGGAATTGGGTTTAGGGACCCAGAGATCCAAGATCAAGGCTTGAATCTCAAAATAGGAACTAGAGAGCAGTGTCAGACATCTAATAATAGTGTCAGACATCTTATACCCAAAAATTAGAAGTCCAAACTTGTTGTCTGGAAGTCCAATTAGAGTCCGGAAGGATTGAAGGTTCTGTCTTGGGTATTCTGTAGAAATTGGACGTCTGACCAAATGTCTGGATGTCCAATAACACTGTAGAAGTGGGTTTAAGGTGTGCAGGAGTTGGCTAAGGGTTCTGGATGTCTATAATTCATCTGGACATCTAGATAAAGGTTGGAATTAGGGTTTAAAGATTTCCTACATTGCGGTGACCTAATCTAAGGGTGGCTGAGGCTTGGGGAAGTCTCTAGCCTATCCTAGGACTACGATGGACCTAAGCTCTTCACATTTTACTGCTTTATTCCTACTTAATAGAATAGCAAACCTTATCTCCCTTACATCATTATTCCTACATCTAATCTTTGTCTTCTGCTCCTGCTCTACTGCAACACTAGTTATTCCTGATCCAGCTTCAGATCCTGCTCCAGATACAGGTTCAGATCTAGCTCTTGATCGGCTTATTACGTACAATCGACATAATGCACTTAATCAGCACATTATAACATTATTTTATGCATAGCTAAAGTGAAGCAGTAAAGATGCAGATAATGTTTATGCATGCATGAATTACCCTAACTTATGCTAAGTCCTAGCCTAATTTAGGTCAATTATGACCTATGATTGCTACGCAATCATACCCGCATGCCTAAATCTTGCTAGTCCCTAGCAAATGCAAGACTAAATTATTTACAGCAAGGGTCCCTAAGGACTGATTATTTTATCATGTGTATGCATAGAGATTTTTCTTGTTTTTGTTTTTGTCCTATGCTCTAGAAATCTAGACAATCGTGAAAGTGCAGCTATGTAGCTTTTGAAATGGATTCGAGTAGAAATGGATTCACCTCTAAAGCCTGTAATTGACCCCTAGTAAAAAATCTTGCAGGATAGGCAGACTTCTTCCCTAGGGGTATTCAAGATATTTTATGACTTTCACCCCGACTTTAAGCTTAGGTAGAGAATCTTTAAGGGAAAAGATTATATATTTGGTGCCTCACTCTCACTTGGTGCTACATAGAGACTAGTGCTACAGAATCTAGATTCCCGGATTACTAAGTAACTCAACTCAGAGAAAGACAAGAAAGACTATGCCCTCTTTTGATTCCTTTGTATTCATTTTCCCTTACTCTTTTTCTTTTGCTTTTCTTTCTTTTTCTTAGAGCTTACAATCTCACCAGATTCACACATATGATCTGTATTTGGTGGTCTCACTTGGCATTAACACTTTAATTGAGTTTCCATAACCCTAACACTAAGTCGAAATTCGTCAGCCAATATTTGGGCAGTCAGAAACACAAGAAAGGTGGGTTAAGACCATATTTGGTGGATCTCAAATTTATTCGATGGTATTGCGTAAATGCAACTGGACTAAATATTCACTCTTTTTTCTTTGCTTTTTCTTCTTTTTCTAATTTTTTTTTTCATTTTTCTTTCTTTTCATCAATTTCTTTTTCAACATAACACAACAAGCACACATCCATGAACTTTTTTGAGGAGGCAATATTAGGGATTGGTGGTACTCAAGACACATTGGGTGGCTTATTTGGTGGAAGTGCCTACTCACAGCACCGGGAAATATGGATAGGATGATGTATTTTTGACCTTGGCATCAATACCCTCCTTCAGTCGAGGATTCCGTAAAGAATGGTCATAACCATCAACCTTAGCCCTAGTTTTATGAAAACTCTCCACGTACTTGCCTTATTTGGTGGCTCTCAATATTTCGCACAAAAATGCATATATAGGAACCGAGAGAGAAAACTATGCCTTATCTATGAGTATCATCACCTAATTATCTAGGATTCTAGATTCCTTGCACTAATCTTAGAGCACTAGTACACTCTACTCTCATCTCACACTATTTGGTGGATTTTTGAAGGAAAATCTACCTGACTCCCAAAACATTATCCAGGGGTTCAAGAAAAGAAGCACTGCTTCTTCTAGACAGACTAAAGACTTTTACCAGCCTTCACTGTGAATCCATTGCAAATTCTATGTGTGTGTGAAAAGTTGTACTGGACTTCAGATTATAGGAATCAACTAGAGAATAAAGTCCCTAATGCATTCCCTTAATAAAATAATCTTATTCATGAATGCAATATGTATATATGCTATGAACAAGTAACCTCATATAATTTGTACTTCATAAAATTTCCCTTTTAGCTTACATTCAGCTTGACCCTAAATTTAGAACAAGAGGTGAGCGAGTGAGTCGGAAGTGACTATTGCAAACGATTTCTAGCTCCAATGCGAGCATTAGAGGTGGAGTCGGTTGTTCTTTTATTTAGGGTCCTAAAGTACGTTTGACATGTAGCTCCGAGGTTTTCCTAAATGTTGGCATAAAAATTTTCAGTTTTGTTGTATCTACCCCCCTATGCCTAAGTTCTTGCATGTCCTCATGCATGAATATAAAAGAAAATAAATACTGTAGGGAGAGAATGGGTAGAAATCACCTATAATTGCTCCTGAAATTATATTCAGCATCGGTCATCCTGTCATCATGTAATATACAAAAAGGAAATATGCTAAAAGAAAAATATGCTATATATAAATATGGTTATGTATAGATGCTGGTGGAATGTGGGATATATGCTATCTATACATGCCGAGTTTAATGCCTCCAACTGGGCGAGAATTCAGTCACACGTCCTCAATAAGATGAACAACCTCGTCAGGTGGAGGAGGTTTCTGGGTCAAGAATGGCTTGAGGCGCTAGCCATTTACCGTGGATATATGCCCAGATTTCGAGTCCCTGATTTGGACTGCCCCATTAGGATATGGATGAATCACAACATGAGGACCAGTCCACTTGGACTTGAGATTCCCTACAAATAATTTCAGTCATGAATCAAACTAGACTCGCTGGTTGGGCGTGAATGCTTTCCTCCGGATGTGGCGGTCATGAAAGGACTTGGTCATATCCTTGTATATCAATGCGTTCTCATAGGCCTCTCGCCAGATCTCTTCTAATTTGCTAAGCTAGAGTTTCTGTTCTTGACCTCCTGCATCGAGGTCAAGGTTGCATTTTCGCACCGCCCAAAAGGCACGGTGTTCTAGCTCTACTGGAAGGTGACAGGCCTTGCCATATACCATGCGATATGATGACATTCCGAGTGGAGCCTTGTATGTGGTCCGATATACCCAGAGTGCATCAACTAATTTATTGGACCAGTCCTTCCAGTCTGGTCTGTCTTCTAGAGAATCAACTTGATCGACGGTTAGACACTTCAGCCTGCACATTGGTCTGCGGGTGATACGGGGTGGCTATACGGTGATGTACCCCGTATTTCTTTAACAATGACCTGAAATGGAAATGAATGAAGTGGTTTCCCTCGTTGCTAATCAGAGCACGGGGTATTTCGAATCTCGTGAAGATGTTCTATCGTACGATAGAAATGACGGTCTTATGGTCAACCCGTCTCACCGGGATGGCCTGACCCACTTTGAGACATAGTCAACGGCTAGTAATATGTACTCAAAGCCATGCAAGTTCAGAAAGGGCCCATAAAATCGATGCCCTAGACGTTGAAAACTTCTACAACCAGGATGGGCTGGAGTGGCATCATGTCTCTCCTAGTTATAGAATCGACCAACTGCCATCGTTTGAAGTGTTGGGCATATTGTTGTGTATCTCTAAAGATGGTTGGCCAGAAAAATCCTTACTGCAAAATTTTTGCAGTGGTTTTCTGTCCCAAGAAATGACCGCCACAAGCATCGTTGTGGCAAAAAGATAACACACTAGGGATCTCAGAGACTGGGATACATCTTCGAATAATCTGATCTGCTCCAATGCGGAAGAGGAGCGGGTCATCTCAAAGGTAGAATTTGGCCTCCGTAGTGAATTTGATTTTCTGGTCCTTGGATAGGTTTGCAGGAATCTTGCCTACGGCAAGATAGTTTGCGATATCCGCGTACTAGGGGAACTAACAGAGTGAACTACCAAAAGAGTTTCATCCGAAAATTGCTCGTGGATAGGCAGGGAAAAAAGAATGCGGTTTGGATCCAGTCTGGATAGGTGATCCGCCACAACATGCTGCTTTCTGGCTTTGTCATGGATTTTGATATCAAATTCTTGCAGTAGAAGGATCCATCTAATGAGTTGTGGTTTGGCATCCTTTGCCAACAAATGCCGGAGGGCGGAGTGCTTAGTGAAAATGATGACCTTGGACCCTAATAAGTACGATCTAAATTTCTCCAACCCAAGAACTACTGCTAGTAGTTCTTTTCGGTGATAGTGTAATTGTGCTAAGCCTCATTCAGCGTCTTTCTAGCATAGTATATGACAAAGGGTTGTTTGTCCCGACGCTGGCCTAAAACAACGCGGACAGCAAAATCAGATGCGTCACACATCATTTGAAAATCAAGAGACCAGTCGGGTGGTTGGAGAATTGGGGAATCAGAGATAGTGCTTCATAAAGTCTCGAAAGCACTAAGACACGAGGTATTAAATGGGACATCAGCAACCAGCAGATTCGTCAAAGGTCATGCAATTTTTGAGAAATCGCTTATAAATCTTCGATAGAAGCTGACGTGACCCAAGAATGACCTGATCTCCTTGACTGAGCTAGGTGGCGGTAAGTGGGAAATGATCTCAGATTTAGCTTGATAGACCTCGTGTCCATTTTTGGAGATCTTGTGTCCCAGTCTATGCCATCCCTCACCATGAAATGGCTTTTCTCCCAGGATAGTACTAGGTTTACCTCAATGCACCGTTTCAGGATCTTGGTGAGGTTATCAAGAGAAGATGTGAAATCATCTCTAAAAATGGAGAAGTCATCCATGAATACCTCCACATAGTCCCCAATCATGTCAAAGAAGATGGCCATCATACAACGCTGAAATGTCACTAGTGCGTTGTAGAGGCCAAAGGGCATTCGCTTGAAATTGAATGTTCCAAAGGGGCATGTGAATGTGGTCTTCTCTTGATCTTTCGGGCTAATTGCTACTTGATTATACCTGAAGTATCCATCCAGAAAGCAAAAGAAACTGCGTCCGGCTAACCGTTCCAGGATCTGATCAATGAAAGGCAAAGGAAAGTGATCCTTTTGGGTAGTCGTGTTCAGTTTCCTATAGTCGATTCAGACCTGCCTAGATGTCGCAGTGTAGGTCAGGATGGATTCACCCTTATTAGTTTTTACGACAGTGAGTCCTGCTTTCTTGGGCACTATCTTGATCGGGCTCACCCACTGGCTATCTGAGATTGGGTATACAATACCTGCATCCATCCATTCGATGATCTCTTTCTTAATAACCTCCAGCATATTCTGGTTAAGGCATCTTTGAGGTTGTCTCGAAGGTTTCACCCCTTCATCCGTGTAGATGTGATGAGTGCAATACGAGGGGTGAATACTGTAGAGATCAGCAACACTCCACCTGAAGTAGCCCTATGGTCTTGCAGTGTAGAAAACAATTGGTGTTCCTGTTCTTGGGTTAAGTGGGCATTGATAATGACTGGATATGTCTCACCTTTTCCCAAGAACACATACTTAAGGGAGTCAGGTAAGGGCTTCAATTCAATCACGGGTGGGTCAGAGTCAGAAATGAGAATGGGAGGAGCAGAATCGAGGGTGGGAATCTACTGATCCATGTGCACATGAATTCCCGCTGAGTCACTCCCTCTAAAATAATCGATTGTGACTACGTTAACGGGAAACCCGTTAGCTATAGTCACGTCTTCTTGCAACAACAGGGGCGATTCAATTAAGTATGGACTGGGATAGCTGGATTCGGGGGTGCTGTCATCAGAAGCACACCCTAAACAGTCAGATCCTCGCGGAGATATGTGTAGTGCAGTGGTTTCAGTCTCATGTGGGTCGAGGTCCAAGAACCCTGATAGTGTAGATGAATGAGACATCGGGTCATCACAAAGGAGCCCAATGTTACCACAGTATGCCACATCTTTGTCTTCACCATCCTCCTCTATTCAATCACAGTCGAAGTTCTTTGCTACCCTGAATATGTCAAGTCAAAGTCACTCATTGCCTAGGGCTATCTCCATACACCCGGATGCACAATCAACGTTCGCTCGGGCTATCGCTAGAAATGGGCAACCTAAAATAATTGGTGCATCTCAAAGATTAGGAGGAACTTCCATATAGAGAAAGAAAAAGTCTGCTGGAAAGCAGAACCCGCGGACTTTCATGATCACATTCTAAACCACCCCCCTTGATGTTTTGACTGATCTGTTAGCCAGCTGAATCGTGACCTAGGTGGGCTTAAACTCCCCAAATCGAAATCGATCAAATATGACAGTGGGAGTTAGGACGATGGACGAACCCAAATCTAGAAGGGCCAGATCAAATGGAGAATCCTGCAAGAAGCAGCATATGAGTGGCGTACCAGGGTCTTTCTTGTACGGTGGTAAGTCGGCTAGAATCATGGTGCTAGCCTCTTTCGACAGAACCACCTGTCGTCCATTTCTCGGCTGTCGCTTTGGGGTACAATAGTACTTGAAGAACCAAGTGACAGAGGGAATGTGATCAATTGCTTCGAGGAGGGGGACCTGAATATGTACTTCCTTAATCATTGATTTCAGATCCTAAAAATTCCGCATGTTCTTTTTCCGTGCTACATTTCGTGTCAGAGCCTCAGGAAAAGGGACGGCAATCTTAGGATCGAGTTGCCTCTTACCCTTATCTATCGTAGGTGGCTCATGACATGAAGGAGTCCAACCCGCCTGCGGCGAAGGGTGGGAAAAATTAGGACCCGCCTGCCTATGTTGTGGGTCTAATGTCTTCCTTCCACTCCTTAAAGAGACAACATGTGCATCGGCTTGCTGTCCATGAGGTGATGGTGGAGCGGAAGGGGCAAAGTATGCGAGGTTCTGCAAAGGCGGTTGGCCTTGCGCATAACCAGGTGGTGCAGGAGGCACCTGTAGTATGGCGTATGCCTGTTCCTGCAATGGCTGAAACCTAGGTGGGGTGCCTTGGTTCTCCACATATCAAGGATTCGGGACGGGTTGGGAGGGCAAGGCTCCCTGAGTCCTATGCTCCTGCAATAGCTGGTTCTACGTGTTCTGTATAGTCTGTATCTGATCAGCCATCGCCTTCATAATCTGCAAGCTATCTTGTGTAGATTTCCTCATTGATTCTAGCAGCTCCTCTTTTAGTGCCTCCAAAGGGTCAGCCCTCTTTGGAGAGTGACTGGTAGATTGGTGCAGCGACTGGTATAAAGAATGGGGTTACTGCTGATGCGAGAATGGCTGCTGCTTAGGGTATGTGTTTTGCACATTCTCGTATTGCCTGGTCTGGTAGTGTGGATCTTGATGTGGTCTCTGTGAATTACCAGACATGGAGGAGTTCGGATGCTGGCTGTTGACGTGGTCTTTATCGTGTTTTAATAGTTAGTTACATCGTAGTATAGGTGATCAAGTGTTGTCAACAAATAAAAGTTTATTACTCAAAAACCTACGTATCCAAGGTCGAACACAGGGAGCAATTGGAATTTATTACTAATCTCAAGAATGTAGTTGAACACTTTAATTACTCGAAACTTAATTCAAAAGATAGAAATGCATGAGTTTAAAAGTCAATTATGGCAAAAATAAAGAATTTGGATGTCTGATCATGGGATCATACGTCTTAAAAATATGTTTTCTCTTCTCTTATTCTTCTTCTTCTGATCTTCTTCCTTTCTTCTTTATGCTTCTTCTTTCTTCTCTGCAGTTGCCTTGCTTCTTTCTTCTTATTTTCCTCTGTCTTCTGCCTTGCTTCTTTCTTCTCCTGCAGTATCTTTCTCCTTTTTTCTGTGGGTCTTCTTCTCTTTGGCTCTACTTTCTCTTCTTCTTCTTCCTTCCTTGGTTCTGTTTCCCTTGCCTTCAGCTTCTCTTCTTCTGCTTGTCTTTCCCTTTCTTTATTTCTTCTCCCTTCTTCAGTTCCTTCTTCTCTTTGGCTTCGCCTCTGGTCTTTCCTTCTCTTTTCCCTCTGCAAAGCTTTCCTTCCTTCTGCTTCTTCTCCTTCACTTGCAGCGGCTAAGTGTCAGCTTCACTTCTCCCTTCTGCCTTCCCTACACAAACCAAAGAGGAGCAAAACCTACCCCTCTACCCACACCCGCATCTCTCTCTCTCTCTGCGTATATCACTCTTTAGCATGCTCTCCCAAAGCTGGGTAAACGGGTCGGGTCGTGCGCCCATTTCCAAGCGCACCGACGTGGGTGTGGTGCGTGAGGAGTGCTCAGGATGGTGTCGGGTCAAGTCATGCCAGATCCGTGTGATGAGTTCACGGACGAGGCACAATGTTTAGGCGACGGACCTCACCCCAAGTGTTATCAGAGGCAATAGGGCAATAACACAAATTCAATTTAAAGGACTGAAGCACTTTACAGCTTACCGAGGTGGGACTAATGCCCACCGCTCTTTCTTGCACGCCCGCAGTAGACCGTGCCACCAATTGCCACAACTGCAGGCTTTGCGGCGTCACTTGCTGGGACGACTGGATTCACACGACCCTCCCAAGTTTGCTGCACTTGGAACCCTGAAGTCTCGCAACCTGGAGCAACCAAGCAGCTTTCTCGAGTCACCGTTAATGGCGGCTGGAGCGTGAAACCTGCCTGACACAAAAAGAGCCTTGCAGCTTAATCAGACCACAGGAGCACCTTCGCCGTGTCACGGTGAAGGTGAGGCAGTAGGTGGCAGGCCGCGGGGTAGCCTAGGTGTGCGTGCCTAGGTCACCCTGTGGCCGGACGGATGGGTTTGATCGAGTGGTAGTTGTGGAGGTGTAGAGGGTCTGTGGATGGGTGGAGGATGTTCAGTGAGGTGAGGCAGAGGTTATGCGGTGGTCGGCGAGACGTGTGGGGCTGCGGAGTGATGGGAGCGTCTCATCGAAGGGTGGCCGGAGATGAAGAAGATGGTGGTGAACAGCGGCTGTCGAGGGGCATTGGGTGAAATAAGATGAGGGAAATGAAAGAGGCGATAGAGAAGAGCAGTTCTAACTTAACTAAAGGGACTAAGAGGGCGTGAAGGTGGCCGACGGTACCTACTGCCGCTGGAGAAGAAAACGTCCAGTGGAGGAAGACAACGGCGACGATGGGGCTAGGGCAGCTCGCGCGAGTGTTGCGCAACTCGGAGGAGGATGAGGAGGATAGCTATGCCACTGGTTTTGTGGCAGGGCGACAAGGAAGAGGTGGGAGGCTCATCGGAGATCGCTGGACCCCTTGGTCGGAGAAGAATAAGAGGAAATTGAGGTAGAATTCCGGCCAAGTTGAGTTGAGGAGGTGCGGCTGGAGATGAGGGTTAATTTATAGGCACAGAGCTTCCAAGCACGGGAATCCACGCCAGAGATGGAAATAGTTAAGTACCCAAATCTCTCGTGCGTTCGGACGAGAGATTGGGTGCAAATCAGGGATCATGATTGAGTTCAGATGGAAGGCCATTACTCAGAGAATCTCCCTTCCAAATTTGGGAGATCTCTGAGGAATTAGAGAGTATTCCCTCTCTAATCCTCGTCGAAGTAGGATCCCTCCCCAATAATGGCGGAGGGACCTGCTTGTATTAGTGGCGAGGAAGTTAGGGGGGTTTATGCAACAGTTTTCAAAAGATAGGGACCAAAATGTGATTGGGTGTACTAAATTGTAAAGTAGGTCAAGATGACCTCCCCTTAGGTCCAAATTTTGGTACAAACCTAATTTGGACCTAAGGAATCCAATGGTGAAGTTGGATTTTATCTTTGACCATGTTTGACTGGACATTTTGCATAAAAAAACCAAATTAGGTCAATTGACGAGCTAGGTCCCTAATCTAGGTCAAACTAGGTTCCAAAGGCCAAATTGAATGTTCTAAACCCTAGGAGATATTGTTCCATGATTTTTAGAGGGTTTACTTGATTTTTATCCAGATCGGAACCTTGTTGAATTAAGCGGGTCTATTTTAGGGTTACACGATGTCATTTAATTCTGAGATTGCAGATGAACCCATTTCTGATTGCATCAACCCACTTTTTATCTTATTTAAACCATTTGACCTATGTTTTGTCTTTGAGAAATCTCGTTTATGTACTACAATGGTAAAATTACAGTTTTAACCTTTATTTCATGTTTTCTTCTTAGAACACTTATTCCTTCAATTAAGCCCTCTTCTAAGTTATGTAGGAGCTTTTATTCTCTTTATTAGGTCAAAATGAGCTAGTTATGGCTCATGATGAGGCTCTCATCATACCCCCATGCCTAGCTTTTGCTAGTCCCTTAGCAAAATTTTAAGCTTTTAACTTCTGTTCTAGACCTTGAGTGTTTGTCATCAGTTATGATAAGTGCTTTTCTTTTTCTTTTGTGATTAGGTCAGAATGCCGACAATAGGCCTAGAGGTACTCAAGTACCAACCAAAATCTAGACCTGACCTGCTTTAGCCTTAGTCCTTCGCAAAGGCTTTTAACGCCGTAGAAACTATCTTAGGGTTTTTTGAACTCCGCAGTTAAAGCACCCATGCTTGAGGCATCTTTTTATCTTAGGTTCAGTTTGTAGTGCATTTTTGTAAGAGAGAGACAGAAGATTTATTTGTTTGGGGAGCTTTCTCTCTCCTTTCTTTTTATTTCTAGCTTCGGATTAGCTTCTCAACACGGTCTATATCGGATTCCTCGTCCCCATCATCAATCCTCGAGGGTCCCTGGCTATCGATGCTTCGAGATAGCACCGCCCATGGCAACCCCCAGAACCCTGACTTTCGAGATTTCAAGATAATCCCACCCATGGCATTCTGTGGCTGAATTTAGACCCTGGCAATCGACATTTCGTGATAATGCCACCATGGTATCTGAACCAACAGAGTGCTTACATGGCCTTAGTAGGATATTTAAATATCCTAAGAGACAAGCACCGAGGAGGTGATATGTTGTTACGCATCTTTGAGGGGAATTTCTTACCTCTCCGTGCTGGGAACTCGTCCAAATCAACTTGTGTTGATCGGTTGCTCCTAATCTAGGTGACTTTTTCAGAGCATTAAACGCTTTTGCATGATTTGGATATTTAGGTGCACTAAACTAGACTGTGTGTGAATTGGGGTGCTTAGGTTACCGAATCCCGCAAACCGAAGGTCAGTTAACGAGGTCGAATACGTCCTAAGCCTTAGACCAAATACTTAAGCTTTGCATTTTCCCCAACCTCTTCAGGATTATCCAGAGTTTAGCAGATACATGAATTTTTAAGCTAAGAATCTAGCCCAAGAGGCCTAAGACCAGCGTTCCTACTAATCTCTTTTTATGTCTCTTTAGCACTTTTTTTTCTTTTATTGATCTGGCCTAGAACTTCAGTTACTCCCTTAATCTTTTACTAATGACTATTTCTTTTTCTTTTTCATTTTGTGCTTCTTTTTGTCATTTTTGCTCTTTTTCTCCTCCGTATGATTATGTGGCTCACAAAATTTCCTCCCTCCATTTTTTTGTTCTTTTTCATAATTTTTCAATTTTTTTGTGTTTTTGACATATGTAAATTCTTTTGTGAGAACCCTTCTAACTTTTTCTTGGTTCTGTATGTATGCACTTTATCACCCCCCCATGCCTATGTTTTGCAATGTGCTCATTGTAAATGTAGGGTGTGAAATAGTGTTGATGTCAGGGACAGAACAGGATACATCGGGTGGGTGAACGGGTCGGAAATGACTAATGCGGACGATTTCAAGCTCTGGTACGTGTACCAGAGGTTAGATCAACTATCTAAGGCTAAACCCAAAGTGCAATGGACGTGGAGTATAGACAGATAATCAGACGGGTCTCTATTTTTTTTGGAATGACGGGTTGCCTCCTGTTGAGCGCTAAATTTGGTGCCTTCAGCCGAGCGGAACATGGGGTGGATACGGAGTGGTCAAATTAGTGGAATTTTGTAAAACAAGCACCTTGATTAAGAGCCTGGTTGGTCCAACCAGGTGCTTGTTAAGATCAGTAGGCTGATGATGCAGCCCAAACCCAATAAGTCTGGTGGGTTGATAGATGTAGATCAACAGATGCGGAACCCACCATATGCAATGTGGCTCAGATGGATATGGCAGTGAAAGCTCGGGTTTAGGCTAAGTAGAATCAGCCTGGTCAGAGTAGGGTTCCGAAAAATAATCAGTGTATGGTGTGGAAACCCTACAAGGGTGATTAGAGAATGATGGCTCCTATTTTTAGGTCTGATCAATACCTGATACCTAGTATGGATATGGAGTTGAATCATCTGCAAACGGCTCAGTGAGAGGTGAATCAGAATAGAAATTGAGTCTGGTTGTGGGTTGGGATAGAGAATGGGTTTTGATTGGTTTTGTATATGTGGAGCAGGTGGCTTCAAAGAGAATAGGTATGTTATAATCAGGAAGCAGATTTTCTCCGATGTTATGGTCAGATTCGAAATCGTCGGAGAGTTTGCGAAAATCAAAATCTGAATGAGATTCAGGATCTTGAGTTCTACCATAGAATAAATCATATGCTGTAGATTCAGCAGCCTGACTGGGGTCTAGCCTAAATGTTAATTCTGAACCTAAAAAGGTGCCCCTATCTGGTAGAGGCTCAGGTCCTAAGCTGGTAGGCAGACCCAATTGAAACCCCACTAGTCCAATTCCTCAGTTTCCGTATCGTAAATTGGCATGACTTCCGAAAAATCGATTAGTTCCTCTGAGGATGTTGGTGAGGGATATTCATCAAATAGAGGCCCAAAATCATATTCTTCATTGAAAGATTGATCTTCCTCATATGGGGCCTTGAAATCTTCAAAATAGGTTTCAGATGTAGATTCTGGGCTTAGGATGTGGGTTGAATCACTAGAATCTAGGTCCGAATAACCTTCGACGGTCACCTTATCAGAATAAGGGACTGAATTTATACCCTTGAGAGGTTCAGTTCTACTTTCATTATTGCAGGAGTTTTGGGATTCTAAGCCTAGTGATTCATGGTCTAGAATGGGCTCAACATGGTGTTTTCCTGCATTTGGAGGTTCCCAACCTTCTTTAATATCAGGCACATTGTATTCCATCTGGGTTGGGAATCCACAACTATTTTGTGCCTCAAACCCGAGATCAGATTGATCCTCGATGATGTTCCAAGATGGTTCATCCTCTGTTTGTGTTATATATGGGCACTTCTGGTCGATAATTTGTTTTACTAATCGCATTATCTCCTCCCATTTTTCAAGACTATCTTGGTGTTGCTTCCAAAGTCGAGGATTTGTCATACATTGAAGGTATTCAAGATTGTGCAATTTTTCTATCTCAATGTTTCCAGTAATGAGTAAGTCACGGGTTGATCCTTTTGTGGCTTCTACCAATAGTACTTGGGCACAAGTTATGATAAAGGTTGTGGTTGTTGGGACATCAACCTGAATGTTTTCTACTGGTGTTGAGGTTTTGTCTTCTTTTTCATAGAATTTCATGGCATCCTCAATCATCCTATCTCTCATGGATCTCTGATATTAAGGTTTCTTGAATGGTAGTCCTAAGTGGTTTGGCTGCATATTTAAATCAGGTGGTGGAATCAAGGTGTAGAATCAAGTTATGAAGCGATTAGATCTGAATAACGAGTCCCATTGAAAATGTTTGTGTGCTCTAAAGAGAAAAGATGAGGGACTGGAGATGTTTTTGACCTAATCAAGACACCCAAAGACATTTGGATGACTATGGAGGTTCGGGGCGGATGGTACCCTGGATCAGAAGGTCATCCACCTGAGAATTACCTGGGCAGCTAGAGAGGGAAAGTCCCGCAAAGACCCCTACATGGTAGAGCATCCCCACGGGTTACATGGTTTCCCCCACCCGACCTATCTTGCCACTGAGATTCCAGGTAGACCAGAATGGGGACCTTGACCTCTTAAGTCTACCACTTTTATTTCAAAGGTGCTTGAGGGTTCTCACTTGAGCTTTAGATGTTTTGATGTTGTGACCTAATTTGGAGGTTGGTTGACCCAAGGGGTCAACTTCACCTGACCTGTTGATGGTCGGCCTGGATAGGTTGTTAATATGATATTTTTATCGTTGAAATGTGTATAGTGGTTAACCTAATTCAGACCTAACCATCTCTTTACAAAATTTTTAACCTGGCCTAATTGATTTTCTCTTGTCACTTTGAAGCCCAGGGTCGAACTCAGGGAAGTGGGGTTCAAGTCGAGTTTCTACGTTTTCCTTAAAACGCGTCTCTTCCGTTCGTTTATTCTGTTTTTGGTATTTTTCTTATTTAGGTTTTTTTCTTGTAATCCTTGTTCTTGAGGCACACCCTCAAAATTGTGTCCTTGGCTTTTAGCCAAAACAGAGTTTCAAAACACGTCTTGCTACTTGCAAGACGGGGGTACCTGCAAATCAAAGATTATCTTTTCACTTTTATACCTTTTTTATCTTTTTACTAAGAAAGAAACTAACAGATAGAAAGTAAATATAGTAGCTATAGATATATATTTATATGTAATATATATATAAAGGGGTGGGGGTGGAGGTGACGATGGAGTGTAGCACTATGTCGAGTCAGCCGACGTCTAGAGAGACGCAACCAACACGACTAGGTGCCGCGTGGAGTGTGGATGGAGGATGGATGATGTATGGGACCACGCTTTTTGTACACGCTGTATCGCAGAATATCAGCAACTGGTGCAAATATTCCCGCGATACAGCGTATAGTAAATAACGTGAAAATATATGTACATATGTATGTATATAAATGTATAAGTATATATGTATAGATATATATAGATAGATATATATATATATATAGGTGTATATATATATATATATATATATATATATATATATGTATATATGTATATAGCTATGTATATATGTATATAAGTATATATATATAATACTATATAGATATATATATATATATGTATATAGGTATATATGTATCTAGATATATATGTATATATATATATGTGTATATGTATAAGTATATAGGTATGTATATATATATATATGTATATGAGTATGTGTATATATATATATATATATATTATATATGTATATGTATATATATATTATATTATATGTATGTATACATAACTATATAGATATACTATGTATATATAAGTATATATATATAGATATATGTATATGTATATATATATATATATATATATATGTATGTATATAAGTTACTATTAGTGTGTGAGTGTGTGTGAAAGTGTGAGTGTAGATGTCTGTGTGCGTCGGTGTAGTGTGTGAGAAAGTGTTGTGAGAGAGAGTGAGAGAGAGAGAGAGAGAGAATGGGAGAGAGAGAGAAGGAGAGAGCTGGCAGGAGAGGAGAGAACGGAGGCAGCCGCACTGCAGGAGGCGAGGGAGCACGTTTTAAGTCGTCTGCAGTCGAAGGCCGTCGTCTGAAGGTCGTGGGCGCGTATTCGCGCAGGAGGAGACCTGCGTCTGCCAGTTGCGTGCACCAAGAACTCGCGACAGAGCGCGCGAGGCTGGAGGGCGAGGGCACCTGCAGGCGCGAGTGGAGCTTGCAGGTGCCGCAGGGGGGCGGGAAGGGGCCTGGCCGGCCGCTGCAGTGCGCGCAGCGGCCTATCGCGGGTGGAATTGCAGAGGCGACAGAGCAGAGGCGGAGACGGGGAAGTGCCCTGCAGGCGCGCGCGGAGAGCTGAGCGCCTGCGGGGAAGGTCGCGGAGGTGCGAGGGGAGGTTCTGCAGTGGTCGCGGAGGGTCGCGGGGTCGGCGCGAGGCCGTAGCCGGCCGCTGCAGTGCGCGCAGCGGCCTGCTGCGGCTGCAACTGTGGCGTGGACAGAACGGAGACGGAGGCGGGGAACGGGCCTGCAGGCGCGCGCGGAGGGTTGCGCGCCTGCGGGGAAGGTCGCGGAGGAGGCGGGGGTGCTGCTGCTGCTGCTGTCGACGCTGGGCTGCTGCTGCTTCAAGCTTCGGACCTTGAAGCGGCAGCAATGGCGTGGATATGCAAACGAAGAGAAAAGAACACACCACGCCCACCGGCTCGTTGAAGAGCTGGGCGGTGGTGCTCCCACTGTGGTGGTGTGCACCACAGTGGGTTCTCCTGCTCGTCGGGTGCCTCCTCGACGGAGGGCCAGCGTATGGGAGGGGAGAGCGGGTGCGAAGGTGGTTGCGGGTTCGAGTTGCTGCAGCAGCTGCGTATTGCAGCAACGTCTTTTTCTTGCTGCCGCCCCCCGAAGAAGAAGAACCCGTGGCTTCTTATAGAAGAAGAGAGCATGGTCATGCAGCATGCGGGGAATGGGAGGAATGGCAGCCGCAGGGAATGGCTTGGGCAGGGAGAGGGCGGACGCGCGCGGGAAGTTGCAGCAGCGGGAAGGACGGCAGGGAGAGGCAGCGTGGCAGTTGCAGCCGTAAGAAAAATAAAAATCAAGTGGAGATAAAAAATAGAAGAGATGGATTTTTGTAAAGAGGCACTTGAGGAAAATGTAAATTATGAAGCCCTTTTATTCCAATCTTCCCTCCTCTTAATTAAATGCATGAATGCAAGTATTTTTACAGATGCGACTATAGGATTATAATATACATAGTTAATGCTAGAAAATAGCATAAGAAGGCGTCCTTATAGGCGTGTTTTGAGGTGCAAACATATACCCCCATGCCTATCTTTTGCTAGTCCCTAGCAAAACCGTATTTAGAAATGATCTTAAGCTGAAGATTTTCTTCTGAGATGATATCGGTGTGTTTATTATCGGATATTGTGAGAACCAATTGTAGAGAAGATTACCAGTACTTTAAGTCTTACATGACAAAGATCATCTCTCAACTAACCAGGACTCTTGATATTTGAACCTTAAGTACGATTTCCAGGACCCAGGAGATTTTGCCGTACTCGAGAGCTCAAGAGGTTATGGTTTGTGCATAGTGAAGGATCAAGACTGACCAGATGAACCTTAAGACTCACTCCCAGGGTTTCACGAATTTTTAAGTACAGGTTGGTCCCAATTTCAGCTCGTGTTTTCGGATTGACCCTTAAGATGATTACGGAAAACTCAACTCCCATTTTCGAAAAACAAATTATACCGACATTTATGAGATATACTGACTCTTTTGCAACATCTTTTTTTTTTTTTTTTTTTTTTTTTTTTTTTTTTGGTGGGAGAGTTTCTTTTTGGTGGAAAGAGCCACTCCTAAACACAAGACTAAAGCTTGGGATAAAAAGTCTACCTGCACGCACAGGTAAGGACTCCACCTTTCCTAATGAACACTAGGGTTGGATCTTATGTTCACCTGATCTTTCCTGATATGTGTAGTGTGAACCAAGTTTACTTAAGCTCTCAAGAAAAAGCAAACCAACGAATCCTGTACTGTGTCTCAGGTACAAGAAACGTTCTTAGTTAGGAGAGATTTTGATCTATTTCGTCAATGCTTTAAGTGAATTAAGCCGAGCCTGAGCGAATCAAGCTTCTGTGGCCTGGAAATTCTTCAAAACAGAGGTTGAATATCCATAAACACTTATTGTATTTTTGTTTCAGCTTTTAGATCATTACTAAACACCATTTATTACTAATATATATATATATTTATTTATTTTTTTTTTTTTCTTTTCTTTTTTCTTTTTCTTGCATATTTATAAATAGGTGGTAATTGTCTGATACCATAAAATACCCGGATCCTATGGATGCCTATCCACCCCCCCATGCCAAACAATGCTATGTCCTCATATGCATGCAAGGAAAGGCAGAGAACGGACGACAGATCGGGTAACAGGAGCTGAGGTTCAGGGTATAAATCAGGGTGGAAGGGTGGGTGGATGGTGGGTGGTGAAGAGAAAAGCGAAGTAATCGCGATAGAGGCGTGAAAAGTAATGGTGGATGGTGAGAGATTTGGCGTTTTCTGGGACGAGAGTGTCCCAGGCGGATCAGAAAACAGATCAGGAAGAGGAAGTTGGCCCTTAGATTGGCCAAGAAGGGGGGCTTTTTCGATAGATGGATCCAAAAGGGAATAGCCCCGGTGAGTAAGCTGTGGGCTCAAGGTCCCAGTGTGGATTTGCAAATCCGCCTGATTTAGCGGGAAAGAAAGGGCAATCCGGTCTTCCATAGTGTGGACCGACGGTGAGCAGCCCGGCAATGACTCAGACCACGAGGTATGGGAAGCGGAGAAAACCTCGTCAGAAGTCTGGTCAGGAGAAGGTACAGGAATAGGGAGGGATTGGGGAACGTCACAGTTTGTGTTGGTCAGGCAGTCGTCAGGTAATTTGCAGCAGTCTGAATCGGCTCCAATTAGTTCGATACACGTACTGACAGCCATGTCCTCGTCAGACGTGTCATCCTCAATGCAATCGCAATCAAAGTTCTTGGCTGCCTTGAATATGTTAAGCTTGAGCTTCTCAGATCCAACGGCAATCTCAATACAGCCCGACTCGCAGTCGATGTGGGCGCGGGCTGTGGCCAAGAAAGGTCGACCGAGGATGATCGGACAATCAGAAAGTGAACTAGGAACTTCCATATCTAAAACAAGAAAGTCAACAGGAAAACAGAGACTGTTGACCCTAACCACCACGTCTTCCACCACACCCTTCGGGATTTTGACAGAACGATCTGCCAACTGTAACGTGACAGGGGTGGGTTTCAGATTTCCCAAGGAAAATTTTTTGAGCATGATGGTCGGTATGAGATTGATGGAAGATCCTAGATCAAGCAAGGCACGGTTAAAACTGCAGCCTTGGATGCTACAGGAAATCAGTGGTGTGCCCGGATCTTTCTGCTTCGGTGGTAAGTTTGATAGTATAGCACAACTCGCATGAGGCGAGAGAACCACCGGATTCTTAGTCTTCTTTGACTGTCGCCTGGGTGTTGTGTAGTCTTTGAAAAATCGAGCGACAGTAGGTATGTGGTCGATTGCCTCGAGCAGGGGTACCTTGATTTCTACATCCCTGAACAAATTACGTAGGTTGTCAAAGGCCTGCGTATTTTTCTTCTTGCCTTTTGGCTCCCTTAGTAGAGCCTCAGGGAATGGGACTGATTCTGGCACAAGTTTTGGTGCATCATCCTCTCGCGAATGCGGTATGCATTCCGAATGAGAGGGTGAAGAAGAAGATGGGCCAGGATCAGGTCGAGGCGGATCGATGGTCTGCTTACCGCTCCTCGTAGTGATAGCATTGGACGATGCGGGTCCAGTGGGATCATACGGTGGAGGAGGGTTTGCAATGGGGATATAAGAGTGTGGTGCTGCAGCAGGATTAGCCTGAAATCCCGGTGGAATGTTCGGAGCTTGCAGAACTTGATTAACCTGTCCCTGAGAAGGTCGTACCTGTGGTTGAGAACCACGGGGCACGAAATTTCGCGGGTTTGGAACAGGTTGGGCGGGAAGAGTGCCCTGAGATCGAGTCGCCATGCGTAGTTGACTGATCTCGGCATTCTGCTGCGCCAATTGGTGCTGAAGAGAGGTCATGTTCTCTTCATGGCGCTTTGACATTTCCGTCATCATTCGCATCAATTTGTCAAGAGGGCTTGATGCGTGTTCAGTTTGTGGTACGCAAGGGCCTGATGGCGGATTTGCCATAGGATTAAACTGGACCCTTGGGATGACGGGTGCGGACGGTCGCATTGGTCCACCCGCGGGGTTTTGGCGCTGCGGGTTGTTGGACCATGCAAAGTTCGGGTGATTACGCCACCCTGGGTTATAAGTGGCAGAGAACGGGTTGTTCCCCAGGGCGCAAGCATCTTCTATGCCAGAAGACGCGTCCGCATGTAGATATGCGTCAGAGCACACGGAGGCTTGGTCCTCCGTGTCGAAATACTGGCTCGCAGAAGCTAGTTCCACATGACTTACCGAGTCGCTTGGCGCGACACTCGGTAAGGAAGGTCTAACGGGGTTTCTCGGGATAAGCCTGGTATTAGAAGAACTTGGATTGTGACGAAGTGGTGAAGAGGTGGTGTTTGCCATAGATCGGGCGGGGTTGGCCAGAAGCTCGTCCAGCTTCTTGTGCACGACGGAGACTTCATCCAGTTTTTGTGCAATAAGGCTTAGATCAGTGGATGAATGGGAGGGTCCCGTGTCAACTTCGTGGACATTTCGGGGCTGGCTGGTACGATTAAAGGCGACAATGGAAGCATTGTTCATCGAGTTTTCACTCATATTTTCAAACAGCTCGAATGCTCCATTCTCGTCTTTATTCATAAAGTTCCCTCCGCAGGAAGCGTCTGCAATCTGCTTCAAAGTCTTATTTAGCCCATAGTAGAAAATCTGGGCTATATGCCACTTAGGCAGACCGTGATGCGGACACTTCCTGAGGAGGTCGTTATACCTCTCCCATGCCTCATGAAATTGTTCGCCGTTTTGTTGCGTAAATGAAGTGATAGCACGGTGAAGCGCATTGGTTCGCCCGATTGGGAAGAACTTCTTGAGAAATGCTGTTCGCATCTCTTCCCAAGAGTGGATGGTTCTCCCAAGGGTGCGTAACCATTGCGACGCTTTATCCCGTAATGAAAATGGGAACATCTTCATGAGGACTATAGATAACCCGACATTTCTTGGTTTAACGGTTTCAGCAAGTCGGGTTAGGTCTTCCAAGTGGAGAAATGGGTCTTCACTTGCAAGACCATGAAAGTGAAAATTGATTAGGCCAATTATGTTTAGTTTTAATTCAAAGTCGTCCCCGCCCATGGGAACCCGAATTTGTCCTATGGTCTCTGTAGCAGCGGGATTCTGATAAGAGCTAAGAGACCTAGGCTCCTCCCGTTCGGGAGGGTTCTGCATTTCCTCCAATGTTTCCCGAATGGCTTCGATTTGCTCATTATACATTTCCATTTGGGCTTGGAGGCGGGTTATGGGTTCTAAGGCTCCACCACCTGGTGGATTCTGAGGGCGGTTTCCTCCCTCGGGATTTGGGGGTGGGCGTGCAGCCATGTTTGTGGAGGAGGAGGACGATTCGACTTGTTTTCTAGATTTATCAGTCAATTCAAATAGTTCAGGGTTTTGTGACCTCCTCCCAAACATGCACTACCGCAGGAAGAATTGGGGAGATGAGAAGGGAAAAGGGATGAGAGAAATGACGCCGCAAAGGTACACTTGATTACAAATCAATACAGTCAAGTTCCTAACCTCTACAGTGTGCCCTTAGACCTAAAGATCTAAGTTACCTACTATCACGAACTACGGAACCGAATGCGAGCACCGCGGAAACCACCGGGCCAGATTGAAAGGCCGTTTGCCCCAGTCTTAGACACCCGATAGCACGCGGGAACTCTCACCAGCACGTAGTCGCTACACACAGGTAGTTAGACCTCCAATCCTTAGTAAGGGTCAAGTTACTACCAGTTTTAATTAGAGGCTTAGGGTCAAGTGCTTTTGGAATGTGAAGGGCGTTGTTTACGGGTAATGCCCAAGTGATTGATTTTAAGAGTGTGTAAGAACAAGCATGCAACGGGGAAATCTCCCCGAATTGAAGTTTTTATTGGCGAATGGTTTTTAGAGTTCAGCCTTAAGTAGTATGAATTTTAGGGTTTTGCTGAATTACCAATTCAACCAATCTCCGGGTTTTTGCAAAAATACAGGTTTTCCTTCTAAAACCCAAGAAACCCTTCTTCAATTATCAGTTAGTTAATGCATGCTAAAATGCAATGGGCTACCCTAAATGGAGATTTCTAAGTGTGGATGCACGAATCAGTTTTATATCAATGTGACAGGGAGCCAAAGCACTTCAATTCAAGTGCTCCCAGTCACCAGAAATGATTTCCACACACAAGGCTTCAACCAAAAGATAAAGAAAATAAAATTTTTGGGGTTGAAGTATTCAGGATCGAATCACAGGCAAATTTGAAAAGTCGTGGTGGGATTGGAATCAACTCAATTCCAAGTCTCCCCACCAAAAATGTGATCCTGAATTAAAGATAAGTGAGGCAAAAGAGGGATACAAGCAATCTTTTTCTTTGCCTCAAAGAATACTTCCCACGGCGAAAAATCTAAGAATGAAGATTCTCGGATTTTCGCTATGCGAAGTAAGGTGGGAAATCCGGGGCAGTAGGAGTGAAGACAACCAATCAATCAAGTGAATTTTAATCCACTTGCCCTCAAGAAATCCCAAAAAGTTTTTCTAGTTTTTAGTTTTAAAATTTTTTTTTTTTTTATTTTTGTGGTGGCAAGTTAACACTAATTTGATGAGAAAAGAAAACCTACTTGTTCGGCAACGTGTGCGAAGCTCCAATGCGATGTCGGCGTCTTCACGCTCTCGTTCCCGCCTTGGATCTGCTCACATCCTCGACTTCGTCAGCCTTCTTCTCCTTCCACCAGGTTCACCTGCACACCAAAAACAACAATACCCGTGAAGAGAGAAGAGACAAATTTAAAGGAATTGGATAGAAACTTACTCGAAAGCGCACTTCCCCGGCAACGGCGCCAGAAAAGCTATGATGGTCGGCCTGGATAGGTTGTTAATATGATATTTTTATCGTTGAAATGTGTATAGTGGTTAACCTAATTCAGACCTAACCATCTCTTTACAAAATTTTTAACCTGGCCTAATTGATTTTCTCTTGTCACTTTGAAGCCCAGGGTCGAACTCAGGGAAGTGGGGTTCAAGTCGAGTTTCTACGTTTTCCTTAAAACGCGTCTCTTCCGTTCGTTTATTCTGTTTTTGGTATTTTTCTTATTTAGGTTTTTTTCTTGTAATACTTGTTCTTGAGGCACACCCTCAAAATTGTGTCCTTGGCTTTTAGCCAAAACAGAGTTTCAAAACACGTCTTGCTACTTGCAAGACGGGGGTACCTGCAAATCAAAGATTATCTTTTCACTTTTATACCTTTTTTATCTTTTTACTAAGAAAGAAACTAACAGATAGAAAGTAAATATAGTAGCTATAGATATATATTTATATGTAATATATATATAAAGGGGTGGGGGTGGAGGTGACGATGGAGTGTAGCACTATGTCGAGTCAGCCGACGTCTAGAGAGACGCAACCAACACGACTAGGTGCCGCGTGGAGTGTGGATGGAGGATGGATGATGTATGGGACCACGCTTTTTGTACACGCTGTATCGCAGAATATCAGCAACTGGTGCAAATATTCCCGCGATACAGCGTATAGTAAATAACGTGAAAATATATGTACATATGTATGTATATAAATGTATAAGTATATATGTATAGATATATATAGATAGATATATATATATATATAGGTGTATATATATATATATATATATATATATGTATATATGTATATAGCTATGTATATATGTATATAAGTATATATATATAATACTATATAGATATATATATATATATGTATATAGGTATATATGTATCTAGATATATATGTATATATATATATGTGTATATGTATAAGTATATAGGTATGTATATATATATATATGTATATGAGTATGTGTATATATATATATATATATTATATATGTATATGTATATATATATTATATTATATGTATGTATACATAACTATATAGATATACTATGTATATATAAGTATATATATATAGATATATGTATATGTATATATATATATATATATATATGTATGTATATAAGTTACTATTAGTGTGTGAGTGTGTGTGAAAGTGTGAGTGTAGATGTCTGTGTGCGTCGGTGTAGTGTGTGAGAAAGTGTTGTGAGAGAGAGTGAGAGAGAGAGAGAGAGAGAATGGGAGAGAGAGAGCAGGAGAGAGCTGGCAGGAGAGGAGAGAACGGAGGCAGCCGCACTGCAGGAGGCGAGGGAGCACGTTTTAAGTCGTCTGCAGTCGAAGGCCGTCGTCTGAAGGTCGTGGGCGCGTATTCGCGCAGGAGGAGACCTGCGTCTGCCAGTTGCGTGCACCAAGAACTCGCGACAGAGCGCGCGAGGCTGGAGGGCGAGGGCACCTGCAGGCGCGAGTGGAGCTTGCAGGTGCCGCAGGGGGGCGGGAAGGGGCCTGGCCGGCCGCTGCAGTGCGCGCAGCGGCCTGTCGCGGGTGGAATTGCAGAGGCGACAGAGCAGAGGCGGAGACGGGGAAGTGCCCTGCAGGCGCGCGCGGAGAGCTGAGCGCCTGCGGGGAAGGTCGCGGAGGTGCGAGGGGAGGTTCTGCAGTGGTCGCGGAGGGTCGCGGGGGTCGGCGCGAGGCCGTAGCCGGCCGCTGCAGTGCGCGCAGTGGCCTGCTGCGGCTGCAACTGTGGCGTGGACAGAACGGAGACGGAGGCGGGGAACGGGCCTGCAGGCGCGCGCGGAGGGTTGCGCGCCTGCGGGGAAGGTCGCGGAGGAGGCGGGGGTGCTGCTGCTGCTGCTGTCGACGCTGGGCTGCTGCTGCTGCTGCTGCTTCAAGCTTCGGACCTTGAAGCGGCAGCAATGGCGTGGATATGCAAACGAAGAGAAAAGAACACACCACGCCCACCGGCTCGTTGAAGAGCTGGGCGGTGGTGCTCCCACTGTGGTGGTGTGCACCACAGTGGGTTCTCCTGCTCGTCGGGTGCCTCCTCGACGGAGGGCCGGCGTATGGGAGGGGAGAGCGGGTGCGAAGGTGGTTGCGGGTTCGAGTTGCTGCAGCAGCTGCGTATTGCAGCAACGTCTTTTTCTTGCTGCCGCCCCCCGAAGAAGAAGAACCCGTGGCTTCTTATAGAAGAAGAGAGCATGGTCATGCAGCATGCGGGGAATGGGAGGAATGGCAGCCGCAGGGAATGGCTTGGGCAGGGAGAGGGCGGACGCGCGCGGGAAGTTGCAGCAGCGGGAAGGACGGCAGGGAGAGGCAGCGTGGCAGTTGCAGCCGTAAGAAAAATAAAAATCAAGTGGAGATAAAAAATAGAAGAGATGGATTTTTGTAAAGAGGCACTTGAGGAAAATGTAAATTATGAAGCCCTTTTATTCCAATCTTCCCTCCTCTTAATTAAATGCATGAATGCAAGTATTTTTACAGATGCGACTATAGGATTATAATATACATAGTTAATGCTAGAAAATAGCATAAGAAGGCGTCCTTATAGGCGTGTTTTGAGGTGCAAACACCTGTCTTATAGATGGCAGAATGATTATAGGCTTAGGGCCTAGGGATCACCCTGATTTGACTCCCAAGTTATTAGGTCCAAGATTTTAAGATTCAAGTGATCTTAGAGCTCAATTTTTAGGGTTTGTCTTGTTTAGATCTCTTCAATCAAGGGCTTGGGTAGCACACTGATGCGAGAGGGTTCATTTCCTTTTATACAAACATGTGTGACTAGCACTCCAAGTCCCTACTATAGAAACCCTAATTTGGTTCTATTTCCAATCCTCTTTTTCTTTTTGAAAAGGTTCTCTTTGGACTTAAAAACAAGAAGTGTGTTGTCCACCTAGATTAAGCATGATTTCTATTAGGCACACGAATTTTGTGGGGTGGAATAAAAAAAAATCACTCCAACTTCAAGACGATTTGAAAAATTTTCGCAAAATCAGGAAATGTTTGCCTTAAAGATGGTGATTACTATAGAAAGAAGGCAATTGATTCCTAAATTAATTTTCTTCCTTTTGTCTTTCAAAGCTTAGGGGATAGTTTAAGGAAGAAAAGAAATTACCTGCCCTGGAGTGGTTAACTTGCGGGATAGATTTTCTCGTGAAATTCCTGCAAGATCACAAAAAAGCAAACTAGGGCAAGTTTGTGTTCAATATGATAAAAAGAATGTAGAGACTAGTGATAAATTGCACGTTGCTCCCCGGCAACGGCGCCAAAATGTTGACACGTCTCGCTGGAGGGTGGCCATAGATGAAGATGATGGTGGTGAATAGCGGCAGTCGAGGGGAATTAGATGAAATAAGATGAGGGAAATGAAGGAGGGGATAGAGAAGAGCAGTTCTAACCTAACTAAAGGGATGAAGGGGGTGAGAAAGTGGTTGGCAGTACCTGCTGTCGCTGGAGAAGAAAACATCCAGTGGAGGAAGACAGTGCCAACGACGGGGCTAGGGCAGCTCATGCGGGTGTTGCGAGACGCGGAGGAGGATGAGGAGGACAGCTCTGCCACTGGTTTTGTGGTAGAGCAATGAGGAAGAGGAGGGGGACTCACTAGAGCTAGCTGGACCCCTTGGCCGGAGGAGAAGAAGAGGAAATGGTGGTAGAATTCCAGTGAAGTCGAGCTGAGGTGGTGCGGCCGGAGATGAGGGTTAATTTATAGGCACAGGCAGGGACTCCTATGCTTGAAAGACAAGCTTCCAAGCACTGGAATCCTCTCCATAGATTGAAACAGTTAAGTACCCAAATCTCACGTTCGTTCGCACGAGAGGTTGGGTGCAAATCAGGGATCATGATTGAGTTCAGATGGAAGGGCATTATTCAAAGAATCTCCCTTCCAAATCTGGTAGGAGATCTCTGAGGAATCAGAGTATTCCCTCTCTAATCCTAGTCGGAGTAGGATCTCTCCCCAATAATGGCAGAGGGACCTGCTTGTAAGAGTGGTGAGGAAGTTAGGGGGTTTATGCAATGGTTTTCAAAAGATAGGGACCAAAATGTGATTAGGTGTACTAAATTGTAAAGTAGGTCAAGATGACCTCCCCTTAGGTCCAAATTTTGGTACAAACCTAATTTGGACCTAGATAATCCAATGGTGAAGTTGGATTTTAAGTTTGATCACGTTTGACTAGACATTTTGCATAAAAACCCAAATTAGGTTAATTGATGAGCTAGGACCCTAATCTAGGTCAAACTAGGTTCCAAAGGCCAAATTGAATGTTCTAAACCCTAGGGGATATTTTTCCATGATTTTTAGAGGGTTTACATGATTTTTATTTTGACTAGAACCTTTTTGAATTAAGCAGGTCTGTTTTAGGGTTACACGATGTCATTTAATTGCTGGATTGCACATGAACCCATTTCTGATTGCATCAACCCACTTTTTATCTTATTTAGACCACTTGACGTATGTTTTGTCTCTGAGAAATCCCATTTATGTACTGCAATGGTAAAATTACAGTTTTAACCTTTATTTCATGTTTTCTTCTCAGAATACTTATTCCTTCAATTAAGCCCTCTTCTAAGTTATGTAGGAGCTTTTATTCACTTTATTAGGTCAAAATGAGCTAGTTATGGCTCATGATGAGGCTCTCATCACTGGCGCCAGCTTTGGTTATACATCTCTAAATACGGGTTATTACTCTCGTATCCTTGGATAGCATTGATGTCTGCATAGGCCGAAGATGTCAGAGACATACATTCGTCATGGGGATACGTGTTATACTTCACGGGTGGTGTGTAACCCTTGTCGTAGGGTGATAGATTTAGGTTATTTAAGGGATCCTGATATGCGGGATCTCGTGAATACAAAGAAGATGCATCCCAAGTGAGTAGATTAACTTGAGCATGAGGGGCTCGGGGTGCATAGGAGGGTCTTGAGGTGGCAAAGCTCAAGTCAGATTGACCCTGACTAAACTAATCAATCTTTTTCTCGATTAGATTTATTCTATCCAACTGCTTGACGATGATATCCATGTCGGCTCGAATAGACTCGATGTGAGCCTCGCGGACACCAACCTGCTGCTGACCAGGCCACTGGAACTGGTTCATGGATGTGGCATTCATCTGGTTCTCCACTAAAAATTCAAACAACTCAAATGCACTATTCTTGTCTTTTGTGAGGAAATTCCCAGTACTAGATGCATCGGCCAGATACCGATGTGTGTCATCTAGCCCATGGTAAAAGATTTGAGCCAGGTGCCATCTAGGTATACCATGGTGCGGGCATTTCCGGAGAAGGTCATGGAATCTATCCCAAGATTCGTGCAACTTCTCCCCAACTCCCAAGGAGAAAGTTGTGATTGTGCGCCGCATCGCATTTGTTTGATCGATTGGGAAGAACTTTTGCAAGAATTCATGTTGTAATTCCTGCCATGTTCCAATTGGCTTCCCAATGGTCTTGAACCAGTATGAAGCTTTGTCCCTCAGAGAGAATGGGAAAGGCTTCATTAGAACGATCCGAAGATTGATATTCCTGGGTCGAATTATTTCAGCGAGTCGACTCAGGTCCTCAAGGTGCTGGAATGGATCTTCGCCTGAGTTCCCATAGAAGTGAGTGCTGATCAACCCAATCACATTGGGCTTGACCTCAAATGCATCTCTGCCTACAGGAATTCTGACTAGTGGTGCAATGATTTGTTCAGCTGGGTTGAAGAAATCCTGCAATTGTTCTCCTCGCGGCTGGTGCTGCATCCTATCAAGCACCGTTAAGATGCAATCCATACTCTGCCGATGCTGCTCCTCGGATTTGACTACCCAGGCTTCCAGATGAGCCATCGGGTCCAGATTCTCGATATCCTGACCCGGTCTAGGTCTAGGTCCAGGATTAGCCATGGTTGCTACAGGAGTAGAAGAAGTGGGGGGTGAAGATGTTCTTGGCAAGGTGACTCACCTCCTTGGGAGTGGCTCCCAAGGTCCAACCAAGTGAGGTCTAAGTGACCTCCTTCCTCGCATACACCACCGAACTCCTGGGTTAGTCTAGCCAAGCAAGACAAGGCTAAGGCCCTGTCAATTAAGTGGTCTTTATGAATCGGATGACCAGATTTTTTGTTTTAGGTTTTAATTCCTGAAGAAATTTGTCATACAACCGACTGAATGTGGTTCCCGCCTCTTCGCTAACCCAGCCAAGAGGTTGAAACCACCCAGTAGAACGACAACGAATTCGAGTTTTATTTCATGTTTTAAAATTGATTTAGCCTATTTCCTTCAGTTGGGGGTTTCTCTTGGTGAGGGCCCACAAGGTGACCAAGCTCACCGACTAAGTGCAAGACTTGACTAAGTCTAGGTTATCCCAAGGGTGGTCTATAAGTTGTAACCCTAAAAATTTACCCTAAGGTTCTTGTACTTCTAGGGTTTTATTCTGTTTCAGCAGACCACAAAATAAAACTCATTCTCTGACAATAATTGGAATCTAATTAACTTGAAATTTGGTGAGTAGATTCCTTTTTCAATTATCTTTTCAGAGTTTTTTTTTGGAATTTTTAGTATTTCAACCTAATTTTTAAGGATTTTTGAATATCAGGGGGTCAGATTTGGAATTTTGACCACTAGATGATTTTTCAATTTGAAATAGTATCAATTGACCTTTCAAAATTAGGGAAAAATATGGAGAATAAAGCCAATGAGAATAAGCACTACACTACTGAGCAGTAAATGAAAGTAGTAAATGCAGAGAACCAGCTACTAATCTATCAGAAGTGAGGGCATTCGGAGGTGGTCTCTGATGGCCTTGCAGTGGTAGAGTAGCATCCCATCATGGTGTCCTTCATGGTGGTGCTCAGCTTGAGGAGATGGTGGTGGCTAGCATAAGTGGAGGATGATGGAGCCAAGCAAATATGGCAAAAAAGTGGATCGATGCAAATGGCCACCCCCTAGGTTTTTTTATAAACCTAAGGGAAGCTCTCTAGAGAATTATGGAATTCTCTAGAGTGGCCTATGGTGGGAGCTCATTGGAGAGTGAGAGAGAGACGATGGATGGTGGTTTTTAAATCCACCAAATGTGGATCTAAAAATTGAATGGCTGATGGTTGCTAATTTTAGCAACCAAGGCAACCACAAATGGCAGAGAGTTCTAGAGAACTCTAGGCTAGGTATTTTCGTGTGGATGGTGTGTGTGGGCATGTGTGGGTTGAAACTTAGGTGGCTAGGTTGATTAGGTTAGGTTATAGTGGGTTTAAGTCAAGGTAGGTCTCAAATTAGGGTTATAAACGCTAATTCACTTAGGTAAAGTGCAATTAAACTTAATACAAGTTTAATTGCGTGTGTGGAAACTTCATTGGCAGTAAAAAAATTCAATTAATTTGGGTCTAGGTCAATTGGACTCTCACTAAGTCCAATTGGACAGTGTGTGCTGAGATCAGGTCTCAATTGGACTCAATGAGTCCAATTGAATGGATTGATGGAGTTGACTAAGATCCAAGTCAATTAGGTTTAGTGAGGACCTAATTAGGTCCTTATGGAGGTTTAGAGGTGATGTACTAGGGTTAGGCCACCTTAATTTAGGTCCCTATGTGGTTGGAATTGGGTTTAGGGACCTAGAGATCCGAGATCAAGGCTTGAATCTCAAAATAAGAACTGGAGAGCAGTATCAGACATCTAATAATAGTGTCAGACATCTTATACTAAAAAATTACAAGTCCAGACTTGTTGTCTGGACGTCCAATCAGAGTTAGGAAGGATTCAAGGTTCTATCTTGGGTATTCTACAAAAATTGGACATCTGACCAAGTGTCTTGACATCCAATAACATTGCAAAAGTGGATTTAAGGTGTGAGGGAGTTGGCTAAGGGTTCTAGATGTCCTATAATTCATCTAGACATCTAGATAAAGGTTGGAATTATGGTTTTAAGGTTTCTTGGGATGTAGTGACCTAATCTAAGCTTGGCTAAGGCTTAGGGAAGCCTCTAGGCTATCCTAGGGCTAGGATGGACCTAAACTCTTCACATTTTACTTCTTTATTCATACTTAATAAAATATGAAACTTGAACTCCCTTACATCATTATGCCTACATCAAATCTAAGTCTTCTACTCCAGGTTTGCTGCAACACCTGTTATTCCTGATCCAGCTTCAGATCCTGCTCTAGATCTAGCTCTTCATCAGCTTATTTCCTGCAATCTACATAATGCACTTAATTATTACATTATAACATTATTTTATGCATAGCTAAAGTAAAATAGTAAAGATGCAGATAATGCTTATGCATGCATGAATTACCCTAACTTATGCTAAGTCTTAGCCTAATTTAGGTCAATTAGGACCTATGATTGCTACGCAATCATTTCATAAAGGCTTCCTACTTAATGAATTCGTTAAGAAAGGCACTCTTAATGTCCATTTGATAGATTTTGAAGCCAAGAAAGGCAGCATAAGCAAATAGCATGCGAATTGATTCGAGTCGACCAACGGGAGAGTAGGTTTCATCGAAATCAATCCGTTCTTCTTGGTTATAGCTTTCTGCTACCAATCTAGCCTTATTCCGAATAACCACACTGGATTTATCCAACTTAATCCAGAATGCCCATTTGGTTCCTATTATCGTTTGCCCTTTGGGCTTAGGTACTAGATCCCAAACTTCATTCCTTTGGAATTGGTTGAGTTCATTCTTCATAGCCATCATCCAAGGTTCGTCAGAACATGCTTCCATAACACTCTTAAGTTCAACTTGACATACATAGGCGGAATGATCAAAAGAACAATTAAAATGATATTGGGCTTTAACACGATTAGAAATACTTCCAATGACTTGACTTTCTAGATGATCCCTTTGAAATATCCAATCTTTTGGAAGATTGTGGATATTGCAGTTTGGAATGTCAAACACATCAATAGAAGAATCATCCTCACCTTCCACATTGACTCGGTCAATAGGAGTTTGGTGATTCATTGATGGAGACATGAGGGTGATGGTAACACCGTCATTCATCACAACTAACTTGATTTATTCCAAATTAAGTGTTAAATTATCCTAAATGGTCGTTTGAGGATCATAATTTCATATTGTACTGATTTAAGAAGATAGAAAGAAGGGTTAATTCTGCCATTTTGAGCAGCCAATCACAAATGCAGATTGACCAAGGGATTGATTTAGGGTAAATTATAGGTCAAATGAACAAAAGAGAAAGAAGTGGGCTCAAAATAACTAAATCAGGGTTTCACGCATTTTGAGGAGTAAAATGGTATTAAAAACCCTAATTATTAGCCACACTCAAGCTGAAATAGTTTTAGTAGATATAAAGTTAGTCTAAACCTCCTAAATTTCATTCAAAAATATCTTTAGAGGCTTGGTACCTTCACTTTGACCATCTGAACCCCTTTTGACCAAAAATAGAGATTAAGATGGGAGTTCGACCAAATATGGGCTCCTATGCAATTTACCCCATCAAACTTGGTCAAAACCAAAATCCAAGTTAGCCATTAGCATCCTTGGGTCAAAATTAGGTTAACACCAAAATCTAGGCCTAATTAGAGTCCATCTTGACCTAGTTTGCATTTCTACCTATAAAATCTTTATTTTTCACATCTAGACCCCTAACTCCATGTTTCCACAGATCTATGCCCTTAACTTTGTCATCATATTCACCAAAAGTTCCATGCCGCTATTGGTCATGTCGTGTTTCGCATGTTTAGAAATCGAGGTTACAAGTAACCTGTCGTTGTAGTTGCAAAACACTTCGATCAAATAAAATTTATACCAAAACTCCAAGGGAGTCCCGAGTCGAACACAGGGAGGCGACGTTTACTTTAGTTGAAAATCACGCTTCGATTCATTTCTTTTTGGTATTTTAGGCTTTTGTTATTTTTTTATGTTTTTGAAATAAAAGACAAGCAAATGACTCACAAGATAGAGATGTGAAACAAAAAAGATAAATATATATCAATTCAAAGTCAATTACAAGGAACTACAAAAGCATAAAAGGAGAGGGAGGTGAGAGGAAATCTCTCGAATCGACTGTTCAGCGAGATGACGGCGCCCGGTGGAAGCTCGGGCGAAGGAGGTGAGCGGGACTACGGAGGTGAGATGCTGGAGGACGTCATGTTGAGGAAAGCTTCGGCATGGCTCCGGAATGGAGGTGAGAAGACGGAGGTGATCTGCTACTGGAATGGAGGTAGGAGGACAGCTCCAAGGTGACCTATCAAGGGAGATGGGAAGTTGGAGGAGTATTTAGTGGGGCAAAGGTTTGCTACACTAATAGGCACCTTGGGAGCTTGAGAACAAGCTCTAATGGAGCATTGGTAGGCTTGCTAGAGCTTGGGAGTAGGTGGGAGTAGAGTAGGTAGAGATCGCTTGGAAGGGAGGGGGTGTAGGTTCTTTTATAGTGGTGGAGAATAGTCAAAAATCATATCTGGGTCTTTATTGACATCCACAAACGTCGCTGCAGCGATCGCTAAAGATTAGGCCTTCAATTGTTCTTACTGGCACGCACGGGCCTTTATTGACGTCCGTAAATGCTACTGCAGCTGTAGCTGAAGATCCGCCTATCAAATCCTCTTGTTGGCGTCTGTAGACCATTAGTGACAACTGCAAGCGTCACTAAAGGTGAGTCGCTGAAGATCCGCATGCCTCCCTGCTGGCGCTGCATGCTTCGCGCACCCGTGTTGCGCGTACACTGGTGTGCGCTGGAATGCGTGTACACGTATGCTGCATTGCTGCTGCTGCGTGCTGCACGGCTGCTGCGGAGTGGTCAGCCAAATTGAAAATTGGGGGCGCTGCAGGGATTCGAACCCATGCCCCTCCTTTGCAAGCCAACGGTACCACCATTGTGGCAACCCCTCCCTTGTGTCGTGTGGAGCGACTTGGTGCGTCCGCTTCTCAGCCATTGGATCTTGATCCAATGGCTAGGATTGAAGGGTGTGGATGAAGGAGTTGGGCGGTGTTGTTGGCCAGTGTTGGGTGGTCTGGATGGTGCCACATGGCGCCATCTGGGCCGTCCATCTTCTTCTTCATTTAGAGGGTGCTATGGTGCTCAGATCAAGATGATTCTCGCGATGTCGAACTGCGATAGTCACTTCGGATCCATCTGTACGATCGGATTTTCCATCCAAAACCCGTATGGATGTTGCATTGCCCCCTGGCCGTTGATCTTCCTCAAGCTTAATGTGATGCTATGGGACTCCGATCTGGACGATTTCAGAGGCGTTAATCTCTGATTGTCATCCCGATCAGATCCGTATGGTCTGATCGTCCATCCGAGGCCCTGAAATAAATCCTCTTTTCTCCTGACCATAAAAAGGACCTAATTAACCTAAAATATAAATAACTACTCTAAATGCAGAATAATGCATGCTATGCGATATTTATATCATGATATACAGTGTTAAGCCTAGGAACTATCACAAATAAGCATTTTACAATGAATTTATTGATGTTTATCATACCCCCATGCTTACTTTTTGCTAGTCCCTAGCAAAATTAAACTAGATGCTATGTATATTAGTAGAATCAGGGTTCAAGTATTTAGGCAAAATTCATTGATTGCTTTAGAAAGTCTCATCCCCAAGACCTAATTACAAAAACTCAATAGTGCCCGGGTGACTACCAGAATGCAGACCATCCGAGCCCTCACCATATTTGAGATGATAATTTTCTTTTTTTAATTTTTTTGTACTTTTGGAGTTTGAGAGTTACGGGATAGCTTTTTACGGCTACCCGACCTGCCCAAGACTTGAAAAGGACTCTAAGTGCTAAGCATCTTTGTGAAAATTGATAGACTCATAAAATGGCCGTTAAGATGGACTTTGGGTTTCTTCGACCCTAGGTGACCTTGCCTAAAGGTTTATCTTTACGATCGGCAGCTTTCTCCCTACTTCTTTTATTTATGGGGTCAACACAAGGGTGAATCCATTGTATATCTCCCCGATTTATTGTACTTCCCCGCTTCTTCCCTAAGTGTTTTGGGAATTATTGTGCATTTTTTTGTGAGCTGGGTTCTGGACAACCAGGCGATGAGCTGTTACCATCGACAACTTGCCAGCCATACTCGTGTGGTGAACTGTGGTTTTATTTTTTTTTTTCCCCTTCTCTTTTTTTTTAAGTAGGTGGCTTCCCTGATCTAAGATTTACCGAAAGGCAGTACAACGAAAATGGTCTTGTGGCTGGGCTCTGCACAACCGACCGATGAGCTGTTACCACCGACAACTTGCCAGCCATACCACCCAAGTCGGTTCATTAGCTACCCAATTTCCGTAAAAACTACCGGAAAGTGAGTTAGTGCAAAATAATGTGTGTAGATGCCTAGGCTTAAAGTCCCCCCAAATCAGAGGGCAGGTTGATAAGTTGCATACTTATCATCCCAAATTATTTACCAAATTAAAATAAAATTTTAAATGGAGAGGACTCGAGACTAAATCCACATTCGAGTGGACACCCGGGCTAATTAAGCCCGAAGACCTGAAGAGTCTAAGTATTCAGGTCTCAAAAAATCAATTCCTAAAGTTTACAACTCCTAATGCCTAAGTTATCGTCTCCTAATTCTAATCTTTTTTTTCAAATTTTCATTTTTTTATTATTATTTTTTCCTTTTTTCTTAAACAAGAATCGAATAATAGGAAATCACTGTTACAGCTGACAAAATGGTTATAAAATATGTCCACCCCCCCATGCTTAGCTATTGTAATGTCCCCATTGTAAAAAAATGAAAGCATGCAAGAGAGTAGATGTGGAATAATAGCACCTAGTTTCTGTGAGACTCAGGTCAGCTTGGAACAGTCTTTACATGTGCTGGTTCAGTGCCTTCAGCTGGGCGATGATCAGCCCGTGGTGGTTATGGCAAGGTAAGAGCAACCTTGTCCGAGACAGGTTCAGGGAGCACATGGTCAACAAAGGGTTTGAGACACTATCCATTGACCTTGAAAATATTACCCATCTTTGGGTCAGAGATTTCGACGGCCTCATTAGGGAAAATCCGCTCAATAATGAATGGGCAACCCTACTTAGACTTGAGTTTACTGGGGAAAAGCTTCAATCGAGAATCGAAAAGCCAGACCTTCTGGTTCAGCTCAAAGCTCTTATGTGAAATCATCTGGTCATGGAAAGCTTTGGTCCTTGCCTTATTGATTCCAGCATTTTCATAAGCATCATTTTGAAGCTCCTCAAACTCAGATAGTTGGAGTTTCCAGGTTTTCCCAGCCAACTCAAGGTCCACATTACATTTCTTGATGGCCCAAAATGCCTGGTGTTCAAGTTCTACGGGCAACTGACATGCCTTCCCAAACGCCATACGGAATGGAGACATACCAATGGGCATTTTGTACGCCGTACGGTAACCCTAAAGAGCATCATCTAGCTTTTGGGTCCAATCCTTCCTATTAGACCTAATGGTTTTCTACAAAATGTTCTTGATCTCCCGATTGGAGACCTCGGCCTGTCCATTCGCCTGAGGGTGGTAAGGTGTGGAAATCTAATGGCTCACCCCGTATTTCCCCAGTAAATTCTGAAACTGGGAATGAGTGAAATGTGTACCACCTTCACTGATAATTGCCCTAGGAACCCTAAACCGACTGAAGATATTTCTCTTCACAAAATCGATGACCACCTTGTGGTCATTGGTTCGGGTGGGAATTGCCTCAATCCACTTGGACACGTAATCAACAGCGACCAGAATAAACTGGTGTCCAAATGAAGGAGGGAAGGGTCCCATAAAGTCGATGTCCTAAATGTCAAAAATTTCGACGAGAAGAATTGGGTTCAGGGGCATCATATCTCTCTTAGCCATGTTCCCAAGTGTCTGGCATCGGGTGCATGACTTAGAGAATTCCTGGGCATCCTTAACTAATGACGGCCAATAGAATCCAGATTGCAAAATTTTTGCGGCCGTCTTTTTCTCGGAAAAGTGTCCACCACATGCGGATGTGTGACATAACTCAAGTATGCTATGGAACTCAACTTCCAGGGTGCATCGGCAAATGATCTAATCTGCGCCAATGCGGTAAAGCTCGAGATCATCCCAAAATTAATATTTGGCCTCAGATACAAGTCTATCCCGTTGTTGTTTGGTCCAATCCTGGGGGATTTGGCGAATGGCCAAATAATTGACAATATCCGCAAACTAAGGGGTTTGGATTCTTGAGACTGTGAGGATAGTTTCATCCGAAAAAGTATCAGAGATCGGAACATCCAGATGAGGAGAATCAATTAGGATTCTCGAGAGGTGATCTGCCACTACATTTTTTACCCCAGATTTATCCCTGATTTCAAGATCAAACTCTTGAAGCAACAGAATCCAGTGAATAAGCCAGGGTTTGGCATCCTTTTTGGCCTAGAGATATTTCAAGGCCGAGTGGTCGGTATAGATGATGACACGAGAACCTAAAAGATAAGCCCTGAATTTTTCTAAAGCGAAAACTATGGCTAGAAATTCTTTTTCGGTAACGGTGTAATTCCTTTAGGCCTCATCCAGAGTTTTCCTAGTGTAGTAAATCACATAGGACTTTTTCTCAATCTTTTGACCCAAGACAGCCCTGATGGCATAATCTGATGCGTCAGCCATAATCTCAAATGGGGCTGTCCAAACTGGTGGTTGCAATACCGAGGCACAGATGATGTCCATTTTCAATAAATCAAATGCCCTATGACATGATTCATTAAACTCAAACGGCGCATCTTTGGCCAAAAGGTTACTCAAGGGCCGAGAAACCTTCGAGAAATCCTTAATGAATCTTCTATAAAAACCCACATGCCCAAGAAAAGAGTGAATCTATTTTATGGATGTGGGTGGAGGAAGTCTAGAGATAGCATCCACCTTAGCTCTATCAACTTCAATTCCCCGATTAGAAACCACGTGACTCAGGATGATGCCCTCCTGAGTCATAAAGTGGCTCTTTTCGCAACTATGGACCAGCCGTGTTTTGATGCATCTCTGAAGGATCAATTCCAGGTGCCCAAGAAAAGAGTGAATCTATTTTATGGATGTGGGTGGAGGAAGTCTAGAGATAGCATCCACCTTAGCTGTATCAACTTCAATTCCCTAATTAGAAACCACGTGACCCAGGACGATGCCCTCCTGAGTCATAAAGTGGCTCTTTTCGCAACTATGGACCAGCTGTGTTTTGATGCATCTCTGAAGGATCAATTCCAGGTTAGCCAGGCAAGACTCAAAAGAATCTCTGAAAATGGAGAAATCATCCATGAACACCTCAAGACAATCTGCCACCATGTCAGAAAAGATGGCCATCATGCACCTTTGAAAACTCACAAGTGCATTGCAAAGCCTGAATGGCATTCTACGGAATGCAAAGGTTCCGTAGGGACATGTGAAAGTTGTCTTTTCCTGGTCTTCGAGATGGATAGGGACTTGGTTATATCCCGAATAACCATCCAGGAAGCAAAAATATTTTTGCCCAGCTAACCTTTCAGGGATTTGATTGATGAATGGCAAGGGAAAGTGATCCTTTTTAGTGGTAGTGTTCAGCTTCCTATAGTCAATATAAACTCTCCAAGTCGAAGCTGAACGAGTGGTGAAGGTTTTCCCATTATCATTAGTCGTAATGGTTATTCCTACCTTCTTGGGTACAATCTGAATGGGGCTAACCCACGGACTGTCTGAGATTGGGTAAATAATCCTAGCATCAAGCGACTTAATTATCTCCTTTTTCACCACTTCTCGCATATTCGGGTGTAATCTCCCTTGCATTTCACGAGAAGGGCGGGATCCATCTTCCATGAAAATATGATGATTACAATAAGATGGCTCGATCCCCCTAAGGTTGTGGATGGTCCAACCAATGGCCTCCTTGTTGCTCTTAAGGACCTTAATTAACCTCAATTCTTGCTCCATAGTCAAATCAGCACTAATAATAATAGGGATCATGTTTTCAGGTCCTAAGAACTCATATTTCAAATTTTTGGGCAATGGTTTTAATTCCAGCTGGGGCGAGTTTAGAATAGAAGGAAGGGAGGATGCCGATGAAGATTCATCAAGATGATCCAGTGGAAGAGGCTGGGAATGAACAAAATTAATAGCTTCTTCAGGATGTGGCAGGTCTACCATCGAGGAGGGTTGTGGGTTGGGTTCCCTAAGGCTAATGGAGTCCTTGAGTGCATTGATTGTCATACACGTCTCATGATCCTGATCCTCGAGTTCCTTAATGAATCCACAATCCTCAAATCCTCTTATCGCCTTAAAAATATCCAGAGTTAATTTTTTATCCCCAAAGGCGATCTCCATACTACCGCTTTCACAGTTTATGTTGGCCTTGGTGGTAGCTAGGAACGGATGCCCTAGAATGATGGGCATGTTCCTCAAATCATTAGGTACATCCATGTCGAGGACGAGGAAATCTATAGGAAAGTAGAAATCCTTGACCTTGACAATTACATCCTCAATAACGCCTCTTGGTGTGGTGACCGAACGGTCCACTAATTGTAGCGTTATTGAGGTTGGGTTGAGTTCACCTAACCCAAACTTCTCATAAATAGAAGTTGGGATTAGGTTGATGGATGCGCCTAGGTCCAATAGTGCCTTATCAAAACTGTATTCCCCAATAACGCATGAGATCAAGGGGGCACCTGGATCTTTCTTCTTTTGAGAAAGGTGATGCAGGATTACAGAACTTGCCTGCTCAGAGAGAATCACCTTCCTCAGAGTGGGTTCTCTCGGCTTACGCTTTTGGGTACACAGTTCTTTCAAGAATTTAGCAAAAGTCGGGATGTGCTTAATAGCATCGAGGAGCAGAATATTGATCTCTACGCTCTTGAATAAATTCAAAAGCTCCTCGTTGATGTCTACGGTTTCTTCTTCTTGGTTTTCAATAGGGCCTCAGGGAATGGGATATGGGTGAAATTTTCAATTTTCGATCCCTGGGCCATATTGTCTTCTTCAGCCTCCTCCTTCTCTTTCTCAAACTCCCCAAGATTTTGACTTCTAGAAGGTAATTCTGGGTTCTAGGTCTACTTCCCACTTCTCAAGGTGACAAAGTTTGTAGAGGCATAAGGGTTTGGATCTTGAGGTGGATTAGTGAAGATTGGAGGGCCTTGGTTGGTCATGTAACCAGAAGAGGAGGAAGAGGGACCTTGCTCAACCACCTAAGCATGCGCGTGTGGGTCCCTTTAATTCCCGTACCCTTGGGCTCTATTGCCCTGATTTTGCACATTACGCGGGTTTCGTACGGGTTGAGATGGTAGGGATCCGGGTTGTCGGGTGTTTGCAGTTAACTCGGATTGCCAGTTATCCAAGGATGCCTTCATTTGTTGCATGAGCTGAAGCATGTACCCTTGCATTTCTACCATTTGCCGGCTTAAATCAGCCTGCCCCGTGGATTGTTGGGCATTCCAAGATGTCTGATTAATCGGTCTCGGGGGCAACTGGGTGTATACTTGACCCTCACCCATGAGTTTTTGAGATGCATAGTTGTTGGGTCGAGATTGGGTCTGTTGCCCGTGATTTTTCCAAGAGAAGTTAGGGTGGTTCCTCCATCGCGAATTAAAAGTGTTGGAATATAGGTTGGACCTAACATTCTCCTACATTGCATATGCATCCTCATAAAACAAGGATGAAGAGATGGAAGGATTAGAGAAATTGCAATCAAAGGCCCCAGTTTTGAACCCGTATGGTTCCAAGAAATCCTGGCTCACAGGTTGAGCCAAATCGAGTTGGCTCACGAATTCCCACCCCATGGGAGCTCATGAGGAATGGAATCCCAAATTCTGAGATTGAGTGGGTAAAGAAGTGTTTCCTGAATTCCCAAACATCCATTCTTCCATTTTCTTAGCAACCAAGTCCATTTTATCCAGTTTATTACAAATTAATTCCATGTCAAATGAATGAGAGCCTTGGATCTCATTAGCGCTGGACCTAGGTTGTTGGGACTGGTTGAATGCATCCATGGAGGCATGATTAATTGAGTTCTCACTCATTTCCTCAAATAGGTCGTATGTGCTATCTGCATCCCTGTTGAGAAAATTGCCTCCTCAGGAGACATTCACGTGATTACGGAGTTGCTCAACCAACCCATGATAGAAAATCTGCACAAGTTGCCATTTCGCCACCTTGTGGTGTGGACACTTCCTCAATAGTTCCTAGAATCGCTCCTAGGCACCATGAAACGATTCCCCCAGCCGCTAGGCGAAAGTGGCAATTGCCCGTAGCAAGGCATTGGTCCTTCCGATAGGGAAGAATTTCTTCAAGAAAGCCAACTTAAGAGCAGCCCAAGTTTCAATCGACCTTCCTATAATCCGGTACCAATATGCGGCCTTATCCCTAAGAGAGTGGGGGAAAAGCCTCATGATCATTTGCTCTTTGCTCACATTCCTTGCTCTGGTGGTCTGAACCAACATGGTCAGATTTTCCAGGTGCTGGAATGGTCCTCCGAGCCAAGCCCATGAAAATGCTTAATCAAACATAAGACTTGGGGCTTGATTTCAATGTCTTTGGCGGGAATCACGACGCCAGGACGTTCCCCATAGTTTGACGGATCGTAAAAATCCTTCAATGGCCGAGTGCCCTGACCATGCATGCATTGGAACCATTGTTGCATCTGCTGTAATTTTTCCAACTGCCTTTGAATCAGCTCCTGCTGGTTCGGAGGTGGGGGAGGTAGTTGTTGATCAGCCATGGGATCTGCTTTGCTATAGCTCAACCTCCGCCTCCTAGAATGGTCTAAAGGTCCTTCCAATCTAGGGTTCAATGACCTCCTCCCAAGCATACACTAGAAGGAAGTCGGAAGGACGGGGAAAAGGAACCCTGCAGCATAAGAATACAAGCCTGTCCTTAGATTGGGTAGCCTAAGGTCTACTAACTCTCAAAATTCATCCTAAGATTATGGATGATTTACTCTACTTATGTCCAGGCAATCCAACCAATTAGATGGAGGGACTAGGGAGAAGGTTCTTCCTTTGGCTTGCAACTCCGGTTCCTAGTGTACCCCCCAGCCATGGTCGTTTGATGCTACTCCCCTAGCTAGACATCAGATTAACTAGTATAAGCAGGTTAATCGTGAATAATCTCAATCTGGATCCTGATGAGCGAATGAATCCTAAGGGCCAATGTCTAATTGATTTTAGTTAGTCTTGGAAAATTGGTGCTCTAGATTGTGATGGGCCCTTAATGGGTTGTGACCTTAATGATTTGTTTGAGAACGTGTGAATGTGCAAAACCAGGAGGTTTTCAATCAAGATTATTGATGATGAGGTGAGTTTTAGGATTCGAATCTTGCTTAATAGCTTTTAGATTCAAATATTAGGTGTTTTCAACCAAGTTTTGTGAGGCAAACCAGGTTTGTTGTTGAAAGCACATGTTTAAGTATTTTCCTTTAGAAATCAAGAAAATATGGAGTGCCTGACTTGTCCTAATTATTGAATCCTATGGGGCAGCTAGAAAATGAACCTCTTTTAGATTAGGTCGTGCAGCCCAAACAATTCACTCAATTGGCTCAAATGCACCACCAATTAAGGCACACAAAAATATGGTTAACCTAATATGATTTCTACTCTTTTATGTGTTGAATTCGTGTATAGGGTCCACAGGTCGGAAGCCTGGTTGAGTAGATGAAGAATCAAGTCCGATTATGTGCCTCAAATGTGGGTGTATAGAGTGTGTAAATTGATTTGTCACAAAGAAATATCTTTTCACTTTTTTTTTATATAAGATGTGGGTGAGATGGGTGAAGGTGGCAAACAAGACAAACAAAGTCTATCCTAGGGTTTATGCAAACACCTAAGTAGATTAGGTCTTGGTTATGATTGTGGCTAAATGAACTAGTGGGGGGGAAAGTGGGGGACACTTACAGAGTACTCTACCTGCACTTTACTCTGATCTACCACACTTGGATCTCCATGCTAGGGTATCTGCAAGATAGTAGATCAAAGACAAGTAGGGTTAGTGCTATGTAAATGCAAAGAAGCGCAATAAATAATAAAGTAAATTCCATTGCCTCCCCGGCAACGATGCCAAAATGGTCGCGTTGTGTTTCGCATGTTTAGAAATTTAGGTTACAAGTAACTTGTCCTCGTAGTTGCAAAACACGTCGATCAAATAAAATTTATACCGAAACTCCAATGGAGTCCCGGGTCGAACATAGGGAGGTGATGTTTACTTTAGTTGAAAATCAAGCTTCGATTCATTTCTTTTTGGTATTTTAGGCTTTTGTTAGTTTTTTGTGTTTTTGAAATAAAAGACAAGCAAATGATTCACAAGATAGAGATGTGGAACAAATAAGATATATATATATCAATTCAATGTCGATTACAATGAACTACATAAGCATAAAAAGAGAGGGAGGTGAGAGGAAATCTCCCAAATCGGCTGTTCAGCGAGACGACGGCACCTGGTGGAAGCTCGGACAAAGGTGGTGAGGAGTGGGACGATGGAGGTGAGATGCTGGAGGACGTCATGTTGAGGAAAGCCTTGATGTGGCTCCAGAATGGACGTGAGAAGACGGAGGTGATCTGCTACCAGAATGGAGGTGGGAGGATAGCTCCAAGGTGACCTATGAAGGGAGATAGGAAGTTGGAGGAGTATTTAGTGGGGCAGAGGTTTGCTACACTAATAGGCTCCTTGGGAGCTTGAGAACAAGCTCTAATGGAGCGTTGGTAGGCTTGTTAGAGCTTGGGAGTAGGGTAGGTAGAGAATGCTTAGAAGGGAAGGGGTGTAGGTCCTTTCATAGTGGTGGAGAAGAGGCAAAAATCGTATCTGGGTCTTTACTGACGTCCACAAATGTCGTTGCAGCTGTCGCTGAGGATCCGCCCTTTAATTGTTCTTACTGGCGTGCATGGGCCTTTAGTGACGTCCATAAACGTCGCTGCAACTGTCGCTGAAATGATGTGGTGTAGACCCGGACATGTTGTGTTAATATGGTGATTTTATCGTTGAAATGCATATAGTGGTTAACCTAATTCGAGCCTAACCATCACTTTTCAAAAATTTTTTTACCTGGCCTACTTGATTTTATCTTGGTCACTTTTAGGCCCATGGTCGAACTCAGGGAAGTGGGATTAGAAGTGAGTGAGTTTCTACGCCTTTCCTATAACGAATCTCTTCCGTTTGTTTATTATGTTTTTGGTGTTTTTCTATTTAATTTTTTTTTTTTTAATAATTTTTGTCCTTGAGGTACACCCTCAAAATTAGGTTCTCGGCTTTAAGCCAAATTAGGGTTCCAAAACTAGTCTTGCTATTCGCAAGACTGAGTACCTGTAAGTCAAGGATTATCTTTTCTCTTTTATATATATTTTTTTACTTTTTACGGGTAGGAAAGAGAAATAGAAATAAAGTAAACATAGTATATATATTTGTATATATTATATATGTATAAAGGGGTGGGGGTGGAGGTGGAGATGGTGTGTAGCACGGTGTCAAGTCGATCGTCGTCTAGAAAGATGCAACCAGCAGAACGAAGTGCCGCGTGGAGTGTAGGATGATGGGTGGAAGATGTGTGCGAAGACTCTTTCTGTACGCGTGTATTAGGGAATATCAGCAACTGGTGCAGATATTCCCATGATACAACATATGGTAAGTGATATGAAAATATATATATGTATATATGTAAATGTATCTATATATATATATATATGGGTATATAAGAATTTATGTAGCTATATATGTATATATATATAGATATGAAATTTATGTATAGATAGATGTATATATATGTATATATATATATGTATATGTATTTATATATATAACAATATAGATGTATATATATTTATATTAATATATATGTAAATAGAAATATGTAGATAGATATGTATATGTATATATATATATGTATATATAGTTATATAGACATATATGTATATATGTATGTATATTTGTATATATATATATATATGTATAAGTATATGTGTATATATGTATACATATATATATGTATCTATACTTATATTTAGTTATATAGGTAATAATATATATATATATATATTTATATATTTATACGTATATATATATATATGTATAAATGTAAATATAGATGTATATATTTATATATAAGTATATGGATTTATATATGTATATGTATGTATATAGACTAATACATAGTTATATAAGTACTAATATATGTATAGATATATGTATATAACTATATATATATATATAAATATATATATGTACGTATATATATATATGTATATAGTAGAGTATAGGTTTGTGCACGAGCGTGTAAGTGTGTGTGTGTATGTGTGTGCAGAGAGTGTGAGAGAGTGCTCAGAGAGAGAGAGAGAGAGACAGAGAGAGAGTGCCTGCTGTGAAGAAGGCGTTTAAGTCATCTGTAGCAGCGGGGCGACGTCTGATGGCCACAATGCACCGCGATGCGCATAGGCGCGCAAAGAGGCACGCTGAGTGAGCACGAGGGAGAAGGGCCGCAGCACACCGCGCTACATGAAGAGGCGAGTGCGGGCGCGAAGAAGCGGGCGGGTGTACGCGGGTGAAGGGAGCGGGCGCTCGCAGAAGCTGAAGTGGGTTTCTGCAGGCGAAGTCAGACGTGCGGGCAGGCATTGGAGTAGGCACAGGGTTGGACACTGGAGCGGGCTGGGACCAGTTGCGGCACGTCGGGTGACCGGATAAGTGTGAAACTTACCGGTCACCGCGTTGTAGCCACAGTGTTCCACTGAAACACGTGAACAGTGGCTACAGTGCCGGGTTGAGACGCGCGACTTCCTGTGCCCGATGCTGTGAGTGAGGGAGGCGTGAGTGGCTGGCACGCGCGTGGAGAAGCTGTGCCGGCTGCTGGCTTGCGTAGAGGCGGTTCACGATAGGGCACAAGGAGAGGGCTGGGTTGCGGGCGAAGGAGCACGACGGGGCATGCGGAGAGTGGCGCGGGTGTCCTGCTGGCGTGCACGGTGGAGCTTGGCCGGCTGCTGCAGGGGCACGCGGTGGCCAGTTGACCTTAAAAGCTTGAAGCATTGTGGCAATGGCAGAATTGTGGCTAAACGTCGCAACAGAGAGAGAACCACCACGCCCACCTGCTCTTTGATGAGATGGGCAGTGGTGGACTCACAGTGGTGGTTGTGCACCACTGTGAGTTGCTCCTGCCCACAGAGTGGCTCCTCAGAGGAGGAGAGGCTACGTATGGAGTGAGAGGGGAGGAGACGGCTTGGAAGGAGGTGTTGTTCTTGTTGGGTGACCAGGCTCCCTTTGCCAGAAGACGGCCGTGCCTTTTTAAAGAGGAGGAAGGCATGCACAGCCTTGCCCTGGCTGTGCATGGTTGTGCATGCGGCTGGCAAGGAGAGCTGTTTGCAGAGCATGGCACAAGGAAGATGGCCCAGCCATGCAGCCGCGGAGAAGAAAGTCAAATAAAAATAAAAATAAAAAGATGGTGAATTTTGCAAGGTAGCACTTGAGGAAAAATGTAAATTTCAAGGCCATTTATTTTACTCTCCTCCCCTCTCAAATAAATGCATGCATGCATGTATTTTCACAAATGCGATTATGGATACCTAATATGCACGGGTAATGCTAGGAAATCGCACAAGACGACACAATTGTTGGTGTATTTTTGCTGTGCAATCATACCCCCATGCCAATCTTTTGCTAGTCCCTAGCAAAACATTTTATTTTTTTTGTATTTAGAAATGATCTTAAGCTGAAGATTTTCTTCTGAGGTGACATAGGTGTGTTTGTTGTTGGATATTGTGAGAACCAATTGCTGAGAAGACTACCAGTACTTTAAGTCTCACATGACATGATCATCTCTCAACTAACTAGGACTCTTGTTATTTAAACCTTAAGTACGATTTCTAGGACCCAGGAGGTTTTTGCCGTACTCGAGAGCTCAAGAGATTATGGCTTGTGCTTAGTGAAGGATCAAGACTGACTAGATGAACATTAAGACTCAAGCCTAGGGTTTCACAAATTTTTAAGTATAGGTTGGTTTCAGTTTCAGCTTGTGTCTTCGGATTGACCCTTAAAAAGATGACGAAAAACTCAACTCCCATTTTATAACATTTGTGGCTCAAAGAAAATAGGGTATTTGCCCTGAAGAATTTTTTTGTAGGAAGATTTTACAGACATTTGTCAGATATATTGACTTATTTGCATCTTCTCTTTTCTTTTTTTTTTTTTTTTGAAACACGTGTCAGTATATCTCTTACAACATTATTTGGAGGAGCACACTTTTGTTTTTGGTGGGAGAGTTTCTTCTTGGTGGAAAGAGTCTCTCCTAAACACAAGACTAAAGCCTAGGATAAAAGGTCTACCTGGGTGCATAGGTAAGGACTCCACCTTCCCTAATGAACACTAGGGTTGGATCTTATGTTCACTTGGTCTTTCTTGATATGTGTATGTGAACCAAGATTACTTAGGCTCTCAAGTAGAAGCAAACCAATGAATCCTGTACTGGTGTCTCAGGTACAAGAATACATCCTTAGTTAGGAGAGATTCCGATCTATCTTGTCCAGGCTCAAGTGAATTAAGCCTAGCCTGAGCGAATCAAGCATCTGTGGCCTGGAAAGTCTTCAAAACAGTGGTTCAATATCCATAAGCACTTATTGTATTTTTGTTTCAGCCTTCAGATCATTACTAAACACCATTTTTCTATATATATATATATAGAAACTTCATGATACCCTAAAATACCCAGATCCTATGGATGCCTACCCACCCCCCCATGCCAAACGATGCTATGTCCTCATATGCATGCAGGGAAGGGTAGAGAAAGGATGAAAGATCGGGTAACGAGAGCTGAGGTGCAGGGTATACAGCAGGGTGGTAGGGTGGGTGGATGGTGGGTGGTGAGGTGAAGAGTGAAGTGAGCATGACAGTCAAGTGAAAAGTGATGGTGAGTGGTGAGTGTTGTTGGGGTGCCTCCCAAGGAGCGCTGAATTTAACATCCCCAGCTGGACTCAGATTGAGGCACAACATTAGTTACCCTCCAGCAGGGCAACAGTTTCTCCAACAGGGGCAGGTTCATGAGAAAGATAGGGTTTCAAACGTTGCCCATTGACCGTAAATTTATGCCCAGATTTGGGATCTTCAATCTCAACGGCCTCGTTCGAAAATGGTCTCGAGACCAGGAAAGGACCAGCCCATTTGGACTTTAGTTTCCCAGGAAAGAATTTGAGCCAGGCATTGTAGAGCCAAACTTGCTGAGATGGCTCAAATTCCTTCCGCCAAATACGGCTGTCGTGAAAAGCCTTAGTGCATTGTTTGAAAGTTAAGGCAGAATCATAGGCTTCACGACGGAGCTCTTCCAGCTCCTGGAGTTGGAGTTTCCTTTCTCGACCACATAGGTCTAGGTCGAGGTTACATTGGCGAATCGCCCAATAAGCACGGTGCTCCAACTCCACAGGCAAATGACAAAGCTTCCTGTAAACGATTCTATAAGGAGACATACCAAGGGGAGCCTTGAAGGTGGTCCGATAAGCTCAAAGTGCGTCAATCAGCTTGTCGGACCAATCCTTATGGTCAGGTCAAACCATTTTCTAGAGAATTGCATGATTTGCCGGTTCGACACCTCTACCTGGCCGTTCGTCTAAGGATGATACGGGGATGCGATACGATGGTGGACTCCGTATTTCCACTGAAGTGCCCGAAAAGAAGCATGGGTAAAGTGGCTTCCTCCATCCGAGATAATGGCTCGAGGGATTCCAAAGCACGCAAAGATGTGGTCTTTGACAAATCGTGTGGATATAACATGGTCAGCACGGCACGTGGGAATAGCTTGGATCCATTTCAAAACATAATCAACAGCCACGAGAATGAATTCGAAGCGTTGGAAGAAGGAAAGGGACCCATGAAGTCAATTCCCCAAATGTCGAAGATTTCTGCAGCTAGGATGGGTTGTAAGGGCATCATGTCACGACGTGACATTGTCCCTAATGACTGGCACCTAGTGCAATGCTTGGCATAATTGTGTGCATCCTGGTGAAGGGAGGGCGAAAAGAAATTGCACTGTAACCACTTGGCTACAGTTTTCCTCCCAGAGAAATGGCCTCTGCAGGCCTGATCGTGTTAGAAGGATAGCACACTGGGGAATTCGCTGTCAGGAATGCAGCGACGGATGATTTGATCAGCACCTATTCAAAAAAGAAGTGGATTATCCCAAAAATAATACTTTGCTTCTGTCATGAGATTCTCACACTGGTTTTTATGCCAGCCACATGGAAGGGATCCAGAAGCAAGGTAATTGGCATTGTCGACATACCATGGTCCACTTGCCACATTAATTGCCAATAGGTGCTCATCAGGAAAAATTTCATTGATCAGCAGAGTAAGTCCAATATGGTCAGGGTCCAGTCTGGAAAGGTGATCAGCTACAACATTCTGGGCTCTGGCCTTATCGCGGATTTCAATGTCAAATTCTTGGAGCAGAAGGATCCAACGAATCAGTCTAGGCTTGGCATCCTTCTTGTGCATGAGATGGCGAATGGCTACGTGATCAATGAAAACAATAACGTGTGAGCCTAGAAAGTAAGAGCGGAATTTCTCCAGCCCAAAGACGATCGCCAGTAGTTCTTTCTCAGTGGTAGTATAATTACGCTGGGCCTCGTCCAACGTCTTACTGGCGTAGTACACCACGAAGGGGTGTCTATCGCGTCTTTGCCCAGGATGGCTCCGACTGCAAGGTCGGAAGCGTCACACATGAGTTCAAAGTCGAGGGACCAATCAGGTGGCTGGAGAATAGGAGCCTTGTTGACAGCATTATGCAGCTGCGTGAATGCTCATATGCAGTCGGGGCCCATATCGAAGGGTACATTGGTCGGTAGGAGATGAGTTAACGGTAGAGAAATCTTGGCAAAATCTTTGATAAATCTCCTATAGAAACTGACATGTCCCAGGAAGGAGCGGATTTGTTTGACAAAGCCAGGCACTGGTAAATCAGCAATTACATCAAGCTTAGCTCTGTCAACCTCAATACCCCAATCAGAGATGATATGCCTGAGAATAAATCCCTCGTGCACCATAAAATGAGTTTTTTCCCAGGAAAGCATGAGGTTTACATCAATACATTTCCTAAGGATACGGGTCAGGTTGGCAAGACAGTCATCGAAAAATGGTCCAAAGATCGAAAAGTCACCCATGAAGACCTCAAGAAAGTCACCCACCATGTCATGGAATATCGCCCGCATACATCTCTGGAAAGTTCCTGGCGCATTGCAAAGTCCGAACGGCATCCTTCTAAATGCAAAGGTGCCGAAGGGGCAGGTAAAAGTGGTTTTCTCTTGGTCTCGGGGGTCAATTGACACCTGGTTATATCCTAAGAATCAATCCAGGAAATAGAAAAATTTATTTCCCGCTAACCGCTCCAGGATTTGGTCAATGAAATGTAGCGGAAAGTGATCTTTCTTAGTTGGGGCATTGAGTTTCCTATAATCTACACACACTCTCCAAGATGTAGGAGTGCATGTAGGGATGGATTTGCCCCAGTCATTGACATGGATGGTGAGTCCTACCTTCTTGGGAACAATGTGAATCGGACTCACCCAGGAGCTAATGCTGATCGGGTAGATTATACCCGCATCCAGCCATTTAACGATTTTCTTCTTAACGACCTCCTGCATGTTAGGGTTGAGATGTTGCTGCATCTCGTGGGAAGGTCGAGCCTCCTCCTCCGTATATATACGGTGAGTGTAGTAGGAGGGGTTAATGCCAGATAAGTCTGATAAAGACCATCCAATGGCTGCCTTGCGTTCTATAAGGACCTTCGCTAGTTTTCACTCTTACTCCCTGGTCAATTTTGAACTGATGATTACAGGGAGTGTTTCATTTGGTCCCAGGAAAGCATACTTAACTGTACTATGCGGCTCTTTCAGCTCGGGAGTGGATGGTGAAAGGTCTGGCATTTCTTAGGACAAGAGTGTCCCAGGCGGATTGGAGAACAAGTCGGGAGGAAGAAGTTGGCCCTCAGATTGGCCAAGAAGAGGGGCTTCTTGGATAGATGGATCCACAAAGGAATAACCTCAGTGAGAAGTATATGGGCTCAAGGTCCTAGTGTGGATTTGCAAATCCGCCTGATTTGGTAGGGAAAGAAAGGGCAATCTGGTCTTCAAGAGTGTGGATCAGCGGTGAGTAGCCCAGATATGACTCAGACCACGAGGTATGGGAAGCGGAGAAAACCTCATCAGAAATCTAGCCAGGAGAAGGTACGGGAATAGGGAGGGATGGGGGAACATCAAAATATGTGTTGGTTAGGCAATCATTAGTGTTTACAGGTAATCTGCAGCAATTAGAATAAGTCCCAGTTAGTCCGATACACGCGCTAACGGCCATGTCCTCATCAGACGTGTCATCCTTGATACAATCGCAATCAAAGCTCTTGGTTGCCTTGAATATGTTAAGCTTGAGCTTTTCAGATCCAATGGCAATCTCAATACAACCTGACTCGCAGTTGATATGGGCACAGGATGTGGCCAAGAAAGGTCGACCAAGGATGATCGAACAATCAGAAAGTGAGCTAGGAACTTCCATATCTAAAACAAGAAAGTCAACAAAAAAATAAAGACTGTTGACCCTAACCACCACGTCTTCCACCACACCCTTTGGGATTTTGACAGAACGATCTGCCAACTGTAACGTGACAGGAGTGGGTTTTAGATTTCCCAAGGAAAATTTTTCGAGCATGATGGTTGGTATAAGATTTATGGAAGATCTTAGATCAAGTGGGGCACGGTTAAAATTACAGCCTTGGATGCTATAGGAAATAAGTGGTGCGCCCGAATCTTTTTGCTTCGGTGGTAGATTTGACAGTATAGCACAACTCGCATGAGGCGAGAGAACAACCAGATTCTTAGCTTTCTTTGACTGTCACCTGGGTGTTGTGTAGTCTTTGAAAAATCGGGCGACAGTAGGTATGTGGTCGATAGCCTCTAGCAGGGGTACCTTGACTTCAACATCCCTGAACAAATTGCGCAGGTTATCAAAGGCCTGCGTATCTTTCTTCTTGCCTTTTGGCTCCCTCGGTAGAGCCTCAGGGAATGGGACTGATTCTGGCACCAATTTGGGTGTATCATCCTCTCGTGAATGTAGTGTGCATCCCAAATGAGAGGGCGATGAAGAAGATGGGCTAGGATCAGGTCGAGGTGGATCGACGGTCTGCTTACCGCTCCTCGTAGTGATAGCATTGGATGATGCGGGTCCAGTGGGATCATACTGCGGAGGAGGAGGGTTCACAATAGGGACATAAGAGTGAGGTGCTGCAGTGGGATTAGCCTGAAATCCCGGTGGAATGCTCGAAGCTTGCAGAATCTGATGAACTTGCCCCTGAGAAGGATGTACCTGTGGTTGAGGACCACGGGGTACGAAATTTCATGAGTTTGGAACAGGTTGAGCGGGAAGAGTGCCCTGAGATTGAGTCACCATGCGTAGTTGACTGATCTCAGCATTCCGCTGCTCCGATTGATGCTGAAGAGAGGTCATGTTCTCTTCATGGCGCTTTGACATTTCCGTCATCATTCGCATCAATTTGTCAAGAGGACTTGATGCGTGTTCGGTTTGCGGTACGCAAGGGCCTGATGGCAGATTCGCCATAGGATTAGACTGGGCCGTTGGGATGACGGGTGCGGACAGTAGCATTGGTTCACCCACGGGGTTTTGGCGTTGTGGGTTGTTGGACCATGTGAAGTTCGGATGATTTCGCCACCCTAGGTTATAAGTGGCAGAGAACTGGTTGTTCCCCAGGGCACAAGCGTCTTCTATGCCAGAAGACGTGTCCGCATGTAAATTTGCGTCCGAGCACATGGAGGCTTGGTCCTCCATGTCGAAATACTGGCTTGTAGAAGCCAGATTCACAAGACTTACCTGGTCGCTCGGCACGACACTCCGTAAGGAAGGTCTTACAGGGTTTCTCAGGATAAGCCTGGTGTTGGAAGAATTGGAATTGTGACGAAGTGGTGAGGTGGGGGTGTTTGCCATAGAACGGCCAGGGTTGACCAGAAGCTCGTCCAGCTTCTTGTGCGCGACGGAGACATCATCCAATTTTTGTGCGATAAGGCTAAGATCAGTGGATGAATGGGAGGGTCTGTGTCAACTTCGTGGACATTACGGGGCAGGCTGGTATGATTAAAGGCGATAATGGAGGCATTGTTCATTGAGTTTTCGCTCATATTTTCAAATAATTCGAATGCTCCATTCTCGTCTTTATTCATGAAATTCCCTCCAGAGGAAGCATCTGCGATCTGCTTCAAAGTCTCATTTAGCCCATAGTAGAAAATCTGGGCTATATGCCATTTTGGCAGACCATGGTGCGGACACTTCCTGAGGAGGTCATTATATCTCTCCCATGCCTCATGAAATTGTTTGCCATTTTGTTGGGTAAATGAAGTGATAGCACGGCGAAGAGCATTGGTTTGCCCGATTGGGAAGAACTTCTTGAGAAATGCTGTTCGCATCTCTTCCCAAGAGTGGATGGTTCTCCCAAGGGTGTGTAACCACTGCGACGCTTTATCCCGCAATGAAAATGGGAACATTTTCATAAGGACTATAGGTAACCCGATATTTCTTGGTTTAACAGTTTCAACCAATCGAGTTAGGTCTTCCAAGTGGAGAAAAGGATCTTCACTTACAAGACCATGGAAGTGAAAATTTATCAGGCCAATTATGTTAGGTTTCAGTTCAAAGTCGTCCCTGCCCATGGGGACCCGAATTTGTCCTATGGTCTCTGTAGCAGTGGGATTCTTATAGGAGCTAAGAGACGTAGGCTCCTCCTGTTCGGGAGGGTTCTGCATTTCCTTCAATGTTTCCCAAATGGCTTCAATTTGTTCATTATACATTTCCATTTGGGCTTGGAGGCAGGTTATGGGATCTAAGGCTCCATCACCTGGTGGGTTTTGAGGGGGGTTTCCTCCCTCGGGATTTGGGGGTGGGCGTGTAGCCATGTTTGTGGCGGAAGAGGACGATTCGGCTTCTTTTCTAAATTTATCAGGCAATTCACACAGTTCAGGGTTTTGTGACCTCCTCCCAAACATGCACTACCGTAGGAAGAATTGGGGAGATAAGAAGGGAAAAGAGATGAGAGAAATGACACCGCAAAGGTGCACTTGATGACAAATCAATACAATCAATATTCCTAACCTCTACAGTGTGCCCTTAGACCTAAAGATCCAAGTTACCTACTATCACGGACTACGGAACTGAATGCGAGCATCGCGGAACCACCGAGCCTGATTGAAAGGCATTTGCCCCAGTCTTAGACACCCGATAGCATGCGGGAACCCTCACCAGCATGTAGGCGCTACACGTAGGTAGTTAGACCTCCAATCCGTAATAAGGGTCAAGTTACTACCAATTTTAGTTAGAGGCTTAGGATCAAGTGCTTTTGGAATGTGAAGGGCATTATTTACGGGTAATGCCCAAGTGATTGATTTTTAGAGTGTGTAAACCAAGCATGCAACGGGGAAATCTCCCCGAATTGAAGTTTCAATTGGTGAATGGTTTTTAGAATTCAGCCTTAAGTAGTATGGATTTTAGGATTTCACTGACTTACCAATTCAACCAATCTCCAGGTTTTGAGAGAATACACGTTTTCTTCTAAACCAAATAAACCCTTCTTCAATGTCAATTGGTTAATGCATGCTAAAATGCAATGGGCTTCCCTAGATGGAGATTTCTATGTGTGGATGCACAAATTAGTTTTAGATTATTGTGAAAGGGAGCCAAAGCACTTCAATTCAAGTGCTCCCAATCACCAAAAAGATGTCCACACACAAGGCTCAACCAAAAGATAAAGAAAATCAATTTGTTGGGTTTGAAATATTCGGGATCGAATCTTAGGCACGTGAAAGGTCATGGTAGGGTTGGAATCAACTCAATTCTAAGTCTCCCCACTAAAGAGGTGATCCTGAATTTGCAGATAAATGAGGCAAAAAGGGATGGCAATCATCTTTTTATTTGCCTCAAAGAATGCTTCACACGGCGAAAGATTCAAGAATCAAGATTGTTGGATCTTTGCTATGCGAAGTTTGGCGGGAAATCCCGGGGCGGTGGGAGTAAAGGCAATCAATCAAACAAGTGAATTTTAATCCACTTGCCCTAAGAGATCCCAAGAAGTTTTTCTAGTTTTTTTTTAATTTTTTTTTTAATTTTTTTTATTAAGGTGACAAGTTAACATAAGTTGCTAAGAAAGAAAGACCTACTTGTTCAGCAACGTGTGCAAAGCTCCAGTGCGGTGTCGGCGTCTTCACGCTCTTGTTCCCGCCTTGGATCTGTCCATGTTTCTGACTTCATCTGCCTACCTTCTTTTTGCAACTGGTTCACCTGCACAGCAACAATCAAAAACACCTGTGAAGAGAAGGGTGTGAGAAGAGAAAAATTAATGGAATGGAGTAAAAACTTACTTGAAGGCGCACCTCCCCGGCAACGGCGCCACGAAAAGATGTGGTGTAGACCCGGACAAGTTGTGTTAATATGGTGATTTTATCGTTGAAATGCGTATAGTGGTTAACCTAATTCTAGCCTAACCATCTCTTTACAAAAATTTTTTTATTTGGCCTACTTGATTTTATCTTGGTCACTTTTAGGCTCAGGGTCGAACTCAGGGAAGTGGGATTAAAAGTGAGTGAGTTTCTATGCCGTTCCTATAACGAATCTCTTCCATTCGTTTATTATGTTTTTGGTGTTTTTCTACTTAATTTTTTTTTCTGATAATTTTTGTCCTTGCGGCACACCCTCAAAATCAGGTTCTTAGCTTTGAGCCAAATTAGGGCTCCAAAACTAGTCTTGCTATTCGCAAGACTGAGTACCTACAAGTTAAGGATTATCTTTTATCTTTTATATATATTTTTTTATCTTTTTACTGGCAGGAAAGAGAAATAGAAATAAAGTAAATATAGTATATATATATGTATATATTATATATGTATAAAGGGGTGGGGGTGGAGGTGGAGATGGCGTGTAGCACGATGACGAGTCGGTCGTCGTCGAGAAAGATGCAACCAATAGGACGAAGTGCCGCGTGGAGTGTAAGGTGGATTGGTGGAAGATGAGTGTGAACATGCTTGCTATACGCGTGTATCGGGGAATATCAACAACTGGTGCGGATATTCCCACCATAAAACGTATGGTAAGTGATATGAAAATATATATATATATGTATATATATATATATATATGGGTATAAATATATAGGTATATATGTAGCTATATATGTGTATATATATATATATATATATATATGTATATATATATATATATAGATATGTAAATATATGTATAGATAGTTGTATGTATATGTATATATATATGTATATGTATGTATAAGTATAACTATATAGATGTATATAAATATATGTATATACAAATATAGTAATATATATGTAAATAGATATATGTAGATAGATATGTGATTACGCAGCAATTATAGGTCATAATTGACCTAAATTAAGCCAGGACTTAGCATAAGTTAGGGTTATTCATGCATGCATATGCATTATCTGCATCTTTACTACTTTCCTTTAGCTATGCAAAAAATAATGTTATAATGCACTGATTAAGTACATTATGTCGATTGCAGGGAATAAGCTGATCAGGAGCTGGATCTAAAGCTGGATCTCGAATAACAGGAGTTGCAGCAGAGCTGGAGCAGAAGGCTTAGATTAGATGTAGGAATAATGATGTAAGGGAGTTAAAGGTTTGCTATTCTATTAAGTAGGAATAAGGCAATAAAATGTGAAGAGCTTAGGTCCATCCTAGCCCTAGGATAGCCTAGAGACCTCCCCAAGCCTTAGCTACCCTTAGATTAGGTCACAAGACCATAGGAAGCCATAAAACCCTACTTCCAACCCTTCTCTGGACATCCAAATAATTTTTAGGACGTCCAGGACCCTTAGCCAACTCCCGCACACTTCAAACCCACTTTTGCAGTGTTATTGGATGTCCAGACACTTTGTCAGATGTCCAATTTCTGCAGAATACCCAAAACAGAAATCGAAATCCTTCCTGACTCTGATTGGATGTCTAGACAACAAGTCTAGACTTCCGATTTTTGAGTATAAGACGTCTTATTCTATAATTAGACATCTGATACTGCTCTCCAATTCCTGTTTTGAGATTTAAGCCTTGATCTTGGATCTATAGGTCCCTAAACCCAATTCCAACCTCATAGGAACCTAAATTAAGGTGCCCTAACCCTAGTACACCACCTCTAGACCTCCCTAAGGACCTAATTAGGTCCTCACTAAACCTAATTGACTTGTATCTTAGTCAATTCCATCATCTTATTCAATTGGACTCATTGAGTCCAATTGAGCCCAGATCTCAACACACACTATCCAATTGGACTCAGTGAGAGTCCAATTGACCTAGACCTGACTTAATTGAGTTGTTTTACTCTCAATTAGGTTTTCACACACCCAATTAAGCTTGTATTAAGTTTAATTGCACTTTACCTTAGTGAATTAGGGTTTATAACCCTAATTTGAGACATACCTTGACCTATACCCACTAGAACCTAACCTAATCAACCTTGCCACCTATGTTTCGACCCACACACACCCACACACACCATCCACACGAAAATACCTAGCCTAGAGTTCTCTAGAACTCTCTACCATGTGTGGTTGCCTTGGTTGCAAAAAATAGCAACCAACAGCCATTCAATTTTTAGATCCACCAAAACCACCATCCACCCTCTCTCTCTCACTCTCCCACGAGCTCCCACCATAGGCCTCTCTAGAGAATTCGATAATTCTCTAGAGAGCTTCCCTTAGGTCTATAAAAAGACCCCTTGGATGGCCATTTGCACCCATTCTCTTCCTTGGCATCCATTCCACTTAGAATAGCCACTTCCATCTCCACTCCACCTACACGAGTTGAGCACCACCATGGAGGCCACCATCTCCACGCCAGGAAGCTGGATCAGCTCCCCAACCTCTCTCCAAGGGCCGGCCTAATTTCCATTGGCCGCCCCTCCTTCTCTCAACCACTCAAAGGCCATCGGGGACCACCCCTGAGTGCCATTCCATTCTGCTAGATTTAGATTATACTCTTCGTATATTTATTGCTTAGTAGTGTAGTCTTACTTCTCCCCCAATGATGCATGCAAGATCCCCCCATCGATTCTTGTATGCGGTCATTTTCTAGTAGCTAGATTTAATTTCCAAGCATTTATGTACAAGCTTTCCTCTGGATTCCTTATGCAAGAACTCCCAAATGAATGAATGAAAACACATTTTTATATATGTATATATCTCCATCTGTTTCAAATCACCATGAGCTTAATGATTGCTATTATCTTTTGCGTGATTAATGTTGCCTGTTTCTAACTCTTAATATTCTTGCAACTAGGCATGTCGTACCTAAATACGTAATAATCACGAACCGGCATGCGATTCTAAGCAAAGTTGAATGGCAAAAAGATCGATTTCAAAAGTAAAAGCAACGCCTCATTGAGACGAACGACCAGGACTCAAGTCTCGTTATGTTTAGAAATCAATTTTTGACGAACGTTTTTACGTGACTATACTACGATTTCTGACGACTTTCAAATGCGTGAAAATGGTTTTTTTTTAAATGGCGTTGTTGCCGGGGAGGCAACGTCATTTTTCCTGATTTCGATCTTTTAATCTATCACTGACAAATCTACCTCTACTTTGTTTTTGATGTGCAGGACAACACGGAACAAAAACGGGATCTGCGTACACACCGAGCGCGGTTAAGAAAAATCAGGTGCACATCATCTATCTTAGATTAAGTTTCTCTTTCTGAACCCTAGGAGTAGATTTACTTGTTGAAATTTCTTTTCAACAATTCTTTGTGAAAAAAAAAAAAGATTTTTCTCATTTTCGTGAAAAATAAAAAAAAATCAGAAAGAAAAATTTCGAAAAATAAAATCTAGATTAGGTTTCCTTTCGAATCTAAGTTACTTTAAAAAAAGAAAAAAAAAATATTTTCTATGAATCTTTTGAAAAATATTTTTTGAAAAAAAAAATGTGCAAAAGTTTTTTTAAAAAAAAAAAACATCCTTTTTTGTGGAAAGCCTAGATTTGAATTCAAACCTCTTTAAAAGGCTTTTCCACCATCTTCTGATTTTCGGCCAGATTTCAAATCTAACTTAAAAATTCGATTGCTGAAAAATTCATTAGATAAAAATTTTTAAATTTAGCATAAACCTTCATTTTCAAACCATCTTTCAATTTCCACCATTACTTTGAAAAAATTACAAGTATAAAATTTTTAAAAATTCATGAAGTGCATGGGGGTCAGATTGACCCAGATTCAAAATTTTTCACAATTCAAAATGCAATTCTAAGCAATTCGCTAATCTTTTTGATTGAAAATGGTGGGGTTTGAAAGCACATCTCATTAGCTTTATTTTACATATTTTTCCTCAATTTTTGAAGATCATTTGATACTATTTCAATGTGAAAACCGACCAGGGGTCAAAATTTCAGATCTGAACCCCTGACATTAAAAATTCCCTAAAAATTCAGTTGAAATAGTAAAAATTCCAAAAAAATATTAATGGAAAAATAATTGAAAAAATAATTTACTTGCAAAATTTCAAATTAATTTGATTCCAATTATTATCAGAGAATCAACATTGTTTTTGTGGTTTGCTAAAATAGAGAAAAATCCTGGAAGTGCATGCAACTTAGGTTGAACCTTTATGGTCACAACTGGAGGCCACACATTGGGCTAACTTAGACTTAATCAAGCCTAGTTAGTCGATGAACTTGGTCACCTTTTGAGCCTCTCACCACAAACCCCACTGAAGAAAACGGGTTAAAATTAACTTTAAAATACGAAATCAACCAGAGTTCGTTGTCGTACTACTGGGTGAGTTTAATCTCTCTTGCCAAACCTGGTGACTAAGTCTACGGGGTAGTGTCAAACGACCGCGGCTCAGGGGTCAACGGAACCAGAGGCGTAAGCCAAAGGAAGAACCTTCCCCTTAGTCCCCTCGTAACCAGATTGGCTGGGTTAGCTTGAGAGGCGGGATTCACTTTCAGTCAGTTGTACGACGAACTTATCTTCAGGAATTCAAATCGCTAACGAAAAATCTGGTCACCTGATCTATAAGGACCATTTGATTGACAGGGCCTTAGCCTTGTCCTGCATGGCTACACCAACCCAGGGTTAGGCGGTGTATGCACGGAAGGAGGTCACTTAGACCTCACTTGGTTGGACCTTGGGAGCCACTCCCAAGGAGGCGAGTCACTTCTTCTATCTGTTGAGCTGTGATGGCTAACATTGGATCTGGACCTAATCAGGATCCAGAAGAGCTGGACCCACGAGCTTATCTGAGAGCTCAGGTCACTGAATCAGCTCAACATTGGGATCAGAACCCAAGGTGGCGAAGACGACTTTTCGCTTCTCCTGATCCTTCTCCTCAGGTTACTGAAATGGTTAACCCATATCCTAACCCTGGATATTATGACCCATACCAGTCGGTTCCTCAAAGGATCACATCTTATAACCTAGGATATGGATTTCATACTCCTACTTCTCACCCATGGAACATGGGTAGACCTGATTCACCCCTTGGAAACCCTAAAGAGCTACCGGTGCATATGCAGCCACATTATAGAATACAGAGAGCTATAGCGAGTGCTAAGGAAGAGGCCGCATCCTATCTATGCAAAATCCAAGCTATCATTGAGCCGAACCAAAGACAAAGCCAGATTCCGCATCAAGAAGCTGTGATAGAGCTCCTTCAGGAAACAGCAGAGATAACAAGGCGAATGGGACAAAATCGGGAAACTCAAGAACTATTGCTTTTGAGATATCAAGTGGAAAATAGCATTGAAGACCTCAAAGAATCTGAAACAACTACGCTGGAAGAACACATAGATTCTTTGGAGCAGATGCTCGAAGATCACTCAATGGAAAAAGAATCTAGCGTGGTTATGAGACAGGAGTAGGAAGTATGCCGAATGGTTTCATCTGAGAACTCCATTCAGAAAATTGAGGAAAGGACTGATATCTCCAGGACTGAGCCACAATCAGATTATCCTGAATCCTGGGAGACACCTTTTCGGTTGGATAACCCAATCGAGATAAGGGAAGCGGATCCAATTGAGGATATGGATCCTAAGGCAGACATTACATGCGACACTACTGAACAATCTAGACCACTTCCCATTGTAGGAGAACCTATGCTAGAGCCAACATCTTTTGATCTACACTCTTCTTCTTTTACCTACATCCCTAATTCAGATATTAGAGATTCTAAGATGACACTTTCTATCCCTGATCCTAACATCCGAAAACCATTAGTAGCTATGGACGACTTAACTGAAGAAATAAATATGCTACCTGAGGCAGGAATTACTGAGGAACCCAATGCATATGAGGGTGAAGCTTTGAGCAGAAGGAGCTGGGGACGCACCTATCATCCTAGTAGATGGCTTGACTTTGAGCTTGAGGAGACAGCCTCTGATAAATCAGAGATGGGTACTAATGAGGACGAAGTAATTTCTGATGAGGATTTCAGTGACCTCCCCACAGGTTTTCTACTTTCACGAAAACCCCCGTATGACCCAGAGCCTAGAGAGGGAATGATCTTTGATGTCAAATATTATTATGAGGATCCCTATGACTCAGATTCTGGTTCTGAGGTACATTTTGATCTACTCCCTCAGCAACTTCCTGCTGAATTGTGGGACATGATAAATCAGCTGAATCAACATCATGATCCCCCCTCTGATTATCCTCTATTTTCCACCACCACTCCACACTTTCTTATAGCTAGACTTTTTGGAGTAGGGGTGCACAATCAGCTGGTTCGTATCTTCGGACCACTAATTCTGGGAGCATGTGAGCATATCTTTCTCTTAATCTTAGTCGAGTCCTATGCTAGAAATGACACATCTCATTGAGCTTTCGCCCAGCTGGAGGCGTTAAACTCAACACTTATAGATACCATTCACCCCACATTCCACCATCAATTATATATAACCATTTTTATACATCGCATATTTTTGTTTTAGCATATTTCCCTTTTATATTGCATATTAACAGTTTGGCCGTTGCTGAATATAATTTCAGGAGCAATTACTGGTGATTTCTACCCATTCTCTCCCTGCAGCATTTATTTTCTTTTACATTCATGCATGAGGACATGCAAGAACTTAGGCATGGGGGGGTAGATACAGAAAAACTGAAAAAAATTTTATGCCAACACTTAGGAAAACCTCAGAGCTGCATGCAAAACGTACTTTAGGACCTTAAATAAAAGAACAACCGACTCCACCTCCAGTGCTCTCACTGGAGGTAGAAATCATTCGCAACAACCAATTCCGACTCACCCGCTCACCTTTTGTTTTAAATTTAGGGTCAAGCTGATTGTAACCCGATACGGGAAATTTAGGAAGTACAAATTATATGAGGTTACATGTTTATAGCATATATAGATTTTGCATTCACGAATAAGATTATTTTATTAAGAGAATGCATTAGGGATTTTATCATTTAGTTGATTCCTATAATCTGGAATCCAGTACAAATTTTCACACACACGTAGAATTTGCAATGGATTCACCGTGAAGGCTGATAAACGTCTTCAGTTTGTCGAGAAGAAGCAGTGCTTCTTTTCCTGAACCCCTGAACAATGTTTTGGGAGTCAGGTAGATTTTCCTCCAAAAATCAAAAAAGAAAAAGAATGATGAAAAGAAAGAAAGATTAAAAAAAAAAAGAAGAAAAAGCAAAGAAAAGAATGAATATTTCGTGTTTATTTCATCGAGGCAATACCACCAAATAAAATTGATCTCCACCAAATATGGCCTTAACCTATTTTTCTTATGTTTCTGACCGCCTGAATAATGGCTGAGGAATTCTAACTTAGTGCTAGGGTTATGAGAACTCAATTAAAGTGTTAATGCCTAGTGAGATCACCAAATACAGATCCTATGTGTGAATCTGGTGAGGTTGTGAGCGTAAGAAAAAGAAAGAAAAAGAGCAAGAGAGAATGAATGCAAAGGAATCAAAGAGACCATAGTTTTTCTCGCCTTTCTCTAAGTTAAGTTACTTAGTAATTCGGGAATCTGAATTCTGTAGTACTAGTCTCTATGTAGCACCAAGTGAGAATGAGCCACCAAATATATAATCCTTTCCCTCAGAGATTCTCTAACTAAGCCTAAAGCCAGGGTGGAATTCATAAAATATCTTGAATACCCCAAGGGAAGAAGTTTGCCTATCGTGCTAGAATTTTTACTAGGGGTCAAGTACAGGCTTTAGAGGTGTATTAGTTTTCACTCGAATCCGTTGCGAAAGCTACATAGCTGCACCTTCACGATTGTCTGGATTTCTAGACCAAAGGATGAAAACAGAAAGGAGAAAAATCTCTATGCAAACATTGATAAAATAATCAGTCCCTTAGGGACCCTTGCTGTAAATAATTTAGCCTTGCATTTGCTAGGGACTAGCAAGATTTAGGTAAGGGGGTATGATTGCACAGCAATCATAGGTCTTAATTGACCTAAAATAAGCGAGGACTTAGCATAAGTTAGGGTTATTCATGCATGCAAACGCATTATCTGCATCTTTACTACTTTCCTTTAGCTATGCATAAAATAATGTTATAATGCGCTGATTAAGTACATTATGTCGATTGCAGGGAATAAGCTGATCAAGAGCTGGATCTAAAGCTGGATCAGGAATAACAGGAGTTGCAGTAGAGCTAGAGCAGAAGGCTTAGATTAGATGTAGGACTAACGATGTAAGGGAGTTAAAGGTTTGCTATTCTATTAAGTAGGAATAAAGCAATAAAATGTGAAGAGCTTAGGTCCATCCTAGCCCTAGGATAGCCTAGAGACCTCCCCAAGCCTTAGCCACCCTTAGATTAGGTCACAAGACCCTAGGAAGCCATAAAACCCTAGTTCCAACCCTTCTCTGGACGTCCAAATAAGTTTTAGGACGTCCAAGACCCTTAGCCAACTCCCGCACACTTCAAACCCACTTCTGTAGTGTTATTGGACGTCCAAACACTTTGTCAGACATCTAATTTCTGCAGAATACCCAAAACAGAAATCGAAAGCCTTCCTGACTCTGATTGGACATCCAGACAACAAGTCTGGACTTCTAATTTTTGAGTATAAGATGTCTGATTCTATTATTAGACATCTGATACTGCTCTCCAATTCCTATTTTGAGATTTAAGCCTTGATCTTAGATTTCTAGGTCCTAAACCCAATTCCAACCCCATAGGAACCTAAATTAAGGTGCCATAACCCTAGTACACCACCTCTAGACCTCACTAAGGACCTAATTAGGTCCTCACTAAACCTAATTGACTTGGATCTTAGTCAATTCCATCAGCTTATTCAATTGGACTCATTGTGTCCAATTGAGCCCAGATCTCAACACACACTGTCCAATTGGACTCAGTGAGAGTCCAATTGACCTAGACCTGACTTAATTGAGTTGTTTTACTCTCAATTAAGTTTTCACACACCCAATTAAACTTGTATTAAGTTTAATTGAACTTTACCTTAGTGAATTAGGGTTTATAACCCTAATTTGAGACATACCTTGACCTATACCCATTAGAACCTAACCTATTCAACCTAGCTACCTAAGTTTCGACCCACACACACCCACACACAACCACACACACCATCCACACGAAAATACCTAGCCTAGAGTTCTCTAGAACTCTCTACCATGTGTGGTTGCCTTGGTTGCCAAAAATAGCAACCAACAACCATTCAATTTTTAGATCCACATTTGGTGGATCAAAAAACCACCATCCACCCTCTCTCTCTCACTCTCCCAAGAGCTCCCACCATATGCCTCTCTAGAGAATTCCATAATTCTCTAGAGAGCTTCCCTTAGGTCTATAAAAACACCCCTTGGGTGGCCATTTGCAACCATTCACTTCCTTGGCATCCATTCCACTTAGGGTAGCCACTTCCATCTCCACTCCACCTCCACGAGTTGAGCACGACCATGGAGGCCACCATCTCCAAGCCAGGAAGCTGGATCAGCTCCCCAACCTCTCTCCAAGGGCCGGCCTAAGTTCCATTGGCCGCCCCTCCTTCTTCTCTCAACCATTCAAAGGCCAACCGGGACCACCCCTGAATGCCCTTCCATTCTGCTAGATTTAGATTATGCTCTTAGTATATTTACTGCTTTTATTTACTACTTAGTAGTGTAGTCTTACTTCTCCCCCAATGATGCATGCGAAATCCTCCCATCGATTCTTGTATGGGATCATTTTCTGGTAGTTAGATTTAATTTTCAAGCATTTATGTACAAGCTTTCCTTTAGATTCCTTGTGCAACAACTCCCAAATTAATGAATGAAAACACATTTTTGTATATATATATCTCTATCTGTTTGAAATCACCATGAGTTTAATGATTGCTATTATCTTTAGCGTAATTAATGTTGCCTGTTTCTAACTCTTAATATTCTTGCAACTAGGCATGTCTTACCTAAATACGTAATAATCACGAATCGGCATGCGATTCTAAGCAAAGTAGAATGGCAAAAAGATCGATTTCAAAAGTAAAAGCAACGCCTCCCAGAGACGAACGACTGGGACTCAAGTCTCGTTATCTTTAGAAATCAATTTTTGACGAACGTTTTTGTGCGACTATACTACGATTTCCGACGACTTTAAAATGCGCAAAAATGGTTTTTTGTCAATATGCATATATATATATGTATATATAGTTATATAGATCTATATGTATATATGTATGTATATTTGTATATATATATATGTGTGTATAAGTATATGTGTATATATGTATATATATATATATGTATCTGTACTTATACTTAGTTATATAGGTAGTAATATATATGTATATATATTTATATATTTATACGTATATAAATATATTTATATATGTAAATATAGATGTATATATATATATATAAGTATATAGATATATACATATATGTATGTATATAGACTAATACATAGTTATATAAGTGCAAATATATGTATAGATATATGTATATATATATGTATGTATATAAATATATATATATATATATATAAATATATATATGTACGTATATATATGTATATAGTAGAGTATAGGTGTGTGTATGAGAGTGTGAGTGTGTGTGTGTATGTGTGTGTAGAGAGTATGAGAGAGTGCCGTGAGAGAAAGAGAGAGAGCCTGCTGTGAAAAAGGCGTTTAAGTCGTCTGCAGTAGCTGGGCGACTTCTGATGGCCACAGTGCACCACGCTACGAGTAGGCATGCGAAGAGGCACGCAAGAGTGAGCGCGAGGGAGAAGGACCGCAGCGCATTGCACTTCATGAAGAGGCGAGTGCAGGCGCAAAGAAGCGGGTGGGCATACACGAGCGAAGGCAACGGGCGCTCGCAGACGCTGAAGCGGGCTGGTGCTGGTGAAGGCAGACGCGAGGGCGGGTGTTGGAGCGGGCGCGGGGCTGGACGCGGGTGCGGGCTAGGACCGGTTGCGGCGCGCCAGGTGACCAGATAAATGAGAAACTTACCGGTCACCACACTATAGCCACAGTGTTCCGCTGAAACGCGTGAACAGTGGCTACAGTGTCGGGTCGAGATGCGCGACTGCCTGTGCCCGGTGCTGTGAGTGCGGGAGGCGTGAGCAGCTGGCGCATGGATAGAGAAGTTGCACCAGCTGCTGGCTTGCGGAGAGGCGGTTCGCGACAGGGTGCGTGGAGAGGGATGGGCCGCGGGTGAAGGAGTGCGACAGGGCATGCGGAGAGGGGCGCCGGTGTCCTACTGTAGTGCACTGTGGAGCTTGGCCAACTGCTGCAAGGGCGTGCGGTGGCCGGTTGAGCTTAAAAGCTTGAAGCTTTGTGGTAATGGCGGAATTGTGGATAAACATCGCAATAGAGAGAGAACCACCACACCCACTGGCTCTTTGATGAGCTGGGCGGTGGTGGACTCACAGTGGTGGTTGTGCACCAGTGTGAGTTGCTCTTGCCCGCAGAGTGGCTGTGTATGGAGGGTGAGGGGAGGAGACGGCCTGGAAGGAGGTGCTGTTCTTATTGGGTTAGCAGGCTCCCCTTGCAAGAAGATGGCCGTGCCTTTTTAAAGAGGAGGAAGGCACACACAGCCATGCCCTGGCTGTGCATGGCTGTGCATGCGGCTGGCAGGGAGAGCTATTTGCAGAGCATGGCGCTAGGAAGAAGGCCCAGCCATGCTGCCGCGGAGAAGAAAGCCAAATAAAAATAAAAATAAAAAGATGGTGAATTTTGTAAGGCAACACTTGAGGAAAAATGTAAATTTCAAGGCCATTTATTTCACTCTCCCCTCTCAAATAAATCCATGCATGCATGTATTTTCACAAATGCGACTATGGATATCTAATATGCACGGGTAATGATAGGAAATAGCACAAGACGACACAATTGTTGGTGTATTTCTACTGTGCAATCATTGGCGTGCGTAGACCATTAGTGATAGTTGCAAGCGTCACTAAAGGTGCATCGCTGAAGATCCACGTGCCTCAATGCTGGCATGTGCTTCGCTGGCGCTGCGCGCTTCGCGCACCTATGTCGCGCGTGCGCTGAAGTGCGCTGGCATGCGCGTACGCGTACGTTGCGCTGCTGCTGCTGCGCGGCTGCACGATTGCTGTTGAGCAACCGGCCAAATTGGAAATTGGCCTCCATTGCAAGCCAGCGCTACCACCATTACGGCAACCCCTCCCTTATGTCGCGTGGAGCGGCTTGGTGCATCTACTTCCCAGCCGTTGGATCTTGATTCAACGGCTTGGATTGAAGGGCATGGATGAAGGAGTTAGGCGGTGCTGCTGGCCGGTGTTGGGCGGTCTAGATTGCACCATGTGGCGCCATCTAGGTTGTCCATCTTCTTCTTCTTTTAGAGGGTGCTACGGTGCTCAGATCAAGATGATTCCTGTGATGCCGAGCTGTGATTGTCGCTCCAGATCCATCCGTACGGTCGGATTTTCTATCCGAAACCCGTATGGAGGTCGCATTGCCCCCTGGTCGTTGATCTTCCTCAGGCTTAATGTGATGCCATGGGACTCCAATCTGGATGATTTCAGAGGCGTTAATCTCCTATCGTCGTCCCAATTAGATCCATATGGTCTGATCATCCATCCGAGGCCCTGAAATAAATCCTCTTTTCTCCTGACCATAAAAAGGACCTAATTAACCTAAAATATAAACAACTACTCTAAATGCAGAATGATGCATGCTATGCGACACTTATATCATGATATGCATTGCTAAGCCTAGGAACTATTACAAATAAGCATTTTACGATGAATTTATACGTGTTTATCAGCTATCGTCTTCTTTGTGACAGAGAAGGAAGCTCAATAGTAAAGGAACCCAACTTGTTGTCATTTAAATTAGAGAGTTGATTGGAGAAACTTCAATCATAATTTACCAAACTTGGCAAATTCCTTCCTCAGATCTTGGCCGATCGACCAATCCTTATTTTGTGCCCAATCATCACCGGATTTGTCACTAGTGACCCCATGAAAGCAGAGTTCAGAAGGTGGTTAAGAAACTTGTCAAATGAGCACATGTTGGCTTAATTGACTTGGGAACCCCCTCTATATAAATGCCCTGACCCAAGCAATTTGTGGTCGTCTCGATTAAGGCACGGAACTCCTATCTTCTTCTTCTTCCTTCGTCACCATTGATGATGACCTAGAGCATCTTCAAACACCTTCTTCAGCCACTCCCACACACAATAGGGAGAGGGCTTCTCCTTATCCAATCGTCACCGAACAACCAGACACAGAACTCCACCCAATTACCCCTTTGTTGGCCCCATGCTCACCTCCTTCTTCCTCAGCTCTGGCGTACCTATGGCAAGCTTCCTCGAGCCTCTATTCTTCTAATAGGTTTAGAGCTTTTACTCATCTCCGCTCCAATTAGCTTTAGGTAGATGATTGCTCAGCAATAATAGGTCTCAATTGGTCTAGATTAAGCTACGACTTAACATAAGTTAGGGTTATTCATGTATGCATACGCATTATCTGCATCTCTACCACTTTCCTTTAGTTATGCATAAAATAATGTTATAATGTGCTGATTAAGTGCATTACGTCGATTGTAGGGAATAAGCTGATCCGGAGATGGATTTGAAGCTGGATCAAGAATAACGGGAGTTGAAGTAGAGCTGGAGCAGAAGGCCTAGATTAGATGTAGGAATAATAATGTAAGGGGGTTAAAGGTTTTCCATTCTATTAAGTAGGAATAAAGCAGTAAAATGTGAAGAGCTTAGATCCATCCTAGCCCTAGGATAGCCTAGAGACTTCCCCAAGCATTAGCCACCCTTAGATTAGGTCACAACACCCTAGGAAGCCCTAAAGCCCTAGTTCCAACCCTTCTCTGGACGTCCAGATAAGTTTTAAGACATCCAGGACCCTTAGCCAACTCCCACACACTTCAAACCCACTTCTACAGTGTTATTGGACGTCTAGACACTTTGTCAGATGTCCAATTTCTACAGAATACGCAAAATAGAACCCGAAATCCTTCCTGACTTCTGATTGGACGTCCAGACAACAAGTTTGGACTTCTGATTTTTGAGTATAAGACGTCTAAATCTATTATTAGACGTCTGATACTGCTCTGCAATTCCTGTTTTGAGATTTAAGCCTTAATCTTGGATCTCTAGGTCCCTAAACCCAATTCCAACCCCATAGGAACATAAATTAAGGTGCCCTAACCCTAGTACATCACCTCTAGACCTCCCTAAGGACCTAATTAGGTCCTCACTAAACCTAATTGACTTGGATCTTAGTCAATTCCATCAGCCTATTCAATTGGACTCAGTGAGTCCAATTGAGCCCTGATCTCAGCACACTATCCAATTGGACTCGGTGAGAGGCCAATTGAGCTAGACCTGACTTAGTTGAGTTGTTTTACTCTCAATTAAGTTTCCACACACCCAATTAAACTTGTACTAAGCTTAATTTCACTTTACCTTAGTGAATTAGGGTCTATAACCCTAATTTGAGACCTACCTTGACCTAAACAGACTAGATCCCAACCTAATCAACCTAGCCACCTAAGTTTCGACCCACACACACCCACACACATCATCCACATGAAAATATCTGGCCTAGAGTTTTCTAGAACTCTCTACCATGTGTGGTTGCCTTGGTTGCCAAAAATAGCAACCAAGAGCCATTCAATTTTTAGATCCACATTTGGTGGATCTAGAAACAACCATCCACCCTCTCTCTCTCACTCTCCCACGAGCTCCCACCATAGGCCTCTCTAGAGAATTCCATAATTCTTTAGAGAGATTCCCCTAGGTCTATAAAAAGACCCCATGGGTGGCCATTTGCAACCATTCACTTCCTTAGCATCCATTCCACTTAGGCTAGCCACTTCCATCTCCACTCCACCTCCACGAGTTGAGCACCACCATGGAGGCCACCATCTCCACGCCAGGAAGCTGGATCAGCTCCCCAACCTCTCTCCATGGGTCGGCCTAAGTTCCATTCGCTGCCCCTCCTTCTCTCAACCATTCAAAGGCCATCAGGGACCACCCCTAAATGCCCTTCCATTCTGCTAGATTTAGATTATGCTCTTCGTATATTTACTGCTTTTATTTACTGCTTAGTAGTGTAGTCTTACTTCTCCGCCAAAGATGCATGCGAAATCCCCCCATCGATTCTTGTATGCGATCATTTTCTGGTAGCTAGATTTAATTTTCAAGCATTTATGTCCAAGATTCCCTCTATGTCTTATGTTGCAAACGACTCTCCTACAGAATGAATGAAAAATGCTTATATATATATTTATCTCTATCTGTCTGAAATCACCATGAGCTTAATGATTGCTATTATCTTTTGCGTCATTAATGGTGCCTGTTTCTAACTCTTAATTTTCTTGCAACTAAGCATGTCGTACGTAAATACGTAATAATCACGAACCGGCATGCGATTCTAAACAAAGTAGAGTGGCAAAAGGATAGATTTCAAAAGTAAAAGCAATGCCTCCCAAAGACGAATGATTGGGACTCAAGTCTCCTTATCTTTAGAAATCAATTTTTGACGAACATTTTTGCGCGACTATGCTATGATTTTTGACGACTTTCAAACGTGCGAAAATGGCTTTTTGTCAAGTGGCTCCGTTGCCGGTGTGGCAACGTCATTTTCTTTGATTTCAATTTTGGAACTATCACTAACGAATTGGCCTCCACTTTGTTCTTGATGTGCAGGACAACACGGAAGAAAAATGGGATCTACGAAAAATTCTAAAATTCGGGCTGAAACTTCACTTTCAAACCATCTTTCAAATGCCACCATTACTTTGAAAAAACTACAAGTATAAAATTTTTAAAAATTCATGAAGTGCACGAGGGTCAGATTGGCCCAGATTCAAAAATTTTCAAGTTTCAAAAAGTGATTCCGAGCAATCCGCGAATTTGTTTTGACTAAAAAGGGTAGGGTTTGAAATATGATTTAATTGGCTTTATTTTCCATATTTTTCCTGAATTTTTGAAGATCATTTGATACTGTTTCAAAGCGAAAAACCATCCAGGGGTCAAAGTTCCAATTCTGACCCCCTGATATTTAAAATTCCCTAAAAATTCGATTGAAATGGTAAAAAATTCCAAAAAAATATTCTTTTAAAAACTAATTGAAAAAGGAATCTACTCGCAAAATTTAAAATTAATTTGATTCCAATTATTATTAGAGAATCAACATTATTTCTATGGTCTATTAAAATAGAAAAAACCCTAGAAGTGCATGCAACTTAGGTTGAACCTTTAGGGTCACAAATAGAGACCACACTTTTGGATAACCTAGCCTTAATCAAGTCTAGTTAGCCTGTGAGCTTGGTCACCTTGTGGGCCACTCACCACAAACCCCACTGAAGAAAACGTGTTAAAAACTAATTTTAAAACACGAAATCAACTCAAGTTCATTGTCGTACTACTGGATGAGTTTAACCTCTCTTGCCAAACCTGGTGACTAAGTCTGCGGGGTAGTGTCAAACGACCACGGCTCGGGGGTCAACGGAACTGGAGGCATAAGCCAAAGGAAGAACCTTCCCCTTAGTCCCCTCGTAACCAGACTGGCTGGGTTAGCTTGAGAGGCAGAATTCACTTTCAGTCAATTGTACAACGAACTAATCTTCAGGAATTCAAATCCCTAATGAAAAATCTGGTCACCTGATATATAAGGACCACTTGATTAATAGGGTGTTAGCCTTGTCCTGCGTGGCTACACCAACCTAGGGTTTGGGCGGTGTATGCACGGAAGGAGGTCACTTAGACCTCACTTGGTTGGACCTTGGGAGCCACTCCCAAGGAGGCGAGTCACCTCGCTCGGACCATCTTTTCCCCACATTTCTTCTATCTGCTGAGCCGCGATGGCTAACATTGGATCTGGACCTAATCAGGATCTAGAAGAGCTGGACCCACGAGCTTATCTGAGAGCTCGGGTCACTGAATCAGCTCAATCTTGGGATCAGAACCCAAGGTGGCGAAGCTGACTTTTCGCTTCGCCTGATCCTTCTCCTCTGTTTACCGAAATGGTTAACCCATATCCTAACCTTGGATATTATGACCCATACCAGTCGGTCCCTCAAAGGATCGCATCTTATAACCCAGTATATGGATTTCATACTCCTGCTTCTCACCCATGGAACATGGGTAGACCTGATTCACCCCCTGGAACCCCTGAAGAGCTACCGATGCATATGCGTCCACATTATAGAATATAGAGAGCTATAGCGAGCGCTAAGGAAAAGGCCGCATCCTATCTACGCGAAATCCAAGCTATCATTGAGACGAACCAAAGACAAAGCCAGATTCCGCATCAACAAGCTGTGATGGAGCTCCTTCAGGAAAGAGCAGAGATAACAAGGCAAATGGGACAAAATCGGGAAACTCAAGAACTATTGCTTTTGAGATATCAAGTGGAAAATAGCATTGAAGATCTCGAAGAATCTGAAACAACTACGCCGGAAGAACACACAAAAGATTCTCGGGAGCAGATGCTCAAAGATCACTCAGGGGAAAAAGAATCTAGCATGGATATGAGACAGGAGCAGGAAGTATGTTGAATGGGTTCATCTGAAATTGAGGAGGAAAGGACTGATATCTCCAGGACTGAGCCGCAATCAAATTATCCTGAATCCTGGGAGACACCTATCAGATTAGATGACCCAATCGAGACAAGGGAAGTAGATCCAATTGAGGATATGGATCTTGAGGCAAGCATTACATGTGACACTACTGATCAATCTAGGCCACTTCCCAATGTAGGTGAACCTGTGCTAGAGCCAACATCTTCTGATCAGCACTCTTCTTCTTTCACCTACATCCCTAATTCGGATATTAGAGATTCTGAGAGGACACTTTCTCTCCCTGATCCAAACATTCGAAAACTAGAAGTAGCTATGGATGCTTTGATCGATGAAATAAATATGCTACCTGAGGCAGGAATTATTGAGGAACCCAATGCATATGAGGGTAAAGCTTTGAGCAGAATGAGCTGGAGATGCACCTATCATCCTAGTCAATCTAATAGATGGCTTGACTTTGAGCCTGAGGAGACAGCCTCTGATGAATTAGAGATGGGTACTGATGAGGACGAAGTAATTTCTGACGACGATTTCAGTGACCTCCCCACAGATCTTCTACATTCACGGATACCCCCATATGACCCAGAGCCTGGAGAGGGAATGATCTTTGATGTCAATTATCATTATGAGGATCCGTACGACTCAGATTCTAGTTCTGAGGTACATTTTGATCTACTCCCTCAGCAACTTCCTGCTGAATTTTGGGACATGGTAAATCAACTGAATCAATATCATGATCCCCCCTCTGATTATCCTCTATTTTCCACCACCACTCCACACTTTCTTATAGCTAGACTTTTTGGAGTAGGGGTGCACAATCAGCTGGTTCGTATCTCCAGACCACTGATTCTGGGAGCATACGAGCATATCTTTCTCTTAATCTTAGCTGGCTCCTATGCTAGAAATGACACATCTCATTGAGCTTTCGCCTAGCTAAAGGCATTAAACTCAGCACATATAGATACCATTCGCCCCACATTCCACCATCATTTATATATAACCATTTTTATACATAGCATATTTTTGTTTTAGCATATTTCCCTTTTATATTGCATATTAACAGGTTGGCTGGTGCTGAATATAATTTCAGGAGCAATTACAAGTGATTTCTACCCATTCTCTACCTGCAGCATTTATTTTCTTTTACATTCATGCATGAGGACATGCAAGAACTTAGGCATGGGGGGGTAGATACAGAAAGACTGAAAAAATTTTATGCCAACACTTAGGAAAACCTCGAAGCTGCATGCAAAACGTACTTTAGGACCTTAAATAAAAGAACAACCGACTCCACCTCCAATGCCCTCATTGGAGCTAGAAATCGTTCGCAACAGCCACTTCCGACTCACCCGCTCACCTTTTCTTCTAAAATAAGGGTCAAGCTGATTGTAACCTGATACCGGAATTTCACGAAGTACAAATTATATGAGGTTACATGTTTATAGCATATATAGATATTGCATTCTTGAATAAGATTATTTTATTAAGCGAATGCATTAGGGATTTTATCCTTTAGTTGATTCCTGTAATCTGGAATCTAGTACAACTTTTCACACACACGTAGAATTTGCAATGGATTCACGGTGAAGGCAGATAAATGTCTTCGGTCTGTTGAGAAGAAGCAGTGCTTCTTTTCCTGAACCCCTGGACAGTGTTTTGGGAGTCAGGCTGATTTTCATCCAAAAATCTACCAAATAGTGTGAGAGAGTAGAGTGTATTGGTGCTCTAAGATTAGTGCAAGGAATCTGGAATCCTATATAATTAGGTAATGATACTCTGAGATTAGACATAGTTTTCGCTCTCGATTCCCGCATATACATTTTTGTGTAAAATTTTGAGAGCCACCGAATAAGGCAAATACGCAGAGAGTGAGTTTTCATAAAACTAGGGCTAAGGTGGATGGTTACGACCATTCTTTACGAAATACACGGCTGAAGGAGGGTATTGATGTCAAGGTCAGAAATACACCGTCCCATCCATCTCTCCCGGTGTTGTGAGTACGCACTTCCACCAAATAAGCCACCCAATATCTCTTGAGTGCCACCAATCCCTAAAAATGCCTCATTAATAAAGTTCATGAATGTATGCCAGTTGTGTTATTCTAAAAAAAAAAACAAAAAACAAAAAAAAAGAGAGAGAAAAAGAAAAATAAAAAGAATGATGAAAAGAAAGAAAATTGAAAAAAAAAAGAAGAAAAAGCAAAGAAAAGAATGAATATTTAGTGTTTATTTCATCGAGGCAATACCACCAAATAAAATTGAGCTCCACCAAATATGGCCTTAACCTATTTTTCTTGTGTTTCTGACCACCTTAATAATGGCCAAGGAATTCCGACTTAGTGCTAGGGTTATGAGAACTCAATTAAAGTGTTAATGCCTAGTGAGACCACCTAATACAGAACATATGTGTGAATCTGGTGAGGTTGTGAGCTCTAAGAAAAAGAAAGAAAAAGAGCAAGAGAGAATGAATACAAAGGAATCAAAGCGAGCATAGTTTTTCTCATCTTTCTCTAAGTTAAGTTACTCAGTAATTCGGGAATCTAGATTCCACAGTACTAGTCTCTATGTAGCACCAAGTGGGAATGAGCCACCAAATATATAATCCTTTCTCTCAGAGATTCTCTACTTAAGCCCAAAGCCGGGGTGAAATTCATAGAATATCTTGAATACCCCGAGGGAAGAAGTCCGCCTATCCCGCTAGAATTTTTACTAGGGGTCAAGTACAGGCTTTAGAGGTGTATTAGTTTTCACTCGAATTCGTTGCAAAAGCTACATAGCTGCACATTCACGATTGTCTGGATTTCTAGAGAATAGGATGAAAACAAAAAGGAGAAAAATCTCTATACAAACACTTGATAAAATAACCATTCCCTTAGGGACCCTTCCTATAAATAATTTAGTCTTGCATTGCTAGGGACTAGCAAGATTTAGGCATGGGGGTATGATTGTGCAGCAATCATAAGTCTTAATTGGCCTAGCTTAAGCTAGGACTTAACATAAGTTAGGGTTATTCATGCATGCATACGCATTATCTGCATCTTTACCGCTTTCCTTTAGCTATGCGTAAAATAATGTTATAATGTGCTGATTAAGTGCATTATGTCGATTGCAGGGAATAAGCTGATCAGGAGCTGGATCTGAAGCTGGACCAGGAATAACGGGAGTTTTAGCAAAGATGGAGCAGAAGGCCTTGTTTAGATGTAGGAATAATAATGTAAGGGATTTAAAGAATTTCTATTCTATTAAGTAGGAATAAAGCAGTAAAATATGAAGAGCTTAGGTCCATCCTAGCCCTAGGATAGCCTAGAGACTTCCCCAAGCCTCAGCCACCCTTAGATTAGGTCACAACACCGTAGGAAGCCCTAAAACCCTAGTTCCAACCCTTCTCTGGACATCCAGATAAGTTTTAAGACGTCCAGGACCCTTAGCCAACTCTCGCACACTTCAAACCCACTTCAGCAGTGTTATTGGATGTCCAGATACTTTGTCAGACGTCTAATTTCTGTAGAATACCCAAAACAGAACCCGAACTCCTTCCTGACTTTGATTGGACATCCAGACAACAAGTCTAGACTTCTGATTTTTGAGTGTAAGACGTCTGATTATATTATTAGACGTCTTATACTGCTCTCCAATTCTTGTTTTGAGATTTAAGCCTTGATCTTGGATCTCTAGGTCCCTAAACCCAATTCCAACGACATAGGAACATAAATTAAGGTGCCCTAACCCTAGTACATCACCTCTAGACCTCCCTAAGGACATAATTAGGTTCTCACTAAACCTAATTGACTTGGATCTTAGTCAATTCCATCAGCCTATTCAATTGGACTCATTGAGACCAATTGAGCCCTGATCTCAGCACACAATGTCCAATTGGACTCAGTGAGAGTCCAATTGACCTAGACCTGACTTAATTGAGTTGTTTTACTCTCAGTTAAGTTTCCACACACCCAATTAAACTTGTATTAACTTTAATTGCACTTTACCTTAGTGAATTAGGGTTTATAACCCTAATTTGAGACCTACCTTCACCTAACCCACTAGAACCCAACCTAATCACCCTAGCCACCTAAGTTTCTACCCACACACACCCACACACACCCACACACACCATCCACACGAAAATATCTAGCCTAGAGTTCTCTAGAACTCTCTACCATGTGTGGTTGCCTTGGTTGCAAAAAATAGCAACCAACAGCCATTCAATTTTTAGATCCACATTTGGTGGATCTAAAAACCACCATCCACCCTCTCTCTCCCACTCTCCCATGAGCTCCCACCATAGGCCTCTCTAGAGAATTCCATAATTCTTTAGAGAGCTTCCCTTAGGTCTATAAAAACACCCCTTGGGTGGCCATTTGCAACCATTCACTTCCTTGGCATCCATTCCACTTAGGCTAGCCACTTCCACCTCCACTCCACCTCCACGAGTTGAGCACCACCATGGTGGCCACCACCTCCACGCCAGGAAGTTGGATCAGCTCCCCAACCTCTCTCCAAGGGCCGGCCTAAGTTCCATTGGCCGCCCCTCCTTCTTCTCTCAACCATTCAAAGGCCATTGGGGACCACCCCTGAATGCCCTTCCATTCTGCTATATTTAGATTATGCTCTTATTATATGTACTGCTTTTATTTACTGCTTAGTAGTGTAGTCTTACTTCTCCCCCAATGATGCATGCGAAATCCCCCCATAAATTCTTGTATGCGATAATTTTCTGGTAGCTAGATTTAATTTTCAAGCATTTATGTACAAGCCTCCCTCTATGTCTTATGTTGCAAACGACTCTCCTGCTGAATGAATGAAAAATGCTTATATATATATATTTATCTCTATCTGTTTGAAATCACCATGAGCTTAATGATTGCTATTATCTTTTGCATGATTAATGTTGCCTGTTTCTAACTCTTAATATTCTTACAACTAAGCATGTTGTACGTAAATACGTAATAATCACGAACCGGCATACGATTCTAAACAAAGCAGAGCGGCAAAAAGATCGATTTCAAAAGTAAAAGCAACGCCTCCCAGAGACGAACGACAGGGACTCAAGTCTCGTTATCTTTAGAAATCAATTTTTGACGAACGTTTTTGTGCGACTATACTATGATTTCCGACGACTTTCAAATGCACGAAAATGGCTTTTTGTCAGTAGAGTCTTAGCTCTATTCTCCCTCTCCTTCACCTTCCCCAACGCCGGCAACACCTTTTCTGACCACCTTCACCACCAACCTACCTTCACCCTCCCTCGCCTCAATTAACCTATGCAAAAGCTTTGCCTCACCCTCAAAAGTTTTTCGCCCAACCAAATTCCACATCAAAATGCCCCTACCACCATCTTCGATCACGACCGTTGTCCATCACCAATACCTTCTCCTACCACCCTCCACACTCCAGTAATCACCAATCCACAACAACCACCAGCTCCATCTCATCACAACGGAGCCTCCCATACATCTGACTCGAAGCTGATGTCCATATTTTCTCTGCAAGACACTTGCCATCGCCGTTGTCTTCTTCCCCTTTGGTGACTAACAACCGACAACCATCCGCCTCTCCACCACCATCGATCGACGTGGACCTATTCCAAAAGCAACACTAACCCCTCAATTGAACCAAGCAACAGCTACAACACCAACAATTGCACGAGCATCCCATACCTGCAACTACATGAAGAAGAGTAGCATTCTTAGTCCCACCTAAAAAGAATTTTATTTTGAAATGTGTTCATAAGGAATTGACTGCATAGTTGGTCACCTTCGAACCATGGGGTCAAGTCCTACCTTACCCATGCCGTGTGCATGCCCTCAACCTTGCCTACATGCATGTGGGCCTGGGCCAGTCTAAACTAGTCTTATTTTGTCTAATCTTTGAACTAGGTATGGGATTGAGGAGATGATTTATGTGAGAGTAGGGGAGGGTTTTACTCCAGTGGGAATTGGGCCTTGGCTTTATTTTTGAAGAGGCTGTGGGCATAAGGACTTTAAGGCATCTGAAGCCTTAAAGAGATGTCTGAGGCATGAAAGAGGAATTGATTAAGCATTAAGAAGAGAAGAGGAAAGTGTCTGCTACTTGTGATCTGAATTGAGAGTGAAGCCTAAGTGTTAAATGCTTAATTGGTGGTTTCAACCAACTCTTTTTGGCTTCTCATTATCTTTTTGTCTACTGAACTTGAGATACAAGCTATCTTTATTGAATATATTTTCGATCGATTATTCATTGCATATTATTATTGTGTCTTATTTATTGTGATGATCATTTATAACTGAATAGTGGATTGAATTACAATTGTTTGCTTCTTGTGAAAGATCATGAAACTCACATTTTTCGACCACCTATAAATTTAAATGTCCATTCAATTTTTGTTGCTATACTACAATGTAATTCTCTAAAACCGTGATGAATTTCACCATCTAAGGGGTTTCCTTCACTACTAATGTGGTCTTGTTAAAAACTCGATATGCCTTACTATGTGAAGAATAACCAATAAAGATGGCTTCTTCACCTTTGGCATCAAATTTATCTAAATTAGAGTTGGTATTTAAAACAAAACAATAACATCCAAAAAGTTTAAAATAATTAATCTTGGGTAATTTCCCGTAGTATACTCCAAAACAAGCTTTTCGCAATCTGGATTTCATTAAAATGCGATTTAATACGAACAAGCCATGTTAACCACCTCGGACCAAAAGTACTTCAATAACCCAGAGTCTATGAGAAATGTTCAAGCACACTCTTGAAGAGTGAGGTTCTTTCTCTCAACTCCCCCATTTTGTTGAGGTGTTCAGGGGAAAGAGAACTCATGACCAATACCATGCTCTTGACAAAAATCATCAAATAAGGAATTTTCAAACTTGCCCTATGATCACTACAAATTCGAGTGATTTGGCAGCCTTTTTCAGTTTTAACCTTCCTACAAAAAATAGAAAAGATGGAAAACATCCCATCTTTGTATCTCAAGAAGGAGACCCATGACAACCCTGAAAAAATCAACTACAATGACAAGGCAATAGTTGCATCCACTAAGGCTCCCATACTTTGTTGGTCCAAACAAAGTTAAGTGAAGTAATTCTAATGGCCTTGATGTGGATATTATTTCTTTATTTTTAAAGGTAGATTTCATGATCTTACATAGTTTACAGGAATCACAAAAAAGATCATCTACAAATTTTCCTTTAAGATGACCTCAAACTTGTTCATGTTTGGTTAACATTTGGACTACCCTCATATTAACATGTCCTAGCCTTCTATGCCATACATTCATTTCATTGTTAGCTACAAGACATTCATAGGTGCTATTTTTATCAAATTCTACAATATAAATGTCTTTAAACCTACTTCCCTTAAGAAGGGTTTCATTAGTTGATGCATGCATGATTTCAAATATCGTAAAAGTAAAAACTACCTTATATCCCTTATAACAAATTTGACTAACACTTAACAAGTTATGTTTTAATCCTTTTACTAAAGAGGCATTTGAGAAAGGGGATAGAGGGTTAACTATATTACCAAGGACAATAATATGGCCCATGTGGTTGTTGTCAAATGTGACTGTTCCTCCAGCTGTAGGTTGGAGGTCCAAAAATAGGTGCTTGTCCCCCGTTATATGCTTGGAACATCCCAAGTCCATCACCCACTGCCTCCTTGATGGTCGTAGTCTCTTCGTCGTCCTTCTTGTAGGTATTCTTGTTCCTACAAAATGTAGTTTCCCTACTAGGAGGGGGTGACGTAATAAAATGCGGAAATAAAATATAAATAATCTCACAAAAAATTCAATCACACGAGTACACAATAATTTTTAGGTGGAAACCCAAACCGGGTTAAAACCACCACCTAGCCCTCTCGAGTTAGGATTTTCCGATCAACCAAGTTGATCAAATCCACTAACCGAATCACTTAAACGAGGGTGATTCAACCTCAATTATAACCATGCTACTTCATACGAGGATAGCGTACCTCAAACCCCTTCTCTTCACAAGAAGGATTTTGTCCCACAAAGGCGACGGGAATTCGCAAAGCGAATACCCAACCAAATAACAAAGATAAAGAAACAACAATCCTATAGAGCCAACAAAGTAATTTAAACCTAGCTTCTATAGGAATTAGGAAACTCCCCTTTGCAAGGAGTGCGTCGGATCGATGACGCGGGTGTGTGAGCCACGCGACGGTGCAACGTCGCTCTCGTGAACTACGGTGGGAGAGCGGGTGCGCAACAGCTTAATGCTCTCTAGATGTAGAACCTGAGCTTGGAGAGCAAGAGCTTTTCTTCTTAGGATCAAGAGACACAAAAAGGTTTGAAAGTGTATTACAAAGTGTATTTTGGTGTCTCTAGGTGTGTCTTGGTGTGCAAGAGGTTCCTCCCTATTTATAGAGGCCTTAGGAAGGCTTTGGAAGGCTTAGGAAAGCTTCCATAGCCGTTGGGTGCAAAGCTCAAGAGAATCAGGCCGAAATCAGGGACAATGATTGCATTGACAGGGTAATCAGACATCTAATTCTGGCATCAGACGTCTGGAAGACCACTTTAAGACGTCTGAATATAAGGTCAGACGTCTGATTTTGGGCAGGTCTCTTCCTGACTTGGATCAGATCTAAACAAGGTTCTAGTGCAAGTCCATCGGATGACATATAGGACGTCTGGAAACCTACTTTTTCGTGGGAATGGATTTCCAAGAGAGTGCAACGGCTAGAAAATGTCTGAGAAGAGATTTTGGGTCAGCCGAGGTAAAACGGTCATTTATCAGACGTTTGGAAAGGCCTAAGGACGTCTGATATGTCTCTAACGGTCGTATCCTTGAGTGTTCGCTAAGCCAGCCAACGGTTCACTGATTGGACATCTGGCAAATTCATCAGACGTCTTCTAAGACGTCTGGTCTAAGGTCTGGACGTCTGATTTCATCAGACAGAACTAACTATGTCCAACCTAAATGTTATCAGACATCTAATTCAACAATCAGTTATCTTAAAACACATTATCAAACGTTTGATCTTGGAATTAGACGTCCGGAAATGCTGTTTGAACCCTATATTGGTTTTCTAAGTTCTCTGCAGAAAACCTAAGTATCTTAGGGTTGTGCTGGTATTCCTAGGACTACTGTTAGGGTACATTGAGCCTCTTTAACATGAGTCTAAGTAACAAAAATAAAGAGTAATAAAAGAAATGAAAGAAAACAAAAAGTACAAGAGAAGGAAATCTATCCTATTCTTCATCTCCTTCCTTCTTCAATCCATCGCTCCTCGCGAATCTCCTCTGTTTTCCATCAAGCTCCTCCAATCCATCCTGGATGCGATATCGAACTCCATCTAGTCACGTCTCCATTTGCAATTTGCCTGAAATCTAAAAGTCCAAGTGCAAATGTTAAATGACACGTGTTTTGTTATCATCAAAACAAATGATCGTGGTGCTCTGGCACCAACAGTCTCCCCCTTTTTGATGATGACAAAACCATAAATAATAATGCAAAAAATCCTCCCCCTTTTTGACATTATCAAAAAGGTTTAATTGATTTTACATTTCCTATAACTCCCCCTTAAAACATGCTCTTCTATGAATTTCTTTTAAACAAGAGTAATGTCCTCCCTTTTTTGTAACAACAAGATAGTTGTTATTTTTCTCCCCCTTACTAAAGGAAATTTAGCTAACTTGCAACTCCCCCTTAAAAATTGACAATTAGCTCATAATAAATTTTTTTTTTAACTCCCCCTATCTAAATGCTCATAATAAGAGGATAGGGTAAAGGGTTTTACCACACCTACCATGGCAAATAAAATGGCCCAAATTGTGGTGGTGGATGCCACATCGGATGGGGCTCCTATCCGTAGCTTGGAGGCCCGGGCATCGGTGCCCGTCTCCAGTCTGGTGGTCGACGTGCGGCTGGATCATTGTTTGTTTGCCATCTCGTCAATCTTCTCCTCCTTGGTCTACTCCTTGGTCCTCCCAATTCGAGTTGACCAGCCTTGAGTTTGTAGGTCCAGTCCTTTGTGTTGTAGTTATCCCTGAAACCTACAAAACAGGATTGCAATTCTTTCTTTGGTATCCAAGTGAGCTTGGATCCAGATCTGTTAGCAGGTCTCCTTGACAGAGATCCTTTCTCAACCTTAGGGCTATAAAAATTATCTACTGTTAGTCGACGTTTTGTGCGGATTTAAAGGATGTCACGTTGTAGTATAACCGACAAAACGTCTAAACAAATATAAAGAATTTTATTACTCGAAAACCGGAGTATCCGAGGTCGAACACAGGGAGCAAATGGAATTTACTACTAGTCAAAATGTAATGGAACACTCTAATTTACTCAAAATATCAATTCAAATGTGAATGTATGCAATTAAAAGTAATTAGGACAAAAATATGAAATCGGACGTCTGATCACAAGATCAGACGTCTTAAAAGGTATTTTCCCTTTTCTTCTTGATTATCCTTCTTTCTGCCTTGCGAAGCCTTTCTTTCCTTCCTTCTTTTGATCTCCCGTGTCTTTTGCTTCTGCCTTGCTCTTTCTTTTCTTCTTCTCTACCTTGCTTCTTACTCTTCTCTGTTCTTCCTGCCTTTCCTTCTGCTTTCTTTCTTCTCCTTCTCGCGGCCAAGTCTTTCTTCTCCTGCGTTCAGCCTGTGCCTACACAGAACAAAACCTACCTTCCTCCCTCTACCCGTGCGTCTCTCTCTCTCAAGCAATTCACTCACGGACGCTCTCCCAGAGCCACAGCCATAATCGGGTCGGATCGTACCCGGGACCAGGCGCACCTGTAGGTGGTGTGATGCGCGAGGAGTGCGTAGGCTTAGGTCGGGTCGGATCCGCCAGATCCGTGTGGTCAAGCCGCGGACGAGGCGGGTGTGGGGTCTGTGAGGGACCTCACCCCTGTGCTTTCGAGGCAGTAAAACTATATCACAAAAACTCTTTATACCATACCTGTGCCTTGAGATTCCACGATGTGGGGCTAAAGGTTCTGCCCATCCATTGCACGCGCCCGCAGACTCTCGTATGCAATTGCCCAAGCTGATGGCTCTGTTGGCGCTACTGGCTGGGCTCTCTCACCTCGCAACACTCGCGTGAGTCTCCTGCATCTGCAGCCTGGGAAGCCTGATGCCTGGAGCTTCGTTGGAGCTTCACCGGAGGTCGTCCATGGCGGCAGCGGCTCAAACACTGTCATACACAAAACAAGCCTCTCGGCCCAATCAGATCAGCTAGAGACCTTCGCCGTGGCACGGCGAAGGCGGTGGACGATGCTGCAGGTTGCCGGTCGGCCTAGGCGTGCGTGCCTAGGTCAACCTGTGGCCGGAGATGGTGGGTTGTTCGAGGGGTGATTATAGAGGTCTGGAGTGGCAGTTGTGGGGTGGAGCGAGTTCCTGGTGGTGAGGCGGAGCTCTCGAGGGGTTGGCGAGCTGGGTGGGGGGCTGGAATGGTGGAAGCGGCTCGCCGGAGGTCGGTCGGTGATGTGGAAGATGAGGGTGGTCAGCGTCGGTCGAGGGGTAATCAGATGAGATAACAGGGGGAAAAGAGAGAGGAGAGGATGGAGAGGAGTTCTAACCTAATTGTAAGGATGAAAGGGGACGGAAGGCGGACAGCAGTACCTGCTGTCGCCGGAGAAGATGACGCCCAGTGGGGGAGAACAGCGGCGATGATGGGGCTGAGGCGGCGTGCGCTGGTACTGCGCGACGCAGAGGGAAGTCAGGAAGCTAACTCTGCCACTGGTTTTATGGCAGAGCGAAGAGGGAGGGGAGGGGGGCTCGCTGGAGCTTGCTGGGGGTTTTTTGGCCAGGCAGGAGGAGAGGAATTGAAGGGGGAAACTCGGCCAAATCAAGCTAAGCCTCTTCGGCCGGAGTTGTGGGTTCTTATATTGGCGCTGGACTGGGTGTGCAGGGCATGAAGGGAACGTAATTGCCTGAGGTTGGTCGCCGGAGATGGAAAGGAGTTAGGATACCCAAATCTCTCGTGCGTTCGCACAAGAGATTGGGTTCACACCAGGGATCGAGATCGGTCTTAAATGGAAGGGAATTCCTCAGAGAATCTCCCTTCCATCTCTGGGAGAGAATTTCTGAGGAATTAGAGAGCAATCTCTCTCTGAACCTCGCCGGAGCTCGGTTCTGCCCTAGCAATGGCGGCAGGACCGGTTTGCAAAGGGGGGAAGAACCTAGGGGGCTCTCTGCAAAGGTATTCAAAAGATAGGGACCAATTTGTGATTTGGGTGTACTAAATTGCAAAGTAGGTCAAGATGACTTCTCATTAGGTCCAAATTTTGGTACAAACCTAATTTGGACCTAAGGAATCCAATGGTGAAGTTGGATTTTAGGTTTGACCTCGTTTGACTAGACATTTTGCGTAAAAATGTAAATTAGGTTAATTGAAGAGTTAGGACCTAATCTAGGTCAAACTAGGTTCCAAAGGATAAATTAAATGTTCCAAACCCTAGAGGATGTTTTTCCATGATTTTTAGAGGGTTTACTTGATCTTTATCCTGATCGAAACCTTGTTAATTAAAGTGGGTCTGTTTTAGGGTTACCAGGTGTCATTTAATTCCTAGATTGCACATGAACCCATTTCTGATTGACTCAACCCACTTTTTATCTCATTTAGACCATTTAACCTATGTTTTGCCTCTGAGAAATCCCGTTTATGTACTGCAATGGTAAAATTACAGTTTTAACCTTTATTTCATGTTTTCTTCTCAGAGCACTTGTTCCTTCAGTTAGGCCTTCTTCTAGGTTATGTAGGAGCTTTTATCTTCTTTATTGGGTCAAAATGAGCTAGTTATGGCTCATGATGAGGCTCTCATCATCTACTTTGTTGATTAATTTGTTACAGCTTTCCCTAAGACATGCGATTTCTTTTTCTATAATATCCATCTTAGTCTCTAAATCAGAAATTTCTATTTTTAGACTAACGTTTTCCTCAATCAATTTATTACTTTCATTGATGAGGTTATGATTTTCTAATAATAGGTTATCATTTTTAGGACTAGCTTCTAGAGCCTTAAGTTTTATTTCTAACCTATCATTTTTATATTTAAGAAAACTAAGATTCTTTTTCATGCTTTTGTTTTCTATTTTTAGTGATTTACTAAGCTCATACAACTCATTAAAAGCATTTTGTAAATCCAAGTTTACCTTATTGTCGCTGTCGTCGCTATCGTTATCCGTGATGGCCATGAATCCAAGGCACGCGGTTTCCTTCTTCTCGAGATCTTCTTTCGAGCTTGTCTCCTCATGAGTGTCTTCTAACTTCCTCCATATCTCATGGGCAGTAGTGCACTCTTGGATTTGCTCAAACTCTTTCAGACTCAACGCGCAATACAAGGCATTCATTGCCTTCACGTTAAGGTTGAGATTCCGAACCTGATCTTCTGAGTAACCTCTTGCGGGTTTCTTGGGAATCACAAATGTGGATTTGCATTTTTCCTACACCCGGAAGTCGTAAGCCTGCAACCACATAGTCATACGATTTTTCCATTAAACGAAATCTATACCTGCAAAGTATGGTGGTCGCGAGGTATCGTGTCCTTCGGTGCACACGAATGCTTTTCCCTCCATATCTAGATCCTCGCAGGTTTGTAATGCCGATAACGCGAGACCTGCTCTGATACCAATTGTAGTTTCCCTACTAGGAGGGGGTGACGTAATAAAATGCGGAAATAAAATATAAACAATCTCACAAAAAATTCAATCACACGAGTACACAATAACTTTTAGGTGGAAACCCAAACTGGGTGAAAATCACCACCAAACCCTCTCGAGTTAGGATTTTCCGATCAACCAAGTTGATCAAATCCACTAACCGAATCACTTAAACGAGGGTGATTCAACCTCAATTACAACCATGCTACTTTATACGAGGGTAGTGTACCTTAAACCCCTTCTCTTCACAAGAAGGATTTTGTCCCACGAAGGAGGCGGGAATTCGCAAGGCGAATACCCAACCAAATAACAAAGATAAAGAAACGACAATCCTATAGAGCCAACAAAGTAATTTAAACCTAGCTTCTATAGGAATTAGGAAACTCCCCTTTGCAAGGAGTGCGTCGGATCGATGACGCAGGTGCGTGAGCCAGGTGACGACGCAACGTCGCTCTCGTGAACTACGGCGGCAGAGCGGGTGAGCAACAGCTTGATGCTCTCTAGATGTAGAACCTGAGCTTGGAGAGCAAGAGCTTTTCTTCTTAGGATCAAGAGACACAAAACAGTTTGAAAGTGTATTACAAAGTGTATTTTGGTGTCTCTAGGTGTGTCTTGGTGTGCAAGAGGTTCCTCTCTATTTATAGAGGCCTTAGGAAGGCTTTGGAAGGCTTAGGAAAGCTTCCATAGCCATTGGGTGCAAAGCCCAAGAGAATCAGGCCGAAATCAGGGACAATGATTGCATTGACAGGGTAATCAGACATCTAATTCTGGCATCAGACGTCTGGAAGACCACTTTATGACGTCTGAAAATAAGGTCAGACGTTCGATTTTGGGCGGGTCTCTTCCTGACTTGGATCAGATCTAAACAAGGTTCTAGTGCAAGTCCATCAGACGACATATAGGACGTCTGGCACTATGTCTGGACGTCTGGAAACCTACTTTTTTGTGGGAATTGATTTCCAAGAGAGTGCAACGACTAGAAAATCTCTGAGAAGAGATTTTGGGTCAGCCGAGGCAAAACGATCATTTATCAGACATCTGGAAAGGCCTAAGGATGTCTGATAAGTCTCTAACGGTCATATCCTTGAGTGTTCGCTAAGCTAGCCAACGATCTACTAATTGGACGTCTGGCAAATTCATCATACGTCTTCTAAGACATCTGGTCTAAGGTCTGGACGTCTGATTTCATCAGACTGAACTAACTTTGTCTAGCCTAAATGTTATCAGACGTTTGAATCAACAATCAGACGTCTTAAAACACATTATCAGATGTCTGATCTTGGAATTAGATGTTTGGAAATGTTGTTTGAACCCTATATTGGTTTTCTAAGTTCTCTACAGAAAACCTAAGTATCCTAGGGTTGTGCTGGTGTTCCTAGGACTACTGTTAGGGTACTTTGAGGCTCTTTAACATGAATCTAAGTAACAAAAATAAAGAGCAACAAAAGAAACGAAAAAAAACAAAAAGTACAGGAGAAGGAAATCTATCCTATTCTTCATCTCCTTCCTTCTTCAATCCATCGCTCCTCGCGAATCTCCTCTATTTTCCATCAAGCTCCTCCAATCCATCCTGGTTGTGAGCTCGAACTCCGTCTGGTCACGTCCCATTTGCAATTTGCCTGAAATCTAAGACTCCAAGTGCAAATGTTAAATGACACGTGTTTTGTTATCATCAAAATAAGTGATCGTGGTGCTCTGGCACTAACACAAAAGACCTCCTTTGGTGACTTCATATTTCTTTTGGTCGTTCTAGTTTGAGTTGACCCTCCTTCATTCTACAGATCCAATTTTTGATATTGTAATGTCCTTTGAAACCTAGAAAACAAAGTATATGTTGTCTCTTCGGAATCCATTATATTGTGGATCCATATTTGTTGGTGGTCCTCTTTAGAGGAGGAACCTTTTTTGGCTCATTTTGGCTAGTCTCATATAGCCTAGTCCAAATTTACTTAAGGAGAGTTTTTGATGGGCAATAAGTTTGTCAAAGTTATCCTTCCCTTTGGTAAATTCAGCTAAGTCCTCAAGAAATTGATTTGATTTTTCTTTAAGATGATTTATCACTATTTTCATTATACTTAATTTATCTTCTAATCCTCTAATTTCTAATCTAAGTTGGTCATTCTCATCCTTTTAAGAAAGTTTGACTTTTCAAGAACATGAATTTTATCAAGTAGTTCTTCTTTATCATAGAATTTTTGTTAATGATTCATTTTCAGTCATCAAGTTTCCCACTGGCATATTTAAAGCGATTGTTTATTAGTGATAATTAGCTTCCTTTCCTTAAGGTCCTTGATTGTCTCCTCACTTTCTAAATTTTCAATTTTTAGTGACTTGCTTTTAGACTTTACTTCTTTGAATTCTATATATAATGAATCAAATGCATCTTGTAATTCATCTAGAGAATAAGAATCTACCTTAGGCTCCTTGAAGTCAGATTCAGAGGTGCCGTTTGTTGCCATGAGCACTAAGCAAGCGGTTTCTTCATTCATCTCCTCCTCCTCTTCTTCTTCTTCTTTAGAGGTAGAGTCATCCCAAGTTGCTTGGAATGCTTTCTTCTTGAATGGCTTGGCCTTCGAAAACCTGTAGTCAGAAGGCTTCTTGCTTCTCCTTTCGTCATCCCTTCTTAGCAAGGGACACTCCTTCCTAATGTGACCTCTCTTCTTGTAATTATAGCATACAAAAGGTTCTTCTTCTTATTTCATTCCCTTGATGTCTCTTCTACTCCTAAGAAACTTCTTAAACTTTTTAGCTAACAAAAGAAATTCTTTGTCATCAACACTTACCTCATCATCCGATGTTGCTTTAAAGGCCAAGGTTTCCTTCTTTGGCTCAGCTATGATGGACTTCATTTAATCCATCTTGGTCTCGTATGCCATTAGATTTCCAAGTAGATTGTCCATGTCTAGATCATCTACTTGGTTTGCTTCTTCTATTGCGGTGACCTTCTACTCCCATTTTGGTCCAACAGAGAGAAGGAGCTTGGATTGAAGCTCCCCCTTGATGCATGTCTTCTCAAGGAACTTAAGGTTATTCATGATTAACGTAAATCGAGTGCACATGTCCCTAGGTCTCTCATTTTCCTTCATGGTAAAGGGTTCAAATTCCTGAGATAAAATGCTAATTTAGAGGTTTTAACTTTTGATGTACCTTTTTGGGTTACCTCTAGTGTCTTCCAAATTTCATAGGTGGTCATGCATTGACTGATGTGGTTGAACTCTTTGAGTTGAGTGCGTATTAAAGTGAGTTCATTGCTTTTGCATTTAATCCAATATGATGGATTTCTTGCATGGTGAGTGTCATCTCCGACTTGATGGGAATATCGTAGCTCGATTCATACTTGTCCCATATGGAGAAGTCATTGGCCTGAACTTACATCTTCATCTATAGTTTTCAATAGAAGTAGTTGGTTCCCTCGAAGAGCGATGGACGAGTGGTGGACTACCCTTCTGTCCTGCTAGTGGATACGATTACCCCCATTCATTAGATCTTCCATGGATGTTCCTCTAAAGTCACGGAAAAGTACTCTAGTACCAAATGAAATTGCACTAGAGGGGGAGGTGAATAGTGAAATTGAAAAATAATTGCTAAATAAAAAATTCAATAACAAATATGAGGGCACAAGATTTTTTAGTGGAAATCCAAACCAGGTGAAAACTACCACTTAAGTCAATCCCTAGCTTAGGATCTATGATCACAAAGGTGGTCAATCCACTATCCATACTACTTAAACAAGGGAAGTGCACCTCAAATACAAATTCCACCTCCAATCCCTAAATGAAGGTCTCTCCCTTCACAATGAAGAGAAGGGAATTCGACTTGCTGGATACCCCCCTACAACAAGTAAAAGAAAATGTTGAAAATAAAAGCACCCTATAAAGCTCCCCAAAATTCGATACTTTAGCTTAATTACTATGGGAGAGTGAGACTCCCTGAGTGTAAAAGTTCTGGCACAATTGGAGTACTAGTTTGTCCCAAAATAGAGTGTGGCACGGCAATGGGGCAATAAGAGCTAGGAGCAATGGAGTTAGACAGTTTCGTTGCAAATAAATTCTCCAAGGTTGTGTCATACCTAAGAGGGGTTAATGGGAATTTAAGAGAAAAGCAAGTTGAGAACCTAATTGAAGGCTTGAGAGAGGGCTTGTAGCCATTAGAACAAAGTCCCAAGAGATTGGGATGAAATCCAACCCAAATCAGGGTAATGATGATTCTGACAGTAGGATCAAACATATGATTTTTGGATCAAATGTCCTGTTGGACATCTGAGAATCTTTCTGGATGTCTGATTCAAAGGGTTAGAGTTACTATTTTCATTAAATCCAAACAATGTTCTAGGTCAGACGTCTGGATAAAAAATTGAATGTCCAATTTTGTGTAGGTTTGTCCCTGTTTGGCCTAAATCTAAATAGGGTTCAAGATATTAAGGCCCATACGTTAGATTGGATGTCTGGCCAATGTTTTGGACGTCTGAAAAGTAATCATAATCTTGATTTGGGATTCTTTGAGAATTGAAAAAGCAAGATTTGTATTCTAACAAATCTTCCCAAAAATTTTGACTAATGAACAATTATTGGACGTCAGGAGACATGTCCATTTGTCTAACAACATGTTAACCATTGTGTTTGAAATTCCTAAAGGAAAATCTGAGTGGGTGCTAAATGGTAGGCTTAAGGGACATTTGGTGCACTTATTGTGCTTCTAACTAAGCCTATACACGTTTGAATGAAGGCTTCATCGACTGAAGCCTAAGTGTTCAAAATTAATAGGCATAGCTATGGTTAATTAGTCATCTAAGCACATGATTAAACGACTTAAGCTCAAATATTATATGTCTGATAACTGTGTTGGACATCTGATATGTGTTTTGTGACTTGATTTTTATTTCTATTTCCTTCTAAGTGTCGAGAGCCTAAGTTAGAGATATGTATGTTATATTTTGGGGGCTCCTTGCAACCTTTCTAGACTCAAATAAATATTAAATTACAACTTTGAAGTATATAATAAAGCCTAAGACCTAAAATAGAAATAAGTCTTCATGCTTGAACACATAGGTTTCGCATGTTTGAAATCAAGGTTACAAGTAACCCATTGTCATAGTTGCAAAACTCATGATCAAATATAATTTATACCAAAACTCCAAGGGAGTCCCAGGTTGAACATAGGGAGGCGACGCTTATTTTTTATGAAAACCGTGCTTCAATTTGTTTCGTTGTGGTCTTTTGATGTTTTGTTATTTTTTTTACTTTTTGAAATAAAAAAAAGACAAGCAATCATAAGAGAGAGAGGGAATTGAATATGATATATTGCATGAATGTCAATTACAATAATCTAGAAAACATAAAAAGTGTGGGAGGTGTGAAGAAATCTCCTGAAGCAGTTGATCGACGAGACGGCGGTGCCTGGCAGAGGCACGGATGAAGGAATTGGGAAGCAGGACAACGGAGGTGAGATGCAGGACGACGTTGGGTAGAGGAAAGCTTCAGCACAGCTTTGGAATGGATGTGAGAAGGTAGAGATGATCTACTACTAGAATGGAGGTGGGAGGATAGCTCCAGGGCGACCTATGAATGGGGATGGGAAGATGGAGGAGTATTTGGTAGGGTAGAGTTTCGTTACACTAATAGGTGCCTTGGGAGCTTGAGAACAATCTCTAACAGAGCGTTGGTAGGTTGCTAGAGTTTGGGAGTAGGTGGGAGTAGAGTAGATAGAGATGGCTTGGAAGGGAGAGGGTGTAGGTCCTTTTATAGTGGAGGAGAAGAGGCTAGAATAGGCATGGGACCATTAGTGACCTCCAAGTCATCGTTGTAAGTGTCATTGTAGCCAACTCATGCCCGCTGGCGTGCAGAGCTGGCCTAGCACCTACAAACAATTAGTGACAGCTGTAAGTGTCACTGTAGGTCCAGCTTAGGCGTCATTGTGGGCTAGCGCTAGCCAAGCACTTGCCCTCACGCAGTTGGCCCACGCATCACGCGTCTCTGGTCACGCGCTCACTCTTGCACGCTGGCACTGCACTGGCTATGTGCGTTCCTACGTGTGTGAGTGCTTGCGCAGCGGTTGACCATGAGTTGCATCATGCACTCAATTGATGGATTAAGGGCTTCGGTGGGGTTCGATCCTACGACAGCTAGTTGAGCAGTGTGCGCTTCACCAATTCGCTACAAGAGTCAAATGGTAATGGCTATGTTTGGAGGCTCAACCTCTTCAACCGTTGGATGCAAAATCAATAGTGGAGATTGATCGCATTTTTGCACGGTTTGTTAAATTAGGGTTTTAAGTCCTTGTAATGTACAAAAATGGATTCGCTTTTAAAATTTGTAAGACCAAGATAGGGGAGTATCTAGGGTCGTCCGAGGAGGCAATATTTGATAAATCAATCTGTCGCTTGGAAATGTGGAAAACACCTTTCTTTTTGGTCTTTTCAAATATCTATTTTTTTTTAGTTTTTTGAAATAAAGGGGCAATCGCAAGATGGTGGTAGAAAATGACTAAATCTAATTTAACTACTAGGTGACAAGAAAGACCTCTTCTCAAGCTCACCCTAGGCTAGTGAAGGTCTAGGATAATTGAGATGAGGGAGTGAAAGTGCTAAAAACTAAAGTAAGAAGAGGCTACACCAGGTAGAAATGGCAACTTAATATTAAGCGGAATTCTACTTTACAAAAGTAGAGGAAAGCATCTAATAGAAAAAGTAAAACTACAAAAATTAAAACACAAATCCTGGATGATGATGATGGTGAAGAGGGAATGCTCCTTGCTCCAACTACGGCTGCCCCCATAGTTAGAAAGGATCCTCATTCTCTTTATCTTGAGCCAGAGATAGTCTCCTCCTTGCAAGCCCGAGGGGGGGCAAGCTTAACTCCTCCAAGGAGGATGGATTTCCACTTTCAAAGGCTCCTCCTAAGGTCGCGTGGACCACCTTTGATTCCTCTTCCAAGGGTGGTAGTGTACCACCCTCAAATCCTCCACTTCCTAGGGTAGGCATGTACCCTAGGTTGTCCCCCAATGCCTGGCTTCCTTCGCTGGAGTGGGCAAAAGAGAGAAGAGAAGAGGGGAAGGCACCAAGGGGACAGAGTATCCCCTTAGTCTTCTTCTTCTTCTCTTGACCTTCTATGTTGGTGGAAATATGGTAGAAAAATTTTAGCCAAGGGTCATTTGTTTCGGTGGAATATTATGGGTAATTATTGAGGTGGAGAGGGGGGTAGTAGGTGTAGGTTAGGCTGATGGCTAGGTTGTATTTAGGTGGTGGCTATGGGTTGTTAGGTTGATCCTATGGCTAGGGTTAGTTGGCGCCAACCAAGGGGGTGCCATGGGGTGGGTATGGCCATGAAGAGGCACCTATCATTGGCGGCAATTATGGGGCTTCTAGAAGGTACGTGAGGTTGATGGTGGAGACAATTCTAGGGAGAGGTGTATGGTGGAGATGAAGGGGATTTTCGAGGGAAAAAGTGGCACCAACATGGGGTTGGTTATGGTGGTTTTGGCACCACTTTGTTGGTGCCCTTTGCTTGTGGCTGAGGGGTGAAAGATGGTGATGGTGGTGGTGCCAACTTGGAGTAGGGTGGAGCTAGCTTAGGCGACCTCAGGTAGGGTTGAGTTGGTGGAGCAAGATAGGAAGGGATTTTAGGTGGTGGATTACCAAGGGAGTTGGAGTGTAACTCAGCTAAGCTAGCTTAGCTAGTAGTGGAGTAGAGGAGGAGGTGTTGGAGCTAGGGTTTGAGGATTGGAGCTGAAGAGAAGTCTGGAGCTTGAGCTGGAGCTGGCAGTTGCTAAAGAAGGTGGCATGGAGCTACTCGAGCTGGCTTAGCTTGCTAGTTCTTTGCTAACAACTAAACCAAGCTAAAGTGAGCTGGCTTCTAACATAATCAGCTGAGGTGAGTTGGGTCTGGTGCTCCCGAGGAGGATAAAGCCGGTTGAGGCAACTAAGGTAGCTTAGCTCAACTAAGTTGAGTTAAGCTGAATCCCCAGGAACTGGACTTGAGCTTCCTGAGTTGAAATGAAGCCATCTTTAGCTGGCCGGAGTTGAGTGGAGTTGGATGTAGTTGGATCCAAGCTGGGGTGAACTCCCTGTGGACTAATGGGAGCTGAGATGAGCTAGGCTCAGCTAGGTTGAGCTTGATATGAGCTGACTTGAGCTTGGGTGAGCTAGGATGAGCTCTCTTGAGCTGCCATTCAGCTGAGATGAGTTGAATGGAGCTAGGTTGAGCTAACCCTATTTTAGGTGAGCTGAATTCCAACTTTGGTGAGCTGGATCAAGCTGAGTTCCAGCTGGTGAGATCTTCTCCTTCACCAATTGCCTTCCTGGTGCTAGGGTTCTAGGGATCTCGCAATCTGTATATCCCTAACACTCACAAAAACACATTAAAAATAATAATAAAAAGTGCAATGCATTTCAACCTAATTAATTCCTAAATGCAACCCAAAAATCCATTTGCGGAGTAAAATCCTTTGAGCTAGGTTTGTTTTAATGCATAAGAATGATGATAAACTGGTGTTTATCATGCCCCTATGTTTATCTTTTGCTAGTCTCTTAGCAAAACTTTAATTTTTACAAACAGAATTTTTGAAAAATCTAATTTTTTCTACTTTTGAGGGAAAAGAGACTATGGGACCTTGGTTTAAACAAGGGGGTACGGGATTTTGTTAAAGATAAACATCGGGATTTATTTTTGGATCCAAAAATTTCACAAAATGAGATCGTTATATCCTCCAGAAAATTTACAAATTAACCTTTTGTTAATTTAGTGGACTTGAAATATCTATTTTTAGGATTTTTCTGGCTCTTGAATTTGATTAACAACTTGCAATAACCTTTAAAACCTTGTGTCTGTGCTTGTGAAAAGCCAACATTTATAAGGGCATTTTTTTTGTCCCTTATGCTTATTTCTAGCTTATTCTTACAATAGATGTGTCAGGATCATCATTCCCATCACGAATTGTCGAGGGGGCTCTGGCGCCAGTACTTTGAGATGGCACTGTCCATGACACCACTGAAGTGCTTACAACCCAAAAACACAATGCGGTGTAAAGGGGCGTGATTGCACCGCAAAAATACACCTGTAATTGTGCCGTCTTGTGCTATTTCCTAGCGTTACCAATGCATATTAGGTCTCCAAAGTTGCATTGTAAAAATACACGCATGCATGCATTTAATTAAGAGGGGAGGAGAGTAAATAAATGGCCTCGCAATTCACATTTTCTTCAAGTGCTACTTCGCAATATTCCCATCTTTCTTTTTTTATTTCCAATTGATTTGGAAATCTCTTCCTGCGGCTACATGGGACAACACCTTTCTTCCTCGTGCGCCTTTCCCTGCTCCTGCCCTTCCCTGTGGCTGCCTCTCCCTACCAAGGCCATGCATGAGCCATGCACAGCCAGGGGATGGCCGTGCATGGCTTCTTCCTCTATAAAAAACCCATGGCTCCTCCTTTGCAAAGCCAGCTTGGTCCAACAAAGAGAACCCGCAGCTCCACTTCTCCTTCCAGGCCACCATCCTCTCCTCCCTCTCCCTCCATACGCCGGCCCTCCTCTTCTGAGGAGACACCCGGTGGATAGGAGTCTTCACTGTGGTGAGCACCCACCACGTGAAACCACCACTGCCCAGCTCTTCAAAGAGCCGGTGGGAGTGGCGGCCTTCTTCACTATTTTCACCTTCCACGCCACTTCAGCCATTGCCGTAGGCTTCAAGCTTGAAGCTCAAAGCTCCAGCAGCAGCGGCAAGGCGGCAGCAGCAGCACGTAGCACAAGCCATCATCCCATTCCGCACACCTGCAGGCTGCCCTCGCCCACCGCGCGCGCCTGCCGACTCCACCACCTCCCACTTCTCCACCCTATAGCGCTCTCTCTTCCCCCCGCAACCGGCCACGGTGCCCCACTGCAGCGGCCAGCCAAGCACCCCAGCGCACCCCAGCAGCACCCGCATGCCTCCGCGTAAGCAGCAGGTCGCCCTCGCCCTCCACCACACAAGGCAGCAGCCTTCTCCGTGCACTCTGTCGCAACCTTCCGCCTGCAAGCCACCAGCCGAAGCCACTCCACCGCGCACGCTGAGCCATCTGCACTCACTGCACTGCCCACTCCCAATTGTGCGGTGCGGCCTTACACTGTAGCCATTATTCACGCCAGTCTGCATGACACTGTGGCTATAGTGGGGTGACCAGTGAGCTTCTCACTTAACCAGTCACCCGGCGCGCCGCAACCGGCCTTCGCCCACGCGTGCGCCCCGCCCGCGCGTCTGCCAGCCTGCGTACGCCTGTGTTCACCCGCCCCACTCGCCCGTGTGCGCCCGTGTCACTCGTTTCATAGGCCTACGTGTGGCTCTCCGCGCAGCGCTGTGCGCTGCGGCCCCTCCTCTGCGTGCGGCCACTCCCTCCAGTGCACTCTTCTCTGCACGCATGTGCGCCTATACGCACGTGCATGGAAGCCTCCAGACATCGCTCTGAAGCTGTGGACGTCTTAACTCACCTCCCTCACCTCCAGCAGCACAGCTGTTCTCTCTCTCCCGCTCTCTCTCTCTCTCACTCTCTCTCACAACACTCTCTTTACCGACGCTCACACACACATACACTCACACTTCCACACACACACACACCTATACACTTTTATATACATATATATATACATATATATATACTTATATTTATACATATAGTAGTACCTATATACTTATCTATTAGTATACATACATACATACATATATATATATATATATCTATATACTTATGCATATACATATATATATAGTAGTATTTATATAACTACGTATTAGTATACATATATATACTTATACATATATCTATATACTTATATATATATACATATATAATTACATATATATATATACATCTATGTACTTATATATATATACACATATATATACATATATACTTATATATATACATATATACAAATATACATACATATATATACATACATATATTTATATATATATACATATATTACTGTGTACATACACACATATATATATACATCTATATAGTATCATATACATACATATACATATAGATATATACATATATATATATACGTATATCTATCTATACATATAATTACATATATATTTACATACCTATATATATATACATATATACACATATAACTATATATATATATACCTATATATCTATAACCATATATATATATATACATATATATAGTTTCCCATTATTTACCATACGTGGTAACGCGGGAATATCTACACTAGTTGCTAATATTCCCCGATACACGCGTACAAAAAGCATGTTCGCATTCATCTTCCACCATCCATCCTACACCTTACGCGTGGCACTTCGTCCTATTGGTTGCGTCTCTCTAGATGACGACCAACTCGACACTGTGCTACACTCCATCTCCGCCTCCATCCCCACCCCTTTATACATATATAATATATACCTATATATATATACTATATTTACTTCATTTCTATTTTGCTTTCCTACTAACAAAAAGATAAAAAAAAATATAAAAGAGAAAAGATAATCTTTGACTTGCAGGTAATCCATTTTGCAAATAGCAAGACCAGTTTTGGAATCCTGTTTTGGGTCAAAGCCAAGAACTTAATTTTGAGGTTGTGCCTCAAGGACAAAGATTACCAGAAAAAAAATCTAAATAGAAAAACACCAAAAACACAATAAACGAACGGAAGAGACTCGTTGTAGGAAAGGCATAGAAACTCGACTTGTAACTCCATTTCACTGAGTTCGACCCTAGGCCTAAAAGTGACCAAGATAAAATAAAGTAGGCCAGGTTAAAAAAATTTTTGTAAAGAGAAGGTTAGGTCCGATTTAGGTTAACCACTATACACACTTCAACGAGAAAATCAACATATTAACAACCTATTCAGGTCCGACACCACACCTTTTCTGGCGTCGTTGCTGAGGAAATGTTCCTGCAAGTAAGTTTCTATTCCATTCCTTTCATTTTTTCTCTTCTCTCTTCATGGGTGTTTTTGTTTATTGTTGTGCAGGTGAACCTATTGCAAGGAGAAGGCAGACAGTCGAAGTTGAAGACGTGAGTAGATCCAAGGCGGGGACGAGAGTGTGAAGACGCCGACACCACATTGGAGCTTCGCACTTGTTGCTAAACAAGTAGGTCTTCTTTTCTTAGCAACTAGGTTTAACTTGTCACCTTAATAAAGAAAAAAAACACTAAAAACTAAAAAACTAGAAAAACTTCTTGGGATCTCTTGGGGCAAGTGGATTAAAATTCACTTGTTTGATTGATTGTCTTCAGTCCCATCAGCCCGAGATTTCCCATCTTACTTCGCATAGAGAAAATCCAAGAATCTTGATTCTTGAATTTTTTTCCATGTGAAGTATTCTGTGAGGCAAACACAAAAAGATTGATTGCACCCCTCTTTTGCCTTACTTACCTACAATTCAGGATCACCTTTTTGATGGGGAGACTTGGAATTGAGTTAATTCCAACCCCACCACAACTTTTCAACTTGCCTAAGATTTATCCCGAATACCTTGATTTTCTTTATCTTCTGGTTGAAGCCTTGTGTGTGGAAATCATTTCTGGTGATTGGGAGCACTTGAATTGAAGTGTTTTGGCTCCCTTTCACACAAATCTAAAACTGATTCGTGCATCCACACATAGAAATCTCCAATTAAGGAAGCCCATTGCATTTTAGCATTCATTAAGCAACTGACATTGAAGAAGGGTTTGTTGGGCTTAGAAGAAAACTTGTATTCTTGCAAAACCCGGAGATTGGTTGAATTGGTAATTCAGCGAAATCCTAAAATTCATACTACTTAAGGCTGAACTCTAAAAACCATTCACCAATAAAAACTTCAATTTGGGGAGATTTCCCTATTGCATGCTTGTTTTATACACTCTGAAAATCAATCACTTGGGCATTACCTGTAAACAACACCCTTCATATTCCAAAATCACTTGACCCTAAGCCTCTAACTAAAACTAGCAGTAACTTGACCCTTACTAAGGATTGGAGATCTAACTACCTGCGTGTAGCACCTACGTGCTAGTGAGGGTTCCTGCATGCTATAGGGTGTCTAAGACTGGGGCAAACGGCCTTTCAATCTGGCCTAGTTGTTCCGCGGTGCTCGCATTTAGTTCCGTAGTTCGTGATAGTAGGTAACTTAGATCTTTAGGTCTAAGGGCACATTGTAGAGGTTAGGAATTTGATTAAATTGATTTGTCATCAAGTGTACCTTTGCGGCGTCATTTCTCTCATCTCTTTTCCCTTCTCATCTCCCCAATTCTTCCTGCGGCGTGCATGTTTGGGAGGAGGTCACAAAACCCTGAACTATTTGAATTGACTAATAAATTTAGAAAAGGAGCTGAATCGTCCTCCTCCTCCACAAACATGGCTGCACGCCCACCCCCAAATCTCGAGGGAGGAAACTGCCCTCAGAACCCACCAGGTGGTGGAGCCTTAGATCCTATAACTCGCTGCCAAGCTCAAATGGAAATGTATAATGAGAAAATGGAAGCCATTCGAGAAACATTGGAGGAAATGCAGAACTCTCCCGAATGGGAGGAGCCTAGGTCTCTTAGCTCCTATCAGAATCCCGCTGCTACAGAGACCATAGGACAAATTCGGGTCCCCATGGGTGGAGACGACTTTGAATTAAAATCGAACATAATTGGGCTAATAAATTTTCACTTTCATGGTCTTGCAAGTAAAGATCAGTTTCTCAACTTGGAAGACTTAACCCGATTAGCTGAAACTGTAAAACCAAGAAATGTCAGGTTACCTTTAGTCCTCATGAAAATGTTCCCATTTTCATTGCGAGATAAAGCGTCGTAGTGGTTACGCACCATTGGGAGAACCATCCACTCTTGGGAAGAGATGCGAACAGCGTTTCTCAAGAAGTTCTTCCCAATCGGGCGAACCAATGCGCTTCACCGTGCTATCACCTCTTTTACGCAACAAAATGAACAATTTCATGAGGCGTGGGAGAGGTACAACAACCTCCTCAGGAAGTGTCTGCACCACGGTCTGCCTAAGTGGCATATAGCCCAGATTTTCTACTATGGGCTAAATGAGACTTTGAAGCAGATTGCAGATGCTTCCTACGGAGGGAACTTTATGAATAAAGACGAGAATGGAGCATTTGAATTGTTTGAAAATATGAGTGAAAACTCAATGAACAATGCTTCCATTATCACCTTTAATTGTACCAGCCAACCCCGAAATGTCCACAAAGTTGACACGGGACCCTCCCATTCATCCACTGATCTAAGCCTTATTGCACAAAAACTGGATGAAATCTTCGTCATGCATAAGAAGCTGGACGAGCTTCTGGCCAACCCCGCCCGTTCTATGGCAAACACCCCCACTTCACCACTTCGTCACAATCCCAACCCTTCCAACACCAGGCTTATCCCGAGAAACCCTGTAAGACCTTCCTTATCGAGTGTCACGTTGAGCGACTCGGTAAGTCATGTTGAACTGGCTTCTGCAAGCCAGTATTTCGACACGGAGGACCAAGCCTTCGTATGCTCGGAGGCATATTTACATGCGAACGCGTCTTCTGGCATAGAAGACGCTTGTGCCCTGGGGAACAACCTGTTCTCTGCCACGTATAACCCAGGGTGGCACAATCATCCGAACTTCGCATGGTCCAACAACCCGCAGTGCCAAAATCCCGCAGGTGGACCAATGCGATCGTTCGCGCTCGTCATCCCAAGGGCCCATTCTAATCCTATGGCGAATCCGCCATCAGGCCATTGCGTTCCGCAAACTGAACACGCATCAAGTCCTCTTGACAAATTGATGCGAATGATGACAGAAATGTCAAAGCACCATGGAGAGAACATGACCTCTCTTCAGCACCAATTGGCGCAGCAGAATGCTGAGATCAGTCAACTACGCATGGCAACTTGATCGCAGGGCACTCTTCCTGCCTAACCTGTTCCAAACCCGCGAAATTTCATACCCCGTGGTCCTCAACCACTAGTACGACCTTCTCAGGGGTAGGTTAATCAGATTCTGCAAGCTCCGAGCATTCCACTGAGATTTCAGGCTAATCCTGCTGCTGCACCGCACTCTTCTGTCCCTGTTGCAAACCCTCCTCTGCTGTATGATCCCACTGGACCCGCATTGTCCAATGCTATCACTATGAGGAGCGGTAAGCAGACCATCGATCCGCCTCGGCCTGATCCTGGCCCGTCTTCTTCAGCGCCCTCTCATTCGGGATGCGCACCGCATTCGCGAGAGGACGATACACCCAAATTGGTGCCAGAATTAGTTCCATTCCCTGAGGCTCTACTGAGGGAGCCAAAAGGCAAAAAAAAAGATACGCAGGCTTTCGATAACCTACGTAATTTGTTCAGGGATGTAGAAATCAAGGTATCCCTTCTTGAGGCTATCGACCACATACCTACTGTCGCCTGATTTTTCAAAGACTACACAACACCCAGGCGACAGTCAAATAAAACTAAGAATCTGGTGGTTCTCTCGCCTCATGCGAGTTCTGCTATACTGTCATATCTACCACCGAAGTAGAAAGATCCGGGCTCACCGCTTATTTCCTGTAGCATCCAAGGCTGCAATTTTAGCTGTGCCCTGCTTGATCAAAGATCTTCCATAAATCTCATACCGACCATCATGCTCGAAAAATTTTCCTTTGGAAATCTGAAAACCACCCCTGTCACGTTACAGTTGGCAGATCGTTCTGTCAAAATCTCGAAGGGTGTGGTGGAAGATGTGGTGGTTAGGGTCAACAGTCTCTGTTTTCCTGTTGACTTTCTTGTTTTAGATATGGAAGTTCCTAGCTCACTTTCTGATTGTCTGATCATCCTTGGTCGACCTTTCTTGGCCATAGCCCGTGCCCTTATCGACTGCGAGTCAGGCTATATTGAGATTGCCATTGGATCTGAAAAGCTCAAGCTTAACATCTTCAAGGCAGCCAAGAACTTTGATTGCGATTGTATCGAGGATGACACGTCTGACGAGGACATGGCCGTCAGTGCGTGTATCGGACTAATTGGGACCTATTTAGATTGCTGCGGATTACCTGACGACTGCCTGATCTACACATACTGTGACGTTCCCCCATCCTTCCCTATCCCCAAACCTTCTCCCGACCAGACTTCTGACGTGGTTTTCTCCGCTTCCCATACCTCGTGGCCTGAGTCATCTCCGGGCTACTCACTACCTGTCCACACTCTAGAAGACCGGATTTCCCTTTCTTTCCACCAAATCGGGTGGATTTGCAACTCCACACTGGGACCTTGAGCCCACATCTTACTCACTGGGGCTATTCCATTTTCAATCCTTCTATCCAAGAAGCCCCTCTTCTTTGCCAATCTGAGGGCCAACTACTTCCTCCTGACTTGTTTTCTGTTCTGCCTGGGACACTCTCGTCCCAAGAAATGCAAGGCCTTTCACCATCCACCATCACTTTTCACGCCACTATCACAATCACTTCAGTTTTCTCTTCACCACCCACCAACCACCCACCCTACCACCCTACTGTATACCCTGCACCTCAACTCTCGTTACCCGATCTTCCGTCCTTTCTCTACCTTTCCCTTCATGCATATGAGGACATAGCATTGTTTGGCATGGGGGGGTGGATAGGCATCCATAGGATCTGGGTATTTTATGGTATCATGCAGTTCCCACCTATTTATAAATATGCAAGAAAAAGAAAAAAAAAAATGTAATATATAATAATAATAATAAATGGTGTTTAGTAATGATCTGAAATCTGAAACAAAAATACAATAAGTATTTATGGATATTCAACCTCTGTTTTGAAGACTTTCCAGGCCACAGAAGCTTGATTCGCTTAGGCTCGGCTTAATTCACTTGAGCATTGACAAGATAGATCGGAATCTCTCCTAACTAAGGACGTAATCTTGTCCCTGAGACATCAGTACAGGATTCATTGGTTTGCTTCTATTTGAAAGCTTAAGTAAACTTGGTTCACACTGCACATATCAGGAAAGACCAGGTGAACATAAGATCCAACCCTAGTGTTCATTAGGGAAGGTGGAGTCCTTACCTGTGCGTGCAGGTAGACTTTTTATCCTAGGTTTTAGTCTCATGTTTAGGAGAAACTCTTTCTACCAAAAGGAAACTCTCCCACCAAAAAGAAAAGTGTGCTCCTCCAAATAATGTTGTAAGAGATATACTGACACGTGTTTCAAAAAAAAAAAAAAGAGAAAGTCAGTATGTCTCACAAATAGCTGTAAAGTCTCTACCCTAAAAAAATTTCTTCAGGGCAAGTCGCAAATACCCTATTTTCCATTGAGCCACAAAAATCAGAAAATGGGAGTTGAGTTTTCCATCATCTTCTTAAAGGGTCAATCCGAAGACACGAGCTGAAACCGGTACCAACCTTTACTTAAAAATTCGAGAAACCCTAGGCTTAAGTCTTCATGTTCATCTGGTCAGTCTTGATCCTTCACTAAGCACAACCCATAACCTCTTGAACTCTCGAGTACGGCAAAAACCTCCTAGGTCCTGGAAATCGTACTTAAGGTTTAAATATCAAGAGTCCTGGTTAGTCGAGAGATGATCTATGTCATGTGAGACTTAAAGTGCTGGTAGTCTTCTCTACAATTGATTCTCACAATATTCAACAATAAACACACCTATGTTGCCTCAGGAGAAAATCTTCAACTTAAAGATCATTTCTAAATACAATAAAAAAAATGTTTTGCTAGGGTCTAGCAAAAGATAGGCATGGGGGTATGATTGCACCACAAAAATACGCCAGCAATTGTGCCGTCTTGTGCTATTTCCTAGCATTACCAATGCATATTAGGTCTCCATAGTTGCATTGTAAAAATACACGCATGCATGCATTTAATTAAGAGGGGAGGAAGGTAAATAAATGGCCTCGCAATTCACATTTTCTTCAAGTGCTGCTTCGCAATATTCCCATCTTTATTTTTATTTCCATTTGATTTGGAAATCTCTTCCCGCGGCTGCATGGGACAACACCTTTCTTCCTCACGCGCCTTTCCCTGCTCCTGCCCTTCCCTGCAGCTACCTCTCCCTGCCAAGGCCATGCATGAGCCATGCACAGCCAAGGCATGGCCGTGCATGGCTTCTTCCTCTATAAAAAAGCCACACCTCCTCCTTTGCAAAGCCAGCCTGGTCCAACAAAAAGAACCCGCAGCTCCACTTCTCCTTCGAGGCCATCATCCTCTCCTTCCTCTCCCTCCATATGCCGGCCCTCCTCCTCTGGGGAGACACCTGACGGACAGGAGTCTTCACTGTGGTGAGTACCCACCACCGTGAAACCACCACCGCGTAGCTCTTCAAAGAGCCGGTGGGCATGGTGGCCTTCTTCACTATTTTCACCTTCCACGCCACTTCAGCCATTGCCGCAGGCTTCAAGCTTGAAGCTCAAAGCTCCAGCAGCAGCGGCAAGGTGGCAGTAGCAGCACGCAGCGCAAGCCACCAGCCCATTCCGCACGCCTGCAGGCCGCCCTCGCCCTCCGCGTGCGCCTGCAAGCACCACCACGTCCATCTTCTCCACCCTGTCACGCTCTCTCTTCCTCCCACAACCAGCCACCGCACACCACTGCAGTGGCCAGCCAAGCACGCCAGCGCACCCCAGCAGCACCCGCACGCCTCTGCGCAAGCAGCAGGTTGCCCTCGCCGTCCACCGCACACGCCAGCAGCCTTCTCCGCGACTTTGTTGTAACCTTCCGCCAGCAAGCCACCTGCCGAAGCCACTCCACCGCGCGTGCCGAGCCGTCCGCACTCACAGCATAGCCCGCTCCTGGTTGGGCGGTGCAGCCTTACACTGTAGCCACTGTTCATGCCAGTTTGCGCGACACTATGCTACAGTGGGGTGACTAGTGAGCTTCTCACTTAATCGATCACCCGGCGTGCCGCAACCGGCCTTCACCTGCGCATGCGCCCACCCGTGCATCTGCCTGCCCGCGTACACCTGCGTTCGCCTGCCCCACTCGCCCGCGTGCGCCCACATCACCCACTTCACTCGCCTGCATGTTCCTCTCCACGCAGCATTGTGCGTTGCAGCCCCTCCTCTGCATGCGGCCACTCCCCCCAGCGCACGCTTCTCTACGCACATACGTGCCTGCGCGCACACGTGTGGAAGCCTCCAGACGACGCTCTGAAGCTGCGGACGTCTTAACTCACCTCCCTCACCTCCAGCAACGAGGCTGCTCTCTCTCTCCCACTCTCTCTCTCTCTCTCTCACTCTCTCTCACAACACTCTCTTTATCGACGCTCACACACACATACACTCACACTTCCACACACACACACACACACCTATACACTTTTATATACATATATATATATACTTATATTTATACATATAGTAGTACCTATATACTTATGTATTAGTATACATACATACATAGATATATATATATATATCTATATACTTATACATATACCTATATATATATATATATACTTATATCTATATATATAGTAGTATTTATATAACTAAGTATTAGTATACATATATGTATATATACATATATCTGTATACACATATATATATATATATATACATATATATAGTATCATATACATACATATACATATAAATATATACATATATATAAATCTATAGAAATATCTATCTATACATATACTTACATATATATTTACATACCTATATATATATACATATACATATATACATATATAACTATATATATATATACCTATATATCGATAACCATATATATATATATACATATAGATATATTTACATATATACATATATATAGTTTCACATTATTTACCATACGTGGTATCGCGGGAATATCTGCACCAGTTGCTGATATTCCCCGATACACGCGTACAAAAAGCGTGTTTGCATTCATCTTCCACCATCCATCTTACACCTTACACACGGCACTTCATCCTATTGGTTGCATCTCTCTAGACGATGATTGACTTGACACCGTGCCACACTCCATCTCCGCCTCCACCCCCACCCCTTTATACATATATATTATATACCTATATATATATATACTATATTTACTTCATTTCTGTTTCGCTTTCTTGCTAACAAAAGGATAAAAAAAATATATAAAAGAGAAAAGATAATCTTTGACTTGCAGGAAATCCATCTTGTGAATAGCAAGACCAGTTTTGGAACCCTTTTTTGGCTCAAAGCCAAGAACTTAATTTTGAGGGTGTGCCTCAAGGACAAAGATTACCAGAAAAAAAATCTAAATAGAAAAACACCAAAAACACAATAAACGAATAGAAGAGACTCGTTGTAGGAAAGGTGTAGAAACTCGATTTGTAACCCCACTTCCCTGAGTTCGACCCTGGGCCTAAAAGTGACCAAGATAAAATCAAGTAGGCTAGGTTAAAAAAATTTTGTAAAGAGAAGGTTATGTCCGATTTAGGTTAACCACTATACACACTTCAATGATAAAATCATCATATTAACAACCTATTTGGGTCCGACCCGAGGGCGCTCCAAGAAAACTCAAGCTATTGCTCCAACACTATTGGTAGAGCACCATCCAAGACACTTGAGCTGCTAAAATGGTCCATCTAAAGGTATGAAGTATAGACATGGAGCAATGCCGAGGTTCTAACATGTTGACATCACATCCTCAAAGGAGGCATTTTCCTCCTTCTTGGTGGTGGGAACTCAAACCAATGATCTGCTTCAGACTTTTTACTAAGTCCAAACAAGGAGTTTTTTCTAATTTTTAGCGATTTTTAGGTGTTGGCTTGTGTGTGAATTTTGACACAAGAAGTTTCGCAAGAAATGCAAGTTTTTGAATAAGAAACTAAGCCAGATACTTTCTATATTACAAAAGAGGATCAAGTCACCTGAACTATCACGAGTTCAGGTGGAATTTTGGAGAAGGATATATGATCTAGTCTAAAAATAAACCCTGAGATTCTAATGATCAGATCCATATCCTCATCCCTAGTTTGTTAAAGATTAAATCCTATTGTACCAAAAGTGTTTTTTTCAACCTTAGTCCTAATTTCAAAATTTTTCCTCAAAATGTTTTCAATATATATATATACATTGGGTATGCATGCCAGAAAATAAAGATTACTAAAAAATGCATGTTTTTAGGTTTTAAAAATACTAATTCGATTGTCAAAATTTTAAAAAGGCCCCCATGCTTAAGATAAGCAATGTCCTCATGCATTAGGATGGAAAGAAGGATTACCGTAGTAAAAGGCAGTTGGATTTAGGATAGTCAAAACCTTGGGAAAAGAAAGAAAAACAAGAAGAAAATGATGGCTTACCTCCCATCTAGTGCTATCTTTTATGCCATTCAGCTGAGCATAGTGTACATCAGTGATTAATTGTGGTTAGTTTGATGAAATCGAAGGATTCAGATGGAAGATTTGGGGTATGATCAAAATAGGGCTTTAAACATCAGCCGTTGACTTGAAATGTTGTGTTAGTTTTAGGAAAAAAAAGATCAACAGTGCTGTGCAGATAAGTTTTGCGGACAATAAATGGGCCGGTCCATTTGGATTTTAATTTGCCAAGAAAAATACGTAATCTAGAATCAAAAAGCCAAATGTGTTGATTAATGTCAAAGTGTTTCCGAATAATGTTTTTATCATGAAATTTCTTGCTTCCGTCTTTCTAAATCCACGCATTTTCATATGAAAAATTACGTAATTCTTCCAATTCAGTTAATTGTAGTTTTCTATGTATACCGAAGTTAGATAAATCCATGTTTAATTGTTTTATTACCCAAAAAGCCCTATGTTCTAGTTCTATTGGGAGATGGCATGCCTTCCCAGAAATCAGACGGAAGGGAGACATGCCGAGAGGGATTTTGAAAGTGGTACGTTAGGCCCATAAAACGTCATCCAATTTGGTCGACCAGTCTTTACGGTCGGGCCTAGCCATCTTTTGTAAAATATTTCTGATTTCTCGGTTAGAAACTTCTACCTGGCCTTTTGTTTGGGGGTGATAAGGTGTGGAAATTTTGGGATTAAGGCCATATTTAGAAAGAAGGTGACAGAATTGTGAATGAGTGAAATGTGAGCCTCAGTCACTGATAATGGCTTTTGGAATGTCAAATCTTGAGAAAATATTCTTCCTAAGAAATTCGACAATCACACGGTGATCATTAGTGCGGGTGGGTATTGCTTCTATCCACTTAGAAACATAGTCGACTGTGACTAGTATATATAAATACCCACCAGAGTTGATAAACGGTCCCATGAAGTCGATGCCCCATACATCAAAAATTTCTACCTCTAAAATAGGATTAAGGGGCAACATATCCTTTCGAGTGATGTTGCCGATGCTCTGGCAATGCACACAGGATCGAACAAAATTATGAGCATCTTTGTGCAAGTTGGGCCAAAAGAATCCGACATTAAGGATTTTAGCAGTAGTTTTCTTGCATGAAAAATGTCTGCCACATGCCATTGAATGACAATTTGTCAGAATATCATGGATTTCAGAATCAGGGACACATCGTCTAATGACCTGATCGGCACAAATGTGGAAAAGGTCGAGCTCCTCCCAGAAATAGTTTTTAATATCAGCAAAGAACTTATCCCTTTTTGTTTTTTGCCAATCAGTGGGGATTCGTTCTGTTGCTAAATAGTTTGCGATAGGTGCAAACCAAGGGAGGGTGGTGGTAGGTAAAATGCTTTCATCAGGGAATTGATCAGGGGGGTCATTATCTCATTCATCATAACATGAGAGAGTTGGTCTGCCACTACATTTTGCAAGCCCACCTTATCCTTGATTTCTGATTAGCCTATATTTGTGGGCTATTCAAGTTTTTAAGTGCCTAGACATTAAGTTAATTCTAACATTTATTTAGCATAAATTAGGATGTAAATAGGTTAATTCATATTTCTAATTTAATTACAATATTCATGCATTACATTCATATTTAAATGCATTTAGAATTAACTTAGAATTGCATTCATTTAATTAGTTAACCAATTAGGTGCATTGCATGCATTAATTTAAGTTAACATAAAAGTTGAGGGTTTGTATATAAATAACAACAATATTTTATCATTATTTTTATTCTTCTTCTTTCAACAATGGCTGCAATGCCACCGGCTGCCTCACTGAAACTTGCATTCAAAGACTAGCGGAGAAGGTGGATCTACTCCCACCTCTCCATTCAAATCCATGCAAGTGGTTACAAAAGGAGGAGGGAGGCTGCCTTGTACGGGAGGCCACCATCCCAACGACCCACCACTGTGCAGAGAGTTGAGCTCTCATCCATTCCACACCACCGGCCTCAACCGCGGCGACGAGCCTCCACCACCGTGGGCATGTGGCGTGACAGGCCACACTGCCATCTGGAGCTCGTCTGCATTACCATGAGCGCCTCAACGTGCACCACCCTCGCCGTCATCACCAACAACTGCCACTGCAACTTCACCTCCCCATCAGTTAAGACGTCCGGGAAGTTTCCCGAACATCTGAAGCTTCATCCCCACACACAACAGCAACCGACCTCGACTTCACGCCCGCATCCCTCCGGCTGCACAAGCCTTCCATCCTCCAGTGCCATCCCCAACCTACACGTGCCCCTACTGCACGCCTGCAGCAGAACCGCCAGTACCCACTCACCTTCCTTGCACACCCTGCACCAGCCCACGTGCGCACCCTACAATTGCCTCTAGCCATGCACGTGGCTGACCTGCCCGCCACCGTGCAGCACGCCCACCAGCTCCCCTCAGTGCGTCTCATCTCCTTCAGGGTGTCCACTTCCGCGCACCCACTCCCATGCCCATGCATGCCCCTACTGCGCCTCACCTCCTTCAGCCCCTAGTGCACCCGCCTCATCTCCTGCAGCAGCGCCTCCAGCCCACCCTGCAGTGCATCATCGACGCTTGCATTGCATGGCCAGAAGCATCTAGCAGCAGCGGCGCATCCGCTAGCAGCACCAACCTCCACACGCGTACAGTCCAGTGGGTATGCCTCCTCACCAGGACCTCAGCTGTGCCCATCCACGCCGCACAGCCTGTGGCACTTCAGCCCACACCGGAACCCACCACCACCGTTCCTTCGTCTGGCCACCTCAGAGCATCTCGAACGTCGTCGCGACTGCCATTATGGAGCCCTCGGTCTAGAGATCCTCCTCCGAGCTTCCGGCCGTTCCTTCCTCATTGCGCACGGACAAGGGGAAGAAGATCCCCTATTTTGCTACAGTACCAGCCCTATTAATATTTATATTCTATGCCATTTTCATCTTTTGTTAATATTTTATTAAAGCTACATTGCAAAAAAATATTCGTTAGTTGTTCAAAATTGCCATTTCAACATGTTCTCTTGATGCTTTCTAAATCTGAAGGCAGATTTGGCTCGATTCTCATCAAAACTAACTGTGAACATATGTTTTTAACCAGTGCGAGCTTAAATACGTCATTGCCTCCCTGTGGACACGACCCACTCTCTTACGAGTGGTTATTTTAATTGTTGATTAATCGATTTTTCCACCACATAGAACTACAAATGATGCATCATTTTATGTAAGAAACAACTTTAAAAGCAAAGAATCGACTCGTCAAATGGCGCCATTGCCGGGGAGGCAACAGATGCAATAATTTCACCTGATTTTATTTTTGATTATTTCTCAATTTCATAGTCATCTAACCATTTATTATTTTTCCTGTGAGAGAAATTTGTGCGAGGAATCAGCCATCGTGAGAGGCGACCCTTGACGTCGCCGGAGGAGGAATTGGTCGAGCTACCTTGCAACGGAGGGGAAGGACGAAGACACGACGATCATCTAGCGCTAATTTAATTAGAGTAGGATTAAGATTTTAGACTTAATTTTTCATTGCACATTTAGTTTGAAACCTTTGTTCTGGGGTATATTTTGAGGGGTTTGTTCCCCATTTTGTTTTAGGCCCATGTTGGGTATTTTTTGGGAGCCTATTCCTTTTTCTTTAGATTTAGGTTTTTAATTCATTTTGTGGATTGTTTACTTTTATTTGCTTGTGCATAAGTAGTTAAAAAAAATAATAAAAAAAAATTGAGCTGCCTGCTAGAAGCTGCCTACCCTTAGGACGAACCATTTAGGTCTATATGAGCAGCCTCTAGATTTACTTCTCTGCATTGCGTGCATTCTCGCATCATTGATTCCTGGAAGCAAGGTACGCATTCTCTTACTTTGCATCCTATTCTTGATCACACATTGCATTTAGACTTAATTCGAAGGCCAAAAAATTTGTCTTGAAGCTATCTAACAAGTGGTCACATATATTCTTGAAAAAGGACTAATTAAAGGAGGGACATCTAAAAACCAAGGATTTGATTTTCAAACTTGACATGCGATTCAAAATCCAAAATCTTTTGCGATGTATGCATACTTATTTCGCTTGCACCACAGCACACTTTTAGACACTCCTTAGGTTTGGAAATACTAGGATAAGAGCCCTCCTATCGTTGGATTCTGAAGTGTTCGAAACTTGAGATCAAAGGTTTTGTAAATCCAAAGAGGGGGATACTGACGAGTCGATTGTTTGCTTTAAAGTCGTTTGTAGTTTTATGTGGTGGAAAAATTGACTAATCAATATTTAAAAAGAAATAACCACTAGGAGAAGAGCGGGTCGTATCCACAGGGAGGCAATGATGCATTTAAATTCGCACCAGTTAAAAATGTTTGTTCGTAGTTAGTTTAGACAAGAATCAAGCCAAAATTGCCTTCAAATTAAGGTTGAATCAAGAAATCATGCTAAAATAGCAATTCTTAATAACTAGAGGATATTTGTTGCAATGCAGATTCAGTGAAATATCATTAAAATATGACAATGGCAGAAAATGTAATTATTAATGCCATGGATACTGTAGCAAAACAAGGGATTTACTCCCCTAGGTCATGCGCGAAGAGGAGTGGATGGCTGGAGGTGGGAAGCTCGGAGGAAGTTCTTTGGACCGAGGGCTTCGCAGCGGCGGTGCCGGCGACTCGCGCGGTGGTCGGAGCCGGTCGAACAGAGCTCCGACGAAGGTGGCTGCCAACGGTGCTGCAGCTGCTGTTGGCGAAATGCACTGTAGGCGAGTGGCACGGCAGATAGGAGGCACGGTTGCACTGCTGTTGGCGGAAGGCATTGCAGGCGGAAGGCGCGAGTGCGCACAAGCACTGGTGCTGCACTGCAGGTAGCGGCGGGGAGACTGTAGGCACAGGAAGGCTGCAGGGGGAAGGCGCGTAGGCGTGGGTGCTGTAGGCGGGTGCGCACACTGTTGGCGGTGGGCGTAGGTGCTGCAGGTGGGTGCGTGCACTGTTGGTTGTGGGCGCAGGTACGCACGAAGGCTGGATGGCATGCGGATGAGGGCTGGCAGTTCAGGTGTGCGGACGTAGGCTGTAGGCATAGGAAGGCTACTGGCCATGCCCGCCTTGCGCGCAAGAAGGTTGCTGGCTGTGCCCGCCTTGCGCACAGCTGGAGGGTGGCGGGCGGGCATGGAGTGAGCGGGTGAGTGCTGGCGGTTGGCGGTGAAGTGGGCGAGTGTGGTTGTTGCTGGAGTGTGGAGGTCGAAGCTTTAGACATCCGGGAAACTTCCCGGACGTCTTACCTGGCAGAGTGGTGATTGCAATAATTGTGATGGTGGTTGTTGGTGACGACGGCGAGGAAGGAGCACGGCGAGGTGCTCACGGTAATGCGGACATCCTCCGGATGGCGGTGTTTCCTGTCACACCACACGCCCACGGTGGTGGAGGGTCGTCGCTGCGGTTGAGGCCGGTGGTGTGGAATGGAAGAGATGGACTCTACACAGTGTGGGTTGGGGGTGGAGGCTTGCCGTACTCAACGGCCTCTCTCCTCTTTTTGTAGTTGCCTGCACGAATTTGAATGGAGAGGCGAGAGCAGATCCACCTTCTCCATTGATCCATGAATGTGGCTTTAGTGCGGCAGGAGGTGTTGCAGCGGCAGCCGAGCCATTGCTGAAAAGAAGAATAAAAGATATTATTAAAATATTATGGTTATTTATATACAAGCCCTCAACTTTTATGTTAACTTAAACAATGTACCTAATTGGTTAACTAATTAAATGAATGCCATTCTAAGCTAATTCTAAATGCATTTAAAATATGAATACAATGCATGAATTATGTAATTAAATTAGAAATATGAATTAATCTATTTACATCCTAATTTATGCTAAATAAATGTTAGAATTAACCTAATGTCTAGGCACTTAAATACTTAAATAGCCCACAAATATGGGCTAATCAAATACCCCCATGCCTAGTTTTCGCTAGTCCCTAGCAAAATTAAGCGAAACCTAGCACTCCAAGTAGACTAGTCAACTACTTGGTCTTCCTTCAGAAGCATATTTAGTTCAGACTCTAGACCCAAGGTTCCTAAGTAGTTGCTAAGTTACAGACTAGGTCGGCTAAAGACGAGTTGTAGGCACAAGTTTCCCTGATTTCTAACTCTCCCCTAAAGTTTATTGATCCCTGAGATTAAAGCATCGGTGCCTGTGCATTAATATGAGTTATTTGAGTTAAAGGAAAATTTTTTTTTTATATATATATATTTTTTTTTGCTTGATTCTTCTAAGTCTAACCTCAGATCAGCTACATCGAAGGGTGCCTGGCTTTCGATGCTTCGAGATAGCACCGCCGATAACGACCCCAAGAACTCCTGGCAATCGACACTTCGACATAGTATCACCCGTGGATTTCTTAAGCGAATTCAGGCCTATGGCAATCGGCACTTCGAGATAGGGCCGCCCATGGTACCTCAACCACACAATGCACTTACATGCCCCCAGTAGGATGGATATCCTAAGAGACAAGTACCAAGGAGGTAATATGTTATCATCGCATCCTCAAGGTGGGTATATACTCCACCTCTCTTGCGGCGGGAACTCTTCCAATCAAAATGTGTTTTCAAGCCTCTCCTAAGTCAAAACTAAGAGAACCAAATCTCTTTTCAGAAAGAAAGAAATTAAGTTAATTACCAGACCAAGTGTGTGAAATTTGGATGCTTGGGTTACAAGGACCCATAAACCAAAAGGTAGAACAAGACTCTTGGTACTACCCCACCTTTTAACTCAAACCCTAGCTTCCCTTCCTCAACCTCTTGAGGAATGGTCCGCAACTTAACTCTTACTTAAGTTTTTAAGTCCATAAAGGACCCTAAAGGTCTAAAGCTAGCAGCTCATTTAGCTTCTAAAGTTTAACCCTAGAATTAATTTAGTCTACCCTAGAGTTCTGATTTGCTTAAGAATGTAGGACTTAGCCAGTTAAGCTCAAAACTTTTTTTTTCTTTTGTCATTTTCATTTTTTTATATGCATGCTATAAACAAAATGCCTCAAGTCCTCTCCCCCATGCCTGGTTCAAACAATGCCCTCATTGAAAACAAAAATAGCTAAAGGAAGATATTACCTGAGGCGGAGAATGGTAGGAGCTAAGGCTCCTCAAGATTGACTTCATCAACCAAATGACCATCTAAAGTTATGTACGATTTTAACCGTTGATCGTTGACGATAAAGGGAGTTGCTAAAGAGGATGGATTTTTTATCTCCACAGCTCCATGCTGAAATACTTTGGTGATTATGTAAGGCCCATCCCAACGAGATTTTAACTTCCCAAGAAAAAGCTTAAGTCTGGAATTGAAAAGCAAGACTTGTTGGTTGGGCTCAAAGGTCTTTCGAAGAATAAACTTATCATGCAAGACCTTAGTTCTTTATTTATAAGCTTGAGAGGTGTCATAAGCATCATTCGTCAGCTCCTCAAGCTCACTTAATTCTAGAAGTCGTGCCTTACCTACCTTCTCTAAATCCATGTTAACACTTCGAATAGCCCAAAGGGTTTTATGTTCCAACTCAATAGGTAAATGGCATGCTTTTTCATACACAATCCAAAAGGGAGAAGTACCGAAAGGGGTCTTATAGGCCGTTCGATAAGACCACAAAGCATCATCGAGCTTTTGGGACCAGTCTTTCCTATCAGGTCTAACGGTCTTTTCCAAAATATTTTTTATCTCCCTATTTGACACTTCAACTTGGCCACTTGTCTGAGGATGGTAAGGGGTAGCAACCTTGTGAGTCACTCCCAAACTCCTGATTAACCGATTGCAGTGGTGGTTTCAGAAATGAGGTCCCCCATCACTTATAATAGTCTTAAGGCAGCCGAAACGGGATATGATATTGGCCTTCACAAATTTCAAAACCACAGAGTGGTCATTTATTCCCGTAGGAATGGCCTCTATCCACTTAGAGACATAATCAACTACCACCAAGGTATATTCAAAACCATGGGACGACGGGAAGGGGCCCATAAGGTCAATTCCCCACACATCAAAAATTTTAACAGATTGAATAGGATGTTGAGGCATTTCATTCTTCTTCCCAATTGTTCCAGTCCATTGACATCTAATACGGGCCTTAGAAAAATTACGAGAATCCTTAAATAAAGAAGGCCACCAAAAACCGGACTGGAGAACCTTAAAAGCAGTTTTCTTAGCACCAAAGTGTCCTCCTCGATGCAGTTCATGGCAAAAACTCAGCACACTTTGTTGTTCCTCTTCAGGCACACAATGTCTCAATACTTGGTCTTGTCCAATTCTAAATAATTTGGCTCTTCCCAATGAAAATATCTTACTTGAGAAATGAATCTCTTTCTTTTCTGCTCATCCCAAGAGCCAGGAGTTTGTCCAGTGACGAAGTAATTTATAGTGTCTGCATACCAAGGTAAAGTTGGTGTTATCGCCATCAGAGTTTCATCGGAAAATGTCTCACGAATGTCTCTAGAAAGAGAGTCATTAAGAGGAAGGTGAGACAGGTGGTCAGCCATAACATTTTCTACTCCTTTCTTTTCACGTATTTCCAAGTCAAATTCTTGAAGTAGGATCCACCTAATCAGATGTGGCTTAGAATCTTTCTTAGTAATGAGATGTTTCACTACTGCATGATCAGTAAAAATAACCACCTTAGACAAAGTAGATATTACCTAAACTTCTCCAGAGCAAAAACTACAGTAAGTAATTCTTGTCCAGTGATGGTGTAGTTTTGTTGAGGTTCGATTAAAGTCTTGCTTGCATAATGCAGCACATGAGGTCTTCCCTCAACCCTTTGTCTAAGGACTGCTCCCACTGCATAATCTGAAGCATCACACATAAGCTCAAATGGGAGTGTCCAATCAGGAGCTTGGAGAATAGGCGCAGAGATCAAGGCCTCCTTCAGAGTTTGAAAGGCCTTGGCACACTTTGAATCAAAATTGAAGGAAGATTTCTTCACCAACAAGTCACAAAGTGACCTACAAATCTTACTAAAATTTTTAATAAAGCGCCTATAAAGGCCAACATGGCTCAGAAAGGATCTAATCTGTTTGGCATTCGTAGGCAATGGAAATTTGGAAATAGAATCAATCTTGGCTTTATCTAATTCCAAACCTTGCTCAGATACAACATGCCCAAGTACAATTCCTTTCTGTACCATGAAGTGACTTTTCTCCTAGCTGAGGACTAAACCAGTCTCCTTACATTGTCTCAACACATTCTCCAGGTGCAGGAGACAGTGGTCGAAAGACGAGCCATAAATGGAGAAGTCATCCATAAACACTTCAACACACTTGTCAATCATGTTCGAAAAGATAGACATCATACACCGTTGGAAAGTTGCAGGGGCATTACATAATCCAAATGGCATACGCCTGAATGCAAAAGTAACGTAAGGACTCGTGAATGTCGTCTTTTGCTGGTCATCAGGAAAGACTGCCACTTGATTGTACCAAGAATATCCATTGAGAAAGCAATAATACTTATTCCCTGCCAATTTTTCGAGAATTTGATCAATAAAAGGCAAAGAAAAGTGATCCTTCTGGGTAGCGGTGTTCAGCTTGCGGTAATCAATACAGACCCTCCATCCAGTTGAGGGTTTAGTGACAACTTGTTCACCTTGGTCATTGAGTTCCACAGTAAAGCCTGGCTTCTTTGGCACCACATGAATGGGACTGACCCATTTACTATCAGCAATGGGATATATGATCCCGGTGTCCAACCACTTTTGGATTTCCTTTTTTACTACCTCCCTCATATTAGGGTTCAGACATCTCTGCATGTCCCTAAAAGGCTTGATGGAATCATCAGTATAGATGTGGTGCATGCAGAGTGTAGAGTCTATACCCTTAATGTCTGCAATGCTCGAAGCAATAGCTTCCCTGTGCCGAGATAGGAATTCAATCAAGGCTCCCTCCTGTGCCTCAGATAGCACAGCCGAAATGATAACGGGGAGCATATCATTAGCACCTAGGAAAACATACTTGAGAGTGTCGGGGAGGTGTTTCAACTCAAGTTCGAGGGCATGTATGGTTGAGGGTTTTGTAATAGATGTCCCCATCTTAGGTAGCAAATCTACCTTCGGCGGAAATGATGGGGGAAGAGACTTACCAAAAACTCCTAGCAATTCCTCAAGTTCTAGTATATCCCCTTCACATTCCTCCAAGAGATGGGAATGCTCATTTAGCATGACATGCTGAAGGGGGTCATCACATAACATTGCAGGAGTTGCCTCTTCAATCAGGTCATCTATCACCTCAACTTGAGAACAATCCTCAAGTCTGGCTTGTTTGTAAGCATCAAGCACATTAAGCCGGAGTTTCCTGTTCCCAAAGCCCATTTTCAATGCCCCAGTATTGCAATTAATTGAAGCATGAGAAGTTGCAAGGAAGGGGCGGCCCAAAATGATGGAGGGTTTGGTTGGCTTGTTGGTAGGGTCAGTGTCCAAAACTAGGAAGTCAACAGGAAAGAAGAAATCCTCCACTCTTATGAGGACATCTTCCAAAATTCCCCATGGTGTCTTAAGTGATCGATCAGCAACTTGAAGGATTACAGGGCTAGGCTTTAGATTGCCTCCCCCAAGTTGTTCATACACGTAGCTCAGAAGGATGTTCACCCCCACACCCAGATCAAGTAGGGCCTCATCAATTTGTAAGTCACCAATAACTACAGAGATGTATGGGGCTCCTGGGTCCTTAAGTTTTGGGGGAGTGCCATGTTGAACAATTGAGCTAACAGAATCAGGCAAGGCAACTTTTGATTGGACCTGTTTTCTAGATTGCCGCTTTTTCGTGCACAGGTCCTTTAAGAAGCGAGCATAAGATAGAATCTGGCTGATAGCTTCAAGCAAAGGCAGATTAATCTACACTTGCTTGAAAGGTTCCATAATCTCATCCGTCTTATCTTTGGCTCCAGATGAGCTAGCAGAAGTCTGCCTAGAGGTGGATAAGAGCTCTGGAAAAGGCACTCTCGATCTCTAGGTGGAAGGGTTGTCATGTCGAGTAAGGGGTGGAATGGGGGCAACTTCTTCTGGTGAGGTGATTTCAAGCGGAGAAGATTTGGGCAAGTCTTCTCCGGTGGGGGTGAAAGTCGAGGTGGATGGTTTTTTAGGGGGTGAGACTATAGGAGCATCGGGTTTGGAAATTTCTTTCCCACTCCTCAGAATAGTCACCACCTGAGCATGCTCCCTAAAGACAATCCCTTTTCATTTAGGATTTTCCTCAGCAGCACTAGGGAACTTCCCAGTCTCCCTCTGTCTAACGGCCTCAACAAGGTGTCCAATTTGTGATTTCATCTCATGTATAGCCTTGTCATGAGATTGGATGATGGCACTTTGACTTTCTTGCATAGTTTTGAACATTGCCTTCAATTCCTCCATCTCAGAGGTTTTAGGTTGGGCAAAGGTCTAAGGTTGGTTCATTTGATGGTTTCGAAAGTATTGTGGTTTATAATTCCTTGAATTTGAGACATTTCCTTGTCTCCATGAAAAGTTTGGGTGGTTCCGCCATCCCTCATTATAAGCGTTGGAGAAAGGGTCATTACGAGGTCTTGGACAGAGCCTTTGAGTGGCATTCAAATCCGCTTGTACAAGCTCAGGGAATTAGGAGGCCAAGTGGCAATCCACAATGGTGTGTGTATTGCCTTGACAAATTAAGCATTCGGAAGCTTGGGATGTGGAGGTGTTAGGTACGAATGAACTCGGGTTTGACATAAGCCTTTCCATGTTTTGAATCAATAATTGAATCTGATAGGCTAAATTCTGGGTGTCCCTTGCCTCATTCGCCTCCAACTTTCTTTGAATGAGAGTGGGCTTTCTATCCATGTAGGCAAAATTCAAGTGAATAGAATTCCCACTCAAAGTATCAAATAAGTTCCAAGCTTCATCCTCAGTCTTAGATAGCAAGGTTCCTGCACAGGCACCATCCACAGTTTGCCTATGCGAATCATTAAGTCCGGTGTAGAACCTTTCAACCAGTTGCCATTTAGACACCTGGTGATGTGGGCAAAGTCTCAGCAAGTCGTTAAAGCACACCCACGCATCATGGAATGCTTCCCCATCCTTTTGAACAAAACTCATAATTTCCCTCCTAAAGTGATTTGTTTTGCTCATGGGGAAGTACTTCTTCAAAAACTCCTTCTTCAGGGCATCCCAAGTATTTATATTATCAAGGGTGTGATACCAATACTTGGCTTTGTCCTTAAGGGAGAAGGGAAAGAGGGTCCGCATTTGAGCATCATCAGTAACGCCCTACAGCTTCACCATGGAACAGACCTCGGTGAATTCCTCAATATGCCTATAAGGGTCTTCCCTAGTAGTACCATAAAAGGAGGGTAGCAAGGATATGGTACTACTTTTGATCTCGTACGAATTGTCCCCTCCAGGTCTACGTAGTGCAAGGCCTGCTTGATTGGTTGGGATGAAATATTCCTTAAGGCTCCTTTGACTGGCCATTTCTACCCTTGGAAGGTCTCTTCTTAGGATTCTTTCAGGCTCAGGATCAAACACAAGTTGTCTCCTAAGAGAATGCCTACCAAGCATGCACTACAAACACAATTCAAAAGGACTTGTTCGATCTTTACAAATTTAGGCTTTTGACTTTAGTTCAAATTGTAGGCAACAAAACAAGTTGCCCAATCAATTATGTGCCTATTGTCAACCTTCGAAATGCTTAAAAAGACCTAGTTGGAGCTTAAGTATTCTTCCCTAAATCTCAAATTGTCAAGTAAATCCAAAGACGGAAGATCGAGGGATGCAAGTAGGCCTAAGCCTTCCTTTGAAGCTGTGCTTTCGCGGTGCTTCTCAACTACCCCCAAAAATCCGTGACAGTGTGTCCCCCTCTTTGGATTTACAAAATCTTTGATCTCAAGTTTCGAACACTTCAGAATCTAACAGTAGGAGGGCTCTTGCCCTAGTCGTTTCAAGACATAGGAGTCTCTAAATGAGTGCTGTGGTGCAAAAGATATAAGTGTGCATTAACTGCAAAGGGATTTGAATTTTGAATCGCACTCCATGTTTTACAATCAAGTCCTTGATTTTTAGATGTCCCTCCTTTAATTTGTCCTTTCTCACAAATATATGTGACCACTTGTTAGATCACTTCAAGACAAATTTTGTGGTCTTTGAATTAAATCCAAATGCAATGCGTGATTAAGAATAGGATGCAAAGTAAGAGAATGCGTACCCTGCTTCCAGCAATCAACAATGCAAGAATGAATGCAATGCAGAGAAGTAAATCTAGAGGCTTCTCATACAGACCTAAATGGTTCGTCCTAAGGGCAGAAAACTTCTAGCAGGTAGCCCATTTTTTTTATTATTTTTTTTTTAAACTACTTATGCACAAGAAAATAAAACTAATCAATAAACTAAAAACCTAAATCTAAAGAAAAGGGAATAGGCTCCCAAAAATTACCCAACACGGACCCAAAACAAAATCGGGGAACAAACCCCTCAAAATATACCCCAGAACAAGGGTTTCAAACCAAATGCAATGAAAAATTAAATCTAAAGTCTTAATTCCATTCTAATCAGATTAGCGACTAAATATACAATGATGACCGTCGCGTCCTCTTCCATCTCCTCCTTTTCAAAATAGCTCGACCAATTCTCCTCTGGCGACGTCAAGGGTCGCCTCTCGCAATGGCAGATTCTAGCATAAATTTCTCGCACAGAAAAGAAAATAATAAATGGTCAAATCACTATGCAATTGACAAATAATCAAAATAAAATCAGCTGAAGTTATTGCGTCTGTTGTCTCCTCAGCAACGGCGCCATTTGACGAGTCAATTGTTCTCTTTAAAGTCGTTTGTAGTTTTATGTGGTGGAAAAATCGACTAATCAATATTTAAAAAGAAATAACCACTCACAGAAGAGCGGGTCGTATCCACAGGGAGGCAATGACGAATTTAAATTTGCACCCGTTAAAAATGTTTGTTCGTAGTTAGTTTAGAGAAGAATCAAGCCAAAATTACCTTCAGATTAAGGTTGAATCAAGAAATCATGCTGAAATAGCAATTCTTAATAACTAGAGGATATTTGTTGCAATGCAGATCAATAAAATATCATTAAAATACGACAATGGTAGAAAATGTAATTATTAATGCTGTGGATACTGTAGCAAAACAGGGGATTTATTCTCCTTGGCCGCGTGCGAAGAGGAGTGGACGACCAGGAAGTTCTTTGGACCGAGGGCATCGCAGCGGTGGTGGCGGCGAGTCACGCGGTGGCCGGAGCCAGCCAGACGGAGCTTCGATGAAGGTGGCTGCCAACAGTGCCGCAGCTGCTGTTGGCGGAATGCGCTGCAGGCGAGTGGCGCGGTAGACGGGAGGCGCGGTTGCACTACTATTGGAGGAAGGCGCGCAGGCGCGGGTGCTACAGGCGGGTGTGCTCACTATTGGCTGTGGGCGCGGGTGCACATAAAGGCTGGAGCGCGTGCGGATGAGGGCTGGCACTTCAGGTGTGCGGACGAAGGCTGCAGGCGCGGGAAGGCTGTTGGCCATGCCCGCCTTATGCTCGGAAAGGTTGCTGGCTGTGCCCACCTTGCATGCTGCTGGAGGGCGTGTAGGCAGGCGTGGAGTGAGCGGGTGAGGGCTGGCGGTTGGCGGTGAAGTGGACGAGTGTGGTTGTTGCTGGAGTGGGGAGGTCGAAGCTTCAGACGTCCGGGAAACTTCCCGGACATCTTAACTGGCTGACAGGTGATTGCAGTAACTGCGATGGTGGTTGTTGGTGACAACGGCAAGGGAGGTGCACGGTGAGGTGCTCACGGTAATGCGGACGACCTTCGGATGGCGGTGTGGCCTGTCACACCACACGCCCACGGTGGTGGAGGGTTGTCGTCACGGTTGAGGCTGGCGGTGTGGAATGGAAGAGATGGACTCTGCACAGTGTGGGTTGGGGGTGGAGGCCTGCCCCGCTTGGCAGCCTCTCTCCTCTTTTTTTAGCTGCCTGCACGAATTTGAATGGAGAGGCGGGAGCAGATCCACCTTCTCCGCTGATCCATGAATGTGGCTTTAGTGCGGCAGGAGGCATTGCAGCGACAGTCGAGCCATTGCTGAAAAGAAGAAGAATAAAGGATATTATTAAAATATTATGGTTATTTATGTACAAACCCTCAACTTTTATGTTAACTTAAACAATGTACCTAATTGGTTAACTAATTAAATGAATGCCATTCTAAGCTAATTCCAAATGCATTTAAAATTTGAATGCAATGCATGAATTATGTAATTAAATTAGAAATATGAATTAATCTATTTACATCCTAATTTATGCAAAATAAATGTTAGAATTAACCTAATGTCTAGGCACTTAAATACTTAAATAGCCCACAAATATGGGCTAATCAGATACCGTGTCCTGGATTTTTGTGGGTAGTTGAGAAGCACCGCGAAAGCATAGCTTCAAAGGAAGGCTTAGGCCTACTTGCATCCCTCGATCTTCTGTCTTTGGAGTTGCTCTACCATTTGAGATTTAGGGAAGAACACCTAAGTTCCAACTAGGTCTTCTTAGGTGAGCCATAGGTCGACAGTAAGTGCGTAAACTGATTGAACAAATTGTATTGTCACCTACAATCTGACTTAAAATCAAAAGCCTAAATTGGGAAAGACCTAGAAAGTCCTTTTTGAATTGTGTTTTTCTTGGGGAATTCTGATTGAGATGTGAGTTAGAATGGACCACGTTGATTTTCATCCTTTCACATCTTGCCCACACCCTCACCCCCAGTCTACACTCTTCGATCCCATACGCCGAGATGGCCCATCCATTGATGGACATAATGACAATCATTGGGATCTGTTTTACTCCTATTATAGGAGTATTGGCCTGGTTAAGCCCCAAATCAGTGAGCAGAACCTAGGAGAGGGATTTGCTTTGTCCAATATCCCACACACCATAGAAATACCCAACCCACCCTCCCTGAAAAATTATAATGGTTGGACAGACACTCCTGGGTACTATAAGCCTGAGCCTGACTTCTCTCATGATAGAAATGACCTCTTCTCCTTGAAGATGGAAATACAGAAAATGCAAAATGAAATGATTGAATTGTTAGGAGAATCTTCGAGAGCAGGCCAACAAGAAAGAGATGAAATTAGCCACCCAATCTACCCCATTGAGGATGACGTACGCCCCTCTACAATAGATGCATCTCCCGTGGGAGAGCTACACTTTAAGTTGGAGGGAAATTCTGGGGAGAATAGCTACTTTTCAAGGTTCGATTTTGAAACCTCCCCATTAGATGACACTTCCTTGAGAGATCCATGCCTTAAGTGGGAGGAAGACACATATGAAAGTAGCTATGCATTGGATGAAGAAAGGAGGCAACCTGAGGAAGTTGATAATAAAGTTGAGTATCCACTTGAATTATATTGGAGTCAAAAGAAGGGAATGATGGTACCATTGGAAGACCTCGACCCAGACAATAGTATTTTCATGACATTTGATGAAGTGGGTCAAAGTCAAGTTGTTAATCCTACCCTCAATTCTAATCACGAGATGGAACTCAAGCACACCGTTAGGGAACCTAACCCTCAAGAAATTGACCTATCTGAGGAGTCTGATGTTACCAGTGTAAACCATTTACCTCAAATAGAGTACCCTAGGGGATCTGCTGAGATATGAAATGATTCTACACCTCGGGTATATGATGAATCATATGATGAGGAGAAAGACGAATTATATGAGGAACCTACGTTCAAGATTTGGAGTGACATTAAGGATGATTATGTCTTATTTTAAGAGTTAGCCCCTGAGGATGTCACAAATTTGACCAAATTAGGTTTCCTTAGCACACCCATTGATGATATTTCTCCTCATGATGAAATGATGGAAAATTTGGAAGAAACTTCTAAGATTTATGTGGATTCACATATAAACTCCGGGGAAGATTTGAGTAAAGAACAAAAACCCAGGGATGACATTGATAGGATAATCCCTAGAACTATTGCTTCCAACCTGCCTTCATTTATTTCGAAGTCACCCTCTTATTTGCTTATGTCTGAAGGTGAAATTGTGACTCCTGATGAAGGGCAGGAAGATTCATGTGATGGTGCAAGGAATGCTATGGATGCAGTTGAGGATTTGGAAAGAGTGTTAAGGATGGACACTGAGCTGATTAAACCCATCCTAGATCTTATGGCCATCCTGCAACCTCAAAACTTAGATGCCCTAAACGATCCTTGCCTTATAAAATTGCTTACTTTTGTTCTGACCGGGGGGCTGAACAAACCAATATTTCCCGTAATGGAGTATCGGGTATGGATTGATGATTTCTTTTGTCAGTCCATTGCCCCGGGGGTTTATCTCTGCACCATTCCTTCCCCATTCCTTTTGGAGGATCCTTGTCATCCTCCCCCTACCCCTTTGGAGGTTGTTATACCAGTTTATCCTTTAGAACCTCCTTTGGTGACCTGGGAAGATTTTATTCCCATCCTTGTTTGGTGAGCATTTGCTATCGGGATTCATCATCAGCTTGCGAACATCCTAGGTTACCTATTTTCTTGGCCAGCATTACTTTGCTCATTTTTAGGGCCAATTTCTACAATCCTTGAACCTGATTTGCAGGTTCTTTGGCTATTCGACTGCTAACAAAAGAACGGCAGCCCAACTTTGACCTAGGTAATATCCTTCTATGCAATGAGGACATTGCAGATTTTAGGCATGGGGGGTGTACTTGGGGATATGCGTAGCATAATGCATTCATTGCATACATTTGCATTAAAAAAAAAAATGTTTTGAGCTTAACTGGCTAGGTCTTGCATTGTTAAGCAAATCAGAACTCTAAGGTAGACTAACTTAAGTCTAGGGTCAAACTTTAGAAGCTAAATGAGCTACTAGCTTTAGACCTTTAGGGTCCTTTGTGGACTTAAAAACTTAAGTAGGAGTTAAGTTGTAGACCATTCCTCAAGAGGTTGAGGAAGGAAAGCTAGGGTTTGAGTTAAAAGATGGGGTAGTATCTGGAGTCTTGTTCTACCTTTTGTTTTACGGGTCCTTGTAACCCAAGCATCCAAATTTCACACACTTGGTCTGGTGTAAGTAAGTAATCAACTTAATTCCTTTCTTAAAAGAGATTTGGCTCTCTTAGTTTTGACTTAGGAGAAGCTTGAAAACACAATTTGATTGGAAGAGTTCCCACCGCAGGAGATGTGGAGTATATACTCACCTTAAGGATGCGATGATAACATATTACCTCCTCGGCACTTGTCTCTTAGGATATCCATCCTACTGGGGGCATGTAAGCGCATTGTGTGGTTCAGGTACCATGGGCAACCCTATCTCGAAGTGCTGATTGCCATAGGCCAGAATTCACTTAAGAAATCCATGGGCGATACTATCTCTAAGTGTCGATTGCCAGGAGTTCTTGGGTTCATTATGGGTGGTGCTATCTCGAAGCATCGGAAGCCAGGCACCCTTCGAGGTATGGTAATGGGGACAATGAATCCAACATAGATCGTGTTGATAGCTGGTCCGAGGTTAGCTTAGAGGAATCAAACAAAATATATATATATATTATTTTAAAAAAAAAACCTTTTTCCTTTAACTCAAATAACTCAGACCAATGCACATGCACGGGTGCTTTAATCTCAGGGATCAATAAACCTTAGGGTGGAGTCAGAAATCAGGGAAACTTGTCCTTGCAACTCGTCTTTAGTCGACCTAGTCTGTAACTTAGCAACTACTTGGGAACCTTAGGTCTAGAGTCTAAACTTAATATGTTTCTAAAGGAAGATCGATTGGGTTGCCTAGTTTACTTGGAGTGCTACGTTTTGCTTGGATTTGCTAGGGACTAGCAAAAACTACGCATGGGGGTATTTGATTAGCGTATATTTGTGGGCTATTTAGCTATTTAAGTGTCTAGACATTAAGTTAATTCTAACATTTATTTAGCATAAATTAGGATATAAATAGGTTAATTCATATTTCTAATTTAATTACCTAATTCATGCATTGCATTCATATTTCAATGCATTTAGAATTAACTTAGAATTGCATTCATTTAATTGGTTAACCAATTAGGTGCATTGCATGCATTAATTTAAGTTAACATAAAAGTTGAGGGTTTGTATATAAATAACCATAATATTTTATCATTATTTTTATTCTTCATCTTTCAGCAACGGCTTCAACGCCACCGGCTACTGCACTAAAACCTGCATTCAAAGACTAGCGGAGAAGGTGGATCTGCTCCCGCCTCTCCATTCAAATCCATGCAGGTGGTTACAAAAGGAGGAGGGAGGATGCTGTGTACGGGAGGCCACCATCCTAATGACCCACCATTGTGCAGAGAGTTGAGCTCTCATCCATTCCACCACCACTGGCCTCAACCACTGCGATGAGCCTCCACCACCGTGGGTGTGTGGTGTGACAGGCCACACCACCATCTGGAGCTCGTCTGCATTGCCATGAGCACCTCAACGTGCACCACCCTCGTCGTCATCACCAACAACCGCCACTACAAAGTTTGTGTTCTTGTGCCCCAGTAAGTCCAAAATTTATAATCAAGGGCAGGGTCTGATTTGGACCCAAGAAAATATATTTAAGGGAGTCGAGCAAGGGTTTTAATTCCAATTGTGGGCTTGGCTCCGAAAGAATTTCTGCTTTTTGTGTTAGTGGTGAAGTGGGAGTGAAAGGGTCAGTTAGAGTGTTAGCTGAATGTGTGGTTAGGGTAGAAGGGTAAGGGGAAGTGGATTGTTCAGGAATCGTGTTAATGGCAAAATAGGAACCTAAATGTGAAATCTGCAAAGTTTCCTCCACTATAGTTTTCATTTCTGAATCCGAGTCATCAAAGAAATCAGGTTCCTTGAACCTCCTAGAAGCTGGGAAAATATCTAGGTTATAGATTCACCACCACACATGATCTTCATTTTACCAGAATCACAATCAATATTTGCACAAGCGGTGGCTAAGAATGGTCTTCCAAGAATTATAGGGGCAATCTTTATTGCTTTCGGTACCTTGATGTCCAGGACTAAAAAGTCTACTGCAAATAGACAATTTTTACCTGAAAAAGGACACCCTCAACAATTCTCCTTGGCTTAATTGTAGATTGGTCTACTAATTAAAGAGTAACCTTAATAGGCTTTAATTCTCTAGTCTTAAATTCCTCAAAAACAATTGTGGGGATAAGATTAATTGAGGCATCGAGATCCAACAATGTGCAATCAAAGGAAGTATCAGTAATGATAACTTGAATTAGGGGGGCTCCTGGATCTTTTCTCTTAAGAGGCAATCAACTCCCTATAAGGTGCTCCCTGTGCAGGGTGCGTGGGTTCGATCCCCCGTGACTTGCCCAATCGCACATAGTGTCCTCATGGGGGTATGCATCACCGATGTTGTCCCCACCTCAACTCGACGCCAGAGAGTGGCCGTGGCAATGATCATGGAGGTGCTCCGTGGCAAGTGAGAAATTCGGGGACCCTCGGGGGGGTGGGGTCTCCCCCCTCCCTCCCCTTTGAAAACCATTTCTAAAAAGAGGCAGTCAGCTCTGCATAACTGAGCTAACTGTCTTAGGAAGGATCACCTTTCCTAAATTTCTAGGCTACCTTTTTGGGGTACACAAATCCTTTTGAAATTTTGCATAGGCAGGGATGTATTTTATGGCATTTAGGAGAGGGATGTTAATTTCAACTTGCCCAAATAAATCAACTAATTCCTTATCAGTGGGCTCAGATTTCTTCTTTTTCTTATTTTGTGAGGAATGGAGGGCTTATGGAAATGGTGCATGGTTTTCGTGTTTTGCATTATTAGGTTCCTGAATAGTGTTAGATGAAGATGGGGAAGAGCTGATATCTTTTTCAATGAAATGTGTTTCTTTAACAAGCAGGGCATCTTTAGTGGTTTCCCATTCCTCAAAGTAACTACATTTGTAGTCTAGTTGTTTCTGGGATGAGGACGGGAAACCTGACTATTATTGAAACCTGGGGTATGCTAAGGTGCTAGTTGAATGGGTTGACTGGGATATCCACCTTGGAACTGATTCCTTTAATTATTTGAGTTGGGCATGGGTTGGGAAGGTAAATTCCCAACAGGTCAATGATCAGGAGTAACCTTAACTTGGTGTTGGAAGTTGGTAATCATGCGGGTTACTTCTGTCATTTGATTCTGCATACCTTGCAGAGTTTTCATGACCTGAGTATTAATATCTTCATGAGATTGTCCAAGTTGATATGCAAGTTGCCCATAATTCCCAAAATTATTTTGTTTGGGAAAAGGAATTAGGTTCGGGTTTTTCCAAGAGTGATTCGGGTTGGTCCTCCAATTTTGATTATAAGTGTTGGAGGGGTTTCTAAATTGCTCTTGGAGAGAAAAATATTTTCCATGCTGGGATCAAGAATATTTTGATTCAAATAATCAAAATTCTCAATCAATTCCTGTGGGAAATTGGCTTGATATTGCTGACCAGTAGGTGTGGCATCAATATTGTGCAGATTTTCTCTTTGGAGAAGTTGTGGGGTGTTAGTGTGTGGAGAGTTAAAGTGTGGAGCTTGTTTGTTTGTGAGCTTTTCTTCCATTCTTTTCAGGTGAATTTGCATCTGGTCCAGTCGTTGAGCTAACATGTATAGATCATCCTCAGTGGCTGGAACAGAGGAGGATTGGGAGTCAATTTCATTGACTCCGTGTCTGGAGTTTTGGGTTCTTCCAAAAGTGTTCATTGAAGTCATATGAAATGAGTTTTCACTCATTTCTCCAAAAAGGAGATAGACACTTTCGGCGTCCTTCTTAAAGAAATTGTCCCCACATGAGGCATCCACAAATCTCTTCAATTGATCTTCAAATCCATGATAGAAGATCTGCACTAACTGCCATTGCGAAATTTCATGGTGGGGACAACTTCTTAAAAGTACTTGGAATCTTTCCCAGGCTTCATGGAGGGGTTCACCAATTTTTTGTTGAAAGGTCAATATGGATCTTCTTAAAGCATTAGTTCGACCGATCAGAAAAAAATTCTTTAGAAAAGCACTCTTTAATTGGGGCCGGGTGGTAATCGAGCACCTAACCATTATAAACCGATGTGAAGCTTTATCTTTTATAGAGAGAGGAAAAATTCTCATCAACCATATGTCTTCCTGCACACTGTGGGAACGAGTGGTTTGAGTGGGGATAGCTAATTCCTCGAGATTAAAAAAGGGCCCCTCTTGGAAGACCATGAAAATGCTTGATAAGATTTAGAATGGCTGGTTTGATCTCAAAATCCCCTTATGGTATGACCACTCCAAGTCTTTCCTCATAGTTGGAAGGATCATAGAAATCCTTAAGAGGAATGACAGTCTGCTGGACAGGTGGTGGGTTTTTCCCTTGATTAGCTAGGTTCGTCATAGTCCTAGCAAAATTCTCTTGATTTTGTTATAGTCGAACCAAATGGTCAACCATAAAGGAAAAGGGATTTGTATTTTGAGTTTGGATTTGAGGGCCACCTGGCCCTATAGGAATTTCTGGTTACTCCAGATGAGGGAGGATAGGGATGGGGAAGTCAGATTATGGGTCGGCTAACGAGTTAGAAGTGGAAGCAGAATTTTTTTGTCAGTTTCCCGGGTTTTCCATATTTTTAGAAGAGGGAGAAGAAAACAAAGATTTTCTAGTGCGGGGGGCAAAATCAGATGGTCCCTCTGGATGTGGTTTTTGGGACCTTCGCCCGTGCATGCACTTTTTTTGGAAGAATTGGAGGGGAGGAGAAGAGAGAGAGATGAGAGAAAGTGTGCAATTCAAACAACAAATTCTAGACCTAACTTAAATACGTCTCCCTAGAAAAAATTAACCTAAGACTTAGTCTATCTAGGAAATAAGTAATCACTAGTGAATACTCATACTGTCAACGAATCTAGCCAAGTTGTTTAAGGGGAGGTTTGGACCCAAGCGTTTCCCAAGAAAATCCCAGGTGCTTATACAAACCTGCGCCTGGTCATTTGATTCGGCCCCTCAGCATGAACACCAGATATAGATGACAGAATTGATATCAACTAAAGAGAACTTAAGACCTAGATAGCAAGCCTAAGTTAATGAAACCTTAGGGTTCAAATTGCTACGAATTTTAATTAGGTCTAGGATACTAATGTGCACATGGAATGTGGATGGTGTTGATTTGGGTATTGCCCTGTTACTTCAATTTGTTTGTGTGTGCAAGGATTGGAAGTTGATTCCAATGAAAAACAAGTTTTCACACAATTTTTCTATTTTTGTCTTTTAGGATCCAATTTAATTTAATGTGTTTTAGGGTTTCTCTTTTTAAATGCTCAAACAAGTTTGAAACTTCCACAATCAAAGGAAAATAAGTTGTATTGGTGATGGTCAATTTCCTTTAAAAGTGGTTTTCAAGAAAGACAAAGGAAAACCCTATTGCAATTTGATCCTAAGGTAGAAAATTACTACCAATGAGATGTTTTTAGGCTTTCTGTATTACGTAGTAGTCCAAACAAGTCAAATAACACCACTACATTGAAGAAAATTAAACAAGCATTCCAGAAAAGATTTTTTTAAGATTTTAGGAATTTGTTTGATAATTGTTTTGAATTTTTATTTGTGCTGGTGTCAAAGTCCAAAAATGATGCCAGTGGGTATTTTGGACTTTCTGTACCACCACTAGCACTAAAAGATTTTGATGATTTTATATGATGTGTGAAATTTCACAAGGATTCCAGAAAGCTAAATTTCATAAAAATTGGCAAAGTAGAGAAAATCTAAAAATTCGCAGAATATAACAAAATAGGAAGAATAAAGGTTGTGACCCTCTATAGTCCACAAATTTTTAAAAATTAAATGCAAAGTCAATTGATATGAAATTTGGAATAATGTTCCCAGGTTGACTTAGAATCGATGACTGAAATTTGAAGATTTTAGGAGGCTAGTGGCATCAGAAATTGATTTTTCAAGTTCAGATAGAAATCTGGAACCGAAAAATAGAATACCAACACTTAAATTAGAGTGGTGTTTAATGAAGCATACAAGCAAACAATGAATTCTAAACTTCGCCACTTGACTTAATGAAGTTTTTAAGATCCTAAAAGCAAGTTTAACATAATTTGGTAGTCTTTTAATGCTTTATGTGATAAGATAAAGGGAACCAACCTGAATCCACGGGAAGACAAGGGATTTGAGTTCTTTCCAGAATTCCTGCTTGCTTCTTGTAGTTCCTGAACACATGAGATAGAAGTAAATAGAAGGGGATGAGATCCACTTTAAGCAAGAGAAAAGTGATAAAAGCAAAGCAGTGCCTCCCCGGCAATGGTGCCAAAACGTGATCACATTTTTGTACGTTTTGTTAAATTAGGGTTTTAAGTTGTTGCAATGCACAAAAATGAATTCACTTTTAAAATTTATAAGACCTAGATAGGGGAGTATCTAGGGTTGTCCAAGGAGGCAATATTTGATAAATCAGTCTCTTGTTTGGAAATGCGAAAATCACCTTTCTTTTTGGTCTTTTCAAATATGTTATTTTTTTAGGTTTTTGAAATAAAGTGGTAATCTCAAGATGGTAGTAGAAAAAGTCTAAATCTAATTTAACTACTAGGTGACAAGAAAGACCTCTTCTCAAGCTCACCCTAGGCACGTGAAGGCCTAGGATAATTGAGAAGAGGGAGTGAAAGCGCTAAAAGCTAAAGCAAGAAGAGGCTACACAAAGTAGAAAAGGCAACTTAATATTAAGCGGATTTTTGTTTTACAAAAGTAGAGGAAAGCTTCTACTACAAAAAGTAAAACTACAAAGATTAAATCACAAATCCTGGATGATGACGATGGTGAAGAGGGAATGCTCCTTACTCCAACTGTGGCTGCTCCCACAACTAAAAAGGATCCTTCTCTTTTTCTTGAACCAGAGATAGTCTCCTCCTAGCAAGCCCAAGGGGGGTGTGTTTAACTCCTGCAAGGTGGATGGATTTCCACCTTCAAAGGCTCCTCCTAAGGTGTCATGGACCACCTTTTATTCCTCCTTCAAGGGTGGTAGTGTACCACCCTCAAATCCTCCACTTCCTAGGATAGGCGTGTACCCTAGGTTGTCCTCTAATGCCTGGCTTCCTTCCTTGGCTGGCGTGGGCACAAGAGAGAAGAGAAGAGGGGAAAGCACCAACGGGACAGAGTATCCCCTTAATCTTCTTTTTCTTCTTCTCTTGACATTCTATGTAGGTGGACATATAGGCAGAAAAATTATACCGAAGGGTCATTCTTTTTGGTCGAATATGATGGGTATTTATAGAGGTGGAGAGGGGGGTAGTAGGTGTGGGTTAGGTGGATGGCTAGGACAAATGTAGGTGGTGGTTATGGGTAGTTAGGTTGATCCTAGGGCTAACATTAGTTGGTGCCAACGAAGGGGCTGGCATGGGGTGGTTATGGCCATGAAGAGACACCTATGGTTGGTGCCAATTATGGGGCTTCTAGAAGGTAGGTGAGGTGGATGGTGGAGATGATTCTAGGGAGAGGTGTATGGTGGAGATGAAGGGGATTTTGGAGGGAAAAAGCGATGCTAACATGGGGGTGGTTACGGCGGTTTTGGCGCCACCTTGTTGGTGCCCTTTGGTGGTGGTTGAAGGGTAAAAGGTGGTGATGGTGGTGGCGCTAATTTGGAGTAGGGTCGAGCTAGCTTAGGTGACCTTAGGTAGGGTTGAGTTGGTGGAGCTAGATAGGAAGGGTTTTTAGGTGGTGGATTGCTAAGGGAGCTGGAGCCTAGCTAAGATAAGCTAAGCTAAGCTAAGCTAGCTTAGCTAGTAGTGGAGTAGCGGAGGTGGTGTTGGAGCTAGGGTTTGAGGATAGGAGCTGAGGAGGAGATGTCTGGAGCTTGAGTTGGTGCTGGCAGCTACTGAAGAGGGTGTCATGGAGCTACTCTAGCTGGCTTAGCTTGCTAGTTCTTTGCCAGTTGCTAAGCCAAGATAAAGTGAGCTGGCTTCTAAAATAATGAACTGAGGTGAGTTGGGTCTGATGCTCCGAGGAGGATCAAGTTGGTTGAGGTAGCTAAGCTAAATCCTCGGGAGTTTGACTTGAGTTTCCAGAGTTGAAATGAACTCATCTTCAATTGCCCGGAGTTGAGTGGAGCTGGATGTACCTATACCTGAGCTAGGGTGAACTCCAGTCAACTCAGTTGAGTTAGCTAGAGCTCCCTATGGACTAATGGGAGCTAAGATGAGCTAAACTCAGCTAAGTTGAGCTGGATCTGAGCTGACCTGAGCTAGGGTGAGCTAAGATGAGCTCTCCTGAGATGCCATTCAGCTGAGATGAGCTAAATGGAGCTAGGATGAGATAACCCTAGTACAAGTGGGCTAAATTCCTGCTATGGTGAGCTAGATCAAGCTGAGTTCCAGCTGGCGAGAGCTTCTCCTTCACAAGTTGCCTTCCTGAGTGCTAGGGTTCTAGGGATTTGGCAATTTGTATATCCTTAACACTCACAAAAACACATTAGAAAAAATATAAAAACTACACTGCCTGCCTAACCTAATTAATGCCTAAATGCAGCCCAAAAACCTATTAGAGGAGTAAAATCCTAAGAGCTATGTTTGTTTGAATGCATAAGAATGATGATAAACTGGCATTTCTTAGAGATCTCTCGCTCAGAGGAGGAGGAAGTTCTTTGGGCACCCAAAGGCGATTCAAATGGCACCACGTGGTGCCATTTGGGTCGTCCATCTTCATAATGTTGTAAAAGGTGCCACGGTGCTCAAATAGAGATGATTCCCGTGCTGCCGGACTGCCATCGTTGCTCTGGATTCATCCGTACGGTTATATTTTTCATCTAAAACCTATATGGATGTCACATACGCCCCCTAGCTGTTGATCTTCCTCGATCTTCGTATGATGCTACTGGACTCCAATCTAGATGATTTTGGAGGCGTTAGACCTCGATCATCATCCTGATTAGATCCATATGGTCTGATCGTCCATCCAAGGCCTTGAAATAAGTCTTCTTCTTTCCTAACCATAAAAGGACCTAATTGACCCAAAATATATATAACTGCTCTAAATGCAATATTTATAACATGAAATGCAAATCTAAGCCTAGGAACATGTATGAATAGACATTTTAACCTAAATAGATATATCTATATCATACCCACATGCCTACATTTTGCCAGTCCCTAGAAAAATTAAACTACAAGCTATGTATAAAAAATAAAATTAGGATTAGATCGCTTAGGCCTAAGTCATTTATTAATAATAGAAAATTTTAGCTAAGGTCATAAACAACGAAACCTCAACAGTGCCCAGGTGCCTTCCAAAATGCAAACTACCCAAGTTCTCACCTTATTTGAGAAGGTAAGATACATTTTTTTATTTTTCTTCTTTTCTAGTCTTTTTGTACTTTTTGAGTTTGAGAGTTCCAGGATAACTTTTTACAGCTACTCGACCCACCCAAGAGTCAAAAAAGGACACTAAGTTCTAAGCATCTGGTGGAAAGAGTGAAAGACTCACTAGGAGGCCGTTAAAACGGACTTCGGGTTTCTACAACCATAGGTGACCTTGCCTAGAGGTTTATATTTTCGATTGGTAGCTTTCTCCCTACTTCTTTTATTTATGGGGTCAACACAAGGGCGAACCCAGTGTATATCTTCCCGATTTATTCTACTTCCCCACATCTTCCATAAGTGTTTTGGGAATTAGTATGCATTTTTATGAGTTGGGCTCTGGACAACCGGCCAATGGGCTATTACCCACGACCACTTGCCAACCATACTCGTGCGGTGAAGTGTGGAATTATTATTTTCTTTTTTTTCCTTTTTCTATTATTTTTTTATTTTTTATTTTCTCTTCTTTCTTTTTTTCTAAGTAGGTGGCTTCCTTAATCTAAGATTTACCTAAAAGCAATATGAGGAAAATGGTCTAGTGGCTGGGTTCTGGACAACCGACCGATGAGCTGTTACCAGCAACAACTTGCCAGCCATACCACCCTAGAGAATTCATTAGCTACCCAAATTCTGAAGAAACCGCCAAAAAAGTGAGTCAATGAAAAAGTGTGTAGATGCTAAGGCTTAAAGTCCCCTCAAATCAGAGGGTAGGTTGATAAGTCATATACTTATCATCCCAACTTATTTACCGAATTAAGAAAAGATTGACTTGGTATGGACTCGAGACTAAGTCCACATTCGAGTGGACACTTGGGCTAATTAGGCCCGAAGACCTAAAGAGTCTAAGTGTTTAGGTCTTCTCGTATAATTTCCTAAAGTTTGTAATGCCTAAAAGCCTATGTCCCCCTCTCCTAATTTCTTTTTTTCTATCTTTTTCAAATTTCAAATTTTTTTTTTAAAGAAGCTAAAAGAAATTATACAGAGTTAACAAAATGATTTCTGAATTAAATATCCACCCCCCATGCCTCAATGATGCAATATCCTCATTGCACAAATAAAGACATGAAAAGGCGGACTAAACAGAATATCACCAGAATATCTTGAGAAATCCATTTAGCTCTACAAGGAACGTGAGATATAAACACGTGCTAAATTTAATGTCTTCAGCTAGGCATAATATACACACAAAGAAGAAATTAAGAGTTCACAAGTGTGGGTCAGAATCAAAATCAAAATCAAAATATTGATCCTTAGACTCGCCAACAGAATATGTCCCCAGATGTCGGCCAAGTTATGGTAAAGACCCATGGCCCAGGGTCAAGTGGTTCTAAGGTTAGATGAAAATCACCCAAAATCGAAGGTTGTTAAGCTTGCGGGGTCGGACTTGCGATTTTTTGGTGTGCAAGCCAAGACTAAAGTGTTGGACAATGGGTAAAGATGGCTCAATAGGTGTGAATGTCCACTTAATGTTCAGCTCAGAAAATGAATTAGTTATTTCGAGCTTGGGTTGCACTTGAAAGATATCGTAAGGGCCCTGGTAGAAAGTAGGTGGTTTCAGGTTAATAGGAACCCTCAGATCCAAAATCAAAGTTCCCTCAAAATTAGCCTCCCAAATTTTTAATTCCAACATCCTATCCACCAAAATCAATGTTTCAAGGACCTCCAAATCGTTATACACCCCATCTAAAGTACCCAAGTCCAAAGATCATGGCTAAATCAAGATTGATTTGGGCATAATGACCTCAGAAGTCAGCTCTTCGAGGTGCGGATGAGGAATGGGGCTATTAATTAAATCTTCTAGTAAATGAGGATTCGAATCCTCCAAGTTAGCCCCAACCAAATCCAAATCTTCAATGAACGGGCTATCAAATGGTTCATCAGATTCCTCAAGCCCATTTGTCTCACTAAAATCATCTTCATTATGCTCAAGTGAGACTTCACTAAGAGATTCTTCACCCTCAGAGTCAAAGAATTAATGATCCTCATTTATATATGTCTCAAAATCGATTGTCATTTCCTGGTTCAAAGATACATATTATTCCTCGCTCCTTGGCTTGAGGATCTCGGGTGAGAAACTTAGTTCATCCTCAAAGAGTTGCTCTAGACCAACCTGGTCATCTCCAATCTCAGAATATGTATGCCCCCCGACAGAAGCCTGAGTAGGTTCAGACATTGGCTAAAGGGGGTTCATCTTGAGAATCATCCCAAGATTTGACTAGGGCAACCACAAATTTCATCCTCAATCTCGATAATTTCCAAAGAAGAAACTCACCCAGGTCCCTATCCCTAACACTTTGGAGCAAATCCAATAGAGAACTATTAAGTTCATCAATCATTTTGAACACAGGGTCCAATGCTTCAGTGCACGGTGTTGGTTGAGCTTCTAAAGATTGTATAGTATTCCTCAAATTAGCCAGCACCCTATCCCGGATCTGGTTCACCTGAACCGATTGGTTCGATTCAGGTTTGGGTGGGTTTGGGTTCAATTTAGGGGAATCAAGATATCGAGGTTCTCAGGTCCTTCCCTGATGGTAGGTCATTTTAGGTTGTTTAAAGGATGGTGGAGACCTATATTCAGCATAATTCTGGGGAGGGTAAGTGTTATAATTAGCATATCCTTCATGGTTTTAGATCTACTTAGGTTGATCAACAAAGGGTGGAGATCTATAATCATTGTAGCTCTGGGAAGCCTAGTAATCATAATCTTGTTGTCCAGGGTTAGGCCTTCGACACTGAGGTTCATATTCATATCCCCATTCAAAATCATCCCAGCTAGTGGATGGGTAATTACAAGTCAAGTCGGAAGAGTAATCATCTTGAGGATAAGTGGTGGTAGGAGGGCAGGATTGGAAATGTGTGAAAGATGTGGAAGGATATATTGTGGAGTAGGAGGGGAAACAGAAGAGAGAAAGGAGCCCTACAATACAATCAACCAGGCCTGTTCTTATGTGGGTAGCCTAACGACCTACAGACTCCCAGCACCCATCTTGAGATTATAAATGATTTGGTCTACTTTTATCTGGTCAATCCAACCTGTTGGAAGGAGGGACAAGGGAGAAGGTTCTTCCTTTGGCTTACGCCTCCGGTTCCTAGTGAACCCCCAGCTGCGGTCGTTTGACGCTACTCCCCTAACTTGACACAAGATGGACCTACATAAGCTGATTAATCAAAAAAAATCTCAATCTGAGCCCTGAAGAGCGAATCAATCCTTAAGGACAACGTCTACTCAATTTTAGTTAGGCTTGGGGTGATTATGCTCTTGGAATGTGATGGGCCCTTTAGATGGGTTGAAACCTTAATAATCAGCTAAAATGTGTGTGTGTGAACAACCAGGGTTTCAAACAAGGTATTTGATGATGTGTCTTCTAGGGTTTAACCTTATTTAGTAGCTTTTAGGGCTTAATTGTTACGTTGGTTCAATAAAGGTTTAGTAGAACACTACAGGTTTTGGAAACATGGGTGTTGATATGTTCCTCTAAAAATCAAAAATAATGTGGAGTGCCTGGTTCTACCCTAAGAATCAACCCTAAGTGGAAAGCTACTTGATGGATCAGTTTTAGATTGAGTGGTGCAGCCCAAATAGTTCAAGCAATTAGCCTATTGCACCACTTGATTAAGGCACACAAAAAGTCTTAACTTAATCAGATTTCTACTCACTTATTTGTGTGTTAAGTGTACCGGGTCCACAGGTCAGATCTCGGTAAAGTGGTAGAATCGATGTAATTGTGTGCCTTAAGGTGAGAAGTTGTGGGTGTTAAGTGTGTAGCTTTTAGAAAATCCCACAAGAGAAGAGTATATATATATATTTTATATATGTTGGGGTGAGATGATTAGAGGTGGCAAACAAACAACCAAATCTATCCTAAGGTTTATATAAAGCACCTAAGTTGATTTGGGTTTGTGTTATTAGTGTGGTGAAATGAACTAGTTGGAGACACTTACAAAGCAATCTACCAGAACATTACTCTGGTCTACCGCACTTGGATCTCCATGCTAGGGTACCTGCAAGACAATAGATCAGAGAAAAGTGGGGTTAGTGCTATGTAAATGTAAAGAAGTGCAGAAAATAATAAAATATTCCATTGCCTCCCTGGTAATGGCACCAAAATGATCACACGGGTTTTACGTGTTTGAAATCGAGGTTATGAGCAACCCTCGTCGTAGTTGCAAAACTCATGATCAGATATAATTTATACAGAAACCCCAAGGAAGTCCCGGGTCGAACATAGGGAGGCGACATTTACTTAGTATTAAAACCGCGCTTCGATTTGTTTCTTTTTGGTCTTTTGAAGTTTTGTTTTTTTGAAATAAAAAAAGGATAAGCAATCACAAGAGAGAGATGGAATCAAATATGATATATTGCATGAATGTCAATTACAATAATCTAGAAAACATAAAAAGAGGGGGAGGTGAGAAGAAATCTCCAGAAGTGGCTGTTTAGCGAGACGATGGCACTTGGCGAAAGCTAAGATGAAGGAGTTGGCAAGCAGGACGACGGAGGTGAGATGTGGGAGGATGTCGAGTAGGGGAAAGCATCAGCATAGATCCAGAATGGAGGTGAGAAGGTGGAGATGATCTGCTACCGGAGTGGAGGTGGGAGAACAGCTCCAAGGCAACCTTTGAATGGGGATGGAAAGATGGAGGAGTATTTGGTGGGGCAGAGTTTCATTACACTAATAGGCACCTTGGGAGCTTGAGAGCAAGCTCTAATAGAGCGTTGGTAAGCTTGCTAGAGCTTGGGAGTAGGTGGGAGTAGAGTAGGTAGAGATGCCTTGGAAGGGAGGGGTTGTAGGTCCTTTTATACTAGAGGAGAAGAGGCTAGAGTAGGCATGGGACCATTAGCGACCTCCAAGTCATCGTTGTAAGTGTCGCTGTAGCCAACTCATGCTTGCTGGTGCACGCAGTTAGCAATGTGCCTACGAACAATTAGCAATGGCTGTAAGTGTCGCTGTAGATCCAACTTAGGCATCGCTGTAGGTTGGTGCCAACCAAGCACTTGCCCACACGTAGCTAGTCCATGCATCATGCACCTCTGGTCGCACGCGCGTGCTTGATTGATGGATTGAGGGCTTCGGTGGAGCTCAATCCTACGGCAGCTGGTTGAGCAATGAGCACTTCACCAATGCGCTACAGGAGTCAGATGATCGCAGGTACGTTTTGAGGCTCAACCGCTTCAACCGTTGGATGCAAAATCAACGGTGGTGATCGCTCGCTCAGAGGAAGAGGAAGCTCTGCGGATGCCCAGGGGTAGTTCAGATGGCTCCACGTGGCGCCATTTGGTCTGTCAATCTTCATTTTGTTCCAAAGGGTGCCACAGTGCTCAGATCGAGATGATTCCCAGGCTACCTAACTGCGATCGTTGCTCCAGATCCATTCGTATGATTGGATTTTTCATTTAAAGCTCATATGGATGTCGCATAGCCCCCTGGCTATTGATCTTCCTCGGTCTTCATATGATGCTACGAAACTTCGATCTAGACGATTTCGGAGGAGACCCCGATTGTTATCCTGATCAGATCCGTATGGTTCAAACGTCCATCCAAGGGCATGAAATAAGTCTTCTCTCCTGACCATAAAAGGGACCTAATTAATCCGAAATATGTACAACTACTCTAAATGCAGAATCACTCAGACTATGCAATATTTATAACATGAAATGTAAATTTAATCCTAGGAACATGCATGAATAGTCATTTTAATCTAAACAGATATGTCTACATCAATGCTTGTGATACTTTGCCTTGAAAAATAGCAAAACCTACAATGGGGTTATATCATAGAAAATGCATTATTTCTAGTATTTGTCTTTTTTTTTTTTATTTTGTAAAGTCATCAACATATTATTAATGAGGGGTTGAATTAACATCTTGATCTAAGTTGTAGAAGTAGGATTTTTAGTGTAATGTTGAGGTGGAACTTGGTGATCCTCCTTAGATGCTAGCATTAGGGTGTTAGTGGTGATGTAGACCACCTAAATCCCTTAGAAATGGGTTTGCATGTCAAGTAAGAGAGGGCTTAGAGTTGAGTCTTTGAAGTTCAATGAGGAGTCTATACATGAATTTTTTTTAGAAAGAATTACTATGTTTATCTTGATGCCGGAGGATGCATTTCTCCTCAGTGTTTTGGTCGATAGTCAATGGCATGTGAGAGTTGTGACAATAGAGAAAGCCACTAGAATAGGTGACAATATGCCTTATTAGATGTTTGGAATGTTCATCAAATATCTGATACTGGACAGATTGGGTGTCAAAAGAAAAAATCAAATGAGCCCTTTACCATGTTTGTACTCCTAGAGTTAAGGAATGTCGACCATTAGAAGTATGACAACTTTGTCAGATGTCTTGACTAAATCCTAGGTATCTAATGGTCTGAGTAATGGAATCCCCTAGAAGTGGTTCCATGAGACATCCAAGCCAAGTGGGTGAACACCTTATTTTCTGGTATAGGACATCTAAGCAACTGACAGGGCTTTTGGAGTGAATCCTAAACCTCTGGATTGAGTTGCAGGCATTTGGTGTGCAAGAGTCTATCAAAGGCCATTCTAGTGCTCGACCAAGTGATGTCTGATTTTGGCATCAAGTGACTGACAGAGTACACTATTAAGAAAATGGGAAATGGTCACGATTTTAGGAACTATAACCAAAATTAACTTATGGTCACAGTTCCACCCAAAATCGTAACCAAAAAGGGAAGTAAGATTTGTTTTGTATTTTATTTTTTGGTCAAGGTTCTAAAAATCGTGACTAAAGCCTTTGGTCATGGTTCCACTTAGAATAGTGGTCGAAGCCTTTAGTCATGATTTTAAAAATCGTGACAAAAGGCAGGAAATTTTGATGTCACACTTACCCTTCCTCCTACCCCCATTGGTAACGGTTTGTTTTCTTTTCTTTTCGTTCTTAAATACCTCTCCCTTCCCTTTCCCCTTCGCATTCCCTCCCTTACCACGAAACCCTCCCCTCCCTTTCATCCTCCTCCTCGCATGCAACTCTCTCTCTCTGTCCCTCCCCCTTCCCTTCTCTCTTCTCTGATACCTTTGGCGATGACGCCCCATCCTGCTCCCTTCTGCATTTTGCCAAATCCTAGATCGGATCCCTACCTTCCTCCGACCATGGACGAGGCTTTCATGAAGGCCATGGAGGACGTTGTCCTCCTAGCATAGTGCGAGTGCTATAGGGAGGTGCAACCCCCCTATTGCGACCAATAGAGGTGATGTAGAGGTCGCTGTCGAGCCTCCAGCTGATGTCCTCCATGCTCTGCACTATCATCTATGACCCATCGATCATGGACAACCTCAACGTCGCTAGCTACCAGCCGAATGTCCATGGCAAGCTGAACAACCCCCCCGCGTTCATCCCCCTTGAGCTCAACAAGATGGCCCTCAACGTAAACTTCCTCCTTGATAGTACCCTCATCCCCATCTGCAGCACGTGGCACGTCTGCTACATCATGCCCAGCACTTGCCACTACCACCTCATCGTCCCCATGGGCGGGCAAGTTGTCTATCTGTCATCTATGCATAAAGTTAGTTCTTTTCTCTCAGTGTTGCCTTGGATGCCTGGAATCAAGAGTTTATTCCACTAAATTCCATATACCTGGATTTATATATGACATCAGACCATCCAAATTCCAAAGCCACCAAAAAGCATATGTTGTGCAAGGCCTCAATAGAATCCAAAAGCCCTTAAATAGGCAAAACCCTATATAGATGCCCTCAATGCATATTTCATACATGGAAGGCTTTAATAGAGACCTTATGAAGTAGGATTATAACCACTCTGATGTTCAAATAAAAATAAGAAAAATCATAAGAGCAATGATTTACCTAGATATGTTTAAAAAAATAATAATGATTTATGCAGAAAACCCTTCTCAGTTGAAGAAAAAAGATCATGGGAATAAAGAGTACCATGGCTAGGGTTTTGTATTTTTGTACTCAAAGAAAGGTTGAGAGGTGTTATAATACATATTTTGGGTAAATGGTCCATCTCCAAAATCCAATTAACTAGCTACATAAGATAACAAATTGAAATAAATTTTAATTGCATGCAATTGCCCTACCTACAAGCTGTCTGCTGGTTAACTTACTTGAGGGAGCTATAGAGTACAGAGGTACTTAGAAAACATGTAATTCATATAATACATGCATGCATAGTAACATATATCACATGACAAACTTGTGAATTTATGGATATAAGGAACTCCAATTTGATGCAACTCTGGCTCCCAAAAAAGGCTATATAATCTATATATTATGATGTTGTTGTCATGTTATTGGAGCAATTGAAATTTTCATTGTGTGAATTTTGTGGTTTTTTCCCTAGAACCTTTCAATGTGGCTTGCTTAAGTAGGTAAATATTGAGCAATCTTTGCTTATTGGAGACACTACTTTGAAATATTTTGAGTTACTTGAGTTTAAAGGAAAATTAAGGGCCTCTATCTGGATAATGTCATCTTGCTGGTTTCTTGCTTCTTTTTTTACTTGTGATAATGATCTCCGTGTCATTTTCAGGAAAATCATGAATTGGTTGAAGCCACACCATCAGAGATTGATATTGATGCGAATTATTTGTCATTAGTGACCATCATGAAAAGCTTGAAACTACAAGCAGCTAAAAGAAAGAAAATGCTTAAAAAGCAAGCTAAATATATTCCCCATTTATTGATTTTTTTTCTCTCTCTAGTTTAGGAAAATATTGCAAGGGGTTAGGAGCATCAAGTTTCACTGACACCATTGATTGAGAAAGATAGATTCATTGTACTGGATTTTATGGAACTGTCTAATTGTAAAGGTTTTGTTCTTGAAAGAAAAGGATTCATGTCTTTTAATTTGTAGATGTCCATATTAAGCTATACGAATAGTTATTTGAAAGTGTTCTTGACATATGTATCATAGAAGGTCCTATGAGATAGTTGGGATATCTTTGAGAGAGAGAGAGACAGAGGGAGTTGTGATATATGATTTATATATTTACTTGATTATATATGCTATGTTTTGATTTTTGTTAGACACCGACTAAAAGTTGGTGCTGGCATATCCTATTATGATATCACAGGAGCACCTTAAGAAGTTGAAGTCAGGATGTAGTAAAATTCAGCTTGGGAATATCTCTACTGATATGGTACACTTCCTTCCTTTGACTCGTTGAGTTGCTTCTAGTTTTAGCCTTAATGGTGCAGTTAGTCCATTTCATTTATAGGTTGTTTCCTATATATGATTTCCTTCAACAATTTGTAAATCTGGATATTTGTAATTTGATAGGTACTTGGAGGCATGAGGGGAATGCTAGAATTACGGTGGGAAACTTCTTTGGTTGACCCAAATGAGGTGCTTTCTACTTTTATAAAGATATTATTTTTGGGAAAGCCACTTTTTTTGTTTTTAATTATGCTATCCATTTCCTTTGTAAAACATGCCTTTCAATCATTTATATGTATCATTGCTCTTCAAGGGATTCTCTTCTGAGGTCTTTCTATTACTGAATGGCATAAAGTTCTTCCTACTGCTTATGAGGGTGGAGAACCATTACTTGAAGGCCAATTATGGCTTCTCTTGACTCGAAAGGTAAGCTTGGTCATTTGATCAATGTAAGTACCATATTGGTGCTTCCTCTTCGAAAAGGTACCATGTGTTGATGTCAAATGTTTTGGGTAAGTATAATACCAAGTTACTTTGTCGGAGGACCATGGCTTCTAAAAATCAGCATAACGAATTTATGAGTTAGAGAATTCTGGTATCTTATAAGTTTAATGTCTATCACTTGAAATTCAAAAATTTATGAATATCTCATTTTGCTAGGTAAGCTCACTAAAGGCTACAAAATTTGGCTTGCAATTATCCATTTCAAAATTAAAGGGCTATTCAAATTATCGTATGGGACTTTAGCAATGGAAAAGAAACAAGAAGTTGGGGAGATTTTACATATTGGTATTGTTAGAGTAGGGAGTTTATGTTTCTGTTTTGTTTTATTTTTGTGCATTTGATGGTTTTTATTTGGCGTCTATCTAAACAAAGATGTCTAGACTACATATGTATGGGGAGGGGGGCTTTATGTTTGGGATAGTGGGTTTGGTGGTAGGTAAGGAATGAGTTTGACGAGATAGAGTAATGAAATTATTGTGACAGGTGAGTTAATGCAATCTAGTCTTTTTTTTATAGAAGGAAATTGTTAGAAGTTTATAGTGCATTTGTTTTATAGTTGATGTGCCATTGTCTTTTGTTACTATTTGGTTGGGAAATGGAATTAGTGGTACTCAGATGTGACAAGTGAGTTTATATGTTGAAGTTAGACATGGATGTCACCCCTAGTAAACCCTAGCGATCGTTCTCCCTATCTTCCTAGGTTGGAATCTTAAGGTATGAGATTGGGCAATCCACAAACATGTGTTTGAAAGGTGGATTTGGGTGAAGGGAATGAGAGAATAATTACACACAATAGAACGTAGAGGATATTTTCTTACCAAATTCCACCCAAGTGTACATCTTGCTAATGTAAATTCTCATGGAGGGGGTGAGATTTGCATGATAAATGTGGAATGAAATATAACAATCACAATTATATGCAATCTCACAAGCACACAAGGATTTTTAGGTGGAAACCTAAACCCAGGTGAAAACCATGACCTAAGACTCTTGGCTTAGAATTTCCTGATCGACCTAGTCGATTAATTCCACTAACTGAACTACTTAAAATGAGGGTAGTTCAACCTCAAAACAAATGACACTACTTTGTACGAGGGTAGTGTACCTCAAACCCCTCCTCTTCACGAGGAGTATTTTGTCCCACAAGGGAGATGGGAATTTGCAAGGCAAATACCCAACAAAGATAAAATTACACAATATCCTATAAAACGCAAAATAGGTGTAAATCAAACTAGCTCCTATAGGCAAAGGACATCCCTTAGATGGAAGTGGTGCAATATGGTGTCGGCAGCGTAATGGTGCTCTTAGATGGATGCTAGAGGGCTTGGAGAGCAATAACACTTTCTTCTTTGATTCTAATATCTTCATTGACAAAATAGTGGTGGAAGCAGTATTACTTGGTGTACCAAACAATGGAAGGGTCCTCCTCTATTTATAGATAGCTTAGGAACCCTTAGGAAGGCTTTAGAAGGTTTGGGTAGCCATTGGAAACAAATCCATGGCAAATGAGGCTGAAATCAGGGTCATTTATGATTCTAATAGGGTTATCAGATGTCTGATTTTGGGTCGTTGTCTGATCTGATGATTGGTCGTCTGATCTTAGAAGGGTGGAAGATCTGTTCAGGGTTGGATGAAGATAAATGTCTAAGAATGCTTTTTAAGACACCTGGAACAAAGGTTAGATGTCTAATTCTAGATGGCTCTCCTTCCAATTTTCTAAAGATAGAAATAGGGATCTAGAAGTTGTTTGTCAAATGACAGGTCAGTCGTTTGGCACAATGTCTGGACGTCTGGAAATGCAATCATCTGCGACAATTTATTTCCAGAGGTTAAACATCTATTATGTCTGACAAAAGTTGATTTAATTCAGATCTTAGTATAACATCTATTTATTAGATGTCTAGGATGCTCTACGGACATTTAAAGTAGATGTAAAATATATTAAGGGTTAATCGTCTAAGATCACATCTGATAAGCCAACTATCCTCTAGTTGGATGTCTAGTAATGGCTTCAGATGCTTGTAAGACATCTGGATTATTAGTTGGATGTCTGAAGGTGGCAGACAGAGAGTAGGTTTCCAGCCTAGGAGTTTTGGACGTCTGGTCAAATGGTTAGACATCTTAAAGTGCAATATCAGACGTCTGATGTCCAGATTAGATGTTTGATCAGGCTATCTGATTTCTATATTAATTTTCTAAGTTTACCTAAGTGTCCTAGTGATAGATTAGTGTTCCTAGGACTAATGGTACGTTACTTGAGGCTCTTTATCATCCAAGAAAAAAAACGAGCAAAGAACATAATGATAAATATATAGTACATGAAAAAAATAAACTTTTATCCCATTCTTCAGCTTTTTTTTCAAGCTCTTACTCCAAGCAAAGCTCCTCCTCCATCAAGCTCCCTGTTTAACACTCCAAAATGGGCTTTAAAATCATCGTGTTGTAGTACAGTTTGAATTAGTGCGAAAAATAAATAAAATTTATGGTTGAAAGAAATCCAAGGTCGAACATAGGGAGCAATTTGGCAATTTAAAACTGAAGATCACAACTTGAGTCAAAGATATAAGAAATTGCAATTAGAATTAATTCAGAATGATGTTGCAATAATGTCAAGTATTAATGTGCAAAAAGAATGGAGTAAACTAGTGATTTGAATAACCAATTACTCCTCACAATAATAGCAACTATCTCAACAGTATCAACCAAGGAAATAAAGCCTCAAATGTATGCAATCAGACAACGGAGGCTTGTATCAGATGGCCTAAATAGCTGGTTGCTACAATGCTTCCAAGGGACTCAAGGGTCTTTACTTCCTTTCTTCTCTACTTCTTTCTGCGACTAAGTGTCGCACAGGTATTAGTGAGAGCAAGACCCCGTGTCCCCGTGCTCTCTCCCTCTTTCTCTCGCTGGGTTCCACTCTCCCAGAGCCTGCCACGGTAACGGGTAATCGGGTCTAGAGTGGACCTAGGAATAGGGCTGGCAGTGTGGGGTAGTAGCCGAGGTGTGCACGGGTTAGGCTGGTCAGGTCGGAGCCAAGCCTATGTGGACAATGTCACGGGCGAGGTAGGTGTCGGGTGAGTGGGGATCTCACCCCTTCTGACTCAAGATGAAAACTACAACCAGAATTTCAACTTATGCAGCTTCAAGTGTCCTATTGTTTCCGATATGGGACTAAACATCCCTACTTCCTTCCGTGTACAACACTTGCTGCTGGATCAATCAATTGCAAGTCGAGGAGCGGTCAATGCACCTAATTGACTAGATGATTGTAATCCTAGAATGAATCCGCATAGCCTGGCACTGATGCCTGGAGCTTGCAAGCCAAGAACATGCTCTAGAGCTTCCTCAAAGAAGCTCCAGCAATGGCGGCTTCACCTATGGTCTGAAAACAAGAACAAGGCCTAATGGCCACGTCAAAACAGTTCAAAACCTTCGCCGGACGTCGTGGAGTGCAGTGGTGGTGGTGTGTCGTGAAGGTGGTCGATAAGGCCTGTCGACCTCACAGAAGGTAGATGGAGGTGCGTGAGTTCGGTAGAGGGTTTGGAGGAGTAATCGACCTAACTTATAGCTTTTGCTCCTGAGGTCGAGGCGGTGGTGTAGAGTGTGGAAGTGGTGGTGTAGGTGGTCTGTATTGGTCGCTGGAGCTAGCTGGAGGTATGCCGGCAAGGTAGAAGATAGAGTCACGGAGGGCGGTGCGGAAGTCGAAGCGGAGTTTCGAAGGTGCTGTCACAAAGTTAAGAAGCTGAGGAGTTGATAGAGATAGGTCATGGATGACTGGGATCGCAGTTGGCGCCGGTTGTGGTATGGCTGACGTTGGAGACGAAGATGACTCCGGTAGGGTGATGCAGCGAGGATGGAGATAGGGACTCCAACCATTATTGTGCGATGCGAAGGAAGATGAGGAAGGAGTATCTGCCATAGGTATTGCTGTCAGACAACGAGGAGAGGTAGGGAGAGTCATCGGAGCTCAAGGAGCCTTTCGTTCAGATTAGGAGGGAAGAATTTGTGGTAAATCTGGTCGAAATCGAGCTTGGAAGCACTATTTGCGCTGGGGGTTCTTTATATAGGTATCAGGAAGCAGTTAGAGCTTGGGAAGCAAGCTTCCCATGCTTGGAAGGCTGCCAGAGTAGGAAACTCTAAAGATACTCGAATCTCTCATGCATTCGCATGAGAGATTGGGAAGGTTGTTGGGCTTCAGATCTAATTCATTGGAATGAGAACTTCTCAAGGGATCTCCCTTCTAATTTTGGAAGGGATTCGTTGATTTAAGGAGGAGTTCTCTTCAATCAAAGGTCATCAGAGTTTTAGGTTTAGGATTCTAGTGTAGCAGGGACCTTTTTGTGAAGAAGATGATAAAGCTGGGGGCTATTTGCAAGAAATTCAAAAGTTAAGGGCAATTTGGAGGGAAAGAAAATCAGACTTGGACCAAAGTGCAAACTAGGTCGAAACAATCTCAAATTAAGCCCAAATTTTGGTACAAACGTAACTTGGACCCAAGGAATCCAATGGTGAAGTTACATCAAGTTTTTCACCAAGTTTAACTGGGTAATTTATGCAAAAACTCAAAATATGGCGTAGGTCTGTTTGAGGCTCTATTTTGGGTCAAGACGGGTTCCATTGGTCATGTCAAGGATGTCAAATCCTAGAGAATATTTTTCTACAATTTTTAAAGGGTTTATCTAAATTTTATCCTAATCGAAACCTCAGTTAATTAAGCGATTCTATTTTTGGGGTTTCGGAAGTCATTTAATTCTTAAAACACGCGAAAACCCTTTTCTACCTGTACTAACCCACTTGTTATACATTTAAGATCATTTTCCCTTTAATTAACCTCAAAGAAAACTTGTGGTTATTCTATTTTCGTTATAGAATGGTAAATTTGTAGAAATAACCCTATATTATTGTCTTCTTCTTAAATCAATGTTTTATGCCCTTAAGACCATCTGAAAGATATGTAGGAGATTTTATTGACTTAATCAAATTAATTGAGCTAGTTATGGCTCATGATGGTGTTCCCATCATGCCCCCATGCCTAGCTTTTTGTAGTCCCTTAGCAAAAACATCTAAATCATACCAGTTATGTAGGTCAGAATTTAACTGTCAAGATGCCTTGCTAGGCTGCATCTCTAGGAATCAGATCTTAATGCCAACAATTGGCCGAGAGGTACTCAAGTACCAGCCCAGATCCAGACCTAACTAGCTTTCGCCTCAGTCTTCCACGAAGGTTTCTAAGGCCTACAGGAACTAACCTAGGGTTCATTGGACCCAGCAGTTAAAGCACCGGTGCTTAAAACATGGTTAGTACGGTTCAGTTTGCCAGTGCATTTTGAGAGAGACGTAGAAGGAGAATTTGATTTGTGGAGTTCTTTCTCTCACTTTTCGTTTCATTATATTTTTTCTTTAGATCCATCCTCATATTGGCCCTAAACATGATCTGTATTGGATTCTTTGTCCCCACCATTAATCCTCGCAGGGTCCCTGGCAGTCAATGCTTCGAGATAGCACCGCCCATGGCAACCCCTAGAATCTTGGCTTTCTAGATTTTCGGATAATCCTACCCATGGCATTCTATAGCTAAATCCAGACCCTGCCAATAGACATTTCATGGTAATGCTGCCCATGGCATCTGAACTGGCACAAGGTGCTTACATGCCCCCGATAGGATATTTAGATATCCTAGGCGACAAGCACTGAGGAGACGATATGCTATTGCGCATCTTTGAGGGGAATTTCCCGCCTCTCCCACATCGGGAACTCATCTAAATCAACTTGTGTTTTCGAACCGCTCCAAATCTAGATCTTAGGACCTTTATCAAAATAGATTAAATGCCTTTTGGCATGGTTTTATCTTTAGAGTGCACGGAACCAGGCTGTATGTGATTTAGGGTGCCTAATTTATCGAGTCCCGTAAACTAAAGATTAGTTAACAAGGCCGAATACTCCCTAAGCCTTAGACCTAATACACAAGCTTTGCATTTTCCCCAATCTCTTACAGATTAATCTGGATCTTGACAAGTACATGAATGTTTAAATCCAATACAGATCCAAGAGGTCTAAGGTTGGTATTTGCTACTAATCCTTAAGTTTTAGCCTTTCAAGTCTTCATTCATCATTCGATCCAACCTAGAAGGTGGGTAGGTTCCAAATTATTTCTAAGGGCCTCAATTTTCTTTTATTTTTCTTTGTGCTCCTTTCTTTTCATTTTTCTCTCAAAACGTCTCCTCTTTTTCCCTGCTTTTTTTTAAATATGTCATTTTCTTGATGAAACCCTTTCTTGCAAAGTGATTCTTACAGTGTTTTGTACTTTTATACTACCCACCCATGCCTATGATTTGCAATGTCCTCATTGTAAATTAGATCGGTTCGAGTTCAGCTTAGATCGTACATTAGAATAGGTTTAGGTGGGTGGACAAGTGGGTGTGACTGTTGCGGACGATTTCAAGCTTTGGTACAGGTATCAAAGTTAGAGTCGATTATTCTAATGGATGAACCCTAACGTGCAATATGAGTTCAGCATGAGATATGTCAAGAAGGGTTTTGGATTTTTTCAAAAAGATGACAGGTTGCCTTTCGTTAAGCACTAAGTTTAATGTCATCAGCTGGGCATAATAGGCTCTAGGAGATGTGATTGACTGCATGATTGATATGATCATGATGGATGAGAATTGGATGGCCACAAATAAGTATCAAAGCATGGGGGAGAGTCATTCTAGAATATCTCTAATATAAATCAGCCTAAGTCATTTTTGAATGATCTTTCTTGAGTTTATGTGGAGGAAACATTTGGATGGTGTACTAATCATGGGATTCTGTAGTAGGTTGTGGTGATTCCAAGGCTTAATAGAAATGGGTCTAGTTAGTGTATCCTATATGTATGGTTTCTCTTGTGCTCTATGACCTATCAAATCGATACCTGATCAGTCATTTCGATTCTTTCCCTCTAGGTTTGAGATTTTCTCCTCAAGAAATGACTCATAGATCGGGTCGTCTAATGAATTTTCCCTATAATCTTCATCCCAATCAAAAGTGAATGCTTGGAGAGTACCTTTTGAATCATAAAACTCGAAATCTGTAAAGGATTCATATTCTAGGTCAACGTCACTCTTAGTATCTTCCATCCTTGATTCCTTGTGGTTCTCAAAACAAAAAGTCTCCATGTCTATGGACTTTGAATCTGGCCTGGCACCATGTTTCCCGACATCCTGGGAATATCCTCAAGTTTAAAGGTGAAAGCCACCATTGTACTCATGCCATTATGCTCGACTAGATCATCATCTAGGATGTGAAAGTTTTCTAATTTAGGTTCTAGGATTTCTATTAAGGATATGGTCATGAGGTCTTGTAAGAGACCTAGTCGTTCTGTCAAGCATTTTCCTTTCGTTGCCTCGAAAATATTAATCTCAGCATATTGATCTCCTGAGGCAATTGTCATATGCCCTTATTCACAATTGATTATGTCTCTTGCAGTGGCTAAGAATGGTCTTCCCAAAATCACAGGCATATCCTATATCTATTATGGTTTCTCCATGTCAAGAATTAGGAAATCTGCTAGGTAGCTGAAATCTTTAACTCTAAGTACCACATCCTCTACCATCGCAATTGGTGTGATTAGGGTTCGGTCAGCTAGTTGCAAAGTGACATGAGCGGGTTTTAGCTATCTGATCTGTAACTTTTCAAATAGGGTTGTAGGGATGAGGTTGACTGAAGCGCCCAGGTCCAGTATAGCCTACTTGAAGTTTGTATCATCGATATTGCAAGGAATTAGCGGGGTGCCTGGGTCAGATTTCTTTGGAGGTAGACTGTTTGGGATTATGGCACTTATATTTTCAAATAGTACTACCTTTCCTAGTGTTTGTTCTTTCATCTCCTTTCTGGGTAAGTCAAATGAGGTTGGGTTGAGAGTGAGGATATCAAGTAGTGGAATCGTGACTTGTGCATTCCTCAAAGGTCCCGTTATATAACTTTCTAACAATCCTTTAGTATGGAGGTTAGATATGACCTGGGATAGGGGAATAAATTGGCTATCTTTAGGGATGGGTTTCTATTCTTTCAAAACATTGATCATAGCACGATCATGGTGGGGAGCTGTAAGGGGAAAAGTCGGACCTTGCTTTTGCTGGGGGGGTGGGGTTGTGTAAGTCTGGGCGTGTTTGGGCTCAGCTGAGGTGGATGGAGAAAACATACAGGTATGAGTCACTGGACCAGGTTGGGTACAGCATGTTTGACCATGGATTTGGTATACAATGTGTTTTAGAGGCAACATGTTTTTAGGATTTTGCAAAGGTTGGTAAGGAAGTGTGCCAAGCTGGCGAGAACTTGCCAGCTGGGTCATTTGATTGTGAAGTTTAGTGATTTCTTCTTTGTGCTATTTTCGCATTTCAACGAAGGTTTGAAGAATCAAAGATGTCTGATCTTCCTTAGGTGGTCCAGATTGGAAATTTTAAGTGGGCCTTGGTTGGGTGGGCTAATAAGGTTGCGGGGCCTGTGGTCGGGGTTGAAATCGAGGTCTTGGATTCAGGTTATTTCCTTACCACGAAAAGTTAGGATGATTACACCATCCAGAGTTGTAGGTGTTGGAGAAATGATTAATCTAGATGGCATGGAGATCCTCACAGGTCTGAGGAGCTCCGAGATAATCCATGCACGTGGGTTCAGAGTACCCCCAACTGTAGTGGGCTGACCTGGAGTTGTCTCCGAAGCCATAATTAGATGGGGATGGATATGCATCCATCCCTGGGGAGTGGTAGATGTTGTGTGCAGCCTCCCTTCGCATGGGTGGGTGCGAGTATGTGCCTTGAGGTGTAGAGGTGGATTTGTGTAGAAGACGAGTGATGTCGTCCACCTTCTTTCCAATAATGGTAACCTTATCCAATTGACTGGTGATAACTCTCGATTCGATGATGATAATTCCATCAACTAGAGTTTATCTTGAGGGTATATGTGCACTAATAACATACCATGATGGCCATGGGAGCACTACATGCATTGCAAATTAAGATTGCTTATAAATCAATGTTTAATGGCGATATGTACAAGTGCATGTTGAAACAGGCTTCAGATGAGCAATCAAACCGCACGGATGGATTCAGATTGATGAATGGAGTCCAACGGACTCAAAATCACTTAAATTCGACAACCGGAGCTCCCTCAACCAGCCTAAGAAGTTTTGGCCATTGATCTTTGATAAGTCAACTTTCGTGGAAAATTATTTGGCCTAAGTGCTTTCTAATTAGTCGTTCTTAGTTGATATTTGATTAGGAATTAAGTGGAAATTCAACATAGTCTACATATCCTATTATGCACCAATGTTTTGTTTAATAACATATGATATGTTATGATAACCATTTGGTGGATGCAGGCTCAGCATAAGACACCTGAAGGTACCAATCAGACGATCAAAATCACTCAACATGACATCTGAAGCTCAATTTGGATGCTTGAAGAATTACCATCATAGATACCTTAAGGTCCGCATATTTTAAGACGTCTGAAGAATCACTCAAATGTGAGATGAAAGCTACCAGCATTTATCCTTCTGTTCAAACCACTCGCAACTCTCACCGAGTGGTTGAGTAGATGGCAACCACAGAGAAATAGACGATGGATTTGTTTTTAAAAAAGTTTCTCCAACCCACCCCCAGGTTGGATGCACACTTACTCTCCACCATGAACCTCTCGCCTACACCATGAAAGCTGCGCACACTGTGGCCCTCTCAGCGTGCACTGTGGTGCCACTGCGAACTCCTAGTTGATCGGTGGTGCGGTGATAGTGCACTACCCCACTGTTGCAACAACCTATGCATACCCAACACACCACACCCAATCTTTCCTCCTTGCATGTAGTAGCAGACACCGACCATCACCGCCACCAACCTCTAGCGGCCACACTTAAATCGTGCCTTCACATGCACAACCGGCAACCTCCACACACACCTGTACCCCTCGAGCACACTTCTTCACGTGCATGCATGCCCACGTGCCATAGCCAGGTCTTCTTCTTCTTCTTCCTCTTCTTCTTCATCCATCATTCCCTTGCATCTCCCACAAAGGAACACAAAGCAGCAACCATGCTGTCCACACTGCCTCCCATCTCCGGCCACCTGATCTCTTCGCCAACACCACCGGGGATGTCCACGCAACTCGATGGCCTCTTCCTCGCCAACTACAACCACGTGCGCACCTCACCCACCGATCCATGAACTTCTTCGCCGTTGACCATGCCATCCACACCACCGGTCATCCATGTGCTGCAGCCATGCTCGGCGACCACCAGCAGAACAGCAATCGCCATCGTTATCGTCTCTCTCCCATGCACCTCCACAGAGCTCCAACCGGCTAGTGACCGCTCCTCCATGTGCACGAAGAGGAGAGAAGGGCAATGCGCTGTTTCGGGTTGAATTAGCTTTTATGACATTTGCCATTGCCACTTATGAATTATTTGATATATTATTTGTTGAAATTGCTGATTGGCTCATATCTTTCTCTCTATTTCTCCCATTCTACTTCCTAACTATTGATTGATACAACAAGTCACAAGTTGATGCATGGGATTTAATGGATCTCTATATGGAATAATTTGTGCGGCATTTCAAACAAAGAAAAAAGAGAGACATGTGGGATCATTTTGAATAGGTGAGGAGCCATTTTAATGGACTATTGTTAAGCTTAAGTAATTCAATTCGAACATAGTATGTTTGTTAATAATCACATTAGGTAATTAAATGATTGCATATGTCATTATTTAAGTTTACATTTATTCTATTGCTTATTATGTAATTATTTTAAATTTCATGTAGGTCCCGCAACAGTGCACTCGTTACAGGCTAATAATCGGGAAGAGGAGGGAGGAGGATCAATTGTAGAAAAAAATAAGGGTGAAAAGATATTTTGCCCCGACAAATATCTAACCTACGACCGTCCTTCTTCAACAGAATAAAATAGCACTGGCCATATTTAGTAAGGGATTTCAAAGATCCCTTGACTCGGGCTGGAGAGGAGATAAAGAAAGAGAAGCAGAGGGGCATGAGAGAGGGACGATCATGAAGTACTGCGTGCACTCCAGGGAGAGTGTGCACTCCAGGGAGAGTGTGCACTCCGCGCACACCTTCCATCACTTGCACCCACGTAGACCCACCAGTGCCTTCACCAAGCCCTCGCCAGCCACCCACCATGCGTAAGAGGCAACCAAGCACCCTTGCAAGCACCCTTATGAGTAGCCACACCAGCACCCTCCTGCCCGCACCACCTGTCCACCCGCCACTGCCTTCACCTCCTACCGTGCGTCTGCAACCGCACACACTGCCACAGTTGCACCAACTTCCACTACCTGCAGGTGTTGCACCAGCCCCTACCACATCTGCAAACACCAACCCTCACCGTGCGCACTGCTCCAACACTCCCACCGCAAGCACACCCTTACCTACACCCGCGCCCTCACCGCTCACCGCATTGCCACAGGGCGCAAAGGCGTGCACTGCAAACCGCACGGCACCTCCTCTTCATCATCTTCTTCCACTCTAGTGCCCTGCAAGTACCCAAAGCCACACCCGTAGCAGCGTGTCCACAGCAGCCACACACCTGTGGGTAGTGCAGCGTAGCCATGTGCGCTTGCGCGCCACGGCCACAGCAGCCAAGCAGCCACCTGCTGGCGATAGGATGACGCTCCTCTCTACCAGCCGGCAGCCTCTGAGCACCTCCAGCCACCGCATCACCACCATCGCATAGCCCTCATCGAGACGTAGCTTCTCGTCGCGTAACTCCTCCCACGAAGCCTCCTCGTGTGCGTAAGGAAGAGAGAGGAGAAATCCTCTATTTTCTCCTCAATTAAAATTTACATTTCATGCCATTGGCATTATATATTATTATTTTATTCAAGCCACATTGCATTGATGCACTTATAGTTTCCTGAAATTACTTCACTTGTGTTATGTGAATCATTTAACTTTGCATTTCAAATCAGATTTGCATGCAAGTTAAATTTACATGATATGCCATTACACACACATCATATACATATTTTTGGGAGCTTAATTCCTGACATAAAAATTGCATAAATAACCTTGAACTTTTAAGAAAATTGCAAGCTCCATTTAGAATAGTATATTCCTCGCATTGAAGTGGCAAAGTTGTCAACAAACAACATCATCCTCTACTCGTGAGTTTATTGGCCTATTCCTCTCTGTGGATGCGACATTTTTATTGTGATTAAATTTGATATTTAGTTTTGATTGAGAGATTTTCCACCACATAAAACACGACATATCATTCTATTGCTATTTTAATTAAGCGAGAATCTCCCCATCAAATGGCGCTGTTGTCGGGGAGACAACAGATGAAATAGATTCACGTTATTATTTTTGAATATTCTAAGTTGCGTAATTATCTGATCATTTTTTTATTGTGTAAGGAATCTAACGGAGCGACGAGGTGCAACAGAGCGGCGAAATCAACCACAAGATAAGCCACACGTTGAAAAGACGTAGGAGAGCTAGATCCCGCTTTCACAAGGGATTCTTCATTGTCACAAAATTTATTTCTGTCTTCTCACCATTTTAGTAATTGGGGCTAAATTTTTGGGGGTCTGTCCCCACATTCTTTAGCTACTAGGGTTTACATTTTTTTTCGCATGTGTGATTCCATTTTCTACTTGCTTTCCTTTAAAACTAGCAAAAGAAAATATCGAGCTGCCTATTTAGATGTTGCATGCCCTTAGGTGCATGCATTTAGGAGTGATTGAGCAGAACATTAGATCTTATTATTGCATTGCAAGCATCTTAACACGAAGATTGCTGGAGGTAGGTACACCTTTCTAACTTTTGCATCCAGCTCCTATTCACGCATTTGCATTCAAATTAAAATTTAAGACCACAAAGTTGTTTGAATTTACTAATTCAGTGGTTGCATAACTAAAAGTGGGATTGATAATCAGATTTGACCCTAAAATCAATTCACATTTGATCTAATTCTAAGGGACTTGTCTGCATTTAAAAAAAAAAAATTAAAAAGATTTACAATGTGATGCACACTTCTGACACTGACTACACACATTAGGCACTGCACTAAGGATCGATCCCTTAGGGCTATAGGCATTGATCTCTTTATCGGTGTGAACCCTCCTATTGTGCTTTGTGGTAGTGGTGGTACTATCCTTTTACCAAGTGTTTAGATACTTCACGGAGGGGGACACCCCTTAAAGGAACAAAAGGGTAGTTAAGGGGCACCGCATACGCATCGCCTCAAATGAAGGGTTCGCCCTAATTGCATCCCTTTATTCGCCCCTGGAGTAACTTCTCACTTGGTCACCTGGGAATATCATCCAAGCAAAGTATAGGTCCTAGGGCACTCGAAGGTTGAATTAAGGCATGTAATTGCAGTAAAAAACTTGTTTGGCCATTTATATCAACCAATTTGACCTCCGCAACAAAGAAGGTTAAGATTTCAAATCATCACCCCTCTTATGCCACTTATGTGGGAATGGAGGGATAAGCCTTGACCTTTTGACTTATCTTTGGAGTGGAGGTGATGTAAACATGTTTACATTGCATAAGATGTCTATTTATGCATGTTCTTAAGCATAAAATTGCATTGCATACTATAAATATTACATAGCATGCATCATCTTGCATTTAGATTAGTTTGAATAAATGGTGGTAAATTGTCTCCTTTTATGTTTAGGGACAGGGCAAAATTTTTATCGAGGCTTTGGATCGAAGATCGAACCGTAGAGATGTGATCAGGGTAATGATTGGAGTTCAACGACTCCAAGATCGCCCTAATCAGACAATTGTAGAATCAGATAGAGATAGGGGAACCCTAGAAGATCAAGGGCCAAGATGGTGCAAGTCCACACTTTAAATGACAAATCCGACCGCACGGATGGATTTGGATTGATGATCGCAGCCTAACAGTGTAAAAATTGACTCAATCCGACAATCGTGGCACCATCTACATCATCTAGAAGATGGATGGCCAAAACGGCACCACGTGGTGCCATCTTAGCCGCCCAATCGGCTGCTACACCCACCGTACCCTCTCTTCTTTGACGATTTTCTACTGTTGGATGTGCATCCAACGGCTATGGATGCACGTGCACGAATTGTAAGCGCGACATAAACGCGCTTGTAATGCGTTGGTCGAACGTGCTTTCGCGAAGCACGGGCGAGTGTTCAAGTTTTGAGGAGTGGGTGAGCGGGTGCGAGGAGCGTTGGATCGTCATCGGTCGACTGCGGGAGCTCAATAGCACCCACGTGCTATTTCACGCTCACGCGTAACGTGAGATCGCATGTGGCGAGCACACGCTGAGGAGACGCAGTAAGGAGTGCTCTCAGCCGTTCGATCGTGTGCTCAGCCGTTCGATCTCACGATCGAAGGATCGAGATTTAATGATCGTGGGTAGGCATTTGGAGAGAGGAGGCGAGCAGGCGCATGCGCGCCACCCCACTCCGCCCATGTTCGGACCTTTAGCGACGGTTTTATCCATCACTAAAGGTCTAGAATTAATTTTTTCAAATTAAAAAGACCAACTTGCCCTCACTCCTTGCAACTATAAGAGGAGACCCGCTCCATAGGAAATTCTCATCCCTTCCTTCTCTCCTCTACCTCTCCAAAGCTCAAGAGAAGCTTGTCCCACACTCGGGATGCTCCTCGTGAGATAAAGTCAAATTTTCGCTCTCATTTCAGAAGTGGATCCCGCGACGATGAGGACGTGCTGCCCCATTCTCTTTCCTCCTACTCCAACCTCATTCTTCTAGCTCCATCCTCCTTCGTCCAAGCGACGCCTCATCCATCTCATCCTCCAAGCAATCCTCCTAGAGGATAACTTATCTCTCCCATTCTTCTTTACAACTTTCTAAAGTAGAATTTTCCAACTTTCTAGTGTAATTCTTCTGTGGTTTTATTGTATAAACATATTGAATTATTAAATCCATGGTTTCTCTCTCTCTCTCTCTCGATTATTCAGATTGTTAATATTGCTTCATTGTAATTACATCACTTCACATTTCAACAAAAATTCTAGAAAAATATAATTTCGAATATAGATAGACGCAGCCTCCCTGAGTTTGACCTGGGATTTCTATTTCGGTATAAATTTTATTTGTTGAACATGAGTTCTTCGCTTTCACATTACGACGACAGGTTTTTCAAAACCAAACACGTTAGCGTAGTAACTCATAGCTTTAACATTTTGGTGTCGTTGCTAGGAAGGCGACACTCTTTGATTTTCCTTGCATTTTATAACTTACAAATCATTTACCTCACTTCTCTCCTTTCTTATTGTGATTGCAGGTACTCTTTTGAGACGAGAAAAAGTGGTAGATTGGAGTAAAGTGTTGTTGAAGGTTTTGTAAGTTATCCCCCACCACCCACCCATTAATTTCAATTTCATCACATAATAACACAAACATTAACCAACCTAGGTGTTATTGTAAACTCTAAGGTTAGTTTTGTTTGTTTGTTTGACACCCACACCTGCCTCAACCTCCACATTTAAAAGGAAAAAAACAAAATTCACAAAGATACACAACCTCATCTGATTTTCAAATTCAACTGGTAAACCGATCTTTGGAGTCGGTACACACATCTAAACACATAATTGAGCAGAAAGCAGATTAGGCAATCATTTGTGTGCCTAATTAAGTGGTGCAATAGGCCAATTGTTTGAGTTGATTGGGCCGCACCACTTCAGTTAGAATCAACTCATCAAGTAGTTGCCATTTAGGTTCAACTCTTAGGGATTTACCAAGAACTCCACATTCTTTTAAATTTTAAAGGAAAACATCTTCACCTATGCTTTCAAAACTTGGTGTGCCAACAAAACGTTTTTGAAAATATCTAAAGTTGAATCCCAAAAGCTACTAAGCAAGATTTGAACCCTAAAATTCACCGCATCAAAAAATAATCTTGCTTGAAAACCACTGGTTGTGCACGCACACACACATCAATAAATCATTAAGGGCACAACCCAGATAAAGGGCCCATCACATTCCAAAGCACATTCAAACCTAGCCTTAAATAAAACAGAGTAGACGCTGGCCTTAAGGATTTGACTCGGTCTTCAGAGCCCAGAATGAGATTATTTTCGATTGGTCTGTTTCTACTATTCAATTGGATGTCTAGCTAGTGGAGTAAAATCAAATGATCGTGGCTGGGGGGTACATTAAGAACCGGAGCTGCAAGCCTAAGGAAGAACCTTCTCCCCAGTCCCTCCTTCCGATTGGTTGGATTGAACAGACAAAAGCAGATCAAATAGTTTCTTTATCTCAAGATGGGTCTGGGAGTTTGTAGGTCTTTAGGCTAGCCCACTTAAAAACAGGTTTGATTGCTTGTATTGCAGGGTGCCTTTCTTCCTCCCGTTTATCATGAATCCTTCCACATATTATATGCATTCCCGCTCTTTCCCTCTTATTTTGAGTTATCCTCAACATGATGATTATCCCGACTCATACTGTAATCAACATCAGTTAGTTGGGATAATTCGAAATGGGGATACATTTCCAGACGTTCTTGTTTAGGGTCTAACCTTGAAAACTATGATTGTGATTTCTATCCTTCTCAGAGCCACATTGATTATAGATCGCCACCCTTTCATGGACAACCTAATACATTCTACAATCAAGAAGGATACACCGATCCTTACCCATCCACTGATTACACTGCCTTTAGGTCATCACCACCTTTGGAACAATCTGAAATGACCTATTATTAGGAAGGGTATAACGAATCTCAGTTTGTTAACTCCTATGCATTGATCCCAAACCCTCCCAACCCTAAACCAACTCATTTGGTTCAGGGTAACCAGGTTCATGAAAAGGTTCTAACTAACTTAAGGAATATCATACAATCTTTAGAAGTTCAACCAATACCTTCCATTGAAAGATTGGAGCCCCTAATTGAAATGATTGATGATTTGAACAAGTATTTGTTGGATTGGCTCCAGGATGTTAAGGATAAGAACCCAGGTGAGTTTCTACTTGGGAAGTTAGAAAAATTGAGAATGAGATTTGCGGTTGTTTTAGTTCAATCATGGGATGATTCCCTGGATGAACCCCCTTCAGGCGAGCCAATGTCAGAACCCGCTCAGGCATCTGTTGAGGGAGACATGTGTTACGAGGCTGACCAGATTGAATTAGAGCAACCAATTAAGGATGATCTGATTTCTTCACCTGAGATCCCTGAGCCAGGGTACGAGGAAACATATGTCACCATGGATCAGAAAGTGACAGATGATTTTGGGACATACATTAATATGGATCTTGATTTCTTTGATTTTGATGGTGAAGATTCAATTTGCGAAGTCTCACGTGAGTTTACAGAATATGATTTCTATGAGACGATTGGGCTTGAGGAATCTAATAGATCATTTGATAGCCCAATAACTGAGGAAACTGATCTTACTAGGCCTCACATTAAGGATCCAGAATCGCATTTTCTAGAGGATTCAATCAAATGCCTTGATTGTTAGTTACACCCCATTGAGCTTATTGATGATTCTATTTTTGAGACAACTAGACAAAAGTCAATTCTAATTCGGCCACATCTTTTAGACTTAGAGATTTCAGATGGGATGATTAATATGCAAGAGGTCCTGAAACTTGACATTCTGAATGAGGAGAACAAAAGCTGGGAAGTTCTGATTGGGTAGCAAACTTTGGAGGAAATAGAAGACTAAGTCTAAGGGTTCCATTTCATCTGAAATCATCAAACCAGGACCCTTACGACATCAATTCTGAGGGTGTCCAACCCAAGCACACATTCATTGATTATCCTTTGGAGCTTGAATTCTCTATAACCTGACTTTTTAGTCTTGGGTTGCATCCTCATAATTCGTAGGCCCGACCCCACTTGCATACTAATTTTATGTTATGGGTAATTTTTATCCAGAACCTTAGATATTCTTGATTATGGGGTTTGGGTCTGCACCACAATCCGGTCCACATTTATGGACATCTACTGGTAGGTTAGAGGTTTCATCTTTTTATTCTGATTCTGACCAGCAATTGTGAATTCTTTATTTCTATTCTTTGTATAGAGTGCCTAGCTAAAGGCACTAAATTCAGCATGTATACAGTTCTTTTTAGTTTTTAACTCGGAGCGAACCCGACATTCACGTAATTCAGGTGCTTTCTACTCTAGTCCACTCTGTTTTATGTCTTTTTAACACAATGAGGACATTGCATTAGATAGGCATGGGGGGTGGATATTCATCTTCGAATTAATTCGTCAGCTCTGTAGATTTATTTTATTTTCTTTTATTTATATTCAAAAAAAAATTTATTGAATTAGGAAAGAAAACTTGGGTTTAAGAAAATTTTCAATCTTAGGAAATACTACATTAGGATGTGAACACAAAGGCCCTTCAGGTCTTCAGACTTAATCAACCTGTGTATCCATAAAAATGTGGATTTGCTTTTCGAGTGCTCGCCATCTTAATTCTATCATAATTGGAGTAAATAAGTTTGGCTGATAAGTACACGACTTATCAACCTGCCCTCTAATTTGAGGAAACTTTAAGCCTAAAGCATCTACACACTATCTTGTCACTGATTCATTGTTCGACGATTTTAACGGAAATTGGGTAGCTAATGAACCTTCTAGGATGATATGGGTAGCAAGTTATTGTGGGTAACAGCCCATAGGTAGGTTGTCCAGAGCCTAGTCACTGGACCCTTCTCTTTTGCTGCCTTTAGGTAAATCTTAGACCAGGGAAGCTACCTACTCAAAAAAAGAGAAAAGGAAAGTCAAAAAGAAAAGAAAAAGAAAAGGAGAAAATAAAAGAAAACAAATGAAATGAGCCACAATTCACCGCACGAGTATGGTTATCAAGTTGTCGATGGTAACAACTCATCGACCGGTTGTCCAGAACCCAGCTCAGTAAATGCACTGAAAATTTCCAAAACACTTAGGAAGAAGCAGAGAAGTAGAATAAATCGAGATATACACTGGATTCACCCTTGTGTTGACCCTGTAAAAATAAAAGTAGGGAGAAAGCTACCGGTTCTAAACATACACCTTTAGGCAGAATTCTCTTTTTAAGGTCCCCTAGAGGCATAGAAATCCAAAGTCTATTTCTATTGTCAGTCAACGAGTCTATCACATTCACAATAAGATGCTTATAACTTAGGGTTCTCATCAAATCTTGGGTGAGTTGAATGGGCATAGAAAGCCACTCCTAAACCCTCAAACTTGAAAATCCAAAAGAATTAGAAAGGAAGAAAAAGAGAAAAAGAAATTTTTCTTTGAATAAGGCGAGGGCTTGAGGTGGTTTGCATTTTGGCAGATTCCTGAGCACTGTTGTGTCTTTGAAAGTTCAAAACCTAAGTAAATGTTTTCTTAATAATTGAAAATAACTCATGCCCAAATAATCCAACCTAATTCTTTTATAAATAGAATATAGTTTTTTCTAGAGTCTAGCAAAAGATAGGCATGGGGGTGTGATGTAAACATGCTTACATTGCATAAGATGTCTATTTATGCATGTTCTTAAGCAAAAAGTTGCATTGCATACTATAAATATTGTATAACATGCATCATCTTGCATTTAGATTAGTTTGAATAAAATGGAGGTTAATTGTCTCCTTTTATATTCAGTGGTAGGGCAAAATTTTTATCGAGACCTCAGATCGAAGATCCAACCATACAGATGTGATCGAGGCGACGATTGGAGTTCAACGACTCTGAGATCACCCTAATCAAATATCTATAGCATCAGATAGAGATCGGGGAAACCTCGAAGATCAAGGGCCAAGATGGCATGAATCTGCACTTCAAACGACAAATCCGGCCGCACAGATGGGTTCAGATCGACGATCGCAGCCTAACAATGTGAAAATCGACTTAATCAGACAACTGTGGCACCCTCTACATCATCCAGAAGATCGACGGCCAAGATGGCACCATGTGGCACCATCTCAGCTACCCAATTGACCGCTACATCTGCCGCGCCCTCTCTTCTTCGACGATTCTTCGCTGTTGGATGCGCATCTAATGGTTATGGATGCGCGCGCACAAATTGTAAGCGCGACACAAACATGCCTGTAGCATGTTGGTCGAACGCACTTTCGCGAAGCGCGAGCAAGCGTTCGAGTCACGAGGAGCGGGCGAGTGGGCACGACGAGCATTGGATCGTCATCGGTCGGCTGCGGGTGGTCAATAGTGCCCATGCGCTATTTTACTCTCGCGCGTAACATGAGATCGCACGTGGCGAGCATGCGTTGAGGAGCGGCATGGGGCGCTCTCAGGCCGAGATTTGAAGATCGTGGGTAGGCATTTAAAGAGAGGAGGCGAGCGGGCGCACATGCACCACCACACTACGCCCACATTCTGACTTTTAGCGATGGTTTTATCCGTCACTAAAGGTCTAGAATTAATGTTTTTCAAATTAAAAGGACCAACTTGCCCTCACTCCTTGCAACTATAAAAGGAGGCCTCCTCCATATGAAATTCTCATCCCTTCCTTCTCTTCTCTACCTCTCCAAAGCAAAAGAGAAGATTGTCCCACACCTGGGATGCTCCTCGCGAGATAAAGTCAAATTTTAACTCTCATTTCGGAAGTGGATCTCACGATGACAATGACGTGCTGCCCCATTCTCGTTCCTCCTACTTCGACCTCCTTCTTCCTGCTCCATCCTCCTTCGTCCAAGCAGTGTCTCATCCAGCTCGTCCTCCAAGCAATTTTCGAGGAGGATAACTTCTCTCTCCCATTCTTCTTTACAGCTTTCTAGAGTAGAATTTTCCTACTTTCTACTGTAATCATTTTCTGCTTTCTAGTCATAATGTTTAATGTAACGAACAATCTCTTTGATAATGAATTCCATGTTCATTCTACATCTCTTTTTGGTTTTTGTTTATAATATTCTCTCTCTTCTATTTAGTCTAAATAGATAAATAATTTCTAATAAATTAATTTACTTCGTGACAAATAAATTAAATGCGTATTTTTAAGTCAAATGTCCACCTCCCAGAGTTCGACTCGGGATTTCTATTCCGGTATAAATTTTATTTGTTGAACACAAGTTCTTCGCTTTCATACTACGATGATAGGTTTTCAAAACCAAACACGATAGCATAGCAACTCATAGCTTCAACAGGAGGTTTCACTTACTCAATAAGAACCTGAATTGTGATTGATATTGTATGCTTGGAAGATGCTCTCTTGAGGGTAGTCTAGTGTTTGATCCGGAGCCCAAGAGAATTCTTAGGAGAGCTCACCTAGGAGTGAAAAGAGAAGGAATGACTGATCAAGGAGCAAATCATCAGAGGACCCTAAGGGACTATTTTATTCCAACTAACCAACCCACGCAAGCACCGAGATGACCGGCAGGAGATAATCCATATGAGATCAAGAGCAGTACCATATCTTTGTTGCCCTCCTTTTATTGTACTACTAGGGAGGACCCCTACCGGTATTTGGAGGAATTCATCGAGGTCTGTTCCATGGTGAAGCTCCAGGGCTTTACTGGTGAAGCCCTAATGAGAACACTATTTCCTTTCTCCCTAAAGGATAAGGCCAAGCACTGGTATCATACCCTCAATGCAAGGGTGAATGATTGGGCCACCCTTAAGGGAGAATTTTTGAAAAAGTATTTTCCTATGAGTAAGACCAACCATTATAGAAGAGAGATTATGGGTTTTACTCAACCGGAAGGGGAGCAATTTCATGAGACTTGGAAGCGCTTTAATGACCTTCTTAGGTTATACCCACACCATCAGGTGCCAAGATGGAAGTTGATTGAAAGGTTCTATAACGGATTATCTGAAAGGCATAGGCAAACCATCGATGCAACCTATGTAGGAACCTTCATGATCAGAACTGAGGATGAAGCCTGGGCATTATTTAAAACATTAAGCGACAACTCCATACATCTATCCTCTGCCTATCAAGAAAGAAAACCATCAATCTTGCAGAGTAAGATAGAGGCCCATGAAGCTGGGGCTTCTCAGGATTTGACTTATCAGATTCAATTATTGAATAAAAACTTTGATAGGCTTTTAGCAAACCCCGGCATGAACCCACAAGTAGCCTCTATCTTTCAGGCTTCAAGAGAATGCTCCATTTGCCAAAGCACAACGCACGCCACTGTAGAGTGCCATCAGGCAAATCAATTCCCTAAGTTGATTCAGGTTGACTTGAATGTGGCCCAAGGTTTCCACCCTCCTCATAATTACCCTTATTCCAATACCTATAATCTGGGGTGGAGGAACCATCCAAACTTCTCTTGGAAGCAAGGTGATGCTTCTAACTCAGGGAATACAAGACCCTTACCTCCCTAACCTATATACCAACCATCTTATGAAAACCCTCCTCAGAATAAGCCCTCTGAGATGGATGAACTTAAAGCCATGATGAAAGCGATGCAAGAGCATCAGAATATGGTCATCCAATCTCAGAATAAGATGATTACTGATATGGAATCCAAAATTGGTCATCTTACTAAGGCAATTAGGCAACGTGATCCAGGGAAGCTACCTAGCTCTTCTGAGGAGAACCCTAAGGGCAAGGGGGTCGTATTTAGGGAGCACGCCCAAGCGGTGACAATGCTGAGGAGTGCAAAGAAGATTGACAAGCCTGATAACACTCCTACGGTTACGTCTCAGAATCCCCCTTCCACACCTGACCCAACTTCCATCTCCACCGAGGAAGAGCCACATTGCTCTCCCTCGCACAAAATCACCCACAATGAGGATGTCATCTTTCCACCACCCCTTTCCCACTATGACAACCCCTCTACCCAGAAGTAGAGGGTGCCCTACCCAGAGCGCCTATCTGCTCCTGAGGAATCTGCTGTTGGAGTGTCTGGAGCCAAGGATAGGACAGAAGAGATTGTGGATACTTTTTGGCAAGTCCAGATTAACTTTCCTCTGTTGGAAGCTATTAAACAGATCCCGTCTTTTGCCAAGTTTTTGAAGGACCTGTGCACCTAGAAGCCTCGATCTAGGAAACAGGTCCAAACTAAGATCATCCTACCTGACCATGTTAGCTCGGTTCTCCAGCATGGAACACCGCCCAAAATGAAAGACCCAAGGGCCCTGTATATTTTAATGGTTATAGGTAACCAACACATTGACGAGTCTCTGCTCGATCTGGGTGCGGGGGTGAACATTTTACCGAGCTTTGTCTATGATCTTTTGGGATGAGGCAAGCAAAATCCTAGTCCAGTAATCCTCCAGGTTGCAGACAGATCACATAAGACACCACGAGGATTGTTGGAAGATGTCCTTGTGAGAGTGGAGGATTTCTTCCTCCCGGTTGACTTTTTGGTGCTTGATACTGACCCATCACATAAGCCTACAATGCCGTCTATTATTCTGGGATGCCCCTTCTTGGCCACAGCCAATGCCTCTATAAATTGTAGATCTGGGGCACTTAAAATGGGCTTCGGGAACAAGAAGAACTGGTTGAATGTTTTTGATACTTACAAGCAATCCAGATGTGAAGATTATTCTCAGATTGAGGTTGTTGACGAAATAATTGGAGAGACTACTCCAACACTCTTATGTAGAGATCCCCTTCAGTTGGTCATATCTAAGGACCATCCCTTGATTATTAAAGAAACTAAAAGGGAAATGCCTGAATTAGAAGAGTTTCTGGGGAAACACACTGAGTCTCTGTCCCCACCCAAGACCGTGAAGGTAGATCCGCTACCTAAGGCGGGGACATGTCAACTAAAACCCTCAATCCGAAAGGCTCCTGAGTTGGAGTTGAAACCCCTCCCGAGCACATTGAAATGTGATTTCCTTAACCCTAATAACATGCTTCCCGTTATTATCCCGTCTGCATTATCTGAATTGCAGGAGGGAGCTCTGCTTGAGTGTTTACAAAGGCACAAGGAAGCAATTGCCTGGTCAATTGTTGATATTAAGGGTGTTGATCCCTCCCTTTGCATGCATCATATATACACGGATGAGTCCATGAAACCTTTTCGAGATATGCAGAGAAGGCTCAATCCAAATATGCGGGAGGTTGTTAAAAAGGAGTTTCTGAAATGGCTGGATGTAGGGATTATCTATCCCATTTTAGATAGTAAATGGGTCAGTCCTATTCATGTAGTACCCAAAAAGGTAGGAATCACTGTTGAGGAGAATGACCAAGGAGAGTTGGTGACCACTAGACCCTCAACTGGTTGGAGGGTCTGCATTGATTACCGCCGTTTGAACAAGGCTACACAGAAAGACCATTTCCCCTTACCATTTATCGATCAAATTTTGGAATGATTAGCGGGGAACAAGTACTTTTGTTTTCATGATGGGTACTCTGGGTATAATCACATAGCCATTTTTCCTAACGATCAGGAGCGTACCACCTTCACAATTCCGTATGGCACATTTACATTCCGTTGAATTCCATTCGGGTTATGTAATGCTCCTGCCACTTTCCAACATTGTATGATGGCTATCTTTTCTGATGATCGACAAGTTCGTTGAAATTTTCATGGATGACTTCTCCATTTATGGATCGTCATTTGACCTATGCCTTTCGCACCTTAATAAAGTCTTAACCCGTTGCGAAGAGGCAAAGCTGGTGCTTAGCTGGGAGAAAAGGCACTTTATGGTCCAGCAGGGCATTATGTTAGGGCATATAGTTTCTGAGAGAGGATTAGAGGTGGACACCGCAAAAATTGATTCCATCTCTAAGCTTCCATTGCCTGCCAATGTTCATCAAGTTAGATCTTTCCTTGGCCATGCTAGATTTTATAGGTGCTTCATTAGAGATTTCAGTAAAATCTCTAAGCCACTTTGCGACCTATTAGCGAAGGATGTCTCCTTCGATTTTGATGATAGATGTGGTGAGGCTTTCCAAGTCTTGAAGAAAGCCCTTATTACTGCACCGATTCTCCAAGCACCAGATTGGACCCTCCCGTTTGAGCTAATGTGCGATGCTTCTAATTTTCCAGTGGGAGCAGTCTTAGGTCAAAGGGTTGATGGCAAACCTCATGTGCTACATTATGCCAACAAGACCCTTATGGATCCTCAGCAAAACTACATGGTCCCTGGAAAAGAACTTCTTGTTGTAGTATTTGCTTTGCGAAAGTTTCAGTCTTATCTTTTGTGATCCAAGGTTGTGGTGTTCACTGATCATTCTACCCTAAAGCATCTTCTTGCTAAAAAGGACACCAAACCTCACCTAATTCGTTGGATTCTGCTACTCCAGGAATTTGACTTGGAAATTAAAGACAAGAAAGGAGTTGAAAATGTGGTAGCAGATCATTTGTCTAGGATCCCTATTGAGGCATCAAACCCTGCTGGCAGTATTCAAGAGACTTTCCCTGATGAGTCTCTAATGGCTGTGGAAGCTAAAACTCCTTGGTTCACTGACATAGTGAACTTTCTGGTCATGAGCATTACCCACAGTACTTGGGACAAGCAAAAGTGAGATAGGTTTCTTTCTAACGCAAAATTTTATCACTGGGAGGAACCCGAGCTTTTTAGACCAGGTCCTAACCAGCTTTTTCACCGTTGCATCCTTGACGAAGAACAAAGAAATGTTCTGAGTTTCTGCCATGACCTCCATTGTGGAGGACATTTTAGTGGGAAGAAGACTACCCATAAGGTTCTTCAGTCTGGCTTTTGGTGGCCCACATTATTCAAAGATGCACATACATATGTGGGCACGTGTCTACGTTGCCAGATGATGGGAACCATTGGAAAAAGGGATAAGATGCCCTAACAACCTATCCTCCCTATTGAGATCTTTGATATTTGGGGCATTGACTTCATAGGTCCCTTTCCTATGTCCTTCGGATATCAATACATTCTTATGGCTATAGACTTTGCATCAAAATGGATAGAAGCCATACCTATGAGAACCAATGACCATTCCATGGTCTTAGGTTTTGTTAAGGCTAATATTATTTCTCGGTACAGGTGCCCAAGGACAATCATAAGTGATGGAGGACCTCACTTCAAGAATGTACACTTCACAAAATTACTCCAAAATTTGGGAGTCAACCACATGATAGCCACACCTTACCATCCCCAAACGAGTAGACAAGTTGAAGTGTCTAATAGGGAGATTAAGCGAATATTAGAAAAAGTTGTTAGGCCCGAATGGAAGGATTGGTCCAAAAAACTAAATGATGCTATTTGGGCCTACAAAACCGTGTATAAGGCTCCCTTGGGCATGTTTCCTTTCCATCTTGTCTACAAAAAAGTGTGCCACCTTCTCATTGAAATCCAACATAAAGCCTATTGAGCTATTAAAAACGTTAACTTGAATCTGGATAAAGTGGGAAAGGCACGTATGTTAGAAGTAAGTGAGCTTGAGGAGCTTCATAATGAAGCCTATGAAACTTATCAAGCTTACAAGCAACGTACAAAAGTCTTCCATGATAAGCACATCATTAGAAAGACTTTTGAGCCCAACCAGTAGGTCTAGCTTTTCAATTCTAGACTTAAATTATTTCCTGGAAAGCTCAAGTCCTGCTAGGATGGGTCATACGTTGTTATCAATACTTTCCCTCAAAGAGCTGTAGAAATTCAGAACCCTACTTCAGGTGTGAGCTTTAATGTAGATGGCCAGTGACTTAAACCTTATATTACTCTTTCAAATGTCCAAGTTTTGGACGCACTTCGGCTTGAGGAGCCTTAGCTCCTCCCACTCTCCTCCTCAGGTGATATTCTTCTATGTCTACATTTTTCCAATGAAAACATTATCAGTCTTAAGCATGGGGGGGTATAACTTGAGAATGTTTATAGCATTTATAAATATTTGCATACATATATATATATATGAAAAAAAAAACTCTTATTTTCTTGTGCTAAATGGGTTAGTCCCTAGCAAAATATCTTTGTCATTGGAGGTTTTTCTTCTTGAATTATTTCTTAAGTTTAGAATCCAATACATTTACTTCACATGCACGTAAACTGGGTAATGGATCTTTGAAGAAAAGCAATAAGCATTTGTAGTCTATTGAACCCTTGGACAGTTAATAGGGAGTTAGGCATACTATCTTCTAGTAGATTCACCTCTTATTTATGAGAAGAAAGTAGAGGGATTACTGGTGCGCTAAATCTAGTGCAAGGACTTTTAAGTTTTGGACAATTAGATGATGATACTTCAGAGTTAGGCATAGTTTTAGCTCTCTGTCCCTGTGTGCGTACTTTGTGTAAATTCCTGAGAGTCACCAAATAAGGCAGATACACAGAGATTGAGTCTTAATAAAGCTATGACTATGGTGGATGGTTATGATCGTCCCTCATAGAGTTCTCGGCCGAAGGAGGATAATAATGTCAAAGGTTAGAAATACACCTACCCCACCCATTCCTTCCCGGTGCCGAGAATAGGCACTTCCACCAAATAAGCCACACAATATCCTTTTGACCATCATCATCCCTAATAATGCCTCATAAATAAAAGTCTGTGTCGTGTTATGTTGATTTATAAAAAAAAAAAGGAAAAAAGAAAAAAAAATAGAAAGAAGAAAAAGAAGAAATAGTTATATTACAAAAAGAAGAAGAAGAAGAAGAAAAGAGAGAGAAAAGAAAAAGAAAAGAGTACAAGTTTATAATGTTATCTTTGTAACATTGTTTCTAAGGCAACAAAAAACCTATCGCGATCCACCAAATATGACCCATACCTTCCTTTCAGTATTTCTGATCGCCTGAATACTGGGTAAGGACACTAACTTAGTTGTAGAGTTATAAGGACTTTAATTGAAGTGTGAATGCCATGTGAGGCCACCAAACAGTGAGTACACTTACTAAATCTGGCAAGATTTGGGATCTCAGAGGGAAAAGAAAGAAAAGAGTGAGTGCCAAGGAACATCAAGAGAGCACAGTTGTTTAGCCTCTCTCCGAGTTGACTTGTCTAATAGTCTAGAGATCTAGAGTTTGCAGTACTAGAATACATGTAGCACCAGATGAGTGTATGACACTAAATACAAATCCATTCAACTCGGTATCTCCTACCTAAGCCAAAAGCCGAAGTCAAATTACAGATTATCTTCTGCTTTATCCCCTAAGGAAGTAGTTGCCTATCCCGACAGAAATATTTACCAAGGGTGAAGTACAAACTCCCAATGCGAATTGGCTTTTCACGTGAATCTGTTACCTAGGCTATTATCACTTCACATTTGTCTGGATCTCTAAAGTTTTGAAACGAGAAGAGAAGAAATCTTCTATTTCTATTATTTTTCATTTTTGCTATGGACTATTAAATCTTAGGCATGGGGGTATTTGATGAGTACATTTTAATGGACTATTGTTACACCTAAGTAATTCAATTCTAACATAGTATGTTTGTTAATGATCACATTAGGTCATTAAATGATTGCATATGTCATTATTTACGTCTACATTTACTTTATTGTTATTATGTAATATCTTTAAATTTCATGCATGTCCCGCAATAGCGCACTCATTACAGGCTAATAATCAGGAAGAACAGGGAGGAGGATCAAGTGTAGATAAGAATAGGGGGTGAAAAGATATTTTCCCCCCACAAATATCTAACCTATGGCCATCCTCCTTCAACAGAATAAAACAGCACTGGCCATATTTAGTAAGGGATTTTGAAAATACCTTGACTCGCAGGGGAGAGGAGATAAAGAGAGACAAGCGGAGGGGCTTGAGAGAGGGACGATTGTGAAGTACTGTGTGCACTGTGGGGAGAGCGTGCACTGTGTGCACACCTTCCACCACCAGCACCTGCACAGACCCACCAGCACCTTCACCAAGCCCTCGCCAGCCACCCACCATGTGCAAGAGGTAGCCAAGAACCCTTGCAAGCGCCCTTGTGCGCAACCACACCAGCGCCCTTCTGCCCTCACCGCCTGCCCACCCACTAGTGCCTTCACCTACCACCGCGCATCTGCAACCACGCACACTGCCACAGTTGCACCAACTTCCACTACCTACAGGCACTGCACCGGCCCCCACAGCGCTTACAAGCACCAGGCCCCACTGCATGCACTGCTCCAGTGCTCCCACCGCAAGCACGCCCTTGCCAGCGCCTGCACCCTCACCGCTCACTACACTGCCACAGTGCATAAAGGCGTGCACAGCAGACCGCACGACACCTCATCTTCATCATCTTCTTCCTCTCCAGTGCCCTGCAAGTACCCAAAGCCATTCCCACAGCAACCACGCATCTGCGGGCAGTGCAGCGTAGCAACGCGTGCCCACACGCAAGTGTAGTGCAACCACGCGCGCCTGTGCGCCACGCCCACAGTAGCCATGCAGCCACTTGCTGGTGACAGGCCGACGCTCCTCTCCTCCAGCCGGCTACCTCTGGCCACCTCCGGCCACCACGTCACCACCATTGCGTAGCCCTCGTTGAGACATGCCTTCCTACTGCGTAGCTCCTCCCACGAAGCCTCCTCGTGTGCGTAAGGAAGAGAGAGGAGAAATCCTCTATTTTCTCCTCAATTAAAATTTACATTTCATGCCATTGGCATTATATATTATTATTTTATTCAAGCCACATTGCATTGATGCACTTATAGTTTCCTGAAATTACTTCACTTGTGTTATGTGCATCATTTAACTTTGAATTTCAAATCGGATTTGCATGCAAGTTAAATTTACATGATATGCCATTACACATACATCATATACATATTTTTGGGAGCTTAATTCTTGACGTGAAAATTGCATAAATAATAATGAACTTTTAAGGAAATTGCAAGCTCCAGTTAGAATAGTATATTCCTTGCATTGAAGTTGCGAAGTCTGCAAACAACATCATCCTCTACTCGTGAATTTATTGGCCTATTCCTCCGGGTGGATGCAACATTTTTATTGTTGTTAAATTTGATATTTAGTTTTGATTGAGAGATTTTCCACCACATGAAACACGACATATCATTCTATTGCTATTTTAATTAAGCGAGAATCTCTCCATCAATAGGAATATTTGTAGGTTTATTTGGTACATTCCTCTCTGTGGATACGACTTGATCCTCGTGGTTAGAAATCTTTTTTTCTATGTTGAGTGAAAGATTTTCCACCACCTTTTGTGCAACAACGACTGATTATCTTAATATTAATTGTTCAAAGTGAAAATCGCTCCATCAAGTGGCGCCGTTGCTGGGGAGGCAATAGGCCTGGTAAACTCGCACATATTTCTTATTTGTAGTGATTTCTAATTGGAGCTATATAGTGATCGATCTATTTCTTTTTCCTGTGTGAGGTACATCTGTCTGGAGGAAACAAATGCGATGGGCACACACGACAGAGGTGATATTCTTGATGGACCTTGACGTCACCTAAGGGGCAGCAACAAGTGCTTGTGGGCCTTCATCCCACGCACATGAAGGCATACAGAGGAGCCTTTCTTGATTTAGTTATTAGATCTTGGTTTAGATTTAGGTTGATAGACTTAGTATTAATTACTTGTTTTCTCACCCTTATACTCTAGGGCCAATTTTTGGGGGAGTGTCCCCAACTCTTTAGATTCTAGGTTTATTCATAGTTAGTTCTTTTGATTGCTCATCTATTTATTACTAAAAAAGAATTGAACTACCAGCTAGAAGCTACATATCCATAGGACGACCATCTAAGATTGCTTGAGCAGTGTTGGGAGAAATCGTAGCTCGCATTTTTGATAAAAGCATCATAGTATAATTGCGAAATAAGATTCAACAAAGATATTATTTTGAAAATAACGAGACTTTGAGTCCCAGTCGTTCATCTCTGGGAGGCATTTTTTTTGCTTTTGAAATCGATCTTAAAGCTGCTCTAGTTTATTTAAACGACATACTGGTGCGTAATATATAGGCGGTTAAAGAATAGGCACTTAAATCGCGCAAATATGATAATCATTCAACTCAAGGTGATTTCAAACACATAAGAGATATATATATAAAATGAAATTTCATTCATCATGGGAGAGTTGTTGCACAAGGAAATCTTGAGGAAAGCTTATACACAAATGCTTAAAATTAAATCTAACTACCAGAAAACGATTGCATACAAGAATCAACGGGGGATTTTGCATGCATCATTGGGGGAGAAGTAAGACTACACTACTAAGCAGTAAATGAAAGCAATAAAGATTATGAAAAGCATGATTTAAAGCTAGAAGAATAGAGGGCATTCAGGGGTGGTCCTTGATGGCCTTGGAGTGGTCGAGAGAAGGAGGGGCGGCCAATGTAGCTTAGGCTGACCCTTGGAGAGAAGTAGGGTTGATCCAGCATCCCGGCATGGCATCCTCCATGGTGGTGGTAGTGAGCTCGTGGAGGTGGAGTGAGTGGCTAAGTGGAAGTGGCATGAATGGCACCAATGGAGAGCAATTGCCAAGGGAGTGAATGGGTGCAAATGGGCACCCAAGGGGTCTTTTTATAGACCTAAGGGAAGCTCTCTAGAGAATTAGGGAATTCTCTAGAGAGGCCTATGGTGGGAGCTCGTGGTAGAGTGAGAGAGAGAGGGTGGATTGTGGTTTTTAGATCAACCAAATGTGGATCTAAAAATTGAATGGCTCTTGGTTGCTATTTTTGGCAACCAAGGCAACCACACATGGTAGAGAGTTCTAGAGAACTCTAGGCTATATATTTTCGTGTGGATGGTGTGTGTGGGTGTGTGTGGGTCGAAACATAGGTGGCTAGGTTGATTAGGTTGGGTTCTAGTGGGTTTAGGTCAAGGTAGGTCTCAAATTAGGGTTATATACCCTAATTCACTAAGGTAAAGTGCAATTAAACTTAATACAAGTTTAATTGGGTATGTGGAAACTTAACTGAGAGTAAAACAACTCAATTAAGTCAGGTCTAGGTCAATTGGACTCTCACTGAGTCCAATTGGACAGTGTGTGCTAAGATCAGGGCTCAATTGGACTCAATGAGTCCAATTGGATAGGCTGATGGAATTGACTAAGATCCAAGTCAATTAGGTTTAGTGAGGACCTAATTAGGTCCTTAGGGAGGTCTAGAGGTAATGTACTAGGGTTAGGGCACCTTAATTTAGGTTCCTATGGGGTTGGAATTGGGTTTAGGGACCTAGAGATCTAAGATCAAGGCTTAAATCTGAAAAACAGGAATTGGAGAGAAGTATCAGACATCTAATTATGGAATCAGACATCTTATACTAAAAAATCAGAAGTCCAGACTTGTTGTCTGGACGTCCAATCAGAGTCAGGAAGGATTTCGGGTTCTGTTTTAGGTATTCTGCAGAAATTGGACATCTGACAAAGTGTCTGGACGTCCAATAAGACTGCAGAAGTGGGTTTGAAGTGTGCGGGAGTTGGCTGAGGGTCCTGGACGTCTTAAAACTTATCTGGACGTCCAGAGAAGGGTTGGAACTAGGGTTTTAGGGCTTCCTAGGTTGTTGTGACCTAATCTAAGGGTGGCTAAGGCTTGGGGAAGTCTCTAGGCTATCTTAGGGCTAGGATGGACCTAAGCTCTTCACATTTTACTGCTTTATTCCTACTTAATAGAATAGCAAACTTTTAACCCCCTTACATTATTATTCCTACATCTAAACTAGGTCTTCTGCTCTAGCTCTGCTACAACTCTTGTTATTCCTGATCCAGCTTCAGATCCAGCTCCTGATCAGCTTATTCCCTGCAATCGACATAATGCACTTAATCAGCACATTATAACATTATTTTATGCATAGCTAAAGGCAAGCAGTAAAGATGCAGATAATGCGTATGCATGCATGAATAACCCTAACTTATGCTAAATCCTAGCCTAATTTAGGTCAATTAAGACCTATGATTGCTGTGCAATCATACCCCCATGCCTAAATCTTGCTAGTCCCTAGCAAATGCAAGACTAAATTATTTACAGCAAGGGTCCCTAAGGGACTGGTTATTTTATCAAGTGTTTGCATAGAGATTTTTCTTCCTTTTGTTTTCATCCTATGCCCTAGAAATCCATACAATCGTGAAGGTGCAGCTATGTAGCTTTTGCAACGGATTCGAGTGAAGAGTAATACACCTCTAAAGCCTGTACTTGACCCTTAATAAAAATTCTAGCGGGATAAGCGGATTTCCTCCCTCAGGGTATTCAAGATATTTTATGCATTCCACCCTGGCTTTAGGCTTAGGTAGAGAATCCTTGTGGGAAAGGATTGTATATTTGGTGGCTCATTCTCACTTGGTGCTACATAGAGACTAGTACTACAGAATCCAGATTTCCGAATTACTAAGTAACTCAACTCATAGAAAGACGAGAAAAATTATGCTCCCTTTTGATTCCTTTGTATTCATTCTCTCTTGCTCTTTTTCTTTCTTTTTCTTAGAGCTCACAACCTCACCAGATTCACACATATGTTCTGTATTTTGTGGTCTCACTAGGCATTAACATTTTAATTGAGTTCTCATAACCCTAATACTAAATCGAAATTCCTCAGCCATTATTCAGGCGGTTAGAAACACAAGAAAAATAGGTTAAGGCCTAATTTGGTGGAGCTCAATTTTGTTTGGTGGTATTGCCTCAATGCAAATGAAATAAATACTAAATATTCACAAACTCTTTTTCTTCTTCTTCTAAATTTTTTTTTTCTTCTTTATTTTTCAATTTTTCTTCCTTTTCATCAATTTTTTTTTTCAGCATAGCACAACTGGCATACATCCATGAACTTTATTAAGGAGGCATTATTAGGGATTGGTGATACTCAAGAGACATTGGGTGGCTTATTAGGTGGAAGTGCCTACTCACGGCATCGGGAGAGACGGATAGGACTGTGTATTTCTGACCTTGACATCAATACCCTCCTTCAGCCGAGGATTCCGTAAAGAATGGTCATAACCATCCACCTTAGCCTTAGTTTTATGAAAACTCACTCTCTGCATATTTGCCTTATTCGGTGGCTCTCAAAATTTTGCACCAAAAATGTATACGTAGGAATCAAGAGCGAAAACTATGTCTAAACTCAGAGTATCATTACCTAATTATCTAGGATTCCAGATTCCTTACACTAATCTTAGAGCACCAATACACTCTACTCTCATCTCACACTATTTGGTGGATTTTTGGAAGAAAATTAGCCTGACTCCCAAAACATTGTTCAAGGGTTTAGGAAAAGAAGCACTGCTTCTTCTTGACAAACTGAAGACGTTTATCAGCCTTCACCATGAATCCATTGCAAATTCTATGTGTGTGTGAAAAGTTGTACTGGATTCAAGATTACAGGAATCAACTAAAGGATAAAATCCCTAATGCATTCTCTTAATAAAATAATCTTATTCATGAATGCAATATCTATATATGCTATAAACATGTAACCTCATATAATTTGTACTTCGTGAAATTCCCTTATCGGGTTACAATCAGCTTGACCCTCAATTTAGAACAAAAGGTGAGCGGTTGAGTCGGAAGTGGCCATTGGGAATGATTTCTAGCTCCAATGCAAGCATTGGAGGTGGGGTCGGTTGTTCTTTTTATTTAAGGTCCTAAAGTACATTTTGCATGCAGCTCCGAGGTTTTCCTAAGTGTTGGCACAAAACAAAAAAAAAATTCAGTTTTTGTTGTATCTACCCCCCCATGCCTAAGTTCTTGCATGTCCTGATGCATGAATATAAAAGAAAATAAATTCGACAGAGGATGAGTGGGTAGAAGTCACCTGGAATTGCTCCTGAAATTCTATTTAGCACCGGCCAACCTGTTAATATGCAATATAAAAGGGAAATATGCTAAAACAAAACTATGCTATGTATAAAAATGATGGTGGAATGTGGGGTGAATGGTATCTATATGTGCTGAGTTTAACACCTCCAGCTAGGTGAAAGCTCAATGAGATGTATCAATTCTTGCATAGGAGCCGGTCAAAATTAAGAGAAAGATGTGCTCGTATGCTCCTAGAATCAGTGATCCAGAGATGCAAACCAGCTGATTGTGCACCCCTACTCCAAAAAGTCTAGCTATAAGAAAGTGTGGAGTGGTGGTGGAAAATAGAGGATAATCTGAGGGGGGATCATGATGTTGATTCAGCTGATTTATCATGTCCCTCAATTCAGCAAGAAGTTGCTGAGGGAGTAGATCAACATGTATCTCAGAACCAGAATCTGAGTCATAGGGATCCTCATAATGATAATTGACATCAAAGATCATGCCCTCTCCAGGCTCTGGGTCATATGGGGGTATCCGTGAAAGTAGAAGATCTATGGGGAGGTCACTGAAATCCTTGTCAGAAATTACTTTGTCCTCATCAGTACTCATCTCTGATTCATCAGAGGCTGTCTCTCTAGGCTCGAGGTCGAGCCATTGACTAGGATGGTAGGTGCGTCCCCAGCTCATTCTGCTCGAAGCTTCACCCTCATATGCATTGGGCTCCTCAGTAATTCCTACCTCAGGTAGCATATTTATTTCTTTGTTCGAGTTATCCATAGCTACTTCTGGTTTTCGGATGTAAGGATCATGGATAGAAAGTGTCATCTTAGAATCTCTAATATCTGAATTAGGGATGTAGGTGAAAGAAGAGTGCAAATTAGAAGATGTTGGCTCTAGCACAGGTTCACCTACAATGGGAAGTGGTCTAGATTGATCAGTAGTGTTGCATGTAATGTTTGCCTCAAGATCCATATCCTCAATTGGATCTACTTCCCTTGTCTCGATCGGGTTATCTAACCCAAAAGGTATCTCCCATGATTCAGGATAATCTGATTGCGGCTTAGTCCTGGAGATATCAGTCCTTTCCTCCTCAATTTCAGATGAACCCATTCGGCATACTTCCTGCTCCTGTCTCATATACATGCTAGATTCTTTTTCCCTTGAGTGATCTTCAGGCATCTGCTCCCGAGAATCTTCTGTGTGTTCTTTCGACGTAGTTGTTTCAGATTCTTCGAGGTCTTCAATGCTATTTTCCACTTGATATCTCAAAAGCAATAGTTCTTGAGTTTCCCGATTTTGTCCAATTCGCCTTGTTATCTCTGCTATTTCCTGAAGGAGCTCCATCACGGCGTGTTGATGCGGAATCCGACTTTGTCTCTGGTTCAGCTCAATGATAGCTTGGATTTCGCGTAGATAGGATGCGGCCTTTTCCTTAGCGCTCGCTATAGCTCTCTGTATTCTATAATGTGGCTGCATATGCACCGGTAGTTCTTCAGGGGTTTTAGGGGGTGAATCAGGTCTACCCATGTTCCATGGGTGAGAAGCAGGAGTATGAAATCCATATCCTGGGTTATAAGATGCGATCCTTTGAGGGACCAACTGGTATGGGTCATAATATCCAGGGTTAGGATATGGGTTAACCATTTCTGTAACCCAAGGAGAAGGAGCAGGCGAAGCGAAACGTCATCTTCGCCGCCTTAGGTTCTGATCCCAAGGTTGAGCTGATTCAGTGACCCGAGCTCTCAGATAAGCTCGTGGATCCAGCTCTTCTGGAACCTGATTAGGTCCAGATCCAATGTTAGCCATTGCGGCTTAGCAGATAGAAGAAATGGGGCGAGAAGATGGTCCGGGCGAGGTGACTCGCCTCCTTGCGAGTGGCTCCCAAGGTCCAACCAAGTGAGGTCGAAGTGACCTCCTTCCGTGCATACACCGCCCAACCCCTGGGTTGGTGTAGCCACACAGAACAAGGCTAAGGCCCTGTCAATCAAATGGTCCGTATAAATCAGGTGACCAGATTTTTCGTTAGGGATTTGAATTCTTGAAGATAAGTTCGTCGTACAACCGACTGAACGTGAATCCCGCCTCTCAAGCTAACCGAGCCAGTCTGGTTACGAGGGGACTAAGGGGAAGGTTCTTCCTTTGGCTTATGCCTCCGGTTCCGTTGACCCCCGAGCCACGGTCGTTTGACACTACCCCGCAGACTTAGTCACCAGGTTTGGCAAGAGAGATTAAACTCATCCAGTAGTACGATAATCAACTCGGGTTGATTTCGTGTTTTAAAATTAGTTTTTAACCCGTTTTCTTCAGTGAGGTTTGTGGTGAGTGGCCCACAAGGTGACCAAGCTCACCAGCTAACTAGACTTGATTAAGTCTAGGTTAGCCAAAAGTGTGGTCTCTATTTGTGACCCTAAAGGTTCAACCTAAGTTTCATGTACTTCTAGGATTTTTTTTTCTCTATTTCAATAGACCACAAAAATAATGTTGATTCTCTAATAATAATTGGAATCCAATTAATTTAAAATTTTGTGAGTAGATTCCTTTTTCAATTAGTTTTTTATAGAATATTTTTTTAGAATTTTTACTATTTCAACCAAATTTTTAGGGAATTTTAAATATCAGGGGGTCAGATTTGGAACGTTGACCCCTGGACGGTTTTTCACTTTGAAACAGTATCAAATGATCTTCACAAATTCGGGAAAAATATGGAAAATAAAGACAATTAGATCATATTTCAAATCCCACCATTTTTAGTCAAAATAGATTCGCGGATTGCTCGGAATCGCTTTTGGAACTTTGAAAATTTTTGAATCTTGGTCTATCTGACCCCTATGCACTTCGTGAATTTTTAAAAATTTTATACTTGGAGTTTTCTCAAAGTAACGGTGGTATTTGAAAGATGGCTTGAAAATGAAGGTTTTTGCCGAATTTCAGAATTTTTCGCTAACAAATTTTTTGGCAATCTAATTTTTAGATGAGATTTGAAATCTGGCCGAGAATCAGAAGGTGGTGGAAAAGCTTTTAAAGAGGTTTGAATTTAAAATTCAAGCCTTCCACTAAAAATGCTTTTTTTTTCTTTTTAATCTTTGCAATTTTTTTTTTCAAAAAGAATTTTTCAAAAGATTCAACGAAAATCTCTTTTTTTTCTTTTTTTTTGTTTTCTAACCTAGATTCAAAAGGAAATCCAATCTAGATTTTTTTTCAAAATTTTTTGATTTTTTTGATTTTTTTATTTTCCACGAAAATAATAAAAATCTCTTTTTTAAAAAAAAAAATGAAATTGCAGGAAGTAGATCTAGTCCTAGGGTTCAGAAAATAAACCTAATCTATGATAGATGATGTGCACCTGATTTTTCTTTGCTGCGCTCGATGTGTGCGCGGATCTCGTTTTCGTTCCGTGTTGTCCTGCACATCAAAAACAAAGTAAAGGCAGATTTGTCAGTGATAGATTAAAAGATCGAAATCAAGAAAAATGACGTTGCCTCCCCGGCAATGGTGCCATTTTGTTGGGAGAAATCGTAGCTCGCATTTTTGATGAAAGCGTCGTAGTATAGTTGCGAAATACAATCCAACAAAGATATTATTTTAAAAATAACGAGCCTTTAAGTCCCGGTCGTTCGTCTCTGGGAGGCATTGTTTTTGCTTTTGAAATCGATCTTAAAGCTGCTCTACTTTATTTAAACGACATGCTGGTGCGTAATATATAGGCGGTTAAAGAATAGGCACTTAAATCACGCAAATATGATAATCATTCAACTCAAGGTGATTTCAAACACATAAGAGATATATATATATATAAAATGAAATTTCATTCATCATGGGAGAGTTGTTGCACAAGGAAATCTAGAGGAAAGCTTATACACGAATGCTTAAAATTAAATCTAACTACCAGAAAACGATTGCATACAAGAATCAACGAGGGATTTCAGATGCATCATTGGGGGAGAAGTAAGACTACACTACTAAGCAGTAAATGAAAGCAATAAAGATTATGAAGAGCATGATTTAAGACTAGAAGAATACAGGGCATTCAGGGGTGGTCCCCGATGGCCTTGGAGTGGTCGAGAGAAGAAGGAGGGGTGGCCAATGTAGCTTAGGCCGACCCTTGGAGAGAAGTAGGGTTGATCCAGCATCCCGGCATGGCATCCTCCATGGTGGTGGTAGTGAGTACGTGGAGGTGGAGTGAGTGGCTAAGTGGAGGTGGCATGAATGGCACCAATGGAGAGCAATTGCCAAGGGAGTGAATGGGCGCAAATGGGCACCCAATGGGTCTTTTTATAGACCTAAGGGAAGCTCTCTAGAGAATTATGGAATTCTCTAGAGAGGCCTATGGTGGGAGCTCGTGGGAGAGTTAGAGAGAGAGGGTGGATGGTGGTTTTTAGATCCACCAAATGTGGATCTAAAAATTGAATGGCTCTTGGTTGCTATTTTTGGCAACCAAGGCAACCACACATGGTAGAGAGTTCTAGAGAACTCTAGGCTAGATATTTTCCTATGGATGGTGTGTGTGGGTGTGTGTGGGTCGAAACATAGGTGGCTAGGTTGATTAGGTTGGGTTCTAGTGCGTTTAGGTCAAGGTAGGTCTCAAATTAGGGTTATAAACCCTAATTCACAAAGGTAAAGTGCAATTAAACTTAATACAAGTTTAATTGGGTGTGTGGAAACTTAGTTGAGAGTAAAACAACTCAATTAAGTTAGGTCTAGGTCAATTGGATTCTCACTGAGTCCAATTGGACAGTGTGTGTTGAGATCAGGGCTCAATTGGACTCAATGAGTCCAATTGAATAGGCTGATAGAATTGACTAAGATCCAAGTCAATTAGGTTTAGTGAGGACCTAATTAGGTTCTTAGGGAGGTCTAGAGGTGATGTACTAGGGTTAGGGCACCTTAATTTAGGTTCCTATGGGGTTGGAATTGGGTTTAGGGACCTAGAGATCCAAGATCAACGCTTAAATCTCAAAACAGGAATTGGAGAGCAGTATCAGACATCTAATGATAGAATCAGACATCTTATACTAAAAAATCAGAAGTCCAGACTTGTTGTCTGGAAGTCCGATCAGAGTCAGGAAGGATTTCGTGTTCCGTTTTCGGTATTCTGCAGAAATTAGACGTCTGACAATGTGTCTGGATGTCCAATAACACTGTAGAAGTGGGTTTGAAGTGTGCGGGAGTTGGATGAGGGTCCTGGACATCATAAAACTTATCTGGACGTCCAGAGAAGGGTTGGAACTAGGGTTTTAGGGCTTCCTAGGGTGTTGTGGCCTAATCTAAGGGTGACTAAGGCTTGGGGAAGTCTCTAGGCTATCCTAGGGCTAGGATGGACCTAAGCTCTTCACATTTTACTTCTTTACTCCTACTTAATAGAATAGCAAACTTTTAACCCCTTTACATTATTATTCCTACATCTAAACTAGGCCTTCTGCTCCAGCTCTGCTACAACTCCTGTTATTCCTGATCCAGCTTCAAATCCAGCTCCTGCTCAGCTTATTCCCTGCAATCGACATAATGCACTCAATCAGCACATTATAACATTATTTTATGCATAGCTAAAGGAAAGCAGTAAAGATGCAGATAATGCGTATGCATGCATGAATAACCCTAACTTATGCTAAGTCCTAGCCTAATTTAGGTCAATTAAGACCTATGATTGCTGCGCAATCAAGCAGCATCTAGATTTTCTTACTACATTGTGTGCATTTTTGCAAGGAAGAGTGTTAGAGCAAGGTACGGATTTCTTATCTTACTGCATCAGTTATCTGCACATGCATTGCATCTAAACATAATTAAAGAAGACCACTTAAACTGATTTGAAACGATTAATCAAGTGGTCATATTGCTTCTTGAAAATAAAATAACATATATATGAAGTGTTTGAATAACTTGAGTACGATTTTCAAAAGAAAAATATCTTTTCGCGATGAATGCACACTTCCTGTAGTAAGCACGCACTCTAGGCACTAAACTAGGGCTTGGACCCTTAAGGCTATAGGCATCGATCTCTTTATCGGTGCAAACCCACCTATCTCACTATGAAATAGTGGTATTAACATTTGCCCAAGTGATTTGATATTCTAAGGAGGGGGACACCCCTTAATGGAATTCAAGGGTAGTTAAGAGGCACTGCTAACACACCACCTCAAAGGAAAGGGTTTGCCCTACTTGCATCCCTTGGTTCCATCCTCGGAATACCTTTTTACTTGAGAATCTGAGAATATCATTGCAGCAAAGTGTACGCCTTTAGGGCACTCGAAGGTCAATTTAGGATGTGTAATTACTTGACAGCTTGATTGATCACCCAAAAAGCACTAAAAGTAACCTCAACCTTCTTAATAGTCATTGACCAAAAATTTCAAGTGCCTCATTTCTCTTATACCACTTATGTGGGAACGGAGAAAAACTACCTTGACTATATTTGGCCAAGATGACTTCAAGAACTTTAAATCAACAAAAGTCCTCTTGCCTTGTGTTTGCTTGGTGTATGCTTGGTAGGAGTTCTCTTAGAAATAGTCTTCTCTTCAACCTTGAGCCTGAGAGAATTATAAGGAAAGCTAACCAAGAAAGAAGAAAAATGGCTGAAGAAAGACTTGAAGAGGAGATTAGGGTTGGTGAAAATCAGAGAACCTTGAGTGACTATTTCCTCCCTACAACCCACCAAGCCTTAACTATCCGAAGACATGGAGTGGATAATCCATATGAAATCAAGAGCAGCACCATATCTTTGCTCCCATCCTTTTATGGTACGACTAGGGAGGATTCGTGTAGGCATCTTGAGGAATTCAACGACGTCTGTTCCACGGTGAAGCTCCAGGGCTTTACTGATGAAGCCCTGATGAGGACACTATTTCCATTCTCCGTAAAAGATATGGCCAAGCACTGGTATCATACCCTCGATGCAAGGGTAAATGATTGAGCCACCCTTAAGGGAGAATTCTTGAAAAAGTATTTTCCTATGAGTAAAACCAACCATTACAGAAGAGAGATTATGGGTTTTACTCAACAGGAAGGGGAGCAATTTCACGACACTTGGGAGCGCTTTAATGACCTTCTTAGGTTATGCCCCCACTATCAGGTGGCAAGATGGTAGTTGGTCGAAAGGTTCCATAATGAATTATCTGAAAGGCACAGGCAAACCATCGATGCAGCCTGTGCAGGAACCTTCGTGACCAAAACTGAGGATGAAGCCTAGGCATTATTTGAAACATTAAGTAACAACTCCATACATATGTCCTCTACCTGTCAAGAAAGAAAACCATCAATTTTGTAGAGGAAGTAGAGGCCCATGAAGCCGGGGCAACTCAGGATTCAGCTTATTAGATTCAATTGTTGAACAAAAACTTTGATAAGCCTTTAGCAAACCCCAGCATGAACCCACAAGCAGCCTCTATCTTTCAGGCTTCAAGTGAATGCTCCATTTGCTAAAGCACAATGCACACCAGTGTGGAGTGCCACTAGGAAAATCAATTCCCTGAGTTGATTCAAGCCGACCTGAACGCGGCCCAAGGTTTTCGCCCACCCCCTCATAATAACCCGTATTCTAATACCTATAACCTAGGGTGGTGGAACCATCCAAACTTCTCATGGAAACAAGGTGAAGCTTCTAACTCTATGAATACAAGACCCCTACCTCCCCAACCCATATACCAACCATCCTATGAAAACCCTCCTCAGAATAAGCCCTCTGAGATGGATGAACTTAAAGCCATGATGAAAGTGATGCAAAAGCATCAAAATATGGTCATCCAATCTCAAAATAAGATGATTACTGATATGTTATCCTAAGTTGGTCATCTTACTAACGTAGTTAGGCAGCATGATCCAAGGAAGTTGCCTAACTCTTTTAAGGAGAACCCAAAGGGCAAGGGGGTCATATTCAGGGAGCATGCCCAAGTTGTGACCATGCTGAGGAGTGGAAAGAAAATCGACAAGCCTGATAGCACTCCTACGATCACGTCTCAGGATTCCCCGCCTACACTATACCTAACTTTCATCTCCACTGAGGAAGAGCCACACTACTCTCCCTCGCTTGAAATTACCCACCGTGAGGATGTCGTCAGTCTGCCACCCCTCTCCCACCATGATGACCCCTCTACCCAGAAGCCGAGGGTGCCCTATCCAAAGCGCCTAGCTGCTCTTGGGTAATCTTCTATTGGCTCGCCTGGAGCCAACGATAGGATGGAGGAGATTATGGACACTTTTAGGCAAGTCCAGATCAACTTGCCTCTGTTGGAAGCTATCAAACTGATCCCATCCTATGCCAAGTTTCTAAAGGGCTTGTGCACCTAGAAGCGCCAATCTAGGAGAAAGGTCTAAGCCAAGATCATCCTGCCTGACCATGTTAGCTCGATTCTACAACATGAACACCAACCAAAATGAAAGATCCAAGGGCCCCATATAAATCAGTGGTTATAAGTAACCTACACATTGACGAGGCTCTGCTCGATCTGGGTGCGGGGGTGAACAATGTATCGAGCTTTGTTTACGAACTTTTGGTAGGAGATGAGTTAAAGCCTAGTTCAGTCATCCTCCAGGTCATAAACAAATCAGTTAAGACACCACGGGGTTTACTAAAAGATGTCTTGGTAAGAGTGAAGGACTTCTTCCTTGTTGACTTTCTTGTGCTAGATACTGACCCATCGAATAAGCCCACAAAGTCGTCCATTATTCTGAAACATCCCTTCTTGGCCATAACTAACGCCTCTATCAATTGTAGATCAGGGGCACTTAAAATGGGCTTTGGGGACAAGAAGATCTGGTTGAATGTTTTTGGTACTTACAAGCAATACGAACATGAAGACTGTTCTCAGATTAAGGTTGTTGATGAAATAATTAAGGAGACTACTCCAGCACTCCTATGTAGAGATCCCCTTCAAAAGGTCATATCTAAGGGCCATCCTCCGATTGTTAAAGAAACTGAAGGGGAAATACTAGAATTAGGAGAGTAGCTGAGGATACACATAGAGTCTCTGTTCCCACCCTGACCGTGAAGGTAGATCCACTACCTGTGGTAGGGACATCTCAACTTAAACCCTCAATCCAAAAGGCTCCTAAGTTGAAGCTGAAACCCCTCTCAAGCAAATTAAAGTATGCTTTCCTTGTCTCTAATGACATGATACCCGTTATTATCTTGTTTGCATTATCTAAATCATAGGAGGGAGCTCTGCTTGAGTGTTAACAAAGGCACAAGGAAGTAATTGCCTGGTCAATTGCTGATATTAAGGGTGTTGATCCCTCCCTTTGCATGCATCATATATACATGGACGAGTCTATGAAACCCTTCCGAGACATGCAGAGAAGGCTCAACCCCAATATGCGGGAGGTTGTTAAAAAGGAGATTCTGAAATGGTTGGATGAAGGAATTATCTATCCCATTTAAGATAGTAAATGGGTTAATCTTATTGATGTGGTGCCCAAAAAGCTAGGAATCACTGTGGAAAAGAACAACCAAGGAGAGTTGGTAACCACTAGACCCTCAACTAGTTGGAGGGTCTGCATTGATTACCGTCATTTAAACACGACTACCCAAAAAGACCATTTTCTCTTACCATTTATCAATTAGATTTTGGAACGACTGGAGGGGAACAAGTACTTCTATTTTCATGACAGGTACTCTAGGTATAATTAGATAGTCGTCTTTCTTGACGATCAGGAGCGTACCACCTTCAGAAGTTCGTATGGCACATTTGCGTTCCACCAAATGCCATTCGGGTTATGTAATGCTCCTGCCACTTCCCAATGATGTATGATGGCTATCTTTTCCGATATGATCAATGAGTTTGTTAATATTTTCATGGATGACTGATCCGTTCCTCCCCAACACAGTTAATTAAGTTAATTGAGCTTAATTATGTGTAGAAGAAAGTAACTTAGGTTAACTCAAATTTGTGTCGGTTGAGTAGTGTAGGGTCAAGTTAACCTAACATTTCAGATTTTATTTCTTTTAACTAGTTGAGTCCAGGTCGTTCACTGGGAGGTATATAGCTTATTCAGAATTCACAAAAGTCTAAGCTACTCATAGGAGGTACAATTAAGTTAATTTTAACGACATGAATCTTGCTTAATGATTTTGAATTTAAGAAACTATGCAAAATTTCATAAGAAAGGATATTTACAGAAATGGTCTTCTTTAATAACAAGTAAACATGTTAATTTTCTATTTATTTCAAAGAAATTAAGGCAATAGAGTTTTTCTAATTACAATGTGCCTTATTACAACATTTAAAAGCAAAAAGAAATTTAAAATAATGCAAGAAAGTAAAGCATTTATTCTCTTTATCTTTAGCCTCTCTCTCTCTTTCTTCTTCTTTCTTTCTTTTTCTCTCTTTCTTCTCTCTTTCTCTTTTTACTTATCTTTTATTCTTTCCTTTTCTATTTATTCTTTCTCTTATTTTTCCTCTTATATATATTGAGCTCTTTTCTTCCTCTTTTCTTTCTTGTCTTTTCTGCCTTAGCCTTTCTCTTAAGCCCTTAGCACTTCTTCTTTCAGAGCCTCAGCATTTTCCTTCATTCCTTTCCTTAGCCTTTTGAACCTTGGCATTTCCTTAGCCTTCTGAACTGGACTGGGTTTTCTCTCTTCAACCAAAAATTAGTTTATTTATTAGCAGCTTAGACCTTTCAGGGATAAGCAGCACCCTTTCCATGGTGGCACTAGACCCTACTAGGTCCAACCCTGATTCAATTATAGTTCAGTTTATTTCTAGTTCAGAGTTTCGAGCCAAACCAGCTTATGCCTCCCAAGCCTCGCACATGCCATCCCAGGGCCACACATCAGCACGCCATAGATGCACACACACACAAGCACACACGTGCCCACACACACTATGCTCAAAATCATGCTCAATCGGTAACCATGCGCCGAGCACTGATGACTGAAGTAGCCACTTAACAAAATAGTTTTATACCTAGGCAACCGTTTAGAGATACTCATTGTGGGACTAACCTAACCCCTCCTAGAGCAAACTTCAAATGATGATTTCTCCTAGCTCAGAGCTCCATTCCAAGCAAATAAAAGCTTGCTGGAAAGTTCTTAAGTTACTCTACAAGATTGTAGTGTCAATTTAATCTGAAGGGAAAGTTATGCTCTTCAATTTGAAGGGTGAAGATATTGGTTTTCTATGGTTAAAAATGGTCTGGAAGTGGAATTCTCAACTCTAAGTTCAGAGATTGACCTTTCACCTCCAATTGAAGTGCTAAATGGTTTCTAAGGTTATTTCCGCAGCTACTAGTTTATGCTTTGAGGTCTCTGGAGATTCAGGAAGTGTTCAGAAGCATAAAATTTCTCTAGAAGCTTCAGAACTTGAAATCAGATTTTGAAAGGATCTAATAGACAACTAAAGACATGTTTAATCATTTAAAGCAAGTTCTAAAGGTTGTTATAACTTCATCTGGGCAGAATTTACAATCAAAACTCATCAAAAATCTACTACCAACTGTTTGGCTTCAAGAACAAACAAAATTGGTAGTAATTGAAATCCAATCGAATTATACATCAGAGCTCACTCAAATCACTTTAAAATCATTCACAGATATCTGAGAATCCATTTAGACTTATCAACACATCAGATTGAATCCAGAATTGAAGAATCAAACTCAGAGTTGACTGGGAAGCCTCAAATTTGGACTTTCTATTTTAAACCTTCTCTCAAGAAATTAACACCTTGAACAACATCTTCTCCATCCCAGGAATATGAGCAGACCCTTAAATAGGTGTTTGAACTGAAGATTCTAAGGTTTCAAGCTCGTCGCCTAAGCTTCTGAAGTGGTTTCTTCGTCAGAACAACCCAGAGGTTGTTACACTAATTTAAGCAAAGGAATGAGTTCAATGCACTACACTGAAGCTTTTCACTACAGGAAATTAAGGTTTTGGTCATGGTTAAAAATCGTGACCAAATGACTCATAATCGTCACCAATTAGCGATAGCATAAGTTGCATTGCGGAAGGGTCTTTAGTGACGGTTCCACCCAAAGTTGTCACCAAAGGCTTTGGTAATATTTTCACCCAAAACCATCACCAAAGCTGCACGATTTTGGTGATGGTTCAACTAAAACCGTCACCAAATCTATAAGCTTCGGTGATGGTATCACCTAAAACCGTCATCGAAGCCCGTCATTAGCTATGTTCTATAACTTTTGTCACGGGGCTTTGGTGACGGTTTTAAGTGGAACCGTCACCAAAGCCCTAAGCTTCAATGTCAGTTCTACACAAAACCGTCACTGAAGCGCACTGTTAGGTAGGCTCAGCAGCTTTGTTCACGAGACTTTGGTGATGGTTTTGGTGGAACCATCACCAAAGCATAGGGCTTTGGTGACGGTTCCAACTTGCCATCGTCACCAAAGCCCACCGTTAGCTACGTTCTGCAGCTTTAGTCATGGTTATAAACTGTGACCAAAGACTTTTAGTCACAATGTAAAACCATGACCGAAGAGAGAGCTTTGGTCACAGTTAATAACCATGACCGGAGGTTGGCATGGAAGAAAGAAGTTTCCTTTGGTCACAGTTCCTTAACCATCACCAAAGGGTCATCGTGACCAAAGGAATTACCTTTGGTGACAGCTAACCAACCATCAAGAAAGATTCTCTTTGGTAAGGCTAGTAATTTTAGCTTTCTTACTAAAAATGGGCTGGTTATTGTGCACCAAGGAGGGTCTTTAACAAAATCAGATAAAAAGAAAGTATTTCCCAGTTGGTAATTTTTGGGAATATAAAAAGTATGCTTCTTAGCAATGTGTTATGGTTAGTTGGAGATGGGGAGAATATAAATATTTGGAGTGATCCTTGGTTGAATTTTGAAGAGTAAAAGTCGATTAGATAGAGATACTCCAGGAATTAAAGATGGTAGATTTGATAAATGAACAAAATTAGAACAAGAATGAAGAAGAGATTTCCAGTAGCTTTGGAACTACGACTGTAGAAAAAATTTTAAGTACTCCAATAGACATGGGAGAATACTTACTAATATGGAAACCACATCCTAATGGGAAGTTCTCAGTTAAGTCTACATATATGACCTTGCTAAATGAAGAGGGAATCCACTCTAGTCTTACAAAGAAACAAATAGCTATTGTAAAAAGATTTGGAATATGAAGGATATAGCTCTGAAAACAAAGTTATTCATCTTGGTGAGTAGTGACTGATGCTCTTGCCTTTAAAGGGAACATTATTGAAAAAGTTTCAAATTGAAGACTCATTGTGCCCCTTTTCTCGAATTGATAAAGAGGATTGGGTGCATATGATTAAAAATCGCCCCTTTGCAAAGGTAATTTGGTTTTATTAGGGTATAATAGCATGTCCTGAGCAAGATATCTAGATGGATGGGATGGAAAAATTGACCGAGCTATTCTAACTGGCAAGGCTCAAAAAAGAACTGATTGTATATTTGTTGCACCCCTTATGGATACATAGATGAAAAGTTGTGAGAGAAGGGGAGACTATTTCATTAATTGCAGTATAATTCTTAGTGTGCGGGGTATTTTATCATGTCCCTAAATCAATGCAAGATGCCATGTAAACAATCAACATAATGCAAAGGGCATTTCAAATGAAATGTTTTTTTTTCCTGAACAGGGCACTTCAAATAAAATTCAAAAATCCAAAAATACATCAAGGAAATATATCCTTTTCTATTTTGAACTAAAAATCAACATCGAATTAAGAATAAAATTTCATACTTACCATTGCAGCATCAAATACATAAAGTTTCTCCCCTGAAGGAATGTGAATTGTCTTTAGTCCTACTTTATCCTTTAGCAGCTTATTAACAAGGCAGATATTGGCAAATGTAAGTTGACTTGGGATCCCATGAGTATAGCTTCGACTCTGTAACTTGTACCTGATTCCACGTTCGGTTGCCCTTTATGATGGCCTCATAGGTGCTTCTGAACATATCTGGCAGAACACTAGACTGAACTACCTGCAATTAGGGATATCATGCCAAGAATGATCCTTTCAAAAATCCTCATGCCAAAAACGAGCTCCATCCAAAAAAATAGAACTTAAGATTTGGGTGAATTACTATTGGAGCTTCCACTTCCAGCTGCATCTACTACTGCTATTGCTGCATCTGCTACTGCTGCTGCTGCATCTACATCTGCTAGTGCTATTACTACATTTGCTGCTGCTACTGCTACATCTGGAAAGGCAACTCTTTATGGAATAAGGATGGAAAAGAAGAAAATATATATAATACTTATTAAGCTCCAAAATCTATCTATCTACCTAAGAAATAGACTACTGAAAAGGAGGAGCATCTCTGCTACATCTCTACTGCTGCATTGTTGAGTTGAACGCTATGAAGGAAGAGCTGAAGGCTGCAAATGAGAACTTGGTTGATCTGGAAAAGAAGCAGGTCCAGCAGTAGCAACAGCAAACTTTGCAAGGGTCTTGCATCATCATGTAATATGTTTGATTAACCAGGAAAGTTAATTTACAGCCTTGTGTTTAGCACATCTACTTCTAAAACCTTTATTTGCCAACCTAGCAAATCTACTTGAAAACATCTTGTTGCAGTCCCTATTATACAAACTGAACCACTTTTGACAATGGCCCCAGGATGAAGACATTGAGCAAGGTCAGGACCTACCAAAGGCTCTCTCCCCCATCAGTAATAGTATATCACTCCTTCCTAGGGAGCAAGAGCACCACCTAGTGACCCCATCCTACCCTTCCTCTATACCAAAAACCACCTTTCTCCTCCCTCACCACTTGCATTCTCCCTAAATCCCTCCAAATGTACACTATCCTAAGTTGAGCAAACAATATGCATCTTTTACTCCATGTGGAAAAGGAGGAGACATTGTCATATTCTTAAATCATGGGGGATCGTCGATGTAAGTTGAGTTGGGATTCCATGAGTATGACTTTGACTCTAGAACTTGTAGTGTGACTCAAGAAAGGGAGAAAGAGGTAGGCAAGGCTTACTTAAGGCGATGGCACGATCCCCTAGGTGAAAAGCCTCACCTTTGAGGCAATGGGTCTGTTGCTTACCTCACACAATTGCTTGGTTGCCTCGGGTGACAACCTCAATAGCACTGACAGGTCAATCAGACTTCAAGAACCAGAAAATGATAGTGATGAATCCATGCACAAACTACTCAATCATCTCATTAAAATTTAGCTTGCTATTTTCTTAAAGGAGTAAACATATCTAAGGTTGACAACCTGTTATAGATAGGCAGGTATTGCACATAGAACTATGTTTTGGAAACACAAATTTTATCAAGAGCTAGAAAAGCATCTACTAGTCAGCTGGAAAGCCACGCCCTTTTCCTTGAATTATCTCAGGAGGTAAAAAATCTGTTACCTCGCATAGAGTAAAAGTCCTATCCTTGGCCAATTTCTTTGCAAATCTAAAGTCTATAAGCTACATTTTAGGACAAAAACATGATCAGAGGAGAAAAACTATTTCCTACTACAATACCAAACTAAGTTTGTTAAATATAATTGACATACAGACATGTAGATGTCCACATTGGTCAAGCATTAAGATATCAGGAGAAACACCTCTATAAAGAACTGAATTCTGATTTGAAAAGAATGCAGCCATAAGTGTATTGCACCATAACACTGCAACTCCATCAAACTAGTGAACCAAATGTCTAAAGCACGTGGAAGTTGGAAAATGTCAATAACCTTGTGTAATTCTTCCAATGCAATTACAACTGATGCTGCACAAAACCGTGCAGATGATTCATCAAGAGGCGAAGTGAGTATTGAAGCAAGTGGGCAAGCCAGACAAGTGCTTAGCAAAATGCCAACATGAAACTTATCAGAACATGTGTGCAATACTTGTGGCACATAAGAAGATGGGCTCAAGCTCTTAAACAGATCTTGTTCAAACCATGTTCCACATCTTGTTTTGGTGTTAACAAAATTATTATAAATTAATATTTGCAATTGAGTTCTTTTTAGATTTAGGTGAAGATTAAGGCAAACAGGAAATCATGGAGGCTTGATGAAAAGGAGAGGATCATGATAAGAAGGAGGCAAGATGATAAGGAAGAATCAAGGAATAGAAGATCATCTTCGACCTTTAGTGTTTTTAGTTTAGATATTTTATATATAGATTGTATATGCCTTTTAAAAAAGGAATATAACTTAGACCGTAAAATTTATTAGAGATAAATTTGGGTTAATATTGCGATCATTTTCAAAGAACGTAATTGATTAAATCACTTAAGAAAGGTACTTGTTAGCCCACAAGTACCGGTACATGTGAGTTACAGGTTTGGGTTTTCTCAAGAAACAAACCTGTACCCCGCGAGTACCGGTACTCATGATCAGTACCGGTATTGGAGGTAACGAGTACCGGTACTTACCATGAGTACGGGTACAAGTGGGTACAGATTTGTGTTAGGAGTTTCAAACCCAAATCTGGAAGCAATGAGTACCAGTACCCACACTTTAGTATCAATGCCCAAATCTATGATTTGACCAATAAAAAATATATTAAGTTCCCTATATATGCTTAAGAGAATTTAATTATGCTTTACAGAACCTAGAAAAGAATAGTGATGTATGATACTTTAGATTAGTTGTTGAAATAGCAAAAAACTCAAAAATTAGGAATAAAAGAAAGGGAATGTGGATGGTATATGGAAGTATACCATAATAGCAGGAAAAGTAAATCCAAAATTAGTCTGTCACATCAACTTGGAAACAAGGTTATTTATTGGAGAAGAAAATGGAATGTAGATGGCATATGGAAGTATATAGAAAATCCATACAAAGGACAAGGATCAATAAAATAGGTTAGAGATGAAATACTCAATTCGATAGCAATCTTCAAAATTTTATGCATTTAACTAAGTCTTGGTCTTTGTTTTGATATTTTCACCTTTACTTAAACAAATTTTAAAGCTTTCAAAGAGAGACTTTACTGTGAAAGTGCATCTTCTACTGTGAAAGCTCAAAGTAGAGAAATAAACAGCAGACATATAGATATAAGTAGACATGGATAAACAACAGGGAAATACCAATTAGCCCAGTAGGTTTAGTTAAAGGTGATATCATAAAATAGCAAACATAGATATAAGCAATTTTAAGGGGTAAGCATAATTGGGAAGAGGTATTGATTGGCATGCAGTACCTCTTGGTCAACTTATATGCTATGGTAAAGAGATAATTGAATGCATTACTGAGTTGAATTCTACAATAAACCACACAAGGTACTGATTGGCAGAGGTGCACACTCTTGGCCAAATGTGGGAATCAGTAAATACCAAGATAAAAAGTTGATATAACAAGCTATGGCCCTATAGTGATTTCAGTTGTTTTCAAATAGAAAATTCAAGAAGATATAAAATATAGGTTGGACAGATTAACAAGTACTTTGATAGTGTTCAGTGCCCGTGACAGGAGAAATTGGGATGAATTGAAAGCTCCAAATCGAACATTGGACAGAGCACAAGTTGGAAGGTGCATTACAATTCTCATGTATGCATACTTTACAATGTGGCTTGCTTTGCAATGTGCAGATGCAGTTAAAAAACTAATAAGAGTTCTATATAATAACACCTCTGCTAGAAAACCCCCATTGAAAGCTGCAGGTTCGAGTCTCATGCCCCCTGCTAATACTGCATTGAAAATTATATGTTTCGGGAAAACAAGTTCAATGAACTTTTTAAAATTCTCCCCTAAAAATCTCCAAAGGCGGAATATTTCCTGTTAAGATGATCAACCTTCAACACACTCTTCCATGCAACTTTTTCCCCGGCAACAGGTGGAAGGAGCAAAGTGGTTGGAAGATGGTATGTTGACAGAACTTGTTTTTGCCTTTACCCTTCAAATAAACAGAACTGTGAATTTAAAATTTGGAATTACATAAATTCAAAGCAAAAGTCCACATACAGGAGGGTAGACTTCTCAAAGAAATATATGCTTAGAAGGACCACATATAGGAGGGTGCATTTTCTAGTGAAGTTACAAAGCAAAGAGAGGTAACAAGCAACTACATAGAATTTTTTCCCTTATTCAGATCTGTTTTGTGTCATCAATGTCATAGTTTCTACTTCCCACCCTCTCTATTGTGTGTGTTTGCATGTTTGGGGGAAAGGGGAGGAAATGTCAGAGAATTTATCGTAAAGTTTTCTTAGAAATGGTCCACCCAACTTTAAAGTCTTTAACCATATCAAAGCATTCCTAGACATACCCCCTTGAAATTCATTGGAAGATCCCCCACATTAGTTGAAAGACCCATCCAACTTTTGTCATGAAAAATTAAAACATCCATATTTAACTTCTGTTCAAGATTAATGAGCTATCCTTTTTCAAAGTAATAAAAAGAATAATGTTATGGTTCTTGGTTAACTGTAAAACTAACCTAAGTTTTATAGGTTGCAGTGACACATGAATTATTTTGAGACCAACAGAGAGAACTCTGATCAAATTAAACCTTGCATCATAAATCTTGCTCTTCTTGGAGTGATGGACAAGCCTATGTGCTTTTGTAAATTCAAGAACAAGCCAACTGGTTAGAGTTCATGTAGAGACAAGATAGTGTTACATGTAGAGTCATAGACATTAAGATGTAGTTAATATTAATAGATAGGGTTTCTCCACTAAAGCTAACTGGTATGAGTTGGATGCTCTTGCATGGCATGGGGGCCACAACAGTATAAGGTCTAGATTAAGCTTTATGTTGCCCATCAATGTCCCCAAATATTGGATCATACAAACAAGCAGTAAAGGAGAAATGAAAATAATGGTGATATAAATAGAATCTATATAGACTTGAATCATAGACCTTCTTCGTAAAATGAAAAAAGCTAGTTAGTGCACAAATGATTTGCACTGTGTTAGAGACCCAACATGCATTTGCACAACGTCAAAGAAGCTATACATTTTAGTGGTATTGGAATGAGACGCATAATTTTTAAATTCTTTTAACAAAGATTTGGGTATATAATCAACGCAATGCGATTCTTGACCTTTACATTCCTGGTGACGTGTCACATCTCTAGCCAAGGCAACCCGAGTAGGTACCTAAATGCATAAAGAAAAATGTCAAATAACCACATGAGCAGGTTTGTAGTTAAGTATTTCTTTATCAAATAGATCAAGCATGAATATTACTTTAGCACTACTTGAGAGTGAACTAATGCACAATATGACTAATCAACATACACAACTACTGGAAAACATGGTCACAAAGGCAATGGAAAGTACCGAGCCCAGGGAGTTGGCTCCCTCGTCATGCAAATAAGCAAGCCCTTGACCCATCCCAAGAATTATGTTGAATCGTTGTTTCTAGTTAGAGATCCATGTTATTCACCGATTATGTAACTGCTACAAAAAGAACAACACCACAAATCAGAGTTATGCAAAAAAGGGTGAACGAAGGAACAAATGGTAGGTAGATCTGATACCTGAGCTCTTTATATCATTATTATGGTACCTGTCTCATACATTCACCATAAATGCAAACATACTGATATCATTGTCTCCTAAATTCATATACTACAAATGCAAACATACTCATATCATTATTTTCCACATTCATATACCACAAGTGCAAATATATATTGTACCATTCATATATATATTCCATCATTCACCACATACATGATACTCATTCATAAATAAAACACATGTATATATCTCATGTTTTGAAATGTAAACATAAAAGTAGACGTGAAAATAAAGAAAAAAATCCAAGCAACTATGTAGTGGCTTCTATGCTGCCAGTTCCAGAACCTTCGCAGTCATCATCAGGTGGATGACGTGGGAAGTGAAAAGAAGCATGATCTGCACCACCTCGTCCCAATGCACTTAAGATTGCCTGAAACTGTGCCTGCATCTTCTCTCATTCTTGTTGTGCTTCATGTCTCTGTCATTCTAGTATATCATTTGTCTTCTCCAATTTCGATGTAACAACATTTAGTTTCTCTTGAATGTCTCCACCTGTGTCTATAACTGTTGCAACCTCTCTGAACCCCCCCATCCCTTTCTTGCATACCAACTAGTAATAGTCTCACTCACACTAGCACTATGAACAAAACCAGCATGCTCGGGGTGCATAATTGTACTAAATGCTTGCTCTGCTGTCATAGGCTATAATGGGCCAGTCTCTGATTGCTCATCCATATCATCACTAGAAGGATGCATCAAATCCATCATGCGACCCTACATATAGTTGAGCTTATGGTAAGTTCTCGTAAATGTTTATCACTAAGTTATTCATTACTTGTTTGAACGAGCTTACATGTCTCTCTTGATATAATTGATCAATCCAAACACGGGGGCCATCAGCAGTAGACTTGCTATGACTCCTCTCATAGATGGAAACATGATCAAGTTGTACACCGTTATGGGTATCTGACTACATATTTGAGATGTGGTTATGAATTAAGTTATCCTAAATTTAAGCTTCTCTTATTTAAATCTCGTACCTTGAAAGTTTTATACTAGATATTATAATCAATAAGCTTTCTATCGTCAATTAAGTCGATCAAAATGTACTTACATAAGTATCTCTCAAGGTATCTATGCTCATCCATCCTAAGCAGTGGGTTGGAGCTGGAGCTTTCACCCTATTAGCTTTATTTTTCTTAGCTTGCTCCTATAAGAGCAAATTATGGAAATTGGTACTTAATCATTTTGCTGTTAGAATAGAAGTTATCAATATAAAATATTAATTACCTTTGTGTTTTCTTGAACCCAATATTCGGAGCACTCCTTCGAATGAGCAGCTTGTACTCCTGATGGCACATCTCTCAATGCATCCTCATAATTCTTACCAATAATGAACTATTTATATCTACAGAAAAGTTAGCAACAACTAAAAGTAAATTGTGTTATATTGAATTCTAAATCTATGCTTATGTCTTACATGGCTTTTAAGCTCTTCTCTCCAGCTTCGAAGTGCCCTCCCTACTGCTTGGAGAATATATGCAATCGTCATCGGATTTGTTCCCGAATCATACATCAACTGCATTTTATATTTCCATGAATAAATAGAATAAGGATTTTAAGTAAAACAAATAAATGACATAACAACAATATCATATTAATACCCCTAGCTCACGAATGAACTCATCCTTATGTTGCTGAGGGACCTGCCTCCAATCAAAAGAACATGGGGGTATCAACAGTCTCACAAGTGTAGGGATCCTACTATTAAAGGGTGCATAACGTGAACATCTTCCGCTATAATTTACATCAACCGTTATTCGAGTCCCTTCAGTTAATTTTCTCAATTCCAAATTCCTTATCTTTCCCCTTGGCTTTGATTTTATACCTTCAATAAACAAATAGTCAAAATAAAATTATTACAAAGAATTAATATAATAGAAAATTAATGTGAGAATTTATATACAATTAGACCCTGCTTGACTCTACTCTTGAGATTGGCTTCGAGACTGCCTCTGTGGCTGACTATTCTACTGAGATTGGCCATATTACTGGATCTGAGGAGGGTTTACAAACTGAGATGGTGCCTGCTGCTGGGATCGACTCTATGGAGGGTGTAGGGGCTGAGATAGTGCTTGCTGCTGGGATCGACTCTGGGGAGGGTGTATGGGTTGAGCTGGTGTCTACTGTTGGGACTGGCTCTGGGAAGGGTGTAGGGGCAGAGCTGGTGTCGGCTACTGGGACTGGCTCTGTGGAGCGTGTAGGGGTTGAGATAGTGTCTACAACTAGGACTGGCTTCGGGGAGGGTGTAGGGGCTAAGCTAGTGTTGACTGCTGGGACTGGCTCTGTGGAGGGTGTAGGGGCTAAGCTAGTGTCTGCAGCTGGGATTGGCTCCGGGGAGGGTGTAGGGGCTGAGCTGGTGTTGGTTGCTGGGACTGGCTCTGTGGAGGGTGTAGGGGTTGAGCTAGTGTCCGTAGCTCGGACTAGCTCTGGGGAGGGTGTAGGGGCTAAGCTGGTGTCCGCTACTGCGACTGGCTTTGGGGAGGGTGTAGGGGCTGAGCTGGTGTCAGCTACTGGGACTAGCTCTGTGGACGGTGTAGGGGCTGAGCTGGTGTCCGTAGCTGGGATTGGCTCCAGGATGGGTGTAGGGGCTGAGCTGGTGTCCGCTACTAGGATCGGCTCTGGGGAGGGTGTAGGGGCTGAGCTGGTGTCGGCTGCTTGGACTGGCTCAGGGGAGGGTCTAAGGGCAAAGGGTGTGTGTGCCTAGGTGGAAGTTGAGGATGAGGCTGTGTATTTTGTTGAGGTTTATACTGAGGCCTAGATTTTGTTAGAGTATGAGGTGGGATCATAGCATGTCGAGTATGAGATCAAAGTCGAGTATGAGGTAGTGGCATGGGGGAAGGCAACTTGACTTGATTGTCATGCTGTGAGTAGCATTGAGGTTCATGTTGGGGCTCAGGCTTGGTGCGATGCCACCCTCATGTCCTTGGACCTGGTCATCTGGCTCAAATGAAGAGCCATCACATATAGAATCAAGACGATGCTTTTTGTATGCCATCAACTTCTTAGGTGCCATCTACAGATGAAAAAGAAATTATTAATTAAAGAAAATACAATAGAAAATTTACTATTGAATGTGACCAACTTATTTACTCCAACTTGATGCCACTTTGTATTAAATTTCACTTTGATTATTCCAATAGAATAATTTCAATTTGATTATACTTCATGCCACTATGTATAGAAAGCACAAACTTAAAAATAGAAAGCTTGCTCTTATATGATTCATTAAAAAAAAGATCATAACTTTAGTTATATGAAATAAGAGAGGAGCTATAAATTATAAAAGGATGATGTCATACTTTTTATATAACCAGCTGTAACAAAAGAAGTATGCCAAAGTAAGTAAAAGATCAACCTAATATAATAAGAAAACCTGCAAGGGACAAAATATATGACAAAAATTTTAATAAAGAAATAATTGAACTCTACAAAATAGCTTAATTGAAAATGTTTACATCAAATATCAATATCCAATGCACCATGACCTACTCCTCCATCTTGTAGCACATCTTAGTTTGCTTCAGAATCAAAGTCAGAATCTTTATCATGTTCTATATCATAATAATCATGCGGCATTATTCTTATTGGTACTATCCAGCCATTTCTACTATTAGCAAGCATGTAAAAAGCTTGTTCAACTTTACAAGCTAATGTAAAAGGTTTAGATGCTTGAAGAATTGTATGATCCTTGTTCAGCCTTATGAAACCAGTATCTTTATCAACTTTAACACCATATCTGCTGTTAGAAATATCAAACCAGTCACACTTAAATAGCACAACTCGACAATCATGACTATAGCTGACTTCCATAATCTCTTTGATTTTCCCATAGTAACCATCACAACTAGTTTGTATGCCACCACATTTTACAATAACGCCTGAATGTTGTGTAGCCTTCACACTATCAACTGATTGCACTCTAAATCTGAACCCATTTATTATATATCCAAAGTGATAATGTGCATGACTTAAAGGTATGTTTATCATTACATCAAAATCTTCTATCCATTGCAGATCATTATCTTATTTCATTTCTTGCACATGAGTTCTAAACTAGTCAATGAAGACTTCTTCACATCTACAAATGTGTGAAGATTGTCGAAATTCATCGTAAAAATCTAGAATCTACTTTTATATATGTATATAAGCTAATCGTCGATCTTGTTCAGACATTGGTTTAAATTCCATTCGTATGATTGGCCTTCCTCGGATATCAAATACAGAAAAACAATCTTCCACATTGTCACCATTTTGTCTATCATCATTCCTTTCCAATCGATTGAATCGATTATCTGGACTAGCCATATACATCGCACAAAAGTTGATGCATTCTTCTACAAAATACCCTTCAACAGTTGAACCTTCTAGCTTAACCTTATTGAAGACGTAGTCTTTCAATTTTTTCAAGAAGTGCTCAATTGGATACATCCACCTATACTGAACTGGTCCAGCAATCCTTGCCTCATTCGCTAGGTGAAGTATAAGATGTACCATGACATCGAAAAATGTAGGAGGGAAAAGCTGCTCCATCTTGCATAGTGTGATTACAATTTGCTTTTCCCAATAGTCTAATAGTTAAGAATCCAATGTCTTTGAACATATAACTTTTAAGAATCGGCTTATCTCTGTCATAGAGTCAACCACCGGTTGAGGAAGCACTCCACCGATTGCTAATGGAAATAATATCTGCATGTAAACATGGTAATCATGACTCTTTAACCCACTTACCTTCCTCAATGCTTCATTTACACATGTAGAAAGTGTTGGTGCTAGAGCACCACGATCATTTGTTTTGATGATAACAAAACACGTGTTATTTAACATTTGCAATTTGAGTCCTAGATTTCAGGTCAATTGCAAATGTGGACGTGTTTAGACGGAACTCGAGCTCACATCCAGGACGGATTGGAGGAGCTTAATGAAGAACAGAGGAGGTTCGCGTGGAGCGACAGATTGAAGATAGAAGACAAGAAGAATAGGATAGATTCTTTTTAATCCTTTCTTGTATCTCTTGTCTTTATTTTCTTGCTCTTCTTATTTTCCTTAGAATATTATGTTAAAGACCCTCAAAGTACCCTAACAGTAGTCCTAGGAACACCGGCACAACCCTAGGATACTTAGGTTTTCCGTAGAATACTTAGAAAACCAATATAGGGTTCAAACAGCACTTCCAGACGTCTAATTCCCAAATTAGACGTCTGATAAAGTATTTTAAGATGTCTGACTGTTGTTTCAGACGTCTAATATCTGTTAGGCTGGACATAGCAAGTTCTGTCTGATGAAATCAGACGTCCATACTTAATACCAGACGTCTTAGGAGACGTTTGATGGACTTGCCAGATGTCCAGATAGTGGACCGTTGGCTAGCTTAGCAGGCACCCAAGGATATGACCGTTAGAGCCTTATCAGACGTCCATAGGACTGTCCAGACGTCTGATAATTGACCGTTTTGCCTCGGCTGACCCAAAATCTCTTCTCAGAGATTTTCTAGCCATTGCAACGTTTGGAAATCAATTCCCACAGTAAAAGTAGGTTTCTAGACGTCCAGACATAGTGCCAGACGTCTTGTATGTCGTCTGATGGACTTGCGCAAAAACCCTATTTAGATCCTATTCAAGTTAGGAGGAAACCCGCACAGAATCAGACGTCTGACCTTGAAATCAGACGTCTTAAAGTGGCCTTCCAGACGTCTGATGCCAGAATTAGACGTCTGATCACCCTGTCAAATGTAATCATTGTCCTGATTTCGGCCTGATTCTCTTGGGCTTTGCACCCAACGACTATAGAACCCTTCCTAAGCCTTCCAAAGCCTTCCTAAGGCCTCTATAAATAGAGGGGAACCTTTGCAACACAAATACACACTTAGAGACACAAGATACACACTAAGAGAAACAAGAGACACACCTAAGCAACTTAGTTCCACTCTTTTGTGTCCAAGAGAAGCCCTTGCTCTCCAAGCTCTAGTTCCTTTCTCTAGAGAGCATCAAGCTTCGCGCACCCGCTCTCCCACCGTTGTTTACGAGAGCGATGTTGCGCCATCGCGTGGCACACGCACCACGTCACCAACTCGATGCACTCCTTGCAAAGGGGAGTTTCCTTATTCCTATAGAAGCTAGGTTCATAATTTCTTTGTTGGCTCTATAGGACTTGTTGTTTATTTTATCTTTGTTTTTTTGGTTGGGTATTCTCTTTGCGAATTCCCGTCTCCTTCGTGGGACAAAATCCTTCTCGTGGAGAGAAGGGGTTGAGGAACGCTACCCTCGTACTTGTAGCGTGGTTGTAGTGAGGTTGAATCACCCTCGTTTTAAAGTGATTCGGTTAGTGGATTTGATCAACTAGGTTGATCGGAAAATCCTAACTCGAGAGGGTTAGCTGGTGGTTTTCACCCGGTTTGGGTTTCCACCTAAAAAACATTTGTGTATATTGTGTGATTGGTTTTCTTTAGTGAGATTGCTTTATATTTATTTCCGCATTTTATTTCGTCACCCCTCCAAGTAGGGTCGGAACCTTCAATTGGTATCAGAGCAGGTTCTTGCAAGATCGGAGTAACACCCGGCAAGAAGATCATGGAGGGAAGCATAGCCGCAATCGGAATCTCCGAAGGGCAGTCCATCGTCCGACCACCCTATTTCGACGGGAGGGACTTCGGATATTGGAAGTTAAGGACGAAGACGTGGCTCCAAGCCACTGAATTCGAGATATGGGGATGTTGCGAAACCCCATACGAGATCTCGAAGCGACCCCAAGGAGGCTACTCGCAGCTGCAGAGTCGAGAGCTTTCACTCAACGCAAAGGCACTGAAAGCCCTGTATTGCGCGCTGAGTCCGAAAGAGTTCGAGAAAATCCAAGAGTGCACCACCGCCCACGAGATATGGAGGAGGTTAGAAGGCACTCATGAGGAGACGAGCTCGGAAGAAGATCTCGGGGAGAAGGAAACCACGTGCCTTGGTTTCATGGCAATCGGAGAAAGTGACAACGACAGCGACGACAGCGACAATGAGGTAAATCTCGATCTTCAAGAAGCTTTTAATGAACTTTTTGAAGTTAGTAAATCACTAAAAATAGAAAACAAAAGTATTAAAAAGAACCTTAGTTTTCTTAAAAATGAAAATGATAGGTTAGAAAAATAACTTAAGGACATAGAAGCTAGTCCTAAATATGATAACATATTATTAGAAAATCATAACCTCATCAATGAAAATAATAAATTGATTGAGGAAAATGTTAGTCTAAAAATAGAAATTTCTAATTTAAAGACTAAGATGCAAACTATAGAAAAATAAATTGCATATCTTAGGGAAAATTCTAACAAATTAATCAACAAAGTAGACAAGTTTTATAGCCCTAAGGTTGAGATAGGATCTCCGTCAAGGAGACCCACTAACAAATCCGGATCCAAGCTTACTTGGATACTGAAGAAAAATTTGGAATCTTGTTTTGTAGGGTTCAGGGATAATTACAACACAAAGGATTGGACCTACAAACTCAAAGCTGGTCAACTCAAGTTGGGAGAACCAAGGAGTAGACCAAGGAGGAGAACAAGAAGACCGACGAGACGGCGAACAAACGACGGACCCGCCGCACGTCAACCACCAGATTGGAGACCGGCGCCAATGCCCGGGCCTCCAAGCTACGGATGGGAGCCCCATCCGATGTGGCATCCACTACCACCATTCGGGCCATTTTATTGGCCATGGTAGGTGAGGAATTCTTAACCCTATCTTTTTATAAGCATTTAGATAGGGGGAGTTAAAAAATGATGAGCTAATTGTCAATTTTTAAGGGGGATATGCAAGTTAGCTAAATTTCCTTTAGTAAGGGGGAGAAAAATAATAGCTATCTTGTTGTTACAAAAAGGGGGAGAATATCACCTTTGTTAAAATAAATTTATAGAAGAGCATGTTTTAAGGGGGAGTTATAGGAAATGTAAAATCAATTAATCTTTTTTGATAATGTCAAAAAGGGGGAGGATTTTATGCATCATTATTTACGATTTTGTCATCATCAAAAAGGGGGAGATTGTTGGTGCTAGAGCACCACGATCATTTGTTTTGATGATAACAAAACACGTGTTATTTAACATTTGCAATTTGAGTCCTAGATTTCAGGTCAATTGCAAATGTGGACGTGTTTAGAAGGAACTCGAGCTCGCATCCAGGACGGATTGGAGGAGCTTAATGAAGAACAGAGGAGGTTCGCATGGAGCGACAGATTGAAGATAGAAGACAAGAAGAATAGGATAGATTCTTTTTAATCCTTTCTTGTATCTCTTGTCTTTATTTTCTTGCTCTTCTTATTTTCCTTAGAATATTATGTTAAAGAGCCTCAAAGTACCCTAACAGTAGTCCTAGGAACACCGGCACAACCCTAGGATACTTAGGTTTTCCGTAGAATACTTAGAAAACCAATATAGGGTTCAAACAGCACTTCCAGACGTCTAATTCCCAAATCAGACGTCTGATAAAGTATTTTAAGACGTCTGACTGTTGTTTCAGACGTCTAATATCTGTTAGGCTGGACATAGCAAGTTCTGTCTGATGAAATCAGACGTCCAGACCTAATACCAGACGTCTTAGGAGACGTCTGATGGACTTGCCAGATGTCCAGATAGTGGACCGTTGGCTAGCTTAGCAGGCACCCAAGGATATGACCGTTAGAGCCTTATCAGACGTCCATAGGACTGTCCAGACGTCTGATAATTGACTGTTTTGCCTCGGCTGACCCAAAATCTCTTCTCAGAGATTTTCTAGCCATTGCAACGTTTGGAAATCAATTCCCACAGTAAAAGTAGGTTTCCAGATGTCCAGACATAGTGCCAGACGTCCTGTATGTCGTCTGATGGACTTGCGCAAAAACCCTGTTTAGATCTTATTCAAGTTAGGAGGAAACCCGCATAGAATCAGACGTCTGACCTTGAAATCAGACGTCTTAAAGTGGCCTTCCAGACGTCTGATGCCAGAATTAGACGTCTGATCACCCTGTCAAATGTAATCATTGTCCTGATTTCGGCCTGATTCTCTTGGGCTTTGCACCCAACGACTATAGAACCCTTCCTAAGCCTTCCAAAGCCTTCCTAAGGCCTCTATAAATAGAGGGGAACCTTTGCAACACAAATACACACTTAGAGACACAAGATACACACTAAGAGAAACAAGAGACACACCTAAGCAACTTAGTTCCACTCTTTTGTGTCCAAGAGAAGCCCTTGCTCTCCAAGCTCTAGTTCCTTTCTCTAGAGAGCATCAAGCTTCGCGCACCCGCTCTCCCACCGTTGTTTACGAGAGCGACGTTGCACCATCGCGTGGCACACGCACCGCGTCACCAACTCGACGCACTCCTTGCAAAGGGGAGTTTCCTTATTCCTATAGAAGCTAGGTTCATAATTTCTTTGTTGGCTCTATAGGACTTGTTGTTTATTTTATCTTTATTTTTTTGGTTGGGTATTCGCTTTGCGAATTCCCGTCTCCTTCGTGGGACAAAATCCTTCTCGTGGAGAGAAGGGGTTGAGGAACGCTACCCTCGTACTTGTAGCGTGGTTGTACTGAGGTTGAATCACCCTCGTTTTAAAGTGATTCGGTTAGTGGATTTGATCAACTAGGTTGATCGGAAAATCCTAACTCGAGAGGGTTAGGTGGTGGTTTTCACCCGGTTTGGGTTTCCACCTAAAAAACATTTGTGTATATTGTGTGATTGGTTTTCTTAGGTGAGATTGCTTTATATTTATTTCCGCATTTTATTTCGTCACCCCGCCAAGTAGGGTCGGAACCTTCAGAAAGTTGTGACAAGAATCCATCTGGAATCTTGATATTTTTAAGGAAAGATAATAGCTTTAGTCTTTGCTCATCCTTCAAAGTATATAATGCCTGAGGAAAGGCATAACTACCATCATCTTTATGATTTACGAGCAACTCAAGATGAATGCCCAACATCTTCAAATCAGTACGGGTCTTCAACGTGTCTTTTGGACTATTCGTTAAGTTTAGCAGATCTAAAATATTATCCAAAGCATTCTTGTAGATATGCATCACGTCAAGATTGTAACGAACTGTGAGATCTTTCCAATAAGGGAGCTCCATGAAGAATATGCTTTTCTATTTAAATCCAAAATTACATAAGTCTTTAAGATCTTTCTAAAATAGACGACCCAATCGGATATTACCAATCTGTTGTAACTTCTACATTATCTTGTATCCTGACAACCGAATTGTATCTGTTCTTCAAAAATTGTTTGGATTTTTGGATGAATAGAGGCATGGTTTACCATCAAATTTGTCTTTAAACCTGGATTGTTGCCATCTATGTTCAATTGGTAGGAATCTACGATGCCCTAAATAACACAATTTTTTGCTTTCAGGTAAACGCAAGTAATGAGTATCATCCATACATACAAGACATGCCAACTTGCCTTTAGTACTGCAACCATATAAATTTTCATAAGCTGAGAAATGACTAATAGTCCATAATAGTACTGCATGCATCTTAAAAAATTGCTCTTTAGCTGCATCATATGTTTCAACCCCATTATACCATAGCAATTCAACTCATTGATGAGTGGTTGCATGTAAACATCGATTGCATTTACTGGTGCCTTCTTCCCAGGGATGAGAATCGTCAGCATCATAAATGAAGATCTCATACACATCCATGGCAGAAAATTATATGTAAATAACACCATTGGCCATTTTGAATATGATGGATGCATATTTTTGAAAGGATTGAATCCATCACTTGCAAGACCAAGCCTAACATTATGTGTTTCCTTTGCAAATTGAGCATGTTTGCTATCAAATGCAGCCCACTCATCAGAATCTGTCGGATGACGCATAAGTCCATCTTGTGATTTGTTATTATAATGCCATGTCATCCACTTTGCAGTCTTACTCGACATAAAAAGATGTTGTAGCCTAAGAATCAAATGAAAGTAACGTAGTACCTTGATCGTTTCTTCCCTCGTGCATTTGAACTGCCATTTTCTCCATATCTTCCTTCTCCACATTGCAGTCAACTATTCAAGCGTGCATTTTCTTTAGTGTACATCATACAGTCATTCTTACAAGCATCAATCTTTACACACTTCAAGCCAAGTACGCGAAACTGTTTCTTCGCATCATACCATGACTGAGGAAAATCTTTGGGATTATTTAACAACTCTTCTATGAACTTAAGGACATCAGACATTAACTTAGATGCTACCTTATTCATCACTTTAATTTGAAACATTGTCAAAAGAAATGACAACCTTGATATGAAATTAATTCCAGGAGCAATGGGTTCCTCTACTTCATTTAGTGCATCATAAAAGTTATTACAATCTCCACACATATTATCATTTTCATGACTATCAGCATTTGCAGCTCTCATCTATTCTAACATCTCTACAACATTATCACCTCCAATATCTTCAATGCGATTCTCAACATCATTATCAATAGAGGGATAAGTGATTTCTTCTCCATGCGAGGTCTAGACTGTGTAGTGAGGCCACCAATCAATACAAATTAGATGCTCAAGTTCTATGTTATGATCATACATGAATCCATTCAAACAACTTTTGCATGGACAACAAATTCTCTCATAGAAGTCTCCTTTTCTATATTGCTTCCTATCTTCATGGAATGCCCAGTCTAAGAATGAAATCACTCCACTCTTATATCGAAAATAATAAAAAATCCTCAAACCAATCGAACCCTTATCCATGGAAACCTATAATCAAATAAACCCACAAATAATGAAAGTAAGTTACATAAAGAAACATCAGATATTTAACAGCTAAGTTGTGATAAAATTTATGGTGCTTCTCCAGTATATCCCCAAGACTAACCTCAACTAAATTCCTTTAACACCCAATTTAAGGTGCTTAAGAAACCTAGGTAAGGTTAGTTAGTATACCAAAGAAGAGCATCAAGATGTCACCGAGATTTCTCCAAACACAGAGTACATGTAATAGGTAACACCTAAGTTGTGATCAAATCTTCAAGAACCCTCCTTAGTTTGAAACTTTACCGAACTAAGGACGATCAAAACTTATGACATATTATAAAGACAACACATCATGCATGTATGTGAGATACACATACAATAACACATTGTCCGTATGACATGATTATAAGTCTTGAATGACCAGGTATATTAATACAATTTTGCCTACTCTTTCAACTTGTACCCTAAGGGTTATATTTCTTATTGTTTGTCATCGAGTGCATCCAAGGTTGTGCAAGTGTGGATATCTACAAATTGCATGAATAAATACTAACAAAGAAAAGAACAGTAATAACATAAGTCAGCATCATAAACGTACTACTACGAAGAATGGAATATCTTCTTATGTCAATTTGAAGTAGATTCGGTCTAGATCTACTTCTTAAAAGGATGATTATATGGATTCTTATTTAGAATAATATGGCAACTGGACCTAAATTAAAACATCCAAGATTGCTTAACCCTCTCAAGCATAACACCTCCCATGGTAGTTTGCACATCCAAGTTGAGCCACCAGTCTACCTAACTCAACCTATCCTACTCAACCTGGATAATGATGCTCCTCTCTTCCACCCTCTCTTCCCAACATTTATGAATCTATCGGGATAATATAAATGTAGCAATAACATTCATAAACTTTAAAAGGTTCATGATGTACATTAGGGAAAGAAAACAAAGGAAACATGTTCTTTTGTTTTAATTGACCAAAAAAAATCTGCCAAATCAAGAAGTATTTTAATTGTATCAAATGATAGGATACATTTTTTAAAATAATGGACACTTGGATCATATTACGCGAACTTCAGGGCAAATTGTATTCAGACCTTATAATCAAGAACAAATTTTCATCTGCATCCAATACATGATTGCAACACAGATACCCTTTACCCACAGAATATTAGATGTGTGGTCCACCCTAATGCATATCTGAAGATCCAAGTCAATTTGTCTTTTTTCTTCTGCTGCCCAGATGCTCTTCCATAGCATTATCGACGCGGCCAAGGGACGTTGGCTAGATCCAAGCTTTGAATTACATGAAGGGCCACACTTTCCAAGCTTGAAATAATATTCCTTACATACACCTCCTTGCTGCCACCAACTTAACAACCATTCACAGAGACATCACACCCTGACACCCACCTCTTAGCACACAGTAACCATGCATATGATTATCAACTCATGAGATATGGTCAAAAAGGCCACTGACAATTTTAAATACTTCTTTGCAGAATGTTCCATTTCTCACGGCAAACACTTTTTTTTTGTAGGCTATAAGCTTGCTTTGATTCCTGTCTCTCCATGGATCAATGGCATAACATTTTAAGTATACCTCATGTTTGACTCTTCCATTAACAGCTTTGGAGGTGCCATCCAGATTCCTCCCCTCTGGGATCACCTCCAACCAATGGAGATCTCCCCTCCTCCCATCACAATCTCCCTTACCCTTTCGGCCCCCCATGACCCTCCACCACTTGCGCATTGCAGTTGATCTCAAACTTTATTTCTTTATACTTTACACCTCATTAATTACATGATACATACATCCACCACGTCCACCAATCAACAACCCCCCTTGGAGATATTTCAAAGCACACACACACACCACCAAATAGTAGCAATAAAAGAATCAAACACGCAGACCCTTGTGAAGACCTATGATTGGAAACTCATCTTGTGACCTCAAGAAAACAAGAAGAGAAGAAAAAAAGAAGGCAACAAGAGGATTTCCTTGTGGTCATGAGCAACAAACACCCTCTTCTTCTTCATCTCCACACTAACAAAACACATCATGGGTACAGGGATTAACCATCTAATAATGGTCTAGTCTGTGGCAAAACTAGCATGATGCAGATAAGATTATCTAAGAAGCTTCCTAGATGCATGTTGTTTATGACCAAAAAAAGCTTCCTAGTTTGAAAACTTGTTCGCATACCATCAAACACCTGGCGTGCATGTAAACCCTTGAGCCAATCGAAGATCAATAGATCTTGTTGAGCCACCCCATAGCCAATAAATCCACCAAGTACTACAACAACAATAATAAGAGGAGATCAAGATAAGTGGAGTTGGAGGAGGTAAGAAATAATTAAATAAATAAAATGAAGGAAGAGTGGTGGATTAACCCTACTTGTACATAGCAGTGGCAGTGGTAATGGTGGTGTTGTTGGGGAAGATGGAGGGAGAGAGGTAGCGGTCTTGAGGGGGAGGAGACGTGCTGCTGGAGAGGGGATGGTCAGGGGAGGAACTTCGTTCGGAGAGGGAAGGGGGTTGGGGATGGTCCAGGGAGGTGACGTCCTTGGGGATTAAGTTGGACAATCGATGGAGGGGGAAAGTAATAGCAGCGGGAGTTGGTTTTCGGTGGTGATCGATCTTGAGGGGTAGCCAAGGTGCTGCGGGCAACCTTGAGGGGGAGTCAGAACAAGCACCGTCGTCGGGAGAGGGAAGGGGGCAGGTGATGGTCAGGGGGACTGACACCGTCTAGGAGGGGGCCGGGGAGTTGGGGAAGGGAGAAGGCGATGGGGGCAGGACAGGCGGCGGCAATAAATTTTGGAGGAGGGTGCACGGGAGGGATGCAAAAAATTTGAAACCGTAGCCAAAGGGAAATGCGGGAGGGGGCGGGTAGGCGAGGGAATGCTATGGTGACGGTTTCACTTGAAACCATCACCAAAGGGATATGCAGAGAGGGCGCGCTCACGAGGGAAAGCTATGGTGACGGTTTCAAGTGGAACCATCTCCAAAGGAAAGGATATAGTTACGATTCCACGTGGAACCGTCACCAAAGGTATACTATGGTCACGGTCCCACTTGGAACCGTCACCAAAGCAGAAAGCAAATCACACTCTCCCTCTATGGTCGTGGTTTCTAGTGGAATTGTCACCATAGGTTACTTTTGGTGATAGTTCCCAAAACCATCACCAAATATTCGTCTCCAAATCTCCCTTCCCTAGTAGTGTTTAGACCTATTAATCACAACTTACAACTATCTGTCAGACTTCTCCAACTCTGCCGAAGTTGGAGAAGATGAATGCCTAACTCAAGCTCCAATCATCAAAATCTCAAATAAACACTCTCAAAATAATAAGTAATCCACATTTCATCAATCTGGAGATTGTCACCAAGTTCCACAGGCTGAAGAACAGATTTCGACTTGTCAGAGCTCGTCGGAGCTTCGGTGAGTCCAGAAGAAGGTGAATTTATGATACAGAATGAGAATTTATGCCATTAATGGCTTGAAAAGGTTCCTGAGTTCACAAGGAACCTCAGGGTCAAGTTAATTTCTTCAATTGATCATTAGAATAAAGATTCATTAGTAAATTCAATTTATATGAAGTCTAAGTTGGTTAATTCTCAGGACTTGTTTTCCCACTCAATTGATTGGAGAAAACGAGTCAATAGATGTTTGCGATCATAAATATATACACATATAATTAAGATTTTCAACTACTCCTAAGCCGCCATTGATAGCGAGCTCAGGAGCTTAGTTAGATTTAGGCATTTAAGTTATATGTGGTATTTACTCAAATTATAGTGATGATTAGGATCCTTAGAAGATGAAAAGATGATGGAGGACCCAATGGAGGTGGAGATTAGGTCAACTACTTCTGCCATAGACAGCATAAGTAGTCAGTGGAGGTGGAAATGATTTAGGCGAATTAATGATCAGATTAGTAATTAAATGTGCTAGAAATGATCGTGGAAGATAGAAGAATGTGGATAGTGATTCAGAAAGACAAAATTAATGCTCCTGACAAGCTCAAGGAGCTCACTGGAGTCAAGGAAGATGAAATCTAAATCTAACATTTTGGCTAACTAGGCTACCTAACTAACTAAACTAACCTACTCCTACTCCTCCTCCTAGTCTACTGTTACCTAGATGAAGGGGATAGAGGATCTCTGTCGACGGCTCATGACGGAGGAGGAAATCAAAGGGTTGCCGAAAGATCTCCGGCGGTGATTGTGAGGTGAAGTAGAGGAGTGCTCCTTAGTCAACGCTTGTCTTAAGAGATGCGGCTGACTTCGGCGGAGTTCTAGAGCTGATAAAAATGGGTGGAGGAAGTCAGATGAAGTAGTGGAAGTTTGCCGGAGTTGCGGAGTGAATAGCCTATTGGGTCGGCTCAGTGAAGAAGAGGGAAGGGAGTCAACTTCCTGGAAATCAGGGGTGTCAAGGGGTATTTATAGTCGATGGCGACTGAGAAAGAGGTGGAATCTGGACGCAATTGTGGCTAGGTGGAGGATAACCACCGGCATCTTCTCTGACGCTGGTGAGGCTATCTCCAACCCTAAATTAGGATATAGGCATCATCTAGACCGGTGGATGAAAATGGGATGGTAAGCGCAAGCTCCAAGATCTTGGAGAAGATATGACGTCAGATTGGCGGTGATCAAGTGGTGGGTGCACCTTCAGTCGTCAGCCGTTCAGTCGGGTGAAGAAGAGAAGAAGAAGAAGTCTAGGGACCTATTCACAGTGAAACTTAAGGACCTAAGTGGAAAATAAGGACCCGAGTGAAATAAAATGTAAGGTCCAAAATGTAAACTCAGGTTTTCAAGGTTTATTTTATTTTAAATCTTTTTCAACCATTTATATATGATTATCAATAAGACAATTATTATATTTCGACCTTAAATTTAAATTTTTGACCTTTTTTAGATTAATTTATTTAATTAAGTAATGTTACTTAAGTTATTACATACTTAGGTATATATTATGGTTAAGTTAGTTAACATATTAATTAGAAGAGTTATTAATAATATTTCGATTCCAATTATTAATTAGATTATTAACAATATTAATTGGATGATAATATAGCATTTTTAAATTAGTTTAAGGTCCTTTACTATTTATCCCTTGTTTAATAATTAACCCATATATTCACATAATCTTAGCTAATTAACACGGAAGACTAGTTAATTAGGGGTAATTAGAGATCCTAATGAGCTTCTCATCATACCCCCAAGCCAAAGTTTTGCTAGTCCCTAGCAAAATTAACTAAGAATATGATGATTTAAAGCATTTGGATTCAAATTAATAGAAATAAGAACCAAGTAGAGGAAAGCTTAGGTAAGAGAATTTTTTTAGATTTAATATAAATAATTAATATACAGAGCATTCTGTGAAAAATTTTCTTTCTTAGAATTAAACTCAAAACATTTTCAAAACACACTTAAAAAAATAGTGTTGTTGATAAGAATTTTATCAAAAATTAGAGTATCAAAAATCTCTTATTCTTTGTAACCATTCTTAACCCTTAAAAACTTAGGATACAAAGAGTTTTAAGAAAACAAAACCTAAGAGTTGGAAGTTAAATTTTAACTCAAAAACTCAATAGACTTAAGTTAATCCTTTTTTTAGGGTATTTGATTTTTATCAATCTAAGGTTAAGCAAATTACCTAGATATTCATCGTTAATCAAACTTAGAGTAGTAAAACTCCAATCTACTAGCGTACAGCACTAAGAATAACTTCTAGACCTAGGAATTTGTCAATTTTTCTCCTTTAGGTCTCAACTGCAAATCCTCAAAACCCAATTTCTTAGGCTTCATTGCCCAATACCAAGGTTCATTAGCTATGATTTTAAAACATCTGTGCTTTGTGAAGGGAGTTGTCCTAAAGGCATCCAAAGTTGCGAAAGTCCAGATCTTGAGACATCAATTTCCAATTCAGATTATCCCAATTCAAGGCTTTAGCTTGGCCTTACTCAGGCTTGGTTGCCTTCTCGTCACCAGTTTTCTATCTCGAGGTCAACACTTTTTGTGTATATCTCCACGGTGGACGACTGGGTCTCTTATTCCAAATTTTTTTTATCTCCATATTTTTTCTCAACTTTTTCTATAGGCTAGAAAACTCATGTAGCGAGGTGTTCTTTTATTTGATGGAAGGAAAGGTAGCATCCATTTAAACAGAGATGCTTTATTTTTATGCAGAAAAACTGCATAAGTACCCATTTATAACGAGACACTTAACTGCAGGGTGTTTTATTTTATTTTTACCATTTTTTTCTCACCCTTCTCATTTTTCTTACTATCTTTTTTCTCCAAATCTTTTTCTAGGTGAGTGGCACATCCTTCACCCTTTCAAGAACCACCCTGCGGAAATCCTTGACTAAAGAGAATTCAGAATCAATCTATTAACCTCTGTGTTTCTGCGGTTTCAGATGCCAACACGACAATTCTCTGTGTGTGAATTTTAGATGTTTAGGTTAGTTAGCTCTCAAACTAGGGCTTGGACAACAAAGCCCTTCACTCTCAAGTTCTTTAAATTTTTAGTTTCCTCCAATAGAATCTGTCAAGACAAAAATTGCCAAGTCTTGTCAAATGTCTATAGCCTGAAAGACTTGTAAGACTAAAATTTTACTAACTCTTTACTTATTTAATTCTGAATATCTGGCCTTTTAATTAAATTTATGATAAAATCAAATTTTCAAAAAGCAAAAGGATTACTTAATCTAATTGATTAAAAAGGTACAATTTAATTACAAAACATAAGTTTAAAACTTCATACACGTTAATTTCTTAATTTCATAGTAAGAATAGAAAAGGAAGGCTTAAAAGTTGAAAGATTCTAATTCAAATAAAATCTTGTTTAAAAATTTTTAAAACAAAAGTGTGTTCTTACAAAATGTTATAAGTAAAAGTCTAAATAAAAATTCAATGCTCTCAAATACTCAATATGCATTAATATATTTATTTTTTTAGTTTCTCACCTAAAAGAAAAATTAAGCTCTTAATATTAACATAAATATATATTTTTTTTTTCTTCATTTCTTCTTTATTCTAAATGAATATTTTTTTTGAAACAAAAAGAAAAGCTATTGTCTTACGATAGCAATCTAAGAGGATAATTTATTATAATAGGTTAAGAGGATTTACAATTCAGATCCCCACATATGTATGAGGGTCCAGCACTCCTTTACAATTTGCTCACAACAAACCGGTCTCTCCTGAAAAAGCCTCTCATTTCTTTCCCTCCACACACACCAGAGAGTTGCAGCCATGCTCATATGTGGCATCTCCATCACAAGAAAATTATGCCAAATGGAGTCCCACGAAGGGGGTGGCTCCTGGTAGGTCATCCTCCAAACTACATCTGTAATCTGTCAAGACGAGAAAATGTGGCTAAGGTTATCAGTGTGCATCCCACACAGGTGGCATTCATGAAGAGCAGCTCCCATTCTTTTGTGTCGTATATCACCTGTTATCAAGCCCTAACTCCTACACAACCAAAGAAAAATTTGCACTTTGAGGGGAATCTTCAAGAGCCATATTTTTTTGTCAATGTGATCATAGCCCCCACCTCTGTCTCCCTCCATAATCTTTCTATATCCACATTGCACTGTATATATTCCATCCTTTACATAATATCATCCTCTCCAGTCCTGGGCTTAAAGTTTCCAAGTCTGAAGTCAAGTTCCTTCTTTCTTCCCATAGTCGAGTGCCCATTCTCGTGGATTCATCTTCACACAACTACCAGTAGTTCCAGCTATCAGATCAGAAATAGCTGAAAGTGCCATCTTTGTCTATGGCTACAGCAAAGGCCCTTTGGTAAGCCTCCCTCAGAGTACCCAGCAGGGACCAGCCTTCACTCTAGAAGTTGAGGGTTCTGCCATCTCCTAGAGTTGGCTACAGCAAGTGCCAGTTGTCTTTCAGAGCTCTAACCAAAGAATTCCAAAACGGGCAAGGTCTGTTGGGGTGAAATCGCTTTAGCGCACTGTTGGATGGACAATATCTGTCCTTAATCAGTTCAATCCAAGGTTTCACCTCCCCTTGTAGAAACTTGATGGCCCATTTGAGTAGCAAAGCCTCATTGAATTCTCTCAAGGATTTGATTCCCAAATGATTGCACAACAACCATAGGTCTTAATTGATCTAAATTAGGCTAGGCTTAGCATAAGTTTGGGTAATTCACGCATGCATAAGCATTACTTGCATCCTTACTGCCTTCTTTTAGCTATGCATAAAATAATGCTATAACGTACTGATTAGGTGCATTATGACAATTACAGGTAATAAGCTGACCAGAAGGTAGATCGAAAGCTGGATTTGAAGTTGGAATAACTGGTGTTGCAGCAGAGCTGCAGCGGAACACCTAGATTAGATGTAATAGATAATAATGTAAGGAACGTAAAGCATGCTATTCTATTAAGTAGGAATAAAGCAGTAAAATATGAAGAACTTAGGACCATCCTAGCCTTAGGAAAGCCTAGAAGCTTCCCCAAGCCTTAGCCACACTTAGGTTAGGTCACCGCACCATAGGAATCCTTAAAACCCTAATTCCGACCTCTATGTGCACATCTAGATAAGTTATAGGATGTCCAGAACCCTTACCCAACTCCCGCACACCTTATACCCACTTCTACAGTGTTATTGGATGTCTTGACAGTTGGTCAGACACCCAATTTCTGCCTAATACCCAAGACAGAACTTAGAATCCCTCCTGACTTTGATTAGACATCTAGAAAATAATTCTAGACTTCTTACTTTTCATTATAAGATGTCTGACACTACTATTAGATGTCTGATACTGTCCTCCAGTTCCTATTTTGGAATTCAAGCCTTGATCTTGGATTTCTAGCCCGCTAAACCCAATTCTAACCCCATAGGAACCTAAATTAAGGTGCCATAACCCTAGTACATCTCCTCTAGACCTCCCTAAGTACCGAATTAGATCCTCGCTAAACCTAATTGACTTGGATCTTAGTCAATTTCATCAGCCTATTCAATTAGACTCATTCAGTCCAATTGAGCCCTGATCTCAGCACACACTATCCAATTGGACTCAGTGAGAGTCCAATTGACCTAGACCTAACTTAATTGAGTTATTTTACTCTCAATTAAGTTTTCACACACCCAATTAAACTTGTATTAAGTTTAATTGCACTTTACCTTAGTGAATTAGTGTTTACAACCCAAATTTGAGACCTACCTTGACCTAAACCCACTAGAACCTGACCTAATCGACCTAGCCACCTAAGTTTCAATCCACACACACCCACACACACCATCCACACAAGATATAGATAGCCTAGAGTTCTCTAGAACTCTCTACCATGTGTTGTCGCCTTAGTTGCTAAAATTAGCAACTAAGAGCCATTCAATTTTTTTATCCACATTTTGTTGATCTAAAAACCATGATCCATCCTCTCTCTATCACTCTCCCACGAGCTCCCACCATAGGCCTCTCTAGAGAATTCCATAATTCTCTAGAGAGCTTCCCTTAGTCCTATAAAAAGACCTAGGGGGTGGTCATTTCAACCATCTATCTCTTGGCTTTATTCACTTCCATTTAGGTTCGCTGCATTCACTTCCACTCCATCTCCACGAGTAGCACCACCATGGCCACTGCCACTTCCACGCCAGGATGCTGGATCACCTCTTCAACCTCTCTCCAAGGGCCGACCTAAGCACCATTGGCTACCCCTCCTTCTCCTCTCAACAATTCAAAGGCCATCGGTGCCCACCTCCTAATGCCCTTGTTTCTACTTGATTAGTATCTAGTTCTTCATAATTTACATGCTTTCATTTATTGCTTAGTAGTGTAGCTCTTTACTCTCCCCTAATGGTGCATGCAAAATCCCCCCATAGATTACTGTATGCGATCATTTTCTCTTAGCTAGATTTATATTTTCAAGCTTTCCTTTATAAGCTTTCATCTGAATTCCATGTTACAAACACCCTCCTAAATGAAGGAATGAAAGATATATTTTTTATATACATATCTTTGTGTTGAAAATCACCATGAGCTGATTGATTGCAATCTATTTTGTGTGATTCAAGTTGCCTGCTCTTCATTTTTACATATTACAACCAGCATGTCGGTACCGAAAAATATTGAAGATTTTAACTATCAATGTATTTTGCATAGATAGCCTCCACATAACTAGAATTGTGCGTATCGAAAGTCATACTTTCTCCTTCGTCATCTATCTAACACATGTGCACGTAATCAGAGTTCACAATAGAAGTGGCAAAATTTTAATTCGATGATTGGAAACCAACGTGCGATTCTAAACAAGTAGAGTGATAAAAGATCGATTTCAATTTTGCATAAACACCTCAATGAGATGAACGATTGGGACTCAAAGTCTCATTATCTTTAAATAAATATTTTTGTTTGATCGTATTGTACACTATAGTACGATGCATTTTCCTATCAAAATTCACTTTACGAGTCACAACAAATGGCGCCGTTGTCGGGGAGGCAACGTCATGTTTTTCTATTGTGATCTTTTGAGCTATCACTGATAAATCTTCCTCTGCTTGTCTTTGGATGTGCAGGAAAGACAAAAAAATGGGATCTACGCACACAACGAGCGTGCGGAAAAAATTTATCAGTGATATTTTTTTGTCTAGTTTTTTTTTGTGAACCCTAGGTTAGATTTGCTTCCAGTAATTTCATTTGAAAAAAAAAAGGCTTATTCATTTTCAAAAACAAAGAATAAAAAAATCTAGGTAGTGAGATTAGGTTTCCTTTTTGAATACTAGGTTTGTTTTGAAAAAAATGCAAAAAAAATTTGAAAATCCTTTGAAAAAAAAAATCCTTTTTGAAAGAAAATAAATTTTCAAAAAGTTTTTGAAAAAAAAACATTTTTGGTGGAAAGTTTTAATTTCAAACTCAAACACTTTTTAAAAGCTTCTCCACCATTCTCTGATTTTCGGGAGATTTCAAAGACTGCTTTAAAAGTTCGATTGCCGAAAAATAGTGAACAAAAAAAATTGAAATTCAAGCTAGATCTTCATTTTCAAAGCATATTTCAAACGACACTATTCTTTTGAAAAAAATTCCAAGCATAAAATTTTTAAAAATTTGCGAAGTGCAAGTGTGGTCAGACTGACCCAGATTTGAGATTTTTCAAAATTTAATAAGAAATTTCGAGCAATCCGCAAATCTGTTTTGACTCAAAATGGTAGGGTTTGAAAGCTGATCTCATTGGCTTTATTTTCCACATTTTTCCTGAATTTTTGAAAGTCATTTGATACTGTTTCAAAGCAAAAACTCGACCAGGGGTCAAAATTCCAGATCTGATCCCTGACATTCAAAAATCTCTCGAAAATCGGTTGAAATAGTAAAAATTACAAAAAAATATTCTCGAAAATGGTAATTGAAAAAGGAATCTACTTGCCAAATTTGAATTTAATTAGATACCAATTCTTTTCAGAAAATGTTTTTTTTTTGTGGTATGCTGAAGAAGAATAAAAAAAATCCTAGAATTGCATGAACCTTAGGATATATCTTTAGGGTTACAATCTAGAGACCACATTAGGCTAACCTAGACTTAGTCAAGTCTAGTGTTTAGCCAGTGAGCTTGGTCACCTTGCGGGACACTCACCAGAAAACCCCAACTAAAGAAAATTGGGCTAAAATCAATTCTAAAACACGAAATCAACCTGAATTCGTTGTCGTACTACTGGGTGCTTTCAACCTCTTGGTTGGGTTAGCTGAGAGGCAGGAATCACTTTCAGTCGGTTGTACGATGAATTTTTCTTCAAGAATTAGAACTTAAAATGAAAAATCTAGTCATAAGATCATAAGGACCATCTGATTAACAGGGCCTTAGCCTTGTCTGGCTTGGCTACACCAACCCAGGGGTTGGGTGGTGTATGCAAGGACAGAGGTCGCTTAAACCTCAACTGGTTTGACCTTGGGAGCCACTCCCAAGGACCGAGTCACCTCGCTAGGACCATCTTCTCCCTCCACTTGTTATACTCCTATAGCTGCAATGGCTAATCCTGGACCTACACCTAGACTGGGTCAGGACATTGATAATCTGGACCCAATGGCTCATCTAGAGGCCCGGGTTGTTGAATTTGAGGAGCGGCATCAGCAGAGCATGGACCATATCTTGATGACGCTTGACAGAATGCAGCATCCACCATGAGGAGAACAACTTCGGGATTTCTATGATCCAGCTGCACCGATCGACGCACCCTTATCTGGATTCCTGTAGGCGGAGACTTGTTTGAGCTCAAGCCCAATGTGATCGGTTTGATCAGCAGTCATTTCTATGGAAACTAAAGCGAAGATCCGTTCTAGCACTTAGAGGACCTGAGTCAACTCGCAGAAATAATTCAACCTAGGAATGTTGATCTTGGGATTGTTCTGATGAAGCTTTTCCCATTTTCTCTGAGGGATAAAGCATCATACTGGTTTAAGACCATTGGGAAGCCAATTGGAACCTGGATAGAATTACGACGTGAATTCCTGCAAAAGTTCTTCCCAATCGGTCGAACGAACGCGATGAGGCGTGCAATCACGACTTTCTCCCAAGGAGTTGGGGAGAAGTTGCATGCAGCCTAGGACCAATTTCATGACCTTCTCCGGAAATGCCCGCACCATGGTATATCCAGATGGCACCTAGCTCAGATCTTTTACCATGGGCTGGATGACACACATCGCTATCTTGCCGATACATCTATTGGTGGGAATTTTCTTGCGAAAGACGAGAACAGCGCATTTGAGTTGTTCGAATATTTGGCGGAGAGCTTGATGAATGCCACATCCATGAACCAGTTCCGGCAGCCTGGTAAGCAGTGGGTTGGTGTCCATGAAGCTTACACCAAGTCTATTCGAGCCAACAAGGATATCATCGTCAAGCAGCTGGATATAACAAACCTGATCGAGAAAAAGATTGACCAAATTAGTCAGGGTCAATCTCACCTGAACTCTGCTACTCCAAGACCCTCCTATGCACCCCGAGCCCCCCTACTTGAGTTAATCTACTCACTCAAGATGCATCTTCTCCTTATTTACGAGATCCTGTATATCAGGATCCCGTAAACAATCCCAATATGGCTCCATATGAACAGGGTTACGCACCACCCGCAAACTATAATACGTATCACCTTGATGGATATACGTCTCAGATGTCTTCAGCCTATGAGGATGTCAGGCTATTGAAGGATACAGGCGTAATAACCCATATTCAGGACATAACCCTGGTTACCGCCAGCATCCGAACTTCTCCTGGTCTGGTAGCTCACAGAGACCACATCAAGATCCACACTACCAGACCAGGTAATATGAGAATGCACAGAACACATACCCTAGGCAGCAACCATTCCTGTCTCAGCAGCAGCAACCCTGTTCTATATACCAACCACTGCACCAAGCTACCAGTCACCCTCCAAAGTTGGTTGACCCTTTGGAGGCACTAAAAGAGGAGCTACAAGAATCGATGAAGAAATCTACACAGGATAGCTTGCAGATAATGAAGGCAATGGCTGACCAGATACAGACTATATAGGACACGCAAAACCAGCTGTTGCAGGAGCATAGGACTCAGGGAGTCTTGCCCTCCCAACCTATCCTGAACCCTTGGTATGTGCAAAACCAAGGTGCCTCGCCTAGGTTTCAAGCACCACAGGGACATGCACACGCCATATTACTGGCACCTCTTGCACCGCCTGGTTACGCTCAAGGATAGCCGCCTTTGATGTAGAACCCCGCATACACTGCCCCTTCCGCTCCCCCACCACCTCATGGACAGCAAGCCGATGCAAATGCTATCTCATTGAGTGGAAGGAAGACATTCGACCCACCACATAGGCAGGCGGGTCCTGATTTTTCTCACCCTCGTTGCAGGCGGGTTCAACTCCATCTCGGGAGCCACATACGGTAGACATGGGTAAGAGGTTACTTGACCCTGAGATTCCCCTCCCCTTTCCTGAGGCTCTGATGCGAAATGTAGTACGAAAGAAGGACACGTGGAATTTTGAGGACCTGAAATCAATGTTCAAGGAAGTACATATTTAGGTCCCTTTCCTCGAGGCAATTGATCACATCCCCACTGTCGCTAGGTTCTTCATGGACTATTGTACCCCGAAGCGACAGCCTAGATTTGGACGACAGGTGGTACAGTCAAAAGAGGCTAGTGCCATGATTCTGGCTGACTTGCCACCGAAGAATAAAGACCTTGGTACCCCACTCATATCCTGCTTCTTGCTGGATTCTCCATTTGATCAGGCCCTTCTAGATTTGGGTTCGTCCATCAACCTAACTCCCATTTCCGTATTTGATCAATTTCAATTTAGGGAGTTAAAGCCTACCTCCGTCATGATTCAGCTGGTTGATAGATTAGTAAAAACACCAACGGGGTGGTCGAGAATGTGATCGTAAAAGTCCATGGATTCTGCTTTCCCACAGACTTTTTCGTTCTTGATATGGAGATTCCTCGTAATCTCTGAGATGCACCAATCATTTTGGGTCACCCATTTCTAGCGACAGCCCGAGCAAACATTGATTGTGCATCCGGGTGTATGGAGATAGCCTTAGGTAATGAGTGAATTCGACTTGACATATTCAGGGCATCAAGGAATTTTTACTGTGATCTCAGAGAGGAGGAGGGTGAAGATGAAGATTTGGCATACTATGGTAACATTGGGCTCCTTTGTGATGGCCTAATGTCTCATTCGTCTACACTATTAGGGTTCTTGGACCTCGATCCACACGGGACTGAGACCACTACACTGCACATATCTCCTCGAGGATCTGATTGTTTAGGGTGTGTTTCTGACCATAGCACCTTTGAATCTAGTTATCCTGATCCGTACACTTCTGGATCACCCCTATTGCTAGAAGAAGATGTCACCACAGCTAACGAGTTTCCTGTTAACGAAGTCACAACCGATTATCTCATAGGTAGCGAATCAGCTGGAATTCACAAACATACGGATCATCAGATTCCCACCTTTGAGTCAACTCCTCCTATTCTCATTTTTGATGAGTATTTCAATGACCTCAGCACAGATCTTCTACTTTCTCGAATACCCCTGTTTGATCCAGAGCCTAGATAGGGCATGATGTTTGATAATCGTTATCAGGATCCCTATGACTGAGAATCTAGTTCTGAGATACATTTTGATCTAATCCCTTAGCAACTTTTTGCTGAATTGTGGGACATGATAAATTAGCTGAATCGACATCATGATTCCCCCTCTGATTATCCTCTATTTTCCACCATCACTCCACACTTTCTTATAGCTAGACTTTTTGGAGTAGGGGTGCACAAACAGTTGGTTCTCATCTTCAAACCACTGATTCTAGGAGCATATGAGCACATCTTTCTCTTAATTTTGACCAGCTCCTATGCTAGAATTGATATATCTGAGTAAGTTCTCACCCAGCTGGAGGCATTAAACTCAGCACGTATAGATAGCATATCCCACATTCTACCATCATCTATACATAACCATTTTTATACATAGCATATTTTTCTTTTAAGCATATTTCTTTTGCATATTGCATACTATTAGGTTGGCCAGTGCTGAAAGTTAAAATTTCAGGAGCAATTCCAGGTGATTTCTACCCATTTACTCCCAGCTGTACTTATGTTCTTTTATATTCATGAATGAGGACATGCAAGAACTTAGGCATGGGGGGGTACATTCAACAAAACTGAAAATTTTTATGCCAACATTTAGGAAAACCTCAGAGTTGCATGTCAAATGTACTTTAGGACCCTAAATAAAAGAACAACTGACTCCACCTCCAATGCTCGCATTGGAGCTAAAAATCATCCGCAACAGCCACTTCATACTCACCTGCTCACATTTTGTTCTAAATTTTGGGCCAAGCTGAATGTAACCCAAAAGGGAAAATTTCATGAAGTATGAATATATAAGGTTACTTGTTTATAGCATATATACATAGTGCATCCATGAATAAGATTATCTTATTAAGAGAATGCATTAGGGATTTATCCTCTGGTTGATTCCTGTAATCTGGAAGCCAGTATAACTTTTCGCACACACCTAGAATTTGCAATGGATTCATAGTGAAGGGTGATAAACGTCTTCAGTCTGTAGAGAAGTAGTGCTTCTTCTCCTAAACCCTTGGATAGTGTTTTGGGAGCTAGGCAGATTTTCTTCCAAAAACCACCAAATAGTATGAGATGACAATAGAGAGTACTGGTGCTCTAAGATTAGTGTAAGGAATCCGGAATCCTAGATAATTAGGTGATGATACTCAAAGATTAGGCATAGTTTCCGCTCTTAGTTCCTGCATATACATTTTTGTACGAAATATTGAGAGCCACCAAATAATGCAAATACACGGAGAGCGAGTTTTCATAAAACTAGGGCTAAGGTGGATGGTTACAACCATTCTTTACGGAATCCTCGGCTGAAGGAGGGTATTGATGTCAAGGTTAGAAATACACCATCTCATCTGTCTCTCCTAGTGTCGTGAGTACGCACTTCCCCCAAATAAGCCACCCAATGTCTCTTGAGTACCACCAATCCTTAATAATGCCTCCTCAATAAAGTTCATGGATATGTGCTTATTGTGTTGTGTTGAAAGAAAGAGAAAAAAAAGAGAAAAAAAAGGAAAAAAAAGAAAAATTGAAAAAAATTAGAAAAGGAAGAACAAGCAAAGAAAAAAAGAGTGAATATTTAGTGTTTATTTCAGTTGCATTGAGGCAATACCAGCAAATAAATTTGAGATCTACCAAATATGGCCTTAACCCACCTTTCTTGTGTTTCTGATCGCCCGAATACTGGCTGAGGAATTCTGACGTAGTGTTAGAGTTATGGGAACTCAATTAAAGTGTTAATACCAAGTGAGACCACTAAATACAGGTCATATATGTGAATCTAGTGAGATTCTTAGCTCTAAGAAAAAGAAAGAAACGAAAAGAAAAAGAAAAAGAGAGAGAGAATGAATACAAAGGAACTAGAAGAGAGCATAGTTTTTCTCATCTTTCTTTGAGTTGAGTTAATTGATAGTCCAGCAATCTAGATTCTGAAATACTAATCTCTCTGTAGCACCAACTGAGAGTGAGCCACCAAATAAACACCCATATCCCTCAGACATTCTCTACCCAAGTTTAAAGCTAGGGTTGAATTCATTGAATATCTTGAATACCTCGAGGGAAGGAGTCTACCTATCGCACTAAAATTTTTACTAGGGGTCAAGTACAAGCTTTAGAGGTGAATTAGTTTTTCACTCGAATCCGTTGCAAAAGCTACATAGTTACACTTCCACGACTGTCTGGATTTCTAATGCATAGGATGAAAACAAAAAGGAGAAAAATCTCTAGGCATACAGTTAATAAAATAATCAATCCCTTAGGGACCCTTCCGTGAAAAATTTAGTCTTGCATTTGCTAGGGACTACCAAGATTTAGGCATGGGGGTAAGATTGCATAGCAATCATAGGTCTTAATTGACCTAAATTAGGCTAGGACTTACCATAAGTTAGGGTAATTCACGCTTGCATAAGCATTACTTGCATCCTTACTACTTTCTTTTATCTATGCATAAAATAATGCTATAACGTACTAATTAGGTGCATTATGACAATTACAGGTAATAAGATGACTAGAAGGTAGATCTGAAGCTGGATCTGAAGTTGCAATAACTGGTGTTGCAGCAGAGCTAGAGTAGAAGACCTAGATTAGATGCAATAGATAATAATGTAAGGGAGTTAAGGTATGCTATTCTACTAAGTAGGAATAAAGTAGTAAAATACGAAGAACCTAGGACCATCCTAGCCCTAGGATAGCCTAGAAGCTTCCCCAAGCCTTAGCCACCCTTAGATTAGGTCACCGCACCCTAGGAAACCTTAAAACCCTAATTCCAACCTCTATCTGGATGTCCAGATAAGTTATAGGTTGTCTAGAACCCTTAGGCAACTCCCGCACACCTTAAACCCACTTCTACAGTGTTATTGGACATCCAGACACTTGGTCAGACATCCAATTTCTGTAGAATACCCAAGACAGAACCTAGAATTCCTCCTGAATCTGATTGGACCTTTAGACAATAAGTTTATACTTCTAATTTTCCATTATAAGACGTTTGACACTATTATTAGATGTATGATACCGTCCTCCAGTTCCTATTTTCGAATTCAAGCCTTGATCTTGGATCTCTAGCCCCCTAAACTTAATTCTAACCCCATAGGAACCTAAATTAAGGTGCCCTAACACTAGTACATCACCTTTAGACCTCCCTAAGGACCTAATTAGGTCCTCACTAAACCTAATTGACTTGGATCTTAGTCAATTCCACCAGCCCATTCAATTGGACTCATTGAGTCCAATTGAGCCCTAATCTCAGAACACACTATCCAATTGGACTCAGTGAGAGTCCAATTGACCTAGACCTGACTTAATTGAGTTATTTTACTCTCAATTAAGTCTTCACACACCCAATTAAACTTGTATTAAGTTTAATTGCACTTTACCTTAGTGAATTAGGGTTTACAACCCTAATTTGAGACCTACCTTGATCTAAACCCACTAGAACCTAGCCTAATCAACCTAGCCACCTAAGCTTCAACCCACACACACCCACACACACCATCCACGTGAAAATACCTAGCCTAGAGTTCTCTAGAACTCTCTGCCATGTGTTGTTGCCTTGGTTGCTAAAATTAGCAACCAAGAGCCATTCAATTTTTAGATCCACATTTGGTGGATCTAAAAACCACCACCCATCCTCTCTCACTCTCCCACGAGCTCCCACCATAGGCCTCTCTAGAGAATTCCATAATTCTCTAGAGAGCTTCCCTTATGTCTATAAAAAGACCTTTCTCTTGGCTTTATTCACTTCCATTTAGGTCAGCTACATTCACTTCCACTCCATCTCCACGAGTAGCACCACCATGGCCATCGCCACTTCCACGCCAGGATGCTGGATCACCTCTCCAACCTCTCTCCAAGGGTTGGCCTAAGCACCATTGGCCGCCCCTCCTCCTCTCAACCATTCAAAGTCCATTGGAGCCCACCTCCAAATGCCCTTATTTCTGCTAGAATAGTAGTTAGTTATTCATAATTTACATGGTTTTATTTACTACTTAGTAGTGTAGCTCTTTACTCTCCCCCAATGATGCATGCAAAATCCCCACATAGATTCTTGTATGTAATCATTTTCTGTTAGCTAGATTTATAGTTTCAAGCTTTCCTTTATAAGCTTTCATCAAAATTCCATGTTGCAAACACCCTCCTGAATGAAGGAACGAAAGATATATTTTTTATATGCATATCTCTGTGTTGAAAATCACCATGAGTTGATTGATTGCAATCTATTTCTTGTGATTCAAGTTGCCTGCTCTTCATTTTTATATATTGCAACTAGCATGTCGGTACCAGAAAATATTTAAGATTTAACTATCAATGCATTTTTTGTAAATAGCCACAACATAACTAGAATTGCGCATACCGAACCTCATACTTTCACCTTCGTCATCTATCTAACACTTGCGCACATAATCAGAGTTCACAATAGAAGTGGCAAAACTTTAATCCGATGATTGGAAACCGATGTAAGATTCTAAACAAGTACAGCGATAAAAGATCGATTTCAATTTTGCATAAACGCCTCCCAGACACTAACGACCAGGACTCAAAGTCTCATTATCTTTATATATATTTTTTTGTTTGATCGTATTGCACACTATACTACGATGCATTTTCCTATCAAAACATGCTTTACGAGTCACAACACCAAACAACCACTTTCCTTTGGCTGACAGAGTGTTCCCATTTTAGGGGCTGCAAAAATCTGCCTTCATGCTTGAGGCCTCTCCAAAAGAACCTCTTCCTCAGTACATCCATGCACTTCCACACAGATTTTGGAACCTTGAAAATAAAGAAATAGAAGGCAGGGATGGAAGTAATCACTGAGTTAAGCAAGATGAGTCTGCCACCCTTGGAAAGAAATCTTCTATTCCTTCCAGCTTACTTCACTGAGATCTTGTCAAATAGGCAATTCCAGTCTCTTTTCTTCATTCTTGAACATCTCAGGGGCAACCCCAGGTATCTGATGGGGAGGCAGATGTGAGGGGTCCCCAAAGAAGCAGAGATATATTCTTGCTTTGCCTCAGCCAATCCAAGGCACACCATATTGGATTTCTCTCTGTTTAGCTTGAGACCTGAGATGTCCCCAAATATGTTAACCATATGGCCAAGTGCACGGGCTTCATCAATGGATCCTTCCACAAAAAGAACCGTATCATCCGCATATTTAAGTGTAGGGGCTATTGCACTCCTGTTAGAGAGGGAGTATCCTCTAATAATTCCTGGCTCAGCAAGTTTGCAATCATACCATGCTAAATTATCAACCACAAAGTTAAAAATCAAGGGTGCCAAAGGACAACCCTGCCTCACCCTACATTGAGGTTGTTTCTAGGCTCCACAGGGCTTCCCATTAATCAAGGGGGTGAAAGAAGTTGCTGTAATGCATCTTTTCATCCATTTAATCCAAAGAGGAGGAAATCCTCTCCTTTTAAAAACTTCCCATAAGTAGGGCCAAGAAATAGAGTCATAAGCTTTGCAGAAGTCAACTTTCCACATAAAAGCTCTAAACTTCCTCTTTTGCCACCCACACACCATCTCCTGGGCCATGATGAATGATTCCTGTAAGGACCTGTTGGGGAGGAAAGTAGATTGAACTGGGTGGATCACCTCCTACAAGATTGGCCGTAGCCTATTTGCCAAAACCTTGCTAATCACCAAGTGGATGGAGTTTGAGAGGGCTATGGGTCTGAAGTCCTGAAATGTCTCTGCACCTTGTGTCTTTGGCAACAAGAGGAAGGACCTGTTGATTTTTTCAAAGCCAAAGTTACCCTCCTCAAACTCCTTAATCACATCCATAACCTCTTTGCCCACAACACCCCACATCTCTTTGTGAAAGAGGACTTGGATGCCATTAGGACCAGGGGAGCCTTCGTTGTTTGGGTCTTTGATGGCAGCCATAGTTTCATGCCCTGAAATTGTTGCAATCAGGCTAGAGATTTGTTCCCCAGATAGTTTAGGTAAGTCACTCACTGCCATTCTCCATTGGCCCCTCCCTACTGCCCTTGAAGAGTCCCTAAAATACTTGATGGCCTCGTCTCTTATATCTGAAAGTGATGAAATTCTCTACCCATCCTTAAGTATTGAGAAGATCAAGTTGAATCTTCTACGAGAACTGGCAGCCAAGTGGAAAAACTTGGTATTAGCATCCCCCTCTTTAAGCCATAGCTGTCTAGAGCATTCCCTCTAGTCCATCACCAACTTCAAATCTTCTTCAGCCACCACCCCCTGCCACCATCTTCTGTTCTTGAGTTCCTACTCTGTTAGTAGGCTAATGGCCTCTTTTGAGTCAAGGTTTTGAATTTCCATTAAGGCCTCTTTGCATCTCTGGTGTCTCACAACGGATACCGTAGCTCCATATTCCTTTAGCATTTTTCTCGTAGCTATCAACTTGCAAGCTAACTTGATAGTGGCAGTGCCATCCACATGCTTGGCCCTCCACCATCCTTCAAGCATCTCTTTGAACCTCGATTCTCTCAACCAAGATTTTTTGAATTTGAAGTAAGACCCAGCAAGCACTTGCTCTCCACTATCCCAAACCAATGTAGTGTGATCAGAAAATGGGCATTCCAAACCACATACAGAAGATAATTGGAACAAATCCAATAGCCCAGCATTACCAAAGAATCTGTCAATTTTGGACATTTGGCTACTCCCATTCCTCCATGTGAATTCAGTGCCAGAGGATGGGTACTCACTCAAACCTAAGGTTTGAACCAACAATTGGAATCCACCAGTAGCACTATCAGCCATACCATTAGTTCTGTCACTCCCCATCAGCACACAGTTGAAGTCACCTCCTACAACCCAAGCAACCTCACTCCCAAGGTCAGCAGCCACATTCCAGTCCTCCCACAATTCATTCCTTCTGCAGGGGTCACAGGGGCCATAGACACCTGTAATATAGAGTTCACACCCCCCTGGGTTTGTTCAAACTTGCAGGTTAGCAAGTGTCTAGCCAAAGAGAGCTCAACCAACTATAGCACATTCTTCTTCCACCATATAGCTACACCCCCAGACTTGCCAGTTGAATTAATCATCACACAATCATTTGCATCCCCAGCTCTCATATCAACCCATGCCCTCTCATCTTCATCTTCTATATGTGTTTCTTGGATAATGGCACAATCAATTTCCCATTCTCTCAAGTATCTCAGAAGAGAAGCCCTCCGACTTCTATCATGCAACCCACGCACATTCCACAAAAGAATCCTCATTTAGCATCTTGGATACCCCCCTTCCTCACAACAGAGATTCTGCTGACCTTCATCACAGCTGCAATGGCACACTCAACTATTTTTTGCCCAGAGTTTTGTTTTCTCTATCTAAGTTTATATGGAGGTCTCCCCAAATAGGTCTTGGAGGCAGCCCCTGAGTCCAACTTCAAGCCCTCAACTGCAGACGGGCTATTTTGCAAACTCAAGGTGTTTATAGAAATCTCCTGTAGTGCACAATTATCAGGAGTATTGGCTCTTGATTCCCCTGCCTTCAAATCATCAGCCATATCATCATTTATCAATGCCACATCCATCCCTTCTTTCTCTTCCTCTACCATACTGACTTCTATCTCAACTACATCCATCCCAGCCACCAAATTCTCTGCCAAATCCTCCTCTACCAGCACCACACCCATCACTTCCTCCATGTCCTTGCACTTATTAGGCCTAGGTGCCTTCTCAGGTGTTCCACGATTAGGCTGCAGTGTTCCTGCCTTAGCTTGTAGCACCTCTGCCTAAGAAAGGTTGTTATGATGTGAACTCCCATCCTTGCTAATCTCAGAAAAGATCAATTCCAGCAATAGAAACTACCCCCACATCGGAGGATCAGCTTCTCTGGAACAAACCCTACCCTAAAGACATCCACCCAGACATTCAACACGCTACCATCTCCTTCAGTCAAACCAACCTCCACAATGTAGCAAACCCTACTATCATAGCTGCCACCACCTCTTTTGATCGTAATGCAGCGGTAGACCCTTGATTCCAAGTTTGCCTGCTCTTGAGGCTATTCTCTGGGGTGGTCGCTCAGATAGTGAGCCATCAAAAGGAGAAACCAGCCTCCAAATCACCATCAACCCGCCCAAATCACTCGATCGAAAATACAGACGCTCAACATCCAACATCCCCAGACCGAAAAGCGCAAAATGCGTAGGGGACAAGACCGCAATCTTCCAAGCATTGGTTGATAGAGGTAGAGATCTTACCAACTGATGGGCCTTCTCCAAGGACAGATTGGCCATCATCACTTCTCCAATCAAGGCCCCTTGCTGCACCATCTACGTCACCCTAATGTCCTCACTCATAGGTATTTCCACATCCAAAGTGTGTCCCTTATAAATAGGAGGGGGAAGAGGAAGAGGCAGTTGCATCTCAACCCTCTTCACCCAATTGCCCATGCGCATCCTTTCCCTTGGTTGTCTGCCGTTGGCCGTGCAGGTATCACGTTTGTGGCACACCCCTAGCAGGCCAGACAGACCAAAGGGCAGTGGTTCGGCTGCATATTTGAATCGGGTGGTGGAATCAAGATGTAGAATCAGAGTTTGAATCAAGATGTAGAATCAAGATATGAAGTGATCAGATCTTAATAATGAGTCCCACTGAAAATGTGTGTGTGCTCTAAAGAGAAAAGATGAGGGACTAGAGATGTTTTTGACCCAATCAAGACACCCAAAGATGTTTGGATGACTATGGAGGTTCAGGGCGGATGGTACCCCTCGATCAGAAGATCGTCCACCTGAGAATTACCTGGGCAGCTAGAGAGGGAGAGTCCCGCAAAGACCCCTACACTGTAGAGAGTCCCCATGGGTTACAGGGTTTCCCCCACCCGACCTCTCTTGTCACTAAGATTCCAGGTAGACCAGAATGGGGACCTTGACCTTTTAAGTCTACCACTTTTATTTCAAAGGTGCTTTAGGGTTCTCACTTGAACTTTAGATGTTTCGATGTTGTGACCTAATTTGGAGGTTGGTTAACCCAAGGGGTCAACTTCACCTGACCTGTCCTATAGATGGCAGAATGATTCTAGGTTTGGAGCCTAGTGATCACCCTGATTTGACTCCCAGGTTATTAGGTCCAAGATTTTAAGATTCAAGTGATTTTAGAGCTCAATTTTTCTTAGGGTTTGTCTTGTTTAGATTTCTTCAATCAAGGGTTTGGGTGGCACACTGATGCAGGAGGGTTCATTTCCTTTTATGCAGGCATGTGTGACTAGCACTCCAAGATCCTACTGTAGAAACCCTAATCTGGTTCTATTTTCAATCCTCTTTTTCACAAAAATTCTCTTTGGACTTAAAAGTAAGAAGTGTGTTGTCCGCCGAGATTAAGTGTGATTTCTATTAGGCACATGAATTTGTGGGATAGAATCTAAAAAAAAATCGCTCCAACTTCAAGAAGATTTGAAAAATTTTCACAAAATCAGGAAACGTTTGCCTTAACGATGGTGATTACTATAGAAAGTAGGCAATTGATTCCTAAATTAATTTTCTTCCTTTTGTCTTTCAAAGCTTAGGGGATAGCTTAAGGAAGAAAACAAATTACCTGCCTTGGAGTGGTTGACTTGTGGGAGGGATTTTCTCATGAAATACCTGCAAGATCACAACAAAGCAAAGTAGGGCAAGTTAGTGTTCAATATGATAGAAAAGAATGTAGAGACTAGTGATAAATTGCATGTTGCTCCTTGGCAACGGCGCCAAAATGTTGATGTGGTCTCGATCGTGTTTTAATAATTAGTTACATCGTAGTATAGGTGATCAAGCGTTGTCAACAAATAAAAGTTTTATTACTCGAAAACCTGAGTATCCGCAGTCGAACACAGGGAGCAATAGGAATTTATTACTAATCTCAAGAATGTAATTGAACACTTAATTACTCAAAACTTAATTCAAAATATATAAATGCATGAGTTTGAAAAATTAATTGTGGAAAAAAGAAGAAATTGGATGTCTGATCATGAGATCAAACGTCTTAAAAATATGTTTCCCTTCTCTTATTCTTCTTTTGATTTTCTTCCTTTCTTCTTCAGTTTTTCTTCTCCTTTTCCTTCGCCTCTTCCTTTCCTTCTCTTTTTCCTCTGTAATGGCTTCCTTCCTTCTTCTTCTTTTCCTTTGCTAGCAGCGGCTAAGTATTAGCTTCATTTCTCCTGTCTGCCTTCCCTGCACAAACCACAGAGTAGCAAAACCTAACCCTCTACCCACACCCGTGCGTCTCTCTCTCTCTATGTAAACCACTCTTCAGCATGCTCTCCCAGAGCCGGGTAAACGGGTCGGATCGCATGCCCGGGTCCAAGTGCACCGGCGTGGGTGTGGTGCGCAAGGAGTGCTCAGGACTGGGTCGAGTTAGGTCTCCAGATCCATGTGGTGAAGTCACGGATGAGGCGATGAGAATAAGTGAGAGACCTCACCCCATGTGCGTTCGGAGGCAACGAGCTCATATCACAAAAATAATATAAATCACTCCAGCGCTTTATGACTTAACGATGTGGGACTAATGCCTGCCTCTATTTCTTGCGTGCCCGCAGCAGACCGTGCCTTGAAATCCCACTGCTGCAGGCTCTGTGGCGTCACTTGCTGGGTTAGATGTCTTCGCGATGCCTCCTTGAGTTAGCTGCACCAGGAACCCTGTAGTCCTGCGACCTGGAGCAAGAATGAAGCTCCCTCGAGTCACCGCTAATGGCGACCGGGGTGTGAAACCTGTTGGACACGAAAAGAGCCTCACGGCTTAATTAGATCATCGGGGGACCTTCGCCTTGTCACGGCGAAGGTGAGGAGCTAAGTGGCAGGCCGCGGGGTGGCCTAAGCATGCATGCCTAGGTCGCTCTGTGGCCGGATTGATGGGTGTGTTTGGGGGGTTGTTGTGGAGGCGTAGAGGGTGTATGGATGGGCGGAGGTTATTCGGTGAGGTGAGGTGGAGGTTATGCGATGGTCGGCGAGGCGTGTGGGGCTGCGGAGCGACGGGAGCGTCTCGCCAGAGGGTAGACGGAGATGAGGAAGGTGATGGTGAATAGCGGCGGTCAAGGGGCGTTTGATGAAATAAAAAGAGGGAAATGAAAGAGGGGATAGAGAAGAATAGTTTTAACCTAACTAAAGGGACGAAGGGGACGAGGAGGCGGCCGACAGTACCTGTTGTCACCGAAGAAGAAAGTTCCTAGTGGAGGAAGATGGCAGCAATGACGGGGCTAGGGCAGCTCGCGCATGTGTTGCGCGACGCGGAGGAGGATGAGGAGGATGGCTCTGCCACTGGTTTTATGGCAGAGCGACGAGGAAGAGGAGGGGGGCTCGTCGGAGCTCGCTGGACCCCCTGGCCGGATAAGTAGGAGAGGAATTTGAGGTGGAATCCCGGCCAAGTCGAGCTAAGGAGGTGCAGCCAGAGTTGGGGTTTAATTTATAGGTGCTGGTCGTGCTTCTGGTGAGTGGACGGCACGTCTTCTGCCACCGATGTCTTGCCGGAGATGGAAGGTATTAAGATACCCAAATCTCTCATGCATTTGCACGAGAGATTGGGTGCAAATCAAGGGTTGTGATCAGGCTCAGATGGAAGGAGATTCCTCAGAGAATCTCACTTCCAATTCTGGGAGGGGATCTCTGAGGGATCAAAGAGTATCCCCCCTACCTTCCTCGCCGGAGAAGGATTCTCTCCCCAATAATGGTGGAGGGACCTGATTGTAAGATTGCAGAGGAAGCAAGTGGGGTTTATGTGATGGTTTTCAAATGATAGGGACCAGAATGAGATTAGGTGTACTAAAATGCAAAGTAGGTCAAGATGACCTCCCTTAGATCCAACTTTTGGTACAAACTTAATTTGGACCTAAGGAATCCAATGGTGAAGTTGGATTTTATGTTTGACTACGTTTGACTAGACATTTTGCATAAAATCCCAAACTAGGTCAATTGATGAGCTAGGACCCTAATCTAGGTCAAACTAGGTCACAAAGGCCAATTTGAATGTCTAAACCCTAGGGGATATTTTTTCATGATTTTTAGAGGGTTTACTTGATTTTTATTCTGACCGGAACCTTGTTGAATTAAGTGGATCTATTTTTGGGTTACCAGTTGTCATTTAATTCCTGGATTGCACATGAACCCATTTCTGATTTAATCAACCCACTTTTTATGTCATTTAGACCATTTGAGCTATGTTTTGTCTCTGAGAAATCCTGTTTATGTACTGCAATGGTAAAATTACAATTTTAACCTGTATTTCATGTTTTCTTCTCAGAACACTTATTCCTTCAATTAAGCCCTCTTCTAGGTTATGTAGGAGCTTTTATTCTCTTTATTAGGTCAAAATGGGCTAGTTATGGCTCATGATGAGGCTCTCATCACTCCACAACACCTCACTGATCATTTCCCCCCACTCCATTCACCCCATCAACCAACCAAATATCTCCCCGAACAGGCCCACCTTCATTGTCCATTCCCTTCACCGTCCGACCACCACAACTTCCTTTGCTCCTTGCCACGACCACCATGACATTCGCTGTGCCACAGCGACCTTGCTGAACATCCTGTTGCAACCATGAGGCCCTTATTCTTGATTTCAGGTATCTAGCCACTGACCGCCATAACTGTCGAGCTTGACGCAAGTTTCAAGCTACGCTCCAGATGCTCTTGCTCCAGGTGATAGTCCCAGGCAGTGCAAACTTGAGGCACACATGCATCCAGACTCTCAGTTGGAGTCAAATGCCCTTGTAGCCTCACCAATTGAGGAAGCATCATCCTACGGCAGACGTGCAGAAGAAGGTAGGACATTTAGTCCCACCTCAGAATTGGAAGGGAGCCCATGTGCGCAAAAATTGATTTTGTGTTCGGGGCTTATCGCCTCCAACACTAAGGGTGAGGTCCTCCTCCCCACCTCTCATGGGCTCGTCTACGGCACTGCCCACACAGACCTGGCCACAACCGAACTACCCGATTATCTTTACTCCTCACTCACCACACACGCTGGTGAGCCTGGACCTGGGTCTCCGTTAGGTCCGACTACCCAGCTGGTTAAAGGCTCTGGGAGAGTGGCTTTGAAATAGAAAAGGGAGAAAGAGAGACGAGAGCTACGTAGGGGAAGGGGGGTTTTGCCTTAGAGAGTTTAGCTTGACAGTTAGTCGAATTCATAGAGTCCCGCAGGGCTTAAGGCAAAGCAAAGAAAGAAGGAAGCTCAGGTAGAAAAGAAAGAAGGAAGGAGAAGGGACAGAGAAGAAGAAAGAAGCTGAAGAAGAAGGATCGTAAAGGCTGAAGACAAAGGAAGAGAATGGCTAGAGAAGAAGGAACCAAAGACAGAGAAAGAAGAAGAGAAGGAACCAAAGGAAGAAGAAGAAGAATCAAGAAAGAGGTATCAAAGCAAGGCACTATAGCAATAGATATTTAAGATGTCAGATTGCAAAATCAGACTTTTTATGCTCATATGCTCTTTATTATTTTTCCTACAACTCTTTTTATTTTTCATATACTCGTGCTCAACAATCGTAATTAGATTTTGAGTAGTATTATGTGTTCAATTTGCATCTATTGTTGTGACTAGTGCATGAATTCCATTTGCTCCCTATGTTCAACTGCAGAATATATTCGAGTAATAAAATTGTATTTGTTTTGAATGCTTGTTCGATTGTACTACAACGCAATACTTTTGAAACCCGAGTCAGCACTCCCAACATTTTGTCGCCATTGCCAGGGAGCAACATGCAATTCACCACTATTCTCTACATTATTTGATTATATTTGAGCACTAGCTTGCCCTATTTGCTTTATCGTGATTTTGCAAGGTACTTCACGAGGAGATCTCCCGCGCAAATCAACCACTCCAGAACAAGTAACTTCTCTATTCATCCCTATTCAACATCCTAATCTTGCGAAGACAAAAAGGAAATAATCAATTAGGAATCACCTGCCTTCTTTGCATAGTAATTATCATTTCAAAGGCAAGTTTCTTGATTTGCAAATTTTTTTTTCAAATCTCATTGAAGTTGAAGTGATTCTAGAGATCCTACCACAAAATTCTTGTGGCTATTAAGAACTATGCTTAATTTCTAATCTTCTTGGACTACGCACTTCTTATTTGAAGTCCAAGGTGAACATTTTTGAGAATCAAAGAGGACCTGGAAATAAAGCAATTAAGGTTTCTGCATTAGGGTTTTGGAGTGCTAGTTCACACTCGCCTGCATAAAAGAAAACAAACCCACCCGCATTTGTATGCTACCCATGCCCTTGATTGAAAAGATCTAATTAAGAAAAACCCTAAAATCAAACTCTAAACTCACCTGAACCTTAAAATACTTGGTCCTAATAACATGAGAGTCAAATCAGGGTGATTTCTAGGTCTTGACCTAGAGTCATTCTGCCATCTTTAGGGCAGGTCAGGTAAACTTGGTCTGCATTGTAGGCCAACCAACCTCCAAATTAGGTCACAAGTCAAATCAATTGCTAATTCAATTGAAATCAAAGGCACAAATTAGGATATGAACTGGTAAACTTAAGTGGTCAAGTTATCATTCTGGTCTACCTAGACCCTCAGTGACAAGAGAGGTCGGGTGGGGGAAACCCTATAACCCGTGGGGGTGCTCTACTGTGTAGCGGTCTTTGCGGGACTCTCCCTCTCTGGCTGCCCAGGTAATTCTTAGGTGGACAACTTTTTGATCCAGGGGTATCATCCGCCCCGAACCTCTATAGTCATAGAAAAATCTTTAGGTTCCTTGGTTGGGGTAACATCACACACAGTCCCTCATCCCTTCTATTTAGAGCACAAACACATATGTTCATTAGGAATCTCTTTCAAATCAAATCACTTCATTCTAAAATTGAATTTTGATTCTACATCTTGATTCCACCATCTAATTCAAATATGCAGCCTGATTACTTAGGAAGACCATTGAAGAAACTTGAATCAAAAAGACCCATGAGAGATAGAATGGTTGAGGATACCCTTGAATTTTATGAGATTGAGTACAAAGCCTCAAAATCAGTAGAAGGCATTCAGGTTAGTGTGCCATCAACAACAACCTTCATCATAAACTCTGCCCAATTACTATTAATAGAAGCAACAAAGGGATCAACCCGAGATATTCTCATTACAGGATACATTGAGATAGAAAAATTGCATAATTTTGAATATCTCCAATGTATGACAAATTCTGTACTTTGGGAAAAACACCAAGATGATCTTGAAAAATGGGAAGAATTGATGAAATTGTTGAAACAAGTTATCGATAAAAAATACCCATGCTTGCCCCAAACTATTAATGAAACATCTTGGACTAATATTGAGGATCAATTTGATTTCCCAAAGCCTAGGTTTGAGGCACAAGGTTGTTATGGATTCCCAAACCAGATGGAATATAACCTGACTGATCTTGAATTAGGTTGGGAGGTCCCAATTGCAAGATAACATGATTTTGAGCCAGCCCTAGAAAACCAACACCCTGGTTCACCAATCATAGAATTCCTAGACTCCTGTAACGACGAGAATAAAATAGAACATCTCGAGGGTGTAAATCCCGCCCCTTATTATGATAAGCTGACCCTCGAAGAAAATTCTGACCTAGATTCAAGTAATTCAACCCACATCCTCAGCATAGAAACTGGATCTTATCTTTTTGGGTTGATTACAAGGCCTCGTATGATGAAGATCAAATTTTAAATTGGGATTATGATTCTGGGCCTTTATTTGATGAATGTCCCTCTCCAACATCCCCAGAAATACAGATTGATTTCTCGGAAGTCACACCAATCTACGATACAAAAACTGAGGAGTTGGAAGAGTGGGGTTTTGAATGGGTCTTCCCTACAAGCCAAACACCCGAGCTAAAACACTATAGGAATACCTTTTTAAGCTCAGAATCTACAAATAGGCTAGACCAAAGTCAAGTTGCTGAGACTACTTGTGATTTATTCTGTGGTGGAACCTCTGATCTCGAATCAAATTCAAAACTTGATTCTCGCAAGTTCTCTAATGAGTTTGAATCTTACCATGATTTTGGAGAACCATTGTTTCCTAACAACTACGAGCCAATCTACGACCTTAGCTCACATGATTCATTCTTCGACTCTGACTCTGAGGTCCCTAATCCCGGGATCACTAACTTAAAATCAGGTTCCATTGAGATGGAATCATTTCTTTTAGGTCAGCAGGAATCAAAACCAAAAAGTGCCAAGAGTAACTACAATTTAGAATTCAAATCGTTTCTTGACTCAGATTTTCCTCATCTTATAAACACTCTTCAGGCATTTACCTTTGAATTTGATAGCTACTATGAGGACTCTCTAAATGAACCCACCTTTAAACTCTTTTTAAATGAGCCCCCATGTGCAATTCTTATTGAAACCACCTCCTCTACATATGCAGAACCTTCCCATATCTGTTTTCAACCCCAACCCCCAACCAGACTCAATTTCTATTCTAATTCCCCTCTTACTAAGCCGATTGCAGATGATTTGCCTCCACATTTTTATCAGGTTTTGGACATTGATCAGACTACAAATCATGCCCCATCCTTCTCTGATCACTCCTGTAGGGTCCTACATCCTCCACTGATTCTTTTTCATTTGAGGATCCCTACTTCGATACAGTTGATTCGACTCATTCAAACCCTGTATTCACACTTCCGCATCATTTCGAGCTTCACAGCATATGGTGGGATCCACATCTCTTGATCCACATTTATCAACCCACCAGATTGATTGGGCTTGGGATGCATCATCAGCCTATTGATCTGAACAAGGACCTAGTTGGACTAGCCGGGCTCTTGATCAAGGTGCTTGTTCAGCAAAACTTAGTTGATTTGACCACTCCTCTATATCATTTCCCACTCAGTTGAAGGCATTGAATTTAGCGCTTAACAGGACGCAACCCGTCATTCCAAAAACTTGAGATCCTTCTAATTATCCCTCTATACTTCATGTCTATTGCACCCTGAGTTTGATTTTAAAACAGTCAATCCCAACTCTAAGACACGTACCCGAGCTTGAAATTGTCCGCAACAGTCATTCCCTGCCCGTTCACCGACCCAATAAATCCTGTTCTAATTCCTGAAACTCATACATATTTCACACCCTCCGTTTACAATGACACTGTAAAACTTAGGCATGGGGGGTGGTAAAGTGCAAACATACAAAAATCAAAGTTCAAAAGCGTTCTCACAAAAAATCACATATTCCAAAAATACCAAAAAATTAGAAAATTGTGAAAAAGAACAAAAAAATAGAGGAGAGAAAATTTTGAGGCCATACAAATGTTGAGGAGAAAAAGGGGAGAAGTGAAAAATGGGGCACAATTTGAAAAGAAAAAGAAAAGCGATAGTCATTAGTAAGAAATTAAGGAATTAACTGAGTTCTAGACAATATCAAGAAAAAAAAATGAAAGGAAAAAAGTATTAATGAAACACAGAAGAGATTAGTAGGAACGTTAATTTTAGGCCTCTTGGGCTATACTCCTAGGCTTAAAAATTCAAGTATTCGCAATGATCTGGATAGTCTTCAAGAGGTTGGGGAAAATGTGAAGCTTAAGTATTAGGTCTAAGGCTTAGGAAGTATTCGGCCTCGTTAACTGACCTCTGGTTTGTGGGACTCGGAAACATAAGCACCCCAATCAACACATAGTCTAGTTTAGTGCGCATATGTATCAAAATCACGCAAATGCGTTTAAATTGTTCTAAAAAAGTCACTTAGATTAGGAGCGGCCGATCAACACAAGTTGATTTGGACGAGTTTCCAATGCGGAGAGGCAGGAAATTCCCCTCGAAGATGCGTAATAACATATCATCTCCTCGGTTTTTGTCTCCTAGGATATCTACATATCCTACCGGGGGTATGTAAGCACCCTGTGCTGGTTCAGATGCCATGAGTGGCATTATCATGAAATGTCTATTGCCGGAGTCAAGATTTAGCTACAAAATGCCATGAGCAGGATTATCTCAAAATCTTGAAAGCCAGGGTTCTGGGGGTTGCCATGGGCAGTGCTATCTCGAAGCATCGATTGGTAGGGACCCTCCAAGGATTGATGATGGGGACTAGGAATCCGATACAGACCGTGTTGAGAAGCTAATCTGAAGCTAGAAATAAAAAGAAAAGAGAGAGAAAACTCTCCAAACAAAGAAAATTATTCTATCTCTCTCTTACAAAAATGCACCGCAAACTGAACCAAGGCTAAAATATGTTACAAGCATGGGTGCTTTAATCACGGAGTCCAACGAAACTTAGGATAGTTCCTGTGGTCCTTAAAAACCTTCACGGCAGACTGAGGCTAAAGTTTGTCAGGTCTGAATCTTGGTTGGTACTTGAGTACCTCTAGGCCTACTCTCGGCATTCTAGCCAAATCTACAGAAGAAAGTACACATCATAATTTTGAGCATCAAAAAGATTACATGGTCTATAATCAAAGTTAAAATCTTAAAATTTTTCTAAGGGACTAGCAAAAGCTAGGCATGGTGGTATGATGGGAACGCTATCATGAGCCCTAACCAGCTCATTTTGACCCAATGAAGAGAATGAAAGCTCCTACAAAACCTACTGAAGGTCAAAATTCACTACACAACCATTCTAAGAGTAAAACAAGAAACTAGTGTTAAAACTACAACTTTACCAATGTAGTGCAACCAGGGGTTTTCTCAAGGGCTAAACAAAGGTCGAAGTGTCTTAATAAGATAATAAGTGGGTTGGATCAAATAGAAAAGTGTTTGTGTGTCCTGTGAATTAAATGACTTCTTGAAACCCTAAAATAGACTCACTTGATTAACCAAGGTTCTGTTAAGGATAAAATTCACTTAGATCCTGTAAAAATCATAGAAAAATATCCTCTAGGGTTTAGTACCTTCAATTTGGCCATTGGAACCCATCTTGACCTAGAATGGGGTCTCAGACAGATATTTACCCTAGTTTAGGTTTTTGCATAAATTTCTCAGTAAAAAATGGTCAAACTCAAAATCCAACTTCATCATTGAATTCCTTAGGTCCAAATTAGGTTTGTACCAAAATTTAGACCTAAGGGAGACTCATCTCGACCTACTTTGCAAAAAGGACCAGTCTGATTACATTTCTACCATTAACTCCACTAACTTTCAAAAACCCTTGCATTTAGCCCCCTATCATTCTTATCATCTTCACAAATAGGTCCCTCTGCCATTATAGCAGATGAATCCTACTTTGGCGAGCTTTCGAAGGAGGTTTCTCCTTGATTGCTCAAAGAATCCCTTCCAAAATTGGAAGAGAGGTTCTCTGAGTAATCTCATCCAATCTGAACCCATTTGTGATCCATAATTGTTTCCCAATCTCTCATGCGAACGTATGAGAGATTTGGGTCTTTTGAAGTTGCCAACACCGGCGACCCTACCTTGATTGGAAGCTTGGCTTCCAAGCATAAATCCTTCTCCAGAGACCTATTTACGAAGCCCCAGATCCAACTGCATTCCCTCAGGTTGAAATTAGGTCGGATTCCCTCCATTCTTCTCTCCCCTCCAGCCACAACAACTCAGGAAGCTCTAGCAGCTTCTCCCTCGCTCTCTCGTCACCCAACCAAAATACTAGTGGTTAGGTTGTCTTCCTCTCAGTCCTCCATGTCGTGCAACACTAGCCGACATCGCCTCTGCCCTATCTTCGCCGTGGCCTCACCTACAAAGGTATTCATCTTTTCCACGTTAGGCGACCATACTGACATGGGATTCACTTTCCTTTCATCCTTAGATTAGGTTTATTAGATTCCCTCTCTCTCCCACTTTCTTTCCCTCTCTTTATTTCTCAAAAACACCCACTGATGCCACAGACCACAGACCACCGTCACCTTCTAACCCTCCGACGATACATCCGGCGAGGTACTCCCATCGCTCCACACCACCATACACCTCGCCAACCACCCTACAACCTATGCAATGCCACACTGATCATTTCCCCCCACTCCATTCACCCCATCGACCAACCAAATATCTCCACAAACAGACCCACCTTCGTCATCCACTCCCTTCACTGTCTGGCCACCACAGCCACCTTCGCTCCTCGCCACGACCACCACGACATTCGCCATGCCACAGCGACCATGCTGAACGTCCTGATTCGACCATAAGTCCCTTATTCTTGATTTTAGGTATCCAGCCACCATCCTCCATTACTGTCAAGCTAGAAGCAGTTTGAAGCTATGCTTCAGGTGCTGCTGCTCTAGGTGAAAGTCCCAGGCAGTGTGGACTTGAGGCGTACACGCATCCAGGCTCTCAGTTGCAGCCGAATGCCCTTGTAGCCTTGCCAATTGAGGAAGACTCATCCTGTGGCAGATGTGCAGGAGAAGGTGGGACATTTAGCCCCACCTCGGAACTGTATGGGAGCCCATGTGCACATAAATTGATTTTGTGTTCAAGGCTTATCGCCTTCAACACTGAGGGTGAGGTCCTCCTCCCCTCCTCTCATGGACTTGTCCGCGGCACTGCCCACGTGGACCTGGCCACGACCTGACTACCTGATTACCTTCACTCCTCGCTCACCACACACGTCGGTGAGCTTGGACCCGGGTCTTCGTTAAGTTCGATTGCTCGACCTGTTAAAGTCTTTGGTAGAGCAGCTATGAAGTAGAAAAGAGAGAAAGAGAGAGGAGAGATACATAGGGGAAGAGGGGTTTTGCCTTGGAGAGTTTAGCTCAACAGTTAGTCAAATTCAAAGAGTGTCGCAAAGCTTAAGGCATAGCAAAGAAAGAAGGAAGCTCAGGCAGAAAAGAAAGAAGGAAGGAGAAGGGACAGAGAAGAAGGAAGAAGCTGAAGAAGAAGGATCGCAAAGGCTAAAGACAAAGGAAGAGATGGACCAGAGAAGAAGGAACCAAAGACTGAGAGAGAAGAAGAGAAGGAACCAAAGGAAGAAGAAGAATCAACAAACAGAAATGTAAGCAAGGCACTATGGCACTAGATATTTAAGACGTCTGATTGCAAAATCAGACATCTGATGCTCATATGCTCTTTATTATTTTGCCTACAACTCTTTTTATTTTTCATATACTCATGCTCAACATTCCTAATTAGATTTTGAGTAGTATTATGTGTTCAATTTGCATTTATTTTTGAGATTCATGCGTGAATTCCATTTGCTCCCTGTATTCGACCTCAAAATATATTCGAGTAATAAAATTGTATTTGTTTTGAATGCTTTTTCAGCTGTACTACAATGCAATACTTTTAAAACCCTAGTCAATGCTCCGAACACTGCCACGAAGTTGTCAAGCAACCAACGGGGCCCTCCTCCACCACTGTGGCGGCCTTGCTTCCTCCTTGCACTCTCTTTACTTTAGCTTTATGTTACACTTGTTTCAACGTTCATCTATTGTTATAGTTGTAAACAAACTCTAATTGCATGCTATATGTTGATGATGTTTCAAATATTATTGCTCACATCCTCTCAGAATTATTGTCTTGTTTTAAACACGATCTCTAACCCTACTCTTCCTCTCTCTCTCGTATTTTCTCGTAAGCAAGCATCCCAAACATTCCTGTGACAACTAAAGCAACAAACTAATTTGATTTCACGCCTCCTCATTTTTGACACTTGGATTCACCAAATCCACATCTTAAATTAGAACCGATGTTGCAAATGCTTACTACAATGGCATAATTAAACCATCACATTCCACGTGCGTCAGTTTTTGGCACCGTTGTCGGGGAGGCAACGGATTTCTTTTGTCACTTTTATCCTACATTTGCATTCACATCTTCTAACTCATTTTTCTCTCTCTACTTGATTGGTTATAGAAACTCGACGCTTGGGCGACAGAGGAACGCGATCGAAGAAAGAGGACCGAGAGTGAAGTGCTATGAAGACGGTTGTGAGTACTACTCTATCCATTGATTTTTTGCTTGCCTAAAAAAATACAGAAAGTATAAAAATAAAAAATTGGAGTGGTGAATGGCTACTTGACCCGCATTCCAAACTCATCACCCATCTAAAACAATTACACTCTAACGTTCTTGAAGAGATAATCCTTTTGGAGTGTTCTTTCTTTTGAGTGGTGTTTGTGAAGCCATCATGACTTGACTTGGGTCGCACCACTCACCATAATTAAAATCAACTCACTTGGTAGAATTGCATGAACACTAGGGTGAATACACTAGGGTTGTTTTTTCTTGGGCAACATCATTCTAAATGAAATTGACTTTCACCTGTTGTGTGCAAAACCTTATGTGCCCACTTGAACCTTGTTTGAAAACATTAAGGAACTTCAACCTTAAAAAGGAAAAGCATTAAAGCAAGGACAAATCATTAAAAGACACCACATCCTAAAATCCTCACTTGAGAACCATGCTTTGTTAAGTGCACACACATGCTCAAATCGGTTAACTAAAAGGCACAACCCCAAACAACACCTCATCACATATCCTGAGCACAAGCACTAACCTATCCCTCATTAAAATGGAGTAGACATGCCCTAGGCAGGACTAGTCTAAGTCTTGAAGGTGTGATTAGGTTTGCTAGGCACTTGGCCTTCATTCCCTTTGAAGAATCTGGTGTCTAGGCTGCAGAGAAGTGTCAAACGACCATGGTTGTGGGGTCTATGGAACCGGTGGCAAAAGCCAAAGGAAGAGCCTTCCCTTTAATCCCATTGTAATCAACCTGGCCAGATTAACATCAAGAAGGTTGGTTAAGTGCTTACAGATCTGATCATTCCTTTTGAGGTTTCTAGGTCACCTAAGGTATACACTATAAGGACTAGACTTGCTTGCTTGTTTGTGCACACACTTCTCGCACCTGTCTCTCTCAGCATCCCTCCCCATTCTTCTCTAGTGTATGCATGCAAGGTGATCACTGCATCCTGAGCTATTTATTTTAGAGAGGGAAATCAAGAGTAGACTTAATTTTTCAAGGGAGATGGCTAACCCAAGAATTGATGAGGTTGAGGACCAACCTCAACCCAATGCTACGGCCATCATCTAGGCCTAGATCTCTGCCAACCACCAACTTCAACAATAACAAATCCAAACCATCATGCAAGCCATGCACCGATTGCAAAACCCTCAGGGGCAACCCCCACTGATCCCACCAAACCCACCACAACCTCCTGACGTCCAACCTAGGCCTCTCCATGAATTTTACAATCCATCTGCTATCCGCATCAATCCACATCTTAGGGTTCCCGAAGGGAATAATGATTTTGAGCTGAAACCTAATTTCCTGAGCTTAATTCAGAGCCACTTTAATGGGAGCTCAAATGAGGACCCCTTCTAACACCTTAAGGACCTGGACTAGATCTCTCGAACTGTGATACCCAGGAACATCAGCTTGGACATTGTTTTGATTAAAATGTTCCCTTTCTCTCTAAAAGACAAAGCATCTCATTGGCTTAGAACCTTAGGGAGACCCATCTCCACCAAGGAGGAACTGAGGCATGCATTCTTGAAGAACCTTTTCCCCATAAGTAAAACCAATGCCCTCAAGAGAGCCAATACCACATTTACACTACAAGGTAGGGAACAATTGCATGAGGCATGGGAAAGATTTAATGAATTGATGAGGAAATGCCCACACCACGAGTTTCCAAGGTGGCAATTGGCCCAGATCTTCTACCATAGTCTGGATAGCAACTGGAGGAACTTTGTTGATGCCTCATGTGGGGGAAACTTCTTGAACAAAGATGAGGAGAGCGTGTTCAAACTCTTTGAGTCCATGAGTGAGAATTCAGTCAACAATGCCTCCATGACCCAGTTTAATCGATCCAGTCAACCCCATGGTGGGATCTATGTAGTGCAAGGCAATTATGGAATGGTTGACATGGACATTATAGCCAAAAATTTGGATCGAGTTGAGTTGGTGGACAAAAAGATTGATGAGCTATTGAACCAAACCAGAAACCTGCTACAGACCCTCTCGCTAGCAAAGGGAGCTTACAATGTAAATTTGGTGCAGCCAATGAACCAAATACACTTGGAACAACCCCTCACCATGTTCCAGGGAGGAACCTTTTCTCCCTCAAACCCTGATTACTCCATCCTATCCCCCTAGGCACCTTCTATCTTTGAGGATGTCAAGGCCATCCAAAGTTACTCCAAACCTGACCCCTTCTCCAACACCTACAATGCCAGATGGCGTAATCACCCAAGTTTTGCCTGGATGAACCAAAAATCAAACCAATTCCAGAACCAACCCAGGCCAAACCCCCTCTCCTATTAGTAAGGTCCACAGGTTAGACCACCGTATAATCAGAATAAGGCGGCCCCTCCCCCATAAAATCGTATGGATATGCTTATAAATATGATGGCCAATATGAATTAGAAACATCAAGAGGAAATGGCATTAGTGAAGGGACAGTTGATCCAGCTATTGGATTGCAAACAACAGAGATCCCTTCCTTCTCAACCACAATCGAACCCAAGAAATGTGACCACAGAGGCCCCAATTCTCAAGGGTTCCAAGCCAATCCTGGGCATGCTCACATGGTCCAGCAAGCCCCGCAAACATCCCCTGGGTTTGGTACTTCTTCTTCCTCTTCTTCTCAAGGATCTACCCATGGTCCCAATGCCGTAGCCAATGCAGTGACCTTGAGAAGTACCATTAAAACCCAAGACCCCAAATGGTCGACCCCACCCATGACCTCACTTCCTGAGATACCCAATTCTGAGGATGGGCGTGAGGAACCCAAGGACCTGGAGACCGACTCGATTCAAACCCAAACGCCATACTGTGAGGCCTTGGAGAAAAGGAAGAAAAAGAAAGCCGTAGTTGAGAATAAGGAGCTGTTGGAGATTTTCAAACAAGACCAGATTAATATTCCGCTCCTCGAAGTAATCAAGCATATCTCAGCTTATGTTAAGTTCTTGAAGGATGTCTATACTCTGAAGCATAAGCCGAGAACCCAAGCACCAAGAAAGGTAGTGCTCTCAGAACAAGCTAATTCAGTGATATTGAGCATCCTGCCTCCCAAACGAACTAACCCAAGAGCACCCCTGATTTCTTGAAATATCGGGGACATGACATTTGATAGAGCACTCTTGGGCTTAGGTGCCTCAATCAACATAATCCCGACTACCCTTTATCACCATTTAGAATTGGAGAATTGAAACCCACACCTGTGACTATCCAATTGGTTGATAGATGATTAGCCCATATTTGTGGGCTATTTAAGTATTTAAGTGTCTAAACATTAAGTTAATTTTAACATTTAGATAGCATACATTAGGATGTAAATAAATTAATTCATATTTTTAGCTTAAGTGTATAATTCATTCATTTTTGAATTAACCTAGGTTTGCATATATTTAATTAGTTAATTAATTAGGTGCACTATTTTAATTAACATAGAAGTTAAGTAGTTATGTATAAATAACCCTAATTATTTTATTCTTTTTCTTCTTCTTCTCCTTTGCAAGTAACTCCTCCATCTCTGCCTCCTCCTGTCCATCACATTGATTTTATGGTAGTTTTCAAATTTCAAATCTTAGCCGTAGCTACAAAAGAGGAGGGGTTACCGTTCAAAGGGAGGCCACCACCCCTTTGTTCCTCACTATGCGTAGAGAACCTTGCTTCTCATCCATTCCATACCACCAGCCTCCCATCATGGCAGTGCACCAACAAACCCCCCACGTGCACCAGTGCGCCCCGCAGAGCGCTGCCCCTCCACGCACCCAAGCCCCGCGTATGCCTGTAGCACCTGCAATGCCCACGTGCTACCCCTCCTCGCACCTACACCATGCGCGGCCAGCAGCAGCAACCACCACCACCGCCACTTCTTTCCTCTGACAGGCTAGCTCTAACCACCATCCATCGAGCCACCACCACCGTCAGGTGCGGATCGGGGAGGGCTACCACTGGTCGCCAACTTGCCGTCCATCTCTCCATCTGTGCACAAGCTCCACCCGAAGCTAATCCACTATTTCATCCTCTATTAATAATTACATTTCATGCCATTGCCACGAAAATTGATTTTGATTTATCATTATTTTATTGTGGTGAATTTATGCCTTCATGCTTATGCTTCTAAATAATTTTTAAACCTTGTTATTCATCTTTATGTGCATTGAATTTAATTTTGAATGACATTTTCGTATACATGCATGTGAATAGTACATGGCATACTCTTGCACATGGATAATTTTCTGACGTAAAAATTACATTAACAGCCCTTGACTTCTCCATAAATTTAAGGTTTACTTTCAGAGCTACAAAAGCATTGTTTGATCTGGCGAATAGTTTAGCGAACTTGATTTTGACCTAATTGCGAGTTTATCTAAGTCATTGACTCCCTGTGGGTACGACCCACTCTCCTATGAGTGGTTTAATTTTAATTTTAATTATTTTGTTAAGCGGTTTCCCACCACTTTGATCCTATAATGACAAATCATCTTAATACATTATTCGAAAGTGAAAATCGACTTATCAATAGATATGTGTAGACCCAAAAGGGGGCAGATGAGGACGTAATTATTCGGTTCAGGGACTTCTACTTCCCGATTGACTTTTTGGTCCTTGATGAGTGTCTCATCACAGCTTCTAATTATCCCTAATAAACCAGATTCCCTAGTTAATTAGCTAGGAATATGTTTAAAAAAGGGATAATTATAGAATAAGGGATAAATCAATAAAGGACCTAAAATTAAGTTAAAAATGCTTAATTAAAAGTCAATTAACATTATTACTAATTTAATTAATAAATGGTCTCGAAATATCATTAATTAGTTACCTAATTAATATTTAATTTAACTTAAGTATAATTTATACTTATGTATGTAATAACTTAAGTAACTTAACTCAAATAAATAAATTAAGCTAAAAAGGTCAAAAATGTAAATTCAAGGTGTATATATAATATTTGTCTAATTTATAATCATATATAAAAAAGTTTAAAAAGAATTAAATTAAAAGAAGCCATGAAAACCTCAGTTTACATTTCAGTCCTTAGGTTTCATTACTTTTGAGTACTTTTCATGCACATAGGTCCTTAACTTTTCTTACATGCAGGTCCCTATGAACACCTTTCTTTTTCATTGTTTCCTCTTCACCCGCTTCAACTACTAACGAACGGCGGTGCATTTACCACCTGATCACCTTCCATCCGATACCATTCCACCCTCGCTAAGCTCTGGGAGCTTGCACTGTCCGTCAACATTCCATCCCAGGGTCTGGATGCACCTGAAATCGTATTTAGGACTCAAGGTTAACTTCACCGCCATTGGAGAAGATGCCGGTGGTTACCTTGAACCTAGTCACAGTTTCATCTAGATTCAAGCTCCTTCATAGCCGCCGAACCCTATAAATACCCCTTGAATCCTTTGATTTTGGTAGTTAGCTCCCTACCCTCTTTCCCAAACTGTAACTAACTAATAGGCTATTCTTCCTTATTTCGACGAACTACCTTCACCTCCACACACACTCTTCGATTGCTTCCACCATTTGCTGAGCTCCGCCATCTTCCGCCGCATCTTTGGACAAAGCGATGACTCCAGACTCCGCTTCCACTCTACGAACACACCTGCCAGACTTGTTTCCCTGATCGTCTAGTTTTATCCTCCACTAAGAACCATCGATGAAGATTTCTACCTCCTTTCATCTAGGTAACAGTAGGGTTAGGTAGGTAAGTGTAGTGTAGTTTTAATTTAGTAGGTTACCTACCTTACTTAGGCTTTTATGATCAGTTTGTTTGCCATCATGTCCAGCTCTGGTGTGCTCTTTGAGCTTGTTCAGAGCACTCTTTTGCTATTTTTATGCGTCCATCACCTTCCTTTTCTCATCATGAACTCATACACTACTCCCTCATTCTTTTTATCAGTTGTTATGCCTAAGTCATCGCCACATTCACCGACGACCTCTGCTATCCACGGCGGAGGTCACCGATGGTAGATCACACCCAATTGGGGCCCTCCATCACCTACACACCTCTTAAGGGCCCCGTTCGAAGTGTTTATTAAAGAATTAATTGCCTATTCATAAAATGCCTAGATTCTTAACTCTTGAGTTCACTGTCTATGGTGAGCTCAAGAGAGTTAAATCACCCAATTAATTACATCTCGACCATCGTTGTATCTTAATGAGAAAATCTTCACTCAATTGAGTGAGAGGAATCAATCTGAGTTCCAGCTAAGTCAGATTGCAATTTCTTTGAATTCGAAGCTTATCATATGATTTTAACTTTAATTGAGTAAATTGTGAACCTCTTAAGGTTCCTTACAACCTCAGGAGACTTTTGAGGTTATTTCTGAGTAATTCCATGGAGTTTTGAACTCCATAATGTTAGAAATGGACTCACCGAAGCTCCGACGAGTTCAAATTTGTCTTCAGCCCATAGAACTCTATGCAAAGCTCCAGATTGATTATTAATGACCTAAGGATTTTGTATCAATCATTAATTTGATATTTTGATGCTTAAAGCTCATCTTAGGCTTCTGTCTTCTCTGACTCCGGTGGAGTTAGAGAGACACCTTCATTAGGAATGAATCCAATTTAAGAGGTCTAGAGGCTTGAGTGAAGCATGATGAAGTTAATCCTGTTGATTATTTACTCAAAGAAGCTGGTGACTGCTTTGCCGAACAAATTCAATTAGGATCTTAGGCAATGAGTCTTAAACCCTAGAATTTCTGGCTAAAATTACTTTTGAGGACTCTGAATCAATTCCTGAAGATAAATAGAACTAATCTAGGGTCTTAATTAGGTCAGAGAAGCTCTAATTCAAAAAGTCAATTTTCCAAGCTATATGGTCAAACTTAGGCCAAATTTAAAGAATTCTTGAGTAAAGTTGATGATTAATGAGTTGAATCTGATGTCAGGGTGATTCTGAGGTTATTAGAATGAAATTAAAGTTGTTTTATTGAGGAATTAGGCTACATCTTTTCACTGTCCAATTTGGGTCATATTTGAGCCCAAACTACTTTCAATATGTTTTTGGCAAGATTTAGATGCCAAATTCACCTAGATTGATTCATTACTCCTTGCAAAGATTGTTTAAAGTTTTTTCAAGGATCCTTAGCTCTCTGTCAAGATGTTCAGAGCTCAAAATGGAGCTCTGAAGCTCTTGTTAGAAGCTCTTGAGCTTCTTCCTCTTCTTGAAGCCATACAGAGTTCCCTTTCTTCATCATAAGATGCGGAACCATCTACTGAAGATGGTTCAAACTCACCTGGAGGCCAAACATCCTCCTAAAGGTCCTTAGACCTGAAGTCCCCCTCTGCAGGCCATGCCCACCGTGAAAACCTTCCACCTTCACCCTTCAAATCAAAGGGTTAGATCTGACTTGAACACCAAATTGGTGTTACTTACATGTAGAGCATCCAAAGGGCTCTCAATCGAGCCTTTGCTCGACCGAAATCACCTAGTGTGTCAGCTGGAATTATCAACCTAAGTTTGGCCAGGAATGTGCAATAATAGTCCCACATCTATTACGAATGAGTGCACGCCTTACTATAATATGATTTTGTGCCGACGACGTTTCGATCGTCAGCTCTAGGCACAAAGAGAAACTCACTTGTGTGTAGGAACGTGCATGTGCACGTGCCTGTGTGGATATGTGTGTGCGTGCGTAGGCGTATGCCTAGGTGCATGGGCCCGTGAGTGGGCATGGATGTGAATGTAGGCCTGGGAGGTCGGGACTATACATTGAGACAAAAATATGAGAAATCAACCTAATAATTGAAGTAGGCCCGACAAAGTAGGGTCTGGTCCCGCCCCTAGTGGGCACTGTGTTTACTTGAAAGGCTGGGCCACCCATTAATAAAATTTTTGGAATAAGAGTTTAAAAAATTGGGTTAAGGATTGAGAGAAATCAGCTAAGTGTGGATTGCATTGTGACAGTATGCATAGTAAAGAAGAAAGAATTAAGGGAATTAAATGAGAGAATAGAGAGGGATTAGAGGATGAAGAAGAAGAGAAAAAGAAGAAGAGAGAGAATTACGGTAGAGATTAAAAGAAGAGAAAAAAGGTGAAGAGAAGAAGAAAGGAGACTTATGATTTTTTAAAACTCTTACTTTTGTATTTTCATTGTAATAATGTCTCCTTTTAATATTTTGAGCTTAATTGATGTATTAAGGCATTTGTATTCATTTATATAACATTTTTCTTGCCTTGATTTTTTATAATTAGTTGTAATGGGTGTAATAAACATGTTTACTTGATTTTTAATGAAAAATCACATGCGTAAATATGTTATTTCTTAATGGAATGTTGCATGCTTTTAAGTGAATATCTTTTATTCAAGATTCATGTACTTAAAATAATTTAATTATAATTCAAATTGATTAAGTAATTAGAAATTTACGTTTAGGAATTAGTGGTGAATTAGGATAAGTTATGCCTCCCAGTAAATGACCTAAACTCAACGAGTTAAAAAGAATTAAAACCCTAAAATGTTAGGTTAACTTGACCCTATACTACACAATTAATATTCATTCAAGTTAATCTAAGTTACTTTCTCATGTGATTAATTAAGTCTAAATAACTTAATTAACTGTGTTGAGGAAATAAACGAGCATTTCAATGGCGCTGTTGCCACAGAGGTAACCGTATTGTTATATTCGCCATTATTGTTTTGTATTGTATATAATTTCTTTTTACTAATTAGCTTGTTTTGTTCTATTTTCTGTCTTCTTTTCAAGGTTACCTTTGCGGGTATTCTCAGGAAAGGAGGTGGGTTTTCTTTTTCCGTTTCTCCATTATACATACCATTGTGAGTATTTCTTACTTAGTCTTTAGTGTAGCTTGTATTTTTGCATTTAGTTAGAAAATTTAAAAAATAAAAAAATATGCATACTTCTTGACTAGTAGTAGCATGCTTTAGGCATACACTCTTAGGACTGCAGATACCTGCTAGTTTATTTGAGACTTCTGACTCGGGAATTTTTCTACTATTTTTCTCGCATCAGCAGGAAAACACGTCCAAAACCTGCGTAGATCCCTATCAGTGGATAATAACAAGACCATATTTTTGTTTGAAATTACCTTAAAAGTAGTCACCTTACTTCCTTCTATCATTTTTTGTGAATAAGATTAAGCAAAAGGAGGATAAATAAAATTTGTGGCTCAATCTGTTTGCAGAATATATGCTGGTTTTATCTCTCATATCTGTTGCATGCTATTGCGCACACAGCACAATCACTAGAGTCACATAAGTCTAACTTTTCTACCTCTCTTCTTTGCACCTCTTAGGGCTTTGGTCGAAGATCAACAAGTCTGCCTCACTACTTAGCCCCGAGGAGCTTGTAGTGAGCTGTCTCGATCCTAGACCTTAGACCTTTGAGCTTTAAGGATACACACTTGCATAGACATGGGATTAGGACGCATATTTTGATACTGATATAATACTTGTTTGCGCCCAAATTATCTTTGCGTATTCTAGGACTCTCTTCTTTCCTTCGAAAGAAGAGAAAAACCCACCTTTTACGCTGTTTTTGGGTCTTGTTTGCTGCTGTTTTTAGTGGCGTGAGTGTACCTTTGCACTTTTGTTTTGGTTTATGCACGGGAGGCGATCTCTGAAACTACCTCTCGTTTCTCCGTTGATAGGTATTCCTAAGTCGGTTGCACATAAGCAACCTATAATTTTCCCGTCTGATACATCTGCTTTTTCTGCATTTGATCCTATGGACCAAATGCAAAACCAGAATCCCAAGATCCCTTCTTCTTCTGGTCAAGGGGAGATGCCGCCTTTTATTTTTCATGAGGCACTCCTGAACCAGAACCTTTAGATGCTCAAGCAGAACCATCAAATCAATCTATTGATGGTTGCTCTCTAGAATCTACAGAATCTGCAATCCCATCCTCCACCTCGACTTGAGGTGGGTTTTGAAAACCCTGATTTACCGATCCCTCATCCTAGGCCTCTACTCCGCAATTATTATAATCCATCTAATGAACAAGTAGTGCCCAATGTTAGGATTCTCATTCGAGAAAATGACCCAGAATTAAAGCCAAACATTATAGGTCTAATCCCACATTTTCATGGATTTGCATCCGAGGATCCATTTCAACACATTGAAGACCTAAAGAATTTATCTCAAACTCTTGGCCCTCGAAATCAAAGCTGGGAAATCCTATTAATGATGTTCTCCTTTAGCCTTAAGGACAAGGCTGCCTACTGGTGTAGAACTATTACACGACCATTCTCAACTTGGGCTGAACTCGAATCTGCATTTTTGAAGAAATTTTTCCTTATTGGTCGAACCAATGAATTAAGGTGAGCCATCACTACATTTACTCGGAATGAAGGAGAACCAATTCATGAAGCATGGGAATGCTTTCATGAACAGCAAAGGAAATGCCCACATCACGACATCCCTCGTTGGCATCTAATGCACATTATTTACTTTGGATTGCAAAAGGGCATTCGCAATCTAGTCGATGCCTCTTGTGGAGGGAATTTCTTAAATCTCGATGCAGAATCCACCTAAGAATTGTTTGAAGGGATGGCGGAAAACTCTATCGACAACGTATCCATGTCGCAATTTACGTGAGGCACCAATATAGCACATCAAAACCCGTAGAAGGGCATTCACGAGATTAGGAATCTGTCTAGTTCCAAGGATTTAGAGATTATAGCAAGAAAACTGGACAAAGTCGATATCGTAGCGAAGCATCTCGATGAGGTTAGAACCACGATGAAATCTCTTATGCCTCTTCTCGCTATGCAGAATCCCGTGTGTTTACCTATTTCGTAAATTACCACGAGGAGGGAGTTTGTGAATAATTTGGATTCGAGAGATCCATCTTCCTTGGGTTTTCTATCTACTCCTACACCAACCCAAGGAGGGACCTTTGTCCCACAATCTTGCCCACCCCTGTCCCCAATCCCTATTTTTGCAGAAAACACACCATATCCTTTTGATTTGAATGCCATTCAGCGATATGCACCAGGTTCAGATCCATATTCTAATAACTATAATCATGGATGGCGTAATCATGCCAATTTCTTTTGGTCTGACCATTCACAAAGACCATCATATCCGACTCAGACCCAACAAAACCTACCTACATTGCCATTTCAGCAACCAAATGCAAGGCCATTTTACGTGGGTTTGCAAAACTTTGCGGGGCCAAATAGAGATTTGCAACTCGATCAGATTTTGCGAGCTATGACTGAGAGGCAGCAACAGAATGCTGAGGCTTTTGTTGAAGTACAATGGCAATGTTCAACAGAATTGGCTGATCTAAGGGGCCAAATCATGTAGTTAGCTGAGTCTCGTCAGTTAAGGGCCCTTCCATCCTAGCCAGTTCCAAGCCCTAGGAATATCTAGCGAAGACCACATCATGGATTTCAACATCCAAATCAGGGACAAGCCCATTTCCTTAATCAAAAACCCCTGAATCAAAATCCGAATCAAAATCCACCTTCTGCTACTCATGATTACGAATATCAAAGTCAGCAGCAATCTTTTTCAAATCAAGGTGACCAGCTCTACTCTCTAATCCATCTTTCTAGAATCAAGCATCTTCTTCTTCACTAGCTTCTTCTTCGCATGAGAGCTTTAACTCTATTACAACCCACCCAGGAACTTCCACTAGGGATCCAGTAGATCCATGAAACCTATCTAAAGACCCTAGTACATCTAGAACAACCCATGTTTCTACACCTGTAAGAGGTGATACACCTGATCCTGTAAATCCTAGTTATTTGTGAGATCAAGGTAATACCTCAATAGAACAGGAAATCCAAGTCCAATTCTAGAAGCTTTGAAGAAGACTAGGAAACAAAAGCAACCTGTTACATTAGGTGAGGATTTAGTCAAAATTTCTGAATAGGTACATATTAATATCCCAGTCCTAGATGCTATCAAACACATTCTAGTTTACGCAAGATTTCTCAAAGAATTGTGTACTCCTAAGCGTAAGCCGAGAAAAGGAGGCATTGTGGTACTCTCGGAGCAAGTGAGCTCTATTATTTCGAGTGTGCTTCCTTTGAAAAAGAAAGATCCAAGTTCTCCATTTATTTCCTGTATAATTAGGGACTAGTGTTTTGATAGAGCTCTCCTAGATTTAGGAGCTTCTATTAATCTCATTCCTTCATCCTTAGTAGACCATTTCCAAATAAAAAATCTTAAGTCTACCAATGTGACTTTACAATTAGCTGATAGATCTATTAAGTCACCTAAGGGAATATTGAAGGATATTATTGTAAGAGTTCAGGACTTTTATTTTCCTATGGATTTTATTGTACTAGATATGGAAGTACCCGAACGCATTAGAGATACCATAATTATTCTCGGGAGACCCTTTTTGGCCACTACAAAGGCCAACATAGATTGTGAATCTCGTAAGATTGAGCTAAAATTTGGGGAGAAGACAATAAAATTGGATATATTTAGAGCTTCTCGAGGATTAGATTGCAAATGGGTTGAGGAAATTAGATCTATTTCAATTTTTGTGGATGACCCTAGTCCCTTATAACTAGAAAGCACATCTCTTGATATCTTATACCCTCAAGTTGAAAATCTGCTATTAGAATCTGAACTCAACCCTGGATTTGAATCTATGTCTCATTTCAGTCACTATTTGCAATTGAAAATCCCGCCCCAAATCCTGCTGTTGATCATACTCCTGCATTAGAATTAATGCTATTGCCTGATACACTTAAATATGTTTATCTTGAACCTAATCAAACATATCCTGTAATCATTAATTCTAATCTATCTGAATCACAAGAATTACAATTGATCAAGGAATTATGAGATCATAAGGCAATTGGGTGGACTCTACACGATCTCACTGGGATTAGCCCCAATTATTGTACTCATCATATCTATATAGAAGATGGGGCACGACCTTTAAGAGAAGCTCAATGATGTTTAAATCTGAACCTGAAGGAGGTCATTAAGAAAGAAATAATCAAGTGGCTAGATGCTGACATTATGTATCGTATATCTGATAACCCTTGGGTGACTCCAATTTGAGTGGTACCTAGAAAGGTAGGGCTCACCATAATCAAGACTGAATCTGGAGAAAACATTCCCACCCGAATTGCAAATTCGTGGTAGGTTTGCATCGATTATCGCAAGCTCAACACGGTTACAAAGAAGGACCATTTTCCATTGCCATTCATTGATCAGATCCTTGAAAGATTAGCCGGTAAAGGTTATTCTGCTTCTTGGATGGTTACTCTGGATATAAGTAGGTAGCAATTTATCCTGAAGATCAAGAGAAAATGACTTTCACCTACCCCTTCGGAACCTTTACTTTCCGAAGAATACCATTTGGGCTTTGCAACGCACCCACGACTTTTCAGCATTGCATGTTCACCATTTTCACTGAGATGGTAGGTGAATGTATGGAAGTATTCATGGATGATTTTTCAGTCTTTGGGGAAACATTTGATATTTGTCTGGATAATTTGTCAAAGATTCTTAAGAGATGCATAGAAGTGAATCTTGTCCTCAGCTGGGAGAAGAGCCATTTTATGGTTTCAGAGGGCATTGTACTTGGCCACCTTGTATCTAAGCGAGGTATCCAAGTAGATCAAGCCAAGATCAATCAAATCTCAAATCTTCCAATTCCTGACTCGATCAAGGGCATTAGATCTTTTCTCGGTCATGTGGGATTTTATAGAAGATTAATACTCGATTTTTCGAAGATTGCCCGACCACTCACAAACCTCCTCACAAAGGACATGACTTTTGAGATAAGTGAGGATTGTATATCTACATTTGAGACATTGAGAGACAGAGTTACACAGGCTCTAATCTTGCAACCAACTAATTTGGATTTACTGTTTGAGATCATGTGTGATATATCAGATTATGCAGTTGGAGTTGTTTTGGGACAGAAAATTGAAAATAATCCGATAGTGATTTACTATGCTAGTAAGACTTTGAATGAAGCATAAAAGAATTACACGGTTATAGAAAAGGAATTACTAGCAATAGTATTTGGATTAGCAAAGTACAAATCTTATATACTCGGATCTCGAATCATTTTGTACTTTGATCACTCTGCTATTAGACACCTATCTAAAAAGGACACGAAACATAGGTTGATCAGATGGATCTAGCTTTTGCAAGAATTTGACCTAGAAATTTGTGATGAGGTTAAATGATAGAATGTTGTTGCCAACCATCTTTCCTGCCTTCCTTCTGAGATTATTGAATCATCTCCTCCAATCATTGAGCACTTTCCTGATGAACATCTTTTAACTATATCATCATATCTTCCTTGGTATGCAGACATTGTTAATTATTTTGTTACACATTAATTTTCACCTGCTTGGGATGGATATCAAAAATCACGACTTAGATTAGAAGTCAAATACTATTTCTGGGAAGATCTGTTTCTGTTTCAACTTTGCAATGATCAACTCATTAGGTGTTGTGTTTCCTCTTCTGAGATTGATTATATTCTTTCTTTTTCTCATGACCAGGCTTGTGGTGGTCATTTTTCTGGTCATAAGACCGCCGCAAAAGTTTTATAGTGCGGGTTTTATTGGCCCACTTTATTTGCAGATTCACAGACATTTTTTAAGGCATGTAGTCGCTGCGAAACTCTTTGTAGCATGTCCGGAAAAGACATGATGCCTTTGAACCCGATTGTAGTCTGTGAGATTTTTGATATTTGGGGCATAGATTTTATGGGTCCATTTCCATCTTCTTCTGGCTTCGAGTATATTCTACTCGTAGTTGATTATGTATCTCGTTGGATCAAAGCCATAGCCACACGCACAAATGATCATTGAGTTGTCATTCCTTTCATATAGAGTCATATTATCGCTCGTTTTGGGGTACCTCGTGCCATCATTTCAGATGGTGGATCCATTTAACAACTCCCAGTTTACGAACCTCCTTAGAGAATATGGGGTTACACATCGTATTTCTATACCTTATCATCCCCAAACCAATGGGCAAACCGAGGTTTCTAATTGGGAGCTCAAAAAGATCCTTCAAATGACAATCTGACCTGATAGAAAGGATTGGTCTTCCCATTTAATTGAGGCTTTGTGGGCTTATAGGACCACCCACAAAACACCAATAGGCATGTCACCATACAGACTTGTTTACGGGAAACCCTATCATCTTCCCGTAAAAATTGAACACAAGGCCTATTGGGCAATTAAAGCCTGTAATTTGCACCTAGTGAAGGCTGGTGATCATCATAGGTTGCAGCTTAGTGAACTTGAGGAATTACATCATAATTCCTCAAGTTTACTAAGCTGCAACCTATGATGATAATTTCTATGAGAGTTCAAAGCTGTATAAGGAAAAACTTAAAGCCTTCCATGATAAGCATATTTCCTACAAATCTTTTACACCTGGTCAGAAGGTGTTGCTCTTTGATGGCCACCTAAATCTCTTTCTTGGGAAACTTAGGTCTAAATGGTAAGGACAAATTATTGTAGTTAGAGTCTTTGACAATGGAGTTGTCAAAATCACCGAACCCAACAAGGATCAACCCTTCAAAGTTAATGGTCAACGTTTAAAACCTTTCTTGGAAAAACATGGTTTGGGTCTTGTTGGAGACCGTTACATGGTCCACTAGGGTTTTTCATCTATCATTTCACTCATCTTGTATATAGTTGTTTCCTATTTTTTTTACACTTTTCCCTATTCATACACTCGAATCTGTATCTGAATTGTCTCTTCTTTTACACTGATTACCTTCACTTAGTCCGACTGACCACTCTTACCTTTGGTCATAATAGAAATTGTCCGCATAGAGATCTTTGATCTCCTCCATCCGACTCCTTCCATCACCCTACACTAAGTGAAGTGTAATATCTTTTCCACCCTTCTTATAATGAGGACATTGTAATATTCTGGCTTGGGGGGGTGTGAAGTGACAATTTTCACTTCAAGTGTATTTGTCGATAAAAGTAAAAATATAAAAAAATGAAATACCCACGAAATTTAACAAAATAGAAATTCCAAAAATTAAAAAAATAGAAAAGTCAAAAATACCCTAAAAAGTTGAAAATTTTTTTAAAATTTCATAGAAATTTGAAAATTTTATAAAAAAATATATATATAAATATAAAAATTAAAAATTTAAAAATCATAAAAATAATAAGGGGTTTTATAATAAAGAAGAAAAAGAAGAAGGCACCAAAAACATATTTAAATTTAATCATATTAGTAATAAGGAGCTTAATCTGACTTTTAGGTCAGAAACTAAAAAAATATATTTTGTAAATAGTATTTTACAAGAGCATGAATTCTTATTTATATTTTTACTTATATAATCTTTTCAAAACATGCATATGTTGGCGAAATTTTGAACGGGATTTCGTTTAAGTTAGAACCTGAACCCTAAAGATCTATTTTTCTACTTTTTACCCTAAAATAAAGTAATTATGGTGTATTAAGTTTTAAACTTGAGTTTTAGAATTAAATTGTAACTTTCTTGGACAGTTAGACAAAGTAAATCCTTACACTTTATGAACATCTATTTTTATCATCTAGGTTAAGTAAAAATCCCAAATATTCAATGGTAATAAATAAAGAGTTGGTAGAATCTTAGTCCAAAGGTCTATCAGGCTATAGTTAGCTTAATCAACGAAGGACATTCTTCTAGACTTAGTAAGCTATGTCTTGACAGATCCTGCAGGGGGAAACTAAGAGTTTAAAGGACCTGAGAGTGAATGGCTTTGCTATCCAAGCTCTAGTTTGAGAGCTAAGTAACCTAAGCATCTGAAATTCACACACATAGAGTTGTCTTGTTGCCATTTGAGACCGCAAAACCATAGATATTAAGAGATCGTTTCTAAATCCTCTTTAGTCTAAGGATTTCCACAGGGTGGCTCTTGAAAGGGTGAAGGATGTACCACTCACCTAGTAAAAGGAATTGAAGTATTATTTTAGTAAGAAAAATGAGGAGGAGAAAAGAAAATAAATAAATAAAATAAAATAAAACACCCTACCGTAAGCACCTCTCTATAAACGGGTGCTTATGCAGTTTATCTATCAAATAAAGCATCTCGGTATAAATGGATGCTACCCTTCCTTCCATCAAATAAAAGAACACCTCGCTACATATGGGTGTTCAATCCTATAGAAAAGAGTTGAAAAAAATATGGAGATAAAATATAGGAATAAGAGACCCAGTGGTCCACTGAGAAGATATACGCAAAAAGTGTTGACCTCGAGATAGAAAAGTGGTGAGGAGAAAGTAACCAAATCAGAGTAAGGCCAAGCCAAAGGCTTCAATTGGAATAACCTGGATTTGAAATTGATGTCTTAAGATTTGGATTTTTGTAACTTTGGATGCCTTTAGGACAATTCTCTTAACAAGCATGGATGCTTAAAAATCATAGCTACTAAACCTTTATATTGGGCTTTAAAGCCTAAGAAATCAGGTTTTGAGGACTTACAGTTGAGGCCTTCTGGAGAAAGATTGGCAAAACCCTAGGTCTAGAAGTCTGTCCTTGGTGCTGTGGGCTGGCAGATTAGGATTTTACTACTCTAAATTTGGTTAATAATGAGTTTCTGGCTAATCTGCTAAAACTCAGATTGATAAAAATTAGATTTCACAAACTTAAGGATTAACTTAAGTCTAACAAGTTTTTGAGTTTAAATTTAATTTCCAACTCTTAGGTTTTGTTTTCTTAAAACACTTTGAATTTTGAGTTTCTAGGGTTTAGAGTGATTACAGAAAATAATTGGGTTAATGAGATTTTGATTTTTAATAAAATTTTCATAAAAAATTCTATTTTAAATAGAGTGTGTTTTGAGAAGGGTATTTGAGTTTTTATGTCTATGTAAAATTCTTTGCAGAATGCTCTGCATAGTTATGGATACTTATATATACATAAAAAAAAATCTAAAAAATTGTATAGCCAAAATTCTGACCTAACCATTCTTCTACTTAGTTTGTATTTATGATAATTTAAACTTGGTGCTTAAATCATCATATTTCTGGCTAATTTTGCTAGGGACTAACAAAATGTTGGCTTTGGGGTATGATGAAAGGCCCATCATGGCTTCTACTTACCCCAAATTAACTAGTTTCCCTAGTTAATTAGCTTGGAATTTGTTTATAAAAGGGATAATTATAGAATAAGGGATAAATCAATAAAGGACCTAAAAAGTAAGTTAAAAAAGCTATTAACATTATTAATAATTTAATTAATAAATGGACTCGAAATATCATTAATTAGTTACCAAATTAATATTTAATTTAACTTAAGCATAATTTATACTTACGTATGTAATAACTTAAGTAACTTAACTCAAATAAATAAATTAAGATAAAAAGGTCAAAAATGTAAATTCAAGGTATATATATAATATTTATCAAATTTATAACGATATATATAAAGTTTAAAAAGAATTAAATTAAAAGAAGCGTTGAAAACCTCAGTTACGTTTTAGTCCCTAGGTTTCATTACTTTTGAGTCCTTTTCACGCAAATAGGTCCTTAACTTTTCTTACACCCAGGTCCCTATGAAAACCTTTCTTCTGCTTCTTCGTTTCTTCTTCAGCCGCTTCAATGCCTGACGAACGGTGGTGCGTTTACAACTTGATCACCTTCATTTTGATGCCATTCCACCCTCACCAAGCTCCTGGAGCTTGCGCTCACCGCCATCTTTCCATTCCACGGTCACCTAAAATCCTATTTAGGACTCATGGTTAACTACACCAACGTCAGAGAAGACACTGGTGGTTACTTTAAACCTAGTCACAATTCCGTCCAGATTCGAGCTCCATCATAGTCACTGAACCCTATAAATACCCCTTGAATCCTTCGATTTTGGTAGTTACTCCCTACCCTCTTTCCCCAACTATAGCAAACTAATAGGCTATTCTTCCCTATTATGGCAAACTACCTTCCCCTCCACACACTCTTTACGATTGCTTCCACATTTGCCGAGCTCCGTCGTCTTTCGTCGCATTCTTGGACAAAGTGATGACTCCGAACTTAGCTTCTACTCCACGAACACACCTGCCAAACTTCTTTCCCTGACCCTTTGGCTTCATCCTCCGTTATGAGCCATCAACGGAGATTTCTACCACCTCTTGTCTAGGTAACAATAAGGTAAGGTAGGTAAGTGTTTTGCAGTTTTAATTCAGTAGGTTAGGTAGCTTACTTAGACTTTTATGATCAGTCTGTTTGCCATCTTCTCCAGCTCCGGTGAGCTCTTTGAGCTTGTTTGGAGCACTCTTTTGCTATTTATACGCATCAATCACCTTCCTCTTCTCATCATGAACTCATAGCACTACTCCATTTTTTTTATCAGCCATTACGCCAAAGTCATCGTCACATTCACCAGCGACCTCTATTGTCCACAGCGGAGGACATCGAGGGTAGATCACACCTAATTGGGGCCCTCCATCACCTATACACCACTTAAGGGCCCCGTTCGAAGTGTTTATTAAAGAATTAATCGCCTATTCATAAAATGCCTAAATTCATCTCAACTCTTGAGTTCTCTGTCCATGGTGAGCTTAAGAGTTAAAACACCTAATTAATTACATATGGATCATAGATGTATCTTAATGAGCAAATCTTCTCACTCAATTGAGTGAAAAGAGTCAATCTGTGTTCCAGCAAACTCAGATTGCAATTTTTTTGAATTCGAAGCTTATCTTCTGATTTTATCTCTAATTGAGTAAATTATCAAGCTCTTAAGGTTCCTTACGACCTCATGAGACTTTTGAGGTTCTTTCTGAGTAATTCCATGGAGTTTTCAACTCCATAATGTTAGAACTGGACTCACCAGAACTCCGGCGAGCCCCGACGAGTTGATATTTGTCTTCAACACATAGAACTCTATGTAGAGCTTCAGATTGATTACTAATGACATAAGGATTTTGTATCAATCATTAATTTGATATTTTGATGCTTGGAGCTTGTCTTAGGCTTCTGCCTTCTCTGACTTCAACGGAGTTGGTGAGACATCTTCATTAGTAATGAATCTAATCTAAGAGGCCTAGAAGCTTGAGTGAAGCATGATGAAGTTAATCTGGTTGATTATTTACTCAGAGAAGCTATAATTTGCTCTACCGAACAAACTCAATTAGGGTCTCAGGCGATGAGTCTTAAGCCCTAGAATTTCGGACTGAAATTACTTTTGATGACTCTAAATCAATTTCTGAAGATAAATAGTACTAATCTAGGATCACAATTAGGTCAGACAAGCTCTAATTCAGAAAGTCAAGTTTCAAAGCTTTATGGTGAAAATCAGGTCTAACTAAAAGAATTCTTGAGTGAAGTTGATGATTAATGAGTTGAATCTGATGTCTGGGTGATTATGAGGTTACTAGAATGAAATTTAAGTTATTTTATTGAGGAATTAGGCTAAATCTTTCCACTATCCAGTTTGGGTCATTTTTGAACCCAAACTGCTTTCAGTATGTTTTTGGCAAGATTTGGATGCCAAATTCACCCAAATTGAATCATTACTCCATGCAAAGATTGTTTAAATTATTTTCGGGGATCCTTAGCTCTCTATCAAGATGTTTAGAGCTCAAAATGGAGCTCTGAAGCTCCTGTTAGAAGCTCTTGAGCTTCTTCCTCTTCCTGAGGTGATACAGAGTTCCCTTTCTTCATCATTAGATGCGAAACCATCTACTAAAGATGGTTCAGACCTCACCTGGAGGTCAGACATCCACCTGAAGGTCCTTAGACCTGAAATTCCCCTCTACAGGTCATATCCGCCATGAAAACCTTCCACCTTCGCCCTTCAAATCGAATGGTTAGATCTGACTTGAACACCAAATTGGTGTTACATACATGTCGACCATCCAATGTGCTCTCGATCAAGCCTTTGCTTGATCGAAATCACCCAGTGTGTTGGCCGGAATTATCGGCTGAAGTTTGGCCTTGAATTACGAGTGAGCGCACGCTGTAGTATATTATGATTTTGTGCCAACGATGTTTTGGTCGTCAATACTGGGCGCAAAGAGAAACTCGCTTGTGTGCAGGTGCGTGCATGTGCACGTGCCTGTGCAGATGTGTGTGTGCATGCGCAAGCGTATGCCTGTGTGTGTAGGCCCGTGAGTGGGAGTGGATATGAATGTGGGCCTGGGAGGTCGAGAATGTGCATTGAGACGAAAATATGAGAAATCCACCTAATAATTGAACTAGGTTCAACTGAGTAGGGTTTGGTCCCGACCCTAGTGGGTGCTGTGTATCCTCGAAAGGTTGGGTTGCCCATTAACCAAATTTTTGGAATGAGAGTTCAAAAAAATGGGTTAGGGATTGAAAGAAATCGGCTAAGTGTGGATTGCATTGTGCACAGTATGCACAGTAAAGAAGAAAGAATTAAGGAAACTAAATGAGATAATAGAGAGGGTTTAGAGGAAGAAAAAGAAGAATAAGAGAGAGAGAATTACGACAGAGATTAAAAGAAGAGAAAAGTGTTGAAGAGAAGAAGAAAGGAGACTTGTGATTTTTTTTAATTCTTACTTTTGTATTTTCAGTGTAATAATGTCTCCTTTTAATATTTTGAGCTTAACTGATGTATTAAGGCATTTGTATTCTTTTGTATAACCTTTTTCTTGACTTAATATTTTATAATTAGTTGTAATGGGTGTAATAAACATGTTTACTTGATTTTTAATGAAAAATCACATGTGTAAATATGTTCTTTCTTAATGGAATGTTGCATGCTTTTAAGTGAATATCTTTTATTCAAGATTCATGTACTTAAAATAATTTAATTATAATTCAAATTGATTAAGTAATTAGAAATTTATGTTTAGGAATTAGTGGTGAATTAGGATAAGTTATGCCTCCCAGTAAATGACCTAAACTCAATGAGTTAAAAAGAATTAAAACCCTAAAATGTTAGGTTAACTTGACCCTATACTACACAATTAATATTCATTCAAGTTAATCTAAGTTACTTTCTTATGTGATTAATTAAGTCTAAATAACTTAATTAACTGTGTTAAGGAAATAAACGAGCAATCCTCGACATGGAAGTCCCCAAATAGCTACAAAGCACACCCATCATCCTAGGTAGACCCTTCTTAGCTACAGCTAAGGTGAACATTGCTTGCGACAAGGGATGCGTGGAAATTGCCTTTGGAGACAGGAAGATGCAATTAGCTATCTTTAGGGCTACTAAGTCTTTTGATTGTGGCTGGGTTGAGGAGCACAATCCCATGGAACCATTGGTTGAAGAATGCCTCACTCTTAGCTCTTCAGTAGAGCATCTGACTCAACCAGTTGATGACTACCCTGACCCACTCCAGCCTGTGGAGGTTGATCTATGTAGAGCTGATTACCTTCAGCAACCTCCATTCGAGGAGATTGATGTTGATCAACTCCCACCCTTCCCCTATCAATCAAATGTTGTCCCACCTACACTCGAACTAAAGCCTTTGCCCGATAATCTCAAGTATGTCTTCCTAGGATCTGACCAGACCTTCCTGGTGATTATCAATGCCCATTTAGCTAGTGATCAAGAACTTAGGTTGACTGCAACCCTTTCTAAACATCGGGTAGCCATTGGGTGGATAATTTCTGACTCAAGGGGAATTAAACCTACCTATTGCACTCATAAGATCTATTTGGAAGATGGGGCTCAACCTTCTCGCTAGATGCAAAGGCGATTGAACCCAAATATATGAGAGGTTGTTAAAAAAGAAATAATCAAGTGGCTTGGCACAGATATCATTTACCCAATTTCCAATAGCCCTTAGGTGAGCCCCACTCAAGTGGTACCCAAGAAAGCCAGGCTCACCATGGTCACCAATGACCAGGGCGAATCCATACCCACCGACACTGCTACTACATGGCCGGTGTGCATCGACTATAGGAAGCTTAATGAGGCCACCAAGAAAGATCTTTTCCTTATGCCATTCATTGACCAGATTCTCGAGCGATTGGCAATGCAAAAAAATTTTTGCTTCCTCGATGGATATTTAGGATACAACCAAGTTGCTATTTCACCCGAGGATCAAGAGAAGACTACATTCACTTGCCTGTATGGCACATTCGCATTCCGTCGTATGCCATTCGGGTTATGCAATTCACCCGTAACCTTTCAACGTTGCATGCTAGCCATATTTTCAGAGATGGTGGGTGAATACTTGGAGGCCTTTATGGATGATTTCTCCATGTTCGGGAACTCATTCGACCATTGTCTTAGCAACTTGGAGAAGATCTTGAGGCGATGCATCGAGTTCAACCTGGTTTTAATCTAGGAAAAGAGCCATTTCATGGTTCAGGAAGGGATTGTCCTCGATCACATCATCTCGCATAGGAGCATCGAAGTGGATCGAGCTAAGGTTGATTTAATTTCCAAACTTGCTCCCCCTAGGTCGGTCAAGCAAATCCGATCTTTCTTAGGACATGTTGGCTTCTATAGAAGGTTCATTAACGATTTTTCCAAACATTCTAAGCCCTTAACTGACCTTCTAGCCAACGATGCCCTTTCTCACATGACACCTGATTGCATCAAGGCTTACAACACTCTAAGGGAAACAGTCTCCACTACACCTATTTTACAACCCCCAGACTGGTCCCAGCTCTTTGAGATAATGTGTGATGCACCAAATTTTGCCATCGGCATAGTCCTAGGACATAGAAGATAGAAGAAACCTATGGTGATCTACTATGCGAGCAAAACATTGGATGAGGCTTTATGGAATTACATCGTTACAGAAAAAGAATTTCTCACCGCAGTCTTTGGGTTAGAAAAGTTCTGATCATACCTACTGGGATCCCATGTGATGGTTTACACCAACCACTCCGCTATCCGACATTTGTGGGCCAAAAAGGATGCTAAACCCAGGCTCATCCGATGGATCTTGCTCTTGTAAGAATTTTACCTGGAAATATCCGATAAAGCCAGGTCCAAGAACATCGTAGTCGATCACCTATCCAAACTTCACCTGGAAAACATCGGACCCTCGTTACCCTTAACTGACACCTTCCCTGATGAACAAATTCTAGTCATGCAAGGAAGAAAACTATCCTGGTATGCAGACTTTCTCAACTATCTGGTGGTAGGACAGACTCTACACAGCTGGTCCAGACAGCAACAGGATAAGTTCTTGGATGAAGCCAAGCATTATTTTTGGGATGATCCTATGCTATGTAGGCTCTGTGCTGATCAGATCATTAGGAGGTGTATTCCTAAAGAGGAAGTCCAAAGTATGTTGTCCTTTTGTCATGACCAAGGCTGTGGTGGGCACTTCTCTGGAAAGCAAATGGCTGCAAAACTTTTACAACCTGGATTTTACTAGCCATCCTTATGCAAGGGCACACACAGCATCGCAAAGACTTGCTCCCTATGCCAGACATTGGGGATTATGACTAAAAAGGATATGATGCCCCTACAACTCTAATTGTCAAAATTTTCGATGTCTGGGGCATCAATTTTATGGGTCCCTTCCCACCATCCAACGTCTATGAGTACATGTTAGTCTCAATGGACTATCTCAAAATGGATCGAAGCTGTAGCCACCAGAAGATGTGACCATCAAGCTCTCATGGACTTTGTTAAGCAGAACATCTTCTCTCAGTTTGGGATACCGAAAGCCATGATCAGTTATGGTGGGAGTCACTTTATTCATGGCCAATTCCGTGACTTAGTTAGAAAATATGGGGTTGCTCACCACATTGCCACCCTGTATCACCTGCAAATAAATGGGCAAGCTGAGGTCTCTAATAGACAGATCAAGAATATTCTGCAAAAGACTGTGAGGCCTGACTAGAAGGATTGGTCCACACGATTGGATGTTGCCCTTTGGGCATACTTGATCGCTTTTAAGACCCTAAAGGGCATGTCATCGTATCGATTGTCTTTGGCAAAGCTTGCCACCTTCTAGTCGAGTTGGAACACTAAGCATACTAGGCTGTTAAGCAGTGCAATATGGATTCCCAATTGGAAGAAGCACAAAGGACACTCCAACTCTCCGAGCTCGAGGAAATCTGTTGGTATGCTTATGAGAGCAGTCGACTTTACAAAGAAAAGATGAAAGCCATCCACAACAGACAAATCCTTAGGAAAACCTTCGAGTCTAATTAGCAAGTCTGGCTTTTTGATACAAGACATAAACCTTTCCCTGGGAAGCTGAGATCAAAATGGATAGGACCATATCAATTGCTCAAACCTTATCCTAATGGGGCGGTTGAAATTGCAGATCCTAACATTGGGCAAACCTTCACAGTAAACAGCCAAATATTAAAACATTATAAACATTATCTTGCCTAGGTTCCCCCAAAGGAAGTAGTCACCCTCATTGAGAGTTGACACAAAGCTTCGACTAGCTGGAGGCAATAAACTCAGTGCTTCCTTGGAGGCAACCCAGAAGATTTAGACTGATCAGGTAAACTGCGGCACTCAGGTGATTTCTTTCTGTATGCCCTTGCATCCATTTATTTGCCAATGAGGACATTGTCCAACTTAAGCTTGGGGGGATGGTTATTCGTGTTCTCTAAGTTTATATTATCAGCCTGAATTATATAATAAAAAAAAATTAGGAAGGAATACTTAGGCATTAGGAGCTTGTCAATTGTGGGAAATAATATGAGAAGAACCTGAAACACCTAGACTTTTCTGACCTTCAGGCTTAATCATCCTTGGTATCTACTAAAATGTGGATTTAGCCTCGAATCCTCACAACCTTAATTTACATTAATCTGATCAATAATGAAAGGTGATAAGTATACGACTTATCAGCCCACTCTCTGAGTCAGAGGGACTTTTAGTCTGAGAATCTGCACACATTTTTGCACTGACTCAGTCCTTAGAGATTTTAACAGAAATTGGGTAGCTAATGCACCTTCTAGGGTGGTATGGTTGGCAAGTTGTCGTGAGTAATTTTCCATTGGCCAGTTGTCCAGAGCCCAGCCACAGAACCATTCTCTTTTATTGCTTTTAGGTAAATCTTAGATCAAGGCTACTGAAAAGAGAAAAAAAAAAAAAATATATATATATATAGAAAAAAGAAGAAAAAATAAATAAATAAGCCACACTTCACTGCATGAGTATGCCTGGCAAGTGGTCGAGGGTAACAGCCCATTGGTCGGTTGTCCAAAACCCAACTCACAAAATGCACGAAAAAGCCTAAAACACTTTTGGAAGAAGTGGGGAAGTAGAGCAATCCGGAAAGATATACACTAGAACCACCCTTATGTTGAACCCACTGAAAATAAAAGTAGGGAGAAAGCTACTGATCAGATAAATACATCTTTAGGCAAGCATTTTCTTTTCCAATCACCTAGGGGCATAGAAACCCGAAGTCTGTTTTAATTATTGTTGAGTGAGTCTATCACTATCTTCACACCAATATGCTTAGCACTTAGAGTATTTTTCGAGTTATGGGTGGGTTGGTTAGCCATAAAAAGTTACCTACACACTGTCAACTCCAAAAAAACAAAAAAAAGGAAAAGATGAAAAAGGAAAAAATATATATATGTTTCTATATATATGCTTTAAAGCAAGAACTTGGGCGGTTTGCATTTTTGCGGACACACGGGCGCTATTTAGTCTTTATTGATTAGGCTCTTAGTATATTTCCTCCCGTTGACAAGCAACATATGTCTATGTAATCAATTCTTAATTCTGACTGAAAATAATGGCTAGGATAAACCTTGCTAGGGACTAGCAAGGGATGAGCATGGGGGTATGATAACTCTACATTCAGTGATGATAATTCCGTCAACCATTATTTACCTTGAGTGTTTATGATCATAAATAACATACCATGAACAGCATGGGAGCATTGCAAATTAAGATTGCTTATAAATCAATGTTTAATGGCCAAATGTACAAGTGCATGTTGAAATAGGCCTCAAATGAGAAATTGGACCACACAAATGGATTCAGATCGACAAATGGAGTACAACAGACTCGAAATCACTTAAATCTGACATCCGGAACTCCCTCAACCAGCCCAAGAAGTTCTGGCCATTGATCATCAGATCAACGGCCCACAAGCGGCACGTGGTGCCATCCGCAGTGCCCAGACCCAAGCTGCAGCCCTCGATCATCATGCAGAGTGCTTTCAACCATCCGACCCAAGGATCGAACGGCTGAGGACCCATTAGTCTCGCTAGCACCGTGCTCTCCGTCGTGCCAAGATGCATTTTGGTCATCCGATCGTCCATCGACAGCTGAGTGCTTGTGTAAAATCGCGACAAAGTATGAGCTTGCCGCAGTGGTTAGTGCCTCCCCATGCTCGTCGGGGACACACATTAGAGATGCACTAGCCACATCCACGCGCACGATCAAAATTCAGCCATTGATGTGCACACGGACGACGGGAATGAAGGCCACACAACGCAATAGAAATGCTCGGATGCGCTTGGGAGGGAATGCGTGCGCTCCACAGTGAGCGCCCATGTAAATTCTCAACCGTCGATTAGAGATCAAATGGTTGACACGTGCCCATCATGCACACTTGCAAGCAACTTAGAGGATGTGGCATGCCCTCAATTGTCTGATGGTGATCAGTGCCTCGAATTCAACGGCTGAGGATCCGTGGGCACGGATTGAAGGGAAGAAGCACACGTACCTCAAAGGACTAGCGGGAGAGGGGCTTCACCAACACTTTTGGATTGGGTTTAGGGATGTCCCAAACATCGCTAAAACCCTTACTTAGCTTTAAAACCCCTTCTTCTCTATATAAACCTCCTCAACCACCCCATTCAAGGGCATGCAATTCACACACACCCTCCATGCTATACTAGCACTCTCTTAGCTCCACTAAACACTCCATACTTGCCCTGGAGTTATCAAGCCACCGACGGAGCCCCCCTCCACAACCATGGCTGCCTTGCCTCCTCCTCGCACTCTTTTTACTTTTGGTTTATGTTGCATTTGTTTAAGCTTTCATTTATTGTTATAGTTGTAAACAAACTCTAATCGCATGCTATATATTGATGGTGTATCATATATTATAGCTCACATCCTCTCAGAGTTATTGTCATGTTTTAAACAGGTTCTCTAACCCTACTCTCTCTCTCTCTCTCGTGTTTTCTTGCAAGCAAGCAAACCAAACATTCCTGTGACAACTAAAGCAACAAACTAATTTGATTTCACGCCTCCTCAGGTTCGACACTTGGACTTACCAAATCTACATCTTAAATTAAAATCGATGTCGCGAACGCATACTACAATGGCATAATTAAACCACCGCATTCCGCACGCATCAATTGGCTACCAACTCTAGATCAACGGAAGCGAAAAGGTCTTGGGATTCATGTACCTCCCAATTGTTTGTGAATGCGTGGGTGGACGTCTGGTCGTACATACCCAGTGACTCATTATTCAGGGAGTTCTTGCACATGTTCTCGAGAATCTCCCAGATCGTGTCCTCATGTTGACCCATGATGTTACCACCACAGGTTGCATGGCAAATAGCTTAATGTCGCCATGAAGCCCATGGTAAAAGGATTGGACTTGTTCCAACTTCAGAACTCCGTGATGGGGGCACTTACGCATGAGATCCAGAAAGCGATCCCATGCCACGTGTAGAGATTCTCCCGCTCCTTGGGAGAAGTGTGTGATTTGGTGTCTCATTGTGTTTGTACGACCAATGGGGTAGAATTTTTGTAGGAAGGCGGTTTGAAGTTCTCCCCATGTGTTGACATGTGTGGTTGAGTATGAAACCAGTGAGTGGCTTTGTCAGCTAGAGAGAATAAGAAGAGTTTTAAGAGTAGTCCATCTCGACTCTGTACATCAGTCCAAAAGTGTGGGCTAGATGTTTTAGGTTTTTGATGTGGATGAAAGGATCCTTAGAGTTCAAGCCATGAAATTTTTGGGTCATATGAAGCATGCAAGGCTTGAGATCCAGCTCAGGTCATCCCGCAGGAATGTTGATTCGGGGTTTGATCTCCACTGCTGCAGGATTATAGTGATCTCGTATCTAAGGACGTGGCAGAGGGTAGATGATGGCATTGATTTGATCTTTTAAATAATGGAATTGTTGCTTAAGGTTAGGTTGATCTTCTTGGTTATCCATAGCTGATAAGGGGGAAGTAGGTTCTAAATCAGAAGATATGTCAATGTGATCATGTTGTTGCACAAACATGGAAGTCGAGGCTTGACCTTGCTGAGAGTGAATGACTAATGGAGGCCTCAAGGGTGGTCTTAAGGACCTCCTCCCAAAAATGCACCGATGGCGTGGATGAGGGACAGAAGGTGATGGACCCAATCAAGGCACCAAAATATTTTTGGATGACTATAGAGGTTTAGGGCGGATGATACCCCTAAGTCAGAAAGTCATCCACCTAAGAATTACCTTGGTAGCCAAAATGGGAGAGTTCCATGAAGACCCCTACATGGTAGAGCACCTCCACGGGTTACAAGTGATAAATGCCAGTTTATCATCATTCTAATGCATTAAAATAAACCTAGCTCTTAGGATTTTACTCTGCAAATGGGTCTTTTGGGCTACATTTAGGCATAAATTAGGTTAGGCATGCATTGCATTTTATATTGTCTCGTTGATATGTTTTTGTGAGTGTTAGGGATGAACAAATATACAGATACCTAAAACCCTAGCACTCAAGAAGGCAAATGGTGAAGGAGAAGCTCAGACAAGCTGGAACTCAGCTTTATCCAGCTCACCAGAGCCGGAACCTAGCTCACTTGAACTAGGGATAGCTCATCCCAACTCCATTCAACTAATTTCTGCTGAATGGTAGCTCAAGAGAGTTCATCTTAGCTCACCCTAGCTCAAGTCAGCTCAGATCCAGCTCAACCTAGTTGAGTCTAGCTCATTTTAGCTCCCACAAGTCCACAGGAAGCTCTAGCTAGCTCAGCTGAGTTGACTGGAGTTCACCCCAGCTAAGATCTACCTACATCCAGCTCCACTCAAGTCCAGCCAGCTAAAGAAGAACTCATCCCAGCTCAGGAAGCTCAAGTCCAGCTCCCTGGGAATCAGCTTAGCTCAACACAGTTGAGCTAAGCTACCTTAGCTGCCTCAACTAGCTTGATCCTCCCTGGGAGCACCAGACCCAGCTCACCTCATCTTGTTTTGGTAGAAGCCAGCTCACTTTAGCTTGGATTAGCAGTTAGCAAAGAACTAGCAAGCTAAGCCAGCTAGAGTAGCTCCATGCCAGCCTCTTCAGCAACTGCCATCACTAGACTTCTCCTCAACGCCACTCTTCAAACATTAGCTCCAATACCCCCTCCTTGATAACGGATTTTTACGCAGTTTGTTAAATACGTTGTTGTAACGTGCAAAACCGATCAACTATTAAATTTATATTCCTAAATAGGGGAGTATCTAGTGACGTCCAAGGAGGCCAAATGTTTGCAAAATTGATTCTCTTGCTTGGAATACAAATCTCAACTTTATTTTTGGTATTTTTCAATATATCATTTTTGTTTTTGTTTTTGAATTAAGGCAACATGCGAAATTGTGGCGGGAAAGTGACTTACACTTCAAATTCAAAATACTACTTCTAAAGTGGCAAGTAGAACCTCTCCCTAAACTTACTCTAGGCAAGTGGAGGCCTAGAATAATTATGGAGAGGGAGTGAAGAATGCTAAAAATAAAGCAATTAGAAATGCAAAGAAAGAAATTGCAAAGAAGGCAACTAGATAAATGAAAAGGTGTTTTACAAAAAGGCCTAGTAGAGGAATGATTCTACTACTAGAAAATTGCAAATAAGAAAACCAAACACAAATCTTCTAGATAGATGGTGAAGAAGAGAGCTTCTTGCTCCAAGCTTGGTAGCTCCCAAGCTTGAAAAGAGTCCTCCAACTCCTTCCTTGCTGTGCTCCGCCAAGGTGATGTCCTCCAAGGCAAGCCCTAAGGGGGCGTGCCCTAAGCTTCTCTCCAAGGGTGGACGTCCACTCTAGGTCCTTCTCCTTTGCCTGACTATCCTCCTTGAAGTGGATGAGTCCTCCTCCTTGGTGTGGCCCAAGTTGAAGAGAGTGGGGAGAAGAAGGCACCAAAAGGGTTGGTGATGTGCCCCTTTAATCTCCTTCTCTACTCCTTCTTCTTGGCCGTAGGTGTAGGTGGTATAGGTAGCAAAATACACTAATGGAGGATGCCCTCAAATGGTGGTAGTTCGTGGGTTTTTATAGAATAGGAAGGGGGCTAAGGTGACTCTTGGAATGGAGGGCTAAGATGGAGAGATGGAGGTAGTTGGGGATCCTATGGCTAAGGTCAATTGGTGCCAACCTAAAGGACACCTAGGGGGGTATTTAAGGCTTTGGTGCCCTTTAGAATTGGCGCCAAAATGGTACTTCTAGAAGGCCATTAGGTGGCGCCACCTTAGGGTTCTAGAAGGGGGGTATGTGGATGGCTAGGATGGGTTATGTGGGTAGGTGCAGGGTGGATGAAGGGTCTCAAAGTTGGCACCAAAAGGAAGGTGGTTAGGATTATTTTTGGCACCAACTTTTGGTGTATTTTGGTGGTTGGTTGAGGGGTTAAAGGTGGTGAAGAGGTGGCGCCAAAATGAGTTGGATAGCTAGCTTAGGTAGGGCTTAAGTTGGTGGAGATAGCTAGGGTTGAATTGAAGGCGGTGGATGGCCAAGGAGATGGTTGCTAGCTAAGCTAAGCTAAGCTAAGCTAGCTTAGCTAGCTATGGAGTAGAGGAGGAGGTATTGGAGCTAGGGTTTGAAGAGAGGAGCTGAGGAGAAGTCTGGAGCTGGAACTGAAGTTGGCTGCTACTGAAGAGGCTAGCTTAGAGCTACTCTAGCTGGCTTAGCTTGCTAGTTCTTTGCTAGCTGCTAAGTGATAGCGATAATACGCGGTTTGTTAAATACGTCGTTGTAACGTGCAAAATCGATCAACTCTTAAATTTATATTCCTAGATAGGCGAGTATCTAGGGTCGTCCAAGGAGGCAATATGGTTGCAAAATTGATTCTCTTGCTTGGAATATATCTCAACTTTCTTTTTGGTAATTTTCAATATACCATTTTTCTTTATTTTTGAAATAAGGCAACATGCGAACTGATGGCGGGAAAAGTGTTTACACTTCCAATTAAGTAAACAACTCTAAAGTAGCAAGTAGAGCCTCTCCCTAAGCTCACTCTAGGCAAGTGGAGACCTAGAATAATTAGGGAGAGGAAGTGAAGAATGCTGAAAATAAGCAAAAAGAAATGCAAACAAGATATGCGAAAAAGGCAACTAGATAAGTGATAAAGTGTTTAACAAAAATGCCTAGTAGAGGAATGCTTCTACTACTTGATAATTGAAGTAAAAGAAAACACAAATCCTCTAAATAGATGGTGAAGAAGAGGGCTTCTTGCTCCAAGGTTGGTGGCTCCCAAGCTTGAAAAGAATCCTTCAACTCCTTCCTTGCAGAACTCCGCCAAGGTGATGACCTCCAAGGCAAGCCCTAAGGGGGCGTGCCCTAAGTTTCTCTCCAAGGGTGGACGTCCACCCTAAGTCCTTCTCCCTTGCCTGGCCGTCCTCCTTGAAGTGGAAGAGTCCTCCTCCTTGGCGTGGCCCAAGTTTAAGAGAGTGGGGAGAAGAAGGCACCAAAAGGGCTGGTGGTGTGCCCCTTTAATCTCCTTCTCTACTCCTTCTCCTTGGGCGTAGGTATAGGTGGATGTAGGTAGAAAATACACTAAAGGAGGATGCCCAAAAATGGTGGTAGGTGGTGGCTTTTTATAGAATAGGAGGGGGGCTATGGTGACCTTTGAAATGGATGGCCAAGATGAGTTGATGGAGGTGGTTGGAGATCCCATGGCCAAGGAGAGTTAGCGCCACCTTAAAGGGAACCAAGGGGTAGTTATGGGTGTTGACACCCTTTGGTGTTGGCACCAAAATGGGCATTCTAGAAGGTCATTAGGTGGCGCCACCTTAAGGTTCTAGAAGGGGGGTATGTGGATGGCTAGGATGGCTTATGTGGGTAGGTGTAGGGTGGATTTAAGGGGCTGAAAGTGGCGCCAATATAGAGGTGGTTAGGGGTGGTTTTTGGCGCCAACTTGAAGTGTCTTTTGGTGGAGATAATGGGGTGAAGGGATGGCTAGGAGGTGGCGCCAACTTGAGTAGAGTAGCTAGCTTAGGTAGGCTTGAGTTGGTGGAGCTAGCTAGGGTTGATTTTGGAGGTAATGAATGGCCAAGGAGCTGGTTGTTAGCTATGCTAAGCTAAGCTAAGATAAGCTAAGCTAGCTTAGCTAAAGGTGGAGTGGAGGAGAAGGTGTTGGAGCTAGGGTTTGGAGGAAGGAGCTGAGGAGGAGAGTCTGGAGCTGGAGCTGGAGCTGGCTGCTACTGAAGAGGCTGGCATGGGGCTACTCTAGCTGGCTTAGCTTGCTAGTTCTTTGCTAGCTACTAAGCCAAGCTAAAGTGAGCTAGCTTCTACCAAAATGAGCTGAGGTGAGCTAGGTCTGGTGCTCCCGGGGAGAATCAAGCTGGTTGAGGCAGCTAAGGTAGCTTAGCTCAACTGAGTTGAGCTAAGCTGAGTCCCCGGGAGCTGGACTTGAGCTTCCTGAGCTGAGATGAATTCTTCTTCAGCTGGCTGGAGTTGAGTGGAGCTGAATGTAGCTGGATCTGAGCTGGGGTGAACTCCTGTCAACTCAGCTGAGCTAGCTAGAGCTCCCTGTGAACTAGTGGGAGCTGAGATGAGCTAGACTCAGCTAAGTTAAGCTGGATCTGAGCTGACTTGAGCTAGGGTGAGCTAAGATGAACTCTCTTGAGCTGCCATCCAGCTGAGATTAGCTGAATGGAGCTGGGATGAGCTAACCCTAGATCAAGTAAGCTAGGTTCCAGCTGCGGTGAGCTGGATCAAGCTGAGGTGAGCTGGATCAAGCTGAGGTGAGCTGGATTAGGCTGAGTTCCAGCTAGTCTGGGCTTCTCCTTCACCATTTGCCTTCTTGAGTGCTAGGGTTTTAGGGATCTGTGCATCTGTACATCCCTAACACTCACAAAAACTCATTAAAACGACAATAAAAAAATGCAATGCATGCCTATCCTAATTTATGCCTAAATGCAGCCCAAAAACCTGTTTGCGGAGTAAAATCCTAATAGCTAGGTTTGTTTTAATGCATAAGAATGATGATAAACTGGCGTTTATCACACCCCCATGCTTATCTTTTGCTAGTCTCTTAGCAAAACTTAAAACGGAATTTTTGGGAAATCTAATTTTTTTGACTTTGGAGGAGAAAAAGAGATCAATGGACCTTGGCAGATTAAAAACACTGGAGGTACGGGATTTGTTAAAGATAAACATCGGGATTTGTTTTTGGATTCAACCATTAGATAGAACGGGATCAATATATCTTCCAAAAAATTCTCAAATTAACCCCTTGTTAATTCAGATGACTTGAAATGTTTAGGAATTTTTTTTGGCTCATGAATCTGATTCTCAACTTGCAAAATCCTTTAAAACCTTGTGGCTGTGCTTGTGAAAAGCCAACATTTATAAGGGCGTGTTAATTTATTTATATATATATGTATATATATATATTTTTTTTCTCCCCCATGCTTATTTTTAGCTTAGTCTTACAACAGATGTGTTGGGATCATCATTCCCGTTACCATTTCTCGAGGGGGCTCTGGCGCCAGTACTTCGAGATAGCACTGTCCATGACACCACCCAGGAGCTCACAACCCCAGAACACGATGCGGTGAAAAGGGGCGCTCCAAACAAACTCAAGCTCTTGCTCCGACACTATAGGTAGAGCACCGTCCAAGACACTTGAGCTGCTAAAATGCGCTTTAATGCTCCGTCTAAAGATATGAAATATAGATATGGAGCAACGCCGAGGTGGTAACATGTTGACATCGCGTCCTTAAAGGAGGCATTTTCCTCCTTCTCGGCGGTGGGAACTCAAACCAATGATCTGCTTCAGACTTTCACTAAGTCCAAACAAGGGAGTTTTTCAAATTTTTAGTTATTTTTAAGTGTTGTCTTGTGTGTGAAGAGTGACACAAGAAGTTTCTCAAAACATGCAAGTTTTTGAATCAGAAGCTAAGTCAAATAATTTCCATATTGCAAAATAGGATCAAGTCACCTGAACTATTATGAGTTCAGGTGGAATTTTATAGAAAGATATCTGATCTTGTCTAAAATAGACCCTGGAATTCTAATGATTAGATCCATATCCTCATCCTTAGTTTGTTAAGGATTAAATCCATTGTACCAAAAGTGAATTTTTCGACCTTAGTCCCGATTTCAAAATTTTTCCTCAAAAAGTTTTGAACATTTTTTATTTATATATATATTTTTTTATTTTTTTTGGGTATGCAAGCAGGAAATAAATTAAACAAAAATGCATGTTTTTAGGTTTTGAAAATCCTGAATCGATCGTAAAAATTTAAAAACACCCCCCCATGCTTAAGATATGCCATGTCCTCATGCATTAGGAGGGAAAAGGGATCACCTTAGTGATGACGGTTGGGTTTAGGATGAACAAAACCTGGAAAAGAAGAAAAAAAGGAACGCAAGAAAATGATGGGTTACCTCCCATCCAGTGCTATCTTTTACGCCATTCAGCCGGGCGTGAAGGTATGCACGGAAGACGTAAGATCATGTAAATAATTGGACACTTGGATCCCCGCAAAAAAGGTGTCGTCTTCTAGATCCCTAAAAAATTGATTAGAAATAATATTGGGATCAAAGTTGGATGGAAAATGATAAGTGTAGCCTGAGTCTGGCCATGGGTTTAAATTAGGTTGGGTGCCAAACTCAGGCGGGCTTGGTGGCAGGTCCATTAGAAAGGGGTCGGGGAAGGAATGGTGAGGATTGGGTGAAGTTAGTGTGGAAAAGTTAGGTGCGTGAATAGTGGGTGGGTTAGGGGGGGTATCAGGAATAAATTTGGGGTCAAGACAAGTTTCCGGATCACATATTTCGCCGACCACTGATTCTGAATCAGAGTCCTCAAAAAAATTATGGTCGGTAAGGGTATCTATTAACATTGTCTCCTCCACCATATTGGAAATTTCAGTATCTGAGTCCTCAAAGAAGTTATCATCATGGAATCTCCTGGAGGATTTAAAAATATCTAAAGTGATAGTTTGGCCTGCACAGTTAATATCCATTTTGCCTGTGTGGCAATTGATATTTGCCTTTGCAGTGGCCAAAAAGGGGCGTCCAAGGATTATTGGGGAGTCCAGTAATGATTCAGGTGCCTCAATGTCAAGAACCAGAAAGTCTGCGGGGAAGACACAATTCTGGACCTTGATTAAAACATCCTCGATAATCCCACGAGGTTTGATTGTAGATTGGTCGGCTAATTGCAGGGTAACCTCGACGGGTTTTAATTCACCGATCTGAAATTCTTCGAATAAACTCGTGGGAATAATATTAACTGAGGCACCAAGATCAAGGAGGGCGCGATTAAATGTAGTGTCATCAATAATTACAGAAATTAAAGGCGACCCCGGATCTTTCATCTTAGGAGGCAGCTTACTCTGTATGACAGAGCTTACTGTCTCTGAAAGATGCACCTGTCCTAGATTTTTAGCCTGCCTTTTAGGAGTACAAATATCCTTCAAAAATTTAGCATAGGCAGGTATATATTTGATGGCATCTAGGAGAGGAATATTGATATGAACTTGCCCAAATAGATCCATGAGTTCTTCTGTAGTGGGTTTAGATTTCTTTTTTTTGTTGGTGGTGGGGTAGAGAGCTTGTGGGAAAGGGACAGGAATCTTGTCTTGAGATTTTTGTTTTTCTTTTTCTTCCTGATGGGGAGGTGGGGAGTCAATTTGCACAGGTATCTTACCAGGTTCGTGTGAAGGCCCGGGGTCAGTGGTGGTTTTCCCACTCCTCAAAGTAACTGCATGTGCAGTCGGATTATTATTTAGAGGAGGTGGGGGGGCCTGTGATTGCAGAAACCTGGGCGGCTGCTGAGGTGGTGGATTAGGAGGAGGCTGATGTGGATAATGTGGATTTCTGCCCATATAATGGTTTCCTTGGTGATTAGGGTTGGGTATGGGTTGGGACGGAAGATGTCCTATAGGTCTTTGCGTGGGAGTAACCCCAATCTGATTGTTCAGATTTGTGATGTTGCGGGTTACTTCCGTCATTTTTGTTTGCATATCCTGCAGGGTTCGCAGCATCTGGGCATTGATATCTTGTTGGGATGGCCCAGGATGGAAGTTTGGATTCAACCCATACCCATTAAAATGATATGGTTGGGAGGAAACTTGATTATTCCAGGAGTAGTCCGGGTAATTTTTCCAATTGGAAGAATTTTTAAAGGGCTCCTGGATGGTAGAAATATTTTGAGTGGGGTTAAGATCTGGATAGTTGTAGTTCCCCAGTGAATCATGGGCAACCTCAGAATAATCAGCAGGGGTAGTGTTGAGATTGTGCAAATTTTCTCTTTGTGGAAAATTAGGTTGGGTTAGATGTGGGTGTGGGGCTTGAGTTGAAGTGGCTAGTCTTTCCTCAATTTTCTTTTGATTAATATGCATCTGGTCGAGTTTTTGAGCAATCAATTGAAGATTGTCTTGGGTGACAGGGATAGATTGAGTGCCTATTTCATGAACACCGAACTGCGGGTTTTGGGTTCTGCAAAATGTGTTCATGGAAGCTTGATTAAATGAGTTTTCACTCATTTCTTCGAACAGGTCATAGGCACTTTCTGCATCTTTATTTAAAAAGTTGCCGCCACACGAGGCGTCGACAAACTGTCGGATTTGATCTTCTAATCCATGATAGAAGATTTGCATGAGCTGCCATAAAGGAATCTCGTGGTGCGGGCAACTTCTTAAAAGGTCTTGAAATCTTTCCCAAGAATCATGGAAAGTTTCACCAGATTTTTGGTGAAAGGTCGTAATAGATCTTCGTAAGGAATTGGTACGACCTATGGGGAAGAATTTCTTGAGGAAGGCACTCTTGAGTTGAGGCCATGTTGTAATGGGTCGGCCAATGGTCCTGAACCAATAAGCGGCCTTATCTTTTGGAGATAATGGAAAAAGCCGCATCAGCCATATGTCTTCTTGCACATTTCAGGAACGGGTTGTCTGTGCAAGAAGAGTTAGTTCTTCAAGGTGGCTGAAAGGGTCTTCCCTAGGAAGGCCATGAAAGTGTTTAATCAGGTTCAGGATGGCTGGCTTGATCTCAAAGTCCCCCTCCGGTATGACCACCCCTGGTCGTTCCTCATAATAAGACGGATCATAGAAATCTTTTAGAGGAACAACAGGCTGCTGACGGGGTGGTGGGTTTGGCCTTGGATTGGCTAGGTTTTGGATGTTCCTAGTCAATGTTTGTTGATTGGAATTTAATTTATTAATCTGATCAGCCATCAATTTTAAAAGATCAGGTAGGGGGTCTTGATGTTGTGTGTGGGGCAACTCAAGATTGGGGAGCTCCAAGTGTGGGAAGTTACTGGTGGTTGGGTTTTGGGTGGAAGGGTTAGAATTAGGGTTAGAGGTGGGGTTAGAGGTAGACTTGGAAGGGTCAGTGGACCTATTTTGTTGTGTTTCCATTTTTTCAGGAGAAGACAGAAAAAGTGGTCTTTTTACGTGGGGGGCGAAATCAAATGGTCCTTCCAAGTGCGGATTTTGAGACCGTCGCCCGTGCATAAAATGGAAGAACGGGGAGGGGAGGAGAAGAGAAAGAGATGAGAGAAAGTGTGCAATTCAAACAAACAAAAACTAGACCTAACTTAATTGTGACTCCCTAATAATAACCTAAGACTTGGTCTATATAGGAAATAAGTAGTCAATAGTGAATACCCGTTCTATCAACAAATCTAGCCAAGTTGCTTAAGGGGAGGTTTGGGCCCAAACGTTTCCCAGGGAAAACCCCAGGTGCTTGTACAAACCCGCGCCTGGTCGTTTGACACGGCCCCTCAGCCTGAACACCAGATATAGATGACAGAATTGGTACTAACTAAAGAAAACTTAAGACCTAAATAGCAAGCCTAAGTTGATAAAGCCTTAGGGGTCAAGTTGCTACAAATTTTAATTAGGTCTAGGATTCTATAGTGCACACGGAATGTGAAGGGCGTTTATTGGGTTGTTGCCCTGTTATTTGATTTTTTTTTGTGTGTGCAGGAATTGGAGAGTGGCTCCAATGAAAATCAAGTTGTCACACAATTTTTTTTTGTATTTTTGTCTTTTAGGATTTGATTTAATTGAATGTATTTTAGGGTTTCTTTAGTTAAATTTTCAAACAAGTTTGAAAACCCACAATCAAAGGAAAACAAGTTGTATGGGTGATTGTATATTTCCTTTGAATTAATCCTCAAAAGAGAAAGAAAGAAACCCTAAGCCAATTATCCCTAAGACAGAAATTTAACTACCAATGAGTTATTTTTTAGGCTTTCAGAATTAAGTAGTGGTCCAAACAAGTCAAACAACACCACTACTTTGAATAAAATCAAACAAGGATTCCAGAAAAGATTTTTGTAAGATTTTAGGAATTCGTTTGATAATTGTTTTGAATTTTTAATTGTACTGGTGTCAAAGTCCAGAAATAATACCTGTGGGTATTATGAATTTTTTAGTACTACCACCGACCTCAGAAAATTTTTATGATTTTATAGGATATATAAAATTTCACAAGGATTCCAACAAGCTTAATTTCCCAAAAAATTGGATGAGTATAAAAATTCTGAAAATTCGCGGACAGTAGCAAAATAGGAAGATAAGAGGGTATGACCTCTCTGCAATCCACGAATTTTTAAAAATTAAATACAAATCCAATTGATTTGAAATTTGAAACATATGTTCCTAACTTAATTGGGAATCACTCTATGAAATTTTATGATTTTAGGAGGCCTGGGGTGTTAGGAATAGATTTTTCAAGTCCGGACAGAAATCTGGACCCGAAAAACAGAACACCAATACTTGCAATGGAGTGGTGTTAAAGAAGCATACAAGCAAACAATGGATTTTAAAATGGACCACTCCACTTAATTTAAGTGTTTAGGGTCCTGAAAGCCAAGTTTAATATATTTTTGGTAGTTTTAATTATTTATGTGACCAGAAAGAGGAACCAACCTGAATTTTCGCGGGAAGAAAAGGACCTTTGAGCTCTCTCTTCCAGATTCCCGCCTTCCCGCTGTAGTTCCTGCACACACAAAAGAAAGAAAGAGAAGGGGATGAGATCCACTTCAAGCAAGAGAAAATGAGTTAATGCAAAGCCGTGCCTCCCCGGCAACGGCGCCAAAAAGTGATAGCGATAATACGAGGTTTGTTAAATACGTCGTTGTAACGTGCAAAATCGATCAACTCTTAAATTTATATTCCTAGATAGGGGAGTATCTAGGGTCGTCCAAGAAGGCAATATGGTTGCAAAATTGATTCTCTTGCTTGGAATATATCTCAACTTTCTTTTTGGTAATTTTCAATATACCATTTTTCTTTATTTTTGAACTAAGGCAACATGCGAACTGATGGCGGGAAAAGTGTTTACACTTCCAATTAAGTAAACAACTCTAAAGTAGCAAGTAGAGCCTCTCCCTAAGCTCACTCTAGGCAAGTGGAGACCTAGAATAATTAGGGAGAGGAAGTGAAGAATGCTGAAAATAAGCAAAAAGAAATGCAAACAAGATATGCGAAAAAGGCAACTAGATAAGTGATAAAGTGTTTAACAAAAATGCCTAGTAGAGGAATGCTTCTACTACTTGATAATTGAAGTAAAAGAAAACACAAATCCTCTAAATAAATGGTGAAGAAGAGGGCTTCTTGCTCCAAGGTTGGTGGCTCCCAAGCTTGAAAAGAATCCTTCAACTCCTTCCTTGCAGAACTCCGCCAAGGTGATGACCTCCAAGGCAAGACCTAAGGGGGCGTGCCCTAAGTTTCTCTCCAAGGGTGGACGACCACCCTAAGTCCTTCTCCCTTGCCTGGCCGTCCTCCTTGAAGTGGAAGAGTCCTCCTCCTTGGCGTGGCCCAAGTTGAAGAGAGTGGGGAGAAGAAGGCACCAAAAGGGCTGGTGGTGTGCCCCTTTAATCTCCTTCTCTACTCCTTCTCCTTGGGCATAGGTATAGGTGGATGTAGGTAGAAAATACACTAAAGGAGGATGCCCAAAAATGGTGGTAGGTGGTGGCTTTTTATAGAATAGGAGGGGGGCTATGGTGACCTTTGAAATGGATGGCCAAGATGAGTTGATGGAGGTGGTTGGAGATCCCATGGCCAAGGAGAGTTGGCGCCACCTTAAAGGGCACCAAGGGGTAGTTATGGGTGTTGACACCCTTTGGTGTTGGCACCAAAATGGGCATTCTAGAAGGTCATTAGGTGGCGCCACCTTAAGGTTCTAGAAGGGGGGTATGTGGATGGCTAGGATGGCTTATGTGGGTAGGTGTAGGGTGGATTTAAGGGGCTGAAAGTGGCGCCAATATAGAGGTGGTTAGGGGTGGTTTTTGGCGCCAACTTGAAGTGTCTTTTGGTGGAGATAATGGGGTGAAGGGATGGCTAGGAGGTGGCGCCAACTTGAGTAGAGTAGCTAGCTTAGGTAGGCTTGAGTTGGTGGAGCTAGCTAGGGTTGATTTTGGAGGTAATGAATGGCCAAGGAGTTGGTTGTTAGCTATGCTAAGCTAAGCTAAGATAAGCTAAGCTAGCTTAGCTAAAGGTGGAGTGGAGGAGAAGGTGTTGGAGCTAGGGTTTGGAGGAAGGAGCTGAGGAGGAGAGTCTGGAGCTGGAGCTGGAGCTGGCTGCTACTGAAGAGGCTGGCATGGGGCTACTCTAGCTGGCTTAGCTTGCTAGTTCTTTGCTAGCTACTAAGCCAAGCTAAAGTGAGCTAGCTTCTACCAAAATGAGCTGAGGTGAGCTAGGTCTGGTGCTCCCGGGGAGAATCAAGCTGGTTGAGGCAGCTAAGGTAGCTTAGCTCAACTGAGTTGAGCTAAGCTGAGTCCCCGGGAGCTGGACTTGAGCTTCCTGAGCTGAGATGAATTCTTCTTCAGCTGGCTGGAGTTGAGTGGAGCTGAATGTAGCTGGATCTGAGCTGGGGTGAACTCCTGTCAACTCAGCTGAGCTAGCTAGAGCTCCCTGTGAACTAGTGGGAGCTGAGATGAGCTAGACTCAGCTAAGTTGAGCTGGATCTGAGCTGACTTGAGCTAGGGTGAGCTAAGATGAACTCTCTTGAGCTGCCATCCAGCTGAGATTAGCTGAATGGAGCTGGGATGAGCTAACCCTAGATCAAGTAAGCTAGGTTCCAGCTGCGGTGAGCTGGATCAAGCTGAGGTGAGCTGGATCAAGCTGAGGTGAGCTGGATTAGGCTGAGTTCCAGCTAGTCTGGGCTTCTCCTTCACCATTTGCCTTCTTGAGTGCTAGGGTTTTAGGGATCTGTGCATCTGTACATCCCTAACACTCACAAAAACTCATTAAAACGACAATAAAAAAATGCAATGCATGCCTATCCTAATTTATGCCTAAATGCAGCCCAAAAACCCGTTTGCGGAGTAAAATCCTAAGAGCTAGGTTTGTTTTAATGCATAAGAATGATGATAAACTGGCGTTTATCACTAAGCCAAGCTAAAGTGAACTGGCTTCTACCATAATGAGCTGAGGTGAGCTGGGTCTGGTGCTCCCAGGGAGGATCAAGCTGGTTTAGGCAGTTAAGGTTGCTTTGCTCAACTGAGTTGAGCTAAGCTAAATCCCCGAGAGCTGGACTTGAGCTTCCTGAGCTGAGATGAGTTCTTCTTCAGCTGGTTGGAGTTGAGTGGAGCTAGATGTAGCTGGGTCTGAGCTAGGGTGAACTCCTGTCAACTCAGCTGAGCTAGCTAGAGCACCCGGTGGACTAGTGGGAGCTGAGATGTGCTAGACTGAGTTAAGTTGAGCTAGATCTGAGCTGACTTGAGCTAGGGTGAGCTAAGATGAACTCTCTTGAGCTGCCATTCAGCTGAGATTAGCTGAATGGAGCTGGGATGAGCTAACCCTAGTTCAAGTGAGCTAGGTTCCACCTGTGGTGAGCTGGATCAAGCTGAGTTCCAGCTAGTCTGAGCTTCTCCTTGACCATTTTCCTTCTTGAGTGCTAGGGTTTTAGGGATTGACGGAAAGCTATTTTTGCACATTTGGAAGTCGTCGGAAATTGTAGTATAGTCGTGCAAAAACGTTCATCAGAAATTGATTTGAAAAGATAACGAGACTTGAGTCCCGGTCGTTCGTCTCTGGGAGGCATTGCTTTTACTTTTGAAATTGATCTTTTTGCCACTCTACTTTGTTTAGAATCGCATGCCGGTTCATTGTTATTACGTATTTATGTACGACATGCTTAGTTGCAAGAATATTAAGAGTTAGAAACAGGCAACATTAATCATGCAAAAGATAATAGCAATCATTAAGCTCATGGTGATTTCAAACAGATAGAGATATATATATATATAAAAATGTGTTTTCATTCATTCATTTGGGAGTTGTTGCATAAGGAATCTAGAGGAAAGCTTGTACATAAATGCTTGAAAATTAAATCTAGCTACCAGAAAATGTCACATACAAGAATCGATGGGGAGATTTCGCATGCATCATTGGGGGAGAAGTAAGACTACACTACTAAGCAGTAAATAAAAGCAGTAAATATACGAAGAGCATAATCTACATCTAGCAGAATAGAAGGGCATTTAGGGTTGGTCCCCGATGGCCTTTAAGTGGTTGAGAGAAGGAGGGGCGGCCAATGGAACTTAGGCCGACCCTTGGAGAGAGGTTGGGGAGCTGATCCAGCTTCCTGGCATGGAGATGGTGGCCTCCATGGTGGTGCTCAACTCATGGAGGTGGAGTGGAGATGGAAGTGGCTATCCTAAGTGGAATGGATGCCAAGGAAGTGAATGGGTGCCAATGGCCACCCATGGGGTCTTTTTATAGACCCAATGGAAGCTCTCTAGAGAATTATGGAATTCTCTAGAGAGGCCTATGGTGGGAGCTCGTGGGAGAGTGAGACAGAGAGGGTGGATGGTGGTTTTTAGATCCACCAAATGTGGATCTAAAAATTGAATGGCTCTTTGTTGCTATTTTTGGCAACCAAGGCAACCACACAAGGTAGAGAGTTCTAGAGAAGTCTAGGCTAGATATTTTCGTGTGGATGGTGTGTGTGGGTGTGTGTGGGTGTGTGTGGGTCAAAACTTAGGTGGCTAGGTTGATTAGGTTGGGTTCTAGTGGGTTTAGGTCAAGGTAGGTCTCAAATTAGGGTTATAAACCCTAATTCACTAAGGTAAAGTGCAATTAAACTTAATACAAGTTTAATTAGGTGTGTGGAAACTTAATTAAGAGTAAAACAACTCAGTTAAGTCAGGTCTAGGTCAATTGGACTCTTACTGAGTCCAATTGGACAGTGTGTGCTGAGATCAGGGCTCAATTGGACTCAATGAGTCCAATTGAATAGGCTGATGGAATTGACTAAGATCCAAGTCAATTAGGTTTAGTGAGGACCTAATTAGGTCGTTAGGGAGGTCTAGAGGTGATGTACTAGGGTTAGGGCACCTTAATTTAGGTTCCTATGGGGTTGGAATTAGGTTTAGGGACCTAGAGATCCAAGATCAAGGCTGAAATCTCAAAACAGGAATTGGAGAGCAGTATCAGACGTCTAATTATAGAATCAGACGTCTTATACTCAAAAATCAGAAGTCCAGACTTGTTGTCTTGACGTCCAATCAGAGTCAGGAAGGATTTCGGGTTCTACTTTGGGTATTCTGCAGAAATTAGACGTCTGACAAAGTGTCTGGACGTCCAATAACACTGCAGAAGTGGGTTTGAAGTGTGCGGGAGTTGGCTAAGGGTCCTGGACGTCTTAAAACTTATCTGAGCATCCAGAGAAGGGTTGGAACTAGGGTTTTAGAGCTTCCTAGGGTGTTGTGACCTAATCTAAGGGTGGCTAAGGCTTGGGGAAGTCTCTAGGCTATCCTAGGGCTAGGATGAACCTAAGCTCTTCACATTTTATTGCTTTATTCCTAATTAATAGAATAGCAAACTTTTAACCCCCTTACATTATTATTCCTACATCTAAACTAGGCATTCTGCTCCAGCTCTGCTACAACTCCTATTATTCCTGATCCAGCTTCAGATCCAGCTCCTGATCAGCTTATTCCTTGCAATCGACATAATGCACTTAATCAGCACATTATAACATTATTTTATGCATAGCTAAAGGAAAGCAGTAAAGATGCAGATAATGCGTATGCATGCATGAATAACCATAACTTATGCTAAGTCCTAGCTTAATCTAGGCCAATTAAGACTTATGATTACTGCGCAATCATACCCCCATGCTTAAATCTTGCTAGTCCCTAGCAAATGCAAGACTAAATTATTTACAGCAAGGGTCCCTAAGGGACTGGTTATTTTACCAAGTGTTTGCATAGAGATTTTTCTTCCTTTTGTTTTCATCCTATGCTCTAGAAATCCGGACAATCGTGAAGGTGTAACTATGTAGCTTTTGCAACGGATTTGAGTGAAAGCTAATACACCTCTAAAGCCTGTACTTGACCCCTAATAAAAATTCAAGCAGGATAGGTGGATTTCTTCCCTCGGGGTATTCAAGATATTCTATGAATTTCACCCCGGCTTTGGGCTTAGGTAGAGAATCTTTGAGGGAAAAGATTATATATTTGGTGGCTCATTCTCACTTGGTGCTACATAGAGACTAGTACTACAGAATTCAGATTCTCGAATTACAAAGTAACTCAACTCAGAGAAAGACGAGAAAAACTATGCTCCCTTTTGATTCCTTTGTATTCATTCTCTCTTGCTCTTTTTCTTTCTTTTTCTTAGAGCTCACAACCTCACCAGATTCACACATATGTTCTGTATTTGGTGGTCTCACTAGGCATTAACACTTTAATTGAGTTCTCATAACCCTAACACTAGTCAGGATTCCTCAGCCAGTATTTGGGCAATCAGAAACACAAGAAAATAGGTTAAGGCCATATTTGGTGGAGCTCAATTTTATTTGGTGGTATTGCCTCGATGAAATAAACACTAAATATTCATTCTTTCCTTTGCTTTTTCTTCTTTTTCTAATAATTTTTTTTTTCAATTTCTTTTTTCAGTTTTTCTTTCTTTTCATCATTCTTTTTCTTTTTCTTTTTCTTTTTCTCATTTTTTTTTTATTTTTTTTTCAGCATAACACAACTGGCATACATCCATGAACTTTATTAAGGAGGCATTATTGGGGATTGGTGGTACTCAAGAGACATTGGGTGGCTTATTTGGTGGAAGTGCCTACTCACGACACTGGGAGAGACGGATAGAACGGTGTATTTCTGACTTTGACATCAATACCCTCCTTCAGCCGAGGATTCCATAAAGAATGGTCGTAACCATCCACCTTAGCCCTAGTTTTATGAAAACTTGCTCTCCACGTATTTGCCTTATTCGGTGGCTGTCAAAATTTCACACAAAAATGTATACGCGGGAATCGAGAGTGAAAACTATGTCTAATCTCAGAGTATCATTACCTAATTATCTAGGATTCCCGATTCCTTGCACTAATCTTAGAGCACCAATACACTCTACTCTCTCACACTATTTGGTGGATTTTTGGAAGAAAATCAGCCTGACTCCCAAAACACTATCCAAAACACTGCCATTTATCAACCCCCATTCTTGTCTTTTACTAATCTCTTAGCAAAACTTCAATTTTTTGGAAAACGGAATTTTTGGGAAATCTAATTCTTTTGACTTTTAAGGAGGAAAACAGATTAAGGGACCCTGGTAGATTAAAACACAGGAGGTATGGGATTTGTTAAAGATAAACAACGGGATTTGTTTTTGGATCCAACCATTAGATAGAACGGGATCATTATATCCTCCAGAAAATTCACAAATTAACCCTTTGTTAATTCTAATGACTTGAAATTTTTGTTTTTAGGATTTTTCTGGCTCATGAATCTGATTCGCAACTTGCAAAATCCTTTAAAATCTTGTGTCTATGCTTATGAAAAGCCAACATTTATAAGGGCATGTTAATTTATTTATTATTACTTTTTTTTTCTCCCCCATGCTTATTTTTAGCTTAGTCTTACAACAGATGTATCGAGATCATCATTCCCGTTACGATTCCTTGAGGGGGCTCTGGTGCCAGTACGTCGAGATAGCACTATCCATGACACCACCCAGGAGCTCACAACCCCAAAACACGATGCGATGTAAAGGGGCGCTCCAAGCAAACTCAAGATCTTGCTCCGACACTATAGGTAGAGCACCATCCAAGAAACTTGAGTTGCTAAAATGCAGTTTAATGCTCCCTCTAAAGATATGCAATATAGATATGGAGCAGCACCGAGGAGGTATCATGTTGACATCGCGTCCTCAAAGGAGGCATTTTCCTCCTTCTCGGCGGTGGGAACTCAAACCAATGATCTGCTTCAGACTTTTACTAAGTCCAAACAAGGAAGTTTTTCAAATTTTTAGTTAGTTTTAAGTGTTGGCTTGTGTGTGAAAATTGACACAAGAAATTTCTCAAGATATGCAAGTTTTTGAATCAGAAACTAAGTCAAATACTTTCCATATTACAAAATTGGATCAAGTCACCTGAACTATCATGAGTTCAGGTGGAATTTTAGAGAAGGATATCTGATCAAGTCTAAAAATAAACCCTGAAATTCTAATGATCAGATCCATATCCTCATCCTTAGCTTGTTAAAGATTAAATCCCACTGTACCAAAAGTGAATTTTTTGACCTTAGTCCCGATTTCAAAATTTTTCCTCAAAAAGTTTTCAACATTTTTATTTTTTTGGGTATGCAAGCAGGAAATAAATTAAAGAAAAATGCTTGTTTTTAGGTTTTGAAAATCCTAAATCGATCGTCAAATTTGAAAACACCCTCCCATGCTTAAGATATGCTATGTCCTCAGGCATTAAGGGGAAGAGGGATCACCTTAGTGAAGAACGATCGAGTTTAGGATGAACAAAACCTGGAAAAAGAAGAAAAAAGGAAAGTAAGAAAAAATGATGGGTTACCTCCCATCCAGTGATATCTTTTATGCCATTCAACCGGGTGTGAGGGTATGCACAAAAGATGTAAAATCATGTAAATAATTGGACACTTGGATGCCTGCAAAAAAGGTGTCTTCTTCTAGATCCCTAAAAAATTGATTAGAAGCAATATTAGGATCAAAGTTGGATGGAAAATGATAAGTGTAGCCCGAGTCTGGCCATGGTTTTAAATCAGGTTGGATGCCAAACTCGGGCGAGGTTGGTGGCAGGTCCATAAGAAAGGAGTCGGGGAAGGAATGGTGAGGATTGGGTGAAGTTAGTGTGGAAAAATAAGGTGCGTGAATAGTGGGTGGGTTAGGGTGCTTAGGGGGTGTATCAGGAATAAATTTGGGGTCAAGACAAGTCTCCAGATCATAGATTTTGCCAGCCACTGATTCTGAATTAGAGTCCTCAAAAAAATTGTGGTCGATAAGGGTATCTATTAACATTGTCTCCTCCACCATATTTGAAATTTTCGTATCTGAGTCCTCAAAAAAGTTATCATCATGGAATCTCCTAGAGGATTTGAAAATATCTAAAGTGATAGTTTGGCCTGCATAAGTGATATCCATTTTGCCTGTGTGGCAATTGATATTTGCCTTTGCAGTGGCCAAAAAAGGATGTCCAAGGATTATTGGGGAGTCCAGTAATGATTCAGGTACCTCAATGTCAAGAACCAGAAAGTTTGCAGGGAAGACACAATTCTGTACCTTGACCAAAACATCCTTGACAATCCCATGAGGTTTGATTGTAGATCGGTCGGCTAATTGCAGGGTAACCTCGATGGGTTTTAATTCACCGATCTGAAATTCTTCAAATAAACTCGTGGGAATAATATTAACTGAGGCACCAAGATCAAGGAGGGCACAATTAAGGGTAGTGTCATCAATAATTGCAGAAATTAAAGGTGCCCCCAGATCTTTCATCTTAGGAAGCAGCTTACTCTGTATGACAGAACTTACTATCTCCGAAAGATGCACCTGTCCTAGATTTTTGGCCTGCCTTTTAGAAGTACAAATCTCCTTCAAAAATTTGGCATAGGTAGGTATATATTTGATGGCATCTAGGAGAGGAATATTGATATGAACTTGCCCAAATAGATCCATGAGTTCTTCTGTAGTGGGCTCAGATTTCTTTTTTTTATTGGTGGTGGGAGGAGAGCTTGTGGGAAAGGGAAGGAATCTTGTCTTGAGATTTTTGTATTTTTTTTCTTCCTGATGGGGAGGTGGGGAGTCAATTTGCACTGGTATTTCACCAGGTCTGTGTGAAGTCCCAGGGTCGGTGGTGGTTTTCCCACTCCACAAAGTAACTGCATGTGCAGTAGGATTATTATTTGGTGGAGGTGGGGGGCCTATGATTGCAGAAACCTGGGCGGCTACTGAGGTGGTGGATTAGGGGGAGGCTGATTCGGATAGTGTGGACTTCTGCCCGTATAATGGTTCCCTTGGTGATTAGGGTTGGGCATGGGTTGGGACTGAAGATGTCTTGCAAGTCTTTGTGTGGGATTAACCCCAATCTGATTGTTCAGCTTTGTGATGGTGCGGGTTACTTCCGTCATTTTTGTTTGCATTTCCTGCAGGGATCGCATCATCTGGGCATTGATGTCATGTTGGGATGGCCCAGGATGGAAAATTGGATTCGACCCATACCCATTAAAATGATATGGTTGGGAAGAAACTTGATTATTCCAGGACTAGTTCGGGTAATTTTTCCAATTGGAAAAATTTTTAAAGGGCTCCTGGATGGCAGAAATATTTTGAGTGGGGTTAAGATCTGGATAGTTGTAATTCCCCAGTGAATCATGGGCAACCTCAGAATAATCAGCAGTAGTAGTGTTGAGATTGTGCAAATTTTCTCTTCATGGAAAGTTAGGTTGGGTTAGATGTGGGTGTGGAGCTTGGGTTGATGTGGCCAGTCTTTCCTCAATTTTCTTTTGATTAATATGCATCTGGTCAAGTTTTTGAGCGATCAATTGAAGATCGTCTTGGGTGACAGGGATAGATTGAGTGCCTATTTCATGAACACCGAACTGCAGGTTTTGGGTTCTGCAAAATGTGTTCATGGAAGCTTGATTAAATGAGTTTTCACTCATTTCTTCAAACAGGCCGTAGGCACTTTCAGCATCTTTATTTAAGAAGTTGCCGCCACACAAGGCATTGACAAAATGTCGGATTTGATCTTCTAATCCATGATAGAAGATTTGCACGAGTTGCCATAAAGGAATCTCGTGGTGCGGGAAACTTCTTAAAAGATCTTGAAATCTTTCCCAAGAATCATGGAAAGTCTCACCAGACTTTTGGTGAAAGGTAGTAATAGATCTTCGTAAGGAATTGGTATGACCTATGGGAAAGAATTTCTTGAGGAAGGTGCTCTTGAGCTGAGGCCAAGTTGTGATGGGTCGGCCAATGGTTCTGAACCAATAAGCGGCCTTATCTTTAAGAGATAATGGAAAAAGCCGCATCAGCCATATGTCTTCTTGCACATTTCGGGAAAGGGTTGTCTATGCAAGAAGAGTTAGCTCTTCAAGGTGGCTGAAAGGGTCTTCCCTAGGAAGGCCATGAAAGTGTTTAATTAGGTTCAAGACAGCAGGCTTGATCTCAAAGTCCCCCTCTGGTATGACCACCCCTGGTCGTTCCTCATAATAAGATGGATCATAGAAATCTTTTAGAGGAACAACAGGCTACTGACGGGGTGGTGGGTGTGGCCTTGGATTGGCTAGGTTTTGAATGTTCCTACTAAATGTTTTTTGATTGGAATTTAATTTATTAATCTACTCAGCCATCAATGTTAAAAGATCAGGCAGGGGGTCTTGATGTTGTGTTTGGGGAACCTCAAGATTAGGGAGCTCCAAATGTGGGAAGTTAAAGGTGGGTGGGTTTTGGGTGGAAGGGTTAGAATTAGGGTTAGTGGTGGTGTTAGAGGTAAGGTTAGAGGTGGAAGTGGAAGGGTCAGTGGACCTATTTTGTTGAGTTTCCATTTTTTTAGAAGGAGAAGAAGATAGAAAAAGTGGTCTTTTTGCACGGGGGCCAAAATCAAATGGTCCTTCCAAGTGCGAATTTTGAAACCGTCGCCTGTGCATAAAATGGAAGAATGGGAGGTGAGGAGAAGAGAAAGGGATGAGAGAAAGTGTGAAATTCAAACAAACAAAACTAGACCTAACTTAAATGCGACTCCCTAATAATAACCTAAGACTTGGTCTATGTAGGAAATAAGTAGTCAATAGTGAATACCCGTTCTATCAACAAATCTAGCCAAGTTGCTTAAGGGGAGGTTTGGGCCCAAACGTTTCCCACGGAAAACCCCAGGTGCTTGTACAATCTCGCGCCTGGTCTTTTGACATGGCCCCTAAACCTGAACACCAGATATAGATGACAGAATTGGTACTAACTAAAGAAAACTTAAGACCTAGATAGCAAGCCTAAGTTGATGAAGCCTTAGGGGTCAAGTTGCTACAAGTTTTAATTAGGTCTAGGATGCTATAGTGCACACGGAACATGGAGGGCATTTATTGGGTTGTTGCCCTATTATTTTGATTTTTTTGTGTGTGTGTAGGAATTGGAGAGTGGCTCCAATGAAAATCAAGTTGTCACATAATTTTTTTTGTATTTTTGTCTTTTAGGATTTGATTTAATTAAATGTGTTTTAGGGTTTTTCGTTTTAAATTTTCAAACAAGTTTGAAACTCTACAATCAAAGGAAAGACAAGTTGTATTGGTGATGGTTAATTTCCTTTAATGTGAGTCTCTAAAAAGAAAGAAAGAAACCCTAAGCTAATTATCCCTAAGATAGAAAATTACTACCAATGAATTAATTATAGGCTTTGTGAATTAAGTAGTGGTCCAAACAAGTCAAACAAAACCTCTACTTTGAATAAAATCAAACAAGGATTCCAAAAAATATTTTTGTAAGATTTTAGGAATTTTTTTGGTAATTATTTTTAATTTTTAATTATACTGTTGTTAAAGTCTAGAAATGATACCTATGACTATTTTGAACTTTTCAGTATTACCACCAACCTCAGAAAATTTTTGTGATTTTATATGATGTGTAAACTTTCACAAGGATTCCAGCAAGCTAAATTTCACAAAAATTGGATGAGTATAAAAATTCTAAAAATTCATGGAGAGTAGCAAAATAGGAAGATTGGAGGGTGTGACCCCTCTGTAGTCCATGAATTTTTAAAAATTAAATACAAATCCAATTGATCTGAAATTTGGAACAGATGTTCCAAGCTTAATTGGGAATCCCTGTATAAGCTTTTATGATTTTAGGAGGCCTGTGGTGTTAGGAATCGATTTTTCAAGTCCGGACAGAAATATAGACCCGAAAAGTAGAACACCAATACTTGCAATGGAGTGGTGTTAAAGAAGCATTCAAGCAAACAATAGATTTTAAAATGCACCACTCCACTTAGTTAAGTTGTTTATGGTCTTGAAAGCCAAGTTTAATATTTTCTTGATAGCCTTTTATCCTAAATGCTACAAGAAAGGGGAACCAACCTGAATTTCACGGGAAGAAAAGGATCTTTGAGCTCTCGCTTCTAGATTCCCGTCTTCTTGCTGTAATTCCGGCACACACAAAAGAAAGAAAGAGAAGGGGATGAGATCCACTTCAAGCAAGAGAAAATTAACTAATGCAAAGCCTTGCCTCCCCGGCAATGGTGCCAAAAAGTGATAACGGATTTTTACGCGGTTTGTTAAATACGTCGCTGTAACGTGCAAAACTGATCAACTCTTAAATTTATATTCCAAGATAGGGAAGTATCTAGGGTCATCCAAGGAGGTCAAATGTTTGCAAAATTGATTCTCTTGCTTGGAATACAAATCTCCACTTTCTTTTTGGTATTTTTCAATTAATCAATTTTTTTTTATTTTTGAATTAAGGAACATGCGAAATTATGGCGGGAAGGTGACTTACACTTCAAATTCAAAATACTACTTCTAAAGTGGCAAGTGGAACCTCTCCCTAAGCTCACTCTAGGCAAGTGGGGGCCTAGAATAATTAGGGAGATGGAGTGAAGAATGCTAAAAACAAAGCAATTAGAAATGCAAATAAAGAAATTGCAAAGAAGGCAACTAGATAAATGAAAAAGTGTTTTACAAAAAGGCCTAATAGAGGAATGCTTCTACTACTAGAAAATTGCAAATAGGAAAAGCAAACACAAATCCACTAGATAGATGGTGAAGAAGAGGGCTTCTTGCTCCAAGCTTGGTAGCTCCCAAGCTTGAAAAGAGTCCTCCAACTCCTTCCTTGCTGTGCTCCGCCAAGGTGATGTCCTCCAAGGAAAGCCCTAAGGGGGCGTGCCCTAAGCTTCTCTCCAAGGGTGGACGTCCACCCTTGGTCCTTCTCCTTTGCCTGGTGTAACAAGCGCGTGCCCCAGACGCCTTTTAAGACGTCTGGGAGGTGGCCCAGACGTCTGTCAAGACGTCTGGGATCACATCCAGACGTCTGACCAGACGTCCGGGATAGTTTACAGACGTTTGGCGAACAGTTATGCTCGCACGGGATATTCGTCTGCGCGCCTGTGCGCGCAGACCTGCGATTCTGCCCTTTTTCTCTGCGGCTGCAGGCGGCTGCGACCACCTTCTCTCTCCTCTCCGCGCGGCGTTAAAAGGGGGGGCGCGCCTCCCCTCCCGTCTCCACCATCTTCCTCCTTCTTCTCCTGCCTGTGCGCGAGAGCGAGCGGACGCGAGGGCGCAGCGGCAGCGGCAGCCGCAGTGAGTGCGGAGGAGCTGCGGCGTGCGAAGGCGGGGCTCTGCCGTGAGGGCGAGCTCGCCAGGAGCGGCTTGGCCGGCCGGCGGAGGGCGCAGGGGGCGCAGAGCGTCGCGGAGAGGGACCTGCTGCGGGCGGAGCAGCGTACGCGCGAGGTGCGACGCGGGCGGCGTCGCGAGCGGAGGCCGAGCAGGGCTCTGATTCTGGAAAAATTTCCAGAATCAGACGTCTGGATTGATATCCAGACGGCAAGGTCGACGTCTGTGAGATCATACAAACGTCTGAAAGGTGAGTTTCTGCTTTCTTCTTCCTTTTTGTCGACTGACCGTACTGAGGGAGGGGGGTTGGCTGTGCGCAGGTTCTCTGATTCGTCATCTTTGCGAATCAGACGTCTGGAAGTTGTACCAGACGGCGGGAGTGACCTCCAGACGTCCGGAGTGACCATCGGACGTCTGGGATCTAGGAAAGACGTCCCTGCAGACTTCCGGACGTCCGGGGAACCAAGCCGAACAGGTAATTCTCTGATCCACCGTTTAAGACGTCTGGAAGGAGTTCCCGACGTCTGATTTTGCACAGTATCGTCTTTCTCGACCCGTTTAGGGCCCGTTTGGGCTCCGTTTTCCGCGATTCGAGTTGCGTTCGTTTCAGAATTAATTCCTCTACCCGCCTACAGTAGCTATACCCTGTTTTGAGACTCTCCTTGTGTTTGATCCTTGTGATAGGACCTCGTTCGGTTGCAGTCTTGAGAGTCGCGGAGGCGCGCGGGATTCCCGATCACGCCCCCATTACTCCCGTTGTACCTGGTAGAGTGGCTTTAAGTATTAATAAAATCTATTAAAGTATGGAACCATAACTAGAACCTAGGGCATTGCATGAATCCTAGGAATGAGAAATATATGGAATGATAGCTCCTAGGTGTTGCATGAATCCTAGGGCCGGAAAACTAGATTGTATGATAGATCCTAGGATATGGCATGAATCCTAGGGTGGAAAAACTAGTGGAATGTATATTACTGCAGTCTTGGAAAATTGGAAAGGAATATATAAAGCTGCCTGTTACGAATAAAGAAACATGTTTGAGATCATGGATTTTGAGAATGTGAATCTGGAAAGTGAAACATATGATGTTCTGAGATAAAGAGCTGGAACCCTACGGGGAATTAGGAGTGGAACTCCTGGAAAGAAAAAGGAATGGAACTGAGATGTAGTTTGTACTGTCTCTTGGGTACGCAGTACCAAGGGAAGTACCTGTACCTGTTTAGTGCAGAGTGGGGCCAGCCGCCCCAGGGACCCGGGGTTAGGATTGGCCGCTCTGTACCGACTTGTTGGCCCTCGTGTACGTAGTACCGAGGAGAGCTAGTAGTGTTAGGAGAGTACTAGCTACCCCACGGGCCCCGGGGTTCTGCTAGCCTCCTTCACCGACTTGTTAGGCCCACTAGGGCAAACCAGGGTAGTCAGGCGAGGGTGCGCGGACTGTGGAGGGGCAAGGCCCCGGTTTGGTTACTGTAGAGGGGTTGGACCCCTGTTTCTGAGAGGGCTCTGCCCTGGTTCCGTGCTGTGCTTTGGGCGCACCCATTAACGGAAACGACTGACCGCGTGCCAGTGCGGGCTAGCTACCTGTGCGTTTATCGCGCGTGCCGTAGTCACCGTTACGTCTGTCAGTGACCTTGGGGTGGTTGACTGAGGGTAGGATCACCACGGGGGACTCTTCCGGCCAGGAGAGCACCACGTGCTACTTCTACTTTTGGAAAAGACTGCAATCAAGGTCGTCGCACGAGGACATCCGAGATCAAGTAAATGATCTGAGAAGTAAATGAAATAGTGAGAAAAATTGAAAGATGTAAATAAAGGAAGTAATAGAACATAACAGCTACTGTACACTCTACTGTTGCCTTTAGTTAGTTTGCCACTCTACTCAGCGTTTTGCTGACGTGTTACACTCGTTACCTTTTTCAGGACCAGGTGTTGAGCAGCCAGGGTCGGCGGCTGCAGAGGACGCTGGGCCGAGTAGGGTCCAGTAGAGTTACCACAGCTTTGTACCCCTTTTTGTTTCTGTTCTAGTGAGTAGTTTCTGTTTCCGCTGTACCTTCTTTACCTGCAGTTTTTGTTATATGATAAATGTTGTTTTACTGTTGTGGTGGTGCCTACTGTAGTAGTTTCTTTCCTTACTGCTGTACTTTCTTACTGTTAGTTATATTCATGCTGAATGTGGTTTATTTTACTGTCTTTTGGTTACTTCCTCATTGGACGACTGGGTCTTGGGATTAGTCGAGTCGGTCCGATTCTCGTGTCTCGTAGGGACTCGGGAATCGGGTCGTTACAAGATGGTATCAGAGCAAGGTCGTCCCGAGAAGTGAATCAACTGACTGGAAAATAACCAATTCACATGTTTATAGCTAGAGTAGCCACCACAACATATCTCTTGACATGAGCTCTTAGAAGTTTTGTTAAGTACCGTCTGTTTTGACGTTTCCGTTTTGTTTCGCGTCTCCATTGTAGGAGATGCCGCGTCGTGGAGCTAGGAGGGTGGGCCGCAGGCGCGGCCGAGGTCAGGGCCTGGGGGACGGATGTGTCGGGCTTGGAATACATACAACCCCTCCACTTCTCCTGAGTATACCGTCTCGGGACCTCGTCCAACTGATTCGAGAGGTGGTTCGAGAAGAATTTCAGCTTCCACGTCGCCACCCCCCTCCCCCTTCCGAGCGTACGACAGGGGAGTTAGTGGTGGAACGAGATTTCCGCCGCCACACCAGGCGTGTTAGGAGAACTCAACGGAGACACGTGGCGTCCGCAGGAGAGCCGTCACGTTGTGCAGGGCCATCAGTGGCCTTTGGGGGCCCTCGACAGGGGCCAGTCGCCAGCACCGGACCCCCGCCTAGCCGACAGCAGGGACTCACTGAGGGTGGGAGTCGGGTTCCCCTCTGCTACCAGTGTGGCCAGCCGGGCCACGTCAGGAGGGACTGCCCATCTAGGGCAGGAGGTCAGCAGATACTTTCCGCGCAGAGAACTGGAGGGCGCGCAGGAGGCCACGGTTTCCAGGCGCGAGGAGGAGGACCGCAGTCGCGAGGAGGGTACCGGCCAGCACCTACCCGTCTGACGCAGAGTGTGGCTGCTTCGTCCGCACCTAGAGCTGAGGGGCGTATCAACGCCCTAACACACAGGGACGCCAGAGCTTCGGGATCCGTGGTAGCAGGTATGGTTTCAGTTTCTGGCAGACTCGTTTACACGCTTTTCGATTCCGGCGCTACGCACTCGTTTGTCGCAGCTAGTTTCGCAGTTAGTTTGGACCAGGATTATACACTGTTAGAGAATCCGTTCGTAATCAGAGGTCCGAGTGGTCAGCTGTTTGTAGCTGAGGAGGTGTACACGGGTTGCGGGGTCAGCATCGGGGGACACAGCCTGCCAGCTAACCTGATTATGATACAGATGGAGGACTTTGGAGTGATTCTGGGGATGGATCGGCTGTCCTCTTACCACGCCTTGGTAGACTGTTTTGAGAGGAAGATTGTCTTCTCCATTCCGGAGTTGCCTTCCTTCGAGTTTCATGGGTAGCCAGTGGATGGAGGTTTCAGGTGCATTTCGGCACTTCGGGCGGCGAGACTTTTGAGCCAGGGGTGTGAGGGCTTCTTAGCTTGTGTGGTGGCAGAGCACAGCCCCGTGGCAGACTTCCAGAGCATCCCGGTGGTCAAAGAGTACCCCGACGTGTTTCCAGACGAGTTACCAGGACTACCGCCCGAGCGTGAGATCGAGTTTGAGATCGCACTATTACCAGGGACCAGCCCCATCTCCACCGCGCCATACAGAATGGCACCGCTTGAGCTGCGAGAGCTCAAGTCTCAGTTGCAGGACCTTTTGGAGAAGGGTTTCGTGAGGCCCAGTGCGTCTCCCTGGGGAGCCCCGGTACTGTTTGTGAAGAAGAAGGATGGGACCCTACGCCTTTGTGTGGACTACCGACAGCTGAATAGGGTCACCATCAAGAACAGATATCCGCTGCCGAGGATTGACGATTTGTTTGACCAGTTGCGGGGTGCCACGGTGTTTTCCAAGATCGACTTGAGGTCTGGATACCACCAGTTGAGGATCAGGGAGACCGACGTCTCCAAGACGGCTTTCCACACCCGGTACGGACACTACGAGTTTTTGGTCATGCCGTTTGGGCTGACCAATGCCCCCGCTGCTTTCATGGACCTGATGAACCGGGTGTTCAGACCGTACTTGGACCAGTTTGTGGTGGTTTTCATAGATGATGTACTCATCTATTCTAGAGATCGGACGCAGCACGGACAGCACTTGCGGATGGTTCTGGACACTCTGAGATGACGCAGGCTGTACGCCAAATACAGCAAGTGCGAGTTCTGGTTGAGGGAGGTGACCTTTTTGGGTCATGTGATCTCTGGAGACGGCCTGGCGGTGGATCCCGCCAAGGTCGAGGCAGTGCTCAGATGGGAGAGACCGCGTTCAGTCACTGAGATTCGCAGTTTCCTGGGACTGGCAGGTTACTACAGACGGTTCATCAGAGGGTTTTCGCAGATTGCACGTCCTATGACACAGTTGACTCGGAAGGATGTGCCTTTCGCTTGGACAGACGCCTGTGAGGCGTGTTTTCTGGAGCTGAAGGAGAGGTTGACCTCGGCTCCCGTGCTCACCATCCCTGACAGTAGTGGCGGGTTCGTTGTGTACACGGACGCTTCATTGCAGGGGTTAGGAGGTGTGCTCATGCAGAGGGGCCACGTGGTCGCTTATGCTTCGCGGCAACTGAAGCCCCATGAGCATACCTATCCTACCCACGATCTAGAGTTGGCAGCTGTTGTCTTCGCGCTGAAGACATGGAGGCACTACTTGTACGGTGAGACCTTCGAGATTTTTACAGATCACAAGAGCCTCAGATATCTTTTTGACCAGAAGGAGCTCAACATGAGACAGAGACGTTGGTTGGAGCTCCTGAAGGACTACGACTGCAGCATCTCCTACCACCCGGGAAAGGCCAATGTGGTGGCTGACGCCTTGAGCCGTAAGGCGCCCGCACGCTTGGCCAGTCTACAGTTACAGAGTTGGAGCCTTTTGGAGGAGGTGGGCAGTTGGCGACCTCTAGAGTTACGAGGGTACTGTGGGGCAGTGACGGTGACACGGCAGACCAGGCCAGAGTTGATAGACCGCATCATCACGGGACAGATGGCCGATCCATACTTGCAGTCTTTGCGCGACAGAGTACTGTCAGGGGACCCAGGGGACTTCTCTTTCACAGACCAGGTGTTACGCTTGAGGGGACGGCTGTGCGTCCCCAGAGACGAGGAGCTGTTGAGAGAACTCCTGACTGAGGCACACGGTTCCAGATTCACCATACATCCCGGAAACACGAAAATGTACCATGACTTGAGACGCGAATTCTGGTGGAGAGGGATGAAGCGGGATGTGGGTGAGTTCGTGCAGCAGTGCTTAGTGTGCCAGCAGGTGAAAGCCGAGCATCAGAGGCCTGCAGGGCCGCTTCAGCCGCTTCCAGTGCCAGAGTGGAAGTGGGAGAGCATCACCATGGACTTGGTGGTGGGCTTACCTGTTACCCAGCGAGGACACGATGCAGTCTGGGTAATAGTGGATAGATTGACGAAGACGGCACGATTCTTGCCGATCTGAGTCACTTTGGGACCAGCACAGTTGGCAGAGAGGTATATCCGTGATGTGGTGCGACTACACGGAGTTCCGCGGGAGATCGTATCCGACCGGGATACCCGCTTTACGTCCCAGTTTTGGGCTGAGTTTCAGCAGGCTTTGGGGACGAGGTTGAGGTTTAGCACGGCTTACCACCCCCAGACGGACGGACAGTCGGAACGCACGATACAGACACTTGAGGACCTTTTGCGTGCCTGTGTACTAGACTGGAGGGGCTCTTGGGAGGAGCACCTGCCCCTGGCGGAGTTTGCATACAACAACAGCTATCACTCGAGCATCGGCATGGCTCCCTACGAGGCTCTGTACGGACGGAAATGCACGGCACCCTTGAGTTGGGTCGAGGTGGGGACTGATGAGAACCTCATCATGAGCCATAACTAGCTCATTTTGACCTAATACAAAGGATAAAAGCTCCTACATATCTCAAGGAAAGGCTTAACTCAGAGAATCCTGAGTTTGAGAAGAAAACAAGTCATAAGGGGTAAAAATGCAATTTTACCAGTATAATCTGCATACAGGGTAATTCAGGGCCCAAACATAGGTCAAAGCAGCTTAATAAGAATAAGAGTGGGATGAAATGAGCTAGCAAGGGCTACAGCAATTCCAAGAAACTAAATGATAATCTGTAACCCTAAAACAACCCACTTCAATTCACAAGGTTCGAGGCAAAGTAAAAATATAATAAACCCTCTAAAATTCATAGAAAAATAATCTCCAGGGTTTAGAACCTTCAATTTGGCCTTCAGAACCCTTTTTGACCTACATTGAGAAGCATGCCCAATTAATAACTTAATTTGGGTTTTTACGTAAATTGACCGGTCAAACAAGGTTTAATATGGAAATGAAATTCACCATCAGATTCCTTAGGTCCTAATTAGTCATGTATAAAAACTTGAGCCTAAGAAGAAACCTCCTTGACCGAATTTACACTTTGGTCCTCATATATTTACTCTTTGGCCCTCAACTTTTGAACCCTCGCATTTTGGCCCCTAACTCTCCTTCTTTCTTTGCAATCAGGTCCCTCCTGCAAAACCTGCCAGCACCATGCTCCGGCGACCTTGCGCGGAGCATGGCGCCGCGCAGGGTGAGGTGGGGGACCTGGCAAGTAAACCGGGGGTGCCCTGCGTCGTCAGCCGTTGCAGGGACACCCCCCTGGTCGTTGTAACCCACCATACCGGCCGTGCGAATGCACGGACGGTATGGGTTCTTGTTTCCGACCATCCTCCAGTGAGGGAGACACGTCGTCTCCCTCCGCCTTCCTCCCTGTTTGATCCCTATAAATACCCCCCGTTGCTCCACCGACCGGGGCAGCCTGGATCTGACGGAGAAAATCCCCAACTTTCCTCTCTTCTTCCTCCAGCAGACGCTCACCAGCTCCGGCGGTTTCCTCCCCCTCCACCTCTTCGCTCTGCCGCAATACCAGCAGCAGAGACTTCCTCCCCTGCTCTTCCCGCGCCACGCCGCACCCAGCTGGCGCCTCTCCGGCTCTCTGCTCGCCGCCGCCCCTTTCCCTGAGCATCGTCTTCTCCGGTGACAGTCGATACGACTGTCGCCCTGTTCCTCCCCCTTCGTCCCTGCAAGTAAGCTAGAGCTACTCCCCTTCTTCTCCTCTTTCTTTCCCCGCTTTCAATTTACTCAATTAAGCCCTCGACCGACCCTGACCACCTTCACCCCCTTCGTCTCCGACCACCCTCCGGCGAGCCGCTCCCATCACCTCAGCAACCCACACGGCTCGCCGACCACCGCAGGACCTCCGCCTCCTCACCCTGATCAACCTCCGCCCTGCCACTTCCCCCACATCACCCTCTGCAACCCCACCAAACAGACCCATCCTCCGACCCACAGTCCGACCTAGGGCAGCCCTCGCACGCCGCCCCGCGCCTCGCCACCACCCACACGAGCTTCGCTGCATCCTGGCGAAGCTCCTGGCACTTTCTGATTAGGCCGAGAGGCCGTTTTCTTCTGAACAGGCCACCCGACCTCCGCCGCCATTGCCACGCAGGAGGAACTGCTTCCGCCTGCAGCTACAGGCGCGCCACGCTCAGCGCCACGCCCAGATTCAACTCCCAGGCCTTGCGAGGCGTTTTGGCAAAACACCAGGTTCGCAGCTAAGGCAGAAAGCTTCGCGTGACGCCGCAATCTCCTGCTGACTTCCCCGCTGCGGGCGCGCAATTGAGGTGGGACATTTAGTCCCACCTCGGAAAAGCCTGAAGAGGCGCAGCGATATAAGATGCAAAAGTGCTGAAGGCTTACTGCCTCAGCACACGGGGTGAGGTCCCCTTCACCCGCCCGGTTACCCGGTCTCGTCCGCGCTCACGCCCCGCGGACCTGACCCGACCCGACCCGACTTAAGACTGACCTGCACTCCTCGCCCACCACGCACGCCGGTGGGCCTGGACCCGGGCCTGACCCGAACCCGGTTACCCGGCAGCTCTGGGAGAGCTTTCCCAAGAGTGGTTTCAGAGAGAGAGAGAGACGCGGGGGGTTGGGTAGAGTAGGTTTTGCCTCTGACGAAAAACTCTGAAGTGTGCAGGCACAGGCGAAGAAGACCCGCGGAAGAAGAAGGAAGTTGACTGTAGCAACAGGTAGTTAACTCGTCTGATTTGGAAATCAGACGACGGCCTGAAGGGAAAAGAAGGAAGGAGGGGTGACGTCCCTGGCTGAAAAAGAAAAGAAGAAGCTGACACTTAGCCGCAGGGAGGAGAAACAAGAAGAAACTCTAAAGAAGAGGCTGAGCAAGGCAGAAGAAGAGGAAAGGCTGCAGAGAAGAAGTACAGCAGAGCCAAGGAAGAAGAAACCTTCACAGAAGAGACTGCAGAAAAAGAAGAGAGGCCAAGACAGAAACCAAGGAAGAAGAAGAAGGAGATCTGAAGAAAGAAAGAGGAGCATCACCTCTGCAGAACAAAGAAGAAGGAGATCTGAAGAAAGAAAGAAAGAAGAACATCACGAGGAGAAAACAAAGAGAACAACAAATTCTTTCCCTCTCTCTTTCTTTATTTTGTAAAAGAAACATGTATATCTCTAGAATACAACTTGCTCCCTGAGTTCGACCTCGGGAACTCTTTTATTTTCCGAGTAAAAAATTTATATATTTGAAATGTTGGTAATAACCGGCTATACTACAACGTTATAACAAACTAAAACCCGGTTATCCCGAAGCCAAGCGTTTCAGGGACCAAGTGGGAGGTTGGCCCCAGGTTGATCCGGCAGAGTCAGGAGGTAGTTGAGCAGATCCATAGACGACTCCGCACTGTCAGGAGCAGACAGAAGAGCTACGCAGATCGCAGACGCAGAGAGGTGCAGTTCGAGGTTGGGGACCACGTCTTTCTTCGTGTTTCGCCCATGAAGGGCTTACAACGGTTTGGGGTGAGAGGGAAGCTCGCGTCGAGGTTCGTAGGGCCCTTTGAGGTCCTGGAGCGGGTTGGACCCGTTGCTTACAGACTTGCCCTTCCCCCGCAGCTTTCTGGTGTGCACGACGTGTTCCACGTGTCCAACCTCAGGAAGTACGTAGCCGATCCCAGCCACGTACTGAGTCACGAGAGCGTCGAGGTGAGCAACGACCTGACCTACCCCGAGCGGCCAGTACAGATCCTAGACCGAGCAGTCCGCAGGTTGAGACGAAAGCAAGTACCCCTGGTAAAGGTTTTGTGGAGGAGCCAGCGGTACGAGGAGGCTACCTGGGAGCCTGAGGCGGCAATGCGGGAGCGGTACCCAGAGCTTTTCGCGGGTACGTCTTTTCGGACCGGCTTCGGTCCTCTTTGAGTTTGTTATGGTTATTTGGACATCCTTTTCCCGCACCCTAGTTGGCGCAAGTTTCGGGGACGAAACTTCCTTTGAGTTTGTTATATTGTAACGAGCGCGTGCCCCAGACGCCTTTTAAGACGTCTGGGAGGTGGCCCAGACGTCTGTCAAGACGTCTGGGATCACATCCAGACGTCTGACTAGACGTCCGGGATAGTTTACAGACGTCTGGCGAACAGTTATGCTCGCACGGGATATTCGTCTGCGCGCCTGTGCGCGCAGACCTGCGATTCTGCCCTTTTTCTCTGCGGCTGCAGGCGGCTGCCACCGCCTTCTCTCTCCTCTCCGCGCGGCGTTAAAAGGGGGGGGCGCGCCTCCCCTCCCGTCTCCACCATCTTCCTCCTTCTTCTCCTGCCTGTGCGCGAGAGCGAGCGGACGCGAGGGCGCAGCGGCAGCGGCAGCCGCAGTGAGCGCGGAGGAGCTACGGCGTGCGAAGGCGGGGCTCTGCCGTGAGGGTGAGCTCGCCAGGAGCGGCTTGGCCGGCCGGCGGAGGGCGCAGGGGGCGCAGAGCATCGCGGAGAGGGACCTGCTGCGGGCGGAGCAGCGTACGCACGAGGTGCGACGCGGGCGGCGTCGCGAGCGGAGGCTGAGCAGGGCTCTGATTCTGGAAAAATTTCCAGGATCAGACGTCTGGATTGATATCCAGACGGCAAGGTCGACGTCTGTGAGATCATACAGACGTCTGAAAGGAGAGTTTCCGCTTTCTTCTTCCTTTTTGTCGACTGACCGTACTGAGGGAGGGGGGTTGGCTGTGCGCAGGTTCTCTGATTCGTCATCTTTGCGAATCAGACGTCTGGAAGTTGTACCAGACGGCGGGAGTGACCTCCAGACGTCCGGAGTGACCATCGGACGTCTAGGATCTAGGAAAGACGTCCCTGCAGACTTCTGGACGTCCAGGGAACCAAGCCGAACAGGTAATTCTCTGATCCACCGTTTAAGACGTCTGGAAGGAGTTCCAGACGTCTGATTTTGCACAGTATCGTCTTTCTCGACCCGTTTAGGGCCCGTTTGGGCTCCGTTTTCCGCGATTCGAGTTGCGTTCGTTTCAGAATTAATTCCTCTACCCGCCTACAGTAGCTATACCCTGTTTTGTGACTCTCCTTGTGTTTGATCCTTGTGATAGGACCTCGTTCGGTTGCAGTCTTGAGAGTCGCGGAGGCGCGCGGGATTCCCGATCACGCCCCCATTACTCCCGTTGTACCTGGTAGAGTGGCTTTAAGTATTAATAAAATCTGTTAAAGTATGGAACCATAACTAGAACCTAGGGCATTGCATGAATCCTAGGAATGAGAAATATATGGAATGATAGCTCCTAGGTGTTGCATGAATCCTAGGGCCGGAAAACTAGATTGTATGATAGATCCTAGGATATGGCATGAATCCTAGGGTGGAAAAACTAGTGGAATGTATATTACTGCAGTCTTGGAAAATTGGAAAGGAATATATAAAGCAGCCTGTAAAATTAATTAACAACTGCCTGTTACGAATAAAGAAACATGTTTGAGATCATGGATTTTGAGAATGTGAATCTGGAAAGTGAAACATATGATGTTCTGAGATAAAGAGCTGGAACCCTACGGGGAATTAAGAGTGGAACTCCTGGAAAGAAAAAGGAATGGAACTGAGATGTAGTTTGTACTGTCTATTGGGTACGCAGTACCAAGGGAAGTACCTGTACCTGTTTAGTGCAGAGTGGGGCCAGCCGCCCCAGGGACCCGGGGTTAGGATTGGCCGCTCTGTACCGACTTGTTGGCCCTCGTGTACGTAGTACCGAGGAGAGCTAGTAGTGTTAGGAGAGTACTAGCTACCCCACGGGCCCCGGGGTTCTGCTAGCCTCCTTCACCGACTTGTTAGGCCCACTAGGGCAAACCAGGGTAGTCAGGCGAGGGTGCGCGGACTGTGGAGGGGCAAGGCCCCGGTTTGGTTACTGTAGAGGGGTTGGGCCCCTGTTTCTGAGAGGGCTCTGCCCTGGTTCCGTGCTGTGCTTTGGGCGCACCCGTTAACGGAAACGACTGACCGCGTGCCAGTGCGGGCTAGCTACCTGTGCGTTTATCGCGCGTGCCGTAGTCACCGTTACGTCTGTCAGTGACCTTGGGGTGGTTGACTGAGGGTAGGATCACCACGGGGGACTCTCCCGGCCAGGAGAGCACCACGTGCTACTTCTACTTTTGGAAAAGACTGCAATCAAGATCGTCCCACGAGGACATCCGAGATCAAGTAAAGGATCTGAGAAGTAAATGAAATAGTGAGAAAAATTGAAAGATGTAAATAAAGGAAGTAATAGAACATAACAGCTACTGTACACTCTACTGTTGCCTTTAGTTAGTTTGCCACTCTACTCAGCGTTTTGTTGACGTGTTACACTCGTTACCTTTTTTCAGGACCAGGTGTTGAGCAGCCAGGGTCGGCGGCTGCAGAGGACGCTGGGCCGAGTAGGGTCCAGTAGAGTTACCACAGCTTTGTACCCCTTTTTGTTTCTGTTCTAGTGAGTAGTTTCTGTTTCCGCTGTACCTTCTTTACCTGCAGTTTTTGTTATATGATAAATGTTGTTTTACTGTTGTGGTGGTGCCTACTGTAGTAGTTTCTTTCCTTACTGCTGTACTTTCTTACTGTTAGTTATATTCATGCTGAATGTGGTTTATTTTACTGTCTTTTGGTTACTTCCTCGTTGGACGACTGGGTCTTGGGATTAGTCGAGTCGGTCCGGTTCTCGTGTCTCGTAGGGACTCGGGAATCGGGTCGTTACACCTGGCCATCCTCGTTGAAGTGGAAGAGTCCTCCTCCTTGGCGTGGCCCATGTTGAAGAGTGTGGGGAGAAGGCACCAAAAGGGTTGGTGATGTGCCCCTTTAATCTCCTTCTCTACTCCTTCTTCTTGGCCGTAGGTGTAGGTGGTATAGGTAGCAAAATACACTAATGGAGGATGCCCTCAAATGGTGGTAGGTGGTGGGTTTTTATAGAATAGGAAGGGGGCTAAGGTGACTCTTGGAATGGAGGGCTAAGATGGAGAGATGTTGGTAGTTGGGGATCCTATGGCTAAGGTCAATTGGCGCCAACCTAAGGGACACCTAGGGGGGTAGTTAAGGCTTTGGTGCCCTTTAGAATTGGCGCCAAAATGGGCCTTCTAGAAGGCCATTAGGTGGTGCCACCTTAGGGTTCTAGAAGGGGGGTATGTGGATGGCTAGGATGGGTTATGTGGGTAGCTGTAGGGTGGATGAAGGGTCTGAAAGTTGGTGCCAAAAGGAAGGTGGTTAGGGTTAGTTTTGGCACCATCTTTTGGTGTCTTTTGGTGGTTGGTTGAGGGGTGAAAGGTGGTGAAGAGGTGTCGCCAAAATGAGTAGGATAGCGAGCTTAGGTAGGGCTTAAGTTGGTGGAGCTAGCTAGGGTTGAATTAAAGGTGGTGGACGGCCAAGGAGCTGGTTGCTAGCTAAGCTAAGCTAAGCTAGCTTAGCTATCTATGGAGTAGAGGAGGAGGTATTGGAGCTAGGGTTTGAAGAGAGGTGCTGAGGAGGAGAAGTCTGGAGTTGGAACTGGAGTTGGCTACTGCTGAAGAGGCTGGCATAGAGATACTCTAGCTAGCTTAGCTTGGTAGTTCTTTGCTAGCTACTAAGCTAAGGAAAAGTGAATTGGCTTCTACCATAATGAGCTGAGGTGAGTTGGGTCTGGTGCTCCCGGGGAGTATCAAGCTGGTTGAGGCAGTTAGGTTAGCTTAGCCTAACTGAGTTGAGCTAAGCTGAATCCCCGAGAGCTGGACTTGAGCCTCCTGAGCTGAGATGAGTTCTTCTTCAGCTAGCTGGAGTTGAGTGGAGCTGGATGTAGCTGGGTCTGAGCTGGGGTGAACTCCTGTCTACTCAGCTGTGCAAGCTATAGCTCCTTGTGGACTAGTGGGAGCTAAGATGAGCTAGACTCAGCTAAGTTGAGCTGGATCTGACTTGACTTGAGCTAGGGTGAGCTAAGATGAACTCTCTTGAGATGCCATTCAGCTGAGATTAGCTGAATGGAGCTGGGATGAGCTAACCCTAGTTCAAGTGAGCTAGGTTCCAACTGTGGTGAGCTGGATCAAGCTGTGTTCTAGCTAGTCTTAGCTTCTCCTTCACCATTTTCCTTCTTGAGTGCTAGGGTTTTAGGGATCTATATATCTGTTCATCCCTAACACTCACAAAAACATATCAAAAAGATAATAAAAAATGCAATGCATGCCTAACCTAATTTATTCCTAAATGCAGCCCAAAAACCCGTTTGCGGAGTAAAATCCTAAGAGGTATGTTTGTTTTAATGCATAAAAATGATGATAAACTGACGTTTATCACTGCTCTACTCCATAGCTAGCTAAGCTAACTTAGCTTAGCGTAGCGTAGATAGCAACCAGCTCCTTGGCCATCCACCACCTTTAACTCAACCCTACCTAGCTCCACCAACTTAAGCCCTACCTAAGTTGGATATCCTACTCCAAGTTGCTGCCAACACTTAGCCACCTCTTCACCCCATCATTAGCACCAAAAGGCACCAATTTTGGTGCCAAAACCTATCCCTAACTACCCACCTTTCTGGCGCCGACATCCACCCCCACATCCACCATACACCTAACCCTACAACCCATCCTAGCCACCCACCTACCCCTCCTTCTAGAACCTTAGTTGGTGCCACCTAAAACCCCCTTCTAGAATCCATTTTGGCACCAACTTCAAGGTTTGCCACCATGCATAACCACCACCCTAGGTGTCCCATGGGTTGGCGCCAATTGCCCTTAGCCATAGGATCCCCAACCACCTCCATCTTCCCATCTTAGCCCTCCATTTCAAGAGTCACCTTAGCCCCCTTCCTACTCTATGTACACCCACCACCTACCACCATTTTAGAGCATCCTCCATTATTGCTTACTTCCACCTACATCCACCTATACCTATGGCCAAGAAGAAGGAGTACAGAAGAAGATTAAAGGGGCACATCACCAGCCCCTTTGGTGCCTTCTTCTCCCCACTCTCTTCAACTTCGGCCACGCCAAGGAGGAGGACTTTTCTACTTCAAGGAGGATGGCCAGGCAAAAGAGAAGGACCTAGGGTGGACGTCCACCCTTGGAGAAAAGCTTAGGACATGCCCCCTCAGGGCTTGCTTTGGAGGACATCACCTTGGCGGAGATATAGAAGGAAGGAGCTGAAGATCTTCTTTTCAAGCCCGGGAGCTACCAAGCTTGGTGCAAGAAGAGCTTCATCCTCTTCATCACCATCATCATCTAAAGGATTTGTCTTTATTTTGTTTTCAATTTATTTTTTTTGTAGAAACTTTCATCTACTAGTAGACAATTTCCTTTAGTATAAAAAAGAAGTTGCCTTAATTTCTTGTTGCACTCTTTCTTTTCGCATTACCTTGCTTTATCTTCAGTATAGTTGCACTCCTCCTTTCTAATTAACCTAGGCCTCCATGCACCTAGGTTGAGCTTAGAAAGAGGATAATTTTTGTCACTTAGATTAGCATAGTAGGTGTAGTAATTTTTCCCACCAACAGCTTTGCTTGTTGCCTTAATTTAAAAAACATAAAAATGATATATTGAAAAAAGATCAAAAAGAGAGTTTAGATTTATATTCCAAGAAAGTGATTTAATTTTTTCAAACTTGCCTCCTTCGACGACCCTAGATACCCCACTATCTAGGTTTATAAATTTAAGAGTTGATCGGTTTTGTACGTTACAACGACGTATTTTACAAATCGCGTAAAATCCATATCACTTTCTGGCACTGTTGCTGAGGAGGCACGACTTTGCTTATTCTTTCTTCTCTTGCTTGAAGTGGATCTCATCCCCTTCTCTTTCTTCTCTCTTGTGTGTGCAAGAACTATCGCAGGAAAGCGGGAATTTGAAAGCGAAAGCTCAAAGTTCCTTGTCATCCCGCGAACATTCAGGTTGGTTCTCCTTACTTGTCACACCCAATCTAAAAAAAGCTACCAAAATACACTAAACTTGGCTTTTAGGACCCTAAACAACTTAATTATGTGGAGTGGTGCATTTTAAAACTTATTGCTTGCTTGTTTGCCCCATTAACACTACTTCATTTCAAGTATTGGTGTTCTGTTTTTCGGGTCTAGATTTCTGTCCGGACATGAAAAATCAATTATTAAAACCACAAGCCTCCTAATATCATAAAGTTTTGTGTAGTGATTCCAAACTAAGTTAGGAACATCTGTTCCAAATTTTAGATCAATTGGAATTGTCTTTAATTTTTAAAAATTCATGGACTATAGAGGGGTCACACCCTCCAATCTTCCTATTTTGTTACTGTCCATGAATTTTTGGAATTTTTGTACTCATCCAATTTCTATGAAATTTAGCTTTATGGAATCCTTGTGAAATTCTACACATTATATAAAATCTCCAAAATTTTATGAAGTCGGTGGTAATACTGAAAGGTCTAAAATACCCACAGGTATCATTTCTTGACTTTGACACCAATACAAGTAAAAATTCAAAATAATTATCAAAAAAATTTTTAAAATCTTACAAAAATCGTTTATGAAATCCTTGTTTGATTCTCTTCAAATTAGTGGTGTTGTTTGAATTTTTTGAACCACTACTTAATACAAAAATCCTAAAAGCAACTCATTGGTAGTTAAATTTCTGTGCTAGGACCAATTGGATTAGGGTTTCTTTTTTCATTTTTAGAAACAAGCAACAAAAGGAAACATATCTTCACCAAAACAACTTGATTTCCTCTTGTTTGTAGAATCTCAAACTTGTTTGAAAACTTGAAAAGAAATCCAAAAAATACACTAAGTTAAATCCAATCCTAAAAGACAGAAATACAATAATTGTGTGACAACTTGCTTTTCAATGGAGCCACTCTCCAATTCTTGCACACACACAAAAAAATTGAAACAATAGGGCAACAACCTAATAAATGCCCTTCACATTCCGTGTGCACTATAGTATCCAAGACCGAACTAAAATCCGTAGCAACTTGACCCCTAAGGCTTCATCAACTTAGGCTTGCTTTATAGGTCTTAAGTTTTCTTTAGTTAACACCAATTCTGTCATCTATATCTAGTGTTTAGGCTGAGGGGCCGTGTCAAACGACCAGGCGTGGGTTTGTACAAGCACCTGGGGTTTTCCCTGGGAAACATTTGGGCCCAAACCTCCCCTTAAGCAACTTGGATAGATTTGTTGACAGAACGGGTATTCACTATTGATTACTTATTTCCTACGTAGACCAAGTCTTAGGTTTACTTTTAGGGAGTCACACTAAAGTTAGGTCAAGCTTTGGTTGTTTGATTTGCACACTTTCTCTCATCTCTTTCTCTTCTCCTCCCCTCCCATTCTTCCATTTTATGCATGGGTGATGGTCTCAAAATCCGCACCTGGAAGGACCATTTGATTTCGCCCCCCACGTAAAAAGACAACTTTTTCTGTCTTCTCCTTCTAAAAAAATGGAAAATCAACAAAATGGTTCCACTAACCCTTCCACTTCCACCTCTAACCTAACCTCTAACCCCACTACTAACCCTAATTCTAACCCTTCCACCCAAAACCCACCCACATTTAACTTCCTACACTTGGAGCTCCCTAATCTTGAATTGCCCCAAGCACAACATCAAGACCCCCTGCCTGATCATTTAAAATTGATGGTTGAGCAGATTGATAAATTAAATTCCAGTCAACAAACATTGACTAGGAACATCCAAAACCTAGCCCATCAAAGGCCAAACCCACCACCTTGTCAGTAGCCTGCTATTCCTCTAAAAGATTTTTATGATCCGCCTTATTACGAGGAACGACCAGGGGTGGTCATACCAGAGGGGGACTTCAAGATCAAGCCTGCAGTCCTGAACCTAATTAAACACTTTCATGGCCTTCCTAGGGAAGACCCTTTCAGCCACCTTGAAGAGCTGACTCTTCTTGCACAAACAACCCGTTCCCAAAATGTGCAAGAAGACATATGGCTGATGCAACTTTTTCCACTATCTCTTAAAGATAAGGGCGCTTATTGGTTCAGGACCATTGGTCGACACATCACAACTTGTCCTCAGCTCAAGAGCGTCTTCCTCAAGAAATTCTTTCCCATAGGTCGTACCAATTCCTTGTGAAGATCTATTACGACCTTTCACCAAAAATCTGGTGAGACTTTCCATGATTCTTGGGAAAGATTTCAAGATCTCTTAAGAAGTTGCCCGCACCACGAGATTCCTTTATGGTAGCTCGTGCAAATCTTCTATCATGGATTAGAAGATCAATTCGACATTTTGTCGATGCCTCGTATGGCAGCAACTTCTTAAATAAAGAAGCTAAAAGTGCCTATGACCTTTTTGAAGAAATGAGTGAAAACTCATTTAATCAAGCTTCCATGAACACATTTTGCATAACTCAGAAATCGTAGTTCGGTGTTCATGAAGTAGGTACTCAATCTATCCCTGTCACCCAAGACGATCTTCAAATGATTGCTCAAAGACTCGACCAGATGCATATTAATCAAAAGAAAATTGAGGAAAGACTAGCCACATCAACCCAAGCTCCACATAGTCCACATCTAACCCAACCTAACTTTCCACGAAGAGAAAATTTGCACAATCTCAACACTACGCCTGCTGATTATTACCATTATTCTGAGGTTGACCATGATTCACTAGGGAATTACAACTATGCAAATCTTAACCCCACTCAAAATATTTCTGCCATCCAGGAGCCCTTTAAAAATTCTTTCAATTGGAAAAATTACCTGAACTACTCCTGGAATAATCTGGTTCCTTCCGAACCAAATCATTTTAATGGGTATGGGTCGAATCCAACCTTCCATCCTAGGCCATCCCAACAAGACATAAATGCGCAGATGATGCGAACCCTACAGGAAATGCAAACAAAAATGACGGAAGTAACCCGCACCATCACAAATCTGAACTACCAGATTGGGGTTACTCCCACGCAAAGACCTATAGGACATCTTCCGTCCCAACCCATGCCTAGCCCTAATCACCAAAGTGAAACGCTTTGGTTTCGGGATAACCGGGTTTTAGTTTGTTATAACGTTGTAGTATAGCCGGTTATTACCAACATTTCAAATATATAAATTTTTTACTCGGAAAATAAAAGAGTTCCCGAGGTCGAACTCAGGGAGCAAGTTGTATTCTAGAGATATACATGTTTCTTTTACAAAATAAAGAAAGAGAGAGGGAAAGAATTTGTTGTTCTCTTTGTTTTCTCCTCGTGATGTTCTTCTTTCTTTCTTTCTTCAGATCTCCTTCTTCTTTGTTCTGCAGAGGTGATGCTCCTCTTTCTTTCTTCAGATCTCCTTCTTCTTCTTCCTTGGTTTCTGTCTTGGCCTCTCTTCTTCTTTTTCTGCAGTCTCTTCTGTGAAGGTTTCTTCTTCCTTGGCTCTGCTGTACTTCTTCTCTGCAGCCTTTCCTCTTCTTCTGCCTTGCTCAGCCTCTTCTTTAGAGTTTCTTCTTGTTTCTCCTCCCTGCGGCTAAGTGTCAGCTTCTTCTTTTCTTTTTCAGCCAGGGACGTCACCCCTCCTTCCTTCTTTTCCCTTCAGGCCGTCGTCTGATTTCCAAATCAGACGACTTAACTACCTGTTGCTACAGTCAGCTTCCTTCTTCTTCCGCGGGTCTTCTTCGCCTGTGCCTGCACACTTCAGAGTTTTTCGTCAGAGGCAAAACCTACTCTACCCAACCCCCCGCGTCTCTCTCTCTCTCTGAAACAACTCTTGGGAAAGCTCTCCCAGAGCTGCCGGGTAACCGGGTTCGGGTCAGGCCCGGGTCCAGGCCCACCGGCGTGCGTGGTGGGCGAGGAGTGCAGGTCAGTCTTAAGTCGGGTCGGGTCGGGTCGGTTCGGGTCAGGTCCGCGGGGCGTGAGCGCGGACGAGACCAGGTAACCGGGCGGGTGAAGGGGACCTCACCCCGTGTGCTGAGGCAGTAAGCCTTCAGCACTTTTGCATCTTATATCGCTGCGACTCTTCAGGCGTTTCCGAGGTGGGACTAAATGTCCCACCTCAATTGCGCGCCCGCAGCGGGGAACTCAGCGGGAGATTGCGGCGTCACGCGAAGCTTTCTTCCTTAGCTGCGAACCTGGTGTTTTGCCAAAACGCCTCGCAAGGCCTGGGAGTTGAATCTGGGCTTGGCGCTGAGCGTGGCGCGCTGTAGCTGCAGGCGGAAGCAGTTCCTCCTGCGCGGCAATGGCGGCGGAGGTCAGGTGGTCTGTTCACAAGAAAACGGCCTCTCGGCCTAATCAGAAAGTGCCAGGAGCTTCGCCAGGGTGCGGCGAAGCTCGTGTGGGTGGTGGCGAGGCGCGGGGCGGCGTGCGAGGGCTGCCCTAGGTCGGACTGTGGGTCGGAGGATGGGTCTGTTCGGTGGGGTTGCAGAGGGTGATGTGGGGGAAGTGGCAGGGCGGAGGTTGATCAGGGTGAGGAGGCGGAGGTCCTGCGGTGGTCGGCGAGCCGTGTGGGTCGCTGAGGTGATGGGAGATGCTCGCTGGAGGGTGGTCGGAGACGAAGGGGGTGAAGGTGGTCAGGGTCGGTCGAGGGCTTAATTGAATAATTTGAAAGCGGGGAAAGAAAGAGGAGAAGAAGGGGGTAGCTCTAGCTTACTTGCAGGGACGAAGGGGGAGGAACAGGGCGACAGTCGTATCGACTGTCGCCGGAGAAGACGATGCTCAGGGAAAGGGGCGGCGGCGAGCAGAGAGCCGGAGAGGCGCCAGCTGGGTGCGGCGTGGCGCGGGAAGAGCAGGGGAGGAAGTCTCTGCTGCTGGTATTGCGGCAGAGCGAAGAGGTGGAGGGGGAGGAAACCGCCGGAGCTGGTGAGCGTCTGCCGGAGGAAGAAGAGAGGAAAGTTGGGGATTTTCTCCGTCAGATCCAGGCTGCCCCGGTCGGTGGAGCAACGGGGGGTATTTATAGGGATCGAACAGGGAGGAAGGCGGAGGGAGACGACGTGTCTCCCTCGCCGGAGGATGGTCGGAAACAAGAACCCATACCGTCCGTGCGTTCGCACGGCCGGTATGGTGGGTTACAACGACCAGGGGGGTGTCCCTGCGACGGCTGACGATGCAGGGCACCCCCAGTTTACTTTCCAGGTCCCCCACCTCACCCTGCGCGGCGCCATGCTCCGCGCAAGGTCGCCGGAGCATGGTGCTGGCAGGTTTTGCAGGAGGGACCTGATTGCAAAGAACGAAGGAGAGTTAGGGGCCAAAATGCGAGGGTTCAAAAGTTGAGGGCCAAAGAGTAAATATATGAGGACCAAAGTGTAAAGTCGGTCAAGGAGGTTTCTTCTTAGGCTCAAGTTTTTATACATGACTAATTAGGACCTAAGGAATCTGATGGTGAATTTCATTTCCATATTGAACCTTGTTTGACCGATCAATTTATGCAAAAACCCAAATTAAGTTATTAATTGGGCATGGTTCTCAATGTAGGTCAAAAAGGGTTCTGAAGGCCAAATTGAAGTTTCTAAACCCTGGAGATTATTTTCCTATGAATTTTAGAGGGTTTATTCTATTTTTACTTTGCCTCGAACCTTGTGAATTGAAGTGGGTTGTTTTAGGGTTACAGATTATCATTTAGTTTCTTGGAATTGCTGTAGCCCTTGCTAGATCATTTCATCCCACTCTTATTCTTATTAAGCTGCTTTGACCTATGTTTGGGCCCTGAATTACCCTGTATGCAGATTATACTGGTAAAATTGCATTTTTACCCCTTATGACTTGTTTTCTTCTCAAACTCAGGATTCTCTGAGTTAAGCCTTTCCTTGAGATATGTAGGAGCTTTTATCCTTTGTATTAGGTCAAAATGGGCTAGTTATGGCTCATGATGAGGTTCTCATCATACCCCCATGCCTAGCTTTTGCTAGTCCCTTAGCAAAAACTTAAGGTTTCAACCCTTGCTCTAGACCATTAAGTTTTTAATAGTTTTAGATAAGTGCCTTTTTTATTTGAGCATAGATTAGGTTAGAATGCTGACCATAGGCCTTAAAAGGTACTCTAGTACTAATCAAGATCCAAATCTGTCTAGCCTTAGCCTCAGTCTTTTAGCAAAGGTTTTTAAGGCCCACAAGAACTAACCTAAGGTTTATTGGACTTCGTGGTTAAAGCACCCGTGCTTGAAATGATTTTAGTCCTGGCTCAGTTCGCAGTGCGTTTTGTAAGAGAGAGATAGAAAGTTTTTCTGTTTGGAGAGTTTTCTCTCTCTTTTTCTTTTTAGTTCTAGCCTAGGATTGGCTTTTCAACACGGTCTGTATCAGATTCCTTGCTCCCATCATCAATCCTCAAGGGTTCCTGGCGATCGATGCTTCGAGATAGCACCGCCCATGGCAACCCCCGGAACCCTGGCTATTGAGATTTTGAGATAATCCCATCCATGGTATTCCGTGGCCGAATCCAGACCCTGGCAATTGACACTTCGAGATAATGCCATCCATGTAATCTGAACCAGTAGAGTGCTTACATGCCCCCAGTAGGATATGTAAATATCCTAAGAGACAAGCACCGAGGAGATGATATTTTGTTACGCATCTTCGAGGGGATTTCCCGCCTCTCCGTGCTGGGAACTCGTCCAAATCAATCTTGTGTTGATCGGCCGCTCCTATTCTAGGTGATCTTTTCAGATTTTTGCGACGCTTCTGCGTGATTCTGATTTTTACGCTTACTGAACCAGGCTGTGTGTGAGGTTAGGGTGCTTAGGTTACTGAGTCCCGTAAACCAAAAATTAGTTAACGAGGCCGAATACTCCCTAAGCCTTAGACCTAATACTTCAGCTTTTCATTTTCCTCAACCTCTTGAGGAGTGTCCAGATCTTAATGGGTACTAAGAGTCTATTCAAGAATGCCTAAGGTTTGCATTCTTACTAATCTCATTGTGCACTTTTCAGTTATTTTCTTGAATGAGGTCTAGAACTTAGGTTAATTCCTTAGTTCCTTACTAATGACTATCACCTTTTCTTATAATTTTGTGCTCCTTTTTCATTTTGTTTTTCTTCTCCTTCACAAAATTTCCTTCTCCTCTTTTCCTCTTATTCTTTTTCGAAAAATTTTTTAATTTTTATGGTGTTTTTGGCATATGTGAATTTTTTTGTTTGAAACCTTTTCTTACAAGTTTTTGTACTTTCCTACCCCCCCATGCCTAAGATTTGCAATGTCCTCATTGTAACCTAGGGGTTTTTATTCAACTAAGTTCATACATTAGGATAGCTGTTTTGATGAGTCTCAGATGCAAGCACCTGAGGTGGAGTTGGCTGCCCTAAAGTGTGAACTTCAAGTGCAAAAAAGCTGTCAGAACAAGTTTCAGGTTTTCAAAGAGAATGACGGGCTGCCTCCCGTTAAGCGCTGAGTTTTACGCCATCGGCTGGGCGCAATAAGCTCAAGGGGAAAGGAGGGTATAAGATGCCTCAGCCAAATCAGTAGAAGTTACATCAATGAACGGCTTGAGTCTCTGACCGTTCACGATGAAAGGTTCAGAATCGTGGCTGAGTGGACTGATTTCGATTGCTCCATTTCCAAAAACCTGTCGGACCAAATATGGTCCGACCCACTTAGATCTCAGTTTTCCTGGGAAGAGTTTGAGTCGGGCATCAAAGAGTAGGACCTTTTGACCAGGATGAAAGATCTTTCTCGAGATGTGTTTGTCGTGGAAGGCTTTAACCCGCTCCTTGTAGATTTGCGAGTTCTCGTACGCGTCTATGCGTAATTCATCGATCTCGCTGATTTGGAGTTTTCTGTGGGTCCCAGCCTTGGAAAGATCTAGATTACAGTTCCGTACTGCCCAATAGGCTTTATGCTCCAGTTCGACGGGAAGGTGGCATGCCTTTCCGTACACCAGTCTAAAGGGAGACATGCCTAATTGGGTCTTGTGGGCGGTCCTATAGGCCCACAATGCTTCCGGAAGTCGGGACGACCAGTCCTTCCTGTCAGGTCGAACAGTGACTTGCAGGATTTTCTTGATCTCCCGATTAGACAGCTCAGCTAGACCATTAGTTTGGGGGTGGTAAGGAGTAGAGATTCGGTGAGACACCCCGTATTTGGTCATCAGTGACCTAAACTGAGCATTTGTGAAATGGGTCCCCCCATCAGAGATTATTGCACGAGGAATCCCGAACCTTGAGAAAATGTGTTGATGAATGAATTTGAGAACGATTTTGTGATCACAGGTTCGGGTCGGTATGGCTTCGATCCATTTGGACACGTAGTCCACAGCCAACAGAATGTATTCGAAACCATCCGAAACAGGAAAGGGGCCCATAAAATCAATCCCCCAAACATCAAAGATTTCGCATACTAGAATCGGTTGCATAGGCATCATGTCGCGATGGCTCATGTTGCCCAAAGTCTGGCAACGACTGCATGCCTTGCAATGACTATATGCGTCTTTGAACAGTGTGGGCCAGTAAAAGCCGCACTGGAGGACTTTTGATGCGGTTTTATGCCTGGCAAAATGGCCACCGCATGCCTGGTCATGGCAGAAAGAGAGGATATTGTTGACTTCCCCTTCCGGGACACATCTCCGGATGATCTGATCGGCACCTATGCGGAAGAGGTACGGGTCTTCCCAAATGTAATACTTGGCATCGGAGCGTAATTTGTCTTTCTTGGCCTTCGGCCAATCGGACGGGGTCTGATGAGATGCCAAGTAATTTACAATATTAGCAAACCATGGAAGGCTAGTACCAATAGTCAGCAGGTGCTCATCGGGAAAATGCTCAGTGATGGGTCCGGAAGGGTCAATTATTTCAGAAGGAAGACGGGACAAGTGATCAGCTACCACGTTTTGTTTTCCCGCTTTGTCGCGAATCTCAAGGTCAAATTCTTGCAACAGCAAGATCCATCGGATCAATCTAGGTTTCGCGTCCTTCTTTGCAAGGAGATGCCTCACAGCTGTGTGATCCGAGTATATGATGACATGGGAACCCAGAAGGTACGATCTGAACTTCTCTAGGGCAAATACTACAGCTAGCAGCTCTTTCTCAGTAACCGTATAGTTACGCTGAGCCTCATCGAGTGTTTTGCTGGCGTAGTAAATGACCACAGGTTTCTTGTCATTTTTCTGCCCCAAAACCGCTCCTACAGCGAAGTCAGATGCATCACACATGATCTCAAAGGGTTGAGACCAATCAGGGGACTGTAGGATCGGGGCTTGGGTGACTTGGTCACGCAGGATTTCAAATGCTTGAGTGCATTCCTTGGAGATTTCGAAGGGAACATCCTTGGAGAGAAGAGTGGTCAGGGGGCGTGCGATTTTTGAAAAATCAGGGATAAATCGTCGATAAAAACCGACATGCCCTAAAAAGGATCGGATGTCCCTGATCGAGCTAGGCATAGGAAGGTGAGAAATCAGATTAACCTTAGCTCGATCCACTTGGATACCTTTCTCCGAAATTGAGTGTCCCAGGACAATTCCCTCAGGCACCATGAAATGGCTCTTTTCCCAGGAAAGAACCAAATTCACATCGATGCACCGCCTGAGTATCTGGACCAAGTGTTGGAGGCAATCGTCGAATGATGCTCCGAAAACTGAAAAGTCATCCATGAAGACTTCCAGATAATCACCTACCATATCTGAGAATATGGCAAGCATGCATCGCTGAAAAGTAGCGGGTGCATTGCAAAGACCGAAAGGCATCCTTCGGAAAGCGTATGTTCCGAAGGGGCAGGTGAACGTGGTCTTTTCTTGGTCCTCAGGATGGATTGCCACCTGGTTATAACCGGAGTACCCGTCAAGAAAGCAGAAGAACCTATTTCCCGCTAGTTTTTCGAGAATTTGATCAATGAAGGGTAGTGGGAAATGATCCTTCTTCGTGGAGGAATTGAGTCGATGGTAATCTATAAAGACTCTCCACGAGTTGGCTAATCGGGTAGGAATGATTTCTCCGGTCTCAGTCGTTATAGTGGTGAGTCCTGCCTTCTTGGGCACGACCTGAATTGGGCTCACCCAACGACTATCGGAGATCGGGTAGATGATTCCGGCATCTAACCACTTGATGATCTCCTTTTTCACGACCTCCTGCAGATTGGGGTTTAAGCGTCTCTGCATTTCACGAGAAGGTCGTGTGCCCTCTTCTGAATAGATATGATGAGTACAATAAGAGGGACTTATTCCAGTCAAATCATCGAGAGTCCATCCGATGGCTCTGCGATGTTGCTGGAGGACAACAATCAGACGGGATTCCTGTTCAAGACTGAGGTTGGAATTGATGATCACAGGAAGGGTCTGATTAGAACCCAAAAATACGTATTTTAAGTGAGCAGGAAGGGGTTTCAGTTCGAGGATGGGGTTTTCAGTAGCAGCGGGTGGTTCAGTATAGATGTGAGGTTCAAGGGTGGGAGTTACTGGGTTGTTCACATCTGGATTTGACTCCTCTGTTTGCGGGTCAAGATCCTTCTGTGGTTGATGAGGCATACTCAAGTCATTCTGGAGGTGTAATTCATCAACCAAAGTCTTGATGTCACAAATTTGCTCGATGACGCCGCAATTAATTCCTTGTTGGGCCTTAAATATATCATTTTTCAGTGTTTGATCTCCAAACTTAAGCTCTATTTGGCCCTCCTCACAGCTGATGTTGGCTCTAGCAGTAGCCAAGAAAGGTCTCCCTAGAATGATTGGTGTATCCCTAGGGTTCTCAGGTGCATCCATGTCTCAGACTATAAAGTCCACTGGAAAATAGAAATCCCGCACTCTCACGATAACATCCTCGAGAATCCCTTTTGGTGACTTTATAGATCGATCTGCTAATTGTAATGTCACCTCGGTTGGTTTCAGCTCAGATTCTTCTAGATGGTCAAGTAAGGATGTGGGTATCAGATTTATAGATGCACCCAAGTCTAACAATGCTCTATCAAATTGGGTACCACCTATCTTACAGGAGATCAGGGGAGTTCCCGGATCTTTTGCCTTGGGTGGGAGTCTACTAAGGATTACAGAGCTGGCTTGCTCTGACAGAACAATTGGGCTCCCTCCCTTGGTTCGCGGCTTACGCTGGGGTGTACATATATTCTTTAGAAATCGTGCGTAAGCTGGTACGTGGCGGATTGCATCCATCAAGGGGATGTTTATGTGGACCTGCTCAAAGAGCTTGACCAGGTCCTCCTCAGGGGCCACGGGTTTGGTGGTCTTCTTTCCCTTGGTCAGGGCCTCGGGAAACGGGATCTTGGTTGGTTCTTCTAGGATAGGTCCAGGTTGTGGATCTGGAACAGCGGTACCGTGGATAACTATCCTAGGGTCATGGTTATCAGGCTTGGAGTGGTTTGGACAATGCGGGTCTTGAGTTGTTTTACCACTACGTGTTGTTACAGAATTTAATCCGGCCTGATTTTGGTTTGGGTTTGGTAGGAGGGGTGGCTGCTGCTGAAATCCCGCACGAGAAGTTGAGGCTTCCATCTCGTCTGGAGATGGAGCAGTAGGAGCCTGATAAATCCATTGGGCATGGCCTAAATTTGGATTCATAACGCGCTTCTGGGTTGGCACGTTATTTGGGTTAGGAAGAGGTTGGGAAGGGAGTGTGCCTGGTTGGCGAGAATTTGCCAACTGGGCCAGTTGAGTTTTAACTTCAGTAAGCTCGTCCTTGTGATGTTTTTGAATAGCCGCATTCGATTTTTGAATGTCAGCCAGAGTCTGAAGGATTAAGGACATTTGATCTTGATTTGGCCCTGATGGATAAGTAGGGTTGGGCCGAGGCTGAGGCGGCTGGTAGTGATGAGAGGGCTGTGGGCGGGACTGAAAAGGTGGTCTTTGGGTTTGGGAATTTCCCGCCCACTGAAAATTGGGATGGTTTCGCCATCCAGGGTTGTAAGTGTTGGAGAATGGGTCGTTCTGGATGGCGTTGAGGTCCTCGCAGGTCTGAGGAACCTCCTGAGAATCAGGGAAAGGAGGAATGGAGTTCCCCCGGCTGGTGTAGAAAGGATCGGATGATCTTCCAGTCCAAGAATCAGATGGGGATGGATATGGATCCATCCCAGGGGAGGATCGGTGGAGGATGTTTTGCACAGTCTCCTGTGTGGAAGGAGGTTGTGCAAAGGAGTTACGCGCAGAGGTGGCTCGCTGCAAGTGCTGAGTCAGCTCATCCACCTTCTTTTCAATGATTGAGACCTTGTCCAATCGACTGGCCATTAATTCCAGGTCGACTGATGCGGACAGGCCCTGCGTCTCATGTGCTCCCTTAAGATTCGTCGCTGCGCGGGTATTCGTCCTGTCGAATAATCCCATGGAGTCATTGTTGATGGAGTTCTCGCACATGTTTTCGAGAATCTCCCATACGGTGTCTTCATGTTGACCCATGATGTTTCCTCCGCAAGTTGCATTGACGAAAAGGCGGATGTCCTCACGGAGTCCCTGGTAAAAAGATTGGACTTGTTCCCATTTAGGAACTCCGTGATGGGGGCACTTTCTCATGAGATCCTGAAAACGATCCCATGCCTCATGGAGAGGTTCTCCTGATTGTTGAGTGAAGTGTGTAATCTGATGGCGCAAGGCGTTGGTCCGACCAACGGGAAAAAACTTTTTCAAAAATTCGGATTGAAGTTCTTCCCAAGTGTTGATCGGCCGGGTCTGAGTTTGATACCAATGGGCGGCCTTGTCCATAAGAGAAAAGGAGAACATCTTCATGAGAAGAATATCCCGATTTTGCGCATCTGATCCAAAAGTGTGGGCCAGATGCTTTAGCTGTTTGATGTGCTGGAAGGGATCTTCAGAATTAAGCCCATGGAATTTAGGTATAGCATGAATCATGTTGGGCTTTAGTTCGGAATCAGGTCCTCCAGTCGGGATTCTGACTCGAGGCTCAATGGCCACCGCAGCAGGATTGTAGTGGTCCCGCATCATAGGACGCTGTGGTGGGTGCACGAAGTTTTGGAAGAGGTCATTGAGTCGCTGGAGCTGGTGTTCCAGATTATTTTCTTCCTCAACTGGCTGAGCCATGATGGGGGAAGAAGAAGAACTTGGTTCTGAATCAGAAGAGAGAATAATGTGAGGGTGTTGCTGCACGAACACAAGCGTCGAGGCTTGGCCTTGACGAGAGTGAATTTCTAATGGAGGTCTTAAGGGTGGTCCTAGGGACCTCCTTCCGTACATGCACAGTTGGGAGAGGTAAGTTAGAAGGTGCTGGACCCAATCAAGGCACCCAAAAATGTGTTGGGTGACTATAGAGGTACGGGGCAGATGGACCCCTTGATCAGAAAGATCGTCCACCTGAGAATTACCTGGGCAGCCAGAGAGGGAGAGTCCCGCGAAGACCCCTACACGGTAGAGCGTCCCCACGGGTTACAGGGTTTCCCCCACCCGACCTCTCTTGTCACTGCGGTTCCAGGTAGACCAGAATGGGGATCTTGACCTCTTAAGTCTACCAATTTTAAGGTCAGGGTGCTTAAGGTTTCACTTGAACTTTAGTCTTTTTAAGTGCAAAGAGTGACCTAATTTAAGGTTGGTTGACCCAAAGGGGTCAACTTTACCTCTTGTTTTCTTTGAGAGCTTTCAGGTCTTGTCTTTTAGGGTTCAAGTGTTTAAAGAGAGAGCCAATTGTTTAGGATTTTTCTTGTTAATTATTTTCAATCAATGGCTTGGGCACACCTCTTTTGGATTTCCTCAATTCTTAATTAAGCGGTGTGTCTCTACTGAAATCCTAATGTTTAACCTTATGTTGGCTCTACTTGGTCCATGTAACTCTGTTGGGCAATTAGGGCTCAAGCAAGAATGTGTTAGCCCTTAAATACCCTTAATAGTGTGCAGGAGTGATGAGTTGAAAACATGCAACTCTTTATGGTTACTAAGTATGGAAGACAGGTTAGCCCTATATTGCTTGTTCTTTTCTTTTCTTCCTCTTTAGAGTTTAGGGGTTAATAGTGAGAGGAAAAATTTACCTGTCTTCGGAGTGGTTGTCGTGTGGTTGCTTGTCTTCTTGAGTTCCTGTAGCTGCACAAAAGAGAGGAGATTATCAGAAATTAAAAGAAACAGGAATGTTTACCTCTAGAATAGCCGTTGCTCCCCGGCAGCGGCGCCAAAATGAAACGCTTTGGTTTCGGGATAACCGGGTTTTAGTTTGTTATAACGTTGTAGTATAGCCGGTTATTACCAACATTTCAAATATATAAATTTTTTACTCGGAAAATAAAAGAGTTCCCGAGGTCGAACTCAGGGAGCAAGTTGTATTCTAGAGATATACATGTTTCTTTTACAAAATAAAGAAAGAGAGAGGGAAAGAATTTGTTGTTCTCTTTGTTTTCTCCTCGTGATGTTCTTCTTTCCTTCTTTCTTCAGATCTCCTTCTTCTTCTTTGTTCTGCAGAGGTGATGCTCCTCTTTCTTTCTTCTTTGTTCTGCAGAGGTGATGCTCCTCTTTCTTTCTTCAGATCTCCTTCTTCTTCTTCCTTGGTTTCTGTCTTGGCCTCTCTTCTTCTTTTTCTGCAGTCTCTTCTGTGAAGGTTTCTTCTTCCTTGGCTCTGCTGTACTTCTTCTCTGCAGCCTTTCCTCTTCTTCTGCCTTGCTCAGCCTCTTCTTTAGAGTTTCTTCTTGTTTCTCCTCCCTGCGGCTAAGTGTCAGCGTCTTCTTTTCTTTTTCAGCCAGGGACGTCACCCCTCCTTCCGTCTTTTCCCTTCAGGCCGTCGTCTAATTTCCAAATCAGACGACTTAACTACCTGTTGCTACAGTCAGCTTCCTTCTTCTTCCGCGGGTCTTCTTCTTCGCCTGTGCCTGCACACTTCAGAGTTTTTCGTCAGAGGCAAAACCTACTCTACCCAACCCCCCCGCGTCTCTCTCTCTCTCTGAAACCACTCTTGGGAAAGCTCTCCCAGAGCTGCCGGGTAATCGGGTTCGGGTCAGGCCCGGGTCCAGGCCCACCGGCGTGCGTGGTGGGCGAGGAGTGCAGGTCAGTCTTAAGTCGGGTCGGGTCGGGTCGGTTCGGGTTAGGTCCGCGGGGCGTGAGCGCGGACGAGACCGGGTAACCGGGCGGGTGAAGGGGACCTCACCCCGTGTGCTGAGGCAGTAAGCCTTCAGCACTTTTGCATCTTATATCGCTGCGACTCTTCAGGCGTTTCCGAGGTGGGACTAAATGTCCCACCTCAATTGCGCGCCCGCAGCGGGGAACTCAGCGGGAGATTGCGGCGTCACGCGAAGCTTTCTTCCTTAGCTGCGAACCTGGTGTTTTGCCAAAACGCCTCGCAAGGCCTGGGAGTTGAATCTGGGCTTGGCGCTGAGCGTGGCGCGCTGTAGCTGCAGGCGGAAGCAGTTCCTCCTGCGCGGCAATGGCGGCGGAGGTCGGGTGGTCTGTTCACAAGAAAACGGCCTCTCGGCCTAATCAGAAAGTGCCAGGAGCTTCGCCAGGGTGCGGCGAAGCTCGTGTGGGTGGTGGCGAGGCGTGGGGCGGCGTGCGAGGGCTGCCCTAGGTCGGACTGTGGGTCGGAGGATGGGTCTGTTCGGTGGGGTTGCAGAGGGTGATGTGGGGGAAGTGGCAGGGCGGAGGTTGATTAGGGTGAGGAGGCGGAGGTCCTGCGGTGGTCGGCGAGCCGTGTGGGTCGCTGAGGTGATGGGAGCGGCTCGCCGGAGGGTGGTCGGAGACGAAGGGGGTGAAGGTGGTCAGGGTCGGTCGAGGGCTTAATTGAATAATTTGAAAGCGGGGAAAGAAAGAGGAGAAGAAGGGGAGTAGCTCTAGCTTACTTGCAGGGACGAAGGGGGAGGAACAGGGCGACAGTCGTATCGATTGTCGCCGGAGAAGACGATGCTCAGGGAAAGGGGCGGCGGCGAGCAGAGAGCCGGAGAGGCGCCAGCTGGGTGCGGCGTGGCGCGGGAAGAGCAGGGGAGGAAGTCTCTGCTGCTGGTATTGCGGCAGAGCGAAGAGGTGGAGGGGGAGGAAACCGCCGGAGCTGGTGAGCGTCTGCCGGAGGAAGAAGAGAGGAAAGTTGGGGATTTTCTCCGTCAGATCCAGGCTGCCCCGGTCGGTGGAGCAACGGGGGTATTTATAGGGATCAAACAGGGAGGAAGGCGGAGGGAGACGACGTGTCTCCCTCGCCGGAGGATGGTCGGAAACAAGAACCCATACCGTCCGTGCGTTCGCACGGCCGGTATGGTGGGTTACAACGACCAGGGGGTGTCCCTACGACGGCTGACGACGCAGGGCACCCCCGGTTTACTTGCCAGGTCCCCCACCTCACCCTGCGCGGCGCCATGCTCCGCGCAAGGTCGCCGGAGCATGGTGCTGGCAGGTTTTGCAGGAGGGACCTGATTGCAAAGAACGAAGGAGAGTTAGGGGCCAAAATGCGAGGGTTCAAAAGTTAAGGGCCAAAGAGTAAATATATGAGGACCAAAGTGTAAAGTCGGTCAAGGAGGTTTCTTCTTAGGCTCAAGTTTTTATACATGACTAATTAGGACCTAAGGAATCTGATGGTGAATTTCATTTCCATATTGAACCTTGTTTGACCGGTCAATTTATGCAAAAACCCAAATTAAGTTATTAATTGGGCATGGTTCTCAATGTAGGTCAAAAAGGGTTCTGAAGGCCAAATTGAAGGTTTTAAACCCTGGAGATTATTTTCCTATGAATTTTAGAGGGTTTATTCTATTTTTACTTTGCCTCGAACCTTGTGAATTGAAGTGGGTTGTTTTAGGGTTACAGATTATCATTTAGTTTCTTGGAATTGCTGTAGCCCTTGCTAGATCATTTCATCCCACTCTTATTCTTATTAAGCTGCTTTGACCTATGTTTGGGCCCTGAATTACCCTGTATGCAGATTATACTGGTAAAATTGCATTTTTACCCCTTATGACTTATTTTCTTCTCAAACTCAGGATTCTCTGAGTTAAGCCTTTCCTTGAGATATGTAGGAGCTTTTATCCTTTGTATTAGGTCAAAATGAGCTAGTTATGGCTCATGATGAGGTTCTCATCACAAAGGAACCAATATCTGGGCAGAAATCCACACTACCCAAATCAAACTCCTACTAATCCACCACCTCAGCAGCCTCCCAGGTTTTCGCAACCACAGGCCCCCCCACCTCCTCCAAATAATAATCTGACTGTACATGCAGTTACTTTGAGGAGTGGGAAAATCACCACTGATCCTGGGCCTTCACACAAACCTGGTGAAATACCTGTGCAAATTGACTCCCCACCTCCCCATTAAGAAGAAAAAGAAATACAAAAATCTCAAGATAGGATTCCTGTCCCTTTCCCACAAGCTCTCCACCCCACCACCAACAAAAAAAAGAAATCTAAGCCCACCACAAAAGAACTCATGGATCTATTTGGGCAAGTTCAAATCAATATTCCTTTCCTAGACACCATTAAATATATATCTACCTATGCCAAATTTTTGAAGGAGATCTGTACTCCTAAAAGGCAGGCCAAAAATCTAGGACAGGTGCATCTTTCCGAGACAGTAAGCTCTGTCATACAAAGCAAGCTGCCTCCTAAAATGAAAGATCAAGGGGTGCCTCTAATCTCAGTAATTGTTGATGATACTATTTTTAATCACACCCTCTTTGATCTTGGTGCCACAGTTAATATTATTCCCACGATTTTATTTGAAGAATTTTAGATAGGTGAATTAAAACTCGTCGAGGTTACCTTGCAATTAGCCAACTGATCTACAATCAAACCTCGTGGGATTATTGAGGATGTTTTCATCAAGGTCCAGAATTGTGTCTTCCCTACAGACTTTCTGGTTCTTGACATTGAAGTACCTGAATCATTATTGGACTCCCCAATAATCCTTGAATGCCCTTTTCTAGCCACTACAAAGGCAAATATCAATTGCCACACAGGAAAAATGGATATCACTTGCATCTGCCAAACTATCACTTTAGATATTTTCAAATCCTTTAGGAGATTCCATGATGATAACTTTTTTGAGGACTCAGATACGAAAATTTCCAATATGGTGGAGGAGACAATGTTGATAGATACCCTTATCGACCATAATTTTTTTGAGGATTCTGATTCCGAAACAATGGTCGGCGAAATCTATGATCTGGAGACTTGTCTTGACCCCAAGTCCATTCCTGATGCACCCCCTGATCACCCTAACCCACCCACTATTCACACACCTAATTTTTCCACACTAACTTCATCCAAACCTCACCATCCCTTCCCCGACTCCTTTCTTACGGACCTGCCACCAACCCTGCCCGAGTTTGGCATCCAACCTGATTTAAAACCATGGCCAGACTCGAGCTACACTTATCATTTTCCATCCAACTTTGATCCCAATATTTCTTCTAATCAATTTTCTAGGTATCTAGAAGAAGACACCTTTTTTGCGGGCATCCAAGTGTCCAACTATTTACATGATTTTCCGTCTTCCGTGCATACCTTCACGCCGGGCTGAATGGCGTAAAGGATAGCACTGGATGGGAGGTAACCCATCATTTTTTTCCTGCTTTCCTTTTTCTTCTTTTTCCTGGTTTTGATCATCCTAAACCCGATCATTCTTCACTAATGTGATCCCTTTTCCCTCCTATTGCATGAGGACATGACATATCTTCAGCATGGGGGGGTGTTTTTAAAATTTGACAATCGATTTAGGATTTTCAAAACCTAAAAACATGCATTTTTCTTTAGTTGTTTTATTTTCTTGCTTGTATACCCAAAAAAAAAGAACAAAAAAAAAGTTTTTTGAGGAAAAATTTTGAAATCGGGACTAAGGTCAAAAATTTCACTTTTGGTACAATGGGATTTAATCTTTAACAAACTAGGGAAAAGGATGTGGATCTAATCATTAGAATTTCAGGATCTATTTTAGACTAGATATGATATCCTTCTCTAAAAATTCCACTTGAACACTTGATAATTCAGGTGACTTGATCCTATTTTGTAATGTGGAAAGTATTTGGCTTAGTTTCTGATTCAAAAACTTGCATGTCTCGAGAAACTTCTTTTGTCAATTTTCACACACAAGCCAACAGTTAAAAACAACTAAAAATTTGAAAAACTCCTGTGTTTGGACTTAGTAAAAGTCTGAAACAGATCATTGGTTTGAGTTCCCACCGCCGAGAAGGAGGAAAATGCCTCCTTTGAGGATGCGATGTCAACATGTTACCGCATCGACGCTGCTCCATATCTATATTTCATATCTTTAGACAGAGCATTCAAGCGCATTTTAGCAGCTCAAGTGTCTTGGATGGTGCTCTACCTATAGTGCCGGAGCAAGAGCTTGAGTTTGCTTGGAGCGCCCCTTTACACCGCATTGTGTTTTGGGGTTATGAGCTCCTAGGTGGTGTCATGGACAGTGCTATCCCGAAGTACTGGCACTAGAGCCCCCTAGAGGATTTGTAACGAGAATGATGATCTCGATACATCTGTTGTAAGACTAAGCTGAAAATAAGCATGGGGGAGAGAAAAAAAATAAATAAATTAATTAACATGCCCCTAAAAATGTTGGCTTTTCACAAGCACAGACACAAGGTTTTAAAGGATTTTTGCAAGTTGCGAATCAGATTCATGAGCCAGAAAAATCCTAAAAACAAAAATTTCAAGTCATCTGAATTAACAAGGGATTAATTTGTGAATTTTCTGGAGGATATATTGATCCCATTTTGTCTAATGGTTGGATCCAAAAATAAATCACAATGTTTATCTTTAACAAATCCTGTACCTCCTGTGTTTAGATCAACCAAGGTCCCTTAATCTTTTTCTCCTCAAAATTAGAAAAAAATTAGATTTCCCAAAAATTCCATTTTCCAAAAAAGAAAAAAATTAAAGTTTTGCTAAGAGACAAGCAAAAGATAAGCATGAGGGTGTGATAAACGCTAGTTTATCATTATTCCTATGCATTAAAACAAACCAAGCTCTTAGGATTTTACTCTGGAAAAGGGTATTTTGGGCTACATTTGGGCATAAATTAGGTTAGGCATGCATTGCATTTTTTATTGTCTTTTTTATATGTTTTTCTGAGTGTTAGGGATGAACAGATATACAGATACCTAAAACCCTAGCACTCAAGATGGCAAATGGTGAAGGAGAAGCTCAGACTAGCTAGAACTCAGCTTGATCTAGCTCACCATAGCTGGAACCTAGCTCACTTGAACTAGAGATAGCTCATCCTAGCTCCATTCAGCTAATTTCAGCTGAATGGCAGCTCAAGAGAGTTCATCTTAGCTCACCCTATCTTAAGTCAGCTCAGATCCAGCTCAACCTGGTTGAGTCTAGCTCATTTTAGCTCCCACAAGTCCACAGGAAGCTCTAGCTAGCTCAGTTGAGTTGACTAGAGTTCACCCAGCTCAGATCCAGCTACATCCAGCTCCACTCAACTCCAGCCAGCTGAAGAAGAACTCATCCTAGCTCAGGAAGCTCAAGTCCATCTCCCGGGGAATCAGCTTATCTCAACTCAGTTGTGTTAAGCTTCCTTAGCTGCCTCAACCAGCTCGATCCTCCCCAGGAGCACCAGACCCAGCTCACCTCAACTCATTTTGGTAGAAACCAGCACACTTTAGCTTGGCTTAGCAGCTAGCAAAGAACAAGCAAGCTAAGCCAGCTAGAGTAGCTCCATGCCAGCCTCTTCAGTAGCTGCCAGCTCCAGACTTCTCCTCCTCAACTCTCTCTTCGAACCATAGCTCCAATACCTCCTTCTCTACTCAGCTAGCTAAGCTAGCTTAGCTTAGCTAGCAACCAACTCCTTGGCCATCCACCACCTTCAACTCAACCCTACCTAGCTCCACCAACTTAAGCCCTACGAAAGCAAGCTATCCTACTCCAAGTTGGCACCACCACTTAGCCACCTCTTCACCCCATCACCACCACCAAAAGTCACCAATTTTGGTGCCAAAATCTAACCCTAACTACCCCCCTTTTTGCCACCAACAACCACCCCCACATCCACCATACACCTAACCATACAACCCATCCTAGCCACCCACCTACCCCTCCTTCTAGAACCTTACTTCCCGCCACCTAAACCCCCCTTCTAGAAGCCATTTTGGCACCAACTTCAAGGGGTGCCACCACCCATAACCACCCACTAGGTGTCCCTTGGGTTGGCGCCAATTGCCCTTAGCCATAGGATCCCTAACCACCTCCATCTTCCCATCTTAGCTCTCCATTTCAAGAGTCACCTTAGCCCCCTTCCTACTCTATATAAACCCACCACCTACCACCATTTTAGAGCATCCTCCATTAGCGTTTACTTCCACCTACATCCACCTATACCTATGGCCAAGAAGAAGGAGTAGAGAAGAAAATTAAAGGGGCACATCACCAACCCCTTTGGTGCCTTCTCCCCACTCTCTTCAACTTTGGCCATGCCAGGGAGGAGGACTTTTCTACTTCAAGGAGGATGGCCAGACAAAGGAGAATGACCTAGGGTGGACGTCCACCCTTGGAGAAAATCTTAGGGCACGCCCCCTTAGGGCTTGCTTTGAAGGACATCACCTTGGTGGTGCTATAGAAGGAAGGAGCTAAAGATCTTCTTTACAAGCCCGGGAGCTACCAGGCTTGGAGCAAGAAGAGCTTCGTCCTCTTCATCACCATCATCATCTAAAGGATTTGTCTTTATTTTGTTTTCAATTTGTTTTTTTTTTAGAAGCATTCATCTACTAGTAGACAATTTCCTTTAGTATAAAAAAGAAGTTGCCTTAATTTCTTGTTGCACTCTTTCTTTTTGCATTACCTTGCTTTATCTTTAGTATAGTTGCACTCCTCCTTTCTAATTAACCTAGGCCTCCACGTGCCTAGGTTGAGCTTTGAAAGAGGATAATTTTTGTCACTTAGATTAGCATAGTAGGTATAGTAATTTTTCCCACCAACAACTTCGCACGTTGCCTTCATTTCAAAAACATAAAAATGATATATTGAAAAAAGACCGAAAAGAAAGTTGTGATTTATATTCCAAGCAAGTGATTTAATTTTTGCAAACTTGCCTCCTTGGATGACCCTATAGACCCCGCTATCTAGGTTTATAAATTTAAGAGTTGATCGATTTTGCATGTTACAATGAAGTATTTTACAAATCGTGTAAAATCCGTATCAAAAAGGTTTCCCCCACTTGACCTTTCTTGTCGCTGTGGGTCCAGGTAGACCAGAATGGCGACTTGACCTCTTAAGTCTACCAGTTTTAGATTAAGAGCATGGGTGCTTATGGTTTCACTTGAACTTTAAGTTATTTTAGTGCAAGGTGACCTAATTTGAAGATTGGTTAACCCAACAAGGTGGGTCAACTTCACCCGTTTGTCCTTTGTGAAATTTAGGTCCCACTTTTATTGTTCAAATGAAATTAAGAGCCTCATTTTAGGGTTTGCTTGAATAGATCAATTCAATCAAGGCTTAGGCACACACTATTTGGGAAGGTTAATTCTTGATTAAGCAAGTGTGTCTCTAAGACCGTAAACTAGAAACCATTATTGGTTCTGATTGGTCCAACTCAATTCGTCCAAATATGGTACTTAGGGCTCAAGCAAGAAGGTGATAGCCCTAGATACCTTAGAGCCCTAAGTAGGTGCATAAATCATGGTTGGGTGTTTTCTAGAAATGAAACAAATCAGTCAACTTGTTATAATTGAATATTAGAACAGAATTCAAGTTGGCCCTAATTGATTTCTTCTTTTTTTAGCCTTTTCATAATCAGGGGCTTAGGAGAGATTGCATTTATGGTTTACCTGCCCTTAGAGTGGCTGATGTGCGACTGATCATCCTCCAATCAATCCCTATCACAAAAGAGATAGAGCAAGTTAGTATCAAATCAAATATTGCAATCAAGAGATCAAAGTTGCGCGTTGCTCCTTGGCAACGGTGCCAAAATGTTTAACGCTCTGAAATGGGTTCTAAAATCGTCACGTTGTAGTACAGTTCAAAGCAGTGCAAAAAACAAAAAAATTTATACTCAAAAGAAATCCGAGGTCGAATGCAGTGAGTAATTTGGCAATTTAAAACTCAAGATGACAATTTGAATCAAAGATATAAGAAATTACAATCAGAATTAATTCAGAATGATATAGCAATAATGTCAAGTATCAATGTGCAAAAAGAATGGTGTAAAATGGTGATTTGAATCACTAATTGCTCCTCACAATAATAGCAACTATCTCAACAGTATCAAACAAGGAAATAAAGCCTCAAATGTATGTAATCAGACAATAGAGGCTTGTATCAGATGGCTTAAACAGCCGATTGCTACAGTGCTTCCAAGGGACTCAAGGGTCTCTTCCTCCTTTCTTCTCTACTTCTTTCTGCAACTAACTGTTTCACAGGTATTAGTGAGAGAAAAACCCCTTGTCCCCGTGTTCTCTCTCTCTTTCTCTCACTAGGTTCTGCTCTCCCAAAGCCTTCCACAGTAACTGGTAATCGGGTCTAGAGCATACCTAGGACCAGGGCTACTGGTGTGGGGTAGCAGTTGAGGTGTGCGCAGGTTAGGCAGGTCAGGTCGAAGCCAAGCTTGCGTGGATAGTGTCATGGGCGAGGCAGGTGTTGGATGAGTGGGGACCTCACCCCCTGTGACTCGAGGCGAACAACTGCAAGTAGAAATTCAACTTATGTGGCTTCAAGTGTCCTACTATTTTCGATATTGGACTAAATGTCCTTGCTTCATTCTGCATGCAGCAGCTACTGGTAGATCAGTCAATTGCAAGTGGAGCTGTCAATGCTCCTAATTGACTAGCTAGTTGTAATCCTGAAATGAATCCACGTTGCCTGCAGCGGATGCTTGGAGCTAGCAGGCTAAGAACACACTATGGAGCTTCTATGAAGAAGCTCCAGCAATGGGGGCTTCAATTGTGGCCCAAAAATAAGAACAAGGCCTAATGGCCACATCAAAACAATTTAGAACCTTCACTGGATGTCGTGGAGTGCAGTGGTGGCGGTGGCGTGTTGTAAAGGTGGTCGATGAGGCCTATTGACCTCACGGAAGGTAGATGGAGGTGTTAGAGTTCGGTAGAGGGTTTGGAGGAGCAATCGACCTAAGTAAGTTTGGACTTTTCTCCTGAGGTCAAAGTAGAGGTGTAGAGAGTGGAAGCGGTGGCGTAGGTAGTCTGTGGTGGCCGCTGGAGGTAGTTGGAGGTATGCCGACAAGGTGGAAGACATAGTCATGGAGGGCAGTGCAGAAGTCGAAGAAGAGTGTCGGAGGTGCTGTCGTGAAGTGGAGAAGCTGAGTCAACAGAGATAGGTAGTGGACGACGGGGATTGGAGTTGGTGCCGGTTGCGGTATGGTCGGTGCCAGAGACGAAGATGGCTCCGGTAGGGTGATGATGGAGAATGGGACGATGAGGAGGAAGACGAGGAAGGCGTATCTGCTGCTGGTATTGCAGTCAACTGATGAGGAGAGGCAGAGAGAGTTGCTAGAGCTCGATGAGGGGTAGATTTAGTTGAAATCGAGCTTGGGAAGCATGGTCTGCCCTGGGGGTTCTTTATATAGGTAGCAGGAAGCGATTGGAGCTTGGGAAGCAAGCTACCCAAGCTTGGAAGGCTACTGGAGTTGGAAACTCTAAAGATACCTGAATCTCTCATGTGTTGCATGAGAGATTTGGAAGGTTGTTGGGCTTCGGATCTGATTCATTGGAAAGAGAACTTCTCGAGGAATCTCCCTTCCAATTTTGGAAGGGATTCATTGATCTGAGGAGTTCTCTCCAATCAAAGGTTGCTAGAGTTGTAGGATTAGGATTCTATGGTAGTAGGGACCTTTTTGTGCAGAAGAAGATAAAGTTGGTGAACTATTTGTAAGAAATTCAAAAGTTGAGGTGCTATTGGAGATAAAGAAAGTCTGACTTGGACCAAAGTGCAAACTAGGCTGAAATAATCTCAGATTGGGGCCAAATTTTGGTAGAAACCTAATTTGAACCCAAGGAATCCAATGGTGAAGTTAGATTTAGGTTTTGACTAGGTTTGCTTAGGTAATTTATGCAGAAACCCAAATTAGGTCGTTGGTTTGTCTGAGGCTTTGTTTTAGGTCAAGACGGGTTCCAATGGTCAAATTGAGGAAGCTAAACCCTAGAGGATATTTTCTATGATTTTTAGAAGGTTTATTTGAATTTTATCCTGATTGGAACCTTAGTTAATTAAGTGGGTATGTTTTTAGGGTTTAGAAAGTCATTTAATTCTCAAAACATGAGAAAACCCTTTTCTGTCTGTACTAACCAACTTGTTAGACATTTAAGATCATTTGACCTTTAATTAACCACTGAGAAAACTCGTGGTTATTCTATTTTTATGATAGAATGGTAAATTTGAAGAAATGACCCTATATTCATGTCTTCTTAAATCAATGTTTTGTGCCCTTATGACCTTCCGAGAGATATGTAGGTGCTTTTATTGAATTAATCTGATCAAACTGAGCTAGTTATGGCTCATGATGGTGTTCCCATCACTCCAATCCACCATGGACGTGAACTTCAACTCCTTCACACTTGTAGCCATTTACATTTATCCTAAAACTCATAAACGCAAATGCAAAAGTTAAATCACAAGTGTTTTGTTACCATGAAAGTTAATGATCGTGATGCCCTTGCACCAACACCTAAGGGATCAGACCTTCAATTAAGGAAGTGATTACAAGAAGGAGCTCTCAAATTATCCAAGGATATAAAGTATAGTCTTTGAATTTCAATGCCCCTTTTTTGCTGTTATCAATCTCGATTTACAGGCACTTGAGTTTGTCTCCTGATAACCATTGCATCATTTTTTGAATGCCATCAGTGTTGTCCCACTAAGTTGAATAATAACCAACGACCAAGTGTTGTGATCCAAGGTTGATTTCTTGTGTATGAGGTAGTTAAGATGAGTTCTCTCCCAAAGTTCAAGAAGTCATTTTGCAGTAGTACATAGTGGAATAGTGCATAGTGAGTACTTAGTATGTGAAGAAATATGTTGGAGAGTATGCATTTTCATCTTTTTAAAATTAAAAATGTAAAATACCTAAAAATTGATATTAATTGAATGAAGATATTGATTTTATTGTAAAGGCAACCACCTTTCAAAACACTTAAGCACTAAAACCAAAACTTAAGTTCTTAAAATAAAGTGAAAGTAAAATTATCTGACATAATAACATATAGTCTTATTGGCTATTAATGGATTAATTCCTAGGTGGTTATCACATGGATAACCACCATTCTTTCTAAAAAAAAACATATAGTCTTGAAAAAAAGCTAGTTGCATTAAATCATCTATTACAAATGCAATTGTGTATTTAGCCTTCTATATAGAATACTTCACTTGCATATGTGCTTTGCTTGCATTTGAGGCTGCATATCTATGTGTGGTATAGACCCCTTTGCTATCATTGCTTATAGATTCATTGCCATGATAAATACTTTTTATATTAATTTCTCTTCAGAATATTGGTAGAACTTTTGAAACCAATTTCCGGTAGTTGGTGTTTCGTTGTCTTGAACTTTATTCCTATGGTAAATTTACATCACAAGTAATCAGTATTCTACGTCCATGACATGTTATGTGTGTCATTCTTAAAGAGTTATGATCATCAGTATTCCATGAGCATCTTGTTTAACTCTAAATTTTCATTGCTTGCATGTCAGAACAAGGGATAAACTATTGAATGTTTTCTGTACCAATGGAAGACTAAAACTTGAACTCATATGTAAAGTTCAAATCTAGTGTTGAGGATGCCAAGAAGTTTCAAGCATATATACTAGATTAAGATTGTGTGCCACCAATATAAAGTGGCCATAAAATGTGTAACTTTCAACTATCATTGTAAACTCCTTGAAGTCTTGCTTCTTTTTATGAAAGTACACCATCTTGTATTTTATATGATAATGAGTACACACAAGCAATTTGATTCCATGTTTCCTACTTGAATTACATGGTTTGTACCTGGTTCATCTAAGGCAAGTTATAGAAGATCGTGTTTCATTGTAATTTAAGAGGTTCTTGTGGATTTTGTCTGTATTTAACAAGAAAAAGGACAAAAGACAAGAGGACAATACAAGCATCATTTTAGATGTTTTTATTATTTTTTTCTTTTTAAGCAACCTTTAGTGAGGGTTTTTGAGCCATCATCAAAGATCATAAAATGTCACTAGACCTTTGGCCTTTAGTCATGGTTCACGAACCGTCACCAAAGGTCTTTTATCTTCAGCTACAAGTCTAAAACCGTGACCAAACGTTGGTAAGGGCTTTCGTCACGGTTCTAAGTGAAATTGTGACTAAAAGCTTTTTGTCACGGTTATAAGTGGAATCGTTACCAAAACCCTTCTGCCACATAAGTTTTGATGACACTAATTGATGATGGTTTTTAACCCTTTGGTCATGGTTTTTAACCATGACCAAAACCCTTCTTTTTTGTAGTGGTGATATTGGATATAGAGTTAATATACCAGACATCTAATATTAATGATGTGTGTAGTGTAGGTAATGATGATGGACCCAAGTCTTGTTGAACCACACTAAAATGCAGGGAAAGTCATTTGAGATTTGCATAATTTGTGTAGTTAACCATAAATTTGCGTAACTTGTGGAGTCAACCAAACAAGGACTTAGGAGAGAGTGCCTAGGAAGGTAATCCAATGAGGGCACCTAATGATATCTCCTCTAGGAATCACCTACGAGAGAAGCTTTGTATGATAAATGCTAATTTATCATCATTCTTGTGCCCTAAAATAGACGTAGCTCTTTGGGTTTTAACCCTACAAACAAGTTTCTGGGTTGCTTTTAGTCATTTACCTTGGTTAGGCATGCATTAGAGAGCTTTTGCATTTTTAATATGTTTATTTGAGTGTCAAGGATAAGAAGAGAGCCAGATCCTACAAACCTTGGCACTCAGGAAGGTAGAAAATGAAGAAGCTCATCCCAGCTGGATCCCAACTCATTCTAGCTGGATCAACCAATTCTCAGCTCCATTTAGCTCACTAAGCTAAATGGTGTAGCTCAAGCTAGTTCACCTTAGCTCCATTCAGCTCTCCTCAACTGAATGGTAGCTCATATTAGCACAATTCAGTTGATCCTAACTCCATTCCAGCTCTAGCCAATTCACTGAAGCTCCACTTAAGTTAGCTTAGCTACTAGTTAGCAACTAGCTATGCTAAGTCAGCTGTAGAGTCATCACCTAGCTTAGGCCAGCTCAACTCTAGCTCCTGAAGACCAAACTTAGCTCAACTTAGTTGAGCATAGCAATTAGACCTAAGCTAGCTACCTTAGCTGGCTAGGTAATCTTCGGGAAGATCGCCTCCAGCTCACCACAGCTTATGATTGAAGAATCAGGCTCAATCTAGCTTGGTTTAGCAGCTAGCTAAGATAGCTGTTGAGATCTTTTCTAGTTCTCTTTAGTAGTAGCTAGCTTTAGTGCAACTCAACTCAACTCCTCTACTCATCTACTAGCTAGGCTAGCTTAGCACCTCCTACCTACCACCAAAATAACCCTAAGCTCCACCTATATAAGACCTTCACCTAAACCCTACTTAGTCCACCTAGCTCCACCTACTCCCACTCCTTTTTGGTGCCAACCAAGGCACCCCATTTCACCCCACCACCACCATGAAAAGGCACCATCATTTTGGTGCCAAACCTACCCATATTCACCCCTATCTCCATGCTAACTTTCCCTCCAAAAAATCCCCTTCATCTCCACCATCCACCTCACCCTCCAAGAAGTAGTAAAAGTTGTCACCAAACCATGGCAACCTTCCATGGGTAGCGCCACCTTTGGCATCCCTCCAACCACCAACTCTTCATTTGGCTCCAATCAACCATCGCCCTAGGATTCCCATAACCACCCGATCTACCTATCCTAGCCATCCAAAAAGTGGCACCAAAATTATGCTACCCCTCTTCCTACATATACCACCTATAACTACGAATTTGAGATCATCCTTGGATACACCAAAACCTCAAATATCGCCCCTATAGTGGATGTCCAAGGAAGGAGAAAAATGACGTGATCAAAGGGAACACTACCTTACCCCTTTGGTGTTCACTCCCTTTATCTCCTTCCTTGGCTCCATGCCAGGGAGCATTTCCCCTAAAGGAGGATGGCTAGTCAAGGAGGAGTTAAGGTGGAGGATGTCCACCTTGGGAGGAGAAGCAAGCAAGGAGCATCCTCTTCAAGCCCAGGAGTCGCTGAGTTTGGAGCGAGGATTCTTCCTACATTTTGGAGAAGCCCTATCTTAATTTATTTTCTATCTTCTTCATTGTAGTAGTTAAGCTTTCCTCTAATTAGGGATTAACTGTGTGGTGCCATTCACACGATTAAGCTCCCCAAGTATTTGTAGACACTACTATATCATTTCAATTTTAGACGTGCTTTCCCATATATTTTGTGGTGTTTTTAATTCCAACGTTTATTTCCTTAGTGCACCACATCACTCCTACAATTACCCTAGGTGCACTTGCCCATGGTGAGCTTAGAAGAGAAGACATCTCTTGTCACTTCAGTTCTAGTTGATAGGCATAGCCCCTTTAACGTAGTTCTATCTTCACATTTGTGTGCCAGTTATTTTGAAAACCCTAAAAACAACAAAAATCAAAATTACAAAAAGAGAAGTGTTGATTTGAGAGGTGAGAAAGAGAATCACTTATTTGACTAACAAAATTGGCCTCCTTGAATGACCCTAGATACCACCACTATCTAGGTTTACAAATTTAAAAGTTGGTGCGATTTACATGGTACGACATTAAAACCCGCTTTTACAAAAGTGTGTAATTTTCGTATCATTATGAATTACCATTTTATGCTCAGGATAGGGGAGACACTAATGGGAAATGATCGCATACTTGCTCAACGATCAAGATGATGTAGCGATTAGAACAATTCGATCCCCAATTCTCGTGGCATCGTGGAAGTGTGAAAACAGAGGCATTTAAACATTTCTATGAATTACATACTTGAGTCGATGCCCAAAAATTGAGAAACATAACAACCTTTGTAATCGAAACTACATTAGAAGATCTAATATCTTTCCTTTTTGAGATCCCCACAAGAAAGGGTTATACCTGTAGATGGCATACCAAAACACCCCACATACTATTCCTCCTGCAATAAGTGTCACCTATAGGGACTCCCTTCTTCTCAGCAAGTAGATGGGACCCTTCTCGCTAAACATTTTGATTCTTTATGTGTGGTGCAAACCCTTCGTGCCTGACAGGAGGTGGTTCTCGTGCGTGTTTTGAAAACAGAGATCCCATCATATTATAGTGCATGAAAATGTTCGTCAAAAATAATTTATAAAATAACGAGACTTGAGTCCCGATCTTTCATCTTTGGGAGGCATTTAGAAAATGTAGATTTGAATTCAATCTAGCTTGGTATACTTATTCAGAAATGCATGCCATTTAAAAATAATTCGTATTGATGCACAACATGCTTAATTGCAAGAGAATACAAATTTCACTCATGCAACTTTAATCACAAGGAAATATGGCAATCAGCTCATGGTGATTTTCACACATAGACATAGACATATATGAAAGATGATTTCATTGATTGCATCATGGTGGCTACAAAGTGAAGCTCCCGGAAAGCTTGTATAGGAAAGCTTGAAAGCAATAAACTATCTAACATAAGGCAACTACATACAAGAAGCTATGGGGGGATTATGCATGCATCATTGGGGGAGAATATGGAGCTACACTACTAAGCAGTAATAAAGCATTAATCTACGAAGAACTACACTACGTATCTAGCTAACAGAATGAAGGGCATTTGGAGGTAACTCTGTTGACTTGGTTGAGAGGACAAGGAGGGGTGGCCAATGGTGCTTAGGACGGCCCTTGGAGAGAGGTTGGAGGTGATCTAGGCCTGGCATGGAGGTGATGGGGATGCCATGGTGTGCTCATGGAGATGGAGGTGGAGTAATGGATGTGGAATGAAGCTAAAACTAGATGGAAGTCTAGATGGGTGCAAATGGCCACCCAAAGGTCCTTTAAGTAGACCCAAGGGAGCCTATATAGAGAAGTGTGGAACTCTCTAGAGAGGCCTATGGTGGGAGCTCATGGGAGAGTGAGAGAGAGGATGGATAGGTGGTTTTTAGATCCACATTTGGTGGATCTAAAAATGGAATGCATCTTGGTTGCTATTTCTAGCAACCAAGGGAACAACACATGGTAGAGAGTTCTAGAGAACTCTAGGCTAGGTATTTTCATGTAGATGGTGTGTGTGGATGTGTGTGGGTGTGTGTGGGCTGAAACCTAGGTGGTTAGGTTGATTAGGTTAGGTTCTAGTAGATATAAGTCAAGGTAGGTCTCAAATTAGGGTTGTAAACCCTAATTCATTAAGGTAAAATGCAATTAAACTTGATACAAGTTTAATTGGATGTGTGAAACCCTAATTAAGAGCAAAACAACTCAATTAAGGTAGATCTAGGTCAATTGGACTCTCACTGAGTCCAATTGGATAGTGTGCACTAAGATCAGGGGTCAATTGGACTCAATGAGTCCAATTGAATAGGCTGATGGAATTGACTAAGATCAAAGTCAATCAGGTTTAGTGAGGGATTAATTAAGTCTTTAGGGAGGTCTAGAGGTGATGTACTAGGGTTAGGATACCTTAATTTAGGTTCCTATGGGGTTGGAATTGGGTTTAGGGAAATAGGAATTCAACATCCAAGCTTGAATTCAAAACTAGGAACTAGAGAGTAGTTCCAGACGTCTGACAATAGTGTCAGATGTCATAAAATGAAAAGTTAGACATCCAGATTTGTTGTCTGGACATCCAAATAGAGTCAGGGAATAATTAAGGTTTTGTCTACAGAAATTTGACGTCTAGACCGAGTGTCTGGACATCTTAAAATGTTGTAGAAGTGGGTTTGAGGTGCGCAGGTTGTGGCTAAGGGTTTTGGATGTCTTGTAACTCTTCTAGACGTCCAGATAGAGGCTGGAAATAGGGTTTTAGGGCTTCCTAGGGTGCAGTGACCTAATGTAAGGGTGGCTAAGGCTTTGGGAAGCTTCTAGACTATCCTAAGACTAGGATGGACATATGTTCTTCGTAGTTTACTACTTTATTCCTACTTAACAGAATAGCATACCTCAACCCTTTACACTATTGACTACTACATCTTATTCTTGGTCTTCTGCTCCAGCTCTGTTGCAACTCTGGCTTCTGGTCTAGCTTCAGATCCAATCTCAAATCCAGCTCCTTAGCTTCTTATTTCCTACAATTTATATAATGCTCCTAATTAGTATATTATATCATTATTCTATGCTTAGCTATAGGAGGAACAGTAATGATGCAAATAATGCTTATGCATGCATGAACTATCTTAACTTATGCTAAGTCCTAACCTAATTCTAGACAATTAAGACTTATGATTGCTGCACAATCAGTGCCTCATTAAATCCTTTGTGAACCAAGAAGGGACCTTCACCTCAAAATCCACTAAGAACATGACCTAGAGGATCAAATCCTATTGATGAAGCACAAGCTAATCGACCTACACGACTACATAAAAAAGGGTCAAAAGCAACTAATAATTTATGAAGAAGACAACAAATAAATTATCGTTATATGACCTCCCAACAAATATCGTTACCATATTTGTTATTATATGATCTATTGCTATATCCACAACGAATAATATATTCGTTTGTAAATTCAAAGAATGAATAGAATCGTTGCTAAAATTGTCACATATTCTAAATTTAGTAATGAATCTCTTTATTGTCTTACTTTCTTTTAACAATGATTTTCTTCATTGTCTTATAAAGAATACACTAACTATTAATTCATTGTAATATAAGATGAATATAAAACTTTATTAATCATTTTATCAAACACTCATAATGCATCATACTTATAATTTATTTTGATTAGCTATAAAATGTGTAATTATTTTATAATATCCCCCAAAATATTCCTCACAAATTAAAATTTTATAATGGAAACCCTATTAAGAATACAACTGAAAAATTATAGGCAAGTCTCATTGAAAAATTTATTTGAGCAGACAAAAAGTTTACTTTATTTCCTTGATAAAAGAACTGGAAACAATCCAATCACCTAAAATTTGTCAATAGTTTAGAATAACTACCAAGTTACTCTAAAATATTGGTACTATAGTTGACATGATTGATATAATCTAGTTTTTCATCATTCTTAGGCAAATTATACACTTATTTCCTAGGTATTTTGCATTTGCATTACAGTATTAGCATTGAATTTAGGCATTCACTTGCATTTAGGGTTGGTACATGCATTATTCTGTTCTTTTATAATTTTGTACTTATATCTATCACTTATGTGTCAGGGAATGGAAAACCATTGAAGATAAACTAACCCTGGCATAATGAAAGGCAGAAAAGATAAGGAGAAGATAGAAGCCTCATTTAGCTGGATCCTAGCTCATGTCAGCTCGGCCCAACTCACCTCCAGCTCATCTCATCTCCATGCAAGCTCCAACTAGCTCTTTTTAGCTAAACCCAACTCAGCTTAGCTACTAGCAAAGAGCTAGCAACCTGATGTAGAAAAACATGTTGAAGATAATTCGTTCATTGTAGCTGACAATTACAACATCAATTTTAAAAAGAGTTGGACTGTGAGTCCAAGTGTACAACACAGGGAGGTGAGAAATCGAATCTTTTGGTCGCTTAGCTTTTTACCACATGATATTTTGTTTTGTTTGCTTACATGAAAGATAGAGAGAGAGCAGAAATCCATGGTAGATTAGATTTGCATTAGAAATGATAATATAGGAAGTATGGAGACAAACACAAGCATAAGCCGGTCAATGACCCAGCGTAGCCTAGAATGCATAAAAAGAACATCAACCATAAAAGAGAAGATTACTTCTATGAGTCATCAAAATTGCCTTGCAAACATGAAAACCATAGGAAGAAGAATACTTGACAGAAAATATGAAATACAAAGTAAAGAAGAACTAGAAATTATCTCTAAGAAGAGAATGTCGAGGAAGCCACAATGGTGGGAGAGGCTCTTGCAGTGTCTCCGGGGACTAGCTTTTAGCTCTAGGAGGGTGGTAGAAGGCTTATGGAAGAGATGATCTACAATGTAGGGTCATAGGTCCCTTTCATAGGTAAAGGAAGTCATTAGTTCAACCTAAAACACCAACAAAACTAGCTTGAACTGCCGCTGTGTCATGTTGGAATGGTCCAAGTGCCAAAATCAACGCCCTCGCAGATGCACATGCGTTGGCACGCATTGTATAATGCCCGTTATCACATAGGCTGGTGTGGTCGATTCTCAACCATTGATTTTCTCATCAAATAGCTGTGGAGTGGCCCCCATTGCACCTTTGAGCCTGCACACAATCGTGCCTCGTGCATCACGTGGTCAGATTTGGCCCACGTGGCTTCATTAGTTGCATAGAACGTTAGTGCATGGCATGGATGAGCACAAGATTAGATGCTCGAATTGCGTGGATCAGGTGATCGTGCGGCATGGACGTATTAGGACCGTTGGTGGATGATCGAACAACGAAGTTTTTACTCTCTCGAGAGTTGGGGAGTAGCGGATCATGACTTGATCACAGGATCTATGCGTGTAAAGAAGTGGTGCACAACCATTGTGTGATGAGGTGTGGCTTATCATAGCTGAAATGCTCAAGTTAAGCTAGAAACTAGGTTAAACATTATCAAATTAACACAAGAAATAGCTTAAGTGTGGGAATTAATGAAAATGGCCATAAATAGTAATTTTATGTTAAAAATGCATAATTAAGTCACTTTTAAGAGATTATCTATTAATTATGTTAATAGATGCTTCAATTATCAAATTGAACACAATTTTGAGCACAAATGCACAAATAAATTTCTGAGTTATTTTCTCAAAAATTCAATTATTATGCCATAAAAGCTTCATTGGGTTTTGACCTAATTAGGACCTTGAAATTAAGATTTTGCATTTAAGTCCCAAGTGTACAAACATATCTTCACATTTTCTACACTTAAATGTTGCTTTAAGGGACTTACCTATAAACAAATCTTGCATTCGTGAACCTTGAGGGACTTACCTAAAATAAAGCCTTCCACTTATGGATACCTTTACAATTTTTATACAGTCTCAAGCTCAAGGGCCTAAGGTACAAAAGCTCCAAAAGACTTGATGCTCACGCTTCAATAACTCGAAGAACACGACTCTTGTAAGTCATTTGTATTTTGTGTCTCTAATCTACGATCAATTTTCACCCAACCGACCAACACCAGTGGCAAAAGCTTCACGCCCATTTCAAGATCTCATCTAACGGGCCAAGTTCATTCAAGTAGCATGCACATGCCTACTTGTTGCTCTGAAGCGGGTTTTAAAATTGTCGCATTGCAGTATAGATTGAATCAATGCGAAAAACAAATAATATTTATTACTCGAAAGAAATCGAGTGTCAAACACAGGGAGAAAGTGCCAATTTAATACTCAAGATCACAACCAAAGATATAAGAATTTGCAATCAAGACTTAATAGAAATGAGGGCAAAAAGAAAGGGTTAAAATGGGGATTTGAATCACCTAATTAACCGTAAATTTTAACCACAATTATTTCAAATGTTTGCATAGTATCAACCAATTAATTCACGCAAGATGAGTAAGCAATAGATCCTGAGAGGCTTGGATATGTGAAATCAGGTGGCAGATTAGGTGCTTAGATGCCTTAACAGAGGCAAAGGCCTCTTCCTCTTTTCTCTTAAAACTTTAGGGAGAGGCTTCTCTCTTCTTCTCCTCTTCCTTCTCTTCTTCCCTCAACTTCAAAGAAGGCACAACACAGGACTCAGCAAGCCAGCAGAGGCAAAGGCGTCTCTTAGATCTCTCGAGTGTAGAGAGGAGGGTGACAGAGCAAAACCCCCCCTTCTCCTCTCTTTCTTTCTTCTTCCTCCCTCAAAACCAGCAACCTAGACCAAACCTGGGTATTCGGGTAAGCCGACCAAGTCCAAACCCGCATGGCATGGCGGTTGGCAAGGGCATGCATGGGCACGTGCAGGGGGACCTTACCCCGTGCTATTGAGGTGATAAGGCTATAGCAGAAATTCAATTTATTTACATGCGCTGCTTCCTCAGCTACAGATGTGGAACTAAAGGTAGTGCCCTTCCATGCGTGTGCTGGTGTACTAATGAGCTCGCCAATTGGAGCAACTACTGATGTAAACACATTTACAATACTTAAAATGTCTATTTATGCATGTTCTTAAGCATAGGATTGCATTTCATGATATAAATATTGCTTAACATGCATCATCTTGCATTTAGAGTAGTTTGAATAAAATGGAGGTTAATTGTCTCCTTTTATGTGCTTGGACAGGGCAAACATTTTATCGAGGCCTCGGATCAAAGATCGAACCGTATGGATGTGATCAGGGCGATGATTGGAGTTCAACGACTCCAAGATCGCCCTAATCATGCATCCGTAGCATCAGATAGTGACCCGGGAACCCTAGAAGATCAAGGGCCAGGATGGTGTAAATCCGCACTTCAGATGATAAATCCGACTGCATGGATGAATTCGGATCGACGATCACAGCCCAACGACACAAAAATCGAGTTAATCCGACATCTGTGGAACCATCTACAACTTCCAGAAGATGGACGGCCAAGATAACGCCACGTGGCGCCATCTCAGCCGCCCAAACGGCCGCTTGCATCTTGTGAAGGCCCCGCGCCGGATCGATCTCCGCTGTTGGATCTCAATCCAACGGCTGTGGTCACTCACGCTTAAAAGCGTCCGCTTGACCAGCCGCGCCCCATAGCGCAGTGGTCGAGCACGCTTTTGCGAGTGGCAGGAGTGGGATTGAGCCACGGCGAGGGGCTGGAAGGCGCGGGCGATTGGGTGCGGGTGGAGCGTCAGATGGAGATCGGACGGCCGCGCACACCTGATAGCGTCCACGCGCAATTGAACGTGCAGCGCGGACGCGCGATCGCACGCAGGCGGCCGCGCAACGCAGCGGGCGGAGACGCATCTTAAGCCGTCCGATCTCGCAATCGGACGGCTGACAATCGACGAACGTGTGCAAGCCGTTGAGAGTGCAAGCAGGCGAGGAGGTGCGCGCGAGCCACCCACGACGCCCACGTTGAGGGCTTTAGTGACGGATTTATCCGTCACTAAAGACCCCTCTTTTATTATTTTGAAGTTGTAATGTCCATTTTGCCCCCACTCCTTGCAACTATAAAAGGAGACCCCCTCCATACGAAATTCTCATCCCTTCTTTCTCCTCTCTACCCCTCCAAAGCTCAAAAGAAGCTTGTCCCACACCCGGGATGCTTCTCACGAGATAAAATCCAATTTTCGTTCCCCTTCGGAACTGGATCCCGCGACGACGACGGCGTGCTGCTCCATTCTCGTTCTTCTGCTTTGTCCTCCTTCGTCCTGCTTCGTTCTCCTTTGTCCAGGCGTCATCCTTCATCCTGGCGTCGTCTCGTCCGGCTCGTCCTCCAAGCAATCGTCGAGGAGGATAACTTCTCTCTCCCATTCTTATTTACAGCTTTTCTAGTGTAGAATTTTCCTGCTTTATAGTGTAATTGATTTTCCTCTTTCTTGTGTAACTTTTATTTAGTTTGATTATATAAACAATTGGAATATTGAATGCATGTTCTCTTTCTCTCTCTCTCTCTCTCTCTCTTTCTCTCTCTCTCTCTCTTTCTTTTAGTCTGATAGCTCCATTGTAATTATATTGCCTTGCTTATCAAAAAGAAATCCTAAAAAATTATAATTGCGAATATAGATCAACGTAGCCTCCCTGTGTTCGACCCGGAATTCTTTTCGGTATAAATTTTATTTGTTGAACACGACTTCTTCGCTTTCGAACTACAACGACAGGTTTTCCAAAACCAAACACGTAAGCGTAGCGATTCGTATAACGTTCAACATTTTGGCGCCGTTGCTGGGGAGGCAACGATTTCCGATCTTTTCTTCACATTTCTTGCACTTTATTTGTTTTTCTAACTAGCTTTCTCTTGTGTCTATTATTTTGCAGAGACCTCCATCAAGGAATCAACAAGTAGTAGAATGGAGTAAAGTGCAGTTGAAGACAACTGTAAGTGCTCCCCCATTCTTTCCCCCTCCATAGATTTCATTCGCCACATTAAATCCAAATCCCAATTAACCTAGGTGTTTGCATAAATCCTAGGAATAGTTTGGTTGTTTGGATTTTCACTCACATTCATTCCACCCTCATTCATAAAAAAATAACCAAAAGATAATCTTGTGGGGTAATTTCCAACAAACACACAACAAACACCCACATTCAAGGCACTTGATCAACTCGATTTGTTTTCTATGCAACCGGGTTCTGATCTGTGGAACCAGTACACAAAAAGCAACACATAATAGAGTAGAAATTATTCTAGGTTAACCATTTTTTTTGAGTGCCTAACTTAGTGGTGCATTTGTGGCCAATTGTTTGAGTTGTTTGGGCCGCACCACTTTATTTTAAAACCAACTCATCAAGTAGCTCCTCCTTAGGGTTTTCAATCTAGGTATATTCCAGGCACTCCACTTTCTTTCTGATTTTAAAGGAAAACAATCTTCACCCGTGTTTTACAACTTGGTTTGCCTAGAAACTTGATTGCAATTCACCTAATTTGAAACCCTAAAAGCTGCTTAAGCAAGATTTGAATACTAAAATTCACACATTATCAATAATCTTGCTTGAAAACCCTGGTTGTGCATGCACTTACACAAATCTCAATCAATCATTAAGGGCACAACCCGTTGTAAGGGCCTATCACATTCCATAAGCACCAAAATCCCATGCCTTAATAAAATTGAGTAGACGTTGGCCTTAATGTTTGATTTGCTCTTCAGGACCTAGTCTGAGATTATTTTTGATTAACCTACTTATACTGATTAATCTGATGTCTAGCTAGGGGAGTAGCGTCAAACGACCGTGGCTGGGGGTACTCTAGGAACCGGAGGCGAAAGCCAAAGGAAGAACCTTCTCCCCAGTCCCTCCTTCTAACTGGTTGGATTAAACAGACGTAAGTAGAGTAAATCACTTACAGTCTTAAGGCTGGTTTTGGGAGTCAGTAGATCCTTAGGCTACCCCACTTAAGGATAGCCTTGTTTTGTTGTGCTGCAGGGTCCCTATCCCCAATCCTTCCGACCTTCTCCTAGTTTATGCTGGGAAGACGATCATTGAATCCCCGATTGGAAGGACCGTTAGAACATTCTAGGAGGCGCAAGTTAGATTTTGGTCAATTTGATCCCATGGCAGAACAATAGCCTCCTCTGCTTGAAAATCCACAGGAAGAATTTCAAAGGCAGCTGGAACAAATGCAGAGAAAGCAGGAATGGTTCCAGAGAATGCAGGGCACTCAGCCCTTGAAGGATTTTTATTATCCTTCAAATTACGAGGAACGTCCCGGCGTCCAGATTCCAGCCGGTAACGTAGAAATCAAGCCCCAGGTGTTAATCCTGATTAAACATTATCATGGGCTTGGCTCCAAAGATCCGTTTCAGCACTTGGAAGATTTGACCACTTTGGTCCAGACCACCAAGGCTCGAAATGTTAATGAGGAGCAAATGATCATGAGGCTCTTCCCCCACTCTCTTAGGGATAAAGCTGTGCATTGGTATAGGACAATAGGAAGACCAATTACAACTTGGAATGAGTTGAAATTGACCTTTCTGAAGAAATTCTTCCCAGTCGATCGTACCATTGCTTTGAGACGGGCAATCACTACCTTTGCCCAGCTGCCGGGGGAGCAGTTTCATGTGGCCTAGGAGCAATTCCAGGACTTATTGCGGAGGTGTCCACACCACGAGGTGCCGAAATGGCAACTCGTGCAGATCTTCTATCATGGGTTGAATGGGCAACTCAGAAACCATGTGGATGCTTCTTGCTGAGGCAATTTCCTCAATAAGGATGCAGATAGTGCACATGATTTATTTGAGGAAATGAGTGAGAATTCAATTAATCATGCCTCCATGGATACTTTTAACCGGTCCCAGCAACCCAGATCAAATGTCAATGAAGTCCATGACTCTCAGTCATTTGATATGGAATTGATTTGTAATAAACTTGATAAGGTAGACCTGGTTGCTAAAAGAATGGAAGAGTGGATGGCTGGCAATTCTATGAACAACTCTCAATCCACTCAATCCCAAAATTCGGGATTCCATTCCTCACGAGCTCCATCTGGATGGGAGTTCGTGAATCAACTCGATGCGACTCAAACTATGAGTCAGCATTTTTCGGAACCCCATGGGTTCCCAACTGGGGCCTTTGATCCCAGCTTTTCTGATCCTTCCCTTTCTTTCTCACCATCCTCACCCTATGAGGATGTCTGTGCTGTACAAGAGAATGTTAGATCCAACCCCTACTCGAATGCCTATAATCCAGGTTGGAGAAACCACCCTAACTTCTCTTGGAAAAATTCGGGGCAACAAACCCAATTCCAACCTAGCAACTATGCTCTGCAACGACCAATGGGTCAGGGTCAAGTATATACTCAGTTGCCTCCGAATCAGGTCAATCAGCCAGCTTAGAATGCCCGTCAACCCGCAGGGCAGGCTGATTTGAACCGTCAAATGGTAGAGATGCAATCTATGCTGCAGCTCATGAAGCAAATGAAAACCTCGCTGGATAACTTGCAATCCGGGCTCATTGCTAACTCTCGTCAACCTGGATCTCTACCATCCCAACCCATACCAACCCGCGAAACATTATAAATTCGGGCAATCAAGCTCAAGGGTATGGAAATCAGAGGGACCCACATGCACATGCTCAGGTGGTTGAGTAGGGTTCCTCATCTTCTTCTTCTGCTAATCAAAATTCATGGTCAATCAAGCCCCTCCAATCTTTCATAACCCTCCCCAAGACCCAAATTCTTATGCTTCTGCAAATTCTGTCACTTTGAGGACTGGTAAGAAGACTTAGGATCCACAACCACACTATTCTGATATTTTGAATCCTGAGGAATCTGAGGAGAGAGAGGAGAATTCTAGAGGAGAAATCAAGGCTCAGGAACCTGATTCCAAAGATCTGACTCATGTTCCTTTTCCTGGAGCCTTAGCCAAAGCAAAGAAGAAGTCTGTTGATAGCAATGAGGAGCTTCTGAATTTATTTAAGAATGTTGAGATCAATATTCCGCTCTTTGATGCTATCAAGCACATACCGGCTTACGCAAAATTTTTAAAGGAATTATGCACACAAAAGCGTAAGTCGAGAGAATCTATTCCGAGGAAGGTGGTACTCTCCGAGCAGGCTAGCTCTGTTATCCTGCACTACCTCCCTCAGAAAAAGAGAGATCCTGGTGCTCCTTTGATTTCTTGCATTATCGGAGATTACACATTTGATAGAGCACTTTTGGATCTTGGTGCATCGATCAACCTAATTCAAACTTCTCTTTATGAGAAGTTTGGGTTAGGTGAACTTCGGCCAACTTCAGTAACGCTACAGTTAGCAGACCGTTCGGTCACAAACCCGCAAGGCATTATTGAAGATGTTATAGTTAAGGTCAAGGATTTCTATTTTCCTGTAGATTTCCTTGTCCTTGACATGGATGTACCAGATAATCTGAGGAACACGCCCATCATTCTGGGGCGTCCGTTCCTAGCTACCGCAAAGGCCAACATTAATTGTGAAAGCGGTAGCATGGAAATTGCCTTTGGGGACCAACAAATGAAATTGGATATTTTTAAGGTGATCAACAAATTTGAGGATTGTGGATTTATTGAGGAACTTGATGAGGATAATGTTAATATTGAAACTTGTTTGACAGTTTCTTCAATTGGAAGTTCCACTTTGGTTGATGAATTTGACCTGCAACCCTCTGACCTGACATCTTCGGAAGAGGTTACTGATTTTGTTCACTCAAAACCTCTTCCTCTTGTTGAATCTTCAGCATCTACCCTACCATCAATCATTACCCCACCCCAGCTTGAATTGAAACCATTGCCTGAGAATTTAAAATATCAATTTTAGGACCACAGAATACACTCCCTGTGATTATTAGTGCTAAATTGACAAAGGAGCAAGAGATTAAAATAATTAAGGTCCTAAAGGAATTTAAGGAGGCAATTGGTTGGACCATTCATGACCTCAGGGGGATCGAGCCATCTTACTGTAATCATAGAATATTTTTGAAAGATGGATACCGCCCTTCTCGCCAGATGCAGAGGAGATTGAATCCAAATATGCGAGAAGTGGTCAAAAAGGAAATCATCAAGTGGCTTGATGCAGGAATTATTTATCCAATCTCTGATAGTCCCTGGGTAAGTCCCGTTCAGATTGTTCCAAAGAAAGCTGGGATTACTGTTGTGACTAATGAGAGAGGTGAATCTATCACAACTCGTTTAGCTTCCTCTTGGAGAGTTTGTATTGATTACAGGAAGCTGAACACAGCCACTAAAAAGGATCATTTTCCCCTACCCTTCATTGATCAAATCTTGGAAAAATTAGCCAGGCAGAAGTACTTCTATTTTCTTAATGGCTACTTGGGATACAACCAAGTTCCTATCCATCCTGAGGATTAGGAAAAAACTACTTTCACCTGTCCCTATGGAACCTTTGCTTTTCGTAGGATGCCTTTTGTGTTATGCAATGCACCTACAACTTTTCAAAGGTGTATGCTAGCCATATTTTCCAACATGGTGGGAGAGTTTATGGAAGTCTTCATGGATGATTTCTCTGTTTTCGGAGAATCGTTTGACTCTTGTTTGGCTAATTTAGAAATGATTCTTAAGCGATGTATCAAGACATGATTGGTCCTTAGCTGGGAAAAGTCATTTCATGACCCAAGAGGGCATCGTTTTGTGTCATGTAATCTCTGAACGGGGAATTGAAGTGGACAAAGCTAAGGTTGATGCTATCGCTAAACTTCCTCCTCCCACATCTGTTAAACAAATCAGATCATTTCTTGGCCATGTGGGATTTTATCGAAGATTCATCAAGGATTTCTCGAAGGTTGCTCGTCCTTTGAGCAATCTTCTTACCAAAGAAACTCCGTTTGTTTTTGATGAATCATGCAGAAAGGCATTTGATTTTCTGAAAATGGCAGTCACCTGTGCTCTAATTTTGCAACCACCAATTTGGACGGCCCCATTTGAGATCATGACCGACGCTTCTGATTACGCGGTCGGGGCTGTCCTGGGTCAGAAAATTGACCGAAAGCCCTCTGTCATTTACTACGCTAGTAAAACTCTGGATGAAGCCTAGAGGAATTACACAGTTACAGAAAAGGAATTACTAGCTGTAGTTTTTGCGTTGGAAAAATTCAGGGCTTATCTCTTGGGGTCTCATGTTATTGTTTATACCGACCACTCGGCCTTGAGACATCTCTTGGCTAAAAAGGATGCTAAACCCTGGCTTATTCGTTGGATTCTTCTTCAAGAATTTGATCTTGAAATCAAGGATAAAGCCGGGGTGCAAAATGTGGTAGCGGATCGTTTGTTGAGACTCCTAGTTGATTCTTCTTGTCCGGACATTCCGATTGCTGACACTTTTCCGGATGAAACCATTCTTACAGTTTTAGGTGTCCACTCCCCATGGTTTGCTGACATTGTTAACTATTTGGCCGTTGGTCAAATCCCCCAAGATTGGACCAAGCAACAACGAGATAGACTCAAATATGAGGCCAAATATTACTTTTGAGAGGACCCTGAACTGTATCGTATCGGCTCTGATCAGATTATTTGCCGATGCATACCGAAGAATGAATTCAACAGTATACTCAAGTTCTGCCATGCATCTGGGTGTGGTGGACATTTCTCTGGGAGAAAGACGGTTGCAAAAATCTTGCAATCTGGCTTCTATTGGTCGTATTTATTCAAGGATGCCTAGGACTTCTCAAGGTCATGTTCTCGATGTCAGTCACTCGAGAACATAACTAAGAGAGACATGATGCCCCTAAACCCTATTCTTCCTGTAGAAATTTTTGATGTTTGGGGCATCAATTTCATGGGACCCTTTATCCCTTCATTTGGACATCAGTACATTCTTGTTGCTGTTGATTATGTGTCCAAATGGATTGAGGCAATTCCCACCCGAACCAATGACCACAAGGTGGTCATCAAATTTGTCAAAAAAAATATCTTCAGTAGGTTCGGGATTCCGAGGGCTATCATCAATGATGGTGGCACTCATTTTACTAATGCCCAATTTCGGAATTTATTGGCCAAATACGAGGTTAACCATCGAATTTCCACACCTTACCATCCCCAAACGAATGGACAAGCTGAGATCTCCAATTGAGAGATCAAGAACATTCTGCAAAAAATGGTTAGGCCTGATCACAAGGATTGGACTAAAAAGCTTGAGGATGCTCTTTGGGTCTACCGTACGGCGTATAAAACGCCCATCGGCATGTCTCCATTCCATTTGGTGTATGGAAAGGCATGCCATCTACCCGTAGAGATTGAACACAAGTCATTCTGGGCAATCAAACAATGCAAGTTAGATCTAAATCTAGCTGGAAAGACTAGGAAACTCCAACTATCTGAGTTGGAGGAGCTTAGAAATGATGCTTGTGAGAATGCTAAGATCTACAAGGCTTGGACCAAAGCTCTACATGATCAATTGATTTCCGGCAAGAGCTTTGAGCCAAACCAGAATGTCTGGTTATTTGATTCTAAACTTAAGCTCTTTCCTGGTAAACTTAGATCTAAATGGAATGGCCCATTCATAATTGATCAGATTTTTCCTAATGGTGCCATTCAGATTTCTGACCCAAAGATGGGTAACACCTTTGAAGTCAACGGTCAACATTTGAAGCCTGTTGTTGACCGTAATCTTCCAGAACCCATCTCAGACTCTGTTGCTCTAGCCATTCTGTGACTTCTTTGCCTGGACTTCGCCTAGTTGACGGCATTAAACTCAGCAGTTGTACATATGACACAAGGCTAATACGAGCTTCATATCCAGGTGACATCTTTCATATTCTACCCTTTCTTTCATGTCGCTTTTTCAATGGGGACATTGCATCAGCTAGGCATGGGGGGGTGGATTCATTCTTGAATTATTTGGTCATCTTTGTGAAATCCATATAAATTGTCTCTCTTCTTATTTAAAAAAAAAAAATAGGAAGGATTAGTTGGACATTAGGACTTTTCAATCCTAAGAAATTTTACATTAGGATCTGAACACAAAGACCCCTCAGGTCTTTGGACTTAATTAGCCTGTGTATCTACTAAAATGTGGATTTTTTTTTGAGTCCTCACCATCTTAATTCTATTATAATTGGAATAAATAAGTTTGGGTGATAAATACACGACTTATCAACCCACCCTCTAATTTGAGGGAATTTTAAGTTTTAAGCATCTACACACTTTCTTTGCACTGACTCGTTGTTCGGCAATTCTAACAGAAATTGGGTAGCTAATGAACCTTCTAGGGTGATATGGCTGGCATGTTATCATGGGTAACAGCCCATAGGTAGGTTGTCCAGAGCCCAGTCACTGGACCTTTCTCTATTTGCTGCCTTTAGGTAAATCTTAGACCAGGGAAGCCACCTACGTAAAAAAAAAAAAAATTCAAAAAGAAAAGGAGAAAAGAACAAAAAGAAATAAGCCACACTTCGCCACACGAGTATGGCTGGCAAGTTGTCGGTGGTAACAGCTCATCGACCGGTTGTCCACAACCCAGCTCAGAAAATGCACTAAAAATTCCCAAAACACTTAGGAAGAAGCAGAGAAGTAGAATAAATCGGGGAGATATACATTGGATTCACCCTTGTGTTGACCCCATAAAAAAAATAAAAATAAAAAATAAAAGTAAGGAGAAAGCTACCTGTTGTAAAGATACACTTTTAGGCAGAATTCTTGTTAGGTCACCTAGAGGCGTAGAAATCCGAAATCCATTTTAATTGCCGGTCAACAAGTCTATCACAATCACAATAAGATGCTTAAAGCTTAGGGTTCTCATCAAATTTTGGGTGAGTTGAATGGCCATAGAAAGCCACTCTTAAACCCGAAAATTTGAAAATCCAAAAAATTAGAAAAGAGAAAAAGAGAAAAAGAAAATTTTCTTTTAATAAGGAGAGGACTTGAGGCAGTCTACATTTTGGCTGATACCCGGGCACTGTTGTGCTTTGAAAGTTCAGTTCCTAAGTAGACAATTTCTTAATGATTGAAAAATAACTCAAGTCCAAATAATCCAACCTAATTCTTTTATAAATAGCATATTATTTTTGCTAGGGACCAGCAAAAGATAGGCATCAGGGTATGATGTAAACACATTTACACTACTTAAAATGTCTATTTATGCATGTTCTTAAGCACAGGATTGCATTTCATGATATAAATATTGCATAACAAGCATCATCTTGCATTTAGAGTAGTTTGAATAAAATGGAGGTTAATTGTCTCCTTTTATGTGCTTGGACAGAGCAAACATTTCATCGGGACCTCGGATCAAAGATCTAACCATATGGATGTGAACAAGGCGACGATTGGAGTTCAACGACTCCAAGATCACCCTAATCAGGCATCCGTATCATCAGATAGTGACCTGGGAACCCTAGAAGATCAAGGGCCAGGATGGTGTAAATCCGCACCTCAAATGATAAATCCGACTGCACGGATGAATCCGGATAGACGATCCCAGCCCAACGACACAAAAATCGAGTCAATCCGACATCCGTTGCACCATCTACAACTTCCAGAAGATGGACGACCAAGATAGTGACACGTGGTGCCATCTCAGCCGCCCAAATAGCCGCTTGCATCTTATGAAGGCCCCGCGCCCGATCGCTCTCCGCCGTTGGATCTTAATACAACGGCTGTGGTCACTTGCGCTTAAAAGCGTCCGCTCGACCATCCACACCCCATAGCGTAGTGGTCGAGCGTGCTTTCGCGAGCGGCAGGCGCGGGATCGAGCCACGGCGAGGGGCTGGAAGGCACGGGCGATTGGGCACGGGTGGAGCATCAGATGGAGATCGGACAGCTGCACGCACCCGATAGCGTCCACGTGCAATTGAACACGCGGTGCGGACGTGCGATCGCACACGGGTGGGCGCACAACACAGCGGGCGGAGATGCATCTTAAGCCATCCGATTTCGCGATCGGACGGCTGAAAATCGATGAACGTGCGCAAGCCATTGAGCGCGTGAGCAGGCGAGGAGGCATGCGTGAGCCGCCCATGACGCCCACATTGAGGGCTTTAGTGACAGATTTATCCGTCACTAAAGACCCCTCTTTTATTATTTTGAAGTTGTAATATCCATTTTGCCCCCACTCCTTGCAACTATAAAAGGAGACCCCCTCCATACGAAATTCTCATCCCTTCTTTCTCCTCTTTACCCCTCCAAAGCTCAAAAGAAGCTTGTCCCACACCGGGGATGCTTCTCGCGAGATAAAGTCCATTTTCATTCCCCTTCAGAAGTGGATCCCGCGATGACGGCGGCGTGCTACTCTGTTCCCGTTCTTCTGCTTCATCCTCCTTCGTCCTGCTTTGTTCTCCTTCATCCAGGCGTCGTCCCGTCTGGCTCATCCTCCAAGCAATCGTCGAGGAGGATAACGTCTCTCTCCCATTCTTATTTACAGCTTTTCTAGTGTAAAATTTTCCTGCTTTATAGTGTAATTGATTTTTCGCTTTCTAGTGTAACTTTTATTTAGTTTGATTATATAAACAATTGGAATATTGAATGCATGTTCTCTTTCTCTCTCTCTCTCTCTTTCTTTTAGTCTGATAGCTCCATTGTAATTATATCGCCTTGCTTATCAAAAAAAATTCCTAAAAAAATATAATTGTGAATATAGATCAACATAGCCTCCCTGTGTTCGACCCGGAATTCTTTTCGGTATAAATTTTATCTGTTGAACACGAATTCTTCACTTTCGAACTACAACGACAGGTTTTCCAAAACCAAACACGTAAGCGTAGCGATTTGTAATCGTTCAACAACTACCGAAGATGATGCCTTCAATTGGCACCTTGGGACCCTTCCTGGAGGTATTCCGCGATGCCTAGGATGGCTACCTAGAGCTTCAGGTGTTGAAGTAGGCTTCAAGCAAGCTTGAAGCTCACTTGCTAATGGCGGCCGGAGCTTGACACCTAAAGAAGCAGAATGGGCTTTTAGTCTTGTTAGAAGCATTCAGTAGGATTGCCGGGGACTGACGAATGTGGTGAGGGGTTCAACATGGAGTGGGAGTGGCTGTAGTGGATGGATAGAGTCAAGGCCAGTGGTGCGGTGATGGGCGATTTAGGGGTGAGTTTGGGTGATGAATCGGTGAAATAGAGAGGGGGATTTTGGCCCTTGTGTCAAGGAGGAGATCATGGGCTAGTTGGCGAGGGGGATGGATGTATGTAGCAGATGAAAGCCCTTGCCGGTGGTGTCACCATAGCAGAGGAAGGTGATAGCATTGAGGGAAAATTGGTGGTCGTGCGTGTGTTGAGAGAGTGGGAAAATAATGTAGAGAGGAAAAGGGAGAGATAGAGGGACTTAGGGATGAGGTAGAGAGGCTGATGACTCCAATGTTGGTCGCAGGAGCTAGAGAAGGAGGTAGAGGCGGCAAGGTGGCAACAATGAGGTAGACGGAGATATGCCCTCCCTTTGGCTGGGGAGGGTTGCAAGGAAGAGAGGAAGCCAGTTGGCCATCCAATTTGATGGTTGGATGGTTGGAGATGGAGAGTCGAGTAGATTGCTGGAGCAGGGGTCTATGGTGGTTGGAGATAGGTTTATTGGGCCTTTTGATGCGCCAAGATTTGGTAAAAAGAAGCAAAATGCAATAGGGGTTCTTTAATAGGCCGTAGGAAGCCCTTCCAAGCTTGAAATGTCATGCACATGTCGGATACCCGAACCTTTGGAAGGTTTGCATGACCTTTTGGGAAAGACTTAGAGCCCAAGGATTGGCTCAAATGGAAGCTAACTTCCCAAGGAATACCCATATCAATTTTGGGAGAGATTGATTGAGAATCGAGCAAGAAATCCTCGCTCGAAACTCTATGGTGAAGGTTTAACCATCAGAAAATGGCAAGAGGACCTGTTTATGAGAAAGACGACAAAGATGGGGGGCTAGTTGCAAGGAATTCAAAAAGCTAAGGGTCTGAATGAGAAAGAAAGAATCTAATAGGATCAAAAAACAAACTTGGTCAAGATGATATCAGATTGGGCCCAAATTTTGGTACAAACCTAGTTTGGACCCAAGGAAACCAATGGTGAAGTAAGATTTTGGCTTTTATCTTTTTTGACTGGGTAATTTATGCAAAAACCTAAATTAGGGTAAATGTTTATCTAGGACTCTATTTTAGGTCAGGACAGGTTCTGATGGTCAATTTAAAGGTGCCAAACCCTAGAGAATATTTTTAAATGAATTCCAGAGGGTTCAAGTGAATTTTATCTAGACCAAAACCACAGTTAATAAAGTGGGTCTGCCTTTAGGGTTGCAGAAGTCATTTAATTCTCAAAACACGTGAAAACCCTTTTCTGTCTATTCTAACCCACTTATTAGATTTTTAAGATCGTTTGACCCTTAATTACCCTTCGAAAAAACCCATGGTTTTATTGCATTCATGATATGATGGTAAATTACAACTTTAACCCTATTTTCATGTTTTTCTCTCAAAATGGATTTGTAATGAATTACATCCTTGATTGCATAGCAATCATAGGTTGTAATTGACCTAACTTAGGATAGGACTTATCATAAGTTAGGGTAATTCATGCATGCATAAGCATTACTAGAACCTTTACTGCTTTCTTTTATCTATGCATAAAATAATGCTATAATGTACTGATTGGGTGCATTATGTCAATTGTAGGTAATAAGCTAATCAGAAGCTAGATCTGAACTGGATCTAAAGATTGATATGAAGAATAAAGAATAACTGGTGTTGCAGTAGGGCTAGAGTGGAAGACCTAGATTTGACATAGTAGATAATAATGTAAGGGAGTTAAGGTATGTTATTATATTAAGCAGGAATAAAGTAATAAATTATGGAGAACATAGGTCCATCCTAGTCCTAGGGTAGCTTAGAAGCTTCCCAAAGCCTTAGCCACCCTTGGATTAAGTCATCGCACCCTAGGAAACCTTAAAACCCTAATTTTAGCCTCTATCTGGACGTCTAGATGAGTTATAGGATGTCCAGAACCCTTAGCCAACTCCCGCACACCTTAAACCCACTTCTGCAGTATTATTGGACGTCCAGAAACTTGGTCAGACATCCAATTTCTATAGAACACCAAAGACAAAACCTAGAATCCTTCCTGACTCTAATTGGATGTCCAGACAAGAAGTCCAGGCTTCTTATTTTTCACTATAAGACGTTTGACACTATTATTAGACGTCTGGAACTGCTCTCTAGTTCTAGTTTTTGAATTCAAGCCTGGATCTTTAATTCCTAGGTCCCTAAGCCCAATTCCAACCCCATAGGAACCTAAATTAAGGCACCCTAACCCTAGTACATCACCACTAGACCTCCCTAAGGACCTAATTAGGCCATCACTAAACCTAATTGACTTGGATCATAGTCAATTTCATCAGCCTATTCAATTGGACTCATTGAGTCAAATTGAGCCCTAATCTCAGCACACACTATCCAATTGTACTCAGTGAGAGTCCAATTGACCTAGACCTGACTTAGTTGAGTTATTTTACTCTCAAATAGGTTTTCACACACCCAATTAAACTTGTATTAAGTTTAATTGCACTTTACCTAAGTGAATTAGCATTTACAACCCTAATTTGAGACCTACATTGACCTAAACCCATTAGAACCTAACCTAATCAACCTAGCCTCCTAAGTTTCGACCGACACACACCCACACACACCATCCACACGAAAATACCTAGCCTAGAGTTCTCTAGAACTCTCTACTGTGTGTTGTTTCCTTGGTTGCTAAAATTAGCAACCAAAAGCCATTCAATTTTTAGATCCACATTTGGTGGATCTACCATCCATCCTCTCTCTCACTCTCCCACAAGCTCCCATCATAGTCCTCTCTAGAGAATTCCACAATTCTCTGGAGAGCTTCCCTTAGGTCTATAAAAGACCTAAGGGGTGGCACTTTGGACACATTTACTCTTGGCTCCATTTAGCTTAGCTTCATTCCACTACCACTCCACCTTCACAAGTAGCTTCACCATGGCCACCACCATCTCCATGCCAAGATGTTGGATCACCTCCTCAACCTCTCTCCAAGGGCCAGCTTAAGCACCATTTTCCACCCCTCCTTCTTTTAACCAAGTGAATGGCCATCGGAGCCCACCTCTGAATGCCCTTAGTTCTGATAGATTAGATTATAGTTCTTCATAGTTTTACTACTTTATTTACTGCTTAATAGTGTAGCTCTATATTCTCCCCCAATGATGCATGCATAATCCTCCCCTTAGATTCATGTATGCAATCATTTTCTGCTAGCAAGATTTGTGTTTCTACGCATTCCTTTATAAGCTTTCCACGAGCTTCATGTTGCAAACTCCATCATGAATCAATAAAAATCTTTTTCTATATATATATATCTATTTGTGAAAATCACCATTAGCCTTGTTGCAGTATTTTTGTGTGATTGAAGTTGCATGTTTCAATTTTTGATACTCTAGCAACTAAGCATGCCGTTCATAAATACAAACTTAGCATAAATCGACATGCGATTTTGAATAAGTATAGCAAGAGAGATCAATTTCAAATTTGCATTTCCATAAATGCCTCCTAGAGAGGAATGACCTAGACTCCATGTCTCGTTATCTTAGAAATTATATTTGTTGATCGTATTTTGCAACTGTGCTACGATGCATTTTTGATCAAATACGTGATCTACGAACCCAACAAAATGTTGCTGTTGCTGGGGAGGCAATGTCATTTTTTTTTTTGATCTATGGAATTATTGCTGATAAATCTTCCTCTGCTTGTCTTTTGCTGTGCAGGAAAATAAGGAAAAATGGGATCTGCGCACAAAATGAGCATGGAAAAAAATACCAGGTGCACATCATATCTCTCTTAGTCTAGGTTTGATTTGAACCTTAGGTTAGATTTCCTTCTAGCAATTTCATTTGAAAAAGAAAAAACCTATTTATTTTTATGAAAAAAAAATTAGGTAGTTGGAATAGGTTTCCCTTTTTGAATCTTAGGATTAGTTAGTTAGTTTTGAAAAAAAAGAAAAAAAAACAAAAAAGAAAATTTGAAAACCTTTTGAAAAAAAATCATTTTGGTGGAAAGTTTGAATTTCAAATTCAAACACCCTTTCAAAAGCTTTCCCACCACCCTCTGATTTTCCGACAGACTTCAAATTCTGATTTAAAAATTCAATTACCAAAAAAGTAATGAGCAAAAATTTCTGAAATTCGGGATATACCTTCATTTTTAAACTACCTTTCAAATGGCACCATTTATTTGAAAAATTCTATGTAGAAAAGCTTTAAAAATTCGTGAAGTGAAAGGGGGTCAGACTGACCTAGATTCAAAATTTTTCAGAATTTGAAAAGTAATTCCGAGCAATCCGTGAATCTGTTTCGATTAACAATGGTGGGGTTTGAAAGCTGATCTTATTGGCTTTAATTCCCATATTTTTCAAATTTTTGAAGATCATTTGTACTATTTCAATTTGAAAAACCAACTAGGGGTCACAATTCTAGTTCTGACCCCTTGACATTCAAAAATCCCTAGAAATTCGGTTGAAATAGTAAAAATTGCCAAAAAATATACTCTGAAAAGATAATTAAAAATGGAATCTATTTGCCAATTGTCAATTTATTTAGATTCCAATTTTGTTCAGAGAACTATTTTTATTCTGGTGGTTTGATGAAAAGAAAGAAAAAATATGACCCTAGAATTGCATGAACCCTAGGTTACACTTTTAGGGTTACATTCTAGAGATCACATTTGGGCTAACCTAGACTTAGTCAAGTCTAGTGTTTAGCCGGTGAGCTTGGTCACCTTGTGGGCCACTCACCACAAACCCCAACAGAAGAAAAATGGGTTGAAATAAATTTTAAAACACATAAGCAAACCCGAATTCATTGTCATACTACTGGGTGGCTTCAACCTCTCTTGCCGAACCTGGTGACTAAGTCTGCGGGGTAGTGTCAAACAACTGCAGCTAAGGTGTAATAGAACTGGAGGCGTAAGCCGAAGGAAGAACCTTTCCCTTAGTCCCCTCGTAACGAGACTGGCTGGGTTAGCTTGAGAGGCGGGAATCACTTTCAGTCGATTGTATGACGAATTTTCCTTCAGGAATTAGAACTTAAAATGAATAATATGGTCATCCATTCATAAAGACCATCTGATTGACAGGACCTTAGCCTTGTCTGGCTAGCTACACCAACCTAGGGGTTGGTTGGTGCATGCAAGGAAGGAGGTCACTCAGACCTCAATTAGTTGGACCTTGGTAGCCGCTCCCAAGGAGGTGAGTCACTTCGCCTGGGTCATCTTCTCTCCCACCCTCTTCTTCTATCTGCTTAGCCACAATGGCTAACCTTGGATCTGGACCTAATGTAAACATGTTTACACTACTTAAGATGTCTATTTATGCATGCTCTTAGGCATAGGATTGCATTGCATACTATAAATATTGCATAACATGCATCAACTTGCATTTAGATTAAATTGAATAAAATGGAGGTTAATTGTCTCCTTTTATGTTCATGGATAAGGCAAAGATTTTATCGGGGCCTTGGATCGTAGATCCAACTATACAGATGTGATTAGGGCGACGATTAGAGTTCAACGACTCTAAGATCACCCTAATCAGACATCTGTAGCATCAGATAGAGATCGGGGAACCCTAGAAGATCAAGGGCCAAGATGGTTTGAATCAGCACTTCAAATGACAAATCCGACCACACGAATGGATTCGGATCGATGATCTCAGCCTAACGGCACGAAAATCAACTCAATCCGACAACCGTGGCGCCATCAACATCAACCAGAAGATGGACGGCCAAGATGGCGCCACGTGGCACCATCTTGGCCACCCAACTGACCACCCTCAACTTCCAAAGATGCTAGCACCCACGAATCTCTGCAGTTGGATCAAGATCCAATGGCTGAGATTGCCCTCAACCGGCACGCCCATCCTCCGAGCCGTACCTGAAGAAGCCGCCTTGACCGTTGGATCTTGATCCAACGATCCAAGTGTTCAGAAGATTAGCTGCTCACCCATCCATGCGTGCGGCATAGTGGATAAGGCACTTGGTCGCCTTCAAGCGTAGGTTCGAATCCGCAAGAGGAGGCGAGCGGGCACGGGCGAGCGAGCGCATGCGATCGTATGATGAGGATGGAGCGGCTACAGGCACTCGATAACACCCACGTGCTATTGCACGCTTGCGCCTCACGCGCCATCACACTTGTGAGCATGCGCTGAGGAGCGGGCGGGGAGGGATGAGATAAGCCATCCCATCGTGAGGATCAGCAGATAGTGAACGCACGTTAGACATGTGAGCAGGCGAGCGACTGCGTGAGCGGTGCCCCACTATGGGGCTTTAGCGACGTTTTATCCGTCACTAAAGGCCCCTTATTTAATGTTTTGAGATTTAAATGACCAAATTTCCCTCACTCCTTGCAACTATAAAAGGAGACCTCCTCCAAACGAAATTCTCATCCCTTCCTTCTCTTCTCTCCCTCTCCAAAGCTCAAGAGAAGCTTGCCCCACACTCAGGATGCTTCTAGTGAGATAAAGTCAATTTTTTGTCCCCCTTTCGGAAGTGGATCCCAGGACAATGACGACGTACTGCCCTGTTCCCGTTCTTCCCGCTTCGTTTTCCTTCATCCTGCTTCGTCCTTCATCCAGGCGTCGTCCCATCCGGCTCGTCCTCCAAGCGACCATCGAGGAGGATATCTCTCACCCCATTCTTTTACTGCTTTCTAGAGTAGATTTATTACTTTCTAGAGTAGATTTACTGCTTTCTAGTGTAATCATTTTCCCACTTTCTAGTCGTAATGTTTAGTATAATGAACAATCCTTCTGATAATGAATTTCATGTTCATTCTACATCTCCTTTTGATTTTTGTTTTTAATATTCTCTCTCTCTATCTTATTCTCTCTCTCTTCTATTTGTTGTAAATAGTTAGATAGTTTCTAACCAATTATTCTACTTCGTGACAAATGAAACAAATGCGTATTTTTAAATCAAACGTCCGCCTCCCTGAGTTCGATCCTGGATTTCTATTTCGGTATAAATTTTTTTTTTTGAACACAAGTTCTTCTCTTTTATACTACGATGACAGATTTTCAAAACCAAACATGTTAGCATAGCAACTGGTAGCGTTCAACATTTTGGCGCCATTGCCAAGGTGGTGATGCTCTTTGATTTTTTTTCCTCGCATTTTGCAACTTACGAATCATTTACCTCACTTCTCTCCTTTCTTATTGTGATTGCAGGTATGCTTTTGGGACAAGCAAAAGCAATAGAATGGAGCAAAGTGTTGTTGAAGGTTCTGTGAGTTATCCCCCACCTCCCACCCATTAGTTTTCATTTCATCACATAATAACACAAACATCAATCAACCTAGGTGTTCTTATAAACCCTATGGTTAGTTTGTTTGTTTGACACCCACACCCGCCCCAACCTCCACATTTAAAAGTAAAAATAAAAGAAAAATTTAAAAAAATCTCACAGAGGTACAAAACCTCATCTGATTTTCAAACTCAACTGGTAAACCAACCTTTGGAGCCGGTACACAAATCTAAACACATAATTGAGTAGAAATCATATTAGGTAATCACTTATGTGCCTACTTAAGTGGTGCAACAGGCCAATTGTTTGAGTTGATTGGGCCGCACCACTTCAATTAAAATCAACTCATCAAGTAGCTACCACATAGGTTCAACTCTTAGGGATTTACCAGGCACTCCACATTCTTTTATGTTTTAAAGGAAAATATCTTCACCTGTGCTTTCAAAACTTGGTGTGCCAACAAAACTTGTTTGAAAACACCTAAAGTTGAATCCTAAAAGCTACTAAGCAAGATTTGAACCCTAAAATTCACCGCATCAAAAGTAATCTTGCTTGAAAACAACTGGTTGTGCACGCACACACAAATCAGTCAATCATTAAGGGCACAACCTAGATAAAGGGCCCATCACATTCCAAAGCACATTCAAACCTAGCCCTAAATAAAATACAGTAGACGTTGGCCTTAAGGATTCGACTCGCTCTTCAGAGCCCAGAATGAGATTATTTTCAATTAGTCTGTTTCTACTATTCAATATGATGTCTAGCTAGGGGAGCAGAATCAAATGATCGCGGTTGGGGGGTATGCTATGAATCGGTGGTGCAAGCCGAAGGAAGAACCTTCTCCCCAATCCCTCCTTCTAACTGGTTGGATTGAACAGAAAAAAGTAGATCAAATCATTCCTTTATCTCAAGACAGGTTGTGGGAGTATGTAGGTCTTTAGGCTAGCCCACATAAGGACAGGTTTGACTGCTTGTATTGCAAGATGCTTTTCTTCCTCTCGTTTACCATGAATCCTTCCACATATTATACGCATTCCCGCTCTTTCCCTTCTATTCTAAATTATCCTCAACATGACGATTATCCCGACTTGTACTGTAATCAACCATCAGTTAGTTGGGATAACTTGGATTGGGGATACAGTTCTGGACCTCTGTGTTTTGGGTCTAACCCTGAACACTATGATTGTCATTTCTATCCTTCTCAAAGCCACATCGATTATAGATCGTCACCCTTTTGTGGTCAATCGAATACATTCTACAATCAAGAAGGATACACCGATCCTTACCCATCATTTGATTACACTACCTTTAGGTCATTACCACCTTTTGAACAATCCGAAATGAACTATTATCAGGAAGGGTATAATGAATCTCAATTCATTAATTCCCTTGCATTGACCCCAAACCCACCCAAGCTTGAACCATATCATTTGGTTCAGGGTAACCAGGTTCAAGATAAGGTTCTAACTAACTTCAGGAATATCATACAAACTTTAGAAGTTCAACCAACACCTTCCATTGAATGATTAGAGCCCCTGATTAAAATGATTGATGATTTGAACAAGTATTTGTTTGATTGGCTCCAGGATGTTAATGATAAGAACCTGGGTGAGTTTTTACTTGGGAAGTTAGCGAAATTGAGGATGAGATTCGTGGTCACTTTAGTTCAATCGTGGGACGATTCCCAAGATGAACCCCCTTCAGGAGAGCCAATGTCAGAACCTGCTCAGGCACTTGTTAGGGGGGACATGTGTTACAAGGCTGACCAGATTGAATTAGAGCAACTAATTAAGGATGATCTGATTTCTTCACCTGAGATCCCTGAGCCGGGGTATGAGGAAACGTATGTCTCCATGGATCAGAAAGTGACAGATGATTTTGGGGCATACATTAATATGGATCTTGATTTCTTTGATTCTGATGGTGAAGATTCAAGTTGCGAAGTCTCACACGAGTTTACAAAATATGATTTTTGTGAGACGATTGGGCCTGATGAATCTGAAAGATCATTTGATAGCCCAATAACTGAGGAAACTAATTTTATTAGGGCTCACATTATGGATCTAGAATCGTATTTTCTGGAGGATTCAATCAAATGCCTTGATTGTCAGTTACACCCCATTGAGCTTATCGATGATTCTGAGATAATTACACCCAAGTCAATTCTGATTTGGCCACATCTTTTAGACTTAGAAATTTTAGATGGGTGATTAATATGTAAGAGGTCACAAAATTTAACATTCTGATTGAGGAGGATAGGAGTTGGGAAGTTCTGATTTGGGAAGTTAACTCCAGAGGAAGTAGAAGACTACGTCTAAGGGTTCCATTTCATCTGAAATGATCAAACTATGACCCTTACGACATCTATTCTGAGGATGTCCAACCTAAGCATACATTCATTAATTATCCATTTGAATTCTCTGTAACCATACTCTTTGGTCTTGGGTTGCATCCTCATAAATCGCAGGCCCGACCCTGCTTGCATATTAAGTTTAGGTTTTGGGTAATTTTTATCCAGAACCTGAGATATTCTCGATTATGGGGTATGGGTCTGCACCACAATCTAGTCCACATTTGTGGACATTTGCTGATAGGTCAGAGGTTTCTTCTTTTTATTATGATTCTGATCTATACCTATGAATTCTTTATTTCTATTCGTTGTACAGTGTGCCGAGATGAAGGCACTAAATTTAGCATGTATATAGGTCTTTTTAGTTTTTATCTTAGAGCGGACTTGACATTCACGCAATTCAGGTGCTTTCTACTCTATTCCACTCTGTTTTATATCTTAATATAATGAGGACATTGCATTAGATAGGCATGGGGGGTGGATATTCATCTCTAAATTTATTCGTCAGCTCCATCGAATTGTTTTATTTTCTTTTATTAAAAAGAAAATTGTGGAATTAGGAAAGAGAACTTGGGTTTCAGAAAATTTTCAATCTTAGGAAATACTATATTATGATCTGAACACAAAGACCCTTTAGATCTTTGGACTTAATCAACCCATGTATCCATTAAAATGTGGATTTGTTTTTCAAGTCCTCGCCAACCTGAATTCTATTTTAATTGGAGTAAATAAGTTTGGGTGATAAGTACATGACTTATCAATCCACACTCTGATTTGAGGGAACTTTAAGCCTAAAGCATCTACACACTATCTTGTCACTGACTCATTAATCAGCAGTTCTAACGGAAATTGGGTAGCTAATGAACCTTCTAGGGTGATATGGCTGGCAAGTTATCGTGGGTAACAACCCATAGGTAGGTTGTTCGAAGCTTAGTCACTTGACCTTTCTCTTTTTGTCGCCTTTAGTTAAATCTTAGACCAGGGAAGCCACCTACTTAAAAAGAGAAAAAGGAAAGTCAAAAATAAAAAGAAAAAGAAAAGGAGAAAAAAAAGCCACACTTCGCCACACGAGTATGGCAGGCAAGTTGTTGGTAGTAACAACTCACCGACCGGTTGTCCAGAACCCAACTTAATAAATGCACTAAAAATTCCCAAAACACTTAGGAAGAAGCGGAGAAGTAGAATAAATCGGGGAGATATACACTGGATTCACCCTTGTGTTGACCTCGTGAAAATAAAAGTAGGGAGAAAGCTACCGGTTGTAAAGATACACCTTTAGGCAGAATTCCCTTTTTAAAGTCACCTAGAAGCGTAGAAATCTGAAGTCTGTTTTTATTGCCGGTCAATGAGTTTATCACATTCACAATAAGATGCTTAGAACTTAGGGTTCTCATCAAATCTTGGGTGAGTTGAATGACTATAGAAAGCCACTCTTAAGCCCTAAAACTTGAAAATCCAAAAAAAATTAGAAAAGAGGAAAAAGCGAAAAAGAAATTTTTCTTTGAATAAGGCGAGGGCTTGAGGCAATCTGCTTTTTGGTAGATACTCGGGCACTGTTGTGTCTTTGAAAGTTTAGATCCTAAGTAAACATTTTCTTAATGATTGAAAATAACTCAAGCCCAAATAATCCAACCTGATTCTTTTATAAATAGCAAATAGTTTTTGCTAGGGACTAGCAAAAGATAGGTATGGGGGTATGATGTAAACATGTTTACACTACTTAAGATGTCTATTTATACATGTTCTTAAGCATAGGATTGCATTGCATACTATAAATATTGCATAACATGCATCATCTTGAATTTAGATTAGTTTGAATAAAATGGAGGTTAATTATCTCCTTTTATGTTCATGGACAAGGCAAACTTTTTATCAGGGCCTCAGATCGAAGATCCAATTGTACAGATGTGATTAGGGCGACGATTGGAGTTTAACGGCTCCAAGATCGCCTTAATCAGACATCTGTAGCATCAGATAGAGATCGGGGAACCCTAGAAGATCAAGGGCTAAGATGGTATGAATCCACACTTCAAATGACAAATCAGACTGCATAGATGGATTCGAATTGACGATCGAAGCCTAACGGCATGAAAATAGACTCAATCCGACAACCGTGGCACCATCTACATCATCCAGAAGATGGACGGCCAAGATGGCACCATATGGCACCATCTCAGCCACCCAACCAACCGCGCTCAACTTCTAAAGATGCTAGCACCCACGAATCTCCGTCGTTGGATCAATGTCCAATGGCTGAGATTGCGCTCAACCAGCATGCCCATCCTCTAAGCCGTACCTTAAGAAGCTGCCTTAACCATTAGATCTTGATCCAATGGTCCTAATCGCCTGCTCAGAAGATCAGCTGCTCGCCCATCCACGTGCAAAGTGCAGTGCATAAGGCGCTCGATCACCTTCAGGCATGGGTTCAAATCCCCATGAGGAGGCGAGCAGGAGTGGGCGAGCGGGCGCATGCGACCGTGAGATGAGGATCGAGTGGCTGCGGGCACTCGATAGCTCCCACGCGCTATTGCACACCTACGCCTTACGCGCCATCACACGCGTGAGTGCGAACTGAGGAGCGGGTGGGGAGGCATGAGATAAGCCATCCGATCTCACGATCGGATGGCTAGGATCAGCAGATTGTGAACGCACATTAAACGTCGAGCAGGCGAGCGGCTGCGTGGGCGGCACCCCACTATGCCCACAATGGGGCTTTAACGATGGTTTTATCCATCACTAAAGAGCCATTATTTAATGTTTTGAGATTTAAATGATCAAATTTCCCTCACTCCTTGCAACTATAAAAGGAGACCTCCTCCACACGAAATTCTCATCCCTTCTCTTCTCTCCCTCTCCAAAGCTCAAGAGAAGCTTGTCCCATACCTAGGATGCCTCTCGTGAGATAAAGTCAATTTTTCGTCCCCCTTTCGGAAGCAGATCCCGGACGACAACGATGTGCTGCCCCATTCCCATTCTTCTAGCTTCGTTCTCCTTCGTTCTGCTCCATCCTTCTTCGTCCAGGCATCGTCCCATCCAGCTCGTCCTCCAAGTGACCGTCGAGGAGGATATCTCTCTCCCCATTCTTTTACAGCTTTCTAGAGTAAATTTACTACTTTCTAGAGTAGATTTACTGCTTTCCAGTGTAATCATTTTCCCGCTTTCTAGTCCTAATGTTTAGTGTAATGAACAATCCTTCTGATAATGAATTCCATGTTCATTCTACATCTCTTTTTGGTTTTTGTTTGTAATATTCTCTCTCTCTTATTCTCTCTCTCTCTCTTCTATTTATTGTAAAAAGTTAGATAATTTCTAATCAATTATTCTACTTCATGACAAATAAAACAAACGCGTATTTTTAAATCAAACGTCTGCCTCCCTTAGTTTGATCTGGGATTTCTATTCTGGTATAAATTTTATTTGTTGAACATGAGTTCTTTGCTTTCATACTACGACAACAGGTTTTCAAAGCCAAACACATTAGTGTAGCAACTCATAGTGTTCAACAGGACCTAATCAGGATCCAGAAGAGCTGGACCCATGAGCTTATCTGAGAGCTCGAGTCACTGAATCAGCTCAACCTTGGTATTAGAAACCAAGGTGGTGAAGATGACTTTTCGCTTCGCCTGATCCTTCTCCTTGGGTTAACGAAATGGTTAAGCCATATCCTAACCCAGGATATTATGACCCATACCAGTCGATCCCTCAAAGGACTGCATCTTTTAACCTAGGATATGGATTTTGCACTCCTACTTCTCACCCATGGAATATGGGTAGACATGATTCACCCCCTGGAACCCCTGAAGAGGTACCAGTGCATATGCGACAGCATTATAGAATATAGAGAGCTATAGCTAGTGCTAAGGAAAAGGCCACATCCTATCTACAGGAAATCCAAGCTATCACTGAGCCGAACCAAAGACAAAGCTGGATTCCGTATCAACAACTTGTGATGGAGCTCCTTCAGGGAACAGTAGAGTAAACATGGCTAATTGGACAAAATTGGGAAACTCAAGAACTACTACTTTTGAGATATCAAGTGGAAAATAGCCTTGAAGACCTCGAAGAATCTAAAACAACTACGCTGGAGGGACACACAGGAGATTCTCAGGAGCAGATGCCAGAAGATAATTCAGGGGGAGAAGAATCAAGCTTGGATATGAGATAAGAGTAGGAAATATTCAGAATGGGTTCATCTGAGAACTCCATTCAGGAAACTGAGGAAGAAAAGACTGATATCTCCAGGAGTGAGCCACAATCGCATTATTCTGAATCCTGGGAGATACCTCTTGTGTTAGATAACCCAACCGTTATGAGGGAAGTAGATCCATTTGAGGTTATAGATCTTGAGGTAAACATTACATGCGACACTACTAATCAATCTAGGCCACATCCCATTATAGGTGAAGCTGTGGTAGAGCCAACATCTTATGATCTACACTCTTTTTCTTTCACCTACGTCCCTAATGCGGATGCTAGAGATTCTGAGATGACACTTTCTATCCCTAATCCTGACATCAGAAAACTAGAAGTAGCTATGGATGACTTGACAGAAGAAATAAATGTGCTACTAGAGGTAGGAATTATTGAGGAACCCAATGCATATGGGGTGAAGCTTTGACTAGATTGAGCTGGGGGCACACTTACAATCCTAGTCAATATAATGGATGGGTCGACTCCTAGCTTGAAGAGTTAGCCTCCAATGAATCGGAGATGAGTATTGATGAGGATGAAGTAATTTCTAATGAGAATTTCAGTGACCTCCCTATAGATCTTCTACTTCCACGGATTCCCCCTATGACCTAGAGCTTAGAGAGGGCATGATCTTTGATGTCAATTATCGTTATGAGGATCCCTATGACTCAGATTCTGGTTCTGAGATACATTTTGATCTACTTCCTCAAGAACTTCCTGCTGAATTATGGGACATGATAAATAAGCTGAATCAACATCATGATCCGCCCTCTGATTATCCTCTATTCTCCACCACTACTCCACACCTTCTTACAGCTAGAAGTTTTGGAGTAGGGGTGCACAATCAGCTGGTTCACATCTCTGGACCATCGATTCTAGGAGCACACGAGCACATCTTTCTTTTAATCTTGACAGACTCCTATGCTAGAACAGATAGATCTGTTTGAGCTTTCGGCCAGCTGGAGGCGTTAAACTCAGCATCTACTCTGCATCCATCACCTATACGTACCATTTTTATACATAGCATTCTTTCCTTTCAGCATATTTCCTTTTTGCATATTGCATTCCTCAGGTTGGCCAGTGCTGAACATTAAAATTTTAGGAGGAATTGCAAGTGATCTCCAGCCATTTACTCCCCGCTGTATTTATTTTCCTTTATATTCATGCATGAGGACATGCAAGAACTTAGGCATGGGGGGGTAGATAAGACAAAACTGAAATTTTTATGCCAACATTTAGGAAAACCCTGGAGCTACATGACAAACGTAATTTAGGACCCTAAATAAAAGAACAACCGACTCCACCTCCAATGTTTGCATTGGAGCTAAAAATCATCCGCAACTGCCACTTCCAACTCACCTTCTCACCTTTTACTCTAAATTTAAGGTCAAGCTGAATGTAACCCGAAAGGGAAATTTCGTGAAGTATGAATAAAAGAGGTTACTTGTTTATAACATATATACATAGTGCAGTGATAAATAAGATTGTTTTATTAAGTGAATGCATTAATGATTTTATCCTCTAATTGATCCTTGTAATCTGGAATCCAGTATAATTTTTCATACACTCTTGGAATTTGCAATGGATTTACTGTGAAGGTTGATAAACATCTTTAATCTGTCAAGAAGAAGCAGGGCTTCTTCTCCTGAACCCCTGGATAGTGTTTTGGGAGTTAGGCGGATTTTCTTCCAAAATTCCACCAAATAGTGTGAGATGAGAGTAGAGTGTACTAGTGCTCTAAGATTAGTGCAAGGAATTTGGAATCTTAGATAATTAGGTAATGATACTCAAAGATTAGGCATAGTTTTTGCTCTCAGATCCTACGTATACATTTTTGCGTGAAATTTTGAGAGCCACCAAATAAGGAAAACACGCACAGAGTGAGTTTTCATTAAACTAGGGATAAGGTGAATGGTTACAACCATTCTTTACGAAATCCTCAGCTGAGGGAGGGTATTGATGTCAAGGTTAGAAATACACCATTCTATTCGTCTCTCCCAGTGCCGTGAGTAGGCACTTCCACTAAATAAGCCACCCAATGTCTCTTGAGTACCACCAGCCCCTAATAATGCTTGCTCAATAAAGTTCATGGATGTCTGCTAGTTGAGTTGTGTTAAGAAAAAAAGGAAAAAAATTAAAAAATATTAGAAAAGAAGAAAAAGCAAAGAGAAAAAGTGTGAATATTTATTGTTTATTTAGTTTCATTGTTGCAATACCACCAAATAAATTTAAGATCCACCAAATATAGGCTTGACCTACCTTTCTTGTGTTTCTGATTGCCTGAATATTGGCTGAGGAATTTTGACTTAGTGTTAGAGTTATGGGAACTCAATTCAAGTGTTAAGGCCAAGTGAGACCACCAAATACAGGTCATATGTGTGAATTTGATGAGATTGTGAGCTCTAAGAAAAAGAAAGAAAAGAAATTAAAAAGAAAAAGAAAAAGAGAGAACGAATACAGAGGAACCAAAAGAGAGCAAAGTTTTTCTAGTCTTTCTATCAGTTGAGTTACGTAATAATTTGGGTATCTAGATTCTATAGTACAAATCTCTATGTTGCACCAATTGAGACTGAGCCACCAAATATATAATCTTTTCCCTCTAAGATTCTCTACCTAAGCTTAAAGCTGGGTGGAATTCATAGAATATCTTGAATACTCCATGGGAAGAAGTCTGCCTATCCCGATAAAATTTTTACTAGGGGTCAATATAGGCTTTAGAGGTGAATTAGTTTTTCACTTGAATCCATTGCAAAAGCTACATAGCTACACTTTAATGATTGTCTCGATTTCTAGAGCATCGGATGAAAACAAAAAGGAGAAGAATCTCTAGGCATACAATTGATAAAATAATCAATTCCTTAGGAACCCTTCTGTGAATAATTTAGTCTCGCATCTACTAGGGACTAGAAAGATTTAGACATAGGAGTATGATTGCGCAGAAATCATAGGTCATAATTGACCTAAATTAGGCTAGGACTTAGCATAAGTTAGGGTAATTCATGCATGCATAAGCATTACTATCACCTTTATTACTGATTAGCTATATTATGTCAATTGCAAGTAATAAGCTGATCAGAAGCTAGATATGATGCTAGATCAAAAGCTGGATCTGAAGAATGAAGAATAACTGGTGTTGTAGCAGAACTGGAGCGGAAGACCTAGATTAGATGTAGCAGATAATAATGTAAGAGAGTTAAGGTATGCTATTCAATTAAGTAGGAATAAAGCAATAAATTATGAAGAACATAGGTCCATCCTAGCCCTAGGACAGCCTAGAAGCTTCCCCAAGCCTTAGCCACCCTTAGATTAGGTCACCGTACCCTAGAAAACCTTAAAACCCAAATTCTATCCTCTATCTGGATGTCTAGATGAGTTATAGGACATCCATAACCCTTAGCCAACTTCCGCACACCTTAAACCCACTTCTGCAGTGTTATTGGACGTTCAGACACTTGGTAAGACGTCTAATTTCTGCAGAATACCCAAGATAGAACCTAGAATCCTTCCTGACTCTGATTCGATGTCTAGACAATAAGTCTTGACTTCTAATTTTTCAGTATAAGACGTCTGACACTATTATTAGACGTCTGGAACTGCTCTCTAGTTCCTACTTTTGAATTTAAGCTTGGATCTTGAATTCCTAGGTCCCAAAACCCAATTCCAACCCCTTAGGAACCTAAATTAAGGTACCCTAACCCTAGTACATCACCTCTTGACCTTCCTAAGGACCTAATGAGGCCCTCACTAAACCTAATTGACTTGGATCATAGTCAATTTCATCATCCTATTCAATTGGACTCATTGAGTCCAATCGAACCCTAATCTCTGCACACGTTATCCAATTCGACTCAGTGAGAATCTAATTGACCCAGACCTGACTTAATTGAGTTATTTTACTGTCAATTAGGTTTCCATACACCCAATTAAAATTCTATTAAGTTTAATTGAACTTTACCTAAGTGAATTAGGGTTTACAACCCTAATTTGAGACCTACCTTTACCTAAACCCACTGGAACCTAACCTAATCAACCTAGCCACCTAACTTTCGATCCACACACACCCACACACTCCATCAACATGAAAATACCTAGCCTAGAGTTCTTTAGAACTCTCTACCATGTGTTGTTTCCATGGTTGCTAAAATTTGCAACCAAGAGCCATTCAATTTTCAGATCCACATTTGGTGGATCTAAAAATCACCATCCATCCTCTCTCTCACTCTCCCACGAGCTCCCATAGTAATGCTCTCTAGAGAATTCCATAATTCTTTAGTGAGCTTCCCTTAGATCTGTAACAAGACGTAAGGGGTGGCACTTTGGACCCATTCATTCTTGGCTCCATTTTAGCTTAAATTCATTCCACCTCCAGTCCACCTTCACGAGTAGCTTCACCATGGCCACCTCCATCGGATCTCACCTCTGAATGCCCTTAGTTTTGATAGATTAGATTATAGTTCTTCATAGTTTTACTGCTCTATTTACTGCTTAATAGTGTACCTCTATATTCTCCCCCAATGATGCAGGCATAATCGCCCCCTTTTATTCATCTATGCAATTGCTTTCTACTAGAAAGATTTGTGTTTCCAAGCATTTCTCTATAAGCTTTCCACAAGATTCATGTTGCAAACACTATCATGAATCAATGAGAATCATTTTCTATATTTATATATATCTATTTGTGAAAATCACCATGAGCCTTGTTGCAATATTTTTATGTTATTGAAGTTGCATGTTTCAATTTCTGATACTCTAGCAACTAAGCATGTCATGCATAAATACGAACATAGCATAATTCGACATGTGATTTTGAATAAGTAGAGCAAGAGAGATCGATTTCAAATCTGCATTTCCATAAATGCCTCCCGGAGATGAATGACCAGGACTCCAAGTCTCATTATCTTAGAAATTATATTTATTGATCGTATTTCACAATTGTACTATGACATATTTTTAATCAAATTCGCGATCTACGAACCCAACAGTCCTTCTGTCAATTATGTAGGAGCATTTATTTCTTGAAAATGACTAAATTGAGCTAGTTATGGCTCATGATGGTATTCCCATCATACCCCCATGCTTAGCTTTTGCTAGTCCCTTAGCAAAATCTCATGGAATTTAACTTGGATTCTAGACCACATGTTCAGATTTTTGATGTTTGCCTTCTTTTGATGATTCGGTCAGAATAACAATAATAGGCCTTGAGGTACTCAAGTACCAACCAAGATACAGACCTGACCAGCTCTACCCTCAGTTCACCGCGAAGGTTTCTAAGGCCCATAGGAACTAAGCTAAGGTTCATTGAACTCCACGGTTAAAGCACCCGTGCTTGTAGCATGTTTTAGCCATGGTTAAGTTTGTAGTGCATTTTTGTAAGAGAGAGGCAGAAGATTTCTTTTTTGTTTTTGGAGAGTTTTCTCCCTCTTTTCTTTCTTTATTTCTATCTTTGGATTGGCCTTACAACATGATCTATATCGGATTCCTAGCTCCCACCATCAATCCCTGCGGGGTCTTGGCAATCGATTCTTCGATATAGCACCGCTCATGGCAACCCCCAGAACCTTGGCCTTCGAGATTTTGGGATAATCTCGCCCATGGCATTCTATAGCAAAATTCAGACCCTGGCAATCGACATTTCGTGATAATACTGCCCATGGAATCCGAACCAACACAAGGTGTGTACATGCCCCTAGAAAGACATTTAGTTATCCTAGGAGGCAAGTACCAAGGAGACGGTATGCTATTACGCATCTTCGAGGTGAATTTTCCACCTCTTCGCACCGAGAGCTCTTCCAAATCAACTTGTGCTGATCAACTACTCGTAATCTTGGTTGCTTTTTCAGAATAGATTTAACACATTTTACGTGATTTTGATATTTAACTGCACTGAAACAGACTATGTGTGGATCAGGGTGCTTAGGTTACTGAGTCCCGCAAACTAGAGGTCAGGTAATGAGACTGAATAATCCCTAAGGCTTAGACCTAATACTTAAGCTTCGACCTTTTCCCAACCTCTTGAGGGCTATCCAGATCTTAACAGATACTTGAATTTTTAAGCTTAAAATCACAGCCCAAGAGGCCTAAGATCAGCGTTCATACTAATCATTTTTGTCCCTTAGCAGTTTTTATCTTTCATTTTCTTTCTTTTGATTTTGTCTAGAACTAAGTCGATTCCTTAATCTTTTACTAGTGACTATCTTTTTCCTTTTCAAATTGTGCTCCTTTTTGACATTTATATCATCTCCCCTTTTTCTCAAAAATGATTTGCAAATTGATCTTTTAAAATTTCCTCCATTTTTTTTATTTTTTTTTTGTTTTTTATTTTGGAATATGTAATTTTTTTGATGAAACACTTTCTTGTGAAGTGATTCTTACAATGTTTTGCACTTTAATAAACCCCATGCCTACAATTTGTAATATCCTCAATGTAAATTAGGTGGGTTCGAATTCAGCTTTAGATCATACGTTAGAATAAGTTTTGGGTAGGTGGACAGGTTGGGGTGACTATTGCGGACGATTTCAAGCTCGAGTATGGGTACTAGAGGTGGAGTCGATTCTAATGAACGAACCCTAAAGTACAATATGAGTTTAGCATATGATGTGTCAAGAAGGGTTTCGGGTTTTTCAGAAAGATGACAGGTTGCCACCCACTAAGTGTTGAGTTAACGCCATCAGCCGGGAGCAATGAGCTCGAGGAGAATGGAGGGCAAAAGATACCTCATCCATGTTTGAGTCAGTGAGATCGATGAATGGTTTGAGTCTCTGACCGTTCACGACAAAAGGTTCAGAATCAAGGCTGAGTTCGCTAATTTTAATGGCTCCATTTTAAAAGATTCATTTTACCAAGAATGGTCCAATCCATTTTGATCCAAGTTTTCCTGGGAATAGTTTGAGTTTCGCATCAAAGAGTAGAACATTTTGACCAGGGTGGAAAGATTTTCATATAATGTTCCTGTCAAGGAAGGCCAAACCCACTCTTTATAGATATGTGAGTTCTCATATGTATCATTGCATAGTTCCTCGATCTCGCTCAACTGCAACCGGCGGTGTATTCTAGCCTTTATTAGATCCAGATTGCACTTTTGTACTGCCCAATAAGCCTTGTGCTCCATCTCGATGGGAGGGTGACATGCCTTTCCATACACTAATTTGAAGGGAGACATGCCTAATTGGGTCTTGTGGGTAGTCCTATAGGCCCACAAGGCTTCTGGAAGGCAAGTAGACTAATCCTTCCTATCAGGCCGAATAGTGACCTGAAGGATCTTCTTAATCTCTCGATTTGAAAGTTATGTCAGTTCATTAGTCTGGGGGTGATAAGGAGTCGAGATACCATGTGTCACCCCATACTTTTTCATCAAGGATTGGAACTGCAAATTGTTAAAATGAGGCCCGCCATCATGTTGATAGCCTTAGCAACCCCAAATCTGGTAAAGATGTTCTCCTGGATAAATCAGAGGACAAGTTAATGATCACTAGTTCTCATGGGGACAGCTTCGATCCATTTAGAGACAATCAATAGCGAGTAGAATGCACTCAAAGTAGTTAGATCTAGAAAGGGTCCCATGAAATCGATTCCCCATATGTCAAAGATTTCACACACAATAATCGGGTTCAATGGCATCATATCCTGCAGGCCCATGTTGTTGAGGGTCTGACAACGAGCGCATGCCCTAAAATACGTCTGTGCATCTTTGAACAAAGTTGCCCAAAAGAACCCACACTAGAGAATTTTCGCTGCAGTTTTACCCCTAGAGAAATGGCCACCACAAGCCTAGTCGTGACAGAATGAGATAACTTCATTGGCCTCGCCATCAGGAATGCATCTCCAGATCACCTAATCATTGCCAATATGGAAAAGGTATGGTTCATCCCAAATATAGTACTTGGCCTCAGCAATCAATTTGTCCCGCCTGGAAGTCACCCAATCTAGCGGAACTTTCCCCGTACCAAGTAATTTATAATATCAGCAAACCATTGGAGATTGTGAATGGCTAGCACGTGCTCGTTTGGAAAATGCTTGGTGATCGAACTAGACAGGTCAATGATGAAAGAAGGAAGATGGGACAAATGGTCTGCTACCAAATTCTGTTTTCCCACTTTATCGCAAATCTCAAGATTGAATTCCTACAACAGCAAGATCCAATGTATTAGTGGATGTTTCACGTCCTTCTTTGTAAGGAGGTGCCTCACTGCATTGTAATCTGAGTATATGATAACATGGGAACCCAAAAGGTAAGATCTGAATTTTTCTAGGCCAAATATGACAGCTAGCAGCTCTTTCTCAGCAACTGTGTATTTACGCTGAGCCCTGTCAAGTGTCTTGCTAGTGTAGTAGATGACCACATGTTTCCCATCTATTTTCTACCAAAGTACCGCACCCATAGCATAATCAGATGCATCACACATGATCTCAGAGGGTTGAGACCAATCATGGGAGTACAGGATAGCTTCTTCGGTAACTCAATCACGTAGGATCTCAAATGCCAGACTGCACTCCTTGGAAATTTCAAAGGGGACATCCTTAGATAGAAGATTAGTCAGGGGGTGCATGATTTTCAAAAAATTGAGAATGAATCGACAGTAAAAATCGACGTACCCCAGAAAGGATCAAATGTCTTTAATCGAGCTAGGCGCAGGGAGTTTGGAAATTAGATTCACCTTAGCTCGATCAACCTGGATGCCTTTTTTAGAGGCGAGATGTCTCGAGACAATTCCCTCATGTACCATGAAGTGGATCTTTTCCCAAGAAAGATCCAAATTTAGCTCGACGAACCACCTGAGGATTTGGACTAAGTGCAAGAGGCAATCATCAAAAGATTCTCCAAATACTGAGAAGTCATCCATGAGGATCTCAAGGTATTCACCTACCATATCTAAGAATATGGCAAGCATGCACTACTGAAAAGTAGCGGATGCATTGCAGAGATCGAATGGCATCTTTTGGAATGTGTACGTTCTGAAGGGGCAGGTGAAGGTGGTCTCTTCTTAGTCCTCAAGATGGATTGCGACCTGATTATAATTGAAGTACCCATCCAAGAAGTAGAAGAATCGATTTCCCACTAGTTTCTCGAGTATCTGATCATTGAATGGTAGTGGGAAATGATCTTTCCTCGTTGAGGAATTGAGTCCTCTGTAATCAATGTAGACTCTTCATGAGTTCACTATACAGGTTGGTATGGTTTCTCCAGTTTCTGTCGTGATGACGGTGAGCCCTGCCTTCTTAGGCACAACTTGGATTGGACTCACCCATTCACTATCAGAGATCGAGTAGATGATCCCTGCATCTAACCACCTGATGATCTCCTTTTTCATGACATCCTACAAGTTTGGATTTGGGAATCTCTGCATTTCACGGGATGGTCGTGAGCCTTCTTCAGTGTAGATGTGATGTGTGCAATATGAGGGGTTGATACCAGTCAGATCATCGAGAGTCCATCCAATGGCTCTTCGATGCTGATAGAGAACAACAATTAGGCATGTTTCTTTATCAGGTGTGTGTTAAGAGTTGATAATCACAGGAAACATATGATTGGAACCCAAAAAGACATATTCTAGACGATCGGGAAGAGGCTTTAATTCCATAACTGGGTTGTCTTCAGCAGCAATTGGTTCAGGGTGGGTGTTGGGAGCAAAGGAAGGAGTTATGGGAGTATCTAGGTTAGGTTCAGACTCCTCTAATTTGAGGTTTTGATCTTCTTGTGGTTGATGAAATATAGTCAGGTTTTCCTTGATACATAGGTCATCAACCACAGCCTCGATATCGCAAATTCGTTCTATAACTCCGCAATTAATTCCTTGTTGGGCCTTAAAGATGTCGATCTTCAGTGTCTTGCTACCAAATTTTAATTCAATTTGGTCCTCCTCACAGTTAATATTGGCCCTAGTAGTGGCCAGAAAGGGTCTCCCTAATATGATCAGTGTATTCTTCAAATTCACAGGAGCATCCATGTCTAAGACAATAAAATCCATGGTAAAGTAGAAATCATGTACCCAAACTATGACATCCTTGAGAATTCCTTTTGGTGACTTAATAGATCGATCAGCTAATAGCAAAGTCATTTCTGTTGGTTTAAGCTCAGATTTCTTAAAGTAGTTTAGTAGGGATGTTGGTATCAAATTAATGGAAGCTCCTAGGTCTAGTAAGGTTCGGTCGAACTATATATCACTGATAGCACAGGAGATTAGAGGGGTGCCTGGGTCTTCTGCCTTAAGCAAGAGTTTGCTCAAAATAACAAAGCTGGCTTGCTCTGACAGTACTATCGGGTTCCCATCTTTGGTTGGTAGCTTACGCTTAGGTATACACACGTATTTCAAGAATCGTGGGTAAGCCAGTACGTGACAAATTGCATCCATCAAAGGGATGTTTATTTGGACTTGCTCAAAGAGCTTAAGCAGGTCCTCCATAGGTGTCACGGGTTTGGCTGTCCTCTTTCCTTTGGTCAAGGGCTCTGGAAATGAAACTTTTGCAGGTTCCTTTAGAATGGGTCCAAGTTCTTGATTTGGGATAGAGGTATCCTGGATGACTATCATAGGGTTTGTGGTTACAATACCAGGCTGACAGTGGCTTGGATAAGGTGGGTCTTGTGTTGCTTTGCCACTACGGGTAGTAACAGAATTTAAACATACCTGGTTCTAGGTTGGTGTGGGCAAAAGAGGTGATTGCTGCTGATAACCAGCATATGTTATCGAAGCCTACATCCCGTTGGGTGGTGGAGCAGAAGGGTACTGATAGACAAAGTGAGCTTGGCCTTGAGTCGGGTTCATAACACGCCTCTGGTTTGGCACATTATTCGGATTAGGCAAAGGTTGTAAAGGAAGTGCACCAGGTTGGCGGGGATTGGCTGTTTGAGACTTTGTTTTGGGACAAAACATGTTCTAATGGTCAAATTGAAGGTTCCAAACCCTAGGGAACATTTTTCTATGAATTTTAGAGGCTTTAGGTGAATTTTATCTTTACCATAACCTTAGTTAATTAAGCAGGTTTGCTTTTAAGGTTTCACAAGTCATTTAATTCTCAAAACATGTGCAAACCCTTTTCTGTTTGTGTTAACCCACTTGTTATCCTTTTAAGACCATTAGACCCTCATTCAACCCCTGAGAAAACTCGTGATTGTACTACATTGATGATATGATGGTAAAACTGTAGTTTTAACCTTATTTTCTTATATTTCTCTCAGAATGGATTTATGGTGACTTATGGCTCTCTGGCAGTTATGTAGGAGCATTTATAGAGTTAATTGGATCAAAATGAGCTAGTTATGGCTCATGATGGTCTTCCCATCATACCCCCATGCCTAGCTTTTGCTAGTCCCTTTGCAAAAGTTTCAAGGTATTAACTTTGATTCTAGACCATATGCCTTTCTATGCTTAAAACTCTGATGAGTGCTTTCTTTTGTAGATTAGGTTAGAATGCCGATAGTAGGCCTAGAGGTACTCAAGTACCAACCAAAATCTAGACCTGACCAGCTTTACCCACAGTCCACTACGAAGGTTTCTAAGGCCCACAGGAACTAACCTAAGGTTCGTTGAACTCCGTGGTTAAAGCACCCGTGCTTGTAACAAGTTTTACCCCAGGTTGAATTTGTAATGAGTTTTTGTAAGAGAGAGACAAAATAACTTTTCTTTGCTTTTGGACGGCCTTCTCTCTCTTTTCTTTTTATTTCTTACCTCGGATTAGCTTTAAAACATGGTCAGTATCGGATTCCTAGTTCCCACCATCAATCCTTACAGGGTCCCTGGCAATTGATGCTTCGAGATAGCACAGCCCATGGCAACCCCCAGAACCTTTGTGATGAGAGCCTCATCATGAGCCATAACTAGCTCATTTTGACCTAATAAAGAAGATAAAAGCTCCTACATAACCTAGAAGAAGGCTTAACTAAAGGAACAAGTGCTCTGAGAAGAAAACATGAAATAAAGGTTAAAACTGCAATTTTACCATTGCAGTACATAAACGGGATTTCTCAGAAGCAAAACATAGGTCAAATAGTCCAAAGTGGGTTGAATTAATCAGAAATGGGTTTATGTGCAATCTAAGAATTAAATGACACTTGGTAACCCTAAAACAGACCCGCTTAAATTAACAAGGTTCCAGTCAGAATAAAAATCAAGCAAACCCTCTAAAAATCATAGAAAAACATCCTCTGGGGTTTAGAACACTTAATTTGGCCTTTGGAACCTAGTTTGACCTAGATTAGGGTCTTAGCTCTTCAATTAACCTAATTTGGGTTTTTACGCAAAATGTCCAGTCAAAAGAGGTCAAACCTAAAATCCAACTTCACCATTGGATTCTTTAGGGCCAAATTAGGTTTGTACCAAAATTTGGACCTAAGGGGAAGCCATCTTGACCTACTTTGCAAGTTAGTACACCCAAATCACAAAGAGGTCCCTATCTTTTGAATATCCTTGCAGAGAGCCCCCTAGGTTCCTCGCCTTCTTTGCAAACCGGTCCTGCCGCCATTGCTAGGGCAGAACCGAACTCCGGCGAGGTTCGGAGAGGGATTGCTCTCTAATCCCTCAGAGATTCCCTCCCAGAAATGGAAGGAGGATTCTCTGAGGAATTCCCTTCCTCATAAAGTCAATTACAATCGTTGGTGTGAACCCAATCTCTCGTGCGAACGCACGAGAGATTTGGGTATCCTAACTCCTTTCCATCTCCGGCGACCAACCTCAGGCAATTACGTGCCCTTCACGCCCTGCACACCAAGTCCAGCACCTATAAAACACCCCTCGGACCCGGCCACTCATCTTGAGCTTGATTTGGCCGAGTTTCCCCCTTCAATTCCTCTCCTCCTGCTCGGCCAAATACCCCAGCTAGCTCCGGCGAGCCCCCCTCCCCTCCCTCTTCGCTCTGCCACAAAACCAGTGGCAGAGTTAGCTTCCTGACCTCCCTCCGCGTCGCGCAGTACCAGCGCACGCCGCCTCAGCCCCGTCGTCGCCGCCGTTCTCCCCCACTGGGCGTCATCTTCTCCGGCGACAGCAAGTACTGCTGTCCGCCTTCTGTCCCCTTTCGTCCTTACAATTAGGTTAGAACTCCTCTCCATCCTATCCTCTCTCTTTTCCCCCTGTTATCTCATCTGATTACCCCTCGACCGACGCTGACCACCCTCATCTTCCACATCACCGACCGAACTCCGGCGAGCCGCCCACACCACTCCGCCACTCCACACGGCTCGCCAACCACCTCGTGAGCTCCGCCTCACCACCAGGAACTCGCTCCACCCCACAACTGCCACTCCAGACCTCCATAATCACCCCCCGAACAACCCACCATCTCCGGCCACAGGTTAACCTAGGCGGGCACGCCTAGGCCGACCGGCAACCTGCAGCATCACCCACCGCCTTCGCCGTGCTACGGCGAAGGTTTCCAACTATTCTAATTGGGCCAATAGGCCGTTCTGTGGAAGTTCAGGTAAACGCTCCGGCCGCCATTAACAGTCGAAGCAGCAGGAAGCTTGGAGCAGCAGCAGGCGTCAGGCTTCCCAGGCGGCAGGTGCAGCAGACTCTCGCAAGTGTTGCGAGGTGACTGAGTTCAGCAAGGATCAGCAGCAGGGCCTTCAGCGTGGGCAATTGCACACGAGAGTCTGCGGGCGCACGCAAAGGAAGGGCGGAACGTTTAGTCCCACATCGTGGAATCTCAAGGCACAGGTATGGTATAAAGCTTTTTTGTGATATACGTTTACTGCCTCGAAAGCACAGGGGTGAGGTCCCTCACTGACCCCACCCGCCTCGTCCGCGGCCTGACCACGCGGACCTGGCGGATCCGACCCGACCTAGACCTACGCACTCCTCGCGCATCACACACCTGCAGGTGCGCCTGGTCCCGGGTACGATCCGACCCGATTGAGACTGTGGCTCTGGTAGAGCGGTTAGAGTGAATTGCTTGAGAGAGAGACACGCGCGGGTAGAGGGAGAAGGGTTAGGTTTTGTTCCCCTGTGCAGGCAGGCTGATTGCAGGAGAAGGACGTGGCCGCTGCAGAAGAAGAAAGCAAGACAAAGAAGAAGAAGAAGGCAACGAAGAAAGGAGAAGCAAGACAGAAGAAGAAGAAAGAAAGAAGTCTTCGCAGGCGAAGGAGGAAAACAGAAAGGTTAGAGGTCTTCGCAGGAGAAGAAGAAGAAGGACAAGGGAAGATTGCAAAGAGATCTGAAAGGCAAAGCAGAAGAAGAAAAAGAGAAAGAAAGATCACATTTAAGACGTCTGATACATAAATCAGACGTCTAATTCTATTTTTTTTACATCTTTCTTAAAAACTCTTTGAATCAATTATATTTGCATTTAACAGTTGTATTCTTGGGTTTTACAAAGTACTGAGTTTGCTCCCTGTGTTCGACCTCGGATACTCTAGTTGTTCGAGTAATAAAATTATTTGTTTAAACGTTTTGTCGGTTCTACTACAACGTAATACGCCTTTAAATCCGCACAGAAACGCTGACAACATTTTGGCGCCGTTGCCGGGGAGCAACGGGCACTTGTAAAGCTTTTGAGTACAACTTTTCTATTTAATATCTGACTTAACTTCTCTTTTGTTGTGTTCAAACAGGGAAAGCAAAACAAAAAGGAAAGAATAGCAACTGCACAACAGACTGGAGCAGGTAATCTCCATAAGCCCTCCCCCTTAACCCTCTCACAATCTAAAAGAAAAAAAAAAAAAAAGGAGAAGTCAACTTAGGGCTACCTGTCTTATATTTAGTAACTCATCAAGTTGCCTGATTTTCATTTCAACATATTTTTGTCTGTCATCCAACTAAGGCAACTAGGGCTAAAACTTTCTTGATTGAGCCCTAGGTGCTAAATTCTAAGGCAACTAAATTGGACCCATTAGAGCTAAGTTAGGATTGCAAAGCTAGGGTTTTTAGAGACACATCTTCTCTAAAACAAAGAAACAAACTTTCCAAAAAGAAGTGTGCCTAAACCGTGTTTGAAAATATTTATACAAGAGGAACCCTAAGCAAATCAGGCTGATAATTCATTTGAATCATAAAAGGAAGGACCTAAAAGCTCTCAAAGGTGAAGTTGATCCCTCGGGTCAACCAACCTTAATATTAGGTCACTTTTTGCACTCAAAATACTTAAAAGTTCAAGTGGAACATTAAGAACCTTGATCTTAAAATAAAAAAGGTAGACTTAAGAGGTCAAGATCCCCATTCTGGTCTACCTGGAACCGCAGTGACAAGAGAGGTCGGGTGGGGGAAACCCTGTAACCCGTAGGGACGCTCTACCGTGTAGGGGTCTTTGCGGGACTCTCCCTCTCTGGCTGCCCAGGTATTTCTCAGGTGGACGATCTTCTGATCCAGGGGTCCATCTGCCCCGAACCTCTATAGTCACCCAACAATTCTTGGGTGTCTTGATTGGGTCCAGTACCTTCTAATCTCATCACATCTTCCGATGCATGTTTGGTAGGAGGTCCTTGAGACCACCTTTAAGACCTCCTCTAGAAATTCATTCTCGCCGAGGCCAAGCCTCGACGCCCTTGTTTGTGCAGCAACCCCACCACATAAATCTTTCATCTGATTCAGACCCTGATTCTCCTCCTTCTCCCATCATGGCACAACCCATTGAAGATGAGAATAACCTTGAACACCAACTTCAACGCTTGAACGATCTCTTTCAGAACTTTGTAAACCCACCACAGCGACCTATGATGCGAGATCACTATAATCCCGCTGCGGTGGCAATTGAACCCCGAGTACGAATCCCAATTGGAGGACCCGATTCTGATCTAAAGCCCAATATGATTCATGCCATACCAAAGTTCCATGGGCTTAACTCTGAGGATCCATTCCAACACATTAAACAACTCAAGCATCTGGCCCAGACTTTCGGGTCAGATGTACAAAACCGGGATATCCTACTCATGAAAATGTTTTCGTTCTCCCTCTTGGACAAGGCCGCGCACTGGTATCAGACTCAGACCCGCCCGATCAACACTTGGGAGGAATTACAGTCCGAATTTTTGAAAAAATTCTTCCCTGTTGGCCGGACGAATGCCTTGCGCCACCAGATCACTCATTTCACTCAACAACAGGGAGAACCTCTTCACGAAGCTTGGGATCGATTCCTAGATCTCATGCGAAAATGTCCCCATCACGGAGTTCCTAAGTGGGAACAAGTCCAGTCTTTTTACCAGGGACTCCGTGAGGATATTCGTCTAATCGTCAATGCAACATGTGGAGGAAACATCATGGGCCAACACGAGGACACGGTGTGGGAGATTCTCGAAAACATGTGCGAGAACTCCATAAACAATGACTCCTTGGGCTTATTCGACAGGACGAATGCCCGCGCATCGACGAATCTAAGAGGGACACATGAGACGCAGGACCTGTCCACTTCTGTTGACCTGGAATTGATGGCCAGTCGGTTGGACAAGGTCTCTATCATAGAAAAGAAGGTGGACGAGCTAACTCGACATTTGCAGCAAGCCACCTCTGCACAAAACTCTTTTGCACGACCTCCTCTGGCAAGGGAAACAGTGCAAAACATCTATCACCAACCTGCCAAGGGGATGGGCCCCTATCCACCCCCGTCTACCTCCCAGACCGGAGTGACCTCCGATCCCGTCTACTCGAGTTGGGGGAACTCTGAACCCTCGTATTCTGACTTTCCTGAGGTTTCTCAGAACTGCGAGGACCTCAACGCCATCCAGAACGACCCATACTCCAATACCTACAACCCTGGATGGCGAAATCATCCTAACTTTCAGTGGGCGGGAAACTCTCAAAAACCACCATATCAACCCCGCCCACAAGCTCCTCGTCCATATCAGCCGCCTCAGCCTCGGCCCAATCCCACCTACCAATCTGGGCAAAATCAGGATCAACTGACTCTTATCCTTCAAACGCTGGCTGACATTCAAAAAACGAATGCGGCAATGCAAAAACAGCACAAGGACGAGATCACAGAGGTTCGCAACCAACTGGCCCAGATGGCAAATTCTCGCCAACCTGGCACCCTTCCTTCGCAACCTCTGCCCAACCCAAATAATGTGCCGACCCAGAGGCGCATTATGAATCCAAATCCAGGCCACGCACATTTGATTTATCAGGCCCCTGCTACTCCATCACCAGACAGGATGGAGGCTTCTACATCTTATGCAGAATTTCAGCAGCAGCCACCTCTCCTACCTAACCCAAACCAAAGTCAGGCTGGATTAAACTCTGTAACAACACGTAGTGGTAAAACAACACAAGACCCACATTATCTGAACCACTCCAAGCCTGATAATCGCCAAGACCCTAGGGTAGTCATCCAAGATACTACTGTCCCAGATCAAGAACCTGGACCTATCCTAGAGGAACCAGCTAGGATCCCATTTCCTGAGGCCTTGACCAAAGGAAAAAGGACAACCAAACCTGTGGCTCCTGAGGAGGATCTGGTCAAGCTCTTTGAACAGGTCCAGATAAACATCCCGTTGATGGATGCAATCTGCCACATACCGGCTTACGCAAGATTCTTGAAAGACATATGTACACCTAAACGTAAGCCGCGAACCAAGGATGGGAATCCGATTGTACTGTCAGAGCAAGCCAGCTCTGTCATCCTGAGCAAACTCCCACCCAAGGCTAAAGACCCAGGAACCCCCTTGATTTCTTGTAAAATTGGTGAAACCCAACTTGATAGAGCCCTACTAGACCTAGGTGCCTCCATAAATTTAATACCTACATCCCTCCTTGACCACCTTGAAGAATCTGAACTTAAACCCACTGAGGTGACATTGCAGTTAGCTGATCGATCCATCAAGTCACCCAAAGGTATACTCGAGGATGTCATTGTTAGGGTACGAGATTTTTATTTCCCAGTGGACTTCATAGTACTGGACATGGATGCACCTAAGAACCCAAGGGACACACCAATCATATTAGGGAGACCCTTTCTGGCCACTGCTAGGGCCAATATAAACTGCGAAGAGGGCCAGATAGAATTAAAATTTGGGAATCAAAATCTGAAGATCGACATTTTCAAAGCCCAACAAGGGATTAATTGCGGGGTTATAGAGGAAATTTGTGATGTCAAAGCCGTGGTTGATGAATTGCACATAGAGGACAACCTGATTATTCCTGATCAACCACTAGAAAGTCAAAAACCGCTAACAGAGGAGTGCGAACACAATCTAGACACACCTATGACTCCTACCATTGCTCCCGATACAAACCCTGAACTACCCGCTGCTGCTGACAATCCTGTCATGGAACTCAAGCCCCTTCCTGAACATCTAAAATATGTCTTTTTGGATTCAAATCAAACGTTTCCTGTGATTATCAATTCTCGACTCACACCTGACCAGGAACTCCGTTTGATTTCTATTCTCCAGCAACATCGTAGAGCCATTGGATGGACTCTAGATGATTTGACTGGTATAAGCCCTTCATACTGCACGCATCGAATCTATACAGAAGAAGGCTCACGACCTTCAAGAGAAATGCAAAGGCGACTAAACCCTAACCTACAGGAGGTCGTGAAAAAGGAGATCATTAAGTGGTTAGATGCAGGGATCATCTACCCGATCTCCGACAGTCGTTGGGTGAGTCCAACACAAGTGGTACCTAAGAAGGCAGGACTTACCATCATCACGACAGAAACCGGGGAAGTCATTCCTACCCGAATAGCTAATTCGTGGAGAGTCTGCATTGATTACAGAAGACTAAATTCCTCCACGAAGAAGGATCATTTCCCACTACCGTTTATTGATCAGATCCTCGAGAAACTAGCGGGAAATAGATTCTTCTGCTTTCTTGACGGGTACTCCGGTTACAATCAGGTGGCAATCCATCCAGAGGACCAAGAAAAGACCACATTCACCTGCCCCTTCGGGACGTACGCGTTTCGAAGGATGCCATTCGGTCTCTGCAATGCACCTGCAACTTTTCAGCGGTGCATGCTTGCCATATTCTCAGATATGGTAGGTGACTATCTGGAAGTCTTCATGGATGACTTTTCAGTTTTTGGACAATCATTTGACGATTGCCTCCAACACTTGGTCCATATACTCAGGCGGTGCATCGAGGTGAATTTGGTTCTTTCCTGGGAAAAGAGCCATTTCATGGTGCCTGAGGGAATTGTCCTGGGACATTTAATCTCAGAGAAAGGCATCCAAGTGGATCGAGCTAAGGTTAACCTGATTTCCAAGCTCCCTATGCCTAGCTCGATTAAGGACATCCGATCTTTTTTGGGGCACGTCGGTTTCTACCGTCGATTCATCCCTGATTTCTCCAAAATCGCGCGCCCCCTGACCAATCTGCTTTCCAAGGATGTGCCTTTCGGAATTTCCAAGGAATGCACTCAAGCATTTGAGATCTTACGTGACCGAGTCACCCAAGCCCCAATCCTACAGTCCCCTGATTGGTCTCAACCCTTTGAGATCATGTGCGATGCATCTGACTTCGCTGTAGGAGCGGTTTTGGGGCAGAAAATTGATGGGAAACCTGTGGTCATTTACTACGCCAGCAAAACACTGGATGAGGCTCAGCGTAACTATACGGTTACTGAGAAAGAGCTGCTGGCCGTAGTATTTGCCCTGGAAAAATTCAGATCATACCTTCTGGGTTCCCGTGTTATCATATACTCGGATCACACAGCTGTGAGGCATCTCCTAGCCAAGAAGGACGCGAAACCTCGATTAATCCGCTGGATCTTGCTGTTGCAAGAATTTGACATCGAGATTCGCGACAAGGCGGGAAAGCACAATGTGGTAGCTGATCATTTATCCCGCCTTCCTCCTGAAATTATTGATCCGTCCGGACCTATTACAGAACATTTTCCTGATGAGCACCTCCTGACTATCAGTACAAGTCTTCCATGGTTCGCCGATATTGTTAATTACCTGGCATCACATCAGATTCCGCCCGATTGGTCGAAGGCCAAAAAGGACAAATTGCGTTCTGATGCCAAGTATTACCTATGGGAAGACCCGTATCTCTTCCGCATTGGTGCTGATCAGATAATCCGACGATGCGTCACGGAAGTGGAAATCAAAGACATACTCTCATTTTGCCATGACCAGGCATGCGGTGGACATTTTTCGGGACATAAAACTGCATCGAAAGTCCTCCAGTGTGGTTTCTACTGGCCCACAATTTTCAAAGATGCATACAATCACTGTAAGGCATGTTCCCGTTGCCAGACTCTAGGCAACATGAGCCATAGAGACATGATGCCTCTACAGCCGATCTTGGTATGCGAAATTTTTGATATTTGGGGGATTGATTTCATGGGACCCTTTCCTACCTCGGATGGCTTCGAATACATTTTACTCGCAGTTGATTATGTTTCCAAATGGATAGAAGCCATTCCGACTCGAACCAACAATCATAAAGTCGTTATAAAATTCCTTCATCAAAACATTTTCTCAAGGTTCGGGATTCCGCGTGCTATAATTTCCGACGGAGGGACCCATTTTACAAACGCTCAGTTCAGGTCACTGATGATCAAATACGGGGTGTCACACCGAATCTCTACTCCTTACCACCCTCAAACTAATGGTCTAGCTGAGCTATCTAACCGAGAGATCAAGAAGATCCTTCAGGTTACTGTTCGACCTGATAGAAAAGATTGGTCTTCTCGGCTTCCGGAAGCATTGTGGGCCTATAGGACCGCCCACAAGACCCAATTAGGAATGTCTCCCTTCAGACTAGTGTACGGGAAGGCATGTCACCTCCCCGTCGAATTGGAGCATAAAGCCTATTGGGCAGTACGGACCTGTAATCTCGACCTTTCTAAGGCTGGAACCCACAGAAGATTTCAAATGAGCGAGATCGATGAATTACGCCACGACGCATATGAGAACTCGCGAATTTACAAAGAACGGGTTAAAGCTTTTCACGACAAACACATTTCTAGAAAGGTCTTTCATCCTGGTCAAAAAGTTTTACTCTTTGATGCTCGACTCAAACTATTCCCAGGAAAGCTAAGATCCAAGTGGGTCGGACCCTACCTAGTCCGCCAAATCTTCGGAAATGGAGCTATTGAAATCAGCCCACTCAGCCACGATTCTGAACCATTTGTCGTGAATGGGCAGAGACTCAAGCCGTTCATTGACATGACCGATATAGATTTGACTGAGTCATCCTTTACCCTCCTTTCCTCTTGAGCTCATTACGCCCAGCCGATGGCGTAAAACTCAGCGCTTAACGGGAGGCAACCCGTCATTCTTTGAAAAACCTGAAACCGTTTCTGACATCGCTATGCGGAACTCATATTGCACTTTAGGGTTCATCCATTAGAACAGCCGACTTCACCTCAGGTATACCTACCCGAGATTAGAAATCGTTCGCAACAAGTCGCTTCGACCCATTCACTCACCACACACCTGTCCTAACACATGAACTAAGCTGAATTCGAACCCACCTAATTTACAATGGGGACATTGCAAATCTTAGGCATGGGGGGGTATGAAAGTGCAAAATGTCAGAAAATTCATATCAAGAAAGGGTTTCATTCATAAAAAAAAAAAAAAAAAAAAAAAAAAAAAAGGGGACTTGATAGAGGGGAGGAACAATTCAGGGTCATACAAATGAGAGGAGGAAAAGAAAGAAAAATGACAAAAAAGAGCAAAAATAAAGAAAGGAGCACAAAAGGAAAAGAAAAAGAAAAAGTCATTAGTAAAAGATTAAGGGGTTAACTGAAGTTCTAGACCGAGTCAAGAAAAAGAAAAGAAAAATGCTACAGAGATATAACAAGAGATTAGCGGGAACGCTGGTCTTAGGCCTCTTGGGCTAGATTTTTAGCTTAAAAATTCACGTATCCGTTAAAATCTGGACAATCCTCAAGAGGTTGAGGAAAATGCGAAGCTTAAGTATTAGGTCTAAGGCTTAGGAAGTATTCGGCCTCGTTAACTGACCTCCGGTTTGCGGGATTCGGTAACCTAAGCACCCAAATTCACACACAGTCTGGTTCAGTGCGCATAAATATTCAAAACACGCAAGAGCGTTTAATATTCTGAAAAAGTCACCTAGATTAGGAGCGGCCAATCAACACAAGTTGATTTGGACAAGTTCCCAGCGCGGAGAGGCGGGAAATTCCCCTCGAAGATGCGTAACAACATATCGTCTCCTCGGTGCTTGTCTCTTAGGATATTTAAATATCCTACTGGGGGCATGTAAGCACTCTGCTGGTTCAGATACCATGGGTGGCATTATCACGAAATGTCGATCGCCAGGGTCTGAATTCGGCCACGGAACGCCATGGGCGGGATTATCTCGAAATCTCGAAAGCCAGGGTTCCGGGGGTTGCCATGGGCGGGATTATCTCGAAATCTCGAAAGCCAGGGACCCTTGAGGATTGATGATGGGGACGAGGAATCCGATACAGACCGTGTTGAGAAGCTAATCCGAAGCTAGAAATAAAAAGAAAAGAGAGAGAAAAGCTCTCCAAACAAATAAATCCTCTATCTCTCTCTTACAAAAAAAAAAAAACGCACTGCAAACTGAGCGTAGGCTAAAAATGTCTCAAGCACGGGTGCTTTAACCGCAGAGTCCAACAAACCCTAGGATAGTTTTTGTGGGCCGTAGAAACCTTTGCGAAGGACTGAGGCTAAAGCAGAACAGGTCCAGATTTTGGTTGGTACTTGAGTACCTCTAGGCCTATTGTCGGCATTCCTACCTAATCACAAAAGAAGCACTTATCATAACTAAGGACACTTTGGGTCTAGAATGGAAGTTAAAACTTTGAAATTTTGCTAAGGGACTAGCAAAAGCTAGGCATGGGGGTATGATGAGAGCCTCATCATGAGCCATAACTAGCTCATTTTGACCTAATAAAGAAGATAAAAGCTCCTACATAACCTAGAAGAAGGCTTAACTAAAGGAACAAGTGCTCTGAGAAGAAAACATGAAATAAAGGTTAAAACTGCAATTTTACCATTGCAGTACATAAACGGGATTTCTCAGAAGCAAAACATAGGTCAAATAGTCCAAAGTGGGTTGAATTAATCAGAAATGGGTTTATGTGCAATCTAAGAATTAAATGACACTTGGTAACCCTAAAACAGACCCGCTTAAATTAACAAGGTTCCAGTCAGAATAAAAATCAAGCAAACCCTCTAAAAATCATAGAAAAACATCCTCTGGGGTTTAGAACACTTAATTTGGCCTTTGGAACCTAGTTTGACCTAGATTAGGGTCTTAGCTCTTCAATTAACCTAATTTGGGTTTTTACGCAAAATGTCCAGTCAAAAGAGGTCAAACCTAAAATCCAACTTCACCATTGGATTCTTTAGGGCCAAATTAGGTTTGTACCAAAATTTGGACCTAAGGGGAAGCCATCTTGACCTACTTTGCAAGTTAGTACACCCAAATCACAAAGAGGTCCCTATCTTTTGAATATCCTTGCAGAGAGCCCCCTAGGTTCCTCGCCTTCTTTGCAAACCGGTCCTGCCGCCATTGCTAGGGCAGAACCGAACTCCGGCGAGGTTCGGAGAGGGATTGCTCTCTAATCCCTCAGAGATTCCCTCCCAGAAATGGAAGGAGGATTCTCTGAGGAATTCCCTTCCTCATAAAGTCAATTACAATCGTTGGTGTGAACCCAATCTCTCGTGCGAACGCACGAGAGATTTGGGTATCCTAACTCCTTTCCATCTCCGGCGACCAACCTCAGGCAATTACGTGCCCTTCACGCCCTGCACACCAAGTCCAGCACCTATAAAACACCCCTCGGACCCGGCCACTCATCTTGAGCTTGATTTGGCCGAGTTTCCCCCTTCAATTCCTCTCCTCCTGCTCGGCCAAATACCCCAGCTAGCTCCGGCGAGCCCCCCTCCCCTCCCTCTTCGCTCTGCCACAAAACCAGTGGCAGAGTTAGCTTCCTGACCTCCCTCCGCATCGCGCAGTACCAGCGCACGCCGCCTCAGCCCCGTCGTCGCCGCCGTTCTCCCCCACTGGGCGTCATCTTCTCCGGCGACAGCAAGTACTGCTGTCCGCCTTCTGTCCCCTTTCATCCTTACAATTAGGTTAGAACTCCTCTCCATCCTATCCTCTCTCTTTTCCCCCTGTTATCTCATCTGATTACCCCTCGACCGACGCTGACCACCCTCATCTTCCACATCACCGACCGAACTCCGGCGAGCCGCCCACACCACTCCGCCACTCCACACGGCTCGCCAACCACCTCGTGAGCTCCGCCTCACCACCAGGAACTCGCTCCACCCCACAACTGCCACTCCAGACCTCCATAATCACCCCCCGAACAACCCACCATCTCCGGCCACAGGTTAACCTAGGCGGGCACGCCTAGGCCGACCGGCAACCTGCAGCATCACCCACCGCCTTCGCCGTGCTACGGCGAAGGTTTCCAACTATTCTAATTGGGCCAATAGGCCGTTCTGTGGAAGTTCAGGTAAACGCTCCGGCCGCCATTAACAGTCGAAGCAGCAGGAAGCTTGGAGCAGCAGCAGGCGTCAGGCTTCCCAGGCGGCAGGTGCAGCAGACTCTCGCAAGTGTTGCGAGGTGACTGAGTTCAGCAAGGATCAGCAGCAGGGCCTTCAGCGTGGGCAATTGCACACGAGAGTCTGCGGGCGCACGCAAAGGAAGGGCGGAACGTTTAGTCCCACATCGTGGAATCTCAAGGCACAGGTATGGTATAAAGCTTTTTTGTGATATACGTTTACTGCCTCGAAAGCACAGGGGTGAGGTCCCTCACTGACCCCACCCGCCTCGTCCGCGGCCTGACCACGCGGACCTGGCGGATCCGACCCGACCTAGACCTACGCACTCCTCGCGCATCACACACCTGCAGGTGCGCCTGGTCCCGGGTACGATCCGACCCGATTGAGACTGTGGCTCTGGTAGAGCGGTTAGAGTGAATTGCTTGAGAGAGAGACACGCGCGGGTAGAGGGAGAAGGGTTAGGTTTTGTTCCCCTGTGCAGGCAGGCTGATTGCAGGAGAAGGACGTGGCCGCTGCAGAAGAAGAAAGCAAGACAAAGAAGAAGAAGAAGGCAACGAAGAAAGGAGAAGCAAGACAGAAGAAGAAGAAAGAAAGAAGTCTTCGCAGGCGAAGGAGGAAAACAGAAAGGTTAGAGGTCTTCGCAGGAGAAGAAGAAGAAGGACAAGGGAAGATTGCAAAGAGATCTGAAAGGCAAAGCAGAAGAAGAAAAAGAGAAAGAAAGATCACATTTAAGACGTCTGATACATAAATCAGACGTCTAATTCTATTTTTTTTACATCTTTCTTAAAAACTCTTTGAATCAATTATATTTGCATTTAACAGTTGTATTCTTGGGTTTTACAAAGTACTGAGTTTGCTCCCTGTGTTCGACCTCGGATACTCTAGTTGTTCGAGTAATAAAATTATTTGTTTAAACGTTTTGTCGGTTCTACTACAACGTAATACGCCTTTAAATCCGCACAGAAACGCTGACAACACTTTGCTTTCAAGATTTTGAGATAATCCCACCCATGACGTTCTGTAGCTAAATCCAGACCCTGGCAATCGAAATTTCGTGATAATGCCGCCCATGCCATCTAAACCAGCACAAGGTGCTTACATGTCCCCGGTAGGATATTTAGATATCTTAGGAGGCAATCATTGAGGAAACGATATGTTCTTGCACATCTGTAAGGGGAATTTCCTACCTCTTCGCGTCAGGAACTCATCCAAATCAACTTGTGATGATCAGCTGTTCCTAATCTTGGTAACTTTTTTAAAACAGATTTAACACATTTGCATGATTTTGATACTTGAGCACATTGAACCAAACTGTGTGTGGATTGGGGTGCTCAGGTTACCGAGTCCCACAAACCAAAGGTCAATTAACGAGGCCGAATAATCCCTAAGCCTTAGACCTAATACTTAAGCATTGCATTTTCCCCATCCTCTTGTGGACTATCCAGTTCTTAGCGGGTACTTAAATTTTTAAGCTTACGATTGCAGCCTAAGAGTCCTAAGATCAGTGTTCCTACTAATATCTTTTTGTTTCTTTGGCACTTTTTGTCCTTCACTCATTTTTTTTTCTTTTAATTTGGTCTAGAACTAAGTCAATTCAATAATCTTTTAATAATGACTATCTCTTTTTCTTTTCAAATTGTGCTCCTTTTTGACATTTTTATGTCCTCCGCTTTTCTCCTCAACAAATGATATGCAATCAATTCAAAATTTCTCTCCCTCTCCCATTTTTGTTCTTTTTCAAAAGAAAAATTTATTTTTTTGTCTTTTGGAATATGTGACTTTTTTGATGAAACTCTTTCTTATGAAGTGATTTTCATAGCATTTTGCACTTTAATACCCCCCCATGCCTACGATTTGCAATGCCCTCATTGTAAATTAGGTAGGTTTTAGTTCAGCTTAGATCATTCATTACAACAGGTGTTGGGGGGTGGACAGGTCATGGTAACTATTGCGGATGATTTCAATCTCGAGTATGGGTACCAGAGGTGGAGTCAACTATTCTATTAGATGAACCCTAAAGTACAATATCAGTTCAACAAAAGATGTGTCAAGAAGGGCTTCAGGTTTTTCAAAAAGATGATGGGTTGCCTCCCGTTCAGCGTTGAGTTTAATGCCATTGGCTGGGCTCAATAAGCTTAGGGATATTGGAGATCAAATAATACCTCAGCCTTGTTCGCATCAGTGAGTTCAATGGATGGCTTAAGTCTCTGACTGTTCACGACAAATGGTTCTGAGTCAAGACTAGGTTGGTTGATTTCTACGGCTCCATTTCCAAAGATTCATCTGATAAGATATGCTCCAATCCATTTTGATCTATGTTTTCGTGGGAACAATTTGAGTTTGTCATCAAAGAGTAGGACTCTCTGACTAGGGTGTAAGATCTTTCTGGATATGTGCTTGTCGTGAAAGGTCTTAACCCACACTTTGTAAATTCGCAAGTTCTCATACGCATCATTGTGTAATTCATCAATCTTGCCTTTTTGAAGCTTTCTGTGGGTTTCTGCCTTAGAAAGATCTAGATTACACTTCCGTATGGCCCAATAGGCTTTATGCTCCAACTCGATGGGGAAATGACATGCCTTCTCATACACTAATCTAAAAGGAGACATGCCTAATTGGATTTTGTGGGTGGTCTAATAGGTCCACAAGCTCTCTGGAAGTCGAGACGACCAATCCTTTCTGTTAGGGCAGATAGTGACTTGAAGGATTTTCTTGATCTCCCGATTTGATAGCTCGGCTAAAGCATTGGTTTGGGGGTGATAAGGAGTAGAGATCTGGTGCGACACTCTGTATTTGTTCATCAACGATCTGAACTGAGCATTTGTGAAATGGGTCCCTCAATCAGAGATAATATTACGTGGAATTCTAAACCGAGAAAAGATGTTCTGATGAATGAATTTGATTACCACCTTATGATCATTGGTTTGGGTTGGAATGGCTTCAATTCATTTGGACACATAGTCAACAGCGAGAAGAATGTATTCGAAGCCATCCGAAATAGGGAAGTGTCCGATGAAGTCAATCCCCCAAATATCGAAGATTTTGCATACGAGAATCGGTTGTAAGGGCATCATATCACGGTGGCTCATGTTGCCCATGGTCTTGCAACGATTGCATGCCTTACAGTGATTGTACACGTCTTTGAAAATCATGAGGCAGTAAAAGCTATGCTGGAGGACTTTCGTTGCTGTTTTATGTTTGAAAAAGTGTCCTCCACAGGCCTAGTCATGCCAGAAGGACAAAATGTCCTGGATTTTTGTTTCCAGGATGCATCATCTAATGATCTGATCAGCACCAATGAGGAAGAGGTATGGATCTTCCCACATGTAGTACTTGGCATCGGAAAGCAATTTGTCTTTCCTGGCCTTCGACCAATCGGATGGGATCTGATGTGATGCCAAGTAGTTTACTAAATCAACAAACCAAGGGAGTTCTGTACTAATAGTCAGGAGGTGTTCATCGGGAAAATGTTCTATAATGGGTCCAGAAGGGTAGATACTATTAGAAGGAAGGCAGGATAAGTGGTCAGCTACCACATTCTACTTTCCCGCCTTATCACAAATCACGAGATCGAACTCTTGCAACAGCAAGATCAAATGGATTAGTCGAGGTTTCGCATCCTTCCTTTCAAGGAGTTTCCTCACTATAGTGTGATCTGGGTATATGATAACACGAGAACCCAAAAGATACGATCTGAACTTTTCCAGGGCAAATACAATGGCTAGCAGCTCTTTCTCAGTAACTGTATAGTTACGTTGAGCCTCGTTAAGTTTGTTGCTAGCATAGTAGATGACCACAAGTTTCCCATCTATTTTCTACCCAAGTATCGCCCCCACAGCATAATCAGATGCATCACACATGATCTCAAAGGGTTAAGACCAATCAGGGGACTGTAGAATAGGTGCATGGGTAACTCGATCACGTAGGATTTCAAATGCCTGAGTGCACTCCTTGGAGAATTCAAAGGGGACATCCATAAATAGAAGATTAGTGAGGGTGCGAGCGATTTTCGAGTAGTCGGGAATGAATCGGCAGTAAAAATCGACGTGCCCCAGGAAGGATCGGATGTCTTTGATCGAGCTAGACATAGGGAGTTTGGAAGTCAAATTTACCTTAGCTCGATCAACCTGGAAGCCTTTTTCAGAGGCGAGATGTCCCAAGACAATTCTCTCAGGTACCATGAAGTGGCATTTTTCCCAGGAAAGAAGCAAGTTCAGATCGATGCATCGCCTAAGGATGTGGACCATGTGCAAGAGGCAATCGTCAAATGATTCACCAAATACCAACAAGTCATCCATGAAGACTTCAAGGTAGTTACCTACCATATTTGAGAATACAACAAGCATGCACCATTGAAAAGTAGCGGGTGCATTATAGAGACCGAATGGCTTCCTTCGGAATGTGTATGTTCCGTAGGGGTAGGTGAAGGTGGTCTTCTATTGGTCCTCGGGATGGATTGTGACCTGATTGTAATCGAAGTACCCATCCAAAAAGTTGAAGAATTGATTTTCCGATAGTTTCTCAATAATCTGATCAATGAACGGTAGTGGGAAATGATCCTTCTTCGTGGAGGAATTGAGTCTTCTGTAATCAATGCAGACTCTCCATGAGTTTGCTATATGGGTCGGTATGGTTTCTCTGATTTCAATCGTGATGGCGGTGAGCCCTGCATTCTTAGGCACAACTTGGATTGGGCTCACCCACCGACTATTGTTGATCGGGTAGATGATCCCTACATCTAACCACTTGATGATCTCTTTCTCATGACATCCTGCAGATTTGGATTCAGGCATGTCTACATTTCATGGGATGGTTGTGAGCCCTCTTCATTGTAGATGTGATGTGTGCAGTATGAAGGGCTAATACCTGTCAAATCATCGAGAGTCCATCCAATGGCTCTTCGATGTTGTTGAAGAATAGAAATCAGGCATGTTTCCTGATCAGATGTAGTTGAGAGTTGATAATCACAGGAAACGTCTGATTGGAACCCAAGAAGACGAACTTGAGATGATTGGGAAGAGGCTTTAATTCCAAAATCGGGTTGTCAGCAATAGCAAGTGGTTCAAGGTGGGTATCGGGAGCAAAGGAAGGAGCTATGGCTGTGTCTACATTGAGTTCGGGCTCCTCTAATTGCGGGTTTTGATCCTATTGTGGTTGAATCAGAAATAGTTGGGTTCTCCTTGATAAAGTCGTCAACCATAGCTTTGATATCACAAATCTGTTCTATGATTCTACAATTAATTCCTTGTTGGGCCTTAAAGATGTCGATCTTTAGTATCTTGCTTCCAAATTTTAATTCAATTTGGCCCTCCTCACAACTGATATTGGCCCTAGTAGTAGCCAGAAAAGGTCTCCCTAGTATGATCGATGTATTCTTCACATTCTCAGGAGCATCCTTATCTAGGACTATAGAATCCACTGGGAAATAGAAATCACATACCCTAACTATGACATCCTCGAGAATTCCTTTTGGTGACTTAATTGATCAGTCGGGTAGCTGTAAAGTCATTTCAGTCAGTTTAAGCTTAGATTCCGTGAAGTAGTTCAGTAGGGATGTAGGTATCAAATTTATGTAGGCTCCTATGTCTAATAAAGCATGGTCAAATAGAATATTACCGATTTCACAGGAGATTAGAGGGGTGCCTGGCTCTTTTTCCTTAGGCGGGGGTTTGCTCAAAATGGTAGGGCTGGCTTGCTCTGATAGTACAATCGGATTCCCATCTTTGGTTCGAGGCTTACGCTTAGGTGTGCATAAATCTTTTGGAAATTATGCATAAGCCAGTACGTGGTGTATCGCATCCAACAAGGGGATATCTATATGGACCTGCTCAAATAGCTTAACTAGGTCCTCCTCAGGTGCCACAGTTTTGGTTATCCTTTTTCCCTTGGTCAAGGCCTAGGGAAATGGAACCTTAGATGGTTCCTCAAGAATGGGTCTAGGTTCTTGATCTGGGATAGAGGTGTCCTGGATGACAATCCTAGGGTTATGGTTTGTATTACCAGGCTAGGAGTGGCTTGGATAAGGTGGATTCTATGTTGTTTTACCAGTGCAGGTAGTAACAGAATTCAATCCTGCCTGGTTCTTGTTTGGTGTGGGCAAAAGAGGTGCTTGCTGCTAATAACCTGTATATGATGTCGAAGCCTACATCCTGTTGGGTGATGGAGTAGAAGGGGCCTACTAAACAAAGTGAGCTTGGCCTAGATTTGGGTTGATAACGCACCTCTGGTTCGGTGCATTATTCAGATTCGGCAGAGGTTGTGAAGAAAGTGCACTAGGTTGGCGAGGATTTGCCATCAGGGCAAGTTGATTGTGAACCTCTATGATCTCGTCTCGGTGCTGTTCTTGCATAGTCGCATTCATCTTCTGAATGTCAGCCAAAGTTTGTAGGATAAGACTCATTTGATCAGTATGAGTCGACCCAGATTGATAAGTTGGGTTAGGCCGAGGCTGAGGTAGCTGATATGGGTGAGGAGCTTGTGGTTGAGGCTGATATTGAGGTCTCTGATTTTGATTATTTCCTGCCCATGTGAAATTGGGATGATTGCACCATCCAAGGTTGTAAGTGTTTGAGAATGGATCATTCTAAAATGCATTGAGGTCCTCGCAGGTCTGAGGAACCTCAGGAAAGTCAGAATATGAGGGTCTAGAGTTACACCAACTAGACTAGGTGGGTCCAGCGATTCCTTCGAAACCAGAATCATATGGGGGTGGATACTGGTCCATCCCCTAAGATGGTCGGTGATAGATGTTGTGCATAGCCTCCTTGCTAGATAGTGGTTGCGTAAATGTGTTTTGCACTGAGGTGGCTCGCTGCAAGTGTCAAGTTAGCTCATCCACCTTCTTCTCAATAATAGACTTTGTCCAGATGACTGGCCATTAGTTCCAAGTCGACAGAGGAGGACAGGCCTTGCATCTCATGTGCTCCCCTTGGATTCATCAATGCACAGGCATTTGTTCAATCGAACATGCCCATGGATTCATTATTGATGGAGTTCTCACACATATTCTCTAGAATCTCCCACACGGTGTCTTCAGGTTGACCCATAATGTTTCCTCTGCAGGTCCCATTGATGAATAATTGAATATCCTCACGGAGTCCCTGGTGAAAAGACTAAACTTGTTCCCATTTAGGAACTCTGTGGTGGGGGCACTTTTGCATGAGATCTAGAAAACGATCCCACGCCTCATGAAGTGGTTCTTCTGCTTGTTGTGCGAAATGTGTGATCTGGTGCCGTAAAGCATTTTCCTGACCAATAGGGAAGAACTTTCTCAAAAACTAGAATTGAAATTCTGCCTAGGTGTTTATTGGACATGTTTGGGTTTGGTACCAGTGAGCAGCTTCATCCATGAGAGAGAAGGAGAACATTTTCATGAGTAGAATATCCCAATTTTGAGCTTTTGACTCAAAGGTCTGGGCCAGATGCTTGAGTTGCTTGATATGCTAGAAAGGATCTTCAGAATTACACCCATGGAATTTGGGAATGGCTTGAATCATGTTGGGCTTGAGTTCAGTGTTAGGTCCTCCAGCGGGGATTTGTACTCAAGTTTCGATTGCCACCACAGCAAGATTGTAGTGATCTCTCATCATTGGATGCTACAGTGGGTTTACAAAGGCTTGGAATAGATCATTGAGACACTGAAGTTAATTTTCAAGATTACTTTTCTTTGCTGGTTGTGCCATGATGATGGATGAAGGAGAATAAGGTTCAAATGAATCAAAAGAAATATTGATTAGGTTGTGTTGTTGCACAAACAAGGAAGTCGAGGCTTGTCCTCGACGTGAATGAGTAGGTAAAGGAGGCCTCTGGAATGGTCTTAGAGACCTCCTCCCAAACATGCACCGATGGAGTAGATGAGAGGTAGAATTTGATGGACCCAATCATGACACCCAAAAATTTTGGACAATAGAGGTTCAGGGTGGATGATACCCTTTAGTCAGAAAGTCATCCACCTAAGAATTACTTGGGAAACCAGAGGGAGAGTCCTGCAAAGACCCCTAGATGGTAGAGCACCGCCACGGGTTACAGGGTTTCCCCTTCCCGACCTCTCTTGTCAATGATGTTCCAGGTAGACCAAAACGGGGACTTGACCTCTTATGTCTACCAGTTTTAATTAGATCAAGGGTGCTTATGAGTTCACTTGAACTTTTAAGATGTTTTTGTGAAAAAGTCACCTAATTTGAAGATTGGTTAACCCAACAAGGTGGGTCAACTTCGCTTGTATTATCCTCTTGAGAATTTTAGGTCCCTCTTTTAGTGTTCAAATGAATTTAAGAGCCTAATTTTTAGGGTTTTGCTTTAATAGATCAATTCAATCAAGGTGTAGGCACACATTGTTTTGGAGAGATAATTTCTTGATTAAGCAAGTGTGTTTCTAAAACCCTAAACTAGAATCCTTAATTGGCTATACTTGGTCCAATTTAGTTTGTCAAAATGTGGTACCTAGGGCTCAAGCAAGAATGTGATAGCCCTAGATACCTTAATTTCAAATGGGTGCACAGATTAGGGTTTGAAAGTTTGTAGAATGTTTCCAAATCAGGCAACTTGATGATTAATCTATGAGTATAATGCAAGTTTCCCTAATTGATTTCTTGCTTTTTTAGTTCTTTCAGATTTAGAGGTTGAGAAGAAGGTAGATGGAGTTTTACCTATCCCTAGAGTGGTTGATGTGCAGCTGATCTTCATTGATGAATCCTTAAAATAGATCACAGTCAAAAGAGATAGAGCAATTAGTATTGACTCGAATATTGCAATCAAGAGATCTGAATTGCACGTTGCTCCCCAGCAATGGTGCCAAATTTTTTACGCAGCGAAATCGAGGTTGAAAAGTTGCTTCATTGTAACATAGCTGGAATCGCTTTGAAAACAAATAAATTTCTTATTCGAATTTTTAGTCCGAGGTCGAACATAGGGAGCAATATGAAATTCAAAACTCAAGATCACAATTTAACTCAAGAATCGACATTGCAATATGAATAATGTCAGGATCAATATGCAAAAAGAATGGAGTAAAAAGATGATTTAAATCACCAATTACTCCTCACAAATAACACTTAAATCAAAGCCTCAAATAGATGTTAATCAAATGTATCAGATGTCTTAAATATGTGCTAAGTGCTAGGGACTCAAGGGTCTCTTTCTCTTCCTGTGCAGCTTCCCTCTTTCTCTTCTTCTGTTCTTCTCTTCTTTTCCTCTTCCTTTGCGGTACCTTCTTTTTATCTTCTACTCAAGCCTTCCTCTCTTCTTTCTTCCTCTGTTTCTTCTTCTCGTCCTCCTTTCTTTCTTCAAGCTACGAGGGTAGCCATCAAAAGTTTTGGCTAAGTGTTGCATGAGGCAAAACCCTCCCCTGCACCATGCACTCTCTCTCTTTCTCTTCTCTTAGGCTTCGCCCTCCTAGGGTCACTCAGGGTATAGTCGGGTAATCGATTAGGTGCATACTTGAGTCTAGGGCTGCGGGTGTGGTCCTAGCCGAGGAGTGAAGGCTTAGGCAGGTCAGCTGCACCAAGTTCGTGGGCGATGTGTTGCAGACGAGGAATGTGACCGGGTGAGCAAGACCTCACCCCCAATGTCTGAGGCAAATAGCCAGAAACACAAAAGCAATTAAAGCGTTGTAGGGCACTCTTCAGCTAATCATGTTAGACTATCTGCGTCCCTCACCTTCACGTGTCTGCAGTAGGAAGTATTCCTTCAATTGCCTCCATTAGCATGGTCAATGCGTCCAATTGCCCACCAGGATGTGTTCGCAAGTTATTTCCACACAACCTAGGGATAGGACCTGGAGCTTGCACCACAAGAACATGGCTCCAAGCTTGCTTGGAGCTCCTTCATTAATGGTGGCGAAGGATGAAACCTGAAATCAAGGGAAATGACCTCTTGGCCCTATCAGAGGGCTTAAAAAGGATTGTCATGAAGTAGCAAGTGCAATAGTGGTGGTTGTGAGGCGTGGCGAGGTCCATGCTTGCGTGGCTGAGTCAGACTGTGCGCATAAGAGTGGGAGTGTTCGGTGGCACTGAGGAGAGGCTAATAGCCTCAATTACCAGAGGGCTTTTTCTCTCTGGGACACAGTGGAGGTGTAGGGATGAACGACGGTTGTTAACAAGGAGACGTCGTCGTTTTAAAGTGTGTGTTGGAGTATAGCCGAAATCTCTTTGAAAACAAATAGATTTTTTATTACTCGAATAAGTTCCAAGGTCGAACACAGGAAGCAATATGGAATTTGAAACTCAAGATCACAATTTAAAGTAAAAGAATTTGCAATAATAACAAGATCAATGTGCAAAAAGATGTGAGTAAAATGGTGATTTAGATCACCAAATACTCCTACAATATCAATTAATTAACTCAATGTATTTGTATGCAATCAAACCAAACCATCATCTGATTATGAAATCAGATGACTTAAACTTGTATTTTTCCTCTTCTCTTACTCTTCTTCTAGTGCAACTCCTCTTCTTCTCTTTTTGCCTTGGCTTCTCAAGCCTTCTTCTTCTTCTTCTCCCTTCTGCTTCCTCTTTCTTCTCTCGAACGAGGGAATTTCTCAAAATGGCTAAGTATCAGCCAAGGCCTTCAGTAGTAAAAACCTCCACCTACCCCGCATAGCTATCCTCTCCTTCTCTCTTTAAGATCCTCTCTCCTAGAGCCACGGGTAATCGGGTTATCGGATTCATCATACCCGAGTGCAAGCTTATCGGTGTGCGGTAGTGAGCGAGGAGTGCAGGTCAGTCTAGGTGAGTAAACGAGTTGGCCAGATCCACGGGGGACAGAGTCATGGACGAGGCGCAGATGTGCGTGGGTGAGAGGGACCTCACCCCGTGTTATGAGGTCAATAGCCTTTAACACTTTTTCACTTTATGCACTAGTGGGTGCTCTGCCACAACCGATGTGGGACTATTGTTCCACCCTTTTTTTTTGTGCATCTGCAACAGCATCTCCTTTGTCGAATTCGTGTGATGAGGTGGTAGACTCCTCCAATTGTAAGCCCAGATGAAGTCCCAAAGGTCTTCCGCACATCCTGGAGGTGAAATTCTAGAGTGAACGCACCTAGAGCAGCTTCAAAGCTTGCTTGACCTCGCTGTTAATGGAGTAAAGGCACCTAGAGTAGCTTCAAAGCTTGCTTGAACTCACTGTTATTGGCGAGAAGGAGCTCGACACCTGAAAACACAAAAATGGCCTCTCAACTCTGTCAGAATGCTCAGGGAGGATCATTGGACTACGGTGAGTGCGACGAGGGGTTTCGTGTGGCATCTCATTGTCCGTGAGTGCATGTCGAGGTCGGTCTGTGTGTGTGAAAGTGGGTGTGTTTGGGGGTGTGCGTGAGTAAGTGAAATGGTGAATAAGGAGAGGAGAAATGAGTGGGAAGGTGAGGCGGAGCTTATAGGGTGGTCGGTGAAGGGGATGGCCGCGTGTAGCAGGTGTAGTCCAGAGATGGAGTGGTCACCAGAGATGGAGGAGATGAAGTCATGGAGGGTCATTGATGGTCAAAATGAAGTGGGGTGAATGCGAAAATAAAGTCAAGAAGGTAATGGACTTAGCTAGGAGGTTGTTGGACGAAGCGAGGTGGAGATAGTGTCGGTTGAGGTGTGGCCGACGCCGGAGACGAAGGTGGGTCCAGTGGGGAGGAAACAGCGAGGATGTCAGATAAGGAGGCATCTGCTGGTATGGCAAGATGGGGAAGGAGATGAGGGAGATAGATCCACCGCTGGTATTGCGGACGGATGATAAGGAGAAGCAGAAGAGGTTGCCGGATGCCGAGGAACCTTCGACCGTGAAAGTGAGAGAGGAATTATGGGGAATCTCAACCAATTTCGAGCATAGGAAGTTTGGCATGATCTGGGCTCTCTTATAAAAGGATCTAGAGGCAGTTTGAGCTTGCGAAACAAGCATTCCAAGCTTGGAAAGCCTCATCGGACTTGGGAGTTTCTTGATACCCAAATCTCTCATGCGTTCGCATGAGATATTGGGTAGGTTTTAGGGCTTGTGATTGGTTTCAAAAGGAAGGGAATTTCTTGATGAATTTCCCTTTCAATTTTCAAAGGGTTTCGTCAAGAAATCAGGGAGTTATTTCCATTTTAAGGTCTCTGGAGAAAGTAGGAATAGAATTAATGGCAGTAGGGACCTTTTTGTGAGAATGATGACAAAGTTAGGGGCTTGTTTGAAAGGATTTTCAAAGTTACATGCAGAAATGAAATTAGATAGGAGCAATTTGCTTACTAGGTCAAGAAAATTTCATCTTGGGTTCAAATTTTGATACAAACCTAATTTGAATCTAGGGAATCCAATGGTGAAGTTGGATTTTGGTTTTGACCGTGTTTAACTACGTAATTTATGCAAAAACATAAATTAGGGCAAATGACTGTCTATGGTTCTGTTTTCTATCAAAATGGGTTCTGATGGTCAAATTGAAAGTTCTAAACCCTTGAGAATATTTTTCTATGAATTTTAGAGGGTTTAGGTTAATTTGATCCTGATCAGAACCTCAATTAATTAAGCGGGTCTGTTTTTAGGGTTTCAAAAGTCATTTAATTGTCATAACACATGCAAACCCTTTTCTATCTGCCTTATCCCACTTGTTATCTTTCTAAAGCCAATTGACCTTCATTCAACCCCTGAGAAAACCCTTGGTTGTACTGCATTCATGATAAGCTAGTAAAATTACAGTTTTAGCCCAAGTTTCTTATTTTTCTTTCAAAAAGAATATGCAATGACTAGTGACTCTCTCGCGATTATGTAAAAGAATTTATTAACTTAATTGGGTCAAAATGAGCTAGTTATGGCTCAAGATGGTGTTACCATCAGCAGCCAGGTTGGTGGAGCGTAGTGGCCATGCGAACTCGCAGGAGGTAAGCCAGGGAGGTGGAAGATAGAGGGCATTAGGGCAAGTTGACGATTGAAACAGAGTTACGATTATTTGGGAATGATGAGTGGAAGATTAGGCATCGATAGAGGTCACTAGTGGATGAAGTAGGGTAGAGGTGGTGCCGGTTATGGTGTCCTCGACACCATAGATGAGGGTGCTCTAGTGAGGGAAGGTCGGCGATGATGAAGGAGATAGAAGCGTCCGCTGGTATGGCGCTACACGGAAGAAGGCAAGGAAGGGGGATCTACTGCTGGTATTGCGGTCAGATGACAAAGAGAGACAAGGAGGGTCGCCAGAGCTCAAGGAGCTTTTCGATCAGGTCGAGAGAGAGGAATTTAGGGAAGATCCCAGTCGAAGTTGAGCTTGGGGGGTTCGACTTGACCTGGGCTCTCTTTTAAAGGGTTCAAGAGGGAATCCTAAGCTTGGAAGTAAAGCTTCTAAGCTTGGAATTGTTGCTGGAGTAGGAAACCCAAATCTCTCATGCATTTGCATGAGAGATTGGGTAGTTTATGGGACATGGGATTTAGCTCACAAGGAAGGGAATTCCTTGACAAACTTCCCTTTCAAATTTGAAATGGATTCATCAAGGAATCAGGTAGTTCTTGCCATTTTTAGGTCACTAGTTCTTGTAGGAATAGGAGTAATGGCGATAGGAACCTAATTGTGAAGATGATGACAAAGTTAGGAGCCTATTTGTAAAGATTTTGAAAGTTAAGGGCATAAATGTAATCAGATAGGACCAATTTGCAAACTAGATCAAGACAATTTCAACATGGGTCTAAGTTTTGGTACAAACCTAATTTGGACCTAAGGAATTTAGTGGTGAAGTTGGATTTTGGTTTTGACCACGTTTGAATAGATAATTTACGTAAAAACCCAAATTACTATAAATGTCTGTTTGAGACTTTGTGTTGGGTTAAAATGGGTTTTGATGGTCAAATTGAAGGTTCCAAACCCTAGAGAATACTTTTCTATAAATTTTAGAGGGCTTAGGTGAATTTTATCCTACCCAAAACCTCAGTTAGTTAAGTGGGTCTATTTTTAGGGTTTCACAAGTCATTTAATTCTCAAAACACATGCAAACCCTTTTCTGTCTGTTTTAATCCACTTGTTATCCTTTTAAGACCATTTGACCCTTATTCAACCCCTGAGAAAACCTGTTATTATACTGCATTCATGATATGATGGTAAAACTGTAGTTTTAATCTTATTTTCTTATCTTTCTCTTAGAATGGATTTATAGTGACTTATGGCTCTCGGCAATTATGTAGGAGCATTTACTGACTTAATTGGATCAAAGTGAGCTAGGAATAGCTCATGATGGTGTTCCCATCACAGCCATAGTCTAAAGGATAAGAGTCATGTGATCTGCACTAGTCGGCCCAGATTGATAAGTTTGGTTGGGGTGAGGCTGAGGCGGCTGATATGGACAAGAAGCATGTGGTCAAGACTGATATTGAGGTCTCTGATTTTCACTGTTCCCTGACCACGTGAATTAGGATGATTACGTCATCTAGGGTTGTAGGTGTTTGAGAGCGGATCATTCTGAGTGGCATTGTGGTCCTCGCAAGTCTGAGGAGCCTCGGAAAAGTCAGAATATGAGGGTTCAGAGTTCCCCAAACTAGAATAGGTGGGTCCAGAGTTTCCTTCGAACCCTGAATCAGACGGGGGTGGATACGGGTCCATCCCCTGAGACGATCGATGGTAGATGTTATGCACAACCTCCCTGCTAGAGGGCTGTTGCGCAAATGGGTTTTGCGTAGAGGTGGCTCATTGCAAGTGTCTAGTTAGTTCATCCACCTTCTTCTCAATAATAGAGACCTTGTCCAAGTTACTGGCCATCAGTTCCATGTCGACGGAAGAGAACAAGCCCTACGTCTCATGTTTTCCCTTTGGATTTGTCAATGCATGGGCATTTGTCCGATCGAACATGCCCATGGATTCATTATTGATTGAGTTCTCACACATATTCTCAAGAATCTCCCACATGGTATCTTCATGTTGACCCATGATGTTTCCTCCACAGGTCGTATTGATGAATAATCAAATATCTTCACGGAGTCCCTGGTAAAAAGACTGGACTTGTTCCCATTTAGGAACTCCGTGGTGGGGGCACTTTCGCATGAGATCAAGAAAATGATTCGATGCCTCGTGAAGTGATTCTCCAGCTTGCTGCGTGAAATGCATGGTTCGGTGTCCTAGAGCATTTGTCTGACAAATAGGGAAGAATTTTCTCAAAAACTAGGATTGTAGTTTTCCACAGGTGTTGATTGGTTGCGTTTTGGTTTGGTACCAGTGAGCAGCCATGTCCTTGAGAGAGGAGAACATTTTCATGAGTAAGACATCCCGATTTTCAGCTTCTAACTCGAAGGTCTGGGCCAGATGCTTGAGTTGCTTGATATACTGGAAAGGATCCTTGGATTTACGCCCATGGAATTTGGGAATAGCATCAATCATGTTGGGATTGAGTTTAGTATCAGGACCTCCAGCAGGGATTTGGAATCGAGGTTTGATTGCCACCGCAGCGGGATTGTAATGATCTCGCATCATAGGAGGCTACGATGGGTTCACAAAGGCTTGGAATAGATTGTTGTGGCGCTGAAGCTGATTTTCAAGATTGTTTTCTTCTGCTTGTTGCTCCATGATGATGGATGAAGGAGAATTGCATTCAGATGAATCAGAAGAGATATTGATCGGGTTGGGTTGTTGCACAAACAGGGAGGTCGAGGCTTGGCCTCGACAGGAATGAGTAACTAATGGGGCCTCAAGGATGGTCTTAGAGACCTCCTCCTGAACATGCATCGATCAAGTAGATGAGAGGTAGACTGTGATGGACCAAATCAAGACACCTAAGAATTTTGGATGACTATAGAGGTTCGGAGCGAATGATACCCCTTAGTCGTAAAACTGTCCACCTAAGAATTACTGGGCAGCTAAAGAGGGAGTGTCCCACGAAGACCCCTACACGGTAGAGTACCCCCACGGGTTACAGGGTTTCTCCTACCCAACCTCTCTTGTCATTGAGGATCCAGGTAGACCAGAATGGGGACTTGACCTCTTAAGTCTACCAGTTTTAGATTAAGAGCAATGTGGTTATGATTTCACTTGAACGTTTAAGATGTTTTTGTGCAAAGTGACCTAATTTGAAGATTGCTTAACCCAACAAGGTGGGTCAACTTCACCAGTTTTGTCCTTTGAGAAATTTAGGTTGCTCTTTTAGTGTTCAAATGAAATTAAGAGACTGATTTTAGGGTTTGCTTGCATAGATCAATTCAATCAAGTCTTAGGCACACACTGCTTGGCAAGATTAATTGTTAGTTAAGTTAGTGTGTCTCTAAGACACTAAACTAGAAATCTTAATTGGCTCTAATTTGGTCCAATTCAATTTTGTCGAAATGTGGTACCTTAGGCTTCAAGCAAGAAGGTGATAACCCTAGATACCGTAAGATATTAAGTAGGTGCACAAATCAGGGTTTGGATGTTTCTCTAGAATGTATCAAATCAGGCAACTTGATGATTTGTCTAAGAATAGAATGCAAGTAGCCTTAATTGATTTTTTTTCTTTTTTTAGCTTTTTCATATTCAGGGGCTAAGAGGAGATTGGATTTGTGTTTTACCTGCCCCTGGAATGGATGATGTGTGGCTGATCTTTCTTCAATGAATCCCCTGAAATAGATCAAAGTCAATAGAGATGTAGCAAGTTAGTACCAAATCTGATATTGCAATTAAGAGATCTAATTGTGTGTTGCTCCCCAGCAATGGTGCCAAAATGTTTGTCGCTCTGAAATGGATTTTAAAATCATCGCGTTGCAATATAAATTGAATCAGTGCAAAAAATAAATAAAATTTGTTACTTGAAAGAAATATAAGGTCAAACACAGGGAGTAAGTGGCAATTTAATACTCAAGATCACAATCAAAGATATAAGCATTTGTAATCAAGACTTCATAGAAATGAAGGGCAGAAAGAAAGGGTTAAAATGGTGATTTGAATCTCCAAATTAACCCTACAATTTAACCACAATTATTTCAAATGTTTGCACAGTATCAACCACAATTAATTCACACAAGACGAGGAAGCAATAGATCCAGAGAGGCTTGGATATGTGAAATCAGATGGCAGATTGGGAGCTTAGATGCCTTAACACAGGCGAAGGCCTCTTTTTCTTTTCTCTTCAAACTTTAGGGAGTGGCTTCTCTCTTCTCCTCTTCCTTCTCTTCTTCCCTCAACTTCAGAGAAGGCACAGCACAGGATTTAGCATGCCAGCAAAGGCAATGGCCCCTCTCAGATCTCATGAGTGTTGAGAGGATGGCAGCAGGGCAAAACCCCCCCTTCTCCTTTCTTTCCTTCTTCTTCCTCCCTCAGAACCAGCAAACCATACCAGACCAGGGTATCTGGGTAAACAGAACAAGCCCAGACCTACGTGGCATGGCCTCAGGAGAGGGCATGCGTGGGCACGTGCTAGGGGACCTCACCCAGTGCTACTGAGGCAATAAGGCTATAGCAAAAATTCAATTTATTTTCGCGTATTGCTTCCTCTACTACTGATGTGGCACTAAAGGTAGTGCCCTTCTACGCATGTGCTATTACAGTGATGAGCATTCCAATTGGAGCAATTGCTGAGGATGACTCATTCAATTAGCTCCTTGGGACCCTTCCTAGAGGTGTTCCGTGATGCCTGGGATGGCTACCTAGAGCTTTAGGCACTGAAGAAGGCTTTAAGCAAGCTTAAAGCTCACTTGCTAATGGTAGCCAGAGCTCAACACCAGAGACAAGTAGAATGGGCTTTTGGCTCTATCAGAAATGTTTGACAGGATCACCGGGGACCAATGAACATGGTGAGGAGTTCAGCATGGAGTTGGAGTGGCTATGGTGGTCGGACGGAGTCGGGACCAGAGGTGCGGCGATGGGTTGTTCAGGGGAGAGTTTGGGTTATGAATCAGTGAAATAGAGAGAGGGCTTTTGGCCCTTTGGTTGAGGCGGAGGTCGTGGGCTAGTTGCCAAGGGGAATGGATGTGTGTAGCAGATGAAAGCCCTCGCCGGTGGTGTCACTGGAGTAGAGGATGGTGATGATGTTGAGGGAGAATCGGTGGTCGTGCATGTGTTGTGAGAGTGGGAAAATAATGTGGAAAGGAAAAGGGAGAGATAGAGGGACATAGGGACGAGGTAGATAGGTGGATGGCTCAGGTGTTGGTCGACTGGAGCCGGAGAAGGAGGTAGAGGCAGTGAGGCAACGACGAAATGCCCTCCATTGGCTGCGGAGGGTCGCAAGGAAGAGAGGAAGCTAGTCGACCGCCCAATTTGATGGTTACACTGCCAAAGGAGGAGAGTCAAAGAGATCACCAGAGCAGGCGTCTACAGTGGTCGGAGATAGGTTTCTAGGGCCTTTTGACGTGCCAAGACTTGCTGAAAAGAAGTGAGATGCAATAGGGGTTCTTTTATAGGCCATAGGAAGCCCTTCCAAGGTTTGAAAGAACCTTCCAAGCTTGGAAGGTCACGCACATGTCGGATATCCAATCCTTTGAATGGTTCGCATGACCTTTTGGGAAAGACATAGAGCCCAAGGATTGGCTCAAATGGAAGGTAACTTCCTAAGGAATCCCTGTATAAATTTTGGGAGAGATTGATCGAGAATTGAGTGAGAAATCCTTACTTGAAACTCGACGGTGAAAGTTTAACCTTCCAAAAATGACATGAGGACCTGTTTGTGAGAAAGACGACAAAGATGGGGGGCTAGTTGAAAGGAATTCAAAAAGCTATGGATCTGAATTAGATATAAAGAGTCTAACTGGATCAAATTGCAATCTTGGTCAAGATGATCTCAGATTGGGCCCAAATTTTGGTACAAGCCTAATTTGGACCCAAGGAATCCAATGGTGAAGTTAGATTTTGGTTTTTTCTTCGTTTGGCTAGGTAATTTATGAAAAAATTAAAATTAGGGCAAATGTCTGTCTAGGACTCTTATTTGGGTCAAGACAGGTTCTGATGGTCAATTTGAAGGTACCAGACCCTAGAGAATATTTTTCTATGAATTTTAGAGGGTTTAGGTGAATTTTATCCTGACCAGAACCTCAGTTAATTAAGTGGGTCTATTATTAGGATTTAAGACGTCATTTAATTCTTAAAACACATGAAAACCCTTTTCTGTTTGTTCTAACGTGCTTGTTAGGTTTTTAAGACCATTCGACCCTTAATTGCCCATGGAAAACCCATGGTTGTACTGCATTCATGATATGATAGTAAAATTATAATTTTAACCCTATTTTCATGTCTTTCTCTCAAAATGGATTTGCAATGAATTACGGCCTTCTGTCAGTTGTGTAGGTGCATTTATTCCTTGATAATGACTAAATTGAGCTAGTTATGGCTCATGATGGTGTTCCCATCAATGCCTCAGACTCCATCTCAACCCTTCACACTCAATGGTCCCTACTCACTATACCAAGTCAATACAGCCATCTTGCACTTACATAAACACCACCCCTGAGCTCCCTTGCTCCTTTACCACTCCCTCCCCCTTGAGCGGTCCCTTCCTCCTTCATTTTAGCTCCAACTACCCTTTCATCACCTGTGGTGACAGCACTGGTTCCCTCTCTCATTCCCTCATCATTAGTTGATGACCAATGGATCTAGGACATCCCCTTCATCTATAGAGTATCTCTACTTGCATTTTTAGATTAGTTTTAATGCTTCCTAGTAGAGTCTAGTGTAATTTAGATAGAATAGAGTAGAATTAGCATCGCAATTGCATCTGATTAGGAGTATATCAGAGTTAGTGTTAGTTTCCCTTGGTCTGTCCTCTCTGATCAATGCTGATCAGAGAGGCAAATTCACTCAGTCACTTTGATTCATTGATCTTCCACTTCATCCCATAATCACCTTCTATTGTTTTCCTTAAGGTTTTAACCCAATGATCATCTCACCCATAAGACAGTCACTTTATATCTGATGCTTACTAGCTCCCAACTCTAAAGTGAGCACAATTTCATATGAGGGTCTTCCCATTCATGTCATATGATCAGAAGGACCTTCACTATGCACTGTATTGGATTTGATTTGATCGATTAATGTTGATTTAGGTTTCGTGGTTGATCGAAGAATTTATGAAGCAATTATGTTGTAATTGATTTTAATCAATTGAATTGAGTCAATATTTCTTTAATTAGACCTATGTAATGGAATTGAGCTAACCCGATTGGTTTTTCTTTATATGATTCATTTGCACCTAACCTTTAGCTCAGTTCTTGACTTTTGTCTTCATTGGATAGCAAAGTGATGGGAATGCCATCATGAGCCATAACTAGCTTAATTTGATCTGATAAAGTCTATAAAAGCTCCTACATATCAGTCAGAAGGCCTCCTGGGCAAGTTGAGTTGTTTTGAGAAGAAAAGAAGAATAAAAGATTATTTCTACAATTGTACCAGTAATCCGCAAATCTAGAATAGCTACGAGGCATTTCAGGGGTTACTAAAGATCAAATATGCATTTAACTCTAATAATGGGGTCCTTGCAAATAGAAACAAGTTTTCGTGTATTTCAACAATAAATTGACATCTGAAACACTATAAATAGACCCACTTAATCTACAGAGGTTTTGGTTAGGATAAAATTCGCATAAATCTATAAAATTCATAAAAAAAATTTCTCTAGGGATTAACATCTTTGAACTGACCATCAGAAGCTTTTTTGAACGAAAATAGAGTCACAGATAAACTATTGCCCTAATTTGGGTTTTTACATAAATTACCTAGTAAAACTAGATCAAAACCAAAATCCAACTTGACCATTGGATTCCTTGGGTCAAAATTTGGTTCTTATCAAAATTTGGGCCAAATCTGAGATTATTTCAACCTTGTTTGCATTTTAGTCCAAGTTTGACTCATATTCTCTCATATAAACCCTCAGTTTTTGAAATTACTATAAAAGCCCCCTAACTTCTTCATCTTCTTCACATAAATGCCCCACCGCCAATACTATGTGAACCCATGAAGCACCAACCTTCAATCAAGAGATTCTCCTAAATTTCATGGTGAAACCCTTCCAAATTTGGAAGGAAGAATCTTGAGGAGTTGCTCTTCAATTTGAGGCAGGTCTTGTCTTCCAAATCTCGTCCAAAAGTTCATGAAAACTCTTAGAAATCGTAAACCTATTCCATGATTTCTAAGATTTGAAAGATTGGTTTCCAAGCTTGAAAGCTTGCCCTCTGGCCTATAAAAGACCCTTTTAGCATTCTCCTCTTCCTCAGCGAGAAAATGAGCCAAATCTAGCCCTATTTCCTCTCCTACTCAGCTCGCTCTACCTCACTCTAGTGACCCCTTCCTCCGAGCATTTGCACCAGCTGTCACAGACTATAGCTGGCTGGTCTCAACTCCCCAGCATGTTTTGCACCTTGACATACCCGCGAGGTGCTTCCTCCCCCTTCGTCGTCGCTGTTCTTTCCCACCGGAGCACCATTCATCTCCAACATCGGCCATACCAGACTTGGCGTCACTCCTTATCGTCTGCTACCTACTCAGATCAAATCCCAAGCTCTGCTACTTCATAACTTCATCTTCACCTCTCTGACTCGACCACCGCATCGCCACCAGTGAATTCGTCTTCCACCTCACCAACATACCTACGATGGGCCCTAGAAGCTTAAACATGCACTCAAACATTCTGCTCCCATGCTCCATACCTCCACCTCATCACAACAATCAAAAGTCCTCACTCAACAAGGGCTATTGATCCCCCTATGGCACCACCAAGCACACACATGTTCACCCGCACTCACGGCCATCGCTTGAAGGTTCCTGACCAAGCCACCACACCAAAAAACACCTACACTGCACTCGTCATCACCCGGCAAAACTTCTGAAATCCTCTGACACAATCATGAGGCCCCTTTTGTGATTTTTAGGTGCCGACCCCCATTGCCATTAAAGAACCTCCTTCGAAGTGAGCTTCAAAGCTCATTCTTCATCTGCAGCTCCAGGTCTCGGCATCAGGAGACGTGGAATCACTCAAGCAGCTCGTGTAGACCGAAGATTGAAGGTGTTGGCTACCCTTGTGCCTGAATTGATTGAAGGAGTAGCTTCGTGATTGCCTGAAGAACAGTGTGGGATTTTAGTACCACATCTTTAGTTGACGAGCTCTCGCAGCAACATAAAAGGAAAAAGTGACCCGAACTCCTCGCCCGGTACACGAGTGGTCGGGTCCCTCCATTCACTACATTCACTCCTCAACTGCACACACAGCACGCAGTCCTGGTCCTAGGTATCCACATACCAAATTGCCCGAATACCTTCCTGGTTGAGAGAAAGAGAGAGTGGGGAATGGGGGGTTTTGCTCTTGAAAGCCCCCGACACTTACCCAAAATTCATGAGTTTCCTTCCTTGTGTGTGAAAGGAAAAGAAGAAGAAGCTAAGGAGAGAAAGGAAAGGAAGAAGAGGAGCAGCTGAAGAAGAAGAAGCCAAGAAGAAGAGTACCCTCTTGGCACTGTAGCATCTGGACGATTAAGCCGTCTGACTAAAATTCCGGTTGTCTGATCTCTAACAAGGAGTGCACTATGCACTAAATTTATGTGGCATTTGGTTGACTAGTACTATTGCATTATTTAGTATAATTGTAACAAGGTAACTTGGTGATTCAAATCACCATTTTATCCTAATATTTTTGGCCACATTGACTCTTGCTTCTATATTTATATTATTTGTGCTTAAGATTTCCATTATATTGCTATATTGTTCTTGCAATTGCAATCTTGAGTATAAATTGCTAATTGCTCCCTGTGTTGGATCTCTGATTCCATTCGAGTATAAATTCTATTTGTTTTTTGAGCCTTGTCGGCTATACTATGATGCAGTACTTTTACAACCCCAATTCAGAGCTTGCAACATTTTGGCTCCGTTGCCGAGGAGCAACATGCAATTTGATCCCTTGATTGCAATATCTGATTTGATACTAACTTGCTCTATCTATATTATTGTGATCTGTGCAAGGGAATCAAATCAAGGAGAGTTAGCACGAAACACTCCAGGGGCAAGTAAACTCCATCCACTTTCTCCTAAGCCCCTGATTCTGAAAAAGCTAAAAGAAGAAAAAAATCAATTAGCACTAACCTACATTCTATTATTAGATTAATTATCACAAGTTGCCTGATTTGATACATTCATTTTACAAAACATCCCAAACCTGATTCTTGCACCTACATAGGGATTTAAGACACCTAGGGCTACCACCTTCTTGATTGAGCCTTAGGTGCCAGATTTGGTTTCAATTAATTGGACCATTTAGAGCCAATTAGGGTTTTTATTTCTAAGATTTTGGAGACACACTTGCTTAAGAAGAAAAAGAAGAATCAATCTTCCCAAATAGTGTGTGCCCAAGCCTTTATTGAATCTACCAAATCAAGCAAACCCTAAAATCAGGCTCTAAATCTCTCTTAAATCCTAAAAGTAGGACCTAATAATCTCAAAGGACAAATAGGTGAAGTTGACCCACCTTGTGGGGTCAACCAATCTTCAAATTAGGTCACCTTGCACAAAAGTGTCTTAAAAGTTCAAGTGAAATCATAAGCACCTTTGCTCTTAGCTTAGAATTGGTTCACTTAAGAGGTAAAGTCACCATTCTAGTCTACCTAGACCCTCATTGACAAGGAAGATTGGGTGGCGGAAACCCTGTAACCCATGGGGATGCTCTACTGTGTAGGGGTCTTTGAGGGACCCATGGGGATTGTTTTCTCGATCTCATGTACAAATGTCCCCATCACGGAGTCTCGAAGTGGGAACAAGTCCAATCCTTTTACCACAGGCTTTGCTATGACATTAAGCTATTTGTTAATGCAACTTGTTGTGGCAGCATCATGGATCATCATGAAGAAGAGATTTGGGGATTTCTCGAGAACATGTGTGAGAACTCCCTGAACAATGAGTGATTGGGCATGTACAACCGGAAATCCACCCATGCATTGACAAAAAATCAGTGGGTACATGAATCTCGAGATCTTTCTGCATTAGTTGACTTGGAGTTGGTAGCCAGTAAATTGGTCAAAGTCTCCATCATTGAGAAGAAGGTGGATGAAATCACTCGACATCTACACAAGACCACCTCTGCACCACAAAGCACATATACACACCTGCCCTCAGGTAGGGAAGCTACACACAATATCTAGCACTGTCCGGGGATGGATGCATATCCACCCCTGCCTGATAATGGTATGGGAGGCAATTCTAGGGCAACCTACCACAATTGGCGTAACTCTGAACCCTCGTAGCCTAATTATTATGGGGATCCTCAGACCTGGGAGGATCTCCACGCCATCTAGAACAATCCCTTCTCTAATACCTACAATCCTGGATGGCGTAATCATCCAAATTTTGCATGGTCAGGAAATAACCCAAATCCAAGACCTCAATTCCAACCCCGACCGGAAAACCTACATCCCTATCAACCCACTCAACCAAGGCCCAGTAAAAATTTCCAATCTCGGCCACCTAAGGAAGATCAGATATCTTTGATTCTCCAGACCTTGGTTGACATGCAAAAACAACATAAACAAGAGATCTCTGAGCTACACAACCAATTGTCCCAGCTGGAAAGTGCTTGCCAACCAGGTGCACTCCCTTCTCAGCCTCTTTCGAATCCAAAAAGCATGCCATACTAGAGGCACGTTATGAGTCCAAATTAGGGCCAAGCCCACTTTATTTATCAGGCCCATTCTACTCCATCCCTTGACAGGAAGGGTGCTTCAACCTCTTACTCTAGATTTCAGTACCAAACACCTATCCTCCTTGGCCCAAACCAGAATTAGGCAGGATTAAATCCCCTCACCACCAGTAGTGGCAAAGCAACACAGGACCCACCCTTTCATAGCCACAACTCGCCTAAGACTGTAGACCATAACCTTAGATTGGTTATCTAGGACACGCCCATCCCAGATAAGGAGCCTGAGCCAATTCTAGAGGAACCAAATGAGGTTCCATTTCCCAAGGACTTGACCATGGGAAAGAAGAAAACCAAACCTGTGGCTCTTGAGGAGGACCTAGGCAGGCTCTTTGAGCAAGTCCAAATAAAATCCCCTTGATGGATGCGATACTCCATGTACTGGCTTACGTGAGATTCCTAACAAGGTATATGTACACCAAAGCGTAAGCCATTAACCAAAGGTGGGAGCCCAATCATATTGTCAGAGCAAGCTAGCTCCGTCATTTTGCATAAGCTCCCGCCTGAGGCAAAAGATCCTAGTACCACTATGATCTTCCGTACAATCGATGATATTCAGTTTGATCATGCATTGTTGGATCTAGGAGCCTCCAAAAACTTAATACCCACATCCCTACTTGACCACCTTGAAGAAACTGATCTCAGGCCAACAGAGGTGACATTGTAGTTGGTTGATCGATCTATCAAGTCACCTAAAGGAATTTTTGAGGATGTCATAGTTAGGGTTCGAGATTTTTACTTCCCCAAGGATTTTATAATCTTAGTCATAGATGCTCCTGAGAACTTGAAGGACACACCGATATTTTTAGGGAGACCTTTTTTGGCCATAGCTAGGGCCAATATCAGTTGTGAGGAGGGCCAAATTGAGTTAAAATTTGGGAATAGGACACTAAAGATCTACACCTTTATGGCCCAAAAAGGAATTAATTGTGGGGTTATCGAACAAATTTGCGATATCGAGTCCATGGTTGACGACTCGTGTCTTAAGGAAGACCTACTTATCTCTAATCAACCACAACAAGATCAAGCTCGACAAGTAATGGAGCTTGAACCTAGCTTAGCCACACCTATAGCTCCTACCTTGGCTGCCGAACCTCACCCCAAACCACCTGCTACTGCTGATAATCTCATCATGGAATTGAAGCCCCTCCCTGATCATCTCAAATGCATCTTTTTGGGTTTCAATCAAACATTTCCTGTGCTTATCAATTCCCGACTCACCTATTATCAAGAAACATGTTTGATTTTTGTCCTCTTGTTGCATTAGAGAGCCATTAGTTGGACTCTCGATGATTGGACTAGTATCAGCACTTCATATTGCACACATCACATCTACACTGAAGAAGACTCATGACCATCTAGCGAGATGTAGGGATGTTTGAATCCAAACCTGCAGGATGTCATAAAAAAGGAGATCAAGTGGCTAGAAGCAGGGATCATCTACCCGATCTCCGATAGTCATTGGGTGAGTCCAATCGTAGTTGTGCCAAAAAAGGCAGGATTCACCGTTATTACGACTGAAACCAAAGAGACTATATCGACCCGCACCGCAAACTCGTAGAGAGTCTATATCGATTATCGAAGATTGAATACCTCCACAAAAGTGGATCCTTTCCCATTGCCATTTATTGATCAGATACTCGAGAATTGGCAGGGAATAGATTCTTTTGCCTCTTGGATGCGTACTCCAGCTATAACTAGGTGGCAATCCATCCTAAGGACCAAGAGAAGACTACCTTCACCTGCCCCTTCGTGACGTATGTGTTCGATAGGATGCCATTCGGTCTTTGCAATGCACCTGCCACTTTTGAGCTATGCATGCTTGCCATAATCTCGGATATGGTAGGTGAATACCTAGAAGTCTTCATGGATGACTTCTCGGTATTTGGGGAATCTTTTGATGATTTCCTCCTACACTTGGTCCAAATCCTCAGGCGTTGTATCGATGTGAATCTGGTTCTTTCCTAGGAAAAGAGGCACTTCATGGTACTTGAGGGAATTGTCTTGGGTCGCCTCGTCTCAAAAAAAGGCATCCAAGTTGATCGAACTAAGGCTAATTTGATTTTCAAACTGCCCATGCCTACCATGCCTACCTCGGTAATGGACATTCGCTCTTTCTCGGGCATGTCAACTTTTACCACCATTTAATTACTGATTTCTTGAAAATCACGTGCCCCCTAACTAATCTTTTCACAAAAGATGTCCCTTTCAAAATTACCGAGGAGTGCACTCGTGCATTTGAGACTTTACGTGATCGAGTGACTCAAGCACCAATCTTGCAATCCCTTGACTAGTCTCTACCCTTTGAGATCATGTGAGATGCATCTGACTACGTAGTGGTTGTGATACTTTGGCAGAAAATTGACAGGAAACCCATGGTCACCTACTATGATAGCAAGACACTTGACGAGGCTTAGTGTAACTACACAGTTATTGAGAAAGAGCTACTAGCTATATTATTTGGCATTGAAAAATTTCAATCCTATCTTTTTGGTTGTTATGTTATCATATACTCAAATCACACTGTAGTAAGGCACCTCCTCTCAAAAAAGGATGTGAAACCTCGACTAATCCACTGGATCTTACTGTTGCAAGAATTCGACCTTGAGATTCATGACAAGGTTGGAAAACAGAACGTGGAAGTTGATCACTTGTCCTGCCTCCCTACTGATATCATCAACCCTTCCAAACCAATCACAGAACACTTTCCTGATGAACACCTCCTGACTATTGGTGCAGGACTTCCCTGGTACGTTGATTTGGTTAACTACTTGGCATCACATCAGATCACATCAGATTGGCCAAGGCCAAGAAGGGCAAGTTGCTTTCTAATGCCAAGTACTACATCTGGGAAGTCACGTACCTCTTCTGTAGTGGTGCTAATCAAATCATCAGACGATGCATCCCGGAAGTAGAATTTCAGGACATTCTATCCTTTTGCTTCGAATAGGCCTACGGTAGACACTTCTATGGACATAAAATCGTAGCTAAAGTCCTCTAGTGTGACTTTTATTGGCCCACGATCTTCAAGGATGCACACAATTACTGTAAGGTGATAGGTCCACTTTAGTGGACAAAAGTAGAGCCTAAGTGCATGATCATTGAGATAAGTTAATTAAGAGTATGCATTAATTATATTAACAAAATTATGTAAGATGTAAAATCAACATTTCATGCATTACATCATTATGGAAGGGAAATTTGGGTAGAACCCTACTTAATTTGGAATGTCATTTGATTTATCACAGGAAGAAAAAAAAATTCTCCACTTTCCTTGGGTGCCTCTCTCCTAATTAGAATTATTTTCCATGGAAATCTTTTTTTGGAAGTCTCATGCAAAAGAAAATGGAAGAAAAGGAAAAATAAAACAAAAGGGATACAAATAGACAGCTGCCTATCTCTCTCTCACTCACGAATGTCTCTCCCTCAAATTTCTCTCAATCTCTCTCCTTTTGGCAACATTAAATGATGTTGACTCTCTCTCTCATTCTCTCTTTTCCTCTTTATTTGACAAGGGATGGAGGAATAGAAAAATATCTCCTCTCTCACTAGAGGTGCCCCCTCTCCAGCATCTTCCACTCTCCAAGGGGAGGAAACGACCTCTCTCCTCCACCGTGTGCCACCACCACTGTGAGCCTCCATTGTCGGTAACTGTGACCTGCCACGACCGCGTCTTGCCTCTGACGACCACCACCATGTCTCGACTATGCCAAATCATCACCGTGGTTGGTGGTGACAGCACCAACAACCACAACAGCATCACCGACTTCACAAACGTGAGCCTCCTCTCCGTCACTGTGAGCCACCATCAAAACCTTCAATTGTGTGCTTGGACCCCTCATTAAGTCATCCGGGAACCCATCCTAGACCTCAGAAGACTACCACCATGTTCCATCTTCTTCTCCTCCTTCAATTCTAGAACTCCACCAACATAACCCACTGCCCATAGCCACACACGACAGCCTCACACACTACAACCCTCGCACACAGCAGTCCATGCTCAGTCTTTCCTCCTTGCATGCAGCAGCAGCCACCTCCACCACCAGTCTCTCGTGCGGTCAGCAACCTCCAGCAGTCACACTCAAGCAGCACCTTTACGCGCACAGCCGGCCACATCTGCGCACACCAGCTCACCTTGTGCACACTCCTTCACACGCATGCACGCCTGCGTGCCATGGCCTCCCCTTCTTCCTCTTCTTCTTCTTCTCCAATGGAAGAAGAGGAACCCAACAAACCACCATCGACCTCTAATTATAGCTGCCTCCACACACCACCGTTCGACGCATCATCATCTCCATCGGACTCGACTCACCTCCATGAGCATCTCCACGCCCTCAGACACGCCAACAGTAGCCACGCCCGCTAGTGAGCTATCGGTACCACTGCTGCTCCTCCTCGTCACCGACATCAACTCCAGCCGTCGTTCGGACTGCCATCGCCACCATCGGAAAGCTCTCGTCGTGCTTGACCTTCCTCAATCTCCTCATCCTCCGCCATCACTCCCTCTTCATGTACGCACAAGGGGAAGGAATTCGCTATTTTGGGTCACATTAATATTTACATCTAATGCCATTGCCAACTTCTTAAATTTGATTTTGGAATATTTTATTGAGGTGAAATTACATCAGCACTCATATACTTTCTCGTTATCATTCAGTGCGTGCTTTTCACTTGTGATTGCATCAAATTATGACTCAGATTTGCATCATTCCTCTCTCGTATGAATACTGTTGAAAATTACATGAGATGCCACTAATGATCACATCTTTTAATGAATATTTTTTTAAGGAAAAACTACACCCATAACCTTACATTCTCTTATTAGTATGTGCATCCTTTTTCTCACCTCTTTTCATAGCAGATTTGGGTACATATTCCATACTTGATTCGGCAAATATAAAGGGAAATATTCGTCAATTTGTTGCATCTATTCCTCCCTGGGGATATGACCTAATCCACCGTGGTTACTTTTATTGATTCAGATTTTTGTTTGGGTTTCTTTTCCACCATACGATTTCACTGTGACTTATTTTTCTGATACAACATCATCTGTAAAGAGAAAAACTCTCGATCAGATGGTGCCATTGCCGGGGAGGCAATAGATGCAATAGATTTACCTAATTTTTATTTCTAATTATTCTAAGTTGCACAGAGATCTGACTAGTTGTTATCTATTATGTGCGAGGAATCTAACATGGCGGTAGGCACAGCAGAGCGACGACATTGACCTTGAGGGACATCCACACGCGGATAAGACGTAGGAGACCAGGATCCCGCTCTCACAGGGGATTCCCTTTCATCGTAATTTTATTTCTGTCTTCTCACCCTTGTAGTAATTAGGGCTTTTTTTTGGGGGTTTGTCCCCACATTCTTTATAGGCTAGGGGCTATATTTTTTCTACATATGAGAATTATATTTCTACTTGCTTGCATCTGAAGAAAATGAATGAAAATATCGAGCTGCTTGTTTAGGAGTTGCATGCCCTTAGATGCACGCATTTAGGGGTGATTGAGTAGCATACCAGATCTCTTATCTGCATTGCGTACATATTTGAACGAAGATTGCTGGAGACAGGTATACCTTTTGCATCCAGCTCCTGTCCATGCATTTGCATTTGGGTTAAAATTCAAGACCACCAAAATTGATTGAGTTAAAATAATTCAGTGGTCGTCTAAATGAAATTGGGACCGATAATCATATTTGACCTTAAAACCAAATCTCACTTAATCTGATTGAAAGAGACTTGTCTGCATTTTCGAAATAAAAAATGATTTGCAATGTGATGCACACTTCTGACAATGAGCACGCATATTAGGCACAGCACTAAGACTCTATCCCTTAAGGCTATAGGCACCGATCTCTTTATCAGTGCAGACCCTCCTATCTTACTTTGTGATGTTGGTACTATCTTTTGATTGAGTGTTTTGATACTTCACGAAGGGGGACACCCTTTAAAGGAACAAAAGGGTAGTTAAGAGGCATCGCTTATGCATCGCCTCAAAGGAAGGGTTCGCCCTACTTGCATCCCTTTGTTCATCATTGGAGTAACTTCTCACTTGATCACTTCAGAGTATCATCTAACCAAGGTGTAAGTTCTAGGGCACACGAAGGTCGACTTAGGGTCGTAATTGATTGTGAAAATTCTTTGGCCACCAAGAAAGAATGTAAAGGACCTCTGTTCTTCTCTAAGGAGCCTGTTAGGGATCTCAAGTCACATCTCCCTCTTATACCACTAAAGTAGGAACAGATGGGTACAAACTTGAACCCATTTGACAACTTTAAGGAGTAGATTGGAGATTGGCTTAAATCTACTTTAAGAAAGAAAAGAAAGCCCCATTAGCTTGTGTTTAATTGGGGTGTGTTATTCAAGTCATGCTTTTAAATAGATTACAATAGCTACTTCACTTCTTACTTCCACCCCAGAATGCCAAATTCCAATCCCATGACCTGCAGTGATCCATCATCTAATGAACAATGGGATCCTTTCTGCTCCTACTATAGGAACATTGGTCTGAGTATTCCACAATCATGTGATCATGAGAAGAACCTAGGAGAGGGATATACCATCCCTAACCCATCCATTACTATGCCCAACCCACCCACCCATGATGATTCTTACACTCCTAGTTGGATAGAAACTCCTAGGGATTATAACCCTGAGCTTGACTATCCTCCCCAATCTGATAGTAGCCTCTCCTCTTTTATTATAGTAATGCAAAAAAAATAGAAAGAAATGATGGATTCTCTGCGAAAGATTTTGAGGAATAGTCAATGATTAGCGAAAGAGATTATCCAGTTTAGCGACCCTCCTACAATCAATTCTGATCCCTACCTCTATACCTCGGATTTCCAAGATAATTTCAATGAAAATAATGACAACGGAGATCCTGCTTTGAGGAGTAGCTATCATGTAGATGTCCATCATGAGATATGCTCAGCAGAAGGCAATCCTGGTCACTATCCACCTGATCTTAATTGGAAGGAGAAAATGGACCCATTAGATGAAGTCAACATGAATGATAGTATCTTTGTTACATTTGATGAAACAGGTCGCAGTGACATAGTCAGCATAACTCCCAATCCGAATGTGGGCATGGAATCTGTACCCCATCCTAGGGACAATAAACATTTACCTTACGAGGACCTTGCACCTCTGTTAGAACTCCCTAAGGATTGTGATTCAGAACTTAACAAAGTTCAGGAGTCTTGGATATCGGATGAAATCATATTGGAAGGAAGTGATAATAACCACACTCCTCTATCATGGGGACCAACACCTGTCGTTGACTATTCTAAGGATTCACAAGTCCCAAACACCAGTGGCCATGAGAAAATTGAGATTAAATTGGAAGAACTGGATCAATATTTGTCACAGGGACACAAAGAGTTGATTTTTGAGGAAGCTCTTAACCCTGGTGATGAGTCCATTTTAATGGACTATTGTTACGCCTAAGTTAACTCTATTCTTATCTTTTAGGTTTGTTAATAACTACATTAAGTTATAGAATGTTTGCATGCATCATTATTTAAGTTTACATCTATTCTATCACATTCTATAACATAGTATATAATTATTTTATGCTTTGCTGTTGTAGGAATAATGTTGGAAAAGAACATGGGGGGTAAATTTCCCCCAACAAACGGCTGCCTCAACACCTCCCCACAAATATCTAACCTACGACCATCCTCCATCAACAGAATAAAACAGTGCTGGCCATATTTAGTAAGAGATTATGAAAATCCCTTGACGGGTGAAAGAGAGGAGATATAGGGCAAGAGGTGGAGGGGCTTGGAGGAGATCCATCGAGAAGTATTGCGTGCACTGTGCAACCAGCAAGCATTGCGTGCCAATGCCCTCCACCGCCTCCCATGCATCCCTGCAGGCGCTGCACCCAAGACACCCACCATGCACAAGAGGCAGCCAAGTGCCCTTGCAAGCGCCCTTGTGCACAGCCACACCCACAACCCCTGCAAGTGTTACACCAATGCTCCCACCGTGCCCTTGCACTACCTTCACCGCACCAAGGTTCCACCGCACTGCCACAATGCGCGCCTCCATCTCACCTCCACGCAGCAGCCCCTGTGCGCGCACGCAGCAGCCCTTGTGTACGCAACAGTGGCCTTGTGTGGTGCCTCCATCTTCTCCCACGCAACAGCGCGTGCCAGTCTGTCTTCTTCCTCCACTGCTTCTCTGCAGCAGCGACAGGTGCACACCACACAACTAATAGCAGCGCGAGCCTCATCGCTTCACCTTCGCGTACAGCAGGCAACCAACGCACGCCTCCAGCCTGCCCAACTTCTCTACGCGCAGCGCACCCCTCATGCGACCAACAGTCAGCCGACCGAGATGCCTAGTTGTGCGTGCATGCGACAGCAGCATCCTGCGTCCTCTCCAACAGGCCTCCTCACCAGCATGCTTCATCTCCTCCGACTAACTGCCACTTGCCACCTCTGACCGTGCCTCCCCCACCGTTGTAGTCACCTCTCTCCCACGCAGCGCCGTCGGGCCTCGGTCAGCTAGCCACCAAGCCTTCACGCATGCAAAGAGGAGAGAGGAAATTTCCTCTATTTTTGGTGACACAAAAATTTACCATCTGTGCCATTGCCAAAAACCCTATTGCAATATTTAGTTGATTAATATATTTGAGTGAAATTGCATGCATGCCCTTATGTGTTATAGTATTTCTTTCATGCACTTAACTCTTCTATGGTGATGTTGATAAATGCATAAAATCTCATCCAGACACTCACATGACGTAAAAGAGAAAGCTCCATGTCTTGAAATATGACTATGTTACATGCCATTACCTGTTATTTTATGAAAGGAAAATTACATTCATACCCCTACATTTCTAAATTATTACGTATTCCTTCTTTTCGCCTTGTTTTGCATCAGATTTGAACTTGGATTGCGCACGTGATTGAATAAATACAAAGGAAAAATATTTTATGAACTTATTAATATGTTCCTCCCTATGGATACTATATCCTTTTCGTGGTTTAAATTCATATCTATTTTAATCTTTGATTGGGAGATTTCCACCACATTAATTACAACAACGCATCATTCTATTGCTATTTTAATTAAGTGAAACTCTATCAAATGACACCATTGCTGGAAAGGCAACAAATGCAATAGATTCATGTTATTATTTTTTAATATTCTGAGTTGCGCAATCATCTGATCATTTTTTTTATTGTGCGAGGAATCTGACGAGGCGACGAGGTGCAACAGAGCGGCGACATCAACCACGAGCTAAGCCACACAAGGAAAAGACGTAGCAAACCTGGATCCTGCTTTCACAAGGGATTCTCCGTTGTCACAAAATTTATTTCTGTCTTTTCACCCTTGTAGTAATTGGGGTTGAATTTTCGGGGCTCTGTCCCCACATTCTTTAGCTACTAGGGTTTACATATTTTTTTTGCATGCATGATTCCATTTTTTGCTTGCTTGCCTTTAAAACCAACAAAAGAAAACATCGAGCTACCTATTTAGAAGTTGCATGCCCTTAGGTGCATGCATTTAGGGGTGATTGTGCAGTACATTAGATCTTCTTACTGCATTGCAAGCATATTACCATGAACATTACTGGAGATAGGTACACCTTTCTAACTCTTGCATCTAGCTCCTATTCACGCATTTGCATTCAAATTAAAATTCATGACCACCAAGTTATTTGAATTTACTAATTCAGTGGTCGCATAACTAAAAGTGGGACTGATAATTAGATTCAACCCAAAAATCAATTCACATTTGATCTGATTCTAAGGGACTTGTCTGCATTTTAAAAAAAAAAATTAAAAAAGATTTGCGGTGTGTTACACACTTTTGACACTGAGCACGCACATTAGGCACCACACTAAGGCTCGATCCCATAATAAGGCCAAACCCTCTTATTATGTTGTGTGGTGGTGGTGGTACTATCTTTTGACCAAGTGATTTGATACTTCATGGAGGGGGACACCCCTTAAAGGAACAAAAGGGTAGTTAAGGGGCACCGCATATGCATTGCCTCAAAGAAAGGGTTCGCCCTACTTGCATCCCTTTGTTCGTCCTTGGAGTAACTTCTCACTTGATCACCTAGGAGTATCATCCAAGCAAAGTATAGGTCCTAGAGCATTTGAAGGTTGAATTAAGGCACGTAATTGCAATGAAAAACTTTTTTGGCCATTTATATCAACTAATTTGACCTCCGCAACAAAGAAGGTTAAGATTTCAAGTCAACACCCCTCGTATACCACTTATGTGGGAACGGAGGGATAAGCCTTGACCTTTTGACTTATCTTTGGAGTGGAGGTTTCACTTACTAAGAACCTAAATTGTGATTGATATTGTATGCTTGGTAGACGCTCTCTTGAGGGTAGTCTAGTGTTTGATCTTGAGCCCGAGAGAATTCTTAGGAGAGCTCACCTAGGAGAGAAGGAATGGTTGATCAACGAGCAAAACAACAAAGGACCCTAAGGGACTATTTTATTCCAACTAACCAACCTGCACAAGCACTAAGACGACTGGCAAGGGATAATCCATATGAGATCAAGAGCAGTACCATATCTTTATTGCCTTACTTTTATGGTACTACTAGGGAGGACTCCTATCAGCATTTGGACGAATTCACTGAGGTCTGTTCCACGATGAAGCTCCAGGGCTTTACTAATGAAGCCCTGATGAGGACTCTATTTCCTTTATCCCTAAAGGATAAGGCCAAGCACTGGTATCATACCCTCGATGCAAGGGTAAATGATTGGGCCACCCTTAAGGGAGAATTTTTGAAAAAGTATTTTCCTACAAGTAAGACCAACCATTACAGAAGAGAGATTATGGGTTTTACTCAATAGGAATGGGAGCAATTTCATGAGACTTGGGAGCTCTTTTAATGACCTTCTTAGGTTATGCCCCCACCATCAGGTGCCAAGATGGCAGTTGGTTGAAAGGTTCTATAATGGATTATCTGAAAGGCATAGGCAAACCATCGATGCAGCCTGTGTAGGAACCTTCATGACCGGAACTGAGGATGAAGCCTGGGCACTATTTGAAACACTAAGTGACAACTCCATACATCTGTCCTTTGCCTATTAAGAAAGAAAACCATCAATCTTGCAGAGGAAGATAGAGGCCCATAAAGCCGGGGCTTCTCAGGATTTGGCTTATCAGATTCAACTATTGAGTAAAAACTTTGATAGGCTTTTAGCAAACCTCAGCATGAACCCGCAAGCAGCCTCTATCTTTCAAGCTTTAAGAGAATGCTCCATTTGCCAAAGCACAACGCATGCCACTATGGAGTGCCATCAGGCAAATCAATTCCCTGAGCTGATTCAGGATGACTTGAACGTGGCCTAAGGTTTCTACCCTCCTCGCAATAACCCTTATTCCAATACCTATAATCTGGGGTGGTGGAACCATCCAAACTTCTCTTGGAAGCATGGTGATGCTTCTAACTCAGCTAATACAAGACCCTTACCTCCCCAACCCATATACCAACCATCTTATGAAAAATCTCCTCAGAATAAACCCTCTGAGATGGATAAACTGAAAGCTATGATGAAAGTAATGCAAGAGCATCAGAATATGGTCATCCAATCTCAGAATAAGATGATTACTGATATGCAATCCCAAATTGGTCATCTTACTGAGGCAGTTAGCCAACGTTATCCAAGGAAGCTACCTAGCTCTTCAGAGGAGAACCCTAAGGGCAAAGGGGTTGTATTCAGGGAGGACACCCAAGTGGTGGCCATGTTGAGGAGTGGAAAAAAGATTGACAAGTCTGATAACACTCCTACAGTTACATCTCAGAATTCCCCTTCTACACCTGACTTGACTTCCATCTCCACTGAGGAAGAGCCACACTGCTCTCCCTCGCACAAAATCAGCCACAATGAGGATGTCGTCCTTCCACCACCCCTTTCCCGCAATGACAACCCCTCTACCCAGAAGCCGAGGGTGCCCTATCCAAAGCACCTATCTTCCCCTGGGGAATCTTCTGTTGGCTCGTCTGGAGCCAAGGATAGGACGGAAGAGATTATGGATACTTTTAGGAAAGTCCAGATTAACTTGCCTCTGTTAGGAACTATTAAATAGATCCCATCCTATGCCAAGTTTCTAAAGGACCTATGCACCCAGAAGCGTCGATCTAGGAAACAGGTCCAAACTAAGGTCATCCTACCTGACCATGTTAGCTTGGTTCTACAGCACGGAACAACCCCAAAAATGAAAGACCCAGGGGCCCCATATATTTCAGTGGTTATAGGTAACCAACACATTGACGAGGCTTTGCTCGATCTGGGTGCGGGGGCAAACATTTTATCGAGCTCTGTCTAGGACCTTTTGGGAGGAGGCATGCTAAAGCCTAGTCCAGTAATCCTCTAGGTTGCAGACAGATCACTTAGGACACCACAGGGATTTTTGGAAGATTTCCTTATGAGAGTGGATGATTTCTTCTTCCTTGTTGACTTTCTGGTGCTTCATTCTGACCTATCAAATAAGCCCACAAAGCTGTCCATTATTCTGGGGCGCCCCATCTTGGCCGCAGCCAATGCCTCTATAAATTGTAGATCTGGGACACTTAAAATGGGCTTCAGGAACAAGAAGATCCGGTTGAATGTTATTGATACTTACAAGCAATCTGGATTTGAAGATTGTTCTCAGATTGAGGTCATTGATGAAATAATTGAAGAGACTACTCCAGCACTCTTATGTAGAGATCCCCTTCAGAAGGTCATATCTAAGGACCATCCCTAGATTATTAATGAAACTAAAAGGGAAATGCCCCAATCCTGAGTCTCTGTCCCCACCCTGGACTGTGAAGGTAGATCCACTACTTGAGGTGAGGACATCTCAACTAAAACCCTCAATCCAAAAGGCTCCTGAGTTGGAGTTGAAACCCCTCCCAAGCACATTGAAATATGCTTTCCTTAGCCCTAATAACATGCTCCCCATTATTATCTCTTTTGCATTATCTGAATTATAGGAGGGAGCTCTGCTTGAGTGTTTACAAAGGCACAAGGAAGCAATTGCCTGGTCAATTGTGGATATTAAGGGTGTTGATCTCTCTCTTTTCATGCATCATATATACACAGACGAGTCCAGAGAAGGCTCAATCCAAATATGTGGGAGGTTGTTAAAAAGGAAATTTTGAAATGGCTAGATGCAGGGATTATCTATCCCATTTCAGATAGTAAATGGGTCAGTTCTATTCATGTAGTTCCCAAAAAGGTAGAAATCACTGTGGAGGAGAATGACCAAGGAGAGCTGGTGACCACTAGACCCTCAACTAGTTGGAGGGTCTGCATTGATTACCGCCGTTTAAACACGGCTACCTAGAAAGACCATTTCCCCTTACCATTTATCGATCAAATTTTGGAATGATTGGCGGGAAACAAGTACTTTTGTTTTCTTGATGGGTACTCTGGGCATAATCAAATAGTCATTTTTCTTGACAATCAGGAGCGTACCACCTTCACGAGTTTGTATGGCACATTTGTGTTCCGTCGAATGCCATTTGGGTTATGTAATGCTCCTGCCACTTTCCAATGTCGTATGATGGCTATCTTTTCTGATTTTTCAATGAGTTCATTGAAATTTTCATGGAAGACTTCTCCATTTATGGCTCATCGTTTGACCTATGCCTTTCGCACCTTGATAAAGTCTTAACCCATTGCAAAGAGGCAAAGTTGGTGCTTAGCTAGGAGAAAAGCCACTTTATGGTCCAGCAGGGCATTGTGTTTGGGCATATAGTTTCTGGGAGAGGATTAGAGGTGAACACCGCAAAAATTGATTCCATCTCTAAGCTTCCATTGCCTGCCAATGTTCGTCAGGTTAGATCTTTCCTTGGCCATGCTGGATTTTATAGGTGCTTCATTAGAGATTTTAGTAAAATCTCTACGCCACTCTACGACCTGTTAGCAAAGGTTGTTTCCTTCGATTTTGATGATAGATGTGGCAAGTCTTTCCAAGCTTTGAAGAAAGCCCTTATTACCACGTCGATTCTCCAAGCACCAGATTGGATCCTCCCGTTTGAGCTTATGTGTGATGCTTCCGATTTTGCAGTGGGAGTGGTTTTAGATCAAAGGGTTGATCGCAAACCTCATGTGCTGCATTATGCTAGCAAGACCCTTACAGATCCTCAGCAAAACTACACGGTCACTGAAAAGGAACTACTTACTGTAGTATTTGCTTTGGAAAAGTTTCGATCTTATCTTTTGGGTTCCAAGGTTGTGGTGTTCAGTGAGCATTTTGCCCTAATGCATCCTCTTGCTAAAAAGGACACCAAACCTCACTTAATTCATTGGATTCTACTACTCCAAGAATTTAACTTGGAAATTAAAGACAAGAAAGGAGTTGATGATGTGGTAGCAGATCATCTGCCTAGGATCCCTATTGAGGCATCAAATCCTGCTGGCGGTATTCAAGAGACTTTCCCTGATGAGTCTCTGATGGCTATGGAAGCTAAAACTCCTTGGTTCGCTGACAAAGTGAACTATCTGGTCACATGCATTACCGCCAATACTTAGGACAAGCAGAAGTGAGACAAGTTTCCTACTAACGCTAAATTTTACCACTGGGAGGAACCCGAGCTTTTTAGAGTAGGCCCTGACCAGCTTTCTCTTCGTTGCATCCCTGATGAAGAACAAAGAAGTGTTCTGAGTTTCTGCCATGACCTCCTTTGTTGGGGACATTTTAGTGGGAAGAAGACTGCCAATAAGGTTCTTTAGTCTGGCTTTTGGTGGCCCACATTTTTTTGAGATGCACATACATATGTGGGCGCATGTCTAAGTTGCCAGCAGATGGGATATCCTCGGTCTTTGAGCTAAGATCATTGTGGGTATAAGTTGCCAGCGAACACACGAGAGATTTGGGTCTCTTAACTGATTCCATCTCCGGCGAGTATTCCCGCACTTGGAAGCTTGGCTTCCAAGCATAGGAGTCCCTGCCTGTGCCTATAAATTAACCCCCAACTCCGGCCGCACCTCCTCAGCTCGACTTGATCGGAATTCCAGCTCGATTTCCTCTTCTTCTCCTCTGGCTAAGGGGTCTAGCAAGCTCTGGAGAGCCCCCTCCTCTTCCTCATCACTCTGCCACAAAACCAGTGGTAGAGCTATCCTCCTCATCCTCCTCTACGTCGCGCAACACCCGCACGAGCAGCCCTACCCACGACGTCGCCACCGTCTTCCTCCACTGGACGCTTTCTTCTCTGGCGACAGCAGGTAATGCCAGCCGCCCTCTCGCCCCCCTCGTCCACTTAGTTAGGTTAAAACTGTTCATCTCTATCCCATCTTTCATTTCCCTCATCCTATTTCACCAAATGCTCCTTGACCGCCGCTGTCCACCACCATCTTCCTCATCTCCGGCAACATTCTGGCGAGACGCTCCCGTCACTCCGTAGCCCCACACGTCTCGCCAACCACCGCATAAACTCCGCCATACTCCACTGAATATCCTCCACTCATCCATAGACCCTCTACACCACCACAACTGCCCCGCGACCTAACCCATCCGTCTGCCCACAGGGCGACCTAGGCACGGATGCCTGGGCTGCCCCGCGACCTGCCACCTATCGCCTCACCTTCGCCGTGACATGGCGAAGGTGCTCCTATGGTCTGATTGAGTCACAAGGCCCTTTTTGTGTCAGGAAGGGTTCAAGCTCTAGCTGCTATTAGCGGTGACTCGAGGAGGTTGCACACTCATTCTAGGCTGCAGTGCTCCAGGATTCCAGGTCTAGCAAACTCAGGGAGATTTTGCACATCCAGTTGTTCCAACAAGTGGTGCTACGAGGCCTGCAGTGCTACAATTGGAGAATGGACTGCTGCGGGCTCACGAGAAAAAGCGGTGGAACAGTAGTCCCACCTCGGTAAGCAGTAACCTCCTTGAGTACTTTATGTTGATTTTGTGCTATCAGATGGTTGCCTCCGAGAACACATGGGGTGAGGTCCCTCACCTAAACACAGTGCCCCGTCCGTGAGCTCATCATGTGGATCTGGTGACTTGACTCGATACCCTCCTGAGCACTCTTCGTGCACCACACCCACGCCGGTGCGCCTGGACCCAGGCACGCGACCCGACCCGATTACCCAGCTCTGGGAGAGCGTGCTGAAGAGTGATACACAGAGAGAGAGAAATGCAGGTGTGGGTAGAGGGGTAGGTTTTGCTCTCTTCGATTTGTGTAGGGAAGGAGGAAGAGAAGGAAGCAGGGACTTAGCCACTGCAAGCGAAGGAGAAGCAGAAGAAGGAAGGAAGCTTCGCAGAGAAAAAAAAAGAAAAGGAAAGGCAAGGCAGAGGGAAGGGGCGAAGCCAAAGAGAAGAGGAACTGAAGAAGGAAGAAGAAATAAAGAAAGGGAAAGACAAGCAGAAGAAGAAGAGAAAGCAGAGCCAAGGAAGGAAGAAGAAGACCTGCAGAGAAAAGGAGAAAGAAACTGCAGAAGAGGGGCAAGGCAAAAGACGGAGGAAAATAAGAAGCAAGGCAAGAGAACTGTAGAGAAGAAACAAGGAAGAAGAAGCACAAAGAAGAAAGGAAGAAAATCAGAAGTTAGAAGAAGAAGAATAAGAACAAGATAGGAGAAAACATCTTTTTAAGACGTATGATCACATGATTAGATGTCCAAATTCCTTATTTTTGCCACAATTTACTTTTAAACTCATGCATATATATATTTTGAATTAAGTTTTGAGTACATTAGTGTTCAATTACATTTTTGAGATTAGTAATAAATTCCAATTCCTCCCTGTGTTCGACCTCGGATACTTAGGTTTTCGAGTAAGAAATTTTTATTTGTTGACAACACTTGATCACCTATACAATGACGTAACTAACTGTTAAAACACAATCAAGCTGCGTTAACCGATACCTTGGAAGGGAAGGGGTGTAGGTCATTATATAGTGGATGAGAGGAGGCTAAAATAGGCTTAAGACCAATAGCGACCTCTAGGTCATCGCTGTAGGTCTAGCTCAAGTGTTGTTGTAGCCAGCTCATGCCTGCTCATGTGTGCACTACGCTGGCCATCCATCTCGTGCGTTGATCGTGCTCGAGCCTCATTGACCGCCCATCTCGCATCGCTAGCTGCCATCGCGAGCATCCATTGATCATTTGCTGGCATCCACTGGGGCGTGCCGATCCACGCAAAGTGAATCCCATCCTTGGATGGCGGATAAGGGCTTTGAACGCACGGGTGAGAGCACTCTGGATGGCACCTCCAGTGCACATATGATTGCACGCCCGCCTGTGCGTCAGATCTCGCATGCATGGGTCTCATGCATTGGTGACGCCATGTAGCTACTTCCCTCGTCGCTCGATTATCCATCGATGGCTAAATTTCTTACCTGCGTACGCTCAGCAGATAAAATCTACTCGTGGGGCTTTGATTGTGCGGCCATGTGTTGTGAGCTGAAGCACCGATTGCTATGTTGAGGTCGATTTTGTGCCTCGCTTAGGAATTAAGGCTCCACGTGCTATGACCGTTGGATCATGATCCAATGGTTGTGCGAAGCCTTCTCTCTTCTTGTCTTGAAGTAGGCGATGTGGCACTCTGATGACCATTGGATTCAAATCCAACGGTCGAGACTTCACAAGTGCTACTTGGGAGGAGGGGCTACAGCTTGGTTGGAGAGCTGTAATGGTGCCACGTGCCATCATCATGGCCGCCCGCCTTCTTCTTCTTGTAGAGGGTACTACAGAGCTCTGATCGGTGTGATTCTCTCATTGACGGATTGCAATCGTCACTCCGGATCCATCAGTATGGTCAAATTTCTCATCTGAAGCCCGTAAAGATGTCACACTGCCTCCTGGCCATATAAAGTGTAGGAATTAATGTACACGATGTACAACTATTCTAAATGCAATGCAATGAATGTTATGAAACATTTATACTGTGATACGTAATGATAGGCCTAGGAACTATCATAAATAAGCATTTTATCATGAATTCAAGCATGTTTATTAGGGGTCTTTGCAGGACTCTCCCTTCCTGGTTGCCCAAGTAACTCTCAGGTCGACGACTTTGTTATCCAGGTGTATCATCTACCTGAACCTCTATAGTCATCCAAAAATCTTTGGGTGCCTCGATTGGGTCTGTTGATATTCTATCCCTCATCATCTCCATCGATGCATGTTTGGGAGGACGTCCTTAAGACCACCCTTGAGGCCTACATTAGTTATTCACACTCGTCGAGGCCAAGCCTTGACCTCCATGTTTATGCAACATCCAAATCATATTGACATTTCCTCTGATTCTGAGCCCGAACCTCCAATCATAGCCATGGATTAGCCAGAATGTCATAACTTTGAACCACAACAATTCTTTGATTTTAGAGATCAGATCAATAACTTCATCAAACCATCACTACATCCTCAAATGCGAGATCACTACAATCTCATGGTAGTGGAGATCGAACCATGAATAAATATCCCTGTGGGAGGATCGGACTGTTAATGAGCTAAATCGATGTTATAAAAGTTGCACTGTAGTATAGGACAAAATCGCTCATAACAGATAAAATTTATACTCGAATGAAAGTCCAAGGTCCTTTGCCAGGAGCAAGTAGGAATTCACATGCTAATCTCAACAATTAATGTAAATGAGCATAATTAATTAAGAAAAGTATAGGTTTTCAATGAATAATAACCTGTCACATTAAATATTCAATGGAATCCAATGTATCCAGAGAATATGAGGTTAAAAAGAGAAAAGAATAAAAGATAATGGTGATTTGAATCACCACTTATATCTTTTAAAGTTTAAGCATGCATTCAACCATTAATTTAAATTAACCAATAGTAGGCAAGTAATCAGACATCTTAAGCCTTCTCTTTTCTTCATTACCTATCCACTTCTTCCTTGGCTTCTTCTATTCCCTTCAACTCTTCTTCTTCTTTCTTCCTACTCTCTAGGCCTTCTTCCTTCCTTCCTCAGGCGTAGGGGATTTCTTCTTCAAATGGCTAAGTGTCAACCATTTATCTTCAGACCAAAACCCCCCTAACCCTTGATCTCTCTCTCTTTCTCTCTCTACATTCCGCTCCCCCGGGGCCTTCCACAGTAATGGGTAGTCAGGACTAGAGCTCACCTAAGACAAGGGCTGCCGGCGTGGGGGTAGCAGCCGAGGTGTGCGTGGGTTAGGCAGGTCAGGTCAGAGCCAGGGTTGCGTGATGCATGTCACGGGAAAGTTAAGTGAAGGGTGTGGGGGACCTCACTCCCCAAGTGACTTGAGGCGGTAAGCTGCTTTCACTTTTGCAATTTATACCACTTCAGCTGCTTTGTCATATCTGATGTGGGACTAAATCCCATGACCTTCACGTGATGGCTGAAGGTGATGCTCCGTAAATTGAAGGAGCTGCTGATGGTAGAACTTCCAATAGAAGCTGTGAATCGCGTCCTGGGATCTTTTCGCATGACCTGGGTGTAGGATCTGGGATGTGCAGTAGCTGAAGAATGATGCAAGCTTCACTGGAGCTTGCCGCTAATGGCGTGGAAGACCAAGTATCTGGCACGTAAGAAAAAGGGCCTTGCGGCCATGCCAGATGGCTCAGCTGTATCACCAAGGGACGATGAATGTGGTGGTGGGTGTAGCATGGAGTGAGAGTGTATGCAGGTGGCTTTCGGAGATGGAACTGGACAGAGGATGTTGGGTTGGTCGGCGAGGTGTTTGGGTGGACGGGACAACGAATAGAGAGAGGGCTTTGGTTGGTGGAGTTGTACCGAAGGTTATGAGGTGGTTGGCGAGGCGGATAGAGGGGTGTAGTGACAGATACACCTCGCCAGAGGAGCGGTCAGAGATGGGCAAGATGTTGGCGATTTGTAGCATTAGGGGTTGAAATAAGGTTTTTGAGGGAGTAAACTAACTTGAGATACTAACCTAACTAAACTAATCCTAATTTAATGGACGAAGGGGATGGAGCGACACCAGTTATGGTATGGCTGGTGTCGGGGATGAAAATGCTCTGGTGAGGGTAGGATTGCGAGGATAAAGGAGATAGAGGCAACGGCTGGTACTGCTCAACGCAAAAGAGAGGAAGGAAGATAAATCTGCCACCAGTATTGTGTGCGGATGAAGGAAGCAGTCAGAGGAGCTCGCTGGACGTCGAGGAGCTTCGACTAGATGAGGGGAGACAAAATTAGAGGTGAATCCGATCAAATTCGAGCATAGGGAACTCGACGAGGTGTGGGGAGTCCTTTTATAGGTCTCTAATGGTCATTTTGATATTGAGAAGGTCCTTTTATGGGTCTCTAGAGGTCATTTTCACCTTGGGAAGCAAGCTTCCCAAGCTAGGAAAGTCACCGGAGTTGGAAACCTATGGAATACCCAAATATCTCATGCATTCACATGAGAGATTGGGAAGGTTGTAGGGTTCACGGATAGGTGCATTGGTAAGAGGAGTCCTCAAGGAATCTCCCTTCCAATTTTGGAAGGGATTGAGCGAGAAATCAGGGAAATCTTCCCATTTGAAAGTCGCCGGAGCTTTAGGATTAGGAGTTGAGGACAACAGGGACCTATTTGAAGAATAAGATGAAAATGTTGGTGACCCAAATGTAATTTATTCGAAAGTTAGGGGCATACATGTCAGAGAAAAGAGTTAGACAGGACCAAATTGCAAACTAGGTCAAGATTATCTCATATTGGGCTGAAATTTTGGTACAAACCTAATTTGGACCTAAGGAATCTAATGGTAAAGTTGGATTTTGGTTTTGACCTAGTTTGATTGAGTAATTTATGCAAAAATCCAAATTAGGGCAAATGTCTGTCTGTGGCTCTTTTTTGGGTCAAGATGGGTTCCAATGGACAAATCAAGGATGCCAAACCCTAGAGAATATTCTTCTATGAAGCTTAGAGGGTTTATGTGAATTTTATCATAACCAGAACCTCAGTTAATTAAGCAGGCCTATTTTTAGGGCTTCGGAAGTTATTTAATTCCTGAAATGTGTGAAAACCCATTTCTATCTATACTTACCCACTTCTTAAACTCTTAAGATCATTTGACCTTTAATTAACTCAGGAGAAACCCACAGTTATTCTACATTAATGATGAAATTGCAATTTTAACCTTGGTTTCTTGTATTTCTCTCAGAAAGGATTTGCAATGAAGTATAGTCCTCTGCCGGCTATGTAGGAGCATTTAATCCTTGATTATAACTAATGAAAACTAGATATGGCTGATGATGACGTTATCATCATACCCCCATGCCTAAGTTTTGCTAGTCCCTTAGAAAAATCTAACAAAAGGAACTCAAGTTGTAAACCATGTGTTCAGATCTCTAATGTCTACTTTTTTCTGTAGATTAGGTTAGAATGCCAATAGTAGGCCTGTAGGTACTCAAGTACCTGCCAAGATCCAGACCTGACCAGCTTTAGCCTCAGTTCGCCGTGAAGGTTTCTGAGGCCCACAGGAACTAACTTAAGGTTCGTTGAACTCCACGGTTAAAGTACCCATGCTTAAAACATGGTAGGCCCAAGTTCAGTTTGCAATGTGCTTTTGTAAGAGAGAGATAGAAGATTCTTTGTATTTTTGGAGAGTTTTCTCTCGCTTTTTCTTCTTTATTTCTAGCTTATGATTGGCTTTACAACATGGTCTATATCGGATTCCTAGCTCCCACCATCAATCCTCGCAGGGTCCCTACCTTTCGATGCTTTGAGATAGCACCGCCCAAGGCAACCTCTAGAACCCTGGCATTCAACATTTTGAGAATGTGCCTCCCATGGCATTCTGTAGTTAAATTTAGGCCTTGGCAATCGACATTTCAGGATAATCCCGCCCATGGCACCTGAATCAGCACAAGGTGCTTGCATGCCCTCGATAGGATATTTAGATATCCTAGGAGACAAGCACTGAAAAGACGGTATGTTATTGTGCATCTTCGAGGGGCATTTCCCACATCTCCATGCCGGGAACTCGTCCAAATCAACTTATGTTGATTAGCCGCTCTTAATCTAAGTAGCTTTTTCAGAATAGAATTAAATCATTTTCATGATTTTGATAATTAAGTGCACTGAACCAGATTGTGTGTGGATTAGGGTGCTTAGGTTACCGAGTCTCGCAAACCAGAGGTCAGTTAACGAGGTTGAATAATCCCTAAGACTTAGACCTAATACTTAAGCTTCGAATTTTCCTCAACCTCTTGAGGATTATCTAGATCTTAACAAATACTTGAGTCTTTAAGCATAAAATAAGCCCAAGAGGCCTAAGATCAGCACTCATACTAATCTCTATATCTCTTAGCACTTTTGTCTTTTATTTCTTTCTTTTGATTTGGTCTAGAACATAGTAGATTCCTTAATCTTTTACTAATGACTAACTCTTTTTATTTTAAATTGTTGCTCCTTTTTAACTTTAAATCACTTCCCCTTTTCCTCCTCAAGAATGATATGCATTCAATTTTTTAGAAAATTTCCTCCCTTCTGCCATTCTTTTTTTTTCTATTTTAATTTTTAATTTTTTGGTTTTTTGGAATATGTATTTTTTTGTGAGAATCCTTTAGAACTTTGAATTTTTGTGTGTTTGCACTTTAACACCCGCCATGCCTATGTTTTGGAATGTCCTCATTGTAAATGGTGGGTATGAAATAGTTTTGGGTTCATGAATTAGAATGGGATTATTGGGTAGGCGAACAAGTCAGGAATGACTATTGCAGACGATTTCAAGCTCTGATATGAGTACCAGAGGTGGGATCGACTGTTCTAAAAATTGAACTTAGAGTGTAATAAATGTGAAGTACAAAAAGGATAATCAGAAGGATCTCAATTTTTTGGATTGACAGGTTGCCTCTTGTTAAGTGCTAAATTTAATGCCTTTAGTCGAGAGGAAAATAGTATGGGGAAAGAGTGGTCAAATCAGACGAGTTTTGCAGAACAAGCACCTTGATCAATAGCCAAGTTGGTCCAACTAGGTGTTTGTTCAGGTCAGCAGGCTGATAATGCAGCCCAAACCCAATCAATCTGGTGGGTTGATAGACGTGGATCAAAAGATGTGGTACCCACCAGATACAGTGAAGTCTGAGAAGATTTGGAAGTATGAATCCAAGGTTTGGCTGAGTCGAATCAGCCTGATCAAAGTAGGGATCCTTAAATGAAAAAGAATCAGCGGAGGATGTAGGAATCCTACGTACAGAGAAGGATGGGTTGTGATTTGTAGTATGATCGATGTCTGAAATTCGATTGGAATATGGAGGAGAATCATGTGCAACCGACTCATTGAGGGGAGAATCAGAGTAGAAATTGAGTCCAGTTGCAGTTCATGGATACTGAGGTCGTAGATTGGCTCGTAACCATCAGGAAACAACAGTTCTCCAATATCAGAGTAAGATTCAAAATCGTCAAAAAACCTATGAGAATCATGTTCTGAATCTGATTCGGGATTAGAGGTTCCACCATAGAATAAATCAAGATGTGGAGGAGCAGCAACCTGACTTGGGTCTATCCTATTCTCAGAATCCGAACTCAAAAAGGTGTCCCTAGTAGGCATGGGCTCGGGTTCTTCGCTTGTAGGGAAGACCCAATCAAAACATAACTCTTCCAACTCCTCGATTTATGTATTGTAGATTGGCGTGACTTCCAAAAGATCAATATGTATCTCTTAAGAGGTTGGAGAGGTGCACTCATCAAATATAGGCCCAGAATTGTAATCCAAATTCAAAATCTGATTTCCATCACACAGGGCCTTGTAATCATCCCAATAAGGCTCAGATCTAGATTCTCAGTTTATTATGGGTTGGATCACTAGAATTGAGGTTGGGCTCCATAGGGATGTCAGAATTGCTCTCGAGAGTCACCTTATTAGAATAAGGGATAGAATTTACACTCTCGAGAGGTTCTGATTCAATCTTACTATCACAAGTGTTTGGGAAATCTAAGTTTGGCGAACCAGGTTCTTGATTTTCTAGGGCTGGCTAAAAATCATGATCACCTACAATCGGATCCTCCCAACCCATCTCAAGATCAGGTGTATCAATTTGTTCATAATTTGAATTAGATTCCATTTCGGTTGGAGGTCCATAACAACCTTGATCATCACACCCGGGATGTAGGAGATTTTGCTCCTCAATGTTGATCCAAGATGTCTCATCGTCTTTTGAAGGAATGTATGGGTATCTTTGAATAATTTATTTTGTAGGGTATTTAGCATGTCCCCACGTTTTCTATGAGACTTTGATATGTTTCCCAAAATTGTGGATTCGAACAACATTGTAGACACTCAATACTGTGCAATCTCCATAATTCACTGAATTTTGATAAAAGATCCTCCTGGGTTGAACCATGTAAGATTTGTGCATAAAGTACTTCAACACAGTCGACAATGTGGGTTGTTGTTTCTACAAATTTATCCCGAATGTCCTTATCTAATGCTCTATAATATTCTTCATGGTATCCATAAGTAGCCACAATCATCTTATCTTTGATAGTCATTTGGGATTGAAGTTCTCTAATCACCTTTCCTAATGACGTGCGCGTGACGCGTGTTTTTAAAAGAGTCGTTATAACTTGCATTTGCAACGTCGATTCTGAAATAAAGAAATGGACGTGAGTCCGAGTGTCGATCTCAGGGAGGCGTGAAAATCGGATTTCTCTTGTCACTTAATGTCACGAAAATAACGGGTTTTTGCTCATGAAAAGTTGTGGGTGAAAAGTGACTGAGAGAGAGAGAGAACAGAGAGAGATTAGGGTTAGAATTGTTTCATTCGCAACATGCAACTTGAACATAAAATAGAGCAAGCAATTGAATAGAAAATAACTTCATTTAACATGAAACTTTAGTTCATAATTACAACACTCGATAAACGCTTGAACATAAGTAAATTAAAGCTTAAAAGAAGGAAAGAGAGAGAAAGAGGGGACGGTGAGGCTGCCACGGTGGTGGAGGGGGGCTCCGTCGGCGGCTCGTCATCTCCGATGATTACAAAAGGGCTTAAAGGTATCTAGGAGGGAGATAGAACACTTGCAAGTGGAGTGAATGCCTTTAATGGGTGGTTGGAAGGGGTTTAAATAGGGAGAAGGTCTTTCCAAATGAAGTGGTTTTAGCGACATCCGGGTTGTTGCTAAAACCCTTCCTAAATTTTCGGTGAAGGCCCCTACCCACTGGTCGCTCGCTCGCGGCTATGCTTCTTTGCGCCTGATCTGCGTTCACACGTCGTAAGCCGTCCGATCGAAGATCGGATGGCTGAGATCCCGTGCGGGGTGCACACCTGGATCGTGCCCATGCCCCCCCGCATCATCGCGGGCATCGGCTTTGGATGCGCAAAATTGCATCGTGTCGCTCCATCCACGCCGTCTGCAACTGATTGTGCGGTCCAATTTCTCGCAGCGCATCTTCGCCTCGGAATTTCCGCACAGTACGCTTCGAACCCACGTCGCGTAAGCGTGGGTGAGCACTTAAACCGCTGCACTGCGCTCGCTGCTTTATCGCGGCGAGGGCGGGTGCGTGAGCGGCTCTAAGCCATTCGATTGAAGATCGACGGCTGAGATTCATCCTTCGGGTGAAGGTGCTACAGGGCGACGGTCTAGATGCAGCAAGCGGGCGCCACGTGGCGTGCCGTAGGCCGTTGATTATCAGATCAATGGTCAAAACTTCTTGGCCCCATTATAGGAGCTCCGGATGTCGGATTTGGTCGATTTCAAGTCCGTTGGACTTCGTTCGTCTCTCTGAATCCATCCATGCAGTCCGATTGCTCATCTGAGTCCTGCTTTGACAAGTACTTATACAAATGTCCTTTAATACTATTTTATAAGCAATCTTGACGTATGAAGCATGCAATGCTCCCATTCTATTTATGATGTGTTATCTGTGCATTTTTTTCTTAAGATGGACCCTATTTAACATAATTATCACCCCAAGATGCAGTGTTATCATACCCCCATGCTTACTTCTTGCTAGTCCCTAGCAAGGTTTATTCTATCCTTTATTTCCAGTCGGAATTTAAGAAGCAACTACTTGGACATTTCGTCACTTGTCAATAGGAGTAAATATACTAAGATCATAATCTACAAAGACTAAGCAGCGCCCGGGTGTCAGCCAAAATACGAATCACCTGAATCCTTACTTTAATGTATGTAAATATATATATATATTTTTTTCCTTATTTTTAGATCTTTTGGTATTAAGAGTGGGTTGGTAACTTTTTACGGGTACCCAACCCACCCAAAACTCGGACAAAACTCTAAGTACTAAGAATCTTGGTGTGAAGATTGTGATAGACTCACTCAACGGTAATTTAGACAGACTTCGAGTTTCTATGTGTCTAGGTGACCGGAAGAGGAAGTATTTTGCCTGAAGGTGTATTTGTTCGATCAGTAGCTTTCTCCCTATGTTTGTTTTAATTGGGGTCAACACAAGGATTTTTCCAGTGTATATCTCCCCAACTTGTTCTACTTCCCACTTGTTCCTTAAGTGTTTGGTTCCTTTTGTGCATTTACTGAGTTGGGCTCTGGACAACCGACCAATGGGATGTTACCCACGATCACTTGCCAGCCATACTCGTGCGGTGAAGTGTGGTTTATTTTATTCTCTTTTTTCTCCCTTTTTTATTGTTGATAGGTGGCTTCCCTGATCTCAAATTTACCTAGAGGCAATGAAGAAGAGATGATCCCGTGGCTGGGCTCTGGACAACCTGCCAATGAGCTGTTACCCTCGACAACTTGGCAGCCATACCACCCTAGAGAGTTCATTAGCTACCTGATTTCTGTCTGAATCTCCGAGGAGTGAGTCTGTGAAGAAATGTGTGCAGATGATTAGACTAAAAGTCCTGTGTTAGAGGGTAAGTTGATAAGTTGTATACTTGTCACCTTATTTAGTTAGTGGATTAGAGTAGCTTAAGGTTGCAAGGATTTGAAGCTAAATCCATATTTTAACGGACACAAGGGCTGATTAAGCCTGAAGGCCTGAAAAGTCTAAGTGTTCAAGTTCTTTCCGTATTATTTCCCACTATTGACAATTTTCTAACACCTAAGTTTCTTCCTAAATTCAAATTTTTTTTTTAAATTTAATTTAATTTTATTCTATTCAGACTATTTAAATGAGCACAGGATCATGCAATTACCACCCGCCCCCATGCTTAAGTTGGACAATGTCCTCATTGGCAAATACATGATGCAACAGGGGTTCAAAAAGATATTACCTGAGTGACGTAGAATACTGGATCAGTCTGAATCCACTGGGTTGCCTCCCAGGAAGCGCTGAGTTTAACGCCTCCAGCTGGATGGTGCTTCGTGTCATCCCTCAATGAGGGTGACACTCTCCTTTTGGGGAACCTAGGCAAGTAAGTGTTTCAATCTTTGGCCATTAATTGTAAAAGTATGCCTAGAGTTCAGGTCAGCGATTTCAACCACCCCATTGGAGTGGGGCGTGACCACCTTAAATGGTCCTGTCCACTTGGACTTGAGCTTCCCTAGAAAGAGTTTTAGGCGGGCATCGAAAAGCCAGACTTGCTGGTTAGGCTCAAAGGTCTTTCTTTGAATGAGTCGGTCGTGGACGGCTTTCAGTTTCTCCTTATATAGTCGACTGTTCTCAAAGGAGTCCCGACGAATTTCTTTGAGCTCAGAGAGTTTGAGCGTCTCTACGCACCGGCTAACTAGAAATCCATGTTACACTGCTTGACAGGCTAGTAAGCTCGGTGTTCCAATTCGACAGGAAGGTGGCAGTCTTTGCCAAAGACCAGGCGATAAGGCGACATACCTATCAGGGTCTTGAAAGCGGTCTTGTCGACCCACAGGGCATCATCGAATCGTGTGGACTAGTCTTTCCTGTCAAGTCTTACAGCCTTCTGCAAAATGTTCTTGATTTGCCTATTTGAGACCTCGGTCTGCCCATTTGTTTACGGGTGATACGGGGTAGCGATGCGGTGGTTAACCCCATATTTTCTAAGTAGGACACGGAATTTGGAGTGAATAAAATGACTTCCACCATCACTAATCAAGGCATTTGGTATTCCAAATCGGAAAAAGATGTTCTACTTAACAAAGTCCATGACAGTCTTATGATCGCATCGGCGGGTGGAGACGGCTTCAATCCATTTAGAAACAGTCTATCGAGACTAGGATGGGGACCATAAAATCAATACCCCAAACGTCAAAGATCTCGACAATCAAAATGGGCTGGAGGGGCATCATATCTTTTCTGGTCATGTTCCCCAGTGTTTGGTAGCACAAGCAAGTCTTGGCAAAGTTGTGTGCATCCTTAATAAGGAAGGCCAGTAAAATCCGGACTGCAGAACCTTCGAAGCCATTTTCTTTCCAGAGAAGTGGCCACCACAAGCTTGGTCATGACAAAAAGATAGCACACTTTGAACTTCGTTCTCGGGGATACACCTCCTGATGATCTGGTCGGCACAGAGGCGAAACAGCATGGGATCATCCAAGAAATAGTGCTTGGCCTCGATGAAGAACCTGTCTCGTTGCTATCTGGACTAGCTGTGCGGGGTATGTCCTACAACCATGTAGTTAACATAATCAGCATACCAAGGCAGTTTCTTGTCTTGCACAGCCAGAATGTGTTCATCGGAGAAGGTGTCGGATAAAGGCAGGGAGGGTCCAATATGGTCTGGGTGAAGTATGGATAAGTTGTCAGCCACCACATTCTTTGATCCGGCTTTGTCGCAGATTTCCCAGTCAAATTCCTGTAAGAGCAAGATCCATCTGATGAGCTTGGGTTTCACGTCCTTTTTAGCCAACAGGTGCCAGATGGATGAATGGTCAGTATAGGTGGTCATGTGGGATCCCAGCAGGTAAGGTCGAAACTTCTCAAGTCTGAAAACTACAGTGAGCAATTCTTTTTCTGTGACCGTATAATTTCGTTGGGCCTCGTCTAATGTCTTGCTTGTGTAGTAGATCACCACGGGTTTCTTGTCTTGCCTTTGTCCTAAGACAACGCTTATGGCAAAATCTGATGCATCACACATAATCTCAAAGTCCTGGGACCTATTTGGGGGCTGAAGTATAGGTGCAGTGGAAACTAAGTCCCGGAGGGTGTGGTAACCTGGATGAAATCAAAGGTCATGTGAAATATGGCGTCGTTGGCCAAAAGGTCGGTTAAGGGCTTGGAAAGCTTGGCGAAGTCTTTGATGAACCTTTGGTAGAAGCCAACATGTCCTAGGAATGAACCGATCTGTCGGACTGAGCTAGGAGGAGGAAGTTTGGAAATCAAATTAACCTTAGCTCAATCCACCTCAATGCCCCTATGCGATACGATGTGATCAAGGACGATTCCTTCTTGAACCATAAAATGGCTCTTTTCCCAACTTAACACCAAATTAACCTCGATAAATCATTTTAGGATTTTCTCCAAGTTGCTCAAACAATGGTCGAGAAATCATCCATAAAGACCTCCAGGTATTCACCCACTATTTCTGAGAAAATGGCTGGCATGCAATGCTGAAAGGTAGCAGGTGCGTTGCATAACCTGAACGGCATTTGACGGAATGCAAACGTGCTGTACGGGCAAGTGAATGTGGTCTTCTCTTGATCTTTAGGAGAAATTGCGACTTGGTTATATGCTGGGTATCCATCCAGGAAGCAAAAATACTTTTGTCCTGCCAATCATTCAAGGATTTGGTCAATGAATGGCAAGGGGAAATGATCATTCTTGGTTGCTTCATTGAGCTTCCTATAATCAATACACACCCGCCATGCGGTGGCAGTGCGGGTAGGGATGGATTCACCATGCTCATTGGTAACAATGGTGAGCCTGACTTTTTTTGGAACCACTTGAGTGGGGCTCACCCAGAGGCTATCAGAGATGGGGTAGATGATGTCGGCGTCAAGCCACTTGATAATTTCTTTCTTAAAAACCTCCCACATATTTTGGTTTAACCGTCTTTGCATCTGGCAGGAGGGTCGCGCCCCATCTTCCAGGTAAATCTTATGAGTGCAATAGGTGGGGCTAATTCCTCTCAAGTCTGAAATGGTCCATCCAATGGCGGCCTGATGTTCCAAAAGGGTTGCGGTCAACCTAAGTTCCTGATCTTGGGTTAGTTGAGAGTTAATAATCACAAGGAAGGTCTAGTCAGGTCCCAGGAAGACATACTTGAGATTCTCAAGTAGTGGCTTTAGTTCGGGTGCGGGTGGAAAAATAGTTGAAGGGAAAGGGAAAGGCGGGAGTTGATCAACATCAATCTCTTCAAATGGTGTTGTTTGATGGTAATCAGTCTTACAGAGGTCCAAGGGTAGAGAAAGTGATGGGTCAGCACAGTCTTTACAGGATTGGTGGTCTGAGACAGAACTAAGGATGAGGCATCCCTCAACCAAAGGTTCCACGGGATCATGTTCCTCAACACAATCGCAATCAAAAGACTTGGTTGCCCGGAAGATATCCAACTGCATTTTCTTGTCTTCGAAGGCAATTTCCATACATCCCATGTCACAATCAATGTTTGCCTTAGCTGTAGCTAAGAAAGGTTTGCCTAAGATTATGGGTGCATTTTGTAGTTTTTCAGGGACTTCCAGGTCGAGCAACAAGAAGTCAATCGGAAAATAGAAGTCCTTGACCTGCACAATCACGTCCTCGACAACCCCCTTTGGGGTCTTCACAGATCTATCAGCCAGCTGGATGGTGACAGATGTGGGTGTCAACTCTCCGAAACGAAATTGGTGGTACAGGGTTGTTGGAATCAAATTGATGGAAGCACCTAAGTCCAGGAGCACTCTATTAAATGTCATGTCCCCGATATTGCAGGATATCAGGGGTGCTCCTGGGTCAGTTCGCTTGAGTGGAAGGTTGCTTGATATTACGGAACTTGCTTGCTCAGAGAGCACAATCTTCCTAGGTGCTTGAGGTCTTCGCTTATGTTTGGGTGTACAGGCATCCATTAAAAACTTGGCGTAAGCCGAGATGTGCTTGACGGCTTCGAGGAGAGGAATATTTATCTGAACCTGCTTAAAGATCTCCAAAAGCTCCTCAGTTTCCACAACACTTTTCTTATTCTTGATTGTCTCTAAGGCCTCAGGGTAGGGTGTCTGAATATGGATAGGATCTATTTCTAGGTCCTTGGGTTTTTCCAATGCCTCTTCTTAGTCGGGTGTTTCTACTGGTGAAGTCTCGGGAAGAGTCGGTCACTTGGGATCCTGGGTTTTGGTGCCACTTCTCAAGGTTACCGCATTCGCAGAGGCACTGGGACCATGGGTTGATCCTTGAGAAGATGGGGATGAAGAAGCACCGAACCCAGCAGGTGTTTGTGGGGCTAGCTGGACCATGTGAGCCTGCCCGGGATTGCTCTGGAACCCTTGCGAATTGGGGCCTCTATTAATCATGTTTCGTAGGTTCGGTTGTGGTTGGGAAGGTAGGGATCCTTGTTGTCTACAGTCCAATAGTTAGCTTAACTATCCCTTTACTAAGGCCATTTCATCTTGATGTTTCTGGTTCATTTCAGCCATCATCTTTATCAGGGTGTCCATTTGGTTCTATGGGGGAGGGGCCGCCCTGTTCTGATTGTATGGGGGTCTAACGGGTGGTCCTTGCTGATAGGGGGCAAGTTTGGCTGCTGATTTGGCCTAGGCTGGTTCTGGAATTGAGGTGGTTTCTGGTTTGTCCAACCAAAGTTGGGGTGATTGCGCCAGCCAATGTTGTAAGTGTTGGAGAAAGGGTCAGGTTTAGCATAACCTTGGATAGCTTGTACATCTTCAAGGATAGCAGATGTCGATGGGGGGGAAGAGAGCAATCAAGGGTTGAGGGAGCAAAGGTCCCTCCCTAGAACGTGGTCAGGGGTTGTTCCAGGTTCAGTTGGCTTAAGGGCTGGACCAGGTCAACATTGTGAGCACCCTTCGCTAGGGAGAAGGTTTGTAATGGGTTCCTGGTCTGGTTCAGTAGCTCATCAATCTTTTTGTCCACCAATTCCTCTCGATCAAATTTCTTGGCAATGATGTCCATGTCAACCATTTCAGAATTTTCCTGTACCTCATACATCCCACCACGGGGTTGACTGGATCGGTTAAACTGGGTCATGGAGGCATTGTTGAGCGAATTTTAGCTCATAGACTCAAAGAGCTCAAACGCGCTCTCCTCATCTTTGTTCAGAAAATTCTCCCCACATGAGGCATCGACGAAGTTCCGTAGGTTGCTGTCCAGGCCGTGGTAGAAGATCTAGGCTAATTGCCACCTTGGTACTTTGTGGTGTGGGCATTTCCTCAAGAGTTCTTTAAATCTCTCCCACACCTCATGGAACTGTTCCCCACCCTAGAGTGTAAAGGTAGTAATCGCTCTTTAGAGGGCATTGGTCTTTCCTATGGTGAAGAATTTCTTTAGAAATGCATGGCTCAGTTCTTCCCAGGTGGTGATGGGTCTACCTAGGGTTCTAAGCCAGTGGGATGCCTTGTCTCTTAGTGAGAAGGGGAACATCTTAGTCAAAACAATGTCAAGGCTAATGTTCTTAGGTTTCATAGTTCGGGCTATTCGGTCAAGATCCTCAAGGTACTGGAAGGGGTCCCCATTTGAGCTTCCACGGAAGTGGCTCTGAATCAGACTCAAGACATTTGGTTTTAGCTTAAAATCATCTCCCCTTTTGGGGATCCTAAGGTGTGGCTCGCCTCTAATAGCGGAAGGATTGTAGAAATCGCAGAGGGGCCTCGGTTGATCTTGGAATGGTGGTAGATTAGGTGGTGGTTGCCCTTCTAGGCCTTGGAAAGGTGGTGGTGGTTGCCCTTGTGGGTTCTGTAATCGGTGTATGGCTTGCATGATAGTGTGGATCTATTGCTGCTGAAGCTGGTGGTTTGTATTAATCTGGGCTTGGATGATGGCCATTGTGTCTAGTGGGGGTTGGTCCTCAACCTCATCTACCCTAGGTTCAGCCATGTTTCTAGCAGAATCAAGTCGCCTGGATTCCTGTCCCAAAACAAACAACTCAGGATGCAGTGAGCATCTCCCGTGCATACACTAGAGAAGAACAGGAGGGGATGCAGAGAGCGACAGATGCAAGAAGTGTGTGTTCAATCAAGCAAACAAGCCTAGTCCTTATGTTGTATTCCTTAGGAGACCTAGAAATCTCCAAAAGGGTGATTAAGTCCATAAGCACTGGACTCCCCTTCCCAAAGCTAATTTGGCCAGGTTGATTACGAGGGGATTGTAGGGAAGGTTCTTCCTTTGGCTTGCACCGTCGGTTCCATAGACCCCACAATCGCGGTCGTTTGACACTGCCCTGCATCCTAGTCACCAGATTCTACTAAGGGAATGAATGCCAAGTGCCCAGCAAACAAAACCCCTCCTCTCGAGACTTAACCCAGTCCTGCCTAGGGCACGTCTACTCTATTTTAAAAGGGCTAGGGTAGTGCTTATGCTAGGGTTATGTGATGAGGCGTTGATTGTGGTAGTGCCTCTTAGGTTTTCACTTTAAGTGTGTGTGCTCCTATGAAAACATGATTTTCAAGCAAGGATTTTTTTTTTCTAGATGTGGTGTCTTTTATTGTTTTATCCTTACTTTAGTGTCTTTTAGGATTGACGTGTCTTAATATTTTCAGACAAGTTTTGCACACAATTCGGTGAAAGTAGATTTCCTTTTGTTGTGTAAAGGCTCTAAAATCGTAATGTACTCATCCTAGTGATCATGCAGCTTCTATTGGATGAGTCGATTTTAAGGTTGAGTGGTGCGGCCCAAGTCAATTCAAGGTGGCTTCGCAAACACCATAAAAAAAAATATGAAAGAAGAGCACTCCAAGGATTTATTCAGAATGTTAGAGTGTATTTTTTTTGTTGGGTGATGTGTTAAGGATGTGGGTCAAGCAATCATGCACCATGCCAATTTTTTTTCGATTTTACAAATTTTTTTAGATTTTTAAGGAAGCAAACAACCATGGGTGAAGGAATACTCGCAATCGGTCCTTATTGCACCTACTCCCTTGTTACCGTCACAAGTTGCACTGCTTTGCCATCCAGGCGTCGAATTCCTACAACCAACAAGTAGAAGGAGACAAGGCATTAGACGTTGTGAGCATGGATGTAAAATGGAAGTGACAAAACAAATCTGTTGCCTCCCCGGCAATGGCACCAAAAACTAACGTGTGTGTGATGCGTGTTTTTAGAAGAGTCATTATAGCTTGCATTCACAACGTCCGTTTTAAAATAAAGAAACGGACGTGAGTCCGAGTGTCGATCTCAGGGAGGTGTGAAAATCGGATTTCTCTTGTCATTTAATGTCACGAAAATAATGGGTTTTTGCTCACGAAAAGTAGTGGGTGAAAAGTGACTGAGAGAGCGAGAGAAGAAAGAGATTAGGGTTAGAATTATTTCATTCACAACATGCAACTTGAACATAAAATAGAGCAAGCAATTGAATAGAAAACAACTTCATTTAACATGTAACTTTAGTTCATAATTACAACACCTCATAAATGCTTGAACATAAGTAAAGTAAAGCTTAAAAGAAGGAAACAAGGAGAGAGAGGGGACGGTGAGGTAGCCACAGTGGTGGAAAGGGGCTCCGTCGGTGGCTCGTCATCTCCGACAGTTACAGAAGGGCTTAAAGGTATCTAGGAGGGAGATAGAACACTTGCAAGTGGAGTGAAAGCCTTGAATGGGTGGTTGGAAGGGGTTTAAATTGGGAGATGGTCTTTCCAATTGAAGAAGGGGTTTTAGCGACGTCCGGGATGTGTCTAAAACCCTTCCTAAATTGTCGGTGAAGGCCCCTGCCCACCGGTCGCTCGCCCACGGCTATGCTTCTTTGCACCTGATCCACGTGCACGCGTCATAAGCCGTCTGATCAAAGATCGGACGGCTGAGATCCCACACGGGGCGCACACCTAGATCATGCCACACCGCCCTGGGTCATCACGGGAGTCGGCTTTGGACACGCGAGATTGCACCGCGTCGCTCCATCCACGCCGTTCGCTACTGATCGTGCGGTCCAATTTCTCACAGTGCATCTTTGCCTCGCAATTTCCATGCAGCACGCTTCGAACCTGCATCGCGTGAGAGCAGGTGAGAGCTTCGACCTCTGCACTGCGGCTGCTGCTTTGTCGCGGCGAGGGCGGGCGCACGAGCAGCTCTCAGCCTTTCGATCGAAGATTGACAGCTGAGATTCATCCTCCCAGTGAAGGTGGAAGCGAGCAGCGGTCTGGATGCAGCAAGCGGGCGCCACGTGGCACGTCGTGGGCCATTGATCATCAGATCAACGGTCATAACTTCTTGGGCCCATTATAGGAGCTCCAGATGTCGGATTTGGCTGATTTTGAGTCCGTTGGACTCTATTCGTCGCTCTGAATCCATCCATGAGGTCCGATTACTCATCTGAGGCCTGCTTTGACAAGTACTTATACGAATGGCAATTAATACTATTTTATAGGCAATCTTGACGTATGATGCAAGCAATGCTCCCATTCTATTTATGATGTGTTATCTATGCATTTTGTTCTTAAGATACACCCCATTTAATAGAACTATCACCCCAAGATGCAGTGTTATCACCTAACTTTTCAGGCTGCATTTTTGAATCAAGTGGCAGAATTAGGATGTAGAATCAAACTCAAGATTAAATTGCAGTTGATTTGATCAAATTAGAAATCCCCAAGAAGATCAAATGGGGCCTCTTAGGTTAAAAGCCTACTAGACTTCCTGTGTATGTGTTCTAAATAGAAGGGATGAGGGACTAGATGTAAATTTTGACCCAATCAAGGCAACCAAAGATTTTTGGATGACTAAGACAATTTCGAGGTGGATAGTACCACTGAATCAGAAATTCGCACAGTCTAGAAGTACCTAGGCAGCCAGGAAGGGAGAGCCCCACAAAGACCACTACTCCGTAGAGCGTCTCCACAGGTTACAGGATTTCCCCGACCTGACCTTCCTTGTCACTGAGGGTCTAGGTAGACCGGAATTGACAAAATTAAGACCTTAAGTCTACCAATTTTATGTCCTAATTTGTGCCTTTGATTTCACTTCATTAGAAGTTAATTCAACTTGTGACCTAATTTGGAGGTTGGTTGTCCTACAATGTAGACCAACTTCACCTGACTAGCCCTAAAATGGCAGAATGAGATCTAGGTCAGGACCTAGAAATCACCCTGATTGACTCTCAAGTTATTAGGTCCAAGGATTTTAGGGTTCAAGCGAATTTAGAGCCTGATTTTAGGGTTTTTCTGACTAGATCTTTTCTGTCAAGGGCTTGGGTAGAACACAAATGCGAGAGGGTAATTGTCCTTTAATTCAGGCAAAAATGTGTACTAGCACTTCAAAACCCTAATCCAGAAAACCTAACTGGCTCGATTTCCAAGTCCAATTGATCTTGACCAGCTCATCTTGGGCTTCAAGCAAGCAATGTGTTAGCCCAAAGTGCTATGGAATTTAAGCATATTCCATAATAGGTATAGGAAATCAAGGATGGGATCTCTAAACAGAATTGCTTCAACTTCAATGAGATTTGAAAAACAATTCGCAAATTAGGAAACTTGCCTTTTAAATGATGATTACTATTAAAAATAAGGTAGGTGATTCTTAATTGATTGTTTCCTTTTTCTGTATTTCCAAGATTAGGAGGTTGATTAGAGAAGAATAAAGAAGTTACCTGCCCTAGAGTGGTTGATTTATGTGGAAGATCTCCTCGTGAAGTATCTCACAAAATCATAGTAAAGAAAAAGGGCAAGTCAGTGCTCAAATATGATCAGATATAGCAAGGAATAGTGATGAATTGCGCATTGCTCCCCAGCAATGGTGCCAAAATGTTAATGAACTAAATTGATGTTATAAAAGTTGCATCATAGTATAGGAAAAAATCACCCAAACAGATAAAATTTATACTTGGATGATAGTTCGAGGTCATCCACTGCGAGCAAGTAGGAATTCACATGTTAATCTCAATAATTAATGTAAATGAGCACAATTAATTAAGAAAAGTATAGATTTTAAATGAATAATAACCTGTCACATTAAATATTCAATGAAATCCATTGTATCTCGAGAATATGAGGATAAAAAGAGGAAAGAATAAAAGATAATGGTGATTTGAATCACCACTTATATCCTCTAAAGTTTAAGCATGCATTCAACCATCAGTTCAAATTAACCAACAGTAGGCAAGAAATCAGACATCTTAAGCCTTCTTTTTTTCTTCATTACCCTCCTCTTCTTCCTTGGCTTCTTCTATTCCCTTTAGCTCTTCTTCTTTCTTTCTACCATCCAAGCCTTCTTTGTTCCTTCTTCATGCATAGGGGATTTCTTCAAATGACTAAGTGTCAACTGTTTATCTTTAGACCAAAACCCCCCTACCCTCGTGCTCTCTCTCTCTTTCTCTCTTAGGATTCTACTCTCTCAGAGTCTTCCATAGTAGCAGGTAGTCAGGTCTAGAGTGCACCCAGGACTAGGGATGCCAAAGTGGGGGTAGCAGTCAAGGTGTGCGTGGGTTAGACAGGTCGGGTCAGAGCCAGACCCGCGTGATGCATGTCATGGGTGAGGCAGTTGAAGGGTGTGGGGGACTTCACCCCCCAAGTTACTTGAGTCAATAAGCTGCTATCACTTTTGCAATTTATGTTGCTTTAGTTGCTTTGTCATAACTGATGTATGACTAAATCCCACAGCCTTCTTCGCATGTTGGTTGAAGGTGATGCTCCATCAATTAAAGGAGTTGCTAATGGTAGAGCTTCCAATAGAAGCCATGAATCGCATCCTGGGATCTTTCCGCATGACTTGGGAGTAGGATCTGGGACATGCAGCAGCTGAAGAATGCTGCAAGCTTCACTCAAGCTTGCTGCTAATGGCGTGGAAGACCAGGTACCTGAAACGCAAGAAAAAGGGCCTCACGGCCACGTCAGATGTCTCAGCAGTATCGCTAGGGGACGGCGAATGTGGTGGTGGGTGTAGCGTGGAGTAAGAGTTTATCTAGGTGACTGGCATAGACGGAACTGGACAGTGGATAATGGGTTGGTCGGGGAGGTGTTTAGGTGGATAGGACTACGAATAGAGAGATGGCTTTGGTTGGTGGAGTCGGGGCAAAGGTTATGAGGTGGTTGGCGAGGTAGATGGAGGGGTGTAGCGGTGGATATGCCTCGTCGGAGGAGCGGTCGGAGATGGGAAGACGATGGTGATTTGTGAAATAGGGGATTGAAACAAGGTTTTGGGGGAGTAAACTAACTTAAGATACTAACCAAACTAAACTAATCCTAATCTAATGGACGAAGGGGATGGAGTGGTGTTGGTTATGGTATGGCCAGCGTCGAGGAAGAAAATGCTCCAGTGAGAGTAGGATGGCAAGGATGAAGGAGATAGAGGTGCTAGCTGGTACTGCTCAACGTAGAAGAGAGGGAGGAAGATAAATCTGCCGTCGATATTATGCACGGACAAAGGAAGGAGTCAAAGGAGCTCATCGGATGTCAGGGAAGTTTGGCCGGATGAGGAGAGACGAAATTAGAGGTGAATCCAGTCAAATTCGAAAGTGCTATAGCCCTCTAGCGGTCAATTTATCTTGGGAAGCAAGCTTCCGAAGCTAGGAAATTCACCGGAGTTGGAATCCTATGCGATACCTGAATCTCTCATGCATTTGCATGAGATATTAGGAGGGTTGTAGGGTTCAAGGATGGGTGCATTGGAAAGACGACTCCTCACGGAATCTCCCTTCCAATTTTGGAAGGGATTGAGCGAGAAATCAAGGAGATCTTCCTATTTGAAAGTTGTCGGAGCTTTAGGATTAGAAGTTGAGGGCGGCAGGAACCTATTTGAAGAAGATGATAAAGTTGGGGACTGAAATGTAATTTATTCGAAAGTTAGGGGCATACATTTGAGAGAAAAGAGTTGGATAGGACCAAATTGCAAACAAAGTCAATATGATATGATATTGGGCCTAAATTTTCGTACAAATCTAATTTAGACCTAAGGAATCTAATGGTGAAATTGGATTTTATTTTTGACCTAGTTTGACTAGGTAATTTATGCAAAAACTCAAATTAGGGTAAATGTCTATCTGTGGCTCTATTTTGGGTCAAGAAAGGTTCCAATGGTCAAATCAAGGATGACAAACCCTAGAGAATATTTTTCTATGAATTTTAGAGGGTTTAGGTGAATTTAATCCTGACCAAATCCTTAGTTAATTAAGTGGGTCTATTTTTAGGATTTCAAAAGTCATTTAATTCCTAAAATGTGTGAAAGCCCATTTTTGTCTATACTAACCCACTTGTTAGACTCTTAAGATCATTTGACCCTTAATTAACTCCTGAAGAAAACCATGGTTATTCTGCATTCATGATATGATGGTAAAATTAAAGTTTTAACCCTGGTTTCTTACATTTCTCTCAGAAAGGATTTGCAATGAATTACAGTCCTCTGTCGGTTATGTAGGGGCATTTAATCCTTGATTATGAATAATTAAAGCTAGATATGGCTGATGATGACATTATCATCACCGAGGTGGAACTCAAGACTAGTATGCTTCACATGACTCCAAAATTCCATGGATTGAACTTCGAGTATCCTTTCCAACACACCAAGAATCTGAAGCATCTGGGCCACACCTTCAGGGCCGACATGGAGAATCAGGATGGCTTGCTCTTAAAGATCTTCTCCTTCTCTCTGGCTGACAAAGTCACCTACTGGTTTCAAACTTATGCACACGCAATCAACAAATGGGAAGAACTTCAAACCGCCTTCCTACAAAAATTCTATCCCAATGGTCACACATGCACTATGCGAGATCAAATCACGCACTTCTCCCAAGGAGCGGGAGAATCTTTACATGAGGCATGGGATCATTTTCTGGATCTCATGCGAAAATGCCCCCATCACGGAGTCCTAAAGTGGGAACAAGTCCAATCATTTTACCACAGGCTACGTGATGACATCAAGCTATCTGTCAATGCAACCTGTGGTGGCAGCATCATGGGTCAGCATCAAGATGAGATTTAGGGAATTCTCGAGAACATGTGCGAGAACTCCCTGAACAATGTGCATATGACTGGACATCCACCCGTGCATTAACAAACAATCGGGGGTACATGAATCTTGAGGCCTTTTTGCATCCATTGACTTGGAGTTGGTAGCCAGTCAATTGGATAAGGTCTCCATCATTGAGAAGAAGGTGGACGAGATCACTCGACATGTACACAAGACCACCTCTGCACCACAAAGCACATATACACACCCACCCTCTGGTATGGAAGCTGCACACAATATTTATCACTCTCTGGGGATGGATGCATATCCAATCCTACCTGATTACAATTTCGGAGGCAACATCGAGGCAACCTTCCACAGTTGAAGGAACTCTAAACCCTCGTACCCTGATTATTCTGGCGATCCTTAGACCTACGAGGATCTCCATGCCATCCAGAACAATCCCTTCTCTAATACCTACAACCTTGGATGGCATAATCATCCAAATTTTGCATGGTCGGGAAATAACCCAAATTTAGGACCTCAATTACGACCCTGACCTCAAAACCCATGTCGCTATCAACCCACTCAACCAAGGCCGATCAAAATTTCCAATCTTGACCACCTATGGAAGATCAAACATCTTTAATTCTCCAAACCTTGGTTGACATGCAAAAATAGCATAAAGAATGGATCTTAGAGCTATGCAATCAATTGGCCCAACTAGCAAGTGCTCGCTAACCAAGTGCACTCCCTTCATAGCCTTTTTTGAATCCAAATAACATGCTGAACTAGAGGCACGTTATGAATCCAAATTAGGGCCAAGCCTACTTTGTCTATTAGGCCCATTCTACTCCATCCCTTAATGGGATGGGTGCTTCAACCTTTTATTCTGGATTTCACCAACAGACACCTATCCTCCCTAGCCCAAATTAGAATTAGGCATGATTAAATTCCATCACCACCCATAGTGGCAAAGCAACACAGGACCTACCTTTTCCTAGCCACAACTTACCTGAGACTGTAGACCCTAACCCTAGATTAATTGTCCAGAACACAGCCATCCATGATAAAGAGCCTGAGCCAATTCTAGAGGAACCAACTGAGGTTCCATTTCCTGAGGCCTTGATAATGGAAAGAAGAAAATCAAACTTGTGGCTCCTGAGGAGGACCTGGTCAAGCTCTTTGAGCAGGTCCAAGTAAACATCCCCTTGATGGATGTGATACGCTACGTACTGGATTACATGAGATTCTAAAAGATATATGTACACCAAAGCGTAAGCTACGAACCAAAGGTGGGAGCTCGCTCGTATTGTCGGAGCAAGCCAGCTCCAACATTTTGTGTAAGCCCCTGCCTAAGCAAAAGATCCTGGTACCCCTCTAATGTCGAGCCCAGATAGGTTGTTAATATGATGATTTTATCGTTGAAGTGTGTATAGTGGTTAACTTAATTCGGGCCTAACCATCTCTTTACAAAATTTTTAACCTGGCTTACTTTATTTTATCTTGTCACTTTTAGGCCTAAGGTCAAAGTCAGGGAAGTAGGGTACAAGTCAAGTTTCTACGCCTTTTCTACAACGAGTCGCTTTAGTCGTTTATTGTGTTTTTGGTGTTTTTCTTATTTAGACTTTTTTTATAGTAGTCTTTGTCCTTGAGGCACACTCAAAATTGGGTTCTTGGCTTTGAGCCAAAATAGCATTCCAAAATGGGTCTTGCTATTCACAAGATGGGATACCTGCAATTCAAAGATTATCTCTTCTCTTTTATATATTTTTTTATCTTTTTATTGGGATGCAAGAGAAATAGAAATAAAGTAAATATATATACTATATATGTATAAAGGGGTGAGGGTGGAGGCGGAGATGGAGTGTAGCACTGTGTCTAGTCGGTCGTCGTCTAGAGAGATGCAACCAATAGGACTAGGTGCCATGTGGAGTATGGGATGGATGGTGGATGATGTATGTAACCATGCTTTTTGTACACATGTATCAGGGAATATCAGCAACTGGTGCAGACATTCCCACGATACAGCATATGGTAAATAATGTGAAAATATATATATATATGCAAATATGTCTATATGTATGCATATATATATATATTTATAAATATATAGGTATATATATATGTAGATATATATATATGTATGTAAATATAGGTGTATATGTATATATATATATATATATATGTGTATGTATATATAACTATATAGAGGTATATATATATGTATGTATAAGTATATCGTAATATATGTATACAAAGATATATGTATCTAAGTGTATATATATATGTATGTATATATAGTTATAGATATATATATATAGATGTATATATATATGTATATGTATGTATGTATATAATACTATATGGATGTATATATATATATGTATATAATAATAATAAATGTATATAGGTATATGTATCTAGATATGTATATGCATATATGTATATATAGTTATATAGACATATATATGTATATATGTATGTATATATAAGTAGGTGTGTATATATGTATATATATATGTATATTTATATATATATATATGTGTGTGTGTATAGATATATGTATATATGTATGTATATTTATATAAGTATATGCATATATATATATATGTATGTATACTAATACATAAGTATATAGATACTACTATATGTATAAATATAAGTATATATATATATGTATGTATATATATATAAGTATATAAATATATGTATATATATCAATATATAAGTATACGTATATATATATATATATTTGTAATAGAGTATAGGTGTGTGTGTGTGTGGGGAAGTGGTAGTGTTGGTGTGTGTGTACATCGATGAAGAGGGAGTGGGAGAGATTGAGAGAGAGAGAGAGAGAGGGAGAGAGAGAGGTGGCAGCCGCTCTGCTGAAGGCGAGGAAGGGCATTTTAAGCCTTCTGCGCGTGAAGGGCGTCATTTGGTTGCTTCCGCATGCAAGTGCGTATGCGCGAGGGAGAAGGCCTGCGCCGGCTGGTTGCGAGTGCGGAGAGCTCGCGACAGAGCGGCGAACCGGGAAGCAAGGTGTCTGCAGGCGCGCGTGGAAGCTTGCATGTGCTGGCAGGGGGGAAGGAAGCGCTTGGCCGGCCGCTGCAGAGGCGTGCAGCGGCCAATTGCGGGCAGAAGAGGGCTTGCGACAAAGTGGAGAAAGCGGAGGCAGAGAGGACCTGTAGGTGCACGTAGAGGGCTGGGGCACCTACAGGCGTGCGCGGAAGGTGGCTAGGCGGCTGCTGCTGCTGCTGCTGCCACCGCTGCTGGGTGTACGCAGCTTTTGGAGATTCAGACCTTGAAGCTGCTCCAATGGCTGGAATGGCTGGAATGGAAAAACAGTGAAGAAAGGCACCACGCCCACCGGCTCTTTGAAGAGCTGGGCGGTGGTGGTCTCACTGTGGTGGTGTGCACCACAGTGAGAGCTCCTGCTCGTCGGGTATCTCCGAGGAGGGCTGGTGTATGGAGGGGAATGGAGGAGAGGATGGTGGCAGCTTCGAAAGAGAAGGTGTACTGCTACCTTTTTTTTTTTCGTTTGGACCAGGCCTATGGATGGAAAGGGAGCCGTGGCTTTTTTATAGAAGAAAACCATCCATGGCCATGCTGTGCATGGCTCATGTAGGGAGTGGCAACAGCAGGGAAGGGCTGGCTGGGAGAGGCAGCCGCAGGGAATGGCAGCTGTAGCATGGAACGAGGAGAAGATGCAGCCACGGGAAAGATTAAAATCAAGTGGGAGTAAAAATAGAGATGGTGGATTTTGCAAAGAGGCACTTGAGGAAGAAAGTAAAATGCAAGGCCACTTATTTCATTCTCCTCTCAATTAAATGCATGAATGCATGTATTTTTACAAAATGCAACTATGATATCCTAATATGCATAGGTAATGCTAAGAAATAGCATAAGAAGGCATTATTACAGGCGTATTTTGCAGTGCAATCATACCCCCATGCCTATCTTTTGCTAGTCCCTAGCAAAGCAGTATTTAGAAATGATCTTAGGCTGAAGATTTTCTTCTGAGGCGATATAGGTGTGTTTATTGTCGGATATTCTGAGAACCAATTGTAGAGAAGACTACCAGTACTTTAAGTCTCACAGGACATAGATCATCTCTCAACTAACCAGGACTCTTGCTATTTAAACCTTAAGTACGATTTCCAGCACCTAGGAGGTTTTTGCTGTACTCGAGAGCTGAAGAGGTTATGGCTTGTGCATAGTGAAGGATCAAGACTGACCAGATGAACATTAAGACTCAAGCCCAAGGTTTCACGAATCTTTAAGTACAGGTTGGTCCCAGTTTCAGCTCGTGTTTTCGGAATGACCCTTAAGAAGATGACGAAAAACTCAACTCCCATTTTCTGATTTTTGTGGCTCAAAGGAAAACAAGGTATCTGTAATTTGCCCTGAAGAACTTCTTGTAGGGCGAAGACTTTACAGACATTTGTGAGATATACTAACTTATTTGCATTTTTTTTTGAAACACGTGTCAGTATATCTCTTACAACATTTTTTTTTAAAGGAGCACACTTTTTTTTTTTCTTTTTGGTGGGAGAGTTTCTTGTTGGTGGAAAGAGTCGCTCCTAAACACAAGACTAAAACATGGGATAAAAAGTCTACCTGCACGCATAGGTAAGGACTCCACCTTCCCTAATGAATACTAGGATTGTATCTTATGTTCACCTGGTCTTTCTTGATATGTGTAGTGTGAACCAAGTTTACTTAAGCTCTCCAGTAAAAGCAAACCAACAGATCCTATACTGGTGTCTCAGGTACAAGAATACGTCCTTAGTTAGGAGAGATTCCAATCTATTTTGTCAATGCTCAAGTGAATTAAGTCGAGCCTGAGCGAATCAAGCTTCTGTGCCTTGGAAAGTCTTCAAAACAGAGGTTGAATATCCATAAACACTTATTGTATTTTTTTTTTTGTTTCAACTTCAGATCATTACTAAACACCATTTATATATATATATATATCTTTTTTTTTTCTTTTTCTTTTTCTTGCATACTTATAAATAGGTGGGAACTGTATGATACCATAAAATACCCAGATCCTATGGATGCCTATCCACGCCCCATGACAAACAATGTTATGTCCTCATATGCATGCAGGGAAAGGTAGATGAAGGACGAAAGATCGGGTAACGAGAGTTGAGGTTCAGGGTATACAGCAGGGTGGTAGGGTGGGCGGATGGTGGGCGGTGAAAGATCTGGCATTTTCTGGGATGAGAGTGTCCTAGGTGGAATACAAAACAGGTCAGGAAGAAGAAGATGGCCCTCAGATTGGCCAAGAATAGGGGCTCTTTGGATAGATGGATCCAAAAGGGAATAGCCCCAGTGAGTAAGATGTGGGCTCAAGGTCCCAGTGTGGAGTTGCAAATCCACCTGATTTGGTAGGAAAGAAAGGGCAATCCGATCTTCCAGAGTGTGGACCGGCAGTGAGCAGCGCGGCGATGACTCAAACCACGAGGTATGGGAAGCGGAGAAAACCTTGTCAGAAGTCTGCTCAGGAGAAGGTACGGGAATAGGGAGGGATTGGGGAACGTCACAATTTGTGTTGGTTAGGTAGTCTTCAGTGTTTACAAGTAATCCGCAGCAGTCTGAATAGGTCCCAATTAGTCTGATACACTCACTAACAGTCATGTCCTTGTCAGACGTCTCATCCTTGATGCAATTGTAATCATCATAAGAGTGCGGTGCTGCAGCAGGATTAGCCTGAAATCCCGGTGGAATGCTCGGAGCTTGCAGAATTTGATGAACCTGTCCCTGAGAAGGTTGTACCTGTGGTTGCGGGCCACAAGGTACAAAGTTTCACAGGTTTGGAATAGGTTGGGTGGGAAGAGTGCCCTGAGATCGAGTCGCCATGCGTAGTTGACTGATCTCAGCATTCTACTGCGCCAAATGGTGCTGAAAAGAGGTCATGCTCTCTTTATGGCGCTTTAACATTTCCGTCATCATTTGCATCAATTTATCAAGAGGACTTGATGCGTGTTTTGTTTGTGGTATGCAAGGGCCTGATGGCGGATTCGCCATAGGATTAGATGGGGCCCTTGGGATGACGGGTGCGGACGGTCGCATTGGTCCACTCGCGGGGTTTTGGTGCTGCGGGTTGTTGGACCATGCGAAATTCGGATGATTGCGCCACCCTGGGTTATAAGTGGCAGAGAACAGGTTGTTCCCCAGAGCGCAAGCATCTTCTATGGCAGAAGATGCGTCCGCATGTAAGTATGCATCCGAGCACATGGAGGCTTGGTCCTCCGTGTCGAAATACTAGCTTGTAGAAGCTAGATCCACCTGACTTACCGAGTCGCTTGGTGCGACACTCGGTAAGGAAGGTCTTACAGGGTTTCTCGTGATAAGCCTGGTGTTGGAAGAATTAGAATTGTGACGAAGTGGTGAGGTGGGGGTGTTTGCCATGTTTGTGGAGGAGGACGACGATTTGGCTTGTTTTTTAGATTTATCAGTCAATTCAAATAGTTCAGGGTTTTGTGACCTCCTCCTAAACATGTACTACCGTAGGAAGAGTTGGGGAGATGAGAAGGGAAAAGAGATGAGAGAAATGATGCCGCAAAGGTACACTTGATGACAAATCAATACAATCAAATTCCTAACCTCTATAGTGTGCCCTTAGACCTAAAAATCTAAGTTACCTACTATCACGAACTACGGAACCGAATGCGAGCACCATGGAACCATCGGGCCAGATTGAAAGGCTGTTTACCCTAGTCTTAGACACCCGATAGCACGAGGCAACTCTCACCAGCATGTAGCCGCTACACGCAGGTAGTTAGACCTCCAATCCTTTGGAAGGGTCAAGTTACTACTAGTTTTAGTTAGAGGCTTAGGGTCAAGTGCTTTTGGAACGTGAAGGGCATTGTTTACGGGTAATGCCCAAGTGATTGATTTTTCAAGTGTGTAAAACAAGCATGCAACGGGGAAATCTCCCCGAATTGAAGTTTTAATTGGTGAATGATTTTTAGAATTTAGCCTTAAGTAGTATGGATTTTAGGATTTCGCTGAAATACTAATTCAACCAATCTCTGGGTTTTTGAAAGAATACAAGTTTTCTACTAAGCCCAACAAACCCTTCTTCAATATCAATTAGTTAATGCATGCTATAATGCAATGGGCTTCCCTAAATGGAGATTTCTATGTGTGGATGCACGAATCAGTTTTAGATTTATGTGAAAGGGAGCCAAAGCACTTCAATTGAAGTGCTCTCAATCACCAGAAATGATTTCCACACACAAGGCTCAATCAACAGATAAAGAAACTCAAATTGTTTGTGTTGAAATATTCGGGATCAAATCTTAGGTAAGTTGAAAATCATGGTGGGGTTGGAATCAACTCAATTCCAAGTCTCCCCTCCAAAAAGGTGATCCCGAATTGTAGATAAGTGAAGAAACAGAGGGGTGCAATCAATCTTTTCATTTGCCTCAAAGAATACTTCCCACAACTAAAAATTCAAGAATCAAGATTCTCAGATTTTTGCTATGCGAAGTAGGGCAGGAATTCCCGGGGCAGTGGGAGTGAAGACAATCAATCAAACAAGTGAATTTTAATCCACTTGCCCCAAGAGATCCCAAGAAGTTTTTCTAGCTTTTACTTTTTATTTTTTTTTTTTTATTAAGGTGACAAGTTAACCCTAGTTGCTTAAGAAAAGAAAACCTACTTGTTCAGCAACATGTGCGAAGCACTAATGCGGTGTCGACGTCTTCACGCTCTCGTTCCCGCCTTGGATCTGCCCACATTTTTGACTTCGTCTGCCTGCCTTCTCCATGCACCAGGTTCACCTGCACACCAAAAAAAATAGAGATACCCATGAACGGAGAAGAGAAAAAAAATTGAAAGGAACTAAGTAGAAACTTATTTGAAGGCGCACTTCCCCGGCAACAGCACCAGAAAAGATGTATGGTCGGACCCAGATAGGTTGTTAATATGATGATTTTATCGTTGAAGTGTGTATAGTGGTTAACCTAATTCGGGCCTAACCATCCCTTTACAAAATTTTTAACCTGGCCTACATGATTTTATCTTGTCACTTTTAGGCCCAGGGTCGAACTCAAGGAAGTGGGGTACAAGTCAAGTTTCTACGCCTTTCCTACAACGAGTCGCTTTCATCTTTTATTATGTTTTTGGTGTTTTTCTTATTTAGATATTTTTTCTGGTAATCTTTGTCCTTGAGGCACACCCTCAAAATTGGGTTCTTGGCTTTGATCCAAAACAGCATTCCAAAATGGGTCTTGCTATTCGCATGATGGGATACCTGCAATTCAAAGATTATCTTTTCTCTTTTGTATATTTTTTTATCCTTTTACTGGGATGCAAGAGAAATAGAAATAAAGTAAATATATATACTATATATGTATAAAGGGGTGGGGGTGGAGGCGAGGATGGAGTGTAGCACTATGTCTAGTCGGTCGTCGTCTAGAGAGACGCAACCAACAGGACTAGGTGCCGCGTGGAGTATGGGATGGATGGTGGAAGATGTATGTAACCACGCTTTTTGTACGCGTGTATCAGGGAATATTAGCAACTGGTGCAGATATTCCCATGATACAGCGTATGGTAAATAATGTGAAAATATATATATATGTAAATATGTCTATATGTATATATATATATATTTATAAATATATAGGTTTATATATATATGTATATGTATGTATATATAGGTGTATATGTATATATATATATATATATATATCTATATATATATGTATGTATGTATAACTATATAGTGGTATATATATATGTATGTATAAGTATATCGTAATATATGTATATATAGATATATGTAGCTAAGTATATATATATATGTATGTATATATAGTTATAGATATATATATATAGATGTATATATATATGTATATGTATGTATGTATATAATACTATATGGATGTATAAATATATATGTATATAATAATAATAAATGTATATAGGTATATGTATCTAGATATGTATATGTATATATGTATATATAGTTATATAGATATATATATGTATATATGTATGTATATATAAGTAGGTGTGTATATATGTGTGTATATATATACATATATATATATATATATATATATATATATATATATATGTATCTACGCTTAGTTATATAGGTAATATATATATAGATATATGTATATTTATATATTTATATGTGTGTATAGATATATGTATATATGTATGTATATTTATATAAGTATATGCATATATATATATATAAGTAAGTATATATATAAGTATATATATATATATGTATAATAATACATAAGTATATACATACTACTACATGTATAAATATAAGTATATATATATATGTATATATATATAAGTATATAAATATATGTATATATATGCGTATATATATATATATTTGTAAAGAGTATAGGTGTGTGTGTGTGTGTGTGTGGAGGTGTTAGTGTAGGTGTGTGTGTGCGTTGGTGAATAGGGAGTGGGAGAGAGTGAGACAGAGAGAGAGAGCGGGAGAGTGAGAGGTGGCAGCCGCTCTGCTGGAGGTGAGGAAGGGCATTTTAAGCCGCCTGCACGCGAAGGGCGTCGTTTGGTGGCTTCCGCACACAGGCGAGTATGCGCGAGGGAGAAGGATTGTGCCAGCCAGTTGCGAGTGCGGTGAGCTCGCAACAAAAAGGCAAAGTGGGAGGCGAGGTGTCTGCTGGTGTGAGCAGAAACTTGCAGGTGCTGGCAGGGGGTGGGAAGCGCTTGGCCGACCGCTGCAGAGGCGCACAGCGGTCGGTTGCGAGAGGAAGAGGGCTTGTGACAAAGCAGAGAAAGCAGAGGCGGAGAGGACCTGTAGGCACGTGCGGAGGGCTGGGCCGTCTGCAGGTATGCAGGGAAGGAGGCTGGGCGGCTGCTGCTGCTGCTGGGCGTGCGAAGCTTTTGGAGCTTCAGACCTTGAAGCTGCTCCAATGGCTGGAATGGCTGGAACGAAAAAATAGTGAAGAAGGCCACCACACCCCCCGGCTCTTTGAAGAGCTAGGTGGTGGTGGTCTCACTGTGGTGGTGTGCACTACAGTGAGAGCTCCTACCCACCGGGTATCTCTGAGGAGGGCCGGCGTATGGAGGAGAATGGAGGAGAGGATGGTGGTGGCCTGGAAGGAGAAGGTGTGCTGCTACCTTTTTTTTTTGTTCGGACCAGGCCTATGGAGGGAAAGGGAGCTGTGGCTTTTTTATAGGAGAAGAAAACCATGCATCGCCATGCTATGCATGGCTCATGCAGGGAATGGCAACCGTAGGGAAGGGTTGGCAGGGAGAGGCAGCCGCAGAGAAGGGCAGCAGCACCATGGCGCGAGGAGAAGATGCAGCTGCGGGAAAGATTAAAATCAAGTGGGAATAAAAATAGAGATGGTGGATTTTGCAAAGAGGCACTTGAGGAAAAAAGTAAAATGCAAGGCCACTTATTTCATTCTCCTCTCCTCTCAATTAAATGCATGAATGCATGTATTTTTACAAAATGCAAATATGGAATCCTAATATGCATAGGTAATGCTTGGAAATAGCACAGGAAGGCATTATTGCAGGCGTATTTTGCAGTGCAATCACCCTCTGATCTCCTGTACAATTGGTGATATTCAGTTTAATCATGCATTGTTGGATCTAGGAGCCTCCGTAAAGTTAATACCCGCATCCTTACTTGACCACCTTGAAGAAACTAAGCTCAAGCCAATAGAGGTGACATTGTAGTTGGCTGATCGATCTATCAAGTCACCTAAAGAAATTCTTGAGGATGTCATAGTTAGGGTTCGAGATTTTTACTTCCCCTTGTATTTTATAGTCTTAGACATGGATGCTCCTAAGAACTTGAAGAACACACCGATAATTTTAGGGAGACCTTTTCTGACCACATCTAGGGCTAATATCAATTGTGAGGAGTGCCAAATTAAGTTAAAATTTGGGAATAAGACACTAAAGATCGACACCATTGAGGACCAAAAAGTAATTAATTATGGGGTTATAGAACAAGTTTGTGATATCGAGTCAGTGGTTGACAACCGGTGTGTTGAGGAAAACCCACTTATCTCTGATCAACCACAAGAAGATCAAGCCACACAGGTAAAGGAGCTTGAACCTAACCTAGACACACCTATGGCTCCTACCTTGGCTCCCAAACCTCACCCCAAACCACATGCTGCTGCTGGTAATCCCGTCATGGAATTGAAGCCCCTCCCTAATGATGGGAACACCATCATGAGCCTTAACTAGCTCATTTTGACCCAATGAAGAGAATAAATGCTCCTATATAACCGACAGAAAGTCATAATTCACTGCATAACCTTTCTGAGAGAAACATAGGAAAATAGGGGTAAAACTACAATTTTACCATTGTAGCACAACCATGGGTTTTCTCAAGGGCTAAACAAATGTCAAATGGTTTTAATAAGATAACAAGTGGGTTGGATTTGATAGAAAAGGGTTTGTGTGTATTCTGTGAATTAAATGAGTTCTTGAAACCCTAAAAATAGACCCACTTGATTAACCAAGGTTTTGGTCAGGATAAAATTTACTTAAACCCCCTAAAACTCATAGAAAAATATTCTCTAAGGTTTAGAACATTCAAATTAGCCATTACAACCCATCTTGACTATGAATGGGGTCTCAGACAGATATTTACCCTAAATTAGATTTTTACATAAATTTCCTAGTCAAACGTGGTCAAACCTAAAATCCAACTTCACCATTGGATTCCTTAGGTCCAAATTAGGTTTGTACCAAAATTTGGACTCAAGACAAATTTGCCTCGACCTAGTTTGCAAAAAGGTCTAGCCTGATTACATTTCTACCCCTAACTTTCAAAAACCCTTACAACCTGCTGCCAAGCTTTCTCATCATCTTCATAAGTATGTCCCTCCACCATTATCTCGGAGGAAACCTACTCTGGCAACCTTTGACAGAGGAGATCTCTTTGATTTCTTAGAGAATCTCCTCCAAAATTGGAAGGGAGATCCTCAAAGAAATTCTCTCTCGTCTGAACCCAACCTTGAGATTTTATTCCCTCCCAATCTCTCATGCGAACGCATGAGAGATATGGGTATCCTAACAGCTTCTTTGTCTGGTGAGCCTTCCAGGCTTGGGAAGCTTGCTTCCAAAGCCCTAACCGACTTTTAGAGCTCTATTTAAAGGAGCCTAGACCTCTCCGATCTCTCCATGCTTGATTTCGGCCACGACTACCCCTAATTCCTCTCTTCCCCTCATGGCTGTAGGCTCCTCGACGTCTAGCGACATTCCCTGCTTCTCCTCATCGTTCAACCACCATACCTACGGTGGATACATCTTCCCTGACTTCATCCATGTCTTGCCATACCAGCAAGTGCTTCTCTCCCTTCGTCCTCGCTAATCCCACCTCACCCGAGCTGCCTTCGTCTCAGACGTCAGCCACACCAAACCCGATGCCTTCGCTCGCCCCCTTCGTCCCTTGACATCCCATATAAGCTCTCTCTGACTTCTACTTTCTTCTCCACCCTTTATTCTCCGAAATCGACCACTACCGACCTCCATCACCTCCATACCTTCCATCTTTGACCATAAACTCCCGCAAGGCCATCCCACCTCCGCAGGCCACCACAACCCTCACCAACAATCCCACAACCTCTGCCTCACTTCACTGACCATTTCCCCTCACTCCATGCATCGTGCTACTCACCCAAGCACCTCACCAGACACACCCACTCACTCACACACAGTACACCCTAGGCGTGCACTCACAGGCACCCCCGAGCCAAGCCAACACCCACTGCACCTTCGCCATGCTCCGGCGGAACTCCCTAAGCGATTTGATGTGGCTGCAAGGCCGTTCTTGTGTTTTCAGGCTCGTCGGTCATCCGTCATTGGTGAGCAAGCTTGAAGCTTGCTTGCTGTAGCTTCTGATTCTGCCAAGCCCAGGCTGCTGCCCCAGGTTGCATGGAATACCCTTGTGCACACACTCAAGCCCTCAATTGGAGTCAAGAGACTTTGCAGCTGCTGCAATCACAAAGACCATCTTTGCTATTTGTGCGCAAAAGGAAGGTGGGACATTTAGTCCCATCTCGGAAGTGAAGAAGCACCCTCACCTGAATAAAGTGAAAAAGTGACAGAGGTTGTTCGCCTCAGATCCACGGGGTGAGGTCCCACTTACTTGACCTGATCTCGTCAGTGAACATGCAACACGAACCTGGCCTGACCAGACCCGACCTGCACTCCTCGCCCACTACCACACACCGGTGGGCCTAGTCCTGGGTATGCACAAGACCCGATAGCCTGACTATCGATGTGGCCCTGGGAGAGTGGATCCTAAGAGAGAAAGTGAGGAGTTTTGCATGGGTAGGGGTAGGGTTTTACTACAAGGTTCTCCGACCGACACTTAGTCGCAATCTGAAGAAGAAGAGGTGGCCAGAGGAAGAAGCTGGAAAAGAGGAGGCCAAAAGAAGATGAAAGGAAGAGGGCAAAAGGCTTAAGTCAGAAAAGAAGAGAAGGCCAAAGCTAAAGGTAGAAGGAAAAGGAAGAAGAAGAAGAAGAGTAGAAGCCAAAGCACAAAGAGAAAGACAGAGAAGTGAAAGAGAAGAATCGTGAAGGCAAAGACAAAGGAAGTCAAAACAAAAGCCAAAGAAGGAGAAGGAAGGAAGAGAAGAGAAACTGAAAGGAAATTAGACACTTTAAGTCGTCTGATTCACAAATCAGATGACAAATCAATCCTTTCTTTTCTTAGTCATACATTGACTTACTTGGTGATATTGTAGGAGTATTTGGTGATCTACATCACCATTTTACACCCATATTTTTGCACTTTGACACTGCTACTATTACAATTTCTTTCAATTTAAATTGTGATCTTGATTTCTAAATGCCATTTGCTCCATGTGATCAACCTAGGAAATTTTTTTGAGTAATAAAATTATATCTATTTTGAACTCTATTTCGACTATACTACAACACAATACTTTTAAAACCCAATTCAGCAACACAAACATTTTGGCGTCGTTGTCAGGAAGCAACGGGCAATTTAGAATTCTTTACTGCAATTCCTGATTTGGTTCTAGCTTGATATATATCATCTGTTGTGGTTGTTTCAGGGAGAAGAATCAAAGAAATTACAGCTGCACAACAAACACACCAAGGGCTGGTAACTTCTGATTACACTCTCTCTTAAGCCCCTTATTATGAAAAGGTTAAAAAGAGCAAAATCAATTAGGGCTACTTGCTTTCCATTCTTAGCTAATTCATCAAGTTGCCTGATTTGATTTTAACAACAAAAACTTGATTTGTGCACCCATTTAAGGTAACTAGGGCTATCACTTTCTTGTTTGAGCCCTAGATACCACATTTGGCAAACTAAATTGGACCAAAATTAGAGATAATTAAGGATTCCAAGCTACGATTTTTAGAGACACACTTCCATACGCAAGAATCAACTTTCCAAAATGATGTGTGCCTAAGCCTTGTTTGAATTGATCTATTCAAGAAAATCCTAAATATCAGGCTCTTAATCTCACTTGAATCCGAAAATAAGGGACCTAAAACTTCTCAATGGACAAATAGGTGAAGTTGACCCACCTTGTTGGGTCAACCAACCATGAAATTAGGTCACATTTTGCACTCAATGCATCTAAAGTTCAAGTGAAATCTTAAACACCCTTGCTCTTGAATAAAATTGGTAGACTTAAGAGGCCAAGTCCCCATTCTGGTCTACCTGGAACATCAATGACAAGAGAGGTTGGGTGGGGGAAACCCTGTAACCCGTTGGGGCTCTCTACCATGTAGTGGTCTTTGCGGGGCTCTCCCTCTCTGGCTGCCCAGGTATTTCTCAGGTGGATGGCTTTCTGACTAAGGGGTATCATCTTCCCCGAACCTCTATAGTCATCCAAATTTTTTAGGTGTCTTGATTGAGTCCTTCACATTCTATCCTCATCCAGACCATTGGTGCTTGTTCAGTAGGGGGTCCTTAAGACCATCCTTGAGGCCTCCTTTAGTCATTTACTCCCACCGAGGCCAGGCCTCGTCTTCCGTGTTTGTGCAGCAACCCCATCACATAGACATCTCCTTTGATTCATCTGAATGAAATTCTCCTTCATCCATCATCATGGCACTACCCGCAGAAGAAGAGAATAACCTTGAGAACCAACTTCAGTGCCTTAATGATTTATTCCAAGCCTTAATGAATCCACTGTAGCATCCTATGATGCTAGATCACTTCAATCCCACAGCGGTGGCGATCGAACCTCGAGTCCAAATCCCGGTAGGAGGTCCTGATTTTGAACTCAAGCCCAACATGGTTCATGCTATTCCAAAATTTCATGGGCTTAATTCTAAGGATACTTTTCAGTACATCAAACAACTCAAGCATCTGGCCTAAACCTTCGGGTCAGATGTCCAAAATCGGGACATTCTTCTCATGAAAATGTTCTCCTCTCTCATGGACAAAGCAGCTCACTAGTATCAAACTCAAACCTGTCCAATCAACACATGGGTTGAACTGCAATCCGAGTTTCTGAAAAAGTTCTTCCCAGTTGGTCGAATGAATGCTTTACGAGACCAGATCACGCACTTCACATAGCAGCCTGGAGAACCACTTCACGAGGAATGGGATTGTTTCCTGGATCTCATGCAAAAGTGCCCCCATCACGGAGTTCCTAAATGGGAACAAGTCCAGCCTTTTTACCTGGGACTCCATGAAGACATCCGATTATTCGTTAATGCAACTTGCAGAGGAAATATCATGGGTCAACACAAAGACACTGTGTGGGAGATTCTCCAGAATATGTGTGAGAACTCCATCAATAATGACTCCATGAGCTTATTCGACGGACTAATGCCCACGCATCGATTAATCCAAGGGGAGCACATGAGATGTAGGGCTTGTCCTCATTTATCAACTTGGAATTGATGGCCAGTCGTTTGGACAAGGTCTCTATCATTGAGAAGAAGGTGGATGAGCTAACTCGACATCTGCAGTGAACCACCCTACACAAAACCTGCTTGCATAGCTGCCTTCTGGGAGGGAAGCTGTGCATAACATCTATCACCAATCTTCTCAGGGGATGGACCCGTATCCACCCTCGTCTGACTCTAGGGCATGAGGAAACTTCGACCCTGCCTACTCTAGTTAGGGGAACTATAAACCCTCGTACTCTGATTTTTTCGAGGTTCCTTAGACCAACGAGGACCTGAATGCCATCCAGAATGACCCATTCTCTAATACCTATAACCCTGGATGGCAGAATCATCCAAATTTCATGTGGGTAGTAAGCAATCAGAATCAGAGACCACCATATCAACCTGTTCAAGCAACTCGGTCATGTTTTAACAGTTAGTTACATCGTAGTATAGGTGACCAAGCGTTGTCAACAAATAAATTTTTATTACTTGAAAACCTAAGTATCTGAGGTCAAACACACGGAACAAATGAAATTTATTACTAATCTCAAGAATGTAATTAAACACTTAATTACTTAAAACTTAATTCAAAATATATATATGCATGAGTTTAAAAGTTAATTGTGGCAAAAATAGAGAAATTGGACATCTGATCTCTTAAAAAGATGTTTCTCCTATCTGCCTCTTGTTCTTCTTCTAGCTTTCTCTTATTTTCCTCTCTTTCTTCTGTTCTTCTTTGGCCGTGTGCTTCTTCTTTCTTCTCTGCAGCTCTCTTGCCTTTCCTCTTCCTTCTTCTTATTTTCCTCTGTCTTCTGCCTTGCCTATCTTCTTCAGTGTCTTTCTCCTTTATTTCTATGGGTCTTCTTCTTCTTCTTCTTTCCTTGGCTTTGCTTCCCTTGGCTTCAGCTTTTCTTCTTCTTCTACTTCTGCTTGTCTTTCCCTTTCTTTCTTTCTTCTTCCTTCTTCAGCCTTAGCTCTCTGACTTCCTCTTCTCTTTGGCTTCGCCGCCTCCTTCTGCCTTGTCTTTCCTTCTCTTTTTCCTCTGCGACTAAGTGTTTGCTTCACTTCTCCTTCTCCTTCCCCACACAAACCGAAGAGAGCAAAACCTACCCCTCTACCCAAACTCGTGTCTCTCTGTCTCTGTATATCACTCTTCAGTACGCTCTCCCAGAGTCGGGTAATCAGGTTGGGTCACGTGCCAAGGTCCAGGCGAACCAGCGTGGGTGTGGTGTGCGAGGAGTGCTCAGAAGGATAGTCGAGTCGGGTTACCAGGTCCGCGGGCTAATTCACGGACGAGGAGTGTATAGGTGAGGAGTGACCTCACCCCAGTGATTTGGAGGCGACCCGACAATAGCACAAAATCAAGTTAAAGCAATCAAACAGCTTACGGCTTACCGAGGTGGGACTAAAAGTCCCACTCACTACTACTGGAAACTGCAGGAGAACGTCTTCACAATTGGAGAAGCTACAGGTCCCACAGCACCCTTTATCAGGCTAGGCTTGTGCACACTCACAACCCGCACATTCTGGAAGCCTGGGAGCAGATGATTGCGGCCTGGAGTCGGAGAACAGTCGAGCTCGAGTCATCCCTAATGGCGGCTGGAAGCTTGACCCTGCATGACACAAAAGGAAGCTTGCAGCTCTATCAGACCATAGGATGACCTTTGCCGTGTCATGGCGAAGGTGAGGCGATCGGTGGCAGGCTGCAGGGTGACCTAGGCATGCGTGCCTGGGTCACTCTGTGGTTGGAGTTATGGGTTAGGTCGAGGGGCATTTGTGGTGATGTAGGCGACCTGTGGATGAGTGGAAGGTGTTCAGTGGAGTGTGGTAGAGGTTGTGAGGTGGGTGGCGAGACGTGTGAGGGTGCGGAGTGACGGATGCGTCTCGTCGGAGGGTGGCCGGAGATGGGGAAGATGCGGGAGGACAGTGGCGGTCGAGGGGTGTTGTGTGAAATAGAATGAGGGAAAGGAAAAAGTTGAAGACGAGGAGCTTATCTAGAGTAATTAGAGTGAAGGGGGGCCAGGGGAGACGGATGGCTCATTTTTGCCGTCTGGGAAGATGGCCCTGAAGGAGATAATGGCGACGAGGAGGACAGGAAGGCGTGCATTGGTGTGGAGCGACACGGGAGGACGAGGTGGAGTGAACCCTACTGCTGGTATGGTATCAGAGCGACGAGAGGGAGGTGGAAGAATCGCCGGAGCTTGCGGGCTACTTGGCCGAAGAGAGGGGAGATGAAATCTAGGGGATTCTGCAGCCAAAACAAGCTAAGGAGGTGGGGTCGGAGTTGGGGGTCAATTTATAGGCACTAGTAGGGACTCCTGTGCTTGGAAGCCAAGCTTCCAGGCGTGGGAATCCTCGCCGGAGATGGAAGTCTGTTAAGAGACCCAAATCTGTTGTGCGTTCGCATGAGAGAATGGGTGCAAATCAGAGAGTAGGATCATGCTCAGATGGAAGGGACTTCCTCAGAGAATCTCCCTTCCAAATCTGGGAGGCGATCGCTAAGGAATCAGGGAGTATTCCCCCTCCATTCCTCACTGGAGTAGGATTTCTCCCCATTAATGGTAGAGGGACCTGTTTGTAAAAGTGGCGAGGAAGCTAGGGGGTTTGTGTAATGGTTTTCAAAAGATAGGGGTCAAAATGTAATTGGGTGTACTAATTTGCAAAGTAGGTCAAGATGACCTCCCCTTAGGTCCAAATTTTGCTAAAAACCTAATTCAGACCTAGGGAATCCAATGGTGAAGTTGGATTTTAGGTTTGATCACATTTGACTGGACTTTTTGCGCCAAAACCCAAATTAGGTCAATTGATGAGCTAGTTCCCTAATCTAGGTCAAAATAGGTTCCAAAGGCCAATCTGAAGGTTCTAAACCCTAGGGGATATTTTTTAATAAATGTTAGAGGGTTTACTTGATTTTTATCCTGACCAAAACCTTGTTGAATTAAGCGGGCCTATTTTAGTGTTAAAGACGTCATTTAATTCCTGGTTTGCACATAAACCCATTTCTGATTGAACCAACCCACTTTTTATTTTATTCGGACCATTTGGCCTATGTTTTGCCTCTGAGACATCCCATTTATGTACTGCAATGGTAAAATTATAGTTTTAACCTTTATTTCATGTTTTCTTCTCAAAACACTTATTTCTTCAATTAAGCCCTTCTCTAGGTTATGTAGGAGCTCTTATTCTCTTTCTTAGGTCAAAATGAGCTAGTTAGGGCTCATATAAGGCTCTCATCATTCCCCCATGCCTAGCTTTTGCTAGTCCCTTAGCAAAACTTTATGGTTTTAACTTCTATTCTAGACCAATTATGATAAGTGCTTTTCTTTTTCTTTTGTGATTAGGTTAGGATGTTGACAATAGACCTAGAGGTACTCAAGTACCAAACAAAATCCGGACCTGACTTGCTTTAGTCTCAGTCTTCTGCAAAGGTTTTTAAGGCTCGCAGAAACTATCTTAGGGTTTATTGGACTCTGCAGTTAAAGCACCCGTGCTTGAGACATTTTTAGCCTAGATTCTGTTTGCAGTGCATTTTTTGTAAGAGAGAGATAGAAGATTTATGTGTATAAAGAGTTTTCTCTCCCTTTTCTCTTTATTTCTAGCTTTGGATTGGCTTCTTAACACGGTCTGTATCGGATTCCTTGTCCCCATCATCAATCCTCAAGGGTCCCTGGCAATCGATGCTTCAAGATAGCACCACCCATGGCAATCCCCAGAACCCTAGCTTTCAAGATTTTAAGATAATCCCGCCCATGGCATTCTGTGGCTGAATTCAGACCCTAGCGATCGACATTTCATGGTAATGCCGCCCATGATATCTGAACCAGCAGAGTGCTTACATGACCCTGGTAGGATTTTTAAATATCCTAAGAGACAGGCACTAAGGAGATGATTTGTTGTTACGCATCTTCGAGGGGAATTTTCTGCCTCTCCATGCCTGGACCTCATCCAAATCAACTTGTGTTGATCGGCCACTCCTGATCTAGGTGACTTTTTTAAAATATTGAAATGCTTTTTGCATGATTTTGATATTTATGCGCACTGAAGCAGACTGTGTGTGAATTGGGGTGCTTAGGTTACCGAATCCCATAAATCGAAGGTCAGTTAATGATGCCAAATACTTCCTAAGCCTTAGACCTAATACTTAAGCTTTGCATTTTCCCCAACCTCTTGAAGATTATCCAAATCTTAGCGGATACGTGAATTTTTAAGCCTAAGAATCTAGCCCAAGAGGCCTAAGATCAGCATTCCTGCTAATCTCTTTTTATGTCTCCTTATCACTTTTCTCCTATTTTTTCTCTTTCATTGATGTGCTCTAGAACTTCGATTAATTCCTTAATCTCTTACTAATGACTATCTCTTTTTCTTTTTCATTTTGTGCTCCTTTTTGTCATTTGTGCTCTTTTCCTCCTCCTTATAATTATGTGGCACACAAAATTTCCTCTTTCCTCCATTTTTTTTGTTCTTTTTCATAATTTTTCAATTTTTTGTGTTTTTGACATATGTGAATTTTTTTGAGAATCCTTCTGACTTTTTCTTGGTTTTGTATGTATTCACTTTATCACCCCCCATGCCTATGTTTTGCAATGTCCACATTGTAAACAGAGGGTGTGAAAAAGTGTTGAGGTCAGGGACTTAGAGCAGGATACATCAGGTGGGTGAACGGATCTAAAATGACTGATGCAGATGATTTCAAGCTCTGGTACGTGTACCAGAGGTGGGATCAACTGTCTAATGATGAACTCAAGGTGTAATGAATGTGGAGTATGGATGGATAATCAGACGGGTCTCTATTTTCGGAATGACAGGTTGCCTCCCGTTAAGCACTAAATTCAACGCCTTCAACCGAGAGGAAAATGGGGTGGAGAGGGAGTGGTCAAATCAATGGAGTTTTGTAAAACAAGCACCTTGATTAAGAGCCTGGTTGGTCCAACCAGGTGCTTGTTAAGATCAGTGGGCTGATGATGCAGCCCAAACCCAATCAGTCTGGTGTGTTAATAGAGGTAGATGAACAGATGCGGAACCCACCATATGCAATGTGGCTCGGATGGAAATGGAAGTGAAAACTCGGGTTTAGGCTGAGTCGAATCAGCCTGGTCAGGGTAAGGTTCCGAAAAGTGGAAACCCTATATGGGTGATCAGAGAATGATGGCTCATGTCTTTCAGTCTGATCAATATCTGATACCTGGTATAGATCTGGAGTTGAATCATCTGTAAGTAGCTCAGTGAGATGTGAATCAGAATAGTAATTGAGTCTGGTTCCGAGTCGGGGTAGAGAACGGGTTTTCATCAGTTCTGTATGTGTGGAAGAGGTGGCTTCAATGAGAATTGGCTTATTATAATCAGGAAGCAGATTTTCTCCGATGTTATGGTCAGATTCAAAATCATCAGAGAGTTTACGAAAATTTGAATGACATTCAAGATCATGAGTTCCACCATAGAATAAATCATATGTTGTAGCTTCAACAGCCTGACTGCAGTCTAGACTAGATGTTAATTCTGAGCTTAAAAAGGTATCCTTATTTGGTAGAAGCTCAGGTTCTAAGCTGGTAGGGCAGACCCAATTGAAACCCCACTCGTCCAACTCAATTTCTGTATCGTAAATTGGCATGACTTCCGAAAAATCGATTGGTTCCTCTGAGGATGTTGGAGAGGGATATTCATCAAATAAAGGCCCAAACTCATATTCTTCATTGAAAGATTGATCTTCCTCATATGGGGCCTCGAAATCTTCCCAGTAGGTTTCAGATCTAGGTTCTGGGCTTAGGATGTGGGTTGAATCACTAGAATCTAGGTTTGAATAACCTTCCAAGGTCACCTTATCAGAATAAGGGGCAGAATTTACACCTTCGAGAGGTTCAGTTCTACTCTCATTATTGCAGGAGTTTTGATATTCTAAGCCTGGTGATTCATGGTCAAGAGTGGGCTTAACATGGTGTTTTCCTGCATTTGGAGCTTCCCAACCTTATTCAATATCAGGCACATTGTACTCCATCTGGGTTAGGAATCCACAACCATTTTGTGCCTCAAACCTGAGATCAGATTGATCGTCGATGTTGTCCCAAGATGGTTCATCCTCTATTTGTGGTATATATGGGTACTTCTGGTCGATAATTTATTTTAATAATCTCATTATCTCTTCCCATTTTTCAAGATCATCTTGGTGTTGCTTCCAAAGTCGAGGATTTGTCATATATTGAAGTTATTCAAGATTGTGCAATTTTTCTATCTCAATGTATTTTGTGATGAGCAAGTCTCGGGTTGATCCTTTTGTGGCTTTTGGCAATAGTACTTGGGCACAAGTTATGATAAAGGTTTTGGTTGTTGGGACATCAACCTGAATGTTTTCTACTGGTGTTGAGGTTTTGTCTTCTTTTTCATAGAGTTTTAGGGCATCCTTAATCATCCTATCTCCCATGGATCTCCAATATTCAGGTTTCTTAAATGGTAGTCATAAGTGGTTTGGCTGCATATTTGGATCAGGTGGTGGAATCAAGATGTAGAATCAGAGTTTGAATCAAGATGTAGAACCAAGTTATGAAGCGATTAGATCTGACTAAAGAGTCCCATTGAAAATATATGTGTGTGCTATAAAGAGAAAAGATGAGGGACTGGAGATGTTTTTGACCCAATCAAGACGCCCAAAGATGTTTGGATGACGATGAAAGTTCGAGGTGGATGATACCCCTGGATCAAAAGGTCATCCACCTAAGAATTACCTGGGCAGCCTGAGAGAGAGAGTCCCGCAAAGGCCCCTACACAGTAGAGCATCCCCACGGGTTACAGGGTTTCCCCCACCCGACCTCTCTTGTCACTGAGATTCCAGGTAGACCTGAATGGGGACCTTGACCTCTTAACTCTATCACTTTTATTTCAAAGGTGCTTTAGGGTTTTCACTTGAACTTTCGATGTTTTGATGTTGTGACCTAATTTGGAGGTTGGTTGACTCAAGGGGCCAACTTCACCTGACCTATCCTATAGATGGCAAAATGATTCTAGGCTTGGGACCTAGAGATCACCCTGATTTGACTCCTAATTTATTAGGTCTAAGATTTTAAGATTCAAGTGATTTTAGAGCTCAATTTTTAGGGTTTGTCTTGTTTAGATCTCTTCAATCAAGGGCTTAGGTAGCACACTAGTGCGAGAGGGTTCATTTCCTTTTATACAAGCACGTGTGAACTAGCACTCCAAGGCCTTACTGTAGAAACCCTAATTTGGTTTTATTTCCAATCCTATTTTTCTTCTTGAAAGAGGTTATCTTTGGACTTTAAAAACAAGAGGTGTGTTGCTCACGAAGATTAAGCGTGATTTTTATAAGGCATATGTATTTTGTGGGATAGAATCTAAAAAAATCACTCCAACTTCAAGAAGATTTGAAAAATTTTCGCAAAATCAGGAAGCATTTGCATTAAAGATGGTGATTACTATCGAAAGAAGGCAACTGATTCCTAAATTAATTTCTTCCTTTTGTTTTTCAAGGATTAGGGGATGGTTTAAGGTAGAAAAGAAATTACCTACCCTGTAGTAGTTGACTTGCGGGAGGGATCTTCTCGTGAATACCTGCAAAATCACAACAAAGCAAAGTAGGGCAAGTTAGTGTTCAATATGATCAAAAAGAATGCAGAGACTAGTGATAAATTGTGCGTTGCTCCCTGGCAACGGCGTGAAAATGTTCATGTGGCTCGATCATGTTTTAATAGTCAGTTACGTCCTAGTATTGGTGACCAAGTGTTGTCAACAAATAAATTTTTATTACTCAAAAGCCTAAGTATCCGAAGTCGAACACAGGGAGCAAATGGAATTTATTACTAATCTCAAGAATGTAATTAAACACTTAATTACTCAAAACTTAATTCAAAATATATATATGCATTAGTTTAAAAGCTAATTGTGGCAAAAATAGAGAAATTGGACGTCTGATCATGAGATCAGACGTCTTAAAAAGATGTCTCTCCTGTCTGTTTCTTGTCCTTCTTCTGACTTTCTCTGATTTTCCTCTCTTTCTTCTGTTCTTCTTTGGCCATGTGCTTCTTCTTTCTTCTCTGCAGCTCTCTTGCCTTTCTTCTTCCTTCTTATTTTCCTCTGTCTTCTACCTTGCCTATCTTCTTTAGTGCCTTTCTCCTTCTTTCTTTCTGTGGGTCTTCTTCTTCTTTCCTTGGCTCTGCTTCCCTTGGCTTCAGCTTTTCTTCTTCTTCTACTTCTGCTTGTCATTCCCTTTCTATCTTTCTTCTTCCTTCAGCCTTAGCTCTCTGACTTCCTCTTCTCTTTGGCTTCGCCTCTTCCTTCTTCCTTGTCTATCCTTCTCTTTTCCCTCTACGACTAAGTGTCATCTTCACTTCTCCTTCTCCATCCTTGCACAAACAGAAGAGAGCAAAACCTACCCCTCTACCCACACCCCTCTCTCTCTCTCTATATATCACTCTTTAGTATGCTCTCCAAGAGCTGGGTAATCGGGTCAGGTTGCTTGCCTGGGTCCAGGCGCACCGGCGTGGGTGTGGTGCACGAGGAGTGCTCAGGAGGATAGTCAGGTTACCAGGTCTGCGGGCTAATTCATGGAGGAGGCGTGTATAGGTGAGGAGGGACCTCATCCCAGTGATTGAGAGGCAACCAGACAATAGCACAAAATCAACTTAAAGCACTCAAATAGCTTACGGCTTACCGAGGTGGGACTAAAAGTCCCACCCGCTGCTGCTGGCAACTGCAGTAGAACATCTTCACGATTGGCATAGCTGCAGGTCCCGCAGCACCCTTTATCAGGCTGGGCTTGCGCACACTTGCAACCCTCACAATCTTGATGCCTGGGAGCAAATGATTGTGGCCTGGAGCCAGAGAACAGTCGAGCTCGAGTCGTCACTAATTGCGGCTGGAAGCTTGACCCTGCATGACACAAAAGGAAGCTTGCAGCTCTATCAGACCACAAGAGGACCTTCGCCGTGTCACGGCGAAGGTGAGGCGATCGGTGGTATGCTGCAGGGTGACCTAGGCGTGCGTGCCTAGGTCACTCTATGGCCGGAGTTATGGGTTAGGTCGGGGAGTGTTTGTGGTGGTGTAGGCAACCTATGAATGGGTGGAAGGTGTTCAGTGGAGTGTGGCGGAGGTTGTGAGGTGGGTGGCGAGACGTGTGGGAGTGCAGAGTGACAGATGCGTCTTGTCGGAGGGTGGCTGGAGATGTGGAAGATGTAGGCGGACAGTGGCAGTCGAGGGGTGTTGTGTGAAATAGAATGAGGGAAAGGAAAGAGTGGAAGACGAGGAGCTTATCTGGAGTAATTGGAGTGAAGGGGGGGTAGAGGAGACAGACGACTCATTTTTGCTGTCGTTGGAGAAGACGGCCCTGAGGGAGATAACGGCGACGAGGAGGAGGATAGGAAGGCATGTGCTGGTATGGCGCGACGTGTAAGGATGAGGCGGAGTGAACCTTACTGCTGGTATGGCAGCAGAGCGACGAGAGGGAGGAGGAAGAATCACCGGAGCTTGCAGGCTACTTGTCCGGAGAGAGGGGAGATGAAATCTGGGGGATTCTACGGCCAAAACAAGCTAAGGAGGTGCGACCGGAGTTGGGGGTCAATTTATAGTCCCGGGTAGGGACTCCTATGCTTGGAAGACAAGCTTCCAAGTGTGGGAATCCTTGCTGGAGATGGAAGTCTGTTAAGAGATCCAAATCTATCGCGTTTGCACGAGAGAATGAGTGCAAATCAGAGAGTAGGATCATGCTCAGATGAATGGGAATTCCTCAGAGAATCTCCGTTCTAAATCTGGAAGATCTCTGAGGAATCAGGGAGTATTCCCCCTCCATTCCTCGCCAGAGTAAAATTTCTCCCCATTAATGGCGGAGGGACCTATTTGTACGATTGGCGAGGAAGCTAGGGGGTTTGTGTAATGATTTTCAAAAGATAGGGACCAAAATGTAATTAGGTGTACTAATTTGCAAAGTAGGTCAAGATGACCTCCCCTTAGGTCCAAATTTTGGTAAAAAACTAATTTGGACATAAGGAATCCAATGGTGAAGTTGGATTTTATGTTTGACTACGTTTGACTGGATATTTTGTGCAAAAACCCAAATTAGGTTAATTGATGAGCTAGGACCCTAATCTAGGTCAACATAGGTTCCAAAGGCCAATCTGAAGGTTCTAAATCCTAGGGGATATTTTTCCATGAATTTTAGAGGGTTTACTTAATTTTTATCTTGACTAGAACCTTTTTGAATTAAGCAGGTTTATTTTAGGGTTACAAGATGTCATTTAATTCCTGGTTTGCACGTAAACCCATTTCTGATTGAACCAACCCACTTTTTTATCTTATTCAGACCATTTGACCTATGTTTTGCCTTTGAGAAATCCTGTTTATGTACTGCAATGGTAAATTTGCTGTTTTAACCTTTATTTCATGTTTTCTTCTCAGAACACTTATTTCTTTAATTAAGCCCTTCTCTAGGTTATGTAGGAGCTCTTATTCTCTTTCTTAGGTCAAAATAAGCTAGTTAGGGCTCATGATGAGTCTCTCATCACAACCCCATCCACAAGCTCCTCGTCCATATCAGCTGCCTCAGCCTTGGCTAAACCCCACCTATTAATCTGACCCAACTCAGACAGATCAAATGACTCTTATCCTTGAGATTTTAGCTAACATTGAAAAGACGAATGTGGCTATACAAAAATAGCACAAAGACGAGATCACAGAGGTTGGCAATCAACTCTCCCAAGTGGTGAATTCCTGCCAACCTGGCACACTCCCTTCGCAACTTCTGCCAAATCCAAATAACATACCTAACCAGAGAAGCATTATGAACCTAAATCCAGGCCAAGTCCACATGATTTATTAGGCCACTTCTGCTCAATCACTCGACGGGATGGAAGCTTCAACATCATATTCAGGATTTCAGTAGTAGCCACCTATTTTACTAACACCAAACCAGAACCAGGCAGAACTGAATTCAGTAACAACTCATAGTGGCAAAGAAACACAAGACCCACCTTACTCAAGCCACTTTCAGCCTGATGGTGCTAACCCAAGCCCCAGGATGGGTGCGCTTCGCCATGTACCTGAGGAGGACCTCATCGAACTCTTTGAACAGGTCCATATAAACATCCCCTTGATGGATGTGATTCGCCATGTACCGTCTTATGTACGATTCCTGAAAGATGTGTGTACACCTAAGCGTAAGCCGTCAACAAACAGTGGGAGCCCGATCGTATTATCAGAGCAAGCCAGCTTTGTAATTTTGAGAAAACTCCCACCTAAGGCAAAAGACCCAGGTACTCCCCTGATTTCCAGTACAATTGGTGATATCCAATTTCATAGAGCATTATTGGATCTCGAAGCCTCCATAAACCTAATACCTACATCCTTAGTCGACCATCTTAAGGAATTTACGCTCAAACCGACAGAGGTGACATTACAATTGGTAGATTGATCTATTAAGTCACCTAAAGGAGTTCTTAAGGATACCATTACTAGGGTTTAGGATTTCTATTCCCTGGTGGACTTCATAGTCTTGGATATGGATGCTCCAAAAAATCTGAAAAACACACCAATCATATTAGGGAGACCCTTTCTAGCCACTGCTAGGGACAACATAAATTTTGAGGAGGGCCAAATTGAACTGAAATTTGGAAACCAGACATTAAGATCGACATCTTTAAGACCCAACAAGGGATTAATTGCAGAGTTATAGAATAGATATGTGATGTCAAGGCTATGGTTGATGATCCATATATTGAGGAAAACCTGACTACTTCTGATCAACCACAAGAGGATCAAAGCTCGCAATCAGAGGAGTTTGAACTTAACCTATACACACCCATACTCCTTTCCTTACTCCTGACACACACCCTAAACTGCCCACTGCTATTGATAACACTGTTTTTGAACTTAAGCCTCTTCCCGATCATCTAAAGTATGTCTTTTTGGGTTCCAATCAAACGTTTCCTGTGATTATCAACTCCAAACTCACACCTGATTAGGAATCCTGTTTGATTACTATTCTCCATCAACATCAAAGAGCCATAGGATGGACTCTTGATGATTTGACTGCCATCAGTCGCTCTTACTGCACACACCGTATCTATATTGAAGAGGGCACATGACCATCCTGTGAAATGCAAAGACGTCTGAATCCTAATCTCTTGGAGGTCGTGAAAAAGGAGATCATCAAGTGGTTAAATGCTAGGATCATCTACTCAATCTCTAACCAACAACTTCGACGAGTCCATCCCACCTCCACAGGCCACCACAACCCTCACCGACAAGCCCATGACCTCCTCCTCACTTTATTGATCCTTTCCCCTCACTCCACGAATCGCACCACTCACCCAAGCACATCACCAAACACACCCACTCACTTGCACACAGTAAGCCCTAGGCAAGCACTCACAGGCACCCCTGATCCAAGCTAACACCCCCAACACCTTCACCATGCTCTGGCAAACCTCCTAGAGCAATTTGACATGGCCGCAAGGCCGTTATTGTGTTTCCAGGTTCGTCGGCAATCCACCATTGGTAGGCAAGCTTGAAGCTTGCTTGCTGCACCTCCAAGTTCCACCAAGCCCAGGCTGCTATCCCTGGTTGCATGGAATACCCTCGCGTACGCACTCAGGCCCTGAATTGGAGTCGAGAGACTCTGTGGCTACTGCATTCGCGAAGACCATCTCTGCTGCAAGTGTGCAAAAGGAAGGTGGGACATTAAGTCCCACCTTAGAAGTGAAGAAGTGCCCGCACCTGAATAAAGTGAAAAAGTGGTTGAGGTTGTTCGCCTAGGATCCATGGGTGGAGGTCCCACTCACCCGACCCGATCTCATCCATGAACACGCCCAGCGGATCTGGCCTGACCCGACCCGACCTACGCTCCTCACCTACTACCACATGCCAGTGGGCTTGGTCCCGTGTACGCACACAACCCGATAACCCGACTATCTCTGTGGCTCTGGGAGAGCGGATCCTAAGAGTGAAAGTGAGGAGTTTCGCGTGAGTAGGGGTAGGGTTTTGCTGTAGGGTTCTTCGACCGACACTTAGTCGCAGTCTAAAGAAGAAGAGGAGGCCAAAGGAAGAAGCTGAAAAAGTTGAGGCCAGAAGAAGAAGAAAGGAAGGAGACAAAAGGCTTAAGTCAGAAAAGAAGAGAAGGGCAAAGCTAAAGGCAGAAGGCAAAGGAAGAAGAAGAACAGCAGAAGCCAAAGCACAAAGAAAAAGATAGAGAAGTGAAAGAGAAGAATCATGAAGGCAAAGACAAAGGAAGTCAGAATAGAAGCCAACAAAGAAGAAGGAAGGAAGAGAAGATAAAGAGAAAGGAAATTGGACACTTTAAGTCATTTGATTCACAAATCAAATGATAGATCATTACTTTCATTTCATAGTAATACATTGAATTATTTGGTGATATTGTAGGAGTATTTGCTGATCTACATCACCATTTTAGTCCCATATTTTTGCACTCTGACACTGCTACTATTACAATTTCTTTTAGTTTAAATTGTGAACATGATTTCTAAATACTAATTTGCTCCCTGTGTTCGACCTTCGAAATCTTTTTGAGTAATAAAATTATATCTATTTTGAATGATATTTCTACTGTACTACAACGTAATACTTCTAAAACCTGATTCAGCAACACAAACACCTGATCATCTCAAATACATCCTTTTAGGTTCCAATTAGACATTTCCTGTGATTATCAATTCCCGAGTCACCTCTAATCAGGAATCATGTTTGATTTCTATCCTCTAGTTGCATCGGAGAACCATTGGTTGGACTCTTGATCACTTGACTAGTATCAACCCTTCATATTGCACACATCGCATCTACATTGAAGAGGGCTCATGACCATCCCACCAGATGTAGAGATGTTCGAATCCAAGCCTATAGGATGTCGGGAAAAGGGAGATCATCGAGTGGTTAGATGCAGGGATCATCTACCCAATCTCCGACAGTCGTTAGGTGAGTCCAATCTTGGTTCTTCCCAAAAAGGCAGCACTCACCGTTATTACGACTGAAACCAGAGAGACTATATCGACATGCATTGCAAACTTGTGGAGAATCTGTATTGATTACCGAGGACTAAATACCTCCAGAATAAAGGATCATTTCCCACTACCATTTATTGATCAGATACTCGAGAAATTGGCAGGGAATCGATTATTTTGCTTCTTGGACAGGTACTCCAGTTATAACCAGGTGGCAATCCATGCTGAGGACCAAGAGAAGACTACCTTCACCTGCCCCTTCAAGACGTATGCATTCCATAGGATGTCGTTCGGTCTCTGCAATTTTCCTACCACTTTTCAGCGGTGCATGCTTGCCATATTCTCAGATATGGTAGCTGAATACCTTGAAGTCATCCTGGATGACTTCTTGATATTTGGGGAATCTTTTGATGATTGCCTCTTGCACTTGGTCGAAATCCTCGAGAGTTGTATCGACGCGAATCTAGTTCTTTCCTGACAAAAGATCCACATCATGGTACCTGAGGGAATTGTCCTGGGTTGCCTCGCCTCTGAAAAAGGCATCCAAGTTGATCGAGCTAATGTTGATTTGATTTCAAAACTACAGATGCCTAGCTTGGTAAAGGGCGTTCACTCTTTTCTGGGTCACGTTGATTTTTATTGCCGTTTCGTTCCTAATTTCTTGAAATTCATGCACCCCCTAACTAATCATCTCTCAAAGGATGTCCCTTTCGAAATTACAGAGGAGTGCACTCATGCATTTGAGAGCCTGCGTGATCGAGTTAATCAAGCACTAATCCTGCAATCCCTTGACTGGTCTCTACCCTTTGAGATCATGTGCGATTTGTCTGACTATGCAGTGGGTGCGATACTTGGGTAGAAAATAGACAGGAAACCTATGGTCATCTACTACACTAGCGAGACACTTGATGAGTCACAGTGTAACTACACAGTTACTGAGAAAGAGTTGCTAGCTGTAGTATTTGGCCTTGAAAATTTTCTATCCTATCTTTGGGTTGCTGTGTTATCATATACTCGGATCACACCATAGTGAGGCACCTCCTCTCAAAGAAGGATGTGAAACCTCAACTAATCTGCTGGACCTTGCGGTTGCAAGAATTAGACATTGAGGTGGGAAAACAGAACATGGTAGCCAATCACTTGCCCTGCCTTCCTTCTGATATCATTGAACCTTCCAGACCAATCACAGAACACTTTCCTGGTGAACACCTCCTGACTATTGTACAGGACTTTCCTGGTATGCTGATTTGGTTAACTACTTGGCATCACATCAGATCCTATATGATTAGCTAAAGGCCAAGAAGGACAAGTTGCTTTCTGATGCCAAGTACTACATCTGGGAAGACCCGTACCTCTTCCACATTGGTACTGATCAGATCATCAGATGATGCATCCCGGAAGCAGAATTTCAGGACATTCTGTCCTTCTACCATGACCAAGCCTGCAGTGGACACTTCTCCAGACATAAAATCATAGCTAAAGTCCTCTAGTGCAGCTTTTTTTGGCCCACAATCTTCAAGGATGCTTGCAATTACTGTAAGGCATGCACTCATTGCCAAACCTTGAGCAACATGAGCCACTACTATATGATGCCTTTACAGCCGATTCTCATAAGCAAAATCTTCGATATATGGGGGATTGATTTCATGGAACCCTTCCCTAAATCAGACAGCTTCGAATACATTCTCTTTATTGTAGACTACATGCCTAAATGGATCGAAGCTATCCCGACCTAAACGAATGACCATAAGGTGGTAATCACGTTCATTCATTTGCACATCTTTTCTCGGTTCGGTGTCCCATGTGTCATTATCTCTTATGAAGGGACCCACTTTACAAATGCAACGTTCAGATCCCTGATGAGAAGTATGGGTGTCTCACCGAATCTTGACTCCTTACCACCCCCAAATCAATGGATTGGCTGAACTGCCTAATTGAGAGATCAAGAAAATCCTTCAGGTCACTGTTCAACCTAATAGGAAGGACTAGTCGTCCCGACTTTCGGAAGCTTTGTGGGCTTATAGGACAACCCACATGACCCAATTTGGTATGTCTTTATTCAGATTGGTGTATGTTCGATGCATAATTCATGTTTTAAAAGTTAATTCAATTGTAGTATAGTGCGAAAACACGTCGACAAATAAATTTATAAAATCCATGAGTACTGGGTCGTTCTCAGGGAAGCAATCTTGATTTTAATAGAAGCCTTTCAATAAAACTGCTTCTAAGTGGATATATATATATGTATATATGTATAGAGTAGATATCCTAAGAATTAGAATTTCATTGCAATTACATAGAGTTTTTCACAATAGAATATCTAATAGAGAAAGAGAAATAGTAGATAGATGGAAAGAGTGAGAGAGAGATAGAGATAGAGAGGAATAAGGCAAAGAGACGACGTCGCTTGTAGGATTCTTGTGTGAGATTCGGTAGCTCCTCAGATCCAGAGCACCTGGATGAAGGTCGGAGTGGAGTTACAGAGGGAGAGCCTGGTTTGGTGAGAGAGAATTGTATAGAGTTGTTGATCCATCAAAGTGGGGCTTTGGCCTTCTTTTATAGTTTTTATGGATGGCAAAAAGGGTGTTTTGGCCCTCTATCTTGTGCAACAATCTTAGGCCAATCAGATCCGTTGATCGGGAGATCAATGGACCTGATTAGGCCATAAAACACCTTCAAAATCCTTCTCTATGCTCAAATTTAACCTCGTGCTGACATGTGGCATGCTCTACAACATCGAATGCTCCAAATATCTCCTCGCATGCGTGCTTCACTTCTTCTCTTCGCTGCTCCCCTTCGCTGAGTGCCTCTACATCTCGATTGGATGGCTTAAATGCACACTTATATCTTCTGTTTTGAAGAAGCACCTGGGATTGCGCATTAAATGTGCGTTGGATCCTGCATTCGGTTGTGATCTACCCTCATTTCACCATTTGGTTGCATCGCCGTGCTCCGCTTGACATCTGACAGCCCAATTCCTCCACTCGCGTGCCCATCCTGATTTCACACGAGGCTTGGCTCGATCAGGCACCATCGCTCCCTGGAGGAGGAGCTAACCAACACGCCATTCCTATTGTTGGTTGCATTTTCATTTTGAAGATGCGCACTCTCGGTCGTTCGATGAGGATCCAATAGTCGAGAGTCACTCCTCTTTGATGAAGCACAAGTGGACAACTGACGTGGTGCATCCGTGACCATTGGATGGAGATCCAACTGTCCTCAGTGTGCGGTGAAGAACCTTCACAGATGGGGTGGTGATGCGGGGGCGACTGTGATGGTGCCACGTGGTGCCATCATAGCCGTCCATCTTCTTTTCTTTGTATTTGGTGATGTAGATCTCTAATTGAGTTGATTTTTCTGCCGTTGGACTATAATCGTCGATCTGGATTCATCCCTGTGGTTGGATTCTTCATCTGAGGCTTGGATATTTGTCTTTTGGATTTATATTCACCATTCTTTTATGGACTACACAAGATGCCCTGATTGTCTGATAGAGACAATTTCAGAAGTGATGGACTTCTATCGTCGTTTTGATCAAATCTATTCGATCTAATCTGACATCTGTGGCTTCGAATCACTACAATTAAAATCATCTCTCTTTTAGGTCATAAAATGACGATATTATTTACATGACTAATAAATTGGGATGCCTATGAATGCATTATTCCTAAGTTATGCTGGAATCTAGCTTAATTTAGGTGATTTAATTTGCATGATTGCTATGTAATCACACGCCATTCCTAAATCTTGCTAGTCCCTAGCAAATGCATGAGTAAATGCAAGGTGGTCCTACATTAGTAATTTTTATCAAGAGTTTGACTAGAGCTTTATGTCTTTTGTTTTCATCCGAAGCTTTAGTACTCCAGATAATCGTGATTGTGTTTTTTTGTAGCCTATGCAACAGATTCAAGTGAAAGCCAATCCTCGTCTAAAGTTCATACTTGACACTTAGTAAAAATGTATTGGGATAGGCAAACTTCTTCCCTCAGGGTTATAAAGTAACCTTTATATTTAGCTTTGACTTTTGGCTTAGGTAAAAGATTTCTGAATTATTTAAATTTGTATTTGGTGCCTCGCACTCATCTGGTGCTACATATAGACTGGTACTTTAGAACCTAGATTTCCAGATATTGAAATAATTCAACTCAAAGAGAGGCAAGAAATTGTGCTCTCTTTAGTTCCTTTGTACTCATTCTCTTTCTATTTCTTTTTCTTATCTTTTCTTTTCTTTTCTTTCCTTTTAAGCTCACAATCTTACCAGATTTACCAGTATATTTGGTGGTCTCTCCTAGCATTATATTTTCATTAGGCTCTGATAACTCTAAGACTAAGTTAGAATTCCTTAGCCTGTATTCAGGTAGCCAAGAATATAGAAAAGTAGGTCAAGGCTGTATTTGGTGGACCGTGAGGCTGGTAGGTGCTGTTGCCTTATTACATTTGAAATAAATTCTAAAAACACTTATAAACTCTTTTTCTCTGTTCCAATTTTTCTTTCTTTCTAAATTTATATATATATATATTTCTTTTCTCTCTATTTTTTTTTCTTGCATCCAAATATCTACTAACATAATGCAATATAGTATATGAACTTTTATTTACGAGGCATTATTCAGGATTATGGGTGTTCAAGAGGATATTGGGTGGTTTATTTGGTGGAAGTGCCTATTCTCGACTTCAAGAAGGGAATAGAAAGGACAATGTGCTTCAGACCTTAACATTAATATCCTCCTTCAGCCAAGGATTCTGTAAAAGGTGATCGTAAGCATCACCTCAGTCCTAGTTTTATTAAAACCCTCTCTGTACATATTTGCCTTATTTGGTGGCTCTCAAGATATAAACACTAAGAACTTGTATGTAGAAATCGAGAGCAAAAACTATGCCTAACCCCAAATATCATTATCTAATTATCCAAAAGTTAAGATTCCACATGCTAGCCTTAAAGCACCAGTACCCTTTCTACTCTTACCTCACACTTGTTCGGTGGACCTGTTAGAAGATAGTTTGCCTAACTCCCTAATTACTATCCAAGAGTTTAGGAGAAGAAGCATTGCTTCTTTTTGATAAACTAAAGATGTTTATCAGTCTTCACAGAAGATCCATTGCAAATACAACGTGTAAATGTGAAATTGTACTGGATTCTAAATGCAGGAATCAACTTAAGAATAAATCCCTAATAAGACATTAATTAAAATTCTTTATGCCTAAAGGCATTTCTTTTTTTGAAAAACAAATAAGACATGCAACGTCCACCACCTCATGCCTATTCAATACAATGTCCTCATTGAAATGTATGCATGAAAATCAAAATATAATAAGCAAGAGGAGGGGATATCACCTGACTATGCTTGTTAATCCAGGACAGCATGAATATAGAGGATGAAGAGCTACCTGTACAGAGTACTGGGTTGCCTCCCAGCGAGCGCTATGTTTAACATCATTTGCTAGACTCAGTTCTGCTTTAAGAAGATTCCAGAAGGTTGATGTGATCGTCGGGAATGGGATCACAGTTCTGCGTGATAAAAGGCTTCAATCTTTGACCATTCACCTTTGTCTCATTGCCTGTCTTGGGATCCAAGATATGCACAACTCAATGAGGGTAGACTTTTCTTACAGTGAAGGGAACTGTCCACTTTGATGTTAATTTTCCCAGAAAGAGCTTTAAGCGTGCAGCAAATAACAAAACCTTTTGATTAGGGACAAAGCTTTTTCTGGAGATATACTTATCATGTAAAGCTTTTGTCATATTCTTATACATTCTTGCGCTCTCATAAGCATCATTCCTGATTTCATCCAATTCAATCAATTGGAGTTTTCTTTGTCATCTAGATTGATCGAGATACAAGTTAAATGTTCTGATTGCCTAATAAGCTTTATGTTCAAGATCAATGGTCAAATGGCAAGATCTTTCGTAGACTAGATGGAATGGAGACATTCCAATCAGAGTCTTATACGTAGTACAGTAGGCCTAGAGAGCATCATCCAATTTGGTAGACCAATCCTTCCAATCTGGGCAGACCGTCCTTTGAAGGATCTTTTTAATTTCTCGATTGGAGATTTCGACTTATCCATTGGTTTGCGGTTGGTATGGAGTAGAGATTTTGTGAGTGACTCCATACTTAGCTAGTAAGGTCCTGAATTGGCTGTGAGTGCAATGGGACCCGCCATCATTAATCATAGCTTTGGGCACACCGAACCAACTAAAAATGTTCTTTATAAAATCTATGAGCACTTTATGATCATTGGTTTGAGTTGGGATGGCCTATATCTTTTTGGATACATAATGAACTACCACTAAAATGTACAGGTATCCAAATGAATTGTTAAAAGGTTCCATAAAATCAATGCCCCAAACGTCAAAGATTTCGATATCAAGGACTAGATTTAGGGGCATCATGTCCTTCCTAGTCATGTTTCCTAAAGTTTGCCAATTGATACATGACTTATAGAAGTTGTACGAGTCATGAAATAAAGATGGCCAATACAATCCACTCTGCAGTACCTTGGCTGCCATCTTTTTTCCTGAGAAGTGACCTCCAAAAGCAAAAGTGTGGCAAAATTCTAGTATACTTGTGATCTCCTCATCTAGAATACATTGGCAGATAACCTAATTCGCGCAAACATTGAATAGCTTCGGGTCTTCCCAAAAGTAGTATTTGACATCTGAAATCAACTTATCCTGCTTATGCTTAGGCCAATCCATGGGGAGTTTTTCGATGGCCAAATAGTTGACAATATCTGCAAACCAAGGTAGTTTGCAAATAGTCAAGAGAGTCTCATCAGGGAAAGAAACATAGAGTTGAGGAGTTGTAGAGTCTATAAGGATTCTTAAGAGATGATTTTCTACTACATTTTGGGCACCAGATTTGTCTTTGATTTCTAAATCAAATTCTCGCAGCAGAAGGATCCATCGAATTAATCTGGGTTTTGCATCCTTTTTAGACATCAGCAACCTTAATGCAGTGTGATCTGTGAAGATTGTGACATGAGATCCCAGTAGGTAAGGTGTAAACTTCTCTAGAGCAAACACTACGACTAGAAACCCTTTTTCTGTAGTGGTGTTGTTTCTTTGAGCCTCATCCAGAGTTTTACTAGCATAGTAAATCATTGATGGTTTCTTGTCTACCTTTTGTCCCAAGACTGCCCCGATGGCATACTCATAGGTGCCGGTCATGATTTTGAAGGGATGATCCCAATTAGGAGGTTACAAGATGGGTGATTGTGTAATAGCCTCCTTCAGCTGATTAAAAGCCTTTAAGCAATTTGAATCAAAATCAAAGGATTGATCTTTTACGAACAAGTTTCTTAAGGGCCTCGCCACCTTAGAAAAGTCCTTAATAAATTGACGGTAAAATCCCACTTGTCCAAGAAATGATCTTACTTGCTTAAATGTCTAAGGTGGCGGAAGTTTGATTATAGTGTCCACCATGGCTTTATCCACTTCGATTCCTTTTTCAGACACAACATGGCCAAGGACTATGCCCTCCTTGACCATGAAGTGACTCTTCTTGCAAGATAGAACAAGAATCACCTCAATGAACTTTTGTAAAGTCCTTTCAAGATTGATTTGACATGAATCAAAAGAGTCTCCAAACATAGAAAAATCATCCATGAAGATTTTCATGAAATTACCCACCATGTCTGAAAGATTGCAAGCATGCACTTTTGAAAGGTTGCTAGTACATTGCATAATCCAAAAGGCATTCTATGGAAGGAAAATGTTCCATAGGGACATGTGAAGGTGGTTTTCTCTTGATCCTCAAGGTGGATAGCTACTTGATTGTAGCCTGAATAGCCATCCAGGAAACAAAAGAATTGTTGGCCTGCTAGTCTTTCCAAGATTTGATCAATGAAGGGAAGTGGAAAGTGATCTTTTTTGGTTGCATTATTCAGCTTCTTGTAGTCAATACAGACTCTCCAAGAGGAAGTTGTGTGGGTTGGAATCAATTCACCACTATCATTACTTATCATAGTCAGCCCAGCTTTCTTTGGAACCACATGTATAGGACTAATCCACAGGTTGTCAGAGATTAGGTAGATTATTCCCACATCTAACCACTTGATTATTTCTTGTTTCACTACCTCTCGCATGTTAGGATTCAACCATCTCTGCATTTCTCTGGAGGGTCTCGATCGGTCCCCAGTATAAATTCTGTGGGTGTAGTAAGTGGGACTTATTCCCTTCAGATCATCTAATGTCCAACCAATTGCTCTATTGTTTCTTCCCAACACTTGAATTAATTGCTTTTCTTGAGTTTGGGTTAGATGAGAGATAATGATTAAAGGGTAAGTCTGATCAGATCCCAAGAAAACATATTTTAGATGATCTGGAAGAGGTTTAAGTTTAGGTTTGGGTCCTTGGGATAAAGGGTCTAGTGGTGGATCACAGTTACCCTCAAGAGGTCTTGGAATCAAGTCAGTGATTGGTGGGCTGACATCTTGATTGGTTTGGGTGTCAAGGTCTATAGGATCAGATTGGGTTATTCCTAATTCCTTACAATATTCAATCGTATTGTCCTCAGAATCTCCTATCATTCCACAATCCTCAAATTGTTTGATAGTCTTAAAGATGTTAATTTTTGTCTTCTTATCCCCGAATTTGATTTTCATACTACCAGATTCACAGTCAATATTTGCCTTGGCAGTAGCTAGAAAGGGTCTTCCTAAAATTATTGTCGTGTTCGTCAAGTTCTCTAGTACCTCCATGTCAAGGACCAAGAAATCCACAGGAAAATAAAATTCCCGAACCTTGACAATTATATCCTCAACAATCCCCCATGGTGTGGTCATAGATCAATCAGCCAGTTGTAATGTGACCTCAGTAGGTTTTAACTCTCCAAAGTTACATTTTTCATAACGTAGTGGGGATTAAATTTATGGAGGCACCTAAATCTAACAAAGCCATATCAAAAGTAGTATCTCCAATAACATAAGAGATCAGAGGGGCTCCTCAATCTTTCTTTTTTCTGGGTAAGTTTCTAAGGATAACTACACTAGCTTGTTCATATAACATTACCCTTTTAGTTGATTTTGCCTAGCGTTTAGGTGCGCACATTTCCTTTAAAAATTTTGCACTGGCTGGGATATTCTCAATAGCTTCAAGGAGTGGTATGTTCACCAGAACTTGTTTAAAAATATCAAGCCACTCCTTAGATGGATTGGTTTTCTTTTTTCTAGGTTTGTTCAAGGCTTTAGGAAAGGGAGCTTGAGAGAAATCAAGAGTGTTTGGGTCTTGATCCCTATCTTGATCTCCTAGGTCAGATTTGGGTTCCTCAAGATCTTGTTTAGATTTAGATTTAGAAGGGTAAGGATCTTGGATTTGTCTCCCACTTCTCAGGATTATCTCACCAGCAAAAGTGTCAAGGTTAGAAAGTTGAGGTGGGTTTTGTAAAATAGGTGGAGCCTTATTAGGTTTCGTAAAACCAGGTCGGTGCTGGGGAGCAGGTTGAACTAAATGTGCCTATTACTCTCTTGTGTCGTGCTTGTTAACCCTATTGAAATTTCTTGGGTTCGTGACGGGTTGGGATGGCAACATCCCATGTTGTCTAGCATTGACGTGCCTTCGTGCGTGTGTGTTAAGAGGTGTCGTTATAGTTGCACTTGATACGTCGATTTTAAAAGAAGTAAACGGAGGTGAGTCCGAGTGTCGATCTCAGGGAGGCATGGAAATCGGATTTTGTTTACCACTTGTTGTCACGAAAAAGGCGGAGTTTTGCTTGCGAAAGAGACGGTTTTGAAAAGCGAGAGATAGAGAGAGTTTAGGGTTAGAAAGCTCTTGGTTTTGATCATGCACTTTAAACAGAAATTAAAATGGCAACTAAATGGAAAATAATTTCATTAAACATGCATTCATAGTTCATGGTTTACAATATTAAATACATGCTTCAACAAAAGTAAATGAAAGCTTAAAAGAGAGAGAGAGAGAGGTAGAGAGAGAGTGGAGAGCGACGAGGCAGCCACGGCGGTGGAGGAGGCTCCGTCGATGGCTCATCGTCTCCGGCGATTACAAGAGTGCCTAAGACTAGCTAGGAGAGGAGTGGAGTAGTTGCAAGTGGGAGAGGATGCCTTGAATGGTGGTAGAAGGGGGTTTAAATAGAGTTAAGGGCTTCCTAAAAGAAGAATGTGCTTTAGCGACATCCAGAACGTCGCTAAAACCGCTTCCAGATACATCGGTGAAGGCCTTCTGCCGCTGGTCAGCCGCCCGCCCCCTCTCTCTCTCCAAGCGCGATCTGTGGATGATGAACGAGAGCCGTCCGATCGAAGATCGGACGGCTGAGATCCTCCCGCGCCCGTGTTGAGATCGCGCTTCGGGCGCACGTGCGCGCCCGCGTTTCCGCCAGGCATGCGCGCACGCGTGGGCGCTCGGGTGCTGTCGTCGCGCCGCGTGGCGCAATCCTGACCGCCCGCTGCTGATCGGGCGGTTCAATTTCGCCGCGCTCTTCGCTCGCGCTTGATTTCCGCTCCGCGCGATTCGAACGCGCGTCGCTGCGACGCGGGCATGCGCGCTAACCGTTGCGCCACGCCCACGCTTTGTCGCGGCGACCGCGGGCGAGCGCGCGGATCTCGGCCGTTCGATCGAAGATCAACGGCCGAGATTCGTTCTTGGCTGGCTTGAGGGCGAGAGAGCGGCGGGGGCGGGGCGACGTGGCGCGTTCTGGGCCGTTGATCTCCAGATCAACGGTCATGATTTCTTGGGCCCATTGTGGGAGCTCCGGATGTCGAATTTGGCTAATCTTGAGTCTGTTGGACTCCGTTCGTCGTCCTGAATCCATCCGTGCGGTCTGATTGCTCATCTGAGGCCTGCTTTGACAAATACTTTACACAAATGGCCATTAATACGGTTTATAAGCAATCTTGGTACTTGATGCATGCAACGCTCCTATTCTACTTTATGTTGTGCCTTTTATTCTAAATATGGGCCATATTCAATGTAACTACTACCCCCTTGCGTGGTGTTATCAAGCATCTATAGCTGGTCTAGTCGTCCCATCAATTCTTTCCTCAATTGATTCGTTTCTTCCTTATGTCTCAAATTCATCTCCCTCATTTCTTTAAGGACTAAGCTCAGATCAGTGGGATGGTTTTCCTGAGTAGGTTGTGGCTGGTACGTGCGTGGTTGTGTGTACCAACTAGGTTGCCCATAAGTGTTTGGTTTAGTCAAGTTAGGACCCTGGGAAGGTTTCTAACTTAACCAAGCAATGCTAGGATGGTTGTGCCATCCAGGATTGTAAGTGTTTGAATAAGGCTCATTTCTGGTGTAAACCTAGAGTGCATTCACATCCTCAGGATAACTAGGCATCGGGCTGCCTAATTCAGAATTCGAGGCCATCAAGGTCCCTCTTTGCTAACCAGAAAGAGATGGGTCTAAGTACGGTTGGCTCATAGGTGGAGCCATGGTTAGGCCATTATTGTTGTGCACTGATTCCTGACCTAGTGGGTTGGCGAATTGGTTATGGGTTAATATAGGCACTCCTTGGGTAGGCATAGGATTTAATCTAGATTGTGTACCTAAGGAATTCCCTCCCTTTAGAAGATTATCCAACTTCTTATCCAAATTCTCCACATTCTTTCCCATGAGTTCCACCTTATCTAATGGTTCTGCAATTAGCTCTAAATCAACCACGTTTGAATTATTGTTAACTTCATAAACTCCGCTCCATGGTTGATTAGCTCTGTTAAAGGTGGACATTGAGGCATTGTTGAGGGAATTTTCATTCATATTCTCGAACAATTGAAAGGCTCCCTCAGCATCTCGACTCAGGAAATTGCCTGCACATGATGCATCAACAAAATTATTTAGATTATCACTCAACCCATAATAGAAAATATGGACCAAGTGCCACTTCGGAATCCCATGATGAGGGAATTTCCTAGCAAAATCATTGAACCTCTCCCAAGCCTCTTGTAGTTGTTCCCCGAGGTACCGCTTAAAGGTTGTTATGGCACATCTAAGGGCATTAGTTTTTCCTACGGAGAAGAATTTCTTTAGGAGTGTGCTTTTCAAGTCTTCCTAAGTTAGGATTGGTCTACCAATTGTTCTCAACGAATGTGTAGCTCTATCTTTTAAGGAGAATGGGAACATCTTCATCGTTAGGGTACCTTCATTCATGTTCCAAGGGCCAAAGGTTCTAGTTATATGCAGGAGTTGTTCGAGGTGGTGGAAGGGGTCATCTGACTCATGGTCATAAAAGTGGGGAATAAAGTTAATGATCTGAGGTTTGAGTTCAAAATCATCCCAATCCTGAGGTACCCTAACAAAGGGTTCAGGATTTGCATTAGGAGGTTTGTAAAAGTCATGGAGGGGTCGGTCAGCCCTTCCATTTTGGAGTCAGGTAATGCCAGCACTATTACTTCCATCTATCGGTCATGATCCTGGCCCTGCTTAGTGATCTACCTTTGTAATAGAGTCATAGGATCCAGATTTTGTTCATCAATCTCTTCTTCCTCGTGATGGCTAGCCATTATGGAGGGTTTAGATTCAGATCCTGGATAAATAGGTCTTGATAGACACATATGGATTCATGATAAATTGCTTATTTATGATAGTTCCTAGGCTTAGCATTGCATATCATATTATAAATATTGCATAAAGTCCATTGCATGGCATTTAGGATAAATGTTTGGTTTGTACATTAATTCCTTCATTTTATATGACCAGGTGGTAATGAGACATCCTTGCAGTCTTTGGATGAAAAATCTAACCGTACAGATGGATTCGTAGCGACGATCACAGTCCGACAACATAGAAATCACCACGATTCGAGCACCATGGCATCCTTTGCAAGCAATGAAGGGTGGATGGTCCAGATGCTACCATGTGGCACCATCTCGAGTGCCTAAAGTCGCCCGCACATCTCCAAAGGCCACCTAATCGAATCATCTCAGCCGTTGGATGAAGATCCAACGGCTGAGAGGTCGCCCTCATCGCGTAGGCACAACTCTTCTCTGCATCACACCCATAGGTGGTTGCAGCGGTAAGGTCAAGCACTCTCAAAGAGTGGGCAAGAGATTGAGCAGCAATTCGTCTCACCCTGGTACAGTGTCAGATGCAATAGGGCCGCCTGATCGCAATCGAGCGGTCGAGGTTCCCCACGTGCGATCCAATGTCGCCCGCCAATGCCATAGCGCATGCCAGATCACACACATGCCATCTAGGGCGTGCATTTAAGTCGCCCACGTGCAGTGCCCGCCATCCGATCTCCTTAATTGTGCGAGGTGCGCGATTCAAATCAGCGTGCATGCGATCTACGGGTGCATCTCGACCGTGCGATGCAGCATCCAATGGCAGCCAACTCACATGTTAGGAAATTCAAATGCTGGCAGGTGCGCACTCTCCTCTTGCAATCACAACTGTCTGCACCTGATCTAATGCTTGATGATTGTTGTGCCTTTAACAGCTGCGAGCGTGAGCGTTGGGCACGGGCTTTACAATGACAGAAGAGCAGGCCTTTAGTGACACTTGCAGCTGTCACTAAATGGCCTACGCAGTGTGTGCCAGCACAAGCAATGAAGAGGCGCAAATCTTCAGTGACAGCCTGAGATGCCTTTAATGATGCTTGTAGTTGTCACTGAATGCGTATGCGTGGGACTCTCCTTCCCTCCAGCATATAAACACTCCTACACCTCCCATTCCTCTTGATCTCTATCTACTCTACTCCCACCTACTCCCAAGCTCTAGAAAGCCTACTAATGCTCCATTAAAGCTTGTTCTCAAGGCCACAAGTCTCCTATTAGTGTAGCGAACCTCTACGTCACCAAGTATTCATCCCTCTTCCCATCCCCATTCGTAGGTCGCCTTGGAGTAGTCCTCCCATCTCCATTCCTGTAGCAGATCATCTCCACCTTCTCACCTCCATTCTAGAGCCATGCCACAGCTTTCCTCTACTCGACATCCTCCTGCATCTCACCTCCGTCATCCTGCTCCTCACCTCCTTCATCTAAGCTTCTGCCAGGCACCGTCGTCTCGTCGAACAGCTGATTCGGGATATTTCCTCTCACCTCCCTCTCTTTTTATGGTTTCATAGATTACTATAATAGACATTAGTGCAATTCATCACATTTGATTCCATGTCTATCTTGGGATTGCTTGTCTTTTATTTCAAAAATAAAAAAGATAACAAAACCCTTAAATACCAAAAGCAAACAAAACGAAGCGTGGTTTTTAGTTAAAGTAAACGTCACCTCCCTGTGTTTGACTCGGGAGTGCCTTGGAGTTTTGGTATAAATTTTATTTGATCATGAGTTTTGCAACTACGATGACGGGTTACTTGTAATGCCAATTTCTAACTCGTGAAACCCGTGCGATCATTTTCATGCCGTTGCCACAGAATCTCTTAGTGAAGTCTCACTTGAGCTTAAGGAAAATGATTTAGTGAGACAAACAGGCTTGAGGAATCTGATAAGTCATTTGATAGCCCAACTATTGAAGATTCTGATTCGGTTGGGGTTAACTTAGAGGATCCAAATCTTGACGATTCAATCAGAGACCGCATTCCTCATCTACACCCGAAAGGGCTGACTTTTGAGAACATTATGCCCAAGTCAATCTTGATTCAGCCTCAATTTCTGGACTTGGGTAAATTGTATGGGGTGAATGATATACTAGAGGGCCCGGTGCCTGAGCCCTTGATGTTGGATGATAGAATTGTTGAAATAAAAATTTGGGAGGCTAATTCTGAGGGAACTTTGATTTTGGATCTAAGGGTACCTATTGACCTGAAATCACCTACTTTCTATCAGGACCCTTATGATATCTTTCACGTGCAAGCCAAGCCTGAAGTAACTAATTATTTTCGGAGCTAGATGTTAAGTGGACAACTGCACCTATTGAACCATCATTACCCATTGTCTGACACTTTGGTCATCGGTTACACACCACAAAATCGCGGACCCAGCCTCGTAAACACAACAACCTTCGGCTCTGGCTGATTTTCATCCAAAACCTGAGAGCCACTTAACCTTGGGGCATGGGTCCAGACCATAATTTGGTACATGTCTATGGACATCTTCTATTGGAAGTCCTGAGAATCAATATTTTTATTTTGATTCTGACCCGCACTTGTGAATTCTCAATTTCTTCCTTATATGTATTTTATGCCTTGTTAAACGCATTAAATTTAGCACGTGTTTATATTTCACATTCTCTGCAGAGCTAATCGGATTCCTCATGATGTTCTGGCGATATTCTATTTACTCTGCCCTTTTCATGTCTTTATTTTTACAATGAGGACATTGCATCATTTAGGCATGGGGGGGTGGATCCTTAATCTTGAAATCATTTTGTTAACTTCATAGAATTTCTTTTAGTTTCTTTAGGGAAAAAAAAGAACAAAATTGAAAATTGAAAAATATAAAAAAAAGAAGAATTAGGAGAAGGAAACTTAGGCATCTGGAAGTTATTAACTTAAGGAAATGATACGATAGGACCTAAACACTTAGACTCTTCAGGTCTTCGGGCTTAATTAGCCTAGGTGTCCACTCGAATGTCGACTTAGTCTTGAGTCCTCACCAATTAAAATTCATTTTTAATTTAGCTAATAAGTTGGGATGATAAGTATGCGACTTATCAACCCACCCTCTGATTTTGGGGGATTTTAAGCCTAATCATCTACACACATTTTTTTTGCACTGACTTACTTTTCGGTGGTTTCTTCGGAAATTGGGTAGCTAATGAACTATCTAGTGTGGTATGGCTGGCAAGTTGTCGGTGGTAACAGCTCATCAGTCTATTGTCCAGAACCCAGTCACAGGACCATTTTCATTGTACTGCCTTTAGGTAAATCTTAGATTAGGGAAGCCACCTACTTAAGAGAAAAAAGAGAGAAAAAAAAAAGAAAAAGGAGAAAATGAAAAAAAACCACACTTCACTGGATGAGTATGGCTGGCAAGTTATCGGTGGTAACTGCTCATTGGTCGATTGTCCAGAACCCAGCTCACAAAAAAATGCAGAATAATTCCCCAAACAATTAGGGAAGAAGCAGGGAAGTATAATAAATTGGGGAGATATACACTGGGTTCACCTTTGTGTTGATCCCATAAATAAACGAAGTAGGGAGAAAGCTACCATTCAAAAAGATAAACCTTTAGGCAAGGTCACCTAGGGTCATGGAAACCCAAAGATCGTTTTAATGGCCATCTATTGAGTCTTTCACTATTTTCAGAAGATGGCTAGCAGTTAGAGTCCTTTTCGAGTCTTAGGTAGGTCGGGTAGCCGTAAAAAGTTATCTCGGAACTTTTTTTTTTCAAACTCCAAAAGTACAAAAAAATTATAAAAGAAGAAAAATAAGAAAAAAATTCTGTATCTTCTCTTCTCAAATAAGGCGAGGGCTTGAAGGGTCTGGATTCTGGTAGCCACTCGGGCACAGTTGAGTTTTTGTAGGTAGGTCTTGAGGTTGAGATATTATAAAGTAATCAAAGAATTTTGCCTAAATATTCGAACCCTGATTCCACTTTTATACATAGCATTTAGGTTAATTTTGCTAGGGACTAGCAAAAAGTAAGCACGGGGGTATGATAAACACACATGGATTCATGATAAATTGCTTATTTATGATAGTTTCTAGACTTAGCTTTGCATATCATATTATAAATATTGCATAACATCCATTGCATGGAATTTAGGATAGATGTATGTTTTGTACATTAATTCCTTCATTTTATATGGCTAGGAGGCAATGCAACGTCCTTACGGACTTTGGATGAAAAATTCGACTGTATGGATGGATCCAGAACGACGATCACAGTTCGACAACAAAGAAATCACCTCGATCTAAGCATCGTGGCATCCTTTGTAAGTATGAAGGGTGGACGGTCCAGATGCTGCCACATGGCACCATCTAGAGCACCTAAAGTCACTTGCACATCTCCAAAGGCCACCCCATCGAGTGATCTCAGCCGTTGGATGAAGATCCAAGGGCTTAGAGGATGCCCTCACCACGCCCGCAAAACTCTTCTTCACATCACACCTCTAGGTGTGGCACAGCAGTTAGGTCAAGTGCTCTCAAAGAGAGGGCACGAGATCGAGCCGTGATTTGTCGTGCCCTGCTACAGTGTCAGACGTAATAGCGTCGCCCGATAGCAAATGAGCAGTTGAGGTTCCCAACACATGATCCAACACCGCCCGTTGATGCGAAGGTGCACGCTAGATTATACGCATGCTATCTAGGGCGTGCATTTAAGTTGCCCGATCTCCTCAATCGCGTGAGGTGCAGCACCTGCCATCCGATCTCCTCAATCGCGTGAGGCACGTGATTCAAATCAATGCATGTGCGATATGCAGACACATCTTGACCATGGGATGCAGCATCCAATAGCGATCAGCGTATGCGTTAGCGATTTGAAATTCAAATGCTGGCAGGCATGCGCTCTACTCTCGCAAACATAGCCGTCCGCACCTGATCCAACGGTTGATGATTGTCGCACCTTTAACAGCTACGAGCATGAGGGTTGGGTGCGGGCTTTACAATGACAGAAGAGCGGGCCTTTAGTGACACTTACAATTGTCACTAAATGGCCTACGCAGTGCGTGCGCCAGCCCAAGTAATGAAGAGGCGTGGATCTTTAGCGACAGCTCGAGTGACCTTTAGTGACGCTTATAACTGTCACTGAATGCCTGTATGCAAGACTCTCTCCTTCCCTCCACTAAATAAACACCCCTACGCCTCCCGTTCCTCTTCATCTCTACCTACTCAACTCCCTCCTACTCCCAAGCTCTAGCAAGCCTACCAATGCTCCATTAGAGCTTGTTCTCAAGCTCCCAAAGCTCCTATTAGTGTATCAAACCTCCACCTCACCAAATATTGAACCCTATTCCCATCCCTATTCGTATGTTGCCATTGAGCTACCCTCCCATTTCCATTTCGATAGCAGAACATCTCCACCATCTCACCTCGATTCTAGAGCCTTCCTGAAGCTTTCCTCTACCCGACGTCCTCCTGCATCTCACCTCTATCGTCGCTCTCCTCACCTCCTTCGTTCGAGCTTTTTCCAGGCATTGTTTTCTCACCGAACTGTTGATTTGGGAGATCTCCTCTCACCTCCCTCTCTTTTTATGCTTTCACAGATTATTGTAATAGACATTAATGCAATACATCACATTTGATTCCATCTCTATCTTGTGATTGCCTATCTTTTGTTTCAAAAACAAAAAGAAATGAAACACTAAAATACCAAAAACAAACAAAATGAAGTGCAGTTTTCAGTTAAAGTAAACGTCACCACCCTGTGTTCAACTTGGGACTTCCTTGGAGTTTTGGTATAAATTTTATTTGATCACAAGTTTTCCAACTACGACGACAGGTTACTTGTAACCCTGATTTCTAACTCGCAAAACCCATGCGATCAGGTCTTCTCTTAGGATTTCTTTCTAATGGTGGTAGCAAATCAGGATTTCAAGATCTTCTACCTTGCATGCAATAGAAGAATGTCTGTAGATGGGAGAGAAGACAAATGTGAGAAACCTTGCCCGCTCAATGCAAGCAAACAAATTGGTCCTTAGAGTATCAACCCTAATTAGACCTGATCCTTGCTCAACAAAACACGACTGGGTTAGATCAAACCTTGAATTACTTGGCTAGCCAGAAGGGTGGGACCCTTTAGGATACCCCGCACGGTGGGACACCACTAAAGGTTAACGCGGTTACCACACTAAACTTTCTTGTGACCAGTGGGTCCAAGTTAACAAGGCCTTGATCTTATCCCAATCAAGTTTCAAGTCCCCAAGTCTTTTAGTCCTACCTAGGGCACATCTACTCAGTTTTAAGCTTGGGTTTGATGTGCTTTTGGAATATGATGGGCGTTAGGGGGTGTTTTCCCTTAAGATTTATTTCAGAGAAGTGAAGTGCGTAGGCAAAAGGGTTCACAAGCAATTTTTCCTGATGAAGTGATTTTTTAAGATTCGAATGCTTGTGTTAATGAGTTTTAGGATTCAATTGAGTTAATATTTTCAATCAAGGCTTTGATGAGGCACACAAGAGTTTTGCAACTCCCAATTTGTTTCCTAGATTTCCTTTAAATATGGAAATGCATGTGTGCTCTATCCTTAATTTGGAATCATAACCACAGATAATTCTAGATGATTCTTTTGAGTTTAGAATTAGATGAATGGTGTGACCCAAGAAATGCAATCAATTAGACTTATTTCACCACTAACTAGGCACTCAGAAAATATTTTTCAAGAATTTTTAATGCAAGTTTTCTTTTTTTTTTATTTAAAGTATACAGGGGGTTTTGCAATCTATTTTGACCTCCAGTTGGTGATTGGATAATATATGTAATCAAACTTGTAAGAAATGATTTTTTAAGACTTTTCCAAAATTATTGATTACCTCCAAAATTTAGTGCCTTAAATTTCAAGTCAATCGAAGTTGTACAAATATTCGTATGATATTTTGAACTCCAAAAAATTAGGAACAATAACCTATTGATAATTGATCGATACGTGAATTTTTAAAATTTTTCTATGATTCAGATTTGAGCAAAATTTGGATATGTTATTCCTGACTTAGAAATCGACATTTAGTAAGAATTTGAGAATTTTTGGACATACGGATTTTAGGGAATTGAATTCTTAATATAAAACATTATTTCAACCCGAAAATCAAGAAAAAAGAAATTTTCTTTCAATAAGCAAGCAAATTCTAACTAATCCTAAGGTTCAAGCAAATCCTAAATATAACTAATCTAAACTACAGGTACTTACTTGAGGTTCGAACCCATAATTCCCATTGTCATGTTTCGTTCTGATTTCCTTGCTTTCCTGCACACACGAATTCAACGAAAAAAGCAAGTTAGAGATCTCAAATTCGCATCAAAGAAAGCTTTAAAAATTTCTGTTGCTTCCCCAGCAACGGCGCCAACTTTTTGACACATAATTCACATTTTTAAAACTTAAGTCAATTGTAGTATAGTATGAAAGCATGTCGACAAATAAATTTATCAAATCGGTGAGTACCAGGTCATTTGCAGGGAGGCAATCTCAATGGAAGCTTTTCAATAAAACTAATTCTAAATGGATACATATATGTATATATGTATAGAGCAGATACCTAGAGAATTAGAATTTTTTTGAAATTAGATAGAGTTTCTCATAATAAAAAATCTAATAGAGACAGATAGATAGCAGATAGATAGAAAGAGAGAGAGAGAGATGGAGATAGGGAGGAATAAGACAGAGAGTTGATGTCACTTGTAGGTTGCTTGTGTGTGATGCGACAGCACGAAAGATCCATGGCACTGGGATGAAGGTTGGAGCAGAGGTGCAGAAAGTGAGATTGGTCTAGAGAGAGAGAGTTCCATGGAGTTGATGATCCATCCAAGGGGGGCTTTGGCCTTCATTTATAATTTTTACTGAGGGAAAAAAGGGTATTTTGGCCCTCTATCTCATGCAACAACCTTAGGCCAATCAGATCCATCAATCGGGAGATGAACAGACTTGATTAGGCCTCAAAACACCTTCAAAATCTTTCTCTATGATCGGATTTAACCTCGTACTGACACGTGCCAGACTATGCATCGTGAGATGGCCATTAGATGCTCCAAATCTCTCCTCACGTGAGCGCTTCACTTCTTTGCTTTGTCGCTCACCTTCACTGAGTGCCTCAACGTCAGTTGTTTGATCGATAGATCAGACGGCTTAGACGTGAACTCATCTCTTCTATTTCGAAGATGCACGTGGGATTGCACATTAAACACGCGTCGGATCCCGCGTTCTATCATGATCCACTCTCCTTTTGCCATGTGGTTGCGTCGATGAGCTCCACTCGACATCTGACGGCCCAATTTCCTCCGCTCGCGCACCCTTCCTAATTTCATGCTAGGAGCGATACGATCAGGTGCCCATCGCTCCGTAGAGAGGGCGCTAACCAATGCACCATTCCTATTGTTTGTTGCATTTTCATTTTGAAGATGCATGCTCTCAGCCGTTAGATGAAGATGCAACGGTCCAGAGTCAACTTTGATGAAGCGTGGGTGGATGGCCAACGTAGCGCATTCGTGACCATTGGATGGAGATCTAATAGTCCTCAACGTGCGGTGAAGAACCTTCACAAATGGGGCAATGATACGGTGGTGGCTGTGATGGCACCATCACAGTCATCCATCTTCTTTTCTTTATATCTGGTGATGTAGATCTCCGATTGAGTTGATTTTTCTGTCACTAGACTACGGTCGTCGATCCAGATTCATCAATGTGGTTGGATTCTTCATCTGAGGCTTGGATCATTGTCTTTTGACTTTATGATCTCCATTCTTTTATGGACTGCACAAGATGCCTTGGTTGTCTGATCGAGACGATTTCGGAAGCGTTGGACTCCCATCATCTGAGGCTTCGAATCATCTACGATTGAAATCATCTCTCTTAGGCCATAAAATGATGATATTGTCCATATGACTAATAAATTGGCTACTATGCAAATTACGATGCCTATGAATGCATTATTCTTAAGTTATGCTAGAATCTACCTTAATTCAGGTGATTTAAGTTGCTTGATTGCTGTGCAATCACACCCCCATACCCAAATACTGCTAGTCCCTAGCAAATGCTTGACTAAATATAAAGTAGTCCTACATGAGTAATTTTTATCAAGAGTTTGACTAGAGGTTTATGTCTTTTGTTTTCATCCGAAGCTTTTGTAATCCATATAATCGTGATTGTGTTTTGTTGTAGCTTATGCAACGGATACAAGTGAAAGCCAATCCTCATCTAAAGTTTGTACTGGGATCTTAGTAAAAATCTATTGGGATAGGCAAACTTCTTCCCTTCGGGTTATAAAGTAACCTGCATATTCACCCTGGCTATTGGCTTAGGCAAATGATTTCTGAGTCAAGTAGATTTGTATTTAGTTTTTTGAAAAGATGAGGAGTGCTATCGTTGATGATTGCAAACTGGGAACATTTTATTCAAAACTCTTTAAAAGAATTACAATGAATCACTCCACTCCTTTACAAATCCCCAACACTCCCTAAACTTGTTATCAAGATTTACATAACTCCCTCTAAACAAACGCTCATTCCGATCACGCCACACACGCCACGTCACTCCGGCCATCTTCACTTGCCACTCTCTTTTCGTCAAAAGTCTTCTCTGTAAGTCTTCCCATGTGGGAAGAGCTTCGCCACATACACTCCTCCAATTTTGATCGGTCAGTAGATAGGAGGGGAATAAATGCATCCTACTATCTGATGGGAAGTCACATAAGGGGCAATTTTGGATGGGAGCACCCATCCTTCTGGATCTCACTTCACCAGTCACTAGGCCGTCACACCAACATAGCCATAAGAAGATCTTGATCTTTAGCAGAATTTTCAAAGACCAAATTTTGGCACATTCCCTATCCTCCCTTGACTGATTTCTATTTGATCAAGCCATCAGACTCTTATATGCCTTGGGTGGGGTAAAAAGACCACGTTTCCATCTAAAACAATCTATCCCTCCCATTGGTTGGAATGCCACAAGTTCAGCTAGCAAGTGCTCCTGTTAGGCCTGCGTGCACCCTCCCTCACGCATTCTAGCGACTGCTAAGCTCCATCTGGCATTAGCATCAGCCCAACATTCAATGATGGTGACCCTGCTATTTGCAGTTGCTGCATATGCCCTTGGGAATGACTCACTTAGGCTGCCCAGACTTGACCACCTGTCTGTCCAAAACATGAAGCTCCTGCCATCTCCAAAAACAAGAGTGAATTCAGCCTAGTTATTGCTCAGGCTGCAAACAACAAATTTGTATTTGGCGGCTCACACTCATCTAGATCTACATATAGACTAGTACATTAGAACCTAGATTTCCAGATTATGAAATAATTCAACTTAGAGAGAGGTAAGAAATTGTGCTCTCTTTAGTTCCTTTGTACTCATTCTCTCTCTTTCTTTCTCTTTATTTTTCTTTTTCTTATCTTTTCTTATCTTTTCTTTCTTTTTGAGCTCACAATCTCACTAGATTTATTAGTATATTTGGTGGTCTCTCCTGGCATTAACACTTTGATTAGGTTCTGATAACTCTAAGATTAAGTCAGAATTCCTCAGCCCATATTCAGGCAGCCAAAAATACAGAAAAGTAGGTCACGGTTGTATTTGGTGTATCTTGAGGGTGGTAGCTGTTGTTGCCTCATTACATTTGAAAAAAATTCTAAAAACACTTATGAACTCCTTTTTTCTTTTCTGCCTTTTCTTTCTTGCTAAATTTATATATATATATATATTTCTTTTCTCTCTATTTTTTTTTTGGATCCAAATATCTACTAACTCAACATTGTATAGTATATGAACTTTTATTTACGAGGCATTATTCAGGATTATGGGTATCACTACAACAAAGAAGGGCTTTGGTCATAGTTAAAAATCGTTGCGAATTAGCGTTAGCAAAAGTTGCATTGCGGAAGGGTCTTTAGTGATGGTTCCACCCAAAACCGTCACCAAATCCCCCACAGTATACCTAGGTTCCACGGCTTTGGTCATGGTTATAAATAGTGACCAAAGGATTTGGTGATGATTTCACCAAGAACCATCACCAAAGGTGGAGATATTTGGTGACGGTTCCACCCAAACAAGGATCTGGTCTTGGACCTACATGGGAAGATGGTTCCTTTGCATAAAACTTGAAGCACCCTTGATTATGTCCCTCTATTTGTTCCAAAAATCAAACTTCATTAACAACAAAAATGAATAAAGTGAAGGTTAGCAAGATTAATTAGTAACATGTTACATATTATCATATTATGTATGCAGTAGATGAGTGAAGGCTGTAAATTAATTTGCTGATCATTATACAAACTACTTATGAATTTTCTTGTTTGCCTCATACCATGGATGATCAAGGTGGTCATGTTTCCGATCAGGTAAGCTATTAATCTGAGGTTGAAGAGCATGTAGAAGGCCATCTCCCTTTTGTTCACATGGTGCAAATCTCCATAACCAATAGTTGTTAGGTTGATGATCGACCAATAAACTGATGTAACGTAACGCATCAACATGCTTGCTTCCTTGAAGTCCCCCAGGGCCAAAGTAATCCATGTAGGTGTTGGGTCATCATACCTTGAGGCCAAAAGATAATTAAAGCATGCTGTTGAATGGACTACAAGTAAGGTTACCTAAAGAGATCAGTGCAACTCAATATCAAGAAACCAGATAATTAAAATCACTGTGGAAGCTTCTTAATTAATTTTGCTCGAGGAGAAAATGGCGGTTTACACAAATGAGCTTGATGCAACGGACCAAGAAGTAGTTAAAATGCTTGTCCTTCTCTAATCTGCAGATGAAGGAAGATGATTGAGTCAGCATCCAGAATACAGCAACAACTCTTTATCTCCTATTCTTTTTGAGAAGGGGATTTATGTTATCTCTTAATCTCTTTTCTTTTTCTGGCCCCTACTGTACTAGTCAAGCTACATATGTGCTTGTCGGAAAATATGCATGTTATTAGGTTAGTTATTTTATTTAGTCTCGCATAATGGGTGTGGAATTTTGGAGTACGCATAGCTCATTAACTCATAGAGCCTCACTCACCAAGCCTTCACTAAAAGGAGCCTAAATTGAGCTCAACAAGCCCAAATTTTCTTGGCAATCATAGTTATCCTCAATACTATTTCCCACAATTATGAAAATAGTAACAATCAAGGTTTTGTTATTAGCTTACCCCAAAAAATGAATGGTCATCATTGACCTACATTTCTAGGATGTAGCTACAATAGTAAAGTTAACCAAATTATGCAAGAACATGTGTAGTACATTTCCAGTGGAGAAGCTTGTGATGATGTGGAAAGACACAAGTAAAATTATGGTGAATTGGGTGTTGGTGGTGCTCTCACATTGAGAATAAGGCACCGACACTCCTTAGACACCAAAGATGGAGAAAGTTGAAGAAGACATAGGATTGGAGACATGGTGGTAGCATCTTATGGGCTAGTTCAGAAGGGATGGTGAAAGCAACATCCAAGATAAACCATGTCCTTATATACTTCATCGCAATCTTTTTCGGGTTGTCCACAAGAACATATGTTGTTTTGCCAAGGTAGGCAACAAAAAACATCACTAGGATGTCAATCGTAAAGAACCGATTTACCACGTTGTCGATGATTACAAGCACTCCCTCAGCTCTTGATGGGAACACCATCATAAGCCATAAACTTGCTCATTTTCATCTAATTAAGTCAGTAAATGCTCCCACATAGCTGCCAGAGAGCCATATTTCACTACAAATTCATTCTGAGGGAAAGGGAAGAAAATAGGGTTAAAACTGTAATTTTACCACAATATCTTGAATGCAGTACAACCACGGGTTTTCTCAGGGATTAACCAAGGGTCAAATGGTCCTAGAAGGCTAACAAGTGGGATAGAATAGACAGAAAAGTGTTTCCGCATGTTTTGAGAATGAAATGACTTTTTAAACCATAAAAACAAACCCACTTAATTAAATGAGGTTATTGATGAGTCCATTTTAATGAACTAATATTACGCCTAAGTAATTTTAATCGTACCTTTTAAGTTTGTTAATAACTACATTAAGTTATAGAATGTTTGCATGCATCATGATTTAAGTTTACATCTATTTTATAGCATTCTGTAACTTAATAAGTAATGAGTTTATGTTTTTATGTGCAGGAAGAATATTGGGAAAAGAACAAGGAGGTGAGGGTAAATTTCCCTTTCTAGCAAACGGCGCCATCTTTTCCCTATCCTCTGGCCAGCCGCAACTCTCCCCTCAATAGCCGCCGGCCAAAAATAGTAAAGGGATTTGGAAAATCCCTTAACTCACACACGTTGGGAGAGAGGAGTTAAAAAACAGGCAGAGAAAGGAGAGGAGGATCTGGATTTTCCCCCTACGAGGAACTACTCCATCTTCTCCACCGTGGAGAGGGTGAACACTGTGCACCAAGCACCCATCTCCAGCGCCCCTACCTGGCCGCCCCCTTAAGTGCATCCACCCTTCCAGCACCATCATCAGATCTTCCACCGCTCATCTCCCACCGCCCCTGTAGGTGCACACCGCCCACTGCGCCCTCCCCTCCGCAGGTGTCGCACAGCCTCACCGCCCTCACGTGTCCACGCCAAATCACCTTCCAGCCACAGGCGCTACACAGCCACACCACGCACAGCCCCCCCTCCATAGGCACTGCACACCAAGCTTCCCTCTCCAGCTGCACCTGCAGGCACCGCTCCATCCACCCCACCTGCACCTGTAGGCGCGCACCCTTCTGCAACACCTGCAGGTGCAGTGCCTGCCACCAGCGCACGTAGACGCACCGCCCCACCGCCTCACCTCACCCGTGCCCTTGCCAGGCCCACAAGCACCGCACCGCACCACTCTCCATCGCCAGCAGCCGCCCCTGCAGGCACTGCTCATGCACCCACATAGGCACAGCGCCCCTGCCACCACTGCCTGTATGCCCCGCCCGCAGGTGCTGTAGGCAATCGTACCTCACCCCTCCTCTAGCGTCCTTCACTGCAGGAGTTGCCCGATAGGCGTGCCTCCTCTGGCGTTCTTCTCCTCCGTCGACCGGCCACCTCCATCCATCTCCGTTGACTCCGCAACCTCCATCAGATCGGCCTCGTCTTCGCCAACCTCCCTTGTGTGTTGACAGCCCTGTCGATTCTCCTTTGCTCACACGAGCAAAAGAGAGAGCAGGTGCTCTGTTTTTCATTCAATTAAAAATTACATCTAATGCCATTTCCACCATAAATTAATTTTTGATTTATTATTATTTTATTTTGGCAAAATTGCACATGCACACTCATACTTTCTGATAATTGCACGTTATTGTTATTCACCTGCGTCAAGATTGGTTTTGGGATTAATGTGTGCACCAATTTTCTCTAGTATATATCAATTGAAAATTACATAAAATCATCATATATTTATTGAAGATTTTAGTGAGGGAAAATTGCACATATATCCTTATATGTTTGAGTTATTGTGAATCTTCTTTCCATCACATTTTATGCCAAATTTGACTAGGGATTTCGCACTTAACCGAAAGAACACGAAATAATCGAGTGTTTATTGCATAATTGCCTCCCTGTGGACACGACCCGCTCTTCTGTGAGTGGTTATTTTTATTATTGATTAGTTGATTTTTCCACCACTTAAATACAATAACGCTTGGCGGAAAATTGACTCGCCATATTGGTGCCATTGCCGGGGAGGCAACAGACGTAATAGATTCACGTTATCACTTTTATTGAATATTCTGAGTGCACAATCATCTGATCATTTTTATTATTGTGCGAGGAGTCTAACACGACGACAGGCATAGCAAAGTGACGACATTGACCCTGAATGATGAGCACGAGGGAGATGATCTTTTTGGTGGACCTTGACGCCACCTAGAGGATGGCAACAGGAACACGTGGGCCTTGACCCTATGCACATAGGCTTACGGAGAAGCCTATTTCTGATTTAGTTAGTAGATCTTAGTTAGATTTACTTAGATAGACAATAGAATTTAAATTCTATCTTTTGAACCCTTGTCAGGTGTTTTTGGGAATGTGTTCCCTGTGCCACTTTATTTCTTATCGCTCTTATATGTGAGAGCATATTTTCGGGAGCGTGTTCCCATTTATTTAGATTATAGGATTATTTGAACTATTTGAATTGAATTTTTGTTAGTTAGTTAGAGTAGGTCTATTTATTTATTATTAAAACAAAAAATTCGAACTGCCTCCTAGAAGCTGCATATCTATAGGAACACCATCTAGGACTGAATGAGCAGCATCTAGTTTATGTTTGCTACATTGCATTCATTATTGCATGAACAAAGCTGGAGTAAGGTACGTCTTCTCTTAAGCATCAATTACCTGTCATGCATATGCATTGAACCTAAATCTAAGACCACTAAAGTGTTTGAATCAAATTAATTCAGTGGTCACTTTAAAAATTGGGACTATTAAGAGGTTGGACTTTAAAATCTGTGACTGAAAATTGTGTGCAAAGGATCCTATTTGTGAAATTTCAAAAATCAAAACATGATCGTATGTTTGCACACTTAAGACACTATGCACTTCACACATAAGGTTACTAGATAAATTTCTACCTCTCCTCTTTTGCACCACAAGGGAAGTTAGTTAGAAATCAACAAGCCTATCCACCAAGTTACTTCGGTTCCTCGTGTTTTGGCTCGATCCGAGACTTCCATCCCTTATGAGTAGGTTATAGGCACCAACAAAGGTTGGCCTAGGAAGCATAATTTTTTTGCAAAACTTATTTGGCCACCAATTAAACATTTAATTCCAAGACCTACAATCTACTAAAAACAAGATCCCCCTGAATTTGCGTTTGCTTTGACAGTAGAACTCCCTTGGAAGTTTCTGCTTGTATTCTGAATTCTGCTAAATCCTAAGAGAGTTAAAACTGTTTTGCTTAAAGAAATGGATTACCCTTACTCCTATCAGTTAGATTATCAAAGTCAATACTTCCCATCTTTTAATCAGGATCCCATGCCCCGAGCGTATCCATCCTTTGATGGGTACATTGATAATTCATAGGATCATTATCATTCTTATCCTGGGAGTACTAGTTTGGTAACTCCAACTTTTGAGTAGAGCCTAGGAGCGGGATTTCCCAACCCTGAAATCCCTACTTCCATGCAAACACCCAACCCTCCCACCCTTCATGATTTTCCGTATCAAGGTTGGACTGATACGCCTAGGCAACCAGAGCCTAAAATTGACTATCCTCCGCAACTTGGTAATAGTAGCCTCTCCTCTTTTATGATTGAAATGCAAAAACAACAAAAGGAAATGATGGAATCAATGGGAGAGATGTTGAGGAATAGTCAATAGTTAAATGAAGAAATAAGATAGCTTAGCTACATGCTTCCTAGTAATTCTGATCCCTACCCATACGACCATGATCATTAAAATAATTCAGAGGAACCCAATGATAATAGGGATCCAATTTTATGTAGCAATCACTTAGACTCTCTCAATGAGACACGGCCACTAGAGGACAATGATCATAGTGATTATCCAGCTGAGCTTTATTGGAGTCAAAAGCAAGGGAAGATGGTACCTCTTGAAGACCTTGACCCCAATGACAGTATTCTCCTTACCCCTACCAGCTCGGGTCAAGGCTGTATTGTTCTTATCACTTCCCCTATTGATTATTTGGTGGAATCCCATTCTACCCTTAGTGAGCCTACCCATAACCCTCCACTTAGGGAATCAACACCTACCATTCAATATCATAAGGATTTAAATGCACCCAATGAAGGTGACCCTAAGGGAATGGAGGATGAATTAGATCAATTTTGGTCTCAGGGATATGAAGAGTCTATTTTAGAGGATGGGGATGCCCCAATAGAGGAACCTAGACTGAAAATGTGGAGTGAATCATAGGGGAATTATTTATTATTTGATGATTTACCTCCAAAGGATAGAAATAATATGATAAAATCCAGATTCCTCCTTTCTTTTGAGAGTCATCCTCCATCAAAGCAGGAGTTCATATTAAAGGAGGACAAACAGAAAAATGAGAAGTCTATGGCAGACTCTCGGGGACAAAACACATCAATTGAGGATTTATACCCTGAGAAGAATGACGAATTCAATGATATAGGCTTGGTTCAAAACATTAAGACTGATCCTCCTTTGGGAATAATTGAGGATGTTGATCGAACTCCTAATGAATCACATATACACCCTGAAAAAAATTTGAGTGAACCAAACGAATCTGGGGATGAGCTGAATGATAATGATTCTGACATTTTGACCCTGCCATCAAAGAGTTGTAATTTGGAGTCTACCCTTGATTCAAATATGACTCCGATCATTAATGCTAGGCAGGGTAATATGCAGTTGTCTACAACTGTTAGGGAGTATACGCAATCTGAATCATTGTTGGAATTAGACCTAACACCGACTAGGCCCTCATTGGACTTAACCATTATCTTCCAACACTACAAACAACCCTTATACTCCCTAACTGATCCTCTGCTCAGATCTCTGCTCATGTACATTGTTTCTAGAGAACATAACAAGCCAGTACATCCTCAGGTAGAATGGCGAGTGTGGATTGATGCTTGTACTTTTACTCTCTCCATTCAAGGGTTTGAACTAATTATGTGTATATCTTTTAATACCCATCCTGCTCTGGAGGATCCTTGTTATCCTCCACTTATTCCATTTCGGGAGGTCCCTTTCATATTCTGTTTATTATTCCTAGACCTCCAAAGGTAGCCAATGCGGTTATTCGCTTTCATATCTTCTGGCGAGCATTTGGTATTACGTTGCATCATCAGCTCGCCAACATCTGTTGCTGCCTGTTTTCTAGGCCTACACTGTTACGCATATTTTTAGGGCCTAACTTTGTCTATTTGAAACCAGACATATAGGTTCCTTCTAAGTCTGGCTGCTGACAGAAAATGCAGCTCTTGTTGAGAGGCAACCTGCAATCAGAATAACACCATGTCAGGTGATGCTTTTCCTTTCTCCTCCTGTTTTAATTTTACAATGGGGACATTGTAGGATTTAGGCATGGGGGGGTGCATTTGCATTTTAGGAAGTATTCATGCATTTAGGTTAGCATATAGAAAAAAAAATAATTTCTCTTTTCTTGAGCTAAATGGGTTAGTCCCTAGCAAATTACCTTTGTCATTGGAGGTTTTTCTTCCGAAATTATTTCTTAAGTTTAGAATCCAGTACATTTATATCACATGCACGTAGACTGGGTAATGGATCCTTGAGGAAAACCAATAAGCATTTGTAGTCCACTGAACCCTTGGATAGTTCATAGGGAGTCAGGCATACTATCTTCTAGTAGACCCACCTCATATTTGTGAGAAGAAAGTGGAGATTACTAGTGCACTAAGTCTAGTGCAAGGACTCTTAGGTTTTGGATAATTAGATGATGATACTTCAGAGTTAGGCATAGTTTTCACTCTCTATTCCTGTGTGCATACTTTGTGTGAATTCCTGAGAGTCACCAAATAAGGCAGATACACAGAGATTGAGACTTAATAAAGCTATAACTATGGTTGATGGTTACGACCGTCCTTCATGGAGTCCTCGGCTGAAGGAGGGTAATATTGTCAAAGGTCAGAAATACGCCTGTCGTATCCATTCCTTCCCAGTGCCGAGAATAGGCACTTCCACCAAATAAGCCACACAATATCCACTTGACCATCATCATCCCTAATAATGCCTCATAAATAAAAGTCTATGTCGTATTATATTATAATGAAACAAAAGAGAAAAAAAAGAAAAGAAGAAAAAGAAGAAACAGAAAAATAGAAAAAATTTTTATTACAAAAAAAAAGAGGGTCTAAGTTATAATGTAACATTGTTTCTGAGGCAACAGAACACCTTTCCCGTTCCACCAAATATGACCCATACCTACCTTTTAGTATTTCTAATCGCCCGAATACTGGTTAAGGACTCTAACTTAGTTGTAGAGTTATTAGGACTTTAATTGAAGTGTGGATGCCATGTGTGGCCACCAAATAGTGAGTACAATTTCTAAATCTAGCGAGATTTGTCATCCCAGAAAGAAAGAAAAGGGGGAGTGCCCAGGAACATCAAGAGAGCACAATTGTGTAGCCTCTCACAGAGTTGACTTGTCTAATAGTCTAGAGATATAGAGTCTACAGTACTAGACTATATGTCGCACCAGATGAGTGTGGGCCACCAAATACAAATCCATTCAACTCGATATCTCCTACCTAAGCCAAACGCCAGGGTCAAATTATAGATTATCCTCTACTTTATCCCTGAGGAAAGTAGTTTCCTATCCCGACAGTAATATTTACCAAGGGTGAAGTATGAACTTGCAATGCGAATTGGCTCTTTCACTTGGATCTGTTACTTAGGTTGTTATCATCTCACATTTGTCTGGATCTCTAAAGTTATGAAATAAGAAAAGAAGAAATCCTCTTATTACCTCTATTATTTTTTATTTTTGCTAGGGACTAGCAAATCATAGGCGTGGGGGTATTTGATGAGTCCATTTTAATGGACTAATATTACACCAAAGTAATTTTAATCGTACCTTTTAAGTTTGTTAATAACTACATTAAGTTATAGAGTGTTTGCATACATCATGATTTAAGTTTACATCTATTTTATAGCATTCTATAACTTAATAAGTAATGAGTTTATGTTTTTATGTGCAGGAAGAATATTGGGAAAAGAACAAGGAGGTGAGGGTAAATTTTCCTTTCTAACAAATGGCGCCATCTTTTCCCCATCCTCCGGCTAGTGCAACTCTCTCCTCAACAGCTGTCGACCAAAAGTAGCAAAGGGATTTGGAAAATCCCTTGACTCACGCATGTGGGGAGAGAGGAGTTAAAAAGGAGGCGGAGAAAGGAGAGGAGGATCTGGATTTTCCCCCTGCGGTAAACTGCTCCATCTTCTCGACTGTGGAGAGGGCGAACACTCTACACCAAGCACCCATCTCCAGCACCCCTGCCAGGCCGTGCCCGCAGGTGCATCCTACCTTCCAGTGCCATCACTAGATCTTCCACCGCTCATCTCCCTCCACCCCTGTAGGTGCACACCACCCACGACGCCCTCCCCTCCACAGGCATTGCATAGCCTCGCCACCCTCACGTGTCCGCACCAAATCACCTTCCAGCCACAGGCACTGCACAGCCACACCGCACACAGCCCCCCCTCCGCAGGTGCTGCACAACAAGCTTCCCTCTCCAGTCGCACCTGCAGGCACCGCTCCGTCCACCCCACCCACGCCCACAGGCGCGGGCCCTTCTGCAGCGCCCGCAGGCGCTCTGCCTGTCACCAGCACACACAGGCACACCACCCCACCTGTCTTGCCTCACCTGCGCCCCTGCAAGGCCCGTAGGCACTGCACCGCATCCCTCTCCATCGCCAGCAGCCACCCTTGCAGGCACTGCTCACACTCTTGCACAGGCACAGCACCCCTACCACCACTGCCTACATGCCCCCTCCCCCCGCAAGCACTGCAGACGATCGCACCGCACCCCTCCTCCGGTGCCCTTCATTGTAGGTGCCGCCCCACAGGCGTGCCTCCTCTGACGTTCTTCTCCTCCATTGGCCGGCCACCTCCAGCCATCTCCGTCGATGTTGCAACCTCCAACGGATCGGCCTCGTCTTCGCCAACCTCCTTTACATGTTGATAGCCCGGCCGATGTTCCATCCCTCACACGAGAAAGAGAGACAGCAAATGCTCTATTTTCATTCAATTAAAAAGTACATCTAATGCCATTGCCACCAAAAATTAATTTTTTATTTATTATTATTTTATTGTGACAAAATTACGCATGCACACATATACTTTCTGGTAATTGCATGTTATTGTTATTTACCTATTTCAAGTTTGGTTTTGGGGTTAACGTGTGCACCAATTATTCCTAGTATATGTGAATTGAAAATTACATAAAATCATCATATATTTATTGAAGATTTCAATGTGGGAAAATTGCACATATACCCTTATATTTTTGAGTTATTGTGAATCTTCTTTCCATCGCATTTTATGTCTGATTTGACTAGGGATTTCGCACTTAACTAAAAGAATATGAAATAATTGAGAGTTTATTGCATAATTACCTCCCTATGGACACGACCCACTATTCTTTGGGTGGTTATTTTTATTGTTGATTGGTCAATTTTTCCACCACTTAAATACTACAACACATAGCGGAAAATCGACTCATCAGTTATGGTAAGGATAAAATTCACCTAAACCCTCTAAAATTCATTGAAAAATATTCTCTAGGGTTTGGTACCTTCAATTTTACCATTAGAACCCGTCTTGACCCAAAATAGTGTTTTAGATAGACATTTGCCTAAATTTGGGCTTTTGCATAACTTACCTAGTCAAACATGGTCAAAATAAAATCCAACTTCACCATTGGATTCCCTAGGTCTAAATTATATTTATACCAAAATTTGGACCCAATCTGAGATTGTCTTGACCTAGTTTGCAACCTGGTCCTGCCTTATCACACATATGCCCTTAACTTTCAAAATACTTACAAAAAGGATCCTAACTTTATCACAAATTTTGCAAATAGGTCCCTTGTTCCATTAATCCAATTCCCACCAGCTCCGGTGACCAAAAATTGGTAAGACCTCCTTGATTTCTGGACGAATCCCTTTCAAATTTGAAAGAGAAGTTCGTCAAGGAATTTTGTTCCTTTTGAGCCAATTCCCATGTCCCAAAACCTTCCCAATATCTCATGCGAATGCATGAAAGATTAGGGTATCAAAAAAAATCTCAACTCCAACGAAGCTTTCCAAGCTTGGGAAGCTTGCTTCCCAAGCCCAAAACTCCCTTGAAAGGTCTATAAAAAGACCTCCAAATCAACCCTTTCTCCCCAAGCTCGATTTTGATTAGATCTACCCTAAATTCCTCTCTCCTAACCTGGTCGAAAGGGTGCTTTAGCTCCGATGATCCCCTCCAACCACCCTCATCATCCGTACGCAATACCAGCGGTGGATTCATCTTCCTCGTCTTCCTCCGCGTCACGCCATACCAACGGGCATCTCTCCATCAATCTTCCTCATCGTTTCCTTCTCACCGGAGTCACCTTCATCTCCGGCATCAGCTATACTGCAACCGACATCGCTTTTGCCCCTCTTCGTCTGCCAATCACCTTGTTAAGTTCCCAAGCTTCTCCACTCCCTTTACACAACAATTGCACTTCATTTCGACCACTATATCACACTGACCACCTTCACCTTCCTCCACTCTGACCAGACCTCTGGCGAGGCTCCTCGCTCATCTCACTACTCAAAACACCTAGCCAACCACCTCACGACCTTCGCCACACCACCCTCTTCAAAACCCACATCCTACTTCACTCTATTACGCCTCCAAACCATCTACCGAACTACCCACTTCCAGACCTTCCCTTTTCCTTCACTAGCCACCTACGACCACCTTCACAGCTTGCCATCGCTGATGTAAACATGTTTATATTACATAAAACATCTATTTATGCATGTTCTTAAGCATAGAATTGCATTAAATACTATAAATATTGCATAGCATACATCATCTTGCATTTAGATTAGTCTGAATAAAATGAAGGTTAATTGTCTACTTTTATGGTCAGGGACAAGGAGACATTTCATTGGGGCCTTGGATCGAAGATCCAACCATACGGATTTGATCAGGGCGATGATTGGAGTTCAACGACTCCAAGATTGCCCTAATCGGATATCCGTAGCATCAAATAGAGACCGAGGAGCCTTAGAAGATCAAGGGCCAAGATGGTGTTAATCCACACCTCAGACGACAAATCTGACTGCATGGATGGATTCGGATTGGCGATCGTAGCCTAACGACATGAAAATCAACTCAATCCGATACTCGTGGCACCATCTACATCACCTAGAAGATGAATGGCCAAGATGGTGCCACATGGTTCCATCTCGGCCGCCCAACCAGCCATATGCATCGCTGAAGCCCTTAGCACCAACTCTTCTCTGCCGTTGGATCAAGATCCAACGAATATGTAGTGTGCATGCTTAAGTTGAGCGCTCAACACAAACGCACCCGTAGCACGTTGGTCGAGTGCCTTAATAATGAGGAGACGTGGGATCAATCCTGGGGAGCCTCAATTGGAGCAAACGCGTGGGCACAATCGACCGCATGATGGAGATCAAGCTGCTGTGCACGCCTAATCGACTGAACGTGCCATTTGATGTGGCGAGGCGACGCGAGATCTCGAGTGGATGAGGCGGAGGAGGAGCGCTCTTAGCCGTTCGATCTCACGATCGAACGACTGAGATTGGAAGAATGTGGAAGCACGTTAAGTGATGAGGCACTCATCATGATCTCTAATTACCCCTAATTATCTAGTCTTCCTAGTTAATTAGCTAAGGTTATGAACATATAAGAATTAATTATAGAATAAGGGATATTTAGTAAAGGACCATAAAATAAGTTAAAAATGACATTTTATCATTCAATTAACATTATTAGTAATTTAGTTAATAATTGGACTCGAAGTCCGATTAATCATTCCCTTAATTAATCAGATAAGTAACTTAAACTTAATGTATACCTAAGTTTATAATAACTTAAGTGATTTTACTTAATCTAATAAATTAATCTAAAAAGGTCAAAAATGTAAATTCAAGGTGAAAACATAATGTTGAACGATTTATGAATCACTACGCTAACGTGTTTGGTTTTGGAAAACCTGTCGTTGTAGTTCGAAAGCGAAGAATTCGTGTTCAACAAATAAAATTTATACCGAAAAGAATTCCAGGTCAAACACAGGGAGGCTACGTTGATCCATATTCGCAATTATATTTTTTTAGGATTTTTGATAAGCAAGGTGATATAATTACAATGGAACTATCAAACTAAAAGAAAGAGAGAGAGAGAGAGAGAGAGAAAGAGAGAGAGAGAGAAAGAGAGAGAGAGAGCACATGCATTCAATATTTCAATTGTTTATATAATCAAACTAAATAAAAGTTACACTAGAAAGTGGAAAATCAATTACACTATAAAGCAGGAAAATTCTAGACTAGAAAAGCTGTAAATAAGAATGGGAGAGAGAAGTTATCCTCCTCGACGATTGCTTGGAGGACGAGCCAGATGGGACGATGCCTGGACGAAGGAGAACGAAGTAGGACGAAGGAGGACGAAGCAGAAGAATGGGAACGGAGCAACACGCCATCGTCATCGCGAGATTCACTTCCGAAGGGGAACGAAAATTGGACTTTTTCTCGCGAGAAGCATCCCATGTGTGGGACAAGCTTCTCTTGAGCTTTGGAGGGGTAGAGAGGAGAAGGAAGGGATGACAATTTCATATGGAGGGGGTCTCCTTTTATAGTTGCAAGGAGTGGGGGCAAAATGGACATTACAACTTCAAAATAATAAACGAGGGGTCTTTAGTGATGGATAAATTCGTCACTAAAGCCCTCAACGTGGGCATCGTGGGCAGCTCACTCGCGCCTCCTCACCTGCTCGCGCGCTCAACGGCTTGCACACGTTCGTCGATTTTCATTCGTCCGATCGCGAGATCGGACGACTTAAGATGTGTCTCCGCCTGCTGCGTTGCGCGCCTGCCCGCGTGTGATCACGCGTCCGCGCCGCGCATTCAATTGCGCGTGGATGCTATCGGGCACGTGCAGCCATCCGATCTCCATCTGACGCTCCACCCGCACCCAATCACCGCGCCTTCCAGCCCCTCGCCGTGGCTCGATCCTGCACCTGCCGCTCGCGAAAACACGCTAGACCATTACGCTATGGGGCGTGGATGGTCGAGCGGACACTTTTAAGCACGAGCGACCACAGCCATTGGATTAAGATCCAACGGCGGAGAGCAATCAGGAGCAGGGCCTTCACAAGATGCAAGCAGCCGTTTGGGCGGCTGAGATGGCGCCACGTGGCGCTATCTTGGCCGTCCATCTTCTGGAAGTTGTAGATGGTGCCACGGATGTCGGATTGACTGGATTTTTGTGTCGTTGGGCTGTGATCGTCGATCTGAATTCTTCCGTGCGGTTGGATTTGTCATCTGAAGTGCAGATTTACACCATCCTGGCCCTTGATCTTCTAGGGTTCCCCGGTCACTATTTGATGCTACGGATGTCTGATTAGGGCGATCTTGGAGTCGTTGAACTCCAATCGTCGCCCTGATCACATCCATACGGTTGGATCTTTGATCTGAGGTCCCGATAAAATGTTTGTCCTGTCCAAGCACATAAAAGGAGACAATTAACCTCCATTTTATTCAAACTACTCTAAATGCAAGATGATGCATGTTATGCAATATTTATATCTTGAAATGCAATCCTATGCTTAAGAACATTCACAAATAAACATCCTAAGTAGTGTAAATGTGTTTACATCATACCCCCATGCCTATCTTTTCCTAGTCTGTAGCAAAACCTATATGCTATTTATAAAATAATTAGGTTGGATTATTTGGACTTGAGTTATTTGCAATCATTAAGAAATTGTCTACTTAGGAGCTGAACTTTCAAAGACACAATAGTGCCGGGTATCAGCTGAAATGCAGACCGCCTCAAGCCCTCGCCTTATTCAAAGAAAATTTTCTTTTTCTCTTTTTACACTTTTCTAATTTTTTTGGATTTTCAAATTTTAGGGTTTAAGAGTGGCTTTCTACGGCCATTCAACTCACCCAAGATTTGATGAGAACCCTAAGTTTTAAGCATCTTATTGTGATTGTGATAGACTCGTTGACCGGCAATTAAAACGGACTTCGGATTTCTATGCCTCTAGGTGACCTCAAAAGGACTTCTGCCTAAACGTGTATCTTTACAACCGGTAGCTCTCTCCCTACTTTTATTTTTTACGGGGTCAACACAAGGGTGAATCCAGTGTATATCTCCCTGGTTTATTCCACTTCTCCGCTTCTTCCTAAGTGTTTTGGGAATTTTTTAGTGCATTTACTAAGCTAGGTTCTGGACAACTAGTCGATGAGTTGTTACCACCGACAACTTGCCAGCCATACTTGTGCGGCAAAGTGTGGCTTATTTCTTTTTGTTCTTTTCTCCTTTTCTTTTTGATTTTTTTTTTTTTTTAAATAGGTGGCTTCCCTGGTCTAAGATTTACCTAAGGGTAGGAAAAAGAGAAAGGTCCAGTGACTGGGCTCTGGACAACCTACCTATGGGCTGTTACCCACGATAACTTGCCAGCCATATCACCCTAGAAGGTTCATTAGCTACCCAATTTCCGTTAAAATCATCGAACAACTAGTCAGTGCAAAGAAAGTGTGTAGATGCTTAAGACTCAAAATTCCCACAAATCAGAGGGCGGGTTGATAAGTCGTGTACTTATCACCCAAACTTTATTTACACTAATTAAAATAAAATTCAAGTTGGCGAGAACACGAAAAATAAATCCACATTTTAGTGGATACATGGGCTGATTAAGTTCAAAGACCTGAAGGGTCTTTGTGTTTAGATCTTAATGTAGTTTTTCCTAAGATTGAAAATTTTCTTAAACCCAAATTCTCTTTCCTAATTTTGATTTTTTTTTGTTTTAATCAAAATAAAACAAATCTACGGAGCTGACGAATGAATTCAGAGATAAATATCCACCCCCCCATGCCTATCTAATGCAATATCCTCATTGTATTAAAAAGACATAAAATAGAGTGGAAAAGTGAAGAAAGCACCTGAATTGCGTGAATGTCTGGTCCGCTCCGAGATGAAAAATTAAAAAGAACTGTATATGTGCTAAGTTTAGTGCGTTCAGCTAGGCACACTATACAAAGAAAAGAAATGAAGAATTCACAAGTGCAGGTTAGAATTAGAATAAATAGAAGAATCCTCCGACCTGTCAACAGAGGTCCAAAGATGTGGACCAGATTGTGGTGCAGACCCACACCCCATAATCGAGAATATCTTAGGTTCTGGATAAAAATTACCCAAAACCTAAAATCGGAATGTAAGTGGGGTCAGGCCTACGATTTATGAGGATGCAACCCAAGACCAAAAAGTCAGGTTACAGAGAATTGAAGCTCAAAAGGATAATCGTTGAATGTGTGCTTGAGTTGAACATCCTCGAAACAAATGTCGTAAGGGTTCTGATTTGATGGTTTAATTTTAACAGGAACCCTTCGACTCAATCTTCTATTTCCTCCAAAATTAACTTCCCAAATCAGAACTTCCCAGCTCCTATCCTCCTCATTTAGCATATCAAATTCCAGGACCTCTTGTATATTCATCACCCCGTCTGAAATCTCCAAGTCTAAATGATGTGGCAGAATCAAAATTGACTTGGGTCTAATTATCTCAAAATTAGAATCATTAATAAGCTTAACAGGGTGTAACTGATAATCAGGACATTGAATTGATTCCTCCAGAAAATGCGATTCTGGATCTGTAATGTGTGCCCTAATATGATCAGTGCCCCAGTTATTGGGCTATCAAATGATCTATTAGATTCCTCAGGCCCAATCATCTCACAGAAATCGTGTTCAGAAAACTCGCGTGAGACTTCGCAACTTGAATCTTCACCATCAGCGTCCATATCAATGTATGTCCCAAAATCATTTGTCACTTTCTATTCCAAGGAGACATACGTTTCCTCGTAACCTGGCTTAGGGATCTTAGGTGAAGAAATCAGATCATCCTTAATTGGTTGTTTTAATTCAATTTGGTCAGCCTCGTAACATGTGTCCCCCCCAACAGGTGCCTGAGCGGGTTCTGTCATTGGCTTTCCTGAAGAGGGTTCATCCTGGGAATTATTCCAAGATTGAATCAAAGCAACCACGAATCTCATCTTCAATTTCGCTAATTTCCCAAGTAGAAACTCACCCGGGTTCTTATCCTTAACATCCTGGAGCCAATCCAACAAAAACTTGTTTAAATCATCAATCATTTCAATCAGGGGCTCCAATCTCTCAATGCAAGGTATTGGCTGAACTTCTAAAGATTGAATGATATTCCTCAAGTTAGCCAGAACCTTATCTTGAACCTGGTTAACCTGAACCAAATGAGTTGGTTCAGGGTTGGGCGGGTTTGACATCAATGCAAAGGAATTAATGAATTGAGATTCGTTATACCCTTCCTAATAATAGGTCATTTCAGATTGTTAAAAAGATGGTGATGACCTAAAGGCAATGAAATCAGAGGATGGGTAAGGATCGGTGTATCCTTCTTGATTGTAGATCGTATTAGGTTGTGCATGAAAGGAAGACGATCTATAATCGATGTAGCTCGGAGAAGGATAGAAATCAGAATCAAAGTGTTCAGGGTTAGACCCTAAACACGGGTGTCCGGAATTGTATCCCCAATCTGAATTATCCCAACTAACTGATGGTTGATTACAATACAAGTTAGGATAATCATCATGTTGAGGATAATTCACAACAGGAGGGAAAGAGCGGGAATGTGTGAAATATGTGGAAGGATTCATGAGACACGGGAGGAAGAAAGGTACCCTGCAATACAAACAATCAAACCTGTCCTTAAATGGGTTAGCCTACAGACCTATAGACTCCCAAAACCCGTCTTGAGATAAAGGAATGATTTGATCTACTTCTGTCTGTTGAATCCAACCAGTTAGAAGGAGGGACTAGGGAGAAGGTTCTTCCTTCGGCTTGTGCCTCCGGTTCCCAGTGTACCCCCAGCCGCAATCGTTTGACTCTACTCCCCTAGCTAGACATCAGATTGAACAGTATAAATAGACTAATCGAAAATAATCTCATTCTGAGTTTTGAAGAGTGAGTCCAATCCTTAAGGCCAACGTCTACTATGTTTTGTTTAGGGCTAGGTTTGAATGTGCTTTGGAATGTGATGGGCCCTTTAAATGGGCTGTGCCCTTAATGATTGATTGATTTGTGTGTGTGTGCACAACCAGTGGTTTTCAAGCAAGATTATTTTTTTTGATGTGGTGAATTTTAAGGTTCAAATCTTGCTTGGTAGCTTTTAGGATTCAACTTTAGGTATTTTCAAATAGGTTTCGTTGGCACACCAGGTTTTGCAAGCACAGGTGAAGATGTTTTCCTTTAAAGTTTAAAAAGAATGTGGAGTGCCTGGTAAATCCCTAAGAGTTGAACCAAATAGGCAGCTACTTAATGAGTTTATTTTATTTGAAATGGTGCTGCCCAAACAACTCAAACAATTGGCCTGATGCACCACTTAATTAGGCACACAAATATGGTTAACCTAGAATGATTTCTACTCTTTTATGTGTTGCTTTGTGTGTACCGGTCCCACAGATCAGAACTCGATTGAGTAGAAACAAATCAATTTGGTTAAGTGCCTTTGAATGTGGGTGTATGTTGTGTGTTAGTTGAAAATTGCCCCACAAAATTATCTTTTTGTGTTTTTTTTTTTTTTATATAAATGAAGGTTGAATGAATGTGAGTGAGAATCCAAACAACCAAACTATTCTTAGGATTTATGCAAACACCTAGTTAATTGGAATTTGGATTCAATGTGGCGAATGAAATCTAGGGAGGGGGAAAGAATGGGGGGAGCACTTACAGTTGTCTTCAACTACACTTTACTCCAGTCTACCGCTTGTTGATTCCTTGATGGAGGTCTCTGCAAAACAATAGACACAAGAGAAAGCTAGTTAGAAAACAAATAAGGTGCAAGAAATGCGAAGAAAAGATCGGAAATCGTTGCCTCCCCAGCAACGGTGCCAAAATGTTGAACGATTTACGAATCACTACGCAAACGTGTTTGGTTTTGGAAAACCTGCCATTGTAGTTCGAAAGTGAAGAATTCGTGTTCAACAAATAAAATTTATACCGAAAAGAATTCCGGGTCGAACACAGGGAGGCTACATTGATCTATATTCGCAATTATATTTTTTTAGGATTTTTGATAAGCAAGGCGATATAATTACAATAGAACTATCAAACTAAAAGAAAGAGAGAGAGAGAGAAAGAGAACATGCATTTAATATTTCAATTGTTTATATAATCAAACTAAATAAAAGTTACACTAGAAAGCGGAAAATCAATTACACTATAAAGCAGGAAAATTCTACACTAGAAAAGCTGTAAATAAGAATGGGAGAGAGAAGTTATCCTCCTCAACGATTGCTTGGAGGACAAGCCGGACGGGATGATGCCTGGATGAAGGAGAACGAAGCAGGACGAAGGAGGACGAAGCAGAAGAACGGGAACGGAGCAGTACGCCGTCGTCGTCGCGGGATCCACTTCCGAAGGGGAACGAAAATTAGACTTTATCTCGCGAGAAGCATCCCATGTGTGGGACAAGCTTCTCTTGAGCTTTGGAGGGGCAGAGAGGAGAAGGAAGGGATGAGAATTTCGTATGGAGGGGGTCTCCTTTTATAGTTGCAAGGAGTGGGGGAAAAATGGACATTACAACTTCAAAATAATAAAAGAGGGGTCTTTAGTGATGGATAAATCCGTCACTAAAGCCCTCAACGTGGGCGTCGTGGGCGGCTCGTGCGCGCCTCCTCGCCTGCTCGCGTGCTCAACGGCTTGCGCACGTTTGTCGATTTTCAGCCGTCCGATCACGAGATCGGACGGCTTAAGATGCGTCTCCGCCCGCTGCGTTGCGCACCCGCCCGCGTGCGATCGCACGTCCGCACCGCGCGTTCAATTGCACGTGGACGCTATCGGGCGCACGCGGCCATCCGATCACCATCTGACGCTCCACCCACGCCCAATCGCAGCGCCTTCCAGCCCCTCGCCGTGGCTCGATCCCGCGCCTGCCGCTCGTGAAAGCGTGCTTTACCACTGCGCAATGGGGCGCGGATGGTCGTGCGGACGCTTTTAAGCGCGAACGACCACAGCCGTTGGATTAAGATCCAACGGCGGAGAGTAATCGAGTGCGGGGCCTTCACAAGATGCAAGCGGCCGTTTGGGCGGCTGAGATGGTGCCACGTGGCGTTATCTTGGCCGTCCATCTTCTGGAAGTTGTAGATGGTGCCACGGATGTCGGATTGACTCGATTTTTGTGTCGTTGGGCTGCGATCGTCTATCCGAATCCATCCGTGCGGTCGGATTTGTCATCTGAAGTGTGGATTTGCACCATCCTGGCCCTTGATCTTCGAGGGTTCCCTAATCACTATTTGATGGTACGGATGTCTGATTAGGGCGTCCTTGGAGTTGTTGAGCTCCAATCGTCGCCCTGATCACATCCATACGGTTGGATCTTTGATCCGAGGTCCCGATAAAATGTTTGCCCTGTCCAAGCACATAAAAGGAGATAATTAACCTCCATTTTATTCAAACTACTCTAAATGGAAGATGATGCATGTTATGTAATATTTATATCATGAAATGCAATCCTATGCTTAAGAACATGCATAAATAGACATCCTAAGTAGTGTAAATGTGTTTACATCACATAATATTTACCTTATTTACTAACATATATAGAAAGTTGAAAAAGATCTAAATTAAAATAAACCTTCAAAACTTGAGTTTACATTTTGGTCCTTAAAATTCATTACAATCAAGTCCTTATTTCTCACATAGGTCCTTAAGTTTTATTACATTTAAGTCCCTTTCCTCCTTCTTCAGCCGAATGAGTAGCTGGTGGCAGAGAGTCACGCCACCGCATGATCACCTCCCTGCCGACATCAACCTTCTTTGTCCAAGCTCTTGCAACTTGCACTCTCCACCTCCTCTTAATCCACCAGTCTCGATTAACCGAAAATTTTTCAATGGGAGATAACCTCACCGTTGTCAGAGATGACGATGGAGGTTAAGCTCCTCAAGCTCCTTCTTCAGCCAGACCCTGCCATTCTCTTCGCCACCAACTGCTATAAATACCCCTTAACCCCTCTGATTTTACTGAAGTTGGCTCCCTTCCCTCTTCTAACACTGCAGCTGACCCAATAGGCTATTCGTCCAAAACTCTGGTGACTTTTCCTTTCAATTTCCGACTGTCTCCATTCATTCTGATCAGCTGAGGAGATACACTGTGGTCTTCCGCGTCTCTGACACAGGCACCTACCAAAGGAATCCTCCACTCCACCTCAAATCCGCTCGCTAGAGCTCTTTCTTCCACCCTCTGATTTCGTCGTCCGCTATGAACCTTCACCGGAACCCTATTGACCCCTTCGTCCAGGTAATAGTAGATTAGGAGTAGGAGTAGCAGTACACTAGCTTAGTTAGTTAGTTTAGGTTGTTAGATTAGAGTAATTTTAGATTTTGGTTTCATCTTCTCCGACTCGAACGAGCTCCTTGAGCTCGCTAGAGACTTAATTTCATCTTTTGAAATCGCTGTCTACCTTCCTTTAACTTCCATAATCATTTCTAAATAACTTGATCTCCTAATTGATCACCTAATCACCTAATTCAAATTCCACCTTCACCGACTACTATCACTGTCCATGGTGACAGTAATCGACTTTATTTCACCTCCACTGGGTTCTTCATCATCTATTCACCACTTATGAACCCTAATCGACACTATAATACATATTAATATCACATATAAATTAAATGCCCAAATCTTAATTAAGCTTCTGAGCTCGCTGTCAATGGCGGCTCAGGAGCAGTTCAAATCCTAAATTAAATATATATATGAATATAAACACTTGTTGACTTGTTTTAACCTCTCAATCGATTGGTTAAACAAGTCCTGAGCTTATTTCAAATCAAGTTTTTAAAGAAACAAATTCACTGTCAAATCTTAATTCTAATGGACAAATGAGGAATTAAAAGTGATACTGAGGTTCCTTGCAACCTTAGGATCCTTTCTAAATAAAAATGGTAAGTTTAATCAATCTATACATACTTTTTTACATTTTCTGGACTCACCGGAGCTCCGACGAGCCAAATCTGTGCTTCAGCCATTGAAACTTGTTGAGAAGCTCCAGAATGATGTAATATGGATCACTGATTATCTTAAGGATATTTGTTTGAAGATTTTGTGTCTGGAGCCAAAGATTGAACTTCATCTTCTCCAGCTCCGGTGGAGTTGAAGTCTGATAAAGAGATTTAAGAAGCATTGAAGGAACTCAGAAGCTTCAGTGCAATGCACTGAAGCTGCTTCAACCTTTAGAACACGGTAACAACCTCTGAATCTCTCTAACGAACACACACCTTTTGAACCTTAGGCGGTGAGCCTGAAACCCTAGGAATCAAGGTTAGAACACCTATCTGAAGATCTAAATAAGTTCCTGAGGATGAGAAGACATTATTCGAGGCTTTGATTACCTGTGGAGAAGCTTTTAATAGAAAGTCAAACTTTTGTGCCTTCACAGTCAAACTAAGTCTGATAATGGAGTTCTGAGCTTGAATTGAGATATTAAGGAGTGTAAACTATTTCTGAGAATTTGTTGAATGGTCTGAGAGAGAATAAAGTGATCTCAGATGATTTATTTAGTGAGAATTTGAATCTTGTCAATTTGGCTTACTTTCGAACCCAAACCAACAGTAGTGCCATTTTATTAAAATATAAACTTGAATCTTGCACAGATCAATCTGTTATAACTCTTATAACTTGTTTAATCAATCAAAGATGTTTTTCTGTGTTTGTTCATCCATTTAAGTTTGAAATTTGAACTTTGAAGCTTTCATAGAAGCTTCAACCTTCTGTACACTGTCTGAAGGTCTTGAGAGCTTATAACTTACTCTAACAGATGTGGAATCACTTGTATAACCTGTACAGACCTTTAAATAAGAGAGAGAAGTCCATCTGAGGACTTTGTGACCTTAAAACCACTTTCTAGGCAATAATAACCTGTAGGAACCCCTGATTTTATCTTTTAAATTGAAGAGGAAGACATCTTCAAAACCTTAAATTGACCCTGCAATTATGTAGATCTATCTTAGAGCTTTCTAACAAACTTGAAATCACTCGATTTGGAGCTCTAGGTAGAAAGTTATGATCATTTGAAGTTGGGTCTGGAAGGGGTTAGATAGTCCCACATCGCTAGTTTCTGAGCGTGCGCATGGGGATAAAACAATTTTCTTACATGGGCTATCCAGTCGTCAGCGCTCAATGCACCGGTTACTGATCTGATCTGAGCATGTGCATGTGTGTGTGTGCGGGCTTGTGTGCCTGCGGGTGTACACCCTTGTGGTCGTGAGTGAGCGAATGTGCCCTGGGAGGGCAAGAGTCCTGGGAGGCCAAGTTGAGTCGAATTGGCTTGAGACTATTAACCGATATGAAATGAACTGAAAATGAACCTAACTGAGATTAGGCGAGGACCGAGTAGAGTCTGGTCCCACCCTGGTCTCAGGGTGATGTGTATCCTCGAAAGACCTCGCCGCAAATAAAATAATTTTTTGGTTAAAAAGTAAAAAAAACTTGGTTCAGCTGAAGGACTTAAGGAAAAGAAGAGCTGATGGTTAAAATGCTGTGTTGAAAGCTAAGGAGTCTTAAAGAACAGGTACTAAGGGAAGAACAAAAGAAGAAAGGAACGAACTAAGGATGGAAAAGACTAAGGAACAAAAGGAGAAGACTAAGGGAAAAGAAGAAGGAAGGAATAACAGAAGAAAGGTAAGAAAGAGAGCTCGAGAGACAGAAGAAAATAAGAGAAAGAAAGGATAAGAGACAGGCTGGAGAAGTAAAGAAAGGATATTATTTTTCTTGCATCATTTTAATTACTTTTTGAATTGTTTTAATTGTAAAAAGACATGTTTTAATAGAACAACTTTTATTGCCTTAATTTCTTTTGAAATAAAATTGGAAAACTAACATGTTTACTTGTTAATAAAGTACATCATTTGAGTAAATATGTTTTTCATATGGAATTTTGTATATTCTTTATAGTTTACATATTTTGGAAAAATTCATGTTTTAAAATCAAACTAGTTATACCTCCTAAACTTATAAAGGAAAATAAAAGAAAATTGGTGAATGTAGAAATTATTATACCTCCTAGCGAATGACCTGAACTCAACCAGTAAAAATTTCTAAAATGTTAGTTTAACTCGACCCTATATTACACAACCGATACAATTTTGAGTTAACCTAAGTGACTTCTTCTACTCTTAATTAAGTGAAATTAACTTAATTACTGAGTTGAGTGTAAAGCACACAATCATTAAGGCAGAGAGAAACAGGCGGGAGCGTGTGAGCCACCCATGAAGGCCACATTTAGGCCTTTAGTGACGGATTTATCGGTCACTAAAGGTCTTGAATTAATGATTTTCAACATGTAATGACCAAATTGCCCTTACTCCTTGCAACTATAAAAGGAGACCCCCTCCATACAAAATTCTCATCCCTTCCTTCACTCCTCTCCCTCTTCAAAGCTCAAGAGAAGCTTGTCCCACACCCAGGATGCTCCTTAAGAGATAAAGTCAACTTTTCACCCCCATTTCGGAAGCGAATCCCACGACGACGACGACGTGCTGCCCCATTCTCGTTCCTCCTACCTCGACCTCCTTCCTCCCACTCCGTTCTTCGTCTTCCAAGCGTCGTCCTGTCCAGCTTATCCTTTTAGCGATCGTCAAGGACGATAACTTTTCTCTTCCATTCCTTTTTCCTACTTTCTAGTGTAATAGTTTTCCTGCTTTCAAGTGTAATTTCTCTCTTGCTTAATTGTATAAACATTTTGAAGTATCAAGTGATTGTTTTCTCTCTCTCTCTTATTCTGATTGTTTATAATGCTTCAATGTAATTACTCCACTTTTCAACAAAAACACGAAAAAAATATAATTAAGAATTTACATCGACGTAGCCTCCCTGAGTTCGACCTGAGATTTCTATTCTGGTATAAATTTTGTTTGTTGAACCGATTTCTTCGCTATTCAAACTGCAATGACAGGTTTTCAAAATCAAATTCGATAGCATAGTAACCTGTTGCTTCAACATTCTGGCATCGTTGTCAAGGAGGCAATGATTTTCGATCTTCTTTTCGCATTTCACGCACCTTATTATCTTCTAACTTGCTTTCTCTTGTGTCTTTTATTTTGTAGAGACATCCATCAGGGAATCATCAAGTGGTAGACCAGAGTAAAGAGTAATTGAAGATGACTGTAAGTGCTCCCCACTCTTCCCCCTCCATAGATTTCATCTGTCACATTAAATTCAAATTTCAATTAACTTAGGTGTTTGCATAAATCCTAAGATTTGTTTGGTTGTTTTGATTTTCACTCACACTCATTCCACTCTCGCTTATAAAAATAGAACAAAAAGATAATTTTGTGGGGTAGTTTTCAACATACACGCAACATACACCGACATTCAAGGCACTTAACCTACTTGAATTGCTTCTACTCAACTAGGTTCTAATCTGTGGAACTGATATACACAAATCAACACATAAAAGAGTATAAATCATTCTAGCTTAACGATTTTTGTGTCACTAACTTAGTGGTGCAGTTGTGGCCAGTTGTTTGAGTTGTTTGGGCCGCACCACTCATCCTAAAATCAACTCATCAAGTAACTTCTTCTTAGGGTTTTCAATCTAGGTTCATACCAGGCACTCCACTTTATTTCTAGTTATAAAGGAAGGCAATCTTAACCCGTGCTTGAAAACCTGGTTTGCCTCAATCTTGATTGAAATCAACCTAATTTTAAACCCTAAAAGCTACTTAATCAAGATTTGAACATTAAGATCTACACCTCACAAATACTCTTGCTTGAAAATCCTGGTTGTGCATGCACTTACAAAATACTCAATCAATCATTAAGGGCACAACTCATTTAAGGGCCCATCACATTCCATAAGCACTACAATCCTAGGCCTCAATAAAATCGAGTAGACGTTGGCCTTAAGGACTGATTCACTCTTCAGGGCCTAGTATGAGATTGTTCATGATTAACCTACTTGTACTGATTAATCTGATGTCAAGCTAGGGGAGTAGCATCAAACGACTGCGGCTGGGGGGTACACTAGGAACTGGAGGCACAAGCCAAAGGAAGAACCTTCTCCCCAGTCCCTCCTTCTAACTAGTTGGAATGAGCAGACAAAAGTAGAGTAAATCATTTATAATCTTAAGGTGGTTTTCCGGAGTCTGTAGTTCCTTAGGCTACACCACTTAAGGATAGGCTTGTTTGTTGTGCTGTAGGGTCCTTATTCCCTATCCTTTCGACCTTTTTCCTAGTTTATGCTAGGAAGACGGTCATTGAATCCCCGATTGGAAGGACAACTAGAGTATTCTAGGAAGCGTAAATTGGATTTTGGTCAAATTGATCCCATGGCCGATCAACTGTCTCCTCTGCCTCGGGATCCATAGGAGGAATTCCGAAGGCAGTTGGAACAAATGCAAAGAATGCAGGAATGGTTCCAAAGAATGCAGGGTGCTCAACCCTTGAAGGATTTTTTTGATCCTTCAAATTACGAGGAATGTCTTGATGTCCAGATTCTAGCCAGAGGCATAGAAATCAAGGCCCAGGCGTTAAGCCTGATTAAACATTACCATGGGCTTGGCTCCGAAGACCCATTTCAGCACTTGGAGGACTTGACCACTTTGGTCGAGACGACCAAAGCACGAAACGTGAATGAGGAGTAAATGATCATGAGGCTCTTCCCCCACTCTCTTAGGGATAAGCCGCTCATTGGTATAGGACTATAGGAAGTCCAATTGTAACTTGGAATGAACAAAAATCGACCTTTCTGAAGAAATTCTTCCCTGTCGGATGTACCAATGCTTTGAGATGGGCAATCACTACCTTTACCCAATTGCCAGGGGAGCAGTTTCATGTGGCTTGGGAGAGATTCCAGGACCTATTGCAGAGGTGTCCGCATCACGAGGTGCCAAAATCGTAACTCGTGTTGATCTTCTACCACAGGTTGACTGAGCAACTCAAAAATCATGTGGATGCTTCTTGCGGAGGCAATTTCCTCAACAAAGATGCAGATAGTGCACACGATTTGTTTGAGGAAATGAGCAAGAATTCAATCAATCATGCCTCCATGGATACTTTTAACCGGTCCCATCAGCTAGGATCAAATGTTAATGAAGTCCATGACTCTCATTCATTTGATATGGAATTGATTTGTAACAAACAAAATAAGGTGGACTTGGTTGCTAAGAGAATGGAAGAGTGGAGGGCAGGAAATTCAATGAACAACTCTCGATCGACTTAATCCCAGAATTTGGGATTCCATTCATTGTGAGCTCCTCTTGGATAGGAGTTCGTGATTCAACTCAATGCGGCTCAACCTGTGAGTCAGCATTATTCGAAACCCCACGGGTCCCAAACTGGGGCATTTGATCCTAGTTTTTCTGATCCTTCCCTTTCTTTCTCTCCATCCTCAACCTATAAGGATGTCTGTGCTATACAGGAGAACATTAGATCCAATCTCTACTCTAATGCTTATAATCCGGGTTGGAGAAACCACCCAAACTTCTCCTGGAAAAACCTAGGGCAACAGGCCCAATTTTGACCCAGCAACTATGCTCTGCAATGACCAATGGGTCAGGGTCATGTGTATACTCAATTGCCACCAAATTAGGTCAATCAGCCAGCTTGGAATGCCCATCAACTCGTAGGGTAGGATGATTTGAACCGACAAATGGTAGAGATGCAAGGATCCAAGCTCCAACTCATGCAACAAATGAAAACCTCACTGGACAACTTGCAAACCAGGCTCATAGCTCTCTCGTCAACCCAGATCTCTACCATCCCAACCCGTACCCAAGCTCATGGGTACAGAAATCAGAGGGACCCACACACACATGCTTAGGTGGTTGAGTAGGGTCCTTCCTCTTCTTCTTCTTCTGCACATCAACAATTCTTGGCTAATCAAGCCCCTCCAACCTTTCCGAACCCTCCCCAAGACCCAAACTCTTATGCATCCACAAATTCTGTTACCTTGAGGAGTGGTAAAAAAACTTAGGTTCCACAACCACACTATTCTAATTTACCGAATCATGGAGAGCTTGAAGAGACAGAGGAGAAATCTAGAGAAGAAATCAAGTCTTAGGAACCTGATCCAAAGATCTGACTCATGTTCCTTTTCCTGAAGCCTTGATCAAATCAAAGAAGAAGTCTGTTGATAATAATGAGGAGCTTCTAAATGTTTTTAAGAATGTTGAGATCAATATCCCGCTCCTCGATGCTATCAAGCATATACCGGTGTAAGCGAGATTTTAAAAGGATTTATGTACACAAAAGCGTAAGTCGAGAGAAACTATATCGAGGAAGGTGGTACTCTCCACGTAGGCTAGTTTTGTTATCTTGCACCACCTACCTTAGAAAAGGAGAGATCCAGGTGCTCCGTTGATTTCTCGTGTCGAGATTAGTTCAACAACTCTAAGATCGCCCTAATCAGATATCCATAGCATCAGATAGAGACCAAGGAGCCCTAGAAGATCAAGGACCAAGATGTGTTAATCGGCAGTTCAGATAATAAATCTAACCGCATGGATGGATTCGAATCGACGATCGCAGCCTAACAGTGCGAAAAGTGACTCAATCCGATACTCGTGGCACCATCTACATCACTTAGAAGATGGATGACCAAGATGGCACCATCTCGGTCGCCCAACCTGCTACATGCACTGCTGAAGCCCTTAGCGCCAATGCTTCTCCACCGTTCGATCAAGATCCAATAGCTGTGAAGCACGCATGCTTATGTTAAGGGCTCGATGCAAACGCGCCCGTAGCGCATTGGTCGAGCACCTTAACAAGGCGAAGGAGACGCGGGATCGAGTCGCGGGGCACCTCAATTGGAACGGGCGTGCGAGTGCAATCGACCGCATGATGGAGATCGAGCGATTGTGTGTGCCCAATTGGCTGAACCCGCCATCTGACGCAGTGAGGTAATGCGAGATCTCACGCATTGAGGCGCATGGATGAGGCAGGTGAGGAGCACTCTCGACCGTTCGATCTCATGATTGAATTGCCGATATTAGAAGAACGTGGACGCGAGTTAAGGCGGGGCAAAATGAGCGAGCACGTGCGAGCTACCCACGAAGGCCACATTCAGGCCTTTAGTGACAGATTTATCTGTCACTAAAGATCCTGAATTACTGATTTTCAACATGTAATGACCAAATTGCCCTTACTCCTTGCAACTATAAAAGGAGACCCCTCCATATGAAATTCTCATGCCTTCCTTCTCTCCTCTCCCTCTCCAAAGCTCAAGAGAAGCTTGTCCCACACCCGAGATGCTCCTCAAGAGATAAAGTCAATTTTTCACCCCCATTACAGAAGCGGATCCCGCGACGACGACGACGTGCTGCCCCATTCTCATCCTTCCTGCCTCAACCTCCTTCCTCCTGCTCCATTCTTCGTCTTCCAGGCGTAGTCCTGTCCAGCTCGTCCTCTAAGCGATCGTCAAGGAGGATAACTTCTCTCTCCCATTCCTTTTTCCTGCTTTCTAGAGTAGAATTTTCTTGCTTTCTAGTGTAATAGTTTTCCAGCTCTCTAGTGTAATTTCTCACTTGCTTAATTGTAAAAACATTTTGAAGTATCAAGTGAATGTTCTCTCTCTCTCTTATTCTGATTGTTTATAGTTCTGTGTAACTACTCCGCTTTTCAACAAAAACATGAAAAAAAAATAATTGCGAATTTAGATCGACGTAGCATCCTTGAGTTTGACCTGGGATTTCTTTTTCGGTATAAATTTTATTTGTTGAATCGAGTTCTTCTCTATTCAAACTACAACGACAGATTTTCAAAACCAAAGTCGATAGCATAGTAACCCATCGCTTCAACAACCGCCACCCACATGCTCGTCACATCCTTGTGTAGCTCATGAACCTATTTAACTTGGCCACAAGGCCGTATTCTTGTTTTCTGGTCTTCATTGCCTCGATAGCCATTAACGAAGCTTCGGGCAAAGCTTGAAAGCTCACTCCACCACCTGCAGCCTCCAGACAAAACCCCAGGTGCGGCGGAACGTACCTAGGAGAACAACCATGCAGCCAATTTGGCTCATTGATTGAGCCTTTGACCATAATCATGTGAAGAAGTAGCAGTACATCGTACGCAAAAGAAGGGAGGTGGGATTAGTCCCACCTCAGAAGCTGAAGAGTGCTCGCACCTACATAAATTGAATTTGTCGTATTAATTGGTCACCTTAGTACACACAGCAGGTGATCTCCCTGGCAACGGTGCCAAAATGTTGCTCACTCGAAATCTGGTTTTAAATTGTTGTGTTGTAATATAGTTGAAATCTCATGAAAAAGAGATAAAATTTATTCTTGAAAAAGTCCCAGGAAAACTTAGATAAAAATGGATTGGACCATATCTTATCAGACAAATCTTTAGAAATGGAGCCGTTGAAAACAACCATCCTAGCCTTGATTCAGAACCCTTTGTCGTGAACGGTCAGGGACTTAAGCCATTCGTTGAACTCACCAATAAAAATAGGGTTGACGTATCTTTTGATCTCAATTCTCCCGGCTGATGGCGTTAAACTCAGTGCTTAACGGGAGGCAACCCATCATCTTTTTGAAAAACCCAAAACCCTTCTTGACACATCTTTTGATGAATTCATATTGCACTTAGGTTTCATCCATTAGAAAATCCGACTCGACCTCTGTTACCCATACCCGAGCTTGAAATCATCTGCAACAGTCACCCCGACCCGTCCACTATCCAAAAACCTGTTTCAATGTACAATCTAAGCTGAACTCGAACCCACCTAATTTACAACGAGGACATTGCAAATCATAGGCATCAGGGGCATTAAAGTGCAAAACGTTGTGAGAATCACATCACAAGAAATGGTTTCATCAAAAAATCACATATTCCAAAAAAAACCAAAAAAATAAAAAAATTGAAAAAGAGAGAAAAACGGAGAAGGGAGGAAATTTTAAATTTTTGAGGAGAAAAAGGGAGGTGATAAAAATGTCAAAAAGGAGCACAATTTGAAAAGAAAAAAAGACTGATAGTCCTGAGAAAAAGATTAAGGAATCAACATAGTTCTAGACCAAAATCAAAAAACAAAGAAAATGAAAGACAAAAAGTGCTAAGAGACAAAAAGAGATTAATATGAACGCTGATCTTAGGCCTCTTGGGCAGTAATTCTAGGCTTAAAAATTCAAATATCCATTAAGATCTGCATATTCCTCAAGAGGTTTAGGAAAATGCGAACCTTAAGTATTTGGTCTAAGTCTTAGGGATTATTCGGCCTCATTAACTGACCTCTGGTTTGTGGGACATGGCATCCTAAGCACCTCAATCGACACACAGTCTGGTTTAGTGCGCTTAACTATCAAAATCAATCAAAGGCATTAAATCTATTCTAAAAACGTTACCTAGATTAGGAGCGGCTGATCAACACAAGTTGATTTGGATGAGTTCCTAGTGCGGAGAGGAAGGAAATTCCCCTCGAAGATGTGTAATAACATATCGTCTCCTCGGTTCTTGTCTCCTAGGATATCTAAATATCTTACTAGGGCCATGTAAGCACCTTGTGCTGGTTCAGATGCCATGGGTGGCATTATCACCAGATATTGTTGCCAGGGTTTGAATTTAGCTACAGAATGCCATGGATGGGATTATCTCAAAATCTCGAAATCCATGGTTCTGGGGTTTGCCGTGGGCTATGCTAGCTTGAAGCAACGATTGCTAGGGACCCTACGAGGATTGATGGTGGGAACTAGGAATCCATTATAGACTGTGTTATAAGGCCAATCTGAAGCTAGAAATAAAAAGAAAGAGAGAGAAAACTCTGCAGAAGTAAAGAAAAAATTCCTTTGTCTCTCTCTTACAAAAATGCACTACGAACTGAACTTTGGCTAAAACATGTTACAAGCACCGCTATTTTAACCACGGAGTCCAATGAACCTTAGGTTAGTTCCTATGGGCCTTAGAAACCTTCACGGAAGATTGAGGCTAGAGTTGGCCAAGCCCAGATCTTGGTTGGTACTTGAGTACCTCTAGGCCTACCATCAGCACTCTGACCTAATCTACAAAAGAAAGCATGCGTCAGAGTTTTGAGCATAAAAAGGCATATGTCTAGAATTAAAGTTAATTCCATGAGATTTTGCTAAGGGAATAGAAAAAGCAAGACATAGGGGTATGATGGGAACACCATCATGAGCCATAAACTAGCTCATTTTGATCTAATTAAGTCAATAAATGCTCTTACATAATTGTTAGAGAGCCATATTTTACTGCAAATTCATTCTAAGGGAAAGACAAGAAAATAGGTTTAAAACTATAATTTTACCATCATATCTTGAATGCAGTACAACCATGGGTTTTCTCAAGGGTTAATTAAGGGTCAAATGGTCATAAAAGGCTAGCAACTAGGTTAGAACAGACAGAAAAGGGTTTTCACGTGTTTTGAGAATTAAATGACTTTTGAAACTATAAAAACAAACCCACTTAATTAATTGAGTTTCTGGTTAGAATAAATTCACCTAAACCCTCTAAAATTCATAGAAAAATATTCTCTAGGGTTTGGTACCTTCAAATTGACCATCAGAACCCGTCTTGACCCAAAACAGAGTCTTATATAGACATCTGCCCCAATTTGTGTTTTTGCATAGATTACCCAGTCAAACATGGTCAAAACCAAAATACAACTTCACCATTGGATTCCTTAAGTCCAAATTAGGTTTATACCAAAATTTGGACCCAATCTAAGATTATCTTGACTTAGCTTGCAACTTGATCCTATCTGATTGCACAAATGCCCTTAACTTTCAAAATCCTTATAAAAAGCCCCCCTACTTTGTCAAAAATTTCACAAATAGGTCCCTACCATCATTAATCCTATTCCTACAAGCTCCAGCGACCTAAAATTGGAGTGACCTCCTTGATTCCTTGACTAATCCCTTTCAAATTTGAAAGGGAAGTTTGTCAAGGAATTCCCTTCCTTTTGAGCCAGTTCCCACACCCCAAAACCTTCCCAATCTCTCATGCGAACGCATCAGAGATTAGGGTATCAAAAAAATTCCCAACCCCAGTGAAGCTTTCCAAGCTTGGGAAGCTTGTTTCCGAAGCCCAAAACTCCCACTAAAGGTCTATAAAAAGACCTCCATATCAAATCATTCTCCCTAAGCTCGATTTAGATTGGATCTACCGTAAATTCCTCTCTCCTAATTCGTCCGAAAGGCTCCTTGAGCTCTGGTGATCCCCTCCAACCTCCCTCGTCGTCCGTCCACAATACTAGTGGTAGATTCATGTTCCTCATCTTCCACCGTGTCCGCCATACCAGCGGGCATCTCTCCCTCTGTCTTCCTCGCCGTTTACTTCTCACCAGAGTCACCGTAATCTCTAGCATCGACAATACCGCAACCGATGTTGCTTCTACCCCTATTCATCCACCATTCACCAAGATAAGTTCCCTAGCTCCTCTACTCCCCTTACACATGAACCACACTTCATTTCGACCGTCGTATCACACTGACCACCTTTACCTTCCTCTTCTCTGACCAGACCTCCGGCGAGGCTCCCCGCTCATCCCACTACTCCAACGCCTCGCCAACAACCACACAACCTTCGCCACAACACCCTATTCAAAACCCCCATCCTACTTCACTCTATTATGCCTCCAAACCATCCGCTAAACAACCAACCTCCAAACCTTCCCTTCCACCTTCGGAAGCCACCTACGACAACCTTCGCAGCTTGCCACTGCCACCCACACCCTTACCGCATCGCTACAAAGCTCCTGAACCTATTTAACTTGGCCCCAAGGCTGTATTCTTGTTTTCAGTCTTCACTACCTCGACCAGCATTAACAAAGCTTTGAGCAAAGCTTGAAAGCTTGCTCCTACACCAGCAGGCTCCAGATGAAACCCCAGACGCATCAGAACCTACCCAGGAGCACAACCAAGGAGCCAATTTGGCTCTTTGACAAAACCTTTGACCGCAATCACACGAAGAAGCAACAGTGTAGCGTATGCAGAAGAAAGGAGGTGGGATTTGTCCTACCTCGGAAGCTGAAGAATGCTCGCACCTGCATAAATTGAATTTGTCACATTAGCTGTTCACCACAGCACGCACAGGAGGTGAGGTCCCCGCATGCACCCGTCACACACCTCTCCTGCAACACCTCACAAGTGGGTCTGGCAAACCCAATAACCCACCTAACCTAAGCAGTCCTCGGCTACGACCCACGCCCGTAGCCCTAGGTCGGAAAACCCATTAACCCGGTATTGTTGGAGGCTTTGGGATAGCGTGACCCAAGGAGAGAAAGAGAGGATAGTGCATGGGGGTAGGGGGTTTTGCTCTCGGGGAAGTTGGCTAACACTTAGCCAAAATCTGAAGACCCTTCCCCCTTTGTGTGAAAGAAGAAGAAGAAGAAGAGAAGTAGAGCTGCAACAGAAGAAGAGCAGAGAAAGAGGGATGAGGAAAGAAGAAATAAGAGAAAAAGCTCTGTTCATCAAACATTTAAGACGTCTGATTGAATATTCAGACGGCTAATTTGAGATCATTTCATATTTAACTATTGAGTTCTATTTTCCATTATTGTACGGAGTAATTGGAGATTCAAATCACTATTTTACTCCATTTTTTTGCAATCTGATACTTGATCTTATTGCCACATTATTATGACTCAATTTCTGATTATAATTTCGTATCTCTATTTTTCTAAATTGCAATTTTGAGAACTAAAATACTACCTTCTCCCAGTGAACGACCTCGAACTTTTTTGAGTATACATTTTATTTGTTTTTCGTGAGATTTCAACTATACTACTACGGAACGATTTAAAACCTGATTTCGAGCGAGCAACAGCTCTCTCAAGGAATCCAAATTCATAGAGAGAAACCCAAGTAGAGTAAACCACAAGAATTATGTGAAAATTCTCCCATGCTCTGCACAAGTTAATAAGTTTGATTATGCAACAAAACTAAAGCTAAAAGTTATTAGATGCAGATAGCAATTGGAGTGGAACACAATATCTCCAACAAGAGTCTGATTAAATTCCACATATCCCAGAAATCATTAGACATTGCAACAGGTAAACCAGATTCATAAATTCAGTGGGAAGCTTAGTAGAAAGCATGAAATCAACGAAGTTGTTAAGAAAGGAAAACTGATAAATGTCATAGTCAGGAAGTGTTGTAGTTTTTCTTGGTATGTAATTGCTAATCTCTACATGCAACCACATGAATATATAGAAACATCAAAACTGCTATCTTTAAAAGAGTACTTCAAATAAAATAGGAAGTAATACTTACTCCTAGCCAAAATTTTACAGAAGAATTCAACAGGAATCAATAATTATTGGACATCAATTCAAGAGAAACTAACAACTAATATGGGAAACAATTAGCAGGCATTAAACCACCCATCAACACAGACAATCACATCCTTCTCATCAATTAGAAATGGCATTAATATTAGTGGAAGAACATGGAAATAATGGGAAATAACTTCGACACTCCCCATGGAAATGGACAAAATCAGCATGCAATGAACCATAAATCCAAAGAAAGCAAGAAGACATCAAGCATCCAACAAATAACCTCATTTTTCTTTCAAAATATTATCATGTGTGATGGGCAAATGAAAATGTTAAGCATAAAACTGTGGGTCATCGTTGCCATGATCATGGCCTGGATTGCATTCGACTCTAAAATTTGTTTCAACCTTATCATAAGTGTGCGGCTTATAAACATGGTATGTCCCTCTGAGTACACAGTAAGCACATATTTATGTGTACTTCAAGACTAGATGAATACATGCTCCTTTTTACAGTCCATCCGGCCACCAGATCTGATAACTGGGGTGGTAGAACATTGGATTGCCACTAGATGGACTGGTGACAATGAAGAAGGGTGCTGAGGCTTGTCACTTTAGGAACAAGTGACAAAGTTGATGATGACAGCATGTTTCACATGGTAGAAATCGGGGTTTGGAGGACCCATTGTCGCAGCTTGCAAAACACGTCTATCAGATGAAATTTATAACCGAAACTCAAAAAGTTAGTCCCAGGTCAAACATGAGGAGGCGAATATTTGGTTTTGAAAATCCACATTTGGCTTTTTATTTATTTTTGTCATTTTTATCTTTTCTAATTTCTTTTAGTATTTTTAGCAAGCAAGAGATGAGGTCGTTCAATTCTAGCTAATCTACTTGCAAAATAAAAGAGAGAGAGAGATAGAGACAAAGAGAGAAACTATCATGTATGTTTATGATCAAATGTTTCTTACAACTAGGAAAGCGAGAAATTTATACTACAAAAGCAATAAAGATAGAGATAGGTGAGAGAAATCCCCCTCGACGGTCACTCTGAGGACGACTTGCTCTGACATCACCTGGAGGAAGGTGGTGAGGAGCGGGATGAAGCATGACGTAGCCGGAGGATGGAGGATAGGGCAGGACGACGTAGCGGCAAGGATCTACTTCTTGAAGGGAGGTGAGAAGATAGTCATGGGATGCTCCACGAAGGGAGATGAGAGGCAGGAACAAATGTTTCATTTCTACTCTAGTGGAGCATCCAAGGCTTTGGACAAGCTCTTTCTAGAGACTTGGAGGTGGTGAGAGGAAGAAAAGAAGAGATCAAGAAGATGGGGAGGTGTAGGGGTCCTTTTATAGTGAAGGGAAGAGGGCAATTCATGTAGAGGGCATTTAGTGACATCAAAGGCGTCGCTATAGATCCACGCCAGCCAATCCCGTAAATGTCGCTAAAGCTTCCTGGTGCTGGTTTTCTATCCCTATTGGAATCTGCTAGAGGAGCCGTGGCCGTTGGATCGAGATCAAGGGCTCAGCTGTGCCCACTAATTGCACCGCTTGAAGGTGTGCCTGCTGGCGTTGAGGAGATGCGCACTCATCGCTGGATCAGCATCGGTTGGTTGACAATGCCAATAGACATCTTAAAATCATGCCCATGTTTGATCACAAGGGTGATTTCGCGTGATCTCACGCATATGCAAATTTGGCCCATGGGATTGCATCGCGTGGATGCCTTAGGGTCACTTGATGGACATCTTACAACTGAATTTCAATTGCAATGATGAGGAGGGCTCAGCAGGACTTGAACACGTGCCCCATTGATCTACGGAGGGCGTTTAGCCACTGCTCTAAGCCATCCCTTGAGTAGTAAAGAGAAGTGCGTTGCGGAGGCTTCTCAGCCGTCGGATCAAGATCCAATGGTTGGGAATGGAGGTCGCGGATGAAGAGTGGGCACCTTCAGTTGCTGTTGTTTGGTGTTCGGCATCCTGGATGGCACCACATGGCTCCATTTGGGTCGTTCATCTTCTGTCTGTTGGAGAGGGTGCCACGGTGCTCAGATAGAGATGATTCCTGCACTGCTGGACTATGATCGTCACTCCGAATCCATCCATTTGGTCGAATTTTTCATCCAAAGCCCCTAAGGATGTCGCATTTCCCTCCTGGCATTTGATCTTCCTTGCACTTCATATGATGCTAATGGACTCCGATCTAAACGATTTCAGAGGTGTTAGACTCCGATCGTTGTCCTGATTAGATCCGTATGGTTCGATAGTCCATCTGAGGCCCTGGAATAAATCCTCTTCTCTCCTATCCATAAAAGGACCTAATTAACGTAAAGTATATACCACTCTAAATGCAGAATGATGCATGCTATGCAATATTTATTACATGAAATGCAAATCTATGCTTAGGAACATAGATGATTAGGCATTTTAACCTAAATAGATATGTCTATATCAGTTGATAATTATAATTTGTGTTCTTGTTTAACAAGTTGTAGAATGAAAATGACCACCATACATAAAGTCAGCCAAAGTATGACTCAACGTTTCGGAAACTTTTCACATTCAATGCAACATGGCTACTTAGGTCAAGCACTTATTGTTGGACATGCAAAGTATGATATATGTTTAGAGCGTTGAGTCGATTTTAAGAATATTGCATTGTAATATATCTAAAAAGGCGTTCAAAACAAATGCAATTTTATTACTCGAATTTTAATGTCTAAGGTGGAACACAGGAAGCAAATTGGTGCTTTAGAAATCAAGATCACAATTAAAGGAATATGCAATAATATCAAATATCAAAGTGCAAAAATATATGAGTAATTGGCAATGTAGATCACAAAACATTCAGGAATTCAATGCATATGAATATGAATAAAAAAGTTGGATGTCTATGCTATTTCTTCTCTCTCTCATTCTCTTCTCTTCTTCTTCTGATTTTGCCTTGCCGAGCTCTTCTTTCTTTCCCTGTCTTCTCCTCCCTTCTTCTTCTTCCTTTGGCTTCTCTCTTCTTTAGCTTTCCTGCCTTAGCCCTTCCCTTAGCTTTCTCTACCTACTTCTTCTTCTTTGGCTTCCTTCTTTCTCTCTCTACTGGCTACTTTTCTTCTTCCTTTGCCCTACTTTCTTTTTTCCTTCAGCTTCTTCTTTCTTCAGCTTCTTCGTTCTCTTTTCCTTCTCTGCCTTAGCTTCTCCGTATCCTTGTCTTCTCCTTCTTCTTCCTTTGGCTTCTCTTCTCTTCCTCTACAAAGCAAAACCTACCCCCTACACGTGTGCACTCTCCTTTCTTTTCTCTCTTAGGTTCTCTCCCAGAGCCACACATTTCTCAGGTAATTGGGTCGAGTATGAACCCAGGACCAGGCCCACCAGAGTACGATGGTGAGCGAGGAGTGCAAGTCGGGTCGGGTTAACCAAGTCCATGGGGCATGGTCACAGGTGAGGCCAGTCGGGTCAGGTGAGAGGGACCACACCCTGTGCATTAGAGGCGATAAGCCTCTAGTAGGAATTCAATTTATGCAGGTGAAGCGCCTCAGGACTTTCAAAGGTGGGACTAAATGCACCACCTTCTTCGCATACGTCGTAGAAGAGGTGTTCCTTCGATTGCAGCAGCTGCCATTGACCTTGACTGGAATTGGATGCTTGGAGTCGAGCACGAGGGTGTTCCATGCAGCCTGGGACAGAGACCTGTAGCTGGAGCAACCTAGAGCCCACTTCAAGCTTGCTTCAAGCTCTACGCCAATGGAAGAGCATGCCTGCACCTGAAATCACCACAATGGCCTTGTGGCCACATCAGAACGTTCAGGAAGCTTTGTCGAGCCATCACGAGTGTGCTGCGATGGTCGGTGTTGTGTGTGAATGCCTGTGTGAGCATGCCTAAGGCACAGTATTTGCGCATGTGTGGGTGAATTCGGGGGTGTGTTTGGGTGAGTGTTTGTGTGATATGAGTGATGGGTTGTGATTTGGGAGTTGAGGCGATGCTTATGGACTTGTCGGCGAAGAGGGAGGTGGTCTGTGGTGGTGGACCGATCTGGCCAGAGTTGGTGGCTGGAGGTGAAGGAGATAATGGTGGTGGAGTGCGGCAATAGTCTATTTAGGGAAATAAAGAGAGGGAAAGAATGTAAAGGGTGAAGGGCCTTATCTAGGAGGTGAAGAAACGAAAGGGAGATGGAGATGGCGCTGGACGCATATTGCCGATGCCGAAGATGAAGACGCTCAGAGAGGGACAGTCGACGAGGATGAAGAGGATTCAAGGGCATCGGAGGGTGCTGCGTGACGCGGACGAATGTGAGGAAGAAGAACCTACCACTGGTATTTTGGTCAGGCGACGAAGGAGATCAGGGAAGGTCACCGAAGCTTGATGGGCGAGTCAGGTGGAGAAGGATAGAAGAAATTGAGGGGAATTCCAACTGATTTCAAGCTTAGAAGAGTCGGGGCGAACTGGGCTCCATTAAATAAAGCCTTGGAGGTTGATTTTATGCTTGGAAGCCAAGCTTCCAACCAAGGTAGGGTCGTCGGAGTTCGCAACTCGAAAGAGACCCAAATCTCTCATGTGTTCGCATGAGACATTGGGTAAGAATCTTGGATCATGGATGGGTTCAGATTGGGGGGATTTTCTCGGAGAATCTCCCTTCCAATTTTGAAGGGGATTCTCTGAGAAATCAGGGAGAAATCACCTTCTAAAGCTTGTCAGAGTAGGATTCCTCCGCTATAATGGCGGACGAACCTAATTTGAAAGAATGTTGAAGAAGCTAGGGTGCTAAATGCAAGGGTTTTTGAAAGAAAGGGGAAGAAATGCAATCTGACTGGACCTTTTTACAAAGTGGGTCAAGTTGAGTTCCCCTTGGGTCTAAATTTTGGTACGAACATAATTTAGACCTAGGAAATCCAATGGAGTTGAATTTTGGTATTGACCACGTTTGACTGGGCAATTTATGCAAAAACCCAATTTAGGGCAAATATCTGTCTGAGGCCCCATTTTAGGTGAAAATGGGTTCCAATGGTCAAATTGAAAGTTCTAAGCCATAGAGAATATTTTTCTATGATTTTTATAGTGTTTAGGTGAATTTTATCTTGACTAAAACCTTGTTTAATCAAGTGGGTCTATTTTAGGGTTTCGAGAAGTCATTTAATTCACAAGGTACACACAAACCCTTCTCTGTCAAATCCAACCCACTTTTTATCTTGTTAAGACCTTTTGACCTTTGTTTAGCCCTTGAGAAAACCCATTGTTGTACTGCAATGGTAAAAATGTAATTTTACCCCTTATTTCTTGCTCTTCTCTCAGAAAGGTTATGCAGTGAATTAGGACCTCCAATTTGTTATATAGGAGCTTTTATTCTCTTCATTGGGTCAAAATGAGCTAGTTAGGGCTCATGATGGTGTTCCCATCAATATACAAATTCAATTAAATTGAGCATCAACCAAACTAACAAACCAAAATTTAATGAAAACTACCTATTTGTGTGATTATCTGGATACAAGGTAGGTTCTAATTACCCTTCTAGGTAGGATTCTCTGGAATTGTTGCTTTACCCTTCTAGCTTGCATGATATGGAAGGCGAGTTTCATCAAATCTAAAGTCATAAAGAACTAATGCCTTGATAACATGATCCTTAAACAACTTGAGAATTTGATTACCCTGACCAAGTCTCACCTATTGATCAAGAATAGGAAATTGCGATTAGAATGACCTTTACTAGAAGAACATGTTAACTGGAATCTATTTGGTGCTTCATGAAAGTATACCAGCTGAGTGTCTCTACTGTTTGTCACAGGCTTATTCTCATTATTTTCCAAAATAATATGCTTGAGAGTACTTTAACACATCAAACATATCAAGCATGATTATTACTTTAGCACTACCTGAGAGTGAACTAATGCATAACATGACTAATCAACATACACAACTACTGGAAAACATGATCACAATGGTAATCGAAAGTACTGACAGAAAGCCATTTTCACGCATTTGAAAGTCGTCGAAAATCGTAGTATAATCGTGCAAAAACGTTCGTCAAAAATATTATTTTGCAAAATAACAAGACTTGTGTCCCGGTCGTTCATCTCTGGGAGGCGTGTTTCTGTTTTTGAAATCGATCTTAAAGCCGCTCTACTTAGTATTCTGGTGCACAATATATAGGCGGTTAAAGAACAGGCACTTAAATCACGCAAATAAAATAATCATTCAGCTCATGGTGATTTCAAACACATAAAGATATATATATATATAAATGCATTTTTCATTCATTCATTGGGGGAGAGTTGTCTGTACAGGAAATCTAGAGGAAAGCTTATACATGAATGCTTTAAATTAAACCTAGCTACCAGAAAACGATTGCATACAAGAATCAACGGGGGGATTTCGCATGCATCATTGGGGGAGAAGAGAAACTACTCTACTAGGCAGTAAATGAAAGCAATAAAACTTATGAAAAGCATGATCTAGAGCTAAAAGAGTAGAGGGCATTCAGGGGTGGTCCTCGATGGCCTTGGAGTGGTTGACAAGAGAATGAGGGGTGGCCAATGTAGCTGAGGCCGATCCTTGGAGAGAGGTAGGGTTGATCCAGCATCCCGGCATGGTGTCCTCCATGGTGGTGGTGGTGAGCTCGTGGAGGTGGAGTGAGTGGCTAAGTGGAGGTGTCATGAATGGCACCAATGGAGAGTAATTGCCAAGGGAGTGAATGGGTCCAAATGGCCACCCAAGGGGTCTTTTTATAGACCTAAGGGAAGCTCCTTAGAGAATTATGGAATTCTCTAGAAGGCCTATGGTGGGAGCTCGTGGGAGAGTGAGAGAGAGAGGGTGGATGGTGGTTTTTAGATCCACCAAATGTGGATCTAAAAATTGAATGGCTCTTGGTTGCTATTTTTGGCAACCAAGGCAACCACACATGGTAGAGAGTTCTAGAGAACTCTAGGCTAGATATTTTCATGTGGATGGTGTGTGTGGGTGTGTGTGGGTCAAAACTTAGGTGGCTAGGTTGATTAGGTTGGGTTCTAGTGGGTTTAGGTCAAGGTAGGTCTCAAATTAGGGTTATAAACCCTAATTCACTAAGGTAAAGTGCAATTAAACTTAATACAAGTTTAATTGGGTGTGTGGAAACTTAATTGAGAGTAAAACAACTAAATTAAGTCAGGTCTGGGTCAATTGGACTGTGTACTGAGATCAGGGCTCAATTGGACTCAATGAGTCCAATTGAATAGGCTGATGGAATTGACTAAGATCCAAGTCAATTAGGTTTAGTGAGGACCTAATTAGGTCCTTAGGGAGGTCTAGAGGTGATGTACTAGGGTTAGGGCACCTTAATTTAGGTTCCTATGGGGTTGGAATTAGGTTTAGGGACCTAGAGATCCAAGATCAAGGCTTAAATCTCAAAACAGGAATTGGAGAGCAGTATCAGACATCTAATTATAGAATAAGACATCTTATACTTAAAAATCAGAAGTCCAAACTTGTTGTCTGGACGTCTAATCAGAGTCAGGAAGGATTTCGAGTTCTGTTTTTGGTATTTTGCAGAAATTGGACGTCTGACAAAGTATCTGGACGTCCAATAACGCTGCAGAAGTGGGCTTGAAGTGTGCGGGAGTTGGCTAAGGGTCCTGGACGTCTTAAAACTTCTCTGGACGTCCAGAGAAGGGTTGGAACTAGGGTTTTAGAGCTTCCTAGGGTGTTGTGCCCTAATCTAAGGGTGGCTAAGGCTTGGGGAAGTCTCTAGGCTATCCTAGGGCTAGGATGGACCTAAGCTCTTCACATTTAATAGAATAGAAAACCTTTAACCCCCTTACATTATTATTCCTATATCTAAACTAGGCCTTTTGCTCCTGCTCTACTACAACTCCCGTTATTCCTGATCCAGCTTCAGATCCAGCTCCTGATCAGCTTATTCCCTGCAAACGACATAATGCACTTAATCAGCACATTATAACATTATTTTATGCATAGCTAAAGAAAAGCAGTAAAGATGCAGATAATGCGTATGCATGCATGGATAACCCTAACTTATGCTAAGTCCTAGCCTAATTTAGGTCAATTAAGACCTATGATTGCTGCGCAATCATACCCCCATGCCTAAATCTTGCTAGTCCCTAGCAAATGCAAGACTAAATTATTTACAGCAAGGGTCCCTATGGGACTGGTTATTCTATCATGTGTTTGCATAGATATTTTTCTCACTTTTGTTTTCATCCTATGCTCTAGAAATCCAGACAATCGTGAAGGTGCAGCTATGTAGCTTTTGCAACGGATTCGAGTGAAAACTAATACACCTCTACAGCCTGTAGTTGACCCATAATAAAAATTCTAGCGGGATAGGCGGATTTCTTCCCTCGAGGTATTCAAGATATTCTATGAATTTCACCCTGGCTTTGGGCTTAGATAGAGAATCTTTGAGGGAAAGGATTATATATTTGGTGGCTCATACTCACTTGGTGCTACATAGAGACTAGTACTACAGAATCCAGATTCCCGAATTACTAAGTAACTCAGCTCAGAGAAAGACGAGAAAAACTATGCTCCCTTTTGATTCCTTTGTATTCATTCTCTCTTGCTCTTTTTCTTTCTTTTCCTTAGAGCTCACTATCTCACTAGATTCATACATATGATCTGTATTTGGTGGTCTCACTAGGCATTAACACTTTAATTGAGTTCTCATAACCCTAACACTAAGTCGGGATTCCTCAGCCAGTATTCGGGCGGTCAGAAACACAAGAAAAATAGGTTAAGGCCATATTTGGTGGAGCTCAATTTTATTTGGTGGTATTGCCTCAATGCAAATGAAATAAATACTAAATATTCACACTCTTTTTCTTCTTTTTCTAAGTTTTTTTTTTTTTTTCAATTTTTCTTTCTTTTCATCATTCTTTTTCTTTTTCTCTTTTTTCTTTATTTTTCTTTTTTTTCAGCATAACACAACTAGCATACATCCATGAACTTTATTAAGGAGGCATTATTAGGGATTGGTGGTACTCAAGAGACATTGGGTGACTTATTTGGTGGAAGTGCCTACTCACGGCACCGGGAGAGATGGATAGGACGGTGTATTTCTGACCTTGACATCAATACCCTCCTTCAGCCGAGGATTCCGTAAAGAATGGTCGTAACCATCCACCTTAGCCCTAGTTTTATGAAAACTTGCTCTCCGCGTATTTGCCTTATTCGGTGGCTCTCAAAATTTTGCACAAAAATGTATACGTGGGAATCAAGAGCAAAAACTATGTCTAATTTCAGAGCATCATCACCTAATTATCTAGGATTCCAGATTCCTTGCACTAATCTTAGAGCACCAATACACTCTACTCTCTCACACTATTTGGTGGATTTTTGGAAGAAAATCAGCCTGACTCCCAAAACACTGTCCAAGAGTTCAGGAGAAGAAGCACTGCTTCTTCTCGCCAGACTAAAGATGTTTATCAGCCTTCACCGTGAATCCATTGCAAATTCTACATGTGTGTGTGAAAAGTTGTACTGGATTCCAAATTACAGTAATCAACAAAAGGATAAAATCCCTAATGCATTCTCTTAATAAAATAACCTTATTCATGAGTGCAATATCTATATATGCTATAAACATTTAACCTCATATAATTTGTACTTCGTGAAATTCCCGTATCGAGTTACAATCAGCTTGACCCTAAATTTAGAACAACAGGTGAGCGGGTGGGTCGGAATTGGTTATTACGAACGATTTCTAGCTCCAATGAGAGCATTGGAGATGGAGTCGGTTGTTCTTTTATTTATTGTCCTAAAGTACATTTTACATGCAGCTCTGAGGTTTTCCTAAATGTTGGCATAAAATTTTTTTCAGTTTTCTGCTGTACTACCCCCCCATGCCTAAGTTCTTGCATGTCCTCATGCATGAATATAAAAGAAAATAAATTCGACAGAGGATGAGTGGGTAGAAGTCACCTGGAATTGCTCCTGAAATTATATTCAGCACCGGCCAACCTGTTAACATGCAATATACAAAAGGGAAATATGCTAAAACAAAAATATGCTATGTATAAAAATGGTTATGTATAGATGATGGTGAAATGATATTTATACGTGCTGAGTTTAACGCCTGCAGCTGGGCGAGCACTCAATCATTGATCTATGTCCTCACTAAGATGAATAGTCTCATCAGGTGGAGGAGGTTCCTGGGCCAAAAATGGCTTGAGGCGCTGGCCATTTACCGTGAATCTATGCCCAGATTTGGGGTCCTTGATCTAGACTGCCCCATTAGGATATGGTTGCATCACAACATACTGGCCAGTCCATTTGGACTTAAGTTTCCCTGCAAACAGTTTCAGTCTTGAATCAAATAACCAGATTCGCTGGTTGGGCGTGAATACTTTCCTCTGGATGTGGCGGTCGTGAAAGGCCTTGGTCTTGTCCTTGTATATTAATGCATTCTCATAGGCCTCCCACCGGATTTCTTCTAATTCGCTGAGCTGGAGTTTCCATTCTCGACTTCCTGCATTGAGGTCGAGGTTGCATTTTCGCACCGACCAAAAGGCATGGTGTTCCAGCTCTACAGGAAGGTGACAGGCCTTGCCATATACCATGCTATATGTTGACATTCCGAGTGGGGCCTTGTATGCGGTCCGATATGCCTGGAGTGCATCGATTAATTTCTCGGGCTAGTCCTTCCTGTCTGGTCTAACCGTCTTCTGGAGAATCAGCTTGATTTGACGGTTAGACACTTCAGCCTGCCCATTGGTGTGCGGGTGATAGGGGTGGCTATGCGGTGATGTACCCCATATTTCTTTAATAACTACCTGAAATGGGTGTGGATGAAGTGGCTTCCCCTGTCGCTAATCAGAGAACGGGGTATTCCGAATCTCGTGAAAATATTTTGCCGTACAAAAGAAATGATGGTCTTGTGGTCAGCCCGTCTTGCCGGGATGGCCTCGACCCACTTCGAGACATAATCAACGGCTAGCAATATGTACTCGAAGCCATGCGAGTTCGGAAAAGGGCCCATAAAATCTATGCCCCAGACGTCGAACACTTCTACGACCATGATGGATTGGAGTGGCATCATGTCTCTCCTAGTCATATAACCGATCGATTGACATCGTTTACAGCGTTGGGCGTAATCATGTGTATCTCTGAAGATGGTTGGCCAGAAAAATCCCGACTGCAAAATTTTTGCAGCGATTTTTCGTCCTGAGAAATGGCCACCACATGCATCATTGTGGTAGAAAGATAACACACTGGGGATCTCAGAGTCTGGGATGCATCTACGAATAATCTGGTCTGCTCCAATGCGAAAGAGCAGTGGGTCATCCCAGAGATAGTATCTGGCCTCTGCAATGAATTTGAGTTTCTGGTCTTTGGACAGGTTCGCGGGAATTTTGCCCGCAACAAGGTAGTTCGCAAAATCCGCATACTAGGGGAACTCAACAGAATGAATTGCCAAAAGTGATTCATCCAGAAATTGTTCATGGATAGGTAGGGAATAAGGAATGTGGTCTGGGTCCAATCTGGATAGGTGATCTGCCACAACATTTTGTTTCCCGACTTTGTCGCGGATCTCGATATCAAATTCTTGTAATAGAAGGATCCATCTAATGAGTCGTGGTTTGGCATCCTTCTTTGCCAACAAGTGCCGGAGGGCGGAGTGGTCAGTGAAGATTATGACCTTGGACCCTAATAAATATGATCTGAATTTCTCCAACCCGAATACTACTGCTAGCAGTTCTTTCTCGGTGACAGTATAATTGCGCTGAGCCTCATTCAGCGTCTTGCTAGCATAGTATATGACAAAAGGTTGTTTCTCCCGACGCTGGCCTAAAACAGCACCGACGGCAAAATCAGAAGCGTCGCACATCATTTCGAAGTCAAGCGACCAGTCGGGTGGTTGGAGAATCGGGGAGCTGGAAACAGCACTTCGTAAAGTCTCGAAGGCACTGAGACATGTGGTATTAAATTCAAATGGGATATTGGTAACCAGGAGATTCGTCAAAGGCCGCGCAATTTTTGAAAAATCGCGTATAAATCTCCAATAGAAGCCTACATGGCCCAAGAATGATCTGATCTGCTTCACCGAGCTAGGTGGCGGTAAGTGGGAGATCATCTCTGATTTAGCTTAGTCGACCTCGAGTCCATTTTTGGAGATCCTATGCCCTAGTACTATACCATCCCTCACCATGAAATGGCTTTTCTCCCAAGATAGTACTAGGTTCACCTCAATACATCGTTTCAGGATCTTTGTGAGGTTATCAAGACAAGACGCGAAATCATCTCCAAAAACAGAGAAATCATCCATGAATACCTCCATAAAATCCCCAATCATGTCAGAGAAGATAGCCATCATACAACGCTGAAATGTCGTTGGTGCGTTGCAGAGGCCAAAGGGCATCCGCCTAAAGGCGAATGTTCCAAAGGGGCATGTGAATGTGGTCTTGTCCTGATCTTCCAGGCTAATTGCTACCTGATTATACCCGGAGTATCCATCCAGAAAGTAGAAGAAACTGCGTCCGGCTAACCGTTCCAAGATCTGATCAATGAACGGCAAAGGAAAGTGATCCTTCTGGGTAGCCGTGTTCAGTTTCCTGTAGTCAATGCAGACCCACCAAGATGTCGCAGTGCGGGTCGGGGTGGATTCACCCTTATCATTCTTTATAACGGTGAGTCTTGCTTTCTTAGGCACTATCTGAATCGGACTCGCCCACTGGCTATCTGAGATTGGATATACAATGCCTGCATCCAACCATTTGATGATCTCCTTCTTAACAACCTCTAGCATATTCGGGTTTAGCCATCTTTGAGGTTGCCTCGAAGGTTTCACCCCCTCATCCGTGTAAATGTGATGAGTGCAATACAAGGGGCGAATACCGCGGAGATCAGCAATACCCCACCCGATAGCAGCCCTATGGTCTTGAAGTGTAGAAACTAATTGATGCTCTTGTTCTTGGGTTAAGTCGGCATTGATAATGATTGGATATGTCTCACTTTCACCCAAGAACACGTATTTGAGTGAGTTAGGTAAGGGCTTCAATTCAATTATGGGTGGGTAAGAATCAGAATTTAGAGTGGGAGGAGTAGAATTGAGGGTGGGAATCTGCTGATCCGTGTGCATGTGAATTCCGACTGAGTTGCTCCCTGTGAAGTCGGTTGTGACTACGTTAACGGGAAACCCGTTAGCTGTAGTCACGTCTTCCTGTGATAACAGGGGTGATTCAGTACTATATGGATCAAGATAGCTGGATTCAGGGGTGCTATGGTCAGAAGCACGCCCCAAACAGTCAGATCCTCGAGGAGATATGTGTAATGCGGCAGTTTCAATCCCGTGTGGATTGAGGTCTGAGAACCCTGATAGTGAAGACGAATGAGACATTGGGTCATCACAAAGGAGCCTAATGTTACCGTAGTAAGCCGAATCTTCATCCTCACCATCCTCCTCTATTCGATCACAATCGAAGTTCTTTGCTGCCCTGAATATGTCTAGTCGAAGTCGCTCACTGCCTAGGGCAATCTCCATACACCTGGATGCACAATCGATGTTCGCTCGGGCTGTCGCCAGAAATGGGCGACCCAAAATAATTAGTGCATCTCGGAGATTAGGAGGAACTTCCACATCGAGAACGAAAAAATCTGCGGGAAAGTAGAACCCACGGACTTTTACGATCACGATCTCAACCACCCCCTCGGTGTTTTGACTGATCTGTCAGCCAACTGAATTGTAACCGAGGTGGGTTTGAACTCCCCAAATCGAAATCGATCAAATACGGCGGTGGGAGTTAAGTTGATGGACGAACCCAAATCTAGAAGGGCCCGATCAAATGGAGAATCCTACAACAAGCAAGATATAAGTGGGGTGCCACGGTCTTTCTTATTTGGCGGTAGGTTAGCTAGAATCACGACACTAGCTTCTTTTGACAGTATCGCCTGTCGTCCAACTCTCGGCTGTCGCTTCGGGGTACAGTAGTCCTTGAAGAACCTAACGACAGCGGGAATGTGGTCGATAGCCTCGAGGAGGGGGACCTGAATATGTACTTCTTTAAACATCGCTTTCAGGTCCTCGAAATTCCGCGTGTCCTTTTTCCGTACTATATTTCGTGTCAGAGCCTCAGGAAAAGGGACGGGAATCTTAGGGTTAAGTGGCCTCTTACCCTTATCTACCACAGGTGGCTCCTGAGATGCTGAGGGAGTTGAATCTGCCTACGGTGAAGGGTGGGAAAAATCAGAACCCGCCATCCTAGGTGGTGGGTCGAATGTCTTCCTTTCGCTCCGCAATGAGACAGCATGTGCATCGGCTTGCTGTCCATGAGGTGGTGGGGGAGCGGATGGGGCAGAATACGCGGGATTCCGCAAAGGCAGCTGACCTTGCGCGTAACCGGGTGGTGCAGGAGGCACCTGTAGTATGGCGTGTGCCTGTCCCTGCGGTGCCTGAAACCTAGGCAGGGCACCCTGGTTCTTCACATATCGAGGATTTGGGATGGGTTGGGAGGGCAAGGCTCCTTGAGTCCTATGCTCCTGCAACAGCTGGTTCTGCGTATTTTGTATGGTCTGAATCTGATCAGCCATCGCCTTCATTATCTGCAAGCTATCTTGTGTAGACTTCCTCATTGATTCTTGTAGCTCCTCTTTCAGCGCCTCCAAAGGGTCGGCCCGCTTTGGAGGGTGGTTCGCAGTTTGGTGCAGTGGCTGGTATAATGAGCGAGGTTGCTACTGCTGAGGCGGGAATGGCTGCTGCCTAAGATATGTGTTTTGCGCATTCCCGTATTGCCTGGTCTGATAGTGTGGATCTTGACGTGGTCTCTTTGAATTACCAGACCAGGAGAAGTTCGGATGCTGGCGCCAACCAGGGTTATATGTCTCCGAGTATGGGTTATTACGCCCGTATCCTTGGATAGCGCTGACGTCCTCGTAGGCCGAAGATGTCTGAGATGTCTATCAGTCAAGGGGATACGCATTAGAATCTGTGGGTGGTGCGTAGCCCTGGTCATAGGGTGCTAGATCTGGATTATTCACAGGATCCTGATATGCGAGATCTCGTAAATACGGAGAAGGTGCATCCCGAGTGAGTAGATTAACTCGAGCAGGTGGGGCTCGGGATGCATAAGAGGATCTTGCAACAATAGTGCTCACGTCGGATTGACCTTGACTGATCCGGTCAATCTTCTTCTCAATCAGGTTCATTCTATCCAGCTGCTTGATGATGATATCCATGTTGGCTCGAATAGAATCGGTGTGAGCCTCGTGGACACCAACCCGCTGCTGACCAGGCCACTGGAACTGGTTCATAGATGCGGCGTTCATCGAGTTCTCCGCTAATGATTCGAACAGCTCAAATGCGCTGTTCTCGTCTTTTGCTAGAAAATTCCCGCCGCTAGATGCATCGGCCAGATACCGATGTGTGTCATCTAGCCCATGGTAAAAAATATGAGCCAAGTGCCATCTGGGTATAACATGATGCTGGCATTTTCGGAGAAGGTCATGAAATCTATCCCATGCCTCATGTAATTTCTCCCCAGCTCCCTGGGAGAAAGTCGTGATTGCACATCACATTGCATTTGTTCGACCGATTGGGAAGAACTTTTGTAGGAATTCACATCGTAATTCCGGCCAGGTTCCAATTGGCTTCCCAATAGTCTTGAACCAGTATGAAGCTTTGTCCCTTAGAGAGAGCAGGAAAAGCTTCATCAGAACAATCCCGAGATCAATATTCCTGGGTCGGATCGTTTCAGCGCTTCGACTCAGGTCCTCAAGGTGCTGGAACGGATCTTCGCTTGAGTTCCCATAGAAATGAGTACTGATCAACCCAATTACATTGGGCTTAAGCTCAAACGCGTCTCCGCTTGCGGGAATTTTTACTAGCGGTGTGACTATAGGTGCGGCTGGGTCGTAAAAATCCCGCATTTGTTCTCCTCGTGGCGGGTGCTGCATCCTGTCAAGTGCCGTCAGGATACGATCCATGCTCTGCTGATGCCGCTCCTCAGATTTGGTGACCCAGGCTTCCAAACGAGCCATCGGGTCCAGATTCTCAATGTCCTGACCCGGTCTAGGTCCAGGTCTAGGATTTGCCATGGTGGCTCTTGGAGTAGAAGAAATGGGGGGAGAAGATGGTCTGGGCGAGGTGACTCGCCTCCTTGGGAGTGGCTCCCAAGGTCCAACCAAGTGAGGTCGAAGTGACCTCCTTCCGTGCATACACCGCCCAACCCCTGGGTTGGTGTAGCCACGCAGGACAAGGCTAAGGCCCTGTCAATCAAATGGTCCTTATAAATCAGGTGACCAGATTTTTTTGTTAGGGATCTGAATTCCTGAAGGTAAGTTCGTCGTACAACCGACTGAACGTGAATCCCGCCTCTCAAGCTAACCCAGCCAATCTGGTTACGAGGGGACTAAGGGGAAGGTTCTTCCTTTGGCTTACGCCTCCGGTTCCGTTGACCCCCGAGCCGTGGCCGTTTGACACTACCCCGCAGACTTAGTCACCAGGTTTGGCAGGAGAGATTAAATCCATTCAGTAGTACGACAACGAACTCGGGTTTAATTCATGTTTTAAAATTATTTTTAACCCATTTTCTTCAGTGGGGTTGTGGTGAGAGGCCCACAAGGTGACCAAGCTCATCGGCTAACTAGACTTGATTAAGTCTAGGTTAGCCAAAAGTGTGGTCTCTAGTTGTGACCCTAAAGGTTCCACCTAAGTTGCATGCACTTCTAGGGTTTTTTTTTATTTCAACAGACTGCAAAACTAATGTAGATTCTCTGATAATAATTGGAATCCAATTAATTTGAAATTTTGCGAGTAGATTCCTTTTTCAATTTGATTTTAGATAATATTTTTTTGGAATTTTTACTATTTCAACCGAATTTTTAGGGAATTTTAAATATCAGGGGGTCAGATTTGGAACTTTGACCCCTGGATGGTTTTTCGCCTTGAAACAGTACCAAATGATCTTCAAAAATTTTGGAAAAATATGGAAAATAAATCCAATTAGATCAGATTTGAAACCCCACCATTTTTAGTCAAAACAGATTCACAGATTTCTTAGAATTGCATTTTGAAATTTGAAAATTTTTGAATCTGGGTAAATCTGACCCCCGTGCACTTCAGGAATTTTTAAAAATTTTATATTTTGAGTTTTTCCAAAGTAATAGTGGCATTTTAAAGATGGTTTGAAATTGAAGGTTTTACTCAAATTTCTTAATTTTTTGCTAACAGATTTTTCGACAATCTAATTTTCAAGTGAGATTTGAAATCTGGCCGAAAATCAGAAGGTGGTGGAAAAGCTTTTAAAGAGGTTTGAATTTGAAATTCAAGCCTTCCACCAAAGATGTTTTTTTTTTTTTTTATCGTTTGCACTTTTTATTTTATTTTATCTTTTTTTAAAAGAATTTTTCAAAAGATTCAAATGGGAATATCTCTTTTTCTTTTTTCTTTTTTTTTTCTAACCTAGATTCAAAAGGAAACCTAATCTAGATTTTTTTAAAAAAAAAAAATTTCTTTTTGATTTTTTTTCCACGAAAATGAGAAAAATATATATATATATTTTTCAAAGAAATTGCAGGAAGTAGGTCTAGTCCTAGGGTTCAGAAAGAGAAGCCTAATCTAAGGTAGATGATGTGCACCTGATTTTTCTTCGCCGTGCTCGGTGTGTGCGCAGATCCCATTTTCGTTCCTTGTTGTCCTGCACATCAAAAATGAAGTAGAGGCAGATTTGTCAATGATAAGTAAAAGATCAAAATCAAGAAAAATGACGTTGCCTCCCCGGCAACGGCGCCATTTGACAGAAAGCCGTTTTCGCACATTTGAAAGTCATCGAAAATCATAGTATAGTCGTGCAAAAACGTTCATCAAAAATATTGTTTTGTAAAATAACGAGACTTGAGTCCCGGTCGTTCGTCTCTGGGAGGCGTGTTTCTGCTTTTGAAATCGATCTTAAAGCCGCTCTACTTAGTATTCTGGTGCGCAATATATAGCCGGTTAAAGAACAGGCACTTAAATCACGCAAATAAAATAATCATTCAGCTCATGGTGATTTCAAACATGTAAAGAGATATATATATATATATATATATATATATATAAATGCATTTTTCATTCATTCATTGGGGGAGAGTTGTCTGTACAGGAAATCTAGAGGAAAGCTTATACAGGAATGCTTTAAATTAAACCTAGCTACCAGAAAACGATTGCATACAAGAATCAATGGGGGGATTTCGCATGCATCATTGGGGGAGAAGAGAAACTACTCTACTAGGTAGTAAATGAAAGCAATAAAACTTATGAAAAGCATGATCTAGATCTGAAAGAGTAGAGGGCATTCAGGGGTGGTCCCCGATGGCCTTGGAGTGGTTGAGAAGAGAATGAGGGGTGGCCAATGTAGCTTAGGCCGACCCTTGGAGAGAGGTAGGGTTGATCCAGCATCCTGGCATGGTGTCCTCCATGTTGGTGGTAGTGAGCTTGTGGAGGTGGAGTGAGTGGCTAAGTGGAGGTGGCATGAATGGCACCAATGGAGAGTAATTGCCAAGGGACTAAATGGGTGCAAATGGCCACCCAAGGGGTCTTTTTATAGACCTGAGGGAAGCTCTTTAGAGAATTATGGAATTCTCTAGAAGGCCTATGGTGGGAGCTCGTGGGAGAGTGAGAGAGAGAGGGTAGATGGTGGTTTTTAGATCCACCAAATGTGGATCTAAAAATTGAATGGCTCTTGGTTGCTATTTTTGGCAACCAAGGCAACCACACATGGTAGAGAGTTCTAGAGAACTCTAGGCTAGATATTTTCGTGTGGATGGTGTGTGTGGGTGTGTGTGGGTGTGTGTGGGTCGAAACTTAGGTGGCTAGGTTGATTAGGTTGGGTTCTAGTGGGTTTAGGTCACGGTAGGTCTCAAATTAGGGTTATAAACCCTAATTCACTAAGGTAAAGTGCAATTAAACTTAATACAAGTTTAATTGGGTGTGTGGAAACTTAATTGAGAGTAAAACAACTCAATTAAGTCAGGTCTAGGTCAATTGGACTGTGTGCTGAGATCAGGGCTCAATTGGACTCAATGAGTCCAATTGAATTGGCTGATGGAATTGACTAAGATCCAAGTCAATTAGGTTTAGTGAGGACCTAATTAGGTCCTTAGGGAGGTCTAGAGGTGATGTACTAGGGTTAGGGCACCTTAATTTAGGTTCCTATGGGGTTGGAATTGGGTTTAGGGACCTAGAGATCCAAGATCAAGGCTTAAATCTCAAAACAGGAATTGGAGAGCAATATCAGACGTCTAATTATAGAATAAGACGTCTTATACTCAAAAATCAGAAGTCCAGACTTGTTGTCTGGACGTCTAATCAGTGTCAGGAAGGATTTCGGGTTCTGTTTTGGGTATTCTGCAGAAATTGGACGTCTGACAAAGTGACTAGACATCCAATAACACTGCAGAAGTGGGTTTGAAGTGTGCGGGAGTTGGCTAAGGTTCCTGGACGTCCAGAGAAGGGTTGGAACTAGGGTTTTAGGGCTTCCTAGGGTGTTGTGACCTAATCTAAGGGTGGCTAAGGCTTGGGGAAGTCTCTAGGCTATCCTAGGGCTAAGATGGACCTAAGCTCTTCACATTTTACTGCTTTATTTCTATTTAATAGAATAGAAAACCTTTAACGCCCTTACATTATTATTCCTATATCTAAACTAGGACTTCTGCTCCAGCTCTGCTACAACTCCCGTTATTCCTGATCTAGCTTCATATCCAGCTCCAAATCAGCTTATTCCCTGCAAACGACATAATGCACTTAATCAGCACATTATAACATTATTTTATGCATAGCTAAAGAAAAGCGGTAAAGATGCAGATAATGCGTATGCATGCATCGATAACCCTAACTTATGCTAAGTCCTAGCTTAATTTAGGTCAATTAAGACCTATGATTGCTGCGCAATCAAGTACCGAGCCTGGGGAGTTGGCTCCCTTATCATGCTAATAAGCAAGCCCTCGTGCCATCCCAAGAATTATGTTGAATCTTTGTTTCCAGTTAGGGATCCATGTTGTTCACCTATTAGTAACCACTAAAAAAAGAACAACACCGCAAATCAAAGTTAAACAAAAAAGGGTGAAAAAAGGAAAAAATGGTAGGTAGATCTGATTACTGAGCTCTTTTTTGCCAATTATAGAATAATAACCATGGTCCACTACTGCTGTTGGTGCTACTACCACTGTGAAAGCTTCATACATTCACAACAAATGCAAACATATTCATATCATTATTTCCCACATTCATATACCACAAAGGAAATATATATCCTACCAATCATATATATATTCCATCAGTCACCACATGCATGATACTCATTCATAAATAAAACACATGTATATGAAACAAGTTTTGAAATGTATACATAAAACTAGAAATGTGAAAAAAAAAAAAATCTAGGCAACTATGTAATGGCTTCTATACTGCCTATTCCAAAACTTCCATAGTCATCATCAGGTGGATGAGGTGGGAAGTGAAAAGAAGAATGATCTACACCACCTCGTCCCAATGCACTTAAGATTGCCTAAAATTGCACCCGCATCTATTCCTGCATCTGCTCCCGTTCATGTCGTGCTTCATGTCTTTGTCGTTCTAATACATCATTTGTCTTCTCCAACTTTGACATAACATCGTTTAATTTCTCTTGAAAGGTCTCCACCTGTGTCTGTAATTGTTGCAACCTCATTGAACCCCCTGATCCCTTTCTTCCATACCATGTAGTAACAGTCTCACTCGCACCAGCACTACGAGCAAAACCACCATGCTCAGGAGACATAACTGTCCTAAATGCTTGCTCTATTATCATAGGCAGTAATGGGCCAGTATCTGATTGCTCATCCATATCATTGCTAGAAGGATGTATCAACTCCATCATGCGACCCTACACATAGTTGAGCTCATGGTAAGTTCTCCTAAATGTTTATCACTAAATTATTCATCACTTGTTTCAATGAGCTTACATGTCTCTCTTGATATAATGGATCAATACAAACATGGGGGCCGTCAGTAGTAGACTTGCTATGACTCCTCTCAAATGTTGAAACATGATCAAGTTGTACACCATTATTGGTATCTGACTGCATATTTGAGATGTGGTTATAAATCAAGTTATCCTAAATTTTAGCTTCTCTTATTTAAGTCTCCTAACTTGTAAGTTTTATAGTAGATATTATAATCAATAGTTTTTATATCATCAATTAAGCAAGTGAAAATGTACTTACATATTTATCCCTCAATGTATCTATGCTCATCCATCCCAAACAGTGGGTTTTGCAGTTGGAGCTTTCGCCCTATTAACTTTATTTTTCTTAGCTTGCTCTTATAACAACAAATTATTGAAATTATTCCTTATTCATTTCTCTTTTAGAATAGAAGTAACTAATATAAAATATTAATTACCATTGTGTTTTCCTGATCCCAATATTCGCAGCACTCCACCCAATGACCAGCTCGTACTCCTGGTGGCACGTCTCTCAATGCATCCTCATAATTCTTACCAATAAAGAACTATTTATATATATAGCAAAGTTAGCAACACTTAAATGTAAATAGTTGTGTTATTGCATTATTATAAATTCTATATCTATGATTATGTCTTACATGGCTTTTAAGCTCTTCTCTCCAACTATGAAGTGCCCTCCCTACTGCTTGGAGAATATATTTAGTGGTCAGTGGATTAGTTCCCCAATCATACATCACTTGTATTTTATATTATAGTGAATAATCAGATAAAGGATTTTAACTAGACAAAATGAATGACATAACAACAATATCATATTAGTAACCCTAGCTCACGAATGAACTCATCCTTATGTTGCCCAAGAACCTGCCTCCAATAAAAATAGCATGGGGGTATCAAAAGTCTCACAAGTGTAGGGATCCTGCTATTAAAGGGTGCATAACGTGAACATCTTCCACTACAATTTACTTCAACCGTTATTCCAGTCCCTTCAGTTAATTTTCTCAATTCCAAATTCCTTGTCTTACCCTTTGGCTTTGATTTTATACCTACAGTAAATAAATAGTGAAAATAAAATTGTTATAAAGAATTAATATCAAAGAAAATTAATGTGAGAATTTATATACCATTAGACCCTACTTGACTCTACTCATGAGATTGGCTCTGTGACTGACTCTGTGGCTGACTATTCCACTGAGATTGGCTATATGACTGGATCTGAGGAGGGTCTACTAATTGAGATGGTGCCTGCTACTGGGACTAGCTCTGGGGATGGTGTAGGGGCAGAGCTGGTGTCTGCTGCTGGGACTGGCTCTGGGGAGGGTGTAGGAGCTAGGCTCGTGTCCGCTGTTGGGACTGGTTCTGGGAAGGGTGTAGGGGCTGAGCTGGTGTCCACTGCTGGGACTATCTCTGAGGAGGGTGTAGGGGCTGAGCTGGTGTCTGCTACTAGGACTGGCTTTGAGGAGGGCGTAGGGGCTGAGCTGGTGTCGTTGTTGGGACGGGCTTTGACGAGGGTGCAGGGGCAGAGTTGGTGTGCACTGCTGGGACTGCCTCTGAGGAGGGTGTAGGGTCTGAGCTGGTGTCCGTTGTAGGGATTGGCTCTAGGGAGGGTGTATGGGCTATGTTGGTGTCCACTGCTGGGACTGGCTCTGGGGAGGGTGTAGGGGCTGAGCTGGTGTCAGCTGCTGGGACTGTCTCTGGGGAAGGTGTAGGGGCTGAGCTATTGCCAACTGTTGGGACTGGCTCTTGGGAAGGTGTAGGGGCTGATCTAGTGTTCGCTGCTGGGACTGGCTCTGTGGAAGGTGTAGGGGCTAAGCTGGTGTCCGTTGGTAGGACTGGCTCTAGGAGGGTGTAAAGGCTAAGCTCGTGTCTACTGCTGGGACTGGCTCTGGGGTCCGTGTAGGGGTTGGGATTGTCTCAAGGGAGGGTGTAAGGGCTGAGGGTGTGCATGCCTAGGTGGAAGCTAAGAGTGAGGTTGTGTATTTTGTTGAGGTCTATGCTGAGGCCTAGATTTTATAAGAGTATGAGGTGGGATCAAGGCATGTCGAGTATGAGATCGAAGTTGAGTCAGAGGAAGTGGAGAAGTCTGAAGAATGGGCATGTGGGAAGGCAACTAGAGTTGATGGTCATGTTGTGAGTGGGGTTGAGGATCATGTTGGGGATCAGGTTGAGTGTCGATGCCACCCTCATGTCCTTGGACCTGGTCATCTGGCTCAAATGAAGAGTCATCACTGTGCATATCAAGACAATGCTTTTTGTATGCTATCAACTTCTTAGGTGCCGTCTACATATGTAAAAAACATTATTAATTACAAAAAATACAATAAAAGGATGATTACATCATCAAATATAATCATCAAAAGATAAATTTTGGTAAAGTGAATAAACACATCTTCTAAATGGAAGGTAATATTAAATTCTCCAAATTTCAGGGCTACTGAATGTGACCAACCTGATGCCACTATATGTAGAAAATTTCACTTTGACTATTCCAATAGAATAATTTTAGCTTGATTATACTTTATGCAACTATGTATAGAAAGTACAATCTTGAAAATAAAAATCTTATTCTTATATGATTCATTCAAAAAAATAATCATATCTTTAGTTATAGGAAATAAGAGATGAGCTACAAATTATAAAAGGATGATATCATACTTTTTATATAGTCAACTGTGACGAAATAAGTATGCCAAAGCAAGTAAAAGATCAGCCTAGTACAAAAAGAAAACCTACAATGGAGAAAATATATGAAAATTTTTAAGAATGAAATAGTTAAACTCTAGAAAATAGCTTAATTCAAAACATTTACCTCAAATATCAATATGCATTGCACCATGACCTATTTCTCTATCTTGTACCACATCTTGGTATGCTTCAGAATCAATGTCGAGGTCGTTATCATAATAATCACGTGGCATTGTTCTTATTGGTACTATCTAGTCGTTCCTACCATTACCAGGCAAGTAAAAAACTTGTTCAACATGACAAACTAATGTAAATGGTTCAGATGCTTGAAGAATTGTATGATCCTTATTCAAACTTATAAAACTAGTTTCTTTGTCCACTTTAACACCATATCTTCTATTAAAAATATCAAACCAGTCACACATAAATAAGATGACTCGGCAATCATGACTATAGCTGACTTCCACAATCTCTTTGATTTTCCCATAATAACCATCACAACCAGTTTGCATGCCATCACATTTCACAATAACGCCTGAATGTTGTGTCGCCTTCAAATCATCAACTCATTACACTCTAAATTTGAAGCCATTTATTATACATCCAGAGTGATAATGTGCATGACTTAAAGGTATGTTCATCATTACATCAAAATCTTCTACCCATTGCAGTTCATTTTTTTGTTTCATTTCTTGCGCACGAGTTCTGAACCAGTCAATAAAGTCTTGTTCACATCTAGAAATGTGTGAAGATTATTGAAATTCATTGTAAAAATCCAAAATCTTCTTTAATATATATATATGAGACATTGGTTTAAATTTAGTTCTTTTGATTGGCCTTCCTCAGATATCAAATACTGAAAAACAACCTTCCACATTTTCACTGTTCTGCCTATTGTCATTCCTTTCCAATCGATTGAATCGATTACCTGTACCATCCATATACATAGCACAAAAGTTGATGCATTCCTCTACAATCGATGCACCATTTGCTAGGTGGAGTTGAGCATATCCTTTTGTCATATACCTGTACCTTGTAACTCTACAATTGCATAAAACTTGTAGCTCCATTATAAAGAAGAGCATATCTTTGGTTACAAAATTGGTCCAGCAATCCTTGCTTCATTTGCTTGGTGGAGTATAAGATGTACATGACATCGAAAAATGCAAGAGGGAAAATATACTCCATCTTGTATAATGTGATCAAAATTTGCTTGTCCCAATAGTCTAATAGTTGAGAACCTAATGTCTTTGAATATATAACCTTGAAGAATCAACTTATCTCCATCACAGAGTTAACCAATGGTTGTGGAAGCACTCCACAAATTGCTAATGGGAACATGATTTGCATATAAACATGCCAATCATGACTCTTTAACCCACTTACCTACTTCAATGCTTCATTTACACATGTAGAAAGTTCTGATGAGAATCCATCTAGAACCTTGATAGTTTTTAGAAAAGATAATATCTCTAGTCATTGCTTACCCTTCAAAGTATATAATGCTTTAGGAAAGTCATAACTGCCATCATCTTTATTATTTACATGCAACTCAGGACTAATGCCCAACATCTTCAAATCATTATAGGTCTTCAACATGTCTTCCGGACTATTTATTAAGTTTAGCATATATAAAATGTTGGCCATAACATTCTTCTCGATAAGCATTATATCATGATTGTGACGAACTATGAGATCTTGCCAATAAGAGAGCTCCATGAAGAATATGCTCTTCTTTTTAAATCTAGAATTACGTAAATCTTTAAGATCTTTCTTAAACAGACGACCCAATTGGATATTACCAATCTGTTGTAACTTCTTCATTATTTTGTATCCTGACAACCAAATTGTATCTACTATTAGAAAATTGCCTGGATTCTTGGATGAATAACGGTATGGTTTACCATTAAATTTGTCTTTAAACTTGGATTGTCACCATCTATGTTCAATTGGTAGGAATGTACGATGTCCTAAATAACATAATTTATTGCTTTCAGGTAAATGTAAGTAATGGGTATCATCCATACATATAGGACAAGCCAACTTACCTTTAGTGATCCAACCAGGTAAATTTGCATAAGTTGGGAAATCATTAATAGTCCACAACAGTGCAGCATGCATCTTAATAGATTATTTTCTAGCTGCATCATATGTTTCAACCATGTTATACCATAGTAATTTCAACTCGTTGATGAGTGGTTGCATGTAAACATTGATTGCATTTCCTAGTGCCTTTTTCCCAAGGATGAGAAGCGTCAACATCATAAACGAAGATCTTATACACATCCATGGCGGCAAATTATATGTTAAGATCACCATTGGCCATATTGAATATGACGGATGCATATTTTTGAAAGGATTGAATCCATCACTTGCAAGACCAACCCTAATGTTCTGTAAAAAATCGTAGCTTGCATTTTTGATAAAAGCGTCGTAGTATAGTTGTGAAATACAATCCAACAAAGAAATTGTTTTGTAAAAATAACGAGACTTGAGTCCTGGTCGTTCGTCTCTTGGAAGCATTGCTTTTACTTTTGAAATTGATCTTACTCTACTTTGTTTAGAATTGCATGTCGGTTCGTGATTATTACGTATTTAGGTATGACATGCTTAGTTGCAAGAATATTAGGAATTGGAAACAAGCAACTTGAATCACACAAAACGAATGACAATTATTAAGCTCATGGTGATTTCAAATATATAGAGACAAATATATATATAAAAGCATTTTTCATTCATTCAGCGGGAGAGTCGTTTACAACATAAAACGTAGAGGAAAGCTTGTACATAAATGCTTGAAAATTAAACCTAGCTACGAGAAAACGATTGCATACAAGAATCGATGGGCGGATTTCGCATGCATCATTGGGGGAGAAGTAAGACTATACTACTAAGCAGTAAATATACGAAAAGCTAAGCTACTAATCTACCAGAAGGAAGGGCATTCGAAGGTGGTCTCCGATGGCCTTTGAGTGGCTGAGAGGAGGGGTGGCCAATGGAGCTTAGGCTGACCCTTGGAGAGAGGTTGGGGAGCTGATCTAGCTTCCTGGCGCGGAGATGGTGGCCTCCATGGTGGTGCTCTACTCATGGAGGTGGAGTGGCGATGGAAGTGGCTCGCCTAAGTGGAATGGATGCCAAGGAAGTGAATGGGTGCAAATGGCCACCCATTGGGTCTTTTTATAGACCTAAGGGAAGCTCTCTAGAGAATTATGGAATTCTCTAGAGAGGCCTATGGTGGGAGCTCATGGGAGAGTGAGAGAGAGAGGGTGGATGGTGGTTTTTAGATCCACCAAATGTGGATCTAAAAATTGAATGGCTCTTGGTTCCTATTTTTGGCAACCAAGACAACCACACATGGTAGAGAGTTCTAGAGAACTCTAGGCTAGGTATTTTCATGTGGATGGTGTGTGTGGGTGTGTGTGGATCAAAACTTAGGTTGCTTGGTTTATTAGGTTATGTTCATGTGGGTTTAGGTCAAGGTATGTCCCAAATTAGGGTTATAAACCCTAATTCACTAAGGTAAAGTGTAGTTAAACTTAATACAAGTTTAATTGGGTGTGTGAAAACTTAATTGAGAGTAAAATAACTCAATTAATTTAGGTCTAGGTCAATTGGACTCTCACTGAGTCCAATTGGACAGTGTGTGTTGAGATCAGGGCTCAATTGGACTTGAGTCCAATTGAATAGGCTGATGGAATTGACTAAGATCCAAGTCAATTAGGTTTAGTGAGGACCTAATTAGGTCCTTAGGGAGGTATATGGGTGATGTACTATGGTTAGGGCACCTTAATTTAGTTTCCTATGGGATTGGAATTGGGTTTAGGGACCTAGAGATCCAAGATCAAGGCTTAAATCTCAAAATAGGAATTGGAGAGGCATATCAAACGTCTAATAATAGAATCAGACATCTTATACTCAAAAATCAGAAGTCCAGACTTGTTGCCTGGACATCCAATCAGAGTCAGGAAGGATTTTGGGTTCTATTTTGGGTGTTATGCAGAAATTGGACGTCTGACAAAGTGTCTGGATGTCCAATAACACTACAGAAGTGGGTTTGAAGTGTGCAGGAGTTAGCTAAGGGTCCTGGATGTCCTAAAACTTATTTGGACATCCAGAGAAGGGTTGGAACTAGGGTTTTAGGGCTCCCTAGGGTGCGGTGACCTAATCTACGGGTGGCTAAGGCTTGGGGAAGTTTCTAGGCTATCTTGGGACTAGGATGGACCTAAGCTCTTCACATTTTACTTCTTTATTACTACTTAATAGAATAGAAAACCTTTAACCCCCTTACATTATTATTCCTACATCTAAACTAGGCCTTCTGCTCCAGCTCTACTGTAACTCCCGTTATTCCTGATCCAGCTTCAGATCTAGCTCCTGATCAGCTTATTCCCTACAATCGACATATTATACTTAATCAGCACATTATAACATTATTTTATGAATAGCTAAAGTAAAGCAGTAAAGATGCAGATAATGCATGGGTGCATGAATTTCCCTAACTTATGCTAAGTCATAGCTTAATCTCGATCAATTAAGACCTATGATTGCTGTGCAATCATACCTCCATGCCTAAATCTTACTAGTCCCTGGCAAATGCAAGACTAAATTATTTACAGTAAGGGTCCCTAATGGACTGATTATTTTATCAAATGTATACGTAGAGATTTTTCTCCTTTTTGTTTTCATCCTATGCTTTAGAAATCCAGACAATCATGCAAGTGCGGCTATGTAGCTTTTGTAACGGATTCGAGTTAAAACTAACACACCTCTAAAGCCTGTACTTGACCCATAGTAAAAATTCTTGTAGGATAGGCGGACTTCTTCCCTCGGGGTATTCAAGATATTCTATGAATTTCACCCCGAATTTAGGCTTAGGTAGAGAACCTTTGAGGGAAAGTATTATATATTTGGTGGCTCAATCTCACTTGGTGCTACATAGAGACTAGTACTATAGAATCTAGATTCCCAGATTACTAAGTAACTCAACTTAGAGAAAGACGAGAAAAACTATGCTCTCTTTGATTCCTTTGTATCCATCTCTCTTACTCTTTTTTTTTTCTTTCTTAGAGCTCACAACTTTACCAGACTCACATATATGACTTGTATTTGGTGGTCTCACTAGGCATTAACACTTTAACTGAGTTCTCATAACCCTAACACTAAGTCGGAATTCCTCAGCCAGTATTTGGGCTGTCAGAAATGCAAGAAAAATAGGTTAAGGCCATATTTGGTGGAGCTCAATTTGGTGGTATTGCCTCGATGAAATAAACACTAAATACTCATTCTTTTTTTTTCTTTGCTTTTTCTTCCTTTTCTAAGTTTTTTTTTTCAATTTTTCTTTCTTTTCATCATTTTTTTTCATTTCAATTTTTTTTTCTTTTATTTTTTTCGGCATAACACAACTAGCATACATCCATGAACTTTATTGAGGAGGCATTATTAGGGATTGGTGGTACTCAAGAGACATTGGGTGGCTTATTTGGTGGAAGTGCCTACTCATGACATCAGGAGAGATGGATAGGACGGTGTATTTCTGACCTTGACATCGATACCCTCCTTCAGTCGAGGATTCCATAAAGAATGGTCATAACCATCCACCTTAGCCCAAGTTTTATGAAAACTCACTCTCCTTGTATTTGCCTTATTTGGTGGCTCTCAAAATTCACTCAAAATGTATACGCAGGAACCGAGAGTGGAAACTATGCCTAATCTCAGAGTATAATCACCTAATTATCAAGGATTCCAGATTCCTTGTGCTAATCTTAGAGCACCAGTACACTCTACTCTCATCTCACACTATTTGGTGGATTTTTAGAGGAAAATCTGCCGGACACCCAAAACACTGTCCAAGGGTTCAGGAAAAGAAGCACTGCTTCTTCTCAACAGACAGAAGACATTTATCAGCCTTCACCGTGAATCCATTACAAATTCTACGTGTGCATGAAAAGTTATATTGGATTCCAGATTACAGGAGTCAACTAAAGGATAAAATCCCTAATGCATTCTCTTAATAAAATAATCTTATTCATGAAGGCAATATCTATATATGCTATAAACATGTAACCTCATATAATTTGTAATTCGTGAATTTTCGGTATAAGGTTACAATCAGCTTGACCCAAAATGTAGAACCAAAGGTGAGCGGGTGAGTCGGAAGTGGCTGTTGCGAACGATTTCTAGCTCCAATGCGAGCACTGGAGGTGGATTCGGTTGTTTTTTTATTTAAGGTCCTAAAGTACATTTTACATGCAGCTCCGAGGTTTTCCTAAGTGTTGGCATAAAAGTTTCTCAGTTTTTCTGTATCTACCCCCCCATGCCGAAGTTCTTGCATGTCCTTATGCATGAATGTAAAAGAAAATAAATACTGCAAGGAGAGAATGGGTAGAAATCACTTGTAATTGCTCCTGAAATTATATTCAGCTCCGGCCAACCTGTCAGCATGCACTATGCAAAGGAAATATGTTAAAGGAAAAATATGCTATGTATAAAAATGGCTATATATAAATGATGGTGAAATGTGGGGCGAATGGTATCTATATGTGCCGAGTTTAACACCTCCAGCTGGGCAAGCACTCAATCAGATGTGTCATTTCTAGAATAGGAGCCGGCTGCGATTAAGAGAAAGATATGCTCGTATGCTCCTAGAATCAGTGGTCTGGAGATGTGAACCAACTGATTGTGCACCCCTACTCCAACAAGCCTAGCTATAAGAAAGTGTCGAGTGGTGGTGGAAAATAGAGGATAATCAGAGGGGGGATCATGATGTTGATTCAGCTGATTTATCATGTCCCACAAATCAGCAGGAAGTTGCTGAGGGAGTAGATCAAACTGTATCTCAGAACCAGAATCTGAGTCATAGGGATCCACATAATGATAATTAACATCAAAGATCATGCCCTCTCCTGGCTCTGGGTCATATGGGGGTATCCGTGAAAGTAGAAGATCTGTGGGGAGATCACTGAAATCCTCGCCAGAAATTACTTCATCCTCATCAGTACTCATCTTTGATTCATCAGAGGCTGTCTCTTTAGGCTCGAGTTCGAGCCATTGACTGGGATCGTAGGTGCGTCCCCAGCTCATTCTGCTCTAAGCTTGACCCTTATATGCATTGGGCTCCTCAATAATTCCTACCTCGGGTAGCATATTTATTTCTTCGGTCAAAGCATCCATAGCTACTTCTGGTCTTCGGATGTCAGGATCAGGGATAGAAAGTGTCATCCCAAAATCTCTAACATCTGAATTAGGGATGTAGGTGAAAGAAGAAGAGTGCAGATCAGAAGGTGTTGGCTCTAGCACAGGTTCACCTACAATGGGAAGTGGCTTAAGCTGATCAGTAGTGTCGCATGTAATGTTTGCCTCAAAATCCATATCCTCAATTGGATCTACTTCCCTTGTCTCAATTGGGTTATCTAAGCCGAGAGGTGTCTCCCAGGATTCAGGATAATCTGATTGCGGCTCAGTCTTGGAGATATCAGTCCTTTCCTCCACAATTTCAGATGAACCCATTTGACATACTTCCTGCTCTTGTCTCTTATCCACGCTACATTCTTTTTCCCCTGAGTGATCTTCCAGTATCTACTCTCGAGAATCTTCTGTGTGTCCTTCCGACGTAATCGTTTTGGATTCCTCGAGGTCTTCAAGGCTATTTTCCATTTGATATCTCAGAAGTAGTGGTTCTTGCGTTTCTCAATTTTGTCTCATTAGCCTTGTTATCTCTACTGTTTCCCAAAGATGCTCCATCACAGCTTGTTGATGAGGAATCCAGCTTTGTCTTTGGTTCGGCTCAATGATAGCCTGGATTTCGTGTAGATAGGATGTGGCCTTTTCCTTAGCACTCGCTATAGCTCTCTGTATTCTATAATGCGGCCGCATATGCACCGGTAGCTCTTCAGGAGTTCCAGGGGTGAATCAGGTCTACCCATATTCCATGGGTGAGAAGCAGGAGTATAAAATCCATATCTTGGGTTATAAGATGCGGTCCTTTGAGGGATCGACTGGTATGGGTCATAATATCCAGGGTTAGGATCTGGGTTAACCATTTCAGTAACTCGAGGAGAAGGATCAGGCGAAGCGAAAAGTTGTCTTTGCCACCTTGGGTTCTGATCCCAAGGTTGAGCTGATTTAGTGACTCGAGCTCTCAGATAAGCTCGTGGGTCCAGCTCTTCTGGATCCTGATTAGGTCCAGATCCAGGGTTAGCCATTGCAGCTAAGCAGATAGACGAAATGGCTCGCCTCCTTGGGAGTGGCTCCCAAGGTTCAATCAAATGAGGTCAAAGTGACCTCCTTCCGTGCATACACCGCCCAACCCCTGGGTTGGTGTAGCCACGCAGGACAAGGCTAAGGCCCTGTCAATCAAATGGTCCTTATAGATTAGGTGACCAGATTTTTCATTAGGGATTTAAATTCCTGAAGATAAGTTCATCGTACAACCGATTGAAAGTGAATACCGCCTCTCAAGCTAACCCAGCTAGTCTGGTTACAAGGGGACTAAGGGGAAGGTTCTTCCTTTGGCTTACACCTCCGGTTCCGCTGACCCCCGAGCCATGGTTGTTTAACACTACCCCACAGACTTAGTCACCAGGTTTGGCAAGAGCGATTAAACTCACCGAGTAGTACGACAACAAACTCGGGTTGATTTCGTATTTTAAAGTTAATTTTAACCCGTTTTCTTCAGTGGGGTTTGTGGTGATTGGCCCACAAGGTGGCCAAGCTCACTAGCTAACTATACTTGATTAATTCTAAGTTAGCCCAACGTATGGTCTCTAGCTATAACCCTAAGGGTTTAACCTAAGTTGCCTGCACTTCTAGGGTTTTTCTCTGTTTCAGTAGACCACAAAAATAATGTTAATTTTCTGAAAATAATTGTAATCAAATTAATTTGAAATTTTGTAAGTAGATTCCACTTTCAATTAGTCTTTCATAGAATATTTTTTTGGAATTTTTACTATTTCAACCGCATTTTTAGGGAATTTTGAATATCAGGGGGTCAGATCTGGAACTTTGACCCCTAGACAAGTTTTTGCTTTGAAACAGTATTAGATGAATTTCAAAAATTCGAAAAAAATATGGAAAATAAAGCTAATGAGATTAGATTTCAAACCCCACCATTTTAAGTCAAAACAAATTCGTAGATTTCTCGGAATCGCTTTTTGAAATTTGAAAAATTTTGAATCTGGGTCAGTCTGATCCCCATGCACTTCACTAATTTTGAAAAATTTTATACTTGGAATTTCCTTAAAGTAACAATGGCATTTGAAAGATGGTTTGAAAATGAAAGTTCTGCCCAAATTTTAGAATTTTTTGCTAACAAATTTTTTGGCAATCGAATTTTTAATTTAGATTTGAAATCTGGCCGAAAATCAGAAGATGGAGAAAAAGCTTTTAAAGTGGTTTGAACTTGAAATTCAAGCCTTCCACGAAAAAGATTTTTTTTTCTTTTTGAAACTTTTGCACTTTTTCTTTTCAAAAAGAATTTTTCAAAAGATTCATATAAAATATCTTTTTTTTTTTCAAAATAACCTAGATTGGAAAGGAAACCTAATCTAGATTTTTTTTCAAAATTTTTCTTTCTGCTTTTTTTTTCTTTTTCATGAAAAGGAGAAAAATATATATATTTTTTTTCACAAAAGTGATTGCAGAAAGTAGATCTAATCCTAGGGTTCAGAAAAAAAACCTAATGTAAGAGAGTTGATGTGCACCTGATTTTTCTTTGCCGTGCTCGACAAATGCGCATATCCCATTTTCCTTCCGTGTTGTCCTGCACATCAAAAACAAAGTAGAGGCAGATTCATCAGTGATAGATTAAAAGATGGAACTCAAGAAAAATGATGTTGCCTCCTCGGCATTGGTGCCATTTTGTTGGCAAGAAATCGTAACTCACGTTTTTGATAAAAGCATCGTAGTATAGTTGTGAAATACGATCCAACAAAGATATTGTTTTGTAAAAATAACGAGACTTGAGTCTCGGTCGTTCGTCTCTAGGAGGCATTGCTTTTATGTTTGAAATCGATCTTACTCTACTTTGTTTAGAATCGCATGTTGGTTCGTGATTATTACCTATTTAGGTATGACATGCTTAGTTGCAAGAATATTAGAAATTGGAAACAGGCAACTTGAATCACACAAAAAGAATGACAATTATTAATCTCATGGTGATTTCAAACATATAGAGACAAATATATATATAAAAGCATTTTTCATTCATTCAGCGGGAGAGTCATTTGCAACAAAAAACGTAGATGAAAGCTTGTACATAAATGCTTGAAATTAAACCTAGCTACCAGAAAATGATTGCATACAAGAATCGATGGGGGGATTTTGCATGCATCATTGGGGTAGAAGTAAGACTATACTACTAAGTAGTAAATAAAAGCAGTAAATATATGAAAAGCTAAGCTACTAATCTAGCAGAAGGAATGCCATTCGGAGGTGGTCTCCAATGGCCTTTGATGGCTGAGAGAAGGAGGGGTGGCCAATGGAGCTTAGGCCAGCCCTTGGAGAGAGGTTTGGGAGATGATCCAGCTTCCTGGTGTGGAGATGGTGGCCTCCATGGTGGTGCTCTACTTGTGGAGGTGGAGTGGAGATGGAAGTGGCTAACCTAAGCATAATGGATGCCAAGGAAGTGAATGGGTGCAAATGGCCACCCATTGGGTCTTTTTATAGACCTAAGGGAAGCTCTCTACAGAATTATGGAATTCTCTAGAGAGGCCTATGGTAGGAGCTGGTGGGAGAGTGAGAGAGAGAGGGTTGATGGTGGTTTTTAGATCCACCAAATGTGGATCTAAAAATTGAATGGCTCTTGGTTGCTATTTTTGGCAACCAAGGCAACCACACATGGTAGAGACTTCTAGAGAACTCTAGGCTAGGTATTTTCATGTGGATGGTGTGTGTGGGTGTGTGTGGGTTGAAACTTAGGTGGCTAGGTTGATTAGGTTAGGTTATAGCGGGTTTAGGTCAAGGTATGTCCCAAATTAGGGTTATACACCATAATTCACTAAGGTAAACTACAATTAAACTTAATACAAGTTTAATTGCGTTTGTGAAAACTTAATTAATTTAGGTCTAGCCAATTGGACTCTCACTGAGTCCAATTGGACAGTGTGTTCTGAGATCGGGGCTCAATTGGACACAATGAGTCCAATTGAATAGGCTGATGGAATTGACTAAGATCCAAGTCAATTAGGTTTAGTGAGGACCTAATTAGGTCCTTAAAGATGTCTAGAGGTGATGTACTAGGGTTAGGGCACCTTAATTTAGGTTCCTATGGGGTTGGAATCGAGTTTAAGGACTTAGAGATCCAAGATCAAGGCTTAAATATCAAAACAGGAATTGGAGAGCAGTATCAGATGTCTAATAATAGAATCAGACATCTTAGAAGGATTTTGGGTTCTGCCTTGGGTATTCTGCAGAAATTGGATGTCTGACAAAGTGCCTGGACGTCCAATAACACTACAGAAGTGGGTTTGAAGTGTGCGGGAGTTAGCTAAGGGTTCTGGACGTCCTAAAACTTATCTGGACATCTAGAGAAGGGTTGCAACTAGGGTTTTAGGTCTCCCTTGGGTGCGGTGACCTAATTTAAGGGTGGCTAAGGCTTGGGGAAGTTTCTAGGCTATCCTAGGGCTAAGATGGACCTAAGCTCTACACATTTTACTGCTTTATTTCTACTTAATAGAATAGAAAACCTTTAACCCCCTTACATTATTATTCGTACATCTAAACTAGGCCTTCTGTTCCAGCTCTGCTGCAACTCCCGTTATTCCTGATCCAGCTTCAGATGCAGCTCCTGATCAGCTTACTCCCTGCAATCGACATAATATACTTAATCAGCACATTATAACATTATTTTATGCATAGCTAAAGTAAAGCAGTAAAGATGCAGATAATGCGTATGCGTGCATGAATTTCCCTAACTTAAGCTAAGTCCTAGCTTAATCTAGGACAATTAAGACCTGTGATTGCTATGTAATCACCTAACATTACGTGTTTTCTCTGCAAATAGGGCATGTTTGTTATCAAATGCAGCTCACTCATCAGAATTTGTTGGATGATGCATAAGTCCATCTCATGATTTGTTATTATGATGCCATATCGTCCACTTTGCAGTTTTACTCAACATGAAGAGATGTTGTAGCCTAGGAATCAAAGGGAACTAATGTAGTACCTTGCTTGATTGTTTCTTCCCTCGTGTATTTGAACTGGTATTTTCTTCATATCTTCCTTCTCCACATTTCAGGAAACTATTTAAGCATGCATTTTCTTTAGTGTATAGCATACAATCATTCTTACAAGCATCAATCTTTTCACACTTCAAGCCAAGTACGTGAAAGTATTTCTTCGTATCATACCCTGACTGAGGAAAATCTTTGGGATTATTTAACAAATATTCTATGAACTTAAGGACAATAGACATTAACGTAGATGTTTCCTTATTCATCACTTTAATTTGAAACATTCTCAATAGAAATGACAACCTTGACATGGAATTAATTCCAAGAGCAGTGAGTTCCTTTGCTGCCTTCAGTGCATTATAAAAATGATTGCAATCTCCAAACATATTATCATTATCTATATTATCAGCATTTGTAGCCCTCATCTCTTTTAGCATCTCTGCAACATTATCACCTCCAATATCTTTAGCGCGATTCTCAACATCATTATCAATAGAAGGATAAGTGATTTCTTCTCCATGTGTGGTCCAGACTGTGTAGTGAGACCACCAACTAGTGCAAATAAGATGCTCAAATATTGTGTTACGATCATGCATAAATCCATTCAAACAACTTTTTCATGGACAACAAATTCTCTCATAGTAGTCTCCTCTTCTATATTGCTTCCAATCTTCATGGAATGCCCAGTCTAAGAATGAAATCACTCCGCCCTTATATCGAAAATAATCATAAATCCTCAAAGAAATCCAAGACTTATCCATGGAAACCTATAATCAAATAAACCCACAAACAATGAAACTAAGTTACATAAAGAAACATCAAATATTTGTATATCAAGAAGTATTTGAATTGTATCAAATGATAGGATAAATTTTTTAGAATATTGGACACTTGGATCATATTACGTGAACTTTAGGGCAAATTGTATTTTGCCCTTATAGGCAGGACCATTTTTCCTTTTGCATCCAATATATGATTGCAACATAGCTACCCTCTACCTCTCTTAGCCTTAGACCAATGTTCTTTCTCCTTTCCCATGAAGTAAAATGAAATGATTGATCTTCACAGAGAAAAGAACCCAATAAACATAATATAAATGCCATTGTTTAGACTTTGTAAGTCAAATAGCTTAAAGAGTAAAACTACAAGGTCTGACTCAGGGTTTGTATTTGAAGTCAATTCCCTTCCCATTTCTGTGCTTTTCATCAAGTACCAAAACACTTGAAAGATCGAACATACCACCATGAAGTATGAATATTTCGATGCCCCTTGTAGAAAGGTATTCGGGGCATAGATTGTGTAAAAGATAAACATGTCATTGTAGTGCGAAATACATCTCGACAAAAAAAATTAATGGAACTGGTGAGTCCCAGTCGATCACAGGGAGGTAGAAAGCGCTTTTGATTTCATTCAATTGTTCTAAATCTAATGACTAAATAGTAGAGACAATGAATCACAATATATATATATATCACGTTGAGAGTTTGAACATGAATTGCATACATGTAACTACAAATAAAAAAATTATAAGCATGAATAAAACTATCTAGGTAACAGAACGAGGGCACCACAGGTGGTCTGTGGTAGCCTTCTGGAGAGGTTGAGGAGAGCAGGAATGATCCGACAGGGTGGCCTAATGGATTCTTCAGACGGAGGTAGAGAAGACGAGAAGAAGAAGGCAGAGAGGTAGAAGAAGGAAGAAGACGAAGAGAAAGTTGAGAGTTATCTCCAAGGGGGGGCCCTTTTATAGCTTTTTCTCCCGTGCAAATCCTTTCCCGATCGATTTATTTTGGTGCTACCACGTGGCACTCTACGTGCCCTCGAATGTAGATCACACGGCTCCCGCTCTCCCATGCCTTTGCATTTTTGCTTTTGCCACATTTCTTCAAATCCCTCCATAACATCAGTCGTCTGATTGTGAGACAGCCGCAGCACCATGCCTTCGTAAATCCTAAGCACGATTCATGAACCTTCCTGATTTTGCACAACCCATGCAATCGCGCATCCGGCCCATGGTGCACTATGCATTGTCGGATCGTACAATTGGGCCTACATGCGCCCCCTCACCGATGCCGCATCAATTTTGTGCAAGGCAGGGCTCGAACCCACGTCCCGCGCATATGCGCACACGTGAGAGCCAACGTGTTGCATAAAGCCTTTATCATGTATACATGCTTATTTATATTTATACTAATCGAATTTGGGTGGCAACGTGGTACATTCGTAGCCGTTTGATGAAGATCCAATGGCCCACATTACGAGGAGAGGTGCCTTCAGAAGTTGGGGACACAGTGAGGGGTGGCTACGATGGTGCCACGTGGCAATATCATGGTCGTCCGTTCTTCTTCTCTTTATATCTGATGACGTAGGTCTCCGATAAAGTTGATTTCTACACCGTTGGACTTCGAACGTTGTTCTGGATCCATCCATGTAGTTGGATTTGTCATCTGAGGTCTAGATCTTCTTCAATTCGCCCCTTGGCTCCTGCTCTTCTGTGGACTCCCTAGGGTGCTATGGGAGTCTGATTGATGAGATCTTGGATGTGTTGGACTCCCGTCATTATTCCAAACAGATCCATAAGGTTGGATCGATCATATGTAGCCTTGGATTACCTGCAATCATTAATATCTCACAAATAACATAGTTTAATACATAAAACACATATACAAACTACAATGTAGAATACTATGCATATGCATACAGAATGTTCATGTTAAGCTAAGTTCTAACTTAATTTAGGCGAGTTAGGGCCTATGATTGCTATGCTATATATTATAACCATGAATATATAATGTTGTAGCTCCTGCAACGGATCCAAGTGTAGAGTCGAAACACCTTTAAAGCTTGTACTTGACCCCTAGTAAAATTCTGTCAGGATAGGCGAACCTCTTCTATCAGGGTGATAACCTATTCTCTGATTTCAACCCTGGCATTTGGCTTGGGTAGTAGATGACTGAGTTACTCGATTTGTATTTGGTGGCTCACTCTCTTCTGGTGCTTCTTAGAGTCTAGTATTTCAGAATTTAGATTTCCAGGTTATTGAATAAATCAACTTGGAGAGGGGTTGGAAAAAATGTGCTCACTTTAATCTTTTGTACTCCTCTCTTTTTTTCATTTTCTTCCTGAGCTCACATCTCACCAGATTTGCAATTGTATTCGGTGGTCTCACATGGCATGACACTTTAATTAGGTTCTGATAACTCTACGACTAAGTTAGACTCCTCAACACATATTCACGTTGTCAGAAATATAGAAAAAGTAGGATAAGGCTGTATTTGGTGGTTCTTGAGGGTGGTAGGTGTTTTTGCGTCAAAACATTTCAAAACATTTAACTTGACTCACATTACTCAACAATTTCATAAAACAATTTTTTCTTTCTTTCTTCTTTCTTTTTTTTTTTTTTCTTTTTCGAGCAAACAACTCTTCTATATGCAAATCTATTAGGTACAATGCCACAACACAACATACTGTTGTATTTATTAGTACAACATAACACGACATGCATACTTTTATATGTGAGGCATTCTTGGGGATTTTTTGGACGACCAAGAGGATCTCGGGTGGCTTATTTGGTAAAAGTTCCTATTCTTGGCATTGGGTAAGGTACGGATAGGACAACATATTTCTGACCTTGACATCAGTACCCTCCTTTAGTCGAGGTTTCCGTAGAGTATGGTCATGACCATCCACCTTAGTCCTAGTTTTATCAGAACCCACTCTTTGTGTTTTTCCCTTATTTAGTGGATCTCGTATGGAATTTCTCACAGATGTAGTACGCAAGAATTGAGAGCAAAAACTATGCCCAACTCCAAGTGTCATTATTCAACTATTAAAGATTCCTTATACTAGCCTTAGAGCACCAGTAAACTCTCTACTCTCACCTCACATATTTTGGTGGAGCTACTAGAAGATAGTTCACCTGACTCCTCAATTGCTGTCCAAGGGTTCATGAGAAGAAGCGATGTTTCCTCCCAACAAACTAGAGATGTCTATTGATTTTCGCAGAGGATCCATTGCAAAATCTACAAGCAAGTATGAAATTGTACTGGATTCTAATTCTAGGAATCTACTAAAGAATAAATCTTTAATAAAACCTCTTGATAAAATGATCTGATCCCCCAATTGTTGGTAGAAAATTTTCAATTTTTATGAACTACCCTCCATGCCTAACTGTTTGCATGTCCTCATGCATGAATAAAAGAAATAAGGCAGGCTGTATGTAGATAGAAATCACCTGGAACTGCTTTTGAGTTATCATTCAGCTCATGCCATTGTTGCAATGCCATACACAATATGCAAAACAATATGCAAAACATTATGCGAAAATGAAATATGCTATGCATATATGTATAAGTGCAACTGTGATGCCTAAATGCGAAGTCTAAAAGCTATGCCTAACTATGATGCTGAGTTTAATGCCTCCAGCTGGGCGAAACTCATTAGATGGATCAATGATTGTAGGAGACAGACTAAAGATAGATAGGAAGGTGTGTTCCACTATCATCAATGAGCGAAGAATGTAGAGTAGTTGCCTGTGAATACTAAGGCCATAAGGTCTGCAAAATAGAATCACAAGGCCTAGAACAGGTTGTAGCTAGGTGCTATAAGCGAAATAAATCCGGGTGTCAGAGTTATAGGAAGCAAGTAGTAGCCATGAGGGATTCGGAGTGGGACACCAATCATATGGGTCCTGAAAGTGGTGAAACAGGAATGGAGGGACTCGTGTGGTGTAATTAGAAATGGTGTAAAGAACCATTTCATGATTTAATCTGGGTGTTGGCGGCTGCAGAGTAGGTGTGTCGAATATGATTTTGTGTTCCATCCTAACTGTTGTATTTTCACCCAAATCATTCTCAACCTTGGGTTAATCAGGAATCTCATACGGATCGTCCAAATTCTGCTCGTGGTGTGAATCCTCAAATGTACTGGGTGACAATTTCTTTTCCCCAAGGTGTGAAGAATCATACTATAGTAAAGCCTCAAATTCTTTCATTTTCTACTCTGTGGCTTTAGTGAAATCCTCGATATCCAAAAGTGAAGATGCGAAAGAATTCAGGATAAATTCGTCTAACTCCAAATCTAAAAATTCCTCCAGATTTTTCAGATTATCCTAATAATCGAAAATGGAGTTTTTAGTAGATCCTTTCTCAGCTTCAATTGGATTCTCTCATAATTCAAAATTACCCTCATGGAATTCAATATATTTATCTTCTAAGCATGTCACAAGGGTTTTATGCAATTGCACTCTAGATCTCTTATAATCCAAATCAAGGGCCTCATTAAGTGTATATACCCAAGTCTCAGAATGTACCATGTCTTGGGTGTCATTAACCTCCATCTCTATCAGCCAGGATTTAGGATTTTTAGATTGAAAATCGATCATGGGACTTTCCTCACTATTTTCTAGGCTAGGGCTCTCAATTAATTTCTTTTCAGATATGCCAATAACATTTCCCTCAATTCCATCCAATATCTCATCTCTCACTTGAAAATCACCTACATCATCTACTTCGGGCATGTGAGTTGAAGAATCCTTAAAAGTCATCTTAAGTTCCTTAAAATCCTCTAGGCTAGTCTGAACTTGGTACTGCAAAAGGAGCATATCTTGAACTGTGCAAGTTTGTTGATTCATCCTAGCCACAGATTTTAGTTCTTTAAGGGCTTCCATCAGAGAATTTTCGATTGCAATAAAAGTCTGTCTGTGCTCTGGATTAGCAGTAACGTGGATTTGATGTAGATATCTCACAACTGTGTCCTTATACTATGTTGTCGTTTGTTGCAGTCTGAGAAGCAATTGTAAATCTATTGGTGAATCCCCAATGGTGATCTATGTGGACCTGGCCTCAGATGCGAGTCGCAGGGAAGATAGAGGGTTATAATAGATTTGGTCTGGGGAATCAGAAGGGTGGTGGGTGGGTTCAGTGCAATTACAGGTTGCGGTTGATTCCTTAACCTTGAGTGGCTCACCATCCACCTACGGTACATTCTATATAAATTTAGGGCCCCTAGAGGTGATGCCTTGGGTTGTGTGTCTTTCATCCTGAATTGCTTTTCTTAAGTCTTTATATTCCCTTTTTCTAATCTCTTTTTCTTCCTGGACTATTTGGATCAATTCGGCAATCTGAGGATTCTTTTGAGATGTACGAGCCTGCCTTTGGTAGGACTAATCAAGATAATAAGTCATCATGATGAGATCTCAATCCTGTATGGAGAGTCTCTCTAAGTGCTGTGAGATTTGTGTGGATGTCCAAGAGGTTGAGGTAGGTATGTCCCAGGCCTAAGTTGCGTGCATATAGGAATAATGAGGAGCAATCTCCCACCCAAAAGAAGTTGGGATCATAGTTGAGTTGGGAGGAGAACCCTACTGATGGTAAGATGAGAAAGAGTTTGGGTCCATGATTAAGATGATCAAAAGGACACCAGAAGGGTTATAGTTACCTTACACCAATTACAAGGGACTGGTGACAAAACAAGGCAAGGGTCTTGTAATCAAATTGGTCCTTAGAATCAGATGGCCGGATTTTTCGTTTAAGTTCTAGTTATTGAAAATTTGGCTAGAGACCAACTGTAACGAATTCCCGCCTCTCAGGCTAAACCGACGAGGTTGGTTACGAGGGGACAGCGAGGAAGGTTCTTCCCTCAACTTTCACCTCCAATTCTATTACCCCGTAGCCGTAGTCGTTTGACGCTACCTCGCAGCCTTAGACATCAGGTTTTGCAAGAGAAGTTGAAGCTCCTCAGTAGTTTCAAGCCAAATATAGGTTATTTGATGTATTTTTGTGAATTCTTAACCTGTCTCTTCAATGTAGTCGATGGTGGGTGGTCCACAAGGTGACTCACCTCATCAACTAACTTTTGGCCTCGTCATAGTCCAACTTAGCCCAATGTGGTCCTATTGGCTCATGCACTTCTAGGTTGTTTCAAATTAAAGATCACAACTCAAATATAAACTCTCAGGTAAATATGGAATCCAAATGATTTGAAACTTGATAAGAACATTTCTCTTGCAATAAGATTTTCAGAGAGTTTTTTTTTAGAATTTTTACTATTTCCAACAAATAGTTATGAATTTTTAACTAGCGAATGGTCAAATTTGGGATTTAGACCATGTGTCGGTTTTTCTATTGGAAATGATAGTAAATATGCTTCAAAAATTTTGTAAAAATATGATATTGAAAGCTAATTTGATTATGTTTCGCACCTCACAAATTTCAAGTCAATATGATTTGTATGTTGGCTAGAATTAATTTTCAAAGTTCATAATAGTTCCATTTTCGAGCAATCTGACACATATGTTCTCTATGAATTTTTAAAAATTCCACAGATAGAATTTTCTTTTCAAAATGGTGGCGTTGGAAATACAACTTAAAAATCTAGTCCCAGTTCAAATTTCAGGATTTTTGAAGCAACAAAAGCATGACTACTCAAAACAGTCACTTTCTGGCTGAATTTCTAATGGGAATGTGTGCGCCTAATTTTCGCAGTGCCCTCTTCAATTCGTTCGCTGCTTCGTGTCATTGTTCCTACACCCAACAATAATTTATTAGAGATAAAATCAAAAGTCACCTTGCCTCCACAGCAATGGTGCCAATTTGTTTAGGGCGTAGATCGCGTAAATGATAAACACGTTGTTGTAGCACAAAATACATCTCAACAAATAAAATTAACAAAACTGGTGTGGCTCGGTCGATCACAAGGAGGTAGAAAGTGATTTTGATTTCATACTCTTGTTCTAAATCTAAATATTAAATAATAGAGACAATGAATCACAAAATATATATATATTTCACGTAGAGAGTTTGAACATGAATTGCATACATGAAACTATAACTAAACAAATTATAGGCATGAATAAAACTATCTAGGTAATGGAACGAGGGCACCATGGGTGGTCCGTGGTGGCCTTTTGGGAAGGTTGAGGGGAGCAAGAATGATCCGACAGAGTGGCCCAATGGATTCTTCAAACGGAGGTAGAGAAGACAGGAAGGAGAGAAAATTGAGTTATCTCCAAGGGGTGGCCCTTTTATAGCCTTTTCTTCCATATAAATCCTTTCCCGATCAGTTTATTCTGGTGCTACCACTTGGCGCTCTGCGTGCCCTCGAATGTAGATCGTACGGCTCCCACTCTCCTGTGCCTTCGCATTTTTGCTTTTGCCACATGCCTTCAAATCCCGCCTTTACATTGGTCATCCGATCATTACACAGCCACAGCACCGCGCCTTCGCAAATCCTAAGCGCAATTCAGTAGCCTTCCTAATTTTGCACAACCCACACAACTGCGCATCCTACCCATGGTGCGCTCTAATCGTGCCACATGGCGCATTGTGCGCCGTCGGATTATGCAATTACGCTTGCACGCACCTGCCTACTAACGCCGCATTAATTTTGCGTAGCGCAGGGCTCGAACCCGTGTCCCACGCATATGCACGCGCGTGCAAGCCAACGTGTTGTGCAAAGCCTTTATCATATAAACGTGCTTATTTATATTTATACTGATTGAATTTGGGTGGTGACGTGGTGCGTTCATGGCCGTTGGATGAAGATCCAAAGTCCAACACTGTAAGGAGCGGTGCCTTCAGGAGTTGGGGGCACAGCGAGGGGCAGCTCCGATGGTGCTACGTGGCACCATCATCGTCGTCCGTTCTTCTTCTCTTTATATCTGATGACATAGGCCTCCGATTAAGTTGATTTCTGCATCGTTGGACTACGAACGTTGATCCAAATCCATCAATGTAGTTGGATTTGTCATCTGAGGTCTGGATCTTCTTCAATTCACCCCTTGGCTCTTTCTCTTTTGCGAACTCCCTAGGGTGCTACAGGAGTCTGATTGATGTGATCTTGGATGCGTTGGACTTTTGTCATTATTCCAAACAGATCCATAAGGTTGGATCGATCATATGCAGCCTTGGATTACCTACAATCATTAATACCTCTCAAATAACATAGTTTAATACATAAAACACATATACCAACTACGATGCAGAATACGATGCATATGCATACAGAATGTTCATGTTAAGCTAAGTTCTAACATAATTCAGGCGACTTAAAGCTTGTGATTGCTGTGCAATCAAGAGGTCAATACCACTTAATCGAGAAATATTACCCTCCACGAAAAAAATAGCTCTTAATGAAGACACACTGGTGACTGTATTATTGGAGATAGAAATCATGCATAGATCTTAAAGCAGAGTGAAAGATCCTTGTATTACCATCAATTTCTTCCCAAAATTAATAAATCTTCAAAAACTAAGCATCACCATAGCTTGTGATGCTATTAGTGGTCTATGAGGTTAAGCTTAAGGCTAGGAGTTATGAAATGAAATTGAGTTTGATTGAACTCTAAGTGGACTTTGATCTCCACGTAAGGTCAGAGTTGACTTTTAGTGTTTGAACTTGTAACTTCTGAGTGCAAAGCATGTGAAAAGGAAATATTAGTAGTGGCAATCTCTTTTGCATGCATGTGATTCTCTCATTGTGAAGAGTGCAAATAGATGCATTGCTTGCATGACAAAGGGACTTACCCAAAGTGTATAATTTATTTCTTTCAATGGAAAATCAAATTGACAGTAACTTTCAACAATATCCTTTTTATAATAAAACTGTGAACAATGCCCTATGTGTAACACTCCCAAGTAATATTGCATTGCTGGCATAATGGGAATTTAGGTTTCTAGTAGAAAATGGAATTGTAGCGAAAGCGCAAACTTATAAGGGGTTTCAATTATAAAGATATTTTTTTCTATGGATAATTACCCATCCAATTTCCAGTGGAGATTTCAGATAAAACCCATACAAAAATGCCGGCAGATAATGATTTCCATTCCAGTGAAATTAAATTGATTAGTGTGTAGGAGAAGGATTGTTGGGCATGTCTTGGGACAAATGGGCAAGATTACACATATGGGTGTACACGATTCTTCTTTGCTGTGGAAGCACACCTTGGCACCTATTCAATTGATTGTAAAGAAAGGGCTTCTCTACTTAGATCTCCTTGCAACCTATCCCTGTCTGGGTCTTGACATGCTAGTTTCCATCATTTCAAATGAACAATGATTGAAAAGGAGTTGAGTAGAATGAAGCTTTTTGAAGTGGATGTTTTTATTCTGACTAGCTCTTTGAATCTATATTACTCCAAGGTTTGGGAAATTGGTAAGTTTGAGATATTGAGAGGAAATATATGTGGTCTTATGGAGCATAGTTAAACAATAAAACTCTCTTAATTAGATATCTTGAGCCTTTACGGTTTGCTCAGTGCCATCTTGATTATGCCAGAGCTTAACTATGTCTAAATTTATTGAACAAATATAAGAACTAGGCAAATGCTTCCCTTGTTTCCTTTGTTGATTCAGTTGTCTGATGATTTAGGAGTCAGAAAGATTTCTATTCATTCCATGATCAATACTTTAAGAACAGGGAAAACATGTATGAACTTTCTTCACTCTGATTATAAAGGACTATGCTTACCATCTAGCCATGCTATTTTGACATGGAAAGTGCCTTTTCTATTATATACGTTTATGAGATTTGTCTATTTAAGGAAGCTTCTCAGATTGAAGGATACAGAACAATGCAGCTAGGGTATGTTCTTTGATCTTGCTTATTAATAATGTAGAATGTTGCAATCTTGACACTATTATAACCTTAAAGCTTCCTAGGTGCATGTCGTCTATGACCAAAAAATGATTCATAGATGCATGTTGTCTATGACCAAAAAAGGCTTCCAAGTTTCAAACCTTGTTGGCATACCATCAAACACCTGGCATGCATGTTACCCCTTAAGCCAATCCGAGGTCAGTAGATCTCCTTGAGCCACTCTGCAGGCAATAGATCCACCATGTACTACAACAACAATAATAATAGGAGATGAAGAGAAGTGGAGTTGGAGGAGGAGGAATGAAATGAATGAATAAATAAATAAAAAAAAGGAAGAGTGGTGGACTAACCCTAGTTGTAGCAGGGGCAGTGGTAATCGAGGTGCTGCTGGGGAAGATGAGGGAGGGAGTGAGGTAGCGGTCTTAAGGGGGACGAGACGTGCCTTTGTAAGGGCAGGAGATGGGTCATGAGGTAGCGCTCTACTGAGGAAGACTGTCAGGGGATGTGCCTTCATCAAGAGAGGGAAGGGGGTTAGGGATAGTCAGGGGAGGTGACGTCATCGAGTAGGCAGTCGGAGAGTCGAGGGAGGGGGAAGGTAATGGCAGTGGGAGTTGATTTTCTATGGTGATCTTGAAGGCTAGGAGAGGTGCTGCTGGAGATCTTGAGGGGGAGTCATGGGAGGCACCATCGTCGTCGGGAGAGGGAAGGGGGCTCCTTGGAGGTCGGGGAAGCTAACGTCGTCTGAGAGGGGGTCGGGGTTTGGGGGAGGGGGGAGGTGATGGGGGCGCAAGTGGGTTTAGGGAAAGTTATGGTGAGGAAATTCGGGAGAGGGCACATGGGAAATTTTTGGAGGGAGCATTGGTGACGGTTTCACTTAAAACTGCCACCAAAGGCAACAGAGGGAGCAATGGTGACGGTTCCACTTGAAACCATCACCAAAGGGAACTCTATGGTCACAGTCTCACTAGGAATAGTCACCAAAGTGAAGGCCAATATCATGGTCCCACTTGGAACCGTCACCAAAGGAGGCCTATCATCACCCCCTCACTTGAAACCATCACAAAAGCCTTTTGTCACGGTTCTCATACCTGTCACGAAGGTTAGAATAGAAAACAAATCCCACTATCTCACAATGGTCATGGTTTTGAGTGGAACCGTTACCATAAGTTACTTTTGGTGACAGCTACCAAAACCATCACCAAATACCCATCACCAATTCCCACTTTCATAGTAGTGTGTTCAATAGGATATCAGGTGGCTTATTTGGTGGAAGTGGCTATTCTCGACACTAGGAAGGGAATGAATAAGAAAATGTATTTCTAACATTGACATTAATAGCCTCCTTTATCCGAGGATTCTATAAAAGATGATCGTGACCATCACCTCAGTCCTAGTTTTATCAAAACCCTCTCTCTACATATTTGCCTTATTTGGTGGCTCTAAATATATTCACACTAAGAACTTGTATACAGAAATCAAGAGTGAAAACTGTGCCTAACCCCGAGTATCATTATCTAATTGTCTTGAAGTTAAGATTCAACATACTGGCCTTAGAGCACCAGTAGCCTTTCTACTCTCACCTCATACATGTTTGGTAGATCTGTTAAAAGATAGTATGCGTAACTCCCTAATTACTATCCAAGGGTTTCGGAGAAGAAGCATTGTGTCTTTTCGACAAACTAAAGATGTTTATCGGTCTTCACAGAGGATCCATTGCAAATTCTATGTGTAAGTGTGAAATTATACTGGATTCTAAACTCAGGAATTAACTTAAGAATAGATCCTTAATAAAACCTATAATGTCCACCCCCCATGCCTATTCATTACAATGCCCTTATTGAAATGTATGCAAGAAAATCAAAATATAATAAGCAAGAGGAGGGGATATGACCTGACTATGCTTGTTAATCCAGGTCAGCATGAATGCTGAGGATGCAGAGCTACCAGTATGGAGTACTGGGTTGCCTCCTAGCCAGCGCTAAGTTTAACATCATTTGCCGAACTCATATCATGGAACTATGTAATGACGTGCATGAGAACTTGTGAATTTAGAAAGAGTGGGTGAAAGCTTTTAATGACAAACATATATGTAGAAAAGCTTTTCATCCTAGTCAGATGGTCCTACTCTTTGATGCCAAGCTAAAACTTTTCCCAGGCAAACTCAGATCTAAATGGATTGAACCATTATTGGTGAGACGAATCTTTGGAAATGGAGCCATCGAAATCAATCAACCCAGCCTTGATTCTAAACCTTTCATTCTGAATGGTCAGCGACTCAAGCCATTGATCGAACTCACTGATGCGAACTTGGCTACATTATCCTTTGATCTCCATTCTCCTCGAGCTTATTGCACCTGACTGATGTCGTTAAACTCAGTGCTTAACAAGAGACAACTTGTCATCTTTTGAAAAATCCGAAACCCTTTTGACACATCTCTTTGTTGAACTCTAACATTCGCTGGACGTGTTTGTGTAAAAATGTTTGTTGTAATACATTTTACGATGTCAATTTTACTTAGAAAAATAATAGGATGTGAGTCCGAGTGTCGAACATAGGGAGGAAAAGTATCGAATCAACTGATCAATTTCGTGTCACAAAAATATTGCTTTTGATTCGCTTACAAAAGGGGAGAACGAGAAAGAGAGAGATAGGGAGAGAGTGGGAGAGAAAGAGAGAGAGAGATGGGTAATAAGACTAGAGGATCATGATGCAAATAATATATCAAAGATGCATTGTATTAATTATCAAATGTTATGATGAACAAAATATAGATGAATGCTTCAAATGAAAAACATGTTCTGCACTATCACATAAAAATCAAACTAAGACAAGGAAGAAGATGATGTCGAGGCAGCCACGGTGGTGGAGCTTCCATCGGTGGCTTGGCGACTTCAAGATTTTGCTTGGAGCTCTAAAATGTGGTGGTATCTATTGGGTGGATGATGGATGCAAATGGGAGGGGAGGGGCCCATTTTATAGTTGAGGAAAGGGCTTAAATTCATCCTTGGGTCAATAGCGACATTCAAAATGTCGCTAAAGACCCGCCGAATCCATCGCCCTTGTCGCTGCCCTTGCGTCTCAAATCTCTAGCTACCTCCACATGCGCATAGTGCATGAGTCGATTGGATGACTGGATTTAAACCTTGCCCACACCTCAAATTGCACCTCACGTGCATTGGATGTGGCGTGCTTGAGCATATGAGTATTGAGCAGCTAGTTGGCGCTCATCGCGCCTGATCAAATGGTCCAATTTCAATTGGTGTGCAATGGAGGCGAAGTAGGATTCAATCCCTTGTGGGGTGCATGGATGCTGGAGGTGCAACCAACGAGCCATCTGCACGAATGGTCGCGAAGATGTCGAATCGCTGGAGCGGTGGTAACCATTGGATGCTGATACAACGGTTGATCTTGCACGAAGAAGGATCTGCAGTTGCCTCGAGCCTGCAATGGAGGTGGCTTCTCAAAAGTTGGATCAAGATCCAACAATTAAGAATAGATGGTGTGGATGATGCAGTGATGAAGGGCCGGTGTTGGGCTTCCCAAGTGGTGCCACGTGGCACCATCTGGACCATCAATCTTCTTCTATTATAGGAGATGCCACGATTCTCGGATCGCGATAATTCCAGTGCTGCTGGACTGCGATCATTACTCCAGATGCATCTGTATGGTCAGATTTTTCATCCAAGGCTCATAAGGATGTCACATTTCCCCATGGTTGTTGATCTTTCTCGAGCTTATTGTGGGAGCTATGGAGGTCGGTTCGAAGTGATTTCGAGTCCATTGCACTCCGTTCGTCGATTTGAATCCATCTGTATGGTCCAATCTCTCATCCAAGACCTATTTCACAATAGACTGTTTCTCTGGTCGTTAAGCATTCATTCTAAGTGATTAAAATGTAAAGATCATGCAGTATACATGCAATGCCCCCAATCCCATTATAATATGGCATTATCGCACAAGTATCCTTGAAATTGACTTTAGTTGATAATACTAACACTGAACATTGTAGAGTCATCATACCCCCATGCCAACCCCTTGCTAGTCCCTAGCAAGGTTTGTCCTAAATGCTATTTATAGCTAGAATTAGGAATTGATCACTTAGGTAGAAGCTGCTTGTCAACAGGAGGAAATTTCTACTAACCTAACTCGCTAAGACTCAATAGTGCCCGAATTGGCTGCCAAAATGTCTACTGCCCGAGTCCACGCCTTATTCTATATAAAAGCAAATGCATATTTTTTTTGTTTCAATCTTTTATAATTTTTTTTGGATTTTTGGTGTTGAGGATTTCAAGGTAACTTTTTACAGCTTCCTAATCAACCCAAGACTTGAAAAGGATTCTTAGTACTAAGCATCTTCTTATGATATTGATAGACTCACTCAATGGCAATTAAATGGACTTCGGGATTCTATGCCCCTAAGTGACTCAAAAGAAGAAAAAAAATGCTGCCTAAAGGTGTATCTATTTGACCGATAGCTTTCTCCCTACTTTTTATTATTGTGGGGTCAACACAAGGCTGAACCCAGTGTATATCTCCCTGGATTATGCTACTTCCCCGCTTCTTCCTTAAGTGTTTTGGAGTTCTTGTGCATTTTATGAGTTGGGATCTGGACAACCGGCTAATGTGCTGTTACCCACGACAACTTGCCAGACATACTCATGTGGTGAAGTGTGGCTTATTTCTTATTTCTTTTCTCTTTTTCTATTTTCTTATCTTTTCTTTTTGTTTTTTTTTTAAGTAGGTGGCTTTCCTAATTTAAGATTTACCTAAAGGCAGTAGTCAAAGAGAATGGTCTTGTGGCTGGGCTTTGGACAACCGATCAATGGGTTGTTACCCACGACAACTTACCAACCATACCACCCTAGAAGGTTCATTAGCTACACAATTTTCGTTAGAACAACCAATGAGTGAGTCAGTGCAAAATGTGTGTAGATGCTTAGACTACAAATCCCCCCAAATTAGAGGATGGGTTGATAAGTAGTATACTTATCACCCAACTTTATAGACATAAAGGTGGCGAGGACTCAAGACCAAGTCTACATTTTAGTGGACAATTGGACTGATTAAGTCCGAAGACCTGAAGAATCTAAGTGATCAACTCCCCAACGTATCACTTCCTAGAGTCAACAAGCTTCTAATACCTATGTTTTCTTTTCCAAATTTTAATATGTATATATATTTTTTATGAATAGAAATAAAATTAGATCAGGCTGACAATTTTGTACTTAGATCCTATGAATTACCACCCACCCATGCCTAAGTTGAACAATGTCCACATTGGAAAAATAAATGTATGCATGGGAGTAGGGAAAGAAAACACCTGAGTTGTAATCGTAAATTCGATTAGCTTGAAACCTCTGGGTTGCTTCTTAGGAAGCTCTAAGTTTAGTGGCTTCAGCTGGGCATGATGCACAAACAAGACTGGTCTGGGTCTAGGAGGTGTAAACAAAGTCTTCCAGACCCAGAGTATGAAGTCCGCAGATGTGAACAAGGTTGTGGTGGAGTCCCATCACTACGGGATGTGAACTCTGCAACTGGTGTAACATGCATGCCCATGTCTATTCCTCACTTAGTCTGCGAGCATGCAGAGTAGAAGTTTGTGTGGACAGATGTAACCCTAATGCAAAAGTCGGACATTTAGATTGTCAAAAGTACTTCTTGTCCTTGGAAAATTAGGTTCGATGTGATGATGAATCATAGGGTTTTTATTCCTCCCTAGATCTAAGTCATGAAGGTCATAGGGGTCTTGATAAAAGATCGGTGGTTTGATCAACTTAGGACTCCTGCAATCAATATTTCCTTCCTTGCTTTTGTCCTCAGGGGGAGTCATTTCAGTGTCCGTCCATAAACTTTATTTCAACAAAATGTTCTCTTCTTCTTCTAAAAGTCTGGACTCAAAATGTTTAGCCAACTCCACATTGGTTACAATAATACTTTTGAGACATGGGTTAGCTACAAAAGAATGTTTTGATCAATCATGATTGATTCAAGTGGGTCAAAGTGAAAATCCTCCCCAACCTCAATCATGATTTCTTTGTTTAATTCCTCACAATAATTGGAACCTGAAATCTTGTTCATCTCTTCCAAATCATATTCAATCATCAGGGAAGGACTTGTGGTGGAGCTAATTTCATCATTCATTTCATGCACCAGTTCTTCCCATTGCCTTTCCTTTAAATCCATGATGCAGTCTTTAAGTATTTTATAATCAAGGTGTTTAGAGTTAGATTCCCCATCCCCAAATCTTGATGTCCCTGCTACTAAATTATTATCATTCAATTTTGCGACATCGACTCCAATCATATCACTCATCTTTTCAGATTTATCCTTATTTTTTACCTATTTGTGTTCCAAAGGATCCTCAATGCTTTCCATTGTTGTGGGAATGTCAATAGTGGATTGCACCAATTTTGGGCAACTAGGTGTGATCCAATCAATTATCACAGGGCCATGTTCAATTGTCTCTAAGAAAGAAGTTTCTTCCAACACTTTCTGTTGACCCTCTTCATTCAATTGTTGGAACATATCCATCATGGCTTGCTTCCCCTCAATCAATTCTTGATTCTTTTTATATAACTCCAACTGAAGGCTATCAAGAATTGATTGAATGTCATAAGGATTCCCTTTCATTTCCTCCTTAGCATTCAAGTCAAGGTTAGGAGGGTATGGTTGAGGATGTGCATTCGAATCCGTACTGGGGTTTAAGTTCTTGGGTGGGTCCTCTATTCTATCATTTTCAGAGTCCAATTCTTCAAGAGGAACCATTTTCTATTTTGTCCTACTCTAGAATAATTGAGGTTCTAAGTCCTCCTCCCAGTCAGATTCTTCATCAAGGATCCAAATCAAAGTTTGATCATTCTTGATTTGCCTAGGTTTATGAGCATCCTTTGATTTCCACTTTTCTAGAATCCCTTCCAATCCTTAAGTCATGTAGAAGAGATCCTTGAATTCAGATGACCTATCTTGGTTATGGTCCTAGGAAGGGTAGGGTTCTTGGTGTTCTCCTAGAGTGTTGGTCCTATCAAATTGATTGGTGGGTGGGTGGGACCTAAAAGAAGATCCATCAAAAGGATAATCAAGGTAGGGATCCTCAAGGTTTAGATCATACCCCTGCATGGGTGGGTTGGAAATATCCCAATAGGAAGTTGATGCATGTTGAGTAAAATTGGGATAGTTGGGATAAGGGAGATATTTTGGGTACTCAGGTCTTGGATTAAGTCCCTGACAAGGTCATTGGTTATCCCAAGTAAACTGTGGATACAGCCCACTTGGGTTAGCATACAAATCATGTTGGGGATAGTTTGGAAATGAAGGATAGGCATTGAAATCCATGGTTAGAAAGAAGTAGAGGGATGAGCGAATTAAGTGTGCACAATTGGGTGCAAGGACCCAATGCCAAAACAAGTGTTCCTTCATAAGGAAGATTAAGATGTGTGATTTTTAGGATTTAAATCTTGCTTTAATGGCTTTTAAAGTTCTCACTCGTTTACACCTTCAAACATGGCATAAATGTATAGGCACACAGTTGGTGAAAATTGATTTTCTTTAAGGCCTTTCGTGTGACTATATAAATAAAAACTCCCTAGTGTAGAAGATCCTAGGTTGTGTAGCTTCTATTCAATGAATCTTTTTTAAGATTTGTCAAGAATGGTCAAATCAAAAGAAGCAATGACCCTATCCTGATTGAAATCAAGTGATCTTTTGAAAAAAATTATTTCAAAATTTTTGTAGTACAATAGAGCACCCAAATTCACATTTTTCCAAGAGGGGGTTAGTCTGTCTAGAACTTCTAGATCAGTAAGCAAGTTTAATATCTTGATCAGAACATGCACTAATCAATTTCAAATTCAAAAATGATCTTTCGAATAAGTTTATAGAATTTTGGGGTCTTTCAAAAAATATAAATTTCTCACAAATCTGAGCTGCGTGGAGTTCATAGCGGTAACAACAATCTACAGATCTCCAATACTTAGGACAATCTTAAATACTCTCAGTAGAAAATTTCACATGTCTAAACCACAAGGACTTTGGCTCTGAAAATTGAAGGGGAGTTCACCTACTTGAAGGGGCACCTTTGAGATGTTTTTAAAAAATTTTAGGGCTGCAGAGGGTCCTTGAATCATGTCCTCAACCTGAGTTTAGAAAATGATCCTGCAAATGAGAGGGGTTATGTAAGGCCACGTGGCACAATCAGAGCACGATGCGGCCGAATGTCGGAATAACGTGCAATCCCACAGGTTTTTCAAACAAATGCAGCGAGATGCATGAGTTAGCCATCCGATCAAAAGATCGAATGGCTGACATTGAGGTGGGATTATGGCTTGAGTGGCGATAAGGGAAAGATGAAGGCATGGAGGAGTGGGATCCAGAGACGTGAGATCGTCATCCAACGATGCACGGCGTGCCACGTGTCACCACCAGAACAAATCCGAGCATAGAAGGCCCTCTGAAGGTTATTTTTAGGCCAAATCAGAGCCGTTGATCGGATCTGATTATCCAAGGTGTTGTTGCAGAAGATTAAGGGCTGAAATACCCTCTTTGCCCTCCATAAAAGCTGTAAAAGAAGGCCTAGGGCCCCCAATTGAAGGCACCCACTTAGAACCTCCCTCTTCCATCAACTCCAGACATATTCCGTCTTCTCTACAACTCTTCGTCCCTCTACAACTCAGCTCCAACTTTGTCCCGACGCTTTAGATCTGAGGTGCTGCTGCATCTCGCACAAGCATCTCTCAAGCGACGTCGTTTCTCTGCCACTTTCTTCTATCTTTCTCTCCCTCTCTCTTTCTCCCTATCTATCTTTACTTTTTGCAAAGTAATTTCCATTATGAAAAACTCCTTATCAATGCAATGAATTCTGATCTTATAGATATTTGATGCGTCTCTATACATATATAGATATATAAATATCCTTTTAGAACTAGTTTCATTGAAAAGCTTCTGTTAAAAATCAAGATTGTCTACCTACGAACAACCCAATACTCATCGATTTTATAAATATTATTTTTCGTCATGCTTTCATGCTATACTACAACTAAACAACTTTTAATCACGGTCAAACATTGAACAAGTTGAAGCAGCTACGTGCCGGCAAGATGGCACGATTGTGAGGCCATGTGGAGCGAATCAAAGCACGTCATGGCTGAATGTGGGTATAACCTGCAATCCCTCATGATTTTCAAACAAACACAGCGAGATGCACGCGTTAGTTGTTTGATCAAAAGATCAGATGGCTAACGTTGTGGTGGGATTAAGTCTTGAGTGGTGAGAAGGGAAAGATGAGGGCACGGGCGAGGGGGATCTACAGATGTGCGATCATCATCCGATGACGCACGGCGTGCCAAGTGTCACCACCAAAACAAATCTGAGCATAGAAGGCCTTTTGAAGGCTACTTTAGGATAAATCAGAGTTGTTGATCTCCTGATCAACAGATCTGATTATCCAAGCGGTTGTTGCAAAAGATTAAGGGCTAAAATACCCTTTTTTCTCCCCACAAAAGCTATAAAAGAAGGCCTAGGGCCCCCCAGTTGAATGCACCCACTTAGAACCTCTCTCTTCCATCAACTCCAGACATATTCCATCTTCTCTACAACTCTCCGTCCTTTTGCAACTCCACTCCAGCTTTGTCTCGACGCTCTAGATCTGAGGTGTTGCAGCATCTTGCACAAGCATCCTGCAAGCGGCATCATTTCTCTACAACTTTCTTCTATCTCTCTCTCTCCCTCTCTCTCTTTCACCCTATCTATCTTTATTTTTTGCATAGCAATTTCTATTATGAAAAACTCCTTACCAATGCAATGAAATACGATCTTATGAATATTTGATGCATCCTTATACATATGTACATATATAAATATATTGTTAGAACTAGTTTCATTGAAAAGCTTCTATTAAAAATGTAGATTGCCTCCCATCGAACAACTCGGTACTCACCAATTTTATAAATATTATTTGTCGTCGCGCTTTCGAACTATACTACAACCAAGCAACTTTTTTTTTTTTGAAACAGTGAGGATTACTACAACTAAGCAACTTTTAATCACGATCACGCACCGAACAGTTGTCTCCTAGGATATCTAAATAACCTACTGGGGGCACATAAGCACCCTGTGCTAGTTCAGATTCCATGGGTGGGATTATCCCAAAATATCAATTGTTAAGGTCTGGATTTAGCTACAGAACGGCATGGGCGGCACTATCCCAAAGTGTCGAAAGCAAGAGTTCTGGGGGTTGCATTGGGTGGTGCTATCCAAAAGCATCGATTGCCAAGGACCTTGCAAGGATTGATGGTGGGGACAAGGAATCTGACACATACCATGTTTAGGGCCAATCCAAAGATGGATCTAAGGAGAAATATAAAGAAAAGGAAAAGAGAGGGAAATCTCTCCACAAACAAAAATCTTCTTCTATCTCTCTTAGAAAAAAATGCACTACCAAACTGAACCTGGACTTACCATGTTTCAAGCATGGGTTCTTTGACTGCTAGGTACAACGAACCATAGGTTAGCTCCTGTGGGCCTTAGAAACCTTCAAGCTAGACTGAGGCGAAACTAGTCAGGTTTAGATCTGGCCTGGTACTTCGATACCTTTAGGCCTATTATTGGTATTAAGAACTAATTCCTAGAGATGCGGATTAGTAGGGCATCCTGACAGTAACATCCAACCTAGTGGTGGTCGGGCCCGGATAGGTGTGTTAATATGGTGATTTTATCATTGAAATCTGTATAGTGGTTAATCTAAATCGGACCTAACCATCTCTTTACAAAATTTTTAACCTGGCCTACTTGATTTTATCTTGGTCACTTTTAGGCCTAGGGTTGATCTCAGGGAAGTAGGGTTAGAAGTCAGGTTTCTACGCCTTTCCTACAACGAATCTCTTCCGTTCGTTTCTTGTGTCTTTGGTGTTTTTCTATTTAGATTTTTTTCTGATAATCTTGGTCCTTGAGGCACACCCTCAAAATTAGGTTCTTGGCTTTGAGATAAATCAGGGTTCCAAAATGGGTCATGCTCTTCGCAAGACGGAGTACCTTCAAGTCAATGATTATCTTTTCTCTTTTAGATATATTTTTTTTTCTTTTTACTAATAGGAAAGCGAAACAGAAATCAAGTAAATCTAACATATATATATAGGTATATATTACATATGTATAAAGGGGTGGGGCTGGAGGCGACGATGGAGTGTAGCATAGTGTCGAGTCAATCGTCGTCTAGAAAGACGCAACCAGTAGGACGAGGTGCTGCGTAGAGTGTAAGGATGGATGGTGGAAGATGTGTGTGCCCATGCTTTTTGTATGCGTGTATCGGGGTATATCAGCAACTGGTGAAAATATTTCTGCGATACAACGTATTGTATGTAATGTGAAAAAAAATATATATATATATATGTATATATGTAAATATATCTATATGTATATATGGTTATAAATATTTAGGTATATATGTAGTTATATGTATATATATATGTATATGTATATATATATAGGTATGTAACTATATGCATAGATAGATATATGTATAGATCTATATATATATGTATGTATGTATATGCATGTATAAGATACTATATATATATATATATATACGTGTATGTATATAGTAATATATGTATATATAGATATATGTAGATAAATATATATATATGTATGTATATATGTAATTATATATGAATATATATATATAAGTATATAGATATATATATGTATATGTATGTATATAGACTAATACATAGTTATATAAGTACTAATATATGTATATATATGTGTATAAAAGTTTCTATATATATACATATATATATACATATAAATATATATATGCACGTATATATATGTATAAAGTAGAGTATAGGTGTGTGTGTGTGTGTATGAGAGTGTGAGTGTGTGTGTGTAAGTGTCGGTAAAGAGACTGAGAGGGAGAGAGAGAGATGGCAGTATTGGAGTGAAGACAAGCGAGTTAAGTCATCTGAGGTCGCCAGGCGCCGTCTGGTGTCCATGCACGCATGCGCAGGTGCGTAGGCACATGGAGAGGGTCGCGCTAGAGCGGGACTGAGCGTGGGGAAAAAATCACAGCGCACAGTGCTGCGTGGAGAGTCGGGTGCGAGCAGATGCAGGTGCTTGGAGTGGGTGAGCATACGCGGGCGAAGATGCTGAAGCGGGCGGGCGCTGGCAGAGGACTGCACGCAGAAGCGTGGGCGAGTGCTAGAGCGGACTCAGGGCGAGACGCGTACACAGGCGAAGGCCGGTTGCGGTGCGCTGGGTGATCGGATAAGTGAGAAACTTACCGGTCACCCCACTATAGCCACAGTGTTCCGCAGAAATGCGTGAACAGTGGCTACAGTGGCTTGGTGAGCCGCGCAACCACTTTTGCCCGGTGCTGTGAGTGCGGGTGGCTTGTGGCTGGCTCGACGCATGCGGAAGAAGGTCTGCACCGGCTGGGCTGCGGGGAGAAGCGATGTTTGCGCGAAGAAGCGAGAGGTGAGGGCAGCTTGCAGGCGCGTGCGGTGGCCTGCGTGCCAGTTGTTGCCTTAATGCTGCTGCTACCGTGGAGCTTCAGACCTTGAAGCCTGTGGCAATGGCGGAAGTGCTGGAAACGAAGAAGTCAGGGAAGAGAAGACCACCACGCCCACCGGCTCTTTGATGAGCTGGGCGGTGGTGGTCTCACGGTGGTGGGTGTGCACCACATTGATGGTCTCCTGCCCGCAGAGTGGCTCCTTAGAGGAGGAGGTCCTGCGTATGGAGGGAGAGGGGGAGGGGACGGTGGCCTGGAGAAGAAGCTGGATTTATTTCTTTTTGGTTGGGGACTAGGCTCTCTTTACAAGAAGGCAGCCATGCCCTTATAAAGAAGAAAGGCGCATGGATAGCCATGCCTTGGCTATGCATGGCTTAGCATGGCCGGCAGGGAGAGCGGCTGCAGGGCTGGCAGGGAGAGGGGGAGCAGGACATGGCGCAATGAAGAAGAGGTTGTTCCATGTAGCTGCGAGAAGAGATTTCAAAATCAAGTAAAAAAAAATAAAAAGATGGTGAATTTTGCAAAGATGCACTTGAGGAAAAATGTTAATTTCACGGTTATTTATTTCACTCTCCTGCCCTCTCAATTAAATGCATGCATGCATGTATTTTCACAAATGCGACTATGGAAACCTACTATGCACTGGTAATGCTAGGAATTGCGCAACACGACACAATTGCTGGTGTATTTTTGCGGTGCAATTATACCCCCATGCCTATCTTTTGCTAGTCCCTAGCAAAACATTTTTTTGTATTGTATTTAGAAATGATCTTTAGCTGAAGATTTTCTCCTATGGCAACAAAGGTGTGTTTATTGTTGGATATTGTGAGAACCAATTTAGAGAAGACTACTAGTACTTTAAGTTTCACATGACATAGATCATCTCTCGACTAACTAGGACTCTTGATATTTAAACCTTAAGTACGATTTCCAGGACCCAGGAGGTTTTTGCCGTACTCGAGAGCTCAAGAGGTTATGGCTTGTGCTTAGTGAAGAATCAAGACTGACCAGATGAACATTAAAACTCAAGGCCAGGGTTTCATGAATTTTTAAGTATAGGTTGGTCCCAGTTTCAGCTCATGTCTTCGGATTGACCCTAAAAACGATGATGGAAACTCAACTCCCATTTTCTGCCATTTGTAGCTCAAAGAAAACAAGGTACTTGTAACCTCCCTTGAAGAACTTCTTCTAAAGTGAAGACTTTACAGACATTTGTGAGATATATTGACTTATTTGCATATTTTTTTTTTTTTTGAAACACGTGTCAGTATATCTCTTACAACATTATTTGGAGGAGCGCACTTTTTTTTCTTTTTGGTTGGAGAGTTCCTTTTTGGTGGAAAGAGTCGCTCCTAAACACAGGACTAAAGCCTAGGATAAAAGGTCTACCTACGTGCACAGGTAAGGACTCCACCTTCCCTAATGAACACTAAGGTTGGATCTTATGTTGACCTGGTCTTTCTTGATATGTGTAGTGTGAACCAAGTTTACTTAAGCACTCGAGTAGAAGCAAACCAACGAATCATGTACTGGTGTCTCAGGTACAAGAATACGTCCTTAGTTAGGAGAGATTCCGATCAATCTTATCAATACTCAAGTGAATTAAGCCGAGCCTGAGTGAATCAAGCTTCTGTGGCCTAGAAAGTATTCAAAACAGTGGTTGAATATCCATAAACACTTATTGTATTTTTGTTTCAGCATTCAGATCATTACTAAACACCACTATATATATATATAAAGGTAGAAACTGCATGATACCATAAAATACCTAGATCCTAAGGATGCCTATCCACCCCCCATGCCAAACGATGCTATGTCCTCATATGCATGCAGGGAAAGGCAGAGAAAGGACGAAAGATCGGGTAACGAGAGCTGAAGTGCAGGGTATACAGCAGGGTGGTAGGGTGGGTGGGTGGTAGGTGGTGAAGAAAAAGTGAAGTGAGCGTGATAGTGACGTGAAAAGTGATGGTGGATGGTGAGTGTTGTTGGGGTGCCTCCCAACAAGCGCTGAATTTAACATCCCCAGCTGGACTCAGAATGAGGCAAAGAATTAGTTACCCTCCAGCAGGGCAACAGTTTCTCAAACGGGGGCAGGTTCATGAGTCAGATATGGTTTCAAACACTGCCCATTGACCGTAAATTTATGCCCAGATTTGGGATCTTCGATCTTGACGGCCCCGTTGTGAAATGGTCTTGAGAGCAGGAAAGGACCAGTCCATTTGGACTTCAATTTCCCAGGAAAGAATTTGAGTTGGGTATTATAGGGCCAAACTTGCTGAGATGGCTCAAATTCGTTCCGTCGAATACGGCTATCGTGAAAAGCCTTAGTGCGTTGTTTGAAAGTTAAAGCAGAATCATAGGCTTCACAACGGAGCTCTTCCAGCTCCTGGAGTTGGAGTTTCCTTTCTCGACCACACAGGTCTGGGTCAAGGTTACATTGGCGAACCGCCCAATAAGCGTGGTGCTCCAACTCCACGGGCAAATGACAAGGCTTCTCGTAAATGATTCTATACAGAGACATACCAAGGGTAGCCTTGAAGGCAGTCTGATATGCCCAAAGTGCGTCAATCAGCTTGTTGGACCAATCCTTACGGTCAGGTCGAACAGTTTTCTGGAGAATCTGCTTGATTTGCCGATTCGACACTTCTGCCTAGCCGTTCATCTGAGGATGATACGAGGATGCTATACGATGGTGGACTCCGTATTTCCTCAGAAGTTCCTGAAAAGATGCATGGGTAAAGTGGCTTCCTCCATCAGAGATAATGGCTCGAGGGATCCCAAAGCATGGAAAGATGTGGTCTTTGACAAAGCGAGTGGTTATAACATGGTCAGCACGGCATGCGGGAATAGCCTCGGTCCATTTCGAAACATAATCAATGGCTAAGAGGATAAATTTGAAGCTGTTCGAAGGAGGAAAGGGACCCATGAAATCAATTCCCCAAATGTCGAAGATTTCTGCAGCTAGATGGGTTGCAAGGGCATCATGTCATGACGTTACATTGACCCTAACGATTGGCACCTAGTGCAATGCTTGGCATAATTGTGTGCATCCTGGTGAAGGGAGGGCCAAAAGAAACCGCAATGCAACACCTTGGCTGCAGTTTTCCTCCCAGAGAAATGGCCTCCCCAGGCCTGATCGTGGCAGAAGGATAGCACACTAGGGAATTCGCTATCAGGAACACAGCGACAGATGATTTGATCAGCACCTATGCGAAAAAGAAGTGGATTATCCTAGAAATAATACTTTGCTTCTGCCATGAGACGCTCGCGCTAGCTTTTAGGCAAGCCACGTGGAAGGGATCAAGAAGCAAGGTAATTGGCAATGTCGGCATACCACGGTCCACTTGCCACATTTATTACCAATAGGTGCTCATCATGAAAAATCTCATTGATCGGTAGAGTAAGTCCAATATGGTCAAGGTCTAGTTTGGAAAGGTGATCAGCTACAACATTCTGGGCTCTGGCCTTATTGCGAATCTCAATGTCAAATTCTTGGAGCAGAAGTATCCAATGAATCAGTCTAGGCTTGGCATCCTTCTTGTGCATGAGATGGTGAATGGCTGCATGATCATGGAAAACAATAGCATGCGAGCCCAGAAGGTAAGAGCAGAATTTCTCTTGCCCAAAGACGACCGCCAGTAGTTCTTTTTCAGTTGTAGTATAATTACACTGGGCCTCGTCCAATGTCTTACTGGCGTAGTACACCACAAAGGGGTGTCTATCGCGTCTTTGTCCCAGGATGGCTCTAACTGCAAGGTCAGAAGCGTCACACATGAGTTCAAAGTCAAGGGACCATTTAGGCAGCTGGAGAATAGGGGCCTTGGTGACAGCATTACGCAGCTGCGTGAATGCTCGTATGCAGTCGGGGCCCATATCGAAGGGTACGTCGGTCGATAGGAGATGAGTTAAGGGACGAGAAATTTTGGAGAAGTCTTTAACAAATCTCTTATAGAAACTGACATGTCCCAGGAAGGAGCGGATTTGCTTGACAGAGCCAAGCACACGTAAATCAGCAATTACATCAAGCCTAGCTCTGTCAACCTCGATACCCCTATTCGAGATGATATGTCCGAGAACAACTCCCTCGCGCACCATAAAATGACTTTTTTCCCAAGAAAGGATGAGGTTTACATTAATACATCTCCTAAGGATACGAGTCAAGTTGGCAAGACAGTCATCGAAAGATGGTCCAAAGATCGAAAAGTCATCCATGAAGACCTCGAGAAGGTCACCCACCATGTCATGGAATATCGCCAGCATACATCTCTGGAAAGTTGCTGGCACGTTACAAAGTCTGAATGGCATCCTTCTAAATGCAAAGGTGTCAAAGGGGCAGGTAAAAGTGATTTTCTCTTGGTCCCGGGGGTCAATTACCACCTGGTTACATCCTGGTAATCCATCCAGGAAATAGAAAAATTTATTTCCCACTAACCGCTCCAAGATTTGGTCAATGAAAGTTAGCGGAAAGTGATCTTTCTTAGTTGCAGCATTGAGTTTCCTATAATCTACACACACTCTCCAAGATGTAGAGTGCGTGTAGGGATGGATTCACCCCTGTCATTGACACGGATGGTGAGTCCTGCCTTTTTGGGCACAATGTGAATTGGACTCACACAGGGGCTATCGCTGATCGAGTAGATTATACCCGCATCCAGCCACTTAATGATTTCTTTCCTAACGACCTCCCACATGTTAGGGTTGAGACGTCGCTGCATCTCGTGGGAAGGTCGAGCCTCCTCCTTTATATATATACGGTGAGTACAGTAGGAGGGGCTAATGGCAGATAAGTCTGATAAAGACCATCCAATGGCTGCCTTGTGTCCTACGAGGACCTTCGTTAGTTTGCACTCTTGCTCCCTGGTCAATTCTGAACTAATGATTACGGGGAGCATTTCATTTGGTCCCAGGAAAACATATTTTAGTGTACTAGGTAGCTCTTTCAGCTTGGGAGTGGATGGTGAAAGATCTGGCATTTCCTGGGATGAGAGTGTCCCAGGCGGGTTGGAGAATAGGTCAGGAGGAAGAAATTGGCCCTCAGAATTGCCAAGAAGAGGGGCTTCTTGGATAGATGGATCCAAAAAGGAATAGCCCCAGTGAGAAATATGTGGGCTGAAGGTCCCAGTGTGGATTTGCAAGTTTGGCTGATTTGGCGAGAAAGAAAGGGCAATCCGGTCTTCAAGAGTATAGACCGGCGGTGAGTAGCCCGGATATGACTCAGACCATGAGGTATGGGAAGCGGAGAAAACCTCGTCAAAAGTTTGTCCTGGAGAAGGTACGGGACAAGGGAGGGATGGGGGAATGTCACAATATGCATTGATCAGGCAATCGTCAGTGTTTATAGGTAATCCGCAGTAGTCAGAATAGGTCCCAATTAGTCCGATACACACGCTGACGGCCATGTCCTCATCAGACATGTCATCCTTGATGCAATCGCAATCAAAGTTCTTGGTTGCCTTGAAGATGTTAAGCTTGAGCTTTTCAGATCCGACGGCAATCTCAATACAGCCCGACTCACAGTCGATATGGGCCCGGGCTGTGGCCAAGAACGGTTGACCAAGGATGATCGGACAATCAGAAAGTGGGCTAGGAACTTCCATATTTAAAATAAGAAAGTCAACAGGAAAACAGAGACTGTTGACCCTAACCACCACATCTTCCACCACACCCTTCGAGATTTTGATAGAACAATCTGCCAACTGTAACGTGACAGGGGTGGGTTTCAGATTTCCCAAGGAAAAATTTTTCGAGCATGATGGTCGGTATAAGATTGATGGAAGATCCTAGATCAAGTAGGGCACGGTTAAAATTGCAACTTTGGATGCTACAGGAAATTAGTGGTGTGCCCGGATCTTTCTGCTTCGGTGGTAGGTTTGACAGTATAGCACAACTCGCATGAGGCTAGAGAACCACCGGATTCTTAGTTTTCTTTGATTGTCGCCTAGGTGTTGTGTAGTCTTTGAAAAATCGAGCGACAGTAGGTATTTGGTCGATAGCCTCGAGGAGGGGTACCTTGATTTCTACATCCCTGAACAATTTATGCAGGTTATCAAAGGCCTGCATATCCTTCTTCTTGCCTTTTGGCTCCCTCAGTAGAGCCTCAGGGAATGGAACTGATTCTGGCACCAATTTGGGTGTATCGTCCTCTCACGAATGCGGTGTGCATCCCGAATGGGAGGGCGATGAAGAAGACGAGCCAAAATAAGGTCGAGGTGGATCGACGGTCTGCTTATTGCTCCTCGTAGTGATCGCATTGGACGATGCGAGTCTAGTGGGATCATACGGCGGAGGAGGGTTCGCAATAAGGATATAAGAGTGCAGTGCTGTAGCGAGATTAACCTAAAATCCCGGTGGAATGCTCGGAGTCTGCAGAATCTGATTAACTTGCCCCTGAGAAGGTCATACCTGTGGTTGAGGACCATGGGGTACAAAATTTCGTGGGTTTGGAATAGGTTGGGCGGGAAGAGTGCCCTGAGATCGAGTCGCCATGCGTAGTTGACTGATCTCAGCATTCTACTACGCTAATTGGTGCTGAAGAGAGGTCATGTTCTCTTTACAGCGCTTTGACATTTCTGTCATCATTCGCATCAATTTATCAAGAGGACTTGATGCGTGTTCGATTTGTGGTACGTAAGGGGCTGATGGCGGATTTGCCATAGGATTAGACTAGGCCCTTGGGATGACAGGTGCGGACGGTTGCATTGGTCCACCTGCAAGGTTTTGGCACTGTGGGTAGTTGGACCATGCAAAATTTGGATGATTTCACCAGACTGGGTTATAAGTGGCAGAGAACGGGTTGTTCCCCAGGATGCAAGCGTCTTCTATGCCAGAAGACGCATCCGCATGTAAGTATGTGTCCGAGCACATAGAGGCTTGGTCCTCCATGTCGAAATACTGGCTTGCAGAAGGCAGATCCACATGACTTACTGAGTCTCTCAGTGCAACACTCGGTAAGGAAGGTCTTACGGGGTTTCTCAGGATAAGCGTAGTGTTGGAAGAATTGGGATTGTGACGAAGTGGTGAAGTGGGGGTCTTTGCCATAGAACGGGCGAGGTTGGCCAGAAGCTCGTCCAGCTTCTTGTGCACTACGAAGACTTCATCCAATTTTTGTGTGATAAGGCTAAGATCAGTGGATGAATGGGAGGGTCCCGTGTCAACTTCGTGGACATTTCGGGGCTAGCTGGTACGATTAAAGGTGACAATGGAGGCATTGTTCATTGAGTTTTCTCTCATATTTTCAAATAATTCGAATGCTCCATTCTTTTCTTTATTCATAAAATTCGCTCCACAGGAAGCATCTGCAATCTGCTTCAAAGTCTCATTTAGCCCATAGTAGAAAATCTGGGCTATATGCCACTTAGGCAGACCGTGGTGCGGACACTTCCTGAGGAGGTCATTATACCTCTCCCTTGCCTCGTGAAATTGTTCGCCGTCTTGTTGCGTAAATGAAGTGATAGCATGCAAAGCACATTGGTTCGCCCGATTGGGAAGAACTTCTTGAGAAACGCTGTTTGCATCTCTTCCCAAGAGTGGATGGTTCTCCCAAGGGTGCGTAGCCACTGCGACGCTTTATCCCACAATGAAAACAGGAACATTTTCATGAGGACAATAGGTAACCCGATGTTTCTTGGTTTAATAGTTTCAGCCAATTGGGTTAGGTCTTCCAAGTGGAGAAAAGGATCTTCACTTGCAAGACCATGGAAGTGAAAATTTATTAGGCCAATTATGATAGGTTTCAGTTCAAAGTCATCCCCGTCCATGGGGACCTAAATTTGTCCTATGGTCTCCATAGCAGTGGGATTCTGATAGGAGCTAAGTGACCTAGGCTCCTCCCGTTCGGGAGGGTTCTGCATTTCCTCCAATGTTTCCCGAATCGCTTCAATTTGCTGATTATACATTTCCATTTGGGCTTGGAGGCGGGTTATGGGATCTAAGGCTCCACTACCTAGTGGGTTCCGAGGGCGGTTTCCTCCCTCGGGATTTGGGGGTGGGCATGCAGCCATGTTTGTGGAGGAGGAGGACGATTCGTCTTCTTTTCTAGATTTATCAGGCAATTCACATAGTTCAGGGTTTTGTGACCTCCTCCCAAACATGCACTACCACTGGAAGAATTGGGGGGATAAGAAGGGACAAGAGATGAGAGAAATGACGCTGCAAAGGTACACTTGATGATAAATCAATTCAATCAAATTCCTAACCTCTATAGTGTTCCCTTAGACCTAAAGATCTAAGTTACCTACTATCAAGAACTACAGAACCGAATGCGATCACCACGGAACCACTGGGCCAGATTGAAAGGCCGTTTGCCCCAGTCTTAGACACCCAATAGCACGCGGGAACCCTCACCAGCATGTAGACGCTACACGCAGGTAGTTAGACCTCCAATTCTTAATAAGGGTGAAGTTACTACCAATTTTAGTTAGAGGCCGAGGATCAAGTGCTTTTGGAATGTGAAGGGCGTTGTTTATGGGTAATGCCCAAGTGATTGATTTTTCAATTGTGTAAAACTAGCATGCAATGGGGAAATCTCCCCGAATTGAAGTTTTTAATTGGTGAATGACTTTTAGAATTCAGCCTTAAGTAGTATGGATTTTAGGATTTCACTGAAATACCAATTCAACCAATCTCCGGGTTTTGCAAGAATACAAGTTTTCTTCTAAGCCTAACAAACCCTTCTTTCAATATCAATTGGTTAATGCATGCTAAAATGCAATGGGCTTCCCTAAATGGAGATTTCTATGTGTGGATGCATGAATCAGTTTTAGATTAGTGTGAAAGGGAGCCAAAGCACTTCAATTCAAGTGCTCCCAATCACAAAAAATGATTTCCACACAAGACTCAACCAAAACATAAAGAAAATCAAATTGTTGGGGTTGAAGTATTCGGGATCGAATCTTAGAAACGTGAAAGGTCATGGTGGAGGTGGAATCAACTCAATTCCAAGTCTCCCCACCAAAAAGGTGATCCCAAATTTGCAGATAAATGAGGCAAAGAGGGGTACAATCAATCTTTTTATTTACCTCAAAGAAGACTTCACACGGTGAAAAATTCAAGAATCAGGATTCTTGGATTTTCGCTATGTGAAGTAAGGTGGGAAATCCTGGGGCAGTGGGAGTAATGGCAAATAATCAAATAAGTAAATTTTAATCCACTTGCCCCAAGAGATCCCAAGAAGTTTTTCTAGCTTTTAGTTTTTTTTTTATTAAGGTGACAAGTTAACCTAGGTTGCTAAGAAAGAAAGACCTACTTGTGCAGCAACGTGTGTGGAGCTTCAATGCGGTGTCGGCAACTTCACACTCTCGTTGCCGCCTTGGATCTGCCCACATCTCTGACTTCGTCTGCCTGCCTTCTCCTTGCAATAGGTTTACTTGCACACCAAAAACAAAGACACCCGTGAAGAGAAAAGAGAAAAAATGAAAGGATTGGAACAGAAACTTAATTGAAGGCACACTTCCTCGGCAACGGCGCCAGAAAAGATGGTGGTCGGGCCTGGATAGGTGTGTTAATATTGTGATTTTATCATTGAAATCTGTATAGTGGTTAACCTAAATCGGACCTAACCATCTCTTTACAAAATTTTTAACCTGGCCTACTTGATTTTATCTTGGTCACTTTTAGGCCCAGGGTCGATCTCAGGGAAGTGGAGTTAGAAGTCAAGTTTGTACGCCTTTCCTACAACGAATCTCTTCCTTTCGTTTATTGTGTTTTTGGTGTTTTTCTATTTAGATTTTTTTCTGATAATCTTGGTCCTTGAGGCACACCCTCAAAATTAGGTTCTTGGCTTTGAGACAAATCAGGGTTCCAAAATGGGTCTTGCTCTTCGCAAGACGGAGTACCTGCAAGTCAAGGATTATCTTTTCTCTTTTATATATATGTTTTTATCTTTTTACTAATAGGAAAGCGAAATAGAAATCAAGTAAATATAACATATATATATATAGGTATATATTATATATGTATAAAGGTGTGGGGGTGGAGGCGGCGATGGAGTGTAGCACGGTGTCGAGTTAGTCATCGTCTTGAAAGATGCAACCAACAGGATGAGGTGATGTGGGGAGTGAAAGGATGGATGGTGGAAGATGTGTGTGACGATGCTTTTTGTACACGTGTACCGGGGGATATCAGCAACTAGTGCAAATATTCCCGCGATACAACGTATGGTAAGTAATGTGAAAATATATATATATGTATATATGTAAATATATCTATATGTATATATGGTTATAAATATATTGGTATAAATGTAGTTATATTTATATATATATATGTATATGTATATATACATAGGTATGTAACTATATGTATAGATAGATATATGTATAGATATATATATATATGTATGTATGTATATGTTTGTATAAGATACTATATAGATGTATATATATATATGTGTATGTATATAGTAATATATGTATATATAGATATATGTAGATAAATATATATATATATATATATGTATGTATATGTAGTTATAGATATATATGTATATATGTATGTATATTTATATATATATATGTATAAGTATGTGTGTATATATGTATATATATGTATTTAAATATATGTATATATGTAAGTATATATGTATATATATATATAAATATAAGTATATATATATATATGTATTTATATAGACTAATACAAAGGTATATAAGTACTAATATATGTATATATATATGTATATAAGTATATACATATATAAATATATTTATGTACGTATATATATGTATAAAGTAGAGTATAGGTGTGTGCGTGTGTGTATGAGAGTGTGAGTGTGTGTGTGTAAGTGTCGGTAAATAGAGTGAGAGAGTGCTGTGAGAGAGAGAGAGAGAGAGGGAGAGAGAGAGAGATGGCGCTGCTGGAGTGAAGACGTGTGGGTTAAGTCGTCTGAGGCTGCCAGGCATCGTCTAGTGTCCACACGCGCACGCGCAGCTGTGTAGGCACGCGGAGAGGGGCACACTGGAGCGGGACTGAGTGCGGGGACAGAACCACAACGCACAGCACTGCACAGAGAGTCGGGTGCGGGCAGACGCAGGCGTTGGGAGCGGGTGAGCATACGCAGGCGAAGACGCTGAAGGGGGCGAGCACCGGCAGAGGACTGCACGCAGATACGCAAGCGGGAGCTGGAGCAAACTAAGGGCGAGACGCGCGCGTGGGCGAAGGCCGGTTGCGGCACGCTGGTTGACCGGATAAGTGAGAAACTTACCAGTCACCCCACCGTAGCCACGGTGTTTCGCAGAAATGCGTGAATAGTGGCTATAGTGGCTGGGTGAGCCGCGCAACTGCTTGCTCCCGATGCTGTGAGTGCGGGTGGCTTGTGGCTGGCTCAGCTGGTGTGGAAGAAGGTCTGCGCCGACTGGGCTACGAGGGAAGCAGTGTTTGCGCGAAGAAGCGGGAGGCGAGGGCGGCCTGCAGGTGCATGCGGTGGCCTGCGCGCCTGCTGCTAGTGCCGTGGAGCTTCTGACCTTGAAGCCTGCGCCAATGGCGGAAGTGCTTAAAATGAAGAAGTTAGGGAAGGGAAGACCACCACGCCCACCAGCTCCTTGATGAGAGGTGGTGGTCTCACGATGGTAGGTGTGCACCACAATGATGGTCTCCTGCCCGCAGAGTGGCCCCTCAGAAGAGGAGGTCCTGCGTATGGAGGGAGAGGGGGAGGGGACGGTGGCCTGGAGAAGAAGCTGCATTGGTTTTTTTTTTGGTTGGGGCCAGGCTCTCTTTGTAAGAAGGCAGCCGTGCCCATATAAAGAAGAAAGAGGCATGCACAGCCATGCCCTGGCTGTGCATGGCTCAGCATTGTCGGAAGGGAGAGAGGCTGCAGGGCTGGCAGGGAGAGGGGGAGCAGGACATGGCGCGAAGAAGAAGAGGTTGTTCCATGCAGCCGCGGGAAGAGATTTCAAAATCAAGTAAAATAAAAAATAAAAAGATGGTGCATTTTGCAAAGATGAAGTTGAGGGAAAATGTTAATTGCAAGGACATTTATTTCCCTCTCCTCCCCTCTCAATTAAATGCATGCATGCATTTATTTTCACAAATGCGACTATGGAAACCTTATATGCACTGGTAATGCTAGGAAATAGCACAAGATAACACAATTGCAGGTGTATTTTTACGGTGCAATCACCTAGCAAACTAGTTTGATTCATAGAATTTTGCTAAGGGACCAGCAAAAGCTAGGCATGGGGGTATGATGCGAACAACATCATGAGCCATAACTAACTCAATTTGATCTGATAAATTCAATAAAAGCTCCTGCATATCAATTAGAAGGTCTCTTGGGTAGGTTGAGTTGTTTCAAGAAGAAAAGAAGAATAAAAGGTTATTTCTAAAATTTTACCAGTAATCCACAAATATAGGATAACCATGGTATTTTTTAGGGGTTACTAAAGGTCAAATATGCATTTAAGTCTAATAAGAGGATCAATGTAGGCAGAAATAGGTTTTCACGTATTTGAAAAATTAAATGACATCCGAAACCCTAAAAATAGACCCACTTAATCTACTAAAGTTCTGTTTAGGGTAAAATTCACATAAATCCTTTAAAATTCATGGAAAAATATTCTCTACGGTTTAGCATCTTTGAATTGGCCATCAGAACTTGTTTTGATCCAAAATAGAGTCATAGATAGACTATTGCCCATATTTGGTTTTTACATAAATTACCTAGCCAAACTTGGTCAAAACTAAAATCCAACTTCACCATTTAATTCTTTGGGTCCAAATTTAGTTTGTATCAAAATTAGGGACCAATCTGAGATTATTTCAACCTAATTTGCATTTTAGTCCAAGTCTAACTCTTATTCTCTCAAATAACACCTCAACTTTTGAAATTATTACAAAAACACCCCTAACTTCATCTTCTTCATAGAAATGCCCTTTCCACCATTACTATGTGATCTTATGAACCGTCGATCTTCAATCATGAGATTCTCCCTGATTTTATGGTGAAACCCTTCCAAATTTGGAAGGAAGATTCTTGAGGAGTTGCTCTTCAATCTGAGGCAAGTCTTGCATTACAAATCTTGTCCAAGAGTTCATGCAAACTCTTGGAAATCTTGAACCTATTCCATGATTTCTAAGCTTTCAAGGCTTAGTTTCCAAGCATGAAAGCTCACCCTCTGGCCTATAAATGACCCCCTTAGCATTCCCCTCTTCTTTAGTGAGAAATTGAGCAAAATCTAGCCCTCTTTCCTCTCCTCCTCAGCTCGCTCCGCCTCACTTCGGTGACCCCTTCCTCTGATCTTCTTCGTCGGTCGTCACGGACTATAGCTGGTCGGTCTCGACTCCTGAACTTCTTCCGCACCTTGACATACCCCCGAGGCGATACCTCCCCCTTCGTCGTCGTCGTTCTCTCCCACCAGAGATCCCTTCATCTCTAGCACTGGCCATACCAGGCCCAGCGTTGCTCCTCCTCCTCCTCGTCCACTACCTACTCAGATCAACTCCCGAGCTCCACTACTCCAGAACTTTGTCTTCGCCAGTCTAACTCGACCATTGCATCGCCTCCCGTTAATTCGTCTTCCACCTTCCCGACATACCACCAGCCAGCCCTAGCAACTTAAACACGCACTCAAACATGCCGCTCTATTGAGAGCATTGAGTTGGGTCTTAATTGTATTGCATTGTAGTGCAACTGAAAAAGCATTCACAATAGATATAATTTTATTACTCGAAAGAATTTCCGCGGTCGAACACATGGAGCAAATTGGTATTTAGAAATTAAGATCACAATTTAAAATGGAAAAAATTGTCATAATAGCAGTATCAGAGTGCAAAAATATGTGAGTAAAATGATGATGTCAATTACCAAATACTCCTACAATATCACCAAATGATTCAATATAGAAATATGCAATGAGGCTAAAATCTGTCCTCTAATTCTTTGATCAGACAACTTAAAGTGTCTGATCTCTTTTCTGCCTTTGCTTCTTCTTTCTCCTTCTACTTTACTCCTACTCTTCTTCTTTCTCTGTCGTCTGCCTTGTCCTTCTCTTTCTCTTCTTCCTTCACCTTCTTCTTCTCTTTCTCTGCCATCTGCCTTCTCTTCTTCTTTCTCTACCTTTGACTTTAGCATCTACCTTGGCTTCTCTTCTTCCTTCTAGCCTCCTCTTCAGCTCCTACAATAGCTTCTCTTTCTTCCTTCTGGCCTACAGCAAAATATACCCCTACTCGTGCACAGCTCTCCTCTCTTTTCTCTCTTAGGTTCCGCTCTCCCAGACCCACACAGTCAATTGTGTAATTGGGTTGGGTGCGTACCTAAGACCAGGCCCACCGGCATGAGGTTGTGGGAGAGAAGTGAATAGGTCAGCTAATCGGGTCGTGGCCAGGTGCGCGTGGGCAGTGCCGTGCACGACTCCGTGAGAGTGGGGGAGGCGGACCTCACCCTCAATGTTGGAGACGATAAGCCTCTAACACTTTTTCCTTTTATGCACACAAGAGCACCCTTCGACTTCCAAGGTGGGACTAAATGTCCCACTTTCATTTGTGTGCCGCAGTAGAGAGTGCTTGGCCAAATTGAAGGGTTGCAGCTGCTAGAGTCTTCGCGCGAGGGCTTGGACGCATGCGCGACTTACGCCTGCACATCCTGGAGGTCTCACCTAGAGTAACACAAGGCTAGAGACTGCTAAAAGCTTGCTTCAAGCTTGGCAGTAGTCGATTTTGGGAAATAGAGCGTGGAGAAGAAAGTAGAGGAGAGAGGGAACTTAGCTAGGGTGTTAGGTTGACAAAGGGGGGCAGAGGTGACGTCGGTTGAGGTGTAGCCGACACCGGAGACAAAAGTGGCTCCGGTGGGGGTTGGACGATGTGGATGAATGGGGAAAGGGAGTCTGCTGGTACGGTGAGATGTGGTTGAAGTTAGGGAGGAGGAATCTATCGCAGGTGTGGCGGTCAGACGATGAGACGGAGTAGGGAAGATCACCAGATGTCGACAAGCCTTTGGTCGAGAGAAGTGATGAATTATGGGGATTCACAGCCAATTTCGAGCGTGGAGGAGTCGGGGCAATCTGGGATTCTTTAAATAAAGCCTTCAAGGTTGGTGAGGGCTTAGGAAGTAAGCTTCCCAAGCAAGGAAAGCCCGCCAGAGAAGGAATCCATTAGGATACCCATGCCTCTCCTGCATTCGCGTGAGAGATTGGGAAGGAATCAGGGATGAAAGATGGGTTCAGATTGGAGGGATTTTCTCAGAGAATCTCCCTTCCAATTTTGGAGGAGATCCTCTAAGCAATCAGAGAGAACTCTCCTTCCAAAGCACGTTGGAGTAGGATTCCTCTGCTATAATGGTAAAGGGACCTAATTGCAAAAATGATGAAGAAGTTAGGGGGAAGTTTGCAGGGTTTTTTGAAATATAGGGGTAGAAATGTAATCATGCTAGACTTTTTTGCAAACTAGGTCAAGGTAAATTTGTCTTGGGTACAAATTTTGGTACAAACCTAATTTAGACCTAAGGAATCTAATGGTGAAGTTGGATTTTGGGTTTGACCACGTTTGGCTGGAAAACTTATGCAAAAACCAAATTTAGGGTAAATATCTATTTGAGACCTCATTCTAGGTCAAGATGGTTTCCAATGGCTAAATTGAAGGTTCTAAACCCCAGAGAATATTTTCCTATGATTCTTAGAGAGTTTAGGTGAATTTTATCCTGATTAGAGCCTTGGTTAATCAAGTAGGTCTGTTTTAGGGTTTCAAGACGTCATTTAATTCACAGGATATACACAAACCCTTTTCTGTCTGATCCAACCCACTTATTATCGTATTTAGACCCTTTGAACTTTGTCTAGCCCATGAGAAAACCTGTTGTTGTACTGCATTGGTAAAATTGTAGTTTTACCCCTAGTGTCTTATTTTTCTCTTAGAAAGGTTATGTAGTGAATTAGGACCTTCAGTTGTTTATGTAGGGGCTTTTATTCTCTTCATTAGGTGAAAATGAGCTAGTTAGGGCTCATGATGGTGTTACCATCATACCCCCATGCTTAGCTTTTATAGTTCCTTAGCAAAATTTTAAGCTTTTAACTTTGATTCTAGACGATGTAATCTTTTTGATGCTCAACATTGTGATGTGTGCTTTCTTTTGTGGATTAGGTTTGAATGCCGATAGTAGGCCTAGAGGTACTCAAGTACCAACCAAGATTCAAACTTGACCAGCTCTAGCCTCAGTCTGCCATGAAGGTGTTTAAGGCCCACAGGAATTATCCTAAGGTTCATTGGACTTCGCGGTTAAAGCACCCGTGCTTGTAACATATTTTAGCCTTGGTTTAGTTTGCAGTGTGTTTTTGTAAGAGAGAGACAGAGGAATTTCTTTGTTTAGAGAGTTTTCTCTCTCTTTTCTTTTTATTTCTAGCTTTGGATTGGCTTCACAACATGGCCTATATCGAATTCCTAGTCCCCATCATCAATCCTCGAAGGGTCCCTGGCAATTAATGCTTCGGGATAGCATTGCCCATGGCAACCCCCACAACCCTGGCTTTTGAGATTTTGAGATAGTCCTGCCCATGGCATTCTGTAGCTAAATCCATACCTTGGCAATCAACATTTCAGGATAATGCTACCCATGGCATCTGAGCCAGCACAGGGTACTTACATTTCCCTGGTAGGATATGTAGATATCCTAGCAGACAAGCATCGAGGAGACGATATGTTATTGCGCATCTTCGAGGGGAATTTCCCCCCTCTCCGCATTGGGAAGTCGTCTAAATCAACTTAAGTTGATCGGCCGCTCCTACTCTAGGTGACTTTTTAAGAAGAATTTAAATGCATTTGCATGATTTTGATACTTATGCACACTGAACAAGACTGTGTGTGGATTGGGGTGCTTAGGTTACCGAGTCCCCCAAACTAGAGATCAGTTAACAAGGTCCAATACTCCCTAAGCCTTAGACCTAATACTTAAGCTTCGCATTTTCCCCAACCTCTTGAGGATTATACAGATCATAGCGGATACTTGAATTTTTAAGCCTAGGAGTATAGCATAAGAGGCCTACAATCAGCCTTCCTACTATTCTCCTCTGTGTTTCATTAGCACATTTCGCCTTTCATTTTATTTTTCTTGATATGGTCTAGAACTCAATTAATTCCTTAATTTCTTACTATTGACTATCTCTTTTCTTTTTCATTTCAACTTGTGCTCCTTTTTGACATTTTTAACTTCTCCCCTTTTTCTCCTTAAGATTTGTATGGCCTCAAAATTTTCTCCTCTCATTTTTTATTCTTTCTAAAGAATTTTTATCATTTTCTTGGTATTTTTGGAATATGTGATTTTTTTTGGTGAAACCTTTCCTTCTGAGTTAATTTTCACGGCATTTTGCACTTTCATACCCCCCTATGCCTACGACTTGCAATGTCCCCATTACAAATTAGGTGGGTTTGAGTTTAGCTTAGATCATTCATTAGAATAGGTTTCGGGTAGACGAATGGGTCGAGGTGACTATTGCAGACAATTTCAAGCTCAGGTACAGGTACCAGAGGTGGGGTCGGCTGCTCTAATGGATGAACCCTAAAGTGCAATATGAATTCAACATAGGAATGTCAAGAAAGGTTTCAGGTTTTTTAAAAATGATGGGTTGCCCCCATTAAGCACTGAGTTTTATGCCATCAGGTGAGCGCAATGAGCTCAAAGAGAATGGAGGGTAAAGGATGTCTCAGCCAAATTTGTATCGGTAAGTTCAATGAACGATTTAAGTCACTGACCGTTCACGATGAAAGGTTCTGAATCGTGGTTGAGTTGACTGATCTCAACAGCTCCATTTCCAAAGATTCATCGGATGAGGTAAGGTCCGATCCATTTTGATCTTAGTTTTTCTAGGAACAGTTCGAGTCTAGTATCAAAAAGTAGGACTTTTTGACCAGGGTAAAAGATTGATTGCGCAGCAATCATATGTCTTAATTGACATAAACTAGCCTAGGACTAAGCATAAGTTAGGGTTATTCATGCATGCATACGCATTATCTGCATCTTTACTGCTTTCCTTTAGCTATGCATAAAATAATGTTATAATGTGCTGATTAAATGCATTATGTCAATTGCAGGCAATAAGCTAATCAAGAGCTGGATCTGAAGTTGGATTAGGAATAACAAGAGTTGTAGCAGAGCTGGAGCAGAAGGCCTAGTTTACATGTAGGAATAATAATGTAAGGGGGTTAAAAGTTTGCTATTCTATTAAGTAGGAATAAAGCAGTAAAATGTGAAGAGCTTAGGTCCATCCTAGCCCTAGGATAGCCTAGAGACCTCCTCAAGCCTTAGCCACCCTTAGATTAGGTCACCGCACCCTAGGAAGCCCTAAAACCCTAGTTCCAACCCTTCTCTGGATGTACAGAGAAGTTTTACGACGTCCAAGACCCTTAGCCAACTCCCGCACACTTTAAACCCACTTCTGCAGTGTTATTAAACGTCTAGACACTTTGTCAGACGTCCAATTTCTGTAGAATACCCAAAACAGAACCCGAAATCGTTCCTGACTTTGATTGGACGTCTAGACAACAAGTCTGGACTTTTGATTTTTTAGTATAAGATGTCTCATTCTATTATTAGATGTCTGATACTGCTCTCCAAAACCTATTTTGAGATTTAAGCCTTGATCTTGGATCTCTAGGTCCCTAAACCCAATTCCAACCCCACAGGAACCTAAAATAAGGTGCCCTAACCCTAGTACACCACCTCTAGACCTCCCTAAGGACCTAATTAGGTCCTCACTAAACCTAATTGACTTGGATCTTAGTCAATTCCATCAGCCTATTCAATTGGACTCATTGAGTCCAATTGAGCCCTGATCTCAGCATACACTGTCCAATTGGACTCAGTGAGAGTCCAATTAAACTAGACCTGACTTAATTAAGTTGTTTTACTCTCAATTAAGTTTCCACACACCCAATTAAACTTGTATTAAGTTTAATTGCACTTTACCTTAGTGAATTAGGGTTTATAACCCTAATTTGAGACCTACCTTGACCAAAACCCACTAGAACCCAACCTAATCAACCTAGCCACCTAAGTTTCGACCCACACACACCCACACACACCATCCACACGAAAATATCTAGCCTAGAGTTCTCTAGAACTCTCTACCATGTGTGGTTGCCTTGGTTGCCAAAAATAGCAACCAAGAGCCATTCAATTTTTAGATCCACATTTGGTGGATCTAAAATCCACCATCCACCCTCTCTCTCTCACTCTCCCACGAGCTCCCACCATAGGCCTCTCTAGAGAATTCCATAATTCTCTAGAGAGCTTCCCTTAGGTCTATAAAATGACCCCTTGGGTGGCCATTTGCACCCATTCACTTCCTTGGCATCCATTCCACTTAGAATAGCCACTTCCATCTCCACTCCACCTCCACTAGTTGAGTACCACAATGGAGGCCACCATCTCCACGCCAGGAAGTTGGATCAGCTCCCCAACCTCTCTCCAAGGGCCGGCCTAAGTTCCATCGGCCACCCCTCCTTCTTCTCTCAACCATTCAAAGGCCATCGGGGACCACCCCTGAATGCCCTTCCATTCTGCTAGATTTAGATTATGCTCTTTGTATATTTACTGCATTTATTTACTGCTTAGTTGTGTAGTCTTACTTCTCCCCCAACGATGCATGCGAAATCTCCCCATCAATTCCTGTATGCGATCATTTTCTAGTAGCTAGATTTAATTTTCAAGCATTTATGTACAAGCTTTCCTCTAGATTCCTTGTGCAACAACTCCTAAATGAATGAATGAAAACACGTCTATATATATATATCTCTATCTGTTTGAAATCACCATGAGCTTAATGATTGCTATTATCTTTTGCGTGATTAATGTTGCCTATTTCTAACTTTTAATATTCTTGCAACTAAGCATGTCGTACGTAAATACGTAATAATCATGAACCGGCATGCGATTCTAAACAAAGTAGAGCGGCAAAAAGATCAATTTCAAAAGCAAAAGCAACGCCTCCCAAAGACGAACGATCGGGACTCAAGTCTCGTTATCTTTAGAAATCAAATTTTGACGAACGTTTTTGCATGACTATACTATGATTTCCAAAGACTTCCAAATGCGCGAAAATGGATTTTTGTCAAATGGCACTGTTGCTGGGGAGGCAACATCATTTTTCTTGATTTCAATCTTTTAATCTATCACTGACAAATCTGCCTCTACTTTGTTTTTGATGTGCAGGACAATACGAAACGAAAATGGGATCTGCGCACACATCGAGCGCGGCAAAGAAAAATCAGGTGCACATCATCTATCGTATATTAGGTTTATTTTTTGAACCCTAGGATTAGATCTACTTTTTGCAATCTCTTTTAAAAAAAAAAAGGATTTTTCTCATTTTCGTGAAAAAGAAAAAAAAATTAAGAAGGAAAATTTTGAAAAAAAAAGAAATCTAGATTAGATTTCTTTTCAAGCTTAGGTTAGTTTGAAAAAATATATATTTTTTGTGAATCTTTTGAAAAATTCTATTTAAAAAAAAAAGTACAAAAGTTTTTTAAAAGAAAAAAGCATCCTTTTTGTTGGAAAGCCTAAATTTCAATTCAAACCTCTTTAAAAAGTTTTTCTACCATCTCCTAATTTTCAGCCAAATTTTAAGCTTGACTTAAAAATTCGATTGCCGAAAAAATATCAAGTAAAAAAATTCTAAAATTTGGGCTAAACCTTCATTTTCAATCCATCTATAAAACGCCACCATTATTTTGAAAAAATTCTAGGTATAAAATTTTTAAAAATTCGTGAAGTGCATGGGGGTCAGATTGACCAAGATTCAAAAATTTTCAAATTTCAAAAAGCAATTCTGAGTAATTAGAAAATCTGTTTTGACTAAAAATGGTGGGGTTTGAAAGCTGATCTCATTGGATTTATTTTCCATATTTTTCCTAAATTTTTGAAGTTCATTTGATACTGTTTCAAAGTGAAAAATCGACCAGGGGTCAAAATTCCATATCTGACCCTTTGATATTAAAAATTCCCTAAAAATTTGATTGAAACAGTAAAAATTCCAAAAAAATATTATATGAAAAACTGATTGAAAAAGGAATCTACTCACAAAATTGAAAAAGTTATTTGATTCCAATTATTAGTAGAAAATCAACATTAATTTTGTGGTCTGCTGAAACAGAGAAAAACCCTAGAATTGCATGCAACCTAGGTCAAACCCTTGGGGTTACAACTAGAGACCACACATTGGGCTAACTTAGACTTAATCAAGTCTAGTTAGCCGATGAACTTGGTCACCTTGTGGCCCACTCACCACAAACCCTACTGAAGAAAATGGGCTAAAATTAACTTTAAAATACGAAATCAACCCGAGTTCGTTGTCGTACTATTCGGTGAGTTTAATCTCTCTTGCCAAACCTAGTTACTAAGTCTGCAGGGTAGAGTCAAACGACCGCGGCTCGGGGGTCAACGGAACCGGAGGCGTAAGACAAAGGAAGAACCTTCCCCTTAGTCCCCTCGTAACCAGACTTGTTGGGTTAGCTTGAGAGGCGGGATTCACTTTCAGTCAGTTGTACGACGAACTTATCTTCAGGAATTTAAATCCATAATGAAAAATCTGGTCACCTGATCTATAAGGACCATTTGATTGACAGGGCCTTAGCCTTGTCCTACGTGGCTACACCAACCCAGGGGTTGGGCGGTGTATGCACGGAATGAGGTCACTTCGACCTCACTTGGTTGGACCTTGGGAGCCACTCTCAGAGAGGCAAGTCACCTCGCTCAAACCATCTTCTCCCCACATTTCTTCTACTCCAAGAGCCACCATGGCAAATCCTGGACCTAGACCTAGACCGGGTCAGGACATTGAGAATATGGACCCGATGGCTCTTTTGGAAGCCTGGGTCGCTGAATCTGAGGAGCGACATCAGTAGAGCAAGGATCGTATTCTGACGGTGCTTGACAGGATGCAGCGCTTGCCACGAGGAGAACAACTGCGAGATTTTTACGACCCAGCTGCACCTATTGTCGCACCGCTAGTCAGAATTCCCGCAGGCGGAGATGCGTTTGAGCTCAAGCTCAATGTAATTGGGTTTATCAGCACTCATTTCTATGGGAACTCAAGCGAAGATCCATTCCAACACCTTGAGGACCTGAGTCGACTCACTGAAACGATCCGACCTAGGAATATTGATCTCGGGATCGTTCTGATGAAGCTTTTCCCATTCTCTCTAAGGGACAAAGCTTCATACTAGTTCAAGACTATTGGGAAGCCAATTGGAACCTGGCCGGAATTATGACGTGAATTCATGCAAAAGTTCTTTCCAATTGGTCGAACAAATGCAATGCGACGTGCAATCACGACTTTCTCCCAGGGAGCTAGGGAGAAATTACATGAAGCATGGGATAGATTTCATGACCTTCTAAAATGCCCGCTTCATGGTATACCTAGATGGCACTTAGCTCAAATTTTTTACCATGGGCTAGATGACACACATCGGTATTTGGCTGATGCATCTAGCGGCGGGAATTTTTTTGCAAAACACGAGAATAGCACATTTGAGCTGTTCGAATCATTAGCGGAGAACTCGATGAATGTCGCATCTATGAACCAGTTCCAGCAGCTTGGTCAGCAGCGGGTTGGTGTCCACAAGGCTCACAGCAATAAGGCAAATACGCGGAGAGCGAGTTTTCATAAAACTAGGGCTAAGGTGGATGGTTACGACCATTCTTTACGGAATCCTCAACTGAAGGAGGGTATTGATGTCAAGGTCAGAAATACACCGTCCTATCCGTCTCTCCCGGTGCCGTGAGTAGGCACTTCCAGCAAATAAGCCACCCAATGTCTCTTGAGTACCACCAATACCTAATAATGCCTCCTTAATAAAGTTCATGGATGTACGCCAGTTGTGTTATGCTAAAAAAAAAAAAAAAAGAGAGAGAAAAAGAAAATAAAAAGAATGATGAAAAGAAAGAAAAAATTGAAAAAAAAAATAGAAAAAGAAGAAAAAACAAAGAAAAGAATGAATATTTAGTGTTTATCAAGGCAATACCACCAAATAAAATTGAGCTCCACCAAATATGGCCTTAACCTATTTTTCTTATGTTTCTGACCGCCCGAATACTGGCTAAGGAATCCTGACATAGTGTTAGGGTTATGAGAACTCAATTAAAGTGTTAATGCCTAGTGAGACCACCAAATTCAGATGCTATGTGTGAATCTGGTGAGGTTGTGAGCTCTTAGAAAAAGAAAGAAAAAGAGCAAGAGAGAATGAATATAAAGGAATCAAAGAGAGCATAGCTTTTCTCGACTTTCTCTAAGTTAAGTTACTTAGTAATTCGGGAATCTGGATTCTGTAGTACTAGTCTCTATGTAGCACCAAGTGAGAATGAGCCACCAAATATATAATCCTTTCCCTCAAAGATTCTCTACCTAAGCCCAAAGCCAGGGTGAAATTCAAAGAATATCTTGAATACCCCGAGGGAAGAAATCTGCCTATCCCACTAGAATTTTTATTAGGGGTCAAGTACAGGCTTTAGAGGTGTATTAGTTTTCACTCAAACCCGTTGCAAAAGCTACATAAATGGACCTTCACGATTGTCTGGATTTCTAGAGCATAGGATGAAAACAAAAGGGAGAAAAATCTCTATGCAAACACTTGATAAAATAACCAGTCCCTTAGGTACCCTTGTTGTAAATAATTTAGTCTTGCATTTGCTAGGGACTAGCAAGATTTAGGCATCGGGGTATGATTGCGCAGCAATCATAGGTCTTAATTGACCTAAATTAGGCTAGGGCTTAGCATAAGTTAGGGTTATTCATGCATGCATACGCATTATCTGCATCTTTACTGCTTTCCTTTAGCTATGCATAAAATAATGTTATAATTGCTAATTAAGTGCATTATGTCAATTGCAGGCAATAAGCTGATCAGGAGCTGGATCTGAAGCTGGATCAGGAATAACAGGAGTTGTAGCAGAGCTGGAGCAGAAGGCCTAGTTTAGATGTAGGAATAATAATGTAAGGGGGTTAAAAGTTTGCTATTCTATTAAGTAGGAATAAAGCAGTAAAATGTGAAGAGCTTAGGTCCATCCTAGCCCTAGGATAGCCTAGAGACTTCCCCAAGCCTTAGCCACCCTTAGATTAGGTCACCGCACCCTAGGAAGCACTGAAACCCTAGTTCCAACCCTTCTCTGGATGTCCAGATAAGTTTTAGGACATCCAGGACCCTTAGCCAACTCCCGCACACTTCAAACCCACTTCTGCAGTGTTATTAGACACCCAGACACTTTGTCAGATGTCCAATTTCTGTAGAATACCCAAAACAGAACCCAAAATCCTTCCTGACTCTGAGTGGACGTCTAGACAACAAGTATGGACTTCTGATTTTTGACTATAAGACGTCTGATTCAATTATTAGACGTTTGATACTGCTCTCCAATTTCTGTTTTGAGATTTAAGCCTTGATCTTGGATCTCTAGGTCCATAAACCCAATTCCAACCCCATAGGAACCTAAATTAAGGTGCCCTAACGCTAGTACACCACCTCTAGACATCCCTAAGGACCTAATTAGGTCATCACTAAACCTAATTGACTTGGATCTTAGTCAATTCCATCAGCCTATTCAATTGGACTCATTGAGTCCAATTGAGCCCTGATCTCAGCACACACTGTCCAATTGGACTCAGTGAGAGTCCAATTGACCTAGACCTAACTTAGTTGAGTTATTTTACTCTCAATTAAGTTTCCACACACCCAATTAAACTTGTATTAAGTTTAATTGCACTTTATTTTAGTGAATTAGGGTTTATAACCCTAATTTGAGACCTACCTTGACCTGAACCCACTAGAACCCAACCTAATCAACCTAGCCACCTAAGTTTCGACCCACAGACACCCACACGCACCATCCACACTAAAATATCTAGCCTAGAGCTCTCTAGAACTCTCTACCATGTGTGGTTTCCTTGGTTGCCAAAAATAGCAACCAAAAGCCATTCAATTTTTAGATCCACATTTGGTGGATCTAAAATCCACCATCCACCCTCTCTCTCTCACTCTCCCAAGAGCTCCCACCATAGGCCTCTCTAGAGAATTCCATAATTCTCTAGAGAGCTTCCCTTAGGTCTATAAAAAGACCCCTTGGGTGGCCATTTGCACCCATTCACTTCCTTGGCATCCATTCCACTTAGAATAGCCACTTCCATCTCCACTCCAACTCCCCTAGTTGAGCACCACCATGGAGGCCACCATCTCCATGCCAGGAAGTTGGATTAGCTCCCCAACCTGTCTCCAAGGGCCGGCCTAAGTTCCATTGGCCACCCCTCCTTCTTCTCTCAACCATTCAAAGGCCATCGGGGACCACCCCTGAATGCCCTTCCATTCTGCTAGATTTAGATTATGCTCTTCGTATATTTACTGCATTTATTTACTGCTTAGTAGTGTAGTCTTACTTCTCCCCCAACGATGCATGCAAAATCCCCCCATCGATTCCTGTATGCGATCATTTTTTGGTAGCTAGATTTAATTTTCAAGCATTTATGTACAAGCTTTCCTCTAGATTCCTTGTGCAACAACTCCTAAATGAATGAATGAAAACACGTTTATATATATATATATCTCTATCTGTTTGAAATCACCATGAGCTTAATGATTGCTATTATCTTTTGCGTGATTAATGTTGCCTATTTCTAACTTTTAATATTCTTGCAACTAAGCATGTCGTACGCAAATACGTAATAATCACGAACCGGCATGCGATTCTAAACAAAGTAGAGCGGAAAAAGGATCGATTTCAAAAATAAAAGCAATGCCTCCCAGAGACGAACGACCGGGACTCAAGTCTCATTATCTTTAGAAATCAATTTTTGACGAACGTTTTTACGCGACTATACTACGATTTCCGATGACTTCCAAATGTGTGAAAATGGCTTTCTGTCAAAGATCTTTCTGGATATGTGCTTTCATGAAAGGCCTTAACCCACTCTTTGTAAATTCGCAAGTTCTTATACACGTCATGGCGTAATTCATTGATCTCGCTCATTTGAAGCTTTCTATGGGTTCCTGCCTTAGAAAGATCTCGGTTGTAGGTCTATACTGCCCAATAGGATTTGTGCTCCAATTCGACGAGGAGGTGACATGCCTTCCCATACACCAATCTAAAGGTAGACATACCAAATTGGGTTTTGTTGGTAGTTCTATAAGCCCACAAAGCTTCTGGAAGTTGGGATGACTAGTCTTTCCTGTCAGGTCGAATAGTGACTCGGAGAATTTTTTTTCTCCCGATTTGATAGCTCTGCTAGACCAATAGTTTTGGGGTGATAAGGAGTAGAGATTCGGTGTGACACCCTATATTTGGTCATTAGTGACCTGAACTGAGCATTAGTGAAATGGGTCCCTACATTAGAGATTATAACAAGTGGAATCTCGAACCGTGAAAAGATGTTCTGATGAATGAATTTGATAACCACCTTATGATCATTGGTTCAGGTCGGGATGGGTTCAATCCATTTGGACATGTAGTCAACAGTGAGTAGAATGTACTTGAAGCCGTCCGAAATAGGAAAGGGTCCCATAAAATCAATCCCCCAGACATCGAAGATTTTGCATACGAGAATCGGCTGTAAGGGCATCATATCACAGTGGCTCATGTTGCCTAAGGTCTGACATCGAGTGCATGCCCTATAGTGATTGTATGCATCTTTGAAAATCATGGGCCAATAGAAGCTGCACTGGAGGACTTTCACTGCGGTTTTATGACCTAAGAAGTGTTCACCACATGCCTGGTCATGGCAGAAGGACAAGATGTCCTGAATTTTTGCTCCTGAGACACATCGTCGAATGATTTGATCAGCATCGACGGGGAAAAGATACGAGTCTTCCCAGAAGTAATACTTGGCATCAGAAAGCAATTTGTCCTTCTTAGCCTTGGGCCAATCGGACGGGATTTGATTGATGCCAGGTAGTTTACTAGATGAACAAACCTTGGAAGCCATGTACTGACCGTTAGGAGGTGCTCATCAGGAAAATGTTCCATAATGGGTCAGAAAGGGTCGATAATATTAGAAGGAAGGTGGGACAAGTGATCAGCTACCATGCTTTGTTTTCCCGCTTTGTCATAAATCTCAAGGTGAAACTCTTGCAACAACAAGATCTAGTGGATTAATCAAAGTTTTGCATCCTTCTTCACAAGGAGATACCTCACAGCTGTGTGATAAGAGTAAATGATAACACGGGAACCCAAAAGATATGACCTGAACTTTTCCAGGGCAAATACTATGGCTAGCAGCTCTTTCTGAGTAACTGTGCAATTACGTTGAGCCTCGTCAAGTGTCTTGCTAGTGTAGTAGATGACCATGGGTTTCCCGTCAATTTTCTACCCAAGTACCGCTCCTACAGTGAAATCAGATGCATCGCACTTGATCTCAAAAGGTTGAGACCAATCAGGGGACTGTCGGATCGGAGCTTGGGTAACTCGACCACGTAGGATTTCAAATGCTTGAGTGCATTCCTTGGAGATTTTGAAGGGAGCATCCTTATATAGTAGAGTGGTCAGGGGGCACATGATCTTTGAGAAATCAGGAATGAATAGATGGTAAAAATCGACATGCCCCAAAAAAGATCGGATGTCCTTGATTGAGCTAGGCATAGGGAGTTTCAAAATTAGATTCACCTTGTCTCGATCAACTTAGATGCCTTTTTTTGATATAAGATGTCTCAGGACAACTCTTTCAGCCACCATGAAATGGTTCTTTTCACAGGAAAGAACTAGATTCACATCATTGCATCGCCTGACGATCTGGACAAACTGCAGGAGGCAATCGTCAAATGATTCGCCAAACACTAAAAAGTCATCCATGAAGACTTCCAGATAATCACCTACCATATTTGAGAATAAGGCAAGCATGCACCGCTGGAAAGTAGTGGGTGCATTGTAGAGATCGAACGGCATCCTTCGGAATGTGTGCATCCCAAAGGGGCGGGTGAAAGTGGTTTTATCTTGGTCCTCAGGATGGATTGCCACTTGGTTATCGCTGGAGTACCCGTCCAAAAAGCAGAACCTATTTCTCGCTAGTTTCTCGAGGATCTGATCAATAAACGGTAGTGGGAAATGATCCTTCTTTGTGGAGGTATTGAGTCTTTTATAATCAATGCAAACTCTCCACGAGTTCGCCACAAAAGTCAGTATGATTTCTCCAGTTTCAGTCATGATCACGATGAGTCCCGCCTTCTTAGGCACAACCTGGATTGAACTCACCCACCGACTGTCGGAGATTGGGTAGATGATCCCAGCATCTAACCACCTAATGATCTTCTTTTTCACGAACTCCTACAGATTACGACTCAGACGTCTCTGCATTTCACGGGAAGGTCATGTGCCCTCTTCAGTATAGATGCGATGTGTGCAGTAAGTGGGCCTGATGCCAGTAAAATCATCGAGAGTCCATCCAATGGCTCTTCGATGTTGCTGGAGAATAGTAATCAGATTGGATTCCTGATCAGGGTGAGTCTTGAGTTGATAATCAAAGGAAATGTCTAATTGGAACCTAGAAAGACGTACTTTAGATGATCAGAAAGAGGCTTAAGTTTCAAAACAAGGTTATTAGCAGCAGCTGGTGGTTCAGGGTGTGTGTTAAGAGCAAGGAAAGGAGTTATGGGTGTGTCTAGGTCAAGTTTGGACTCCTCTGATTGCTGGTTTTGATCTCTTGTGGTTGATCAAAAGTAGTCATCTTTTCCTTAATATACAGATCATCAACCATAGCCTTGATATCACATATCTATTCTATAACTTCGCAATTAATCCCTTGTTGGGCCTTAAAGATGTCAATCTTTAGTGTCTGGTTCCTAAATTTCAGTTCAATTTGCCCCTCTTCACAATTAATGTTGGCCCTAGTAGTGGCCAGAAAGGACTTCCCTAGTATGATCGGTGTGTTCGTCGGATTTTTTGGAGCATCCATATCCAAGACTACGACGTCCACCGAAAAATAAAAATCCCAAACCCTAACAATGACATCCTCAACAACTCCATTAGGTGACTTAATAGATCAATCAGCCAATTGTAATGTCACCTCTATTGGTTTGAGCTCAGATTCCTCAAGATGGTCAAGTAGGGATGTAGGTATTAGGTTTATGGAGGCTCCTAGATCCAATAATGCTTTGTCAAATTGGATATCACCAATTGTACAGGAAATCGAGTACCTAGGTCTTTTTCCTTAGGTGGGAGTTTACTTAAAATTACAGAGGTGGCTTACTCTTACAGCACAATTGGGCTCCCAGTTTTGGTTCGCGGCTTAGTATTAGATGTACACACATCTTTCAGGAATCGTGCATATGTCGGTACATGGCAAATTCCATCCATCAAGGGGATGTTTATCTGGACCTGTTCAAAGAGCTTGACCAGGTCCTCCTCAGTTGCCATGGGTTTGTTTATCCTCATTCCCTTGGTCAAGGCCTTGGGAAATGGAACCCTTGATGGTTCCTCTAGAATAAGTCCAGGTTCTTGCTCTGGGACAGGGGTATCCTGGATAAGTATCCTAGGGCTTGGGTTAGCACTACCAAGCTGAAAGTGGCTTGGGTAAGGCGGGTCTTGCGTTGCTTTGCCAGTATGAGTTGTAACTGAATTTAGTCCTACCTGATTCTAGTTCGGTGTCAATAAAATAGGTGGCTATTGTTGAAATCCCAAGAATGATGTCGAAGCTTCAATCCCGTCAGGTGATGGAGCAAAAAGGGCCTGATAAATCATGTGGGCTAGGCCTGGATTTGGGTTCGTAACGCGCCTTTGGTTCGGCAAGTTATTCGGATTCGATAGAGGTTGAGAAGGGAGTGTGCTAGGTTGGCAGGAATTCGCCACCTAGGCGAGTTGATTGCGAACCTCTGTGATGTCATCTTTGTGTTGATTTTGCATAGCCGCATTCATCTTTTGAAGGTCAGCTAGAGTCTGAAGGATGAGGGTCATTTGATCTGCCTAAGTTGGCCTAGATTGATAGCTAGGGTTTGGTCGAGGCTAAGGTGGTTGATATGGATGAGGAGCTTGTGGACGGGGTTGATATGGTGGTCTCTAATTCAGATTGTTTCCCACCCACAGGAAATTGGGATGATTCCGCCATCCAGGGTTATAGGTATTAGAGAATGGGTCATTCTGGATGCGTTGAGGCCGTCGTAGGTGAGAGAAACCTTAGAAAATTCAGAGTACGAGGGTTCAGAGTTCCCCCAACTAGAGTAGGCAGGATCGAGGTTTCCTCCGACCTTAGAGTCGGATGGGGTGCATACGGATCCATCCCCTGAGAAGATTGGTTATAGATGTTATGCACAGCTTCGCACCCAGAGGGTGGCTGTGTGAATGGGTTTTGCATAGAGGTGGCTCGCAGCAGATGTCGAGTTAGCTCATCCACCATCTTCTCAATGATAGAGACCTTGTCCAAACGACTAGCCATCAATTCCAAGTCGATAGATGCGGACAAGCCCTACATCTGATGTGCTCCCCTTGGATTCGTCGATGCGAGGGCATTCATCCGATCAAATAAGCCCATGGAGTCATTATTGATGGAGTTCTCACACATATTCTCGAGAATCACCTGCACAATGTCTTCGTGTTGACCCTTGACATTTCTTCCGCAAGTTGCATTGATGAATAAATGAATATCTTAATGGAGTCCCTGGTAAAAAGGCTAAACTTGTTCCCATTTAAAAACTCCGTGATGGGGGCACTTCTACATGAGATCCAGGAAATGGTCCCATGCTTCATGAAGTTGTTCTCTAGGTTGCTGTGTGAAGTGTGTGATATGGTGTCATAAGGCATTCGTCCGACCCACTGGGAAGAACTTTTTTAGAAACTCATAATGTAGTTCAACCCATCTGTTGATAGGATACATTTGAGTCAAATACCAGTGAGATGCTTTGTCCATGAGAGAGATGGAGAACATCTTCATAAGAAGGATATCCTGATTTTGGACATTTGACCTGAAGGTTTGGGCCAGATGCTTGAGTAGTTTGATGTGCCTGAAGGGATGCTCGAAATTGAGCCTATGAAACTTTGGAATAGCATGAATCAAGTTGGCTTGAGTTCAGAATTAGGACCTCCAGCTGGGATTTAGAGTTGAGGTTCGATCGCCACCACAGCGGGATTGTAGTGATCTCGCATCATAGAATGCTACGGTGGATCCACAATGGCTTCGAATAAATCATTAAGGTGCTGAAGTTGGTTCTCAAGGTTATTTTCTTCTTCCATGGGTTGTGCCATGATGATGGAAGAATGAGAATTGGGTTCAGATGAATCAGAGGAGATGTCTATGTGATGGGGTTGCTGTACAAACACGGACGTTGAGGCTTGGCCTCAACGGGAGTGAATGACTAAAGGAGACCTCAAGGATGCTCTTACGGACCTCCTACCGAACATGCACCGATGGTATGGATGAGAGTAGAATGTGATAGACCCAATCAAGACACTGAAAAAATTTGGATGGCTGTAGAGGTTCGGGGTGAATGATAACCCTTAGTTAGAAAGCCATCGACCTGAGAAATACCGGGCCAGTCATAGAGAGAGAGTCCCGCAAAGACCCCTACACAATACAGTTCCCCATGAGTTACAGGGTTTCCCCCACTCGACCTCTCTTGTCACTGATGTTCCAGGTAGACCTGAATGGGGACTTGACCTCTTAAGTCTACCAGTTTTATTAAAGAGCAAGGGTGCTTAATATTTCACTTGAGCTTTAGATGTATTGAGTGCGAAAAGTGACCTAATTTCAAGGTTGGTTGACCCGACAAGGTGGGCCAACTTCACCCATTTGTCCTTTGAGAAGTTTTAGGTCATTTCTTTTAGGAATCTAGTGAGATTAAGAGCCTGAATTTTAAGGTTTCCTTGAATAAATCACTTCAACCAAGGCTTAGGCACACATCTTCTTGGAGAGTTGATTCTTGCATATGAAGGTGTGTCTCAAAAACCCTAAATTGAAATCCATAATTTTGCTCTAATCTTGGTCTAATTTAATTTGCCAAATGTGGTATCTAGGGCTCAAACAAGAATGTGGTCTCCCAAGTTACCTTAAATGGGTGCACAAATTAGTTTTTGGTTGTTGAAATCAAACCAGGCAACTTGATGTATTAGGTAAGAATGGAAAGCAAGTAGCCCTAATTGATTTTATCCTTTTTTCCTTTTCAAAATGAGGGGCTTACGAGAGAAAGTAATCAGAAATTACTTGTCCCTAGCGTGTTTGATGTGCGGTTGTCTTTCTTTGAATCTTCTCTCTAAAACTACCACAAAAAGTGATATTGCAAGTTAGTACCAAATCATGAATTGTAATCAAGAATTCTAAATTGCCCATTACTCCCCAGCAACAATGCCAAAATGTTGAGAGCGTCGAGTCAGGTTTTAATTGTATGGCATTATAGTACAGCCGAAAAAGCATTCACAACAGTTATAATTTTATTACTCGAAAGAATTTCTGAGTTTGAACATAGGGAGCAAATTGGTATTTAGAAATCAAGATCACAATTTAAACTGAAAGAAATTGTAATAATGGCAGCATCAAAGTGCAAAAATATGGGAGTAAAATGGTGATGTAGATCACCAAATACTTCTACAATATCACCAAATGATTCAATATATAAATATGCAATGAGGCTAAAATCTGTCATCTGATTCTTTGAGTAGATGACTTAAAGTGTCTAATTTAAGTCGTCTGATCTCTTTTCTGCCTTTGCTTCTTCTTTCTTCTTCTTCTGCTTTGCTCTTGCTCTTCTTCTTTCTCCGCCATCTGCCTTCTCCTTCTCTGAGGTCCTTCTCTTTCTCTTCTTCCTCCACCTTCTTGCTTCTTCTCTTTCTCTGCCATCTACCTTCTCTTCTTCTTTCTCTGCCTTTGCCTTTAGCTTCTACCTTGGCTTCTCTTTCTTCCTTTTGGCCTCCTCTTCAGCTCCCGCATTAGCTTCTCTTTCTTCCTTCTAGCCTGCAGCAAAACCAAACACTACCCGCACACAGCTCTCCTCTCTTTTCTCTCCTAGGTTCCTCTCTCCAAGAGACACACAGTCAATCGGGTAATCAGGTCAGGTGTGTATCCATGACCAGGTCCACCGGCGTATGGTCGCGGGCGAGGAGTGAATAGGTCAGGTAATCGGGTCATGGCTAAGTCTACATGGGCAGTGCCGTGGACGAGTCCCTGAGAGTGGGGGAGGAGGACCTCACCCTCAATGTTGGAGGCGATAAGCCTCTAACACTTTTTCCACTTATGCGCACAAGGGCACCATTCCACTTCCGCGGTGGGACTAAATTTCCCACCTTCGTTTGCGTGCCACAACAGAGAGTGCTTAACCAAATTGAAGGGCTGCAGCTACTGGAGTCTAGTTTAAATAGAGCTCTGAAGGTCGGTAGGAAAGCTCACCAGAGAAGGAATCCGTTAGGATACCCATGTCTCTCATGCGTTCGCATGAGAGATTGGGAAGGAATCAGTGATCAAAGATGGGTTCAAATTGGAAGGATTTTCTCAAAGAATCTCCCTTCCAATTTTAGTGGAGATCCTCTAAGCAATCTAGGAGAACTCTCCTTCCAAATCTCGCCAATGTAGGATTCCACGGCTATAATGGCAAAGGGACCTAATTGCGAAAATGATGAAGAAGCTGGGGGCAATTTGTAAGGGTTTTTTGAAAGATAGCAGTAGAAATGTAATCAGGTTGGACATTTTTGCAAAATAGGTCAAGGCAAATTCATCCTGGGTCCAAACTTTTGTACAAACCTAATTTAGACCTAAGGAATCTAATGGTGAAGTTGGATTTTGGGTTTGACCACGTTTGTTGGGAAATTTATGCAAAAACCTAATTTTGGGCAAATATCTATTTGAGACCCCATTCTAGGTCAAGGTGGGTTCTAATGGCCAAATTGAAGGTTCTTAGCCTTAGAGAATATTTTTTTATGATTTTTAGAGGGTTTAGGTGAATTTTATCTTAGCCAGAGCCTTGGTAAATCAAGTGGGTCTATTTTAGGGTTTGAAGAAGTCATTTAATTCACAAGATACACATAAACCCTTTTCTGTCTGATCCAACCCACTTATTATCTTATTAAGACCCTTTGATCTTTGTTTAGCCCATGAGAAAACCTGTTGTTGTACTGCATTGGTAAAATTGTAGTTTTACCCCTAGTTTCTTATTTTTCACTCAGAAAGGTTTTGTAGTGAATTAGGACATTCAGTTGGTTATGTAGGAGCTTTTATTCTCTTCATTGGGTCAAAATGGGCTAGTTAGGGCTCATGATGGTGTTCTCATCATGCTCCTACTCTCCAGACCTCCACCTCTTCACAATGATCAAAAGCCCTCACTCATCAAGAGTTATTGATCCCCCTATAGTGCCATTGAACACACATGCCTTCACCCGCACTCATGACCTTTGCCAGAAGGTTCCCGACCATGCCACCTCACCTAAACACCTGCACTGCACTCGTTGTCACCCGGCGGTGCTTTTTAAATTTTTTGACACGACTGTGAGGCCCTTTTTGTGATTTTCAGGTGCTGACCCCCATCTCCATTAGAGAACCTCCTTCAAAGTGACCTTCAAAGCTCGTTCCTCGTCTACAGCTCCAAGTCTCAGCATCAAGAGACACGGAATCACTCTAGCAGCTCGTGTGGACCGAGGATTGAGCGTATTGACTACCCTTGTGCCTGAATTGAATGAAGGAGTAGCTTCGCGACTACCTGAAGAACGGTGTGGGATTTTAGTCCCACATCATTAGTTGATGAGCTCCCACAGCAGCATAAAAGGAAAAAGGGACCCAAACCCCTCGGCCAATACACGAGGGGTCGGGTCCCTCCATTCACTACCTTCACTCCTCGGCTGTGGACATGCCACGCAACCCTGGTCCTAGGTATCCACGTACCCGATTGCCCAAATACCTACCTGATTCAGAGAAAGAGATAGTATGGAAAGGGGGTTTTGCTCTTGAAAACCCTTAGAACTTAGCCAAAACTCGTGAATTTCCTCCCTTGTGCATGAAAAGAAAAGAAGAAGAAGAAGCCAAGGAGAGAAAGGAAAGGAAGAAGAGGAGCAGCTAAAGAAGATGAAGCCAAGAAGAAGAGTGCCCTCTTGGCACTCTGGATGGTTAAGTCATCTGACTAAAATTCCAGCCATCTGATCTCTGAAAATGAGTGCACTATGCACTCAATTTACGTGGCATTTGGTTGACTAGTGCTATTGCATTATTTATAATAATTGTAATTAGGTAATTTGGTGATTCAAATCACCATTTTACCCTAATCTTTTTTGCTACATTGACTCTTACTTCAATATTTATATTATTTGTGCTTGAGATTTCCATTATATTGCTATATTGTGCTTGGAATTGCACTCTTGAGTATTAATTTACTAATTGCTCCCTATGTTCGACCTCAGATTTCATTCGAGTATAAACTCTATTTTTTCTTTGCGCTTTATTAGCTATACTACGACGCATTACTTTTAAAACCCTGATTCAGAGCAACCAACACAAAGGTTAATGAAATCCAATGGATTAGATTGAGACCTCTACGATGATCCAATTAATCCTGGAGCAGCGCCAAGGATCACTGCACACTATTCTATAGCATGCAGGTATCCTAAGTGATCAATTCACTTGGGTGAAGCCACAATAACAACCCACCTGGGAGATAGTTTGAATTGTGTCCAAAATGTTCTAATCAGCCGATTTAAATCTAAATGAAGTGTGAGAGTTATGAATGAATTTGTCTGAATGAATTAGACATGATTTTAATGTATAGTTTGATATCTTCTCTTGACATTGTCCATAGTGGAAGCAGGAGATCAATATAGGGTTTCTTGAATATATTAAGCCTCAATTTGATTTTTGTTGGGCTACAAATCCAATATTGAATAGTTATGATAGTTTGGGTTGGATTTGTATCAATTCAATCTCAATCGTGTAGATTTAAGCTTCGTTGCCCAGGTTTTAGATGATTTTAATGTCTAAAGCTTGTAATTACCTCTATTTTGATGCATCAAAATTATGCTATCCACAAGACTAATATTTCTAGTCTCTCTCTTGGATTAAAGCTAGAAGATTGCTGATTTCTTCTTAGTGTCTTTTTATTTTTATTGAGTGTAGATTATCTTGTAAGGAACCTCTAATAAGTTTGAAATGATTTTCCACACTTTGAAAAAAAAAAAGTTTTTAAGGCAATTGATCGATCAATGGATAAAGTTGATCGACCAATAAGCCTAATTAATCGATCAAAATAGCCCATTTTAGGAAGTTGATAAATACACCTTTGATCGACCATTTAGCTTAATTAATGGATCAATCATTGATCGATCAAATAACTAGTTTGACTAGACAAAACTTATTTGATCAGCCCAACTACCTTAATTCATCGACCAATTTGATTGCCTTCTGTGGTCGATTTGCTAGCAAAAATAGAGGTCGTACGTATCCCTTATCGAGAACATTTTCAAAGAAGAAATCCATTTAGAAAAATAGCTCTTGTGCCTTCTTTCAAAGTGCTTCTGCACTTCTACTTTCATGCTTTCCAAAGCACGTCGATTTGAACCTCCGCTAAAATCTGGTTTGACTTTCCTTGAGGTTCCATAGGATTATATTATTTTTATATTACTTATTGCTTTGATTATGGATCCTTTGTTGTTGTGCTTATCTTTAGGTTGTAAAGAGAAGGGACTTGATGTAAACACATTTACACTACTTAAAATGTCTATTTATGCATGTTCTTAAGCATAGGATTGCATTTCATGATATAAATATTGCATTATATGCATCATCTTGCATTTAGAGTAGTTTGAATAAAATGGAGGTTAATTGTCTCCTTTTATGTGCTTGGACAGGGCAAATATTTTATCGGGGCCTCGGATCAAAGATCCAACCGTATGGATATGATCAGGGCGACGATTGGAGTTCAACGACTCCAAGATCGCCCTAATCAGGCATCCGTAGCATCAGATAGAGACCGGGGAACCCTAGAAGATCAAGGGCCAGGATGGTGTAAATCCGCACTTCAGATGGCAAATCCGACCACACGGATGAATTCGGATCGACGATCGCAGCCCAACGACACAAAAATCGAGTCAATCCGACATCCGTGGCACCATCTACAACTTCCAGAAGATGGACGGCCAAGATGGCGCCACGTGGCGCCATCTCAGCCGCCCAATCGGCCGCATGCGTCTGGTGAAGACCGCGCACCGTGTCCTCTCCGCCGTTGGATCTCGATCCAACGGCTGCGGTCGCTCGCGCTTAAAAACGTCCGCGCGACCATTTCGCCTGCGTAGCGCAGCGGCGACGCAGCTGCGGGCGAAGCGGAGGTCGCGGGTTCGAGCCGCGGTGAGGGGGTGGAAGGCGCGGGCGAGCGGGCGCGCACGAGCGTCAGATGAAGATCCAACGGCTGCACGCGCTCAATCGGGACGACGCGCGATTGCACGCCGGGCGTAACGCGCGATCGCACGCGGGCTGGCGCACTACGCAGCGGGCGCGGACGCGATCTAAGCCGTCCGATCTCGCGATCGGACGGCTGAAAATCAAGCGACGTGCGTAGGCGTTACGCGCGGGTAGCCGAGCGGGCGCGCGTGGGCGCGGCGGCTACGCCCACGTTGAGGGCTTTAGCGACGGTTTTATCCGTCACTAAAGACCCCTTATTTATTATTTTGAAGATGTAATGTCCATTTTGCCCCCACTCCTTGCAACTATAAAAGGAGACCCCCTCCATACGAAATTTTCATCCCTTCCTTCTCCTCTCTACCTCTCCAAAGCTCAAGAGAAGCTTGTCCCACACCCGGGATGCTTCTCGCGAGATAAAGTCCAAATTTTCGTCCCCCTTCGGAAGTGGATCCCGCGACGACGACGGCGTGCTGCTTCGTTCCCGTTCTTCTGCTTCGTCCTCCTTCGTCCTGCTTCGTTCCCCTTCGTCCAGGCGTCGTCCCGTCCGGCTCGTCCTCCAAGCGACCGTCGAGGAGGATTCTCTCTCCCTATTCTTTTTACTGCTTTCTAGTATAGATTTACTGCTTTCTAGAGTAGTCTATTCGTCCTCCGAGCGATCGTCGAGGAGGACATTTCTCCCTCCATTCTTTTAATGCTTTCTAGAGTAATTGTTTTATGTTTTCTAGTTGTAACGAACGAACTCTTTTATGATAAATTCATTGTCTATTCTACATCTCATTTTGATTTCCATGTATAGTATTCTTTCTCTCTCTCTTACTCCCTCTCTCTCTTTTATTTGTTGTAGATACTTAGATAGTTTAAATTGAATTTCTTCGTGACAAAATAAAAAGAAACGCGAAGTTTTTAAATCAAACGTTCGCCTCCCTGTGTTCGACCCGGAATTTTAATTTCGGTATAAATTTTATTTGTTGAACACGAATCCTTCGCTTTCGAACTACAACGACAGGTTTTCCAAAACCGAACACGTTAGCGTAGCTTCGTAACACGTTCAACAGGACTATTATAAGAGGTTGTGCCACTCTCATTTCAAGTGGTACATTAGTGGATTGATTAGTGTTGACAAGTCAGAAAAGTCCTAAGCTAAGAGACTTAGGTAGTGGCTTTCACCTAGGAAGGGTTTCCACAATAAGTCTAGGTGTCATCTATGCTTGAATTTTTCTGGTTTGAATTGTCTTTGCTACTATTATAGGTTATAAAAGGCGATGCTATTCACCCCTTCCCTCTAGTATCCATTAAGATCCATAGGCAATCTCATTTAGTATCAGAGCAAGAGTCATCCAGAAGATGTCGAAGTCATCTATTGATACATGCACTAAGGGACAGTCAGCAGTTTGGCCTCCAACTTTTGATGAAACTAACTATGGCTATTGGAAGACCCAGAAGCAAATATTTTGGAATCCATGGACTACAAGGTGTGGGACGTCATCACCTTCAAATACAAATGACTGGAGATCAAGGAAGGAGTAGCAGCGACTCCCGATCAAAAGAAGTTGGCAATGCATAATGTGAAACCATGAATGCAATCTTATAAAGACTCTTAATGTAGACACATTTATTTTGGATAAAATGCCTATTTATGCATGTTCCTAAGCTTATAGATGCATTCCATATTATAAATATTGCCTAGCATGCATCATTCTTCATTTAGAGTAGTTTGTATAAAGTTTAGGTTAAGTCACGTCCATTTATGGCCAAGAGAGAAGCAGATCAATTTTAGGGCCTCAGATTGACAATCTTATCCTACGGATCTGATCAAGATAATGATCGGAGTCCAATACCTCTGAAATTTCCTTGATCAAAGTCTCATAGCATCATATGCAATCTAAGGAAGATCAACGGCCAAGAGGCAAGGTGAAGAAATTTGGAATGTAAAATGACAAATCTAACCAAACAGATGGATCCGAAATGATGATCACAGCCCAACAACGCAAAAATCGACCCAATACCACATTCGTGGCACCACATATGAAGTAAGGAAAATGGATGGCCACGATGGCACCACATGGTGCCATCACAGCTACCTAAATCCATCGAAGCCCCTCTGCTCCATCTTGTAGGTAGCACCTTCATGTGATCCCATCCGTAGGATCGCGAACCAACGGTTGAGAAAAGCTCAACATCGCCTTCTTACAACATAAGGGGGCAGATCAAGATTCAATGTGGACATTCACCACTCGCCGCTGCCAGACGATGCTCTTTTGGTCCAAAGAGAGAACATAACGCAACAGGTTATAAGCACACTCTCAAAGAGAGGGCATGGGTTCGAAACCTGCTACACCCCCTCTTACACAATAGTCATGAGTGACCAATTAGAGTAGCACGATCTTCATCGAGCGACGCAGACCTCGCCACACAGCGCAATGGATAAGCACAGATGCGACAAGGAGAAATACGTGATCGACACATAGTTGAACACTTGATCTGATGCACCCTCTAGCACGCGATCTAAGCACATGACCCCCATGCAATCTGATCCGTTCATGATCGATCCAATGGTGGGGCAGGCACGACAGCTATGAGCGTAAGTAGGCATGTGAGTTGGAGGCTATAGCAACATTTATGGTGGATCTTCAGCAGCACCATTGATGTCACTAAATGTCCCATGCTTGAAATGCCTCCTCACGTCCATTATAAATCTACCATTCCCCCTCCCACTCTTCTTCATCTCTTCGTTTCTCCCTCACCACCTCCAAGGCTCTAGAGAGATCTTGTCCCAAGCCCAGGATGCTCCTATAGAGTAGAAAATCAATATTTCTCCTGCTTGTTATCCCCCTTCATCGAGAATCCCATGCCCATCCTCTCATCGCATTTCGAAAGAAGATCCTCACTGTGACGCTGTCCCATCCCATCCTCCTCCCTTCGCTGCCATTGTCCTTTCTCCAGCCTATCGCCACCTTCATCCAAGCGATGTCAGAGCAAGTCATCCTCCAAGCGACTGTCGAGGGGGATTCTTCTCACCTCTCTCTATCTTTTATTTGCTTTCTAGTGTAGTTTTCCACATTCCTATCTATAGTATACTCTTTGAGATATACATTGATGTTCTCTCTCTCTCACTTTCTCCCTTATTTTGTAAGTAGATTAGTTAGATAAATATTTTGTCAATTTGAACTCTTACCTATTAAAATACAAAAATATTGCAAAAGATAAAAACATAAAAATGAAATAAAGTCGAAGCATGGTTTTCAAAACCAAATGTTTGCCTCCCTCTGTTCAACCCGTGACTCACTTCGAACTTCAGTTATAAATTTATTTGGTAGTGATATTTTGAGACTACGATAATGAGTTCTCTAAAAACCCTATTTTTTCTGTTGAAAAATATGCTCACCAACTCTCTAATGAAGAGTTCAATCGTGTGTCAACATGCAAGATAGCTCATGAAATTTGGAGCATCTTAGAAGTTACCTACGAGGGAACATCTAAGGTAAAAGAAACTCACGTAAATTTACTAACTCAAAAATATGAGCTTTTCAGATGAAGAAAGGTGAATCCATCAAGGAGATGTTTACGAGATTTATAGATATTGTGAACTCTCTATGAAATCTGGATCAAGATAGAAAAAATGAAGCCTTGCTAAAGAAGATCCTCCGGTCACTCACCAGCGATTGGGAGATGAAGGCCACAGCCATCCTAGAATCAAAGTATCTATCTGCTTTAAAACTAGATGATCTTATTGGTAGTCTAATGGCATACAAGGTTCAACTACAAGACATAATGGAGCATGAGAATGAAGGATTGAAGAAGAAAAATGTGGCAATTAAAGTGAACTCTCGGTTAGAAGATAAATCAAGCAAAGATGAAGAAGATATAGCTCTTCTCTTAAAGAAGTTAAGGAAGTTCCTCAAGGTCAAGAGGAACTTGAGAAAGAAGTAAGAAGACTACAAGGAAGACATCATCATCTTCTACAACTACAAAAGAAAGGGACACAACAAAAAAGATTGTCCACTCCTCCAGAAGGATTTAGAAAAGAAGAAATTCCCAAGAAGGGATGCGAAGAAGAACTCTTTTCAAGCAACCTGGGATGAGTCTGACTCAAGCTCAGAGGAAGAAGAAACCTCCAGTGAAGAAGCTTGACCACGTTTTTGTGCGGTTTGTTAAATTGGGGTTTTAAGTCTTTGCAATGCACAAAAATGGATTCACTTTTAAAATTTATAAGACCTAGATAGTGGGGTATCTAGGGTCGTCCAAGGGGGCAAGTTTGCAAATCAAAATGCCTTGCTTGGAAATGGAAATCAACTTTCTCTTTGGTGTTTTAAAATATTTAATTTTTGTTTTGAAATAACTAAAGCAATGTAAAATTGATGATGGGAAGATGGCTAACACCTAAATTTACTAAACTAGAACCTAAGCAACAAGTAATTCCTCTCTCTAAGATCACCTAGGTTGGTGGGAACCTATAGTAATTAGAGAGAGGGTGTGATTGCACTAAGGTAAAAGTAAAAGAAAACAATTAAGAAAAGGCAACTTTACTCAAGGAGAAAATATGTTTTACAAACCCTAGTAGAGAAATGCATCTACTAGTAGATAAATGCAACAAATAAAATAAAACACAAATCCTCCTGAATTGTTGGTGAAGAGGGGAAGCTCCTTTCTCCAAGCTTAGTGGCTCCTAGGCTTGAAAAGGGCTCCTCCTTCTCCTTCCTTGCTACGCTCCTCCAAGATGGTGTCCTCAAAGGTGGTAGCTACCACCTTCAATTCTCCTCCTCCATGGGTGGATATCCACCCTAGGTCCTTCTCCTTTTCCTTACCATCCTCCTTGAAGTAGAATAGCCCTCCTCCTTGGCGTGGCACAAGTTGAAGAGAGTGGGGAGAAGAAGGCACCAAAGGGGCGGGTGATGTGCCCCCTTAATCTTCTTCTCTACTCCTTCTTCTTGGCCGTTGGTATTGGTGGGTATAGGTAGAATAATACACTAATGGAGGATGAAGAAAATGTGGAAAGTTAGGTGGGTATATATAGTGTAGGAAGGGGGGCATAGGTGGCTCTTGGAATGGATGGCCAAGAGAGGATATGGGGGTAGTTGGGGATCCTAGGGCTAAGGATAAGTGGTGCCACCTAAGGGGTACTAAGGGGGGTAGTTATGGCTTTGGTGCCCTTTAGAATTGGCACCAAAATGTGTCTTCTAGAAGGCTTTTAGGTGGTGCCACCTTAGGGTCCTAGAAGGGGGTATGTGGATGGCTAGGATGGGTTATGTGGGTAGATGTAGGGTGGATAAACAGTCTGAAAGTTGGCGCCAAAAGGGAGCTGGTTAGGGTTAGTTTTGGCACCAACTTTTGGTGTCTTTTGGCGGTTAGTTGAGGGGTGAAAGGTGGTGAAGTGGTGGCACCAAAATGAGTAGGGTGGATCAAGCTTAAGTAGGCTTAGGTGGACTTGGAGTGTAAGGTTATGTAGATGGAGTTAGTGTTTTGTCTTTTTGGTGCTAGGGAGGTGGATGCTAGATAGGCTAAGATAAGCTAAGCCAAGCTAAGCTAGCTTAGCTAGCTATAGAGTAGAGGAGGAGGTATTGTGAGCTAGAGTTTGAAGAGAGGAGCTGAGGAGGAGAAGTCGAGCTTGAAATGGAGCCGGCAGTTACTGAAGATGCTGGCATGGACCTACTCTAGCTGGGTTAGCTTGCTAGTTCTTTCCTATCTGCTGAGCCAGGGTAAAGTGAGCAGGCTTCTACCAAAATGAGCTGAGGTGAATTGGGTTTGGTGCTCCCGCGGAGGATCAAGCTAGTTGAGGTAGCTAAGATAGCTTAGCTTAACTGAGTTGAGCTAAGCTGAGTCCCCAGGAGCTGGACTTGAGCTCCCTGAGCTAGAATGAAGTCATCTTCAGATAGCTGGAGTTGAGTGGAGCTAGATGTAGCTAGACCTGGGCTGGGGTGAACTCTAGTCAACTCAGTTGAGCTAGCTAGAGCTCCCTGTGGATTAATGGGAGCTGAGATGAGGTAGACTCAACTAAGTTGAGTTGGATCTGAGCTGACCTGAGCTAGAGTAAGCTAAGATGAGCTCTCTTGCGCTACCATTCAGCTGAGATGAGCTGAATGGAGCTAGGATGAGCTAACCCTATTTCAGGTGAGCTGAATTCCATCTATGGTGAGCTGGATCCAGCTGGTGAGAGCTTCTCCTTCACCAGTTGCCTTCCTAGGTACTAGGGTACTAGGGATCTGGCAATCTGTTTATCCCTATCACTCATAAAAATACATTAAAAACACAATAAAAAATGCAATGCATGCCTAACCAAATTTATGCCTAAATGCAACCCAAAAGGCCATTTGTGGAGCATAATTCTAAGAGCTAGGTTTGTTTTAATGCATAAGAATAATGATAAACTGGCATTTATTACACCCCCATGCTTATCTTTTACTAGTCTCTTAGCAAAACTTTCAATTTTTTGGAAAATGAAATTTTTGGGAAATCTAATTTTTTTTTTACTTTTGAGGAGAAAAAGATTAAGGGACCTTGGCTGATCTAAACACAGGAGGAACGGGATTTGTTAATGATAAACATCGGGATTTGTTTTTGGATCCAAAAATTAGACAAAATGGGATTAATATATCCTTCAGAAAATTCACAAATTAACCCCTTATTAATTCAGAAGACTTGAAATTTCTATTTTTTGGATTTTTCAAGCTCTTGAAGTTGATTTGCAACATGTAATATCCTTAAAAACCTTGTGTTCGTGCTTGTGAAAAGCCAACACTTATAAGGGCATGTTTTTGGTTTAAAACTTTTTTTTTCTCCCCCATGCTTATTTTTAGCCTAGTCTTACAATAGATGTGTCGGGATCATCATTCTCGTTACTAATCCTTGAGGGGGCTCTGGCGCCAGTAGTTCGGGATAACATTGTCCATGACACCACCTAGGAGCTCACAACCCCAAAACAAAATGCGATGTAAAGGAGTGCTCCAAGCAAACTCAAGCTCTTGCACCGACACTATAGGTAGAGCACCGTCCAAGACACATGAGCTGCTAAAATGCGCTTTAATGCTCCATCTAAAGATATGAAATATAGATATGGAGTAGCGCCGAGGCGATAACATGTTGACATCGCATCCTCAAAGGAGTCATTTTCCTCCTTCTCGGCTGTGGGAACTCAAACCAGTGATCTGCTTTAGACTTTTTACTAAGTCCAAACAAGGGGCATTCTTTTCTAATTTTTAGTGATTTTTAGGTGTTGGCTTGTATGTGAAATTTGACACAGGAAGTTTCGCAAGAAACGTAAGTTTTTGAATCAGAAACTAAGCCAGATACTTTCATATTACAAAAGAGGATCAAGTCACCTGAACTATCATGAGTTAAGGTGGAATTTTAGAGAAGGATACCTGATCTAGTCAAAAAATAGACGTTGAAATTGTAATGATCAGATCTGCATCCTCATCCCTAGTTTGTTAAAGATAAAATCTCTTTGTACCAAAAATAAGTTTTCAACTTTAGTCCTAACTTCAAAATTTTCCTCGAAAAGTTTTCAATATTTTTGGTTTTTGGGTATGCCAGCAGAAAAACAAAATGACAAAAGAAAAGTGCATGTTTTTAGGTTTTGAAAATCCTAAAATGATCATCAAAATTTTAAAAAACCCCCCCATGCTTAAGATATGCAATGTCCTCATTCATTAGGAAGGAAAAGGGATCACCTTAGTGAAGGGCAATCAGGTTTAGGATGGTCAAAACCTGGAAAAAGAAAGGAAGCAGGAAAATTGGTGGGTTACCTCCCATCCAGTGCTATCTTTTACGCCAATTCAGCTAGGCGTGAAGGTATGCATGGAAGATGAAAAATTATGTAAATAACTGGACACTTAAATGTCTTCAATAAAAGTGTCTTCCTCAAGATCCCTAAAAAGATGAGTGGTAAAGATAAAGGGATCAAAATAAAATAGAGAAATGGTAAAAGGACCCCTGTTTGGCCATGGTTTGAATTGATGATGAAAGCCAAACTCGGGGGGATCAGGTGGTAGGTCCAATGGAAAAGGAAGGGGAAAGGAGTTAGTAAGATGTAGGGCAGGTGAAGTTAGTGTGGATGTTTTTGGTGAAAAATCAGGAAGATTGAAAGAGGAAAAGTCAAACCCTAGTTGATTTGAAAAGTCTCAGACCACAAAATCATCCTTAGAATAGGAATCCATAAAATCTAGATCCATGGTGGTCAAAGCTGAGTAGCATTTGATCAATAAAGATTTCTCCCAAATTGCTTCCATTGTATTATCAGTGTCCTCAAAAATTTTATGATCAATGTACCTCTTAGAAGCTTGAAATAAATCTAATGAGAAAATGTGGTTACCGCAACTTATATTCATTTTCCCAGAAGGAGAGTTGATATTAGCTGTTGCGGTAATCAGAAGGGGTCTTCCAAGAATGGTATTGGTGAGAGCTGCATGTACCTCTACGTCAAGGACCAGAAAATTTACCAGATTTAGACAATTTCGGACCTTAACAATATGATCCTTAATGATTCCCCACGGTTGAATGGTAGATCGGTCATCCAATTGAAATTGAACCTTAGTAGGTTTTAAATCACCAAATTGAGATTCCTTGAATATGACTTGGGGAATGGAATTAATGGAGATACCTAAGTCGAGAGGGGCGCGAAAAAAGGTGGTGCACCCAGGTCCTTTTTTGTGAGGGGCAGCTTGCTCTGAATAACTAAGCTTGCTGCCTTAGAAAGGACCACCCTTCCTAGATTCTGAGCCTCCCTTGTTGGAGTAAACTTTTCTTTCAAAAATTTAGCAAAGGCAGGGGTGGCATCTGAAAGGGGGATATTCCTCTCAACTTGCCTAAATAAGTCCAAAAGATCTTGGTGAGAGAGCTCTGATTTTTTATCAAAAGGATTGGATTGCAGTGTTTGAGAGTGAGAAGTAGGATTTGAATCAAGTGTTTTTGGGATTTCTTTTTCTTCTTCCTGAGTGGGGTTAGGAGAGTTGATTTACATAGGCTGAGAGTGGGCTTCATCAATTTGATTTGAAGGCCATAAATCTGTTGTGGTGTTTCCACTCCTCAACATATCTGCATATGCAATTTTGAGACGTCATAATTCATAGCCAACTGAAGGTCATAATTCATTGCATAACCATTATGAGAGAAACACAATAAACCAGGGTTAAAACTATAATTTTACGAGCTTATCATCAATGCAGTACAACCACAGGTTTTCTCAAAAGCTGAATAAAGGTCAAATGGTCTTAATAAGATAACAAGTGGGCTGGAATAAACATAAAATGGTTTATGTGTTCTGGGAATTAAATGAATTTTGAAACCTTAAAAAAAAAACCCACTTAATTTACCATGGTTTTGGTCAGGGTAAAATTCACTTAAACCCTCTAAAAATCATAGAAAAATATTCTCTACAGCTTAGTACCTTCAATTTGACCATCAGAACCCATCTTGACCTAAAATGGAGTCTTAGATAGATATTCGCCCTAATTTGGGTTTTGCATAAATTACCCAATCAAACGTGGTAAAAATTGAAATCCAACTTCACCATTGGATTCCTTAGGTCCAATTAGGTTTGTACCAAAACTTGGACCCAAGATGAGTTTGTCTTAACCTAGTTTGCAAAAAAGTCCTCTCTGATTACATTTCTACCCCTAACTTTCAAAAATGCTTGCATTCAGCCCCCTACCTTCTTCGTCGTCTCCACAATTAGGTCCCTCCACCAATATCATGGAGGAAACCTACTCTGGCGACCTTTGATAAGGAATTTCTCATTGATTTCTTGAAGAATCTCTTCTAAAATTGTAAGGGAGATTCTTTGAAAAATTATCTCCAATATGAACCCATCTATGTGCTTTGATTCCCTCCCAATCTCTCATGCGAATGCATGAGAGATTTGGGTATCTTAATAGCTCCCAAGTTCGACGACCTTCCAATCTTGGGAAGCTTGCTTCCCAAGCCCTAACTGCCCCTCAGAGCCTTATTTAAAGAAGCCCAGCTCCTCCTGAATCCTCCACGCTCGAATTCAACGATGAATCCTCTCAAATTCCTCTCTCCATTCGACTGCCACACCAGTGGTGGATTCATCCTCTCTACTCTCATCCGCATCTCGTCAAATCAGCAGACGCCACTTCCTCCTTCATCCTCATCATTCCCACCTCACTAGAACCACCTTCATCTCCGACGTCGGCCACACTAGACCCGACGCCCTCACTACGCCCCTTCGTCCATCAACTTCCTAGCCAAGTCCCCTATCCCTTCTACTTTCTTCTCCACTCTTCACATTCCAAAATCGACCACTGATGCCCCTTCGCACCTCCATCTCCTCCATCTTCGGCCACCCCCTCCGACAAGGCCATCCTACCTCCACAAGCCACCAAAACCCTCTTCGACAAGCCCACGACCATCACCACACCTCACTGAGCATTTCCGCTCTATTCACTCACCTCTCCACTCACTCACAAGCACCCTCGAACACACCCACTCACGCGCACACAGTCTGACCTAGATACGCACTCACAGTCACTGTCACGCCATGCCACCACCCCCATCACATCCGCTGTGCTTTGGCAATACTCCCTGAGCTCTCTAAAATGGTCGAGAGGCTGTTCTACTAATTTCGTCTTCCAGACGTTGTCCGCCATTGGAGACAAGCTCGAAGCTTGCTTGAGGCTGCCCCAGGTCCTTGCTATCCCAGGTTGAAGTTCTAGAACGTGCTGAAGTACCTCGTGTATGGTCCCAGTTCTTCAATTGAAGTCGCGGATCTCAGCGGCTGCTGTGATTGTGAAGGACAATCTCTGCTGTAGGCACGCGAAGAACTGGTGCGTGGATAGTCCCACATCGGCCAGTTTTGAAGCCGCACACCAGCATAAGTTGAAAAACTGCCATTAGCTGTTTGCCTCAAATACCACGGGGTGAGGTCCCTCTCACCTTCACCCAGCCTCATCCACAACACCTCACCGGTAGACATAGCCTGACCTGACCCGACTTGCACTCCTCGCTCACCACCACACGTTGGTGAGCCTGGACCCAGGTATGTGCTAGGCTCGATTACCCGATCGACTATGGTTCTGGGAGAGCGAAACTGAAATAGAAAGAGAGAAAGAGAGAGGAGAGTTGCGTGGGGAAAGGGGGGTTTTTGCTCTGTGAAGATTGACTTTGAAACTTAGCTAGATTCAGAAGGCAAAGCAATGATGAAGGAAGAAGAGAAGAAGAATAAGAGAGTCATAGGGTTGAAGGCCGAAGGAAGACAAAGAAGAAGAGGAGGCCAGAGTAGAAGCAAAAGGAGAAAAGGATCGCAAAGAAAGGAGAAGAAGAAAGGAAGAGTCAAAGAAGGAAAGAAGAAAGAAGACAAAGAGCTAAGGGTAAAAGAAGATCAAGAGAGGAAGAGAAGGACACAGCAAAGATAGAGAAAGCAGAGAAAAAGAAGAAAAGAAGAATAAGTAGACAACTTTAAGACTTCTGATTTCCAAATTCGACGATAGAACTTAGCTCTCATTTCATAACATTTACATTAAGTTCCTTGGTGATATTATAGGAGTATTTGCTGATCTAAATCATCATTTTACTCCCATACTTTTGCACATTGCTACTGATATTATTGCAATCTCTTTTAATTTTGAATTGTGATCTTGATTTCAAAATCCCATATAGCTCCCTGTGTTGGACCTCAAAACCTATTCGAGTAAGAAATTTGTATTTGTTTTGAACGCTATTTCGGCTATACTGGAACACGACACCTTTTAAACACCAATTTAGCACGATTGAACATTTTGGCACCATTGTCGAGGAGCAACGGGCAATTTAGAACTCTTGATTACAATTTCTGATATAGATTCCAACTTGCTATATCTCTTTTGCTGTGGTTGTTTCAAGGCGAAGATGCATTCAAGAAAGTCAGCCTCACATCAAACATGCCAGGGGCAGGTAAATTTTGTTTACTCTCTCTCTTAAGCCTGTCATTCTGAAAAGGTAAAAAGGGGTAAAATCAATTAGGGCTACTTGCTTTCCATTCTTAGATAATTCATCAAGTTTCCTGATTTGATTTCAACAACAAATCCTGATTTGTGCACTCACTTAAGGTAACTATGGCTATCACATTATTGTTTGAGCCCTAGATATCACATTTTGCAAGCTAAATTAGACCAAAATTAGATCCCATTAATGATTCCAAGTTAGGGTTTGAGTGACACACTTACATAAGCAAGAATCAACATTCCTAAATGATGTGTGCCTAAGCCTTGGTTGAATTGATCTATTCAAGCAAACCCTAAAAATCAGGCTCTTAATCCCACTTGAATCCTAAAAGAGGTAACTAAAACTTCTCAAAGGACAAATAGGAGAAGTTGACTCACCTTGTTGGGTCAACCAATCTTGAAATTAGGTCACTTTTGCACTCAATACATCTTAAAGTTCAAGTGAAATTCTAAGCACCCTTGCTCATAATTAAAACTGGTAGACTTAAGAGGTCAAGTCCCCATTCTGGTCTACCTGGAACATTAGTGACAAGAGAAGTCGGGTGGGGGAAATCCTGTAACCCGTGGGGGCGCTGTACTGTGTAGGGGTCTTCGCAGGACTCTCACTCTTTGGTTGCTCAGGTAATTCTCAGGTGGATGACTTTCTGACTAAGGGGTATCATCCGCCCCGAACCTCTATAGTCATCTAAAATTTTTGGGTGTCTTGATCGGGTCCATCACATTCTATTCCCATCCAGTCCATCAGTGCACGTTTGGTAGGAGCTCCTTAAGACCATCCTTGAGGCCTCCTTTAGCCAATCACTCTTGTCGAGGCCGAGCCTCGACTTCCGTGTTTGTGCAGTAACCCCATCACATCGACATCTCTTCTAATTCATTTGTGCCTAATTCTCCTTCATCCATCATCATGGCATAGCCCGCAGAAGAAGAGAATAACCTCAAGAATCAACTTCAATGCCTCAATTATTTATTCCAAGCCTTTGTGAACCAACCGCAACATCTTATGATGTGAGATCATTACAATCCCACTGCAGTGGCGATCGAACCTCAAGTTTAAATCTTGGCTGGAGGTCCTGATACTGAACTCAAGCGCAACATGATTCATGCTATTCCAAAATTTCATGGGCTTAATTCATAGGATCATTTCCAGTACATTAAACAGCTCAAGCATCTGGCCCAGACCTTTGGATCAGATGTCCAAAATCGGGATATTCTTCTCTCTCATGGACAAAGCATCTCACTGGTATCAGACTTGAACGCATCCAATCAACACATGGTTGAACTACAATCTGAGTTTCTGAAAAAGTTCTTTGTAGTTGGTCGGACGAATGCTTTACGACACCAAATCATGCACTTCACACAGTAACCTGGAGAACCACTTCACGAAGCATGGGATCATTTTTTGGATCTCATGCAAAAGTGCCTCCATCATGGAGTTCCTAACTGGGAATAAGTCCAGTCTTTTTACCAAGGACTCCTTGAAGATATCTGATTATTCGTCAATGCAACTTTCGGAGGAAATATCATGGGTCAACACGAAGACACTGTGTGGGAGATTCTCGAGAATATGTGTGAGAACTCCATCAATAATGACTCCATGAGCATATTCGACCAGACGAATGCCCGTGCATCAACAAATCCAAGGGCGGCACATGAGACGTAGGGACTGTCCTCATCTATCGACTTGGAATTGATGACCAGTCGGTCGGACAAGGTCTCTATTATTGAGAATAAGGTGGATGAGCTAACTCAACATCTGTAGTGAGCCACCTCTAGGCAAAACCCATTCGCACAACTGCCCTCTGGGAGGGAAGCTGTGCATAACATCAACCACCAATCTTCGTAGGGGATGGATCGGTATCCACTCCCGTCTGACTCTAGGGCCGGATGAAACTTCGATCCTACTTATTCTAGATGGGGGAACTCTGAACCCTCGTACTCTGACTTTTCTGAGGTTCCTCAAACCTGCAAGGACCTCAACACCATCCAGAATAACCCATTCTCTAATACCTATAACCCTGGATGGCAAAATCATGCTAATTTCATGTCAGCGAGAAATAATTAGAATCAAGGACCACCATATCAACCCCATCCACAAGCTCCTCATCCATATCAGCAGCCTTAGCCTCGACCCAACCCCAGCTATCAATCTAGGCCAGCTCAGACAGATCAAAAGGCTCTTATCCTTCAAACTCTGGCTAACATTCAAAAGACGAATGTGGCTATGCAGAAATACCACAAAGATGAGATCACAAAGGTTCGCAACCAACTTGCCAAGATGGCGAATTCCTGCCAACCTGGTACACTCCTTTTACAACCTTTGCCGAATCCGAATAAAGTGCTTGACTAGAGGTGCATTATGAACCCAAATGTAGGCCAAGCTCACATGATTTATCGGACCCCTTCTGCTCCATCACTCGACGGGATGGAAGCTTCGACATCATACTTGGGATTTTAGCAGTAGCCACCTATTTTACCTACACCAATCCTGAACCAGGCAGGACTAAATTCAATAACAACCTGTAGTGGCAAAGCAACACAGGACCCACCATACCCAAGCCACTTTCAGCCGGGTAGTACTAACCCAAACTGTAGGATAGTCATCCAGGATACCCCTGTCCCAGATCAAGAACCTGGACCTATTCTAGAAGAACCATCCAAGGTTCCATTTTTTGAGGGCTTGACGAAGGGAAAGAGGAGAACCAAACCCATGGCACCTGAAGAGGACATGGTCAAGCTCTTTGAACAGGTCCATATAAACATCCCCTTGATGGATGCGATTCACCATGTACCAGCTTACGCACAATTTCTGAAAGACATGTGTAGACCTAAGCGTAAGCCTCGAAATAAAACTGGGAGCCCAATCGTATTATCGGAGTAAGCCAGCTCTGTCATTTTGAGGTGACTTCCGCCTAAGGCAAAAGACCCAGGTACTCCCTTGATTTTCTGTACAATTGGTGATATCCAATTTCATAGAGCTTTATTGGATCTTGGTGCCTCCATAAACCTAATACCTACATCCCTAATTAACCATTTTGAGGAATCTGAGCTCAATCCATCAGAGGTGACCATATAGTTGGCAGACCGATCTATTAAGTCACCTAAAGGAGTTCATGGGGATGTCATTGTTAGGGTTTGAGATTTCTATTTCTCGATGGATTTCATAGTCTTGGATATGGATGCTCTAGAAAATCTGAAAAACACACCGATCATATTAGGGAGACACCTTTTGGCTACTGCTAGGGCCAACATTAATTGTGAGGAGGGCCAAATTGAACTAAAATTTAGGAAGCAGACATTAAAGATCGACATCTTTAAGGTCCAACAAGGGATTAATATGTGATATCAAAGCTGTGGTTGATGAGCAGTATATCGAGGAAAACCTGACACAAGAAGATCAAAACCCGCAATTAGAGGAGTCCGAACTCAACCCAGACACACCCATAACTCCTTCCCTTGCTACTTACACCCACCCTGAACCACCCGCTGCTACTGATACCCTAGTTTTGGAACAAAAGCCTCATCTCGAGCATCTAAAGTATGTCTTTTTGGGTTCCAATCAGACGTTTCCTGTGATTATCAACTCCAAACTCACACCTGATCAGGAATCTCATCTGATTTTCATTCTCCAGCAATATCGAAGAGCCATTGGATGGACTCTCGATGATTTGATTGGTATTAGCCCCTCTTACTGCACACATCACATCTATAATGAAGACGGCACATGACCCTCCCGTGATATGCAGAGACGTCTGAATCCTAATCTGCTAGAGGTTGTGAAAAAGGAGATCATTAAGTGGTTAGATGCTGGGATCATCTACCCGATCTCTGATAGTCGGTGGGTGAGTCCTATCTAGGTTGTGCTTAAAAAGGCAGGACTCACCGTGATCAAGATTGAGACCAGAGAAATCATACCGACCCATGTAGCAAATTCGTGGAGAGTCTACGTTGATTATAGGAGACTCAATACCTCCACAAAGAAGGATCATTTCCCACTACCGTTTATTGATTAGATCCTCGAAAAACTAGCGGAAAAATAGATTATTCTACATTTTGAACTGGTACTCCGGTTATAACTAGGTGGCAATCCACCCCGAGGACCAAGAGAAGACCACATTCACCTACCCCTCCGAGACGTACGCCTTTCGATCTCCACAATGCACCAACTACTTTTCAGTGATGCATGCTTACCATATTCTCAGATATGGTAGGTGATTATCTTGAAGTCTTCATGGATGACTTCTCAATTTTTGGCGAATCATTTAACGATTGTCTCCTGCACTTGGTCCAAATCCTCAGGCGGTGCATTGACGTGAATCTAGTTCTTTCCTCGGAAAAGAGCCACTTCATGGTGCCTGAAGGAATTATCCTAGGACATCTAATCTCTGAAAAAGGCTTCCAAGTTGATCGAGCCAAGGTGAATCTAATTTCCAAACTCCCTATGCCTAGCTTGATCAAAGACATCCGATCTTTCCTGGGGCATGTCGATTTTTACCGTCGATTCATTCCAGACTTCCTAAAAATTGTGAGCCCCCTAACTACTCCACCATTTGAGGATGTTCCTTTTGAAATCACCAAGGAATGCACTCAAGCATTTGAAATCCTATGTGATCGAGTTACCCAAACGTCGATCCTACAATCCCTTGATTGGTCTCAACTCTTTGAAATCATGTACGATGCATTTGATTTCACTGTAAAAGTGGTACTTGGGAAGAAAATTGATGGGAAACCTATGGTCATCTACTATGCTAGAAAGACACATGACGAGGCTCAGCATAACTACACAATTACTGAGAAAGAGCTGTTAGCCATAGTAATTGCACTGGAAAAGTTTAGATCGTATCTTCTGGGTTTCCGTGTTATCATTTACTCTGATCACATAGCTGTGAGGCATCTCCTTGCAAATAAGGACACGAAACATCAACTAATTCACTGGATCTTGCTATTGCAAGAGGTTGACCTCGAGATTCGCAATAAGGTGGGAAAACAGAACGTGGTAGCTAATCATTTGTCCCACCTTCCTTCTGACATTATCGACCCTTCCGGACCCATTACGGAACATTTTCTTGATGAGCACCTCCTGACTATCTGTACGGGCCTTCCATGGTTTGCTGATCTACTAAACTACCTAGCATCACATCAGATCCCGTATGATTGGCTGTTAGAACTCAAATAGGTTGTGTTAATATGGAGAAATTATCATTGAAGTGCGTATGGTGGTTAACCTAAATCGAGTCTAACCATCTTTCACAAAGTTTTTCTTTTTTACCAGGCCTACTTAATTTTGTCTTGGTCACTTTTAGGCCCAGGGTGGATCTCAGGGAGGTAGGAATTAAAGGTGAAGAAGTTTCTACGCCTTACCTAAAACATATCTCTTCCGTGCATTTATTATGTTTTTATTTTTTTTTTCCTATTTAAAATTTTTTTGTTGATAATTTTGTCCTTAAGGTACACCCACAAAATCAGGTCCTTAGCTTCGACCCAAATTGTTCTTGGCCTTGAGCCAACTTAGGGTTTCCGAAAGAACTGGCCCTGCTATTTGCAAGACCGAGTACCTGCAAGACAAGAATTATCTTTTCCCTTTTACACCCTTTTTTATCTTTTTAATAGCAAGAAACGAAAGAGAAATAAAAATAAGATATGTTGCTTGTAGAGGAAAAAATATAGTATATATATATATATATACATATTATATATATATAGGGGTGGGGGTGGAAGTGGAATTGGCATGTAGCACAGTATCGAGTTGGTCAACGTCTAGTAAGATGCAACCAACAAGACAAAGTGCTGCGTAGAGTGTCAGATGGATTGTGGGAGTGTGTGTGGAGGCGCTTACTTTACGCAGGTATCGGGGAATATCAGCAACTGGTGCAGATATCTGCGCGATATAACGCGTGGTGGAGTGACTAGTGCGTAGGGATACAGGTGGGTGATATGTATGTAAATATTTATATATATCTATATATATATATGTGTGCATATATATATACAGATAGGGTTGTAACTACATAGGTGTATATGTAGTTATGTATATATATATATGTAAATATAAATATAGGTATATATATATATATTTATAACTAGATATATATGTATATATACTTAGCTATATAGATATATATATATAGTAATATATGTATGTGTATATGTGTATATATATATATGTATTTATATCTATAGATATATATGTATATATGTATGTATATATGCATATATTTATAAATATATATATATATATTATATATAAATGTATGTATGTATATATACTTATATATAGTTGTATAGGTATTAATATGTATAAGTATGTATAGGAGTGTACAAGTGAGTGTGTGTGAGCGTGTGTGGTGTGTCACTGGTGGGTGGCTGTGAGAGGGAGCGGGCGAGTTAAGACATTTGGTGGGCGCAGGCGTCGTCTGATATTGCAAGGGCGCAGACGCTGGAGCGAGCGCAGACAAAACATGCGCGCTGTTGTTGCACGCAAGCGGGTACGGGAGTGTGGGAGGGAGTGCAACACAGTGTACTGTGTAGCGCAGCGCACTGGGTTGCGGGCGGGAGTGGACGCGGGCGAAGACGCGTGCGCGGGAGCAGACGGACGTGGGCGCAGACTAGCTGGAGGCAGTCACGAGGAGGAGAGAGGGTGTGCGGTGACCGGATAAGTGAGAAACAACCTACTCACCGCACTATGGCTACAGTGTCGTGTTGAGAGGCGTGAACAATAGCTACAGTGCCGCGCAAAGTGACCAACCGGTTGCGGCTGGTTCTGCATGCGCAAGCGCGCTGGAAGGCGCCTGTGCGTGCTGAAAGAGCTTGCAGACGTCGCTGGCGTGCGCGCGGTGGCTTATGTGGCTGCTAGAGGCCGCTGCGCTGCTGCTGGAGCTCCGTAGCTTGGAGCTTCTGGTGATAAGCGTCGGGTTTGACCGGGTTGAGTTATGTCGTTATAGTAAAGCCGGTTGTTACCAACGTTTCATATAAAAATTTTTTACTCGGAAAAATAAAAGAGTTCCCGAGGTCGAACTCAGGGAGCAAGTTGTATTCTAGAGATATACAAGTTCTATTACAAAAATAAAGAGAGAGAGAGAGAGAGATGAAAATTTGGCTTCTTCTTCTTTTCTTCTTTCTTCCTCTTTGTCTTTGGTTCTTCCTGTTCTTCTTCTTCTTCTTCTTCTGCTTTCTTCAGATTTTCCCCTCGTGCTCTTCTTCTTCTGTTCTTCCTTGTTTCCTTTCTTTCTTTTTCGTCAGATCGTCTTCTTCTTTTCTTGCTTCTTGCTTCTCTTCATTCCTTCTTCTTCTTTGTCTTCACCTGCCTTGACCTCTCTTTTTCTTCTTTCGCGATGGCCGTTGCTCTTCCTTCTTCTTCAGCGGGTCTGCTTCTTCTTTGGCTGCTGACCTTCCGTCGTCTGCGGTGGTGCTGAGACGACTTAACAATGCCTTCGCTACAGTGCAGCAGCTCCTTCTTCTTCAGCGGGTCTGCTTCTTCTCCTTTGGCCTGCACACTTCAGAGTTTATTCGTCAAGAGGCAAAAACCTACTCTACCCCCCTCCCCCGCGTATCTCTCTCTCTGAAATCACTCTTCGGAAGCTCTCCCAGAGCGCTACCGGGTAATCGGGTTCGGGTCAGGCCCGGGTCCAAGCCCACCGGCGTGCGTGGTGGGCGAGGAGTGCAGGTCAGTCTAATCGGGTCGGGCCAGGTCCGCGGAGCGTGGTCACGGACGAGGCCGAGTCGGGTCGGGTCGGGTGAGAGGGACCTCACCCCGTGGTAACTGAGGCAAACAGCATAAGGCAGTTTTTGCCTTTATGCGTCCGCGCGCCTTCGAGAGGTTCCGAGGTGGGACTATCCGCGCACCCGTTTCTCTCACGCCTGCAGCAGGGATGGCGCTTCCAATTGCATCAGCTGTTGAGGTGCACAGCTCCAATTGAGGGCCAGGGTGTGTGCGCGAGACTCTTCCGCGCTGGCCGTGGCTTTTCAACCTGGGATATCTCGGCTTGAAGCAACCTCGAGCAGGCTTCGAGCTTCCTCGCCAATGGCGGTCAAGGCCTGGAACCTGAAATCAATAGCACGGCCTCTCGGCCAAATCAGACAGGCGGGGGACCTTCGCCGTGGCACGGCGAAGGTGGTCAGGGGGTCTGCAGAGGGCGAGATGGGGCTGTCTGGTCGTCCTAGGTCAAACTGTGAGCGAGGGAGTGGGTGTGTTCGGTGGGTCTGCAGAGGGTGTTTGGTGGGAAGTGGAGGGGCGGAAGAGGATCAGGGTGAGGAGGCGGAGGTTCTGCGGTGGTCGGCGAGCCGTGTGGGTCGCTGAGGTGATGGGAGCGGCTCGCCGGAGGGTGGTCGAAGGCGGAGAGGATGAGGGTGAACAGGGTCGGTAGAGGGCTTAATTGACTAAATCGAAAGCGGGAAAAGAAAGAGGAGGAGAAGGGGAATAAGTCTAACTTAACTGCAGGGACGAAGGGGGAGGAATAGGGCGACAGTCGTATCGACTGTCGCCGGAGAAGATGATGCTCAGAGAGAGGGGCGGCGGCGAGCAGAGGGCTGGAGAGGCGCCAGCTGGGTGCGGCGTGGCGCGGGAAGAGCAGGGGAGGAGGTCTCTGCTGCTGGTATTGCGGCAGAGCGAAGAGGTGGAGGGGGAGGAAGTCGCCGGAGCTGGTGAGCGTCTGCCGGAGAAAGAAGAGAAGAAAGCTGGGGTTTTTCTCCGTCAGACCCAGGCTGCCTTCGTCGGTGGAGCGGCGGGGGGTATTTATAGGGATGAAGCAGGGAGGAAGGCGGAGGGAGACGACGTGTCTCCCTCGCCGGAGAATGGTCGGAACATGAACCCATACCGTCCGTGCGTTCGCACGGCCGGTATGGTGGCCTACAATGTCCAGGGGGGTGCTCCTGCGACGGCTGACGACGCAGGGCACCCCCGGTACACTTGCCAGGTCCCCCACCTCACCCTGCCCGGCGCCATGCTCCGCGCAAGGTCGCCGGAGCATGGTGCTGGCAGGGTTTTGCAGGAGGGACCTGATTGCAAAGAACGAAGGAGAGTTAGGGGCCAAAATGCGAGGGTTCAAAAGTTGAGGGCCAAAGAGTAAATATATGAGGACCAAAGTGTGAAGTCGGTCAAGGAGGTTTCTTCTTAGGCTCAAGTTTTTATACATGACTAATTAGGACCTAAGGAATCTGATGGTGAATTTTATTTTCATATTAAACCTTGTTTGACCGGTCAATTTGCGCAAAAACCCAAATTAAGTTATTAATTGGGCATGGTTCTCAATGTAGGTCAAAATGGGTTCTAAAGGCCAAATTGAAGGTTCTAAACCCTAGAGATTATTTTTCTATGAATTTTAGAGGGTTTATTCTATTTTTACTTTGCCTCGAACCTTGTGAATTGAAGTGGGTTGTTTTAGGGTTACAGATTATCATTTGGTTCCTTGGAAGTGCTGTAGCTCTTGCTAGATCATCTCATCCCACTTTTATTCTTATTAAGCTGTTTTGACCTATGTTTGGGCCCTGAATTACCCTGTATGCAGATTATACTGGTAAAATTGCACTTTTACCCCTTATGACTTGTTTTCTTCTCAAACTCAGAATTCTCTGAGTTAAGCTTTTCCTTGAGATATGTAGGAGCTTTTATCCTTTGTATTGGGTCAAAATGAGCTAGTTATGGCTCATGATGAGGTTCTCATCAGCTTCTGACAATGGCGATGGTGTTTAGCAGTGAAAACAGAGGGCAAAACCACTACGCCCACCTGCTCTCGAAGGAGCTGGGCGGTGGTGGAACTCACAGTGGTGGTCATGGGACCACTGTGAGCTTGCTCTTGCCTGTAGTGTGTCTCTTCAGTGTGAAGAGAGACTACGTATGGAGAGGGAGAGGGGAGGATGATGGCCTGGAGGGAGGGTGTCTGCGGTGGTGTGTGTCCCAGACTCCCTTATGCAAGGGTGAGGGCAGGGCTTTTTAAAGAAGTAGGACCCTGGCACAGCCATGCTGCAGGGTAGAGGAATGGCACGAAGAAATGCAAGCCCCATGCCTGAGCCACGCGAGGGAGACGATTTCAAAGTCAAAATAAAAAAAATGAGAATGGTGAATTTACAATGCAACCCTTGATGAAGACGTTAATTACATGGCCAATTATTCGCATTATCCTCCCCTCTCAAATAAATTCATGCAAGTGTCTTTTTACAAATGCATCTATAGCTACCTAATATGAAGTGGCAGTGCTATGAAATAACACAAGATGACATATTTATTGGTGTATTTTTGCAGTGCAATCGTACCCCCATGCTTATCTTTTGCTAGTCCGTAGCAAAGCATTTTGTATTGTATTTAGAAATGATCTTAAGCCGAAGATTTTCTTCTGAGGCGACATGGGTGTGTTCCATGCTTATCTTTTGCTAGTCCCTAGCAAAGTATTTTGTATTGTATTTAGAAATGATCTTAAGCCGAAGATTTTCTTCTGAGGCGACATGGGTGTGTTTATTTGTTGGATATTGTGAGAACCAATTGCATTGAAGACTACTAGTACTTTAAGTATTATGTGACATAGACCATCTCTTGACTAACCTAGACTCTTGATATTTAAACCTTAACTACGATTTCCAGGACTCAGAAGGTTTTTGCCGTACTGGAGAGCTCAAGAGATTATGGCTTGTGCATAGTGAAGGATCAAGACTGACCAGATGAACATTAAGACTCAAGCCCAGGGTTTCACGAATCTTTAAGTGCAGGTTGGTCCCAATTTGAGCTTGTGTCTTCGAATTGACCCTTAAAAGGGTGACGGAAAACTCAACTCCCATTTTATCACTTTTGTGGCTCAAAGAATATATGGTAGAAATAGGGTATTTGTAACTTGCCCTGAAAAAGCTTTTTAGGGAGAAGACTTTACTGGTATTTGCGAGATATACTGATTATTTGCACAATTTTTTCTTTTTTTTGAAACAAGCGTCAATATATCTCTTACAACTTTATTTGGAGGAGCAAACTTTTCTTTTGGTGGGAGAGTTCCTTTTTGGTGGAAAGAGTTTCTCCTAGACACAAGACTAATGCCAGGGATAAAAAGTCTACCTACGCGCACAGGTAAGGACTCCACCTTCCCTAATGAACACTAGGGTTGGATCTTATGTTCACCTAGTCTTTCTTGATATGTGTAGTGTGAACCAAGATTACTTAGGCTCTCATGGAGAAGCAAACCAACAGATCCAGTACTGATGTCTCAGGTACAAGAATATGTCCTTAGGAGAGATTCCAATCTATCTTGTCAATGCTCAAGTGAATTAATCTGAGCCTGAGCGAATCAAGCTTATGTGGCCTGAAAAGTCTTCAAAACAGTGGTTGAATATCCATAAACACTTATTGTATTTTTGTTTCAGCCTTCAGATCATTACTAAATACCTTTTTTTTATGTACATATTTATAGATGGATGGAAGCTACATGATACCATATAATTCCCAGATCTTATAGATGCCTATCCACCACCCAATGCCAAAGGATGCTATGTCCTCATATGCATGCAGGGTAGGGTAGAGGAAGGTCCAAAGATCGGGGAACAAGAGCTGAGGTGCACGGTATATAGCAGGGTGGTAGGGTGGGTGGATGGTGGGTGGTGAAGTGAAAAGCTGAGAAGTGAAGTGTATGTGGCAGTGGAGGAGTGCTGTTGGGGTGCTCCCAACGAGCGCTGAATTTAACATCCCCAGCTGGACTCAGGATGAGGCAAGAAATTACTTACCCTCCAGCAGGGCAACAGTTTCTCCAACGGGGGCAGGTTCATGAGTAAGATAAGGTTTTAAATGCTGCCCATTGACTGTAAATTTATGCCCAGATTTGGGATCTTCAATTTCAACAGCCCCGTTGGGAAATGGTCTCCAGACCAAGAAGGGACCAGTCCATTTGGACTTCAATTTCCCAGGAAAGAATTTGAGCCGGGCATTGTAAAGCCAAACTTGCTGAGATGGCTCAAATTCCTTCCACCGAATACGGTTGTCGCGAAAAGCCTTAGTGCATTGCTTGAAAGTTAAGGCAGAATCATAGGCTTCACGATGGAGCTCTTCCAGCTCTTGGAGTTGGAGTTTCCTTTCTTGACCACACAAGCTTGGGTTGAGGTTACATTGGTGAACCGCCTAATAAGCACGGTGCTCCAGCTCCACGGGCAAGTGACAAGGCTTTCGGTAAATGATTCTATAAGGAGACATACCTAGGGGAGCCTTGAAGGTGGTCCGATATGCCCAAACTGTGTCAATCAGCTTGTTGGACAAATCCTTACGGTCAAGCTAAACCATTTTCTGGAGAATTTGCTTGATTTACCGGTTCGACACCTCAGCCTGGTTTTTGGTCTGAGGATGATGTGGAGGTGCAATACGATGGTGGACTCCATATTTCCTCAGAAGTGCCCGAAAAGAAGCATGGGCAAAATGGCTTTCTCCATCAGAGATAATGGCTCGAGGGATCCCAATGAGTGCAAAAATGTGGTCATTGACAAATCGAGTGGATATGACATGGTCAGCATGGCACGTGGGAATAGCCTCGATCCATTTCGAAACATAATCAACAGCCACGAGGATACATTTGAAGCCGTTGGAAGGAGGAAAGGGACCCATGAAATCGATTCCCTAAATGTCAAAAATTTTAGTAGCTAGGATGGGTTGCAAGGGCATCATGTCATGATGTGACATTGACCCTAACCACTGGCACCTAGTGCAATGTTTGGCATAATTGTGTGCATCCTGGTGAAAGGAGGGCCAAAAGAAATTGCACAGCAACACCTTGGCTGCAGTTTTCCTCCCAGAGAAATGGCCTCCGCAGGCCTGATCGTGGCAGAAGGATAGCACACTGGGGAATTCACTGTCAGGAATATAGCGACGGATGATTTGATCAGCACCTATTCAAAAAAGAAGTGGATTATCCCAGAAATAATACTTTGCTTCTGCAATGAGAAGCTCACGCTGGTTTTTAGGCCAGCCACATGGAAGGGAATCAGAAGTAAGGTAATTAGCAATGTCGGCATACCAAGGTCCACCTGCCACATTAATTGCCAATAGGTTCTTGAAAGGATTATGGGGTAGACTCGGATAGGTGTGTTAATATGGTGATTTTATCGTTATAATGAGTATAGTGGTTAACCTAAACCAAGCTTAACCATCTCTTTACAAAATTTTTTTTTACCAGGCCTACTTGATTTTATCTAAGTCACTTTTAGGCCCAGGGTTGAACTCAGGGAAGTGGGGTTAGAAGTGAAGTTTCTATGCCTTTCCTACAACGAATCTCTTCCGTTCATTTATTATGTTTTTGGTGTTTTTCTATTTAGATTTTTTTATGATAATTCTTGTCCTTGAGGCACACCCTCAAAATTAGGTTTTTGGCTTTGAGCCAAATTAGGGTTCCAAAACTAGTCTTGCTATTCGCAAGACTGAGTACCTGCAAGTCAAGGATTATCTTTTCTCTTTTATATACTTTTTTTATCTTTTTAATTGCAGAAAAGAGAGATAGAAATAAGATAAATATAGTATATATATATGCATATATATTATATATGTATAATGGGGTGGGGTTGGAGGTGGAGATGGCGTGCAGCACGTTGTCGAGTCGGTCGTCGTCTAGGAAGACGCAACCAACAGGACGAAGTGCCGCGTGTATGGTGGATTGGTGGAAGATGTGTGAAGACACGCTTTCTGTATGCGTGTATCGGGGAATATCAGCAAATGGTGCAGATATTCCCGCGATACCACGTATGGTAAGTGATATGAAAATATATATGTATATATGTAAATATATATATCTATAGGTATATACATATATATGGTTATAACTATATAGGTATATGTGTACTTATATATGTATATATGTATATATATATAGGTATGTAAATATATGTACATATAGATGTATGTATATATATATATATATATATGAATATTTATGTATGTATATATAACTATATAGATGTATATATATATAAGTATATATATATATAGTAATATATGTATATAGATATATGTAGATAGATATGTATATATATATATATATATATATGTATATATACTTATATAGATATATATGTATATATGTATGTATATTTATATATATATATACACATACATATATATGTATAAGTGTATATATGTGTGTGTGTATATATATATATATATATATATATATATATATATATATGTATCTATACTTATACTTAGTTATATAGGTATATAAATATATATGTATATATATATATTTATACGTATATAAGTATTTGTATATATGTAAATATATATATGTGTATATATATATATATATAAGTATATAGATGTATATATATATATATGTACATATGTATAATAATACTTACTTATATAGGTACTACTATATGTATAGGTATAAGTATATATATATATGTATATAAATATATATGTATATATAAATATATATATATATGTATGTATATATATAAGTATATATTAATGTATAAGTGAGAGTGTGTGCGTGCAAGAGTGTGAGTGTGTGCGTATGTGTCGGTAGAGATAGTGAGAGAGTGCTGTGTGAGAGAGAGAGAGAGAGAGAGAGAGCTTCCTGCTGGAGTGAAGGAGGCGTTTAAGTCGTCTGCAGCAATGAGGCCGACGTCTAGTGGTTCACTCGCACGCGCAGGCACGTAGGTGCGCGAAGAGGCGCACACTGGGAGGGAGTGAGGGCGAGGGAGAGAACCGCAGCGTACAGCACTGCGTGGAGAGGCGAAGAGAGTGGGCGAAGGCAGGCGCTAGGAGCAGGTGAACATGCGGGTGGGTGCGGGCGCTGGCAGAGGCGGGCGTACGCAGACGCACGAGCAGGCACTGGAGCGGACTCGCGGAGGGACGTGGGCATGAGCTAGTGGTGGTTGCGGCGCGTCGGGTGACCGGTTAAGTGAGAAACCTACCGGTCACCGCACTGTAGCCACAGTGTTCCACTGAAATGCGTGAACAGTGGCTACAGCGCCGGGGCGAGCCATGCAACCGAGTGCGCCTGGTGCTATGAGTGTGGGAGGCGTGGACGGCTTGGCGCGTGCGTGGAAGAAGCTACGCCGGCTAGTGGCTTGCGTGGAGAAGCGGGAGGTGAGGGAGCCTGCAGGCACATGCACTGACCTGCTGGATTGCACGCTGCTGCTGCTACGGAGCTTTGAGCTTCAAAGCTTGAAGCTCTTGTGGCAATGGTGGAAATGTTTCAAACGAAGAAATCAGGGAGAGAACCAGCACGCCCACCGGCTCTTTGATGAGCTGAGTGGTGGTGGACTCACGGTGGTGGTTGTGCACCACAGTGAGGTATTCTTGCCCGTAGCATGGCTCCTCAGAGGAGGAGAGGCTGTGTATGGAGGGAGAGGGGGAGGAGATGGCCTGGAGAAGAAGCTGTTGTGTCAGTGTGGTGGACCAGGCTCCTCCTGCAAAGAAGAGAGCCGAGTTCTTTTAATAGAGGAAGAAGGCATGCACAGCCATGCCCTGGCTGTGCATGCGGCTGTGGATGGCTTGGCAAGGCTTGGCAGGGCATGCGGCTCCAGGGCAAGCTTGCTGTAGAGCATGGTAGAAAGAGGAAGAAGAGGCCATTCATTGTAGCCGCGGGAATAATTTCAAAGTCAAATAAAATTAAAATAAAAAGATGGTGAATTTTGCAAAGTAGCACTTGAGGAAAAATGTAATTTCATGGCCATTTATTTCACTCTCCTCCCCTCTCAATTAAATGCATGCATGCGTGTATTTTTACAATGCGACTATGTCTACCAAATATACACTGGTAATGCTTGGAAATAGCGCAAGACGGCACAATTGCAAGTGTATTTTTCCGGTGCAATCACACCCCCATGCCTATCTTTTGCTAGTCCCTAGCAAAACATTTTTTGCATTATATTTAGAAGTGATCTTAAGCTGAAGATTTTCTCCTGAGGTGACATTGGTGTGTTTATTTTTTGATATTGTGAGATTCGATTGTAGAGAAGACTGCCAGTACTTTAAGTCTCACATGACATAGATCATCTCTCAACTAACCAGGACTCTTGATATTTAAACCTTAAGTATGATTTCCAGGACCCAGGAGGATTTTGCTGTACTCGAGAGCACAAGAGATTATGGCTTGTGCATAGTGAAGGATCACGACTGACCAGATGAACATTAAGAATCAAGCCCAGGGTTTCATGAATTTTTAAGTACAGGTTGGTCCCAATTTCTGCTCGTGTCTTTGGATTGAATCTTAGAAAGATGATGGAAAACTCAACTCCCATTTTCTGATATTTGTGGTTTAAAGAAAACAGGGTTTTTATCCTAAAGAACTTTTTTGTACAGGGAGGACTTTATAGATATTTGTGAGATATACTGACTTATTTGAATTTTTTTTTTTTGAAACACGTGTCAGTATACCCTTACAACAATACTGGAGGAGTACACTTTTCTTTTTGGTGGGAGAGTTTCTTTTTGGTGGAAGGAGTCTTTCCTAAACACAAGACTAAAGCCTGGGATAAAAAGTCTACCTACACGCACAGGTAAGGACCCCACCTTTCCTAATGAACACTAAGGTTGGATCTTATGTTCACCTGGTCTTTCTTGATATGTGTAGTGTGCACCAAGATTACTTAGGCTCTCGAGTAGAAGCAAACCAACGGATCCTATACTGGCATCTCAGGTACACTAATATGTCCTTAGTTAGGAGAGATTCCGATCTATCTTGTCAATGCTCAAGTGAATTAAGTCGAGCCTGAGCGAATCAAGCTTCTGTGGACTGGAAAGTCTTCAAAACAGTGGTTGAATATCCATAAACACTTATTATATTTTTGTTTCAGCATTCAGATCATTACTAAGCACCACTTTTTTTTTTCTCTTACATATATATATACATAAACTGCATGATACCCTAAAATACCCAGATGATATGTCCTCATTTGCCTATCCATATGTGTGGATGCCTATCCACCCCCCATGCCAAACAATGCTATGTCCTCATATCCATGCAGGGAACTGTAGAGGAAGGACGAAAGATCGGGTAACGAAAGCTGAGGTGCAGGGTATACAGCAGGGTGGTTGGGTGGGTGGATGGTGGGTGGTGAAGTGAAAAGTGAAGTGAGCGTGACAGTGAAGTGAAAAGTGATAGTGGATAGTGAGTGTTGTTGGGGTGCCTCCCAACGAGCACTGAATTTAACTTCCCCAGCTGGACTCAGAATGAGGCAAAAGATTAGTTACCCTCCAGCAGGGCAACAGTTTCTCCAATGGGGGCAGGTTCATGAGTAAGATAGGGTTTCAAACGCTGCCCGATGACCGTAAATTTATGCCCAGATTTGGGATCTTCAATCTCAACAGCCCCGTTGGGAAATGGTCTCGAGACCAGGAAAGGACCAGTCCATTTGGACTTCAGTTTCCCAGGAAAGAATTTGAGTCGGGCATTATAGAGCAAAACTTGCAAAGATGGCTCAAATTCATTCCGCCGAATACGGCTGTCGTGAAAAGCCTTAGTGCGTTGCTCGAAAGTTAAGGCAGAATCATAGGCTTCACGATGGAGCTCATCTAGCTCCTGGAGTTGGAGTTTCCTTTCTCGACCACACAAGTCTGGGTCGAGGTTTCATTGGCAAACCGCCCAATAAGTGCGGTGCTCCAACTCCACGGGCAAATGACAAGGCTTCCCATAACTGATATTTATAAGGTGACATACCAAGGGGAGCCTTGAAGGTGGTCCGATACGCCCAAAGTACGTCAATCAGCTTGTCGGACCAATCCTTACGGTCAGGCCGAACCGTTTTTTGGAGAATTTGCTTGATTTGTCGGTTTGACACCTCTGCCTGGCCGTTCGTCTGAGGATGATACAGGGATGCGATACGTTGGTGGACTCCATATTTCCTCAGAAGTGCCCGAAAAGAAGCATGGATAAAGTGGCTTCCTCCATCTGAGATAATGGCTCAAGGGATCCCAAAGCACGCAAAGTTGTGGTCTTTGACAAATTGAGTGGATATAACATGGTCAGCACGCCGCGTGGGAATAGCCTCGATCCAATTCGAAACATAGTCAACGGCCACGAGGATGAATTCGAAGCCGTTGGAAAGAGGAAAGGGACCCATGAAATCAATTCCCCAAATGTCGAAGATTTTTGTAGCTAGGATGGGTTGTAAGGGCATCATGTCACGTCGTGACATTGACCCTAACAACTGGCACCTAGTGCAATGTTTGGCATAATTATGTGCATCCTGGTGAAGGGAGGGCCAAAAGAAACCGCACTGCAACACCTTGGCTGCAGTTTTCCTCCCAGAGAAATGGCCTTCGTGGGCCTGATCATGGCAGAAGGATAGCACACTAGGGAATTTGCTGTCAGGAACACAGCGACGGATGATTTGATCAGCACCTATCCGAAAAAGAAGTGGATTATCCCAGAAATAATACTTTGCTTCTGCCATGAGATGCTCACGCTGGTTTTTAGGCTAGCCACGCGGAAGGGATCCACAAGCAAGGTAATTGGCAATGTCGGCATACCACGATCCACTTGCCACATTAATTGCCAATAGGTGCTCATCAGGAAAAGTCTCATTGATTGTCAGAGTAAGTCCAATATGGTCTGGGCCAATCTAGAAAGATGATCAGCCACAACATTCTAGGCTCCGGCCTTATCGCGAATCTCAATGTCAAATTCCTGGAGCAGGAGGATCCAAGGAATAAGTCTAGGCTTGGCATCCTTCTTGTGCATGAGGTGGCGAATGGCTGCGTGATCAATGAAAACAATAACATATGAGCCCAGAAGGTAAGAGTGGAATTTCTCCAGCCCAGAGACAACCACTAGTAGTTCTTTCTCAGTGGTAGTATAATTACGTTGGGCCTCGTCCAACGTCCTACTGGTGTAGTACACCACGAAGGGGTGGCTATCGCGTCTTTGTCCCAGGATGGCTCCGACTGCAAGGTCGGAAGCGTCACACATGAGTTCAAAGTCGAGGGACCAATCGGTGGCTGGAAAACAGGGGCCTTGGTGATAGCATTACGCAATTGTGTGAATGCTCGTATGTAGTCGAGGCCCATATCGAAGGGTACATCGGTCGATAGGAGATGAGTTAAAGGTCGAGAAATCTTTGAGAGATCTTTGATAAATCTCCTATAGAAACAGACGTGTCCGAGGAAGGAGCGGATTTGTTTGACAGAGCCAGGCATAGGTAAATCAGCAATTACATCAAGCTTAGCTCTGTAAACCTCGATACCCCTATCGGAGATGATATGCCCGAGAACAATTCCCTCGTGTACAATAAAATGACTTTTTTCCGAGTAAAGCATGAGGTTTACATCAATATATCTCCTAAGGATACGAGTCAGGTTGGCAAGACAGTCATCGAAAGATGGTCCAAAGACCGAAAATTCATCCATGAAGACCACGAGAAAGTCACCCACCATGTCATGGAATATCGCCAGCATACATCTCTGGAAAGTTGCTGTCGCGTTGCAAAGTCCGAATGGCATCCTTCTAAATGCAAAGGTGCTGAAGGGGAAGCTAAAGGTGGTTTTCTCTTGGTCCCAGGGGTCAATTGCCACCTAGTTGTATCCTGAGATTCCATCCAGGAAATAGAAAAATTTATTTCCCGCTAACCGCGCCAGGATTTGGCCAATGAAAGGTAGCGGAAAGTGATCTTTCTTAGTTGCAGCATTGAGTTTCCTATAATCGACACACACTCTCTAAGATGTAGGACTGCGTGTAGGGATGGATTCACCCCAGTCATTGAGATGGATGGTGAGCTTCGCCTTTTTGGGCACAACGTGAATCGGACTCACCCGGGGACTATCGCTAATCGGGTAGATTATACCCGCATCCAGCCATTTAATGATTTCTTTCTTAACGACCTCCCGCATGTTAGGGTTGAGACGTCGCTGCATCTCGTGGGAAGGTCGAGCCTCCTCCTCCGTATATATACGGTGAGTGCAGTAGGAGGGGCTAATGCTAGATAAGTTTGGTAAAGACCATCCAATGGCTGCCTTGTGTTCTATGAGGACCTCAGTTAGTTTACACTCTTGCTCCCTGGAGAATTTTGAACTGATGATTACGGGGAGCGTTTCATTTGGCCCCAGAAAAACATATTTAAGTGTACTAGGCAGCACTTTCAGCTCGGGGGTGGATGGTGAAAGGTCTGGCATTTCTTGGGATGAGAGTGTCCTAGGTGGATCAGAAAATAGGTTAGGTGGAAGAAATTGGCCCTCAGAGTGGCCAAGAAGTGGGGCTTCTTGGATAGATGGATCCAAAAAGGAATAGCCCTAGTGAGAAGTATATGGGCTCACGGTCCCAGTGTGGAGTTGCAAATCCACCTGATTTGGTGGGAAAAAGGGGCAATCTGGTCTTCAAGAGTGTGGACCGACGGTGAGTAGCCCAGATATGACTCAGACCACGAGGTATGGGAAGCGGAGAAAACCTCGTCAGATGACTGGTCTGGAGAAGGTACGGGAAGAGGGAGGGATGGGGAACGTCACAATATGTGTTGGTCAGGAAATCATCAGTGTTTACAGGTAATCCGCAGCAGTCAGAATAAGTCTCAATTAGTCCGATACATGTGCTGATGGCCATGTCCTCATCAGACGTGTCATCCTCGATGCAATTGCAATCAAAGTTCTTGGCTACCTTGAAGATATTAAGCTTGAGCTTTTCAGATCCAACGGCAATCTCAATACAGCCCGACTCGCAGTCGATATGGGCGCGGGCTGTGGCCAAGAAAGGTCAACCAAGGATGATCGGACAATCAGAAAGTGAGCTAGGAACTTCCATATCTAAAATAAGAAAGTCAACAGGAAAATAGAGATTGTTGACCCTAACCACCATGTCTTCTACCACACCCTTTGGGATTTTGACAGAACGATCTACCAACTGCAATGTGACAAGGGTGGGTTTCAGATTTCCCAAGGAAAATTTTTCGAGCATGATGGTTGGTATAAGATTGATGGAAGATCCTAGATCAAGCAGGGCACGGTTAAAATTGCAGCCTTGGATGCTATAGGAAATAAGCGGTGTACCCGGATCTTTCTGCTTCAATGGTACATTTGGCAGTATAGCACAACTCACGTGAGGCAAGAGAACCACCGGATTCTTAGTTTTCTTTGACTGTTGCCTGGGTGTTGTGTAGTCTTTGAAAAATCGGGCGACAGTAGGTATGTGGTCGATAGCCTCGAGCAGGGGTACCTTGATTTCTACATCCCTGAACAAATTATGCATGTTATTAAAGGTCTGTGTATCTTTCTTTTTGCCTTTTGGCTCCCTCAGTAGAGCCTCAGGGAATGGGACTGATTCAAGCACCAATTTGGGTGTATCGTCCTCTCACGAATGCGGTGCGCATCTCGAATGAGAGGGCGATGAAGAAGACAGGCCAGGATCAAGTCGAGGTGGATCGACAGTCTACTTGCCACTCCTCGTAGTGATAACATTGGATGATGCGGGTCCAGTGGGATCATACGGTGGAGGGGGGTTCGCAATAGGGACATAAGAGTGCAGTGCTGCAATGGGATTAGCCTGAAATCCTGGTGGAATGCTCGGAGCCTACAGAATCTGATGAACCTGCCCCTGAGAAGGTCGTACTTGTGGTTGAGGACCACAGGGTACGAAATTTCTCGGGTTTGGAACAGGTTGGGTGGGAAGAGTACCCTGAGATCCAGTCGCAATGCGTAGTTGACTGATCTCAGCATTCTACTGCGCCAATTGGTGCTGAAGAGAGGTCGTGTTCTCTTCATGGTGCTTTGACATTTCCATCATCATTCGCATCAATTTATCAAGTGGACTTGATGCATGTTCTATTTGCAGTACGCAAGGGCCTGATGGCGGATTCGCCAAAGGGTTAGACTGGGCCCTTGGGATGACAAGTGCGGACGGTCGCATTGGTCCTCCCGCAGGGTTTTGGCACTGCGGGTTGTTGGACCATGTGAAGTTCGGATGATTTCGCTACCCTGGGTTATAAGTGGCAGAGAATAGGTGTTCCCCAAGGTGCAAGCGTCTTCTATGCCAGAAGACATGTCCGCATGTAAATATGCGTCCGAGCACACGGAGGCTTGGTCTTCCGTTTCAAAATACTGGCTCGCAGAAGCCTGATCCACATGACTTACGCTTTGCGTGACACTCGGTAAGGAAGGTCTTACAGGGTTTCTCGAGATAAGCCTGGTGTTGGAAGAATTGGAATTGTGACGAAGTGGTGAGGTGGTGGTGTTTGCCATAGAATGGGAGGGGTTGGTTAGATGCTCGTCCAGCTTCTTGTATATGACGAAGACTTCATCCAATTTCTGTGCGAGAAGGCTGAGATCAGTGGATGAATGGGAGGGTCCCATGTCAACTTCGTGGACATTTCAGGACAGGCTGGTACAATTAAAGGCGACAATGGAAGCATTGTTCATTGAGTTTTCACTCATATTTTCAAACAATTCGAATACTACATTCTTGTCTTTATTCATGAAATTCCCTCCGCAGGAAGAGTCTGCAATCTACTTTAAAGTCTCATTTAGCCCATAGTAGAAAATCTGGGCTATATGCCACTTAGGCAAACCATGGTGCAGACACTTCCTGAGGAGGTCATTATATCTCTCCCATGCCTCATGAAATTGTTCACCGTTTTCTTGCATAAAGGAGGTGATAGCACGGTGAAGCGCATTGGTTCACCCGATTGGGAAGAACTTTCTTGAGAAACACTATTTGCATCTCTTCCAAAGAGTGGATGGTTCTCCCAAGGGTGCGTAACCACTGCGACGCTTTATCCCGCGATGAAAACAGGAACATTTTCATGAGGACTATAAGTAACTCGATATTTCTTGGTTTAACACTTTCAGCTAATCGGGTTAGGTCTTCCAAGTGGAGAAAGGGATCTTCACTTGCAAGACCATGGAAGTGAAAATTTATCAGGCCAATTATGCTAGGTTTCAATTCAAAGTCATCCCCGCCCATGGGGACCCGAATTTGTCCTATGGTCTCTGTAGCAGCGGGATTCTGATAGGAGCTAGGAGACCTAGGCTCCTCCCTTTCGGGAGGGTTCTGCATTTCCTCCAATGTTTCCCGAATGGCTTCTATTTGTTCTTTATACATTTCCATTTGGGCTTGGAGGCGGGTTATGGGATCTAAGGTTCCACCACCTGGTGGGTTTTGAGGGCGGTTTCCTCCCTCGGGATTTGGGGGTGGGCATGCAGCCATGTTTATGGAGGAGGAGGATGATTCGGCTCCTTTTCTAAAATTATCAGGCAATTCAAACAGCTCAGGGTTTTGTGACCTCCTCCTAAACATGTACTACCACAGGAAGAATTGAGGGGATAAGAAGGGAAAAGAGATGAGAGAAATGATGCCGCAAAGGTACACTTGATGACAAATCCATACAATCAAATTCCTAACCTCTACAATGTGCCCTTGGACCTAAAGATCTAAGTTACCTACTATCACAAACTATGGAACCGAATGCTAGCACCACGGAACCACCGGGCCAGATTGAAAGGCCGTTTTCCCCAGTCTTAGACACCAGATAGCACGCGGGAACCCTCACCAGCACGTAGGCGCTGCACGCTAGTAGTTAGACCTCCAATCCTTAATAAGGGTCAAGTTGCTACCAATTTTAGTTAGAGGCTTAGGATCAAGTGCTTTTGGAATGTGAAGGGCGTTATTTACAGGTAATGCCCATGTGATTGATTTTTAAAGTGTATAAACCAAGCATGCAATGGGGAAATATCCCCGAATTGAAGTTTTAATTGGTGAATGATTTTTAGAATTCAGCCTTAAGTAGTATGGATTTTAGGATTTCTCTAAAATACCAATTCAACCAATCTCTGGGTTTTGAGAGAATACAAGTTTTTTTCAAAGCCCAACAAACCCTTCTTCAATGTCAGTTGGTTAATGCATGCTAAAATGCAATGGGCTTCCCTAAATGGAGATTTCTATGTGTGGATGCACGAATCAATTTTAGATTAGTGTGAAAGGGAGCCAAAACACTTCAATTCAAGTGCTCCCAATCACCAAAAATGATTTCCACACACAAGGCTCAACTAAAAGATAAAGAGAATCAAATTGTTGGGGTTGAAGTATTCAGGATCGAATCTTAGGCACGTGAAAGGTCGTGGTGGGGTTGGAATCAACTCAATTCCAAGTCTCCCCACCAAAAAGGTGATCCCGAATTTGCAGATAAATGAGGCAAAGAGGGGTGGCAATCAATCTTTTTATTTGCCTCAAAAAATACTTCACACGGTGAAAGATTCAAGAATCAAGATTCTTGGATCTTCGCTACACGAAGTTTTGCAAGAAATCATGGGGCGGTGGGAGTAAAGGCAAACATTCAAACAAGTGAATTTTAATCCACTTGCCCCAAGAAATCCCAAAAAGTTTTTCTAGTTTTTCTTTAGTTGTGTTTTTTTTTTATTAAGGTGACAAGCTAACCTAGGTTGCTAAGAAAGAGAGACCTACTTGTGCAGCAATGTGTGCGAAGCTCCAGTGCGGTGTCGACGTCTTCACGCTCTCGTTCTCGCCTTGGATCTGCCCACATTTTCGACTTCGTCTACCTACCTTCTCCTTGCAACAGGTTTACCTGCACAGCAAAAAACAAAAACACCCGTGAAGAGAGAAGAGAAAAATGAAAGGAATGGAATAAAAACTTACTTGAATACACACTTCGCCGGCAACGGCACCATGAAAGGATTATGGTGTAGACTTGGATAGGTGCGTTAATATGGTGATTTTATCGTTAAAATGAGTATAGTGGTTAAGCTAAATCGAGCCTAACCATCTCTTTACAATTTTTCTTTTTACCTAGCCTACTTGATTTTATCTAGTCACTTTTAGACCTAGGGTCAAACTCAGGGAAGTGGGGTCAGAAGTCAAGTTTCTATGCCTTTCCTACAATGAATATCCTCGGTTTGTTTATTATGTTTTTGGTGTTTTTCTATTTAGATTTTTTTTTCTGATAATTCTTGTCCTTGAGGCACACCCTCAAAATTAGGTTCTTGGCTTTGAGCCAAATTAGGGTTCCAAAACTAGTCTTGCTATTCGCAAGACTGAGCACTTACAAGTCAAGGATTATTTTTTCTCTTTTATATATTTTTTTTATCTTTTTAATTGTTGAAAAGAGAGATAGAAATAAGATAAATATAGTATATATATATATGTGTATATATTATATATGTATAAAGGGGTGGGGGTGGATGTAGAGATGGCGTGTACCACGGTGTCGAGTCAGTCGTCATCTCGGAAGACGCAACCAACAGGACGAAGTGCCGCATGTATGGTGGATTGGTGGAAGATGAGTGTGAACACGCTTTCTGTACGCGTGCATCAGGGAATATCAGCAACTGCTGCAGATATTCCCGCGATACCACGTATGGTAAGTGATATGAAAGTATATATGTATATATGTAAATATATATATCTATATGTATATATATATATATGGTTATAACTATATAGGTATATGTGTACTTATATATGTATATATGTATATATATACAGGTATGTAAATATTTGTATAGATAGATGTATGTATATATATATGTGAATATATATATATATGTATATATAGTTATATAGATATATATGTATATACGTATGTATATTTATATATATATATATATATATGTATAAGTATAAGTGTATATATGTATATATATAAATATATATATATAAATATATGTATCTGTACTTATACTTAGTTATATAGGTATATATATATATATATATATATTTATACGTATATAAGTATATGTATATATGTAAATATATATATGTGTATATATATATATATAAGCATATAGATGTATATATATATATATATATGTATATATGTATATTAATACTTAGTTATATAGGTACTACTATATGTATAGATATAAGTGTATATATATATCTGTACATAAGTATATATATATATATATAAATATATATATATGTATGTATATATATAAGTATATATTAATGTATAAGTGAGAGTGTGTGTGTGCAAGAGTGTGAGTGTGTGTGTGTATGTGTCAACAGAGAGAGTGAGAGAGTGCTGTGTGAGAGAGAGAGAGAGGGCTTCCTCTGGAGTGAAGGAGGCGTTTAAGTCGTCTGCATTAGCGGGGTCGACGTATGGTGGTTCACGTGCGCGTGTAGGCGCGTAGGCACCTGAAGAGGCGCACGTTGGGAGGGAGTGAGCGCGAGGGAGAGAACCGCAGCACACAGCGCTGCGCGAAGAGGCGAAGGGAGCGGGTGAAGGCAGGCGCTGGGAGTGGGTGAACACGCGGACGGGTGCGGGTGCTGGCGCAGGCGGGCGCAAGTAGATGTACGGGCGGGCGCTGGAGTGTACTCACGGAGGGATGCGGGCTCGGGCTAGCGGCTGTTGCGGTGCGTCGGGTGATCGGTTAAGTGAGAAACTTGCCAGTCACCGCACTGTAGCCACAGTGTTCCGCTGAAACGCGTGAACAGTGGCTACAGTGCCTGGGCGAGCCGTGCAACTGGGTGCGCCCGGTGCTATGAGTGGGGGAGGAGTGGACAGCTTGGTGCACGCGTAGAAGAGGCTGCACCGGCTAGTGGCTTGCGCGGAGAAGTGGGTGTACGCGAAGAAGCGGGAAGCGAGGGCAGCCTGCAGGCACGTGTGGTGACCTGCTAGCTTGCGCTGTTGCTTGTGTGCTGCTGCCGCTACGGAGCTTTGAGCTTCAAAGCTTGAAGCTCCTGTGGCAATGGCGGAAATGTTTCAAACGAAGAAATTAGGGAAGAGAACCACCACGCCCACCGGCTCTTTGATGAGCTGGGTGGTTGTGGACTCATGGTGGTGGTTGTGCACCACAATGAGGTACTCCTGCCTGCAGCGTGGCTCCTCAGAGGAGGAGTGGCTGCGTATGGAGGGAGAGCGGGAGGAGATGGCCTGGAGAAGGTGCTGTGTCTGTGTGGTGGACCAGGCTCCTCCTGCAAAGAAGAGAGTCGAGATCCTTTTATGGAGGAAGAAGGCATGCACAGCCATGCCCTGGCTGTGAATGCGGCTGTGCATGGCTTGGCAAGGCTTGGCAGGGCATGTGCCTGCAGGGCAAGCTTGCCTCAGGGCATGGCACGAAGTTGAAGAAGAGGCCATTCCTTGCAGCCACGGGAAGAATTTCAAAGTCAAATAAAATTAGAATAAAAAGATGGTGAATTTTGTAAAGCAGCACTTGAGGAAAAATGTACTTTCATGGCCATTTATTTCACTCTCCTCCCCTCTCAATTAAAAGCATGCATGTGTGTATTTTTACCATGCGACTATGTCTACCTAATACGCACTGGTAATGCTAGGAAATAGCATAAGATGGCACAATTGCAGGAGTATTTTTGCGGTGCAATCAGTGCTCATCAGGAAAAACCTCATTGATTGGTAGGGTAAGTCCAACGTGGTTAGGGTCCAGTATAGAGAGATGATCAGCCACAGCATTCTGGGCTCCGACCTTATCGCGGATTTCAATGTCAAATTCTTGGAGCAAAAGGATCCAATGAATCATTCTAGGCTTGGCATCCTTCTTGTGCGTGAGATGGCGAATGGTCGTGTGGTCAATGAATACAATAACATGTGTGCCCAGAAGGTAAGAGTGAAATTTCTCCTGCCCAAAGACGACTGCCAGTAGTTCTTCCTCAGTGGTTGTATATTTACGCTGGGACTCGTCCAACGTCTTACTGGCGTAGTACACCACGAAGGGGTGTCTATAGCTTCTTTGTCCTAGAATGGCTCCGACTGCAAGGTCGGAAGCGTCACACATGAGTTCAAAGTGGAGGGACCAATCAGGTGGCTGGAGAACAGGGGCCTTGGTGACAGCATCACGCAGCTGTGTGAATGCCCGTATGCAGTCGAGGCCCATATCAAAGGGTACGTCGGTCGATAGGAGATGAGTTAAAGGTGTAGAAATTTTGGTGAAGTCTTTGATGAATCTCCTATAGAAACCGACGTGTCCCAAGAAGGAGTGGATTTGTTTAATAGAGCCAGGCATAGGTAAATCAGCAATTACATCAAACTTAGCTCTGTCAACCTCAATACCCCTATCAGAGATAATATGCCCGAGAACAATTCCCTCATGTACCATAAAATGACTTTTTTCCCAGGAAAGCACGAGGTTCACATCAATACATCCCCTAAGGATATGGGTCTGGTTGGCAAGACAGTCATCAAAAGAGGGTCCAAAGATCGAAAAGTCATCCATAAAAACCTCGAGAAAGTCACCCACCATGTCATGGAATATTGCCAGCATACATCTCTTAAAAGTTGCTGGCGCATTACAAAGTCTGAATGGCATCCTTCTAAATGCAAAGGTGTCGAAGGGGCAGGTAAAGGTGATTTTCTCTCGATCCTGGGGGTCAATTGCCACCTGGTTATATCCAGAGAATCCATCCAGGAAACAAAAAAATTTATTTCCCACTAACCACTCCAGGATTTGGTCAATGAAAGGTAGTGGGAAGTGATCTTTTTTTGTTGCGACATTCAGTTTCCTATAATCTACAGACACTCTCCAAGATGTAGGAGTGCGTGTAGGGATGGATTTGCCCCTGTCATTGATACGGATGGTGAGTCCCCCCTTTTTGGGCACGATGTGAATCGGACTCACCCAGGGGCTATCGCTGATCGGGTAGATTGTACCCGCATCCAGCCACTTAATAATTTATTTTTTAATGACCTCCCGCATGTTAGGGTTGAGAGGTCGCTGCATCTCACGGGAAGGTCGAGCCTCCTCCTCCGTATATATACTGTGAGTGCAGTAGGAGGGGCTAATGCCAGTTAAGTCTGATAAGGACCATCCAATGGCTACCTTGTGTTCCATAAGGACCTATGTTAGTTTGCACTCTTGCTCCCTGGTCAATTTTGAACTAATGATTTCGGGGAGCATTTCATTTGGTCCCTAGAAAACATACTTAAGCGTATCAGGCAACTCTTTCAACTCGAGAATGGATGGTGAGAGATCTGGCATTTCTTGGGCAAGAGTGTCCCAAGCGGACCAGAAGAAAACAAGTTAGGAGGAAGAAGTTGGCCCTCAGTTTGGCCAAGAAGAGGGGCATCTTAGATAGATGGATCCAAAATGGGATAGCCCTAGTGAGCAGTATTTGGGCTCCAGGTCCCAGTGTGGAGTTGCAAATCGGTCTGATTTGGCGGGAAAGAAAGGGCAATCCTGTCTTCAAGAGTGTGGACGGGCTGTGAGTAGCCCGAAAATAACTCAAACCATGAGGTATGGGAAGTGGAGAAAACCTCGTTAGAAGTCTGCTTAGGAGAAGGTACGGGAAAAGGGACGGATGGGGGAACGCCACAATATGTGTCTGTCAGGCAATCGTTAGTGTTTAAAGGCAATCCACAGCAGTCAAAATAGGTCCCGATTAGTCCGATACATGCGCTGACGGCCATGTCCTCGTCAGACATGTCATCCTCAATGCAATCGCAATCAAAGTTCTTGGCTACCTTGAAGATGTTAAGCTTGAGCTTCTCAGATCCAACGGCAACCTCAATACACCCGACTTGTAGTCGATATTGACACGGGCTGTGGCCAAGAAAGGTCGACCAAGGATGATCGGACAATTAGAAAGTGAGCTAGGAACTTCCATATCCAAAACAAGAAAGTCAACAGGAAAACAGAGATTGTTGACCCTAACCACCACGTCTTCCACCACACCCTTTGGTATTTTGACAGAACGGCCTGCCAACTGTAACGTGATAGGGGTTGGTTTCAGATTTCCTATGGCAAATTTTTCGAGCATGATGGTTGGTATAAGATTGATGGAAGATCCTAGATCAAGTAGAGCACGGTTAAAATTGCAGCCTTGGATGCTACAAGAAATAAGTGGTGTTCCCAGATCTTTCTGCTTCGGTGGTAGATTTGACAGTATAGCACAACTCACATGAGGCAAGAGAACCACTAGATTCTTTGTTTTCTTTGACTGTCGCCTGGGTGTAGTGTAGTCTTTGAAAAATCGAGTGACAGTAGGTATGTGGTCGATAGCCTCTAACAGGGGTACCTTAATTTCAACATCCCTGAATAAATTACACAGCTTATCAAAGGCCTGCGTATCCTTTTTCTTTCCTTTTGGCTCCCTCAATAGAGCCTCAGGGAATGAGACCGATTCTGGCACTAGTTTGGGTGTGTCATCCTCTCGCGAATGCGGTGCACATCCCAAATTAGAGGGCGATGAAAAGGATGGGCCAGGATCAGGTCGAGGCGGATTGACAGTTTGCTTATCGCTCCTCATAGCAATTGCATTGCACGTTGCGGGTCCAGTGGGATCAAAAGGCGGAGGAGGGTTCACAATAGGGACATAAGGGTGAGGTGCTGCAGCAGGATTAGCCTGAAATCCCATTGGAATGCTCAGAGCCTACAGAATCTGATGAACCTACCGTTGAGAATGTCGTATCTATGGTTGAGGACCACGAGGTACGAAATTTCACCAGTTGGGAATAGGTTTGGTTGGAAGAGTGCCCTGAGAACGAGTTGCCATGAGTAGTTGACTGATCTCAGCATTCTGCTGCACCAATTGGTGCTGAAGAGAGGTCATGTTCTCTTCATGGCGCTTAGACATTTCCGTCATCATTTGCATCAGTTTATCAAGAGGACTCGATTCGTGTTCAGTTTACTGTAAGCAAGGACTCGATGGCGGATTCGCTACAGGATTAGACTGGGCCCTTGGGATGATGGGTGCGAACGGTCGCATTGGTCCACTGGTGGGGTTTTGGCACTGCGGGTTATTGGACCATGCGAATTTGGATGATTTAGCAACCCTAGGTTATAAGTAGTAGAGAATGGGCTGTTCCCCAAGGCGCAAGCGTCTTCTAAGCCAAAAGACGAGTCCGCATGTAAATATGCATTCGAGCACATGGAGGCTTGGTCCTCCGTGTCAAAATACTAGCTTGCAGAAGCCAGACCCACATGACTTACCGAATCACTCGGCGTGACACTCGGTAAGGAAGATCTCACGAGGTTTTTGGGGATAAGCCTTGCCGTTGGAAGGATTAGGATTGTGACGAAGTGGTGAGGAGGGGGTGTTTGCCATAGAACGGGCGGGATTGGCCAAAAGCTCGTCCAACTTCTTGTGCAAGACGGAGACTTCATCCAATTTTTGTGCGATAAGGTTAAGATCAGTGGATAAATGGGAGGATCCCGTGTCAACTTCGTGAACTTTACTGGGCAGGTTGGTACGATTAAAGGCGACAATGGAGGCATTGTTCATTGAGTTTTCGCTCATGTTTTCAAATAATTCAAATGCTCCGTTCTCATCTTTAATCATGAAATTCCCTTCGCAAGAAGCGTCTGCAATCTGCTTCAAAGTCTCATTTAGCCCATAGTAGATAATTTGGGCTATATGCCACTTAGGCAGACAGTGGTGCGGACACTTCCGGAGGAGGTCATTATACCTCTCCCAAGCCTAATAAAATTGTTCGCCATTTTGTTGCGTAAAGGAAGTTATAGCACGGCGAAGCCCATTGGTTCGCCTGATTGGGAAAAATTTCTTGAGAAATGTTGTTCACATCTCTTCCCAAGAATGGAAGGTTCTCCCAAGGGTGCGTAACCATTGTGACACTTTATCCCACAATGAAAGCGGGAACATTTTCTTGAGGACAATTGATAACCCGATGTTCTTGGTTTAACCGTTTCAGCCAATCGGGTTAGGTCTTCCAAATGGAGAAAAGGATCTTCACTTGCAAGACCATGGACGTGGAAGTTAATTAGGCCAATTATATTGGGTTTCAGTTCAAAATTGTCCCCACCCATAAGGACCCGAATTTGTCCAATGGTCTCTGTAGCAGCGGGATTTTGATAAAAGCTAAGAGACCTAGGCTCCTCCCGTTCTGGAGGGTTCTGCATTTCCTCAAAGGTTTCCCTAATGGCTTCAATCTGTTCATTATACATTTCCATTTGGGCTTTGAGGCGGGTTATGGGGTCCATGGCTCCACCACCTGGTGGGTTTTGAGGGCGGTTTCCTCCCTCGGGATTTGGGGGTGGGCTGCAGCCATGTTTGTGGAGGAGGAAGATGATTCGATTTCTATCCTTCTAAAATTATTAGACAATTCAAACAATTTAGGGTTTTGTGACTTCCTCCCAAACATGCACTATAGCAGGAAGAGTTGGGGAGATAAGAAGGGAAAAGGGGATGAGAGAAATGACATCGCAAAGGTACACTTGATGATAAATCAACGCAATCAAAGTCCTAACCTCTACAGTGTACCCTTAAACCTAAAGATCTAAGTTACTTACTATCACAACCTACGGAACCAAATGCGAGCACCGCAGAGCCACCAGGCCAGATTGAAAGGCCGTTTGCCCCAGTCTTAGACACCCGATAGCACGTGGGAACCCACATGAACTCGTAAGCGCTACACGCAGGTAGTTAGACCTCTAATCCTTAATAACGGTCAAGTTTCTACCAGTTTTAATTAGATGCTTAGGATCAAGTGCTTCAGGAATGTGATAGGCATTGTTTACAAGTAATGCCTAAGTGCGTTGATTTTAGAAAGTGTGTAAACCAAGCATGCAATGGGGAAATCTCCCCGAATTGAAGTTTTAGTTGGTGAATGGTTTTTAGAATTTCAGCCTTTAAGTAGTATGGATTTTAAGATTTTGCTGAGCTACCAATTCAACTAATCTCAGGGTTTTTGAGAGAATACAAGTTCTTCTATGCCCAACAAACCCTTCTTCAATATGAGTTGGTTAATGCATGCTAAAAATGCAATGGGCTTCCCAACATGGAAATTTCTATGTGTGGATACACGAGTCAATTTTAGTTTAGTGTGAAAAGGAGCCAAAGCACTTCAATTCAAGTGCTCCCAATCACCAAAATGATGTTCCACACACAAGGCTCAACCACAAGATAATGTAAAGAAAATCAAAATGTTGGGATTGAAGTATTCGGGATCAAATCTATGGCACATGAAAGGTCGTGGTGGGGTTGGAATCAACTCTATTCCAAGTCTCCCCACCAAAAATGTGATCCCGAATTGTGGATAAATGAGGCAAGGAGGGATGGTAATCAATCTTTTTAATCTTGCCTCGAAGAATACTTCACACGACGAAAGATTCAAGAATCAAGATTCTTGGATCTTCGTTATGCGAAGTTTGGCGGGAAATCCGAGGGCAGTGGGGGTGATAGCAGATAATCAAACAAGTGATTTTTAATCCACTTGCCCCAAGAAATCCCAAGAAGTGTTTTTAGGTTTTTTTTTATTTTTTTATTTATTTAGGTGACAAGTTAACCTAAGTTGCTAAGAGAGAGAGACCTACCTTTGCAGCAATGTGGGCGAAGCTCCAGTGCGGTGCTGGCAACTTCACGCTCTCGTTCCCACCTTGGATCTGCCCACGTCTCCGACTTCCTCTGCTTGCCTTCTCCTTGAAATTGGTTCTCCTGCACACCAGCAAACAAAAACACCCGTGAAGAGAAGGGTGTGAGAAGAGCAAATCAAAGGAATGGAGTAGAAACTTGCCTCAATGCGCACCTCCCTGGCAATGACGCCAGAAAAAGGTGTGTTAGAACTCGAATAGGTTGTGTTAATATGGTGAAATTATCATTGAAGAGCATATAGTGGTTAACCTAAATCGAGTCTAACCATATTTCACAAAATATTTGTTTTTACCTGGCCTACTTAATTTTATCTTGGTCACTTTTAGTCCCAGGGTTGATCTCAGGGAGGCAAGGATTAAAGGTGAAGAAGTTTCTACACCTTACCTAAAATGTATCTCTTCCGTGCATTTATTATGTTTTTGGTTTTTTTTTTCTATTTAAAATTTTTTTTGTTGATAATTTTGTCCTTGAGATACACCCTCAAAATCAGGTCCTTGGCTTCGAGCCAAATTGTTCTTGGCTTTAAGCCAACTTAGGGTTTCCAAAAGAACTGGCCCTATTATTTGCAAGACCGAGTACCTGCAAGACAAGAATTATCTTTTCCCTTTTACTCTTTTTCTTATCCTTTTAATAGCAAGAAACGAAAGAGAAATAAAAACAAGATAGGTTGCTTGTAGAGGAAAAAATATAGTCTATATATATATAGATATATATATTATATATATATATATAAGGGTGGGGGTGGAAGTGGAAATGGCATGTAGCACAGTGTCGAGTTGTTCCACATCTAGTAAGACGCAACCAACAAGACAAAGTGCTGCGTAGAGTGTAGGATGGATGTGTGGGAGTATGTGTGGAGGAGCTTGCTTTACACGGGTATCATGGAATATCAGCAACTGGTGCAGATATCCCCGCGATATAATGCGTGGTGGAGTGACTAGTGCATAGGGATACAGGTAGGTGATATGTATGTAAATATATATATATATGTGTATATATATATTGGTAGGGTTGTAACTATATAGGTGTATATGTAGTTATGTATATATATATATATATTTATAACTAGATATATATGTATATATAGTAATATATGTATGTGTATATGTGTATATATATATATATGTATTTATATCTATAGATGTGCATCTATATATGTATGTATATATGTATATACTTATAAATATATATATGTATATATAAATGTATGTATGTATATATACTTATATATAGTTGTATAGGTATTAATATGTATATATATATATGTATATATGTATAAGTATGTATAGGTGTGTACAAGTGAGTGTGTGTGTGCATGTCTGGTGTGTCACTGGCGGGTGGCTGTGAGAGGAAGCGGGTGAGTTAAGACGTCTGGTGGGTGCAGGCGTTGTCTGATCTCGCAAGGGCGCAGACGCGGGCACAAGCGTAGAGGGAACGTGTGCGTTGTTGTCACACGCAGGAGGGTGCGGGAGTGTCGGAGAGATCGCAACGTAGTGCACTACGCTGCGAGCGATAGTGGATGCAGGCACAGGAGTAGACGAGCGCGGGCATATGCGAACGCGGGCACAGACTGGTTGGAGGCGGTCACGAGGAGGAGAGAGAGCACGCGGTGGCCGGATAAGTGAGAAACAACCCGGTCACCGCACTATAGCTATAGTGTCATGTTGAGAGGCGTGAACAGTAGCTACAGTGCCGCACGAAGTGAGCAGCTTGTTGTGGTCGGTTCTACGTGCGAGAGCGCTCTGGAGGGCACCTGCCCGTGCGGAAAGAGCTTGCAGATGTCGCTTGTGTGCGCACGGTGGCCTACTTGGCTGCTGGAGGGTGCTGTGCTGCTACTGGAACTTTGGAGCTTGGAGCATCTAACAATGGCGATGGTGTTCAGCGGTGAAAACAGAGGGCGAAACAACCACGCCCACCTGCTCACGAAGGAGCTGAGCGGTGGTGGAACTCACAGTGGTGGTCGTGGTACCACTGTGAGCTTGCTCCTGCTCGTAGTGTGTCTCTTCAGTGCAAAGAGAGACTACGTATGGAGAGGGAGAGGGGAGGATGATGGCCTGGAGGAAGGGTGTCTACGGTGGTGTGTGTCCTAGGCTCCCTTACGCAAGAGAGAGGGCAAGGCTTTTTCAAGAAGCAGGAGCCTGCCACAGCCACGCTGCAGGTGTGCATGGCCAACCATGCTGCAGGGCAGAGGAATGGCATGAAGAAATTCAAGCCCCATGCCCTGAGCTGCATGAGGGAGATGATTTCAAAGTCAAAATAAAAAAAATGAGAATGGTGAATTTGCAATGCAACCCTTAATGAAGACGTTAATTACATGGCCAATTATTCGCATTATCCTCCCCTCTCAAATAAATGCATGCAAGTGTTTTTTTACAAATGCAACTATAGCTACCTAATATGCAATGGCAGTGCTAGGAAATAACACATGATGGCATATTTATTGGTGTATTTTTTCTATGTAATCATTGGCCGAAGGCCAAGAAAGACAAATTAATTCTCGATGCAAGTACTACTTTTAGGAAGACCTATATCTCTTCTACATCGATGCTGATCAATCATCCGACTACGTGTCCCGGAAGTGGACATTTAGGGCATCTTGTCCTTCTACCATGACCAGGCATGCGGTGGACACTTCTCTGGTCATAAAACCACAGCAAAAGCCCTCCAGTGCGGCTTCTATTGGCCCACGATTTTTAAAGATGCATACAATCACTATAATGCATGCACTCATTGCTAGACCTTAGGCAACATGATCCACCGTGATATGATACCCTTACAGCCGATTCTCGTATGCAAAATCTTCGATGTCTAGGGGATTGATTTTATGGTACCCTTACCTATTTCAAACGGCTTCAAGTACATTCTGCTCGCTGTTGACTACGTGTCTAAATGGATCGAAGCCATTTCGACCCGAACCAATGATCATAAGGTGGTTATCGAATTTATTCATCAGAACATCTTTTCTCGGTTCGAGATTCCATGTGCTATAATCTCTTATGGAGGGACCCATTTCACTAATGCTCACTTCAGATCATTTATGGTAAAATATGAGGTGTCACGCTGAATCTCTACTTATCACCCTTAGACCAACGATCTAGCTGAGCTATCAAATCGGGACATCAAGAAAATCCTCTAGGTCACGGTTCGACCTGATAGGAAAGATTGGTCATCTCGACTTTCGGAAGCTTTGTGGGCTTATAGGACCACCCGCAAAACCAAATTTGGTATGTCTCCCTTCAGATTGGTGTACGGGAAGGCATGTCACCTCCCAGTCGAATTGGAGCATAAAGCAATTGGGCAGTACAGAACTGTAATCTTGATCTTTCTAAGGTAGGAACCCATAGAAAGCTTCAAATGAGCGAGATTGATGAATTGTGCCACGACACGTATGAGAACTCGCGAATTTACAAAGAGTAGGTTAAAGCTTTTCACGACAAGCACATATCTAGAAAGATCTTTCTCTCTGGTCAAAAAGCCCTACTCTTTGATGCCAAGATCAAACTATTCCCTAGAAAACTCAGATCAAAATGGATTGGACCTTACCTCATCAGATGAATCTTTGGAAATGGAGCCATCAAAATCAGTCAACTCAGCCACGATTCAGAACCTTTTGTCTTGAACGGTCAGAGACTCAAACTGTTCATTGAACTTACCGATACAAACATGGCTGAGACATCTTTTACCCTCCATTCTCCCTGAGCTCATTGCGCCCGGCCGATGGCATTAAACTCAACGCTTAGCGGGAGGCAACCCGTCATTTTTGGAAAACCCAAAACCTTTTTTGACACATCCTTTGCTGAACTCATATTGCACTTTGTGGTTCATCCATTAAAATAGCCGACTCCTCCACTGGTAGCCGTACCCAAGCTTGAAATTGTCCGCAACAGTCATCCCGACCCATTCACCCACCCAACACCTATTATAATGAATGATCTAAGTAGAACTCGAACCCACCTAATTTACAATGTGGACATTGCCAATCAAAGGCATGGGGGGGCATTAAAGTGCAAAACACTGTGAAAATCATCTCACAACAAAGGGTTTCATCAAAAAAATCACATACCCAAAAATACAAAAAGAATAAAAAAAATTCTTGAAAAAGCATAAAAAATGAGAGGAGAGGAAATTTTGGTGGCATATCAAATTTTGAGGAGAAAAAGGGGAGGAGATAAAATTGTTAAAAGGAGAACAAGTTGAAAAGAAAAGAAAAAGAGGTAGTCATTAGTAAGAAATTAAGGAATTGACTTAGTTCTAGACCATAGCAAGAGAAAGAAAATGAAAGGCAAACAATGCTAATGAAATAAAGAAGAGATTAGTAGGAACGTTGATTTTAGGCCTTTTGGGCTATAATCATGGGCTTAAAAATTCAAGTACCTGCTTAGATCTGAATAGTCCTTAAGAGGTTGGGGAAAATGCGAAGCTTAAGTATTAGGTCTAAGGCTTAGGGAGTATTCAGCTTCGTTAACTGACCTCTGGTTTAAGGGACTCGGTAACGTAAGCACCCCAATCCACACATAGTCTAATTCAGTGCGCTTAAGTATCAAAATCACGCAAATGCGTTTAAATCATTTAGAAAAGTCACCTAGATTAGGAGCGGCTGATCAACACAAGTTGATTTAGAGGAGTTCCTGACGCAGAGAGGTGGGAAATTCCCCTCGAAGATGCACAATAACATATCACCACCTCAGTGCTTATCTCTTAGGATATCCACATATCCTACAGGGGGCATGTAAGCACACTGTGCTGGTTCAGATGCCATAGGCAGCACTATCCCAAAATGTCGATTGCCAGGGTCTGGATTTAACTACAGAATACCATGGGCAAGATTATCTCGAAATCTCAAAAGCCAGGGTTTTGGGGGTTGCCATGGCGGTGCTATCTCGAAGCATCGATTGCTAAGGACCCTTTGAGAATTGATGATGGGGACTAGGAATCCAATACTGACCGAGTTGTAAAGCTAATCTAAAGCTATAAATAAAAAGAAAAGAGAGAGAAAACACTCCAAAAATAAAGAAAAGTTCCCTTGTCTCTCTCTGACAGAAAAAACACACTGTAAACTAAACCGAGGCTAAAACATGTTACAAGCACAAGTGCTTTAACCTCAGAGTTCAACGAACCTTAGGATAGTTCCTATGGGCCTTAGAAACCTTCGCAATAGACTGAGGCTAGAGTTGGTCAGGTCCGGATCTTGGTTGATACTTGAGTACCTCTAGGCCTACTATCAGCATTCTAACCTAATCTACAAAAGGAAGCACACATCAAAGTTTTGAGCATCAAAATATTTCATGGTCTAGAATCAAAGTTAATACCTTGAAATTTTGCTAAGGGACTAGCAAAAGCTAGGCATGGGGGTACGATGGGAACACCATCATGAGCCCTAACTAGCTCATTTTGACCTAATGAAGGTAATAAATGCTACTACATAACCAATTGAAGGTCATAATTCATTGCATAACCATTCTGAGAGAAACATAAGAAACTGGGGTTAAAATTACAATTTTACCACCTTATCATGAATGCAGTACAACCACGGGTTTTCTCAAGGGCTGAATAAAGGTTAAATGGTCTTAATAAGATAACAAATGGGTTCGATTAAATAGAAAAGGGTTTGTGTGTGTTCTGAGAATTAAATGACTTTTGAAACCCTAAAAAGCAGACCTACTTAATTAACCAAGGTTCTAGTCAGGATAAAATTCACTTAAACCCTCTAAAATTATAGAAAAATATTCCATAAGGTTTAGTACCTTCAATTTGACCATCAGAACCCATCTTGACCTAAAATGGAGTCTCAAATAGATATTTGCCCTAATTTGGGTTTTTGCATAAATTACCTAAACAAATGTGGTCAAAACCAAATTTCAACTTCATCATTGGATTCCCTAGGTAAAAATTAGGCTTGTACCAAAAGTTGGACCCAAGATGAGTTTGCCTTGACCTAGTTCACAAAAAAGTCCTGTCTAATTACATTTCTTCCCCTAACTTTAAAAAACCCCTGCATTCAATCCCCTAGATTCTTCGTCATCTTCACAATTAGGTCCCTCTGCCAATATCACGGAAGAAACCTACTCCAGCGACCTTTGACAGGGAATTTCTCCTTGATTTCTTGGAGAATCTCTTCCAAAATTGGAAGGGAGATTCTCTGAGAAATTATCTCCAGTAAGAACCCATCTATGTGCTTTGATTCCCTCCTAATCTCTCATGCGAACACATGAGAGATTTAGGCATCTTAACAACTCCCAAGTCCGGCGACCTTCCAAACTTGGGAAGCTTGCTTCCCAAGCCCTAACTGCCCCTCAGAGCCTTATTTAAAGAAGCCCAGCTTCTCCCGAATCCTCCACGCTCGAATTTAGCAGTGAATCCTCTCAAATACCTCTCTCCCTCGCAGCCAAAGGCTCCTAGATGTCCAACAACCCCCTCTGCCCTTTCTCGTCATCCGACCGCAATATCTGCAGCGGATTCATCCTTCGTGCTCTCGTCCGCATCTCTGCATACCAGCAGACACCACTGCCTCCTTCATCCTTACCGTTCCCACCTGTCAGGAGCCTCCTTCATCTCCGGTGTCAGCCACACCAGACCCGATTCCCTCACTAACCCCCTTCGTCCATCAACTTCCTATATAAGTCCCCTATCCGTTCTACTTTCTTCTCTGCTCTTCACTTTCCAAAACCAACCACTAACGCATCTTCTCACCTCCATCTCCTCCATCTCCGGCCACCCCATCCAACGAGGCCATCCCACCTCCACAAGACACCAAAACCCTCGCCGACAAGCCCACGACCATCACCACACCTCATGAGCATTTCCCCTCTATTCACTCACCTCGCCACTCACTCACAAGTACCCTCGAACACACCCACTCACATGCACATAGTCTGACCTAGATACGCACTCATAGTCACTGTCATGCCATGCCACCACCCCCATCACATCTGCCGTGCTCCAGTGATGCTCCCTGACCTCTCTGAAGTGGCCTAGAGGCCATTCTATTGATTTCAGGTTCCAGACCTTATCTGCCATTGGCGAGCGAGCTCGAAGATTGCTTGAGGCTGCCCTAGGTCCTTGCTGTCGTAGGTTGAAGTCCCAAAATGTGTAGAAGTACCTCGCACATGGTCCTAGCTCTTCAACTGAAGTCACAAGCCTCAGTAGCTGCTGCGATTGTGAAGGACAGTCTCTGTTGTGAGCACGCGAAGAAGGGATGCACGGATAGTCCCAAATCGAGCAGTTCTGAAGCCGCGCACCTGCATAAATTGAAAAACTGCCCTCAGTGGTTCACCTCAAATAACATGGGGTGAGGTGCTTCTCACCTTCACTCGGCCTCGTCCACGACACCTCACCCACAAACCTGGCCTAACCCGACCTGACCTGCACTCCTCGCTCACCACCAAATGCCAATGAGCCTAGACTCGAGTATGTGCTAGGTTCGATTACCCAACCGACTATGGCTCTAGGAGAATGAGAGTGAAATAGAAAGAGAGAAAGAGAGAGGAGAGTTGCACGGGGGAAGGGGGATTTTTGCTCTGAGAAGATTGGCTCTGACACTTAGTTGGATTTAGAAGGCAAAGTAGGGCTGAAGGAAGTAGAGAAGAAGAAGAGAGTCACAGGGTTGAAGGTAGAAGGAAGACAAAGAAGAAGAAGAGGAGGTCAGAGTAGAAGCTGAAGAAGAAAAGGATCGTAGAGAAGAAGAAGAACAAGAAAGGAAGAGTTAGAGACGGAAAGAAGAAAGAAGACGAAGAGCTAAGGGCAGAAGAAGAAGAAGAGAGGAAGAGGACACAATAAAGATAGAGAAGCAGAGAAAAAGAAGAAGAAAAGAAGAAGAAGAAGCAGACAACTTTAAGTCATCTGATTTCCAAATCAGACGATAGAACTTAACTCTCATTTCATAACATTTACATTGAGTTCCTTGGTGATATTTTAGGAGTATTTGGTGATCTAAATCACCATTTGACTCTTATATTTTTGCACATTGGTACTGATATTATTGCAATCTCTTTTAATTTTGAATTGTGATCTTGATTTCTAAATCCCATATATAGCTCTCTATGTTCGATCTCGGAACTTATTCGAGTAAAAAATTTTATTTGTTTTGAATGCTATTTCAGCTATACTACAATGCGACACTTTTTAAACATCGATTTAGCGTGACATAAACAAGGCTTCAAAAATTTATGAAGCTTTTTGTCTCTCAAGATAGGGGGAGGTTTTAAAAATAACATAGCTATATTGCCTTTAGAAAAGGGGAGGTAATAACATAGCTATCGTGTTTTCATGAAAAGATGAAATTAGAAGTGCATGTTTTAAGGGGGAAATTAGGATAATTAAAAATTTGTGATACCTTTTGATAATGTAAAAAAGGGGGAGAATTTTATGTATTATTATTTATGATTTTGTCATCATCAAAAAGGAGGAGATTGTTAGTGCTAGAGTACTATGATTGTTTATTTTAATGATAACATAACACTTGTTATTTAACATTTACTTTTAAGTCCTAATTTTTAGGTCAAATTGCAAATGGAGACAAGTGTAGAGAGGGAGTTTGAGCTCTCATCCATGGCTGATTGGAGGAGCTTGACAGAGAAGAAGGAGCTTCGAGAGGGTCAAAAGCTTAAAGTCAAAAGAAACGGATATATGTCTTTCCTATCATGTACTTTGTATCTCTTTGTTATTTTCTCTCTTATTTCTTAGATTACTTGTTAAAGAGCCCAAAGTAACAATACAGTTGTCCTAGGTACACTTACGCAACCCTAGGATACTTAAGATTTCCATAGAGAACTTAGAAATCCAAGATAGGCATCAGACAACTTGATTAGACATCCAATTTGGAACTCAGACATCTGATCTTGACTTTTAAGACGTCTGACTGTTGACTCAGACGTTCAATAACTTAGGCTAAACTTAGTTGATTGTGTCTGTTGAAATCAGGCATCCAGACCTTAGTCCAGATGTCTTAGAAGACATCTGATGGTTGTGCCAGATGTTCAATTAGCGAAACGTTGGCCAACAAAGTAAACGCTAAGGAATATGACCTTTAGGCTTCTATCAGATGTCCGTAGAGGACACCAGATATCTGATATGTGACCGTTGAACCTCGATTGGGCTGAAGGCACTTGTCTTGATGATTATAGTCGTTTAGGCTCTTGGGAATCCATTCCTACACTTAATTAGGTTTCCAGACATCCTGACCTAGTACTAGACATCCTGTATGTCATCTGATGGTTTTACACTAGAACCCTGTTTAGGTCTGAACCAAGTCACGATGGAAACCTACCTGGAATTAGATGTCTGAGTTAGTTCCCAAACATCTTAAGAGTGACGTCCAAACGTCTGATGACCTTGTCAGAATCATTAATGATTCTGATTGCAGCTTGCCTTGCCTTGGGATGAACCCCAACGGCTACCTAAGGCTTCTAAGGCCTTCCAAAGCCTTCTTAGGCCACTTATGAATAGAGGAGTGGCCTTCCGTTCTTTCGAGACAGCAAGCAACACATTTCCACATCTATTTATGTCCAAAACACATTAGAAGAAGATCTCGCTCTTCTTTTTTTCATTCCACATCTTGATAGCTTTCTTCTCACAACACACCCACTCTCCTGCTGTCAATTTTGAGAGTGCCGTCATGCATTATGTGGTTTACACACCTGCATCGTCACGCCAGCGCACTTCCACCAAAGGGAAGATCACTTGGCTATAGTAGCTAGTTTCAATTGTTTACTTTGTGGCACTATAGGATTTTTGTAGTTTGCAATCTTTCATTGGGTGTTCACTTTGTGAATTCTCGTCCCCTTCAAGAGACTAAATACTTGTGAAGAGGAGGGGTTTGAGGCACACTACCCTCATTCAAAGTAGTGTTGCTGTATTGAGGTTCAGTCACCCTCATTTAAGTGACTGGGTTAGTGGATTTGATCGACCTGGTCGATTGAGAAATCCTTGGTCGAGAGGCTTAGGTGGTAGTTTCCACCCGGTTTGGGTTTCCACCTAAAAATTACTTATGCATATTATGTGATTGCTTTCTTTGTAAGATTGCCTATTTTGTTCTCGCATTTTATATTTCATCACGCAAATTTCACCTCCTCTTGTTGGGATTTACAATACATACTGTATAGTACTTATAATTTAATTTAATTATGTATTTACAGTAAATAATTAAGTTATTGAGTTAACTAAGTAAACTATTAACTTAGAATAAAATAAATTAATAATTTAATTTAATGTTGAAGCAAGTAATAATGTTATCGGTATACTGATATATTAAATATTTTGAATGTATTTATATTGTGTTTATAATGGATTATGGTACTTATAAATTATCTATGTATATAAGTATCTTTAACATGTACTTAAATGTAAATAAATTAAAATAATGCCTCTAAAATATATTGAAAATGTGTAGTAAATAATTGATTAAGTGAATTAGCTCTGTACAAAGTCAATTGTATGATTAATTACTTAATTTGTACTTTAATTGATAGATTAACAAAAAATTTATCACGTATAAACTATAAACTTTTGCTAATCTTTTTATATAATCAAATATCTTATTAATCGTACAATTAGGTAGCCCTATATAATGGCTTTTAAAAAAATAATTTACTTTAAAATCGGACTTAATTTGGGCCCTCAAATCAAGGGCCAAATTCTCAAATTTTGCATGCTGATCTACGCAGCAGGAAAGCCTGATGGGCCCTACAAATAGTGCCCCATCTATTTAACGTGAAATCGTCGACGTTTAGAAATACACATTATAGTATAGGACAAAAATTGCATGAAATACTTAAATTTGTAAAGCTCAAAATCAATTTGGAGTCTGAGATCATTCGCAAGGAGCAAATATAATAATTTCAATTCACTAATCACAATATCAAGAATAATATGCAATTGAACCAATGAAATGCTGAAAATAATATTTCAATAAGATCAGTGCAAAAAGATTTGGTTAAAATGGTGATTTAAATCACCAAACTAAGCCTTATGTTTAAGCTCACAAAGCAACTTAAATAAAACAACAATAACCACAATCAGTTATTTCAGAAATTAATATAAAGCCACAGCCTCAATTGCCTTAAGAACTCAGTAGAACCAACATAGTAGAGGCATAAGGCACAATAAATTAAGGCATAAGGGCCTCATACAAAGCCCTCAGAGGCTAACTGTAGAGAGTAGGAGGGCACAAATCTCGAGGAAGTAAAACCCTCCCCGTCCCTCCTTCAGATCAATCTCGATTTAGGTAATTGAACCCAAGCCCAGACCTGTGGGCGTGATCACGAGTGAGAGCACGTGAGCGAGCACATGTGAGCTTCAGTGCGTTTGGGCATGCGTAAGTAGGGACCTCACCTTTGTGCTTTCAGAGGAAATAAGCCCATGCACTTTTTCCTTTTATGTGCATTCATGGGTTGTTGCACTTCCTAGGTGGGGTTAAAGTCCCACCATCTTCCTTCATGCACCAGTAGCTGAGATGCTAGCAGAATTGGAGCAAAATTCCTCTGACGTCTCACTCGATTTCAACTACAAAAGAAATCTCGCACTGAAATCGGTTCGATCTGAGGTAGCATTAGGTCGAAGAGTGGCTGGAAGCGGCCAGACGTGGTTGGTGAAGACGAGGGCGGTGGTGGTTGACTGACGTACACCCGAAGCATGCAATATGGACTTTTGACCTCGTCAAGGATGCTTAGATGCTTCACTGTGAGGAGGCAAGTGTAATCATGGTGGTTTTAGGGTGTGGTGAGCTTGGTGGAGCTCTGTCGAAGTCGATGAAGGTATGTCGGAGTGCGTGTGTCCGACAGGGTGGAAGAGCAGCGAAAGGCCAAAATTTCTTTGGGGCTTTTGCTGAGTGGGTCTTGATGGATGTTGTGGAGGTGTTGTGGCTATGTTTACATGTGTGTGGTGCTGGCTGGAGCTCACTAAAGCTCTTGCTGGACGTGAGGAAGATGGAGTTGGTGTGGGCAGTGTAATTTGTGAACCTAGAGTCTAAGGGGTTGTAGAAGATCAAGAGGAAGCTAGGATGAGAAAGGGAGATTAGAGAGGGAGAAAGTGGACGGAGGCAACCGACTATGATGGGCCAACACTAGGAAAGGTGAAGACGACGGCGAGGGTGCGACACAACAGGAGAGGTTGGAAACGGTCAGTCTTTAGCTGGACACGGCTACGATGATGAGGTGAAGAAGATGAGTTGGTCAATTTGGCCATTGATCAGCTCGAAGAAATGGGTGGAAAGGCTCACTGGAGCTTAAAGAAACTTTGACCAGAGGAGAGATGATGTCATCATACACCCATGCCTAACTTTTGCTAGTCCCTTAGCAAAATCTTATGGAAAGAACTGAAGTTTTAGATCATGCATTGAAGTTTAGATTCCTGATTTCTTTTACTCTTTTAGAAATTAGGTCAGAATGCTAATAGTAGGCCTAAAGGTACTCAAGTATCAATCAAGATCCAAAGTCGACCAACTTCAGCCTGAGTTTGCCACGAACGTTTCCAAGGCCTGCAAAAACTTCCCAAACAAAGGGATAGAAGTATATTTTTCATTTGGAGAGCTTTCTCTCTCTTTTCCTTTTAGATTTCCCTAGATCCATCCTCAAATTGGCCCTAAACATAGTCTGTATCGGATTCCTTGTCGCCACCATCAATCCTTAAAGAGTTCCTAGCTTTCGATGCCTTAAGATAAGACTACCCATGGAAACCCTAGAAACCTAGCTTTCAACACTTCGAGATAGTGCCACCCATGGTGTTCTATAGCTAAATTCCCACTCTGGCAGTCGACATTTCAGGATAATCCCACCCATGGCACCTAAACCAGTACAAGGTGCTTAGAAGCCCCTGGTAGGATATTTTGATATCCTAGGAGATAAGCACTGAGAAGACGATATGTTATTACGCATCTTCGAGGGGTATTTCCCACCAGTTTGTGTTGAGAACTCGTCCAATCAACTTGTGTTGTCAAGCTGCTCTTAAGGTTGATCTTTGAGGTGGCTTTTTAGAAAAGAACATTTTTGGCTTGATATTTTCTTTATTAAGCTTACTAAACCATACTAAGTGTGTGATTTTGGGTGCTTTGGTTACCAAGTCCAGCAAACCAAAGGGTTGGCAATGAGCCCAAATAATCCCTAAGCCTTAAACCTAATACATCAGTTTCGCACTTTCCTCAACCTCTTGGGGGCTAATCAGGATCTTAATAGATACCTGAATATTTAAGCCCTAAAATAAGCCCAAGAGGCCTAAGATCAACACTCATACTAATCTCTATCTCTTTGTCTTTAGGACTTAATTTTTTTTTTCTTTTGATTAGGTCTAAAACTTAAGAAGATTCCATAATCAAGTGCTAATGACTATCAATTTCGCTTACCTTTTGCTCCTCTTTGACATTTGAATTTTCTCCTCTTTTTCTCCACAAAAGATATTTTCAATTTAGTTCACAAAATTCCACCCCTTTCTCCAATTCTTTTCTTATTTGTTATCAATTTTTTTTAATATATATATTTTTGTCAGATCCACTCAGAGAATTCAATTTCCATATTCTCCACTTTAACACCCCCTTGCCTAAGTTTTGCAATGCCCTCATTGTAAACCAGGAGGGTACCAAATCAGTTTGGTTCAAGGTTTAGAAGAAGATCAAAGGGTGGGTGAATGGGTTGGGTTGACTATTATGGATGATTTCAAGCTTTGATACAAGTACCAAAGGTGGTGTCGGCTATTCTAATGGTAAACTCAACAAACCAGTAAAAGTGTACCTCAAAAGATGATCAAAAGGGTCTCGATTTTTCTTTTTTTATTGGAAAGATGGGTTGCCTTCTGTTAAGCGTTAAATTCAATGCCTTCAGTCGAGCAGTAGGTGGTCAAGGAGAAGGGGAGATCAAATCAAATGAGTATTGTAGAACAAACACCTTGATCAAAAGGCTGGTTGGTCCAACAAGGTGCTTGTTTAGTTCGACAGGCTGATGATGCAGCTCAAACCCAACCAGTCTGGTGGGTTGATGGATGTGAATCAATAGATGTGGTGCCACAGGTGTCAGATTGGACCTATTTTCACACCGTTAGGCTGCTATTGTCGATCCAAATCCATCCGTACAATTGGATTTGTCATCTGAGGTGCAGATTAACATTGTCTTAGCCCTTGATCTTTAGGGTTCCTCGATCTCTATTTGGTGCCACGGATGTTCGATTAGAGCAATCTTGGAGTCGTTGAACTCCAATCATTGCCCTGATCAGATCCATATGGTTGGATCTTTGATTCAAGGCCCTGATAAAAAGTTGCCCTGTCTCTGACCATGAAAAGGGGACAATTACTATAGAATTTATGCAAACTTGATCTAAATGCATGATTATGCATGTTATGCACTATTTACAATATATGATGCTAATGTGACACTAAGAACATGCATTAATAGACATTTTAGGTTAATCAGATGTATGCACATCACACCCCCATGCCTATCTTTTGCTAGTCCCTAGAAAAAACTACATGCTATTTATAAAAGAATTAGGTTGGATTACTTGGGAATAAGTTATTTTCAACATTTAGAAATTTTTTTTACTCAGGATCTGAACTTTCAAAGACACAACAGTGCCTGGGTATCTGCCAAAATGCAAACTACCTCAAGCCCTTGCCTTTTTCAAAAAAATTTTCTTTTTCACTTTCTCTTCTCTTCTAAATTTTTTGGATTTTTCATTTTAGGGTTAAGGAGTGTCTTTCTACGGCCACTAAACCCACCCAAGATTTGATGAGAATCCTAAGTTTTAAATATCTTATTATGAATGAGATAGACTCGTTAATCGACAATTGGAACAGACTTCGGGTTTCTATGCCTCTAGGTAACCTTAAAAAGAGGGTTCTGCCTAAAGGTGTATCTTTACGATTGGTAGCTTTCTCCCTACTTTTATTTTTATGGGGTCAATACAAGGGTGAGTCCAATGTATATCTCCCCAGCTTATTCTACTTCTCCACTTCATCCTAAGTGTTTTAGGAATTTTTAGTGCATTTCTTGAGCTAGGTTCTGGACAACGGGTCGATGGGCTATTACCACCAACAACTTTCCAGCCATACTTGTGCGACGAAGTGTGGCTTATTTCTTTTGTTTCTTTTTCTTTCTTTTTTTTTCCTTTTTCTTTTTCTTTTTGACTTTCTTTTTATTCTTTTTAAGTAGGTGGCTTCCCTGGTCTAAGATTTACCTAAAGGCAGTATGAAAAGATTGGTCCAGTGACTGGACTCTGAACAACATACCTATGGGCTGTTACCCTTGATAACATGCCAGCCATATTACCCTAGAAGGTTCATTAGCTACCCAATTTCCATTAAAACTGCCGAACAATGAGTCAGTGACAACATAGTGTGTAGATGCTTAGACTTAGAGTTCCCTCAAATCAGAGGGCGGGTTGATAAGTTGTGTATTTATCACCCAAACTTATTTAATCAAATCAAAATAGAATTTAGTATGGTGAGGACTCGAAAAACAAATCCACATTTTAGTGGATACTCGGCCTGATTAAGCCCAAATACCTGAATGGTCTTAGTGTTCATATCCTATTGTAATATTTCCTAAGATTGAAAAGTCCTAATGTCCAAGTATTCCTTCCTAATTCAATTTTTTTTTGTATATATAAATAAAAGAAAATAAAACGAATCTACGGAGCTGATGAAATAATTCAGAGATGAATATCCACCCCCCATTCCTATCTAATGCATTGTCCTCATTGTATTAAAAATACATAAAACAGAGTGGAATAGAGTAAAAAGCAGCAAAATTGCTTGAATGACGGGTCTGCTCTGAGATAAACAAAAACTGTATACGTGCTGAATTTAGTGCCTTTAGCTAGGCACATTATACAAAGAAGAGAGGTAAAGAATTCAAAGTGCAGGCCAGAATCAGAATAAAAGGATTCACTTTAGGACCTGTCGGTAGATGTCCATAGATGTGTACCAGATTATGGTGCAGACCCATACCCCAAGATAGAAAATTTCTAAGGTTCTGGATAAAAGTTACCTAGATCCTAAAATCAGTGTGTAAGTGGGGTCGGGCCTGTGATTTATGAGGATGCAACCCAAGACCAAAAAGTCGGGTTATAGGGAATTCGATATCAAAAGGATAATCAATGAATGTGTGCTTGGGTTGGACATCCTCAGAACAAATGCCGTAAGGGTTCTGGATTGAAGATTTCATATTAATTGGAACCCTTAGATGCGATCTTCTACTTCCTCCAAAGTTTGCTTCCCAAATCAGAATTTCCCAACTTCTATTCTCCTCATTCAGAATGTCAAATTCTGGGACATCCTGCATATTAATCACCCCATCTGAAATTTCCAAATCTAAAAGTTGTGGCTGAATCAGAATTGACTTGGGTCTAATTATCTTAAAAGCAGAATCGTCAGTAAGCTCAATGGGGTATAACTGACAATCGTGGCATTGGATTGAATCCTACAAAAAATGCAATTCTGAATTCATCATGTGAGCCCCAATATGATCAGTTTTCTCAATTATTAGGCCATCAAATGATCTATCAGATTCTATAAGCCTAACTGTCTCACAGAAATTGTGTCCTGTAAACTCACGTGAAATTTCGCAAATTGAATCTTCACCCTTACAATAAAAGAAATCTAAATCCGTATTAATGTACATCTCAAAATCATCCATCACTTTCTGATCCATGGATACATACATTTCCTCATACCCAAACTCAGGGATTTCAGGTGAAGAAATCAGATCATCCTTAATTAGTTGCTCTAGATCAATCTGGTCAGCCTCATAACATGTGTCCCCCCAACAGGTGCCTGAGCGGGTTCTAACATTGGCTCTCCTAAAAGGGGTTCATCTTGGGAATCATCCCAAGATTGAACTATAGCAACCACAAATCTCATTCATGGCTTCAATAACTTCCCAAGTAAAAACTCACGTGGGTTCTTATCCTTAACATCCTAGAGCCAATCCAACAAATACTTGTTCAGATCATCAGTCATTTCAATCAGGGGCTCCAATTCTTCAGTGCAAGGTATGGGCTGAACTTCTAAAGATTGTATAGTATTCCTCAAGTTAGCCAAAACCTTATCTTGAACCTGGTTAACCTAAACCAAATTACTTGGTTCAGGGGTGAGCGAGTTTGGGATCAGTACAGAGGAGTTAACGAATTGAGATTCATGATACTCTTCCTGATAATAGGTCATTTCAGATTGTTCAAAAGGTGGTGATGACCTAAAGGTAGTGTATTCAGGAAATGGGTAAGGATCAGCGTATCCTTCTTGATTATAGATCGTATTAGGTTGTCCATGAAAGGGTGGTGATCTATAATCGATGTGGCTCTGAGAAGGATAGAAATCACAAACATAGTGTTCAGGGTTAGACCCTAAACACGGAGGTCCGAAACTGTATCCCCAATCCGAGTTATCCTGACTAACCGATGGTTGATTACAGTACGAGTCAGAATAATCGTCATGTTGAGGATAACTCATAATAGGAGGGAAAGAGTGGGAATGCGTATAAAATGTGGAAGGATTCATGGTAGACGGGAGGAAGAAAGGTGCCCTGCAATACAAACAGTCAAACCTATCCTTAAGCGGGCTAGCCTAAAGACCTACAGACTCCCAGAACCCATCTTGAGATAAAGAAATGATTTGTTCAACTTCTATCTGTTCAATCCAACCTGTTAGAGGGAAGGACTAGGGAGAAGGTTCTTCCTTCGGCTTGCACCTACGGTTCCTAGTGTAACGCCCAGCCACGAACGTTTGATTCTGCTCCATTAGCTAGACATCAGATTGAATAGTAGAAACAGACTAATAAAAAATAATCTCATTCTGGGCTCCGAAGAGCGAGTCGAATCCATAAGGCCAACGTCTACCCTATTTTATTTAGGGCTAGGTTTGAATGTGCTTTGTAATGTGATGGGCCCTTTATTTGGGTTGTGCCCTTAATGACTGATTGATGTGTGTGTGCATGCACAACCAGTAGTTTTCAAGCAAGATTATTTTTGATGCGGTGAATTTTAGGGTTCAAATCTTGCTTAGTAGCTTTTAGGATTCAACTTTAGGTATTTTCAAACAAGTTTTGTTGGCACACCATGTTTTGAAAGTGGAGGTGAAGATGCTTTCCTTGGAAGGTTAAAGAATGTGGAGTACCTAGTAAATCCCTAAGAGTTGAACCTATGTGGCAGCTACTTGATGAGTTGATTTTAATTCAAGTGGTGTAGCCCAATCAACTCAAACAATTGTCTTGTTACAACACTTAATTAGGCACACAAGTGATTACCTAATCTGATTTCTACTCGATTATGTGCTTGGATGTGTGTACCGAATCCAAAGATCGGTTTAGCAGTTGAGTTTGAGAAATAGATGAGGTTGTGTACCTCGGTGAGATTTTTTTAATTTTTCTTTTTAAATGTGGAGGTTGAGGTGGGTGCAGGTGTCAAACAAACAAACAAAACTAACCTTAGAGTTTATAAGAACACCAAGGTTGATTTATGTTTGTGCTATTACATGGTGGAATGAAAACTAATGGGTGGGAGGTGGGGGGAAAACTTACAGAACCTTCAACAGCACTTTGCTCCAATCTACCGCTTTTGCTCGTCCCAAAAGAGTACTTGCAATCATAATAAGAAAGGAGAAAAGTGAGGTAAACAATTTATAAGTTGGAAAATGCGAAAAAAAACAAAGGGTGTCGCTTTCCCGACAATGGCACCAAAATGTTGACCGTCGAAGGACAACACTATTGGAGTTGGTTTTGAAAACCTCTCATTATAGTTCATATAGCGAAGAACTCGAGTTCAACAAATAAAATTTATACCAGAAAAGAAATCCTAGGTCGAACTCAAGGAGGATACGTCGATTAGAATTCGCAATTATATATATATTTTTTGTGTTTTTGTTTAAAGAGCGGAATAATCACAATGAAATGAAATAAATATCATTAAAGAGAGAGAGAGAGAGAAAATATTCACTTGATGTTGCAAAATGTTTGTACAACTAAGAAAGTAAGAAAAGATTACACTAGAAAGCAAGAAATTATTACACTAGAAAGTAGGAAAATTCTACTCTAGAAAGCAGGAAAAAGGAATGGGAGAGAGAAGTTATCCTCCTCAATGATCGCTTGGTGGATGAGTCGAACTAGACAACGCTTGGAAGACAAGGAGCAGAGTGGGAAGAAGGAGGTTGAAGCAAGGGGAATGGGAATGAGGCAGCACGTCGTCGTCGTCGCAGGATCTGCTTCTGGAATGGGCAAAAATTTGATTTTAGCCCTTGAGGAGCATCCCAAATGTGGGACAAGCTTCTCTTGAGCTTTGAAGAGGGAGAGAAGACAAGGAAGGGATGAGTAATTCGTATGGTGGGGGTCTTCTTTTATAGTTGCAAGGAGTGGGGGCATTTTGGACATTATAATTTGGAAAACATTAATTCAAGACCTTTAGTGACGGATAAATCCATCACTAAAGGCCCAAATGTGGTCATCGTGCTCGCCGCTCCCGCACCCCCTTACCTCAACGTCCCTCAACGCATGCGCACGTCTGCACGCTTACAGCCATCTGATTAAAAGATCGGATGGCTTTAATCACCTATGCCTGTGTCGCGCAGCCGTGTACGATCACACGTAGGAGTCGTACATTTGATCGCGCATAGGCACTATTGCTCAATCTTTGCTGCTAAATCTGCATCGTGTGGCTCTAATCGCGCGCCCGCTCTTCTTCCCTACCTAAAGTGCTTACTCATGTTCGGGCGTTATCAGTCGTCCAATCAAGAGATCGGATGGTTTAAACCACCCTCACCCGTGTCGCACGTTTGCGTGAGATCACGCATAAGCGCCGTGAGTCTGATCGCGCGTAGGTGCTATCGCTCGCTCAGCGTCGTCTGATCTTCATCGCGCGACCCCACTCGCTCACCTACTCCATGCCTACTCTTCAATTTGAGGCACAACGTGGCTCGAACGCACGCCCTTCACTCGTGAAGGGGCGTTCGACCGCTAAGCTACACGTGGCTTTGCCTTGCTCGGTGATTTTCTGCGTGTGGGTCTAGAACCGTTGGATGGGCATCCAACGGTGGAGAATCGCCGATCGGAGGAAGAAGAAAGGCAGAGGCGGGTCCTTGGGGCTGGTTGGGCGGCTGAGATGGCACCACATGGCGCCATCTTGGCCGTCCAACTTCTGAGTATTGTAGACGGTGCCATGGGTGTCGGATTGGACTGATTTTTACGCCGTTAGGCTGCGATCATCGATCCAAATCCATCATTGTGGTTGGATTTGTCATCTAAGGTGCAGATTAACACCATCTTTGCCATTGATCTTTAAGATTCCTTGGTCTTTATCTGGTGCTATGGATGTCTGATTAGGGCATCTTGGAGTCGTTGATCAAATCCGTATGGTTGGATCTTCGATCCGAGGCTCTAATAAAAAGTTGCCCTGTCCTTGACCATAAAATGGAGACAGTGTTATAACCCTGGCATCAAACATCGTTTAAGACATCTGGGAGTTGGTGTAGATGTCTGGTCAGATGTCTGGAAGCCTTCCTAGACGTCTGGAATTTAATTTTTTCGGCGTACGGGTTCGCGTCTGCACGCATGCGCGCACAGACTGAACCGTTGCCCTCCTCTTTCCTTCCTCCCTGCATGTGCAGACACCTTTTTTCTCTCTCTCTCCCCACGGCAACCTTCAAATACCGCCTCTCCTCTCTCTCACCCTCACTCCACTGCCCTCTTCTTCTTCTTCTTCTTCCTGTCAGTGAGAGAGTGACCGGGCGAGGGCAATAGCAGCTGCTACTATGAGTGCATGGGGAGGAGGGGCTGCTGCGAGAGGGAGAGAGCCAGATTACGAGGGTGCGAGCTCGCCGGAGCAGCTAGGGCCGGCCGACGAGTGCGCAACGGAAGCGTGGTGTTGGGAAGGAGCTGCTGCAACTCAGGCAGCAGGCGAGCGTGGCGCGGCATGGCCGTGCACTGCAGGCGGAGGGTGAGGAGGTCTTGATTCTGGGAAAATTTTCCAGAATCAGATGTCTGGACGTACGTCCAGACGACGCAGGGACATCTGGAGGAAGGTCCAGATGTCTGAAAGGTATGATATTTTTCCATCGTTCCTATTTTCTCATGTACGGCCATGCAGCCGTTCCGCCAAGTTCTGCCTCATTTCGTGTTGAGGATGATTGCATGTGCGTGCAGGTCTCGTTCGAGAAGGTGCAAGGGCACGCCCTCCCACACAGATCAGACGTCTGGGCACAGCACCAGACGACGGAGAGGGTCTCCAGACGTCCGGAGTAACAGTCGGACATCTGGAAACTAAGTCCAGTTGGTTTAGCGGGATTCTGGACATCTGAAGGATATTGTAGGATCAAGGTATGACCTGAGCCATCATTAAAGACGTCTGGAAGATGTTCCAGACGTCTGAGTTTTGGCAGACTTGTCGTTTTTGACCCATTAAGGGTCCGTTCGAAGTCCGTTTTCCGCATTTCGAGTTTCGTTCTTCTCAGATTTAGTCCCTCTACCTATTTACAATATTTGTATCCTGTTCTGTGTAGCTCCTTGTAATTGATCCTTGTGTTAGGACCCCATTTCGTTGTGGCTTTAGGGGTTGCGGAGGCATGCAGGCTTACCGATCATGCCCCCAGTACTCCCGATTTTGCAGGTAGAGTGGCCCCTTTAATTATTTATCAAAAATTATGCACTTGTGAAATAATTAATAGATTCGAGGGTATTGCATGAATCCTAGGACTGAAAAACTAGATTGAATGATAGATCCTAGGGTATTGCATGAATCCTAGGACTGAAAAACTTGATTGAATGATAGGTCCTAGGATATGGCATGAATCCTAGGACTGGAAAACTAGATTGAATATATATTGCAGTCTTAGAAAAATAGAAAGGAAAATGATAGCTGCCTGTAATTGGTTAACAGTTGCCTGTTTATGAATGGATAATTACTATTGAGAACATGGGCTATATGAATATAAAGCTGAAATGATGAAACCTAAATTGGCTGAGTTAAAGAAAAAAATGAGCATGAACCCTACGGGGAATTAGGAGTAGAGTTCCTGAGAAGTGAATGGAATAGAATTGGGGAAGTGAGCTGGCCCTTGAGTACGGAGTACCAAGGAGAGCGACTGTCCCCCGGTTTAGTGTAGAGCAGAGCTAGCCACCCTAGGGACCCTGGGGTTAGGTCTGGCCACTTTGTACCAACTTTTGGCCCTTGTGTACACAATACCAAGGAGAGCTACTAGTGTAGCGAGAGCACTAGCTACCCTATGGGCCCCAGGGTTCTGCTAGCCCTCCTACACCGACTTACTAGGCCCACTAGGCAAACCAAGGTAGTCAGGCGAGGGTGCGTGGACTGTGGAGGGGCAAGACCCCTGTTTGGTTACTGTGGAGGGGCTGGACCCCTGTTATTGAGAGGGCTCTGCCCTATACTGGTTCCATGCTGTGCTTTGGGGTGTACCCGTTAATGGAAACAACTAACCGCGTGCCAGTGCGGGGTAGCTACCCGTGCGTTTATCGCATGTGCCGTAGTCACTGTTACGTCTGTCAGTGACCTTGGGGTGGTTGACTGAGGGTAGGACCACCACGGGGGACTCTCCCAGCCAGGAGAGCACCACGTGTTACTTCTACTTTTCGGAAAGACTGCAATGAAGATCGTTCCCACGAGGAACATTCGAGATCAAGAGAAAGATCTGACGAATAACTCAATAACGAGTAAATGGAAAATAAAGAAAGAGATTAAAAATATAACAGCTACTGTCCACCTTAATGTTTTCCTAGCTTTTGGTTGCCACTCTACTCAACGTTTCGCTGACGTGTCACCTTTGTCGCTTTTTCAGGACCAAGTGTTGAGCAGCCAGAGCCGGCGGCTGCAGAGGGTGCTGGTCTTAGTAGAGACCAGTAGTTTTTACTTGTGTAGTACCCACTGTACCTTTCCTTCTATTATAGTGAGTAGTTTCTATTACCACTGTACTCTTTTTCTGTAAGCATCATGTTTATGTACCTGTTTATTTCTTTACTGTTGTGGTGGTGTATATTGTAGTAGTTCTTTTCTTTACTGCTGTATTTTGTTACTGCTAGTTATATATATGGTGAATGTTGGTTATTTTACTGCTCTTTTGGTTACTTTTTCGTTGGACGACTGGGTCTTGGGATCAGCCGAGTCAGTCCGATTTTCGTGTCTCGTAGGGATTCGGGAATCGGGTCGTAACAAACAGTTACTATTCAATTTTTACAAACTTGATCTAAATGCATGATTATGCATGTTATGCACTATTTACAAGGTATGATGCTAATGTGACACTAAGAACATGCATTAATAGATATTTTAGGTTAATCAGATGTACGAACATCACACCCCCATGCCTATCTTTTACTAGTCCCTAGCAAAAGCTACATGCTATTTATAAAAGAATTAAGTTGGATTACTTGGGCATAAGTTATTTTCAACATTAAGAAAATTTTTTTACTCAGGATCCGAACTTTCAAAGACACAACAGCATTCGGGTATCTTCCAAAATGCAAACCACCTCAAGCTATCTCCTTATTCAAAGAAACTTTTCTTTTTCTCTTTTTCTTCTTTTCTAGTTTTTTGGATCTTTTAGTTTAGGGTTAATGAGTAGCTTTCTACGGCCACTCAACCCACCCAAGATTTGATGAGAATCCTAAGTTCTAAGCATCTTATTGTGAATGTGATATACTCATTAATCGAAAATTAGAACGGACTTCGGGTTTCTACGCCTCTAGGTGACCTTAAAAAGGGAGCTCTGCCTAAAGGTATATCTTAATGACCGGTAGCTTTCTCCCTACTTTTAGTTTTATGGGGTCAACACAAGGGTGAGTCCAGTGTATATATCCCCAGCTTATTCTACTTCTCCGCTTCTTCCTAAGTGTTGTGGGAATTTTTAGTGCATTTCTTGAGCTTGGTTCTAGACAACTGGTCGATGAGCTGTTACCGCTGACAACTTGTCAGCCATACTCGTGTGACGAAGATTAGCTTATTTCTTTTGTTTCTTTTTCTTTTTTTTTTTGCTTTTTCTTTTTCTTTTTCTTTTCTTTTTGACTTTCTTTTTTTCTTTTCAAGTAGCTGGCTTCCCTGGTCTAAGATTTTCATAAAGGCAGTAAGAAAAGAATGGTCCAGTAACTGGGCTCTAGACAACCTACCTATAGGCTGTTACCCACGATAACTTGCTAGTCATATTACCCTAGAAGGTTCATTAGCTACCAAATTTCCATTAAAACCATTGAATAACGAGTCAGCGACAAGATAGTGTGTAGATGCTTAGACGTAGAGTTCCCTCAAATCAGAGGGCAGGTTGATAAGTCGTGTACTTATTACCTAAACTTATTTAATCAAATTAAAATAGAATTTAGTATGGCGAGGACTCAAAAAACAAATCCACATTTTAGTGGATACCCGGGCTGATTAAGCCCAAAGACCTGAAGGGTCATATTATTCAGATCCAATTGTAATATTTCTTAAGATTGAAAAGTCCTAATGTCCAAGTATTCCTTTCTAATTCAATTTTTATATATATAAATAAAAGAAAATAAAACCAATCTACGGAGTTGATGAAATAATTCAGAGATGAATATCCACCCCCACATGCCTGTCTAATGCAATGTCCTCATTATATTAAAAAGACATAAAACAGAGTGGAATAAAGTAGAAAGCACCTGAATTGCTTGAATGATGGGTCCACTTAGAGATAAACAAAAACTATATACGTGCTGAATTTAGTGCCTTCAACTAGGCACACTATACAAAGAAGAGAAGGGGGTAGAGTCCACATCAGTTTTGGTAGGCCAGCGACGGAGAAGATGAAACCTCCTGAGGGGGATGGCGACAAGGAAAGGGAGAGGACAACCCTCGCTTTGATGGGCGAGGTGCTATGGAAGATGAGGAAGAGGATGGGCAGCCTAATTTGGTTGTTGGCTGCCCCTAAGAAGACGGGGAAGGAGGCCACCAGAGCTTGATCAGAGAGGGTCCGTAGGTAGGGAATTGAAGAGGTTTTTGGCCCCAAACCTTGCTAAGTAATGTTTACATTAGAGGGATTTTTATAGGCCATGGGAGGTCCTTCCAAGCTTGAATGCTTGGGGCATACACACTTGTACGATACCCACATTTCCCACTCATTTCCATGGGAGATTGGGAAAGAGTTAGGAATCATGGCTGAGTCTATTTGGAAGAGAATTTCTTAAGAAATCTCTGGTTCAAGTTTGGGATTGATTGGTTTAGAAACAAGCGAGAAAATCTTGCTCGAATCTTGTCGGTGAGGAGCAGCTATTCCTAATGGAGGTCAGGGACCTAGATGTGAAGGAGATAACAAAGTTAGGGGGTCACTATAATAGATTTCAAAAGCTAGGGGTTTAAGTGAAAGAGAAAGTGTCTGACTGGACCAAAATGCAAACTAGGTAAGATGATCTCAGATTGGGCCCAAATTTTCGTGCAGACCTAATTTGGACCCAAGTAATCTTATTGTGAAGTTGGATTTTGGTTAACCAAGTTCGACTAGGTAATTTGAGCAGAAACCCAATTAGGGCAATTGTCCAACTAAGACTCTATTTTAAGTCAAATTGGGTTCCAATGGTCGAATCAAAGGTACCAAACCTTAGGTAATATTTTTCTATGAATTTAGAAGGTTTAGGTGAATTTTATCCTGACCATAACATCAGTTAATTAAGTGGGTCGATTTTCAAGGTTTTAGATGCCCATTAATTATCAAAACGTGCGAAAACTTGTTTTGTTCTACATGAACCCACTTATTAGATATTTAAGAACATTTAACCTTTAGTTAAACCTTTGGAAACCCCATGATTGTTCTATGATTAAGATATTCTGCTAAAACTGTAGTTTTACCCCTACTTTGATGCATTTCTGTCAGAATGACTATATAGTGAATTACGGCTCTTTAGTAGTTATGTAGGAGCATTTATCAGTGGATTATGACTAATTAAAGCTAGATATGTCTGATGATGACGTTATCATCATACCCCCATACCTAAATTTTGCTAGACCCTTAGCAAAATCTTATGGAATTAACTAGAATTCTAGACTATGCTTTACAGTTCAAAGTCCTAATTCTTTCTTCTTTTTAAAAATTTTGTCAGAATGCTAATGGTAGGCCTAGAGGTACTCAAGTATCAACCAAGATCCAGACCTGACCAGCTTTAGCCTTAGTCTTCCATGAAGGTTTCTAAAGCTTACAGAAATTATCCTAAGGTTTGTTGAATCCAGTGGTTAAAGAACTTGTGCTTGTAACATGATTACTCTAGGTTCATTTTGCAATGCATTTTTCTAAAAGAGAGGCATAGAAGATTTTTTTTGCTTTTTCTGAGAGTCTCTCTCACTTTTTCTTTTCTTTATTTCTAGCATCATATTGGCTCAAAAAACATATTTTGTATCAGATTCCTTGTTCCTACCATCAATCCTCGCAGCGTCCCTAGCAATTGATGGTTTGAGATAGCACTGCCCATGCCAACCCCCAGATCCATGGCTTTCGACACTTCAAGATAGTGCCACCCATGGCATTTTGTAGCTAAATTCAGGCCCTGGTAATCAACATTTTGGGATAATCCCGCCCATGGCACTTGTACCAACACAAGGTGTTTGCATGGCCCCAGTAGGATATTTAGACATCCTAGAAGACAAGCACCGAGGGGACGATATGTTATTTCTGATCTGAAGGGAATTTCCCACCTTTCCACGTTGAGAACTTGTCTAAATGAACTTATGTCTTAAGCCGCGCCTAATCTAGGTAGCTTTTTTCATAACAGAATAAACACTTTGCTATGATTTTGATTATTAAGCACACTGAACTTGACTTGTGTGTGGATTAGGGTGCTTAGGTTACCAACTCCCGCAAAATAGAGGTCAGTTAACGAGATCGAATACTCCCTAACCCGTAGACCTAATATGTAATCTTCACATTTTCCTCAACTACTTGAGGATTATCTAGATTTTAAAGGATACGTGAATGTTTAAGCCCTAAAACAAGCCCAAGAGGCCTAAGATCAGCACTCATACTAATCTCCATATCTCTCTGTTATCCTATAGCTTAATTTTTCTTTTAATTTGATCTAGAACTTAATTAGATTCCATAATCATTTACTAATGACTCACTTTTTATTTCAAATTATTGCTCCTTTTTGATATTTAAATTACCTCCTCTTGTCCTCCACATGATGATATGAAATTGTGCTCACAAAATCTCCTCCCCTTTTTTCAAAGTTTTTTTATTTTTTGGTTTTTTGGAATGAGTAATTTTTTGTTAGAGCCCTTTAGAAATATGGATTTTTATGTGTTTGTACTTTAACACCCCCCCATGCCTAAGTTTTGCAATGTCCTCATTATAAACAAGAGTGTATGACATTAGCTTGGTTCATGAGTTCGAATAGGGTCAAAGGGTAGGTTAATGGGTCGGGGTGATTGTTGCAGACGATTTTACAAATACCAAAGGTGGAGCCGGTTGTTCTACTCTAAACTTAGAAGTACAATAGACGTGAATCTCAAAAGGATAATCAGAATGGTCTCAAGCATTTGGAATGACGGGTTGCCTCCCGTTAAGTGTTAAATTCAATGCTTTTAGCCAAGTAGAAAGTGGTCATGGAGGAGTAGTCAAATTAGATGAGTTTTGTAAAACAAGCACCTTGATTAGTAACCTGGTTGGTCCAACCAGGTGCTTGTTCAAGTCAATAGGCTGATGATGCAGCCCAAACCCAATCAATATGGTGGGTTGATGGATGTGAATCAATAGATGTGGTGCCCACCAGATGCTTTGCAACTCAGAAGGATGTGGTAGTCTGAATTGTAGGTTTGGTTTGATCAGATCAGCCTGGTCAGAGTAGGGATCCTCAAATGAAAAAGAGTCTATAGAGGATGTAGGAACCCTACAAGAGTGATCAGAGAAAGATGGGACGTTATTAGTAGTCTGATCGATGTCCAAAACTCAATCAAAATGTGGAGAAGAATCATGCATGATCGAATTATCAAGAGGAGAATCAGAGTAGAAATTGATTCTGGTGGCAAGTCGAGGTTGGGATCAGATTTGAGAAGGTTCTGTATGTGTTGTAGAAGAGGTGGTTTCCTTCAAATCATTATCCTCAACATCAGAATCAAAGGATGGGTCGTAGTCGTTGAGGTCATAAACAGGTTTGGAGTCATTAGGAAATAACAATTCTCCAAAATCAGAGTAAGATTCAAAATCGTCGGAGAACTTGAGAAGATCATGTTCTAAACTTGAGACAAGATCAAAGGTTCCAGCATAGTAAGGATCAAGATATGTAGAAGCAACCTGACTTGGATCTAACCTAATTTCAGATTCTGAGCTCAAAAAGGTGAGCCTAGTAGGTATATGGTGTCGGACCCGAATAGGTTGTTAATATGATGATTTTATCATTGAAGTGTGTATAGTGGTTAACCTAAATCAAGCCTAACCATCTCTTTACAAAATTTTTAACTTGGCCTACTTGATTTTATCTTGTCACTTTTAGGCCCAGGGTCGAACTCAGGGAAGTGGGGTTACAACTCGAGTTTCTACGCCTTTCCTACAATGAGTCTCTTCCATTCGTTTATTGTGTTTTTGGTGTTTTTCTATTTAGATTTTTTTTAGGTAATCTTTGTCCTTGAGGCACACCCTCAAAATTGGGTTCTTGGCTTTGAGCCAAAATAGGGTTCCAAAACAGGTCTTGCTATTCTCAAGACGGAGTACCTGCAAGTCAAGGATTATCTTTTCTCTTTTATATATTTTCTTTTATCTTTTTACTAACAGGAAAGCAAAACAGAAATAAAGTAAATATAGTATATATATATAGGTATATAATATGTATATAAAGGGGTGGGGGTGGAGGCGGAGATGGAGTGTAGCACGATGTCGAGTCGATCGTCGTCTAGAAAGATGTAACCAACAGGACGAAGTGTTGTGTGTAAGGTGTAGGATGGATGGTGGAAGATGAATGCAAACACGCTTTTTTTTATATGCATGTATCGGGGAATATCAGCAGCTGGTGCAGATTTTCCTACGATACCACATATGGTAAATAATATGAAAAAATATATATATGTATATATGTAAATATATCTATTTGTAGATATGGTTATAAATAGGTATATATATATGTATATATATATATATGTATATATGTATATATATAAGTATATGTATATATGTAGCTATATGTATACATAGATATATGTATAGATGTATATATATATATGTATGTATGTATGTATGTATGTATATAATACTATATAGATGCCTATATATATATATATAATAATATAAGTATATAGGTATATGTAGCTAGATATGTATGTATATGTATATATGTATAGTTATATAGATATACATATGTATATATGTATATATAAATATATATATATGTGTATACTAATACATAAGTATATAAGTACTGCTATGTGTATAAATATAAGTATATATATATATATGTATGTAAATATATGTTTATATATATCAATATATATATATGTATATAATAGTGTATAGGTGTGTGTGGGTGTGTGGAAGTGTTAGTGTAGGTGTGTGTAAGCGTCAGTAAAGAGAGAGTGAGAGAGTGTTGTGAGAGAGAGGGAGAGAAAGAGAGCACTGCCGGATGTGAGGGCTGGAGCGGTTAAGGCGTCTGAGCTTCAGGGTCGTCGTCTGATCCACGCGTGCTTGCGCAGGCACATATGCACACGGAGAGGCGCACGCTCGAGGGAGTGGCTGCACATAGAGGAGGCTGCAACGCACCGCACTGCGTGGAGAGCAGGCGCTGGCGCTCGCATGTGCACGCAATGAAGGAAGCGGGCGAAGGCAGGCGCTGGGAGAGGGCTGGTGCACGCAGACGTACGCAGGTAGGTGCCGACGACGTGGGCAGAGACGCGTAGGCGGGTGCACGCACGAACGAACGATGGTAGTGGTGCGCTGGGTGACCAAGAGCCGGAGGTGCCGTGAGTGTGGCCAGCTCACGGCTGGAGCGGGTGAGCTGGCGTGCGAGGAATGAGGTCAGCGCCAGCTGGTAGCAGGCGCGGAGAAGCTCTTGACAAAATGGAGAAGTGGGAGGTGAGGTGTTTGTAGGCACGCCAGAAGCTTGCGGGTGCTGCTGGGGTGCGCTGGGGTGCTTGGCCGGCTGTTGCAGAGGCGCGTAATGACTGGTTGCATGTGCGGAGAAGCTTGCGACAGAGCGAAGAAGCGGGAGGTGGAGAGGCCTGCAAGCATGTGCGGAAGGGGCTGGGGTTGCTTCTGTTGCCGCCTTGCCGCTGCTACTGCCGTTGAGCTTCAAGCTTGAAGCCTACGCTCCAATGGCTGAAGGTGCTGGAATGGAAAAAGAACTAGAAAAGAGCCACCACACCCACCGGCTCTTTGAAGAGTTGGGTGGTGGTTGTCTCACTATGGTGGGTGTGCAACATAGTGAGGGCTCCTATCCGCATGGTGCCTCCGAGGAGGGTCAGCGTGTGGAGGGAAAGGGAGGTGAGGACGGTGGCCTAGAAGAAGTGTTGGGTTCTTTTGTGTGGAGGACCAGGCTGCTGATGACGAAGAAGTCATGGACTTTTTATAGAAGAAGAAAGCCATGCACAGCATGCCCTGGCTGTGCATGGAGTGTCAGGGAGTGGGCTACTGCGGCTGGCAGGGAGAGGGCTGCTGCAGGGAAGCATGGCGCAAGGAGAAGAAGAAGATGCATGTAGTCACGGGAAGAAAAAGTCAAAAATCAAAAATCAAAAAGAAATAAAAAATGTAGATGGAAATTTGTGAGGCAGCACTTGAGGAAAAAAGTAATCGCGAGGCCATTTTATTTATTCTCCTCTCCTCTCATTTAAATGCATGCATGTATTTTTACAAATGCGATTATAGACCCTAATATGCATTGGTAATGCTAGGAAGTAGCACAAGAAGGCACTATTGCAGGTGTATTTTTGCGGTGCAATCATACCCCCATGCCTATCTTTTGCTAGTCCCTAACAAAACATTTTTTGTAGTATTTAGAAATGATCTTTAAGCTGAAGATTTTCTTTTGAGGCGACATAGGTGTGTTTATTGTTGGATATTGTGAGAACCAATTGTAGAGAAGACTACCAGTACTTTAAGTCTCACATAACAAAGATCATCTCTCGACTAACCAGGACTCTTGATTTTTAAACCTTAAGTATGATTTCCAGGACCCAGGAGGTTTTTTGCCGTACTTGAGAGCTCAAGAGATTATGGCGTGTGCTTAGTGAAGGATTAAGACTGACTAGATGAACATTAAGACTCAAGCCCAAGGTTTCACGAATCTTTAAGTGCAGGTTGGTCCCAATTTCAGCTTGTTTTTTCGGATTGACCCTTAAGAAGATGATGGAAAACTCAACTCCCATTTTCTGACATTTGTGGCTCACAGGAAAATAGGGTATTTGTGACTTGCCCTAAAGAACTTTTTGGGGTAGAGACTTTATAGACATTTGCGAGATATACTGACTTATTTGCATCTTTTTTTTTTTTTATAGAAACGCGTGTCAGTGTATCTCTTACAACATTATTTAGAGGAGGACACTTTTCTTTTTGGTGGGAGAGTTTCTTTTTTTTGGTGGAAAGAGTCGCTCCTAAACACAAGACTAAAACCTGGAATAAAAATCTACCTGCGTGCACAGGTATGGACTCCACCTTCCCTAATGAACACTAGGGTTGGATCTTATGTTCACTTGGTCTTTCCTGATATGTGTAGTGTGAACCAAGTTTACTTAAGCTCTCAAGTAAAAGCAAACCAACGGATCCTATACTGGTGTCTTAGGTACAAGAATACGTCCTTAATTAGGAGAGATTCTGATCTATTTTGTCAATGCTCAAGTGAATTAAGCCGAGCCTGAGCGAATCAAGCTTCTGTGGCCTGGAAAGTCTTCAAAACAAAGGTTGAATATCCATAAACACTTATTGATTTTTGTTTCAGCCTTTAGATCATTACTAAACACCATCTTTTTTTTATATATCTATATAGAAACTGCATGATACCCTAAAATACCCAGATCCTAAGGATGCCTATCCACCCCCTCATGCCCAATGATGCTATGTCCTCATATGCATGCAGGGAAGGGTAGAGAAAGGACGAAAGATCGAGTAACGAGAGCTGAAGTGTAGGGTATACAACAAGGTGGTAGGGTGCGTGGATGGTGGGTGGTGAAGTGGAATGTAAAGTGATTGTTATAGTGAAGTGAAAAGTGATGGAGGATGGTGAGTGCTGTTAGGGTGCCTCCCAACGAGCGCTGAATTTAATGTCCCCAGCTGGGCTCAGAATGAGGCAAAGAAACCATTACCCTCCAGCAAGGCAATGGTTTCACCAACGGGGGCAGGTTCATGAGTCAGATAAAGTTTCAAACGCTCCCCGTTGATCGTAAATTTACACCCGATTTGGGATTGTCGATCTCGACGGCCCTGTTGGGGAATGGTCTTGAGACCAGGAAAGGACCACTCCATTTGGACTTCAATTTCCCAGGAAAGAATTTGAGTCGGGCATTATAGAGCCAAACTTGTTGAGATGGCTAAAATTCTTTCTGTCGAATACGGTTATCGTGAAAAGCCTTAGTGCGCTGTTTGAAGGTTAAAGTGGAATCATAGGCATCACGACGAAGCTCTTCCAGCTCTTGGAGTTGGAGTTTCCTTTCTCGACCACACAGGTCTGGGTTGAGGTTACATTGGCGAATCGCCTAATAAGTGCGGTGCTCCAACTCCACGGGCAAATGACAAGGCTTCCCTAAATGATTCTATACGGAGACATACCAAGGGGAGCCTTGAAGGCGGTCCGATACGCCCAAAGTGCGTCAATCAGCTTGTCGAACCAATCCTTTTGGTCAGGCCGAACCATTTTCTGGAGAATTTGCTTGATTTTCTGGTTCGACACCTTTGCCCGGCCGTTCGTCTGAGGATGATACGGGGATGCAATATGATGGTGGACTTCGTATTTCCTCAGAAGTGCCCGAAAAGAAGCATGGGTAAAGTGGCTTCCTCCATCCGAGATAATGGCTCAAGGGATTCCAAAGCGTGCAAAGATGTGGTCTTTGACAAAGCAAGTGGATATAATATGGTCAGCACAACATGCAGGAATAGCCTCGATCCATTTCGAAACATAGTCAACGGCGACAAGGATGAATTCAAAGCTGTTGGAAGGAGGAAAGGGACCCATGAAATCAATTCCCAGATGTCGATGATTTCTGCAGCTAGGATGGGTTGTAAGGGCATCATGTCACGACGTGACATTGACCCTAATGACTGCCACCTAGTGCAATGCTTGGAATAATTGTGTGCATCCTGGTGAAGGGAGGGCCAAAAGAAACTACACTACAACACCTTAGCTGCAATTTTCCTCCCAGAGAAATAGCCTCCGCAGGCCTAATCGTGGTAGAAGGATAACACACTGGGGAACTCGCTGTCAGGAATACAGCGACGGATGATTTGATCAGCATCTATCCGAAAAAGAAGTGGATTATCCCTGATATAATGCTTTGCTTCTGCCATGAAACGCTCGCACTGGTTTTTTAGGCCAGCCACGTGGAAGGGATCCAGAAGCAAGGTAATTGGCAATGTCGGCATACCATGGTCCACTTGCCACATTTATTGCCAATAGGTGCTCATCAGGAAAAATTTCACTGATCGGTAGAGTAAGTCCAATATGGTCAGGATCCAATCTGGAAAGGTGATCAGCCAAAACATTCTGGGCTCCAGCCTTATCACGAATCTCAATGTCAAATTCCAGGAGCAGAAGGATCCAACGAATCAGTCTACGCTTGGCATCCTTCTTGTGCATGAGATGGCGAATGGCCGCGTAATAAGTGAAAACAATAATGTGAGAGCCCTGAAGGTAAGAGCGGAATTTCTTCAGCCCAAAGACGACTGCCAGTAGTTCTTTTTCAGTGGTAGTATAATTACGCTGGGCCTCGTCCAATGTCTTATTGGCGTAGTACACTACAAAGGGGTGTCTATCATATCTTTATCCTAGGATGGCTCCGACTGCAAGGTCGGAAGTGTCACACATAAGTTCAAAGTCGAGGGACCAATCAGGCGGCTGGAGAACAAGGTCCTTAGTGACAGCATTACGCAGCTACGTGAATGCTTGTATACAGTCGTGGCCCATATCGAAGGGTACGTTGGTTGATAGGAGATGAGTTAAGGGTCGAGAAATTTTCGAGAAGTCTTTGATGAATCTCCTATAAAAATCAACATGTCCCAGGAAGGAGCTGACTGGTTGATCTTTCGCTTTTAAGTCGTTTGTAGTTTAATGTGGTGGAAAAATCGACTAATCAATTTTTAACAAAAAATAACCACTCGCAGAGGAGCGGGTCGTATCCACAGGGAGGCAATAATGTATTAAAATTCGCGCCACTTAAAAATGTTTGTTCGTAGTCAATTTGGACAAGAACCAAGCCAAGATTGCCTTTAGATTAAGGTTTAAGCAAGGAACAATGCTGAAATGGCAATTATGAGAAACTATAGGATATTTTCGGCAATGCAGAGTCAATAAAATATGATTAAAATTTGGCAATGGCAGAAAATGTAAATTTTAATTGAAGGTTTCCTGTAGCAAAACAGGGGAATTTTTCCCCGTTGTCTTGCGCGACGAGGAGCCAATGACCGGGCGTAGGAAGCTCGGAGGAGGTCTCTTGGACCAAGAGCTTCGAATCGGTGGTGGCGGCGAGTCGCGCGGCGGCCGGAGGTGGCCGGACGAGCTCTGGCGGAGGTGCTACTGGTGGCGGCTGCAGGCGGTTGAGCGGGTGCGGCCTGTTGGCGTGAAGTCTGCCACGCGCTGCTGCTGCGGGGGTGGCTGCTGCTGCTGGCGTGGGCATGGGAGCTCAGGCGTGGTGAGCGCTGGACTGCAGGCGCGGGGAAGAGGGCGCTGCAGGCGATTCTGCAAGCGCGGGAGCGGGTGTGCAAGCTGCAGGCGCGGGCGTGGCTGCTGCTGGTGGCGGGTGCATGGGAAGAGTGGTTGGCGTTTTGCAGCTGCGTGTGGTTCTGCAAGCGCTGGAGGAGAGCGCGGCGGGCTGAGGAGGGCGTGCGTGGTTGGCGAAGGCTGATGGTGGGCGCAGGTGTGCTGCAGGCTGATGGGCACGAGGAAGGTGGCGTGGGCTGATCTGCAGGCGTTGTTGGAGGATGCTGCGGGTGACTCTGTAGGTGCGGGAAGAGGGCACTGTGTGGAGAGCGGTTGCGGGTGGACTTCAGATGGGTACGCAGGCGAGTGGGTGGAGGTGAGCGGGTAACTTCAGACGTCTGGGAAATTCCCCAGACATCTTAAGTTACTGAGAGGGTGGCTGAATCAGTAGCTCAGTGATGGTGGTCGGCGATGACGGCGAGGAGGATGCACGCTAAGGTGCTCACGGTGATGCGGCGAGCTCCAGATGGCGGTGTGGCCTGTCACACCACACGCCCACGGTGATGGAGACTCGTCGCCACAGTAGAGGCCGGCAGTGTGGAGTGGAAGAGAGAGGTTCTCTCTGCACAGTGGTGGGTCGGTGGCGAAGGCCTCCCGAGTTTGGCTACCTCCCTCCTCCTTTTGTAGTGGCCTGCACAAGTTTGAAATCAGCCGCCCGACCAGATCCACCACATCCGCTCCCCCTTGAATGGCTTCTTCACTACATCAGCCGGGCGTTGGAGCGGCAGCCAACCGTTCTGAAAGAAGACGAATAAAGAAATATTGTTAAAATATTAGGGTTATTTATGTACAGACCCTTAACTTCTATGTTAATAAAAATAATGTACCTAATTGGTTATCTAATTAGATGAATGCTATCTAAGCTAATTCTAAATGCACTTAAGATATGAATGCAATGTATGGATTATGTAATTAGATTAAAACTATGAATTAATCTATTTACATCCTAATTTATACTAAATAAATGTTAGAATTAATCTAATGTATAGGCACTTAAATACTTAAATAGCCCACCACTATGGGCTAATCAAATACCCCCATGCCTAGTTTTTGCTAGTCCCTAGCAAAATTAAGCGAAACCTAGCACTCTAAGTAGACTAGTCAACTCACTTAGTCTTCCTTCAAAAGCATATTAAGTTCAGGCTCTAGACCCAAGGTTCCTAAGTAGTTGCTAAGTTACAGACTAGGTTGGCTAAAGACGAGTTGCAGGCACAAGTTTCCCTGATTTCTGACTCTACCCTAAAGTTTAATGATCCCTGAGATTGAAGCATCCGTGCTTGTGTATTGGTCTGAGTTATTTGAGTTAAAGGTTTTTATATATATATATATATATACCCTTTTTTTTTTTTTTTGATTCTTCTAAGTCTAACCTCAGATCAGCTATCAACACGGTCTGTGTCGGATTCATTGTCCCCATTACCATACCTCGAAGGGTGCCTGGCTTTCGATGCTTCGAGATAGCACCGCCCATAACAACCCCAAGAACTCCTGGCAATCGACACTTCGAGATAGTATCGCCCATGGATTTCTTAAGCGAATTCAGGCCTATGGCAATCGGCACTTCGAGATAGGGCCGGCCATGGTACCAGAACCACGCAATGCACTTACATGCCCCCAGTAAGATGGATATCCTAAGAGACAAGTGCCGAGGAGGTAATATGTTATCATCGCATCCTCAAGGTGAGTATATACTCCACCTCTCCTGTGGCGGGAACTCTTCCAATCAAAATGTGTTTTCAAGCCTCTCTTAAGTCAAAATTAAGAGAACCAAATCTCTTTTCAGAAAGACAGAAATTAAGTTGATTACCAGACCAAGTGTGTGAAATTTGGATGCCTGGGTTACAAGGACCCGTAAACCAAAAGGTAGAATAAGACTCCAAGTACTACCCCACCTTCTAACTCAAACCCTAGCTTCCCTTCCTCTACCTCCTGAGGAATGGTCCGCAACTTAACTCCTACTTAAGTTTTTAAGTCCACAAAGGACCCTAAAGGTCTAAAGCTAGTAGCTCATTTAGCTTCTAAAGTTTGACCCTAGAATTAACTTAGTCTACCCTAAAGTTCTGATTTGCTTAAGGCCGCAAGATCTAGCTAGTTAAGCTCAAAACCTTTTTTTTTTTTATGTACAAATGTATGCAATTATGCTATGTATATCCCCAAGTACACCCCCCCATGCCTAAAATCTGCAATGTCCTCATTGCATAGAAGGATATTACCTGGGTTAGAGCTGAGCTGAAAATCCAAAGAACCTGCAAATCAAGTTCAAGAATTGCAGAAATAGGCCCTAAAAATGAGCAAAGCAAAGTTGGCCTAGAAAATAGGTAACCTAGGATGTTGGCAAGCTGATGATGAATCCCGATAGCAAATGCTCGCCCAACTAAAATGGGAATGAAATCTTCCCAGGTCACCAGGAGAGGTTCTAAAGGATAAACAGGTAAACTAGCCTCCAAAGGGGTAGGGGGAGGATGACAAGGATCCTCCAAAAAGAATGGGGAAGGAATGGTATAGAGATAAACCCCCAGGGTCATGGACTGACTAAAGAAATCATCAATCCATACCCGATACTCCATTACAGAAAATATTGGTATGTTAAGCCCCCTAGTCAGAACAAAAATGAGCAATTCTCTAAGGCAAGGATCGTCTAGGGTGTCCAAGTTACGAGGTTGTGGGATGGCCATAAGATCTAGGTTGGGTTTAATCAGCTTGGTGTCCATCCCAAACACTCTTTCTAAATCCTCAATTTCATCCCTAGCATTCCTTGTACCATCACATGGATCTTCCTGCTCTTCATCAGGAGTCACAATTTCGCTTTCAGATATAAGCGAATCAGAGGGTGACTTCGAAGTGAATGAAGGCAGGTTGGAAGCAACAGATCTAGGGATTATCCTATCAATGTCATCCCTGGGTTTTTGTTCTTTACTCAAATCTTCCCCAGAGTCTATATGTGAATCCACATAAATCTTAGAAATTACTTCCAAATTTTCCATCATTTTATCATGAGGAGAAATATCATCAATGGGTGTGTTAAGGAAACCTAATTTGCTCAAATTTGTGACATCCTCAGGGGCTAACTCTTCAAATAAGACATAATCACCCTTAGTGTCACTCCAAATCTTGAATGTAGGTTCCTCATATAATTCGTCTTCCTCCTCATCACACAATTCATCATGTACTCGAGGTCTAGAATCATTTAATATCTCAGCAGATCCCCTAGGGTGCTCTATTTGAGGTAAATGGTTTACACTGGTAACATCAGACTCCTCAGATAGGTCAATTTCTTTAGGGTTAGGTTCCCTAAGGGTGGGTTTGAGTTCCATATCGTGATCAGAAGGGAGGGTAGGATTAACAACTTGACTTTGACCCACTTCATCAAATGTCACGAAAATACTATCATCTGGGTCAAGGTCTTCCAATGGTACCATCATTCCCTTCTTTTGACTCCAATATAATTCAGGTGGATACTCAACCTTATCATCATCTTCCTCAGGTTGCCACCTTTCTTCATCTAATGCATAGCTACTGCCATGTGTATTTTCCTCCCACCTAAAGTGTAGATCTCTCAAGGAAGTGTCATCTAATGGGGAGGTTTCAAAATCGATCCTCGAAAAGTAGCTATTCTCCCCAGAATTTCCCTCCAACTTAAAGTGTAGCTTTCCCACGGGAGATGCATCTATTGTAGAGGGGTGTACGTCATCGTCAATGGGGTAAATTGGGTGGCTAATTTCATCTCTTTCTTGTTGGCCTGCTCTCAAAGATTCTCCTAACAATTCACTCATTTCATTTTGCATTTTCTGTATTTCCATCTTCAAAGAGGAGAGGTCATTTCTATCATAAGAGAAGTCAGGCTCAGGCTTATAGTACCCAAGAGTGTTTGTCCAACCATTATAAGTTTTCAGGGAGGGTGGGTTGGGTATTTCTTTGGTATGTGGGATATTGGGCAAAGCAAATCCCGCTCCTGAGTTCTGCTCACTAATTTGGGGCTTAACTAGGCCAATACTCCTATAATAGGAGTAAAATGGATCCCAATGATTGTCATTATGTCCATCAAGGAATGGACCATCTCGGCGTCTGGGATCGAAGGATGCAGAGTGGGGGTGAGGGTGTGGGCAAGATGTGAAAGGATGAAAATCAATGTGGTCCATTCTAACTCACACTTCAATCAGAATTCCCCAAGCAAGACACAATTCAAAAAGGACCTTTTAGGTCTTTCCCAATTTAGGCTTTTGATTTTAAGTCAGATTGCAAGTGACAATACAATTTGTTCAGTCAATTTACGCGCCTATTGCCAACCTACGGTTCGCCTAAGAAGACCTAGTTGGAGCTTAGGTGTTCTTCCCTAAATTTCAAATGGTCAAGTAAATCCAAAGACGGAAGATCGAGGGATGCAAGTAGGCCTAAGCCTTCCTTTGAAGCTGTGCTTTCGCTGTGCTCCTCAACTACCCCCAAAAATCCGTGACAGGGTATCCCCCTCTTTGGATATACAAAACCTTTGATCTCAAGTTCCGAACACTTCAAAATCCAACGAAAGGAGGGCTCTTGTCCTAGTATTTCCAAACCTAAAGAGTGTCTAGAAGCATGCCGTGGTGCAAGTGAAATAAGTGTGCATACACCGTCAAAGATTTTGAACTTTGAATCGCACGCCAAGTTTGAAAATCAAATCCTTGGTTTTTAAAATGTCCTTCCTTTGATTAGTCCTTTTTCTAAGAAAATGTGACCACTTATTAGATTTATTCAGTACAGATTAGGTGGTCTTCGCATTAAATCCCAAATGCAATGCGTGATCAAAAATAGGATGCAAAGTAAGAGAATGCGTACCTTGCCTCCAACGATCCACGATGCAAGAATGCACGCAATGCAGAAAAGTAAATCTAGAGGCTGCTCAAACAGACCTAAATGGTTCGTCCTAGGGCAGGCAGCTTCTAGCAGGCAGCTCATTTTTTTCTTTTTCTGTCTGTTTTTTTTTTTAGAACTACTTATGCACAAGCAAATAAAAGAAATAAAAAAAAAAAAACCTAAATCTAAAGAAAAGGGAACAGGCTCCCAAAAATTACCCAACACGGGTCCAAAACAAAATCGGGGAACAAACCCCTCAAAATATGCCCCAGAACAAGAGTTTCAAACTAACTGTAATGAAAAATTAAGTCTACAATCTTAATTCTATTCTAATTAAACTAATGACTAAATGGTGTCCATCGCATCCTCGTCCTTCTCCTCCGTTTAAAAATGGCTCACCTAATTCTCGTCTGGCGACGTCAAGGGTCGCCTCTCACACTGGCTGATTCTTGCACAAATTTTCTCGCACAGAAAAGAAAATAATGAATTGTCAAATCTCTGTGCAATTGACAAATAATCAAAATAAAATTAGGCGAAATTATTGCGTCTGTTGCCTCCCCGGCAACGGCGCCATTTGACTGGTCAATCTTTCGCTTTTAAGTCGTTTGTAGTTTAATGTGGTGGAAAAATCGACTAATCAATTTTTCACAAGAAATAACCACTTGCAGAGGAGCGGGTCGTATCCACTGGGAGGAAATAACGTATTAAAATTTGCGCCACTTAAAAATGTTTGTTCGTAGTCAATTTGGACAAGAACCAAGCCAAGAATGCCTTTAGATTAAGGTTTAAGAAGAAACAATGCTGAAATGGCAATTATGAGAAACTATAGGATATTTTCGGCAATGCAGAGTCAATAAAATATGATTAAAATTTGGCAATGGCAGAAAATGTAAATTTTAATTGAAGGTTTCCTGTAGCAAAACAGGGGAATTTTTCCCCATTGTCTTGCGCGACGAGGAGCCAATGACCGGGCGCGGGAAGCTCGGAGGAGGTCCCTTGGACCAAGAGCCTCGAATCGGTGGTGGCGGCGAGTCGCGCGAGCCTCGAATCAGCAATGACATCGAGCTTAGCTCTGTCTACCTCGATACCCCAATCGGAGATGATATGTCCGAGAACAATTCCCTCGTGCACCATAAAATGACTTTTTTCCTAGGAAAGCACGAGGTTTACATCAATACATCTCCTAAGGATACGAGTCAGGTTGACAAGACATTCGTCGAAAGATGGTCCAAAGAATGAAAAGTCATCCATTAAGACCTCGAGAAAGTCTCCAACCATGTCATGGAATATCGCCAGCATGCATCTCTGGAAAGTTGCTAGCACATTGCAAAGTCCGAACGACATCCTTCTAACTGCGAAGGTGCCGAAAGGGCAGGTAAAAGTGGTTTTCTCTTGGTCTCGGGGGTCAATTGCCACCTGGCTATATCCTGATAATCCCTCCAGGAAATAGAAAAATTTATTTCCCGCTAACCAGTCCAGGATTTGGTCAATGAATGGCAGCGGAAAGTGATCTTTCTTTGTTGCAGCATTGAGTTTCCTATAATCCACACACTCTCCAAGATGTAGGAGTGCATGTAGGGATGGATTCGCCCTTGTCATTGACACGGATGGTGAGTCCAACCTTTTTGGGCACAGCGTGAATCGGACTCACCCAGGGGCTATCGCTGATCGGGTAGATTATACCCGCATCCAACCACTTAATGATTTCTTTCTTAATGACCTCCCGCAGGTTAGGGTTGAGACGTCGCTGCATCTCACGTGAAGGTCGAGCCTCCTCCTCCGTATATATACGGTGAGTGCAGTAGGAGGAGCTAATGCCATATAAGTCTGATAAGGGCAATCCAATAGCTGCCTTGTGTTCTATGAGGACCTTAGTTAGTTTACGCTCTTGCTCCCTGGTCAATTTTCAACTGATGATTACAGGGAGTGTTTCATTTGGTCCCAGGAAGCCATACATAAGTGTGTTAGGCAGCTCTTTCAGCTCGAGAGTGGATGGTGAAAGGTCTGGCATTTCTTCGGACGAGAGTGTCCCAAGCGGGTTGGAGAACAAGTCAAGAGGAAGGAATTGGCCTTCAGATTGGCCAAGAAGAGGGGCTTCTTGGATAGATGGATGCAAAAAGGAATAGCCCCAGTGAGAAGTACATGGGCTCAAGGTCCCATTGTGGATTTGCAAATCCACTTGATTTGGCGGGGAAGAAAGGGCAATCTGGTCTTCGAGAGTGTGGATTGATGGTGAGTAGCCTGGATATGACTCAAACCATGAGGTATGGGAAGTGGAGAAAACCTCGTCAGAAGTCTGGTCAAGGGAAGGTACGGGACAAGGGTGAGATGGGGGAACATCACAATTTATGTTGGTCCGGTAGCCATTAGTGTTTATAGGTATTCCGCAGCAGTCTGAATAGGTCCCAATTAGTCCGATACACACGCTGACGGCCATGCCCTCGTTAGACGTGTCATCCTCGATGCAATCGCAACCAAAGTTCTTGGCTGCCTTAAAGATGTTAAGCTTGAGCTTCTCAGATCCAACAGCAATCTCAATATAGCCTGACTCGCAGTCGATATGGGCACAGGCTGTGGCAAAGAAAGCTCCACCGAGGATGATCGGACAATCAGAAAGTGAACTAGGAACTTCCATATCTAAAATAAGAAAGTCAACAGGAAAATACAGACTGTTGACCTTAACCACCACGTCTTCCACCATACCCTTTGGGATTTTGACAGAATGATCTACCAACTGTAACGTGATAGGGGTGGGTTTCAGATTTCCCAAGAAAAAATTTTTGAGCATGATGGTCGGTATGAGATTTATGGAAGATCCTAGATCAAGTAGGGCATGGTTAAAATTGCAGCCTTGGATGCTACAGGAAATAACAGGTGTGCCCGGATCTTTCTGCTTCAGTGGTAGGTTTGACAGTATAGCACAACTCGCATGAGGCGAGAGAACCACCAGATTCTTAGTTTTCTTTGACTGTCGCCTAGGTGTTGTGTAATCTTTGAAAAATCGGGTGATAGTTGGTATGTGGTCGATAGCCTCGAGCAGGGGTACTTTGATTTCTACATCCTTGAACAAATTACGCAGGCTATCAAAGGCCTACATATCTTTCTTTTTTCCTTTTGGCTCCCTCAGTAGAGCCTCAGGGAATGGAACTGATTTTGGCAACAATTTGGGTGTATCGTTCTCTCACGAATGCGGTGCACATCTCGAATGAGAGGGCGATGAAGAAGACGGGCTAGGATTAGGTCGAGGTGGATTGACGATCTACTTACTGCTCCTCGTAGTGATAGCATTGGACGATGCGGGTCCAGTGGGATCATACGGCTAAGGAGGGTTCGCAATGGGGACATAAGAGTGCGGTGCTGCATCGGGATTAGCCTGAAATCCTGGTGGAATGCTCAGAGCTTGCAGAATTTGATTAACCTACCCGTGAGAAGGTCATACCTGTGGTTGAGGACCACGGCGTACGAATTGTCGTGGGTTTGGAACAGGTTGGGTGCGAAGAGTGCCTTGAGATCGAGTCGCCATGCGTAGTTGACTGATCTCAGCATTCTACTGCGCCAATTGGTGCTGAAGAGAAGTCATGTTCTCTTCATGGCACTTTGACATTTCCATCATCATTTGCATCAACTTATCAAGAGGACTTGATGTGTGTTTAGTTTACGGTACACAAGGGCCTGATGGCAGATTCACCATAGGATTAGACTAGGCCCTTGGGATGATGGGTGCGGATGGTCGCATTGGTCCACCCGCGAGGTTTTGGCGCTACGGGTTGTTGGACCATGCAAAATTAGGATGATTGCGCCACCCTGGGTTATAAGTGGCAGAGAACGGGTTGTTCCCCAGGGTGCAAGCATCTTCTATGCCAGAAGACGTGTTCGCATGTAAATATGCGTCCGAGCACACGGAGGCTTGGTCCTCCGTGTCGAAATACTGGCTCGTAGAAGCCAGTTCCACATGACTTACCCAGTCGCTCGGCGCGACACTCGGTATGGAAGATCTTACAGGGCTTGTCAGGATAAGCCTGGTGTTGGAAGAATTTGGATTGTGACGAAGTGGTGAAGTGGGGGTGTTTGCCATAGAACGGGCGGGGTTGGCCAGAAGCTCGTCCATCTTCTTGTGCACGATGGAGACTTCATCCAGTTTTTGTGCTATAAGGCTGAGATCAGTGGATGAATGGGAGGGTCCCGTGTCAACTTCTTGGACATTTTGGGGCTGGCTGGTATGATTAAAGGCGACAATGGAAGCATTGTTCATCGAGTTTTCACTCATATTTTCAAACAGTTCGAATGCTCCATTCTCGTCTTTATTCATAAAAATCCCTCTGCAGGAAGCTTCTGCTATCTGCTTCAAAGTCTCATTTAGCCCATAGTAGAAAATCTAAGCTATATGCCACTTAGGCAGCCGTGGTGCGGACACTTCCTAAGGAGGTCATTATAGCTCTCCCATGACTCATGAAATTGTTCGCCGTTTTGTTGTGTAAATGAAGTGATAGCACGACGAAGCACATTGGTTCACCCAATTGGGAAGAACTTCTTGAGAAACGTTGTTTGCATCTCTTCCCAAGAATGGATGGTTCTCCCAAGGGTGCGTAACCACTATGACGCTTTATCCCGCAATGAAAATGGGAACATTTTAATGAGGACTATAAGTAACCCGACATTTCTTGGTTTAACAATTTCAACCAGTCGGGTTAGGTCCTCCAAGTGGAGAAAAGGATCTTCACTTGCAAGACCATGGAAGTGAAAATTTATTAGGCCAATTATGTTCGGTTTTAGTTCAAAGTTGTCCTCGCCCATGGGGACCTGAATTTGTCCTATGGTCTCTGTAGCAACGGGATTCTGATATGAGCTAAGAGACCTAGGCTCCACCCGTTCGGAAGGGTTCTGCATTTCCTCCAATGTTTCCTGAGTGGCTTCAATTTGTTCATTATACATTTCCATTTGGGCTTGGAGGCGGGTTGTGGGATCTAAGCTCCACCACCTGGTGGGTTCTGAGGGCGGTTTCCTCCCTCGGGATTTGGGGGTGGGCAGGCAGCCATGTTTGTGGAGGAGGAGGATGATTTGGCCTCTTTTCTAGATTTATCAGGCAATTCAATCAGTTCAGGGTTTTGTGACCTCCTCCCAAACATGCACTACCGCAGGAAGAATTGGGGGGATAAGAAGGGAAAAGAGATGAGAGAAATGGCGCTGTAAAGGTACACTTGATGACAAATCAATTCAATCAAATTCCTAACATCTACAGTGTGCCCTTGGACCTAAAGATCTAATTTACCTACTATCACGAACTACGGAACCGAATGCGAGCACTGCGGAACCACCAGGCCAGATTGAAAGGCCATTTGCCCCAGTCTTAGACACCCGATAGCATGGGGAACCCGAACCAGCACGTAGATGCTACACGCAGGTAGTTAGACCTCCAATCCTTAGTAAGGGTCAAGTTACTACCAATTTTAGTTAGAGGCTTAAGGTCAAGTGCTTTTGGAATGTGAAGGGCATTGTTTACAGGTAATGCCCAAGTGATTGATTTTCTGAGTGTGTAAAATAAGCATGCAATGAGGAAATCTCCCCGAATTGAAGTTTTTATTGGTGAATGGTTTTTAGAGTTCAGCCTTAAGTAGTATGAATTTTAGGATTTCTCTAAATTACCAATTCAACCAATCTCCGAGTTTTACAAGAATACATGTTTTCTTCTAAGCCCAACAAACCCTTCTTCAATTTCAATTGGTTAATGCATGCTAAAATGCAATGGGCTACCCTAAATGGAGATTTCTATGTGTGGATGCACGAATCAGTTTTAGCTTTGTGTGAAAGGGAGCCAAAGCACTTCAATTTAAGTGCTCCCAATCACCAAAAAGATGTCCACACAAGGCTCAACCAAAAGATAGAGAAAATCAATTTGTTGGGGTTGAAATATTCGGCATCGAATTTTAGGCAAGTTGAAAAGCCGTGGTGGGGTTGGAATTAACTCAATTCCAAGTATCCCCACCAAAAAAATTATCCCGAATTGTAGATAAGTGAGGCAAAAAGGGTGCAATCAATCTTTTTATGTTTGCCTCAAAGAATACTTCACACGGCGAAAAATTCAAGAATCAAGATTCTTGGATTTTCATTATGCGATGTAGGGCGGGAAATCCCGGGGCGGTGGGAGTAAGGGAAATCAATCAAACAAGTGAATTTTAATCCACTTGCCCTAGGAGATCCCAAGAAGTTTTTCTTATTTTTTAGTTTTTTTTTTATTAAGGTTACAAGTTAACCTAGGTTGCTAAGAAAAGAAAACCTACTTGTTCGGCAACATGTGTGAAGCTCCAATACGGGGTCGACGTCTTCACTCTCTCGTTCCCGCCTTGCATTTGCCTACGTTCCCGACTTCGTCTGCCTGTCTTCTCCTTGCAACAGGTTCACCTACACACCAAAAACAAAAACACCCATGAAGAGAAGGGTGTGAGAAGAGAAAAATTACAGGAATGGAGTAAAAACTTACTTGAAGGCGTACTTCCTTCGCAACGGCACCAGAAAAGATGTGGTGTCGGACCCGAATAGGTTGTTAATATGATGATTTTATCGTTCAAGTGTGTATAGTGGTTAACCTAAATCGGACCTAACCATCTCTTTACCAAATTTTCAACTTGGCCTACTTGATTTTATGTTGTCACTTTTAGGCCTAGGGTCGAACTCAGGGAAGTGGGGTTACAAGTCGAGTTTCTATGCCTTTCCTACAATGAGTCTCTTCCATTTGTTTATTGTGTTTTTGGTGCTTTTCTATTTAGATTTTCTTCAGGTAATCTTTGTCCTTGAGGCACACCCTCAAAATTGGGTTCTTGGCTTTGAGCCAAAACAAGGTTCCAAAACGGGTCTTGCTATTCGCAAGACGGAGTACCTGCAAGTCAAGGATTATCTTTTCCCTTTTATATATTTTTTTTTATCTTTTTACTAATAGGAAAGCAAAATAGAAATAAAGTAAATATAGTATATATATATAGGTATATAATATGTACATAAAGGTGTGGGGGTGGAGGCGGAGATGGAGTCTAGCACGGTGTCGAGTCGGTCGTCGTCTAGAAAGACGCAACCAACAGGACGAAGTGCCTCGTGTAAGGTGTAGGATGGATGGTGGAAGAAGAATGCGAACACGCTTTTTTTTGTACGCGTGTATTGGGGAATATCAGCAACTCGTGCAGATATTCCCGCGATACCACGTATGGTAAATAATGTGAAAATATATATATATATGTATATATGTAAATATATCTATATGTATATATGGTTATAAATAGGTGTATATATATATGTATATATATATGTATATATGTATATATATAAGTATATGTATATACGTAGCTATATGTATAGATAGATATATGTATAGATGTATATATATATATATATATGTATGTATGTATGTAGTAATATATAGATGTCTATATATATATATATATATATATAATAATATATGTATCTATACTTAGTTATGTAGGTAATAGTATATATATCGATATATGTATATACATATATGTGTATAAATATATGTATATATATCAGTATAAATATGTGTATATATATATGTATAAGTAGATAGATATATATATATGTATACGTATATGTATATATATAAGTATGTAGTTATATATATAAATATATACATATATGTATGTATACTAAGACATAAGTATATAAGAACTACTATATGTATAAATATAAGTATATATATAAATGTATATATATATTTATATAAATATATGTATATATATATCAATATATATATGTATACGTATATATATATATGTATATAATAGTGTATAGGTGTGTGTGGGTGTGTGGAAGTGTTAGTGTAGGTGTGTGTGAGCGTCGGTAAAGAGAGAGTGAGAGAGTGTTGTGAGAAAGAGGGAGAGAAAGAGATCGCTGCTGGAGGTGAGGGATGGAGCGGTTAAGGCATCTAAGCTTTGGGGTCGTTGTCTGATCCACGCATGCTTGCGCAGGCGCGTATGCGGGGGGAGAGGCCCACGCTCGAGGGAGTGGCCACACATAGAGGAGGTCGCAGCGCACCGTGCTGCATGGAGAGTAGGCGCTGGTGCTCGCAGGTGCACGCGGTAAAGGAAGCGGACGAAGGCAGGCACTGGGAGAGGGTTGGCTCACGCATACGTACACAGGCTGGTGCGGGTGACGCGGGCGGAGACGTGTGCAGGCGGGCGTGCGCACGGGCGAACGACAGTAGCAACGCGTCGGGTGACCAGGAGCTACAGGTGCTGTGAGTACTGCCAGCCCGCGGCTGGCGCGCACGGGGTGGCACGTGAGGAAGGAGGTCTGCGCCGGCCGGTTGCAGGCGCGGAGAAGCTAGCGACAGAGCGGAGAAGTGGGAGGTGAGGTGTCTGCAAGCGCGCGCGGAAGCGTGCAGGTGCTACTGGGGTTCGCTGGGGTGCTTGGCCGGGCACTGCAGAGGTGCGCAATGGCCGGTTGCAGGCATGGAGAAGCTCGCGACAGAGTGAAGAACCAGGAAGCGGAGAGGCCTGCAGGTGTGCGCAGAAGAGGCTGGGGCTGCTGCTGCTGCTGTACTGCTGCTGCCGCCTTGCTGCTGCTGCTACCATTGAGCTTCAAGCTTGAAGCCTGCACTCCAATGGCTGATGGTGCTGGAATGGAAAAAAAACTAGAAAAGAGACACCACACCTACCGGCTCTTTGAAGAGCTGGGCGGTGGTGGTCTCACTGTGGTGGGTGTGCACCACAGCGAGGGCTCCTGTCCACTGGGTGTCTCCTAGGAGGGCCAACGTGTGCAAGGAAAGGGAGGAGAGGACAGTGGCCTGGAAGAAGTGCTGGGTTCTTTTGTGTGGAGGACCAGGCTGCTGATGAATAAGAAGTCGTGGCCTTTTTATAGAAGAAGAAACCCATGCACAGCCATGCCCTGGCTGTGCATGGCTTGCGCATGGAGTGTCAGGGAGTGGGCTGCTGCGACTGGCAGGGAGAGGACTGCTACAGGGAAGCATGGCACGAGGGGAAGAAGAAGATACATGCAGTTGTGGGAAGAAAAAGTCAAAAATCAAAAATCAAAAAGGAATAAAAAATGAAGATGGAAATTTTTGAGGCAGCACTTGAGGAAAAAAGTAATTGCGAGGCCATTTTATTTATTCTCCTCTCCTCTCAATTAAATGCATGCATCATGTATTTTTGCAAATGCGATTATAGAACCCTAATATGCTTTGGTAATGCTAGGAAATAGCACAAGAAGGCACTATTGCAGGTGTATTTTTGTGGTGCAATCAGTATAGGCTTGGGTTCTTAGCTCCTAGGATAGACCCAATCGAGTCCCAGCTATTCCAACTCGGTTTTTGTATCATTGATCGATGTGACTTTCAAAAAATCAATTAGTGTCTCGGAGGAGGTTGGAGAGGTGTATTCATCAAACATAAGCCCTGAATTGTATTCTAGATTTAAAATTTGATTCTCATCACGTTGGGCCTCATAATCATCTCAATTAGGCTTAGATCTGGATTCTAGGTTACAGGTAGGTGTTGAGTCACTAGGATCTTGGCTGGGCTCTACAAGGATGTCAAAATCATTCTCGAGAATCACCCTAACAGGATAAGGCTCAGGATTTACATTCTTGAGAAGTTCTATTTCAAGCTCATCATCACAGGTGTTGGGGAAATCTAAGCACGATGGACCAGCTTCCTGGTTTCCTAAGGCCGATTCAGAATCAGGAACACCTGTGATTGGATCCTCCCCACCCTCATCAAGATTAAGAAATTCAATTGTTATGAAATTTGAATCTGAATTCAATTGGGTTGGGGTCCACAACAACATTGATTCTTAAACCCAGGATTTGGGAAATTATGTTGATCACTAGAATCGCGCGAACATGTTTTATTAACTTCTGACGGGTATTTTTGATCAATGGTTCTTTATAACTTATTCAGCAATTCTCCCTGTATTTCCAAAAATTTATAGAGGTCTTCTGGAAATGAAGGATTTGACCAACATTGCAAACAATTGTTGCTGTGTAATTTCACCAATTCCATGTGTTCTGCTAAGAGATCATCCCAGGTTGAACCATTGTTCATTCGTATCCATATCATCTCTCTATAGTTCAAAATGTGGTGCATTGTTTTCTTGAATTTATTCTAAATGTCCCTTTTACAATATTCCTCGTGGTGTTTATAAGCATTCTCAATTATCTTTTCTTTCATACTCATTTAGGACTCATGTTTCCTAAACAGTCTTCCTAGATTTTCAGGCTGTATTTTCAAAATAGGCAGTGGAATCAAGATTTAAAATAAAGACTCAGGCTCATATTGGAATTGATCAGATCTGAAAGAGATTTCCCAAGAAGATCTAATCAGGCCCTTTAGGTTAAAAACCTAAGGACGTTCTTGTATGTGTGCTTCAGAGAAAAGATGAGGGACTGGATATGAATTGGACCCTATCAAGGTACCCAAAGATTTTTGGATGACTAAGTCTATTTCGAGGCGGATGATACCATTGAATAAAAAATTCTCACACCTGAGAATTACTTGGGTAACCAGGGAGGGAGAGCCCCGCAAAGACCCCTACATGGTAGAGCGTCCCCATGGGTTACAAGGTTTCCCCCACCTGACCTTTCTTGTCACTACAATTCCAAGTAGACTGGAATGTACGAACTAAGACCTTAAGTCTGCTAATTTTATTTCTAATTAGTGTCTTGAGTTTCACTTGATTAGAAGTTGATTTAACTTGTGACCTAATTTGGATGTTGGTTGTCCTACAATGTAGGTCAACTTCACCTGAACTACCCTAAAGATGGCAGAATGAAATCTAGGTCAAGACCTAGAAATCACCCTGAATTGACTCTCTGGTTATTAGATCCACAATTTTTAAGGTTCAAGTGAAATTAGTATGTGATTTTTAGGGTTCTTTTTTATTTGATCTTTTCGAACAATGGCTTGAGTAGCACACAAATACAGGAGGGTTTATTCTGTTTATGCAGGCAAATGTGTAGTAACATTTCAAACCCTAATGTTCAAAACCTTAATTGGCTCTATCCGAAGTCCAATTTGATCTTAAAATGTTCACTTTGGGCTTCAACCAAGAAGTGTGCTAACCCAAAGAGATTTGGAATTTAAATGTAGTCGCTAATAGGTACAGGAAATCAAGGTAGGGATTTTCTAATCAAAATCGCTTCAAGATTCAATCAGATATGAAAATTTTTGCAAATCAGGAAAACTTGCCTTTTAAATGTAAGGCAAGTGAATCCTACTTGATTTGTTTCCTTTTCTCTCTTCCAAGGATTCGGAGATTAGGGAAGAAGAGAGGTTACCAACCTTGGGAGTGGTTGTTTTGTGCAGAAGATCACCTCGTGATGTACCTTGCAAAATCACAAGAAACAAAAAGGGCAAGTCAGTGCTCAAATATAATCTAATAAAACAAAGAATAGTGGTGAATTGCACATTGCTCCCCAGCAACGGCGCCAAAATGTTGTTATGCAAAATCAATGTTTTAAAATCATTGTGTTGCAGTATAGTTGAAATCGCTTGTCAACAAATACAATTTATAACTCGAATATCTAAATGAAGTTCGGGGACTAACATAGGGAGCAAATAAGAATTCACACACTAATCTTTAATAAATGAGCATAAAAATAAGCACAATAATGATATTCAATGAATATTAATCTGTCACATTAGATATCCAATGATGCTCAATGTTTTCCAAGAGTTAAAGAGGATAAAAAGATATCTAAGACAAAATAATGGTGATTTGAATCACCAATTATTAGTCAAAGCACATACATATCAAATACTCATTAATGTCAAATAAATGAATAGTGATTAGACGTCTGGATATCAAGATGACTTAAATGTCTCTTGCTACAGTGCTTTCTTCTCCAATCTTCTTCTTCAGCCTTTGCTTCTCTTCTCCTTCCTTCTTTCCTTCGGCCCTTCTCTTCTTCTCTTAGCTCTTCTCTTCTTCTCTTCCTTTCTTCTCTGGTGCGGCCTTTCTATTCTTCTTCTCTGCCTTAGCTTCCTCTTGTCAGCCTCTTCCTTTTCTTCCTTAGCTTTTCCTCTTCTCTTCTACCTTTAGCTCCTTCTCATGTAAGGGGAACTCACCTTCTCAGCGACTAAGTGTCACACAACTACACCAAGGAGCAAAACCCACCCCTCCCCAGCTCTCTCTTATTTCCTTCCTTCTCTTCTCTCTCGGTAACTTGGTTGAATCAGGTATTCGAGTATGCGTAATCGTGTCCAGGGTTGCATGTGTGGTGTCACAACCGAGGAGTGATAGGCGAGTTGGGTCTGTGAGCGGGTAAGCGGGGACCTTACCCCCAATGTGTCATGAGGCAACGAACCGAAAGCAGAAAAAATCTTTATGTCACAGTGCTGCCTCCAAATACCAAGAAGTGGGACTAAATCAGCCCTCCTTTGCATACTCCTACAGTTGTGAGGATCTCACAATTTATGTCGCAGCTATACTTGAAGTCCACGATTGAGGACCTGGAGAGGGTCCTAGAGTGAAATTGCATCTTCTGGGACCAAGACCTGGAACGAATGTGGCCGAAGAATGTGAGGCATGTCAGAGAACTTGAGGGCAACGGCAGAGCTCCGATGTTGTACCTAAAATCAAGAATAAGGCCTCACGGCCACATTAAAATAGCTAAGGACCTTTGCCAAGTGATTGAGAGATTGTGGTAGAGGTGGTTTCATGGAGGATGGCGACGTGTGGTGGTCAAGTGCGATTAATAATGGCAGATAGATGATGTGTTGTCCGATGAGATGGAGTAGGCAATAGATCGGGAAAGGTTAGGCCTTTCGGTCATAGGGTTTTCGAGTAGGTGGCAAGTCGTTTCGTTGGTTGTGGAGGTCGGGTGGACTCATCGGAGTGGTGGCTGATCGCATGGGTTTTGCAAGTTTGAAATCAGGGTTATGAGTAACCCGTCATCGTAGTTGCAAAACGCGTGATCAAATAAAATTTATAACTAAAACTCCAAAAGTGAGTTCTAGGTCGAACATGGGGAGGCGAACATTTGGTTATATAAATCCACATGTCACTTTTATTTCATTTTGGTCATTTTTATCTTTTCTAATTCTTTTGGTATTTTTAACAAGCAAGAGATTAGGTCGATGAAAACTTTTTCTACTTGCAAAAATATAAGAGAGAGAGAGAGACAAATAATCATCTATTCATGAACAACTATTTGTTACAAGTATGAAAGCAGGAAAACTACACTACGAAAGTGTAAAAAGATAGAAAGAGGTGAGAGAAATCCCCCTCGACGGTTGCTCAGAGGATGACTCACTCGAACGTCGCCTGAAGGAAGGTGGTGAGGAGCGGGACGAAGGAGGATGGAGATGGAGGATAGAGGATGGGGTAGGACGGCATTGCAGCGAGGATCTTTTTCCAGAAGGGCGGTGAGAGGATGGCCATGGGATGCTCCACGAATGGGGATGAGAGGTGGGAAAACTATTTGGTTTTCTATTCTAGAGGAGCATCCTGGGCTTGGGACAAGCTCTCTCTAGAGGCTTGGAGGTGGTGAAAGGAAGAAAGAAAGAGATGAAGAAAAATGGGAGGGGTAGGAGTCCTTTTATAGTGGAGGAAAGAATCAAATTCGTATGTAGGAAATTTAGTGATGGTCATAAACGTCGCTGAAGATTCATCACAAAAGTTGTTGTAGACAGCCTTCGCTAACGTGCGGATGCATAATACACGCCGCTGCACTTGCGTGCGCGTGCCTCTGCGCATGCGCGCACCCACACTACTGTGCATGAGCGGTGCTGCGTGTGTGTATGGGGGGCCTGGGTTGCGACACGTGGCGCAATCTAGGCCGTCCATCTTCTTTCCCTTGTAGGGAATTCTATAGAGGTCGGATTGAGTTGATTTTCACACCGTTGGCCAACAATCGTTGACCTGAATCCTTCCGTGCAGTCGGATTTGTTGTTTGATGCTCTGATTATGTCACCTAGTCCCTCAACCATTGATCTTCCTTGGATTGCATATGGTGCAACAGGACTCCAATCGAGGTAATTCTGGAGGCGTTGGACTCCAATCGTCATCTTGATCAGATCCATACGGTGGGAATGTCAATCCGAGGCTCTAAAATAAATATCCTTCTCTCCTGACCACAAAAAGGATGCAATTAACCTAAATTATATACAACTACTCTAAATGCAGAATAATGCTTACTATGCAATATTCATAACATGAAATGCAAATCTATGACTAGGAACATGGATGAATAGGCATTTAGACCAAAATAGATGTGTCTACATCATACCCCCATGCCTATCTTTTGCTAGCCCCTAGTAGAATTAAGCTACGTGCTATGTATAAAATCAAAATTAGGATTAGATCTCTTAGGCCTAAGTAGTTTATTAACAGTAGAAAATTTCAACTATGGTCCTAAACAATGAAAACTCAATAGTACCTAGGTGTTTGCGAAAATGCAGATCGCCCAAGTCTTCGGTTTATTTGGAAAGGGAAGATATATATTTTTTTTATTTTTCTTCTTTTGAGTTTGAGTGTTTCGGGATAACTTTTTACAACTACCTGACCTGCCTAAGGCTCGAAAAGGACTCTAACTGCTAAGCATCTTGTGGAAATAGTGAAAGACTCATTAGGCAGTCGTTAAAATGGACTTCGGGTTTCTACCACCTTGGTGAGCTTGCCAAGAGGTTCATCTTTTTGAATTGTAGCTTTCTCCCTATATCTTTTTTTTATGGGGTCAACATAATGGCGAACCTAGTGTATATATCCCCGGTTTATTCTACTTCCCTGCTTCTTCCCTAAGTGTTTTGGGAATTATTGTGCATTTCTTTGTGAGCTAGGTTCTGGACAACCAGGCGATGAGCTGTTACCACTGACAACTTGCCAGCCATACTTATGTGGTGAAGTGTGGTTTTATTTATTTTTTTTTGTCTCTCCTTTTTCTTTTTCTTTTTCTTCTCTTTTTTTTTCTTAAAGTAGGTGGCTTTACTGATCTAAGAATTACCTAAAGGCAATACAATGAAAATGGTCTTGTGACTAGGCTCTGGACAACCGGCCGATGAGCTGTTACCACCGTCAACTTGCCAGCCATACCACCTTAGATAGTTCATTAGCTACCTAATTTTCGAAGAAACCGTCGAAAAGTGAGTCATTAAAAAAAAATGTGTGTAGATGCTTAGGCTTAAAGTCCCCTCAAATCAGAGGGTGGGTTGATAAGTCGTACACTTATCACCCTAATTTATTTATTGAATTAAAATAAGATTGACTTGGTGAGGACTCGAGACTAAGTCCACATTTTAGTGGACACCCAGGCTAATTAAGCCTGAAGACCTGAAGAGTCTAAGTATTCAGGTCCTATCGTATCATTTCCTAAACTTCCAAATGCCTAGGTTCTCTTCTCATAATTCTTCTTATTTTTTTATTGTTTTGAATTTTCAATTTTTTTAAAGAAACTAAGAGAAATTCTACAGAGTTAACAAAATGATTTTAAGATTAAGTATCCACCCCCCATGCCTAAATGATGCAATGTCCTTATTGTAAAAATAAAGATATGAAAAGGGTAGAGTAAACAGAATATCAGCTGAGTGTCGTGAAAATCCAGTCAGCTCCGAAGAGAACATAAAATATAAACATGTGTTAAATTTAATGCCTTCAGCTAGGCATAAAATACATACAAGGAAGAAATTGAGAATTCAAAAGTGCAGGTTAGAATCAAAACAAAAATATTGATTCTAAAACCTGCCAGCAGAAGATGTCCACAGACGTGGAGTAGATTATGGTGCAGACCCATGCCCTAGGGTCGAGTGGTTCTAACGTTCTGGATGAAAATCACCCAGAATCGAATGTTGTTAAGCTTGCGGGGTTGGGCCTATGATTTTGTGGTGTGCAACCCAAGACCAAAATGTTGGACAACGGGTAAAGATGGTTCAATAGGTGCAGTTGTCCACTTAACATCTAGCTCAGAAAAATAATCAATTATTTCTAGCTTGGGTTGCACGTGAAAGATATCGTAAGGGTCCTGGTAAAAAGTAGGTGATTTTAGGTCAATAGAAACCCTTAGATACAAACTTTTTTTTCCCTCAAAATTAACCTCCCAAATTTTCATTTCAACATTCTTATCCTCCAACATCAAGTGCTCAGGTTTTGGGACCTCTAGCATACCGTTCACCCCATAAGATTTACCCAAGTCCATAAATCGTGGCTGACTCAAAATTGACTTGGGTACAATGATTTCCAAATCAAAATCAATCCCTTTGTGGTGTGGTTGAGGAATGGGGCTATTGATTGAATCTTCTAGTAAATGAGGATTTGAATCCTCCAAGTTAGCCCCAACTGAATCCAAATCTTCCATAATTGCACTATCAAATGATTTGTTAGATTCCTCAAGCTCATTTGTCTCACTAAAATCATCTTCCTTACGCTCAGGTGAGACTTCCCTAAGAGATTCTTCACCCTCAGAATCAAAGAATCCATGATCCTCAATTATACATGTCTCAAAATCGATTGTCATTTCTTGGTTCAAAGAGACATTTTTCCTCGATCCTTGGCTCGGGGATCTCAGGTGAATCAATCGGTTCATCCTCAATGGGTTGCTCTAGCCCAACTTGGTCATTCCTGGTCATAGAAAATGTATCCCGCCCGATAGGCACCTGAGTGGGTTCATACAATAGCTCTCCTGAGGGGGGTTCATCTTGAGAATCATCCCAAGATTTGACTAGGGCAATGACAAATTTCATCCTCAACCTTGACAATTTCCAAAGAAGAAACTCACCCAGGTCCCTATCCCAAACACTTTGGAGCAAATCCAAAAGAGAGCAATTCAGCACATCAATCAATTTTATCATAGGCTCCAATGCTTCAGTGCATGGTGTTGGATGGGCTTCTAAAGATTGTATGGTGTTCCTCAAGTTAGCCAACCCCCTATCTTCGATCTGGTTCACCAGAACTGACAGGTTAGGTTCAGGGTTGGGTGGGTTTGGGTTCATTCTTGGGGAGTCAAGATATTGAGGTTCTCAAGTTCCTCCCTGATAGTAGGTCATCTCGGGTTGTTCAAAGAATGGTGGTACCCTATATTCAACACAATTCTGGGGAGCGTAAGTGTTATAATCAACATATCCTTCATGGTTGTAGATCTAGTGAGGTTGATCATCAAAGGGTGGAGATCTATAGTCATTGTAGCTCTGGGAAGGATAGTAATCATAGTCTTGTTGTCCAGGGTTAGACCCTGGACACTGAGGTCTAGATTCGTATCCCCAATCAAAGTCATCCCAACAAGTGGATAGGTAATTACAAGTCAAGTCAGAATAGTAATTATCTTGGGGATAAGTGGTGGTAGGAGGATAGGATGGGAAATGCGTGTAAGAAGTGGAAGGAGACATGGTGAAGTAAGGAGGGAAATCAGAAGAGAGAAAGGTGCCCTGCAGTACAATCAATCGACCCTATCCTTATGTGGGCGGCGTGAAGACCTACAGACTCCCAGGACCCATCTTGAGATTATAAATGATTTAGTCAACTTTTATCCAGTCAATCCAACTAGTTAGGAGGGACAGGGGAGAAGGTTCATCCTTTCGCTTGCATTTCCGGTTCCTAGTGTACCCCTTACTGTGGTCGTTTGACACTACTCCTTTAGCTAGACATCAGATGGACCAGCAGAAGTAGATTAATTGAAAAGAATCTCAGTCTGAGCCCCGAAGAGCGAATCAATCCTTAAGGCCAATGTCCACTCAGTTTTAATTAGGCTTGGGATGTGTGCTCTTGGAATGTGATGGGACCTTTAGATGAGTTGTTCCCTTAATGATCAGTTAAAATGTGTGTGCGTGCACAACCAGGGTTTGCAAATAGGGTTATTTAATAGTCTGTCTTTTAGGGTTTAACCTTGTTTAGTAGCTTTTAGGGTTTAATTCTTAGGTTGGTTCAATCAAGGTTTAGTAGAACACTCCAAGTTTTGAAAACATGGGTGTTGATATCTTCTTTTAAAAATCAAAAATAATGTCGAGTGCCTGGTTCAGCCCTAAGAATCAACCCTAAGTGGCAAGCTACTTGATGGATTAGTTTTAGATTAAGTGGTGCAGCACAAATAGCTCAATCAATTGGCCTGTTGCACCACTTAGTTAGGGTACACAAGAATGTTTAACCTATTCAGATTTCTATTCACTTATGTGTATTGAGTTGAAGTGTACTGGATCCACAGGTCAGATCCCGGTTAGGTGGTAGAATCAAAGTGATAAGAAGTGTGTGGGTGTTAAGTGTGTGTGTTAAGTGTGTAGCTTTCAGTTAAATCCCACAAGAGAATAATATTTATTTTCTTTTTTTTTCTTATATGTGGGTAGGTGAGGTAAGTGGAGTGACAATCAAAGAATCGAAATCTACCCTAGGGTTTATGTAAAGCACCAAAGTTGATTTGGGTTTTAGTTATTAGGTTATGGAATGAAAACTAAGGTGGGGGTGCTGTGGGGGACACTTACAAAACACTCTACCCGCACTTTACTCCAATCTACCACACTTGGATATCCATCCTAGGTTACCTGCAAGACAATAGATCAGAGATAAGCGGGGTTAGTGTTATGTAAATGCAAAGAAGTGTAGAAAACAATAAAGTAAATTCTGTTGCCTCCTCGGCAACGGTGCCAAATTGATCACATGAGTTTTATGAGTTTGAAATCAAGGTTACGAGTAACCCATCATCATAGTTGCAAAATGCATGGTCAAATAAAATATATAATCGAAACTCGAAAAGTGAGTCCCTGGTCGAACACAGGGAGGTGAATGTTTGGTTTTATAAAATCCACGCTTCACTTTTATTTCTTTTTGGTCATTTTTATCTTTCCTAATTTTTTTGGTATTTTTAACAAGCAAGAGATTAGCTCGATGAAAACTTTATCTACTTGCAAAAATATAAGAGAGAGAGAGACAATCATCTATTCATAAACAATGATTTGTTACAACTATAAAGTAGGAAAACTACACTACGAAAGCGTAAAAGGATGAAAGTGGTGAGAGAAATCCCCCTCGACGGTTGCTCAGAGGATGTCTCACTCTGACATTGCCAAGAGGAAGGTGGTGAGGAGCAAGACGAAGGATGGGGCAAGATGGCATCGCAGCGAGGATCTTCTTCCCGAATGGCGGTGAGAGAATGCCCATGGGATGCTCCACAAATGTGGATGAGAGGTGGGAAAACTATTTAGCTTTCTACTCTAGAGGAGCATCCCGGGGTTGGGACAAGCTCTCTTTAAAGGCTTGGAGGTAGTGACAGGAAGAAAGGAAGAGATGGTGAAAAATGGGAGGGGTAGGTGTCTTTTTATAGTGGAGGAAAGAATCAAATTCGTATACAGGACATTTAGTGATGGTCATAAACGCCGCTGAAGATCCGCTGCAAATGTCGCCGAAATAGCCTATGCACCGACGCTGCCGCTGTGCTGGTGCACGCTATATGTGCCCTTGCCGCGCGTGCACACGTGATACGCGCTGCTACCTCCACGCTGCGTTGCTACACGTGCCGCTGCGCTTGCGTGTTTGGGAATAGTCATGCTGCTATGCACGTGCGATGGCACATGTGTGCACATGGGCGGCCTGGGTTGCGCCACATCATGCAATCTGGGCCGTTCATCTTTTTTTTTTGTAGGGGATGCTGCAGAGTTCGGATTGACTCGATTTTTGTGCCGTTGGGCTGTGATCGTTGACTCGAATCCATCCGTGCAGTTGGATTGTCGTTTGATGCTCCAGATTGTGTCACCTAGTCCCTCAGCCATTGATATTCCTTGGATTGCATATGGTGCTATGGGACTCCGATCGAGGTGATTTCGGAGGTGTTAGACTTCGATCATCGTCTTGATCAAATCCGTACTTTTGGATCGTGAGTCTGAGGCTCCAAAATAAATATCCGTCTCTCCTAGCTACAAAAAGGATGCAATTAACCTACATTATATATAACTACTCTAAATGCAGAATAATGCATGCTATGCAAATCTAAGCCTACGAACATGCATGAATAGTCATTTTTACCTAAATAGATGTGTCTACATCAATGGCTGGAGGTGAGAATGAAGGTTAGGTGAGGATGCATCGAGGGGTGTTTTTGGGTTTTTGGATAGAGGAAATTACCCTAAAAATCTAAGGAGACCTAACTACCTAATCTAATTGGACGAAGGAGGTAGACTCTGCGTTGATTTTTGCTGGCTGACAACATAGTAGTTGAAGCCTCTTGAGGGGGATGGCAGTGAGGAAAGGGAGAGGATGACTAAATGCGTAGCAATCATTGGTCTTCATTGACTTAAATTTGGCTAGGACTTAGCATAAGTTAAGGTGATTCGTGCATGCATAAGCATTATCGACATCTTTACTCCTTTCCTTTATCTATGCATAAGAAAATGTTATAATGTGCTAATTAATTGCATTATGTCAATTGCAAGCAATAAGCTGATCAGGAGCTAGATCTGGAGCTGGATCTGAAGTTGGATCTGAAGCTGGATCAAGAACAAGGGTTGTTGCAGCAGGACTGGAGCAGAAGACTTAGATTAGATAAAGTGAATAATGATGTAAGGGAGTTAAGGTATGCTATTCTATTAAGTAGGAATAAAGTAGTAGAATGTGAAGAGCTTAGGTCCATCCTTGCCCTAAGATAGCCTAGAGACTTCCCCAACCCTTAGCCATCCTTAGATTAGGTGACCGCACCCCAGGAAACCTTAAAACCTTAGTTCCAACCCTTATCTAGACATCCAGATGAATTATAGGACGTCCAGAACCCATAGCCAACTCCCACACACTTTAAAAGCACTTCTGCAGTGTTATTGGACGTCCAGACACTTCGTCAGACGTCCAATTTCTGCAGAATGCCCAAAATAGAACCTATTATTCCCCCTAACTCCGATTGGATGTCCAGAACTGAAGTCTGTACTTCTGATTTTTTAGTATAAGTCATCTGATTCTATTTTTAGATGTCTGGAACTATTCTCCAGTTCCTGTTTTGAGATTCAAGCCTTGTTCTTGGATCTCTAGCTCCCTAGACCCAATTCCAACCCCATAGGAACCTAAATTAAGGTACCCTAACCCTAGTACACCACCTCTAGACCTCCTTAAGGACCTAATTAGGCCCTCACCAAACCCAATTGACTTAGATCATAGTCAATTACCATTACCTAAGTCAATTGGACTCATTGAGTCCAATCGAGCTCAGATCTCAAACCACACAAGTCCAATTGGACTTAGTGAGAGTCCAATTGACCTAAGCCCAACCTAATTGAGTTATTTCACTCTCAATTAGGTTCACACTCATTCAATTAAACTTAGGTTAAGTTTAATTACAATTTCCCCTTAGCAATTGGGGTTTGCAACCCTAATTCAAGGCATACACCTACCCAAACCCCTTAGGACCTAACCTAGACCACTTAGCCACCTAGGGCACGACCACACACACACACACACACCCATTCACACACTCCCACATATCTATAGTTCTCTAGAACTCTCTTCAAAGTGGCGCCACTCTTGGTTGCCAAATTTAGCAACCAAGAGCCATTCAATTCTTAGATCCATAAATGGTGGATCTAAGAACCACCTCTCTCTCTCTTGGGCGGCCACTCATGGGACTCCCTCTAGAGAGTTCCACACTTGTCTGGAGAGACTCCCTTAGGTCTATAAAAAGACCTAAGGGGTGGCCATTTGCACCCATCCATTTCCTTGGCATTCATTCCACTTAGGCTAGCCACGTTCATCTCCACTCCACCTCCACGAGGAGCACCACCATGAAGGCCACCATCTCCATGCCAGGATGCTGGATCACTTCTCCAACCTCTCTCTAAGGGCCGGCCTAAGCACCATTGGCCACCCCTGCTTCTTCTCTCAGCCACTCAAAGGCCATCGGAGCCCACCTCCAAATGCCCTTCCCTTATGCTAGATTAGTAACTTAGCTCTTCGTTGTTTTACTACTTAGTAGTATAGCTCTTTATTCTCCCTCAATGATGCATGCAAAATCCCCCCATAGATTCCTGTATGCGATCATTTTCTGCTAGCTAGATTATTGTTTTTCAAGCTTTCCTTTACAAGCTTTCCTCTACATTCCATGTTGCAAACACTCACTTGAATGAAAGAAAGAAATTTTTCTATATATATATATATGTCTATGTGTTGAGAATCACCATGAGCTTATTACAATATATTTTGTGTGATTAAAGTTGCCTGTTTTTAATTCTTGATATTCTTGCAACTAAGCATGTCATACTTAAATACGTAATAATTATAAACTGCCATGTGGCTTGTAAATAAATAGAGCAATTAAAGATCGATTTCAGATTTGAACGAACGCCTCCTAGAGACGAATGACCGTGACTCAATGTCTCGTTACTTTTTCAAAATTATTTTTTGACGAACGTTTTTGTGCGACTATACTATGATTTCCGACGACTTTCAAATGCGCGAAAATGCCTTTCCGTCAATGACGTGGGAGGAGGCTGCCGGAGCTTGGTTGGAGAGGGGTCGAAGGTAGGGAATTGAAGAGGATTTTGGCCCCAAACCTTGCTAAGGAAGTAAGGTTTGCATCAAGGAGTCTTTTAAAGGCCATAGGAAGTCCTTCCAAGTTTGGAAACCAAGCTTGAAAACTTGGGCCTTACGCACATGTAAGATACCCACATCTCCCACGCATGCACATGGGAGATTGGGAAAGAGTTAGGAATCATGGCCAGGTCTATTTGGAAGAGAATTCCTCAAGGAATCTCTAGTTCAAGTTTGGGATTGATTGATTTAGAAACGAGCGAGAAAATCTCGCTTGAATCCCACTAGTGGGGTGCAATTATTCCTAATGGTGGTCAGAGACCTAGATGTGAAGGAGATGACAAGGTTAGGGGGGCCCCTACAATAGTTTCAAAAGCTAGGTGTTTAAGTGAGAAAGAAAGAGTTTGACTAGACCAAAATGCAAACTAGGTCAAGATGATCTCAGATTGGGTCCAAATTTTGGTACAAACCTAATTTGGACCCAAGGAATCTAAAGGTGAAGTTAGATTTTGGTTGACCATATTTGTCTAGGTAATTTCTGCAAAAACCCAAATTAAGGCAATTGTCCAACTGAGACTCTGTATTAGGTCAATTTGGGTTCCAATTGTCAAATCAAAGGTACCAAACTTCAAGGAATATTTTTCTATGATTTTTAGAAGGTTTAGGTGAATTCTATCTAGACCAGAACCTCAGTTAATTAAGTGGGTCTATTTTTAGTGTTTTAGATGTCCATTAATTCTCGACACACGTGAAAACTCATTTTGTTCTACATGAACCCACTTATTGGACATTTATGAACATTTGAGCTTTAATTAATCCCAGGGAAACCCTGTGATTATTCTGCAATTAAGATATTCTGTTAAAACTATAGTTTTACCCCAGTTTTGATGCATCTCTCAGAATGACTATGCAGTGAATTACGGCTCTTTGGTGGTTACGTAGGAGCATTTATCAACGGATTATGACTAATTAAAACTAGATATGGCTAATGATGATGTTATTATAACAAAATTTAATGCCTTCATTCGAGCAGCAGGTGGTTAAGGAGAAGGGGAGGCCAAATCAGATGAGTGTTGTAGAACAAGCACCATGATCAATAACCTGGTTTGTCCAACCAAGTGCTTGTTTAGATCGACAGGTAGATGATGCAGCCCAAACCCAACAAGTCTGGTGGGTTGATGGATGTGAATAAATAGATACGGAGCCCACCAGAGAGTTTGAGGCTCAAATAGATGTTGGAATGTAAATCTAGGGTTTGGCTGAGTCAGCTCAGCCTGGTCAGAGTAGGGATCCTTAAAAGAAAATGAAGATGTAAAGGTTGTAGGAACCCTACTAGTGAGATCAGAGAAAGATAAGAAGTGGTTATCAGTCTGATCAATGACCAAAACACGATATAAAAATGGAGGAGCATCATATGCAACGGGATCAGAGAGAGGTGAATTAGAGTAGAAGTTGATTCCGGTGGTGGGTCAGAGTTAAGAATGAGTTTAAGAAGGGTCTGTATGTGGATCAAAAGGTGTGGCTTCTTTAAGGCCCAACATCAGCATCAAAGAATGGATCATGGATGTTGAGGTCGCAAATTTACTCATAATTACCAGGAAAAAATGGATCTCTGAGATTAGAGTATGATTCAAAATCATCAGAGAATTTGCAAAGATTAATGTTTGAACCTGATTCCATATTGGGATTTACACCATAGAATGAATCAAGAAGTCCAGAGTCAACCACCTGACTTGGATCTAACTAACGTCGTGGATGCATTTGTGCTAAAATCATTCATTGTAGCACATTTTACGACATCAATTTCAAATAAAAGTTCTAAACATGAGTCTTAGTGTCGAACATAGGGTGGCTTGAAATCGGATCAGATATTTGCTTTTGTGTCACAAAAATTGATCGTTTGTTCGCTTGCAAACCAGAGAGAACAAGAAAGAAAGAGAGAGAGAGAGGGTTAGAGTATTATGATAAGGATATGATAACTAATTGCAAAGACAAGATATCATAAACATATTCAATTGATTATTAAATGTTGTGTTCAACCAAATGTAGAGGAATGCTTGAATAGATGAAATAACTACAACTATCAAAGCAACTAAAACTAAAAACAAGGAAGAAGAAGGCATCAAGGTAGCCATGGTAATGGAGGAGCTTCCCTCAACATATCAGTGTCTTCGCAACCTTTTTTTGAGCTATATGGATGTGGTGGAGTGCTTCAGTAGATGATGGGTGCAAATGGGGGAGGATAGGCTCTTTTGTAATGGAGGGAGAAGGGAAAAGATCATCCTCAGGTCAACAGTGACATTCAAAGCATCATTGAAGACCCTCCACAACCGTTGCCCTAGCCGTCACCCTCACACCTTCAGCGCGTATGCTGGCCCGCGCGTGCATGCGCTGGCGTGCACTGTACGCTGTGTGTTGCTGCTGCTGTGCCGCGCACGCTCTATGTGCGTTGCAGCTGTTGCCCATGCACCTTGCTTCAATTGTGATTGAGGGGGGGTCGCAGGGATTCGAACCCGTGCCCCTCATTTGGGAGTGTGTCTTGAGACCACTATGCTACAACCATGAAATCATCGCGAGGAGTTTTAGATGCGTGGCACAGATGGCTTCTTAGCTATTAGATCAATGTCTAACGGTTGGAAATTGATGATGCACATGTAGAAGCGCCAGTGTTGGAGTTGCTTGGCCAGTGTTGGGTGGCCTACAAGGCGCCATGTGTCACCATCTAGGCCATCCATCTTCTTTTTGTTGTAGAGGATGCCACGGTACTCGGATCGAGATGATTCCCATGCTATCGGACTGCGATCATCACTTCGGATCCATCCGTGTGATCAGATCTTTCATCTGAAGCCCGTAAGGATGTCACATTGCCCCCTGGCCATTGATCTTCCTTGGACTTATTGTTGGAGCTACAGAGGTCGGATCAAGATGATTTTTTGTCCGTTGGACTCCGTTCGTCGATCTAAATCCATCCATAAGGTCCGATTGCTCATTTGAGACCTCTTTCAATATGGACTTGTACACAAGGTCGTTAAATATTGATTTTAAGCAACTTAAATGTAAATATCATGCAATATGCATGCAATGCCCCCAAGCCCATTATAATATGCCATTATTGTACAAGTACCCTCAAAATTGACTTTAATTGATAATATTAACACTGATAATTGTAGAGTCATCACTAACCTAATTTCAGATTCTAAGCTTAAAAAGGTGTCCTTATTAGGCATAGGCTTAGGTTCTTAGCTCCTAGAATAGACCCAATCAAATCGTAGCTCTTCCACCACCTTTGTTTCTATGTCATAGATCAATTTGACTTCAAAGAAATCAATTCACATTTCTGAGGGGGTTGGAGAGGTGTAATCACCAAACACAGACCCATGACTAAAGTCCAGATACAAAATCTGATTTTCATCACATTGGGCCTCTTGATAATCCCAAATAGGCTCTAATCTACATTCTAGGTCAAAGGTAGGAATTGGGTCACTAGAATCTGGTTTAGGTTCTATTGGGATGTCAGAATCATTCTTGAGAATTACCTTAATAGGATAAGGCTCTAGAATTACATTCTCGAGAGGTTCTAATTTAGGTTTATCATTATAGGTGTCTAGGGAACTAGTCTTGATGGACTAGCTTCAAGGTTTTCTAAGGCTGGTTTAGATTTGGGAACACCTGCAATTGGCCCTCCCAACCCTCATCATGATCAGGTATGTCAATCATTATGAAGTTTGAATTAGAATTCATTTGTGTTGGGGGTCCACAACAACCTCTATTCTCAAGCTCGAGATTTGGCAAATTATTTTGATCCTCAAAGTTGTTCCAAGGAGTCTCATCGATCTCTGAATGTTGATATGGGTAATTTTGATCAATGGCTTGGTGTAACGTATTTAGCATACACCTACATTTCTCCATGAGACCATGGTGTTTCTCCCAAAGTTGTAGATTTGACAAACATTATATGGTTCCAATATTATGCAGTCTCCATAATTCATTGTATTTTGACAAAAACGCATTCTGAGTTGATCCGTGTATCTTTCGTTGAAATATCATTCTAGCAATGTTCATAATGAGGGTTGTTGTCTCTGTTACATTATCCTGAATGTGCCTAGATGGATCATAGGTTTTGTAATATTCATCACGATATCTAGAAGCAGCCTTGATCATCTTTTCTTTTATGTTCATTTGGGATTCAGGTTTTTAACAAATTCTTCCTAAATTGTCAGGTTACATTATCAAATCAAGTGGTTGAATCAAATTCAGGTTCAGATTGAAGTGATTGAATCAGATCGTAAATCCCTAAGAAGAATAATTCTAATGAGGCCACTAAGTTAAACAACTTATAGACCTTTCCTGTATATGTGCTTTAGAGAATAGATGAGGGACTCGATGTGAATTGGACCCAATCAAGGCACCCAAAGATTTTTGGATTCTAAGTTTTGTTTCGAGGTGGATGTTACCTTTGAATAAAAAATCTACACACCCGAGAAGTACCTAGGCATCTAGGAAGGGAGAGCTCTGTAAAGACCCCTTCATAGTAGAGCATCCCCATGGGTTATAAGGTTTCCCCTACCTGACCTTCCTTGTCACTACAGTTTCAAGTAGACTGAAATGTATGAATTAAGGCCTTAAGTCTGCCAATTTAATTTAGTTTGTGCCTTGGATTTCACTTGATTAGAAGTTAATTCAACTTGTGACCTAATTTGGAGGATGATTGGCCCACAAGGTTGACCAATTTCACCAGACCTGCCCTAAAAGATGCAGAATGAAATCTGGGTCAAGACCCAAAGATCACCCTAAATTGACTCTTAGGTTATTAGGTTGATAATTTTAAGATTCAAGTGAGTTTAGAGCCTAATTTTAGGGTTCTTTTGATTAGATCTTTTCAAGCTAGGGTTTGGGTAGCACATTGATGTGGGAGGGTTAATTTCCTTTAATTAAGGCAAGTGTGAACTAACACTTCAAAACCATAGAGTAGAGACTCTAATTGGCTCTATTCCAAGTCCAATTTAATCTTAGAATGTGCACCTTAGACTCAAACAAGAAGGTGAGTAGTCAAAGATGTTTAAAATTAAGTTTAAATCTCTAGTAGGTAAAGCCAATTTAGGTAGGGATCTCTAAATAGAATTGTCTCATTTATATCAGATATTGATTTGAATTTGCAAATCAGGAAACTTGCCTTAGAATGATAATTACTAAGAAAATAAGGCAGATGAATCCTAATTGATTTGTTTCCTTTTCTCTCTTCCAAACGATTAGGAGATTGATTAGTGAAGAAGAGAGAGTTACCTGCCTCAAGAGTGGTTGATTTGTGTGGATGATTTCTTCGTGATGTACCTCACAAAATAACAAACAAAGCAAATAGGGCAAGTTAGTCTCAGAGAGCAAAACCCTTCCCCGCTCTCTCACAACTCTTCTCTCTCACTGACCCAAAGCATATTTGGATCCAAGTACGGGTAAATGGGTCTCCAACGGTGTCTACGGTCACTGGGTGTGTGTGGTGATCGAGGAGTGAGCACAGGTGGGTTAGTGGGTGAAAGGGTATGAGGGACCCAAACCCTCATGTTACTAGGCAGCGAGATGAGAGCACAAATTCCACTTATGTGCATGCAAATGCTTTGCTATCCACGATGTGGCACTAAAGTCACTTTTTTTTTGCGCAAATGCTGCAGATGCAAACTACGTCAATTGGTGTGCTACAGCTGGTTTGAGTCATCGATTGAGGGCCTGAGTGGCTTCAAGATTCACTTCCACTGCACATGGAGGCAGAATTGAGGGAGATTGTGGTCGGAGCACTGCAGTTGGAACCAGAGATGAGGTCGGTGGCGGTGAAGGACGGTGATGACCTCAAACATGAGATATGGCCTCACTGCCACAATAAAACACTTCAAGTAGATTGTATGGATGTGGTGGATGTGATGCTGGTGGTTTTGTGTGGTGAGGAGGTCTATGGTGGTTGGGCAAACTTAGAGAAGGTGAGCAGAAGTAGGTGAGTTTAGTGAGGTGTTGGAGTAGGTGAATCGATGAATTAGGTGAGGGGTTCGAAGTATGGAGAATGGCAATGCTTATGGGAGTCATTGCGAGGCAAGCGGTGCGGTATAGCATTGGTGAGGCATCGCCGGAGCTTCGCCAGAGCAGAAGAAGACGAAGGGGGACAGGCATGGTCATCGGTCGAATTGAAGGGAGAAAGGGATATATAGAACCTAGGGAGAAAGAGAGAGTGAGTGGACCTAATTATGGATGACAGGGAAGAAGTTGGCGTCGGCTTTGATTGGCCGACGTCGGAGAAGGAGAATGCTTTGGTGGTCGAACGGCAGCGAAGAAAGGGTTGAAGACGCCGAGCCTTTGGTTGGCCACCGTCGGAGGAAGATGAGGAAGAGTGTTGCACTACCAATTTGGTCATTAGATGTGTAGATGAGGGAGATCGAGAGGGCTACTGGAGCATAGGTCGGAGCCAACCATGGGAGAGAAAGAAGAGGGATTTGTGGCCTTAAACCTAGCTTAGGAGAAGTGGAAATGCATGAGGGATCCTTTTATAGGCCTTAGAGATTGTTTCCAAGCTTGGAAAGAAACTTTGAAGCTTGAGAGCTTTTAACACTAAAGGTACCTGAATCATTCATGCATTCACATTAGAGATTAGGAAGGAGTTAGGCTCCAAGGCAAGATCCATTTGGAAGGGAATACCTCAAGGAATCTCCCTTTCAATTTTAGGATTGTCTGATTGAGAATCGAGCAAGAAATCCTCGCTCGAATCTCAATGGAGCTTGGTTTGTTTACACCAACGGTAGCAGGGATACATTTGCAAAGAATGATGAGAAAGTTAGGGACCTGTCTATAGATAATTCAAAAGCTGTGGGGCAAATTGAGAGAGAAAGAGTCTGACTGGACTAAAATGCAAACTAGGTCAAGCAGATCTATGATTAGACCCAAATTTTGGCAAAAGCTTAATTTGGACCCAAGGAATATATTATGGTGAAGTAGGATTTCAGTTTTGACCAAGTTTGACTACGTAATTTGCACAAAAACCTAAATTAAGGTAACTTTTCGTCTAAGACTCTATTTAAGGTCAAAATGGTTTTAGATGGTCAAATCAAGGACACCAAACCTTATGGAATATTTTTCTATGAATTTTAAAGGGTTTAAATGGATTTTCTCTAGACCATACCCTCTATTATTTAAGTATGTCAATAATTAAGGTTTTTGGTTGTTAATTCTTGAAACGCTCGAAAATCAGTTTTAGTTTGTGTGGACCCTCTATTTGACTTTAATGAACATTTGACCTTTGATTAACCCCTGGGAAAGCCCGTGAATAATCGACATTCATGATATGCTATTAAAACTGCAGAATTAACCTTGATTTAATGCATTCTTCTCAGAAAGGATATGTAATGAATTACGACTCATCGGTGATTATGTAGGAGCAATTGTCTCTTCATTGTGTTCAATTGAAGCTAGTTATGGCTCATGATGACATTATGATCATGAAGAAGAAATTCTTCACCTTTTCTGAGCTACAAAGGATGACTGTGCGTAGGAAAGCATTTATAGAGCTTCAAATAAAGCTCTAGATCAGGAAAAGAGCTTGATTGGGTCGAGAAATCAGGGAAAAGAATCCTTGATTTCACGAAGTTCATTCGAGCTGTATAGTGGAAGCCAAGGATCATGAGGTAGTTCAATCAAAAGAGGATCTCCTAAAGATTATTCCTTCCAATTTTGGAAGGATTTGGTTGAAGAATCAAGGAGATTTCCTTGTTTGAAGGTCAGTAGTAGAGCTCACACCAATAATGGTGGAAGGGGCCTTCTTGCAAGAAAGATGAGAAGTTGGGTGTTGTTATAATTGCATTTTTTGATAATGACAAATGAGCTATTTCTTGGAAAAGACTAACATGTTGCAGGAAGGATTTAAAGATAAGGATCAAGGAAAAGGAAGGGCAAAAGATTTTATTTTTAGTCTATTTTAATTTCTTTTAGAATGTAAAAAGCCTTGAATTTTCCTTAGGATGTTTGTTGATCTTTCCTATTCTTACTCGCATTCTTTATTTTCTAAAGTCTTGCTTCTGTTGGATTTTCATATGTCTCTCTTTACCTTCAAACATCTGAGTCTGAATTTAAGACGTCTAATGTGCTTTCCAGACGTCCAAGATCATGTCCAGAACCTATATTCATTGCTAGTCCTTGCAACCTTTGTCATCTAAGTTTCTCAGATGTCTATTATTAGTTTCAGACGTCTGGCTTCTGGAATTTCAGATGCCTCCTTGACTTTCAGATGCCTCCTTGAGATTTTGATATTCTCTTTAACTCTATAGAACAATGGTCATAATCTTAAGAGTTGATCAGACATCTATCGTTGTCTTGAGTCATCTAAAGTTGTCCATCGTTCACTTTTTTTCCAATGTTTATATTGATTGCAATTAAGTATTTTTGTTACACTTTGTTTTGGATCATTGAAGGCCATCATATGCCCTTAAATTTATTTAGATGCCTACTGGTTCTTTTTAAGACATCTGACCATATATCTTTAGATACCTATTTGGGTCAAATTTCATTCCAATAATGATCACTCTATCTCTGATGCCCTTTCAAACGTCCAATTTCATTTTCCGACATTTAAACATTTATATTCAATTATCTAATTTTTACGCAGACGTCCCTATATTTGATCCAGTAACAACTTTTCTTTCCTGGAGTTTTGTTAGAAATCCTGGTTTATTCTTAGACACCTGGAATAGTATTTTTAGACATCTAACATGGTTTTTCGGATATCTAATATAGTCAAAATTTAAGTTAATGCTTTATAGCTGATGAGAGGCTAATCATGGCTTCTAATTACCCTTAATTAAGTAGTTTTCCTAGTTAATTAGCTAGGAATATGTTTATAAAGGGGATAATTATAGAATAAGGGATAAATCAATAAAAGACCTAAAAATAAGTTAAAAAAGCTTAATTAAATGTCAATTAACATTATTAATAATTTAATTAATAAATGGACTCAAAATATAATTAATTAGTTAACTAATTAATATCTAATTTAACTTAAGCATAATTTATAATTAAGTATGTAATAACTTAAGTAACTTAATTCAATTAAATAAACTAAGTTAAAATGGTCAAAAATGAAAATTCTGGGTATATATATAATATTTATCTAATTTATAATCATATATAAAAGGTTTAAAAAGAATTAAATTAAATGAAGCCTTGGAAACCTTAGTTTATGTTTTAGTCCTTAGGTTTCATCACCTTTGAGTCCTTTCATGCACATAGGTCCTTAACTTTTCTTACATTTAGGTCCATATGAACACTTTTTTTCTTCTTCGTTTCTTCTTCAGTCGCTTCAACAGCTGACGAACGGCGCTGAGTTTACCACTCGATCACCTTCCATTCGATGCCATTCCACCCTCCCAAGCTCCTAAAGCTTGCACTCACCGTCATCTTTCCATCCCACGTTCTGGATGCACTTGAAATCCTATTTAGGACTCAAGGTTAACTTCACCGACGTCGAAGAAGACGCTAGTGGTTACCTTGAACCTAGTCACAGTTCCGTCCAGATTCGAGCTCCTTCACAGCCGCCAAACCCTATAAATACCCCTTGAACCCTTCAATTTTAGTACTTAGCCCCCTACCCTCTTCCCCCAACTATAGCTTACTAATAGGCTATTCCTTCCTTTTCTGGCAAACTATCTTCACCTCCACGCACTTTCTCTGATCGCTACCATCGTCTGCCGAGCTCCGCTGTCTTCCACCGCATCTCCGAACAAAGTGATGACTCCAAACTCCGCTTCTACTCCGCGAACACACCTGCCGGACTTCTTTCCTGACCCTCTGGTTTCATCCTACATTAAGCAATGGAGATTTCTACCCCCCTTCTTCTCGGTAATAGTAAGGTTAGGTAGGTAAGTGTAGCGTAGTTTTAATTCAATCGGTTAAGTACCTTAGTTTGGCTTTTATGCTCAGATTGTTTGCCATCTTCTACAACTCCGTTGAGCTTGTTGAGCTTCTCCGGAGCACGCTTTTGCTATTTTTTCGCATCAATCACCTCCCTTTTCTCATCACAAATTCAAAGCACTACTTTCTCATTTGTTTATTAGTTGTTACGCTTAAGTCACCGCCACATCACCAGCAACCTCCGCTGTCCACGGTGCAGGTCATCAAGGGTAGACCACACCTAATTGGGTCTCTCCATCACATATACACCACTTAAGGGCCCCGTTAGAAGTGTTTATTAAAGACTTAATCGGCTATTCATAAAATGCCTAAATTCATAACTCTTGAGTTCACTATCCATGGTGAGCTCAAGAGAGTAAAAACACCAAATTAATCACATCTAGATCATTGTCGCATCCTAATGAACAAATCTTCTCACTCAATTGACTGCGATGAGTCAATCTGAGTTCCAGCTAACTTAGTTTGCAATTTTTTTTAATTTGAAGACTATCTTCTAATTTAATCTTCAATTGAGTCAATTGTCAAGCTCTTGAGGTTCCTTATGACCTCATGAGACTTTTGAGGTTATTTTTTAGTAATTCCATAGAGTTTTGAACTCCATAATGTCAGTTCTGGACTCACCAAAGCTCCGGTGAGTCAAAATTGGTCTTCAACCCATAGAACTCTATGCAGAGCTCCAGATTGATTACTAATGACTTAAGGATTTTGTATCGATCATTATTTTGATATTTTGATGCTTGGAGCTCATCTTAGGCTTCTGTCTTCTCCGACTCCAATAGAGTTGGAGAGACACCTTCATTAGGATTGAATCCAATTTAAGAGGTCTGGAAGCTTGAGTGAAGCATGATGAAGTTATTCTTGTTGATTGTTAATAAATAGAAGCCGTAGTTTGTTCTGCCGAACAAACTCAATGAGGATCTCATGCGATGAGTCCTAAACCCTAGATTTTCTGACTGAAATTACTTTTGAGACTTTGAAATCAATTTCTGAAGATAAATACAACTAATCTAGGGTCTTAATTAGGTTAGAGAAGGTCTAATTTAGAAAGTCAATTTTTGAAGCTTTATAGTCAAACTCAGGCCTGATTTAGAGAATTCTTGAGTGAAGTCGATGATTATTGAGTTGAATCTAATGTCAGGACGATTTAGAGGTTGATAGAGTTGGTTGGAAGGTGTTTTATTGAGGAATCAGGCCAAATCATGTTACTATCTAGTTTGGGTCACTTTTTAACCTAAAGTGCTTTCAGTATGCCTTTTGGCAAGATTTGGATGTTTAATTCAACTAGATTGAATCATTACTCCTTGTAAAGATTGTTTAAATCTTTTCAAAGGATCCTTAGCTCTTTGTCGAGATGTTCAGAGCTCAAATGGAGCTCTGAAGCTCCTGTTAGAAGCTCTTGAGCTTCTTCCTCTTCCTGAAGCCATAAAGAGTTCCCTTTCTTCAACATTATATGCGAAACCATCTACTAAAGATGGTTCAGACCTCACCTGGAGGTCAGACACCCTCCTGATGGTCCTTAAACATGAAATCACCCTCTGCAGGCTCAAATGGCCATCCAAAACATCCACTTTTGCCCTTCAAATCGATGGGTTAGATCGAACTCAAACATAAAATTTGTGTTACATACATGTAGATTATCCAAAGTGCTTCCGATCGAGCCTTTGCTCGATCAAAATCACCAGTGTGTGCTGGAATCATCGGCAATGGTTCAACCTGGAATGGACAATGATAGTCCCATAATGGGAATGAGTGAGCGCATGTCTCAGTATATTATGATTTTGTGCCGACGACATTTCGGTTGTCCGCGTTGGGCATAAAGAAAAACTTGATTGTGTGGGCGCGTGCTTGTGCACATGCCTATGCGGATGTGTGTGTGCGTGTGCGAGTGTATGCTTTTGTGCATGGGTCCTGGAGTGGGCGTGGATGTGAGTGTGGGCCTGGGCGGTCGAGACTGTGCATTGAGACAAAAAAATACGAGAAATCCACCAAATAATTGAACTAGGCCCAGCTGAGTGGGGTTTGGTTTCGCCCCTTGTGGGCGCTGTGTATCCTTGAAAGGCCTAGCCACCCACTAACCAAATTTTTGGAATGAGCATTAAAAAAATGGGTTAAGGATTGAGAGAAACTGGCTAAGTGTGGATTGCATTGTGCACAGTATAGCAAATATAGGAAGCATAGTACAGAAGAAAAAATTAAGGGAATAAAATGAGAGAGTTAAAGAAAATAGAATAGAGAGGGTTTAGGGGAAGCGGAAGAAGAGAAAAAGAAGAATAAGAGAGAGAGAATTACGACAAAGATTAAAAGAAGAGGAAAGGGCTGAATAGAGGAGAAAGGAGACTTGTGATTTTTAATTCTTACTTTTGTATTTTGAATGTAATAATGTCTCCTTTTAATATTTTGAGCTTAATTGATGTATTAAGACATTTGTATTCATTTGTATAACATTTTTTTGGCTCAATCTTTTATAATTAGTAGTAATGGGTGTAATAAACATGCTTACTTGATTTTTATTGGAAAATTACATGTGTAAATATGTTCTTTCTTAATGGAATGTTGCATGCTTTTAAGTGAATATCTTTTATGCAAGATTCTTGTACTTAAAATAATTTAATTATAATTCTCATTGATTAAGTAATTAGTAATTTATATTTAGGAATTAATGGTGAATTAAGATAAGTTATGCCTCCCAGTGAATGACTTAGACTCAATTAGTTAAAAAGAATTAAAACTCTAAAATGTTAGGTTAACTTGATCCTATACTATACAATTAATATTAATTCAAGTTAACCAAAGTTACTTTCTCATGTGATTAATTAAGTCTATATAACTTAATTAACTTTGTTGACGAATTAGACAATCAATAGCCATTCTATCTCAATTTATTCCAATTCATTTGAAATTCCAATGACTACCTAAGTTCAAATCTGACCTCCTATACCTATATATACCCCCATAGGTAGCCTTAAGAATTCACAAAAAAAAACAAATTTACATTTTGCTCAATTTGAAAGCTCTTGATCTCATTTGTTCTCTATTGTGTGCTTTCTTATGTGCTTCACTTGTGCTATTGTTTTTTAGAGAAACTCCTCTTCTTACTGCTCATTGGTTTAAAAAAGGGTGTATTCTTATTCTTTTATTTAAGGCTTATAGATTTATATTACTTTTTAATAGTTTATTTGTGTACCCGATTTGCGGGTCTCGTGTTTCCTCTTAGTAGAGGGGCAAAACTCTTTGTGGGGTTTGTTCAAAAAGAGGGGTTTTGTAAGATTACTTGTTGCTAGTAATTCCAACTTGGGTAGGGGCAAAATCTTTGATTGAGAGATCTAGGTAGAGGTTTTCCCACAAAGATTTCCTCTCTAGTTACCTATGTTCTTGTTTTGATTATTTGAATTTTAATTTTGTTGCTAAATTCAACCCCCTTCTTTTGCCACTAACATTAAGGACCTGAATGCAAGGAATTTCAAAACTTTGAGGTTTGATTGAGAAAAATAGAGATTTAGTGGACTGAAATGCAAACTAGGTTAAGCTGGACTCTGATTGGGCCTAAATTTTGGCATAAACCTAATTTTGACCCAAGAAATCTATTGGTGAAGTCAGATTTTTATTTTTATCACATTTGACTGGGAAATTTGAATAGAGACCCAATTAGGGCAGAATTTTGTCTGGAAATTTGAATGGTCAGACTAAGGATGTTAAACCTCTCATAATATTTTTCTATGAATTTTAGGAGATTTAGATGAATTTTATCTTGACCATAACATCTTTAATTTAAGTATGTCTGAAATTAAGGTTTTATGTGTTGTTGCAATTCTCAAAATGCGTGAAACCCCGTTTCTGTTTGTGTGAACCCACTCATTGGACTTTAATGCTTAATTTACCATCAATTAACCCCTGACAAACCCCTTGGTTACTTTGCATTCATGATTTGTTGCTTTCTCCTCAAAATGGAATTGAATGGAATTATGGCTCTTAGGCGATCATGTAGGAGCATTTGTCACTTGGTTTCCACTAATTTAAGATATTTAAGGCTAATGATGGTGTTACCATTATACCCCCATGCCAAACATTTGCTAGTCCCCAGCAAAATCCTATGGAAAGAACTAGATTTCTAGACCATGGTTTAATGTTCCGATTCATGATTTGTGCCACCCTTTAGAAATCAAATCGAAATGCTAATAATAGGCCTAGAGGTACTCAAGTCCCAATAAAGATCCAAACCTAACTAGCTTCAACCTGATTCTATTGCAAAGGTTTCTAAGGCCCACAAAAACTACATAGAGGTTCATTGAACCCAATGGTTAAAGCACCCATGTGTAGAATGTAGTAAGTCTAGGCTCAATTTGCCAATGGAATTTTTTGGTAAGAGAGTGATGGAAGGATTTTTTTTCATTTTGAGAGTTTTCTCTCTTTTCTTCATAGATTTCCCTAAATCCAACCTCGCATTAGCTCTAACATAGTCTGTATCAAATTCCTTGTCTGTACCACCAATCCTCGATGGGTCTCTGGCTTTCGATGCTTTGGGATATCACCACCCATCGAAAGCCCCAGAACCCTGGCTTTCGACACTTCAGGATAGTACCGCCCATGGCATTCTATAGCTAAATTCAGGCTTTAGCAATTGACAATTCGAGATAGTCTCGTCCATGGCACCTGAACTAGCACGAGGTGCTTAAATGCCCCTGGTAGGATATTTAGATATCCTAGGAGACAAGCACTGAGGAGGAGATATGTTATTACGCATCTTCAAGGAGAATTTCCCACCCTTGCGAGCTGGGAACTCATCCAATCAACTTGTGTCTTTAGGTCACTCCTAAACTAGATTTTCGGTAGTTTTTTTAGAACATAACACTTTTGGACTTATTTCTTTGTTAAGCGTACTAAACCAGACTTAGTATGTGATTTTTGGGTGCTTAGGTTACCAAGTCCCATAAACTAAAGGGTAGGCAATCGGGCCAAATAATCTCTAAGCCTTACACCTACTACATTAGCTTCGCACTTTCCTCAACCTCTTGAGGACCAATCTAGATCTTAACAAATACTGCAGTGTTTAAACACTGAAAATAGGTCCAAGAGGCTTAAGATTAGCACTCATACTAATCTCCTTGTCTCTAGCATTTTAGTACTTAATCTTTCTTTTGATTTGGTCTTGAACTTCAATAAGTCCCATAATCATTTGCTATGACTATCAATTTTTTTGATTTTTGCTTCTTCTGACATTTTGCATTTCCCACTCTTTTCTTCCTCAAGAAAGATTTTCAATAATTTCTCAAAATTTTCCCCCCTTTTCTCCATTTTTTTTTAATATTTATTTTTTTGTGAGAACCTTTTAGAGAATTGATTTTCCATTTGTTTTCAATTTAACAACCCCCACCATGCCTCGATTTTGCAATGTCCTCATTGTAAACTCGGAGGGTAAGAAGTCAGCTTGGTTCATGGTTTAGAATAGGGTCAAAGGGTGGGTGAATAGTTGAAGATGACTGTTGAGGATGATTTCAAGCTTTGATATGAGTACCAAAGGTGGAATCGGCTATTCTAAAGTTGAACTCTCAAGTGTATTATGAGTGTAGCTCAAAAGATGGTCAGAAGGGCCTCAGGTTTTATGAAAAAAGAAACAAAGATCTGTTGCCTACAGTTAAGTGCTATGTTTAGCACCATTGACTAGGTGCAAGGAGCTTAAAAGGATGTAATCTGCCGCATTACGATAAGTGATAGGAGAAAATATGTGATCGTGGTGGATGAGAATTTGATGGCCACAAATGAGTATCAAATTATGATGAAGAGTCATTCTAGAATGTCTATGATATGGGTCAAGTCAATTTATTTCTGGTTGGTTCATATGGAGTTTTTGCGAAGGAATCACTCGAAAGATGTAGTGATCATGGGGTTCTAAAGTAAGATCGTTGTGGGTGCAGGAACCAATAGAGGTGAATCTAGTCAGCATATCCCAGATGTGTGGTTCCACTTGTGCAATGTGACCTAATGGATCCTTTTCTAATGAGTCATCTTGATTCTTCTCTAATGGGTGTAAGATCAATTCCTCAAAAAATGACTCGAAGATTGGGTCATCTAATGATTCTCCTCTATAAGTTTCATCCCAATCAAAAGTGAATATTTGCAAAGTGCCTTTTGGATCATCCAACTCCAAATCTGGAAAGGATTCAAACTTTCGATTGTGGTCACTCTCGGTATCTACCATGATCGATTCCTAGAGATCCTGAAAATAATCATCATAATGAAATGTGTCCAGATCAATATAATAAGAATCTGAATCCCGTTGAATGTCATCATGTTCCCCAAAATGTATGTCTCCAAGAGCAAAGGTGAAAAACTCTAATACTCTTAATTTTCTGGAATCATGCTCAGTTAAATCAATATCCTCCTTCATGCTGAAAACTTCTAATTCTGGTTCTAGGTTTTCTATTACTGAAATGGTCATGAGATCCTGAATCAAACCTAGTTGTTCTACTGAGCATTTTTCTTTTCCTTTAGATGATGCCTCAAAAATATTGATCTCAGTTCACTTATCTCAAAGGAAATTATCATGTGCCCTAATTCACAATTAATTATGGTTCCTGCAGTAGCCAAGAAAGGTCTCCCCAAAATCAAGGGTATATCTTGAATTTGTTGTGGCACATCCATGTCAGGAACTAAGAAATCGGCTAGGTAACTGAAATCCTTGACTCTAATTACCACATCCTCTACCAAGCCAATCGGGGTGATTACGATTCTGTTAGCTAATCGCAATGTAACATAAGTGGGTTTTTGCTGCCCTATCCGTAGTTTCTCAAATAGGGCATTCGGGATTAGGTTGATGGAAGCACCAAGATCCAATTCAGCCCGCTTGAAATTTGTACCACCAATCTTGTAGGGGATCAGTGGGGTGCTTGGATCAGATTTCTTAGGAGGTAGACTGTTTTGGATTATGTCACTCACATTTTCTGATAGCACTACCTTCCCTTGTCGGGGTTCCTCCACCTATTTTTTAGATAAGTCAGGCGACGTGGAGTTGAGAGTGAGGATATCTAGTAATGAGATAGTGACTTGTGTGTTCCGTAATGGTCCTGATATGTTAGCTTTAGACAGTCCTCTAGTATGATAGTGGGATAAGATTTGGGATAGGGGAATGGATTGGCTATCCTGAGGAATGGGTTTCTGTTCCCCCTCTTGGTTTTGTCCTTGACCTTGTTAGGTTGGATGAGATTTGGGAGATGGGTCTTGGGGCTAGTTTTGTGATCTTCTCTCATACAAACAACATTGATCAAAGCATAATCTTGATTCGGAGGCGGATGAGTGAGAATTGGACCCTGTTGCTGAACAGAAGGATAAGTCATCATATGATTCGAATCGGCTAAGGTGGATGCTCCAAACATGTAGGTATAAGTTGACTGGCCTGGCTAAGTGTAGCATGATTGACCCTGGATTTGATTCACCACATATTTTTGGGTTGGCATGTTGTTTGGATTTGGCAGAGGTTGTGATGAGAGCCTCATCATGAGCCATAACTAGCTCTTTTTGACCCAATAAAGAAGATAAAAGCTCCTACATAACCTAATAGAAGGCCTAAATGAAGGAATAAGTGCTCTGAGAAGAAAACATGAAATAAAGGTTAAAACTGCAATTTTACCATTGCAGTACATAAATGGGATTTCTCAGAGGCAAAACATAGGTCAAATGGCCTAAATGAGATAAAAAGTTGGTTGAGTCAATCAGAAATGGGTTCATGTGCAATCTAGGAATTAAATGACATTTGGTAACCCTAAAACAGACCCGCTTAATTCAACAAGGTTCTGGTCAGGATAAAAATCAATTAAGCCCTCTAAAAATCATGAAAAAATATCCTCTAGTGTTTAGGACACTTAATTTTTCCTTTGGAACCCAGCTTGACCTAGATTAGGGTCCTAGCTCTTCAATTAACCTAATTTGGGTTTTTACACAAAATGTCCAGCCAAACGTGGTCAAACCTAAAATCCAACTTCACCATTGGATTCCTTAGGTCCAAATTAGGTTTATACCAAAATTTGGACCTAAGGTGAGGTCATCTTGACCTACTTTGCAAATTAGTACACCCAAATCACAAGTTTGTCCCTATCTTTTGAAAATCACTGCAGAGAGCCCCCTAATTTCCTCTCCAACTTTGCAATCAGGTCTTGTCGCCATTGTTAGGGTAGAGTCGACCACCGGCGAGGTTTAGAGAGGGATTACTCTCTGATTCCTCAAAGATTCCCTCCCAGAAATGGAAGGGAGCTTCTCTGAGGAATTCCCTTGCATCTAAGACCAATCACGATCTCTGGTGGGAACCCAATCTCTCATGCGAACGCACGAGGGATTTGGGTATCTAACCTCTTTCCTTCTCCGGCGAGCCATCGGAGACAAAGGCGTGCCTTCCACGCTATGAGAGCACGGCCCAGTGCTTATAAAAGAACCTCTAAACCCATCCGCTCAATTTTAGCTTGACTTGGCCGGACGTCCACCTCCAATTCATCTCTTCTTCTCTGGCCAAGTACCCAGCGAGCTCCGGTGAGCCCCCCTCCCCTCCCTCTTCGCTCTACCACAAAACCAGTGGCAGAGACAGCTTCCTGATTCTCCTCCATGTCGCGCAATACCCGCACATGCCGCCTCAGCCCCGTCGTCACCGCCGTCCTCCTCCACTGGGCAGCTTCTTCTCCGGCGACAGCAAGTACTGCTGTCTGCCTCTCCGTCCCCCTTCATCCCTGTGAGTAGGTTAGAATTATTCTCCATCTTCCCCTCTCTCTTTTCCCCCTTTTATTTAATTTAATTGCCCCTCGAACATCGCTGACCACCTCCATCTTCCTCGCCTCCGACCGACCTCCGGCGAGCTGCCCCCACCATTCTGCCCCTCCACACGGCTCACCAACCGTCTGATAAGCTCCGCCTCACCACAAGGAACACTCTCCACCCATCCACCATCCCTCTACGCCTCAACCACAGTCCCCCGAACTCACCCACACCTTCGGCCACAGGTTGACCTAGGCACGCACGCCTAGGCCATCCCACGGCCTGCCGCGTGGCTCGCCACGTTCGCCATGCCAAGGCGAAGGTGCCCAGCTGGTTTGATTAGGCCAATAGGCCGTATGTGTGTTCGACAGGATTTCAGCCCTGCCACCATTGACGGTTGGAGCAGCTCCAGGCATCAGGTTCTCCAATCTTCAGGTGCAGTGGACGCGGGCGAGCGGTGCTAAGTGATCTGGTCCAGCAAAGAGCGCTGCGAAGCCCGCAGCCTTGGCAATTGCATGAAGAATCGTCTGCGGGCGTGCGCGAGATTGGGGCAGTCCTGATAGTCCCACATCGGTGAGATACGAGGCGCGGGTATGCTTTAAATTGATTTTGTGTTATACGCTCGTTGCCTCCGAACGCGCAGGGGTGAGGTCCCTCACCTGACCCACGCTAGCCTCGTCCGCGGTTTCACCTCGCGGATCTGGCGGGATCTGACCCGACCCATCTTGAGCACACCTCGCGCATCACCCCACCTGCCGGTGCGCCTAGTCCCGAGTGCGAAATCTAACCCGATTACCTGTGGCTCTGGGAGAGCATCCTACAAGAGCTTTGCAGAGAGATAGAGACGTTCGGGTAGAGGGGCAGGGTAGGTTTTGCTTCCACCTCTCTATGCAGCCAGGCTGGTTGAAGAAGAGAGACTTAGCCAGAAAGAGAAGAAGCAGAAGAAGAGGCTGAGCGCTAAAGAAGAGAAGAGAAGGAAGAAAGTGAGATCCAGAGAGAAAGGACTGCAAGAAAAGGAGCAAAGGCAGGAAGAAGACCTGTAGATCTGAAGGAAGAAGGAGAGGCTGCTAAGAAGAGACCACAGAAGAGAAAGAAGCCCTTTGCAGAAGAGAGAAGACAAAGAAGAAGAGAGGCCAAGACAGAAGACGAAGAAGAAAAAGAGACTGCAGAAGAAGAAAGAAAGCAAGATCAGAAGAAGAATAATCAAAAGAAAAAGGGAAAACACTTTTAAGGCGTCTGAGCACAAGATCAGACGTCCAATTTTACTCTTTTGTCCTAATTACTCTTTAACCGCATACATTCATATTTGAATTAAAGTTTTGAGTAAATTAGAGTGTTCAATTACATTTGAGATTAGTAGTAAATTCCAATTGCTCCTTGTGTTCGACCTCGGATACTCTGGTTTTCGAGTAAAAAAAACTCTTTATTTGTTTTGGATGCTTTTTCGGCTATACTACAACATGACATTCTTTTAAAATTCGACCACAAAAGCATTCGAATAGGTTGGGAAGGAAGTGCACCAATGATGTAAACACATTTATTGAGGGTAAAATACCTATTCACTCATGTTCCTAGGCTTAGATTTGCATTTCATGTTATAAATATCGCATAGCATGCATCAATCTCCATTTAGAGTAGTTGTATATAATTTAGGTTAATTGCATATTTTTTGTGGTCAGGAGAGAAGGATATTTATTTTGGAGCCTTGGATTGATGATCTGACCATACGGATCTAATAAAGATGGCGATCGGAGTCCAGCGCCTCCGAAATCGCCTCGATCGGAGTCCCGTAGAACCATTTGCAGTCTGAGGAAGATCAATGGCCAAGGGACTAGGTGACACAAATCAGAGCTTTAAATGAAAAATCCGATCACGCAGATGGATTCAGGTTGACGATCGCAGCCTAATGGTGCAAAAATCGGTTCAATCCGATCTCTGTAGCAGCCCCTATAATGAAAAGAAGATGGACGGCCAAGATTATGCCACGTGGCCACCCAGGCGCACGCGCGCACCACTGCACAGGCATAGCAGCACGGGTGCATGCGTGCGCATGCAGGCACGCAGGTGCATAGCGCAGTGCCGACGTTGTGTGCCAGCGTGTGAGTGTGCGCACGCGTGGCAAAGGCGAGGATAGTACATGCTAGCGACGCATGAGCTGGCCGAAAGCAATGCATGTGCTGGACCTACAGTGATGCTTATAGCCATCGCTAACTCTTCTCGTGCCAACAAAGCCAACTGTAGGCGTGAGCGGGCATGAGCAGGCATGAGCTACCTATAGTGATGCTTCCAACGACGGCCTGGATGTCACTGATGGTCCCATACCTAATTTTACCCCTTCTCCTCCATTATAAAAGGACCTACACCCTCTCCGTTCCAAGCCATCTCTACCTACTCTACTCCCACCTACTCCTAAGCTCTAGCAAGCCTACCAACGCTCCATTAGAGCTTATTCTCAAGCTCCCAAGGCTCCTATTAGTGTAGCGAACCTCTGCCTCACCAAATATTCATCCATCTTCCCATCCCCATTCATAGGTCGCCTTGGAGCTGTCCTCCCACCTCCATTCCCGTAGCAGATCATCTCCATCTTCTCACCTCCATTCCGAAGCCACGCCGACGCTTTTCCTCAACCCGATATCCTCCTACATCTCACCTCTGTCATCTCACTCCTCACCTCCTTCATCCGAGCTTCCGCCAGGCGCCGTCGTCTCGCCGAACAACTGATTTGGGAGATTTCCTCTCATCCCCCTCTATTTTTATAGTTTCATAGTAGATTGTATTAGGCATTGAAGTGATATCTATGCCATTTTCGTTCCATCTCTATCTTGTGATTCGTTTGCTTGTTTTCTTCTTACAAAAATACAAAAAAATAACAAAACCCTAAAATACCAAAAGGAAACAAAACGAAGTGCGATTTTCAATTAAAGTAAATGTCGCCTCCCTATGTTTGACTAGGGAGTCCCTCGGAGTTTCGGTATAAATTTTATCTGATCAACGTGTTTTGCAACTACGACAACAAGTTACTTGTAACCCCAATTTCTAACATGCGAAACACGTGTGACCATTTTGGTGCCATTGCCAACGGAATTTACTTTATTATTTTCTTCGCTTCTTTGCATTTACATAACACTAACCTTGCTTATCTATGATCTATTGTCTTGCAGGCACCTTAGCATGGAGATCCAAGTGCGGTAGATTGGAGTAAAGTGTGGGTAGAATGTTTTGTAACTGTCCCCCACACCACCCCTACCTTAGTTTTCATTCCATAACATAGTAATTCAAACCCAAATCAACTTAGGTGCTTTTTATAAATCCTAGGAAAGATTTGGTTGTTTGTTTGCCACCTCAACTAACCTCGCCATCCACATAAATAAAAAAAATAAAAAATGTGTTATCTGATTGTGGGATTTTCTGAAAGAGAGACAACTTAACACCCACAACTTCTCACCCTAAGGTGCACATCACATCGATTCTACCACTTAACTGGGATTTGACCTGTGGACCCGGTAGACTTAATTTAGCACACGAATAAGTGAGTGGAAATTTGAATAGGTCAAACATTTCTGTGTGCCTTAACTAAGTTGTGCAATAGACCAATTGATTGAACTGTTTGGGTCGCACCACTTATTATAAAAGCAATTCATTAAGTAGCTTAATAGTTACGGTTGATTTTTAGGACTGAACTAGGCACTCCACATTTTATTTCTAATTTTTAAAGGAATATATCTACACCAGTGCTTTCAAAACATGGAGTGTTCTACTGAACCTTGATTGAATATACCTAAAGATTAAACCTTAAAAGGCATTAAACAAGGTTGTACCCTAAAAGACACATCATCAAATAACCTTGTTTGCAAGCCCTGGTTGTGCACGCATACACATTTTAACTAATCATTAAGGGCACAACCCATCTAGAGGGCCCATCACATTCCTGAAGCACCATTGTCCGAAGCATAACTAAAATTGATTAGACGTTGGCCTTAAGGATTGGTTCGCTCGTCGAGATCCTGATTGAGATTATTCATGATTAACCTACTTATACTAGTCAATCTGATGTCTAGCTAGGGGAGTAGCATCAAATGACCGTAGCTGGGGGGTACACTAAGAACTGAAGGAGCAAGCCAAAGGAAGAACCTTCTCTCTAGTCCCTCCTTCTAACTGGTTGGATTGCCTGGACATAAGTAGAGTAAATCATCCATAATCTTAGGACAGATTCTGAGAGTCCATTGACCTTTATGCTACCCAACCTAAGGATAGGCTTCTATTTTTGTATTGCAGGGCTCCTTCTTTCTCTTCTGATTTCCCTTTGTACTTCACCATGTACCCTTCCACATCTTACACACATTTCCAATCCTATCCTCCTACCACCACTTATCCCCAAGATGATTACTATCCTAACTTGACTTGTAATTCCCATCCACTAGCCGGGATAACTTTGATTGGGGATACGAATCCGGACCTCAGTGTCCAGGGTCTAACCTTGGACAACATGACTATGATTACTATCCTTCCCAGAGCTACAATGATTATAGATCTCCACCTTTTGATGACCAACCTAACTAGATCTACAACCATGAAGAATATGCTGATTATAACACTTACCCTCCCCATAATTATGCTAAACATAGAATACCACTATTCTTTGAACAACCCGAGATGACCTACTTTTAGGGGGGGACCCGAGAACCTCGACATCTTGACTCCACTAGATTTAACCCAAACCCACCCAGACCTGAACCGAACTAGTCGGTTCAGGTGAACTAGATCCAAGATAGGGTGTTGGCTAATTTGCGGAACACTATACAATCTTTAGAAGCTCAGCCAACACCATGCACTGAAGCATTGGAGCCTATGATCAAAATGATTGATGAGCTGAACAACACTTTATTGAATTTGCTCCAAAGCGTTAGGGATAGAGACCTGGGTGAGTTTCTTCTAGGGAAGTTGTCGAGGTTGAGGATGAAATTTGTGGTTGCACTAGTCAAATCTTGGGATGATTCTCAAGATGAACCCTCTTCAGGAGAGACAATGTCTGAACTCGCTCAGGTGCTTGTTGGGGGGGATATATTTTCTGAGACTGGGGATGACCAGTTTGGGCTAGAGCAACCCATTAAGGATGAACCAATTGATTCACCCGAGATCCTTGAGCCAAGGAGCGAGGAAATGACAATCGATTTTGAGACATATATAAATGAGGATCATGGATTCTTTGATTCTAAGGGTGAAGAATCTCTTAATGAAGTCTCACTCAAGCATAAGGAAGATGATTTCAGTGAGATAAACTGGCTTGAGGAATCTGACGAACCGCTTGATAGCCTAATCATTGAAGATTATGATTATGTTGGGGCTAACTTGGACGATTCGAATCCTGACGATTCAATCAATAGCCGCATTCCTCAAACACACCCTAAAGAATTGAATGATGATATTTTTTAGATCACCAAACATAAGTCATCCTGATTTAGCCACAATTGTTGGACTTGGGTGCTTTCGATGGGGTGTACAATGATTTAGAGGTCCCGCAAACATTGATTTTGGAGGATAGGAAGTTGGAATTAAAAATCTGGGAAGCTAATTCTGAGGGAACTTTGGATTTGGATTTAAGGTTTCCTGTTGACCTGAAACCACTTACTTTCTACCAGGACCCTTACGATATCTTTCATGTGCAACCGAAGCTTGAAATAACTAATTATTTCTCTGAGCTAGATGTTAAGTGAACAACCGCACCTATTAAACCATCTTTACCCATTGTTCGACACTTTAGTTTTAGGTTGCACATCGCTAAACCGCAGGCCCAACCTCGCAAACACAACAACCTTCAGTTCTAGGTGATTTTCATCCAGAACCTTAGAACCACTCGACCTTGGGGCATGGGTCTGCATCATAACTTGGTTCACATCTGTGGACATATTGTATTGGTAGGTTTGAGGATCAATATTTTTATTTTGATTTTGACCTGCACTTGTGAATTCTCAATTTCTTCTTTGTATGTATGTTATGCCTAGCTGAAGGCATTAAACTTAGCACGTGTGTATACACTCTTCTCTCTGTGGAGCTGACCGAATTTTCACAACACTCAGGTGATATTCTATTTACTCTGCCCTTTTCATGAGGACATTGCATCATTGCATGGGGGGTGGATACTTAATCCTGAAATCATTTTATTAGCTCCCTAGAATTTCTTTTAGTTTCTTTAAAAGAAAATTAAAATTTGAAAAAGATATAGAAAGAAAGAAATTAGTAAAAGAGAACTTAGACATTTGGAAGTTATTAACTTTAGGAAATGATATGAGAGGACCTAATCACTTATACTCTTCAAGTCTTTGGGCTTAATTAGCCTGGGTGTCCACTCGAATGTGGACTTAGTCTCGAGTCCTCGCCAATCCAAATTCATTTTTAATTTAGCTAATAAATTGGGATGATAAGTGTGCGACTTATCAATCTGCCTCTGATTTGGGGGGACTTTAAGCCCAAGCATCTACACACATTTTTTACACTGATTTACTTTTCGGTGGTTTCTTCAGAAATTGGGTAGCCAATGAACTATCTAGGGTGGTATGGCTGGCAAGTTGTTGGTGGTAACAGCTCATCGACCGGTTGTCTAGAGCCTAGTCACAAGACCATTTTCATTATACTACCTTTAGGTAAATCTTAGATCAGGAAAGTCACCTACTTTAAAAAAAAAAAAAAGAAAGAAAATATAGAAAAAAATAGAAAAAGGGGAAAATAAAAAAATAAATAAAACCACACTTCACCGCATGAGTATGGCTAGTAAGTTGTCGGTGGTAACAGCTCATCAGCTGGTTGTCCAAAACCTAGCTCACAAAAAAAAGTGCATAATAATTCCCAAAACACTTAGGGAAGAAGCAGGGAAGTAGAATAAACTGGGGAGATATACACCGGGTTTGTCCATGTGTTGACCCCATAAATAAAAGTAGGGACAAAGCTACTGATCGAAAAGATAAAACTCTATGCAAGGTCACCTAGGGTCTTGGAAACCTAAAGTTCGTTTTGACGACTGTCTAGTGAGTCTTTCACTATTTTCACAAGATGCTTAGCACTTAGAGTCCTCGAGTCTTGGGCAGGTCGAGTAGCCGCAAAAAGTTATCCTAGAACTCTCAAACTCAAAAAGTACAAAAAAATTTAGAGAAAAAGAAAAATAAAAAAATGTATCTTCCCTTTTTAAATAAGGTGAGGACTTGGGTAGTTTGCATTATGGCAGGCACCTGGATACTGTTGAGTTTATGTAGTTTAGGACCGTAGTTGAAATTTTCTATTGTTAATAAATGACTTAGGCCTAACGATCTAATCCTAATTCCGCTTTAATACATAGCAGATAGTTTAATTTTGCTAGGGACTAACAAAAGAAAAGCAAGGGGGTATGATGTAAACACATTTACTGAGGGTAAAATGCCTATTCATGCATGTTCCTAGGCTTAGATTTGCGTTTCATGTTATAAATATTGCATAGCATGCATCAATCTGCATTTATAGCAGTTGTATATAATTTATGTTAATTGCATCCTTTTTGTGGTCAGGAGAGAAGGATATTTATTTTGAAGCCTCAAATTGATGATCCAATCGTACAGATTTGATCAAGACGACGATCGGAGTACAATGCATCTGAAATCACTTCGATCGGAGTCCTGTAGCACCATATACAGCCCGAGGGAGATCAATAGCCAAGGGACAAGGTGACATAATTTGCAGTTTCGAATGAAAAATCTGACCACGCAGATAGATTCGAGTTGATGATCGCAGCCTAACGGCGTGAAAATCGACTCCATCCAACCTTTGTAGCAGCTCCAACGAAAAGAAGATGAACGACCCAGATTACGCCACATGGCGCTCCCCAGGCCTCCTAGGCGCACGCACGCACCATCATATGCATGCAGTAGCGTGGGTGCACACGCGCACGTGCAGGAGCACATGCGCACTGCATAGTGCCAACACGTGAGTGTGCGCACGTGCGGTAAAGCCGCAGACAGTGCTCCCAGCGATGCATGAGCTGGCCTACAGCGATGCATGTGCTGGACCTACAGCGGTGCTTACAGCCGTCGATAATTCTTCATGCGCTAGCAAAGCCAGCTATGGGCATGAGTAGGCATGAGCAAGCTTCAGCTGCCTACAGCGACGCTTTTAGCGATGGTCTTGATGTCACTAATGGTCCCATACCTATTTTTGCCTCCTCTATAAAAGGAACTACACCCCCTCCCTTCCAAGCCATCTCTACCTATTCTACTCCTACCTACTCCCAAGCTCTAGCAAGCCTATCAACATTCCATTAGAGACTGCTCTCAAGCTCCTAAGCCTCCTATTAGTGTAGCAAACCTCTACCTCACCAAAGATTCGTCCATCTTCTCACCCCATTCATAGGTCACCTTAGCACCATCCTCCCACCTCCATTCCAATAGCAGATCATCTCCATCTTCCCGCCTCCATTTCGGAGCCATGCTGAAGCTTTCCTCAACCCGACATCCTCCTACATCTCACCTCCATCGTCCCGCTCCTCACCTCCTTCATCCGAGCTTCCGCTAGGTGCCGTCGTCTAGCCGCACAGCCGATTCGGGAGATTTCCTTTCATCCCCCCTCTCTTTTTATGCTTTCATAGTAGATTGTAATAGACATTGAAGTGATATCTATACCATTTTCATTCTATCTCTATCTTGTGATTCGTTTTCTTATTTTCTTCTTACAAAAATACAAAAAAATGACAAAACCCTAAAATACCAAAAATAAACAAAATGAATCACTATTTTCAATTAAAGTAAACATTACCTCCCTATGTTCGACCTGGGACTCCCTTGGAGTTTCAGTATAATTTTTATCTGATTGACGTGTTTTGCAACTACGATGATGGGTTATTTGCAACCTTGATTTCTAACTCGCGAAACACGTGCGACCAACCAGGCTAGCGAGTCCATGGCATTTGTGCGAGCTAATTTAGAACCTCTTTAATCTCATCTTTCTGCTATTTCTGCATAGCCGTGTTAGTCTTCTAGATGTCAACCCGGGCTTGCAGAATCATTCTCAATTGCTCTTCCATACTAGACCCAGATTGCTAATTCCGATTAGGCCTAGGCTGATCATACTGATATGGGTGTAGGACCTGTGGTCAGGGTTGGAATTGAGATCTCAGATTCTGATTACTCCCTGACCATGCAAAGTTGGGATGGTTATGCCATCTAGGGCTATAGGAACTAGAAAATGGATTATTCTAGATGGTGTAGAGATCCTCGCGGGTCTGAGCAACTCCAGAGAAGTTGGAGTATGAGGGTTCAAAGTTCCCCCAACTAGAGTAGGTGGTTCCAGAGTTTCCTTCGAAATCAAGATTAGATGGGGGTGGTATGGGTCCATCCCCTTGTGAGAGTGGTGGTGAATATTATGCACAGCCTCCCTGCTTGGGGGTGGTTGCGCATACCTGTTTTGTGTGGCAGTGGTTCTCTACAGATGTCGAGTCAAATCATCCACCTTTTTCTCAATGATTGAGACCTTATCCAAGAACTGGCCACCAACTCCAAATCAATGGATGCAGATAGGCCTTGAGTCTCATGTGCCCCTCTCGTGTTTGTCAATGCATGAGTAGTTGTCCTGTCGAACACAGCTAGTGATTCATTGTTTATGGAGTTCTCGCACATGTTCTTGAGAATCTCCAAAACTGTATCTTCTTGTTGACCCATGATGCTTCCACCATAGGTTGCATTGACAACGAGCTTGATATCCTTATAGAGCCCTTGGTATAATGACTGGACTTGTTCCCACTTAGGAACTCCACGATGGGGGCATTTCCACATGAGATCCAAAAAGTAGTCCCATTCTTCATGATGTGGTTCTCCTGCATTTTGTGAGAAGTGCATGATTTGGTAACTTAAAGCATTCGTCTGACCAATTGGAAAGAATTTCTGCATAAATTCTGTTTGAAGTTCTCCCCATGTGTTGATCAGTTGGGTTAAAGTCTAAAACTAGGTGGCAGCTTTACCTATGAGAGAGAAGAACATCTTCAAGTGAAGGATATCCCAATTTTGAAAAATAGGCCCAAAGGTCTAGGCCAAGCATTTTAGCCGCTTGATGTGCTATAAGGGATCTTCAGAGTTCAGGCCATGGAATTTCGAGATAGCATAGACCATATTTGGCTTAGTTCAACATCAGGTCTTCTAGTTGGGATTTGTACCTTGGGTTCGATCTCCACCAGAGCGGGATTGTAGTGATCTTGTATCTGAGGATGCGATGGTGGATTTGTGAGTTCATGGAATAGATCATCGAGGTGCTGTAGCTGATTCTGGAAATTGAGTTCTTTGTGATTCTCCATAGATGAGGATGGAGGACATCTGGGCTCAAAAGTAGATGAGTGATCACATTTTTTGCACAGTTTGTTAATTTAGGATTTTAAGTTGTTGCAACGCACAAAAATGGATTTGCTTTTAAAATTTTTAAAACCTAGATAGGTTGGTATACAGGGTCATCCAAGGAGGAAAGTTTGCAAAAATTAGATCTCTTGCTCAGAAATGGAAATCAACATTCTTTTTGGTATTTTCAAATATTTAATTTTTGTTTCAAAATAACTAAGGCATCATAAAATCAATGGTGGGAAGATGGCTAACACCAAAATTTACTAAACTAGAACCTAAGTGACAAGTAATTCCTCTCCCTAAGCTCACCCAGGTTGGTGGGAACCTAGAGTAAATAGAAAGAGGGTGTGATTACACCAGGGCAAAAGTAAAAGAAAACAATTAAGAAAAGGCAACTTTACTCAAGGAGAAAAAATGTTTTACAAACCCTAGTAGAGGAATCCTACTACAACTAGATAATTGCAATAAATAAAATAAAACACAAGTCTTCCTGAATTGTTGGTGAAGAGGGGAAGTTCCTTGCTCCAAGCTTAGGGGCTCCGAGGCTTAAAAAGGGCTCCTCCTTCTCCTTCCTTGAGATGCTCTACCAAGGTGGAAGCTACCACCTTCAATGCTCTCCTTCAAGGGTGGGCATGCACCACCCTTGCTCCTCCTTGCCTGGCCATCCTTCTAGTGGTGGAGTGCTCCTCCTCCTTCGCGTGGCACAAGGGAGAAGAAATGGGGAGAAGAAGGCACCAAGGGGGTGGATGATGTGCCCCCATAATGTTCTTCTCTACTCCTTCTTGGCCGTAGATATGAGGTGGGTATATGGTATATTTTAGAAAATGGAGGATGGGAATTATGTGGTGGTAGGGTAGGGTATTTATAGGATGGGAAGGGGGTGGTTATGGTGTTTTCTTTGGAGGGAAATGAAGGGGTGCCTGAATATTTTTGGAGGGAAAAATGGGAGGGAAATGAAGAGGTGCCTTGGTTTTCCCTCCAAAAATACCTTCTAGAAGGTATTGATTTTGGAGGGAAAAAATGGAGGGTGGACATGGGTTTTGATTTTGGATGTAGGGTGGTGATGGAAGGGATAGTTGGCACCAAATAAAGTAGGAGTAGGTGGTCTTTTTGCTGGAGCTTAGGTAGTAGGTTTTGGTTCCATGGAGGTGGACAAGCTAAGCTAAGCTAGCTTAGCTAGCTTGGCTAGTAGGGAGTAGGTTTAAAGGCATTTGGATCTAGGGTTTTCAGGGAGAAGAGCTGGAGGTAGTCATCTTGAGTTGCACTGGAGCTGGTGGCTACTGAAGAGAGCTGTAAGGAGCTACCATAGCTGGCTTAGCTTGCTAGTTCTTTGCTAGCTACTAAGCCATGCTAAAGCAAGCCGTCTTCTATTGAAAGGAGCTGAGGTGAGCTTGGTCTGATGCTCTCGGGGAGAACCTATCTAGTTAAGGTAGCTAAGGTAGCTTAAGTCAACTAGGTTGAGCTAAGCTGAGTTCCCAAGAGCTGGACTTGAGCTTCCTGAGCTAAGATGAAGTCATCTTCAGCTGGCTAGAGTTGACTAGAGTTGGATGTAGCTGGTCTTGAGCTGAGGTGAACTCTAGTCAACTCAGCTGAGCTAGCTAGAGCTGCCTGTGAACTAATGGGAGCTAAGATGAGCTAGATTCAGCTAAGTTGAGCTTGATTTGAGCTAACCTGAGATAAGGTGATCTAAGATGAGCTCTCTTGAAATGCCATTCAGCTGAGATGAGATAAATGGAGCTAAGATGTTCTAACCCTAGTTTCAGTGAGCTGGAATCCAGCTTTGGTGAGCTGGATCAAGTTGAGCTCCAGCTAGTCTAAGCTTCTTCTTCACCAGTTGCCTTCCTGAGTGCTAGGGTTTTGGAGTTTTGACAATCTGTATATCCCTAACACTCACAAAAACACATTAAAAAGATAATAAAAAGTGTAATGCATGCCTAACCTAATTGATTCCTAAATGTAGCCCAAAAACCAGTTTGCGGAGCAAAATCCTAATAGTAGGTTTGTTTTAATGCATAAAAATGATGATAAACTGGCATTTATCACACCCCCATGCTTATCTTTTGCTAGTCTCTTAGCAAAACTTAAATTATTGCAATACGGAATTTTTGGGAAATCTAAGTTTTTCGACTTATGATGAGAAAAAGATTAAGGAACCTTGGTTGGTTTAAACACAGGAGGTATGGGATTTGTTAAAGATAAACATCAAGATTTATTTTTTGATCCAAAATTAGACAAAATGGGATCAGCATATCCACCAGAAAATTCCCAGATTAACCCCTTGTTAATTCAGATGACTTGAAATTTCTATTTTTAAGGTTTTTCTGGCTCTTGAATCTTATTCGCAACTTGCAATAACCTTTAAAAAATTGTGTTCGTGCTTATGAAAAGCCAACATTTATAAGGGTGTGTTTTTGCTTTGAAACCTTTTTTTTCTTTGTCCCCCATGCTTATTTCTAGCTTAGTCTTACAACAGATGTGTTGGGATCATTATTCCCGTTACCAATCCTCGAGGGGGCTCTAGCTCCAGTACTTCGGGATAGCACTATCCATGACACCACCCAGGAGCTCACAACCCTAAAATACAATGCGGTGTAAAGGGGTGCTCCAAGCAAACTCAAGTTCTTTCTCCGACACTATAGGTAGAGCACCGTCCAAGACACTTGAGCTGCTAAAATGCACTTTAATGCTCCATTTAAAGATATGAAATATAGATATGGAGCAGTGCCGAGGCGGTAACATGTTGACATCGCGTCCTCAAAGGAGGCATTTTCCTCCTTCTCGGTAGTGGGAACTCAAATCAATGATCTGCTTTAGACTTTTACTAGGGCCAAACAAGGGGTTTTTCTGATTTTTAGTAGTTTTTTTGGTGTTGGTTTGTGTGTGAAATTTGACATAGGAAGTTCCATAAGAAAAGCAAGTTTCTGAATTGGAAACTAAGCCATATACTTTCCATATTGCAAAAGAGGATCAAGTCACTTGAACTATCTTGAGTTCTGGTGGAATTTTAGAGAAGGATATCTGATCTAGTCTAAATTTAGGCCCTGAAATTCTAATGATCAGATCCGTGTCCTCATCCCTAGTTTTTTAAAGATAAAATCCCATTGTACCAAAAGTGAGTTGTCAACCTTAGTCTCGATTTCAAAATTTTCCTGAAAAAGTTTTTTTTCAGTATTTTTATTTTATTTGGGTATGCATGCAAGAAAATAAAAATGACTAAAGAAAAATGCATGTTTTTAGGTTTTGAAAATCCTAAATCGATCGTCAAAATTTTAAAAACATCCCCCCATGCTTATGATATGCATTGTCGTCATTCATTAGGAGGGAAAAGGGATCACCTTAGTGAAGGGCGGCTATGTTTAGGATGGTCAAAACCTTAAAAAAGAAAGGAAAAAGGAAGGCAGAAAAAATGATGGGTTACCTCCCATCCAGTGCTATCTTTGAGGTCATTCTACCGAGCGTGAAGGTATGCACAGAAAATGGACAATCATGGAAATAATTGGACACTTGGATGTCCTCAAGAAATGTGCTTTCCTGAAGATCCCTGAGAAGATGAATAGTAAAGAAATCAGGATCAAAGTGAAATGGAAAAATGGAAGAATGACCCAGATCTGGGCATGGTTTAAGTGCATGTAAAATGCCAAACTCTGGTTGGTCGGGTGATTGGTCTAATGGAAAGGGAGGGGGAAACGAGTCAGTGAGATGTAGGGTGGGTGAAGTTAGTGTGGATGTTTTTGGTGAAAAATCAGGAAGCTTGAAAGAGTAAAAGTCAAACCTTAGTTGATCAGAAAAGTCTCGGACCACAAAATCAACCTTAAAATAGGAATCAATAAAATCTAGATCCATAGTGGTCAAACTTGAGTAGGATTCGATCAACAAAGATTTCTCACAAATTGCTTCCATTGTATTATCACTATCCTTGAAAATTTTATGATTAATGGACCTCTTAGAACCTTGAAATAAATCTAGTGAGAAAATTTTGTTACAGTAACTTATATTCATTTTCTGAGAGTGAGAGTTGATATTAGCTGTTGTGGTAATCAGAAGGGGTCTTCCAAGAATGGTGTTAGTGAGAGCTGCAGGTACCTCTATGTCAAGGACTAGAAAATTTACCGAATTTACATAATTCCGGACCTTGACAATCTGATCCTCAATGATTCCCTGCGGTTGAATGGTAGATCGATCTCCCAATTGAAATTGAACCTTAGTAGGTTTAAAATCACCGAATCGAGATTCCTCAAATATGACTGGGGGAATGATATTAATGGAGGTACCTAAGTCGAGAGGGGCACGAAAAAAGGTGGTGTTATTTATGACAATTGAGATGAGAGATGTGCAGGGGTCCTTTTTTGTGAGAGGCAGCTTGCTATGAACAACTGAGCTTGCTATCTTAGGAAGGACCACCCTTCCTAGATTCTGAGCCTCCCTTGTTAGAGTAAACTTTTCTTTCGAAAATTTAGCAAAGGTAGGGGTGGAATCTTGGAGGGGGATATTCCACTCGACTTGCTCAAATAAGTCCAAAAGATCTTAGCGAGAGGGCTCTAATTTTTGATCAAAAGGATTGGATTGCAGTGTTTGAGAGTGAGAAGTAGGATTTGAATAAAGCATTTTGGGGATTTCTGTAGTTTTTCTTTGCATCTCCTACAGTGTTTTCATCATTTGGGCATTGATGTCTTCTAGAGATGACCCAAATTGATAAGTTTGATTTGAACCATACCCTCCAAATGGGTTTTGTTGTTGGTGAGGAATTGGATTGGTCCAGCAATGTGTCAGATAATTCCTCAAATTAGAGGAATTTTGCAATTGCTCCTGGAAGGTGGAGACATTTTGAGTGGGGTAATGATTTGCATAAGTATAATTCCCCATTAAACCATAGAAAGCCTCAGAATAATGATTATACTCAGCATGGGTCGTATGCAAATTTTGTCTCTTTGGGATGTGAAAAGGGGTGAGATGTGGAATGTGTGGAGCTTGGGCAGGTGTGGCAGGACTCCCTTTGTTGGCTAGGTTTGTTAAATCCCTATGCAACTATTGTTGCTTAACTTGCAGCTGAGCCATTATGGAGTAGAAATTATGTGGGGGGGCCTGATTAAGAAGCTCCTTGATGGAAAGATTAGGGAAAGAATAATTAGCATGCAAGTTAGAGGACCAATTTTTATTTTCCACTTTTAAAGAAGAGGAAGAATGTAGGAAAAATCTTTTTGGGGAGGCAAAATCAAGTGGTCCCTCCAAGTGTGGAGTTTTGGACCACCACCCATGCAAAATGGAAGAAATGGTAGGGGAGGAGAAGAGATAGGGAAGAGAGAAGTGTGTGCACAAGCAATCAAAGTCTAGACCTAACTTAATTGTGACTCCCTAGAATTTAACCTAAGACTTGCTCTACCTTGGAAATAAGCAATCAATAGTGAATACATGTTCTGTCAACAAATTTAGCCAAGTTGCTTAATGGGAGGTTTCGGCCCAAGTGTTTCGTAGGAAAATGCCGAGGTGCTTGTACAAACCTCTGCCTGGTTGTTTAACACAGCCCCTCAGCTTGAACACCAAATATAGATGACAAAATTATTATTAACTGTAGAAAACTTAAGACCTATATAGCAAGCCTAAGTTGATGAAACCTTAGGGGCCAAGTTGCTACGGATTTTAGTTAGGTCTAAGATATTATAGTGCACATAGAATGTAGAGAGCATTAGTTTGCATTATTTTCCTGTTATTTCAATTTTTTTGTGTGTGTGCAGGAATTGGAAATTAGTTCGAATTAAAATGCAAGTTCTCACACAAATTCTTGTATTTTTATCTTTTAGGATTTGATTTAATTCAATGTGTTTTGGGATTTTTCTTTCTAAATTTTCAAACATGTTTGAAACTCCACAATCAAAGGAAAAACAAGTTGTATTGGTGATGGTTAATTTCCTTTAATGTTAGTCTCAAAAAGGAAAGAAAGAAACCCTAAGTTAATTGTCCCTAAGATAGAAAATTACTACCAATGAACTACTTTTAGGCTTTCTGTATTAAGTAGTGGTCCAATCAAGTCAAACAACACAACTACATTGAAGAAAATCAAACATGAATTCGAGAAAATATTTTTTTATGTTTTTAGGAATTTGTTTGATATTTGTTTTGAATTTTTCTTTGTGCTAGTGTCAAAGTGCAAAAATAATACCTGTGGGTATTTTGGACTTTCATTACCACCACCGACCTAAAAAATTTTTTATGAATTTATGTGATGTATATAATTTCACAAGAATTCCAGAAAGCTAAATTTCAAAAAAATTGGCTAAGAAGAAAAAATCTAAAAATTCATGGATAGTAACAAAACAGGAAGAATAAAGGGTGTGATCCTTCTGTAGTCGTTGAAGTTTTAAAAATTAAGTACAATGTGAATTGATCTAAAATTTGGAACAAATGTTTTCAAATTGATTTGAAATCACTAGGTGAAACTACAAGATTTTAGGAGTCCTGTGGTGTTCGTAATTTATTTTTCAAATCCAGGCAGAAGTCTGGATCTAAGAAATAGAACACCCGCACTTGAAATGGAGTGGTGTTTAATGGTGCAAGCAAGGAAACAATGAGTTTTAAATTGCACCACTCCACTTAATTAAGATATTTAATTTCCTAAAAGGCAAGTTTAATATTTTTTTGGTAGTTTTTATGGATAAATGTGACCAAAAAGGGAAAACCCACTTGAAATTTCGCAGTAAGACAAGATACCTTAAGCTTCTCAAAATTTCCCACTTTCCTTTTGCAACTGATTCCCGTACACACAAGAGAAAAGAGAGACAAGGAGATGAGATCCACTTCAAGCAAGAGAATTAAATAAGAAAAGTCGTGCCTCCCTTGCAACGACGCCAAAAAGTGATCTCATTTTTCACGGTTTGTTAATTTAGGGTTTCAAGTTTTTGCAACGCACAAAAACTGATTCGCTTTTAAAATTTATAAAACCTAAATAGTGGGGTATCTAGGGTTGTCCAAGGAGGCAAGTTTGCAAAAATTAGATCTCTTGCTCAGAAATGGAAATAAACTTTCTTTTTGGTATTTTCAAAATTTTAATTTTTGTTTTCAAATAACTAAAGCAACATGAAATCGATGGTGGGAAGATGGCTAACACCTAAATTTACTAAACAAGAACCTAAGTGACAAGTAATTCCTCTCTCTAAGCTCAGCTAGATAGGTGGGAACCTAGAGAAATTAGAAAGAGGGTGTGATTACACTAAGGTAAAAGTAAAAGAAAATAATTAAGAAAAGGCAACTTTACTGAAGGGGAAAAAATATTTTACAAGCCCTAGTAGAGGAATGCTTCTACAACTAGATAATTGTAATAAATAAAATAAAACACAAGTCCTCCTGAATTGTTGGTGAAGAGGGGAAGCTCCTTACTCCAATCTTAGGGGCTCCTAGGCTTAAAGGCTCCTTCACCATCGTTGAGATGCTCCTCCAAGGTGGAAGCTACCACCTTCAATGATCTCCTTCAAGGGTGAGCGTGCACCACCCTTGCTCCTCCTTGCCTGGCTGTCCTCTTAGGGGTGGAGTGCTCCTCCTCCTTGGCCTGGCACAAGGGAGAACAAATGGGGAGAAGAAGGCACCAAGGGGGTGGGTGATGTGCCCCGTTAATCTTCTTCTCTACTCCTTCTTGGCTGTAGATATGAGGTGGGTGTAGGGCAGATTTTACTAAACGGAGGATGGGAATTATGCGGTGGTAGGGTAGGGTATTTATAGGATGGAAAGGGGGTGGTTATGGTGTTTTTTTTGAGGGAAATGAAGCGGTGCTTGGATATTTTTGGAGGGAAAAATGGGAGGGAAATGAAGAGGTGCCTTGGTTTTCCCTCCAAAAATACCTTCTAGAAGGTATTGATTTTGGAGGGAAAAAATGGTGGGTGGAGATGGGTTTTGAAGGTGGATGTAGGGTGGTGATGGAAGGGATAGTTGGCACCAAATAAAGTAGGAGTAGGTGGTCTTTTTGCTAGAGCTTAGGTAGTAGGTTTTGGTGCCATGGAGGTGGACTACCTAAGTTAAGCTAGCTTAGCTAGCTTGGCTAGTAGGGAGTAGGTTTGAAGGCATTTGGAGCTCAAGTTTCCTGGGAGAAGAGCTGGAGGTAGTCATCTTTAGCTACATTGGAGTTGGTGGCTGCTGAAGAGAGCTACAAGGAGTTACCTTAGCTGGCTTAGCTTGCTAGTTCTTTGCTAGCTACTAGGCTAAGCTAAAGCAGGCTGGCTTCTGCTGAAAGTAGCTGAGGTGAGCTGGGTTTGATGCTTCCAAGGAGAACCTAGCTAGTTGAGGTAGCTAAGGTAACTTAAGTCAACTAAGTTGAGCTAAGCTGAGTCCCTGGGAGCTAGACTTGAGCTTCCTGAGCTAAGATGAAGTCATCTTTAGTTGGCTGGAGTTGAAGGGAGCTGGACATAGCTGGTCCTGAGCTGAGGTGCACTCCAGTCAACTCAGCTGAGCTAGTTAGAGCTCCATGTGAACTAATGGGAGCTGAGATGAGCTAGATTCAGCTAAGTTGAGCTAGATCTGAGCTGACCTGAGATAGGGTGAGCTAAGATGAGCTCTTTTGAGCTGCCATTTAGCTGAGATGAGATGAATGGAGCTAAGATGAGCTAACCCTAGTTCAAGTGAGCTGGAATCCTGCTATGGCGAGCTGGATCAAGCTGAGTTATAGCTAGTTTGAGCTTCTTCTTCACCAATTGCCTTCGTGAGTGCTAGGGTTTTGGAATTCTAACAATATGTATATCCCTAACACTCACAAAAACACATTAAAAGATAATAAGAAGTGCAATGCATGCCTAACCTAATTGATGCCTAAAAGCAACCCAAAAAACCATTTGCAGAGCAAAATCCTAAGAGCTAGCTTTGTTTTAATGCATAAAAATGATAATAACCTGCCATTTATCAATGAGTCAGAGGAGATATCAATTTTGTCAGATGGTAGTAGAAACAAGTGGGTCGAGGCTTGGCCTCGACGAGAATGGAATGCTAATGAAGGCCTCAAGAGTGGCCTTAAGGACCTCCTCCCGAACATGCACTAAAGAGCCCGATGAGGAACATAATGTGTGATGGACCCAATTGAGACACCCAAAAAATCTTTGGATGACTAAGGAGGTTCGAGAAGGATGATACCTCTTGATCAAAAAATCATTCACCCAGGAAGTACTTGGGTAGTGAGGAAGGGCAAGCCCTACAAAGACCCCTACATGGTAGAGCATCCCCATGGGTAAAAGGGTTTTCCCCACTTGACCTTCCTTGTCATTGAGGATTCAAATGGATCAGAACGAACAACTTGACCCCTTAAGTCTACCAATTTTAATCCTGAATTATGGTGCTTTAAATATCACCTGAACTTTAGAATTGATTGTGATTTTGACCTAGTTTGAAAGTTGGTTAACCCACAATGTCGGTCAACTTCACCAACCTACCATAAAGTTTAGGGTGAATTGGGTAAAGAACCCAAAATCGCCGTGAGTGGTTTCCAAGCAGGTTATTAAGTCTCAAATTTTAGGGATTCAACTTAATGTTGTAGCCTTCCTTTTTCGATCTTCTTGATTGGATAAATTCAAGAAATCCTGAAGATGGAAACACAATGTGGGAAATCAATTTTCTTTTAATATTAGGCAAGTGTGTTTTCTTGAAACCCTAAAGATGGAAACCCTAATTTGGCTTTATTTTCTAGGTCCAATTCTTTCCAAAAGTGGCACCTAACACTCAATCAAGAAGGTGAATAGCCCTAGGCACATTAAGTCCCTAGTAGGTGCAGGTATCTGGATGGGGATGTCTAAATAAATCAAATCAGGCAACTCAAGTGACTAAGTCTAAGAAAGAATGTGAGTTGATCCTAATGGATTCTTCTTTTTAATTTCTTCCAAAAATACGGGCTTAAGAAGAAGAAAACGAGATTACTTGCCCCTAGAGTGGCTATCATGTGCCTGACCTTCTCTCTTATACCTCGCACAAACATAGCAGATTAGATAAAAAAAGTTAGAGTCAAATAAGAATTATAATCAGAGAACTGAAACTATGCATTGCTCCTCAACAACGACGCCAAAATGTTTAATGTGAAATCGTCGATGTTTGGAAATATGCATTATAGTATTGGATAAAATCGCATGAAACACTTAAATTTGCAAAGCTCAAAATCAATTTGGAGTTTGAGGTCATTCGCAAAGAGCAAATATGACAATTTCATTTCACTAATCACAATAGCAAGAATAATATGCAATTGAACTAATGAAATGCTCAAAATAATATTTCAATAAAGACCAGTGCAAAAAGATTAGGTTAAAATGGTAATTTGAATAACTAAATTAACCCTTAAGTTTAAGCTCACAAATCAACTTAAATAAACGAACAGAAATCACAATCAGTTATTTTAGTTAAATATCTCCATAATAACAAGTATCAAGACATGACTTCAGATGCCTTAAGAACTCAGTAGAACTAACACAGTAGAGGTGCAAGGCATAATAAACAAAGGAACAAGGGCCTCACACAAAGTCCTCAGAGGCTAAGTGTAGAGAGTGGGAGGGCACAAATCTTTTTTTTTTTTTTTTTTTGAGAAAGAAAGGAATGCTATCGAATCACCAATAGCAAACCAGGAGAGCTATTATTGATAACAAAAAATATTTACAAGTTTGACTCCCAATGCTGTATGAGACACCAGCAAAAATTTACAATATTTTCCACATACACTGGGGTCTCCTGAAAGACACGCTCATTTCTAGCCCTCAATACAGCCCATAACACAGCCACCATGTGTATATAAGGCTTATTCCCATCCACAAGGTAGCGCCATAAATTCCCCCAAGTGGGTGAGGACTCGTTGCATACTCTCCTCCATACATAATCAGTGATCGCACATGAAGAAAAGATATGAATGCTAGAATCATTATGCAGCCCACATAAAAAACAAAACTGGGCGGGGGTCCCCATCCTTTTATGCCTCAGATCTCCAGTAATCAATCCATCCCTCCTGCGGAGCCATAAGAAAATTTGTAACTTTAGTGGCATTTTTAACTTCCACAGCTTTTTCCCCATTTCTTCATCTTCCACCATCCTGGAGGACATTATCAACCTGTCATAGGCAGCCGCAGTAGAAAAATTACCTTCCCATTTGTATGTGTCATATTCCTGAGGCATGGGTTTGAAAGCCGCAGGCTCTTGCATGAGACGTTCAGTCTCTACACAAGATCTTGTTTCATGATTATTCCACCCACCATTATTTAACAACCACTACTCTGAATCCACATCCCAATAATCGGCTACCACTGCATTTTTATTTGCAGCCAGAGCATAAGCAAGGGGGAACCCATCTTTAAACGTTCCTCCATGTACCCAATTTTCCAGCCAAAACTTGAAGCTTTTTCCATCACCTAAAACTGATTTGAAAAAATTCCAATTATCTTTCAGGGCCTGCACCACAGAAGACAAAAAGGGGAACGATTTACGTGGGTTAAGACGATTTATCTCATCATTGGTACTCCCATAACTGTCCTAGATAATTTCTGTCCAAATTTTTTTTCCCCCTGTAGCAATCGAACAGCCCACTTCAATAGTAGCACTTCATTAAATTCTTTGAGGGATCTAACACCCAAACCTCCCATCTTCTTAGGTTTGCAAACTGATTCCCACTTTAAGGGTTGAAAAAAGGCCCCTTGATGAGAGGCCCCTTTCCAAAAAAATCATTTCCGCATCACCTCCAGCTTTTTCCAAATAGAATTCGGAGCTCTAAGGACAGAGAAAAAGAAGATGGGAATTGAAGTGATAACAGAATTCAGTAATATATACCTCCCCCCTTTAGATAAGTATCTACTGCTCCAGCCCTCCAATTTCGTAGCTACCTTTTCAAAGAGGAAAGACCAATCTGCTTTCTTCATCTTAGAACATTTCAGAGGCAGACCCAGATATTTAATCGGCAGTGGAACCACAGGTGTACCAAGAATGGTGGAGATCTCATTCTGTAACCCGCTATTCATCCCAAAACAGACCAGGGAAGATTTACTACATTTCAATCTGAGACCAGAAACCTCTCCAAAAAATTTTACCATATGTAACAGTGCCTGCGCTTCTCTCTTCCCCCCTTCCACAAGAAAAACAGTATCATCAGCATATTGAAGTACAGGGGCTAGAGCCCTATGATTAGTCAGTGAATACCCCCTTATAAAACCATCCGCTGCCAGTTTACAAGCAAATCTAACCAAAGTATCCACCGCAAGGTTAAAAATTAGAGGGGCAATAGGGTAGCCTTGCCTTACTCCACATTGGGGCTGAATCCAAGAGTGACACGGTTTACCATTTATCAATGGGGAAAAAGAGGCTGTCGTAATGCACCTCTTCACCCATTGAATCAGTAAAGGTGGAAATTTTCTCCTTCTAAGAATCTCCCACAAGTATGACCAGGAGATTGAATCATAGGCTTTGGAAAAATCAACTTTCCACAAGAAAGCCTTAGATTTTCTCCTATGCCAACCCATAACAATCTCCTGCGCAACAATGAATGACTCCTGTAAAGATCTCCCAGGAAGAAAAGCTGACTGAACAGGCATTATCAAGTCCTTTAAAACCTCCCGCAATCTATTAGCAATAATCTTACTAATAATAAGACAGATGGAATTAGATAGCGCAATGGGTCTGTAATCAGAAAAACTTTCCGCACAAGATTTCCTAGGCAGCAGAAACAGATAAGATTTGTTCAGCCTCTCAAATCCTAAGTTGCCCAATTCAAACTCATGAATAACCTTTAACACATCCTCCTTAACCACATTCCATATCTCTCTGTAGAAAAACACCTGAAATCCATCCGGACCAGGAGCACCTTCATTATTTAATTCTTTAATAGCTTTTAGCACTTCTTGTTCAGAAATAGGGGACACAAGCATGTCTCTTTGTTCATTATTTACACAAGGGAAATCCATTGCTGCCAGCCTCCAAGAACCTCTGGGTGCAGCCTTGGACATTTCTTTAAAAAATTTACTTGCTTCAGATCTGATCTCCTTAATAGAGGTAATAATTCTTCCTTCAACTTTAATAGAAGAGATAAGGTTGAATCTCCTTCTAGCACTGGCCGCAAGATGGAAAAATTTTGTATTCGCATCACCCTCTTTAAGCCATAGTTGTCTGGATTTTTCACGCCAATGCATTTCTGTTTTCAGATCTTCATCCCCCACAACTGATTGCATCTGCTGCCTGAGCTGCTGCTCCTGTTGGTTCAAAGCCAGCCTACACTCTTGCAGATCCAAATCCTTGATGACTGTCAAGGCTTCCCTCCTCTTCTGGTCTCTAATCAGATTCACAGCCTGCCCATATTCCTTCAACATTTCACACAGACCAGCCAGTTTTGAAGCAAACTGCTGTGTGGCAGTGCCTTGAACAACCTTGCTTTGCCACCACTGAGAAACCATTTGCATGAATCCATCTTCCCTAAGCCATGATCTCCTGAGTTTGAAGTAAGATCCCGTGTCTGCATTCACTCCACTATCCCAAACCAAAGGTGTGTGATTAGAGAACGGCCTATCAAGGCTCAACACAGCTGATAGTTGATATCTCTCTAACAAACTAGGACTGCCAAAGAATCTGTCCAATTTGGAAAGTTGCCCACTGCCATTCCTCCAAGTATACTCCACACCACTGATAGGGTATTCAGTCAAGCCCATGTTCTGCACAGCCAATTGGAAGCCAGTTGTAGAACTATCCACTCTCCCATCCGGGTTATCATCACCAGAAAGATAGCAATTGAAATCACCCCCTAACAACCATGGGGTCTCTTGCACTCTTTGATGCATTGCATAGAGTTCCTCCCACAAGCCAACTCTATCTGCTGCCACACAAGGACCATATATGCAAGAAATAAACCATTCCATATCTCCTTGAGGAGATTGACATTTACAAGAAATTAAAAACCTATCACGAATAATTTCAGTTACTGACAAGGAAGATTTTCTCCACCAAAAAGCCAGTCCTCCAGACCGACCAGTAGCACCCTCAGCTGCAATATCATTACGACCCAGTTGCTTAAAACATTCCCATTCTTGACCATTTTCCCTCTCCAAGTGAGTCTCTTGTATAAGAGCACAGTCTATCTCCCACTCAGAGAGATCTACACAATGAAGCCCTTCTCTGTTTGTTGCGTAGCCCACGCACATTCCAAGACAAAACTCTCATTTCTCATTAGAGAGATCCCCATTGGCCTTGCAGCCCACATATTCAACCATAATGGAATTAGCAATACAATGCTCCTCAATAGGAGGCAAGGACTCCTTCCTTCTCCTTCTCAACATGTATGGAGATCTACCCACACCTCTTTTTTTATTTGAACCACTGCCATACTGCAAATCAGCAGGAATAGCAAGTTGCATCTGGACTGGCTCTTTAATCAACAAATCCTTCCCTGTCCTGCCCACTACCATACTGCAGTTCATCTCAGAATCTTCCATTGGAGTCTCAGCAGCCTCCAAATAGCAGTCCTCTTTGACAATCATGGCTTGACTGCTATCAGCAACAGAAACATCATCTCCCATCTGATGTTCCTCAACCATGGCACAGTGGCAGTCCTTCCTCTTTTTGGTTTTAGGAGCATCAGCAGGAGGAGTGCGTCCACATCTGTCACTCTGATTTCTCTTCTCACTGTTGGTTCCAGACTTCATTTTATTCTCAGACGACTTATCTTGACCACATTCAGCCTGCCCAGACACCTGTCCAAGAGCAGCAAGTCTAACAAGCCAAGAAGTGCCCCCACATCTGACTGTGATCGAATCAGGAATTGAGCCAGCATTTGTAACTTCTACCTCGACTTTTAGAGACCTAATATCCCCCTCTCCAATCAAAACTTCAGAACCATCACAGATTGAAGCAAAACCTGCTAACATTTTAGAGACAGCCCCCTTTAGCCGCAAGTGCAATGGCAGACCAAAGATCTCAAGGAGAATCCTCCTGGAGGTCACTCTTTGTGGAGGGCGCTCAGACAGAGCCCCATCAAATGGGGAGACCATTCTCCAAATCACTCTGACTTCTTCAAAATTACTTGAGCGAAACCTCAATCGTTCCACATCTAGCATACCCAAACCATACACCAAGAAGTGAGACTGGGATAACATGGCTATCTTCCAGCCCGCAGAAAAAAGATCCAGGGAACATACCAGATTCTGAAACATTGCCATTGACGGCCTGCCTGCCATGATCTCTCCAATCAGAGCACCTCTCAGTGTGATCTCTGCAGTCGAGATCTCCTCTGAAGATGGGATCTCAATTTCAATTGTGTGGCTACCCAGAGTCGGCGGCGGTGGCGGACGAGCTTCATTCTTGATCCTCCAGACAGGATGCGAGACTGCCCTCTGAGACCGCCAAGAAATCCTCCTAGGGCACGACTCACGCTTGTGTCCACTCCTGCATTCCAAGCAAATCAGGGGGTTTTTACAAATCGCTGCCACATGCCCCCTTCGTCTGCATCTGAAGCAAAGAACCCCTCCATTCTTTCTCCTCCAGGAACGTCTTCGAGCATTTTCAGACGACCTAAAGAACCTCTCCTGCCAAATCCGCTCCCTTCTCCTCCAAGCCCTCGATCTCCACGTCTTCCATTCACCTTCTGCTCCAGCCCTGGATGTCTCCACCCCATAGCCGCCCTCCGCCCAGCGTCGATCGCCCTCACAAATCTTAAGGTAGCGAAACCCTCCCCCTCTCTCCTTCAGATTCTTCTTCCTTCAGATTAATCCAGATCTGGGTAATCAGACCCAAACCTTGACCTGCGAGCATGATTGCAAGCGAGAGCATGTAAACGAGCGTGTGTGAACACGGGTGTGTTTGGGGGTGTGTGTGTAGGGACTTCACCCATGTGCTCTCAAAGGCGATAAGCCCAGAGAACTTTTTCCTTTTATGTGTCTTCATGGGTTGTTGCACTTTCAAGGTGGGACTAAAGTCCCACCTTCTTTCTTCAAGCACCAGCAGCTAGGATCCTAGTGAAATTGGAGCAAAATCACTCTGACGACTCACTCGAATTCTGAAGCAAAGAACTCTCTCATTGAAACAACTTCAATCTAAGGTAGCAACAGGTCGAATAGTGGCACAAGGCGGTCGGATGTGGTCGGAGAGGACAAAGGCGACAGTGGCTAACAAGTGTAGACCTAAAACACTCAATACGACCTTTCATCCTCATCAAAGATGCTTAGATGCTTCATCGTGAAGCGGTAAGTGTAGCAGTGGTGGTTTTAGGGTGTGGTGAGATTGGTGCAGCTCTATCGAGGTCGATGAAGGTGTGTAGGAGTGCGTGTGTTCGACAGTGTGGAAGACCAGCGAAGCCCCAAATTTCTTTGGGGCTTTTGTTGAGTGAGTTTCGGGGGACATTGTCGAGGTGTTGTAGGTGTGTTTGTGTGTGTGTGGTGCCAGCGTGAGCTCGTGGGAGCTTTTGTCGGACATGAGGAAGATGGAGTGGGTGCAAGTAGTGCAGTGTGTGAACCTAAAGTCTAAGGGGTTGTACAAGGTTAGGAGGAAGATAGGAAGAGAAAGGGAGACTTAGAGAGGGAGAAAGTGGATAGAGGTGGTCGGCTATGATGGGTCGGTGATCGCACGTGTTTCACGAGTTTAAAATTGGGGTTACAAGTAACCCGTCGTCGTAGTTGCAAAACTCAACATCAAATAGAATTTATATCGAAACTCCAAGGGAGTCCCTGGTCGAACATAAGGAGGCGACGTTTACTTTAATTGAAAATCGCGCTTTGTTTTGTTTATTTTTGGTATTTTAGGGTTTTGTTATTTTTTTTGTATTTTTGAAAGAAGACAAGCAGAATGAATCACAAGAGATACGGAACAAATATGTTATATATGTCACTCCAATGTCAATTACAATAAACTATGAAACCATAAAAAGAGAGGGAGGTGAGAAGAAATCTCCTGAATCGACTGTTCGACGAGACGACGGCACCTGGCTGAAGCTCGGACGAAGGAGGTGAGGAGCGGGACAATGGAGGTGAGATGCAGGAGGACATCTGGTAGAGGAAAGCTTCAGCATGGCTCTAGAATGGAGGTTAAAAAGCAGAGAAGATCTGCTACCATAATGGAGGTTGGGGGATGGCTCCAGGGTGACATATGAATGGGGATGGGAAGATGGATGAATATTTGGTGAGGCAGAGGTTCGCTACACTAATAGGAGCCTTGGGAGCTTGAGAGTAAACTCTAATGGAACATTGGTAGGCTTGCTAGAGCTTAGGAGTAGGTGGGTGTAGAGTAGGTAGAGATGGCTTGGAAGGGAGGGGGTGTAGGTCCTTTTATAGTGGGGGAGAAGAGGCAAAAATAGGTATGGGACCATTAGTGATTTTTAGGCCATCTCTAGAAGTGTCGCTGTAGGCAGCTCGTGCCCGCTAATGCACGCAACTAGCCTTGCTACCGTAAGCCTTGCTAGCGTGTGAATAATTAGCAACGACTGTAAGCGTCGCTGAAGATCTACCGCAAACGTCGCTGAAGATAGCCCACACGCCTATGATGCTGCTGCATTGGCATGCGCTCCGTGGTCCGTGTCACGGGCGCACATGCATACACACTGGCACTGCGCTGTGCGCATGCGTACCTCCGCGCGCACGCATGCAGTGGCACGTATGACAAGCTGACTTTTCACTTTGCGTTGCAGTATTTAAGTGGTGGAAAAATCGACTAATAAAAAATAATAATAACCACTCATAGAACAGCAGGTCGTGTCCACAGGGAGGTAATTATGCAATAAATTCTTAAGTATTTAATATCATTTCGGATAGTTCAAAATCCCTATTAAAAACTAACATAAAATGCGAAGGAAAGTAGATTCGTAATAACTTGAAAAGGTAAGGGTATATGTGTAGTTTTCCCTCGCAGAAATCTTCAATAAATTTATGGTGAATTTATGCAATTTTCGCGTGACATGTACTAGAGAAAATTAGTACTCAAGTTAAGCCCAAAATCAATCTTGAAATTGATAAACATCATGAATGTGCAATTACCAGAGAATGTAAGTGTGCATGCACAATTTTGCCACTATATAATAATAATAAATAAAAATCAACAATGGCAGCGAATGTAATTTTTAATGGATTTCAAAGCAGAGCTTTTGCTCTCTCTCCTCCACGCGAGAGAGAGAGAGCACCGGTGGGGCTTTGGAGAGGCTAAGGAGGATGGTGAGGACGAGGGCTCTCCGATGGCGGCTGCGGCGTCGACAGAGGTGGCCTGCGGGCGGAGGAGGAGCGCCAGCCTGTTGGAGAAGAAGGCAGAGCAGCTGCTGCAGGGCATCCTGTTGGCGGGTGGCCACATGCTGGTGCACGCCCGTGCACGTCTGCAGCAGCCTGTTAGCGAGTAGCCGCATGGGTGCGCGCCCGTGCATGTCTGCAGGTCCGGCTGGAAGGGGTGAGCGGGTGCAGGCCTGGTATGAAGAGGCACTGTGAGGAGTGATAGTGGATTTTACGCGGTTTGTTAAATATGTCGTTGTAACGCGTAAAACCGATCAACTCTTAAATTTATAAACCTAGATAGTGGGGTATCTAGGGTTGTCCAAGGAGGCCAAATGTTTGCAAAATTGATTCTCTTGCTTGGAATACAAATCTCAACTTTCTTTTTGGTATTTTTCAATATATCATTTGTTTTGGTTTTGAATTAAGGCAACATGAAAAATTGTGGCGGGAAAACGACTTACACTTCAAGTTCTAAATACTACTTCTAATTGGCAAGTAGAGCCTCTCCCTAAGCTCACTCTAAGCAAGTGAAGGCCTAGAATAATTAGGGAGAGGGAGTGAAGAATGCTAAAAACAAAGCAAGTAGAAATGCCAATAAGAAATTGCAAAGAAGGCAACTAGATAAATGAAAAAGTGTTTTACAAAAAGGCCAAGTAGAGGAATGCTTCTACTACTAGAAAATTGCAAATAAGAAAAGCAAACACAAATCCTCTAGATAGATGGTGAAGAAGAGGGCGTCTTGCTCCAAGGTTGGTGGATCCCATTCTTGAAAAGAATCCTCCAACTCCTTCCTTTCTGTGCTCCGCCAAGGTGATGTCCTCCAAGGCAAGCCCTAAGGGGGAGTGCCCTATGCTTCTCTCCAAGGGTGGACGTCCACCCTAGGTCCTTCTCCCTTGCCTGGCCATCTTCCTTGAAGTGGAAGAGTCCTCCTCCTTGGCGTGGCCCAAGTTGAAGAGAGTAGGGAGAAGAAGGCACCAAAAGGGCTGGTGATGTGCCCCTTTAATCTCCTCTACTCCTTCTTCTTGGCCGTAGGTATAGGTGGTATAGGTAGCAAAATACACTAATGGAGGATGGGAATTATGCTGTGGTTGGGTAGGGTATTTATAGGATGGGAAAGGGGGTGGTTATGGTGTTTTCTTGGAGGAAAATGAAGGGCTGCTTAGATATTTTTGGAGGGAAAAGTGGAGGGTGGAGATGGGTTTTGATGGTGGATGTAGGGTGGTGATGGAAGGGATAGTTGGCACCAAAATAAAGTAGGAGTAGGTGGTCTTTTTGCTGGAGCTTAGGTAGTAGGGTAGTAGGGTAGTAGGTTTTGGTGCCATGGAGGTGGACTAGCTAAGTTAAGCAGCTTAGCTAGTAGGGAGTAGAGTTGGAGGCATTTGGAGCTAGGGTTTTCAGGGAGAAGAGCTGGAGGTAGTCATCTTGAGCTGCACTAAGCTGGTGGCTACTGAAGAGAGCTGGAAGGAGCTATCTTAGCCGGCTTGGCTTGCTAGTTCTTTGGTAGCTACTAAGCCAAGCTAAAGCAAGCTGGCTTCTGCTGAAAGGAGCTGAGGTGAGTTGGGTCTAATGCTCCGGGGGAGGATCAAGCTGCGTGAGGCAGCTAAGGTAGCTTAGCTCAACTGAGTTGACTAAGCTGAGTCCCCGGGAGCTGGACTTGAGCTTCCAAATCTGGAATGAAGTCATCTTTAGCTGGTCGGAGTTGAGTAGAGCTGGATGTAGCTAGACCTGAGCTGGGATGAACTCCAGTCAACTCAGCTGAGCTAGCTAGAGCTCCCTGTGGACTAATGGGAGCTGAGATGAGCTAGACTCAGTTAAGTTGAGTTGGATCTGAGCTGACCTGAGCTAGGGTGAGCTAAGATGAGCTGAATGGAGCTAAGATGAGCTAACCCTAGTTCAAGTGAGCTGGAATCCAGCTATGGTGAGCTAGATCAAGCTGAGTTCCGGTTAGTCTGAGCTTCTTCTTCACTAATTTCCTTCCTGAGTGCTGGGGTTTTGGAGTTCTGACAATCTACATATCCCTAACACTCACAAAAACACACTAAAAAGATAATAAAAAGTGCAATGCATGCCTAACCTAATTGATGCCTAAATGCATCCCAAAAACTCATTTGCGTAGAAAAATCCTAAGAGCTAAGTTTGTTTTAATGCATAAAAATGATGATAAACTGGCGTTTATCAAGGGGGCCTGTGGGTGCGGCTCTGGAGGGTGAAGCGGTCTGCAGGCGTGCGGTGCGGCTGCAGGCTTGGTGCGGTGCACTCTACATGCAGCGCCTGCGATTGGTGGCGTGGACTGTAGGCAGAACTGGAGAAGGACGCGAGCGGATGCCTGCAGGTGAGAGGGCAATCTGCAGGGAGCGCTGAAGAGGTTGGCTGCGGGGAGGCGTGCGGGAGCTTTGTAGGCTGAAGGGAGGTAGGCGCGCCTGCAGATGGCGTGGGTTTGCAATGGGGCGTGCAGGCCCCTGCAGGAAGGAGGGGGTACGCTGGAAGGGAGATGGGCTTGCGGAGGTATGGCTGCAAGCGCTTGCAGAGGTTGGAGCGGCTGCGGTGAGGCGTGCAGGCGCCTGCAGATGTTGATGCGGTGTGGTGCAAGAGTGGGAAAGAGGAGGAGAGCGTTGTGCTTGCAGGAAGGAGGGGGCACGCAAGGAGGATGCGCTGAAGGGAGGTGCGCCTGGGGGCTAGCTAGAGAGGCTGGAGGAAGGCACGCACCTGCTGGGAGAGAGGGCACACTTGGTGCTGAAGATGAGGTTCTTTTTCCTGCAAAGGGGAAGATGGTCCACAGTGCACGCTGGAGAAGATGGTGCCCGCTCTTCTCTTCCTCGATGATTCCCTCTCTCCCTGGATTCGCCTCTTCTTTTTAACTTCTCCTATGCTGCGCCTGCGAGAGTTAAGGGATTTTCAAATCCCTTAACTATTTCTGGCCGGCAGTTGCTGAGGGTTCCCCGGTGGATGGGAAAAAGAGCAGTCGCTGGTTATTTGAAAAAGGGTAATTTATCCTTTTCTCCTCATTCTTTTGCCAATTATTTTTCCTACACATAAAAAGAACATATTAAGTTATAGAATAAATGTAAACCTAAATCATGATGCATGCAGACATTCTATAACTTAATATAGTTATTAACAATCCTAAAAGATATAATTAAAGTTACTTAGGTGTAATATTAATCCATTAAAATGGATTCATCAATTACCCCCATGCCTAAGATTTGCTAGTCCCTAACAAAAATGGAAAATAATAGAAGTAATCAGAAGATTTCTTCTTTTCTTATTTCAAAACTTTGGAAATCCAGACAAATGTGAAGTGCTGATAGCCTAGGTAACAAATTCAAGTGAAAGAGCTGATTCGCATTAGGCGTTCATACATCACCCTTGGCAAAAGTTTCTGTCGAGATAGGCAACTACTTCCCTCGCGGATAATTCAGACGATAATCTGTAATTTGACCCCGGCGCTTGGCTTAGGTAGGAGATATCGAGTTGAATGGAATTGTATTTGGTGGCGCGCACTCATCTGGTGCTACATATAGTCTAGTACTACAGACTCTAGATCTCTAGACTATTAGACATGTCAACTCTGAGAGAGACTACACAATTGTGCTCTCTTGATGTTCCTGGGCACTCTCTCTTTTCTTTCTTTCTGAGATCACGAATCTCGCCAGATTTAGAAATTGTACTCACTATTTGGTGGCCTCACATGGCATCCACAATTCAATTAAAGTCCTAATAACTCTATAACTAAGTTAGAGTCCTCAACCAGTATTTGGGCTATCAGAAATACTAAAGGGTAGGTATGGGTCATATTTGGTGGAACGCGAAAGGTGTTTTGTTGCCTCAGAAATAATATTATATTAGAAACTTGGACTTTTTTTTTTGTAATATAACTATTTCTTCTTTTTTTTCTTTCTATTTCTTCTTTTTCTTCTTTTCTCTCTTCCCTTTTTTTTTTATTTCTTCTTGTTTTTGTTTCTTTTTCAATCAACACAACACGATACGGACTTTTATTTACGAGGCATTATTAGGGATGATGATGGTCAAGAGGAAGTTGTGTGGCTTATTTGGTGGAAGTGCCTATTCTCGGCACCGGGAAGGAATGGATAGGAAAGGCATATTTCTGACCTTTGACATTATTACCCTCCTTCAGCAGAGGATTCTATGAAGGACGGTCGTAACTATCCATCATAGTCATAGCTTTATTAAGACTCAATCTCTGTGTATCTAGCTTATTTGGTAACTCTCAGGAATTCACTCAAAGTACGCACACAGGAATAGAGAGTGAAAACTATGCCTAACTATGAAGTATCATCATCTAATTATCCAAAACTTAAGAGTCCTTGCACTAGACTTAGCACACCAGTAATCTCTCTACTTTCTTCTCACAAATATGAGGTGGATCTATTAGAAGATAGTATGCTCGACTCCCTATGAACTATCAAGGGTTTAGTAGACTTACAAATGCTCATTGGTTTTCCTCAAGGATCCATTACCAAGTCTACGTGCACGTGAAATAAATGTACTAGATTCTAAACTTAAGAAATAATTTCGGAAGAAAAACCTCCAATAACAATGGTAATTTGCTAGGGACTAACCTAATCAGCTCAAGAAAAGAAAGAAATTTTTTTTTAATATATATAAATATATATGCAAATATTTATAAATGATATAAACACTATAAACATTCTCAGGTTATACCCCCCCATGCCTAAGACTGACAATGTCCTCACTGGAAAAATACAGACATAGAAGAATATCAGCTGAGGAGGAGAATGGCAGGAGCTAAGGCTCCTCAAGCCGTAGTGCATCCAAAACCTGGCCATCTGAAAGAGTAATATACGATTTAAGTCGATGGCCATTTATTTTAATGCTCGCACCTGAAATAGGGTTCCTAATCTCTACAACTCCATGAGTGAAGGATTGATAACAACGTATGGCCCATCCCAACAGGACTTGAGCTTTCCAAGAAATAATTTAAGTCTAGAATTGAAAAGCCAGACACACTGGTTGGGCTCAAAAGTTTTTCTAATGATGTGCTTGTCATGGAAGACTTTTGTACGTTGCTTGTAAGCTTGAGAAGTTTCATAAGCTTCATTACGAAGCTCCTCAAGCTCACTTAATTCGAACATACGTGCTTTTCCCACTTTATCCAGATTTAAGTTAACGTTTTTAATAGCCCAATAAGCTTTATGTTCTATTTCAACGGGAAGGTGACATGTTTTTTCGTAGACATGACAGAAAGGAGACATGCCCAAGGGAGTCTTATACGGAGTTCTGTAGGCCCAAAGAGCGTCATTTAGTTTTTTAGACCAATCCTTCCGATCAGGCCTGACAGTTTTTTCTAAAATTCGCTTAATCTCCCTTTTAGACACTTCAACTTGTCCACTCGTTTGGGGATGATAAGGTGTGGCTATCATGTGGTTGACTCCCAAATTTTGGAGTAGTCTTGTGAAGTGTACATTCTTAAAGTGAGGTCCTCCATCACTTATGATCGTCCTTCGGCACCCATACCAAGAAATGATATTAGCCTTAACAAAGCCCAAGACCACGGAATGGTCATTGGTTCGCATGGGTATGGCTTCTATCGACTTTGACACATAGTCAATAGCCACAAGGATGTATTCATATCCGAAGGACATAGGAAAGGGACCCATGAAGTCAATGCCCCAAATATCAAAGATTTCAACAGGGAGGATAGGTTGTTGGGGCATCTCATCCCTTTTTCCAATGGTTCCTGTCTGCTGGCAACGTAGACATGCGCCCACATACATATGTGCATCTCGGAATAATGTGGGCCACCAAACACCAGACTGAAGAACCTTATGGGTAGTCTTCTTCCCACTAAAATGTCCCCCACAGTGGAGGTCATGGTAGAAACTCAGAACACTTCTTTGTTCCTCATCAGGGACGCAACGGCGAAACAGCTGGTCAAGGCCTATTCTAAAAAGCTTGGGTCCCTCCCAGTGGTAAAATTTAGCATTGGCAATAAACTTGTCTCGCTTCTGCATGTCCCAGGTACTGGGGGTGATGCCCGTGACCAGATAATTCACTATGTCAGCGAACCAAAGAGTTTTAGCTTCCACGGCCATTAGAGACTCATCAGGGACAGTCTCTTGAATACCACCAGCAGGGTTTGATGCCTCAATAGGGATCCTGGACAAATGGTTTGCTACCACATTCTCAACTCCCTTCTTGTCTTTAATTTCTAGGTCAAATTCTTGGAGTAGTAGAATCCAACGAATTAGGCAAGGTTTGGTGTCCTTTTTAGCCAGAAGATGCTTAAGGGTTGAATGATTAGTGAACACCACAACCTTGGATCCCAACAGATAAGACCGAAACTTTTCCAAAGCAAATACTACAACAAGTAATTCCTTTTTCAGTGACCGTATAGTTTTGCTGAGAATCCATAAGGGTCTTGCTGGCATAATGCAGCACATGAGGTTTGCCATCAACACTTTGACCTAAGACCGCTCCCGCTGCAAAATCAGAAGCATCGCACATAAGCTCAAATGGGAGGGTCCAATCTTGTGCTTGGAGAATCGATGCGGTAATGAGGGCTTTCTTCAAAGCTTGAAAAGCCTTGCCACATCTATCATCAAAATTGAAGGAGACATCCTTCGCTAACAGGTCGCAGAGTGGCTTAGAGATTTTACTAAAATCTCTAATGAAGCGCCTATAAAATCCAGCATGGCCAAGGAAAGAGCTAACCTGACGAACATTTGCGGGCAATGGAAGCTTAGAGATGGAATTGATTTTTGCGGTGTCCACCTCTAATCCTCTCTCGGAAACTATATGCCCTAACACAATGGCCTGCTGGACCAATAAAGTGGCTTTTCTCCCAGCTAAGCACCAGCTTTGCCTCTTCGCAATGGGTTAAGACTTTATCAAGGTGCGAAAGTCATAGGTCAAACGATGAGCCATAAATGGAGAAGTCATCCATGAAAATTTCAATGAACTCGTCGGTCATATCAGAAAAGATAGCCATCATACAACGTTGGGAAGTGGCAGGAGCGTTACATAACCCGAATGGCATTCGACAGAATGCAAAAGTGCCATACGGACTCGTGAAGGTGGTACGCTCCTAATCATTAGGAAAAATGGCTATCTGATTGTACCCAGAGTACCTGTCAAGAAAACAAAACTACTTGATCCCTGCCAATCGTTCCAAAATTTGATCGATAAACGTTAAGGGGAAATGGTCTTTCTGGGTAGCCGTGTTTAAAAGGTGGTAATCAATGCTGACACTCCAACCAGTTGAGGGCCTAGTGGTCACCAGTTTTCCTTGGTCATTCTACTCCACAGTGATTCCTTCCTTTCTCGGAACTACGTGAATAGGACTGACCCATTTACTATCTGAATTGGGATAGATAATCCCTGCATCCAGCCATTTTAGAATCTCTTTTTAACAACCTCCCCCATATTTGGATTGAGCCTTCTCTGCATATCATGGAAAGGCTTCATGGACTCGTCCGTGTATAAATGATGCATGCAAAGAGAGGGATCAACACCCTTAATATCAGCTATTGTCTAGGCAATTGCTTCCTTGTGCTTTTGTAAACACTCAAGCAGAGCTCACTCCTGCAATTCAGTTAATGCAGATGAGATAATAACGGGGAGCATGTTATTAGGGCCAAGGAAAGCATATTTCAATGTGCTCGAGAAGGGTTTCAACTCCAATTCAGGAGCCTTCTGGATTGAGGGTTTTAGTTGAGATGTCCTCGGCTCAGGCAGCGGATCTACCTTCACAGTCCAAGGTAGGGACAGAGACTCAGTATGTACCCCCAGCAACTCTTCTAGCTCGGTCATTTTCCTTTCAGCTTCTTTAATAATCGAGGGATGGTCATGAGATATGACCTTCTGAAGGGGATCTCTACATAAGAGTGCTAGAGTAGTCTCTTCAATTATTTCATCAACGACCTCAATTTGAGAACAATCTTCAAATCTAGGTTGCCTGTAAGTATCAAAAACATTCAACCAGATCTTCTTCCCAAATCCCATTTTAAGTGCCCCAGCTCTACAATTTATAGAGGCATTTGCTATGGCCAAAAAGGGGCATCCCAGAATAATGGATGGCTTTGTGGGCTTATTAGATGGGTCAGTATCAAGTACCAGAAAGTCAATAGGGAAGAAGAAATCCTCCACTCTCACAAGGACATCTTCCAACAATCCCCCTGGTGTCTTAAGTGATCTGTTTGCAACTTGGAGGATTATTGGGCTAAGCTTCAGCTTTCCTCCTCCCAAAAGGTCATAGACAGAGATCGGCGTAATGTTTACACCTGTACCCAGATCGAGCAGAGCGTCGTCAATGTGTTGGTTACCTATAACCACTGAAATATACGGGGCCCCTGGGTCTTTCATTTTATGGGATGTTCCATGCTGAAGAACCGAGCAAACATGGTCAGGCAGGATGACCTTGGTTTAGACCTGTTTCCTAGATCGGCGCTTCTGGGTGCACAGGTCCTTCAGAAACTTGGCATAGGAAGGAATTTGTTTAATTGCTTCCAATAGAGGCAAGTTAATCTGGACTTGCCTAAAAGTATCCGTAATCTCTTTCGTCCTATCCTTGGCTCCAGATAAGCCAACAGAAGATTCTCCAGGAGCAGATAGGTGTGCTGGATAGGGCACCCTTGGCTTCTGGGTAGAGAGGTCATCATGGCAGGGAAGGGGTGGTGGAAGGACGATATCCTCATTGTGGGTGATTTTTTGTGAGGGAGAGTGGTGTGGCTCTTCCTTGGTTGAGATGGAAGTCGGGTCAGGTGTGGAAGGGGAATTATGAGATGTAATCATAGCAATGTTATCAGGCTTGTCAATCTTTTTTCCACTCCTCAACACCGTCACTGCTTAGGCGTGCTCCCTGAATACAACCCCCTTGCCCTTAGGGTTCTGCTTAGAAGATCTGGGCAGCTTCCCCGGATCGTGTTGCCTAATTGCCTCAGTAAGATGACCAATTTGGGATTGCATATCAGTAATCATCTTATTCTAAGATTGGATAACCATATTTTGATGCTCTTGCATTACTTTCATCATGTCCTTCAGTTCATCCATCTCAGAGGGCTTATTCGAAGGAGGGTTTTCATAAGAAGGTTGGCATGTGGGCTGGGTAGGTAAGGGTCTTGTATTCCCTGAGTTAGAAGCATCAGCTTGCTTCCAAGAGAAGTTTGGATGGTTTCGCCACCTTGGATTATAAGTGTTGGAGTAAGGGTTATTGTGAAAGGGGCGAAAACCTTGGGCCGCATTTAAGTCAGCCTGAATAAACTTAGGGAATTGGGTTGCCTGATGACATGCTCTTGTGCGTGTGTATTAAGAGGTGTCGTTATAGTTACACTTGATACGTCGGTTTTAAACAGAAGTAAACGGAGGTGAGTCTGAGTGTCTATCTCAGGGAGGCGTGGAAATCGGATTTTGTTTATCACTTGTTGTCACAAAAAAGGTGGAGTTTTGCTTGCGAAAGAGACGGTTTTGAAAAGCGAGAGCGAGAGATAGAGAGAGAGAGATAGAGAGTGAGAGAGAGAGCGTGGGTGCTCATGAGCTGTCGTCGCGTTGCGTGGCGAGATCTTGGCCGGCCGCTGCTGATCGGGCGGCCTAATTTTTCCGCGCCCCCCCGCTCGCCTTCAAAATCCGCTCGGCGTGGCTCGAACGCGTGTCGCGGCGATGCGGGCGTGCGCGCTAACCGTTGCGCCACGCCCGCGCTTTGTCGCGGCGACAGCAGGCGAGCGCGTGGATCTCCGCCATTCGATCGAAGATTGATGGTCGAGATTTGTCCTTGGCCGGTTAAGGGTGTGCATGCGGTGGGGGCGGGCTGGCGTGGCGCTCTCTGGGCCGTTGATCTCCAGATCAACGGTTAGAATTTCTTAGGCCCATTGTGGGAGCTCCGGATGTCGGATTTGGCCGATCTTGAGTCCGTTGGACTCCGTTCGTCGTTCTGAATCCATCCGTGCGGTCCGATTGCTCATCTGAGGCCTGCTTTGACAAATGCTTTACACAAATGGCCATTAATACAGTTTATAAGCAATCTTGGTACTTGATGCATGTAATGCTCCTATTCTACTTATGTTGTGCTTTTTATTCTAAAGATGGGCCATATTCAACCTAATTATTACCCCCTTGTGTGGTGTTATCATACCCCCATGCTTACTCCTTGCTAGTCCCTAGCAAGGTTTATTGTAGCCTTTATTTCCTTGGGGAATTCAAGAAGTAATTGCTTAGGCACTTCGTTACTTGTCAATAAGAGGAAATATATGAAGATCCTAATCTACAAAGACTAAGCAGCACCCGGGTGTCTGCCAAAATACGAATTGCCCGAATCCTTGCTTTGTATATATAACTATACATATGTATACGTATATATATATATGTTTTTTTTTAGAATTTTTGGAATTCAGTGTGGGTTGGTAACTTTTTACGGCTACCCAACCCAACCAAAACTCGGTCAAAACCCTAAGTGCTAATCATCTTGGTGTGAATGTTGTGATAGACTCACTTAACGGTAATTGAGATAGACTTCGAGTTTCTACGCCTCTAGGTGACCGAAAAAGAAAATAAATTTTTGCCTGAAGGTGTATTTGTTCGATTGGTAGCTTTCTCCCTACATTCGTTTTACTTGGGGTCAACACAAGGATTTTCCAGTGTACATCTCCCCGGCTTGTACTACTTCCCCGCTTCTTCCTTAGGTGCTTTGGTCTTTTTTTGTGCAATTATTAAGCTGGGCTCTGGACAACCGACCAATGGGCTGTTACCCACGATCACTTGCCAGCCATACTTGTGCGGTGAAGTGTGGTTTATTTTCTTCTCTTCTTCTTCCCCTTTTTTTTTTTCGTAGGTGGCTTCCCTGATCTCAAATGTACCTAGAGGCAACGAAAAAGAAATGGTCAGTGGCTAGGTTCTGGACAACCTGCCAATGGGCTGTTACCCACGACAACTTGCCGCCATACCACCCTAGAGAGTTCATTAGCTACCCAATTTCTATCAAAATCTCTGAGAAGTGAGTCTGTGCAAAAATGTGTGCAGATGCTTGGACTCAAAGTTTTCCTGAGCTAGAGGGTGAGTTGATAAGTCGTATACTTACTACCTTATTTAGTAGGTGGATTAGAATAGCTTAAAGTTGCAAGGATTTGCCGCTAAATCCATATTTTAACGGACACCAGGGCTGATTAAACCTGAAGGCCTGAAAAGTCTAAGTGTTTAAGTTCTTTTTGTATTATTTCCCACTATTGACAAGTTTCTAATGCCTAAGTTTTCTTCCTAAATTCTTTTTTTTTTTTAAATTAATTAATTAATTCATTCTGATTAATTAAGCTTAGGATTATGCAATTTACCATCCCCCCATGCTTAAGTTGGACAATGTTCTCATTGGCAATTACATGGATGCAAAAGGGTTCAAAAAAATAGTACCTGAGTGACGTAAACTACCAGATCAGTCTGAATCCTCTGGGTTGCCTCCCAGGAAGCACTGAGTTTAATGCCTCCAGCTGGGCGGTGCTTGGTGTCAGCCCTCAACGAGGGTGACACTTTCCTTGGGGGGTACCTGGGCCAGGAAATGCTTCAATCTTTAACCATTAACTGTAAAAGTGTGCCCAGTGTTAAAATCAGCGATTTCAACCGCCCCATTAGAATAGGGCTTGACCACCCGAAATGGTCCCGTCCATTTGGACCTAAGTTTCCCTGGGAAGAGTTTCAGACGTGCATCAAATAGCCAGACTTGTTGGTTTGGCTCAAAGGTTTTTCTATGAATGAGTCGGTCATGGACGGCTTTCATTTTCTCCTTATATAGCCGACTATTGTCAAAGGCATCCCGATGAATTTCTTCGAGCTCAGATAATTGAAGCGTCCTTTGCGCACCGGCTATCTGGGGATCCATGTTACATTGCTTGACAGCCCAGTAAGCCCGGTGTTCTAATTCGACAGGGAGATGGCAAGCTTTGCCAATGACCAAGTAATAAGGCAACATGCCTATCGGGGTCTTAAAAGTAGTCCTGTATGCCCACAGGGCATCATCAAGTCGTGTGGACCAGTCTTTCCTGTCAGGTCTCACAGTCTTCTGTAAAATGTTCTTGATTTTTCTGTTTGAGACCTCAGTCTGCCCATTTGTTTGTGGATGATACAGGGTGGCAATGCGGTGGTTTACCCCGTATTTTCTAAGTAGGGCACAGAATTGGGAATGGATAAAATGGCTTCCACCATCACTGATCATGGCCTTGGGTATTCCAAATCGGGAAAAGATGTTCTTTTTCACAAAGTCCATGACCGTCTAGTGATCGCATCGTCGAGTGGCAACGGCTTCAATCCATTTGGAAACATAGTCTACCGAGACCAGGATGTACTCGAAGCCGTTGGATGGTGGAAAGGGGCCCATAAAATCGATACCCCAAATGTAGAAGATTTCGATAATCAAAATGGGCTGAAGGGGCATCATATCTTTCTTGGTCATGGTCCCCAGTGTTTGGCATCGTGAGCAAGTCTTGGCAAAGATGTGTGCATCCTTAAATAGGGACAGCCAATAAAATCCAGACTGCAAAACTTTTGCAGCTATTTTCTTGCCAGAGAAATGGCTGCCACACGCTTGGTCATGACAAAAGGAAAGCACACTCTGAACTTCATCTTTGGGGATGCACCTCCTAATGATCTGATCAGCACAGAGGCGAAACAGCATGGGATCATCCCAGAAATAGTGCTTGGCCTCAGCCAAGAACCTGTCCGTTGCTGTCTGGACTAGCTGTGTGGGGTTTGTCCTATAACCAGATAGTTGACATAGTCAGCATACCATGGCATTTTCTTGTCTTGCACGGCTAGGATGTGTTCATCAGGGAAGGTATCAGATAGAGGTAGGGAGGGTCCAATGTGGTCTGGATGAAGTCTTGACAGGTGGTCAGCCACCACATTTTTCGATCCGACCTTGTCTCGGATTTCCAGGTCAAATTCCTGCAAAAGCAGGATCCATCTGATGAACTTGGGTTCTACGTCCTTTTTGGCCAACATGTGCCGAATGGTTGAATGGTCGGTGTATATAGTCACGTGGGATCCCAGTAAGTATGATCGGAATTTTTCCAGTCCAAAGACTACAGCGAGCAACTCTTTTTCTGTGACCGTATAATTACATTGGGCCTCGTCCAACTCTTTGCTCGCGTAGTAGATCACCACGGGTTTCTTGTCTTGCCTTTGTCCCAGGACAGCACCTATGGCAAAATCTAATGCGTCACACATAATCTCAAAATCTTGGGACCATTCTGGGGGTTGAAGTACAGGTGCCGTGGAGACTAAGTCCCGGAGGGTGTGATAGGCCTAGATGCAATCAGGAGACATGTGGAAAGTGGCGTCGTTGGCTAGAAGGTCGGTCAAGGGTTTGGAAAGTTTGGAAAAGTCTTTGATGAACCTTCGGTAGAAGCCAACATGTCCTAGGAAAGAGCGAATCTGCCGAACCGAACTAGGTGGAGGAAGTTTGGAAATTAAATCAACCTTAGCTCGATCTACCTCGATGCCCCTATGTGAAACGATGTGTCCGAGGATAATTCCTTCTTGAACCATAAAATGGCTCTTTTCCCAACTTAACACCAAGTTAACCTCGATACATCATTTCAGGATTTTCTCCAAGTTGCTGAAACAATGGTCGAATGAATTCCCGAATACAGAGAAATCATCCATAAAGACCTCCAAGTATTCACCCACCATTTCTGAAAAAATGGCTAGCATGCAACGCTGGAAGGTCGCAGGTGCGTTGCATAACCCGAACGGCATTCGACGGAATGTAAACGTGCCATACGGGCAAGTGAATGTAGTCTTTTCCTAATCTTCCGGAGCAATTGTGACTTTTTTATATCCTGAATATCCATCCAAGAAGCAAAAATACTTCTGCCCTGCCAATCTTTCAAGGATTTGGTCAACGAATGGCAAGGGGAAGTGGTCCTTCTTAGTGGCTTCATTAAGCTTCCTATAATCAATACACACCCGCCATGCGGTGGTGGTGCAGGTGGGGATGGATTTAGCATGATCATTAGTGACAACGGTGAGCCTAGCCTTCTTTGGAACCACTTGAGTGGGGCTCACCCAGGGGCTAACAGAGATAGGGTAGATGATGTCGGCGTCAAGCCACTTGATAATTTCTTTCTTAACGACCTCCCGCATGTTAGGGTTTAACCGTCTCTACATCTGGTGGGAAGGTCGGGCCCCGTCTTCCAGGTAAATCTTGTGGGTGCAATAGGTGGGGCTAATTCCTCTTAGATCCGAGATGGTCCAACCAATGGCGGCTCGATGTTCTGAAAGAGTTGCAGTCAACCTTAGTTCCTGATCCTTGGTTAGATGGGAATTAATAATCACTGGGAAGGTCTGGTCAGGTCCCAAGAAGACGTGCTTGAGATTCTCGGGCAACGGTTTAAGTTCAGGTGCGGGTGGGACCACGGTCGATGGGAATGGAAAGGGCGGTAGTTAATCAACATCGATCTCTTCAAATGGTGTCATGTGATGATACTCAGCCTTACAGAGGTCCACGGGTAATGATGGTGACGGGTCAGAACTACGGGTTTGGTGGCCTGAGAGAGAACTGAGGGTGAGGCATTCCTCGATTAAAGTTTCCACGGGATAATGTTCCTCAATGTAATCGCAATCAAAAGACTTTATCGCCCAGAAGATATCCAATTGCATTTTCCTATCCCCAAAGGCGATTTCCATACATCCCGTGTCGCAATCAATGTTTGCTTTAGCCGTAGCTAAGAAAGGTCTGCCTAAAATTATGGGTGCATTCTGTAATTTTTCAGGGACTTCCATGTCGAGCACCAAAAAGTCGACCAGGAAATAGAAGTCCTTGACCCATACAATTACGTCCTCGACAACCCCCTTCGGGGTTTTCACTGATATATCTGCCAGCTGGATGGTGACAGGGGTTGGTGTCAGCTCCCCAAAACCAAATTGGTGGTACAAAGTTGTTGGAATTAGGTTGATAGAAGCACCTAGGTCCAGGAGCGCTCTATCAAATGTCATGTCCCCGATATTGCAGGAAATTAGGGGCGCTCCTGGGTCAGTTCATTTGAGTGGAAGGTTGCTTGATATCACGGAACTCGCTTGCTCAGAGAGTACAACCTTCCTAGGTGCTTGAGGTCTCGGCTTACGCTTGGGTGTACAGGCATCCTTTAAGAACATGGGGTAAGTGGGGATGTGTTTGACGGCTTCTAGGAGCGGAATATTAATCTGTAGTTGCTTAAAGATCTCCAACAGCTCCTCAGTTTCCACAGTATTCTTCTTTTTCTTAATTGTCTCCAAGGCCTCATGGTAGGGTGTCTGAATGCGGATTGGTTCCTTGGTTGGTGCCTCTTCTGAGTCGGGTATTTCAACAGGTAAAGTCTTGGGGGGAGTCGGCCATTTGGGATCCTGGGTTTTGGTGCCGCTTCTCAAGGTCACCGCATTCTTAGAGGCATTGGGGCCATGGGGTGATCCTTGAGGAGACGAGGACGAAGAAGCGCCAAACCCAGGAGGTGTTTGTGGGGCTGGCTAGACCATGTGAGCCTGCCCGGCGTTGCTTTGGAACCCTTGCGAATTGGGGCCTCTGTTAATTATATTTCGCGGGTTCGGTTGTAGTTAGGAAGGTAGGGATCCTTGTTGTTTACAGTCCAAGAGTTGGCTTAATCGTCCCTTTACCAAGACCATTTCCTCCTGATGTTTCTGGTTCATGTCAGCCATCATCTTTATTAGGGTATCCATTTGGTTTTGTGGGGGAGGGGCCACCCTATTCCGGTTATATTGGGGTCTAACTGGTGGTCCTTGCTGATAGGGAGGCAAGTGTGGCTGCTGGTTTGGCCTAGGCTGGTTTTGGAATTGTGGTGGTTTCTGGTTCGTCCAACCAAAGTTGGGGTGGTTACGCCAGCCAGTGTTGTAAGTGTTGGAGAAAGGGTCAGGTTTCGCATAACCTTGGATAGCTTGCACATCTTCTAAGATAGTTGATGTTGATGAAGAGGGAAGGGAGTAATCAAGAGTCGACGGAGCAAAGGTCCCTCCGTGGAATGTGGTTGGGGGTTGTTCCAGGTTCAGTTGGGTGAAGGGCTGGACCAGGTCAACATTATGTGCTCCCTTTGCTAGGGAGAAAGTCTGCAAGGGGTTCCTGGTCTGATTCAGTAGCTCATCAATCTTTTTGTCTACCAATTCCACTCGATCCAACTTTTTGGCAATGATGTCCATGTCAACCATTCCAGAATTTGCTTGCACCTCATAAGTCCCGCCACGGGGTTGACTGGACCTGTTAAACTGGTTCATGGAGGCATTGTTGAGCGAATTCTCGCTCATAGACTCAAAGAGCTCAAACACGCTCTCCTCATCTTTCTTTAGGAAGTTTCCCCCGCATGAGGCATCGACGAAGTTCCGTAGGTTGCTGTCCACACCGTGGTAAAAGATCTGGGCCAATTGTCACCTTGGTACTTTGTGGTGTGGGCATTTCCTCAAAAGTTCATTAAATCTTTCCCACACCTCATGAAATTGTTCCCCACTGTGGAGTGTGAAGGTAGTGATGGCTCTTCTGAGGGCATTGGTCTTTCCTATGGGGAAGAATTTTTTTAAAAATTCATGCCTCAGTTCTTCCCAGGTGGTGATGGGTCTACCTAGGGTTCTAAGCTAATGAGAAGCCTTGTCTCTTAATGAGAAAGGGAACATCTTAATTAGAACAATGTCAAGGCTAATGTTCCTAGGTTTCACCGTTCGTGCTATGCGGTCGAGATCCTCTAGGTGTTGAAAGGGGTCCTCATTTGAGCTTCCATGAAAGTGGCTCTAGATCAAACTTAAGACGTTTGGTTTCAACTCAAAATCATCTCCCCCCTCGGGGATCCTAAGGTGTGGCTCGACTCTAATAGCAGAGGGATTATAGAAATCACGGAGAGGTCTTGGCTGGTCCTGAATTGGCGGTAAATCAAGTGGTGGTTGTCCTGGTATGTCGTGGAAAGGTGGTGGTTGTTCTTGCGGGTTCTGTAACTGTTGTATGGCTTGCTTGATGGTGTGGATTTGTTGTTGCTGAAGCTGATGGTTAGCATTGATTTGAGCTTGGATGATGGCCATAGCGTCTGGTGGGGGTTGATCTTCAGCCTCATCTACCCTAGGTTTAGCCATGTTTTCAACAGAATTACGTTGCCTAGATTCCTGCCCCAAAACACACAATTCGGGATGCACTGAGCACCTCCCGTGCACACACTAGAGAAGAACAGGAGGGGATGCGGAGGGCGACAGATGCGAGAAATGTGTTTCAATCAAGCACGCAAGCCTAATCCTTATGGTGTATTCCTTAGGAGACCTAGAAATCTCACAAAGGGTGATTAAGTCCGTAAGCACTGGACTCCCCTCCCCAAGGCTAATCTAGCCAAGTTGATTATGAGGGTATTGCAGGGAAGGTTCTTCCTTTGGCTTGCGCCTCCGGTTCCATAGACCCCACAACCGTGGTCGTTTGACACTGCCCTGTAGCCTAGTCACCAGATTCTACCAAGGGAATGAAAGCCAAGTGCCTAGCAAACAAAACCTTGCCTTTTAAGACTTAACTCAGTCCTGCCTAGGGCACGTCTACTCAATTTTAAAGGGTTAGGATAGTGCTTGTGCTTAGGGTGATGTGATGAGGCGTTGATTGGGGTGATGCCTCTTAATTTTCCACTTTCAAAATGTGTGCTTCTAGCAGAACATGGTTTTCAAGCAAGGATTTGTTAAGATGTGGTGTCTTTTAGTGTTTCATCCTTTAGTACTTTTTAGGGTTGATGTGTCTTAATGTTTTCAAACAAGTTTCAGTGGGCACGTCAAGTTCTGCACACAACTTGGTGAAAGTAGATTTCCTTTTCCTTTGTAGAGGCTCTAAAACCCTAGTGTACTCATCCTGATGATCATGCAGCTTCTATTAGATGAGTCATTTTTAGGGTTGAGTGGTGCGGCCCAGGTCAATTCACGGTGGCTTCGCAAACACCACTCAAGAAAAAGAAAAGAACACTCCAAGAATTTGTTCAGAATGTTAAACTGTACATTTTTTTGTGGGATGATGTGTTATGGATGTGGGTCAAGCAATCATACACCACGCCAATTTTTTTCAGTTTTTTACAATTTTTTTAGCTTTTTCATGCAAGCAAACAATGAGAGACAGGTTACTCACTATCGGTCCTCGAGGCGCCTACTCCCTTGCTACCATCATGGAATGTGTCGCTTCGCCATCCATGAGCCGAATTCCTGCAACCGTCAAGTAAAAAGGAAAATAGGGCATTAGACAATGTGAGAATGAGTGTGGAATGGAGGTGATAAAACAAATCCGTTGCCTCCCCGACAACGGCGCCAAAAACTGACGTGCTCTTGTGCATGTGTGTTAAGAGGTGTCGTTATAGCCGCACTTGATACGTCGGTTTTAAAAAGAAGTAAACGGAGGTGAGTCCGAGTGTCGGTCTCAGGGAGGCATGGAAATCGGATTTTGTTTATCACATGTTGTCACGAAAAAGGTAGAGTTTTGCTTGCGAAAGAGACAGTTTTGAAAAGAGAGCGAGAGATAGAGAGAGAGAGTTTAGGGTCAGAAAGCTCCTGGTTTTGATCATGCACTTTGAATTAAAATGGCGATTGAATGGAAAATAATTTCATTAAACACGCATTCATAGTTCATAGCTTACAACATTAAATACATGCTTTAACAAAAGTAAATGAAAGCTTGAAAGAGAGAGAGAGATGGAGAGAGAGTGGAGAGCGACGAGGCAGCCACGGTGGTGGAGGAGGCTCCGTCGGAGGCTCATCGTCTCTGGTGATTACAAGAGTGCCTAAAGCTAGCTAAGAGAGGAGTGGAGTAGTTGCAAGTGGGAGAGCATGCATTGAATGGTGGTAGAAGGGGGTTTAAATAGAGTTAAGGGCTTTCTAAAAGAAGAATGGGCTTTAGCGACATCTGGAGCGTTGCTAAAACTGCTTCCACAAATGTCAGTGAAGCCCTCCTGCCGCCGGTCAGCTGCCCGCCCCGGTCTTCCTCTTCGTACGATCCGTAACAACTGAACAATAGCCGTCCGATCAAAGATCGGATGGTTGAGAGCCTTTTGCGCCCGCGCTGAGGTCCCGCCTTGGGCGCGTGCGTGTGTACGCGCGTTTCCGCCAGGCGTGCGCACGCGCGTGGGCGCTCGCGAGCTGTCGTCGCGTCGCGTGGCGAGATCCTGGCCGCTCGCTGCTGATCGGGCGGCCCAATTTTTCCGTGCCCCCCTTTCGCCTTCAAAATCCGCTCTGTGCGGCTCGAACGTGCGTCGCGGCGATGCGGGCGTGCGTGCTAATCGTTGCGCCACGCCCGCGCTTTGTCGCGGCGACCGTGGGTGAGCGCGCGGATCTCGGCCGTTCGATCGAAGATCGACGGCCTAGATTTATCCTTGGCCAGCTGAGGGTGTGCGTGCGGTGGGGGCGGGTTGGCGTGGTGCTCTCTGGGCTGTTGATCTCCAGGTCAACGGTCAGAATTTCTTAGGTCCATTGTGGGTGCTTCGGAAGTCGGATTTAGTCGATCTTGACTCCGTTGGACTCCGTTCGTCGTTCTGAATCCATCCGTGTGGTCTGATTGCTCATCTGAGGCCTACTTTGACAAATTCTTTACACAAATGGCCATTAATACAGTTTATAAGCAATCTGGGTACTTGATGCATGTAATCTCCTATTCTACTTATGTTGTGCTTTTTATTCTAAAGATGGGCCATATTCAACCTAATTATTACCCCCTTGTGTCGTGTTATCACCTGATGGCACTCCGCAGTGGTGTGCATTGTGCTTTAGCAAATGGAGCATTCTCTTGAAGCCTGAAAAATAGAGGCTGCTTGTGGGTTCATGCCGGGGTTTGCTAATAGCCTATCAAAGTTTTTATTCAATAGTTGAATCTAATAAGCCAAATCATGAGAAGCCCTAGCTTCATGGGCCTCTATCTTCCTCTGCAATATTTATGGTTTTCTTTCTTTATAGGCAGAGGATAGATGTACGGAGTTGTCGCTTAAAGTTTCAAATAATGCCCCGGCTTCATCCTCAGTTCTGGTCATGAAGGTTCCTGCATAGGCTACATCAATGGTTTGCCTATGCCTTTCAGATAATCCGTTATAGAACCTTTCAACCAACTGCCATCTTGGCACATGATGGTGGGGGAATAACCTAAGAAGGTCATTAAAGTGCTCCCAAGTCTCATGAAATTGATCCCCTTCCTGTTGAGTAAAACCCATAATCTCTCTTCTGTAATGATTTTTTTTACTCATAGGAAAATACTTTTTTAAAAATTCTCCCTTAAGTGTGGCCCAATCATTTAACCTTGCATCGAGGGTATGATACCAGTGCTTGGCCTTATCCTTTAGGGAGAAAGGAAATAGAGTCCTCATTAGGGCTTCATCAGTAAAGCCTTGGAGCTTCACTGTGGAACAAACCTCGGTGAATTCCTCCAAATATCGGTAGGGGTCCTTCCTACTAGTACAATAAAAAGAGGGCAATAAAGATATGGTATTGCTCTTGATCTCATACGGATTATCCCCTACCGATCATCTTAGTGCTTGTGCAGGTTGGTTAGTAGGAATAAAATAGTCCCTTAGGGTCCTTTGTTGATTTGCACCTTTCTCAACCATTCCTTCTTTTTCTTCTCCTAGGTGAGCTTTCCTAAGAATTCTCTCCGGCTTAGGATCAAACACTAGACTACCCTTAAGAGAGCATCTACCAAGCACACAAAACATAATTCAGGTTTTTATTAAGTTAGACCTCCACTCCAAAGATAAGTCAAAAGATCAAGACTTATCCCTCTGTTCCCATGTAAGTGGTATAAGAGGGGTGTGGACTTGAAATCTTAACTTCTTTATTGTAGAGGTCAAATTAGTTAATATAAATGGCCAAACAAGTTTTTCACTGCAATTACGTGCCTTAATTCAACCTTCGAGTGTCCTAGGACCTATACTTTGCTTGGGTGACACTCCCAGGTGATCAAGTGAGAAGTTACTCCAAGGACGAACAAAGGGATGCAAGTAGGGTGAACCATTCCTTTGAGGCGATGCGTATGTGGTGCCCTTAACTACCCTTTTGTTCCTTTAAAAGGTGTCCCCCTCTGTGGAGTATCAAAACACCTGATCAAAAGATAGTATCACCACCACCACAAAGCACAATAGGAGGGTCTCCACAGATAAAGAGATCAGTGCCTATAGCCTTAACGGATAGAAACTTAGTGTGGTGCCTAGTGTGCGTGCTCAGTGTCAGAAGTGTGCAACACACCGCAAATCTTTGTAATTTCTTTTGAAATCGCAGACAAGTCCCTTAGAATCATATCAAATGTGAATTGCTTTTAGGGTTGAATCTGATTATTAGTTCAACTTTTAGTTATGTGACCACTGAATTAGTAAATTCAAACAACTTGGTGGTCTTGGATTTAAATTTGAATGCAAATGCGTGAATAGGAGCTGGATGCAAAAGTTAAAAATATATACCTGTCTCCAGTAATCTTCGTGCTAATATGCTTGCAAAGCAATAATAAGATCTAATGTTCTTCTCAATCACCCCTAAATGTGCACACCTAAGGGCATGCTACTTGTAAATAGGCAGCTCGATATATATTTTTTTTATTGGTTTTTAAAACCAGGCAAGCAGAAAATATAATCACGCATGCACCAAAAATATTGCAAGCCCTAGTAGATAAAAAATTTCGGGGACAAACCCCCAAAAATTTAGCCCCAATTACTACAAGGGTGAAAAGATAGAAATAAATTTGTGACAACGGAGAATCCTCTGCGAAAGTAGGATCTTGGTCTCCTTCGTCTTTTCCTCGTGTGGCTTAACTAGTGGTTGCTGTTGCCACTCTACTGCGCCTCGTCACCTCTTCAGATTCCTCGCACAATAATAAAAGTGATTAGATAATTTCGCAACTCAGAATATTTAAAAACAATGAAGTAATCTATTGCGTCTGTTGCCTCCCCGGCAACGGCACCAATTTGACAAGCTGACTTTTCACTTTGCGTTGTAGTATTAAAGTGTTGGAAAAATCGACTAATCAAAAATAATAATAACCACTCATAGAAGAGCGGGTCGTGTCCACAGGAAGGTAATTATACAATAAATTCTTAATTATTTAATATTATTTCGGATAGTGCGAAATCCCTATTCAAATCTGACATAAAATGCGAAGGAAAGTAGATTCGTAATAACTTAAAAAGATAAGGGTATATGTGTAGTTTTCCCTCGCAGAAATCTTCAATAAATTTATGATGAATTTATGCAATTTTTGCATGACGTCTACTAGAGAAAATTAGTACTCAAGTTAAGCCCAAAATCAATCTTGAAGTAGATGAATATCATGAATGTGTAATTATCAGAGAATATAAGTGTGCATGCTCAATTTTGCCATAATATAATAATAATAAATAAAAATCAACAATGGGAGTGAATGTAACTTTTAATGGATTTCAAAATAGAGCTTTTGCTCTCTCTCCTCCTCACGAGAGAGAGAGAGCACCGGCGGGGCTTTGGAGAGGCTAACGAGGACGGCGAGGACGAGGGCTCTACGATGGCAGCTGCAGCATCGAAGGAGGTGGCCGGAGGTGGTCGGTAGGCGGAGGAGGAGCGTCGGCCTGTTGGAGAAGAAGGCAAAGTGGTTGCTATAGGGTAGCTTGTTGGCGGGTGGTCGAGCGCTGGTGCACGCCCGTGTGCGTTTGCAGTAGCCTGTTGGTGGGTGGCCACGTGGGTGCGCGCCCGTGGACGTCTGCAGGTCTGGCTAGAAGGGGTGAGCGGGTGCAGGCCTGTCATGGAAAGGTGCCATGAGGGGGCCTGTGGGTGCGGCGCTGGAGGGTGAGTAGGTCTGTAGGCGTGCAATGCGGCTGCAGGCTTGGTGCGGTGCACTCTACATGGAGTGCCTGCGGTTGGTGGCGCGGACTGCAGGGAGCGCTGGAGAAGGGTGCGAGCGGATGCCCGTAGGTGAGAGGGCGCTCTGTAGGGAGCGCTGGAGAGGATGGCTGTGGGGAGGCGTGCGGGCGCAGTGCAGGCTAAAGGGAGGTAAGCGAGCCTGCAGATGGCGTGGGTCTGTGGTGGGGCGTGCGGGCGCCTGCAGGAAGGAGGGGGCACGCTGGAAGGGAGATGGGCGCACAGAGGTATGGCTGCAGGCGCTTGCAGAGGTTGGAGCGGCTGCGGTGAGGCGTGCGGGTGCCTGCAGATGTTGATGCGGTGCGGTGCAGGAGCGGGAAAGAGGAGAGCGCTGTGCTTGCAGGAAGGAGGGGGCGCGCAAGGAGGATGCACTGAAGGGAGGTGCGCCTGCGGGCTGGTTGGAGAGGCTGGAGGAAGGCACGCACCTGCTGGGAGAGAGGGCACACTTGGTGCTGAAGATGAGGTTTTTTTTCCCGCAAGGGGGAAGATGGTCCACAGTGCACGCTGGAGAAGATGGTGCCCGTTCTTCTCTTCCTCGATGATGCCCTCTCTCCCTGGATCCGTCTCTTCTTTTTAACTTCTCCTACGTTGTGCTTGTGAGAGTTAAGGGATTTTCAAATCCCTTAACTATTTTTGGCTAGCGGCTGTTGAGGGTTCCCCGGTGGATGGGGAAAAGATCAGTCACCGGTTATTTGAGAAAGGGTAATTTATCCTTTTCTCCTCATTCTTTTGCCAATTATTTTTCCTGCACATAAAAAGAACATATTAAGTTATAGAATAAATGTAAACCTAAATCATGATGCATGCAAACATTCTATAACTTAATATAGTTATTCACAATCCTAAAAGATATAATTAAAGTTACTTAGGCGTAATATTGCTCCTTTAAAATGGACTCATCAACGTGCATGCGCATGGGTAGCGTGGGTTGTGCCACGTGGTGCAATCTTCGCCGTCCATCTTCTTTTCGTTGTAGGGGCTACTACAAAGGTTCGAAATGAGACGATTTTCACACCGTTGGGCTACGATAGTTTACCCGAATCCATCCGCGTGGTCAGATCTGTCATTTGAAGCTTTGAATTATGTCACCTAGTCCCTTAGTCATTGATCTTCCTCGAACTACATATGCTGCTACAGTACTTTGGTCGAGGCGTTGGACTCCGATCGTCATCTTGATCAGATCTCTATGGTTGGATCGTCAATTCGAGGCTTCGAAATAAATATCCTTCTCTCCTGACCTCAAAAAGGAAGCAATTAACCTAAATTATATGCAACCACTCAAAATGCAGAATGATGCATGCTATGTAATATTTATAACATGAAATGCAAATTTAAGCCTAAGAACATGCATGAATAGGCATTTTAACCTAAATAGATGTGTTTGCATCAGCTGGCGCTGGAGAAGGTGAAGGCGATGGCGAGGGAGTGATGCAATAGGAGAGGTTGGATGCGGTCGGTCCTTGGCTGCACATAACCATGATGATGAGGTGAAGAAGACGAGCTAGTCAATTTGGTCATTGATTAGCTCTACGAGAGCGACAAAGAGGCTCATTGGAGCTTGAAGAAGCTTTGACCAGAGGAGAAATGAAGAAGAGATAGAAAGGACGGCCATGCATAGGGAGCTTTTATAGAGCTTCAAATCAAGCTCTTTTCATCAAGCTCTGGATGAGGAAAAGAGCTTGATTGGGTCAAGAAATCTGAAAGAAGAATCCTTGATTTCACACAGTTCGCATGAGCTCTACGCTGCAAACCAGGGATCATGAGGTGGTACAATCAAAAGCGGATCTCTTGAAGATTGTTCCTTCCAATTTTGGAAGGATTTGGTTGAAGAATCAAGGAGATTTCCATATTTGAAGGTTGGCTGCAAAGCTTTTGCACCAACAGTGGTGGCAGGGGTCTTTTTACAAGAAAGATGGGAAGTTAGGGACTTGAAAATAAGGAATTTCAAAACTTAAGGGTCTGATTGAGAAAAATAAAGATTTAATGGGCTAAAATGCAAACTAGGTCAAACTGGACTCTGATTGGACCCAATTTTGGTACAAACCTAATATGGACCCAAGGAATCTAATGGTGAGTTCGTTTTAGTTTTGGTCATGTTTGACTGGGAAATTTGAATAGAGACCCAAGTTAGGGCAGAATTCTGTCTACAACTCTATTTAAGGTCAAAATAGGTTTAAATGGTCAAACTAAGGATACAAAACCTCTCAGAATATTCTTCTATGAATTTTAGGAGGTTTAGATAAGTTTTATTTTGAACATAACCTCTTTAATTTAAGTAGGTCTGAAATTAGGATTTTATGTGCTGTTCATTCTCAAAATGCATGAAACCTTGTTTCTATCTGTGTGAACCCACTCACTGGACTTTAATACTAAATTGAACTTCAATTAACTATTGAAAAATGCCTTGGTTACTCTGCCTTCTTGATGTGTTGTTAAAATTACAGAATTAACTCTAATTTGTTGCTTTCTCCTCATAATGGATCTGAATGGAGTTATGGCTCTTAGGCGATCATGTCTGAGCATTTCTCACTTGATTTCCACTAATTTAAGCTAGTTTTGGCTAATGATGGTGTTACCGACAACATCATTAGTTGAAAACTGCTCAAAGTGTATAAGTTGAATTGGTGGCGTGGCCTCCTCAATTTTCAGGGCGTAGGGCACTAACACACCATACCATTACCCTCTCCACTCTGATGCCATGAGCATATATACGAGCATATTTGATACAGAGGTGGACCAGGGGCCACACACTATAGCTGGGCTTGTGTGGGCCTAATGTTGGGCCTAAAATCAGATAAAATGTATAAATTAATGAACCAGAACCGGGTTTAGCAATGGTCTAGTCCCGCCCGTATGGGTGCCGTGTATTACACGAAAGCCAGATTAGCCAATTAAAAAAAACCTAATTTTTGTCTAAGTGAATAGTGAATCGATTGTGTGGAAAGAGTAAGGCCCTAAAATAACTATGTGTTGGAGAAGTGTGAGGAGTAATGTGAACCCTATAAAATGCGTAACTATTGAGTAGTGCATGTGTTTATGTGTGTGCACCTATGCATATATGTAAATATGTATACAGTATATGTATAATAGTAAATATATATATGTTTATAAGTAAGGTATTTGTATATAAGTAGCATTTTTATATGTATACATATATGTTAGCATATAGAGTAGTATAAACATGTTTGAGCTCTTATATATATAAATAACATTTGAGCTTTAATGATAGATATATATGGCACTGCACATAAGTTTATATGTTAGTATAAATAGTACTTTTTAACTTATGTTATGTAAATATTTTACAAAGGTTTTAGCGACGTTTATATATGTTACTATTTGTATAATATATATTACTAAAGATATTAGTATGTAAATATAACTTAACATAGTATATATTGTTAGCTATTTTTGTACCTATACATAGGTATTACTTATTAGTTGTATATAATTAACATAGTGTAGTAGTAGACAATTTTTTATGCCTATTGTTGTACATATGTTTTCAGGCATAGTAATACATTTTAATTGATTCTTTTATAAATAAGTAACCAATTCTTTCATTATTTGATTTATTCATTCATTTTGTATATAAAATTAACATTTTTGGAATAAAAGAACATTTTTGGACTTAGAGAGTGACGTATAACAATAACTACCTCCTAGTGGACAACATGGAAACAAACCAATAAAAATTGTAAATAAATAAAATTGATGCGATATCGGTTTACATTTGTGACATCTATACTACAATAATGACACGTTAAATACCATTTTTATTACAAATCAGATGTCCACAATCATATTTTTGGCATCATTGCCAGGGATGAAAACCAGATAATAGTGCTTTCTTATGATTATGACGTCTTGTCCATCATACTTTTGGCACTATTGCCAGGGAGGCAACTCTCTATTTGCCAAAAATTTTCTTTTGTTCTTTATTTATGCATATTTTTGCTTTCCGTTGTATGTAGTCATTATTTTAATCATAATCTTTGATGTATATAGATTCTTTCTTTCATTATACTCTTTTATTTGCTTTATATAATTGCCTTATTAATCATTTGTTGTTTTTGTAGCACTTCAGGAGTAGGAGTAGCATCTTATTCCAGGTGGAGTCTTCCTCCTGGCTAATCTGCTATGCTTCGGACTCGACTTCTTGGAGGAGTTTTTCCTGCAAGAGCTGCATTTCCAACTTTCTTAGATTAGTATAATGGTAGTGTAGATCTAGGTATAATAATAGGCATAAATTGTGAGATCATGTTTTTACACACCATTTGTGATAATTTGGACTCTATCTCTCTATACATCTCTACTCATCTCTCATCGACGTGGTTTTTCTGTACACGATTTTCCTCATCGATTTCCTTTTTATTTATTTTTGATTATTGCATTTGGAAAATCCAAAAAAATTATAAAATCAATAAAAATACCAGAAATATCTCATCCCTTATTTAGTAGTAGCATATTCTAGGCATTCATATTTAGGTTGCACATTTCCTGCTAGATTTCAATACAGTCAAATTGCATACTATAGAATTGCTAGAGACAGGTACGCATTTCTATCCTTCCATAGCCCTTGCATTTTTCTTTAACTTAAAAAGACCATCTTGTGCTTAAAAAGATTAAAATGGGAGACGAGCTACATAGAAAACATTTTCTAAATATTTAATCAAAATTCAAAAGGAGACATAAAAGCTATTTGAAACACTGACTGAGTTTTCATCGATATCTATTGATTGTTATTGTGTACACACAACATGTCACATTAAGATCACAAACACAAGGGTTTCTTTCTCACCTCCTTGAGCAACCATGGGGTTTGGATTTGCACGCCAGTCTTATCCAGATTCTGAGTAGACTTTAGAGGTCTACACCCCACTAGGCTTTCTGTAGGACGCGTACAATTGTATTGAAACATTTATTTATGTACTATTATCTTTGCATAGCAGACCCTAGAAAGAATTTGAATTTCTCCCTTGATTGCTTGATTGGTCTTTTGAGTATTGAGATTGATTGATATTGGGATTTCTTATTTGTGTGATTGAGATTGATACATTCTCTTGAGTTGTGACTAATTTCAAAAATTCAATTTTCAAAAGTCAACTCCATAGAAGGTAGGAGATCCCAGAACCCTGAGTTAGTACCTCCCTTGGGTGCTGATGCACAATCGTCTACATCCACCTCAATACCTTCCACATCCAATCCTATACCTCCTAGGCCTCAAACTCCCATTCACCGTCCTGTTCATTTGGAGGATGACATTGATTCTGCACAATTTGAGGATTTTAAAGAACTTCCTCCACAACTTTTTACACATCATCCACCACCACCACCACCACCAAACCATAGGTTCCAACCTCCTCTATACCCTAACTTTCCGAACCAACCACCACTGGAGAGAGGTCCCAAACCTAATCTACACCTATTTGAGACACAACTTCAAATGAACACCCTAACCCAGCAAGTGCAACAGCTTATTCATGTTGCTAATCTCCTAGCTAACCCCAACCTCAACCTAGGTCTTCCCAGGCACCTCAACCCTATAGACCTCAACTATGAGATAACTATAATCCCATAGTTGAACCTTCTATGGCTGAGGTACACTATCCCACTGGGAGTCGTGCTGCTAAATTGAAGCTGAGCCTTATAGCACTTATTCCTCACTTCCATGGTTTTGCTTTTGAGGACCCTTTTCAGGATTTAGAGGAGCCGAAAAATCTTGCTCAAACGTTGGGTCCACAAGGTCATGATCAACACACATTACTAATGAAAGTGTTCTCCTTTTCACTCAAGGACAACGCAACCTTTTGGTTTAGAACTCTTGCATGGACTACACCTATAAAAACCTCGGCTTCTTTGGAATAAGAGTTCCTTAAGAAGTATTTTCCTGTAGGCCGTACAAATGCCTTGAGGCCTGCCACCACAACCTTCACACAAAATTCAGGGGAACAAATGCATGAGGCTTGGGAGAGATTCCATGTGCTTGCTAGAAAATCTCCCCACCATGGTGTCCCATGTTGGCAACAGGTCTAGATCTTCTATCATTAGCTCCATGATGACACAAGGAACTTTGTAGATGCTACTTATGGGGGCAATTTCCTGTGTCGGGATGGGAACTCGACTTTTGAGCTCTTTGAAGGCATGGCCAAAAATTCTATTAATAATGCTTTGATGAGTGTTTTTAATAGGAAGTCCTCACATTCCCACTCACACAAGGGGGTACATGAAGCCCAATCAAGCATAGGAGATTTAGAGATTATGGCTAGTCAGCTGGATAGGGTGGGCTTAATAGGAAAGAAAGTGATAAAGTATGAAAATTCCTATCTAATCCTTCATCATCTTCTTCTTCTCAGTCACCTGCACCTCACAGTTCTTATCAGTTTCACATAAGGAGGGAAACTATGAATAATCGTTCTGTAACACAACCTGCATTACTAGATTATACTTTTTCCAATCCATCACCAGTTAGAGAAACCTTCGTTCCTCCCTATGCTGATTTCCCTGCACCTTCTCGAGGTTCGAAGGATCTCGATGCCATTCACAACGACCCATATTCACAAACATACAACCCTGGATGGTGGAATCATCCAAATTTCTCAGTGTCAGGAAATTCACAGCGATCCACCTTTCAACAACCTTTTGCACCACCACTTCATAACCCAATGCAAGAATCACCTCCACGACAACACGGGCATCCACCACATGCCTACCAGCAACCCCAACCTAGTCCCGCTAATACTTTCATCTTGGGCCTACATGAGATGATCAATTAGGGCCAATCATGAAAGCTTTTGCTAACAAGCAACAATAGAATATTGCTATGCAGCAGAGATAGGACACGACATTAGCTGAGGTGAGAGCCCAGCTATCGCACTTGACGGATTCCTGTCAACCACATTCACTCCTAACCCAAGGAATATACCTGACTAGAGGTATGTTAAACAAAATCCTTCCCAAGGCTATGCACATGTCATATTACAAGCCTTGCGCTATCCTTATCTTTCCGCACCTTACTTAGAATCACCCCTTCTTCCCAACCCAAATTCATCTTCTTCATCTTCACTTTGCATTAATTGATTAAAGAGGTGAAAGATGGTGATTTTTCTGGATATACTGTTTCTTTACTTGGACCTTGAGCCAAGTAATTTGAGATGATTTGTTTTTGTCTACTTGGACCTTGAGTCAAGTATCTCTAATTTGATACCCATTCTTTCCTTGGGCCTTGTACCAAGTATCTGATTCTGACTCACATTGACTATGGAGCTATTTTTCACCTTTGAGATTGACAAACATCCATTATATTCACCATGATATGAAACCTTTCATTGAGTTTTATTGACTTGTCAATTCTCTATCCAACTTTTTGGCTCCTACCTTCTTAACGCTTTACTGGGTTTACATCTAGCTGAAGGTGTTAAACGTAGCAAAACTATCCTTTGTATAAAGTTGTTTTCAGCTTTCTTATTTTCCATTTTCTTATATTAGATGTCTATCCTTACATTTTTAGCATACATTCATAGTTACAAATGTCATTCATTTCACTTCTTAGCCCGACTTTCCACTCTGATATTGTATCAAAGTTGAAATTGTTCGCACAGAGATTTTTGTCTCCTCATTCTGACTTCCTTCCGTCACCCAGTCTAAGAGTGTGAGAAGCAAAGCATGTCTTTGCATCCACCTGTTAATATAATGAGGACATTTCATCATTTAAGCATGGGGGTGTAAATAGTGAAATCTTTTTCTGAAATGCAATTATAGACACACCAGTAATGTGTACAGTATAGTATTATCAAAAATACCAAAAAATTTGAAAAATTTTGAAAAAGTTGAAAAAAAATTTACAAAGTAAAAAATACAAAAAAATGACGAAAACAAAAATCCCAAAAGTATAATAAGGGGCCTACTGAACTTTATCATTGAGGGAGAACAACACAAAATATTCTAGAGGAAAGAAAAGCATTGGAAAGATTTATAAGTGTTTAATTATGGTCTTAAGCTAAAAACAAAAATAGAATAAGTGTTTATGGATATTCAACCTTTGCTGGTTAGACCTTTCAGTACACTGTAGCTTGATTCTCTCAAGCTTTGGCTTAATACACTTTAAGCTTTGACAAGATAAGCCACGATCTTTCCTAACTTATGACGTATTCTTATACCTGAGTCACCAGTACAGGATTCATTGGTTTGCTTTGGCTTAGGAGTCTAAGTAACCTTGGTTTTACTCTACACAGTGCTGGGAAAGATCTTGTGAATATGAAATTCAACACTAGTGTTCATTAGGGAAGGTGTTCTTACCTACATGTGCTGGTAGACTCTTTGTCCTAGTTTTTAGTCTTGTGTTTCAGAAAAGCTCTTTCCAGCAAAGAACTCACCCACCAAATAAAGTGTGATATACCAAATAAAGTTGTCGGAGACATATTTTTATTTATTTGTGCAAAAAAAATTAGAAAGAGTCAAAAAAAAGAATTTTCAGAAAAAGACATTATTTAGAATAAGTCAAGTATGTTCTCCAAGTCCTGTAAATAGTTTTCCACCAAAAATATTTTCAGGGTGCATTACAAAGACCCTATTTCCACGAAATATTCTTTGAGCCACAATGCAATAAGAGTTGGGTTTGAGTCTTCCTCATTTTTTAGAGTCAATCCAAAAATGAAATGTCCCACCACCCTAGGAATATTTAAGACATCTGGGAGATTGGTCAGATGTTTGTCCGAATGTCTGGATTAAAAGCTAGACAACTAAAAGTAGGGGAAAACCGTATAGTCGCCTGCTTTCAATGTGCAGCCGTCACGCATGCTTCTTTTTCCTTTTTCCCCCACTATTCTCCTCACTCAAACCCTAACCTTCTCCTTTATTTAAACCCCCCCATCTCCACTCCACCCCCACCACTCCATGCACAGCCACCTTCACCTTTCCCTTACACCAGTGACCTCCACCTTCTTGGCAAGGAGGGAGAACGAGGTAGAGCAAGGGAGAGCTGGGGAGAGCAAGAGAGAAAGAGTGAGGGAGGAGTAAGGGGAGAGCAAGGGCAAGGGGAGTGAGTGGAGCATGTGGGAGAGGAGGTGTGGCGAAAGAGCTCGCATGCAAGGAGAGCCGTGCTATGGGTGAGGCGGCGTGAGCTCAAGGAAGAGGGACTCGAAGGGGAGAGCTTTAGGGCAGTTCACGGAGCTCGTGAGCTCGAGTTGGAGGAGTTCGGAGCCATGAGAGGTGGGGGAGCTCACGAAGGGAGCTTCAAGACCTTCTAAGGCGGCTAGCATAGCAGCTACAGGTAATGTAGAGGAGTTTGCATGGAGGAGAAGGATCGTGAGAGGAAGTTCCAGATACTGGCTTTTCGGTATCAGACATCTGGGACATCGACCGGACGTCTAGAAAGGTGTTGGGATGTCCGGAGCTGAAGCCGAAAATTTGGAAGCACATTTCTCGCATGGAGGTACGTGTTGTCTACACAGGTTTGCCCATGCAGACTATAATGCAAAATTTTTGGCTGGAAATGGGTGTGCGTCTTTGTACACAGCTGCAGGGCATTAGAAAGGGGTGCGGTGCACCTTTCTAGGCACTTTTGGATGTCTGACAACCTCCCAAGATGTCCGACGGCACGTCCAGAAGACTGAAAGGAAGGTTCGCCATCTGGAACTTCCCTCAGACGGTTGCAGGGGAGTCTGAATGTTTGAAACAGCCGCAACATGCGCAAGGTGAGATCTGACATCTTTTAAGACGTTTGGGACTAATCCCAGATGCCCGATTTTGGTCAATAACCGCATTTTTAGCCCGTTTAGGGCCCAAATGGAATCGGATTTCCATAAACAAACTACCGCTATGTTCCACTCGAGTTTCTCTACGTGTTCGTGTTGAGTGGTCGGGCGTGTTTCACATGTTAAAAATTAGGGTTACAAGTAAACCGTCATCAAAGTTGCAAAACATGTCGGTCAGATAAAATTTATAGCGAAACTCCAAGGGATTCCTAGGTCAAACATAGGGAGGCGATGTTTACTTTAAGTGAAAACCACGCTTCGATTCGTTTCTTTTTGGTATTATAGGGTTTTGTTTTTTTTTGTATTTTTCTAAGTAGAAAACAAGCAAATGAATCACAAGATAGAGATCGAATGAAAATGGTATAGATATCACTTCAATGTCTATTACAATCTACTATGAAAGCATAAAAAGAGAGGGGGCTGAGAGGAAACCTCCCGAATCAGCTATTCGGTGAGATGGCGGCACCTGGCAAAAGCTCGAACGAAGGAGGTGAGGAGCGAGATGACGGAGGTGAGATGCAGAAGGACGTTAGGTTGAGGGAAGCTTCTGCATGGCTCTGGAATGGAGGTGGCAAGACAGAGATGATCTGTTACCGGAATAGAGGTGGGAGGATGACTCCAAGGCGACCTATGAATGGGGATGGGAAGTTGGAGGAGTATTTGGTGGGGCAGAGGTTCACCATACTAAAAAGTGCCTTGGGAGATTGAGAGCAAGCTCTAATAGAGCATTAGTTGGCTTGCTAGAGCTTGAGAGTATGTAGGAGTAGAGTTGGTAGAGATGACTTGGAAGGCAGGGGGTGTAGGTTCTTTTATAGTTTAGGAGAAGAGGCAAAAATAGGTATGGGACCATTAGTGACATCCAGACCGTCGCTAGAATTGTCACTGTAGGTAGCTCATGCCAGCTCATGCCCGCTCACACCCACAGCTTGCTTTGCTGGCGGACAAATAATTAGTGATGGCTGCAAGCGTCGCTGTAGGCCAGCTCATGCATCGTTGGCAAGTGCTGTCCCCACCACTCTTTGCTAGATGAGCACGCACGCTAATGTGTTGTCACTACGCTGTGCGCAAGTGCACCTACGTGCGCGCATATGGTGGCAAGTGCATGTGCTGGGCAGCCTAGACTGCGCCATGTGGCGCAATCTGGGCCATCCATCTTCTTTTTGTTGTAGGGGCTGCTATAGAGGTCAAATTGAGTCGATTTCGTGCCGTTAGGCTGCGATCGTCAATCCGAATCTATCCACATGGTTAGATTTTCCATTTTAAGCTCCAAATTATGTCACCTAGTCCCTTGGCTGTTGATCTTCGTCGGACTGCATATGGTGCTACGAGACTCCATTCAAGGCGATTTCAGAGGCGTTGGACTCTGATTGTCGTCTTGATCAGATTCATACGATCGGATCGTCAATCCAAGGCTCCAAAGTAAATATCCTTCTCTCCTGACCACAAAAAGGATGCAATTTTATATACAACTACTCTAAATGCAGAATGATGCATGCTATGCCATATTTATAACATGAAATGCAAATCTAAGCCTAGGAACATGCATGAATAGGCATTTTACCCTCAATAAGTGTGTTTATATGATACTCCCATGCATATATTTTGCCAGTCCCTGGCAAAATTAAACTATGTGCTACATATAAAAGCAGCATTAGGATTAGATCGCTTAGGCCTAAGTCAGTTATTAACAATAGAAAATTTCAACTATGGTCCTAAACTACGAAATCTCAACAGTACCCAGGTGCCTACCAGAATGCAGACCGCCCAAGTCCTCGCCTTATTTGAAAAGGGTGGGTACATTTTTTTTCTTTATTCTAATTTTTTTTGTACTTTTTGAGTTTGAGAGTTCCGGGATAACCTTTTACGGCTACCTGACCTGCCCAAGACTTGAAAAGGACTCTAAGTGCTAAGCATCTTATGAAAATAGTGAGAGACTCACTAGGCGGTTGTTAAAACGGGCTTCAAGTTTCTACGTCCCTAGGTGACCTTGCCTAGAGGTTTATCTTTTCGAATGATAGCTTTCTCCCTACAGTTATTTTTCGGGTCAATAGAATGGCCAACCCAGTGTATATCTCCCCAGTTTATTCTACTCCCCCGCTTCTTCCCTAAGTATTTTGGGAATTATTGTGCTTTTTTTTTTTGTGAGCTGGGTTCTAGACAACCGGCCGATGAGATGTTATCACCGACAACTTGCCAGCCATACTCATGTGGTGAAGTGTGGTTTTATTTATTTTTTTTATTTTCTCCTTTTTATAGTTTTTTCCACATTTTCTTTTCTTTTTTTTTCGTTTTTCTTTTAAAGTAGGTGGCGTTCCTAATCTAAGATTTACTTAAAGGCAGTACAATGAAAATGGTCTTGTGACTAGGCTATGGGCAATTGACTGATGATCTTTTACCACCAACAACTTACCAGCCATACCACCATAGATAGTTCATTAGCTACCCAATTTCCAAAGAAACTGCTAAAAAGTGAGTCAGTGTGAAAAAATGTGTAGATGCTTAGTCTTACAGTCCTCCCAAATCAGAGGGCAAGTTGATAAGTCGCATACTTATCATCCCAATTTATTAGCCAAATTAAAAATGAATTTGAATTGGCGAGGACTCGAGACTAAGTCCACATTTGAGTGGTCATCTGAGCTAATTAGGCCCGAAGATTTGAAGAGTCTAAGTCTTTAGGTTCACTTATAGCATTTTTTAAAGTTAAGAACTTCCAAATGCCTAGGTTTTCTTTTCCTAATTTCTTTCTTTTTTTATCCTTTTCAAATTTTCAATTTTTTTAAAGAAACTAAAAGAAATTCTACGGAGTTAACATAGTGATTTCACGAATTGATTATCCAACCCCCATGCCTAAATGACGCAATGTCCTCATTATAAAAATAAAGACATGAAAAGGGTGGAGTAAATAGAATATCACCTGAGTGCCATGAAATGCTGGTCAGCTCCGCAGAGAGAAGAGTGTATACAAATGTGCTAAGTTTAATGCCTTCAACTAGGCATAACATACATACAAAGAAGAAATTGAGAATTCACAAGTGCAGGTCAGAATCAAAATGAAAATATTGATCCCCAAACCCGCCAACAGAATATGTCCACAGACATGGATAAGATTTTGGCATAAACCCATGACAAAGGATCGAGTGGTTCTCAGGTTCTGGATGAAAATCACCCAGAATCGAAGGTTGTTAAGTTTGCGGGGTCGGGCCTATGATTTTGGGGTGTGCAACCAAAGACCAAAATGGCAGACAATAGGAAGATCTGGTTCACTAGTTTCAGATGTCCACTTAACATTCAGCTCAGAAAAATAATCAGTTATTCCAGACTTGGGTCGCACATGAAAGATATCATAAGGGTCTGTATAGAAGATAGGTGGTTTTAGGTCAATAGGTACCCTTAGATCCAAAATCGAAGTTCCCTCAGAATTAACCTCCCAAATTTTTATTTCAATAATTCTATCCTCCAACATCAAGAATTCAGGCTTTGGGATCTCTAGCACATCATTCACCCCATATGATTCTCCCAAGTCTAGAAATTGCAGTTGAATCATGATTGGCTTCGGCACAATGATCTTAGAAGTCAGCTCTTCGGGGTGCAGATGAGGCATGGGGTCACTGTTTGGATCATCAACTAAATGAAGATTTGAATCCTCCAAGTTAGCAACAACTGAATCAAAATCTTCAATGACTGGGCCATCAAATTGTTCGTTATGCTCCTCGAGTCCATTTGTCTCGCTAAAATCATCTTCCTTAAGCTCAAGTTGGACTTCACTAAGAGATTCCTCAACCTCAGAATCAATGAATCCATGATCCTCATTTATATATGTCATTTCATGGTCCATGGAAACATTTTTCATCATTCCCTGGCTTTAGGATCTCGGGTGAGAAACTCGATTCATCCTCAAAGGGTTGCTCTAGCCCAACCTGGTCATCTCCAACCTCTGAATATGTATCCCCCTTGAGAGGCACCGGAGCAGGTTCAGACATTGGCTCTCCTGAAGAGGGTTCATCTTGAGAATTATCCTAAGATTTGACTAGTGCAACCACAAATTTCATCCTCAACCTTGACAATTTCCCAGGAAGAAACTCACCCAGGTCCATATCCCTAACACTTTGGAGCAAATCCAATAGAGAACTATTAAGTTCATCAATCATTTTGATCATAGGCTCTAGTGCTTCAGTGCATGGTGTTGGCTGAGCTTCGAACGATTGTATGGTGTTCCTTAAATTAGCCAACACCCTATCCTAGATCTGGTCCACCTAAACCGACTGGTTCGATTATGGTTTGGGCGGGTTTGGGTTAAATCTAAGGGAGTCAAGATGTCGAGGTTCTTGGCTTCCTCCCAGATAGTAGGTTGTCATAGGTTGTTCAAAGGATGGTGGTAACCTATATTCAGTGGAATACTAGGGAGGGTAGGTGTTATAATCATCATATCCTTCCTGATTGTAGATCAGGTTGGTTTGATCATCAATGGATCGAGATCTATAATCATTGTAGCTCTGGGAAGGATAGTAATCATAGTCTTGTTGTCCAGGGTTAGGCCTTGGACACTGAGGTCCAAATTCGTATCCCCAATCAAAGTCATCTCGGCTAGTGGATGGGTAATTACAAGTTAAGTCGTGATAGTAATCATCTTAGGGATAAGTGGTGGTAGGAGGATAGGATGTGAAATGTGTGTAGGATGTGGAAGGGTACATGGTGAAGTAAGGAGGCAAATTAGAAGAGAAAGGAGCCCTATAATACAAAAATACAAGCCTATCCTTAGGTTGGGTAGCCTAAAGGTCCATAGACTCTCAGAATCCATCGTAAGATTGCGGACGATTTGCTCTACTTATGTCCAGGCAATCCAACCATTTAGAAGGAGTGACTGGGAAGAAGGTTCTTCCCTTGGCTTGCACCTCCAGTTCCTAATGTACCCCTAGCCATTGTCGTTTGATGCTACTCCCCTAGCTAGACATCAGATTGACTAATATAAGCAGGTTAATCATGAACAGTCTCAATCTGGATCCCGACGAGTGAACCAGTTCTTAGGGCCAACATCTAATCAATTTTAGTTAGGCTTGGGACAATGGTGCTTCAGGAATATGATGGGCCCTTTAGATGGGTTGTGCTCTCAATGATTAGTTAAAATGTGTGTGCATGCACAACCAGGGTTTTCAAACAAGGCTATTTGATGATGTGTCTTTTAGGGTTCAACCTTGTTTAGTAGCTGGTCGACCGTGTTTCGCATGTTAGAAATCAGGGTTACAAGTAACTCGTTGTTGTAGTTGCAAGACATGTCAATCAGATAAAATTTATACCGAAACTCCAAGGGAGTCCCAAGTTGAACATAGGGAAGCGACATTTACTTTACCTGAAAACCACGTTTTGATTCGTTTCTTTTTGTTATTTTTTTGTCTTTTTGAAATAAAAAGACAAGCAAATGAATCACAAGATAGAGATGTGGAACAAATCTGATATATATTACTTCTAATGTCAATTACAATAAACTATGAAAGCATAAAAAGAGAGGGGGGTGAGAGAAAATCTCCTGAATCGATTTTTCGATGAGATGACGGTGCCTGGCGGAAGCTTGGATGAAGGAGGTGAGGAGTGGGACGACGGAGGTGAGATGCAGGAGGACGTCGGGTTGAGGAAAGCTTCAGAGTAGCTCCGGAATGGAGGTGAGAAGACGGAGTTGATCTACTACCGGAATGGAGGTGGGAGGATGACTCTAAGGTGACTTATGAAGGGAGATGGGAAGTAGGAGGAGTATTTGGTGGGGCAGAGGTTCTCTACACTAATACGCACCTTGGGAGCTTGAGAATAAGCTCTAATGGAGCATTGGTAGGCTTGCTAGAGCTTAGGAATAGGTAGGAGTAGAGTAGATAGAGATGGCTCGGAAGGGAGGGGGTGTAGGTCCTTTTATAGTGGTAGAGAAGAGGCAAAAATCGGTATGGGACCATTAATGACATCCAGGCCTTCGTTACAAACGTCGCTGTAGGCAGCTCATGCCTGCTGGCGCCCACAGCTACCTTTGCTGCCATGCGATGAATTACCGACGACTGTAAGCATCGCTGTAAGTCTAGCTCATGCGTCGCTGTAGTCCACCTCATGCTACGTTGGCACCGCGCTCCTGCCTTGCTACGCGTGCGCACGTGACAACCCGCGCTGCTACGCGCATGCGGTGCTGCGTGCGTGTGTTGGTGGCCTAGGCTGCGCCACGTGGTGCAATCTGGGCCGTCCATCTTCTTCTTGTTGTAGGGGTTGCTACAGAGGTTGGATTGAGTCAATTTTCGTGCTATTAGACTGTCATCGTCGACTCGAATCCATCCAATTGGTCAGAATTATCATTTGAAGCTCCGAATTATGTCTCCTAGTCCCTTGGTCGTTGATCTTCCTCGGACTGCATATGGTGCTATGGGACTCTGATCGAGGCCATTTTAGAGGTGTTGGACTCTGATCGTCATCTTGATCAAATCCGTATGGTCAGATCGTCAATCCGAGGCTCCAAAATAAGTATCCTTCTCTCTTAACCGCGAAAGGGTCGCAACTAACCTAAGTTATATACAACTACTCTAAATGCAGAATGATGCATGCTATGCAATATTTATAACATGAAATGCAAATCTAAGCCTAGGGACATGCATGAATAGGCATTTTACCCTTAATAAATGTGTTTACATCATACCCTTTGTCTATCTTTTGCTAGTCCCTAGCAAAATTAAACTATATGCTATGTATAAAGCCAGAATTAGGATTAGATCGCTTAAGCCTGAGTCGTTTGTTAACAATAGAAAATTTCAACTAAAGTCCTAAACTACGAAAACTCAACAGTATCCGGGTGTCTGCCAGAATGTTGACCGCCCAAGTCCTCGCTTTATTTGAGAAGGGAAGATATATATTTTTTTTTATTTTTCTTCTTTTCTAATTTTTTTGTACTTTTGGAGTTTGAGAGTTCCGGGATAACTTTTTACGGCTACCCGACCAGCCTAAGACTTGAAAAGGACTCTAAGTACTAGGCATCTTTGTGAAAAAGTGATAGACTCACAAAACAGCCGTTAAGATGGACTTCGGGTTTCTACGACCCTAGGTGACCTTGCCTAAAGGTTTATCTTTATGATTAGTAGCTTTCTCCCTACTTTCTTTTATATGGGGTCAACACAAGGGCGAACCCAGTGTATATCTCCCCGGTTTATTCTACTTCCCCGCTTCTTCCCTAAGTGTTTTGGGAATTATTGTACATTTTTTTTGTTGTGAGCTAGGTTCTGGACAACCGGCTGATGAGCTATTACCACCGACAACTTGCCAGCCATACTCGTGCGGTGAAGTGTGGTTTTATATTATTATTATTATTTTATTTTCTCCTTTCTTTTTTTTTTCTTTCTCTTGATTTTTTTTTTTAAGTAGGTGGCTTTCCTGATCTAAGATTTACCTAAAGGCAGTACAATGAAAATGGTCTTGTGGCTAGGCTCTGGATAATCGGTCGATGAGCTGTTACCACCGACAACTTGCCGGCCATACCACCCAAGTTGGTCCATTAGCTACCCAATTTCCGTAAAAACCGCTGGAAAGTGAGTCAGTGCAAAAAAGTGTGTGTAGATGCTTAGGCTTAAGGTCCCTCCAAATCAGAGGGTGGTTTGATAAGTCGCATACTTATCATCCCAAATTATTTACCAAATTAAAATAAATTTTAATTGGTGAGAACTCGAGACTAAATCCACATTTGAGTGGACACCGAGGCTAATTAAGACCGAAGACCTGAAGCGTCTAAGCGTTTAGGTCCTCTCGTCTCATTTCCTAAAGTTAATAAGTTCCAAATGCCTAAGTTCTCTTTTCCTAATTTGTTTCTTTTTTTTATCTTTTTTCAAATTTTTAATTTTTTTTAATTTTAAAAGTAACTAAAACAAATTCTACGGAGTTAACATAATAATTTCAGGAATCGATTATCCACCCCCCCAATGCCTAAATCCTGTAATGTCCTCATTGTAAAAATAAAGATATGAAAAGGGCGAAGTAAGTAGAATATCACTTGAGTGTCATGAAAATCCGATCAGCTCTGCAAAGAGAAGAGTGTATACACACGCACTAAGTTTAATGCCCTTAGTTTGGCATAACATATATACAAAGAAGAAATTGAGAATTCACAAGTGCTGGTCAGAATCAAAATAAAATGGTTGATCCTGAAACCCGTCTGCAGAAGATGTCCACAGATGTGGACGAGCTTATGGTGTAGACCCATGCCCCTTGGTTGAGTGGTTCTCAAGTTCTGGATGAAAATCACCCAGAACCGAAGGTTGTTGTGTTTACGGGGTTGGGCATGCGGTTTAGTGGTGTGCAACCCAAGACCGAAGTGTCAGACAATGGGTAAAGATGGTTCAATAGGTGCGGTTGTCCACTTAACATCTAGCTCAGAAAAATAATCAGTTATTCCAGGCTTGGGTCGCATGTGAAAGATATCATAAGGGTCCATATAGAAGATAGGTGGTTTTAGGTCAATAGGTACCCTTATATCCAAACTTATTTTTCCCTCAAAATTAACCTCCCAAATTTTCATTTCCAACTTCCTATCCTCTGAAATCAAGGTTTATAGGACCTCCAGATCATTATACACCCCATCTAAAGTACCCAAGTCCAACAATTGTGGCTGAATCAAGATTGACTTGGGCACAATGATCTCAAAAGTATGTTCATTCAACTCTTCGAGGTGTGGTTGAGGAATGGGGCTACTAATTGAGTCATCGGGTATCGGATCCCCAAAGTTAGCCCCAACCAAATCAGAATCTTTAGTAGTCGAGGTACCAAATTGGTCTTCATACTCCTCAAGCCCATATGTCTCACTAAAATCATTCTCATCAAGCTTAAGTGAGACTTCACTAAGAGATTCCTCACCCTCAAAATCAAAGAATTCATGATCCTCATTTGTATATGTCTCAACATCACAAGTCACTTCATCATCCAAGGAGACATAATTTTCTTTGTTTCCTGACATGGGGATCTTGGGTGAATAAATCGGTTCATCCTCAAAGAGGTGCTCTAGACCAATCAAGTCATCTACAATCTTTGAATATGTATCCCCCTCGACAGGTGCCTGAGCGGGTTCAAACATTGGCTCTCTTGAAGAGGGATCATCTTGAGAACCATCCTAAGATTTTACTAGTGCAACCACAAATTTCAACCTCAACCTCGACAATTTCCCAAAAAGAAACTCACCCAGGTCCCTATCCCTAACACTTTGGAGCAAATCCAATAGAGAACTATTAAGTTCATCAATCATTTTGATCATAGGCTCTAGTGCTTCGGTGCATGGTGTTGGCTTGGATTCTAAAGATTGTATGGTGTTCCTCAAATTAGCCAACACTCTATCTTGGATCTGGTTCACCTGAACAGACTGGTTTGATTTAGGTTTGGGTGGGTTTGGGTTAAATCTACGGGAGTCAAGATGGCGAGGTTCTTGGGTCCCTCTGAGAAAGTAGGTCATTCTAGGTTGTTCAAAGGATGGTGGCGACCTATATTCAGTGGAATACTGGGGAGGGTAGGTGTTATAATGATGATATCCTTTCTTATTGTAAATCGAGTTGGTTTGGTCATCAAAGGATGGAGATCCATAATCATTATAGCTCTGGGAAAGATAATAATCATAGTCTTATTGTCCAAGGTTAGGCTCTGGACACTGAGGTCCAGATTCATATCCCCAATCAAAGTCTTCCTGGCTAGTGGATGGGTAATTACAAGTCAAGTTGAGATAGTAATCATCTTGAAAATAAGTGGTGGTAGAAAAATAGGATGTGAAATGTGTGTAGGATGTGGAAGGGTACATGGTGAAGTAAGGAGGGAAATCACAAGAGAAAGGAGCCCTGCAATACAAAAATACAAGCCTGTCCTTAGGTTGTGTAGCCTAAAGGCCTACAGACTCTAAAAATTCATCCTAAGATTACGGACAATTTACTCTACTTATGTCCAGGAAATCCAACCAGTTAGAAGGAGGGACTGGGGAGATGGTTCTTCCTTTGGCTTGTGCCTCCGGTTCCTAATGTACCCTCCAGCTGCGGTCGTTTGACACTACTACCCTAGCTAGACATCAGATTGACTAGTATAAGTAAGTTAATCATGAACAATCTTAATCTGGATCCCGACGAACGAACTAGACCTTAGGGCCAACATCTAATCAATTTTAGTTTGGCTTCGGACAATGGTGCTTCTGGAATGTGATGGGCCCATTAGATGGGTTGTGCCCTTAATGATCTGTTAAAATGTGTGTGTGTGCACAACCAGGGTTTGCAAACAAGGTTATTTGATGATGTGTCTTTTAGTGTTCAACCATGTTTAGTAGCTTTTTGGGTCTAATCTTAGGTTGGTTCAATAAATGTTTAGAACACTCCAAGTTTTGAAAGCACGGGTGATGATATGTTCCTTTAAAAATAAAAAATAATGTGGAGTGCCTGGTTCAGCCCTAATAATCAACCCTAAGTGGCAAGCTACATGATGGATCAGTTTTAGATTGAGTGGTGCGGTCCAAACAGCTCAACCAATTGGCCAGTTGTACCACTTAGTTAAGGCACACAAGAAAGTTCAACCTATTCAGATTTCTACTCACTTATGTGTATTTAGTTGAAGTGTACCGGGTCCACAGGTCAGATCCCGGTTAAGTTGTAGAATCAAAGTGATTGTGCACCTTAGGATAAGAAGTTGTGGGTGTTAAGTGTGTAGCTTTCAGAAAATCCCACAATCAGATAACACCTTTTTTTTATTTTTTTTATTTATGTGGATGGCGGGGTGAGTGGAGGTGGCAAACAAACAACCAAATCTACCCTAGGGTTTATAAAGAGCACCTAAGTTGATTTGGGTTTGAGTTATTAGGTTATGAAATGAAAACTAAGGTGGGGGTGGTGTGGGGGACACTTACAAAACACTCTACCCGCACTTTACTCCAGTCTACTGCACTTGGATCTCCATGCTAGGGTACCTGCAAGATAGTAGATCAAAGACAAGTAGGGTTAGTGCTATGTAAATGCAAAGAAATGTGGAAACAATAAAGTAAATTCCATTGCCACCCCGGCAACGGTGCCAAAATGGTCGTATTGTCCTCGGCAATGGCACCAAAATGGTCGGTCGTGTTTCATGTGTTAGAAATAGGGGTTACAAGTAACCCATTATCGTAGTTGCAAAACATGTCGATCAGATAAAATTTATAGCGAAACTCCAAGGGAGTCCCGAGTCAAACACAGGGAGGCGACGTTTACTTTATGTGAAAATCGCATTTCGATTTGTTTCTTTTAGTTATTTTAGGGTTTTGTTATTTTTTGTGTTTTTGAAATAAAAGACAAGCAAATGACTCACAAGATAGTGATGTGGAATTAATCTGTTATATATTACTTCTAATGTCAATTACAATAAACTATGAAAGCATAAAAAGAGAGGAGGGTGAGAGGAAATCTTCTGAATCAGCTGTTCGGCGAGATGATGGTGCCTAGCGAAAGCTCAGATGAAGGAGGTGAAGAGTGGGACGACGGAGGTGAGATGCAGAAGGATGTTGGGTTGAGGAAAGCTTTGGCGTAGATCTGGAATGGAGGTGAGAAGATGGAGTTGATCTGCTACCGGAATGGCGGTGGGAGGACGGCTCGAAGGCAACCTATGAAGGGAGATGGGAAGTAAGAGGAGTATTTGGTCGGGTAGAGGTTCCCTACACTAATAGGCACCTTGGGAGCTTGAGAACAAGCTCTAATGGAGCGTTGGTAGGCTTGCTAGAGCTTGGGAGTAGGTGGGAGTAGAGTAGGTAGAGATGGCTTGGAAGGGAGGGGGTGTAGGACCTTTTATATTGGTGGAGAAGAGGCAAAAATTAGTATGGGACGATTAGTGACATCTAGGCCGTCACTGAAAACGTCGCTGTAGGCAGCTCATACTCGCTGGCACCCATAGCTGGCTTTGCTGGCATGCAATGAATTACCAACGGCTATAAGCATCGCTGTAAGTCCAGCTCATGCATCACTGTAGTCCACCTCACGCTGCGCTAGCGTTGTGCTCCTACCCTGCCACGCGCACGCATGTGCCAACCTGCACAACTGCATGCGTGCGGTGCTGCGTGCGTGTGCTGGCCGCCTGGGCTACGCCACATGGCGTAGTCTGGGCTGTCCATCTTCTTGTTGTAGGGGTTGCTACAGAGGTCGGATTGAGTCAATTCTCACGCCGTTAGGCTGCGTTCGTCGACTCGAATCCATCCACGTGGTTGGATTTATCATTTAAAGCTCCAAATTATGTCTCCTAGTCCCTTGGCCGTTGATCTTCCTCAGACTGCATATGGTGCTACGGGACTCCGATCGAGGCGATTTCAGAGGCGTTAGACTCCGATCGTCTTCTTGATCAAATCCGTATGGTCAGATCATCAATCCGAGGCTCCAAAATAAATATCCTTCTCTCCTAACCACAAAAAGGATGCAATTAACCTAAATTATATACAACTACTCTAAATGCAGAATGATGCATGCTATGCAATATTTATAACATGAAATACAAATCTAAGCCTAGGGACACTCATGAATAAGCATTTTACCCTTAATAAATGTGTTTACATCAGTAGCTTTTAAGTTTTAATCTTTAGGTATATTCAATCAAGGTTCAGTGGAACACTCCAAGTTTTGAAAGCACTAGTGTAGATATATTCCTTTAAAAATCAAAAATAAACTGTGGAGTGCCTGGTTCAGACCTAAAAATCAACCCTAAGTGGCAAGCTACTTGATGAATCACTTTTATCTTAAGTGGTGTGGCCCAAATATTTCAATGAATTGGTCTATTGCACCACTTAGTTAAGGCACATAGAAATGTTTGACCTATTCTGATTTCTACTCACATATTTGTGTGTTTAATTAAGTGTACTGAGTCCATAGATCAGATCTCGATTAAGTGGTAGAATCGATGTGATTGTGCGCCTTAGGCGAGAAGTTATGGATGTTAAGTGAGTAGCTTTTAAAAATTCCCACAATCAGATAACACTTTTTTTATTTTTTCTTAATTTATGTGTATGGCGAGGTGAGTGGAGGTGGCAAACAAACAACCAAATCTATCCTAGGGTTTATAAAAAGAACCTAAGTTGATTTGGGTTTGAGGTTTATAAAAAGAACCTAAGTTGATTTGGGTTTGAGTTATTAGGTTATGGAATGAAAACTAAGGTGGGGGTAGTGTGGGGGACACTTATAAAACACTCTACCAGCACTTTACTCCGGTCTACCTCACATAGATCGCCATGCTATGGTACCTGCATGACAATAGATCAGAGATAAGCAGGGTTAGTGTTATGTAAATGAGAAGAAGCATAGAAAACAATAAGGTAAATTCCATTGCCTCCCCAGCAATAGTGCCAAAACGGTCGGGTGTGTTTCGCGTGTTAGAAATCAGGGTTACAAGTAACCCATCGTCGTAGTTGCAAAACACGTCGATTAGATAAAATTTATACCGAAACTCCAAGGGAGTCCCAAGTCGAACACAAGGAGGCAACGTTTACTTTAAGTGAAAACTGCGCTTCGATTCGTTTCCTTTTGGTATTTTAGGGTTTTGTTATTTTTTTGTATTTTTGTAAGAAGAAAACAAGCAAAAGAATCACAAGTTAGAGATGGAATGAAAATGGTATAGATATCGCTTCAATGTCTATTACAATCTACTTTGAAATCATAAAAAGAGAGGGGGGTGAGGGGAAATCTCCCGAATTAGCTGTTCGGCAAGACGACGGTGCCTCGTGGAAGCTCAGACAAAGGAGGTGAGCAGGACGATGGAGGTGAGATGCAGGAGGACGTAAGGTTGAGGAAAGCTTCTGCATGGCTTCAAAATGGAGGTGAGAAGATGGAGATGATCTGCTACCGGAATGGATGTGGGAGGATGACTCCAAGGTGACCTATGAATGGGGATGGGAAGTTGGAGTATTTGGTGGGGCAAAGGTTCGCAATACAAATAGGCGCCATGGGACCTTGAGGGAAAGCTCTAACAGAGCATTGGTAGACTTACTAGAGCTTGAGAGTAGGTAGTAGTGGAGTAGGTAGACATGGCTTGGAAGGGAGAGGGTGTAGATCCTTTTTTAGTGGAGGAGAAGAGGCAAAAATAGTCATGGAACCATTAGTGACATCCAGGTCGTCGCTGGAAGCATCGCTGTAGGCAACTCATGCTCGCTCATGCCAGCTTACGCCCACAGCTGGCTTTGCCAGCATGTAAAGAATTAGCGATGGCCGTAAACATCGCTGTACGTCCAACTCATGCGTCGTAGACCAGCTCATGTGTCGTTGGCGTGCGCTGTCCCCGCCACTCTCCGTCGCAAGCGCGCGCAAGCTCACGTACTGGCGCTGCGCTGTGCACTTGCGCACCTGCGGGCATGTGCGCACCCACACTGCTGCGTGTGTGCAATGGTGCATGCATGCGCTGGGCGGCCTGAGCTGTGCCACATGCGTAATCTGGGTCGTCAATCTTCTTTTTGTTGCAGGGGTTGCTACGGAGGTCGGATTGAGTCAATTTTCACGCCATGTGGTCGGATTTGTCATTTGAAACTTTGAATTATGTCACCTAGTACATTTGCTATTAATCTTCCTCGAATTACGTTTGATGCTATAGGACTCCGATCGAGGCGATTTCAGACGCATTGGACTCTGATCGTCATCTTGACCAGATCTGTTTGGTCGGATCATCAATTCGAGACTTTGAAATAAATATCCTTCTCTCCTGACCACAAAAGCACGTAATTAACCTAAATTATATACAATTACTCTAAATGCAGAATGATGCATGCTATGCAATATTTATAACATGAAATGCAAATATAAGCCTAGGAACATGCATGAGCAGGCATTTTACCCTCAATAAATGTGTTTATATCATTGAGTATCTACTGTTTTGAGCTTGTCTGATGTAAATTAGTCACTAGTATAGGTTACCAGCCGGTGGCATGTTCAGGGCCCGTAGAGATGACAAGATCTACGGCACAGGCCCCCATTCCTCCCGTGATACCCGGTAGAGTTGTTTAATTCGGTTGTTAATACTTAAATAAGAATGTACTTGTTTGAAATAATCGGATCTAACTCTAGGATTCGGAATGAACCCTAGGGTAGAAATGTATAAGCCTGTTTTGAGTTGTACTTTTCACTTGATGCATGTTTAAAATAAATTTCTAGCAAATGGTATTAGTGGAATTATGAGATGCATGTTAGAATACGAGTTGCCTGTAAGTGACTAAATTATGAGATGCATGTTAGAATACAAGTTGCCTATATGTGAATGGGAAAGTAAACGGCGAAGCCACAAGTTGCATGTAAATGATTGAGAATTACAATGTGAAAACACGAGCTACCTGTATGTGGATGAGGAACGAGTTATGAAACTTGAGATCTGAATGTGGATAAATGAGATGAATAATGAGCATGAACCCTTTGGGGAATTAGAAGTAGAACTCATGTGAATGAAAGGAAATCTGGAATGCAAACGGGAAGTTAGTTGGCCCTTGTCTACGTAGTACCAAGGAGCACAGTGGTTATTTTAGCGTAGAGTGGAGCTAGTCTCCCTTGGGTTGAGACCTGGGGTTAGATTGACCACTCTACACTGACTCATGTAGGCCCTCGCATACGTAGTACGGAGGCATGCTACTAGAGTAGGGAGGGAGCTAGCCACCCTATGGCGCCCGAGGTTAGGCTAGCCACCCTACACCGACTTTGTTAGGCCTGTTGGGAGAATTGAGGTTGTCGAACTAGGGTACGTGGATTGTGGAGGGGCGAGACCTCTGTTTGGTTCTGAGAGGCGAGACCCCTGTTCTGAGAAGGCAAGGCTCTATACTGTTCCGTATTGTACTTTAGGCATACCCGCTAGCAGAAATGACTAACCGCATACCTATGCAGGGTAGCTACCAATGAACTTATCACGCGTGCCGTAGTCATCGCTACGTCTCAACAGTGACCTCGGGGTGGTTGACTGGGTGTAGGACTACAGCGGGGGACTCTCCCAACCAAGAGAGCACCACGTGTACCTTCTATACCACGGAAAAGACTGCAATCAAGATCACTCCCACGAGGAACAAGCAAGATCAAGAAATACTTGGATACTTGTGAATTAGATGTACCAGAAACGCATAAATGAGATAAATAGAAATGTGAATAAAACTTGCTTGCTGTTTCTACCTTACTTGCACATAAAAAATGTAAACACCACTCTACTCAACGTTCGTTGACTCCATCTTTTCGTAACCCTATTCATTACCAGGAGTTGAGTAGCCTGAGTTTCCGACTTAGAGGGAGCTGGGCCAAGTCGGGCCAGACGTTATAGTTTTCCTTCCAATTCTTTTTTTCTGCAGTAGTTATGAGTACTAGACTTTTAATTACTATTCCCATTACTTTCGATTTCTTGTTGTTGTTGTGGTGACATGTACTATATTTTGAGACAGTTGTTCTACTTTCCATTAGTGCTTCGTTCTTTCCTTCTGCTTAGTTATATTTCATGTGTGAATGTGGTTTATTTTCTTGCTTTTGGTTATTTCTCGTTGGATGATTAGGTCTTGGGATTAGTCGAGGCGAGCAGTTCTCTGGTCCTGTAGGGATCCTGGTCCTATAGAGTATTCCAGTGGTCTGTGAGTACCTCAACATTTTCCCAAAAGAGCTGCCAGGACTATCGCCTGAGCATGAGATCGAGTTCGAGATCTCACTAGTACCGGGAATTAGCCCCATCCTACTGCACCGTATAGGATGATCCCACTCGAGCTATGAGAGCTCAAGTCTTAGTTATAGGAACTGTTGGGGGAGGGCTTTGTGAGACCCAATGCATCCCCATAGGGGAACCCCTATATAGTTCGCAAGAAAGGAGGACGGTACCCTCCGACCTGGTGTCAATTACCGACAACTGAATTGGGTCACATCAAGAACAGGTACCCGCTACCTCATATCGATGACCCTTTTGACCAGTTGCAAGATGCCACAGTGTTTCCAAGATAGACCTAAGGTCAGGTTACCACCAGTTGAGGATCAAGGAGACCGACGTCTCCAAGATAGCTTTCCATACTCGGTATGGACACTATGAGTTCTTTGTCATGCCATTTGGGCTGACCAATGCCTTTGTTGCCTTTATGGATTTGATGAACCGTGTTTTCAGGCCTTACTTAGACTAGTTTGTTGTGTTGTTCATCGGTGACGTACTCGTTTACTCGCGAGATCAGGCGCAGCATGGAAAACATTTATTCATGATCCTTGATACCTTGAGGCAACGCAGGTTGTATGCCAAGTACAACAAGTGAGAGTTTTGGTTGAGATAGGTGGCTTTCTTGGGCAACGTGATTTCAGGTGATGGATTGGCTGTGGATCCAGCCAAGGTAGAGGCCGTAGTTAAGCGGGGGATGCCACACACAATGATAGAGATACACAGCCTTTTGGTACTGGTAGGTTACTACTGGCGATTTATCAGAGGATTCTCCCAAATTGTGCGACAACCCAGCTGACCCGGAAGGATATGCGCTTTGCATGGATAGATGAGTGTGAGGTGTGTTTTTAGGAGTTGAAGGAGAGACTGACTTCAGCTCCTGTACTTACCATCCTATACAGTAGTGGCGGTTTCATGGTTTACATTGATGTTTTGTTGCAGGGGTTAGGGGGTGTGCTCATGCAGTGGGGTCACGTTGTCACTTACGCTTCGTGGCAACTGAAGCCCCATGAGCATAACTACCCTACCCATGACTTAGAGCTGACAGCAGTTATCTTTGTGCTGAAGACAAGGAGGCACTACCTTTATAGTGAGACTTTCGAGATCTTCACAGATCATAAGATCCTCAGGTACTTGTTTGACCCAAAGGAGCTTAACATGAGATAGAGACGTCGGTTAGAGCTCTTGAAAGACTACGACTGCAGCATCTCCTACCACCCAGGGAAGGCCAATGTGGTGGCTGACGCCTTGAACCGGAAGGCGCCTGCCCACTTTGCCAGCTTACAGGCACATAGTTGGAGACTCATGGAGGAGTTGGGCTGTTGGCGATCCAGGGAGCCACGGGGGTACTGTGGGGTAGTGACAGTGACGTGACAGACACGACTAGAGTTGATAGATTGCATCATCACAGGGCAGATGGCCGATCCGTACTTACAGATGCTACGAGACAGGGTGTTGATAGGGAACCTAGGAGACTTTTCCTTCTCAGATGAGATCCTGCTTATGAGGGGACGACTGTGCGTTCCTAGGGACGAGGAGTTATTGAGAGAGCTTCTGACTGAGGCGCACGGGTCCAGGTTCACCATACATCCCAAGAACACAAAGATGTAACATGAATTGTGACACGACTTCTAGTGGAGAGGGATGTGATAAATGCCAGTTTATCATCATTCTTATGCATTGAAACAAACTTAGCTCTTTGGATTTTACTCTGCAAACGGGTTTTTGGGCTGCATTTAGGCATTCACTAGGTTAGGCATGCATTGCATTTTCTTTTGTTATTTTAATGTGTTTTTGTGAGTGTTAGGGATGAACAGATATACAGATCCCTAAAACCCTATCACTCAAGAAGGCAATTGGTGAAGGAGTTCAGACAAGCTGGAACTCAGCTTGATCCAGCTCACCACTGCTGGAACCTAGCTCACTTGAACTAGGGTTAGCTCATCCCAGCTTCATTCAGCTAATCTTAGCTGAATGGCAGCTCAAGAGAGTTCATCTTAGCTTACCGTAGCTCAAGTCAGCTTAGATCCAGCTCAACTTAGCTGAGTCTAGCTTATCTCAGCTCCCACTAGTCCACAGGGAGCTCTAGCTAGCTCAGCTGAGTTGACAGGAGTTCACCCCAGCTCAGATCCAGCTACATCTAGCTCCACTCAACTCCAGCCAGCTGAGAAGAACTCATCCTAGATCAGGAAGCTCAAGTCCAGCTCCCAAGGACTCAGCTTAGCTCAACTCAGTTGAGCTAAGCTACCTTAGCTGCCTCAACCAGCTTGATCCTCCCCGGGAGCACCAGACCTAGCTCACCTCGGCTCATTATGGTAGAAGCCAGCTCACTTTAGCTTGGCTTAGCAGCTAGCAAAGAACTAGCAAGCTAGGCCAGCTAGAGTACCTCCACGACAGCTTCTTCAGCAGTAGCCAGCTCCAGTTTCAGCTCCAGACTTCTCCTCCTCAGCTACTCCCTCCAAACCCTAGCTCCAACACCTTCTCCTCTACTCCTCCATTAGCTAAGCTTTCTTAGCTTAGCTTAGCTTGGCTACGCTCCAACTTCCTTGGCTTGTACAACCCCAAAAACCCACCTAACAACTCCACCCAACTAGCTCCACCTAAGCTCCACATAAGCTAACCTACTTGGTGCCAACCTAGCCTACCCACCACCTCCTAAAGACACCTAAAAGTGGCACCAAAAACCACCCTAACTATCCCCTTGTTGATGCCACTTTTCCCGCCAAAAATCCCCTTCATCTCCACCACACAATTCCCCTTAAATCCATCTCCACCATCCACCTAACCCCCCTTCTAGATGACCCTAGGTTGGCGCCAAAATGGTGGTGTCTCTCCACCACCAAAATCTACCAACACCACCATAACCACCCCCTTAACACCCCTTGGGTTGGCGCCAAATGCCCTTGGCCATTGGATCACCAACCACCTCCATCCTTCCATCCTAGCCCTCCATTTTAGGGGGCACCTTAACCCCCCATCCTACCCTATAAAAAGACCACTACCCACCACCATTCAAGGCATCCTTGGCTAGCAAATTCACTTTCATATTCCACCTAGAAGCCCACATCCAAGAGAGAAGAAGAAGAAGAAGATTAAGGGGATATTCTATCCCCTTGGTGCCTTCCCCTCTTCCCTTCTCTCTTGAGTCACGCCAGCCAAAGGAGAAGCCAGGCAAGGAAGATCTTTGGAGGAGATCTTCAAGGTGGTCCACGCCACCTTGGAGGAGCTTTTGAAGGTGGTGCACGCCCACCCCTTGGAGGAGAGCATTGAAGGTGGTAGCTTCCACCTTGGAGGAGCTCTCAAGGAAGGAGAAGAAGGAGGCCCTCTTTTCAAGCCAAGGAGCAGCTAGGTTTGGAGCAAGAAGACTCCCTTCTTCACCATTTTTGCAAGAGGATTTGTGTTTCTTTTCTTGCTTTTAGATTTTTTTATTTTAGTAGAAGCATTCCTCTACTTGTCTTGGAAAAAGAACACAAATTCTAGTTAATCAATTTGCCTTCTCTTACTTTCTATTGCAATTGTTATTTTGGTTCTAGCACTTGTTTCATTTTTTTTCCTAATTACTCTAGGCCTCCACTTGCCTAGAGTGAGCTTAGGAAGAAGATATATCTATCTTTTAAGTTTTAGTTAAGCAATTATAGGTGTTAGTACTTTCCGCTACAATTCACATTTTACCCTCGTCTTTTCAAAACAAAAAAAAAATTACATATTTAAAATACCAAAAAGAAAGTTGAGCTCTATTTGTAAGCAAGAGGATTAATTTTGCAAACATTTGGCCTCCTTGGATGACCCTAGATACTTCCCCTATTTAGGATTGAAATTTAAAAGCGAAAGCAGATTTACGCGTTGCAACGACACTAAAATACCTAATTAACAAACCACGTATTTTCGCTATCAGGATGAAGCGAGATGATGGGGAGTTTGTTCAGCAATGTTTAGTATGCCAGCTGGTGAAGGCCAAGCACCAGAGGCCTGCAAGGCCATTGCAGCCACTTCCTGTGCTAGAGTGGAGGTGGGAGAGCATCACCATGGACATAGTAGTGGGTCTACCAATTACCTAGCAGGGACACGATGTAGTTTGGGTGATAGTAGATAGGTTGACGAAGACGGAGCATTTCCTACCGATCTGAGTCACCTTTGGATCAGCACAGTTAGTAGAGAGATACTTCAGAGATGTGGTACGCTCGCATGGAGTTCCATGTGAAATTATATCCGATTGGGATACTCGTTTTACTTCCCAGTTCTAGGCTGAGTTTCAGTAGGCCTTGGTGACACGTTTGAGGTTCAATATCACCTACCACCCCCAAACAAACAGATAGTCAGAGCGCACCATTCAAACAATTGAGGATCTTCTACGCGCCTGTTTACTAGACTGGAGAGGCTCCTGGGAGGAGCATTTACCCCTAGCAAAGTTTGCATGCAATAACAATTACCACTCGAGCATCGACATGGCACCTTATGAGGCTTTATACGGACGAAGGTGTACTGCACCCTTAAGTTGGGTCAAGGTGGGGACCAAGTGGGAGGTTGTTCTTAGGCTGATCTAGCAGAGTTAGGTGTTAGAGTAGATCCACAGACGACTCTGCACTATCAGGAGCAGGCAGAAGAGCTACGCTTACCTGAAATGCCGAGAGGTGCAGTTCAACATTGGGGATCACGTCTTTCTCCATGTTTCACCCACGAAGGGCTTGCATCATTTTGGGGTGAAGGGGAAGCTTGTGCTGAGGTTTGTGGGGTCCTTTGAGGTCTTGGAGTGGGTAGGACCTGTTGCTTATCGACTTGCACTTCCTCCCCAACTTTCTAGAGTGCACGACGTGTTCCACGTGTCCAACCTCAGGAAGTACGTCGCCGACCCCAGTCATGTTCTGAGCCATGAGAGCATTGAGGTGGATGATGACCTGACTTATCCCAAGAGGCCAGTGTAGATGCTAGATAGAGCCATCCGGAGTCTGAAGCCGAATTTCTAAAAGCACATTTCTCATGTGGAGGTATGTGTTGTTTGCACAGGTCTGTCCCTGTGGACTGTAATGCAGGATCTTTGGTTGGAAATGGGTGTGTGTCTTCGTACGCAGCTGTAGGGCATTGGAAAGGTGCGCGATGCACCTTTCTAGGCACTTTTGGACATCTGACAACTTCGCTAAACATCCAACGGCATGTCCAGAAGAATAGAAGGAAGGTCCGATGTCTGAGACTTCCCTCATATGGTTGTAGGGGAGTCCGGACATTTGAAACAGCCGCAAGAAGAGCAAGGTGAGATCTGACATCTTTTAAGATGTCATGGGCTAGTCCCAGACGTCTGATTTTGGTCAATAACTGCATTTTTTGTCCGTTTAGGGCCCAAACGAAATTGGATTTCTGCAAACAAAGTACCACTGTGTTTCGCTCGAGTTTCTCTATGTGTTTGTGTTGAGTATCTACTATTTTGTGCTCATCTGATGTAAATTAGTCGCTGGTACAGGTTACCAGCCGGTGGCATGTTCGAGGCCTGTGGAGACGACGAGATCTGCAGCACAAGGACCCATTCCTCCCGTGATACCTAGTTAGTGGTTTAATTCAGTTGTTAATATCTAAATAACAAGGTACTCGTTTGGAATAATCAGATCAAACTCTAGGATGTGGAATGAACCTTACGATAGAAATGTTTGAGCCTATTTTAAGCTGTACTGTTCACTTGATGCAAGTTTAAAATAAATTGCTAGTAAATGGTATTAGTGTAATTATGAGATGCATGTCAGAATATGAGTTGTCTATATGTGAATGAATTATGAGATGCATGTTAGAATATGAGTTGGCTATATGTGAATAAGAAAGTAAATGGTGAAACGACAAGTTGCATGTAAATGATTGAGAATTAAATTGTGAAAACACAAGCTGCCTGCATATGGATGAAAAATGAGTTACGAAATGTGATATCTGAATGTGGATAAATGAGATGAATAATGAGCATGAACCCTACGGGGAATTAGGAGTAGAACTTTTGTGAATGCAAGGAAATCTAAAATGTAGACAGGAAGTTAGTTGGCCCTTGTGTACGTAGTACCAAGGAGCATAGTGGCTCTTTTAGTGTAGAGCGGAGCTAGCCTCCCTTGGGTTGAGACCCAAGGTTAGGATTGGCCACTCTACACTGACTCTTGTAGGCCCTCCCGTACATGGTACCGAGGCGTGCTACTAGTGTAAGGAGGGAGTTAGCTACACCACGGGGCCCAAGGTTAAGCTAGCCACCCTACATTGACTTTGTTAGGTCGATTGGGAAAATCGGGGTAGTCGAACGAAGGTACGTGGACTGTGGAGGGGCGAGACCCTTGTTCTAAGAGGGCAAGGCCCTATGCTTTTTCATGCTGTACTTTGGGCATACCCACTAGCGGAAATGACTGATCGTGTGCCAGTGTGTGATAGCTAACCATACGCTTATCACATGTGCCGTAGTCACGACAGTGACCTCGTGGTGGTTGACTGGGTGTAGGACTACCGCGGGGGACTCTCCCAGGCAGGAGAGCACCATGTGTACCTTCTACATCGTGGAAATGACTGCAATCAAGATCGTTCCCACGAGGAACAAGCAAGATCAACAAATACTTGGGTACTTGTAAATTAGATGAATCAGAAACACATAAATGAGATAAGTAGAAATGAAAATAAAACCTGCTTGTTGTTTTTACTTGCACATAAATAATGTAAACACCACTCTACTTAGCGTTCGCTGACTCTGTCTTTTTGTAACCCTGTTCCGGACTAACTGTTGAGTAGCCCGAGTTTACGGCTGTAGAGGGAGCTGGGTCCAGCCGAGCCTAGCCATTATTGTTTTCCTTCTAGTTCTTTGTTTTTGCGGTAGTTGTGAGCACTGGACTTTTAATTACTGTTCCCCTTACTTTTTGTTTCCTGTTGTTGTTGTGGTGGCATGTACTATATTTTGAGATAGTTGTTCCACTTTCCTTTACTACTTCATTCTTTCCTTCCACTTAGTTATATTGCATGTGTGAGTGTGGTTTATTATCCTGCCTTTAGTTATTTCTCGTTGGACGACTAGGTCTTGGGATTAGTCTAGGCGTGCCGGTCTCAGGTCCTATAGGGATCCGGGAACCGAGTCATTACAAAAGGCATGAGCTGAAGCTACGACTAACTTGGACTTAAACAGACGTGAAACCCCAGGATTGAGTTTTAAAGTTCACCTAGTTAGTCTTGACCTACCACTAAGCAGAGCCATAACCACTTTGCTTCAGAGCTTTGTAAAACCTTCTGAGTCCTGGAAATCGTACTTAAGGTTTAAATATCAAGAGTCCTTGTTAGTTGAGAGATGGTCTATGTCATATCAATCTTAAGTTCTGGTCAATACTCCTAAGCGATAGGTTCTCACGATATCCAGACATAAACATAGTCGATTTATTGGAAAATCTTTCAATTTAAAGACCATCTCTAAACACTTAACAATTTGAGAAAAGAAAAATAGATATCTTATCATACTTACCTAGCTAATACTTTAAATGCTTTGCACCTTAATGAGTTGTTTGCTAAGGGACTAGCAAAACCTAAGCGTAGGGGTATGATGAGGTGTGGCTTATCATAGCTACAATGCCTAAGTGAAGCTAGAACTAGATTAAACACTATACATTTATCACATGAAATGGGTTAAGTGTGGGAAATAATAGAAATGACCTCAAACAACAAATTTGTGTTAAAAATGAGAATTTAGGTCATAAAATGGGGTATTCTATTTAAAAATTTAAATTGATGATCCAACTGCAAATTGTACCCACAATTGAGTTCAGAAGTACAAATCAATAGTGAAATGAACTTTGAAAATTTTCAATTAAGCCTTGATAAAACTTGGAAGCATTTGGACATCATTAAGACCTCTCATTTTGGACATTGCACTTTGGTCCTTTAAGCTTTAAAATTTCATTCATTTAAAACATGCCAAGGACCATTTTGAAGGATGTTGGGGACCTCTTTGTAACATCTAAGGACTGCTCTATAAGAATATTTACCATGAATGGGTTTCGTCCTAATTTTTCTACCTCTTCACCTTAAGGGCCTTCATGAAGAATTCCCAAAATACCTGTAGGAACGCTTTTACTATTCACCCGAGGAACACGGCTGATCTAGGTCATTGATCCTATGATATCTTGATTCAAGGGCTGATCCAAATTGAAGCTTCACACACCTTTGCGAGTAGGTTCACCATCCTCCCCAGATCTGATCTAACGGCTAAGATTTGATATTGTGACTCACGTGCCCCTCTCAAGTTCCCATCCACTGTCTAAGCCCTAGGTGTTTAAATCCACCTCCATGGTGCCAAGATCCAGCAGCAAGCCTACTTAAGCAGCTCCAGGGCTCGTTGTGCATGCCATCGATTCCCTCCACCCTAAGCCGATCCCATCATCCACATCTCCAGTTCCCCTTCCTCCTTCATCAGCTGCACCATAGATAGGGGTGATATCTCTTCCTTAAATTTCATTGTTGTAGTGACCAGCTGTAGCCTAGGGACCTTATTCCTCACTGGAGATCCTCGCATCCCCATTCGTTGCCACAGCAACCTGCTGTGGATCCAAGAACCTCATTCTTCTGAGTAGCTAGATTTACCACTTTCATAACTAGATTTCTTGCTTTCTAGAGTGGCTTAGATTAGTAATTAGTGTAATTAGATTAGTTAGGAGTAGGTTAGACATCTAATTCAGTGATGGATTGGGTTAGATTATAGATAGATTAGGTTAGATCGCTTTCACCCTCTCTGATCAACCCAGATCAGAGAGGTGATTTTTCGTTCTCACTTCGACCCACTGATCTTCCTCCACATTTCACCATCCACTTTCACTAATTTTCGCATGTTTTTCACCAATCACCCATTCAAGAGAGTATACAATGGATCTGAAGCTTATTAGCTTTTAAATCTGTTGAATTGATCAAAAAATAACTCGAGGGCAATCCATTCAGCCTACATAGTCATCAATGCCCTCACCATGGATTTAATTGAGCTGGATTCACTTGATTTACATAGAGATGTGTTTTTCATGCTTGATCAAAAGATTAAGATTGTATTCAGTTTCAATGCTTTTCAATCAAGTGAATCAAGTTTATTTTTGCATAATTGGATTGATTGCAATGGGTTTGAGCTTTAACACTTTGATTTCCAGTTTTCATCAATCTTTTACCCAATTTTTCATAGTGTAATGTTTTTAAGGTAGCTTAGGCCTATGAATTATTGATTTACTGAGATAAGGCCTAAACCATGATCTATTAGCTTCTACAGGATTTCCAAAGGACCTAAACACTAATCTCTAGTGTTTAGGAGCTTTTAGTGATCAGATCACCTATATAAATCCCAAAACAAAAGCCTAAATCATAGGCAACATGATTTCTGCTCCAAGGAACTTTTATTTTGATTTTCAAGGTTCAAATGAAGGTTTCAGAGTTTATCATTGTGCAATGCGATTTTCAATGGATTTCATAATCTAATTTAGTTTTATAATTGATGAAATCTAATTATCAGAGTTTGATATCGGTTCTTTAATTTGATCAGAGTACTAACTACAACAATAGATGCAGTTAAGATGTCTGATTAGATGTGTATATTATCTATTCTAACTTGAAATAACAACTGAATTGGCTGCTGATGGCTCAGCAGGAACAGATGCTAAACTAGCTACATTGAACAGTAGCAACAACAGCAATTGTAGCAGCTACTGTTTAGACAGCAGTAGGCCTATTTTGAGGGCTTTTGAGCTCAGATTTGAAGTGGATTTTGGGATTGAAAAATATTGACCTTATGTTGTATTGTTAGAACCATCTTTTGTAGGCATTATATACAAGGTTTTGAGTTTAAGTTTGTATAATTTGCACGAAAACCTTGTTTGAAATCTTTGTCAACTAGTTGAAAATGTGCATAACTGTCCAACATGGAATTTTAGTGAAATTTGAGATGAAAATCACGTTTAATTGCTCTAACCGGTTTAATATTAAGTGCTAGACATCACTGTGTGTTTGAATTTCCTTCCTAGCACTTGGAACTCATTTTAGCCCTTAGGTTGCTTAGGTTCAAATTCATTAAGGCCTAGAACGTGTAAACTTTGTAAATAAATAAAAATCATAAAAAAATCACAAGAAAATAAAATAATGGTGTCTTCAGTAGGATTAGATATTTTTCTAGGTGTGTGCAAAGTTTCAAAGATAATCTGAACCCCCAGCTTATTAGAACATACCAGTTGATGGTTCAGTATACCTTCAAATTTAATAAATGAATGAAACTTGAAAAATGCCAAAACAATTCTTTCTCTCACATCCCCTACCTCTACTAAACATATAGAAACCATAAAAATTAGAAAAACCCCCAAAATACGCAAAAATACACTATATATTATGTATATACTTGTTTATATAAGCTAAACTGAAGCTAAATGTAGATAATGTATAATATGTATATAATAGGTAAATAAAACTTATATTTGTATTCTATATATTAAATTACATATTTGGAGTGATTTATTATATATTTAACTTTCTTGTATTATTATCTAGTAAATTATTAAACTAAATGTATACTAAACTAAGTAATTAAATAAACCTATTTAAATGAACATAATTGTGTCTAATATTATATATATATATATTTAAGCATGTAATATATACTATACAGTACCTATAATTTAATTATATATTTACAGTAAATAATTAAGTTATTAATTTAACTAAGAAAATTATTAGCTTAAAATAAACTAAATTAATAATTTAATCTAATGCCGAAGTAATTTTTAATGTATATTTGTATACTGATATATTAAATATTTTAAACATATTTATACTATATTTATAATGTATTATTGTATTTATAAATTATCCATGTATATAACTAACTTTACATGTATTTAAATGTAAATAAATTAAAATATTGCCTCTAAAATATATTAAAAATGTATAATAAATAATTGATTAAATGAATTAACTCTATGCAAAGTCAATTGTATGATTTACTAACTAATTTATACTTTAATTAATAGATTAACACATAATTTATCATGTATAAACTATAAAATTTAAGTAATTTTATTATATAATTAAATAACTTATTTTTGTAAATTAATTATACAATTAGGTAGCCCTATATAGGGGCTTTGCAAAAATATAATTTATTTTAATATTAGACTTAATTTAGGCCCTCAAATCGATGGCCAAAATCTTAAATTTCGCATGCTAATCCGTGCAGAAGTACCGCTTGATGGGTGCTACAAATAGCGCCACATCATGAGTTGAAAACTGCTTAAAGCGATATAAGTTAAATTGGTGGTGTGCCCTCCTCAGTTGTCACAGCGCAGGACACCAACACACCTTACCTTACCCTCTCCTCTCTAATCCCACGTGCATATATATGAGCATATTTGATACAATGGTGGGCTTGGGGCCATGCCTTGTAGCTGTGCCTGTGTGGGCTGAATGTTGGGCCTGAAACTGGATAAAATGTACAAATTAATGAACTAGAATCGAGTTTAGTAGTGGTCTCGCCCCACCCATATGGGTGCTCTGATGATAACATCATCATGAGGTATAACTAGCTCAAATTAATCAGAATCAATTAACAAATAGTCCTACATAATCGCCAAAGGGCCATAATTCACTGAATACCATTATGAGAAGAGTGCACTAAAATAGGGTTAATTCTACAGTTTTAGCAGTGCATTATGAATTCAGAGTAATCATGGGGTTTCCTAGGGGTTAATCTAAGGTCAAATGTTCATTAATTACTATTAAGAGGGTCCACACTGACAAAAATGGGGTTTCACATAGTTTGAGAACTGATTATAACCTAAAACCCTAATTTCAGACCCGCTTAAATAAAAGATATTTTGGTCAGGATTAAATTCATCTAAACCTTCCAAAAATCATAAAAAAATATTCCATAAGGTTTGGTGTCCTTTATTTGACCATCTAAACCTAGTTTGACCTCAAATAGAGTCTCAGATAGAAAGTTACCTTAATTTGGATTTTTTATGTAAATTGCCTAGCCAAAATTGGTCAAAATTGAAAAATTACCACACCATCAGATTCCTTGGATCCAAATTATTTTTATACCAAAATTTACGCCCAATCAAAGATTATCTCAACCTAGTTTGCATTTTGGTCCAGTTTGCCTCTTTTTCACTCATACACACCCCTAACTTTCGAAATCATTGCAATTAGCCCCCAACTTTGTCATCTCCTTCACAAATAGCCCCTTGCCACCATTGAGGTCAACCCAACCTCCTTGCAAGCTTTGACCTCCACGTATCCTATTCAAATCATCATCAAATCCACCAAAATTGGTAGGATTGATGTTCACAATATGGAGAATCGTTTGGGACCATTTTTGGATCCCAAATCACATCTGAATGGCTGTTCAAACACACGAAATCAGTGGGGTTCTTCTTGAATCCTTTAGAAACCAATCAACCTTGTTTCTTGTTCTAGAGCTCGCCATAAGCTATATAAGCTCTAGAAACACAACTGCTCCAAATTAGCTTAGTTTGGCCCTACTTCTTCGCCAAAAACTCCTCAATAGCCCTCAAATATTTTAGCACCGTTGTAGGGGAGAAATGCACATTTCATACATTGCTCTTATCTTTCTTGATTGTTTATCTGAGCACTAACTTGTCCTGTTTGCTTTGATTGTGATTTTGCGAGGTACATCATGGAGAGATCTTCTGCGCAAATCAACAACTCCTCGGGCAACTAACTCTCTCTTCTGCCCTAATCAATCTCCTAATCTTTTCGAAGAGAGAAAAAGGAAACAAAATTAATTAGGATTCATCTACCTTACTTTCTTAGTAACCAACACTTACAAGGCAAGTTTCCTGATTTGCGATTTCAAGTCAATATCTGATTGAGGTTGGGATGATTCTGTTTAGAGATCCCTACCCAAATTGCCTATACCTGCTAGGGATTTATGCTTAATTTCTGATAATCTTGGACTATTCACCTTCTTGTTTGAGTCGAAGGTGTACATTTGAGATTAGATTGGACTTGGAATAGAACCAATTAGGGTTTCTACTCTAGGGTTTTGAAGTGTTAGTTCACACTTGCCTGAATTAAAGGAAATTAACCCTCCTACATTTGTGTGCAACCCAAACACTTGTTTGAAAAGATCTAATCAGAAAAACCCTAAAATCGAACTCTAAATTCACTTGAACCATAAAATTTTGGACCTAATAACCTTAGAGTCAATTCAGAGTGGTCTTCGGGTCTTGACCTGGATTTCATTCTCCATCTATTAGGGTAGGTCAGGTGAAGTTGGTCTACTTTGTGGGCCAAGTAACCTGCAAATTAGGTCACAAGTTCAATTAACTTCTAATCAAGTGAAATCCAAGTCACAAATTAGGACTAAAATTGGTAGACTTAAGGTCTCAATTCATGCATTACGGTCTACTTGGAACCGTAGTGACAAGGAAGGTTGGGTGGGAGAACCCCTGTAACCTGTGGGGATGCTTTACCGTGTAGGGGTCTTTGCAAGGCTCTCCCTTCCTGGCTACCCAAGTACTTCTCGGGTGTGTGGTTTTTGATTTAGAGGTATCATCCACCTCGAAACAAGCCGTAGTCTTCCAAAAATCTTTGGCTGCCTTGATTTGGCCCAATTCACATCTAATCCCTCATTTATTCTTTAGAGCACATACACAGGAAAGGTCCATAGGTTGTTTTACCTAGAGGCCTCATTAGAATTATTCTTCTTGGGATTTCTGATCTGATTCAATCACTTCAATCTGAACTTGAATTTGATTCGACATCTTCATCCACCACCTGATTCGAAAAATGCAACCTGTCAATTTAGGAAGAATTTGTAGGAAACCTAAATCCCAAATTATTGGTGCTAGAGCACCACGATCATTTATTTTGATGATAACAAAACACGTGTTATTTAACATTTGCACTTGGAGTCCAAGATTTCAGGTCAATTGCAAATGGAGACGTGATTAGATGGAGTTCGAGCTTCCATCCAGGACAGATTGGAGGAGCTTGATGGAGAACAGAGGAGATTCGCGAGGAGCGATATATTGAAGAAGGAAGGAGATGAAGAATAGGATAGGTTTCCATCTCTTGTACTCGTTGTATTTTTCGTTTCTTTTGTTGCTCTTTATTTTTGTTACTTAGATTCTTGTTAAAGAGCCTCAAAGTACTCTAACAGCAGTCCTAGGAACACCGGCACAACCCTAGGATACTTAGGTTTTCTGTAGAAAACTTAGAAAACCAATATAGGGTTCAAACAGCCTTTCTAGATGTCTAATTCCAATATCAGACATCTGATAATGTGTTTTAAGACGTCTGACTGTTGATTCAGAGGTTTGATAATAATTAGCCTGGACATAGAAGTTCTGTCTGATGAATATCAGACGCCCAGACCTTAGTCCAGACGTCTTAGAAGACGTCTGATGTCTTTGCCAGATGTCCAATTAGTGGACCGTTAGCTGGCTTAACAAACACTCAAGGAGATGACCATTAGAGCCTTATCAGACGTCCTTAAGCCTTTCTAGACGTCTGATAGGTGACCGTTTTGCCTCAGCTGACCCAAAATCTCTTCTCAGAGATTTTCTAGCCGTTGCAACGCTTGGAAATCCATTCCCATGAAAAAGTAGGTTTCCAAACGTCCAGACATAGTGCCAGACATCCTGTATGTCGTCTGATGGACTTGCACTAGAACCCTGTTTAGATCTGATCCAAGTCAGGAAGAAACCCGCTTAAAATCAGATGTCTTAAAGTGATCTTCCAAATGTCTGATGCAAGGATCAGACGTCTGATAAGTCTGTCAGTGCAATCATTGTTCCTGATTTTGGGCTGATTCACTTGGGCTTTGCACCCAACGGCTATGGAAGCTTTCCTACGCCTTCCAAAGCCTTCCTAAGGCCTCTATAAATAGAGAGGAAACTTTACACACACAGGACACACCTAGAGACACCAAAAGACACCTAGATACACTTTCACACTCTTTTGTGTCCAAGAGAAGCCCTTGCTCTCCAAGCTCAAGTTCTTCATATTGAGAGCATCAAGCCTTCGCGCACCCGCTCTCCCGCCGTAGTTCACGAGAGCGACGTTGCGTCGTCGCGTGGCTCACGCACCCGCATCATCGATTCGACGCACTTCCATCAAAGGGGAGTTTCCTAATTCCTATAGAAGCTAGGTTTAAATTACTTTGTTGGCTCTATAGGATTGTTTTAATTTATCTTTATTATTTGGTTGGGTATTCGCTTTGCGAATTCCCGTCTCCTTCAAGGGACAAAATCCTTCTCGTGAAGAGAAGGGGTTGAGGAACGCTACCCTCGCACTTGTAGCGTGGTTGTAATTGAGGTTGAATCACCCTCGTTTAAAGTGATTCGTTTAGTGGATTTGATCAACTTGGTTGATCGGAAAATCCTAACTTGAGAGGGTTAGGTGGTGGTTTTCACCCGGTTTGGGTTTCCACCTAAAAATTATTGTGTACATTGTGCAATTATTTTTTTTGTGAGATTGTTTATATTTTATTTCCGCATTTTATTATGTCACCCCCTCCTCGTAGAGCCTCCATTTTTTCCTACACAAATGACATTAAAAGAGAAGATGATCGAGGCTGGTTCTAGATATCATCATGAATATTATAGAACCTCTGTTCCATCTAGGCACATTCTAGATAATGTGGCAGAAACAAGAACCACCATTATGAACAACAGTAGAATGATATTTGAGCAAATGATACATGGTTCAACCTAGAATGAACTCTTGTCAAGATATAATGAATTGTGGAGACTAGAAAATATTGGATATATACAATGCTTGTCAAATCTATAACTTTTAGAAAAACACTAGGGTCATATGGAAAAATGTGGGTATATGTTAAATATGTTACACCAAGCCATTGATCAAAATTACCCATATCAACATTCAAAAGTTGGTGAGACATCTTGGAACAACATTAAGGATCAATATGATTTCCTAGAGCCCGGGTTAGAAAATCAAGGTTGTTGTGGACCCCCAACACAAATGGAATCTAATTCAAATTATGTGAAAATTGACATGCCTGATCTTGATGATGGTTGGAAGGATCCAATTGTAGGTGTTTTTGGTTCTGAACCAGCCTTGAAGTTGTTCTATCAAGCCTTGAATCCCCAGACACCTATATGGATAAACCTGAATTAGAACTTCTAGAGAATGTAATTCCGGAGTCTTATCCTACTAAGGTAATTCTCAAGAATGATTCTGACATCCCAATAGAGGCTAAACCAGATTCTAGTGACCCAATTCTCATCTTTAACCTAGAATCACGATCAAAACCTACTTGGGATGATTACGAGGCCAAAATTGAGGAGAAACAAATTTTCATCTGGACTATGATTATGGGCCCATGTTTAATGATTACACCTCTCTAAACTACTCAGAGATTCAAATTGATTTTTTCAAAAGTTAAACCGTTCTATGATACAAAAATCGATGAGTTGGAAGAGTTGGGATTCAATTGGTTCTATCCTAGGAGTCAAGAACCCGAGCCCATGCCTAATAAGGACACCTTTTTGACCTAAGAATTTGAAATTAGGTTAGATCCAAGTTAGGTCGTCGATTCTACACATCTTGATTCGTTCCATGGTGGAAATCTTGATCTAGAATTAGGTTCAGAAACTGATTTTTGCAAATTCTCTGATGATTTTGAAACATACTCTGACCTCAGAGAACCTTTGTTTCCTGATGATTATGAACCAGTTTATGACCTCAACATCCATGATCCATTCTTTGATTATGATGCTGAGGCCAAAAATTTGGACCTCAAAGAGGCCACACCTTCTGATCCACATACAGAGCCTTCCAAAACCATTCCCAACCTCAACCTGCAATCGGAATGAACTTCTACTCTGATTCACCTCTCTCTGATCTAGTTGCATATAATTCTCCTCATTCCTTTGGTCGATTTTTTGATCAAACCAATAATCACTTCCTATCCTTCTTTGATCCTACCAGTAGGGTTCCTACATCCTCTTTAAATCCATTTTCTTTCGAGGATCCCTACTTTAGTCAGGCTGAACCAACTCAACCAAACACTAGATTCTCATTTCCATATCTATTTGAGCCTCAAAGTACCTGCTAGGCTCCGTATCTATTGATTCACATTCATCAACCCACCAGAATAATTGAGTTTGGGCTGCATCATCAGCCTGTCGATCTGAACAAGAACCTGGTTGGACCAACCAGGCTATTGATCAACGTCTTTGTTCTACAAAACTCATCTGATTTGACCACCCCTTCTCCTTGACCACCTTCTACTCGGTTGAAGGCATTGAACTTAGAACTTAATGGGAGGCAACCCATCATTACAAAACCTTGATACCCTCCTGATCATCTTTTGAGATACACTCCTATTGTATTCTTGAGTTTAGCTTTAAAATAACCGACTCCACCTTTGGTACTTGTATCAAAACTTGAAATCGTCCATAATAGTCAACTCGACCCGTTCACCCAGCTCTGACCTTGCTCTAATCCTTAAACCCAACTTAATTTGTACTCTCCAGATTACACTACAATCATAGGACTTAATTGACCTAAATTAGGCTAGAACATAGCATAAGATAGCGTAATCCATACATACATGAGCATTAATTACATCTTTACTGCTTTCCCTTAGTTATGCATGAAATAATGATATAATGTACTAATTAAGTGCTTTATATAAATTGCAGGAAATAAGAGGCTCAGGAGTTGGATCTGAGCTGGTGATACAACAGAGTTGGAGCGGAAGACCTTAGATTAAATGTAGCTAGGAAATAACATAAGGGTTGAGGTATGTTACTCTATTAAGTAAAAGTAAGGCAGAGTTAAATTGTGAAGAACTTAGGATTAATCCTAGCCCTAGGATATCCTTAGAAGCCTTCCTAAGCCTCACCCACCCTTAGATTAGGTCACCATAGCCTAGGAAACCCCAAAACCCTAGTTTCAGCCCTTATCTAGACGTACAGATAAGTTATTGGACGTCCAAGACCCTTAGCCACAACCCGCACTCCTTAAACCCATGTCAATAGTGTTATTGGATGTCTAGACACTTAGTCAGACGTCCAATTCCTGCAGAGTCCCAAGACAGAATCCTGATTTCCTCCTTAACTCAGTTTGGAGGTCTAGAAAAGAAGTCTGGACTTCTGATCTTTGAGTATATGTCATTTGACACTGTGGTTAGGTGTCTAGAACTACTCTCCAGTACTTGTTTTGGAATTCAAGCTTAGATATTGAGTTCCTAAGTCCCTAAACCCAATTCCAACCCCTTAGGAACCTAAATTAAGGTACCCTAACCCTAGTATACCACCTGTAGACCTTCATAAGAACCTAATTAGGGTCTCAGTAAGCCCAATTGACTTGGGTCATAGCCAATTACAATTGCATAGCCAATTGGGCTCATAAGAGTCCAATTGAGCTCCGATCTCAACCCACACAAGTTCAATTGGACTCAGCGAGTGTCCAATCGACCTAAGGCCAACTTAATTGAGCTATTTAACTCTTAATTAAGTTCACACCCACTCAATTAAACTTATGTCAAGTTTAATTGCACTTTCTCCTTAGCAAATTAGGGTTTGCAACCCTAATTTAAGACCTACCTTAACCCAAACCCCTTAGAACCTAGCCTAGACCAGTTAACCACCTAGGTCACACCCGCACACACACACACACACACCCATTCATGCACCCCCACACCACCTAGATCCTTCTAGGCTCTTCCAAAGGTGGTGCCACCTTGGTTGCTAAAAATAGCAACCATGGAAGGGTCTTCTCTTAGGTCCACTTTTTATGGATCTAAGAACCTCCACCTTACCTTGGACAACGACACTTGGGGCTCTCTCTAGAGAGTTCCACACCTCTCTAGAGAGAATGCCAAGGGTCTATAAAAATGCCCTATAGGAGGCCATTTGCACCGATCTTGGCTTAATCTTGGTAATTGGCTTCATTCCACCATCATTTAGCATATGTCCACCTCCACTCTACCTCCATATCCATGAGCTCCACCACCAGGACTCCACCACCTTCACGCCAAGCCAGGGTCACCTCTCCCTCGTTCCTCCAAGGCCAACCTATGCACCATTGGTTGCCCCTCTTTCTTCTCCCTTCCTCCACTCGAAGGCCATTGGAGACCACCTCTGAATGCCCTTCCATCTACTAGCTAAGTAGATCGTAGTTCTTCATAATTTTTATCTGCCTTATTGATGCTTAGTAGTGTAGCTCCATATTCCTCCCCAATGATGCATGTGCAATCCCCCCATAGATTCACGCATGCAGTCATATTTTGCTAGATAGTTTTCTATTTTCATGCATTTATGTATGAGCTTTCCTCTAGCTTTGCACTATAACCCTGATCTGGATTCAATGAAAATCATCTTCTTATATATATATGTCTATTATGAAATCACCATGAGCTTCCTTGAAATATCATTCTTGTGATAAGAAGTTGCCTGTGCTCATTTTATATCCTTTTTGAAACTAGCATGTCGGTGCCTGAAAACATCGAGGATCTAACCATTAATGCGTTCTCTATCAATGGCCATCATATAACTAGGATCGTGCATACTGAAACCAATACATTCACATTTGTCATTTACTTAACGCATGCACATGCAATTAGGGTTAATCATGCAAATTGCAAAACATTGATCCATAGGTTAGAAACTGGTGTGAGATTCTAAGAGAGTAGAGTGAGTGAGATCGAAATCATTTGTACATTTCTGATTGAGGGCATGTTTCGCAAATTAAAATTGGGGTTTGGTGGACCCATTGTGGTAGCTCGCAAAACACGTCTATCAAATAAAATTTATAACTGAAACTCGAAAAGTGTGTCCTAGGTTGAACACGGGGAGGCGAACATTTGGTTTTATAAAAATTCGTGCTTCACTTTTATTTATTTTTGGTCATTTTTGTCCTCTTGGTATTTTTAATAGGGCAAGAGATTAGGTTGATGAAATCTAGCTAATCTAGCAAATTAAAAAGAAAAAAGAAAGAGAGAGGAACAATCACATATATTTCTAAATCCAATGTCTTCTACAACTAAGAAAGTTGGAAAAACTACACTAGAAAGCAGTAAAGATAGATGGAGATGAGAAAATCCCCCTCGGTGGATGCTTGAAGGACAACTAACTCTGACGTCACGTAAAGGAAGGTGGTAAGGAGTGGGACGAAGGAGGATGGAGCCGGAGGACTGAGGGTGGGGCAGGATGACATCACGGTGAGGATCTTCTTCCCAAATCGCGGTGAGATGATGGCCATGGGATGCTCCACGAATGGGGAGGAGAAGTAGGAAAAATATTTAGTTTTCTACTCTAGAGGAGCATCCTAGGCTTGTGACAAAATCTCTCTAGAGCCTTAGAGGTGGTGAGAGGAAGAAAGGAAGAGATGAAGAAAAATGAGAGGGGTAGCGATCCTTTTATAGTAGAGGAAAGAATCAAATTCGTATACATGACATTTAGTGATGGTTGTAAACGTCACTGAAGATTCAGCACAAACATCTCTGAAGATATCCCACATGCCCACAATGGCTTGCTCTTCGACACCGTGTAGCGTGCCTACGTGCACTGCCACGGTGCGCGTGCCCGCCCATGCTACTGTGTGCATGCGGTGGCGAGTGCATGCACATGGGTGGCCTGGGTTGCGCCATGTGGCATGATTTGGGCCGTCCATCTTTTCATTTTAGGGGCTGCTATAGAGGTCGGATTGAGTCGATTTTTGCGCCGTTTGGTAGCGATCATCAACCCGAATCCATTCGCGTGGTCAGATTTGTCATTTGACACTCCGCATTATGTCACCTAGTCACTTAGTCGTTGATCTTCCTCGGACTACATATGGTGCTACGGGACTCTGATCATGGTGATTTCGAATGCATTTGACTTTGATCATTGTCCTGATTAGATCTGTGCTGTCGGATCATCAATCCGAGGCTTCAAAATAAATCTCCTTCTCTCTTGACCACAAAAAGGATGTATTTAACATAAAATATACACAACTACTCTAAATGCAAATCTAAGCCTAAGAATATGCATAAATAGTCATTTTAACCAAAATAGATGTGTTTATATCATCCCCCATGCTATCTTTTGCTAGTCCCTAGCAAAATTAAACTACATGCTATGTATAAAATCAAAAATTAGGATTAGATCGCTTAGGCCTAAGTCATTTATTAACAATAGAAAATTTAAACTAAGGTCCTAAACTACGAAGACTCAACAGTACCCAGTTGTCTGCCAGAATGTAGATTGCCCAAGTCGTCGCCTTATTTTAAAAGGGAAGATAAATTTTTTTTTGCTTTTCTAATTTTTTTGTACTTTTGGAGTTTGAGAGTTTCGGGATAAGTTTTTACAGCTACTCAACCCGCATAAGACTCGAAAAGGACTCTAAGTGCTGAGCATCTAGTGAGAAGAGTGAAAGGCTCATTAGGCAGCCGTTAAAGCGGACTTCGGGCTTCTATCGCCTTAGGTGACCTTACCTAGAGGTTTATCATTTCGAACGGTTCCTTTCTCCCTACTTCTTTTGTTTGTTGGGTCTACACAAGGGCAAACCCTGTGTATATCTCCCCAGTTTATTCTACTTCCCTGCTTCTTCCCTAACTGTTTTGAGAATTATTGTGCATTTTTGTGAGCTGGGCTTTGGACAACTGGCCAATGGGCTGTTATCGATGACAACTTACCAGCCATACTCATGCGGTGAAGTATGGTTTTATTTACTTTTTTTCTTTTTCTTTTTTTTTTAAGTAGGTGGCGTCCCTTCTCTAATATTTACCAAAAGGCAGTATAACGAAAATGGTCTTGTGGCTGGGCTCTAGACAATCGGCTGATGAGCTGTTACCACCGACAACTTGGCAGCCATGCCACCCTAGATAGTTCATTAGCTACTCAATTTCTGAAGAAACAGTCGAAAAGTGAGTCAGTGAAAAAAGTATGTAGATGCTTAGGCTTAAAGCCCCCTTAAATAAGAGGGCGAGTTGATAAGTCATATACTTATCACCCCATTTTATTTACCAAATTAAAATAAGATTGACTTGGTGAGGACTCAAGACTAAGTCCACATTCGAGTGGACACCCAGGCTAATTAAGCCCGATGACCTAAACAGTCTAAGTCTCTAGGTCCTATCATTTCATTTCCTAAAGTTAATAACTTCCAAATTCCTAAGTTCTCTTCTCTTAATTCTTCCTTTTTTTTTCTTTATCTTTTTGAATTTTCAAAATTTTTTTTATAAAAAACTAAAAGAAACTTTATAGAGTTAACAAAATGATCTTAGGAATTGATTACCCACACCCCATGCCTAAATCATGCAATGTACTCATTGTAAAAACAAAGACATGAAAGAGTTGAGTAAATAGAATATCACCTGAACATCGTGAGAAATCCAGTTAGCACAGTAGAGAATGTGAAATATAAACATGTGCTAAATTTAATGCCTTCAGCTAGGCATAAAATACATACAAGGAAGAAATTGAGAATTCACAAGTGTGGGTCAGAATCAAAATCAAAATATTAATCCTCTGACCTGCTAGTAGAAGATGTCCACAGACATGGACCAGATTATAGTGCAGACCCATGCCCCACGGTCGAGTGGTTCTAAGGTTCTGGATAAAAATCACCCAAAACTGAAGGTTGTTAAGCTTACGAGGTTGGACCTGCATTTTAATGGTGTGCAACCCAAGACCAAAGTGTCAGACAATGGGTAAAGATGGTTCAATAGGTTCAGATGTCCTCTTAAAGTTCAGCTCAGAAAGATAATCAGTTATTTAGAGGTTGGGTTGCACGTGAAAGATATCATAAGAGTCCTGATAGAAGGTAGGTGGTTTTAGGTCAACAGTAACCCTTAAATCCAAACTTATTTTTTCCTTAGAATTAACCTCCCAGATTTTCATTTCAACATTTCTATTCTCCAACATCAAGTGTTCGGGTTTCAAGATCTTAGTATATCATTCACCCTATATGATTTACACAAGTCCAGAAATCATGGCTGACTCAGTATTAACCTGGGTGCAATGATTTCCAAATCAAAATCAATCCCTTTGGGGTGTGGTTGAGGAATGGGGCTATTGATTGAATCTTCTAGTAAATGAGAATTCGAATCGTCCAAGTTAGCCGCAACTGAATCCAAATCTTCAATAATTGGGCTATCAGATGGTTCGTCAGATTCCTCAAGCCTATTTACCTCACTAAAATCATCTTCCTTACACTCAAGTGAGACATCACTAAGAGATTCTTCACACTCAGAGTCAAAGAATTCATGATCCTCATTTATATATGTCTCAAAATCGATTGTAATTTCCTGGTTCAAAGAGACGTATTTGTCCTTGCTCCCTGGCTCAGGGATCTCAAGTGAATCAATTGATTCATCCACAATGGGTTGCTATAGCCCAACCTGGTCATCTCCAATCTCAGAATATGTATCCTCACTGACAAGCACTTGACCGGGTTCAGATATTGACTTTTCTGAAGGGGGTTCATCTTGAGAATCATCCTAAGATTTGACTAGGGCAACCACAAATTTCATCCTTAGCCTTGACAATTTCCCAAGAAGAAACTCACCTAGGTCCCTATCCCTAACACTTTAGAGCAAATCCAATAGAGAACTATTAAGTTCATTAGCCATTTGGATCATAGGCTCCAATGCTTCAGCGCATGGTGTTGGCTGAGCTTCTAAATATTCTATAGTATTCCTTAAATTAGGCAACACCCTATCCTGGATCTGGTTCACCTGAACCGACTGGTTCGATTCAGGTTTTGGTTTAATCTAAGGGAGTCAAGATGTCGAGGTTCTCAGGTCCCTCCCTGATAATAGGTCGTTTCAAGTTATTCAAAGAATGGTGATGACCTATTTTCAATGAGATACTATGGAGGGTAGGTGTTATAATTAGCATATCCTTACTGATTGTAGATTGGGTTGGTTTTGTCATCAAAGGATGGAGATCCATAATGATTGTAGGTTTGGGAAGGATAGTAATCATAGTTGTTGTCTAAGGTTAGGACTTGGACACTAAGGTTCGTATTGATATCCCTAATCAAAGTTACCCCAGCTAGTGGATGGGTAATTACAAGTCAAGTCAGGAGAGTAATCATCTTAGGGATAAGTGGTGGTAGGAGGATAGGATGGGAAATGCGTGTAAGAAGTGAAAGGATACATGGTAGAATAGGAGGGGAAACATAAGAGAGAAAGGGGCCCAGCAGTATAATCAACCGAACCTATCCTTATGTGGGTAGACTATAGACCTACAGACTCGCAGGACTTGTCTTGAGATTATAAATGATTTGGTCTACTTTTATTCAGTCAATACAACTAGTTAGAAGTAGGGACTGGGGAGAAGGTTCTTCTTTTGGCCTATGCCTCCAGTTCCTAGTTTACCCCCAGCCATGGTCGTTTGATGCTATTCCCCTAGCTAGACATCAAATGGACCAACAGAAGCAGATTAATCAAAAAAACTCTCAATCTGAGCCCCGAAGAGCAAATCAATCCTTAAGGCCAATGTCTACTCAATTTTAATTAGGCTTGGGATGATTGTGCCCATTGAATGTGTTGGACCCTTTAGATGGGTTGTGCCCTTACTGATTAATTCAAATGTGTGTGCATGCACAGCCAAGGTTTGCAAATAAGGTTATTTGATGATGTGTCTTTTAGGGTTTAAGCATGTTTAGTAGTTTTTAGGGTTCAATCTTTAGGTTATTTCAATTAGGATTCAGTAGAGCACTCCAAGTTTTACAGGCATTGTTGTTGATATATTCCTTTAGAAATAAAAAATAATGGGGTGTGCCTAGTTCAACCCTATGTGGCAATCTACTTGATGGATCACTTTTATCTTAAGTGGTACAACCCAAACAGTTCAATCAATTGGCCAATTGCACCACTTAGTTAAGGCACACAGAAATGTTTGACCTATTCATATTTCCAATCACTTATTTGTGTGTTGAGTTAAGTGTACCGAGTCCACAGGTCAGATCCCAGTTATGTGGTAGAATCGATGTGATTGTGTGCCTTAGGGTGAGAAGTTGTGGGTGTTAAGTGTGTAGCTTTTAGAAAATCCCATAAGAGGAGTGTTTTTCTTGTTTTTTTATATATGTGGGGGTGAGATGATTGGAGGTGGCAAACAAACAACCAAATCTATCCTAGGGTTTATAAAAAGCACCTAACTTGATTTGGGTTTGAGCTATTAGTATGGTGAAATGAACTAGTGGGTGGGGGTGGTGGGGATAAACTTACAAAACCTTCATCTACACTTTTCTCTGATCTAACTGCTTTGGCCTGCCTCGGAAGAGTACCTACAGTCACAGTAAGATCAGAGAAAAAGTGAGATAAAAGTTAGGTAAGGTGGAAAAAAGCTAAAGAGCATTGCCTTCCCGGCAGCGCCACCAAAATGATTGAGGGGCATGAGCTACTAATGAATTGCTTTTAACTTCAGTGGTGCAGCACGGACAAATTAATCAATTGGCTTATATGCACCACAGATTAAGACACACAATGTCTTAGCCTAATCAGATTTCTACTCACTTATGTGTTTTCAGTTGAAGTGTACTGGGTCCATAGGTTAGATCCTGATTAAGTGCTAGAATCAAAGTGGAGTGCTAAGGTGTGTCTCTTTCAGAAAATCCCACAATCCGATAACACGTTTTTTTTGCCAAAATGATTGAGGGTGTGTTTCACGAATTAAAGTCCGGGTTTGGAGGACCCATCATCATAGCTCGCAAAATGCGTCTATCAAATAAAATTTATAATCAAAACTCGAAAAGTGAGTCCCAGGTTGAACATGGGTAGGCGAACATTTGGTTTTATAAAAATCCGCACTTCGCTTTTATTTATTTTTTGTATTTTGGCTTTTCTAATTTTTTTGTTATTTTTAGTAGGGTAAGAGATCAGGTCGATGAAATCTAGCTAATCTACTTGGAAAATAAAAGGAAGAGAGAGAGAGGAACAATCACATATATTTCTGAATACAATGTTTTCTACAACTAAGAAAGCAGGAAAAACTACACTAGAAAGTAGTAAAGATAGATGGAGATGAGAAAATCCCCTCGACGGTTGCTCGGAGGATGACTTGCTTTGACGTTGCCTGGAGGACGGCGGTGAGGAGCAGGACGAAGGAGGACAGAGGGCCGAGGGTAGGGCTGGATGGCGTCGCGACGAAGATCTTCTTCCCGAAGGGCGGTGAGAGGACGACCACGGGATGCTCCATGAATGGGGTTGAGAGGTGGGAAAAATATTTGGTTTTCTACTCTCGAGGAGCATCCTGGACTTGGGACAAGCTCTGTCTAGAGCCTTGGAGGTGGTGAGAGAAAGAAAGGAAGAGATGAAGAAAAATGGGAGGGTTAGGGGTCCTTTTATAGTGCCAGAGGGAATCAAATTCGTATACATGACATTTAGTGATGGTCATAAACATCACTGAAGATCCGTCGTAAATGTTGCTGAAGATAGCTCACACACCCACGTTGCAGCTACGTTGGCGTGTGCTTCGAGCGCCATGTTGTGCGCCACGGTGTGCTATGCATCTACGTGCGCTGCTGCTACGTGCACGCGTGTGCCCGTGCTGCTGTGCGCATGGGCGTCCTGGGTGTGCCATGTGGCATAATCTGGGCCTTTCATCTTCTTTTCATTGTAGGGGCTGCTACAGAGGTCAGATGAATCGATTTTCACACCGTTGAGATACGATCGTCGACCCGAATCCATCCGCATGGTCGGATTTGTTGTTTGAAGCTCTAAATTATTTCACCTAATCCTTTAGCCATTGATCTTCCTCAGACTACATATGGTGCTATAGGACTCCAATCAAGGTAATTTTAGAGCCGTTGGACATCGATCGTCATCCTAATCAGATCTGTATGGTTGGATTGTCAATCTGTTGTTTCGAAATAAACTCCTCTCCTGACCACAAAAAGGATGCAATTAACCAAAAATATGCACAACTACTCTACATGCAAAATGATGCATGCTATGTAATATTTAAAATTTGGAATGAAAATTTCTGCCTAGGAACATGCATAAATAGGCATTTTAAAGTAAATAGATGTATCTATATCAATTTCCATAATGCCTCCTGGAGACAAATGACCGAGACTTAAAGTCTCATTAAATTGCAAATATTTTTGTTGATTGAGGGTTTTGCGTGACTATACTATGAGCTACGACATTTCAAAACATGCACGAAAGTCATTCTGTCACCTCTTGGCTTACAATGAGGATATTGCAAAACTCAAGCATGGGGGGTGTTAAAGTGCAAAAATATGAAAATTCAACGCTTTGATGTGGTCTGACAAAAAAACATATATTCAAAAATTGAAAAAGATAAAAAACGAAAAGGAAAAGAAAATTTCGAAGAAAGGGGAGGAAATTTGTGAACTAAATTGTAAATCTTTCATGAGGAGGAAAAGAGAGGAGAATCCAAATGTCAAAAAGGTGCAAAAATAAAAAAAAAAGTGATAGTCATTTGCACTTGATTATTGAAACTGCTTAAGTTCTAGACCTAATAAAAAAGAAAAGAAAAATTAAGTCTTAAAATGACAAAGAGACAAGGAGATTAGTATGAGTGCTGATCCTAGACCTCTTGGCCTTGTTTTAGGGCTTGAACATCCACGTATCCATTAAGATCTGGATTAGTCCTCAAGAAGTTAAGGAATATGCGAGGCCGATGTAGCAGGTCTAAGCCTTAGGGAGTACTCGACCCTGTTGCCTGCCCTTTGGTTTGTGAGACTTGGTAACCTAAGCACCTAAAATCACACACTTAGTCTTGTTCAGTGTGCTTAATAAAGAAAAATCTGCTAAAACTATTTTGTTCTGAAAAGCCATCTCAAAGATCTAGCTTAGGAGTGGGTCGACAACACAAGTTGATTGGACAAGTTCCCCGTGCGGAGAGGTGGGAAATTCCCCTCCAAGATACGTAATGACATATAGTCTCCTTGGTGCTTGTCTCCTAGGATATCTAAATATCCTATTAGGGTCTTGAAAGCAACTTGTGCTAGTTCAGGTGACCAAGGGTGGGATTATCTTAAAATGTCGATTGCCAGGGCATGAATTTATCTACAGAACGTCGTGGGTGGCACTATTCTGAAGTGTCGAAAGCCAAGGTTCTGGGGGTTGACATAGGTGTTGCTATCCTAAAGCATCGAAATCCAGGAACCCTTCGAGGATTGATGGTGGGAATAACGAATCTGATACTGACAGTGTTTAGAGCCAATTTGAGGCCAGATTTAGGGAAAAGTAAAAAGAAAAAGAGAGAAAACTCTCCAAATGAAAATCTTTCTCTATCTTTCTCTTATCAGAATTCGTTAGCAAACTGAACCTGGACATGTTACGTCTAAGCACGAATGCTTTAACCATTGAGGTCAATGAACCTCTGGATAGTTCTTGCAAGCTGATGAGAGCCTCATCATGAGCCCTAACTAGCTCATTTTGACCTAAGAAAGAGAATAAGAGTTCCTACATAACCTAGAGAAGGGCTTAATTCAAGGAATAAGCGTTCTGAGAAGAAAACATGAAATAAAGGTTAAAATTGTAATTTTAACAATACAGTACATAAATGGGATTTCTTAGAGGCAAAACATAAGTCAAATGGTCTGAATAACATAAAGAGTGGGTTGGTTCAGTCAGAAATGGGTTATTGTGCAATCCAAGAATAAAATAACATTCTGTAATCCTAAAACAGACTCTCTTAATTCAACAAGGTTATACTCTGGATAAAAATCAAGTAAACCCTCAAAAGTTTATGGAAAAATATCCCCAAGGGTTTATAACCTTGAAATTAGCCTTTGGAACCTATTTTGACCTAGATTGGGGTCCTAGCTCATTAACTGACCTAATTTGGGTTTTTGTGCAAAATATCTAGTCAAACATGGTCAAACCTAAAATCCAACTTCACCATTGGATTACTTAGGTCCAAATTAGGTTTGTACCAAAATTTGGACCTAAGGAGAGGTCATATTCACCTACTTTGCAAAATAGTACACCCAATTACATTTCTGCCCCTATCTTTTGAAAATCATTGCATAGACCCCCCTAATTTCCTCTCCACTCTTACAAATAGGTCCCTCCACCATTAATGGGGTGAAATCCTAATCCGACAAGGAATGAAGGGGGGTACTCCCTGATTCCTCAAAAATCTCCTCCTAGATTTGGGAGGGAGATTCTCTAAGGAATTCCCTTCCATCTGAGTGTGGTCCTAATCTCTTATTCGCACCCAATCTCTCATGCGAATGCATGAGACATTTGCATCTCTAATGGTTTCCATCTCCGGAGAGGTCTCTTGTGCTTGGAAGCTTGTCTTCCAAGCATAAGAGTCCCTGCCAACGACTATAAAAGCACCACCACCTCCGGCCACATCTCTTCAGCATGACTTGGCCAGAAATCTACCCCAATTTCATCTTCTTCACCCCCAGTCAGGAGTCCAGCGAGCTCCGGCAAGCCTCCCTCCTCTTTCTCGTCACTCTGCCGTAATACCAGTGGCAGAGCCACCTTCACCACCTTCCTCTGCATCTTGCAACACCAGCGCACGCACCTCTAGCCCTGTCGTCATCGTCGTCACCTCTCCCTTGGACACCATCTTCTCCGATGACAACAAGTACAGCCAGTAGCCACCTCTCCCCCTTCGTCCACATAGTTAGGTTATAATTACTCCTCTCTATCCCCTCTTAAATTCCCCTCTCTCTATTTTCCCTCTCGACCCCTCGCAGCCACTGTCCACCGTCATCTTCTCCACCTCCGGCAGAGCATCGGCGAGGTGCTTCCATCATTCCTCGCACCCATCCACCTCGCCAAACACCTTAGAAGCTCCGCCACCTTCCACTGATCATTTTCCCCCACTCTATCATCTGCCACATGTTGCACACTCTTCCCTCGAATAAACCCATCTCCACAGCCATAGGATGACCTAGGCATGCATGCCGAGGCCACCCCGTGGCCTACCACCAACTCCTTACCTTCGGCATGCCACGGCAAAGTCCCTGTGTGATTTAACGAGGCCACAAAGCCATTTTACTTGAGAACAGAATCAGACCTCAGCCACCATTGGAGCAGGATTGAAGCAGGTCGCAACCTTCACCTACTGCCCCAAGCTTCAGGAAGCAGGGTCCCAAGTGCGTGGGCTCCCTTCGTGAAACCCTCACGCCTAGCAATTAAAGTCCCAGCACTCTGCAGCATCAGCATTTGAGCATGACAACCCTGCGGACGCCAGCGCAGAGTGGGTGGGACATTTAGTCCCACCTCATGAATGCAAGAGCACGGCACGTAGCATAAATTGATTTTGTGCTTTCTTCTCGTTGCCTCCAGTACACAAGGGTGAGGTCCCTCTCCCTCTAACGCCTTGTCTGCGACCTTCCCCCGCGGACCTGGCACCCGACTTGCTTACCTAACCTAGCAGTCCTCACGCATCACACTCACACTGGTGCGCCTGGACCCAGGCATGCACCCGACCTGATTGCCTGGCCTTGGGAGAGCGTACCGAAGAGAGAAATAGAGAGAGAGAGAGAGAAATGTAGGGTGGGTAGGGGTTAGGTTTTGCTTCTGTGTGTACATGCGTAGGGAAGAAGCAGAGCTAAGGAAGGAAGGCACAGCTGAGGTGAAGCTAAGACACTTAGCCATAGAAAGGAAGAGGAAGGAAGGCCAAAGAGAAGAGAAAGTCAGAGGAGAGCTAAGGCTGAAGGAAATCAAGGTAGAAGCCAAGGAAGAAGAAGAAAAGCTGAAGCTAAGGGAAGGAGCAGCACTGTAGCAGAGGTGTGGCTGAGGAAGAAAAAGAAGAGCAAGGTAGAGGAAGAAGAAGGACAAAGGCATTATTCCAGAGAGAAGGAAGAAAGCCAAAGCTAAGAAGGAAGAGCGGCTGAAGAAGAAGACAAGCAGAGATAGAAAGAGAAGGAGAAAGGCAAAAGTAGAAGATAGAGGAGAAAGAAAGAAGAAAGACAACAGAAAAGAGAAGACTTAAGAAGGAGAAGGAAATTAAAGCTTAAAGAGAAATATCTTTTTAAGACGTCTAATTCTATAATCTGACGTCCAATTCTATTTTGCTATAATTTTGACTCTTACATTCTTGCATTTATATTCTGAATTAAGTTTTGAGTAATTCTAAGTGTTCAATTACATTATTGAGATTGGTGAATAAATTTCATTTGTTCTCTATATTCGACCTTAGATACTTAGGTTTTCGAGTAATAAATTCTTATTTGTTATCAATATTTGGTCACCTATACTACAACACAACTAACTTATACTCATCTAAAAGCCCAACAAAGCGTTGCAACACAAGTCATAGAAACCTTTGCAGCAGACTAAAGTTGAAGCTAGTCAGCTCTGGATCTTGATTGATACTTGAGTATCTTCAAGCCTATTGTTAGCATTTTGACCTAATTTCTGAAAGAGTAATAAGAATTAGGACTCTGAACATCAATGCATGGTCTAGAACTCTAGTTCTTTCCACAAGATTTTGATAAGGGACTAGCAAAAGTTACGCATGGGGTATGACGATAACGTCATCATGAGCCATAACTACCTCTAATTAATAGGAATTAATTGATAAATGCTCCTACATAATCATCGGAGAGCCATAACTCATGGAATATCCATTCTGAGAAAAGTGCATTAAAACATGGTTAATTCTACAGTTTTAACAGCATATTATGAATGCAGAATAATCACAGGGTTTCCTAGGGGTTATTATAAGGTCAAATGTTCATTAATGACTAATAAGAGTGTCCACAATGACAGAAACAGGGTTTCATGTACTTCGAGAACTGATTCATAACCTAAAACCCTAATTTCAGACCTACTTAAATAACATAAATTCTAGGCAGGATAAATTCATCTAAACCTTCCAAAAATCATAGAAATATATTCCATAAAGTTTGGTGTCCTTGATTTGATCATCTGAACCTATTTTGACCTCAAAAAGAGTCACAGATAGAAAATTACCCTAATTTTGATTTTTGCTTAAATTGCCTAGTCAAACTTTGTCAAAACTGAAATCTGGCTTCACCATCTAATTCCCTTGGTCAAAGTTAGGTTTGTAGCAAAATTTGGACCCAATCAGAGATCATCTCGACCTAGTTTGCATTTTGATCCAGTCTCACTCTTTTTCTCTCATACATGCCCCTAACTTTTGAAATCATTACAATTAGCCCCCCAACCTTGTCATCTCCTTCACAAATAGCCCCCTGCCACTATTGAAGTCAACCCGACCTCCATGCAAGCTTTGACCACCACAAATCCTATTCAAATCATCATCAAATCCCACCAAAATTAGTGGGTTTGATGTTCACACCATGGAGAATCGTTTGGGACCATCCTTAGATCCCTAATTGCTTCTAAATGGCAATGTGAACACACGAAATTAGTGGGGTTCCTCTTGAATCCTAAGCAAGGCAATCAACCTTGTTTCCTGTTCTAGAGCTTGCCATGAGCTCTACATAAGCTCTAGCAACACAACCACTCCAAATTAGCTTGGTTTGGCCTCACTTCTTCGCCCAAATCTCCTTAATTGCCCTAAAACAATATCCCATGAAAGGCCTATTCGCCAATTATCAAAAACCTAAATTTTGTCTAACTGACAGTGAACCGACTGTGTGGAGAGAGGAAGGCCCTAAAACAACTAAGTGTTGGAGAAGAGAGGAGTAATGTGAACCCTAAAAAATGGCTAAGTATTGAGTAGTGCTTGTGTTTGTGTGTGCACGCCTGTGCGTATATGTAAATATGTATACAGTATATGTAAAATAGTATATATATATATATGTATATAAATAAGGTATATGTATGTAACTAACAAAATTATATGTATACATATATGTTAGCATATAGAGTAGTATAAACATGTTTGAGCTCTTATATATTTGATAACATTAGAGCTTTAGTGACAAATACATATGTCATTGTACATAAGTTTATATGTTAGTATAAATAGTTGTTTCTACCTTATGCTATGTAAATATTTCACTAATGTTTTAGAGATGTTTATATAGGTTACTAATTATGTAATATACATTACTAAAGATATTAGTATGTATATATAACTTAGCCTAGTATATATTATTAGCTATTTTTGTACCTATACCTAGGTATTACTGAATAGAGGGTGGTTCTCGCGCATGTTTTGAAAACAGAGATCTCGTCATAGTATAGTGCACGAAAATGCTCAACAAAAATAATTTATAAAGCTAACGAGAATTGAGTCCCGGTCGTTCGTCTCACGGAGGCATTTTGGAAATGCAAATTCAAATTCGATCTCGCTCGCTCTACTCATTCAGAATTGCATGTCGATTTATACTAAATACGTATTGATACATGACATGCTGTTGCTAGAATATCAAAAATTGAAAGCATGCAACTTTAATCACACCAAAAGATGATAATCTGGCACATGGTGATTTTCAACTTATAAATATATACAACTATTTTCATTGAGGCATGACGGTGGTTATAGCACAGGTAGCAGAATGCATGTACAGGAACATTTAAATCTAGCTAGCAGAAAACGATTGCATACATGAATCTATGGGGGGATTATGCATGCATCATTGGGGGAGAATATGGAGCTACACTAATAAGCAGTAAATAAAGCATTAAATCTATGAAGAACTATAATCTAGTCTAGCAGAACTAAGGACATTCAAAGGTGGGCTCCGATGGCCTTTGAATGGGTGAGAAGAGAAAGAGGGGTGGCCAATGGTGCTTAGGCTGGCCCTTGGAGAGAGGTTGGAGGTGATCTAGGCCTGGCGAGGAGGTGATGGCGATGCCATGTTGTGCTTGTGGAGTTGGAAGTGGAGTAATGGAGGTGGAATGAAGCTAAGAGACCAAGAGTGAATGGGTGCAAATGGCCATCCCTTAGGTCTTTTTATAGACCTAATGGAAGCTCCCTAGAGAATTATGGAATTCTCTAGAGAGACCTATTATGAGAGCTCGTGGGAGAGTGAGAGAGTTGATGGATGGCATTTTTTAGATCCACCAAATGTGAATCTAAAAATTGAATGGCTCTATAATGAAAAATCAAAAGTTTATACTTATTGTCTTGACGTCCAATCAGAGTCAGGAGGGATTTTGGATTTTGTTTTGGGTAATCTACAATAATTGGACATCTGACGAAGTGTCTAGACGTCCAATAACACTACAGAACTGGGATTAAGGTGTGTAGGAGTTAGCTAAGGGTTCTGGACGTCTTATAACACATCTGAACATCCAGATAGAGGCTAGAATTAGGGTTTTAAGGTTTCCTATGATGCAGTGATCTAATCTAAGGATGGCTAAGGCTTAGGGAGGCTTCTAGGTTGTCCTAAGGCTAGGATGGACCTAAGTTCTTGACAATTTATTGCTTTATTCCTACTTAATAGAATAGTATACCTTACCTCCCTTACATTATTATCTACTACATCTAATCTAGGTCTTCCGCTCTAGATCTGCTACAATGCCAGTTATTCTTTATTCTTTAGATCTAGCTTCAAATCTAGCTTTAGATCAGCTTATTACCTGCAATTGACATAATGCACCTAATCAGTACATTATAGCATTATTGTATGCATAGCTAAAAGAAAGTAGTAAAGGTACTAGTAATGCTCATGCATGCATGAATTACCCTAACTTATGCTAAGTCTTAGCCTAATTTATGTCAATTAAGACCTACGATTGCTGCGCAATCATAACCCCATGCCTAAATCTTGCTAGTCCATAGCAAATGCAAGACTAAATTATTCACATAAGGGTCCCTAAGGGATTGATTATTCACATAAGCTATGTAGCTTTTGTAACGAATTCGAGTGAAAGACCCGATTCACCTCTAAAGCCTGTACTTGACCCCTAGTAAAAATTATAGTAGGATAGGAAGACTTCCTCCCTCGGGGTATCTAAGATATTCTATGAATTCCACCCCAGCTTTATGCTTGGGTAGAGGATGTCTGAGGGATACGGGTGTTTATTTGGTGGCTCACTCTCACTTGGTAGTACATAGAAATTAGTACTTCTGAATCTAGTTTCCTGGATTATCAAGTAACTCAACTCAGAGAAAGATGAGAAAAACTATGCTCTTCTAGTTCCTTTGTATTCATTCTCTCCTTTTCTTTTTCTTTTCCTTTTCTTTCCTTTCTTTTTCTTGGAGCTCACAATCTCACCAGATTCACACATATGACCAGTATTTGGTGGTCTCACTTGGCATTAACACCTTAATTTAATTCCCATAACTATAACACTAAGTCAGAATTCCTTAGCCAGTATTCTGGCGGTCAAAAATACGGAAAGATGGTTAAGCCCATATTTATTGGATCTCAAAATTATTTGGTGGTATCACCTCAATGCAATTAAAATAAACACTAAATATTCACTCTTTTTCTCTGCTATTTTCTTCTTTTTTTTTCTTTTCCTTTTTTCTCTTTTTTTTCTTTTTTTTCCTTTTTCTCATTTTCTCATTTTTTTATTTCTTTTCTTTTTCTCATTTTCTCATTTTTCATTCTTTTTTTTCGCATATAATTTTTATAACTCAACACAATCTAGCAACTCATTCATGAATTTTATTGAAGATGCATTATTAGGGATTGGTGGTATTCAAGAGATATTGGGTGGCTTATTTGGTGGAAATGCCTACTCACAGCACCGGGAAAGATGGATAGGACAGTGTATTTCTGACCGTGACATCAATGCCCTCCTTTAGCCGAGGATTCCGTAAAGAATGGTCGTAACCATTTACCTTAGTCCTAATTTTATGAAAACTCACTCTTTGCGTATTTGCCTTATTTTGTGGCTCTCAAAATTTCACACAAAAATGTATATGCAGGAATCGACAGTGAAAATTATGCCTAATATCTGAGTATCATCACCTAATTATCTAGGATTGCAGATTCCTTAAACTAATCTTAGGGCACCAGTACACTCTACTCTTATCTCGCACTATTTGGTGGATTTTTTGAAGAAAATCTACCCGACTCCCAAAACACTATCTAGGGGTTCAGGAGAAGAAGCACTGCTTCTTCTCGATAGACTAAAGACATTTATCATCCTTCATCGTGAATCCATTATAAATTCTACGTGTGTATAAAAAATTGTACTGAATTCCAGATTATAGGAATCAACTAGTGGATAAAATCCCTAATACATTCTCTTAATAAAATAATCTTATTCATTGATGCACTATGTAAATTGTATATTGATAAACGCCAGTTTATCATCATTCTTATGCATTAAAACAAACCTAGCTCATAGGATTTTACTCCGCAAATGGGTTTTTGGGCTGCATTTAGGCATAAATTAGGTTAGGCATGCATTGCAATTTTTATTATCTTTTTGATATGTTTTTGTGAGTGTTAGGGATGAACAGATATACAGATCCCTAAAACCCTATCACTCAAGAAGGCAAGTGATGAAGGAGAAGCTCAGACTAACTGAAACTCAGCTTGATCCACCTCACCACAGCCGGAAACTACCTCACTTTAACTAGGGTTAGCTCATCCCAGCTCCATTCAGCTAATCTCAGCTGAATGGCAGCTCAAGAGAGTTCATCTTAGCTCACCCTAGCTCAAGTCAGCTCAGATCCAGCTCAACTTAGCTAAGTCTAGCTCATCTCAGCTCCCACTAGTCCAAAGGGAGCTATAGCTAGCTCAGCTGAGTTGATAGGAGTTCAGCCAAGCTCAGACCCAGCTACATCCAGCTCCACTCAACTCTAGCCAGTTGAAGAACACATCACAGCTCAGGAAGCTCAAGTCCAGCTCCCAGGGATTTAGCTTAGCTCAACTTAGTTGAGCTAAGCTACCTTAATTGCCTCAACCAGCTTGATCCTCCCCGGGAGCACCAGACCCAGCTCATTATGGTAGAAGCTAGTTCACTTTAGCTTGGCTTAGCAGCTTGCAAAGAACTGGCAAGCTAAGCCAGCTAGAGTAGCTCTATGCCATCCTCTTCAGTAGCTGCCAGCTACAGTTCCAGCTCCAGACTTCTCCTCCTCAGCTCCTCTCTCAAACCCTAGCTCCAATACCTCCTCCTCTACTCCATAGCTAGCTAAGCTAGCCTAGCTTAGCTTAGCTTAGCTAGCAACCAGCTCCTTGGCCATCCACAACCTTCAATTCAACCCTAGCTAGCTCCACCAACTTAAGCCCTACCTAAGCTAGCTATCCTACTCAAGTTGGAGCCACATCCTAGCCACCTCTTCACCCCATCATCACCACCAAATGGCACCAATTTTGGCACCAAAACCTAGCCCTAACTACCCCTCTTTTTGGCACCAACATCTACCCCCACATCTGCCATATTCCTAACCCTACAACCCATCCTAGCCACCCACCTACCCCTCCTTCTAGAACCCTTCTTGGAGCCAACTAAGACCCCCTTCTAGAAGCCATTTTGGCGGCAACATTAAGGGGCGCCACCACCCATAACCACCCCCTAGGTGTCCCTTGAGTTGGCGCCAATTGACCTTAGCCATAGGATCCCCAACCACCTCCATCTCTCCATCTTAGCCCTCCATTCCAAGAGTCACCTTAGCTCCCTTCCTATTCTATAAAAACCCACCACCTACCACCATTTGAGGGCATCCTGCATTAGTGTATTTTGCTACCAATACCACCTACACCTATGGCCAAGAAGAAGGAGTAGAGAAGGAGATTAAAGGGGCACATCACCAGCCCTTTTGGTGCCTTCTTCTCCCCACTCTCTTCAACTTGGGCCATGACAAGGAGAAGGACTTCTCTACTTCAAGGAGGATGGCCAGGAAAAGGAGAAGGACCTAGGGTGGACGTCCACCCTTGGAGAGAAGCTTAGGACATGTCCCTTTAGGGCTTGCCTTGGAGGACATCACCTTGGCGGAGCATAGCAAGGAAGGAGTTGGAGGACTCTTTTCAAGCTTGGGAGCTACCAAGCTTGGAGCAAGAAGCCCTCTTCTTCACCATCTATCTAGAGGATTTGTGTTTGCTTTTATTTATTGCAATTTTTCTAGTAGTAGAAGCATTCCTCTATTAGGCTTTTTTTGTAAAACACTTTTTCATTAATCTAGTTGCCTTCTTTGCAATTTCTTTATTTGCATTTTTAATTGGTTTGTTTTTAGCATTCTACACTCCCTCTCCCTAATTATTCTAGGCCTCCACTTGCCTAGAGTGAGCTTAGGGAGAGGCTCTACTTGCCACTTTAGAAGTAGTATATTGAGTTGAAGTATAAGTAACTTTCCTGCCACAATTTCGCATGTTGTCTTAATTTCAAAAATAAAAAAATGATATATTGAAAAATACGAAAAAGAAAGTTGAGATTTATATTCCAAGCAAGAGAATCAATTTTGCAAATATTTGGCCTCCTTAGACGACCCTAGATACTCTCCTATCTAGGAATATAAATTTAAAAGTGTAAGAGGATTTACTTTTTGCAATGACACTAAATTACCTAATTAACAAACTGTGTATTTTCGCTATCATATATGCTATAAACAAGTAACCTCTTATATTCATACTTCATAAAATTTCCCTTATTGAGTTACATTTAGCTTGACCCTAAATTTATAACAAAAGGTAAGCGGGTGAGTTGGAAGTGGCTGTTGTAGATGATTTTTAGCTCCAATGGAAGCATTGGAGGTGGAGTCAGTTGTTCTTCTATTTAGGGTCCTAAAGTACATTTCACATGTAGCTCTGAGGTTTTCCTAAATGTTGGCATAAAAATGTTTAGTTTTTTCTTATCTACCCCCCCATGACAAAGTTCTTGCATGTCCTCATGCATGAATATAAAAGAATATAAATACTATAGGGAGTTAATGGGTAAGTTTAACGTTCAGCACCGGCCAACCTGATAATATGCAATATCCAAGTGAAATATGCTTAAAAGAAAAATATGCTATGTATAAAGCGAGTATGCATAGGGTGATGGATGAATGTGGGGTAGATGCTGAGTTTAATGCATCCAGCTGGGTAAAAACTCAGTCAGATGTATCAGTGCTTGCATAGGAGCTAGTCAAGATTAAGATAAAGATGTGCTCATATGCTCCTAGAATCAGTTGTCTGGAGATGTGAACCAACTGTTTGTGCACCCCTACTCCAAAATGTCTACCTATAAGAAAGTGTGGAGTGGTAGAGGAAGATAGAGGAGAATCAGAGGGGGGATCATGATGTTGATTCAGCTGATTTATCATGTCCCACAATTCAGCAGGAAGTTGCTGAGGGAGTAGATCAAAATGTATCTCAGAACCAGAATCTAAGTCATAGGGATCCTCATAATGACAATTGACATCAAAGATCATGCCCTTTCCAGGCTTTGGATCATATGGGGGTATCCGTGAAAGTAGACCATCTGTGGGGAGGTCACTGAAATCCTCGTCAGAAATTACTTCATCCTCATCAGTACTCATCTCTGATTCATTGGAGGCTGACTCTTCAGGCTCAGAGTCGAGCCATCCATTAGATTGAGTAGGATGGTAGGTGCATCCCCAGCTCATTCTGCTCAAAGCAACACTCTCATATGCATTTGACTCCTCAGTAATTCCTGCCTCAGGTAGCATATGTATTTCTTCGGTCAAGTCATCCATAGCTACTTCTAGTCTTTTGATGTCAGGATCAGGGATAGAAAGTGTCATCTCAGGATCTCTAGCATCCGTAGTAGGGATGTAGGTGAAAGAAGAAGAGTGCAGATCAGAAGATGTTGGCTCTAGTGTAGGTTCACCTATAATGGGAAGTGGCCTAGATTGATCAGTAGTGTCACATGTAATGTTTTCCTCAAGATCCAAATCCCCAAATGGATCTAATATCACGGTTGGGTTAAGTTCTTCCTCAAGATCTTCAAAATCGCATGTTGATTTATATTAAATACATATTGATACACGACATGGTTTTACCAGAATATTAGAAATTGAAAGCATGCAACTTTAGTCATACCAAAAGATGATAATCAGGCATATGGTGATTTTCAACATATAAATATATACAACTATTTCCATTGAGGCATGATGGTGGTTATAGCATAGGTAGCGGAATGCGTGTACAGGAAATTTAAATCTAGCTAGCAGAAAATGATTACATACATGAATCTATGGGGGGATTGTGCATGCATCATTGGGGGAGAAGATGGAGCTACACTAATAAGCAGTAAATAAAGCATTAAATCAATGAAGAACTATAATCTAGTCTAGTAGAGCTAAGGACATTCAGTGGTGGGCTTCGATGGCCTTTGAATGGGTGAGAAGAGAAAGAGGGGTGGCCAATGGTTCTTAGGCTGGCCCTTGGTGAGAGGTTGGAGGTGATCTAGGCCTGGCAAGGAGGAGATGGAGATGCCATGTTATGCTCGTGGAGTTGGAGGTGGAGTAATGGAGGTGGAATGAAGCTAAGAGACCAAGAGTGAATGGGTGCAAATGGCAATCCCTTAGGTCTTTTCATAGACCTAAGGGAAGCTCTCTAGAGAATTATGGAATTCTCTAGAGAGTCCTATTATGGGAGCTCGTGGGAGAGTGAGAGAGAGGATGGATGGTGGTTTTTAGATCCACCAAATCTGGATCTAAAAATTGAATGTCTCTCGGTTGCTAATTTTAGCAACCAAGGCAACAACACATGGAAGAGAGTTGTAGAGAACTCTAGGCTAGGTATTTTCATGTGGATGGTGTGTGTGGGTGTGTGTGGATCGAAACCTAAGTGGCTAGGTTGATTAAGTTAGGTTTTAGTAGGTTAAGGTCAAGGTAGGTCATAAATTAGGGTTGCAAACCCTAATTAACTAAGGTAAAGTGGAATTAAACGTAATACAAGTTTAATTGGGTGTGTGGAAACATAATTGAGAGTAAAATAAAATAATTAAGTTAGGTCTAGGCCAATTGGACTCTCACTGAGTCCAATCGGACAGTGTGTGCTGAGATCAAGGCTCAATTGGACTCAATGAGTCCAATTGGATAGGTTGATGGAATTGACTAAGATCCAAGTCAATTAGGCTTAGTGAGGACATAATTAGGTCCTTAGGGAGGTCTAGAGGTGATGTAATAGGGTTATGGCACCTTAATTTAGGTTCCTAGGGGGTTAGAATTGGGTTTAGGGAGCTAGAGATCCAAGATCAAGGATTGAATCTCAAAATAGGGTCTGGAGGGCAGTTCTGGACGTCGAATAATGTTATCAGACATCTTATAACGAAAAATTAGAACTCCAGACTTATTGTCTAGACGTCTAATTAGAGTTAGGATGGATTTTTGGGTTCGATTTTGGGTTTTCTGCATAAATTGGATATCTGACCAAGTGTCTGGACGTCCAATAACACTGTAGAAGTGGGTTTAAGGTGTGCAGGAGTTGGCTAAGGGTTCTGAACGTCCTATGACAAATTTGGATGTCTAGATAGAGGCTAGATTGGGGTTTGAAGGTTTCCTAGGGTGAGGTGACCTAATCTAAGGGTGGCTAAGGCTTGGGGAGGCTTCTAGGCTGTCCTAGGGCTAGGATGGACCTAAGTTCTTCACAATTTATTGCTTTATTCCTAGTTAATAGAATAGCATACCATAACTCCCTTTCATTATTATCTACTACGTCTAATCTAGGCCTCCTGCTCCAGATCAGCTGCAACACTAGTTATTCTTTATTCTTCAGATCCAGCTTTAGATCCAACTTCATATCTAGCTTCTGATCAGCTTATTACCTCTACTTGACATAATACACCTAATTAGTACATTATAGCATTATTTTATGCATAGCTAAAAGAAAGTAGTAAAGGTGCTAGTAATGCTCATGCATGCATGAATTACCCTAACTTATGCTAAGTCCTTGCCTAATTTAGGTCAATTAAGACCTATGATTGCAGCGTAATTAATTACGTATATTAGTTGTATACGATTAATATAGTGTAGTAGTAGACAATTTTTGAAGCCTGTTGTTGTACATATGTTTTCAGGCATTGTAATAAATTTTAATTGATTGTTTTGTAAATAATTAACCAATTCTTTCATTATTTGATTCATTAATTCATTTTGTATATAAAATTAACATTTTTGGAATGAAAGAACATTTTTGGATTTAAAGAGTAATGTATATTAATAACTGCCTCTCTTCGAATGACTTGGAAACAAACGACTAAAAGTTGTAAATAAATAAAATTTATGTGACATTAGTTTGCATTTGTGACATCTATACTACAACAATGACACATTAAATACCATTTTTGTTGCAAATAGGTTGTCGATGATCAGCTTGTCAGTTATTTTATGCCAATATGAAGAAAATAGATGAGGGGTTCAACATTGAGCTTACTTCTAATGTCTACAGCAATGAGGTTTTGGTCATTGTGGATGTCATTTCTGAGATTCTTGGTTGTCCTTTTGTTGTAGCTACTTTTCTTGAGCTCTACCAATAGACACAGACGGAGTCTATTCGAGAGACCCCGCTCACTCCTACACATTATGATTTAGGCCGTCCTACCAGTTCACCTTATTTTTTTTCCTCTTCCATGTTTCCTAAAATGAGTCTTTTGGTGGAACTTTTTGTCTAAATCTACCTCCTTTTAGAAGTACCATAGCATTATGCTCGTCACTCTCCATAACTTTGCCAACAACAAGCGGTTCAACTGGAACAACTTGATTCCTTATTTGATGAGCAAGCAACCCACTAGCTCCTTCCAGTTTGGGACACTCCCCTCTCACATCTTCCTACATTTTAATCTCCAAATGGATGTTAACCATAACAAGTTCATTACGAGATCTCCATTTTTGATAGGCTTAGTTATACCAAGATGAAGCAAGCACAGGGAGCCCGTGATGAGGATGCAGACCGACAATAGTAGCATCAGGAGCTAGATAGACCCTCTTTTGCAGTACCTCCTTTCCCATTGTATGAGCATTTCACAACAGCCTGTCCTCCACCAATGTGACCTGCTCCATCCTTCTATGACCAGGAGTAGGGCCTTCTCAAAGACTGCTTACAGGAAAGGACTACGTCAGTATGACATTTCTTTGATGATGCACCAATAGTGGTTGGTAGACTTTGTGATGGCGAGACATGGGCATCAAGTATTTGAATACCTAAATGCTCAAGGCCAGTTTTTGGATAGACTTGGAGAGTCTATTCATGGGATTCAGTAATAGCTTCATAGGCCACCTCATCCTCGCCGATCTACTACAGTGCCGCCATCATCACCAGCACCTCTTCCTCCTACTATAGCAGCCACAGACCAGTAGGTTACACCTCCTCGCCGGACATCTAGGCAGCCAATGCCCACTTTGTCAACATAGAGATGCCATTGTCTTGGCTGCTCGACTTCATCAGAGAGATCTGAGTCGATGGACCTCGAGTTAGATACCAATCTTTAGAGCAGCATGGATGCTTTTATGGCTTCTTTGGAGTAGTTATATTATTTTTGTTGCTACTTTTTTGTTCTATTATTATCGCATGTAGTACTCTACATTGGACACATTTATCTTGCTACATATATCTAGACTCATTTCTATTGCTTTCTAGTTATGTGGTAGATTATACCTCTCTCAGCTGAATATTTCTCTCTTTAAATTGCATGTTATAAATATTACTGCTACAATTACTTGTTTAATGGGGAGATAGTTAAAATTAATAACTACATGTTTACTTTTTGCTTAAACAAAAGAGAGGAAGACATTATGCATAACACTTTATTTTTCTATCTCTACATAATTATAATTTTGTTGTCATAAAAAATGGGGAGAATGTAAGTACATCTGTTTTGATGCACCAAAATTATGCTATTGCAAGACTAATCTTTCATAATTTTCTCACGGATTAAAGTTAGAAGATTGCTGATTTCTTCTTAGTTTCATTTTTTTATTTAGTCAAGATTATCTTGCAAGGAATCTAAAATAAGTTTCAAATGATTTTTCACATTTTACATAAAAAATAATTTTTTAAGGTAATTGATCGACCAAACATTAAAATTGATTGACCAAATGGTTTGATCGACCAATAAGCTTAGTTAATTGATCAAAATGGCTCATTTTAGGAAGTTGATAAATGTAATTGATCGACCAAACAATAAAATTGATCGACCAAATAGATTGATTGACCTATAAGCTTAGTTAATCGATCACAACAACCCATTTTAGGAAGTTGATAAATACAACTTTGATCGACCATTTAGGTTAACTAATCAAGCAATCATTGATTGATCAAATAACTAGTTTGACCAACCAAAACTCATTTTGATTGACCAAACTACCTTAATTACCGACCAATTTGATTTCATTTTCTAATCAATTTGGTAGTATAAATAGAGGTTGTAATTAGCCCTTTTCAAACACACTTTCAAAGAGGAAATCCATCTAAGAAAAGAGCTCTAGTGCCTTCTCTCAAAGTGCTTTCGCACTTCTACTTTCATGCTTTCCAAAGCACGTTGATTCAAACCTCTGCTAGAATCTAGTTTGACTTTCCTTGAGGTTCCATTGGAGTATATTATTTTTATATTACTTGTTGCTTTGGTTACAGATCCTAAGCTGTTGGGAAAGATCAATTGTTGTTGTTTTTGTGCTTCTCTTTAGGTTGTAAAGAGAAGGGACTATTGTAAGAGGTTATGCCACCCTCGTTTCAAGTGGTGCATTAGTGGATTCACTAGTCTTGACTAGTCAGAAAAATCCTAAACTCAGAGGCTTAGGTAGTGGTTTTCACTTAGGAAGGATTTCCACTATAAATCTATGTGTCTTCTGTGCTTGAATTTTTGTGGTTTGAATTGTCCTCGCTACTATTATAGTTTATCAAAGGTGATACTATTCACCCCACCCCTATAATATCCATTAAGATCTGCAGGCAATCTCAAAGCATCCATTTGAACTCTCTTGACTTGCACAGGGTTTTAAGAGAGATTTTGATGTTTATGGAAAATGTGTGAAGGATTTTGTCATGGGTTTTGAGCTTTAATTTAGTCTGAGGTGTATTTGTTATTATAACCATTGTTGTCAATTATCTCGATGAGTTTAATCTAGAAATTTCAATGCTTCGATCGCAGCTTTGAGCTAATTTGAATGAATTAAGGTTTATTGATCATTCTAGGAAGTAATGTTGACAAAATTACCTGCTTAATCTATCTGAATAGAGTTTTGGGTGTAGAGCTGGGTGGAGGATTTATCTAAAGCTTTGTAGCAATAGTAACAACTTAATAGCTATTGGAACTGGACTGACATTGAAGTCATCAAGCTCCTGCTTTGGTTTCTAGTTTCAATCAATTTCTTTGGCCATTCTATTGTATAACATGCATTCATCTACTTCTAGAAACTTTAATTGGATTTAGAATGAATTGAACAGCTTGAGAATCATATTTGAAACTCTTTGTCAGTAGTTGAGATATGACTAGAATTGAATCATTAAATTTGAATGTTGAACTAGTTATGATGAAAATGGAACTTAGATGAGTTCCTGAGTTAGCTTAATGGTGGTACAATGTTCTAATAGCTTGTAGAGATTTTATCTTGTTTGAATTAAATCAAAGAGCTTGTAATTGATGTCAAAAATCTTTTATCAGTAAAATGCCATTTTGGTAATTGTCTAAACTATGTTTTAGGCATGGATTCAATGTTTAAATCATGTTTAGATGGTTGATCCTGATCTATATGGATATCTGGAAGTGTTCTAAATGTATATCTTTCATTCCATCACTTGAATCTAGCTTTCATTGGCTTTGAGTTCCTATTCTAACCTTCATTGAAGCCATTTCTAGCCCAACTTTAAATTCATAGAAAAATAAGAAATAAATGTAAATAAATAAAATAAATGTGTCATGAGTTAGACTAGGTTTAGATTTAAGTGTGTGTTGAGTTAGATTTAGGTTTTGAGTGCATGAGTTAGGAGAGCACACTGGTAGAAGTTTATGTCTTCTCTAGTTAGAAATAAGAGAAACTAAAACAAAATACCAAGAAGAGTGTTTCTTCTCTTCTTCTCTTGTTTCCCTCCTCTTCCCCTAACTCTATAAAACACAAAAATAAAATAAAAATATAAAAAACTTAAACAATCCATAAAAATACCTTTGTACATAGTATTTATACTTAATTTCTTCAATTAAAGTAGGAGGCAGAAGAATCTCCTCTATTCAGGAGATAAGAGTAGTGGCATCACGCTACTTTAAAGGTCTTTCAAGGGTTGCTCCCAGATGGATGTGGAGGATAGCTTCTACAAATTTTTCTTTGTGTCTGAGGATCAATCAAATATGCTAGTGCCTCCCATTTCTGTATAAGTGGTTAAGGAGGCGAGTAAAGATTTAAATAATGAAGGATCTCCGAGCCCAGATTAGGTCCATGTTATTTTTTATAAAGAAATGTGGAATGTCCTATGGGAGGAGGTGATGGATGTTGTGCTTGAGATTGAAAGGGGGAACTTTGGCTTTGAAAAGATTAATAAGTCATATCTATTTCTCCTACCAAAGAAGCTAGGGGCTGAATATTTATTGATTTTAGGCCTATCACCTTGTCAAATTCTGTATACTTGATTATCAGTAAACTTCTAGCCAATAGACTACATGATGTGTTACAAATCTTGATTATGCCAGTCTAATCTACTTTCCTACCAGGGAGATCTGTATAGGAACCATTCATTGTTGCTCAAGAGATGGTGATGGGATGGCATAGAAGAGGATGCACAACTTTTCTTTGGAAGGTAGACTTCAGTAAGGCATATGACTCCATTTTGTGGCCTTACTTGTGGGTGATTTTTAAAAGGAGATGGTTTTCTCCATATGGATCCAATGGATGAGGAGATGCATCACGACGACCTCTTATTCCCCTTTGTTTAATGGAAAACTGTGTAGAGCTTAGGTACAACCATAGTGTGGGTTTCGGCAAGGATGCCCTTTAGCTCCTTTACTCTTTAATCTTGCTGTTGACTCTTAAGCCAGATATGGCTGTAAAGTTTCAGAGGATGGCTTGATCAGGGATTACTCGATTTCCAATAGTAGGGTTGTGGCACCTGTACTTTATTATGCTGATGATACAATATTTTTTATGGAAGGGAGCATAAGGGAGACTCGAGCCCTCCTTCATTTGGTCAGGATTTTTTGCTTGAAGCTGAACAAAGGAAAGTCATCTTTGGTGTGCTTTAGTATGAATGGGGAGGAACAAAGTGCCATCTCATTCTCTTCTAGGTGCCCCTCTGGTCTCTCTTATAATTAAATATTTGGGGCTACCTTTAAAATGAACTAAATTGAAGAAAAGTGAGTGGAACTTGCTATTTGAGAAAATATCAATCAAATTAGAGAGTTGGAGCAACCACTATTTTTCAAAAGGTGGGTGACTTATTTTATTAAATTCGATGATAACATCAATTCCAGTCTTCTTCTCTATTTTGAAGGTGCCAAAGTTGATTTGGAAGAGACTTGATATAATGCGTAAGAGGCTTTTTTGGAAGGGAGCTTCTCATCAAGGCCATTTCCTTCATCCTATCAAATGGGACTTGCTATGCACTCCTAAATAGTATGTTGGTTTGGGGATTCATTCACTCAAGGAATTCAATGAAGCTCTACTTCTGAAATGGGCAATTAGGCTACTAAAGGGGGAACATAGACTTCGGCCAGAAATTATCAAAGAAAGTTATGTGCCTTCAAATGATGAGATGTCCAGACTTTACCCATCAATACCATCTCTTTTTTGGGAATCAGTGGTCAGGGCACTTGCTGAGCATTGGCATATGCTGGAACCGACATTGGGAGATGAGAAATGCTTCCATTTTTGGTAGGAGAATTGGTCTTCTGTAGGGGTGTTAAAAAAAAAAATCCATTGCCATTTGTTGCTGTTGCAGATAAGCAGGCCGTGGTGAGGGACCATGGGATATTAATGCTGGGAATTGGCATTTCAACTCTTTTGAAAATTGTAGGTCTGGTACAAGAATGTGGGATGAGAAGGAACATTTGCTGCAATAATTGAGGGCTTTTAGGCCCACATCAGAGGAACAAGACATAGAAATGGAAGGGGATTTTTACTCTGGAAGCAGCATATGAGAAGATCATTATACAGTCTAGATTAGTTGAAGTTGATGCAGTTGTAAGAAAATTATGGAATTTGAAGGTTCCCCTGAAGGTCCAAATTTTCTTGTGGTTGTGTAGGGGAGATGGCGTGATAACAAGCGACTTACGGCATTGGAGGATAGGAACTCCTGCCCAATTCTGCCAGTTATGTGGATTGCATACTGATAGTAACCAGCACATCTTTTCTTCATGCATGGTGACAGATTTTGTTTGGAGAGTTGTTTTTAGGGAATTGATCCCCACTTGGGAAGATTTATGGGATTATTTTTTGTTGTGTAATAAGTCGCATGTGTTCATGGTGGAAGTGTTATGGTGTGTGTGGAGAGAAAGAAACGAGAGTCTTTTTTAGAAGAGACCTGTGTGTGTGGAACACATTATAAGTAGGAGTTGGTCTCTCATACATATATGGGGTTCTATCCTGTAACATTCTTTTTTATTATATTAAATAAATGCTCACCTAGATTGCTATTGGTGATTCGATAGCATTCCTTTCAGTTTAAAAAAGAAATGATAAACACCAGTTTATCATCATTCTTATGAGCTAAAATAGAACCAGCTCTTAGGGTTTGAACTCCATGAATAAGTTGCTAGGCTGCATTTAGGCATTTTCCTAGGTTAGCCAAGCATTGCATTGTTTTTGAATTTTTAATGTGTTTATTTGAGTGTCAGGGATAAGCAGAGAGTCAAATCCCACAAACCCTAGCACACAAAAAGCTAGAAGATGAAGAAGAAACTCACAGCAACTGGATCTCAACTAGATCTAGCTCATCCTAGCTGGATCCCAGCTCATTCTAATTGGATCAGCCTATTATCAACTCCATTCAGCTCATCTCAGCTGAATGGTAGCTCATGCTAGTTCACCTCAATTCCATTCATCTCACCTCAACTAGATAGTAGCTCAAACTAGCTAAATTTAGTTGATCCCAGCTGCATTCCAGCTCTAACCAACTCACTGAAGCTCTACTTGACTTAGGTTAGCTACTAGTCATCAACTAGCTAAGCAAAGGTAGCTACAGAGTTATCACCCAGCTTAGGTAAACTCAACTCTAGCTCTCGAAGACGAAACTCAACTCAACTTAGTTGAGCTTAACTACATGACCTTAGCTAGCTTAGTGGTCTTCAAGAAGATCAACTTCAACTTACCTCAGCTCAAATTTTAAGGAATTAAGCTCAACTTAGCTTGGTTTAGTATCTAACAAAAACCTATTTAGCTAATCTAGCTATTAAGCTTATCCTCAATTCTCTTCAACGACAGCAAGCTTCAGCTAACTTATTTGCAGCTTCACCTCAGCTCCTCCTCAATAACCCTACCTCCCCTACTCCTCCCTCTACTCTACTAGCTAAGCTAACTATGCCAGCTTAGCTTAGCATAGCTCGTCCTACCTCCCACCATATGAACCACGTCCATGGCTATCGAACCTTAACCTTAGATCACACCTATTTAGCTCTCCACTTAGCCCCACCTAGGTTACCTTCACTTTCACCTCATTTTGGATCCACCAATACCCATCTCTTCACCCGATCACCACCACTGAAAGACAACACAACTTGGCACCGAAACTACCCTCCAACCACTCTCCATTGTTGCCACCTATATCCCTCCAAAAATCCTTCCATCCCAACCCTACGCCTACCCCCTAAAGCCATCTCCACCATCCACCCCACCCTTCTTCTAGAACCCCCCATAGTTGGTGCCAAAACCATGGCACCCCTCCATGGTTGACAACAACTATGGTGCCTCTCCACCACCATAACCACCACCCACACACCTTCTTAGGTGCCAACCTATCTCTACCTTAGGATCCCCATAACCACCCCATCAAACCATCCTAGCCCTCCCCCTAATCCCATGCCAACCCCCTTCTTAACCCTCCTATTAATACCTCTTCTAACCACCACCAAAACACTATCCTTGGTTTCCATAGTTCTACCTACATCCACCATTTCCCACGACCAAGAAAGGAGGAGAAGAGAAGAAGATGAAGGGGCAACATACCTACCCCATTGGTGTCATCTTGTTCTTCTATCTTCTTTCCTGTGCCATGCTAAGGAGCAAGCTCTTCATGGGGGATTGCCAGGTAGAGGGGAGAAGCCAGGGTGGATGTCCACCTTAAGGAGGAGCAAGAGAGGAAGCTTCTAAAAAGGTGGAGGAACCCTTCTTCAAGTTCAGAAGCCGTTGAGCTTGAAGCGAAGTACTACTTCATCTCTTTGGGAGATTCGTCTACCTTCTTTATTTCTTTTTCCTGTAATCATTTATTATAGTAAGCATTCCTCTACTTAGGATTACTTCTGTGGTTCCCATCCACACAAGTGAGTTCCTTAAGTAGTTGATTACTTAACCTTGCTATCAATCAAGTGCATTTCTTGATTTCCATTCTTTACCATTTTATGTGCTTTTAATTAGTAGTTTCCAATTTGTTTAGCACCCACTTTCCATCTTTCTAATTACCCTAGGCGCACTTGCCTAGGGTGAGTGACAAATGTTAGTTTATCATCATTCATATGCCCTAAAACAGATCTAGCTCTTAGGATTTTAACTCTGCAAATGAGTTTTTAGGCTGCATTAGTCATAAATTAGGTTAGGCATGCATTACACACTTTTGTTTTTTTTTTAATGGGTTTATTTGAGTGTTAGGGATAAATGGATATTCTGATCCCCAGAATGATGAGTCCACTAAAATGGACTAATATTAAGCCTAAGTATCTTTAATTATACAATTTAGGTGTGTTAATAATGGCAATTAAGTTGTAGAAGATTTGTACACCTCATGATTTAAGTTATAACATTCTATAACTTAATGATTTTATTGTTTTTATGTGCAGGTAATAAAATGCACAAAGAGCAAGGGTTGGGGGATAAATTTCCCCAAATAGCCGTAACTCTTTCCCCCCTCCCCCGCCGCACATTGGGTTAATCTTCCACCGCCCTTCAACTGACGAGGCCAAAAATAGTTAAAGGATTTGAAAATCCCTTAACTCACGCACGCGGGGAGAGAGAGGAATTAAAAAGAGAGGAGGTGCATTGGGGATGGGCTTCATCTTCCTCCTGGAGGGGACATACTCAGCGGACACTGTGGAGGAAAAGAAGAAGCGTGCATTGTGCCCTCTTCCCCCTTGTGGGGAAAAACCTCTCTGCCCACACGCACCAAGCCGCGCCCCTCATCTCCAGCGCCCCTGCAGCCACACGCAGCGTGCAACCGCGCACCTTCCTACCTTTGCAACACACCAAGCCCTCCAGTGCACCTCCCTACAGGTGCTCACGCCATCTCCAGCACGCCTTCCTGCCCATCAGCGCACCTGCAGGCGCCAGCCTCTGCAGCGCACAACCGCGCGCCCTGCTGCAGGCGCTCTTCGCCCGAGTGCCTCTCCCTCCAGCCACTGCAGGCGTTCTCTACCCGCGCGCCTCTCCCTCCAGCCACTGCAGGTGTTCTCTACCTGCACGCCATCTCCAGTGCACCGCTCCACCTTCCTACGGACTGTACGCCTACAAGCGCGCTTTGCCGCCCATCTGCAGGTGCACCAGCAAGTGCCTGCCCGCGCACCAGCGCGCGCGCACACCTCCGCCCGCGCCGCCAGCCACAGGCACTGGAGCAGCTATGCCTTCTTTGTCAACAGGATGGAGCTCCATCCACCTCCGCCAGCCACCTACGTCATCGCCACTGCCACCTCCGGAGAGCTCTCGACCTCGCCATCCTCCTGAGCCTCGCATCAACCCCTGCGATGCTCTCCCTCTCTCGTAAGGAGGAGAGAGGAAAAAAGATCTATTTTCCCACAAATTAAAATTTACATTCAATGCCATTGCCACCAATTTGATTTTTTTTATTATTACTATATTGTGGTAGAATTGCGTTCAAACACTCTTAGTTCTTTATAATTGCTTAGTATTGATATTAACTAGTTTAAAGATTGATTTTGTGCTTAATTTAAGTACTAATTGTCTTTAATACAAATCACATGAAAACTGCATGAATTCATCCTAAATTTATTCAGGATTTCTGTGAGGGAAAATTGCACTTATATCCTTATCTTTTTAGGTTATTGTAAATCTACTTTCCTTCACATTTTAAGTCCGATTTGAAAAGGGATTTCTCACTATCCGGAATAACATTAAATAATTAAGTATTGATTGCATCATTGCCTCCCTGTAGACACGACCCTTTCTTCTGCGAGTGGTTATTTTCATTATTTTTTATTAGTCGATTTTTCCACCACTTAAATACTAAACGCAAAGAAAAAAGTCATCTATCAAAATTGGCACCGTTGCCGAGGAGGCAACAGATGCAATAGATTTAGTTTATTATTTTTGAATCTTTTGAGTTACGAAATTTTCTAATCATTTTGATTATTGTGCAAGGAATCCGCCGAGGCGACGAGGCGCAACAGAGCAGCGACAGCAACCACGAGTTAAGCCACACGAGGAAAAGACGAAGGAGACAAAGATCCTGTTTGACAGAGGATTCTCCGTCATCACAATTTAATTCTATCTTTTAGCCCTTGTAGTAATTTGGGGCTAAATTTTTGGGGATTTATCCCCACATTCCTTAGCTACTAGGGCTTACAATATTTTTGGTGCATGCGTGATTATATTTTCTGCTTTCTTTCTTTTAAAAACCAATAAAAAATATCGAGCTGCCTATTTAGAAGTTGCATGCCCTTAGGTACGCACATTTAGGGGTGATTGAGCAGTATATGAGATCTTATTATTGCATTGCAAGCATATTAGCACAAAGATTGCTGGAGACAAGTATATCTTTCTAACTTTTGCATCAAGCTTCTGTTCACGCATTTGCATTCCAATTTAAATTCAAGACCACCAAATTGTTTGAATTTACTAATTCAGTGGTCACATAACTAAAAGTGGAACTAATAATCAGATTAAACCCTAAAAGCAATTCACATTTTGATCTGATTCTAAGGGACTTGTCTGCGATTTCAAAAGAAATTACAAAGATTTACAGTGTGTTGCACACTTTTGACACTGAGCATGCACATTAGGCACCACACTAAGGCTCGATCCCTTAACGCTATAGGCACCGATCCCTTTATCGGTGTAGACCCTCCTATTGTGCTTTGTGGTTGTGGTGATACTATCTTTTGATCAAGTGTTTTGATACTCCATGGAGGGGGACAACCATTAAAGGAACAAAATGGTAGTTAAGGGGCACTGCATACGCATTGCCTCAAAGGAAGGGTTCGCCCTACTTGCATCCCTTTGTTTGATCACCTGGGAGTATCATCCAAGCAAAGTATAGGTCTTAGGGCACTCGAAGGTTGAATCAAGGCACGTAATTGTAGTTTGGCAATTTATTTTAACTAATTCAACATCTACAATAAAGAAGGTTAAGATTTCAAGTCCACACCCCTCTTATACCACTTACGTGGGAACGGAGGGATAAGTCTTGACCTTTTGACTTATCTTTCGAGTGGAGGTTTGACTTACTCAATAATAAAAAAAATTTTGAATTGTGTTTTGTATGCTTGGTAGATGCTCTCTTGAGGGTAGTCTAGTGTTTGATCCTGAGCCCGAGAGAATTCTTAGGAGAGCTCGCCTAGGAGAAGAAAGAGAAGAAATGGCTGAGCAAGGTGCAAATCAACAAGGGACCCTAAGGGACTATTTTATTCCTACCAACCAACTTGCACAAGCACTAAGACGACCGGCAGGGGATAATCCGTATGAGATCAAGAGCAGTACCATATCTTTATTGCCCTCTTTTTATGGTACTACTAGGGAGGACCCCTAACAGCATTTGGAGGAATTCACCGAGGTCTGTTCCATGGTGAAGCTCCAGGGCTTTACTGATGAAGCCCTGATGAGGACTCTATTTCCTTTCTCCCTAAAGGATAAGGCCAAGCACTCGTATCATACCCTCGATGCAAGGGTAAATGATTGGGCTACCCTTAAGGGATAATTTCTAAAAAAGTATTTTCCTATGAGTAAAGCCGACCATTACAGAAGAGAGATTATGGGTTTTACTCAACAGGAAGGGGAGCAATTTCATGAGACTTGGGAGCACTTTAATGACCTTCTTAGGTTATGCCCCCACCATCAAGTGCTAAGATGCCAGTTGGTCGAAAGGTTCTATAACGGATTATCTGAAAGGCAAAGGCAAACCATTGATGCAACCTATGCAAGAACCTTCATGACCAGAACTGAGGATGAAGCATGGACATTATTTGAAACTTTAAGCGACAACTCCATACATTTGTTCTCTGCATATCAAGAAAGAAAACCATCAATCTTGTAGTGGAAGATAGAGGCCCATGAAGCTGGGGCTTCTCAGGATTTGGCTTATTAGATTCAACTATTGAATAAAAACTTTGATAGGCATTTAGCAAACCCCAGCATGAACCCGCAAGCAGCCTCTATCTTTTAGGCTTCAAGAGAATGCTCCATTTTCCAAAGCACAATGCACGCCACTGCGGAGTGCCATCAGGAAACCTAATTCCCTGAGTTGATTCAGGCCGACTTGAACGTGGCCCAAGGTTTCCTCCCTACTCGCAATAACCCTTACTCCAACACTTATAATCCAGGGTGGCGGAACCATCCAAACTTCTCTTGGAAGCAACCTAATGCTTCTAACTCAGGGAATCCGAGACCCTTACCTCCCTAGCCCACTTACCAACCTTCTTATGAAAACCCTCCTCCGAATAAGCCCTCTGAGATGGATGAACTGAAGGCCATGATGAAAGCAATGCAAGAGCATCAGAATATGGTTATCCAAACTCAAAATAAGATTATTACTGATATGCAATCCCAAATTGGTCATCTTACTGAGGCAGTTAGGCAACGTGATCTAGGGAAGCTGCCTAGCTCTTCTGAGGAGAACCCTAAGGGCAAGGGGGTTGTATTCAAGGAGCACTCCCAAGCAGTGACCGTGTTGAGGAGTGGAAAAGAGATTGACAAGCCAGATAACACTCCTACGGTTACATCTCAGAATTCCCCTTCTACACCTGACCCGACTTCCATCTAACCCGAGGAAGTGCCACACCACTCTCCCTCACAAAAAATCACCCACAATGAGGATGTCATCCTTCCACCACCCCTTTCCCGCCATGACGACCCCTCTACTCAGAAGACGAGGGTGCCCTATCCAGAGCGCCTATCTGCTCCTGGGGAATCTTCTGTTGTTTCGTCTGGAGCCAAGGATATGACGGAAGAGATTATGGATACTTTTTAGGCAAGTCCAGATTAACTTGCCTCTGTTGGAAGCGATTAAATAGATTCCATCCTATGCCAAGTTTCTAAAGGACCTGTGCACCCAAAAGCGCCGATCTAGGAAACAGGTCCAAACCAAGGTCATCCTGCTTGACTACATTAGCTTGGTTCTTCAGCATGGAACACCCCCCAAAATGAAAGACCCAGGGGCCTTGTATATTTCAGTGGTTATAGGTAACCAACACATTGACGAGGCTCTAGTCGATCTGGGTGCAAGGGTAAACATTCTACCGAGCTTTGTCTACAACCTTTTGGGAGGAGGAAAGCTGAAGCCTAGTCCAGAAATCCTCTATTTTGCAGACAGATCACTTAAGACACCGCGGGGATTGTTGGAAGATGTCCTTGTGAGAGTGGAGGATTTCTTCTTCCCCGTTGACTTTCTGGTACTTGATACTGACCCATCTAATAAGCCCACAAAGCCATCCATTATTCTGGGACACCCCTTTTTGGCCATAGCCAATGCCTCTATAAATTGTAGATCTGTGGCACTTAAAATGGGCTTTGGGAACAAGAAGATCCAGTTGAATGTTTTTGATACTTACAAGCAACTCGGATTTGAAGATTGTTCTCAGATTGAGGTCGTCAATGAAATAATTAAAGAGACTACTCCAGCACTCTTATGTAGAGATCCCCTTCAGAAGGTCATATCTTAGACCATCCCTAGATTATTAAAGAAACTGAAAGGAAAATGCCCGAACTAGAAGAGTTGCTGGGGATACACACTAAGTCTTTGTCCCCACCCTGGACTATGAAGGTAGATCCGCTACCTGAGGCGAGGACATCTCAACTAAAACCCTCAATCCAAAAGGCTCTTGAATTGGAGTTGAAACCCTCCCGAGCACATTGAAATATGCTTTCCTTGGCCCTAATATCACGCTTCTCGTTATTATCTCGTTTGCATTATCTGAATTGCAGGAGGGAGCTCTGCTTGAGTGTTTACAAAGGCACAAGGAAGCAATTGCCTGGACAATTACTGATATTAAGGGTGTTGATCCCTCTCTTTACATGCATCATATATACACGGAAGAGTCTGTGAAGCATTTTCGAGACATGCAGAGAAGGCTCAATCCAAATATGCAGGAGGTTGTTAAAAAGGAGATTCTGAAATGACTGGATGCAGGGATTATCTAACCCATTTCAGATAGTAAATGGGTCAATCCAATTCATGTAGTTTCGAAAAAGGTAGGAATCACTGTGGAGGAGAATGACCAAGGAGAATTGGTGACCACTAGACCCTCAACTGGTTGGAGGGTCTGCATTGATTACCGCCGTTTAAACACGACTACCTAGAAAGACCATTTCCCCTTACCGTTTATCGATCAAATTTTGCAACGATTGGCCGGGAACAGGTACTTTTGTTTTCTTGACGGGTACTTTGGGTACAATCAGATAGCCATTTTTCCTGATGATCAGGAGAGTACCACCTTCACGAGTCCTTATGGCACTTTTGCATTCTGCCGAATGCCATTCGGGTTATGTAACGCTCCTGCCACTTTCCAATGTTGTATGATGGCTATCTTTTGTGATATGATTGACGAGTTCGTTGAAATTTTCGTGGATGACTTCTCCATTTATGGCTCATCATTTGACCTATGCCTTTTGCACCTTGATAAAGTCTTAACCCGTTGCGAAGAGGCAAAACTGGTGCTTAGCTGGGAGAAAAGCCACTTTATGGTCCAGCAGGGCATTGTGTTAGGACATGTAGTTTTCGAGAGGATTAGAGGTGGACACCACAAAAATCAATTCCATCTCTAAGCTTCCATTGCCCGCCAATGTTCGTTAGGTTAGATCTTTCCTTGGCCATGCTGGATTTTATAGGCGCTTCATTAGAGACTTCAGTAAAATCTCTAAGCCACTCTGCAACCTGTTAGTGAAGGATGTCTCCTTCAATTTTGATGATAGATGTGGCGAGGCTTTCCAAGCTTTGAAGAAAGCCCTCATTACCGCGCCGATTCTCCAAGCACCAGATTGGACCCTCCTGTTTGAGCTTATGTGTGATGCTTCTGATTTTGCAGTGGGAGCGGTCTTAGGTCAAAGGGTTGATGGCAAACCTCATGTGCTGCATTATGCCAGCAAGACCCTTACGGATCCTCAGCAAAACTACACGGTCACGGAAAAGGAATTACTTGCTGTAGTATTTGCTTTGGAATAGTTTCGGTCTTATCTTTTGGGATCCAAGGTTGTGGTGTTCACTGATCATTCAGCCCTTAAGCATCTTCTGGCTAAAAAGGACACCAAACCTCGCCTAATTCGTTGGATTCTGCTACTCCAAGAATTTGACCTGGAAATTAAAGACAAGAACGGAGTTGAGAATGTGGTAGCAGACCATTTGTCTAGGATCCCTATTGAGGCATCAAACCCTGCGGGCAGTATTCAAGAGACTTTCCCTGATGAGTCTCTAATGGCCGTGGAAACTAAAACTCCTTGGTTCGCTGACATAGTGAACTATCTGGTCACGGGCATCACCCCTAGTACTTGGGACAAGCAGAAGCAAGATAGGTTTATCGCCAATGCTAAATTTTATCACTGGGAGGAACCCGAGCTTTCTAGAATAGGCCCTGACTAGTTGTTTCGCCGTTGCGTCCCTGATGAGGAACAAAAAAGTGTTCTGAGTTTCTGCCATGACCTCCACTGTAGGGGACATTTTAGTGGGAAGAAGATTGCTCATAAGGTTCTTCAGTCTGGTTTTTAGTGACCCACACTATTCCGAGATGCACATATGTATGTGGGTGCATGTCTACGTTGCCAGCAGATGGGAACCATTAGAGAAAGGGATGAGATGCCCCAACAACCTATCCTCCCTATTGAAATCTTTGATATTTGCGGCATTGACTTCATGGGTCCCTTTCCTGTGTCCTTCGGATATGAATACATCCTTGTGGCTGTTGATTATGTATCAAAATGGATAGAAGCCATCCCACGTGAACCAATGACCATTCTATGGTCTTTGGATTTGTTAAGGCTAATATCATTTCTCGATATGGGTGCCCAAGGACGATCATAAGTGATGGAGGACCTCACTTTAAGAATGTACACTTCACTAGACTACTCCAAAATTTGGGAGTCAATCACATGTTAGCCACACCTTATCACCCCCAAACGAGTAGGCAAGTTGAAGTGTCTAATAGGGAGATTAAGCGAATTTTAGAAAAAATTGTCAGGCCTAATCGGAAGGATTGGTCTAAAAAACTAAATGAGGCTCTTTGGGCCTACAGAACTGCATATAAGACTCCCTTGGGTATGTCTCCTCTCCTTCTTGTCTACGGAAAGGCATGCCACCTTCCCGTTGAAATCCAACATAAAGCTTATTTGGCTATTAAAAATGTTAACTTAAATCTGGATAAAGTGGGAAAAGCACGTATGTTAGAATTAAGTGAGCTTGAGGAGCTTCGTAATGAAGCTTATGAAACTTCTCAAGCTTACATGCAACGTACAAAAGTCTTCCATGACAAGCACATCACTAGACAGACTTTCGAGCCCAACCAGTGGGTCTGGCTTTCCAATTCTAGACTTAAATTATTTCCTAGAAATCTCAAGTCCAGTTGGGATGGGCCTTACGTTGTTATCAATAACTTCCCTCATGGAGCTGTAGAAATTAGGAACCCTATTTCAGGTGCGAACTTTAAAGTAAATGGCCAGCGACTTAAACAGTATATTACTCTTTCAGATGGCCAGGCTTTGGACGCACTACGGCTTGAGGAACCTTAGCTCCTCCCACTCTCCTCCTCAGGTGATATTCTTCTATGTCTATATTTTTCCAATGAGGATATTGTCACTCTTAGGCATGGGGGGATATAACCTGAGAATGTTTATAGTGTTTGCATACATATTTATTAAAAAAAAAAATTCTTTTCTTGAGCTGATTGGGTTAGTCCCTAGCAAAATACCTTTATTGGAGGTTTTTCTTCCGGAATTATTTCTTAAGTTTAGTATCCAGTACATTTATTTCACGTGCACGTAGACTTGGTAATGGATCCTTTGGGAAAACCAATAAGCATTTGTAGTCTACTGAACCCTTGGACAATTCATAGAGAGTCAGGCATACTATCTTCTAATAAATCCACCTCATATTTGTGAGAAGAAGTAGAGAGATTACTGGTGCGCTAAGTCTAGTGCAAGGACTCTTAAGTTCTGGATAATTAGATGATGATACTTCAGAGTTAGGCGTAGTTTTCACTCTCTGTTCCTGTGTGCGTACTTTGAGTGAATTCCTGAGAGTCACCAAATAAGGCAGATAAATAGAGATTGATTCTTAATAAAGCTATAACTATGGTGGATGGTTACGACTGTCCTTCATAGAGTCCTCAGCTGAAGGAGGGTAATAGTGTCAAAGGTCAGAAATACACCTGTCCTATCCATTCCTTTCCGATGCCGAGAATAGGAACTTCCACCAAATAAGCCACACAGCTTCCTCTTGACCATCATCATCCCTAATAATGCCTCGTAAATAAAAGTCCATATTGTGTTTTGTTGACTGAAAAAGAAACAAAAACAAGAAAAAATATATATATATATATGTAAAAAGAAGAAAAGAGAAAAGAAGTAGAAAAGGAAGAAATAGAAAGAAGAAAAAGAAGAAAAAAGTTATATTACAGAAAGAAAAAGTCCTAGTGTATGATGTAACACTGTTTCTAAGGCAACATAACACCTATCGTGTTCCAACAAATATGACCCATACCTACGTTCTAGTATTTCTGATCGCCTGAATACTGCTTGAGAACTCTTAGTTATAGAGTTATTAGGACTTTAATTGAAGTGTGGATGCCATGTGAAGCCACCAAATAGTGAGTATAATTCTGGCGAGATTCGTGATCTCAGAAAGAAAGAAAGGATAGAGTGCCCAGGAACACCAAGAGAGTACAGTTGTGTAGCCTCTCTCAGAGTTGACTTGTCTAATAGTCTAGAGAGCTAGAGTCTGCAGTACTAGACTATATGTAGTACCAGTTGAGTGTGTGCCACCAAATACAATCCATTCAACTTGATATCTCCTACCTAAGCTGAACATCGGGGTCAAATTACAGATTATCGTCTGCTTTATCCCCGAGGGAAGTAGTTGCCTATCTCAAAAGAAATTTTTGCCAAGGGTGATGTACGAACTCCTAATGCGAATTGACTCTTTCACTTGGATCTATTACCTAGGCTATCAGCACTTCACATTTGTCTAGATTCCAAAAGTTTTGAAGTAAGAAAAGAAGAAATCTTCTTATTATTTCTATTATTTTTCATTTTTTTGCTAGGGACTAGCAAATCTAAGGCATGGGGGTATTTGATGAGTCCATTAAAATGGACTAATATTAAGCCTAAGTATCTTTAATTGTACAATTTAGGTGTGTTAATAATGGCAATTAAGTTGTAGAAGATTTGTACAACTCATGATTTAAGTTATAACATTCTATAACTTAATGATTTTATTGTTTTTACGTGCAGGTAAAAAAATGCATAAAGAGCAAGGGTGGGGGGATAAATTTCCCCAAACAGCTGCAACTCCTTCCCCCCTCCCCCGCCACACATTGGTTTAATCTTCCGCCGCCCTTCAACTGACGAGGCCAGAAATAGTTAAGGGATTTAAAAATCCCTTAACTCACGCACGCAGGGAAAGAGAGGAATTAAAAAGAGGGGAGGTGCACTAGGGATGGGCTTCATCTTCCTCCTGGCTGGGACCTACTCAGCAGACACTATGGAGGAAAAGAAGAAGCGTGCACTGTGCCCTCTTCCCCCTTGCGGGGAAAAACCTCTCTACCCGCACGTACCAAGCCATGCCCCTCATCTCCAGTGCCCCTGCAACCACACGCAGCGTGCAACCGTGCGCCTTCCTGCCTTTGCAACACACCAAGCCCTCCAGCGCACCTCCCTACAGGTGCTCACGCCATCTCCAGCATGCCTTCGTGCCCATCAGCGCACCTACAGGATCCAGCCTTTGTAGTGCGCAACTGCGTGCCCTGCTGCGGGCACTCTCCGCCCGTGCGCCTCTCCCTCCAGCCATTGCAGGCACTCTCCGCCCGCGCGCCTCTCCCTCCAGCAACTGCAGGTGTTCTCTGCCCGTACGCCATCCCCAGCGCACCGCTTCACCATCCTGTAGACCGTATGACTGCAAGCGCGCTCCGTCGCCCATCTGCAGGTGCACCAGCAAGCGCCTGCCCGCGCACCAGCGCGCGTGCACGCCTCAACCCACGCCACCGGCCGCAGGCACTACAGCAGCTTTGCCTTCTTTGTCAATCGGTTAGAGCTCCGGCCACCTCCACCTGCTGCCTCCGGCCACCTGTGTCGCCGCTGCTGCCACCTCCGGAGATCTCTCGACCTCGCCGTCCTCCTGAGCCTCGCATCAACCCCCGCGGTGCTCTCCCTCTCTCGCAAGGAGGAGAAAGGAAAAAAGCCCTATTTTCCCACTAATTAAAATTTGCATTCAATGCCATTGCCACCAATTTGATTTTTTTTACTATTATTATATTATGACAAAATTGCGTTCAAACAACTATAGTTCTTTATAATTGCTTGGTATTGATATTAACTAGTTTAAAGATTGATTTTGGGCTTAATTTAAGTACAGATTGTCTTTAGTACAAATCATGTGAAAACTGCATGAATTCATCCAAAATTTATTGAGGATTTCTGTGAGGGAAAACTACACTTATACCCTTATCTTTTTAGGTTACTGCAAATCTACCTTCCTTCACATTTTAAGTTTGATTTGAAAAGGGATTTCGCACTATCCGGAATAACATTAAATAATTAAGTATTGATTGCATCATTGCCTCCCTGTGGACACGACCCGCTCTTTTGCGAGTGGTTATTTTCATTGTTTTTGATTAGTCGATTTTTCCACCACTTAAATACTATACTGCAAAGCGAAAAGTCGTCTATCACTGAACACTAGTTCTCAGGAAGGAAATCGGTGAAGAAGAAGCTCAAACCAGCTGGGACTTAGCCTAATCCAGCTCATCATAGCTGGATACCAGCTCAATTGAATTAGGGTTAACTCATTCGAGCTCTATTCAACTTAACTCAGTTGAATGGTAGCTCAAGATAGCCCATCTTACCTCACCCTAGCTCAAGTTAGCTCAGATACAGCTCAACTTAGTTGAGTCTAGCTCATCACAGCTCCCATCAGCTCATTAAGAGCTCTAGCTAGCTTAACTTAGTTGATTGGAGTCCACCTCAGCTCAGGTCAAGCTACATGCAGCTCTACTCAACTCAAGCCAACTGAAGATCACTTCAGCCTAGCTTAGGCCAGCTCAAGTCCAGCTCCCAGGGCCTTCAGTTAGCTCAACTTAGTTGAGCTAAGCTACCTTAGCTACTCCAGCTTGCTAGGTCCTCCCTAGGAAAATCATACCCAGCTCACCTCAACAGATCTAAGAAGAAGCCAGCTTACTTTATCTTGGCTTTGCAGCTAGTAATAAACTAGCAAGCTAAGCCAACTAAAGTAGCTCCTTGCCATCTTCTTCAGCATCTATTAGCTCCTATGCAGCTCCAGACAACTCTCCTTCAGCTCTTCTTCTTAAAAACCTAATTCCTCCTACCTCTCCTCTACTCATCTACTAGCTATGCTAGCTTAGCTAGCTTAGCTAAGTTCTCCACTCCTTGGTCATCCACCTTAGCTAAGCCTAACTCCACCTACATAACCCTCTACTAAAAGTCCACCTAAGCTACACCTAAAATACCCTACCTGGCGCCAGCTCAACCACAACGCTTCACACAATCACCACCTCCAAGAGACACCACCATGTTGGTGCCAAAACACCCCTTAACTACGTGCAAAGTTGGTGCCAACCTCCCCTTTCATCTCCACCATCCACCAACTCCCTTCTAGAAGACCCCATCATTGGTGCCAAAACCATGGCACCTCACCTTGGTTGGCGCCAACCTATGCTGCCTCTCCACTACCATAACCACCACCATCACAACCCTTCTGGTGGCGCCACCCATCCTACACCATAGGACCCCCATAACCACCACTAACCACCTCCTAAAACCCATCCTAGCCCTACACATAATCCCTACGCCAACCACCCTTCTCCACCTCTATGAAAACCCTCCTAACCACCACCAAAAACTCATCCTCCCTTAGTGCTAATTCTATCATAAGCCCACCTATAACCCATGGCCAAAAATAAGAAGGAAGGAAGAAGATTAAGGAGGCTATCCCTTGCTTCCATGGTGCCTTCTTCCTCTCCATTCTTCTCCTTATGCCATGCCAAGAGGAGGAGCAAGCTCTTATTAGGACAACCAGGCATTGGAGGAGAAACTAGGGTGGTGCACACCTACTTTTGGAGGAGACAATTAAGGTGGAGATCATCCACCATGGAGGAGCCATTCAAGGAAGGAGAAGGAGCAGCTAGGCTTAGAGCAAGATGACTCTCTTCTTCACCAGATTTTGCAATAGGATTTCTATTTTAGTATTTCTGTATTTTCAATTTCAAGTAGTAGCATTCCTCTACATGTTTTTGTAAAACACAATTCCATCAAATCAATTTACCTTCTTTTCAATTTTTGTCGCATTTGCTTTTATCTTGTGTCTAGCACTTTTTCATTCCCTCTCCCTAATTACTCTAGGCCTCCACGTGCCTAGAGTGAGCTTAGGAAGAGATTATTCTTCTCACCTAAGGTTTAGCTTATAGGTTTTAGTCCCTTTTCCTCTTCAACTTTGCGATTGCCTTGTTATACAAAACCATAAAAATTATGTATGCAAAAATACCAAAAAGAAAGTTGAGTTTCATGTTCAAGTAACTGATTGATTTTTGCAAAAAGTTTCCTCCTTTGATGACCCTAGATAGCACCACTATCTTGGTTATAAATTTAAAAGCGATTTGACGTGTTACAACAATTCAAAACCCTAATTTTAAATCACACCAAATTTTCACATCACCTTTTGGCGCTATTGCCGGGGAGGCATGGCTTTGCTTTGGTTATTTCTCTTGCTTTATAAGTGGATCTCATCCTCTTGTCTCTTTTTCTCTCTTGTGTGCAAATGTAACAAGAAAGAAGCGAGATTTTGAGAAGCTTGATGTACCTTGTCTTCTCGCGAAATTCCGGGTTAGCAATTCTAAACTTGTCACACTTATCTAAAAAACTACTAAAAAATGTTAAACCTAGTTTTCAAGATCCTAAACATCTTAATTAAGTGGAGTGGTAACAATTAAAAACCATTTGCTGCGTTTTTGCATCAATTAACCACTCAACTTCAAGTGCTGGTGTTCTGATTTTCGAGTCTAGACTTCTCTTTGGACTTCAAAAATCAATTCCCAAGACCATAGGCTTTCTAAAATCAAGAAATTTTTCCCAATGATTTGAAATCAAGTGAGGAACATTTTTTACAAATTTCAAAGAAATTGGACCTGTAAACAAATTTTAAAAATTCATGGACTATAGAGGGGTCATCTCCTCTAATCTTCCTATTTTGCTACAGTATGCAAATTTTAGGAATTTTTATACTCATCCAATGTTAGTGAAATTTATCTTTCTAGAATCCTTGTGAAATTCAACACATCAAAAAAAATTACAAAAATTTTTGGTTGCCAATGGTAGTACTGAAAAGTCCAATGTACCCTCGAGTATCATTTCTGGACTTTGACACCTATATAAAGAAAAATCTTAAACAAAGAACAACAAAATTCTTAAAATCACAAAAAAATGTTTTTTGGAATTCTTGTTTGATTTTCCTTACAGTAGTGTTGTTGTTTACCTTGGTTGGACCACTACATAGAAAGAAAATCCTAAAAGAGATTCATTGGTAGTAAATTTCTATTTAAGGATCCAATTCAATTAGGGTTTCTTTTTTATTTGTAGCCCCACAATATAAACGAAATCTACCTTCACAAATATAACTTGCTTTATCTTTGTTTGTGGATATCAAACTCGTTTGAAAACATAAAAATAAAACCATAAAATGCACTAATTTAAAGCAAATCCTAAACGTAGAAATACATTCAAATATTGTGTGTCAACTTGATTGCTATTGGAATCACTTTTCCAATCTTGCACACACTAAAACATTGAAATAACAAGGTATTACGCCAATTAATGCCCTTCACATTCCCGTGCACATTTAGACACCCAAGCCTAACTTAGAACAAGTAGTCATTTGACCACATAAGGACTTCATTAAATTAGGCTTGATATCCAATATTTAAGGATCAATAAGTGCTCCCACTTCCTTTAGACAACGTGGCAGCAAACTTAGAGGGAAGTCAAATGACGGGCGCGGGTTTACACAAGCCCCTGGTAATTTTTCCAGGAAATTCTTGGGCCCAAGCCACCTCTTTAGTCTAGTCGGGCTCTCTTTCTGGAATTGGGTTCACTTGTTGATTTCTTACTTATTGGATTCCCAAGTCTTAGGTTTTAAGGAGTCTACCTTAAAGACAAAACTAGCCTTGTTTGTTTGAATTGCACACTTTCCTTCATCTCTCTCTCTTCATCTCCCCTCCATTTCTTCCATTAAAACTGCATGCATGGGCGAAGGTCCCAGAACCCACATCTCAAGGGACCATCTAATTTTTCCACCCATACCAGAAAATCATTATTTTCTTCTTCCTATGCTGTTAATATGGAAAGACTAGGAAACCGACAAAAAAATTCGACTTCAGAATCTAACCCATCAGCCAACCCACAAGCTTACTTCCCTATGCCTAACTTCCCTCATTTGGAGCAACCAGAAAACCCTGTAGGGCCAAACGGCCCTCAAATCCATACTCAGAATGCAAACCCCTTTGCCCTTACGTTCAACCAATTGGTTTGACTTCAACAAAACCAAGAAAATTTGGCTAGGACTGTGAGAAACCTAACCAACCAAGGGCAAAACCCACCACCCCATCAACAGCTTGTCGTTTCTCCTAAGGATTTTTATGATCCTTCCAATTAAGAGGAAAGACTTGGGGTGGTGAAACCACAATGGGTGTTTGAGATCAAACCAGCTATTCCAAATCTAATCAAACATTTTCATGGTCTTCCGAGAGAGGACCCTTTTTGCCATCTCGACGAATTAACTATCCTCGCTCAAGCCACCTGTTCCAACAATGTGCAGGAAGACATATGGTTAATGAGACTTTTCACTCTCTCTTTAAAAGATAAAGCTTCACACTAGTTTAGAATGGTTGGGTGCCCTATCACCATCGCGCACCAATTAAAAAACACTTTTCTAAAAAAAAATTTTCCCATCGATCGCACTAAAGCATTAAGAAAATCCACAACGACCTTTCAAGGTGGGAAAGATTCCAAGAACTTCTAAGAAGTTGTCCCCACCATTAAATTCCACAATGGCTATTAGTGTAGATCTTCTATCATGGATTAGAAGATCAATTAAAGAGATTTATGGATGATAGGATCGATGGAATATGGCTATCCGCACAAATACTTAAACAAGCAAATCAGTAATAACAAGAAAGATTTGCACAAATAATCAAGCCACAGAAAATTGGCACAATAAGTATAGTGGTTCCCCTCCCTTGGGTACTCCACTGCCTAAGCCTCTCAGCTTAGGGTTTTTAACCCGATTCTCTCAACCCTGAGAGAATCAATTTACTAAATCGAGGTAAGTAACGGGTTACCTCAACCCAAGTACAATAACGGGTTTGTTACAACCCAACGAACAACAAGCTCAAAAAACAAATAAGAACTGGTGTAATAAAGAGAACTCTTACAACAAGAATTCCTATGCCTCCCAACAATAATTAATATGGATACCAATTTGAGAGCCTAGGATGGACGTGAATCGCTTCGTAGATGTGTGAGAAGAACACGTCGTTGTGCTTGCAAGAATGTAGAGAAAGTGAATGTCAAGCTTCTTCTTTATCTCTTGAAAAAATGGTGGAAATTTGAAAAATTAGCTCTAGAATTTTTCTTCGCTTTTTCTTATCTTTCTTGTGTGCAAACAAACAGTCCTACGGTCATTTTATAGAGTTTAGAACCTAGGATATTCGTCTACTAGACGTTGGGATTTAATTCCAAATGTTCATATGGCCAAAATTAATTTTCTAGCCATTCAATTTTGAGCCAAGGGCTACCTGGTACCGGTACTAGCAGCTCACTGCCACCTGTACTTGAGTCCTGATACCGGTACTCATCATGGGTACCAGTACTTGTGACTCCCAGGTAAGGAATTCCTTGGGAACAGTAACCTACCTGTACGTGTACTCATCATGGATACCGGTACTTGTAAGGTTTAGGCCAGAATTAAGCCTTCAACCTATGGCCAACATGTACCGGTACTCATAGTTAGTATCGATACTTATTGTTCATAGTTTGAGACAAATTCTCAAACCTGGGCCTTGCAAATACCAGTACTGACGAACAGCACCGGTACTTGCTTACAAGTACCTGTTTTAAGCGTTTTACTCCATTACGTACTTTGAAAACGAATGCCATATAAATCCTAATTTATCTCTAATTGATTTTTATGATCTAAGTTAAATTCTCTTATTAAGAGGCATACAATATATGAATAAAAACTCTAAACTAAAAAACAAACGGTTGAAGATGATCTTCTTCACTTCAGGTCATCCTTGTCATCGTGCTTCCTCCTTGTCATCATGTTCTCTATCTCATCATCATGCCTCCATCACTTCCTGTTTGCCTTGATCTTCACCTAAATCTGAAAAGCACTCAATTGCAAACATTAATCCATGATAATTTTGTTAACACCAAAACAAGATGTAGAACAAGTTTCCAACAATCTCCCCATTTTTGGTGTTGACAAAGCTATCTTTCAAATAGATAATTATAAGAAAAAAAAATGATTATTAACAATGTTATATGAAGGAAATAAATTTAATTAAATCCTCCTCAAAATATGCTCCTAAAAATATTACTATTTGCCCTCTATCTTTCTCTCCCTTTTTGTCAATCACAAAAAAATGAAGAAATATCATACCATAAAGTTTACCAATAGTAAAATGGAGCTTGAGGATATCAAGCATCTCTCGTCCAACATTCTTGGTCTTCATTCAACCTATAGAAAGGTTGAAGTGTTCCGTTATGTGCCTTGAACACCCATTGATTTCTTTGATCTACTCCTGCAAAACAAATATCTTTTCTAGGTACCCATTTTCTTATGGGTCCTTGATGGTTAGTCCCTTTGAAATCCATAGGTTTATAGATCACTTTAGTGTTAGGTCTATAATTCTTAGGATTCTTGACCTTTTGATAAATCCATGCATGTCTAGGTGCATGTGATTTATTTTGTGTGTTCTTTTTATTATTGAACTTGGCTTTTGAATTATTACAAAATTCCATATTCAGCGTAGTTGTTTTTAAATTATTCAAAGTGTCCTCAAAGTGTTCATAAATATCTTCCAATTCTACTATTTTTGTATGTAATTGATTGTTAGTTTCTTTGGACATATCTAATTCTATTTCTAAATAAGATTTCTCCATTTCTAGAGTTATATAACTATCATGCAAAACCTTGTTTTCCTTTTTAATCAACCTAGCCTTATTATATAAATCTTCATATGCTTGTACCAATTCATTAAAGGTGACTTCAGAATCTACCTTATTTTTTGAGTTGTCGTTGTTTGCCATTAAGCAAAGATGTGCAACTTCTATTTCTTTAGATTCTTCGAAAGACGATTCCATGTCCGAGTCACTATCATCCCAAGTTGCCTTGTATGCCTTTCTTGAAATCATTTCTTTCTTTCGATCGAGTTCTTTGTCCTTTTCTTCGTTCTTCTTCTTAATCATTGGACAATCTTTTCGTACGTGCCCCTTCTTCTTGCACTCAAAACAAATAATGTAGTTGAAAATTTATTGACTTTCTTGCCTTATTTTCGGATGAATCTTCTGAATCTTCTTGTTAGAAGAGCAAGGTCCTTTTTCTTGCTTATGGATTTTTCTTCATTCTTCTTTATATTTTCCAACTGGACTTCATATGCCATGAGGCTTCCAATTAACTCATCTAATGAGAGAGTAGAAAGATCTTTTGCCTCTTGGATGGCTGTGGTCTTTGGAGACCAATCACTTGTAAAAGATCTCAAGATCTTCCTTAGAAGCTTCTCTTCTTTCAGCTTGACTCCTAGGTTCTTTATGGGGTTAACAATTTCCCCAAACCTCCTATACATATCCTTGATTGTTTCACCTTTCTCCATCCTGAAACACTCATAATTTTCTTTTAGAAAAGAGATACGAGTTTCCTTAACCTTGTTTGTACCTTCGTAGGTGACCTCGAGAGTGTTCCATATCTCAAATGCTGACTCGCACACTGAGATGCAGTTGAATTCCTCCTTCGATAACGCATAATAGAGTGCATTCATTGCCGTCGTGTTGCTCATGATATTTTTCTTCTGATCCATTGTCCATGCTACTCCTTGTGGCTCCGGATCTGATTATTTCTCTTGAATGAGGGTCCAAGCCTCCTTATCCATTGCTTTGAGGAAGACTTGCATCCTCCTTTTCGAATACCCATTGTCTATCCCTTTGAAATAGGCAGGACGGGTGGATGACTGCCCTTTGGTGAGCCTTGATGTGGATGCCATTGCGAGCAAGAGTTTTTAATTCTTCTCGCTACTTGCTCTGATACCAATTGATAGGATCGATGGGAAATGGCTATGCGCACAAATACATAAATAAACAAATCAGTAATAACAAGAAAGATTTGCACAAATACTCAAACCACAGAAAATTGGCACAATATGTACAGTGGTTCCCCTCCCTTGGGTACTCCACTACCTAAGCCTCCCAGCTTATAGTTTTTAACCCGATTCTCTCAACCCCGAGGGAATCAATTTACTAACTCAAGGTAATTAACGGGTTACCTCAACCTAGGTACAATAATGGGTTTATTACAACCCAACGAGCAACAAGCTCAAAATACAAATAAGAACTGGTGTAAGAAAGAGAACTCTTACAATAAGAATTCCTATGCCTCCCAATAATAATTAAAATGAATACCAATTTGAGAGCCTAGGATGGACATGAACTGCTTCATAGATGCATGAGATAAACATGTCATTGAGCTTGAAAGAATGTAGAGAAAGTGAATGGCAAGCTTCTTCTTTCTCTCTTGAAAAAATGGTGGAAATTTGAAAAAATAGCTCTAGATTTTTTCTTCTCTATTTCTTATCTTTCTTGTGTGCAAATAAAGAGTCTTAGGGTTATTTTATAGAGTGTAGGAACTAGGATATTCGTATACTAGATGTTGGGATTTAATTTCCAACATTCATATAGCCAAAATTAATTTTCTAGCCATTCAGTTTTGAGCCAATGGCTACCTAGTACCGGTACTAAAGTACCTATACCGGTACTAGCAGCTCACTGCCACCAATACATGAGTCCTGGTACCGGTACTCATCATGGGTACCGATACTTGCGACTCCCAGGTTTGGAATTCCTTAGGCATAGTAACCTACCTGTACCGGTACCCATCATAGGTAATGGTACTCGTAAGGTTCAGGCCAGAATTAAGGCTTCAACCTTTGGCCAACATGTACCGGTACTTATGGCTAGTAACGGTACTTGTTGTTCATAGTTTGAGACGAATTCTCAAACCTGCACCTTGTAAATACCATTACTGATGAACAGTACTGGTACTTACTTACAAGTACCTATTTTAAGCATTTTAATCCATTACGTACTTTGAAATTGAATGCCATATAAATCCTGATATATCTCTAATTGATTTTTATGATCTAAGTTAAATTCTCTTGTTAAGAGGCATACAATCTATGAATAAAAACTCTAAACTAAAAAACTAAATTTCGAAGATGATCTTCTTCACTTTGACTCGTCCTTGTCATCTTACCTCCTCCTTGTCATCAACTTCTCTTTCTCATCATCAGGCCTCCATCACTTCCTATTTGGCTTGATATTCACCTAAATCTGAAAAGCACTCAATTGCAAACATTAATCCATAATAATTTTGTTAACACCAAAACAAGATGTGGAACAAGGTTCCAACAGTGGATGCCTCATGTGGGTGATAGGATCTATAGATAGATTGGCTACGTGCACAAATACTCAAACACAATATCAATAATAACAAGAAAGATTTACACAAATCACAACCACATAAATTGACACAAGATGTGTAGTCTTTCCCCACTCACTTGGGTACTCCACTTCCTAAGCCTCCTAGCTTAGGGTTTTTAACCTAATTTCCTCAACCCGAGGAAATCAATTTACTAAACGTGGTAATTAACAGGTTACCTCAACCAAAGTACAAGAGATGGGTTTGTTACAAGAAATGCTCAAGAACAACTATAACACTGGTGTAAGACAAAAGAAATCTTACAACTAAATACTTAAGTCTCTCAACAGGAATATAAAATAAATATCAATTTGAGAGCCTAGATTGAACATGAATGCCTTGACAATTCTTGAAGAAATCACGTTGATGTGCTTGCAAATCTATAGAGAGATTGAGAGCAGTAAACTATTCCTTCTCTTCAAAATATTATGAGAATTTGAAATATAGCTCTAGAATTTTTCTTCTCTATTTCTTATTTGCAAACTAAGAGTCCAAGACTCATTCTATAGAGTTAGGAACTTAGTGGGTCGTCTACTAGACGTTGGGGTTTAAATCCTAATGTTCATATAGCCAAATAAATTTCCTAGCCATTCAGATTTCAGCCAATGGCTAACTGGTACCAGTACTAAAGAACAGGTACTGGCACTCGTTGCTTCCAGATTTGGGTTTCAAGCACTTAACATAAATCTGTAACCCACTTGTACTGGTACTGATCATGAGTACCGGTACTCGTTCCCCCCAGTACCAGTACTGATTATGAGTACCGATACTCATGAGGTACAGGTATGTTTCTTTGAAAAAACTCAAACCTGTAACTCACTTGTACCAGTACTATACTTTAGTACCAGTACTTGTGGGTTGACAAGTACCTTTTTTAACAAAATTAATCAATTATGTTATTTAGAAGTGATCGTAGTATAAATCCTAGTTTAAGTTTAATTAATTTTACAATCTAAGTTGTTCTTTGTTAAGAGGCATACATTCTATGAAATAAAAAAATCTAATCTAAAGAATCTAAAAGTTGATGATGATCTTGTCCTCCTCATCTCCTTCTTATCATCTTGCATCCTCCTTGTCGTCATGCCTATTTGCCTTGATCTTCACCTAAATCTGAAAAGCACTCAATTGCAAACATTAATCCGTAATAATTTTGTTAGCACCAAAATAAGATGTGGAACAGGGTTCCAATAGTGGGGGAAACTTCTTTAATAAAGACGCTGAAAGTGCCTACTTCCTTGTCGAAGAAATGAGTGAAAACTCATTGAATATGACTTCAATGGACACTTTCGGTATAACTCAAAACCCAAGACTTGGAGTCAATGAAATTGACTCCAAATCTACCTCTATTCTAGTCACTCAAGATGATCTACAAATGATAGCTAAATGACTGGACTAGATGCAAATCCATCAGAAAAAAATGGAAGAAAAGCTCACTCACAAACAAGCTCCACACCTTAACTCTCCACACTTTAACTGTTCGCACCCTAACTCTCCACAACTTGTCAAAAGAGAAAATATGTACAACATTGATGCCACACCTACTGGTCAGTAGTTTTCTGCTGATTTTACACAGGAAATGACCGGGAATTTTGATTACTTGAATTAAAATATTTTTGGTCCCACCACTAAAAATATGTATGCTCTCCAAGTGCAATTTAGAAACCCCTCCAACACTTACAATCAAACCTCGAGGACCAACCCAAATCCAACCTGGAAAGCTCCGAACCTGATTACGTTTCCCAAACCAAATCAATTTGGGAATTATGGGCAACCCACATATCAACCTGGACTATCCTAGGGAGATATTAATACCCAGGTCATGAAGACATTGCAAGGTATGCTGAATCAAATGGCGGAAGTAACCCGCATGATATCCAACTTGTAGCATCAAGTTAAGGTCACTCTAGATCATAGACCTACTGGTAATCTGCCATCCCAACCCATGCCCAACCCTTGCAATCAACGGAATCATTTTCAAGCAAGATATCCCAATCAGCCCTTTCACCCATCACCTCAGCATCCCCCAAGTTTCAATCACAGTCAGGCTTTCCGTCCTCCTCCTAGAAACAACCATACTACAAATGTAGTTACTTTGAGGAACGGGAAAACCACTCAAGATCCCCTGCTAGCTAAAGTAACTTGCTTCAATAAAAAATTGATCAGCTCGTCTCCCTCTTCCTCTAACCCTGTTCAGGAACCTGAAAATGCAAAACTGGAAAATCCAATACCCTTCCCATAAGCCCTTCACTCTTCACACATCAAGAAAAAGAAATTCGAGCCAACTGATAAGGAATTAATGGATCTCTTTGGACAACTAGAAATCAATATCCCTCTCCTAGATGCCATAAAATACATCCCTACCTAAGTTAAGTTTTTGAAAGATTTGTGTACTCCCAAAAGGTAGCCTCGAAACCTAGGAAAGGTGATCCTTCTAGGGACGGTCAGCTTAGTTGTGTAGAGCAAACTGCCTCTTAAGAGAAAAGATCTAGGTGCTCCCCTGATTCAAATAGTCATTAATGACACTTCTTTTGATCGTGATTTACTGGATCTCGATGCCTCAATTAATCTTATCCCCATGGTTGTTTTCGAGGAATTGAAGATCAGAGAATTAAAGATTGTTGAGGTTACACTTCAATAAGCGGACCAATCCACAATCAAACCAAGGGGAATTGTTGAGGATGTCATTGTCTGGGTCAAAAATTGTCTACTTGTTGTAGACTCTGTCATCCTGGATATAGAGATATCGAAAGATTTATAGTTTGCCCCTATTATTCTTCGAAGACCATTCTTAGCCACCACCTGCAGCAATAATGTTTGTGATTTAGGCAAGATGAAGATCATGTGTGGTGGTGAATCTGTTACCCTAGACATTTTACAAGCTTGTAGGAGATTCTAAGAACCTAATTTCTTTGATGACTCAGATTCAGAATTTGAAAATATAGTGGAGGAAACAATGCAGATTTCATACACGAGTTCCTATTTTCCAATTAATACGATTCCTGAACAATCCACTTCATCCCACCTCCCTGCCCTAACTAAAAATTCTTCAGCTAACACTCCAGCTAACCCCTTCCCTCCTACTTCACCTCTAACTTCTAAAGTAGAAATTCTTTCGGAGCCAAGCCCTCAATTGGAGTTAAAAGCCTTGCCTGACTCCCTGAAATATGTTTTCCTTGGTTCAAATTAAACCTTGCCCCTGATTATCTACTCTAGACTTACGGAGAACAAGAGGAAAAACTTCTCTAGGTTTTGAGCAAACACGAAAAAGCTCTTGGCTGGAACCTTTCTAACCTTAGGGGTATTCATCCATCCTATTGCACCCGTCTCATCTACTTAGAGGACGATTCTCGCCCCTCCTACCAACCATAAAGGTGCCTGATTGGAACACCATCATGAGCACTAACTAGCTCATTTTGACATAGAAAAGAGAACAAAAGCTCCTACATAACCTAAAGGAAGGCCTAATTCAAGGGATTACTATTCTAGGAAGAAAATAAGAAATAGAGGGCAAAACTATAATTTTACCATTGCTGTATAATCAAGGGGATTTCTCAGGGGCTAAACATAGGTCAATTGGACTTAATAAGAGGAAAAGTGAGATGGTTCTGTTAGAAAAGTGTTATCGTGAGATCTAAGAATTAAATGACATTTTTAACACTAAAACAAACCCACTTAATTTAATAAAGATCTAGTCAGGATAAAAAACAACTAAACTCTATAAAATTCATAGAAAAATAGGGGTCCTAGCTAATTACTAGAACTAATTTGGCTTTTTGTGTAAAATGTCTAGTTAAACATTGTCAAACCTAAAATCCAACTTCACCATTGGATTCCTTGGGTCCAAATTAGGTTTATACAAAAATTTTTGCTTAAGGGAAGGTCACCTTGACCTACTTTGCAAAATAGCCGACCCAATTACATTTTGACAACTAGCTTTTGAAAACCCTTACGTACACCCCCTATCTTCCTCACCACTCTTTGCATTTAGGTCCCTCCACCATTACGACGGAAGAGTCTTACTCCGATGAGGATTTAAGGAGGATTTCTCCCCGAATCCTCAGAGTTCTCCCAGATTTAGATGGGAGATTCTCTGAGGAATTCCCTACCGTCTAAACAAGATCCCAAGATCAGATTTACACCCAATCTCTCGTGTAAACGCTTGAGAGAATTGGGTATCATCCGCACCTTCCATCTCCGGAGAGATCCTTGCACTTGGAAGCTTGCCTTCCAAGCACAATGACCTTGGCCAGTAGCTAAAAAAGACACCTGGTCCTTGCCACATCTTTCAAGCTTGTTTTGGCTGCTTAATACACCTAAATTTCTTCCTCCCTCGTCTCCAACCAACTGTCCGCAAGCTCCGACGATCCCTCTGCCCTCTTCTCGTTGCTGTGCCACCATACCAGTGGCAGAGTTATCTCCGCCTTGCTCCTCTACGTCGTGTTGTACCTGTGCACGCTCCTCTAACCCCTTCATCGTCACCATCATCCTCACCTCAGGGCTTTCTCCTCTGACGACAGCACACAGGTGCCGCTCGTCCTCCACCTTTCCCCCTTCATCTAACTTCCCTCAGTAATTCCTCTCTCTCGACCTTCCATTTTCCCCCAATTATTTCATAAAACCTCCCTCGACAGCCACCAATTACCTCCGTCTCCCTCATCTCCGGTAGATCACCGGTGAGGCAAATCTGTCGCTCCACCCATCCACACGCCTCACCACCCACCTCAAAACCTTCGCCATCACTAACTGATCATAATAAACTCCTCCACTGACTGCCACACACACCCCAATTGCCCACCGAACACATGCACTTCCACTATCACAATCTGACCTAGGCACGCATGCCTAGGCCATTCTGCGTCACACCAACCCCTACCTCACCTTCCTCGTGACACGGCGAAGCTTCCCAAGTGAATTGACAGGGTAGTGAGACCATATCTGTGAAGTTCAGGTCAGACCCTTTTCTACCATTGGAGGAGGCGTGAAGGAGCTTGCTTGCTCGCTCTAGATCACCCCACTCCTGGCTGAGGCATCCCAGGTGCACGGAATCCTTCCACGAACCTTTCACACCGAGCAATCAAGGGCCTTAGTGACAGCAGTTGTGTCAATTGGACGGACATTTCTCTCTGTGGGCGGACGAAGAAGCGGGTGGGACTTTAGTCCCACCTCGGAAACACTCAGCGCAGGTGCGTAGTATAAGTTATTTTTGTGTTCTTTACTGATTACCTTAGTTCGCGGGGTGAGGTCCCCTCACCCACAACACCTGCCTCATCCGTGACCCACACCTACACGGACCTGGCCGACCCATTTACCCTACACTCCTCGTGCACCACCCACGCTGGTGCGCCTGGTCCCTGGTGCACGTAACCCAACCCGATTACCCCACTGGCTCTGTGAGAGCGAAGAGAGAAATAGAGAGAAAGTGTACTTGGGGGAGGGTAGGGGTAGGTTTTGCTCCACTCTGTGCAGGGAGAGAAGAAGTAAGGCACAGCCGCAGAGAAAGAAGGAGAAGGAAGAGGAGCTATGGCAAGGAAAGCAGGGAAGCTAAAGTTGAAGAAAAGGCTAAGGAAGGAAGCCAAGGGCAGAGGCTGAAGAAAGATGAAGAAAGGAGAAGGTGAGGCCAAGCAGAGAAGGAAGAAGAAGGAAAGCAAAAGACAAAGGCAGAAGTAGAGAAATCAAGGCTGAAGAAGAAAGGAGGACTTGATGATAGAAACAGAAGCCAAAGAAGAAAAGAAGAAGAGAAAAGGAGCCACAGAGAATATAAGGCAGAAGAAGGGAAAGAATCAAAGGTAGAGAAATGAAAGAAGACATCATCGAAGGAAGGAAAGAGAAGAAGAAAGAAGAAGCCATCAAAGAGAAGAGAAGAAAGAAGAGAGAACATTATATTTCCTTTTACATCTTCTATGCTTCCCTTTAGCTTTCATATACAATGATTCTCATTCATATTATTATTTAACATTATATTTTGATTAATTTGAGATTGTGATCTTAGTTTTTAAAGTCCAATTTTCCCCTTGCGTTCGACCTCGGATACATAGGTTTTCGAGTAATAAAATTTTTAACTATTTGCAAGGCAATTTCATTTATACTACAATGCAGCATCTTTTAAAAATCGATTTCGCCCTGTGAACATTTTGGCACCGTTGCCGGAGAGCAACGAGCATTTTAGAAACTTTGATCACAAACCTCTGATTTAGTACTAACTTAATCTCTCCCTTTTGTTGTGTTTTTTTCAAGGGAAGAAAAGAAATGAAAAATAGCTACACAACAACCACACCAAGGACCAGGTAAACTTTCATTAGTCCTCTCTCTTCATCCCCTCAAAATATAAAAAGGAAAATAAAGAAAAATCAATCTAGCGCTACCTGCTTCCTTATTTAGTAATTCACCAAAGTTGCCAGCTTTTTACTTTCAACACATTCAGAATTGCACATCCATTTGAGGTAACTAGGTCTAATGCCTTCTTGATTGAGCCTTAGATACATCTTTGAGGCAACTAAATTGGACCAAGTAGAGCCAACCAAAGGATTTCAATCTACGATTTTAAAGACACATCTTCTCTTAAGCAAAGAATCAAAATTTTCAAAAAGAGGTGTACCTAAGCCTTGTTTGAAGAGATTTATCCAAGAGAAACCCTAAGAAAATCAATCTCTTAATTCACTTGAACAGTAAAAGAAAGGACCTAAAAGCTCTCAAAGGAACAAAGAGGTGAATTTGATCGTTTGGGTCAACCAACCATAAAATTTGATCATTTTTTGCACTCAAAAGACCTAAAGTTCAAGTGAAACCCTAAGCACCTTGATCTTAATTAAAAAAGATACACTTAAGAGGTCAAGGTCCCCATTCTGGTCTACCTGGAATCCAGTGACAAGAGAGGTCAGGTGGGGGAAACCCTGTAACTTGTCGGGATGCTCTACTGTGTATGGGTCTTTGCGGGACTCTCTATCTCTGGCTGCCCAAGTATTTCTCAGGTGGACGGCCTTTCTTACTAAGGGGTATCATCTGCCCTGAACCTCTATAGTCACCCAACATTTTTTTGGGTGTCTCGATTGGGTCCAGCACTTTCTGATCTCATCAAATCCTTCAGTGCATGTTTGGTAGGAGGTCCTTAAGACCATCCTTAAGACCCCTTTTAAAAATACACTCCCACCGAGGCTAAGCCTCGACGCCCGTGTTTGTGCAGCAACCCCACCACATAGATCTCTCCTCTGATTCAAAACCGAGTTCTCCTTCTTCTTCCATCATGGCACAACCCATTGAAGAAGAGAACAACCTTGAGCACCAACTTTAGCACCTAAATGATCTCTTCCAAAACTTTGTAAACTTGCCGCAGCGTCCTATGATGCGAGATCACTATAATCCCATTGCGGTGGCAATCGAGCCTTGAGTCCAAATCCCGGCTGGAGGTCCTAATTATGAACTTAAGCCCAATATGATTCATGCCATACCAAAATTCCATGGGCTTAACTCCGAGGATCCATTCCAGCACATTAAGCAACTCAAACATCTAGCCCAGACCTTCAGGTCAAATGCACAAAGCCGGGATATTCTACTAATGAAGATGTTTTCTTTATCCATCATGGACAAGGCTACTCATTGGTATCAAAGTTAGACTCGTCCAGTTAACACATGGGTAGAACTTCAGTCAAAATTTTTGAAGTTCTTCCCTATTGGTCGGACAAATGCCTTGTGCCACCAGATCACTCACTTCACTCAACAATTGAGAGAACCTCTTCATGAGGCATGGGATCGATTATTGGATCTCATGCGAAAGTGCCCCCATCACAGAGTTCCAAAATGGGAACAAGTCTAGTCTTTTTACCAGGGACTCCATGAAGACATTTGATTGTTTGTCAATGCAACCTGCAGAGGGAACATCATGGGTCAAAATCAGGACACGATGTGGGAGATTCTCGAAAATATGTGCGAGAACTCCATCAATAATGACTCCATGGGCTTATTCGACCAGACGAAAGCCCGCGCATTGACGAATCCTATGGGGGCACATGAGACGTAGGTCCTGTCCACATCCGTTGACTTGGAACTGATGGCCAGTCGGTTGGACATGGTCTCTATCATAGACAAGAAGGTCGATGAGCTGACTCGGCATCTGCAGAGAGCTACCTCTACGCAGAACTCATTTGCACATCCACCTCTTGCGAGGGAAACTGTGCAAAACATCTATCATCGATCTTCTCGGGGGATGGATCCGTATCCACCCCCATATGACTCTCGGACCGGAGGGACCTCCGATCCAGTCTATTCTAGTTGGGGGAACTTTGAACCCTTGTACTTTGACTTTCCTAAGGCTCGTCAGACCTACGAGAACCTCAACGCCTTCCAGAATGACCCATTCTACAATACCTACAACCCTAGATGACGGAATCATCCCAACTTCTAGTGGGTGGGAAATTCTCAGAATCAAGGACCACCTTATCAACCCTGTCCACAAGATCCTCATCCATATCAGCCGCCTCAGCCTCAGCCCAACCCCACCTATCAATCTGGGCCAAACTAAGATCGAATGACTCTTATCCTTCAAACACTGGCTGACACTCAGAAGATGAATGCGGGAATGCAGAAATAACACAAGGACAAGATAACAGACGTTCACAATCAACTTGCCCGGATGGCGAATTCCCGCTAGCCTGACACCCTTCTGTCGCAACCTCTGCCGAACCCAAATAACGTGCTGACCCAGAGGCGTGTTATGAACCCAAATCCAGGCCACGCACATATGATTTATCAGGCCCCTTCTATTCCATCACCCGACGGGATGGAAGCTTCGACATCTTACACGAGATATCAACGGTAACTACCCATTTTACCAAGACCAAACCAAAACCAGGCAGGATTAAACTCTGTAACAACCCGTTGTGGTAAAGCAACTCAAGACCCACCTTATCCAAACCACTCCAAGCCTCGTAGTAATCGAAGCCCTAGGATAGTTATCCAGGATACCCCTATCCCAAATCAAGAACCTGTACCTATTCTAGAGGAACCAACCAAGGTTCCATTTCCTAAGGCCTTGACCAAGGGAAAGAGAATAACCAAACCCGTGGCTCCTGAGGAGGATTTGATCAAGCTCTTTGAACTGGTCCAGATAAGCATCCCCTCGATGGATGCTATCCTCCATGTATTGTCTTACGCATGATTTTTGAAAGATGTGTGTACACCCAAGCGTAAGCCACCAACCAAAAGTGGGAGTCTGATCGTACTGTCAGAGCAAGCTAGCTCTGTAATCTTGAGTAAACTCCCACCCAAGGCTAAAGACCCAGGTACTCCCCTGTTTTCATGTAAAATTGGTGATACCCAATTCGACAGAGCCTTGTTAGACCTAGGTGCCTCCATGAAACTAATACCTACATCCCTCCTTGACCACCTTGAAGAGTCCGAGCTTAAACCAACAGAGGTGACATTGCAGTTAGCCGATTGATCCATCAAGTGACCTAATGGAATACTCGAGGATGTCATTGTTAAGGTACGGGATTTCCACTTCCTGATGGATTTTATAGTTCTAGATATGGATCCACCTGAGAACCCAAGGGATACACCGATTATACTAGGGAGACCTTTTATTGCCACTGCTATGGCCAACAAAAATTATGAGGAGGGCCAAATAGAATTAAAATTTAGGAACTAAATATTGACATCTTTAAGGCCCAACAAGGGATTACCTATACGGTGATAGAGCAAATATGTGATATCAAAGACTTGGTTGATGAACTGCATATCCAGGACAACCTGATTATCCCTGATTAACCACCAGAAGATCAAAACCCAAAAACAGAGGAGTATGAACATGATCTAGATACACCCATAACTCCTACCCTTGCTCCTGACACACACTTTGAACTGCCCACTGCTGTTGATAATCCCATCCTGGAACTCAAGCCCCTTCCCGATCATCTGAAGTACATCTTTTTGCGTTCCAATTAGATGCTTCCTGTGATTGTCAACTCCCGATCCACACCTAACCAGGAATCTTGTCTGATTACCATTCTCCAGCAATATCATAGAGCCATTGCATGGACTCTCGATGACTTGACTGGCATAAGCCCCTCCTATTGCACACATCGAATCTACACCGAAGAGGGTGCACAACCTTCTCAAGAAATGTAGAGACGTTTGAATCCTAATCTACAGGAGGTCATGAAAAAGGAGATCATTAAGTGGTTAGATGTAGGGATCATCTACCCGATCTCCGATAGTCGATGGGTGAGTCCAATTCAAGTTGTGCCTAAGAAGGCAAGACTCACCATCATTACAACTAAAATTGGAGAGGTCATACCGACCTGAATAGCTAACTCGTGAAGAGTCTGCATTGATTACAGAAGACTCAATTCCTCCACGAAGAAGGATCATTTCCCACTACCGTTTATTGATGAGATCCACGAGAAACTAGCAGGAAATAGGTTCTTCTACTTTCTTGATGGGTACTCCGATTATAACCAAGTGGCAATCCATCTAGAGGACCAAGAAAAGACCACTTTCACTTGCCCCTTGGAGACGTACGCGTCCCGAAGGACGCCATTCGGTCTCTGCAATGCACCAGTGACTTCTCAGCGATGCATGCTTGCCATATTCTCAGATATTGTATGTGATTATCTGGAAGTCTTCATGGATGACTTTGCAGTATTTAGAGCAACATTTGACGATTGTGTCCAGCACTTGATCAAAATACTCAGTTGGTGCATTGACGTGAATCTGGTTCTTCCTGGGAAAAGTGCCATTTCATAGTGCCAGAGGGAATCGTCCTGGGACATCTGATTTCGGAGAAAGGCATCCAAGTTGATCAAGCCAAGGTTAACTTGATTTCCAAACTCCCTATTCCTAGCTCGATCAAGGACATCCGATCTTTTCTGGGGCACGTTGATTTTTACCGTCGATTGATCCCTGATTTTTCAAAAGATCGTGCACCCACTAACAACTCTTCTCTCCAAGGATGTACCTTTCAAAATCTCCAAGGAATGCACTTAAGCATTTGAGATCCGTCGTGACAGAGTTACCCAAGCACCAATCATAGAGTCCCCTGATTGGTCTCAACCCTTTGAGATCATATGCGATGCATCTGACTTCGCTGTAGGAGTAGTTTTGGGGAAGAAAATTGATGGGAAACCCATGGTCATTTACTACATGATGTAAACATATTTATTAACGGTAAAATTCCGATTCATGCATGTTCCTAGGCATAGATTTGCATTTCATGTTATAAATATCACATAGCATGCATCATTCTGCATTTAGAGTAGTTGTATATAATTTAGGTTAATTGCATCCTTTTTGTGCTTAGGAGAGAAGGATATTTATTTCAGAGCCTCAGATTGACAATCTGACCGTACGGATCTGATAAAGATGATGATCGGAGTACAACGCCTCTGAAATTGCCTCGATTGGAGTTCCGTAGACCATATGCAGTTCAAGGAAGATCAACGGCCAAGGCACTTGGAGACATAATTCAGAGCTTCAATGATAAATTCGACCATGCGGATGGATTTGGGTTAATGATCGCAGCCTAACAAAGCGAAAATCAACTCAATCCGATCTTTGTAGCAGCCCTTACAACAAGAAGAAGATGGACGGCCTAGAGTACCCCACATGGCGTAGCCCAGGCCGCTAGGAGCTAGCGCAGCGTGAGGTGGACTACAGCAACGCATGAGTTGGACTTACCGCGATGCTTACAGTCGTCGGTAATTCATCGCATGCCAGTAAAGCGAACTATGGGCGCCAACAAGCATGAGTTGTCTACAGTGACGTTTCCAGCGATGAATTGGATGTCACTAATGGTCCCATATCGATTTTTGCCTCTTCTCCACCACTATAAAAGGACTTACACCCCCTCCCTTCCAAGCCATCTCTACCTCCTCTACTCCCACCTACTCCCTACCAATGCTCCATTAGAGCTTGTTCTCAAGCTCACAAGGTGCCTATTAGTGTAGCAAACCTCTACCCCACCAAATACTCCTCCAACTTCCCATCTCCCTTCATAGGTCACCTTGGAGCCGTCCTCCCACCACCATTCCAGTAGCAGATCAACTCCGTCTTCTAACCTCCATTCCGAAGCTACACCGAAGCTTTCCTCAACCCGACGTCCTCTAGCATCTCACCTCCATCATCTTGCTCCTCACCTCCTTCGTTCGAGCTTTCGCCAGGCGTCGTCGTCTCACCGGATACTCGATTCAAGAGATTTCCTCTCATCTCCCTCTCTTTATATGCTTTCATAGTTTCTTGTAATTGACATTGGAAGTAATATATATCATATTTGTTCCACATCTCTATCATGTGATACATTTGCTTGTTTTCTTTTATTTCAAAAATACAAAAAAATAACAAAATCCCAAAATACCAAAAAGAAATGAGTCGAAGCACGGTTTTCGATAAAGTAAACATCTCATCCCTGTGTTCAACTTGGGACTCCCTTGGACTTTTGGTATAAATTTTATTTGATTGACGTGTTTTGCAACTACGATGATAGGTTACTTGTAACCTCTATTTCTAACACGCGAAACACGATTGAAAATTTTGGCACCGTTGCCGGGGAGGCAATGGAATTTACTTTATTGTTTATTGCATTTGTTTGCATTTACATGGCACTAACCCTACTTGTCTTTGATCTACTGTCTTGCAGGTACCCTAGCATGGAGATCCAAGTGTGGTAGACTACAGTAAAGTGTGGGTAGAGAGTTTTGTAAGTGTCCCCCACACCACTTCCACCTTAGTTTTCATTCCATAACCAAATAACTCAAACCCAAATCAACTTAGGTGCTTTTTATGAACCCTAGGATAGATTTGGTTGTTTGTTTGCCACCTCCACTCACCTTGCCATCCACATAAATAAAAATAAAAAATAAAAAAAAGTGTTATCTGATTGTGGGATTTTCTGTAAGCTACACACTTAACACCCACAACTTCTCACCCTAAGGTGCACAATCACATCGATTCTACCACTTAACCGGGATCTGACCTGTGGACGTGGTACACTTAATTCAACACACAAATAAGTGAGTAGAAATCTGAATAGGTCAAAAATTTCTGTGCCTTAACTAAGTGGTGCAATAGGCCAATTGATTGAACTATTTACGCCGCACCACTTAAGAGAAAAGCGATTCATCAGGTAGCTTGCCACTTAGGGTTGATTTTTAGGGCTGAACCAGGCACTCCACATTTTTTTCTTTGATTTCCAAAGGAATATATCATCGCCAGTGCTTGCAAAACTTGGAGTGTTTTCTTAAACTTGATTGAATATACCTAAGATTAAACCCTAATAGCTATTAGACAAGGTTGAACTCTAAAAGACACATCATCAAATAACCTTGTTTGCAAACCCTGGTTGTGTACACACACACATTTTAACTGATCATTAAGGGCACAACCCATCTAAAGAGCCCATCACATTCTTGAAGCACCATTGTCCCAAGCATAACTAAAATTGATTAGATGTTGGCCCTAAGGATTGGTTTGCTCATCAGGATCCAAACTGAGATTGTTCATGATTAACCAGCTTATACTAGTCAATTAGATGTCTAGCTAGGGGAGTAGCGTTAAATGACTGTGGCTGGGGGTTACACTAGGAACCGGAGGCACAAGCCCAAGGAAGAATCTTTTCCCCAGTCCCTCCTTCTAACTGGTTGGATTTCCTGGACAAAAGTAGAGTAAATCGTCCATAATCTTAGAATGGATTCTGAGTCTGTAGACCTTTAGGCTACCCAACCTAAGGACAGGCTTGTATTTTTGTATTGCAGGGCTTCTTTCTCTTTTGATTTCCTTCATTACTTCACCATGTACCCTTCCACATCTTGCACACATTTCACATCCTATCCTCCTACCACCACTTATCCCCAAGATGATTACTATCCAGACTTGACATGTAATTACCCATCCACTAGCTGGGATGACTTTGATTGGGGATATGAATCCGGACCTCAGTGTCCAGGGCCTAACCATGGATAACAAGACTATGATTATTATCCTTCCCAAAGCTATAATGATTGTGGATCTCCATCCTTTGATGACCAAACCAACCCGATCTACAATCAGGAAGGATATCATGATTATAACACCTACCCTCCCCAGTATTCCACTGAATATAGGTTGCCACCATCCTTTGAACAACCAAGAATGACCTACTTTCAGGGAGGGGCCCGAGAACCTCGACATCTTGACTACCCTAGATTCAACCCAAACCCACCCAAACCTGAATCGAGCCAGTCGGTTCAGGTGAACCAAATACAAGATAGAGTGTTGGCTAATTTGAGCAACATCATACAATCTTTAGAAGCCCAGCCAACACCATGCACTGAAGCACTAGAGCCTATGATCAAAATGATTGATGAGCTTAATAGTTCTCTATTGGATTTGTTCCAAAGTGTTAGGGATAGGGATTTGGGTGAGTTTCTACTTGGGAAGCTGTTGAGGTTAAGGATGAAATTTGTGGTTGCCCTAGTCAAATCTTGGGATGATTCTCAAGATGAACCCCCTTCAGGAGAGCCAATGTCTGAACCTGCTCACGCGCCTATCAGGGGGATACATTTTCTGAGATCGGGGATGACCAAGTTGGGCTAGGGCAACCATTTGAGGATGAATCGATTGATTCACCTAAGATCCCCAAGTCAGGAAATGAAGAAAATTATGTCTCCTTAGATCAGGAAATGATTTATGATTTTGAGACATATATAAATGAGGATCATCAATTCTTTGGCTCTGATGGTGAAGAATCTTTATGTGAAGTCTCACTTGAGCTTAAGGAAAATGATTTTAGTGAGACAACTAGGCATGAGGAATTTGATGAACCACATGATAGCCCATTCATTGAAGATTTGGATTCGATTGGGGTTAACTTGGTGGATCCAAATCTTGATGATTCAATCAGTGACCCCAGTCCTCATCTGCACCATAAAGAGCTGACTTCTAAGATCTTTATGCCCAAGTCAATCTTGATTCAGCCACGATTTCTGGACCTGGGAGAATCATGTGGGGTGAATAATATGCTAGAGGTCCTTAAGCCTGAGCCCTTGATGTTGGAGGATAGAATTGTTGAAATAAATATTTGGGAGGATAATTCTGAGGGGAGTTTGATTTTAGATCTAAGGGTACCTATTAACCTAAAACCACCTACTTTCTACTAGGACCCTTACGATATCTTTTAGGAGCAACCCAAGCTCAAAATAACTGATTATTTTTCTGAGCTTGATGTTAAGTGGACAACCGCACCTATTGAACCATCTTTACCCATTGTCCGACACTTTGATCTTGGGTTGCACACCACTAAACCGTAGGCCCGGCCCCGCAAACACAACAACCTTCGGTTTTGGGTGATTTTCATCCAGAACATGAGAACCACTCGACCCTGGGCCATGGGTCTGCACCATAATCTTGTCCACATCTGTGGACATCTTCTGCAGATGGGTTTCAGGATCAACCTTTTGATTTTGATTCTGACCCGTACTTGTGAATTCTCAATTTCTTCCTTCTATGTATTTTATGCCTACCTGAAGGCATTAAATTTAGCACGTGTTTATATTTCACGTTCTCTGCGGAGCTGATCGAATTCCTTACGATGTCCAGGTGATATTCTATTTACTCTGCCCTTTTCATGTCTTTATTTTTACAATGAGGACATTGCATCATTTAGGCTTGGGGGGGTGGATAATCGATTCCTGAAATCATTATGTTAACTCCGCAGAATTTCTTTAAAAATAATTAAAAATTTGAAAAAAGATAAAAAAAGAAAGAAATTAGGAAAAGAGAACTTAGGCATTTGGAAGTTATTAACTTTAGGAAATGATATGAGAGGACCTAGACACTTAGACTCTTTAGGTCTTCAGGCTTAATTAGCTCAAGTGTCCACTCGAATGTGGATTTAGTCTTGAGTCCTCGCCAATTAAAATTTATTTTAATTTGGTAAATAATTTGGGATGATAAGTATGCGACTTATCAACCCGCCCTTCGATTTGGGGGACTGTAAGCCTAAGCATCTACAGAAATTTTTTGCACTGACTCACTTTCTAATGGTTTTTACGGAAATTGGGTAGCTAATGGACCGACTTGGGTGGTATGGCTGGCAAGTTGTTAGTGGTAATTACTCATCGGCCGGTTGTCCAAAGCCTAGCCACAAGAACATTTTCGTTGCACTACCTTTAGGTAAATCTTAGATCAGGGAAGTCACCTACTTATAAAAGAAAAAAAGAAACACTCAAAAAGAAAACAATAAAAAAAAAGAGAAAAAGAAAAAGGAGAAAACAAGAAAATAAATAAAACTACACTTCATCGCACGAGTATGGCTAGCAAGTTATTGGTGGTAACAGCTCATCAGCCGGTTGTCTAGAACCCAGCTCACAAAAAAAAAAAGCACAATAATTCCAAAAACACTTAGGGAAGAAGCGGGGAAGTAGAATAAACTGGTGAGATATATACTAGGTTCGCCCTTGTGTTGACCACATAAATAAAAGTAGGGAGAAAGCTACCGATCGTAAAGAAAAACCTTTAGGCAAGGTCACCTAGGGTCGTACAAACCCAAAGTCCATCTTAATGGTCGTTTTGTGAGTCTATCACCTTTTCACAAAGATGCTTAGTACTTAGAGTCTTTTTCGAGTCTTGGGCGGGTTCGGGTAGCCATAAAATGTTATCCGGGAACTCTCAAACTCCAAAAGTACAAAAAAATTAGAAAAGAAGAAAAATGAAATATATATATATCTTCTTTTCTCAAATAAGGTGAGAACTTCGACAATTTGCATTCTATAAGACACCCGGGTACTGTTGAGTTTTCGTAGTTTAGGACCTTAGTTGAAACTTTCTATTGTTAATAAACGACTTAGGCATAAGCGATGTAATCTTAATTCTGCCCTTATACATAGCATATAGTTTAATTTTGCAAGGGACTAGCAAAAGATAGGCCTGGGGGTATGATGCAAACATATTTATTAAGGGTAAAATGCCTATTCACGCATGTTCCTAGGCATAGATTTGCAATTCAAGTTATAAATATTGCATAGCATTCATCATTCTACATTTAGAGTAGTTGTATATAATTTAGGTTAATTGCGTCCTTTTTGTGGTTAGGAGAGAAGGATACTTATTTAGAAGCCTCGGATTGACAATTCGACCGTACGGATCTGATCAAGACGACGATCGGAGTCCAACGCCTCTGAAATCGCCTCGATCGGAGTTCCGTAGCACCATATGCAGTCTGAGGAAGATCATTGGCCAAGGAACTAGGAGACATAATTCTGAGCTTCAAATGATAAATCCGACCATGCGGATGGATTCGGGTCGACGATCGTAGCCTAATGGCGCAAAAATCGACTCATTTCGACCTCTATAGCAGCTCTTAAAGAAGAAGATGGATGGCCCAGACTGCGCCATGTGGCGCAGCCTAGGCCACCAGCACACGCACGCAACACAGCAAGCGCATAGGCATGCAGGCGGACAAGTGAGCAGTGCCAGCGCAGCGCCAACGCGTGGGCACGCATGCACGCGCGGCAAGGTATGAGCGACGCTAGTGTAGCGTGAGGTGGACTACAGCAACGCGTGAGCTGGACTTACAGTGATGCTTACAGCCATCGGTAATTCATCGCATGCCAGCACAGCCAATTGTGGGCCCCAACGGGCATGAGCTACCTACAGCGACACTTCCAGCAATGGCCTGGATGTCACTAATGGTCCTATACCGATTTTTGCCTCTTCTCCACCACTATAAAAGGACCTACACCCCCTCCCTTCCAAGCCATCTCTACCTACTCTACTCCAACCTACCCCCAAGCTTTAGCAAGCCTACCAACGCTCCATTAGAGATTGTTCTCAAGCTCCTAGGGTGCTTATTATTGTAGCGAACCTCTGCCTCACCAAATACTCCTCCAACTTCTCATCTCCCTTCGTAGGTCACCTTGGAGCCGTCCTCCCACCTCCATTCCGGTAGCAGATCAACTCTGTCTTCTCACCTCCATTCCAAAGCTACGCCGAAGCTTTCCTCAACCTGACATCCTCCAGCATCTCACCTCCATCATCTTGCTCCTCACCTCCTTCCTCCGAGCTTCAGTCAGGCGCCATCGTCTCGCCGAACAGCCGATTCGGGAGATTCCTCTCATCTCCCTCTTTTTATATTCTTTCATAGTTTCTTGTAATTGACATTGGAAGTAATATATATCATATTTGTTCCACATCTCTATCTTGTGATACGTTTGCTTGTTTTCATTTATTTCAAAAATACAAAAAAATAACAAAATCCCAAAATACCAAAAAGAAATGAATCGAAGCGTGGTTTTCAATAAAGTAAACATCACCTCCCTATGTTCAACTTGGGACTCCCTTGGAGTTTTGGTATAAATTTTATTTGATCGACGAGTTTTGCAACTACGACGACAGGTTACTTGCAACCTTGATTTCTAACACGCGAAACATGCATGACCACTACAATAGCAAAACACTTGACAAGGCTCAGCGTAACTACACGGTTACTAAGAAAGAGTTGAAAGCCATAGTATTTGCCCTAAAAAAATTCAGATGTTACCTCCTGGGTTACCATGTTATCATCAACTCAAATCACACGGCTATGAGGCATCTCCTTGCTAAAAAGGACGTGAAACCTCGATTAATCTGCTGGATCTTGCTATTGCAAGAATTTGACCTCGAGATTCATGACAAACTGGGAAAATAAAATGTGGTAGCTGATCACTTATCCCGCCTTCCTTCTGAGAACATTGATCCTTCCGGACACATCACAGAACATTTTCCTGATGAGCACCTCCTGACTATCGATACAGGGCTTCCATGGTTTGCTAACATAGTGAACTACTTGGCATCACATCAGATCCCATCCGATTGGCTGAAGGCCAAGAAGGATAAATTGCATTTCGATGCCAAGTATTACCTTTGGGAAGACTCGTATCTATTCCGGATTGGTGCTGATCAAATAATTTGACCATGTGTCACGGAAGCAGAAATCAATGACATACTCTCTTTCTGCCATGACCAGGCATGCGTTGGACATTTCTCAGGACACAAAATCGCTTCAAAAGACCTCCAGTGCAGCCTTTACTAGCCCACAATTTTCAAGCGTGCATACAATCACTGTAAGGCATGTACCCATTGCCAAACCTTGCACAACATGAGCCATCGAGACATGATGCCTTTACAGCCGATTCTAGTATGCGAAATTTTTGACATTTAGGGAATTGATTTTATGGGATCCTTCCCTATCTCGGATGGCTTCGAATACATCTTACCTGCTGTTGACTATGTGTCCAAGTGGATCGAAGCCATTCCGACCCAAACCAATGATCACAAAGTTGTTATCAAATTCATTCATCAAAACATCTTCTCAAGGTTCTAGATTCCATATGCAATAATTTTCGATGAAGGGGCCCATTCACAAATGCTCAATTCAGGTCACTGATGACCAAATACGCAGCGTCTCACAGAATCTCTACTCCTTACCACCCCTAAGCTAATGGTCTACCTGAGCTATCAAACCGGGAGATCAAGAAAATCCTCCAGGTTACTGTTTGACCTCACAGGAAGGATTGGTCATCCCAGCTTCTGGAAGCTTTGTGGGCTTATAGGACTGCCCACAAGACCCAATTAGGTATGTCTCCCTTCAGACTGGAGTATGGGAAGGTGTGTCACCTCTCTATCAAATTGAAGCATAAAGCCTATTGGGCAGTACGGAATTGCAACTTAGATCTTTCTAAGGCTGGAACCCACAAAAAGCTTCAGATGAGCGAGATCGATGAATTATGCCACGACGCGTATGAGAACTCGCGAATTTACAAAGAGCAGGTTAAAGCTTTTCACGACAAGCACATATCTAGAAAGATCTTTCATCCTGGCCAAAAGGTCCTACTCTTTGATGCCTGACTCAAATTATTCCCAGGAAAACTATGATCTAAACAGATCAGACCCTACCTAATCTGACATATCTTTGGAAATGGAGCTATTGAAATTAGTCCACTCAGCCATGATTCCGAACCCTTCGTCGTAAACAGTCAGAGACTCAAATCGTTCATTGACAAGACCAACACTTATTTGGCTGAGATATCCTTTATCCCCCATTCTACCTAAGCTTATTGCACCCAGCCGATGGCGTAAAACTCAGCGCTTAACGGGAGGTAACCCGTCATTCTTCAAAAAACCTAAAAGCTTTCCTGACATTTCTATGCTGAATTCATGTTACACTTTAGGGTTCATCAATTAGAACAGCCGACTCCACCTCAGGTGCCTGTACCCGATTCTAGAAATCGTTCGCAATAATCACCTCGACCCATTCACCCTCCCAACACCTATCCTAATGAATGAACTAAGATGAATTAGAACCCACCTAATTTACAATGGGGACATTGCAAATCGTAGGCATGGGGGTGTATGAAAGTGCAAAATGTTATGAAAACTCATATCAAGAAAAGGTTTCAACAAAAAGTCACATATCACAAAAAACACAAAAAATTGGAAAATATTGAAAAAGAACAAAAAAATTAAGGGGGAAGAGAAAATTTTTTGAGGCTATACAAAACATGAGGAAAAAGAGCAAAATGCCAAAAAGGAGCACAAAATGGAAAAGAAAAAAAAGAATAGTCATTAGTAAAAGATTAAGGGATTAACTGAAGTTCTAGATCACATCACGGAAAAAAAGAAAAATGAGAAAAAAATGCTAAGGAGACACAAAAAGAGATTAGTAGGAATGCTGACCTTAGGCCTTTTAGGCTAGACTCTTAGGCTTAAAAATTCAAGTATCCGCTAAGATCTGAATAATCCTCAAGAGGTTAGAGAAAATGCGAAGCTTAGTTATTAGGTCTAAAGCTTAGGGAGTATTCAACCATGTTAACTGACCTTCGATTTGCGTGACTTGGTAACCTGAGCACCCCAATCCACACACAGTCTAGTTTAGTGCGCATAACTATCAAAATCACGCAAAAGCATTTGAATGTTCTGAAAAAGTTGCCTAGATTAGGAGCGGCCGATCAACACAAGTTGATTTGGATGAGTTCCTGACACGGAGAGGCAGGAAATTCCCCTCAAAGATGCGTAACAACATATCGTCTCCTCGGTGCTTGTCTCTTAGGATATTTACATATCCTACCAGGGGCATGTAAGCACTCTGCTAGTTCAGATACCATAAGCAGCATTATCACGAAATGTCGATTGTCAGGGTCTGGATTCGACCACGGAACGCCATGGGTGGGATTATCTCTAAATCTCGAGAACCAGGGTTCCAGGGGTTGCCATGGGTGGTGCTATAACGAAGCATCGATTGCCAGGGACCTTTGAGGATTGATGATGGGGATGAGGAATCTGATATAGACCATGTTGAGAAGCCAATCCAAAGCTAGAGATAAAAAGAAAATAGAGAGAAAACTCTCCAAACAAATAAATCCTCTGTCTCTCTCTTACAAAAATGCACTGTAAACTGAACCTAGGCTAAAAAAATGTCTCAAGCACGGGTGCTTTAACCACGGAGTCCAATGAACCTTAGGGTAGCTCCTGTAGGCCTTTAAAACCTTTGCGGAGGACTGAGGCTAAAGCTGGTTAGGTCTAGATTTTGGTTGGTACTTGAGTACCTCTAGGCCTATTGTCGGCATTCTGACCTAATTACAAAAAGAAAAAGCACTTATCAAAACTGGTGACAGAAACTCATGGTCTAGAACAGATGTTAAAAGCTTGAAAGTTTGCTAAGGTACTAGCAAAAGATAGGCACAGGGGTATGATGGGAATACCATCATAAGCCATAAATAGGTCATTTTGACCTAGAAAAGAGAACAAAAGCTCCAACATAACCTAAAGGAAGGCCTAATTCAAGGGATTACTGTTCTCAGAAGAAAATATGAAATACAGGGTAAAACTGCAATTTTACCATTACAGTACAATCAACGGGATTTCTCAGGGCTAAACAAAGGTCAATTGGACTTAATAAGAGGAAAAGTGGGATGGTTCAGTCAAAAAAGGGTTATTGTGAGATCTAAGAATTAAATGACATTCCTTAACCCTAAAACAAACCCACCTAATTTTACAAGGTTTTGGTCAGGATAAAAATTAACTAAACCCTCTAAAATTCATATAAAAATATCCTCTAGGGTTTAGAACCTTCAATTTAGCCTTTGAAACATATTTTCACCTAAATAGGGGTCCTAGCTAATTACTTGACCTAATTTGGGTTTTTGTGTAAAATATCTAGGCAAATGTGGTCAAACCTAAAATCCAACTTCATCATTAGATTCCTTGGGTCGAAATTAGGTTTGTACCAAAATTTGTGCCTAAGGGAAGGTCACCTTGACCTACTTTGCAAAATAGTCCACCCAATTACATTTTGACCACTAGCTTTTGAAAACCCTTGCGCAGACCCCCTATCTTCCTTGGCATTCTTTGCATTTACGTCCCTCCGCCACTACAACGGAGGAGTCCTACTTCGATGGGGATTTGAGGAGTATTTCTCCCCGAATCCTCAGAGATCTCCTCCCAGATTTAGAAGGGAGATTCTTTAAGGAATTCCCTACTGTCTGAACATGATCCCAAGATCGGATTTGTACCCAATCTCTCGTGCGAATGCTCGAGAGATTTGGGTATCATCTGTACCTTCCATCTCCAATGAGATCCTTGCGCTTGTAAGCTTGCCTTTTAAATACAAGGACCCCAGCAAGCAGCTATAAAAGGACCCCCGGTCCTTGCCGCATCTTTCAAGCTTGTTTTGGCCGCTTGAAGAGCTAAAATTTCTTCCTTCGTCATCTCTGGAGAACTGCTGCAAGCTTTGGCAATTTCTCCTCCCTCTTCTCGTTGCTCTGCCACCATACCAGTGGTAGAGTCGTCTCCGCCTTGCTCCTCCATGTCGTGCCATACCTGCGCGTGCTCCTCTAACCCCTTCATCGTCGCTGTCATCCTCACCTCAGGGCTTTCTTCTCCGACGACGGTACACACGTGCCACTCATCCTCCGCCTTTCCCCCTTTGTCTAACTTCCCTCAGTAAGTTCCTCTCTCTCCACCTTTCATTTTCCCCCACTTAATTTCTTAAAACCTCCCACGACAACCACCAATCACCACCGTCTCCCTTATCTCCGGCAGATCACTGGCGAGGCGAATCCATCGCTCCATCCATCCATACTCCTCGCCACCCACCTCAAAACCTTTGCCATCACTCACTGATCACCATCCACTCCACTGACTGCCACACACACCCCAAGTCCCCACCGAGCACACACACTTCCACGGTCACAGTCTGACCTCGGCATGCATGCCTAGGCCGTTCTGTGTCACACCAACCCCCGCTTCACCTTCGCCATGACATGGTGAAGCTTCCCAAGTGATTTGACAGGGCCGTGAGGCTGTATCTGAGAAGTTCAGGTTAGACCCTTTTCCACCATTGGAGGAGTGAAGTAGCTTGCATGCTCACTCCAGGTCTCCCCACTCCTGGCTGAGGCATCCCAAGTGCATGGAATCCTTCCACGAACCTTTCACACCCAGCAATCAAGGGCCTTAGCGACTGCAGCTGTGTTAATTGGATGGGCATTTCTCCCTGCGGGCGCATGAAGAAGCAGGTGGGACTTTAGTCCCACTTCGGAAACACTTAGCGCAGGTGTGTAGTATAAGTTGTTTTTGTGTTCTTTGCTTATTGCCTCAGCTCAAGGGGTGAGGTCCCCTCGCCCACGACACCCTCCTCATCTATGAGCCACGCCTACATGGACCTGGCCGACCCATTTACCCTACACCCCTCGCGCACCACCTACGCTGGTGCACCTGGACCTGGGTGCGAGTAACCCGACCTGATCACTCGACTGGCTCTGAGAGAGCGAAGGGAGAAATAGAGAGAGAGCGTACACGGGAGAGGGTAGGGGTTGGTTTTGCTCCGCATTGTGCAGGGAAAAGAGAGGGAAGACACAGCCGCAGAGAAAGAAGGAGAAGGAAGAGGAGCTAAGGCAAGGAATGTAGAGAAGCTAAAGCTGAAGAAAAGGCTAAGGAAGGAAGCCAAGGGCAGAGGCTGAAGAAAGAAGAAGAAAGGAGAAGGTACAGCCAAGTAGAGAAGGAAGAAGGAAAGCAAAAGACAAAGACAGAAGCAGAGAATTCACGGCTGAAGAAGAAAGGAGGACTTAAAGGCAGAAATAGAAGCCAAAGAAGAAAAGAAGAGAAAAGGAGCCGCAGAGAATAGAAGGTAGAAGAAGGGTAAGAATCAAAGAGAAATGAAAGAAGACATCAGAGAAGGAAGGAAAGAGAAGAAGAAAGAAGAAGCCATCAAAGAGAAGAGAAGAAAGAAGAAAGAACATTATATTTCTTTTTACATCTTCTATTCTTCTCTTTAGCTTTCATATACATTGAATCTCATTCATATTATTGTTGAACATCATATTTTGATTAATTTGAGATTGTGATCTTAGTTTTTAAAGACCAATTTTCGACCTCGGATACTTAGGTTTTTGAGTAATAAAATTCTTATCTATTTTCAAGGTGATTTCATTTGTATTACAATGCAGCATCTTTTAAAAATTGATTTCGCCCTGTCAACAGTGCGTGAACTGTACTATGCAAGAGGTGGTAAAAAAGGAGATTAGAAATTGGCTTGATGCTGGTATCATCTACCCCATTTCTGATAGCTCTTGGGTTATTCCTAGTCAAGTCATTCCTACGGAGACTAGACTAATAGTTGTCACAAATGAACACGGGGAAACTATAGCCACCAGTATTGCTTCTTATTGGCATCTGTGCATTGGTTATAGAAAATTAAACACCGCCACCAAGAAGGACCATTTTCTGCTCCCCTTTATTGATCAAATCCTGGAGCGATTAGCTGAACACGAATACTATTACTTTCTTGATGGTTATTCCGACTATAATCAAGTAATGGTCCATTTTGAAGAGACAAAACTACATTCACCTGTCCCTTTGGAACCTTTGCTTTCCGAAGAATGTCCTTCGGTCTTTGTAATGCATCTGCAACTTTTCAACGGTGTATGCTTGTAGTTTTTTTAGACTTGGTAGGTGAATGTCTGGAAGTCTTCATGGATGACTTCTCTATTTTTGGAGATTCTTTTGACCTTTGTCACTAGAGTCTTGAAAGAACCCTCCAAAAATGCATAGAAGTTAATCTCCTCCTCAGTTGGGGAGAAAGCCATTTCATGGTCTAGGAATGTATTGTCTTAGGCATGGAATTTCAATAAAAGGAATTGCGGTAGATCGAGCAAAAATTGATGCTATCTCTAAGCTCTCACTGCCCAGTACTGTAAAGCCGATCCGCTCTTTTCTAGGGCATGTGGGTTTCTACCGCCGTTTCATAAAAAAATTTTCCCAAATCTTCAAGCCCTTAAGTCAATTACTTACAAAAGACCAGCCATTTGAATTTAATGCCCAATGCCTGGAGTGTTTTCTAAAGTTGAAGAAGGATGTTACTAAGGCACCAATTTTACAAGGACTTAATTGGAATTGTCCCTTTGAACTCTTGAGTAATGCCTCTGATTTTACCGTGGGGGCCATTCTCGGGCAAAGAATTGACAAGAAGCCTATTGTGATCTATTATGATAGCAAAACCATTGATGATGCACAACGAAATTACACGGTTACTAAAAAACAACTTCTTGCCATTGTCTTTGCCCTTGAAAATTTTGGATCTTATCTGTCGGGGTCACATGTCACCGCATATACCGATCACTCAACACTTAAATTTTTGCTGAACAAAAAAGATGCGAAACCCCACCTTATTCGTTAGATCCTGCTGCTCCATGAATTTGACTTGAAAATTAAAGATAAGGCGGGATCGCAAAATGGAGTGGTCGATCATCTCTCTTATCTCATGATGAATGACATGTTACCCCCCTAATAAATTCCCTGATGAGACTATATTAGCTACCAATACCCTCCCTTGGTTTACACCCACTGTAAACTACCTTGCAATAGAACAAATCCCATCTGATTGGACAAAAACCAAAAGGGATAAGTTCTTTACTTATATTAAATACTATTTCTAGGAGGAGCTCGACCTTTTCCGCATTTGTGCTGATCAGGTCTTCAGACGATGTGTCCCTGAGTTAGAAATCCATGATATTCTGGCACATTCTCACTCAATGGTCAGTGGTGGACATTTTTTGGGTAAGAAAACTGCAGCTAAGATCCTCAATTCAGGATTCTTCTGGCCCAGCTTGCACAAAGATGCTCATGCTTTTATTCTATCCTGTGTGTGTTGCCAAAGCATCGGCAACATGACTCGGAAGGATATGATGCCCCTTAATCCAATTTTAGAGGTTGAAATTTTTTATGTATGGGGCATTGACTTCGTGGGACCATTCATCAACTCTGTTGGGTATTTCTGTATACTAGTCATAGTCTACTATGTATCTAAATGGATTGAAGCAATACCTACCGGCACCAATGATCACCGTGTTGTCGAATTCATAAAGAAAACTATTTTCTCAAGATTTGACGTTCCTAAGGCCATTATCAGTGACAGAGGATCAAACTTCACTCACTCACATTTTCATCACCTTCTTTCCAAAATATGGGGTTAAACACAAAATTTCTACTCCCTATCACCCCTAAACAAATGGCCAAATAGAAACTTCTAATTGGGAAATAAAAAATATTTTACAAAAGATGGTTAGGCCCAATCGTAATGATTGGTCCAACAAATTGGACAATGCTTTGTGGGACTACCGTACTGCTTTTAAAACCCCACTTGGCGTGGCTCACCTCCATCTGCTTTTTTGGGAGGCATGCTATCTCCCGATAGAACTTGAACATAGGGCTTTCTAGGCAATAAAGCAATTAAATATGGATTTATCTAAAGCTGGTATTCACAGGAAATTACAATTGATTGAACTGGAAGAATTACATAATTTTTCTTTTGAAAGTGCAAGGATTTATAAAGATCGAACAATGAAATTTCATTATAAATACATTGTTTGGAAACATTTCATTGTAAATCAACAGATTTGGCTTTTTGATGCATGATCTCGTATTTTTCTCGGCAAATTAAAATCCAAATGGACTGGCCCATTTATTGTCCTCAAAACATATCCTTATGGCACTGTTGACCTTTTCAATACAAAAACTAATACTACTTTTCAAGTCAATGGCTAGCATTTAAAGCCCTATTTGGATCATACCTCTAATCTTCCTTCAGAATCATTCGATTTAACCAACCGAACCACTAGTGAACACTGATGCACATCACCCCTGGCTGAATAGGCGTAAAAGATAGCATTGGATGGGAGGTAACCCGTCATTTTTCCTACTTTCTTTTTCTCTTTCTTTTTCCAAGTTTCAATCATCCTAAACGCGACCACATTTCACTAAGGTGATCCCTTTTCACTCCTAATGCATGAGGACATTGCGTACCATAAGCTTGGGGAGGTGTTTTTAAATTTTGATGATTGATTTAGGATTTTCAAAACCTAAAGAAATGCATTTTTCTTTTGTCATTTTCCTGCATGCATACCCATAAAAATAAAAATGTTGAAAACTTTTTAAGGAAATTTGAAATCGGGATTAAGATTAAGCATTCACTTGTGGTACAATAGGATTTACTTTTTAACAAACTAGGGATAAGGATATGGATCAAATTATTAGAATTTCAGGGTCTGCCTTTAGACTAGATCAAATATCCTTCTCTAAAATTCCACCTAAACTGATGATGGTTCGGGAGACTTGATCCTTTTTTGTAACATGGAAAGTATCTGGCTTAGTTTTCTATTCAAAATCTTGTATTTCATGCAAAATTTCTTGTGTTAAAATTCACACACAAGCAAACACCTAAAAATAACTAAAATTTAGAAAAACCCTTTTGTTTGACCTTAGTAAAAGTCTGAAGCAGATCATTAGTTTAAGTTCCTACCATTGAGGAGGAAAATGATTCCTTTGAGGATGCGATGTCAACATGTTACCACCTTAGTGCTTCTCTATATCTAAATTCATATCATTAGGAGGAGCATTAAAGTGCATTTCTGCAACTCAAGTGTCTTGGATGGTGCTCTACCCTCAATGTCAGAGTAAGAGCTTGAGTTTGCTTGGAGTGCCCATTTACATCACTTTGTGTTTTGGGGTTGTGAGCTCCTAGGTGGTGTTAAGGATAGTGCTATCACGAAGCACTAGTGCTAGAGCCCCCTCGAGGATTGGTAATGGGAATGATGATCCCGATACATCTGTTATAAGACTAAGCTAAGAATAAGCATGGGGGGAGGGAAAAAAAGTTTTAAACCAAAAACACACCCTTATAAATGTTGGCCTTTCAGAAGCACAGACACAAGGTTATAAACGTTATTACATGTTGCGAATTAGATTCAAGAGCCAGAAAAATTTTAAATACAAAAATTACGAGTTATCTGAATTAACAAATGGTTAATCTGTGAATTTTTTGGAGGATATATTGATCCTGATTCATCTAATTTTTAGATTTGAAAATAAATCCCAATGTTTATCTTTAATAAATCCCGTACCTCCTGTGTTTGGATCAACCAATGTCCCTTAATCTCTTCTGTTTCATAAAAATTCTTTTTGCTAAGAGACTAGCAAAAGATAAGCATAAAGGTGTGATAAACACCAGTTTATCATAATTCTTATGCCCTAAAACAGATCTAACTCTTAGGATTTTAAATCTGCGAATGGGTTTTTGGGCTACATTAGGCATAAATTAAGTTAGGCATGCAAAAGACATTTTTGTTGTCTTTCTCGATTAGTTTATTTGAGTGTTAACGATAAACAGATTTTTAGATCCCTAGAACCCTATCACTCAGGAAGGCAACTGGTGGAGAAGAAGCTCAAATCAGCTAGGACTCAGCCTAATGCAGCTCATCATAGTTGGATACCAGCTCACTTGAACTAGGGCTAGCTCATTTTAGCTCCATTCAATTCATCTCAACTGAATGGCAGCTCAAGATAGCTAGTCTTTGCTCACCCTAGCTCAAATCAACTCAGATCTAGCTCAACATAGTTGAGTTTAGCTCATCTCAACTCCCATCAGTTTACTGGGTCTCTATCTTGCTCAGCTTAGTTGACTGGAGTCCACCTCAGCTTAGGTCCAGCTACCTCTAGCTCTGCTCAACTCAAGCCAGCTGAAGATGACTTCACACTAGCTCAGGAGAGCTCAAGTTCAGCTCCTAGGGACTCCACTTAGCTCAACTTAGTTGAGCTAAGCTACTTTAGCTACTACAGCTAGATAGGTCCACCCCGAGAAGATCAGACCCGGCTCAAATCAACATATCTTAGTAGAAGCCAGCTTACTTTTGCTTGGCATTGCACCTAGCAAAGAACTAGCAAGCTAAGCTAGCTAAAGTAGCTCCTTGCCATTTTCTTCAGCACTTATTAGCTCCTTTGTAGCTCCAGACAGTTCTCCTTTAGCTCTTCTTCACAAAACCCTAATTCCTCTAACCTCTCCTCTACTCATCTATAGGCTAAGCTAGCTTATCTAGCTTAGTTAAGTTCTCCACTCCTTGGTCATCCACCTTAGCTAACCCTAACTCCACCTATAGAACCTTCCATTCCAAGTCCACCTAAGCTCCACCTATGCTGCCCTACATGGCGGAAACTCAACCACAACCCTTCACACCACCACCGCCCCAAAGAGACACCACCTTGTTGGCACCGAAACCCCCTAACCACCCTTAAAGTTGGTGCCAACCTCCCCTTTCATTTCCACCATACAACTAACCCCCCAAGCCATCTCCACCATCCACCTACTCCCTTCTAGAAGCCCCCATCGTTGGTGCCAAAACCATGGCACCTCTCCTTGGTTGGCGCCAACCTATGCTGCCTCTCCACCACCATAACCACCACCTTCACAACCCTTATGATGGAGCCACCCATCCTACACCATAGGATCCCCATAACCACCACTAACCACCTCCTAAAACCCATCCTAGCCCTACACATAATACCCATGCCAACCACCCTTCTCCACCTCTATGAAAACCCTCCTAACCAGCACCAAAAACTCATCCTCCCTTAGTGATAATTCTATCATAAGCCCACCTATAACCCATGGCCAAAAATAAGAAGGAAGGAAGAAGATTAAGGAGGCTATCCCTTGCCTCCATGGTGCCTTCTTCCTCTCCATTCTTCTCCTTGTGACAGGCCAAGAGGAGGAGAAAGCTCTTATTAAGGAGGACAGCCAGGCATTGGAGGAGAAACTAGGGTAGTGCACACCTACACTTGGAGGAGACAATTGAGGTGGAGATCATCCACCATGGAGGATCCATTCATGGAAGGAGAAGAAGGAGACCTTCTTTTGAAGCCAAGGAGCAGCTAGGCTTGGAGCAAGAAGACTCTCTTCTTCACCAGATTTTGCAGGAGGATTTCTATTTTTAGTATTTCTGTATTTTCAATTTCAAGTAGAAGCATTCCTCTGCATGTTTTTGTAAAACACAATTCCATCATATCAATTTACCTTCTTTTCAATTTTTGTCGCATTTGCTTTTATCTTATTTCTAGCACTTTTTCACTCCCTCTCCCTAATTACTCTAGGCCTCCACATGCCTAGAGTGAGCTTCGGAAGAGACTATTCTTCACACCTTAGGTTTAGCTTATAGGTTTTAGTCCCTTTTCCTCTTCAACTTTGCAATTGCCTTGTTATTCAAAACCATAAAAATTATGTATGCAAAAATACCAAAAGGAAAGTTGAGTTTCATGTTCAAGTAACTGATTGATTTTTGCAAAAAATTTCCTCCTTGGATGACACTAGATACTGCCACTATCTTTGTTATAAATTTAAAAGCAATTGCGATTTGGCATGTTACGACATTTTAAAACTCTAATTTCAAATCACACAAATTTTTCACATCACTTTTGGCACCGTTGCCAGGGAGGCACCGCTTTGCTTTGGTTATTTCTCTTGCTTTATAAGTGGATCTCATCCTCTTGTCTCTTTTTCTCTTTAGTGTGCAAATGTAACAAGAAAGAAGTGAGATTTTGAGAAGCTTGATGTAACTTGTCTTCCCACGAAATTCCAGGTTAGCAATTCTAAACTTGTGGCACTTATCTAAAAAACTACTAAAAAAATGTTAAACCCAGCTTTCAAGATCCTAAACATCTTAATTAAGTTGAGTGGTAACAATTAAGACCCATTTGCTACCTTTTTGCATCAATTGACACCACTCAACGTCAAGTGCTAGTGTTCTGATTTTCGGGTCTAGACTTCTCTCCGGAATTCAAAAATCAATTTCCAAGACCATAGGCCTCCTAAAATCAAGAAATTTTTCCCAATGATTTGAAATAAAGCGAGGAACATTTCTTACAAATTTTGAAGAAATCGGACTTGTATACAAATTTTAAAAATTCATGGACTATAGACGGGTCATCTCCTCTAATCTTCCCATTTTGATACTCTATGCAAATTTTAAGAATTTTTATACTCATCCAATTTTAGTGAAATTTAGCTTTCTAGAATCCTTGCAAAATTCGACACATCAAAAAAAATTACAAAAATTTTTGGTTGCCAATGGTGGTACTGAAAAGTCCAAAGTACCCTAGAGTATCATTTCTAGACTTTGACACCTGCATAAAGAAAAATCTTAAACAAAAAAGAACAAAATTCCTAAAATCACAAAAAATTTTTTTTCAGAATTCTTGTTTGATTTTCCTTACAATAGTGTTGTTGTTTACCTTGGTTGGACCACTACTTAGAAAGAAAATCCTAAAAGAGATTCATTGGTAGTAAATTTCTATTTAAGGATCCAATTCAATTAGGGTTTCTTTTTGATTTGTAGCCCCACAATATAAAGGAAATCTTCCTTCACAAATAGAACTTGATTTATCTTTTTTTGTGGATATCAAACTCGTTTGAAAACTTAAAAATAAAACCTAAAATACACTAATTTAAAGCAAATCCTAAAGGTAGAAATACATTCAAATATTGTTTGTCAACTTGATTGCTATTGGAATCACTTTTCCAATCTTGCACACACTAAAAACATTGAAATAATAGGGTATTACACCAATTAATGCCCTTCACATTCGCGTGCACATTTAGACACCCAAGCCTAACTTATAACAACTTGTCATTTGACCACATAAGGACTTCATTAAATTAGGCTTGATATCCAATATTTAGGGATCACTAAGTGCTCCCACTTCCTTTAGACAATGTGGCGGCAGACTTAGAGGGAAGTCAAATGACGTGTGCGGGTTTACACAAGCCCCTGGTAATTTTTCCAGGAAATTCTTGGGCCCAAGCCACCTCTTTAGTCTAGTCAGGCTCTCTTTCTGGAATAAGGTTCACTTGTTGATTTCTTACTTATTGGATTCCCAAGTCTTAGGCTTTATGGAGTCAACCTTAACAACAAAACTAGGCTTGTTTGTTTGAATTGCACACTTTCCTTCATCTCTATCTCTTCATCTCCCCTCCATTTCTTCCATTAAAAGTGCATGCACGGGCGAAGGTCCCAGAACCCACATCTCGAGGGACCATCTAATTTTTCCACCCGTACCAGAAAATCATTATTTTCTTCTTCTTCCTCTACTATTAATATGGAAAACCTTGGAAACCAACAAAAAAATTTGACTTCCGCATCTAACCCGTCAACCGATCCATAGGCTGACTTCCCTATGCCTAACTTCCCTCATTTGGAGCAACCAGAAAACCTTGCAGGGCCAGACGGCCCTCAAATCTAGACTCAAAATGCAAACCCCTTTGCCCTTACGGTACACCAATTGGTTTGACATCAACAAAACCAAGAAAATTTGGCTAGGACTGTGACAAACCTAACCAACCAAGGGCAAAGGCCACCACCCCATCAACAGCCTGTCATTTCTCTTAAGGATTTTTATGATCCTTCCAATTATGAGGAAAGACCTGGAGTGGTCAAACCACAATGGGTGTTTGAGATCAAACCAGCTATTCTAAATCTAATAAAAAATTTCCTTGGTCTTCTGAGAGAAGACCCTTTCTGCCATCTCGACAAATTAACTATCCTCACTCAAACCACCTGTTCCAGCAATGTGCAGCAAGACATATGGTTAATGAGACTTTTCGCTCTCTCTTTAAAAGATAAAGCTTCACAATAGTTTAGAATAGTTGGGTGCCCTATCACCACCACGAACCAACTAAAAAGTGCTTTTCTTAAAAAAAATTTTACCATCGATCGCACTAATGCATTAAGAAGACCCATAACAACCTTTCAACAAAAAAGTGGTGAACCCTCCATGATTCTTGGGAAAGATTCCAAGGACTTCTAAGAAGTTGTCCCCACCATTAAATTCCACAATGGCAGTTAGTGTAGATCTTCTATCATGGATTAGAAGATCAATTAAAGAGATTCATGGATGATAGGATCGATGGAATATGGCTATCTGCACAAATACTTAAATAAGCAAATCAACATTAACAAGAAAGATTTGCACAAATAATCAAACAACAGAAAATTGGCACAATAAGTATAGTGGTTCCCCTCCCTTGGGTACTCCACTACCTAAGCCTCCCAGCTTAGGGTTTTTAACTCGATTCTCTCAGCCCTGAGAGAATCAATTTACTAAATCGAGGTAATTAAGGGGTTATCTCAACCCAAGTACATTAACAGGTTTGTTACAACCCAATGAGCAACAAGCTCAGAAAACAAATATGAACTCGTGTAAGAAAGAGAACTCTTACAACAAGAATTCCTATGCCTCCCAACAATAAATAAAATGAATACCAATTTGAGAGCTTAGGATGAACGTGAATCACTTCATAGATGCTTGAGAAAAACACGTCGTTGAGCTTGCAAGAATGTAGAGAAAGTGAATGGCAAGCTTCTTCTTTCTCTCTTGAAGAAATGGTGGAAATTTGAAAAAATAGCTCTAGAATTTTTCTTCTCTGCTTCTTATCTTTCTTGTGTGCAAACAAGGAGTCCTAGGGTCATTTTATAGAGTTTAGGACCTAGGATACTCATCTACTAGACATTGGGATTTAATTTCGAATGTTCATATAGCCAAAATTAATTTTCTAGCCATTCAGTTTTGATCCAAGGGCTACCTAGTACCAGTACTAGCAGCTCACTGCCACCAGTACTTGAGTCCTAGTACCGATAATCATAATGGGTACCGATACTTGTGACTCCCAACTTTGGAATTCCTTGGGCACCGTAACCTACCTGTACTGGTACTCATCATGGGTACCAGTACTTGTAAGGTTAAGGCCAAATTAAGCCTTCAACCTGTGGCTAACATATACCGGTACTCATGGTTAGTACCGATACTTGTTCACAGTTTGAGATAAATTCTCAAACCTGTGCCTTGCAAATACCAGTACTTGCTTACAAGTAACTGTTTTAAGCGTTTTAATCCATTGCGTACTTTGAAAATGAATGCCATATAAATCCTAATTTATCTTTAGTTGATTTTTATGATCTAAGTTAAATTCTCTTGTTAAGAGGCATACAATCTATGACTAAAAAATCTAAACTAAAAAACTAACGGTCGAAGATGATCTTCTTCACTTCGACTCATCCTTGTCATCTTGCTTCCTCCTTGTCGTCATCTTCTCTTTCTCATCATCATGCCTTCATCACTTCCTGCTTGCCTTGATCTTCACCTAAATCTGAAAAGCACTCAATTGTAAACATTAATCCATGATAATTTTGTTAACACCAAAATAAGATGTAGAACAAGTTTCCAACAATCTCCCCCTTTTTGGTGTTGACAAAACTATCTTGCAAATGGATAATTATAAGAATAAAAAATAATTTTTAACAATGTTATATGATGGAAAAAAATTTAATTAAATCCTCCCCCTCAAAATATGCTCCCTGTAAAAATATTACGATTTGCCCTCTATCTTTCTCCCCCTTTTTGTCAATCACAAAAAAATGAAAAAATATCATACCATAAAATTTACCAATAGTAAAATGGAGCTTGAGGATATCAAGCATCTCTCGTCCAACATTCTTGATCTTTCTTCAACCTATAGAAAGGTTGAAGTGTTCCGTTATGTGCCTTGAACACCCATTGATTTCTTTGATCTACTCCTGCAAAACAAATATCTTTTCTAGGTACCCATTTTCTTGTGGGTCCTTGATGGTTAGTACCTTTCAAATCCTTAGGTTTATAGATCACTTTAGTGTTAGGTCTATAATTCTTAGGATTCTTGACCTTTTGATAAATCCATGCATGTCTAAGTGCATGTGATTTATTTTGTGTGTTCTTCTTATTATTGAACTTGGCTTTTAAATTATTACAAAATTTCGTATTCAGTCTAGTTGTTTTTAAATTATTCAAAGTGTCCTCAAAGTGTTCACAAATATCTTCTAATTCTACTCTTTTTGTTTGTAATTGATTGTTAGTTTCTTTTGATATATCTAATTCTATTTCTAAACAAGATATCTCTATTTCTAGAGTTCTATAACTATCATGCAAAACCTTTTTTTCCTTTTTGATCATCCTAGCCTTATTATATAAATCTTCATATGCTTGTACCAATTCATTAAAGGTGACTTCAGAATCTACCTTATTTTTTGAGTTGTCGTTGTTTGCCATTAAGCAAAGATGTGCAACTTCTATTTCTTCAGATTCTTCGAAAGACGATTCCATGTCCGAGTCACTATCATCCCAAGTTGCCTTGTATGCCTTTCTTGAAATCATTTCTTTCTTTCGATCGAGTTCTTTGTCCTTTTCTTCGTTCTTCTTCTTAATCATTGGACAATCTTTTCGTACGTGCCCCTTCTTCTTGCACTCAAAACAAATAATGTAGTTGAAAATTTATTGACTTTCTTGCCTTATTTTCGGATGAATCTTCTGAATCTTCTTGTTAGAAGAGCAAGGTCCTTTTTCTTGCTTATGGATTTTTCTTCATTCTTCTTTATATTTTCCAACTGGACTTCATATGCCATGAGGCTTCCAATTAACTCATCTAATGAGAGAGTAGAAAGATCTTTTGCCTCTTGGATGGCTGTGGTCTTTGGAGACCAATCACTTGTAAAAGATCTCAAGATCTTCCTTAGAAGCTTCTCTTCTTTCAGCTTGACTCCTAGGTTCTTTATGGGGTTAACAATTTCCCCAAACCTCCTATACATATCCTTGATTGTTTCACCTTTCTCCATCCTGAAACACTCATAATTTTCTTTTAGAAAAGAGATACGAGTTTCCCTAACCTTGTTTGTACCTTCGTAGGTGACCTCGAGAGTGTTCCATATCTCAAATGCTGACTTGCACACTGAGATGCAGTTGAATTCCTCCTTCGATAACGAACAATATAGTGCATTCATCGCCCTCGCGTTGCTCATGATATTTTTCTTCTGATCCATTGTCCATGAAACTCCTTGTGGCTCCGGATCTGAGTATTTTTCTTGAATGAGGGTCCAAGCCTCCTTATCCATTGCTTTGAGGAAAACTTTCATCCTCCTCTTCCAATAATCATAGTCTATCCCTTTGAAATAGGCAGGACGGGTGGATGACTATCCTTCGGTGCCCCTTGATGTGGATGCCATTGCGAGCAAGAGCTTTTACTTCTACTCGCTACCTGCTATGATACCAATTGATAGGATCGATGGAAAATGGCTAGGTGCACAAATACTTAAACAAACAAATCAGTAATAATAAGAAAGATTTTCAAAAATAATCAAACCACAGAAAATTGGCACAATATGTTCAGTGGCTCCCCTCCTTTGGGTACTACACTACCTAAGCCTCCTATCTTAGGATTTTTAACCCGATTTTCTCAACCACCAGAGAATCAATTTACCAAATCGAGGTAATTAACGGATTACCTCAACCCAAGTATAATAACGGGTTTGTTACAACCCAACGAGCAACAAGCTCAAAATACAAATAAGAACTGGTGTAAGAAAGAGAACTCTTACAACAAGAATTCATATGCCTCCCAACAATAATTAAAATGAATACCAATTTAAGAGCCTAGGAGGGACGTGAATCGCTTTGTAGATGCGTGAGATAAATACGTCATTGAGCTTGCAAGAATGTAGAGAAAGTGAATGGCAAGCTTCTTCTTTCTCTCTTGAAAAATGGTGGAAATTTGAAAGAATAGCTCTAGAATTTTTCTTCTCTATTTCTTATCTTTATTATGTGCAAATAAAGAGTCCTACGGTAACTTTATAGAGTTTAGGACCTAGGATACTCGTCTACTAGATGTTGGGATTTAATTTGCAACGTTCATATAGATAAAATTAATTTTCCAGCCATTTAGTTTTGAGCCAATGGCTACCTAGTACCGGTACTAGCAGCTCACTACAACCAGTACATGAGTCATGGTACCGATACTCATCATGGGTACCGATACTTGCAACTCCCAGATTTGGAATTCCTTGGGCATAGTAACCTACCTGTATCGGTACTCATCATAGGTACCGGTACTTGTAAGGTTCAGGCCAGAATTAAGCCTTCAACCTGTAGCCAACATGTACCGGTACTTATGGTTAGTACCGGTACTTGTTGTTCATAGTTTGTGACAAATTCTCAAACCTGTGCCTTGCAAATACCAGTACTGATGAACAGTACTGGTACTTACGTACAAGTACTTATTTTAAGCATTTTAATCCATTACGTACTTTGAAAACGAATGCCATATAAATCCTATTTTATCTCTAATTGATTTTTATGATCTAAGTTAAATTCTCTTGTTAAGAGGCATACAATCTATGAATAAAAACTCTAAACTAAAAAACTAAATTTCGAAGATGATCTTCTTCACTTTGACTCATCCATGTCATCTTACCTCCTCCTTGTCATCATCTTCTCTTTCTCATCATCATGCCTGCATCACTTCCTACTTGGCTTGATCTTCACCTAAATCTGAAAAGCACACAATTACGAACATTAATCCATAATAATTTTGTTAACACCAAAACAAGATGTAGAACAAGGTTCCAATAGTGGATGCCTCATGTGGGTGATAGGATCTATAGATAGATTGGCTACGTGCACAAATACTAAAATACAATATCAATAATAACAAGAAAGATTTACACAAATCACAATCACATAAATTGACACAAGATGTATAGTGGTTCCCCACTCACTTGGGTACTGCACTTCCTAAGCCTCCTAGCTTAGGGTTTTTAACCAAACTCCCTAAACTTGAGGAAATCAATTTACTAAACGTGGTGATTAACGGGTTACCTCAGCCAAAGTATAAGAGATGGGTTTGTTGCAAGAAATGCTCAAGAACAAATGTAGCACTGGTGTAAGACAAAAGAAATCTTACAACTAAATACCTAAGTCTTTCAACAATAATATAAAATTAATACCAATTTGAGAGCCTAGATTGAACATGAATGCCTTGACAATGCATGAAGAAATCACGTTGACGTGCTTGCAAACCTATAGAGAGATTGAGAGCAATAAACTATTCCTGTTCTTGAAAATATTGTGAAAATTTGAAATTTAGCTCTAGAATTTTTCTTCTCTATTTCTTATTTGAAAACTAAGAGTCCAAGACTCATTTTATAGAAGTTAGGAACTTAGTGGGTCGTCTACTAGACGTTGGGGTTTAAATCCTAATGTTCATATAGCTAAATAAATTTTCTAGCCATTCAGATTTCAGCCAATGGCTAACTGGTACCGGTACTAAAGTATAGGTACCAGCACTCGTTGCTTCCAGATTTGGGTTTCAAGCACTTAACATAAATCTGTAACCCACTTGTACCGGTATTGATCATGAGTACCGGTACTCGTTCCTTCCAGTACCAATACTGATTATAAGTACCGATACTCATGAGGTATAGGTTTGTTTCTTTGAAAAAACCCAAACCTGTAACTCACATGTATCGGTACTATACTTTAGTACTGGTACTTGTGGGATGACAAGTACCTTTTTTAGGTGAATTGATCAATTATGTTATTTGGAAATGATCGTAGTATAAATCCTAGTTTAACTTTAATTAATTTTACAATCTAAGTTGTTTCTTTGTTAAGAGGCATACATTCTATGAAATAAAAAAATCTAATCTAAAGAATCTAAAAGTTGATGATGATCTTGTCCTCCTCGACTCCTCCTTTTCATCTTGCCTCCTCCTTGTCATCATGCCTGTTTGCCTTGATCTTCACCTAAATCTGAAAAGCACTCAACTGCAACATTAATCAGTAATAATTTTGTTAGCACCAAAATAAGAAGTGGAACAAGGTTCCAATAGTGGGGGAACTTCCTTAATAAAGACGCCGAAAGAGCCTACTTTCTTTTTGAAGAAATGAGTGAAAACTCATTGAATATGACTTCAATGGACACTTTCGGTATAACTCAAAACCTAAGATTTGGAGTCAATGAAATTGACTCCAAATCTACCTCTATTCCAGTCACTCAAGATGATCTACAGATGATAGCTAAACGACTGGACCAGATGCAAATCCACCAGAAAAAAATGGAAGAAAAGCTCACTCACAAACAAGCTCCACACCTTAACTCTCCACACCCTAACTCTCCACAACTTCTCAAAATAGAAAATCTGCACAACATTGATGCCACACCTGCTGGTTAGTAGTTTTCTGCTAAATTTACACAAGATATGACTGGGAATTTTGATTACTTGAATTAAAATATTCTTCATCCCACCATTAAAAATATGTATGCTCTTCAAGAGCAATTTAGAAACCCCTCCAACACTTGCAATCAAACCTGGTAGTCCAACCCAAATCCATCCTGGAAAGCTCCGAACCTGATTACGTTTCCCAAACCAAATCAATTTGGGAATTATGGGCAACCCACATATCAACCTGGACCATCCTAGGAAGTTATTAATACCCAGGTCGTGAAGACTTTGCAAGGTATGCAGAATCAAATGGCAGAAGTAACCCGCATGATATCCAACTTGTAGCATCAAGTTAAGGTAACTCTAGATCATAGACCTACTAGTAATCTGCCATCCCAACCCATGCCCAACCCCAGCAATCAACGGAATCAATTTCAAGCAGGATATCCCAATCAACCCTTTCACCCATCACCTCAGCATCTCCCAGGTTTCAATCACAGTCAGGCTTCCCGTCCTCCTAGAAACAACCATACTACAGATGTAGTTACTTTGAGGAACGGGAAAACCACTCAAGATCCCCTGCCTACTAAAGTAACCTGCTTAATAAAAAATTGATCAGCTCTTCTCCCTCTTCTTTTAACCCTGTTCAGGAACCTAAAAATGCAAAATAGGAATATCCAATACCCTTCCCACAAGTCCTTCACTCTTCACACATCAAGAAAATGAAATCTGAGCCCACTGATAAGGAATTAATGGATCTCTTTGGGCAACTAGAAATCAATTTCCCTCTCCTAGATGCCATAAAATATATCCCTAGCTATGTTAAGTTTTTGAAAGATTTGTGCACTTCCAAAAGGCAGCCACGAAACCTAGGAAAGGTGATCCTTCCAGGGACGGTCAGCTCAGTTGTGTAGTGCAAACTGCCTCTTAAGAGAAAAGATCTAGGCAGTCGCCTAATTCAAGTAGTCACTAATGACACTTCTTTCGATCGCGATTTATGGGATCTCGATGCCTCAATTAATCTTATCCCCATGGTTGTTTTCGAGGAATTGAAGATCGGAGAATTAAAAACTATTGAGGTTACTCTTCAATAAGCGGACCAATCCACAATTAAACCAAGGGGAATTGTTGAGGATGTCATTGTCTGGGTCAAAAGTTATCTATTTGTTGTAGACTTTGTCATCCTAGATATAGAGATACTGAAAGCTTTATAGTTTGCCCCTATAATTCTTTGAAGACCATTCTTAGCCACCACCCACGGCAATAATGTTTGTGATTCAGGCAAGATGAAGATCATGTGTGGCGGTGAATCTGTTACCATAGACATTTTACAAGCTTCTAGTAGATTCCAAGAACCTGATTTCTTTGATGACTCAGATTCAGAATTTGAAAATATAGTGGAGAAAACAATGCAGATTTCATACATGGGTTCCTATTTTCCAATTAATACGGTTCCTAAATAATCCACTTCATCCCACCTCCCTACCCTAAGAAAAAATTCTTCAGCTAACACTCCAGCTAACCCCTTCCCTCTCACTTCACCTCTATCATCTAAAGTAGAAATTCTTTTGGAGCCAGGCCCTCAATTGGAGTTAAAAGCCTTGCCCGACTCCTTGAAATATGTTTTCCTAGGTTCGAATTAAACCTTGACCCTGATTATCTACTCTAGACTTACTGGGGAACAAGAGGAAATACTTCTCCAGGTTTTGAGCAAACACAAAAAAACTCTTGGCTGGAACCTTTCTGACCTTAAGAGTATTCATCCATCCTATTGCACCATCGCATCAACTTAGAGGACGATTCTCGCCCCTCCTGCCAACCATAAAGGTGCCTAATGGGAACACCATCATGAGCCCTAACTAGCTCATTTTGACATAGAAAAGAGAACAAAAGCTCCTACATAACCTAAAGGAAGGCCTAATTGAAGGGATTACTATTCTGGGAAGAAAACATCAAATAGAGGGCAAAACTGCAATTTTACCATTGCAGTACAATCAAGGGGATTTCTCAGGGGCTAAACATAGGTTAACTGGACTTAATAAGAGAAAAAGTGAGATGGTTCTGTCAGAAAAGGGTTATTATGAGATCTAGGAATTAAATGACATTCTTTAACGCTAAAACAAACCCACTTAATTTTACAAGGTTCTGGTCACGATAAAAATCAACTAAACTCTATAAAATTCATAGAAAAATAGGTGTCCTAGCTAATCACTAGACCTAATTTGGGTTTTTGTGTAAATTGCCTAGTTAAACGTGGTCAAACCTAAAATCCAACTTCACCATTGGAATTCTTAGGTCCAAATTAGGTTTGTACCAAAATTTGTACCTAAGGGAAGGTCACCTTGACCTACTTTGCAAACTAGTCCACCCAATTACATTTTGACCGTTAGCTTTTAAAAACCCTTGTGTAGACCCCCCTATCTTCCTCACCACTCTTTGTATTTAGGTCCCTCGACCATTACAACGGAGGAGTCTTACTCTGATGAGGATTTTAGGAGGATTTCTCCCCGAATCCTCAGAGTTCTCCTCCCAAATTTAGAAGGGAGATTCTCTGAGGAATTCCCTATTGTCTAAACATGATCCCAAGATCGGATTTGCACCCAATCTCTCATGCAAATGCTTGAGAGAATTGGGTATCATCCGCACCTTCCATCTCAGGTGAGATCCTTGCGCTTGGAAGCTTGCCTTCCAAGCACAAGGACCCTGTCCAGCAGCTATAAAAGGACCCCCGGTCCTTGCCACATCTTTCAAGCTTATTTTGGCTGCTTGATACACCTAAATTTCTTCCTCCCTTATCTCCAACCAATTGCCGACAAGCTCCAACGATCTCTTTGCCCTCTTCTTGTTGCTCTGCCACCATACCAGTGGCAGAGTCATCTCCACCTTGCTCCTCTACGTCACGCCATACCAGTGTGCACTCCTCTAACCCCTTCATCATCACCGTCATCCTCACCTCAAGGCTTTCTCCTCCAACGACGACACACACGTGCCGCTCGTCCTCCACCTTTCCCCCTTCGTCTAACTTCCCTTAGTAAGTTCCTCTCTCTCCACCTTTCATTTTCCCCCACTTAATTTCATAAAACCTCCCTCAACATCCACCAATCACCTTTGTCTCCCTCATCTCTGGCAGATCACCGACGAGGCAAATCTGTCACTCCATCCATCCACACGCCTCACCGACCACCTCAAAACCTTTTCCATCACTCACTGATCATAATAAACTCCTCCACTGACCACCACACACACCCCAAGTGCCCACCGAACACATGTACTTCCACTGTCACAGTCTGACCTAGGCACTCATGCCTAGGCCATTCTACGTCACACAAACCCCTACCTCACCTTCATCATGACACGGCGAAGATTCCTAAGTGATTTGATAGGGCTGTGAGGTCGTATCTGTGAAGTTTAGGTCAGACCCTTTTCCACCATTGGAGGAGGCGTGAAGGAGCTTGCTTGCTCGCTCCAGATCACCCCACTCCTGGCTGAGGCATCCCAGGTGCACAGAATCGTTCCACGAACCTTTCACACCCAGCAATCAAGGGCCTTAGTGACAGCAGCTGTGTCAATTGGACGGACATTTCTCCCTGTGGGCGCACGAAGAAGCGGGTGGGACTTTACTCCCACCTCGGAAACACTCAGCACAGGTGCATAGTATAAGTTGTTTTTGTGTTCTTTACTGATTGCCTCAGTTCGCAGGGTGAGGTCCCCTTCCCCACGACACCTGCCTCATCCGTGACCCACACCTACATGGACCTGGACAACCCATTTGCCCTACACTCCTCGCACACCACCCACGCCGATGTGCCTGGTCCCCGATGCACATAACCCGACCCGATTACCCTACTGGCTCTGTGAGAGTAAAGAGAGAAATAGAGAGAAAGCGTACGTGGGGGTGGGTAGGGGTAGGTTTTGCTCTGCTATGTGCAAGGAAAGGAGAAGTAAGGTGCAGCCGCTGAGAAAGAAGGAGAAGGAAGAGGAGCTATGGCAAGGAAAGTAGAGAAGCTAAAGTTGAAGAAAAGGCTAAGGAAGGAAGCCAAGGGTAGAGGCTGAAGAAAAATGACGAAAGGAGAAGGTGAGGCCAAGCAGAGAAGGAAGAAGAAGGAAAGCAAAAGACAAAGGCAGAAGTAGAGAAATTAAGGCTGAAGAAGAAAGGAGGACTTGAAGGCAGAAATAGAAGCCAAAGAAGAAAAGAAGAAGAGAAAAGGAGCCACAGAGAATAGAAGGCAGAAGAAGGGAAAGAATCAAAGGCAGAGAAATGAAAGAAGACATCATCGAAGGAAGGAAAGAAAAGAAGAAAGAAGAAGCCATCGAAGAGAAGAGAAGAAAGAAGAGAGAACATTATATTTCTTTTTACATCTTCTATGCTTCTCTTTAGCTTTCATATACAATGAATCTCATTCATATTATTATTTAACATCATATTTTGATTAATTTGAGATTGTGATCTTAGTTTTTAAAGACCAATTTTCCCCTTGTGTTCGACCTCTGATACTTAGGTTTTTGAGTAATAAAATTCTTAACTGTTTTCAAGGCGATTTCATTTATACTACAACGCAACATCTTTTAAAAATCGATTTCGCCCTGTCAACATTTTGGCTCCATTGCCGGGGAGCAACGAGCATTTTAAAAACTTTGATCACAAACCTCTGATTTAGTACTAACTTAATCTCTCCCTTTTGTGGTGTTTATTTCAGGGGAAGAAAAGAAAAGAAAAACAACTACGCAACAACCACACCAAGGACCAGGTAAACTTTCATTAGCCCTCTCTCTTAATCCCCTTAAAATCTAAGAAGAGAAATAAAGAAAAATCAATCTAGGGCTACCTGCTTCCACATTTAGTAATTCACCAAAGTTGCCAGTTTTTTACTTTCAACACATTCTGAATTGCACATCCATTTAAGATAACTACGTCTAACACCTTCTTGATTGATCCTTAGATACCATCTTTGAGGCAACTAAATTGGACCAAGTAGAGCCAACCTAAGGATTTTGATGGAACGTCGGTTTTCGTTGTTAATTCGTCGTAGTAAAGCCGGTTGTTACCATCGTTTCATATAAAAATTTTTTACTCGGAAAAATAAAAGAGTTCCCGAGTTCGAACTCAGGGAGCAAGTTGTATTCTAGAGATATACAAATTCTATTACAAAAATAAAGAGAGAGAGAGAGATGAAAAATTGGCTTCTGCTTCTTTTCTTCTTTCTTCCTCTTTGTCTTTGGTTCTTCCTGTTCTTCTTCTTGTTCTTCTTTTTCTTCTGCTTTCTTCAGATTTTCCCCTCGTGCTCTTCTTCTTCTGTTCTTCCTTGTTTCCTTTCTTTCTTTTTCTTCAGATCGTCTTCTTCTTTTCTTGCTTCTTGCTTCTTTTCATTTCTTCTTCTGCAATCGTGGTGCTTCTGCCTTCGGCTACTAAGTCTCCCTTCCTTCTTCTTCAGCCTGCCTTCTGTGTTGCTCTGGCTGCTGGCTGTCCGTCGTCTGGCCCGGAGCTTCGACGACTTAACTGAGCAGTTGCTACAGTGCAGCTGCTTCTTCTTCCGCAGTCCTTCACCTGTGCCTGCACGCTCAAGAGTTCATCAGAAGGCAAAAACCTACTCTACCCCCTTTCCCCGCGTATCTCTCTCTCTCTGAAATCACTCTTCGGAAGCTCTCCCAGAGCGCTATCGGGTAATCGGGTTCGGGTCAGGCCCGGGTCCAGGCCCACCGGCGTGCGTGGTGGGCGAGGAGTGCAGGTCAGTCTAATCGGGTCGGGCCAGGTCCGCGGAGCGTGGTCACGGACGAGGCCGAGTCGGGTCGGGTCGGGTGAGAGGGACCTCACCCCGTGGTAACTGAGGCAAACAGCATACGGCAGTTTTTCAATTTATGTGTCCGCGCGCCTTTGAGAGATTCCGAGGTGGGACTAAATGTCCCACCCCAATTCTCTTACGCCTGCAGCAGGGATGGTGCTCCCAATTGCGTCTGCTGTTGAGGCGTACAGCTCCAATCGAGGGCCAGGGTGTGTGCGTGAGTCTCTTCCGCGCTGGCCGTGGCTATTCAATCTGGGATATCTCGGCTTGGAGCAACCTCGAGCAGGCTTCGAGCTTCCTCGCCAATGGCGGTCAAGGCCTGGAACCTGAAACCAATGGCACGGCCTCTCGGCCAAATCAGACAGGCGGGGGACCTTCGCCGTGGCACGGCGAAGGTGGTCAGGGGGTCTGCAGGGGGCGAGATGGGGCTGTCGGGTCGTCCTAGGTCACACTGTGAGCGAGGGAGTGGGTGTGTTCGGTGGGTCTGCAGAGGGTGTTTGGTGGGAAGTGGAGGGGCGGAAGAGGATCAGGGTGAGGAGGCGGAGGTTCTGCGGTGGTCGGCGAGCCGTGTGGGTCGCTGAGGTGATGGGAGCGGCTCGCCGGAGGGTGGTCGGAGGCGGAGAGGATGAGGGTGAACAGGGTCGGTAGAGGGCTTAATTGACTAAATCGAAAGCGGGGAAAGAAAGAGGAGGAGAAGGGGAGTAAGTCTAACTTAACTGCAGGGACGAAGGGGGAGGAACAGGGCGACAGTCGTATCGACTGTCGCCGGAGAAGACGGTGCCCAGTGGGGGGAGGACGGCGGTGACGACGGGGCAGAGGCAGCGCGCGCCGGTATTGCGCGACGCGGAAAGAGCAGGGGAAGAAATCTCTGCTGCTGGTATTGCGGCAGAGCGAAGAGGAGGAGGAGGAAGAACCGCCGGAGCTGGTGGGCGTCTGCCGGAGTGAGAAGAGAGGAAAATTGGGGGTTTTCTCCGTCAGATCCAGGCTGCCTTGGTCGGTGGAGCGGCGGGGGGTATTTATAGGGTTGTAGCAGGGAGGAAGGCGGAGGGAGACGACGTGTCTCCCTCGCCGGAGCATGGTCGGAATTCGAACCCATACCGTCCGTGCGTTCGCACGGCCGGTATGGGGGGCTACAGTGACCATGGGGGTGCTCCTGCGACGGCTGACGACGCAGGGCACCCCCGGTACACTTGCCAGGTCCTCCACCTCACCCTGCGCGGCGCCATGCTCCGCGCAAGGTCGCCGGAGCATGGTGCTGGCAGGGTTTTGCAGGAGGGACCTGTTTGCAAAGAACGAAGGAGAGTTAGGGGCCTAAATGCGAGGGTTCAAAAGTTGAGGGCCAAAGAGTAAATATATGAGGACCAAAGTGTAAATTCGGTCAAGGAGGTTTCTTCTTAGGCTCAAGTTTTTATACATGACTAATTAGGACCTAAGGAATCTGATGGTGAATTTTATTTTCATATTAAACCTTGTTTGACCGGTCAATTTGCGCAAAAACCCAAATTAAGTTATTAATTGGGCATGGTTCTCAATGTAGGTCAAAATGGGTTCTAAAGGCCAAATTGAAGGTTCTAAACCCTAGAGATTATTTTTCTATGAATTTTAGAGGGTTTATTCTATTTTTACTTTGCCTCGAACCTTGTGAATTGAAGTGGGTTGTTTTAGGGTTACAGATTATCATTTGGTTCCTTGGAAGTGCTGTAGCCCTTGCTAGATCATCTCATCCCACTTTTATTCTTATTAAGCTGTTTTGACCTGTGTTTGGGCCCAGAATTACCCTGTATGCAGATTATACTGGTAAAATTGCACTTTTACCCCTTGTGACTGGTTTTCTTCTCAAACTCAGAATTCTCTGAGTTAAGCCTTTCCTTGAGATATATAGGAGCTTTTATCCTTTGTATTGGGTCAAAATGAGCTAGTTATGGCTCATGATGAGGTTCTCATCATACCCCCATGCCTAGCTTTTGCTAGTCCCTTAGCAAAAAAAACTTAAGGTTTCAACCCTTGTTCTAGACCATGAAGTTTTCAATGGTTTTAGATAAGTGCTTTTTTTATTTGAGCATAGATTAGGTTAGAATGCTGACCATAGGCCTAAAAGATACTCTAGTACCAATCAAGATCCAAATCTGTCTAGCCTTAGCCTCAGTCTTTTAGCAAAGGTTTTTAAGGCCCACAAGAACTAACCTAAGGTTTATTGGACTTCGTGGTTAAAGCACCCGTGCTTGAAATGATTTTAGCCCTGGCTCAGTTCGCAGTGCGTTTTGTAAGAGAGAGAGATAGAAAGTTTTTTTCTGTTTGGAGAGTTTTCTCTCTCTTTTTCTTTTTAGTTCTAGTCTAGGATTGGCTTTTCAACACGGTCTGTATCAGATTCCTTGCTCCCATCATCAATCCTCAAGGGTTCCTGGCGATCGATGCTTCGAGATAGCACCGCCCATGGCAACCCCCGGAACCCTGGCTATTGAGATTTCGAGATAATCCCATCCATGGTATTCCGTGGCCGAATCCAGACCCTGGCAATTGACATTTCGAGATAATGCCATCCATGGAATCTGAACCAGCAGAGTGCTTACATGCCCCCCGTAGGATATGTAAATATCCTAAGAGACAAGCACCGAGGAGATGATATTTTGTTACGCATCTTCGAGGGGATTTCCCGCCTCTCCGCGCTGGGAACTCGTCCAAATCAACTTGTGTTGATCGGCCATTCCTATTCTAGGTGTTCTTTTCAGATTTTTGCGACGCTTCTGCGTGATTCTGATTTTTATGCTTACTGAACCAGGCTGTGTGTGAGATTAGGGTGCTTAGGTTACTGAGTCCCGTAAACCAAAAATTAGTTAACGAGGCCGAATACTCCCTAAGCCTTAGACCTAATACTTCAGCTTTTCATTTTCCTCAACCTCTTGAGGAGTGTCCAGATCTTAATGAGTACTAAGAGTCTATTCAAGAATGCCTAAGGTTTGCATTCTTACTAATCTCATTGTGCACTTTTCAGTTATTTTCTTGAATGAGGTCTAGAACTTAGGTTAATTCCTTAGTTCCTTACTAATGACTATCAACTTTTCTTATAATTTTGTGCTCCTTTTTCATTTTGTTTCTTTTCTCCTTCACAAAATTTTCCTTCTCCTCTTTTCCTCTTATTCTTTTTCGAAAAATTTTTTAATTTTTATGGTATTTTTGGCATATGTGAATTTTTTTGTTTGAAACCTTTTCTTACAAGTTTTTGCACTTTCCTACCCCCCCATGCCTAAGATTTGCAATGTCCTCATTGTAACCTAGGGGTTTTTATTCAACTAAGTTCATACATTAGGATAGCTGTTTTGATGAGTGAATGGGTCGGGGTGACTGTTGCGGACGATTTCTAATCTCAGATGCAAGCACCTGAGGTGGAGTCGGCTGTCCTAAAGTGTGAACTTCAAGTGCAAAAAGCTGTCAGAACACGTTTCAGGTTTTCAAAGAGAATGACGGGCTGCCTCCCGTTGAGCGCTAAATTTGATGCCTTCAGCCAAGCGGGAAATGCGATGGAGGGGGGATGGTCAAATCAGCAGAGTTTTGTAAGACAAGCACCTTGATTAAGAGCCTGGTTGGTCCAACCAGGTGCTTGTTCAGATCAACAGGCTGATGATGCAGCCCAAACCCAATCAATCTGGTGGGTTGATAGATGTGGATAAAAAAGTGTGGAACCCACCATAAACTATGAGGCTCAGATGGATGTGGAAGTGTAAACGCAGGGTTTGGCTGTGCTGAATCAGCCTGGTCAGAGTAGGGACCCGTAGGATAATCAGTGGTTGATGCAGGAACCCTACATGGGTGATCAGAGAATGATAGAGCATGGTATGTAGTCTGATCAATGTTCGAAACCCGATGTGGAAATGCAATCGGCTCGGTGAGAGGTGAATCAGCATAGAAATTGAGTCCGGTTGCGGGTCGGGGTTTGGGAGAGGTTTTGATCCGTTCTGTGTGTGCGGATGAGGTGGCCATTGTGTACGAGGGCTCTTCTAGAGACGGATGATAGGTGGTTTCCTGTAGAGAGTCCTCTGGGTAACTATCAAATGCCGGAAGAGTGTTTGTAGGATGAAAGAAATCGGATTCGAGAAATAATTTGGATTCTTGGTTGCAATTACTCTTGGCATTTTCTGTTTTTGGTTCCTGAGGATCGAAAAGGAATGATTCTGTGTTATTGGTGATCTCGGGAATCAGGACCTCAGAGTTGGAGTCAGAGTCAGAATCATGTGAACTGAGGTCGTAGATAGGCCTGGCGTGTTCAGGAAGGGGAATCTCTCCGCAATTATAGTCAGATCTGAAATTGTCGGAGAGTTGGCGAAAATGATCATGAATTCCACCACAGCAGAAATCATCAGATGTGGAATCAGCAGCCTGATTGGGTTCTAGCCTATATATCACTTCTGGGCTCAAAAAGATGTTCTGTTCAAGCTCTAAGCTGGTAGGATAGACCCCATTAAAACCTTGCTCATCCAAATCCTCAGTTTCTGTATCATAAATTGGCATGTTTTCTGAGAAATCGATCAGATTTCCTGAGGATGTTGGAGAGGGATACTCATTAAATAGAGGCCCGGAATCATATCCTGTAAAAATTTGATCTTTCTCATAAGGGGCCTCATAATCTTCCCAATAAGTTTCAGATCTAGGTTCTAGGCTTAGGATGTGGGTAGAATTATTAGAACCTAAGTCCGAATAACCTTCGAGGGTTACCTTATCAAAACAAGGGGCGGAATTTATACCCTCCAGAGGTTCAATTCTAATCTTGTCATTGCAGGAGTCTTGGAGTTCTAAGCTTGGTGATTCATGGCCTAGGGTTGGCTCAGCATTGTGTTCTCCTGCAATATCCCAACCTAATTCAACATTGTCTTCTATCTGGGTTGGGATTTTACAACCACTTTGTGCCTCAATCCCGAGATCTGGGAAACTGAATTGTTCCTTAATACTGTTCCAAGATGGTTCATCCTCTGTTTCTGGTTTATACGGGTATTTCTGGTTGATAATTTGTTCTACTGATTTCATCATTTCTACCCGTTTTATAAGGGCATCTTGGTGTTGTTCCCAAAGTACAGGATTTGTCAAGCATTGAAGGTATTCAGATTGGTGTAATTTTTCCATCTCAATGTATCCTGTCATGAGCATATCTCGGGTTGATCCTTTTGAAATTCCAGTTAATAGAATTTGGGCACAGTTTATGATGAAGGATGTGGTTGTTGGGACATCAACCTGAATATCTCCTATTGGTGTTGAGGTTTTTTCATAGAATCTTATGGCATCCTCGATCATTTTATCTTTCATAGATCTCCGATATTCAGGTTTCTTGAATGGTAGTCTTGCTAGGTAATTAGGCTGCATAATTGGATCTGGTGGTGGAATAGAATCAAAATTTGAATCAAGATGGAAGAAGGGGATTTTGTTCAGAATCAGAGGAAAAAGGGGCTATGTGAATGATTTCTGCAAAAACAAAGGAGCCGAGGCTTAGCCTCGGGAAGCGTGAATTTCTATAGGAGGTTTCAAGGACCTCCTGAAAAATACTGAAGGGCTGGATGAGATAAGCAGGTGCTGGACCCAATCAAGACACCCAAAAATTGTTGGGTGACTATAGAGGTTCGGGGCAGATGGACCCCTTGATCAGAAAGATCGTCCACCTGAGAATTACCTGGGCAGCCAGAGAGGGAGAGTCCCGCGAAGACCCCTACACGGTAGAGCGTCCCCACGGGTTACAGGGTTTCCCCCACCCGACCTCTCTTGTCACTGCGGTTCCAGGTAGACCAGAATGGGGATCTTGACCTCTTAAGTCTACCAATTTTAAGATCAGGGTGCTTAAGGTTTCACTTGAACTTTAGTCTTTTTAAGTGCAAAGAGTGACCTAATTTTAAGGTTGGTTAACCCAAGGGGTCAACTTTACCTATTGTTTTTTTTTTTTTTTTTAAGAGCTTTTAGGTCCTGTCTTTTAGGGTTCAAGTGTTTAGAGAGAGCCAATTGTTTAGGATTTTTCTTGTATAGGTATTTTCAGACAAGGGCTTGGGCACACTTCATTTGGTTTTCTCAATTCTTGAGTTAAGTAGTGTGTCTCTAAATCCCTAGTGTTGGATCCTAGGTTGGCTCTACTTGGTCCAGTTAATTCTTTGTTGGGTAATTAGGGCTCAAGCAAGAATGTGTTAGCCCTTAAATACCCTTAATAGTGTGCAGAAATAATGAGTTGAAAACATGCAACTTTTATGGTTACTAAATATGGAAGACAGGTTAGCCCTATATTGCTTGTTCTTTTCTTTTCTTCCTCTTTAGAGCTTAGGGGTTAATAGTGAGAGGAAAAATTTACCTGTCTTTGGTGTGGTTGCTTGTCTTCTTGAGTTCCTGTAGCTGCACAAAAGGGAGGAGATTATCAGAAATAATAAAAGAATACAGGAATGTTTACCTCTAGAATAGCCGTTGCTCCCCGGCAACGGCGCCAAAATGATGGAACGTCGGTTTTCGTTGTTAATTCGTCGTAGTAAAGCCGGTTGTTACCATCGTTTCATATAAAAATTTTTTACTCGGAAAAATAAAAGAGTTCCCGAGGTCGAACTCAGGGAGCAAGTTGTATTCTAGAGATATACAAATTCTATTACAAAAATAAAGAGAGAGAGAGAGATGAAAAATTGGCTTCTGCTTCTTTTCTTCTTTCTTCCTCTTTGTCTTTGGTTCTTCCTGTTCTTCTTCTTGTTCTTCTTTTTCTTCTGCTTTCTTCAGATTTTCCCCTCGTGCTCTTCTTCTTCTGTTCTTCCTTGTTTCCTTTCTTTCTTTTTCTTCAGATCGTCTTCTTCTTTTCTTGCTTCTTGCTTCTTTTCATTTCTTCTTCTGCAATCGTGGTGCTTCTGCCTTCGGCTACTAAGTCTCCCTTCCTTCTTCTTCAGCCTGCCTTCTGTGTTGCTCTGGCTGCTGGCTGTCCGTCGTCTGGCCCGGAGCTTCGACGACTTAACTGAGCAGTTGCTACAGTGCAGCTGCTTCTTCTTCCGCAGTCCTTCACCTGTGCCTGCACGCTCAAGAGTTCATCAGAAGGCAAAAACCTACTCTACCCCCTTTCCCCGCGTATCTCTCTCTCTCTGAAATCACTCTTCGGAAGCTCTCCCAGAGCGCTATCGGGTAATCGGGTTCGGGTCAGGCCCGGGTCCAGGCCCACCGGCGTGCGTGGTGGGCGAGGAGTGCAGGTCAGTCTAATCGGGTCGGGCCAGGTCCGCGGAGCGTGGTCACGGACGAGGCCGAGTCGGGTCGGGTCGGGTGAGAGGGACCTCACCCCGTGGTAACTGAGGCAAACAGCATACGGCAGTTTTTCAATTTATGTGTCCGCGCGCCTTTGAGAGATTCCGAGGTGGGACTAAATGTCCCACCCCAATTCTCTTACGCCTGCAGCAGGGATGGTGCTCCCAATTGCGTCTGCTGTTGAGGCGTACAGCTCCAATCGAGGGCCAGGGTGTGTGCGTGAGTCTCTTCCGCGCTGGCCGTGGCTATTCAATCTGGGATATCTCGGCTTGGAGCAACCTCGAGCAGGCTTCGAGCTTCCTCGCCAATGGCGGTCAAGGCCTGGAACCTGAAACCAATGGCACGGCCTCTCGGCCAAATCAGACAGGCGGGGGACCTTCGCCGTGGCACGGCGAAGGTGGTCAGGGGGTCTGCAGGGGGCGAGATGGGGCTGTCGGGTCGTCCTAGGTCACACTGTGAGCGAGGGAGTGGGTGTGTTCGGTGGGTCTGCAGAGGGTGTTTGGTGGGAAGTGGAGGGGCGGAAGAGGATCAGGGTGAGGAGGCGGAGGTTCTGCGGTGGTCGGCGAGCCGTGTGGGTCGCTGAGGTGATGGGAGCGGCTCGCCGGAGGGTGGTCGGAGGCGGAGAGGATGAGGGTGAACAGGGTCGGTAGAGGGCTTAATTGACTAAATCGAAAGCGGGGAAAGAAAGAGGAGGAGAAGGGGAGTAAGTCTAACTTAACTGCAGGGACGAAGGGGGAGGAACAGGGCGACAGCCGTATCGACTGTCGCCGGAGAAGACGGTGCCCAGTGGGGGGAGGACGGCGGTGACGACGGGGCAGAGGCAGCGCGCGCCGGTATTGCGCGACGCGGAAAGAGCAGGGGAAGAAATCTCTGCTGCTGGTATTGCGGCAGAGCGAAGAGGAGGAGGAGGAAGAACCGCCGGAGCTGGTGGGCGTCTGCCGGAGTGAGAAGAGAGGAAAATTGGGGGTTTTCTCCGTCAGATCCAGGCTGCCTTGGTCGGTGGAGCGGCGGGGGGTATTTATAGGGTTGTAGCAGGGAGGAAGGCGGAGGGAGACGACGTGTCTCCCTCGCCGGAGCATGGTCGGAATTCGAACCCATACCGTCCGTGCGTTCGCACGGCCGGTATGGGGGGCTACAGTGACCATGGGGGTGCTCCTGCGACGGCTGACGACGCAGGGCACCCCCGGTACACTTGCCAGGTCCTCCACCTCACCCTGCGCGGCGCCATGCTCCGCGCAAGGTCGCCGGAGCATGGTGCTGGCAGGGTTTTGCAGGAGGGACCTGTTTGCAAAGAACGAAGGAGAGTTAGGGGCCTAAATGCGAGGGTTCAAAAGTTGAGGGCCAAAGAGTAAATATATGAGGACCAAAGTGTAAATTCGGTCAAGGAGGTTTCTTCTTAGGCTCAAGTTTTTATACATGACTAATTAGGACCTAAGGAATCTGATGGTGAATTTTATTTTCATATTAAACCTTGTTTGACCGGTCAATTTGCGCAAAAACCCAAATTAAGTTATTAATTGGGCATGGTTCTCAATGTAGGTCAAAATGGGTTCTAAAGGCCAAATTGAAGGTTCTAAACCCTAGAGATTATTTTTCTATGAATTTTAGAGGGTTTATTCTATTTTTACTTTGCCTCGAACCTTGTGAATTGAAGTGGGTTGTTTTAGGGTTACAGATTATCATTTGGTTCCTTGGAAGTGCTGTAGCCCTTGCTAGATCATCTCATCCCACTTTTATTCTTATTAAGCTGTTTTGACCTGTGTTTGGGCCCAGAATTACCCTGTATGCAGATTATACTGGTAAAATTGCACTTTTACCCCTTGTGACTGGTTTTCTTCTCAAACTCAGAATTCTCTGAGTTAAGCCTTTCCTTGAGATATATAGGAGCTTTTATCCTTTGTATTGGGTCAAAATGAGCTAGTTATGGCTCATGATGAGGTTCTCATCAGATTTCAATCTACGATTTTAGAGACACATCTTCTCTTAAGCAAAGAATCAAAATTTTCAAAATGAGGTGTGCCTAAGCCTTATTTAGAGATATTTATCCAAGGGAAACCCTAAGAAAATCAAGCTCTTAATTCACTTGAACCCTAAAAGAAAGGACCGAAAAGCTCTCAAAGGAACAAAGAGGTGAAGTTGATCCTTTGGGTCAACCAACCTTAAAATTTGGTCAATTTTTGCACACAAAAGACCTAATTTTCAAGTGAAACGCTAAGCACCTTGATCTTAATTAAAAAAGGTAGACTTAAGAGGTTAAGGTCCCCATTCTGGTCTACCTAGAATCTTAGTGACAAGAGAGGTTAGGTGGGGGAAACCCTGTAACTCGTGGGGATGCTCTACTGTGTAGGGGTCTTTGCAGGACTCTCCCTCTCTGGCTGCCCAGGTATTTCTCAGGTGGACAGCCTTTCTGACTAAGGGGTATCATCTGCCCTGAACCTCTATAGTCACCTAGCATTTTTTTGGGTGTCTCGATTGGGTCCAGCACATTCTGATCTCATCAAATCCTTCAGTGCATGTTTGGTAGGAGGTCCTTAAGACCATCTTTAAGACCTCCTTTAAAAATCCACTCCTGCCGAGGCCAAGCCTCGACGCTTGTGTTTATGCAGCAACCTTACCACATAGATCTCTCCTCTGATTCAGAACCGAGTTCTCCTTCCATCATGGCACAACCCATTGAAGAAGAGAACAACCTTGAGCACCAACTTCAGTGCCTAAATGATCTCTTCCAAAACTTTGTAAACCTGCCGCAGCGTCCTATGATGCGAGTCACTATAATCCCGTTGCGGTGGCAATCGAGCCTCGAGTCCAAATATGGGCTGGAGGTCCTAATTCTGAACTCAAGCCCAATATGATTCATGCCATACTAAAATTCCATGGGATTAACTCCGAGGATCCATTCCAGCACATTAAGCAACTCAAACATCTGGCCCAGACCATCAGGTCAAATGCACAAAATCGGGATATTCGACTCGTGAAGATGTTTTCTTTCTCCATCATGGACAAGGCTGCTCATTGGTATCAAAGTCAAACTCATCCGGTGAACACATGGGTCGAATTCCAGTTTGAATTTTTGAAGTTCTTCCCTGTTGGCCAGACAAATGCCTTGCGCCACCAGATCACTCACTTCACTCAACAATTGAGAGAACCTCTTCATGAGGCATGGGATCGATTCTTGGATCTCATGTGAAAGTGCCCCCGTCACGGAGTTCCTAATTGGGAACAAGTCAAGTCTTTTTACCAGGGACTCCATGAAGACATTCGATTGTTTGTCAATGCAAACTACGGAGGGAACATCATGGGACAACATGAGGACACGGTGTGGGAGATTCTTGAAAATATGTGCGTGAACTCCATCAATAATGACTCCATGGGCTTATTCGACCAGACGAACACCTACGCGTTGACGAATCCTATGGGGGCACATGAGACGTAGGGCCTGTTCACATCCGTCGACTTGGAACTGATGGTCAGTCGTTTGGACAAGTTCTCTATCATAGAGTAGAAGGTGGATGAGCAGACTCGGCATCTACAGAGAGCCACCTCTACGCAGAACTCATTTGCACATCCACCTCTTGCGAGGGAAACTATGCAAAACATCTATCACCGATCTTTTCAGGGGATGGATCTATATCCACCCCCATCTGACTCACGGATCGGAGGGACCTCTGATCCACTCTATTCTAGTTGGGGGAACTTTGAACCCTCATACTTTGACTTTCCTGAGGCTCCTCAGACCTGCGAGAACCCCAACGCCATCCAAAATGACCCATTCTCCAATACCTACAACCTTGGACGGCGGAATCACCCCAACTTCCAGTGGGCAGGAAATTCTCATAATCGAGGACCACCTTATCAACCCCGTCCACAAGCTCCTCGTCCATATCAGTCGCCTTAGCCTCGGTCCAACCCCACCTATCAATCTGGGCCAAACTAAGATCAACTGACTCTTATCATTCAAACACTGGCTGACATTCAAAAGACGAATGCGGGAATGTAGAAACAACAGAAGGACGAGATCACAGAGGTTCGCAATCAACTCGCCCGGATGGCGAATTCCCACCAACTTGGCACCCTTCTGTCGCAACTTCTGCCGAACACAAATAACGTGCCAACCCAGAGGCACGTTTTGAACCCAAATCAATGCCACGCACAAATGATTTATTAGGCCCCTTCTATTCCATCACCCGACGGGATGGAAGCTTCGACATCTTATGCGGGATATCAACAGTAGCCACCCATTTTACCAAGCCCAAACCAAAAGCAGGCAGGATTAAACTCTGTAACAACCCATTGTGGTAAAGCAACTCAAGACCCACCTTATCCAAACCACTCCAAGCCTAGTAGTAATCCAAGCCCTAGGATAGTTATCCAGGATACCCCTATCCCAGATCAAGAACCTGGACCTATTCTAGAGGAACCAACCAAGGTTCCTTTTCCCGAGGCCTTGACCAAGGGAAAGAGGATAACCAAACCCGTGGCTCCTGAGGAGGATCTAATCAAGCTCTTTGAATAGGTCCAGATAAACATCCCCTCGATGGATGTTATCCGCCATGTACCGACTTACGCATGATTTTTGAAAGACGTGTGTACACCCAAGCGTAAGCTGATTGCACCACAAAAATACACCTGCAATTGCACCATATTTTGCTATTTCCTAGCATTACCAGTGCATATTAGGTATCCATAGTCGCATTTGTAAAAATACATGCATGCATGCATTTAATTGAGAGGGGAGGAGAGTGAAGTAAATGGCCTTGAAATTTACATTTTTCCTCAAGTTCTACTTTGCAAAATTCACTATCTTTACTTTTTATTTTTATTTTACTTTGAATTCTTCTCGCGGCTGCAAGACAAGGCCTCTTCTTCCTCTTCCTTCCATGCTCTGCAGTAAGCTTGCCCCGCAGCCGCATGCCCTGCCAAGCCATGCCAGCCATGCACAGCCGCATGCACAGCCAGGGCATGGCTGTGCATGCCTTCTTCCTCTTTAAAAAGGCACGGCTTCTTCTTGCAAAGGAGAGCCTGGTCCACAGAGAAAACACAACACAGCAGCTCTTCTTCTCCAGGCCACCTCCTCCCCTCTCCGTCCATACGCAGCCTCTCCTCCTCTGATGAGCCACTCTGCGGGCAGGAGTACCTCACTGTGGTGCACAACCACCACCGTGAGTCCACCACTTCCTAGATCATCAAAGAGCTAGTGAGCATGGTGGTTCTCTTCCTTGATTTCTTCGTTTGAAGCATTTCTGCCATTGCCACAGGAGCTTCAAGCTTTGAAGCTCAAAGCTCCGCAGCAGTAGTAGTGCGCAAGCCACCATGAAAGCCAGTAGGCCACCACGCGTGCCTGCATGCTGCCCTCGCCTTCTACTTCTTCGCGTACGCCTGCCTCTCCGCACAAGCCACCAGCCGGCGCAACCCTTCCACGTGCACGCCAGCATGTGCATTGGCTCCCTGCACTCACGGAACCGGGCATGCCCGGTCGCGCAGCTCAACCCTGCACTATAGCCACTGTTCACGCCAGTCAGCAGAACATTGTGGCTACAGTGCGGTGACCGATAAGTTTCTCACTTAACCGGTCACCCGGCACACCGCAATTGCCACTAGCCTGCGCCTGCGTCCTGCCCCGTGCTCGCTCCAGCGCCTGCCTGGGCGTCTACGTGCACCCACGTCTGCCAGCGCCCTCCCGCTTCAGCGTCTGCGTCCGCATCTCCCTTCGCCTGCACCCGCCCGCTACAGAGCTCTCTCTTCACGTAGCGCGGTGCGCTGAGGCCTCTCTCCCTCTCCCTCACTTCCTCCAGCGCACGCCACTCCGCACGCCTACGTGCCTGCGCATGCGCATGAAGCATCAGACGATGCCCCACTGCTGCCGACGGCTTAACCAACCTTTCCTTCACTCTAGCAGCCTCCCTCTCTCTCTCTCTCTCTCTCTCTCTCACAGCACTCTCTCACACTCTCTGCTCGTACATACACACACACACTCACACTCTCGTACACACACCTACACACTAATATATACTTATATATACATATGTACATACATTTATATATTTATATATATATATATTTATATACATATATATATATACTTATATCTATACATATAGTAGTACCCATATACTAAGTATTAGTATACATACATACATATACATATATATATATATATATATCTATATACTTATATATATATATATACACATATATATTTATATATACATATACTTATATACTTATAAATATATATATATATATATATACATCTATATATATACCTATATAACTAGGCATAAGTACAGATACATATATATGTATATATACATATAAATATATATATACATACATATATACAGATATATCTGTATAACTATATATACATATATATATATATATACAAACATATCTATCTACATATATCTATATACATATATTACTATATATGTATACATCTATATGTTATATATACATACATATACATATATATATATATATACACATCTATACATATATCTATCTATACATAAATTTCGGTATCTATATATATACATACATATATATATATATATAACTACATATATACCTATATATTTATAACCATATATATATACATGCAGATATATTTACATATATACATATATATATATTTTCATATTACTTACCATACGTTGTATCGCGGGAATATCTGCACTAGTTGCTGATATTCCCCGATACGCGCGTATAGAAAGCGTGTTCGCACACATCTTCCACCATCCATCTTACACTCCACGTGGCACTTCTTCCTGTTGGTTGCATCCTTTTAGACAACAACTGACTCGACACCGAGCTACATGCCATCTCCACCTCCACCCCCACCCCTTTATACATATATAATATATACATATATATATACTATATTTACTTTATTTCTATTTCTCTTTCTTGCCATTAAAAAGATAAACAAAAAAATATATAAAACAGAAAAGATAATTCTTGACTTGTAGGTACCCAGTCTTGCGAATAGCAAGACCAGTTTTGAAACCTTGATTTGGCTCAAAGCCAAGAACCTAATTTTGAGGGTGTACCTCAAGGATAAAAATTATCAGAAAAAAATCTTAAATGCAAAAACACCAAAAACACAATAAACGAATGGAAGAGATTCGTTGTAGGAAAGGCGTAGAAACTTCACTTCTAATCCCACTTCCCTGGGTTCGACCCTGGGCCTAAAAGTGACCAAGATAAAATCAATTAGGCCCGGTAAAAAAATATTTTGCAAAGAGATGGTTAGGCTCGATTTAGGTTAACCACTATACACACTTCAATGATAAAATCACCATATTGACAAACCTGTCCGGGTCTATGCCACATCATCATTCATGGCGCCGTTGCAGGGGAAGCTGCGTATTCAAGTAAGTTTCTATTCCATTCCTTTCATTTTTCTCTTATCTCTTCACTGGTGTTTTTGTTTGTTGCTGTGCTGGTGAACCTGTTACAAGGAGAAGGCAAGCAGACGAAGTCAGAAATGTGGGCAGATCCAAGGCAGGAATGAGAGCATGAAGATGCCGACACCGCACTAGAGCTTCGCATACGTTGCGAAACAAGTTGGCCTTCCTTTCTTAGCAACTTAGGTCAGCTTGTCACCTTAATAAAAAAAAAATTAATTGAAACAAAACTAGAAAAAACTTCTTGGGAGCTCTTGGGGCAAGTGGACTAAAATTCACTTGTTTGTTTGTTTGCCCTTACTCCCACCGCCCTAGGATTTCCCACCTTACTTTGCATAGCGAAAATCCAAGAATCTTGATTCTTGAATTTTTCGTCGTGTGAAGTATTCTTTGAGGCAAACATAAAAAGATTGATTGTACCCCTCTTTGCCTCACTTATCTGCAAATTCGGGATCAAATTTTTGGTGGGGAGACTTGGAATTGAGTTGATTCCAACTCCACCATGACCTTTCACGTGCCTAAGATTTGATCCCGAATACTTTAACCCCAATAATTTGACTTTTTTTTCTTATCTTTTGGTTGGGCCTTGTGTGTGGAAATCATTCTGGTGATTGGGAGCACTTGAATTGCAGTGCTTTGGCTCCCTTTCACACTAATCTAAAACTGATTCGTGCATCCACACATAGAAATCTCCATTTAGGGAATCCCATTGCATTTTAGCATGTATTAACCAACTGACATTGAAGAAGGGTTTGTTGGGCTTAGAAGAAAACCTATATTCTCTCAAAACCCGAAGATTGGTTGAATTGACAATTTAGCGAAATCCTAAAATCCATACTACTTAAGGCTGAATTCTAAAAACCATTCACTAATTAAAAACTTCAATTTAGGGAGATTTCCCCGTTGCATACTTGATTTACACACTCTAAAAATCAATCACTTGGGCATTACCCGTAAATAATGCCCTTCACATTCCAGAAGCACTTGATCCTAAGCCTCTAACTAAAATTGGTAGCAACTTGACCCTTATTAAGGATTGGAGGTCTAACTACCTACGTGTAGCGCCTACGTGCTGGTGAGGTTTCCCGCGTGCTATCGGGTGTCTAAGACTGGGGTAAACGGCCTTTCAATCTGCCCCGGTGGTTCCGCAGTGCTCGCATTCGGTTCCATAGTTTGTGATAGTAGGTAACTTAGATCTTTAGGTCTAAGGGCACAATGTAGAGGTTAGGAATTTGATTGTATTGATTTGTCATCAAGTGTACCTTTGCGGCGTCATTTCTCTCATCTCTTTTCCCTTCGTATCCCCCCAATTTTTCCTGCAATACTGCATGTTTGGGAGGAGGTTACAAAACCCTGAACTATGTGAATTGTCTGATAAATTTAGAAAAGAAGCCGCATCATCGTCCTCCTCCATAAACATGGCTGCACGCCCACCCCCAAATCCCGAGGGAGGAAACTGCCCTCAAAACCCACGAGGTGGTGGAGCCTTAGATCCCATAACCCGCCTCCAAGCCAAATTGAAATGTATAATGAACAAATTGATGCCATTAGGGAAACATTGGAGGAAATGCAGAACCCTCCCGAATGGGAGGAGCCTAGGACTCTTAGCTCTTATCAGAATCCCGCTGCTACAGAGACCATAGGACAAATTCGGGTCCCCATGGGCGGGGATGACATTGAACTGAAACCTAACATAATTAGCCTGATAAATTTTCACTTCCATGGTCTTGCAAGTGAAGATCCTTTTCTCCACTTGGAAGACTTAACCCGATTGGATGAAACTATTAAACCAAGAAATATCGGGTTACCTATAGTCCTCAAGAAAATTTTCCTATTTTCATTGCGAGATAAAGCGTCGTAGTGGTTACACACCCTTGGGAGAACCATCCACTCTTGGGAAGAGATGCGAACAGCATTTCTCAAGAAGTTCTTCCCAATTGGGCGAACCAATGCGCTTCGCCGTGCTATCACTTCATTTACGCAGCAAAACGGCGAATAATTTCATGTGGCATGGGAGAGATATAATGACCTCCTTAGGAAGTGTCCGCACCACGGTCTGCCTAAGTGGCATATAGCCCAGATTTTTTACTATGGGCTAAATGAGACTTTGAAGCAGATTGCAGACACTTCCTGCGGAGGGAATTTCATGAATAAAGATGAGAATAGAGCATTCGAATTATTTGAAAATATGAGTGAAAGCACAATTAAGATTGCTTCCATTGGCGCCTTTGATCGTACCAGCATGCCCCGTAATGTCCAAGAAGTTAACATGGGACCCTCCCATTCATCCACAGAACTCAGCCTTATTGCACAGAAATTGGATGAAGTCTCCGTCGTGCAAAAGAAGCTAGACGAGCTTTTGGCCAACCCCGCCCATTCTATGGCAAATAACCCCACCTCACCACTTCGTCACAATCCCAATTCTTCCAACACCAGGCTTATCGCGAGAAACCCCATAAGACCTTCCTTACCGAGTGTCGCGTCGAGCGACTCGATAAGTCATGTGGATCTGGCTTCTGCAAGCCAGTATTTCGACACAGAGGACCAAGCCTCCATGTGCTCGGATGCATATTTACATGCGAACACGTCTTCTGGCATAGAAGACGCGTACGCCCTGGGGAACAACCCGTTCTCTGCCACTTATAACCCATGGTGGCCAAATCATTTGAATTTCGCATGGTTCAGCAACCCATAGTGCCAAAACCCCGTGGGTGGACCAATGCGACAATCCACACCCATCATCCCAAGGGCCCAATCTAATCCTATGACGAATCCGCCATTAGGCCCTTACATACCGCAAGCAGAACATGCATCAAGTCCTCTTGACAAATTGATGCGAATGATGACAGAAATGTCAAGGCACCATGAAGAGAACATGACCTCTCTTCAGCACCAATTGGCGCAGCAGAATGCTGAGATTAGTCTACTACACATGGTGACTCAATCTCAGGGCACTCTTCCAGCCCAACCTATTCCAAACCTATGAAATTTCATACCCCGTGGCCCTCAACCATAGGTACGACCTTCTCTGGGGCAGGTACATCAAATTCTGCAGACTCCGAGCATTCCACCGGGATTTCAGGCTAATTCCGCCGCAGCACCTCACTCTTATGTCCCCATTGTGAACCCTCCTCCGTCGTATGATCCCACTGGACTCGCATCGTCCAATGCAATCACTACGAGGAGCAGTAAGCTGGCTATCGATCCGCCTCGACTTGATCCTGGCCTACCTTCTTCATCGCCCTCTCATCCGGGATGCGCACCACATTCGCGAGAGGATGATACACCCAAATTGGTGCCAGAATCAGTTCCATTCCCTCAGGCCCTACTGAGGGAGCCAAAAGGAAAAAAGAAAGAGCGGCAGGCCTTTCATAACCTGCATAATTTGTTCAGGGATGTTGAAATCAAGGTACCTCTGCTCGAGGCTATCGACCACATACCAACTGTCACCCGACTTTTCAAAGACTACACAACACCCAGGTGACAATCAAAGAAAACCAAGAATCCGATGGTTCTCTCGCATCAAGCGAGTTGTGCTATACTGTCAAATCTACCATCGAAGCAGAAAGATTCGGGCACACCGCTTATTTATTATAGCATCCAAGGCTGCACTTTTAACCATTCCCTGCTTGATCTAGGATCTTCCATAAACCTTATACCAACCATCATGCTCGAAAAATTTTCCTTAGGAAATCTGAAACCCACCCCTGCCACGTTACAGTTGGCAGATCGTTCTGTCAAAATTTGGAAGGGTGTGGTGGAAGACGTGGTTGTTAGGATCAACAGTCTCTATTTTCTTGTTGACTTTGTTGTTTTAGATATGGAAGTTCCTAGCTCACTTTCTGATTGTCCAATCATCCTTGGTCGACCTTTCTTGGCCACAGCCCGCGCCCATATCGACTACGAGCCAGGCTGTATTGAGATTGCCATTGGATCCGAAAAGGTGAAGCTTAACATCTTTAAGGCAGCCAAGAACTTTGATTGCGATTGTATCGAGGATGACATGTCTAACGAGGACATGGCTGTCAGCGCGTGTATTGGACTAATTGGGACCTATTCAGACTGCTGCGGATTACCTGTAAACATTGACGATTGCCTGATCAACACATACTGTGACGTTCCCCCATCCCTCCCTAGTCTTGTACCTTCTCCTGGCCAGACTTCTCACGAGGTTTTCTCCGCTTCCCATACCTCGTGGTCTGAGTCATATCCGAGCTACTCACCGCCAGTCCATGCTCTTGAAGATCAGATTACCCTTTCTTTCCCACCAAATCAGGCAGATTTGCAACTCGACACTGGGACCTTGAGCCCATATACTTCTCACTGAGGCTATTGCTTTTTGGATCCATCTATCCAAGAAGCCCCTCTTCTTGGCCAATCTGAGGGCCAACTTCTTCCTTCCGACTTGTTCTTCGGTCTGCCTGGGACACTCTCGTCCTAGGAAATGCCAGATCTTTCACCATCCACCATCACTTTTCACCCCACTGTCACGATCACTTCACTTTCCACTTCACCACCCACCATACCACCCTGTTGTTTACCCTACACCTCAGCTCTCGTTACCCGATCTTTCGTCCTTCCTCTACCCTACCCTGCGTGCATATGAGGACATAGCATTGTTTGGCATGGGGGGGTGGATAGGCATTCATAGGATCTGGGTATTTTATGGTATCATGCAGTTTCCACCTATATATATATATATAAAAGAATGGTGTTTAGTAATGATCTGAAGGCTGAAAAGAAAAAACAATAAGTGTTTATGGATAATCAACCACTATTTTGAAGACTTTCAAGGCCACAGAAGCTTGATTCGCTCAGGCTCGGCTTAATTCACTTGAGCATTGACAGGATAGATCGGAATCTCTCCTAACTAAGGATGTATTCTTGTACTTGGGACACCAGTATAGGATTTGTCGGTTTGCTTCTACTTGAGAGCCTAAGTAATCTTGGTTCACAATACACATATCAAGAAAGACCAAGAGAACATAAGATCCAACCCTAGTGTTCATTAGGGAAGGTGGAGTCCTTACCTGTGCGCATAGGTAGACTTTTTATCCCAGGCTTTAGTCGTGTGGTTAGGAGAGACTCTTTCCACCAAAAAGGACTCTCCCACTAAAAAGAAAAGTGTGATCTTCTAAATAATGTTGTAAGAGATATACTGACACGTGTTTCAAAAAAAAAAAAAAAGATGGAAATAAGTCAGTATATCTCACAAATGTCTGTAAATTCTTCCTCCTACAAAAGTTCTTCAGGGCAAAGTACAAATACCCTATTTTCTTTGAGCCGAAATGTCAGAAAATGGGAGTTGAGTTTTTCGTCATCTTTTTAAGGGTCAATTCGAAGACATGAGCTGAAACTGAGACCAACTTGTACTTAAAAATTCGTGAAACCTAGGGCTTGAGTCTTAATGTTCATCTAGTCAGTCTTGATCCTTCACTATGCACAATCCATAACCTCTTGAGCCCTCAAGTACGGCAAAAACCTCCTGGGTCCTAGAAATCGTACTTAAGTTTTAAATATCAAGAATCCTGGTTAGTCGAGAGATGATCTACGTCATGTGACACTTAAAGTACTGGTGGTCCTCTCTACAATTGGTTCTCACAATATCGAACATTAAACACACTTATGTCACCTCAGAAGAAAATCTTCAGCCTAAGATCATTTCTAAATACAATACAAAAAAATGTTTTGCTAGGGACTAGCAAAAGATAGGCATGGGGGTATGATTGCACCGCTAAAATACACCTGCAATTGTGCCATCTTGTGCTATTTCCTAACATTACCAATGCATATTAGGTATCCATAGTCTCTTTTGTAAAAATACATGCATGCATGCATTTAATTGAGAGGGGAGGAGAGTGAAATAAATGGCCATAAAATTTACATTTTTCCTCAAGTGTTGCTTTACAAAATTCACCATCTTTATTTTTTATTTTTATTTGACTTTGAATTCTTCCCATGACGGCAAGACATGGCCTCTTCCTCTTCGTGCCATGCTCTGCAGCAAGCCATGCCAGCCATGCACAGCCGCATGCACAGCTAGGGCATGGCTGTGCATGCCTTCTTCCACTTCAAAAAGGCACGGCTTCTTGTAAAGGAGAGCCTAGTCCATAGAGAAAACCCAACACAGCAGCTCTTCTTCTCCCGGCCGCCTCCTCCACTCACCCTCCATACGTAGCCTCTCCTCCTATGAGGAGCCACTCTGCGGGCAGGAGTACCTCACTGTGGTGCACAACCACTACCGTGAGTCCACCACCGCCCAGCTCACCTATGAGCCGGTGGGCGTGGTGGTTCTCTTCCCTGATTTCTTCGTTTGAAGCATTTCCGCCATTGCCACAGGAACCTCAAGCTTTGAAGCTCAAAGCTCCGCAGCAGCAACAGAAAGGCGGCAGCAGCACGCAAGCCACCGCGCAAGCCAGCAGGCCACTGCACGTGCCTGCAGGCTACCCTCGCCTTCCACTTCTTCACGTACGCCAACCACTCCGTGCAAGCCACCAGCCGACACACCCCTTCCACTTGCGAGCCAGCTCGCGCATGGGCTCCCCGCACTCACGGAACCGGGCACGCCCAGTCGCACGGCTCGGCCATGCACTGTAGCCACTGTTCATGCCAATCAGCGGAACACTGTGGCTACATTGCGGTGACCGGTAAGTTTCTCACCTAACCGGTCACCCGGTGCACCGCAACCACAGCTAGCCTGCGACCGCATCCTACCCCAAGCCTGCTCCAGCGCCCGCCCATGCGTCTGCGTGCACCTGCGTCTGCTAGCACCCGCCCGCTTCGGCGTCTACGTCTACGCCTCCCTTCGCTCGCACCAGCCTGCTTCAGTGCTCGCTCTTCACTCAGCACGGTGCGTTGCGGCCTCTCTCCCTCGTGCTCACTCCCTCCAACATGCACCTCTCTGCATGCCTACATGCCTGCGCATGCGCGTGAAGCATCAGATGATGCCCCACTGCTGCAGACGGCTTAACTTGCCTTTCCTTCACTCCAACAGTCTCCCTCTCTCTCTCTCTCTCTCTCACAGCACTCTCTCACACTCTCCGCACATACATACACACACACACTCACACTCTCGTACACACACCTACACACTAATATATACTTATATATATATACATACATATATATATATAACTATATACTTATATATATATATATACACATATATATTTATTTATACATATACTTATATACGTATAAATATATATATATATATACATCTATATATATACCTATGTAACTAAGCATAAGTATAGATACATATATATATATATATATACATACATACACATATACTTATACATATATATATTTATACACATAGATATATACATATATATCTATATAACTATATATACATATATATATATATACATATCTATCTACTTATATCTATATACATATATTACTATATATATATATACATGCAATTATATACATCTATATAGTTATATATACATACATATGCATATATATATATATATACATCTATACATATATCTATCTATACATATATTTCTATATCTAAATATATACATATATATATATACATATATAACTACATATATACCAATATATTTATAACCATATATATATACACATATAGATATATTTACATCTATACATATATATATATTTTTTCATATTACTTACCATACGTTGTATCGCGGGAATATCTACACCAGTTGCTGATATTCCTCGATACACGCATACAGAAAGCATGTTTGCACACATCTTCCACCATCCATCTTACACTCCACGTAGCACTTCGTCCTGTTGGTTGCGTCTTTTTAGACGACGACCGACTCAACACTGTGCTATACGCCATCTCTACCTCCACCCCCACCCCTTTATACATATATAATATATACATATATATATATTATATTTACTTTATTTCTATTTCTCTTTCTTGCCATTAAAAAGATAAACAAAAAAATATATAAAACAGAAAAGATAATCCTTAACTTGTAGGTACTCAGTCTTGCGAATAGCAAGACCAGTTTTGAAACCCTGATTTGGCTCAAAGCCAAGAACCTAATTTTGATGGTGTACCTCGAGGACAAAAATTATCAGAAAAAAATCTTAAATACAAAAACACCAAAAACACAATAAATTAATGGAAGAGATTCGTTGTAAGAAAGGCGTAGAAACTTCACTTCTAATCCCACTTCCCTGAGTTCAACCTTGGCCTAAAAGTGACCAAGATAAAATCAAATAGGCCAGGTAAAAAGAAATTTTGTAAAGAGATGGTTAGGCTCGATTTAGGTTAACCACTATACACACTTCAACGATAAAATCACCATATTAACAAACCTGTCTGGGTCTACGCCACATCATAAGCCGCAAACCAAAAGTGGGAGTCTGATCGTACTGTCAGAGAAAGCCAGCTCTGTAATCTTGAGTAAACTCCCACCCAAGGCTAAAGACTCAGGTAGTCCCCTAATTTCCTGTCAAATTGGTGATACCCAATTTGACAGAGCCTTGTTAGACCTAGGTGCCTCCATGAACCTAATACCTACATCCCTCCTTGACCACCTTGAAGAGTCCGAGCTTAAACCAACAGAGGTGACATTGCAGTTAGCTGATTGATCCATCAAGTCACCTAAATGAATACTCGAGGATGTCATTGTTAGGGTACGGGATTTCTACTTCCCAATGGATTTTATAGTTCTAGATATGGATGCACCTGAGAACTCAAGGGATACACTGATTATAGTAGGGCGACCTTTTTTGGTCACTGCTAGGGCCAACATTAATTGTGAGGAGGGCCAAAAAGAATTAAAATTTAGGAACCAAACACTAAAGATTGATATCTTCAAGGCCCAACAAGGGATTAATTATAGGGTGATAGAACAAATATGTGATATCAAAGCCGTGGTTGATGAACCGCATATCGAGGATAACCTAATTACCCCCGATTAACCACCAGAAGATCAAAACTAGCAAACAGAGTCTGAACCTGATCTAGATACACCCATAACTCCTACCCTTGCTCCTGACACACACTTTGAACCACCCGCTGCTGTTGATAATCCCGTCCTGATACTCCAGTCCCTTCCCGATCATCTGAAGTACATCTTTTTGGGTTCCAATCAGACGTTTCTTGTGATTGTCAACTCTCAATCTATACCTAACCAATAATCCCGTCTGATTACCATTCTCCAGCAACATCGTAGAGCCATTGGATGGACTCTCGATGACTTGTCTGGCATAAGCCACTCCTATTGCACACATCTAATCTACACCGAAGAGGGTGCACGACCTTCATGAGAAATGCAGAGATGTTTGAACCCTAATCTAGAGGAGGTCATGAAAAAGGAGATCATTAAGTGGTTAGATGTAGGGATCATTTCCCACTACCGTTTATTGAATTAATCCTCAAGAAACTAGAAAGAAATAGGTTCTTCTGCTTTCTTGATGGGTACTCTGATTATAACCAAGTGGCAATCCATCCAGAGGACCAAGAAAAGACCACTTTCACCTACCCCTTTGGGACGTACATGTCTCGGAGGATGCCGTTCGGTCTCTGCAATGCACCCGTGACTTTTCAGCAATGCATGCTTGCCATATTCTCAGATATTGTAGGTGATTATCTAGAAGTCTTCATGTATGACTTTTCAGTATTTGGAGCATCATTTGACTATTGCATCCAGCACTTGGTCAAAATACTCAGCCAGTGCATTGACGTTAATCTGGTTCTTTCCTGGGAAAAGAGCCATTTCATGGTGCCTGAGGGAATCATCCCAGGACATCTGATTTTGGAGAAAGGCATCGAAGTCGATCACGCCAAGGTTAACTTGATTTCCAAACTCCCTATGCCTAGCTCGATCAAGGACATCCAATCTTTTCTGGGGCATGTTGATTTTTACCATTGATTGATCCTTGATTTTTCAAAAATCGTGCGCCCCCTGACAACTCTTCTCTACAAGTATGTACCTTTCGAAATCTCCAAGGGATGCACTCAAGCATTTCAGATCGTTTGTGACAGAGTTACCCAAGCACCGATCCTAGAGTCCCCTGATTGGTCCCAACCCTTTGAGATCATGTGCGATGCATCTTACTTCACTGTAGGAGTAGTTTTGGGGTAGAAAATTGACGGGAAACCCATGGTCATTTACTTCATGATGTAAACAAATTTATTAAGGGTAAAATTCCAATTCATGCATGTTCGTAGGCTTAGATTTGCATTTCATGTTATAAATATTGCATAGCATGAATCATTCTGCATTTAGAGCAGTTGCATATAATTTAGGTTAATTGCATCCTTTTTGTGATTAGGAGAGAAGGATATTTATTTTAGAACCTCAGATTGACGATCCGACCGTACGAATCTGTTCAAGACGACGATTGGAGTCCAATGCCTCTGAAATTGCCTCGATCGGAGTTCCGTAGCACCATATGCAGTCCGAGGAAGATCAACAGCCAAGGGAATTGGAGACATAATTTAGAGCTTCAAATGATAAACCCGACCGCACGGATGGATTCGGATCAATGATCGTAGCCAAACTACACAAAAATTGACTCAATCCGACCTCTGTAGCAGCCCCTACAATAAGAAGAAGATGGACAGCCCAGACTATGCCACGTGGCGTAGCCCAGGTTGCCAGCACACGCATGCAACATCGCACGTGCAAGCGCGCAGGTGGTCGAGACCCGGATAGGTTGTGTTAATATGGTGATTTTATCGCTGAAATGAGTATAGTGGTTAACCTATATCGAGCCTAACCATCTCTTTACAAAATTTTTAACCAGACTTACTGATGAGAACCTCATCATGAGCCATAACTAGCTCATTTTGACCCAATACAAAGGATAAAAGCTCCTACATAACTCAAGGAAAGGCTTAACTCAGAGAATTCTGAGTTTAAGGAGAAAACAAGTCATAAGGGGTAAAAATGCAATTTTACCAGTATAATCTGCATACAGGGTAATTCAGGGTCCAAACATAGGTCAAAGCAACCTAATAAGAATAAAAGTGGGATGAGATGATCTGACAAGGGCTACAGTAATTCCAAGGAACTAAGTGATAATCTGTAACCCTAAAACAACCCACTTCAATTCACGAGGTTCGAGGCAAAGTAAAAATAGAATAAACCCTCTAAAATTCATAGAAAAATAATCTCTAGGGTTTAGAACCTTCAATTTAGCCTTCAGAACCCATGTTGACCTACATTGAGAACCATGCCCAATTAATAACTTAATCTGGGTTTTCGCATAAATTGACCGATTAAACAAGGTTTAATATAGAAATAAAATTCACCATCAGATTCCTTATGTCCTAATTAATCATGTATAAAAACTTGAGCCTAAGAAGAAACCTCCTTGACCGACTTTACACTTTGGTCCTCATATATTTACTTTTTGGCCCTCAACTTTTGAACCGTCGCATTTTGGCCCCTAACTCTCCTTCGTTCTTTGCATTCAGGTCCCCCCTGCAAAACCAGCCAGCACCATGCTCCGGCGACCTTGCGCGGAGCATGGCGCCGCGCAGGGTGAGGGGGAAAGCCTGGCAAGTAAACCCGGGGTGCCCTGCGTTGTCAGCCGTCGCAAGGACACCCCCCTGGTCGCTGTAGCCCACCATACCGGCCGTGCGAATGCACGGACGGAATGGGCTTTCGTCTCCGGCCATCCTCCGGCGAGGGAGACACGTCGTCTCCCTCCGCCTCCCTCCCTGTTTTGATCCCTATAAATACCCCCGTCGCTCCACCGTTCTTCCCAGCTCGGATCTGACGGAGAAAATCCCCAACTTTCCTCTCTTCTCTCTCCGGCCGACGCTCACCAGCTCCGGCGGTTCCTCCCCCTCCTCCTCTTCGCTCTGCCGCAATACCAGCAGCAGAGACTTCCTCCCCTGCTCTTCCCGCGCCACGCCGCACCCAGCTGGCGCCTCTCCGGCTCTCTGCTCGCCGCCGCCTCCTTCCCTGAGCATCTTCTTCTCCGGCGACAGTCGATACAACTGTCGCCCTACTGCTCCCCCTTCGTCCCTGCAAGTAAGTTAGAACTATTTCCCTTCTTCTCCTCTTTCTTTCCCCGGTTCCAATTTGTTCAATTACGCCCTCGACCGACCCTGACCATCGTCACCCCCTTCGACTCCGGCCACCCTCCGGCGAGATGTTCCCATCGCTCCACAGCCTCACACACCTCGCCGACCCTCACCGAACCTCCGCCTCATCACACTGAGCACCCCCCACCCCTCCACTGCCACTCCACACCTCCGTAACGCTCCCCCGAACAAACCCATTCCTCCGGTTGCAGTCCAACCTAGGGCTGCCGCCAGACACCACCTTGCGGCCTGCCGCGCAGCTCCTCACCTTCGCCATGCCACGGCGAAGGTTCCCCAGTGGTTTGATCAGGCCGAGAGGCCATATTCGTGTCCGACAGGTTTTGAGGTTCGACCGCCATTAACGCACATTGAAGCAGCTTCTCCCGCACTCCAGGCTTGAGGACTCCAGGTCTCCAGCTGCTGCGGAGTACGGGGAGTCTTGCGAAGGCAGCCAGCCAGCAACCTACGCAAATTGAAGCCGCAGCTGCAGTCGCCAGGCCGCGGTCTCCCTGCAGGCGCACGCGAGGAAAGGTCTGCGTTTAGTCCCACATCGGTACAGGTGAAGAAGAAGAACCGCGGAAGAAGAAGGAAGCTGACTGTAGCAACAGGCAGTTTAAGTCGTCTGATTTGGAAATCAGACGACGTCCTGAAGGGAAAAGAAGACAGACGGAGGAAGATCTGAAGAACAACAGAAGAAGGCGAGGCAGAGGAGAACACAAAAGAACAAGGGAAGAACTGAAAGAAGAAAAACAAAGAAGAAAGAAGAAGATCTGAAGAAAGACAGAAGAAAAAGGAGGAGCAGGAACAGCTGGAAGAAGAAGAAGAGCATCACCATTGCAGAAGAAAGACATCACCTCTGCAGACAAAGAAGAAGAAGATCTGAGACGAGGAGAAAACAAAGAGAAAAGAAGACAACAAATTCTTTCCCTCTCTCTTTCTTTATTTTTGTAAAAGAAACATGTATATCTCTAGAATACAACTTGCTCCCTGAGTTCGACCTCGGGAACTCTTTTATTTTCCGAGTAAAAAAATTATATTTGAAATGTTGGCAATAACTGGCTATACTACAACGCTAAAACAATAAAACCCGGTTATCTCTCAGAAGCCACGTCTCAATTATTTGGCGCTGTTGCCGGGGAGCAACGGCTATTCTAGAGGTAAACATTCCTGTTTCTTTTTTTTAATTTCTGATAATCTCCTCTCTTTTGTGCAGCTACAGGAACTCAAGAAGACAAGCAACCACACGACAACCACTCCGAAGACAGGTAAATTTTTCCTCTCGCTATTAACCCCTAAACTCTAAAGAGGAAGAAAAGAAAAGAACAAGCAATATAGGGCTAACCTGTCTTCCATACTTAGTAACCATAAAGAGTTGCATGTTTTCAACTCATCACTCCTGCACACTATTAAGGGTATTTAAGGGCTAACACATTCTTGCTTGAGCCCTAATTGCCCAACAAAGAGTTAAAAGGACCAAGTAGAGCCAACATAAGGTCAAACATTAGGATTTCAGTATAGACACACCCCTTAATCAAGAATTGAGGAAATCCAAAAGAGGTGTGCCCAAGCCATTGATTGAAAATAATTAACAAGAAAAATCCTAAACAATTGGCTCTCTCTAAACACTTGAACCCTAAAACAAGGCCTAACTTCTCAAGGAAACCACTAGGTGAAGTTAACCCCTGGGGTCAACCAACCTTCAAACTAGGCCACTTTGTTCACAAAAACACCTAAAGTTCAAGTGAAACCTTAAGCACCCTGATCTTAAAATTAGTAGACTTAAGAGGTCAAGATCCCCATTCTGGTCTACCTGGAACCGCAGTGACAAGAGAGGTCGGGTGGGGGAAACCCTGTAACCCGTGGGGACGCTCTACCGTGTAGGGGTCTTTGCGGGACTCTCCCTCTCTGGCTACCCAGGTAATTCTCAGGTGGACGATCTTTCTGATCAAGGGGTCCATCTGCCCCGCACCTCTATAGTCACCCAACAAATTTTTGGGTGTCTTGATTGGGTCCAGCACCTGCTTATCTCATCCAGTCCTTCAGTATTTTTCAGGAGGTCCTTGAAACCTCCTATAGAAATTCACTCTCCCCGAGGCTAAGCCTCGGCTCCTTTGTTTTTCAAAAAATCATTCACACAGCCCTTCTTTCTCTGATTCTGAACAAAATCCCCTTCTTCCATCTTGATTCAAACCTTGATTCTATATCTTGATTCCACCACCTGATCCAATTATGCAGCCTAATTACCTAGCAAGACTACCATTCAAAAAACCTGAATATATGAGATCCATGAAAGATAAGATGATTGAGGATGCCCTTGAAATCTATGAAATCAAACCCTCAACACCAGCAGAAAACATTCAGGTTGATGTCCCAACAACCACAGCTTTCATCATGAACTGTGCCCAAATCCTATTGACTGAAATTTCAAAAGGATCAACCCGAGATATGCTCATGACAGGATACATTGAGATAGACAAATTACACAAATCTGAATACCTTCAATGCTTGACAAATCCTGTACTTTGGGAACAAAACCAAGATGCTCTTGAAAAACGGGTAGAGATGATGAGACTTTTAGAAAAAACTATCAACCAAAAATACCCGTATACACCAGAAATAGAGGATGAGTCATCTTGGAACAGTACTAAAAATCAATCCAGTTTCCCAGACCTCGGGACTGAGGCACAAGGTGGTTGTCGACTCCCAACCCAAATAGAAGATAGCATTAAAATAGGTTGGGAAGTTGCAGGAGAACACAATGCTGAGCCAACCCTAGGCCATAAATCACCAAGCTTAGAACTCCAAGACCCCTGCAATAACAAGACTAGAATTGAACCTCCGAGGGTATAAATTCCACCCCTTGTTTTGATAAGGTAACCCTCGAAGGTTATTCGGACTTAGGTTCTAATAATTCTACCCACATCCTAAGCCTAGAACCTAGATCTGAAACTTATTGGGAAGATTATGAGGCCCCTTATGAGAAAGATCAAATTTTTACAGAATATGATTCCGGGCCTCTATTTGATGAATATCCCTCTCCAACATCCTCAGGAAATCTGATCGATTTTTCAGAAAACATGCCAATTTATGATACAGAAACTGAGGAGTTGGATGAGCAAGGTTTTAATGGGGTCTATCCTACCAGCTTAGAGCTTGAACAGAACATCTTTTTGAGCCCAGAAGTGACATATAGGCTAGAACCCAGTCAGGTTGCTGACTCCACATCTGATGATTTTTGCTGTGGTGGAATTCATGATCATTTTCGCCAACTCTCCGACAATTTCAGATCTGACTATAATTGCGGAGAGATTCCCCTTCCTGAACACGCCAGGCCTATCTACGACCTCAGTTCACATGACTCAGACTCTGACTCTGAGGTCCTGATTCCCGAGATCACTGATAACACAGAATCATTCCTTTTCGATCCTCAGGAACCAAAAACAGAAAATGCCAAGAGTGATTGTAACCCAGAATCTAAATTTTTTCTCGAATCCGATTCCTTTCATCCTACAGACACTCTTCCGGCATTTGATAGTTACCCAGAGGACTCTCTACAGAAAACCACCTATCATCTGTTTCTAGAAGAGCCCTCGTACACAATGGCCACCTCATCTGCACACACAGAACGGAACAAAACCTCTCCCAAACCCCGACCCGCAACCGGACTCAATTTCTATTCAGATTCACCTCTCACCGAGCCGATTGCATTTCCACATCGGGTTTCGAACATTGATCAGACTACATACCATGCTATATCATTCTCTGATCACCCCTGTAGGGTTCCTGCATCAACCACTAATTATTCTACGAGTCCCTACTTTGACCAGGCTGATTCGACTCAGCCAAACCCTGCGTTTACACTTCCTCATCCATCTAAGCTTCATAGTATATGGTGGGTTCCACACCTTTTTATCCACATTTATCAACCCACCAGATTGATTGGGTTTGGGCTACATCATCAGCCTGTCGATCTGAACAAGCACCTGGTTGGACCAACCAGGCTCTTAATCAAGGTGCTTGTCCTACAAAACTCCGCTGATTTCACCATCCCCTCTCCATCGCATTTCTCGCTTGGCTGAAGGCATCAAATTTAGCGCTTAACGAGAGGCAACCCGTCATTTTCCTAAAAATCCAAAACTTTTTCTGACACCTTTTTGCACTTAAGGTTCACCTTTATAGACAGCCGACCCCACCTCAGATGCTTGCATCTGGGATTAGAAATCGTCCGCAAAAATTCAACCCGACCCATTCACTCATCCAAATTTCTGTCTTAAGGAATGAACTAAGTTAAATAAAAACCCCTAGGTTACAATGAGGACATTGCAAATCTTAGGCATGGGGGGGTATGGAAGTGCAAAACTTGTAAGAAAAGGTTTCAAACAAAAAAATTCACATATGCCAAAAACACCATAAAAATTAAAAATTTTTCGAAAAAGAATAAGAGGAAAAGAGGAGAAGGAAATTTTGTGAAGGAGAAAAGAAACAAAATGAAAAAGGAGCACAAAATTATGAGAAAAGGTGATAGTCATTAGTAAGGAACTAAGGAATTAACCTAAGTTCTAGACCTCCTTCAAGAAAATAACTGAAAAGTGCACAATGAGATTAGTAAGAATGCAAACCTTAGGCATTCTTGAATAGACTTTTAGTACCCATTAAGATCTGAACACTCCTCAAGAGGTTGAGGAAAATGAAAAGCTGAAGTATTAGGTCTAAGGCTTAGGGAGTATTTGGCCTCGTTAACTAATTTTTGGTTTACGGGACTCAGTAACCTAAGCACCCTAACCTCACACACAGCCTGGTTCAGTAAGCGTAAAAATCAGAATCACGCAGAAGCGTCGCAAAATTCTGAAAAGAACACCTAGAATAGGAGCGGCCGATCAACACAAGTTGATTTGGACGAGTTCTCAGCGCGGAGAGGCGGGAAATCCCCTCGAAGATGCGTAACAAAATATCATCTCCTCGGTGCTTGTTTCTTAGGATATTTACATATCCTACTGGGGGCATGTAAGCACTCTGCTGGTTCAGATTCCATGGATGGCATTATCTCGAAGTGTCAATTGCCAGGGTCTGGATTCGGCCACGGAACACCATGGATGGGATTATCTCGAAATCTCAATAGCCAGGGTTCCGGGGGTTGCCATGGGCGGTGCTATCTCGAAGCATCGATCGCCAGGAACCCTTGAGGATTGATGATGGGAGTAAGGAATCTGATACAGACCGTGTTGAAAAGCCAATCCTAGACTAGAACTAAAAAGAAAAAGAGAGAGAAAACTCTCCAAACAGAAAAACTTTCTATCTCTCTCTTACAAACGCACTGCGAACTGAGCCAGGGCTAAAATCATTTCAAGCACGGGTGCTTTAACCACAAAGTCCAATAAACCTTAGGTTAGTTCTTGTGGACCTTAAAAACCTTTGCTAGAGACTGAGGCTAAGGCTAGACAGATTTGGATCTTGATTGGTACTAGAGTACCTTTTAGGCCTATGGTCAGCATTCTAACCTAATCTAAGCTCAAATAAAAAAAGCACTTATCTAAAGCTATTAAGAACTTCATGGTCTAGAACAAGGGTTGAAACCTTAAGTTTTTGCTAAGGGACTAGCAAAAGCTAGGCATGGGGGTATGATGAGAACCTCATCATGAGCCATAACTAGCTCATTTTGACCCAATACAAAGGATAAAAGCTCCTACATAACTCAAGGAAAGGCTTAACTCAGAGAATTCTGAGTTTAAGGAGAAAACAAGTCATAAGGGGTAAAAATGCAATTTTACCAGTATAATCTGCATACAGGGTAATTCAGGGTCCAAACATAGGTCAAAGCAACCTAATAAGAATAAAAGTGGGATGAGATGATCTGACAAGGGCTACAGCAATTCCAAGGAACTAAGTGATAATCTGTAACCCTAAAACAACCCACTTCAATTCACGAGGTTTGAGGCAAAGTAAAAATAGAATAAACCCTCTAAAATTCATAGAAAAATAATCTCTAGGGTTTAGAACCTTCAATTTGGCCTTCAGAACCCATGTTGACCTACATTGAGAACCATGCCCAATTAATAACTTAATCTGGGTTTTCGCATAAATTGACCGGTTAAACAAGGTTTAATATAGAAATAAAATTCACCATCAGATTCCTTAGGTCCTAATTAATCATGTATAAAAACTTGAGCCTAAGAAGAAACCTCCTTGACCGACTTTACACTTTGGTCCTCATATATTTACTTTTTGGCCCTCAACTTTTGAACCGTCGCATTTTGGCCCCTAACTCTCCTTCGTTCTTTGCATTCAGGTCCCCCCTGCAAAACCGGCCAGCACCATGCTCCGGTGACCTTGCGCGGAGCATGGCGCCGCGCAGGGTGAGGGGGAAAGCCTGGCAAGTAAACCCGGGGTGCCCTGCGTTGTCAGCCGTCGCAGGGACACCCCCCTGGTCGCTGTAGCCCACCATACCGGCCGTGCGAACGCACGGACGGTATGGGCTTTCGTCTCCGGCCATCCTCCGGCGAGGGAGACACGTCGTCTCCCTCCGCCTCCCTCCCTGTTTTGATCCCTATAAATACCCCCGTCGCTCCACCGTTCTTCCCAGCTCGGATCTGACGGAGAAAATCCCTAACTTTCCTCTCTTCTCTCTCCGGCAGACGCTCACCAGCTCCGGCGGTTCCTCCCCCTCCTCCTCTTCGCTCTGCCGCAATACCAGCAGCAGAGACTTCCTCCCCTGCTCTTCCCGCGCCACGCCGTACCCAGCTGGCGCCTCTCCGGCTCTCTGCTCGCCGTCGCCTCCTTCCCTGAGCATCTTCTTCTCCGGCGACAGTCGATACGACTGTCGCCCTACTGCTCCCCCTTCGTCCCTGCAAGTAAGTTAGAACTATTTCCCTTCTTCTCCTCTTTCTTTCCCCGGTTCCAATTTGTTCAATTACGCCCTCGACCGACCCTGACCATCGTCACCCCCTTCGACTCCGGCCACCCTCCGGCGAGATGTTCCCATCGCTCCACAGCCTCACACACCTCGCCGACCCTCACCGAACCTCCGCCTCATCACACTGAGCACCCCCCACCCCTCCACTGCCACTCCACACCTCCGTAACGCTCCCCCGAACAAACCCATTCCTCCGGTTGCAGTCCAACCTAGGGCTGCCGCCAGACACCACCTTGCGGCCTGCCGCGCAGCTCCTCACCTTCGCCGTGCCACGGCGAAGGTTCCCCAGTGGTTTGATCAGGCCGAGAGGCCATATTCGTGTCCGACAGGTTTTGAGGTTCGACCGCCATTATCCCACATTGAAGCAGCTTCTCCCGCGCTCCAGGCTTGAGGACTCCAGGTCTCCAGCTGCTGCGGAGTACGGGGAGTCTTGCGAAGGCAGCCAGCCAGCAACCTACGCAAATCGAAGCCGCAGCTGCAGTAGCCAGGCCGCGGTCTCCCTGCAGGCGCACGTGAGGAAAGGTCTGCGTTTAGTCCCACATCGGTACAGGTGAAGAAGAAGAACCGCGGAAGAAGAAGGAAGCTGACGTCCTGAAGGGAAAAGAAGACAGACAGAGGAAGATCTGAAGAACAACAGAAGAAGGCGAGGCAGAGGAGAACACAAAAGAACAAGGGAAGAACTGAAAGAAGAAAAACAAAGAAGAAAGAAGAAGATCTGAAGAAAGACAGAAGAAAAAGGAGGAGCAGGAACAGCTGGAAGAAGAAGAAGAGCATCACCATTGCAGAAGAAAGACATCACCTCTGTAGACAAAGAAGAAGAAGATCTGAGACGAGGAGAAAACAAAGAGAAAAGAAGACAACAAATTCTTTCCCTCTCTCTTTCTTTATTTTTGTAAGAGAAACATGTATATCTCTAGAATACAACTTGCTCCCTGAGTTCGACCTCGGGAACTCTTTTATTTTCCGAGTAAAAAAATTATATTTGAAATGTTGGCAATAACTGGCTATACTACAACGCTAAAACAATAAAACCCTGTTATCTCTCAGAAGCCACGTCTCAATTACTTACTTGATTTCATCTTGGTCACTTTAAGGCCCAGGGTCGAACTCAGGGAAGTGGGATTAGAAGAACTTTCTACACCTTTCCTACAACTAATCTCTTCCGTTCATTTATTATCCTTTTTGTGTTTTTCTATTTAATATTTTTTCTGATAATTTTTGTCCTTGAGGTACACCCTCAAAATCAAGTTCTTGGCTTTGAGCCAAATTAGGGTTCCAAAACTAATCTTGCTATTCGCAAGACTGAGTACCTGCAAGTCAAGGATTATCTTTTCTCCTTTGTATAGTTTGTTTTATCTTTTTACTTGCATGAAAGAGAAATAGAAATAAAGTAAATATAGCATATATATATATGTATATATTATAAATGTATAAAGGGGTAGGGGTGGAGGTGGAGATGGAGATGGCATGTAGGATGATGTCGAGTCGGTCGTCGTCGAGGAAGACGCAACCAATAGGACGAAGTGTCATGTGGAGTGTAGGATGGATGGGTAAAAGATGTGTGCAAAAAACGCTTTCTGTACGCATTTATCAGGGAATATTAGCAACTGGTGTAGATATTCCCACGATAAAACATATGGTAGGTGATATGAAAAAATATATATGTATGTGTATGTATATATGTAAATATATATATCTATAAGTATATATATATATGGTTATAATTATATAAGTGTATATGTCGCTATATATGTATATATATATATAGATATGTAAATATATGTATAGATAGATGTATGCGTATGTTTATTTATATATATGTATATAATTGTATATATATGTATGTATATATACCTATATATATAGATATAGATATGTATATATATATATGTATTTGTATTTATATAGTAATATATGTATATAGTTATATATACGTGTATAAGTATATATATATTAGTATAAGTATCTATGTATATATGTATGTATAGTTGTATATATATATATAGGTATAAATATATGTGTATCTATATATATTTGTATATATACTTATACTTAGTTATATAGGTACTAATATATGTATAGATATATGTATGTATATATATATATGTATATAAATATATATAGATATAAATATATATATATATATATAAGTATATAGAAGTGTATAAGTGAGAGTGTGTGTGTGCGAGAGTGAGTGTGTGTGTATGTGTTTGCAGAGGGAGAGGGAGAGAGTGTTGTGAGAGAGAGATCGTCTGCTGGAGTGAAGAGGTGCGGGAGTTAAGTCGTCCGCACGTAGCTGCCGTCATCTGATGCTGCACGCACGCGCAGGTGCGTAGGCGTGCGAAGAGGCGCACGCACGCAGGAGGGAGCGGATGTGGGAGAAACCGCAGTGCACTGCAGTACGCGGTGAGGCGGGTGCAGGTGCGAAAAAGCTGGCGAAGACGCGGGCGCTGAAGCAGGCGGGCGTACGCGAGAGCAGGCACTAGAGCGGGCGCAGGGAGAGACGTGGGCGCAGGCGTGCGTGAACCGGCAGCAGATGGTCGCGGCGCGCCGGGTGACCGGATAAGTGAGAAACTTACTGGTCACCTCACTGTAGCCATAGTGTTCCGCTGAAATGTGTGAACAGTGGTTACAGTGCGCGCTCGTCTTGCGTGACAGGGTGTTGGCGGTGCTGTGTGTGCTGGAGCTACTGCATGAGTTGGTGCACGTGTGGAAGGTCTACGCCGGCTGGGCTGCGGGCGAAACTTCTCGACAGGGCACACGGAGGGGGGCGCGGGTGGCCTGCTGGCATGTGCGGTGGAGCTTCGCGACAGGGAGCTTGAGCTTCAGAGCTTGAAGCTCCTATGGCAATGGCGGGGTTGGCTTGGATCGATGAAACAGGGAAGGGAACCACCACGCCTACCGGCTCTTTGATGAGCTGGGCGGTGGTGGGACTCACAGTGGTTGTTGTGCACCACTGTGAGTTGCTCTTGCCCGCAGCGTGGCTATTCAAGGAGAAGAGAGGCTGCGTATGGAAGGGAGAGGGCAGGAGACAGCCTAGAGGAAGCTGCTATGTGTTCTTTTTTGTGTGGACCAGGCTCCCCTGCAAAGAAGCCAACCGTGCCTTTTTAAAGAGGAAGAAGGCAAGCACAACCATGCCCTGGCTGTGCATGGCTGTGCATGTGACTGCAGGGCAAGCAGATGTGCAGAGCATGGCACGAAGAAGGCCCAACCATGTAGCCGCAGAGAAGAAAGTAAAAATCAAAATTAAAAAAAAAATAAAGATGGTGAATTTTGCATGGCAGCACTTGAGGAAAACGTAAATTTCAAGGCCATTTATTTCACTCTCCTCCCCTCTCAAATAAATGTCTCCATGCGTGTATTTCTACAAATGAGACTATGGATACATAATATTCACTGGTAATGCTGGGAAATAGCACAAGACGGCACAATTGTTGGTGTATTTTTGCTGTGCAATCATACCCCTATGCCTATCTTTTGCTAGTCCCTAGCAAAACTTTATTTTTTTTTTTGTATTGTATTTAGGAATGATTTTATGTTGAAGATTTTCTCCTGAGGTGACATAGGTGTGTTTATTGTTGGATATAGTGAGAACCAATTGCAAAGAAGACTACTAGTACTTTAAGTCACACATGGCATAGGCCATCTCTCAACTAACCTGGACTCTTGATATTTAAACCTTAAGTACGATTTCCAGGACCTAGGAGGTTTTTGCTGTACTCAAGAGCTCAAGATATTATGGCTTGTGCTTAGTGAAGGATCAAGACTGATCAGATGAACATTAAGACTCAAGTATAGGGTTTCATGAATTTTTAAGTGCAGGTTGGTCCCAGTTTCAATTTGTGTCCTTGGATTGACCCTTAAAAAGACGACGGAAAACTCAACTCCCATTTTCTGACATTTGTGACTTAAAGAAAACAGGGTATTTACCATGAACTTTTCTCTAGGAAGATTTTACAGATATTTGTGAGATGTACTGGCTTATTTGCAACTTTTTTTTTTTGAAACACATGTCAGTATATCTCTTACAACTTTATTTGGAGGAGTGCACTTTTCTTTTTGGTGGGAGGGTTCCTCTTTGGTGGAAAGAGTCCCTCCTAAACACAGGACTAAAGCCTAGGATAAAAAGTCTACCTGCGCGCACAAGTAAGGACTCCACCTTCCCTAATGAACACTAGGGTTGGATCTTATGTTCACCTGGTCTTTCTTGATATGTTTAGTGTGCACCAAGATTACCTAGGCTCTCGAGTAGAAGCAAACCAACGGATCCTGTACTGATGTCTCTGGTACAAGAATACGTCCTTATTTAGGAAAGATTCCGATCTATCTTGTCAATGCTCAAGTGAATTAAGCTGAGCGTGAGCGAATCAAGCTTCAGTGGCCTAGAAAGTTTTCAAAATAGTGGTTGAATAACCATAAACACTTATTTTATTTTTGTTTTAGCCTTCAGATCATTACTGGACACCCTTTTCTTTTTCTTTTTTTTAGATAAATGGAAACTGCATGATACCATAAAATACCCAGATCCTAAGGATGCCTATCCACCCCCCATGCCAAATGATGCTATGTCCTCATATGCATGCAAGGAATGGTAGAGGAAGGACGAAAGATCAGGTAGCGAGAGCTGAGGTGCAGGGTATACAACAGGGTGGTAGGGTGGGTGGATGGTGGGTGGTGAGGTGAAAAGTGAAGTGATAGTGACAGTGGCATGAAAAGTGATGGTTGATGGTGAGTGTTGTTGGGGTGCCTCCAAACGAGCGCTGAATTTAACGTCCCCAGCTGGACTCAGAATGAGGCAAAAAATTAGTTACCCTCCAGCAGGGCAACAGTTTCTCCAACGGGGGCAAGTTCATAAGTAAGATAGGGTTTCAAATGATGCCCATTGGCCATAAATTTATGCCCAGATTTGGGATCTTCAATCTCAATAGCCCCGTTTGGAAATGGTCTCGAGACCAGGAATGGACCAGTCCATTTGGACTTCAGTTTCCCAGGAAAGAATTTGAGTCAGGCATTGTAGTGCCAAACTTGCTGAGATGGCTCAAATTCTTTCCACCGAATATAGCTGTCGTGAAAAGCCTTAGTGCGTTCTTTGAAAGTTAAAGCAGAATCATAGGCTTCACGACGGAGCTCTTCCAGCACCTGGAGTTGGAGTTTCCTTTCTCGACCACATAGGTCTGGGTCGAGGTTACATTGGTGAACTGCCCAATAAGCGCGGTGTTCCAACTCCACGGGCAAATGACAAGGCTTCCCGTAAACGATTCTATAAGGTGACATACCAAGGGGACCATTGAAGGCGGTCCGATACGCCCAAAGTGCATCAATCAGCTTGTCAGACCAATCCTTACGGTCAGGCCAAACCATTTTCTGGTGAATTTACTTGATTTGCCAATTCGACACCTCTGCCTAGCCATTCATCTGAGGATGATACGGGGATGCGATATGATGGTGCACTCTGTATTTCCTCAGAAGTGCTTGAAAAGAAGCATGGGTAAAGTGGCTTCCTCCATCTGAGATAATGGCTTGAGGGATCCCAAAGCGTGCAAAGATGTGGTCTTTGACAAATCGAGTCGATATAACATGGTCAGCACGGTGCGTGGGAATAGCCTCGATCCATTTTGAAACATAATCAACAGCCACGAGGATAAATTCGAAGCCGTTGCAAGGAGGAAAGGGACCCATGAAATAAATTCCCCAAATGTCGAAGATTTCTGTAGCTAGGATGGGTTGTAAGGGCATCATGTCACGACATGACATTGTCCCTAATGACTGGCTCCTAGTGCAATGCTTGGCATAATTGTGTGCATCTTGGTGAAGGGAGGGCCAAAAGAAACTGCACTACAGCACCTTGGTTGCAGTTTTCCTCCCAGAGAAATGGCCTCCACAGGCCTGATCGTGGCAAAAGGATAGCACACTGGGGAATTCGCTGTCTGGAATACAGCGACGGATGATTTGATCAGCACCTATCCGAAAAAGAAGTGGATTATCCCAGGAAAAATACTTTTCTTCTGCCATGAGACGCTCGTGCTGGTTTATAGGCCAGCCACGTTGAAGGGATCCAGAAGCAAGGTAATTGGCAATGTCGGCATACCACGGTCCACTTGCCACATTAATTGCCAATAGGTGCTCATCAGGAAAAATCTCATTAATCGGTAGAGTAAGACCAATATGGTTAGGGTCCAGTCTGGAAGGATGATCAGCCACAAGATTCTGGGCTCCGGCCTTATCACGGATCTCAATGTCAAATTCTTGGAGCAGAAGGATCCAACGAATCAGTCTAGGCTTGGCATCCTTCTTGTGCATGAGATGGCGAATGGCTGCGTGATCAGTGAAAACAATAATGTGTGAGCCCAGAAGGTAAGAGAAAAATTTCTCTAGCCCAAAGACGACCGCCAGTAGTTCTTTCTCAGTGGTAGTATAATTACACTGGACCTTGTCCGACGTCTTATTGGCGTAGTACACCATGAAGGGGTGTCTATCGCGTCTTTGTCCCATTATGGCTCCGACTGCAAGGTTGGAAGCGTCACACATGAGTTCAAAGTCGAGGGACCAATTAGGTGGCTGGAGAACAGGGGCCTTGGTGACAGCATTACACAGCTGCGTGAATGCTCGTATGCAGTTGGGGCCCATATCGAAGGGTACGTCGGTCGATAGGAGATGAGTTAAAGGTCGAGAAATCTTGGAGAAATCTTTGATAAATCTCCTATAGAAACCGATGTGTACCAGGAAGGAGTAGATTTGTTTGACAAAGCCAGGCACAGGTAAATCAGCAATTACATTAAGCTTAGCTCTGCCAACCTCGATACCCCTATCGGAGATGATATGCCCGAGAACAATTCCCTTGTGTACCATAAAATGACTTTCTTCCCAGGAAAGCACGAGGTTTACATCAATACATCTCCTAAGGATATGGGTCAGGTTGGAAAGACATTCATCGAAATATGGTCCAAAGATCGAAAAGTCATCCATAAAGACCTCAAGAAAGTCACCCACCATGTCATGGAATATTGCCAGCATACATCTCTGGAAAGTTGCTGGCACGTTACAAAGTCCGAACAACATCCTTCTAAATGCGAAGGTGCCGAAGGGGCAGGTAAAGGTGGTTTTCTCTTGGTCCCAACAGTCAATTGCCACCTGGTTATATCCTGAGAATCCATCCAGGAAATAGAAAAATTTATTTCCCGCTAACCGCTCCAGGATTTGGTCAATTAAAGGTAGCGGAAAGTGATCTTTCTTAGTTGCAGCATTGAGTTTCCTATAATCTACACACACTCTCCAAGATGTAGGAGTGTGTGTAGGGATGGATTCGCCCCTGTCATTGACACGGATGGTGAGTCCCACCTTTTTGGGCACGACGTGAATCGGACTCACCTAGGGGCTATCGCTGATCGGGTAGATTATACCCGCATCCAGCCACTTAATGATGTCCTTCTTAACGACCTTCCGCATGTTAGGGTTGAGACGTCGCTGCATCTCGCGGGAAGGTCGAGCCTCCTCCTCTGTATATATACGGTCAGTGCAGTAGGAGGGGCTAATGCCAGATAAGTCTGATAAAGACCATCCAATGGCTGCCATGTGTTCCATAAGGACCTTAGTTTGTACTCTTGCTCCCTGGTCAATTTTGAACTGATGATTACAGGGAGTGTTTCATTTGGTCCCAGGAAAACATACCTAAGTCTACTAGGCAGCTCTTTCAGCTCGGAAGTGGATGGTGAAAGGTCTGGCATTTCCTGGGAAGAGAGTGTCCCAAGCGGAGTGGAAAACAAGTCATGAGGAAGAAGTTGGCCCTCAGATTTGCCAAGAAGAGGGGCTTCATGGATAGATGGATCCAAAAAGGAGTAGCCCTAGTGAGTAGTATGTGGGCTCAAGGTCCCAGTGTGGATTTGTAACTCCGCCAGATTTGGCGGGGAAGAGAGGGCAATCTGGTCTTCAAGAGTGTGGACCAGTGGTGAGTTGCCCGGATATGACTCAGACCACAAGGTATAGGAAGCGAAGAAAACCTCGTCAGAAGTCTGGTCAGGAGAAGGTATGGGACAAGGGAGGGATGGGGGAACGTCGCAATATGTGTTGGTCAGGCAATCGTCAGTGTTTACAGGTAATCCGCAGTAGTCAGAATAGGTCCCAATTAGTCCGATACACGCGCTGACGGCCATGTCCTTGTTAGACGTGTCATCCTTGATGCAATTGCAATCAAAGTTCTCGGCTACCTTGAAGATGTTAAGCTTGAGCTTTTCAGATCCAACGGCAATCTCAATACAGCCCGACTCACAGTCGATATGGGCACGGGCTGTGCCCAAGAAAGGTCGACCAAGGATGATCGGATAGTCAGAAAGTGAGTTAGGAACTTCCATATCTAAAACAAGAAAGTCAACAGGAAACAAAGACTGTTGACCCTAACCACCATGTCTTTCACCACACCCTTCGGAATTTTGACAGAACGATCTGCCAACTGTAATGTAACAAGGGTGGGTTTCAGATTTTCCAAGGAAAATTTTTTGAGCATGACGGTTGGTATAAGATTGATGGAAGATCCTAGATCAAGCAGGGCACGGTTAAAATTGCAGCCTTGGATGCTGCTAGAAATAAGCGGTGTGCCTGGATCTTTCTGCTTCAGTGGTAGATTTAACAGTATAGCACAACTCGCATGAGGTGAGAGAACCACCAGATTCTTAGTTTTCTTTGACTGTCGCCTGGGTGTTGTGTAGTCTTTAAAAAATCGGGTGACAGAAGGTATGTGGTCAATAGCTTCTAGTAGGGGTACCTTGATTTCAACATCCCTTAACAAATTACGCAGGTTATCAAAGACCTGCATATCCTTCTTTTTGCCTTTTGGCTCCCTCAGTAGAGCCTCAAAGAATGGGACTGATTCTGTCACCAAATTTGGTGTATCATCCTCTCGCGAATGCGATGCGCATCCCAAATGAGAGGGCGATGAAGAAGACGGCCCAAGATTAGGTCAAGGCGGATCGACAATCTACTTACCGCTCCTCGTAGTGATCTCATTGGACGATGTAGGTCCAGTGGGATCATAAGGAGGAGGAGGGTTTACAATAGGGACATAAGAGTGAGGTGCTGCAACGGGATTAGCCTGAAATCCTGGTGGAATGCTCCGAGCTTGCAGAATCTGATGAACCTGCCCCTGAGAAGGTTGTACCTATGGTTGAGGACCATGGGGTGCGAAATTTCGTGGGTTGGGAATAGGTTGGGCAAGAAGAGTGCCTTGAGATCGAGTTTCCATGCGTAGTTGATTGATCTCAGCATTCTGCTGCGTCAATTGCTGCTAAAGAGAGGTCATGTTCTCTTCATGGCGCTTTGACATTTCCGTCATCATTCGCATCAATTTGTCAAGAGGACTTGATGTGTATTCGGTTTGCAGTACGCAAGGGCCTGATGGCAGATTTCTAATAGGATTAGACTGGGCCCTTGGGATGACGGGTGCGGACGGTCGCATTGGTCCACTTGCGGGGTTTTGGCCCTGCGGGTTGTTGGACCATGTGAAGTTCGGATAATTTCACCACCCTGGGTTATAAGTGGCAGAGAACGGGTTGTTCCCCAGGGCGCAAGCGTCTTCTATGCTAAAAGACGCATCCGCATGTAAATACGCATCCAAGCACACGGAGGCTTGGTCCTTCGTGTCAAAATACTAGCTCGTAGAGGCCAGATCCACATGACTTACCGAATCGCTCGACGTGAAACTCGATAAGGAAGGTCTTATGGGGTTTCTTGAGATAAGCCTAGTGTTGGAAGAATTGGGATTGTGACGAAGTGGTGAGGTGGGGGTGTTTGCCAAAGAACGGGCAGGGTTGGCTAGAAGTTCGTCCTGCTTCTTGTGCACTACGGAGACTTCATCCAATTTCTGTGCGATAAGGCTGAGATCAATGGATGAATGGGAGGGTCCTGTGTCAACTTTGTGGACATTACGGGGCCGGTTGGTACAATTAAAGGCAACAATGGAAGCATTGTTCATTGAGTTTTGACTCATTTTGAAATAATTCGAATGCTCCATTCTCATCTTTATTCATGAAATTCCCTCCCCAGGAAGCGTCTGCAATCTGCTTGAAAGTCTCATTTAGCCCATAGTAGAAAATCTGGGCTATATGCTACTTAGGTAGACCGTGGTGCGGACACTTCCTGAGGAGGTCATTATATCTCTCCCATGCCTCAAGAAACTTTTCGCCGTTTTGTTGCGTAAATGAAGTGATAGCACGGTGAGGCCATTGGTTCGCCCGATTGGGAAGAACTTCTTGAGAAACGCTGTTCGCATCTCTTCCCAAGAGTGGATAGTTCTCCCAAGGGTGCGTAACCACTACGACTGTTTATCTCGCAATGAAAACGGGAACATTTCATGAGGACTATAGGTAACTTGATATTTCTCGGCTTAACTATTTCAGCTAATCGGGTTAGGTCTTCCAAGTGGAGAAAAGGATCTTCACTTGCGAGACCATGGAAGTGAAAATTTATCAGCCCAATTATGTTAGGTTTCAGTTCAAAATCGTCCCTGCCCATGGTGAGCCGAATTTGTCCTATGGTCTCTATAGCAGCAGGATTCTGATAGGAGCTCAGTGACCTAGGCTCCTCCCGTTTGGGAGGTTTCTGCATTTCCTCCAATGTTTACCTAATGGCCTCAATTTGTTCATTATACATTTCCATTTGGGCATGGAGGCGGGTTAAGGGACCCAAGGCTCCACCACCTAGTGGGTTTTGACGACGGTTTCCTCCCTTGGGATTTGGGGGTGGCCGTGCAGCCATGTTTGTGGAGGAGGAGGATGATGCGGCTTCTTTTCTAAAATTATTAGGCAATTCACACAGTTCAGGGTTTTGTGACCTCCTCCCAAACATGTACTACCACAGGAAGAATTGGGGGGATACGAAGGGAAAAGTGATGAGAGAAATGACGCCGCAAAGGTACACTTGATGACAAATCAATATAATCAAATTCCTAACCTCTAAGTGTGCCCTTAGACCTAAAGATCTAAGTTACCTACTATCACGACCTACGGAACCGAATGCGAGCACTGCGGAACCATCGGGCCAGATTGAAAGGCCATTTGCCCTAGTCTTAGACACCCGATACCACGTGGGAACCCTCACTAGCACGTAAGTGCTACACGCAGGTAGTTAGACCTCCAATCCTTAATATTGGTCAAGTTGCTACCAATTTTAGTTAAAGGCTTCGGATCAAGTGCTTCTGGAATGTGAATGGCATTATTTACGGGTAATGCCCAAGTGATTGATTTTACAAAGTGTGTAAACCAAGCATGCAAAGGGGATATCTCCCCAAATTGAAGTTTTAATTGGTGAATGGTTTTTAGAATTCAGCCTTAAGTAGTATGGATTTTAGGATTTCTCTGAATTACCAATTCAACCAATCTCCGAGTTTTGAGAGAATACAAGTTTTCTTCTAAGTCCAACAAACCCTTCTTCAATGTCAATTGGTTAATGCATGCTAAAATGCAATGGGCTTCCCTAGATGGAGATTTCTATGTGTGGATGAACGAATCAATTTTAGATTAGTGTGAAAGGGAGCCAAAGCACTTCAATTCAAGTGCTCCCAATCATTAAAATGATTTCCACACACAAGGCTCAAACAGAAGATAAAGAAAATCAAATTGTTGGGGTTGAAATATTCGGGATCGAATCTTAGGCACGTGAAAGGTCGCGGTGGGGTTGGAATCAACTCAATTCCAAGTCTCCCCACCAAAAATGTGATCCCGAATTGAAGATAAATGAGGCAAAGAGGGATGGCAGTCAATCTTTTTATTTTTGCCTCAAAGAATACTTCACACGGCAAAAGATTTAAGAATCAAGATTCTTGGATTTTTGCTGTGCGAAGTTTGGCAGGAAATCCCGAGGTGGTGCAAGTGATGACAAACAATCAGACAAGTGATTTTTAATCCACTTGCCCCAAGAGATCCCAAAAAGATATTATTATTTTTTTTTTATTAATGTGACAAGTTAACCTAAGTTGCTAAGAAGGAAAGACCTACTTGTTCAGCAACGTGCGGAGCTCCAGTGCGGTGCGGCGTCTTCACGCTCTCGTTCCTGCCTTGGATCTACCCACGTTTCCGACTTCGTTTGCCTGCCTACTCCTTGCAACAGGTTCACCTGCACAGCAACAAACAAAAACACTCGTGAAGAGAAGGGTGTGAGAAGAGAAAAATTAAAGGAATGGAGTAGAAACTTACTTGATTGCGCACCTCCCTGGCAACAACGCCAGAAAAGAGGTATGGTCGAGACCGGGATAGGTTGTGTTAATATGGTGATTTTATTGTTGAAATGAGTATAGTGGTTAACCTAAATCGAGCCTAACCATCTCTTTACAAATTTTTTTACCTGGCCTACTTGACATTATCTTGGTCACTTTTAGGCCCAGGGTCAAACACAGGGAAGTGGGATTAGAAGAAGTTTCTACGCCTTTCCTACAATGAATCTCTTCCATTCGTTTATTATATTTTTGGTGTTTTTCTATTTAATATTTTTTCTGATAATTTTTGTCCTTGAGGTACACCATCAAAATCAAGTTCTTGGCTTTGAGCTAAATTAGCGTTCCAAAACTAGTCATGCTATTCGCAAGACTGAGTACCTGCAAGTCAAGGATTATCTTTTCTCTTTTGTATAATTTTTTTTATCTTTTTATTGGCATGAAAGAGAAACAGAAATAAAGTAAATATAGTATATATATATGTATATATTATAAATGTATAAAGGGGTAGGGATGGAGGTGGAGATGGCGTGTAGCACGGTGTCAAGTCGGTCGTCCTCTAGGAAGATTCAACCAACAGGACGAAGTGCCGCGTGGAGTGTTGGATGGATGGGTGAAAGATGTGTGCGAAAAATGCTTTCTGTACGCGTGTATTAGGGAATATCAGCAACTAGTGCAGATATTCCCACGATACAAAGTATGGTTGGTGATATGAAATTATATATATATATATGTATATGTATATATGTAAATATATATATCTATATGTATATATATATATATATGGTTATAATTATATAAGTGTATATGTAGCTATATATGTATATATATATAGATATGTAAATATATGTATAGATAGATGTATGTATATGTATATATATATATGTATATAATTGTATATATATGTATGTATATATAACTATATATATAGATATAGATTTGAATATATATAGTAATATATGTATATAGTTATATATATGTGTATATGTATATATATATTAGTATAAGTATCTATGTATATTATATAGATCTATATATATATATATGTATGTATGTATATTTATACTTAGTTATATAGGTACTAATATATGTATAGATCTATGTATGTATATATATATGTATATAAATATATATAGATATAAATATATAAATGTATATATATATATAACTCTATAGTAGTGTATAAGTAAGAGTGTGTGTGTATGTGTCTGCAGAGAGAGAGGGAGAGAGTGCTGTGAGAGAGAGAGAGAGAGGGAGAGAGAGATGGTCTGCTGGAGTGAAGAGGTGCGGGAGTTAAGTCGTCCGCATGTAGCTGTCCTCGTCTGATGCTGCGCACACACGCAGGTGCGTAGGCGCGCTAAGAGGCACGCACATGCAGGAGGGAGCAGGCATGGGAAGAATCATAGCGCACTGCACTGCGCGGTGAGGCTTGTGTGGGCGCGAAGAAGTGGGCAAAGACGCAGGCGCTGAAGCAGGTGAGCGTACGTGAGAGCAGGCGCTGGAGCTAGCACAGGCAGAGATGCGGGCCGGGCATGCCTGGACGAGCAGCAGACGGTCGCGGTGCACCGGGTGACCAGATAAGTGAGAAACTTACCGGTCACCGCACTGTAGCCACAGTGTTCCGCTGAAACACGTGAACAGTGGCTACGGTGCACGCTCAGCTAGCACAACCGGGTGTTGGCCGTGCTGTGTGTGCGGGAGCTGCTGCGCGAGCTGGAGTGCGCTAGGATGGTCTAGCCGGCTGGGCTGCAGGCGGAACTTCGCTACAGGGCACGAGGAGAGGGGCGCAGGTGGCCTGCTGGCGTGCACGGTGGAGCTTCGCGACAGGGCGCGTGGTGGCCGGTGCTATGCTGCTGCTGCTGCAGAGCTTGAGCTTCAATGCTTGAAGCTCTTGTGGCAAAAAGGCAGGGTTGGCTTGGAACGATGAAACAGGGAAGAGAACCACCACGCCCACCGGCTGTTTGATGAGCTGGGCAGTGCTGGGACTCATATTGGTGGTTGTGCACCACTGTAGTTGCTCCTACCCGCGGCGTGGCTCTTCAAGGAGAAGAGAGGCTGCGTATGGAGGGGAGAGGGGAGGAGACGGACTGGAGGAAGCTGCTGTGTGTTCTTTTTTGTGTGGACTAGGCTCCCCTGCAAGGAAGCCTGCCATGCCTTTTTAAAGCGGAAGAAGGCAAGCACAGCCATGCCCTGGCTGTGCATGGCTATGCATGCTGTGCCTGCGGCTGTAGGGCAAGCAGATGTGCAGAGCGGGCGCGAAGAAGGCCCAACCATGCAGCCGCGGAGAAGAAAGTCAAAATAAAAATAAAAATAAAGATGGTGAATTTTGCAAGGCAGCACTTGAGGAAAACGTAAATTTCAAGGCCATTTATTTCACTCTCCTCCCCTCTCAAATAAATGCCTGCATGTGTGTATTTCTACAAATGCAACTATGGATACCTAATATGCACCGGTAATGCTAGGAAATAACACAAGACGGCATAATTGTTGGTGTATTTTTGCTGTGTAATCAGCAGGTGCGCATGCGTGCAGTGCCAGCGCGTGGGCACATGCACGTGTGCGGCAAGGCAGGAGCGGCGCTAACGCAACATGAGGTGGACTATAGTGACTCATGAGCTGGACTTACAGCGACACTTACAGCTATCGGTAATTCATCCCATGCCAGCAGAGCCAACTTTGGGTGCCAGTGGGCATGAGCCGCCTAGAGCGACGTTTCCAGTGATGGCTTGGATGTCACTAATGGTCCCATATCGATTTTTGCCTCTTCTCCACCACTATAAAAGGACCTAGACCCCTTCCATTCCAAGCCATCTCTACCTACTCTACTCCCACCTACTCCCTAGCTCTAGTAAGCCTACCAACGCTCCATTAGAGCTTGTTCTCAATCTCCTAAGGTGCCTATTAGTGTAGCGAACCTCTGCCCCACCAAATGCTCCTCCAACTTGCCATCTCCCTTCATAGGTCACCTTGGAGCCATCCTCCCCCCTCCATTTCGGTAGCAGATCAACTTCGTCTTCTCACCTCCATTTCGAAGCTATGCTGAAGCTTTTCTCAACCCGACGTCCTCCAGCATCTCACCTCCATCATCTTTCTCCTCACCTCCTTCATCCGAGCTTTCGCCAGGCACCGTCGTCTCGCTGAACAGCCGATTCGGGTGATTTCCTCTCATCTCCCACTCTTTATATGCTTTCATAGCTTCTTGTAATGGACATTGGAATCAATATATATCATATTTGTTCCAGATCTCTATCTTGTGATACATTTGCTTATTTTCTTTTATTTTAAAAATACAAAAAAATAACAAAACCCCAAAATACCAAAAAGAAACGAATCGAAGTGTGGTTTTCAATAAAGTAAACATTGCCTCCCTGTGTTCGACTCGGGACTCCCTTGGAGTTTCAGTATAAATTTTATTTGGTCGATGTGTTTTGCAACTACGATGACTGGTTACCTGTAACCTCAATTTCTAACACGCGAAACACGATCGACCATTTTGGTGCCGTTGCTGGGGAGGCAATGGAAGGTTATGGGTCTGCACCATAATCTCATCCATGTCTGTGGACATCTTCTGCAGATAGGTTTCAGGATAAACCTTTTGATTTTGATTCTGACCCGCACCTGTGAATTCTAAATTTCTTCCTTTTATGTATTTTATGCCTAGCTGAAGGCATTAAATTTAGCACGTGTTTATATTTCACGTTCTCTGCAGAGCTGACCAGATTCCTCAGGATGTTCAGGTGATATTCTGTTTACTCTGCCGTTTTCATGTCTTTATTTTTACAATGAGGACATTGCATCATTTAGGCATGGTGGGGTGGATAATCGATTCCTGAAATCATTATGTTAACTCCGTAGAATTTCTTTAAAAAAAAATTAAAAATTTGAAAAAAGATAAAAAAAGAAAGAAATTAGGAAAAGAGAACTTAGGCATTTGGAAGTTACTTACTTTAGGAAATGATACGAGATGACCTAAACACTTAGACTCTTCAGATCTTCGGGCTTAATTATCCTGGGTATCCACTCGAATGTGGATTTATCCTTGAGTCCTCGCCAATTAAATTTATTTTAATTTGGTAAATAATTTCGGATGATAAGTATGCGACTTATCAACCCGCCCTTTGATTTGGGGGGACTGTAAGCCTAAGCATCTAACACATTTTTTTGCATTGACTCACTTTCCAGTGGTTTTTATGGAAATTGGGTAGCTAATGGGCCGACTTGGGTGGTATGGCTGGCAAGTTGTCGGTGGTAACAGCTTATTGGCCGGTTGTCCAGAACCTAGCCACAAGACCATTTTCGTTGTACTGCCTTTAGGTAAATCTTAGATAAGGGAAGCCACCTACTTATATATAAAAAAAAGAAACACTAAAAAAGAAAAGAAAAAAAAAGAGAAAAAGAAAAAGGAGAAAATAAAAAATTAAATAAAACCACACTTCACCGCATGAATATGGTTGGCAAGTTGTCGGTGGTAACAGCTCATCGACCGGTTGTCCAGAACCCAGCTCACAAAAGAAAAATGCACAAATCGGGGAGATATACACTGGGTTTGCCCTTGTGTTGACCCCATAAATAAAAGTACGGAGAAAGCTACCGATCGTAATGAAAATCCTTTAGGCAAGATCACCCAGGGTCGTAGAAACCCAATGTCCGTCTTAACGGCCGTTTTGTGGGTCTATCACCTTTTCACAAAGATGCTTAGTACTTAGAGTCCCTTTCGTGTCTTGGGCAGGTCGGGTAGCTATAAAAAGTTATCCTGGAACTCTCAAACTCCAAAAGTACAAAACAATTAGAAAAGAAGAAAAATAAAATATATATATCTTCTTTTCTCAAATAAGGTGAGAACCTAGGCGGTCTGCATTCCGGAAGACACCCGGGTACTGTTGAGTTTTCGTAGTTTAGGACCTTAGTTGAAACTTTCTATTGTTAATAAATGACTTAGGCTTAAGTGATTTAATCCTAATCCTGCCTTTATACATAGCATATAGTTTAATTTTGCTAGGGACTAGCAAAAGATAGGACTGGGGGCATGATGTAAACATATTTATTAAGGGTAAAATGCCTATTCATGCATGTTCCTAGGCTTAGATTTGCATTTCATGTAATAAATATTGCATTGCATGCATCATTCTGCATCTAGAGTAGTTGTATGTAATTTAGGTTAATTGCCTCCTTTTTATTGTTAGGAGAGAAGGATACTTATTTCTGAGCCTTGGATTTACAATCCGACCGTACGGATCTGATCAAGATGACGATCATAGTCCAACGCCTCTGAAATCGCCTCAATCGGAGTTCCATAGCACCATGTGCAGTCTGAGGAAGATCAACGGCCAAGGGACTAGGAGACATAATTCTGAGCTTCAAATGATAAATCCGACTGTGTGGATGGATTCAGGTCGACGATCGCAGCCAAACGATGCAAAAATCGACTCAATCCGACCTTTGTAGCAGCCCCTACAACAAGAAGAAGATGGATGACACATACTGTGCCACGTGGTGCAGCCCAGGCCGCCAGCACATGCACGCAATAGCGCACGCTCACGGGAGCACAGGCGTGCATGCGAGCAGTGCCAACGCAACTCCAGCTTGTGGGCACGCGGCAAGGCAGGAGTGCTCTAGCACAGCGTAAGGTGGACTGCAGCGACGCATGAGATAGACTTACAGCGACATTTACAGCTGTCGATAATTCATTGCATGCTAACAGAGCCAGCTGTGGGCGCTAGCGAGCATGAGCTGTGTACAGCGACGTTTCCAGCGATGGCCTAGATGTCACTAATGGTCCCATACTGATTTTTGCCTCTTCTCCACCACTATAAAAGAACCTACACCCCCTCCCTTCCATGACATCTCTACCTGCTCTACTCCTACCTACCCCCAAGCTCTAGCAAGCCTACCAATGCTCCATTAGAGCTTGTTCTCAAGCACCCAAGGTGCCTATTAGTGTAGCGAACCTCTGCCCCACCAAATACTCCTCTAACTTCCCATCTCCCTACATAGGTCACCTTGGAGCCATCCTCCCACCTCCCTACATAGATCAGCTCCGTCTTCTCACCTCCATTCTGAACCTACGCTAAAGCTTTCCTCAACCCGACATCCTCTAGCATCTCACCTCCGTTATCTCGCTCCTCACCTCCTTCGTCCGAGCTTCCACCAGGCGCCGTCATCTCACCGAACAGCCGATTCGGGAGATTTCCTCTCATCTCCCTCTCTTTATATGCTTTCATAGTTTCTTGTAATTGACATTTGAAGTAATATATATCATATTTGTTCCACATCTCTATCTTGTAATACATTTGCTTGTTTTCTTTTATTTCAAAAATAGAAAAAAATATCAAAACCCCAAAATACCAAAAAGAAATGAATCGAAGCGTGGTTTCCAATAAAGTAAACTTTGCCTCCCTGTGTTCGACCCGGGACTCCCTTGGAGTTTCGGTATAAATTTTATTTGATCGACGTGTTTTGCAACTACGACGACAGGTTACTTGTAACCTCGATTTCTAACATGCGAAACACGCATGACCACTAGACTAGCAAAACACTTGACAATGCTCAGCGTAACTACGCAGTTCCTGAGAAAGAGTTTCTAGCCATAGTATTTGCCCTAGAAAAATTCAGATCTTACCTCCTGGGTTCCCATGTTATTATCTACTCAAATCACACGGCTGTGAAGCATCTCCTTGCTAATAAGGATGTGAAACCTTGACTAATCCGCTCGATCTTACTATTGCAAGAATTTTAACTCGAGATTCATGATAAAGCGGGAAAATAAAACATGGTACCTGATCAATTGTCCCGCCTTCCTTCTGGGAACATTGACACTTCTTGACACATCACGGAACATTTTCCTGATGAGCACCTCCTGACTATCGATACAGGGCTTCCATGGTTTGCTATCATAGTGAACTACTTGGCATCACATCAGATCCCATCCTATTGGCCGAAGACCAAGAAGGATAAATTGTGTTTCGATGCCAAGTATTACCTTTGGGAAGACTCCTATCTATTCCGCATTGGTGCTAATCAAATAATTCGACGATGTGTCACGAAAGCGGAAATCAAAGACATACTCTCTTTCTGCCATGACCAGGCATGCGGTGGACATTTCTCAGGACACAAAATTGCATCAAAAGTCCTCCAGTGCAGCTTTTACTGGCCTAAGATTTTCAAGGATGCATGCAATCACTACAAGGCATGTACCCATTGCCAGACCTTGGGCAACATGAGCCATCGAGATATGATGCCTTTACAACTGATTCTGGTATGCGAAATTTTTCACATTTGGGGGATTGATTTTATGGGACCCTTCCCTATCTCGGATGGCTTCGAATACATCTTACTCGCTCTTGACTATGTGTCCAAGTGGATCGAAGCCATGCTGACCCGAACCAATGATCACAAAGTTGTTATCAAATTCATTCATCAAAACATCTTCTCAAGGTTCGGGATTCCACGTGCAATAATTTTCGATGAAGGGGCCCATTCAAAAATGCTCAGTTCAGGTCACTGATGACCAAATAAGTGGTGTCTCACCGAATCTCTACTCCTTACCACCCCTAAACTAATGGTCTAACTGAGCTATCAAACCGGGAGATCAAGAAAATCCTCTAGGTTACTGTTTGACCTCACAGGAAGGATTGGTCATCCCAGGTTCTGAAAGCTTTGCGGGCTTATAGGACTGCCCACAAGACCCAATTAGGTATGTCTCCCTTCAGACTGGAGTACGGGAGGGTGTGTCACCTCCTTGTCAAATTGGAGCATAAAGCCTATTGGGCAATACGGAATTGCAACTTAGATCTTTCTAAGGCTAGAACCCATAAAAAGCTTCAGATGAGCAAGATCGATGAATTACGCCACGACGCGTATGAGAACTCACGAATTTACAAAGTGCGGGTTAAAGCTTTTCACGAAAAGCACATATCTAGAAAGATCTTTTATCCTAGTCAAAAGGTCCTACTCTTTGATGCCCGACTCAAATTATTCCCAGGAAAACTACGATCTAAATGGATCGGACCCTACCTAGTCTGACAAATCTTTGGAAATGGAGCCGTTGAGATTAGTCCACTCAGCCATGATTCCTAACCCTTCGTCGTAAAAAGTCAGAGACTCAAACCGTTCATTGACAAGACCGACACAAATTTGGCTGAGATATCCTTTATCCTCCATTCTCCCTGAGCTCATTGTGCCCAGTCGATGGAGTAAAACTCAGCGCTTAACGGGAGGCAACCCGTCATTCTTTGAAAAACCCAAAAGCTTTCCTGACATTTCTACGCTGAATTCATATTACACTTTAGGGTTCAACCATTAGAACAGCCGACTCCACCTCAAGTACCCGTACCGGATTCTAGAAATCGTTCGCAACAGTCATCTCGATCCATTCACCCACCCAACACCCAACACCTGTCCTAATGAATGAACTAAGCTGAATTCGAACCCACCTAATTTACAATGGGGACATTGCAAATCGTAGGCATGGGGGTGTATGAAAGTGCAAAATGTTATGAAAACTCATACCAAGAAAAGGTTTCAACAAAAAGTCACATATCACAAAAAACATAAAAAATTGAAAAATATTGAAAAAGAACAAAAAAACTATGGAGGGGGGAGAGAAATTTTTTTTAGGCTATACAAAACCTGAGGAAAAAAAGCAAAATGCCAAAAAGGAGCACAAAATGAAAAAGAAAGAAAAGAATAGTCATTAGTAAAAGATTAAGGGATTAACTGAAGTTCTGGACCACATCAAGGAAAAAAAGAAAAATGAGAAAAAAATGCTAAGGAGACACAAAAAGAGATTAGTATGAATGTTGACCTTAGGCCTTTTAAGCAAGACTCTTAGGCTTAAAAATTCAAGTATCCGCTAAGATCTAGATAATCCTCAAGAGGTTGGGGAAAATGCGAAGCTTAAGTATTAGGTCTAAGGCTTAGGGAGTATTCAGCCTCATTAACTGACCTTCTATTTGCGAGACTCAATAACCTATGCACCCCGATCCACACACAGTCTGGTTCAGTGCGCATAGCTATCAAAATCATGCAAAAGCATTTAAATGTTCTGAAAAAGTTGCCTAGATTAGGAGCGGCCGATCAACACAAGTTGATTTGGATGAGTTCCTGGCATAGAGAGGCAGGAAATTTCCCTCGAAGATGCATAACAACATATCGTCTCCTCGGTGCTTGTCTCTAGGATATTTACATATCCTACCAGGGGCATGTAAGCACTCTGCTAGTTCAGATACCATGACCGGCATTATCATGAAATGTTGATTGTCAGGGTCTGATTCAGCCATGGAATGCCATGGGTGGGATTATCTCGAAATCTCGAAAGCCGGGGTTCCAGGGGCTGCCACAGGTGGTGCTATCATGAAGCATCGATTGCCAGGGACATTTGAGGATTGATGATGGGGACAAGGAATCTGATATAGACCGTGTTGTGAAGCCAATTCGAAGCTAGAAATAAAAAGAAAATAGAGAGAAAACTCTCCAAACAAATAAATCCTTTGTCTCTCTCTTACAAAAATGCACTGCAAACTGAACATAGGCTAAAAAAATGTCTCAAGCACGGGTGCTTTAACTGTGGAGTCCAATGAACCTTAGGGTAATTCCTGTGGGCCTTCAAAACCTTCACGGAGGACTGAGGCTAAAGCTGGTCAGGTCCAGATTTTGATTGGTACTTGAGTACGTCTAGGCCTATTGTCGGCATTCTGACCTAATTACAAAAAGAAAAAGCACTTATCATAACTGGTGACAGAAACTCATGGTCTAGAACAGATGTTAAAACCATGAAATTTTGCTAAGGGACTAGCAAAAGCTAGGCATAGGGGTATGATGGGAATACCATCATGATCCATAAATAGCTCATTTTGACCTAGAAAAGAGAACAAAATCTCCAACATAACCTAAAGGAAGGCCTAATTCAAGAGATTACTGTTCTGGGAAGAAAACATGAAATATAGGGTAAAACTGCAATTTTACCATTGCAGTACAATCAACGGGATTTCTCAAGGGCTAAACAAACGTCAATTGGACTTAATAAGAGGAAAAGTGGTATGGTTCAGTCAAAAAAGGGTTATTGTGAGATCTAAGAATTAAATGACATTCCTTAACCCTAAAACAAACCCACCTAATTTTCCAAGGTTTTGGTCAAAATAAAAATCAACTAAACCCTATAAAATTCATAGAAAAATATCCTCTAGGGTTTATAACCTTCAATTTGGCCTTCGAAACCTATTTTGACCTAAATAGGTGTCCTAGCTTATTACTTGACCTAATTTGGGTTTTTGTGTAAAATGTCTGGTCAAACATAGTCAAACCTAAAATCAAACTTCACCATTGGATTCCTTGGGTCCAAATTAGGTTTTTACCAAAATTTGTGCCTAAGGGAAGGTCACCTTGACCTACTTTGCAAAATAGTCCACCCAATTACATTTTGACCCCTAGCTTTTGAAAACCCTTGCGCAGACCCCCTTTCTTCCTTGCCACTCTTTGCACCTAGGTCCCTCTGCCACTACAGTGGAGGAGTCCTACTCCAGCGAGGATTTGAGGAGGATTTCTCCCCGAATCCTCAGAGATCTCCCAGATTTAGATGGGAGATTCTCTGAGGAATTCCCTACTATCTGAACATGATCCCAAGATCGGATTTGCACCCAATCTCTCATGCGAACGCTCGAGATAATTGGGCATCATCCACACCTTCCATCTCCAGCGAGATCCTTGCGCTTGGAAGCTTGCCTTCTAAGCACAAGGACCCCGGTAAGCAGCTATAAAAGGAGCCCCAGTCCTTGTCGCATCTTTCAAGCTTGTTTTGGCTACTTGAAGCCCCTAAATTTCTTCCTCCCTCATCTCCGATCAACTGCTTGCAAGCTCTGGTGATTCCTCCTCCCTCTTCTCATCACTCTGCCACCATAGCAGTGGCAGAGTCATCTCCACCTTGCTCCTCCGCGTCACGCTGTACCCGCGCACGCTCCTCTAACCCCTTCATCGTCGCCGTCATCCACAACTCAGGGCTTTCTTCTCCGATGACAGCACACGTACCACTCATCCTACGCCCTTCCCCCTTCGTCTAACTTCCCTCCGTAAGTTCCTCACTCTCCACCTTTCACTTTCCCCCACTTAATTCCATAAAACCTCCCTCGACAACCCCCAATCACCTCCGTCTCCCTCATCTCCAGTAGATCACTGGCGAGGCAAATCTGTCGCTCTATCCATCCACACTCCTCGCCACCCACCTCAGAAACCTCTGCCATCACTCATTGATCACCATCCACTCCACTGACCGCCACACTCACCCTAAGTCCACACCGAGCACACGCACTTCCACGGTCACAGTCTGACCTAGGCACGCATGCCTAGGCCGTTCTGCATCACACCAACCCCTGCTTCACCTTCATCATGACACGGTGAAGCTTTCCAAGTGATTTGACAGGGCTGCGAGATCGTCTCTGTGAAGTTCAGGTCAGACCCTTTTCCGCTATTGGAGGAGGCGTGGAGGAGCTTGCTTGCTGGCTCTAGGTCTCCCCACTCCAGGTTAAGGCATCCCAAGTGTGCAGAATCCTTCCACAAACCTTTCGCACCCAGCAATCAAGGGCCTTAGCGACTGCAACCGTGTTAATTGGATGGGCATTTCTCCCTGCGGGCTCATGAAGAAGCGGGTGGGACTTTAGTCCTACCTCGGAAACACTCAGCGCAGGTGCATAGTATAAGTTGTTTTTGTGTTCTTTGCTTACTACCTTAGCCCACGGGTTGAGGTCCCCTTGCCCACGACACCCTCCTCATCTGTGACCCACGCCTACACGAACTAGCCAACCCGTTTACCCTACACCCCTTGCATTGTAGTATTTAAGTGGTGGAAAAATCGACTGATCAACAATAAAAATAACCACACATAGAAGAGCGAGTCATGTCCACAGGGAGGCAATTATGCAATAAACTCTCGATTATTTCATCTTCTTATGGTTAAATGCGCAATCCCTAGTCAAATCCGACATAAAATGCGATGGAAAGAAGATTCACAATAATTCAAAAATATAAGGGCATATGTGCAATTTTCCCTCACTCAAATCTTCAATAAATAGACGATGATTTGATGGAATTTTCAATTGACCTATACTAGAGAAAATTAGTGCACATGTTAATCCCAAAACCAATCTTGAAATAGGTGAATATCAGTAACATGCAATTATCAGAAAGTATGAGCGTGCATTTGCAATTTTGCTATAATAAAATAATAATAAATCAAAAATCAGTTGTTGGCAATGGCAGCAAATGTAATTTTTAATTGAAGTGGAAACAGAGCTTTCATTCTCTCTCCTCTTCACGAGAGTGAGAGAGCATTGGCGACAGAGCTACTATGGTGAAGGTTGACTGATGCGTGGGGATCACGATGACGGTGACAGAATGGTGAGAGGTGGTCGGCGGTGGCCGGCGGACGGAGGAGATGGCACTGTAGAGGGTTTCCTACGTGGGTGCATGAGGGCTGGCGCCTATAGGAGATGGGTGCTGGCGCCTGCGGTGCTTGAGAGGGGTATGCGGTGGTGGGCGTGGCCTAGCAGTGGCACGCAAGGTGGCAGTGAGTGCCTGCAGGTGCTAGAGAAGGGTTCCTGTAGGGCGCTTGGTGATGGTGCAAGTGTGCAGTGCTTGCGGAGGGGTTGGGTGTGAGGTAGAGCGGCTGCTAGTGCTGGAGAAGGGCGCGCGCCTGCGGGTGCGGGTGGCGTGGCTGGTGTGCCTGCGGAAGAGCGGGGCGATGCATACAGGTAGAGTGCCTGTCGTAGTGGCTGGAGATGAGCGGTGGAGAAGGAGAGGGCACCTGCTGCTGGCTAGGGCAGTCTGTAGAGAGGGGAAGCACTGCGGTGGAGAACTTAGTGCACTGGAGGAGGAGGGGTGCACTGCAGTAGGGCGTGGCCTGGCAAGGGCGCGCAAGGTGATGGAATGGGTGCTTGCAGTGCAGTTAGAGGGTGAAGGCGAGTAGTGCAGGAGACGGGTGCTGGTGTACGGTTGCAAAGACGGGAGCTGGTACTGTGCGTACGGGCCTGGTAGGGGCACAGGTGAGCGGTGCTGCTGTGCAACGCCTACGGACGGGGAGGTACTGTGGAAGATGAAGCAACTGCAGGTGCAGGCACAGGCTGAAGGGTAGGATTGTGTGCTTGGTGCACAGTGTTCTCCCTCTCCACGGTGAAGTAGAGCAGTTCCCTACAAGGGGAAGATCAAGATCCTCCTCTCCTTTCTCCGCCTCCATTTTAACTCCTTTCTCCCCACGTGCGTCAGCTAAGGGATTTTGAAATCCCTTACCTTTTTTTGACCGGTGGCTATTGAGGTGCCCGGAGAATGGGGAAAGGAAATGTCGTTGGTTGTTTGAAAGGGTAATTTACCCTCCCCTCCTTATTCTTTTGCCAAATCTTCTTCCAGCACATAAAAACATAAAATTATTACATATTAAGTTATAGAATGCTATAAAATAAATGCAAACTTAAATAATGATGCATGCAAACATTCTATAATTTAATTTAGTTATTAACAAATCTAAAAGGTAAGATTAAAGTTAAGTTAGGCATAATAATAGTCCATTAAAATGGACTCATCAAATACCCCCATGCCTAAGATTTGCTAGTCCTTAGCAAAAATGAAAAATAATAGAACTAATCACAAGATTTCTTCTTTTCTTATTTCAAAACTTTAGAGATCGAGACAAATGTGACATGATAATATCCTAAGTAACGGATCCAAGTGAAAAAGCCAATTCGTAGTGGAAGTTCGTCTTCACCCTTGGTAAATATTGCTGTTGGGATAGGCAACTACTTCCCTCGAGGATAAAGCAGAGGATAATCTGTAATTTGACCCCGGCATTTGGCTTAGGTAGGAGATATTGAGTTGAATGGATTTGTATTTGGTAGCACACACTCATCTGGTGCTACATATAGTCTAGTACTATAGACTCTAGATTTCTAGACTATTAGACAAATCAACTCTAAGAGAGGCTACACAATTGTGCTCTCTTGATGTTCCTGGGCACTCCCTCTTTTCTTTCTTTCTGAGATCAAAAATCTCCCCAGATTTAGAAATTGTACTCACTATTTGGTGGCCTCACATAGCATCCACACTTCAATTAAAGTCCTAATAACTCTACAACTAAGTTAGAGTCCTTAACCAATATTCGAGCGATCAGAAATACTAAAAGGTAGGTATGGATCATATTTGGTGGAACGCGATAGGTGTTCTGTTACCTCAGAAATAATGTTACATTATAACTTGGGCGATCTTTTCTTTTCTAATATAAATGTTTCTTCTTTTTCTTCTTCTTTTCTTTTTTTCTCTCTCTTTTTTTATAATAGAAATCAACAAATACGACACAGACTTTTACTTATGAGGCATTATTCGAGATGATGATGGTCAAGAGAATATTGTGTGTCTTATTTGGTGGAAGTTCCTATTCTTGGCACCGGGAAGGAATGGATAGGACGGGCGTATTTCTAACCTTTGACACTATTAACCTCCTTCAGTCGAGGACTCTATGAAGGATGGTCGTAACCATCCACCATAGTTATAGATTTATTAAGACTCAATCTCTATGTATCTACCTTATTTGGTGACTCTCAAGAATTCACACAAAGTACGCACACAGGAACAAAGAGTGAAAACTATGCCTAACTCTGAAGTATCATCATCTAATTATCCAAAACTTAAAAGTCTTTACACTAGAATTAGCGCACCAGTAATCTCTCTACTTTCTTCTCACAAATATGAGGTGGATCTACTAGAAGATAGGATGCCTGACTCCCTATGAACTGTCAAGGGTTCAGTGGACTACAAATGCTTATTGGTTTTCCTCAAGGATCCATTACCTAGTCTATGTGCATGTGAAATAAATGTACTGGATTCTAAACTTAAGAAATAATTCCGAAAGAAAAACCTCCAATGACAAAGGTATTTTGCTATGGACTAATCCATTCAGCTCAAGAAACAGAAATATACTTTTTTTATGCTAACCAAAATGCATGAATACTTCCTAAAATGTAAAAATGCACCCCCATGCCTAAATCGTATAATGTCCCCATTGTAAAATTAAAACAGGAGAAAGGAAAAGCATCACCTGACACGGTGTTATTGCAACCGCTGGGTTGCCTCCCAACAAGCGCTGCATTTTCTGTTAGCAGCCAGACTTAGAAGGAACATATAAGTCTGGTTCCAAATAGATGAAGTTAGGCCCTAAAAATATGCGTAGCAGTGCAGGCCTAGAAAACAGGTAGCCATGGATGTTGGTAAGCTGATGATGCAATGTAATAGCAAATGCTTGCCAGAAGATATGAAAGCGAAGAACCTCGTTGGCTACCTTGGGAGGTCTAGGAATAATAAACGGAATGAAAAGGGAATAAGTAGAGGATAACAAGGATCCTCCAGAGCAGGACGGGTTTTAAAAGATATACACATTATTAGGTCAAACCCTTGAATGGCGAGAGTAAAAGTACATGCATCAATCCACACTCTCCATTGTACCCGAAGATGTATTGGCCTGATATGTTGTCCAGAAAGAATGTACATGAGCAGAGATTTGAGCGAAGGATCGGTTAGGGAGTATAAGGGTTGTTTGTAGAGTTGGAAGGTAATGGTTAAGTCCAATGAGGGCTTAGTTAGTGTTAGGTCCAATTCCAGCAATGATTCAGATTGTGTACACTCTCTAATAGTCATAGACAACTGCATATTACCTTGCCTAGCATTAATGATCGGAGTCATATTTGAATCAAGGGTAGACTCCAAATTACAACTCTTTGATGGCAAGGTCAAAATGTCAAAATCATTATCATTAAGCTCATCCTCGGATTCGTTTGGTTCACTCAAATTTTTGTCGGGCTGTATATGTGATTCATTAATGAAGACAGGAGTTGGATCAGTATCCTTAATTATTTCTAAAGGAGGATAAGTCTTAATATTTTGGAGCAAGCCTATATCATTGAATTCGTTATTGTTGTCGGGGTATAAATCCTCAATTGACGTGTTTAGTCCCCGAGAGTCTCCCATGGACTTCTCATTATTTTGTTTGTCCTCCTCTAATATCAACTTCGATTTTGATGGAGGATGACTCTCAAAAGAAAGGAGGAATCTGGATTTCACCATATTGTTTATATCCTTTGGGGCTAAATCCTCAAATGATAAATAATTCCCTGTGATTCACTCCAGATTTTCAGTCCAGGTTCCTCTACTGGGGCATCCCCATCCTCTGAAATAGACTCTTCATATCCCTGAGACCAAAATTGATCATCCTCTATTCCCATAGGGTCACCTTCATTGGGTGCATTTAAATCCTCAGGATGTTGAATGGTGGGTGTTGATTCCCTAAGTGGAGGGTCAGGAGTAGGCTTACTAAGGGTAGAATGGGATTCCACCAAATAATCAATAGGGGAAGTGATAGGAATAATATAACCTTGACCCGAGTTAGTAGGGGTAAGGAGAATACTGTCATTGGGGTCAAGGTCCTCAAGAGATTCCATCTTCCCTTGCTTTTGACTCCAATATAGTTCAGGTGGATAATCACTATGATCGTTGTCCTCTAGTGGTCGTGTCTCATTGGGAGAGTCTAAGTGATAGCTACATAAAATTGGATACCTATTGTCATTAGGTTCCTCGGAATTATTTTCATGATCATGATCGTATGGGTAGGGATCAGGATTATTGGGAAGCGTGTAGCTAAGTTGTCGTACTTCTTCATTTAACTATTGACTATTCCTCAACATCTCTACCATTGATTCCATCATTTCCTTTTGCTACTTTTGCATTTTTATCATAAAAGAGGAGAGACTACTATTATCAGGTTAGGGAGGATAGTCAATTTCAGGCTTTGGTTGCCTAGGGGTATTAGTCCAACCTCGATACGGAAAATCATGAAGGGTGGAAGGGTTGGGTATTTGCATGGAAGTAGGGATTTCAGGGTTGGAAAATCCCACTCGTAGGCTCTGCTCAAAAGTGGGAGTTATCAAGCCAGTACTCCCAGGATAAGAATAAGAATGATCCCATGAATTGTCAATGTACCCATCAAAGGATGGATACGCTCGGGGCATGGGATCCTGATTAAAAGATGGGAAGTATTGACTCTGATAATCTAACTGATAGGAGTAATGGTAATCCATTTCTTTAACCAAAACAGTTTTAACTCTCTTAGGTTTTAGCAAAATTCAGAATAGAAGCAGAAACTTCCTAGCGAGTTCTACTGTTAAAGCAAATGCAAATTCAGTGGGATCTTATTTTCAGTAGATTGTATGTCTTAGAATTAAATATTCAATTGGTGGCCAAACAAGTTTTGCAAAAAATTACGCTTCCTAGGCCAACCTTTGCTGGTGCCTATAACCTACACGCAAGGGATGGAAGTCTTGAATCGAGCCCACACACAAGGAACCAAAGTAACATGGTGGATAGGCTTGTTGATTTCAGACTAACTTCCCTTGTGGTGAAAAAGAGGAGAGGTAGAAATTTATCTAGTGACCTTATATGTGAGGTGCACAGTGTCTCAAGTGTGCAAACATACAATCGTGTTTTGATTTTTGAAATTTCACAAACAGGATCCTTTTGCACACAATTTTTAGTCATGGATTTTAAGGTCCAACCTCTTAGCAGTCCCAATTTTTAGAGTGACCACTGAATTAATTTGATTCAAGCACTTTAGTGGTCTTAGATTTAGGTTCAAGGCATATGCATGACAGGTAATTGATGCTCAAGAGAAGACGTACCTTACTCCAGCTTTCTTCGTGCAATAATGAATGCAATGTAGTAACAATAAACTAGATGCTACTCATTCAATCCTAGATGGTCATCCTATAGAGATGTAGCTTCTAGCAGGCAGTTCGAATATTTTATTTTATTATTATTATTTTTTTGGCTAATAATAAACAAACAGACTTAATTTAACTAACTAACCGAAATTCAGTTCAAATAATCGTATAATCTGAATAAATGGGAACACACTCCGAAAATACACTCTTGCATACAAGAGCGATAAGAAATAAAGAGGCACTGGGGACATGTTCCCAAAAATACTCGACAAGGGTCCAAAATGCAGTAATTAAATTCTAATGTCTATCTAAACTAAATCTAACTAAGATCTACTGACTAAATCAAAAATAGGCTTCTTCGTAAGCCTATGCGTATGGGATCAAGGCCCACGTGTTCCTATTGTCGTCCTACAGGTGGCGTCAAGGGCCACCAAAAGGATCATCTCCACCGTACGCGTTGTTCGGGGTCAATGTCGTCGCTTTGCCGTGCCTGTCACCATGTCAGATTCCTCGCAAAATAATAAAAATGATCAGATGATTGCGCAACTCAGAATATTCAAAAAAATAATAATGTGAATCTATCGTGTCTGTTGCCTCCCCAGCAATGGTGCCAATTTGACAGGTCGATTTTCCGCAACGCGCTGTAGTATTTAAGTGGTGGAAAAATTGACTAATCAACAATAAAAATAACCACTCACAGAAGAGCGGGTCGAGTCCATAGGGAGGCAATTTTGCAATAAAATCTTGATTATTTAATGTTCTTTTGGTTAAATGAGCAATCCCTAGTCAAATCTGACATAAAATGCGATGGAAAGAAGATTCACAATAGTTCAAAAATATAAGGGCATATGTGCAATTTTCCCTCACTCAAATCTTCAATAAATATATGATGATTTTATGTAATTTTCAATTTACATATACTAGAGAAAATTGGTGCACATGTTAATCCAAAAACCAATCTTGAAACAGGTGAATATCAATAACGTGCAATTATCAGAAAGTATGAGTGTGCATTTGCAATTTTGCCACAATAAAATAATAATAAATCAAAAATCAAGTGGCTGCGGTGGTGGTTGGAGATGAGCAATGGAGAAGAAGCGGGTGCCTGCAGGTGGCTAGGGCAGTCTGCAGAGAGGGGAAGCGCTGTGGTGGTGAACTTAGTGCGCTGGAGGTGGGGGGGTGCGCTGCAGTAGGGCGCAGCCAGGTAGGGGAGCGCAAGGTGATGGAACGGGTGCCTGCAGTGCGGTTGGAGGGTGAAGGCGAGTGGTGCAGGAGACGGGTGCTGGCGTGCGGTTGCGAAGGCGAGCACTGGTGCAGTGCCTGTAGGCCTGGCAGGGGTGCGGGTGAGCGGTGTTGCTGTGCTGCCCCTGCGGAGGGGGAGGCACTGTGGAAGATGAATCAACTACAGGTGCGGGCACAGGCTAATGGGCAGGATGGTGTGCTTGGTGCGCAGTGTTCGCCCTCTCCACGGTGGAGAAGATAGAGTAGTTCCCTGCAGAGGGGAAGATCAGGATCCTCCTCTCCTTTCTCCGCCTCCTTTTCAACTCCTTTCTCCCCGCGTGCGTTAATTAAGGGATTTTCAAATCCCTTAGCTATTTTTGACCGGCGGTTATTGAGGTGCCCGGAGAATGGGGAAAAGAAATGCTGTCGGTTCTTTGAAAGGGTAATTTACCCTCCCCTCCTTATTCTTTTGCCAAATCTTCTTCTTGCACATAAAAACATAAAATTATTACATATTAAGTTATAGAAAGCTATAAAATAAATGTAAACTTAAATAATGATGCATGCAAACATTCTATAACTTAATTTAGTTATTAACAAATCTAAAAGGTAAGATTAAAGTTAACTTAGGCATAATAATAGTCCATTAAAATGGACTCATCACGTGCCACCTACGCCGGTGAGCCTGGACCCGGGTGCAAGTAACCCGACCTGATTACCTGACTGGCTCTGAGAGAGCGAAGGGAGAAATAGGGAGAGAGCGTACACGGGGGAGGGTAGGGGTAGGTTTTGCTCCAAACTGTGCAGGGAAAGAAGGAAAGGGAAGACGTAGTCGCAGAGAAAGAAGGAGAAGGAAGAGGAGCTAAGGCAAAGATTGTAGAGAAGCTAAAGCTGAAGAAAAGGCTAAGGAAGGAAGCCAAGGGTAGAGGCTGAAGAAAGAAGAAGAAAGGAGAAGGTGCTGCCAAGTAGAGAAGGAAGAAGGAAAGCAAAAGACAAAGGCAAAAGTAGAAAAATCAAGGCTGAAGAAGAATGGAGGCCTTGAAGGCAGAAATAGAAGCCAAAGAAGAAAAGAAGAGAAAAGGAGCTATAGAGAATAGGAGGCAAAAGAAGGGAAAGAATCAAAGAGAAATGAAAGAAGACATCAGAGAAGGAAGGAAAGAGAAGAAGAAAGAAGCCATCAAAGAGAAAAGAAGAAAGAAGAGAGAACATTATATTTCTTTTTACATCTTCTATTTTTCTCTTTAGCTTTCATATACATTGAATCTCATTCATATTATTGTTGAACATCATATTTTGATTAATTTGAGATTGTGATCTTAGTTTTTAAAGACCAATTTTCTCCCTGCGTTCGATCTTGGATACTTAGGTTTTCGAGTAATAAAATTCTTATCTGTTTTCAAGGCGATTTCGTTTGTACTACAACGCAGCATCTTTTAAAAACCAATTTTGCCCTATCAACAGTGCCTGAACCCTACTACGCAAGAGGTGGTAAAAAAGGAGACTATAAATTGGCTTGATGCTGGTATCATCTACCCCATTTCTAACAGCTCTTGGGTTATTCCTAGTCAAGTCGTTCCTAAGAAGGCTGGACTAACAGTTGTCACAAATGAACAAGGGGAAACTATAGCCGCTAGTATTGCTTCTTATTGGCATGTGTGCATTGATTATAGAAAATTAAACACTGCCACCAAGAAGGACCATTTTCTGCTCCCCTTTATTGATCAAATCCTGGAGCAGTTGGCTGAACACGAATACTATTACTTTCTTGATGGTTATTCCGGCTATAATCAACTAGCAATCCATTTTGAGGAGACAAAACTACATTCACCAGGCACTTTGGAACGTTTTCTTTTCGAAGAATGTCCTTCGGTCTTTGTAATGCACCTACGACTTTTCAACGGTGTATGCTTGCAGTTTTTTCAGACCTGGTAGGTCAATGTCTAGAAGTCTTCATGGATGACTTCTCTATTTTTGGAGATTCTTTTGACCTTTGTCACTAGAATCTTGAAAGAACCCTCCAAAAATGCATAGAAGTTAATCTCCTCCTCAGTTGGGGAGAAAGCCATTTCATGATCTAGGAATGTATTGTCTTAGGCATGGAATTTCTAAAAAAGGAATTGCGGTAGATCGAGCAAAAATTGATGCTATCTCTAAGCTCTCACTGGCCATTACTGTAAAGCAGATCTGCTCTTTTCTAGGGCATGTGGGTTTCTACCGCCGTTTCATAAAAAAGTTTTCTCAAATCTCCAAGCCCTTAACTCAATTACTTACCAAAGACTAGCCATTTTAATTTAATGCCCAATGCCTGGAGTGTTTTTTGAAGTTGAAGAGGGATATTACTAAGGCACTAATTTTACAAGGACTTAATTGGAATTGTCCCTTTGAACTCTTGAGTAGTGCCTCTGATTTTACCATGGGGGGCCGTTCTAGGGCAAATAATTGACAAGAAGCCTGTTGTGATCTAATATGCTAGCAAAACCCTTGATGACGCACAATTGAATTACACAGTTACTGAAAAAGAACTTTTTGCCATTGTCTTTGCCCTTGAAAATTTTGGATCTTATCTATCGGGGTCACATGTCACCATGTATACCGACCACTCAACACTTAAATATTTACTGAACAAAAAAGATGCCAAACCCCACCTTATTCGTTAGATCCTGCTGCTCCATGAATTTGACTTGAAAATTAAGGATAAGGCAGGATCGCAAAATGGAGTGGCCGATCATCTCTCTTATCTCATGACGAATGACATGTTAACCCCCCTGATAAATTCCCTGACGAGAGTATCTTAGCTACCAATACCCTCCTTTGATTTGCACCCACTGCAAACTACCTTGCAACAGAACGAATCCCATTTGATTGGACAAAAACCAAAAGGGATAAGTTCTTTACTGATATTAAATACTATTTCTAGAAGGAGCTCGACCTTTCCCGCATTTGTGCCGATCAGGTCTTTAGACGATGTGTCCCTGGGTTAGAAATCCCTGATATTCTGACACATTCTCACTCCATGGTCTGTGGTGGACATTTTTTGGGTAAGAAAACTACTGCTAAGATCCTCAATTCAGGATTCTTCTGGCCCAGCTTGCATAAAGATGCTCATGCTTTTATTCGATCCTGTGTATGTTGCCAATGCATCGGCAACATCACTCGGAAGGATATGATGCCTCTTAATCCAATTTTAGAGGTTGAAATTTTTTATGTATGGGGCATTGACTTCATGGGACCATTCATCAACTCTGTTGGGTATTTCTGTATACCAGTTATAGTCGACTACGTATCTAAGTGGATTGAAGCAATACCCACCGGCACCAATGATAATCGTGTTGTTGTCGAATTCATAAAGAAAACTATTTTAAACATTCCTAAGGCCATTATCAGTGACAGAGGATCACACTTCACTCACTCACATTTTCAACACCTTTCAAAAATATGGGGTTGAACACAAAATTTCTACTCCCTATCACCCCTAAACAAATGGCCAAACAGAAACTTCTAACTGGGAAACAAAAAATATTTTACAAAAGATGGTTAGGCCCAATCGTAAAGACTGGTCCAACAAATTGGACGATGCTTTGTGGACCTACCGTACTTCTTTTAAAACCCCACTTGGCATGGCTCTCCTCCATCTGATTTTTAGGGAGGCATGCCATCTCATGATAGAACTTGAACATAGGGCTTTATGGGCAATAAAGCAATCAAATATGGATTTATCTGAAGCTGGTATTCACAGGAAATTACAATTGATCGAACAGGAAGAATTGCCTAATTTTTCTTATGAACATGCAAGGATTTATAAAGACCGAACAATGAAATTTCATTATAAATACATTGTTCGGAAACATTTCGTTGTAAATCAACACATTTGGCTTTTTGATGCACGATCATGTATTTTTCTCGGCAAATTAAAATCCAAATGGATTGGCCCATTTATTGTCCTCAAAACATATCCTTATGGCACTGTTGACCTTTTAAATCCAAAAACTAATACTACCTTTCAAGTCAACGACTAGCATTTAAATGCCTATTTAGATCATACCTCAAATCTTCCTTCAGAATCATTTGATTTAACTGACCCAACCACTGGTGATCATTGTTGCACATCACCCCTGGCTGAATGGGCATAAAAGATAGCATTAGATGGGAGGTAACCCATCATTTTTCCTACTTTCTTTTTCTCTTTCTTTTTCCATGTTTTGATCATCCTAAACATAACCACCTTTCACTAAGGTGATCCCTTTTCACTCCTAATGCATGAGGACATTGCATACCATATGCATGGGGAGGTGTTTTTAAATTTTGATGATTGATTTAGGATTTTCAAAACCTAAAGAAATGCATTTTTCTTTTGTCATTTTCCTGCATGCATACCAAAAAAATAAAAATGTTGAAAACTTTTTGAGGAAATATGAAATCGGGTTTAAGATTATGCATTCACTTTTGGTACAATAGGATTTAATTTTTAACAAACTAGGGATAAGGATATGGATCAAATTATTAGAATTTTAAGGTCTACCTTTAGACTAGATCAAATATCCTTCTCTAAAATCCTCCTAAACTGATGATGGTTCAGGAGACATGATCCTTTTTTGTAACATGGAAAGTATCTGGCTTAGTTTTTTATTCAAAATCTTATATTTCGTGCAAAATTTCTTGTGTTAAAATTCACACACAAGCCAACACCTCAAAATAATTAAAATTTAGAAAAACCCTTTTGTTTGGCCTTAGTAAAAGTTTGAAGCAGATCATTGGTTTGAGTTCCCACCGCTGAGAAGGAGGAAAATGATTCCTTTGAGGATGCGATGTGAACATGTTACCAACTCAGCGCTTCTCTATATCTAAATTTCATATCTTTAGGAGGAGCATTAAAGTGCATTTTTGCAACTCGAGTGTCTAGGACGGTGCTCTATCCTCAGTGTCGGAGTAAGAGATTGAGTTTGCTTGGAGTGCCCCTTTACATCGCTTTGTGTTTTGGGGTTGTGAGCACCTAGGTGGTGTCAAGGATAGTGCTATCATGAAGCACTGGCGCCAGAGCCCCCTCGAGGATTGGCAATGGGAATGATGATCCTGATACATCTGTTATAAGACTAGGCTAAGAATAAGCATGGGGGGAGGGAAAAAAGTTTTAAACCAAAAACACACCATTATAAATGTCGGCCTTTCACAAGCATAGACACAAGGTTTTAAACGTAATTGCATGTTGCGAATTAGATTCAAGAGCCAGAAAAATTTTAAATACAAAAATTACGAGTCATCTAAATTAACAAATGGTTAATCTGTCAATTTTTTGGAGGATATGTTGATCCCGATTAATCTAATTTTTGGATTTGAAAACAAATCCCGATGTTTTCTTTAACAAATCCCGTACCTCCTGTGTTTGGATCAACCAATGTCCCTTAATCTCTTCTATTTCATAAAAATTTTTTTTGCTGAAACTAGCAAAAGATAAGCATAGGGGTGTGATAAACGCCAGTTTATCATAATTGTTATGCCCTAAAATAGATCTAGCTCTTAGGATTTTCACTCTACAAATGAGTTTTTGAGTTGCATTAGGAATAAATTAGGTTAGGCATGCAATACACATTTTTGTTGTCTTTTTCGATTAGTTTATTTGAGTGTTAAGGATAAATAGATATTCAGATCCCTGGAACCCTAGCACTCAGGAAGGCAATTGGTGGAGAAGAAGCTCAAATTAGTTGCGACTCAGCCTAATGCAACTCATCATAGTTGGATACCAGCTCACTTGAACTAGGGCTAGCTCATTCTAGCTCCATTCAGCTCATCTCAGCTGAATGGTAGCTCGAGATGGCTAGTCTTTGCTCACCATAGCTCAAATCAACTCAGATCTAACTCAACTTAGTTGAGTTTAGCTCATCTCAACTCCCATCAGTTTACTGGGACCCTAGCAAGCTCAGCTTAGTTGACTGGAGTCCACCTCAGCTTAGGTCCAGCTACCTCTAGCTCTACTCAACTCAAGCCAGCTGAAGATGACTTCACACTAGCTCAAGAGAGCTCAAGTTCAGCTCCTAGGGACTCCACTTAGCTCAACTTAGTTGAGCTAAGCTACTTTAGCTACTACAACTAGATAGGTCCACCCCGAGAAGATAAGACCTGGTTCACCTTAACATATCTTAGCAGACGCCAGCTTACTTTTGCTTGGCTTTGCGGCCAACAAAGAACTAGCAAGCTAAGCGAGCTAAAGTAGCTCCTTGCCATTTTCTTCAGCAGTTATTAGCCCCTTTGTAGCTCCAGACAGTTCTCCTTCAGCTCTTCTTCACAAAACCCTAATTCCTCTAACCTCTCCTCTACTCATCTATAGGCTAAGCTAGCTTAGCTAGCTTAGTTAAGTTCTCCACTCCTTGGTCATCCACCTTAGCTAACCCTTACTCCACCTACAGAACCTTCCACTCCAAGTCCACCTAAGCTCCACCTATGCTACCCTACTTGGTGGAAACTCAACCACAACCCTTCACACCACCACCACCTCAAAGAGACACCACCATGTGGGCACCAAAACCCCCTTAACCACCCTTAAAGTTGGTGCCAACCTCCCCTTTCATCTCCACCATACAACTAACCCCCCAAGCCATCTCCACCATCCACCTACTTCCATCTAGAAGCCCCCATAGTTGGCACCAAAGCCATGGAACCTCTCCATGGTTGGCGCCAACCTATGGTGCCTCCCCACCACCATAATCACGACCATCACATCCCCTAAGGTGGCACCAGCCATCCTACACCATAGGATCCCAATAACCACCACTAACCACCACCTAAAACCCATCCTAGCCCTACACATAATCCCCACAACAACCACCCTTCTCCAACTCTATAAAAATCACCTAACCACCACCAAAAACTCATCCTCCCTTAGTGCTAATTTTCCAGTAAGCCCACATATAACCCATGCCCAAAAAGAAGGAAGGAAGAAGATTAAGGAGGCTATCCCTTGCCTTCATGGTGCCTTCTTCCTCTCCATTCTTCTCCCTGTGCCTTGCCAAGAATAGGAACAAGCTCTTATCAAGGAGGACAGCCTGGCATTGGAGGAGAAACTATGGTGGTGCACGCCTACCCTGAGGAGACAATTGAGGTGGAGAGCATCCACCTTGGAGGACCCATTCAAGGAAGGAGAAGGAGACCTTCTTTTCAAGACAAGGAGCAGCTAGGCCTGGAGCAAGAAGACTCTCTTCACCAGATTTTGCAAGAGGATTTCTGTTTTTAGTATTTCTGTATTTTCAATTTCAAGTAGAAGCATTCCTCTACATGTTTTTGTAAAACACAATTCCATCAAATCAATTTACCTTCTTTTCAATTTTTGTCACATTTGCTTTTTTCTTGTTTCTAGCACTTTTTTACTCCCTCTCCCTAATTACTCTAGGCCTAGATGTGCCTAGAGTGAGCTTAGGGAGAGATTATTCTTGTCATATTAGGTTTAGATTATAAGTGTTAGTCCTTTTTCCTCTTTAACTTTACGATTGCCTTCTTATTCAAAACCATAAAAAATTACATACGCAAAAATACCAAAAAGAAAGTTGAGTTTCATATTCAAGTAACAGATAGATTTTTGCAAAAGGTTGCCTCCTTGGATGACCCCAGATACCACCACTATCTTGGTTATAAATTTAAAAGCAATTGCGATTTGACATGTTACAACGGTTTAAAACCCTAATTTCAAATCACAGTAATTTTTTGCATCAATGAGGTTAGAAAGAGGAAGTAGTTTCTGTCACTTATATAACTATAGTCTGCTTCACAATTGTGCTTATTACTAAAAGACCCTAAAAATTCATAAAACCAAAACACAAAAAGAAAAGTGTTGATTTCAAAGGCGAGAGAGAGAATTGCTTATTTAGCTAACAATTGGCCTCCTTGGATGGCCTTAGATACCGCCACTCTCTAGGTTTACAAATTTAAAAGTTGGTGCGATTTAAGCACTACAACGACATTAAAACCTGCTTTTACAAAAGCGCATATTTTTGCCATCATTTTTGGGTGCCGTTGCTAGGAGGCACAGCTTAATTGATATTCGTGTATCTCTCTTGGTTACTTGAGTCTTCACAAGGTCTGTGTTTTGCTTTATTTAGGTGCAAATCAGGAGTGAGTGCATGATTCGAATTCGCTTGGAGTGAAAAACTTCAAGTATCTTGGCTTCCTACGTAATTCAGGTTAGTTCGCTAGGCCATTTCTGGCATTAAAAACAAAAATATCTTAAAACCATAAATTTAAATTATCAAAAAATTCAAAAAATAAGAAAATTAAGAGTGGCAGAACCCTAAAAATCATTTTGTTGCTTGCTTGCTTCAATTGTCCACCACCTCATTGTTTTCTAATTTTTGAAAGTCTAGACTTCTATCTTGATTTGCAAAATCAGATTCGGGCACTTAGAGGCTTCAAAAAATTCTCAAACTTCACCCAAGGAAGCCCCTTTGAGTCAGGAACCTTGATTCTAAATTTTAGAAAGCTTTGACAAGTAGAAAAAATTAAAACATTCTTGGACTAAACAACAGTTAGTCCTTGTTTCCTTACTATTTGCAAATTTTATAAATTTTTCTACTCGTCCAATTTGGGAAAAATTTATATTACTGGAAATCTTGAGAAATTATCTACATTATATAATTTTCAAAAAAGCTTGAAGTCATGTAAGGTTTCTGCAAAATCATTTTCCCAAATCTATACTTTCTTCCTTTTGACACTACTAAAAAGAAAAAGTCCAAAAAAATATCAAACAAGTTTCTAAAATACTAAACAAATCATTTTTGGAATCATTTTTTTTTATTTCCTCTTAGGTGGAGGTGTTTTTTGTCTTGTTTGGACCACCACCTAAAAGGATTTTATAAAAAAGAGATTCATTTAGGAGTTGCATTCATAGGAATCAAACTTTAGGGTTTTTGATTTCTCTCTAGTTCTACATCAATTTTAAAGGACTTGGCTTCCACCACCAACAACTTGTTTGCTATTATTGTGTGGAACTTCAAACCTTGGTTGAATTCTTAAATAGAGAGAATCTTAAAATCTACAAATCCTGATCAAAACCCTAAAATCCTTCAATTCAATCATTGTTTGCAAACTTTATTTGTTTCATCTTGGGCATCACTTCCTGCAAAAATTTCGTACACACAAAAAAAAAGAAAAAATTGAGCATTAGCCCAACTAACGCTCATTACATTCCCATACATTTTAAGTTCCTAAGACTAAATTAAAATTGGTAGTCATTTAACAACTAAGGACTTCATTTCATTCTAGGCTTGATATCTAAATTTCAAGTTATCTTTAATCATTCCTAATTCCCTTAATAAATGTTGTGTCAGACTAAGAGGGAAGTCAAACGATGAGTATGGATTTACACAAGCCCCTGGTGATTTCCCCAGGACATGCTTGGGCCCAAGCCACCTCTATAGTCTAGTCGGGGTAATTCTAGGAAGTAGGTCCATTTATTCATTTCTTGATTTTTAGGGTTCCCAAGTCTTAGGTTCTTAAGAAGTCTACCTTAAGCTAGGCTTAGATTTTGTTTTCTTCATTGCACACTTCTTCTCATCTTTCCCTTCTCTCCTCCCCATTTGTTACAAATTTTACGCGATTTGTAAAATGCAGGTTTTAGATGTCATTGCAATGCGTAAAACCAATTGCTTTTAAAATTTATATTCCTAAATAGTGGAGTATCTATGGTTGTCCAAGTAGGCCAATTTGTTAGTCACGTGAAAGATTCTCTCTCTCACCTCTCAAATTTGCACTTGTATTTTTTTATTTTTGATTTTGTTGTTTTTAGGGTTTTCGAAACAATTGGGAAACGATAAGCGAAGATAACTATGCTAAAGACTATGCCTAAGAGATAGGAATAAGTCGATACTTCTAAGCTCACCCTAGGAAAGTGTGCCTAGGGTAATTAGAGGGTAGAAGTGTGGTGCACTAAAGATAAAAAGAAAGCACTAGAAACTATGAGTAAGAAATTGAAGGCAACAAAAAGATCTTTTGCACTGCTAATTAAAATAGAGTACTTGTAGTGAAACTAACAACTAGTTAATACAAAAGAAGAAATGATAGAAGAAAAACTCCTCCAAGTGAAGTGAAGATGCTCTCGCTCCAAGTGTTGTTGCTTCCACACTATGAAGAGAGATCTTCCTTACTCATGGTATCCTTCTCTTTGCTCCTCCTTCAAGCCAGACGTCCACCACCTTTTCCTCCTCTTTCCTAGTGGTTCCACCTAGATGGAAGCTTCCTCCTTAGTAGGGCACAAGGGAGAAGAAAGGAGAGGAAGAAGGCACCAAGGGGGTAGGTAGGTTGCCCCCTTGATCACCTTCTCTTCTTCTTCCTTGGCCTTTGGTATGGTGGATATAGGTGGTAATTAGACTAAGGGAGGATTTCCTAATGTGGTGGTTAGAGATCAATCCACTTTAGTGGAGTGCTAATTAGCCTAAGTACATGTAAAACATGCCTCATTAGATTGCAATTAGAGTTAAGTGTTAGTTTATATTAATTAGAGAATACTTTGATAAAATTTTATATATATATATATTTATGTAGGGTTTTGAGTGCAATTTTCACCATCTCCTCTGCCAGCAGAACTGTGCCTCTCAACAACAGCACCTCATCGTGCGGGCATTGTTGGAGGAGATCTAGCAAGGTCTAAACCAAATGAGGGAAAGTTGGGGAGGATTTGTTAAAGCAAATGCCCCCACGTTGGGTTCAAAAGAGGAAGAACTAGGGATGCCAAGGGATCATCTCTTTGATCCTAGATCATTGTGTAGAAGGCAAACTCGATGGCTGGAGAGCACACGGTATTTTAGAGCCAACTTCGTCGACACCTGCACCCATCAACTTCCTCACGCGGAGACTGCAGCAGCATGCCTCGCGCGCGCATGCATGCCCACGCCTTCGTGCAATTCACTTCCTCCAGTAGCCTGCTACACCCTTGTGTGCGCATCTCCTCTCCGCGCACCACCAAGCTGATTACGCAGCAATCATAGGTCTTAATTGACCTATGATTAAACTAGGACTTAGCATAAGTTAAGGTTATTCATGCATGCATATGCATTATCTGCATCTTTACTGCTCTTCTTTAGCTATGCATAAAATAATGTTATAATGTGCTGATTAAGTGCATTATGTCGATTGCAGGCAATAAGCTGATCTGGAGCTGGATCTGGAGTAGGATCTGAAGCTGGATCAAGAATAACAGGAGTTGCAGTAGAGTTGGAGTAGAAGGCTAAGATTAGATGTACGAATAATAATGTAAGGGAGTTAAAGGTTTGCTATGCTATTAAGTAGGAATAAAGCAGTAAAATATGAAGAGCTTAGGTCCATCCTAGCCCTAGGAAAGCCTAGAGACTTCCCCAAGCCTTAGCTACCCTTAGATTAGGTCACAACACCTTAGGAAGCCCTAAAACCCTAGTTCCAACCCTTATCTTGACATCCAGATAACTTATAGGATGTCCAGGACCCTTAGCCATCTCCTGCACACCTCAAACCCACTCTGCAGTGTTATTGGACGTCCAGACACTTTGTCAAACGTCGAATTTCTGTAGAATACCCAAAATCCCTCCTGACTCTGCTTGGACATCCAGACAACAAGTTTGGACTTCTGATTTTTGAGTGTAAGACGTCTGACACTATTATTAGACGTTTGATACTGCTCTCCAATTCCTGTTTTGAGATTTAAGCCTTGATCTTGGATCTCTAGCTCCCTAAACCCAATTCCAACCCCATAGGAACCCAAATTAAGGTGGCCTAACCCTAGTACATCACCTCTAGACCTCCCTAATGACCAAATTATGTCCTCACTAAACCTATTTGACTTGGATCTTAGTCAATTCCATCAGCCTATTCAATTGGACTCATTGAGTCCATTTGAGCCCTGATCTCAGCACACAGGATCCAATTGGACTCAGTGAGAGTCCAATTCACCTAGACATAAATTAATTAAGTTGTTTTACTCTCAATTAAGTTTCCACACACCCAATTAAGCTTGTGTTATGTTTAATTGCAATTTACCTTAGTGAATTAGGGTTTATAACCATAATTTGAGACATACCTTGACCTAAACCCACTATAACCCAACCTAATCAACCAAGCCACCCAAGTTACAGCCCGCACACACCCACACACACCATCCACACGAAAATACCTAGCCTAGAGTTCTCCAGAACTCTCTACCATGTGTGGTTTCCTTGGTTGCCAAAATTAGCAACAAGAGCCATTCAATTTTTAGATCCACATTTGGTGGATCTAAAAACCACCATCCATCCTCTCTCTCTCACTCTCCCATGAGCTCCCACCATAGGCCTCCATAGAGAATTCCATAATTCTCTAGAGAGCTTCCCTTAGGTCTATAAAAAGACCTAAGGGGTGGCCATTTGCACCCATTCACTTCCTCGACAAATTCACTCCATTGGTGCCATTCACGCCTACTTCCACTTAGCTAGCCACTCCACCTCAACGAGCTCACTACCACTACCATGGAAGACATCATGTCGAGAAGCTGGATCACTCCTCCCTCTCTCCAATGGTCGGCCTAAGATAGATTGGCCACCCCTCATTCTCTTCCCGACCACTCCAAGGCCATCGAGGACCACCCCTGAATGCCCTCTATTGTGCTAGATTTAGTTTATGCTCTTCATAATTTTATTTCTTAGTAGCATAGCCCTAACTTCTCCACCAATGATGCATGCGAAATCCCCCCATTGATTGTTGTATGCAGTCATTTTCTGGTAGGTAGATTTCCATTTTAAGCTTTCCATTATACCCATTCCTCTACCTCCATGTTGAGAACACCTTCATGAATGAATGAAAGAAATTTTTCTATATATATATGTTTATGTGTTGAGAATCACCATGACCTCATCGATTGCAATATATTATGTGTGATTGAAGTTTCCTACCTTCACTTTCTGATATTCTTGCAACTAAGCATGTTGTACGTAAATATGTAATAATCATAAACTGCAATGCGACTTGTAAATAAAGTAGAGCGATTAAAGATCGAATTCAGATTTGAACAAACACCTCCCAAAGACGAACGATCGGGACTCAAAGTCTCGTTATCTTTAGAAATCAATTTTTGACGAATATTTTTGGGCGACTAGACTACGATTTCGATGACTTTCAAATGCATGAGAATGGTTTCCATCAAACGATGCCATTGCCGAAAAGGCAATGTCATTTTCTTTGAGTTCGATCTTTTAAAACATCACTGACAAATTTGCCTCTGGTTTGTTTTTGATGTGCAGAAAAAATGAGAAGAAAATGGGATCTACGCACACATTGAGCGCAGTAAAGAAATAATCTAGGTGCACATCATCATCCTTTTTAGATTAGGTTTTACTTTCTGCAATTTCCCTTGAAAAATTCTTTGTAAAAAAAAAGTTTTACTCATTTTTGTGAAAAAAAATAAAAAAAGAAAAATTTCAAAAAAAAATCTAGATTAGGTTTCCTTTCGAATCTAGTTTAGTTTGAAAGAAAAAAAAAATATATATTTTCAATGAATCCTTTCAAAGTTTCTTTTTGAAAAAAAAAATGTGCAAAAGTTTTGAAAAAAAAAAAGCATTTTTGTTGGAAAGCTTAAATTTCAAATTCAAACCTCTTTAAAAAGCTTTTCCAGCATATTCTGATTTTCGGCCAGATTTCAAGCTTGATTTAAAAATTAGATTGGCAAAAATTAGTAAGCAAAAAATTTTGAAATTTGGGCCAGACCTTCATTTTCAAATATCCTTTCAAACATCGCCATTATTTTAAAAAATTCCAAGTATACAATTTTTAAAAATTCATGAAGTGCACAGGGGTCAGACTAACCTAGAATAAAAAATTTTCAAATTTCAAAACACAATTTCGATCTATCCGCAAATTTTTTTGACTAAAAATGATGGGGTTTGAAAGCTGATCTCATTGGCTTTATTTTCCATGTTTTTTCTGAATTTTTGAAGGTCATTTGATACTATTTCAAAGTGAAAGACTGACTAGGGGTCAAAATTCCAAATCTGACCCCCTGATATTCAAACTTCCCTAAAAATTCGATTGAAATAGTAAAAGTTCCAAAAAGATATTCTCTGGAAAGCTAGTTAAAAAGGGAATCTACTAGCAAAATTTCAAATTAATTGGATTCCAATTATTATCAGAGAACAACATTACTTTTGTGGTCTGCTAAAATAGAGAAAAACCCTAGAAGTTAATGCACCTTAGGTTGAATCCTTAGGGTTATAACTAGAAACCACGCTTTGGGCTAACCTAGACTTAATCAAGTCTAGTTAGCTAGTGAGCTTGGTCACATTGTGGGCCACTCACCACAAACCCCACTGAATAAAATGGGTTAAAACTTATTTTGAAACACGAAATCAACCCGAGTTCATTGTCATACTACTGGGTGTTTTTAATCTCTCTTACTAAACCTGGTGAATAAGTTTGTGGGGTAGTGCCAAACGACCGTGACTCGGGGGTTAACGAAACTAGAGGCGTAAGCCAAAGGAAGAACCTTCCCCTTAGTCCCCTCGTAACTAGACTGGCTGGGTTAGTTTGAGAGGCGGGAATCACTTTCAGTCGGTTGAATGATGAACTTATCTTCAGAAATTCAAATTTCTAATGAAAAATCTGGTCACCTGATCCATAAGGACCATTTGATTGACAGGGCCTTAGCCTTGTCTTGCTTGGCTACACCATCCCAGGAGATTGGGTGGTGTATGCAAGGAAGGAGGTCGCGTAGACCTCAACTGATTGGACCTTGGGAGCCGCTCCCAAGGAGGTGAGTCACTTCTTCTATCTGCTGAGCCGCGATGGGTAACACTGGATCTGGACCTAATCAGGATCCAGAAGAGCTGGACCCACAAGCTTATCTAAGAGCCCAGGTCATTGAATCAGCTCAACCATGGGATCATAACCCAAGGTCGTGAAGACAACTTTTCTCTTTGCCTAATCCTTCTCCTCGGGTTACCAAAATGGTTAACCGATATCCTAACACTGGATATTATGACCCATACTAGTCGGTCCCTCAAAGGACCGCATCTTATAACCTAGGAGATGGATTTCATACTCCTACTTCTCACCCTTGGAATATGGGTAGACCTGATTCATCCCCTGGAACCCCTGAAGAGTTACTGGTTCATATGCGGTTGCATTACAGAATAAAAAGACCTATAGCGAGCACTAAGGAAAAGGCCACATCCTATCTACACGAAATCCAGGCTATCATTGAGCCGAACCAAAGACAATGCTGTATTCAGCATCAACAAGCTGTGATGGAGCTTCTTCGGGAAACAACAGAGATAAAAAGGCTAATGAGACATAATCAAGAAACTCAAGAACTACTACTTTTGAGATATCAAGTGGAAAATAGCCTTAAAGACCTTGAGGAATCCGAAACGATTACGCCGGAAGGACACACAAAGGATTCTCGGGAGCATATACTGGAAGATCACTCAGGGGAAAAAGAATCTGGTGTGGATATGAGACAGGAGCAGGAAGTATGCCAAATGGGTTCATCTGAAATTGAGGAGGAAAGGACTGATATCTCCAAGACTGAGTCGCAATCAAATCATCTTGAATCATGGGAGACACCTCTCGGGTTAGATAACCCAATCGAGTCAAGGGAAGTAAATCCAATTGAGGATATGGATCTTGAGGCAAGCATTACATGCGACACTATTGATCAGCCTAAGCCACTTCCCACTGTAGGTGAACCTGTGCTAGAGCCAACATCTTTTGATCTGCACTCTTCTTCTTTCACCTACATCCCTAATTCGGATGGTAGATATTTTGAGATGACACTTTCTATCCCGAAGCATGACATTTGAAGACCAGAAATAGCTATGGATGCCGAAATTACTAAGGAACCCAATGTATATGAGGGTGAAGCTTTGAGCAGAAGGAGCTAGGGATGCACCTATCATCCTAGTCAATCTAATAGATGGCTCGACCCTGAGCCTGAAGAGTTAGCCTCCGATGAATCAGAGATGAATATTGATGAGGACGAAGTAATTTCTGACGAGGATTTCAGTGACCTTCCCACAAATTTTCTACTTTCATGGATACCACCATAAGACCCAGAGCCTGGAGAGGGCATGATCTTTGATGTCAATTTTCATTATGAGGATCCCTATGACTTAGATTCTGCTTCTGAGATACATTTTGATCTACTCCCTCAGCAACTTCCTACTGAATTGTGGGACATGATAAATCAGCTGAATCAACATCATGATCCCCCGTCTAATTATCCTCTATTTTCCAACACCACTCCACACTTTCTTATAGTTAGACTTTTTGGAGTAGGGGTGCACAATCAGCTGGTTCACATCTCCGGACCACTGATTCTGGGAGCATACGAGCATATCTTTCACTTAATCTTAGCTGGCTCCTATGCTAGAAATGACACATCTGATTGAGTTTTCACCCAGCTGGAGGCATTAAACTCAGAATGTATAGATACCATTCACTCCACATTCCACCACCATTTATATATAACCATCGTTATACGTAGCATATTTTTGTTTTAGCAAATTTCCCTTTTGTATATTGCATGCTAACAGGTTGGCCGGTGCTGAATATAATTTCAGGAGCAATTACAGGTGATTTCTACCCATTCTCTCCCTGTAGTATTTATTTTGTTATATTCATGCATGAGGACATGCAAGAACTTAGGGATGGGGGGGTAGATACAACAAAAATTGAAAAAATTTTATGCCAACATTTAGGAAAACCTTGGAGCTACTTGTAAAATGTACTTTAGGATCTTAAATAAAAGAACAACCGACTCTACCTCCAATGCTCACATTGGAGGTAGAAATTGTTCGCAACAGCCACTTCCGACTCACCCACCCACCTTTTGTTCTAAATTTTGGGTCAAGCTGATTGTAACCCGATATGGGAATTCACGAAGTACAAATTATATGAGGTTACATGTTTATAGCATATATACATATTGCACTCATGAATAAGATTATTTTATTAAGAGAATGCATTAGGGACTTTATCCTCTTGTTGTTTCCTGTAATCTGGAATCCAATACAACTTTTCACAAAAACGTAGAATTTGCAATGGATTCACGGTGAAAGCTAATAAACATCTTCAGTCTGTCGAGAAGAAGCAGTGCTTCTTTTCCTGAACCCTTGGACAGTGTTTTGGGAGTCAGGCAGATTTTCTTCCAAAAATCCACCAAATAGTGTGAGATGAGAGTAGAGTATACTGGTGCTCTAAGATTAGTGCAAGGAATCTGGAATCCTAGATAAATAGGTGATGATACTCAGATATTAGGCATAGTTTCGACTCTTGGTTCCAGCATATGCATTTATGTACGAAATACTGAGAGCCACCAAATAAGGCAAATATGCAGAGAGCGAGTTTTCATAAAACTAGGGCTAAGGTGGATGGTTACGACCATTCTTTACGGAATCCTCGGCTGAAGAAGGGTATTTATGCCAAGGTTAGAAATACACCTCCTATCCGTCTTTCTCGGTGCTGTGAGTAGGCACTTCTACCAAATAATCCACCCAATGTCTCTTGAGTACCGCCAATCCCTAATAATGCCTCCTCAATGAAGTTCATGGATGTGTGGTAGTTGTGTTATGTTGTGAAAAAAAAATGATGAAAACAAAGAAAAATTGAGAAAAAAAAACTTAGAAAAAGAAGAAAAAGCAAAGAAAAACAGAGTGAATATTTAGTGTTTATTTCAGTTGCATTGAGGCAATACCACCAAATAAATCTGAGATCCACCAAATATGGCCTTAACCTATTATTCTATGTTTTTGACTGCCCGAATAATGGTTGAGGAATTTTGACTTAGTGCTAGGGTTATAAGAACTCAATTAAAGTGTTAATGACAAGTGGGACCACCAAATGCAGATCGTATATGTGAATCTGGTGAGGTTGTGAGCTCTAAGAAAAAGAAAGAAAAGAAAAAGAGTGAGAGAATAGATACAATGGAATCAAAAGGGAGCATAGTTTTTCTCGTCTTTCTCAGAGTTGAGTTACTTAGTAAAATGGAAATCTAGATTCTGTAGTACTAGTCTCTATGTAGCACCAAGTGAGAGTGAGACACCAAATATACAATCTTTTCCCTCAGATTCTCTACCTAAGCCTAAAGTCTGGGTGGAATTCATAGAATACCTTGAATACCCCGAGGGAAGAAGTTCACCTATCCCACTAGAATTTTTACTAGGGGTCAAGAACAAGCTTTAGAGGTGAATCAGTTTTTTTCACTCAAATCCGTTGCAAAAGCTACATAGCTACATTTCACGATTGTCTGGATTTCCAGAGCATAGGATGAAAACAAAAAGGAGAAAAATCTCTATGCATACACTTGATAAAATAATCAGTCCCTTAGGGACCTTTGCTATGAATAATTTAGTCTTGCATTTGCTTAGGACTAGTAAGATTTAGGCATGGGGGTATGATTGCGCAGCAATCATAGGTCTTAGTTGACCTAGATTAAGCTAGGACTTAGCATAAGTTAAGGTTATTCATGCATGCATATGCATTATCTGCATCTTTACTGCTCTTCTTTAGCTATGCATAAAATAATGTTATAATGTGCTGATTAAGTGCATTATGTCTATTGCAGGCAATAAGCTGATCTGGAGTTGGATCCGGAGCAGGATTTGAAGCCAGATCAGGAATAACTGGAGTTGTAGTAGAGCTGGAGCAGAAGGCTTAGATTAGATGTAGGAATAAAAATGTAAGGGAGTTAAAGGTTTGCTAAGCTATTAAGTAGGAATACAGCAGTAACATGTGAAGAGCTTAGGTCCATCCTAGCCTTAGGATAGCGTAGAGACTTCCCCAAGCCTTAGCTACCCTTAGATTAGGTCACAACATCCTAAGAAGCCCTAAAACCTTAGTTCCAACCCTTATCTGGACGTCCAGGACCCTTAGCCATCTCCCGCACATCTCAAACCCACTTCTGCAGTGTTATTGGATGTCCAGACACTTTGTCAAACATCTAATTTCTGCAGAATACCCAAAACAGAACCCAAAATCCCTCCTGACTCTGAATGGACGTCCTGAAAACAAGTCTAGACATCTGATTTTTGAGTATAAGACATCTGACACTAATATTAGACGTTTGATACTGCTCTCCAGTTCCTATTTTGAGATTTAAGCCTTGATCTTGGATGTCTAGGTCCCTAAACCCAATTTCAACCCCATAAGAACCTAAATTAAGGTGACCTAACCCTAGTACATCACCTCTAGACCTCCTGAAGGACCTAATTAGGTCCTCACTAAACCTAATTGACTTGGATCTTAGTCAATTCCATCAGCCTATTCAATTGGACTCATTGAGTCCATTTGAGCCTTGATCTCAGCACACACTGTCCAATTTGACTCAGTGAGAGTCCAATTGACCTAGACCTAAATTAATTAAGTTGTTTTACTCTCAATTAAGTTTTCACACACCTAATTAAACTTGTATTAAATTTAATTGCACTTTGCCTTAGTGAATTAGGGTTTATAACCATAATTTGAGACATACCTTGACCTAAACCCACTATAACCCAACCTAATCAACCAAGCCACCCAAGTTACAGCCCGCACACACCCACACACACCATCCACACGAAAATACCTAGCCTAGAGTTCTCCAGAACTCTCTACCATGTGTGGTTTCCTTGGTTGCCAAAATTAGCAACAAGAGCCATTCAATTTTTAGATCCACATTTGGTGGATCTAAAAACCACCATCCATCCTCTCTCTCTCACTCTCCCATGAGCTCCCACCATAGGCCTCCATAGAGAATTCCATAATTCTCTAGGGAGCTTCCCTTAGGTCTATAAAAAGACCTAAGGGGTGGCCATTTGCACCTATTCACTTCCTCAGCAAATTCACTCCTTTGGTGCCATTCACGCCCACTTCAACTTAGCTAGCCACTCCACCTCCATGAGCTCACTACCACCACCATGGAGGACATCATGCTGGGATGCTGGATCACTCCTCCCTCTCTCCAAGGGTTGGCCTAAGCTACATTGGCCGCCCCTCATTCTCTTCCCGACCACTCCAAGGCCATCGGGGACCACCCCTGAATGCCCTCTATTGTGCTAGATTTAGTTTATGCTCCTCATAATTTTATTGCTTTTATTACTGCTTAGTACCGTAGTCTTAACTTCTCCCCCAATGATGCATGCGAAATCCCCCCGTTGATTCTTGCATGCAATCATTTTCTTGTAGCTAGATTTCCATTTTAAGCTTTCCGTTATAAGCATTCCTCTACCTCCATGTTGCAAATGCCTTCCTGAATGAATGGAAGAAATTTTTCTATATATATATATATATGATTATGTGTTGAGAATCACCATTAGCTCATCGATTGCAATACATTTTGTGTGATTGAAGTTGCCTACCTTCACTTTCTGATATTCTTGCAACTAAGCGTGTCATACTTAAATACGTAATAATCATAAACCACCATGCGACTTGTAAATAAAGTAGAGAGATTAAAGATCGAATTCAGATTTGAACAAATGCCTCCCAGAGACGAACGACCGTGACTCAAAGTCTCGTTATCTTCAGAAATCATTTTTTGACGAACGTTTTTGTGAGACTATACTACGATTCCAACGACTTTCAAATGCGCGAGAATGGTTTCTGTCACAAGCATCCACGCAGCTAGTGCCTCCACGGTCGTTCCGCCTTGTGCTCGCACAACCAACCTCATGTGCACGCTGTGTGCACGCCACCTTAGAAGCTACACCACCACCACACCATCCACTCCTTCATCTTCTTCTTCTTCGTCCTCTTCCTCCCTCCACCGCCAGTTGCAACTCAACTGAATGAACCCAAAACACGCAGCACACCCACCGCCGGTAGGGGTGCTTTTCGGCTACCAATCTCATCATCAACCTCGTCGTCGTCCTCATCTCATGCCCACGACCTTCAAGCTCCCACTAGCTACCCCCCAAGACTCCCACAAGCGCCACCTGCCATCACCGTCACTGACATCCTCCTCCACCGTCTGGCCACGTCTGGCCGCCTCCAGTCGTGCCACTGCCACTGTTGCAGGCCTCTCCTCTAGCACGTTTACTCTGCCCAAACTCTTGGCTGACAACCCTCCTCCACGCACACGTAGAGGAGAGAAGGGAAATCCCATGTTTCCTCTGCCATTAAAAATTATGAATTTCTCCATTGTGAAAAAACACTATTCATTTATTTACCAAAATAATACATTAAGGTAAAATTGCAATAATGCACTTACATCTTCTTGAATTGACTTAACTTATGTTATGTGCATCATTTCACATTGAATTTGGATTAAGATTTACACAATTTCTCTCTAGTACATGTGCAATTGGAAATTACATAGATTGATCACATTTTTTTAAAATATTTTATTGAGGAAAAATTGCACATAAAACCTTAAATTCTCGAGTTATTGTGTCTTCTTCTTGTTATCACATTTCACATCTGATTTTACCATGAATTTCGCACACGATTGGATGAATACAAGGGAAAAATATTCGTGAATTTATTGATCTATTCCTTCCTGTGGATATGACATCATAACCTTTCGTGGTTAGTTTTATTAAAAAATTTTTGATAGGGATTTTCCACCACGTGATTCACTTCGACGACATATCTTTCTGATAGAATGTTTCTATAAGTGAAAAACACCCGATCAAATGGCACCATTGCCGAGGAGGATATCGATACAATAAATTCTCCTATGTTTATTTCTGATTACTCAGAATTATGCATTTATCTGATCATTCTTTATCTTTTTTATGCGAGGAATCTGACAAAGTGATAGGCATAGTGGAGAGACCACATCGACTTTGAGCAACACACCTCAGAGATAATCATAGGAACCTATGGGCCTTCATCCCACACGCGTGAAGACGCATGGATGACCATCTAGGAGGATTCTTCCTCATAGACTTTTGATTTAGAATTTTAGAATAGACTCTTTAGGATTAGCCTAGTTATTTGTTTTCTCACTCTTGTACTCTAGGGCTAGTTTTTGGGGGTGTCCTCAACTCTTTAGATTCTAGGATCAATATGTGGTAGTAAGATCTTTTGATTGAGCATTTATTTTTACAAAAAAAAAGAAAGAAAATAAATCTGAACTGCCTGCTAGAAGCTTCATATCCATAAGGCAACCATCTAAGATTGCTTGAGCAGCATCTAGATTTTCTTACTACATTGTGTGCATTTTTGCATAGAAGAGTGCTAGAGCAAGGTATGCATTTCTTATGTTACTGCATCAGTTATCTGCACACACATTGCATCTGGATATAGTTAAGGAAGACCACTTAAACTGATTTGAAAAGTTTAATCAAGTGGTCACTTTACTTCTTGAAAAGAAAGGAAAATATACAGGAAGTGTTTGAATAACGTGACTGCAATTTTCAAAAGAAAAATCACTTTTCGCAGTGTGATGCACACTTCCTGCAATGAGCATGCACTATAGGCACTACACTAGGACTTAGACCCTTAAGGCTATAGGCATCAATCACTTTATCAGTACAAACCCTCCTATCTCACTTTCAAATAGTGTTATTAACATTTGCCCGAGTGATTTGGTACCCAAAAAAGGGGGACACCCCTTAAAGGAACTCAAGGGTAGTTAAGAGGCACCGCTAATGCTTCGCCTCAAAGGAAGGGTTCGCCCTACTTGCATCCCTTGGTTCCATCCTTGGAGTACCGTTCTACTTGAGCATCTAAGAATATCAATGCAGCAAAGTGTACATCTTTAGGGCACTCGAACATCAATTTTGGATGTGTAATTGTTTGACAACTTGATTGATCACCCAAAAAGGACTAAAAGTAGTGTTATTAACCTCAACCTTCTTAATAGTCATTGACCAGAAATTTCAAGTGCCTCATTTCTCTTATACCACTTTCATGGGAATGGAGAAAAATAGCCTTGACTATATTTGGCCAAGCTGAAGAGTCAAAAGAGGACTTAAAGAACTTTAAATCAATAAAAGACCTCTTGCCTTGTGTTTGCTTGGTGCATGCTTGGTAGGTGCTCTCTTAGAAATAGTCTTCTCTTCAACCCTGAGCTTGAGACAGTTATAAGGAAAGCTAACCAAGAAAGAAGAAAAATGGTTGATGAAAGACCTGAACAAGAGATTAGGGTTGGGGAAAATCAGAGAACCTTGAGAGACTATTTCCTCCCTACAACCCATCAAGTCCTACCGATTTGAAGACCTGGAGTGGATAATCCATATGAAATCAAGAGCAGCACCATATCTTTGCTCCCATCTTTTTATGGTACTGCTAGGGAGGATCCCTACAGGCATATTGCGGAATTCACTGAGGTTTGTTCGACGGTGAAAGTCCAGGGCTTTACTAATGAAGCCCTGATGAGGACTCTATTTCCATTCTCATTAAAGGGTAAGGCTAAGCACTAGTATCATACCCTCAATGTAAGGGTAAATGATTGGGCCACCCTTAGGGGAGAATCCTTGAAAAAGTATTTTCTTATGAGTAAGTCTAACCATTAAAGAAGAGATATTATAGGTTTTACTCAATAGGAAGGGGAGCAATTTCACGAGACTTGGGAGCACTTTAATGACCTTCTTAGGTTATGCCCCCACCATCAGGTGCCAAGATGGGAGTTGGTCGAAAGGTTCTATGAACGATTATCTGAAAGGCACAGGGAAACCATCGATGTAGCCTGTGCAAGAACCTTCATGACCAAAATTGAGGATCAAGCCTAAGCATTATTTGAAACATTAAGTGACAATTCCATACATATGTTCTCTACCTATCAAGAAAGAAAACCATCAATTTTGCAGAGGAAGATAGAGGCCCATGTAGACTGGTCTACTCAGGATTTGGCTTATCAGTTTCAATTGTTGAACAAAAGCTTTGATAGGCTTTTAGTAAACCCCGGCATGAACCCACAAGCGGCCTCTATCTTTCAGGCTTCAAGTGAATGCTCCATTTTCCAAAGCACAACACATGCCACTACGGAGTGCCACTAGGAAAATCAATTCCTTGAGTTGATTCAGTATGACCTGAACGCTACCTAAGGTTTCTGCCCACCTCCTCGTAATAACCCATATTATAATACCTATAATCCGGGGTGGCGGAACCATCCAAACTTCTCATGGAAGCAAGGTGATGCTTATAACTCAGGTAATACATGACCCCTACCTCCCTAACCCATATACCAGCCATCTTATGAAAACCCTCCTCAGAATAAGCCCTCTGTGATGGATGAACTTAAAGCCATGATGGAAGCGATGCAAGTGCATCGGAATATGGTCATCCAATTTCAAAATAAGATGATTACTGATATGCAATCCCAAATTTGTCATCTTACTGAGGTAGTTAGGTAGTGTGTTTCAGGGAAGTTGCCTAACTCTTCTGAGGAGAACCCAAAGGGAAAGGGGGTCATATTTAGGGAGAACGCCCAAGCTATGATCATGCTAAGGAGTGGAAAGAAAATCGACAACTCTAATAACACTCCTACGGTCACGTCTCAGGATTCCCATCCTACACCCGACCCAACTTCCATCTCCACTGAGGAAGAGCCACATTGCTCTCCCTCGCTTGAAACTACCCACCAGAGGATGTCGTCAGTCCGCCACCCCTCTCCCTCCATGATGACCCCTCTACCCAGAAGCCAAGTGTGCCCTATCCAGAGTGCCTATCTACTCTTGGGGAATCTTTTGTTGGTTCGCCTGGAGCCAAGGATAGGACTAAGGAGATTATGGACACTTTTAGGCAAGTCTAGATCAACTTGCCTCTATTGGAAGCTATCAAATAGATCCCATCCTATGACAAGTTTCTAAAGGACCTGTGCACCTAGAAGCGCTGATCTAGGAGACAGGTCTAAGCTAAGGTCATCCTGCCTAACCATATTAGCTCGATTCTCCAACATGGAACACCCCCCAAAATGAAAGACCCAGGGGCCCCATATATCTCTGTCGTTATAGGTAACCAACACATTGATGAGGCTCTGCTCGATCTGGGTGCATGGGTGAATATTTTACTGAGCTCTGTCTATGATCTTTTAGGAGGAGGTGAGTTAAAGCCTAGTCCAGTCATCCTCCAGGTCGTAGACAGATCGCTTAAGACACCATGAGGATTACTAGAAGATGTCCTGGTGAGAGTGGAGGACTTCTTCTTCCCTATTGACTTTCTTGTGCTAGATACTGACCCTTCGAATAAGTGCACTAAGCTATCCATTATTCTGGGATGCCCCTTCCTAGCCATAGCCAACGGCACTATCAATTGTACATCAGGGGCACTTAAAATGGGCTTTGGAAACAAGAAGATTTGGTTGAATGTTTTTGTTACTTACAAGCAATCCGAATTTGAAGATTATTCTCAGATTGAGGTTGTTGTTGAAATAATTGAGGAGACTACTCCAGCACTCATATGTGGAGATCCCCTTGAAAAGGTCATACCTAAGGACCATGCTATGATTAGTAAAGAAATTAAAGGGGAAATACCTGAATTAGAAGAGTTGCTGGGGATACACACAGAGTCTCTGTCACCACCCTAGACCGTAAAGGTAGATCCGCTACCCGAGGTGGGGACATCTCAACTTAAACCCTCAACCCAAAAGGCTCCTGAGTTGGAGTTGAAAACCCTTAGAAGCACTTTGAAGTATGCTTTCCTTGGCCCTAATGACATGCTCCCCGTTATTATCTCGTCTGCATTATCTGAATCGCATGAGGGAGCTCTACTTTAGTGTTTACAAAGGCATAAGGAAGCAATTGCCTAGTCAATTGCAGATATTAAGAGTGTTGATCCCTCCCTTTGCAAGATCATATTTACATGAATGATTCCATGAAACCCTTCTAAGACATGTAGAGAAGGCTCAACCCCAATATGCGGGAGGTTGCTAAAAAGGAGATTCGGAAATGGCTGGATGCAGGGATTATCTATCCCATTTCAGATAGTAAAGGAGTTAGTCCTATTCATGTGGTGCCTAAAAAGGTAGGAATCACTATGGAAGTGAACAACCAAGGAGAGTTGGTAACCACTAGACCCTCAACTGGTTGGAGGGTCTGCATTGATTACAGCTATTTAAACACGGCTGCCTAGAAAGATCATTTCCCCTTAGCATTTATCGATCAGATTTTTGAACGACTAGCAAGGAACAAATACTTCTGTTTCCTTGACGGGTACTCTGGGTATAATCAGATAGCCATCTTTCTTGACGATCAGGAGCATACTACCTTCACGAGTCCATATGGTACATTTACTTTTCGCCGAATGCCATTCGAGCTATGTAATGCTCCTGCCACTTTCCAACGATGTATGATGGCTATATTTTCTGATATGATTGACGAGTTTGTTGAGACTTTCATGGATGACTTCTCCATTTACAGCTCCTCATTTGACCTATGCCTTTCGCACCATGATAAAGTCCTAACTCATTACGAAGAGGCAAAGCTGGTGCTTAGCTGGTAGAAAGGCCACTTTATGGTCCAGCAGGGCATTGTGTTAAGGCATGTAGTTTCCTAGAGAGGATTAGAGGTGGATACCACAAAAATTGATTCCATCTCTAAGCCTCCATCGCCCACCAATATTCGTCAAGTTAGATCTTTTCTTGGTCATGTTGGATTTTATAGGCGCTTCATTAGAGATTTCAGTAAAATCTGTAAGCCATTCAGTGACTTGTTAGCGAAGGATGTCTCCTTTGATTTTGATGATAAATGTGGCAAGGCTTTCCATGTCTTGAATAAAGCCCTTATTACTGCGTCGATTCTCTAAGCACTAGATTGGACCCTCTCATTTGAGTAAATGTGTGATGCTTCTGATTTTGCAGTGGGAGCGGTCTTAAGTTAAAGGGTTGATGACCAACCTCATGTGCTGCATTATGCCAACAACACCCTTACAGATCCTCAGCAAAACCACACGATCACTAAAAAGGAGCTTCTTGCTATAGTGTTTGCTTTGGAAAGGTTTTGATCTTATCTTTTGGGATCCAGGGTTGTGGTGTTCACTGATCATTCAACTTTAAACCATCTTCCTACTAAAATGGACACCAAACCTTGCTTAATTCATTGGATTATGTTACTCTAGGAGTTGGACCTGGAAATTAAAGATAAGAAAGGAGTTCAGAATGTGGTAGCAGATCATCTGTCTAGGATCCCTATTGAGGCATCAAACCTTGCTGGCAGTATCCAAGAGACTTTCCCTGATGAGTCTCTGATGGTAGTGGAGACTAAAACTCCTTGGTTCACTGACATAGTGAACTATCTGGTCACGGGCATTACCCTTAGTACTTGGGACAAGCAGAAGCGAGACAGGTTTCTCCCTGGCACTAAATTTTATCACTGGGAGGAACTCGAGCTTTTTAGAATAGTCCCTTATCAGCTTTTCCGCCATTGCATCCCTGACAAAGAGCAAAGGAGTGTTCTAAGTTTCTACCATGACCCCCACTGTGGGGGACATTTTAGTGGAGAAAAGACTGCCCATAAGGTTCTTCAGTCTAGCTTTTGGTGGTCCACCTTATTTTGAGATGCACATACATATGTGGGCGCATGTCTACATTGCTAGTAGACAGGAACCACCGGAAAAATGGACGAGATGCCCCACCAAACTATCCTCCCTGTTGAGATCTTTGATATTTGGGGCATCGACTTCATAGGTCCCTTTCTTATTTCCTTCGGATATGAGTACATCCTTGTGGTTGTGGACTATGTATCGAAATGCATAGAAGCCATACCCACGTGAACCAATGACCATTCCATGGTCTTGGGTTTTGTTAAGGATAATATCATTTCTTGGTACAGGTGCCCAATGACGATCATAAGTGATGGAGGAGCTCACTTCAAGAACGTACACCTCACAAGACTACTCCAAACTTTGGGAGTCAACCACATGATACCCACACCTTGCCATCCCCAAACGAGTGGACAAGTTGAAGTGTCTAATCGGGAGATTAAACGAATTTTAGAAAAAACTGTTAGGCCCGACCGTAAGGATTGGTCTGAAAAACTAAATGATGCTCTTTGGGCCTACAGAATAGCGTATAAAACTCCCTTAGGCATGTCTCCTTTCCGGCTTGTCTATGGAAAGGCGTGCCATCTTCCCATTGAAATCCAACATAAAGCCTATTAGGCTATTAAAAACATTAACTTGAATCTGGATAAAATGGGAAAGGCACATATGCTGGAGTTTAGTGAGCTTGAGGAGCTTCGTAATGAAGCCTATGAAACTTCTCAAGCTTACAAGCAATGTACAAAGGGCTTCCATGATAAGCACATCATTAGAAAGACCTTTGAGCCAAACTAGTGAGTTTGGCTTTTCAATTCTTGTTTTAAAATTATTTCTAGGAAAGCTCAAGTCCCACAAAGATGGGCCGTATGTTGTTATCAATACCTTCTCTCATGGAGCTGTAGAAATTCGGAACCCTTCTTCTAGTGTGAGCTTTAAGGTAAATGGCCAACAACTTAAGCCTTATATTACTCTTTCAGATGGCCAGATTTTGGACGCACTTTGACTTGAGGAGCCTTAGCTCCTCCCACTCTCCTCCTCAGGGGATATTCTTCTATCTTTATTTTTCCAATGAAAACATTATCAATCTTAGGCATGGGGGGTTTTAACCTGAGGATGTCTATAACATTTATAAATAATTGCATACATTTAGGATAGTGTATTAGCCAAAACAAAAGAGAAATCTTTCATTTTCTTGAGCTAAATTGGTTAGTCCCTAGCAGAAAATTTATCAAGGAAGTGCCATTGAAGTTTTTCTTCTTGAATTATTTCTTAAGTTTAGAATCTAGTACAGTTTCATTCACTTACACATAGACTGGGTAATGGATTTTTGTAGATAATCAATAAGCATTTTTAGTCTACTGGACCCTTGGATAGTTAGAAAGGAATCATGCATGCTATCTTCCATGAGATCTATCTCATATTTGTGTGAAGATTGTAGAGAGATTGCTAGTGCGCTAAGTCTAGTGCAAGGACTCCTAGGTTCTCGACTAGTAGATGAGGATACCTCTGATTTAGGCATAATTTTCGCTCTCTGTTCTTGTGTGCGTACATTGTGTGAATTCCTGAGAGTCACCAAATAAGGTAGATACACAGAGATTGAGTCTTGATAAAACTATGACTATGGTTAATGGTTATGATTGTCTTTCACAGAGTCCTTGGCTAAAGGAGGGTAATAGTGTAAAAGGTCAGAAATACGCTTGTCCTATCCACCCTTTCCTAGTGCAGAAAGTAGGCACTTCCACTAAATAAGTCACACAATATCCCCTTGATCATCATCATCCCTAATAATGCCTCATGAATAAAAGTCTGTGTCTTGTTATATTAATTTTTATAAAAAAAATAAAGAGAAAAGAAAAAGAAAAAAGAGAAAAAATATTAAAAGGGGAAAAAAAAGAAGGACAAAATGAAAAAGAAGAAAAAAAGTACAAGTTTGGAGTTTTATCTTCATGTCATTTTCTATCAATGTTTTTGAGGCAACAACAAAAACACTTATTGCGATCCACCAAATATTACCCATACCTACTTTTCAATATTTCTAAACTCCTGAATAATGGCTAAGGACCTCTAACTTAGTTGTAGAGTTATTAGCATTTTCATTGACGTGTGAATGCCACGTGAGGGTACCAAATATTGAGTACATTTACAAAAATCTGGTAAGATATGTGATCTTAGAAAAGAAAGACAAAGAAAGAGAAAAAAAAGGAGAGAGTGAGTGAACACAAGGGAACGCAAAGAGAGCACAGTATGTAGCCTATCTCTAGGTGGACTTGTTTAATAATCTAGAGATCTAGAATCTGTAATACCAGATTACATTTAGGACCAGATGAGTTTGAGCCAGCAAATATTAATCCATTCAATTCAGTTTCTCCTACCTAAGCCAGAAAAGCTAGGGTCAAACTACCGATTATTTTCTGCTTTATCTGCGAGGGAAGTAGTGGCCTATCTCGATAGAAATGTTTTCCAAGGGTTAAGTGCGAACAGCAAATGTAGGTTGACTTTTTACTTAAATCCATTACCTAGGCTACTATCACTTATTTTTATATTTTTCTGGATCTAAATTTTTGAAATAAAGAGAAGGAAAGAAAGAAATCTTTGGTCACTTCTATCACTTTTGCTAGGTGTTGGGAGGTCGTAGATCGCATTTTTGATAAAAGCGTCGTAGTATAGTTGTGAAATATGATCCAACAAAGATATTATTTTGTAAAAATAACGAGACTGAGTCCCAGTCATTCGTCACTCTGGGAGGCGTTGTTTTTGCTTTTGAAATCGATCTTAAATCTACTCTACTTTATTTAAACGACATGCTGGTGCGTAATATATAGGCAATTAAAGAACAGGCACTTAAATCACGCAAATATGGTAATCATTCAGCTCGTGGTGATTTCAAACACATAAGATATATATATATATATAATGCAATTTCATTCATCATTGGAGAGTTGTTGCACAAGGAAATCGAGAGGAAAGCTTTTACATGAATGCTTGAAAATTAAATCTAGCTACCAGAAAACGATTGCATACAAGAATCAATGGGGCGGATTTCGCATGCATCATTGGGGGAGAAGTAAGACTACACTACTAAGCAGTAAATGAAAGCAATAAAGATTATGAAGAGCATGATTTATAGCTAGAAGAATAGAAGGCATTCAAGGGTGGTCCCCGATGGCCTTGGAGTGGTCGAGAGAAGAATGAGGGGTGGCCAATGGAACTTAGGACGACCCTTGGAGAGAGGTAGGTATGATCCAGCATCCCGGCATGGTGTCCTCTATGGTGGTGGTAGTGAGCTCGTGGAGGTAGAGTGACTATGGAGGTGGCGTGAATGGCACCAATGCAGTGCAATTGCCAAAGAAGTGAATGGGTGCAAATGGCCACCCAAGGGGTCTTTTTATAGACCTAAGGGAAGCTCTCTAGAGAATTATGGAATTCTCTAGAGAGGGCTATGGTGGGAGCTCGTGGGAGAGTGAGAGATAGAGGGTGGATGGTGGTTTTTAGATCCACCAAATGTGGATCTAAAAATGGAATGGCTCTTAGTTGCTATTTTTGGCAACCAAGGCAACCACACATGGTAGAGAGTTCTAGAGAACACTAGGCTAGATATTTTCATGGTGTGTGGGTGTGTGTGGGTCAAAACTTAGGTGGCTAGGTTGATTAGGTTGGGTTCTAGTGGGTTTAGGTCAAGGTAGGTCTCAAATTAGGGTTATAAACCTTATTTCACTAAGGTAAAGTGCAATTCAACTTAATACAAGTTTAATTTGGTGTGTGGAAACTTAATTGAGAGTAAAACAACTCAATTAAGTTAGGTATAGGCCAATTGGACTCTCACTGAGTCTAATTGGAAAGTGTGTGCTGAGATCAGGGCTCAATTGGACTCAATGAGTCCAATTGAGAGTCCAATTGAATAGGCTGATGGAATTGACTAAGATCCAAGTCAATTTGGTTTAGTGAAGACCTAATTAGGTCCTTAGGGAGGTCTAGAGGTGATGTACTAGGGTTAGGGCACCTTAATTTTTGTTCCTATGGGCTTGGAATTGGGTTTAGGGACCTAGAGATCTAAGATCAAGGCTTAAATCTCAAAACAAGAATTGGAGAGCAGCATAAGACGTCTAATAATAGAATCAGACGTCTTATACTTAAAAATCAGAAGTCCAGACTTGTTTTCTGGACATCTAATCAGAGTCAGGAAGTATTTCAGGTTCTGTTTTGGGTATTCTGCAGAAATTAGATGTCTGACAAAGTGTCTAGACGTCCAATAACACTACAGAAGTGGGTTTGAAGTGTGCGGGAGTTGGCTAAGGGTCCTGGACATCTTAAAACTTATCTGGACGTCCAGAGAAGGGTTGGAACTAGGGCTTTAGGGCTTCCTAGGGTGTTGTGACCTAATCTAAGGGTGGCTAATGCTTGGGGAAGTTCTAGGCTATCCTAGGGCTAGGATGGACCTAAGCTCTTCACATTTTACTGCTTTATTCCTACTTAATAGAATAGCAAACTTTTAACCCCCTTACATTATTATTCCTACATCTAAACTAGGCCTTCTGCTCCAGCTCTGCTACAACTCCTGTTATTCCTGATTCAGCTTCAGATCCAGCTACTGATCAGCTTATTCCCTGCAATCGACATAATGCACTTATTCAGCACATTATAACATTATTTTATGCATATCTAAAGGAAAGCAGTAAAGATGCAGGAAATGCAGATGTATGCGTGAATAACCCTAACTTATGCTAAGTCCTAGCCTAATTTAGGTCAATTAAGACCTATGATTACTGTGTAATCATACCCCCATGCCTAAATCTTGCTAGTCCCTAGCAAATGCAAGACTAAATTATTTACAGCAAGGGTCCCTAAGGGACTGGTTATTTTATCAAGTGTTTGCATAGAGATTTTTCTCCCTTTTGTTTTCATCCTATGCTTTAGAAATCCAGACAATCGTGAAGGTGCAACTATGTTGCTTTTGCAACGGATTTGAGTGAAAACTAATACACCTCTAAAGCCTATACTTGACCCCTAATAAAAATTCTAGCGGGATAGGCGGATTTCTTCCCTCGGGGTATTCAAGATATTCTATGAATTTCACCCTAGCTTTGGGCTTAGGTAGAGAATCATTGATTGAAAGGATTATATATTTGGTGGCTCATTCTCACTTGGTGCTACATAGAGACTAGTACTACAGAATCCAAATTCTCGAATTACTAAGTAACTTAACTTAGAGAAAGATGAGAAAAACTATGCTCTCTTTGATTCCTTTGTATTCATTCTCTCTTGCTCTTTTTCTTTCTTTTTCTTAGAGCTCACAACCTCACCAGATTCACACATAGGATCTGTATTTGGTGGTCTCACTAGGCATTAACACTTTAATTGAGTTCTCATAGCCCTAACACTAAGTCGGGATTCCTCAGCCAGTATTCGGGTGGTCAGAAACACAAGAAAAATAGGTTAAGGCCATATTTGGTGGAGCTCAATTTTATTTGGGGGTATTACCTCGATGAAATAAATACTAAATATTCATTCTTTTCTTTGCTTTTTCTTCTTTTTCTAATTTTTTTTTCAGTTTTTCTTTCTTTTCATCATTCTTTTTCTTTTTCTTTTTCTCATTTTTTTTAATAATTTTTTTCAGCATAACACAATTGGCATGCATCCATGAACTCTATTGAGGAGGCATTATTAGGGATTGGTGGTACTCAAGAGACATTGGGTGGCTTATTTGGTGGAAGTGCCTACTCATGGCACTAGGAGAGACGGATAGGACTGTGTATTTCTGACCTTGACATCAATACCATCCTTCAGCTGAGGATTCCGTAAAGAATAGTCGTAACCATCCACCTTAGCCCTAGTTTTATGAAAACTCGCTCTCCGCGTATTTGCCTTATTCGATGGCTCTCACAATTTTGCACAAAAATGTATACATAGGAACCGAGAGCAAAAACTATGTCTAATCTCAGAGTATCATTACCTAATTATCTAGGATTCTAGATTCCTTGCACTAATCTTAGAGCACCAATACACTCTACTCTCTCACACTTTATGGTGCATTTTTGGAAGAAAATCAGCCTGACTCCCAAAATACTGTCTAGGGGTTCTGGAAAAGAAGCACTGCTTCTTCTCGACAAACTGAAGACGTTTATTAGCATTCACCGTGAATCCATTGCAAATTCTACGTGTGTGTTAAAAGTTGTACTAGATTCTAGATTACAGGAATCAACTAAAGGATAAAATCCCTAATGCATTCTCTTAATAAAATAATTTTATTCATGAATGCAATATCTATATATGCTATAAACATGTAACCTCATATAATTTGTACTTCGTGAATTTCCTGTATTGGGTTACAATCAGCTTAACCCTAAATTTAGAACAAAAGGTGAGCGGGTCAGTCGGAATTGGTTGATGCGAACGATTTCTAGCTCCAATGAGAGCATTAGTGGTGGAGTCATTTGTTCTTTTATTTAAGGTCCTAAAGTACATTTTACATGCAGCTCCGAGGTTTTCCTAAGTGTTGGCAAAAAAAATTTTTCTATTTTTCTGTATCTACCCCCCCCAATGCCTAAGTTCTTGCATGTCCTCATGCATGAATGTAAAAGAAAATAAATACTGCAGGGAGAGAATGGGTAGAAATCACCTGTAATTGCTCCTGAAATTATATTCAGCACCGGCCAACTTATTAATATGCAATATAAAAGGGAAATATGCTAAAACAAAAATATGCTATATATAAAAATGGTTATATATAAATGATGGTAGAATGTGGGGCGAATGGTATCTATATGTGCTGAGTTTAATGCCTCCAGTTGGGCGAGCACTCAATCAGATGTGTCATTTCTAGCATAGGAGCTGGCTAAGATTAAGAGAAAGATATGCTCGTATGCTCCCAGAATCAGTGGTCCGGAGATGTGAACTAGCTGATTGTGCACCCCTACTCCAAAAAGTCTAGCTATAAGAAAGTGTGGAGTGGTAGTGGAAAATAGAGGATAATTAGAGGTGGGACCATGATGTTGATTTAGCTGATTTATGATGTCCCACAATTCAGTAGGAAGTTACTGAGGAAGTAGATCAACATGTATCTCAGAACCAAAATCTGAGTCATAAGGATCCTCATAATGATAATTGACATCAAAGATCATTCCCTCTCCAGGCTCTGGGTCATACGGGGGTATTCGTGAAAGTAGAAAATCTGTGGGGAGGTCACTGAAATCCTCATCAGAAATTACTTCGTCCTCATCAGTACCCATTTCTGATTCATCAGAGGCTGTCTCCTCAGGCTCAAAGTTGAGCCATCTACTAGGATGATAGGTGCATCCCCAGCTTCTTCTGCTCAAAGCTTCACCATCATAAGCATTAGGTTCCTCAGTAATTCCTACCTCAGGTAGCATATTTATTTCTTCAATTAAGTCGTCCATAGCTACTTCTGGTTTTTGGATGTTAGGATCAGGGATAGAAACTGTCATCCTAGAATCTCTAATATCCGAATTAGGGATGTAGGTGAAAGAAGAAGAGTGCAGATCAGAAGATGTTGGCTCTAGCACAGGTTCACCTACAATGGGAAGTGGTCTAGATTGATCAGTATTGTCTCATGTAATATCTGCCTTAGGATCCATATCCTTAATTGGATCCGCTTCCCTTATCTCGATTGGGTTATCCAAGCCAAAAGGTGTCTCCCAGGATTCAGGATAATCTGATTGTGGCTCAGTCCTGGAGGTATCAATCCTTTCCTCAATTTTATGAATGGAGTTCTCAGATGAACCCATTTGGCATACTTCCTGCTCCTGTCTCATATCCACGCTAGATTCTTTTTCCCCTGAGTGATCTTCGGGCATCTTCTCCCGAGAATCTTCTGTGTGTTCTTCCGGTGTAGTCGTTTCAAATTCTTCGAGGTATTGAATGATATTTTCCACTTGATATCTCAAAAGCAATAGTTCTTGAGTTTCCCGATTTTGTCCCATTCGCCTTGTTATCTCTGTTGTTTCCTGAAGGAGCTCCATCACAGCTTGTTGATGCAGAATCTAGCTTTGTCTTTGGTTCGGCTCAATGATAGCCTGGATTTCGCATAGATAGGATGCGGCCTTTTATTTAGTGCTCGCTATAGCTCTCTGTATTCTGTAATGCGGCCGCATATGCACCGGTAGTGCTTCAGGGGTTCTAGGGGGTGAATCAGGTCTACCCATGTTCCATGGGTGAGAAGCAGGAGTATGAAATCCATATCCTGGGTTATAAGATGCGATGCTTTGAGGGACCGACTGGTATGGATCATAATATCCAGGGTTAGGATATGGGTTAACCATTTCAGTAACCTGAGGAGAAGGATCAGGAGATGGGAAAAGTGGTCTTCGCCACCTTGGGTTCTGATCCCAAGGTTGAGCTGATTCAGTGACTCGAGCTCTCAGATAAGCTCATGGGTCCAGCTCTTCAGGATCCTGATTAGGTCCAGATCTAATGTTAGCCATCGTGGCTCAGCAGATAGAAGAAGTGACTCTCCTCCTTGGGAGAGACTCCCAAGGTCCAACCAAGTGAGGTCGAAGTGACCTCCTTCCATGCATACACCACCAAACCCCTGGGTTGGTGTAGCCACGCAGGACAAGGATAAGGCCTTGTCAATCAAATGGTCCTTATAGATCAAGTGACCAGATTTTTCATTAGGGATTTGAATTCCTGAAGATAAGTTCGTCGTACAACCGACTGAAAGTGAATCCCGCCTCTCAAGCTAACCCAACCAGTCTGGTTACGAGGGGACTAAGGGGAAGGATTTTCCTTTGGCTTACGCCTCCGGTTACATTGACCCCCGAGCCGCGGTCATTTGACACTACCCCGCAGACTTAGTCACCAGGTTTGGCAAGAGAGATTAAACTCACCCAGTAGTACGACAACAAACTCGGGTTGATTTCGTATTTTAAAGTTAATTTTAACCCATTTTCTTCAGTGGAGTTTGTGGTGAGTGGCCCGCAAGGTGACCAAGTTCACCGACTAACTAGGCTTGATTAAGTCTAAGTTAGCCTAATGTGTGGTCTCTAGTTGTGACCCTAAAGGTTCAACCTAAGTTTCATGCACTTCTAGGGTTTTTCTCTATTTCAGCAGACCACAAAAATAATGTTCATTCTCTGATAATAATTGGAATCAAATTAATTTGAAGTTTTGTAAGTAGATTCTTTTTTCAATTATTTTTTCATAGAATATTTTTTTCAAATTTTTACTATTTCAACCAAATTTTTAGGGAATTTTGAATGTCAGGGGGTCAGATCTGGAATTTTTGACCACTAGTCGGGTTTTTGCTTTGAAACAGTATCAAATGATCTTCAAACATTCGGGAAAAATATGGAAAATAAAGCTAATGACATCAGATTTCAAACCCCACCATTTTTAGTCAAAACAGATTCGTGAATTACTCGAAATAGCTTTTTGAAATTTGAAAAATTTTGAAGCTGGGTCAATCTGACCCTCTTGCACTTCACGAATTTTTAAAAATTTTATACTTGGAACTTTTTCAAAGTAATGGTGGAAATTGAAAGATCGTTTGAAAATGAAGGCTTAGCCCAAATTTCAAAATTTTTTGCTAACGAACGAATTTTTCGGCAATCGAATTTTTAAGTTAGATTTGAAATCCTGCCGAAAAGTTAGAAGATGGTGGAAAAGCCTTTTAAAGAGGTTTGAATTCAAATCTTGGCTTTTCACCAAAAAGGATGTTTTTTTTTTCCAAAACTTTTGCACATTTTTTCCTTCAAAATATATTTTTCAAAAGAATCATAGAAAATATTTTTTTTTCTTTTTTTTTTCAAGGTAACCAAGATTTGAAACGAAACCAAACCTAGATTTTTTTTAAAAAAAATTTTCTTTTTTATTTTTTACGAAAATGAGAAAAAAAATTTTTTTTTTATAAATAATTTTTGAAAATAAATTGCAACAAGCAAATCTACTCCGAGGGTTCAGAAAGAGAAACCTAATCTAAGATAGATGATGTGCACCTGATTTTTCTTCACTGCGATCGGTGTGTGCGCAGATCCCGTTTTCGTTCCATGTTGTCCTGCACACCAAAATTAAAGTAGAGGCAAATTTGTCAGTGATAGATTAAAAGATTGAAATCAAGAAAAATGACGTTGCCTCCCCAGCAACGGTGCCAATTGTTTGGAGGTCGTAGATCGCACTTTTGATAAAAGCATCTTAGTATAGTTGCAAAATACAATCCAACAAAGATATTGTTTTGTAAAAATAATGAGACTTTGAGCCCCGGTCGTTCGTCTCTGGGAGGCGTTGTTTTTGCTTTTGAAATCGATCTTAAAGCTGCCCTACTTTATTTAAACGACATGCTGGTGCGTAATATATAGGCAATTAAAGAACATGCACTTAAATCACGCAAATATGATAATCATTCAGCTCGTGGTGATTTCAAACACATAAGAGATATATATATATAATGCAATTTCATTCATCATTGGAGAGTTGTTGCACAAGGAAATCTAGAGGAAAGCTTTTACATGAATGCTTGAAAATTAAATCTAGCTACCAGAAAATGATTGCAAATAAGAATCAACGGGGGGGATTTCGCATGCATCATCGGGGGAGAAGTAAGACTACACTACTAAGCAGTAAATGAAAGCAATAAAGATTATGAAGAGCATGATTTAAAGCTAGAAGAATAGAGGGCATTCAGGGGTGGTCCCCGATGGCCTTGGAGTGGTCGAGAGGAGGGGTGGCCAATGGAACTTAGGTCGGCCCTTGAAGAGAGGTAGGGTTGATCCAGCATCCCGGCATGGTGTCCTCCATGGTGGTGGTAGTGAGCTCGTGGAGGTGGAGTGACTATGGAGGTGGCATGAATGGCACCAATGGAGTGCAATTGCCAAAGAAGTGAATGGGTGCAAATGGCCACACAAGGGGTCTTTTTATAAACCTAAGGGAAGCTCTCTAGAGAATTATGGAATTCTCTAGAGAGGCCTTTGGTGGGAGCTCGTGGGAGAGTGAGAGAGAGAGGGTGGATGGTGGTTTTTAGATCCACCAAATGTGGATCTAAAAATTCAATGGCTCTTGGTTGCTATTTTTGGCAACCAAGGCAACCACACATGGTAGAGAGTTCTAGAGAACTCTAGGCTAGATATTTTCGTGTGGATGGTGTGTGTGTGTGTGTGTGTGTGTCGAAAATTCGGTGGCTAGGTTGATTAGGTTGGGTTCTAGTGGGTTTAGGTCAAGGTAGGTCTCAAATTAGGGTTATAAACCCTAATTCACTAATATAAAGTGCAATTAAACTTAATACATGTTTAATTGGGTGTGTGGAAAAATAATTGAGAGTAAAACAACTCAATTAAGTTATGTCTAGGCCAATTGGACTCTCACTGAGTCCAATTGGACAGTGTCTGCTGAGATCAGGGCTCAATTGGACTCAATGAGTCCAATTGAATAGGCTGATGGAATTGACTAAGATCCAAGTAAATTAGGTTTAGTGAGGACCTAATTAGGTCCTTAGGGAGGCCTAGAGGTGATGTACTAGGGTTAGGGCACCTTAATTTATGTTCCTATGGGGTTGGAATTGGGTTTAGGAACCTAGAGATCCAAGATCAAGGCTTAAATCTCAAAACATGAATTGGAGAGCAGTATCAGACGTCTAATAATAGATTCAGACGTCTTATACTCAAAAATCAGAAGTCCAGACTTGTTGTCTGGACGTCCAATCAGAGTCAGGAAGGATTTCGGGTTCTATTTTGGGTATTCTGTAGAAATTAGACGTCTGACAAAGTGTCTGGACGTCCAATAATACTGCAGAAGTGGGTTTGAAGTATGCGGGAGTTGGCTAAGGGTCCTGGACATCTTAAAACTTATCTGGACGTCCAGGGAAGGGTTGGAACTAGGGTTTTAGGGCTTCCTAGGGTGTTGTGACCTAATCTGAGGGTGGCTAAGGCTTGGGGAAGTCTCTAGGCTATCCTAGGGCTAGGATGGACCTAAGATCTTCACATTTTACTGCTTTATTCCTACTTAATAGAATAACAAATTTTTAACCCCCTGACATTATTATTCCTACATCTAAACTAGGCCTTCTACTCCAGCTCTGCTACAACTCTTGTTATTCCTGATCCAGCTTCAGATCCAGCTCCTGATCAGCTTATTCCCTGCAATCGACATAATGCACTTAATCAGCACATTGTAACATTATTTTATGCATTGCTAAAGGAAAGCAGTAAAGATGTAGACAATGCATATGTATGCGTGAATAAACCTAACTTATGCTATGTCCTAGCCTAATTTAGGTCGATTAAGACCTTTGATTGCTGCGCAATCACTAGGGACTAGCAAAACTTAGCTATGCGGTATTTGATCAATCCAATTTAGTGGAGTGCAAATTAGCCTAAGTACATGTAAAACATGCCTGTTGAACGTACGAATCGCAACGCTAACGTGTTTGGTTTTAGAAAACCTGTCGTTGTAGTTTGAAAGCGAAGAATTCATGTTCAACAAATAAAATTTATACCGAAATTGAAATTCCGAGTCGAACAATGGGAGGCAGACGTTTGATTTAAAAACTACATGTTTCTTTTTATTTGTTACAAAGTAATTCAATTTAAAACTATCTAATTAGTTACAATAAATAGAAGAGAGGGAGAAAGAATATTACACATAGAAATCAAAATGAGATGTAGAATAAACAGAGAATTTATCATTGAGGAGATTGTTCATTACAACTAGAAAGCGATAAATTTACTCTAGAAAGCATTAAAAGAATGGGGGGAGAAATGTCCTCCTCGACGATTGCTTGGAGGACGAGTAGAACTACACTAGAAAGCAGTAAATCTATACTAGAAAGCAGTAAAAAGAATAGGGAGGGAGAAATCCTCCTCGATGGTTGCTTGGAGGACGAGCTGGACGGGACAACGCCTGGATGAAGGAGAACGAAGCAAGACGAAGGAGGACAAAGCAGAAGAATGGGAACGGAGCAGCACGCTGTCGTCGTCGTGGGATCCACTTCTGAAGGGGGACGAAAATTTGGACTTTATCTCGCGAGAAGCATCCCGGGTGTGGGACAAGCTTCTCTTGAGCTTTGGAGGGGTAGAGAAGAGAAGGAAGGGATGAGAACTTCATAACGAGGGGGTCTCCTTTTATAGTTGCAAGGAGTGGGGGCAAAATGGACATTACAACTTCAAAATAATAAATGAGGGGTCTTTAGTGACGGATAAATCCATCAGTAAAGCCTCCTTCGTGGGCGTCATGGGCAGCTCACGCGCACCTGCTCGCCTGCTCACGCGCGCAACGCCTGCGCACGTCCGCTGAGCCTCAGCCGTCCGATCGCGAGATTGGAAGGCTTAAGTCACGCCTTCATGCGCGCCCGCCCGCGTGCGATCGTGCATCCATGCCACTCGTTCAATCGTGCGTGAACGCTATCGGGCGCGCGCGGCCGTCCGATCAAGATACAACTTCCGCCCGCGCCCGATCGCCCGGGCCTTCCAGCCCTTTGCTGCGACTCGAACTCGTGCCCGCCGCTCGCGTAAGCGTGGTAGACCGCTGCGCTACGAGGTGCGAATGGTCGAAAGGATGCTTTTAAGCGCGGTTGACCACAACCGTTGGATCGAGATCCAATGGAGGAGAGCAAGCAGGTACGTGGTCTTCAGACGTTGCATGCGGCCGTTTGGGCGGCCGAGATGGTGCCACGTGGCGCCATCTTGGCCATCCATCTTCTGGAAGTTGTAAATGGTGCCACAGATATCGAATTGACTCGATTTTTGTGTCGTTGGGCTGCGATCGTCGATCCAAATTCTTCTGTGCGGTCAGATTTGTCATCTGAAGCGCAGATTTACACCATCCTGGACCTTGATCTTCTAGGGTTCCTTAGTCACTATCTGATGCTACAGATTCCCGATTAGGGCGATCTTGGAGTCGTTGAACTCCAATCGTCTCCCTGATCACATCCATACGGCTGGATCATTGATCTGAGGCCCCGATGAAATGTTTGCCCTGTCGAAGCACATAAAAGGAGACAATTAACCTCCATTTTATTCAAACTACTCTAAATGCAAGATGATGCATGTTATGCAATATTTATATCATGAAATGCAATCCTATGCTTAAGAACATGCACAAATAGACATTTTAAGTAGTGTAAATGTGTTTACGTCATACCCCCATGGCTTTCTTTTGCTAGTCCCTAGCAAAAACTATATGCTATTTATAAAAGAATTAGGTTTGATTATTTGGACCTAAGTTATTTTCAATCATTAAGAAATTGTTTACTTAGGAACTGAACTTTCAAGGGCACAACAGTGCCCGGGTATCAGCCAAAATGCAGATCGCCTCATGCCCTCTCCTTATTAAAAGAAAAATTTCTTTTTCTCTTTTTACTCTTTTCTAATTTTTTTTTTTATTTTCAAATTTTAGGGTTTCACAGTGGCTTTCTACGGCCATTCAACTCACCTAAGATTTGATTAGAACCCTATGTTTTAAGCATCTTACTGTGATTGTGATAGACTCGTTGATCGGCAGTTAAAATGGACTTCGGATTTCTAAGCCTCTAGGTGACCTCAAAAAGAATTCTACCTAAAGGTGTATCTTTACAACTGGTAGCTTTCTCCCTACTTTTATTTTTTTACGGGGTCAACACAAGGGTGAATCCAGTGTATATCTCCCCGGTTTGTTCTACCTCTCCGCTTCTTCCTAAGTGTTTTTGAAATTTTTAGTGCATTTACTAAGCTGGGTTCTAGACAACCAGTCAATGAGCTGTTACCACCAACAACTTGCCAGCCATACTCGTGCGGCGAAGTGTGGCTTATTTCTTTTTCTTTTCTTTTCTCCTTTTCTTTTTGATTTTTTTTTCTTTTCTTTTCTTTTCTTCTTTTTTTTTTTTTTAAATAGGTGACTTCCCTGGTCTAGGATTTACCTAAAGGCAGCAAAAAGGGAAAGGTCCAGTGACTGGGCTCTAGACAACCTACCTATGGGCTGTTACCTACGATAACTTACCAGCCATATCACCCTAGAAGGTTCATTAGCTACCTAAATTCCGTTAGAATCACCGAACAACGAGTCAGTGCAAAGAAAGTGTGTAGATGATTAAAACACAGAAATTTCCTCAAATCAGAGGGTGGGTTGATAACTCATGTACTTATCACCCAAACTTATTTATTCCAATTATAATAGAATTAAGATGGCGAGGACTCAAAGACAAATCCACATTTTAGTGGATACACAGGCTAATTAAGTCCAAAGACCTGAAGGATCTTTGTGTTCAGATCTTAATGTAGTATTTCCTAAGATTGAAAATTTTCTTAAACCCAAATTCTCTTTCCTAATTCTAAAATTTTTTTTTAATAAAGGAAAATAAAATAAATCTACGGAGCTGACGAATGAATTCAGAGATAAATATCCACCCCCCCATGCCTATCTAATGCAATGTCCTCATTGTATAAAAAAGACATAAAATAGAGTGAAAAAGCGTAGAAAGCACCTGAATTATGTGAATGTCAGGTCCGCTCCGAGATGAAAGCTAAGAAAAACTGTATATGTGCTGAGTTTAGTCCCTTTAGCTAGGCACAAATACAAGGAAGGAAATGAAAAATTCGTAAGTACAGGTCAGAATTAGAATAAATAGAAAAATCCTCCGACCTGTCAACAGAGGTCCATAGATGTGGACCAGATTGTGGTGTAGACCCACACCCCATAATAGAGAATATCTTAGGTTCTGGATAAAAATTAACTAAAACCTAAAATCAGAATGCAAGCGGGGTTGGGCCTGCGATTTATGAGGATGCAACCCAAGACCAAAAGTCGGGTTACAGAGAATTGAAGTTCAAAAGGATAATCGTTGAATGTATGCTTGAGTTGAACATCCTTGAAACAAGTGTCGTAAGGGTTCTGATTTGATGGTTTCAGCTTAAAAGGAACCCTTCGACTCAATCTACCATTTCCTCCAAAATTAACTTCCCAAACCAGAACTTCCCAGCTCCTATCCTCCTCATTCAGCATATCAAATTCTAGGACCTCTTGTATATTCATCACCCCATCTGAAATCTCCAAGTCTAAATGATGTGGCAGAATCAGAGTTGACTTGGGTCTAATTATCTCAGAAATAGAATTATCGATAAGCTCAACAGGGTGTAATTGATAATCAGGGCATTCAATTGATTCCTCCAGAAAATGCGATTCTGGATCCGTAATGTGTGCCCTAATAAGATCAGTTTCCTCAGTTATTAGGTTATTAAATGATCTATCAGATTCCTCAGGCCCAATCGTCTCACTGAAATCATGTTCAGAAAACTCTCGTGAGACTTCGCAACATGAATCTTCACCAAAGAAATCAGGATCCGTATCAATGTATGTCCCAAAATCAGTTGGCACTTTCTGTTCCCAGGAGACATACGTTTCCTCGTAACCCGGCTCAAGGATCTCAGGTGAAGAAATCAGATCTTCCTTAATTGATTACTTTAATTCAATCTGGTCAGCCTTGTAACACGTGTCCCCCCCAACAGGTGCCTAAGCAGGTTCTACCATTGGCTTTCCGGAAGAGGGTTCATCCTGGGAATCATCCCAAGATTGAATCAAAGCAACCACGAATCTCATCCTCAATTTTGCTAATTTCCCAAGTAGAAACTCACCCGGGTTCTTATCCTTAACATCCTGGAGCCAATCCAACAATGACTTATTTAAATTGTCAATCATTTCAATCAGGGGCTCCAATCTCTCAATGAAAGGTATTGCCTGAACTTCTAAGGATTGAATGATATTCCTCAAGTTAGCCAGAACCTTATCTTGAACCTGGTTAACCTAAACCAAATGAGTTGATTCAGGGTTGGGTGGGTTTAGGTTCAATGCAGGGGAATTAACGAATTGAGATTTGTTATACCCTTCCTGATAATAGGTCATTTCAGATTGTTGAAAAGATGGTGATGACCTAAAGGCAGTGAAATCAGAGGATGGGTAAGGATCGGTGTATCCTTCTTGATTGCAGATCGTATTAGGTTGTGCATGAAAGGAAGACGATCTATAATCGATGTAGCACAGAGAAGGATAGAAATCAGAATCAAAGTGTTCAGGGTTAGACCTAAACATGGGGGTCCGGAATTGTATCCCCAATCCGAATTATCCCAACTAAGTGATGGTCGATTACAATACGAGTTGGGATAATCGTCATGTTGAGGATAATTCACAACAGGAGTGAAAGAGCGGGAATGCAAGAAATATGTGGAAGGATTCATGAGACACGGGAGGAAGAAAGGTGCCCTGCAATACAAACAATCAAACTTGTCCTTAAATGGGTTAGCCTACAGACTTACAGACTCCCAAAACCTGTCCTGAGATAAAGGAACGATTTGATCTACTTCCGTCTGTTCAATCTAACCAGTTAGAAGGAGGGACTGGGGAGAAGGTTCTTCCTTCGGCTTGCGCCTTCGGTTCCTAGTGTACCCCCCAGCCGCGATCGTTTGACTTTGTTCCCTAGCTAGACATCAGATTGAACAATAGAAATAGACTAATAAAAAATAATCTCGTTCTGGGTTCTGAAGAGCGAGTCCAATCCTTAAGGCCAACGTCTACTCTGTTTTATTTAGGGCTAGGTTTGAATGTGCTTTGGAATGTGATGGGCCCTTTAAATGGGTTGTGCCCTTAATGATTGATTGATTTGTGTGTGCATGCACAACTAGTGGTTTTCAAGCAAGATTATTTTTGATGCAGTGAATTTTAAGGTTCAAATCTTGCTTAGTAGCTTTTAGGATTCAACTTTAGGTGTTTTCAAATAGGTTTCGTTGGCACACCAGGTTTTGCAAGTACGGGTGAAAATGTTTTCCTTTAAAGCTTAAAAAGAATGTGGAGTGCCTGGTAAATCTCTAAGAGTTGAACCTAAGTAGCAGCTACTTGTTGAGTTTATTTTATTTGAAGTGGTGCGGCCCAATCAACTCAAACAATTGGCCTGATGCACCACTTAATTAGGCACACAAATGATTACCTAATCTGATTTCTACTCAATTATGTGTTGCTTTATGTGTACCGGTTCCACAGATCGGAATCCGGTTGAGTAGAAACAAATCAATTCGGTTAAGTGCCTTTGAATGTGGGTGTACGTTGTGTGTTTGTTGAAAATTGCCCCACAAAATTATCTTTTTATTTTTTATTTTTTATATAAATGAAGGTGGAATGAATGTGAGTGAGAATCCAAACAACCAAACTATTCCTAGGATTTATACAAACACCTAGGTTAATTGGAATTTGGATTTAATGTGGCGAATGAAATCTATGGAGGGGGAAAGAATGGGGGATAACTTACAAACCTTCCACAACACTTTACTCCAATCTACCGCTTTTGCTCGTCTCAAAAGACTACCTGCAATTACAATAAGAAAGGAGAAAAGTGAGGTAAATGATTTGTAAGTTACAAAACGCGAAGAGAAATCAAAGATCGTCGCCTCCCCGGCAACGGCGCCAAAATGTTGAACGTACGAATCACTACGCTAACATGTTTGGTTTTAGAAAACCTGTCGTTGTAGTTTGAAAGTGAAGAATTCATGTTCAACAAATAAAATTTATATCGAAATTGAAATTCCGGGTCGAACACAGGGAGGCAGACGTTTGATTTAAAAATTACGCGTTTCTTTTTATTTGTCACAAAGTAATTCAATTTAAAACTATCTAATTAGTTACAATAAATAGAAGAGAGAGAGAGGGTAAGAGAGAGAGAAAGAATATTACACATAGAAATCAAAATGAGATGTAGAATAAACAGAGAATCTATCATTGAGAAGATTGTTTATTACAACTAGAAAGCATAAAACAATTACACTAGAAAGCGATAAATTTACTCTAGAAAGCATTAAAAGAATGGAGGGAGAAATGTCCTTCTCGATGATTGCTTGGAGGACGAGCAGAACTACACTAGAAAGCAGTAAATCTATACTAAAAAGCAGTAAAAAGAATAAGGAGAGAGAAATCCTCTTCGACGGTTGCTTGGAGGACGAGCTGGACGGGATGATGCCTGGATGAAGGAGAACGAAGCAGGACGAAGGAGGATGAAGCAGAAGAACGGGAACGGAGCAGCACGCCGTCGTCGTCGCGGGATCCACTTCCGAAGGGGGACGAAAATTTGGACTTTATCTCGCGAGAAGCATCCCGGGTGTGGGACAAGCTTCTCTTGAGCTTTGGAGGGGTAGAGAAGAGAAGGAAGGGATGAGAATTTCATATCGAGGGGGTCTCCTTTTATAGTTGCAAGGAGTGGGGACAAAATAGACATTACAACTTCAAAATAATAAATGAGGGGTCTTTAGTGATGGATAAATCCGTCACTAAAGCCTCCTTCGTGGGCGTCGTGGGTGGCTCGCGCGCACCTGCTCGCGTGTGCAATGCCTGCGCACATCCGCTGAGCCTCAGCCGTCCGATCGCGGGATCAGACTGCTTAAGTCACGCCTTCACACGCTGCACTGCGTGCCCTCCGCGTGCGATCGTGTGTCCATGCCGCGCGTTCAATCCTGCGTGAATGCTATCGGGCGCGTGTGGCCGTCCGATCAAGATCCAACGCTTGCCCGCGCCCGATCGCCCACGCCTTCCAGCCCTTCGCTGCGGCTCGAACTCGCGCCCGCCGCTGGCGTAAGCGCGCTCGACCGCTGCGCTATGAGGCGTGGATGGTCGAGCGGACGCTTTTAAGCGCGGCTGACCACAGCCATTGGATCGAGATCCAACTGCGGAGAGCGAGCGGGTGCGGGGTCTTCAGAGGTTGTATGAGGCCATTTCGGCGGCCGAGATGGCACCACGTGGCACCATCTTGGCCGTCCATCTTCTGGAAGTTGTAGATGGTGCCACAGATGTCGGATTGACTCGATTTTTGTGTCGTTAGGCTGCAATTGTCGATCCGAATTCATCCGTACGGTAGGATTTGACATCTAAAGTGCAAATTTACACCATCCTGGTCCTTGATCTTCTAGGGTTCCTCAGTCACTATCTGATGCTACAGATGCTCGATTTGGGCGATGATGTAAACACATTTACACTACTTAAAATGTCTATTTATGCATGTTCTTAAGCATAGGATTGCATTTCATGATATAAATATTGCATTACATGCATCATCTTGCATTTAGAGTAGTTTGAATAAAATGGAGGTTAATTGTCTCTTTTTATGTGCTTGGATGGGGCAAATATTTTATCGGGGCCTCGGATCAAAGATCCAACCGTATGGATATGATTAGGGCGACGATTGGAGTTCAACGACTCCAAGATCGCCCTAATCAGGCATCCGTAGCATCAGATAGAGACCGGGGAACCCTAGAAGATCAAGGGCCAGGATGGTGTAAATCCGCACTTCAGATGGAAAATCCGACCACACGGATGAATTCGGATCGACGATCGCAGCCGAACGACACAAAAATCGAGTCAATCCGACATCCGTGGCACCATCTACAACTTCCAGAAGATGGACGGCCAAGATGGCGCCACGTGGCGCCATCCCAGCCGCCCAATCGGCCGCAGGAGTCCTGTGAAGACCGCGCACCGTCTCCTCTCCGCCATTGGATCTCGATCCAACGGCTGCGGTCGCTCGCGTTTAAAAACGTCCGCGCGACCATTTCGCCCGCGTAGCGCAGCGGCGACGCAGCTGCGGGCGAAGCGGAGGTCGCGGGTGGAAGGCGCGGGCGAGCGGGCGCGCACGAGCGTCGGATGAAGATCCAACGGCCGCGCGCGCCCGATAGCGCCGACGCGCAATTAGACGCTCTGGTGGACGCTCGATCGCACGCGGGCGGGCGCGCTACGCAGCGGGCGCGGACGTGATCTAAGCCGTCCGATCTCGCGATCGCACGGCTGAGACGACGCGGACGTGCGTATGCGTTACGCGCGCAGGCCAGCCGAGCGGGCGCGCGTGGGCGCGGCGGCGACGGCGACGGCGGGGCTTTAGCGACGGTTTTATCCGTCACTAAAGACCCCTTATTTATTATTTTGAAGATGTAATGTCCATTTTGCCCCCACTCCTTGCAACTATAAAAGGAGACCCCCTCCATACGAAATTATCATCCCTTCCTTCTCCTCTCTACCTCTCCAAAGCTCAAGAGAAGCTTGTCCCACACCCGGGATGCTTCTCGCGAGATAAAGTCCAAATTTTCTTCCCCCTTCGGAAGTGGATCCCGCGACGACGACGGCGTGCTGCTTCGTTCCCGTTCTTCTGCTTCGTCCCGCTTCGTTCTCCTTCGTCCAGGCGTCGTCCCGTCCGGCTCGTCCTCCAAGCGACCGTCGAGGAGGATTTCTCTCTCCCTATTCTTTTTACTGCTTTCTAGTATAGATTTACTGCTTTATAGAGTAGTCTATTCGTCCTCCGAGCGATCGTCGAGGAGGACATTTCTCCCTCCATTCTTTTAATGCTTTCTAGAGTAATTGTTTTATGTTTTCTAGTTGTAATGAAAGAACTCTTTTATGATAAATTCCTTGTCTATTCTACATCTCATTTTAATTTCCATGTATAGTATTCCTTCTCTCTCTTACTCCCTCTCTCTCTTTTATTTGTTGTAGATACTTAGATAGTTTAAATTGAATTTCTTTGTGACAAAATAAAAAGAAACGCGGAGTTTTTAAATCAAACGTTCGCCTCCCTGTGTTCGACCCGGAATTCTTATTTCGGTATAAATTTTATTTGTTGAACACGAATCCTTCGCTTTCGAACTACAACGACGGGTTTTCCAAAACCAAACACGTTAGCGTAGATTCTCGTTCAACATTTTGGCGCCGCTGCCGGGGAGGCAACGATCTTTGATTTCTCTTCACGTTTTGTAACTTACAAATCATTTACCTCACTTTTCTCCTTTCTTATTGTAATTGCAGGTACTCTTTTGAGGCAAGCAAAAGCGGTAGATTGGAGTAAAGTGCTGTGAAGGGTTTTGTAAGTTATCACCCAATCTTTCCCCCTCCATAGATTTCATTCGCCACATTGAATCCAAATTCCAATTAACCTAGGTGTTTGCATAAATCCTAGGAATAGTTTGGTTGTTTGGATTCTCACTCACATTCATTCCACCTTCATTTATATAAAAAAAAGTAAAAAGATAATTTTGTGGGGTAATTTTCAACAAATACACAATGTACACCCACATTTAAAGGCACTTAACCAAATTGATTTGTTTCTACTCAACTGGGTTCTGATCTGTGGGACCAGTACACATAAAGCAACACATAAAAGAGTAGAAATCATTCTAAGTTAACCATCTTTGTGTGCCTAACTTAGTGGTGCATTTGAGGCCAATTGTTTGAGTTGATTGGGCCACACCACTTCAAATAAAATCAACTCATCAAGTAGCTGCCAATTAGGTTCAACTCTTAGGGATCTACCAGGCACTCCACATTCCTTTTAAACTTTAAAGGAAAATATCTTCACCTGTGCTTGCAAAATCTGGTGTGCCAATGAAACTTGATTGAAAACACTTAAAGTTGAATCCTAAAAGCTACTAAGCAAGATTTGAACCTTAAAATTCACCACATCAAAAATAATCTTGCTTGAAAACCACTGGTTGTGCACGCACACACAAAGCAATCAATCATTAAGGGCACAACCCATTTAAAGGGCCCATCACATTCCAAAGCACATTCAAACCTAGCCCTAAATAAAACAGAGTAGACGTTGGCCTTAAGGATTGGACTCGCTCTTCAGAACTCAGAACGAGATTATTTTCGATTAGTCTGTTTCTACTGTTCAATTTGATGTCTAGCTAGGGGAGCAGAGTCAAACGATCGCGGCTGGGGGGTACACTAGGAACTGGAGGCGCAAGCCGAAGGAAGAACCTTCTCCCCAGTCCCTCCTTCAAACTGGTTGGATTGAACAGACAGAAGTAGATCAAATCGTTCCTTTATCTCAAGACGGGTTTTGAGAGTCTGTAGGTCTGTAGGCTAACCCATTTAAGGACAGGTTTGATTGTTTGTATTGCAGGGCACCTTTCTTCCTCCCGTGTCTCATGAATCCTTCCACATATTTCACGCATTCCCGCTCTTTCCCTCCTGTTGTAAATTATCCTCAACATGACAATTATCCCAACTCGTATTGTAATCGACCATCAGTTAGTTGGGATAATTCGGATTGGGGATACAATTCCGGACCCCCGTGTTTAGGGTCTAACCCTGAACACTTTGATTCTCAATTCTATCCTTCTCAGAGTTGCATCGATTATAGATCGTCCTCCTTTCATGAACAACCTAATGCGATCTACAATCAAGAAGGATACACTGATCCTTACCCATCCTCTGATTTCACTGCCTTTAGGTCATCTCCATCTTTTGAACAATCTGAAATGACCTATTATCAGGATGGGTATAACGAATCTCAATTCGTTAATTCCTCTACATTGATGTCAAACCCGCCCAACCCTGAACCAACTCATTTGGTTCAGGTTAATCAGGTTCAAGATAAGGTTCTGGATAACTTGAGGAATATCATTCAATCTTTAGAAGTTCAGCCAATACCTTGCATTGAGAGATTGGAGCCCCTGATTGAAATGATTGATGATTTAAACAAGTCTTTGTTGGATTGGCTCCAGGATGTTAAGGATAAGAACCCGGGTGAGTTTCTACTTGGGAAATTAGCGAAATTGAGGATGAGATTCGTAGTTGCTTTGATTCAATCTTGGAATAATTCCCAGGATGAACTCTCTTCAGGAAAGCCAATGACAGAACCCGCTCAGGCACCTGTTGGGGGGGACACGTGTTATGAAGCTGACCAGATTGAATTAAAACAACCAATTAAGGATGATTTGATTTCTTCACCTGAAATCCCTGAGCCGGGTTACGAGGAAACGTATGTCTCCTTGGAACGCAAAGTGACAAATGATTTTGGGACATACATTGATACGGATCCTGATGGTGAAGATTCAAGTTGCGAAGTCTCACACGAGTTTTCAGATCACGATTTTTGTGAGACGATTGGGCCTGAGGAATCTGATAGATCATTTGATAGCCCAATAACTGAGGAAACTGATCTTATTAGGGCACACGATACGGATCCAGAATCGCATTTTCTGGAGGAATTAATTCAATGCCCTGATTATCAGTTACACCCTGTTGAGCTTATTGATGATTCTAATTCTGAGATAATTAGACCCAAGTCAATTTTGATTTTGCCACATCATCTAGACTTGGAGATTTCAGACGGGGTGATGAATATACAAGAGGTCATGGAATTTGATATGCCGAATGAGGAGGATAGGAGCTGGGAAATTCTGATTTGGGAAGTCAATTTTGGAGGAAATGGAAGATTGAGTCGAAGGGTTCCTTTTAAACTGAAACCATCAAATCAGAACCCTTACGACATTTGTTCCGAGGATGTCAAACTCAAGCACACATTTAACGATTATCCTTTTGAGCTTCAATTCTCTGTAACCCGACATTTTGGCCTTGGGTTGCATCCTCACAAATCGCAGGCCCGACCCCGCTTGCATTCTGATTTTAGGTTTTGGGTAATTTTTATCCAGAACCTAAGATATTCTCGATTATGGGGTGTGGGTCTGCACCACAATCTGGTCCACATCTGTGGACCTTTGCTGACAGGTCAGAGGATTCTTCTGTTCATTCTAATTCTGACCTGCACATGTGAATTCTTCATTTCTTTTCTTTGTATAGTGTGCCTAGCTGAAGGCACTAAACTCAGCACATATACAGTTCTTTTTCATTTTCATCTCGGAGCGGACACGATATCCACGCAATTCAGGTGCTTTCTACGCTTTTCCTCTCTATTTTATGTCTTTTTAATACAATGAGGACATTGCATTAGATAGGCATGGGGGGATGGATATTTATCTTTGAATTCATTCGTCAGCTCCGTAGATTTGTTTTATATATAAAAAAAAAAAAAAATCAAAATTAGGAAAGAGAATTTGGGTTTAAGAAAATTTTCGATCTTAAGAAATACTATATTATGTTCTGAACACAAAGACCCTTCAGGTCTTTGGACTTAATCAGCCTATGTATCCACTAAAATGTGGATTTGTTTTTCGAGTTCTCGCCAACCTGAATTTTATTATAATTGGAATAAATAAGTTTGGGTGATAAGTACACGACTTGTCAACCCGCCCTCTGATTTAAGGGAATTTTGAGTTTTAAGCATCTACACACTTTCTTTGCACTGACTCGTTGTTTGGCGATTTTAACGGAAATTGGGTAGCTAATGAACCTTCTAGGGTGATATGGCTGGCAAGTTATCGTGGGTAACAGCCCATAGGTAGGTTGTCCAGAGCCCAGTCACTGGACCTTTCTCTTTTTGCTGCCTTTAGGTAAATCTTAGACCAGGGAAGCCACCTACTTAAAAAAAAAAAAAAAAAAAAAAAAAAATCAAAAAGGAGAAAAGAACAAAAAGAAATAAGCCACACTTCGCCGCACGAGTATGGCTGGCAAGTTGTCGGTGGTAACAGCTCATCGACCGGTTGTCCAGAACCCAGCTCAGAAAATGCACTAAAAATTCCCAAAACACTTAGGAAGAAGCGGAGAAGTAGAATAAACTGGGGAGATATACACTGGATTCACCCTTGTGTTGACCCCGTTAAAAAAATAAAAGTAGGGAGAAAGCTACCGGTTGTAAAGATACACCTTTAGGCAGAATTCTTTTTGAGGTCACCTAGAGGCGTAGAAATCCGAAGTCCGTTTTAATTGCCGGTCAACGAGTCTATCACAATCACAATAAGATGCTTAAAACTTAGGGTTCTCATCAAATCTTGGGTGAGTTGAATGGCCGTAGAAAGCCACTCTTAAACCCTAAAATTTGAAAATCCAAAAAAAAAAAAAAAAAGAGAGTAAAAACAGAAAAAGAAATTTTTCTTTGAATAAGGCGAGGCTTGAGGCGGTCTGCATTTTGGCTGATACCCGGGCACTGTGGTGTCTTTGAAAGTTCAGTTCTTAAGTAGACAATTTCTTAATGATTGAAAATAACTCAGGTCCAAATAATCTAACCTAATTCTTTTATAAATAGCATATAGTTTTTGCTAGGGACTAGCAAAAGATAGGCATGGGGGTATGATGTAAACACATTTACACTACTTAAAATGTCTATTTATGCATGTTCTTAAGCATAGGATTGCATTTCATGATATAAATATTGCATTACATGCATCATCTTGCATTTAGAGTAGTTTGAATAAAATGGAGGTTAATTGTCTCTTTTTATGTGCTTGGATAGGGCAAATATCTTATCGGGGCCTCGGATCAAAGATCCAACCGTATGGATATGATCAGGGCGACGATTGGAGTTCAACGACTCCAAGATCGCCCTAATCAGGCATCCGTAGCATCAGATAGAGATCGGGGAACCCTAGAAGATCAAGGGCCAGGATGGTGTAAATCCGCACTTCAGATGGAAAATCCGACCACACGGATGAATTCGGATCGACGATCGCAGCCGAACGACACAAAAATCGAGTCAATCCGACATCCGTGGCACCATCTACAACTTCCAGAAGATGGACGGCCAAGATGGCGCCACGTGGCGCCATCCTAGCCGCCCAATCGGCCGCAGGAGTCCTGTGAAGACCGCGCACCGTCTCCTCTCCGTCGTTGGATCTCGATCCAACGGCTGCGGTCACTCGCGTTTAAAAACGTCCGCGCGACCATTTCGCCCGCGTAGCGCAGCGGCGACGCAGCTGCGGGCGAAGCGGAGGTCGCGGGTTCGAGCCGCGGTGAGCGGGTGGAAGGCGCGGGCGAGCGGGCGCGCACGAGCGTCGGATGAAGATCCAACGGCCGCGCGCGCCCGATAGCGCCGACGCGCAATTGGACGCTCTGGTGGACGCTCGATCGCACGCGGGCGGGCGCGCTACGCAGCGGGCGCGGACGTGATCTAAGCCGTCCGATCTCGCGATCGGACAGCTGAGACGACGCGGACGTGCGTATGCGTTACGCGCGCAGGCCAGCCGAGCGGGCGCGCGTGGGCGCGGCGGCGACGGCGACGGCGGGGCTTTAGCGACGGTTTTATCCGTCACTAAAGACTCCTTATTTATTATTTTGAAGATGTAATGTCCATTTTGCCCCCACTCCTTGCAACTATAAAAGGAGACCCCCTCCATACGAAATTATCATCCCTTCCTTCTCCTCTCTACCTCTCCAAAGCTCAAGAGAAGCTTGTCCCACACCCGGGATGCTTCTCGCGAGATAAAGTCCAAATTTTCTTCCCCCTTCGGAAGTGGATCCCGCGACGACGACGGCGTGCTGCTTCGTTCCCGTTCTTCTGCTTCGTCCCGCTTCGTTCTCCTTCGTCCAGGCGTCGTCCCGTCCGGCTCGTCCTCCAAGCGACCGTCGAGGAGGATTTCTCTCTCCCTATTCTTTTTACTGCTTTCTAGTATAGATTTACTGCTTTATAGAGTAGTCTATTCGTCCTCCGAGCGATCGTCGAGGAGGACATTTCTCCCTCCATTCTTTTAATGCTTTCTAGAGTAATTGTTTTATGTTTTCTAGTTGTAATGAAAGAACTCTTTTATGATAAATTCCTTGTCTATTCTACATCTCATTTTGATTTCCATGTATAGTATTCCTTCTCTCTCTCTTACTCCCTCTCTCTCTTTTATTTGTTGTAGATACTTAGATAGTTTAAATTGAATTTCTTTGTGACAAAATAAAAAGAAACGCGGAGTTTTTAAATCAAACGTTCGCCTCCCTGTGTTCGACCCGGAATTCTTATTTCGGTATAAATTTTATTTGTTGAACACGAATCCTTCGCTTTCGAACTACAACGACGGGTTTTCCAAAACCAAACACGTTAGCGTAGATTCTCGTTCAACAGGCGATCTTGGAGTCGTTGAACTCCAATCATCGCCCTGATTACATCCATACGATTGGATCATTGATCCGAGGCCCCGATAAAATGGTTGCCCTGTCCAAGCACATAAAAGGAGATAATTAACCTCGATTTTATTCAAACTACTCTAAATGCAAGATGATGCATGTTATGCAATATTTATATCATGAAATGCAATCCTATGCTTAAGAACATGCATAAATAGACATTTTATCTAGTGTAAATATGTTTACATCAATGCCTCATTAGATTGCAATTACTGTTAAGTGTTAGTTTATATTAATTAGAGAATACTTTAGAAAATTTTGATATATATATATTTATGCAGTGTTTTGAGTGAAATTTTCACCATCTCCTGCCCTAGCAGAATCGTGCCTCTCAACAACAGCTCCTCATTGCGCAGGATTGTTGGAGGAGATCTCGCAAGGCCTAAACCAAATGAGGGAAAGTCAGGGAAGATTTGTTAAAGCAAATGGCTGCACATTGGGTTCAAAAGAGGAAGAACTACGGATCCAAGGGATGATCCCTTTGATCCTAGATCACTATGGAGAAGGCAAACTCAATGGTTGGAGAGCGCGCAATGTTTTACAGCCAACTTCGTCGACGCCTGCACGCATCAACCTCCTTGCACGGAGATTGCAGCAGCAGCCTTCGCACGTGGATGCGTGCCCATGCCTTTGCGCAATAGCACTTCCTATACTAGCCCATCGCACCCTTGTGTGCACATCTCCTCCCCACGCAACACCAAGCTTCCTCGTAGCCAGTGCCTCCATGGCCATTCCACCTTGCGTGCACACAACAAGCCTTGCACGTGCACTGCACGCACACCACCTCAAAAGCTGCACCACCCCTGCACCATCCACTCCATCTTCTTCTTCTTCTTCATTCTCGTCTTCCTTCCACTGCCACCTGCAACTCCACCAAACGAACCCAAAACAAGCTGCACACCCACCACCTGTAGGGGAGCTTTCCAGCCGCCAATCTCACCATCAACCTCGCTGTCATCCTCATCTCATGCCTACAACCTTCAGGTGTCCACCAGCCACCATCCACGACGCCCACAAGCGACACCTGCCGTCACCATCGCCGGCGTTCTCCTCCGCCGTCACGCCACGTCTAGTCACCTTCGGTCGTGCTGCTGCCACTGTTGCGAGCCTCTCCTCCAGCATTTCTACTCTGCCCAGATTCTCAGCCAGCGAACCCTCCTCCATGTGCATGTTGAGGAGAGAATGGAAATCCCCTGTTTCCTCTCCAATTAAAAATTATGGATTTTCCCATTGCAAAAAAACACTATTCATTTATTTACAAAATTAATTTATTAAGGTAAAATTGCAACAATGCACTTACACCTTCTTGAATTAACTTAACTTATGTTATGTGCGTCATTTCACATTGAATTTGGATTAAGATTTACACAATTTCTCTCTAGTACATGTGCAATTGGAAATTACACACATTGATCACATATTTGTTAAATATTTTATTCAGGAAAAATTGCATGTATAACCTTACATTCCCGAGTTATTATGTGTCTTCATCTTGTTATCGCATTTCACGTCGGATTTTGCCATGGATTTCACACACGATTGGACGAATACAAGGGCAAAATATTCGTGAATTTATTGATTTGTTCCTCCTTTTGGATACAACATCCTAACTTTTCATGGTTAGTTTCATTAAAACATTTTCGATCAGGATTTTCCACCACGTAATTAACTACGATGACATATCTTTCTGATACATTATTTCTGTAAGTGAAAAACACCCGATCAATTAGATGGGATAGATATTCGGTAGGAAGGTGGTGGTTGGCGTGGCCTTAAGTGGAGGGTTAGGATGGCTTGATGGGAGGTAGTTAAGGATCCAGTGGAGGGGAAATAATAGTGCCAACCAAGGGGATGTGAAGGGGGTTTGGAGGTGGCTTTTGGTGACTAAATATGGGGTGGAGGGACACCTATTTTTGGCACCATTTTTGGCTTCTAGAAGGAGGTGCTCTTGGTGCCAAAAAGCAAGGGTTAAGACGGGTTGGTTGATGATGTGTGGGGTGTAGATAATAGGCTAGGTTGTCACCAATTTTAAGGTGGTTATGGGAAGGGTTTTGGCACCAACTTTACGTGACTCTTAGTGGTGGTGGTGGTGTGAAAGGATGTGGGTGTGTTGGCGCTAAAAGGAAATGGGATTAGGAAGAGCTTAAGTGGACTAAGTTGGTGGCTAGGTGGAGGCTTATGTAGGTGGTTTTTAGGGTTAGGGTTGGATGGCCATGGAGGAGGAGTTAAATGGAGTTGAGCTGTGCTAGCTAAGCAAGCTTAGCTAGAAGATGGATGGAGGAGAGAGCTAGGGTTTTACAGAAGGAGATGAGGGAGAGCTATATCTGAGCTACACTATAACTGGTTACTGCTAAAGAGAGCTGCATGTTTACTCCTTTCTAGCTTAGCTAGCTAGTTCTTTGCTAGCTGCTAAGCCAAGTTAAGATGAGCTAGCTACAGTTGATGTGAGCTGAGGTGAGCTGGGTCTAGTCTTCTCGAAGATTACCTTGCTAGCTAGAGTAGCTAGCCTAGGTTAGGTAGCTAAGATCAACTAAGTTGAGCTAAGTTGAGTCTCTAGGCGTTGAACTTGAGATGGCCTGAGCTAGTTGAGCACTTCTTCAACTGACTAGGCTTAGCTAGTTCATGACAATAGCTTATCCTAGTTAGGTAGAGCTTCCAGTGAACTATTTTGAGCTAGAAGAACTGGAATGGAGCTGGGATCAACTATCTTGAGCTAGTTTGAGTTGACATTCAGCTGAGGTAAGCTAGATGGAGTTGAAGTGAACTAACTTGAGCTACCATTCAGTTGAGATGACCTGAATGGAGCTATGGATGAGTTGATCCAACTAGAAGGAATTGAGATCCAGCTGATGTGGGCTTCTCCTTCATCTTCTACCTTCCTAAGTACCAATGTTTTTGGGATCTGACACTTTGCCTATCCTTAACACACAATTAATCACATCAAAAATATAATAAAATGCTATGCATGCCAAACCTTGGTGAATGCCTAAATGCAGCCCGAAAACCCATTTACGAAGTTAAAATACTAAGAGTTTGATCTATTTTAGGTCATAAGAATGATGATAGAATGGCATTTATCATCATCTTTCTTCTTGCATGCACAGGCGATGGTCCAAAAATCTACATTTTGAAGGACCACTTGATTTTGCCCCACACATAAAAGTGTCGCTTTTTCGCATTCTTCCTCTTCTTGCGAAAACATGGAAAATCAACAAAACAAGTCCACAAATGCATCCACATCCACCTGTAACCCACATTCTAACTTCCCCCATCACTTACCCAACCTGGAGCTACCTCAAAATCTGTCTAATGATGAGATGCCTAGTCAACAAAACCATGGCTCCCTACCCAATCCCTTATATATGATGGTTGAGCATTCTAAACGCGAATGTGAGTGCATAAAATGTGCTTCCATCATAGTATAATCGTGTTAGAAACTCAAATTTATTTCAATTGAACTCAGAAATATGAAGTTAATGTTTTCAAAATGGAGTCTGAGTCATTTGTAGGGAGGCAACTGGACTAATTCTCTTTCCTAAGTACTAAAAATGAGATTACTACCAAAATGCAAAAAAAATTGACTACAACTACGAACCAAAAAAGTAGACAAATAACTTGAAGATGAGTTGAAGAAAAACTATTAAAACTTTTATTGCAAATCAAATGTCAAAATAAGATGGTTAGAATTAGAAGAATGCTTGCAATCAAATCTAATGACAACTAGAACTAGAAAATAAAGAGTAGAAACTATGGCCTTTGAAGGCGAAGTCCAGAGCGACGGCGTAGTGGCGAATACGAAGGTGCATCCGCAGAGATGACCGAGGGTAGAAAGATGAAGTAGAGGACTAATTCTAGATGGTGTATCTTTTTTGGGAAGTATAAAGGAATCATCCTAAGGGGGGTGGCTTTGGTGTTATAGAGGAATCTGAGAGACTTCCTATTGTTCAGTTTAGGTTTCCAAGGATTACTAAAGAATAGGGCTAGGATTAATTAGGTTATTGATTTGAGGCTAGTATTAAAGGCTAGGTGATAGGATGGATTGGATTTTTGTTGCAAATAGATCAAGGGTCTAGATTAAATAGGAGGGCTGTGGATGGTTAAGATTTATCATAGGATGGAAAAAGAATAATTGAAGGGATAAATTTTTGGGTGCAAATGAAGTGGCCGTAGGATGAGGAAGATTGGATAAGGGGTTTCCCCTTTTTTTTATTCTTTTAGTGGGTGCTTTGGTTGTGCATTGAAGATGTGGGGAGGGGTCGAGTTCGATGGGATTTGTCATGGGCATTATGTGGGTTGGTTTGGAATTTTGCATGAGGATTGGATAGGGGACATTTAGCAGTGGTATGGTCATGGGATTTTCAGTGGTGGAGGAATTATGTTGGTGGGTTCTTGGTTTTGCATGGATGATGGTACATAGGGTGTAGTTTGGGATTGGGTTGTTGGTGTTTTCGGTAGGGTTGGGTTGTTTAATCGGATAAATTATGTTGTGGAGGGTGTGTAAGTCAGTGAGGGTAGGAATAGATCAGGTCAGCGTGGGGTTTTATAGGGGATTTGGATTTTTTGGGATTTATGGTGGTGTTTGGATGGCATTGCAATGTGGGATGTTGCATGGAAGGGTGCATAGTAGGGGTTTTTGATGTAGGTTTAGAGTGTTTTTGGTAAGGAGTGATCTAATCCTAAAATGGCCAGCTATGTAGGTTGGCTATTTGGATAGAGAATTAGGTCCTTGGCTTTGGACGATTAAGCTTCTAAATAGGTCAGGATTTTTGTTGCGCCAACTAGACTTAGCCACTTTCCAAGTAAACTCAAATTAGAAACTCCATCCAGCCTTGCTCCGATTAACCTAAAATTTTGTATCTGCACAAATAAACACATCCAGGTGCGACATATAATTACAAGAAAAATTGTGAAAAGCCCAAAAGTATGCATTATTTACAAAATGACCTAAAATGCCTAATTTATCCTAACTAAATGCAATCTAACCCAAATTACCCTTAGACTAACATTAGTTAGGAATTAATTATATAAATAATCATGGAAGTATCACACCCCCATGCCTATCTTTTGCTAGTCCCTTAGCAAATGCAAGAATGCAAAATATATGGTCCATGCTAATTACAGCTCGACCCCCAAAGGATTGCTTATTCCTTTTTATCAAGGGTTTAACGAAAGATTTCTTCTTGTCTTTCTTAAAAAATTTAGAGATATAGACAAATGTGAAGATGATGTGATAATAGCGTAAGCAACAGATCCAAGTGAAAAGCCAACCTACATTTAAGGTTCATACTTGACCCTCGATAAAAAGTCTATCAGGATAGGCAAACTTCTTCCCTCGGGGATAACATAGAAAGTAATTTGCGATTTAACCTTGACTTTTTGGCTTAGGTAGAAGATATCTGAGTTAAATGGTTTCATATTTGGTGGCTCACACTCATCTGGCGCTACACATAGCTTTGTACTACAAACTCGAAATCTCTAGATCATCAAACAAGTCAACCCATAGAGAGGCTTAAAACTATGCTTATTTATGTGAAATCATCGATTTTTAGAAAGTGCATCAGAGTATAGTCGACAAATCGCATAAAACACTTAAATTTATAAAGTCAAAATTAGTTTGGAGTCCGAAGTCATTCGTAGGGAGAAAAGATGGCAATTAAATTCACTAATCAAAATTTACTTCAAAAAGATATGCAAATATGATTAAAAATTTGCTCAAAATAAATTAGAATAGTTTATCAATGAAACCAAGTATGAGAGTGCAAAATGATTGGGTTAAATGGTGATTTTAATCACCAAATTAACCCCTAAGTTTAAGCTCACAATTAATTCAAATAAATGAACAGTACTCTTAACCAATGTACTCAATAAGTTGTTGACCCAAGATACAAACGCCATAAACTAGTAGATCTCACAAGGAATGATACCTTGCCTTCAGGAACCAACAAAGGAGCACAAGGCTCTCACAAGAGCCTCATAGATTCTAAGGCACAGTAGCATATCACCAACAGAGGCATAAGGACAGCTTTAATTTCAATTAAGTGTCGAGAGAAGGAGAGCATGAATCTTGAGCCAGAGCAAAACCTGCCCCCTTTTCTCTCTAATTCTCTTCTTAAAGTTTCGATTGGACATGGGTAATCAAGTTCAATGCCCAGACCTGTCGGCCTGTGTGGCGAGCGAGGGCGTGCATATGCATGTGGAGAGGGACCTCACCCCATGTTACTAAGGCAACGGGGTGAGAGCGTAAATATCTTTTATATGTTGTTAGGCACTCTAAACTTTCTGATGTGGGACTATATCGCACTATAGTTCTTCACGAAGCTCTATGGAAGCAGCAGTAGATCACATCACAAAATTAGAGCAGCTACTAATGCTTGTTGCCTTGATTGAGTACCTTGGAAGCCTCAAGGCCTAGAGCCATGCCAGGAGAAGGCAGCAGCAGGGCTCTTGATGGGTGGAGTGGCATACCTATGGTTGGAGAAGATGAGGGTGGCAGTGACTATTCGACGTGTACCTAAAACATCCAATACGGCCTTTTGGCCTCGTCAAAGAAGCTTAGAAGCTTCACCGTGAAGCAGCGAGTGTGGTGATGACCGTGCATTGGTGATTGGAGGTGTGGTGTGGTGGTGCAAAGTCGGAGAAGGCATATGGTTGGTGTGGTGTTTCGTGATGGTTTGGAGTGATCAAAACCATAAATAAGTTTAGGGCTTTTGTTTGGGAGAGTGCGAGGAATGTTGTGGTGGTGGCAATGTGTCATTTGGTGAATTATGGCATCGACGCGAGCTCACCGGAGCTCGTGCCCGACGTAGGGAAGAGGGAGTGGTTGTGGTTGAAACAATGTGTAAACAAAAAGTCTAAGGAGTTATAGGAGGTAAGGAAGGAAAGAAGGGAAAGGGAGACCTAGAGAGGGAGAGAGTTGATGGAGGCGAGCAGTTATGATGGACCAGCGTCGGAGAAGGAGTTGAAGGTGAGTGGACGATGGGGGCAGAGAGAGACGAGGATGCCCGATCTTTGGCCGAATGCTATCACGACGAAGAACTGATCAATTTGGTCGTTTCTTGACTTGATGAGAGGGGTAGAGGAGCTTGCTAGAGCCGAAGTTGGAAGTTGTAGTTGACCAGAGAAGAGAGAAGAGGGAATTTCTCAGTCCAAAGTAGGTTAAGGGGCAATGCCCTAAATGGGGGCTTGTTTTAAAGGCCTCAGGGCTGTTTCTAAGCATGGGAAGAAGATCGAAGAGCTTAGAGTTTCATGGAAGAAAATCCCCAAAATTTTGAGCGTTCGCATGATCTTTACAATGCAAATCAAGAACCCAGATTTGGTTTAGGTGATAGGGGGATCTCTCAAGACCAATCCCTCCAAATTAGGAAGGATTTGTCTTGATTTGAGAGAGATTTCTTCCCTTGAATCTCAGCTTGAAGAGCTTTTACACCAATAATGGTGGTAGGGGCCTTTTAGAATGAACAATGAGAAGTTAGGGACCTAAACAAAGGAATTTTGAAACTTAAGGGTCTGATTGACAAAAATAGAGACTTAATGGATTAAAGTGCAATTTAGGTCAAGATGGACTCCAATTGGGCCCAAATACTGGTACCAACCTAACTTAGACCCATGGAATCTAATAGTGAACTTGTATTTTAGTTTTGACCACATTTCATAGGGAAATTTTCATAGAAGCCCAAATTTGTGTAAAATTTCATCTAAGACTCTATTCTAGGTCAAAATAGCTCCAAAAGGTCAAACCAAGGATACCATACCCCTAAAAATATTTTTATACTAATTTTAAGGTGTTTATATGAATTTTATCCTAACCAGAACCTCCTTAATTTAAGCAGGTTTGAAATTAGGATTTTGTGTGCTGTTGTAGTTCTCAAAATACACGAAACCCCGTTTCTATCTGTGTAGACCCACATTTGGGCTTTTAAGATCATTTGACCTTTATTTAACCCATGACAAACCCCCTAGTTAATCTATGCTTAATGATATGCCATTAAAATTACAGAATTAACCCTGATTTCTCGTTCTCTTCTTAAACCAGAATATTATGGAATTATGACCCTCAGATGACTATGTAGGAGCTTTTATCAATCAAACATGACAAAAAGTGGCTAGTTAGGGCCTAAGATGGTGTTCCCACCATACACCCATGCCTAGCTTTTGCTAGTCCCTAGAAAAAGTCCTTTGGAAATAACCAGGTCTCTAGGTTAGATGTAATCATCAAGATGCCTTACTAAGCTGCATCTCTAGAAATCAAATCAAAATAGAAAGAATAAGGCTAGAAGTACTCAAGTATCAGCTAAGATCTACACCTGACCAACTTCAAGTTGAGTCTGTCGCGAAGGTTCCTAAGGCCCACAAAAATTGCTCAGAGGTTCGTTGACCCCATCAGTTAAAATACCCGTGCTTTAAACGTATCAAGCCCAGGTTCAATTTACCAGTGCATTTTAATAAGAGAGAGATGAAGAAGGATATTTATTTTGGAGAGTTTTCTCTCTTTTATTTTTATATTTCCATAAATCCAGCCACGGATTGGCCCTAAACACGGTCTATATCGGATTCCTTACCCCATCATCAATCCTTGAAGGGTCCCTAGCTTTCGATGTTTCGAAATAGCATCACCCATGGTAACCCCTAGAACCCTGGCTTTCAATACTTTAGGATAGTGCTGCCCATCGAATTCTGTAGCTAAATCTAAGCCCTGGCAATCGATAATTCAGGATAATTCCACCCATGGCACCTGAACTAGCATAAGGTGCTTACATGCCCGTGGTATGATATTTAGATATCCTAGGAGACAAGGATTGAGGAGACGAAATGTTAACATGCATCTTCAAGGGGAATTTCCCACCTCTCTACATCGAGAACTCGTCTAATCAACTTGTGTTTTTGAGTCACTCCTAAGTTAAATAGTCAAGATGACTTTTTAGAACATAACACTTTTGGCTTCATTTCATTATTAAGCGCACTGAACCAGACTAGTGTGTGGATTTTGGGTGCTTAGGTTACCAAGTCCCGCAAACAAAAGGACAGGCAATAGGGTCACGTAATGCCTAAGCCTTAGACCTACTACATCAGCCTCGCATTTTCCTCAACCTCTTGAGAACTAATCCGGATCTTAACAAATACGTGAGTGTTTAAACCATGAAATAGGTCCAAGAGTCCTAAGGTCGGTACGTGTTGCTAATCTCCTTAGTTTTGCCTTCCAAGTCTTTATTCATCATCCAATCCAACCAAGAAGTTAGGTAAGTTCCATACTCAATTTCAAGGGACTCTTTCATTTTCTTTTTGATTGCTCCCCCAGTTTTTCTTCTTTTCTTCTTTTGCTTTTCTCCTCCTCAAATGATTTTTATCTCAAATTGATCTCTCCTTTCCTCTTTCCTCCACCTTCTTTTTTTTTTTAATGAAACCCGTCCATGCCAGTGTTTTGCACTTTAATACCCCCCATGCCTACTATTTGCAAAGTCCTCATGGTAAATTAGGTAGGTTCGAGTTCCGCTCAGTTTGTACATTAGAATAGGTGTGTGGTGAATGGGTCAGAATGACTGTTATGGATGATTTCTTACTCTGATACAATTATCAAAGCAAGAGTCGGTTGTTCTAACCGACGAACCCTTAAGTGCAATATGATTTCAGTAAAGAAATAGGTCAGAAGGGTTTAGGGTTTTTCAAAAAATGATGAGTTCCCTCCTGTTAAATGCTAAGTTTAATGCCATCAGCTGGGTGCAATGAAGCTCAAGGAGAATGGAGATCACATGATACTATAGCCAGATTTGAGTTGGTGAGTTCGAGGAACGGTTTGAGTCTCCGACCGTTACAACAAATCGTTTTGATTCATGGCTGAGTTTTCTGATTTTGACAGCTCCATTTTGGAACAATGGTCTCTCAAGGCAAGGTCTAATCCATTTTATTCTGAGTTTTCCTAGGAGGAGCTTGAGTTTGGCATCAAATAGTAATACTTTCTAGCGAGGATGGAAGGATTTTCATGAAATGTGCCTGTCATGGAAGGCTTTGACCCGCTCTTTCTAGATTCTCGAGTTTTCATATGCATCATTACGTAGTTCCTCGATCTTGCCCAATTTCAACTGGCGGTGGATTCCAGCCTTTAATATCCAGATTGCACTTCTGTACTTCCTAGTAGGCTTTATGCTCCATTTCTATGGGGAGGTGACATGCCTTCTAGTTCACGAGTCTAAAGGGGGACATTCCCGACTGGGTCTTTTGGATGATCCTATAGGCTTAAAAGGCTTTTCAAAGGCGGGCAGACCAATCTTTCCTGTCAGGCCAAACAGTGACCTAAAGGATCTTCTTGATCTCCCAATTTGATAGTTCAGCCAATTCATTAGATTGGGGGTGATAGGAAGTCAAGATACGATGCGACACCCCATACTTTTTCATCAGGGATGGAAGTGCACATTTGCGAAATGAGACCCACCATCGTTGATGATGTTTTTCGGAACCTAAAATCTAGAGAAGATGTTCTCCTGATTAAACTGAAGAACAACTTCATGATTGTTTGTTTTGGCGGGGATGGCTTCGATCCACTTTGTGATGTAATCAATAGCGAGTAAGATGTGCTCATAGCCGTTAGATCCTAGAAAGGGTCACATGAAATTAATTCCCTAGATGTCAAAGATTTCGCACATGATGATCGAATTCAAGGGCATTATATTGCACGGAACCATGTTGCCGAGGGTCTAACAATGGGCACATGCCCTACAATATGATCTTGCATCTTTGAACATGGTGGGCCAAAAGAACCCACACTGAAGGTTCTTCAATGTGGCTTTACACCCAAAGTAATGGTCACCGCAGGCCTGGCCATGACGAATGAGATGACGTTATTGACCTTGTCGTCGTGAATGCATCTCCAGATCACTTGGCCATTATCGATGTTGAATAGATACGATTCTTTCGAGATATAATACGTGGTATCGAAAATCAGCTTGTCTTTCCTGGAAGTCACCTAATCTGGCGAAACTTTCCCCATAACCAAGTAGTTCAAGATGTCAGCAAACTAGGGAAGTTCGTTAATGGCCAAGAGATGCCCATCCAAAAAGTGCTTAGTGATAGGTCTAGATGAGTCAATGACTAAAGAAGGAAGGCAAGGCAATGGTCAACTACCATGTTCTGCTTTCACACCTTGTTGTGAATTTCAAGATCAAATTCTTGGAATAGCAAGATCTAGTGGATTAATCTAGGCTTCGCGTCCTTCATGAGTAAGTGTCTCACCATAGTGTGATTTGATATATGATGACATGGGAACCTAGGAGTTATGATCAAAATTTCTCCAGACCAAGCACTACGGCCAGTAGCTCCTTCTCCGTAATTGTATAATTGCACTGAGCCTTGTCCAATGTCATGCTAGCATAATTGATGTAAACATGTTTCACTACTTAAGATGTCTATTTATGCATGTTCTCAAGCATAGGATTGCATTGCATACTATAAATATTGCATAACAAGCATCATCTTGCATTTAGATTGGTTTGAATAAAATGGAGGTTAATTGTCTCCTTTTATGTTCATTGACAGGGAAAACTTTTTATCGGGCCCTCGGATCATACAAGATCGACACCAAGATTGCCCCAATTAGACATCTATAGCATCAGATAGAGACCATGGAACCCTAGAAGATCAAGGGCCAAGATGGTGTGAATCCGTACTTCAAATGACAAATTCGACCACACAGATGGATTCAGATCAACGATCACAGCCTACCAACTCGAAAATCGACTCAATCTGACAACCTTGGCACCATCTACATCATCCAGAAGATGGACGGCCAAGATGGCACCACGTGGTGCCATCTCGTCCGCCCAAACTGGCCCAGCTAAGTTCAGAGCTGACCGCACCCTTCTTCGTGCGTTGAATCGTGGCTGTTGGATCGCCATCCAACGGCCATGGACAGCCGCTTCTCAACTCAACCGCGAGACCTTTTGTACTCCACAGCGTAGTGGGCAAGAGCACTTATGCGAGCGAGCAACGCATGTTCGAATCACGGCGAGCGGGTGCAGGCGAGTAGGCATGAGGAGCGTCAGATCGCGATCGAGCGATCATGAGCGCTCAATAGTGCCCACGTGCTATCGCACGCCCGCGACTCACGCAGGATCAGACGCGACAAACGTGCGCAGAGGAGGTGGGCGGAGAGGCGACTTAAGAGATCAGATGGCTAGGATCATTTGAACATGGAACACATGTTACACGCACAAAGAGGTGAGCGGCCACGTGGGCGGCACCCCACTATGCCCATGATGGGACTTTAGCAACGATTTTATCCATCACTAAAGACCCCTGATTTAATGTATTTTAAATTAAAATGACCAAATTGTCCTCACTCCTTGCAACTATAAAAGGAAACCCCCTCCACAAAAAATTCTCATCTTTTCCTTCTTTTCTCTCCCTCTCCAAAGCTCAAGAGAAGCTTGTCCCACACCTGTGATGCTTCTCGTGAGATAGTCACTTTTTCGACCATCTTTCGGAAGCGGATCCTGCGACGACGATGATGTGCTGCCACGTTCCCATTCTTCCCGCTTCGTTCTCCTTCATCCTGCACCATTCCTCATCTTCCAAGCGTCGTCCCATCCGGCTCGTCCTCCAAGCGACCGTCGAGGAGGATATTTGTCTCCCCATTCTTTTTTGCTGCTTTCTAGAGTAGATTTACTGCTTTCTAGAATAGATTTACTACTTTCTAGTATAATCATTTTCCCGCTTTCTAGTCGCAATGTTTAGTGTAATGAACAATCCTTTCAATAATAAATTCCATGTTCATTCTACATCACTGTTTGGTTTTTGTTTCTAATATTCTCTCTCTCTCTCTTACTCTCTCTCACTCTTCTATTTATTGTAAATAGTTAGATAGTTCTAATCAATTAATTTACTTCATGACAAATAAATCAAATGCGTGTTTTTAAATCAAATGTCCGCCACCCTATGTTCGACCCGGGATTTCCATTCCAGTATAAATTTTATTTGTTGAATATGAGTTCTTCGCTTTCATACTACGACAACAGGATTTTCGAAACCAAACACGTTAGCATTGCAACTCGTAGTGTTCAACATTATGGTGCCATTGCTGGGGAGGTGACGCTCTTTGATTTTTTGTTGCACTTTTACAACTTAGGAATCATTTACCTCATTTCTCTCCTTTCTTATTGTGATTGCAGGTACTCTTTTGAGATGAGCAAAAGTGGTAGATTGGAGTAAAGTGCTGTGGAAGGTTCTTTAAGTTATCCCCCACCTCCTTCCCATTAGTTTTCATTTCATCGCATAATAACACAAACATCAATCAACCTAGGTGTTCTTATAAACTCTAAGGTTAGATTGTTTGTTGGTTGACACCCACATCTGCCCCAACCTCCATATTTAAAAAGAAAAATTAAAAAAAATCTGATAGAGGTACACAACCTCATCTGATTTTCAAACTCAACTGGTAAATTGATATTTGGAGCCGGTACACACATCCAAACACATAATTGAGTAGAAATCATATTAGGTAATCACTTGTGTGCCTAATTAAGTGGTGCAATAGGATAATTGTTTGAGTTGATTGGGCAGCACCACTTCAATTAAAATCAACTCATCAAGTAGTTGCCGATTAGGTTCAAGTTTTAGGGATTTACCAAGCACTCCACATTTTTTTAAGCTTCAAAGGAAAACATCTTCACCTGTGCTTTCAAAACCTGGTGTGCCAACAAAACTTGTTTGAAAACACCTAAAGTTGAATCTTAAAAGCTACTAAGCAAGATTTGAACCCCAAAATTCATCGCATCAAAAGTAATCTTGCTTGAAAACCACTGGTTGTGCACACACACACAAATCAATTAATCATTAAGGGCACAACTGAGATAAAGGGCCCATCACATTCCAAAGCACATTCAAACATAGCCCTAAATAAATAGAGTAGACATTGGCCTTAAGGATTTGACTCGCTCTTCAGAGCATAGAACGAGATTATTTTCTATTAGTCTGTTTCTACTATTCAATCTTATGTCTAGCTAGGGGAGCAGAATCAAACGATCGCGGTTGGGGGGTACAATAGGAATTGGAGGCGCAAGTCAAAGGAAGAACCTTCTCCCTAGTCCCTCCTTCTAACTGCTTGGATTGAACAGACAGAAGTAGATCAAATCGTTCCTTTATCTCAAGATGGGTTGTGGGAGTTTGTATGTCTTTAGGCTAGCCCACTTAAGGATAGGTTTGATTGCTTGTATTGTATGGCACCTTTCTTCCTCCCGTTTATCATGAATCCTTCCACATATTATACGCATTCCCGCTCTTTCCCTTCTGTTTTGAATTATCCTCAACATGACGATTATCTTGACTAGTATTGTAATCAACCATCAGTTAGTTGGGATAATTCGAATTAGGGATACAGTTCCATACTTTTGTGTTTAGGATCTAACCTTGAACACTATGATTTTGATTTCTATCCTTCTCAGAGCCACATCGATTATAGATCGCCAACCTTTCATGGACAACCTAATATGATCTACAATCAAGAAGGGTACACCGATCCATACCCATCCTCTGATTACGTTGCCTTTAGGTCATCAACACCTTTGGAACAATCCGAAATGACATATTACCAGGAAGGGTATAACGAATCTCAATTCGTTAACTCCTCTGCATTGATCCTAAACCCGGCCAACCTTGAACCAACTCATTTGGTTCAGGGTAGCCAGGTTCAAGATAAGGTTCTGGCTAACTTGAGGAATATCATACAAACTTTAGAAGCTCAGCTAATACCTTGCATTGAAAGATTGGAGCCTCTGATTGAAATGATTGACGATTTGAACAAGTATTTGTTGGATTAGCTCAAGGATGTTAAGGTTAAGAACCCGGGTGAGTTTCTACTTAGGAAGTTAGTGAAATTGAGGATGAGATTTGTGGTAGCTTTAGTTCAATCGTGGGATGATTACTAGGATGAACCCCCTTCAAGAGAGCCAATGTCAGAATCGACTCTGGCACTTGTTGGGGGGGACACGTGTTACGAGGCTGACTAGATTAAATTAGAGCAACCAATTAAGGATGATCTGATTTCTTCACTTGAGATCCCTAAGCCAGCGTACGAGGAAATGTATGTCTCCATGGATCAGAAAGTGACAGATGATTTAGGGCCATACATTAATACGGATCTTGATTTCTTTGATTCTGATGGTGAAGATTCAAGTTGCGAAGTCTCACACGAGTTTACAGAACACGATTTCTGTGAGACGATTGGGCATGAGAAATCTGAAAGATCATTTGATAGCCTAATAACTGAGGAAACTGATTTTATTGGGGCTCACATTACGGATCCAGATCTCATTTTCTGGTGGATTCAATCAAATTCCCTGATTGTCAGTTATACCCCATTGAGCTTATCGATGATTCTATTTTGAGATAACTAGACTTAGGTCAATTCTGATTTAGCCACATCTTTTAGACTTGGAGATTTCAGATGGGGTGATTAATATGCAAGAGGTCCCAGAATTTGACATTCTCATTGACATGGATAGGAGTTGGGAAGTTCTGATTTGGGAAGTTAACTCCGGAGGAAGTAGAAGACTATCTAAGGGTTCCATTTCATCTGAAACCATCAAATAAGGACCCTTATGACATTTGTTCTGAAGATGTCTAACCCAACCACACATTCATTGATTAACCTTTAGATCTTGAATTTTCTATAACCCAACTTTTTGGTCTTGGGTTGCATCCTCATAAATTGCAGGCTCAAGCCAGCTTGCATACTGATCTCAGGTTTTGGGTGATTTTTATCCAGAACTTGAGATATTCTCGATTATGGGGTATGGGTCTACACCACAATCTGGTCCACATCTGTGGACATTTGCTGGCAGGTCTAGGGTTTCATCTTTTTCTTCTGATTCTGACCTGCACTTATGAATTCTTTATTTCTCTTCATTGTATAGTGCGCCTAGTTGAAGGCACTAAATTTAGCACGTATACAGTTCTTTTTAGTTTTTATCTCAGAGCGGACTTGACATAAACACAATTCAGGTGCTTTCTATTCTCTTCCACTCTATTTTATATCTTTTTAATACAATGAGGACATTGCATTAGATAGGCATGGGGGGTGGATATTCATCTTTGAATTTATTTGTCAGCCCCATATATTTGTTTTATTTTTTTTCTTTTATTTATAATAAAAAAAAATGGAATTAGGAAAGAGAACTTGGGTTTAAGAAAATTTTCAATCTTAGGAAATGCTACATTCTGATCTGAACATAAAGACCCTTCAGGTCTTTGGATTTAATCAGCCCGTGTATCCACTAAAATGTGGATTTGTTTCTCGAGTCCTCGCCCACCCGAATTCTATTTTAATTGGAGTAAATAAGTTTGGGTGCTAAGTACACGACTTATCAACCTACCCTCTGATTTGAGGAAATTTTGAGTTTTAAGCATCTACACTCTATCGTGTTACTGACACATTGTTCGACGATTTTAACGGAAATTGGGTAGCTATTGAACCTTCTAGGGTGATATGGCTGGCAAGTTATCGTGGGTAACAGGACATAGGTAGGTTGTCCAGAGCCTAGTCATAGGACCTTTCTCTTTTCGCTGCCTTTAGGTAAATCTTATACCAGGGAAGCCACCTACTTAAAATGAGAAAAAGAAAATCGAAAAGAAAAGAAAAGAAAAAAAAAGGAAAAAAAAGCCACACATCGCTGCATGAGTATGGCTAGCAAGTTTTCGGTGGTAACAGTTCATCGACTGGTTATCCAGAACCCAGCTCAATAAATGCACTGAAAATTCCCAAAATGCTTAGAAAGAAGTGGAGAAGTAGAATAAATCGGGGAGATATACACTGGATTCACCCTTTTGTTCACCCCGTAAAAATAAAAGTAGGGAGAAAGCTACCGATTGTAAAGATACACCTTTAGGCAGAATTCTCTTTTTAAGGTCACCTAGAGGTGTAGAAATCTGAATTCCATTTTTACTGCCGGTCAATGAGACTATCACATTCATAATAAGATGCTTAGAACTTAGGGTTCTCATCAAATCTTAGGTGAGTTGAATGGCCGTAGAAAGCCACTCTTAAACCCTAAAATTCGAAAATCAAAAAAAAATAGAAAAGAAGAAAAAGAGAAAAAGAAATTTCTTTCTTTGTATAATGCGAGGGCTTGAGACGGTCTATATTTTGGCAGATACTCGGGCACTGTTGTGCCTTTGAAAGTTTAGATCCTAAGTAAATATTTTCTTAATGATTGAAAATAACTCAAGCCCAAATAATCCAACTTGATTCCTTTATAAATAGCATATAGTTCTTGCTAGGGACTAGCAAAAGATAGGCGCAGGGGTATGATGTAAACATGTTTACACAACTTAAGATGTCTATTTATGCATGTTCTTAGGCATAGGATTGCATTGCATACTATAAATATTGCATAACATGCATCATCTTGCACGTAGATTAGTTTGAATAAAATGGAGGTTAATTGTCTTCTTTTATGTTCATGGATAGGGCAAACTTTTTATCAGGGCCTCGGATCAAAGATCTAACCATACAGATGTGATCAGGGCAATGATTGGAGTTCAATGACTCCAAGATCGCCCTAATTAGACATCTGTAGCATCAGATAGAGATCGGGGAACCCTAGAAGAACAAGGACCAAGATGATGTGAATCCGTACTTCAAACGACAAATCCGACCACACGGATGGTTTCGGATCGACGATCATAGCCTAACAATGTGAAAATCGACTCAATTCAACAACCGTGGCACCATCTACATCATCCAGAAGATGGACAACCAAGATGGTACCACGTGGCACCATCTCAACCACCCAAACCGACCTAGCTGAGTTCAGAGCCGACCGCACCCTTCTTTACACATTGAATCGTGGCTGTTGGATCGCCATCCAACGGCCATGGACAGCTGCTCCTTAACTCAACCGCGCGAGAGCATTATCGCACGCCCGAGAGCACTTACGCGAGTGAGCAGCACGCGTTTGAATCGTGGCGAGCGGGCATGAGGAGCATCGGATCACGATCGAGCAGTCGTAAGCGCTCAATAGCACCCACGTGCTATTGCACACCCGTGCCTTACGCGGGACCAGACGCAGCAAGCGTGCGTAGAGGAGGTGGGCGGAGAGGTGACTTAAGTCATCCAATCGTGAGATCAGTTGAACATGGAACGAGCATTACACACGCTAGGAGGGGAGCAGCCAAGCGGGCAGTGCCCTACTACGCCCACGATGGGGCTTTAGCGACGGTTTTATCCGTCACTAAAGACCCCTGATTTAATGTTTTTCAAATTAAAATGATCAAATTTCCCTAACTCCTTGCAACTATAAAAGGAGACCCCCTCCACACGAAATTCTCATCCCTTCTCTTCTCTCCCACTCCAAAGCTCAATAAAAGCTTGTCCCACACATGGGATGCTTTTCACGAGATAAAGTCAATTTTTCATCCCCCTTTTAGAAGCGGATCCCGTGACAACGACGACGTGCTACCCCGTTCCCATTCTTCTCGCTTCGTTCTCCTTCGTCCTGCTCCGTTCCCCGTCTTCCAGGCGTCGTCCAGTCCGACTCGTCCTCCAACGACTGTCGAGAAGGATATTTGTCTCCCCATTCCTTTTTACTTCTTTCTAGAGTAGATTTACTGCTTTCCAGTGTAATCATTTTTCCGCTTTCTAGTCGTAATGTTTAGTGTAGTGAACAGTCCTTTCGATAATGATTTCCATGTTCATTCTATATCTCCTTTTGGTTTTTGTTTCTAATATTCTCTCTCTCTCTTACTCTCTTTCTCTTCTATTTATTGTAAATATTTAGATAGTTCTAATCAATTAATTTACTTCGTGACAAATAAATCAAACGGGTGCTTTTAAATCAAATGTCGGCCTCCCTATGTTCGACCTAGGATTTCCATTCTAGTATAAATTTTATTAGTTGAACATGAGTTCTCGCTTTCATACTACGATGACAGGATTTTCAAAACAAAACACATTAGCATAGCAACTCGTAGCATTCAACAATAATATATAACCATCGATTTCCCATCGACTTTTGACCCAGCACTACTCCTATTGCGTAATCAGACACATCATGATAAATGCCAGTTTATCATCATTCTTATGCCCTAAAACTAACCTAGCTCTTAGAATTTTAACTCTGCAAATGGGTTTTCGGGCTGCATTTAGGCATCAATTAGGTTAGGCATGCATTGCCTGTTTTGTTGTGTTTTTGACACGTTTATTTGAGTGTTAGGGATGAACAGATAGTCAGATCCTTAAAACCCTAGCACTCGAGAAGGAAACTAGTGAAGAGGAAGCGCTATCCAGTTGGAAATCAGTCAAATCTAGCTCACAATAGTTGGATACCAGCTCACATGTGTTAGGGTTAGCTCCATTAAGCTCCATTTAGCTCATATTAGCTGAATCGTAGCCCAGAGCAGCTCATCTTAACTCAACTTAGCTAAAGTTAGCTCAGACCCTACTCAACTTAGTTGAATCTAGCTTACCTTAGCTCTAATCAATTCACTAGGAACTTTAGCTAGCACAACTAAGGTGACAGGAGTCCACCTTAGCTCAGGTCCAACTACTTCCAGCTATGCTCAACTTAAGTCAGCTGAAGATGACTTCAAATAGCTCAGGCCAGCTTAAGACTAGCTTTCGGGGACTCCACTTAGCTTAACCTAGTTGAGCAAAGCTATCGTAGCTACTCTAGCAAGCTAGGTCATCCTTGGGAAAATCAGACCTAGCTCACCTCAGCATAATTCAGCAAAAACCAACTCACTTTAGCTTGGCTTGGCAAATAGCAAAGAACTAGCAAGCTAAGCCAGCTAAAGTTTCTCTGTGTAATTCCCTTCAGCAGCTACCAACTCCAGTTTAGCTCCAGGCATTTCTTCCTCAGCCCATCCCTAAACCCTAGCTCCATCCTACCTCCTCCTCTACTCGTCTACTACATAAGATAGCTTAAATAGCTTAGCTTAGCTACAGCTGAGTTCTCCTTGGCCATCCACCACCCACAACCTAACACCATCTCACCACTTAACTAGTCCACCAAATAAGCTAACCACCTACACCTACTGCTACTCGAACTTGGCACCACCACCATCACAATCCTTCACCCCATAACTTCCACCAAAAGGAACCATAGAGTTGGCACCAAAATGACCTCAACCACATTCCCCCTTTTGGTGCCAATTCTCCCAACATCCTAGCCCTACACCTCATCACCTAAACCACCTTCACCCTCCAAAAAGTGGAGCCAACAACCCCTTCTAGAAGACCCCTCCCTTGGCACCAACTTTGGTTCCCTTTCACCCCACATAAACCATCTAAAGCATCCCACCTTTAGGCACCAAACAACACCCACCATTGGATCACACAACCACCTCCACAATTCATCTCCACCACCCATAAAATCCACGCTAAGAATGCCCCCTTCTACACCTATTTTTGGTGCCAATCCTAACCCCTATCTACACCCTCCATCAACACTACAAATCCATCTCCACCCTACACCTCAACCCATTCTAGAACCAACCACACTTGGAGCCAAAACAAGGTAGCACCACTACTTTGAATGGCCACCAATTGCCATCTTCATAAATCTTGGCTTGACGCTAAATAAACGTAGCCATAGGATCATCTAACCACTCTTATAACCCATTCTAACCTTACATGTGTCCATGCCAACCTCTCCATTCATAAGCCCTATATATAACCCCCATCCTACCACCACTAAAGTCACCTTTGGCTTCATTTAATTCTACCATGCATCCACTTTAATAATTGGCCAGGAGAAGAAGGAGAAGAAGAAGATTAAGTGGACACTCTATCCGCTTGGTGCCTTCCCCTCTTCCCTTCTCTCTTGTGCCCTTACAAGCCAGAGGACCAGCCAGGCAAGGAGGACCTTAGGTGGAGGTCTTGAGGGTGGTGCATGCCACCCTAGGAGGAGTCTTGTTGGTGGAAACCTTCCACACTTGGAGGAGCATGGGCACACCCATATAGGGCTTGCCAAGAAGGACACCAACTTGGAGGAGCTTTTCAAGGAAGGAAAAGGAGAACTTCTTTTGAAGCCTAGGAGCAGCTGAGCTTGGAGCAAGAAGCCTCTTTTATTCAACAATATCATCAAGACGATTTGTGTTTTACCTTTTCATATTTTCATTTTATATTAGTATCATTCCACTACTTGTCTTTTTGTAAAAGAAATTTCTACTTAATTAAAGTAGCCTTCTCTACAATTCTTGTTGCATCTTTATTAGTTATTTGTTGTAACACTTTTCATTCCCTTTCTCTAAGTACCCTAGGCCTCCATGTACCTAGGGTGAGCTTGAAGAGAGGATTGTCTTGTCACTTTACTGTTAGCATTAGCAATTTAGGTGCAGTTGTTTTCCTATTCAAAATTACGTAATTGCCCATTATTTCAAAATCCAAAAAAAATATTATGTTTAAAATTCTTAAAAGGAAAGTTGATTTCCTTATTTTCAAGCGAGAGTTTTAAAGTGCATTCTTGGCTCCTTTGACAACCCCAGATACCACCACTATCTAGGTTTATAAATTGTAAAAGCAATTGCGAATTGGCATGTTACAATGATTTAAAAACCCTAATTACAAATCACACTTTTCTTCGCAATGCATCGCACATGATCTCGAAGGGTTATGACCAGTCAGGAGATTGTAGGATTGGTGCTTAGGTGACTCGGTAATGTAGGATCTCAAATGTGTGAATGCACTCACTCATCATCTCGAAAGTTGTGTCCTTTGAGAGGAGATTCGTCAAGGGGCATGCAATCTTAGAAAAATCAGATATGAATTAGTGGTAGAAGCTGACATGCCCCAAGAATGATCTGATATCTTTAATTGAGTTAGGCACAAGTAATTTGGAAATGAGATTCACCTTAGCTCCATCAACTTGGATACCTCTCTCAAAGATAAGATGTTCAAGAATGATGCCCTCAAGAACCATGAAGTGGCTTTTTCTCAGGAGAGAACCAGGTTCACTTCGATGCATCTCTTAAGGATCTAGACCAAATGTAGGAGGTATTCATCAAAAGATTCACCGAATACCAAGAAGTCATCATGAAGACCTTAAGGTAATTACCTACCATATCTGAGAATATGGCTAGCATGCACCGCTGAAAGGTGGCGGGTGTGTTGCATAGCCAAAATGGCATCCTATGGAACCCATACGTACTGTAGGGGCAGGTAAAGGTGGTCTTTTCCTGATCCTTGGGATGAATTGCCACCTAATTATGTTCGAAGCATCGATCTAGGAAATAGAAAAATCAATTTCCTGCTAGTTTTTTGAGAATCTGGTCAATGAACAGAAGCGAGAAATGATCTTTCTTCATGGAGGCATTCAATTTTTGATAGTCTATGTAGACTCTCCATAAAATTGCAATACGTGTCGTGATTGTCTCTGCAGATTCAATCGTAATCACAGTGAGCCTTGCCTTCTTAGGCACAACTTGGATCGGGCTCACCTAGCGGCTGTCATTGATCGGGTAGATGATACCAGCATCTAAACACTTAATGATCTCTTTCTTCACGACCTCCTGTAGCTTCGAGTTGAGTCATCTCTTCATCTCTTTAGATGGTCATGAGCCCTCTTTAGTGTGGATACGATGTATGCAATACGAGGGGCTTATACCAGTCAGATCGTTGAGAGTCCATTCAATGGCTCTTCAATACGATTGGAGAATAGAAGTCAGCTTCGTTTCCTAGTTAGGTGTGAGTCAGGAGTTGAAACATTTGATTGGAACCCAAGAAGACGTACTTCAGATGATTTGTATGGGGTGTCAATTCCATAACTGGATTATCAGCAGTAGGTGGGGGATCGGGATGGGCCTCAGAAGATAAAGTGGGAGATATGGATGAATCAGGATCAACTCTAGGCTCCTCTATCTGTGGGTCAAGATCTTCTTATGGTTGAGGATTAGGGATAATCGGGTTTTCTTCTGTAATTGGGTCCTCAACCACAAAACTAATGTCGCATACGTCTTTTATTTCCCTATAGTTTATTCTTTTTTGGGCCTTAAGATATCAATCCATAATGTCTTATTCCAAAATTTCAATGCTATCCGGCCCTCTTTACAGTTGATGTTTGTCCTAGTTGTTGCTATGAATGGTCTCCATAAGATGATAGATATGTTCCTTAGGATTTCGGGAGTATCCATATCTAACATGATAAAGTCCATTAGAAAGTGGAAATCTCAGATCCATTCTAGAACATCCTCAAGAATTCCTCTAGGTGACTTGATTGATCTGTTTGCTAACTGCAAGGTCACCTTAGTCAGTTTGAGCTCAGTTTCCTCGAAGTGGTTGTTTATCACTCTGAATCGAGTTTTCAAATCAATGCATTACAGCATAGTTCGAATCAGTGCAAAAAACAAATAAGATATGCAACTCGAATGAAAGTCTGAGGTCAAACATAGGGAGCAAATAGGAATTCACACACTAATCTCAAATAATAAGTAAATGAGCACAAGAAATTACTCAGAAATGATAATCAATATGAATCATGAGTTTAACATATGGCAAAAAGAATCTCAAAGCAAAAACAAAGGTGATTTAGATCACTAATTATTCAATTTAAGCATAGATGGATTGAGTTCAAATAATGCAATGGTGCCATTAACCATTCAACTTGGGAACTTAAATAACTAGATAAAGCCTTAAAGTAGATGTTGCATCATTTAATCATACGGTTTAACCAACAACACTGTTCTTCTTCTTCCTTTTCTCTTCTTGGCTTCTCTTCTCTTCTTCTAGCCTTGTTCACCTGCTTTCTTCCTTCCTTCTCTTCTTTAAGCATGAGCCTTCTTCCTTCTACTCTTCTGAAGTTCTTCTCTTTTTGTGCCTTCTCCTTTCTTCCTTTCTTCTCACACATAAGGGAGGCATTCTCAAATTTGGTTAACTGTCACACAAGGCAAAACCCTCCCTTGCCCTCGCTCCCTTTCTTCCTTTCTTTGGGATCTGCCCTCCCAGGGCCACAGTGGATTTTGAGTATTCAGGTAGAGCGCACTCGGGACCAGGGCTATTAGCCGTGAGTGGCAGTTGAGGAGTGCATAAGTTAGGTGGGTATACGGATCTGCTAGACCCGTGTGTAAGGTGTCGTGGGCGAGGTGCATGTGAGGCACATGAGGAGACCTCACCCCCTATGCTTGCTAAGGCGATAAGCCTATAGGACAAAAATAATTTATGCCCCTCTTCGTAGCTGTCAGCTTCTGAGGTGGGACTAAAGTCCCACCCTTTGTTCGCACAGCACAATAGTGATGCTCCTTCATCCAATTTGCTGGATGCAACTAATGGAGTTCCTGATTGAGGACCTAGAGGCTCTCCCTGGAGCTATTCCACGTCCTTGGTGTAGTTCCTAGTGAAGGACATGGTCGGTGAAGAACGAACAACGTAAAAAAGGACGATGGCAATGGTGGAGCTCTGGCTGGACCTGAAAAACAATAATACGACCTTGCAGCCACGTCAAAAGAGCTTAGGAGAATCTTTGTTCATCAAAAAATGCAATGGTGGTGGTGGCATGTTGTAAGATGGTGTGCTTGTGGGTGGTGAAGTCAGCGAAGGTGGTGTGAGGGTGGGTTGGCCGATGAGGAGATGGAGTGGGCAATAGGTCTGGAAGGGTTAGTACGGATGGATGTGCTGGAGGTCGAGGACTTGTCCGCGAGGAGAATGGATTTGTGTAGCGAGCGGAAGTCCTCGCTGGAGTGGTCGCCGAAGATGGAAGAGATGTGGGTGATTCACGAAGTAGGTGGTCGAATTTGGAGAATAACAAGAATAGAAAAACGTATGGAAGGAGAGGAAGCTAGAGAACCTAATCTAACGGTCGAAGGAGGTAGAAAACCCAAGTCAGTGTGATGGCCAGACATGGGGAAGTTGAATCCTCCGAGAGGGGGACGACGGCAAAGAAAGGGGTCAGGGTTCCCCTGTTGAGATCGTTGAGAGGTGGAGGAAGTTGGGTAGGAAGAATATGCTCCCAATTTTGTCGTTGGGAGGCCGTGGGACGATGGGGGAGGATGCTTGTTGGAGCTAGGTTAGAGGAGGTCGGAGGTAGGGTTAGGAGGAGGGTTTTTGGGCCAAAAGCTAGCTTGGGAAGTTCGGTTTGATCTGGGGGTCCTTATATAGGCCTATAGAGGGAGTTTTGAACTTGGAATCCAAGCTTCCAAGCTAGGAAATGTCATCGGAATAGGAATTCTCTAGGATACCCTAATCTCTCATGCATTCACATGAGAGATTGGGAAGGTTTTGGGGCCTATGGATGGATTCAATGGAAAGAGGACTCCTTAAGGAATCTCCCTTCCAATTTTGGAAGAGATTGATTGAGCGGAGAAGGAGTTCACTTCAATCAAAGGTTACCGGAGTTGTAGGAGTAGGATTTCATGGTGTTAGGGACCTTTTTGTGGAGAAGACAAAGAAGCTGGGGTGCAGTTTGTATGGTATTCAAAAGTTAAGCATCTGAATTAGATAAAAGAGTCTGATTGGACCAAAATGCAAACTAGGTTAAGATGATCTCAGATTGGGAAGAAATTTTGTTAGAAACATAATTTGGACTTAAGGAATCCAATGGTGAAGTTGGATTTTGGTTTTGACCTAGTTTGATTGGGTAATTTATGCAAAACATAAATTAGGCCAATTGTCTATCTAGGACTCTATTTTGGGTCAAGATCGGCTCTAACGGTCAAATCAAGCATACCAAACCCTAAAGAATATGTTTTTATGAATTTTAGAGGGTTTAGGTGAATTTTATCTTGATTAGAACCTAAGTTAATTAAGCGTGTCTATTTTTAGGGTTTCAAAAGTCATTTAATTCTCAAGACACACGAAAACCCTTTTCTATTCGTATTAACCCACTTGTTAGACATTTAAGGCCATTTGACCCTTAATTAACCCCTGGGAAAACCCGTGGTTGCTCTGCATTCAAGATATGATGGTAAAATTACAGTTTTAACCCTATTTTCTTATCTTTCTCTCAGAATGTATTTGTAGTGATTTAGGCCACTCTAGCAGTTATACTGGAGCATTTAATGACTTAATTAGATCAAACTGAGCTACTTATGGTTCATGATGGTGTTCCCATCATACCCCCATGCCTTGGTTTTGCTAGTCCCTTAGCAAAATCTCATGGAATTAACTTGAATTCTAGACCATGCCTTATTATGCTCAGATTTCACCTGTGTGTTTTCTTTTGTGGATAAGGTTAGAACGCCAATAGTAGACTTAAAGGTACTCAAGAACCAACCAAGATATGGACCAGACCAGATTTTGCCTCAGTTTTCCATGAAGGTTTCTAAAGCCAACAAGAACTAACCTAAGGTCCGTTGAACTCTGCGATTAAAGCACTCATGCCTGTAACATGTTTTGCTGAGGTTTAGTTTGAAGTGCATTTTTGTAAGAGAGAGACAGAGGAATTTTTTTCCTTATTTTTGGAGAGTTTTCTCTCCCTTTTCTTCCTTTATTTCTAGCTTTGGATTTGCTTTACAACACGATCTGCATTAGATTCCTAGCTCCCACCATCAATCCTTGTAGGGTCCCTGGCAATCGATGCTTCGAGATAGCATCGCCCGTGGCAAACCCCAGAACCTTGGCTTTTGAGATTTTAGGATAACCTTGCCCATGGCATTTTGTAGCAAAATCCAGATCCTGACAATCGACATTTCGTGATAATGTTGCCCATGGCATTTGAACTAGCACAGGGTGCTTACATGCCCCTGGTAGGATATTTAGATATCCAAAGAGACAAGCAACGAGGGGACGGTTTGTTATTGCATATCTTCGAGGGGAACTTCCCACCTCTCTGCATTGGGAACTCTTCTAAATCATCTTGTGTTGATCAACCACTTCTAATCAAGGAAGTTTTCTCATAACAGAATTAACGCTTTTGCTTGTTTTGATAGCTAAGCGCACTGAACCAGACTTTGTGTGGATTGAGTTGCTTAGGTTACTGAGTCCAGCAAACTAGAGGTCAGTTAACGAGGTCGAATAGTCCTTAAGCCTTAGACCTAATACTTAAGCTTCGCATTTTCCCCAACCTCTTGAGGACTATCCAGATATTAATTGATACTTGAATTTTTAAGCCTAAACACAAGCCCAAGAGGCTTAAGATCAGTGTTCATACTAATCTCTTTTGTTTCTTAGCACTTTTATTTCGTTTATTTGTTTCTTTTGATTTGGTCAGAACTAAGTAGATTCCTTAATCTTTTACTAAAGACTATCTCTTTTTATTTCAAACTGTGCTCCTTTTTCACATTTATATTACCTCCCCTTTCTCTCCTCCAAAATGATATGCAATTAATTCTTAAAATTTCCTCCCCTTTCCCCATTTTTTTATTCTTTTTCATTTTTTTATTTTTTTGGTTTCTCTGGAATATGTATTTTTTGATAAAACCCTTTCTTGTGACGTGATTCTCACAGCATTTTGCACTTTAATACCCTCCATGCCTACGATTTGCAATGTCGTCATTTTAAATTAGGTGGGTTCGAATTCAGCTTAGATCGTACATTAGAATAAGTTTAGGTGGGTGCAGGTCGAGGTGACTGTTGCGGACGATTTCAAGCTTGGGTACGGGTACCAAAGGTGGAGTCAGCTGTTCTAACGGACGAACCCTAAAGTGCAATATGAGTTCAACATGGGATGTGTCAAGAAGGGTTTTAGGTTTTTCAACATGATGATGGGTTTCCTCCAATTAAGCGCTGAGTTTAACGGCATCAGCTAGGTGCAATGAACTCAGGGAGAATGGAGATCAAAAGATACCCCAGCCAAGTTTGTATTGGTGAGTTCAATGAAAGGCTTAAGTCACTGGCCATTCACAATAAACGATTTAGAATCATGGCTGGGTTGATTGATTTCAATGACTCCATTTCCAAAAATTTGTCCCACCAAGAATGGTCCAATCCATTTTGATCTAAGTTTTCCTGGGAATAGTTTGAGTTTGGCATCAAAGAGTAGAACTTTATGACCAGGGTGGAAAGATTTTCATACAATGTGCCTGTCATGGAAGGCTTTGACCCACTCTTTGTAGATACGCGAGTTCCCATAAGCATCATTACGTATTTCCTCAATCTCATTCAATTGCAACCGAGAATGTAGACCAGCCTTCATCAGATCCAGATTGCACTTCCGTACTACCTAGTAGGCTTTGTGCTCCATCTCGATGAGAAGGTACATGCCTTTCCGTACACTAATCTGAAGGGGGGCATGCCTAATTGGGTCTTATGGGTGGTCCTTGTTGGGAACATCATTATGAGCCCTAACTAGCTCATTTTGTCCTAAAGAAGAGAATAAAAGCTCCTACAGAACCAATTAGAGGTCTGGAGGTCATAATTCACTAAATAACATTTCTGAGAGAAAGGTAAGAAATAAGGGGTAAAACTACAATTTTGCCATTGCAGTACAAAAATAGATTTTCTCAAGGGCTAAACAAAGGTCAAAAGGTCTTAACAAGATAAAAAATTGGTTGGATCTGACAGAAAAGGGTTCGTGTGAGTTCTGTGAATTAAATAACTTCTTATAACCCTAAAACTGACCCACTTGATTAAATAAGGTTCAGTTCTGGATAAAATTCACCTAAACCCTCTAAAAATCATAGAAAAATATTCTCTAAGGTTTAGAACTTTAAATTTGGCCATTAGAACCTATTTAGACCTAGAATGAAGTCTCAGATAGATATTAGCCCTAAATTAGCTTTTTGCATAAATTTCTTAGTCAAACATGGTCAAACCCAAAACCAATTTCACCATTGGATTCCTTAGGTCCAAATTAGGTTTGTACCAAAATTTGGACCTAAGGGGAACTCATCTTGACCAACTTTGTAAATAGGTCCAACCTGATTACATTTGTAACCTTATCTTTCAAAAACCTTTCCAAAAGCCCCCTAGCTTCTTCATCGTTCTTTGTATTTAGGTCCCTCTACCATTATAGAGGAGGAATCCTACTCCGGTGAGCTTTAGAAGGAGATTTCTCCCTGATTTCTCAGAGAATCACATTCAAAATTAGAAGGGAGATTCTCTGAGAAAATCCCTCCAATCTGAACCCATCCATGATCTAAGATCCTTTCTTAATCTCTCATGCGAATGCATGAGAGATTTCGGTCTCTTTCGAGTTACAACTCCGGTGACCCTGCCTTGGTTGGAAGCTTGGCTTCCAAGCACAAAATCAATGTCCAGGGCTCTATTTAAGGAGCCCAAGTTCACCCCGACTCCTCTAAGCTTGAAATCGGCAGGAAATCCACTCAATTTCTTCTCTCCTCCACTAGCCGACTCGCTCATCAAGCTTCGGCGACCTTCCTTGTTCTCCCTCATCACCTGACCACAATATCGATGGTAGGTTCTTCTTCCTCATGTTCGTCCGTGTCGCATAGCACCTGCGGATGCCCTTGAATCATCTTTGTCCTCGCCGACCATCCCTCTCTAAACATCTTCGTCTCCTGTGTCAACAATACATGCCGGATGCCATCTCCGTCTCCCTTTCGTCTCTTCACCTCCTAGATAAGTTCCCTTCACCCTCTACATTCTTTCTCCATCTTTTTTTCCCTAAATCAACTATTGCTGCACTCCACCACCATCATCTCCTTCACCTCCGACCACCAACTCCGGCGAGATCGCTCCATGACCATAGACCATCCCCCTCCTCGCCGACAAGTCCATAAGCATCGCCTTGACTCCCTGATCACAACCCCTCACTCATATCACCCAAACACTCACCCAAACACACCCCCGAACACGCCCACACATGCGCATATAGTGTGCCTTAGGCATGCTCACACAGGCATCCCCACGCCACGCTGACCACCGTAGCACACTTGCCGTGCCTCGACGAAGCTTCCTGAACATTTTGACATGGCCGCAAGATCGTTGTGGTGATTTTAGGTGCAGATGGTCATCCGCCATTAGAGTAAAGCTTGAAGCAAGCTTGCAAGTTGCTCTAGGCTTCGCCAGCTCCAGGCTCATGTCCTAGATTGCGTGGAACATCTTCGCACATGATTCCAAGATATCAATTGAAGACAAGGGCCTTGGCAGCTGCTGCAATCGAAGAGAGCACCTACGCCATAGGTGCACGCAAAGAAGGTGGGAAGATAGTCCCACCTTGGAACTGGAAGAGGCATAGCACTTGCATAAATTGCATTCTTGACAAAGGCTTATCAGCTCCAACTCATGGGGTGAGTTCCCTCCCACCCGACCCGACTAGCCTCATCCGCGACCAAGCCCTGCGGACCTGGTCTTGACCCGACCTGACTTGCACACCTGGCCCACCACCGCACGTCGGTGGGCCTGGTCCCAGGCACATACCCGACCCGATTACCTGAGAAACGCATGGTTCTAGGAGAGCGAAACCTAAGAGAGAAAGGAGAGGAGAGTGTGCCTGGGTAGGGGGTAGGTTTTGCTCTACAGGCTGAAGAGGAGGAGAAGCAAAGCTAAGGAAGAAGAAGGAGAAGGCTAAGGGCTGCAACAGAGAAGGAAGAAGCTGAAGAAAAGAGAAGAACCACAGAAACTAAGCTAGAGAAAAAAAGAGAAGGAAGAGGAAGCTGAAGGCAATAAGGAAAAGGAAGAGGGCAGTCGACAGTGAGAGAAAGAAGAAGAGAAAAGCTAAAGAAGAAGAAGTAGGCAGAAAGCTAAGGGCTAAGGGAGAAAAGTTGAAGAAAAGAGAAGCCAAAGGAAGAAGAAGAAGGAAGGAGAAGACAGAGAAAGGAAGAGCTCGTCAAGGCAAAATCAAAAGAAGAAGAGAAGAGAAGAGAATCAAAGAGAGAAGAAATAGAATAGACATCCAATTTTTTTATGCATAATCATATACATTGAGTTCTTGAATATTTTGTGATCTACATTGACAATTACTCTTATATTTTTGCAATATGATATTGATATTATGGCATATTCCTTTAATTGTGATATTGATTTCTAGAACACCAATTTGCTCCCTGTGTTCGATCTCGGACTTCAAAATTCAAGCAATAAAATTACATTTTTTTTGAACGCTCTTTCGGCTATATTACAATGTGATATTCTTAAATACCGATCCAGCGATCTCATAAACAGTCTTATAAGCCCACAAAGCTTCCGAAAGGCAAGTTGATCAATCCTTCCTATCAAGCCGAACAGTGACCTGAAGGATCTTCTTGATCTCTTGATTCGACAGTTTTGCCAATCCATTTGACTAAGGTTGGTAAGGAGTCAAGATATGATGCGACACCCCGTACCTTTTCATCAGGGACTAGAAGTGCACATTGTTAAAATGAGACCCGCCATCGCTGATGATGGCCATAGGAACACCAAATCTGGTAAAGATGTTCTCCTGGATAAATCAAAGGATAACTTTATGATCACTAGTTCTCGTGGGGATGGCTTCATCCATTTAGAGACATAATCAATAGTGAGTGGAATCTACTCGAAGTCGTTAGATTTGGGAAAGGATCCCATGAAATCAATTCCCCATATGTTAAAGATTTCGCACACAATAATTAGTTTTATGGGCATCATATCTCGTGGGACCATGTTATCGAGGGTCTGACAACGAGCGCATGCCCTACAATACGTCTATGCATCTTTTAACAAAGTGTGCCAGAAGAACCCACACTGGAGAATTTTTGCTGCAGTTTTAAGCCTAGAGAAATGGCCACCGCAGGCCTGGTCGTGATAGAATGAGATCACGTCATTGACATCATCGTCAAGAATTCATCTCCGGGTCACCAGATCATTGCCAATTTTGAAAAGGTATGGTTCCTCCCAAATATAGTACTTAGCCTCTACAATCAATTTGTCCCACCAAGAAGTCACCCAATCTGGCAGGACTTTCCCCATAACCAAGTAATTTACAATATCAGCAAACCATGGGAGACTGTGAATGGCTAGCAGGTGCTCAACCGAAAAATGCTCGATGATTGGACCAGACAGGTCGATGACGGAAGAAAGAAGATGGGACAAATGGTTAGCTAGCACGTTTTGTTTTCCCGCCTTATCATAAATCTCAAGATCAAATTCTTGCAATAGCAAGATCCATTGGATTAGTTGAGTTTTTGCATCCTTTGTGAGGAGGTGCCTCACTACAATGTGATATAAGTATATAATGATGTGAGAACCCAAAAGTTATGTTCTAAATTTTTCTAGGCCAAATACGACAGCTAACAGCTCTTTCTTAGTAACTATATAGTTACACTGAGCCTCGTCAAGTGTCTTGCTAGCGTAGTAGATGGCCATAGATTTCCCATCTAATTTTTGCCCAAGTACCGCACCCATAGCATAATCAGATGCATCGCACATGATCTCAAAGGGTTGAGACCAATTAGGGGACTACAAGATAGGTGCTTGGGTAACTCGATCATGTAGGATCTCAAATCCCCGAGCGCACTCCTTGAAAATTTCAAAAGGGAAACCCTTAGATAGATGATTAATTAGGAGGCGCATGATTTTGAAAAATTGAGAATGAATCGACTGTAAAAGCTAACATGCCCCAGAAAGGATTGGATGTCTTTGATTGAGCTGGGCATAGGGAGTTTGGAAATCATATTCACCTTGCCTTGAACAACCTGGATGCCTTTTTCAAAGATGAGATGTTCTAGGACAATTCCCTCAGGTACCATGAAGTGGCTCTTCTCCCAGGAAAGAACCAAATTCACGTTGATGCACAGCCTGAGGATTTGGACCAAGTGCAGGAGGAAATCATAAAATCATTCTCCAAATACCGAGAAGTCATCCATGAAGACTTCAAGGTAATCGCCTACAATATCTGAGAATATGGCAAGCATGCATCGTTGAAAAGTAGCGGGTGCATTACAGAGATCGAACGGCATCCTTCGGAATGCGTATGTCTCGAAGGGGCAGGTGAAGGTGATCTTGTCTTGGTCCTCAAGATGGATTGTGACCTGGTTATAACCAGAGTACTCATCCAAAAAGTAGAAGAATCGATTTTCCACTAGTTTCTTAAGGATCTGTTCAATGAATGATTGTGGGAAATGATCCTTCCTCATGGAGGAATTGAGTCTTCTATAGTCAATGCAGACTCTCCACGAGTTTGCTATACTAGTTGGTATGGTTTCTCTAGTTTCAGTTGTGATTACGGTGAGTCCTACCTTCTTAAGCGCAACTTGGATTGGACTCACCCACCGATTGTCGGAGATCGAGTAGATGATCCCTACATCAAACCACTTGATAATCTCCTTTTTCACAACATCCTGCAGATTTGGATTTAGGCATCTCTGCACTTCATGGGATGGTCGTAAGCCCTCTTCAGTATAGATGTGATGTGTATAGTAGTAGGGCTGATGCCAATCAGATCATCAAGAGTCCATCTAATGGCTCTTCGATGCTGCTGGAGAACAGAAATCAGGCATGTTTCCTGATCATCTATGAGTCGGGAGTTGATAATCATAGGAAACGTCTGATTGGAACCTAAAAAGACGTATTTGAGATGGTCAAGGAGGGGTTTCAATTCCATAACAGGATTATCAGCAACAGCAGGTGGTTAAGGGTGGGTGTAGGGAGCAAAGGAAGGAACTATGGGTGTGTCTAGGTTTGGTTCAGGCTCCTCTAATTGAGGGTTTTGATCTTCTTGTGGTTGATTAGAAATATTCGGATTTTCCTCGATACATAGATCGTCAACCACTGCCTCGATATCACAAATTTGTTTTATAACCCTACAATTAATTACTTGTTGGGCCTTAAAGATGTCAATCTTCAGCGTCTTGCTCCCAAATTTTAACTCAATTTAGCCCTCCTAACAATTAATATTGGCCCTAGTAGTGGCCAGAAAGGATCTCCCTAATATGATTGGTGTATTCTTCAAGTTCTCAGGTGCATCCATGTCTAAGATGATAAAATCCACTGGGAAGTTGAAATCATGTACCCTAACTATGACATCCTCGAGAATTCCTTTTGGTGACTTAATAGATCGATCTATTAACTGCAAAGTCATCTCTGTCAGTTTAAGCTCAGATTCCTCAAAGTAGTCTAGTAGGGATGTAGGTATCAAATATATGGAATCTCCTAGGTCTAGTAAGGCTTGGTCAAACTGTATATCACCGATAGCATAGGAGATCAAAGGGGTGCCTAGGTCTTTTACCTTAGGCAGGAGTTTGCTCAAAATGACAGAGCTGGCTTGCTCTGACAGTACGATTGGTTTCCCCCCTTTGGTTTGCGGCTTACACTTAGGTGTACACACGTCTTTCAGGAATCGTGCCTAAGCCAGTACGTGGCAAATCGCATCCATCAAGGGGATGTTTATATGGACCTGCTTAAAGAGCTTGACCGGAGCCTCCTTAGGTGCCATGAGTTTGGTTGTCTTCTTTCCCTTGGTCAAGGCCTTAGGAAATGGACCTTAGATGGTTCCTCTAGAATTGGTTCAGGCTTTTTATCAGGGATGTGTGCATCTTGGATGACCAATCTAGGGTTAGGGTTTACTGTCTCAGGCATGTTGTGGCTAGGAAAGGATGGGTCTTGTGTTGCTTTGCCACTATGGGTGGTGACAAAATTTCATCCCGCCTAATTTTGGTTTGAGTTGGGCAAAATAGGTGTTTGCTACTGAAATCCCGAGTATGAAGTTGAAAAATCCAACTTGTCTGGTGATGGAGCAGAAGGGGCCTAATAAACAATGTGAGATTGGCATTGATTTGGGTTCATAACGTGCCCCTGGTTTGGCACGTTATTCGAGCTTGGAAGATGCTGAGAAGGAAGTGCACTAGGCAGGCGAGCACTTGCCAGCTGGGCCAATTAATTTCGTAACTCAGAGATCACTTTTTTGTGTTGTTTTTGCATGTCAACCGAGGTTTGGAGAAGTAAAGATGTATGATCTTCCCTAGGTTGTCCAGATTGAAAATGTTTAGTGGGCCTTGGTTGGGTGGGTTGATAAGGATGTGGAGCCGGTGGTTGGGGTTGGAATTGGGGTCTTGGACTGGGTTATTTCCCGACCATGAAAAGTTAGGATGATTACGCCATCCAAAGTTGTAAGTGTTGGAGAAAGGATTATTCTAGACGGCATGGAGATCCTCGTAGGTTTGAGGAGCTCTGAGATAATCAAGTTACAGGGGTTCAGAGTTCCCCCAACTGAGGTGGGCTGACCCAGAGTTGCCTCCGAAGCCATAATCTGATGGGGGTGGATACGCATCCATCCTCGAGGAGTGGTAGATGTTGTGCACAGCCTCCCTTCTCGTGGGTAGGTTCACGTATGTGCTTTGAGGCACAGAGGTGAATTTGTGTAGATGACGAGTGATGTCATCCACCTTTTTCTTGATATTGGAGACCTTGTCCAATTGACTGGCTACCAACTCCAGATCAATGGTTGCGGAAAGGCCTCGAGATTCGTGTAGCCCCCGATCATTTGTCAATGCGTGGGTGGATGTCCGATCATATGCACCTAATGACTCATTGTTAAGGGAGTTCTCACACATGTTTTTGAGAATTTCCTAGATTGTGTCCTCATGTTGACCCATGATGCTACCACCACAGGTTGCATTAACAAAGAGCTTGATATCTTCACGGAGTCCATGGTAAAAGGACTGGACTTGTTCCCACTTTGGAACTCCAAGATGGGGGCACTTACGTATGAGATCTAGAAATAAATCCCATGCTTCGTGTAGAGATTCTCCCGCTCCTTGGGAGAAGTGTGTGATTTGGTGTTGCATCGTGTTTGTATGACCAATGGGGTAGAATTTTTGCAGGAAGGAGGTTTGAAGTTCTCTTCATGTGTTGATCCCATGTGGTTGAGTCTGAAACCAGTGAGTAGCTTTGTCAACCAAGTAGAATTAGAAGAGTTTCAAGAGTAATCCATCTTGATTCTGTACATTTGCCTCAAAAATGTGGGCCAGATGTTTTAGGTTTCTGATGTGCTGGAAAGGATCCTTGAAGTTCAAGCCCTGAAATTTTTTGGTCATATGAAGCATGCTAGGCTTGAGATGTACCTCGGGCCCTCCAATGGGAATGTTGATTCGAGGTTCGATCTCCACCATTGTAGGATTATAGTGATCTCCCATTTGAGGATGCGATGGTGGGTTGATGATGGCATTAATTTGATTTTGGAAATCATGGAATTGTTGCTCGAGGTTTTGTTGATCTTCCTGGTGATCCATAGCTGATGAAGGTGAAGTAGGTTCTGAATTAGAGGACATGTTAATGTGATCAGGTTGTTGCACAAACATGGAAGTTGTGGCTCAACCTCGACGAGAGTGAATATCTAATGGAGGCCTCAAGGATGGTCTGAAGGACCTCCTCCCGAACATGCACCGATGAAATGGAAGACGGATAGCAGGTGATGGACCCAATCAAGATGCCCAAAAATTTTGGATGACTATAGAGGTTCGGGGCGGATGATACCACTTAGTCAGAAAGTCATCCATTTGAGAATTACTTGGGCATCCAGAGAGGGGGAGTCCCGTGAAGACCCCTACACGGTAGTGCACCACCACAAGTTACAGGCTTTCCCCCACCTGACCTCTCTTGTCACTGAGGATCTTGGCAGACTAGAATGGGGACTTGACCTCTTAAGTCTACCAGTTTTAGATTAAGTGCAAGGTGCTTATGATTTCACTTGAACTTTAAGATGTTTTTGTGCAAAGTGACCTAATTTGAAGATTAGTTAACCCAACACGGTGGGTCAACTTCACTTATTTTGTCGTTTGGAAAATTTAAGTCCCTAGTTTATTGTTCAAATGAAATTAAGAGCCTAATTTTAGGGTTTGCTTTAATAGATCAATTCAACCAAGGCCTAGGCACACACTGTTTGGAAAGATCAATTCTTGATCAAGCAAGTGTGTCACTAAAAGCTTAAACTGGAAACCCTAATTGGCTCTGAGTGGTCCAATTCAATTTCGTCCAAATGTGGTACCTAGGGCTCAAGCATGAAGGTGATAGCTCTAGATACCTTAAGATACCAAATTGGTGCACAAATCAAGGTTTGGATGTTTTTCTAGAATGTATCAAATCAAGTAACTTGATGATTTGTCTAAGAATAGAATGCAAGTAGCCCTAATTGATTTTTTCCTTTCTTAGCCTTTGAGTAAGGGGCTTAGAAGAGGGTGGATGGAGTTTACTTGCCCTTGGAGTGGTTGATGTGTGGCTGATCTTCTTTTAATGAGTCCCTGAAATAGATCACAGTCAAAAGAGATAGAGCAAGTTAGTACCAGATGAGATATTGTAATCAAGAGATCAAATTGTGCGTTGCTTCTTGGCAATGGTGACAAAATGTTTATCGCTTTGAATCGGGTTTTAAAATCAATGCATTGTAGTTTAGTTTGAATCAATGCAAAAAACAAATAAGATTTGTGACTCAAATGAAATTCCAAGGTCGAACACAGGGAGCAAATAGGAATTCACGCACTAATCGCAAATAATAAGTAAATGAGTAGAAGAAATAACTCGAAAATGATAATCAATATAAAGCATGAATTTAACATATGGCAAAAAGAATCTCAAAGCAAAAGCAATGGCGATTTACATCACCAATTATTCAATTTAAGCATAGATGGATTGAGTTCAAATAATGCAACGGTGCCATCAACCATTCAACTTAGGTACTTAAATAACCAGATAAAGCCTCAAAGCAGACGTCGGGTCATTTAATCAGATAGCTTAACCAACAACACTGTTGTTCTCCTTCCTCTTCTCTTCATGGCTTCTATTCTCTTCTTCTGGCCTTCTTCAGTTTCTCTCTTCCTTCCTTCTCTTCTTTACGCATGAGCCTTCTTCCTTCTGCTCTTCTAAAGTTCTCCTTTTGTGCCTTCTCTTTTCCTGCTTTCTTCTCACGCACAAGGGAGGCATTCTCAGATTTGACTAGGTGTTACACAAGTAAAAACCCTCCCCTGCCCTTGCTCTCTCTCCTCCTCTCTCTTGGATCTGCCCTGAAACGCTGTGGGCAACCGGGTTTTATTGTTATAGCGTTGTAGTATAGCCAGTTATTGCCAACATTTCAAATATAAAATTTTTTACTCGGAAAATAAAAGAGTTCCCGAGGTCGAACTCAGGGAGCAAGTTGTATTCTAGAGATATACATGTTTCTTTTACAAAAAATAAAGAAAGAGAGAGAAAGAATTTGTTGTCTTCTCTTCTCTTTGTTTCTCCTCGTCTCAGATCTTCTTCTTCTTTGTCTGCAGAGGTGATGTTCTTCTTCTGCAGTGGTGATGCTCTTCTTCTTCTTCCAGCTGTTCCTGCTCTTCCTTTTTCTTCTGTCTTCCTTCAGATCTTCTTCTTTTTTGTCTGCAGAGGTGATGTTCTTCTTCTGCAGTGGTGATGCTCTTCTTCTTCTTCCAGCTGTTCCTGCTCTTCCTTTTTCTTCTGTCTTCCTTCAGATCTTCTTCTTTCTTCTTTTCTTTTTCCAGTCAGGACGTCGCCCCTCCTTCTTTCTTCTTTTCCCTTCAGGACGTCGTCTGATTTCCAAATCAGACGACTTAAACTGCCTGTTGCTACAGTGTCTCCCTCAGCTTCCTTCTTCTTCCGCGGTCCTTCTTCTTCACCTGTGCCTGCACACTTCAGAGCTTACGTCAGAGGACAAAACCTACTCTACCCTCTCCCCCCCGCGTCTCTCTCTCTCTGAAACCACTCTTGGGAAAGCTCTCCCAGAGCTGCCGGGTAATCGGGTACGGGTCGCGCCCGGGTCCAGGCCCACCGGCGTGCGTGGTGGGCGAGGAGTGCAGGTCAGTCTAAGTCGGGTCGGGTCAGGTCCGCGGGGCGTGAGCGCGGACGAGCCCGGGTAACCGGGCGGGTGAAGGGGACCTCACCCCGTGTGCTGAGGCAGTAAGGCTAATGCACAAAATCAATTTAAACGGTGAAAAGGTTGTGAGGCTTACCGATGTGGGACTAAACGGAGGCCTCTCCTCGCGTGCGCCTGCTGGGAGACCGCGGCCTAGCTTCTGCAGCTGCGGCTTCGATTTGCGTTGGTTGCTGGCTGGCTGCCATCGCAAGACTCCCCGTAATCCGCAGCAGCTGGAGACCTGGAGTCCTCAAGCCTGGAGCGCGGGAGAAGCTGCTTCAATGTGCGTTAATGGCGGTCGAACCTCAAAACCTGTCGGACACGAATATGGCCTCTCGGCCTGATCAAACCACTGGGGAACCTTCGCCGTGGCACGGCGAAGGTGTGGAGCTACGCGGCAAGCCGCAAGGTGGTGTCTGGCGGCAGCCCTAGGTTGGACTGCAACCGGAGGAATGGGTTTGTTCGGGGGAGCGTTACGGAGGTGTGGAGTGGCAGTGGAGGGGTGGGGGGTGCTCAGTGTGATGAGGCGGAGGTTCGGTGAGGGTCGGTGAGGTGTGTGAGGCTGTGGAGCGATGGGAGCATCTCGCCGGAGGGTGGCCGGAGACGAAGGGGGTGACGATGGTCAGGGTCGGTCGAGGGCTTAATTGAACAAATTGAAACCGGGGAAAGAAAGAGGAGAGGAAGGGAAGTAGTTCTAACTTACTTGCAGGGACGAAGGGGGAGCAGTAGGGCGACAGTCGTATCGACTGTCGCCGGAGAAGAAGATGCTCAGGGAAAGGGGCGGCGGCGAGCAGAGAGCCGGAGAGGCGCCAGCTGGGTGCGGCGTGGCGCGGGAAGAGCAGGGGAGGAAGTCTCTGCTGCTGGTATTGCGGCAGAGCGAAGAGGAGGAGGGGGAGGAACCGCCAGAGCTGGTGAGCATCTGCCGGAGAGAGAAGAGAGGAAAGTTGGGGGTTTTCTCCGTCAGATCCGAGCTACCCCGGTCGGTGGAGCAACGGGGGGTATTTATAGGGATCAAAACAGGGAGGAAGGCGGAGGGAGACGACGTGTCTCCCTCGCCGGAGGATGGCCGGAGACGAAAACCCATACCGTCCGTGCGTTCGCACGGCCGGTATGGTGGGCTACAGCGACCAGGGGGGTGTCCCTGCGACGGCTGACGACGCAGGGCACCCCCGGTTTACTTGCCAGGCTTTCCCCCTCACCCTGCGCGGCGCCATGCTCCGCGCAAGGTCGCCGGAGCATGGTGCTGGCAGGTTTTGCAGGGGGGACCTGAATGCAAAGAACGAAGGAGAGTTAGGGGCCAAAATGCGACGGTTCAAAAGTTGAGGGCCAAAAAGTAAATATATGAGGACCAAAGTGTAAAGTCGGTCAAGGAGGTTTCTTCTTAGGCTCAAGTTTTTATACATGATTAATTAGGACCTAAGGAATCTGATGGTGAATTTCATTTCTATATTAAACCTTGTTTGACCGGTCAATTTATGCAAAAACCCAAATTAAGTTATTAATTGGGCATGGTTCTCAATGTAGGTCAAAATGGGCTCTGAAGGCCAAATTGAAGGTTCTAAACCCTAGAGATTATTTTTCTATGAATTTTAGAGGGTTTATTCTATTTTTACTTTGCCTCGAACCTCGTGAATTGAAGTGGGTTGTTTTAGGGTTACAGATTATCACTTAGTTCCTTGGAATTGCTGTAGCCCTTGTCAGATCATCTCATCCCACTTTTATTCTTATTAGGTTGCTTTGACCTATGTTTGGACCCTGAATTACCCTGTATGCAGATTATACTGGTAAAATTGCATTTTTACCCCTTATGACTTGTTTTCTCCTTAAACTCAGAATTCTCTGAGTTAAGCCTTTCCTTGAGTTATGTTGGAGCTTTTATCCTTTGTATTGGGTCAAAATGAGCTAGTTATGGCTCATGATGAGGTTCTCATCATGCCCTCTCAGGGCCAAAGCACATTTCTGGTATTTAGGTTGAGTGCACCCGGGACCAAGGCTACCAGTTGTGAGTGGTAACCGAGGAGTGCTTAGGTTAGGAGGGTATATGAATCTGCTAGACCCGAGTGTAAGGTGTCACGGGTGAGGCACATGTGTGGCGCATGCGGGGACCTCACCCCCTGTGCTTGCCGAGGTGATAAGCCTATAGGACAAAAATAATTTATGTGCCTCTTCATGGCTGTCAGCTTCCAAGGTGGGACTAAAGTCCCACCCTTTCTTCGGGTAGTGCAGCAGCGATGCTCCTTCATCCAATTCGTTAGATGCATCTGATGGAGTTCCTGGTTGAGTACCTAGAGGCTCTCCCTAGAGATATTTTGCATCACCTGGAATAGTTCTTGGTGAAGGACACGGTCGGTGAAGAATAAACAATGTCAGAAAAGACGGTGGCAGTAGAAGAGCTCTAGTTGGACTTGAAGCACAATAATACAGCCTTGCGGCCATGTCAAATGAGCTTAGGAGGATCGTTGGTCGTCAACGAATGCAATGGTGGTGGTGGCGTGCTGTAAGAATGTGTGTGCAGGTGGTGAAGTGAGCGAAGGTGGTGAGAGGGTGGGTTGGTCGGTGAGGAGGTAAAGTGGGTAATAGGCCTGGAAAGGTTAGTACAGGTGGATGTGGTGGAGGTCAGGGACTTGTCGGCGAGAAAGATGGAGTTGTGTAGCGAGCGAAAGTCCTCGTCGGAGTGGTCATCGGATATGGAAGAGATGAGGGTGATTTGCGGTGTTGGTGGTCGAATTTGGAGAATAGAAAAATAGAAAAATGTAGGGAAGGAGAGGAAGCTAGAGAACCTAATCTAATGGTCGAAGGAGGTAGAAAACCCACGTCGGTTTGATGGCTCAATGTGGGGAAGATGAATCCTTCGAGAGGGGGATGGCAGAGAAGAAAGGGGTCAGGGTACCTCTAATGTGATTGTCAAGAGGCGGAGGAAGTCTGGGAGGAAGAAGATGCTCCCAATTTGGGTGTTGGGTGGCCATGGGATGACGGGGGAGGATGCTCATTGGAGCTAGGTCGGAGGAGGCCGGAGGTAGGGGTAGGAAGAGGGTTTTTGGGCCAAAACCTAGCTTGGGAAGTTTGGTTTGATCTTGGGGTCATTTTATAGGCCTCTGGAGGGAGTTTTGAACTTGGAAACCAAGCTTCCAAGCTACGAAATGTCACCGGAATAGAAATTCTCTAGGATACCGTAATCTCTCATGCATTTGCATGAGAGATTGAGAAGGTTTTAGGGCCTATGGACGGATTCAATGGAAAGAGGACTCCTCAAGGAATCTCCCTTCCAATTTTGGAAGTGATTGATTGAGCAGAGGAGTTCTCTTCAATCAAAGGTTGCCAAAGTTGTAGGAGTAGAATTTCATGGCGGCAGGAACCTTTTTATGAAGAAGACAAAGAAGCTGGGGTGCTATTTGTAAGGTATTCAAAAGTAAAGGATCTGAATGAGATAAAAAGAGTTTGATTGGACCAAAATGCAAACTACGTTAAGATGATCTCAGATTGGGCCTAAATTTGTTATAAGCATAATTTGGACCTAAGAAATCCAATGGTGAAGTTGTATTTTGGTTTTGACCTAGTTTGACTAGGTAATTTATGCAAAAACCCAAATTAGGGTAAATGTCTGTGTAGGACTTTATTTTGGGTCAAGACAGGTTCTAATGGCCAAATCAAGCATACCAAACCTTAGAAATATTTTTCTATGAATTTTAAAGGGTTTAGGTGAAATTTACCCTGACCATAATCTCAGTTAATTAAGTAGGTCTATTTTTAGGGTTTTATGTCATTTAATTCTCAAAACAAGTGAAAACCCTTTTCTATCTATATTAACCCACTTGTTCGACATTTAAGGCCATGTGACCCTTAATTAACCCCTTGGAAAACCCATGGTTGTTATGCATTCAAGATATAATTGTAAACTTACAGTTTTAACCCTATTTTCTTGTCTTTCTCTCAGAATGGATTTGCAGTTACTCAAGGCTCTCTAGTAGTTATGTAGGAGCATTTAATGAATTAATCAAATCAAATTGAGCTAGTTATGGCTCATGATGGTGTTCCCATTTGTGGACTAGTAGGGATGTAGAGATCAGGCTTATGGAGGCTCCTATATCCAACAATGCTCGATCAAATTCTAAATCACTGATCATATAAGAGATCAAAAGGGTGCCAGGATCTTTTTCTTTTTGCAAGAGTTTGCTCAAAATGATTGAGCTAACTTGCTCAGATAAAATGATCAGACTCCCGTCTTTGTTTCGCGGTTTACACTTTGGTGTACATAAATCTTTCAGAAATCTTGTGTAAGCCGAGACATGGCGAATCGCATCCATCAAGGAGATGTTTACCTGGACTTACTCAAAGAGCTTGACCAGATCTTCCCTAAATGCCACGGGTTTGGTTTCCTCTTTCCCTTGGTCAAGGCCTCAAGAAATGGAACATCTGTAGGTTCCTTTAGAATTCATTTAGGCTCAAGATCTAGGATAGGAGTGCCTTGGATAACTATCCTAGGGTTAGGATCTGAACTACAAGGCTAAGAGTCACTGGGACAAGGTGTGTCCTGAGTCGATTTGCCACTATGAGTGGTGATAGAATTAATGCCTGCCTAGTTTTGGTTCGAAGTTGGCAAAATAGGTGGTTGCTGCTTATATCCCAAGTATAATGTCGAAGCCTCCATCCTATCAGGTGATGGAGCAGAAGGGGCCTAATAAACATAGTGAGCTTGGCCTTGATTTAGGTTCATAATGTACCTTTGGTTTGACACATATTTCAAATTCGGTAGAGGTTAAGGCGAAAGTGCACCAGGCTAGCGAGAACCCGCCATTTGTGCGAGCTGATTTCGAACCTTTGTGATCTCATCTTTGTGTTGTTTCTGCATAGCTGCATTGGTCTTTTGGATGTCAGCCAGGGTTTGTAGAATCAGAGTCATTAGATCTTCCCTTGATGTCCCAGATTGGTAATTCGGATTGGGCCTGGGCTGAGCGGATTAATATGGGTGCAGAGCTTGTGGTCGAGGCCAGAAATGAGATCTCAGATTTTGACTATTCCCTAACCATGCAAAGTTGGGATGATTATGCCATCCAGGGTTATAGGTGTTCGAGAATGGATCATTCTGGATGTCATGCAGATCCTCACAAGTCTGAGGAACTCTAGAGAAGTCAGAGTACGAGGGTTTAGAGTTCAACCAACTAGTGCAGGTAGGTCCAGAGTTTCCTCTAAAACCATGATCAGATGGGGGTGGATATGTGTCTATCCCTTGATGAGAGTGGTGGTAAATATTATGCATAGCCTCCCTACCAGAGGGAGGTTGTACATACATGTTTTACTACGCTGCGGTGACTCTCTGCAAATGTCAAGTCAAGTCATCCACCTTCTTCTCAATGATTGAGACCTTGTCCAGTTGACTAGCTACCAAATTCATATCGATGGATGCGGATAGGCCTTGAGTCTCCTGTGCCCCTCGAGCGTTTGTCACTGTACGGGTGGTCATCCGGTTGAACACATCCATAGATTCATTGTTTATAGAGTTCTTGCACATGCTCTCAAGAATCTCCCAAATGGTATCATCTTGTTGACCCATGATGTTGCCGCCACAGGTTGCATTTACAAAGAGCCTGATATTCCCATGGTGTCCCTGGTAAAAAGACTAGACTTGTTCCCATTTAGGAACTCTATGATAGGGGCATTTCCCCATGAGATCCAGAAAGCAGTCCCATGCCTCATGAAGTGGTTCTCTGGCATTTTGCATGAACTGCATGATTTGGTGCTGCAAAGCATTCATCCAACCAACCAGGAAAATTTTCTTCAGGAATTTAGATTGGAGTTCTGCCCAACTATTGATCGAATGGGTAACAGTTTGGTACCAATGGGATGCCTTATCTATAAAAGAGAAGGAGAACAACTTCTTGAGTAAGATATCTCGATTCTGAACAGGTGGCCTGAAGGTCTAGGCCAGATCTTTCAACTGCTGGATGTGGTGGAAAGGATCTTTGGAGTTTAGCCCATGGAATTTGGGGATAGCATGGAGCATATTGGGCTTAAGTTCAGAATCATGGGTTCGATTGCTACCATAGTAGGATAGTAATGATCTCGCATCTAAGGACACTACGGTGGATTCATGAATGCCTGAAATAGATCGTTGAGACACTATAGTTGATTCTAGAGATTAGGTTCTTCTTCCTCATTCTCCAAGGATGTAGATGAAGGAGATTTGGGCTCAGAAGTAGAAGAGTCGGAAGAGATATCAATTTGGTCGGATGGTAGCACAAACAAGTGAGTCAAGGCTTGGCCTCAACAAGAATTAACTGCTAATGGAGGTCTGAAGGGTGGTCTTAAGGTCCTCCTCCTGAACATGCACTCAAGAGCCAGATGAGGAACATAAAGTGTAATGGACCCAATCCATGAACCCAAAAATCTTTGGATGACTAAGGTGGTTTGAGGCAGATGATACCTCTTGATCAGAAAGTCACTCACCTGAGAAGTACTTGGGTAGCCAGAAAGGAAGAGCCTTGGAAAGACCCCTACATGGTAGAGCATCCCCACGGGATATAGGGTTTCCTCCACTCGACCTTCCTTGCACTGAGAATCCAAGTAGACCAGAATGAGCAACTTGACCACATAAGTCTACCAATTTTAATCTTGAAATATGGTTCTTTGAATTTCACTTCAACATTAGAATTGATTGTGATTTGTGACCTAATTTGAAGGTTGGTTAACCTACAAGGTGGGTCAACTTCAACCAAGTTTAGGATGAATTGGGTAAAGAACCCAAAATCACCCTAAGTGGTTTGCAAGCAGGTTATTAAGCCTCAATTTTTAGGGGTTCAAGTGAATGTTAGAGCCTTCTATTTAGGGTCTTCTTGATTAGATCAATTCAATCAAGGCTTGGGTGACACACAACGTAGGAAATCAGTTCTCTTTTAATATTAGGAAAGTGTTGTAAGCACATCTATTTTGATGCATCAAAATTATGTTTACTGCCACACTAATATTTCAAGACCATCTCGGATCAAAGCTTCTTTCTTGGATCAAGTTTAGATGGTTGTTGTTTTGTGTCTTTTACTATAATTTTAGTCTAGGATATTATCGTAACGAACCTCAAATTCAAACTCAAATGGATTTTCGTGCCTATTTCAAATTCAATTTTTAGGGTTATTGATCGACCAATTCTTCTACTTGATCAACCAAAATTGATTGATCAACCAACAAACTTAGTTAATCGATCAAACCAGTCATTTTAGGAAGTTGATTATGACCCATTTGATCGACCAACCAAGATAATTAATTGGCAAACCATGCTAATTAATCGACTAATTAGTCATTGATCAAATAACTTAATTGATTGACCAATATACCCTAATTGATCAACCAATTTGACTTCCTTTCCTGATCAACTTTTTAGTATAAATAGATGTTGTACGCATCTCTTTCTCATAATTAACTTTCAATAGAAATACCCACAAAATGATTAGAGCTTCTCGTGCTTCTTTAAAGTGTTTCTGCACTTCGCTATTCATGTCATTCAATTCACATCGTTTCAAACCTCTGTTGAAATTCTAGTTTGACTCTTTATTGAGGTTACGTATATATATTTATTGTTCTTTTACATTGTTATTTTGATTAACGGATACCAAGTTGTTCGGAAGATCCGTGTTGTTTTTGCGCTTCTCTTCAAGGTAAAAAGAGAACTGCTTGTAAAGAGGTTGTACCACCCTCATTTATGTGGTACAATAGTGGATTGACTAGCCTTGACTAGTTTGGAAGATTTTTAAGATGAGAGGCTTAGGTAGTGGTTTTCACCCAGTTTAGGTTTCAACTCTAAATCCAAGTGTACTTGTGCTTGACTTTGTTGTGAATTCATTATTATTTTAATTGTTTGAAAAGGGTGATACTATTCACCCCTCCCCTCTAGTATACATTACGATCCACAAGCAAATCCTCATTTGGTATTAGAGCCTAGTTGTCCAGAAGATATCAAAGTCATCTATTGACACATACGCTGAGGGGTAATCAACAGTTCGACCTCCACTCTTTGATGGAACAAACTACAGCTACTGGAAGATCAAGATGCAGATCTTCCTAGAGTCAATGGATTGCAAGGGGTGGGATGTCATTGCCTCCTAGTACGCACGCCCTGGGATTAGGGAGGGAGTGGCAACAACACAAGATCAGAAGAAGATGGCAGCGCATAATGCAAAAGTCATGAATGCAATATTCTGTGGGATTTCTAGAGCAAAATTCGATCACGTCTCTGCTTGAAGATAGCCTACGAGATCTAGAGCATCCTCGAAGTCACCCACGAGGGGACGTTTACGGTAAAAGAAACTAGAGTCAATCTACAGATGCAAAATTATGAGCTTTTCAAGATGAAAAAGGGATGGTCAATCAAAGAGATGTTCGTGAGATTCATGGACATCATGAACTTCCTAAGAAATCTCGACCAAGAAATCAAGAATGAAGCCATGGTGAGGAAGATACTCCGATCGCTCACCAATGATTGGGAGACTAAGACTATAGCCATACAAGATTTAAAAGATTTGTCTACCTTGAAATTAGATGATCTTATTCGAAGCTTAATGGCCTACGAGGTTTAGCTCCAACACATGAGGAAGCATGAAGATGGAGTCAAGAAGAAGACTGTAGCTCTTGAAGCCAATCAACAATTTGAAGATTCCTCAAGCAAAGACAAGGAGGAAAACATAGCCTCCTATCATGAAAGTTTAGAAAATTCCTCAAAAATTAGAGGAGCTGGAGAAAGAAGAAAGAAGAGGCCAAAGCAGATGCCACTATCTGCTATAACTGTAAGAGAAAAGGACACATCAAGGAGGATTGTCCATTTCTATAGGAGTCAAAAAATAACTTTCCCAGAAAGGAAGGAAAGAGAAAGGCCTTCACAACAACTTAGGATGAATGAGACTCAAGTTTAGAAGAGGAAGAAACCTCCAGAGAAGAAGCTCTTCTAAGACTAATGTTTCTAGAAGATGAGGTAAACTCTTTCTCACAAGATGAGTTATTAGAAGCTTTTTTGAGATGCATGACGTAGCTAAGTCAATGGAAATAGAAAATAAAAACCTAACAAAAGCATTAAGGGAAGAAAGAGCACAAAAAGATATGCTTACTCAACGAAATAAAGAGTTATCTAATGAAATCATCGCATTAAAATCACACACAGATAATTTAAATGTAGATATAGATATATTAAATGAAAATTCTGCTATTCACTTAAATGTTCTGGCTAAATTCACTAAGGGAAGTAAAAACTTGCATAAGATATTAGAAACACAAACCCAGAGCACCACAAAATTTCTGTTAGGCTACATACCTAAAAATGATCATGAAGCATCTACTTCTAACCAAAATAAAAAGAAAAGTAGCTTGCCTAAGCAAGCAGCATCTAACCACCATGGACCCAAACAAAAATGGGTACCAAAAGCACTATTGCAATCTTGTTTTGTAGGTCAAGTAGATTATAAGTGGACATATCAACAAATCAATGGAACACTGAAGCCACTCTATAGATCAGCTAAACCAAGACCTCACAAACGCAAACGAATGATAGGAACAAGAAGAAAGGAGATGGATCATGGGCAGTGGATGTTCAAAGCACGTGACTGGGGAGGAAGACCTATTCTTGCAATTTCACCACCAGGAAGGTGGCACGATCACATTTGGAAACAACTGCAAAGGCCATATTATTGGTACTAGCCAAATTGGTAATTCTTCCACCACTTTTTATAGTCTACACTTAGTGGATTAAAACATAACCTCCTAAGTGTAAGACAAATATGTGATAAAGGATATAAAATCACTTTTACATCAAATGGATTTGAAATATGGGATAAGGAAACAAAACAAACTCTTCTCAAAGGAAACAGGCATAAAGATATCTGTACTATCAACTTCAACAAATGCGACAGTCTTAAATGACTTTTCCTATTTGATGAAGAGGAAACATTTAGGCACAGACAACTAGGATATGTTCACATGGGAAGCATTAGTAGACTTGTGAAACTTGAGCTTGTCAAAGGTTTGCCAAAGATCAACTTCAAGAAAATCAAAGTATGCAATTCTTGTCAAGTTGGTAAACAAACTAAAAATCCTTTAAACCAAAGAGGATGGTTAGCACCTCACAACCTCTGGAACTACTCCACTTAGACTTATTCGGACCAACCAAGTTTGAAATCCTAAGTGGGTGCAAATATTGTCTAGTCATAATTGATGACTTATCTAGATTTACTTGGGTATCCTTCTTGAAAAGTAAGGACTTAACGATTGATGCCTTTAGCAAACTAGTTAGAAGACTACAAAATGAGAAAGGATCCGAAGTGATTAGGACTAGAAGTGATCACGATGAAGAATTTGAGAATGAATCTTTTTGTAACTTTTCTGATCAATATGGGATTAAACATGAATTTGCTTCCCTAGAGCCACACCTCAGAATTGTGTTGTTGAAAGGAAAAATTGGACCTTTCAAGAGTGTGCTCGCACAATCTATATGAGTCAAAGCTGCCTCAATATTTTTGGGTAGAGGCTGTAAACACTGCATGCTATAGCCAAAATAGATTCCTGATTAGACCAATCCTAAACAAAATACCTTCTGAACTCTATCACTAGAATTTCTATTTAATCAAAGTGAGATTGATGTTTTAAAGTATGTAATCATCCTAGCAAGTCAAAATCTCTCAAAAACAGATAAAATTTATAACTCAAAATCTAAAGAAGAGTCCAAGGTCGAACACAGAGAGCAAATGTGGAATTCACAACATTAATCTCATTCAAAATAAATGAGCACAATCAATTGAGCATTCAAATAGATATTCAATGAATAATAACCTGTCACATTAGTTATTCAGTGAATCCAATGTACCTAGAGATAAAAAGAATGGAGAGAATCTAAAAAGTGGTGATTTGAATAACCAATTAAATCCTCTAATTAAGTATGCATCTCACAATCGATTTAACCTTAACCAGTACTTAACTAATGCAACAGTATCTCAGGTAATGCTCAATTAGATGATAGATTTATCAATCAGAGGACTTAAGTGTGTTAGACATAAGGCTTCTCAAAGCTTTCTCTCTTTCTTCCTCTACTTTGCTTCCCTTGGCTTCTTTTCTTTCCTTCTCCCTTCTTCAAATGCATGGCCCTTCTCTTCTTCTTTATCTCCTTCATAAGCACAAGGGAACCAAGACCTTCAATGACTAAGTGTCAGCATAGAGCATAAGAGAGAAAAACCCTCCCTCAGTCTCTTACAAGTTCCTCCTCTTCTTCTCTCTCAACCCCAGCATAGTTGAATCCATACTCAGGTTATCAAGTCATGTACAATGTCCAGGGCCACCGGCGTGGTTGGTGACTAAGGAGTGAGGATAGGTCAGGTTATCGGGTGAGTGGGTAGTGAGGTACCCAACCCCTTGTGTTACTGAGCGAAGAGCTCATAACATAGAAATAATTTATGCAGGCTCATGCACCCTTCACTCCACGAGGTGGGACAATCTCAGTCCCCCTCCTTCTCACAGCAATAGCAAGAGTTGATTCTCCTAAATGCTAGTTGAGACGAGGCTGGCTGGTTCATTTGGTATCCTGGGCATGTACTTGGAATAGCTCCACTTGACCTGGGGAGGATTTGATGAAAAATGTGGCTGGAGCATGAAGAACACGATCGGAGACAATGCCGCGGCGACAGAGCTCCGGTAGGGGACCTGAAACATGAATTATTGGGTATAAGCCATCGCTTAAACACTCAGGTGGATCACCGTAGGGCGTGAAAGGTAATGGTGGCGTCCGTGGGGTGTTTCATGCGTGGTTGATGTCGGGCGAAGTTGGAAATGAAGCGTGGTAGAGGTGGTATTCGGTGGGCCGCTTGGATGGTCAATCCCCTTAATTTCTTGTGGGGTTCTGTTCGCGAGGATGAGGCAGAGGTTATGGAGTTGTTGGCGAGGCATTTGGTGTGGTGGAACATCAAGAAAACCTTGTCGCAGGGCAGCTAAAGATTGAGAAGATGATGGGTGGACGACGGCATTAGGGGTTGAATTGAGGGATAAAGAAAGGGAAAGAGAGTAGGGGAGAAGGGGAGTCTAACTAACCTAGTCTTATCAGATGAAAGGGGAGGAAGATGCTGGGTATGGTATGGTCGACATCGTGGAAGGTGAACTCTCTGATGGGAGAAGCGGCGACGACGAAGGGGTATAGGAGATGCTTACTGGTATTACGATGTGTGGAGGAACATATGGAAGATGCTCCCACCGACTATTATCTGTGGCGGTGGGCGAAGAACTCGGACAAAGGTCACTGGAGCTTGTGGAGCATTCGGTCGGAGAGAGAGGAAGAAAGGGAGATTCTAGCTAAAACGAAGCTAAGGATGTAAGGCAATCCCTAAGGGTCTTTTGTAAGGCATTTAGACGAGGTTCCAAGCTGGGAAACAAGCTTGAAAGCTCAAGAAATCATGGATTTGGACTCTTGATTTCAAGGAGTTCTCATGGGCATCTCGGCTTAAATCTAACCTCGAGATTGCATTCAGATGGAAGGGAAAGGTCTCAAGATCCTCCCTTCCAATTTTCGAAGGTATTGGCCATGAAATCGCAAAGATCTTCCTAATTGAAGGTTGGCGCATGGTGGGTATTTGGATTCTGCAAATGTAAAGGTGGTAGTGACCTATTGGTGAAGAAGATGACAAGGTTGGGGGCTTCTTTGCGAATATTTGAAAAGCTGAGGGGTTATTTGAGAGACAAAGAATTTGGTTGGACAAAAATGCAAACTAGGTCAAGATGATCTCTGATTGGGCCTAAATTTTGGTACAAACCTAATTTGGACCTAAGGAATTTGATGGTGAAGTCAAATTTTATTTTTGACTAAGTTTGTCTAGGTAATTTACATAGAAACGCAAATTAGGGCAACTTACTATCTAAGACTATTTTAGGTTAAAATGGTTCCAATGGTCAAATCAAGGATACCAAACCTTATGGAATATTTTTATATGAATTTTAGACAGTTTAAATGAAATTTATCCTGAATAGAACCTCTGTTATTTAAGCAAGTCTGAAATTAGGGTTTCGGGTACTATTTTGACCATCGAAGTGCGTGAAAACTTGTTTCTGTTTACACAGACCCTCTTATTAGTCATTAATGAACATTTGACCAAATATTAGCCCCTTCAAAATCCCATGATTATTCTGCATTCATTATCTTCTCTTAAAACTACATATTTAACCCTAATTTAATGCACTCTTCTCAGAATGGATATGTAGTGAATTTTGACTCTCTGGCGATTATGTAGGAGCACTTGTTAAGTCGTTCTGACTAATTAAAGCTAGTTATGACTGATAATGATGTTATTATCAATTTCCTACTTCAAGATATTTGGTTGTCGATGTTTTATACGTAACACCAAGGATAATCTTAATAAGTTTGATGCTAAAAGCTCAGAAGGAATATTCTTAGGTTACTCAACCAGAAGTAAAGCCTATAGGGTTTTTAATAAGAAGAATTCAGTTGTTGAGGAAACTATGCATGTGTCATTTGATGAAACATTAGCTCAACCAAAATCTTTTGCAAATAATGATGATTATGATCTAATAGATGACCCGTCAAACATTCCAAAAGAAAATGTTTCTCATGAACAACCTAAAGATGTTTCCTATGTGGAAGATCCTCCAAAAGAATTGGTGATAGGAGAATTGTCTAAAGGAGTTCAAACCAAATCTTCTTTTAATACTTTAGCTTTCACTGCATTTGTTTCTCAATTAGAACGCAAAAATGTTAAGGAAGCCTTTTTTGACAATTGCTGGATTATAGCAATGGAAGATGAGTTGAATCAATTCAAAAGAAATAACGTATGGGAACTTATTCCAAAGCTTGACTCTCAGACTATTATAGGAACCAAGTGGGTCTTTAGGAATAAACATAATGAATTAGGAGTAGTTAAAAATAATGGTAGAGTTGTGGCCAAAGGATATAATCAAGAAGGAATAGATTTTGATGAAACAAATGCGCCTGTAGCTCTCCTAGAATCCATTGGAATGCCTAGCCTTTGCCACCCATAAGGATTTCAAACTTTTTCAGATGGATGTCAAAAGTGCCTTTTTGAATGGATTCATTAAGGAGGAAGTTTATGTTAAACAACCTCCAAGTTTTGAGGGTGCTAAATATCTAGACTATGTAAATAAACAAAACAAAGCATTATAAGGCCTAAAACAAGCTCCTCGAGCTTGGTACGACAGATTAAAAACTTACCTAATTGAAAATGAGTTTAAAATTAGTAAAATAGATCCAACCTTATTTACAAAAAGACAAGAACCTGATCTCTTAATAATACAAATTTACGTTGATGATATCATTTTCGGTGCTACTAATGATTTGTTATGCCAAGAATCTGCAAAGGTAATGTAGGATCAGTTTAAATTGAGTATGATGGGAGAACTTCGATTCTTCCATGGACTTCAAATTGACTAGCTATCCTTTGGAATCTTCATATCTCAAACAAAATACACCACGGAGATACTGAAGAATTCTCCATGGACAAAGTGAAGGGTAAAGACACACCTATGGTAGCTTCTACATAATTAAAATCTGATGAAACAGGTAAATCTATTGATTAGAAATTGTATAGAAGCATGATAGGATCATTATTATACTTGACTACTAGTAGACCTGATATTCTCTTTTGCACTTGCTTATGTGCTCATTTTCAAGTTAACCAGAGAGAAACACATTTAAATGTTGTTGAAAGAATACTTATATACTTAAACAACACACAAGACCGAGGACTTTTCTATCCAAAGTCAGACACATTGGAATTATATTCCACTTGTGATGTTTATTATGCGGGTAGCTTTACAGACAAAAGGAGTACTAGTGCAACATGTCAATTTCTCAAAAATTCCCTAGTCTCTTGGTTCTCTAGAAAACGAAACACTGTTTCACTTTCAAGAACTGAAGTAGAATATGTAGTTGCATCTTTAGCTAGTTCACAACTATTGTGGATGAAACAAACCTTACAAGATTTTGGCCTATCCTACAAACAACAAAATACTGTGTGACAACACTAATGCCATTAACTTATATAAGAATCCAATACAGCATTCTACGACTAAACATATTGATGTTATACGTCACTTTTTAAGAGACTATTTTAAAAGAAGAAATTAAACTAGAGTTTGTTAAAATAGAAAATCAATTAGCTAATATCTTCACGAAACCATTGCCAAAAGAAAGGTTTAACCTAATTTGTCATTCACTAGGTTTGTCAAGACTAAAAGAACTCAATTGATATGTATGATTGATCTGTTTACTGATTGATCAATTTTTTAAATTGATCAACCAAAATGTTTTGATCGATCAAAATCCATGTTTGATCAACAAAATTCTTTGGTGGGAAATTTCCCTCCAAAAATTTGACTTTTGATCAATCAACTTAGTTGTTTAATCGACCAATCTAGTTGGGTGGGAATTTTCTCTCCAATCGTTCAAACTCTAATCAACCAAACAACCTAATTGATCGATCATTTCTTGCTTTGATTGACCAAAAGCAAGTTTTGATCGACTAAAATTAGGCAGTATCACTTTTCGAGGTTGCAATCTTTTTACCTCGAATCTTGTTCCTAATTTACCTAACCAACCCCAATAACCGTGATTAGCTTCCTAAAATGTTTTTACCTATTTTGCTTATCATCTTTTCTGTAAAAACACATGTTTTTACCATCAAACCTCTTTTTTTACCACCTATACCCCACCGATTGGTCCCCACATTATCTCCATCACCAAACAAAAATACTCATCCGACCCTACCTCTCCTCTTCCAGCGACGGTGATCTACCAAACTTCAAGCCGCCTTCGACCATCATCGTCTCTCATGCAAAGAAGCCATGCCACCTTCGTGCATCCTCCGTGCTTCGCAATAGCTCTCTCGACACCACCTTTGTGCCACCTCTGCGCAACCTCGACCTCTGGCCGTGCACACCTTTCACCGGACGTTGTCTACATCCTCGCCGACCTCCCTTTGATCGACCAATCTTTAATCGGTCGTGGTACACTTTGAACTTAGTTGAAATCTATCCCTTTTGGATTTTTTTCTTAAGTATTAGATGTGCTATGACATGGTCTAATGTTTTTCTTGCTTGTTCATGTGGTTGCTTGTGAAATTTTGTTGTATAAGTGAGCAAATCATCTACTTACATCTCATTTTTGTCACATCTGACCACTTTTGGTTGACCAAATTTCTTGGTTGATCGACCAAAAGTCGATTCTTTCGAAATACTGCCTAGGTTATTTTTGATCAACCAATCTGAGGCTTTGATCGACCAACATGTTTCCAAATACTCTGAAATGGCTCCAAAATGAGCACGTGCCTCCTCTTCTGCTCATCGTGATGATACGTTTGATTGATTTTTCATCACTGAGGCTACTCATGACCATTTTTCTCTATTTTCCAAATTTTTACCACATGTTGGTAGACCATTAGATTTTGCCTACTTATAGTCTATATTTCCTGTAATCAGCGAAAATTTGCATATCACCAGATTTTGTGTCATTATGAGTGGAACTTTTACATGGGTTCTAAGAACTACTGCAAACCTGGTCTTGACCAAATGTCCTGTCACATATTTTATGCAAATTTGAAGAACATAGGTAAGGGGTTCGACATCGAGTTGACATCGAATGTCTATGGCATAGAGGTTCTGGTCAATGCAGATGTTCTTTCAGAGATTCTTGGATGATTGTCTATTTGTCCTACCTTTCTTGAGCTCCACCAGCAGACACAGATGGATACCATTTGGGAGACCCTACTGATTGCACAGAAATCCTAGCCCCTAATTCGACTGATTTACTATAGAACCTACCTTAACATGGGCATTCACCATGCATACACATCGTACTTTGCATCCTAGATGATTTATATTTTTCTTAGATAATAATGTGTTATTTGGGAGGTATTACTAATTGCAGGTAATTCGGGGCAGCAAATGACTGGTCCAACCTTATGGATCTATTTTGAATGACGACAAGAGTCCAACGCTTCCAAGAACGCATCACTCTACTCCCGTAGCATCCTAGGGAGTCCGCAAAAAAGCAAGAGCCAAGGGGTAAAATGAAGAATATCTGGACCTCAGATGAAAAATCCAACCGCAGGGATGGACCTGGATTGATGTTCACAGTCCAACGATGCAAAAATCAACTTAATTGGAGGCCTAAATCATCATAGACAAGAAGAAGATGGATGACCACGATGGCGCCACATGGCGCCATCGCAGCCGCCCCTCATCATGCCCAAATCTCAGAAGGAAAGACGTGGGCCATTGGATAATTATCCAATGACCGAGATGCATCCACGCCACCCACCTCCAGTCGCTTCATCGAGTAGGGATGAGATCTCGACCGGTGGATTTCAATCCAACGGCCGAGGGCAGCTGCACATGAGATGGAAACTGCAACAACCTGCATACGTAGCACAGCGAAGAGCGCGCCTAACAACCAATGTGCGACATGGGTTCAAGTCATGATGTGGGAGTCAGCCATTCGCAGGTGAAATTCAACCATAGGATTTTCATCGGTCAGTGGAGGTGTGGCTGCATGGCAGGCGTGGGGGCGTCAAATGTAGACGCGTGTGATGATGTGTCCCTTAGGAATCGAGAGGGCGTGGCGCATGCTCTTTAATTCGTCCGATCGAATGATTAGACGGTTGAGAAGGCTTAGGAGTTGAGGAGTGAATTAAGGCCGTGAGGCGAGTGTGCGAAGGCAACGACGAGTGCAGGGAAGCGAAGATCGTCAGATGAAGATCCAAGGGCTCACATTGTGCCACGTGTCAGCACTAGATTAAATCGTGAATGGACAAGGTTTGGAAGGCTTAATCAGGACCGTTGATCTCTCGATCAATGGATCTGATTAATCTAAAGCTTTTGCACGAAATTATGGAGTCCAATGCTGTAAATACCCTTCACAAAAGGTATAAAAAGAGGCCTAAGGGTCCCCTTTGAAGGCATTCCATGGCATGATTTTCTTCTTCTTCCTCCTACAACTCCTCTACGTTCTTCTTCTTCTCGTCTTCTCTACCTCCATCCTTGCATCTCCATCTAAAGTGTTCATTAAGCCACCTTAGCAGATTGTTGTTGCTGTCCTCAACCTTTTCAGAATGCCACCACGGACCACCTGTGGTACCCTTGTTCTGCTACATAGATAGCTTATGTTCAGGGTTAGAAATTGTCTTGTTATAGTTGCAATTCATGTTCAAACTCTCTGCTTGATATATATTTTGTGATTCATTGTCTATGTTATTTAGTAATTAGATTTAGAATATGAACATGAAATCAAAAACATTTTCTGCCTCCCTGTGATCGACTAGGACTCACCAGTTTCACTAATTTATTTTCTCAAGACATATTTCACTCTATACTACAATGCGCTCAGATTTTACGCAATCTACGCCTCGAACTCCTGCTCACTCCCTCTCATTTTGACTTGGGTCATCCAGCCAAGTCACCCTATTTTCGTCGTCTACCCAAATTTCTTAATCATGTCTTCTTATGGAATTTCTTGTCCAAATCTACGTCTTTTGAAAACTGCCCTGGCATTATGCCTATTACCCTTATGATTTTCTTAAGAACAAGTGGTTCAATTGGAATCACTTGATTCTATAGTTAATGAGCAAGCAACCCACCAGCTCCTTCCAGTTTGGGACACTTCTTTGGCACATCTTCCTACATTTTAGTGTTCCCATGGAAATTAATCATAAATAGTTTATTACTAGAGTCTCCATTTCTGATAAGCTCACTTATATGAAGATCGAGCAAGATCAGGGAGCCCGTGGTGAGCTTGTAGCCTAGGAGCAGTAGTAGGAACCATCAGCAGTCCCTCATCCTTTCCTGCATTTTGAGCACTTTATAGTTACCTGTCCTCCTCCAGTGTGACCCTCTCCATCCTTCTACGAGCAAGAGTGGAGTCTTTTGGACAGACCTCTTTCAGGCAGGGATTTTGTCAGTATTCAAGATGTGACAAATGGTATTTCCTTGATGATGCATCGGTAGAGAGAGAGACTTGGTGGTAAGAGACATGGGCATCAGGTATCGGATTACCTGAATGCTCAAAGTCGATTCTTGGATAGACTTAGAGAGTCTTTCATGACATTTAGAAATAGCTTCACCAACCTCCTCAACCTTGTTGGTCTAGTACCATTCCTCCATCATCAGTAGCACCTCCTCCTCCTCCACCTACCATTGCTACAACACTAGCAGACTAGCAGGTTACACCACCTCGTAGGACATTTAGGCAACTGACACAGAGATCGTTAGCTTAGCACCACCTACGTCTTGGTTAGCCTACGCCCTCAGAGAGATCAAATTTGTTGGATCTTGAGTTGGGTATAGATCTCCAGAGCATGATGGATGCCTTCATGGCATCATTAGATGACTAGCTTTAGCTTTGCTTAGCTTTTATTGGTTTGTAAAACTTAATATTCTATGAGCTCTTTCATTTTATGATCTGCTTATCTAGACTCTTTCATATCATTGTTATATGCATGGATATTATCTCTCTCAGATATATTTTTCTTCTCTCTTTATAATTGCATTTTGAAATTCATGTTGCTTTATTTACATTCTTAAGGGGGAGTTACGTGAAAAACATAGCAGCATGTTTGACTTTTTATTGAAATAAAAAGGGGGGAGATATTATGCATAATTGTTTCAATTTCATAATTATAATTTTGTTATGATCAAAAATGGGGAGAATGTAAGCACCTTTGTTTTGATGCACCAAAATTTTGTTTACTATCACATAAATATTTCAGGACCATCTCGGATCAAAGCTTCTTTCTTGGATCAAGTTCAAATGGTTGATGAATTGTGTTTTTTACTTTTATTTAAGTCTAGGATGTTATTGTAAGGAACCTCAAAATAAAGCTCATGGATTTTCGCTCTTCTTTCAAATTCAGCTTTTAGTGTTATTGATTGACTAATTCTTCTACTAATCTACCAAAATTGATTGATCAACCAACAAACTTAGTTAATCGATCAAACCATCTCATTTTAGAAAGTTGATTAAAACCCTTTTGATCAACCAACCAAGCTAATTAATTGACACATTAGTGATCGATCAAATAACCAAATTCATCAACCAAATAACATTTTGGTTGACCTATATACCTTAATTGATTGACCATTTTGAAATCCCTTTCCAGATGAACTTTTCAGTATAAATAGAGGTTGTACGCATCTCCTTTTCATAATTAACATTCAATAGAAATACCCTCAAAAATATCAGAGCTTCTCGTGCTTCTTTCAAGTGTTTCTACTCATTGTTATTCACATCTTTCAAAGCACGTCATTTTAAACCTTTGCTGAAATTCTAGTTTGACTTTTTTGAGGTTCCACACATATGTTTACTATTCTTTTACATTGTTGTTCTGATTAACAGATCCCAAGTTGGGGAAGATCCGTGTTGTTGTGGTTATTATGCTTCCCTTTAGGCTAAAAAGAGAAGTGTTTGTAAAGAGGTTGTGCCATCCTCGTTCAAGTGGTACGATAGTGAATTGAGTAGCCTTCACTTGTTTGGAAAATCCTAAGATAAGAGGCTTAGGTAGTGGTTTTCACTCAGTTTGGGTTTCCAATCTAAATCCAAGTGTACCTTGTGCTTGACTTTGTTCTGAATTCATTTTTATTCTTACTGTCTGAAAAAGGTCATACTATTCACCCCTCCCCTCTAGTATACATTACGATCCATAGGCAAATCCTTAAGTGTGTTTTCTTCAAACCCTAAAATAGAAACCCTAATTTGGCTCCTTTCCAAGTCCAATTCTTTTTAAATTGTGCACCTAGGGCTCAATCAAGATGGTGAATAGCCCTAGGCTCCTTAAGTCCCTAGTAGGTGTAGATATCTGGATGGAGATGCCTAAATAAATCAAATCAAGCAACTCAAGTGATTATGTCAAAGAAAGAATGTGAGTTGATCCTAATTGATTCTTCTTTTTAATTCCTTCTTGAAAGAGGGGCTTAAGAAGAAAGAAACATGTTTACCTGCTCTTGGAGTGGTTATTGTGCAGTTGATCTTCTCCCATGTACCATGCACAAACACAATAGATCAGATAAAGCAAGTTAGAATCAGATCAGAATTATAATTAGTGCAATAAAACTATGCATTGCTCCCCAACAATGGCGCCAAAATGTTTATGCAAAATCGTCAATATTTTGAAAGTACATGATAGTATAGTTGGAAAATCACACAAAACACCTAAATTTGTAAACTCAAAATCAATTTGGAGTCTGGGATCGTTCGCAGGGAGCAAAGATGGTAATTCAATTCACTAATCACAATTTACTTCAAAAAGATATGCAAATATGATCAAAACTTGGCTCAAAATAAATTAGAATACTATATCAATGAAACCAAGTATGAGAGTGCAAAAGGATTGGGTTAAAATCGTGATGTGAAACACCAAATTTACCCTTAAGTTTAAGCTCATAATTAATTGAAATAAATGAACAGTACTCTCAACCAATGTACTCAATCAGCCATCGCACCCAAGGCATAAATGCCTTAGACCAACAGATCTCACAAGGCACAAAGCCTTGCCTTCAAGAACCAACCAAGGAGTACAAGGCTCTCACAAGAGCCTCTGAGATTCTAAGGCACAATAGCAGATCACCAATAGAGGCACAAGGGCAGCATTAATTTTGACTAAGTGTCGAGAGTGGGAGGGCACAAATCTCATGGCAGAGCAAAACCCGCCACCTTCTTTCTTTGATTCTCTTCTCAAGGATAGGATCAGACCTTGGTAATTAGATCCAATGCCCAGACTTGCCAACATGTATTACGAGCGAGGGCATGCGTAGGCACGTGGAGAGGGGCCTCACCCTGTGCTTATTGAGGCAACAGGGTGAGAGAGAAAATATCTTTTATATGTTGTTAAGCGCTCGAAACTTTCTGATGTGGGACTATATCCCTCTGTAGTCCTTTGTGAAGCTCTGTGGAAGCAGCAATAGATCTACTAAATTGGAATAACTGCTGATGCTTGCTGCTTCGATTGAGTACTTAGGAAGCCTCAAGACTTGGAGTGGTGTCAGGAGAAGGCAACAACAGGGCTCCTGATGGGTGGAGGGGTGTTGTTGTGGTTCGAGAAGATGAGGGTGGCAGTGACTATCTAGCGTGTACCTGAAACATGCAATGCGGCCTTTTGTTCTCATTAAAGAAGTTTAGAAGCTTCATTGAGAAGTAGCAAGTGCAGTGATGATTGTGGATTGGTGATTGGAGGTGTGGCATGGTGGTGCAAGGTCGGAGGAGGCGTGTGGTTGGTGTGGTGCTTGATGACTGTCTTGAGTGATCAAACCCCTAAATAGCTTTAGGGCTTCTGTTTGTGAGAGTGTGAGGAATGTTGTGATAGTGACGATGTGTGATTTGGTGAATTGTGGAGTTGGTGCGAGCTCACCAGAGCTTGCGTAGGATGTGGGGAAGATGGAGTGGTCACGGTTCAAACGGTGTGTGAACCTAGAGGTTAGGGTTATAGAGGTTGAGAACAAGAGAGGAAGGGAAAGGGAGACTTAGAGAGGGAGAGAGTGGATGGAGGCAACTGATTTTGATGGACCGACGTTGAAGGAGTTGACAGCGAGCAGATGACGGGGTAGGGAGAGACATGGATGACAGGTCTTTGGCTGGACGCGGTTGCGACGAAGAGCTGAAGAGGGAGAGCTGATCAATTTGGCTGGGAGAAGGGTCCTGAATGCAAGGAATTTTGAAACTTAAGGGTCTAACTGAAAGAAATAGAGATTTAATAAATTGAAATACAAACTAGGTCAAGATGGACTCTGATTGAGCATAAATTTTGGCACCAATCTAATTTGGACCTAAAGAATCTAATGGTGAACATGGATTTTAGGGTTGACCATGTTTGACTAGGCAATTTGCATAAAAGCCTAAATTAGAGCAAAAACCCGTTTGAGACTCTATTCTAGGTCTAAATAGGTTTAGAAGGTCAAACCAAGGACACCAAACCCCTTAAAATATTTTTATATGAATTTTAGTGGGTTTGGATGAAATTTACCTTAATCAGAACTTCTTTAATTTAACCAGGTTTGAAATTAGGGTTTTAAATGCTATTATGGTTCTCAAAATGTATGAAACCCCATTTCTGACTGTATGGATCCACATTTTGGTCTTTTAAGTTCATTTGACATTTATTTAACTCCTGACAAATCCTGTGGTTAATCTGTGCTTATGATATACTATTAAAATTACTGAATTAACCCTGATTTCCCATTCTCTTCATTGAATCAGAATATTATGGAATTATGACCATTAGATGATTATTTTGGAGCTTTTATCAATAAAACCTGACAAAAGGTTGCTAGTTAGGGCCAATGATGGTGTTCCCTCAGTGCTCCCTTTTAGTTCCTTTGCGGTTACTCTCTCTCTTTTCTTTCTTTTTTATTTCCTTTTGAGCTTTTCTTTAAGGAGCTCATGATCTCACCAAGTTCGTAGAAGCACTCAATATTTGGAGGGCTCGCATGGCATTAACACCACAATTATAGTTTTGGTAACCCTACAACTATGTTAGAATCCTTTAGCTAGTATTTAGGCAGTCAGAAATATTGAGAAAGTTGGTAAGGGTCACATTTGATGGATTGCAATGGGTATTTCTACCTCAATGAAATGGACACATAATGAAACACATGAATATAAGTATGAAATTGAACACCTTTTTTTATTTTCTTCTTTTTTTCTTTTTTTCCTCTTTCCCTATATATATTTTTTTCTCTCTTTTTCTTCTTTTTTTTCCATATCTGTCAACATAGCACACATTGGATAAACTTTTATTTATGAGCACTATTGGGGAATGATGATGTTCAAGTGGATATTATGTGGCTTATTTAGTAGAAGTGCTACTCTCAACACCGGGAAGAAATGGATAGGACAGGCATACTTCTAACCTTTGGCACTAATACCCTCCTTCAACTGAGATTTCCATAAAGGACGGTAGTAACCATCCACCTTAGTCATAGTTTTATTAGAACTCAATCTTTGTTTATCTTCCTTATTTGATGGCTCTCAAGAATTCACATGCAATATTAGCATGTAGGAACTAAGAGTGAAAGCTATGCCTAACTATAAGGTACCATCATCCAATTATCTAGAACTTAAGAATCTGCGCACTAGACTTAGGGCACCAATAGACATTCTACTTGTCACCTCACAAATGTTTGGTGGATCTAATAAAAGATAGTTTTCCTAACTCCCTAACTAATTGTCCAAGGGTTTAGAAAAAGAAGCAATGCTTCTCCTCAACAAACTAAAATTGTCTATTGGTTTTCTTAAAGGATCCATTACAAAGTTTATGTGCAAGTGAAATAATGTAACAGGTTCTAAGCACTACTAGAAAACTAAGGTATAGTCACAGTTATTTGGTCATGATTCCACCTAAAACCGTGATAAAAGACACTAAGGATAGTTACTTTGTTATCGACATTTCTGTCACAATTTAAAAACCGTCACCAAAGCCTATGGTCATGGTTCCAATTAAAATCATCACCATAGGCTTTGGTATGAAAAGAAATTTTCCCTCCACTTTTTCCCTATACACACTGCCGGCATCCATCATGGTTTAAAAACCATCACCAAAGCCTATTGTCACGGTTCTACTTAAAACTGTCACCACAGGGTTTGGCACAAAAAGAAAATTTCCCTCAACTTTTTCCCTAAACCCACTGCTACCGTCACCTTCCCCCTCCCTCGACTCCCTAGCCCCCTCCCTGATGGCACATCTCCCCTTCTCTCTACTGTCCTCGATAGTGGAGCTCCCTTCTTGCTAGCCTAAGGTGCCTCCTCCGACCATCCCTGCCCCAGCATCACCTCTCCTTCCCCTAAAGAAAGCTATTGAGAACCCACTACTGCCCCCATCACCTTCCCCCTCCCTTAACTCCCTAGGCCCATCCCCGACATCGCAGCTTCCTCGACCATCTGGAACTCCCTTCCCTCTCTTGACAAATGAGCCTCCTACAACCATCCCTTCCCTAGTTGCGTCGCTCCTCCCCCTCGAGGTCACTGCCTCTCTTCCCTAGCAGCACCTCTATTACCGCTACCGCGCGTGCTGGTACGCCTCCAACTCTACTTCTCTTGATATCCTAACTACTAAGGTTATTGTTGTTATAGTACTTAGTGGATCTAATGATTGCAGATTGGCTCAAGGAGATCTACTGACCTTGGTGCTGAAGTGCTGTAAGTATACTTTTGGAATTAATTTTGCAGGAATGGAAGATTCTTTTCTTTTCTGATTGAATAAGCATGAAATTTGTGAGTTGCTAATCCTTCCCGGTTGTCTTCTTTGGAATGAATTTGGCGAATAGTAATTTTTCGAGCATACCTCCCACGTTGACAGAGAACACCACTAGAATACTGATCAAGTGATGATGCTTATAGGTTCAATATGATTTTTTTCATATTTATGTTTAATAAGATTTCTCTGATATAATTAGTTTCTATGTTGATAGACTTCTCACAACCAATTCAATTGTCTTGTTAGACTTATGAAGGGAAAATTCATCATTTCTCTCAATCAATTGCTTCCTTGTTTGATAGAATTTACATTCACCTTAATCACCAGAAGCATCATATATGTACTTCAGGTAAATAATAATAGGACCATCGATTGGTTTAGTTTAAACTGAATTAAGAAAAGGATAATGAATGTTCTACATGTAAACACTTTTTCCTCCTTGCACGATCTAAATGTCTCTCTGGAGCACCTGTTCTAGTAGGAATAACCTATTATCTGTTCTTTATTAAAACTTATACTCAGTCTGAAGTAGTGAAAGAAATTTAGGTTGTTGTGTGAGAGGGTTGCAGAAGGAAGGAATCCAAAGAGAGGTTATGTTTATCTATATGAGCCTAGGGAGACAAAACATGATGACCAAAATTAAATGTCATGATATATAATTCTTGAATAAATTAAAGAGCAAATGTGCATGCAAGCACTTTTACCCATTATATAGAAGATGTTAATTTACGCATGCAATGAAAAATAATATGCTATCCAATTACTTTTATTAAGGATTGCACTTTTGCGACATCCATAGGTGTGGATATAGTGCAGCTGTAGGGACTTCAAGTGGGTATGATACTCCTGTTTAATAAAAAGGCATATGTCCTAGAGGACTCTATATCCCTCTTGAGATCCTAGTCCTCATTGTACGATAATCTAAAATAGGAAAAGAAGGGTTTTGCTAGAGGAAACTAGGAATATAGTCATATGGAGACAAGTAATCCGGTAATTGAGTCAAGAGTGGGTACATACATTTTCTCTAGGGAGTAAATTACTAAGAGTGGCCAGGGCATCAAGTGATGTTCCAGTTTTACTTGGAAAGCAAAACAGGTTATGTTCAACTAACTACTATGGGTATTTACCGCTTCTGTGTGTAATTGCGATAAAGAGAAATGTAGTTATTTTTAGGGGAGCTAGATCATATTCCGATAATCACCTTGGTCTAGCTAATACTTTTGTTATTGGCAAGAGAAATTACAATCTACGAGTAGCTAATACTCTTGTTACATATATACACTATGGCTGTCAAGCTAATGTAAATCTTCTTTTGGCAACTAAAGTTTTTACTGAATTAGCCAAGTTTTGTGACATCCAAACTACTATGCTTTTGTAGACTTCCTTTATGAACTGTCATGTTGTATTGAGAACTACGTAGTAATTTCTGTCATGACACAATGTCTTGAATTTTTATAACACAATGTTTGACTTATGTTATTACTATTCTTTTCTTTGTTAGTATTTATTTATGCAATTTGTAGATATCCATACTTGCACAACCTTAGATACACTCGATGACAAACAATAAGAAATATAACCCTTAGGGTACAAGTTGATAGAATAGGTAAAATTTTATTAATATACTTGCTTATCCGAGAGTTATGATCAAGTCATACGGACAATGCATTAATGTATATATATCTCACATGCATGCACTATGTGTTGCCTGTCATGCCATAAGTTTTGATTGTCCTTAGCTTGGTAAATTTTTGAACAAAGGAGGTGTTGGTCGAGTGAAATAGAGGTTACAAAAGCTATGTCGTAGTATAAGTCAAAATCACTTGAAAACAAATAAAATTTATAACTCAAATGAATGTCTGAGGTCATTTGCTTGGACCAAATATGAATTCCACTGCTAATCTCAATAAATAATGTAAATGATCAGAATTAATGATAATAATTGCTTAAAACTAATAATAATTGTTGCACATGAGTATATTAAGAATCTATTGAGGCAAAAAGTAATCTAAGATAAAATAATGGTGATTTGAATCACCAATTATTAGCTTAGGTACACATATAATACTCACTTAATCATCTAAATAAATGAACAATTTAACCATGCAAACTTTTGTGCACGGTGCACTTCATCACACGACAAGGCACTCAATCAGACATCTTAACAGAAGGTAAGCACAAGCCTTCTCTTCCTCTTCTCCTTTCTTTCTCTCAGAGGCACGGTGTTTGTTCGCTTTTGTGGGTTTTAAAAGATAATACGTTGTAGTATATTCGACAAAGCGTTCAAACAAATAAAGAGTTTTTATTACTCGAAAATCAGAGTATACGAGGTTGAACATAGGGAGCAATTGGAATTTACTACTAATCCCAAATGTAATTGAACACTCTAATTTACTCAAAACTTTAATTCAAATATGAATGTATGCGGTTAAAAGTAATTATGACAAAATAAATGAAATTGGACGTCTGATCTTGTGATCAGACGTCCTAAAAGTGTTATTCTTCTCTTCTATTTTTTTCTCTGCAGCCACTCTTTTTCCTTGCTTCTTTCTCTTCTTCTCAGCAGTCTCTCCTTCTTCCTTCTTCTTTTCTCTTCTGCGAATGCTTCTTCCTCTTCCTTGGTCTTTTGTTCTTCCTTCTATCTTCTTCTGATTCTGTGTTGGCTTTCTGCGAAGGCTTCTTTTTCCTCGGTCTCTTCTTTCTTCTCCTTCTTTGGCTCTGCAGTCCTTTCTTTCTTCCTTCTCTTTTCTCTTCTTCTTCTCAGTAGTCTCTTTTTCTTCTTCTTCTCTGCCTTGCTCAGCCTCTTCTTCTATTTCTTCTCTTCTTCTCCCTCGCGGCAAAGTCTTTCTTCCACAACGTTCAGCCTGCCTACACAAAGAGCAAAACCTACCCTTTTCCCTCTACCTAAACATCTCTCTCTCACTCTGCAATTCGCTCAAGGACGCTCTCCCAGAGCCACAGGTATTCGGGTCGGATCTTGCACCCGAGACCAGGCACACCGGTAGGTGGGTGATGCGCGAGGAGTGCTCAGGTTAGGGTCGGGTCGGATCCCGCTAGATCCGCGAGGTGAAACTGCGGACGAGGCGAGCGTGGGTTAGGTGAGGGACCTCACCCCTGTGCGTTCGGAGGCAACGAGTGTATAACACAAATTCAATTTAAAGCTTACCTGTGCCTCGTATCTCGCTGATGTGGGACTATCAGGCCTGCCCTAATCTCGCGTGCGCCCGCAGAGCTTTCTTCGTGCAATTGCCAAAGCTGCGGGCTTCGCAGTGCTCCTTGCTGGACCCGAGGGCTTCACACTGCTTGCGCGAATCTACTGCGCCTGAAGCCTGGAAGACCTGATGCCTGGAGCTGCTGCGAAGCTGCTTCAACCGTCAATGACGGCAGGACTGAAATCCTGTCAAACACAAGCACAACCTATTGGCCTAATCAGACCAGCTGGGCACCTTCGCCGTGGCACGGCGAAGGTGGTGAACGGTCCTGCAGGTCATGGGACGGCCTAGGTGTGCGTACCTAGGTCGTCCTGCGACTGGAGGTGTTGGTGAGTTCGAGGGGCTACTGTGGAGGTGTGGAGTGGCAGTGGAGGGGCGGAGATTGTTCCTTCTGGTGAGGCGAAGCTTATGAAATGATTGGCGAGCCATGTGGAGGGGCGGAATGGTGGATGCGGCTCGCCGGAGGTCGGTCGGAGGCGAGGAAGATGGAGGTGGTCAGCGACGGTCAAGGGGCAATTAAATGAAATAATAGGGGGAAAAGAGAGAGGGGAAGATGGGGAACAAATCTAACCTACTTACAGGGACAAAGGGGATGGAGAGGCGGATAGCTGTACCTGCTGTCACCGGAGAAGAAGCTACCCAATGGAGGAGGACGGCGGCGATGACGAGGCTGAGGCGGCGTGCGTTGGTATTGCGCGACACGGAGGGGAATCAGGAAGATAACTCTGGCACTGGTTTTGTGGCAGAGCGAAGAGGGAGGGGAGGGGGGCTTGCCAGAGCTCGCTGGGTTCTTGGCCGGAGAAGAAGAGATGAATTGGAGGTAGACGTCAAGCCAAGTCAAGCTAAAAATGAGCGTCCGGGTTAGAGGTTCTTTTATAAGCACTGGGCCGTGCTTTCAGAGCGTGGAGGGCATGCCTGTGTCTCTGATGGCTCGCCGGAGAAGGAAAGAGGTTAAATACCCAAATCCCTCGTGCGTTCGCATGAGAGATTGGGTTCACACCAGAGATTGTGATTGGCCTTAGATGGAAGGGAATTCCTCAGAGAATCTCCCTTCCATTTCTGGGAGGGAATCTCTGAGGAATAAGAGAGTAATCCCTCTCTAAACCTCGCCGAAGGTCCACTCTACCCTAACAATGGCGGTAGGACCTGATTGCAAAGGTGGCGAGGAAATTAAGGGGCTCTCTACAAGGATTTTCAATGATTTGGGTGTACTAAATTGCAAAGTAGGTCAAGATGACCTCCCCTTAGGTCCAAATTTTGGTACAAACCTAACTTTGACCTAAGGAATCCAATGGTGAAGTTGGATTTTTGGTTTGACCACGTTTGACTGGACATTTTGCGTAAAAACCCAAATTAGGTTAATTGAAGAGCTAGGACCCTAATCTAGGTCAAACTGGGTTCCAAAGGCCAAATTAAGTGTTATAATGCCTAGAGGATATTTTTACAAAATTTTTAGAGGGTTTACTTGATTTTTATCCTGACCAGAACCTCGTTAATTTAAGCGGGTCTGTTTTAGGGTTACCAAATGTCATTTAATTCCTAGATTGCACATAAACCCATTTCTGATTGACTCAACCCACTTTTTATCTCATTTAGACCATTTGACCTATGGTTTGCCTCTGAGATATCCCATTTATGTACTGGAATGGTAAAATTGCAGTTTTAACCTTTAATTCATGTTTCCTTCTTAGAGCACTTATTCCTTCATTTAGGCCTTCTTCTAGGTTATGTAGGAGCTTTTATCTTCTTTATTGGGTCAAAATGAGCTAGTTATGGCTCATGATGAGGCTCTCATCATACCCCCTTGCCTAGCTTTTGCTAGTCCCTTAGCAATATTTCAAGGTTTTAACATCTATTCTAGACCCTGAGTGTAAGTGCTTTTCTTTTTCTTTTGTGATTAGGTAGGAATGCCGACAATAGGCTTAGAGGTACTCAAGTACCAACCAAAATCCGGACCTGACCCGCTTTAGCCTCAGTCCTCCACAAAGGTTTCTAAGGCCCACAAAAACTAACCTAGGGTTTGTTAAACTCCGCGGTTAAAGCACCCGTGCTTGAGACATTTTTAGCCTAAGTTCAGTTTGTAGTGCATTTTTTGTAAGAGAGAGATAGAAGATTTATTTGTTTGGAGAGCTTTTCTCTCTCTTTTCTTTTTATTTCTAGCTTCAGATTAGCTTCTCAACACGGTTTGTATCAAATTCCTCATCCCCATCATCAATCCTCAAGGGTCCTTGGCTTTCGAGATTTCGAGATAATCCCACCCATGGCAATGCCCAGAACCCTGGCTTTCGAGATTTCGAGATAATCCCTCCCATGGCGTTCCGTGGCCGAATTCAGACCCTGGCGATCGACATTTCGTGATAATACCACCCATGGTATCTGAACCAGCAGAGTGCTTACATGCCCCCAGTAGGATATTTAAATATCCTAAGAGACAAGCACCGAGGAGACGATATGTTGTTACGCATCATCGAGGGGAATTTCCCACCTCTCCACACTGGGAACTCGTCCAAATCAACTTGTGCTGATTGGCCACTCCTAATCTAGTGACTTTTTCAGAACATTAAATGCTTTTGCGTGATTTTGATATTTATGCGCACTGAACGAGACTATGTGTGAATTTGGGGTGCTTAGGTTACCGAATCCCGCAAATCGGAGATCAGTTAACGAGGCCGAATACTTCCTAAGCTTTAGAACTAATACTTAAGCTTCGCATTTTCCCCAACCTCTTGAGGATTATCCAAATTTTAGCGGATACATGAATTTTTAAGCTAACAAATCTAGCCCAAGAGGCCTAAGACCAGCATTCCCGCTAATCTCTTGTTATGTCTTCGTAGCACTTTTTCTTTTATTTCTTTTCTTGATCTGGTCTAGAACTTCAGTTAATTCCTTAATCTTTTACTAATGACTACCTCTTTTTCTTTTTCATTTTGTGCTCCTTTTTGTCATTTTACTCTTTTTCTCCTTCTTGTGAATATGTGGCTCACAAAATTTCCTCCCTCTGCCATTTTTTTTGTTCTCTTTCATTAGTTTTCAATTTTTTTGTGTTTTCGACATATGTGAATTTTTTGTGAGAATCCTTCTAATTTTTTCTTGGTTCTGTATGTATGCACTTTATCACCCCCCCATGCCTAAGTTTTGCAATGTCCTCATTGTAAACAGAGGGTGTGAATTAGTGTTGAGGTCAGTGGCTTAGAACAGGATATATCAGGTGGGTGAATGGGTCGAAAATGAATGATGCGGATGATTTCAAGCTCTGATACATGTACCAGAGGTGGGATCAACTGTCTAAGGCTGAACTCAAGGTGCAATAGACGTGGAGTATGGACGGATAATCAGACGAGTCTCTATTTTTGGGATGACGGGTTGCCTCCCGTTAAGCGCTAAATTTAATGCCTTCAGCCGAGCGGAAAATGGGGTGGAGAGGGAGTGGTCAAATTAATGGAGTTTTGGAAAACAAGAACCTTGATTAGGAGCCTGGTTGGTCCAACCAGGTGCTTATTAAGATCAGTGGGCTGATGATGCAGCCCAAACCCAATAAGTCTGGTGGGTTGATAGATGTAAGTCAGTAGATGCGGCACCCACCATATGCAGTGAAGTTCTGATGGATATGGAAGTGAAAACTCGGGTTTAGGCTGAGTCGACTCAGCCTGGTCAGAGTAGGGTTCCGAAAAATAATCAATGTAAGGTGTGGAATCCCTACAGGGGTGATCAAGGAATGATGGCTCCTGACTTTCGGTCTGATCAATACTCGATACCCAATATAGATACGGAGTTGAATCATCTGCAAACGGCTCAGTGAGAGGTGAATCGGAATAGAAATTGAGTCTGGTTGCGGGTCAGGGTGGGGAACGGGTTTTGATTGGTTCTGTATATGTGGAGCAGGTGGCTTCAAAGAAGATTGGCTTGTTATAATCTGGAAGCAGATTTTCTCCAATGTTATGATCAAATTCGAAATCGTCGGAGAGTTTGCGAAAATCAAAATTTGAATGAGATTCAAGATCGTGAGTTCCACCATAGAATAAATCATATGTTGTATACTCAGCAGCCTGACTAGGGTCTAGCCTAAATGTTAATTCTAAGCTTAAAAGTGTGTCCCTATTTGGTAGAGGCTCAGGTTCAAAGTTATTAGGGCAGACCCAATTGAAACCCCGCTCGTCCAACTCCTCGATTGCTGTGTCGTAGATTGGCATGATTTCCGAAAAATTGATTCGTTCCTCTGAGGAGGTTGGCGAGGGATATTCATCAAATCGAGGCCCAAAATCATATTCTTCATTAAGAGATTGATCTTCTTCATATGGGGCCTTGAAATCCTCAAAATAGGTTTCAGATCTAGGTTCTAAGCTTAGGATGTGGGTTGAATTACTAGAATCTAGGTCTGAATAACCTTCAAGGGTCACCTTATCAGAATAAGGGACGGAATTTATACCCTCGAGAGGTTCAGTTCTACTCTCATACTTGCAGGAGTTTTGGGATTCTAAAATGGGCTCAACATTGTATTTTCCTGCATTTGGAGCTTCCCAACCTTCTTCAATATCAGGCACATTATACTCCATCTGGGTTAGGAATCCACAACCATTTTGTGCCTCAAACCCGAGATCAGATTTATCCTCGATGTTGTCCCAAGATGGTTCCTCCTCTGTTTGTGGTATACACGGGTACTTCTGGTCAATAACTTGTTTTACTAATCTCATTATCTCTTCCCATTTTTCAAGACTATCTTGGTGTTGCTTCTAATGTCGAGGATTTGTCATACATTGAAGGTATTCAATATTGTGCAGTTTTTCTATCTCAATGTATGCAGTAATGATCAAGTCACGGGTTGATCCTTTTGTAGCTTCTGCTAATAGTACTTGGGCACAAGTTATGACAAAGGTTGTGGTTGTTGGGACATCAACCTGAATGTTTCCTACTATTGTTGAGGTTTCTTCATTTTCATAGAATTTCATGGCATCCCCAATCATTTTATCTCTCATGGATCTCTGACATTCAGGTTTCTCGAATGGTAGTCCTACATGGTTTGGATGCATATTTGGATCAGGTGGTGGAGTCAAGATGTAGAATCAAGTTATGAAGCGATCAGATTTGAATAACGAGTCCCACTGAAAATGTGTATGTGTGCTCTAAAGAGAAAAGATGAGGGACTGGAGATGTTTTTGACCCGATCAAGACACCCAAAGATGTTTGGATGAGTATAGAGGTTCAGGGTAGATGGACCCTTGGATCAGAAGATCGTCCACCTGAGAATTACCTGGGCAGCCAAAGAGGGAGAGTCTCGCAAAGGCCCCTACACGGTAGAGTGTCCCCACGGGTTATAAGGTTTCCCCCACCCGACCTCTCTTGTCACTGAGATTCCAGGTAGACCAGAATGGGGACCTTGACCTCTTAAGTCTGCCACTTTTATTTCAAAGGTGCTTTTAGGGTTCTCACTTGAACTTTTGATGTTTTGATGTTGTGACCTAATTTAGAGGTTGGTTGACCCAAGGGGTCAACTTCACTTGACCTATCCTATAGATGGCAGAATGATTCTAGGTTTAAAGCCTAGAGATCACCCTGATTCAACTCCCAGGTTATTAGGTCCAAAAATTTTAAGATTCAAGTGATTTTAGAGTTCAATTTTTAGGGTTTGTCTTGTTAATATCTCTTCAATCAAGGGATTGGGTAGCACACTGATGCGGGAGGTTTATTTCCTTTTATGCAGGCATGTGTGACTATCACTCGAAGATCCTACCATAGAAACCCTAATTTGGTTCTATTTCCAATCCTCTTTTTCTTTTTGAACAAAAATTCTCTTTGGACTTGAAAGCAAGAAGTGTGTTGTCCACAGAGATTAAGCGTTATTCCTATTAGGCACATGAATTTGTGGGATAGAATTTAAAAAATCGCCCCAACTTCAAGAACATTTGAAAAATTTTCGCAAAATTAGGAAACGTTTGCCTTAAAGATGGTGATTACTATAGAAAGAAGGCAATTGATTCTAAATTGATTTTCTTCCTTTTGTCTTTTCAGAATTAGGGAATGGTTTAAGGAAGAAAGGAAATTACCTGTCCTGGAGTGGTTGACTTGCAGGGGGGATTTTCTCGTGGAATACCTGCAAGATCAAAATAAAGCAAAATAGGGCAAGTTAGTGTTCAATATGATAAAAAGAATGTAGAGACTAGTGATAAGTTGCGCGTTGCTCCCCGGCAACGGCGCCAAAATGTTTATTCACTTTTGTGGGTTTTAAAAGATAATACGTTGTAGTATAGCCGACAAAGCTTTCAAACAAATAAAGAGTTTTTATTACTCGAAAATCGGAGTATCCGAGGTCGAACACAGGGAGCAATTGGAATTTACTACTAATCCCAAATGTAATTGAACACTCTAATTTACTCAAACTTTAATTCAAATATGAATGTATGCGGTTAAAAGTAATTATGACAAAAGAAATGAAATTGGACGTCTGATCTTGTGATCAGACGTCTTAAAAGTGTTATTCTTCTCTTCTTCTATTTCTTTCTCTGTAGCCTCTCTTTTGCCTTGCTTCTTTCTCTTCTTCTCAGTAATCTCTCCTTCTTCCTTCTTCTTTTCTCTTCTACGAATGCTTCTTCCTCTTCCTTGGTCTTCTGTTCTTCTTTCTATCTTCTTCTGATTCTGTGTTGGCTTTCTACGAAGGCTTTTTCTGCCTTGGTCTCTTCTTTCTTCTCCTTCTTTGGCTCTGCAGTCCTTTCTTTCTTCCTTCTCTTTTCTCTTCTTCTTCTCAGCAGTCTCTTTTTCTTCTTCTTCTCTGCCTTGCTCAGCCTCTTCTACTTCTCTTCTTCTCCCTCGCGGCTAAGTCTTTCTTCCTCAACGTTCAGCCTACCTACACAGAGAGCAAAACCTACCCTTTTCCCTCTACTCGAACGTCTCTCTCTCTCTCTCTGCAATTCACTCAAGGATGCTCTCCTAGAGCCACAGGTATTCAGGTCGGATCTCGCACCCGAGACCAGGCGCACCGGCAGGTGGGTGATGCGCGAGGAGTGCTCAGGTTAGGGTTGGGTCGGATCCCGCCAGATCCACGAGGTGAAATCGCGGACGAGGCGAGCGTAGGTCAGGTGAGGGACCTCACCCCTGTGCGTTCGGAGGCCACGAGTGTATAACACAAATTCAATTTAAAGCATACCTGCGCCTCGTATCTCGTCGATGTGGGACTATCAGGCCTGCCCCAATCTCACGTGTGCCCGCAGAGCTTTCTTCGTGCAATTGCCAAAGCTGCAGGCTTCGCAGCGCTCCTTGCTGGACCCGAGGGCTTCGCACTCCTCACGCGAATCTGCTGCGCCTGAAGCCTGGAAGACCTGACGCCTAGAGCTGCTACGAAGCTACTTCAACCGTCAATGGCAGCAGGACAGAAATCCTGTCAAACACAAGCACGGCCTATTGGCCTAATCTGACCAGCTGGGCACCTTCGCCGTGGCACGGCGAAGGTGGTGAACGATGCTGCAGGTCGTGGGACAGCCTAGGTGAGGGTACCTAGGTCGTCCTGCGACCGGAGGTGTCGGTGAGTTCGGGGGGCTACTGTGGAGGTGTGTAGTGGCAGTGGAGGGGTGGAGATTGTTCCTTGTGGTGAGGCGGAGCTTATGAGATGATTGGCGAGCCGTGTGGCAGGGCGGAATGGTGGATGTGGCTCACCGGAGGTCGGTCGGAGGCGAGGAAGATGTAGGTGGTCAACGACAATCGAGGGGCAATTAAATGAAATAACAGTGGGAAAAGAGAGAAGGGAAGATGGAGAAAAAATCTAACCTACTTACAGGGACGAAGGAGATGGAGAGGCGGACAGCTATACTTGTTGTTGCCGGAGAAGAAGCTGCCCAGTGGAGGAGGACAGCGGCGACGATGGGGCTGAGGCGGCGTGTGCGGGTATTGCGCGACGCGGAGGGGAATCAAGAAGATAGCTCTGCCACTGGTTTTGTGGTAGAGTGAAGAGGGAGGGGAGGGGGGCTCGCCGGAGCTCGCTAGGTTCTTGGCCGGAGAAGAGATGAATTGGAGGTAGACGTCCGGCCAAGTCAAGCTAAAAATGACCGGCCGGGTAGGAGGTTCTTTTATAGGCACTGGGCCGTGCTTTCAGAGCGTGGAGGGCACGCCTATGTCTCTGATGGCTCGTCGGAGAAGGAGAGAGGTTAGATACCCAAATCCCTCGTGCATTCGCACGAGAGATTGGGTTCACACCAGAGATTGTGATTAGCCTTAGATGGAAGGGAATTCCTCAGAGAATCTCCCTTCCATTTCTGGGAGGGAATCTCTGAGGAATCAGAGAGTAATCCCTCTCTAAACCTCGCCGGAGGTTGACTCTGCCCTAACAATGGCGGCAGGACCTGATTGCAAAGGTGGAGAGGAAATTAGGGGGCTCCCTGTAAGGATTTTCAAAAGATAGGGACCAAATTAAGATTTGGGTGTACTAAATTGCAAAGTAGGTCAAGATGACCTCCCCTTAGGTCCAAATTTTGGTACAAACCTAATTTTGACCTAAGGAATCTAATGGTGAAGTTTTATTTTTGGTTTGACCACGTTTGACTGGACATTTTGCGTAAAAACCCAAATTAGGTTAATTGAAGAACTAGGACCCTAATCTAGGTCAAACTGGGTTCCAAAGGCCAAATTAAGTGTTATAAGCCCTAGAGGATATTTTTACATGATTTTTGGAGGGCTTACTTGATTTTTATCCTGACCGAAACCTCGTTAATTTAAGCGGGTCTGTTTTAGGGTTACCAAATGTCATTTAATTCCTAGATTGCACATAAACCCATTTCTGATTGACTCAACCCACTTTTTATCTCATTTAGACCATTTGACCTATGTTTTGCCTCTGAGAAATCCCATTTATGTACTGCAATGGTAAAATTGCAGTTTTAACCATTAATTCATGTTTCCTTCTCAGAGCACTTATTCCTTCATTTAGGCCTTCTTCTAGGTTATGTAGGAGCTTTTATCTTCTTTATTGGGTCAAAATGAGCTAGTTATGGATCATGATGAGGCTCTCATCACACGATAACCTTCTTCTTTTCCTTTGTTTTCAGTCCTTCTTTCTTCTTCTTTGGCTTCTACATTCTTTCACAGCATGGCTCTTCTTCTCTTTTATCCTCTTCAAACACAAGTGCTACGTGCAATGAAAAATAATATGCTATCCAATCACTTTTATTAAGGATTACTCTTTTGCGACATCCATAGGTGTGGATATAATGTAGCTGTAGGGTCTTCAAGTGGGTATGATACTCCTGTTTAAAAAAAAGGCATAAGTCCTAGTGGGCTCTATATAACTCTTAAGATCCTAGTCCTCATTGTATGATAATCTACAATAGGAAAAGAAAGGTTTTGCTAGAGGAAACTAGTTATATAGTCATATGGAGGCAAGTAATCTGGTAATTTAGTTAGGAGTGGGTACATACTTTTTATCTAGGGAGTAAATTACTAAGAGTGGACTGGGCATCAACTAATGTTCCAGTTTTACTAGGAAAACAAAATAGGTTATGTTCAACTAACTACTAAGGGTATTCACTGCTTCCGTGTGTAATTGTGATAAAGAGAATTGTAGTTACTTTTAGGGGAGCTAGATCATATTCTGATAATCATCTTGGTCTAGCTAATACTTTTGCTATTGGCAAGAGAAATTACAATCTAGGAGTAGCTAATACTGTTGTTATATATATACACTATGGCTATCAAGCTAATGTAAATCTTCTTTTGGCAACTAAAGTTGTTACTGAATTAGCCAAGTTTTGTGACATCCAATCTATTGTGCTTTTGTAGACTTCTTTTATGAACTGTCAAGTTGTGTTGAGAACTATGTAGTACTTTCTATTATGACACAATGTCTTGAATTTTTATAACACAATGTCTGACTTATGTTATTACTATTCTTTTCTTTGTTAGTATTTATTTATGCAATTTGTAGATAACCATACTTACACAACCTTAGATACACTCGATGACAAACAATAAGAAATATAACCCTTAGGGTACAAGTTGAAGGAATAAGATAAATTTTATTAATATACCTGCTTATTCGAGAATTATGATCATGTCATACAGACAATGCATTAATGTATATATATCTCACAAGCATGCACTATGTGTTGCGTTTATAACATGCCATAAGTTTTGATTGTCCTCAGCTTGGTAAAGTTTTGAACAAAGGAGGTGCTGGTTGAGCGAAATAGAGGTTATAAAAGTTGTGTCGTAGTATAGGTCGAAATCAGTTGAAAACAAATAAAATTTATAACTCGAATGAAAGTATGAGGTCATTTGCTAGGACCAAATATGAGTTCAATTGCTAATCTCAATAAATAATATAAATGGCCAGAATTAATGATAATAATTGATTAAAACTAATAATCAATGTTGCACATGAGTATATCAAGAATCTATTGAGGCAAAAAGTCATCTACGGCAAAATAATGGTAATTTGAATCACCAATTCTTAGCTTAGGTACACATATAATAGTTACTTAATCATTTAAATAAATGAATAGTTTAACCATGCAAACTTTTGTCCACAGTGCACTTCATCGGACGATAAGGCACTCAATCAGACATCTTAATAGAAGGTAAGCATAGGACTTCTCTTCCTCTTCTCCTTCTTTGTTTCTCTTAGAGGCACGGCAACCTTCTTTTCCTTTGTTTCCAGTCCCTTCTTTCTTCTTCTTCGGCTTCTATCTTCCTTCACAGCATGGCTCTTCTTCTCTCTTATCCTCTTCACACACAAGGGCTACATGCAATGGAAAATAATATGTTATCCAATCACTTTTACTAAGGATTGTTCTTTTGCGACATCCATAGGTGTGGATATAGTGCAGCTGTAGGGTCTTCAAGTGGGTATGATACTCCTGTTTAATAAAAAGGCATTTGTCCTAGTGGGCTCTATATAACTCTTGAGATCCTAGTCCTCATTGTATGATAATCTACAATAGGAAAAGAAGGGTTTTGCTAGAGGAAACTAGTTATATAGTCATATGGAGATAAGTAATCTTGTAATTGAGTCAGGTGTGGGTACATACTTTTCCTCTAGGGAGTAAATTACTAAGAGTGGTCTGGGCATCAAGTAATGCTCCAGTTTTACAAGGAAAGCAAAATAGGTTATGTTCAACTAACTACTAAGGGTATTTACCGCTTCTGTGTGTAATTGCGATAAAGAGAAATGTAGTTATTTTTAGGGGAGCTAGATCATATTCTGATAATCATCTTGGTCTAGTTAGTACTTTTGTTATTGGCAAGAGAAATTACAGTCTAGGAGTAGCTAGTACTCTTGTTATATATATACACTATTGCTATCTAGCTAATGCAAGTCTTCTTTTGGAAACTAAAGTTGTTACTGAATTAGCCAAGTTTTGTGACATCCAATCTATTGTGCTTTTGTAGACTTCCTTTATGAACTGTCAAGTTGTCTTGAGAACTATGTAGTACTTTCTATTATGGCACAATGTCTTGAATTTTTATAACACAATGTCTGACTTATGTTATTACTTTTCTTTTCTTTGTTAGTATTTATTTATGCAATTTGTAGATATCCATACTTGCACAACCTTAGATACACTCGATGACAAACAATAAGAAACATAACCCTTGGGGTACAAGTTGAAAGAATAGGTAAAATTTTATTAATATACCTACTTATTCGAGACTTATGATCATGTGATACGGATAATGCATTAATGGATATATATCTCACATGCATGCACTATGTGTTGCCTTTATAACAAGCCAAAAGTTTTGATTGTCCTCAGCTTGGTAAAGTTTTGAACAAAGGAGGTGTTGGTCGAGCCAAATAGAGGTTATAAAAGCTGTGTCGTAGTATAAGTCGAAATCACTTGAAAACAAATAAAATTTGTAACTCGAAAGAAAGTCTGAGGTCATTTGCTGGGACCAAATATGAATTCAATTGGTAATCTCAATAAAAAATATAAATGACAAGAATTAGTGATAATAATTGCTTAAAACTAATAATCAATGTTGCACATGAGTATATCAAGAATCTATTGAGGCAAAAAATCATCTAAGACAAAATAATAGTTATTTGAATCACCAATTATTAGCTTAGGTACACATATAATAATTAGTTAATCATCTAAATAAATGAACAATTTAACCATGCAAACTTTTGTGCACAGTGCACTTCATCAGATGACAAGGCACTCAATCAGACATCTTAATAGAAGGTAAGCACAAGCCTTCTCTTCCTCTTCTCCTTCATTCTTTCTCTCAGAGGCACGGCAACCTTCTTCTTTTCCCTTGTTTTCAGTTCCTTCTTTCTTCTTCTTTGGCTTCTACCTTCCTTCACAGCATGGCTCTTCTTCTCTCTTATCCTCTTCACGCATAAGGGCTATAAACCCTTTCAATTTTTGCTAAGTTTCAAAATCTCTCTGAAGCAAAACCCCCATTTTCCCTACTCTCTCTTTCTTTCTCTCTTACTCCTCTCCTCTTCTAGGTAATCTAATCGAGTATTCGAGTCAAGCGCGTACCTGGGTCTAGAGCTACAGTAGTGATCACATCCGAGGAGTGAAGGAGGGTTAGGCGGGTCAGGTTCGTAGCCAGGCCCACATGGAGTAGTGTCACGGGAGAGGCGTGAGTGGTAAGCGGGGGACCTCACCCTGTTGAACGTATCGAGTCGCTACTCTAAAGTGTATGGTTTTGGAAAACCTGTCATTGTAGTTTGAAAGTGAAGAATTCGTGTTCAACAAATAAAATTTATATCGAAATGAAAATTCCGGGTCGAACACAGGGAGGCGGACGTTTGATTTAAAAACTACGTGTTTCTTTTTATTTGTCACGAAGTAATTCAATTTAAAACTATCAAATTATTTACAATAAATAGAAGAGAGAGAGAGGGTAAGAGAGAGAGAGAATATTACACATAGAAATCAAAATGAGATGTAGAATAAACAAAGAATTTATCATTAAGAAGATTGTTCATTACAACTAGAAAGCATAAAACAATTGTACTAGAAAGCGATAAATTTACTCTAGAAAGCATTAAAAGAATGGAGGGAGAAATGACCTCCTCGACGATCGCTTGGAGGACGAGCAGACTACTCTAGAAAGCAGTAAAAAGAATAGGGAGAGAGAAATCCTCCTCGGCGGTCGCTTGGAGGACGAGTCGGATGGGACGATGCCTGGACGAAGCAGGACGAAGCAAGATGAAGGAGGACGAAGCGGAAGAACGGGAACGGAGCAGCATGTCGTCGTCGTCGCGGGATCCACTTCCGAAGGGGGACGAAAATTTGGACTTTATCTCGCGAGAAGCATCCCGGGTGTGGGACAAGCTTCTCTTAAGCTTTGGAGAGGTAGAGAAGAGAAGGAAGGGATGAGAATTTCATATGGAGGGGGTCTCCTTTTATAGTTGCAAGGAGTGGGGCAAAATGGTCATTACATCTTTAAAATAATAAATAAGGGGTCTTTAGTAACGAATAAATCCGTCACTAAAGCCCCCAACGTGGGCGTAGCTCCCGCGCCCACGCGTGCCTCCTCAGCTACCTGCTTCTTCAACGCCCACGCACGTTCATCAGATCTCAACCGTTCGATCATGAGATCGGACGGCTTAAGATGCATCTTCACCCGCTCGTTGTGCACCCGCCTGGCACGTGTGATGTCGCGTGACTCCGTGCGTTCAATCGCGCGTGATCTCGATTGAGCACAGACGGCCGTCCGATCAAGATCCAACGCCCGCCCGACTCGCTTGCCCGCGCCTTCCTCCATTCGTTGCGGTTCAAACCCGTGCCCACAGCTCGCGTAAGCGCGCTTGACCGCTGCGCTATGAGGCGCAGATGGTCAAGCGGGCGCTTTTAGGTGCAGCTGACCACAGCCGTTGGATCAATATCCAATGGCGGAGAGGGAGTGGGTGCGGGGCCTTCAGAGATTGCATGCGGCCGTTTGGGTAACCGAGATGGCACCACGAGGTGCCATCTTGGCCGTCCATCTGTTGGTGCTAGAGCACCACGATCGTTTGTTTTGATGATAACAAAACACATGTCACTTAACATTTGCACTTGGAGTCTTAGATTTCAGGTCAAATTGCAAATGGAGACGTGATTAGATGGAATTCAAGCTCGCATCCAAGACGGATTGGCAGAGCTTGATGGAGAACAAAGAAGATTCGCGAGGAGCGATAGATTGAAGATGGAAGGACAAGAAGAATAGGATAGAATTATGTTTATTTCCTTCTTGTATTTTTATCTTTATTTCCTTACTCTTTTTGTTCCTTAGAAATTCATGTTAAAGAGCCTTAAAGTACCCTAACAGTAGTCCTAGGAACACCGGCACAACCCTAGGACACTTAGGTTTTCTGTGGAGAACTTAGAAAACCAATATAGGGTTCAAACAGTTGTTCCAAATGTCTAATTCCAAAATTAGATGTCTGATAGTATGTTTTATGACATCTGACTGTTGATTCAGATGTCTGATAACAATTAGGCTGGACTTAGTTAGTTCTGTCTGATGAAATCAGACGTTCAAACCTCTGTCTAGACGTCTTAGAAGATGCCTGATGATTTTGCCAGATGTCTAATTAGTGGACCGTTAGGCTGGCTTAGCAAACACTGAAGATCTAACCGTTAGAGCCTTATCAGACATCCTTAAGCCCTTCCAGACGTCTGATAAATGACCGTTTTGCCTCGGCTGACCCAAAATCTCTTCTCAAAGATTTTCTAGCCATTGCACTCTCTTGGAAATCCATTCCCACGAAAAAGTAGGCATCCAGATGTCCAGACATAGTGCCAGACATCCTGTATGTCGTTTGATGGACTTGCACTAGAACCCTGTTTAGATCTGATTCAAGTCGGGAAGAAACCCGCCTAAAATTAGACATCTGATGTTGTTCCCAGACGTGTTAAAGTTATCTTCCAGACGTCTAATGCCAGGATCAGTTGTCTGATAACCCTGTCAATGCAATCATTGTTCCTGATTTCAGCCTGATTCTCTTGGGCTTTGCTCCCAACGGCTATAGAAGCTTTCCAAAGCCTTCCAAAGCTTTCCTAAGGCCTCTATAAATAGAGAGGAACCTCTTGCACACACATACACACCTAGATACAACAAGACACACCCAAGCAGCATACTTTCTACTCTTTTGTGTCCAAGAAAAGCTCTTGCTCTCCAAGCTCAAGTTCCATCATCTAGCGAGCTAAATTCCCTTTGCGCACCCGCTCTCCCACCGTAGTTCACGAGAGCGACATTGCGCCGTCGCGTGGCTCACGCACCCAGGTCATCGATTCGACGCACTCCTTGCAAAGTGGAGTTTCCTAATTCTTATAGAAGCTAGGTTTAAATCTTTGTTGGCTCTATAAGACTATATTTGTTATTTAATCTTTGTTATTTAGTTGGGTATTTGCTTTGAGAATTTCTGTCTCCTTCATGAGACAAAATCCTTCTGCTGAAGAGAAGGGGTTGAGGAACGCTACCCTCTCACTTGTAGCATGGTTGTACTTGAGGTTGAATCACCCTCGTTTAAAGTGATTCGTTTAGTGGATTTGATCAACTTGGTTAATCGGAAAATCCTAATTCGAGAGGGTTAGGTGGTGGTTTTCACCCGATTTGGGTTTCCACCTAAAAATCTTTGTGCCTTCTGTGCGATTGAATTTTTTGAGATTGTTTATATTCTATTCCGCATTTTATTACGTCACCCCCTCCTGGTAGGGCGATTCTACACCATCTTCTGGAAGTTGTAGATGGTGTCACGGATGTCAGATTGACTTGATTTTTGCGTCATTGGCTGCAATCGTCGATCCGAATTCATCTGTGTGGTTGGATTTGTCATTTGAACAGTAGATTTACACCATCCTGGCCCTTGATCTTCTAGGGTTCCTCGGTCACTATCTAATGCTACGGATGCCTGATTAGGGCGATCTTAGAGTCGTTGAACTCCAATCGTCGCCCTGATCACATCCATATGGTTGGATCTTTGATCCAAGGCCCCAATAAAATGTTTGTCCTGTCCAAGCACATAAAAGGAGACAATTAACCTCCATTTTATTCAAACTACTCTAAATGTAAGATGATGCATGTTATGCAATATTTATATCATGAAATGCAATTCTATGCTTAAGAACATGCATAATAGAGAATTTAAGTAGTGTAAATGTGTTTACATCTTACCCCCATGCCTATCTGTTGCTAGTCCCTAGCAAAAACTATATGCTATTTATAAAGAATTACGTTGGATTATTTGGACCTAAGTTATTTTAAATCATTGAGAAATTGTCTACTTAGGAACTAAACTTTCAAAGACACAACAGCGTCCGAGTATCAGCCAAAATGCAAACCACCTCAAGCCCTCGCCATATTCAAAGAAAAATTTCTTTCTTTTTTTCTTTTTTTCTAATTTTTTTTTAATTTTCAAAGTTTAGGGTTTAGGAGTGGCTTTCTACGGCCATTCAACTCACCCAAGATTTAATGAGAACCCTAAGTTTTAAGTATCTTATTGTGATTGTGATAGACTCGTTGACCGGTAGTTAAAACGGACTTCGGATTTCTACGCCTCTAGGTGACCTCAAAAAGAATTCTGCCTAAAGGTGTATCTTTACAACCGGTAGCTTTCTCCCTACTTTTATTTTTTACGGGGTCAACAAAAGGGTGAATCCAGTGTATATCTCCCCGGTTTATTCTACTTCTCCTCTTCTTCCTAAGTGTTTTTGGAATTTTTAGTACAATTACTGAGTTGGGTTCTGGACAACCGGTCGATGAGCTGTTACCACCGACAACTTGGCAGCCATACTCGTGCGGGGAAGTGTGGCTTATTTCTTTTTGTTCTTTTCTCCTTTTCTTTTTTATTTTTTTTTATTTTTTTCTTTTAAGTAGGTGGCTTCCCTAGTCTAAGATTTACCTAAAGGCAGCAAAAAGAGAAAGGTCCAGTGACTGGGCTCTGGACAACCTACCTATAGGTTGTTACCCACGACAACTTGCCAGCCATATCACCCTAGAAGGTTCATTAGCTACCCAATTTTCGTTAAAATCGCCAAACAACAAGTCAGTGACAAAATAGTGTGTAGATGCTAGAAACTCAAAATTCCCTCAAATTAGAGGGCGGGTTGATAAGTCGTGTACTTATCACCTAAAATTTATTTACTCCAATTAAAATAAAATTCAGGTTGGTGAGAACTCAAAAAACAAATCCACATTTTAGTGGATACACGGGTTGATTAAGTCCAAAGACCTGAAGGGTCTTTGTGTTCAAATCATAATGTAGTATTTTCTAAGATTGAAAATTTTCTTAAACCCAAATTCTCTTTCCTAATTCTGAATTTTTTTTTTTTTATAAAAGAAAATAAAACAAATCTACGGAGCTGACGAATGAATTCAGAGATAAATATCCACCCCCCCATGCCTATCTAATGCAATGTCCTCGTTATATTAAAAAGACATAAAACAAAGTGGAAAAGCGAAGAAAGCAACTGAATTGCATGAATGTCAGGCCCGCTCCGAGATAAAAACTAAGACAAACTGTATATGTGCTAAGTTTAGTGCCTTCAGCTAGGCACACTATACAAGGAAAAGAAATGAAGAATTCACAAGTGCAGGTCAGAATTAAAATAAACAGAAGAATCCTCTGACCTATCAACAGAGGTCCACAGATGTGGACCAGATTGTGGTGCAGACCCATCCCCCATAATCGAGAATATCTTAGGTTGTAGATAAAAATTACCTAAAACCTAAAATTAGAATGCAAGCGGGGTCGGGCCTGCGATTTATGAGGATGCAACCCATGACCAAAAAGTTGGGTTACAGAGAATTGAAGCTCAAAAGGATAATCATTGAATGTGTGCTTGAGTTTGACATCCTCGAAACAAATGTCGTAAGGGTTCTGATTTGATGGTTTCAGCTTAAAAGGAACCCTTCGACTCAATCTTCCATTTCCTCCAAAATTAACTTCCCAAATCAAAACTTCCCAACTCCTATCCTCCTCATTCAGCATATGAAATTCCAAGACCTCTTATATATTAATCACCCCATCTAAAATCTTCAAGTCTAAATGATGTGGTAGAATCAGAATTGACTTGGGTCTAATTATCTCAGAAACAGAATTATCGATAAGCTCAATGGGGTGTAATTGATAATCAGGGCATTGAATTGATTCCTCTAGAAAATGTGATTCTGGATCCATAATGTGTGCCCTAATAAGATCAGTTTCCTCAGTTATTGGGCTATCAAATGATCTATCAGATTCCTTAGGCCCAATCGTCTCACAGAAATTGTGTTCAGAAAACTCGTGTGAGACTTCGCAACCTGAATCTTCACCATCAAAGACATCAGGATCCGTATCAATGTATGTCCCAAAATTAGTTGTCATTTTCTGTTTCAAGGAGACATACGTTTCCTCGTAACCCGGCTTAGGGATCTCAGGTGAAGAAATCAGATCTTCCTTAATTGGTCGCTTTAATTCAATCTGGTCATAACACAGGTCCCCCCCCAACTGGTGCCTAAGCGGGTTCTGTCATTGGCTTTCCTGAAGAGGGTTCATCCTAGGAATCATCACAAGATTGAATCAAATCAACCACGAATCTCATCCTCAATTTCGCTAATTTCCCAAGTAGAAACTCACCCGAGTTCTTATCCTTAACGTCCTGGAGCCAATCCAACAAAGACTTATTCAAATCATCAATCATTTCAATCAGGGGCTCCAATCCTCAATGCAAGGTATTGGCTGAACTTCTAAAGATTATATGATATTCCTCAACTTAGCCAGAACCTTATCTTAAACCTGTTTAACCTGAACCAAATGAGTTGGTTCAGGGTTGGGCGGATTTGGGCTCAATGCAGGGGAATTAATGAATTGAGATTCGTTATACCCTTCCTGATAATAGGTCATTTCAGATTGTTCAAAAGGTGGTGATGACCTAAAGGCAGTGTAATCAAAGGATGGGTAAAGATCGGTGTATCCTTCTTGATTGTAGATCGTATTAGGTTGTTTATGAAAGGAAGACGATCTATAATCGATGTAGCTCAGAGAAGGATAGAAATCAGAATCAAAGTGTTCAGGGTTAGGCCCTAAACACGGGGGTCCGAAATTGTATCCCCAATCCGAATTATCCCAACTGACTGATGGTTGATTACAATACGAGTCAGGATAATCATCATGTTGAGGATAATTCACAATAAGAGGGAAAGAGTGAGAATGCGTGAAATATGTAGAAGGATTCATGAGACACGGGAGGAAGAAAGGCACCCTGCAATACAAACAATCAAACTTGTCCTTAAATGGGTTAGCCCAAAGACCTACAGACTCCCAAAACCCATCTTGAGATAAAGAAATGATTTGATCTACTTCCGTCTGTTCAATCCAACCAGTTAGAAGGAGGGACTAGGGAGAAGGTTCTTCCTTCGGCTTGCGCCTTCGGTTTCTAGTGTACCCCCCAGCCGCTATCATTTGATTCTGCTCCCCTAACTAAACATCAGATTGAATAGTAGAAATAGACTACTCGAAAATAATCTCGTTCTGGGTTCTGAAGAGCGAGTCCAATCCTTAAGGCCAACGTCTACTCTGTTTCATTTAGGGCCAGGTTTGAATGTGCTTTGGAATGTGATGGGCCCTTTAAATGGGTTGTGCCCTTAATGATTGATTGATTTGTGTTTGCGTGCACAACCAGTGGTTTTCAAGCAAGATTATTTTTCATGTGGTGAATTTTAAGGTTCAAATCTTGCTTAGTAGCTTTTAGGATTCAACTTTAGGTGTTTTCAAACAAGTTTCGTTGGCACACTAGGTTTTGCAAGCACAGGTGAAGATGTTTTCCTTTAAAGTTTAAAAAGAATGTGGAGTGCCTGGTAAATCCCTAAGAGTTGAACCTAATTGGAAGCTACTTGATGAGTTTATTTTATTTGAAGTGGTGCGGCCCAATCAACTAAAACAATTTGCCTGTTGCACCACTTAATTAGGCACACAAATGATTACCTAATATGATTTCTACTCAATTATGTGTTTGAATGTGTGTACCGGCTCCTAAGATCGGTTTACCGGTTGAGTTAGAGAATCAGATGAGGTTGTGTACCTCTACGAGATTTTTTTTAATTTTTCTTTTTTTTAATGTGGGAGTTGGGGTGAGTATGGGTGTCAAACAACAAACAATCTAACCTTAGAGTTTATAAAAGCACCTAGGTTGATTGATATTTGAGTTATTATGTGATGAAATGAAATCTAATGGGTGGGAGGTGGGGGATAGCTCACAGAACCTTCCACAGCACCTTAGTCCAATCTGCCACTGTTTCTTGTCTCGAAAGAGTACCTGCAATCACAATAAGAAAGGAGAGAAGTGAGGTAAATGATTTGTAAGTTACAAAACGTGAAGAGAAATCAAAGATCGTTGCATCCCTGGCAATGGCGCCAAAATGTTGAACGTTTCGAATCACTATGCTAACGTGTATGTTTTTGGAAAACCTGTCATTGTAGTTTGAAAGCGAAGAACTCGTGTTCAACAAATAAAATTTATACCGAAATTGAAATTCCAGGTCGAACACAGGGAGGCGGACATTTGATTTAAAAACTACGCGTTTCTTATTATTTTTCATGAAGTAATTCAATTTAAAACTATCTAATTATTTTCAATAAATAGAAGAGAGAGAGAGGGTAAGAGAGAGAAAGAATATTACACATAGAAATCAAAATGAGATGTAGAATAAACAAAGAATTTATCATTAAGAAGATTGTTCATTACAACTAGAAAGCATAAAACAATTGTACTAGAAAGCGATAAATTTACTCTAGAAAGCATTAAAAGAATGGAGGGAGAAATGTCCTCCTCGACGATCGCATGGAGGACAACCAGACTACTCTAGAAAGCAGTAAATCTATACTAGAAAGTAGTAAAAAGAATAGGGAGAGAGAAATCCTCCTCGACGGTCGATTGGAGGACGAGATGGACGGGATGATGCCTGGACGAAGCAGGATGAAGCAGGACGAAGGAGGATGAAGCAGAAGAATGGGAATGGAGTAGCCCACTGTCGTCGTCGCGGGATCCACTTCCAAGGGGGACGAAAATTTGGACTTTATCTCTCGAGAAGCATCCCTGGTGAGGGCCAAGCTTCTCTTGAGCTTTGGAGAGGTAGAGACGAGAAGGAAGGGATGAGAATTTCATATGGAGGGGGTCTCCTTTTATAGTCGCAAGGAGTGGGGGCAAAATGGTCATTACATCTTTAAAATAATAAATGAGGGGTCTTTAGTGACGTATAAATCTGTCACTAAAGCGCCCAACGTGGGCGTAGCTCTTGCACCCACACGCACCTCCTTAGCTGCCCGCTTCTTCAATGCCCACGCACGTTCATCAGATCTCAGCCGTCCGATCGCAAGATTGGACGGCTTAAGATGCATCTTCACCCGCTGAGCGTGCCCGCCTGCCGCGTGTGATGCCGTGTGACTCCGCACGTTCAATCGTGCGTGATCTCGATTGAGCACAGACGGCCGTCCGATCAAGATCCAACGACAGCCCGCGCTCGCTCGCCCATGCCTTCCTCCCCTTCGCTGCAGTTCGAACCCGTGCCCATAGCTCGCGTAAGCGCGCTCGACCGCTGCTCTACGAGGCGTGGATGGTCGAGCGAGTGCTTTTAGGCACGGCTGACCACAGCCAGGGGATCAAGATCCAACGACGGAGAGGGAGCGGGTGTGGGGCCTTTAGAGATTGCATGCGGTTGTTTGGGCGGTTGAGATGGTACCACTTGGCGCTATCTTGGCTATCCATCTTCTGGAAGTTGTAGATGGTGCCACGGATGTCGAATTGACTTGATTTTTGCATCGTTGGGCTGCAATCGTTGATCCGAATTCATCTGTGTGGTCGGATTTGTCATTTGAAGAGCGGATTTACACCATCCTAGCCCCTTATCTTCTAGGGTTCCCTGATCACTATCTGATGCTACGGATGCCTGATTAGGGAGATCTTGGAGTTGTTGAACTCCAATCGTCACCATGATCACATCCATATGGTTGGATCTTTGATCCGAGGCCCCAATAAAATGTTTACCCTGTCCAAGCACATAAAAGGAGACAATTAACCTCCATTTTATTCAAACTACTCTAAATGCAAGATGATGCATGTTATGCAATATTTATATCATGAAATGCAATCCTATGCTTAAGAACATGCATAAATAGACATCTTAAGTAGTGTAAATGTGTTTACATCACACCCCCTGTGTTACTTGAGGCGATAAGCATAGTGCAGAAAAAACATTTATGTGACACCGCGCGCCTCTCCACGCCCGATGTGGGACTATCCCCACACCTTCCTTCTCGCATAAAGTTGTAGCTACAGCTTTGTTCAATTGGGTAGCCACAGAGGTTGGTGCCTCCAATCGAAGACCTAGGAAAGGTCTTGAGCCTGGTTCACAGCACCTGAAGGGTGCACCTAGGGCATTCATCGCCTGGAGCTTGAAGAATGAGGTTGGAGAAGAGCAATGGTTGCTGAGCTCTGGTGATAACCTAAAAAGAGTTACACAGGCTCAAAGGCCCCAATCAAATAGTCCAGGAGTATCGCCGGCCCACATGGATTACGGTGGTGGTAGTCTGGTGGCCTGAGAGTGCCTGAGGTGGTTCGTCAGAGTCAAAGGGGGAGCATGAAGGTGGGCGGTTTGGGTAGGCCAAAAGGAGAAAATAGGAGAGGGCTTTTGGTCATGGTGGAACAACGGAATTTTTGGAAGTGGAACGGAGTGATTTGGTGGTTTGTGGTCTTGGTGTGGGCTCATCGGAGCTTGGCTATTCGTGCGGAAGACGGTAAGGGAGAGTATGAACGGCAGTCAAAATTAGGAAGTTAAGGAGCAAGGAAGGGAGTAGAGGGGATGTGGGATCGAATGAACCTAAAATTACAGACGAAAGAGGTAGGGCGGCATCGATTGTGTTTGGTCGACACTGCGAATGAGAAATTCTACGATGAGGGAGACGACGTGGAAGAAGGGGCTAGGACACCTCTGAGTTGACTGTCGAGAGGCAGACAAAGGAGGGGCAAAACATAGAACTCCCAATTTGGCCGTTGGGAGGCCATAGGATGATAGACGAGGAGGCTCACCAGAGCTAGGCCAGAGATGGTCAAGGAAGGAGTTTGAAGAGGGTTTTTGGGGCAAAACCCAACTGAGAAGATGCGCAAGGCCACGGAGGCCCTTTTACAGGGATCTAGATGAAGTTCCAAGCTTGGAAACTTTGAGTTCCTCGTTGGCGTGGGATACATATTCAATCAAATCATTCACACGAGGATTCTAGATAGATTTAAGATCCCTAGATGGGCTAATTTGGAAGGCAATTACTTGACAAGTTTCCTTTTCAATTTTGAGAGGGATTCCTTGAGAAATCACAGAGATCTTGCCAAATTAATGTTGCTAGAGCTTTAGGATTAGGATTTCATGGAAAATGGGACCTACTTGAAGAAGGAGACGATAAAGTTGGGAACCTATTTGTAAAGGATTCAAAAGTTAGGGGCATGCATGTGTGATAAAAGAGTCGGAAAGGACCAAATTGCAAAATGGGTTAAGATGATCTCAGATCGGGCCCATATTTTCGTACAAACCTAATTTAAACTTAAGAAATATAATAGTGTAGTTGGATTTTGGTTTTGACCTAGTTTGACCAGGTAATTTTCTCAATTACCCAAAATAGGGCAAATGTCTGTCTGGGACTCTATTTTGGGTCAAGACGAGTTCTGATTGTTAAATTGAAGGCACCAAACCCTAGAGAATATTTTTCAATGATTTTTAGAGGATTTATGTGAATTTTATTTTGACCAAAACCTCAGTTAATTAAGTAGGTTTGTTTTTAGGGTTTCAAAAGTTATTTAATTCTGAAAACATGTGAAAACCCTTTTTTGTCTATACTAACCCACTTGTTAGACTCTTAAGACCATTTGACCCTTAATTAACCCTGTAGAAGTCCTGTGATTGTACTACAATTGAGATATACTATTAAAACTACAATTGTACCCTTATTTTACTATCTTTCCATTAGAATGGATTTGCAATGAATTACGTCTCTCTGGTGGTTATGTAGGAGCATTTATTCCTTGTTAATGACTAATGAAAGGTAGATATGGCTAATGATGATGTTTTCATCAGGAGAGTTCTTGAATATTTGATCACAACTTAGTTGTTACTTGCTACATGTAATCCGTGTTTGGAGAAATCTCGGTGACATCTTTCTGCTCTTCTCTAGTATACTAACTAAAGTTACTTAGGTTTCTTAAGCACCTTAAATTGGGTGTTAAAGGTGTCTAATTGAGGTTAGTCTTGGGTGTATACTACAGAAGTGTAGGGAGATGCTGTCAAAATTTCTCTAAGCATAGGTTGTAAGTAACAAGTAATGTTGTGATCAAATCTTTAAGGATGAGCAATCAAGTGAAAATAATAACTAAAATATACAAATATCTGATGTTTCTTTATGCAACTTACTTTCATTGGTTGTAGGTTTTTTTTATTATAGGTTTCCATGGATAAGTCTTAGATTGGTTTGAGGATTTCTGATTATTTTTGATATAATAGCAGAGTGATTTCATTCTTAGACTGGGCATTCCAGGAAGATAGGAAGCAATATAGAAGAGACTTCTATGAGAGAATTTGTTGTCCATGCAAAAGTTGGTTGAATGGATTTATGCATGATCGTAATACAATATTTGAACATCTAATTTGTATTGGTTATTGGCCTCACTACACAGTCTAGACCTCACATGGAGAAGAAATCACTTATCCTTCTATCGGTAATGATGTTGAGAATCACATTGAAGATATTGGAGGTGATAATGTTGCAGAGATGTTAGAAGAGATAAGGGCTGCAAATGCTGATAATATAGATAATGATAATATGTTTGGAGATTGTAATCATTTTTATGAAGCATTGAAGGTAGCAGAGGAACCCATTGCTCCTAAAATTAATTCCATGTCAAGGTTGTGATTTCTTTTGAGAATGTTTCAAATTAAAGTGATAAATAAGGCAATGTCTAAGTTAATGTTTGATGTCGTTAAGTTCATAGAAGAGTTGTTAAACAATCCCAAAGATTTTCCTCAATCTTGGTATGATGTGAAAAAATAGTTTCGTGTACTTGGCTTGAAGTGTGAAAAGATTGATGCTTGTAATAATGAATGTATGCTATACATTAAAGAAAATGCATGCTTGAATAGTTGCCTACAATGTCAAGAAGGCAGATATGAAGAAAATACCAGTTCAAATGCACAAGTGAAGAAACGATCAAGGAAGGTACTGCGTTACGTTCCTTTGATTCCTGAGCTACAATGTCTTTTCATGTCAACTAAAACTGCAAAGTGGATGACATGGCATCATAATAACATATCACGAGATGGACTTATGCATTATCCACTAGATTCTGACGAGTGGGTAGCATTCGATAGCAAACATGCTCTATTTGCAGAGGAATACGTAATGTTAGGCTTGATCTTCCAAGTGATGGATTCAATCCTTATAAAAATATGCATCCGTCATATTCAGTATTTCCAGTGGTGATCTTTAAATATAATTTTCTGCCATGGATGTGTATGAGATCTTCGTATATGATACTGACACTTCTCATCCCTGGGAAAGAGGCACCAGGAAATGTAATCGATGTTTACATGTAACCACTCAATGACGAGTTGAAATTGCTATGGTATAATGGGGTTGAAACATATGATGGTGCTAGGAAATAATTTTTTAATATGCATGCAACACTATTGTGGACTATTAATGATTTCCCAGCTTATGCAAATTTATCTGGTTGGAGCACTAAAGGCAACTTGGCATGTCCTATATGTATGGATGATACTCATTACTTGCATTTACCTGAAAGCAGTAAATTATGTTATTTAGGGCATCTTAGATTCCTACCAATTGAACATAGATGGTGACAATTCAAGTTTAAAGATAAATTTTATGTTAAACCATGCTGTTATACATCCAAGAGACTAAAAAATTTTCTAAGAACAGATACAATCACGTTGTCAGGATACAAAATAGTGGAAAAGTTACAATAGATTGGTAATATCCGATTGGGTCATCTATTTCAGAAAGATCTAAAGGACTTACATAATTCTAGATTTAAAAGGAAGATCATATTCTTCAAGGAGCTCCCTTATTGGCAAAGTCTCACAGTTCGTCACAGTCTTGATGTGATGCATATCGAGAAGAATATTATGGATATCATTTTAGATATGCTAAACTTAACGGATAGTCCAGAAGACACGTTGAAGACCTGTAATGATTTGAATATGTTGGCCATTCATCTTGAATTGAACATAAATCATAAAGATGATGGCAGTTATGACTTTCCTAAGGCATTATATACTTTGAAGGATCAGCAACGGCTGAAGATATTACCTTTTCTAAAAATATCAAGGTTCCAAATGGATTCTCATCACAACTTTCTACATGTGTAAATGAAGCATTGAAGAAGGTAAGTGGGCAAAAGAGTCATGGTTGCTAGGTTTACATGCAAATCTTGTTCCCATTAGCAATTCGTGGAGTGCTTCCCCAACCAGTGGTTGACTTTGCGATGGAGATAAACTATTCATCAAGGTTATATGTTCAAAGACATTCGATTCTCAATTGTTAGACTATTAGGATAAGCAAATTATGATCACATTATGCAAGATGGAACATATTTTCCCTCTTGCATTTTTTGATGTCATGGTACATCTTGTACTCCACCTAGGGAATGAAGCAAGCATTGCTAGACTAGTTCAGTATAGGTAGATGTATCCAGTTGAGCACTTCTTGAAAAAGTTGAAAGACTACATCTTCAATAAGGCTAAGTTAGAAGGTTCAATTATCGAAAGGAAACTTGTAGAAGAATGCATCAACTTTTGTGTGATGTACATGGATGGTCCAGATAATCAACTCAATTGATTAGAAAGGAATGATGATAGACAAAATAGTGAAAATGTGGAAGATTGTTTTTCTATATTTGATATCCAAGGAAGGCCAATGATACGAACGAAATTTAAACCAATATCTGAACATGATCGATGATTAGCTCAAATATATATATTAAAGAAGATTATGGATTTTTACGATGAATTTTGACAATCTTCGTGCATTTCTAGATGTGAAAAAGACTTCTTTGACTGGTTCAGAACTCTTGTGTAAGAAATGAAATAAAACAATGATTCGCATGGATAGAAGATTTTGATGTAATGATGAACATACCATTAAGTCATGCACATTATCACTCTGGATATATAATAAACGGGCTTAGATTTAAAGTGCAATCAATTGATGATTTGAAGGCAACACAACATTTAGGCGTTATTGTCAAATGTGATGGCATACAAACTAGTTGTGATGGTTACTATAGGAAAATCAAAGAGATTGTGGAAGTAAGCATTAGTCATGATCATCGAGTTGTCCTATTTATGTCTGACTGGTTTGATATTTTTAACAATAGATATGGTGTTAAAGTGGATGCGTATGCATCTGAATAGCCTAAAATTTCTATTTATGCATGTTCTTAGTGTTATAGTTGCATAATACATTATAAATATTGCATAACATGCATCATCTCGCAATCAGGTTAGGTTATGTAAATTTTAGGTTAATTTTCCCTTTTTGTGCTCAGGTAATAGGGAAACTTTTTATTGGGGCTCGGATCAAAGATCCAACCGTAGGTATCTGATCAATGTGATTAATGGAGTCCAACAATTCCAAGATCGTTCTAATCAGACTTCCGTAGCATCAGATACAATCTGAGGAAGGTCAGGGATCAAGGACCAAGATGATGTAAATTTACACTTCAGATGACAAATCCGACTTCACGGATGGATTTGGATCGACGATCGCAACCCAACAGCATGGAAATCTGTCCAATCCAGCGTCTGTGGCACCATCTACAACTCACATAAGATGGATGACGATGATGGCACCATGTGGCGCCATCACAGCCACCAAAACCAGCCGCAACACTGCTTCTCAACCTCTAAAGGTGCAGGCAAGGAGAGATCTAAGCTGTTGGATCTTGATCCAATAGCTATAGGTGCACGCTTAAAACATAAGCGCGATAAAGTGTCAGCCACTGCGTAGCGGTCGAGTGCTCTTTCATGAGCGTGAGGTGTGGGTTCGATCCCCGCTGCTACTCAAATCAGGCACGGGTGTGGGATCGTTGTAATCAAGCCGTTGGATGGTGAGTGATTGACGTGGATGTGGGCGACATGGCATGTCCATATGTGAGGAGTGCAAACATGCCATCAGATGCACTCTTGTGAAGGTGGGAGAGCATGCATCTTGAGCGATTGATCTTTGATCCAATAGCGACAAAGGAGGCTGCATCGCCTCCAAGTAGGTATTGAGAGAGATTTGGGCATGGTGCATTTCAACTGTCCGATCTCGTAATCGAATGACTAAGAATGCACATACGTGCGTGAGTTGAGGCGTGGGGTGAGGAGGAGGCATGGCGTGTGCGACAGCTACGCCCACTATCTGGACTTTAGTGATACTTTTATCCGTCACTAAAGGCCCTGGTTTAATGTTTTTAAAGTAAAATAACCTATTTGCCCATTCAAACTTCACCTATAAATAGCCCTACAACAACAACATTTTCTTCATCCATTCTTCTCTTCTCCCACACCCTCCAAACCTCTAAGAGCTTGTCCCAAACCTGGGATGCTCCTCTAGGGTAAAAATTAGAATTTTTCCACCTTCTCCCCCCTTCGTGGAGCATCTCGTGGTCGTCCTCTCACTCCATTCGAGAAGCGGATCGCATGATGACGACAACATCCTACCTTACCCTTGGTTCCTCTCGCTTCGTCCTCGCTCCGTCCTCCATCTTCCAAGCATCACTCCGTCCGGCTCATCCTACAAGCAATCATAGAGGAGGATACTTCTCTCTCCATTCTCTTTACCACTTTCTAGAGTAGATTTACTACTTTCTAGCATAGATTTCCTACTTTCTAGTTGTAATGATTAGTGCAATGATCATTTGGTTATGAGATCCATGTTTATTCGACCTCTCTTTTATCATTATTTGTAATGTTCTCTTACTTTCTCCTATTATTTATTCTTTAAATAGATAGCTAGTTATCGACTGACTAATCAATTTTGTGACAATTAAACAAACACGATTTTGAATCAAACATCTACCACCTTGTGTTCGACTCGAAATTTCTTTACAAATTTCGATTAAAATTTATCTGTTGAAGGATTTCTTCATAAATCAAACTACAATGATGGGTTTTCAAATCCAACTCTGAATGTGCAGTTTTCCGCTATAAGCATTTTGGCACCGCTGCTGGGGAGGCGATGCTCTTTGATTCCTCATGTTTTCCCGTGTTACTTGTCTTTTACCTCACTTCTCTCTTTTCTTATTGTGATTGCAGGTACTCACTAGAGATTGGCAAAAGCGGTAGATTGGAGTAAAGTGTTGTTGAAGGATTTGTAAGTTTACCCCCACTCCCCCACCCACTAGATTTCATTCTATCACTTAATAACACAATCCCTAATTAACCTAGGAGCTCTCTTAAACCCTAAGGTTAGTTTTGATTGTTTGGTTGTCACCTACACTCGCCTCACCCTCTGCATATAAAAGAAAAATTTTTTAAAAATCCTTCACAAAGGTACATAACCTCTTCTGATTTTCAAACTCAACCGATAAACTAGTCTTTGGAATCGGTACACACACCCAAATACATAATTGAGTAGAAATCAGATTAGGTAATCATTTATGTGCCTAAATAAGTGGTGCATCATGTCAATTGTTTGAGTTGATTGGGCTGCACCACTTCAATTGAAATCAACTCATCAACTAGCTGGCACGTAGGTTCAACTTATAGGGAATTACCAGGCACTCCACAATCTTTTGAGCTTTAAAGGAAAACATCTTCACCTGTGATTTCAAAACCTGGCGTGCCAACTGAACTTGATTGAATACACCTAACGTTGAATCCTAAAAGATACAGAGCAAGATTTGAATCCTAAAATTTACCACATACAAAAAATAATCTTGCTTGAAAACCATTGGTTGTGCATGCACACACATATCAATCAATTATTAAGGGCACAACCCAGATAAAGGGCCCATCACATTCTAAAGCACATTCAAACCTAACCCTAATTAAAATAGAGTTGACGTTGGTTTTAAGGATTGGACTTGCTCTTCGGAGCCCAGATCGAGATTATTTTCGATTAGTCTGTTTCTACCGTTAAATCTGATGTCTAGCTAAGGGAGTAGAATCAGACGATCACGGCTGAGGGGTACACTAGGAATCTGAGGTGCAAGCCAAAGGAAGAACCTTCTCCCCAGTCCCTCCCTCTAACAGGATGGATTGACCGGAAAGAAGCAAATCAAATCGTTTATTAATCTCAAGATGGGTTTTGAGAGTCTATAGGTTTTTAGGGTAGCCCACTTGAGGACAGGTTTGTTTATTTGTATTGCAGGGCACCTTTCTTCCTCCTATTCTATCATGGATCCTTCCACATCTTATTCACACTTCCACTCTTACCCTCCTACCACTACTTATTCCCAAAATGATTATTATTCCAACCAGACTTTTTCTCATCCATCTTCTAGTTAGGATAATCCTGATTAGGGATATAATTCTGGACCTCCGTGTTTAGGGTTTAACCCTGGATACCATGATCATGATTCTTATCCTTCTCCAAGCTACACCGATAATAGATCATCACCCTCATTTGGACAACCTAATATGATCTACAATCAAGAAGGACACACTGGTCCTTACCCCTCCCCTGAATACACTGCCTTTAGGTCATCACCACCTTATGAACAACCTGAAATGACCTATTATTAGGGAGGGTATCAAGATCCTCAATTTGTTAACTCCCCTGCATTGAACCCAACCGACCAAACCATTTGGTTCAGGTTAACCAGTTCCAAGAGAAGGTATTGGCTAATTTGGAGAATATCATACAATCTTTAGAAGCTCAGCCAATACCTTGCCCCGAAGAATTGGAGCCCCTGATTGAAATGATTGATGATCTGAATAAGCATTTGCTGGATTGGCTCCAGGATGTTAAGGATAAGGGCCTAGGTGAGTTTTTACTTGGGAAGTTATCTAAATTGAGGATGAAATTTGTGGTTACTTTAGTTCAATCTTGGGATGATTCCTAGGATGAACCCCCTTTAGGAGAGCCACTATTAGAACCTACTCTGGCACCTGTTATGGGGGGCACGTGTTACGAGACTGGCAATGACTAGATTGGTCTAGAGTGACGAGTCGATTCTTCACTTTTAAAGTCATTTGTTACATAAAATGATGCATCGTTTATAGTTCTATATGGTGGAAAAATCGGATAATCAATAATTAAAATAACAACTCGCAGAAGAGTGGGTTGTGTCCACAGGGAGGCAACGACGCATTTAAACTCACACCGGTTAGAAACGTATGTTCACAGTTAGTTTCGACGAAAATCGAGCCAAATCTGCCTTCAAATTTAGAAAGCATCAAGAGAATAAGCTGAAATGGCAATTTTGAACTAACGGATATTTTTTGCAATGTAGCTTAATAAAATATTAATAAAAGATGACAATGGCATAGAATGTAAATATTAATAGGGCTTGTACTGTAGCAAAACAGGGGATCTTCCTCCCCTTGTCCGTGCGTGAGGAAGGAATGGCTGGAGGCGTAAAGCTCGGAGGAGGATCTCTAGACCGAGGGCTCCGTGATGGCGGTCGTGGCGATGTACGAGATGCTCCGAGGTGGCCGAACGGAAGAACGGTGGTGGTGGGTTCCGGTGGCCGCTGAAGTGCCACAAGCCTTGCGGGTGTGGACGGGCGCTACTGAGGTTTTGGCGAGGAGACGCACGCACTAGACTTCACGTGCGCGAAGGGTGGTGCTGCTGGCAAACGCACCGCTGCTGCTGGATGCTGCTAGCCGTGCGCTGCAAGCGTCGAGGACACGCTGTAGGGTGTATGGTGGAAGTGTAGCGCCTTCTACGCGTGCGGCGGGTAGGATGGAGATGCTACTGCAGGAGGTGAGGTGCGCTGAGGGGTGCTGCTGCAGGAGGTGCGCACGCACGTGGGTAAGGAGCTAGTGGCCGGTGCTGCACGCTGGCAGGCACACCGGCTGCGTGCGTGATGTGAGGTGCAGCAAGGGCATGCGCCGAGGATGCTGCAGGAGGTGCAGCGCGCCAAGGTTGCAAGGAAGGCGCGGGCATGAAGGCGGTTGTTGCCGCAGGCGTGCAGTAAGGGCACGTGTAGGCTAGGGATGGCATTAGAGGATGGAGGGCTTGTGCAGCCGGAGGGATGCAGGCGTGAAGTCGAGGCCAGTTGTTTTTGTGTGTGGGGACGAAGCTTCAAACGTTCAGGAAACTTCCCGGACATCCTAACTGACGGGGACGTGAAGTTGCAGTGGAAGTTGTTGGTGATGACGGCAATGCTGGTGCACGTTGAGGTGCTCATGATAATGCAGACGAGCTCCAGATGGCGATGTTGCCTATCATGCCACACGCCCACAGTGGTGGAGGCTCGTCACCGCAGTTGAGGCCATTGGTGGTGGAATGGATGAGAGCTCAACTCTCTAGACAGTGGTGTGTCATTGGGATGGTGGCCTCTAGAGCTCAGCTGCCTCTTGCTCTTTTTGTAGCCACCTGTATGGTTTTGAATGGAGAGGCGGGTGCAGATCCACATTCTCCGCTAGCCCTTGAATGTATGTTTTAGTGCGACAGCTGGTGGCGTTGCAGCCGTTGCTGAAAGAAGAATAAAAATAATGATAAAATATTTTGTTTATTTATATACAAACCCTCAACTTTTATGTTAACTTAAATTAATGCATGTAATGCACCTAATTGGTTAACTAATTAAATGAATGCAATTCTAAGTTGATTCTAAATGCATTTAAAAATGAATGCAATGCATGAATTATATAATTCAATTAGAAATATGAATTAATCTATTTACATCCTAATTGATGCTAAATAAATGTTAGAATTAACTTAATGTCTAGGCACTTAAATGTTTAAATAGCCCACAAATATGTGCTAATCAAATACCCCCATGCCTAATTTTTGCTAGTCCCTAGCAAATCCAAGCAAAACCTAGCACTCCAAGTAGACTAGTTAGCCCAATCAGTCTTCCTTTAGAAACTTATTAAGTTCAAACTTTAGACCTATGGTTCCGAAGTAGTTGTTAAGTTACAGACTAGGTCGGCTAATGACAAGTTGCTGGCACAAGTTTCCCAGATTTCTGACTCTACCCTACGGTTTATTGATCCCTGAGATTAAAGCATCCGTGCATATGCTTTGGTCTGAGTTATTTGAGTTAAACGAAAAAGGATTTTTTTTTTTTTTTGATTCCCATAAGTCTAACCTCAAATCAACTATCAACATGGTCTGTGTCGGATTCATTGTCCCGATTACTGTACCTCGAAGGGTGCCTGGCTTTCGATGCTTCGAGATAGCACCACCCATAGCGACCCCAAGAACTCCTGGCAATTGACACTTTGAGATAGTATCTCCTATGGATTTCTAAAGTAAATTTAGGCCTGTGGCAATCGGCACTTCGATATAGGGCCACCCATGGTACCTGAACCGCACAATGCACTTACATGCCCCCAGTAGGATGGATATCCTACGAGACAAGCACCGAGGAGGTAATATGTTATCATCGCATCCTCATGGGGAGTATATACTACACCTCTCCTGCGGTAGGAACTCTTCTAGTCAAATTGTGTTTTCAAGCCTCTCCTAAGTCAAAACTAAGAGAACCAAATCTCTTTTAAGAAAGGAATTAAGTTGATTACTTACTTACAATAGACCAAGTGTGTGAAATTTGGATGCTTGGGTTACAAGGACCTGTAAATCGAAAGGTAGAACAAGACTCCAGGTACTACCCCACCTTTTAACTCAAATCCTAGCTTTCCTTCCACAACCTCTTGGGGAATGGTCCGCAACTTAACTCCTACTTAAGTTTTTAAGTCCACAAAGGTCTTGAAATCTATGCTTCGATTTTATTTGCTTTTGTTGTTTTTTATCTTTTGTAATTTTTTTGATATTTTAATAGGCAAGAGATTAGGTCGACAAAATAGTTAACTAACTAATCTACTTGCATAGAGAGAAAGATAGAAATAATCATTTATATGTCTAAACAAGTGTTTGTTACAATGGAGAAAAGAAAACTATACTAGGAAGTGAATAAAAGATTGAATGGGTTGAGAAGAATCCTCCTTGACGGTCACTTGAAGGATGACTCACTTTGACGATGCCCCAGACGAAGGTGGCAGGAAGTTAGACGAAGAACGGTGTCGAAGGAAGGAGGACGGGGCAGGATGGCTGCGTGGCGAGGATCTACTTCTTGAAGGTGGTGAGAAGACGGCAATGGGATGCTCCACGAAGGGGGGTGAGAAGTAGGAAAAATAATTTATTTTCTGCTCTAGATGAGCATCCTAGGCTTGAGATAGGCTCTCTCTACAACTTTGGAGGTGGTGAGGGAGAGAAAGGAAGCGATGGTTGTGAATGGAGGGGTGTAGGCCTTTTTATAGTGGAGGAGAGGGGGCTAGAATGAGTATGGGACAATTAACGATGGCAAAGATGTCGCTAAAGCTCTAGCTCAAGCGTCGCTGTTCCCTCCAGCTTATGCTCGCGCACGTGCCCGGTCACAGCTATTGTGCGCATGAATCTCCACTGTCAGATTTCCATCGAACGGCCACGACCGCACGCTGATGACACTTGAGTTCGCACGTTGGCCTTGTGTATGATCGCATGTCGACCCACGCGTCAGATCTCACATCCGCTTTGCGTGGCGCTTGTCGTGCCACGTCGTGACTTTCTCCACCGTCAGATCTCCATCTCATGGTTCAATTCCAATCATGCAACGTAGCTGCTGGATTCGTCCCCTCGCCCCAGCTCGAACTCACGCTCGTGGTTTGAGAACAACACCGCAACCACTGTGCCAAGACCATGGATTGTCGCACAGTTAGATTTTGTGCAGACACACTCTCGACCATTGGATCTCGATCCAACGGTCAAGATCTTATCTTCATCATCTCCTTTGAATCTGAATGCCAAGCATGCGTGAATCTCAGCTGTTGGATTGAGATCCAAAGGCTGGGATTTCTTAATGAGGTTGAGCGAAGGGGCTTGAGTGGATTTGGGCTGGTGTGATGGAGCCACATGGTGCCACCATGGTCGTCCATCTTCTTTGCTTTGTAGGTGGCACCATGGACGTTGGATTTGGTTGATTTTTGTGCTGTTGGGCTACGATTGTTGATCTGGATCCATTTGTGCGGTCGGATTTAGCATCTAAGGTATGGATTGGTGCCACCTTGCCCCTTGGCCTTTGATCTTCCTCAGACTGCATAATGTGCTGCAGGACTCCAATCAAGATGATTTCGAAAGCGTTAGACTCAGATCGTCATCCTAACTAGATCTGTATGGTCAGATCGTCAATCCGAGGCCCTGAAAAAAATCTGCTTCTCTCTTGGTTGCAAAAGGACACCAATTAACCTAAAATTTATACAAAATATTATAAATGAAGAATGATGCATGTTATGCAATATTTATAATATGGAATGCATCTCTAAGCTTAGAAACATGCATAAATAGGCATTTTATCCTAAATAAATGTGTCTACATCAGGTGCCTCTATTAATCCAATCCCATTGTTTTATTTGAGGAATTCAAGTTTGGTGAATTAAAACCTGTTGAGGTTACATTATAATTGGAAAACCGATCTGCCATCAAACCTTGGGGGATTGTCGAGGATGTCATTGTCAAGGTCTAGAATTGTCTATTCCCTGTTGATTTTCTAGTCCTTGACATAGAGGTACCTGAGACTCTCTAGAATGCCCCAATTTTTCTTGGAAGACCTTTTCTAGCCACTAATAGGGTTTTTATACGATTTGTAAATTACGGGTTTTAGATGTCGCTGCAAAGCGTAAAATCGATCAACTCTTAAATTTATAATACCTAGATAGTAGAGTATCTTGGGTCATCCACGGAGGCCAAATTGTTAATCTGATGAATTGATTTTCTCTCTCGCTTCTCAAATCCACACTTGTCTTTTTGTGAATTTGATTCTTATTATTTTTATAGTTTTCAAACAATCAGGGTATTTGATGCGAATATTAAGTACCTATCACTAACCCTAAGTGACAATAAGAAAACCACTTCTTCTAAACTCACCCTAAGCAAGTGCACCTAGGGTAATTAGAAGATGGTATGGTGCATTAAGCAACTACTACAAGACGAACACACTAATTATAAAGCATTAAAGTCTAAAGGCAAACTAAATGATTTATATTGCTATCAAAGTGAGGAACAAGTAGCTGAATGCTTTTTACAACAAAAAGAAGAAACTAAACTAGCTAATACAAAGAAAGTAAAGATGAAGAAAAGTCCTCCAAAGATGGTGAAGGAGTGGTGATTGCTCTAAGCACAGTAGCTCCTATGCTTGAAAAGAATTCCTCCTTGCTTCCAATATGATGATTCCTCCAAGATTTCTCCTCCACGGTGGGCGTCAACCACCTTGATGAAGATCTCCTCCTTTCCTAGTCGTCCTTCTAGAGGTGACCACCTCCTTGGCGTGGCATAAGGGAGAAGGAGAGGAAGAAGGCACCAAGGGGGCAGGTAGATTGTCCCCTTGATCTTCTTCTCTTATTCTTAGCATTAATGGAAGGAAATTGATAAGCACATATAAATTCATCATAAAATGCTTATTTATAATAGTTCCTAGGCATAGCATTGCATAACATATTATAAATATTGCATAACATCCATTGCATGGCATTTTGGATAGATGTATGTTTTGCACATTAACTCCATTTTATATGGCCAGGAGCAATGCGATGTCCTTACAGACTTCGGATGAAAAATCCGACTGTATGGATGGATCTATAGCGACGATTGTAATTCGACAACATAGAAATCACCTCGATCCGAGAACCGTGGCATCCTCTGCAAGCAATGAAGGGTGGACGATCTAGATGCTGCCACGTGGCACCATCTGGAGTGCCTAAAGTCCCCCGCACATCTCCAAAGGCTACCCCATCGAGTGATCTTAGCTATTGGATGAAGATCCAATGGCTGAGTGGCCGCCCTTACCGCACGAGCACAACTCTTCTTCGCATCACACCCGCAGCCGTGGCGCAATGGTGAGGTCAAGCGTTCTCAAAGAAAGGGCATGAGATCGAGCCATGATTTGTCATGACTCGCTACAGTGTCAGACGCAATAGAGCCACCCGATCCCAATTGAGCGGTCAACGTTCCCCACGTGTGATCCGACGTCGCCCGCCGATGCGAAGGCACCCGCCAGATCACACACATGCCATCTGAGGCGTGAATTTAAGTCACCTGCTTGCAGCGCCTGCCATTCGATGTCCTCAATCGCGCAAGGCGCAAGATTCAAATCAACGCACTCATGATCTACGGGTGCATCTCAACTGTGCGATGCAGCGTCAAATGGCGGCCAATGCTCGCGCCAGCGATTCAAAATTCAAATGCTGGTAGGCACGTGCTCTCCTTTCGCGATCACAGCCATCCGTGCCTAATCCAACGGTTGAAGATTGCCGCACCTTTAACAACTGCAAGCGTGAGCATTGGGCACGGGCTTTACAACAACAGAAGAGCGGGCCTTTAGTGACACTTGCAACTGTCACTAAATGGCCTGCGCAGTTCGTGCACCAGCCCAAGCAATGAAGAGCTATGGATCTTTAGCAACAGCTCGAGCAGCCTTTAGTGACACTTATAGCTACACTGAATGCCTATGCATGGGACACTCTCCTTCCCTCCACTATATAAACACCCCTACACCCTCCATTCCTCTTCATCCCTACCTAGTCTACTCCAACCTACTCCCATGCTTCAGCAAGCCTACTAATGCTCCATTAGAGCTTGTTCTCAAACTCCCAAGTCTCCTATTAGTGTAGCGAACCTCTACCTCACCAAATATTCATCCTTCTTCACATCCCCACTCATAGGCTGCCTTGGAGCCATCCTCCCACCTCCATTCCAGTAGCTGATCATCTCTATCTTCTCACCTCCATTCTTGAGCCACACCGAAGCTTTCCTCTACTCAATGTCCTGCATCTCACCTCTGTCGTCCTACTCCTCACCTCCTTCATCCAAGATTCCACCAGGCACTGTCGTGTCACCGAACAGCTGATTCAGGAGATTTTCTCTCATCCCCCTCCTTTTATGCTTTCATAGTTGATTGTAATTGGCATTGAAGTGATATCGATACAATATTTGTTGCATCTCTATCTTGTGATTCATTTGCTTGTTTTCTTCTTACAAAAATAAAAAAAAATAACAAAACTCGAAAATACCAAAAGGAAACAAATCGAAGTGCAATTTTCACTTAAAGTAAACATCACCTCCCTGTGTCTGACTTGGGACTCTCTTGGAGTTTCGGTATAAATTTTATTTGACCATGAGTTTTACAACTACGACAATGGGTTACTTGTAACCTTGATTTCTAACTTGCGAAACACGTGCGATCATTTTGGCGCCATTGCCGAGGAAGCAACGGAATTTACTTTATTTCTTATTGCACTTCCTGTCATTTACATAGCACTAACCCCACTGGTCTTTGATCTAATGTCTTGCATGTACCCTAGCATGGAGATCCAAGTGCGGTAGACCAGAGTAAAGTGCGGGTAGAGTACTCTGTAAGTGTCCCCCACATTTCCCCCCCACTAGTCATTTCGCCACACTCATAACCAAGACCTAATCTACTTAGGTGTTTTCATAAACCCTAGGATAGACTTTGTTTGTCTTGTTTGCCACCTTCATCCACCTCACCCCCGCATTTAAAAAGAAAACAGAAAAGAAGATACTTTCTGTGGGATGAATCAATCTACACACTCTATACACCCACATTTGAGGCACATAATCGGAATTGATTTTCATCTACTCAACCAGGCTTCCAACCTGTGGACCCAGTACACAAATTCAACACATAAAAGAGTAGAAATCATATTAGGTTAATCACCTTTTTGTGTGCCTTAATCGGTGGTGCATTTGAGCCGATTGATTGAATTGTTTGGGCTGCACCACCTAATCTAAAAGAAGTTCATCTTGTAGCTGCCCCATAGGATTCAATAACTAGTCAAGCCAGGCACTCCATATTTTTTTTGATTTCTAAAGGAAAATACTTGAACATGTGCTTTCAAAAATAAACTTGGTTTGCCTTACAAAAATTGGTTGAAAACACCTAATATTTGAATCCTAAAAGCTATTAAGCAAGCTTCAAACCCTAAAACTCACCTCATCATTAATAATCTTTCTTGAAAACCTCTTAGCTGTGCACATTCACACATTCTCAAACAAATCATTAAGGGCACAATCGATTAAGGGCCCATCACATTCTAGAGCACCAATTTCTCAAGCCTGACTAAAATCAATTAGACGTTGGCCCTAAGGACTGCAGATCCAAATTGAGATTATTCACGATTAACCTGCTTATACTAGTCAATCTGATGTCTAACTAGGGAAGTAGCATCAAACGACCGCAACTGGGAGGTACACTAGGAACCGGAGGCACAAGCCAAAGGAAGAACCTTCTCCCCAGTCCCTCCTTCTAACTGGTTGGATTGCCTGGACATAAGTAGAGTAAATCATCCATAATCTTAGGATGGATTCTGAGAGCCAGTAGAGCTTAAGCTACCCCATCTAAGGACAGGCTTGTATTCTTATGCTGCAGGGTTTCCTCTTTTCCCCGTCCTTCTAACTTCCTTCTAGTGTATGCTTGGAAGGAGGTCATTGAACACTAGATTGGAAGGACCTTTAGACCATTCTAGGTGGCGGAGGTTGAGCTATAGCCAAGCAGATCCCATGGCTGATCAACAACCACCTCCCCCGCCCCCGAACCAGCAGGAGCGGATTTAGAGGAAGTTGGAAGAATTGCAGTAGATGCAGCAATGGTTCCAATGTATGCATGGTCAGGGCGCTCGGCCCTTGAAGGATTTTTACGATCCTTCAAACTATGGGGAATGTCCTGGCATCATGATTCCTGCCAAAGACATAGAAATCAAGCCCCAAGTCTTAAGTTTGATTAAGCATTTCCATGAGCCTGGCTTGGAGGACCCATCCCAACACCTGGAAGATCTGACCACTTTGGTTCAGACCACCAGAGCAAGGAATGTGAATGAACAGCAAATGATCATGAGGCTTTTCCCCCACTCTCTTAGGCATAAGGCCGCACATTGGTACCAAACTATATGAAGGTCGATTGAAACTTGGGCTACTCTTAAGTCGGCTTTCTTGAAGAAATTCTTCCCTATCTGAAGGACCAATGCCTTGCGATGGGCTATAGCCACTTTCTCCCAGCAGTCGGGGGAACTGTTTCATGATACCTGGAAGCGATTCTAGGAACTTTTGAGGAAGTGTCCACATCATGAGGTACCGAAATGGAAACTCGTGTAGATTTCTATCACGGGTTGGTTGAGCAACTCCATAATCATGTCGACACCTCCTACGGAGGCAATTTCTTCAATAGGGATGCAGATAGCACATATGACCTGTTTGAGGAAATGAGTGAGAACTCAATTAATCACGCGTCCATGGATGCATTCAATTGGTCCCAACAACCTAGGTCAAGTGCTAATGAGATCTAGGATTCTCATTCATTTGTCATGGAAATAATTTGTAATAAACTGGATAAAATGGACTTGGTTGCTAAGAAAATGGAAGAATGGATGCCTGGGAATTCAGGAAGCACTTCTTTACCCACTCAATCCCAAAATTTGGGATTCCATTCCTCATGAGTTCCCATGGGGTAGGAATTCATGAACCAACTTGATTCGGCTCAACCTACTAGCAAGGATTTCTCGTAACCTTATGGGTTCCAAACTTGGGCCTTTGATCATAGTTTTTCTGATCCTTCCTTTTCTCCATCCTCGTCTTATGATGATGCATATGCAATGCAGGAGAATGTTAGGTCCAACCCATATTCCAACACTTATAACTCGGGATGCAGGAACCACCCTAACTTCTCCTAGGAAAATCAGGGGCAATAGACCCAATCTCGACCAAGCAACTATGCATCTCAAAAACCTATGGGTCAGGGTCAAGTATACACCCAGTTGCTCATGAGACCGGTTAATCAACCATCTTGGAATGTCAAACAATCCGCAAGGCAGGCCGATTTAAACTGGTAGATGGTGGAAATGTAAGGGTCCATGCTTCAGCTTATGGAACAAATGAGAGACATCATTGGATAACTTACAATCCGGATTAATTGCTAACACTCGACAACCTGGATCTCTACCATCCCAACCTATACCCAACCAACGCAATGTGCAAAATCAGGGAAATAGAGCCCAAGGGTACGAGAATCAAAGGGACTCACATGCACATGCTCAGGTGGTTGAGCAGGGTCCCCCATCTTCTTCTTCTGGTTACATGACTAGCCAAGGACCTCCAATCTTCACTACCTCACCACAAGACCCAAACCCATATGCCTCTACAAACTCTATCACCTTGAGAAGTGGAAAGCAAACTCAGGACACTAAATTGACTTCTAGATGCCAAATCCCTAGGGAGCTTGAGAGAGAAGAGGAGGAGATTGAAGAAGACAATAAGACCCAGGAACTAGAAATTGAAAATCCCACCCATATCCCATTCCCTGAAGCCCTATTGAAAACTAAGAAGAAGAAAACCCTAGATAGCAACGAGGAGCTTCTGGATTTATTCAAGAGCGTAGAGATCAATATTCCACTCCTCGATGCTATTAAGCACATCCTGGCTTACGCTAAGTTTTTGAAAGAACTATGTATCCAAAAGTGTAAATCTAGTGAACGCACTCTGAGGAAGGTGATTCTCTCTGAGCAGGCAAGTTCTGTGATCTTGCATCACCTTCCTCAAAAGAAGAAAGATCCAGGTGCCCCCTTAGTCTCATGCATTACTGGGGAATATACTTTTAATAAGGCACTATTGGATCTAGGTGCATCTATCAGCCTAATCCCGACTTCTCTTTATGAGAGGTTTAGGTTAGGTGAACTCAAGCCAACCTCAGTAATGCTACAATTAGTTGATCGATTGGTCACCACACCGAGAGGCGTTATTGAGGATGTAATTATCAAGGTCCAGGATTTCTATTTTCCTGTAGATTTCCTCATCCTTAACATGGATGTACCTAATGATTTGAGGAACACGCCCATCATTCTAGGGCGTCCATTCCTAGCTACCATCAAGGCCAACATAAACTGTGAAAGCGGTAGTATGGAGATCGCCTTTAGGGATAACAAATTAACTCTAGATATTTTTAAGGTTATAAGAGGATTTGAGGATTGTGGATTCATTGAGGATCTTGAGGATCAGGATCTTGAGACTTGTATGACAATTAGTGCACTTGAGGACTCCCCTAGCTTTAGCAAGCCCAACCTACAACCCTCCTCCGTGGTAGACCTGCCACATCCTGAAGAGGCTATTGATTTTGTTCATTCCAAACCTCTTCCACTGGATCGTCCTGATGAATCTTCATCAGCATCCTCCCTACCTTCTATTCTAAACCCACCCCAACTGGAATTAAAACCATTGCCCAATAATTTGAAATATGAGTTCTTAGGACCTGAGAACACACTCCCTGTGATTATTAGTGCTGATTTGACTAAGGAGCAAGAATCGAAGTTAATTAAGGTCCTTAAGAATAAGGAGACAATTGGTTGGACCATCCACAACCTTAGGGGGATTGAGCCATCTTATTGTAATCACCGTATTTTCATGGAAGATGAATCTCACCCTTCTCGCAAAATGCAAAGGAGACTAAACCCGAATATGCGAGAAGTGGTAAAGGGGATAATCAAGTGGCTCGATGCTTGGATTATTTACTTAATCTCGTATAGTCTGTGGGTTAGCCCCATTCATATTTTACCCAAGAAGGCACGAATAACCGTTACGACTAATGAGGAAGGGGAAACCTTCACCACTCATTCAGCTTTTTCTTGGAGAGTCTATATTGACTATAGGAAGCTAAACACAACCACTAAAAAGGATCACTTTCCCTTGCCATTCATCGATCAAATCCTCGAAAGGTTAGGTGGGTAAAAATATTTTTCTTCCTGGACGATTATTTGGGATATAACCAAGTCCCTATCCATCCCGAAGACCAAGAAAAGATAACTTTCACATGTCCCTACGGAACCTTTACATTCCATGGAATGTCATTCGATCTTTGCAATGCGCCAGCGACTTTTCAAAGCTGCATGCTGGCCATCTTTTCTGACATGGTGGGAGATTGTCTTGAGGTGTTCAAGGATGATTTCTCCATTTTCGAACATTCTTTTGAGTCTTTCTTGGCTAACCTAGAATTGATCCTCCAGAGATGCATCAAAACACAGCTAGTCCTTAGCTGGGAAAAGAGCCAGTTTATGACTCAGGAAGGCATTGTCCTGGGTCATGTGGTCTCTAGTCGGGGTATTGAAGTTGATAGAGCTAAGGTGGATGCTATCTCTAGACTTCCTCCACCCACATCTGTAAAACAGATCCACTCTTTCCTTGGGCATGTGGGTTTTTACAGAAGATTCATTAAGGATTTCTCGAAGGTTGCTCGGCCCTTGAGTAACCTTCTGGCCAAAGACGCGCCATTCGAGTTTGATGAATCATGCTGTAAGGCATTTGATTTATTGAAAACAACATCACCTATGCCCTGGTGTTGCAACCACTGGTCTAGACAACCCCATTTGATATTATGCCGTCGGGGCTGTAAGATTGAGAAAAAGCCCTTTGCAATTTACTACGCTAGCAAGACTCTAGACTAGGCCCAGAGGAACTACACCGTTACTAAAAAAGAATTGCTAGCCATAGTTTTCACTTTGGAAAAATTCAGGGCTTACCTATTAGGTTCTCGTGTCATCATCTATACTGACCACTCGACCTTGAAACATCTCTTGGCCAAAAAGGATAACAAACCCCGGCTTATTCGATGGCTTTTGCTGTTCAAGAGTTCGATCTTAAAATCAGAGATAAAGCCAGGGCACAAAATGTAGTTGTGGATCACCTCTTGAGAATCCGAATTGATTCTCCTCATCCAGATGTCCCGATCTATGATACTTTTTTGGATGAGACTATCCTCACAGTATCAGGTATCTGAACCCCCTGGTTTGCGGATATTGTCAATTATTTGGCCGTTTGTCAAATCCCCCAGGATTGGACAACAATAAATGGATAGACTCGATCTTGAGCTGTACCACATCGACGTAGACTAGATTATTCGTCGATGTGTCCTAGAAATCGGGCTCCGTAACATACTTGAGTTCTGCCACACATTCGTGTGTGGTTGACACTTTTTCGGGATAAAGACTATCACAAAAATCTTGCAATTCAAATTCTATTGGCCGTCGTTATTTAAGGATGCCCAGGAATTCTCAAAGTCATGCACCCGATGCCAGGCACTTGGGAACATGGCTAAGAGAGATATGATGCCCCTGAACCCAATTCTTTTCGTCGAAATTTTTGACATTTGGTGTATCAACTTTATGCGACCCTTCCCTCCATCATTTGGACACCAGTATATTCTGGTCGCTGTTGATTACGTGTCCAAGTGGATTGAGGCAATTCCCACCCAGACCAATGACCACAAGGGGGTCATCGATTTTGTGAAGAAAAATATCTTCAGTTGGTTCAGGATTCCTAGGGCAATTATCACTGATGGTGGCACACATTTCACTCATGCCTACTTTTAGAATTTGCTAGGAAAATACAGGGTAAATCATCGGATTTCCACACCTTACCACCCTCAGACGAACAACAAGCTAAGGTCACCAATCGGGAGATCAAGAACATTTTGCAAAAAATCGTTAGGCCTGATAGGAAAGATTGGACCAAAAAGCTAGATGATGCTTTTTGGGCTTACCGTATAGTGTACAAAATGCCTATCGGTATGTCTCCGTTCCATCTGGTGTTTGGTAAGGCATGTCACTTACTCATAGAACTTGAACACTAGGCATTTTGGGCCATCAAGAAATGTAATGTGGACCTTGAGTTGGCCGAGAAAACCAGGAAACTCCAACTATCTGAGTTGAAGGAGCTTTGAAATGATGCATATGAAAATGCCAGAATCTATAAGGCAAGGACCAAAGCTCTCCATGACCAAATGATTTCATGTAACAGCTTTGAGCCAAACCAGAAGGTCTGGCTTTTCGATTCTTGATTAAAGCTTTTCCATGGAAAACTCAGGTCTAAGTGGGATGGCCCGTTCATTATTGAGCGGATTTTCCCTAATGGGGTAGTTGAAATCTTTGACCCAAAGACGATTAATATTTTCAAGGTCAATGGATAGCATCTCAAACCCTTTCTTGACCATGTACTCCCTGAACCCGTCCCGAACAAGGTTGCTCTTAGCTTGCCTTAACCACCGTAGGCCGATCATCACCCACCTGAATGCACTAAACTCAGCACATGTAAAGACTGTTCCAAGCTGACCAGAGTCTCATGGGAACCAGGTGCTATTCTTCCACTTCTACTTTCCTGCATGGTTTCATTTTGAACAATGAGGACATTGAAATAGATAAGCATGGGGGGTGGAACTATCTTATAATCATTCTGTCAGCTGTAACATTAATTTCTTACTTTCTTTTATTCCATTTTAAAAAATAAATTAGAATTAGGAGACAAGAACTTATGCAATAGGAGTTGTAAACTTTAGGAATTGATACTTTGAGACCTGAAAACTTAGACTCTTCAGGTCTTCGGGCTTAATTAGCCTAGGTGTCCACTCAAATGTGGACTTAGTCTCGAGTCCTCGCCAATTAAAATTCACTTTTAATTTGGCTAATAATTTGGGATGATAAGTATGCAACTTATCAACCCGCCCTTTGAGGGGGGATTTTAAGCCTAAGCATCTACACACATTTTTTTGCACTGACTCACTTTTCGACAGTTTCTTCAGAAATTGGGTAGCTAATGAACTATCTAGGTTGGTATGGCTATCAAGTTGTCGGTGATAACAACTCATCAATCGGTTGTCCAGAGCCCAATCACAAGACCATTTTCATTGTACTGCCTTTAGGTAAATCTTAGATCAAGGAAGCTACCTACTTAAAAAAAAAAACAAACAAACGAAAGGAAAAAGAAAAAAAAAAGAAAAAGGAGAAAAAAAATAAAAAATAAACAAAATCATACTTCACCGCACGAGTATGGCTGGCAAGTTGTCGGTGGTAATAGCTCATCGGCCTGTTGTCCGGAACCCAACTCACAAAAAAATGCACATTAATTCTCAAAACACTTATGAAAGAAGTAGGGAAGTAGAATAAATCGGGGAGATATACACTGGGTTCGCCCTTGTGTTGACCCCATAAATAAAAGAAGTAGGGAGAAAGCTACCAATCGAAAAGATAAACCTCTAGGCAAGGTCACCTAGGGTCGTTGAAACACGAAGTCTGTTTTAATGGCCGTCTAGTGAGTCTTTCACTATTTTCACAAAATGCCTAGCACTTAGAGTCCTTTTCGAGTCTTGGGTGAGTCGGGTAGCCGTAAGAAGTTATCTCGGAACTCTCAAACTCCAAAAGTAAAAGAAGAAAAAATTAGAAAAGAAGAAAAACAATAAAAAATTTTTTTATCTTCTCTTCTTAAATAGGGTGAGGGCTTGGATGATTTGCATTCTAGTAGGAACCCAGGCACTATTGAGTTTTTGTAATTAGGTCTTAGGGTTGAGATTTTCTAAAGCAATCAACGAATTTGGACTAAACACTCGAATCTAGATTCTACCTTTATACATAGCATTTAGATTCATTTTTGCTAGGGACTAGCAAAAAGTAAGCATCGGGGTACGATAAGCAATATAAATTCATTATAAAATGCTTATTTATAATAGTTCCTAGGCATAGCATTACATATCATATTATAAATATCGCATAACATCAATTGCATGGTATTTTGGGTAGATGTATGTTTTGCACATTAACTCCATTTTTTATGGCCAGGAAGTAATGCGACGTCCTTATGGACTTCGGATGACAAATCCAACCATACGGATGGATCCGGAGCAATGATCACAGTCCGACAACATAGAAATCACCTTGATCCGAGCACCGTGGCATCCTCTACAAGCAATGAAGGGTGGACGGTCCTGATGCTGCCACGTTGCACCATCTGGAGCACCTAAAGTTGCCCACACATCTCCAAAGGCCGCCCCATCGAGTGATCTCAACCGTTGGATGAAGATCCAACGGCTGAGCAGCCGTCCTCACTGAGCGGGCACAACTCTTCTTCGCATCACACCCACAAGCGTGGTGCAGCGGTGAGGTCAAGCACTCTCAAAGAGCAAGCGTGAGATTGAGCTGCGATTCGTCGCGCCCCGCTACAGTGTCAGATGCAATAAGGCCACCTGATCGCAATAGAGTAGTCGAGGATCCCCACACATGATCCAACATCGCCCGCTAGCGCAAAGGCCCACGCCAAATCACATGCATGCCATCTAAGGCGTGCATTTAAGTCGCCCGCACGCAATGCCTGTCATCCGATCTTCACAATTGTGCGAGGCACACGATTCAAATCGACGAGCGGGCGATCTGTGGGCACGCCTCGACCGTGATATGCAGCATCCAATAGCGGCCAGCGCACGCGCCAGCGATTCAAAATTCAAACACTGCAAGCGTGCACTCTCCTCTCGCAATCACAGCAATCTGCACTTGATCCAACGGTTGAAGATTGCCATGCCTTTAATAGCTACGAGCATGAGCGTTGGGCGTAGGCTTTACAACGACAGAAGAGCAGGCCTTTATTGACACTTGCAGTTGTCACTAAATGGCCTGCACAGTGTGTGCACCAGCCCAAGCAATGAAGAGGTGCGAATCTTTAGCAACAGCTTGAGCGGACTTTAGTGACGCTTATAGCTGTCACTGAATGCCTGTGCACGAGACTCTCTCCTTCCCTCCACTATATAAACACCCCTACACCCCACATTCCTCTTCATCTCTACCTGCTCTACTCCCACCTACTCCTAAGCTCTAGCAAGCCTACCAACGCTCCATTAGAGCTTGTTCTCAAGCTCCCAAGGCTCCTATTAGTGTAGCGAACCTCTACCTCACCAAATATTCATCCCTCTTCCCATCCCCATTCGTGGGTCACCATGGAGCCGTCCTCCCACCTCCATTCTGGTAGTAGATCATCTTCGTCTTCTCACCTCCATTTCTAAGCCACGTCGAAGCTTTCCTCTACCCGATGTCCTCCTGCATCTCACCTCCATCGTCCCACTACTCACCTCCTTCATCTGAGATTTTGCTTGGCGCTGTCGTGTCGTCGAACAGCTGATTCGGGAGATTTCCTCTCATCCCCCTCTCTTTTTATGCTTTCATACTTGTTTGTAATTGACATTGAAGTGATATCTCTACAGTATTTGTTGCATCTCTATCTTGTGATTTGTTTGCTTGTTTTCTTCTTACAAAAATAAAAAAAATAACAAAACCCTAAAATACCAAAAAGAAACAAATCGAAGTGCAGTTTTCACTTAAACTAAATGTCGCCTCCCTGTGTTCAACTTGGGACTCCCTTGGAGTTTCGGTATAAATTTTATTTGACCACGAGTTTGCAACTATGACGACAGGTTACTTGCAACCCTAATTTCTAACTTGCGAAACATGTGTGACTAGGGATGTAGGGTGGTTTGGGTGGAACCTAAACTAATGGAGAAGATGATGTTAATGTGGTAGTTAGGTCGGGTATATATAGGATGGAAAGGGGGTGGTTATGGTGTGTATTTGGAGGGAAATGAAGGGGTGCTTGGATATGTTTGGAGGGAAAAATGGGTGGGAAATGAAGAGGTGCCTTAGTTTTCCCCCTAAAAAATACCTTCTAGAACATGTTGATTTTGGAGGGAAAAAATGGAGGTGGAGATGGGTTTTGATGGTGGATGTAGGGTGGTAATGGAAGGGATAGTTGGCACCAAAATAAAGTAGGAGTAGGTGGTCTTTTTGGTGGAGCTTAAGTAGTAGGGTAGTAGGTTTTGGTGCCATGGAGGTGGACTAGCTAAGCTAAGCTATCTTAGCTAGTAGATGAGTGGAAGAGAGGGAGACAGAATTAGGGTTTTAGAGGAGAGGAGCTGGAGGGAGCTACCTTGAGCTGCACTTGAGCTGGTGGATGCTAAAGAAAACTGTAGAGAGCTACCTTAACTAGCTTAGCTTGCTAGCTCTTTGCTAACTGCTATGCCAAGCAAAGATGAGCTGGCTTTTGATGAAATGAGCTAAGGTGAGCTGGGTTTGGTCTTCTTGAAGAATACCTAGCTAGCTGGAGTAGCTAGCTTAGGTCAAGCAGCTCAGCTCAACATAGTTGAGCTGAGTTAAGCCTCCGAGAGCTAGACTTGAGTTGGCCTGAGCTGGTTGATGACTTTTTCAGCTGACTTGGTCTAGCTAGTTGATGGCAGTAGCTACTCCTAGTCAGGTTGAGCTTCCAGTGAACTTTTCTGAGCTGGAGGAGCTGAAATGGAGATGTAATTGATTAGCCCATAGTTGTGGGCTATTTAAGTATTTAAGTGCCTACACATTAGGTTAATTCTAACATTTATTTAGTATAAATTAGGATGTAAATAGATTAATTCATAGTTTTAATCTAATTACATAATCCATACATTGCATTCATATCTTAAGTGCATTTAGAATTAGCTTAGAATAGCATTCATCTAATTAGATAACCAATTAGGTATATTGTTTTTATTAACATAGAAGTTGAGGGTCTATACATAAATAACCCTAATATTTTAATAATATTTTCTTTATTCGTCTTCTTTCAGAACGGCTGGCTGCCGCTCCAACGGCCGCGTGATGCAGTGAAAGCAATTCAAGGGGGAGCGGATACGGTGGATCTGGTCGGCCGCTGATTTCAAATTTGTTCATGCCACTACAAAAGGAGCACGGAGGCAGCCGAGCAAAGCAGGCCTCCACCACCGACCCACCACTGTGCAGAGAGATCCTCTCTCTTCCACTCCACACTGCCGGCCTCTACCGTGGCGGCGAGTCTCCACCACCGTGGGCGTGTGGTGTGACAGGCCACACCGCCATCCGGAGCTCGCCCGCATTACCGTGAGCACATCAGCGTGCATCTCCCTCGCCGTCGTCACCAACCACCACCGCCGAGCCACTGTGCAATCACCCTTTCAGTCACTTAAGACGTCCGGGAAATTTCCCAGACGTCTGAAGTCCACCCCCACTCCAGCAGCAATCTCCGTCCTCTCACTTCACTTCCACCACCCACGCCGCAGCAGCCCGCTCATCTCCAACCGCATGCAAGGCGTGCACAACCTCCAGCCCTCACGCCCGCTCACGCCACCTTCCCTGCGCCTGCAGCCTTCTCCATCTCCACGCGCAACCACCGGCGCACCCATCTGAAGTCCACCCGCAGCACCTTCCCGCACCGACTGCACTGCGCGCCCCACCATCTGCAACAGCACCTGCAGAACCACCCCCCTACGCCCTCTCGCCAGCAGTCCCGCGCATGCCTCACTACACACGCCCTCTTCCCCGCGCCTGCAGACCACCGCAGCCACGCCTCCGCGCGCCAGCGCCCTCAGCAGACCCTCCGCGCGCCCACGCACAGCCACCTGCAGAACCGCCAGCAACCGACCTCTGCAGCTTCCACCGCAGCCACGCCTCCGCGCGCCAGCGCCCGCCTGCAGACCACCGCAGCCATGCCTCCGCGCGCTAGCGCCCCTCCGCAGACCCTCCACGCGCCCACGCACAACCGCCTGCAGCACCTCCGCCGGAGCTCGTCCGGCCACCTCCGGCCGCCGCGCGACTCGCCGTCACCACCGATTCGAAGCCCTTGATCCAAGGGACCTCCGCCGAGTATTCATATTCTATTCACTCTGCATTGCGGAAAATATCCTGTAGTTTATCATAATTGCCATTTCAGCATTATTTCTTGCTTAAACCTTAATCTAAAGGCAATCTTGGCTTGGTTCTTGTCCAAATTGACTCCGAACAAACATTTTTAAGTGGCGCGAATTTTAATATGTTATTGCCTCCCTGTGGAAACGACCCGCTCCTCTACGAGTGGTTATTTCTTATTAAAAATTGATTAGTCGATTTTTCCACCACATTAAACTACAAACGACTTAAAAGCGAAAGATCGACCCGGTCAAATGGCGCCGTTGCCGGGGAGGCAACAGACGCAATAATTTCGCCTAATTTTATTTTGATTATTTTTCAATTGCACAGAGATTTGACCATTCATTATTTTCTTTTCTGTGCGAGAAATTTTGTGCAAGAATCAGCCACTGTGAGAGGCGACCCTTGACGTCGCCAGACGAGAAGTGGACAAGCAATTTTGAAAGGAGGAGAAGGACGAGGACGCGACGGACACCACTGTATTTAATCGCTAATTTAATTAGAATAGAATTAAGACTGAAGACTTAATTTTTCATTACAGTTAGTTTGAAACCCTTGTTCTGGGGCATATTTTGAGGGTTTGTTCCCTGATTTTATTTTGGACCCGTGTTGGGTAATTTTTGGGAGCCTGTTCCCTTTTCTTTAGATTTAGGTTTATTTTTTCTTTTATTTGCTTGTGCATAAGTAGTTCTAAAAAAAAAAATAGAAAAAAGAAAAAAAAATGAGCTGCCTGCTAGAAGTTGCCTGCCCTAGGACGAACCATTTAGGTCTGTATGAGCAGCCTCTAGATTTGCTTTTCTGCATTGCGTACATTTTTGCATCGAAGATCGCTGGAGGCAAGGTACGCATTCTCTTACTTTGCATCCTATTTTTGATCACGCATTGCATTTGGGATTTAATGCGAAGACCACCTAATCTGTACTGAATAAATCTAACAAGTGGTCACATTTTTTTTAGAAAAAGGACTAATTAAAGGAAGGACATTTTAAAAACCAAGGATTTCATTTTCAAACTTGGCGTGCGATTCAAAGTTCAAAATCTTTTACGGTGTATGCACACTTATTTCACTTGCACCACGGCACGCTTCTAGACACTCCTTAGGTTTGGAAATACTAGGACAAGAGCCCTCCTTTCGTTGGATTTTGAAGTGTTCGGAACTTGAGATCAAAGGTTTTGTAAATCCAAAGAGGGGGATACCCTGTCACGGATTTTTGGGGGTAGTTGAGGAGCACCGCGAAATCACAGCTTCAAAGGAAGGCTTAGGCCTACTTGCATCCCTCGATCTTCCGTCTTTGGATTTACTTGACCATTTGAGATTTAGGGAAGAACACCTAAGCTCCAACTATGTCTTTTTAGGCGAGCCGTAGGTCGACAATAGGCGCGTAAATTGATTGAACAAATTGTATTGTCACCTGCAATCTGACTTAAAATCAAAAGCCTAAATTGGGAAAGACCTAAAAGGTCCTTTTTGAATTGTGTCTTGTTTGGGGAATTCTGATTGAAGTGTGAGTTAGAATGGACCACATTGATTTTCATCCTTTCACATCTTGCCCACACCCTCACCCCTACTCTGCATCCTTCGATCCCAGACGCCGAGATGGTCCATTCCTTGATGGACATAATGACAATCATTGGGATCCGTTTTACTCCTATTATAGGAGTATTGGCCTAGTTAAGCCCCAAATTAGTGAGCAGAACTCAGGAGCGGGATTTGCTTTGCCCAATATCCCACATACCAAAGAAATACCCAACCCACCCTCCCTGAAAACTTATAATGGTTGGACAAACACTCCTGGGTACTATAAGCCTGAGCCTGACTTCTCTTATGATAAAAATGACCTCTCCTCTTTGAAGATGGAAATACAGAAAATGCAAAATGAAATGAGTGAATTGTTAGGAGAATCTTTGAGAGCAGGCCAACAAGAAAGAGATGAAATTAGCCACCCAATCTGCCCCATTGACGATGACGTACACACCTCTACAATAGATGCATCTCCCGTGGGAAAGCTACACTTTAAGTTGAAGGGAAATTCTGGGGAGAATAGCTACTTTTCGAGGATCGATTTTGAAACCTCCCCATTAGATGACACTTCCTTGAGAGATCTACACTTTAGGTGGGAGGAAAATACACATGAAAGTAGCTATGCATTGGATGAAGAAAGGTGGCAACCCGAGGAAGATGATGATAAGGTTGAGTATCCACCTGAATTATATTGGAGTCAAAAGAAGGGAATGATAGTGCCATTGGAAGACCTCGACCCAGATGATAGTATTTTCGTGACATTTGATGAAGTGGGTCAAAGTCAAGTTGTTAATCCTACCCTCCCTTCTGATCACGATATGGAACTCAAACCCACCCTTAGGGAACCTAACCCTAAAGAAATTGACCTATCTGAGGAGTCTGATGTAACCAATGTAAATAATTTACCTCAGATAGAGCACCCTAGGGGATCTGCTGAGATATTAAATGATTCTAGACCTCGGGTACATGATGAATTGTGTGATGAGGAGGAAGATGAATTATATGAGGAACCTACATTCAAGATTTGGAGTGACACTAAGGGTGATTATGTATTATTTGAAGAGTTAACCCCTGAGGATGTCACAAATTTGACCAAATTAGGTTTCCTTGGCACACCCATTGATGATATTTCTCCTCATGATAAAATGATGAAAAATTTGGAAGCAATTTCTAAGATTTATGTGGATTCACATATAGACTCCGGGGAAGATGTGAGTAAAGAACAAAAACCCGGGGATGACATTAATAGGATAATCCCTAGATCTGTTGCTTCCAACCTGCCTTCATTCACTTCGAAGTCACCCTCTGATTCTCTTATAACTGAAAGCGAAATTGTGACTCCTGATGAAGAGCAGGAAGATCCACATGATGGTGCAAGGAATGCTAGGGATGAAATTGAGGATTTAGAAAGAGTGTTTGGGATGGACACCAAGCTGATTAAACCCAATCTAGATCTTATGGCCATCCCACAACCTCGTAACTTGGACACCCTAGACGATCCTTGCCTTAGAGAATTGCTCAGTTTTGTTCTGACTAGGGGGCTTAACAGACCAATATTTTCTGTAATGGAGTATCGGGTATGGATTGATGATTTCTTTAGTCAGTCCATTACCCTGGGGGTTTATCTCTATACCATTCCTTCCCCATTCTTTTTGGAGGATCCTTGTCATCCTACCCCTACCCCTTTGGAGGTTATTTTAACTGTTTATCCTTTAGAACCTCTTCTGGTGACCTGGGAAGATTTCATTCCCATTTTAGTTGGGCGAGCATTTGCTATCGGGATTCATCATCAGCTCGCCAACATCCTAGGTTACCTATTTTCTAGGCCAACTTTGCTTTCCTCATTTTTAGGGCCTATTTCTGCAATTCTTGAACCAGATTTGCAGGTTCTTCAGCTATTCAGCCCAGCTTTGACCCAGGTAATATCCTTCTATGCAATGAGGACATTGCAGATTTTAGGCATGGGGGGTGTACTTGGGGATATACATAGCATAATTGCATACATTTGTACATATAAAAAAAAAAAAAAAAAAAAAAAGTTTTGAGCTTAACTGGCTAAGTCCTGCATTCTTAAGCAAATCAGAACTCTAGCGTAGACTAAATTAATTCTAGGGTCAAACTTTAGAAACTAAATAAGCTACTAGCTTTAGACCTTTAGGGTCCTTTGTGGACTTAAAAACTTAAGTAGGAGTTAAGTTGCGGACCATTCTTCAAGAGGTTGAGGAAGGGAAGCTAGGGTTTGAGTTAAAAGGTGGGGTAGTACCTGGAGTCTTATTCTACCTTTTGGTTTACAGGTCCTTGTAACCCAAGCATCCAAATTGTTCACACTTGGTCTGGTAATTAACTTAATTTCTGAAAAGAGATTTGGTTCTCTTAGTTTTGACTTAAGAAAGGCTTGAAAACATATTTTGATTGGAAGAGTTCCCGCCGCAGGAGAGGTCGAGTATATACTCACCTTTAGGATGCGATGATAACATATTACCTCCTCGGCGTTTGTCTCTTAGGATATCCATCCTACTGGGGGCATGTAAGCGCATTGCGCGGTTCAGGTACCATGGGCGGCCCTATCTCGAAGTGCCGATTGCCATAGGCCTGAATTCGCTTAAGAAATCCATGGGCGATACTATCTCGAAGTGTCGATTGCCAGGAGTTCTTGGTGTCGTTATGGGCGGTGCTATCTCGAAGCATCGAAAGCCAGGCACCCTTCGAGGTATGGTAATGGGGACAATGAATCCGACACAGACCGTGTTGATAGCTGATCTGAGGTTAGACTTAGAAGAATCAAACAAAAAAAAAAAAGTATATATATTAAAAAAAAAAAAAAAAATCCTTTAACTCAAATAACTCGGACCAATGCAAAAGCACGGATGCTTTAATCTCAGGGATCAATAAACTTTAGGGTAGAGTCAGAAATCAGGGAAACTTGTGCTTACAACTCGTCTTTAGCCGACCTAGTCTGTAACTTAGCAACTACTTAGGGACCTTGGGTTTAGAACCTGAACTTAATATGCTTCTGAAGGAAGACTAAGTGAGTTGACTAGTCTACTTAGAGTGTTAGGTTTCGCTTAATTTTGCTAGGGACTAGCAAAAACTAGGCGTGGGGGTATTTGATTAGCCCATAGTTGTGGGCTATTTAAGTATTTAAGTGCCTACACATTAGGTTAATTCTAACATTTATTTAGTATAAATTAGGATGTAAATAGATTAATTCATAGTTTTAATCTAATTACATAATCCATACATTGCATTCATATCTTAAGTGCATTTAGAATTAGCTTAGAATAGCATTCATCTAATTAGATAACCAATTAGGTATATTGTTTTTATTAACATAGAAGTTGAGGGTCTATACATAAATAACCCTAATATTTTAATAATATTTTCTTTATTCGTCTTCTTTCAGAACGGCTGGCTGCCGCTCCAACGGCCGCGTGATGCAGTGAAAGCAATTCAAGGGGGAGCGGATACGGTGGATCTGGTCGGCCGCTGATTTCAAATTTGTTCATGCCACTACAAAAGGAGCACGGAGGCAGCCGAGCAAAGCAGGCCTCCACCACCGACCCACCACTGTGCAGAGAGATCCTCTCTCTTCCACTCCACACTGCCGGCCTCTACCGTGGCGGCGAGTCTCCACCACCGTGGGCGTGTGGTGTGACAGGCCACACCGCCATCCGGAGCTCGCCCGCATTACCGTGAGCACATCAGCGTGCATCTCCCTCGCCGTCGTCACCAACCACCACCGCCGAGCCACTGTGCAATCACCCTTTCAGTCACTTAAGACGTCCGGGAAATTTCCCGGACGTCTGAAGTCCACCCCCACTCCAGCAGCAATCTCCGTCCTCTCACTTCACTTCCACCACCCACGCCGCAGCAGCCCGCTCATCTCCAACCGCATGCAAGGCGTGCACAACCTCCAGCCCTCACGCCCGCTCACGCCACCTTCCCTGCGCCTGCAGCCTTCGCCATCTCCACGCGCAACCACCGGCGCACCCATCTGAAGTCCACCCGCAGCACCTTCCCGCACCGACTGCACTGCGCGCCCCACCATCTGCAACAGCACCTGCAGAACCACCCCCCTACGCCCTCTCGCCAGCAGTCCCGCGCACGCCTCACTACACATGCCCTCTTCCCCGCGCCTGCAGACCACCGCAGCCACGCCTCCGCGCGCCAGCGCCCTCAGCAGACCCTCCGCGCGCCCACGCACAGCCACCTGCAGAACCGCCAGCAACCGACCTCTGCAGCTTCCACCGCAGCCACGCCTCCGCGCGCCAGCGCCCGCCTGCAGACCACCGCAGCCATGCCTCCGCGCGCCAGCGCCCCTCCGCAGACCCTCCACGCGCCCACGCACAACCGCCTGCAGCACCTCCGCCGGAGCTCGTCCGGCCACCTCCGGCCGCCGCGCGACTCGCCGTCACCACCGATTCGAAGCCCTTGATCCAAGGGACCTCCGCCGAGCTTCCCGCGCCCAGCCATCGGCTCCTCGTCGCGCAAGACAACGGGGACAAATTCCCCTGTTTTGCTACAGTAAAGCATTGATTAAAATTTACATTTTCTGCCATTGCCAGATTTTATTCATATTCTATTCACTCTGCATTGCGGAAAATATCCTGTAGTTTATCATAATTGCCATTTCAGCATTATTTCTTGCTTAAACCTTAATCTAAAGGCAATCTTGGCTTGGTTCTTGTCCAAATTGACTCCGAACAAACATTTTTAAGTGGCGCGAATTTTAATACGTTATTGCCTCCCTGTGGAAACGACCCGCTCCTCTGCGAGTGGTTATTTCTTATTAAAAATTGATTAGTCAATTTTTCCACCACATTAAACTACAAACGACTTAAAAGCGAAAGATCGACCCGGTCAGTAATCAACTATCTTAAGCTAGTTTGAGCTACCATCTAGTTGAGGTGAGCTAAATAGAGTTGAAGTGAACTAGCTAGAGCTACCATTCAGTTGACATGAGTTGAATGGAACTAGGGATGAGTTGATCCAAATAGAAGGAGTTCAGATCCAATTGTGATGAGTTGAATCTGGTTGAGATCCAGATGATAGATGCTTCTCCTTCATCTTTTGCCTTCCCGAGTGCCAAAGTATGTGGGATCTGACATTCTACCTAATCCTAACACGTAGATAAATACATAAAAAATACAATTAAAATGCAATGCATGCCTAACCAAGGTAAATGCCTATATGCATCCCAAAAACCTATTTATGGAGTTAAAACCCTAAGAGCTAGATTAGTTTTAGGGCATAAGAATGATGATAAACTAGCATTTATCAACCACCGCAAAAGCAAATATCAATTGTCATTCTAGAAAAATGAATATAATTTACAATGGCTAGAACATTGCTTTAGATTATTTCAAAGCTTCCAAGAGGTACCATGATCATATTTTTTTAAGGACACTGAAGATGAAGTGGAAGCAATAGTGGAGAAGCCTATGTTGATCCATTCATGTTCTTCTTTGACCATAATTGAAAAGGATTTTATTATTCTAATTGCAAATTTGATAATGTGGTCGAAGATATTTTGAATCAACTAGGGTTTGACCTAGATTATCTTGACTTTTTTGAGTTATCACCACACCCTCTCACCCTAACTCCTGGCTCACCTCGTACCCTAACCATTCCCACAATCACCCTTGATTATTCTCTCTCCTACTTTGCAATGGACCTACCACTGATGGTAATGCCATCATTCATCATACTAGCTTAAATTATTTGAAATCAACAGATAAATGCTCCTGAATGATTGCTTGTGGACAATAATTCCACTCTAATCTATTTTAAGAAGATACTAAATCAAGGTTAATTCTATAATTTTAACATCACATGACAAGTGCAGAGTAACCATGGGGTCACCTAGGGGTTAATTAAAGGTCAATTGAGTGTTAAAAGACTAAGAAGTGGGTCCACATTGACAAAAATAAGGTTTCACGCATTTCGAGAGAAGAAGCAATACACGAACCCTAATTATCAACCCTACTTAAATTGGAAAGGTTCTAGTTATGATAAAATCATTATAAAACACCTAAAATTCATATAAAAATATTCTTAGAGGTTTTGTACCCTTGGTTAGACCATTTGAACCCATTTTGACCTAGAATAGAGTTTTAGATGGGATTTTACCCTAATTTGGGCTTATGTGCAAATTTCCTAGTCAAATGTAGTCAAAACTGAAATACAAGTTCACCATTAGATTCTTTGGGTCCAAATTAGGTTAACACAAAAATTTAAGCCCAATCAGAGTCCATATTGAGCTAGTTTGCAATTCAGTACCTAAAATCTCTATTTCTTACAATCAACCCCTAACCTTCAAGTTTCTTGCAATTGGGTCCCTAACTTTCTTGTCTTCTCTACATTCTGGTCCCTGTTGCCATTAAATGTGTGAACCCAAACCTGCCGACCATCAATCAAGGATTCCCCTTGATTCCTCAACCAAACCTTTCCAAATTTGAAGGGATTGTTCTAAAGGAGTTGCCCAATCTAATGAATCAACTCAAAAATCGAGAATCAAATCCTGGACCTCAGGAAAAATAAAGGAAATTAAGGGACTCTTTCCTCTAAGACCATGACTAATTGAGCTTCTTTTGTCATTTAGAGCTTGGGTTTGAGCTCTACAAAAGCAACCCAAGATCCCAACATTCGATTGAGTCTGGTTAGGCCACAGAAATCCTTCTTCCTCTTCTTCTCCCGTCGCCTCTACTGCGACTGCAGCGAACTTCCTCAACACCTTCCTCAGGCTGGCTAATGGCCAAATTGGTCGATCCCCTTCCTTCCTCAACTTCATTCGCTCCTCACTAATCAAAGCAGGGGTTGCCTTGACCCTTCTTCCTCGCCACTCCTCTCACCGAAGAATTCACCCCCTCTGGCATTGGCCAATCAAAGATGACCTGATTGCTTCCCCTTTTAACCTTATATTTGGTTTCTCATCCTCCATATTCTCTCTAAATCAATCCTAGCTCCTACTCCTATTTCGACTGCCGTTCCACACTCTCCCCCGCTGTCTTCTTCGCATCCGGTGAAACTCTGGTGAGCTTTGCTCGGCCACACCACACCACCAAACACCCAGCCACCACCACCAGAAACTTCCTCGCCCTCCACCGACCAAAAACCCTCTACCAATTAGAAGCTTCAACCATTCGTTCACCCCCTCGAACAAACACACTGTTCGTCGTGCTAACAGCCACCATCCAGCCACTACACTTCACCAACCACCTAATCACCCACACCGTTAGCTTCGCCTCAACATGACAAAGCTTCCCATGTGCTTAATTGGGCCCCATTAACTATGCTCATGTTGTCAAGTGCCCTCATTGAAGCAGCTCCGTCATCACCACCCTCCACTGTGCGTCGACCGTCAATCGCCACCACTACCACCCTCAACTGGAGCATAATACCACCACGCAGGGGCCCAGGGCCTTAATGGGTGTAAATTTCATGAGGAAAATCAAGATTTTGGAGAACCTATCGTCGTAGTTGCAAAATATCGCTATCAAATAAATTTATAATCAAAACTCAAAGTGAGTCCTGGGTCGAACACAGGGAGGTGAACGTTTGGTTTGAAAATCGTGCTCTGACTTTATTTGCTTTTGTTGTTTTTATCTTTTCTAATTTTTTTGGTATTTTTATAGGATAGAATATTGATGTAAACATGTTTATATCACGTAAATCATCTATTTATGCATGTTCTTAGGCATATAGTTGCATTATACATTATAAATATTGCATAACACGCATCATCTTGCATTTAGGTTAGGTTGTATAAATTTTAGGTTAATTTCTCCTTTTACGGTCAGGTGATAGGATGACATTTAATAGGGCCCTCGGATAGAAGATCCAACCACACGGATTTGATCATGGAAATGATCAGAGTTGAACTACTCCAAGTTCACCTCGATCGAACTTCTGTAGCACCAGATGCAGTCCGAGAAAGATTAGAGGTCAAGGGGCCAAGATGGTGTAAATCTGTACATCAGATGACAAATCTGACTGCACGGATGGGTTCTGATCTACGATCGCAGCCCAACGGTGCAAAAATCTATCTAATCCGACATTCGTGGCACCATCTACAAGGCACAGAAGATGGATAGCCAAGATAGCGCTATGTGATGCCATCTCAGCCGCCCACACCAGCCATGCACACCCGCTACCCTCTCCCTAATCAACGGCCTGATCATCCTCAACCTTTGGATCTTGATCCAACGGCTGAGGGCACCTGAGCTCAAAACTAGAAATGCACCTCAAGAGACCACGTAGCTCAACGGTCGCGCACCTTCACACGAAGGAGGCATGAGTTCGAGCCCCGCCCCGGCTCAAATCGAGTGTAAGCACGGGTGAGGCCAAATACCTCTGTTTGATTTGGATCATGCAGCAGCGGGGGCGCGACGTGGCAAGATCTGGGCAACTCATCACGCACGCACGCGATGACGCATGTTTCAATGCTTAATCGCATGCTGGTGCGTGATGGGGAGAATGAAGGCACGGGCACGATAGCTTCTAAGTCATCCGATCTCACTCTCGGACGGCTGTGAACTCATGATCATGCGTAGGCGTTGAAGAGCAGGGAGAGGAGAAGGTGCGGTGTGCACGCGACTTACGCCCACATCTAGGGGCTTTAGTGACGCTTAAATACGTCACTAAAGTCCCTGAGTTAATGTTTTTAAGCATAAAATGGCCAAATTGCCCTCAATCCCTACAACAATAAAAGGAGACCCCTACCCTCGAATTCATCATCCCTTCCTCTCTTCTCTCACCCCCTCCGAAGCTCTAAGAGCTTGTCCCAAACTTATGATGCTCCTCTAGAGTTAAAAATATAATTTTTCCACCTTCTCATCCCCTTCGTGGAGCATTCCGCGGTGGTCCACTCACCGCCGTTCAGGAAGTAGATCCCACTACGACATCGCCCTATCCCGTTCTCCGTCATCTGTCGTCATTCTCTTTCATCCCACATCTCACCACCTTCAGTCCAGGCGCTCCGTCAACGCAGCTCATCCTCCAAGCAACCATTGAGGAGGATAACTTCCCTTCACCTTCTCTTTACTGCTTTCTAGAGTAGATTTACCACATTCTAGTGTAGATTTACCGCTTTCTACTATAGTGGTTAGTTGTAATAGACATGATATTGTGGTTATGAAATTCTTGTTCATTCTCTCTCTATTTTGTCTTTATTTATATTACCCTCTCTCTCTTCTATTAATTATTCTTTAAGTAGATAGCTAGTTTAGATTTAATTCGACTAGCTAATCTGCTTCATGACAATAAAGCAAATGCAATATTTAATCAAATGTCCGCCTCCTTGTGTTCGACCCAGAATTCCTTTCGAGTTTCAGTAAAATTTATCTGTTGGCGATTTTTCCTCGTAAATTGCACAACGACGGGTTTTTAAAACTCAACATTTTTGCGAAGATTCTCCGACTAAACATTTTGGCTCTATTGCCGGGGAGGCGACGCTCTTTGATTTTTCACATTTTCCTAACTTACCTATCATTTACCTCACTTCTCTCCTTTCTTGTTGTGATTGCAGGTATGCTTACGAGGCGGGTAAAAGCGATAGATTGGAGTAAAGTGTTCTTGAAGGGTCTATAAGTTTACCCCTACCTCCCCACCTATTAGATTTCATTCCACCACGTAATAACACAAACCCTAATTAACCTAGGAGTTCTTATAAATCCTAAGGTTAGTTTTGATTGCTTGTTTGTCACCTCCACCCACCTCAGCATTCGCATGTAAAGAAAAATAAAAAAAAATCTCACAGAGGTACACAACCTCTTATGATTCATCGTACTTAATCGTTAACCCGATCTTTGGTACTGGTACACTCATCAACACATAATTGAGTAGAAATCAGATTAGGTAATCACTTGTGTGCCTAATTAAGTGGTGCACATGGCCAATTGTTTGAGTTGTTTGGGCTACACCACTTCAATTAAAATCAACTCATCAAGTAGCTACCCCATAGGTTCAACTTTTAGGGATTTACCAGGCACTCCACATTCTTTTAAGGTTTAAAGGAACATCTTCACCTATGCTTTCAAAACCTGGTGTGCCAACTAAACTTGAATGAATACACCTAAAGTTAAATCCTAAAAGCTACTAAGCAATATTTAAACCCTAAAATTCACCACATCTAAAAAAAATCTTGCTTGAAAATCACGGGTTGTGCACGCACACACATATCAATAAAACATTAAGGTCACAACCCAGATAAAGGGCCCATCACATTCCAAATCACATTCAAGCCTAACCCTAATTCAATCATAATAGACGTTGGCCTTAAGGATTGGACTCACTCTTTGGAGCCTAGATCGAGATTATTTTCGATTAGTCAGTTTCTACCATTCAATCTGATGTCAAGCTAGGGGAGCAAAATCAAATAATCATGGCTGGTGGTACACTAGGAATCGGAGGTGTAAGCCAAAGGAAGAACCTTCTCCCTAGCCCCTCCCTCTAACTGGTTGGATTGACTGGAAAGAAGTAGATCAAATCGTTTCTTTATCTCAAGATGGGTTCTGGGAGTCTTTAGGCTAGCCCACTTAAGGGCAAGTTTGATTGTTTTTATTGCTGGGCTCCTTTTTTCCTTCCATTCTATCATGGATCCTTCCACATCCTATTCGCACTTCCACTCCTACCCTCCTACCACTACTTATTCCCAAAATGATTATTATTCCAACTAGACTTATTCTCATCCATCTTCTAGTTGGCATAATCCTGATTGGGGATACAGTTCCGGACATCCGTGTTCAGGGTCTAACCCTGGATACCATAATATTGATTCTTGTCCTTCTCCGAGCTACATCGATTATAGATCACCACCCCCATTTGGACAACCTAATATGATCTACAATCAAGAAGGATATGTTGATCCTTACCCTTCCTCAGATTACACTACTTATAAGTCATCACCTCCTTATGGACAACCTAAAATGACCTACTATCAGGGAGGGTATCAAGAACCTCAATTCATTGGCTCCCCTACACTGAACCCAAACCCGCCCAACCTTGAACCAAACCATTTGGTTCAGGTTAACCAAGTCCAAGATAAGGTGTTGGCTAACTTAAGGAATACCATAAAATCTTTAGAAGCTCAGCCAACTCCTTGCACTGAAGAATTGGAGCCCCTGGTTAAAATGATTGATGATCTGAACAAGTATTTGTCGGATTGGCTCTATGATGTTAAGGATAAAGGCCAGGGAAAGTTTTTACTTGGGAAGTTATTGAAATTAAGGATGAGATTTGTGATTGCTCTAGTCCAATCTTAAGAGGATTCCCAAGATGAACCCCTGATTGGAGAGCCAATGTTAGAATCTTCTCAAGCACCTATAGGGGGGACATGTTTTACGAGACCAGGGTTGACCAGGTTATTCTAGAGAAATCAAATAAAGATGAATTGATTTCTTCACCTGATATCCCTGAGCCTGGGTATGACGAAACATACGTCTCCATGGAACAAAAAGTGATTGATGATTTTGAGACATATATTAATGCAGATTTAGAATTTTTCTATTCTGAAGGTGAAGAATCATTATGTGAAGTCTCACATGAGTTTACAAAACATGATTTTAGTGAGATGACTGGGCCTGAGGAATTTGATAAATCAGTTGATGGCCCTAAAATTGAGGAACTTGATCTTGTTGGGGCTCGCAAGGTAGATTTACATCCTCAATTCATGGAGGATTCAATTTAAAGCCATGATCCTCAATCACACCCCATTGAGCTTACTAACAAGTATGATTTTGAGATCACTAGACCGAAGTCAATTCTGATTTTGCAACAAATCTTGGACTTGGACATTTTAGATGGTGTGATAAATATGCAGGAGGTCCCGGAATTCAAAATTCTGAATAAGGAGGATAGGAATTGGGAAATGATGATTTGGGAAGCCAATTCCAGAGGAAGTAAAAGATCGAGTCTAAGGGTGCCTATTTATCTGAAACCACCAACCTTCTACCAGGACCCTTATGACATCTTTGACTCAAAGGATGTCCAACCCAAGCATAAATTCATTGATTATCCTTTTGAGCTTGATTTCTCTATTATCTGACTTTTTGGACTTGGGTTGCATCCTCACAAATCGTAAGCCCCATCTTGCTTGCATACTGATCTTAGGCTTTGTGACAAAGAGAGTTTTGCTTTCTATTGATAGCAATAGAAGGATATGTCGTTGTGTTTTATGTGGTGGAAAATCTCTCAATAAAAAGTTAACATAGATATGAATTTAAACCACAATAAAGGATGTCACATCCACAGGGAGGACTAGACCAATAAATTCACTAGTCGAGGAATATACAATTCGTAGACTCTTCCGCAACTTTAAATGAAGCTTGCAATTTCCTTAAAGGTTCAGGGGTATTATGCAATTTTCACGTCAAGAATTAAGCTCCAAAAATATTTGTATGATGCATGTGTGATGTCTTATCATGTAAATTCAACTTTCATGCAATTCTGATTTGAAATTCAAGGTTAAATCATGCACATAACACAAGTGAAATAATTTCAAGAAAGTATGAGTGCATCAATGTAATGTGGCCTGAATAAAATATGAATATATAATTGGCAATGGCATTGAATGTAATTATTAATTGAGAAGAAAATAGAGGATTTCTCCTCTCTCTTCCTCGTGTGGGCGGCCGTGCACGGTTGGCGACGAGAGTTGACGGGGAGGTGCGCCTCGACGAGGGCTATGCGACGGTGATGCGGCGATCGGAGGTGGTCGGCGGTGGTCGGGTGGAGGAGAATGGCTGGCAGCCTATAGGTTGCTAGAAGAGAACAGCTGCACATGGATGTGCGGGCACCCTGCAGCTGCAACTTGCACGGCTGCGCGTTGGGCACATGCGTGCATAAGGCTTACTAGGATGCAGCTGGAGTGGTCCTTTGCAGTGCCTGCAGGGCGTGACTGTAGCATCTGCGGTCACCTGTAAGTGGCTGCGATGCAGCATAGGGGTGCCTGCGGGCGCTGGAGGGGGCCCGGGTGGTTGGGCATAGCGCCTGCGGGCATTGGTCACAAGTGCAGCGCCTGCAGGGTGCTTGGCAGTAACAGTGGAGGGCGCTTGGTGTGGAGTGGTGCAGGGTGGAAGGGCGCTTGGCGGTAGAGCGGGGGTGGGTGCGACGCCTGCAGTGGAGAGGATGGTGCGGCGAGAGCGCGGTGGGGTTGTGCCTATAGAGGGTGCGGGTGTGGGCGGTGGAAGGGTTGCCATGAGGCGCGCTACTGCCTGTAGGCGTTGGTGCATTAGAGGGGCTTGGTGCGAGCAAGGGCGCACGTGCAGTGGTCAGGCGGTGGAAGGGTGTGCACAAGTGCGCAGAGCGCCTACGGTAAGGACAGGAGGGCAATGGTGTGCGATGCAGGCTGGAAGGCTTGGCTGTGCGCAATGCAAGGGCATTCACCGTGCACACCTTCTCCACAGTTCATGCTCTCTCCATAGAGGGGAAGGTGGAGAAGAAGGATATCCCCCCAGGGGGAGGAAGAAGATGAAGATGCGACCCTTTGCCAAGCCTCTTTGTCTCCTCTCCTCTCTTGAGTTAAGGGATTTTAAAATCCATTTACTAATTTTTGCTGGCGACTGTTTTCATTTGTTGAGGGAGGTGTTGATCCTAGCCGGAGGATGAGGAAGGTGTTGAGTTGGCTGTTTGTTGGGGAAATTTATCCCCCCCTCCTTGTTCTTTTCCAATATCATTCCTGCAGCAAAACATAAAATAATTACATACTAAGTTATAAAATGTGATAAAATAGATAAAAACTCAAGTAATGATGCATGCACTTATTTAATGACCTAATGTGATTACTAACAAACATACTATGTTATAATTGAAGTACTTAGGCGTAACAATAATAGCCCCATGCCTAAGATTTGCTAGCCCTAGCAAAAAAATTAAAAATAATAGAAGTAATCAGAAGATTTCATCTTTTCTTATTTCAAAACTTTAGAGATCCAGACAAATGTGACGTGATAATAGACTAAATAACAGTTCCATGTGAAAAAGACAATTCGCATTGGGAGTTCATACTTCACCCTTGGTGAATATTGCTGTCGGGATAGGAAACTACTTCCCTCGGGGTTAAAGCAGAAGATAATCTATAATTTGACCCTGGCGTTTGTCTTAGGTAAGAGATATCGAGTTGAATGGATTTGTATTTGGTGGCACACACTCATCTGGTGCTACATGTAGTCTAGTACTACAGACTCTAGATCTCTAGACTATTAGACAAGTCAACTCAGAGAGAGGCTAAACAAATGTGCTCTCTTGATGTTCCTGGGCGCGCACACTTTTCTTTCTTTTCTTTCTGAGATCACAAATCTCGCCAGAATCAGTAATTGTACTCACTGTTTGGTGGCCTCACATGGCATCCACACTTCAATTAAAGTCCTTATAACTCTACAACTAAGTTAGAGTCCTCAATCAGTATTCAGGCGATTAGAAATACTGAAAGGTAGGTATGGGTCATATTTGGTGGAATGCAATAAGTGTTTTGTTGGCTCAGAAACAATGTTACAACGATAACCCTGGACTCTTTTCTTTTTCTTTTCTCTCTCTTTTCTTCTTTTCTTTTTTTTTCTCTTTTTTTTCACTTTTTTTTTCTTTTTGTTTCTTCTTCTCTTTCTTTTTCTTTTTCTTTCTTTATTAATCAACGCAACATGATACAAACTTTTATTTATGAGGCATTATTAGGGATGATGATGGTCAAGAGGATATTGTGTGGCTTATTTGGTGGAAGTGCCTATTCTCGGAACCTGGAAGGAATGGACCTTTGACACTATTACCCTCCTTCAGCTGACTCTATAAAGGATGGTTGTAACCATCCACCATAGTCATAGCTTTATTAAGACTCCATCTCAGTGTATCTGCCTTATTTAGTGACTCTCAGGAATTCACACAAAGTATGCGCACAGGAACAAAGAGCGAAAACTATGCCTAACTCTGAAGTATCATCATCTAATTGTACAAAAATTAAGAGTCCTTGCACTAGACTTAGCACACCAATAATCTCTCTACTTTCTTCTCACAAATATGAGGTGGATATTAGAAGATAGTATGTCTGACTCCCTATTAACTATCCAAGGCTTCAGTAGACTACAAATGCTTATTGGTTTTCTTCAAGGATCCATTACCAAGTCTACGTTGGTGTAGACCCAGACAGGTTGTGTTAATATGGTGATTTTATCGTTATAATGCGTATAGTGGTTAACCTAATTTTAGCCTAACCATATCTTTACAAAAATTTTTAACCTGGCCTACTTGATTTTATCTTGGTCACTTTTAGGCCTAGGTTCGAACTCAGGGAAGTGGGATTAGAAGTGAAGTTTCTACACCTTTCCTACAATGAATCTCTTCCGTTCGTTTATTATGTTTTTGGTGTTTTTCTATTTAGATTTTTTTTCTGATAATTCTTGTCCTTGAGGCACACCCTCAAAATCAGGTTCTTGGCTTTGAGCCAATTTAGGGTTCCAAAATTGGTCTTGCTATTCTCAGGACTGAGAACCTGCAAGTCAAGGATTATCTTTTCTCTTTTATATATTTTTTTTGTTTATCTTTTTAATGGCAAGAAAGAGAAGTAGAAATAAAGTAAATATAGTATATATATATGTATATATTATATATGTATAAAGGGGTGGGAATGGAGGTGGAGATGGCGTGTAGCACGGTGTCGAGTCGGCCATCATCTAGAAAGACGCAACCAAGAGGACGAAGTGCTGTGTGGAGTGTAAGGTGGATTGGTGGAAGATGAATGCGAACACGCTTTCTGTACGTGTGTATCGGGGAATAACAGCAACTGGTGCAGATATTCCCGCGATACATATGGTAAGAGATATGAATATATATATATATATATATATATATATATTTGTAAATATATATCTGTATGTAAATATATATATGGTTATAGATATATAGGCAAATATGTAGTTATATGTGTATATATATATATAAATGTATATATATATAGATATGTAAATATATGTATAGATATATATGTGTATAGATATATATATATATATATGCATGTATATATATGTATATATAACTATATAGATGTATATATATATATATGTATATATATATATAGTAATATGTGTATATAGATATATGTAGATAGATATGTATATATATATATCTGTGTGTATATATAGTTATAGATATATATGTATATATGTATGTATATTTGTGTATATATATATATATATGTATAAGTATATGTGTATATATATGTATATAAATATATATATGTATCTCTACTTATACTTAGTTATATAGGTAATAATATATATATATATAGATAGATATATATATATTTATACGTATATAAATATATAGATAGATATATATATGTAAATATATATGTACATATGTATACATAAATATGTGTATAGGTTAATACATTGTTATATAAGTACTAATATATGCATAGATATATGTATATATACATATATGTATATAAATATATATATATAAATATCAATATGTATGTATATATATGTGTATATAGTAGAGTATAGGTGTGTGTGCGAGAGTGTGAGTGTGTGTGTATGTGTGTGCAGAGAGTGTGAGAGACTACTGTGAGAGAGAGAGAGAGAGAGAGAGCATCTGCTGAGTGAAGAAGGCTGGAGTTAAGTCGTCTGCGTCCTCAGGGCGTCGTCTGATGGCCACAGTGCACCGCGCTGCGTGTAGGTGCACGAAGACGCGCACTAGAGGGAGTGAGCGCGAGGGAGAAGGATAGCAGTGCATCGCGCTGCGAGAAGAGGCGAGTGCGGGCACGAAGAAGAGGGCAGGCATACATAGGCGAAGGGAGCGGGTGCACGCAGACGCTGAAGCGGGCAGGCGTACGTGGGCGAAGGAAGCGGGCACACGCAAATGCTGAAGCTGGCGGGCATACACGGGCGAACGCAAATGCGCGGGTGAGCGCTGGAGCGAGCCCAGGGTGGGATGCGGGTGTGGGCCAGCATAGGTTGCGGCGCACCAGGTAACAGATTAGTAAGAAACTTACCGGTCACCACACTGTACCCACAGTGTTCCGCTGACTAGCGTGAACAATGGCTACAATGCCACTCGGCTCCACGCGACCGGGTGTGCCCGGTGCTGTGAGTGCGGGAGTTGTGAGCGACTGGCATGCGCGCGGAGAAGCTACGCCTGCTGCTGGCTTGCAGGTGGCCAGTTCGGGACAAGGCACGTGGAGAGGGGCGAGGGTGGCCTGCAGGCGCGTGCGCTGCCCTGCGTGTGGGCACACGGTGGCCTATGCTGCTGCTGCGGAGCTTGCGGTGGCCGGTTGAGCTTCAAAGCTTGAAGCTCCAGTGGCAATGGCGGAAGTGGCTAAACATCAAAACAGGGATGAGAACCACCACGCCCACCGGCTCTTTGATGAGTTGGGCGGTGGTGGGACTCACAGTGGTGGTTGTGCACCACTGTAAGGTGCTCCTGCCCGTAGAGTGGCTCCTCAGAGGAGGAGAGGCTGCGTATGGAGGGAGAGGGGAGGAGACGGCCTGGAAGGAGGGAAGCTGCTGTGTGTCTTTGGGTGGACCAGGCTCCCCTTGTAAAGAAGCCGTGCCATTTTTATAGGGGCGGAAGGCATGCACAACCATGCCCTGGCTGTGCATGGCTACAGGGAGAGCTTGTGCATGCGGCTACAGGGCAAGCTTGCTACAGAGCATGGCACAAGGAATGTCCAGCCATGCCATGCAGCCGCAGAGAAGAAATCAAAATTAAATAGAAATAAAAGTAAAGATGGAAATTTTACGAAGCAGCACTTGAAGAAAATGTAAATTTCAAGGCCAATTTATTCACTCTCCTCCCCTCTCAATTAAATGCATGCATGCATGTATTTTTACAAATGCGACTATGGATACCTAATATGCACTGGTAATGCTAGGAAATAGCACAAGACGGCACAATTGCTGGTGTATTTTTGCGGTGCAATCATACCCCCATTCCTATCTTTTGCTAGTCCCTAGCAAAACATTTTTTGGTATTTTATTTAGAAATGATCTTAAGCTCAAGATTTTCTTCTGAGGCGACATAAGTGTGTTTAATGTTGGATATTGTGAGAACCAATTGCAGAGAAGACTATTAGTACTTTGAGTCTCACATGACATAGATCATCTCTCGACTAACCAAGACTCTTGATATTTAAACCTTAAGTATGATTTCCAGGACCCAAGAGGTTTTTGCCGTACTCGAGAGCTCAAGAGATTATGGCTTGTGCATAGTGAAGGATCAAGACTGACCAGTTGAACATTAAGACTCAAGCCCAGGGTTTCACGAATTTTTAAGTACAAGTTGGTCCCAGTTTCAGCTCATGTCTTCGGATTGACCCTTAAAAAGATGACGGAAAACTCAACTCCCATTTTCTGACATTTGTGGCTCAAAGAAAACAGGGTTTTTGCCCTGAAGAACTTTTTTGTAGGAAGATTTTACAGACATTTGTGAAATATACTGACTTATTTGCATCCTTTTTTTTTTTTTTTGAAAGACATGTCAGTATATCTCTTACAAAATTATTTGGAGGAGCACACTATTCTTTTTGGTGGAAAGAGTCTCTCCTAAACACAAGACTAAAGCCTGGGATAAAAAGTCTACCTGCGTGCACAGGTAAGGACTCCACCTTCCATAATGAACACTAGGGTTGGATCTTATGTTCACCTGGTCTTTCTTGATATGTGTAGTGTGAACCAAGATTACTTAGGCTCTCAAGTAGAAGCAAACCAACGGATCCTGTACTGGTGTCTTAGGTACAAGAATACGTCCTTAGTTAAGAGAGATTCTGATCTATCTTGTCAATGCTCAAGTGAATTAAGCCAAGCCTAAGCAAATCAAGCTTATGTGGCCTGGAAAGTCTTCAAAACAGTGGTTGAATATCCATAAACACTTATTGTATTTTTGTTTTAGCCTTTAGATCATTACTAAATACCATTTTTTTTTTGTATATATATATATAGATAGATGGAAATTGCATGATACCCTAAAATACCCAGATCCCATGGATGCCTATCCACCCCCCCATGCCAAACGCTGCTATGTCCTCATATGCATGTAGGGAAGGGTAGAGAAAGGACGAAAGATCGAGTAACGAGAGCTGAGGTGCAGGGTATACAGCAGGGTGGTAGGGTGGGTGGATGGTGGGTGGTGAAGTGAAAAGTGATGGTGGATGGTGAGTGTTGTTGGGGTGCCTCCCAACGAGCGTTGAATTTAACATCCCCAGCTGGACTCAGAATGAGGCACAAAATTAGTTACCCTCCAGTAGGGCAACAGATTCTCCAATGGAGGCAGGTTCATGAGTAAGATAAGGTTTCAAACTTTGCCCATTGACCGTAAATTTATGCCCAGATTTGGGATCTTCAATCTCAACAGACCCGTTGGGAAATGGTCTCGAGACCAGGAAAGGACCAGTCCATTTGGACTTCAATTTCCCAGGAAAGAATTTGAGTTGGGCATTGTAGTGCCAAACTTGCTGAGATGGCTCAAATTCTTTCTGTCGAATACAGCTGTCGTGAAAAGCCTTAGTGCGTTGTTTGAAAGTTAAAGCAGAATCATAGGCTTCACAACGGAGCTCTTCCAGCTCCTGGAGTTGGAGTTTCCTTTCTCGACCACACAGGTCTGGGTCGAGGTTACATTGGCGAACTGCCCAATAAGCGCGGTGCTCCAACTCCATGGGCAAATGACAAGGCTTCTCGTAAATGATTCTATATAGAGACATACCAAGGGGAGCCTTGAAGGTGGTCTGATACGCCCAAAGTGCGTCAATCAGCTTGTCGGACCAATCCTTACGGTCAAGCCGAACCATTTTCTGGAGAATTTGCTTGATTTGCCGGTTCGACACCTTTGCCTGGTCATTCGTCTGAGGATGATATGGGGATGCGATACGATGGTGGACTCCGTATTTCCTCAGAAGTGGATGAAAAGAAGCATGGGTAAAGTTGCTTCCTCCATCGGAGATAATGGCTCGAGGGATCCCAAAGCGCGCAAAGATGTGGCCTTTGACAAATCGAGTGGATGTAACATGGTCAGCACGGCACATGGGAATAGCCTCGATCCATTTTGAAACATAATCAACAGCCACGAGAATGAATTCAAAGCCATTGGAAGGAGGAAAGGGACCCATGAAATCAATTCCCCAAATGTCGAAGATTTCCACTGCTAGGATGGGTTGTAAGGGCATCATGTCACGACGTGACATTGACCCTAATGACTGGCACCTAGTGCAATGTTTGGCATAATTGTGTGCATCCTTGTGAAGGGAGGGCCAAAAGAAACCACACTGCAACACCTTGGCTACAGTTTTCCACCCAGAGAATGGCCTCCGCAGTCCTGATCGTGGCAGAAGGATAGCACACTGGGGAATTCACTGTCAAGAATACAGCGATGGATGATTTGATTAGCACCTATCCGAAAAAGAAGTGGATTATCCCAGAAATAATACTTTGCTTCTGCCATGAGAGGCTCACATTGGTTTTTAGGCCAGCCACGTGGAAGGCATCCAGAAGCAAGGTAATTGGCATTGTCGGCATACCACGGTCCACTTGCCACATTAATTGCCAATAGGTGCTCATCAGGAAAAATCTCATTGATCGGCAGAGTAAGTCCAATATGGTCAGGGTCCAGTCTGGAAAGATGCTCAGCCACAACATTCTGGGCTCCGGCCTTATCGCGGATCTCAATGTCAAATTCTTGGAGCAGAAGGATCCAAAGAATCAGTCTAGGCTTGGCATCCTTCTTGTGCATGAGATTGCAAATGGCTGCGTGATCAGTGAAAACAATAACATGTGAGCCCAGAAGGTAAGAGCGGAACTTCTCCAGCCTAAAGACAACCGCCAGTAGTTCTTTTTTAGTGGTAGTATAATTATGTTGGGCCTCATCCAACGTCTTACTGGCGTAGTACACTATGAAGGGGTGTCTATCGTGTCTTTGTCCCAGGATGGCTCCGACTGCAAGGTCGGAAGCGTCACACATGAGTTCAAAGTCGAGGGACCAATCAAGTGGCTGGAGGATAGGGGCCTTGGTGACAGCATTACGTAGCTGCCTGAATGCTCGTATGCAATCGGGGCCCATATCGAAGGGTACGTCGGTCGATAGGAGATGAGTTAAAGGTCGAGAAATCTTGGAGAAATCTTTGATAAGTCTTCTATAGAAACCGACGTGTCCCAGGAAGGAGCGGATTTGTTTTACAGAGCCAGGAACAGGTAAATCAGCAATTACATCAAGCTTAGCCCTGTCAACCTCAATACCCCTATCGGAGATGATATGTCCGAGAATAATTCCCTCGTGCACCATAAAATGACTTTTTTCCCAGGAAAGCACGAGGTTTACATCAATGCATCTCCTAAGGATACGAGTCAGGTTGGCAAGACATTCATCAAAAGATGGTCCAAAGATCGAGAAGTCATCCATGAAGACCTCGAGAAAGTCACCCACCATGTCATGAAATATCACCAGCATGCATCTCTGGAAAGTTGCTGGCACGTTACAAAGTCCGAACGGCATCTTTCTAAATGCAAAGGTGCCGAAGGGGTAGGTAAAAGTGGTTTTCTCTTAGTCCCGGGGGTAAATTGCCACCTGGTTATATCCTGAGAATGCATGCAGGAAACAGAAAAATTTATTTCCCGCTAACCGCTCAAGGATTTAGTCAATGAAAGGTAGCGGAAAGTGATCTTTCTTTGTTGCAGCATTGAGTTTCCTATAATCTACACACACTCTCCAAGATGTAGGAGTGCGTGTAGGGATGGATTCGCCCCTGTCATTGACACGGATGGTGAGTCTTGCCTTTTTGGGCACAACATGAATCGGACTCACCCAGGGGCTATCGCTGATCGGGTAGATTATACACGCATGCAGCCACTTAATGATTTCTTTCTTAACAACCTCCCGCATGTTAGGGTTGAGACGGCGCTGCATCTCGCAGGAAGGTCGAGCCTCCTCCTCCATATATATACGGTGAGTGTAGTGACTCATCGATCTTTCTCTTTAAAGTTGTTTGTAGTTTAATGTGGTGGAAAAATCGACTAATCAATATTTAACAAGAAATAACCACTCGTAGAGGAGCGGGTCGTATCCACAGGGAGGCAATGACGTATTAAAATTCGCACCAGTTAAAAACGTTTGTTCGTAGTCAGTTTGGACAAGAATCCGGCCAAGATTGCCTTTAGATTAAGGTTTAAGCAAGAAACAATGCTGAAATGGCAATTATGAGAAACTAGAGGATATTTTCCGCAAAGCAGAATCAATAAAATATGATTAAAAAGTGGCAATGGCAGAAAATGTAATTTCTAATTGATGGTTTACTGTAGCAAAATAGGGGAATTTTTCCCCTTTGTCTTGCGCGACGAGGAGCGGATGGCCGGGCACGGGAAGCTCGGTGGAGGTCCCTTGGACCAAGAGCTTCGAATCGGTGGTGGCGGCGAGTCGCGCGGCGGCCGGAGGTGGCCGGACGAGCTCCGGTGGAGGTGCTACAGCCGGTGAGCTTGCGCGGCCTGCTGGCGTGAGATCTGCCCGCGCGCTGCTGCTGACGGCTCTGTAGGCGCGGGAGGACGGGTCTACAGGCGGTTGAGCGGGTGCGGCTGCAGCTGGCGAGGGTGCGCAGGCTGCAGTAAGCGCGGGCGGAAGGCGCTGCTGGCGGTTCTGCAGGCGCGGGGGTGAATGGCATGGACTGCAGGCGCTGTTGGAGGGTGCAGGCACGTGGGCGAAGGGCTCCACAGGCGCGGGTGAATGGTGCTTGCAAGCGGCAGGCGCGGGCGGAGGCGTGCTCGGTTGTGCGGGTCTGCAGGCATGGTTGGAGGAGGGTGCTGCAGCCGGTGAGTGTGTGGAGATGGCGTGAGCTACAGGTGCGTGGAGAGAGGGTGCGATTAGAGGGTGCAGGCACGGTTGAGCAGAAGGTTGATGGGCGCGTGTGCATTTGAAGGATGCAGCAGGCTGAGGAAGGCATGGCTGTTGGAGGTGAGCGGGTGGAGTGCAGATGGGTACGCAGGTGAGTGGGTGGAGGTGTGCGGGTAGCTTCAGACGTCTGGGAAATTTCCCGGACGTCTTAAGTTACTGAAAGGGTGGCTGAATCGGTAGCTCGGTGGTGGTGGTCGGCGACGACGGTGAGGGAGATGCACGCTAAGGTGCTCATGGTGATGCGCCGAGCTCCGGATGGTGGTGTGGCCTGTCACACCACACGCCCACGGTGACAAAGACTCGTCGCCACAGTAGAGGCCGGCAGTGTGGAGTGGAAGAGAGAAGTTCTCTCTGCACAGTGGTGGGTCGGTGGCCGAGGCCTCCCGAGCTCTGCTGCCTCCCTCCTCCTTTTGTAGTGGCCTGCACACATTTGAAATCATCCGCCCAACCAGATCCACCACATCCACTCTCCCTTGAATGGTTCTTCACTGCGGTCGTTCAACGTTGGAGCGGCAGCCAGCCATTCCTTCAAGGAGAAGAGTAAAGAAAATAATGTTAAAATATTAGGGTCATTTATATACAGACCCTCAACTTCTATGTTAATGAAAACAATGTACCTAATTGGTTGTCTAATTAGATGAATGCTATTCTAAGCTAATTCTAAATGCACTTAAGATATGAATGCAATGTATGGATTATGTAATTAAATTAAAACTATGAATTAATCTATTTACATCATAATTTATGCTAAATAAATGTTAGAATTAACCTAATGTGTAGGCACTTAAATACTTAAATAGCCCACAACTATGGGCTAATCAAATACCCCCATGCCTAGTTTTTGCTAGTCCCTAGCAAAACTAAGCGAAACCTAGCACTCTAAGTAGACTAGTCAACTCACTTAATCTTCCTTCAGAAGCATATTAAGTTCAGGCTCTAGACCCAAGGTTCCTAAGTAGTTGCTAAGTTACAGACTAGGTCGGATAAAGACGAGTTGCAGGCACAAGTTTCCCTAATTTCTGACTCTACCCTAAAGTTTATTGATCCCTGAGATTAAAGCATCCGTCCCTATGTATTGGTCTGAGTTATTTGAGCTAAAGGATTTTCTTTTTTTTTTTATTTACATTTTTGTTTTTATTCTTCTAAGTCTAACCTCAGATTAGCTATCAACACGGTCTGTGTCGGATTCATTGTCCCCATTACCATACCTCGAAGGGTGCCTGGCTTTCGATGCTTCGAGATAGCACCGCCCATAACGACCCCAAGAACTCCTGGCAATCGACACTTCGAGATAGTATCGCCCATGGATTTCTTAAGCGAATTCAGGCCTATGGTAATCAGCACTTCGAGATAGGGCCACCCATGGTACCTGAACCGCGCAATGCACTTACATGCCCCCAGTAGGATGGATATCCTAAGAGACAAGCACCGAGGAGGTAATATGTTGTCATCGCATCCTCAAGGTGAGTATATACTCGACCTCTCCTGCGGCGGAAACTCTTCCAATCAAAATGTGTTTTCAAGCCTCTCTTAAGTCAAAACTAAGAGAACCAAATCTCTTTTCAGAAAGACAGAAATTAAGTTGATTACCAGACCAAGTGTGTTAAATTTGGATGCTTGGGTTACAAGGACCCGTAAACCAAAAAGTAGAATAAGACTCTAGGTACTACCCCACCTTTTAACCCAAACCCTAGTTTCCCTTCCTCAACCTCTTGAGGAATGGTCCGCAACTTAACTCCTACTTAAGTTTTTAAGTCCACAAAGGACCCTAAAGGTCTAAAGCTAGTAGCTCATTTAGCTTCTAAAGTTTGACCCTAGAATTAACTTAGTCTACCCTAGAGTTCTGATTTGCTTAAGACTGCAAGATCTAGCCAGTTAAGCTCAAAACTTTTTTTTTTATATGTACAAATGTATGCAATTATGCTATGTATATCCCCAAGTACACCCCCCCATGCCTAAAATCTTTAATGTCCTCATTGCATAGAAGGATATTACCTGGGTTAGAGCTAGGCTGAATAGCCAAAGAACCTGCAAATCAGGTTCAAGAATTGCAGAAATAGGCCCTAAAAATGAGCAAAGCAATGTTGGCGTAGAAAATAGGTAACCTAGGATGTTGGCGAGCTGATGATGAATCCCGATAGCAAATGCTCGCCCAACTAAAATGGGAATGAAATCTTCCCAGGTCACCAGAAGAGGTTCTAAAGGATAAATAGGTAAAACAACCTCCAAAGGGGTAGGGGGAGGATGACAAGGATCCTCCAAAAGGAATGGGGAAGGAATGGTACAGAGATAAACCCCCAGGGTAATGGACTGACTAAATAAATCATCAATCCATACCCGATACTCCATTACAGGAAATATTGGTCTGTTATGCCCCCTGGTCAGAACAAAAGTGAGCAATTCTCTAAGGCAAGGATCGTCTAGGGTGTCCAAGCTACGATGTTGTGGGATGGCCATAAGATCTAGGTTGGGTTTAATCAGCTTGGTGTCCATCCCAAACTCTTTCTAAATCCTTAATTTCATCCCTAGCATTCCTTGCACCATCACATGGATCTTCCTGCTCTTCATCAGGAGTCACAATTTCGCTTTCAGATATAAGCGAATCAGAGGGTGACTTCGAAGTGAATGAAGGTAGGTTGGAAGCAATAAATCTAGGGATTATCCTATCAATGTCATCCCCGGGTTTTTGTTCTTTAGTCAAATCTTCCCCGGAGTCTATATGTGAATCCACATAAATCTTAGAAATTGCTTCCAAATTTTCCATCATTTTATCATGAGGAGAAATATCATCAATGGGTGTGCTAAGGAAACCTAATTTGGTCAAATTTGTGACATCCTCAGGGGCTAACTCTTCAAATAAGACATAATCACCCTTAGTGTCACTCCAAATCTTGAATGTAGGTTCCTCATATAATTCGTCCTCCTCCTCATCACACAATTCATCATGTACCGGAGGTCTAGAATCATTTAATATCTCAGCAGATCCCCTAGGGTGCTCTATCTAAGGTAAATGGTTTACACTGGTAACATCAGACTCCTCAGATAGGTCAATTTCTTTAGGGTTAGGTTCCCTAAGGGTGGGTTTGAGTTCCATATCGTGATCAGAAGGGAGGGTAGGATTAACAACTTGACTTTGACCCACTTCATCAAATGTCACGAAAATACTATCATCTGGGTCGAGGTCTTCCAATGGTACCATCATTCCCTTCTTTTGACTCCAATATAATTCAGGTGGATACTCAACCTTATCATCATCTTCCTTGGGTTGCCACCTTTCTTCATCCAATGCATAGCTACTGTCATGTGTATTTTCCTCCCACCTAAAGTGTAGATCTCTCAAGGAATTGTTATCTAATGGGGAGGTTTCAAAATCGATCCTCGAAAAGTAGCTATTCTCCCCAGAATTTCCCTCCAACTTAAAGTGTAGCTCTCCCACGGGAGATGCATCTATTGTAGAGGGGTGTACATCATCCTCAATGGGGTAGATTGGGTGGCTAATTTCATCTCTTTCTTGTTGGCCTGCTCTCAAAGATTCTCCTAACAATTCACTCATTTCGTTTTGTATTTTCTATATTTCCATCTTCAAAGAGGAGAGGTCATTTCTATCATGAGAGAAGTCAGGCTCAGGCTCATAGTACCCAGGAGTGTTTGTCCAACCATAATACTTTTTTAGGGAGGGTGGGTTGGGTATTTCTTTGGTATGTGGGATATTGGGCAAAGCAAATCCCGCTCCTAGGCTCTGCTCACTGATTTGGGGCTTAACCAGGCCAATACTCCTATAATAGGAGTAAAATGGATCCCAATGATTGTCATTACGTCCATCAAGGAATGGACCATCTCGGCGTCTGGGATCGAAGGATGCAGAGTGGGGGTGAGGGTGTGGGCAAGATGTGAAAGGATGAAAAGCAATGTGGTCCATTCTAACGCACACTTCAATCAGAATTCCCCAAGCAAAACACAATTTAAAAAGGACCTTTTAGGTCTTTCCCAATTTAGGCTTTTGATTTTAAGTCAGATTGCAGGTGACAATACAATTTGTTCAATCAATTTACGCGCCTATTGTCGACCTACGGCTCGCCTAAGAAGACCTAGTTGGAGCTTAGGTGTTCTTCCCTAAATCTCAAATGGTGAAGTAAATCCAAAGACGGAAGATCGAGGAATGCAAGTAGGCCTAAGCCTTCCTTTGAAGCTGTGCTCTCGCGGTGCTTCTTAACTACCCCCAAAAATCCGTGACAGGGTATCCCCCTCTTTGGACTTGCAAAACCTTTGATCTCAAGTTTCGAATACTTCAGAATCCAACGATAGGAGGGCTCTTGTCCTAGTATTTCCAAACCTAAGGAGTGTCTAGAAGCGTGCCGTGGTGCAAGTGAAATAAGTGTGCATACACCGTCAAAGATTTTGAGCTTTGAATCCCACGCCAAGTTTGAAAATCAAATCCTTGGTTTTTAAAATGTCCTTCCTTTAATTAGTCCTTTTTCTAAAAAAGTTGTGACCACTTGTTAGATTTATTCAGTACAGATTAGGTGGTCTTCGCATTAAATCCCAAATGCAATGCGTGATCAAAAATAGGATGCAAAGTAAGAGAATGCGTACCTTCCCTCCAGCGATCTACGATGCAAGAATGCATGCAATGCAAAAAAGTAAATCTAGAGGTTGCTCATACAGACCTAAATGGTTCATCCTAGGGCAGGCAGCTCATTTTTTTTTTCTATTTTTTTTTAGAACTACTTATGCACAAGCAAATAAAAGTAATAATAATAAAAAAAATAAACCTAAATCTAAAGAAAAAGGGAACAGACTCCCAAAAATTACCCAACACGGGCCCAAAACAAAATCAGGGAACAAACCCCTCAAAATTACGCCCTAGAACAAGGGTTTCAAACTAACTGCAATGAAAAATTAAGTCTACAGTCTTAATTCTTTTCTAATTAAACTAGCGACTAAATAAAATGGTGTCCGTCGCGTCCTCGTCCTTCTCCTCCTTTCAAAATTGCTCGTCCACTTCTTCTCTGGCAACGTCAAGGGTCGCCTCTCACACAGGCTGATTCTTGCACAAAATTTCTCGCACAGAAAAGAAAATAATAAATGGTCAAACCTCTATGCAATTGACAAATAATCAAAATAAAATTAGGCAAAATTATTGCTTCTGTTGCCTCCTCGGCAACGGCGCCATTTGACTCATCGATCTTTCGCTTTAAAGTCATTTGTAGTTTAATGTGGTGGAAAAATTGACTAATCAATATTTAACAAGAAATAACCACTTACAGAAGAGCAGGTCGTATCCACAGGGAGGAAATGACGTATTAAAATTCGCACCAGTTAAAAACGTTTGTTCGTAGTCAGTGTGGACAAGAATCCGGCCAAGATTGCCATTAGATTAAGGTTTAAGCAAGAAACAATGCTGAAATGGCAATTATGAGAAACTAGAGGATATTTTCCGCAATGCAGAATCAATAAAATATGATTACAAAGTGGCAATGGCAGAAAATGTAATTTTTAATTGATGGTTTACTGTAGCAAAACAGGGGAATTTTTCCCCTTTGTCTTGCGCGACAAGGAGCGGATGGCCGGGCGCGGGAAGCTCGGAGGAGGTCCCTTGGACCAAGAGCTTCGAATCGGTGGTGGCGGTGAGTCGCACGGCGGCCGGAGGTGGCTGGACGAGCTCCGGCGGAGGTGCTGCAGCCGGTGAGCTTGCGCGGCCTGCTGGCGTGAGATCTGCCCGCGCGCTGCTGTTGACGGCTCTGCAGGCGCGGGAGGACGGGTCTGCAGGCGGTTGAGCGGGTGCGGCTGTAGCTGGCGGGGGTGCGCAGGCTACAGCAAGCGCGGGCGAAGGGCGCTGCTGGCGGTTCTGCAGGCGCGGAGGTGAATGGCGTGGACTGCAGGCGCTGTTGGAGGGTGCAGGCGTGTGGGCGAAGGGCTCTGCAGGCGCGGGTGAATGGCGCTTGCAAGCGGCAGGCGCGGGCGGAGGCGTGCTCGGTTGTGCGGGTCTGCAGGCACGGTTGGAGGAGGGTGCTGCAGCCGGTGAGTGTGTGGAGATGGCGTGAGCTACAGGCGCGTGGAGAGTGGGTGCGGTTGGAGGGTGCAGGCGCAGTTGAGCTGAAGGTTGATGGGTGCATGTGCATTTGAAGGATGCAGCAGGTTGAGGAAGGCGTTGCTGTTGGAGGTGAGCTGGTGGAGTGCAGATGGATACGCAGGCGAGTAGGTGGAGGTGTGCGGGTAGCTTCAGACGTCTGGGAAATTTCCCGGACATCTTAAGTTACTGAAAGGGTGGCTGAATCAGTAGCTCGGTGGTGGTGGTCGGCGACGACAACGAGGGAGATGCACGCTAAGGTGCTCACGGTGATGCGGCAAGCTCCGGATGGCGATGTGGCCTGTCACACCACTCGCCCATGGTGATGAAGACTCGTCGCCACAGTAGAGGCCGGCAGTGTGGAGTAGAAGAGAGAAGTTCTCTCTGCACAGTGGTGGGTCGGTGGCGGAGGTCTCCCGAGCTCTGCTGCCTCCCTCCTTTTGTAGTGGCCTGCACACATTTCAAATCATCCGCCCGACCAGATCCACCACATCCGCTCTCCCTTGAATGGTTCTTCACTGCGGCCGTTCGATGTTGGAGCGGCAGCCAGCCATTCCTGCAAGGAGAAGAGTAAAGAAAATAATGTTAAAATATTAGGGTCATTTATATACAGACCCTCAACTTCTATGTTAATGAAAATAATGTACCTAATTGGTTGTCTAATTAGATGAATGCTATTCTAAGCTAATTCTAAATGCACTTAAGATATGAATGCAATGTATGGATTATGTAATTAAATTAAAACTATGAATTAATCTATTTACATCCTAATTTATTGTAAATAAATGTTAGAATTAACCTAATGTGTAGGCACTTAAATATTTAAATAGCCCACAACTATGGGCTAATCATGTAGCAGGAGGGGCTAATGCCAGATAAGTCTGATAAAGACCATCCAATGGCTGCCTTGTGTTCCATAAGGACCTCAGTTAGTTTGCACTCTTGCTCCCTAGTAAATTTTGAACTAATGATTATGGGGAGCGTTTCATTTGGCCCCAGAAAAACATATTTAAGTGTACTAGGCAACTCTTTCAGCTCGGTTGTGGATGGTGAAAGGTCTGGCATTTCTTGGGAAGAGAGTGTCCCAGGAGGATCAGAAAATAAGTCAGGAGGAAGAAATTGGCCCTCAGATTGGCCAAGAAGAGGGGCTTCTTGGATAGATGGGTCCAAAAAGGAATAGCCCCAGCGAGAAGTATATGGGCTCAAGGTCCCAGTGTGGAGTTGCAAATCTGCCTGATTTGGAAGGAAAGAAAGGGAAATCCGGTCTTCAAGAGTGTGGACCGGCAGTGAGTAGCCCGGATATGACTCAGACCACGAGGTATGGGAAGCGGAGAAAACGTCGTCAAAAGTCTGGCGAGGAGAAGGTACAGGACAAAGGAGGGATGGGGGAACGTCACAATATGTGTTGGTCAGGCAATCATCAGTGTTTACAGGTAATCCACAGCAGTCAGAATAAGTCCCAATTAGTCTGGTACACGCGCTGACGGCCATGTCCTCATCAGACGTGTCATCATCGATGTAATCGCAATCAAAGTTCTTTGCTGCCTCGAAGATGTTAAGCTTAAGATTTTTAGATCCAACGTCAATCTCAATACAGCCCGACTCGAAATCGATATGGGCGTAGGCTGTGGCCAAGAAAGGTCAACCAAGGATGATCGGACAATCAGAAAGTTAGCTAGGAACTTCCATATCTAAAATAAGAAAGTCAACAGGAAAACAATGACTTTTGACCCTAACCACCACGTCTTCCACCACACCCTTCGTAATTTTGACACAACGATCTGCCAACTATAACGTGATAGGGGTGGGTTTCAGATTTCCCAAGGAAAATTTTTCGAGCATGATGGTCGGTATAAGATTGATGGAAGATCCTAGATCAAGTAGGGCACGGTTAAAATTGCAGCCTTAAATGCTATAGGAAATAAGTGGTGTGCCCGGATCTTTCTGCTTCGATAGTAGGTTTAACAATATAGCACAACTCGCATGAGGCGAGAGAACCATCGGATTCTTGGTTTTCTTTGACTGTCGCCTGGGTATTGTGTAGTCTTTGAAAAATCGAGCGACAGTAAGTATGTAGTCGATAGCCTCTAGTAGGGGTACCTTGATTTCAGCATCCCTGAACAAATTATGCAGGTTATCAAAGGCCTGCGTATCTTTCTTCTTGCCTTTTGGCTCCCTCAGTAGAGCCTCAGGGAATGGAACTGATTCTGGCACCAATTTAGGTGTATCGTCATCTCGCGAATGCGGTGTGCATCGCGAATGAGAGGGCGATGAAGAAGATGGGCGAGGATTAGGTTGAGGCAGATCGACTGTCTGCTTACCGCTCCTCGTAGTGATCACATTAGACGATGCGGGTCCAGTGGGATCATATGGCGGAGGAGGGTTTGCAATAGGGACATAAGAGTGAGGTGCTGCAGTGGGATTAGTCTGAAATCCCGGTGGATTGCTCGGAGCTTGTAGAATTTAATGTACCTGGCCCTAAGAAGTTCGTACCTATGGTTGAGGACCACTGGGTACGAAATTTCACGGGTTTGGAACAGGTTGGGCGGGAAGAGTGCCCCGAGATCAAGTCGCCATGCGTAGTTGACTGATCTCAGCATTCTGCTGTGCCAATTGGTGCAGAAGAGAGGTCATGTTCTCTTCATGGCACTTTGACATTTTCGTCATCATTCGCATCAATTTTTCAAGAGGACTTGATGCATGTTCTGCTTGCGGTATGCAATGACCCGATGGCGGATTCGCCATAGGATTAGACTGGGCCCTTGGGATGACGGGTGCAAACGGTTGCATTGGTCCACCCGCAGGGTTTTGGCACTGTAGGTTGTTGGACCATGCAAAGTTTGGATGATTTCGCCACCCAGGGTTATAAGTGGTAGAGAATGGGTTGTTCCCCAGGGTGCAAGCATCTTCTATGCTAGAAGACGCGTTCGCATGTAAATATGCATCCGAGCACACAGAGGCTTGGTCCTCCATGTCGAAATACTGGCTCACAGAAGCCAGATCCACTTGACTTACCAAGTCGCTTGGTGCGACACTTAGTAAGGAAGGCCTTACGGGGTTTCTCGGGATAAGCCTGGTGTTGGAAGAATTACGATTGTGACGAAGTGGTGAGGTAGGGGTGTTTGCCATAGAATGGGTGGGGTTGGTCAGAAGCTCGTCCAGCTTCTTGTGCACGACGGAGACTTCATCCAATTTTTGTGCAAAAAGGCTAAGATCTGTGGATGAATGGGAGGGTCCCATGTCAACTTCGTGGACATTACGGGGCAGGATGGTATGATTAAAGGCGACAATGGAAGCATTGTTCATTAAGTTTTCACTCATATTTTCAAATAATTCAAATACTCCATTCTCGTCTTTATTCATAAAATTCCCTCCTCAGGAAGCGTCTGCAATTTGCTTTAATGTCTCATTTAGCCCATAGTAGAAAATCTGGGCTATATGCCACTTAGGCAGACCGTGGTGTGGACACTTCCTGAGGAGGTCATTATATCTCTCCCATGCCTCATGAAATTATTCGCCGTTTTGTTGCGTAAAGGAGGTGATAGCACGGCGAAGCGCATTAGTTCACCCGATTGGGAAGAACTTCTTGAGAAACGTTGTTCGCATCTCTTCCCAAGAGTGGATGGTTCTCTCAAGGGTGCGTAACCACTGCAACGCTTTATCCCGCAATGAAAATAAGAACATTTTCATGAGGACTATAGGTAACCCGATATTTCTCGGTTTAACAATTTCAGCCAATTGGGTTAGGTCTTCCAAGTGGAGAAAAGGATCTTCACTTGAAAGACCATGGAAGTGAAAATTTATCAGGCCAATTATGTTAGGTTTTAATTTAAAGTCGTCCCCACCCATGGGGACTCGAATTTGTCCTATGGTCCCTGTAGCAGCGGGATTTTGATAGGAGCTAAGAGACCTAGGCTCCTCCCGTTCGGGAGGGTTCTGCATTTCCTCCAATGTTTCCCTTATGGCTTCAATTTGTTCATTATACATTTCCATTTGGGCTTGGAGGCGGGTTATGGGATCTAAGGCTCCACCACCTGGTGGGTTTTGAGGGCGGTTTCCTCCCTCGGGAATTGGGGGTGGGCGTGCAGCCATGTTTGTGGAGGAGGACGATTTAGCTTCTTTTCTAAAATTATCAGGCAATTCACACAGTTCAGGGTTTTGTGACCTCCTCCAAAACATGCACTACCGCAGGAAGAATTGGGGAGATAAGAAGGGAAAAGAGATGAGAGAAATGACGCCGCAAAGGTACACTTGACGACAAATCAATACAATCAAATTCATAACCTCTACAGTGTGCCCTTAGACATAAAGATCTAAGTTGCCTACTATCACGACCTACGAAACTGAATGCGAGCACCGCGGAACCACCGGGCCAGATTGAAAGGCCGTTTTCCCCAGTCTTAGACACCCGATAGCACGTGGGAACCCTCACCAGCACGTAGGTGCTACACACAGGTAGTTAGACCTCCAATCCTTAATAAGGGTCAAGTTGCTACCAATTTTAGTTAGAGACTTAGGATCAAGTGCTTCTGGAATGTGAAGGCCGTTATTTACAGGTAATGCCCAAGTGATTGATTTTTAGAGCGTGTAAACCAAGCATGCAACGGGGAAATCTCCCCGAATTGAAGTTTTAATTGGTGAATGGTTTTTAGAATTCAGCTTTAAGTAGTATGGATTTACGATTTCACTGAAATACCAATTCAACCAATCTCCGGGTTTTGAGAGAATATAAGTTTTCTTCTAAGCCCAACAAACCCTTCTTCAATGTCAGTTGGTTAATGCATGCTATATTGCAATGGGCTTCCCTAGATGGAGATTTCTATGTGTGGATGCACGAATCAGTTTTAGATTAGTGTGAAAGGGAGCCAAAGCACTTCAATTCAAGTGCTCCCAATCACCAAAATGATTTCCAGACACAAGGCCCAACCAAAAGATAAGAAAAAAAATCAAATTGTTTGGGTTGAAGTATTCGAGATCGAATCTTAAGCACGTGAAAGGTCATAGTGGGGTTGGAATCAGCTCAATTCCAAGTCTCCCCACCAAAAAGGTGATCCCCAATTTGCAGATAAATGAGGCAAAGAGGGGTGGCAATCAATCTTTTTATTTACCTCAAAGAATACTTCACACGGCGAAAGATTCAAGAATCAAGATTCTTGGATTTTCGCTATGCGAAGTTTGGCGGGAAATCCCGGGGTGGTGGGAGTAAAGGCAATCAATCAAACAAGTTAATTTTAATCCACTTGCCCCAAGAGATCCCAAGAAGCTTTTCTAGTTTTGTTTTAACTTTTTTTTTATTACTAATAAGGTGACAAGTTGACCTAAGTTGCTAAGAAAAAAAGACCTACTTGTTCAGCAACGTGTGCAGAGCTCCAATGCGATGTCGGCATCTTCATGCTCTCATTCCCACCTTGGATCTACCCACGTCTCCGACTTTGTCTACCTGCCTTCTCCTTGCAACAGGTTCACCTGCACAACAACAAACAAAAACACCTGTGAAGAGAAGGGAGTGAGAAGAGAAAAATTAAAAGAATTGAGTAAAAACTTAGTTGAATGCGTACTTCCCTGGCAACGACGCCAGAAAAGATGTGGTGTAGACCCGGACAGGTTGTGTTAATATGGTGATTTTATCGTTATAATGTGTATAGTGGTTAACCTAATTCGAGCCTAACCATCTCTTTACAAAAATTTTTAACTTGGCCTACTTGATTTTATCTTGGTCACTTTTAGGCACAGGGTTGAACTCAGGGAAGTGGGATTAGAAGTGAAGTTTCTACACCTTTCCTACAACGAATCTCTTCCGTTCGTTTATTATGTTTTTAGTGTTTTTCTATTTAGATTTTTTTCTGATAATTCTTGTCCTTAAGGCACACCCTCAAAATGAGGTTCTTGGCTTTGAGCCAAGTTATTGTTCCAAAATTGGTCTTGCTATTCGCAAGACTGAGAACCTGCAAGTCAAGGATTATCTTTCTCTTTTATATATTTTTTTTGTTTATCTTTTCAATGGCAAGAAAGAGAAGTAGAAATAAAGTAAATATAGTATATATATATGTATATATTATATATGTATAAAGGGGTGGGGGTGGAGGTGGAGATGGCATGTAGCAAGGTGTCGAGTTGGTCGTCGTCTAGGAAGATGCAACCAAGAGGACGAAGTGTTGCATTGAGTGTAAGGTGGATTGGTGGAAGATGAGTGAGAACACGCTTTCTGTACGCATGTATCAAGAAATATCAGCAACTGGTGCAGATATTCCCGCGATACAACGTATGGTAAGTGATATGAAAAAAAATATATATATATTTGTAAATATATATATGGTTATAGATATATAGGTATATATGTATTTATATGTGTATATATATATATATATGTATATATATATAGATATGTAAATATATGTATAGATAGATATATGTTTAGATATATATATATATGTATATGTTTGTATATATAACTATATAGATGTATATATATATATGTATATATATATATATAGTAATATATGTATATATATATGTGTGTGTGTGTATATATAGTTATAGATATATATGTATATATGTATGTATATTTGTATATATATATATATATGTATAAGTATATGTGTATATATTTGTATATATATATATATGTATCTCGACTTATACTTAGTTATATAGGTAATAATATATATATATTTATACGTATATAAATATAAGTATTTATGTAAATATATATGTATATATATATATGTATAGATTAATACATAGTTATATAAGTACTAATATATGTATAGATATATGTATATATATATATATATGTATATAAATATATATATATATATAAATATATATATGTACGTATATATATATGTATATAGTAGAGTATAGGTGTGTGTGCGAGAGTGAGTGTGTGTGTGTATGTGTATGCAGAGAGTGTGAGAGAGTGCTATGAGAGAGAGAGAGAGAGCGTCTGCTGAGTGAAGAAGGCTGGAGTTAAGTCTTCCGCATCATCAGGGTGTTGTCTGATGGCCACAGTGCACCGCGCTGTGCTTAGGCACGTGAAGACGCGTGCTAGAGGGAGTGAGCGTGAGGGAGAAGGACCGCAGCGCACCGCGCTGTGTGAAGAGGCAAGTGCGGGCGGCCGTACTTGGGCAAAGGGAGCAGGCACACATAGATGCTGAAGCGGGCAAGCGTACGCGGGAGAATGCAAATGCGCGGGTGAGCGCTGGAGCGGGCACGGTGCAGGACGCGAGCATGGGCTAGCACAGGTTGTGGCGCGCCGACTGACCGAATAAGTGAGAAACTTACCGGTCACTGCACTGTAGCCACAGTGTTCCACTAACTAGCGTGAATAGTGGCTACAATGCCACTCGGCTCTGAGCGACTGGGTGTGCCTGGTGCTGTGAGTGCGGGAGCTGTGAATGGCTGGCGCGTGTGCAGAGAAGCTGCACCGACTGCTGGCTTGCAAGTGGCTGGTTCGTGATAGGGCACGTGGAGAGGGGCGAGGGCGGCCTACAGGCGCACGCGCTGGCCTGCATGCAGGTACACGGTGGCCTGCACTGCTACTGTTGCCTTGCTGCTACTGCTACGGAGCTTATGGTGGCCGATCAAGCTTCAAAGCTTGAAGCTCCAGTGGCAGTGGCAGAAGTGGCTAAACGTCGAAACAGGGAAGAGAACCACCACGCCCATCGGCTCTTTGATGAGCTGGGCGGTGGTGGGACTCACAGTGGTGGTTGTGCACCACTGTGAGGTGCTCCTGCCCGTAGAGTGGCTCCTCAGAGGAGGAGAGGCTACGTATGGAGGGAGAGGGGAGGAGACGGCCTGGAAGGAGGGAAGCTGCTGTGTGTTTTTGGGTGGACCAGGCTCCCCTTGCAAAGAAGTCGTGCCATTTTTATAGAGGAAGAAGGCATGCACAACCATGCCCTGGCTGTGCATGGCTGTAAGGAGAGCTTGTGCATGCGGCTGCAGGGCAAGCTTGCTGTAGGGCATGGCGCAAGGAAGGTCCAGCCATGCCATGCAGCAGCAGAGAAGAAGTCAAAATCAAATAGAAATAAAAATAAAGATGGAAATTTTGCGAAGCAACACTTGAAGAAAATGTAAATTTCAAGGCCAATTTATTCACTCTCCTCCCCTTCTCAATTAAATGCATGCATGCGTGTATTTTTACAAATGCGACTATGGATACCTAATATGCACTGGTAATGGTAGGAAATAGTATAAGAGGGCACAATTGCAGGTGTATTTTTGCGGAGCAATCATACATGCACGTGAAATAAATGTACTAAATTCTAAACTTAAGAAATAATTCAAGAAGAAAAACCTCCAATGACAATGGTATTCTGCAAGGGAATAACCCATTCAGTTGAAGAAAAGAATTTTTCTTTTTTTTTTATATGCTAACCTAAATGCATGAATAACTGAAAAATGCACCCCGCCATGCCTAAATCCTACAATGTCCCCATTGTAAAATTAAAGCAGGGGGAGAAAGGAAAGAAATCACCTGACAATGGTGTTATTCAGAATGCTGGGTTGCCTCCAAACAAGCGATGCATTTTCTGTCAGCAGCCAGACTTAAAAGGAACCTGTAAGTTTGGTTCCAGAAATAAAAGGTTAGGCCCTAAAAATATGCGTAACAGCGCGGGCCTAGAAAATAGGTAGCCATGAATGTTCGCTAGCTGATGATGCAACGTAATCCCAAATTGTCGCCAGAAAGTATGAAAGCAGAAAGCCTCGTTGGCTACCTGGGAAGGTCTAGGAATAAGAAAGGGAATATGAAAAGAGGCCTCCCGAAACGGAATAAGTGGAGGATAACAAGGATCCTCCAAAATAGGATGGGTTTCAAAAGATATAAACATTAATATTTGAAACCCTTGAATGGCGAGAGTAAAAGTACAAGCATCAATCCACACTCGCCATTCTACCCTAGGATGTACTGGCCTGATATGTTCTCCAGAAAGAATGTACATGAGCAGAGATCTGAGCTAAGGATCAGTTAGGGAGTATAAGGGTTGTTTGTAGTGTTGGAAGGTAATGGTTAAGTCTAATGAGGGCTTAGTCGGTGTCAGGTCCAATTCCAACAATGATTTAGATTATTTATACTCCCTAACAGTTGTAGACATTTGCACATTACCCTACCTAGCATTAATGATCGGAGTCATACTTGAATCAACAGTAGACTCCAAATTACAACTCTTTGATGGCAGGGTCAAAATATCTGAATCATTATCATTAAGGTCATCCCCAAATTTGTTTGGTTCACTCAAATTTTTGTCGGGTTGTATATGTGATTCATTAGTGAAGACAGGAGTTGGATCAGTATCCTTAATTATTCCTAAAAGTGGATCGGTCTTAATATTTTGGAGCAAGCCTATATCATTGAATTCGTTATTCTTCTCGGGGTATAAATCCTCAATTGATGTGTTTTGTCCTCGAGGGTCTCCCATAGGCTTCTTACTATTTTGTTTGTCCTCCTCTAATATCAACTCCTGTTTTGATGGAGGATGACTCTCAATAGAAGGGAGGAATCTGGAATTCACCATATTATTAATATCCTTTGGAGGTAAATCCTCAAATAATAAATAATTCCCTTGTGATTCACTCCAGATTTTCAGACCAGGTTCCTCTATTGGGGCATCCTCATCTTCTGAAATAGACTCTTCATATCCCTGAGACCAAAATTGATCTAATTCATCCTCCATTCCCTTAGGGTCACCTTCATTGGGTGCATTTAACTCCTAAGGATGCTGAATGGTAGGTGTTGATTCCCTAAGAGGAGGGTCAGAAGTAGGCTCACTAAGGGTAGAATGGGATTCCATTAAATAATCAATAGGGGAAGTAAAAGGAGCAATACCACCTTGACCCGGGTTGGTAAGGATAAGGAGAATATTGTCATTAGGGTCAAGGTCTTCAAGAGGTACCATCTTCCCTTGCTTTTGACTCAAATATAGCTCGGGTGGATAATCACTATGATCGTTCTCCTCTAGTGGCTGTGTCTCATTTGGAGAGTCTAAGTGATAGCTACATAAAACTGGATCCCTATTATCAATGGTTTCCTCAGAATTATTTTCATGATCATGGTCATATGGGTAGGGATCAGAATTGCTGGGAAGCATGTAGCTAAGCTGTCTTATTTCTTCATTTAACTATTGACTATTCCCCAACATCTCTCCCATTGATTCCATCATTTCCTTTTTCTGTTTTTGCATTTATATCATAAAAGAGGAGAGGCTACTATTATCAGGTTGGGGAGGATAATCAATTTCAGGCTCTGGTTGCCTAGGGTATTGGTCCAACCTCAATACAGAAAATCATGAAGGGTGGGAGGGTTGGGTGTTTGCATGGAAGTAGGGATTCCAGGGTTGGAAAATCCCGCTCCTAGGCTCTGCTCAAAAGTGGGAGTTATCAAGCCAGTACTCCTAGGATAGGAATAAGAATGATCCCATGAATTGTCAATGTACCCATCAAAGGATGGATACGCTCGGGGCATGGGATCCTGATTAAAAGATGGGAAGTATTGACTCTGATAATCTAAATGATAGGAGTAAGGGTGATCCATTTCTTTAAGCAAAACAGTTTTAACTCTCTTAGGATTTAGAAGAATTCAGAACACGGGCAGAAACTTCTTAGAGAGTTCTACTGTCAAAGAAAATGCAAATTCAGTGGGATCTTTTTTAAGTAGATTGTAGGTCTTAGAATTAAATATTCAGTTGGTGGCTAAACAAGTTCTGCACAAATTACGCTTCTTAGGCCAACCTTCGTGGTGTCTATAACCTACTCGCAAGGGATGGAAGTCTCGAATCGAGCCCACACACGAGGAACCAAAGTAACTTGGTGGATAGGCTTGTTGATTTCAGACTAACTTCCCTTGTGGTGCAAAAGAGGAGAGGTCGAAATTTATCTAGTGACCTTATGTGTGAGGTGCATAGTGTCTCAGGTGTGCAAACATATGATCGTGTTTTGATTTTTGAAATTTCGCAAACAAGATCCTTTTGCACACAATTTTAAGGCATAGATTTTAAGGTCCAACCTCTTAGCAGTTCCAATTTTTAAAGTGACCACTAAATTAATTCAATTCAAGCACTTTAGTGGTCTTAGATTTAGGTTCAATGCAAATGCATGACAGGTAATTAAAGCTCAAGAGAAGACATACCATACTCCATCTTTCTTTGTGCAGGAATGTATGCAATACAGTAAAAATAAACTAGATGCTGCTCATTCAATCCTAGATGGTCATCCTATAGATATGCAGCTTCTAGCAGGCAGTTCAAATTTTTTTTATTATAATAATAAGCAAACAAACCCAATCTAACTAACTAACAAACATGCAGTTCAAACAATTTGAATAGTCCTATAATCTAAATAAATGGGAACACACTCCCCAAAATATGCTCCCTCATACAAGAGCGATAAGAAATAAAGAAGCATTGGGAACACGTTCCCAAAAATACCTGACAAGGGCCCAAAAGACAATAATTAAGTTCTAATGTCTATCTAAACTAAATCTAACTAAGATCTACTGACTAAATCAAAAACAGGCTTCTCTGTAAGCCTAAGCACGCGAAATCAAGGCCCATGTGTTCCTATTGCTGGCCTCCAGGTGGCGTCAAGGTCCACCAAAAAGATCATCTCTGCCATGCACGTCGTTCAAGTTCAATGTCATCGCTCTATTATGCCTGTCGCCGTGTCAAATTCCTCCCATAATAAAAAAATTGATCAGATAACAGCGTAACTCAGAATATTCAAAAATAATGAAGTGAATCGATTGTGTCTGTTGCCTCCCCGGCAACGGTGCCAATTTGACAGAGAAAGTTTTGCTTTCTTATAATAGAAATAGAAGGATATGCCATTGTGTTTTATGTGGTGGAAAATCTCTCAATAAAAAATTAACATAGATATGAATTTAAACCACAAAAAAGGATGTCGCATCCAAAGAGAGGAATAGGCCAATAAATTCACGAGTCGAGGAACATACAATTCGCAGACTCTTCTACAACTTTAATGGGAGGAATATGCTATTTTAAATGAACCTTGCAATTTCCTTAAAGGTTCAGGGGTATTTATGCAGTTTCTACATTAGGACTTAAGCTCCAAAAATATGTGTATGATGCATGTGTAATGGCTTATCATGTAAATTCAACTTTCATCCAATTCTGATTTGAAATTGAAGGTTAAATCATGCACATAACACAAGTGAAATAATTTCACGAAAGTATGAGTGCATCAATGCAATGTGGCTTGAAGAAAATATGAATATATAATTGGCAATGGTATTGAATGTAATTATTAATTGAGAAGAAAATAGAGGATTTCTCCTCTCTCTTCCTCGTGTGGGCAACCATGCACGGTTGGCGATGAGAGTCGACGGGGAGGTGCACCTTAACGAGGGCTATGCAACGGTAGTGACGTGGAGGTCGGAGGTGGCCGGTGGCAGCCAGGTAGAGGAGAATGGCCGTTGGCCTGTTGGTTGCTAGAAGAGAACAGCCGCACGTGGATTCGCAGGCACCCTATTTCTGCAGCCCACGCGCAAGGCTTGCTAGGTCTCGGCTGGAGTGGTCCATTGCAGCGCCTGTAGGGCACGGCTGTGGCATCTACGATCACTTGCAGGTGGCTGCAGTGCAGTGCAGGGGTGCCTGCGGGCGCTAGAGGGGGCGTGGGTGGCTGGGCGTAGCGCTTGCGGGCGTTGGTCGCGGATGCAGTGCCTGCAGGATGCTTGGCAGTAGCGGTGGAGGGTGCTTGGTGTGGTACGATGCACGTTGGAAGGGCTCTTGGCAATAGAGCGGGGGTGGGTGCAGCACCTACAGTGGAGAGGATGGTGCGGTGAGAGCGTGGTGGGGTTGCGCCAGCCGAGGGCACAGGTATGGGAGGTGGAAGGCTTGGCATGAGGCATACTACTGCCTGTAGGCGCTGGTGCAGCGAAGGGGCTTGGTGCGAGGAAGGGCGCCTACATAGTGGACAGGTAGTGGAAGGGTGCACGCAAGTGCAGGCGGAGCGCCTGCAGCAAGGGTAGGAGGGAGATGGTGTGCGATGTAGGTTGGAAGGCTTGGCTGTGGGCAATGCAAGGGCGTTCACCGTGCACACCTTCTCCATAGTGCATGCTCTCTCCACGATGGGGAAGGTGGAGAAGAAGGATATCCCCCTGGGGGGAGGAAGAAGATGAAGATGCAACCCTTTGCCAAGCCTTTTTATCTCCTCTCCTCTCGTGAGTTAAGGAATTTTCAAATCCCTTTACTAATTTTGGCCAGCAACTATTTTCATTTGTTGAGGGAGGTGTTGTTCCTGGCCGGAGGATGAGGAAGGTGTTGAGCTAGCCGTTTGTTGGGGAAATTTATCCCCCCCTCCTTGTTCTTTTCCAATATCGTTCCTACAACAAAACATAAAATATTTACATACTAAGTTATAAAATGTGATAAAGTAGATAAAAACTCAAGTAATGGTGCATGCACTTATTTAATGACCTAATGTGATTATTAACAAACATACTATGTTAGAATTGAAGTACTTAGGCGTAACAATAGTCCATTAAAATGAATTCATCACTTGGGATAATTTTTATCTAGAACCTTAGATACACTCAACCATGAGGCATGGGTCTGCATCACAATCTGGTCCACATCTGTGGGTATCTTCTCCTGACAGGTCTAAAGCTAAATTTTCTTATTCTAATTCTAACCTGCACTTGTGAATTCCTTGTTTCTTCTTCTTTATATAGTGTGTTTAGCTAAAGGCACTAAATTCAGCACGTATACAGTGTCTTTTCATCTAGGAGCTGACCTATTATTCATGCAATTTAGGTGCTTTCTACTCTGCTCCACTCAGTTTTATGTCTTTTTAATATAATGAGGACATTGCATTAGATAGGCATGGGGGGGTGGATATTCATCTCTGAATTATTTCATTAGCTCTGTAGATTCTTTTTTTATCTTTTTATTTATTAAAAAAAAATTATGGAATTAGGAAAGAGAACTTGGGCTTTAGAAAATTTTCAATCATAGAGAATAAAACAGTACTACTTGAACACTTAGACCTTTTAGGTCGTCAGGCTTAATTAGCCTGGGTGTCTACTAAAATGTGGACCTGTTTATCGAGTTCTCTCCATTCTAAATTCAATTTTTAATTTGTTAACTAAGTTGGGGTGATAAGTACACGACTTAAAGACCTGCCCTCTGATTTGAGGGGACTTTAAGTCTAAGCATCTGCACACCTTCGCACTAACTCATTTTTCGACGATTTTAATGGAAATTGGATAGCTAATAAACCTTCTAGGGTGGTATGGCTGGTAAGTTATCATGGGTAACAGCCCATTGGTAGGTTGTCCGGAGCCCAGTCACACAAGCTTTCTTTTTCTATCACCTTTATGTAAATCTTAGATCAGGGAAGTCACCTACTTAAAAAAAGAAAAGAGAAAAGAAAATATCCAAAAAGAAAAGAAAAAATAATAAAGGGAGAAAAGAAAAGGAAAATAAGAAATAAACCACACTTCACCGCATTAGTATGGCTGGCAAGTTTTTGTGGGTAATAGCTCATTGTTAGGTTGTCCAGATCCTAGCTCAAGAAATGCACGTATAATTCCAAAACACTTAGGAAGAAGGGGAGAGATAGAATAAGTAGGGGAGATGTACACTGGGTTCGCCCTTGTGTTTACCCCATAAAAATAAAAGTAGGGAGAAAGCTACCAATCGAATAGATACACCTTTAGGCAGAATTTCCTTTTAAGGTCACCTAGGAGCGTAGAAACCTGAAGTCCATTCTAATCGCCGATCAGTGAGTCTATCACAATTCATATATAAAGATGCTTAGAACTTAGGGTTTTCTTTGAGTCTTCGATGGGTTGAGTGGACATAGAAAGCTACTCCGAAATTCTAAACTCAAAAGTCCAAAGGAAAAAAATTAGGAAAGAAGAAAAAGAAAAAAAGATCCTTCTTTGAATAAGGCGAGGGCTTGAGAAGGTCTGCATTTTAGCAAACACTCGAGCGCTATTGTGTCTCTATAGTTCAAGTCTTAGTTGAAATCTCTAAGTGTTGAAAAATAACTATTGCCTAAGAAATCAAACCTAATTCTCATATAAATAGCATGTAGTTTTGCTAAGGACTAGCAACAAATAGGCATGAGGGTGTGATGTAAACACTTTTATATCACATAAACCATCTATTTATGCATGTTCTTAGGCATATAGTTGCATCATACAATATAAATATTGCATAACATGTATCATCTTGCATTTAGGTTAGGTTGTATAAATTTTAGGTTAATTTCTCCTTTTTATAGTCAGGTAATAGGCAACATTTAATCGAGGCCTTAGATTGAAGATCCAATCGTGCGGATCTGATCAGGCTGACGATCGGAGTTCAACGACTCTAAGATCACCCCAATCATACTTCCGTAGTCCGAGAAAGATCAGAGGTCAAGCGGCCAAGATGGTGTAAATTCGTACACCAGATGACAAATCCGACACAATAGATGGGTTTGGATTGACGATCGTAGCCCAACGGCATGAAAATCGGTCCAATCTAACATTCGTGGCACCATCTACAAGGAATAGAAGATGGATGTCCAAGATGGCACCATGTGGCACCATCTCAGTAGCCCACACCAGCCAAGCACACCCGCTGCCCTCTCTCCCTCATCAAGAGCTTGATCAAACTCAGCCTTTGGATCTTGATCCAACAGTCGAGGGCACCAAAGCTCAAAACCAAAAATGGTCCTCAGGAGACCATGTAGCTTAGCAATCATGCACTTTCAAGAGAAGAGGGAGGCATGGGTTAAAGCCCTACCTCAGCTCAAATCGAGCGCAAGTGCAGGTGCAGCCAAATTACTATGTCAGATTTGGATCATGCGGCAGCGGGGGAATGACATGGCGTGATCTGGGCTCCTCATCATGCACTCGTGCATTGCCGCACGTTTGAATGCCCGATTGCACGCAGGCACGTGATGGGGCGCGATGAAGGCGCAGGCGCAATATCCTCTAAGCCATCCGATCTCATGATCGGACGGCTAGGAATGCATGATCATGTGTAGGCATTGAAGAGCGGGGAGAGGAGGAGGCGTGGCGTGTGTGCGACCTACACCCATGTTCAGGGGATTTAGTGACGCTCAAATTCTTCATTAAATACCTTGAGTTAATGTTTTTAAGCATAAAATGACCAAATTGTCCTCAATCCCTACAACTATAAAAGGAGACCCCTACCACTCGAATTTGTCATCCCTTCCTCTCTTCTCTCACCCCTCCAAAGCTCTACGAGCTTGGCCCAAACCTGAGATGCTCTTCTAGAGTTAAAAATATAATCTTTCCACCTTCTCATTCCCTTTGTGGAGCATTCTGCAATGGTCCTCTTACCATCTTTCAAGAAGCGGATCCCACTGCGACGTCACCATGTCCCATTCTCCGTTGTCCGTCATTGTTCTCCTTCATCCCACATCTCACCACCTTTGTTCGGGCGCTCCATCAACATGGCTCGTTGTCCAAGCAGCCACTAAGGAGGATAACTTCCCTCCACCTTTTCTTTACTACTTTCTAAAGTAGATTTACCACTTTCTAGTGTAAATTTCCCACTTTCTATTGTATTGGTTAGTTGTAATAGACATGATATTGTGGTTATGAAATTCTTGTTCATTCTCTCTCTATTTTGTCTTTATTTGTATTATTATCTCTCTTCTATTAATTATACTTTAAATAGATAGCTAGGTTAGATTTAATTCGACCAGCTAATCTACTTTGTGGCAATAAAACAAATGTGATTTTTAATCAAACGTTTGCCTCCCTGTGGTCAACCCAGAATTCCTTTTGAGTTTTGGTAAAATTTATCTGTTGACAGTTTTTCCTCGCAAATTGCACTACAACGATGGGTTTTCAATACTCAACCTTTTTGCGATGATTCTCCGACTAAACAAATATCAAGTGGGATAGTTGTCAACTAATATACTCTAACAAAATAAGAGACAGAGAGAACATCAGTATATATATCTAAACATAGTTTTCTTCAGATAATCAAGAAATTACAACTATACTAGAATGTGATAAAAGATAGAGATGAGAAGAATCCCCCTTGACAGTCCCTTGGAGGATGACTCACTTTGACGGTGCCTAGACGAAGGTGGCAAGGAGCTAGATGAAGAAGAACGATGTCGGAGGAAGGAGGATGGGGCAGGACAGCATCGCAGCGAGGATCTTCTTCCGGAAGGTGGTGAGAGGATGACCATCGGATGCTCCATGAAGGGGGGTGAGAAGCAAGAAAAATATTTGATTTTCTACTCTAGAGGAGCATCTCGGGCTTGGGACAAGCTCTCTCTAGAGCCTTGGAGGTGGTAAAGGCGAGAAAGGAAGAGATGAAGAGAAATAGGAGGGGTAGGGGTCCTTTTATAGTGGAAGAGAAGAGGCTTGGTCGCTCATGGGTCAATAGCGATGATGTGTATACATCTAAGTAGCCTAAAATGTCTATTTATGCATGTTCTTAGTGTCATAAAAGCATCATGCATTATAAATATTTCATAATATGCATCATGATGCATTTAGGTTAATCTATATAAATTGTATAGTAATTCACCTCTTTTTGTGGCCAAGGACAGGGCAATATTTATCGGGGCCTCGGATTGAAGATCCAACCAAACGAATCAGATTAGGGCGACAATCGGAGTTCAATGACTCCGAGATCACCCTGATCGGATTTCCGTAGCATCAGATACAGTCCAAGGAAAATTAGAGGTCAAGTAGCAAGGTGGTGTAAAATCCAGACTTCAGACAACAATCCAACGACATGGATGGGTTCGGATCGACGATCGTAGCCCAACGACACAAACATCGGTCCAATCTGACATCTGTGGCACCATCTACAAGTTAGAGAAGATGGATAGCCAGGATGTCGCCATGTCGCTCTATCCTAGCCGCCCAATGCCAGCCCAAGTCCCCCGCTCCACCTCTTCACGCGATGGCCAACACATCTTGACTGTTGGATCAAGACCCAATGGTCGAGAACTCGCGACACCTTGACTCGCAACTCGACCAAAAGGAGGGCTTGGCGCAACGGTTGAATGTGCTACACACTCCATAGAATGCACATTTGATTCGCAATCAGAGGCACGTGCAGAATTAACTTGACTGTCTGATCACCTATGAAACGACTCAAATTAGCTAATCAGGCAGACATGTGTGACGACACGTCTTTTCACACGCATCTGAAATGCTTGATCAGACGCACTACGTGAGTGCATGAAAGGAGGCTTTTAAGCTATTCGATCACATGATCAAACAACTGATCTCGATCCAAGACATGTGGGCACAAATTCTAAAGGTGCGACCAGTGAGCAACGACGATCGTTTAATCTCAATCGAATGTTCCTGATCAATAGACGCTTGGTGGAAGGCTTTATCACTTGAAAGCAAGGCGACGTCGGCGTGGCACGTTGTTGAGTGTCCAATCAGTGCTCCACGATAGAGATGAGGCACGTGTCTTCACTAACACTTATCTATAGTGATGTGTGCATGTGTCACTGAAGCCAGCAGAGTTAATTTTTCAGAGATAAAATGCCCTTTTTGCCCTTTTGCCCCAACTATATAAAGCCCCTTATGCCCTCGACATTTTCTTCATCTCTTCCATCATCTCTCTCCCTCTCTAAGAGCTAAGAACTCAAGTTCTAAAGCTTGCTCTAGTTCTCCCAAGCTACGAGAATCTCCATTAGAGTTAAAAACAAAATTTTCCACCTCTCATCCCCTTTGCAGAGGTCTCGCCAGCCGTCTTCTCACCCCAATTCTAGAAGTGGATCTCACAATGTCGACGCCCTACCTCACCCTAGTTCTTCTCTATTCATCTTCCATCCTCTGTCATCCGTCTTCGCTCTCCTTCCAGTGATGTCCGTCCGGCTCGTCCTCCAAGTAGCCGTCGAGGAGGATAACTTCTCTCCCCTATCTCTTTATCACTTTCTAGATTAGATTTCCTACTTTCTAGTGTAGTTTTAATGACATTATTTTGAGTATAAAAGTTGCTTCTCTCTCTCTCTCTTTAGTTGTAGTGTTTATATTGCAAATAGAATAGCAATCATTGTGAATGTCTCATATATAAACAAAATTACAAAAAAAAATAACTGTAGATTTCAAATCGACGTAGCCTCCCCATGTTCGACCTGGGACACATTCTGAGTTTTGGTAAAACATTATTTGATTGATGGATTTTCTTGCGAATCACACTACAATGGGTTTTTTTTTTTGAAACAGAAAGGAGAGCTATCGTCCTACGATAGCAGTTCGGAACAGTATAATATGTGCAAAGTAAGGGAGATTACAAAAAGGATCCCCAAGAGTGTATGAGGGACCAGCACTCTCTTACAATACTCTCACAACATACCGACCTCTCCTGAAAATGTCTCTCATTCCTTGCCTTCCATACACACCAAATAGTAGCAACCATGTGGACATGTGGCTTCCCTCTAACTTCAAACCCGTGCCAGATAGAATCCCACTGTGGTAATGGCTCCTGACAAATTTTTCTCCAGATGACATCAGTGACAAAGCAAGAAGAGAGGAGGTGATTTACATTGTCAGTACTCATCTCACATAAAAAATGAACATGGTGATCAGTACCCAACCTTCTGTAGCGTAGATCACTTGTGATTAAACCATCTCTCCTACATAGCCAAAGGAAAATTTGTACCTTGAGAGGAATTTTTAACAACCATATCTCCTTGTCAATGGAATCATATCTCCAACCCTCTTCAAAGTTCAACATTTGTTATAGCCAGATTGAACACTATAAATCCCCTCCTACAGATATCTGTCCTCCATTCTAGGCCTAGGTCAGAATCTTTCAAGGTCTGATATAAGCCTTCTCTTTTCTTCCCACAACTGGGTAGCTCTTCTATTGGACTCCTCACCATCCAGATTCCAACTGTTGTTGCTGCAAGACCAGACCTTGCTAACAGTGACATCCTTGTCAGCTACTGCAGCAAAAGCTCTTGGATAGTGCTCCTTCAAGACACCCATTTCAGACCATCCCTCCTTCCAAAAACTGAAGGACCTTTCATCTCCAAGTGATGGTTGCAGCAGATGGAAGTGATCAATCAATGCCTTAGTCACAGATTTCTAGGAAGGTGATGGATAGTTGGGCTGAAGTCTGGACAGCATGCTGTTGGAAGCTCCATATCTATCTTTAATCAGAACAGACAATGGTTTCAGATCACCTTGCAACAGCTTAATAGCCCATTTAAGAAGTAGGGTATCATGAAAATGCTGCAGGGACATGATCCCAAGACCACCCATGTCTTTAGGATAGCAGATCTAATCCCACTTGAGAGGCTACAAGAAATTGCCCTTATGTCTAGCTCCCTTCTAAAAGAATCTCTTCCTCATCACATCTAATCTTTTCCAAATGGATTTCGGTGCTTTGAAGATGGAAAAGTAGAAGACAGGGATGGAGGTGACCACCGAGTTGAGCAAGACAAGTCTTCCACCTCTAGACAGGAACCTACTATGCCAACCATCTAGTTTCATAGAAATCTTGTCAAAAAGGCACTTCCAATCACTTTTCTTCAACCTGGAAAACCTCAAAGGCAGTCCAAGATATGTGATAGGAAGACTGATGCGGGGAGTCATCAGGATGGCTGCTAAGGCTTCTTGCTCCTCCTTAGGTAAACCAAAGTAGACCAAAATAGACTTATCTCTATTCAACCTCAATCCAGAAAGCTACCAAAAATATTAACCAAATGATGCAGAGCCAATGCTCCATCCATGGATTTTCTTAACTCCATCTTTTCTCAATGAAATCCCATACAGCATTTTGGCACGTTGCTGGGGAGGCAACAGATCTCAATTTCTTTTTCGCATTCCATACACTTAACTGCTTTCTAACTCTCTTTTATTTCTTCTCTATTGTCATACATGCACCTCGATTAGGAATTGATTGCGCAGCAATCATAGGTCTTAACTGACCTAAATTAAACAAGAATATAGCATAAGTTAGGGTAATTCATGCATGCATGAGCATTATCTGCATCTTTACTTCTTTACTTTAGCTATGCATAAAATAATGTTATATTGTGCTGATTAAGTGCATTATGTCAATTGCAGGCAATAAGCTAGATCTGGAACTGGATTTGAAGCTAGATAAGGAATAATGGGTCTTGTAGCAGGACTGGAGTAGAAGAGATTAGATATGGGGAATAATGATATAAGGGAGTTAAGGTATGCTATTCTATTAAGTAGGAATAAAGCAGTAAAATATGAAGAGCTTAGGTCCATCCTAGCCCTAGGATAGTCTAGAGACTTCCCCCAAGCCTTAGCCACCCTTAGATTAGGTCACTGCACACTAGGAAACCTTAAACCCTAGTTCCAACCTTTATCTGGACATCCAGATGAATTATTGGACGTTCAGAACCCTTAGCCAACTCCCGCACACCTCAAACCCACCTCTGTGGTGTTATTGGACAACCAGACACTTTGTCAGAAGTCCAATTTCTGCAGAATACCCAAAACAGAATCAAGAATTCCCCCTAACTCAGATTGAATGTCCAGACAACAAGTCTAGACTTCTCATTTTTTAGTATAAGTCATCTGACTCTGTTTATGGATGTCTGGAGCTGGTCTCCAGTTCCTGTTTTGAGATTCAAGCCTTGATTTTGGATCTTTAGCTCCCTAGACCTAATCCCAACCCCATAGGAACCTAAATTAAGGTACCTTAACCCTAGTACATTACCTCTAGACCTTCCTAAGGACCTAATTAAGTGCTCACCAAACCCAATTGACTTAGATCAAAGTCAATTACCATCACCTAAGCCAATTGGACTCACCGTCCAATTGAGCTTAGATCTCAACCCACAGAAGTCCAATTGGACTTAGTGAGAGTCTAATTGACATAAACCCAACCTAATTGAGTTATTTCACTCTCATTTAGGTTCACACTCATTCACTTAAACTTAGGTAAAGTTTAATTGCAATTTCCCCTTAGCAATTAGGGTTTGCAACCCAAATTCAAGACATACACCTACCCAAACCCTTTAAAACCTAACTTAGACCTCTTTTCCACCTAGGGCACGACCACACACACACACACCCATTCATGCACACACACTCCTCTAGAGTTCTCTAGAACTCTTTTGAATTGGCGCTAACTCTTGGTTGCCAAATTTAGCAATGAAGAGCCATTCAATTCTTAGATCCACTTTTGTGGATCTAAGAACCACTTCATCCCCTCTTGGCTTAAATCCATTTCCTTGGCTTGAATTCCACTTAGGCTAGCCACTTCCATCTCCACTCCACCTCCACGAGTTGAGCGCCACCATGAAGGCCACCATCTCCATGCCAGGATGCTGGATCTTCTCTCCAACCTCTCTCCAAGGGCTGGCCTAAGCACCATTGGCTGCCCCTCCTTCTCTCAGCCACTCAAAGGCCATCGGAGACCACCTCCGAATGCCCTTCCTTCTGCTAGATTAGTAACTTATCTCTTCATAGTTTTACTGCTTATATTTACTGTTTAGTAGTATAGCTCTTATTCTCCCCCAATGATGCATGCAAAATCCCCCCATAGATTCCTATATGCAATCATTTTCTGGTAGCTAAATTTACATTTTCAAGCATTACTGTACAAGCTTTCCTCTACATTCCATGTTGCAAACACTTCTCTGAATGAATGAATAAAAGATACATTTTTATATATATCTCTATGCTTGAAATCACCATGAGCATATTGGTTGCCATCTTTTACATGTGATTCAAGTTGCTTGTTTTTCACTTATATATATATTTCGCAACAAGCATATCGATTTCGAAAAATATAGTAAACCTAACTATAGATGCATTTTCTGTAAACAGCCACCACGTAACTAGAATTGTGTGCACCGAAACCCACACTTTCACTTTCATTATTTATCTGACACATGTGCATGTAATCAGAATTCATAATAGAAGTGGCGAAGTCTTAATTCAAAGATTGGAAATCGGCATGCGATTTTAAATAAAGTAGAGCGATAAAAGACTGATTTCAGAATTAAACAACCGTCTCCGAAGGATGAACTACCAGGACTCAAAGTCTCGTTATTTTTACAAAATTAATTTTTGATGAATGTTTTTGTGCGACTATACTACGATTACTGACAACTTTAAAATGCGCGAAAATGCCTTTCCGTCAAATGGCGCCATTGCTGGGGAGGCAACGTCATTTTTCTTGATTTTGTTCTTTTAAGCTACCACTGACAAATCTCTCTCTACTTTGTTTTTGGATGTGCAGGACAACACGGGAAAAAAATGGGATCTACACACACTACTGCGGAAAATGATTTCCAGGTGCACGTCAACTCCTCTTAGTCAAAGTTTTCTTATGAACCCTAGGATTAGATTTGCTTCTAGCAATTTCTTTTGAAAAAAAAAGTCTTATTCATTTAAAAAAAAATTCAAAAAAATTTTCAAAAAAAAAAGAATCTAGATTAGGTTTCTTTTGAATCCAAGGTTATCTTGAAAAAGCAATTATATATATATATATACTTTTGAAAATTCTTTGAACAAACAAATGTGCAAAAGTTTTTGAAAAAAAAAAAAATTTTGGTGGAAAGTTTGGATTTCAAACTCAAACACTCTTTAAAAGCCTCTCCACCATTTTCTGATTTTTAGCCAAGGTTCAAAGTCTATTTTGAAAATTCGATTACCGAAAAATTAGTGAACAAAAAAATATGAAATTCAGGATAGACCTTTGCTTTTAAGCCATCTTTCAAACGGCACCATTCCTTGGAAAAAATTATAAGTATACAATTTTTAAAAATTCACGAAGTGCAAGGGGGTCAAACTGACCCAGATTCGAGATTTTTCAAATTTCATAAGGCAATTACGAGAAATCCGTGAATCTGTTTTGACTAAAAATGGTGGTGTTTGAAAGCTAATCTCATTGGCTTCATTTTATATATTTTTTTTGAATTTGTGAAAGTCCTTTCATACCATTTCAAAGCGAAAAACCTACCAGCGGTTAAAATTCCAAATCTAAACCCCAGACAATAAAAAATCTCTAGAAATTCGGTTGAAATGTCAAAAATTCCAAAAAAAAATCTATGAAAAGATAATTGAGAAAGGAATCTACTTGCCAAATTTAAAGTTAGTTGGATTCCGATTTTTGTCAAAAAACTGATTATAATTTTTGTGGTCTACTGAAGAAGAAAAAAAAAACAAAAGAACAAAACCCTAGAATTGCATGAACTCTAGGTTACACCTTTATGGTCATAATTTAGAGACTACATTTGGGCTAACCTTGACTTATTCAAGTCTAGTACTTAGCTGGTGAGCTTAGTCACCTTGTGAGCCACTCACCAAGAGAAAATGGCAACTGAAGAAAATAGGCCAAAATCAATTTTAAAACACGAATTAAACCTGAATTCATTGACGTTCTACTGGGTGCTTTCAACCTCTTGGCTGGGTTAGCCGAGAGGTGAGAATCACTTTAAGTCGGTTGTACGACAAATTTTCTTCAGGAATTAAAACATAAAATGAAAAATCTGGTCATCTGATTCATAAGGACCATCTGATTGATAGGGACTTAGCCTTGTCTGGCTTGGCTACACCAACCCAAGGGTTGGGTGGTGTATGCAAGCAAGGAGTTCACTTAGACCTCAATTGGTTGAACCTTGGGAGCCACTCCCAAGGAGGTGAGTCACCTCGCTAGGACCTACTTCTCCCCCCACTTCTTCTATTCCCATAGCCGCAATGGCTAACCCTAGATCTGGACCTAATCAGGATCCAGAAGAGTTGGACCCACGAGCTTATCTAAGAGCCTGGGTCACTGAATCAGCCCAGCCTTGGGATCAGAACCCAAGGTGGCGAAGATGACTTTTTGCTTTGCCTGATCCTTCTCCTCGGGTTACCAAAAAGGTTCACCCATATGCTAACCTTGGATATTATGACCCATACCAATCGGTCCCTTAAAGGACCACATCTTATAACTCAGGATATGGATTTCATACTCCTGCTTCTCACCCATGGAATATGGGTACACCTGATTCACCCCCTGGAACCCATGGAGAGCTACTGGTGCATATGCGATCGCATTACAGAATATAGAGAGCTATAACTAGCACTAAGGAAAAGGCTACATCTTATCTACACGCAAGCTATCACTGAGCTGAACCAAAGACAAAGATGGATTCTGCATCAACAAGCTATGATGGAGCTCCTTCAGGAAATAGGAGAGATAACAAGGCTAATTGGACAAAATCGGGAAACTCAAGAACTACTGCTCTTGAGATATCAAGTGGAAAATAGCCTTGAAGACCTCGAAGAATCTGAAATGACTATGCCGGAAGAACACACAGAAGATTCTCAGGAGCAGATGCTGAAAGATCACTTAGGGGAAGAAGAATCTAGCTTGGATATGAGACAGGAGCAGGAAGTATGCCATGTGGGTTCATCTGAGAACTCCAATCATGAAATTGAGGAGGAAAGGACTGATATCTCCAGAGCTGAGCCACAATCAGATTATCCTAAATCCTAGGAGATACCTTTTGGGTTAGATAACCCAATCGAGATAAGGGAAGCAGATCTAGTTGAGGATATGGATCTTGAGGCAAGCATTACATGTGACACTACTGATCAATCTAGGCCACTTCCAATTGTAGGTGAACCTGTGCTAGAGCCAACATCTTCTGATTGGAACTCTTCTTCTTTCACCTACATACCTAATTCAGATGCTAGAGATTCTGAGACGACACTTTCTATCCCTGATCCTAACATTCGAAGACCAGAAGTAGCTATGGATGACTTGAATGAAGAAATAAATATGCTACCTGAGGTAGGAATTACTGAGGAACCCAATGCATATGAGGGTGAAGCTTTTAGCAGAATGAGATGGGGATGCACCTATCATCCTAGTCAATGTCTCAACCTCGAGCCTGAAGAGTCAGCCTCTGATGAATCAGAGATGAGTACTGATGTGGACGAAGTAATTTCTAATGAGGATTTCAGTGACCTCCCCACAGATCTTCTACTTTCACAGATACCCCCATATGATCCAGAGCCTAGAGAAGGCATGATCTTTGATGTCAATTATCACTATGAGGATCCCTATGACTCAGATTCTGGTTCTGAGATACATTTTGATCTACTCCCTCAGCAACTTTCCTGCTGAATTGTGGGACATGATAAATCAACTAAATCAACATCATGATCCCTCCTCTGATTATCCTCTATTTTCCACCACCACTCCACACTTTCTTATAGCTAGACCTTTTAGAGTAGGGGTGCACAATCAGCTGATTCGCATCTCTGGACTACTGATTCTGGGAGCATACGAGCACATCTTTCTCTTAATCTTGACCGGCTCCTATGCTAGAACTGATACATCAAATTGAGTTTTTGCCCAGTTGGAGGTGTTAAACTCAACATGTATAGATAGCATATCCTACATTCCACCATCATCTATACATAACTATTTTTATACATAGCATATTTTTCTTTCAGCATATTTTCTTTCTGCATATTGCATGCTGACAAGTTGGCCAATGTTGAATGTATAATCTCAAGAGCAATTACAAGTGATTTCTACCCATTCTCTCTCTGTTGTATTTATTTTCTTTTATATTCATGCATGAGGACATGCAAGAACTTAGCTATGGGGAGGTAGATACGACAAAATTGAAAAATTTTTATGCCAACTGTTAAGAAAACCTCGGAGCTGCATGTTACACGTACTTTAGGATCTAAATAAAAGAACAACCAACTCCACCTCCAATGCTCGCATTGGAGTTAGAAATCATCCACAACAGCCATTCCAACTCACCCGCTCACCTTGTGTTCTAAATTTATGGTCAAGTTGAATGTAACCCGATACAGGAATTTCACGAAGTACAAACTATATGAGGTTACTTGTTTATAGCATATATACATATTGCATTCATTATTTTATTAAGAGAATGCATTAGGGATTTTATTCTCTAGTTGATTCCTGTAATCTGGAATCCAGTACATCTTTTCACACACATGTAGAATTTGCAATGGATTCAAGGTGAAGGCTGATAAACGTTTTTAATCTGTCGAGAAAAAGCAGTGCTTCTTTTCCTGAACCCCTAGACAGTGTTTTGGGAGTCAAGCAGATTTCCTTCAAAAAACCACCAAATAATGAGAGATGAGAGTAGAGTGTACTGGTGCTCTAAGATTAGTACAAGGAATTCGGAATCCTAGATAATTAGGTGATGATACTTTGAGATTAGGCATAGTTTTCACTCTAGGTTCCTACGTATACATTTTGTGTGAAATTTTGAGAGCCACCAAATAAGGCAAATATGTGGAAAGCGAGTTTTCATAAAACTAGGGCTAAGGTGGATGGTTACGACCATTCTTTATGGAATCCTTGGTTGAAGGAGGGTATTGATGCCAAGGTCAAAAATACACCATCCTATCCATCTCTCCTGGTGCCGTGAGTAGGAACCACCAATCCATAATAATGCCTCCTCAATAAAGTTCATGGATGTGTGCTAGTTGTGTTATGTTGAAAAAGAAAAAAACAAAAGAAAAAAAAACGAAATGAAAAAAAAATGGTGAAAAGAAAGAAAAATTGAAAAAAATTAGAAAAAGAAGAAAAATCAAAGAAAAAAAAGAGTGAATATTTAGTGTTTATTTCAGTTTCATTGAGGCAATACCACCAAATAAATTTGAGATCCACCAAATATGGCCTTAACCTATTTTTCTGTGTTTCTGACTGCCCGAATACTGGCTGAAGAATTCCAACTTAGTGTTAGAGTTATGGAAACTCAATTAAAGTGTTAATGCCAAGTGAGACCACCAAATACATATCATATGTGTGAATCTGGTGAGATTGTGAGCTCTAAGAAAAGAAAAGATAATGAAAAAGAGTAAGAGAGAATGAATACAAAGGAATCAAAAGAGAGCATAGTTTTTCTCGTCTTTCTCTGAGTTGAGTTACTTAGTAGTCTGGGAATCCAGATTCTACAGTACTAATTTCTATGCAGCACCAAGTTGAGAGTGAGCCACCAAATAAATAATCTTACCCCTCAGAGATTCTCTACCTAAGCCTAAAGTCAGGGTGGAACTCATAGAATATCTTGAATACCTCGAGGGAAGAAGTCCTCCTATCCCACTAGAATTTTACTAGGGTTAAGTACAAGCTGTAGAGGTGAATCAGTTTTTCACTCGAATCAGTTCCAAAAGCTACATAGCTGCACTTTCACGACTGTCTGGATTTCCAAAGTATAGGATGAAAACAAAAAGGAAAAAAATCTCTATGCATACATGATGAGTGGCTACTCATCATAGCTAAAAGGCCGAAATTAAGCTAGATACTAAGCAAAACAATATCAAATTAACACATAAAAAGGGTTAAGTGTGGGAATTAAAGAAAAGACCTAAAACTTTTAATGTGTGTTAAAATCTCCTAATTAGGTCACAAAAATGAGATATTCTGAAAACTAAAGAACAAATGATGATCCATGCATCAATTGAACACATAAACAAGTTTGAAAAGACAAATCAGAAGTAAAATCAATGTCTTAAATGTTCAATTAAGCACATGTAAAAATTTGAAAGCAATTGGACATCATTTAGGCTTAGAAATAAATAGATTACAAGTAGGTCCTTCATGCATTACATTTCTACCCTTCAAAACTCCTTCTTGGACCTTTTTTGCAAGCCGCAGGGACCCTTCTGTATGACTGCAGGGCCCTTCCGGTTATAGTTCTTCTCACTTTTGGACCTGCACGCTATTCTTCTACCCCTTCGTTTAAGGGTCTTCCTGCAAGTTTTCCCTCATTTCAGAGAGAAGCCTGTGTTCTTCACGCGCACTGTAGCGCGCGAAGAACACAGCCATTCTCGACCGTCCATCGCACTTTTGATCTCGATCTGCGGCTGGAATCAAATGGAACCTTCGCGCGATTCGGTGCGTGCGTTCACCTCTCTTCCCAGATCTCATCTGACGGTCAGATCTCTCTCTTGACTCGCCGCGCGCTCTACCCATCTCATCCTCACCGCCGGCCTGATTCTGATTAACCTCACCCTTGCGGTGATCTCAGTCACTGGGCTGCTATTTAAGCACCTCAGTGGTGTCGCGCGCAGGGGATCGCTCCCTCCTACATCTCTTAGCGATCAATTCTTCCACTCCAGTCTCTCCTCCTCATCTAGACCCTGATTGCACAGCCACCGGCTGTGGAATCATCGCCTGCTCTCGACCCTCCTCGTCGCTAAGGACCTCGTAGCACCTGAGGACGACCCTGGAGTCTCACTAGCAGACTCTTCCCTCCGCTGGAGTCACCCTCCTCCTTTCTTCCTCCTTAGCCGCCGGCTAAGGACCCATAGGTCCCATTCTTCCTTTTAGTTTAGTTTTTAATTCTGCACAAGTAGTTTTAGATTTAGCTTGCAGTAGTTTAGAATAGATTTAGTTTTAATTGTTAGTGTTTAATGTTAGCTGAAGTTAGATTAGTCTTAGGAGTAGAATTAGTATTAGATCCCCTCCCTCACCTCCTCTGATCAGTCCAGATCAGAGGGGAAGAATCATCTGTTCACTGTTCAATTTATCTTCCTCTTCATGTTTTGTTTTTCCATCATCCAGATTCTGATTCTTGTTTTTTTCCTTTTAACGACGAATTTTTCATCAATCACCCACACATCCTGACCCAATTTCAGATCTGATGGCACACTGCCTCAGATCTGAAAGTGGCGTCACAAGCACCATTTGGGGTTTCTCACTCATTCCATTTGTTTCATAAAAGCCCCTCTGTTTTAAATGGATTGCCTCAGTTTGTCAGAGCACTTTTGATCTGGATTGTAAAGGATTTTTACTCTCTGAAATGTTTTGACAGATCTGACAAATTGAAAAGATTTTTGGTTTTCATTGTAGGCAAGGATTCTGAGAAGTTCTCTGGTGACAGAGAACCAATCAGAAGAGCCTTTCATGATTCTGTTTATATTTTGTTTTGAATGCATTCGCCAGCTTCCATTAAATTTCCTTAATGCATTCTTAGTCTCTTTTTGCTATTTCAGAACTGCCATGCACTATTTGTGTTGATGATCATTTCTGTATGGTGATTCTCTAACCTAAGGAGTTTTCCATACTCCTTAAGGTTGCAAGAAACTGGGATTGTGTTTCTTTGGTTTTAATTGATTGAGCTAAGTCTTCCTTCATGCTGTCTATGGCATTAGGAAGACTAACTCAATGCCATTTGTTGTTTTGATCTGAAAGGATGCTTCTGCTAAGGTTTTTCCTAATGAGTATTTGAGCTGAATTTACATGAGATTTTCGTGAGATTTAAACCCCCTTTCAGATTTGGATTTCATCTCTTCAATGTTTAGTTTGTTTTGAATTTTATCTTATTCCCAGTTATACAGCAACATGCTGCATATAGCAGCTACATTCCCCTTTTCTCTAAACTCCCTTCTTCTCTAAATTTCCCTCTTCTCTGTAGAATGCTTCCCCCCTCTTCAAGTGGACTAACTGCAGCAGCAGTTAGCCATTTGACAGTGGCTTAAGCCACTGCCACTGTAAATAACACTAAAACAGCACATTGTTCTCTTCTCCATCTCCTCTGACAGTAGCTGAAGCTGCTGCCTAAACTCAAATAAAAAAAAAAAATCAATCAACTCTAATTCCCTAACTTTATACAAAAGCCTAATGGCATAGACTTATTTTAAAACTGTAAATACACCCATTCATAGTATTATAAGTATAACTATGGCATATCAGTTAGATACATAGTTATACTGTAAATATGTATAAAACCTGTACAGAAATTCGTATACATATGTAATCTATGTAAAAATATGTATATATACTAATCTAGTATGTATGTATCTACTGATCTATGTATATATATATGTACAGATTTATATTTACTGATTTAGTAGCTAAGTTAATAGGTTAGAGCAATAATCAAGTAAATAAACCTATAAACTAGGGAATATATATATATATATGTATATATTAAGTAATTAAGTTAGTCAAAGTATAATTATACCTAGTATAACTTACTGTAACTTAGTTTTAATTATAAACTACACAGAATTGCTATTTTAGCCTAAATAAAACATAAATAAATTCGTAAAAATACAATAAAAATATGTATTAAATACTTAAGTATGTAAGTTAAAACTGTTTAAGGTCAATTAGACCATTTACTAATTATTTTATAAGTAATTAACTATTTAATCACCTAAATCAACCTGTATAATCAGCCTAGTTTAGCGAATTTATTTATATAGTAAATATATTTAAAATTCAAAATTAATTAATCAATTATGTAGTATTATGTAAATATTTTATTTACCATATTTTATTTTATTTTTTTTAATAATTTATGGCCCCCAAATCGAGGGCCAAAAACGCGCACAGACGCAGCTGCGTCTGGTTTCCATCGCACGATGTGGCGCTGGAATAGCGCCACATCGTGGGCTGCAAACGAAACGCAGCATATAAATATAATTTATGTTATAACCTTACCAGTCGTCATGGCACCGGGCGCCCGAAACGTTACCTGTTCCGTCTGATCCGATAACCCGATTCTGATATGTGATGATACTGAATGTGTGGGGCTGGGAGCCCGAGCGTGTGCAAACTTGTTGAAGGCGTTGGGCTGAGGCCCTGCGCTGATACGAAAACGTAATTAAGCACCTAATCTGAGATTAGGGCGCGCTTAGTAGAGGTCTGGTCCCACCCTAAGGGTGCTGTGTATCCCTCGAAAAGCGCGCCCGCTAATTAAACACATTTTACACTAAGGACTCTCCACCGCAGCCTCTGAAAGACTACACAGAACAAAATGAAAGGACAGACGACTTAAAAAAAAAAAAAGAGATAACACGAGATAACAACAGAAAAGACTCTGTACATATGTAAAATTAAACCCACATAATTACTAACAGAATAAAACGACACTATAAATGTCGCTAAAGACCTCAGTTTGCTTCTTTAGGTTGTATATAGTGTTTCCTGAGATTTAGCGACGTTTATATCTGTCACTAAAACTGATATATATGTCACTATAAATAAATGACTAGTAAGTTAAGTTTTTACACTATGGTATCCTAATGTAGTATGAACTAACATATTAGTGTTAAGAGCATAACTTGTAAATACATAGTTTAGAGTATAAAAATAGATTGTTTGATGCTTGTTCATAGTTAGCATTTTTGCAAGCACTTCTTAGTAACTAGGTAAACAAAACATTCATTCATTCTTTAAATGTAAAGTTTCTTTTTGAATAAGAAGACAATTTTGGAGATAATCAAAGAGTGACCGAATTAAATTCAATAAATTGCCTCCCAGAGAACGACCTGGAACAAAACCAGTAAAAATTAGATAAATAAGCAAATGATAATAATGGTTGTAATGACTGGAACTCAACCATACTCACCACTATACGACATCCTTAATGTTATATTATACACCCTATACTACAACGACATGATCAACAATTATTACCAACAAACATTTACAACCATCACCATCATTATTTTGGCGCCGCTGCCGGGGAGGCAACGCTCTTTGCACCAAAATTTTCTTTTCATTCTTTTGTATATAGAAATTCTTCATTCATTCATTATAATTGCTTTTATTTTCCATTGAATTAATTGTGTATACATTCCTTTATTCTTTTACTAATCATTTGTTTTTTCCACAGCACTTGAGGAGGAGTGTCGTCTTCCTGGTGGAGTCGCTGCGCTCCAGATTCGTCTTCCTGGTGGAGTCTTGCCTCGAAGTCGCTGTAGGATTTTAGTATTAGTTTTAGTATAGATAGTTTTAGGTTTATTGATTAGGAGCAATTGTTAGTCATAAGTTGTGAGAGCTTGTTCTCATACAATTTTTGCAATAATTCTGGACTATCTGGACTTTATTTCTTTATCTTCTTAATTTCTTTCCTTACTTTTGAATTGCATATAAAATTTTTCAGAGAAATCAAAAAATCAAAAAAGAAAAAAAAAATCAAAAAGACCTCATACTTATCTAGCAGCAGCATAACCTCAGGCATCCATTTTTAGGATTGCATTTCATTCCTGCTAGATTTTAATTCAAGTCAAATCTGCATTAGAAGATTGCTGGAGTCAGGTACGCATTTCTTACCTAACTCTAACTCCTGCCATATTTGCATTTGACTTAAAATTAAAGAAGACCACTACTTGTTCTGAATTTAGTAAAAAGTGAAACGAGCAGCATAGAAAACACATTTTAATCACTTCAATTAAATCAAAAAGGAGATAGCAAAATTGGGTGAAACCATGTTTGAGATTTTAATCGCCTTGTGTTGAATGTTATCGTGCACACAGCACGATCACTTAAGGCCACAATACACGGGTTTCTACCTCATCTTTCTGCAACCACAGGATCTGGATCCGCACGCTCAGTCTAATCCAGATTCCCAGTGGATTCTAGAGGTCTGCACTTCGCTAGGTTTATCTTAGGATACGTACAATTGCTTGAAACAATTGTTTGCGTATAACATACTTTGTGTAGCAGCCTCTAGGAAAAATTTTCTCCGATTCATCTCGATTGATTGGTCTTCTTGAATTGAGATTTTATTGGGATTCTTCTGTTTTATTGTGAACGTTAAAAATTTTTTTCCCATTGAGTTGGATCGAATTAGAGTAAACGGGATTTCAAAAAAAAAAAAAAAAAAAAAAAAAAACCAACTCAATGGAAGGTAGGAGATCCCAAAACCCAGAACTTGTACTCCCCTTGGGTACTGCTACCCAAGCTACTGCATCATCTTCTTTGCCTTCCACTTCTAATCCCTTACCTCCTGAGTCTCAAAATACTTTCCACAATCCCCCTCGCCAAGAGGATGATCTTGATTCTTCACACTTTGAGGATTTTGAAGAACTTCCTCCAGACTTAGTTGCACATCCTCTACCACAGCAACCACCTATCCCTAGGTTCCAACCTCCACCTTATCCTAATCACCCTAATCCACCCCCGGAGAGAGGACCTATGCCTCATCTTCAGCACCTTTTCGATACACAACTACAAATGAATACCTTAACCCAACAGGTGCAACAGCTTGCTCAAGCTGTAAATCTATTAGCTAACCCCCAACCACAACCACTTCAACCTAGAAATCCTCAGGCACCACCCCAACCCCGTAGACCTCAACTACGAGATTATTATAATCCCGCAGTTGCCCAACCAATGCCTGTGGTACGTTATCCCAATGGGGGTCGTGCTGCTGAACTGAAGCCGAACATTATAGCACTCATTCCTCACTTCCATGGACTTGCTTCTGAGGACCCTTTTCAGCATTTAGAGGAGCTGAAGAATCTTGCCCAAACTTTGGGTCCGCAAGGACATGATCAGCACACGCTTTTGATGAAAATGTTCTCCTTTTCATTAAAAGATAAGGCAGCCTTTTGGTTTAGAACACTTGCACGGACTACACCTATAGATTCCTGGGCTTCTTTAGAACATGAGTTCTTAAAGAAGTACTTTCCTGTAGGCCGCACTAATGCCTTAAGGCGTGCCATCACCACCTTCACCCAGAATTTAGGAGAACCTATGCACGAGGCTTGGGAGAGATTCCATGAGCTTTTGAGAAAATGTCCCCACCATGGTGTCCCACGCTGGCAACAGGTTCAGATCTTCTACCATGGGCTCCATGATGACACACGGAATTTTGTAGATGCCGCTTGTGGAGGCAATTTCCTGTGTCGGGACGAGGACTCAGCCTTTGAGCTCTTTGAAGGCATGGCCGAAAACTCTATTAACAATGCTTCAATGAGCATGTTTAATAGAAAGTCCTCACATTCCCACTCACACACGGGGGTACATGAAGCCCAATCCAGTAGCAAAGACTTAGAGATAGTGGCTAGTCAACTGGATAAAGTGGGCTTAATCGAGAAGAAAGTAGATGAAGTATGGAAATTTCTCTCAAAACACCCATCTTCTTCTTCTCAGTCACCAGCACAAAACACTTCTTCTCAGTTTCCCACAGGGAGGGAAACTGTGAATAACCTTTCTGTGACACAAACTGCATTACCGGATTTTCCATTTCCATATCCTTCACCGGTTGGAGGAACCTTTGTTCCTCCCTTCACTGACTTCCCTGCACCTTCTGGAGCTTCGGAGGAGCTTCATGCCATTCACAATGATCCTTTCACACAAACCTATAACCCTGGATGGCGTAATCATCCAAATTTCTCGTGGTCGGGAAATTCACAAAGACCTCCTTTTCAACAACCGTCTGCACCACCATTACACAACCCGATCCGAGCACCACCTCCACAATCACACGGATATCCACCGCGTACCTACCAGCAACCCCAACCCAGGCCCACCCAATACTCTCAATCTGGGCCTACACGAGATGACCAGTTGGGGTCTATCATGAATGCTCTTGCTGATATGCAACAACAGAATATTGCTATGCAGCAGAGACAGGACGCGGCCTTAGCTGAGATGAGAGCCCAGCTATCACACTTGACGGAGTCCCGTCAACCACATTCACTCCCATCCCAAGCACAACCCAACCCTAGGAACATACCTGCTCAAAGGTATGTCCAACCTAGACCAGCACTGCAAAACCAAACACATGACATTTCACAAGCAGTGAACAACACTGAATTCTTCACTGACTCAAATTCTTCTCTTGCACAAACGCAACCACCTCTGCTACCTAACAATGATTTACCATCTACCTCTAGAGCTGAACTAAATGCCATAGTCACTAGGAGTGGTAAATGCACACTAGATCCACCTCTTCCAACACCTACCACTTCTAGTTCTGCTCCTCCACTTCCTACTTCTCCTCTACCTATAACTGAACCTCTCACAACTCCAGTACCTTTTCCTGAAGCTTTAAAGAAGAAGGAGAAAGGAAAGAAAAAGACCTGTGTGGCACCTGAGGAGGATTTGCTTAAGCTCTTTGAGCAAGTCCACATAAACATCCCCTTGTTGGATGCAATCCACCACATCCCTCTTTACGCTAAGTTTTTAAAAGACCTATGTACACCTAAGCGTAAAGCAAGAATTCAAAAAGGGAGTAGTCCAATCATTCTCTCGGAACAAGCTAGTTCCATCATCTCTAGTACCCTCCCAACTAAGATGAAAGACCCAGGCACCCCTCTCTTATCCTGCATGATTGGTAACACCACATTCAATAGAGCACTACTTGACCTAGGTGCTTCCATCAATCTTATCCCAACCTCTCTACTGACACATTTTGAGGTTGGCAATTTGAAGCCAACCAAGGTGTCCCTGCAATTAGCTGACAGATCAGTTAAGACACCTCAGGGAGTGTTGGAAGATGTCATAGTGCGGGTCAAGGATTTTTACTTCCCTGTAGACTTTATAGTCCTTGACATGGAAGTACCTGAAGATATCCAGAATACACCTATCATTTTAGGAAGACCTTTCTTGGCTACGGCCAAGGCAAACATCAATTGTGAGGAGGGCCTTATAGAATTAAAGTTTGGAGATCAGAAAATAAAAATTGATATTTTTCAGGCCCAAAGAGGACCGACCTGTAGTTTAATTGAAGAAATCTTCTCCCTGGATTCATTGGATCAATTGGTTGAGGACACCTTGATCAATTCATTAAATTTAGAACCTCAACACTCTTTGGACTCTGACTTGACTTCCACTGAGATACCAAATTTAGAGACTGAGGACCTTCCTCCCATTCCATTAGTATCTCTAGGATCTCCTGAAACTTTCACACCTGCTCCTTCTGATTCTGTGCCTGTTGAACTCAAACCTCTTCCTGACTCTCTCAAATATGTTTTCTTAGGACCTGATCAGACCTATCCGGTGATTGTTAACTCTTCCCTTTCTTCTGATCAAGAGTCACGACTCTTATCTGTCCTAAGAGCACATAGGCAGGCTATAGGATGGAGCCTTTCTGACCTTACTGGCATCAGTCCTTCTTATTGCACACATAGGATTTTCACTGAAGAAGGATCTAGACCTACTAGACAGCCCCAGCGTAGATTAAACCCTACATTACAAGAGGTGATAAAAAGTGAAATGATTAAATGGCTGGACAATGGAATTATCTACCCAATTTCTGACAGTAGATGGGTAAGTCCTGTTCAGGTTGTGCCAAAAAAGGCCGGACTTACCATCATCACCACTGATTCTGGAGAAGTCATCCCTACACGCATTGCTAGTTCGTGGCGAGTATGTATAGATTACCGAAAACTCAACCAAGCCACGAAGAAAGATCATTTCCCTTTGCCCTTCATTGATCAAATACTGGAAAGAGTGGCAGGGAATAGATTTTTCTGCTTTTTGGATGGCTATTCAGGATATAATCAGGTGGCAATTCACCCCGATGATCAGGAGAAAACGACATTCACCTGCACCTACGGAACCTTTGCATTCCGTAGGATGCCTTTTGGATTGTGCAACGCACCTGCTACATTCCAGCGGTGTATGTTTGCAATCTTTTCTGACTTAGTAGGCGATTGTTTAGAAGTCTTCATGGATGACTTCTCAGTCTTCGAGAGCACATTTGATGCATGTCTAGACCACCTGACCAAGGTCCTGCAAAGATGCATTAATGTGAATCTGGTACTTTCCTGGGAGAAATCTCATTTCATGGTAACTGAAGGACTTGTATTAGGTCACCTTATTTCTGAGAGAGGAATTGAGGTTGACCGTGCGAAGGTAAAGTTGATTTCTGATTTACCACTACCTTCGTCGGTTAAGCAAATTCGATCTTTCCTCGGGCATGTTGGCTTTTATCGCCGCTTTATAGCGGATTTCTCGAAAATAGCCCGACCTCTCACTACTCTCCTCTCTAAAGACGTAGACTTCCAGATCTCTGACGATTGTGTTCGTGCCTATACGACACTTCGTGATCTGATTACCAAGGCACCCATACTGCAACCCCTGAATTGGTCTCACCCTTTTGAGATCATGTGTGATGCCTCTAATTATGCAGTAGGAGTTGTCCTTGGTCAAAAATTGGACGGGAAACCCACAGTCATCTATTACGCTAGCAAGACCTTAGATGAAGCTCAGAGGAATTACACCGTCACGGAAAAAGAACTGCTAGCTGTAGTATATGCACTGGAAAAATTCAGACCTTATCTTTTAGGTTCCCACATTATAGTCTACACTGACCACACGGCAGTTCGATATCTTCTCGCCAAGAAGGACGCGAAATCTCGTCTGATTAGATGGATCCTACTTTTACAGGAATTTGATTTAGAGATTCGTGATAAGGCTGGAAAGCAGAATGTGGTAGCTGACCACTTATCCCGCCTTCCTTCTGAAGCGATTTCTCCTTCTTTACCCATCTCTGACCACTTCCCTGACGAGCAATTGCTGGTCATTCATTCTGATCTTCCCTGGTATGCTGACATTGTCAACTACCTGGCTTCTGGACTCATCCCCACTAATTGGGTCCGACATCAAAAAGACAGACTTAGATCCGAGGCCAAGCACTATTACTGGGAAGAACCTTGGCTTTTCAAGCATTGTAAAGACCAGATCTTTAGGAAGTGCATCCCTGATAAGGAGATTAGAAGCATCTTATCATTCTGCCACGACCAGGCGTGCGGCGGTCACTTCTCTGGCAAAAAGACCGCTGCAAAGATTTTGCAGAGTGGTTTCTATTGGCCCACAATCTTCAAGGATGCACACGAATATAGCAGGGCATGTTCACGCTGTCAGTCTCTTGGTAGTATTGGCCGCCGAGACATGATGCCCTTGAATCCGATCATGGTGTGCGAAATCTTTGACATTTGGGGCATTGACTTCATGGGACCTTTTCCTAAATCTTATGGCTTCGAGTACATATTGTTGGCAGTTGAGTATATTTCAAAATGGATTGAAGCCATCCCCTCAAGGACTAATGATCATAGAGTTGTGACACAATTTGTTCAAGATTTCATCTTCTCTAGATTCGGGGTACCTAAAGCCATCATTAGTGATGGAGGGTCTCATTTTAGAAACACACATTTTCAGTCCCTACTGCAAAAGTATGGGGTGTCACATAGGATTGCTACATCTTATCACCCTCAAACCAATGGACTTGCTGAATTATCTAATCGGGAGATCAAAAAGATTTTACAGACTACCATCCGACCTGATAGAAAGGATTGGTCTTCCCGCCTTTCTGATGCGTTGTGGGCATATAGGACAGCCCACAAAACCCCTTTAGGCATGTCTCCTTTTAGACTTGTGTATGGGAAACACTGTCATCTTCCTGTAGAATTAGAGCACAAAGCCTATTGGGCCATCAGAAAGTGTAACTTAGACTTAGAGAAGGCCGGTGATCTTAGGAAATTACAAATGTCTGAGCTCGATGAATTAAGGAATGAATCTTATGAAAGCTCAAAGATGTATAAGGACAAACTTAAGGCCTTCCATGACCGTCACATTCTTAGGAAATCTTTTCACCCTGGTAAAAAAAGTCCTTCTCTTCGACTCTAGACTGAAACTCTTTCCTGGGAAGTTAAGATCAAAATGGATTGGACCTTTCAAAATCTTGAGATTATTTGATAATGGAGCCGTTGAGATCACTGAACTTGACAAATCTGAACCCTTTATTGTTAATGGACAAAGACTGAAACCTTTCATTGAGCCGCATGATCTCAGACTTGTCAATTCCACCATTTCGCTCCTACATTTTGAGCTACCAACTAAGTTTTCGCCTAGCTGAAGGCGTTAAACTTACCAAACACCTGCCCTTGTATATAGCTGTTTTACACCTTTCTTACTCTTGCCTTTATTTGCATATAGTGTCTACCCTTGCATTCTGAGCATACATTCATTGACACACATGTCATGCATTTCACTTCCTAGCCCAACTGTTCACTCTGATCCTAGATCAGACTTAAAATCGTCCGCACAGAGATTGTAACTCCTCATTCCGACTTTCTTCCATCACCCAGTCTAGGATAGTGAAAAGCAGAGCATGCATTTGCATCCACCCTTTCATTCAATGAGGACATTGAAACATTTAAGCATGGGGGGGTGTAAATGGTAAACCATTTAAACCAAAATGCAATTGTAGACACAACTATAGTACATATAGTATTATCAAAAAATTATATACTTCAAAAAAATTGAAAAATTTTGAAAAAAATTTTTGAAAAAAATTACAAAGCTAAAAATACAAAAATAACAAATCAGAAAAATTCCAAAAATACAATAAGGGACATGTACTTCATTATCAAAGGAGGACATTCATTTCAAGAGGGGAGGGAGAGAAAGAAAAAGAAAAAGAAAGAAAAGATAAGTGATCTTATAGCTGAAAAAAAAAAATAAATAATAATAATAATAATAAAAATAATATTAGAATAAGTGTCTATGGACATTCAACCGTTACTGGTTTGACCTGCCGGGCCATAGAAGCTTGGTACAAGCTTAGGCTTAATACACTTCGAGCCTTGACAAGATAGACCACAGTCTCTCCTAACTTTAGGATAATTCTTGTACCTGAGTCACCAGTACAGGATTCGTTGGTTTGCTTTGACTTAGGAGTCTAAGTAACCTTGGCTTACACTACACAGTGTCAGGAAAGACCACTTGAACCTAAGCCTCAACCCTTGTGTTCATTAGGGAAGGTGGAGTCCTTACCTGTGCGTGCAGGTAGACTCTTTGTCCTAATCTTTAGTTTTGTGTCTAGGAAAAGCTCTTTCCACAAAAGAAATCCACCCACCAAATACAGTGCGCTCTACCAAATAAGTTTCGGAGACATACTATTCAAAAAAAAAAAAATCTTCTCTGAGCCACAAATACAATAAGGGTTGTGATTGAATACCATCAATTTTTGAGAGTCATTCGAAAACATGAGCTGAAGTTAGGACCAACCTAGACTTAAAAAGAAGTGAAACCCCGGATTGAGCCTTAGGATTCACCTGGTTAGTCCTGACTTATCACAAAGCACAGCCATAACTTCATAGCATTCTGAGTCTCTGTAAAAACCCCCTGAGTCCTGGAATTCGACTTAAGGTTTAAATATCAAGAATCCTTGTTGGTTGAGAGATGGTCTATGTCATTTAAGCCTCGAGTTCTGGTAGGTTATCCTCAGTAACCAGGTTCTCACAATGTCCAAAAACACAGTTGGTTTATTGAAAAAAAATTTTTTCAGCTTAAAGATCATCATAAAACACTTAAAAATTTTTGAAAAAGAAAAAAAAAGATATCTTTACATACTTACCTTGCTGATACTTAAATTTCCTTACACTTCAACAGATTGTTTGCTAAGGGACTAGCAAAACGTAAGCATGGGGGTATGATGAGTGGCTACTCATCATAGCTAAAAGGCCGAAATTAAGCTAGATACTAAGCAAAACAATATCAAATTAACACATAAAAAGGGTTAAGTGTGGGAATTAAAGAAAAGACCTAAAACTTTTAATGTGTGTTAAAATCTCCTAATTAGGTCACAAAAATGAGATATTCTGAAAACTAAAGAACAAATGATGATCCATGCATCAATTGAACACATAAACAAGTTTGAAAAGACAAATCAGAAGTAAAATCAATGTCTTAAATGTTCAATTAAGCACATGTAAAAATTTGAAAGCAATTGGACATCATTTAGGCTTAGAAATAAATAGATTACAAGTAGGTCCTTCATGCATTACATTTCTACCCTTCAAAACTCCTTCTTGGACCTTTTTTGCAAGCCGCAGGGACCCTTCTGTATGACTGCAGGGCCCTTCCGGTTATAGTTCTTCTCACTTTTGGACCTGCACGCTATTCTTCTACCCCTTCGTTTAAGGGTCTTCCTGCAAGTTTTCCCTCATTTCAGAGAGAAGCCTGTGTTCTTCACGCGCACTGTAGCGCGCGAAGAACACAGCCATTCTCGACCGTCCATCGCACTTTTGATCTCGATCTGCGGCTGGAATCAAATGGAACCTTCGCGCGATTCGGTGCGTGCGTTCACCTCTCTTCCCAGATCTCATCTGACGGTCAGATCTCTCTCTTGACTCGCCGCGCGCTCTACCCATCTCATCCTCACCGCCGGCCTGATTCTGATTAACCTCACCCTTGCGGTGATCTCAGTCACTGAGCTGCTATTTAAGCACCTCAGTGGTGTCGCGCGCAGGGGATCGCTCCCTCCTACATCTCTTAGCGATCAATTCTTCCACTCTAGTCTCTCCTCCTCATCTAGACCCTGATTGCACAGCCACCGGCTGTGGAATCATCGCCTGCTCTCGACCCTCCTCGTCGCTAAGGACCTCGTAGCACCTGAGGACGACCCTGGAGTCTCACTAGCAGACTCTTCCCTCCGCTGGAGTCACCCTCCTCCTTTCTTCCTCCTTAGCCGCCGGCTAAGGACCCATAGGTCCCATTCTTCCATTTAGTTTAGTTTTTAATTTTGCACAAGTAGTTTTAGATTTAGCTTGCAGTAGTTTAGAATAGATTTAGTTTTAATTGTTAGTGTTTAATGTTAGCTGAAGTTAGATTAGTCTTAGGAGTAGAATTAGTATTAGATCCCCTCCCTCACCTCCTCTGATCAGTCCAGATCAGAGGGGAAGAATCATCTGTTCACTGTTCAATTTATCTTCCTCTTCATGTTTTGTTTTTCCATCATCCAGATTCTGATTCTTGTTTTTTTTCCTTTTAACGACGAATTTTTCATCAATCACCCACACATCCTGACCCAATTTCAGATCTGATGGCACACTGCCTCAGATCTGAAAGTGGCGTCACAAGCACCATTTGGGGCTTCTCACTCATTCCATTTGTTTCATAAAAGCCCCTCTGTTTTAAATGGATTGCCTCAGTTTGTCAGAGCACTTTTGATCTGGATTGTAAAGGATTTTTACTCTCTGAAATGTTTTGACAGATCTGACAAATTGAAAGGATTTTTGGTTTTCATTGTAGGCAAGGATTCTGAGAAGTTCTCTGGTGACAGAGAACCAATCAGAAGAGCCTTTCATGATTCTATTTATATTTTGTTTTGAATGCATTCGCCAGCTTCCATTAAATTTCCTTAATGCATTCTTAGTCTCTTTTTGCTATTTCAGAACTGCCATGCACTATTTGTGTTGATGATCATTTCTGTATGGTGATTCTCTAACCTAAGGAGTTTTCCATACTCCTTAAGGTTGCAAGAAACTGGGATTGTGTTTCTTTGGTTTTAATTGATTGAGCTAAGTCTTCCTTCATGCTGTCTATGGCATTAGGAAGACTAACTCAATGCCATTTGCTGTTTTGATCTGAAAGGATGCTTCTGCTAAGGTTTTTCCTAATGAGTATTTGAGCTGAATTTTACATGAGATTTTCGTGAGATTTAAACCCCCTTTCAGATTTGGATTTCATCTCTTCAATGTTTAGTTTGTTTTGAATTTTATCTTATTCCCAGTTATACAGCAACATGCTGCATATAGCAGCTACATTCCCCTTTTCTCTAAACTCCCTTCTTCTCTAAATTTCCCTCTTCTCTGTAGAATGCTTCCCCCTCTTCAAGTGGACTAACTGCAGCAGCAGTTAGCCATTTGACAGTGGCTTAAGCCACTGCCACTGTAAATAACACTAAAACAGCACATTGTTCTCTTCTCCATCTCCTCTGACAGTAGCTGAAGCTGCTGCCTAAACTCAAATAAAAAAAAAAAAAATCAATCAACTCTAATTCCCTAACTTTATACAAAAGCCTAATGGCATAGACTTATTTTAAAACTGTAAATACACCCATTCATAGTATTATAAGTATAACTATGGCAGATCAGTTAGATACATAGTTATACTGTAAATATGTATAAAACCTGTACAGAAATTCGTATACATATGTAATCTATGTAAAAATATGTATATATACTAATCTAGTATGTATGTATCTACTGATCTATGTATATATATATGTACAGATTTATATTTACTGATTTAGTAGCTAAGTTAATAGGTTAGAGCAATAATCAAGTAAATAAACCTATAAACTAGGGAATATATATATATATATATATGTATATATTAAGTAATTAAGTTAGTCAAAGTATAATTATACCAAGTATAACTTACTGTAACTTAGTTTTAATTATAAACTACACAGAATTGCTATTTTAGCCTAAATAAAACATAAATAAATTCGTAAAAATACAATAAAAATATGTATTAAATACTTAAGTATGTAAGTTAAAACTGTTTAAGGTCAATTAGACCATTTACTAATTATTTTATAAGTAATTAACTATTTAATCACCTAAATCAACCTGTATAATCAGCCTAGTTTAGCGAATTTATTTATATAGTAAATATATTTAAAATTCAAAATTAATTAATCAATTATGTAGTATTATGTAAATATTTTATTTACCATATTTTATTTTATTTTTTTTAATAATTTATGGCCCCCAAATCGAGGGCCAAAAACGTGCACAGACGCAGCTGCGTCTGGTTTCCAGCGCACGATGTGGCGCTGGAATAGCGCCACATCGTGGGCTGCAAACGAAACGCAGCATATAAATATAATTTATGTTATAACCTTACCAGTCGTCATGGCGCCGGGCGCCCGAAACGTTACCTGTTCCGTCTGATCCGATAACCCGATTCTGATATGTGATGATACTGAATGTGTGGGGCTGGGAGCCCGAGCGTGTGCGAACTTGTTGAAGGCGTTGGGCTGAGGCCCTGCGCTGATACGAAAACGTAATTAAGCACCTAATCTGAGATTAGGGCACGCTTAGTAGAGGTCTGGTCCCACCCTAAGGGTGCTGTGTATCCCTCGAAAAGCGCGCCCGCTAATTAAACACATTTTACACTAAGGACTCTCCACCGCAGCCTCTGAAAGACTACACAGAACAAAATGAAAGGACAGACGACTTAAAAAAAAAAAAAGAGATAACACGAGATAACAACAGAAAAGACTCTATACATATGTAAAATTAAACCCACATAATTACTAACAGAATAAAACGACACTATAAATGTCGCTAAAGACCTCAGTTTGCTTCTTTAGGTTGTATATAGTGTTTCCTGAGATTTAGCGACGTTTATATCTGTCACTAAAACTGATATATATGTCACTATAAATAAATGACTAGTAAGTTAAGTTTTTACACTATGGTATCCTAATGTAGTATGAACTAACATATTGGTGTTAAGAGCATAACTTGTAAATACATAGTTTAGAGTATAATAATAGATTGTTTGATGCTTGTTCATAGTTAGCATTTTTGCAAGCACTTCTTAGTAACTAGGTAAACAAAACATTCATTCATTCTTTAAATGTAAAGTTTCTTTTTGAATAATAAGACAATTTTGGAGATAATCAAAGAGTGACCGAATTAAATTCAATAAATTGCCTCCCAGAGAACGACCTGGAACAAAACCAGTAAAAATTAGATAAATAAGCAAATGATAATAATGGTTGTAATGACTGGAACTCACCCATACTCACCACTATACGACATCCTTAATGTTATATTATACACCCTATACTACAACGACATGATCAACAATTATTACCAACAAACATTTACAACCATCACCATCATTAATACACTTCATAAAATAATCAACCACTTACATACCCTTGCTGTGAATAATTTAGTCCTGCATTTGCTAGGGACTAGCAAGATTTAATCATGGGGGTATGATTGCACAGCAATCATAGGTCTTAATTGACCTAAATTAGGCAAGAACTTAGCATAAGTTAGGGTAATTCATGCATGCAAGAGCATTATCTGCATATTTATTGCTTTACTTTAGCTATGCATAAAATAATGTTATAATGTGCTGATTAAGTGCATTATGTCAATTGCAGGCAACAAGCTAGATTTGGAGCTGGATCTAAAGCTGGATCAGGAATAATGGGTGCTGCAGTAGGACTAGAGTAGAAGACTTAGATTAGATATGGGGAATAATGATATAAGGGAGTTAAGGTATGCTATTCTATTAAGTAGGAATAAAGCAGTAAAATATGAAGAGCTTAGGTCCATCCTAACCCTAGGATAGCCTAGAGACTTCCCCCAAGCCTTAGCCACCCTTAGATTAGGTCATCGCACACTAGGAAACCTTTAAACCCTAGTTCCAACCTTTATTTGGACGTCCAGATGAATTATAGGACATCCAGAACCCTTAGCCAACTCCCGCACACCTCAAACCCACTTCTACAGTGTTATTGGACAACCAGACACTTTGTCAAACGTCCAATTTATGCAGAATACCCAAGACAGAATCGAGAATTCCCCTTGACTCAGATTGGATGTGCAGACAACAAGTCTAGACTTCTCATTTTTTAGTATAAGTCATCTGACTCTATTTATGAACGTCTGGAACTGGTCTCCAGTTCCTGTTTTGAGATTCAAGCATTGATTTTGGATCTTTAGCTCCCTAGACCTAATCCCAACCCCATTGGAACCTAAATTAAGGTACCTTAACCCTAGTTCATTACCTCTAGACCTTCCTAAGGACTTAATTAGGTCCTCACCAAACCCAATTGACTTTAGATCAAAGTCAATTACCATCACCTAAGCCAATTGGACTCACCGTCCAATTGAGCTCAGATCTCAGCCCACACAAGTCCAATTGGACATAGTGAGAGTCCAATTAACCTAAACCCAACCTAACTGAGTTATTTCACTCTCAATTAGGTTCACACTCATTCAATTAAACTTAGGTTAAGTTTAATTGCAATTTCCCCTTAGCAATTAGGGTTTGCAACCCTAATTCAAGACATACACCTACCCAAACCCCTTACAACCTAACTTAGACAACTTAGCCACCTAGGGCACAACCACACACACACACACACACACCCATTCATGCACACACACTCCTCTAGAGTTCTCTAGAACTCTCTTAAAGTGGCGCCAACTCTTGGTTGCCAAATTTAGCAACCAAGAGCCATTCAATTCTTAGATCCACTTTTTGTGGATCTAAGAACCACTTCATCCACTCTTGGCTTAAATCCATTTCCTTGGCATTCATTCCACTTAGGCTAGCCACTTCCATCTCCAATCCACCTCCACGAGTTGAGCACCACCATGAAGGCCACCATCTCTACGCCAGGATGCTGGATCATCTCTCCAACCTCTCTCCAAGGGTCGGCCTAAGCACCATTGGCTGCCCCTCCTTCTCTCAGCCACTCAAAGGCCATCGGAGACCACCTCCGAATGCCCTTCCTTATGCTAGATTAGTAACTTAGCTCTTCATAGTTTTACTTCTTATATTTACTGCTTAGTAGTGTAGCTCTTATTCTCCCCTAATGATGCATGCAAAATCCCCCCATAGACTCCTGTATGCGATCGTTTTCTGGTAGCTAGATTTACATTTTTAAACATTCCTGTACAAGCTTTCCTCTACATTCTATGTTGCAAATGCTTCTCTGAATGAATGAATGGAAGATACATTTTTATATATATCTCTATGTTTGCAATCACCATGAGCTTATTGGTTGCCATCTTGTCTGTGTGATTCAAGTTGCCTATTTTCCACTTATTTATATATTTTGCAACAAGCTTGTCGATTCCGGGAAATATAGAGGATCTATATATAAATGCATTTTCTGTAAATAGCAGCCACATCACTAGAATTGTGCACACTGAAACTCATACGTTCACCTTTGTTATCTATTTAACACACATGCACGTAATCATAATTCACAATAGAAGTGGCGAAACTTTAATACGAAGATTGGAAACTGGCGTGCGAATGCAAACAAGTAGAGCGAAAAGATCGATTTCAAATTTGAACAAATGCCTCCCAGAGACGAACGACTGGGACTCAAAGTCTCGTTATTTTTACAATATCAAATTTTGACGAACATTTTTGCGTGACTATACTACAATTTCTGTCGAATTTAAAATGAGCGAAAATGTCTTTCTGTCAGGAATCTTCAAGCGATAGAAAAGAGTAAAGTGCAGTTAAAAATAACTGTAAGTGCTCCCCCATTCTTTTCCCCTCCAGAAACTTCATTCCATCACTCTAATTCAAACCCTAATTAACCTAAGTGTTCTCATAAACCCTAGGATTAGTTTGGTTGTGTTGGTTTCCACCTCCACCCACCTCACCCTCACTTAAAAAAAATCACAGAGGTACACAACCTCTTCTGATTCTTCATACTCAATCGGCATCCCGATCTTTAGAATTGGTACACACAACCAAACACATGATTGAGTAGAAATCAAATTAGGTAATCATTTGTGTGCCTAACTCAATGGTGCATTAAGGCCAATTGTTTGAGTTCTTTGGGTCACACCATTTCATATAAAAATAACTCATCAAGTAGCTTTCTCTTTAGTGTTATCAATTAAGGTCAATACTAGGCACTCCACTTTATCTTGATTTCAAAGGAAAACATCTTCACTCATGTTTGCAAATCTTTGTCTGCCTCCTAAATTTGATTGAAATCACCCTAATTTAAACCCTAAAAACTACTTAAGCAAGATTTGAACTCTAAAAGCCACTCATCCAAATAATCTTGCTTGAAAACCCTGGTTGTGCATACACTCACACTTATTCAATCAATCATTAAGGGTACAACCCATTTTAAGATCCCACTACATTCCAAAAGCACTACTATCCCAGGCCTAATCTAAAATCAAGTTCACATTGGCCCTAGGACTCATCAGTCCATTTCAGGATATTTCTTATACTATGGTGCGAATTTGTGACGTCTGCTTTCTCTAGAAGGTGATAAGTTGGGTGGCCTGATTGTCAAACGACTTAAGCAAGAAAGGGATTCGCATAATTAGTAGCCTTCGAGACATGCTCCCCTATCTCACCATCCCAACATAACTATCTTTTGGATTAAGGACAACACAAAATTCATGTTGTGATTTGAGTTTATTTTGGAGCATTAGTCCTTAGGCTACCCAACTTAAGGATTGGCTGGTATTGTTGTGCTTCAAGGTTCTTATCTCCAGTCCTTCCGACCCCTTTTTAGTTATGCTTGGAAGGAGGTCATTGAATCCTCGCTTGGAATAACCATTACACCATTCAAGGAGGCATAGGTTCAATTTTAATCCTATTGATCCCATGGCTGATCAACCACCTCCTTTGCCTCAGAATCCGCAAGAGATGCTACAAAGGCAAGTGGACCAAATGCAGCAAATGCAAGAATGGTTCTAGCGAATGCATGGTCAATGTGCTCAGCCCTTGAAGGATTTTTATGATCCTTGTAATTATAGGGAACGTCCTAGTGTCCAGATTCCAGCCAGTGATGTAGAAATCAAGCCCTAGGTGTTAAGCCTGATCAAACATTTCCATGGGCTTGGCTCTGAAGATCCATTTCAGCATTTAGAGGACTTGACCACTTTGGTCCAGACCACCAAAGCGTAAAACGTGGACAAGGAGTAGATGATCATGAGGCTTTCTCCCCACTCTCTTAGGGATAAGGTTGCACATTGGTACTCAACTATTAGAAGGCCATTCGCAACTTGGAATAATCCTAAATTGACTTTCCTAAAGAAATTCTTCCCAATTGGGTGTACCAATGCTTTGCGACGGGCAATTACTACTTTCATGGTGCCTAGGAGTGATTCCAGGATCTTTTGCGGAAGTGTCTACACCACGAGGTGTCAAAAAGGAAACTCACGTAGATCTTTTATCATTGGTTGACTGAGCAACTCCATAACCATGTGGAAGCTTCTTGCAGAGGCAATTTCCTTGACAAGGATGCAGATAGTGCGCATGAATTGTTTGAGGAAATGAGTGAAAATTCTATCAATCAAGCCTCCATGCATACTTTTAACCGATCCCAACATCCCAGATTGAATGTTAATGAGGTCCATGACTCTCATTCACTCGATATGGAACTGATTTGCAATAAACTTGATAAAGTGGACCTGGTTACAAAAGGAATGGAGGAGTGGATGGCTGGAAACTCTGCAAATACTTCTCGATCCACTCAATCCCAGAACTCGAGATTCCATTCTTCATGATCTCCAACTAGATGTAAGTTCATGAATGAACTAAAAGCGGCTCAACCTATGAGCCAGCATACTCGGAACCCCACAGGTTCCTAACTGGGTTCTTTGATCCCAGTTTCTCTAATCCCACTCCTTTCCCACCATCCTTGCCCTATGAGGATGTGTATGCTGTATAGAACGTTAGGTCCAACCCATATTCTAACTTTTATAATCCGGGTTGGAGGAACCACCCTAACTTCTCCTAGAAAAATCCAAGGCAGCAGATCCAAATCTGACCCAGCAACAATGCACCGCAAAGACCAATAGGTTAGGGTCATGTATACACTCAGCTACCCCCTAATCAGGTCAATCAGCCAACCTGGAATGCCCATCAACCTGTAGGGCAGGCTGATTTGAACCGACAGACGGTAGAGATGCAAGGATCTATGCTCCAACTCATGCAACAAATGAAAAACTCACTCGACAACTTGCAATCTGGGCTCATTACTAATTCATGTTAGCCTAGATCTCTACCATCTCAACCCATACCCAACCCTCGCAACATATAGAATCAGGGCAATAGAGCCCTAGGGTATGGGAATCAAAGGGACCCACACGCACATGCTCAAGTGGTTAAGCAGGGTCCTTCTTCCTCTGCTTCTTTATCCAATCCGGGTTATTTGGTGAATCAAGTCCCTTCGATCTTTCCTAACCCTCCCCAAGACCCAAGCCCATATGCTTCTACAAACTCCGTTACCTAAAGGAGTGGACAGCAAACTCAGGACCCAAAATTACCCTCTTCTAGTCAATCAAACCCTGATGAGCCTAAGGAAAGAAAGGAGAATATTGAAGGAGAAGTCAAGGCTCAGGAACCTAAATCAAATGATCTTACTCATGTTTCATTTCCTAAAGCCTTGCTTAAACTCAGGAAGAAGAAGTCTATTGATAGTGACGAGGAGCTCTTGAATATATTCAAGAATGTTGAAATCAATATCCTACTCCTTGATGCTATTAAACACATTATGGCTTATGCTAAATTCTTAAAGGATTTATGCACTCAAAATTGTAAGCCGAGGGAATCTGCCCCGTGGAAGGTGATACTCTCCGAGCAGGCTAGTTTTATTATCCTGCATCACCTTCCTCAGATAAAGAGAGATCTAGGTGCCCCTTTGATTTCATGTGTTATCAAGGATTATACTTTTGATAGGGCACTTTTGGATCTAGGTGCATCCATTAACCTAATTCCGACTTCTCTTTACGAAAAGTTCGAATTAGGTGAACTTAGGCCGACCTCAGTAATGCTGCAGTTAGTTGACCGTTTGGTTACAATCCTAGAAGGCATTATTAAAGATGTTATCATTAAGGCTAAGGTCAATATTAATTGTGAAAGTGGTAGTATGGAAATTGCCTTTGGGGATAGAAAAATGAAACTTGATATTTTCAAAGCGATTAACAAATTTGAGGATTATGGATATATTGAGCTTGAGGATGATGATTGGAATGTTGAGACTTGTATGACTTTTACTGTCCTTGAGAATTCCTCCTGCACCGATGCACCCAACCCACAACCCTCCATGGCTGACCTGCCACACTCTAAAGAGGTTGTTGATTTTGTTCACTTCCAACCTCTTCCTTTAGACCATCTTAATGAATCTTCATCAGCATCCTTCGTACCCTCCATCATAAACTCGACCCAGCTTGAACTGAAACCATTGCCTGAGAGTATGAAATATTAGTTTTTAGGACCGAAGAAAATGCTCCCTGTGATTATAAGTACAAAACTAAGGAGCAAGAGATGAAACTGATCAAGGTCCTAAAAGCACATAAGTAGGAAATTGGTTGGACCATCCATGACCTTAGGGGGATTGAGCCATCTGATTGCAATCATCGAATTTTTATGGAAGATAGATCCCACCCTTCTCGTCAGATGCAGAGGAGATTAAACCCTAATATGCGAGAAGTGGTCAAGAAGGAAATCATTAAGTGGCTCAATGCGGGAATCATTTATCCAATCTCAAATAGTCCTTGGGTTAGTCCTATGCAAATTATTCCCTAGAAAGGCGGGATTACAGTTGTGACTAACAAGAAATGAGAATCTGTAACAACTCATTCAGCTTCCTCTTGGAGTGTCTATATCGATTACAGGAAGCTGAACACAACCACCAAAATGGATCATTTCCCTTTGCCTTTCATCGACCAAATCCTTGAAAGGTTAGCTGGGCAAAAGTATTTCTATTTCTTGGATGGTTACTCAGGATACAACCAAGTCCCTATTCATCCTGAGGATCAGGAAAAGATGACTTTCACCTGTCCCAACGGAACCTTTGTATTCCGTAGAATGCCATTCGGGCTTTGCAATGCACCTGCAACTTTTCAAAGGTGTATGTTAGTCATTTTCTCAGACATGGTGGGAGAGTTTATGGAAGTATTCATGGACAATTTCTCCATTTCTAGAGATTCATTTGATTCTTTCCTGGCTAACCTATAATTGATCCTTAAAAGATGCATCAAAACATGGTTGGTCCTTAGCTAGGAAAAGAGTCACTTCATGACACAAGAAGGCATCATCTTGGGTCATGTAGTCTCTGAGTGGGGAATTGAAGTTGATAAGGCTATGGTGGATGCCATCTCCAAACTTCCTCCTCCCACAACTGTTAAACAAATCAGATCATTTCTTCATCATGTGGGATTTTATAGGAGGTTCATCAAGGATTTTTCTAAGGTTACTCGACCTTTGAGCAACCTTCTAGCCAAAAATATGCCATTCGATTTGGATGAATAATGCCACAAGGCATTTGATTTTCTTAAAACGGCAGTCACTTGTGCTCTAGTGCTGCAACCATTGGTCTGGATAGCCCCATTTAAGATCATGATTGATGCTTCTGATTATGCAGTCAAGGCTATTTTGGGTCAGAAGATAGACAAGAAGCCCTCTGTCATCTACTACACTAGCAAAACTCTAGACGAGGCCTAGAGAAACTACACTATTATCGTAAAGGAATTGCTAGCTGTAGTATTCGCATTAGAAAAATTCAAGGCTTATCTCTTAGGATCTCATGTTATAATCTACACTGACCACTCGGCCTTGAGACATCTCTTAGCTAAAAAGGATGCCAAACCCCGGCTCATCCGATGGATTCTTTTACTTCAACAATTTGATCTTGAAATTAAAAGCAAATCTATGGTGCAAGATGTGGTGGCGGATACATCTTTCGAGACTCCTAAGTGATTATTCTCCTTTGGATATTTCTATTACTGATACTTTTCTGGAAGAAACTATTCTTATAGTTTTAGATATCCAAACCCCTTGGTTTGTGCACATGGTAAATTATTTGCCCGTTAGATAAATTCCCTAGGATTGGACCAAGAAACAATGGGATAAACTTATATCTGAGGCCAAATATTACTTTTGAGATGACCCTAAACTGTACCACATCGGCTCTGATCAGATTATTCACCGATGTGTTTTGGAGAGTGCCATGCATCTGTGTGTGGTGACATTTCTTCAGGAAAAAGACAGCTGCAAAAATTTTGCAATCTTGATTTTATTAGCCATCTTTATTCAAGGATGCCTAAGACTTCTCAAGGTCATGTTCCCAATGCCAAACACTTGTGAACATAGCCAAGAGAGACATGATGCCTCTAAACCTGATTCTTCCTATCAAAATCTTCGATGTTTGGGGCATCGATTTCATGGGACCCTTCCTCCCTTCATTTGGATATCAGTACATTCTTGTTGCTATTGACTACGTGTCTAAATGGATTAAGGCTATCCCCACCCGAGCCATTGACCACAAGGTGGTCATTGATTTTGTTAAGAAGAACATCTTCAGTCTGTTCGGAATTCCGAGGGCCATCATCAACGATGGTAGTACTCACTTCACCAATGCCCAGTTCAGCAATTTACTAGCAAAATATGGGGTGAATCATAGAATTTCCACACCTTACCTACCCCAGACAAATGGACAGGCCAAGATCTCCAATCAGGAGAACAAGAACATCCTGCAAAAGATGGTTAGGCTTGATAGAAAAGACTGGACTCAATAGCTTGATGACGTTCTTTGGGCCTACTGTACGGCATAGAAGACACCTATTGGCATGTCACCATTTCGTCTGGTGTATGGAAAGGCATACCATTTACCTGTTGAGATTGAACATAGGGCATTCTGGGCAATCACGAAATGCAACTTTGATTTAAGTTTAGTTGAAAAGACTAGGAACTCCAACCATCTGAGTTGGAGGAGCATAGAAGTGAGCATACGAGAATGCTAAGATCTATAAGGCTAGGACCAAAGCTCTTCATGACCAACTGATTTCCCGTAAGATCTTTAATCTGAATTAGAAGGTTTGGCTCTTTGATTCTCAACTTAAGCTCTTTCCTGGCAAGCTTAGGTCAAAGTGGAACGACCCATTCATCATTGATTGGATATTCCCAAACGGAGCCATTGAGATTTTTGACCAAAAGACAAGTGATGCAACACATTTATTGAGGGTAAAATGCCTATCATGCATGTTCCTAGGCTTAGATTTGCATTTCATATTATAAATATTGCATAGCATGCATCACTCTACATTTAGATTAGTTGTATATAATTTAGGTTAATTGCATCCTTTTGTGGTTAGGAGAGAAGGATATTTATTTCGGGGCCTCAGATTGATGATCCGACCGTACGAATTTGATCAAGACGACAATCGGAGTCCAACGCCTCTAAAACCACCTCTATCGGAGTCTCGTAGCACCATATGCAATCCGAGGAAGATTAGAGCCCAAGGGACTAGGAGACATAATTAGGAGCTTTAAATGATAAATTTGACCGCGCGGATGGATTTGAATCGACGATCGCAACCTAACAACGTGAAAATCGACTCAATCCAACCTCTGTAGCAGTCCCTACAACAAGAAGAAGGTGGACGGCCCAGACTGCGCCACGTGACACAGCCCAGGCTGCCAGCACACGCATGCAACACCACATGGCCTAGACTGCACGGGCGTGCAGGTGCGCATGCGCATTGTGCCAACGCAGTGCCAACACGTGGGCACACACGCGTGCGGGGCAAGACAGGAGCGGCACCGGCGCAGCATGAGGTGGACTACAGTGATGCATGAGCTGGACTTACAGCGACGCTTACAGCCATCAGTAATTCATCGCATGCCAGCAAAGGCAGCTGTGGGCGCCAGTGGGCATGAGCTGGCTATAGCGATGTTTCTAGTGACGGTCTGGATGTCACTAATGGTCCCATATCGATTTTTGCCTCTTCTCCACCATTATAAAAGGACCTACACCCCCTCCCTTCCAAGCCATCTCTACCTACTCTACTCCCACCTACTCCCATGCTTTAGAAAGCCTACCAACGCTCCATTAGAGCTTGTTCTCAAGCTCCCAAGGTGCCTTTTAGTGTAGCAAACTTTTGCCCCACCAAATACTCCTCCAACTTCCCATCTCCCTTTATAGGTCACCTTGGAGCCGTCCTCCCACCTCCATTCCGATAGCAGATCAACTCCGTCTTCTCACCTCCATTCCGGAGCTAGCCGAATCTTTCCTCAACCCGACATCCTTCAGCATCTCACCTCCGTCGTCCTGCTCCTCACCTCCTTCATCCGAGCTTCCGCCAGGCAACATCGTCTCACCGAACAGCCGATTCGAGAGATTTCCTCTCACCTCCCTCTCTTTATATGCTTTCATAGTTTCTTGTAATTGACATTGGAAGTAATATATATCATATTTGTTCCACATCTCTATCTTGTGATACATTTGCTTGTTTTTTTTATTTCAAAAATACAAAAAAATATCAAAACCCTAAAATACCAAAAAGAAACAAAACGAAGCATGATTTTCATGTAAAGTAAACGTCGCCTCCCTGTGTTCGACTCGGGACTCCCTTGGAGTTTCGGTATAAATTTTATTTGATCGACGTGTTTTGCAACTACGACGATAGGTTACTTGTAACCTTGATTTCTGACACGCGAAACACGCCTGACCAACGGGTAATTCTTTTAAGGTCAACGATAGCGTCTGAAATCATATGTTGACCATGTTATTCCAAAACCCATCTCAAACAAGGTTGCTTAAACCTTATTCTGAATTTCTTTGGCTAGACCCCACCTAGTTGATGGCATTAAACTTAGCACTTGTACAGTTTGACTCAGAGCTGGCCAACACATCATGGAATACAATTGATATTTTTCCATTCTGCTCTTTTCTTATGCCTTTTATTTTCATTGAGGGCATTGCATAAGCTATGCATGGAGGGTGGATTCATTTTTGAATCATATTGTCAACTCTGTGGATTCCTTGTAAAGTTTCCTTATTTTTCTTTTTCATTTAAAAAAAAATTAAATTAGGAAAAGAAAACTTGGGCTTTAGAAATTTTGAACCTTAGGAAATATTACAATCGAACCTGAACACTTAGACCCTTTAGCTGTTCGAACTTAATCAGCTCGGGTGTCCACTAAAATGTAGACTTGTTTCTTGAGTCCTCACCATTTGAAAATTCATTTCAAATTGGTTAAATAAGTTGGGGTGATAAGTACACGACTTATCAACCCACCCTTTGATTTGAGGGGACTTTAAGTTTAAGCATCTACACACTATTTGCACTGACTCACTGTTCGGCAATTTTAACAGAAATTGGGTAGCTAATGAACCTTCTAGGGTGGTATAGCTGGCAAGTAGTCGGTGGTAACAACTCATGAGCCGATTATCCAAAGCCCATATACATGGCCATTCTCTTCTTACTGCCTTTAGGTAAATCTTAGATCAGGGAAGCCACCTACTTTAAAGAAAAAAGTACCCAAAAGGAAAAAGAAGATAAAATAGACAAGAAGAAAAGAAGAAAAAAATAAGCCACACATCATCTCATGAGTATGGCTAGCAAATTGTCGGTGGTAACAGCTCATCGGTCGGTTGTCTAGAACCTAGCTCACAAAAATGCTTGTCTAATTCCAAACACTTAGGAAGATGCAGAGAAGTAGAAGATACAGCGGAGATATACACTAGGTTCGCCCTTGTGTTGACCCTATAAAAATAAAAGTAGAGAGAAGGCTACCGATCGTACAGATACACCTTTAGGCAGAATTCTTTTTCAAGGTCACCTAGGGGCGTAGAAATCCGAAGTCCATTTTGATTGTCGATCAGTGAGTCTATCTCATTTCACATAAAAGGATGCTTAGTACTTAGAGTTCTCTTTGAGTCTTAGGTGGGTTACTGATGCATGAGTTCCACTCAACTCAGTAATTAAGTTAAATTCACTTAATTAAGAGTAGAAGAAATCATTTAGGTTAACTCGAAGTTGTGTTGGTTGTGTAGTATAGGGTCGAATTAACCTAACATTTTAGAAATTTTTACTGGTTGAGTCTAGGTTGTTCACTGGGAGGCATAATAATTTTCTCCAAATTCACCAATTCTCTTTAATTTCTATAAATTTAGGAGGTATAACTAGTTTGATTTTCAAAACATGAATTTTGTCAAAATATTTAAACTATAAAGAATATACAAAATTCCATATGAAACATATTTACTCAAAATGATCTACTTTATTAACAAGTAAACATGCTAGTTTTTCTTTTTCTCAATTTTATTTCATTCCAAAGAAATTAAGGCAATTAAAAAGCTATTCTATTAAAACATGCCTTTTTACAATTAAGAACAAAAAGATAATGATGCAAGAAAATTCATTTATTTTCATTTATCTCTTCAGCCCCTCATCTCCTTCTCTCTTATTTTCTTCTTCCTCTTGAGCTCTCTTTTCTTACCTTTCTTGTGTTGTTCCTGCCTTCTTATTCTTTTTCCCTTAGTCTCCTACCTTCTCTTCTTCCCTTAGTTTTCTCCTTTGTTCCTTAGTCTCTTTTCCTTAACACTCCTTAGCGCCTGTGCTTTCTTCTTTAGCTTTCAACTTCAACACTTAACATCTTTTCAGCAGCTTCTCTTTTCCTTAAGCTTTCAGCTGAACCAGGTTTTTTTCACTTTTTTAACCAAAAGTTATTTTTTTTGTGGTGAGGTCCTTTTGAGGATACACAGCACCCTGAGACCAAGGTGGGACCAGACCCTACTCGGTCCTCGCCTAATCTTAGTTAGGTTCATTTTTGGTTCATTTGTTAATCGGTTCACAATCTCAAGCCACATCGGCTCAACCCGACCTCCTAGGCCACTCTCGCCCTCCCAGGGCACAATCACATTCGTACGCCCCCAGGGGCACACACCCGCAGGCATAAGCCTGCACACTCAGACATGCAATGCTAAGATCAGAACAGATGGAATCAGAACCAGTGCACCGAGCACTGACGACAACATAGCCAGAGAAACAAATTACTTTTATCCCCATGCGCACGCTCGTGAATAATCGAGGTGGGACTAACCTACCCCTCTCAGACCCGAAATCAAATGTTCATAACTTTCTACCCAGAGCTCCAAATTGAATTATTTCGAGTTTGTTGGAAAGCTCTAAGGGTAATCTACACAATTATAGGGTCAATTTAATGTTTTAATGATGTTTTTATTTTCAATTTGAAAGATGAAATCAGGTGTTCCTACGGGGTTTTTAAGCCTGGAAAGTGGAACTAAATCAGGAGAGTCCTCAGATGGACTTCTCTCTTCTATTTAAAGGTCTGTACATGTTATATAAGTAATTCTGCTTCTGTTAGGATAGATTTTAAACTCTTAAGACCTTCAGAACACCAGAGAAGCTTTTCACTTCCCTGAAAGCTTCAGAGTTTGATTTTTCAGACTTCAATAAGTGCAACAGACACTTAAAAGTGTTCTAACCAATTTAGATTAATTCTAAGGGTTATAACAGATCAATCTGGGCAGGTTTCAAGTTTAAATTTCATCAGAGCAATACTCCTGTTGGTCTGGGTTCGAAAGTAACCCAAATAAACAGAAACTAAATTCTCAAACATTCATTCATCTAAGCTTACTTTAATCACTCTCAAATCATCAAATAAGATCCCAGAAACAATTTTTACTTCTCAATTCCTCAATTCAAGCTCAGAACTCCATTATCAAACTCATGTTTGACTGTGGAAGCTCGAAAATTGACTTTCTGTTTAAAATCTTCTCCCAAGAAATTAATGCCTAAAATAGAGCCTTCTCATCATCTAGAACTTATTCAGATCTTCAGGAAGTTGTTTCAACCTTAATTCCTAGGGTTTCAGGCTCACTGCCTAAACTGAAATAGGTGTTTGTTCGACAGAGTCATGGGAAGATTACTGCAGTGTTTTGAAGACTTAAATGGCTTCAGTGCATCGCACTGAAGCTTCTAAGCTCAGTAAATGTTGTTCAGATCTTCCTAACAGACTTCTCCAACTCGTCGAAGTTGGGGAAGATGAAGTTCAAATCTATAGCTCCAGTGATTAAATCCTCAAACAAATTTCTTTAAAATAGTCAGTAATCCTTATTAAACTATTCTGGAGCTACTTAGCAAGTTTTAGAGGCTGTAACACAAAAATGGCTCGTCGGAGCTCGTCGGAGCTCCGGTGAGTCCAAAAAATGTAGAATTGTATGTAAAGATTGTAAAAATTAACCATTTTTAATCCAAAAATGATCCTAAGGTTGCAAGGAACCTCAGTATCACATTTAATTCCTCATTTGTTCATTAAAATGTAAGATTTGACAGTAAGTTTGTTTTCTTAAAAGATTTGAGTGGTTAAAGCTCAGGACTTGTTTAACCACTCGATTGAGAGGTTAAATCAAGTCAATAGATGTTAATATTCATAAATATGTATTTAATTTATAGTTTGAACTGTTCCTGAGTTGCCATGGACAGCAAGCTTAGGAGCGTAATTGAGATTTAGGCATTTAATTATAGATGATAATAATAGGTATTATAATGTCGATTAGGGTTCATAAGTGGTGATAGGTGATGAAAAAACCCAATGAAGGTGAAATTAAATCGACTACTGTCACCATGGACAGTGATAGTAGTCAGTGAAGGTGAGATTTGAATTAGCCGTTTAGGTGATTCAATTAATGATTAAGTGATTTAGAAGTGAACATGGAAGATACAGGAAGGTGTACAGTGAGTAAAAAGACAAGATTGAAGCTCTGGCGAGCTCAAGGAACTCGTCGGAGTCGGAGGAGATGAAACTAAATTCTAACATTACTCTAATCTAACTAACTAAACTAACTAACTAAGCTAGCATACTCCTACTCCTAGTCTACTATTACCTAGACGAAGGGGTCAATAGGGTTCCGCCGAAGGTTCATAGCGGACGACGAAATCAGAGGGTGGAAGAAAGATCTCCGGCGGGTGGATTTGAGGTGGAGCGGAGGAATCCTAGGGTTGGTGCCTATGTCAGAGGTGCGGAAGACCACGACGGATCTCCTCGGCTACTTAAGATGGATGGAGGAAGTTGAAAAATGGAATGGGAAGTCACCGGAGTTTTGGACGAATAGCCTATTGGGTCGGCTGCAGTGTTAGAAGAGGGAAGGGAGCCAACTTGAATAAAATCAGAGGTGTGAGGGGTTATTTATAGCATTTTGCAACGAAGCGAGTGGCGGGGTCTGGCAAAAGGAGCACGAGGAGCTTAACCTCCGTCGTCGTCTTTTACGACGATGAGGTTATCTCCCACTGAAAAATAGGATTCTCGGTTAATCCAGACCGATGGATGAAGTGGAGGTGGTGAGCGGCAAGCTGCAAGAGCTTGGGCAAAGAGGAATGATGTCGGCAGGGCAGTGATCACGTGGTGGGGTGACTCTCTACCGCTAGCCGTTCATTCGGCTGAAGAAGAAGAAGAAGACGAAGAGGGACATAAAAGTAATAAAACTTAAGGACCTATGTGAGAAATAAGGACCCGACTGTAATGAGTGTTAAGGACTAAAATGTAAACCCAGGTTTTGAAGGTTTATTTTAATTTAGATCTTTTTTAACTTTTTTATATATGTTAGTAAATAAGGTAAATGTTATGTTTACACCTTGAATTTACATTTTTGACCTTTTTAGGTTAATTTATTAGATTAAGTAAAATCACTTAAGTTATTACATACTTAGGTATACATTATATTTAAGTTACTTATCTTATTAATTAAGGAAATGATTAATAGGATTTCGAGTCCAATTATTATCTAAATTATTAATAATGTTAATTGAATGATAAAATGTCATTTTCTACTTATTTTAAGGTCCTTAACTAAATATCCCTTATTCTATAATTAACCCTTATTTGTTCATAACCTTAGCTAATTAACTAGGAAGACTAGTTAATTAGGGGTAATTAGAGATCATGATGAGTGTATCATCAGTTACGTAGCCGTAGACAGCTGCCTCGAAACCCTAAACTTAAAAATCTAAAAAAAAAAATAGTAAAGAAGAAAAAGAAAAAGCTACTTTTGCTTTTGAATAAGGTAAGGGGTTGGGTGGTCAGCATTTTGGCAGACACCCTGGCGTTGTTGTGTCTCTATAGTTCAAGTCCTTAGTAATTTAATCCTAGTGTTGAAAATAACTTTTGGCCAAGTAATTTGATCTTAATTCTCTTTATAAATAGCATATAGTTTTGCTAAGTACTAGCAAAAGATAGGCATGGGGGTGTGATGTGTATACATCTAAGTAGCCTAAAATGTCTATTTATGCATGTTCTTAGTATCATAAAAGCATCATGCATTATATATATTGCATAACATGCATCATTATGCATTTAGTTCAATTTGTATAAATTGTATAGTAATTCACCTCTTTTTGTGGCCAAGGACAAGGCAATATTTATCGGAGCCTCAGATTGAAGATCCAACCATTTGGACCTGATCAGGGCGACATTTGGAGTTCAATGACTCCTAGATCACCTTGATCAGATTTTTGTAGCATCAGATACAATCTAAGGAAGATCAGAGGTCAAGGGGTAAGGTGGTGTAAAATATGGACTTCAAACGACAAATCCAACTACATGAATGGGTTTTGATCGATGATCGCAGCCCAATGATGTGAAAATCGATCCAATTCGACATCTGTGGCACCATCTACAAGTTAGAGAAGATGGATGGCTAGGATAGCGCCACATGGCGCCATCCTGCTACCTAATGCTGTCCTAAGACTCCCACTCCACCTCTTCACATGATCACCAACACATCTTGATAGTTGGATCGAGATACAATGGTCGAGATCTCATGACACCTTGACTCGCAACTCAACCAAAGAGAGGGCTTGTCGCAGCAGTCGAACACACTACGCACTCCACGGGACATGCATTTGATTCGCAATCAAAGTCACGTGTGGAATTAACTCAACTGTACGATCACATTCGAACGGCTCAGATCAGCTAATTAGGAAGACATGCATGAGGACATGTCTTCTCACACGCATCTGAGATGCTCAATCAGATGCACTACATAAGTGCATGAAAGGAGGCTTTTAAGTCATCCGAGCACATGATCGGACGGCTGATCTCAATCCAAGACGAGTAGGTGCACATCCTGAAGGCACAACCAGCAAGCAACGACGACCATTTGATCTCAATCGAACAGTCCTGATCAGCCGACGCTTAGGAGAAGGCTTTAATGCTTGAAGGCGGGGCGACGTCGACATGGTGCATTGTGGATCGTCCGATTAGCACTCCATGGTAGAGATAAGGCACACATCTTCACCAACACTTATCTACAATGACGTACTCATGTGTCACTGATGGTAGCAGAGTTAATTTTTCAAAGATAAAATGTCATTTTCGCCCTTGTACCTCAATTATATAAAGCCTCCTATGCCCTCTACATTTTCTTCATCCCTTCCATCATCTCTCTCCCTCTTTAAGAGCTAAGAACTCAAGTTTTAAAGCTCGCTTTAGTTCTCCCAAGCTACAGGAAGCTCCACTAGAGTTGAAAACAAAATTTTCCACCTCTCATCCCCTTCGCGGAGATCTCGCCAACCATCTTCTCACCCCCATTCTGGAAGTGGATCCCACGACATCGATGCCCTGCCCCACCCCAGTTCTTCTTTATCCGTTCTCCATCATCCGTGTTCGCTCTCCTTCGAGGAAACGTCCATCTGGCTCATCCTCCAAGTAGTCGTCAAGGAGGATAACTTCTCTCTCCCTTCTCTTTGTCGCTTTCTAGATTAGATTTCCCGCATTCTAGTGAAGTTGTAATGACATTATTTTAAGTATAAAAGTTGTTTCTCTCTTCCTCTTTCTTTAGTTGCAGTATTTATATTGCAAATAGAATAGCAATCATTGTGAATGTCTTATTTATAAACAAAAATTACAAAAAAAATATAACTATGGATTTCAAATCAACGTAGCCTCCCTGTGTTCGACCTGGGACTCTTTCTGAGTTTCAGTAAAAATTTATTTGATTGAGGACTTGTGAATCGCACTACAACGATGAGTTTTCTAAACTCAAACCCTTTCACAACGAAATCCCATACATTAAGCAACATTAAAGACATCGTTGTAGCTCCGTGCCAAATATTGCTAAACATCGAGCTCACGCCTACTCGTAACTGTGCCCGCGCGCTGCCAGCTAAGGCATGGTCAAAGGAGAGCCGTCTGATCCTCATCGGAGGGCTGCAGATCGCACGGACATTGCCCGCTGAGCTAGCACATCAAATAAAGCGTCGGATCGTGCATGCGATCGTGCGTGCGCCCATGAGTGTATCCACGCTTATGCATTATGTCGCGTGGCTGCATCTCGGTCATTCGATCATGATCAAGCAGTCGAATTTTGATAGCTTTGCTGCTGTGGTCGATTGGGAGGCATTGAAGTAGTCGTACCTGCAGGCTTAAGAGTGCGCATGTACCCCACTAAGCTGTGTGCTCTCTTTAGTTCAAAAGGGTATCGGTTGGCAGCAGCGAGAGGCAATTGTGGATCGTTGGATCAAGATCCAACGATCCATGTTGGATCATGATCTACCCCCTTGTGTTGTGAGAAGGCGATGTTAGGCTTTACTCTACCATTGATAACGATCCAATGGCTGGGATCGCGTGATGGTGCTGCTTGCAAGATGGAGAAAAGGGGCATGGACGAATTTGTCGCTTGAAGCTTTGAATTGGGTCACCTAGCCCCTTGGCTGCTGATCTTCCTCGGATTGCACAATGTGCTACAGGACTTCGATCAAAGATAATTGTAGAGGTGTTGGACTCCAATTGTTGTCCTGATTAGATCCGTACGGTCAAATTGTCAATCCGAGGCCCTGAAATAAATGATCTTCTCTCTTGGCCACAAAAGAATGAGAATTAACCTAACATTTATACAAACTATTCTAAATGTAGAATGATGCATGCTGTGCAATATTTATAATATGGAATGCGTCTCCAAGTTAGGAACATGCATAAATAGGCATTTTATCCTAAATAAATGTGTCTACATCATACCCCCATGCCTATCTTTTGCTAGTCCCTAACAAAATCAAACTAAATGCTATGTATAAGAACATAATTAGGATTCAATTACTTAGGTTCAAGTTGCTTATTAATAATAGAAAATTTCAACTAGGGTCCTAAACTATGAACACTCAACAATGCCTGGGACTCAACAATACCCGGGTGCCTATCAAAATGCAGATCGCCCAAGTCCTCGCCTTATTTTGAAAAGGGAAGATACAATTTTTTTCTATTTTTTTCTTCTTTTCCAATTCTTTTGGATTTTTCAATTTAGAGTTTCGGTGCAGTTTTCTACGGCTACCCAACCCACCAAGCACTCAAAAATAGCTTCAAGTTCTAAGCATCTTAACGTGAAAAAGTGATTGACTCACTAGATGGCCGTTAAAATGAACTTCTGGTTTCTAAGACCCAAGTGACCTTAAGAGTTTCTGCCTAAAGGTTTATCTTTCCTATCGGTAGCTTTCTCCCTACTTGTTTTATTTCTTTTATTGGGTCAACACAAGGGCAAACCCAATGTATATCTCCCCAGTTTATTCTACTTCCCCGTTTCTTCCCTATGTGTTTTGAGAATTATTTGTCCATTTTTGTGATCTAGGCTCTGGATAAATGGCCAATGGGCTGTTACCCAAGAAAACTTTCCAATATACTTGTGCGGTGAAGTGTGGTTTATTTATTTTTATCCTTTTTCAATTTTTTTTATTTTTTTCCTTTTTGAGTATATATATATTCTTTTTCTTCTTCTGAGTAGGTGGCTTTTGATAAACGCCAATTTATCATCATTCTTATGCATTAAAACAAACCTAGCTATTAGGATTTTGCTCTACAAATAGGTTTTTGGGCTGCATTTAGGCATTAATTAGGTTAGGCATGCATTGCAATTTTTATTATTTTTTTTAATGTGTTTTCGTGAGTGTTAGGGATATACAAATTGCCAGATCCCTAGAACCCTAGCACTCAGGAAGGTAACTGGTGAAGGAGAAGCTCTCACCAGCTGGAACTCAGCGTTATCCAGCTCACCATAGCTGGAATTCAGCCCACCTGAACTAGGGTTAGCTCATCCTACCACTATACAGCTTATCACAGCTGAATGGTAGCTCAAGAGTGCTCATTTTAGCTCACCCTAGCTCAGGTCAGCTTAGATCCAGCTCAACTTAGCTGAGTCTAGCTCATCTCAACTCCTATTACTTCACAGGGAGCTCAACCTAGCTTATCTGAGTTGATTGGAGTTCACCCCAACTCATGTCCAGCTACATCTAGCTCCACTCAACTCCAGCCAGCTGAAGATTACTTCATTTCAGCTAAAGAAGCTTAAGTCTAGCCCCCAGGGATTCAACTTAGCTCAACTCAGTTGACCTAAGCCACCTTAGTTGCCTTAACCAGCTTGATCCTCCCTGGGAGCACCAGACCCAGCTCACCTCAACTCATTATGGTAGAAGCTAGCTCACTTAGCTTGGCTTAGCAGCTAGCAAAGAACTAGCAAGCTAAGCCAACTAAAGTAGCTCCATGACACCCTTTTTAGTAGCTGCTAGCTCCAGCTCAAGCTCCAGACTTCTCCTCCTCAGCTCCTATCCTCAAACCCTAGCTCCAACACCTCCTCCTCTACTCCACTACTAGCTAAGCTAGCTTAGCTTAGCTTAGCTTATCTTAGCTTAGTTAGGCTCCAGCTCCCTTGGCAATCCACCACCTAAAAACCCTTCTTATCTAGATCCACCAACTCAACCCTTCCTAAGCTCACCTAAGCTAGCTCCACCCTACTCCAAGTTGGCGCCACCACCATCACCATCTTTCACCCCTCAACCACCACCAAAAGGCACCAACAAAGTGGTGCAAAAACCACCATAACCACCCCATGTTGGTGCCACTTTTTTTCCCTCCAAAATCCCCTTCATCTCCACCATACACCTCTCCCAAAAATCATCTCCACTATCCACCTCACCTACCTTCTAGAAGCACCATAATTGGCGCCAACCATAGGTGCTTCTTCATGGCCATAACCACCCCATGGCACCCCATTGGTTGGCGCCAACTAACCTTTGCCCTAGGATCAACCTAACTACCCATAACCACCACCTTAATACATCCTAGTCATCCACCTAACCCATGCCTACTACCCTCCTCTCCACCTTTATAAATACCCATCATATTCCTCCAAAAAAATTCACCTTCACTATAATTTTTGTACCTATATTTTCACCTACATAGAAGGTCAAGAGAGGAAGAAGAAGATTAAGGGGATATTCTATCCCCTTGGTGCCTTACCCTCTTCTCTTCTCTCTTGTGCCCACTCCAGCCAAGGAAGGAAGCCAGGCATTGGAGGACAACCTAGGGTACACACCTACCATAGGAAGTGGAGGAGCAAAGGTGGTCCACGCCACCTTAGGAGGAGCCTTTGAAGGTGGAAATCCATCCACCTTGGAGGAGTTAAGCACACCCCCCTTAGGCTTGCTAGGAGGAGTTCACCAACTTGTAGAAGCCTTGCAAGAAGAAGGAGCTCTTTTTGATTTCGGGAGCAGCTGCAATTGAAGCAAGAGGCTTCCCCTCTTCACCAAAAATTCAGGAGGATTTGTGTTTTATTTTCTTTGCTGCAATTATCTAGTAGTAAAAGCATTCAACTACTAGGTCTTTCTGTAAAACACTCTCTCTTTTAGTTAAAGTTTCCATCTTTGCAATTTTGTCGCATTTGCATGTTTTTGTTTTAGCACTATTCACTCCCTCTCCCTGATTACGCTAGACCTCCACATGCCTAGAGTGAGCTTAGGGAGAGGCTCTACTTGTAACCTTAGTAGTAGTGTAGTGAGTTAAGTGTTAGTTATTTTCAAATCTCTTCAAAATTCGTTTTGCCATTATTTCAAAAATCCATAAAAATTATATATTTAAAAATAACAAAAAGAAAGTTGAGTTTCATTCCCAAGAAAGAGACTTGAATTTTTCAAAATATCACCTCCTTAGATGACCCTAGATACTCCCCTATCTAGGTTTTACAAATTCTAAAAGCGAGTCCATTTTTTGCACGTTACAACGGCTTAAAATCCTAATTTAACAAACCATGCAAAAATGCTTTCACTTTTTGGCATCGTTGCCAAGGAGGCACAACTTTGCTTTTATCACTTTTCTCTTGCTTGAAGTGGATCTCATCCCCTTCTCTTTTCTTCTATCTCGTGTGTGCAGGAACCACAAGAAGCAAGCGGGAATTCTGGAAAGAACTCAAATCCCTTGTCTTCCCGTGGATTCTGGTTAGTTCCCTTTATCTTGTCACATAAAGCATTAAAAGACTACGAAAATATATTAAGCATGGCTTTCAAGACCTTAAACAACTTAATTAAGTGGGGTGGTGAAGTTTAAAATTCATTATTTGCTTGTATGCTTCATTAAACACCACTCCAATTCAAGTGTTGGTATTCTATTTTTCGGGTCCAGATTTCTGTTTGGAATTGAAAAATCAATTCCTGACTCCACAAGCCTCCTAAAATCTTGAAGTTTCACTCAACGATTCTAAATCAAGTAGGGAACATCTGTTCCAAATTTCAGATCATTTGACTCTGTATTTAATTTTTAAAAATTCGTGGACTGCAGAGGGGTCACACACTTTATTCTTCCTGTTTTGCTACTATCCGTGAATTTTAGATTTTTTCTACTTAGCTAATGTTTATGAAATTTAGCTTTATTGAATACTTGTGAAATTTCACATCTCCTATAAAATCATCAAAATTTGTTGAGGCTAGTGGTGGTACAGAATGTCCAAAATACTCACAGGTATCATTTCTGGACTTTGACACTAGCAAAAATAAAAATTCAAAACAATTATCAAAAAATTCATAAATCTTAAAAAAATATTTTCTAGAATCCTTGTTTGATTTTCTTCAAAGTAGTGGTGTTATTTTCTTCAAAGTAGTGGTGTTATTTGAGTTGTTTGGACCACTACTTAATACAGAAAGCCTAAAAACAACTCATTCGTAGTAATTTTCTACCTTAGGATCAAATTGCATTAGGGTTTTCCTTTGTATTTCTAGAAAATCACTTTTAAAGGAAATTGACCATCACCAATACAACTTGTTTTCCTTTGATTATGGAAGTTTCAAACTTGTTTGAACATTTAAAAAGAGAAACCCTAAAACACATTAAATTAAATTGAATCCAAAAAGATAGAAATACAAAAATGGTGACAACTTGTTTTTCATTGGAATCAACTTCCAATTCTTGTACATACATACAAATTGAAATAATAGGGCAATACCTAAATCAACGCCCTCTACATTCCATCTGCGCATTAGTATCCTAGACCTAATTAAAATTTGTAGCAGTTTGACCCCTAAGGTTTTCATCAACTTAGGCTTGCTATCTAGGTATTAAGTTCTCTTTAGTTGATATCAATTCTGTCATCTATACCTAGTGTTCAGGCTGAGGGGCCACGTCAAATGACTAGGTGTGAGTTTGTACAAGCACCTGGGATTTTCCTGGGAAATGCTTAGGCCTAAACCTCTCCTCAAACAACTTGGCTAGATTTGTTCACAGAATGGATATTCACAAGTGATTACTTATTTCCTAGATAGACCAAGTCTTAGGTTAATTTTCTAAGGAGTCACAACTAAGTTAGGTCTAGAACTTGTTGTTTGAATTTCTCACTTTCTCTCATCTCCATCTCTTCTCCTCCCCTCTAATTCTTCCAAAAAAGTGCATGCACGGGCGAAGGTCCCAAAAACCACATCTTGAGGGACCATCTGATTTTGCCCCCTACACTAGAAAATCATTGTTTTCTTATCCTTCCTCTTCAAAAAAAATGGAAAACCTGGGAAACCGACAAAAAAATTCTGCTTCCGCTTCTAACCCGTCAGCCGACTCACAAGCTGACTTCCCGATCCCTAACCTCCCTCATCTGGAGCAACCAGAAATTCCTGCAGGGCCAGGTGGCCCTCCAATCCAAACTCAAAATACAAACCCCTTTGCCTTGATGGTCAATCATTTGGTTCGGCTACAACAAAATCAAGAGAATTTGGCTAGGACTGTAACAAACCTAGCTAACCAAGGGCAAAACCTACCACGCCACCAACATTCTATCATTCCTCTTAAGGATTTCTATGATCCTTCCAATTATGAGCAAAGACCCAGGGTGGTCATACCATAAGGGGATTTTGAGATCAAACCAGCCATTCTAAATCTTACCAAGCATTTTCATGGTCTTCCAAGGGAGGACCCTTTTTGTCATCTCGAGGAATTAACTGTCCTCGCTCAAACCACTCGTTCCCGCATGTGTAGGAAGACGTGTGGTTGATGAGACTTTTTCCTCTCTCTCTAAAAGATAAAGCTTCACATTGGTTTAGAATAGTTAGGCGCCCGATTACCACCTGGCCCCAATTAAAAGGTGCTTTTCTAAAGAAATTTTTTCCGATCAGTTGAACTAACGCTTTAAGAAGATCCATAATGACCTTTCAACAAAAAATTGGTGAACCCCTCCATGAAGCCTGGGAAAGATTCCAAGAACTTTTAAGAAGTTGTCCCCACCATGAAATTTTGCAATGGCAGTTAGTGCAGATCTTCTATCATGGATTAGAAGATCAATTGAAGCAATTTGTGGATGCCTCATGTGGGGGTAATTTCCTTAATAAAGATGCCGAAAGTGCCTATCTTTTCTTTGAAGAAATGAGTGAAAACTCATTTAATATGACTTCAATGGACACTTTTGGTAGAACACAAAACCCCAGACACAGAGTCAATGAAATTGACTCCAAATCCACCTCTGTTCCAGTCACTCAGGATGATCTATATATGTTAGCTCAACGATTGGACCAGATGCAAATTCACCAGAAAAAAATGGAAGAAAAGCTCACAAACAAACAAGCTCCACACTTTAACTCTCCACACAATTACACTCCACAACTTCTCTGAAGAGAAAATCTGCACAATATTGGTGCCACACCTGTAGGTCAGCAATTTTCGACTGATTTCCCATAAGAATTGACTTGGAATTTTGATTATTTGAATCAAAATATTCTTGATCCCACCATGGAAAATATTTATGCTCTCCAGGAGAAATTTAGAAACCCCTCCAGCACTTACAATCAAAACTAGAGGACCAACTCGAATCACTCCTGGAAAAACCCGAACCCGATTCCTTTTCCCAAACAAAATCATTTTGGGAATTATGGGAAACCTGCATATCAACCTAGACCATCCCAGGAAGATATTAATACTCAGGTCATGAAAACTCTACAAGGTATGCAAAATCAAATGACAGAAGTAACATGCATGATTACCAACTTGCAACACCACGTTAAGGTTACTCTTGATCATCGACCTATTAGGAATTTACCTTCCCAACCCATGCCCAACCCGAATAATCAAAGGAATTAGTTCCAAGGTGGATATCCCAGTCAACCCATTCAACCAGCACCACAGCAACCCCCGGGTTTCAATAATAGTCAAGCTTCTCATCCTCATTCGAGAAATAACCAGACTGCAAATGCAGTTACTTTTATGAATGGGAAAACCACTCAAGACCCCTTGCCTGTTAAAGAAACTCATTTCAATAAAAAATAGATCAACTCTTCCCCATCTTCCTCTAACACTATTCAGGAACCTAATAATGCAAAATAGGGAAACCTGCACCATTTCCACAAGCCCTCCATTCTTCACAAAATAAGAAAAAGAAGAAATCTGAGCCCACTGATAAGGAATTAATGGATTTATTTGGGCAAGTTGAAATTGACATCCCTCTCCTAGATACCATAAAAAACATCCCTGCCTATGCAAAATTTTTAAAAGATTTGTGTACCCCAAAAGGGCAGCCCAAAAATTTAGGAAAGGTGATCCTTCCTGAGACAGTCAGCTCAGTTGTGCAGAGCCGACTGCCGCTTAAGAGAAAAGATCCAGGTTCCCCCTGATTCAAGTTATCATTAATGATACTTCCTTTGATCGCACCTTGTTGGATATCGATGCCTCAATTAATCTTACCCCCACAATTGTTTTTGAGGAATTTAAGATCAGAGACTTAAAGCCTGTTGAGGTTACCCTTCAATTAGCAGACCAATCTACAATTAAACTAAGGGAAATTATTTAGGATGTCCTTGTCCGGGTCAAAAATTGTCTATTTGTAGTAGACTTTTTAGTCCTGGAAATAGAGGTACCGGAAGCATTAAAGTTTGCCCCTATAATTCTTGGAAGACCATTTTTAGCCACCGCCTGTGCAAATATTGATTATGATTCTAGTAAAATGAAGATCATGTGTAGTGGTGAATCTGTAACCCTAGATATTTTCCACGCTTCTAGGAGGTTCCAAGAACCTGATTTCTTTGATGACTCGGATTTAGAAATGGAAACTATAGTGGAGGAAGCTTTGTAGATTTCGCATTTAGGTTCCTACTTTTCCATTAACATGGTTCCTGAACAATCCACTTCCACTCACCCTTCCACCCTAACCACACATTCAACTAACACTCCAGCTAACCCTTTCACTCTTACTTCACCACTAACATAAAAAGCAAAAATTCTTTCAGAGTTGAGCCCACAACTAGAATTAAATCCTTTGCCTGACTCCCTTAAATATGTTTTCCTGGGACCCAGTCAGACCCTGCCCCTGATTATAGATTCTGGACTTACTAGAGCATAAGAACACAAACTTCTCTAGGTTTTGAGTAAATATAGAAAAGCTATTGGCTGGACCCTTTCTGATCTTAAGGGTATTCATCTGTCCTACTATACACATCGTATATATTTAGAGGACAATTCTCGCCCCTCCCACCAACCACAAAGGTGCTTGAACCCTAATATGCAGGAGGTGGTAAAAAAGGAGATTATTAAGTGGCTTGATGCCAATATCATCTACCCCATTTCTGACAGCTCCTGGGTTAGTCCAACACAAGTAGTGCCCAAAAAGGCTAGACTAATAGTTGTCACCAATGACAATGGGGAGAATATAGCCACTCGAATCGCCTCTTCTTGGCGCGTGTGTATTGATTATAGAAAGTTAAACACCGCCACCAAGAAGGACCATTTTTCGCTCCCCTTTATTGATCAAATCTTGGAGCGATTAGCCGGATGGGATTTTTACTATTTTTTGGACGGTTACTCCAGCTATAATCAGTTAGTGGTTCATCCTGAGGACCAAGACAAAACAACTTTCACCTACCCCTTCAAAACCTTCACTTTCCGAAGAATGCCCTTTGGTCTTTGCAACGCACCTGCGACTTTTCAAAGGTGTATGCTTGCAATATTTTTGAACCTGGTAGGTGAATGCTTAGAAGTCTTTATGGATGACTTCTCTATTTTTGGAGATTCTTTTGACCATTGTCTCAAGAACCTGAAAAAACACTCCAAAAATGCATCGAAGTCAATCTGGTCCTCAGTTGGGAAAAAAGTCATTTCATAGGTATTGTCTTGGGCCATGTTATTTCAAAATAAGGAATTATAGTAGATAAAGTAAAAGTAGATGCTATATCTAAGCTCCCACCACCCACTACTGTAAAATAGATCAGATCCTTTTTGGGTCGTGTGGGTTTCTACCGTCGATTCATACAAAATTTTTCCCAAATCTCCAAGCCCATAAGTCAGCTTCTTACTAAAGACAAGCCATTCGATTTTAATGATAAATGCCTGGAGATATTTTTGAGGTTGAAGAAGGAAGTTACCGAGGCACCAATTTTGCAAGGACCTAGTTGGAATAATCCCTTTGAATTAATGACAGATGCCTTAGATTTTGCTGTGGGGGTCGTTCTAGGGAAATGAATTCGCCCATTGTGATCTATTATGCTAGCAAAACTCTTAATGATGCACAACGAAATTGCATGGTTACTGAAAAAGAACTTCTTGCCAATGTATTTGCATTAGAGAAATTTAGATCTTATCTTTTGGGGTCACATGTCACTATATATATCGACCACTCAGCACTTAAATATTTGCTGACAAAAAGAGATGCGAAACCTCGCCTTATCCGTTGGATCCCGCTGCTCCAGGAATTTGACCTGGAAATCAAGGAAAAGGCAGGATCGCAAAATGAAGTGGCCGACCATCTCTCTCATCTTATGACGAATGACATAATGACCCCACCTGATCAATTCCCTGATGAAAGCATTTTAGCTGCCACCACCCTCCCTTGGTTTGCACCCATCGCGAACTATTTAGCAACAGAATGAATCCCCGCTGATTGGCCAAAAACAAAATGGGATAAGTTCTTTACTGACATTAAATACTATTTTTGGTAGGAGCCTGACCTTTTTCGCATTTGTGCCGATCAGGTCATTCGACGATGTGTCCCTGATTCTAAAATCCATGATATTTTGACACATTGTCATTCAATGGCCTGTGGCGGACAATTTTTGAGCAAGAAAGCTGCAGCAAAAATCTTAATGCGAGATTCTTTTGGCCCAGCTTGCACAAAGACACTCATAATTTTGTTCGATCCTGTGTGCGTTGCCAAAGCATCGGCAACATGACTCAAAAAGATATGATGCCCCTTAATCCTATTTTAGAGGTTGAAATTTTTGATGTATGGGGCATCCACTTCATGGGACCATTCATCAACTCTGGTGGGTATTTATATATGCTAGTCACAGTCAACTATGTTTCTAAGTGGATAGAAGCAATACCCACCCGCACTAATGATCGCCATGTGGTTGTTGAATTTCTTAAGAAGAATATTTTCTCAAGATTCGGCATTCCAAAAGCCATTATCAGTGATGGAGGCTCACATTTCACTCATTCACAATTCCATCACCTTCTTTCTAAATATGGGGTTAATCACAAAATTTCCATACCTTATCACCCCCAAACAAGTGGCCAGGCAGAAGTTTCTAACCAGAAAATCAAATATATTTTATAAAAGACGGTTAGGCTCAACCGTAAAGACTGGACCACCAAATTCGACAATGCTTTATGGGCCTACCATACCTCTTTCAAAACCCTACTCAGCATGTCTCCCTTTCGTCTGATTTTTGGGAAGGCATGCCATCTCCCGGTAGAACTAGAACATAGGGCTTTTTGGGCAAAAAAATAGTTAAACATGGATTTATTTGACATCGATATCCATAGAAAACTACAATTAACTGAATTGGAAGAATTACATAATTTTTCTTATGAAAACGTGAGGATTTATAAAGATCGAACAAAGAAATTTCATGATAAATACATTGTTTGGAAAAACTTTGACGTTAATCAATGCATTTGGCTTTTTGATGCTAGATTACGTCTTTTTCCTTGCAAAATAAAATCCAAATGGACCGACCCCTTTATTGTCCTCAAAACTTATCCGTACGGCGCTATTGATCTTTTTGATCCTAAAACTAATACGACATTTCAAGTTAACGGCCAACGTTTAAAGCCCTATTTTGATCATATCCCGAATCTTCTTTCTGAATCCTTCGATTTCACCGAACCAACCATAGTTGATCACTGATGCACACTACACTCGATTGAATGGCGTAAAAGATAGCACTGGATGGGAGGTAACCCATCATTTTCTTTCTGCTTCTTTTTCTTTCTTTTCCCAAGGTTTTGACTATCCTAAATCCAACCTCCTTTGACTATGGTAATCCCTCTTTCCCTCCTATTGCATGAGGACATTGCATATCTTAAGCATGGGGGAGTGTTTTTAAAATTTTGATGATCGAATTAGGATTTTCAAAACCTTAACGCATGCATTTTTTTTTGTCATCTTCATTTTCTGGCATGCATACCCAAAAATATATAAATATTGAAAACTTTTTAGGGAAAAATTTTGAAATCTGGACTAACTTGAAAAAAATCACTTTTGGTACAATGGGATTTAATCTTTAACAAACTAGGGATGAGGATATGGACCTAATCATTAGAATCTCTAGGTTTACTTTTAGACTAGGGCAGATATCCTTCTCCAAAATTTCACCTGAACTCATGATAGTTCAGGTGACTTGATCCTCTTTTATAATATGGAAGTATCTGACTTAGTTTCTAACTCAAAAACTTGCATTTCATGCGAAACTTCCTGTGTCAAATTTCACACATAAGCCAACACTTAAAAATCATTAAAAATTAGAAAAAAACCCCTTGTTTGGACTTAGTAAAAATTTTGAAGCAGATCATTGGTTTGAGTTCCCACCGTCGAGAAGGAGGGAAATGCCTCCTTTGAGGATGTGAGGTCAACATGTTACCGCCTCGGCGCTACTCCATATCTATATTTCATATCTTTAGATGGAGCATTAAAGCTCATTTTAGCAGCTCAAGTGTCTTAGACGGTGCCCTACCTATAGTGTCAGAGCAAGAGCTTGAGTTTGCTTGGAGCGCCCCTTTACACCGCATTGTGTTTTAGGGTTGTGAGCTCCTGGGTGGTGTCATGGACAGTGCTATCCCAAGGTATTGGCGCTAGAGCCCCTCGAGGATTGGTGACGTGAATGATGATCCTGACACATCTATTGTAAGACAAAGCTAGAAATAAGCATGGGAGACAAAAGAAAAATTAAAACCAAAAACACCACCTTATAAATGTTGGCTTTTCACAAGCACAAACACAAGGTTTTAAAGGTTATTGCGAGTTGCGAATCAAATCCAAGAATAAGAAAAATCCAAAAAATAGAAATTTCAAGTCATCTGAATTAACAAGGGGTTAATTTGTGAATTTTCTGGAGGATATATTGATCCCATTTTTTATAATTTTGGATCCAAAAACAAATCCCGATGTTTATCTTTAACAAATCTCGTACCTCCTACACTTAACCCAACCATGGTCCTATAGTCTCTTTTTCCTCAAAAGTCGAAAAAATTAGACTTCCCAAAAATTCCATTTTGTAAAAATTAAAGTTTTGCTAGAAGACTGGTAAAAGATAAGCATGGGGGTCTGATAAACGCCAGTTTATCATCATTCTTATGCGTTAAAACAAACCTAGCTCTTAGGATTTTGCTCCGCAAATGGGTTTTCAGGCTGCATTTAAGCATTAATTAGGTTAAGCATGCATTGCACTTTTTATTATTCTTTTTAATGTGATTTTGTGAGTGTTAGGGATATACAGATTGCCAGATCCCTAGAACCCTAGCACTTAGGAAGGTAATTGGTAAAGGAGAAGCTCTCACCAGCTAGAACTCAGCTTGATCCAGCTCACCATAGCTGGAATTCAGCCCACCTGAACTGGGGTTAGCTAATCCTAGCTCCATTCAACTCATCTCAGCTGAATGGCAGCTCAAGAGAGCTCATCTTAGCTCACCTTAACTCTGGTCAGCTCAGATCCATCTCAACTTAGCTGAGTCTAGCTCATCTCAGCTCCCATTAGTCCACAGGAAGCTCTAGCTAGCTCAGCTGAGTTGATTGCAGTTCACCCCAGCTCAGATCTAGCTACATCTAGCTCCACTCAACTCCAACCAGCTAAAGATGACTTCGTTTTAGCTCAAGAAGCTCAACAGCTCCTGGGGATTCAGCTTAGCTTAGCTCAGTTGAGTTAAGCCACCTTAGCTGCCTTAACTAGCTTGATCCTACCCAGGAGCACTAGACCCAGCTCCCCTCAGCTGATTATGGTAGAAGCCAGCTCACTTTAGCTTGGCTTAGTAGCTAGCAAAGAACTAGCAAGCTAAGCCAGCTAGAGTAGCTCCATGCCACCCATTTCAGTAGCTGCCAGCTCAAGCTCAAGCTCCGAACTTAACATCCTCAGCTCCTACCCACAAACCCTAGCTCCAACACCTCCTCCTCTACTCCACTACTAGCTAAGCTAGCTTAGCTTAGCTTAGCTTAGTTAGGCTCCATCTCCCTTGGCAATCCACCACCTAAATACCCTTCCTATCTAGCTCCACCAACTCAACCCTACCTAAGCTCACCTAAGCTAGCTCCACCCTATTCCAAGTTGGCGCCACCACCATCGCCACCTTTCACCCCTCAACCACCAAAAAAGGGCACCAACAAAGTGGTGCAAAAACCACCATAACCACCCCATGTTGGTGCCACTTTTTTTTCCTTCTAAAATCCCCTTCATCTCCACCATACACCTCTCCCAAAAATCATCTCCACTATCCACCTCAGCTACCTTCTAGAAGCCCCATAATTGGTGCCAACCATAGGTGCCTCTTCATGGCCATAACCACCCCTTGGCACCCCCTTGGTTGGCTCCAACTAACCTTAGCCCTAGGATCAACCTAACTACCCATAACCACCACCTAAATACATCCTAGCCATCCACCTAACCCACACCTACTACCCTCCTCTCCACCTCTATAAATACCCATCATATTCCACCAAAAAAATTCACCTTCGCTATAATTTTTCTACCTATATTTTCACCTACATAGAAGGTCAAGAGAAGAAGAAGAAGATTAAGCGGATATTCTGTCCCCTTGGTACCTTACCCTCTTCTCATCTCTCTTGTGCCCACTCTAGCCAAGGAAGGAAGCCAAGCATTGGAGGACAACCTAGGGTACACACCTACCCTTGGAAGTGGAGGAGCAAAGGTGGTCCACGCCACCTTAGGAGGAGCCTTTGAAGGTGGAAATCCATCCACCTTGGAGGAGTTAAGCACACCCCCCTTGGGCTTGCTAGGAGGAGTTCACCAACTTTTAGAAGCCTTGTGAGAAGAAGAAGCTCCTTTTGATTTCTAAAGCAGTTGCAATTGGAGTAAGAGCCTTCCCCTCTTCACCAACAATTCAGGAGGATTTGTGTTTTATTTTTTTTGCTACAATTATCTAGTAGTAGAAGCATTCATCTACTAGGTTTTTCTGTAAGACACTCTCTCTTTCAATTAAAGTTGCCTTCTTTGCAATTTTGTCGCATTTGCTTGTTTTTGTTTTAGCTCTTTTCACTCCCTCTCCCTGATTACTCCAGGCCTCCATTGTCCTAGAGTGAGCTTAGGGAGAGGCTCTACTTGTCACCTTAGTAGTAGTGTAGTGGATTAAGTGTTAGTTGTTTTCAAATCTCTTCAAAATTAGTATTGCCATTATTTCAAAAATCCAAAAAAATTATATATTTAAAAAGAACAAATAGAAAGTTGAGTTTCATTCCCAAGCAAAAGACCTGAATTTTGCAAAATATCACCTCCTTGGATGACCCCAGATACTCCCCTATCTAGGTCTTACAAATTTTAAAAGTGAATCCATTTTTTGCGTGTTGCAACGACTTAAAACCCTAATTTAACAAATCATGCAAAAACGCGATCAGGCTCCCTGATCTAAGATTTACCTAAAGGCAGTAGAAAGAGTATGGTCATGTAGATGGGCTCTGGACAATCGGCCAATGGGCGGTTACCTATGACAACTTGCCAGCCATACTACCCTAGAAAGTTCAGTAGCTATCTAATTTCCATAAAAATCACTGAAAAGTGAGTCAGTGAAAATAGTGTGTAGATGCTTTAGACTCAAAGTTTCCTCAAATTAGAGGGTGGGTTGATAAGTCGTATACTTATCAACCCAATTTATTAGCCCAATTAAAGTAAAATTAACGTGGCGAGCACTTGAGACAAAGGTCTACATTTTAGTAGACACTTGGGCTGATTAATAACTAATGCCTAAAGACCTAAAGAGTCTAAGTGTTCAAGTCCTAAAGTAACATTTCCTAAAGTTAACAACTCCTAATTTTAATTTTTTTTATCTTTTTGAATTTTATTTTTTTTAAAGAAAATAAAAGAAATTCCATGGAGCTAACAAAATAATTTCAGGATTAAGTATCCACCCACCATGCCTAAATGATGCAATGTCCTCAATGTAACAATAAAGACATAAAATGGGCGGAGTAAGCAGAGTATCACCTGAATTTCTTGAAAATCTGATGGACTCTATAGAGAAAGTGCAATGTACACACATGCTAAGTTTATTGCCTTTACATAGGCATAATATACAAATAAGGAAGAAATTGAGAATTCACAAGTGCAGGTCAAGATCAAAATAAGAAGATTGATTTTAAGACTTGCTAGCAAGTGTCCATAGATATGGACCAGATTATGGTGCAAGCCTATGCCCAAGAGTTGTTTGCTTCTAAGGCTCTTGATGAAAATCACCTAGAATCAGAGATTGTTGTGCTTGCGAGGCTCGGCCTCCAGTTTGGTGGTGTGTGATGAAACTACATTCGTAGGTGATAATTAGTTAATTTTAATGTAGTTTCATAGCTTAATACAAATAATTAGCATAATAATAGGGCTAATAGCTTAATTAACACCTTTGCACACAACAAATCTAGATAATGTTAAATTTAGATCATAAGATTATTTTATGTATGCAGGTACTGCAGGTTCATTAAAGTTCTATTATTAAATATGTGTGGAGAGGAGTGACTTGATTCCTTAGTCTTACTTTATATACCATCAATTAGATATTCTCTCAATTAATTATCATAGGTTGAGCTTAATTCTCTAATTGAGCTTGATTTGAGCTAATTAGTATTCGATTGGGTCAAAGTCTATTCTTAATCAATTAACCGAACACAATTTCATTTTTATCCCATTTACTTTTATAACATTATCTTTTTTTTTTATCCCCTCCATCCTTCTTGCCAACTCCCTCATCTCACTCAAAGAAAATAAAAAATAAAAAAGAATAAAAATCCCACGCCCATGCACACACCCAGTTCCTACATAACCACCCCTCCCATTTTCTCTCATAATCATCTCTCTTCCTCTCTTTTTCTCCACCTCATTCTTCCACCAAGAAAAGAGGTGACACCCACCCTCCTTGCCTCACCTCTCCTCTTTTCTCTTCTCTCTTCTCTCTTCTCCTTCCTTTTCCCCTCACCTTTGTCTTCCTCAACTACCACCACCAGCAGCAACACCGCCGCCGTCGAGGCTGCACCCTATCTTACACCCCTACCTCAACACACCCATCACCACCTTCAAAACCGCTAGCACCGACCCCCTCTCTTCTTCTTCCTCCTCCTCGTCGACGCCCATGAAAGTTGCGACTGCCACCACAGACCTCCATCCCTCCTCTTCAGCCTAGTCGACACCCTTTGCCTTAACCGCCAGGCCGCACCACTTTGCCACATTGCAACACCACCATCAGCCACCTCCACCAGTCCCCCTCCCACGCTCCTGCTCTCTCCCTCTCCTTCTCTTCTTCAACCTCCATCCTCCACTGTGAACCACCCACAACTATGATCCCCTGTTCGTCCTCTGTTCTCCACTTTTTCCTCTTCTCTTGTCTACAGGTCACCATAATCACGACCTCCAGCAGTCCATCGTGAACCACCACTAGTAGCATCTCTCCTCAACCTCCCCTCCTTTCCTTCCTCCAAGTGATCCCTTCCTTTGCTTCTCAGCTATTCACTATCAAGACCAACACCCACCTACATAGCCATCAACACCACTGCCATCTCCTCCCTTCTCCTCTCCTCTCCACGTCAACACCACTACAACCACCTCTACAACAGCCACTGCCAGCCATGTCTTCCTCCCACGGCTAGCATCAACCCTTCAACTCCCCTCGCAACTGTACATTTACCTGCAGGCATAACAATCACACCTTCAACTCCTCATCATCTCCTCCTTCAATTGAGAATATTCTTTCTCATTGTTCCTTTCTTCTGAATTTTAATTTTGTTTTTATATTTTGGATGTAGTAGCAATAAGTTAGTAATCGTGCATTGATGTCTGAAATCTCATATATCTAGAATAAATGTATTTTCAATCTTGTTTGTTTAATGTAGTCAAAGTTATATGTGACAATCATAAATATGTAATGTTATATTTCTTTTCTAAAGTTCATGTGTTTTGATTAATAAATTTCTCATATGTTTTATTCATTTGTGCAGTTCAATAGTCAAATGCGCATTTAATTGGAGCTTTTGTTGAATAGAAATTTACATTTAAGTTCTATATAAATGAATAACTTAGGTTTTGTTAGAATTGTTATTAGTCTTTTTAACATTTATAAAAATGAAAAAAAAAGTTCATGTTTGAACAATTATAGATTATTAAGGTTATTCCTTTTAATAGTTACCGAGTTAGTTTAAACTTGTTATATCGTTTGCTATATTATAAGCTTAGTGTAACAATAGGTTGCAAGTAGGTTTCAAGTCTTGCATTATTTTTATTTTAAAATAAAATTTATGTATTAGCTTAACAACATAATTAGGAATTACTTTAGAGCCTCCTAGCGAAACAACTCGGACTCACCAAATTATTAATAGTTCGATATAAATTTTAAAATTGACATTCTTATTACGCTACAACAACATAATTTTAACTATAGTGATTCAAGCATGTCACGTTTAGGGCACCAATGACGGGGAGTAGTTAAAATGTAATTAGGTTGTTAGTTTTATTTTAATAATCAAAAATTAAGAAAATGTTCATATCCATGCTAGTGTTTTTGTTATTTCCTTGCATTTCTTTTTAGTTTGATTTGTCGCTAACTTAGTTTATTTTCTTTGGTAAGAGGTACTTGGTGTACTTGGTGGATTCGTCATGCTCGTCTTCCCGGTGGCTCCAAGGCGAAGGAATCCAAGACCTAGCTGGACTATTTTAGATCTTAGGATTTAAGGAATAGCTTTAGGATTTTATTTTTATTTTAGAATTGATGTGCTAGGCTTAGTGTGAGTGAGAGACTATTTAGGTTTTGTACATGGCCTTTATTATTTTTCTCCCTTTCGCTTAGTTAGTAGTAGATTAGTAATTAATTAGGTTAATTAAAATGTTAGTTAGATTTTATTTTGTTTGAGCTTTAAAAAATAAAAGAAAACTTACACATAAAAATTGCATTTTAACCCTAGAAGTTGCCTATTTAGGACAATCACACTAGGGACTGCGTAACTACCTTTAGTTTTTAATTCTTTGCAATCTGCATAAAATTTGTAGTGTGCTAGAGGCAGGTACATTTTCTAAATATGCTTAAATACCTATTCATGCATTTTTATTCATCGCATGCATAGAATTTAATAAAGGAATTAAATTGTAACTTTGTTTGTTAAAAATCAATAAAAAGTGAAAATTAAAAATAAAATAAAAACTAAATAAAGATTAAAACCCTAAAAAATCACCTCATTTTTTGTTTAAAGAACTTGTTTGCCTCGTGTTTGTCTTTATTTCTGTGGTTTGCACACTCGTGTGTGAATGGCACAAGCACACATATAGGGCACTAGAGCCTCTCATATAAGTTTCTTTTAGGCATATCGTAGGTCAATAAGGAAAATAATGTAATTTGTTCTCTTTGTTTTATCACCTTACTTAATCTACATTAATCAATTAACCTTCTTAATTCATCACGTTAGTTGTTTGTATTATGTTTTTGTATTGCATTTTTCTTTTGTATGCTTGGTCATAGATATTTACCTCCTAATTTAGTAGAACCTTTAATTAAAGAACCATGTAGGACTAGTAATAAACAAATGGATAACCAAGAAATCCAAAACCAATTGTTGCAACAATTACAACAACAATTTTTGGAAACACAACAAGAACAACATGAATTATATTATAGGTTTCAACCTATTAATCAACAAAGACCCTTAAGGGAGTTTTGTGATCCCTCAGGTCAAATCCCTACACCTTTCGTCCATATTCCAAAAGTTCTTGATGATTTTGAAATAAAACCTTCACCATAGCCTTATTACCTCATTTTTATGGGCATAACAATGAAAACCCTTTTCTACACTTAGATAAATTATAGACTATTAGCAAAATAATGAGAAACATAAACCTAGTGAGGATGCCCTAATGATGAGATTGTTTCCATTCTCACTAAAAGATAATGCTAAATTCTGGTATCAAAATATAGGAAAATCGATAAACACTTGGGCCAAACTTTGATCTGAATTCCTTAATAGGTACTTTCCTATAGGTAAAACCAATGCTATGAGGAGAGCCATTACTAGTTTCACTCGGCAACCTAGTGAACATCTTCATGAAGCTTGGGAGAGACTTAAGGAGCCTATTAGGAAGTGCCCACATCATGGAACTCCTCATTGGCAGATAGTTCAAATATTCTACCATGGCCATAATGAACAACTTAGGTATAATGTCGATGCTGCCTGTGGTAGGAATTTCCTAAGTAAAGGAGAAGATGATGCTTGTGAATTGTTTGAAAAGATTAGTGAGAACTCCCTTAATCATGCTTCAATGGATGTTTTTGATAGGATAGATTCTAAAGGAGAAATTCATTAGATACCAAACACTAGAGAATGGGAGATGATTAACAAAAGGTTAGACAAGGTTGATATTTTAGTAAAAGAACTTGAGTCAAAGATCTAACCTTATATCCCATGCATGTGAAGCTCAACCCTCTTTTGCCCCACTTTACCAAGAACCAATGCCCATGTATAATTCTAATGTCCAAACTTAAACCTTAGATTCTCCTTCATCTTCCTACACTCAATTAGAGGTTGCTCAAGCTCTTTAGGGTAACTTTAGGCAAGAAAATAACCCATATTCCAACACCTATAACCCAGGTTTCCGGAATCACCCTAATTTTTCTTGGAGGAACCAAGGGTATGAACCAAACCAAATGCCCCAATCTAAACTCAACCTAGTTCTATTTCCAAATAACAACTACCAAAATAGAGTTGCCCAAGATTCCCAATCATTTAGAAGTGAGTTTGATAAGAAACTAGGAGATATGCAATAGTTAATGTTACAACTTGTCAACACTCAATAAAAATTGATGAATGAAATTAGGGATGAGGGAAATCAAAGAAAAGATAACTGATCCCTTGTAGTTTTACCTACTCAAACAAAGCCTAACCCTAGGAATTTACCTAACCTAAACCCTCCACATGGATTCAATAGGAACCAACCCTAGATCGCCCCACTTAACCTTATTCCAAACATTTCTAGACAACCTTAAAATAGAGATAATAATCCTCAAGCTAATGCAAATGCTATTACATTTAGGAGTAGTAGGATTACTAAGGAGGTAGCTCATCCCCAAACTTCAACTAACAAAGAAACTACTGAAGAGTCACCCTTAGTGGTTGAGAGTGATTCTGAAGATGAAGAAAATGTAAAAGAAACTTCTAAAGAATCTAAAATCAAAACTAATCTTAATCTCACACCATCTCACATTCCCTTTCCTAATGCTTTAAAAGATAAGACTTCAAGAAAGAAAACTTTAGCTAATAATGAAGAATTACTTGAACTCTTCAAGCAGGTTCAAATAAACATTCCTTTAATTGATGCTATTCAATATATAACTTTATATGTAGAATTTTTAAAGGAATTGTGCACACAAAAATTTTAAGCTAAAGTTAAGAATCCTAAAATGACAGTCTTATCTAATTTTAGTTATTCAACAAAACCTGCCCACTAAAAAGAAAGACCCAGGTAATCCCTGGATTACTTTTATTATTGGTAATCTTACTTTTAACAGAGCTTTATTAGACTTAGGAGGTTCAATCAATCTTTTTCCTACTCTAATCTTTGAAAATTTTGGAGTAGGGGAACTCCAAACCACTTCTATTTCTTTTTAACTAGCTGATAGATCAATTAAGAAACCCAAAGGAGTTCTTGAGGATGTGATTGTTAGGGTTATGGATTTCTACTTTCCAGTTGATTTCTTGGTGTTAGATATGGAAATCCCTCAGAATATTGAGAATGCTCCTATCATTCTAGGAAGACCATTTCTAGTAACTTCTAAGGCCAACATAGATTGTGAATCAGGAATACAAGAAATAGCCTTTGGTGATAAGAAGATGCAATTAGATATTTTCAAGGCTTCAAAAACCTTAAATTTTGATGATGGCTGTAACTTAGTAGAAGTAGGTCATATTGAAGAAGCCACTGAACATAAAATACCTTATCACTTCAAAGAAGATTTTTTCGATGAAAATGATCAAGAGGACACATCCATTGGTGGGAAAAATTATGAATTACCTACGAAAATAATTTGTGAAGAATGTGATTCAAATGGAGGTACTTCACAAAATCCTAATACTAAATTTGGTTTTGAGGATGGTTGGATAGAGTGTAATCAAGAATCATTGTGTTATGAAGAGAATGTGATGTTCAACCATTCTTTCACAAAAGAAGAAAAAAAAATTAAGGAATTTGAAAGTGAATTATCTTTTGAGAATGAAGTAATTCAATTAGAATTTAAGGTAAATGAAAACCTCAAAGGACAATCAGGTGATGGTAATAAGGATCTTTCAAAAATTTTTGAAGTAATACCTTATGAAGATTTCAAGGTCTTCTTACCTACTCATTTTGATGGTAAATTCTATAAGTCTTCAAAATTATTTGAGGATCCTATGTTGCTTGAGGTAACCATCACTGAGTTTACTGGTTGTAGATACATTGAAAATACATCTAAAGAAATCAATCAAGTGTTTCGAGGTTCAAAAGAAGACAATATGCTTGAGGATTGTAAGTTAGATATAGTCCATTACTACAAGCAAAGAAGAGATCTAGACTCTCTGCCTAATGAGTAGATGAATCATTTATTGAATTTAATTTTCTTTAAGGATAAATTAGGCCAACTGTTGGTATTATTGGGTGGAAGACTCGAATTGATGATCAAATTTTTAGTTTTTTCACCCTAGGGATTCCTTTTGTCATTCACCTTCATATTCCTCCTTTGTCCTCAAGTTTTAATGATCCTTACGATCTTGATAACTCGAGTGTTATGTCTAAAGTAATAATTCACCAGGTTGTTCCTGTACTCATTTTCAAGTCTTATTCTACAACTTGTTTTGCTCTTATTGGCGACCTTTCTACATTAGTACCCATTACCAATTAGCCAATATCTTATGTTACTCACTGATTGATGTGTTTCGTGTGTTTGAACTCAGGGTTAAGAGTAACCCATCATTGTAGTCACAAAACCCATTTATCGAATAAAATTTTTACCGAAACTCCAAGTCCCAGGTCGAAGACAGGGAGGCGACGCTTACTTAGCTTGAAAATCGTGCTTCGTTTTGTTTATTTTTGGTGTTTTAGTTTTTGTTATTTTTTTTTGTTTTTGTTTTTATAAAGCAGGAAAACAATATGGATCACAATGGAGATAAAAACAAATATGATATATATTGCACAACTATCTATTACAATAATCTACGAAAGCATAAAAAGAGAGGGAGGAGAGAAGGAATCTCCCGAATTGGTTGTTCGGCGAGATGATGATGCCTGGCAAAAGCTTGGATGAAGGAGGTAAGGAGCGGGATGATAGAGGTGAGATGCAGGAGGATGTCAAGTAGAGGAAAGCTTCAGCGTGGCTCCGGAATGGAGGTGAGGAGGCAAAGATGATCTGCTATCGAAATGGAAGTGAGAGGACGACTCTAAGGCAACCTATGAATGGTGATGGGAAGATGGAGTAATATTTGGTGAGGCAAAGGTTCGCTACACTAATAGGAGCCTTGCGAGCTTGAGAGTAAGCTCTAACAAAGCGTTGGTAGGCTTGCTAGAGCTTAGGAGTAGGTGGGAGTAGAGTAGGTAGAAATGAAGAGGAATGGGGGGTGTAAGGGTATTTATATAGTGGAGGGAAGAAGAAATTCGTGTGAAGGGCTGTAGTGACAACTGCAAGCGTCACTAAAGACCCCCTACAGCTATCACTGAAGATCACGCCCCCACCACTCACAGCCGCAGTTGGCCTTGCACCTACAAGCAATTAGTGACGGTTGTAAGTGTCACTAAAGATACACCCAGGCTATCGCTGAAAATCCACGCCATCCCACGTCCGCTGCTATTGTGCTTGCACGCCCATCACGCGCCATGTCGCGTGCATGCGCGTTGGTCTTGCGCTACTACGCTGATGCTGCGGTGCGGGCGCACGGGCTAGTTCGCGTGCATCTGCAGCCATGCACTGGCCGATGCGCTGGCATTGCCTCAATTGAATAATTGGGGGGGCTTGGCGGGTTTCGAACCCACGCCCCTCCTTTGAGAAGCGGGCGCCTCACCATTATGCCAAAGCGGTGGATGGTCGAGTAGAGAGTGTAGTAGCATCTGCTGATCGTGCAATCGTGGCTGTTGATTTCTCATCCAATGGTCACGATATAATCTTGAGCTCTTCTCTTGTGAAGGTGAGGTGATGTAGAGCACCCCTCAGCTATTGGATTAAGATCCAACGGCTGAGATCTCTCCATGCATGAGGCTGGGGTGGCCATGGTTCATGTTGGGCAACCTAGATGGTGCCACGTGGTGCCATCTAGACCATCCATTTTTCTTTCTATTGCAGAGGGTGCCACAATGATTGGATCAAGTTGATGTTCACGTTGCAGGACTGTGATCATCACTCCGGATCCATACGTACGGTTGGATTTTTTATCCAAAGCCCGTAAAGATGTCACATTGCCCTCCTTGCTGTTGATCTTCCTCGAACTTCATATGATGTTACAGGACTCCGATCTTGACGATTTTGGGGGCATTAGCCTCCGATCGTCATCTAAATCAGATCCATACGGTCCAATCGTCCATCCGAGGCCCTAAAATAAATCATCTTCTCTCCTAACCATAAAAAAGACACGATTAACCTAAATTATATACAACTACTCTAAATACAAAATGTTGCATGCTATGCAATATTTATAACATGAAATGCAAATCTAAGCCTAGGAACATGCATGAATAGGCATTTCACCCTCAATAATTGTGTCTACATCATACCCCCATGCCTATCTTTAGTTAGTCCCTAGCAAAATTAAACTCCATGCTATGTATAAAATCAAAATTAGCATTAGATTGCTTAGGCCTAAGTCATTTATTAACAATAAAAAATTTCAACTAAGATCCTAAACTACAAAGACTCAATAGTACCCGGGTATCTGCCAGAATGCAGACCGCCCAAGTCCTCACCTTATTTGAAAAGGGAAGATACATTTTTTTTTTTCTTCTTTTCTTTTTTTTTTACTTTTGGAGTTTGAGAGTGCCAGGATAACTTTTTACGACTACCCGACCCGCCCAAGACTCGAAAAGGACTCTAAGTGCTACACATTAAGTGAAAAGAGTGAGACTCACTAGGTGATCGTTAAAACGAACTTCGAGTTTCTATGACCCTAGTGACCTTGCTTAGAGGTTTATCTTTTCGAACAGTAGCTTTCTCCCTACTTTTATTTATTGGGTCAACACAAGGACGAACCCAGTCTATATCTCCCAGGTATATTCTACTTCAATGATTCATCCCTAAGTGTTTTGGAAATTATTATGCATTTTTGTGAGCTGGGCTCTAGACAACCGACCAATGGGATGTCACCCACAACAACTTGCCAGCCATACTCGTGTGGTGAAGTGTGATTTTATTTTTTTTTTATTTTGTTTTCTCCTTTTTCTATTTTTTCTATATTTTTTTACTTTTTCTTCTTTTTTTTTTCTAAGTAGGTGGCTTCCCTAATCTAAGATTTACCTAAAGGCAGTACGATGAAAATGGTCTTGTGGCTAGGCTCTAGACAACGAGTCGATGAGCTGTTACATCAACAACTTGCCAGCCATACCACCCTAGATAGTTCATTAGCTACCTAATTTTCAAGAAAACCGTCAAAAAGTGAGTTAGTGTAAAAAGTGTGTAGATGCTTAGACTTAAAATCCCCTCAAATCAGAGGGTGGGTTGATAAGTTGCATACTTATCATCCCAAATTATTTACCAAATTAAAATATGATTGACTTGGTGAGGACCCGAGACTAAGTCCACATTCAAGTGGATACCCAGGCTAATTAAGCCCAATGACCTGAAGAGTCTAAATATTCAGATCCTATCGTATCATTTCCTAAAGTTAATAACTTCTAAATGCCTAAGTTCTCTTCTCTTAATTCTTATCTCTTTTTTATCTTTTTGAATTTTCATTTTTTTTTTAAGAAAGTAAACAAAATTCTATGGAGTTAGCAAAATGATTTCAGGAATTAATTATCAACCCCCTCATGCCTAAATGATGCAATGTCCTCATTGTAAAAATAAAGACATGAAAAGGGTGTTGTAAATAGAATATCACCTGAGTATTGTGAAAATCTGGTCAACTCCGCAGAGAGAAGAGAGTATACACATGCACTAAGTTTATTGCCTTTAGCTAGGCATAACATACATACAATGAAGAAATTAAGAATTCTCAAGTGTAAGTCTGAATCAAAATAAAAATATTGATCCTCAAACCCGCCAATAGAATATGTCCACAGATGTGGACCAAGTTATGGTGCAGACCCATGCCCCAGGGTCGAGTGGTTCTAAGGTTCTGGATCAGAATCACCAAGAACTGAAGATTGTTGTATTTACAGGGCTGGACCTGCGGTTTGGTGGTGTGCAACCCAAGACCAAAGTGTCGGACAAAAGGTAGCTTTGATTTACAAGGTTCAGATGTCCACTTAAAATTCAGCTCAGAAAGATAGCTAATGATTCTGAGCTTAGGTTCACGTCCAAGATATCGCAAGGGTCCTGGTAGAAATTAGGTAATTTTAGGTTAATAGGTACCCTTAGATCCAAAATCATAGTTCCCTCAGAATTAACTTCCCAGATTTTCATTTCAACATTTCTATCCTCCAACATCAAGTGTTCGGGTTCCAGGACCTCTAGCATATCATTCACCCATATGATTTACCCAAGTCCAGAAATCATGGCTGACTCAGAATTGACTTGGGTACAATGATTTCCAAATCAAAATCAATCCCTTCAGGGTGTGGTTGAGGAATGGGGCTATTGATTGAATCATCTAGTAAATGAGGATTCAAATCCTCCAAGTTAGCCCCAACCGAATTGAAATCTTCAATAATTGGGCTATCGTATAGTTCGTCATGCTCCTTGAGCCTGATTGTCTCACTAAAATCCTCTTCCTTAAATTCAAGTGAGACTTCACCAAAAGATTCTTCACCCTCATAATCAAAGAATTCATGATCCTCATTTATATATGTCTCAAAATCATATGTCATTTCATGGTCCATGGAGACATATTTTTCTTCATTCCCTGGCTCTAGGATCTCGAGTGAGAAACTCAATTCATCCTCAATGGGTTACTCTAGACCAACCTGGTCATCTTCAATTTCAGAATATGTATCCCCCTCGACAGGTGCCTGAGAGGGTTCAGACATTAGCTCTCCTGAAGGGGGTTCATCTTGAGAATCATCCCAAGATTTGACTAGGGCAACCACAAATTTCATCTTCAACCTCAACAATTTCTCAAGAAGAAACTCACCCAGGTCCTTATCCCTAAAACTTTGGAGCAACTCTAATAGAAAACTATTAAGTTCATCAATCATTTTGATCATAGGCTCCAATGCTTCAATGCATGGTGTTGGCTGAGCTTCTAAAGATTGTATAGTGTTCATCAAATTAGCCAACACCCTATCCTGGATCTGGTTCACCTAAATCGACTGATTCAATTCAGGTTTGGGTGGGTTTGGGTTAAATCTAGGGGAGTCAAGATGTCGAGGTTCTCGGGTCCCTCCATGATATTAAGTAGTTTCAAGTTTCTCAAGGAATGGTGATGACCTATTTTCAATGGAATACTGGGGAGGGTAGTTATAATCAGCATATCCTTCCTGCTTGTAGATCATGTTGGTTTTGTCATCAAAGGTTGGAGATCCATAATCATTGTAGGTTTGGGAAGGATAGTAATCGTAGTCTTGTTGTCCAGGGTTAGGCCCTGGACACTGAGCTCCGGATTTGTATCCCCAATCAAAGTTACCCTGGCTAGTGGATGGGTAAGTACAAGTCAGGATAGTAATCATCTTGGGGATGAGTGGTGGTAGGAGGATAGGATTGGAAATGTGTGTAAGATGTGGAAAGATACATGGTGAAGTAAGGAGGGAAATCAGAAGAGAAAGAAGGAGCCCTGCAATACAAAAATACAAGCCTATCCTTAGGTTGGGTAGCCTAAAGGTCTATAGACTCTCAAAATCCATCCTAAGATTATGGAAGATTTACTTTAGTTATGTCCAGGCAATCCAATCAGTTAGAAGGAGGGACTTGGGAGAAGGTTCTTCCTTTGGCTTGCTCCTTCGGTTCCTAATGTACCCCACAGCCATGGTCGTTTGACGCTACTCCCCTAGCTAGACATCAGATTGACTAATATAAGCAGGTTAATCGTGAACAAGCTCAATCTGGATCCCGACGAGCGAACCAGTCCTTAAGGCCAACGTCTAATCAATTTTAGTTAGGCTTGGGACAATGGTGCTTCAGGAATGTGATGGGCCCTTAATGGGTTGTGGCCTTAATGATTTCTTTAATAATGTGTGATGTGCACAACCAGGAAGTTTTCAAGCAAGATTATTAATGATCAGGTGAGTTTTAAGGTTCGAATCTTGGAATCTTGCTTAATAGCTTTTAAGATTCAAATATTAGGTGTATTCAACAAAGTTTTGTGAGGCAAGCCAAGCTTCGAAAGCATGAGTTCAAGTGTTTTTCCTTTATAAATCAAAAGAATATGGAGTGCCTGGCTTAACCTAAATATTGAATCCTATGGGGTAGATACAAAATGAATTTCTCTTAAATTAGGCGGTGTGGCCCAAACAATTCAATCAATCGGCCCAAATGCACCACCGATTAAGGCATACAGAAAGGTGATTAACCTAATATGATTTCTACTTTTTTATGTTTTGAATTGGTGGTTGAGTAGAGGAAAATCAAGTCAGGTTATGTGCCTCCGATATGAGTGTATAAAGTGTGTAAATTGATTTGTCCCACAGAAAGTATCTTTTTATTTTTTATTTTTATAAAATGCGGGGGTGAAGTGGATGAAGGTGGCAAACAAGACACACAAAGTCTATCCTAGGGTTTATGCAAACACCTAACTAATTAAGTCTTGGTTGTGGGTCTGACAAAATGAAACTAGTAAGGGGGAATGTGGGGGACACTTACAAAGCACTCTACCCACACTTTACTCTGGTCTACCGCACTTGGATCTCCATGCTAGTGTACCTGCAAGACAATAGATCAGAGATAACCAGGGTTAGTGCTATCAAAATACAAAGAAGCGTAGAAAATAATAAGTAAATTCCATTGCCTCCCTGGCAACGGAGCCAAAATGATTGACATGTTTCGCATGTTTGAAATCAGGGTTAAGAGTAACCCATCGTTGTAGTCACAAAACCCATTTATCAAATAAAATTTTAACCGAAACTCCATGCGAGTCTCGAGTCGAACATAGGGAGGCAACGTTTACTTTGCTTGAAAACCATGCTTCATTTTATTTGTTTTTGGTGTTTTAGTTTTTGTTATTTTTTTGTGCTTTTGTTTTTATAAACCAAGAAAATAATATGGATCACAATGGAGATAGAAATAAATATGATATATATTGCACAACTGTCTATTACAATAATCCACGAAAGCATAAAAAGAGAGGGAGGTGAGAAGGAATCTCCTGAATCGACTGTTCGACGAGACAACGGTGCCTAGCAGAAGCTTGGATGAAGGAGGTGAGGAGTGGGATGATGGAGGTGAGATGCAAGAGGACGTCGAGTAGAGGAAAGCTTCAGCGTGGCTCCGAAATGGAGGTGAGGAGGCGAAAAGATCTACTACCAGAATGGAGGTGAGAGGACAGCTCCAAGGTGACCTATGAATGGTGATGGGAAGATGGAGGAATATTTGGTGAGGTAGAGGTTTGCTACACTAATAGGAGCCTTGGGAGCTTGAGAGTAAGCTCTAACGAAGCATTGGTAGGCTTGCTAGAGCTTAAGAGTAGGTGGGAGTAGAGTAGGTAGAGATGAAGAGGAATTGGGGGTGTAAGGGTGTTTATATAGTGGAGGGAAGAAGAAATTTGTGTAGAGGGTTGTAGTGACAGCTGCAAACATCACTAAAGAACCCATGCAGTTGTCGCTGAAGATCGTGCCCCCACCACCGCTCACGGCTGCAACTGGCCTTGCGCCTAAAAGCAATTAGTGGCGGTTGTAAGCATCACTAAAGATACACCCAGGCTATCAATGAAAGTCCATGCCAACCCACTCCTGCTGTTGCTGTGCTTGCACGCCCATCACGTGTCGTGTCATGCATGTGCGCGCTGGCATTGCAGTGTTGCACTGGCGTTATGGTGCGGGCGCACGGGCTGGTGCGCGTGCATCAACGTGCGTGCGTTGACCGGTGTGCTAGCGCTACCTTAATTGAACAATTGGGTGGGCTTGCCAGGTTTCAAACCCGCACCCCTCCTTTTAGAAGAGGGCGCCTCACCGTTGCACCAAAGCAGTGGATGGTCGAGTGGAGAGTGTGGTGGCATCCGCTGATCGTGAGATCGTGGCCGTTGGATTCTCATCCAATTGTCATGATATAATCTTTAGCTCTTCTCTTGTGAAGTTGAGGTGATGTAGAGCACCCCTTAGCTGTTGGATCTCAATCCAACAGCTAAGGGGTGCTCTACACTGCCTCACCCATTTGAGCCGTCCATTCTTCTTTCAGTTGCAGAGGGTGCCATAGTGCTTGGATCGAGTTGATTTCTACGTTGCTAGTCTGTGATCGTTGCTTTGGATCCATCCGTACGGTCGAATTGTTCATCCAAAGCCTGTAAGGATGTCGCATTTCCCTCTTGGCAATTGATCTTCCTCGAACTTCATATGATGCTACGGGACCCCGATCTAGACGATTTCAGGGGTGTTAGCCTCCGATCGTCATCCTGATCAGATCCATACAGTCCGATCGTCCATCCAAGGCCCTGAAATAAATCCTCTTCTCTCCTGACCATAAAAATGATGTAATTAACCTAAATTATATGCAACCACTCTAAATGTTGAATGATGCATGCTATGCAATATTTATAACATGAAATGCAAATCTAAGCCTAGGAACATGTATGAATAGGCATTTTACCCTCAATAATTGTGTCTACATCACTCACTTATTCTGGAACATCATTTCCTTGTCATATTCTTAGGAGCTTTGACCAATCTCTCTACTATTTCTTTATTCTAGGTTTTTGCCTAGCTGAAGGTGTAAAATTTAGCACACATTGGAGGTAGTCCAATACCTTCTCATCCCCTTTCTTACTTTCTAGAGCACTAGAGCACCTGAGCACACTACCAACTTGCACCATGACTTTCTGCGGCCCCATCTTCCTCACCTTCGCTTGTTCACTTCACCATGGCATGGATCTTCCTGTAAATGTATGGTTGTTGATCTTGCTAAGAGGGAAGTACGTCGTGAAGAGATTCATGCACTTTAGGAATCTCCCTTCTATGGGAGAAGTAATATGGCTAAACGGCGTAAGGCGCAATGTATGGGATTGTGCGTCAATTGTGGTGTGTACAACCACGCCAATGATGGAATATGACATTTGTATAAGAAATTGTATTAGGACTGGTACGCTGATCACCTACACTTCCTTAAATATGGACTGAGCGCCAATTTCCCTTATCCTCCTCATCCATTTCAGAGAGCCATAGTGGAATTAGTGAACCAATACTTTGATAGATGTGGCATCACCTTCATGCAGCCCAGCTGAAGGTGTTAAACTTAACATTGATTAGGAGGTAACCCAACACTATAAATAAATAATTAATTAAAAAAGGACAAAATGAAAAATAGAAATTTTGTATAATAAAAATATGCAGAAACAAAAAAAAATTCAAAAAAAAATCATCAAAAGAGTTTGTACATAATAAAAATTTACAAAATCATTAAAAAAAAAAGTTCTCTTTTAGGTAGTTAGGTTGATTCTCAAGATCTGAGACAAGCTTGGCGCGAATTGAAAGATAGCATTACAAGACTCTAGTGACCTTGGACTCATGTGGGAAGAGTAGCACTGATTGCGCAACAATCATAGGTCTTAATTGACCTAAATTAGGCTAGGACTTAGCATAAGTTAGGATAATTCAAGCATGCATAAGCATTATTTGCATCTTTACTGCTCTCTTTTAGCTATGCATAAAATAATGCTATGATGTACTGATTAGGTGCATTATGTCAATTACAGGTAATAAGCTGATCAAAAGGTAGATCTAAAGTTGGATCTGAAGCTGGAATAACTGGAGTTGCAGCAGAACTAGAGCAGAAGACCTAGATTAGATGTAATAGATAATAATGTAAGGGAGTTAAGGTATGATATTCTATTAAGTAGGAATAAAGCAGTAAAATATGAAGAACTTAGGACCATCCTAGCCCTAGAACAGCCTAGAAGCTTCCCCAAGCCTTAGCCACCCTTAGATTAGGTCACCGGACCCTAGGAAACCTTAAAACCCTAATTCCAACCTCTATCTGGATGTCCAGAACCCTTAGCCAACTCCCACACACCTTAAACCCACTTCTGCAGTGTTATTGGATGTCCTGACACTTAGTCAGATGTCCAATTTCTATAGAATAGCCAAGACAGAACCTAGAATCCCTCCTGACTCTGATTGGACATCCAGACAACAAGTTTGGACTTTTGATTTTTCACTATAAGACGTCTGACACTTTTATTGGACATCTGGAACTACTCTCCAATTCCTGTTTTGAGTTTCAAGCCTTGATCTTGGATCTCTAGGTTCCTAAATCCAATTCCAACCCCATAGGAACTTAAATTAAGGTGCCCTAACCCTAGTACATCACCTCTAGACCTTCCTAAGGACCTAATTGGGTCCTCACTAAACCTAATTGACTTGGATCTTAGTCAATTCCATCAGCCTATTGAATTGGACTCATTGAGTCCAATTGAGCCCTAATCTCAGGATACACTATCCAATTGGACTCAGTGAGTCCAATTGACCTAGAACTGACTTAATTGAGTTATTTTACTCTCAATTATGTTTTCACACACCCAATTAAACTTGTATTAAGTTTAACTGCACTTTACCTTCGTGAATTAGGGTTTACAACCCTAATTTGAGACCTACCTTGACCTAAACCCACTAGAACCTAACCTAATCAACCTAGCCACCTAAGTTTCAACCCACACACACCCACACACACCATCCACACGAAAATACCTAACGTAGAGTTCTCTAGAAGTCTCTACCATGTGATGTTGACTTGGTTGCTAAAATTAGCTACCAAGAGCCATTCAATTTTTAGATCCACATTTGGTGGATCTAAAAACCACCATCCATCCTCTCTCTCTCACTCTCCCACGAGCTCCCACCATAGGCCTCTCTAGAGAATTCCATAATTCTCTAGAGAGCTTCCCTTAGGTCTATAAAAAGACCTAAGGGTTGGCCATTTGCACCCATCCATCTCATGGCTTTATTCACTTCCATTTAGGTTAGCTACATTCCACCTCCACGAGTTACCTCACCATGGCCACCACCATCTCCATGCCAGGATGCTGGATCACCTCTCCAACCTCTCTCCATGGGTCGGCCTAAGCACCATTAGCCACCCCTCCTCCTCTCAACCACTCAAAGGCCATCGGAGACCACCTCCGAATGCCCTTATTTTTGCTAGATTAGTAGCTAGTTCTTCATAATTTACATGCTTTTATTGCTGCTTAGTAGTGTAGCTCTTTACTCTCCCCCAATGATGCATGCAAAATCCCCTCATAGATTCCTGTATGCGATCATTTTCTGTTAGCTAGATTGATGTTTTTAAGCTTTCCTCTATAAGCTTTCCTCTAGTTCCATGTTGCAAACACTCTCTTGAATGAATGAAAGAAATTTTTCTGTATATATATGTCTATGTGTTGAGAATCACCATGAGCTTGTTGCAATATATTTTGCGTGATTAAAGTTGCCTACTTTTACTTTCTGATTTTCTTGCAACTAAGCATGTTGCGCTTAAATACGTAATAACCATAAACTGCCATGCGATTTTAAGCAAGTAGAGCTAGAAAAGATTGATTTCACATTTGCAGAAACTCCTCCCAAAGACAAACGACTGGGACTCAAGTCTCTTTATCTTTACAAAAATCATTTTTGACAAGCATTTTAGTGCGACTATACTACGATTTTCGACGATTTCAAAATGTGCGAAGACGGCTAATGTCAAGCACTGCGAGACTCCACTTTGAGTTTACTAGAATTTTCAGGTGTTATCAGGACCGTAGGGCTTGTTAGCATTTCAGATAGATGTGGGAGGTGTAGCACTATGATGATCCACATTCAGGTTATTTAGCTAGCCGCTTTTCTTTTGAGTTAACCTATTTGTACTTTTGTAGGATAGTGACTCCAAGCCCGATACAAGGACTAGTTACCTCTTGAGGATAGAGTGTAGCCCAGCGAAGCCCTATTCCTTAAGGTGTTAGCTATTACTAGTAAACAAGCTGGAGTTAGCACTACCTGAGTTAGCTCTAAGGTGTGTAGCTTTGCAAGGCCTATTAGGGTTATATCAGGGTGCTAATCTATGTCACTATACCAAGATTTCATCATGAGAGAAGAGTAGCTTTGCGAGACTTCTCGCGATTTTTGTTACGTCTTGAGGATTTGACGTAAAAAGACTTAATCATGGTGAATCCATGGGCCAAGTTTTCTTATAGAGGCTTTCTTTTTCTCGGTTTGTAAATAAATGAAAGCCTTGCTTTTCTTAGGTCTAATTTTGAATATAAACAAGGTTATTTAACCATCCATTAGATATTGTAAATAAATAAAATTTTTTATTTTTAATCTATTTCTAGTTTTGTGGGTTAGGTAAGCTAGATGGCACATGATGAATCGAATTCACACGCAGAAAGGATTGGATTTTGGAAAACTTATCGTCGTAGTTCAATTCATAAGAAAATCCGTCGATCAAATAATATTTACAACTGAAACACAAAAGGTAAGTCACTGGTCGAAGAAAAGGAGGCAAACGTTTGGTTTGAAAAATCCGCTTTTCGCTTTTATTTGTTTTTGTTATTTTTATCTTTTCTTATTTCTTTGGTATTTTTATCAAGATATCAGGTTGTTGCAAACTTGTCTAACTAATCTACTTGCAAAATATAAAAGAAAGAGAGAGGAGAGAGAAATAATCATGTATTTTGAATCAAATGTTTATTACAACTAGGAAAGCGGGAAAACTACACTACGAAAGCGAAAAATAGATATAGGTGAGAAGAATCCCCCTCGACGATCGCTTGGAGGATGGCTTGCTCTAACGATGCCCCGAGAAAGATGGTGAGGAGTGGGATGAGGGAGAACGGTGGCAGAGGAAGGAGGATGGGGCAAGACATCATCTCGGCGAGGATCTTCTTCCCGAAGGAGGTGAGAGGACAGCCATGGGATGCTCCATGAAGGGGGTGAGAGGAGGGAAAAAATCTTTAATTTCTACTCTAGAGGAGCAACCCGAGCTTGGGATAAGCTCTATCGAGAGCCTTGGAGGAGGTGAGGAGAAGAAAGGAAGAGATGATGAAGAATGGAGGGGTGTAGGTCCTTTTATAGTGGAAAGAGGAAGGGCTTCCCATGCACAGGCAATTAGTGGCAGCTGCAAGCATCACTAAAGGCCCACCAGGCTGTCGTTGAAGATCTGCTCCACTACTGGCACGCGCATCACGCACCCGTGCCCCCCGTGCCATGTGGAGTGCTCGTGCATTGGCATGCACGACTGCTCCCGATCATGCTGCACTGGCACTGCCTTGTTCACGCATACACTGCACTAGTGCAGCTATTGCGTTGCATCAATTGCTCAATTGGGGCGGATTTGAACTCGTGCCCCTCCCTTGAAGACCAGTGCTTCAACCAACGCAGCAAGCCAGCTTTTGTGATGCCAAGACATCTTATTGGCATGCGGTGGAGAGAGCTTCTCAGCAATTGGATCAAGATCCAACGACTGGGAATGGAGGTCGTAGATGAGGTGTGATGTGGGTGGGCATTGCTGGCCGATGTTGGGTGGCCTAGATGGCACCACGTGGCACCATCTGGGCCATCCATCTTCTTTCTATTGTAGAAGGTGCCACGGTGCTCTGATCAAGATGATTCTGGCATTGTTGGATTGCGATCGTCGCTCTAGATTCATTCGTATGCTCAGATTTTTCATCCAAAGCCCGTAAGGATGTCGCATTGCCCCCTGGCCAATGATCTTCTTCGGACATCATATGGTGCTACGGGATTCCGATCCAGATGATTTCGGAGGTGTTAAACTTCGATGGTTTTCCTGATAACATCCGTATGATCAGATCGTCCATCTGAGGCTCTGAAAGAAATCTCCTTCCCTCCTGCCCATAAAAAGGATGCAATTAACCAAAAATATACACAACTACTCTAAATGCAGAATGATGCATGCTATGCAATATTTATAATATGAAATGCAAATCTAAGCCTAGGAACATGCATGAATAGGCATTTTAACATAATTAAATGTGTCTACATCATTCCCCCATGCCTATCTTTTGCTAATCCCTAGAAAAATTAAACTATATGCTATGTATAAAAATGGAATTAGGGGTCAATCGCTTAAGGCATTTGTTGTTTATTAACAAAAGGAAATTTTCAACTAAGGTCCCAAACTATGAAAACTCAACAATACCCACGTGACTGCCATAATACAGACCGCCCAAGTCCTCTCCTTATTGGAAAAGGGAAGATAAATTTTTTTTGCTTTTTCTTCTTTTCTCTATTTTTGGACTTTTGGAGTTTAAGAGTTTCGGGAGAACTTTTATGCCTACTCAACCCACCCAAGACTCGAAAAGGACTCTAAGTGCTAAGCATCTTGTGAAAAGAGTGAAGGACACACTAGTCAACCGTTAAAATGGACTTCAGGTTTCTAAGACCCCAAGTGACCTTAAAAGTTTTTGCCTAAAGGTTTATCTTTTCGAACGGTAGCTTTCTCCATACTTAATTATTATTTTTTTATGAGATCAACATAAGGGTGAACCCAGTATATATCTCGCCGATTTATTCTACTTTTCCACTTCTTCCCTAAGTATTTTGGGAATTATTGTGCATTTTTGTGAACTGGGGTCTAGACAATCAGCCAATGGGCTGTTATCTATGGCAACTTGCCAACCATACTCGTGTAGTGAAGTGTGGTTTATTTCTCTCTTTTTTTCTCCTTTTCCTATTTTTTTTATTCTACGTATTTCTTTTTTCTTTTTTTTTTAAGTAGGTGGCTTTCCTGATCTAAGATTTACCAAAAAGTAATAAAATGAGTATGGTCATGTAGCTGGGCTCTCGACAACCGGCCAGTAGGCTATTACCCATGACAACTTGCCAGCCATACTATCCTAGATGGTTCATTAACTACCCAATTTCCAAAAAAATCATCGAAAAGTGAGTCAGTGCAAAGTGTGTAGATGCTTAGACTTAAAGTCCCCTCAAATCAGAAAGCAGGTTGATAAGTCATGTACTTATCATCCTAATTTATTCACCAAATTAGAATAAAATTACTTGGTGAGAACTCGATTCTAGGTCCACATTCCAGTGGATACCTAGGCTAATTAAGCCCGAAGACCTGAAGAGTCTAAGTGTTCAGGTCTTAAAGTATCAATTCCTAAAGTTTGCAACTCCTAATGCCTAAGTTTTCTTCTCTTGATTCTAGTTTTCTTTTAATAAAATAATAGAAAATTACTATTACAGGCTGAAAAAATGTCATAAGATGTCCACCCCCCATGCTTAGCTAATGCAATGTCCTTATTATTAAAATGAAAGCATGCAGGAGCGTAGAATTGGAAGAATACCACCTGATTTTCATGAGATTCTAGTCAGCTTGAAATAGCCTTTACACGTGCTGAATTTAGTGCCTTCAGCTAGGCAATGTCCTCAATAAAAATAACTAACATTGAGGCTGCAATAACACAGTTTTTGAACCCCTAGATATGGGTCCTAGAGAGTGAAAATGGGCTTGCCAAAGAGATGATCAATGAAAGTTGCAAGCTGGTGGTGCATGGAGAGGCCAAATGGTCTCCAATAGGAGTTTTGTTGATTCAGTATAGAGGAAGTGTGGGTGGATATAGATATTGTGCAATGGTTGGGTGAACAAGAATGATGAGGGTTTTGTGATGTGTTGGGGGTTTGTGGGTACTCCAAAATGCCTAACATTTCAAGAGTTTCTCCCCAAAGTTCAATTTCATCCTCACAATTAGGGTGCTTAATCCAACCATCCTAATCCTCATGATTCCCACCCAAAAGTTGAACTCAAACTCTAAAAATTCAAGATGAGGACATTGTTGGGTTTTAACTTGATTATGTGAATCATCCAACAAATTTCCAATTTGATGAATATCTTCCTCATCCCAGGTTGCCACAGTTTGTTGTATGTATTCATTGTCCTCAATTATCCCTGCAACCTGTGATTTTCTTCCTGAGTTTGGGTTGAGTTAGCCCTTAAAAAGTTGTCTAAGGTATGTATGGCCATTACCTCCTCTATTCTACCAAGCTCCTCCATCAAACCACACTTAATTTTATCCTTCATTGAAACCTCAAAAATATTAAATTGATTTATTTTATTCCCAGAGGCCATTTCTATATTTCTCGATTCACAATCAATCCTTGCCTTGGTGGTAGCCACGAGAGGTCTTCCCAAAATAATCAAGGTGTGGTTGAGATGTTTTGGTGCTTCCATGTCCAGGACCATCAAATCAGCAAGATAATGCAAACCATTAACCTTTACTAAAACATCCTCCAAAAGACCCCTTGGTTTTATAACGGATCTATAAGCTAACTGCAAGGTTATGTTAGTGTGTTTCAGGTAGCATAGACTCAGTTCCATATGTAGTGAGGTAGGGATCACATGAATAGAAGCACCCAAGTTGAGGAGGGCCCGGTCAAAAGTAATGTTTCCTATTGTACAGGAAATCAGTGGGGCTCCCAGGTCTTGTTTTTTAGGAGGTAGCTTGCTCAAGATTAGTGTGCTTATGTTTCAGACAAGACTACTCTCCTATTATTTTCAGAATTTGCTCTACGCTTTTCTTTATATTAATTTAGTAAACCTATGTCGTAGACAGGGATTGATCCGATAGCCGCAAGGAGTAAAATGATTATCAATTTGAAAGCCTGAAGTAAGGACATTCTTTCCTCCAATTTCTCCTCCAACTTTTTCTGTTTGCCCATAAAACAACAACATACTACCAAATCAAACTCTGAAGTTTTGTTGATCACATTCTTAGTTAGGAGTCTAGAATTCTTACTACGGGGCCTAAAGGTGTTGACATGGGGTTGGGTAGGTCCCTTGTGTCTACTACCACTGCTCAAGATGATGATATTTGCCGTGGAAAAATGCTATTGGTTAGTGCCTTAGGGAGGGTTGGGAAAAATAGGAGGGTCCCAGTTGATTATGTTGGGAACTTGGTTCGCTCCAGGAGGGGCTGGGGTAGCCTGATAGCTAGCATGAGCTTGAGCATGTGGCTCCCCACCATTACCAAACCCTTGAGGCCCAGTGCCTCAATTTTGTACATTCCTTGGGTTTGGTACAGGTTGTGATGGTAGAGATCTGGGTTGTCAGTTGTTCAATTTTGTACATTCCTTGGGTTTGGTATAGGTTGTGATGGTAGAGATCTGGGTTATCAGTTGTTTGAATTAACTCCTGATTGCAAGGTGTCCAGCAAAGTTTTCTTTTGTTGCATGAGCTAGAGCATTGACCCTTGCATTTCTACCATCTTCAGGTTTCAATCAACCTGCTCAACAGGTTGTTGAGCATTCCACATGGACTGATTAACCTAATTCGGGGGCAACCGAGTATATACATGACCCTGACCCATTGCTTTTTACAGTACATAATTGTTGGGTCGATATTGGGTCTGTTGCCCCTGATCTTTCCAAGAGAAGTTAGGGTGATTTTTCCAACTAAGATTGTAGGAATTCGCGTAAGGGTTTGACCTAACATTCTCTTGTATAGCATAAACATCCTCATAAGATGAGGATGAAGAAGGATCAGAAAAATTGAGATCAAAGGCCCCAGTTTGGAACTCATAAGGTTTCGAGCAGAGTTGGCCCGAAGGTCGAGTCAACTCCAGCTAGTTCACAAACTCCCATCCCATAGAATCCTGCTAGGAATGGAATCCCGAGCCCTAGGATTGAGTGGATCTAGAAAAATTAGAGTTCCTGGACATCCACTCTTCCATTCGTTTAGCAACCAGATACACCTTATCTAATTTATTGTAGATCAATTCCATATCAAATGTATGAGAATCTTGGACCTCATTGGCATTTGATTTAGTTTGTTGGGATCGGTTGAAGGTTTCCATGGAGGCGGGGTTTAAAGAGTTTTCACTCATTTCCTCAAACAAATTATACACTCTATCTGCACCTTTGTTGTGGAAGTTGCCTCCGCAAGAAGCATCCACATGATTATGTAGTTGATCGTTCAACCTGTGATAAAAAAATTGCACAAGTTGCCATTTAGGCACCTTGTGGTGTGGACACTTCCGCAACAGATCCTAGAATTGCTCCCAGGCCCCATGAAACGATTCCCCCGGCCGTTGGGCAAAAGTGGTAATTGCCCGTCGCAACGCATTGGTTCACCCAATTAGGAAGAATTCCTTTAGGAAGGTGGAACGTCTTGGGCGGCAACCGGTTTTGAGGGTTTTGTTATAACGTTGTAGTAAAGCCGGTTATTACCAACATTTCAAATATAAATTTTTTTACTCGGAAAATGAAAGAGTTCCCGAGGTCGAACTCAGGGAGCAAGTCGTATTCTAGAGATATACATGTTTCTTTTACAAAATAAAGAGAAAGGGAAAGAATTTGTTGTGATGTTCTTCTTTCTTTCTCTTTCTTCAGATCTCCTTCTTCTTCTTCCTTGGTTTCTGCTATGGTGATAATCTTCTTCTGCAATGGTGATGCTCTTCTTCTTCCTGCTGTTCCTGCGTTGGTGATGTTTTTCTTTCTTCAGAGCTCCTTGTTCTTCTTCTTTGGTTTTCTGCCTTGACCTCTCTTCTTCTTCTTCTGCAATCGTGGTGCTTCTGCCTTCGGCTACTAAGTCTCCCTTCCTTCTTCTTCAGCCTGCCTTCTGTGTTGCTCTGGCTGCTGACTTTCCGTCGTCTGGCCCGGTGCTTCGACGACTTAACTGAGCATTTGCTACAGTGCAGCTCCTTCTTCTTCGCCTGCACTTCTTCTTCCGCGGGTCTTCTTCTTCTTCTTTGGCCTGCACACTTCAGAGATTTTCGTCAAGAGGCAAAACCTACTCTACCCTCCCCCCCCCGCGTCTCTCTTTCTCTCTGAAACCGCTCTTGGGACAGCTCTCCCAGAGCTACCGGGTAATCGGGTTCGGGTCAGGCCCGGGTCCAGGCCCACCGGCGTGCGGTGGTGGGCGAGGAGTGCAGGTCGGTCTAATCGGGTCGGGCCAGGTCCGCGGAGCGTGGTCACGGACGAGGCCGGGTCGGGTGAGAGGGACCTCACCCCGTGGTCAGGAGGCAGACAGCATAAGGCACTTTTTGCCTTTATGCGTCCGCGCGCCTCCGAGAAGTTCCGAGGTGGGACTAAATGTCCCACCCCAATTGAGCGCGCGTCGCGGATGGAGCAGTGGGCGATCGTGGCTTCCCGCGCGGCCTTCGCTCCATCTGTGAACCAGGGACGTTTCGCGGAGAGTCCCTGCGCAACCTGGGAGTCAAACCTGGGCGAAGGCGTGCCTGCACCTGCAGGTGAAGCAGCTCTGCCTGCGCAGTAATGGCGACGGCGGGCGAGTCACCTGGTCACAGAAGAACGGCCTCTCGGCCAAATCAGACAGGCGGGGGACCTTCGCCGTGGCACGGCGAAGGTGGTCAGGGGGTCTGCAGGGGGCGTGATGGAGCCAACAGGTCGTCCTAGGTCAAACTGTGAGCGAAGAAGTGGGTGTGTTCGGTGGATCTGCAGAGGGTGTTTGGTGGGAAGTGGAGGGGCGGAAGAGGATCAGGGTGAGGAGGCGGAGGTTCTGCGGTGGTCGGCGAGCCGTGTGGGTCGCTGAGGTGATGGGAGCGGCTCGCCGGAGGGTGGTCGGAGGCGAAGAGGGTGAGGGTGAACAGGGTCGGTAGAGGGCTTAATTGACTAAATTGAAAGCGGGGAAAGAAAGATGAGGAGAAGGGGAGTAACTCTAGCTTACTTGCAGGGACGAAGGGGGAGGAACAGGGCGACAGTCGTATCGACTGTCGCCGGAGAAGACGATGCTCAGGGAGAGGGGCGGCGGCGAGCAGAGAGCCGGAGAGGCGCCAGCTGGGTGCGGCGTGGCGCGGGAAGAGCAGGGGAGGAAGTCTCTGCTGCTGGTATTGCGGCAGAGCGAAGAGGTGGAGGGGGAGGAAGCCGCCGGAGCTGGTGAGCGTCTGCCGGAGAAAGAAGAGAAGGAAGTTGGGGATTTCTCCGTCAGATCCAAGCTGCCCTGGTCGGTGGAGCAGCGGGGGGTATTTATAGGGATGAAACAGGGAGGAAGGCGGAGGGAGACGACGTGTCTCCCTCACCGGAGAATGGTCGGAGACGAACCCATACCGTCCGTGCGTTCGCACGGCCGGTATGGTGGGCTACAATGACCAAGGGGGTGCCCCTGCGACGGCTGACGACGCAGGGCACCCCCGGTTTACTTGCCAGGTCCCCTACCTCACCCTGCGCGGCGCCATGCTCCGCGCAAGGTCGCCGGAGCATGGTGCTGGCAGGGTTTTGCAGGAGGGACCTGATTGCAAAGAACGAAGGAGAGTTAGGGGCCAAAATGCGAGGGTTCAAAAGTTGAGGGCCAAAGAGTAAATATATGAGGACCAAAGTGTAAAGTCGGTCAAGGAGGTTTCTTCTTAGGCTCAAGTTTTTATACATGACTAATTAGGACCTAAGGAATCTGATGGTGAATTTTATTTTCATCTTAAACCTTGTTCGACCGGTCAATTTGCGCAAAAACCCAAATTAAGTTATTAATTGGGCATGGTTCTCAATGTAGGTCAAAATGGGTTCTAAAGGCCAAATTGAAGGTTCTAAACCCTAGAGATTATTTTTCTATGAATTTTAGAGGGTTTATTCTATTTTTACTTTGCCTCGAACCTTGTGAATTGAAGTGGGTTGTTTTAGGGTTACAGATTTAGTCTCTTGGAATTGCTGTAGCCCTTGCTAGATCATTTCATCCCACTTTTATTCTTATTAAGCTGTTTTGACCTATGTTTGGGCCCTGAATTACCCTGTATGCAGATTATACTGGTAAACTTGCACTTTTACCCCTTATGACTTGTTTTCTTCTCAAACTCAGAATTCTCTGAGTTACGCCTTTCCTTGAGATGTGTAGGAGCTTTTATCCTTAGTATTGGGTCAAAATGAGCTAGTTATGGCTCATGATGAGGTTCTCATCAGAAGGCCGATTTCAAAGCTCTCCAGGTAGCAATTGGTCTTCTAATGGTATGAAACCAATGTACGACCTTATCCCTGAGTAAATGGGGGAAAAGCCTCATGAGCATCTGTTCTTCATCCACATTCTGTGATTTAGTGGCCTGAACAAGAGTGATCAGGTCCTCCAAATGTTGGAATGGGTCCTCTGAGTCAACCCCGTGAAGTGTTTAATTAGACTCAAAACTTGGGGCTTGATCTCAACATCACCGGTGGGGATCACAATGCTGGAACAATCCTCATAATTCGAAGGATCATAAAAATCCTTCAAGGGCCGAGCGCCTTGACCATTCATTCGTTGGAACCATTGTTGCATCTACTGTAATTCTTTCAAATGCCTTTAAATCAGCTCCTGCTATTTTGGGGGTGGGGTAGGTGGTTGTTGATCAACCATGGGATCTACTTGGCTATAACTCAACCTCTACCTCCAGGGATGGTCCATAGGTCCTTCCAGACGAGGGTTCAATGACCTCCTTCCAAGCATACACTGGAAGGAAGTTAGAGGGGCAGGGAAGATAAGGAACCCTGTAGCACAAAAAATACAAGCCTATCTTTAGGTTGGGTAGGCTAAGGGTCTATAGACTCTTAGAATCTGTCTTAAGATTATAGACGATTTACCCTACTTGTATCCAGTCAATCCAACCAGTTAGAAGGAGGGGTTAGGGAGAAGGTTCCTCCTTTGGCTTGCACCTCTGGTTCCTAGTGTACCTCCCAACTGAAGCCGTTTGACACTACTCCCCTAGCTAGATGTTAGATTGACTAGTACAAGTAGGTTAATCGTGAATAATCGCTATCTGGGCCCTAAAGAGCGAATCAGTCCTTAAGGCCAACGTCTAATCAATTTTAGTTAGGCTTGGGATATTTAGTGATTTTGGAATGTGATGGGCCCTTAATGGGTTGTGCTCTTAATGATTTGTTGAAAATGTGTGTATGTGCACAACCAAAAATATTTTCAAGCAAAATTATTGATGATGAAGTGAGTTTTAGGGTTTGAATCTTGCTTTGTAGATTTTAGAGTTCAAATATTAGGTAGATTCAACCAAATTTCCAGGAGGCAAACCAAATTTGAAATCACGAGTTCAAGTGTTTTCCTTTACAAATCAAGAAAATATGGAGTGCCTGGCTTGACCAAAGTATTTAATCCAATAGGGCAGCAACAAAATGAATTCCTTTTAGATTAGGTTGTATGGCCCAAAGAATTCAATCAACTGGCTCAGATGCAGCACCGATTAGGGTACACAAAAAGGTGATTAACCTGGTATGATTTCTACTCGTTTATGTGTTGAATTGGTGTACCGATTCCATAGGTCGGAATCTCAGTTGAGTAGATAAAAATCAATTATGGTTATGTGCCTCAAATGTGGGTGTATGTAATGTGTATGTTGATTTGTCCCACAAGAAGTATCCTTTTGTATTTTTTTTTATAATATGAGAAAGTGAGATGAGTGGAGGTGACAAACAAGACTAACAAATTCTATCCTAGGGTTTATGCAAACACCTAAGTAGATTAGGTTGGTTATTGATGTGACGAAATGAAGCTAGTGGAGGGGAATGCGGGGGGCACTTATAGATTACTTTACTTCGATCTACTGCACTCGGATCTCCTTACTAGGGTACCTGCAAGACAGTAAATCAGAGGCAAGCATGATTAATAATAAGTAAATGCAAAGAAACACGAAAGACAAGAAAGCAAATTATGTTGCCTCCCTGATAACGATGCCAAAATGATGAGGCGGATTCACACGTACAAAGGATTGGATTTTGGAAAACCTATCATCATAGTTAGATTTGTGAGAAAATCCATCAATTAAATAATATTTATAATCGAAACTCGAAAGGTAAGTCCTAGGTCAAACACAGGGAGGCGAACGTTTGGTTTGAAAATTCTGTGCTTTGCTTTTATTTATTTTTGTCATTTTTATCTTTTCTTATTTTTTTGGTATTTTTATCATGCAAGAAATCAGGTCGCTGCAAAATTGTCTAACTAATCTACTTGCAAAATATAAAACAAAGAGAGAGAAGAGCAACAATCATGTATTTTGAATCAAATGTTTATTACAACTAGGAAAGCAAGAAAGCTACACTACGAAAGCAAAAAAGAGAGGTGAGAAGAATCCCCCTCAACAGTTGCTTGGAAGACGGCTCACTCTGATGGTGCCCCAAAGAAGGTTGTGAGGAGCGAGATGGAGAACGGTGGCGAAGGAAGGTGGACGGGGCAGGACGTTGTCACGGTGAGGATCTTCTTCTCGAAGGAGGCGAGAGGACAACCATAGGATGCTCCACAAAGGGGGATGAGAGGAGGAAAGAAACTTTAATTTGTACTCTAAAGGAGCATACTGGGCTTGGGACAAGCTCTCTCTAGAGCCTTGAAGGAGGTGAGAAGGAAGAGATGGTGAAGAATGGAGGGCCGCAAGTCCTTTTACAGTGGAACGAGGAAGGGCTTCCCACACATAAGCAATTAGTGATAGCTGCAAGTGTCACTAAAGACCTGCCTAGGGTATCGTTGAAGATCCACTTCACTGCTGGCTCATGCATCACGTGCCCGTGCTTCCCGCGCCATGTTTCACATGTGCACTGGAGTTTACAACTGTGCCCAGTCAAGCTGCACTGGCGCTGCCTCACGTGCGCATGCTCTACACTGTGCTACTACCGCTGCACTGCTTTAATTGCTCAATTGTGGGGGAGGGGCATGGGAATTTAACCCGCACCCCTCCCTCGAAGACCAGTTGATGAGAACCTCATCATAAACCCTAAACTAGCACCATCTAACCCAGATTTGCAAGAAAAGGCTCCTACATAACTATAGAAAGGCTTGACTCAGAGAAATTCTGAGTTTGTAAAGAAAATAGAAACTAAGGGGTAAAAATGCAATTTCACCAATCCAATCTGAAAACAGGGTAACTCAGGGTCCAAACATAGGTCAAACTAACCTAATAAGAAGAAAAGTGGGATGAGTTGATCCAATAAGGGCTACAGCAACTCTAGGGAATTAAATGACATCCTGTAACCCTAAAAATAAACCCACTTCAATTCACGAGGTTTGAGGCAAAGAAAAAATCTACTAAACCCTCTACAATTCGTAGAAAAATAATCTCTAGGGTTTAGAACCTTCAATTTGGCCTTAGGAACCCATTTTGACCTACATTGAGAACCATGCCCAATTAATGACTTAATTTGAGTTTTTACGTAAATTGACCGGTCAAACAAGGTCTGATCTAGAAATAAAATTCATCATTAGAATCCTTAGGTCCCATTTAGTCATGCATGAAAACTTGAGCCTAAGAAGAGACCTTCTTGACCGACTTTGCATTTTGGTCCTCATCCATTACTTTTTGACCCTCAACTTTTGAAACCCTCGCATTTTGGCCCCTAACTCTTCTTCGTTCTTTGCATTTGGGTCCTCCCTGCAAAACCCTGAGCAGCGCCATGCTCCGGCAACTTTGCACGTATCATGGCGCCGCGCAGGGTAAGGGAGACCCTCTGCCAAGTCAACCAGGGGTTCCTTGCGATGTCTACCGTCGCAGGGACACCTCCATGGTCTCTGCAACCACCCATACCTCCCGTGCGAATGAGCGAAAGGTATGGGTCTCCATCTCGGGCGTCCTCCGGCGAGGGAGGCACGTCGCCTCCCTCCGTCCTCCTCTCTGATTCCACCTCTATAAAATCCGCCCCCGTCCACCGAACTCAAGAGCTCGGTTCTGACGGAGAAACCTCCCCCCTTTTCTCTCTTCCCACTCCGACAGAAGCCCCCCTACTCCGGCGGTTCTTCCTCCTCCTCCTCGTCACTCTGCCGCACTACCAGCAGCAGAGCTGCCTTCACCTGCTCTTCCCGCGTCGTGCCGTACCCAGCGCGCGCTCTCCCGCTCTCTCCTCGCCGCCGCCCCTTCTCTCTCAGCACCTTCTTCTCCGGCGACAGTCGATACGACTGTCGCCCTGCTTCGGTCCCCCTCGTCCCTCCAAGTAGGTACAGTTCTTCCCTTTCCTCCCATCTTTCTTTTCGCTATTTTAATTTGCTCAACCACCCTTCGACCACGCCTAATCACCCTCACCTTCTCCATCTCCGGCCACCCTCCGGCGAGATGTTCCCATCGGTCCGCAGCCCCATACGCCTCGCCGACCCTCACAGAACCTCTACCTGACCACACTGAGCAACCTCCGCTCACCCATTATCGCTCCACCACCCCACCACACTCCACCAAATAAACCCATTTTTCCGGTCGCAGTCCGACCTAGGGCCGCTGCCAGACACCGCCCCACAACCTGCTACCCCCCGCATTACCTTCGCCGTGCCACGGCGAAGGTCACCCTGTAGTCTGATTGGGCTGAGAGGCCCTGTTTGTGTTTGGCAGGTCTGCATCCCCGGCCGCCATTGGCGACAAGGCGAGGAGCTTCCAAGCAAGCTCCAGGCCCTACAGCAACAGGATCCCAGCTGAGGCAAAGCGGGGGGACTTGAGCGAAGGCAAGGAGCAGATCTGCGAAGAGAAACAAGCGCGTTGCTACTAAAGCCAGGTCGAGCCTTCCTGCGAGCGCGCGCAAGCGAGGGACAAAATTTAGTCCCACATCGTGGGATTTCAAAGCGTCGCACCGGTTTAAATTAATTTTGTGAAATAAGCTTATCGCCTCAGCACACGGGGTGAGGTCCCTCTCACCCGCTTCACCTGCCCGGTCCGCGAGCTCATCACGCGGATTCGACCGACCCAACCGGACTTGACTCGAACACTCCTCGCCCACCACGCACGCCGGTGGGCCTGGACCCGGGTGCGACCCGTACCCGAATACCCGGCAGCTCTGGGAGAGCTATCCTACGAGTGAATTCTGAGAGAGAGAGACGCGGGGGGAGGGTAGAGTAGGTTTTTGCCTTCTGACCAAACTGTGAGTGTGTAGGCACAGAAGAGAAAAGAGAAGACAAGAAGAAGAAGAAGGACTGCGAGAAGAAGAAGAAGAAGAAAGCCACAGAGGAAAGAAAGAAAGAAGATGCACTGTAGCAAAAGCTACTTAAGTCGTCTGATTGAAAAATCATACGATGCCCTGAAGAAAGAAAAGAAGCAAGGAAGGAAGGAAAAGAAAGAAAGAAAAAGAAGAGGAGGATCACTACTGCCGCAGAGAAGAAAAGAAAAGACAAGAAGAAGAAGAAAAAAAAAGAGAAGCTGAAGACGAGAAGCGCAAGGAAGACAGAGCTGAAAGAAGAAGAGAAGAAATAGAAGAAGCTCTGAAGAAAGAAGAAAAGAGAAGATCAAGGAAGAAGATCCGAGAAAGAAGAGAAGAAGACAAGCAAAGAGAGAAAGAAGAGAAGAAGAAAGAGCCAACAAACTAAATCTCTCTCTCTCCCTTTTCACTTCTGTAATAGAAACTTTGTACTTCTAGAATGCAATTTGCTCCCTGAGTTCGACCTGGGAAAACTCTTATTTTCCAAGTAACAAATTATATTAAACTGGTAACTGCTCCTCTATATTATACTACAACAAGATATTAAAACCATAGAGGATTTGCACCAAGCCAGTTTTTGGCGCCGTTGCTGGGGAGCAACGGCTATTCTAGAAGATTTGAAATTCTTTTAAGAGATTGCTAATCTTTTTCTCTCTCTTATGTGCAGGTAAAAATGAGAAGAGCAGCCGTACAACAAACAAACAGGTAATCTTCATTAGCCCTCTCTTAAACTCCCTTAAAATCTAAAAAGGAACAAAAAAAAAAATCAACTTAGGGCTACCTGCATCATACATAGTAATTCCTCAAAATTGCCTAAATTTTTCATTTCCACACATTTTAACTGTCCATCCAACTAAGGTAACTAGGGCTAAAACCTTCTTGATTGGGCCCTAGATACTACATTTTTGAGGCAACTAAAATGGACCAACTAGAGCCAACTCAGGAATTGAAAAGCTAGGGTTTTTAGAGACACACCTTCTATTAACAAAGAAAAGATCTTCCCAAAAAGAGGTGTACCTAAACCTTGCTTGAAAAAGATCTATACAAGAGAAACCCTAAACAATTGCCTCTCTAAACACTTGAACCCTAAAAGAAAGGACCCAAAAGCTCTCAAAAGAGCAAGAGGTGAAGTTTACCCCTTGGGTCAACCAACCTTAAAATTAGGTCACTTCTTCACTCAAAATACCTAAAAGTTCAAGTGAAATCTTAAGCACCCTGATCATAAAGTAAAAGAGGTAGACTTAAGAGGTCAAGATCCCCATTCTGGTCTACCTGGAACCGCAGTGACAAGAGAGGTCAGGTGGGGGAAACCCTGTAACCGTGGGGACGCTCTACCGTGTAGGGGTCTTCGCGAGACTCACCCTCTCTGGCTGCCCAGGTAATTCTCAGGTGGACGATCTTTCTTATCAAGGGGTCCATCTGCCCCTCTCCTCTATAGTCACCCAACACATTTTTGGGTGACTTGATTGGGTCCAGCACCTTCTAAACTCTTCCACTCCAACAGTGCATGAACGGTAGGAGATCCTTAAGACCACCCTTAAGATCTCCTTTAGGAATTCACTTTCGTCAAGGCCCAGCCTTGACTCCCGTGTTTGAACAGCAACCTTACCCCACCATTCTCTCATCTGATTCTGAATCAAGCTCTTCTTCTTCCCCTATCATGGCTCAGCCAGTTGAGGAAGAAAATAATTTGGAGCACTAGCTCCAGCGACTTAATGACCTCTTCCAAAACTTTGTGCACCCACCGCAGTGTCCTATGATGCGGGACCATTATAATCCTGCTGTGGTGGCCATTGAGCCTCGAGTCAGAATCCCGACTGGAGGACCTGATTCTGAATTGAAGCCCAACATGATTCATGCTATACCTAAATTCCATGGGCTTAATTCCGAAGATCCCTTCCAGCACATCAAATAGCTAAAGCATCTAGCACAAACTTTTGGGTCAGACGCGCAAAATCGGGATATTCTTCTCATGAAGATGTTCTCCTTTTCTCTTATGGACAAGGCCACTCATTGGTATCAAACTCAGACCCGGCCAATCAACACTTGGGAAGAACTTCAGTCCGAGTTTTTGAAAAAGTTCTTCCCCGTTGGTCAGACCAACACCTTGCTCCATCAAATTACACACTTCACTCAACAAATAGGGGAACCTCTCCATGAGGCATGTGATGAGAGCCTCATCATGAGCCATAACTAGCTCATTTTGACCCAATAAAGAAGATAAAAGCTCCTACATAACCTAGAAGAAGGCTTAACTGAAGGAATAAGTGCTCTGAGAAGAAAACATGAATTAAAGGTTAAAACTGCAATTTTACCATTGCAGTACATAAACGGGATTTCTCAGAGGCAAAACACAGGTCAAAAGGTCTAAATGAGATAAAAAGTGGGTTGAGTCAATCAGAAATGGGTTCATATGCAATCTAGGAAGTAAATGATATGTGGTAACCCTAAAACAGACCCGCTTAATTCAACAAGGTTTCGGTCAGGATAAAAATCAATTAAACCCTCTAAAAATCATGGAAAAATATCCCCTAGGGTTTAGAACACTTAATTTGGCCTTAGGAACCCAGTTTGACCTAGATTAGGGTCCTAGTTCATCAATTAACCTAATTTGGGTTTTTACGCAAAATATCCAGTCAAACGAGGTCAAACCTAAAATCCAACTTCACCACTAGATTCCTTAGGTCAAAATTAGGTTTTTACCAAAATTTGGACCTAAGGGGAGGTCATCTTGACCTACTTTGTAATTTAGTACACCCAAATCACAATTTGGTCCCTATCTTTTGAAAAGCATAACAGAACGCCCCCTAACTTCCTCGCCACCTTTGCAATCAGGTCCTGCCGACATTATTAGGGCAGAATCCTGCTCCGGCGAGGATTTGAGAGGGAATCCTCTCTGATTCCTCAGAGATCCCCTCCCAGAAATGGAAGGGAGATTCTCTGAGGAATTCCCTTCCATCTGAGGCCAATCTTGATCCCTGGTGTGAACCCAATCTCTCGTGCGAACGCACGAGGGATTTGGGTATCTAAACTCTTTCCATCTCCGACAACCGACCTCAGATGATTGCATGCCTTCCACGCCTTGAACGACTGGCCCAGTGCCTATATAAGAACCCACACCTCCGACCGCTCATCTTCAGCTTGATTTGGCCGAGTTTCCACATCCAATTCATCTCCTCCTGCCCGGCCAAAATTCCCAGCAAGCTCCGGCGAGCCCCCCTCCCCTCCCTCTTCGCTCTGCCACAAAACCAGTGGCAGAGTTATCTTCCTGACTCTCCTCCGCGTCGCGCAGCACCTGCGCACGCCACCTCAGCCCCGTCGTCGCCACCGTTCTCCCCCACTGGGCAGCATCTTCTCCTGCGACAGCAGGTACTGCTGTTCGCCTCTCCATCCCCCTTCATCCCTGTAGTTAGGCCAAATACCTTCTCCACATTCCCCTCTCTCTTTTTCCCTTGCTATTTTATCTACTTACCCCCCGACAGTGCCTGAACACCTCCATCTTCCTCCCCTCCGACCGACCTCCGGCGAGCCGCCCACACCACTCCGCCCCTCCACACGGCTCGCCAACCCCCTCGTGAGCTCCACCTCACCACCAGGAACTCATTCCACCCCTACACTGCCACTCCAGACCTCCACAATAACCCCCCGACCAACCCCACAACTCCGGCCACAGGTTGACCTAGGCACGCACGCCTAGGCTAACCTGCGGCCTGCAGCACCGTCCACCGCCTTCGTCGTGCTACGGCGAAGGTCTCTAGCTGGTCTGATTGGGCCGAGAGGCTCATTTTGTGTCTGACAGTGTTGATGCTCCTGCCGCCATGGACGACATTTGAAGAAGCTCCGTAGCAGCTCCAGGCGCCAGGTCTCCCAGGCTGCAGGTGCTGCGTAGTCGTGCGAGTGTCGCGAAGTGCCCTGGTCCAGCAAGGAGCGCAAGCAGAGCCAGCAGCTGTGAGGATGGCACGCGAGTCTGCGGGTGCGCGCGAAATCAGGGCAGAATCTTTAGTCCCACATCGTGGAGAGACGAGGCGCTACTGCGACATAAATTGAATTTGTGAAATTACCTTAACGCCTCCGTAAGCACAGGGGTGAGGTCCCTCACTTGCCCCTCACACACGACTAGTCCGCGGCTTGACCAGCGGATCTGGCGGGATCCGACCGACCCAATCCTTGAGCACTCCTCGCGCATCACACCACCTGCAGGTGCGCCTGGTCCCGGGTACAATCCGAGCCGAATATCCGTGTGGCTCTGGGAGAGCGTCCCTGAGTGAATTGTTGAGAGAGAGAGACGTGTGGGTAGAGGGAAATGGGTAGGTTTTGCTCCTGTGCAGGCAGACTAAGCGTGGAGAGACTTAGCCGCAAGGAGAAGAGAAGAAGAAGAAACTGAGCGAAGGAGAGACCAAGGCAGAGAAGAAGAGGAAAGAAGCCTTCGCAGGAGAAGAAGGAAGAGCAAGGCAGGAGCAAGCCAGAGAACGAAAGAAAGGTTAAGTGAAGACCGCAAAGATCAGAAGAAGAAGAAAGAAGGAAGGCAAGGTAGGAGAAGAAACAAGAGAAAAGATACAAAGGCAAGAAGAAGAAGCCTTCGCAAGCAAAGAAGAGAAAGAAGATCAGAAGAGAAAAAAGGGGAAATACTTTTAAGACGTCTGATCACCAGATCAGACGTCCAATTTCATATTTTTTGTCATAATTACTTTTAATGGCATACATTCATATTTGAATTAACATTTTGAGTAAATTAGAGTGTTCAATTACATTTTGATTAGTAGTAAATTTCATTTGCTCCCTGTTTTCGACCTCGGATACTCCGATTTTCGAGTAATAAAATTCTCTATTTGTTTGAACGCTTTGTCGGCTATACTACAACGTGACATCCTTTAAAATCGCACAAAAGCGTGATAACAGCATGGGATCGCTTTCAGGATCTCATGAGAAAGTGCTCCCATCACGGAGTTCCTAAATGGGAACAGGTCCAATCTTTTTACCAGGGACTCCGTGAGGACATTCATCTTTTTGTCAATGCAACTTGCGGAGGAAATATCATGGGTCAACATGAAGACACCGTGTGGGAGATTCTCGAAAACATGTGCGAGAACTCCATCAACAATGACTCCATGGGATTATTCGACAGGACGAATACCCGCGCATCGATGAATCTTAGGGGAGCACATGAGACGCAGGGCCTGTCCGCATCAGTCGACCTAGAGTTAATGGCCAGTCGATTGGACAAGGTCTCAATCATCGAGAAGAAGGTGGATGAGCTGACTCAGCACTTGTAGCGAGCCACCTCTGCACGTAACTCCTTTGCACAACCTCCTTCCACACAGGAGACTGTGCAAAGCATTCCCCACCGATCTTCCCCTAGGATGGATCCATATCCATCCCCATCTGATTCTCGGATCGGAGGATCATCCGATCCTTTCTACACCAGCCCGGGGAATTCCATTCCCCCTTTCTCTGATTCACTAGAGGTTCCTCAGACCTGCGAGGACCTCAACGCCATCCAGAACGACCCGTTCTCCAACACCTATAACCCTGGATGGCGAAACCATCCCAACTTTCAGTGGGCGGGAAATTCCCAAACCCAAAGACCACCCTTTCAGCCCCGCCCACAACCCTCTCATCCTTACTAGCCGCCTCAGCCTCAGCCCAACCCTACTTATCCATCAGGGCCAAATCAGGATCAAATGTCCCTTATCCTTCAGACTTTGGCTGACATTCAAAGAACGAATGCGGCTATTCAAAAGCAACACAAGGACGAAATCACAGAGGTTCGAAACCAATTGGCCCAGTTGGCAAATTCTCGCCAGCCAGGCACTCTTCCTTCCCAACCTCTTCCTAACCCGAATAACGTGCCAACCCAACGGCGCGATATGAACCCAAACCCGGGCCAGGCCCATATGATTTATCAGGCCCCCTCTGTTCCTTCACCAGAAGGGATAGAGGCCTCCACTTCTTTTGCAGGTTACCAGCAGCAACCTATCTTACCCAATCCCAACCAAAACCAGGCAGGACTTAATTCCGTAACAACTCGTAGTGGTAAGGAAACCTAGGACCCACCTCATCCAAACCACTCCAAGCCTGATAGTGATCCCAAGCCTAGGGCAGTAATCCAGGACATTCCCACCTGTATCCCAGATCCACAACCTGGACCTATCCTAAAAGAACCAACCAAGATCCCGTTTCCCAAGGCCTTGACCAAGGGAAAGAAGACCACTAAGCCCATGGCACCTGAGGAGGACCTGGTCAAGCTCTTTGAGTAGGTCCACATAAACATCCCTTTGATGGATGCAATCAGCCACGTACCGGCTTACGCACGATTTTTAAAGAATGTGTGTACACCCCAGCGTAAGCCGCGAACTAAGGGTGGGAGCCCAATTATTCTATCAGAGCAAGCCAGCTCTGTAATCCTCAGTAGACTCCCACCCAAGGCAAAAGATCCTGGTACTCCCCTGATTTCCTGCAAGATAGGTGATACCCAATTTGATAGAGCCTTGCTGGACTTGGGTGCATCCATAAACCTAATACCCACATCCTTACTTGACCATCTAGAAGAATCTGAGCTAAAACCAACCGAGGTGACATTACAATTAGCAGATTGATCTATAAAGTCACCAGAAGGATTCTCGAGGATGTTATTGTGAGAGTGCAGGATTTCTACTTTCCTGCAGACTTTATAGTCTTAGACATGGACGCACTTGAGAACCCTAGGGATACACCAATCATTTTAGGGAGACCTTTCTTGGCTACTGCTAGAGCCAACATTAGCTGTGAGGAGAGCCAAATAGAGCTCAAATTTGGGAATCAAACCCTGAAAATTGATATATTTAAGGCCCAACAAGGAATCAATTGCGGTGTCATCGAACAGATTTGTGACGTTAGGACTTTGGTTGATGAAACACACTTCCAGAATGACCTAATTATACCTCATCAACCGCAAAAAGATCTTGACCCACAAACTGAGGAGTCAAATCTAGATATGAACAACCCAGTAACTCCTACCCTTGAACCTCACGTCTATACTGAACCACCCGCTGCTGCTGATAACCCTATCCTCGAACTGAAGCCCCTTCCTGCTCACTTGAAATACATCTTTTTGGGCTCTAATCAGACCCTTCCTGTGATTATCAATTCCAACCTCAATCCTGAACAGGAATCCCGTCTGATTGCTGTCCTCCAGCAACATCACAAAGCCATCGGGTGGACTCTCGATGACTTGACTGGAATAAGTCCCTCTTATTGCACTCATCATATCTATTCAAAAGAGGGCGCACGACCTTCTCGTGAAATACAGAGATGCTTGAACCCCAATCTGCAGGAGGTCGTGAAAAAGGAGATCATCAAGTGGTTAGATGCCGGGATCATCTACCCGATCTCCGATAGTCGTTGGGTGAGCCCAATTCAGGTTGTGCCTAAGAACGCAGGACTCACCACCATAACGACTAAGACCGGAGAAGTCATTCCTACCCGATTAGCCAATGCGTGGAGAGTCTATATAGATTACCGCCGACTCAATTCCTCCATGAAGAAGGATCATTTCCCACTACCTTTCATTGATCAGATTCTCGAGAAACTGGCGGGAAATAGGTTCTTCTGCTTTCTTGACGGGTACTCCGATTATAACCAGGTGGCAATCCATCCTGAAGGCCAAGAAAAGACCACGTTCACCTGCCCCTTCGGAACATACGCTTTCCAAAGGATGCCTTTCGATCTTTGCAATGCACCCGCTACTTTTTAGCGGTGCATGCTTGCCATATTCTCAGATATGGTAGGTGATTATCTGGAAGTCTTCATGGATGACTTTTCAGTTTTTGGAGCATCATTCGATGATTGCCTCCAACACTTGGTCCAGATACTCAGGCGGTGCATCGATGTGAATTTGGTTCTTTCCTGGGAAAAGAGCCATTTCATGGTGCCTGAGGGAATTGTCTTGGGACATTTGATTTTAGAAAAAAGCATCCAAGTGGATCGAGCTAAGGTTGATCTGATCTCTCGCCTTCCTATGCCTAGCTCGATCAGGGACATTCGTTCTCTTTTGGGGCACATCAGTTTTTACCGTCGTTTCATTCCGGATTTCTCGAAAATCGCGTGCCCCTTGACTTCCCTGCTCTCCAAGGATGTACCCTTTGAAATCTCCAAGGAATGCACACTAGCCTTTGAAAACCTGCGTGACCGAGTCACCCAAGCCCCGATCCTAATATCCCCTGATTGGTCTCAACCCTTTGAGATCATGTGCGATGCATCTGACTTCGCTGTAGGTGCGGTTTTGGGGCAGAAAATTGCTGGGAAACCTGTGGTCATATACTACGCTAGCAAGACACTTGACGAGGCTCAGCCTAACTATACAGTTATGGAGAAAGAGCTGCTAGCCGTAGTATTTTCCCTTGAAAAGTTTCGATCGTATCTTCTGGGTTCCCATGTCATCATTTACTCATATCACACGGCTGTAAGGCATCTCCTTGCCAAGAAGGACGTGAAGCCCTGACTAATCTGATGGATCTTACTGTTGCAAGAATTCGATCTCGAGATTCGCGACAAGGCGGGAAGACAGAATGTGGTAGCCGACCATCTGTCCCGTCGTCCTTCTAAGATTATCAACCCTTTCGGACCCATCACGGAACACTTTCCTGATGAGCACCTACTTACTGTTGGTACTAAACTTCCATGGTTTGCTGATACAGTAAACTACTTGGCATCTCATCAGACCACCTCTCATTGGCCGAAGGCCAAGAAAGACAAATTGCGTTCTGATACCAAGTATTACATCTGGGAAGATCCGTACCTTTTCCGCATAGGTGCTGATCAAATTATTCGGAGATGTGTCCCGGAAGAGGAATTCAGCAATATCCTCTCTTTCTACCATGACCAGGCATGCGGTGGCCATTTCTCTGGGCATAAAACCGCATCGAAAGTCCTCCAGTGCGGCTTTTACTGGCCCACACTGTTCAAAGACGCATACAGTCACTGCAAGGCATGCAGTCGTTGCCAAACTTTGGGCAACATGAGCCATTGCGACATGATGCCTTTGCAGCCGATTCTCATATGCGAAATCTTTGATGTTTGGGGGATTGATTTTAAGGGCCCCTTTCCTATTTTGGATGGTTTCGAATACATTCTGCTGGCTGTGGACTACGTGTCCAAATGGATCGAAGCCATACCGACCCGAACCTGTGATCACAAAATTGTTCTCAAATTCATTCATCAAAACATTTTCTCAAGGTTTGGGATTCCTCGTGCTATAATCTCAGATGGGGGGACCCATTTCACAAATGCTCAGTTTAGGTCACTGATGACCAAATACGGGGTGTCTCACCGAATCTCTACTCCTTACCACCCCCAAACTAATGGTCTAGCTGAGCTGTCAAATCAGGAGATCAAGAAAATCCTGCAAGTCACTATTCGGCCAGACAGGAAGGACTGGTCATCCCGACTTCCGGAAGCATTGTGGGCCTATAGGACCGCCCACAAAATCCAATTAGGCATGTCTTCCTTTAGACTAGTGTACGGAAAGGCTTGTCACCTTCCCGTAGAACTGGAGCATAAAGCCTATTGGGCAGTACGGAATTGTAATCTAGATCTTTCAAAGGCTGGAACCCACAGAAAACTCCAAATCAGCGAGATCGATGAATTACGCCTAGACGTGTATGAGAACTCGCGAATCTACAAGGAGCGGGTTAAAGCCTTCCATGACAAGCATATCTCGAGAAAGATCTTTCATCCTGGTGAGAAGGTCCTACTCTTTGATGCCCGACTCAAACTTTTCCCAGGAAAGCTGCGATCCAAGTGGGTTGGACCATATTTAGTCCGACAGGTTTTTGGAAATGGAGCTATAGAAATCAGTCCGCTCAGCCACGATTCCGAACCTTTCATCGTGAACGGTCAGAGACTCAAGCCGTTCATTGATGTGACTTCTACTGATTTGGCTGAATCATCTTATATCCTCCATTCCCCTTGAGCTTATTGCGCCCAGCCGATGGCATAAAACTCAGCGCTTAACGGGAGGCAACCCGTCATTTTCCTAAAAATCCAAAACCTTTTTCACACTTTTGTGCACTTAACGTTCACCCTTATAGACAGCCGACCCCACCTCAGATGCTTGCATCTGGGATTAGAAATCATCCGCAAAATTCATCCTGACCCATTCACTCATCCAAATTTCTGTCTTAAGGAATGAACTAAGTAAATAAAAAATAATAATAAAAAAAAACCCCTAGTCACAATGAGGACATTGCAAACCTTAGGCATGGGGGGTATAAAAGTGCAAAACTTGTAAGAAAAGGTTTTAAAGAAAAAAATTCACATATGCCAAAAACACCATAAAAATTAGAAAATTTTTCGAAAAAAGAAAAAGAGAATAAGAGGAGAAGGAAATTTTGTGGGAAAAGGAAAAGGAACAAAATGAAAAAGGAGCACAAAATTATGAGAAAAAGGTAGTCATTAGTAAGAAACTAAGGAATTAACCTAAGTTCTAGACCCCATTCAAGAAAAGAACTGAAAAGTGCATAATGGGATTAGTAAGAATGCAAACCTTAGGCATTCTTGGATAGACTCTTAGTACGCATTAAGATCTAGACACTCCTCAAGAGGTTGAGGAAAATGAAAAGCTTAAGCATTAGGTTTAAGGCTTAGGGAGTATTTGACCTCATTAACTAACTTTTGGTCTACGGGACTCAGTAAACTAAGCACCCTAACCTCACATACAGCCTGGTTCAGTAAGCATAAAAATCAAAAGCGTCACAAAATTCTGAAAAGTACACCTAGAGTAGGAGCGGCCGATCAATACAAGTTGATTTGGACGAGTTCCCAGCGCTGAGAGGCGGGAAATCCCCTCGAAGATGCGTAACAAAATATCATCTCCTCGGTACTTGTCTCTTAGGATATTTACATATCCTACTGGGGGCATGTAAGCACTCTACTGGTTCAGATTCCATGGATGGCATTATCACGATGTGTCAATTGCCAGGGTCTGGATTCGGCCACGGAACACCATGGATGGGATTATCTCGAAATCTCAATAGCCAGGGTTCCGGGGGTTGCCATGGGCGGTGCTATCTCAAAGCATCGATTGCCAGGAACCCTTGAGGATTGATGATGGGAGCAAGGAATCTGATACAGACCATGTTGAGAAGCCAATCCTAAGCTAGAATTGAAAAGAAAAAGAGAGAGAAAACTCTCCAAACAAAAAAATTTTCTATCTCTCTCTCTTGCAAAATGCACTGCGAACTGAGCTAGGGCTAAAATCATTCCAAGCACGGGTGCTTTAACCACAAAGTCTAATAGACCTTAGGTTAGTTTTTGTAGGCCTTAAAAACCTTTGCTAAGGACTGAGGCTAAGGCTAGACAGATCTGGATCTTGATTAGTACTAGAGTACCTTTTAGGCCTATGGTCAGCATTTTAACCTAATCTAAGCTCAAATGAAAAAGCACTTATTTGAAGCTATTAAAAACTTCATGGTCTAGAACAGAGGTTAAAACCTTAGGTTTTTGCTAAGGGACTAGCAAAAGCTAGGCATGGGGGTATGATGAGAACCTCGTCATAAACCCTAAACTAGCACCATCTAACCCAGATTTGCAAGAAAAAGCTCCTACATAACTATAGAAAGGCTTGACTCAGAGAAATTCTGAGTTTGTAAAGAAAATAGAAACTAAGGGGTAAAAATGCAATTTCACCAATCCAATCTGAAAACAGGGTAACTCAGGGTCCAAACATAGGTCAAACTAACCTAATAAGAAGAAAAGTGGGATGAGTTGATCCAATAAGGGCTACAGCAACTCCAAGGAATTAAATGACATCCTGTAACCCTAAAAACAAACCCACTTCAATTCATGAGGTTTGAGGCAAAGAAAAAATCGAATAAACCCTCTACAATTCGTAGAAAATAATCTCTAGGGTTTAGAACCTTCAATTTGGCCTTAGGAACCTATTTTGACCTACATTGAGAACCATTCCCAATTAATGACTTAATTTGGGTTTTTACATAAATTGACCTGTCAAACAAGGTCTGATCTAGAAATAAAATTCATCATTAGAATCCTTAGGTCCCATTTAGTCATGCATGACAACTTGAGCCTAAGAAGAGACCTTCTTGACCGACTTTGCATTTTGGTCCTCATCCATTACTTTTTGACCCTCAACTTTTGAAACCCTCGCATTTTGGCCCCTAACTCTTCTTCGTTCTTTGCATTTGGGTCCTCCCTGCAAAACCCTGAGCAGCGCCATGCTCCGGCGACTTTGCCCGGAGCATGGCGCCACGCAAGGTAAGGGAGACCCTCTACCAAGTCAACTGGGGGTTCCCTGCGACGTCTACCGTCGCAGGGACACCTCCAAGGTCTCTACAACCACCCATACCTCCCGTGCGAACGCGCAGAAGGTATGGGTCTCCATCTCCGACGTCCTCTGGCGAGGGAGGTACGTCACCTCCCTCCGTCCTCTCTGATTCCACCTCTATAAAAACTGCCCCCGTCCACCGAACTCAAGAGCTCGGTTCTGACGGAGAAACCTCCCCCCTTTTCTCTCTTCCCACTCCGGCAGAAGCCCCCCTGCTCCGGCGATTCTTCCTCCTCCTCCTCGTCGCTCTGCCGCACTACCAGCAGTAGAGCTGCCTTCACCCGCTCTTCCCGCTTCGCGCCGTACCTAGCGCGCGCTCTCCCGCTCCCTCCTCGCCGCCGCCCCTTCTCTCTGGGCACCATCTTCTCTGGCGACAGTCAATACGACTGTCGCCCTGCTCCGGTCCCCCTCGTCCCTCCAAGTAGGTACAGTTCTTCCCTTTCCTCCCCTCTTTCTTTTCCCTATTTTAATTTGCTCAACCACCCTTCGACCACACCTAATCACCCTCACCTTCTCCATCTCCGGCCACCCTCCGGCGAGACGTTCCCATCGCTCCGCAGCCCCATACGCCTCGCCGACCCTCACAAAACCTCCGCCTCACCACACTGAGCAACCTCTGCTCACCCATTACGCTCCACCACCCCACCACACTCCACCGAACAAACCCATTTTTCCGGTCGCAGTCCGACCTAGGGCCGCCACCAGACATTGCCCCACAACCTGCTACCCCTGTAGTCTGATTGGGCCGAGAGGCCCTATTTGTGTTTGGCAGGTCTGCAGCCCCGGCCACCATTGGCGACAAGGCGAGGAGCTTCCAAGCAAGCTCCAGGCCCTGCAGCAACAGGATCCCAGCTGAAGCGAAGCGTGGGGACTTGAGCGAAGGCAAGGAGAAGATCTGCGAAGAGAAACAAGCGCGTTGCTGCTGAACCCAGGTCGTGCCTTCCTGCGGGCACGCGCAAGCGAGGGACAAAATTTAGTTCCACATCGTGGGATTTCAAAGCGCCGCACCAGTTTAAATTATTTTTGTGAAATAAGCTTATCCCCTCAGCACACGGGGTGAGGTCCCTCTCACCCGCTTCACCCGCCCGGTCCGCGAGCTCATCACGCAGATTCGGTCGACCTGATCGGACTTGACTCGAACACTCCTCGCCCACCACGCACGCCGGTGGGCCTGGACCCGGATGCGACCCGTACCCGAATACCCGGCAGCTCTGGGAGAGCTATCCTACGAGTGAATTCTGAGAGAGAAAGACACGGGGGGAGGGTAGAGTAGGTTTTTGCCTTCTGACCAAACTATGAGTGTGCAGGCACAGAAGAGAAAAGAGAAGACAAGAAGAAGAAGAACGACTGCGAGAAGAAGAAGAAGAAGAAAGCCACAGAGGAAAGAAAGAAAGAAGACGCACTGTAGCAAAAGTTACTTAAGTCGTCTGATTGAAAAATCAGACGATGCCCTGAAGAAAGAAAAGAAGAAGCAAGGAAGGAAAAGAAAGAAAGAAAAAGAAGAGGAGGATCACTACTGCCGCAGAGAAGAAAAGAAAAGACAAGAAGAAGAAGAAAAAAAAAGAGAAGCTAAAGACGAGAAGCGCAAGGAAGACAGAGCTGAAAGAAGAAGAGAAGAAATAGAGGAAGCTCTGAAGAAAGAAGAAAAGAGAAGATCAAGGAAGAAGATCCGAGAAAGAAGAGAAGAAGACAAGCAAAGAGAGAAAGAAGAGAAGAAGAAAGAGCCAACAAACTAAATCTCTCTCTCTCCCTTTTCACTTTTGTAATAGAAACTTTGTACTTCTAGAATACAATTTGCTCCCTGAGTTCAACCTGAGAAAACTCTTATTTTCCGAGTAACAAATTATATTAAACTGGTAACTGCTCCTCTATACTATACTACAACGAGATATTAAAACCATAGAGGATTTGCACCGAGCCACCAGTGCTTCAACGAATGTGGCAAGCTGACTTTTGTGATGCCAAGGCATCTTATGGGCACGCAATGGAGAGAGCTTCACAGCCATTGGATTAAGATCCAACGGCTGGGAATGGAGGTTGCGGATGAGGTGTGAAGTTGGTAGGCGCTGCTGGCCAATGTTGGGTGGCCTAGATGGTGCCACGTGGCACCATCTAGGTCATCCATCTTCTTTCTATTACAGAGGGTGCCACAATGCTTAGATCGAGATGATTCTCACATTGTCAGACTGCGATCATCGTGTCAGAGTCATCAATATGGTTGAATTTTTCATCTGAAGCCCATAAGGATGTCACATTGTCCCCTGGCCATTGTCTTCTTTAACATCATATGGTGCTACGGGATTCTGATCTAGACAATTTCGGAGGTATTAGACTTCGATCGTTGTCCTGATCTGATCCATACGATCAGATTATCCATCCAGGGCCCTAAAATAAATCTACTTCCCTCCTAGCCATAAAAATGATGCAATTAACCTAAAATATACACAACTCTAAATGCAGAATGATGCATGCTATGCAATATTTATAATATGAAATGTAAATCTAAGCCTACGAACATGCATGAATAGGCATTTTAACCTAATTAAATGTGTTTACATCTGCTGACCATCACAAGTGCTTCACTACATCAAGTTGTGTCTATCTAAACTACTCCCTCTCTTTTATTTTTATGCCATTGTGGACAATGTCATTTAAGTTGGGGGTAGGGAAAACCTATTTTCTTTCCCATTATTATTCGACCTATTTTCATTTTTTGATATGTTGTGTAAGTCACAATTTTTAAGTTTTAGCTGAATTATTTAAAAAAAAAAAATCAAAACTTGCATGCTTTATATTTTATTTTTCATTAAAAAAAAAGTTTATAAAGTTTGCATGCATTTAGTTATGCTTTTTCATTGGTTTTTGTTTTTAAAGGATGATGAAAATGCCCCATTAACCAAGAGTTGTTACCTTAGGATGTATACATAGGTTTAACTCAGTGGCTCTTCAGATCTTAGACTTTATTAACGAGGGGATCAATTAAGATTTAGGATTTTGGCATATGTTAGGCATTTTAGTCTTGTTATTTCCTGGTACTGAGTTGAAGAGTGAAGTGTAAATGATGAGAACCTCATCATGAGCCATAACTAGCTCATTTTGACCTAATACAAAGGATAAAAGCTCCTACATAACTCAAGGAAAGGCTTAACTCAGAGAATTCTGAGTTTAAGAAGAAAACAGAAACTAACGGGTAAAAATGCAATTTCACCAATTCAATCTGAAAACAGGTTAACTCAGGGTCCAAACATAGGTCAAAATAACCTAATAAGAAGAAAAGTGGGATGAGATGACTCAAAGAGGGCTACAGCAACTCCAAGGAATTAAATGACATCCTATAACCCTAAAAATAAACCCACTTTAATTCACGAGGTTTGAAGCAAAGAAAAAATTGAATAAACCCTCTAAAATTCATATAAAAATAATCTCTAGGGTTTAGAACCTCCAATTTGGCCTTAGGAACTCATTTTAACCTACATTGAAAACCATACCCAATTAATAACTTAATTTGGGTTTTTGCATAAATTGATCTGTCAAACAATGTTTAATCTAGAAATAAAATTCACCATCAGAATCCTTAGGCCCTAATTAGTCATGTATAAAAGCTTGAGCCTAAGAAGAAACCTTCTTGACCAACTTTACTTTTTGGCCCTCAACTTTTGAAACCCTCGCATTTTAGCCCCTAACTCTTCATCGTTCTTTGCATTTGGGTCCTCCCTGCAAAACCCTGAGCAGCACCATGCTCCGGCGACCTTCGGCGAGGGAGGCACGTCGTCTCCCTCCGCCCTCCTCTCTGTTTCTGCCTCTATAAAAACCCCAGATGCTCTGCCGCTCTCCCGAGCTCCGTTCTGACAGAGAAACCCCCCCTTCCTCTCTTCCCACTCTGACAGAGGCCCCCTTGCTCCAGAGGTTTTTCCTCCTCCTCGTCGCTCTGCCGCACTACCAGCAGCAGAGCTGCCTTTACCTGCTCTTCCCACGTCGCGCCATACCCAACGCGCGCTCTCCCGCTCTCTCCTCGCCACCGCCCTCTCTCTCTGGGCACCTTCTTCTCCGACGACAGTCGATACCACTGTCGCCCTGCTCCGGTCCCCCCTTCATCCCTCCGAGTAGGTACAATCTTTCCTCTTCCTCCCCTCTTTCTTTTCCTTACTGTAATTTGCATAACCACCCCTCGACCGCGCCTAATCGCCCTCACCTTCCCCATCTTTGGCCAAACTCCGGCGACTCGCTCCCGTCATTCCACCACCCCACACGACTCGCAGACCCTCACAGAACCTCCACCTCCTCACCCTGAACAACTTCCGCCCTTCCATTTCCCGCCACTCGCCACCTGCAGACCCCCCGAACAAACCCATTTCCCGCGCTACAGTTTGACCTAGGGCAGCCCCTACTCTCTGCCCCATGGCTTGCCAGACCCCACACCGCACGGCGAAGGTTCTCCGCTTGTCTGATTAGGCCGAGAGGCCGTTCTTCTGTGGACAGGTTGCTCGCCCTCCGTCGCCATTGCTGAGCCAGTGAAGCTCCTTCAACCTGCAGCTGCAGGCGCGCTTCGCCCAGGTTCGACTCGCCAGGATGCGCGGTTCACAGCCACGCAGTCGCCCAGGCCTGCAGTTGGGGAGAAAGCCCCACAGCTGCTGCATCTGCCTGCAGCTCCCTCAGCTGCAGGTGCCCAATTGGGGTGGGACATTTAGTCCCACCTCGGAACTTTTGAGAGGCCCACGCCTGCATAAAGGCAAAACGTACCTTAGTCCCTTTGCCTCCTGAGCACGGGGTGAGGTCCCTCTCCCGCTCGAGCAGGCCTCGTCCGCGACCACGCCCCGCGGACCTGGCCCGACCCGTTTACCCGTCTTGCACTCCTCGCCCACCACCGCACGCCGGTGGGCCTGGACCCGGGCGCGACCCGCGTACTCGACTACCCGGCAGCTCTGGGAGAGCTATCCTATTAGTGTATTCTGAGAGAGAGAGGCGCGGGGGAGGGTAGAGTAGGTTTTGCCCTCTGATTGAACTTTGAGTGTGCAGGCACAAGTGAAGAAGAAGAGAAGGCAGGAAGAAGAAGAAGGACTGCGAGAAGAAGAAGAAGAAAGCCACAGAGGAAAGAAGAAGAAAAGACGCACTGTAGCAGCAGCTACTTAAGTTGTCTGATTGAAAAATCAGACGATGCTCAGAAGGCAAGAAGAAGATGGACTGCGAGAAGAAGAAGAAAAGAAGAACAGGACCGCAAGAACAAGAAGAAAAAGAAAGAGAAGAAAGAAGAAGAACAGAAGAGAAGGCAAGAAGAAAATAAGAAAAAAAGAACAGAGCAAGAATAAGAAGAAGGAAGAAAACTGAAGACTCAAAGAGAAGAGAAAAGAAGACAATGACGAGAAAGAAGAGAAGAAGAAGAAGCCAACAAGACAAATCTCTCTCTCTCTCTTTATTTTTGTAATAGGAACTTCGTACCTCTAGAATACAACTTGCTCCCTGAGTTCGACCTCGGGAGAACTTTCATTTCCGAGTAAAAATTGTAATAATGGCAATGACTATCTGTACTACAACATAATTTCTATAACAAAACAACAAAGCATAGTCTCAACGCCGTTATCACTTGGCGCCGTTGCCGGGGAGCAACGGCTATTCTAGAAGCTTTGAATTTCTTTTAAGAGATTGTTAATCTTTTTCTCTCTCTTTTGTGCAGGTACAGAAAGAAACAAAAAGACGCAGCCGCACCACAGCCACTCCAAGGAAAGGTAACTTCCTATTAAACCCTAAAATTTTAAAGAAAAAGAAAAGAAATAGGCATAACCTGTCTTTATACATAGTAATAGCTGCATATTCTCAGAAACTATTATTCCTGCACAGTTTTAAAGGTGATTAGGAGCTAACACATTCTTGCCTGAGCCCTAATTACCCAAACAAAGAGTTAAATGGACCAAGTAGAGCCAACATAAGGTCAAAAGATAGGGTTTCTAGAGACACACCTTCTATTAACAAAGAAAAGATCTTCCCAAAAAGAGGTGTACCTAAACCTTGTTTGAAAAAAATCTACACAAGAGAAACCCTAAGCAAATGGCTCTCTAAACATTTGAACCCTAAAAAGAAAGGACCCAAAAGCTCTCAAAAGAACAAGAGGTGAAGTTGACCCCTTGAGTCAACCAACCTTAAAATTGGGCCACTTTGTTCACAAAAACACCTAAGAGTTCAAGTGAAACCTTAAGCACCCTGATCTTAAACTAAAATTGGTAGACTTAAGAGGTCAAGATCCCCATTCTGGTCTACCTGGAACCGCAGTGACAAGAGAGGTAGGGTGGGGGAAACCCTGTAACCCGTGGGGACGCTCTACCGTGTAGGGGTCTTTGCGGGACTCACCCTCTTTGGCTGGCCAGGTAATTCTCAGGTGGACGATCTTTCTGATCAAGGGGTCCATCTACCCCGCACCTCTATAGTCACCCAACACATTTTTGGGTGTCTTGATTGGGTCCAGCACCTTCTGAACTCATCTCTTCCAGCAATGCATGTACGGTAGGAGGTCCTTAAGACCACCCTTAAGACCTCCTTTAGAAATTCACTCTCGTCAAGGCCAAGCCTCGACACCCGTGTTTGTACAGCAACCCCCTCACATTATTCTCTCTTCTGATTCAGAACCAAGTTCTTCTTCTTCCCCCATCATGGCTCAACCAGTTGAGGAAGAAAACAATCTGGAGCATCAGCTCCAGCGACTCAATGACCTCTTCCAAAACTTCGTGCACCCACCGCAGCGTCCTATGATGCGAGACCACTACAATCCTGCTGCAGTGGCCATTGAGCCTCGAGTCAGAATCCCGACTGGAGGACCTGATTCCGAATTGAAGCCCAACATGATTCATGCTATACCTAAATTCCATGGGCTTAATTCCGAAGATCCCTTCCAGCATATCAAACAACTAAAGCATCTGTCCCAAACTTTTGGGTCAGATGTGCAAAATCGGGATATTCTTCTCATGAAGATGTTCTCCTTTTCTCTTATGGACAAGGCCTCCCATTGGTATCAGACTCAGACCCGGTCGATCAACACTTGGGAAGAACTTCAATCCGAGTTTTTGAAAAAGTTCTTTCCCGTTGGTCGGACCAACGCCTTGCGGCATCAGATTACTCACTTCACTCAGCAATCAGGGGAACCTCTCCATTAGGCATGGGATCGTTTTCAGGATCTCATGAGAAAGTGCCCCCATCACAGAGTTCCTAAATGGGAATAGGTCCAATCTTTTTACCAGGGACTCCGTAAGGATATCCGTCTTTTTGTCAATGCAACCTGCGGAGGAAATATCATGGGTCAACATGAGGACACCGTGTGGGAGATTCTCGAAAACATGTGCGAGAACTCCATCAACAATGACTCCATGGGATTATTCGACAGGTCGAATACCCGTGCATCGACGAATCTTAGGGGAGCACATGAGACGCAGGGCCTGTCCGCATCAGTCGACCTGGAATTAATGGCCAGTTGATTGGACAAGGTCTCGATTATTGAAAAGAAGGTGGATGAACTGACTCAGCACCTGCAGCGAGCAACCTCTGCACATAACCCCTTTGCACAACCTCCTTCCACAAGGGAAACTGTGCAAAATATTCTCCATCAATCTTCTCCTAGGATGGATCCATATCCACCATCTGATTCTCTAACCAGAGGTCCATCCGATCCTCTCTATACCAACCTGGGGAATTCCATTCCCTCTTTCTCTGACTCTTTGGAGGTTCCTCAGACCTGCAAGGACCTCAACGCCATCCAGAACGACCCATTCTCCAACACCTATAACCCTGGATGGCGAAACCATCCCAACTTTCAGTGGGCGGGAAATTCCCAAACCCAAAGACCACTCTTTCAACCCTGCCCACAACCCCCTCGTCCTTACCAGCCGCCTCAGCCTCGGCCCAACCCTACTTATCCATCAGGGCCAAATCAGGATCCAATGTCCCTAATCCTTCAGACTCTGACTGACATTCAAAGAACGAATGCGGCTATTCAAAAGCAACACAAGGACGAGATTACAGAGGTCCAAAACCAATTGGCCCAGTTGGCAAATTCTCGCGAGCCAGGCACACTTCCTTCCCAACCTCTTCCTAATCCAAATAATGTGCCAACCCAGCGGCACGTTATGAACCCAAACCCGGGCCATGCCCATATGATTTATCAGGCCCCCTCTGTTCCTTCACCAAACGGGATAGAGGCCTCCACCTCTTTTGCGGGTTACCAGCAGCAACCCATCTTACCCAATCCCAACCAAAACCAGGCAGGACTTAATTCTGTAACAACCCGTAGTGGTAAGGAAACCCAAGACCCACCTCATCCAAACCACTCCAAGCCTGGTAGTGATCCCGAGCCTAGGACAGTAATCCAGGACATTCCCACCCCTATCCCAGATCCAAAACCTGGACCTATCTTAGAAGAACCAACCAAGATCCCGTTTCCCGAGGCCTTGACCAAGGGAAAGAAGACCACCAAGCCCGTGGCACCTAAGGTGGACCTGGTCAAGCTCTTTGAGTAGGTCCACATAAACATCACCTTGATGGATGCAATCCACCACATACCAGCTTACGCACGATTCTTAAAGAATGTGTGTACACCCCAGCGTAAGCCACGAACCAAGAGCGGGAGTCCAATTGTTCTGTCAGAGCAAGCCAGCTCTATAATCCTAAGCAGACTCCCACCCAAGGCTAAAGACCCTGGTACTCCCCTGATTTCCTGCAAGATAGGTGATACCCAATTTGATAGAGCTTTGCTAGACTTGGGCGCATCCATAAATCTGATACCCACATGCTTACTTGACCATCTAGAAGAACCTAAGTTAAAACTAACCGAGGTAACATTACAATTAGCAGATCGATCTATAAAGTCACCAAAAGGGATTCTCGAGGATGTTATTGTGAGAGTGCGGGATTTCTATTTTTCTGTAGACTTTATAGTCTTAGACATGGATGCACCTGAAAACCCTAAGGATACACCAATCATTTTAGGGAGACCTTTCTTGGCTACTGCGAGAGCCAACATTAGCTGTGAGGAGAGCCAAATAGAGCTCAAATTTGGGAATCAAACTCTGAAAATTGATATATTTAAGGCCCAACAAGGAATCAATTGCGGTGTCATTGAACAAATTTGTGACGTTAGGGCTTTGGTTGATGAAACACACTTCCAGAATGACCTGATTATACCTCATCAACCACAGAAAGATCTTGACCCGCAAACTAAGGACTCGAATCCAGATATAAACAACCCAGTAACTCCCACCCTTGAACCTCACATCTATACTGAACCACCCGCTGCTACTGATAACCCCACCCTCGAACTGAAGCCACTTCCTGCTCACTTGAAATACATCTTTTTGGGTTCTAATCAGACCCTTCCTGTGATTATCAATTCCAACCTCAATCCCGAACAGGAATCCCGTCTGATTGCTGTCCTCCAGCAACATCGCAGAGCCATCGAGTGGACTCTCGATGATTTGACTGGAATAAGTCCCTCTTATTGTACTCATCATATCTATTCAGAAGAAGGCGCATGACCTTCTCGTGAAATGCAGAGATGCTTGAACCCCAATCTACAGGAGGTCGTGAAAAAGGAGATCATCAAGTGGTTAGATGCCGGGATCATCTACCCGATCTCCGATAGTCATTGGGTGAGCCCAATTCAGGTCGTGCCAAAGAAGGCAGGACTCACCACCATAACGACTGAGACCGGAGAAATCATTCCTACCCGATTAGCCAATGCGTGGAGAGTCTGTATAGCTTACCGCCAACTCAATGCCTCCACAAAGAAGGATCATTTCCCACTACCTTTCATTGACCAAATTCTCGAGAAACTAGCGGGAAATAGGTTCTTCTGCTTTCTTGACGGGTACTCCGGTTATAACCAGGTGGCAATCCATCCTGAGGACCAAGAAAAGACCACGTTCACCTGCCCCTTCGGAACTTACGCTTTCCGAAGGATGCCTTTCGGTCTTTGCAATGCACCCACTACCTTTCAGCGGTGCATGCTTGCCATATTCTCAGATATGGTAGGTGATTTTCTGGAAGTCTTCATGGATGACTTTTCAGTTTTTGGAGAATCTTTTGATGATTGCCTCCAACACTTGGTCCAAATACTCAGGCGATGCATCGAGGTGAATTTGGTTCTTTCCTGGGAAAAGAGCCATTTCATGGTGCCTGAGGGAATTGTCCTGGGACACTCAATCTCGGAAAAAGGCATCCAAGTGGATCGAGCTAAGGTTGATCTGATCTCTCGCCTCTCTATGCCTAGCTCGATCAAGGACATCCGATCTTTTTTGGGGCACGTCGGTTTTTACCGTCGATTTATCCCTGATTTCTCGAAAATCGCGCGTCCCCTGACCACTCTTCTCTCCAAGGATGTACCTTTCGAAATTTTCAAGGAATGCACTCAAGCATTTGAGGCCCTACGTGACTGAGTCACCCAGGCCCTGATCCTACAGTCCCCTGATTGGTCTCAACCCTTTGAGATCATGTGCGATGCGTCTGATTTCGCTGTAGGAGCGGTCCTGGGGCAAAAAGCTGACGGGAAACCCGTGGTCATCTACTATGCTAGCAAGACACTTGACGAGGCTCAGCGTAACTATACAATTATGGAGAAAGAGCTGCTAGCCGTGGTATTTGCCCTTGAAAAGTTTCGATCGTATCTTCTGGGTTCCCATGTCATCATTTACTCGGATCACACAGCTGTGAGGCATCTCCTTGCAAAGAAGGATGCGAAACCTCGATTAATCTGATGGATCTTGCTGTTGCAAGAATTTGACCTTGAGATTCGCGACAAAGTGGGAAAGCAAAATGTGGTAGCCGATCACTTGTCCTGCCTTCCTTCTGAAATAATTGACCCGTCCGGACCCATCACAGAGCATTTTCCCGATGAGCACCTGCTGACTATTGGTACTAGCCTTCCATGGTTTGCTAATATAGTAAATTACTTGGCATCTCATCAGATCCCGTCTGATTGGCCAAAGGCCAAGAAAGACAAATTGCGCTCTGATGCCAAGTATTACATTTAGGAAGACCCGTACCTCTTCCGCATAGGTGCTGATCAGATCATCCGAAGATGTGTCCCGGAAGAGGAATTCAACAATATCCTCTCTTTTTGCCATGACCAGGCATGCGGTGGCCATTTCTCTGGGCATAAAACTGCATCAAAAATCCTCCAGTGCGGCTTTTACTGGCCCACACTATTCAAAGATGCATACAATCACTGCAAGGCGTGCAGTCGTTGCCAGACTTTGGGCAACATGAGCCATCGCGACATGATGCCTATGCAGCCGATTCTCGTATGCGAAATCTTTGATGTTTGGGGGATTGATTTTATGGGCCCCTTTCCTGCTTCGGATGGTTTCGAATACATTCTGCTGGCTGTGGACTACGTGTCCAAATGGATTGAAGCCATACCGACCCGAACCTGTGATCACAAAATCGTTCTCAAATTCATTCATCAAAACATTTTCTCAAGGTTCAGGATTCCTCGTGCTATAATCTCTGATGGGGGGACCCATTTCACAAACGCTCAGTTTAGGTCACTGATGACCAAATATGGGGTGTCTCACCGAATCTCTACTCCTTACCACCCCCAAACCAATGGTCTAGCTGAGCTGTCTAATCGGGAGATCAAGAAAATCCTGCAAGTCACCGTTCGGCCTGACAGGAAGGACTGGTCATCCCGACTTCCGGAAGCATTGTGGGCCTACAGGATCGCCCACAAAACCCAGTTAGGCATGTCTCCCTTTAGACTGGTGTACGGGAAGGCGTGTCACCTTCCTGTAGAATTGGAGCATAAAGCCTATTGGGCAGTACGGAACTGTAATCTAGATTTTTCAAAGGCTGGAACCCACAGAAAACTTCAAATCAGGCAGATCGATGAATTACGCCTAGACGCGTATGAGAGCTCGTGAATCTACAAGGAGCGGGTTAAAGCCTTCCACACAAGCATATCTCGAGAAAAATCTTTCATCCTAGTCAGAAGGTCCTACTCTTTGATGCCCGACTCAAACTTTTCCCGGGAAAGCTGCGATCCAAGTGGGTCGGACCATATTTAGTCTGACAAGTTTTTAGAAATGGAGCTATTGAAATCAGTCCGCTCAGCCATGATTCCGAACCTTTCATCGTGAACGGTCAGAGACTCAAGCTGTTCATTAATGTGACTTCTATTGATTTGGCTGAAACATCTTATATCGTCCATTCCCCTTGAGCTTATTACGCCCAGCCGATGGCGTAAAACTCAGCGCTTAACGGGAGGCAACCCGTCTTTTTCCTAAAAATCCAAAACCTTTTTCTGACACGTTTTTGCACTTAAGGTTCACCCTTGTAGACAGCCGGCCCCACCTCAGATGCTTGCATCTGCGATTAGAAATCATCTGCATTCTGTCTTAAGGAATGAACTAAGTAAATAAAAAAAAAAACCCCTAAGTCACAATGAGGACATTGCAAACCTTAGGCACGGGGGGGGGGAGTATAAAAGTGCAAAACTGGTAAGAAAAGTTTTGTGAAAAAAAAAAAAAAAGATGAAAAAGGAGCACAAAAATATGAGAAAAAATTAGTAAGAAACTAAGCAATTAACCTAAGTTCTAGACCTCATTCAAGAAAAGAACTGAAAAGTGCACAAAGGGATTAGTAAGAACGCAAACCTTAGGCATTCTTGGATAGACTCTTAGTACCCATTAAGATCTGGACACTCCTCAAGAGGTTGAGGAAAATGAAAAGCTGAAGTATTAGGTCTAAGGCTTAGGGAGTATTTGACCTCATTAACTAACTTTTGGTCTATGGGACTCAGTAACCTAAGCACCCTAACCTCACACACAGCCTGGTTCAGAAAGCGTAAAAATCAAAATCACGCAGAAGCGTTGCAAAAAAAAAAATTCTTAAAAGTACACCTAGAGTAGGAGCGGTCGATCAACACAAGTTGATTTAGACGAGTTCCCAGTGCGGAGAGGCGGGAAATCCCCTCGAAGATGCGTAACAAAATATCATCTCCTCGGTGCTTGTCTCTTAGGATATTTACATATCCTACTGGGGGCATGTAAGCACTCTACTGGTTCAGATTCCATGGATGGCATTATCACGAAGTGCAATTGCCAGGGTCTGGACTCGGCCACGGAACACCATGGATGGGATTATCTCGAAATCTCAATAGCCAGGGTTTCGGGGGTTGCCATGGGCGATGCTATCTCGAAGCATCGATTGCCAGGAACCCTTGAGGATTGATGATGGGGGCAAGGAATCTGATACAGATCGTGTTGAAAAGCCAATCCTAAGCTAGAATTAAAAAGAAAAAGAGAGAAAACTCTCCAAAACAGAAAAATTTTCTACCTCTCTCTCTTACAAAATGCACTACAAACTGAGCCAGGGCTAAAATCATTCCAAGCACGGGTGCTTTAACCACAAAGTCCAATAGACCTTAAGTTAGTTCTTGTAGGCCTTAAAAACCTTTGCTAAGGACTGAGGCTGAGGCTAGACAGATCTGGATCTTGATTGGTACTAGAGTACCTTTTAGGCCTATGGTCAGCATTCTAACCTAATCTGAGTTCAAAGGAAAAAGCACTTATCTAAAGCTATTAAGAACTCCATGGTCTAGAACAAAGGTTGAAACCTTAAGTTTTTTGCTAAGGGACTAGCAAAAGCTAGGCATGGGGGTATGATGAGAACCTCATCATGAGCAATAACTAGCTTATTTTGACCTAATACAAAGGATAAAAGCTCCTACATAACTCAAGGAAAGGCTTAACTCAGAGAATTCTGAGTTTAAGAAGAAAATAGAAACTAAGGGGTAAAAATGCAATTTCACCAATTCAATCCGAAAACAGGGTAACTCAAGGTCCAAACATAGGTCAAAATAACCTAATAAGAATAAAAGTGGGATGAGATGACTCAAAGAGGGCTACAACTCCAAGAAATTAAATGACATCCTATAACCCTAAAAACAAACCCACTTCAATTCATGAGGTTCGAGGCAAAGAAAAAATCGAATAAACCCTCTAAAATTCATATAAAAATAATCTCTAGGGTTAACAACCTCCAATTTGGCCTTAGGAACTCATTTTGACCTACATTGAGAACCATGCCCAATTAATAACTTAATTTGGGTTTTTGCGTAAATTGATCGGTCAAACAAGGTTTAATCTAAAAATAAAATTCACCATCAGAATCCTTAGGCCCTAATTAGTCATGTATAAAAACTTTAGCCTAAGAAGAAACCTTCTTGACCAACTTTACTTTTTGGCCCTCAACTTTTGAAACCCTCGCATTTTAGCCCATAACTCTTCATCGTTCTTTGCATTTGGGTCCTCCCTGCAAAACCCTGAGCAGCACCATGCTCCGACGACCTTGCGTGAGGCATGGCGCCGCGTAGGGTGAGGGGGACCCCCTACCAAGTCAACCAAGGGTTCCCTGCGACGTCAGCTGTCGCAGGAACACCCCCCTGATCGCTGCATTCGCCCATACCGCCCGTGCGAACGCACGGACGGTATGGGTCTCCATCTCCGACGTCCTCTGGCGAGGGAGGCACGTCGTCTCCCTCCACCCTCCTCTCTATTGCTGCCTCTATAAAAACCCCAGATGCTCTGCCGCTCTCCCGAGCTCGGTTCTGACAGAGAAACCCCCCTTTTCCTCTCTTCCCACTCCGACAGAGGCCCCCTTACTCCGGCGGTTTTTCCTCCTCCTCCTCGTCACTCTGTCGCACTACCAGCAGCAGAGCTGCCTTCACCTGCTCTTCCCGAGTCGCGCCGTACCCAACGCGCGCTCTCCCGCTCTCTCCTCGCCGCCGCCCTCTCTCTCTGGGCAGCTTCTTCTCCGGCGACAGTCGATACGACTGTCGCCCTGCTCCGGCCACCCCCTTCATCCCTCCGAGTAGGTACAATCTTTCCTCTTCCTCCCCTCTTTCTTTTCCTTACTGTAATTTGCATAACCACCCCTCGACCGCGCCTAATTGCCCTCACCTTCCCCATCTCCGGCCAAACTCCGGCAACTCGCTCCCGTCATTCCACCACCCCACACAACTCGCCGACCCTCACAGAACCTCCGCCTCCTCACCCTGATCAACTTTCGCCCTTCCATTTCCCGCCACTCGCCACCTGCAGACCCCCCGAACAAACCCATTTCCCACGCTACAGTTTGACCTAGGGCAGCCCCTACGCTCCGCCCCACGGCTTGCCAGACCCCACACCGCCTTCGCCGTGCCACGGCGAAGGTTCTCCGCTTATCTGATTAGGCTAAGAGGCCATTCTTCTATGCACAGGTTGCTCGCCCTCCATCGCCATTGCTGAGAAAATGAAGCTCCTTCAACCTGCAGTTGCAGGTGTGCTTCGCCCAGGTTCGACTCGCCAGGACGCGTGCTTCGCAGCCACGCAGTCGCCTAAGCCTGCAGTTGGGGAGAAAGCCCCGCAGCTGCTGCATCTGCCTACAGCTCCCTCAGCTGCAGGTGCCCAATTGGGGTGGGACATTTAGTCCCACCTCGGAACTTTTGAGAGGCCCACACCCGCATAAAGGCAAAAGGTGCCTTAGTCTCTTTGCCTCCTGAGCATGGGGTGAGGTCCCTCTCCCGCTCGAGCCGGCCTCGTCCGCGACCACGCCCCGCGGACCTGGCCTAACCCGTTTACCCATCCTGCACTCCTCGCCCACCACCACACGCCGGTGGGCCTGGACCCGGGCGCGACCCACGTACCCAACTACCCGGCAGCTCTGGGAGAGCTATCCTATGAGTGTATTCTGAGAGAGAGAGGCGCGGGGGAGGGTAGAGTAGGTTTTGCCCTCTGATTGAACTTTGAGTGTGTAGGCACATGTGAAGAAGAAGAGAAGGTAGGAAGAAGAAGAAGGACTGCGAGAAGAAGAAGAAGAAGAAAGCCACAGAGGAAAGAAGAAGAAAAGACGCACTGTAGCAGCAGCTACTTAAGTCGTCTGATTGAAAACTCAGACGACACTCAGAAGGCAGGAAGAAGAAGGACTACGAGAAGAAGAAAAGAAGAACAGGACCGCAAGAACAAGAAGAAAAAGAAAGAGAAGAAAGAAGAAGAACAGAAGAGAAGGCAAGAAGAAAACAAGAAAAGAAGAACAGAGCAAGAATAAGAAGAAGGAAGAAAACTGAAGACTCAAAGAGAAGAGAAAAGAAGACAAAGATGAGAAGAAGAAGAAGGCAACAAGACAAATCATTCTCTCTCTCTCTTTATTTTTGTAATAGAAACTTCGTACCTCTAGAATACAACTTGCTCCTTGAGTTCGACCTCGGGAGAACTTTCATTTCCGAGTAAAAATTGTAATAATGGCAATGACTATCTGTACTACAACGTAATATCTATAACAAAACAACAAAGCTTAGTCTCGACGCCGTTATCAGTAAACAAGATTTATTTTCAACCATCTGCTTAGAAGGGTTTGAAATTTAATTATTCCCTTATATTAACTATTCACACTGATAAGGTTCCAGGCACAACTATTCTTAGGAGTTTGATTTTTCAGAGTCGCAAATCTAATTACTGTTCTCCACTTCACTTAGGAGGATTTCTAAAACACTTTTGGGGAGCTCTTATTAGCCTCCTGGGAAAATGGAATAAATGCACATAACTCGTTGAGTGTGATTTAGGAGAAGAATTAGGTTCTTTAGAAAAATATATATAAAAAAAAGAAGAAAAAGAAAAAGAAAAAAAATCAGAAAAATTTTATAAAGTCTTATCCTTTATGCCATTTTTAGTGGGAGGTATTGTAAATTTCTTACGAAAAGAAAAGAAAAAAAAAGAATGAAAAAGATAGGAGAACCTAATTCTAATTTTAGTCCAATACTCAACACCATTAAATAAACTTAATACATGTCTTAGGATTCGTGAGCCTTCGTGACTCGAGCCAGCAAGTCCTTTGGAGTGGTGTATTACTTAGTACCCTAAGGTCAACAGGTCTGGGAGTTGCAGACGTAAGGCTCGCTCATGGGTCACGTAGAATGCCCGATGAACCTAAGACATGCTGGGAGCTGATAAGTAATAACCCAAGGTGTATTAGGAAAGAATCCAAGGTGATTGTGGACATTAATTGGACTAATAAATTCAGACTCTGGAGACTTGATTTCTTCCATTTTGGCTGGTAAACTTATTCAGTCCACATGCATGAATACTAGATTTATTTCCAGCTCTTATTCAATCCAAATGCAGGAATACCACTGCGAAGGGTCTCAGGGTCTCAGTTAGAGAAGATAGCCCCAATCGTTGCTTCGATTTAGAAGGAAATCTCATGTAACTGCATGAAGGAGAAAGGTGGGACATTTAGTCCCACCTCGTAAGTGCAAGGGCTGCCAATGCTACATTAAAGGAATGAATGCATATGGCTCGTTGCCTCTTCATTGGGGGTGAAGTCCTTATACCACACTCTCTTTCTCACTTGTCGCTTACCCCTATAGCTGGTAAGCCTGGACCTGACCTAGCTCCGTTTACCCCATTAGCTACGTGATCAGAGGAAAATCTGAGGGTGAGGGGTGGTTTTGCACTATAGTCTCGAGATGTGTGCCCATATGCTCTATACTTGGCCATTCTGAGTTGGTCTTGTGCCTTGTTGAGGCTTTGCGCTGTGGCTTGTGCTATGCTTGAGGCTATTAGTCCCTTGTGCCTTGTGCTGCTAGGAGACAGTTAAGGCATCTAACATTGGTACCTAACATCTGATTGTGGTTAATTTAAGGGTACTGTAGGGATATTTGATGCTTATCTGACGTGGCTATTTGCAAATAAGTGGTTGAGAAACCTTGTAGAGAAATTGAATTGGTTAATTACATTGGGATATGTGCTTACTTGTGGGAATAACTTGGTGATTCAAATCACCATTTTTAGGATTTTAGTTATTCCATTTTTCCCATTCTCTTTGAGATACAATTTGGTCTATTATTGAATATATTCTGATTATCGACTTTCGTTGCATATCATTATCATTGTGCTCATTGATTAATATTGAAATTAGTGTTATGAATTCCATATTTGCTCCCTGTGAATGACCTCAAACTCATTCCTGTTTTCGAGCACTAATAAATTTAAATGTTGATTCGCTTTTGTTACTATACTACGATGCATATTCTAAACCCGACGAAAGTGTGCCAAAAACCATCTGATTCCCCTAAGCTTAGCCTACATCCAGACATAAAACTCTAGCCAGACTCGGGTTCCTTTTCCACTTTTCCATCTTATTTTAGTCCCCTTACTTCTACCACTTATCTTTTAGGGGACTTTGAGGAAGATTTCAATCATGAGGGCATTCAAGTATCCAACTATCTAAATGATTTTCCATCTTCCGTGTAACATTTCACACCCGACTGAATGACGTAAAAGATAGTACTAGATGGGACGTAACCCATCATTTTTCCTACTTTCCTTTTTCCTCTCTTTTCTCAAGTCTTGACCATCCTGTTTCCGACCATCCTTTCACTTAGGTGCTTTCTTTTCCCTTCCATTTGCATGTAGACATTGCATATCTTAAGAACGGGGGGGTTCTTTAAATTTTGACGATCGTTTCAAGATTTTCAAAACCCAAAAACAAACAAAAATTTTTCTTTTTGCATGCATTTTCATAAAAATCATAAAAACACTCTTTGAAGAATTTTTGAAAACTCTAGGACTAAGGTTGAAAAATCATTCCAAGGTACATTTGGGATTTAATCTTTAACAAACTAGGGATAAAGACGTGGATCCATTTGTTAGAAATTTTAGGTCTATCTTAGACTAGATCAAGTATCCTTTGAAAAATTCATCCTGAACTCTTCATGATTTAGGTGACCAAATTTTATTTAGCAACTTGGAGAGTACTCGGCTTAATTTTTGATCCAAAAACTTACATCTCTCTTGAAAACCTTGTGTCAAACACTCCACGCACAAACCCAACACAACTTAGGCCCAAAAAAACTAATATTTAAAAAGCCTCCTATTTTAGTCTTAGTGAAAATCTGAGGTAGATGATTGGTGTGTGTTCGCACTGCTAAGGAGGAAATTACCCCCTTTTGAGGATGTGATGTTAACATGTTACCACCTTGACGCTGCTCCATATCTATATTTTATATCTTTAGATGGAGCATTAAGGTGAAATTTTGCAACTCAGGATGAAGGTGGTGAGGAGCAGGACAAGGGAGAATGATGGCGGAGGAAGGAGGATGGGGCAGGATATCGTTGCGGTAAGGATCTTCTTCCCAAAGGAGGTGAGAGGACAGCCATGGTATGCTCCAAGAATAGGGATGAGAGGTAGGAAAATATTTGATTCTACTCTAGAGGAGCATCATGGGCTTGGGATAAGCTCTCTTTAGAGCCTTGGAGGTGGTGAGGAGAAGAAAGGAAGAGATGGTCAAGAATGGAGGGGTGTAGGTCCTTTTATAGTGGAAGGGGAGAGGATAATTCATGTATAGGGCATTAGTGACAGCTGCAATTGTTGCTGAAGATCCGCCCAATTGTCACTAAAGATCCACGCCAACCCTCGACCCTGCTGACACGCACACCACGAGCTTGTGCCCCTCACACCGTGTCACGCACTCGTGCGTTGGCATGCGCTACACGCGGTTGTGGTTGTGCGCACTTGCTTGTGCACGCACGCAGCTATGCACGCTGCTTGTGCGCATGCATCCGTTGTAGTGCATCCAGTCGGTGCACCTCCAATCCTCAATTTGGGGGGCTGCAGGGATTCAAACCCACGCCCCTCCTATGGGAACGCACTCCTTCACCACTATTCTACGCCGACACTTGTGTTGAGAAGGAGGGTCTTAGCAACAACGCCATCGAGATTTCCTAACCATTGGATGATGATACAATGGTTAGGATTTGAAGGTGAAAATGATGAGGGGGCGCCATCTGGTTGTCGCTAGCTAGTGTTGGCCAGCCTAGATGGTGCCATGTAGAGCTATCTAGGCCATCCATCTTCTTTGTGTTGTAGACGATGCCACGATGCTCAGATCGAGATGATTTCCATGTTGCTGGACTGTGATCATCACCCCTATTCCATCCGTATTGTCGGATTTTTCATTTGAAACAAGTAAGGATGTCGCAATGCCCCCTGGCCAATGATCTTCTTCAGACTGCCTAAGGTGCTATGGGATTCCGATCATGACAATCTCGAAGGCATTGAACTCCGATCATCGTCTTGATCAAATCCGTACAGTCAGGTCGTAAATCCAAGGCCTTGAATTAAATCTCCTGCTCTCTTGGCCATAAAAAGGATGCAATTAACCTAAAATTTACACAACTATTCTAAATCCAGAATGATGCATGCTATGCAATATTTATAATATGAAATGCAAATCTAAGCCTATGAACATACATGAATAGGCATTTTAACCAAACTATATGTATCTACATCATACCCCCATGCCTATCTTTTTCTTGCCCCTAGCAAAATTAAACTATATGCCATGTATAAAAATAGAATTAGGACTCGATCACTTAGGCCTAAGTTGTTTATTAACAATAGAAAATTTCAACTAAGGTCTTAACTACAAAAACTCAATAGTACCCAGGTGTTTGCCAGAATGTAGACTACCTAAGTCCTCGCCTTATTTGAAATGGGAAGATACATTTTTTGGCTTTTTCTTCTTTTCTTTTTTTTTTGGACTTTTGGAGTTTGAGAGTTTTGGGATAACTTTCTATAGGTACCTGACTAGCCCATTACTCGAAAAGGACTCTAAGTGCTATGCATCTTATGAAAGGGTAATAGACTCACTAGGCAACCGTTAAAACGGACTTCAAGTTTCTACGACCCTAGGTGACCTTAAGAGTTTCTTCATAAAGGTTTATCTTTCCGAATGGTAGCTTTCTCCCTACTTTTTTTTTTTTTATGGGGTCAACACAAGGGCGAACCCAGTTTATATCTCCCCGATTTATTCTACTTCTTCGCTTCTTCTCTAAGTGTTTTGGGAATTATTTGTGCATTTTTGTGAGCTGGGCTTTGGACAACTGACCAATGGGCTATTACCCACGGCAACTTGCCAACCATACTTATGTGGTGAAGTGTGATTTATTTTTGTATTTTTGTTTTTCTTCTTTTTCTATCTTTCTTTTTTCTTTCTTTCTCTCTTTTTATTTTTGTGTAACATTTTTTTTCTTTTTCTAAGTAGGTGGCTTCCTTGATCTAAAATTTACCTAAAAGCAGTAGAATTAGTGTGGTCATGTAGCTGGGCTCTAGACAACTGGCCAATGGGTAATTACCGACGACAGCTTGCAAGCCATACTACCCTAGAAAGTTCGTTAGCTGCCTAATTTCCGTAAGAATCGTCAGAAAGTGAGTCAGTGCAAATAGTGTGTAGATGCTTAGGCTTAAAGTCCTCTCAAATCAGAGGGCGAGTTGATAAGTCGTGTACTTATCACCCTAATTTATTTACCAAATTAAAGTAAAATTAACTTGGCGAGGACTTGAGACCAAGTCCACATTCAAGTGGACACCTAGGCTAATTAAACCCGAAGACCTGAAGAGTCTAAGTATTTAGGTCCTATCGTATCATTTCCTAAAGTTAATAACTTCCAAATGCCTAAGTTCTCTTCTCCTAATTTCTTTCTTTCTTTTTAAGAAAATAAAAATAAAAGAATTTCCATGGAGTTAACAAAATGATTTTAGGAATTAATTATCCATCCCCCATGCCTAAATGACACAATGTCTTCATTGTAAAATCAAAGAATAAAAAGGGTGGAGTAAATAGAATATCACCTGAATTTCATAAAAATTCGGTCAGCTCCACAGAGAGAAGAGAGTATACACATGTGCTAAGTTTAATGTCTTTAGCTAGGCATAAAATACATATAAGGAAGAAATGGAGAATTCACAAGTGCAAGTCAGAATCAAAATCAAAAGATTAATCCTCAGACCCGCCAGTAGAAGATGTCCACAGATGTGGACCAAGTTGTGGTGTAGACCCATGCCCCAGGGTTGAGTGGTTCTAAGGTTGGATGAAAATCACTTAGAACCGAAGATTATTGTATTTGCGGGGCCGTGCCTACTGTTTGGTGGTGTGCAACCCAAGACTAAAGTGTTGGACAATGGGTAAGTCTAAATCACTATCCTATTTGTCCATGTGGAATTTGGCTTAAAAATATAATCAATTATGTTATGCTTGGGTTGCACATCAAAGGCATCATAAGGGTCCTTGTAGAAAGTAGGCAGTTTCAGGTCAATAGGAACCGTTAGATCCAAAATCTTGCTTTCCGTAAAGTTAACTTCGCAGATCCTCACTTCCAAATTCCTATCTTCCAACATCAAGTGCTCAGGCTTCGGGACCTCTAGCATATCATGCACCCCGTATGATTTACCCAAGTCTAGAAATCATGGCTCAATCAGAATTGTCTTGGGTACAATGATCTCAAAAGTATGATCATTCATCTCTTCAGGGTGTGGTTGAGGAATAGGGCTACTGATTGAATCTTCTAGTAAATGATGATTCAAATCCTCCAAGTTAGCCCCAACTAGATCATAATCTTCAATAATCGGGCTATCAAATTATTCATCAGATTCCTCAGGCTCATTTGTCTCACTAAAATCATCTTCCTTAAGCTCAAGTGAGACATCACTCAGAGATTCCTCACCCTCAGAATTAAAGAATTCTTGATCCTCATTTATATATGTCTCAAAATCATATGTCATTCCATGGTCTATGGAGACATATTTTTTGTCATTCCCTGGCTCGAGGATCTCAATTGAAGCAATCGATTAATCATTAATTGGTTGCTCTAGACCAACCTGGTCATCTCCAGTCTCAGAACATGTATCCCCCCCCCTCGACAGGCACCTGAGCGGGTTCAAACATTGGCTCTCCTGCAAGGGGTTCATCTTGAGAATCATCCCAAGACTAGACTAGGGCAACCATGAATTTCATCCTCAATCTTGACAATTTCCTAAGTAGAAACTCACTTGGGCCCCTATCCCTAACATCTTGGAGTAAATCCAATAAAGAGCTATTCAACTCATCAATCATTTTGATCATGGGCTCCAATGCTTCAGTGCATGGTGTTGGTTAAGCTTCTAAAGATTGTATGGTGTTCCTCAATTTAACCAACACCCTATCCTAGACCTGGTTCACCTGAACTGAATTGTTTGGTTCAGGGTTGGGTGGGTTTGGGTTCAATCTAGGGGAGTCAAGATATTGAGGTTCTAGGGTCCCTCCCTAATAGTTAGTCATCTCGAGTCGTCTCGTAGTTGAGTGCGCTCACCACTATGCTAAGGGTGGGTTTGTGTCAAGTTTCCTCTTCTTGCATCACTGCTCTCAGCCATTGGATGAAGATCCAATGGCTGAAAATCTTCCCTCCTTGATGGCATGGGGGTGGGGCGATGGCATGGACACACCTTAACCGTTGGATGTTGATCCAACTGTCCACAATGCGCGGTGACGCCTTCAGTAGTTGGGGCTGGTGTGAGGGGTAGTTGTGATGGCGCCATGTGGTGCCATCATGGTCGTCCATCTTCTTTTCATTATTACTGGTGATGTAGGCCTCCGATTGAGTTGATTTTTGCATCGTTGGACTATGATCGTTGATCCGAATCCATCCGTGTGGTTGGATCTTTCATTTGAGGCTTGGATCTCTATCATCTGATTTCGTGGCCTCTGTTCTTCTATGTACTCTACAGGATGCTCTGGTTGTCTGATCAAGACGATTCTGGAAGCGTTGGACTCTTATGGTCGTCCTGATTAGATCTATACGATCTGATCTGTCAATTGTGGCCTCGACTCATCTACAATTTATTTCATCTCTGTTTTAGGTCATGAAATGATAATATTATCTATGCAGCTGACAAACTAACTATTATGCGAATTACGATGCTTGTGAAGGCATTGTTCCTAAGTTATGCTAGAATCTAGCTTAATTCAAGTGATTTAGATTGCATGATTCTGTGCAATCACACTCCCTAGCTTGAATCTTACTAGTCCCTAGCAAGTGCAAGACTAAATGCAAAGTGGTCATACATGACTGATTTCTATCAAGAGTTTGACTAGAGATTTTTTTCTTTTGTTTTCATCCAAGACCTTAGAAATCTAGATAATCATGAAAGTGTTTTGTTGTAGCCTATGCAACGGATCCAAGTGAAAAATCCAATCTACATCTAAAGCTCATACTTGACCCCTTAGTAAAATTCAATTGGGATAGGCAGACTTCTTCCCTCAGGGTCATAACATAATTTGGAAATTTAGCCCCAGTTTTTTGGCTTAGGTAGAAGATAACTGAGTTAAGTAGATTTGTATTTGGTGGCTCACACTCATCTAGTGCTGCATATAGACTAGTACTTTAGAACTTAGATTTCCAGAAAATAATTCAACTCAAAGAGAGGCGACGAATTGTGCTCTCTTTAGTTCCTCTGTACTCATTCTCTCAATTTTTTTTCTTTCCTTTTCTTCTTCTTTTTCTTATCTTTTCTTTTCTTTCTTTTAGAGCTCACAATCTCACTAGATTTATCAGTCTATTTGGTGGTCTCTCCTGGCATTATCACTTTGATTAGGTTTTGATAACTCTACAACTAAGTTAGAATACCTCAGCCCATATTCAAGCGGCCAGAAATACAGAAAAGTAGGTCAAGGCTGTATTCAGTGGATCATGAGGGTGGTAGGTGTTGTTGCCTCAATACACTTGAAATAAACTCTAAACTCAAACTCATTATTTTTTTCTGCTTTTTCTTTTTTTTTCTAATTTTTTTTCTTCTATGTATATATATTTTTTTTTTCTTTTCTTTTTCCTTTCTTTTTTTTATACATATATATATTTTTCTTTTCACTCTTTTTTTCCTTCTTTTTGCATCCATATATCTATTAACGCAATGTGGTATGGCGTATGAGCTTTTATTTACGAGGCATTATTCAGGATTGGGAATGTTCAAGGGGATATTGGGTGGCTTATTTGGTGGAAGTGCCTATTCTCAACACCAGGAATGGAATAGATAAGATAACGTATTTCTAACCTTGACATTAATACCCTCCTTCAGTCAAGGATTCTGTAAAAGACTGTCATGACCATCCACCTTAGTCCTAGTTTTATGAGAACCTGCTCACTGCATATTTTGCCTTATTTGGTGGCTCTCAAAATATTCATACTAAGAACTTGTACGCAGAAATCAAGAGTGAAACCATATGCCTAACTCCGAGTATCATTATCTATCCAGAAGTTAGGATTCCTCATACTAGCCTTAGAGCACCAGTAGACTTTCTACTCTCACCTCACACTTATTTGGTGGATCAACTAGAAGATAGTTTGCCTGACCTCCTAATTACTATTCGAGAGCTTAGGAGAAAAGGCATTACTTCTTCTCGACAAACTAAAGATGTTTATTGGTCTTTACAGAGGATCCATTGCAAATTCTACATATAAGTGTGAAATTGTATTAGATTCTAAACTCAAGAATCAACTTAAGAATAAATCCCTAAAAAAACCTTAACAAAAGTTCTTTATGCCTAAATGCAATTTCTTTCTTGATATAAAAATAAGGCATGCAATGTCCACCGCCCCTTGCCTATTCATTACAATGTCCTTGTTGAAATGTATGCAAGAAAATCAAAATATAATAAGCAAGAGGAGGGGATATTGATAAACACTAGTTTATTATCATTCTTATACATTAAAACAAACCTAGCTCTTATGATTTACTTTGCAAATGGATTTTTGGGTTGCATTTAGTAATCAATTAGGTTAGGCATGCATTGCATTTTTTATTATGTTTTAATGTGTTTCTTGGAGTGTTAGGGATAAACAGATTGACAGATCCCTAAAATGCTAGAACTCTTGAAAGCAACTGGTGAAGAGGAAGCTCAATCAGTCTAGGACTCAGTTAATTCCAGCTCATCATGGCTAGATGCCAGCTCCTTTGGATTAGAGTTAGCTCCATTCAGCTCATCTTAGCTAAATAGCAACTTAGGGCAGCTCATCCCAGCTCAACCCAACTCTGAGTAGCTCATCTCAGCTCAACGCAGCTTTGAGCAGCTCATCTCAACTCATCTTAGCTCAAGCCAGCTCTGATCTAGCTCAACTTAGTTGAGCATAGCTCATCTTAGCTCCCATCAATTCACTAGGAACTCTAGCTAGCTCAACTGAGTTGATAGGAGTTCATCTCAGCTCAGGCCTAGCTCATTCTAGCTCCACCCAACTCAAGGCAGCTCGACTCCATGATAGCTGAGATACTACTTGTTAACTAGTAGCTTAGCTAGCTCTAGAGTTCTCATTTGAGGCAGTTCTAGCTCAACCTAGCTCCAGCTAGGTTGAGGCCAGCTCAACTTAGCTAAACTACCTAAGCCTAGCTACTAGCATAAGAACTAAATGGATTAGCTTAGTAGTTGAGCTCCCCATGAAGCTGCCTTAGCAGATTCAGCTCCAAGTACAATAGCCACTAGCTCGAGATTACCTTCTCCAGCTCCACCTTCGTGAAACCCTAGCTCCACCACCTCTACTCTACTAGTTAAGCTAGCTTAACTAGCTTATCTAAGTTCACAACTAGCTCCACTTCTATAGCCATCCATCTAAACCCAAACCTAACTTCACCCTAACCACTACTCCAAGTCCACCACCTAAGCAAGCTAACTAGTCTGCTCCTAGTTGGCGCCACCAACCTTAATGACTCTTCACACCACCACCACCAAAGGCCACCTAATTTTCCCTCCAAAACCACCCATAACCACCACCTTAACCCACTTCAAGTTGGCACCAAAAGAGCCTCCACATCCCTTCAATGTGGTTCCAACTTGAAGCCCCATCATCCACCCTACACATCCCCCCTTAACCTATCTCCACCATCCATCTAGTGGCACCAATTTTAACCCTCCTACAGTTGGCACCAACTCCACTTAACCCACCATAACTACACCCTACACATCCCCACACTTGGTGCCAATTACCCTCAACCATCCACCACATAACGACCACCTTATAAGGCCATCCCTACCCTACACCTACCCACCTTCTAGAACCCTTCAGTTGGCGCCACCTACCTAACCCTTAGCCATACCCATTTTTTGGTGCTAGTGCACCTCGATTATTTATTTTGATGATAACAAAACACGTATCTTTTAACATTTGCTTTTGATTTTTAGTTTTTAGGTCAAATTGCAAATGGAAACGTGCTTAGATAGAGTTCGAGCTCGCATCCATGGTGGATTGAAGGGGCTTGATGGAGAGGAAGGAGCTTCGCAAGGAGTGAAAGCATGAAGGGAAGAATAGGATAGATTCTCTTTTCATGTATTCTTTTGTAATTCTTTTGCTTTTTATTTTTTGTGTCTAGATATATGTTAAAGAGCCTCAAAGTACCCTTAATGTAGTCCTAGGAACACTTGCACAAACCTAGGGCACTTAGGTTTTCCGTAGAGAACTTAAACAACCTAAATAGGATTCAGATAGCCTTTTTAGACATCTAATCTGAATATCATATGTCTGATAAAGATATTTAAGATGTCTGACTATTGACTCAAATGTCCAATAAGTTAGTCTAGACTTAGTCAGTTCTATTTAATAAAAGTAGACGAACATACCTTATTCCAGACGTTTGATGGTTGTGCCAGATGTCCAATTAGTGGAACGTTGGCTAGCAAAGTAAATGTTGATGAAAATAACCGTTAGGCTTCTATCAAACATCTGTATAGGACCCTAGATGTCTGACATGTGACCGTTGAGCCTCGATTGACCCTAAATCACTTTGTAAGATATTCTAGCCGTTAACCTACCTTGGAAAATCCATTCCCACACTACAATAGGATTCCAGACGTCCACACCTAGTGCCAGACATCTTGTACATCGTCTGATGGCCTTACACTAGAACCCTGTTTAGGTCTGAACTAAGTCAGGAAGGAAACCCGACTAGATTCAGATGTTTGACTTAGTTCCCAAACGTCTTAAACAAGTTTTCCAGATGTCTGATAGCTGGACTAGACGTCTGATGACCCTGTCAGAATCTTAATTGATTCTGATAACGGCCTATTTTGCCTTAGGTTCAACCCCAATGGCTATGGAAGCTTTCTAAGGGCTTCCAAAGCCTTCCTAGGCCCTTTATAAATAGAGGAGGACCCTTGCCTTGCATACACACACCAATACACACCTTGAATACCATTTCCACATCTCTTATGTCAAAAAGAAGTAGAAGATCAACTAGAAGAAGCTCTAGCTCTCCAAGCTTTTGTTCCACATCTAGAGAGATTGAATCTAGTTGCACACCTGCTCTCCTTCCATGATTACGAGAGTGACAAGGTGCCCTCGCATGGTTCACGCACCTACGTCATCATGTTGATGCACTCCCACCAAAGGGAAGTTCCCTTACCTATAGTAGCTAGATTTAATCATTCACTTTGTGGCTCTATAGGTTGAGTTGCAATTTATCTTTGTAGTTGTGCTGGGTATTCATATTGCGAATTCCCGTCTCCTTCGTGAGAGAAAATCCTCCTTGTGACAAGGAGGGGTTCAGGAATGCTACCCTCAGGTTCAAGTAGTGTGGTTGTATTGAGGTCATACTACCCTCATTAAAGTAGTACGTTAGTGGATTTGATCAACTTTGTCATTCGGGAAATCCTAACTCGAAAGGGTTAGGTGGTGGTTTTTACAGGTTTCAGGTTTCCACCTAAAAGTACTTGTGTAATTGTATGATTGTGCTATTTGTGAGATTGTTTACATAATTTCACATTTTATATTATATCACGCATATCTCACCCCCTTCCATTGGGATTTACAATTGGTATCTGACCAGGTTTCCACTTTCTAGGAGTTATATCCACGAAAGATCCAATCGAGGGGAGCTATTCTGCGATCAGGATTTCTGAGGGGCAGTCCATGACCCATCTGCCTTTCTTCGACGGGAGCAACTACCCCTATTGGAAGCTGTAGATGAAGAAATGTCTTCAAGCCAACAACTTCACGATTTGGGCCAGATGTGAGACGTTGTTTGACATCCTAGAGAAACCCGTGGGAGGCTACTCACAACAACAAATCTGTGAACTCTTGCTCAACACGAAGATGATGAAAGTATTATATTGCGCGCTCAGCCCAGAGGAGTTCAACAAAATCTTGAAATGCGCTATCGCATACAAGATCTAGCACACACTCAAGGTAACTCACGAGGATACCTCTAAGGTAAATACTTCTAAACTCAATTTACTTTCACAAGAATTTGTCTTTTTCTATGAAATCTAATGATTCTTTGTGCGAGATGAACACTAGGTTCACTTTCATAGTAAATAATCTTAAGGCATTAGGAAAGACTATCATTAAGGGGGAGCATCAAGGGAAGCTTCTTCGTTCCATTGAACCGGAGTGGGAATAGAAGGTCACCGCCATCGAGGAGGTGAACAAGGTGGAGGAGCTAAACATGGAGGATATCCTAGGCAATTTGATGGCCTACGAGACAAAGTTGAAGTAGAAAAAGAAGGATACACTAGAGCCAAAATCGAAGAAGACCCTCGCATTCAAAGCTGCGTCAGATAGCGAGGTAAGTTCTGAAGATGATTTTAAAGTTTTACTTAAAAAGTTTTCCAAGTTTTGTAGGGATTCCAAGAGAGAAAAGAAAGAAAAGGAGCAAAGTAGCCCAAGACGTTGCTACCATTGCAACGAAAAGGGTCATCTATGACTAGAATGCCTTCTTCCCAAGAAGGAGAAGAAGGAGGAGAAGAAACACAAGAAGAAGGTGTTCCAAGCAACTTGGGACGACTCAAGCTCAGAGGAAGAAGAAGAAGAAAATCCCAAGAAGAATGAAACTGCTTTCATGGGTTTCATGGCAATCGCAGAAAGCGACAGCGACAACAGCGGCAATGAGGTAAATTCTGAACTCCAAGATGCCTTTGATGAACTCTATGAAATTAGTAAATCATTAAAGGTAGAAAATAAAAACATGAAAAAGAATCTTAGTTTCCTTAAATATGAAAATGATAGGTTAGAAATTAAACTTAAGGACCCAAAAAGTAGTTTTAGTCCTAAAGATGATGATTTGTCATTAGAAAATCACAATCTAATTATTGAAAATAGTAAATTTATTAAGGAAAATACTAGTTTAAAATTAGAAATTTCTGATTTAAAGACTAAGATGCATGTTATAGAAAAGGAGCTTGCATGTCTTAAGGAAGAATATAACAAATTAATGAAAAAATTAGATAACTTTTCTAATGGTAAAGTTAGTCTTAGCTCTAAGGTTGAGAAAGGATCTCCGTCAAGGAGACCCACTAACAGAACCATATTCAAATTAATATGGATACCAAGGAAAGAACTAGAATCTTATTTTGTAGGTCAGAAAGATTACAACACAAAGGACTGGACCTACAAGCTCAAAAATGGTCAACTCGAGTTGGGAGGACCAAGGAGTAGACCAAGGAGGAGGATGAGGAGACCGACAAGATAGCAAACAAATGATCGAATTGCCTCACGTCGACTGCCCAACTGGAGATTGACACTAATGCCCAGACCTCCAAGCTATGGATGGGAACCCTATCCGGTTTGGCATCCACCTCCATTTGGGTCATTCTATTGGCCATGGTAGGTGAGGTAACCCTTAACCCTATCTTTTTATCATTAGCATATAGATAGGGGGAGCTAAAATTAATGAGCTATTTTTCAATCATTAAGGGGGAGGTGTTAAATTAGCTATATTTTCTTTAGAAATGGGGAGAAAAAATACATATATAGCAATCTTGTTATTACAAAAAGGAGAACATTATTCTCGATTAAAAGAAATTTAACCCAAAAACTAGAAGAGCATGTTTTAAGGGAGAGTGATGGGAACACCATCATGAACCCTAACTAGCTCATTTTGACACAGAAAAGAGAACAAAAGCTCATACATAACCAACTGGAGTTCCTAATTCACTAAATAATCATGCTGAGGTAAAAGTAAGAAACAAGGGGTAAAACTGTAATTTTACCATTGCAGTATAACAACGGGTTTCATCGTAGGCTAAACATAGGTCAAATGATCTTAACAAGATAAAAGTGGGTTGGTTCAGATAGAAAAGGGTCCATGTGAATTCTGGGAATTAAATGACTTCTTACAACCACAAAACAAACCCACTTGATTTAACAAGGTTCTGATCAGGATAAAATTCACCTAAACCCTCTAAAATTCATATAAAAATATTCTATAGGGCTTAGAACCTTCAATTTGGCCCTTGAAACCTATTTTAACCTAAATTGGGGTCTTAGTCAAATATTTACCCTAAATTGGGTTTTTGCGTAAATTGCTGAGTCAAACGTGGTCAAACCCAAAATCCAACTTCACTATTGGATTTTTTTGGTCCAAATTAGGTTTGTACCAAAATTTGAACCTAAGAGGAATTCATCTTGACCCACTTTGCAAATAGGTTCAACCCAATTACATTTCTACCCCTATCTTTTGAAAACCTCTGTAGAAATCCCCTAGATTTGCCTTCATTATTTGCAATTAGGTCCCTCTGGCATTATAGCAGAGGGAATCCTACTCTGGCGAGATTTCAAAGGCAGGAACTCTCTGATCTCTCAGAGAATCCCCTTCAAAATTGAAAGGGAGATTCTCTGAGAAATCTCCTCCAGTATGAACCCAATTTGAGGCTCTATTTGGTACCCAATCTCTCATGTGAATGCATGAGATATTTGGGTCACCTTCAAGTTTCCTTCTCCGATGAGCTTGCCATGCTTGGAAGCCACAAATCCATCCTCCAGGGCCTATATAAGCATACCCAAATCACCCTGCATCTCCAAAGCTTGACATTGGCCAGAGAATCCCTCAAATTTGTCTCTTCCTCCTTTGGCCAGTGGCTCAGCATGCTCCGGCGACCTCCGTCTCTTTCCCTCATCCCCTAGCCACAATATCAGTGGCAGGTTTCTCTTCCTCTAATTCATCCACGTCGCGTCGCACCTGCCGATGCCTTTGCAGCCCCTTCGTTGTTGCCGTCCTCCCCCCATTGAGTGCTTCGTCTCCGTCGATGGCAATACGAGCCAGCCGCCATCTCTACCTCCCCCTTCATCTCCTTATGCCTGTATAAGTCTCTGTTCCCTTCTACTCATTTTTCCCTTCTTTATTTCTTGAAAACACCCTTCAATGCACTCCATCACCATCACCCCTTCCAGCTCCAGCAAGACCTCCAGCGAGGCGTCCCCGTCACTCCACACCTCCATCCGCCTCGCCAACCATCCCTTAAGCTCCGTAACACTTCACTGAACATAAACCCCCACTCCATACATGCCATCACTCACCCACAAGGGCCCCCGAACACACCCACTCTCATGCACATAGGGTGCCCTAGGCACGCGCACTCAGGCAACACCACACTGCGCCGACCCTTGCAACACATTTTTCGTGTCTTAGTGAAGCCTTCTGAGCTTTCTGACATGGCTGCAAGGCCATTTTCGTGTTAACAGGTATAGGAGGTTTGCCACCATTGATGGAAGTGAGAAGCTTGTTTGTGAGCTCCCTCTAGGTCTGACCGCTTCAAGCCAACAGTTTCAGGTGGTGCAAACTTCCCTCGCGCACAGCTCTAGGCAAGCAATTGCTTCAAAGGTTGAAGTATCAGTTGCAATCAACCAAAGACTCCCGCTATAGACGCACGCGAAGGGAGGTGGGAAGATAGTCCCACCTCAGAAACTCTTGATTGCCCGCAGCTGAATAAATTACAAAACTGCATAGGGCTTATCGCCTCATAACCACGGCAAGAGGTCCCACTCACCTTCACCCGCCTCGTCCGTGACCCGATCTCCGCGGACCTGGCGTGACCCGTGTACCTGACCTAGCACTCCTCGCCCACCACCACACGCTAGTGGGCCTTGCCCCGAGTGCATACCCGACCTGATTACCCGAGACGGTGGCTCTAGGAGAGCGAACCTAAGAGAGAAAGAGGAGAAGAGAGTGTGCGCGAGTAGGAGTAGGTTTTGCTCTTATAGGAAAAGGAGAAGAAGAAGAAGCCAAGGAAGAAGAAGGTGGAAGCCAGAGAAAGCTAAGGAAGGAGAAGGCAAGGCTAAAGAGGAAGAAGCTGAAGTCAGAGAAGAGGAAGAGATGAAGAAGAAAGTGAAAGAAAGAGAAGGAGAAGGACTGAAGGCAGAAGCAGAAGGAGCCACCAGAGAAAGAGAGAAAGAGAGAAAGAGAAGCAGCTGAAAGAATCAAAGGTAGAGGAAAAGGAGTAGAGAAAGACTAATGCACGAGATCAGAAGAAGAGAAAGAGAGAAGGAAGAAAGGAAGCTTCAGAACAAAGAAGAAAAGAGAAGAAATAAAGCACTCTAGCACCCATAGTTTATGACGTCTGATTCACAAATCAGACATCCAATTTTTGCTTATTCAAATACATTGATATTCTGTGTTTACATTTATCATTTTTGCATTACAAGTCTAGGTTTTATTGCATATTATATTCAATTTCTCAAGTTGTGCTCTTGATTTCTGAATCCTAATTTGCTCCCTATGTTCGAACTCAGACTAAAACTTCAAATAATAAAATCTATTTGTTTTCAAAGCGATTCAAACTATATTACAACGCATTATTTTAAAACCTAATTTCGCTTCGACGAACATAGAGTTTAGGAGAATTAAAATTGATAAAAACCCTTGCTTAAAGATGTTACTCAACTTTCCTTTTGGTGTTTTATATATATGATTTTTTTTTGTTTTGAAATAACGAGAACAAGATGGGTTTCCTGATAGCAAGAAAGTTCTCTATACTAATCCACTACACTACTATTATAGTGACAAGTAGAACCTCTCCTTAAGCTCACTCTAGGCACATGGAGGCCTAGAGTAATTAGGGAGAGGGAGTGAAAATGGTTAAACAAGAATTCTACAAGACTATGCAACAACAAGATTAAAGAAGGCAACTTCGATTAAAAGAGAGAGTGTTTTACAAAAAACCCTAGTAGATGAATGCTTCTACTACTAGATAATTGCAACAAGGAAAATAAAACACAAATCTTCTTGAATTGTTGGTGAAGAGGGGAAGCTCCTTGCTCCAAGCTTAGTGGCTCCTAGGCTTGAAAAGGGCTCCTCCTTCTCCTTCCTTGAAAATGATGTTCTCCAAGGTGGTAGCTACCACCTTTAATTCTCCTCCTCCAAGGGTGGACATCCACCCTAGGTTCTTCTCCTTTGCCTAGCCATCCTCCTTGAAGTGGAAAGCTCCTCCTCCTTGGCGTGGCCCAAGTTGAAGAGAGTGGGGAGAAGAAGGCACCAAAGGGGCTGGTGATGTGCCCCTTTAATCTTCTTCTCTACTCCTTCTTCTTGGCCATAGGTATAGGTGGATGTATGTGGAAGTAAACACTAATGGAGGATGCTCTAAAATGGTGCTAGGTGGTGGGTTTATATAGAGTAGGAAGGGGGCTAAGGTGACTCTTGAAATGGAGGGCTAAGATGGGAAGATGGAGGAGGTTGGGGATTCTATGGCTAAGGGTAATTAGCGCCAACCAAAGGGGTGTTAAGGGGGTGGTTATGGTGGTGTTGGTGGCTTTTGGTGGTGGAGAGACACCACCATTTTGGCGCCAACCTAGGGTCTTCTAGAAGGGGGGTTAGGTGGATGGTGAAGATGGATTTAAGAAGAGGTGTATGGTGGAGATGAAGGGAATTTTGGAGGGAAAGTTGGCGCCAAAAGGGAAGGGTTATAGAAGGTTATTTTGGAGGGAAAATAGGTGGTTTTTGGTAGTGGTGATGGGGTGAAGGGGTGTGATGGTGGTGGTGCCAACTTGGAGTAGGATAGCTAGCTTAGGTGAGCTTAGTTGATGGAGCTAGCTAGGGTTGAGTTGAAGGTGGTGGATGGCCAAGGAGTTGGATGCTAACTAATCTAAGCTAAGCTAAGCTAGCTTATCTATCTATGGAGTAGAGGAGTAGGTAATGTGAGCTAAGGTTTGAAGAGAGGAGCTGAGGAGGAGAAGTCTAGAGCTTGAACTGGAGCTGGCAGCTGTTGAAGAGGCTGGCATGGAGCTACTCTAGCTGGCTTAGCTTGCTAGTTCTTTGTTAGCTGCTAAGCCAAGCTAAAGTGAGTTGGCTTCTACCATAATGAGCTGAGGTGAGCTGGGTCTAGTGCTCCCAGGGAGGATCAAGCTGGTTGAGGTAGCTAAGGTAGCTTAACTCAACTGAGTTGAGCTAAGCTGAGTCCCCGGGAGCTGAACTTGAGCTTCCTGAGCTGGAATGAAGTCATCTTCAACTGGCTGGAGTTGAGTGGAGTTGGATGTAGCTGGACCTGAGCTGGGGTGAACTCTAGTCAACTCAGTTGAGCTAGCTAGAACTCCATGTGGACTAATGGGAGCTGAGATGAGCAAGACTCAGCTAAGTTGAGCTGGATCTGAGCTGACCTGAGCTAGGGTGAGCTAAGATGAGCTCTCTTGAGCTGCCATTCAGCTGAGATGAGCTAAATGGAGCTAGGATGAGCTAACCCTAATTCAGGTGAGCTGAATTCCAGCTATGGTGAGCTGGATCAAGCTGAGTTCCAGCAGGTAAGAGCTTCTCCTTCACCAGTTGCCTTCCTGAGTGCTAGGGTACTAGGGATCTGGCAATCTATTTATCCCTAACACTCACAAAAACACATTAAAAACACAATAAAAAATGCAATGCATGCCTAACCTAATTTATGCCTAAATGCAGCCCAAAAACCCATTTGCGGAGTAAAATCCTAAGAACTAGGTTTGTTTTAATGCATAAGAATGATGATAAACTAGCGTTTATCAACACGTACTCGACTCGATTACCCGAGACGATGGCTCTGGGAGAGCGAACCTAAGAGAGAAAGAAGAGAAGAGAACGTGCGTGGGTAGGGGTAGGTTTTGCTCTTGCAGGGAAAGGAGAAGAAGAAGAAGCCAAGGAAGGAGAAGGCAGGAGCTAAAGAAAGCTAAGGAAGGAGAAGGCAAGGTTGAAGAGGAAGAAGCTGAAGTCAGAGAAGAGGAAGAGCTGAAGAAGAAAGAGAAAGGAAGAGGAGAAGGACTGAAGGCAGAAGTAGAAGAAGCCACCAGAGAAAGAAAGAGAAGTAGCTGAAAGAATCAAAGGCAGAGGAAAAAAAGCAGAGAAAGACTACGGCACGAGATCAGAAGAAGAGAAAGAAAGAAGAAGAAAGAAAGGAAGCTTCATAACAGAGAAGAAAAGAGAAGAAATAAAGCACTGTAGCACCCATAGTTTAAGAAGTCTGATTAACAAATCAGATGCCCAATTTTTGCTTAATCAAATACATTGATATTCTGTGTTTACATTTATCATTTTTGCATTACAACTCTAGTTTTTATTGCATATTATATTTGATTTCTCAAGTTGCGCTCTCGATTTATAAACCCTAATTTGCTCCCGATGTTCAACCTTAGACTAAAACTTCAAGTAATAAAATCTATTTGTTTTCAAAGAGATTTCAACAATATTACAACGCATTATTTTAAAACCTAATTTCGCTTCGACGAACAGGGAGTTTAGGAGAATTAAAATTGATAAAAACCTTTTTGATAATGTCAAAAAGGGGGAGAATTTTATGGATTAATTTTTATGGTTTTGTCATCATAAAAAAGGAGGAGATTGTTGGTGCTAGTACACCACGATCATTTATTTCGATGATAACAAAACACGTGTCATTTAACATTTGCTTTTGAGTCTTAGTTTTCAGATCAAATTCCAAATGGAAACGTGATTAGACAGAGTTCGAGCTCGCATCCATGACGGATTGGAGGAGCTTGATGGAGAAGGAGCTTCGTGAGGAGCGAAAGCGTCAAGAGAATAATAGGATAGATTCTCTTTTCATGTATTATTTTATAATTCTTTTGCTTTTTATTTTTTATGTCTAGATATATGTTAAAGAGCCTCAAAGTACAATTAAAGTAGTCCTAGGAACACTTACACAAACCTAGGACACTTAGGTTTTCCGTAGAGAAATTAGAAAACCTAAATAGGCTTCAGACAACCTTTTCAGACATCTAATCTGAAAATCAGACATCTGATAAAGATATTTAAGGTGTTTGACTATTGACTTAGGCTTCAAATAACTTAGGTTGGACTTAGTCGATTCTGTCTAATAAAATTAGTCGACCAGACCATACTCCAGACATCTTAGAAGGCATCTAATGGTTGTGCCAGATGTCCAATTAGTGGAATGTTGGCTAGCGAAGTAAACATTGAGGAAAATAACCGTTTGACTTCTATCAGATGTCTATAGAGGACCCTAGACATCTGATATGTGACTGTTGAGCCTCAACTAACCCAAAATCACTTTGTAAGATATTCTAGCCATTACTTACCTTAGGAAATCCATTCCCGCAATACAATAGGTTTTCAAACATCCAGACCTAGTGCCAGATGTCCTGTATGTCATTTGATGGCCTTACACTAGAACCCTATTTAGGTCTGAAACAAATCAAAAAGGAAACCCGCCTAGATTCAGATGTCTGACTTAGTTCCCAGTCATCTTAAATAAGTTTTCCAGGAGTCTAATACCTGGACCAAATGTCTGATGACCCTGTCAGAATCATAATTGATTCTGATTATGGCCTGTTTTGCCTTGGGTTCAATCCCAACTGCTATGGAAGCTTTCTAATGGCTTCCAAAGCCTTCCTAGGCCCTCTATAAATAGAGGAGGACCCTTGCCTTGCATACACACACCAATACACACCTTGAATATCATTACCACATCTCATGTGTCAAAAAGTAGAAGATCATCTAGAAGAAGCTCTAGCTCTCGAAGCTTTTGTTCCACATCTAGAGAGCTTGAATCCAGTTGCGCACCCGCTCTCCCTCCGCGATTACGAGAGCGACGAGATGCCCTTGCATGGTTCATGCACCCGAGTCATCACGCCAACACACTCCCACCAAAGGGAAGTTCCCTTACCTATAGTAGCTAGATTTAATCATTCACTATGTAGCTCTATAGGTTGAGTTGTAATTTATCTTTGTAATTGTGTTGGGTATTCGCATTGCGAATTCCCATCTCCTTCGTGAGACAAAGGAGGGGTTGAGGAACTCTACCCTCAAGTTCAAGCAGTGTGGTTGTATTGAGGTTGTACTACCCTCATTAAAGTAGTACGTTAGTGGATTTGATCGACTTTGTCAATTGGGAAATCCTAACTCGAAAGGGTTAGGTGGTGGTTTTTACCCAATTTTAGGTTTCCACCTAAAAATACTTGTGTAATTGTGTGATTGTGCTATTTGTGAGATTGTTTACATAATTCTGCATTTTATATTACGTCGCACATATCTCACCCGCTCCCATAGGGAATTACACCATTTTGGCACCAACTCAACCTAACCTACACCTAAACGTCTCCTCATATGGCGCCAAATGATACCCACCATAGATTCCAACAACCACCACCTACAACTCCATCTCAACCCTACAACACACTAACCTAAACCTAACCCAAGCTCTCACCTAGGGTTGGCACCAACCATTAAGCACCCATCCATTATGGCTCCACCCAACTCAACCCTAGGATCCTATAACCACCCTCTACAACCCATCCTAGCCCTCCATCCATTAACTAACCCTAACCCCCTTCCACTCCTATAAATAGACCAACACCCACCACTATTAAATCACATTTGGTTGCATTATTTTCCACCGATATTCTACCCTATATTCCATGGCCAAGAGAGAAGGAGAAGAAGAAGATTAAGGGGACACTCTATCCCTTTGGTGCCTTCCCCTCTTCTCTTCTCTCTTGTGTCCACACCAACCAAAGGAAGAAGACAGGCAAGGACCTTTGGAGGAGGTCTTGAGGATGGTACACGCCTACCCTTAGAGGAGCTTTTAAGCTAGAAACCATCCACCGATGGAGGAGCTAAGCCACGCCCCATCTAGGGCTTGCTAAGAGGAGTACATACCTTGAAGGAGCAATTCAAGGAGAAGGAGAAGGAGAAGGAGGAATCCTTTTCAACTATGGGAGTAGCTGCAGTTGGAGCAAGGACCCTTCCATCTTCATCATCATCATCAGGAGGATATTGAGTTTTTATTTTGCTATTTTTTTATTTAGTTGAAGCATTCCTCTACTTGTAAAGCAATATCTTCTTTTAGTAAAATTTTGCCTTCTTTAATTTTTGTTACGTTTCTAGTTGCATCTTGTTACTTTTTCCTAGTGCGCACCCACTCTCCCTCTAATTACTCTAGGTCTTCATGTACCTAGAGTGAGCTTAGAAAGAGAACTTGCTTGTCACTTAGGTTTTAGTTTCAACAACTTAGGTGTACTGTTGGCAGTGCTTGATCGTGTTTTAACAGTCGGTTGCGTTGTAGTATAGGTGACCAAGCGTTGACAACAAATAAAAATTTATTATGCAAAAACCTGAGTATCCGAGGTCGAACATAGGTAGAAAATGAAATTTATTCACTAATCTCAAGAATGTAATTGAACGCTTAGAATTACTCAAAACTTAATTCAGAATATAAATGCAAGAGTTTAAAAGTCAATTATGACAAAAATAAAAGAGTTGGACGTCTGATCATAGGATCAGACATCTTAAATGATGGCCTCTTTATTCTTCTCCTTGCAGCTCTCTTCTTCTTTTTCTTTTTGTCTCTGCTTCAGTCGCTTCTCTTCTGCAATGTCTTTCTCCTTCATTTCTCTACGGGTCTTCTTCTTTCCTTAGCTCTGCTTTCCCTTGGCTTCAGCTTTTATTCTTCTTCTTCTTCTTCTTCTTCTTCTTCTGCTTGTCTTTTCCCTTCTTTCTTTCTTCTTCCTTCTTCAGCCTTAGCTCTCTGACTTCCTCTTCTCTTTGGCTTTGCCTCACCTTCTGCCTTGTCTTTCCTTCTTTTTCTTCCCTCGGTCTGCTGCTCCTCTGCTATAGTGCATCTCTCTTCTTCTCCTTCTCTTGCTACGCCTCTTCCTCCCTTAGCTTCCTCTGACGTTCTCTTCTCTTTGGCTTCATACCTTTTTCCCTGCACACATAACATCGAAGAGCAAAACCTACCCCTCTACCCACCCTACGCATCTCTCTCTCTGTATATCACTCCTCAGTACGCTCTCTCAGAGTTGGGAATTGGGTCGGGTCGCGTGCCCGGGTCCAGATGCACCGGTGTGGGTGTGGTGCGCGAGGAGTGCTCGGTAGGTTAGTCGGGTCGGGTGCCAGGTCCGCGGGGTCAATTCATGAACAAGGTGTGATAGGTGAGGGACCTCACCCCATGTGTATCTCAAGGCGAAAAACATAAAACACAAAATCAATTTATTGCACGCGCCTCACTCCTGCGTTCACAAGGTGGGACTAATGTCCCAACCGCTTTTGCACGCACTTGCAGGTGGATGACTTCTTCCAATTGCTGCAGCTGGAGGCCTTGCCAAATCAATTGCCCTGCTGTCTGAGTTCGCGCATGCGTTTGCTTCCTCTCGGACCCTAACACTTGGAGTGTGCAAACTAGGATGAAGCTCGCGACCTCCTTGAGTCGTCACTAATGGCGGCTAGTGGTGAAATCTGTCACACACAATCACGGCCTTGCAGCCCCATTAAAATACATGGGAAGCTTCACTGTGAGAAGGCAAAGGTGGGACAGTAGGTGGCAGGTCATAGGGCGGCCTAGGCATGCATGCCTAGGTCACCCTGTGGCTGGGTTTATGGGTCAGGTCGGGGGGCGTTTAGGGAGGTATAGGTGGTCTGTGAGTGGGTGGATGATGTTCAGTGCACTGTGGCAGAGGTGAAGAGGTTGGTGGCGAGATGTGTGGAGGTGTGGAGTGATGGATGCGTCTTGCCGGAGGTTGGCCGGAGATGGGGAAGATGGAGGTGGACAATGGCTGTTGAGGGGTAATTTGTGAAATAGATTGAGGGGAATTGAAGAGGGGATAGAGATGAGTGATTCTAACCTAATTAAGTGGATGAAGGGGGAGAGATGGCAACTGGCAGTACCTGCTGTCGTTGGAGAAGACGGCGTCCAATGGAGGGAGACGGCGGCGACGACTGGGCTAGGGATGCTCGCGCAGGTGTTGCGTGATGCGGAGGAAGATGGTGAGGATAGCACTGCTACTAGTATTGTGGCAAAGCGACTAGAAAGAGGAGGGAGGCTCGCCAGAGCTCACTGGACTACTTGGCCGGAGGAGAAGATGAAATTGAGGTGGATCTCTGGCCAAGTCGAGCTAAAGAGGTGCAGCCGGAGATGGGGGTCATTTTATAGTCGCTGGTAGGGACTCCTATGCTTGGAAGACAAGCCTCCGAGCATAAGAGACCTTGCCGGAGATGGAATTCTATGGGATACCAAAATCTCTCATGCGTTCGCATGAGAGATTGGGTGTGAATTCCTCAGAGAATCTCCCTTCCAAATCTAGGAAGAGATCTCTGAGGAATCAGGGAGTACTCCGCCTCCATTCCTCGTCGGAGTAGGATTTCTCCCCATTAATGGTGGATGGACCTATTTGTAAGAGTGGTGAGGAAGTTAGGGGGGTCAGTGCAATGGTTTTCAAAAGATAGGGGCCAAAATGTAATTGGGTGTACTATTTTGCAAAGTAGGTCAAGATGACCTCCCCTTAGGTCCAAATTTTGGTACAAACCTAATCTTGACATAAGGAATCCAATGGTGAATTTGAATTTTTGGTTTGATCACGTTTGACTGGACATTTTACACAAAAACCCAAATTAGGTCAACTGATGAGCTAGGACCCCAATCTAGGTCAAAATAGGTTCCAAAGGCCAATTTAAAGGTTCTAAACCCTAAGGGATATTTTTCCATGAATTTTAGAGGATTTAATTGATTTTTATCTTGATCGAAACCTTATTGAATTAAGCGAGTCTATTTTAGAGTTACAGGATGTCATTTAATTCCTGGATTGCACATGAACCCATTTCTGATTGAACCAGCTACTTTTTATCTCATTCAGACCATTTAACCTATGTTTTGCCTCTGAGAAATCCTGTTTATGTACTGCAATGGTAAAATTACAGTTTTAACATTTATTTCATGTTTTCTTCTCAGAACACTTATTCCTTGAATTAAGCCCTTTTCTAGGTTATGTAGGAGCTCTTATCCTCTTTCTTAGGTCAAAATGAGCTAGTTAGGGCTTATGATGAGGCTTTCATCATGTAGTCTCCTTCTCTCTTCAATTTCTCAATCGCCCCTGTTGTTTCAAAAATCCAAAGAAATCTCATATTCCAAAAATACAAAAAGAAAGGTGATTTCCAATTTCAAGAGATTTATAACTACAAAATTGCCTCCTTGGATGACCTTAGATACCCCACTATCTAGGTTTAAAATTGAAAAACATTTGCGATTTTGAGTGTTGCAATGACTTGAAACCCTAATTACAAATCACATGTATTTTTGCATCAGATATCACCTGACTATTCTTGTTATTCTATGTTAGCTTGGATGCAGAAGATGCAAACTACCTGTAAAGAATACTTTGTTGCCTCCCAACTAGCGCTAAGTTTAACATCATTTGCTGGACCTAAACCCAAAAATATGTAATTCAATATTGTGGGTCAAGAGAAGGGGTAATAATTGTTGCTGAGAGATTCAAGATCAGTATAAAGATATGATCATTTGGTCCAAGAATTAGTGACCTACAAATATGGACTAGCTGATGATGCAGTCCTACTCAAAAGAGTCTTTCTGATTTGAAATATGGAATAGGGTCAGGTGGATGAGGTTTAAGATGCAGAGCCTATTTGTCAATCCAGTTCCAGAAATCAAGAAGAGGTGGTAAAGGGTCTGGATTGAGATCATGATTGAGATTTAAGTCTAGTTCTGAATCAGAGTCATAAGGGTCTTCATAATGGTAGTTGATATCAAAAATCATGAGTTCTCCAGGCTCTGGGTCATATGAGGTCAAAGGTAGAGTTGTCCTGAATTCATCAAAATCTTCATCAGATATTACCTCTTCCTCATCTGAAGTCATTTCTCCCTCAAATTCAAGCCATCCATTTGAACCAATTGGCTTATAAATTCTTCCCCAGTCCATTATGTGTTGAACTTCTTCTTCTAGAATTATTTCCTGGTTCATGTCCTTAGATTGTCCCCCCTCAAAATTCAGCAGTTCTTGGATTTCAGGGTGAGTGTATTGAGGATTCTTTACATTATCATCTAACTCGTCATAAGTTACTCCGAAGAGTTTCTCAATCTCATTAATGCCCTTTTCAATTTGAGTTTCTATGGGAGGTGGTAAATCAGAATCATCCTCAAGTACATCCCCTTCTTGCCTTTCGTGTTGATCTTGAGCTTTGGCAGGATTCGGATCATCTTTAGTGTGAATTGCCAAAACTTGTTCAATTGTTCCTAGAACCTCGATGGAACCACAAATCACCTTATTCTTTTGGGAAGCTTTATAGATATTGAGTTGACAATTTTTCCTTCCAGAGGTGATGTGCATAATCCCCGTCTCACAGTTGATTAGAGCCTTGGCCATGGCCAAGAAAGGTCTCCCTAAGATTATTGGGGTGTGGTTCAAGTTTTCTAACGCCTCCATATCCAGCACAAAAAAAGTCCATATGGTACTCAAAATCCCTCACTTTTATAATCACATTTTGTACAAGGCCCTTTGGAATTTTGGTTGAACTATTAGTGAGCTGAAGGGTCACATCAGTGTCTTGCAAGGGGCCTAAATCCAACTCTTCATATAATTTTGTGGGCATTAAGTTGATTACGGCACCAAGGTTCAGTAAGGCTCAATCCAGGACGAAACCATCTATTTCACATGAAATTAAGGGGGTCCCTAGATCTTTCTTTTTAGGAGGGAGCTTATTTAGGATGATGGCACTGGCTTGTTCAGAAATCATGACCCTTTTTGATGATTTGGTATGGCATTTCGGTGTGCATATTTCCTTTAGAAATTTCACACCGACCGGGATGTTCTCAATGGCTCCAAGGAGTGGTATGTTCACCTGGACTTGCTTTAAACTCTCAAGCCACTCCTTAGATTGGTTGGTTTTCCTTTCCCTGGGTTTCTTCAAGGCTTCAGGAAAAGGTGCTTGAGAAAAATCATGAGTATTCAAGTCTTGAGTCTTATTTTCTAGATTAGCTTGGTCTCCCAGGTCAGATTCAGGCTCCTCAAGATCTTGGTAAGATTTTGATGCAGAAGGATAAGGGTCTTGGATTTATTTCTTACTTCTCAAGGTAACAACATAGGCATGTGCATTAGGGTTAGAAGGGTAATGTACGTTTTACAAAATGGGTTGAGCCTGGGTTGGGTTAGGGTTAACAAAACCAGGTTGGTGCTAGGGAGCAGGATGAATTATGAGTGCTTGTTGCTCCTGTGTGTTGTGTTGGTTAACCCTATTGAAGTTCCTTGGGCTTGCGATAGGTTGGGATGGCAACATCCCGTGTTGTATGGCATCAACTAGCTGGTCTAATCGTCTCATCAAATCTTCCCTCAATGGATTCATTTCTTCGTTATGTCTTAGATTCATTTCTCTCACTTTTTTGAGGACTAGACTTAAATCAGAGGGCTGGTTTTCCTGAGTAGGTTGTGGCTAATATGTGTGTGGTTGTGTGTACCAACTAGGTTGCCCATAAGTGTCTGGCTTAGTCAAGTTAGGACCCTGGGTGGGTTTCTGACTTGACCAAGCAAAGTTAGGATGGTTGCGCCATCTAGGGTTGTAAGTGTTTGAATAAGTGATTACGCAGCAATCATATGACTTAATTGACCTAGATTAAGCTAGGACTTAGCATAAGTTAGGGTTATTCACGCATACATACACATTATCTGCATCTTTACTGCCCTTCTTTAGCGATGCATGAAATAATGTTATAATGTGCTGATTAAGTGCATTATGTTGATTGTAGGCAATAAGCAGATCTGGAGTAGGATCTGAAGTTGGATCTAGAATAACGAGAGTTGCAGCAGAGCTGGAGTAGAAGGCTTAGATTAGATGTAGGAATAATAATGTCAGGGGGTTAAAAGTTTTCTATTCTATTAAGTAGAAATAAAGCAGTAAAATGTGAAAAGCTTAGGTACATCCTAAACCTAGGATAGCCCAGAGACTTCCCCAAGCCTTAGCCACCCTTAGATTAGGTCACAACACCCTAGGAAGCCTTAAAACCCTAGTTCCAACCCTTATTTGGATGTCCAGATGAGTTATAGGACGTCCAGGACACTTAGCCATCTCCTGCACACCTCAAACCCACTTCTGCAGTGTTATTGGACATCTAGACACTTTGTCAGACGTCCAATTTCTGCAGAGTACCCAAAACAGAACCTTGATTTCCCCCTGACTAAAATTGGATGTCCAGAACTGAAGTCTGGACTTCTAAGTTTTGATTATAAGTCATCCGATCCTATTATTGGATGTCTGATGCTGGTCTCTAGTCCCTGTTTTGAGATTCAAGTCTTGATCTTGGATCTCTAGCTCCCTAAACCCAATTCCAACCCCATAGGAACCTAAATTAAGGTGTCCTAACCCTAGTACATCACCTCTAGACCTACCTAAGGACCTAATTAGGTCCTCACCAAACCCAATTGACTTAGATCAAAGTCAATTACCTTCACCTAAGTCAATTGGTCTCATTGAGTCTAATTGAGCTTAGATCTCAACCTACACAAGTTTAATTGGACTTGGTGAGAGTCCAATTGACCTAAACCCAACCTAATTGAGTTATTCTACTCTCAATTAGGTTCACACTCATTCAATTAAACTTAGGTTAAGTTTAATTGCATTTTCCCCTTAGCAATTAGGGTTTGTAACCCTAATTCAAGACCTACACCTACCTAAACCCCTTAGGACCTAACCTAAGCCACCTAGCCACGTAGAGCACAACCACACACACACACACACACACCATTCACACACACACTTCTCTAGAATTTTCTAGAGAGCTCTTGAGATGGTGCCACCTCTTGGTTGCCAAATTTAGCAACCAAGAGGAATTCAAATTGAGATCCACAATTCTTGGATCTCATAGACCATCTTCACCCACATGTGGCCAGCCACTCTTGGGCTCTCTCTAGAGAGTTCTACACCGCTCTAGAGAGAAGCCATTGGGTCTATAAAAAGACCCCTTGGGCAGCCATGCACCCCCATTCATTTCCTTGGCATTCATTCCACTTAGGCTAGCCACTTCCATCTCCACCCCACCTCCACGAGTTGAGCACCACCATGGAGGCCACCATCTCCACAGCAGGAAGTTGGATCAGCTCCCCAACCTCTCTCCATGGGCTGGCCTAAGCTCCATTGGCCACCCCTCCTTCTTCTCTCAGCCACTCAAAGGCCATCAGAGACCACCTCCTAATGCCCTTCCTTCTACTAGATTAGTAGCTTAGCTTTTCATATATTTACTACTTTTATTTACTGCTTAGCAGTGTAGTCTTACTTCTCCCCCAATGATGCATGCGAAATCCCCTCGTTGATTCTTGTATGCAATCGTTTTCTGGTAGCTAGGCTTAATTTTTAAGCATTCATGTATAAGCTTTCCTCTAGATTTCCTTGTGCAACAACTCTCCAATGATGAATGAAATTACATTTTTATATATATCTCTTATGTGTTGAAATCACCACGAGCTGAATGATTATCATATTTGCGTGCCTGTTCTTTAACTGTCTATATATTACGCACCAGCATGTCATTCCGGAGGATATCAAAAATTTGACAATAAATGCTTTCTCCATAACTAATCACCACCTCACTAGAATCGTGCACACAGAAACTCACACGTTCACTTTTTTGATTTACTTGATGCATGTGCATGTGATCCAAGTTAATAACAGAAGCGGTGAAGTCTTAGTTAGGAGATTGGAAACTGGCGTGCGTCTTTAAACAAAGTAGAGCAGCTTTAATAATAAAAGATCGATTTCAAAAGTAAAAAGCAATGCCTCCCAGAGACAAACGACCGAGACTCAAAGTCTCGTTATTTTTACAAAACAATATCTTTGTTGGATCATATTTTGCAACTATACTACGACGCTTTTATCAAAAACGCGAGCCACAATTTTTCAATAAGGCTCATTTCTAGTGTAACCCTGTAGTGCATTCACATCCTCAGGATAACTATGCACCAGGATGTCTAGTTCAGAATTAGAGGACATCAAAGTCCTTCCTCGGTACCCAGAAAGAGATGGGTCCAAGTACAGTTGGCTCATAGGTGGAGCCATCGTTAAGTCATTGATGTTGTGCACTAATTCTTGACCTTGGGGGTTAGGGAGTTGGTTGCAGGTTAACATAGGAACTCCTTGAGTAAGCATAGGATTTACTTTGGATTGTGTACCTAAGGAACTCCCACCCTTCAGAAGATTATCCAATTTCTTATCCAAATTCTCAACATTCTTTCCCACGAGTTCCACCTTGTCTAATCGTTGTGCAATTAGCTCTAAATCAACTGAGTGTGAATTATCTTCAACTTCATAAACTCCACTCCTTGGTTGATTAGCTTTGTTAAAGGCAGACATTGAGGCATTGTTGAGGGAATTCTCGCTCATATTATCAAATAATTGAAAGGCTCCCTTAGCATCTCTACTTAGGAAATTACCCCCACATGCCGCATCAACAAAATTCTTCAGATTATCACTCAATCCATAATAGAAAATATGGGCCAAGTGCCACTTTGGAATCCCATGATGAGGGCATTTCCTAGTTAAATCATTAAACCTCTCCCAAGCCTCATGTAGTTGTTCCCCAGGGTTCTGCTTAAAGGTTGTAATGGCACATCTAAGGGAATTGGTTTTACCTATGGGAAAGAATTTCTTCAGGAATGTGCTTCTCAAATTTCCCAGGTCAAGATTGGTCTACCAATAGTCCTCAACCAATAAGCATCTCTATCTTTTAAGGAGAATGGGAACATTTTCATCATTAAGATACCCTCATTCATGTTCCTAGGGCCAAAGGCCCTTCCTATGTGTAGTTCTTCAAGATGGTGGAAGGGGTCATCAGAATCGCAGCCATAGAAGTGGGGAATCAAATTGATAATCTGAGGTTTAAGTTCAAAATCTTCCCCATCCTGAGGTACCCTGACAAAGGGTTCAAATTGGCATTAGGAGGGTTGTAAAAGTCACGGAGAGGCTGGTCAGCTCTCTTATTTTCGAGTCGGGTGATGGCCTGCACGATGACCTACATCTGTCTGTCATGTTGCTGGCCCTGCTTAATGATCTGCCTCTGTAAGAGGGTCATTGGATCCAGATTTTGTTCTTCCTTTTCAATCTCATCTTCCTTGTGGTGAGTAGCCATTGTAGAGGGTTCAGATTCAGATTTTGGATAAATAGGTCTTCTCCTAGGATTTCTTTCTGATGTTGGTAGTAAATCAGGATTTTGAGATCTTCTACCTTGCATGCACCAGAAGATTGTCTGTAGATGAGAGGGGGAAGACAGATGAGAGAATACCCCACCCTTTCAATGCAAGCAATCAAACTGGTCCTTAGAGTGTTAACCCTAAATAGACATGATCCTGGCTCCCAAAAACACATCTGGGTTAGATCAACCCTTGAATTACTTGGCTGGCCAGAAGGGTGGGACCCCCTAGAACACCTCGCTTGGCGGGACATCACTAAGGGTTAACACGGTTATCACACCAACCTTTCTTATCACTAGTGGGTCCAAGTAGACAAGGCCTTGACCTTAGCCCAATCTAATTTCAAGTCCCCAAGACTATTAGTCCTACCTAGGGTGCGTCTACTCAGTTTTAGGCTTAGGTTTGGTGTGCTTTTTGAAGGATCTAAAGATATGAGATATATGGCTATGCACACAAACACTTAAACAATATTAGTAATAACAAGACAATTTGCACAATCAATCAAACCACAGAAATTGGCACAATATGTATAGTGGTTCCCCTCCCTTGGGTACTCCACTACCTAAGCCTCCCAGCTTAGGGTTTTTAACCTGATTCTCTCAACCCCGAGAGAATCAATTTACTAAACCAATGTAATTAACATGTTACCTCAACCCAAGTACAAAAATGGGTTTGTTACAACCCAACGAGCAAATGCTTAAGAACAAATGAAATACAGGTGTAAGAAAGAAAGATCTTACAACTAAGTTCCTAAGCCTCTCAACAAATGTAAATATAATGTTACCTATTTGAGAGCCTAGAATGAGTGTGAATGCCTTGACAATGCGTGAAGAAATCACATTAAAGTGTTTGCAAAAGCGTAGAGAAATTGATAGCAGCAAACTATTCCTTCTTCAAAATATTGTGAGAATATGAAATATAGCTCTAGAATTTTTCTTCTCTATTTGTCACATGCAAACTAAGGTTCCAAGGGCTTATTTATAGAGTTTAGGACCTCAAGGATTCATCTACTAGACATTGGGGTTTAACTCCAAATGTTCATATAGCAAAAATTAATTTTCTAGCTGTTCAGTTTTGAGCCAATGGCTACCTGGTACTGGTACTAAAGTATGGGTATCGGTACCCGTTGCCTCCAGATTTGGGTTTCAAAATCTTAACACAAATCTGTAACCCACTTGTACCGGTACTCATTACCTACAGTATCGGTACTGATCATGAGTACCGGTACTTGCAGGGTATAGGTTTGTTTCTTTAAAAATCCCAAACCTGTAACTCACATGTACCGGTACTAAACTTTAGTATCGGTACTTGTGGGTTAACAAGTACCTTTCTTAAGTGTTTTAATCAATTACGTTCTTTGAAAATGATCGTAATATAAATCCTAATTTATCTCTAATTATTTTTACGATCTAAGTTATATTCCTTTGTTAAGAGGCATATACAATCTATAAATAAAAAATCTCAACTAGAAACACTAAAGGTTGAAGATGATCTTCTCCTCCTTGCTTCTTCCTTGTCATCTTTCCTTCTTCTTATCATGATCTTCTCCTTTTCATCAAGCCTCCGTCATTTCCTGTTTGCCTTGATCTTCACCTAAATCTGAAAGAACTCAATTGCAAACATTAATTCATAATAATTTTGTTAACATAAAAATAAGATGTGGAACAAGGTTCCAACAATCTCCCTCTTTTTGGTGTTGATAAAACTATCCTGCAAATAGATAGTTATAAGAATAAAAATAATTTTTAACAATGTTTTATGAAGAAAAAACTTTTAATTAAATCCACCCCCTCAATATATGCTCCCCCGAAAAATATTTCTATTCGCCATGTATCTTTCTCCCCCTTTTTGTCAATCACAAAAAAAATGAAGAAATATCATACCATAAAAGTTACCAATAGTAAAATGGAGATTGTGGATACCAAGCATCTCTCATCCAACATTCTTGGTCTTCATTCAACCTATAGAAAGGTTGAAGTGTTCCGTTATGTGCCTTGAACACCCATTGATTACTTTGATCTAATCCTACAAAACAAATATCTTTTCTAGGTACCCATTTTTGTGTGGGTCCTTTAGAGTTAGTACCTTTCAAATCCTAAGATTTATAGAACTTTTTAGTGTTAGATCTATAATTCTTGGGATTTTTAGCCTTTTGATACATCCATGCATGCCTTGGTGCATGTGATTTAGTATGTGTATTCTTTTTTTTCTGAAATTTTGATTTTATAGCTTCACAAAATTCAGTATTTAACCTAGTTGTTGTTTTAAGATTATTTAAAGTACTTTCAAAGTGCTTATAAATATCTTCTAATTCTACTATCTTTGCATGCAATTTATTGTTAGTCTCTTTTAGCATTTCTAATTCCATTTCTAAACATGATTTATCTATTTCTAATGTTTGATAATTATTTTTTAAAACCTTATTTTCCTTTTTAAATAACCTAGCTTTATGATATAGTTCTTCATAAGATTCTAATAATTCTTCAAAAGAATAATCATGGCTTACCTCTTCTTCTGTGTCATCTGAAGTTGCAACAAGACAAAGGTGTGAGACCTCATCTTCATCCGATTCACTAAAGTCAGTGTCCATGTTAGAGTCGCTATCATCCCATGTCGCTTTAAATGCTTTCTTCTTCTTCCTCTTGAGCTCCTTTGTTTCTTTCCTGTTGTCCTCCGTATTTAAGAGGCAATCCTTTCTCATGTAGCCCTTCTTCTTTCACTCATAACATGTAATATTAGAAGAAATTTTATTTACTTGCTTACCTTGTTTCTTGAGGAATTTAAGGAATTTCCTAGTGAGCATTTCCATCTCCTCATCTTCGGATTCTAATATTGTTGAGTCTGAGTCCTCCTTGATTGCTCTAAAAGCAATGCTTTTCTTCTTGCTTGTTGCCTTCTCCTTGTTCTTCTTGATATTCTCCAATTGGACTTCATATGCCATTAGGCTTCCAATTAGATCAACCAAGGGGAGAGTGGACAGATCCTTTTCCTCTTGGATCACTATGGTCTTTGGAGACCATTCGCTTGTAAGTGATCTCAAGACCTTTCTTACAAGCTGCTCCTCTTTCAGCTTGACTCCTAGATTTTTCATTGGATTCACGATCTCTTCAAACCTTGTGTACCTGTCCTTGATTATTTCTCCTTTTTCCATCCTGAAACACTCATAATTTTCTATTAAAATAGAAATACGTGTTTCTTTTACCTTGTTTGTACCTTCATAGGTGATTTGCAAAGTATTCCAAATCTCGTAGGCAGACTCGCATGCGAAAATTCGGTTGAACTCTTCCCTTGATAACACACAATAGAGTGCGTTCATCGCCTTCGCGTTTCCTGTAATCTTTTTCTTTTGCTCAGCTATCCATTCAACTCCTTCCAGCAGTTCCGGATCCATGTACCTCTCTTGAATGAGAGTCCACGAATCTTCATCCATGGCTTTGAGGAAGACTTGCATCCTCCTCTTCCAATACCCGTAGTCCGTCCCATCGAAATAGGGAGGACGGGTAGACGACTGTCCTTCGGTGCACCTTGAGAATGATGCCATCGCAAGTTGAGTTGTTACGTCTTCTTGCAACATGGCTCTGATACCACTTGAAGGATCTAAAGATATGAAATATATGGCTATGCGCACAAACACTCAAACAATATTAGTAATAACAAGACAATTTGCACAATCAATCAAACCACAGAAAATTGGCACAATATGTATAGTGGTTCCCCTCCCTTGGGTACTCCACTACCTAAGCTCCCAGCTTAGGGTTTTTAACCCAATTCTCTCAACCCTGAGAGAATAAATTTACTAAACCAAGGTAATTAATGGGTTACCTCAACCCAAGTACAAAAATGGATTTGTTACAACCCAAAAAGCAAATGCTCAAGAACAAATGAAGTACAGGTGTACAAAAGAAAGATCTTACAACTAAGTTCCTAAGCCTCTCAACAAATGTAAATATAATGTTACCGATTTGAGAGCCTAGAATGAGCTGAATGCCTTGACAATGCGTGAAGAAATCACGTCAAAGTGTTTGCAAAAGCGTAGAGAAATTAATAGCAGCAAACTCTTCCTTCTTCTTCAAAATATTGTGAGAATATGAAATATAGCTCTAGAATTTTTCTTCTCTATTTCTCATATGCAAACCAAGGGTCCAAGGGTTTATTTATAGAGTTTAGGACCTCAAGGATTCGTCTACTAGACGTTGGGGTTTAAATCCCAATGTTCATGTAGCAAAAATTAATTTTCTAGCCGTTCAGCTTTGAGCCAACGGCTACCTAGTATCGGTACTAAAGTATGGGTACTGGTACTCGTTGCTTCCAGATTTGGGTTTCAAACTCTTAATACAAATCTGTAACCCACTTGTACCGATACTCATGGTTAGTATCGGTACTCGTTACCTACAATACTGATACTGATCATGAGTACCGGTACTTGCAGGGTACAAGTTTGTTTCTATAAAAAACCCAAACTTTAACTCACATGTACCGGTACTAAACTTTAGTACCGATACTTGTGGGTTAACAAGTAACTTTTTAAGTGATTTAATCAATTACGTTCTTTGAAAGTGATCGTAATATAAATCCTAATTTATCTCTAATTAATTTTACGATCTAAGTTATATTCTTTTGTTAAGAGGTATATACAATCTATAAATAAAAAATCTAAACTAGAAACACTAAAGGTCGAGGATGATCTTCTCCTCCTTGATTCTTCCTTGTCATCTTGCCTTCTTATCATGATCTCCTTTTCATCAAGCCTCTATCATTTCCTATTTGCCTTGATCTTCACCTAAATCTGAAAGAACTCAATTGCAAACATTAATCCATAATTATTTTGTTAACATTAAAACAAGATGTGGAACAAGTTTCCAACACTTTTTGGAATATGATGGGCATTAGAGGGGTTTTTACCCTTAAAATTGATTTCAGTTGTATAAATTGCTCAAGCAAGGGGTTCACAAGCAATTTTTTTATGATGAAGTAAATTTTAAAATTCAAATTCTTGTATTAGTGAATTTTACGGTTCACTTGATTTAATATCTTCAATCAAGGTTCTGGTGAGACACACAAGAGTTTTGTAAATCCCAATTTTTTGATATATTTCGATTAAGTATGGAAATGCAGGTGTGCTCTATCCTTAATGTGAAACCTTAGTAAGATAGTTCTAGATGATTCTCTTAAGTCCAAAATCTGATGAGTGTGCGACCCAAGCAGTGCAATCCATTGGTCCTATTGCACCACTTACTAGGCACTCAAAAAATACTTTTTTCAAGAATTTTAATGCATGTTTTCTATTTTTTCTGATTTAAAGTATACTGGAGGTTTTGCAGTCTGTTTTGACCCACAATTCATGATTGAATAATTTGTATAATCAAATGTACAAGAAGTATTTTTTTCATATTTTTCTTAAATTCTTGATTATCGTAGAAATTCAGTATCCAAATTTCAAGTCAATCAGAGTTGCATAAAAATTCCTATGATATTTTGAACTCCAAAAAATCAAGAACAATAACCATTTTGATAACAAATCAATGCATGAATTTTTAAAATTTTTCTATAACTTTGATTTTCAAAAAATTTAGATATGTTGTTCTTGACTTTAAAACTCAAGTCCATTAAAAATTTAAGAATTGTTGGACATGTGGATCATTAGGAGTTGAATTTATAAGTTAAGAGTTTCTTTCAGCAAAAAAATCACTAACAAGAGAGAATTTTTTTTCAATATACAAGCAAATTCTAACTAATCCTAAGGTTTAAGAAAATTCTAATTTTTCTAAATCTAACTAATCTGAACTACATGTAGTTACCTGAGATTCAAATCAATGATTTCTCCATTTGTCGTGCCCTATTTAGATTTCCATGCTTGAAATCAACAGAAAAATAGCAAGTTAGAGATCTTGAATAAGCACCAAAAAGCTTCAAAAATTTCCATTGCCTCCCCGACAACGGTGCCAACTTGGTTGTCGACACGAGACACAATAGAAAGAGAATATCTTATTGTCGTAGTGCGTATCGCGATAGAAGAAATAAATATATAAGAACCAGTGAGTACGGGTCATTCGCAGGGAGGAAATCACAATTCCTATAGAAGCTCTTTAGAAAACTAGTTCTAGCAGATATTTATATATGTATATATGTATAGACATCAGATATATAATTAGAATTGTATTGCATTCAGAAACAGTTTTTCAAATTAAGGATTGATATGCTAAATAGTAACTAAAGAGAGAGAGGGAGAGAGAAAGACAATGTTGCTTGTGGGATTCTTATGTGAAGCGTGGAAACACTTCAGATCCATAGCATCAGGATGAAGGTTGAAAGAGCAATCTTTGGTTTCGATAAAATTTGTAACACAAAATGTTGCATCGTTGTATTTAGTTGCGTCATAGAAAATCTCTTTTTAAAACATTTAATTCTCAAAATCTAACCACAAAAATAGTTAGTTCATCTCCACAGGGAGGAATTAGCCTATTAAACTCATTAGTGATGTCACGTTTATTCGGGAATATCAACGGGTGCGCATACTGACTAGTGCAACTTATTTCTAATATAAATTCTCAATTTAAACAATTAATCAAAAGTGTAAGTGTGCACATGAAAAATTACCATAATATAATATTCTATTAAATAATGATCATGGTAATAGCAAACAACGTCAGTATTAATCTCCTACCCAATAGCACCCATTTACTATAACAAATATTCCATGTTTTATGTCATTCATAAGAAAAACTCAAACATATGTAATTCAGATTAAAGATTGGGAAGTCTATGCAATTTTGCTGCAATATATTTAATAAGGAAAATAAATGAATAGTGCATCCAGCAATGGCATGATTCCTAAATATTAATGAAATAAAAAATAGAGGAATTTCCTTCACTCCTCTTCACGCACGTGGACAAGTGGCTGCCGGCCGATTGGCGCTTGGTGGCGGTGCATGGGAGAGAGACGGTTGCAATGGCGGTGACGGGGCGGCCGAAGGTGGCTGCTAGTGATTGGTTAGAGGAGGAACAGCTGGATGGCATGGCGGTTAGCATGGGAGAAGGAGCTATCGTGGCCGATTCTCGAGGGCGTGGCTACCCTCGTGAGGTCAAGGCAGGCACTCTGGTTGTTTTGGTGGAGAAGGAGATGGCCCGAGGTGGCGTGGCCAGTGACGGAGGGGGGCTACACTTTGGGTTCTTTCATTTGGAGTTGCATGTGGCGGTGGAAGAAAGAAGAGGAAGAAGAAGAAGTCAGGCTGGAGCGTAGGCTTTAGCTGTGCACGCTCGCGGCTAGAGCGCATGCTTCGCTTGCTGCTGGTGTGCGTGGAAGTTGCTTGGAGAGTGGTCTACAGTGGTGGCGTGTGCGCAGTGCGTGCGCAGATGTGGAGTGATGGTGGAGTGATGGCATGCAAGGGAATGCACTATTACACACACACGTGGCCAGTGGTCTGCAGTGGTGGTGTGCGCACGTGAAGCTGGTAGTTGGGTTCTTTTGAGGTTGAGGAAGGTGTTGTGTTGAAGACAGCGGTGAGCGGCTGTCACCATGCTCGCTGCCCCCCAGGAGGATGAAGAGGTGGCCACAGTGGAAGCTCACATTGATTCACAGTGTTCACTCGTTGCACGATGTACACCAGGAGCACGGTGGTAGTCTAATTCATGGTGCACGCCTGTTGCATGGTGGAGGCTAAGAGGAGATCCTCGCTAGGGGGAGAGAATTCCTTCCGTCTGGAGCACAGGTTTTCTATTTTTATAAAAATCCCCCCGTCTGGTCTGTCTGTCGTCAGCTTCACCAACCACTTGCAAACTTCGTGAGTGGTTGAAACTGATGGATAAGCATTGGTCGTTCTATATCAGACGTCTAACTTCATCATTAGACGTCTTAAAATATGTAGAAATAAGAACTTGTGGTGATAATTTCTCAGACATCCATAATGATCTCCAGACGTCTTATAGATGTAGAATTGAACATCTGGACTCTTCACCTAGCCTTCATTCATCAAACAAATTATATCATCATATCATATGTTATTAAATATAAAATTGATGCATAAAATTATATGCAAACTAAGATGAATTGCCATATAATTCCTAATTAATTAACAAATAAGAATAACTAATTAGAAAGTACTTAGGCCAAATAATGGTCCACAAAAGTGGACTTATCAAATGCCCCCATGCCTAAGTTTTGCTAGTCCCTAGCAAAAAGTGAAAAAAACAATGGAAGTAACCAAAAGGTTTCTTCTTTTCTTACTTTTAAAATTTAGAGATCCAAACAAATGTAAAGTGATAGTAGCCTAGGTAACGGATCCAAATGAAAAGCCAACTTACATTTGCAGATCCTACTTAACCTTTGGTAAAACCTCTATTAGGATAGGCAACTTCTTCCCTCGAGGATAAAGTAGAAGATAATCTGTAATTTGACCCTGACTTTTTGGCTTAGGTAGGAGAAACTGAGTTGAATGGATTAATATTTGATGGCTCACACTCATCTGGTGCTACAAGTAGTCTAGTACTGCAGACTCTAGATCTCTAGACTATTAAACAAGTCAACCCAGAGATAGAGGCTAAAAACTGTGCTCTCTTTGTGTTCCTTTGTGCTCACTCACTTTCTCTTTTCTTCTTCTCCTTTTCGAAGATCACATATCTTACCAGATTTTGTAAATGTACTCAATGTTTGGTGGACTTACATGGCATTCACACTTCAATTAAAATCCTACTAACCCTATAACTAAGTTAGAAGACCTCAGCTAGTATTCGTACGATTAGAAATACTGAAAGGTGGGTATGGGTCATATTTGGTGGATCACAATGGGTGTTTTTGTTACCTCAGAAACATCGTCACGAAGATAAAACTATAAACTTGAACTCTTTTCTTTCTCTTTTCTCTCTCCTTTCTTTGTTTTTTCTTTCTTTTTTTTATTTTTTTTCTTTCTTTATAAATCAACATAACACGACGCAGACTTTTATTTATGAGGCATTATTAGGGATGATGATGATCAAGAAGATATTGTGTGACTTATTTGATAGAAGTGCCTAATCTCGACATCGGGAAGGAATAGATAGGACAAGTATATTTCTGACCTTTGACACTTTAAACTCCTTCAACCGAGGACTCTATGAAAGACAGTCGTAACGATCCACCATAGTCATAGTTTTATTAAGACTCAATCTCTGTGTATCTGCCTTATTTGGTGACTCTTAGGAATTCATATAATGTATGCACACAAGAACAGAGAGCAAAAACTATTCCTAACTCTAAGGTATCATCATTTAATTGTCTAGAGCTTAAGAGTCCTTGCACTAGACTTAGTGCACCAGTAATCTCTCTACTTTCTTCTCACAAATATAAGGTGGATCTAAAAGAAGATAGTATGCCTGACTCCTTATTAACTATCCAAGGGTTCAGTAGACTAAAAATGCTTATTGGTTCTCTTCAAAGATCCATTACCCAGTCTACGTGCAAGTGAAGTAAATGTACTAGATTCTAAACTTAAGAAATAATTTAAGAAGAAAAATCTTTAATGACACCTCCATGACAAAGATGTTTTGCTAGGGACTAGCTAATTCAGCTCAAAAAAAGAAAATATTATTATTATTTTTTTATTTTTTTTATGCTAACCTAAATGCATGAATACTTCCTAAAATGCAAAATGCACCCCCCCATGCCTAAATCCTACAATGTCCTCATTGTAAAATTAAAACAAGGGGTGAAAGGAAAGAAATCACCTGATGATGGTGTTATTTTGAATGCTGGGTTGCCTCCCAATAGGCACTGCATTTTCTGTCAGTAGCGAGACTTATAGGGAACCTGTAAGTCTGGTTCCAGATAGAGAAATCTAGGCCCTAAAAATATGCGTATTAGCGTGGGCCTAGAAAACAAGTAGCCACAGATGTTGGTGAGCTGATGATGCAACGTTATCCCAAATGCTCGCTAGAAGACATGAAAGGAAATAACCTCGTAGGTACCTAGGGAGGTCTAGGAATAATAAAAGGAATATGAAAAGGGACCTCTCGATACGGAATAAGTGGAGGTTAACAAGGATCCTCCAAAGCAGCAAGGGTTTTAAAAGATATAAACATAATTATTTCAAACCCTTGAATGGAGAGACTAAAAGTACAAGCATCAATCCACACTCGCCATTCTACCAGAGGATGTACTGGCCTGATATGTTCTCCAAAATGAATGTAAGTAAGCAGAGACCTGAGCCAAGGATCGGTTAGGGAGTGGAAGGGTTGTTTGCGGTGTTGGGTGGTAATGGTTAAGTCCAAGGAGGGCTTAGTCGGTGTCGAGTCCAATTCCAACAACAATTCAGATTGTGTATTCTCCCTAACAATTATTACAGAAAAATTCATGTCACCTTGCCTATCATTAATGATCGAAGTTGTATTTTCACCTTCCAGTATATGTGAAGCAATGATGGACTCCAAATTAAACTCCTTTGATGGTAGGGTTGAAGCAACATAAACAATTATCATTAATCTCATACCCCTCTTTAATCTCATCCCCAAATTCTTTTGGTTGTTTTTGTCGGGGTGTATATGTGATTCATTAGTAAAGAAAGGAGTTTCTTCAGTATCATCAATTATTTTTGAAGGAGGATCCATCATAATGTTTTAGAGTAAGCCTAAATCACTCAATTCTTTATTCTTCTCGGGGCATAAATCCTCAATTGATGTGTTTTGTCCCTGAGAGTCTCTCCTAGGCATCTTACTATTGTGTTTGTCCTCCTCCAATATCAACTCCTGGTTTGGTGGAGGATGACTCTCAAAAGAAGGGAGGAATCCGGATTTCACCAGATTATTTATATCCTCTAGGGGTAAGTCCTCGAATAACAAATAATCCCCCTATGATTCACTCCAGATTTTTAGTCTGGGTTCCTCCATTGGGTCATCCTCATCCTCTAAAATAGATTCTTTATATCCCTGAGACCAAAATTGATATAATTCATCCTCCATTCCCTTAGGGTCACCTTCATTGGGTGCATTTAAATCCTCATAATGCTGAATTGTAGGTGCTGATTCCTTAAGTTGAGGGTTAGGATTCGACTCACTAAGGGTAGAATGGGGTTCCACTAGATAATTAATAGGAGAAGTGATATGAATAATACGACCTTGACCCAGGTTATCAGGGGTAAGGAAAATACTGTCATTAGGGTCAAGGTCCTCAAGAGGTACCATCTTCCCTTTCTTTTGATTCCAATATAGCTTGTGTGGATAATCAGTAGGATCATTCTCCTCTAGTGGCCGTGTCTCATGGGGAAAGTCTAAGTGATAGCTACTCAAAACTGGATCCCTATTGTCATTGGTTTCCTCAAAATTATTTTCATGATCACAGTTATATGGGTAGGGATCAGAATCACTAGTAAGAGAGTAGCTAAGCTGTCTAATTTCTTTGTTTAATTGTTGACTAGTCCTCAACATCTCTTCCATAGACTCCATCATTTCTTTTTGTTGTTTTTGCATTTCTATAATAAAAGAGGAGAGGCTACTACTATCAGATTGGAGAGGATAGTCAATCTCAGGCTCTGGTTGCCTAAGGGTGTCTGTCCAACCTCAATAAGGAAAATCATGAAGGGTGGGAGGGTTGAGTGTTTGAATAGTAGTGGGGATTCCGTGGGTGGAAAATTCTGCTCCTAGGCTCTGCTCAAAAGTGGGAGCTATCGGGCCAGTAGTCCCAGGATAGGAATATAAATGATCTCATGAATTGTCAATGTACCCATCAAAGGATGGATACGCTCGGGGCATGGGATCCTGGTTAAAATGATAGGAGTAAGGATAGTCCATTTCTTTTAATTAAATGGTTTAACTCTCTTAGGACTTAGATAGATTAAAAACAAAAACTTCCTAGAGAGCTCTATCATGTACACACCAAGTAAACACAAGGCAAGAGGTCTTTTGTTGATTTAAAGTCGTTAAGTCCTCTTCCAACTCTTCAGCTTGGCCAGATATAGTCAAGGCAGTGTTTCTCCATTCCCACGTAAGTGGTATAAGAGAAATGAGGCACTTGAAATTTCTGGTCAATGACTGTTAAGAAGGTTGAGGTTACTTTTAGTCCCTTTTGGGTGATCAATCAAGTTGTCATACAATTACGCACCCTAAATTGACCTTCGAGTTCCTTGAAGTTGTATACTTTATTGTGATGATATTCTCTAATGCTCAAGTGAAAAGGTACTCCAAGGATGGAACCAAGGGATGTAAGTAGGGCGAACCCTTCCTTTGAGGCATTGTGTTAGCGATGCCTCTTAACTACCCATGAATTCCTTTAAGGGGTGTCCCCCTCCTTAGAGTATCAAGTCACTTGGGCAAAAGTTAATACTATCATCACAAAGCGAGATAGGAAGGTTTGCACCAATAAAGAGATCGATGCTTGTAGCCTTAAGGGTCCAAGTCCTAGTGTAGTGCCTATAATGCGTGCTCAGTGCAGGAAGTGTGCATTACACTGTGAAAAGTGATTTTTCCTTTTGAAAATCGCAATCACGTTATTCAAACACTTTCTGTATGCTTTTATTTCTTTTAAAGAAGTAATGTGACCACTTGATTAATATTTTCAAATCAACTTAAATGATCTTTTTTAATTAAGTCCAAAATGCAATGCGTGTGCAGATAACTGATGCACAAGAAAAGACCTACCTTACTCCAGCTCTCTTTAGTGCAGGATGTTTTCAATGCAAAAAGAAAATCTAGATGCTGCTCATTCAATCCTAGATGGTCGCCCTATAGATATGCAGCTTCTAGCAGATAGTTCAAATTTTTTTTTAATAATAATAAGCAAACAGACCTAATCTAACTAACTAACCAACATGCAGTTCAAACAATTAGAATAATCATATAATTTAATTAAAATGGGAACACGCTCACAAAATACGCTCCAGCATACAAGAGTAATAAGCAATAAAAGCACTAGGAACACGTTCTCAAAAATACCCAACATAGGTCCGCAAGACAAAAATTAAATGTCTAAGGTCTATCTAAACTAAATCTAAACTAAGATCTAATGATTAAATCAGAAAAAGGCTCCTTCGTATGCCTCTGTGCGTGGGATCAAGGCCCACAAGCACCCGTTGCTGGCCTCCAGGTGGCGTCAAGGTCCACCAAAAATATCGCCTAGGTCGTGCACGCCCGCCACTTTCGTTTGTTGTTTTTGCACAGAAAAAGATCCACAATTAGTAATTCAGAAAAGCTTTCAAAATAGTATAAAAATAATAAAATTCATGAAAAAATTAATAGGCATGTTTCCTCCCTGGCAACGGTGCCATTTGAAAGAGCAATCTTCAATTTCGACAAAATTTGAAACATAAAATGTTGCATCGTTGTATTCAGTTGCGTGGTAGAAAATCGCTTTTCAAAACATTTAATTCTCAACATCTAACCACGAAAATAGTTAGGTCATCTCCATAGGAACAAATTAGCCTATTAAACTCATGAGTGATGTCTCATTTATTCAGGAATATCAACAGATGCACATGCTGACTAGTGCAACTTATTTCCAATATAAATTCTCAATTTAAACAATTAATCAAAAGTGTGTGTACACATGAAAAATTACCATAATATAATATTATATTAAATAATGATCTTAGTAATAGCAAACAACGCCAGTATTAATCTCCAACCCAATAGCTCCCATTTACTATAACAAATATTCCATGTTTTATGTCATTTATAAGAAAAACTCAATCATATGTAATTCAGATTAAAGAGGGGGATGTCTATGCAATTTTGTTGCAATTTATTAAATCAGGAAAATAAATGAATAGTGCATTTGGAAATGGCATGATTTGTAAATATTAATGAAATAAAAAATAGAGGAATTTCCTTCTCTCCTCTTCGCATGCATGGACGAGTGGTTGCTGGTCGACTGGAGCTCGGTGGCAGTGCGTGGGAGAGAGATAGTCACGATGGCGGTGACAGGGCGACCGAAGGTGGCCACCGGCGATTGGTTGGAGGAGGAATGGCCAGACGGCATGGCAGTCGGCGTGGGAGAAGGAGCTATCGTTGCTGATTTCAAAGGGCGTGGCTACCCTTATGAGGTCGAGGCAGGCACTCCAATTGTTTTGGCGGAGGAGATGGCCAGAGGTGGCATGGCCGGTGACAGAGGGGGGCTGCACTTTGGGTTCTTTCATTTGGAGTTGCAGGTGGTGGTGGAAGGAAGAAGAGGAAGAAGAAGAAGAAGAAGCCAGGCGCACACACTCGGCTTGGAGCATGGGGTTCGGCTGCGCACGCACGCAAGGTGGAGTGTGGGCTTCGGCTGCTCATGCACGAGGGCTGCAGCATGGGCTTCGGCTGCACACGCACACTGCTGGAGCGTGAGCTTCGCTTGCTGCTGGTGCATGTGGAAGGTGCTTGGAGAGTGGTCTGCAGTGGTGGTGTGCGCGCAGTGCATGCGCGGCTGTGGCATGATGCTGGCACGATGGTGCGCAAGGGAATGCGCTGCTGCACACACACGTGGCCGGTGGTCTGCAGTGGTGACATGCGCGTGTGAAGCTGGCAGTTGGGTTCTTTTGAGGTTAAGGAAGGTGGCAAGTTGAAGACAACGGCGAGTGGTTGTCACCATGTTCTCTATCGCCCAGGAGGATGAAGAGGTGGCCGCAGTGGAAGCTCACATTGATTCACAGTGTTCACTCATTGCACGGTGTACGCCAGGAGCACGGTGGTAGTCTAATTCATGGTGCATGCCTGTTGCATGGTGGAGGCTGAGGAGATCCCCACCAGGGGGAGAGAATTCCTTCCGTCTGGTGTGAGATTTTTCTATCTTTATAAAAATCCCCCCGTCTGTTCTACCTGTCATCGACTTTGCCAACCACTTGCGAACATCGGAAGTGGTTGAAACTAATGGATAAGCATTGGCTACTCTATATCAGACGTCTGACTTCATCATCAGATGTCTTAAAATATGTAGAAATAAGAACTTGTGATGACAATTTCCCAGACATCCATACTGATATCTAGACGTCTTATAGACGTAGAATTGCACATCTGGACCCTTCACCTAGCCTGCATTCATCAAACAAATTATATTATCATATCATATGTTATTAAATGTAAAATTGATGCATAAAATTATATGCAGACTAAGATGAATTGCCATATAATTCCTAATTAATTAACAAAAAAGAATAACTAATTAGAAAGTACTTAGGCCAAATAATGGTCCACGAAAGTGGACTTATCAAAGGTTGGTGCAGAGTTGCAGAGGGAGAGAGGTCTGAAGGAAGGTGGAAGAGAGAGAGGAAGAGTTGTCTGGAGGATGCCTTCAATTGGGAGGCCCTGGGCGTTCTTTTATATCTTTGATGAGGGGCAAAGTGGGCATTTTAGCCCTCCAACTCGTGTAACAACCCCTAGGCGAATAGATCCGTCGATTGGAAGATCAATGACCAAATCGCTCCTCAAAATCACCTTCCTCGCACCCTACACATGCAGATTGCTTCTTTGACCAACACGTGGTACCTCCGCAACCCTTGATCCACCTTCTAATAACCTCGCTCGCTCCTCGTGCCCGCTCATCGCTTCTTTCTCTTGCATGCGTGTTTCTCATTCAAATCGCGCCAATGCTCCTCAGCCGTCAGATCTTACGATCGGACGGCTTAAAGAACTTGCCTGCACTGCCTTTTGAAAAGCGCATGAGATCGTGCATTATGCGCACGTGTAGCTATGAAGAGCTCTAATCGCACCACACGTTTTCTTATCTGCCCTTCGATCGCCATCCAATGGTCAATAGCGCCCGCACCCACCAACTTTCCCAATTTCACGCTCAGCTCCACTGGAATCCGTACTCTTCGCGCACGGTTGTGTGCACTCACCTTTACGCTAAGGGCGGGTTTGTGTCGAGTTTCCTCTTCTTGTGTCACTGCTCTTAGCTGTTGTATGAAGATCCAACAGCTGAGAATCTTCCCTCCTTGGTGACGTGGGGGTGGGGTGATGGCGTGGACACACCTTGACCATTGGATGTTGATCCAACAATCCACAACGCATGGCCTGACGCCTTTAGTAGTTGGGGCAGGTGTGAGGGACAATTGTGATGGTGCCACATATCACTGTCATGGCCATCCATCTTCTTTTCTTTATTACTGGTGATGTAGGCCTCTAATTGGGTTGATTTTTGCATTATTGGATTGTGATCGTTGATCTAGATCCATCTGTGTGGTCAGATCATTCATCTGAGGCTTGGGTCTCTATCATCTAGTTCTGTGGCCTCTGTTCTTCTATGGACTGCATAGGATGCTTTAGTTGTCTGGTCAAGACGATTCAAGAAGCGTTGGACTCCCATGGTCGTCCTAATTAGATCTGTACGATCTGATCTGTCATCTACAGCCTCAAATCATCTGCAATTTAGTCATCTCTCTTTTAGGTCATAAAATGATAATATTATCTATGCAGCTGACAAACTAACTATAATGCGAATTACAATGCTTATGAATGCATTGTTCCTAAGCTATGTTATAATCTAGTTTAATTCCGGCGATTTAGGTTGCATGATTGCTGTGCAATCATGCGGATGCAACTGTGCTCGTTGCTTGTGCGCGCGAGTGCACTATGGTGCATTCGGCCGGTGCGCCTCCAATCTTCAATTTGGGGGACTGCGGGGATTCGAACCCGTGCCCCTCCTATGGGAACACACTCCTTCACCACTATTCTATGCTAGCAATTGTGTTGAGGAGGGTCTTGGCAACAACGGCGTGGAGATTTCCTAACCGTTGGATGATGATCCGATGGTTAGGATTCAAAGGTGAAAATGATGAGGGGGCACCATCTGGTTGTCACTAGCCAGTGTTCGGTGGCCTAAATGGCACCATGTGGCGCCATCTGGGCCATCCATCTTCTTTCTGTTATAGAGGATGCCACGATGCTCGGATCGAGATGATTTCTATGTTGTCAAACTATGATCGTCATTCCGAATCCATCCGTATGGTCGAATTTTTCATCCGAAGCCCCTAAGGATGTTGCATTGCCCCCTGGCCATTGATCTTCTTCGAACTGCCTAAGGTGCTACAAGATTCCTATCAAATGATCTTAGAGGTGTTGGACTCCGATCATCATCTTGATCAGATCCATGCAGTCAGATCGTCAATCTGAGGCCCTGAATTAAATCTCCTTCTCTCCTAGCCATAAAAAGGATGCAATTAACCTAAAATATACACAATTGTTCTAGATGCAGAATGATGCATGCTATGCAATATTTATAATACGAAATGCAAATCTAAGCCTAGGAACATTCATGAATAGGCATTTTAACCTAATTAAATGTGTCTACATTAGTTGTTACACTTTTATTGCCTATACTACGATGCATCTCTTTTATTAAACATGGTAGAAGCATTCCAACACACATCCATGCACACACACCTGCAAAACCCACGCACACACACACCCATGCACACTGATGAGTGAGATTTTGCATGAGAAAAATCATGGTTTAGAAAACCCAATCGTCAAAGCTGCAAAAATCTACTTATCAAATAAAATAATCAAAACTTAAATGAGTCTCAGGTAGAACACGGGGAGGCAAACGTTTAATTTAGAAATCCATGTTTGTTTTTATTTCTTTTTGGAGATTTTCCACTTTTTTTTTTGCTATTTTTGATAAGACAGAAATCAAGTTGGGAAATTATATCTAACTACTTTAATCTACTTGCAAAATGTTTGAGAGAGAGAGAGAGGAAATAACTATTTTATAAGAGTAGAGCAATGTTTATTCCAAGTAATTGCATGATATAAATCTACGCTAGAAAAGCTATAAAAAGATAGGGAAGGGAGAAATCCACGTCGATGACTACTTGGAAGATGAGCCACTCCGATGATGCCGTGGACGAAGGTGGTGGGAAATGGGAGGCAGAAGAATAAAACCAGACAAAGGGGAATGGGGCATGATAGCGTTGCAATGGGATTTTCTTCCAGAACGGGGGTGAGAGGATGACCACAAGTGCTCCACGAATGGGGGTGAGGAGTGGGAAGTAAAAATTATTTTGTAGCTCTAGTGGAGCATCCTAAGATTTTGACAAGCTCTAGAGAGCCTTGGAGAGGGCTAGGAAGAGTAATGAAAGGATGACCATGAAGAGGAGGGGTCCACGGCCTTTTATAGGTGAAGGGAGAGGTGAAATTCCACCTTAGGCACTTAATGGGCATGCATGGGACTTGCACGCATGCTTCACGCACGCACTGGCAAGGAAGAGAATGGTAGCAGCTGGAGCACATTGGACCATCCTTGGTCATTAGATCTTGATCAAGCAGCTCGGGGAGGCACTCTGATCATGTGCCTGTGCTGGACAAATCATGCTAGGAGGGATGGGGACCATCAGATCCCCATCGTGTGGCTGAGGCAAGCCATAGATTGTGTGCTTGCACTAGAAAGAATGCGAGTAGTGTGCTTCTCAAATTGTAAGGAATGTCCCATCACCGTTGGATCAAAGATGGACACTACAGATCTTTCGCCAATTACGCCTCATAGGATGCATAGGATCGTGCATAGCCTGATCTACCCATCCAACATACCACGTAGTCTAATCTACGCCACTCGCTTTGCATCAAACGACTATAAATGGGTGAGGGTGTGCTCTTGAGTTGGTGAAGCATCATCTTACGGCAATGTAGTGCAATCCATGTCGTTCGTGGGTGATTGGACTGCTCAATTTAGCCTGAGCTTGCACTGGGGGGAACAAATAGGGGCTCAATCCTACATCCCTCCCTTGGAAACCAAGCGCAAGACCAATGTGCTATGGTGGTCATTGTGTCCAAGAGACTACTCCTTAGATGGCGGTGAAGGATTTATCGTAGCCGTTGGATGGCGATCCAACGACTAAGATTACTCGATGAAAGTGCCTTTGATGGGTGTTTAGTAGCCATGGGCGGCTTTTGGCCGATTTGGATGGCGCCACGTGGTGCCATCTGGATCGTCCATCTTCTTCGCTCTGTAGGTGACACTTCGAATGTCGGATCTAGTCAATTTTCATGTTGCTAGGCTACGATCGTTGACTCAAACTGATCCATGTGGTTGGATTTGTTGTTTACGACTTCAAATTGCATCACCTTACCCCTTGGCCTTTGATCTTCCTCATATTACATATCGTGCTACGGAGGTCTGATCAGGGTGATTTTGGAGGCATTAAACTTCGATCGTCACCTTGATTAGATCTGTATGGTTAGATCCTCAAGCCAATGCTCAGAAATGTGTCGCCTTCTCCCCTATCTATGAAAGGAGGCTAATTAAAATAAAATTTACAAAATCTAGTCTAAATGCGATATCATGCATGTTATACAATATTTATAATATTGAATGTTTCTACAAGCCTATTAATATGCATAGATAGGCATTTTATGCGAAATAGATGTGTCAACATCATATACACACACAAACACATCCACATCCATGCACACACTTACACACTAAGGAATAGCTACCTATTTTTAGAAAACCCATTGTTGAACGTGTTTTGCGAATCGCGACGCTTACAAGATTGGTTTTGGAAAACCTGTCGTTGTAGTTCAAAAAGCAAAGAATTCGTGTTCAACAAATAAAATTTATACCGAAAAGAATTCTGGGTTGAACACAGGGAGGCTACGTTGATCTATATTCGCAATTATATTTTTTTAAGATTTTTTTGTTAAGCAAGGCGATATAATTACAATGGAGCTATCAAACTATGAGAGAGAGAGAGAGAAAGAGAGAGAGAGAAAGAGAACATGCATTCAATATTTCAATTGTTTATAAAAGTTACACTAGAAAGTGGAAAATCAATTACACTATAAAGCAGGAAAATTCTACACTAGAAAAGCTGTAAATAAGAATGGGAGAGAGAAGTTATCCTCCTCGACAATTGCTTGGAGGACGAGCCGGACGGGACGACGCCTAGATGAAGGAGAACGAAGCAGGACGAAGGAGGATGAAGCAAAAGAACGGGAATGGAGCAGCACGCCGTCGTCGTCGTGGGATCCACTTCCGAAGGGGAACGAAAATTGGACTTTATCTCGCAAGAAGCATCCCGGGTGTGGGACAAGCTTCTTTTGAGCTTTGGAGGGGTAGAGAGCAGAAAGAAGGGATGAAAATTTCGTATGGAGGGGGTCTCCTTTTATAGTTGCAAGGAGTGGGGGCAAAATGGACATTACAACTTCAAAATAGTAAATGAGGGGGCTTTAGTGACGGATAAATCCGTCACTAAAGCCCCGACGTGGGCGTCGCCTCCTCACCCACGCGCGCCTCCTCGGCTGCCCGCTCCTCAACGTCCACGCACGTCCAGCGCTTTTCAGCCGTCCAATCGCGAGATCGGATGGCTTAAGATGCGTCCGCGCCTGCGCGCTGCGCGCCCCCCGCGTGTCTGATTGCGCGTTCAATCGCGCGTCGGCGCTATCGGGTGCATGCGGCCGTTTGATCTCCATCCGACGCTCCAATCGCTCCTGCCCGCCGCTCCTCGCCACGGCTCGAACCTACGCCCCGCACTCACGATAGCGCGCTCGACCACTGCGCTATGGGGCGCGGATGGTCGAGTAGGCATTTTTAAATGCAAGCGCCCACAGCCGTTGGATTAAGATCCAACGACAGAGAGCAATCGGGCGCGGGGCTTTCACAAGACGCAAGCGGCCATTTGGGCGGCTGAGATGGCACCATGTGGCGCTATCTTGGCCGTCCATCTTCTGGAAGTTGTAGATGGTGCCACAGATGTCGGATTGACTTGATTTTTGTGTCGTTGGGATACGATCCTCGATCCGAATTCATCTGTGCTGTCGGATTTATCATCTGAAGTGCAGATTTACACCATCTTGGCCCTTGATTTTCTAGGGTTCCCGGGTCACTATCTAATTCTAGGGATGCCTGATTAGGGCAATCTTAGAGTCGTTGAACTCCAATCGTCGCCCTGATCACATCCATACGGTTGGATCTTTGATCGGAGGCCCTGATAAAATATTTGCCCTGTCCAAGCACATAAAAGGAGACAATTAACCTCCATTTTATTCAAACTATTCTAAATGCAAGATGATGCATGTAATGTAATATTTATATCATGAAATGCAATCCTATACTTAAGAACATGCATAAATAGACATCTTAAGTAGTGTAAATGTGTTTACATCATACTTCCATGCCTATCTTTTGCTAGTCCCTAGCGAAAACTATATGCTATTTATAAAAGAATTAGGTTAAATTATTTGGACTTGAGTTATTTTTCAATCATTAAGAAATTGTCTACTTAGGAACTGAACTTTCAAAGACACAACAGTGCTCGGGTATTAGCCAAAATGCAGACCGCTTCAAGCCCTTGCCTTATTAAAAGAAAAATTTCTTTTTCTCTTTTTCTCTTTTCTAATTTTTTTTTATTTTCAAATTTTCGAGTTTAAGAGTGGCTTTCTACAGCCATTCAACTCACCCAAAATTTGATGAGAACCCTAAGCTTTAAGCATCTTATTATGATTGTGATAGACTTGTTGACCGGCAATTAGAACGAACTTCGGATTTCTACACCTCTAGGTGACCACAAAAAGACTTCTGCCTAAAGGTGTATCTTTACAACCTGTAGCTTTCTCCCTACTTTTATTTTTTTACGGGGTCAACACAAGGGTGAATCCAGTGTATATCTCCCCTGTTTATTCTACTTCTCCGCTTCTTCCTAAGTGTTTTGGGAATTTTTAGTGCATTTTCTGAGCTGGGTTTTGGACAACCGGTCGATGAGCTGTTACCACCGACAACTTGCCAGCCATACTCGTGCGGCGAAGTGTGGCTTATTTCTTTTTTTCTTTTCTCCTTTTCTTTTTTTTTATTTTTTTTTTAAATAGGTGGCTTCCCTGGTCTAAGATTTACCTAAGGGCAGGAAAAAGAAAAAGGTCCAATGACTGGGCTCTGGACAACCTACCTATGGGCTGTTACCCATGATAACTTGCCAGCCATATCACCCTAGAAGGTTCATTAGCTACCCAATTTCCGTTAAAATCGCCGAACAACGAGTCAGTGCAAAGAAAGTGTGTAGATGCTTAAGACTTAAAATTCCCTCAAATCAGAGGGCGGGTTGATAAGTCGTGTACTTATCACCCAAACTTATTTACTCCAATTAAAATAAAATTCAAGTTGGCGAGAACTCGAAAAACAAATCCACATTTTAGTGGATACACAGGCTGATTAAGTTCAATGACCTGAAGGGTATTTGTGTTCAGATCTTAATGTAGTTTTTCCTAAGATTGAAAATTTTCTTAAACCCAAATTCTCTTTCCTAATTTCGATTTTTTTTTAAATCAAAATAAAACAAATCTACGGAGCTGATGAATAAATTCAGAGATAAATATCCACCCCCCATGCCTATCTAATGCAATGTCCTCATTGTATTAAAAAGACATAAAACAGAGTGGAAAAACGTAGAAAGAACCTAAATTGCGTGAATGTTAGGTCCGCTCCGAGACGAAAACTAAGGAAAACTGTATATGTGCTGAGTTTAGTGCCTTCAGCTAGGCACACAATACAAGGAAAAGAAATGAAGAATTCACAAGTGCAGGTCAGAATTAGAATGAACAGAAGAATCCTCTGACCTGTCAGTAGAGGTCCACAGATGTGAACCAGATTGTGGTTCAGACCCACACCCCATAATCGAGAATATCTTAGGTTCTGGATAAAAATTACCCAAAACCTAAAATCAGAATGTAAGCGAGATCGGGCCTGCGATTTCTGAGGATATAACCCAAGACCAAAAAGTCAGGTTACAGAGAATTGAAGCTTAAAAGGATAATCGTTGAATGTGTGCTTGGGTTGAACATCCTCGAAACAAATGTCGTAAGGGTTCTGATTTGATGGTTTCAGCTTAAAAGGAACCCTTTGACTCAATCTTCTATTTCCTCCAGAATTAACTTCCCAAATCAAAACTTCCCAGCTCCTATCCTCCTCATTTAGCATATCAAATTCCAGGACCTCTTGTATATTCATTACCCCATCTGAAATCTCCAAGTCTAAATGATGTGGCAGAATCAAAATTGACTTGGGTCTAATTATCTCAGAATTAGAATCATTAATAAGCTCAACAGGGTGTAACTGATAATCAGGGCATTGAATTGATTCCCCCAGAAAATGCGATTCTGGATCCGTAATGTGTGCCCTAATAAGATCAGTGTCCTCAATTGTTGGGCTATCAAATGATCTATCAGATTCCTCAGGCCCAATCGTCTCACAGAAATCATGTTCAGAAAACTCGCGTGAGACTTCGCAACTTGAATCTTCACCAGCAGGATCCGTATCAATGTATGTCCCAAAATCATTTATCACTTTCTGTTTCAAGGAGACATACGTTTCCTCGTAACCCGGCTTAGGGATCTCAGGTGAACAAATTAGATCATCCTTCATTGGTTGTTTTAATTCAATCTGGTCAGGTTCGTAACACGTGTCCCCCACAACAGGTGCCTGAGCGGGTTCTGTCATTGGCTTTCCTGAAGAGGGTTCATCTTGGGAATTATTCTAAGATTGAATCAAAGCAACCACGAATCTCATTCTCAATTTTGCTAATTTCCCAAGTAAAAACTCACCCGGGTTCTTATCCTTAACATCCTGGAGCCAATCCAACAAAGACTTATTCAAATCATCAATCATTTCAATCAGGGGCTCCAATCTCTCAATGCAAGGCATTGGATGAACTTCTAAAGATTGTATGATATTCCTCAAGTTAGCCAGAACCTTATCTTGAACCTGGTTAACCTGAACCAAATGAGTTGGTTCAGGGTTGGGCGAGTTTGGGCTTAATGTAGGGGAATTAACAAATTGAGATTCGTTATACCCTTCCTGATAGTAGGTCATTTCAGATTGTTGAAAAGATGGTGATGACCTAAAGGCAGTGAAATCAGAGGATGGGTAAGGATCAGTGTATCCTTCTTGATTGTAGATCGTATTTGGTTGTGCATGAAAGGAAGACGATCTATAATCGATGTAGCTCTGAGAAGGATAGAAATCAGAATCAAAGTGTTCAGGGCTAGACCCTAAACACGGGGATCCGGTATTGTATCCCCAATCCAAATTATCCCAACTGACTGATGGTTGATTACAATATGAGTTGGGATAATCGTCATGTTGAGGATAATTCACAACAGAGGGAAAGAGCGGGAATGCGTGAAATATGTGGAAGGATTCATGAGACACGGGACGAAGAAAGGCGCCCTACAATACAAACAATCAAACCTATCCTTAAATGGGTTAGCCTACAGACCTACAAACTCTCAAAACCTGTCTTGAGATAAAGGAACGATTTGATCTACTTCTGTCTGTTCAATCCAACCAGTTAGAAGGAGGGACTAGGGAGAAGGTTCTTCCTTCGGCTTGCACCTCCGGTTCCTAGTGTACCCCCCAGCCATGATCGTTTGACTCTGCTCCCCTAGCTAGACATCAGATTGAACAGTAGAAACAGACTAATCAAAAATAATCTCGTTCTGGGTTCTGAAGAGCGAGTCCAATCCTTAAGGCCAACGTCTACTCTATTTTATTTAGGGCTAGGTTTGAATGTGCTTTGGAATGTGATGGGCCCTTTAAATGGGTTGTGCCCTTAATGATTGATTGATTTGTGTGTGTGTGCACAACCAGTGGTTTTCAAGCAAGATTATTTTTGATGTGGTGAATTTTAAGGTTCAAATCTTGCTTAGTAGCTTTTAGGATTCAACTTTAGGTATTTTCAAACAAGTTTCAGTGGCACACCAAGTTTTACAAGCACGTGTGAAGATGTTTTCCTTTAAAGTTTAAAAAGAATGTGGAGTGCCTGGTAAATCCCTAAAAGTTGAACCTAATAGGCAGCTACTTGATGAGTTTATTTTATTTGAAGTGGTGCGGCCCAATCAACTCAAACAACTGGCCACAAATGCACCACTAAGTTAGGCACTCAAAAATGGTTAACCTAGAATAATTTCTACTCTGTTATATGTTGCTTTGTGTGTACCGATTCCATGCATCAGAACCCGGTTGAGTAGAAAACAAATCAAGTTGATCAAGTGCCTTGAATGTGGGTGTGTGTTGTGTGTTTGTTGAAAATTACCCCACAAGATTATCTTTTTTTTTTTTTTTTAATGAATGAGGGTGGAATGAATGTGAGTGGAAATCCAAACAACCAAACTATTCCTAGGATTTATGCAAAACACCTAGGTTAATTGGGATTTGGATTTAATGTGGCGAATGAAATCTATGGAGGGGGAAAGAATGGGTGAGCACTTACAGTTGTCTTCAACTGCACTTTACTCCAATCTACCGCTTGTTGATTCCTTGATGGAGGTCTCTGCAAAACAATAGACACAAGAGAAAGCTAGTTAGAAAACAAATAAAGTGCAAGAAATGCGAAGAAAAGATCAGAAATCGTTGCCACCCCGGCAACGGTGCCAAAATGTTGAACGTGTTTTGCGAATCGCTACGCTTACGAGATTGGTTTTGGAAAACCTGTCGTTGTAGTTCAAAAAGCGAATAATTCGTGTTCAACAAATAAAATTTATACCGAAAAGAATTCCAGGTCGAACACAGGGAGGCTACGTTGATCTATATTCGCAATTATATTTTTTTAAGATTTTTTTGTTAAGCAAGGCGATATAATTACAATGGAGCTATCAAACTATGAGAGAGAGAGAGAGAAAGAGAGAGAGAGAACATGCATTCAATATTTCAATTGTTTATAAAAGTTACACTAGAAAGCGAAAAATCAATTACACCACAAAGCAAGAAAATTCTACACTAGAAAAGCTGTAAATAAGAATGGGAGAGAGAAGTTATCCTCCTCGACGATTGCTTGGAGGATGAGCCGGACGGGACAACACCTGGACAAAGGAGAACGAAGCAGGATGTAGGAGGACGAAGCAGAAGAACGGGAACGGAGCAGCACGCCGTCGTCGTCGCGGGATCCACTTCCGAAGGGGAACGAAAATTGGACTTTATCTCGCAAGAAGCATCCCGGGTGTGGGACAAGCTTCTTTTGAGCTTTGGAGGGGTAGAGAGGAGAAAGAAGGGATGAAAATTTCGTATGGAGGGGGTCTCCTTTTATAGTTGCATGGAGTGGGGGCAAAATGGACATTACAACTTCAAAATAGTAAATGAGGGGTCTTTAGTGATGGATAAATCTGTCACTAAAGCCCCGACATGGGCGTCGCCTCCGCGCCCACGCGTGCCTCCTCGGCTGCCCGCTCCTCAACGTCCACGCACATCCAGCGCTTTTCAGCCGTCCGATCGCGAGATCGGACGGCTTAAGATGCGCCCGCACCCACGCGCTGCGCGCCTCCCGCGCGTCTGATTGCGCGTCCGATTGCTCGTCGGCTCTATCGGCCGTGCGCGGCCGTCCGATCTCCATCCGACGCTCCAATCGCTCGCGCCCGCCGCTCCTCGCCATGGCTCGAACCCGCGCCCTGCACTCACGATAGCGCGCTCGACCACTGCGCTATGGGGAGCGGATGGTCGAGCGGGCGTTTTTAAATGTGAGCGCCCACAGCCGTTGGATTAAGACCAATGGCGGAGCGAGATCGGGTGCGGGGCTTTCACAAGACGCAAGCGCCCGTTTGGGCGGCTGAGATGGCACCACGTGGCGCTATCTTGGCCGTCCATCTTCTGGAAGTTGTAGATGGTGCCACGGATGTCGGATTGACTCAATTTTTGTGTCGTTGGGCTACGATCGTCGATCCGAATTCATCCGTGTGGTCGGATTTATCATCTGAAGTGTAGATTTACACCGGCCCTTGATCTTCTAGGGTTCCCAGGTCACTATCTGATGCTACGGATGCCTGATTAGGGCGATCTTGGAGTCATTGAACTCCAATCGTCGCCCTGATCACATCCATACGGTTGGATCTTTGATCGGAGGTCCTGATAAAATATTTGCCCTGTCCAACACATAAAAGGAGACAATTAACCTCCATTTTATTCAAACTATTCTAAATGCAAGCTGATGCATGTAATGCAATATTTATATCATGAAATGCAATCCTATGCTTAAGAACATGCATAAATAAACATCTTAAGTAGTGTAAATGTGTCTACATCACCTATTTTTAGGAAATTGATCGCACGTGTTTCGCGTGTTTGAAATCGGAGTTACAAGTAACACATCATCGTAGTCACAAAACTCATGATCAAATATAATTTATACCAAAACTCTAAGGGAGTTCCAAGTCGAACACAAGGAGGCGACGTTTACTTTGAGTGAAAATCACGCTTTGATTTATTTATTTTTGGTGTTTTAGGGTTTTGTTATTTTTTTCGTTTTTGAAATAAAATGACAATCAATCACAAGAGAGAGATAGAATTGAACCTGATATATTGCATGAATGTCAATTACAATAATCTAGAAAACATAAAAAGTGGGGGAGGTGAGAAGAAATCCCCTAAAGTGGCTATTCGACGAGACGACGGCGCCTGGCGGAAGCTCTAATGAAGGAGTTGGGAAGCAGGATGACGGAGGTGAGAAGCGGGAGGACATTGGGTAGAGGAAAGCTTCAGCGCAACTCTGGAATGGAGGTGAGAAGGTGGAGATGATCTGCTACCGGAATGGAGGTGGGAGGATGACTCCAAGGTGACCTATGAAAGGGGAAGGGAAGCTGGAGGAGTATTTGGTGGGGCAGAGTTCTGTTACGCTAATAGGCACCTTGGGAGCTTGAGAGTAAGCTCTAATAGAGCGTTGGTAGGCTTGCTAGAGCTTGTATGTAGGTGGGAGTAGTGTAGGTAGAGATGGCTTGGAAGGGAGGGGGTGTTGGTCCTTTTATAGTGGATGAAAAGAGGCTAGAATAGGCATGGGACCATTAGTGACCTCCAAGTCATCACTGGAAGTGTCGCTGTAGGCAACTCACACCCACTCACACCCATAGCTGGCCTTGCTGGCATGCAAATAATTAGCCATGGCTATAAGCGTCGCTGTATGTCTGGCAAGCTGTCGCTGAAGGCTAGTGCCAATCAAGCATGCGCCCGCCCCATGCGCGCAAATTGCAAGGAGGTCCTACCTGGCGTGCGCGCACGCTGCTGGTGTGTGTTGGCGCTGCATTGCCATTGCATGCTGCATGCGTGCGCATGCGCTGGTTGGATTAAGAATGGGGGGGTTGCAGGGATTCGAACCGGTGCCCCTCCCTTGCGATCCAACACCCCTACCGTTACACCACGTCTGCAAGTGCGTCACGAAGAGGAGTTGCAGCCGCTTGGTGAGGGCAGGCTCTCAGCATTGGATTTTCATCCAACGGCTGAGATCACTTGATGGGCAGCCCTTGGAGATGTGGCAGGTGAATTTGGGGGCTCCAGATGGTGCCACATGGCACCATCTGGATCGTCCACCCTTCATTGTTTGCATAGGATGCCATGGTGCTTGGATCGAGGTGATTTCTATGTTGTCGGACTGCGATCATCGCTCCGGATCCATCCGTACGATCAGACTTTTCATCCGAAGTCCGAAAGGACATCGCATTGCCTCCTGGACACATAAAATGAAGGAATTAATATACAAAACATACAACTATCGTAAACACATGCAATGGATGTTATGCAGTATTTATAACATGATATGCCATGCTAAGCCTAAGAACTATCATAAATAAGCATTTTATCATGAATTCTTGTGTGTTTATCAGAAATCCTATTTTTAGTAAAACCTAAACCCTAACATACCCAAAAAACCCTAGCCAGCCTCCATAAAAGAACCTTGGCCAACCCCCCCTTGGGGCATCTTCTTTGATGTGAACATGTTTACACTAAATAAGATGTCTATTTATGCATGTTCTTAAGCATAGAATTGCATTACATACTATAAATATTGCATAGCATGCATCATCTTGCATTTAGATTAGTTTGAATAAAATGGAGGTTAATTGTCTCCTTTTATGTTTAGGGCAGGGCCCCTGATCGAAGATCCAATCGTATAGATTTGATCAGAGCGATGATTGGAGTTCAAGACTCCAAGATCGCCCTAATCAGACATCAGTAGCATCAGATAGAGATCGAGGAACCCTAGAAGATCAAGGGCCAAGATGGTGTGAATCTGCACTTAAGATGACAAATCCAACCGCACGGATGGATTTGGATCGATGATCGCAGCCTAACGGCGTGAAAATCGACTCAACCAGACACCCGTGGCACCATCTACATCATCTAGAAGATGGATGGCCAAGATGGCGCCACGTGGTGCCATCTCAGCAACCCAACCGACCAGTGCACCTGCCTTTCCATCTCTTCTTCAATCTAAGCGCCGCTTCTCTGCCGTTGGATGATCTTCCAATGGCTATGGATGCGCGTGCACAAAACGTAAGCGTGACACAAATGTGCTTGTAGCGCATTGATCGAATGTGCTTACGCGATGAAGAGGCACGCATTCGATCCTTGGCAAGTAGCAGCTGAGGCACGGCGAGGGAGCTCAATTGACCACTTGATCACGATCGAGCGGTCATGAACACTCGAGAGTGCTTACATCACATCAGACACCCGCACGTAACACGGGATCAAACTTAGGTGGGTGCACATTGAGGCGCTACGGTTATCAAATCTTAGTTGTTCGATCTCATAATTGAATAGCTGAGATTTGATGAATGTGGGTGGCGCGAAAGGTGAGCGGGCGACAGCCGTGGCACACGTCGCCCACAACTGGGGCTTTAGTGATGCTTAATTCCATCACTAATGACCCCTTATTTAATATTTTGAAATTTTAAAGACCAAATTTCCCTCACTCCTTGAAACTATAAAAGGAGAACCCCTCCATACGAAATTGGCATCCCTTCTTTCTCTTCTGTCCCTCTCCAAAGCTCAAGAGAAGCTTGTCCCGCACCCGGGATGCTTCTCAAGAGATAAAGTCAAATTTTCACCGCTATTTCGGAAGTGGATCCCGTAACGATGATGACATGCTGCCCCGTTCCCATTCTTCCTGCTTCGTCCACCTTCGTACTACTCCATTCCCTGTCTTCCAGGCATCGTCACATCTGGCTCATCCTCCAAGCGACCTTCGAGGAGGATATTTCTCTCTCCATTCTTTTTAATGCTTTCTAGAGTAGATTTACTGCTTTCTAATGTAATCATTTTCTACTTTCTAGCCATAATGAGTAGTGTAACAAACAATCTCTTTGATAATGAATTCCATGTTCATTCTTGTTTTGGTTTTTGTTTGTAATATTCTCTCTCTCTCTTCTATTTATTGTAAATAGATAGATAGTTTCTAAGCAATTATTCTGCTTCGTGACAAATAAAAAAAATGCGTATTTTTAATCAAACATCCGCCTCCTTGAGTTCGACCTAGGATTTCTATTCCGGTACAAATTTTATTTGTTGAACATGAGTTCTTCGCTTTCAAACTACGACGATAGGTTTTTCAAAACCAAATACGTTAGCATAGTAACTCACAGCTTCAACATTTTGGTGCCATTGCTGGGGAGGCGACGCTCTTTGATTTTTTTCGCATTCTATAACTTACGAATCATTTACCTCACTTCTCTCCTTTCTTATTGTGATTGCAGGTACTCTTTTGAGATGAGCAAAAGTGGTAAATTAGAGCAAAGTGCTGTTGAAGGTTCTGTAAGTCTTCCCCTACCTCCCACCCATTAGTTTTCATTTCACCACATAATAACACAAACATCAATCAACCTAGGTGTTCTTATGAACTCTAAGGTTAGTTTTGTTTTTTTGTTTGACACCCACATCTGCCTCAACCTCCACATTTAAAAAGAAAAAAATAAAAAAAATCTTACAGAGGTACACAATCTCATCTGATTGTCAAACTCAGCCAGTAAACCGATCTTTGGAACCGTACATACATCCAAACACATAATTGAGTAGAAATCAGATTAGGTAATCACTTGTGTGCCTAATTAAGTGGTGCAACAGGCCAATTGTTTGAGTTGATTAGGCCGCACCACTTTAATTAAAATCAACTCATCGAGTACCTGCCGCTTAGGTTCAACTCTTAGGTATTTACCAAGCACTCCACATTCTTTTAAGTTTCAAAGGAAAACATCTTCACCTGTGCTTTCAAAACCTAGTGTGCCAACAAAACTTGTTTGAAAAAAACCTAAAGTTGAATCCTAAAAGCTACTAAGCAAGATTTGAACCCTAAAATTCACTGCATCAAAAATAATCTTGCTTGAAAACCGCTGGTTGTGCACACACACACACATCAATCAATAATTAAGGGCACAACCCAAATAAAGGGCCCATCACATTCCAAAGCACATTCAAACCTAGCCCTAAATAAAATAGAGTAGACATTGGCCTTAAGAATTCGACTTGCTCTTTAGAGCCCAGAATGAGATTATTTTCGATTAGTCTATTTCTATTGTTCAATTTGATGTCTTGCTAGGGGAGTAGAACCAAACGATCATGACTAGGGGGTACACTAGGAATCGGAGGCGCAAGCTGAAGGAAGAACCTTCTCCCCAGTCCCTCCTTCTAACTGGCTGGATTGAACAGATAGAAGTAGATAAAATCATTTCTTTATCTCAAGACGAGATCTAGGAGTCTGTAGGTCTTTAGGTTAGCCCACTTAAGGATAGGATTGATTGCTTGTATTGTAGGGTGCCTTTCTTCCTCCCATCCCTCATGAATCCTTTCAAATTTTATACATATTCCCACTCTTTCCCTCCTATTTTGAGTTATCCTCAACATGATGATTATCCCAACTCGTACTGTAATCAACCATCAGTTAGTTGGGATAATTCGGATTGGGGATACATTTCTAGACCTCTATGTTTAGGGTCTAACCCTGAACACTATGATTGTAATTTCTATCCTTCTCAGAGCCACATTGATTATAGATCGCCACCCTTTCATGGACAACCTAATACTATCTACAATCAAGAAGGATACACTGATTCTTAGCCATCCTTTGATTACATTGCCTTTAGGTCATCACCACCTTTCGAACAATCTGAAATGACCTATTATCCGGAAGGGTATAACGAATTCAATTAGTTAACTCCTCTACACTAATCCCAAACCTGCCCAACCCTGAACCAACTTAGTTGGTTCAGGGTAACCAGGTTCAAGGTTCTGGCTAACTTAAGGAATATCATACAATCTTTAGAAGTTTAGCCAATACCTTGCATTGAGAAATTGGAGCCCCTGATTGAGATGATTGATGATTTGAACAAGTATTTGTTGGATTGGCTCCAAGATGTTAAGGATAAGAACCCAAGTGAGTTTCTACTTGGGACATTAACGAAATTAAGAATGAGATTTGTGGTTGCTTTGGTTCAATCATGGGATAATTCCCAGGATGAACCCCCTTCAGGAAAGCCAAGGTCAAAACCCGCTCAGGCACCTATCAGGGGGGACACGTGTTACGAAGCTGACCAGATTGAATTAGAGCAACCAATTAAGGATGATCTGATTTCTTCACCTGAAATCCTTGAGCTAGGATACGAAGAAATGTATGTCTCCATGGACCAGAAAATGACAGATGATTTTGGGACATACATTAATACAGATTTGGATTTCTTTGATTCTGATGGTGAAGATTCAAGTTGCGAAGTCTCACGCGAGTTTACAGAACACGATTTCTGTGAGATGATTGGGCTTGAGGAATCTGATAGATCATTTGATAGCCCAATAACTGAAGAAACTGATCTTATTGGGGCTCACATTACGGATCTAGAATCGCATTTTCCAGAGGATTCAATCCAAAGCCCTGATTATCAGTTACACCCTATTGAGCTTATCGATGATTCTATTTTTAAGATAACTAGACCCAAGTCAATTCTGATATAGCCACATCTTTTAGATTTGGAAATTTTTGATGGGGTGATTAATATGCAGGAGGTACCGGAATTTGACATTCTGAATGAGGAGGATAGGAGCTGGGAAATTTTGATTTGGGAAGCAAAATCTGGAGGAAATAGAAGATCGAGTTTAAGGGTTCCAATTCATCTGAAACCATCAAGCCAAAACCCTTATGACATTTGTTCTGAATATGTTCAACCCAAGCATACATTCATTGATTATCCTTTCGATATCGAATTCTCTGTAACCCGACTCTTTGGCCTTGGGTTGCATCCTCATAAATCGCAGGCCCGACCCCGCTTGCATACTGATTTTAGGTTTTGGCTAATTTTTATCCAGAACTTTAGATATTCTCCATTATGGGGTATGGGTCTACACCACAATCTAGTCCACATCTGTGGACATCTGCTGACAGGTCAAAGGTTTCTTCCTTTTATTCTGATTCTGACCTGCACCTATGAATTCTTTATTTCTCTTCTTTGTATAGTGTGCCTAGCTGAAGGCACTAAATTCAACACATATACAGTTTTTGTTTATCTCGAAGCGGACTCGACATTCCCGCAATTCAGGTGCTTTCTACTCTATTCCACTCTATTTTATATCTTTTTAATACAATGAGGACATTGCATTAGATTGGCATGGGGGTTGGATATTCATCTCTGAATTTATTCATCAGCTTCATAGATTTGTTTTATTTTATTTTATTTATACATATTAAAAAAAATTAGGAATTAGGAAAGAGAACTTGGGTTTAAGAAAATTTTCAATCTTAGGAAATATTACATTAGGATCTGAATGCAAAGACCCTTCAGGTCTTCAGACTTAACCAGCCTGTGTATCCATTAAAATGTGGATTTTTTTTTTGAGTCCTCGTCAACCTGAATTCTATTTTAATTCGAGTAAATAAGTTTGGGTGATAAGTACACAACTTATCAACCCGCCCTCTGATTTGAGGGAACTTTATGCCTAAAGCATCTACACACTATCTTATCACTGACTCATTATTCGGCGGTTCTAACGGAAATTGGGTAGCTAATGAACCTTCTATGGTGACATGGTTGGCAAGTTATCATGGGTAACAGCCCATAGGTAGGTTGTCCAGAGCCCAATCACTGGACCATTCTCTTCTTGCTGCCTTTAGGTAAATCTTAGACCAGGGAAGCCACCTACTTAAAAAAAAAAATAGAGAAAAAGAAAGTCAAAAAGAAAAGAAAAAGAAAAGGAGAAAAGAAAAAAAGAAAACAAAAGAAATAAGACACACTTCGCCGCACGAGTATGGCTGGCAAGTTGTCAGTGGTAACAGCTCATCGACCGGTTGTCCAGAACCCAGCTCAATAAATGCACTGAAAATTCCCAAAACACTTAAGAAGAAGCAAAGAAGTAGAATAAACCAGGGAGATATACACTGGATTCACCCTTGTGTTGACCCCATAAAAAAAAAAGTAGGGAGAAAGCTACTAGTTGTAAAGATACACCTTTAGGCAGAATTCTCTTTTCAAGGTCACCTAGAGGCATAGAAATCCGAAGTCCATTTTAACTGCCGATCAATGAGTCTATCACACTCACAATAAGATGCTTAGAACTTAGGGTTCTCATCAAATCTTAGGTGAGTTGAATGGCCATAGAAAGCCACTCTTAAACCCTAAACTCGAAAATCCAAAAAAAATTAGAAAAGAAGAAAAAGAGAAAAAGGAAATTTCTTTGAATAAGGCGAGGGCTTGAGGTAGTTTGCATTTTGGCAGATACTCGGGCACTGTTGTGTCTTTGAAAGTTCATATCCTAAGTAAACATTTTCTTAATGATTGAAAATAACTCATGCCCAAATAATCCAACCTAATTCTTTTATAAATAGCATGTAGTTTTTGCTAGGGACTAGCAAAAGATAAGCATAGGGGTGTGATGTAAACATGTTTACACTACATAAGTTGTCTATTTATATATGTTCTTAAGAATAGAATTGCATTACATACTATAAATATTGCATAGCATGCATCATCTTGCATTTTGATTAGTTTGAATAAAATGGAGGTTAATTGTCTCCTTTTATGTTCAGGGACAGGGAAAATTTTTATCGGGGCCTCGGATCGAAGATCCAACCGTACAGATTTGATTAGAGTGATGATTAGAGTTCAACGACTCCAAGATCGCTCTAATCAGACATCTGTAGCATTAGATAGAGATCGAGGAACCTTAGAAGATCAAGGGCCAAGATGGTGTGAATCCACACTTAAGACGACAAATCAAACCTCACGGATGGATTCGGATCGATGATCGCAGCCTAAGGGCATGAAAATCGACTCAATTAGACACCTGTGGCACCATCTACATCATCCAGAAGATGAATGGCCAAGATGGTGCCACGTGGTGCCATCTCAGCTGCCCAACTAGTCGCTGCACCCGCTGCTCAATCTCTTCTTCAATCTAAGTGCCACTTCTTTGCCGTTGGATGATCATCCAACAACTGTGGATGCACACGCACAAAATGTAAGCGCGACACAAACGTGCTTGTAGTGCGTTGGTCGAACGCACTTATGTGATGAAGAGGTATGCGTTCAATCCTTGGCGAGCGGTAGCTGAGGCACAGTGAGGGAGCTCAATTAACTGCTCGATCATGATCGAGCAGTCGCACGTGCTCGATAGTGCTCACACTGCATCAGACACCCGTGCATATTGCGAGATCAGACGCAGGAGGGCACGCGTTGAGGGTTGCAGTTATCAAATCTTAGTTGTTCAATCTCACGACTGAACGGTTGAGATTTGATGAACGTGGGTGGCACAGAAGGTAAGCGGGCGGTAGGTGCGACACACGTCACTCATGATCGGGGCTTTAGTGATGCTGAATTCTGTCACTAAAGACTCCTTATTTAATATTTTGAAATTGTAAAGACCAAATTGCCCTCACTCCTTGCAACTATAAAAGGAGACCCCCTCCATACGAAATTGGCATCCCTTCCTTCTCTTCTGTCCCTCTCCAAAGCTCAAGAGAAGCTTGTCCCACACCCGGGATGCTTCTTAAGAGATAAAGTCAAATTTTTGCCCCCATTTCGAAAGTGGATCCCGCGACGACAATGACATGCTGCCCCGTTCCCATTCTTCTTGCTTCGTCCACCTTTGTACTGCTCCGTTCCCTATCTTCCAGGCATCGTCATGTCCGGCTCATCCTCCAAGCGACCGTCGAGGAGAATATTTCTCTCTCCATTCTTTTTAATGCTTTCTAGAATAGATTTACTGCTTTCTAATGTAATCATTTTCTACTTTCTAGTCGTAATGAGTAATGTAACAAATAATCTCTTTGATAATGAATTCCATGTTCATTCTCCTTTTGGTTTTTGTTTGTAATATTCTCTCTCTCTCTCTTCTATTTATTGTAAATAGATAGATAGTTTCTAATCAATTATTCTGCTTCGTGACAAATAAAACAAACATGTTTTTTTAATCAAACATCTACCTCCTTGAGTTCGACTCAGGATTTCTATTCTGGTACAAATTTTATTTATTGAACACGAGTTCTTCGCTTTCAAACTACGACAATAGGTTTTTCAAAACCAAATACATTAGCGTAGTAACTCGCAGCTTCAACATATTCCTCCACTCAAATGCCATAACCATCCACCTCCATGGCTCCACCTTCATACCATTGTAGCTGTCCACCACATACCTTGGTGGCTGGCCACTTTCTTCCTCCCACCACCTTCCAGGGCCACCAAGGGTGATTCTTTGGTGCCCTACTTCTAGTAGCCTAGCCATAGAAGTGATCTTCTTATTAGTTTTCTACCTGAGTTCTAGTAGTATTAGTACTAATTCTAGTAACTTCTCATTGTTCTAGTAGTTGTTTAATTGATTAGCATGTTGTTTTCCAAGTTTTCATCTACTAGAAAATTGTTCATATCCTTATCTGATGAATGAAAGATTGATTTTGTTTTCTCATTGTGATTTCTACTAGTAGTTCTAGTTATTCTATGTTTCAAAAAAATCAAAATAACAAAAAAATTCAGAAAAGAATAATCGAAAAAAATAGATGGTGGCTCCCACCCACATTAACGAATCAATACTTGATAAAAAATTGCTCGACATTACGCACATAATTCGTGAATTTCATGATGAGCGTTATTCTTATACATGTTACATTTATTTGCACTACATTATGGTTGTGCGTTTTGAAAGTGCAATTGGCGAATTTGATGTTCAAGAGATCCGCCATCATCTTTAGATTTAGATTTTAGGTTATATTTTCGTTTAGATCTAGGTTAGTTTCACAAGCACAAAAAGGACATAAATCAAAATTACTTTCACATCGCCTCCCAGAGATCGACCAGGACTCACCTAGAGTTTTGTTATACATATTTTTGTTTAGTCTCGATTCGTGACTATACTAGAACATAAAACATATTAATATCCGGTTATCGATTCTAATAAAGATAAAGAATATAAAAGCCAATGAGGGTTTGAAGGAAATATTCAAAATTGTTCATATTAAGGTTCCCCTCCTTGATGCTATTGATGACATTCCTACTATTGCCAAGTTCTTTATGGACTTTTGTACACCCAAGGGATAGTTTAGGAAGGCCAACAAGGCTAATAAACTGGTACTACCTACCACCAAAGTAGAAAGATCTGGGAGCCCCACTCATCTACTGCTAGCTACAGGATTTTTCTATTGACCGGGCTCTGATTGATTTGGGTTCATCCATTAATTTAGCTTCCACTGCCAGTTATGACCATTTTAGATTTGGGGACCTAAAGCGCACCTCAATCACTATCCAGCTGATTGATAGATCAGTCAAAGTGCCCTGGGGTGTAGTGGAGAACAATATTGTTAAAGTCCATGGGTTTTCCTTCCCAATGGATTTTTTCATCTTGGATACAATTGTTCCTCCTCGTCTCCATGATGTGATCGGGTTTTTGCGTGATTTGTAATAAGGGTTTTTAAGATCGTTGTAACGCACAAAACTGTTTCACTTTTGAATTTATAAACATAGATAGGCAAGTATCTAGAGTTGTCGAAGGAGGCAATATGTTTGCAAAATCGAGTCTCTTACTTAGAAATAGAAATCAACTTTCTTTTTCACTATTTTTGAATATGTAATTTTTATGATTTTGAAATAAAGAGGTAATTGCGAAATTGTTGACGGAAAAGACTAAAGAACCTAATGCCGAGGTGACACAAAATGGCCTCTCTCTAAGATCACCCTAGGCACGTGGAGGCCTAGGGTAATTAGAGAGAGGGAGCACAAGTGCACAAAGATAAAGCAATAAAACTAGAATTGCTACAAGAATTTAAAGAAGGCAAAAATTCTTTTACTAAAGGGAATTGTTTCTTACAAGTAGACGAATGCTTCTACTAGAATTTGAAAGAAAACAAAATAAAAATAAATTCTTTAGATGATGATGGTGGTGAAGAAGATGAAGATCTTCTTGATCCAAGCCTAGCTGCTCCTTGGCTTGAAAAGAAGATCTCCTTCTCCTTCCTTGTTATGCTCCTTCAAGATGGTGTCCTCCAAGGTAATCCCTAGAGGGGGGCATCCCTTGGCTCCTCCAAGGGTGGACGTCCACCATCCTTGTTCTCCTCCAGTGCCTAGTCATCCTCCAAATTGAAGAGAGTCTCCTCCTTGGAGTGGCACAAGAAGAAGAGAGGGAAGAAGAAGGCACCAAGGGGTTAGGTGGGAGGCCCCCTTAATCTTCTCTCCTTCTTCTTGGCCATGAGTTGTAGGTGGGTATAGGGTAGAGTTAACACTAATGGAGGATGGGGAAAATGGTGGTGGTTAAGGGTCCTTTTATAGAGTAGGATGGGGGGTATAGGTGGCTCTAGGAATGGATGGCTAGGATGGGATTTTAGGGTAGTTAGTAGATCCTATGGTGATTAAGGTTTGGGGCCAACTCAAAGGTGGTGGTTACCACCTTTGATGCCTCTTGATTGGTGCCAAAAATGGGATTCTAGAAGGGTATGGGTTGGCACCAACACATGGAGGGTGAAGATGATTTGGGTGGTGGAGTGTAGAGCTAGGATTAGGTTAAAGTTGGTGCCAACTAGGAGGGCTTCTAGAAGGTTAGTTTGGCACCAACTATATGTGTCTTTTGGAGGAGGTTTAGGGGTGAAGGGATGGCTATGGTTGGTGCCAAAGGTAGGGTGGACTAGGTAGCTTTGGTGGACTTAGGGTTAGGGTTATTTGGTGGAGTTGTTTAGGTAGGATTTTACTGTGGTGGATGGCCAAGGGAGCTGAAGCTTAGCTAAGCTAAGCTAGCTAATCTAGCTTAGCTAGTAGTAGGGTAGAGGAGTAGGCATCTGGAGCTGGGGTTTAGAGGAGAGGAGCTGGAGGAAGTTGTTTGGAGTAGAACTAGAGCTGGTAGCTACTGAAGAAGTTGGCATGGAGTTACTTTAGCTGGCTTAGCTAGCTAATTCTTTGCTAGCTGCTAAGCCAAGCTAAAGTAAGCTGGCTTTTGCTAAGGTATGCTCAGGTGAGCTGGGTCTGATCTTCTCAGGAAGGACCTAGCTAATTGAAGTTGCTAAGGTAGATTAGCTTAACTAAGTTGAGCTAAGCTGTGTTTCTAAGAGCTGTACTTGAGCTTCCTGACCTAAGATGAAGTCATATTTAGTTGGTTTGGAGTTGAGTGGAGCTGGATGTAGCTAGACTTGAGCTGAGGTGAACTCCAGTCAACTTAGCTGAGCTAGCTAAAGCTCTTAGTGAACTGGTGGGAGCTAAAATGAGCTAAACTCAACTAAGTTGAGCTAGATCTGAGGTGACTTGAGCTAAGATGAACTCTCTTGAGCTACCATTCATCTGAGATGAGCTGAATGGAGCTAAGATGAGCCAACCCTAGTCCAAGTGAGCTGGAATCCAGTTATAGTGAGTTGGATCAAGCTGAGTTCAGCGGTTTGAGCTTCTCCTTCACTAGTTGCCTTCTTAAGTGCTAGGGTTCTTGAGATATGAGTATCTGTATATCCTTAACACTCACAAAAACACATCAAAATCTCAATAAAAACTGAATTGCATGCCTAACCTAATTGATGCCTAAATGCAACCCAAAAACCCATTTGCGGAGTAAAATTCTAAGAGCTAGGTTTGTTTTACTACATAAGAATGATGATAAACTAGCGTTTATCACACCCTCATGCTTATCTTTTGCTAGGCTCTTAGCAAAACTAAAACGGAGTTTTGGGGAAATCTAATTTTTTCAACTTTCGTGGAGAAAGAGATCACGGGACCTTAATTGATCTAAACACGGGAGGAACGGGATTTGTTAAAGATAAACAATAGGATTTATTTTTGGAACTAAAAATTACACGAATCGAGATCAATATATCTACCAAAAAATTCACAGATTAACCCCTTATTAATTTAGAAGACTCAAAACTTTTATATGTAGGATTTTTCTAGCTCTTGAATCTGATTCGCAACTTGCAATAACCCTTAAAACTTTGTGTCTGTGCTTGTGAAAAGTCAACATTTATAAGGGCATTTTTTTGGTTTAAAACTTTTTTTTTCTCTCCCACATGCTTATTTTTAGCTTAGTCTTACAATAGATGTGTCGGGATCATCAATTCCGTTACCAATCCTTGAGGGGGCTTTGGCACCAGTACTTCAAGATAGCACTGTCCATGACACCACCCAGGAGCTCACAACCCCAAAGCACAATGCGGTGTGATAAGTCGGTTTTCACTTTTGAATAATGTATTAAGATGATTTGCCGTTATAGGATCAAAGTGCTGGAAAATCGCTTAACGAAATAATTAAAATAAAAATTAAACCACTCATAGAAGAGTGGGTCATGTCCACAGGGAGGCAATGATGTAATAAAATCATGAATATTTTTCTCGTATTCGTTCAATCAAGTGCGAAATCCATAGTCAAATCTGACATGAAATGAGATGAAAAGAAGATACACAATAAGTCAAAAATGTAAGGGTATACGTGCAATTTCTCCTAACTGAAATATTCAATAAATATGTGATGAATCTATGTAATTTCCAATTGACATGCATTAGAGAGAATTTGTGCACATCTTAATCCAAAACCAATGTCAAAATATGCGAATAACAAAAGCCACATAATTATAAGAAAGCATGAGTATGAAGTCACAATTTCACCCAATATATCACATATTAAAATCCAAAATGAGACTTTGGAAATGGCATTGAAATGTAATAACTAATTTCAAGTTTCCTGTAGCAAAATAGGGGAGAACTCCCCTTGGCTTCCGCTAGAAGAGGAAGGATCAGCTGGAGGTGTGGTCGCACAAGAAGGTCGTCAGTGGTGAGGGGTGCGCATGGAGGTCGTGGCATGGTCATTGGTGGTCGGTGTCAGCCGGCCAGAGGAGATGAAGTGGCTGTTGCTGTTGTTCTTGCGCGCACTATGGCTGGAGGTGGGTGCGCGGGTACTGTGGGCAACAGGGGCTGAGGTGCAGATGCACGTAGGGAGGTGCACGCAGGCTGAAGTGGCTGGGGTGGAGGCACACGAGCATGCTCTAATGGCGCTGGCTGCAGGTGCTGTAGGGAGGTGCGAGGAGGGGCTGAATCAGGGGCATTGGGGTGCATTGAAGGCGCTGCTGGAGGGTGCTCTGCAGACGCAAAGGCACACGGCTGTGCTGGCTACTGCGGGTAGGAGGCGCTGAGGAACACGCGTTGTGCGTGAGTGGAGGTGGCGGAAGTGTAGGGGGGGAAGAAGGTACAGGGACTGCAGCAGGGTGAAGGTGAAAGGGAGTGAAGTTCTGGTGAAGGCGCGTGGTGGGGTCTGATGGAGCGGGGGGTTGCTAGCACACGGGCGAGGGTGTGTAGGTGCTGGTGTGTGCGCTGGCTGAGGTGAGGGCACACGGTGGCTAGGGCGCTTGGCATGGTGCGCTGGAGATGAAGGCGCGGGCGTGCAGGCCGATGTGGGCTGCTAGCTGAGGTGAGGGCACGCAGTAGGAGGAGTTGCAACAACTCTTGGCGGTGTGGGCTGTCACCCCACACGCCCACGGTGGTGGAGACGCATTGTCGCGGTGGGAGGCCGGTGGTATGGATGGATGAGAAGCAATGTTCGCTGAGTACAGCGACGAACAAAGGGGTGGAGACCTCACCCTCAACGGGAGCTCTTCCTTCTCTTTTGTAGCCATGGCTACAAAGATTTGAAATTCAAAAATCGTAGAATCAATGCGGTGCGTAGGAGGAGGAGGCGGAGAAGGAAGAGTTACCTGCAAAGGAGAAGAAAAATAAAAGAATAAAATAATTAGGGTTATTTATACATAACTCCTTAACTTCTATGTTAGTTAAAATAGTGCACCTAAATAATTAACTAATTAAATATATGCAACCCTAGGTTAATTCTAAATTCCTGAATTATGCACTTAAGCTAAAAATATGAATTAATTTATTTACATCCTACTGTATGCTATCTAAATGTTAAAATTAACTTAATGTCTAGACATTTAGATAGATAAATAGCCCACAAATATGGGCTAATCAAATACCCCCATGCCTAGCTTTTGCTAGTCCCTAGAAAATCCAAGCAAAACCTAACACTCCAAGTAAACTAGCCAACCCAATCGGTCTTCCTTTGGAAACATATTAAGTTCAGACATTAGACCTAAGGTTCCCAAGTAGTTGCTAAGTTACAGACTAGGTCAGCTAAAGACGAGTTGTAGGCATAAGTTTCCCTGATTTCTGACTCTACCCTAAGGTTTATTGATCCCTGAGATTAAAGCATCCGTGCATGTGCATTAGTCTGAGTTATTTGAGGTTGGTATGATTGCCAACCTAGAAAGGAAAAAGGATTTTTTTTTAATAATATATATATTTTATTTGTTTGATTCCTCTAAGTCTAACCTCGGATCAGCTATCAACACGGTCTGTGTCAGATTCATTGTCCCCATCACTGTACCTCGAAGGGTGCCTGGCTTTTGATGCTTCGAGATAGCACCACCCATAGCGACCCCAAGAACTCTTGGCAATCGACACTTTGAGATAGTATCGCCCATGGATTTCTTAAGCGAATTCAGGCCTGTGGCAATCGGCACTTTGAGATAGGGCCACCCATGGTACCTGAACCAGACAATGCGCTTACATGGCCCCAGTAGGATGGATATCCTAAGAGACAAGTGTCGAGGAGGTAATATGTTATCATCGCATCCTCAAGGTGAGTATATACTCCACCTCTCCAGCGGTAGGAACTCTTCCAATCAAATTGTGTTTTCAAGCCTCTCCTAAGTCAAAACTAATAGAACCAAATTTCTTTTAAAAAATAATTAAGGTGATCACTTACACAAGATCAAGTGTGTGAAATTTGAATGCTTGGGTTACAAGGACCCATAACCCAAAAGGTAGAACAAGACTCCAGGTACAACCCCACCTTTTAACTCAATCCCTAGCTTTCCTTACTTAACCTCTTGAGGAATGGTCCGCAACTTAACTCCTACTTAAGTTTTTAAGTCCACAAAGGACCCTAAAGGTCTAAAGCTAGTAGCTCACATAGCTTCTAAAGTTCGACCCTAGAATCAACTTAGTCTCACCTAGAGTTTTGATTTGCTTAAGAATGCAGGGCCTAGCCAGTTAAGCTCAAAACTTTTTTTTTTTCATATATATATTTTTTATTTTTATTATTTTTATTTTTTTAAATACAATATTCATGAATGAATGCAAAATGTAGATATGCTATATACAAATGCCTCAGGTCCTCTCCCCCATGCCCAGTTCAAATAATGTCCTCATTGGAAACAAAAATAGTTAAAGGAAGATATTACCTGAGGTGGAGAATGGTAGGAGCTAAGGCTCCTCAAGAGTGACCTCGTCAACTAGATGGCCATCCAAAGTGATGTATGGTTTTAAACGTTGACCATTGACGATAAAGGGAGTTACTGAAGAGGAAGGGCTTTTAATCTCCACAGCTCCATGAAGAAATGCTTTAGTAATTATGTAAGGCCCATCCCAACGAGATTTTAACTTCCCAGGAAAAAGCTTAAGTCTGGAATTGAAAAGCCAGACTTGTTGGTTGGGCTCAAAGGTCTTTAGAAGTATATACTTATCATGCAAGACCTTAGCTCTTTCCTTATAAGCTTGAGAGGTGTCATAAGCATCATTCCTTAGCTCCTCAAGCTCACTTAATTCTAGAAGTCGTGCCTTACCCGCCTTCTCTAAATCCATGTTAACACTTCGAATAGCCCAAAGTGCCCTATGTTCCAACTCAATGGGTAAATGGCATGCTTTCCCATACACAATCCGAAAGGGAGAAGTACCCAAAGGGGTCTTATAGGCCATTCGATATGCCCACAATGCATCATCTAGCTTTTGGGACTAGTCTTTCCTATCAGGTCTAACGGTCTTTTCTAAAATATTTTTTATATCCCTATTTGACACTTCAACCTGGCCACTCATCTGAGGATGGTAAGGGGTAGCAACCTTGTGAGTCACTCCCAAACTCCTGATTAGCTGATTGAAGTAGTGGTTTTGGAAATGAGGTCCCCCATCACTTATAATGGTCATGGGGCAGCCGAAACGAGATATGATATTAGCCTTCAAAAATTTCAAAACCACAGAGTGGTCATTTGTGCACGTAGGAATGGCCTCTATCCATTTAGAGACATAATCAACTGCCACCAAGATATATTCATAACCATTGGATGAAGGGAAGGGGCCCATAAAGTCAATTCTCCACACATCAAAGATTTCAACAGATTGAATAGGGTGTTGAGGCATTTCATTCCTCTTCCCAATCGTTCCAGTCTGTTGACATCTACTATAGGCCTTAACAAAATTGTGAGAATCCTTAAATAACAAAGGCCACCAAAAATCAGATTGGAGAACCTTAAAAGCAGTTTTCTTAGCACCAAAGTGTCCTCCACAATGAAGTTCATGGAAAAAACTCAGCACACTTTGTTATTCCTCCTCAGGTATACAACATCTCAATAATTGCTATTGTCTAATTCTAAATAATTCAAGCTCTTTCTAATGAAAATATCTTTCTTGGGAAATGAATCTCTTTCTTTTCTGCTAATCCCAAGAGCCAGGAGTTTCTCAAGTGACCAAGTAATTTACGGTATCAGCATACCAAGGTAAAGTTGGTGTTACCGCCATCAGGGTTTCATCGGGAAATGACTCGCGGATGTCTTCGGAAAGAGAGTCATTTAGTGGAAGACGAGACAGGTAGTCAGCCACAACATTTTCTACTCCTTTCTTTTCACGTATCTCCAAGTCAAATTCTTGAAGGAGTAGGATCCACCTAATCAAACGTGGCTTAGAATCTCTCTTAGCAATGAGATGTTTCACTGCCGCATGATCAGTGAAAATAACCACCTTAGACCTAAGCAGATAAGACCTAAACTTCTCCAGAGCAAAAACTACAGCAAGTAATTCTTTTTCAATAATGGTGTAGTTTTGCTGAGGTTCGGTTAAAGTCTTGCTGGCATAATGCAGCACATGAGGTCTTCCCTCAACCCTTTGTCCAAGGACTGCTCCCATTGCATAATCCGAAGCATCACACATCAGCTCAAATGGGAGTGTCCAACCAGGAGCTTGGAGAATAGGCGCAGAGATCAATGCCTCCTTCAGAGTTTGAAAGGCCTCGGCACACTTTGAATCAAAATTGAAGGAAGATTCCTTCGCCAACAAGTCACAAAGTGGCCTAGAAATTTTATTAAAATTTTTAATAAAGCGCCTATAAAAGCTGGCATGGCTCAAAAAGGATCTAATCTGTTTGGCATTTGTGGGCAATGGGAGTTTGGAAATAGAATCAATCTTGGCTTTATCTACTTCCAAACCTCGCTCAGGCACAACATGCCCAAGTACAATTCCTTTCTGGACCATGAAATGACTTTTCGCCCAGCTGAGGACTAAACCAGTCTCCTTACATCGCTTCAACACATTCTCCAGGTGCAGGAGACACTGGTCGAAAGACGAGCCATAAATGGAGAAGTCATCCATAAACACTTCAACGCACTCGTCAATCATGTCCGAAAAAATAGACATCATACACCGCTGGAAGGCTGCAGGGGCATTACATAATCCAAACGGCATACGCCTGAATGCAAAAGTACCGTAAGGACTCGTGAATGTCATCTTCTCCTGGTCATTAGAGAAGACTGCAACCTGGGTGTACCCAGAATATCCATCGAGAAAGCAATAGTACTTATTCCCTACCAATTTCTCGAGAATTTGATCAATAAAAGGTAAGAGAAAGTGATCCTTCTAGGTAGCTATGTTTAGCCTACGATAATCAATATAGACCCTCCATCCAGTTGAGGGTTTAGTGCCAACTTGTTCACCTTGGTTGTTGAATTCCACAGTAAACCCTGCCTTCTTTGGCACCACATGAATAGGACTTACCCATTTACTATCTGCAATGGGATATATGATCCCAACATCCAACCACTTTAGGATTTCCTTTTTAGCCACCTCCCTCATATTAGGGTTCAGACGTCTCTGCATGTCCCTAAATGGCTTGATTGAATCATTAGTATAAATGTGGAGCATGCAAAGTGTAGAGTCTATACCCTTAATGTTAGCAATTCTCCAAGCAAAAGCTTCCTTGTGCCTAGACAAGCATTCAATCAGGGCTCCCTCCTGTGACTTAGATAGCACAACCAAAATGATAACGAGGAGCGTATCATTGGCACCTAGGAAGACGTACTTGAGAGTGTCAGGGAGGGGTTTCAACTCAAGGTCAGGGGCTTGTATGGTTGAGGGTTTCATAATAGATGTCCCCTTCTCAGGTAGTAGATCTACCTTGGGCAGAGATGATGGTGAAAGAGACTCAGCAAAAACACCCAGCAACTCCTCAAGTTCAAGTATATCCCCTTCACATTCCTCCAAGAGATGGGAATGCTCATTTAGCATGACATGCTGAAGGGGGTCATCACATAACATTGCAGGGGTTGCCTCTTCAATCAGGTCATCTATCACCTCAACTTGAGAACAATCCTCAAGTCCAGCTTGTTTGTAAGCATCAAACACATTAAGCCAGATTTTCCTGTTCCCAAAGCCCATTTTCAATGCCCCAATATTGCAATTGATTGAAGCATGCGAAGTTGCAAGGAAGGGGCGGCCCAAAATGATGGAGGGTTTGGTTGGTTTGTTGGTAGGGTCAGTGTCCAAAACTAAGAAGTCAACGGGAAAGAAGAAATCCTCCACTCTTATGAGAACATCTTCCAAAATTTCCCATAGTGTCTTAAGTGATCGATCAGCAACTTGAAGGATTACAGGGCTAGGCTTCAGATTGCCTCCTCCAAGTTATTCATACACGTAGCTCGGAAGGATGTTCACCCTCGCACCCAGATCAAGTAGAGCCTCATCAATCTGTAAGTCACCAATAACCACTGAGATGTACGGGGCTCCTAGGTCCTTAAGTTTCGAGGGTGTGCCATGTTGAACAATTGATTTAATAGAATCAGGCAGGACAACTTTTGATTGGACCTGTTTCCTAGATTGCCACTCTTTTATGCACAGGTCCTTTAAGAAGCGGGCATAAGACGGAATCTTCCTAATAGCTTCAAGCAAAGGCAGGTTAGTTTGCACTTGCTTGAAAGTTTCCATGATCTCATTTACCTTATCTTTGGCTCTAGATAAGCCAGCAAAATTCTACCCAGAGGTGGATAAGTGCTCTGGAAAGGGCACTCTCGATCTCTGGGTGGAAGGGTTGTCATGTCGAGTAAGAGGTGGAACGGGGGCAACTTCTTCCAGTGAGGTGATTTCAAGTGGAGAAGATTTGGGCAAGTCTTCTCCGGAGGGGGTGAAAGTCAGGGTGGATGGTATTTTAGGGGGTGAGACTATAGGAGCATCGGGTTTGGAAATTTCTTTCCCACTCCTTAGAATAGTCACTACCTGAGCATGCTCCCTAAAGACAATCCCTTTCCTTTAGGATTCTCCTCAGCAACACTGGGGAGCTTCCTAGTTTCTCTCTGTCTAACAGCCTCAACAAGGTGTCCTATTTGTGATTTCATCTCATGTATAGCCTTGTCATGAGATTGGATGATGGCACTTTGACTTTCTTGCATAGTTCTCAACATTGCCTTCAATTCATCCATCTTAGAGATCTTAGGTTGGGCAAAGGTCTGAGGTTGTCTCATTTGATGGATTTGAAAGGATTGTGGTTTATAATTCCCTGAATTTGAGACATTGCCTTGTCTCCATGAAAAGTTTGGGTGGTTCCTCCATACCTCTTTATAAGTGTTGAAAAATGGGTCATTACGAGGTCTAGGATAGAACCCTTGAGCAGCTTTCAGATCCGCTTGTACAAGCTCAAGGAATTGGGAGGCCAAGTGGCAATCCACAGTGGCGTGTGTATTACCTTAGCAAATGAAGCATTCGGAAGCTTGGGATGTGGAGGTGTTAGATACGAATTGACTCAGGTTCGACATAAGCCTTTCCATGTTTTGATTCAATAATTGAATCTGATAGGCTAAATTCTGGGTGTTCCTTGCCTCATTTGCCTCCAACTTTCTTTGCATGAGAGTGGGTTTTCTATCCATGTAGGTAGCATTCAAGTGAATAGAATTCTCACTCAAAGTATCAAAAAGGTTCCAAGCTTCATCCTCAGTCTTAGATAGAAAGGTTCCTGCACAGGCACCATCCACAGTTTGCCTATGCGAATCATTAAGTCCAGTGTAGAACCTTTCAACTAGTTGCCACTTAGGCACCTGGTGATGTGGGCAAAGTCTCAGCAAGTCATTAAAGCGCTCCCATGCATCATGGAAAGCTTCCCCATCCTTTTGAACAAAACTTATAATTTCCCTCCTAAAGTGATTGGTTTTGCTCATGGGGAAGTACTTCTTCAAAAACTCCTTCAGGGCATCCCAAGTGTTAATATCATCAAGGGTGTGATACCAATACTTGGCTTTGTCCTTAAGGGAGAAGGGAAAGAGGGTCCACATTTGAGCATCATCAGTAACACCCTGCAGCTTCACCATGGAATAGACCTCGATGAATTCGTCTATATGCCTGTAAGGGTCTTCCCTAGTAGTACCATAAAAAGAGGGCAGCAAGGATATGGTGCTGCTTTTGATCTCATAAGGATTGTCCCTTCCAAGTCTACATAGTGTAGGGCCAGCTTGATTGGTTGGAATGAAATATTCCTTAAGGCTCCTTTGAACAGCCATTTCTACCCTTGGAAGGTTTCTTCTTAAGATTCTTTCTGGTTCAGGATCAAACACAAGTTGTCTCCTAAGAGAACGCCTACTAAGCATGCACTACAAACACAATTCAAAAGGACTTGTTCAGTCTTTACAAATTTAGGCTTTTGACTTTAGTTCAAATTGTAGGTGACAAAGTAAGTTGCCCAATCAATTACGCACCTATTGTCAACCTTCGAAATGCCTAAAAAGACCTAATTGGAGCTTAGGTGTTCTTCCCTAAATCTCAAATGGTAGAGCAAATCCAAAGATGGAAGATCGAGGGATGCAAGTAGGCCTAAGCCTTCCATTGAAGTTGTGTTTCGCGGTGCTTCTCAACTACCCCTAAATATCCATGATAGGGTATCCCCCTCTTTGGATTTACAAACCTTTGATCTTAAGTTTCGAACACTTTAGAATCCAACGGTAGGAGGGCTCTTGTCCTAGTAGTTCCAAGACTTAGGAGTGTCTAAATGCATGCCGTGCTGCAAAAGATATAAGTGTGCATACACCGGAAAAAGATTTTGAATTTTGAATCGCACGCCACATTTGAACATCAAGTCCTTGATTTTTAAATGTCGCTCCTTTAATTAGTCCTTTTTCAAGAATATATGTGACCACTTGTTAGATCGCTTCAAGACAGATTATGTGGTCTAAAAATTAATTGAAATGCATTTGCATGACATGTAGAAATGCAAAGTTAGAAATGCATACCTGATTCCAGCATTCTTCATGTAATATGCAAGACAAGAATTAGATCTAGATGCTGCTCATTCAGTCCTAAATGATTCGACCTAAGGGCAAGCAGCTTCTAGCAAGTAGCTCATGTTTTTTTTAGTTTTTTTTTTAGCTACTTATGCAAAAGCAAATTAAGGGTAGACAATCCACAAAATAAATTAAAAACCTAAATCTAAAGAAAAGGGAACATGCCCCCAAAAATTAGCCCCAATTACTACAAGGGCGAGAAAACAAAAATAAAACTTATGAAACGGAGAATCTCCTATGGAGGCGGGATGTAGGTCTCCTTCGTCTTCCCAGCGTGTAGGTGTCGCTCAAGGTCAACGTCTTCTCCCAGATGTGCTTGTCACCTCTCTCAAATTCCTCGCTCAAATTCCTCTCTCAAATTCCTCGCATAGAAAAATAATAAATGGTCAGATCACTGTGCAATGAGAAATAATCCAAAATAAAAATCTTGTGAAATTATTGCGTTTATTGCCTCCCCAGCAACAATGCCATTTAAAAAGTTGATTTTCGCTTTAGATGTCATTGTAGGATCAAAGTGGTGGAAAACTGCTTAACAAAATAATTAAAATAAAAATTAAACCACTCACAGAAGAGCGGGTCGTGTCCACAGAGAGTCAATGATGCAATAAAATTATGAATATTTTTCTCGTATTCGTTCAATCTAGTATGAAATCCATAGTCAAATCTGACATGAAATGTGACGAAAAGAAGATACACAATAACTCAAAAATGTAAGGGTATACGTGAAATTTTTCCTCACTGAAATATTCAATAAATATGTGATGAATCTATGTAATTTCCAATTGACATGCATTAGAGAGAATTTGTGCACATCTTAATCCAAAATTAATGTCAAAAGATGTGAATAACAAAAGCCACGCAACTATAAGAAAGCATGAGTACGAAGTCACAATTTCACCCAATATATCACATATTAAAATCCAAAATGAGACTTTGGCAATGGCATTGAAATGTAATAACTAATTTCAAGTTTCATGTAGCACAACAGGGGAGAACTCCCCTTGCCATCTGCGAGAAGAGGAAGGATCGACTGGAGGCATGGTTGCGCAAGAAGGTCGTCAGTGGTGAGGGGTGCGTGTGGAGGTCGTGGCGTGGTCATTGGTGGTCGGTGGCGGCCTGCCGAAGGAGATGAAGTGGCGACAACAGTGGCTGTTGCTTCCTCTCTTGCATGCGCTCTGGCTGGAGGTGGGTGCGCGGGTGCTGCGGGCAGCAGGGGCTAAAGCGCAGACGCATGCAGGGAGGTGCGCATGGGCTGAAGTGGCTGGGGTGGAGGTGTGCAGGCATGGTCTGATGGCGCCGGCTACAGGTGCTGCAAGGAGGCGCGAGGAGGGGCTGAAGCAGGGGCGTTGGGGCATGCTGAAGGCACTGCTAGAGGGTGCTCTACAGATGTAAAGGTGTGCGGGCATGCTGGCTACTGCGGGCAGGAGGCGCTGAGGAACGCGCGCTGTGCGCAAGCAGAGGTGGTGGAAGTGCATGGGGGAAAGAAGGTGCTGGGACTACAGCAGGGTGAAGGCGAAAAGGCATGGAGGTTCTGGTGAAGGTGCGCAGTGGGGTCTAATGGAGCGAGGGGCTGCTGGTGCACGAGCAAGGGTGTGTAGGTGCTGGCATGTGTGCTAGCTGAGGTGAGGGCATGTGATGGCTGGGGAGCTTGGCAGGGTGCACTGGAGATGAAGGTGCAGGCGTGCAGGTTGGTGTGGATTGCTGGCTGAGGTGAGGGCACGCAATAGGAGTTGCAGGGACTCTTGGCGGTGTGGGCTGTACCCCACACGCCCACGGTGGTAGAGTCACACTGCCGTGGTGGGAGGCCGATGGTATGGATGGATGAGAAGCAATGTTCGTTGAGTACAGTGGGGAACAAAGGGGTGGAGACCTCCCCATCAACGACAGCTCTTCCTTCTCTTTTGTAGCCATGACTACAAAGATTTGAAATTCAAAACACCATAGGATCAATGTGATGCACAGGAGGAGGAGGCGGAGATGGAGGAGTTACCTGCAAAGGAGAAGAATAAAAGAATAAAATAATTAGGGTTATTTATACATAACTCCTTAACTTCTATGTTAATTAAAAAAGTGCACCTAATTAATTAACTAATTAAATGTATGCAACCCTAGGTTAATTCTAAATGCATGAATTATGCACTTAAGCTAAAAATATGAATTAATTTATTTACATCCTAATTTATGCTATCTAAATGTTAAAATTAACTTAATGTCTAGACATTTAGATACTTAAATAACCCACAATATGGGTTAATCACGGTGTAAAGGGGCACTCCAAGTAAACTCAACCTCGTCCTCCGACACTACAGGTAGAGCACCGTCCAAGATACCTGAGCCACAAAAGTGTCCTTTAATGCTCCATCTAAACATATGAAATATAAATATAGAGCAATGCTGAGGCGGTAACATGTTAACATTGCATCCTCAAAGGAGGGATTTTCCTCCCTCTCAGCGATGGGAACTCAAACCAATGATCTGCTTCAGACTTTTACTAAGGCCAAACAAGGGGGTTTTTCTATTTTTTAGTTGTGTTCAGGTGTTGGCTTGTGTGTGAAATTTGACACAAGAAGTTTTGTACGATATGCAAGTTTTTGAATCAGAAACTAAGCCAGATACTTTCCATATTACAAAGGAGGATAAAGAAGGATATTTGATCGAGTCTAAAGATAGACCCTAAAATTCTAATGATTAGATTCGTATCCTTATCCCTAGTTTGTTAGAGATGAAATCCCATTGTACCAAAAGTGAGTTTTAAACCTTAGTCCCGATTTGAAAATTTTCCTCAAAAAGTTTTCAACATTTTTATTTTTTTGGGTATGCAGGCAGAAAACAAGAAAATGATAAAAGAAAAATGCATATTTTTAGGTTTTGAAAATCCTAAATCGATCGTCAAAATTTTAAAAACACCCCCCATGCTCATGAAATGCAATGTCCTCATGCATTAAGCGGGAGAAGGGATCACCTTAGTGAAAGGCAGTCGGGTTTAGGATGGTCAAAACTTGGGAAAAGAAAGGAAAAAAGAAAGTAGGAAAAAATGATGGGTTACCTCCCTTCCAATGCTATCTTTTATGCCATTCAGCCGGGCGTGAAGGTATGCATGGAAGACGGATAATCATGTAAATAGTTGGACACCCGGATGCCTACATAAAATGGGTCATCTTTTGGATCCCTGGAAAGGTGAGTGGTATAAAGATGGGGATCAAAATTTGATATAAAATGGTAGGTGTAACCCGAGTCTAGCCATGGTTTTAATTCAGGATATATGCCAAACTTGGGTGGGTCTGGTGGTAGGTCTAGGTGAGAGGGGGTGGAAGAGGAGTGATGAAAGGTAGGTGAGGTTATTATGCATGGGTGGGTTGAGAGAAAAGTGGGTGGGTTAAGAGAATAATCAGGGTGATCATCAGGAATAGATTGTGGAAAACAATTCTCCAAATCAAAGATTTCATCGACCATTGATTCTGAGATAGATTCCTCGAAAAATTTATGGTCGGGAAGGGTATCTGCCAACATTGTCTCATCCACCAAATTTGAAATTTCTGTATCTGAGTCCTCAAAAAAATTATCATCATGGAATCTCTTGGAGGATTTAAAAATATCAAGAGTGACAGTTTGGCCTGCACAAGTAATTTCCATTTTGCTTGTGTGGCAATTGAGATTTGCCTTTGCAGTGGCCAAAAAGGGTCATCCAAGAATTATTGGGACATTCATTAAAGATTTGGGTACCTCAATGTCAATGACTAGAAAGTCTGTGGGGAAGACACAATTCTGGACCTTGACCAAAACATCCTCGACCATCCCACAAGTTTGATTGTAGATTAGTCGGCTAATTGAATGGTAACCTCAACAGGTTTTAATTCACCGATCTAAAATTCTTCAAATAAAATTGTGGGAATGATATTAACTGAGGCACCAAGATCAAGCAAGGTGCAATCAAAGGTAGTATCATCAATAATAACTAAAATTAATGGCACACCTAGATCTTTCATCTTAGAAGGCACTTACTCTGTATGACAGATCTTACTGTCTCTGAAAGATGCACCTGTCCTAGATTTTTGCCCTGCCTTTTTAAAGTACAGATCTCCTTCAAAAATTTGGCATAGGCAGGTATATATTTGATTGCATCTAGGAGAGGGATATTAATGTGAACTTGCCCAAATAAATCCATGAGTTCTTCAGTTGAGGGCTTAGATTTCTTCTTTCGGTTGGTGGTGGGGTGGAGAGCTTGTGGAAAAGGGATAGGAGTCGTGTCCTGAGATTTTTGTGTTTCATTCTCTTCTTGATATGGGAGTTTGGAGTCAATTTGCATTGGAATGTGGATTTTACCAGGTTGTCGTGAAGGCTCAGGATCAGTGGTGGTTTTCCTACTCCTCAACATAACTACAAGTGCAGTCGGATTATTATTTAGAGGTGGGGAGGCCTATTGTTGTGAAACCCTGGGAGGCTACTGATGAGAGCCTCATCATGAGCCCTAACTAGCTCATTTTGACTTAAGAAAGAGGATAAGAGCTCCTACATAACCAGGAGAAGGGTTTAATTCAAGGAATAAGTGTTCTGAGAAGAAAACATGAAACAAAGGTTCAAACTGCAATTTTACCATTGCAGTACATAAACATGATTTCCCAGAGGCAAAACATAGGTCAAATGGTCTGAATAAGATAAAAAGTGGGTTGGTTAGTCAGAAATGGGTTATTGTGCAATCCAAGAATTAGATGACATTCTGTAACCCTAAAACAGACCTACTTAATTCAACAAGGTTCTGGTTAGGATAAAAATCAAGTAAACCCTCTAAAATTCATGGAAAAATATCCCCTAGGGTTTAAAACCTTCAAGTTGGCCTTTGGAACCTGTTTTGACGTAGATTGGGGTCCTAGCTCATAAATTGACCAAATTTGGGTTTTTATGCAAAATGTCTAGTTAAAAGTGGTCAAACATAAAATCCAACTTCACCATTGGATTCCTTAGGTCCAAATTAGGTTTGTACCAAAATTTGGATCTAAGGGGAGGTCATCTTGACCTACTTTGCAAAATAGTACACCCAATTATATTTTGACCCCTATCTTTTGAAAATCATTGCACAGACCCCCTAACTTCCTCGCCACTCTTACAAATAGGTCCCTCTACCATTAATGGGGAGAAATCCTTCTCCAGCGAGTAATGGAGGGGGAGTATTCCCTGATTCCTCAGAGATCTCTTCCAAGATTTGGAAGGGAGATTCTCTGAGGAATTCCCTTCCATCTGAGCATAGTCCTAATCCCTGATTCACACACAATCTCTCAAGCAAACGCACGAGAGATTTGGTATCCCATTGAATTCCTACTCCGGTGAGGGCTCTTGCATTTGGAACCTTATCTTCCAAGCACAAGAGCCCCTGCCAGTGCCTATAAAATGATCCTCAACCCTGGCTGCACCTCTTTAGCTCAACTTAGCCAGAGATCCACCCCAATTTCATCCTCTTCTCCTCTGGTCAAGTAGTCCAGTGAGCTCCGGCGAGGCTCCCTCCTCTTTCTAGTCACTCTGCCATAATACCAGTGGCAGATCCGCCCTCACCATCTTCCTCTGTATCGTGCAACACTCGCGCGAGCATCTCTAGCCCCGTTGTCTCCGCCGTCACCCTCCACTGGACACCTTCTCTGGCAACAGCAGGTACTGTCAGTCGCCATCTTTTCCAATTCATCCACTAAATTAGGTTAGACTGACTCCTCTCTATCCTCTCTTCAATTCCCCTCAATGTATTTCACAAATTACCCCTTGACAACCACTGTCCACCGCCATCTTCCCCATCTCCGGCCAACCTCCGGCGAGACGCACCCATCACTGCACACCTCCACACGTCTCGCCACCAACCTCTTCAACTCCGCCACAGTCCACTGAACATCTTCCACCTTTCCATCAACCGCCCAAACCACCATAAATGCCCCCCAACCTAACCCATAAGCCCGGCCACAGAGCGACATAGGCACGCACGCCTAGGACGCCACACGGCCTGCCACCTACCGTCCCGCTATCACCTTCGCATGACGAAGCTTCCCATGTATTTTAATGGGGCAACCAGGCCGTATTCATGTGTGACATATCTGAGCACCAGTCGCTATTAGTGACAGCTCGAAGGTGCTTGCAAGCTTACTCCAGGCTGAAGCACTCCAAGGTCTAGGTCCAGAAGGTGCGGGTTGGTCTTGCGCATTCATTTGCCCAGGAAATTAGCTCTATGAGACCCTTCAGCTGCGGCAATTGCACGAAGACATTCTCCTACAGGTGGCAGGAGAAGCGGGTGGAAAATTTAGTCCCACCTCGTGAACGTATGAGCGCGGCACGTGGGATAAATTGAATTTGTGTTTTATGTTATTCACCTCAAGACACATAGGGGTGAGGTCCCTTTCCCTTACCACGCCTCGTCCGCGACACTCCCCCGCGGACCTGGCACCCGACCCAACTAACCTATCCGTGTAGTCCTCGCGTACCACACCCACGCCGGTGCGCCTGGACCCGAGCACGCGACCAACCCAATTACCCAGCTCTGGGAGAGTGTACTGAAGAGAGATTTATAGAGAGAGAGACACGGGGGTGGGTAGGGCTAGGTTTTGCTCTTTGGTGTGTGTGCAGGGAAGAAGAAGGAAGAAGATGGCATAGCTGAAAGGCTAAGGCAAGGTGAAGGAAGAACTTAGTCACAGAGGAGGAAGAAGGAGAAAGGCACTATGTAAGAGAAGAAGGAAGGAAGAAAGGAAAGAAGCCACAGAGAAGAAAGCCAGAGGAGGCTGAAGGAAACAGAGGCAAGGTGAAGCTGACACTTAGCTGCAAATAAGAGAAGTCAGAAGAGAAAAAGGAAAGACAAGGCTGAAGCTAAGGGAAGCAGAAAAGAGAAGACTTAAGAAGGAAGGGCAGAAGACAAAGGAAAATAAGAAGGAAGAAGAAAGTAAAACCTAGAAAGGAGCTACAAAGAAGAAACAAGGAAGAAGAAGCAGGACGACCAAAGTCAAAGAAGAATAGAAGAAAAAGAGCTAAGGAAAGAGGAAAATCAGGGAAAGAGAGAAAGAAGAAGAGGAAGAAGAGAAAGCAGATAGGGGAAGAAATAAGAGAGAGTTAAAAGAGAAAATATCTTTTTAAGATGTCTGATTCCATGATCAGACATCCAATTTCTCTATTTTTGCTACAATTGACTCTTGCACTCTTGCATTTATATTCTGAATTAAGTTTTGAGTAATTCTAAGTGTTCAATTACATTATTGAGATTAGTGAATAAATTCCATTTGCTCCCTGTGTACGACCTTGGATACTTTGATTTTCGAGTAATAAATTCTTATTTGTTGTCAATGCTTGGTCACCTATATTACAACGCAACTGACTTAAAAAGCCCGACAAAGCGTTGCAACAGCTACTAAGGTGATGGATTTATGGGAGGCTAGTTATGAAAGTTTTGATTTCTACCCGAATATTGGTTCCTAGGGTTGGGCATGGGTTGGGATGGAAGATGTTCTACAAGTCTTTGAGTAGGAGTAACCCCAATCTGATTATTCAGATTTGTGATGGTGTGGGTTACTTCCATCATCTTATTCTGCATATCCTACAGGGTTTTCATCATCTGGGCATTGATATCTTGTTGAGATGGCCCAGGATTAAAGGTTAGATTCGACCCATACCTGTTAAATTGATTTAATGGTTGGGGAGGAACCTGATTATTCTAGGAGTGGTTTGGGTAATTTTTCTAGTTGGAAGAATTTCTAAATTGCTTCTAGATGGCAGAAATATTTTGAGTGGGGTTAGGGTTTGGATAGTTGTAATTCCCCAATGAATCATAGAAAGCCTCAGAATATTGGTAATAATCAGCAGGGATAGTGTTGAGATTGTGCAAATTTTCTCTTCGTGGAATGTTAGGCTAGGTCAGATGTGGATTGTGTGGAGCTTCAATTGGTGTGGGAAGTCTTTCCTCAATTTTCTTTTGATTAATGTGCATTTGGTTGAGTTCTTGTGCAATCATTTGAAGATCGTCTTGGGTTATAGGAATAGATTGAGTGCCTACTTCATGAACACTGAACTGTGGGTTTGAAGTTCTGCAAAATGTATTCATGGAAGCATGATTAACTGAGTTTTCACTCATTTCTTCAAATAGGTCGTAGGAACTTTCAACATCCTTATTCAAGAAGTTGCTGCTACACGAGACATTGATGAAATGTCAAATTTGATCTTCTAAACCATGATAGAAGATCTGCACAAGCTAACATAAAGGAATCTTGTGGTGCGGACAACTTCTAAAGAGATCTTGGAATCTTTCCCACGAATCATGGAAACTCTCACCAGATTTTTGTTAGAAAGTCGTAATAGATCTTCGTAAAGAATTTGTACGAGCTATAGGGAAGAATTTTTTGAGGAAGGCACTCTTGAGTTGAGACCATGTGGTAATGGGTCAACCAATGGTCCTGAACCAATAAGCGGCCTTATCTTTATGAGATAGTGGAAATAGCCTCATCAGCCATAGCTCTTCTTGCACATTTCAGGAATCGGTTGTTTGTGCAAGAAGAGTTAGCTCTTCAAGGTGGCTGAATGGGTCTTCCCTAAGAAGGACATGAAATGTTTAGTCAGGTTCAAAACTGCCAGCTTGATCTCGAAATCCCCCTCAGGTATGACCACCCCTGGTCATTCCTCATAGTAAGAAGGATCAAAACTCTTTTAGAGGAACAACAGGTTGTTGATGGGGTGGTAGGTTTGGCCTTTGGTTGGCTAGGTTATGAATGTTCCTAGTCAACAATTGTTGATTGGTGTTAAGTTGAGCAATTTGCTCAACCATCAAGGTGTAGAGATCAAGTGGGGGGGCTTGCTGTTGTGATTGAGGCATATCAACATTAGGAAGCTCCAAGTGCGGGAAGTCAAAGGTGGGGGGGTTTTGGGTAAATGGGTTGGAATTAGGATTATAGGTGGGATTAGTAGTGGAAGTGGATGGGTTAGTGGACCTGTTTTGTTGATTTTCCATTTTTTTAGAAGAAGGTAGAAAAAGCAGTCTTTTGGCGTGAGGGGCAAAATCAGATGGTCCCTCCAAGTGTGGATTTTAGGACCATCACACGTGCATAAAAGGGAAGAATGGGAGGAGAGGAGAAGAGATGGAGATACGAGAAAATGTGCAATTCAAAATTTCTAGACCTAGCTTAAGTGTGACTCCATAAAAAAAACTAACCTAAGACTTGTTATACCTAGGAAATAAGAATTCAATAGTGAATACCCGTTCTATCAACAAATCTAGCCAAGTTGAATAAGGGGAGGGTTGGACCCAAGCATATCCCAGGAAAATCCCAAAGGGCTCGTGTAAACCTGCACCTGGTCGTTTGACATGGCCCCTCAGCCTGTCATCAGATATAAATGAAAGAATTGGTATTAACTATAGAAAACTTAGGACCTAGATAGCAAGCCTAAGTTGATGAAACCTTAGGGGTCAAATTGCTACAAATTTTAGTTAGGTCTAGGAGACTAGAGTGCACACGGAATGTAGAGGGCATTGATTGGGGAATTATCCTATTATTTCAATTTTATGATGTGTGCAGGAATTGTAAAGTGATTCTAATATCGAGCAAGTTGTCACACAGTTTTTGTTTGTTTTTTCTGTTTTAGGATTTAATTTAACTTAATGTGTTTTAGGGTTTCCTTTTTAAAGCTTCAAACAAGGTTGATATTCCACAAACAAAGGAAAAATAGGTTGTGTTGGTGATGATATATTTCCTTTAAATTGTGGGACTAAGGAAGAAACAAACCCTAATTGACTTTGGCCCTTAAATAGAAAATTAACTACCAATGAATTGCTGTAGACTTTTTCTTTTAAAGTAGTGATTTAAACAAGGCAAACAACACCACTACTTTATGGAAAATCAAACTGGATTCCAAAAAATATTTTTTTAAGATTTTAGAAATTTGTTTAATATTTTTAAAAGATTTTTATTTATGATGGTGTCAAAGTCCATAAATGATACTTGAGGGTATTTTGGACCTTTCAATACTACCACCAGCCTCAGAAAATTTTTATTAATTTATAATATATGTAAAATTTTACAAGGATTCCAGAAAGTTAAATTTCATAAAAATTTGGTAAGTACAAAAATTCTTAAAATTCACGGACAGTAGCAAAATAGGAAGATTAGAGGAGATGACCCCCTGCAGTCCATGAATTTTTAAAAATTGTATACAAATCTAATTGATTTGAAATTTGGAAGAGATGTTTTGCAGTTGATTTGGAATCACTAGGAGACATTTCAAGATTTTTAGAGGCCTGTGGTGTCAGAAATTGATTTTTGAAGTCCAGATAGAAGTCTGGATCCAAAAATTAGACTACCAACACTTGAATTGGAGTGGTGTTTAATGATGCAAACAAGCAAACAATGGATTTTAATTATCACCACTCCACTTAATTAAGAAGTTTAGGATCCTGAAAGCCAAGTTAATATATTTTTGGTAGTTTTTTAGATAAGTGTGATAAGTTTAGAATTTCTAACTTGAGTTTCACGATAAGACAAGGAACTTCAAGCTTCTCAAAATCCTACTTCTTTCCTATTACACCTGCACACATGAGAGAAAAAGAGAAAAGGGGATGAAATCCACTTAATAGCAAGAGAAATAAATGAATGCAAAGCCGTGACTCCCCGGCAACGATGCCAAAAAGTGAACGGGTTTTTACGTGATTTGTAATAAGGGTTTCTAAGATCGTTGAACGCACAAAACTGTTTCGCTTTTGAATTTATAAACCAAGACAAGGAAGTATCTAGGGTCATCCAAGGAGACAATATGTTTGCAAAATCGAGTGTCTTGCTTGAAAATAGAAGTCAACTTTCTTTTTTTATATTTTTGAATATGTAATTTTTATGGTTTTGAAATAAAGGGGCAATCTCGAAATTGTTGGTGAAAAAGTCTAAAGAACCTAATGCCTAAGTAACACAAAATGGCCTCTCTCTAAGCTCACCCTAGGCACGTGGAGGCCTAAGGTAATTAGAGGGAGGGAGCGTAGATGCACAAAGATAAAGCAATAAAACTAGAATTGCTACAAGAATTTAAAGAAGGCAAAAATTCTTTTACTAAAGGGAATTGTTTTTTACAAGTAGACAAATGCTTCTACTAGAATTTGAAAGAAAATAAAATAAAAATAAATCCTTTAGATGATGATGGTGGTGAAGAAAATGAAGATCTTCTTGATCCAAGCCTAGCTGCTCCTTGGCTTGAAAAGATCTCTTTCTTCTTCCTTGTTATGCTCCTCCAAGATGGTGTCCTCCAAGGTAATCCCTAGAGGGAGGCATCCCTTGGCTCCTCCAAGGGTGGACGTCCACCATCCTTGTTCTCCTCCAGTGCCTAGCCATCCTCCAAATTGAAGAGAGTCTCCTCCTTGGAGTGGCACAAGAAGAAGAGAGGGAAGAAGAAGGCACCAAGGGGTTAGGTGGGAGGCCCCCTTAATCTTCTCTCCTTCTTCTTGGCCATGAGTTGTAGGTGGGTATAGGGTAGAGTTAACACTAATGGAGGATGGGGAAAATGGTGGTGGTTAAGGGTCCTTTTATAAGTAGGATGGGGGGTATAGGTGGCTCTAGGAATGGATGGCTAGGATGGGATTTTAGGGTAGTTAGTAGATCCTATGGTGATTAAGGTTTGGGGCCAACTCAAAGGTGGTGGTTACCACCTTTGATGCCTCTTGATTGGTGCCAAAAATGGGATTCTAGAAGGGTATGGGTTGGCACCAACACATGGAGGGTGGAGATGATTTGGATGGTGGAGTGTAGGGCTAGGATTAGGTTAAAGTTGGTGCCAATTAGGAGGGCTTCTAGAAGGTTAGTTTGGTGGCAACTATATGTGTCTTTTGGAGGAGGTTGAGGGGTGTAGGGATGGCTATGGTTGGCACCAAACGTACAGTGGACTAGGTAGCTTAGGTGGACTTAGGGTTAGGGTTATTTGGTGGAGTTATTTAGGTAGGGTTTTAGGGTGGTGGATGGCCAAGGGAGCTGAAGCTTAGCTAAGCTAAGCTAGCTAAGCTAGCTTAGCTAGTAGTAGAGTAGAGGAGTAGGCATTTAGAGCTAGGGTTTAGAGGTGAGGACCTGGAGGAAGTTGTCTGGAGCTGAAATGGAGGCGGTAGCTGCTGAAGAAGGTGGCATGGAGTTACTTTAGCTAGCTTATCTTACTAGTTCTTTGCTAGCCACTAAGCCAAGCTAAAGTAAGCTGGCTTCTGTTAAGGTATGCTGAGGTGAGTTGGGTCTGATCTTCCCAGGGAGGACCTAGCTAATTGAAGTAGCTAAGCTAGCTTAGCTCAACTAGGTTGAGCTAAGCTGAGTCCCTGAGAACTAGACTTGAGCTTCCTGAGATAAGATGAAGTCATCTTCAGCTTGCTGGAGTTGAGTAGAGCTAGATGTAGCTGGACTTGAGCTGAGGTGAACTCCAGTCAACTTAGCTGAGCTAGGTAGAGCTCCTAGTGAACTAATGGGAGCCAAGATGCGCTCGACTCAACTAAGTTGAGCTGGATCTGAGCTGAGTTGAACTTAGGTGAGCTATGAACTCTCTTGAGCTGCCATTCAGCTGAGATGTGCTGAATGGAGCTATGATGAGCTAACCCTAGTCCAAGTAAGCTGGAATCTAGCTATGGTGAATTGGATTAAGCTAAGTTCTAGCTGGTTTGAGCTTCTCCTTCTCCAGTTTCCTTCTCAAGTGCTAGGGTTCTTGAGATCTGAGTCTCTGTATATCCCTAACACTCACAAAAACACATCAAAAACACAATAAAAAATGCAATACATGCCTAACCTAATTTATGCCTAAATGCAACCCAAAAACCCGTTTGCAAAGCAAAATCCTAATAGCTAGGTTTGTTTTAATGCATAAGAATGATGATAAACTAGCGTTTATCACGATGCACCTATTATTTTGAGCTTCCCACTTTTGGTGACCGCCCAGGCCAACAATGATTCTGCATTCGGGTGTATGGAGATTGCCGTTGGGAATGAGAAACTTAGATTGGACATTTTCAAGGTAGCCAAGAACCCACATTGTGATCAAATCAAGGAGGACTTGGATAATGAAGACTCTGAATTTTGTGTAAACATCGAGCTTTCTTGTGAGTTGACTGCTCACACATCCTCTATAGGGCTCATTGATTTGGTTATCCCAGAAGAGGCAGCTGAAGATTTTGACTTTTCACACAGAATGACTACTGCTAATGCAATTCACATCTCGCCACTACCAAACTTTTATTGTTTGGGGTGTCTCCTTGACACTCCAAATTCTGTATATTATGATAAATCTGATGTACTTCATGTTTCTAACCCACCCCTTCCTGTGCAGGATGGCATGGTTGCTTTGGATGGTTTTAGTCCCCCTAAGAGACACACAAACGGGATCTCTGGTCCATGTCTGCCCTCGAAGGCAATACCATACCATATGGTAGATAGTATGAGCTCAGCTTTTGCTACCTCCTTGTAAGAGGAGGACCAAGGACACCTGATGAGAAACTTGGGCATCGACCTTTGGTCACGCTCATCCTCATTTAGTCCCCATGGTCATAATGGTGTAATATTTGAACTCTACTCTCTCGTCGATGCAACCACTGCCGACCTCCCCATTGGTGCAAGGTCAAAAGATGTGTTTGCACCTCATGATCATCAAATATACTTGTTTGATTCCAACACTTAGGTGGAAACTATTGATTTACACAAGGTGATTGATGGAGCACATGATTCTGATCATGGAAAATAAGGTGTGGAGTAGCCCAAAGACCCCATGACAAATTAAACAATTATAAATGCATTTAAGACATGAATATTCGTAAGATGCCATATATGCATGGGTGTTTAGAGCGCTAAATCGGTATTTAAGAATGTCGCGTTGTTGTATAGCCGAAAAAGCATTCAAAAAAAATATAATTTTATTACTTGAATTTTAAAGTCTGAGGTCAAACACAGGGAGCAAATTGGGGTTTAGAAATCAAGATCTCAACTTAGAATTTAAAAGAATATGCAATAATATCAATGTCATAGTGCAAAAAGATAGGAGTAAATGTAGAGCACAAAATACTAAAGAAACCAATGTATATGAATGCAAGTCAAAATTGGACATCTGATTTGTAAATCAGACGTCTTAAAATGATGATGCTACAATGCTGGCCTTTTCTTTCTTCTGCTTCTCCTATTCTTCTTTCTCTTTCCTTGCCGACTGCCTTTGACTTTAGTCTTCTTCTCTCTTTCTCTTCCTTCTTCTCTGTTCTTTGGCTTCTCCTACTTTCTCCTGATTTTGCGTTGGCTTCTCTCTTCTTCTACTTAGCCCTTCCTTTAGCTTCTTCTGCCTTCTTCTCTTCTTTTGGCTTTCTTCTTTCTCTCTCCCTTTGTCAGCTTCCTTCTTCTTTTCCTTTGCCTTGCTGCCTTCTCTTCCTTCAGCTTCTTCTTCCTTTGGTTTTGCTTCTCTTCCTCTGCAAAGCAAAACCTACCCGCTACCCACGTGAACTCTCTTCTCTCTTCGGTTCCACTCTATCAGAGCCACGCTTCTCGAGTAATAGGGTTGGGTACGTGCCCGGGACTAGGCCCACCGGTGTGCAGTGGTAGGCGAGGTGTGCTAGTCGGGTCGGGTCAACCAGGTCTGCGGGGCATGGTCGCAGATCAGGCTATGAGATGGGGAGAGAAGGACCTCACCCCGTGAGTGGGAGGTGATAAGCCTCTGACAGAAAAATAATTTATGCAGGCACGACACTTCTTCCAGTTCCGAGGTGGGACTATCTTCCTACCCTCCTCGCGCACGTCTGTAGTAGAGGGGTTCTCTTTGATTACGGTAGCTACAATTGTCCTTGACTGGATTTAGATGCCTGGAGTTGTGCGCGAAGATGTTCCGCAGAGCCTGGGACACAAGCTTGGAGCGGGCGCGACTTGGAGCTCCTGCAAGCAAGCTCCGAGCTTCGCTTCAATGGCAAATGAACGTCTACACCTGAAATCACCAAAACAGCCTCGCAACCACGTTAAAATGCTCAGGAAACTTCACCAAGGAATGGCGAGTGTGCAGTGGTTGTCGGTGTGGTGCGCGAACGCCTGAGTGAGTGTGCCTAGGGCACACTGTGTGCGTGTGTGTGGGTGTGTTTGAGGGTGTGTTTGGGTGGTCAATGGAGTGAATGGAGTGGGGGTTGTGATTAGGGAGTCAAGGTGATGCTTATGGATTGGTCGGCGAGGAGGGAGGTGGTCTGTGGTGGTGGAGCGATCTCATCAGAGTTGGTGGCCAAAGGTGAAGGGGATGATGGGGTGGAGTGAAACAGTAGTTGAATGAGGAAAATAAAGAGGGGGGAAGATTATAGAGGGTGAGAGGAAATTATCTAGGAGGTGAAGAGATGAAAGAGAGATGGAGATGGCGTCTGGCTCGTATGCTGACGTCGGAGATGAAGATGCTCAGTAAGGATGGTCGGCGAGGACAAAGGGAATGCAGGGGCGTCAGCGAGTGCTACACGATGCGGACAAACGTGAGGGAGAAGAACCTGCCATCGTTATTGTGGCTAGGCGACAGAGAAGATCAGGGAGGGTCCTCGGAGCTTGATGGGCGGATTGGCTGGAGGAGGAGAGACGAATTTGAGGGGGTTTTCCAGCCAATTTCAAACTTAGGAGATGCAGGGCGAATTGGGGATCCATAAATAGAGCCCTGGAGGTCGGTTTTGTGCTTGGATGGCAAGCTTTCAAGCTCCACAACTTCACCAAAGTTGACAACTCGAAAGAGATCCAAATCTCTCATGCATTCGCATGAGAGATTGTGTACCAAGTAAGGCATCAAATTGGGTTCACATTGGAGGGAATTTTTCAAAGAATCTCCCTTCCAATTTTAAAGGGGATTCTCTGAGAAATCAGGGAGAAATCTCCTTCCAGAGCTTGTCGGAGTAGGATTCCTCCACTATAATGGCGGATGGACCTAATTGAAAAGAACGATGAAGAAGATACAGGGGTTTTGTAAGGGTTTTTGAAAGATAGGGGTAAAGTTGTAATCATGCTGGACCTACTTGCAAAATGGGTCAAGATGAGTTCCCCTTGGGTCCAAATTTTGGTACAAACCTAATTTTGACCTAAGGAATCCAATGGTGAAGTTGGATTTTAGGTTTGACCACGTTTGATTGGGAAATTTATGTAAAAACCCAATTTAGGGCAAATATTTGTCTGAGACCCCATTCTAGGTCAACATGGGTTCCAATGGTCAATTTGAAAGTTATAAACCCTAGAGAATATTTTTATATGAATTTTAGAGGGTTTAGGTGAATTTTATTCTAATAAGAGCCTTATTTAATCAAGTGGGTCTATTTTATGGTTTCAAGAAGTCATTTAATTCCCAGAACTCACACGGACCCTTTTCTGTCTGATTCAACCCACTTATTATCTTGTTAAGACCTTTTGACCTGTGTTTGGCCCTTGAGAAAACCCATTGTTGCACTTCAATGGTAAAATTACAGTTTTACCTCTTGTTTCTTGCTTTTCTCTAAGAAAGATTTTTCGGTGAATTAGGACCTTCAGTTGGTTATGTAGGAGCTTTTGTTCTCTTTTATGGGTCAAAATGAGCTGGTTTGGGCTCATGTTGGTGTTCCCATCATACCCCCATGCCTAGCTTTTGCTAGTCCCTTAGCAAAATTTTAAGGTTTTAGCTTTAATTCTAGACCATGTAATCTTTTTGATGCTCAACATTGGGATGTGTGCTTTCTTTCTGTAGATTAGGTTAGAATGCCGATAGTAGGCCTAGAGTACTCAAGTACCAACTAAGATCTGAACCTGACTAGCTCTAGCCTTAGTCCGCCGTGAAGGTTTTTAAGGCCCACAGGAACTATCCTAATCTAGGCGACCTTTTCATAATAACTTAAATGCATTTCTCGCCTCTCCATGCTGGGAACTCATCCAAATCAACTTGTGTTGATCGGCTACACCTAATCTAGGCGACCTTTTCATAATAACTTAAATGCATTTGCGTGATTTTGATACTTATGCACACTGAACCAGACTGTGTGTGGATTAGGGTGCTTAGGTTATCGAGTCCCGCAAACCAAAGGTCAGTTAATGAGGCCGAATACTCCTTAAGCCTTAGACCTAATACTTAAGCTTCGCATTTTCCCCAACCTCTTGAGGACTATCCAGATCTTAGCAGATACTTGAATTTTTAAGCCTAGGAGTATAGCCCAAGAGCCCTAAGATTAGCATTCCGACTAATCTCTTCTTGTGTTTCCTTAGCACTTCTTTTCTTTCATTTTCTTTTTCATGATATGGTCTAGAACTCAATTAATCCCTTAATTTCATACTAACGACTCTCTTTTCTTTTTCAACTTGTGCTCCTTTTTGACACTTTTCACTTTTCCCCTTTTTCTCCTCAAGATTTGTATGGTCTCAAAACTTTTCTCACCCCTCAGAATTTTTTTGTTATTTTTAAAGTTTTTTTTCATTTTTTTTGGTATTTTTGTGATATGTGATTTTTTTGATGAAACCTTTTCTTGTGAGATGATTTTCGTGATGTTTTGCACCTCCATACCCCCCCATGCTTATGATTTGCAATGTCCCCATTGTAAATTAGGTGGGTTCTGTTAGTTCAACCACTCATATATAATATTTTGATGATTTTATAAAATGAAGAAAATGAAATTAAAAAAAAGCATAGCATATTATTTCTCTCTGTAATAACATTTTGCAGGATTTCATAAAGTTTTCCAAGATGGAAGATTAAAAGCGTGAAGACAAGTAGCATAAGTATTAGGTTCTAGGCTTTTTCATGTAAACTTTCAAAGGTTGTAATTTTCATTTTATTTTGAGTCTAGAAATGTTGTAAAGAGCCCCCAAACATAACCTATAAATAGCTAACTTAGGCTCTGTACACTTAGGATAAATTAGAAGCAAAAACCTAACACTTATAGTCTTATCAAACCTGTAGAACAATGGTCAGATGTTTGATTTTCCACTTTAAGACGTCTGACAAGTGTCTCAGATGTCTAAATTCCAAGAGTTCTGCCGTTAGTTTGTCTCCTCATAAACATCAGTCGAAGCACTTCACTATCAGACGTCGATAACCTTACATAGACTTCTGATTCTTTACCTAGACGTCCTCAAACTAACCGTTGGACTAAGCACAAGGCAAAAATAAATTTCCAGACGTCTGGACACACTTCCAGACATCTACCTTTGGACTGTTGCCCATGATTTTCTGTGCGTATCTCATTACGGCCATAAAATCTTTTGTCAGAAGAAGCAGCGAAGTGTTTTTTGGTTTTCAGACGTTTGGTGATTTCCTCAGACGTCCACAATGATGTTTGCTCCTTTAAATCTAGAACCCTGTTTGGATCTGATGAAAACAGGAACGAATCCACCCTTTATTAGACGTCCAATAACAAAATCAGACGTCTTATGTGAAAATATCAGACGTCCTTCTTTTGATCAAATGGAGTCAGTTTAGGACGGCCTACAGTATTAGACGACCAGAAGTATAATCAGACGTCCTATAGGACATCTGATCCTAAAATTAGTCGTCTGATATTGATGTCAGACTCATCATTACCCTGATTTGTGGTGGATTTCGTCCTAATCTCTTGGGATTTGTCTCCAACAGCTAGAAGAGCTCTCCCAAGTGTTCTTGAAGGTTCCAAACTTTCCTATAAATAGACTACAAGTCCTCTCAGGCAAAAAACACCTCTTGAGATACAATTCCCTTAGAAAAATCACTTGGTCACTACTATAAGCTTCATCTTGCCCTTGTGCTGTGCCAACACTCTGATCCAAGGGCAAATCCATACCCCCGCCTCACTCTGTTCTGCAAATCTTCAGGGAGTTCTTTTAATGCTTAGTACATAAGAAAGTAATTAAATTATTGGGGTGCTCTATAGGTGTTGTTTCAATTCTTATTTTTGTACTTTGGGTATCCGACTTGTCGGGTCCCCGTCTCTTCATTTTGGAGGGAGAAACCTCCGTTTAGGGATCAGAGGTTGGATTTGTAATTGAGGAACACTACCCTCGTTTAGGTAGTGTGGTTAGTGGATTGATCACCTTGTGAACGAAAATCCTAAGTCAAGAGATTAGCTTAGGTGGTGGTTTTCACCCATCTTGGGTTTCCACCTAAAAATCTGGTGCCACCTTTTGTGATTGAATTTTTTATATTACAATATTTTATAATTTCACTATTCACCCCTCCTCTAGTGCAATTTCATTTGATATCAGAGTATGTTTTCCGCCTATAGGAGTAACATCCGCGGAAAGATCACATGGAGGTGAAGGTCATTTCCATAGGCAAATTGGAGGAGCAATCCACCACTCGACCACCACTGTTCGAAGGAACAAACTACACTTACTGGAAGCTAAGAATGAAGATGTGGCTTCAAGCCAACGATTTCTCCATTTGGGAGAGATGCGAATCTGTATACATCATTTCCGAGAAACCAGAAACAGGATACACAGTGGAGCAAATTCATCACCTTGGACTGAATGCCAAGGCAATGTACTCACTCTACTACTCACTCAGCTCAGAGGAATTCAACCACATCAGCCAATGCAAAACCGCCCACGAGATCTGGAGAACCTTGGAGGTAACTCATGAAGGTACGTCTAAAGTTAAATCCTCAAAGATAAACTTGTTATCGCAGGAATTCGAAGCTTTCTCTATGAAGGAGAATGAAAGACTTGGGGACATGTACACCCGATTCACGTTAATCATGAATAGCCTCAAGTATTTAGGAAAGACATTTATAAAGGGGGAGCTTTAAGGGAAGCTCCTTCGCTCCCTTGGACCTGAGTGGGAGCAAAAGGTAACGGCAATAGAAGAAGCCAACCAAGTAGAGGATCTAGACATGGAAAATCTACTTAGGAATCTCATGGCTTATGAATAAAAAATGGAGCAAAAGAAGAAATCAATCTCATTGGAGCCAAAGAAGAAGACCTTAGCCTTCAAAGCTACTTCGGATGATGAGGTAAGTACCGATGACGAAGAATTTGTTTTATTAGCTAAAAAGTTTAAAAAGTTTCTCAGAAATAGAAAAGAGATCATAGGAAGGAAAAGAGAGGAAGAACATCTAATTTGCTATAATTACAAAAAGAGAGGCCACATAAGGAAAGACTGTCCCTTACTCAAAAGGGATGATGAGAAGAAACCCAAGAAGCCTTCCGACTACAAGAAGATCTCCAAGCCGAAAAGATTCAAGAAGAAGGCGTTTCAAGCAACGTGGGAAGACTCCACCTCCGAAGAAGAAGAGGAGGAGGAAACAAATGAAGAAACAACATGTTTGGGATTAATGGCAACAAATGATGGTTCTGAGTCTGAATCTGAGGAACCTGAGGTAAACTTCTACTCTTTAGATGAATTACAAGATGTCTTTGATTCACTATATGTAGATCTTAAGGAAACAAAAACCCAAAGCAAGGCTTTGAAAGAAGAAAACCTAGAAAATAAGAAATTAATTAACGATCTTGAAGAAAAGAATCTAATTCTTACAAAAGAAACCACTGCTTTAAATATGCAAATAAGAAATCTAATGATTGAGAAAGAGTCACTAACAAATGATTTGTATACAACAATGAGTGAACAAAAATTTCTAGATAGAGAAGAATTACTCGACAAAATTCATGTGCTTGAAAAATCAAACTCCTTTAAAAAGGATGAAAATAGCTTACTTAGAGTAGAGGTTAGGGCATTAGAAGATAAACTAGACATAATGAAATTAGAGATAAATCACCTCAAAGAAAAGTCAAATCAACTTCTTGAGGACCTAGCCAAATTTACAAAGGGGAAAGATAACTTGGACAAACTCATTGCCCATCAAAAACCTTCCTCAAGTAAATTTGGATTAGGCTTTTATGAACCTAGTCAAAGTGAGCCAAAAAAGGACCCTCCTCTAAAGGAGACCACTAACAAATACAGATCCACATTACAATGGATACCAAAAAGACAGCTCTCACTTTGTTTTGTAGGGATGAAAGGACATCATAATGTCAAAAATTAGATATATAAAATGAAGGATGGATGACTCAAATTAGAATGACCCATAGAAACACCAAGTCACCATCGAAGATCTTTTGTAGAAGGAAGAAGGTCTACAAGGAAGAAGACAAGGAGACCACCGCCACCAAGGAGGCCGATGGGTGATGGACTCCGAATGCTCCAAACATATGACAGGAGACAAGCGGCCATGTTTGGACCTCCAACCTACGAATGGAGGAACGGTTACATTTTGAAACAACCACAAGGGCCATATTATTGGCCTTGGTAAAATAGGTAACCCTCTCTCTCCCATCTCAAATGTTTCTCTAGTTAAAGGACTAAAACATAATCTTTTAAGTGTCAGTCAAATATGTCATAAGGGCATTAAAGTAGTGTTTACTTCTAAAATATTTGAAATTATGCATGCTTTAACCAATGAAACCCTTCTTAAGGGAACTAGATTTAAAGACATTTATGTCGTAGAATTTGATAAAAATGGCACTTATGAATGTCTTATAGCAAATGATGAGTTAAGTATATGGCATAAAAGACTAGGACATGTTCATATGAAGCTGGTTCAAAAACTAGCTAAACATGAACTAGTCCGAGGTCTTCCTAAAGGAAAATTTTTAAATGAGCTTATCTTTGATTCATGTAAATTAGGTAAGGTTATGAAATCTAGTTTTAAAAGCAAAGAAGTTATATCCACATCAAGGCCTTTAGAACTACTTCACCTAGATCTATTTGGACCTACAAAATATGAGAGCCTCAGTGGGTGCAAAAATTGCCTTGTAATTGTAGATGATTTTTCGAGGTTTTCATGGGTCTCCTTGAGATCCAAAGGAGTGTTTTTCATCTTTTCTATTTTTTGTAGGAAAGTTCAAATTGAAAAAGGCTACCAAATCACTCGTATCCGTAGTGATCATGGGGGCGAGTTTGAAAATTCCTTGTTTGATGATTTTTGTCAAGAGCATGGCATTGCTCATGAGTTTTCTTTTCCCTGAACACCTCAACAAAATGGGGTGGTCTAGAGAAAGAACCGTACTCTTCAAGAGTGTGATCTAACATTGCTCATAGACTCAGGGTTACCGAAGTACTTTTGGGCTGAGGTGGTTAACACGTCTTGTTACGTGTTAAATCGCACCTTAATTCGATCCGGGTTGCGAAAAACTTGTTTTGAACTATACTATTGGAAAATACCCAAAATTAGTTATTTTAAAGTTTTTGGATGTCGATGTTTCATTTTAAATACCCACTGTAATTTAGATAAATTTGATGCCAAAGGTGAAGAAGCCATCTTTATTGGTTATTCCTGACTTAGTAAGGCATATTGGGTTTTTAACAAGACCACATTAATAGTGGAGGAAACCCTCCATGTTTCCTTCGATGAATCTCCTCACTCCTCCTCCATTCATCGAGTCAATATTGATGATGAAGATGATTCTACTATTGATGTGTCTAACATTCCAAACTCCAATATCCATAATCTTCAAAAAGATTGGATATATCAAAGGGATCATCTCGAAAGTCGTCATTGGAAGTGTTTCTAATGGCGTTAAAACCCGATCTCGTTTTAGTTGCTCCTTTGGTCTCTCCACCTTTGTATCTCAAGTTCAACCCAAGAGTGTCGAGGAAGCGTGCTCCGAAGAACCTTTGATGATGGCCATGTAGAAGGAAGTCAACCAATTCCAAAGGAATGAAGTTTGGGATCTAGTACCTAAGCCTGAAGGGCAAACGGTAATAGGTACCAAATGGGTATTCCAGAATAAGTTGAATGAATCCAGTACGGTCATTCGGAACAAGGCTCGGCTGGTAGCACAAGGGTACAACCAAGAAGAAGGAATTGATTTTGATGAGACCTATGCTCCCATAGGTCGACTCGAATCAATTCGCATGCTTCTTGCTTATGCCGCCTTTCTTGGCTTTAAACTCTTTCAAATGGACATTAAGAGTGCGTTTCTTAATGGATTCATTAAGGAGGAAGTTTTTGTAAAACAACCTCCTCGTTTTGAGTCTTATGATAAGCCTCATTTTGTCTACAAATTAAACAAGGCATTATATGGTCTAAAGCAAGCTCCTAGAGCTTGGTATGAAAGGCTCAAAGACTACTTGTTAAATGCAAAATTCTCTATAGGGGAAGCTGATTCCACATTATCCATTAAAAGAATAGGAAAAGACATTTTATTAGTTCAAATATATGTAGATGATATTATATTTGGTGCTACTAATAAATCTATGTGTAGAAAGTTTTCAGAAATTATGCAGGAAGAATTCGAAATGAGTTTGATGGGTGAACTCAAGTTTTTCTTGGGCTTGCAAATCACTCAGCTCAAAATTGGAACCTTTGTGTGTCAATCAAAATACACAAAGGAGATGCTGAAGAAATTTGAAATGACCAAAAGTAAAGGGAAGAACACTCCTATGAGTGTCACAACTTCCCTAGACTTGGACGAATCAGGTACGCCCATAGATCAAAAGCTCTATCGTAACATGATTGGATCTTTACTGTATTTAACTTCTAGTAGCCTGATATTTTGTTTAGTACCTGCTTATGCGCTAGGTTTCAATCAAACCCTAAACAATCACACCTAAATGCTGTAAAATGAATATTTAGATATCTAGTTGACACATCTGATTGTGGCTTATTCTACCCTAGGAGTCCACAATTCAACTTAGTTACATATAGCGATGCGGACTACGTAGGTAGCCACACCGATAGGAAAAGTATTAGTGGGACGTGCCAATTCTTGGGCGAATCACTAGTCTCTTGGTTCCCAAAGAAACAATCTAGTGTAGCTCTATCAACTACGGAAGCTGAATACATAGCTGCCGCACTAGCATGTTCCCAAGTTCTTTGGATGAAAAATACTTTGAAGGATTTTAACTTGATATTTAATAAGATAAAAATATTATGTGACAATACTAGTGCTATCAACCTCTCGAAAAATCCCGTACATCACTCTCGCACAAAACATATTGATGTTCGACATCACTTTTTGAGAGATAATGTACTTAAGGGAGAAATCGAGGTTGAATTTATTTGTACTGAATTGCAACTGGCTGATATTTTCACTAAACCTTTGAATTATGATCGCTTTAATTATATACGTAGGAAACTAGGCTTATGTAAGCTAAGTGATATTTGAAGAATTTAGTGATTTAATGGAACTTCCTTTGTCATGAGCATAGATGGAGCCTTGTCTTTACTAAGTTAAAAGCCTTCATTCTCAATTCAAACATCAAAATGCACATTCTATGCAATATCAGATGTCTGATTAAACTATTAGACGTCTTATACATAAAAATTCATTGTCTGAAGATCTGGGACAGACGACGATTTCCTTTATCGAAAGAGCTGACAAAAGAGCTATTTCAGATGTTCGTCATCCTTCACAGACATCTGGGTCGTCGTCCAAATGTGTTGACAGACATCTATTTGTGAGTCAGAACATCTATTACGAGTCGGACATCTGATTCTGTGGTTAGACATCGTATGGGTCGTCTGACAATAAAATCGAACGACCTTGTAACTTTAGAGTAAAATCCAGGAAGGTGTGTCTGCAGAAATCAGACATCTAATTTTAGATTTAGACGTCTTGTATGCTGTCTGATATGGAAATTAGACGACAACCTGGAGAATAAATCATTTTCCAGGGAGGGATGCCTGTAGAAATCAGATGTCTAATTTTTAAATTAGTCATCTGATGTTATGTCTGATGGTTCGAACAGACGTCGCCATCAAAAGGACTAAAATCCCAAAAGTCCAATCCAGATGTCTAACATCATCTCCAGATATCTGATCTGGGAAAAATCTACGAGTCGCATCTGTTCTCTGGATGGTTTGAAATGCAAATCTCCCAAACTTCAGGGGGAGACTTGCTCCGTGACCTTGGGATATAACGTCCCCTTCGCAAGGTCCCACTCTCCTCTTTCAAATCCCTACCGCTCTCCCTCACACCCAACGGCCGACAGCTGTAGTTGTCGAAGCTCCTCTCGCCACCAGACGACAGTCGCCTCCTCGACGACTGGCAGAGTTGCTGCTCCTCTGCGCGCATCGTCCCTGCCTCTCGACCGCGCATTTGGAGGCCTCCCTCCTCCCGTGGGTATACCCTCTCAACTCTTAGGGCATCTCCACATTCTTTTACCCACAACCTTGTTAGCCATAGCTGCATCTTGTTCTCCTTCTTGATTCACTTGGCCTACTTGCATATTTCATGACATTGTCAGCCCTAGAACCCAAACTCTCGATCAAGCCAACCTTGTTAGCCCTAGCTGCATCTTCCATGGCAAGGGTATTACCTCACGAGATTCAAGCTGACATTTTAGTGGCTTGAATCCGAAGGTATATTGCCACAACTACATGGCAGGTTGTATTGCCTCAAGGCATACTACCACACATTTTTTATCAATGATGATTGCATTGTTTGAATCTGTGTTGTTGAAGTTTTTGGTTGAATGTTGTTTGGTTGGTTGAATGTTTTTGCATGTATGTTTTTTTTTGCAGGTATTCTATCATCAAAACACCTCCCTTCTCTTCCAAAACCTAACCACCCATTCCACCAAATATGCCTCCCCATAGGAAGCAAGATGAGGGCTCTTCCACCTCCTCTTCCACCTATTTGGCAGATCAGCTATGGGGCGACATCGCTAGGCAGCGATTTCGTCACTTCGCGAATGCCAAAGTTAAATGCCCTCGTTTTATTGTTTGGAATGATTTTGCCCATTTAAACCTTCAGGAACACTTCCAACTCTCCATCTCTTCCAATATTTTGACCGTCAGTTCCACTCTGGCATTGGAACCCTTGGTGTGTTCCTTGATCTTTGCCATCTCTTTTATGCCAACATCGTTGAGGACTACAACAACGATGAGCTTGAACTCCATACCAACTTATTTGGTCACGAAATCCACATCACATCCGAAACTATTTCCGACTTTCTAGCCATCCCCAATGAGGGAAATAACTTCAATGACATTCTGAGGCAATACGACCCAGAAGTCATCAATTAAGAGTTAGTCCTCCTTGAAAAATATGTTGAAAATGTTGGCACCCTACCGTGCAAAAATATTAAATCCCTTCCACGTCTACTCTCTCGCATTTTTGGGTGGGACCTCCTAAACAAATCGGGAGGTTTTGATTACATCTAGCACCAACACAAGGCGCTCCTTTTTGTGACCGTCCGTCATATTCCTTTCAATTATTACTGCCTCATTGTTCACGTCATGAATGAAGACCATGGGGCATCACTTCTGTTTGGGTCTATTCTATCCAAATTTTTTCAACCCATCGGATTTCCATAACTGACCAAGCTGTTGACAAGAAGATTGAGCCTTACAACTGGGCCACAGCCGCCAAGATGCATATACTTAGGGAGCATCTTGAGCCCGTCAACGAGCCCATTGAAGAAGAGCCCCTTCCACCCTTTCTAGACTTCCATGAACCATGACCCCTTCAAATAGAAGCTCCCCGCTCGAGCTTTGATGAAGCATGGGATCCAGCCACAGATTCCCTCTCCTCCGAGATCTCCCTCCTGCTGCGTCGAATCGGCGAGATGTACACCTACATAGGAAGCATGCACAGTGACATCGACGAACTTAGATCAGACGTTCAAAATTTGCAGATGGGACACGGACACGCTAATCGCCACCACCACCAAGATCAAGAAGAATAGTTTAGTGCTTCTATTTTTCTTTCTTTTTTCTTTCTTTTTTCTTTTATTCCAAGTTTGTATTAAGAGGCCTTGACCCAGTACTTAATATTTTTGGGAACAAATGGCTAGTCCATGCTTAAATATTTCTATTCCTAATCAATTTTCTATAATGCCTTTTCATCTTTTAAACATGCAATTTTATTCATCCACTCCACTTTGTAGATATCACTCTTGTAGTTTGGGTTTCAACTCCCTTTAACAACCCTTCATGATGATGTTCAAAAAGGGGGAGAAGAATGTAGGTAAGAACCTAGGGAATAATATAAAAACAAACTTCTCAAATAGATATAGACTACCAAGTACAACATTTAGGGGGAGAAAATAGGAACCTACAGCTATATTTTGAAAATCATCAAAAAGGGGGAGATTGTTAGTTCAACCACTCATATATAATATTTTGATGCTTTTACAAAATGAAGAAAATGAAATAAAAAATAAAGCATAGCATATTGTTTCTCTCTATAATAACATATTTGCAGGATTTCATAAAGTTTTCCAAGATAGGAGATTAAAGGCGTGAAGACAAGTAGCATAAGTATTAGGTCCTAGGCTTTTTCATGTAAACATTCAAAGGTTGTAATTTTCATTTTATTTTGAGTCTTGAAATGTTGTAAAGAGCCCCCAAACATAACCTATAAATAGCTAACTTAGGCTCTCTACACTTAAGATAAATTAGAAACAAAATCCTAACACTTATACTCTTATCAGACGTCTAGAACAATGGTCAGACGTTTGATTTTCCACTTTAAGACATCTGACAAGTGTCTCAGACGTCTAATTTCGAAGAGTTCTGCCTTTAGTTTGTCTCCTCATAAACATCAGTTGAAGCACTTCATTATCAGACATCAATAACCTTACATAGACATCTGATTCTTTACCTAGACATCCTCAAACTAACCGTTGGACTAAGCACAAGACAAAAATGAATTTCCAGATGTCTACCTTTGGACCGTTGCCCATGATTTTCTGTGCGTATCTCATTACGGCCATAAAATCTTTTGTCAGAAGAAGTAGCGAAGTGTTTTTTGATTTTCAGACGTCTGGTGATTTCCTCAGACGTCCATAACGACGTATGCTCCTTTAAATCTAGAACCCTATTTGGATCTGATGAAAACAGGAACGAATCCACCCTTTATTAGACGTCCAATAACATAATTAGACGTCTTATGTGAAAATATCAGATGTCCTTCTTTTGATCCAATGGAGTCAGTTTAGGATGGCCTACAGTATTAGACGACCAAAAGTATAATCAGACATCCTATATGACGTCTGATCCTAAAATTAGACATCTGATATTGTTGTCAGACTCATCATTACCCTGATTTGTGGTGGATTTCGTCCTAATCTCTTGGGATTTGTCTCCAACAGCTAGAAGAGCTCTCCTAAGTGTTCTTGAAGGTTCCAAACTTTCCTATAAATAGACTACAACTCCTCTTAGGTAAAAAACACCTCTTGAGATACAATTCCCTTAGAAAAATCACTTGCTCACTACTCTAAGCTTCATCTTGCCCTTGTGCTGTGCCAACACTCTGATCAAAGGGAAAATCCATACTCTTGCCTCACTCTGTTCTACAAATCCTCAGGGAGTTCTTTTAATGCTTAGTAGATATGAAAGTAATTAAAGTATTGGGGTGCTCTATAGGTGTTCTTTCAATTCTTATTTTTCTACTTTGGGTATCCGGCTTGTCGGGTCCCCGTCTCTTCATTTTGAAGTGAGAAACCTCTATTTAGGGATCGGAGGTGGGATTTGTAATTGAGGTACACTACCCTCGTTTAAGTAGTGTGGTTAGTGGATTGATCACCTTGTGATCGAAAGTCCTAAGTCAAGAGATTGGCTTACGTGGTGGTTTTCACCCATCTTGGGTTTCCACCTAAAAATCTGGTGCCACCTTTTGTGATTGAATTTTTTGTATTACAATATTTTATAATTTCACTATTCACCCCCCCTCTAGTGCAATTTCAGGTTCGAGTTCAGCTTAGACCATTCATTAGAATAGGTTCTGGGTGGGCGAACGGGTCGAGGTGACTGTTGAGAATGATTTCAAACCTCAGGTATGGGTACCTGAGGTGGGGTCAGCTGTTCTAATGGATGAACCCAAAAGTGCAATATGAATTCAGCATAGGGATGTCAAGAAAGGTTTGGGTTTTTCAAATATGACGGGTTGCCTCCCGTTAAGCGCTGAGTTTTACGCCATCGGCTGGGTGCAATGAACTCAAGGAGAATGGAGGGTAATGGATGTCTCAGCCAAATTTGTATCAGTAAGGTCAATGAACGGTTTGAGTCTCTGACCATTCATGACGAAACGATCTTAATCGTGGCTTAGTGGACTGATCTCGATGGCTCCATTTCCAAAGATTCGTCGGATGAGTAAGGTCCGATCCATTTTGATCTGAGTTTTCTTTGGAATAGCTTGAGTTTGGCATCATAGAGTAGAACTTTTTGACTAAGATGAAAGATCTTTCTAGATATGTGCTTGTCGTGAAAGGTCTTAACCCACTCTTTGTAAATTCACAAGTTCTCATATGCGTCGTGGCATAATTCATCGATCTCGCTCATTTGAAGCTTTCTATGGGTTCCTGCCTTAGAAAGATTTAGGTTGCAGGTTCGTACTGCCCAATAGGCTTTGTGCTCCAATTCGACTGGGAGATGACATGCCTTCCCGTACACAAATCTAAAGGGATACATACCTAATTAGGTTTTGTGGGCAGTCTTATAAGCCCACAACGCTTCCGAAAGTCGGGTTGACCAATCTTTATTGTTAGGTCGAACAATAACCTGGAGAATTTTCTTGATCTCCCGATTTGATAGCTTAGCTAGACCACTAGTTTGGGGGTGGTAAGGAGTAGAAATTCAGTGTGACACCCTGTATTGGTCATCAGTGACCAGAACTGAGTGTTAGTGAAATGGGTCCCTCCACTAGAGATTATCGCACGTGGAATCCCGAACCGTGAAAAGATGTTCTGATGAATGAATTTGATAACCACCTTATGATCATTGGTTCGAGTCAGAATGTCTTCGATCCATTTGGACACGTAGTCAACAGCAAGTAGAATGTACTCGAAGCCATTCGAAAAAAGAAAGGGTCCCATAAAACCAATCCCCCATACGTCAAAGATTTCGCGTACAAGAATCAGCTGTAAGGGCATCATATCATAGTGGCTTATGTTGCCTAAGGTCTGGCAACGAGTGCATGCCCTACAGTAGGTGTACACATCTTTAAAAATCGTGGGGCAATAGAAGCCGCACTGGAGGACTTTCGCTACAGTTTTATGACCTGAGAAGTGTCCACCGCATGCTTGGTCATGGCAGAAGGATAAGATGTCCTGAATTTCCGCTTCCGCGACACATTGTCGAATGATTTGATTAGCACCAATGTGGAAAAGATATGGGTCTTCCTAGAAGTAATACTTGGCATCAGAAAGTAATTTGTTCTTCTTGGGCTTTGACCAATTGGACGGGATCTGATGTGATGCCAAGTAGTTTAATATATCAACAAACCATGGAAGCCCTGTACTGATAGTCAGGAGGTGCTCATCGGGAAAATGTTCCATGATGGGTCCGGAAGAGTTGATAATATCAGAAGGAAGGCGAGACAAGTGATCAGCTACCACGTTCCATTTTCTCACCTTGTCACAAATCTTGAGGTCAAACTCTTGCAACAGCAAGATCCAGTGGATTAATCAATGTTTTGTGTCCTTCTTCGCAAGGAGATGCCTCACAGCTATGTGGTCAGAGTAAATGATAACATGGGAACCCAGAAGATATGATCTGAACTTTTCCAGCTCAAATACTACGGCTAATAGCTCTTTCTCAGCAACTGTGTTGTTAAGCTGAGCCTCGTCAAGTGTTTTGCTAGCATAGTAGATGACCATGGGTTTCCCGTCAATTTTCTGCCCAAGTATCGCTCCTACAGCAAAGTCAGATGCATCGCACATGATCTTAAAGGGTTGAGACTAATCAGGGGACTGTAGGATTGCAGCTTGGGTAACTCGATCATGGAGGATTTCAAATGCTTGAGTGCATTCCCTGGGGATTTCAAAAGGAACATCGTTAGATGGTAGAGTGGTCAAGGGGCGAATGATCTTTGAGAAATTAGGAATGAATCGATGGTAAAAACTGATGTGCCCCAGAAAAGATCGGATGTCCTTGATCGAGCTAGCCATAGGGAGTTTGGAAATCAAATTCACCTTGGCTCGATGGACCTGGATGCCTTTTTCTGATATGAGATGTCCCAAGAAAATTCCTTCAGGCACCATAAAATGGCTCTTTTCCCAAGAAAGAACCAGATTCACGTCAATGCATTGCCTGAGGATCTAGACCAAGTGCAGGAGGCAATCGTCAAATGATTCTTCGAATACTGAAAAGTCATCCATGAAGACTTCCAGATAATGACCTACCATATCTGAGAATATGGCCAGCATGCACTGCTGAAAAGTAGGGGTGCATTGCAGAGACCGAACAGCATCCTTTGGAACACGTACGTCCTGAAGGGGCAGGTGAAAGTGGTCTTTTCTTGGTCCTCAGGATGGATTGCTACTGGTTATAACCGAAGTACCCATCCAAAAAGCAGAAGAACCTATTTCCCGCCAGTTTCTCATCGATTTGATCAATAAACGGTAGTGGGAAATGATCCTTCTTTGTGGAGGTATTGAGTCTTCTGTAATCAATGCAGACTCTCCATGAATTTGCCACACAGGTCGGTATGATTTCTCCGATTTCAGTCGTGATTATGGTGAGTCCAGCCTTCTTAGGCACAACCTGGATTAGACTTACCCACCGATTGTCGAAGATCGGGTAGATGATCCCAGCATCTAACCACTTGATGATCTCCTTTTTCACGACCTCCTACAGATTAGGATTCAACTCTCTAAATTTCACGGGAAAGTCATGTGCCCTCTTTGGTATAGATACGATGTGTGCAATAAGAGGGGCTGATACAAGTCTAATCATCGAGAGTCCATCCAATGGCTCTTCGATGTTGCTGAAGAACAGTAATCAGACAGGATTCCTGATCAAGTGTGAGTCTGGAGTTGATAATCACAGGAAACGTCTGATTGGAACCCAAAAAGACGTACTTAAGATGATCGGGAAGAGGCTTGAGTTCCAAGATAGTGTTATCAGTAGTAGCAGGTGATTTAGGGTGTGTATCAGTAGCAAGGGAAGGAGTTACGGGTGTGTCTAGGTCAAGTTCAAACTCCTCTGATTGTGGGTTTTGATCCTTTTGTGGTTGATCAGAAGTCATCAGGTTTTCCTCAATATACAGATCATCAACCACAGCTTTGATATCACATATCTATTCTATAACACCACAATTAATCCCTTGTTGGGCCTTAACGATATTGATCTTTAATGTTTGGTTCCCGAATTTCAATTTAATTTGGCCCTCCTCACAATTTATGTTGGCCCTAGCAGCGGCCAGAAAGGGTCTCCCTAGTATAATTGGTGTATCCCTTTGGTTTTCTGTAGCATCCATATCCAAGACTACAAAGTCCACCAGGAAATAGAAATCCCAAACACTAACAATGACATCCTCAAGAACTCCTTTAGGTGACTTAATAGATCGATCAGCCAACTGTAATATCACCTCTGTCGGTTTAAGCTCAGATTCCTCAAGGTGGTCAAGTAGGGATGTAGTTATTAGGTTTATGGAGGCTCCTAGATCTAATAAAGCTATATCAAATTGGGCATCACCAATGGTACAGGAAATCAGGGGAGTACCTGGGTCTTTTGCCTTAGGTGGGAGTTTACTTAAAATTATAGAGCTTGCTTGCTCTAACAATACGATCGCACTCCCACTTTTGGTTTGCGGCTTATGCTTAGGTGTGCACACATCTTTCAGAAATCATGTGTAAGCCGGTACATGCCAGATCGCATCCATCAACAGGATGTTTATCTGGACCTATTCAAAGAGCTTGACCAGATTCTCCTCAGGTGCCACGGGTTTGTTTGTCCTCTTTCCCTTTGTCAAGGCCTTGGGAAATGGAACCTTGGATGGTGATTGCACCGCAAAAATACACCTGCAATTGTGCCATCTTGTGCTATTTCCTAGCATTACTAGTGCATATTAGGTATCCATAGTCGCATTTGTAAAAATACACGCATGCATGCATTTAATTGAGAGGGGAGGAGAGTGAATAAAATGGCCATGAAATTAACGTATTCCTCAAGTGCTGCTTCGCAAAATCTCCATCTTTATTTTCTATTTCTATTTGACTTTGAAATTCTTCTCCGCTCGGCTGCAATGCATGGCAGCCTCTTCCTCGCGCCATTCTCTACAGCAAGCCACTCCCTGCAGCCGCATGCACAGCCATGCACAGCCAGGGCATGGCTGTGCATGCCTTCTTCCTCTATAAAAAAGCCGCGACTTCTTCTTTGCAAGGAGAGCCTAGTCCACGAAAAAAAATACACCTACAGCAGCCTTCTTCCCTTCCAAGCCGTCTCCTCCCCTCTCCCCTCAATACGCAGCCTCTCCTCCTTTTGAGGAGCCACTCTGCGGGCAGGAGTACCCAACTGTGGTGCATAACCATCACCGTGAGTCCCACCACCGCCCAGCTCATCAAAGAGCCGATGGGCATGGTGGTTCTCTTCCCTGTTTCATCGTTCCAAGCCAACCCCGCCATTGCCACAAAGCTTCAAGCTTTGAAGCTCAACCGGCCACCGCGCACCCCTGCAGCAGCCGGCCAAGCTCCACCGCGCATGCCAGCAGGACACCCGCGCCCCTCTCCGTGCACCCTGTCGCGCTCCTTCGCCCGCGGCCCAGCCCTCTCTGTGTGCCCTGTCATGAACCGCCTCTCCGCAAGCCAGCAGCCAGTGCAGCTTCTCCATGCGCGCGCCAGCCGCTCACGCCTCTCGCACTCACAGAACCGGACATGGCAGGTCGCGTGGAGCTGAGTGGCACTGTAGCCACTGTTCACGCTAGTCAGTAGAACACTGTGGCTATAGTGCAGTGACCGATAAGTTTCTCACTTATCTGGTCACCTGGCGTGCCGCAACTGGTCCTAGCCCGCGCCAGCGTCCCGCCCCGTGCCCGCTCCAGCACCCGCCCGCACATCTGCGTTTGCCCGCGTACGCCCACCCACTTCAGCGTCTGCGTGCGGCCGCTCCCTCCGTCTGCGTTTGCCCACGTACGCTCGCCTGCTTCTTCGCGCCCGCACTCACCTCATCGCGCAGCGCAATGCACTGCAGCATCTCTCCCTCACGCTCTGTAACAACCCGGTTCCCGAGTCCCTACGAGACACGAGAACCGGACCGACTCGACTAATCCCAAGACCTAGTCGTCCAACGAGGAAGTAACCAAAAGACAGTAAAATAAACCACATTCAGCATGAATATAACTAACAGTAAGAAAGTACAGCAGTAAGGAAAGAAACTACTACAGTAGGTACCACCACAACAGTAGAACAACATTTATCATATAACAAGAACTGCAGGTAAAGAAGGTACAGCGGAAACAAAAACTACTCACTAGAATAGAAACAAAAGAGGTACAAAAGACTGTGGTAAACTCTACTGGACCCTACTCAGCCCAACGTCCTCTGCAGCCGCCGACCCTGGCTGCTCAACACCTGGTCCTGAAAAAGTAACGAGTGTAACACGTTAGCAAAATGCTGAGTAGAGTGGCAAACTAACTAAAGGCAACAGTAGAGTGTACAGTAGCTGTATGTTCTATTACTTTCCTTTATTCACATCTTTCAATTTTCTCACTATTTCATTTATTTCTCAGATCCTTTACTTGATCTCGAATGTCCTCGTGGGAACGATCTTGATTGCAGTCTTTTCCAAAAGTAAAAGTAGCACGTGGTGCTCTCCTGGCCGGGAGAGTCCCCCGTGGTGATCCTACCCTCAGTCAACCACCCCAAGTTCACTGACAGACGTAACGGTGACTACGGCACGCGTGATAAACGCACAGGTAGCTAGCCCGCACTGGCACGCGGTCAGTCGTTTCCGTTAACGGGTGCACCCAAAGCACAGCACGGAACCAGGGCAGAGCCCTCTCAGTATCAGGGGTCCAACCCCTCCACAGTAACCAAACGGGGCCTTGCCCCTCCACAGTCCGCGCACCCTCGCCTGACTACCCTGGTTTGCCCTAGTGGGCCTAACAAGTCGGTGAAGGAGGCTAGCAGAACCCTGGGGCCCGTGGGGTAGCTAGTACTCTCCTAACACTAGTAGCTCTCCTCGGTACTACGTACACGAGGGCCAACAAGTCGGTACAGAGCGGCCAATCCTAACCCCGGGTCCCTGGGGTGGCTGGCCCCACTCTGCACTAAACAGGTACAGGTACTTCCCTTGGTACTGCATACCCAAGAGACAGTACAAACAACATCTCAGTTCCATTCCTTTTTCTTTCCAGGAGTTCCACTCCTAATTCCCCGTAGGGTTCCAACTCTTTATCTCAGAACATCATATGTTTCACTTTCCAGTTTCACGTTCTCACAATCCATGATCTCAATCATGTTTCTTTATTCATAACAGGTAGCTGTTAATTCAATTTACAGCCAGCTTTATATTCCTTTCCATTTTTCCAAGACTGCAGTATTATACATTCCACTAGTTTTTCCATCCTAGGGTTCATGCCACATCCTAGGATCTAGCATACAACTAGTTTTCCAGCCCTAGGATTCATGCATCACCTAGGAGCTATCATTCCATACATTTCTCATTCCTAGGATTCATGCAATGTCCTAGATTCTAGTTATGGTTCCATACTTTAACAGATTTTAATAATAAACTTAAGCCACTCTACCAGGTACAACGGGAGTAATGGGGGCGTGATCGGGAATCCCGTGTGCCTCCGTGACTCTCAAGACTGCAACTGAACGAGGTCCTATCACCAGGATCAAACACAAGGAGTGTCTCAAAACAGTGCATAGCTACTATAGACAGGTAGAGGAATTAATTCTGAAAAGAACGCAACTCAAATCGAGGAAAACGGAGCCCGAACGGGCCCTAAACGGGTCGAAAAAGATGATACTGTGCAAAATCAGATGTCTTGAACTTCTTCCAGACGTCTTAAACAGTGGATCAGAGAATTACCTGCTCAGTGTGGTTTCCCAGACGTCCAGAAGTCTGCGGGGACGTCTGTCCTATCTCCCAGACGTCCGATGGTCACCTCGGACGTCTGGAGGTCACTCCCGCCGTCTGGTACAACTTCCAGACGTCTGATTCGCAAAGGATGGCGAATCAGCGAACCTGCGCACAGCCAACTGCCTCCCTCAGTACGGTCAGTCGACAGGAAGGAAGAAGAAGGCGGAACGCTCACCTTTCAGACGTCTGTATGGGCTACCCGGGTGTGGGGCAAGCTTCTCTTGAGCTTTGGAGGGGTAGAGAAGAGAAGGAAGGGATGAGAATTTCGTATGGAGTGGGTCTCCTTTTATAGTTGCAAGGAGTGGGGGCAAAATGGACATTTCAACTTCAAAATAATAAATGAGAGGTCTTTAGTGACGGATAAATCCGTCACTAAAGCCCAAACGTGGGCGTAGCTTCCGCGCCCACGCGTGCCTCCTCGGCTGCCCGCTTCTTCAACATATACGCATGTCCAGTGATCCTCAGCCATCCAATCGTGAGATCGGACGGCTTAAGTCACGCCTTCACCCGCTGCGCTGCGCGCCCACCCGCGTGCGATCACACGTGACGCCGCGCGTTCAATCGCGTGTGAACGCTATAGGGCGTGCGCGGCCGTCCGATCAAGATCCAACGCTCCACGCGCCTGCTCGCTTGCGCCTGATTTGAGGCTCGCGGGACTCGATCTCGCGACCTCTACTTCACCTGCAGCTTCGTCTCCGCTGTGCTACGCGGTCGAAAAGGTCGCGTGGATGATTTTAAAGAGCCGCGTCCACAGCCGTTGGATCGAGATCCAACGGCGGAGAGGGGGCGGGTGCGCGGTCTTCATGGAATGCAAGCGGCCGTTTGGGCGACCGGGATGGCACCACGTGGCACCATCTTGGCCTTCCATCTTCTGGAAGTTGTAGATGGTGCCACGGATGTCGGATTGACTTGATTTTTGCGTCATTGAGCTACGATCGTCGATCCGAATTCATCCGTGCGGTCAGATTTGTCATCTGAAGTGTGGATTTACACCATCCTGCCCTTGATCTTCTAGGATTCCCCGGTCACTATCTGATGCTATGGATGTCTGATTAGGGCGATCTTGGAGTCGTTGAACTCCAATCGTCGCCCTGATCACATCCATAAGGTTGGATCTTTGATCCGAGGCCCTGATAAAATGTTTGCCCTGTCCAAGCACATAAAAGGAGACAATTAACCTCCATTTTATTCAAACTACTCTAAATGCAAGATGATGCATGTTATGCAATATTTATATCATGAAATGCAATCCTATGCTTAAGAACATACATAAATAGACATCTTAAGTAGTGTAAATGTGTTTACATCACATATATATCTATAACTATATATACACACACACATATATATATATATACATATCTATCTACATATATCTATATACATATATTACTATATATACATATACATATATATATATACATCAATATAGTTATATATACATACATATACATATATATATATATATATCTATACATATATCTATCTATATATATATTTACATATCTATATAAATATACATATATATATATACATACATATATAACTACATATACATAATTATAACCATATCTATATATATACATCTAGATATATATTTACATATATACATACATATATATATAATTTTTCATATTACCTACCATACGTTGTATCGCGGGAATATCCGCACCAGTTGCTGATTTCCCTGATACACGCATATAGAAAGCGTTTTCGCACACATCTTCCACCCATCCATCCTACATTCCACGCAATACCTCATCCTGTTGGTTGCGTCTTCCTAGACGACGACCGACTTGACACCGTGCTACACGCCATCTCCACCTCCACCTCCACCTCCACCCCCACCCCTTTATACATATATAATATATACCTATATAAATATACTATATTTAGTTTATTTCTTCTCTTTCCTACCAGTAAAAAGATAAAGAAATATATAAAAGAGAAAAGATAATCTTTGACATGCAGGTACTTAGTCTTGCGAATAGTAAGACCAGTTTTAGAACCCTAATTTGTCTCAAAGCCAAGAACCTTATTTTGAAGGTGTGCCTCAAGGACAAGAATTATCAGAAAAAAAATCTAAATAGAAAAACACCAAAAACATAATAAACTAATGGAAGAGATTCGTTGTAGGAAAGGCGTAGAAACTCATTCACTTCTAATCCCACTTCCCTGAGTTCGACCATGGGCCTAAAGTGACCAAGATAAAATCAAGTAGGCCAGGTTAAAAATTTTGTAAAGAGATGGTTAGGCTCGATTTAGGTTAACCACTATACTCATTATAACGATAAAATCACCATATTAACACAACCTGTCCGGGTCTACACTACACATCATTTCATGGTGCCGTTGCCGGGGAAGTGCGCATTCAGGTAAGTTTCTACTCCATTCCTTTAATTTTTCTCTTCTCACACCCTTATCTTCACGGGTTTTTTGTTTGTTGCTGTGCAGGTGAACCTGTTGCAAGGAGAAGGCAGGCAGACGAAATCGGAGACGTCGGCAGATCCAAGGCAGGAATGAGAGCGTGAAGACACCGACACCACACTGGAGCTTCGCACACATTGTTGAACAAGTAGGTCTTCCGTTCTTAGAAACTTAGGTCATCTTGTCACCCTAATAAAAAAAAAACAAAACTAGAAAAACTTCTTGGGATCTCTTGGGGCAAGTGGATTAAAATTCACCTGTTTGATTGTTTGCCTTTACTCCCACCGCCCAGAGATTTCCCGCCAAACTTCGCATAGCAAAAATCCAAGAATCTTGATTCTTGAATCTTTTGCCATGTGAAGTATTCTTTGAGGCATAAAAAGATTGATTGAACAAGTAGGTCTTCCTTTCTTAGAAACTTAGGTCATCTTGTCACCCTAATAAAAAAAAAACAAAACTAGAAAAACTTCTTGGGATCTCTTGGGGCAAGTGGATTAAAATTCACCTGTTTGATTGTTTGCCTTTACTCCCACCGCCCAGAGATTTCCCGCCAAACTTCGCATAGCAAAAATCCAAGAATCTTGATTCTTAAATCTTTTGCCATGTGAAGTATTCTTTGAGGCATAAAAAGATTGATTGCCACCCCTCTTTGCCTCATTTATCTGCAATTCGGGATCACCTTTTTGGTGTGGAGACTTGGAATTGAGTTGATTCCAACCCCACCACGACCTTTCACGTGCCTAAGATTCGATCCTGAATATTTCAACCCCAACAATTTGATTTTCTTTATCTTCTGGTTGAGCCTTGTGTGTGGAAATCATTCTGGTGATTGGGAGCACTTGAAATGAAGTGCTTTGGCTCCCTTTCACACTAATCTAAAACTGATTCGTGCATCCACACATAGAAATCTCCATTTAGAGAAGCCCATTGCATTTTAGCATGCATTAACCAGCTGACATTGAAGAACGGTTTATTGGGCTTAGAAGAAAACTTGTATTCTCTCAAAACCTGAAGATTGGTTGAATTGGTAATTTAGAGAAATCCTAAAATCCATACTACTTAAGGCTGAACTCTAAAAATCATTCACCAATTAAAACTTCAATTCGGGGAGATTTCCCCGTTGCATGCTTGGTTTACACACTCTAAAAATCAATCACTTGGGCATTACCCGTAAATATCACCCTTCACATTCCAGAAGCACTTGATCCTAAGCATCTAACTAAAATTTGTAGTAACTTGACCCTTATTAAGGATTGGAGGTCTAACTACCTGCGTGTAGTGCCTACATGCTTGTGAGGGTTCCTGCGTGCTATCGGGTGTCTAAGACTGGAGCAAATGGCCTTTCAATCTGGCTCGGTGGTTCCGCGGTGCTCGCATTCGGTTCCATAGTTCATGATAGTAGGTAACTTAGATCTTTAGGTCTAAGGGCATACTGTAGAGGTTAGGAATTTGATTGTATTGATTTCTCATTAAGTGTACCTTTGCAGCGTCATTTCTCTCATCTCTTTTCCCTTCTTATCTCCCCAATTCTTCCTGCGGTAGTGCATGTTTGGGAGGAGGTCACAAAACCCTGAACTGTGTGAATTGCCTGATAATTTTAGAAAAGAAGCCGAATCATCCTCCTCCTCCACAAACATGGCTTCACGCCTACCACCAAATCCCGAGGGAGGAAACCGCCCTCAAAACCCACCAGGTGGTGGAACCTTGGATCCCATAACCTGCCTCCAAGCCCAAATGGAAATGTATAATGAACAAATTGAGGCCATAAGGGAAACCTTGGAGGAAATGCAGAACCCTCCGGAAGGGGAGGAGCCTAGGTCTCTTAGCTCTTATCAGAATCCCGCTGCTACAGAGACCATAGGACAAATCCGGGTCCCCATGGGCAGGGACGACTTTCAACTGAAACCTAACATAATTGGCCTGATAAATTTTCACTTCCATGGTCTTGCAAGTGAAGATCCTTTTCTCCACTTGGAAGACTTAACCTGATTGGCTCAAACTGTTAAACCAAGAAATATCGGGTTACCTATAGTCCTCATGAAAATGTTCCCGTTTTCATTGCGGGATAAAGCGTCCCAGTGGTTATGCACCCTTGGGAGAACCATCTACTCCTAGGAAGAGATGCGAACAGCGTTTCTCAAGAAGTTCTTCCCAATCAGGCAAACCAATGGGCTTCACCGTGCTATCACTTCATTTACGCAACAAAACGGTGAACAATTTCATGAGGCATGGGAGAGATATAATGACCTCCTCAGGAGGTGTTTGCACCACGGTTTGCCTAAGTGGCATAAAGTCCAGATTTTCTACTATGGGCTAAATGAGACTTTGAAGCAGATTGCAGACGCTTCCTGCAGAGGGAATTTTATGAATAAAGATGAGAATGGAGCATTCGAATTATTTGAAAATATGAGTGAAAACTCAATGAACAATGACTCCATTGTCGCCTTTAATCGTACCAGCCTGCCCCGAAATGTCCACGAAGTTTACACGGGACCCTCCAATTCATCCACTGATCTCAGCCTTATCGCAAAGAAATTAGATGAAGTCTCCGTTGTGCACAAGAAGCTGGACGAGCTTCTGGCCAACCTCGCCCATTCTATGGCAAACACCCCCACCTCACCACTTCGTCACAATCCCAATTCCTCCAACAGCAGGCTTATCCCGAGAAACCCCATAAGACCTTCCTTACCGAGTGTCGCGTCGAGCAATTCGTTAAGTCATGTGGATCTGGCTTCTGCCAGCCAGTATTTCGACACGGAGAACCAAGCCTCCGTGTGCTCGGACGCATACTTACATGCGGACGCGTCTTCTGGCATAGAAGACACTTGTGCCCTGGGGAACAACCCGTTCTCTGCCACTTATAACCCAGGGTGGCGAAATCATCCAAACTTTGCATGGTCCAACAACCTGCAATGCCAAAACTCCGTGGGTGGACAAATGTGACCGTCCGCACCCGTCATCCCAAGGGCCCAGTCTAATCCTATGGCGAATCTGCCATTGGGTCCTTGCGTACCGCAAGCAGAACACGCATGAAGTCCTCTTGATAAATTGATGTGAATGATGATGGAAACGTCAAAGTGCCATGAAGAGAACATGACCTCTCTTCAGCACCAATTGGCGTAGTAGAATGCTGAGATCAGTCACCTACGCATGGCGACTCGATCTCAGGCCACTCTTCCAACCCAACCTGTTCCAAACCAATGAAATTTCGTACCCCGTGGTCCTCAACCATAGGTACGACCTTCTCAGGGACAAGTTCATCAAATTATGTAGGCTCCGAGCATTCCACCAGGATTTCAGGCTAATTCCGCCACAGCAACGCACTCTTATGTTCCTATTGCAAACCCTCCTCCGCCTTATGATCCCACTGGACTTGCATCGTCCAATGCTATCACTATGAGGAGTGATAAGCAGACCGTCGATCCGCCTTGACCTGATCCTAGCCCGTCTCCTTCATCGCCCTCTCATTCGGGATGCGCACCGCATTCGCGAGAGGACGATACACCCAAATTGGTGCCAGAATCAGTCCCATTCCCTGAGGCTCTACTGAGGGAGCCAAAAGGCAAGAAGAAAGACACGCAGGCCTTTGATAACCTGCGTAATTTGTTCAGGGATGTTGAAATCAAGTTACCCATGCTCAAGGCTATCGACCACATACCTACTGTCGCCCGATTTTTCAAAGACTACACAACACCAAGGCGACAGTCAAAGAAAACTAAGAATCCGATGGTTCTCTCGCCTCATGGGAGTTGTGCTATACTGTCAAACCTACCACCAAAGCAAAAAGATCCGGGCACACCGCTTATTTCCTGTAGCATCCAAGGCTGCAATTTTGACCATGCCCTGCTTGATATAGGATCTTCCATAAATCTTATACCAACCATCATGCTCGAAAAATTTTCCTTGGGAAATCTGAAACCCACCCCTGTCATGTTACAGTTGGCAGATCGTTCTGTCAAAATAACAAAGGGTGTGGTGGAAGATGTGGTGGTTAGGGTCAACAGTCTCTGTTTTCCTGTTGACTTTCTTGTTTTAGATATGGAAGTTCCTAGCTCACTTTTTAATTGTCCGATCATCCTTGGTCGACCTTTCTTGGCCACAGCCCATGCCCATATCGACTGCGAGTCGGGCTATATTGAGATTGCCATTGGATCTGAAAAGCTCAAGATTCACATATTCAAGGCAGCCAAGAACTTTGATTGTGATTGCATCGAGGATGACATGTTTGACGAGGACATGGCTGTCAGTGTGTGTATCGGACTAATTGGGAACTATTCTGACTGCTGCGGATTACCTGTAAACACTGACGATTGCCTGACCGACACATATTGTGACGTTCCCCCATCCCTCCCTATTCCCGTACCTTCTCCTGAACAGACTTCTAATGAGGTTTTCTCCGCTTCCCATACCTCGTGGTCTGAGTCATATCCAGGCTACTCACCGCTGGTTCACACTCTTGAAGATCGGATTGCCCTTTCTTTCCCGCCAAATCAGGCGGATTTGCAACTCCACACTGGGACCTTGAGCCCATATACTACTCACTGGGGCTATTCCTTTTTGGATCCATCTATCCAAGAAGCCCCTCTTCTTGGCCAATCTGAGGGCCAACTTCTTCCTCCTGATTTATTTTCTGATTCGCCTGGGACACTCTCATCCCAAGAAATGCCAGATCTTTCAACATCCACTCCTGAGCTGAAAGAGCTGCCTAGTACACTTAAATATGTTTTTCTGGGCTAAATGAAACGCTCCCCGTAATCATCAGTTCAAAATTGACCAGGGAGCAAGAGTGCAAACTAACAAAGGTCCTCATAGAACACAAGGTAGCCATTGCATGGTCTTTATCAGACTTATCTGGCATTAGCCCCTCCTACTACACTCACCGTATATATACGGAGGAGGAGGCTCGACCTTCCCGTGAGATGCAGCAACGTCTCAACCCTAACATGTGGGAGCTCGTTAAGAAAGAAATCATTCAGTGGCTGGATGCAAGTATAATCTACCCGATCAGCGATAGCCCCTGGGTGAGTCCAATTCACGTTGTGCCCAAAAAGGCGGGACTCACCATCCGTGTCAATGACAGGGGTGAATCCATCCCTACACGCACTCCTACATCTTGGAGAGTGTGTGTAGATTATAGGAAACTCAATGCTGCAACTAAGAAAGATCACTTCCCACTACCTTCCATTGATCAAATGCTGGAGCGATTAGCGGGAAATAAATTTTTCTCTTTCCTGGATGGATTCTCAGGATATAACCAGGTGGCAATTGACCCCTGGGACCAAAAGAAAGCCACTTTTACCTTCCTCTTAGGCACCTTTGCATTTAGAAGGATGCTATTCGGACTTTGCAATGCGCCAGCAACTTTCCAGAGATGTATGCTGGCAATATTCCATGACATGGTGGGTGACTTTCTCGAGGTCTTCATGGATGACTTTTCGATCTTTGGAGTATCTTTCGATGAATGTCTTTCCAACCTCACTCATATCCTTAGGAGATGTATTGATGTAAACCTTGTGCTTTCCTAGGAAAAAAGTCATTTTATGGTGCACGAGGGAATTGTTCTCGGACATATCATCTTCGATAGGGGTATCGAGGTTGACAGAGCTAAGCTCGATCTAATTGCTGATTTACCTATGCCTGGCTCTATCAAATAAATCCGCTCCTTCCTAGGACACGTCGGTTTCTATAGGAGATTTATCAAAGACTTCTCCAAGATTTCTCGACCGTTAACTCATCTCCTATCGACCGACGTACCCTTCAATATGGGCCCCGACTGCATACGAGCATTCACACAGCTGCGTAATGCTGCCACCAAGGCCCCTGTTCTCCAGCCACCTGATTGGTCCCTTCACTTTGAACCCATGTGTGACGCTTCCGACCTTGCAGTTGGAGCCATCCTGGGACAAAGACGCGATAGACACCCCTTCGTGGTGTACTAAACCAGTAAGACGTTGGACGAGGCCCAGCTTAATTATACTACCACTAAAAAAGAACTACTGGCGGTCGTCTTTGGGATGGAGAAATTTCACTTTTACCTTCTGGGCTCACACGTTATTATTTTCACTAATCACGCGGGCATTCGCCATCTCATGCACAAGAAGGATGCCAAGCCTAGACTTATTCGTTGGATCCTTCTGCTCCAAGAATTTGACATTGAGATCCGCGATAAGGTCGGAGCCTAGAATGTTGTGGCTGATCACCTTTCCAGACTTGACCCTGACCATATTGGACTTACTCTATCGATCAATGAGATTTTTCCTAATGAGCACCTATTGGCAATTAATGAGGCAAGTGGACCGTGGTATGCCGACATTGCTAATTACCTTGCCTCTGGATCCCTTCCATGTGGCTAGCCTAAAAACCAGCGTGAGCATCTCATGGCAGAAGCAAAGTATTATTTCTGGGATAATCCACTTCTTTTTCGTATAGGTGTTGATCAAATCATCCGTCGCTGTGTTCCTGACAGCGAATTCCCTAGTGTGCTATCCTTCTGCCACGATCAGGCCTGCGGAGGCCATTTCTCTGGGAGGAAAACTGCAGCCAAGGTGCTGCAGTGGGGTTTCTTTTGGCCCTCCCTTCACCAGGATGCACACAATTATACCAAGCATTGCACTAGGTGCCAGTCGTTAAGGTCAATGTCACACCGTGACATGATGCCCTTGCAACCCATCCTAGCTGCAGAAATCTTTGACATTTGGGGAATTGATTTCATGGGTCCCTTTCCTCCTTCCAATGGCTTCGAATTTATCCTCGTAGCCGTTGACTATGTTTTGAAATGGATGGAGGCTATTCCCGCGCACTGTGCTGACCATGTTATAACCACTCGCTTTGTCAAAGACCACATCTTTGCGAGTTTTGGGATCCCTCGAGCCATTATCTCTGATGGAGGAAGCCACTTTACCCATGCTTCTTTTCGTGCACTACTGAGGAAATACGAAGTTCACCATCGTATCGCATCCCCGTATCATCCTCAGATGAACGGCCAGGCAGAGGTGTCGAACCGTCAAATCAAGCAAATTCTCCAGAAAATGGTTCGGCCTGACCGTAAGGATTGGTCCGACAAGTTGATTGACGCACTTTGGGCGTATCGGACCACCTTCAAGGCCCCCCTTGGTATGTCTCCATATAGAATTGTTTACAGGAAGCCTTGTCATTTGCTCGTGGAGTTGGAGCATCGCACTTATTGGGCAGTTCGCCAATGTAACCTTGACCTAGACCTGTGTGGTCGAGAAAGGAAACTCCAACTCCAGGAGCTGGAAGAGCTCCGTCGTGAAGCCTATGATTCTGCTTTAACATTCAAGCAATGCACTAAGGCTTTTCACGACAGCCATATTCAGCGGAAAGAATTTGAGCCATCTCAGCAAGTTTGGCTCTACAATGCCTGGCTCAAATTCTTTCCTGGGAAACTGAAGTCCAAATGGACTGGTCCTTTCCTAGTCTCGAGACCATTTCCCAATGGGGCCGTTGAGATTGAAGATCCCAAATCTGGGCATAAATTTACGGTCAATGGGCAGCGTTTGAAACCCTATCTTACTCATGAACCTGCCCCCGTTGGAGAATCTGTTGCCCTGCTGGAGGGTAACTAATTTTTGTGCCTCATCCTGAGTCCAGTTGGGGACGTTAAATTCAGCGCTCATTGGGAGGCACCCCAACAACACTCACCATCCACCATCACTTTTCACTTCACTTCACAATCACTTCACTTTTCACTTCACCACCCACCATCCACCCACCCTACCACCCTGCTGTATACCCTACACCTCAGCTCTTGTTACCCGATCTTTCGTCCTTTCTCTACCTTACCCTGCATGCATATGAGGACATAGCAACGTTTGGCATGGGGGGTTGGATAGGCATCCATAGGATCTGGGTATTTTAGGGTATCATGCAGTTTCCATCTATATATATATATATAAATGGTGTTTAGTAATGATCAGAAGGCTAAAACAAAAATACAATAAGTGTTTATGGATATTCAACCTCTGTTTTGAAGACTTTCCAGGCCACAGAAGCTTGATTCACTCAGGATCGGCTTAATTCACTTGAGCATTGACAAGATAGATCGAAATCTCTCCTAACTAAGGACGTATTCTTGTACCTGAGACACCAGTACAGGATCTGTTGGTTTACTTCTACTCGAGAGCTTAAGTAAATTTGGTTCACACTACACATATCAGGAAAGACTAGGTGAACATAAGATCCAACCCTAGTGTTCATTAGGGAAGGTCGAGTCCTTACCTGTGTGCGCAGGTAGACTTTTTATCCCAGGCTTTAGTCTTGTGTTTAGGAGAGACTCTTTCCACCAAAAAGGAACCCTCCCACCAAAAAGAAAAGTGTGCTCCTCCAAATAATGTTGTAAGAGATATACTGACATGTGTTTCGGAAAAAAAAAAAAAGATACAAATAAGTCAGTATATCTCACAAACGTCTGTAAAATCTTCTTCCTAAAAAAAGTTCTTTAGGGAAAATACCCTATTTTCTTTGAGCCACAAATGTCAGAAAATGGGAGTTGAATTTTTTGTCATCTTCTTAAGGGTCAATCCGAAGACACGAGCTAAAACTTGGACCAACCTTTACTTAAAAATTCGTGAAACCCTAGGCTTGAGTCTTAATGTTCATTTGGTCAGTCTTAATCCTTCACTATGCACAAGCCATAACCTCTTGAGCTCTCGAGTACGGCAAAAACCTCCCAGGTCCTGGAAATCGTACTTAAGGTTTAAATATCAAGAGTCCTGGTTAGTCGAGAGATGATCTATGTCATGTGAGACTTAAATTACTGGTAGTCTTCTCTACAATTGGTTCTCACAATATCCAACAATAAACACACCTATTTCGCCCCACGAAGAAAATCTTCAGCTTAAGATCATTTCTAAATACTACAAAAAAATGTTTTGCTAGGGACTAGCAAAAGATAGGCACGGGGGTATGATTGCACCGCAAAAATACACCTACAATTGTGCCGTCTTATGCTATTTCCTAGCATTACCAGTGCATATTAGGTATCCATAGTTGCATTTGTAAAAATACACGCATGCATGCATTTAATTGAGAGGGGAGGAGAGTGAATAAATGGCCATGCAATTAACATTTTTCCTCAAGTGTTGCTTTGCAAAATTAACCATCTTTTTATTTTTTATTTCACTTGACTTTGAATTCTTCCCGCGACTGCATGGCATGGCTGGACCTTCCTCTTCGCGCCATGCTCTGCAGCACCTCTCCCTGTCAGCCATGAGCCATGCACAGCCAGGGCATGGCTGTGCATGCATTCTTCTTCTTTAAAAAGAGCACAACTCCTCCTTTGCAAAAGAGCCTGGTCCTCACAAAAAAAAAAGCCAACCCAATGCAGCTCTTCTTCTCCAGGCCATCTCCTCCCCCTCTCCCTCCATACGCAGGCCCTCCTCCTCTGAGGAGACACTCTGCGGGCAGGAGCACATCACTGTGGTGCACACCCACCACCATGAGACCACCACCGCCCAGCTCATCAAAGAGCCGGTGGGCATGGTGGTCTTCTCTTCCCTGTTTCAACGTCCAAGCCACTTCAGCCATTGGAGCAGGAGCTTCAAGCTTTGAAGCTTAAAGCTCCACACGTAGCAGCGGCAACAGTCGCCCCAGCCCTTTCTGCGCACGCCTACAGGCCGCTCTCGCCTCCAGCGTGCACCTGCAGGCGCCCTTACCTCCCGCTTCTTCGCACTGCAGTCGCCTTTCCGCCCGCAACCGGCCACCACACGCCCTTGCAGCGGCCGGCCAAGCTTCATCGCGCATGCCAGCCAACACCCGCAGGCCACCATGTGCCCTGTCGCGCTCCTTCCCCCATGACCCAACCCTCTTCGTGCACTCTATCGCGAACTACCTCGCCATAAGCAAGCAGCAGTGCCACTCTTCCACGCGTGCGCCGAGCCGTCCACGCCCTCCACACTCACAACACCGGACGCAGGCGGTTACGCGGCTCACTCGGCCACTGTAGCCACTGTTCACGCATTTCAACGGAACACTGTGGCTACGGTGGGGTGACCAGTAAGCTTCTCACTTATCCGGTCACCCGGTGCGCCGTAACCAGCCTTCGCCCGAGCGCGCGTCCCACCCCACGTCCCATTCCAGCGCCCGCTTGCACATCCGCATGCGGTCCTATGCCAATGCCCGCTCCCGCCCAGCTCTCTGTGCAGTGCTGTGCACTGCGGTCCTATCCGCACTCACTCCCTCCCAGTGCACACATCCTCGCGTGCATACGCACCTGTGCGTGCGTGCGTGGACACCATACGTCGGCCCTGAGCTCGCGGACGGCTTAAACACCCCCTTCACCCCAGTAGGAAGCCCTCTCTCTCTCTCTCATAGCACTCTCTCACTCTCTCTCTGCCAACACTTACACACACACACTCACACTCTCATACACACACACACACCTATAATCTACTTTATACATATATATATACGTACATATATATATATGTACTTATATACATATATACATATATATATATATACATATATTAGTTCTTATATAACTATGTATTAGTCTATATACATACATACATATATATATATATATATATATATATATATATATACACAAATATACATACATATATACATATATATCAATATAACTATATATACATATATTACTATATACATACACACATATATATATACATCTATCTAGTATTATATACATACATATGCATATATATATATATATCTACATATATCTATCTATACATATAGTTACATACATATATATATATACACTTATATATATATACATATATACATATATATTTATAACCATATATACATATAGATATATTTACATATATACATATATATATATATATATATATATATATATATATTTTCACATTACTTACCATACGTTGTATCGCGGGAATATCTGCACCAATTGCTGATATTCCCTGATACACACGTACAAAAAGCGTGGTCACACTCATCTTCCATCAATCCACTTACACTCCATGCAGCACCTCGTCCTGTTGGTTGCGTCTTTCTAAACAACGATCGACTCGACACCGTGCTACACTCCATCTCCGCCTCCACCCCCACCCCTTTATACATATATAATATATACATATTTATATATATATTGTATTTACTTTATTTCTGTTTCGCTTTCCTGCTAAGATAAAAAAATATATAAAAGAGAAAAGATAATCTTTGACTTGCAGGTACTCTGTCTTGCGAATAGCAAGACCCGTTTTGGAACCCTGATTTGGCTCAAAGCCAAGAACCTAATTTTGAGGGTGTGCCTCAAGAACAAGAATTATCAGAAAAAAAATCTAAATAGGAAAACACCAAAAACATAATAAATGAATGAAAGAGATTCGTTGTAGGAAAGGCGTAGAAACTTGACTTCTAACCCCACTTCCCTGAGTTCGACCCTGGGCCTAAAAGTGACCAAGATAAAATCAAGTAGGCCAGGTAAAAAAAAATTTGTAAAGAGATGGTTAGGCTCGATTTAGGTTAACCACTATACACACTTCAACGATAAAATCACCATATTAACACACCTAACTGGGTCCCGACCATTATCTCAGAAATAATACTTTGCTTGTGCCATGAGACGCTTACGCTGGTTTTTAGGCCATCCATGTGGAAGGGATCCAGAAGCAAGGTAATTGGCAATGTCGGCATACCAAGGTCCACTTGCTACATTAATTGCCAATAGGTGCTCATTAGGAAAAATCTCATCGATCGGCAAAGTCCAATATGGTCAGGGTCCAGTCTGGAAAGATGATCAGCCACAACATTCTGGGCTCCGACCTTATCGCGGATCTCAATGTCAAATTCATGGAGCAGAAGGATCCAACGAATCAGTCTAGGCTTGGCATCCTTCTTGTGCATGAGATGGCGAATGGCCGCGTGATCAGTGAAAACAATAACGTGTGAGCCCAGAAGGTAAGAGCAGAATTTCTCCAGCCCGAAGATGATTGCCAGTAGTTCTTTTTCAGTGGTAGTATAATTACGCTGGGCCTCGTCCAACGTCTTACTGGCGTAGTACACCACGAAGGGGTGTCTATCGCATCTTTGTCCCAGGATGGCTCCGATTGCAAGGTCGGAAGCGTCACACATGAGTTCAAAGTCAAGGGACCAATGAGGTGGCTGGAGAATAGAGGCCTTGGTGACAGCAGTACGCAGCTGCGTGAATGCTTGTATGCAGTCGGGGCCCATATTGAAGGGTACATCGGTCGATAGGAGATGAGTTAAGGGTCGAGAAATCTTGGAGAAATCTTTGATGAATCTCCTATAGAATCCGACGTGTCCCAGGAAGGAGCGGATTTGATTGACTGAGCCAGGCACAGGTAAATCAGCAATTACGTCAAGCTTAGCTCTGTCAACCTCAATACCCCTATCGGAGATGACATGTCCGAGAACAATTCCCTCGTGCACCATAAAATGACTTTTTTCCCAAGAAAGCGTGATGTTTACATCAATACATCTCCTAAGGATATGGGTCAAGTTGGTAAGACAGTCATCAAAAGATGGTCTAAAGATCGAAAAGTCATCCATGAAGACCTCGAGAAAGTCACCCACCATGTCATGGAATATCGTCAATATACATCTCTGGAAAGTTGCTGGTGCATTACAAAGTCCGAACGGCATCCATCTAAGCGCAAAGGTGCCGAAGGGGCAGGTAAAAGTGGTTTTCTCTTGGTCCCGGGGGTCAATTGCCACCTGGTTATACCCGAAGAATCCATCCAGAAAATAGAAAAATTTATTTCCCGCTAACCGCTCCAGGATTTGGTCAATGAAAGGTAGCGAAAAGTGATCTTTCTTACTTGCAGCATTGAGTTTCCTATAATCTACACACTCTCCAAGATGTAGGAGTGCGTGTAGGGATGGATTCGCCCCTGCCATTGACACAGATGGTGAGTCCTGCCTTTTTGGGCACAACGTGAATCGGACTCACCCAGGGGCTATCGCTGATGGGGTAGATTATACTTGCATCCAGCCATTTAATGATTTCCTTCTTAACGACCTCCCGCATGTTAGGGTTGAGTAATTACAGGAATGGAGTACAAACTTACTTGAAGGTGCACTTCCCCGGCAACGGCGCCAGAAAGATTATGGTCGGGAACCGGTTAGGTGTGTTAATATGGTGATTTTATCATTGAAGTGTGTATAGTGGTTAACCTAAATCGAGCCTAACCATCTCTTTACAAAAATTTTTTTACCTGGCCTACTTGATTTTATCTTGGTCACTTTTAGGCCTAGGGTCGAACTCAGCGAAGTGGGGCTAGAAGTCAAGTTTCTATGCCTTTCCTACAACGAATCTCTTCCGTTCGTTTATTATGTTTTTGGTGTTTTTCTATTTAGATTTTTTTTATGATAATTCTTGTTCTTGAGGCACACCCTCAAAATTAGGTTCTTGGCTTTGAGCCAAATCAGGGTTCCAAAACGGGTCTTTCGATTCGCAAGACGGAGTACCTGCAAGTCGAAGATTATCTTTTCTCTTTTATATATTATTTTTTTCTTAGTAGGAAAGTGAAACAGAAATAAAGTAAATATAGTATATGTATATATTATATATGTAAAAAGGGGTGGGGGTGGAGGCAGAGATGGAGTGTAGCACGGTGTCGAGTCGGCCATTGTCTAGAAAGACGCAACCAACAGGACGAGGTGCTGCGTGGAGTGCATGGTGGATTGATGGAAGATGAGTGTGACCACACTTTTTGTACGCGTGTATCAAGGAATATCAGCAACTAGTGCAGATGCTCCCGCGATACAACGTATGGTAAGTAATGTGAAAATATATATATATATATATGTATATATGTAAATATATCTATATGTATATATGTATATATGTATGTATATTTGTATATATATATATATGCATGTATAAGTAGGTGTGTATATATGTGTATATATATATATGTATCTATAATTATATTTAGTTATATAGGTAATAATATATATATAGATATATGTATATATATATGTATATAAGTATATGTATATACATAAGTATATATATGTATATATATATATAAGTATATAGATATATATATATATGTATGTATGGATATAGACTAATACATAGTTATATAAGAACTAATATATGTATAGATATATGTATATATGTATATATATGTATATAAGTATATAAGTATATATATATATAAATATATATATGTACGTATATATATATGTATAAAGTAGAGTATAGGGGTGTGTGCGTGTGTATGAGAGTGTGACTGTGTGTGTGTAAGTGTCGGCAGAGAGAGAGTGAGAGAGTGCTGTGAGAGAGAGAGAGAGAGGGCTTCCTGCTTTAGTGAAGGGGGCGTTTAAGCCGTCCGCGTGCTCAGGGCCGATGTCTGGTGTCCATGCGCGCACACGCAGGCGCATATGCACGCGAGGACGTGCGTGCTGGGAGGGAGTGAGCACGGAGAGGACTGTAGCGCAAAGCACTGCGCGAAGAGCTGGAGTGGGCGCACACAGACACACGTCGGCGAAGACACGGGCGGGAGTAGGCACTGGTAGAGGACCACAGGCGGACGAGTGGGCGGTGCTGGAGTGAGACGCGAGGCGGGACGCGCGCACGGGCGAAGGCCGGTTGCGGCACGTCGGGTGACCGGATAAGTGAGAAACTTATCCATCACCCCACTGTAGCCACAGTGTTCCACAGAAACGCGTGAACATTGGCAACGTAGATAGGCAAGCCGCGCAAACTCCTACATCCGGTGCCGTGAGTGCGGAGGGCGTGGATGGCTCGGCGCGCGCATGGAAGAGTGGCGCCGCTGCTGGCTTACGGCGAGGTGGTCCGCGATAGAGCATGCGGAGAGGGCTGGGTCGCAGGGGAAGGAGCACGACAGGGACCGCGGCGGCCTGCGGGTGTTGGCTGGCGTGCGCGGTGAAGCTTGGCCAGCAGCTACAGGGGCGTGTGGTGCCTGGTTGCGGGCGGAAAGGCGAGTGCAGTGCAAAGAAGTGGGAGGTGAGGGTGCCTGCAGGCCTGCACTGGAGGTGAGAGCAGCCTGCAGGCGTGCGTGGAAAGGGTTGGGGCGGCTGCTGCTGCTACATGCGGAGCTTTGAGCTTCAAAGCTTGAAGCTCCTGCTGCAATGGCTGAAGTGGCTTGGATGTTGAAACAGGGAAGAGAAGACCACCACGCCCACCGACTCTTTGATGAGCTGGGCGGTGGTGTCTCACGGTGGTGGGTGTGCACCACAGTGATGTACTCTTGCCCGTAGAGTGTCTCCTCAGAGGAGGAAGGCCTACGTATGGAGGGAGAGGGGGAGGAGATGGCCTGGAGAAGAAGAGCTGCGTTGGGTTGGCTTCTTTTTTGTGAGGACCAGGCTCTCTTACAAAGGAGGAGCCGTGCTCTTTTTAAAGAAGAAGAAAACATGCACAACCATGCCCTAGCTGTGCATGGCTCATGGCTGACAGGGAGAGGTGCTGCAGAGCATGGCACGATGAGGAAGGTCCAGCCTTGCCATGTAGCCGCGGGAAGAATTCAAAGTCAAGTGAAATAAAAAATAAAAAATGGCAAATTTTGCAAAGCAGCACTTGAGGAAAAATGTTAATTGCAAGGCCATTTATTCACTCTCCTCCCCTCTCAATTAAATTCATGCATGTGTGTATTTTTACAAATGCGCCTATGGATACCTAATATGCACTAGTAATGCTAGGAAATAGCACAAGATGGCACAATTGCAGGTGTATTCTTGCGGTGCAATCATACCCCCATGCCTATCTTTTACTAGTCCCTAGCAAAACATTTTTTTATAGTGTTTAGAAATGATCTTAACCTGAAGATTTTCTTCGTGGGGCGACATAGGTGTGTTTATTGTTGGATATTGTGAGAACCAATTGTAGAGAAGACTACCAGTACTTTAAGTCTTACATGACATAGATCATCTCTCAACTAGCCAGGACTCTTGATATTTAAACCTTTAGTACGATTTCCAGGACCTAGGAGGTTTTTGACGTACTCGAGAGCTCAAGAGGTTATGGCTTGTGCATAGTGAAGGATCAAGACTGACCAGATGAACATTAAGACTCAAACCCAGGGTTTCACAAATTTTTAGTTAAAGGTTGGTCCCAATTTTAGCTCGTGTCTTCGGATTGACCCTTAAAAAGATGATGGAAAATTCAACTCCCATTTTCTGACATTTGTGGCTCAAAGAAAATAGGGTATTTTCCCTGAAGAACTTTTTTTAGGAAAAAGATTTTACAGATGTTTGTGAGATATACTGACTTATTTGTATCTTTTTTTTTTTTCGAAACACGTGTCAGTATATCTCTTACAACATTATTTGGAGGAGCACACCTTTCTTTATGGTGAGAGGGTTCCTTTTTGGTGGAATGAGTCTCTCCTAAACACAAGACTAAAGCCTGGGATAAAAAGTCTACCTGCTCGCACAGGTAAGGACTCCACCTTCCCTAATGAACACTAGGGTTGGATCTTATGTTCACCTGGTCTTTCCTGATATGTGTAGTGTGAACCAAATTTACTTAAGCTTTCGAGTAGAACTAAACCAATAGATCCTGTACTGGTGTCTCAGGTACAAGAATAGGTCCTTAGTTAGGAGAGATTTCGATCTATCTTGTCAATGCTCAAGTGAATTAAGCCAAGCCTAAGCGAATCAAGCTTCTGTGGCCTGGAAAGTCTTCAAAACAGAGGTTGAATATCTATAAACACTTATTGTATTTTTGTTTTAGCCTTCAGATCATTACTAAACACCATTTATATATATATATATAGATAGATAGATGGAAACTGCATGATACCCTAAAATACCCAGATCCTATGGATGCCTATCCACCCCCCCATGCCAAACGATGCTTTGTCCTCATATGCATGTAGGGTAAGGTAGAGAAAGGATGAAAGATCGGGTAACGAGAGCTGAGGTGCAGAGTATACAGTAGGGTGGTAGGGTGGGTGGATGGTGGGTGGTGAAGTGAAAAGTGAAGTGATTGTGACAGTGAAGTGAAAAGTAATGGTGGATGGTGAGTGTTGTTGGGGTGCCTCCCAACGAGCGCTGAATTTAATGTCCCCAGCTGGACTCAGGATGAGGCACAAAAATTAGTTACCCTCCAGCAGGGCAACAGATTCTCCAACGGGGGCAGGTTCATGAGTAAGATACGGTTTCAAATGCTGCCCATTGACCATAAGCTTATGCCTAGATTTGGGATCTTCAATCTCAACAGCCCCGTTGGGAAATGGTCTCGAGATCAGGAAAGGACCAGTCCATTTGGACTTCAGTTTTCCAGGAAAGAATTTGAGCCGGGCATTGTAGAGCCAAACTTGCTGAGATGGCTCAAATTCTTTCCGCCAAATACGGCTGTTGTGAAAAGCCTTAGTGCGTTGGTTGAAAGTTAAAGTAGAATCATAGGCTTCACGACGGAGCTCTTCCAGCTCCTGGAGTTGGAGTTTCCTTTCTCGACCACACAGGTCTGGGTCAAGGTTACATTGGCGAACCAATAAGCGCAGTGCTCCAACTCCACGGGCAAATGACAAGGCTTCCCGTAAATGATTCTCTATGGAGACATACCAAGGGGAGTCTTGAAGGCGGTCCGATACGCCCAAAGTGCGACAATCAGCTTGTCGGACCAATCCTTACGGTCAGGCCGAACCATTTTCTGGAGAATTTGCTTGATTTGCCAGTTTGACACCTTTGCCTAGCTGTTCGTCTGAGGATGATACAGGGATGCGATACGATGGTGAACTCCGTATTTCCTCAGAAGTGCCTGAAAAGAAGCATGGGTAAAGTGGCTTCCTCCATCAGAGATAATGGCTCAAGGGATCCCAAAACGCGCAAGGATGTGGTCTTTAACAAAGCGAGTGGTTATAACATGGTCAGCACGGTGCGCGGTAATAGCCTCGATCCATTTCAAAACATAGTCAACGACTACGAGGATAAATTCGAAGCCGTTGGAAGGAGGAAAGGGACCCATGAAATCAATTCCCTAAATGTCGAAGATTTCTGCAGCTAGCATGGGTTGCAAGGGCATCATGTCACGACGTGACATTGACCCTAACGACTGGGACCTAGTGTAATGCTTGGCATAATTGTGTGCATCCTGGTGAAGGGAGGGCTAAAAGAAACCGCACTACAGCACCTTGGCTGCAGTTTTCCTCCCAGAGAAATGGCCTCCGCAAGCCTGATCATGGCAGAAGGATAGCACACTGGGGAATTCGCTGTCAGGAACACAGCGATGGATGATTTGATTAGCACCTATACGAAAAAGAACTGGATTATCCCAGAAATAATACTTTGCTTCTGCCATGAGACGCTCACGCTGGTTTTTAGGCCAGCCACGTGGAAGGGATCTAGAAGCAAGGTAATTTGCAATGTCGGCATACCACGGTCAACTTGCCTCACTAATTGCCAATAGGTGCTCATCAGGAAAAATCTCATTGATCGATAGAGTAAGTCCAATATGGTCAGGGTCTAGTCTGGAAAGGTGATCAGCCACAACATTCTAGGCCCCAGCCTTATCGCGGATCTCAATGTCAAATTCTTCGAGTAGAAGGATCCAACGAATAAGTCTAGGCTTGGCATCCTTCTTGTGCATGAGATGGCTAATGCCCGCGTGATTAGTGAAAATAATAACGTGTGAGCCCAGAAGGTAAAAGTGGAATTTCTCCATCCCAAAGACGACCGCCAGTAGTTCTTTTTTAGTGGTAGTATAATTAAGCTGGGCCTCGTCCAACGTCTTACTGGTTTAGTACACCACGAAGGGGTGTCTATCGCGTCTTTGTCCCAAGATGGCTCCAACTGCAAGGTCGGAAGCGTCACACATGGGTTCAAAGTGAAGGGACCAATCAGGTGGCTGGAGAACAGGGGCCTTGGTGGCAGCATTACGCAGCTGTGTGAATGCTCGTATGCAGTCGGGGCCCATATTGAAGGGTACGTCAGTCGATAGGAGATGAGTTAACGGTCGAGAAATCTTGGAGAAGTCTTTGATAAATCTCCTGTAGAAACCGACGTGTCCTAGGAAGGAGCGGATTTATTTGATAGAGCCAGGCATAGGTAAATCAGCAATTAGATCGAGCTTAGCTCTGTCAACCTCGATACCCCTATCGAAGATGATATGTCCGAGAACAATTCCCTCGTGCACCATAAAATGACTTTTTTCCTAGGAAAGCACGAGGTTTACATCAATACATCTCCTAAGGATACGAGTCAGGATGGAAAGACATTCGTCGAAAGATGGTCCAAAGATCGGAAAGTCATCCATGAAGACCTCGAGAAAGTCACCCACCATGTCATGGAATATCGCCAGCATACATCTCTAGAAAGTTGCTGGTGCGTTGCAAAGTTCGAACAACATCCTTCAAAATGCAAAGGTGCTGAAGGGGTAGGTAAAAGTGGATTTCTCTTAGTCCCGGGGGTCAATTGCCACCTGGTTATATCCTGAGAATCCATCTAGGAAACAGAAAAATTTATTTCCCGCTAACCGCTCCGAGATTTGATTAATGAAAGGTAGCGGGAAGTGATCTTTCTTAGTTGCAGCATTGTGTCTCCTATAATCTACACACACTCTCCAAGATGTAGGAGTACGTGTAGGGATGGATTCACCCCTGTCATTGACACGGATGGTGAGTCCCGACTTTTTGGGCACAACGTGAATCGGACTCACCCAGGGGCTATCGCTGATCGGGTAGATTATACCCGCATACAGCCACTTAATGATTTCTTTCTTAACGACCTCCCGCATGTTAGGGTTGAGACGTCGCTGCATCTCGCAGGAAGGTCGAACCTCCTCCGTATATATACAGTGAGTGTAGTAGGAGGGGCTAATGCCAGATAAATCTGATAAAGACCATCCAATGGCTGCCTTGTGTTCTATGAGGACCTCAGTTAGTTTGCACTCTTGCTCCCTGGTCAATTTTGAACTAATGGTTATGGGGAGCATTTCATTTGGTCCCAAGAAAACATATTTAACTGTACTAGGCAGCTCTTTCAGCTCGGGAGTGGATGGCGAAAGGTCTAGCATTTCTTGGGACGAGAGTGTCCCAGGCGGGTTGGAGAACAAGTCAGGAGGAAGAAATTGGCCTTCAGATTGGCCAAGAAGAGGGGCTTCTTGGATAGATGGATCCAAAAAGGAATAGCCCCAGTGAGAAGCATGTGGGCTCAAGGTCCCAATGTGGATTTGCAACTCCGCCTGATTTGGCGGGAAAGAAAGGGCAATCCGATCTTCAAGAGTGTGGACCGGCGGTGAGTAGCCCGGATATGACTTAGACCACGAGGTATGGGAAGCGGAGAAAACCTCGTCAGAAGTCTGGCTAGGAGAAGGTACGGGACAAGGGAGGGATGGGGGAATGTCACAATATGTGTTGATCAGGTAGTTGTCAGTGTTTATAGGTAATCCACAGCAGTCAGAATAGGTCCCAATTAGTCCGATACACGCGCTGACGGCCATGTCCTCGTCAGACATGTCATCCTCGATGCAATCGCAATCAAAGTTGTTGGCTGCCTTGAAGATGCTAAGCTTGAGCTTTTTAGATCCAACGACAATCTCAATACAGCCTGACTCGCAGTCGATATGGGCGTGGGCTATGGCCAAGAAAGGTCGACCAAGCATGATCGGACAATCAGAAAGTGAGCTAGGAACTTCCATATCTAAAACAAGAAAGTCAACAGGAAAACAGAGACTGTTGACCCTAACCACCATGTCTTCCACCACACCCTTTGGGATTTTGACAGAACGATCTGCCAACTATAACATGATAGGGGTGGGTTTCAGATTTCCCAAGGAAAATTTTTCGAGCATGATGGTTGGTATGAGATTAATGGAAGATCCTAGATCAAGCAGGGCACGATTAAAATTGCAGCCTTGGATGCTACAGGAAATAAGCAGTGTGCCCGGATCTTTCTGCTTCGGTGGTAGATTTGACAGTATAGCACAAATCGCATGAGGCGAGAGAACCACCGGATTCTTAGTTTTCTTTGGTTGTCGCCTGGGTGTTGTGTAGTCATTGAAAAATCGGGCGACAGTAGGTATGTGGTCGATAGCCTCGAGCAGGGGTACCTTAATTTCTACATCCCTAAATAAATTACGTAGGTTATCAAAGGCCTGCGTATCTTTCTTTTTGCCTTTTGGCTCCCTCAGTAGAGCCTCAGGGAATTGGACTGATTCTGGCACCAATTTGGGTGTATCGTCCTCTCGCGAATGCGGTGCACATCCCGAATGAGAGGGCGATGAAGAAGACAGGCCAGGATCAGGTCGAGGAGGATCGATGGTCTACTTACCGCTTCTCGTAGTGATAGCATTAGACGATGCGGGTCTAGTGGGATCATAAGGTAGAGGAGGGTTCGCAATAGGGACGTAAGAGTGAGGTGCTGCAGCGGGATTAGCCTAAAACCCGGTGGAATGCTCGGAGCTTGCAAAATCTGATTAACCTACCCCTGAGAAGGTCGTACCTGTGGTTAAGGACCACGGGGTACGAAATTTCGTGGGTTTGGAACAGGTTGGGTGGGAAGAGTGCCCTGAGATCAAGTCGCCATGCGTAGTTGACTAATCTCAGCATTCTGCTACACCAATTGGTGCTGAAGAGAGGTCATGTTCTCTTCATGGTGCTTTGACATTTCCGTCATCATTCGCATCAATTTATCAAGAGGACTTGATGCGTGTTCGGTTTGCGGTACACAAGGGCCAGATGGCGGATTCGCCATAGGATTAGAATGGGACCTTGGGATGATGGGTGCGGACGGTCGCATTGGTCCACCCGCAAGGTTTTGGCACTACGGGTTGTTGGACAATGCGAAGTTTGGATGATTTCACCACCTTGGGTTATAAGTGGCAGAGAACGGGTTGTTCCCTAGGGTGCAAGCACCTTCTATGCCAGAAGATGCCTCCGCATGTAAATATGCGTCCGAGCACATGGAGGCTTGGTCCACAGTATGGAAATACTGGCTCGCAGAAGCTAGGTCCACATGACTTACCGAGTCGCTCGGCGTGACACTCAGTAAGGAAGGTCCTACGGGGTTTCTCTGGATAAGCCTGGTGTTGGAAGAATTGGGATTATGATGAAGTGGTGAAGTGGAGGTGTTTGCCATAGAACGGGCAGGGTTGGCCAGAAGCTCGTCCAGCTTCTTGTGCATGACGGAGACTTCATCCAATTTCTGTGTGATAAGGCTGAGATCAGTGGATGAATGGGAGGGTCCCGTGTCAACTTCGTGGACATTTCGAGGCTGGCTGGTACGATTAAAGACGACAATGGAGGCATTGTTCATTGAGTTTTCACTCATATTTTCAAATAATTTGAATGCTCCATTCTCGTCTTTATTCATGAAATTCCCTCCGCAGGAAGCGTCTACAATCTACTTCAAAGTCTCATTTACCCCATAGTAGAAAATCTGGGCTATATGCCACTTAGGCAGACTGTGGTGCGGACACTTCCTGAGGAGGTCGTTATACCTCTCCCATGCCTCATGAAATTGTTCACCGTTTTGTTGCGTAAATGAGGTGATAGCACGGCGAAGCGCATTGGTTCGCTCGATTGGGAAAAACTTCTTGAGAAACGCTGTTCGCATCTCTTCCCAAGAGTGGAAGGTTCTCCCAAGGGTGCGTAACCACTGCGACGCTTTATCCTGCAATGAAAATGGGAACATTTTCATGAGGACTATAGGTAACCCGATATTTCTAGGTTTAACAGTTTCAGCCAATCGGGTTAAGTCTTCCAAGTGGAGAAAAGGATCTTCACTTACAAGCCATGGAAGTGAAAATTTATTAGGCCAATTATATTAGGTTTCAGTTCAAAATCGTCCCCACCCATGGGGACCCGAATTTGTCCTATGGTCTCTGTAGTAGCGGGATTCTGATAGGAGCTAAGAGACCTAGGCTCCTCCCATTCGGGAGGGTTCTGCATTTCCTCCAATGTTTCCCGAATGGCTTCCATTTGCTCATTATACATTTCCATTTGGGCTTGGAGGCGGGTTATGGGATCTAAGGCTCCACCACCTGGTGGGTTTTGAGGGTGGTTTCCTCCCTCGGGATTTGGGGGTGGGCGTGCAGCCATGTTTGTGGAGGACGAGGAGGATTCGGCTTCTTTTCTAGATTTATCAGGCAATTCACACAGTTCAAGGTTTTGTGACCTCCTCCCAAACATGCACTACTGCAGGAAGAATTTGGGGGATAAGAAGGGAAAAGAGATGAGAGAAATGATGCCGCAAAGGCACACTTGATGACAAATCAATTCAATCAAATTCTTAACCTCTACAATGTACCCTTAGACCTAAAGACATAAGTTACCTACTATCACAAACTATAGAACCGAATGCAAGCACCGCGGAACCACCGGGCTAGATTGAAAGGCCGTTTGCCCCAGTCTTAGACACCCGATAGCACGTGGGAACCCTCACCAGCACGTAGGCGTTACACACAGGTAGTTAGCCCTCCAATCCTTAATAAGGGTCAAGTTACTACCAATTTTAGTTAGAGGCTTAGGATCAAGTGCTTTTGGAATGTGAAGGGTGTTTTCTACAGGTAATGCCCAAGTGATTGATTTTTCCAAGTGTGTAAAACAAGCATGCAACGGGGAAATCTCCCCGAATTGAAGTTTCAATTGGTGAATGGTTTTTAGAATTCAGCCTTAAAGTAGTATGGACTTTAGGATTTCGCTGAAATACCAATTCAACCAATCTCTAGGTTTTGCAAGAATACAAGTTTTCTTCTAAGCCCAACAAACCCTTCTTCAATATCAATTGGTTAATGCATGCTAAAATGCAATGGGCTTCCCTAGATGGAGATTTCTATGTGTGGATGCACGAATCAGTTTTAGATTAGTGTGAAAGTGAGCCAAAGCACTGCAATTCAAGTGCTCCCAATCACCAGAATGAATTCCACACAAAAGGCTCAACCAAAAGATAAAGAAAATCGAATTGTTGGGGTTGAAGTATTCGGGATCGAATGTTAGGCAAGTTGAAAAGTCGTGGTGGGGTTGGAATCAACTCAACTCCAAGTCTCCCCACCAAAAATGTGATCCCGAATTTGCAGATAAGTGAGGCAAAGTGGGGTGCAATCAATCTTTTTATGTTTGTCACACGGCGAAAAATTCAAGAATCAAGATTCTTGGATTTTCTCTATGCGAAGTAAGGTGGGAAATCCCGAGGCGAAGGGAGTAACGGCAATCAATCAAACAAGTGAATTTTAATCCACTTGCCCCAAGAGATCCCAAGAAGTTTTTCTAGTTTTTAGTTCTTTTTTCTTTAAGGTTACAAGTTAACCTAGGTTGCTAAGAAAGAAAGACTTTAGCCTAGGTCAAGTTTCTACGCCTTTCCTACAACGAATCTCTTTCGTTCATTTATTATGTTTTTGGTGCTTTTCTATTTAGATTTTTTTTCTGATAATTCTTGTTCTTGAGGCACACCCTCAAAATTAGGTTCTTGGCTTTGAGCCAAATCAGGGTTCCAAAACGAGTCTTGCTATTCGCAAGACGGAGTACCTGCAAGTCAAAGATTATCTTTTCTCTTTTATATATTTTTTTATCTTAGCAGGAAAGCGAAACAGAAATAAAGTAAATATAGTATATATATATATGTATATATTATATATGTATAAAGGGGTGGGGGTGGAGGCGGAGATGGAGTGTAGCACGGTGTTGAGTCGATCGTCGTCTAGAAAGACGCAACCAACAGGATGAGGTGCTACGTGGAGTGTAAGGTGGATTGATGGAAGATGAGTGTGACCACTCTTTTTGTATGCGTGTATCGGGGAATATCAGCAATTGGTGCAGATATTCTCACGATACAACGTATGGTAAGTAATGTAAAGATATATATATGTATATATGTAAATATATTTATATGTATATATGGTTATAAATATATAGGTATATATGTAGTTATATGTGTATATGTATGTATATATGTATATATATATATAAGTATATATATATATATGTATGTAACTATATGTATAGATAGATATATGTAGATATATATATATATGTATATGTATGTATATAATACTATATAGATGTATATATGTATGTGTATGCATATATTAATATATGTATATATAGATATATGTAGATATATATATATATGTATATATAATTATATTGATATATATGTATATATGTATGTATATTTGTATATATATATATATGTATATAAGTATATGTATATACGTAAGTATATATGTGTATATATATATATATATATATAAGTATATATACATATATATGTATGTATGTATATAGACTAATACATAGTTATATAAGCACTAATATATGTATAGATATATGTATATATATATATAAATATATATATATGTACGTATATATATATATGTATAAAATAGAGATAGGTGTGTGTGTATGTGTATGAGAGTGTGAGTGTGTGTGTGTAAGTGTCGTCAGAGAGAGAGTGAGAGAGTGCTGTGAGAGAGAGAGAGAGAGGGCTTCCTGGTGGAGTGAAGGGGAAGTTTAAGCCGTCCGCGGGCTCAGGGTTGACGTCTGGTGTCCACGCACGCATGTGTAGGCACGTATGCACGTGAGGACATGCGCACTGGGAGGGAGTGAGCGCGGAGAGGACCACAGCGCACAGCACTGCGCGGAGAGCTGTAGCGGGTGCACGCAGGCGAAGATGCGGGCGGGAGGCGGCACTGGCAAAGGACCGCACGCAAACGAGCGGGCAAGCGCTGGAGCGACGCGGGACGGGTCGCGTGCGCGGGCGAAAGCCAATTGCGGCGCGTCGGGTGATCGAATAAGTGAGAAACTTACTAGTCACCCCATTGTAGCCACAGTGTTCCGCTGAAACACATGAACAGTGGCTACAGTGGCCGGGCGAGCCGTGCAACCGCCTACGTCCGGTGCTGTGAGTGCGGAGGGCGTGGACGGCTTGGCGTGTGTGTGGAGTGGTGCCGCTGCTGCCTTGCAGCAAGGTGGTTCGCAACAAAGCACGCGGAGAGGGATGGGTCGCGGGGGAAGGAGAGTGACAGGGCGCGTGGTGGCCTGCAGGTGTTGGCTGGCATGCGCGGTGAAGCTTGGCCAGCCACTGCAGGGGCACGCGGTGGCCGGTTGTGGGCAGAAAGGCGAGTGCAGTGAGAAGAAGCTGGAGGTGAGGGCACCTGCAAGCACGCGCTGGAAGCGAGAGCGGCCTGTAGGCGTGCGCAGAAAGGGCTGGGGCGGCTGCTGCCGCCTTGCTGCTGCTACTACGTGCGGAGCTTTGAGCTTCAAAGCTTGAAGCTCCTGCTTCAATGGCTGAAGTGGCGTGGACGTTGAAACAGGGAAGAGAAGACCACCACGCCCACCGGCTCTTTGATGAGCTGGGCGATGGTGGTCTCACGGTGGTGGGTGTGCACCACAGTGATGTACTCCTGCCCGCAGAGTGTCTCCTCAGAGGAGGAGGGCCTACGTATGGAGGGAGAGGGGGAGGAGATGGCCTGGAGAAGAAGAGCTGCGTTGGGTTGGCTTTTTTTTTGTGAGGACCAGGCTTTCTTGCAAAGGAGGAGCCATGCTCTTTTTAAAGAAGAAGAAAGCATGCATAGCCATGCCCTGGCTATGCATGGCTGATGGTCGGCCTGGATAGGTTATTAATATGATATTTTTATCGTTGAAATGTGTATAGTGGTTAACCTAATTCAGACCTAACCATCTCTTTACAAAATTTTTAACCTGGCCTAATTGATTTTATCTTGTCACTTTTAAGCCCAGGGTCGAACTCAGGGAAGTGGGGTTCAAGTCGAGTTTCTACGTTTTCCTTAAAACGCGTCTCCTCCGTTCGTTTATTCTGTTTTTGGTATTTTTCTTATTTAGGTTTTTTTTTTCTGGTAATCCTTGTTCTTGAGGCACACCCTCAAAATTGTGTCCTTGGCTTTTAGCCAAAACAGAGTTTCAAAACACGTCTTGCTACTTGCAAGACGGGGGTACCTGCAAATCAAAGATTATCTTTTCACTTTTATACCTTTTTTTTATCTTTTTACTAAGGAAGCTATCAGATAGAAAGTAAATATAGTAGCTATAGATATATATTTATATGTAGTATATATATAAAGGGGTGGGGGTGGAGGTGACGATGGAGTGTAGCACTATGTCGAGTCAGCCGACGTCTAGAGAGACGCAACCAACACGACTAGGTGCCGCGTGGAGTGTGGATGGAGGATGGATGATGTATGGGACCACGCTTTTTTGTACGCGTGTATCAGGCAATATCAGCAACTGGTGCAGATATCCCCGCGATACAGCGTATAATAAATAACGTGAAAATATATGTACATATGTATGTATATAAATGTATAAGTATATATGTATAGATATATATAGATATATATATATATATATAGGTGTATATATATATATATATATGTATGTATATATGTATATAGCTATGTATATATGTATATAAGTATATATATATAATACTATATAGATATATATATATATATGTATATAGGTATATATGTATCTAGATATATATGTATATATATATATGTGTATATGTATAAGTATATAGATATGTATATATATATATGTATATGAGTATGTGTATATATATATATATATATATATATCTATATATATTATATATGTATATGTATATATATATTATACTATATGTATGTATACATAACTATATAGATATACTATGTATATATAAATATATATATATAGATATATGTATATGTATATATATATATATATATATATATATATATATATGTATGTATATAAGTTACTATTAGTGTGTGAGTGTGTGTGTCGGTGAATGGGTGTGTGTGTGTTGCTGTAAGTGAAAAAAGAGAGAGAGAGAGAGAGAGAGAGATCGGCAGAGGGAGAGAATGCAGCCGCTCTGCAGGAGGCACGATACGTCGTCTGCAGATGGCGGCCGACGTCTGGAGGTCGCGGGCGCACGGGGGCGTACTCGCGCAGAGGAGATGAGGAGTCTGCGTCGACCTGCTGCGAGCGCGGAGGCTCGCGACAGTGCGCGCGGGGCTCTGTGGGTGCTGGCAAGGAGGCGGGAAGGGGCCTGGCCGGCCGCTGCTGAGAAGCGCAGCGACCGGTTGCGGGCGCAGAGGCGGGCGACAGAGCAGACGAACGGAGGCGGGGAAGGCCTGCAGGCGCGTGCAGAGGGGCTGGGGCGCCTGCAGTTGCTCGCGGAGGCTGCGGGGGCCGCTGCTGCTGCTGCTTCAAGCTTCAGACCTTGAAGCGGCAGCCATGGCGGGAAGTGCGGGAATGGGAAAAAAAATGAAAAAGAGAAGAGCCACCACGCCCACCGGCTCTTTGAAGAGCTGGGCGGTGGTGGTCTCACTGTGGTGGTGTGCACCACAGTGAGCTCCTGCCCGCCGGGTGTCTCCTCGAAGGAGGTCCGGCGTATGGAGGGGAGGACGGTGGTGGTGATGAGCTGAAGGTGGGTTTTTTTTCTTGCTGCCGCCAGCCTCCGAAGAAGAAGAACCCGTGGCTTCTTATAGAAGAAGAGAGCATGGTCATGTAGCATGCGGGGAATGGGAGGAATGGCAGCCGCAGGGAATGGCTTGGGCAGGGAGAGGGCGCGGGAAGTTGCAGCAGCGGGAAGGACGGCAGGGAGAGGCAGCGGAGAAGAAGTTGCAGCCATAGGGAGAAAAAATAGAAATCAAGAGGAAATAAAAATAGAGAATGGAATTTTTGCAAATATGCACTCGAGGAAAAAAGTGAATTATGAAGTCATTTATTTCAATCTTCCCTCCTCTTAATTAAATGCATGAATGCAAGTATTTTTACAGATGCGACTATAGGATTATAATATACATAGTTAATGCTAGAAAATAGCATAAGAAGGCGTCCTTATAGGCGTGTTTTGAGGTGCAAACATATACCCCCATGCCTATCTTTTGCTAGTCCCTAGCAAAACCGTATTTAGAAATGTTCTTAAGCTGAAGATTTTCTTCTGAGATGATATCGGTGTGTTTATTATCGGATATTGTGAGAACCAATTGTAAAGAAGACTACCAGTACTTTAAGTCTTACATGACAAAGATTATCTCTCAACTAACCAGGACTCTTGATATTTAAACCTTAAGTACGATTTCCAGGACCCAGGAGGTTTTTCCATACTCGAGAGCTCAAGAGGTTATGGTTTGTGCATAGTGAAGGATCAAGACTGACCAGATGAACCTTAAGACTCACTCCCAGGGTTTCACGAATTTTTAAGTACAGGTTGGTCCCAATTTCAGCTCGTGTTTTCGGATTGACCCTTAAGATGATTACGGAAAACTCAACTCCCATTTTCGAAAAACAAATTATACCGACATTTATGAGATATACTGACTCTTTTGCAACATCTTTTTTTTTTTTTTTTTTTTTTTTTTTTGAAACATATGTCAGTATATCTCTTACAACACATTTTGAAAGAGCACACTTTTTTTTTTTTTTTTTTGGTGGGAGAGTTTCTTTTTGGTGGAAAGAGCCACTCCTAAACACAAGACTAAAACTTGGGATAAAAAGTCTACCTGCACGCACAGGTAAGGACTCCACCTTTCCTAATGAACACTAGGGTTGGATCTTATGTTCACCTGATCTTTCCTGATATGTGTAGTGTGAACCAAGTTTACTTAAGCTTTCAAGAAAAAGCAAACCAACGAATCCTGTACTGTGTCTCAGGTACAAGAAACGTTCTTAGTTAGGAGAGATTTTGATCTATTTCGTCAATGCTTTAAGTGAATTAAGCCGAGCCTGAGCGAATCAAGCTTCTGTGGCCTGGAAATTCTTCAAAACAGAGGTTGAATATCCATAAACACTTATTGTATTTTTTTTTGTTTCAGCTTTTAGATCATTACTAAACACCATTTATTACTATATATATATTTTTTTTTTTTTTTTTTTTTTTCTTGCATATTTATAAATAGGTGGTAATTGTCTGATACCATAAAATACCCGGATCCTATGGATGCCTATCCACCCCCCCATGCCAAACAATGCTATGTCCTCATATGCATGCAGGGAAAGGCAGAGGAAGATCGGGTAACAAGAGCTGAGGTTCAGGGTATAGATCAGGGTGGAAGGGTGGGTGGATGGTGGGTGGTGAAGAGAAAAGTGAAGTGATTGCGATAGAGGTGTGAAAAGTGATGGTGGATGGTGAGTGCTGTTAGGGTGCCTCCCAACAAGCGCTGAATTTAATGTCCCCAGCTGGACTCAGAATGAGGCAAAGAATTAGTTACCCTCCAGCAGGGCAACGGTTTCTCCAACGGGGGCAGGTTCATGAGTCAGATAGGGTTTCAAACGCTGCCCGTTGACCGTAAATTTACGCCCAGATTTGGGATCTTCGATTTCGACGGCCCCATTGGGGAATGGTCTTGAGACCAGAAAAGGACCAGTCCATTTGGACTTTAATTTCCCAGGAAAGAATTTGAGTCGGGCATTATAGAGCCAAACTTGCTGAGATGGCTCAAATTCCTTCCGCCGAACATGGCTGTCATGAAAAGCCTTAGTGCGCTGTTTAAAGGTTAGAGCAGAATCATAGGCTTCACGACGGAGCTCTTCCAGCTCTTGGAGTTGGAGTTTCCTTTCTCGTTCACACAAGTCTGGGTCGAGGTTACATTGGCGAACCGCTCAATAAGCGCGGTGCTCCAACTCCACAGGCAAATGACAAGGCTTCCCGTAAACGATTCTATATGGAGACATACCAAGGGGAGCCTTGAAGGCGGTCCGATACGCCCAAAGTGCGTCAGTCAGCTTGTCGGACCAATCCTTACGGTCAGGCCGAACCGTTTTCTGGAGAATCTGCTTGATTTGTCGGTTCGACACTTCCGCCTGGCCGTTCGTCTGAGGATGATACGGGGATGCGATACGATGGTGGACTCCGTATCTCCTCAGAAGTGCCCGAAAAGAAGCAAGGGTAAAGTGGCTTCCTCCATCCGAGATAATGGCCCGAGGGATCCCAAAACGCGCAAAGATATGGTCTTTGACGAATCGGGTGGAGATAACATGGTCAGCACGGCGCGCGGGAATAGCCTCGATCCATTTTGAAACATAGTCGACGGCCACGAGGATGAATTCGAAGCCGTTGGATGGAGGGAAGGGACCCATGAAGTCAATTCCCCAGATGTCGAAGATTTCCGCAGCTAGGATGTGTTGCAAGGGCATCATGTCACGACGTGCCATTGACCCTAAAGACTGGCACCTAGTGCAATGTTTGGCATAAGCGTGTGCATCCTGGTGAAGGGAGGGCCAAAAGAAATCGCACTGCAACACCTTGGCTGCAGTTTTCCTCCCAGAGAAATGGCCTCCACAGGCCTGATCGTGGCAGAAGGATAGCACACTGGGGAACTCACTGTCAGGAATACAGCGACGGATGATTTGATCTGCACCTATCCGAAAAAGAAGTGGATTATCCCAGAAATAATACTTTGCTTCTGCCATGAGACGCTCACGCTGGTTTTTAGGCCAGCCACGTGGAAGAGATCCAGAAGCAAGGTAATTGGCAATGTCGGCATACCACGGTCCACTTGCCGCATTTATTGCCAATAGGTGCTCATCAGGAAAAACTTCATTAATTGGCAGAGTAAGTCCAATATGGTCAGGGTCCAGTCTGGAAAGGTGATCAGCCACAACATTCTGGGCTCCGACCTTATCACGAATCTCAATGTCAAATTCCTGGAGCAGAAGGATCCAACGAATCAGTCTAGGCTTGGCATCCTTCTTGTGCATGAGATGGCGAATGGCCGCGTGATCAGTGAAAACAATAATGTGAGAGCCCAGAAGGTAAGAACGGAATTTTTCCAGCCCAAAGACGACTGCCAGTAGTTCCTTTTCAGTGGTAGTATAATTACGCTGGGCCTCATCCAACGTCTTACTGGCGTAGTATACCACGAAGGGGTGTCTATCGCGTCTTTGTCCCAGGATGGCTCCGACTGCAAGGTCTGAAGCGTCACACATAAGTTCAAAGTTGAGGGACCAATCAGGCGGCTGGAGAACAGGGGCCTTGGTGACAGCATTACGCAGTTGCGTGAATGCTTGTATACAGTCAGGGCCCATGTCGAAGGGCACGTCGGTTGATAGGAGATGAGTTAAGGGTCGAGAAATTTTGGAGAAGTCTTTGATGAATCTCCTATAGAAACCGACGTGTCCCAAGAAGGAGCGGATTTGTTTGACAGAACCAGGCACAGGTAAATCAGCAATGATATCGAGCTTAGCTCTGTCAACCTCGATACCCCTATCGGAGATGATATGTCCAAGAACAACTCCTTCGTGCACCATAAAATGACTTTTTTCCCAGGAAAGCACGAGGTTTACATCAATACATCTCCTAAGGATGCGAGTCAGGTTGGCAAGACATTCGTCGAAAGATGGTCCAAAGACTGAAAAGTCATCCATGAAGACCTCGAGAAAGTCACCCACCATGTCATGAAATATCGCCAGCATGCATCTCTGGAAAGTTGCTGGCGCGTTACAAAGTCCGAACGGCATCCTTCTAAAGGTGAAGGTGCCGAAAGGGCAGGTAAAAGTGGTTTTCTCTTGGTCTCGGGGGTCTATTGCCACCTGGTTATATCCTGAGAATCCATCCAGGAAGCAGAAAAATTTATTTCCCGCTAACCGCTCCAGGATTTGGTCAATAAATGGTAGCGGGAAGTGATCTTTCTTGGTTGCAGCATTGAGTTTCCTATAATCTACACACACTCTCCAAGATGTAGGAGTGCGTGTAGGGATGGATTCGCCCCTGTCATTGACACGGATGGTGAGTCCTGCCTTTTTGGGCACAACGTGAATCGGACTCACCCAGGGGCTATCGCTGATCGGGTAGATTATACCCGCATCCAGCCACTTAATGATTTCATTCTTAACGACCTCCCGCATGTTAGGGTTGAGACGTCGCTGCATCTCGCGAGAAGGTCGAGCCTCCTCCTCCGTATATATACGATGAGTGCAGTAGGAGGGACTAATACCAGATAAGTCTGATAAAGACCATCCAATAGCTGCCTTGTGTTCTAGGAGGACCTTAGTTAGTTTGCACTCCTGCTCCATGGCTAATTTTGAACTGATGATTACAGGGAGCATTTCATTTGGTCCCAGGAAAACATACTTAAGTGTATTAGGCAGCACTTTTAGCTCGGGAGTGGATGGGGAAGGATCTGGCATTTCTTGGGACGAGAGTGTCCCAGACGGGTAGGAGAACAAGTTAGGAGGAAGAAACTGGCCTTCAGATTGGCCAAGAAGAGGGGCTTCTTGGATAGATGGATCCAAAAATGAATAGCCCCAGTGAGAAGTATATGGGCTCAAGGTCCCAGTGTGGATTTGTAAATCCGCCTGATTTGGCGGGGAAGAAAGGGCAATTCGGTCTTCATGAGTGTGGACTGACAGTGAGTAGCCCGGATATGACTCAGACCACGAGGTATGGGAAGCGGAGAAAACCTCGTCAGAAGTCTGGCCAGGAGAAGGTACTGGACAAGGGAGGGATTGGGGAACGTCACAGTATGCGTTGGTCAGGCAGTTATCAGTGTTTATAGGTAATCCGCAACAGTCCGAATAGGTCCCAATTAGTCCGATACACGCGCTGACGGCCATGTCCTCGTCAGACGTGTCATCCTCAATGCAATCGCAATCAAAGTTCTTGGCTGCCTTGTATATGTTAAGCTTGAGCTTCTCAGATCCAACGGCAATCTCAATACAGCCCGACTCGCAGTCGATGTGGGCGCGGGCTGTGGCCAAGAAAGGTCGACCGAGGATGATCGGACAATCAGAAAGTGAACTAGGAACTTCCATATCTAAAACAAGAAAGTCAACAGGAAAACAGAGACTGTTGACCCTAACCACCACGTCTTCCACCACACCCTTCGGGATTTTGACAGAACGATCTGCCAACTGTAACGTGACAGGGGTGGGTTTCAGATTTCCCAAGGAAAATTTTTTGAGCATGATGGTCGGTATGAGATTGATGGAAGATCCTAGATCAAGCAAGGCATGGTTAAAACTGCAGCCTTGGATGCTACAGGAAATCAGTGGTGTGCCCGGATCTTTCTGCTTCGGTGGTAAGTTTGATAGTATAGCACAACTCGCATGAGGCGAGAGAACCACCGGATTCTTAGTCTTCTTTGACTGTCGCCTGGGTGTTGTGTAGTCTTTGAAAAATCGAGCGACAGTAGGTATGTGGTCGATTGCCTCGAGCAGGGGTACCTTGATTTCTACATCCCTGAACAAATTACGTAGGTTGTCAAAGGCCTGCGTATTTTTCTTTTTGCCTTTTGGCTCCCTTAGTAGAGCCTCAGGGAATGGGACTGATTCTGGCACAAGTTTTGGTGCATCATCCTCTCGCGAATGCGGTATGCATTCCGAATGAGAGGGCGAAGAAGAAGATGGGCCAGGATCAGGTCGAGGCGGATCGACGGTCTGCTTACCGCTCCTCGTAGTGATAGCATTGGACGATGCGGGTCCAGTGGGATCATACGGTGGAGGAGGGTTTGCAATGGGGATATAAGAGTGTGGTGCTGCAGCAGGATTAGCCTGAAATCCCGGTGGAATGTTCGGAGCTTGCAGAACTTGATTAACCTGTCCCTGAGAAGGTCGTACCTATGGTTGAGAACCACGGGGCACGAAATTTCGCGGGTTTGGAACAGGCTGGGCGGGAAGAGTGCCCTGAGATCGAGTCGCCATGCGTAGTTGACTGATCTCGGCATTCTGCTGCGCCAATTGGTGCTGAAGAGAGGTCATGTTCTCTTCATGGCGCTTTGACATTTCCGTCATCATTCGCATCAATTTGTCAAGAGGGCTTGATGCGTGTTCAGTTTGTGGTACGCAAGGGCCTGATGGCGGATTTGCCATAGGATTAAACTGGACCCTTGGGATGACGGGTGCGGTCGGTCGCATTGGTCCACCCGCGGGGTTTTGGCGTTGCGGGTTGTTGGACCATGCAAAGTTCGGGTGATTACGCCACCCTGGGTTATAAGTGGCAGAGAACGGGTTGTTCCCCAGGGTGCAAGCATCTTCTATGCCAGAAGACGCGTCCGCATGTAGATATGCGTCAGAGCACACGGAGGCTTGGTCCTCCGTGTCGAAATACTGGCTCGCAGAAGCCAGTTCCACATGACTTACCGAGTCGCTTGGCGCGACACTCGGTAAGGAAGGTCTAACGGGGTTTCTCGGGATAAGCCTGGTATTAGAAGAACTTGGATTGTGACGAAGTGGTGAAGAGGTGGTGTTTGCCATAGATCGGGCGGGGTTGACCAGAAGCTCGTCCAGCTTCTTGTGCACGACGGAGACTTCATCCAGTTTTTGTGCAATAAGGCTTAGATCAGTGGATGAATGGGAGGGTCCCGTGTCAACTTCGTGGACATTTCGAGGCTGGCTGGTACGATTAAAGGCGACAATGGAAGCATTGTTCATCGAGTTTTCACTCATATTTTCAAACAGCTCGAATGCTCCATTCTCGTCTTTATTCATAAAGTTCCCTCCGCAGGAAGCGTCTGCAATCTGCTTCAAAGTCTCATTTAGCCCATAGTAGAAAATCTGGGCTATATGCCACTTAGGCAGACCGTGATGCGGACACTTCCTGAGGAGGTCGTTATACCTCTCCCATGCCTCATGAAATTGTTCGCCGTTTTGTTGCGTAAATGAAGTGATAGCACGGCGAAGCGCATTGGTTCGCCCGATTGGGAAGAACTTCTTGAGAAATGCTGTTCATATATATATATATATATATACTTATATATACATAGTATATCTATATAGTTATGTATACATACATATAGTATAATATATATATACATATACATATATAATATATATATATATATATATATACACATACTCATATACATATATATATATATACATATCTATATACTTATACATATACACATATATATATACATATATATCTAGATACATATATACCTATATACATATATATATATATATCTATATAGTATTATATATATATACTTATATACATATATACATACATATATATATATATATATACACCTATATATATATATATATATATCTATATATATCTATACATATATACTTATACATTTATATACATACATATGTACATATATTTTCACGTTATTTATTATACGCTGTATCGCGGGGATATCTGCACCAGTTGCTGATATTCCCTGATACACGCGTACAAAAAAGCGTGGTCCCATACATCATCCATCCTCCATCCACACTCCACGCGGCACCTAGTCGTGTTGGTTGCGTCTCTCTAGACGTCGGCTGACTCGACATAGTGCTACACTCCATCGTCACCTCCACCCCCACCCCTTTATATATATACTACATATAAATATATATCTATAGCTACTATATTTAATTTCTATCTGATAGCTTCCTTAGTAAAAAGATAAAAAAAAGGTATAAAAGTGAAAAGATAATCTTTGATTTGCAGGTACCCCCGTCTTGCAAGTAGCAAGACGTGTTTTGAAACTCTGTTTTGGCTAAAAGCCAAGGACACAATTTTGAGGGTGTGCCTCAAGAACAAGGATTACCAGAAAAAAAAAACCTAAATAAGAAAAATACCAAAAACAGAATAAACGAACGGAAGAGACGCGTTTTAAGGAAAACGTAGAAACTCGACTTGAACCCCACTTCCCTGAGTTCGACCCTGGGCTTAAAAGTGACAAGATAAAATCAATTAGGCCAGGTTAAAAATTTTGTAAAGAGATGGTTAGGTCTGAATTAGGTTAACCACTATACACATTTCAACGATAAAAATATCATATTAATAACCTATCCAGGCCGACCATCATGACTTTTCTGGCGCCCAGAAAAGTCATGATGGTCGGCCTGGATAGGTTATTAATATGATATTTTTATCGTTGAAATGTGTATAGTGGTTAACCTAATTCAGACCTAACCATCTCTTTACAAAATTTTTAACCTGGCCTAATTGATTTTATCTTGTCACTTTTAAGCCCAGGGTCGAACTCAGGGAAGTGGGGTTCAAGTCGAGTTTCTACGTTTTCCTTAAAACGCGTCTCTTCCCAAGAGTGGATGGTTCTCCCAAGGGTGCGTAACCATTGCGACGCTTTATCCCGTAATGAAAACGGGAACATCTTCATGAGGACTATAGATAACCCGACATTTCTTGGTTTAACGGTTTCAGCAAGTCGGGTTAGGTCTTCCAAGTGGAGAAATGGGTCTTCACTTGCAAGACCATGAAAGTGAAAATTGATTAGGCCAATTATGTTTGGTTTTAATTCAAAGTCGTCCCCGCCCAGGGGAACCCGAATTTGTCCTATGGTCTCTGTAGCAGCGGGATTCTGATAAGAGCTAAGAGACCTAGGCTCCTCCCGTTCGGGAGGGTTCTGCATTTCCTCCAATGTTTCTCGAATGGCTTCGATTTGCTCATTATACATTTCCATTTGGGCTTGGAGGCGGGTTATGGGTTCTAAGGCTCCACCACCTGGTGGATTCTGAGGGCGGTTTCCTCCCTCGGGATTTGGGGGTGGGCGTGCAGCCATGTTTGTGGAGGAGGAGGACGATTCGACTTGTTTTCTAGATTTATCAGTCAATTCAAATAGTTCAGGGTTTTGTGACCTCCTCCCAAACATGCACTACCGCAGGAAGAATTGGGGAGATGAGAAGGGAAAAGGGATGAGAGAAATGACGCCGCAAAGGTACACTTGATTACAAATCAATACAGTCAAGTTCCTAACCTCTACAGTGTGCCCTTAGACCTAAAGATCTAAGTTACCTACTATCACGAACTACGGAACCGAATGCGAGCACCACGGAACCACCGGGCCAGATTGAAAGGCCGTTTGCCCCAGTCTTAGACACCCGATAGCACGCGGGAACTCTCACCAGCACGTAGCCGCTACACGTAGGTAGTTAGACCTCCAATCCTTAAAAGGGTCAAGTTACTACCAGTTTTAATTAGAGGCTTAGGGTCAAGTGCTTTTGGAATGTGAAGGGCGTTGTTTACGGGTAATGCCCAAGTGATTGATTTTAAGAGTGTGTAAGAACAAGCATGCAACAGGGAAATCTCCCCGAATTGAAGTTTTTATTGGCGAATGATTTTTAGAGTTCAGCCTTAAGTAGTATGAATTTTAGGGTTTTGCTGAATTACCAATTCAACCAATCTCCGGGTTTTTGCAAAAATACAGGTTTTCCTTCTAAAACCCAAGAAACCCTTCTTCAATTATCAATTAGTTAATGCATGCTAAAATGCAATGGGCTACCCTAAATGGAGATTTCTATGTGTGGATGCGCGAATCAATTTTATACCAATGTGAAAGGGAGCCAAAGCACTTCAATTCAAGTGCTCCCAATCACTAGAAAGATATCCACACACAAGGCTTCAACCAACAGATAAAGAAAATAAAATTTTTGGGGTTGAAGTATTCAGGATCGAATCACAGGCAAATTTGAAAAGTCGTGGTGGGGTTGGAATCAACTCAATTCCAAGTCTCCCCACCAAAAAATGTGATCCTGAATTAAAGATAAGTGAGGCAAAAGAGGGATACAAGCAATCTTTTTCTTTGCCTCAAAGAATACTTCCCACGGCGAAAAATCTAAGAATGAAGATTCTCGGATTTTCGCTATGCGAAGTAAGGCAGGAAATCCCGGGGCAGTGGGAGTGAAGACAACCAATCAATCAAGTGAATTTTAATCCACTTGCCCTCAAGAAATCCCAAGAAGTTTTTCTAATTTTTAGTTTTAAAATTTTTTTTTTTTTTGTGTGGTGGCAAGTTAACCCTAATTTGATGAGAAAAGAAAACCTACTTGTTCGGCAACGTGTGCGAAGTTCCAATGCGATGTCGGCGTCTTCACGCTCTCGTTCCCGCCTTGGATCTACTCACGTCCTCGACTTTGTCAGCCTTCTTCTCCTTCCACCAGGTTCACCTGCACACCAAAAACAATAATACCCGTGAAGAGAGAAGAGACAAATTTAAAGGAATTGGATAGAAACTTACTCGAAAGCGCACCTCCCCGGCAGCGGCGCCAGAAAAGTCATGATGGTCGGCCTGGATAGGTTATTAATATGATATTTTTATCGTTGAAATGTGTATAGTGGTTAACCTAATTCAGACCTAACCATCTCTTTACAAAATTTTTAACCTGGCCTAATTGATTTTATCTTGTCACTTTTAAGCCCAGGGTCGAACTCAGGGAAGTGGGGTTCAAGTCGAGTTTCTACGTTTTCCTTAAAACGCGTCTCTTCCGTTCGTTTATTCTGTTTTTGGTATTTTTCTTATTTAGGTTTTTTTTTTCTGGTAATCCTTGTTCTTGAGGCACACCCTCAAAATTGTGTCCTTGGCTTTTAGCCAAAACAGAGTTTCAAAACACGTCTTGCTACTTGCAAGACGGGGGTACCTGCAAATCAAAGATTATCTTTTCACTTTTATACCTTTTTTTTATCTTTTTACTAAGGAAGCTATCAGATAGAAAGTAAATATAGTAGCTATAGATATATATTTATATGTAGTATATATATAAAGGGGTGGGGGTGGAGGTGACGATGGAGTGTAGCACTATGTCGAGTCAGCCGACGTCTAGAGAGACGCAACCAACACGACTAGGTGCCGCGTGGAGTGTGGATGGAGGATGGATGATGTATGGGACCACGCTTTTTTGTACGCGTGTATCAGGGAATATCAGCAACTGGTGCAGATATCCCCGCGATACAGCGTATAATAAATAACGTGAAAATATATGTACATATGTATGTATATAAATGTATAAGTATATATGTATAGATATATATAGATATATATATATATATATATAGGTGTATATATATATATATATATATGTATGTATATATGTATATAGCTATGTATATATGTATATAAGTATATATATATAATACTATATAGATATATATATATATATGTATATAGGTATATATGTATCTAGATATATATGTATATATATATTATACTATATGTATGTATACATAACTATATAGATATACTATGTATATATAAGTATATATATATAGATATATGTATATGTATATATATATATATATATATATATATATATATGTATGTATATAAGTTACTATTAGTGTGTGAGTGTGTGTGTCGGTGAATGGGTGTGTGTGTGTTGCTGTAAGTGAAAAAAGAGAGAGAGAGAGAGAGAGAGAGAGAGATCGGCAGAGGGAGAGAATGCAGCCGCTCTGCAGGAGGCACGATACGTCGTCTGCAGATGGCGGCCGACGTCTGGAGGTCGCGGGCGCACGGGGGCGTACTCGCGCAGAGGAGATGAGGAGTCTGCGTCGACCTGCTGCGAGTGCGGAGGCTCGCGACAGTGCGCGCGGGGCTCTGTGGGTGCTGGCAGGGAGGCGGGAAGGGGCCTGGCCGGCCGCTGCTGAGAAGCGCAGCGACCGGTTGCGAGCGCAGAGGCGGGCGACAGAGCAGACGAACGGAGGCGGGGAAGGCCTGCAGACGCGCGCAGAGGGGCTGGGGCGCCTGCAGTTGCTCGCGGAGGCTGCGGGGGCCGCTGCTGCTGCTGCTTCAAGCTTCAGACCTTGAAGCGGCAGCCATGGCGGGAAGTGCGGGAATGGGAAAAAAAATGAAAAAGAGAAGAGCCACCACGCCCACCGGCTCTTTGAAGAGCTGGGCGGTGGTGGTCTCACTGTGGTGGTGTGCACCACAGTGAGCTCCTGCCCGCTGGGTGTCTCCTCGAAGGAGGTCCGGCGTATGGAGGGGAGGACGGTGGTGGTGATGAGCTGAAGGTGGGTTTTTTTTCTTGCTGCCGCCAGCCTCCGAAGAAGAAGAACCTGTGGCTTCTTATAGAAGAAGAGAGCATGGTCATGCAGCATGCGGGGAATGGGAGGAATGGCAGCCGCAGGGAATGGCTTGGGCAGGGAGAGGGCGCGGGAAGTTGCAGCAGCGGGAAGGACGGCAGGGAGAGGCAGCGGAGAAGAAGTTGCAGCCATAGGGAGAAAAAATAGAAATCAAGAGGAAATAAAAATAGAGAAGGGAATTTTTGCAAATATGCACTCGAGGAAAAAAGTGAATTATGAAGTCATTTATTTCAATCTTCCCTCCTCTTAATTAAATGCATGAATGCAAGTATTTTTACAGATGCGACTATAGGATTATAATATACATAGTTAATGCTAGAAAATAGCATAAGAAGGCGTCCTTATAGGCGTGTTTTGAGGTGCAAACAATGGCTCATGGCCGATAGGGAGAGGTGCTGCAGAGCATGGCGCGAGGAGGAAGGTCCAACCATGCCATGCAACTGCGGGAAGAATTCAAAGTCAAGTGAAATAAAAAATAAAAAGATGGTGAATTTTGCAAACCAGCAGTTAAGGAAAGATGTTAATTGCAAGGCCATTTATTCACTCTCCTCCCCTCTCAATTAAATGCATGCATTCGTGTAATTTTACAAATGTGACTATGGATACCTAATATGCATTGGTAATGCTAAGAAATAGCACAAGATGGCACAATTGCAAGTGTATTTTTGCGGTGCAATCAGATGATCCACTTCTTTTTCGGATAGGTGTTGATCAAATCATTCGTTGCTGTATTCCTGACAGCGAATTCCCCAGTGTGCTATCCTTCTGCCACGATCAGGCCTGCGGAGGCCATTTCTCTGGGAGGAAAACAGTAGCCAAGGTGTTGCAGTGCGGTTTCTTTTGGCCCTCCCTTCACCAGGATGCACACAATTATGCCAAGCATTGCACTAGGTGCCATTCGTTAGGGTCAATGTCACGTCGTGACATGATGCCCTCGCAACCCATCCTAGCTGCAAAAATCTTCGACATTTGGGGAATTGATTTCATGGGCCCTTTTCCTCCTTCCAACAGCTTCGAATTCATTCTCATGGCTGTTGATTATGTTTCAAAATGGATCGAGGCTATTCCCACGCACCGTGCTAACCATGTTATATCCACTTGATTTGTCAAAGACCACATCTTTGAGCTCTTTGGGATCCCTATAGCCATTATCTCGGATGGAGGAAGCCACTTTACCCTTGCTTCTTTTCGGGCACTTTTGAGGAAATACAGAGTCCACCATTGTATCGCATCCCCGTATCATCCTCAGACGAATGGCCAGGCAGAGGTGTCGAACCAGCAAATCAAGCAAATTCTCCAAAAAATGGTTCGGCCTTACCGTAAGGATTGGTCCGACAAGCTGATTGAAGCACTTTGGGCGTATCAAACTGCCTTCAAGGCTCCCCTTGGTATGTCTCCTTACAGAATCATTTACGGGAAGCCTTGTCATTTGCCCGTGGAGCTGGAGAACCACGCTTATTGGGCGGTTCGCCAATGTAACCTCGACCCAGACCTGTGTGGTTGAGAAAGGAAACTCCAACTCCAGGAGCTGGAAGAGCTCCGTCGTGAAGCCTATGATTCTGCCTTAACTTTCAAGCAACGCACTAAGGCATTTCACGACAGCCGTATTCAGCGGAAGGAATTTGAGCCATCTCAGCAAGTTTGGCTCTACAATGCCCGGCTCAAATTCTTTCCAAGGAAATTGAAGTCCAAATGGATTGGTCCTTTCCTGGTCTCGAGGCCATTTCCCAACAGGGCCGTCGAGATTAAAGATCCCAAATATGGGCATAAATTTATGGTCAATGGGCAGCATTTGAAACCCTATCTTACTCATGAACCTACCCCCGTTGGAGAATCTGTTGCCCTACTAGAGGGTAACTAATGTTGTGCCTCATTTTGAGTCCAGCTGGGGACGTTAAATTCAGCGCTCGTTGGGACGCACCCCAACAACACTCACTATCCACCATCACTTTTCACTTCACTGTCATGCTCACTTCACTTTTCACTTCACCACCCACCCTACGACCCTGCTGTATACCTGCACCTCAGCTCTCGTTACCCGATCTTTCGTCCTTTCTCTACCCTTCCCTGCATGCATATGAGGACATAACATCGTTTGGCATGGGGGGGTGGATAGGCATCCATAGGATCTGGGTATTTTAGGGTATCATGCAGTTTCCACTTATCTATAAATATGTACAAAAAAAAAAGGTGTTTAGTAATGATCTGAAGGCTGAAACAAAAAAATACAATAAGTGTTTATGGATATCCAACCATTGTTTTGAAGACTTTCCAGGCCACAAAAGCTTGATTCGCTCAGGCTCAGCTTAATTCACTTGTGCATTGACAAAATAGATCAGAATCTCTCCTAACTAAGGACGTATTCTTGTACCTGAGACACCAGTACAGGATCCGTTGGTTTGCTTCTACTCGAGAGCCTAAGTAATCTTGGTTCACACTACACATCAAGAAAGACCGGGTGAACATAAGATCCAACCATAGTGTTCATTAGGGAAGGTGGAGTCCTTACCTGTGTGCACAGGTAGACTTTTTATCCCAGGCTTTAGTCTTGTGTTTAGGAGAGACTCTTTCCACCAAAAATGAACCCTCCCACCAAAAAGAAAAGTGTGCACCTCCAAATAATGTTGTAAGAGATATACTGACATGTGTTTCAAAAAAAAAGAAAAGATGCAAGTAAGTCAGTATATCTCACAAATGTCTATAAAATATTCCTACAAAAAAGTTCTTCAGGGCAAATACCCTATTTTCTTTGAGCAACAAATGTCAGAAAATGGGAGTTGTATTTTTCGTCATCTTTTTAAAGGCAATCCGAAGACACGAGCTGAAACTGGGACCAACCTGTACTTAAAAATTCGTGAAACCCTTGGCTTGAGTCTTAATGTTCATCTGGTCAGTCTTGATCCTTCACTATGCACAAGCCATAATCTCTTGAGCTCTCGAGTACGGCAAAAACCTCCTGGGTCCTGGAAATCGTACTTAAGGTTTAAATATCAAGAGTCCTGGTTAGTCGAGAGATGATCTATGTCATGTGAGACTTAAAGTATTGGTAATCTTCTCTGCAATTGGTTCTCACAATATCCAACAATAAACACACCGATGTCACCTCAGGAGAAAATCTTCAGCTTAAGAACATTTCTAAATACAATACAAAAAAATGTTTTGCTAGGGACTAGCAAAAGATAGGCATGGGGCTATGATTGGACCGCAAAAACACACCTGCAATTGTGCCGTCTTGAGCTATTTCCTAGCATTACCAGTGCATATTAGGTATCCATAGTCGCATTTGTAAAAATACACACATGCATGCATTTAATTGAAAGGGGTGGAGAGTGAATAAAATGGCCATGAAATTAATGTTTTCCTCAAGTGCTACTTCCCAAAATCTCCATCTTTATTTTCTATTTCTAGTTGACTTTGAAATTCTTCTCCGCACGGCTGCAATGCATGGCAGCCACTTCCTCGCACCATTCTCTGCAGCAAGCCACTCCCTGCAACCGCATGCACAGCCATGCACAGCCAGGGCATGGCTGTGCATGCCTTCTTCCTCTATAAAAAAGGCGTGGCCTCTTCTTTGCAAGGAGAGCCTGGTCCACGAAAAAAAACACACCTACAGCAGCCTTCTTCCCTTCCAGGCCGTCTCCTCCCCTCTCCCCTCCATACGCAGCCTCTCCTTCTGTGGAGCCACTCTACGAGCAAGAGTACCTCACTATGGTGCATAACCACCACCGTGAGTCCCACCACCGCCCAGCTCATCAAAAAGCCGGTGGGCGTGGTGGTTCTCTTCCCTATTTCATCGTTCCAAGCCATCCCCGCCATTGCCACAAAGCTTCAAGCTTTGAAGCTCAATCGGCCACCGCGCGCCCCTGCATCAGCTAGCCAAGCACCACCGCGCATGCCAGCATGACACCCGCGCCCCTCTCCTCGCGCCCTATCGCGCTCCTTCACCCACGGCCCAGCCCTCTCCGCGCGCCCTGTCGCGAACCACCTCTCCGCAAGCCAGCAGCTGATGCAGCTTCTCCGTGCACGCGCCAGCTGCTCACACCTCCCGCACTCACAAAACCGGACATGGCCGGTCACGCGGAGCTGAGTGGCACTGTAGCCACTGTTCACGCTAGTTAGCAGAACACTGTGGCTACAGTGTGGTGACTGGAAAGTTTCTCACTTATCCGATCACCCGATGCAACGCAACCGGTCCTAGCACACGCCCGCGTCCTGCCCTGCTCCCTCTCCAGCGCCCGCCCGCGCGCCCGTGTATGCCCGCCTGCTTCAGCATCTGCGTGCGCCCGCTCCCTCCGTCTGCGTTCGCCCACGTACGCCCGCCTGCTTCTTCGCGCCCGCACTCGCCTCACCGAGCAGCGTAGTGCACTACGGCATCTCTCCCTCACGTTCTCTCCCTCCCAACGTGCGTGTCTTCGTGCGCCTACGTGTAGCGCGGTGCGCTGTGGCCACCAAACGACGCTTGGAGGCTGCAGACGACTTAAACGCCTTCTTCACAGCAGGTGCTCTCGCTCTCTCTCTCTCTCTCTCACAGCACTCTCTCACACTCTCTGCACACATACGTACACACACTCACACTCTCGTACACACACCTATACTCTACTATATGCATATATATATACGTACATATATATATATATTTATTTATATAAATATATATATATATACATATATCTACACATATATTAGTACTTATACAACTATGTATTAATCTATATACATACATATATATATATATACATCTATATACTTATATATATATATATATACACACATATATTTACATATATGCATATATTTATATACGTATCAATATATATATATACATATATATATCTATATATAGATTATTACCTATATAACTAAGTATAAGTATTGATACATACATATATATATATATACATACATATATATACACATATACTTATACACACACATATATATATATATATTCAAATACATATATACATATATATCTATAACAAATACATATATACATATATACATATATATATATATACATATCTATCTACATATATCTATATACATATATTACTATATATATATATACATATATATATACATTTATATAGTTATATATACATACATATACAAATATATATATATATATCTATACATATATCTATCTATACATATATTTACATATCTATATAAATACACATATATATATATATATATATACATATATATACAACTACATATACATAATTATAACCATATCTATATATATACATCTAGATATATATTTACATATATACATACATATATATATATTTTTTTTCATATCACCTACCATAAGTTGTACGCGGGAACATCTGCACCAGTTGCTGATATTCCCCGATACACGCGTATAGGAAGCATTTTTGCACACATCTTCCACCCATCTATCCTACATTCCACGCAACACCTCGTCCTGTTGGTTGCGTCTTCCTAGACGACGACCGACTTGACACCGTGCTAGACGCCATCTCCACCTCCACCCCCACCCCTTTATACATATATAATATATACCTATATATATATACTATATTTGCTTTATTTCTGCTTCTCTTTCCTGCTAGTAAAAAGATAAAAAAATATATAAAAGTGAAAAGATAATCTTTGACTTACAGGTACTCAGTCTTGCGAATAGCAAGACCAGTTTTGGAACCCTAATTTGGCTCAAAGCCAAGAACCTTATTTTGAGGGTGTGCCTCAAGGACAAGAATTATCAAAAAAAAATCTAAATAGAAAAACACCAAAAGCATAATAAATGAACGGAAGAGATTCGTTGTAGGAAAGGCGTAGAAACTCATTCACTTCTAATCCCACTTCCCTGAGTTCGACCCTGAGCCTAAAAGTGACCAAGATAAAATCAAGTAGGCCAGGTTAAAAATTTTGTAAAGAGATGGTTAGGCTCGATTTAGGTTAACCACTATACTCATTATAACGATAAAATCACCATATTAACACAACATGTCTGAGTCTACACCACACATCCTTTCAGATGGTTCCTTGAGAATAGGTCCAAGTTCCTGGATAACTATCCCAGGGCTTGGGTATGTGGGTCTTGTGTTGCTTTGCCACTACGGGTTGTGACAGAATTCAGTCCCACCTAGTTTTGGTTCGGTGTCGGTAAAATAGGTGGTTGCTGCTGAAATCCCAAACATGATGAAGCTTTCATCCTGTCGGGTGGTGGAACAGAAGGGGCCTGATAAATCATGTGGGCTTGGCCCAGATTCGGGTTCATAACACGCCTCTAGTTCGGCACGTTATTCGGATTTGGTAGAGGTTGCGAAGGGAGTGTGCCAAGTTGCCGATAATTCACCATCTGGGCGAGTTGATTGCGAACCTCAGTGATCTCGTCTTTGTGTTGTTTCTACATAGCCGCGTTCATCTTTTGAATGTCAGCTAGAGTCTGAAGGATGAGAGTCATCTGATCTATTTGAGTTGGCCCATATTGATAGGTGGGGTTGGGTCGAGGCTAAGGTGGCTGAAATGGACGAGGAGCTTGTGGACGGGGTTGATATGGAGGTCTTTGATTCTGATTATTTCCTACCCACAAAAAATTAGGACGATTCCACCATCTAGGGTTATAGGTATTAGAGAATGGGTCATTCTGGATGGCGTTGAGGTCCTTGCAGGTATGAGGAACCTCAGAAAAGTTAGAGTAAGAGGGTTTAAAGTTCCCCTAATTAGAGTTGGCAGGATCGAAGTTTCCTCCGGTCCTAGAGTCAGATGGGGGTCGATCTAGGTCCACCCCTCAGAAGATCGGTGCTAGATGTTATGTACAGCTTCCCTCCCAGAGGGTGGCTGTGCAAATGGGTTTTGCGCAGAGGTGGCTCGCTGCAGATGTCGAGTTAGCTCATCCACCTTCTTCTCAATGATAGAGACCTTGTCCAACCGACTGGCCATCAATTCCAAGTCGACGGATGCAGATAGGCCTTTCATCTCATGTGCTCCCCTTGGATTCATCGATGTGCAGGCATTCGTCCGATCGAATAAGCCCATGGAGTCATTATTGATGGAGTTCTCGCACATATTCTCGAGAATCTCCCACACAGTGTCTTCGTGTTGACCCATGATATTTCCTTCGCAGGTTGCATTGACGAATAAGCGGATATCTTCACGGAGTCCCTGGTAAAAAGACTAGACTTGTTCCCATTTAGGAACTCCATGATGGGGGCACTTTCGCATGAGATCTAGGAAATGGTCCAATGCTTCATGAACTGGTTCCCTAGGCTATTGGGTGAAGTGTGTGATCAGGTGTCATAAGTCATTCGTTCGACCAACTGGGAAGAACTTTTTCAAAAACTCGGATTGTAGTTCAACCCATGTGTTGATTGGATGTGTTTGAGTCTGATACCAGTGAGCTGCTTTGTCCATGAGAGAGGAAGAGAACATCTTCATGAGAAGAATATCCCGATTTTGGACATCTGACCCAAAGGTCTGGGCCAGATGCTTGAGTTGTTTGATGTGCTGGAAGGGATCCTCGGAATTATGCCCATGAAACTTTGCAACAGCATGAATCATGTTGGGCTTGAGTTCAAATCAGGACCTCCAGCTGGGATTTGGACTTGAGGTTCGATCACCACCACAGTGGGATTGTAGTGATCTCGCCTCATAGGACACTGCATGGGTTTACAAAGGCTTGAAATAAATCATTAAGGCACTAAAGTTGGTTTTCAAGGTTATTCTCTTCTTCTACTGGTTGTGCCATGATGATGGAAGAAGGAGAATTGGGTTCAGATGAATCAGAGGAGATGTCTATGTGATGAGTTGCTGCATAAACACGAAAGTCAAGGCCTGGCCTCAATGGGAGTGAATCACTAAAGGAGGCCTCAAGGATGGTCTTAAGGGCCTCCTACCGAACATGCACCGATGGTCTAGATGAGAGTAGAATGTGATGGACCCAGTCAAGACACCAAAAAATTTGGATGACTATAGAGGTTTGGGGTGGATGATACCCCTTAGTCAGAAAGCCATCCACCTGAGAAATACCTGGGCAGCTAGAGAAGGAGAGTCTTGCAAAGACCCCTACACGGCAAAGCACCCCCATGAGTTACAGGGTTTCCCCCACCCGACCTCTCTTGTCACTGATGTTCCAGGCAGACCAGAATGGGGACTTTGACCTCTTAAGTCTACCAATTTTAATAAAGAGCAAGGGCGGTTAAGATTTCACTTGGACTTTAGATGTATTGAGTGCGAAAAGTGACCAAATTTCAAGGTTGGTTGACCCAACAAGGGGGGTCAGGTTCACCTATTTGTCCATTGAGAAGTTTTAGGTCCCTTCTTTTAGGATTCAAGTGAGATTTAAGAGCCTAAATTTTAGGGTTTTCTTGAATAAATCTCTTCAACCAAGGCTTAGGCACACATCCTTTTGGAGAGTTGATTCTTGCTTATGAAAGTGTCTCTAAAACCCTAAATTGAAATCCTTAATTTGGCTCTAATCTTGGTCCAATTTAGTTTGTCCAATGTGGTATCAAGGGTTCAATCAAGAATGTGGTAGCCCTAGCTACCTTAAATGGGTGCACAAATCAGTATTGCTGTTGAAATCAAATCAGGCAACTTGGTGAATTAGCTAAAAATGGAAAGCAAGTAGCCCTAATTGATTTTATCTTTTTATTCCTTTTCAGAATGAGGGGCTTAAGAGAAAGAGATTAATCAAAAATTGCCTGCCCCTGGTGTGTTTGATGTGCGGCTGTCTTTCTATGAATCTTTCTCCCTTGAAACAACCACAAAAAAGAGATATAGCAAGTTAGTACCAAATTAGCAATTGTAATGAAGAAATCTAAATCGCCTGTTGCTCCCCAGCAACGGTGCCAAAATGTTTAAAGCACTAAATTGGTATTTAAGAATGTCGCGTTGTAGTATAGTCGAAAAAACGTTCAAAACAAATACAAAATTATTACTTGAATTTTAAAGTCCAAGGTCGAACACAGGGAGCAAATTGGGGTTTAGAAATTAAGATCACAACTTAGAATTTAAAAGAATATGCAATAATATCAATGTCACAGTGCAAAAGGATAGGAGTAAATGTAGAGCACAAATTGCTAAAGAAACCAATGTATATGAATGCAACTCAAAATTGGATGTCTGATTTGTAAATCAGATATCTTAAAATAATGATGCTACAGTGCTGGCTTTTTCTTTCTTCTGCTTCTTCTCCTATTCTTCTTTCTCTTTCTCTGCCAGCTGCCTTTGACTTTAGTCTTCTTCTTTCTTTCTCTTCTTTATCTTCCTTCTTCTCTGTTCTCTAGCTTCTCCTTCTTTCTCCTAATTTTGTCTTGGCTTCTCTCTTCTTCAAATTAGCCCTTCCTTTAGCTTCTTCTACCTTCTTCTCTTCCTTTGGCTTTCTTCTTTCTCTCTCCCTCTACCAGCTACCTTCTTCTTTTCCTTTGCCTTTCTACCTTCTCTTCCTTCAGCTTCTTCCTTTGGCTTTGCTTCTCTTCCTCTACAAAGAAAAACCTACCCCCTACCCGCACGAACTCTCTTCTCTCTTAGGTTCCGCTCTCTCAGAGCTACGCTTCTCGGGTAATCGAGTCGGGTACGTGCCTGGGACTAGGCCCACCGACGTGCGGTGGTGGGTGAGGTGTGCTAGTTGGGTCGACTCAACCAGGTCCGCAAGATGTGGTTGCGGACGAGGCTGTGAGATGGGGAGAGAGGGACCTCACCCTGTGAGTTGGACGCAATAAGCCTCTGATAGAAAAATAATTTATGTGGGCGTGACACTTCTTCCTGTTCCGAGGTGGGACTATCTTCCCACCGTCCTTGCGCACGTTTGTAGCAGAGGGGTTCTCTTTGATTGCGGTAGCTGCAACTATCCTCGAATGGAATTGGATGCCTGGAGTTGTGCGCGAAGACGTTCCGCACAGCCTGGGACACAAGCCTGGAGTGAGTGTGGCCTGGAGCTCCTGCAAGCAAGCTCCGAGCTTTGCTTCAATGGTGGATGATCGTCTCCACCTAAAATCACCACAACAGCCTCGCGACCACATTAAAAAGCTCAGGGAACTTCGCCAAGGCATAGTGAGTGTGCAGTGGTGGTCGGTGTGGCGTGGGAACACCTGAGTGAGCGTGCTAAGTGCACACTGTGTGCGTGTGTGTGGTTGTGTTCGAGGGTGTGTTTGGGTGGTCAATGGAGTGAATGGAGTGGGGGTTGTGATCAGGGAGTCGAGGCGATGCTTATGGATTGGTCTGTGAGGAGGGAGGTGGTCTGTGGTGGTGGAGTGATCTAGCGGAGTTGGTGGCCGGAGGTGAAGGGGATGATAGTGGTGGAGTGCAGCAGTAGTTGAATGAGGGAAATAAAGAGGGGGGGAAGATTATAGAGGGTGAGAGGAACTTATCTAGGCAATGAAGAGATGAAATAGAGATGGAGATGGCATCTGGCTTGTATTGCCAATGCCGGAGATGAAGATGCTCAGTGAGGAAGGTTGGCGAGGACGAAGGGGATGTAGGGGCATCAGCGAATGCTGCGTGACGCGGACAAACATGAGGGAGAAGAACCTACCACCGGTATTGTGGCTAGGCAACAGAGAAGATCAGGGAGGGTCGTCGGAGCTTGATGAGCGGATTGGCCGGAGGAGGAGAGACAAGTTTGAGGGGGTTTTCCAGCCAATTTCAAGCTTAGGAGATGCAGGGTGAATTGGGGCTCCTTAAATAGAGCCCTGGAGGTCAGTTTTGTGCTTGGAAGCTAAGCTTCCAAGCATGGCAAGGTCACTAAAGTTGGAAACTTGAAAGAGACCCAAATCTCTCATGTGTTCGTATGAGAGATTGGGTACCAAGTAAGGCATCAAATTGGGTTCACATTGGAGGGAATTTTTCAGAGAATCTCCCTTCCAATTTTGAAGGGGATTTTCTGAGAAATCAGGGAGAAATCTCCTTCTAGAGCTTGTTGGAATAGGATTCCTCTGCTATAATGGTGTAGGGACCTAATTGCAAAGAATGGTGAAGAATCTAGGGGGGTTTTTTTAAGAGTTTTTGAAAGATAGGGGTAGAATTATACTCAGGCTGGACCTATTTGCAAAGTGGATCAAGATGAGTTCCCCTTGGGTCCAAATTTTGGTACAAACCTAATTTAGACCTAAGGAATCCAATGGTGAAGTTGGATTTTAGGTTTGACCATGTTTGGTTGGGCAATTTACGTAAAAACCTAATTTAGGGCAAATATTTTTCTAAGACCCCATTCTAGGTCAAAATGGGTTCCATTGGTCAATTTGAAAGTTATAAACCATAGAGAATATTTTTCTAGGAATTTTAGAGGGCTTAGGTGAATTTTATCTTGATTAGAACCTTGTTTAATCAAGTGGGTCTATTTTAGGATTTCAAGAAGTCATTTAATTCCCAGAACTCACACGGACCCTTTTCTGTCTGATTCAACCCACTTATTATCTTGTTATAACCTTTTGACCTATGTTTAGCCCTTGGGAAAATCCTTTGTTGCACTGCAATGGTAAAATTTCAATTTTATACCTTGTTTCTTGCTTTTCTCTCAGAAAGATTATTTAGTGAATTAGGGCCTCCAATTGGTTATGTAGGAGCTTTTATTCTCTTTTATGGGTCAAAATGAGCTAGTTAGGGTTCATGATGTTGTTCCCATCAATGGGGTAAAATTTGAATTATCTTAGAATCCCATTGAAGTTGAGGAAGAAGATTGGGATAAAGAATTTAATCGTAAGTTTGATGGAAATGTGATTGAATCCTATATTTTGGAAAACCCCATTTTTGGTTTTAAGGAGTACTAGAGAGATCTCGAGGCATTGTTGGATTTAGGGCCTGATGAACCTGCACATTCTACCTTCACATCTTCACTTATGGTGGAAGGACCCACTTATGCATCTAATGCCCAATCCCTTTTAAATGAGCCCATATGAAAAAGACATTCAAGAGATTGAGGACTATTAGGGATGACATATGATGAATTGTCTGAGGAAGCTAAGAATGAATTTGAATTCGGGGACACATGGGAACAAGAAGTGAATGTTTTCAAAGAAAATGATGAAGAAAGAATTATATCCATGAAGCAACATCTTTGGGAGAGACATGGGACCATGATTTCTATATCTGACCACACCACTTGGGTCACGCCTTCCATTCACTATCATTATTAGGACTTGTATAACCTTGATAGCCCACATCACTCCGCTTACACCCCAACCACTCGTATTCTCCATCACCTTTCCGTGCAGCCACCATCTTCATCCCACCTTGGCACCCATATTTACCTATTTTTCTCTTGTATAACTCGGGTACAAATTATCCCAAGCCCCAATTTAGTATTTTTCCAACTTTTTGGGTTTGGCATTCACGGGCAATTGATCCACAATTACAGCTCATTGCTAGTGATCACACTTAAAACTTATCATTTTGATCGCCACTTTCAACACCACATTGACACATACATTTTGAGTTTCGCTTAACTAGAGGTGTAAACCACAACACTTATAAATATGAAAAAAAAAAGCAAAAATAGTTCTTTTTATACATAGCATATGGTCATTTTCATTCCATTCATAGGTGTTGGAATGAGCTGAATGACAGCATTCGAATATTATTCCAGGTGACTTCTACCCTTTAATTTCAAATTCATACTTCTATGTTTATTTTCATGCATGAGGACAAGCAAGAACTTAGGCATGGGGGGGGGGGGGGGGGGGGGTAGTACATGTGTCGAGTAATTTTTCCTAATACTTAGGATTTTTTTGCATAAGATCTTTGCATTTCAGTCATTATTGCTTGTGTTTTCCTATGTGTTTTTTTGAATAAAGGTCTTTTTTTTGGAAAAAAAGATATACAAAAAGGTATGAAAAAGAAAGAGTGTTGATGTTGTTTTTAGAATTTAAGCTAAGAAGGGTGAAGAATTCTCTATTTTGAGGATTTATCGACCTTAGGAAATGCATAACAAAGTCTTTCTTCCTAGACTCTTTAGGTCTTTACAAACTTAAATTCTTGAGTATTTCCCTAAATTTGGATTTGTTTTCCTTAGCCTTTGAAGGGATTTGAAAAAGCCTAAAGTATTAGGTCAAAAAGGGTAATAAGTGAATGACATATCTTTCCACCCTATGGTCTGAATAGTCTTTAAGTTCCAAGCATCTTCATTTGCACCGTGCATTGACTCATCTTTTGGACAATTTTGTTGACTCCTTAGTGGTCAATAAGGTTTAGTTTGAGAGTCAATTGATCCTTGTGGGTATGGTTGGCTTGTTACATTAGGTATGCTCCTAGATGTAGGATGTCCAGATCCCAACCTGTGTCTTTAGCTTTTGGATCTTTGTTTAGGAAAGGTTCTTCAATGGATGAAGGAGAGCCACTCACCTAGAAAATTGATTTAAAGAAAAGAATTACATATATAATAAGCCTTCAAAAAAATGAGGAGAAAAAAATATATACGAGAAAACCTACACTGAGCAAATAAGCACCTCGTCATAAATGGGTTCCACTTGATAAACGCTAGTTTATCATCATTCTTATATATTAAAACAAACCTAGCTCTTAGGATTTTGATTCGCAAACAAGTTTTTGGGTTGCATTTAGGCATAAATTAGGTTAGGCATGCATTGCATTTGTTATTTTATTTTTGATGTGTTTCATGGAGTGTTATGGATAAGCAAAAAGTCAGATCCTCAGAACCCTAACACTCGGGAAGGAAATTAATGAAGAGGAAGCTCAATTAGGCTAGGACTCAGCTAATTCAAGCTCATCATGGCTGAATACCGGCTCCCTTGGACTAGGGTTAGCTCCATTCAGCTCCATTCAGCTCACCATAGCTAAATGATAGTTCATGAGAGCTCATCTTAGCTCACCCTAACTCAAGTCAGCTCAAATTCAGCTCAACTCAATTGAGTCTAACTCATCTTAGCTCCCATTAGTTCACAGGAAGCTCTAGCTAGCTCATCTGAGTCGACTGGAGTTCACCTCAGCTCAGCCCCAACTCATTCCAGCGCTACCCAGCTCATGACAACTGGACTCCAAGCTAGCTGAGCTACTACTTGTTAACTAGTAGCTTAGCTAGCTCTAGAGTTCTCATCAGAGGTAGTTCCAGCTCAACCTAGCTCCGACCAGGTTGAAGTCAGCTCAACTGAGCTCAACTACTCAAGCTTGGCTCTTGCATAAGAACTAAGTAGCTGAGCTCAGTAGTTGAGCTCCCCTTGAAGCTGCCTTAGCAATTCCAACTCCAGCATAGCTACTATCAGCTCTAGAATTTCCTTCCCCAGCTCCTTCATGAAACCCTAGCTCCTCCATGATGTGCATACATCTAAAAACCCAAAAATGTCTATTAATGCATGTTCTTAGTGTCATATTAGCATCATACATTATAAATAGTGCATAATAAGCATAATCATGCATTTAGGTCAAGTTGTACAAATTGTATAGTAATCGTCTCCTTTTATGGTCAGGGACAGGGTGATTTTTAATCAGGGCTTCGGATCAAAAATCCAACTGTACGGATCAGATCAGGGCAATGATTGGAGTTTGACTCCAAGATCACCCTGATCAGACATCTGTAGCACCAGATAGAGACTGAGGAAGCCTAAAGATCAAGGGCCAAGATGGTGCCAATCCACACTTTAGATGACAAATCCGACCGCACGGATGGGTTCAGATCGATGATCGCATCCTAACGGCACAAAAATCAGTCCAATTCGACATCCGTAGCACCATCAACAACATGTAGAAGATGGACAGCCAAGATAGCGCCACATGGTGCCATCACAGCCACCTAAATCAGCCACAACACCGCTCCCCATCTTCTGAAGGCACAGCGATGCATGAACTGGGCCGTTGGATCTTGATCCAACGGCCGTGAAGAGCACGCGCGCAATGCGTAACCGCGACAAAGTAACGCCACAGCACAATGGTCGAGCGGCGTTGCGCGAGTGTGCGATGCGTGTTCGACTCACCATCCGTAGCTCGTAGGCAAGTAATCGTGACTGCGTGATCGGCTTCGGGCGGCTCGGATCAGCCAATAGCATGCACACACAATCTAACTCATAGTGCATATGCCCGATCGCACACGAGCTCGCAGTGAAAGCACAGAAAGAGGCACGCGCTAGGAGAAATTTGAGTCGTTCGATCTCGCGATCGAATGGTTAAGATTGAAGAACGTGGGTAGGCATTTTGAGCATGGCAGGCAGGGAGGCACGCGCAGCGCACACACGTCGGCCACGATCAAACCTTTAGTGACTGATAAATCCGTCACTAAAGACCCAATATTAATGTTTCAAGCTTGAAATGACAAATTTCCCCTCAATTCCTACAACTATAAAAGGAGACCCGACCTCTACTTCTTCTTCATCCCTTCCTTCACTTCTCTCCCTCTCCAAAGCTCAAGAGAAGCTTGTCCCACACCCGAGATGCTATTCTAGAGATAAATCCAATTTTCTCGCCCCTGTTCTAGAAGTGGATCCCACAACGACAACGACGTATTGCCTCATTCCTACTTCTTCCTGCTTCATCCTCCTTCTTCCCACTCCATCCTCCGTCTTCCAGGCGTCGCTGCATCCGGATCATCCTCCAAGCATTCGTCGAGGAGGATAACATCTCTCTCTCTTCTTTTTAATTGCTTTCTAGAATAGAATTTTTTGCTTTCTAGTTATAATCATTTCCCGCTTTGTAGTTGTAAAAACATTCTTCTTATATTAAGTGATTATTCTCTCTTTCCCTCTCTCTATCTTTCTCTTATTGTTTGTATTAACTCCATCGTAATTATTTTGTTTTCAAACAAAAACACAAAAAAATATAAATTGCGGATTTTAGATCAACGTAGCCTCCCTGTATTCGACCAAGAATTCTTAGAATTTCGGTCTAAATTTATCTGTTGATGGATTTCTTCACAAATCGAACTACAATGACGAGTTTTTCGAAACCAACTTCGATCGCGTAGTTTTCTGCACTCAACATTTTGGCACCATTGTCGGAGAAAAGGATCATTTCACTTTGCCCTTTATCAATCAAATCCTTGAAAGACTAGCCGGGTAGAAGTACTTCTGTTTCCTTGATGGTTACTCGGGATACAATCAAGTCCCTATCCATCCCGAGGATCAAGAAAAAATGACTTTCACCTGTCCCTACGGAACCTTTGCTTTCCGTAGGATGCCATTTGGCTTATGCAATGCAGCTGCGACTTTTCAAAGGTGTATGCTGGCCATATTCTCTGACATGGTGGGAGAGTTTATGGAATCCTTCATGGACGATTTCTCTATTTTTAGAGAAACATTTGATTCTTGTTTGGCTAATCTTGAAATGATTCTTAAAAGATGCATCAAAATAAGACTTGTCCTTAGCTGGGAAAAGAGTTATTTCATGACACAAGAAGGCATCGTCTTGGGTCATGTAATCTCTGAACGGGGTATAGAAGTTGACAAAGCTAAGGTTGATGCTATCTCTAAACTTCCTCCTCCCACATCTGTCAAACAAATTCGATCATTTCTTGGTCATGTGGGATTCTATAAGAGGTTCATCAAGGACTTTTCTAAGGTTGCTTGCCCTCTGAGCAACATTCTCGCCAAAGATACGCCATTTATTTCAACAAATCATGCCGTAAGGCATTTGATTTTTTTAAAATGACAATCACTTGTGCTCCAGTGTTGTAAGCACCAGTTTGGACAATCCCATTTGTGATCATGACCGACGCTTCTGGTTATGTGGTTGAGGCTATTTTGGGTCAGAAGATTGTCAAGAAGCCCTCTGTCATCTACTACGCTAGTAAAGCTCTGGACGAGGCCCAAAGGAATTACACTGTTACTAAGAAGGAATTACTAGCTATAGTATTTCCTTTGGAGAAATTCATGGCTTATCTCTTAGGGTCTCACATCATCATATATACCAACCACTCAACCTTGAGACATCTCTTGGCCAAAAAGGATGCTAAACCCTGACTTATTCAATGGATTCTTCTACTTCAGGAATTTGATATTGAAATCAAGGATAAATCCGGGGCATAGAATGTGGTGGCAGATCATCTTTCAAGACTTCTGAGTGATTCTTCTCATTCAGATATTCCGATTGTTGATGCTTTTCCAGACAAGACTATCCTTACAATTTCAGGTGTCCAAACTCCATGGTTTGCAGACATCGTAAACTATTTGGCCGTTGGTCAAATCCCTCAAGATTGGACCAAGCAACAATAAGATAGATTCAAATCTGAGACCAAATATTAATTATGGGAGGACCCTAAACTATATCGCTTCGGCTCTAATCAGATTATTCACTGATGTGTTCCGAATATTTAATTTAAAAGTATTCTCGACTTCTGCCATGCATCTGCATGTGGAGGACATTTCTCCGGGAAAAAGATGGCTGCAAAAATTTTGCAATCTGGATTCTTTTGGCCATCTTTATTCAAGGATGCCCAGGAATTCTCTAGGTCATGTTCCCGATGCCAGGCACTTGGGAGCATAACCAAGAGAGACATGATGCCCCTAAACCTGATTCTTCCCATCGAAATCTTCGATGTTTGGGACATCAATTTCATAGGACCCTTCCTTCCTTCATTTGGACATCAATACATTCTTGTTGCTGTTGATTATGTGTCCAAGTGGATCGAGGCCATTCCCACCCAAACCAATGACCTCAAGGTGGTCATTGATTTCGTCAAGAAGAACATCTTCAGCCAGTTTGAGATTCCGAGGGCCATCATCAGCGATGGTGGTTCTCACTTCACTAATGCCCAATTTCGTAATTTACTGGCAAAATACGGGGTAAATCATGGAATCTCCACACCTTACCATCCCCAGACGAATGGACAGGCTAAGATCTCCAATCGGGAGATCAAGAATATTCTTTAGAAGACAGTTAGGCCTGACCGTAAAGACTGGACTCAAAAGCTTAAGGATGCTCTTTGGGCCTACCGTACGACATACAAAATGCCATCGACATGTCACCGTTTCATCTGGTGTATGGAAAGGCATGCCATTTACTCGTAGAAGTTGAACATAGGGCATTCTGGGCAATCAAGCAGTGCAATCTGGATTTAAGTTTAGCTAAAAAGACCAGTAAACTCCAACTATCTGAGTTGGAGGAGCCTAGAAATGACGCATATGAGAATGCCAAGATCTACAAGGCTTGGACCAAAGCTCTTCATGACCAATTGATATCCCACAAGAGCTTTGAGCCAAACCAGAAGGTCTGGCTCTTCGATTCTTGACTTAAGCTCTTTCTCGGCAAACTTAGGTCAAAATGGAACAACCCGTTCATCATCGATCAGATTTTTCCAAATGGGGCTGTTTAGATTTTTGACCCAAAGACAGGTAATTCATTCAAAGTCAACGGTCAACGTCTGAAGCCTTTTATTGACTATATTGTTCCAGAACCCATCTCAGACACGGTTGCTCTCATCATGTTCTGATCTCTTTGGTTGGACTTCACCTAGCTGATGGCATTAAACTCAACAATTGTACAGTCTGACTCAAAGCTGACCCGAGCATCATATTCAGGTGATATCTTCTACATTCTACCTTCCTTTCATGTCTTTTATTCTTAATGAGGACATTGCATCAGCTAGGCATGGGGGGGTGGATTCATTTCTGAATCAATTTGTCAGCTCTGTGGAATTCTTGTAAATTCTACATGTTTTCTTATATATACATTTTAAAAAAAATTGAATTAGGAAAGAATACTTGGGCATTAGGACTTTTCAATCTTAAGAAATATTACAGTAGGATTTGAACACTAAGACATTCAGGTCTTTGGGTTTCATCAGCCCAGGTATCCACTAAAAAGTGGATTTATTTATCGAGTCCTCGCTATCCTGAACTCTATTTCAATTTTATTAAATAAGTTTATGATAAGTATACGACTTATCAACCCACCCTTTGATTTGAGGGAACTTTAAGTCTAAAGCATCTACACACTATTCATCACTAACTCGTTGTTCGACGATTTTAACGAAAATTGGGTAGCTAATGAACCTTCTACGGTGGTATGGCTAGCAAGTTATCGTGGGTAACAACCCATAGGTAGGTTGTCTAGAGCCCAGCCACTGGACCATTCTTTTCTTATTGCCTTTATGTAAATCTTAGACCAGAGAAGCCACCTACTTAAAAAAAGAAAAAGAAAGTCCAAAAAGTGAAAAGAAAAAGAAAAAGAAAACAAAATAAATAAGCCAAACTTCACCACACGAGTATGGCTGGCAAGTTAACGTGGGTAACAACCCATTGGTAGGTTGTCCAGAACCCAGCTCAAGAAATGCACGTCAAATTCCTAAAACACTTAAGAAGAAGCGGAGAAGTAGAATAAGTCAGGGAGATATACACTGGATTCACGCTTGTGTTGACCCCATAAAAGGAAAAAGTAGGGAGAAAGTTATTGGTTGTACGGATACACCTTTAGGCAGAATTCTTTTTAAGGTCACCTAGGGGTGTAGAAACCCAAAGTCCATTTTGATTGCCAATCAATGAGTCTGTCACTTTCACAAAAATATGCTTAGAACTTAGGGTTCTCATCAAGTCTTGGGTGGGTTGAGTGGCCACAGAAAGCCACTCTGTAACCCTAAACTCAAAAATCCAAAAAATTAGAAAAGAAGAAAAAGGAGAAAAAGAGATCTTTCTTTGAATAAGGTGAGGGCTTGAGGCGGTCTGCATTTTGGTAGATACCCAAGTGCTGTTGTGTCTTTGAAAGTTCAGGTCCTAAGTAAAAATTTCTTAATGTTGAAAATGACTTGTGCTCGAGGAATCCAACCCTAATTCTTTTATAAGTAGCATGTAGTGTTTGCTAGGGACTAGCAAAAGATAGGCATGGGGATGTGATGTGCATACATCTAAATAGCCAAAAATGTCTATTAATACATGTTCTTAGTGTCATATTAGCATCACACAATGTAAATAGTGCATAACATGCATAATGATGCATTTAGGTCAAGTTGTATAAATTATATAGTAATCATCTCCTTTTATGGTCAGGGACAGGGTGATTTTTAATTGGGGCCTCGGATCAAAGATCCAACTGTATGGATCTAATTAGGGCAACGATTGGAGTTCAACGACTCCAAGATAGCCCTGACCGGACATCCGTAGCACCAGATAGAGATCGAGGAAGCCTAAATATCAAGGGCAAAGATGGTGCCAATCTGCACTTCAGATGACAAATACGACCGCACGGATGGGTTCAAATTGATGATTGTAGCCTAACAGCGTGAAAATTGGTCCAATCTGACATTCGTAGCACCATCTACAACACGTAGAAGATGGATGGCCAAGATGGCACCACGTGGCACCATCACAGGCACCCAAATCAACTGCAGCACCGCTCCCCATCTTTTGAAGGCGCGACGAGGCATGATCTGGATCCAACGTCTGTGAAGCACATGCGCGTAATGCGTAACTGCGACAAAGTAGCGCTGCAGCACAACAGTTTAGCGGTGTTTTGAGAGTGCGTGATGCGCGTTCGACTTGCCATCCGCAGCGTGCGGTCGAGTAATCACGACCGTACGATTGACTGCGGGTGGCTCGAATCAGCCAATAGCACGCACGCACGCACGATCTAACACACAGTGCGCACACCCAATCGTACACGGGCGTGCGGTGAAGGCATAGACAAAGGAGCACACAAGAAGAAATCTCAGTTGTCCGATCTCAAGATCGGACGGCTAAGATTTGAAGAATGTGAGAGGGCATTTTGAGCATGGCAGGAGGGGAGGCATGCGCAGCGCGCACTCGTCGGCCACAATTAAACCTTTAGCGACAAATAAATCTATTACTAAAGACCTGATATTAATGTTTTAAGCTTGAAATGACAAATTTACCCTTACTTCCTTCAACTATAAAAGGAGACTCAACCTCCACTTCTTCTTCATCCCTTCCTTCACTTCTCTCCCTCTCCAAAGCTCGAGAGAAGCTTGTCCCACACCAAGGATGCTATTCTAGAGCTAAATCCAATTTTCTCGCCCTTGTTCCGGAAGTGGATCCCACGACGACGATGACGTGCTACCTCATTCCCAATTCTTCCTGTTTCATCCTCCTTCCCGCTCTATCCTCCGTCTTCAAGGCATCGCTCCGTCCGGCTCGTCCTCCAAGCATTCGTCGAGGAGGATAACATCTCTCTCCCTTCTTTTTAATCGCTTTCTAGAATAGAATTTTCTACTTTATAGTTGTAATCATTTCCCGCTTTGTAGTTGTAAAAACATTCTAATTATATTAAGTGATTGTTCTCTCTTTCTCTCTCTCTCTTATTGTTTATATCAATTCCATTGTAATTATTTCATTTTCAAACAAAAACACAAAAAAATATAAATTGTAGATTTTAGATCAATGTAGCCTCCCTGTGTTCGACTCAGAATTCTTAGAATTTTGGTATAAATTTATCTGTTGATGGATTTCTTCGCAAATCGAACTACAACGATGGGTATTTCGAAAGCAGCTTCGATCGCGCAGTTTTCCACATCAACACTCCACCTCCACTCTACTAGCTAAGCTAGCTTAGCTAGCTTAAATAAGCCCTTAGCTCCAACAAAAACTCCATGGCCATCCACTCTTCAAGCCTTAACCCAATCCAAACCCTAACCCAACCTATCCTTGGTGCCAACCCACACCAACCACCACCACTCACACCCCCTCATGTTGGCGCCAAAAATGGCCTAGGCATCCCTTCATTTTGGCATCAATATGTGCCTAATTCCTAGCCCTACACCTCATCAACCAAGGCCATCTAAACCCTACACCTAACCCCTTCTAGAAGCCCTCCATTGACGCCAAACCTAACCCCCCATAAATACCATAAACCCTACCCTAGTTGGCACCAAAAATCACCCCCTACACCCCTTCATTTGGCACCAACACCTCCTCCCATCTACACCCTATATATTAACCCCCAACCTATCCTAACCCTCCATCTAGTGACACCACCTAAACCTCCCACTTAACCCACCTAAAGTAGCGCAACTCCCTTAACACCACCATAACTACCACCTCAAGCAACCTTCCCCTTTAGCGCCACCCTATATCTACCTTTCATCCCATAAGCACCACCCAACAACACCATCCTAACCCTACACATAACCTACATGTCACCTAACTCTACAACCATAAAACCTAACCCTAGTTCTCTCTTAGGGTTGGCGCCAAACACCTAACACCCCCCCCCCCATTTTGGCACCAACCATTATCAACCCTAGGATCCCCTAACTACCTCCACCATGACATCCTAACTCTCCATCCATTAACTACCCCTAACCCCCTACCATTCCTATATAACCCCCTACCACCACCATTAAAACTCAACCTTGGCTACATTTTTTCTTCCAATATTTCCACCTACATAGAAGGTCAAGAGAAGAAGAAGAAGAAGATTAAGGGGATACTTTGTCCCCTTGGTGCCTTCCCCCCTTCTCTTCTCTCTTGTGCCTACGCCAGCCAAGGGAGGAAGCCAAGCATTGGAAGACAACCTAGGGTACATGCCTACCCTAGGAAGAGGACGATTTGAGGGCGGTACACTACAACCCTTGGAGGAAGAATCAAAGGTGGTCCATGCCACCTTAAGGAGGAGTTCTTGGAGTGGGAGCCATCTACTCTAGGAAGAGAAGATACACCCATCTAGGGTTTGCCTTTGGAAGATGTCAAGGAAGGAGAAGGATAAGCACTTTTCAAGCTTAGGAGCCACTAAGCTTGGAATAAGGAGCTTCCCCTCTTCACCAATAATTTAGGAGAACTTGTGTTTTATTTTATTTGTTGCAATTATCTAGTTGTAGAAGCATTCATCTACTAGGGTTTTGTAAAACACTCTCTCCTTCAATCAAAGTTGCCTTCTTTAGTCTTTTTGTTGCATAGTATTGTAGAATTCTTGTTTAACATTTTTCACTCCCTCTCCCTAATTACTCTAGTCCTCCACGTGCCTAGAGTGAGCTTAGGGAGAGGCTCTACTTGTCACTATAATAGTAGTGTAGTAGATTAGTATAGAGATTCTTCTCACTATCAACAAACCTGCATTGTTCTCGTTATTTCAAAACCTATAAACTCATATATATAAAACACCAAAAAAAAGTTGAGTTCCTTTTAAAGAAAGAGATTTGATTTAGAAAATAAATTGGCCACCTTGGATGACCCTAGATACTCCACTATCTAGGTTACAAATTTTAAAAGCGTATGCGATTTCACGTGTTACAATGACTCTAAAAATCTTAATTACAAATCACGCTAAATTTCATATCACCACTCCACCAAAAAAAGCATCTCTCTACATATGGATGCTTCCCTCTTCCTTTCCATATAAAAATATCTCAGTACATATGGGTGTTTATCCTATAGAAAAGAGAAAAAAATTAGGAAAAAGAGACCTGGGGATTTAGCTGGGGAGATTTACGCCTAGAGTGTTGACCTAAGGATAAAAACAGGTGAGGGGAAAACTGCCAATTCTTTGTAAGGCCAATCTAAAAACTAGGTCTGTTAGAGCAAAGAGATATTCTAACCCTTATTGAATCCTTGGAATCAACTTTGTTGCCTATTTGACGGGTTACATCATTTCACACCTAAGTTGCTTATTCCTTACATTCAATTCAAACCTTGGGTGGGTCGACTTAGTCAAAGAAAGTTGCTCTCGTGACACAAGTCTGATGGCTAATAAGATTCCTGATTTGATTTGGATGGTTTGAATTTGAGTTGATACTTTATAATTATTAAGCCTTTGCTGTTTAGGGTTTGTATATGATTTCCTCTCATTGGTGAAAATTCTTATTAAGATTTTGATTTGGACTGCCTTGATTCCTTGGCGATTTCATGTTGAAACAAGGAATTAGTATATATATGCATGTATATACTATTAAAAAAATGTGTTTTTGACCTTTACTCTACTTTTGAAAAAAAAAACAAAAACCCACGTTTCCAATTTTCGCATTGTTTCCGCAAGTTTTTCACATTTTTGTTTTGCTAGGGACTAGCAAAGTTTAGGCATGGGGTTATGATTGCACAACAATCATGGGACTTAATTAACCTAAATTCTATTAGAACCTAGCTTAACTTCTAAATAATGCATTCATATATTGCATAACATGAAGTAGAGTCTTTTATTCAACTGTACATAGATTAATGCTACTTTACTATGCTATTTGATGCTTATTCTTGTTTATAGGCAATATGGAGATCAGAACTGTTCTTGAGTGGAATAAAGCTGGATAGGAGTAGAAGCAGAAGTTGTTCTTGAGCTGAAGCTTGGGAATAAAGACTAGAATAAAGGAAGACTAAAGAATGAGAGAGAGAGAAATAAGATAGCATGCATGGAATAATTGTAGAACAAGAGGAACCTTAGATATCCCTATTCTTGCCCTTAAAACCCTAGGATAACCCTATCCCATCACCTAACCCTGAACCACCTCCATATTAGGTTAATTGAGCCCTAAAACCTAAAGCATGGATAACACTATCTATTCATTGGCTTTCATCGAGGTTTAAAATACATGTTGTAATATAGTGACTAGAGCAAAATAAACATTCAAAAATTTATAATCTCAAAATGTGAGTTCCAAGGTTATCTCAGTGAGCAAGAAATTGCACAAATACCACTAATCAATTGAGTAGAATATGAAGCACTGGCGTTTGATGCAAAAAGAAAGTAATTATATTATCAATGTCACAGTCAAACTCAAATTGCATAAACACTAGCTAAGGTAAAAAAAAGTGTTTTGAATCACTTAAGCCTCAGGCCAAATCGTAGCAAAAACTGGTCCACTCCTCTTGGGCCAAACTTCAGCCAAAGCCCTCTCCTTCTTAGATCCAAAACCAGGGAAGACCCACCTGCGTGTATGTGGCCTGGCGTGTGTGTGTGCGTAGGTGTGTGAGGACCCGACCCCCTAATACTGAGTGAATGGTATGGTGAGTGTTTCCTTTTGTGGCCGTTTGAGGAGCTGCTGCTACACAAGGTGAGACTAAGATCCCACCTTCTTTGTTCCTTCACATGAAGCTGCTAGTGGTAATCCCCATTAATTGACCATTGGATCTTCAATGCATGCTCAGGGATTGATGTTGTGATGCTTCTGCAGCTGATGAAGGTGGAACTCACCTGATCAGGTCATCGGATGTCATTGCCGTCACCAAAGAAGGAAGTTGTTCCGGTCGCAACCGGCGTGCATGAATATGGGCCTCTTGACCCCAATTAAAAACACTAAAAGCTCCAACGAAGCGTGATGAAGAGAAGCCCTATGTCTATCGGCTTTGGAAGTAGATGGAGGGTGGTGGTGGTGAGCTCGAAGAAGCTTTGTCGGTGGAATGGTAGACGGTGATAGAAGCCATGTGGAAGTGAATTAACTTAGGCAAAATCTCGACGAGGGTGAGGAGAAGCTTTTGCCCAGGTCAATTGGTCGGGGAGAAGACGGAGGAGGTGAAGCGATGAAGGTGGAGGTGGTCATCGGAGGCAGCATTCGAAAGAGGGGTTAGAGGCTACGAACGAAGCTCTAGAGTTCTAGATCTCTAATTGGGAGGATGAGAAATAGAAGCCCTAAACTAGCTAACTGGGTGAAAGGAAGAAGGGAGACGCTCACTTGAGGTACGTTGGAGAGGAGGAAGAAGAAGAGGTTGTCAGAGTGAAGGTAGTGGAATTGGACCACAAAGCTTTGCGTCAAGCTCCATGTGAGGACGGAGAGAGGAAACCCTCTACCTATTGTAAGCACCTCTATTTTGATGCACCAAAATTATGTTTACTGCTACACTAATATTTCAAGACTATCTCGAATCAGAGCTTCTCTCTTGGATCAAGTTCAGATGGTTGCTGATTTATGCCTTTTACTTTTATTTGAGTCTAGGATATTATTATAAGGAACCTTAAAATAAAACTCAAACGGATTTTCACGCCTCTTTCAAAATTAGTTTTTAGGGTTATTGATCAACCAATTCTTCTACTTGATCAACAAAATTTGATTGATCAACCAACCAACTTAGTTAATCGATCAAGCCAGCCCATTTTAGGAAGTTGATTAAAACCCTTTTGATCGACCAACCAAGCTAATTAATCGACCAATTAGTGATCGATCAAATAACTATATTCATCGACTAAACAACATTTTGATCAACCAATATATCTTAATTGATCGACCAATTTGACTTCCTTTTCAGGCCAACTTTTCAATATAAATAGAGGTTGTACGAAGCTCTTTTTCATAACTAACTTTCAATAGAAGTACCCTCAAAAAGATCAAAGCTTCTCGTGCTTCTTTCAAGTGTTTCTACACTTCTCTATTCACATCATTCAAAGCACATCGTTTCAAACCTCTACTGAAATTCTAGTTTGATTTTTTATTGATATTCCATAGATATATTTATTATTTTTTTACATTGTTGTTTTGAATAACAAATCCTAAGTTGTTGGGAAGTTCCGTGTTGTTGTTGTTATTGTGCTTCTCTTCAAGGTAAAAAGAGAAGTGTTTGTAAAGAGGTTGTGCCATCCACATTCAAGAGGTACAATAGTGGATTGACTAGCCTTGACTAGTCGGGAAAATCCTAAGCTGAGAGGCTTAGGTAGTCATTTTCACCCGATTTGGGTTTCCACTATAAATTCAGGTGTAACTTGTGCTTGATTTTGTTGTGAATTCATTTTTCTTTCTATTGTTTGAAAAAGGCAATACTATTTACCCCTCCCCTCTAGTATATGTTATTATCCACAGGCAAACCCTCACTTGGTATCAAAGCCTGGCTGTCCAGAAGATGTCAAAGTCATCTGTTGACACATGCGTTGATGGAACAAACTATGGCTACTGGAAGACCAAGATGCAAATCTTCCTAAAGTCGATGGATTTTGAGGTGTGGGATGTCATTGCCTCCAAGTAGACACACCCCAAGATTAAGGAGGGAGTGGCACCAACACCAGATTGGAAGAAGATGGCAACGCATAATCCAAGGGCCATGAATGTGATCTTCTCAGGCTTTCTAGGGTAGAATTCAATCGTGTCTCTGCTTGCAAGACAGCCTACGAGATCTGGAGCATCCTTGAAGTCACCCATGAGGGAACGTCTAAGGTAAAAGAAACTAAAGTCAATCTACAGATGCAAAATTATGAGCTTTTCAGGATGAAAAAGGGAGAATCAATCAAAGAGATCATGAGATTCATGGACATCATAAACTCCTTAAGGAATCTAGACCAGGAGATTAAGAACGAAGCCTTGGTGAGGAAGATCCTCCGATCGCTCACTAATGATTTGGAGACTAAGACTACAGCCATACAAGAGTCAAAAGACTTGTCTACTTTGAAACTTGATGATCTTATTGGAAGCCTAATGGCCCACGAGGTTCAGCTCCAACACATGAAGGAGCATGAAAATGAAGGAGTCAAGAAGAAGACTGTAGCTCTTGAAGCCAATTAATAATTTGAAGATTCCACAAGTGAAGATGAAGAGGAAGACATAGCCCTCCTCTCAAGAAAGTTCAAAAAATTCCTCAAAATCAAGTGGAGCTAGAGAAAGAAGAAAGAAGAGGCCAAAGCAGACGCCATTATCTACTACAACTGCAAGAGAAAAGGACACATCAAGAAGGATTGTCCATTTCTCAAGAAGGAGTCACAAAAGAGGCTTCCCAGAAAGGAAGGAAAGAAAAAGGCTTTCACAACAACTTGGGATGAATCAGACTCAAGTTTAGAAGAAGAAGAAAACTCTGAAGTGGAAGCTCTTCTGAGACTAATAGCTCTAGAAGATGATGTAACCTCTTTCTCACAAGATGAGTTATTAGAAGCTTTTTTTGAGATGCATGACATAGCTAGGTCACTGAAATTAGAAAATAAAAACCTAGCAAAGCATTAGGGGAAGAAAGAGCACAAAAGAATATGCTTACTCAATGAAATAAAGACTTATCTGATGAAATCACGTCATTAAAATTACACACAGATAATTTAAAGGTAGATATAGATAAATTAAAAGAAAATTCTGCTATTCTCTTAAATGATATGGCTATATTCACTAAGAGAAGTAGAAACTTGTATAAGCTATTAGGAACACAAACCCAGAGCAACACAAAATTTAGGTTAGGCTACATACCTAAAAATGATCATGAAGCATCTAGATCTAGCCAAAACAAAAAGAAAGGTAGCTTGCCTAAATAGACACCATCTAACCACTGTGCACTCAAACAAAAATGGGCTCTAAAAGCACTATTACAATCCTATTTTAGAGGTCAAGCAGACTATAAGAAGTGGACATATCAACAAATCAATGGAACATTGAAGCCACTCTATAGATCAGCCAAACCAAGACCTCACAAATGCAAACCAATAACAGGAACAAGAATAAAAGAGATGGATCATGGACAGTGGATGTTCAAAGCACATGATCAGGGAGGAAGACCTATTCCTACAACTTCACTGCCAAAAAAGTGGTACGATCACATTTGGGAACAACCATAAGGGTTGTATTACTGGTACTGGCCAAATTGGTAATTCTTCCACCTCTTTTGATATAATGTACATTTAGTTAGTGTATTAAAACATGATCTTCTAAGCATAATCCAAATATGTGATAAAGGATATAAAATCACTTTCACCTCAAATGGATTTAAAATATGGGATAAGGAAACAAAGTAAACTCTTCTCAAAGGAAACATGCATAAAGATATCTACACTGTCAACTTCAACAAATGCGATAGTCTTGAACGTCTTGTCGTATCTGATGAAGAGGCAACACTTTGGCACAGACGACTACATCATGTTCACATGGGAAACATTAGTAGTCTTGTGAAACATGTGCTTGTCAAAGGTCTACCAAAAATCAACTTCAAGAAACGCAAAATCTATGATTCTTGTCAAGTTGCAAAACAAACTAAAAATTCTTTTAAACCAACAAGGAAGGTTAGCACCTCACAACCTCTGGAGCTACTTCACTTAGACTTATTCAGACCAACCAAATTTGAAAGCCTAAGCCGGTGCAAATATTGTCTAGTCATAATTGATGACTTCTCTAGATTTACTTGTGTATCCTTCTTTAAAAGTAAGGACTTAACCATGGATGCCTTTAACAAACTAGTTAGAAGACTACAAAATGAAAAAGGATTTGAAGTGATTAGGATTAGAAGTGATCTTGGTGGAGAATTTGAGAATAACTCTTTTTCTAATTTTTGTGATCAATATGGGATAAAATTTGAATTTGCTTTCCCTAAAGCCGCACCTCAGAATGGTATAGTTGAGAGGAAAAATAGGACCTTGCAAGAGTATGCCGGCACAATGCTGTACGAGTCAAACTTGCCTCAATATTTTTGGGCAGAGGTTGTAAACACTACTTGCGATATCCAAAATAGATCCCTGATTAGACAAATCCTAAATAAAACAACTTTTGAACTCTATCATGGAAGAACACCTAAAATTTCCTACTTCAAGATATTTGGTTTTCGATGTTTTATACTTAACACCAAGGACAATCTTGATAAGTTTGATGCTAAAAGCTCAGAAGGAATATTCTTAGGTTACTTGACCAGAAGTAAAGCCTATAGAGTTTTTAACAAGAAGAATTCAATTGTTGAGGAAACTATGCATGTATCATTTGATGAAACACTAGCTCAACATAAATCCTCTACAAACAATGATGATGATGATCTAATAGATGGCCCGTCAAACATTCCAGAAGAAATTGTTTCTGATGACTTACCCAGAGATATTTCCTATGTGAAAGATCATCCAAAAGAATTGGTGATAAGAGAATTGTCTAAAAGAGTTCAAACCATATCTTTTAATACTTTAGCTTTCACTGCATTTGTTTCTCAATTAGAACCCAAAAATGTTAAGGAAGCCTTTTCTGACAATTGCTGGATTATTGCAATGGAAGATGAGTTGAATCAATTCAAAGGAAATCATGTATGGGAACTTGTTCCAAAGCCTGACTCTCAGACCATTATAGGAACCAAGTGGGCCTTTAGAATAAATTTAATGAATCAAGAGAAGTAGTTAGAAATAAAGCTAGAATTGTGGCCTAAGGATATAATCAAGAAGAAGGAATAGATTTTGATGAAACATATACGCCTGTAGCTCTCCTAGAATCCATTAGAATGCTACTATCCTTTACCGCCCATATGAAATTCAAACTTTTTTAGATGGATGTCAAAAGTGCCTTTCTAAATGGATTCATCAAGGAGGAAGTCTATGTTAAACAACTTCCAAGTTTTGAAGATGCTAAATATCCAGACTATGTATACAAATTAAACAAAGCATTATATGGCCTAAAACAAGCTCCACGAGCGTGGTACAACAGATTAAAAACTTATCTAATTGAAAATGAGTTTAAAATTGGTAAAATAGATCCAACTTTATTTACAAAAAGAAGAGAACATGATCTCTTAATAATACAAATATGTGTCGGTGATATCATTTTTAGTGCTATTAATGATCTGTTGTGCCAAGAATTTGCAAAGGTAATGCAGGATCAATTTGAAATGAGTTTGATGGGAGAACTTCAGTTCTTTCTCAGACTTCAAATTGACTAGCTATCCTCTGGAATCTTCATATCTCAAACCAAATACACCATGGAGATCTTGAAGAAATTCTCTATGGATAAAGTGAAAGGTAAAGAAACACCTTTGGTAGCTTCTACACAATTAAAATCTAACGACACAGGTAAATCTATAGATCAGAAATTATATAGAAGCATGGTAGGATCATTATTATACTTAACTGCTAGTAGACCTGATATTATCTTTTGCACTTGTTTATGTGCTCATTTTCAAGTAAACACTAAAGAAACACATTTAAATGCTATAAAAAAATACTTAGATACTTAAACAACACACAAGACCTAGGACTTTTCTATCTGAAGTCAGACACATTGGAATTATATTCCTTTTGTGATGTTGATTATGCAGGTAGCTTCACAAATAGAAAGAGTACTAGTGCAACATGCCAATTTCTGGAAAATTCCCTAGTCTCTTGGTTCTCTAGAAAACAAAACATTGTTTCACTTTCAACAACTCAAGAAAGATATGTAGCTGCATCTTTAGCTTGTTCACAACTATTGTGGATGAAACAAACCTTGCAAGATTTTGGCCTATCCTACAAAAACAACAAAATACTATGTGACAACACTAGTGCCATTAACTTTTCTAAGAATCTAGTGCAACACTCTAGGACTAAACATATTGATGTTAGACACCACTTTTTAAGAGACTATCTTAAAAGGAGAAATTAACCTAGAGTTTGTTAAAATAGAAATCAATTAGCTGATATCTTCACAAAACCATTGCCAAAAGAAAGGTTTAACCTAATTTTCAATTCACTAGGTTTATCAAGACTAAAAGAACTTAACTGATATGTATGATTGATCTGTTTTACACTGTTGATCGATCACTTTTTTAAATTTATCGACCAAAACATTTTGATCGATCAAAGTCCTTGTTCGATAGACCAAATTCTTTCGTAGGAAATTTTCCTCCAAAAATTTGAGTTTTGATCGATTAACTTAGTTGTTTGATCAACCAATCTAGTTAGACAGGAATTTTCCCTCCAATCATTCAAACACTAATCAACCAATTAACTTAATTGATTGATCATTTCTTGTTTTGATCGACCAAAACTGAGATGTTTCACTTTTCAAGATTGCGATCTTTCTACCTCAAATCTCACTCCTAATCTACCTAACCGATCTTGATAACCATGATTAGCTTCCTAAAATGTTTTTACCTACTTTGTTAATCATCTTTTCTATAAAAAACACACGCTTTTACCATCAAACCTATTTTTTTTACCATCTATACCCTACCATTTGGTCCCTACATTCTCTCCACCAAACAAAAATACCCATCTGACCCCACCTCTCCTCCTCCAGTGATGGTGATCGACCAACCTTCACACCACCTCCGACCATCATCGTCTCTCACACAAAGAAGCCATGCCACTTTCGTGCATCCTCCGTGCATTGCAACACCTCACTCAATGCCTCCTTCACGCCACTCTGCATGACCTTGACCTCCGGCCGTGCACACCTCTCATCAGTCGTCTTCCACATCCTCGCTAACCTCCCTTTGATCGACCAATCTTTGATCGGTCATGGTACACTCTAAACTTAGTTGAAATCCATCTCATTTGGATTTTTGGATATGGTCTAATGTTTTTCTTTCTTCATCATGTGATTACTTGTGAAATCTTGTAGTATAAGTGAGCAAATCATCTGTTTACATCTCATTTTTGTCACGTCTGACCACTTTTGGTCAACCAAATTTCTTGGTTGATTAACCAAAAGTTGATTTCTCCATAACACTACCCGGGTTATTTTTTATCAACCAATTTGAGTTTTTGATCGAACGTGTTTTCAAAAATTTTGAAATGGCTCCAAAATGCGTATGTGCCTCCTCTTCTGCTCATCATGATGATAGGTTTGATTGATTTTGCATCACTGAGGTTGCTCACGACCATTTTTCTCTATTCACCAAATTTTCACCACGTTGGTAAACCTGTTAATTTTGCCTACTTTGAGTCTATATTTAGTAGAATCCGCAAAAAAATTGCATATCACCATATTTTACATCTTTTTTAGTGGAACTTTTATGCCGGTTCTAAGAACAGCCGCATACTTGATGTTGACCCAATGGCCTGCCACCTATTTTATGCCAATTTAAAAAACATAGGTGAGGGCTTCAACATCGAGTTGACCTCGAACGTCTATGGCATAGAGGTTCTGGTCAATACAGATGTTCTTCCAAAGATTCTTGGTTGTTCATTTGTTGGTCTTACCTTTCTTGAGCTTTGCCAGCAGACACAAATGGATACCATTAGGGTGACCCTGCACACTCCCTCTCATTTTAACTTGGGTCATCTAGCCAAGTCCCCCTACTTTCATCATCTAACCAGATTTCTTAATCGTGTCATTTTAAGGGATTTCATGTCCAAATCTATGTCTTTTGAAAACTGCCCTGGCATTATGCTCATTACTCTTTATGCCTTTCTTAAGAATAAGTGGTTCAACTGGAATCACTTGATTCTATATTTAATGAGCAAGCAATCCACCAGCTCCTTCCGATTTGGGATGCTTCTTTCCCACATCTTCCTACATTTCAATTTTCCCATGGATATTAATCATAAATAGTTTATCACTAGAGTCTCCATTTTTTATAAGCTCACTTATACGATGATGGAGCAAGCTCAGGGAGCCCATGGTGAGGATGCAGCCCAGGAGCAGCAGCAGTAGTCCCTCCTCCTTTCCCGCCTTATGAACACTTTACAACGACCTGTCCTTCTCCAATCCGACCCTCTCCGTCTTTCTACGAGCAAGAGTAGAGCCTTTTGGATAGACCTCTTTCAAGCAGGGATTTTGTTAGTATCCAGGATGTGACGAATGGTATTTCTTTGATGATGCATCGGCAGAGAGAAACATACTTGGTGATGATGAGACATGGGCATCAAGTATCAGACTACCTAAATGCTCAAAGCTAGTTCTTGGATAAACTTGGAGAGTCTATTCATGACATTTAGCAATAACTTCACCGGCCTCCTCGACCTCGCTTGTCTACTACAATGCCTCCATCATCAATAGCACCTCCTCCTCCGCCTCCTACCACTGCAGCAGGACCAGTAGCCCAGCAGGTTACACCACCTCGCAAGACATCTAGGCAGCCGACATCGAGATTGTCAGCTCAGCACTACCTATGTCTTGGTCAGCTTGCCTCCTCAGAGAGATCAGATTCAATCAAATTTTGAGTTGGATACAGACCTCTGGAGCACAATGGATGCCTTCATGGCATCACTAGGTGACTAGCTTTAGTTGTGCTTAACTTTGAACTATTTTCTGATCTACTTATCTAGACTCTTTTATATATCATTGTTATATGCATGGATATTATCTCTCTTGGATATATTTTTCTCCTTTTGTAATTGCATGATGAAATTTATGTTGCTCTATGAAAAACATAGCAACATGTTTTACTTTTTACTGAAACAAAAAGGGGGAGATATTAAGCATAACTGTTTCAATTTCATAATTATAATTTTTTTGTCATCAAAAATGGGGAGAATGTAAGCACCTCTATTTTGATGCACCAAAATTATGTTTACTGCTACACTAATATTTCAAGACTATCTTGGATCAGAGCTTCTCGCTTGGATCAAGTTTAGATGGTTGCTAATTTGTGTCTTTTACTTTTATTTGAGTCTAGGATATTATTGTAAGGAACCTCAAAATAAAACTCAAATAGATTTTCGCTCCTCTTTCAAAATCAGTTTTTAGGGTTATTGATCGACCAATTCTTCTACTTGATTGACCAAATTTGATTGATCGACCAACCAACTCAGTTAATCGATCAAACCAGCCCATTTTAGGAAGTTGATTAAAACCCTTTTAGTCGACCAACCAAACTAATTAATCGACCAATTAGTGATCGATCAAATAACTATATTGATCGACCAAACAGCATTTTGATCAACCAATATACCTTAATTGATCAACTAATTTGACTTCCTTTTCAGGCCAACTTTTCAGTATAAGTAAAGGTCATACGCAACTCTTTTTCATAATTAACTTTCAATAGAAATACCATAAAAAAGATCAGAGCTTCTCGTGCCTCTTTCAAGTGTTTCTACACTTCGCTATTCATGTCATTCAAAGCATATCGTTTCAAACCTCTACTAAAATTCTGGCTTGATTTTTTATTGAGGTTCCATAGATATACTTATTATTCTTTTACATTGTTGTTTTGATTAACGGATCCCAAGTTGTTGGGAAGATCCATGTTGTTGTTGTTATTGTGCTTCTCTTCAGGGTAAAAAGAGAAGTGTTTGTAAAGAGGTTGTGCTACTCTCGTTCAAGTGGTACGATAGTGGATTGAGTAGCCTTGACTAGTTAAGAAAATCCTAAGCTGAGAGGCTTAGGTAGTGGTTTTCACCTGATTTGGGTTTCCACTATAAATCAAGGTGTAACTTGTGCTTGATTTTGTTGTGAATTCATTTTTTGTTTTACTGTTTGAAAAAGGCGATACTATTTACCCCTCCCCTCTATTATACATTATGATCCACAGGCAAACCCTCATAAATGTGATGCATGCAGAGAGTTGAGTCAACCCCTTTGATGCCTACTATAGTCTAAGGGATGGCTTGCTTGTGCCATTTTAGGCATTCAATTAATTCTCCCTCTTGTGCCTTAGATAGGACAAAAGCGAGGAAGTCGAATAAATCAGGGAGATATACATTGGGTTCGTCCTTGTGTTGACCCCATAAAAAATTTTAAAAAAGTAGGGAGAAAGCTACCGATTGAACAAATAAACCTTTAGGCAAAAACTATTAAGGTCACCTAGGGTTGTAAGAACCTAAAGTCTGTTTTAACAGCCACCTAATGAGTCTATCACTTATCATAAGATGCTTAGAACTTGAAGTTCTTTTTGAGTCTTGGGTGGGTTGGGTAGCCATAGAAAGCTGCCCCAAAACTCTAAACTCAAAATAGAAAAGAAGAAAAAAATAGAAAAAAATGTATCTTCCCATTTCAAAATAAGGCAAGGACTTAGGCGGTCTGCAATTTGGCAGGCACCCAGGCACTGTTGAATCTTCATAGTTTAGGACCTTAGTTGAAATTTCCTTTTGTTAATAAACAACTAATGACTTAAGCGATAGAGTCTTAATTCTGTTTTATACACAACGTATAGGTTAATTTTGCTAGGGACTAGTGATCGCATGGGTTTTGCGAGTTTGAAATCGAGGTTACGAGTAACCCATCGTCGTAGTTGCAAAATGCGTGGTCAAATAAAATTTATACCAAAACTCAAAAAGTGAGTCCCAGGTCGAACACGGGGAGGCGAACGTTTGATTTTGGAAATCTGCACTTCGCTTTTATTTATTTTAAGTTTCTTTTATCTTTTCTAATTTTTTTGGTGTTTTTAGCAAGCAAGAGATTCGGTCAATGAAAACTTTATCTACTTGCAAAAATAAAAGAGTGGGAGAAAGAGAGAGAAAAACAATCATCTATTCATGAAGAATTGTTTGTTACAACTACGAAAGTAGGAAAGCTACACTATGAAAGCATAAAAAGATAGAAAGAGGTGAGAGAAATCCCCCTCGACGGTTGCTCAGAGGATGACTTGCTCTGACGTCACCCGGAGGAAGGTGGTGAGGAGCAAGACAAAGGAGGACGGAGCCAGAGGACGGAGGATGGGGCAGGACAGCATCGCGGAGAGGTTCTTCTTCTCGAAGGGCGGTGAGAGGATGGCCACGGGATGCTCCATGAATGGGGGTGAGGTGGGGGAAAACTATTTGGTTTTCTACTCTAGAGGAGCATCCCAGGCTTGCGACAAGCTCTCTCTAGAGCCTTGGAGGTGGTGAGTGGAAGAAAGGAAGAGATGAAGAAAACTGGAAGGGGTAGGAGTCCTTTTATAGTGGAGGAAAGAATCAAATTTGTATACAGGACATTTTGTGACAGTCATAAATGTCACTAAAGATCTGTCGCAAACATCGATGAAGATAGCCCACGTGCCCACCCACCGCTGCCCTGGCACGTGCTGTACGCGCCCTTGTCGTGCAGGCACGCGTGATATGCATCGCTCCCTCCGCCCGTGCGTTACGCTACTGCACATGCCGCTGCGCTTGCACGTGCATGCCTCCACGCAATGCACGCACCCACACTGATGTGCACGTGCGGTGGCGCGTGCGTGGGAATGGGTGGCTTGGGTTGTGCCACGTGGCACAATCTGGGCCATCCATCTTCTTTCCTTTGTAGGGGATGCTACAGAGGTCGAATTAAGTCAATTTTCGCGCCTTTGGGCTGCGATCGTCAACCCAAATCCATCTATATGGTCAGATTTGTCATTTGAAACTCCAAATTGTGTCACCTAGTCCCTCAGTTATTGATCTTCCTTAGATTACATATCGTGCTACGAGACTCCGATCAAGGCGATTTCGGAGGTGTTGGACTCCGATCATTGTCTTGATCAGGTCCGTATGGTCAGATCGTCAATCCGAGGCTCCAAAATAAATATCCTTCTCTCCCGACCACAAAAAGGTTGTAATTAACGTAAATTATATTCAACTACTCTAAATGCAGAATGATGCATGCTATGCAATATTTATAACATGAAATGCAAATCTAAGCCTAAGAACATGCATGAATAGGCATTTTAACCTAAATAGATGTGTCTACATCAACTAGCAAAAGATAGGCATGGGGGTATGATGTATACACATCCATTTAGGTTAAAATGCCTATTTATGCATGTTCCTAGGCTTAGATATGCATTCCATATTATAAATATTGCATAGCATGCATTATTCTACATTTAGAATAGTTTGTATAAATTGTAGGTTAATTTGCATCCTTTTATGCCCAGGAGAGAAGGAGATAGATTTTGGGGCCTCAAATTGACGATTTGACCGTATGGATCTGATCAGGATGACAAACGGAGTCCAACGCCCCTAAAATCATCTTGATCAGAGTCCTCTAGCACATTGTGTAGTCCGAGGAAGATCAACAGCCAAGGGTTAGGTGATGCAATTTGAAGCTTTAAATGACAAATCCAACCGCATGGATGGATCCGGATTGACGATCATAGCCCAATGATGCAAAAATCAACCTAATCTGACATCTGTGGCGCCACCTACAAAGTGAAGAAACTTGACGACCAAGATAGCGCCACGTGGCACCATCACAGCTACCTAAATCAATCCAAGCCCCTCTACTCCATCTTTTAGGCAACAGCATCATGCAATCCCAGCCGTTGGATTGTGATCCCAGTCGGATCATGATCCAACAGCTGAGAAAAGCCCAACAATGCCTTCTCACAACACAAGGGGCAGATTAAGATTCAACGTGGACCATTGGATCTTGATCCAACGGTCCACAATTACCTCGAGCTGCTACTAGCCGATGCTCTTTTGGACCAAAGAGAACATGTAGCGCAGTAATTGCATAGAGCTCTCCTAAACCTACAGCACAGGTTTGACTCTTCCAATGCCTCCAATTGACCACAGCGACGAGGCACGCCCAAATTCGATTGCTCGATTGTGATCGAGTGATCGAGATGCAGCCACACGATGCAATGGATGAGCGTGGATATGCCCACACACGCACAAGTGATCGCATGCTTGCTTCAACGCCTTATTTGATGCACCAGCTGAGCCCGCGATCTTTGCATAATCCCAGCTATCCATCCTCAATCCAACAGTTGTTCTCCACGCCTCTGCAACTGTGAGCGCATGGGCGTGTACGTTGAATATGGATCTTCAGCGACGTTTAGGGTGGATCTTTAGTGACATCTTTGATTGTTACTATTAACCCATGCACGAAATGCACTCTTCTCCTTCTCTATAAAAGGACCCCTACCAATCCCCTTCTTCTTCATCTCTTCCTTTCTTTCCCTCACCACCTCTAAGGCTCTAGAGAGAGCTTGTCCCAAGCCTGGGATGCTCCTCTAGAGAAGAAATCAAATATTTTCGCTTCTCACCCCCATTTGTGGAGCATCCCGTGGCTGTCCTCTCACCATATTTCGGAAAAAGATCCTCACTATGACATCATCCTGCCCCATCCTTCCTCCAATGCCATTCCCCCTAGTCCTACTCCTCACCACCGTCATCCAGGCAATGTTAAAGTAAGTTGTCCACCAAGCGACCATCGAGGGGGACTCTTCTCATCTCTCTCTATCTTTCATTTTCTTTCTAGTGTAGTTTTGCGCTTTTCTATCTGTAACAAACTCTATATTGAAAATATATGTAATTATTTCTCTCTCTCTCCCCCCTCTTATTTTGCAAGTAGATTAGTTAGATAAAAGTTTTATCAATCTGATCTCTTGCCTTATTAAAATACAAAAAAATCTCAAAAGATAAAAAAATAAAAAGAAATAAAATCAAAGCGTAGATTTCAAAACCAAACATTCACCTTCCTATGTTCGAGCCAGGACCCACTTTGAGTTTCGGTATAAATTTTATCTAGTTAGCATTATTTTCCGACTACGACGACGGGTTCTCTAAAACCCTGATTTCCCTCATGAAAAATAACGCTCACCACCCACACAAAGAAGACAAGAGGCAAGCACGAGTGGGGGTTCCTGTGGGCGACACATGGCAACATCTGGGCCATTAATCTGCTGATCAATAGCCAGAACTTCTTTGGCTCATTGTGGGGGCTATGAAGGTCAAATTGGGGCAATTTTGGGTCTATTGCACTCCGTTCATCAATCCAGATCCATCCATGTAGTTCGATTGCTCAACTGAGTCCTATTTCAAGGTAATCTTCTATAACCTGGCCATTAAATGTTAATTACAAGCCATCTTAATACAAATATTATGCTATATTCATGCATGACCCTAATCCCATTATATTATCATATTGGCATGCTTGAGCCCTCGAAATCGACTCTACTTGGTGTAATTATTGTTATTATATGTAGAGGCATCACCTATGGAACCTTCACAATCCATACGATGTCTTTTGGGCTTTGCAATGCACCTACAACTTTTCAAAGGTGCATGCTAACCATCTTTTCTGACATGGTGGGAGATTGTCTTGAGGTATTCTTGGATGATTTCTCCAATTTTGGAGATTCCTTCGAGTCTTGCCTAGCTAACTTGGAATTAATCCTTAAGAGATCTATCCAAACGTGGTCAGTCCCTAGCTGAGAGAAGAGTCACTTCATGACACAAGAAGGTATCTTCTTGGGTCATGTGGTCTCTAACTGGGGCATTGAAGTTGATAAGACTAAGGTGGATGCTATCTCTAAACTTCCTCCACCCACATCTATGAAACAAATCCGATCATTTCTAGGTCATATGGGTTTCTATCGGAAATTCATTAAGGTCTCAAAGGTTGCTCAACCCCTGAGCAACCTTCTGGCCAAAGACCTGCCATTCGAGTTTGATGAATCATTCCACAAGGCATTTGATTTACTTAAAATGGTAGTCACGTACACCTCGATGTTGCAACCATAGGTCTGGACAACACCTTTTGAGATTATGGCTGATGCTTTTGATTATGTGATCGGGGTTGTCTTGGGTCAGAAGATTGATAAACATCCTTCTATTACCTACTGCACTAGCAAAACACTAGACAAGCCCTAGAGGAACTATACTATTACTGAAAAAGAACTGCTAGTTGTAGTCTTTACTCTGGAAAAGTTTAGGGCTTATCTCTTAGGTTCTCATGTCATTATTTATACCGACCATAGCCTTGAAGCACTTCTTGGTCAAAAAGGATGCCAAGCCCTAGCTCATTTGATGGATTCTTTTACTTCAAGAATTTGATCATGAAATTAAAGACAAAGCCAGGGCACAAAATGTAGTGGTGAGTCATCTTTCGAGAATCCTAATTGATTCTCCTCATCTAGATATCCCAATTACTGACACTATTTCGGATGAGACTATCCTTACAATCTGAGGTATCCGAACCCCATGGTTTGCGAACCTCGTCAATTATTTGGTTGTTGGTCAAGTTCCCTAAGACTGAACCAAACAATAATGGGATAGACTTATATCAAAGGCTAAATACTATTTTTGGGACAATCCTGTGTAGTACCACATGCTGAATCGGTGTTTTAAAAGTAATGCACTGCAGTATAGCTGATAAATCGCGTAGAACACTTAAAATTTATAGCTCGAAAGAAATCCGAGGTCGAACGCAGGGAGCAATATGACAATTTATCTCAAGATCATAATTTTAAGCAAGAATATAACAATGTAATAGCAATTTCAAGCACAAATGATGTAAATATAAATTCAAGAGTCAATGTGGCATAAAGATTAGGGTAAAATGGTGATTTGAATCACCAAATTACCCTATTACAATTATACTTAAATAATACAATAGTATCAATCAACCAAATGCCATGTATGATGAGTGCATAGTGCACTTCACACTGATGCTACAGTGCATAAGCATTATTCCTCTTTTGGCTGCTTCTTCGTCTCCTCTTCTTCGACTTGTCTTCTTTGGCTTTTGCTCTTTATGCACAGGGGAGGGATTCACGAAACTGGCTAAGTGTTAGATAGTATTCTCTGAAGCAAAATGCCCCTTAACCCCACGTGCTCACTCTCTCTTGTTCTCCTCTTCTCTCTCTCAATCAGGCAGCTATTTAGGCAATCAGGTATGTAGATACTCAGGACCAGGTCTGCGTGGCGTGGGTCACGGACGAGGTGTGAGAGAGGGCTTAGGAGGGTAATCGAGTAAGGGGTAAGCGGGACCTCACCCCATGTCTGAGGCAATAAGCCATAGACACAAATTCAATTTATCCCTACACACTGCTTTGTGAACTTCCGATGTGGGACTAAGTTCGCACAACTCTTCGCATGAAGCTGTTGACGAAGGTTCTTCTAATTGCGGTCAGAGATGAGTTTTTGGCTTCCAATTGAAGGCCTGGAGGGTGACCTGGGATCCTTCTGCGCGACTTGAAGCTAGCACCTGGAGGTATCGTAGCTAGAACACCACGAACTTGGCCGTTGAAGTCGTCGCAACGGCAAAGCTTTGGTGGAAGGCCTAGAATCAAGAATACAGGCGCTAAGCCTCAATTAAAACGTTCAAGAGGATCGCCGAAGGGCGTGGAATGTGATGGCGATGACCGTGGGGTGATTCATGCTTGGATGATGGCGGACGGTCACGGATATGGAAGCGAGAATGTGGATTGTTCGGTGGATGATTTCGGTGAGCGAAGTGGTGAATAGGGAGAAGGGTTTTGATGGGCGAGTCATGGTGGAGCTTATGAGGTGGTTGGCAAAGTGTTTGGAGCGGTGGAGCGTGTGGAAGACTTTGCCAGAGTGGTTGTCGGAGCGAAGGAAGATGAATTTGTGAGAGGCGATGTAGTGGTCGAGTCAAAGTGGCAAAGACAGAGTTGTGAAGTACCAGAGCTAGGGAGTTGATCTAAGTAGGTAGTGGAAAATGAGGAGGAGTGACGCAGAGCCTGGTATGGTCGGCATCGGAGACGTAGACTACTCCGGTGGGGTAGAAGCAATAATGACAATGAGGATTGGGGCTCCCGTTGGTATGGCACGACGCGGAAGAGGGAGGGGAAGGAAAATCCACCACTGGTATTGCGAGTGGATGATGAGAGTAATCGGAGGGAGTCGCCGGATGTCGTGGACTTTTTGGCCAGAGAAGAGGGAGGAAAGAGGGGTATTGTAGGCCAAAAATGACCGTAGGGAGATTGGCATGCATCATGGGTCTTTATATAGGCCTTAGAGGGAGGTTTGAAGCTTAGAAACCAAGCTTTCAAGCTTGGTAAGCTTGACGCACAAGGTATACCTGAATCTCTCATGCATTCACATGAGAGATTGGGATGGTTATGGGGTCCAAGACTGGGTGCGATGGAAAGAGAATTCCTTAAGGAATCTCTGGTTCAAGTTTGGGAGAGTTTCGTCGAGCAATCATCAAGAACTTTCCAAATGAAGGTCGCTGGAGTAGGATTCCTCCACGAAAATGGTGGAAGGACCTCTTTAAAAAGAGTGACGACAATGATAAGGCCCTATTTGTAATGAATTTCAAAAGCTAGTGGCACTTGTGAAATAAAAAGAATCAGACAGGACTGAAATGCAAACTAGGTTAAGATGATCTCTGATTGGGTCCAAATTTTGGTATAAACCTAATTTGGACCCAAGGAATCCAACGGTGAAGTTGGAATTTGGTTTTGGCCTACTTTTATTGGGTAATTTATGTAAAAATCCAAATTAGGGTAATAGTCTGTCTGTGACTCTATTTTAGGTGAAAAATAGGTTCTGATGGTCACTTCAAAGGTACCAAACACTAGACGATATTTTTCTATGAATTTTTGAGGGTTTAGATGAATTTTATCCTAACCAAAACCTCAGTTATTTAAGCAGGCCTATTTTTAGGGTTTCAAATGTCCTTTAATTCTTGAAGTGCATGAAAAGCCCATTTTGTTCCGCATAAACCCTTCTATTAAACTCTAAAGCACATCTGACCTTTAGTAAACCCCTGAAATAACCCTGTGGTTATTCTATATTTGTGGATTACTGGTAAAATTGTAGAAATAACCTTTTATTCTTCTTTTCTTCTCAAAATAACTCAACCTGCCTAAGAGACCTTCTAACTGATATGTAGGAGCTTTTATTGACTTTATCATATCAAATTGAGCTAGTTATGGCTTATGACGATGTTCCCATCAGGCACTAACCAGGTTATCCGCCAATGTGTCCCAGAAAATGAATTCCAAAGTATACTTGAGTCCTACCACGCATCTGCGTGAGGTGGACATTTCTTTGGGAAGAAGACGGCTGCAAAAATCCTTCAATCTAAGTTTTATTGGTCTTCTTTATTCAAAGATGCCCAAGAATTTTCAAGGTCATGTTCTCGATGCCAAGCACTTGGAAACATAGCCAAGAGAGACATGATGCCCCCAAACTCAACCCTTTCCATCAAAATCTTCGACATTTGGGGCATTGACTTCATAGGACCCTTCCTCCCTTCATTTGGACTCTAGCATATTCTAGTTGCTGTTGATTATGTGTCGAAGTGGATCAAGGCTATTCCCACCCAAACCAATGACCACAAGGTGGTCATTTTGTCAAGAAGAATATCTTCAGTTGATTCAGGATCCCGAGAGCCATCATCAATGATGGTGGCACTCATTTTACTAATGACCAATTCTGTAACTTATTGGTTAAATACAGGGTGAACCATAGGATTTCCACACCTTAGCATCCCCAAACGAACAGACAGGCTGAGGTCTCCAATTGGGAGATCAAGAATATCCTTCAAAAAAATAGTTGGGCCTAATAGGAAAGACTAGACCCAAAATCTTGATGATGCTCTTTGGGCCTACTGTATGGCGTACATGATGCCTATCGGCATGCCTTCGTTCCATCTGGTGTTTAGTAAGGTGTGTCATTTACCTATAGAAATTGAACATCGAGCATTATGGGCCAACAAGAAATGTAATCTTAACCTAGACTTTGCTGGGAAGACCAGGAATCTCCAACTATCTAAGTTGAAAGATCTTAGAAATGATGCCTACAAGAATGCCAAGATCTATAAGGAAAAGACCAAAGCTCTTCATGACCAAATGATTTCCCGCAAGAGCTTTGAGCTGAACCAGAGGGTCTATTTCTTTGATTCTCGACTTAACCTCTTTCCTAGCAAGCTGAGGTCTACGTGGAATGACCCATTCATTATTGATTGGATATTTCTAAACGGAGCCATTGAAATCTCTGACCCAAAGACAGGTAACTCCTTTAAGGACAATGGACAACATCTCAAACCTATGTTGACTGTGTTCTCCCTGAACCCGTCTCAGGCAAGGTTGCTCTAACCTTGGCCTGACGTCTCTGGTCGGACCTCACCTAGCTAATGACACTAAACTCAGTAACTTTGTAAAAACTCTATATATACTGCAAGCTGACCAGATTTTTATTGAATTCAGGTACTATCTTTATTTCTACCCTTTGACATTACATAAGCTAGCCATGCAGGTGGATTCAATTCTAAATTATTTTTTCTATATGTTACTTTTATTTATTCTCTCCATTAAAAAAAAATGAATTAGGAAAAGAAAACTTGGGCATTAGGAGTCTTTCAACCTTAAGGAATGATACGATAGGACCTGAACACGTAAACTCTTCAAGTCTTCGGCCTTAAGTAGCCATGGTGTCCACTAAAATGTGGACCTATTTCTCAAGTCCTCGCCACCCTAATTCATGTTAGTTTAGTTAATAAAGTGAGGTAATAAGGATGTGACTTATTAACCAACCCTTCGATTTGGGGGGCCTTAGAGTCTAAGCATCTACACACTTCTCACACTAACTCACTCCTCTATGGTTCTAACAGAAATTGGGTAGCTAATGAACCTTCTAGGGTGGTATGGCTAGCAAGTTGTCATGGGTTAGATACCCCATTGGCAAGTTGTCCAAAGCCCAACCAAGCCACCAATTCTCTTTAGGTAAATCTTAGATCAAGGAAGCTACCTACTTTAAAACAAAAGAAAAGACATAATAATAATAATAATAATAATAATAAAAGAAATAAGCCACACTTCATCACAAGAGTATGGCTAGCAAGTTGTCGTGGGTTAGATGCCCCATTGGTCATTTGTCCAAAGCCCAGCTCATAAAACACACAAAAATTCCCAAACACTTAAGAAAGAAGTGGGGAAGTAAAATAAGCCAGGGAAATATACATTGGGTTCGCCCTCGTGTTGACCCTACAAGAATAATAGTAGCTACCAATCAGATAGATACACCTTTAGGTAGCATTTTCTTTTCTTTTCAGGTCACCTAAGGGCATAGAAAACTGAAGTCCGTTCTAATTGCCATTGAGTGAGTCCTTTACAATTTCCACAATAAGATGCTTAGCAATTAGAGTCCTTTTTGAGTCTTGGGTTGGATAGGTAGCCATAAAAAGTTACCCTGAAACTCTCAACTCCAAAAATCCAAAAATAAAAAAAATTAAAAAAGAAGAAAAGAAGAAAATGTGTTCGCTTCTATATGGAATAAGGTGAGGACTTGGGCGATTTGCATTTTGGTAGGCACTCAGGCACTATTGAGTCTTTGTAGCTTAGATCCTTAGAAGAAATTTTTTATTATTGAGTAATAACTGTTGCCTAAGTAATTTATTCCTAATTTAGTTTATAAATACCATTTAATTTAATTTTTACTAATCATTAGGAAAAGATAAGCATGGGGGTTATGATAAATACACATTTATTCCTAATAAAACGTCCATTTATGTGAGTTCCTAAGTTTAGTGTTGCATTAGATATTGTCAATATTGCATAACATTCATCATATTGCATTTAGACCAAAAATGAAATCGTCGGTTCGTTTCAACCGGGTTTTAGTTATAACGTTGTAGTAAAGCCGGTTATGACCAACACTTCAAATATAAATTTTTTACTCGGAAAATAAAAGAGTTCCCGAGGTCGAACTCAGGGAGCAAGTTGTATTCTAGAGATATACATGTTTCTTTTTCAAAAAGAAAGAGAGAGGGAAAGAATTTGTTGTTTTCTCTTTGTTCTGCAGAGGGGATGCTCTTCTTTCTCTCTTTCTTTAGATCTCTTTCTTTCTTTTTGTTCTGCAGAGGTGCTTCTTCCTGCTGTTCCTGCTTTGGTGGTTATCTTCTTTCTTCAGAGCTCCTTGTTCTTCTTCTTCGTTCTGCAGAGGTGATGCTCCTCTTCAGATCTCTTTCTTCTTCTTCCTTGGTTTCTGTCTTGACCTCTCTTCTTCTTTTTCTGCAATTGTGGTGACCCTTTCTCTGTTCCCTTTTCCTCTTTATGGCTGCAGAGCTTCTGCCTTCAGCTACTAAGTCTTCCTTTCTTCTTCTTCTGCTTTGGCCGTTGCTCTTCCTTCTTCTTCAGCCTGCCTTCTTTCCTGCTCTGGCTGCTGACCTTCCGTCGTCTGACCCGGTACTTAGACGACTTAATACGCATTTGCTACAGTGCAGCTCCTTCTTCCGCGGGTCTTCTTCTTCGCCTGTGCCTGCACACTTCAGAGTTTTTTTTTTTCAGAGGCAAAACCTACTCTACCCTCCCCCCCCCGCGTCTCTCTTTCTCTCTGAAACCACTCTTGGGAAAGCTCTCCCAGAGCTACCGGGTAATCGGGTTCGGGTCACGCCCGGGTCCAGGCCCACCGGCGTGCGGTGGTGGGCGAGGAGTGCAGGTCGGTTTAATCGGGTCGGGCCAGGTCCGTGGAGCGTGGTCACGGACGAGGCCGGGTCGGGTGAGAGGGACCTCACCCCGTGGTCAGGAGGCAGACAGCATAAGGCACTTTTTGCCTTTATGCGTCCGCGCGCCTCCGAGAAGTTCCGAGGTGGGACTAAATGTCCCACCCCAATTGAGCGCCCGTCGCGGAGGGAGCAGTGGGCGATCGTGGCTTCACGCGCGGCCTTCGCCCCATCTGCGAGCCTGGGACGTTTCGCGGAGACTCCCCGCGCAACCTGGGAGTCGAACCTGGGCGAAGGCGTGCCTGCACCTGCAGGTGAAGGAGCTCTGCCTGCTCAGTAATGGCGACGGCGGGCGAGTCACCTGGTCACAGAAGAACGGCCTCTCGGCCAAATCAGACAGGCGGGGGACCTTCGCTGTGGCACGGCGAAGGTGGTCAGAGGGTCTGCAGGGGGCGTGATGGAGCCAACAGGTCGTCCTAGGTCAAACTGTGAGCGAAGAAGTGGGTGTGTTCGGTGGATCTGCAGAGGGCGTTTGGTGGGAAGTGGAGGGGCGGAAGAGGATCAGGGTGAGGAGGCGGAGGTCCTGCGGTGGTCGGCGAGCCGTGTGGGTTGCTGAGGTGATGGGAGCGGCTCGTCGGAGGATGGCCGGAGGCGGAGAGGGTGAGGGTGAACAGGAGCGGTCGAGGGTTTAATCAAATAAAAGACAGTGAGGAAAAGAAAGAGGGGGAGATGGGGAGGAGTTCTGACCTAGCTACGGAGACGAAAGGGGCTGGGGCAGGGCGACAGTCGTATCGACTGTCGCCGGAGAAGAAGATGCCCAGGGGAAGGGGCGGCGGCGAGCAGAGGGCTGGAGAGGCGCCAGCTGGGTACGGCGTGGCGCAGGAAGAGCAGGGGAGGAGGTCTCTGCTGCTGGTATTGCGGCAGAGCGAAGAGGAGGAGGAGGAGGAACCGCCGGAGCTGGTGGGCGTCTGCCGGAGGGAGAGGAGAAGAAAGTTGGGGGTTTTCTCCGTCAGACCCGAGCTGCCCTGGTCGGTGGAGCAGCGGGGGGTATTTATAGGGATGAAACAGGGAGGAAGGCGGAGGGAGACGACGTGTCTCCCTCGCCGGAGAATGGTCGGAAACACGAACCCATACCGTCCGTGCGTTCGCACGGCCGGTATGGTGGGCTACAATGACCAAGGGGGTGCCCCTGCGACGGCTGACGACGCAGGGCACCCCCGGTTTACTTGCCAGGTCCCCCACCTCACCCTGCGCGGCGCCATGCTCCGCGCAAGGTCGCCGGAGCATGGTGCTGGCAGGGTTTTGCAGAAGGGACCTGATTGCAAAGAACGAAGGAGAGTTAGGGGCCAAAATGCGAGGGTTCAAAAGTTGAGGGCCAAAGAGTAAATATATGAGGACCAAAGTGTAAAGTCGATCAAGGAGGTTTCTTCTTAGGCTCAAGTTTTTATACATGACTAATTAGGACCTAAGGAATCTGATGGTGAATTTCATTTTCATATTAAACCTTGTTTGATCGGTCAATTTGCGCAAAAACCCAAATCAAGTTATTAATTGGGCGTGGTTCTCAATGTAGGTCAAAATGGGTTCTAAAGGCCAAATTGAAGGTTCTAAACCCTAGAGATTATTTTTCTATGAATTTTAGAGGGTTTATTCTATTTTTACTTTGCCTCGAACCTCGTGAATTGAAGTGGGTTGTTTTTAGGGTTACAGATTATCATTTAGTTTCTTGGAAGTGCTGTAGCCCTTGCTAGATCATCTCATCCCACTTTTATTCTTATTAAGCTGCTTTGACCTATGTTTGGGCCCTGAATTGCCCTGTATGCAGATTATACTGGTAAAATTGCATTTTTACCCCTTATGACTTGTTTTCTTCTCAAACTCAGAATTCTCTGAGTTAAGCCTTTCCTTGAGGTATGTAGGAGCTTTTATCCTTTGTATTAGGTCAAAATGAGCTAGTTATGGCTCATGATGAGGTTCTCATCAGTAGGCACTCAGGCACTATTGAGTCTTTGTAGCTTAGATCCTTAGAAGAAATTTTTTATTATTGAGTAATAACTGTTGCCTAAGTAATTTATTCCTAATTTAGTTTATAAATACCATTTAATTTAATTTTTACTAATCATTAGGAAAAGATAAGCATGGGGGTTATGATAAATACACATTTATTCCTAATAAAACGTCCATTTATGTGAGTTCCTAAGTTTAGTGTTGCATTAGATATTGTCAATATTGCATAACATTCATCATATTGCATTTAGAATTACTTGTATAAATGTACATTAATTTGCATATTATTGTGGCTAGGAGATAGCATGACATATTTTGGAGCTTCAGATGAAGAATCCAACCATATGGTTAGATTCGGATCGACGATCGCAACCCAACAATGCAAAAATCAATCCAATCAAATATCTGTAGCATCCTCTACGAGCATCTGAAGATGAACGGCCTAGATGATGCCACATGGCATCATCCGAGCCACCCAAAGCCAGCTACAGCCCTCCCTCATCTGTTGAATGACTCTCCAATGCTGCCTCTTCACCATCGGATGTGGATCCAATAGTGGGTAAGGTGTCATGCCTCATTAAGCTCACGCGCATTAAGCTCATGGCCGTTGGATGAAGATCCAATAGCCATGAGCGTGTAACCAACAAGATGACCGCATGATAATCCACGACCATAGCACAATGGCTGAGAGTGCCACTGTCAAGCCATGGGCACGCAATCGAGCCCCCCATGAGCGAATCCAATTCGCTGCGAGGAGGAGGGGATGAAATTCAGTCATTGATGTGAGATCGGACGAGGGAAGAGGCGACGTGGCAGCTAATGTAGGAAACATGCAACTTGTTAAGAATGAGAAATAGTGTCGCTGTACGCATAAATCTGCAATCAACATTTACAATTTGTAAACCTAGATAATGGAGTATCTAGGGTCGTCCAAGGAGGCAAAATTGTTAATCACATGAATTGATTCTCTCTCTCACCTCTCAAATCCGTACTTTTCTTTTTGTGATTTTTGATTTTTGTTGTTTTTATGGTTTTGGAAGCAATTAGATATTTGGATGCAAAGATGAACTATGCTAAATCCTACGCCTAAGTAACCATAATGAAGCCTTCTCTACTAAGCTCACCCTAGGCAAGGGTGCCTAGGGTAATTAGAAGAGGAGTGTGTGCACTGAGACTACAAAAACATGAGAAACACACTATGATAAAAACATAAATTAGAAGGTAAATGAAAATCTTGTATTGCTATAATTTGGAGTACATGTAGAGGAATGCTTCTTGCAAAAATAATAAAACTACTACCTAATACAAGTGATAAAGTGGAAGATAAAGAAGAGAGGGATCCTTTAGTAGAAGTCTGGATGGACCTTTAATGGGAACACCATCATAGGCCCTAACTAGCCACTTTTAGTAAGGTTTGATGGATAAATTCTCCTACATAATCATCTGAGGAACATAATTCCATGATATTCTAATTTGAGAAGAAAATAGAAAATCAAGGTTAATTATGTAATTTTAATATCACATCTTGAACACAGATTAACCACGAGATTTTCCAAGGGTTAATTAAAGGTCAAATGAGCATTAAAGTCCACTGACTAGGTCCATACAAACAAAAACGGGGTTTCATACATTTCAAGAACTGAATCAGAACACAAAACACTAATTTTAGACCCACTTAAATTAATAAGGTTATGGTCAAGATAAAATTCATCTAAACCTCCTAAAATTCATAGAAAAATATATTGAGAGGTTTGGTACCCTTTGTTTGACCATCTGAACCCATTTTGACCTAGAACAAAGTCACAGATGGAATTTTGCCCTAATTTGGGCTTCTGCACAAATTGCCTTCTTTTCTATAAAAACCCTTTCTTCTCTATAAAAAGCCCCATACCCCCAATTCATCTCCATCTCTTAGCATTCAATTCTCATTCACTCTCCATGCAATACGAGCCCTCTCCTAACTCCACCAAACACTCCATATCCGCCCCTGGAGTTGTCGAGCTACCGACGGAGCCCCCCTCCACCACCGTGGCAGCCTCGCCTCCTCCTCGCACTCTCTTTTACTCTATTTTTATGTTGCACCATTTTAAGCTTTCATCTATTGTTGTATTTGTAAACGATCTCTAATTGCATGCTATAAGTTGATGCTACTTCTTATATCACAATTCACATCTCCTTAAGTGATTGTCATGTTTTAAATGCAAGCTCTAACCCTACTCTCTCTCTCTTTCGCTCTCATTTTCACAAGCAAACCATGCTACCTTTTTGTGATACCTAAAGCGATTAAAACTAATCTGATTTCATGCCTCCATGAGATCGAGACTTGGACTCACCGAATCCAAATCTTAAATTAAAACTGATGTCGCGAACGCATGCTACAATGACGTAATTAAACTAACGCATTCCGCGCGCGTTAGTTTTTGGCACTGTTGCCGAGGAGGCAATGGATTTCTTTTGTCGCTTCCATCCCGCATTAGTATTCACATCTTCTAACTCATTTTTCTCTCTCTACTTGATTGGTTGCAAGAACTCGATGCTTGGGCGATGGAGGAGCGCAATCCAAGATAGCAGACAGGGTGTAAAGTGCTGCGAAGACCTTCTGTGAGTATCACTCCACCCATTGAGTGTTTGCTTGCTTAAAAGAAAAAAAAATACAAAAAAAATATAAATTCAAAATTGGCGAGGTGAATGGCTACTTGACCCACATTCCAAACTCATCTCCCAACCAAAAAAATACACTCTAAAATTCTTGAAGAGATAATCTTTTTGGAGTGTTCTTCCTTTTGAGTGGTGTTTGTGAAGCCACCATGACTTGACTTGGGTTGCACCACTCACCATAATTAAAATAAACTCACTTGGTAGAACTGCATGAACACTAGGGTGAATACGCTAGGGTTGTTTTTCTAAGGCCACATCATTCTAAAGGAAATTGACTTTCGCCCGTTGTGTGCAAAACTTTGTGTGCCCACTTGAACCTTGTTTGAAAACATTAAGGAACTTAAACCCTAAAAAGCATTAAAGCAAGGATAAATCATTAAAAGACACCACATCCTAAAATCCTTGCTTGAGAACCATGTTTTGTCAAGTGCACACACACGCTCAATCGGACTAAGAGGATGCCTCATCACATATCTTGAGCACAAGCACTACCTAGCCCTTATTAAAATCGATTAGACATACCCTAAGGAGGACCAATCTAAGTCCTGGAGGAGTAACTGAGTTTGTCAAGTGCTTAGCCTTAATTCCTCTCATGGAATATGGTGTCTAAGCTATGGGGAAGTGTCAAATGACTGCGGTTGTGGGGTCTACTGAAACGTCAGTTTTGTTTTGTTATAACGTTGTAGTAAAGTCGGTTATGACCAACACTTCAAATATAAATTTTTTACTCGGAAAATAAAAGAGTTCCCGAGGTCGAACTCAGGGAGCAAGTTGTATTCTAGAGATATACATGTTTCTTTTACAAAATAAAGACAGAGAGAGGGAAAGAATTTGTTGTTTTCTCTTTGTTCTGCAGAGGGGATGCTCTTCTTTCTCTCTTTCTTTAGATCTCTTTCTTTCTTTTTGTTCTGCAGAGGTGCTTCTTCCTGCTGTTCCTGCTTTGGTGGTTATCTTCTTTCTTCAGAGCTCCTTGTTCTTCTTCTTCGTTCTGCAGAGGTGATGCTCCTCTTCAGATCTCTTTCTTCTTCTTCCTTGGTTTCTGTCTTGACCTCTCTTCTTCTTTTTCTGCAATTGTGGTGACCCTTTCTCTGTTCCCTTTTTCTCTTTATGGCTGCAGAGCTTCTGCCTTCAGCTACTAAGTCTTCCTTTCTTCTTCTTCTGCTTTGGCCGTTGCTCTTCCTTCTTCTTCAGCCTGCCTTCTTTCCTGCTCTGGCTGCTGACCTTCCGTCGTCTGACCCGGTACTTAGACGACTTAACTACGCATTTGCTACAGTGCAGCTCCTTCTTCTTCCGCAGGTCTTCTTCTTCGCCTGTGCCTGCACAGAGGCAAAACCTACTCTACCCCCCTCCCCCGCGTCTCTCTTTCTCTCTGAAACCACTCTTAGGAAAGCTCTCCCAGAGCTACCGGGTAATCGGGTTCGGGTCACGCCCGGGTCCAGGCCCACCGGCGTGCGTGGTGGGCGAGGAGTGCAGGTCAGTCTAAGTCGGGTCGGGTCAGGTCCGCGGGGCGTGAGCGCGGACGAGACCGGGTAACCGGGCGGGTGTAAGGGGACCTCACCCCGTGTACTGAGGCAATAAGGCCAGTGCACGAAATCAATTTAAACAGTGGAACGGGTGTGAGGCTTACCGATGTGGGACTAAACGCAGGCCGTTCCTCGCGTGCGCCTGCTGGGAGACCGCGGCCTGGCTTCTGCAGCTGCGGCTTCTATTTGCATAGGTTGCTGGCTGGCTGCCTTCGCAATACTCCCTGTACTCCGCAGCAGCTGGAGACCTGGAGTCCTCAAGCCTGGAGCGCGGGAGAAGCTGCTTCAATGTGCGTTAATGGCGGTCGAACCTCAAAACCTGTCGGACACGAATATGGCCTCGCGGCCTGATCAAACAACTGGGGAACCTTCGCCGTGGCACGGCGAAGGTGAGGAGCTGCGCGGCAGGCCGCAAGGAGGTGTCTGGCGGCAGCCCTGGGTCGGACTGCAACCGGAGGAATGGGTTTGTTCGGGGGAATGTTACGGAGGTGTGGAGTGGCAGTGGAGGGGTGGGGGGGTGCTCAGTGTGATGAGGCGGAGGTTCGGTGAGGGTCGGCGAGCCGTGTGGGTTGCTGAGGTGATGGGAGCGGCTCGCCGGAGGGTGGTCGGAGGCGAAGGGGGTGAAGGTGGTCAAGGTCGGTAGAGGGCTTAATTGAATAAATTGAAAGCGGGGAAAGAAAGAGGAGGAGAAGGGGAGTAGCTCTAGCTTACTTGCAGGGACGAAGGGGGAGGAACAGGGCGACAGTCGTATCGACTGTCGCCGGAGAAGACGATGCTCAGGGAAAGGGGCGGCGGCGAGCAGAGAGCCGGAGAGGCGCCAGCTGGGTGCGGCGTGGCGCGGGAAGAGCAGGGGAGGAAATCTCTGCTGCTGGTATTGCGGCAGAGCGAAGAGGTGGAGGGGGAGGAAACCGCCGGAGCTGGTGAGCGTCTGCCGGAGAAAGAAGAGAAGGAAGTTGGGGATTTTCTCCGTCAGATCCAGGCTGCTCTGGTCGGTGGAGCAGCGGGGGGTATTTATAGGGATGAAACAGGGAGGAAGGCGGAGGGAGACGACGTGTCTCCCTCGCCGGAGAATGGTCGGAAACACGAACCCATACCGTCCGTGCGTTCGCACGGCCGGTATGGTGGGCTACAATGACCAGGGGGGTGCCCCTGCGACGGCTGACGACGCAGGGCACCCCCGGTTTACTTGCTAGGTCTCCCACCTCACCCTGCGCGGCGCCATGCTCCGCGCAAGGTCGCCGGAGCATGGTGCTGGCAGGTTTTTGCAGGAGGGACCTGATTGCAAAGAACGAAGGAGAGTTAGGGGCCAAAATGCGAGGGTTCAAAAGTTGAGGGCCAAAGAGTAAATATATGAGGACCAAAGTGTAAAGTCGGTCAAGGAGGTTTCTTCTTAGGCTCAAGTTTTTATACATGACTAATTAGGACCTAAGGAATCTGATGGTGAATTTCATTTTCATATTAAACCTTGTTTGACCGGTCAATTTGCGCAAAAACCCAAATTAAGTTATTAATTGGGCATGGTTCTCAATGTAGGTCAAAATGGGTTCTAAAGGCCAAATTGAAGGTTCTAAACCCTAGAGATTATTTTTCTATGAATTTTAGAGGGTTTATTTTATTTTTACTTTGCCTCGAACCTTGTGAATTGAAGTGGGTTGTTCTAGGGTTACAGATTTATCATTTAGTTTCTTGGAATTGCTGTAGCCCTTGCTAGATCATTTCATCCCACTTTTATTCTTATTAAGCTGCTTTGACCTATGTTTGGGCCCTGAATTACCCTGTATGCAGATTATACTGGTGAAATTGCATTTTTACCCCTTATGACTTGTTTTCTCCTTAAACTCAGAATTCTCTGAGTTAAGCCTTTCCTTGAGTTATGTAGGAGCTTTTATCCTTTGTATTGGGTCAAAATGAGCTAGTTATGGCTCATGATGAGGTTCTCATCATACCCCCATGCCTAGCTTTTGCTAGTCCCTTAGCAAAAACTTAAGGTTTCAACCCTTGTTCTAGACCATGAAGTTTTTAATAGTTTTAGATAAGTGCCTTTTTTATTTGAGCATAGATTAGGTTAGAATGCTGACCATAGGCCTAAAAGGTACTCTAGTACCAATCAAGATCCAAATCTGTCTAGCCTTAGCCTCAGTCTTTTAGCAAAGGTTTTTAAGGCCCGCAAGAACTAACCTAAGGTTTATTGGACTTCGTGGTTAAAGCACCCGTGCTTGAAATGATTTTAGCCCTGGCTCAGTTCGCAGTGCGTTTTGTAAGAGAGAGATAGAAAATTTTTCTGTTTGGAGAGTTTTCTCTCTCTTTTTCTTTTTAGTTCTAGCCTAGGATTGGCTTTTCAACACGGTCTGTATCAGATTCCTTGCTCCCATCATCAATCCTCAAGGGTTCCTGGCGATCGATGCTTCGAGATAGCACCGCCCATGGCAACCCCCGGAATCCTGGCTATTGAGATTTCGGGATAATCCCATCCATGGTATTCCGTGGCCGAATCCAGACCCTGGCAATTGACACTTCGAGATAATGCCATCCATGGAATCTGAACTAGCAGAGTGCTTACATGCCCCCAGTAGGATATGTAAATATCCTAAGAGACAAGCACCGAGGAGATGATATTTTGTTACGCATCTTCGAGGGGATTTCCCGCCTCTCTGCGCTGGGAACTCGTCCAAATCAACTTGTGTTGATCGGCCGCTCCTATTCTAGGTGTTCTTTTCAGATTTTTGCAATGCTTCTGCGTGATTCTGATTTTTACGCTTACTGAACCAGGCTGTGTGTGAGATTAGGGTGCTTAGGTTACTGAGTCCCGTAAACCAAAAATTAGTTAACGAGGCCGAATACTCCCTAAGCTTTAGACCTAATACTTCAGCTTTTCATTTTCCTCACCTCTTGAGGAGTGTCCAGATCTTAATGGGTACTAAGAGTCTATTCAAGAATGCCTAAGGTTTGCATTCTTTACTAATCTTATTGTGCACTTTTCTTGAATGAGGTCTAGAGCTTAGGTTAATTCCTTAGTTCCTTACTAATGACTATCACTTTTTCTCATAATTTTGTGCTCCTTTTTCCTTTTGTTTCTTTTCTCCTTCGCAAAATTTCCTTCTCCTCTTTTCCTCTTGTTCTTTTTCGAAATTTTTTTAATTTTTATGGTGTTTTTGGCATATGTGAATTTTTTTGTTTGAAACCTTTTCTTACGAGTTTTTGTACTTTCATACCCCCCCATGCCTAAGATTTGCAATGTCCTCATTGTAATCTAGGGGGTCTTAGTTCATTCCTTAAGACAGAAATTTGGGTGAGTGGATGGGTCGGGTTGAAAATATTTTTTTTTTTTTTTTTTTTTTTTTTTTTTTGCGGACGATTTCAAATCTCAGATGCGAACATCTGAGTTGGGGTCGGCTGTCTGTAAGGGTGAACTTCGAGTGCTGAAAGGTGTCAGAACAAGTTTCAGGTTTTCAAAGAGAATGACGGGCTGCCTCCCGTTAAGCGCTGAGTTTTACGCCATCGGCTGGGCGCAATAAGCTCAAGGGGAAAGGAGGATATAAGATGCCTCAGCCAAATCAGTAGAAGTTACATCAATGAACGGCTTGAGTCTCTGACCGTTCACGATGAAAGGTTCAGAATCGTGGCTGAGTGGACTGATTTCGATTGCTCCATTTCCAAAAACCTGTCGGACCAAATATGGTCCGACCCACTTAGATCTCAGTTTTCCTGGGAAGAGTTTGAGTCGGGCATCGAAGAGTAGGACCTTTTGACCAGGATGAAAGATCTTTCTCGAGATGTGTTTTGTCGTGGAAGGCTTTAACCCGCTCCTTGTAGATTTGCGAGTTCTCGTACGCGTCTATGCGTAATTCATCGATCTCGCTTATTTGGAGTTTTCTGTGGGTCCCAGCCTTGGAAAGATCTAGATTACAGTTCCGTACTGCCCAATAGGCTTTATGCTCCAGTTCGACGGGAAGGTGGCATGCCTTTCCGTACACCAATCTAAAGGGAGACATGCCCAATTGGGTCTTGTGGGAGGTCCTATAGGCCCACAATGCTTCCGGAAGTCGGGGGACGACCAGTCCTTCCTGTCAGGTCGAACAGTGACTTGCAGGATTTTCTTGATCTCCCGATTAGACAGCTCAGCTAGACCATTAGTTTGGGGGTGGTAAGGAGTAGAGATTCGGTGAGACACCCCGTATTTGGTCATCAGTGACCTAAACTGAGCATTTGTGAAATGGGTCCCCCCATCAGAAATTATTGCATGAGGAATCCCGAACCTTGAGAAAATGTGTTGATGAATGAATTTGAGAATGATTTTGTGATCACAGGTTCGGGTCGGTATGGCTTCGATCCATTTGGACACGTAGTCCACAGCCAACAGAATGTATTCGAAACCATCCGAAACAGGAAAGGGGCCCATAAAATCAATCCCCCAAACATCAAAGATTTCGCATACTAGAATCGGTTGCATGGGCATCATGTCGCGACGGCTCATGTTGCCCAAAGTCTGGCAACGACTGCATGCCTTGCAATGACTGTGTGCGTCTTTGAACAGTGTGGGCCAGTAAAAGCCGCACTGGAGGACTTTTGATGCGATTTTATGCCCGGCAAAATGGCCACCCGCATGCCTGGTCATGGAAGAAAGAGAGGATATTGTTGACTTCCCCCTTCCGGGACACATCTCCGGATGATCTGATCGGCACCTATGCGGAAGAGGTACGGGTCTTCCCAAATGTAATACTTGGCATCGGCGCGTAATTTGTCTTTCTTGGCCTTCGGCCAATCGAACGGGGTCTGATGAGATGCCAAGTAATTTACAATATTAGCGAACCATGGAAGGCTAGTACCAATAGTCAGCAGGTGCTCATCGGGAAAATGCTCAGTGATGGGTCTAGAAGGGTCAATTATTTCAGAAGGAAGACGGGACAAGTGATCAGCTACCACGTTTTGTTTTCCCGCTTTGTCGCGAATCTCAAGGTCAAATTCTTGCAACAGCAAGATCCATCGGATCAATCGAGGTTTCGCATCCTTCTTTGCAAGGAGATGCCTCACAGCCGTGTGATCCGAGTATATGATGACATGGGAACCCAGAAGGTACGATCTGAACTTCTCTAGGGCAAATACTACAGCTAGCAGCTCTTTCTCAGTAACTGTATAGTTACGCTGAGCCTCATCGAGTGTTTGCTGGCGTAGTAAATGACCACAGGTTTCTTGTCATTTTTCTGCCCCAAAACCGCTCCTACAGCGAAGTCGGATGCATCACACATGATCTCAAAGGGTTGAGACCAATCAGGGGGACTGTAGGATCAGGGCTTGGGTGACTCGGTCACGCAGGATTTCAAATGCTTGAGTGCATTCCTTGGAGATTTCGAAGGGAACATCCTTGGAGAGAAGAGTGGTCAGGGGGCGTGCGATTTTTGAAAAATCAGGGATAAATCGTCGATAAAAACCGACATGCCCTAAAAAGGATCGGATGTCCCTGATCGAGCTAGGCATAGGAAGGTGAGAAATCAGATTAACCTTAGCTCGATCCACTTGGATACCTTTCTCCGAAATTGAGTGTCCCAGGACAATTCCCTCAGGCACCATGAAATGGCTCTTTTCCCAGGAAAGAACCAAGTTCACATCGATGCACCGCCTGAGTATCTGGACCAAGTGTTGGAGGCAATCGTCGAATGATGCTCCGAAAACTGAAAAGTCATCCATGAAGACTTCCAGATAATCACCTACCATATCTGAGAATATGGCAAGCATGCATCGCTGAAAAAGTAGCGGGTGCATTGCAAAGACCGAAAGGCATCCTTCGGAAAGCGTATGTTCCGAAGGGGGCAGGTGAACGTGGTCTTTTCTTGGTCCTCAGGATGGATTGCCACCTGGTTATAACCGGAGTACCCGTCAAGAAAGCAGAAGAACCTATTTCCCGCTAATTTTTCGAGAATTTGATCAATGAAGGGTAGTGGGAAATGATCCTTCTTCGTGGAGGAATTGAGTCGACGGTAATCTATACAGACTCTCCACGAGTTGGCTAATCGGGTAGGAATGATTTCTCCGGTCTCAGTCGTTATAGTGGTGAGTCCTGCCTTCTTAGGCACGACCTGAATTGGGCTCACCCAACGACTATCGGAGATCGGGTAGATGATCCCGGCATCTAACCACTTGATGATCTCCTTTTTCACGACCTCCTGCAGATTGGGGTTTAAGCGTCTCTGCATTTCACGAGAAGGTCGTGTGCCCTCTTCTGAATAGATATGATGAGTACAATAAGAGGGACTTATTCCAGTCAAATCATCGAGAGTCCATCCGATGGCTCTGCGATGTTGCTGGAGGACAACAATCAGACGGGATTCCTGTTCAGGACTGAGGTTGGAATTGATGATCACAGGAAGGGTCTGATTAGAACCCAAAAAGATGTATTTTAAGTGAGCAGGAAGGGGGTTTCAGTTCGAGGATGGGGTTTTCAGCAGCAGCGGGTGGTTCAGTATAGATGTGAGGTTCAAGGGGTGGGAGTTACTGGGTTGTTCACATCTGGATTTGACTCCTCTGTTTGCGGGGTCAAGATCCTTCTGTGGTTGATGAGGCATACTCAAGTCATTCTGGAGGTGTGATTCATCAACCAAAGTCTTGATGTCACAAATTTGCTCGATGACGCCGCAATTAATTCCTTGTTGGGCCTTAAATATATCAATTTTCAGTGTTTGATCTCCAAACTTAAGCTCTATTTGGCCCTCCTCACAGCTGATGTTGGCTCTAGCAGTAGCCAAGAAAGGTCTCCCTAGAATGATTGGTGTATCCCTAGGGTTCTCAGGTGCATCCATGTCTAAGACTATAAAGTCCACTGGAAAATAGAAATCCCGCACTCTCAAGATAACATCCTCGAGAACCCCTTTTGGTGACTTTATAGATCGATCTGCTAATTGTAATGTCACCTCGGTTGGTTTCAGCTCAGATTCTTCTAGATGGTCAAGTAAGGATGTGGGTATCAGATTTATAGATGCACCTAAGTCTAACAATGCTCTATCAAATTGGGTACCACCTATCTTACAGGAGATCAGGGGAGTTCCAGGATCTTTTGCCTTGGGTGGGAGTCTACTAAGGATTACAGAGCTGGCTTGCTCTGACAGAACAATTGGGCTCCCTCCCTTGGTTCGCGGCTTACGCTGGGGGTGTACATATATTCTTTAGAAATCGTGCGTAAGCTGGTACGTGGCGGATTGCATCCATCAAGAGGATGTTTATGTGGACCTGCTCAAAGAGCTTGACCAGGTCTTCCTCAGGGGCCACGGGTTTGGTGGTCTTCTTTCCCTTGGTCAGGGCCTCGGGAAACAGGATCTTGGTTGGTTCTTCTAGGATAGGTCCAGGTTGTGGGTCTGGAACAGCGGGTACCTTGGATAACTATCCTAGGGTCATGGTTATCAGGCTGGGAGTGGTTTGGATAATGCGGGTCTTGAGTTGTCTTACCACTACGTGTTGTTACAGAATTTAATCCAGCCTGGTTTTGGTTTGGGTTTGGTAGGAGGGGTGGCTGCTGCTGAAATCCCGCACGAGAAGTTGAGGCTTCCATCTCGTCTGGAGATGGAGCAGTGGGGGCCTGATAAATCCATTGAGCGTGGCCTAAATTTGGATTCATAACGCGCTTCTGGGTTGGCACGTTATTTGGGTTAGGAAGAGGTTGGGAAGGGAGTGTGCCTGGCTGGCGAGAATTTGCCAACTGGGCCAGCTGAGTTTTAACTTCAGTAAGCTCGTCCTTGTGCTGTTTTTGAATAGCCACATTCGTTTTTTGAATGTCAGCCAGAGTCTGAAGGATTAAGGACATTTGATCTTGATTTGGCCCTGATGGATAAGTAGGGTTGGGCCGAGGCTGAGGCGGCTGGTAGTGATGAGAGGGCTGTGGGGCGGGACTGAAAAGGTGGTCTTTGGGTTTGGGAATTTCCCGCCCACTGAAAATTGGGATGGTTTCGCCATCCAGGGTTGTAAGTGTTGGAGAATGGGTCGTTCTGGATGGCATTGAGGTCCTCGCAAGTCTGATGAACCTCCTGAGAATCAGGGAAAGGAGGAATGGAGTTCCCCCGGCTGGTGTAGAAAGGATCGGATGATCTTCCAGTCCAAGAATCAGATGGGGATGGATATGGATCCATCCCAGGGGAGGATCGGTGGAGGATATTTTGCACAGTCTCCTGTGTGGAAGGAGGTTGTGCAAAGGAGTTACGCGCAGAGGTGGCTCGCTGCAAGTGCTGAGTCAGCTCATCCACCTTCTTTTCAATGATTGAGACCTTGTCCAATCGACTGGCCATTAATTCCAGGTCGACTGATGCGGACAGGCCCTGCGTCTCATGTGCTCCCTTAAGATTCGTCGCTGCGCGGGTATTCGTCCTGTCGAATAGTCCCCATGGAGTCATTGTTGATGGAGTTCTCGCACATGTTTTCGAGAATCTCCCATACGGTGTCTTCATGTTGACCCATGATGTTTCCTCCGCAAGTTGCATTGACGAAAAGGCGGATGTCCTCACGGAGTCCCTGGTAAAAAGATTGGACTTGTTCCCATTTAGGAACTCCGTGATGGGGGCACTTTCTCATGAGATCCTGAAAACGATCCCATGCCTCATGGAGAGGTTCTCCTGATTGTTGAGTGAAGTGTGTAATCTGATGGCGCAAGGCGTTGGTCCGACCAACGGGAAAGAACTTTTTCAAAAACTCGGATTGAAGTTCTTCCCAAGTGTTGATCGGCCGGGTCTGAGTTTGATACCAATGGGCGGCCTTGTCCATAAGAGAAAAGGAGAACATCTTCATGAGAAGAATATCCCGATTTTGCGCATCTGATCCAAAAGTGTGGGCCAGATGCTTTAGCTGTTTGATGTGCTGGAAGGGATCTTCAGAATTAAGCCCATGGAATTTAGGTATAGCATGAATCATGTTGGGCTTTAGTTCGGAATCAGGTCCTCCAATCGGGATTCTGACTCGAGGCTCAATGGCCACCGCAGCAGGATTGTAGTGGTCCCGCATCATAGGACGCTGTGGTGGGTGCACGAAGTTTTGGAAGAGGTCATTGAGTCGCTGGAGCTGGTGTTCCAGATTATTTTCTTCCTCAACTGGCTGAGCCATGATGGGGGAAGAAGAAGAACTTGGTTCTGAAGAGAGAATAATGTGAGGGTGTTGCTGCACAAATACGGGCGTCGAGGCTTGGCCTTGACGAGAGCGAATTTCTAATGGAGGTCTTAAGGGTGGTCTTAGAGACCTCCTTCCGTACATGCACAGTTGGGAGAGGTAAGTTTAGAAGGTGCTGGACCCAATCAAGACACCCAAAAATGTGTTGGGTGACTATAGAGGTGCGGGGCAGATGGACCCCTTGATCGGAAAGATCGTCCACCTGAGAATTACCTGGGCAGCCAGAGAGGGAGAGTCCCGCGAAGACCCCTACACGGTAGAGCGTCCCCACGGGTTACAGGGTTTCCCCCACCCGACCTCTCTTGTCACTGCAGTTCCAGGTAGACCAGAATGGGGATCTTGACCTCTTAAGTCTACCAATTTTAAGATCAGGGTGCTTAAGGTTTCACTTGAACTTTAGTCTTTTTAAGTGCAAAGAGTGACCTAATTTAAGGTTGGTTGACCCAAGGGGTCAACTTTACCTATTGTTTTCTTTAAGAGCTTTTAGGTCCTGTCTTTTAGGGTTCAAGTGTTTAGAGAGAGCCAATTGTTTTAGGATTTTTCTTGTTAATTATTTTCAATCAATGGCTTGGGCACACCTCTTTTGGATTTCCTCAATTCTTGATTAAGGGGTGTGTCTCTACTGAAATCCTAATGTTTGACCTTATGTTGGCTCTACTTGGTCCATTTAACTCTTTGTTGGGCAATTAGGGCTCAAGCAAGAATGTGTTAGCCCTTAAATACCCTTAATAGTGTGCAGGAGTGATGAGTTGAAAACATGCAACTCTTTATGGTTACTAAGTATGGAAGGCAGGTTAGCCCTATATTGCTTGTTCTGTTCTTTTCTTCCTCTTTAGAGTTTAGGGGTTAATAGTGAGAGGAAAATTTTACCTGTCTTCGGAGTGGTTGTCGTGTGGTTGCTTGTCTTCTTGAGTTCCTGTAGCTGCACAAAAGAGAGGAGATTATCAGAAATTAAAAGAAACAGGAATGTTTACCTCTAGAATAGCCGTTGCTCCCCGGCAACGGCGCCAAAATGAAACGTCGGTTTTGTTTTGTTATAACGTTGTAGTAAAGCCGGTTATGACCAACACTTCAAATATAAATTTTTTACTCGGAAAATAAAAGAGTTCCCGAGGTCGAACTCAGGGAGCAAGTTGTATTCTAGAGATATACATGTTTCTTTTACAAAATAAAGACAGAGAGAGGGAAAGAATTTGTTGTTTTCTCTTTGTTCTGCAGAGGGGATGCACTTCTTTCTCTCTTTCTTTAGATCTCTTTCTTTCTTTTTGTTCTGCAGAGGTGCTTCTTCCTGCTGTTCCTGCTTTGGTGGTTATCTTCTTTCTTCAGAGCTCCTTGTTCTTCTTCTTCGTTTTTCAGAGCTCCTTGTTCTTCTTCTTCGTTCTGCAGAGGTGATGCTCCTCTTCAGATCTCTTTCTTCTTCTTCCTTGGTTTCTGTCTTGACCTCTCTTCTTCTTTTTCTGCAATTGTGGTGACCCTTTCTCTGTTCCCTTTTTCTCTTTATGGCTGCAGAGCTTCTGCCTTCAGCTACTAAGTCTTCCTTTCTTCTTCTTCTTCTTCTGCTTTGGCCGTTGCTCTTCCTTCTTCTTCAGCCTGCCTTCTTTCCTGCTCTGGCTGCTGACCTTCCGTCGTCTGACCCGGGTACTTAGACGACTTAACTACGCATTTGCTACAGTGCAGCTCCTTCTTCTTCCGCGGGTCTTCTTCTTCGCCTGTGCCTGCACAGAGGCAAAACCTACTCTACCCCCCTCCCCCGCGTCTCTCTTTCTCTCTGAAACCACTCTTAGGAAAGCTCTCCCAGAGCTACCGGGTAATCGGGTTCGGGTCACGCCCGGGTCCAGGCCCACCGGCGTGCGTGGTGGGCGAGGAGTGCAGGTCAGTCTAAGTCGGGTCGGGTCAGGTCCGCGGGGCGTGAGTGCGGACGAGACCGGGTAACCGGGCGGGTGTAAGGGGACCTCACCCCGTGTACTGAGGCAATAAGGCCAGTGCACGAAATCAATTTAAACAGTGGAACGGGTGTGAGGCTTACCGATGTGGGACTAAACGCAGGCCGTTCCTCGCGTGCGCCTGCTGGGAGACCGCGGCCTGGCTTCTGCAGCTGCGGCTTCTATTTGCATAGGTTGCTGGCTGGCTGCCTTCGCAATACTCCCTGTACTCCGCAGCAGCTGGAGACCTGGAGTCCTCAAGCCTGGAGCGCGGGAGAAGCTGCTTCAATGTGCGTTAATGGCGGTCGAACCTCAAAACCTGTCGGACACGAATATGGCCTCGCGGCCTGATCAAACCACTGGGGAACCTTCGCCGTGGCACGGCGAAGGTGAGGAGCTGCGCGGCAGGTCGCAAGGAGGTGTCTGGCGGCAGCCCTGGGTCGGACTGCAACCGGAGGAATGGGTTTGTTCGGGGGAATGTTACGGAGGTGTGGAGTGGCAGTGGAGGGGTGGGGGGTGGTGCTCAGTGTGATGAGGCGGAGGTTCGGTGAGGGTCGGCGAGCCGTGTGGGTTGCTGAGGTGATGGGAGCGGCTCGCCGGAGGGTGGTCGGAGGCGAAGGGGGGTGAAGGTGGTCAGGGTCGGTAGAGGGCTTAATTGAATAAATTGAAAGCGGGGAAAGAAAGAGGAGGAGAAGGGGAGTAGCTCTAGCTTACTTGCAGGGACGAAGGGGGAGGAACAGGGCGACAGTCGTACCGACTGTCGCCGGAGAAGACGATGCTCAGGGAAAGGGGGCGGCGGCGAGCAGAGAGCCGGAGAGGCGCCAGCTGGGTGCGGCGTGGCGCGGGAAGAGCATGGGAGGAAATCTCTGCTGCTGGTATTGCGGCAGAGCGAAGAGGTGGAGGGGGAGGAAACCGCCGGAGCTGGTGAGCGTCTGCCGGAGAAAGAAGAGAAGGAAGTTGGGGATTTTCTCCGTCAGATCCAGGCTGCTCTGGTCGGTGGAGCAGCGGGGGGGGTATTTATAGGGATGAAACAGGGAGGAAGGCGGAGGGAGACGACGTGTCTCCCTCGCCGGAGAATGGTCGGAAACACGAACCCATACCGTCCGTGCGTTCGCACGGCCGGTATGGTGGGCTACAATGACCAGGGGGGTGCCCCTGCGACGGCTGACGACGCAGGGCACCCCCGGTTTACTTGCTAGGTCTCCCACCTCACCCTACGCGGCGCCATGCTCCGCGCAAGGTCGCCGGAGCATGGTGCTGGCAGGTTTTTTGCAGGAGGGACCTGATTGCAAAGAATGAAGGAGAGTTAGGGGCCAAAATGCGAGGGTTCAAAAGTTGAGGGCCAAAGAGTAAATATATGAGGACCAAAGTGTAAAGTCGGTCAAGGAGGTTTCTTCTTAGGCTCAAGTTTTTATACATGACTAATTAGGACCTAAGGAATCTGATGGTGAATTTCATTTTCATATTAAACCTTGTTTGACCGGTCAATTTGCGCAAAAACCCAAATTAAGTTATTAATTGGGGCATGGTTCTCAATGTAGGTCAAAATGGGTTCTAAAGGCCAAATTAAAGGTTCTAAACCCTAGAGATTATTTTTCTATGAATTTTAGAGGGTTTATTTTATTTTTACTTTGCCTCGAACCTTGTGAATTGAAGTGGGTTGTTCTAGGGTTACAGATTTATCATTTAGTTTCTTAGAATTGCTATAGCCCTTGCTAGATCATTTCATCCCACTTTTATTCTTATTAAGATGCTTTGACCTATGTTTGGGCCCTGAATTACCCTGTATGCAGATTATACTGGTGAAATTGCATTTTTACCCCTTATGACTTGTTTTCTCCTTAAACTCAGAATTCTCTGAGTTAAGCCTTTCCTTGAGTTATGTAGGAGCTTTTATCCTTTGTATTGGGTCAAAATGAGCTAGTTATGGCTCATGATGAGGTTCTCATCATCTACGAAATCAGCGGCGCAACCCAAAGGAAGAACCTTCCCCTCAATTCCCTCATAATCAACCTAGCCAGATTAACTTTGGGAAGGGAGGTTAAGTACTTGCAAGTTTAATTATTCCCTCCAAGGCTTTTTAGGTCACCTAAGTCTACACCATAAGGACTAGACTTACTTGATTGTTTGTGCACACACACTTCTCTTACCTATTCTTCTCTCAACCCTCCACCTCTTCCCAACCATGGATTTCAATGCCTATCCATCTTACCCAAACTATCCCCAACATGATTTGTATTCTAACCCAGGTAGACTGTATCCACAACTTACTTGGGATAACTAGCCACCTAGTTGGGGATATAACCAAGAATACCCCCCTTGCCTCAACTTTCCCAATTGTAACCAACCCGAACCAACCTCTTATTGGGATACATCCAACCCACCCACCCAAGGGTACAATCTGAACCTTGGGGATCCTTATCTCGATTCTCCTCATGACAACTCTCCATTTAGGTCCCACCCACTCACTAACCACTTTGATGGGACCTACACTCTAGGAGAACACCAAGATCCCTGCCCTTCCCAGGACTATAACCAAGAAAGGTCATCTGAATTCAAGGACCTCTCCTACTTGACCTTTGGATTGGAAGGGTTTCTAGAGAAATGGAAATCAGAGGATGATCACAAACCTAGGCAAATCAAGAATGATCAACCTTTGATTTGGTCTTCTGATGAAGAATCTGACTAAGAGGAGGACTTAGACCCCCAATTATTCTGGAGTAGGACTAAATAGAGAATGGTTCCTCTTGAAGAATTGGACCCCGAAAATGATAGAATAGAGGACCCACCCAAGAGCTTAAACCTCAATGCAGATTCCAATACACATCCTGAACCACACCTTCCTAGCCAAGATTTGATGAAAGAAATCCAAGGGAAACCGAATAACACCCTATCAATTCTTGATAACCTCCAGTTAGAGTTACACAGAAAGAATCAAGAATTGATTAAAGGGCAACAGGCCATGATGGATATGTTCCAACAACTGGAGGAAGAGGGCCAAAGAAAACTGTTGAAAACAACTCCATTCACAGAAAACTGGATATGCCCTGCCTCACCCATGGTTCTTCCTACCTCATTCTCTACCTTCCATCCTCATCCTTGATCTTCCAAGCATTGCCCCATCCGGCTAGTCCTCCAAGCAACCATCAAGGAGGATAACTTCTCACCTCCTTTCTCTTTACTACTTTCTAGAGTAGATTTTAATGCTTTCTAGTTGTAATATTTTCTGCTTTCTAGCTGTAATATTTCCCAATTTCTAGCTATAATATTTCTCGCTTTCTAGTTGTAAAACATTATCCATATTATAAAGTGTTTGTTCTCTCTCTCTCTCATCTAATTCATTGTGATTATGTCGCTTTCTAAACAAAAACAACAAAAAAAGTATAATCATGGATTTCAAATCGACGTAGCCTCCTTGTGTTCGACCCTAAATTCTTTTCGAGTTTCGGTAAAATTTACTTACTGACCCTGAATTCTAAGGTCAAAGGAGGTCGTGTCGTCAATGATCTTAGGATTTGCAACAGTGGCAGACGATGCAGTCATCGGACTGCTTGAGGGCGACGGGCGCCTGCTAAATGTGATGGTTGATGTATTTATAGCTGGCAATGTACCTAAAAATCTGATTCTGAGATGTGGTGGGAGTTCCTGGATGTTGAGACTGAGGTTCCTGGTGGGGGACACTGTAGCAAAGAAACTTAAGTCATCTGAACATGCTGCTGGTGAAGAGGCGGTTGTGCAAGAACTGTGAATGGTTCGCGACGATGACCCCCGTACTGTCGAAACTCGTAAGGACCTCCATGTGGGGGAGATGGGGATGTTCAGAATGAAGAAAAGGAGGAATCGGGTGAGGAGGAAACGGCTGGACCAACGCCCACGATGATAGGGGATGTACTGTCAGGTGACATGGAGACTGAGGGTTAGGGGAGGCATGACATGCAGATTGAATCTCTGAAAGCTAAACAAGATATGCAGGAGAAAGAAGGCCTTAAATGTGAAGGTGGCTCTCAATCAAAGACTGGTAAGGGCAGATCACCATATAGCCTCTGACAGAGAAAATCAAAGGCTATCATTCTGATGGATGAAGACAAGGTTGCAAAAGTTATGCAGGTATGCAAATGTCAGTCCCTCAGGGGGGAGGGGTCCAGTGAGGATAGATGAGAATCCTCACTTGGAACGTGCGTGGGTTGCGTAACAAAAGCCGAAGGGCTTCTTTGATGAGGTATTTGAGAGAATGGGGAATTGAATGTGGGCTCATTCAAGAGACACACATTGAAGGTAATTCTGACAAGATTTGGACTGACTTGCTAGCTTCAGGGCTAAATGATTGTGTGCAGATTGATGCACAGGTGAGGTCGGGGGGTATTGCTATATGGTGGAAGAAAGGGTGGGCTCAATGCCTGGAAGTTCATAAAGGCAGGCATATGCTGACGTGCAAATTCTAGATTCACCAGGGGCAGGAGTGTATCTGGATTACTGGGGTTTATGGACCATGTGTTACATCTGCCAGGCAGGAGCTGTGGGAGGATTGGTCTGCTATGGCTAAGTTGGTGCAGGGGGGAATGTGGTTGACGGGTGGGGGTTTCAATTGTGTGTTAACAGGAGCAGATAGGCCTAATGGTAACACAAACAGTTCGGCTATTGGCTTCCAGATGATGGTTCAGTCTCTGCAGTTGAGTGAGTACCCATCATCTGGTGTGGAATTTACTTGGCGCAATGGAAATGGGATGGCATCCAAATTAGATAGATTTTTTGGAAATGTGGACATTCTTGAAAGATTTCAGCTGTCGTCTGTGAGTGGATTAAGCCGACCCTTTTCTGATCACACCCCTTTGGTGTGGGACAGTGGGGAAGAAACTAATGTTGGTTCTTATTTCAAATTGAAAAGATCTTGGCTGAATGAACTGGGTTTCTGTCAGATGATTAGCTCTTGGTGGCGAGCTAAAAAGGTGGAGGGGTCTGCTACTGTCAGATTGGCAACCAAGCTGGCTGATTTGCGCACTGTCTTAAAAGAATATGGATTGACTGTTAGTTTGATGAGGCAGCAGAGGAGGAGTGAAGCTCTGAATAAAATTCAGGAGCTGGATTCTAAGGAAGCAGATGGCTTTTTATCTGAGGAAGAATTGGCTGAAAGGAAAATGTGGCAGGGTGCAATACTGGATGAAGACCTTAAACAAGAAATCGATTGGAAGGAGAGATCAAGGCAATTATTGCTTGAGGGAGATGCCAATACGAAATTTTTCCATCTTGCGGCTAGTTCTCAGAGGCGTGTTAACTTTATTTCTTCTATTCTCAGTGATGGACATAGGGTCTTTTCCAATCAGGAGACTAAATCTGAAGCCATTAAATACTATAGAGAGGCATCTCGGGCAGCTAAGAGGGGGAAGTGGAGGATGGCAGGAAGTGATGGTCCTAGGGTGACGAGTGATCAGGCTGCACAACTGACTGCAAGTATCACTAAACAGGAGGCCTTACAAGCAATCAGAGAATTAAATATGGAAGGTTCCCCAGGCCCTGATGGAATACAGGTTTTCTTTTACAGAGAGATGTGGAGTGTGGTGGGCAAGGAAGTGATGGATGTTATCAGAGAATTTGGCGTGGGAAATGCTGGGTTTGAGAGGATTAATAAGTCCTATCTTTTTCTCTTGCCTAAATCAATGGGAGCAGAAAAATTTTCAGACTTTAGACCAATCTCCCTTTCAAATTCCATCTATCTTTTCATTAGCAAGATTTTGGCTAATAGGCTGAGAAATGTTCTACAGGGCCTGATCCACCCGATACAAGCTGCATTCTTGCCTAACAGATCACTTCAAGAGTCATTTATTTTAGCTCAGGAAGTGGTTAGTGGATGGCATAGAAGGAAATGCAAGGCATTCATGTGGAAAGTTGATTTCTAGAAGGCCTATGATTCGATCTCTTAGCCATATCTTTGGGAGGTTTTTAGAAGGAGAGGCTTTCCCCCCTTATGGATCCAATGGATGAAACGCTGTGTCACTACTTCTTTCTCTCCACTGATCAATGGGAGGCCTTGTGGAGTGTGGATCCAGCCTCAGCGTGGGGTTAGACAAGGATGCCCTCTAGCCCCGTTGGTTTTTAACCTTGCGATGGATGGGCTTGTAAGATATGCTTGCAAATTGGTAGAGGTGGGTATAATTAAAGGGTACTCACTATCTAACAGGCGAGCTCTGGCCCCAATTTTGCAGTATGCAGATGACACGATGTTCTTTGTTGAAGGGTCCAAGCCTGCGGCACATGCTCTAGGGTTACTAGTTAAAATATTTGGGGATATTTCAGGCTTGTGTTTGAACAAGGAAAAGTCTATCTTGATTTGTTTTGGAATGAATGAGCAGGAACAGCTAGACTTGGAGGATACATTGGGGTCACCTCGATCTAAGCTGCCATTGAAGTACCTAGGCTTGCCACTGAGGGCTGCAAAATTGAAAAAATCTGATTGGAACGTCGTGTTTGAGAAGGTTTCTAGAAAGCTAAAAGGATGGAGTAGTAAATTTTTGTCTAAGGGTGGAAGACTGATCCTTCTCAACTCAGTCATTCCAGCTATACAAGTTTTCTATTTTAGCATATTCAGGGCCCTAAGTATATTTGGAGGAGATTGGATGTTATGAGGAAGAGATTCTTCTGGAAAGGAGCAAGTCATGAAGGAGGGTTCATGTAGCCCATCAGGTGGAGCAATATCTATAGGCCAAAATAAATTGGTGGTATGGGAATTAAGGCACTCAAAGAGTTCAATGAGGCTTTGTTGATTAAATGGGCCATCAAAATTTTGGACTGCAAGGAGGGGTTGATGGCTGATCTGATCAGGGACAGCTATGGGGGATCCAATAGTTGTCTGCAAAGGCTGCAACCGAAGAAACCATCCCCTTTTTGGCGATCAGTGATCAGTGCAGTCAGCAACTATTGGCATTTGCTACAACCTAGGCTCGACGATGGCAGAAATTTCAGCTTGTGGAATGAGCGGTGGTCTGATTTGGGGGTACTGAGAGAGGTCTACCCGAGAACTTATGCTGCTACTGCAGACAAGGATGCCACAATCAGCAGCTTGTGGTCTGCTGCAGAGGGCTGCTGGCGGCTGGAAGGGCTACAACAGTGCAGATCAGGCACTCGGCTATGGGAGGAGAGGCAGAATCTGATGGCTGATCTACAGCAGGTGCATCTTACGAGGAATGCGACAGATACATATGGCTGGCAGGGTATCTTCTCAACGCAGCAGGCATATGAGAAAATTATTAGATCCAACAATGAGGTGGAATGTGATCCTGTGGACAGAAAGATTTGGCTCTTGAAAATCCCTTTGAAGGTCCAAATATTCTTGTGGCTTTGTAGACGGGAAGGTTTGATCACTGGTGATCTGAGGCACAGAAGGATGGAGACTATTCTGAATGCCTGCCCTCTTTGCGGTTTACACTCTGATAGTGCAACACACATATTCTCCTCCTGCCTGGTCACCGACAAGAATTGGAGGATGGTTTGTCTAGAACCTCTTCCCTCTTGGGATTCATTGTGGCAGAGGTTCATCAGTCCCAGTCGGCCATTAGGGGCCATGGCAGCTGCTTTGTGGTGTGTGTGGAGGGCGCGTAATGATAAGCTTTTTCAGGAGAGACCGGTGAGATGTGAGAGCATTGTAAAGGAATGCTAGTCCCTTATACATAGTTGGGATTCTCTTTTGTAAAACTTTTTTTATTAGAAATATACTACCCTCCGGATTGCTATCGGTTCGTGATAGCAATCCTCACTTGTTTCAAAAAAAGAAAAATTACTTATTGACGGATTTCTTCGCAAATCACACTATAACAACGAGTTTTCAAAACTCAAATCTTTTTACAACGATTTTTTGACTCAACATTTTGGCATCATTGTCGTGGAGGCAACGACTCGATTTTCGTTCCGCATTTCACGCGTTTAATTATTTTCTAACTTGTTTTATTTCCCTTCTATTATTTTGCAGGTACCTCAACAAGGAATCTTCAAGTGGCAGAGAGGAGTAAAGTACAATTGAAGACAATTGTAAGTGCTCTCCATTCTTTCCCCCTCCATAGATTTCATTCCACAACCCTAATTCAAACCCTAATTAAACTAGGTGTTTGCATAAACCCTAGGATTAGTTTGGATGCTTTGATTTCCACCCCCACTCATTTCACCCTTGTAAAAAAAAAACAAACAAACAAAAAGATACTTCTTGTGGGAGAAATTAACATACACACTACATTCACCTACATTCGAGGCACATAACCTAACTTAATTTTTATCTATTCAACTGGGATTCCAACCTGTGGAATTGGTACACACACTTAAACACATAATTGAGTAGAAATCAGATTAGGTAACCACTTGTGTGCCTAACTCAATGGTGCATTAAGGCCAATTGTTTGAGTTGTTTGGGCCACACCACTCCATCTAAAATCAACTCATCAAGTAGCTTCCCCTTAGGGTTTACAATTTAGGTCAATACCAGGCACTCCACTTTACTTTTGATTTCAAAAGGAAAATATCTTCACCAGTGTTTTGAAAATCTGATTTACCTCTTGAATTTGATTGAATTTACATAATTCTAAACCTTAAAAGCTACTTAAGCAAGATTTGAACCTTAAAATCCACTCATCCAAATAATCTTGCTTGAAAACCCTGGTTATGCAAGCACTCACACATATTCAATCAATCATTAAGGGCACAACCCATTTTAAGAGCCCACCACATTCCATAAGCACTACAATCCTAAGCCTAGGTTAAAATTGATTAGACATTGGCCTTAAGGACTAATTCGCTCTTCAGGACCCAGATTGAGATTGTTCACGATTAACCTACTTGTACTAGTCAATCTAATGTCTAGCTAGGGGAGTAGAATCAAACAATCGCAGCTGGGGGTACACTAGGAACCGGAGGTGCAAGCCAAAGGAAGATCCTTCTCCCCAGTCCCTCCTAACTGGTTGGATTGACTGAATACAAGTAGAGTAAATCATATATAATCTTAAAATAGATTCTAAGAGTATGTAGATCCTTAGGCTATCCAACTTAAGGATAGGCTAGTTTTGTTGTGCTGCAGGGTTTTTATCCCCAGTCCTTCTGACCTATTCCTAGTTTATGCTTAGAAGGTGGTCATTGAATCCCTAATTAGAAGGACCATTAGATCATTCTAGGAGGCATAGATTGAATTTTGGCCAAATTGATCCCATGGCCGATCAACAATCTCCTCTGCCTCAGAATCAAAAAGAAATGTTTCAAAGACAGTTGGAACAAATGCAGAGAATGCAGGGCACTTAGCCCTTGAAGGATTTTTATGATCCTTCAAATTATGGGGAACGTCTCGATGTCCAGATTCCAACTCGAGATATTGAAACCAAGCCCCAGGTGTTAAGCCTGATCAAACATTTTCATGGGCTTGTCTCTGAAGACCTGTTTCAGCATTTGGAGGACTTGACCACTTTGATCCTGACCTCCAAAGCACGAAATGTGAATGAAGAGCAAATGATCATGAGGCTCTTTCCCCATTCTCTTAGAGATAAGGCTGCTAATTGGTACAGGACCATAGGAAGGCCAATAGAAACTTGGAATGATCTTAAATCGGCTTTCTTAAAGAAATTCTTTCCAATTGGGCATACCAATCCACTAAGGCAGGCGATTACTACTTTCGCCCAGCAGCCAAGGGAGCAGTTTCATGTTGCTTGGGAGCAATTTTAGGACTTATTCCGGAAGTGTCCACACCACAAGGTGTCGAAATGGCAACTCGTGTAGCTCTTTTACCACAGGTTGACTGAGCTCTTTTACCACGGGTTGACTAAGCAATTCAGAAATCACGTGGACACTTCTTGCGGAGGTAATTTCCTCAACAAAACGCAGATAGTGCGCATGACTTATTTGAGGAAACGAGTGAAAATTCAATCAATCATGCCTCCATGGATACATTTATCAAGTCCCAACAACCTAGATCGAATGTTAATGAGGTCCATGACTCTCATTCATTTGATATGGAGATGATTTGTAATAAACTAGATAATGTGGACCTGGTTACCAAAAGGATGGAGGAGTGGATGGCTGGAAACTCTGTGAACAATTCTCGATCCACTCAATCTTAGAATTCAGGATTCCATTCTTCGCGAGCTCCTTCTGGATGGGAGTTTGTGAATCAACTTGATGCAACTCAACCTATGAGCCAGCATTCCTCGGAACCCTGTGGGTTCCTAACTGGGGCCTTTGATCCCAGTTTCTCTGATCCCTCTCTTTCTTTCTCTTCATCCTCGCCCTATGAGGATGTCTATGCAATACAAGAGAATGTTAGTTCCAACCCATATTCCAATGCTTATAGTTCGGGTTGGAGGAACCACCCTAACTTCTCCTGAAAAAATCCGAGGCAGCAGACCCAATTCTAACCCAGCAACTATGCTCCACAAAGACCAATGGGTCAAGGTCATGTTTAAATTCAACTGCCCCCGAATCAGGTCAATTAGCCAGTTTAGAATGCTCGGCAACCCATAGGGTAGGCTGATTTGAACCGTCAGATGGTAGAGATGCAAGGTTCTATGCTCCAGCTCATGCAACAAATGAAAACCTCACTGAACAACTTACAAGCTGATCTCATTGCTAACACCCGTCAGCCTGTATCTTTGCCATCTCAACCCATACCCAACCCATGCAACATATAGAATCAGGCAATCAAGCCCAAGGGTATGGGAATCAGAGGGACCCACATGCACATGCTCAGGTGGTTGAGCAGGGCCCTTCCTCTTCTGCTCTTCATCAAATCCAAGGTTTTTGGCTAATGAAGCCCCTCCGATCTTTCCTAATCCTCCCCAAGACCAAACCCATATGCATCTGCCAACACCATTACTTTGAGGGGTGGAAGGCAAACCCAAGACCCACACCTACCCTGCTCTAGTCAAGAAAATCCTGGTGAGCTTGAGGAAAGAGAGGAGAATTTTGAAGAAGAAATCAAGGCTTAGGAACCTGATTCCGAAGATCTGACTCATGTTCCTTTTCTTGAGGCCTTGATTAAACCTAGGAAGAAGAAGCCTGTTGATAGTAACGAGGAGCTCTTGAATATATGCAAGAATGTTGAAATCAATATTCCCTTCCTCAATGCTATCAAACACATACCGGCTTATGTTAAATTCTTAAAGGATTTATGCACCCAGAAGCGTAAGCCAAGGGAATCTATTATGAGGAAGGTGATACTGTCTGAGTAGGCTAGTTCTGTTATCCTGCATTACCTTCCTCCGAAAAAGAGAGATCTAGGTGCCCTTTGATTTCATGTGTTATCGGAGATTACACCTTTGATAGGTCACTCCTAGATCTAGGTGCATCCATTAACCTAATTCCGACTTCTCTTTACAAGAAGTTCGGATTAGGTGAACTTCGATCGACCACAATAATGCTGCAATTAGCAGACTATTCGGCCATAAATTTGAGAGGCATTATTGAGGATGTTATTGCCAAGATTAAGGGCTTCTATTTTCCTATAGATTTCCTTGTCCTTGATGGATGTACCTAAGAATTTGAGGAACACGCCCATCATTCTAGGGTGTCTGTTCCTGGCTACCACTAAGGCCAATATCAACTGTGAGAGTGGTAGCATGGAAATCGCCTTTGGGGATCGAAAATTGAAACTGGATATTTTTAAGGTGATTAACAAATTTGAGGATTGTGGATATGTTGAGGAACTTGAGGAAGATAACTTTAATATTGTGACATGTATCGTTGTTTCTACAATTGAAAGTTCCTCCTATCCTGATGAATCCAACCCGCAACCCTCTGTGGCAAACCTGCCACATTCTGAAGAGGTTATTGATTTTGTTCACTTTCAACCTCTTCCTTTTGATGAATCTTCATCAGCATCATTGGTGGCGACCTTCCTCTATAGTTCTATTATTTCATCGTAGTATAGTATAGAGAAGTGATTACCAGTTTAATACAATTTGTTACTCGGAAATAAAAGAGTTCCCGAGGTCGAACTCAGGGAGCAAGTTGTATTCTAGAGATATACATGTTCTATTACAAAAATAAAGAGAGAGAGAGAGATGAAAGTTTGGCTTCTTCTTCTTTTCTTCTTTCTTTCTCGTTGTCTTCTCTTTAGCTTTTGTTCTTCCTGTTCTTCTTTTCTTGCTTCAGATCTCCTTCTCGTGCTCTTCTTCTTCTGCAGAGTCTTTCCCTTGGCCTCTCTGTGTTCTCCTCTGACTCGCCTTCCTTCTCCTTCTTTGCCTTCAGGACATCGTCTGATTTTCCAATCAGACGACTTAAACCGCCGCTGCTATAGTGCCGCTCGGTGCTCCTCCTTCCTTCAGCTTTCGTCGGCCTTCTTCTCTGTTCAGCGGGCGTCTTTCTTCTTCTTCTCTGCCTGCACACTTGCACAACTTGATCAGAGGGGCAAAACCTAATTCTACCCTCTCCCCCGCATTTCTCTCTCACAGAAGCCGCTCTTAGGAAAGCTCTCCCAGAGCTACCGGGTATTCGGGTACGGGTCGTGCCCGGGTCCAGGCCCACTGGCGTGCGTGGTGGGCGAGGAATGCAGGTCAGGCTTAGTCGGGTCGGGCCAGGTCCGCGGGGCGTGGTCGCGGACGAGGCCGGGTCGAGCGGGTGAGTGAGAGGGACCTCACCCCGTGCTCAGGAGGCAACGAACATAAGGCACTTTTTGCCTTTATGCGGGCGCGCTCCTCTGAAAAGTTACGAGGTGGGACTAAATGTCCCACCCCAATTTGGATGCCTGCGCGGAGGAAGCAGCGGCAGTCGAGGCGAAGCGCGGGGGCTTCGCGCGAGAGCTTCGACTTGACTGCAGCCTGGTACTTCGCGAAGACGCCTCGCACTGCCTGGGAGCGTGACCTGGGCGTGGCGCACCTGGGGCAGCAGGTGAAGAAGCTGCTTCGCTTCAACAATGGCGGCGGCGAGCACAGGTACCTGCCCACAGAGAAACGGCCTCTCGGCCCAATCAGAAACGCGGAGCACCTTCGCCGTGTGGTAGGGGGTCTGGCAGGCGGCGGGGAGGAGCGTGAGGGTCGCCCTAGCTCAAACTGCGGGCGAAGAAGTGGGTTTGTTTGGGGGGTCTGCAGAGGGCGAGTGGTGGGAAGTGGAAGGGCGGAGGTTGATCAGGGTGAGGAGGCGGAGGTTCTGTGAGGGTCAGCGAGTCGTGTGGAGTGGCGGAATGATGGGAGCGACTCGCCGGAGGATGGCCGGAGGTGTGGAAGATGACGGTGGTCGGGTCGGTCGAGGGTTTAATTGAATGTAAAATAGCGAGGAAAAGAAAGAGGGGGTAGAGACGACTAATTCTAACCTAAGTAAAGTGACGAAGGGGACGAAGTGGCTACCGGCTCGTACCTACCGGAGCTGGAGAAGAAATGCCCAGAGGGAGAGAACGGCGGCGACGACGGGGCTGAAGCAGCGCGCGCCGGTATTGCGCGACGCGGAGGAGAATCAGGAAGAAGTCTCTGCTGCTGGTATTGCGGCAGAGTGAAGAGGAGGAAGGGGAGAGGCCGCCGGATCTGGAGGGCTTCCTGTCGGAGTGGGGAGAGAGGAAGTGGGGTCTTTCTCCGTCAGGACCGAGCTGCTCAGAACGGCGGAGCGACGGGGGTATTTATAGAGGTGGAATCAGAGAGGAGGGCAGAGGGAGACGACATGTCTCCCTCGCCGGAGGACGCCGGAGATGGAGACCCATGCCGTCCGTGCGTTCGCACGGCCGGTATGGTGGGTTGCAGCGACCAAGGGGGTGTTCCTGCGACGGCTGACGACGCAGGGCACCCCCGGTTGTCTTGCCAGACCCTCCCCCTTATCCTGCACGGCGCCATGCTCCGCGCAAGGTCGCCGGAGCATGGTGTTGGTCAGGTTTTGGCAGGAGGGACCTGAATGCAAAGAACGAAGGAGAGTTAGGGGTATAAATGTGAGGGTTCGAAAGTTGAGGGCCAACAAGTAAATATATGAGGACCAAAGTGTAAAGTTGGTCAAGAAGGTTTCTTCTTAGGCTCAAGTTTTTATACATGACTAATTAGGACCTAAGGAATCTGATGGTGAATTTTATTTCTATATTAAACCTTGTTTGACCGGTCAATTTACGCAAAAACCCGAATTAAGTTATTAATTGGGCATGGTTCTCAATGTAGGTCAAAATGGGTTCTGAAGGCCAAATTGAAGGTTCTAAACCCTAGAGATTATTTTTCTATGAATTTTAGAGGGTTTATTCTATTTTTACTTTGCCTCGAACCTCGTGAATTGAAGTGGGTTTGTTTTAAGGTTACAGATTATCATTTAGTTCCTTGGAATTGCTGTAGCCCTTGTCAGATCATCCCACTTTCCTTGTTATTCGGTTTGTTTGACCTATGTTTGGATCCTGAATTACCCTGTATGCAGATTATACTGGTAAAATTACATTTTTACCCCTTATGACTTGTTTTCTCCTTAAACTCAGAATTCTCTGAGTTAAGCCTTTCCTTGAGTTATGTAGGAGCTTTTATCCTTTGTATCAGGTCAAATGAGCTAGTTATGGCTCATGATGAGGTTCTCATCATACCCCCATGCCTAGCTTTTGCTAGTCCCTTAGCAAAAACTTAAGGTTTCAACCCTTGTCCTAGACCATGAAGTTCTTAATAGCTTCAGATAAGTGCTTTTTCATTTAAACCTAGATTAGGTTAGAATGCTGACCATAGGCCTAAAAGGTACTCTAGTACCAATCAAGATCCAAATCTGTCTAGCCTTAGCCTCAGTCTTTAGCAAAGGTTTTTAAGGCCCACAAGAACTAACCTAAGGTTTATTGGACTTTGTGGTTAAAGCACCCGTGCTTGAAATGATTTTAGCCCTGGCTCAGTTCGCAGTGCGTTTTATAAGAGAGAGATAGAAAGTTATTCTGTTTGGAGAGTTTTCTCTCTCTTTTTCTTTTTAGTTCTAGCCTAGGATTGGCTTTTCAACACGGTCTGTATCAGATTCCTTGCTCCCATCATCAATCCTCAAGGGTTCCTGGCAATCGATGCTTCGAGATAGCACCGCCCATGGCAACCCCCGAAACCCTGGCTATTGAGATTTCGAGATAATCCCATCCATGGTGTTCTGTGGCCGAATCCAGACCCTGGCAATTGACACTTCGAGGTAATGCCATCCATGGAATCTGAACCAGCAGAGTGCTTACATGCCTCCAGTAGGATATGTAAATATCCTAAGAGACAAGCACCGAGGAGATGATATTTTGTTACACATCTTTGAGGGGATTTCCCGCCTCTCCGCGCTGGGAACTCGTCCAAATCAACTTGTGTTGATCGGCCGCTCCTACTCTAGGTGTTCTTTTAGAATTTTGCAACGCTTCTGCGTGATTTTGATTTTTACGCTTACTGAACCAGGCTGTGTGTGAGGTTAGGGTGCTTAGGTTACTGAGTCCCGTAAACCAAAAATTAGTTAATGAGGCCAAATACTCCCTAAGCCTTAGACCTAATACTTCAGCTTTTCATTTTCCTCAACCTCTTGAGGAGTGTCCAGATCTTAATGGGTATTAAGAGTCTATTCAAGAATGCCTAAGGTTTGCGTTCTTACTAATCTCATTATGCACTTTTCAGTTATTTTCTTGAATGAGGTCTAGAACTTAGGTTAATTCCTTAGTTCCTTACTAATGACTATCACTTTTTTCTCATAATTTTGTGCTCCTTTTATCCATTTGTTTCTTTTCTCCTTCTCCTTCACAAAATTTCCTTCTCCTCTTTTCCTCTTATTCTTTTTCGAAAAATTTTTAATTTTTATGGTGTTTTCGGCATATGTGAATTTTTTGTTTGAAACCTTTTCTTACATGCTTTGCACTTTCATACCCCCCCATGCCTAAGATTTGCAATGTCCTCATTGTAACCTAGGGGTTTTTATTCAACTTAGTTCATACATTAGGATAGATGTTTTGATGAGTGAATGGGTCGCGGTGGCTGTTGTGAACGATTTCTAATCTCAGATGCAAGCACCTGAGGTGGAGTCGGCTGTCCTAAAGTGTGAACTTCAAGTGCAAAAAGGTGTCAGAACAAGTTTCAGGTTTTCAAAGAGAATGACGAGCTGCCTCCAGTTGAGCGCTAAATTTGATGCCTTCAGCCAAGCGGGAAATGCGATGGAGAGGGGATGGTCAAATCAGCGGAGTTTTGTAAGACAAGCACCTTGATTAAGAGCCTGGTTGGTCCAACCAGGTGCTTGTTCAGATCGACAGGCTGATGATGTAGCCCAAACCCAATCAATCTGGTGGGTTGATAGATGTAGATCAAAAGGTGTGGAACCCACCATATACTATGAAGCTCAGATGGATGTGGAAGTGTGAATGCAGGGTTTGGCTGAGTCGAATCAGCCTGGTCAGAGTAGGGACCCGTAGAATAATCAATGAATGACGCGGAAACCCTACAGGGGTGATCAGAGAATGATGGAGCATGATATGTAGTCTGATCAGTGTTCCAAACCCGATGTGGAAATGCATTCGGCTCGGTGAGAGGTGAATCTGAATAGAAATTGAGTCTGGTTGCGGGTCGGGGTTGGGAAGAGGTTTTGATTAGTTCTGTGCGTGCAGACGAGGTGGCAACTATGTATGAGGGCTCTTCTAGAAAGGAATGACAGGTGGTTTTCTGTAGATAGTCCTCTGGGTAACTATTAAATGCCTGAAGAGTGTCTATAGGATGAAGGAAATCTGAATTGAGAAAAGGTTTGAATTCTGGGTTGCAATCACTCTTGGCATTTTCTGTTTTTGGTTCCTGAGGATCAAAAAGGAATGATTCTGTGTTATCAGTGATCTCGGGAATCAGGACCTCAGAGTCGAGGTCGTAGATGGGCCTGGTGTGTTCAGGAAGGGGAATCTCTCCGCAATTATAGTCAGATCTGAAATTGTCGGAGAGTTGGTGAAAATGAGATTCATGATCATGAATTCCACCACAGCAAAAATTATCAGATGTGGAATCAGCAGCCTGACTGGGGTCTAGCCTATATGTCAATTCTGGGCTCGAAAAGGTATTCTGTCTAGGCTCAAGCTCCAAGCTGGTAGGATAGACCCAATTGAAATCCAACTCGTCCAACTCCTCAGTCTCTGTATCATAAATTGGCATGACTTTCGAAAATCGATCAGATTTCCTGAAGATGTTGGAGAGGGGTATTCATCAAATAGAGGCCCGGAATCATATCCTATAAAAATTTGATCTTTCTTATAAGGGGCCTCATAATCTTTCCAATAAGTTTCAGATCTAGGTTCTAGGCTTAGGATGTGGGTAGAGTTACTAGAACCTAAGTCCAAATAACCTTCGAGGGCCACCTTATCAAGATAAGGGGCGGAATTTATACCCTCAAAAGGTTCAGTTCTGATCTCATTATTGTAGGAGTTTTGGAATTCTAGGCTTGGCAATTCATGGTCTAAGTTTGGCTCATCATTGTGTTCTCCTGCAATATCCCAACCTAATTCAACATTGTCTTCTATCTGGGTTAGGATTTCACAACCACTTTGTGCCTCAGTCCCGAGATCTGGGAAACTGGATTGTTCCTTAATACTGTTCCAAGATGGTTCATCCTCTATTTCTGGTATATACGGGTATTTCTGGTTGATAATTTGTTCTACTGATTTCATCATTTCTACCCGTTTTATAAGGGCATCTTGGTGTTGTTCCCAAAGTACAGGATTTGTCAAGCATTGAAGGTATTCAGATTGGTGTAATTTTTCTATCTCAATGTATCCTGTCATGAGCATATCTCAGGTTGATCCTTTTGTAACTTCTGTCAAAGGAATTTGGGCACAGTTTATGATGAAAGCTGTGGTTGTTGGGACATCAACCTGAATGTTCTCTATTGGTGTTGAGGGTTTATATTTGATTTCATAGAATTCAAGGGCATCCTCAATCATCTTATCTTTCATGGATCTCAGATATTCAGGTTTTTTACATGGTAGTCTTGCTAGGTAATTAGGCTACATCTTCGAATCAGGTGGTGGAATCAAGATATAGAATCAGAAGTTTGAATTAATGGAAGAAGGGGACTTTGTTCAGAATCAGAGGAAAGAGGGGCTATGCGAATGATTTCTGCAAAAACAAGGGAGCCGAGGCTTAGCCTCGGGGAGAGTGAATTTCTATAGGAGGTTTCAAGGACCTCCTGCAAAATACTGAAGGACTGGATGAGATAAGTAGGTGCTGGACCCAATCAAGACACCCAAAAATGTTGGGTGACTATAGAGGTTCGGGGCAGGTGGACCCCTTGATCAGAAAGATCGTCCACCTGAGAATTACCTGGGCAGCCAGAGAGGGAGAGTCCCACGAAGACCCCTACACGGTAGAGCGTCCCCACGGGTTACAGGGTTTCCCCCACCCGACCTCTCTTGTCACTGCGGTTCCAGGTAGACCAGAATGGGGATCTTGACCTCTTAAGTCTACCAATTTTACTTTAAGATCAAGGTGCTTAAGGTTCCACTTGAACTTTAGTCTTTTAAGTGCAAAGAGTGACCTAATTTAAGGTTGGTTGACCCAAGGGGTCAACTTTACCTCTTGTTTCCTTTGAGAGCTTTTAGGTCTTGTCTTTTAGGGTTCAAGTGTTTAGAGAGCCAATTGTTTTAGGTTTTCTTTGAATAGGTATTTTCAGACAAGGGCTTGGGCACACTTCATTTGGTTTTCTCAATTCTTGCTTAAGGAGTGTGTCTCTAAATCCCTACTATTGGATCCTAGGTTGGCTCTACTTGGTCCAGTTAGCTCTTTGTTGGGTAATTAGGGCTCAAGCAAGAATGTGTTAGCCCTTAAATACCCTTAATAGTGTGCAGTAATAATGGGTTGAAAACATGCAACTTTTGATGGTTTACTGAGTATAGAAGACAGGTTAGACCTATATTGCTTGTTCTTTTCTTTTCTTCCTCTTTAGAATTTAGGGATTGAGAGGATAGAATTTTACCTGTCCTTGGAGTGGTTGTCGTGCGGTTGCTTGTCTTCTCGATTTTCTTGTATCTGCACCACAAAGGAGAGATTGTTAGCAATGTAAAAAAAATAGGAATTTGATTATCTCTAGAATAGCCGTTGCTCCCCGGCAACGGTGCCAAAAACTGGTGGCAACCTTCCTCTATAGTTCTATTATTTCGTCGTAGTATAGTATAGAGAAGTGATTACCAGTTTAATACAATTTGTTACTCGGAAATAAAAGAGTTCCCGAGGTCGAACTCAGGGAGCAAGTTGTATTCTAGAGATATACATGTTCTATTACAAAAATAGAGAGAGAGAGAGAGATGAAAGTTTGGCTTCTTCTTCTTTTCTTCTTTCTTTCTCGTTGTCTTCTCTTTAGCTTTTGTTCTTCCTGTTCTTCTTTTCTTGCTTCAGATCTCCTTCTCGTGCTCTTCTTCTTCTGCAGAGTCTTTCCCTTGGCCTCTCTGTGTTCTCCTCTGCCTCGCCTTCCTTCTCCTTCTTTGCCTTCAGGACGTCGTCTGATTTTCCAATCAGACGACTTAAACCGCCGCTGCTACAGTGCCGCTCGGTGCTCCTCCTTCCTTCAGCTTTCGTCAGCCTTCTTCTCTGTTCAGCTGGCGTCTTTCTTCTTCTTCTCTGCCTGCACACTTGCACAACTTGATCAGAGGGGCAAAACCTAATTCTACCCTCTCCCCCGCATTTCTCTCTCACAGAAGCCGCTCTTAGGGAAGCTCTCCCAGAGCTGTCGGGTATTCGGGTACGGGTCGTGCCCAGGTCCAGGCCCACCGGCGTGAGTGGTGGGCAAGGAGTGCAGGTCGGGCTTAGTCGGGTCGGGCCAGGTCCGCGCGGCGTGGTCGCGGACGAGGCCGGGTCGAGCGGGTGAGTGAGAGGGACCTCACCCCGTGCTCAGGAGGCAACGAACATAAGGCACTTTTTGCCTTTATGCGGGCGCGCTCCTCTGAAAAGTTACGAGGAGGGACTAAATGTCCCACCCCAATTTGGATGCCTGCGCGGAGGAAGCAGCGGCAGTCGAGGCGAAGCGCGGGGGCTTCGCACGAGAGCTTCGACTCGACTGCAGCCTGGTAATTCGCGAAGACGCCTCGCACTACCTGGGAGCGTGACCTGGGCGTGGCGCACCTGGGGTAGCAGGTGAAGAAGCTGCTTCGCTTCAACAATGGCGGCGGCGAGCGCAGGTACCTGCCCATAGAGAAACGGCCTCTCGGCCCAATCAGAAACGCGGAGCACCTTCGCCGTGGCACGGCGAAGGTGGTAGGGGGTCTGGCAGGCCGCGGGGCGGAGCGTGAGGGTCGCCCTAGGTCAAACTGCGGGCGAAGATGTGGGTTTGTTTGGGGGGTCTGCAGAGGGCAAGTGGTGGGAAATGGAAGGGCGGAGGTTGATCAGGGTGAGGAGGCGGAGGTTCTGTGAGGGTCAGCGAGTCGTGTGGAGTGGTGGAATGATGGGAGTGACTCGCCGGAGGATGGCCGGAGGTGTGGAAGATGACGGTGGTCGGGTCGGTCGAGGGTTTAATTGAATGTAAAATAGCGAGGAAAAGAAAGAGGGGGTAGAGACGACTAATTCTAACCTAAGTAAAGTGACGAAGGGGACGAAGTGGCTACCGGCTCGTACCTACCGGAGCTGGAGAAGAAATGCCCAGAGGGAGAGAACGGCGGCGACGACGGTGCTGAAGCAGCGTGCGCCGGTATTGCGCGACGCGAAGGAGAATCAGGAAGAAGTCTCTGCTGCTGGTATTGCGGCAGAGTGAAGAGGAGGAAGGGGAGAGGCCGCCAGAGCTGGAGGGCTTCCTGTCGGAGTGGGAAGAGAGGAAGTGGGGGTCTTTCTCCGTTAGGACCGAGCTGCTTAGAACCGCAGAGCGACGGGGGTATTTATAGAGGCGGAATCAGAGAGGAGGGCGGAGGGAGACGACGTGTCTCCCTCGCCGGAGGATGCCGGAGATGGAGACCCATACCGTCCGTGCGTTCGCACGGCCGGTATGGTGGGTTGTAGCGACCAGGGGGGTGTTCCTGCGACGGCTGACGACGCAGGGCACCCCCGGTTGTCTTGCCAGACCCTCCCCCTTACCCTGCAAGGCGCCATGCTCCGCGCAAGGTCGCCGGAGCATGGTGCTGGTCAGGTTTTGGCAGGAGGGACCTGAATGCAAAGAACGAAGGAGAGTTAGGGGTAGAAATGTGAGGGTTCGAAAGTTGAGGGCCAACAAGTAAATATATGAGGACCAAAGTGTAAAGTTGGTCAAGAAGGTTTCTTCTTAGGCTCAAGTTTTTATACATGACTAATTAGGACCTAAGGAATCTGATGGTGAATTTTATTTATAGATTAAACCTTGTTTGACCGGTCAATTTATGCAAAAACCCGAATTAAGTTATTAATTGGGCATGGTTCTCAATGTAGGTCAAAATGGGTTCTGAAGGCCAAATTGAAGGTTCTAAACCCTAGAGATTATTTTTCTATGAATTTTAGAGGGTTTATTCTATTTTTACTTTGCCTCGAACCTCGTGAATTGAAGTGGGTTTGTTTTAAGGTTACAGATTATCATTTAGTTCCTTGGAATTGCTGTAGCCCTTGTCAGATCATCCCACTTTCCTTCTTATTCGATTTGTTTGACCTATGTTTGGATCCTGAATTACCCTGTATGCAGATTATACTGGTAAAATTGCATTTTTACCCCTTATGACTTGTTTTCTCCTTAAACTCAGAATTCTCTGAGTTAAGCCTTTCCTTGAGTTATGTAGGAGCTTTTATCCTTTGTATTCGGTCAAAATGAGCTAGTTATGGCTCATGATGAGGTTCTCATCAATCATCCGTACCTTCCATCTTAGACCTGCCCCAACTTGAATTGAAACCATTGCCTGAGAGTTTGAAATATCAGCTTTTAGGACCTAAAATGATGCTCCTTGTGATTATCAGTGCTAGATTGACTAAGGAGCAGGAGATTAAATTGATCAAGGTCCTAAAGGAACACAAGGAGGCAATTGGCTAGACCATCCATGACCCTAGGAGGATTGAGCCATCTTATTGCAATCATAGAATTTTCATGGAAGATGGATCCCCTCCTTCTCGCCATATGCAAAGGAGACTAAACCCTAATATGCGAGAAGTGGTCAAGAAAGAAATAATTAAGTGGCTTAACGCAGGAATCATTTATTCAATCTCAAATAGTCCTTGGGTAAGTCCCATGCAAATTGTTCCCAAGAAAGCTAGGATTACCATTGTGACTAACGAGAAAGGAGAATCTGTCGCAACTTGTTCAGCTTTCGCTTGGAGGGTCTGTATAGATTACAGGAAGCTGAACACAGCCACGAAAGAGGATCACTTCCCTTTACCCTTCATCAATCAAATTCTTGAAAGACAAGATGGACAAAAGTATTGCAATCTATGCAGACCAATGCATAACAAATACTGCATAACATCCATTGCATGGCATTTAGGATAGTTGTATGTTTTGTATATTAATTCCTTCATTTTATATGGTCAAGAGGAAATGCGACATCCTTATGGGTTTCAGATGGAAAATCCAACCGTACGAATGGATCCAGAGTGTCAATCGCAATCTGACAGCGTAGAATCACCTCAATCAGAGAACCATGGCATCCTCTGCAAGCAATGAAGTGTGGATGGTCCAGATGGTTTCACGTGGCACCATCTGGAGTGCCCAACACCACCCGCCACTTCTCAAAAGGCCGATCATCAAGTGCTCTCAGCCGTTGGATGAGAAGCCAACAGCTGAGAGCTCACCCTCACAACGCAGCTGCGGCTCTTCCTCACAACGCATTGGTGGACTTGACGCAATGGTGGGAGCAGCAGTTCTCAAGGGAGGGGTGCGGGTTTGAATCCTTGCAGCCCCCCCAATTCTCAAATCAGCCGGGCAGCACCACAAGCAAGCAATAGCAACAGCGTAGCATTCGCGTGCATGCGCCAATGCACGCGAGCACGCACACCAAAAGGATGCTGCACGATCAGCACGCGTGATGGGCAGCAGTCTAGTGCAGGTGCATGCGCGGTTGGTGCCAACTTTCGATGATAGCTGGGCTGACCTACAGCGATGCTTACAGCCTTTGCTACTTCATTGCAAGCCAGTAAAGCCAGCTAAAGGCATGAGCGGATGTGAGCTGTCTACAACGACGCTTCCAGTCACAGCCTGGAAGTCACTAAAGCTCCCATGCCTATTTTTGCCTCTTCTCCTCCACTATAAAAGGACCTACAACCCCTCCCCTCCAAGCCATCTCTACATCTCTACACCCACCTACTCCCAAGTTCTAGCAAGCCTACTAACACTCCATTAGAGCTTGTTCTCAAGCTCCCAAGGTGCCTATTAGTATAGCAAACCTCTGCCCCACTAAATACTCCTCCAACCTCCCATCCCCATTCATAGGTCACCTTGGAGACGTCCTCCCACCTCCATTCTGGTAGCAGATCATCTCCGTCTTCTCACCTCCATTCCGGAGCCACGCAGAAGCTTTCCTCAACCTGATGTCCTCCTGCATGTCACCTTCGTCGTCCCGCTCCTCTCCTCCTTCGTCCGAGCTTCCGCCAGGTGCCGTCGTCTCACTGAACAGCCGATTCGGGAGATTTTCTCTCACCCCCCTCTCTTTTTATGCTTTCATAGTATATTGTAATAGACATTGAAGTGATATCTATACCATTTTCGTTCCATCTCTCTCTTGTGATTGCTTGTCTTTTATTTTTAAAACATAAAAAAAAATAACAAAACCCTAAAATACGAAAAAGAAATAAATTGAAGTGCTGTTCTCAAATAAAGTAAACGTCACCTCCCTGTGTTCGACCCAGGACTCACTTTTCGAGTTTCGACATAAATTTTATTTGACCACATGTTTTGCAACTACGACGACGGGTTACTTGTAACCCCGATTTCAAACTCGCGAAACATGCCCGACCATTTTGGCGCCGTTGCCGGGGAGGCAACGTAATTTACTTTATTGTTTATTGTGTTTCTTTGCATTTAAATAGCACTAAACCCACTTGTCTTTGATCTACTGTCTTGCAGGTACCCTAGCATGGAGATCCAAGTGTGGTAGATCGGAGTAAAGTGCGGGTAGAGTGCTCTGCAAGTGTCCCCCACATTACCCTCCCCCACTAGTTCATTTTGCCACACTCATAACCAAGACCTAATCTACTTAGGTGTTTGCATAAACCCTAGGATAGAATTGTTTGTCTTGTTTGCCACCTTAATCCACCTCACCCTCGCATTTAAAAAAAAAAGAGATACTTTCTGTGGGACAAATCAATATACACACTCTATACACCCACATTTGAGGCACATAATCAGACTTGATTTTCATCTACTCAACCGGGCTTCCGACCTATGGACCCGGTACACGAATTCAACACATAAAAGAGTAGAAATCATATTAGGTTATCCATCTTTTTGTGTGCCTTAATCGGTGGTGCATTTGAGCCGATTGATTGAATTGTTTGGACTGCACCACCTAATCTAAAAGAGGTTCATTTTGTAGCTGCCCCATAGGATTCAATAACTTGGTCAAGCCAGGCACTCCATATTTTTCTTGATTTCTAAAGGAAAATACTTGAACACGTGCTTTCAAAAACAAACTTGGTTTGCCTCACAAAACTTGGTTGAAAACACCTAATATTTGAATCCTAAAAGCTATTAAGCAAGATTCGAACCCTAAAACTCACCTCATCGTTAATAATCTTACTTGAAAACCTCTTGGTTGTGCACATTCACACGTTCTCAAACAAATCATTAAGGGCACAACCCATTAAGGGCCCATCACATTCCAGAGCACCAATTTCCCAAGCCTAACTAAAATTAATTAGACATTGGCCCTAAGGATTCATTCGCTCGTGGGATCTAGATTGAGATTATTCATGATTAACCTGCTTATACTAGTGAATCTGATATCTAGCTAGGGGAGTAGCATCAAATGACCACGGCTGGGGGGTACACTAGGAACCGGAGGCACGAGCCAAAGGAAGAACCTTCTCCCCAGTCCCTCCTAATTGGTTGGATTGCCTGGACATAAGTAGAGTAAATCATCCATAATCTTAGGACGGATTCTGAGAGTCAGTAGACCTTAGGCTACCCCATCTATGGACAAGCTTGTATTCTTGTGCTGCAGGGTTCCCTCTTTTCCCCGTCCTTCCAACTTTCTTCTAGTGTATGCTTGGGAGGAGCTCATTGAACCCTAGATTGGAAGGACCTTTAGACCATTCTAGGAGGCAGAGATTGAGCTATAGCCAAGCAGATCCCATGGCTGATTAACAACCACCTCCCCCACCTCCAAACCAGCAGGAGCTGATTCAGAGGCAATTGGAAGAATTGCAGCAGATGCAGCAATGGTCCCAACGTATGCATGGTCAGGGCACTTGACCCTTGAAGGATTTTTACAATCCTTCAAACTATGGAGAACGTCCCAGCGTCATGATTCCTGCCAGAGACATAGAAATCAAGCCCCAAGTCTTAAGTTTGATTAAGCATTTCCATGGGATTGGCTCGGAGGACCCATTCCAGCACCTGGAGAATTTGACCACTTTGGTTCAGACCACCAGAGCAAGGAATGTGAATGAATAGCAAATGATCATGAGGCTTTTCCCCCACTCTCTCAAGGATAAGGCTGCACATTGGTACCGGACTATAGGAAGGCTGATTGAAACTTGGGTTGCTCTTAAATCAGCTTTCTTGAAGAAATTCTTCCCTATCGGAAGGACCAATGCCTTACGACGGGCGATTACCACTTTCGCCCAGCGGCCAGGGGAACCGTTTCATGGTGCCTAGGAGCGATTCCAAAAACTTTTGAGGAAGCATCTACACCACGAGGTGCTGAAATGGCAACTCGTGTAGATTTTCTATCACGGGTTGGTTGAGCAACTCCATAATCACGTGGATGCTTCTTGAGGAGGCAATTTCCTCAACAAGGATGCAGATAGCGCATATGACCTATTTGAGGAAATGAGCAAGAACTCAATTAATCATTCCTCCATGGATGCATTCAACCAATCCCAACAACCTAGGTCAGGAGCTAATGAGATCCAGGATTCTCATTCATTTGACATGGAATTAATTTGTAATAAACTGGATAAAATGGACTTGGTTGCCAAGAGAATGGAAGAATGGATGTTTGAAAATTCAGGAAACACTTCTATACCTACTCAATCCCAGAATTCGAGATTCCATTCCTCAAGGGATCCCACGGGGCGGGAGTTCATGAACCAACTTGATTCGGCTCAACTTGAGAGCTAGGATTTCCCAGAACCTTATGGGTTCCAAACTGGGGCTTTGATCCCAGTTTTTCTGATCCTTCCTTCTCTCCATCCTCATCTTATGAGGATGCTTATGCAATGCAGGAGAATGTTAGGTCCAACCCGTATTCCAACACTTATAACTCGAGATGGAGGAACCACCCTAACTTCTCCTAGAAAAATCAGGGGCAACAGACCCAAGCTCGACCTAGCAACTATGCATCTCAAAATCCTATGGGTCTGGGTCAAGTATACACCCAATTGCTCCTGAGACTGGTTACTCAGCCTTCTTAGAATGCCCAACAATCCATGGGGCAGGCTGAGTTAAACTGGCAGATGGTAGAAATCAAGGGTCCATGCTTCAACTTATGCAGCAAATGAAGACATCGTTGAATAACTTGCAATCTGGGTTAATTTCTAACACCCAACAACCCGGATCCCTACCATCTCAACCCGTACCCAACCCACGTAATGTGCAAAATTAGGGCAATAGAGCCCAAGGGTACAAGAATCAAAGGGACCCACACGCACATGCTCAGGTGGTTGAGCAGGGTCCCTCATCTTCTACTTCTTCTAGTTACATGACAAACCAAGGCCCTCCAATCTTCACTAATCCACCTCAAGACCCAAACCCTTATGCCTCTACAAACTCTGTCACCTTGAGAAATGGGAAGTAGACCTAGAACCCTGACTTACCTTCTAAAAGTCAAAACCTTGGGGAGCTTGAGAAAGAGAAGGAGGAGGTTGAAGAAGACAATAAGGCCCAAAAATCGGAAATTGAAAATACCACCCATATCCCGTTCCCTGAGGCCCTATTGAAAACTAGGAAGAAGAAAACCATAGACAGCAATGAGGAGCACCTAAATTTATTCAAGAGTGTAGAGATAAATATTCCGCTCCTCAATGCTATTAAGCATATCCCGACTTACGCTAAATTCTTGAAAGAACTGTGTACCAAAAAGTGTAAGCCCAGAGAACCCACTCCGAGGAAGGTGATACTCTCTGAGTAGGCAAGTTCTATTATCATGCATCACCTTCCTCAAAAGAAGAAAGATCCAGGTGCTCCCTTGATATCATGCGTTATTGGGGAATACACTTTTGATAGGGCACTATTGGACCTAGGTGCATCCATCAACCTAATCCCAACTTCTATTTATGAGAGGTTTGGGTTAGGTAAACTCAGGCCAACCTCAGTAATGCTACAATTAGCGGACCAATCAGTCACAACACTGAGAGGCGTTATTGAGGATGTAATTGTCAAGGTCAAGGATTTCTATTTTCCCGTAGATTTCCTCATCCTTGACATGGATGTACCTAATGATTTGAGGAACATGCCCATCATTCTGAGGCGTCCATTCCTAGGTATCACCAAGGACAACATAAACTGTGAAAGTAATAGTATGGAGATCACCTTTGGGGATAAGAAATTAACTCTGGATATTTTTAAGGCAATAAGAGGATTTGACAATTATGGATTCATTGAGGAGCTCGAGGATCAGGATCTTGAGACTTGTATGACAATCAGTGCACTTGAGGACTCCACCAGCTTTAGTGAACCCAACCCACAACCTTCCATGGTAGACCTGCCACATTCTGAAGAGGCTGTTGATTTTGTTCATTTCCAGCCTCTTCCACTAGATCGTCTTAATGAATCTTCATCAGCATCCTCCCTACCTTCTATTCTAAACCCACCCCAACTGGAATTAAAACCATTGCCCAAAAATTTGAAATATGAGTTCTTAGGACCTGAAAACACATTCCCTATGATTATTAGTGCTGATTTGACTAAGGAGCAAGAATCGAGGTTAATTAAGGTCCTTAAGAACAACAAGGAGGCAATTGGTTGGACCATCCACGGCCTTAGGGGGATCGAGCCATCTTATTGTAATCATCGTATTTTCATGGAAGATGGATCCCACCCTTCTCATGAAATGTAAAGGAGACTAAACCCGAATATGAGAGAAGTGGTCAAGGAGGAGATAATCAAGTGGCTTGATGCTAGGATTATTTACCCAATCTCGGAAAGTCCGTGGGTTAGCTCGTTCATATTGTACCCAACAAGGCAAGAATAACCGTTACGACTAATGAGAAAGAGGAAACCTTCACCACTCGTTCAGCTTCTACTTGGAGAGTCTGTATTGACTATAGGAAGTTGAACACAGCCACTAAAAAGGATCACTTTCCCTTTCCATTCATCGATCAAATCCTCGAAAGGTTAGTTGGGAAAAAATATTTTTGCTTCCTGGACAGTTATTCGGGATATAACCAAGTCCCTATCCATCTCAAAGACTAGGAAAAGACAACTTTCACATGTCCCAATGGAACCTTTGCATTCCATAGAATGTCGTTCGAACTTTGCAATGCTCCTGCGACTTTTCAAAGGTGCATGCTGGCCATCTTTTCTAACATGGTGGGAGATTGTCTTGAGGTGTTCATGGATGATTTCTCCATTTTCGAAGATTCTTTTGAGTCTTTCCTGGCTAACCTAGAATTGATCCTTCAGAGATGCATCAAAACACGACTGGCCCTTAGCTGGGAAAAGAGCCACTTTATGACTCAGGAAGGCATTGTCCTGGTCATGTGGTCTCTAGTCAGGGTATTGAAGTTGATAGAGCTAAGGTGGATGCTATCTCTAGACTTCCTCCACCCACATCCGTAAAACAGATTCACTCCTTCCTTGGGCATGTGGGTTTTTACAGAAGATTCATTAAGGATTTCTCAAAGGTTGCTTGGCCCTTGAGTAACCTTCTGGCCAAAGACATGCCATTCGAGTTTGATGAATCATGGTGTAAGGCATTTGATTTATTGAAAACGACAATCACCTATGCCCTGGTATTACAACCATCGGTCTGGACAGCCCCATTTTAGATTATGGCTGACGCATCTGATTATGCCGTCGGGGCTATCTTAGGTCAAAAGATTGAGAAAAAGCCCTCTATTATTTACTATGCTAGCAAGACTCTAGACTAGGCCCAGAGGAACTGCACTGTTACTGAAAAAGAATTGCTAGCCGTAGTTTTCTCTTTAGAAAAATTCAGAGCTTATCTATTAGGTTCTCGTGTCATCATCTATACCGACCACTCCTTCTTCAAACATCTCTTGGCCAAAAAGGATGCCAAACCCTGGCTTATTTCCTGGATTCTGCTACTTCAAGAGTTTGATCATGAAATCAGGGATAAAGCTGGGGCATAAAATGTAGTGGTGGATCACCTCTCGAGAATCCTAATCGATTCTCCTCATTCGGATGTCCCGATCTCTGATACTTTTCTAGATGAGACTATCCTCACAGTCTCGGCTATCCGAACCCCTTAGTTTGCGGATATTGTCAATTATTTGGCCATTAGTCAAATCCCCCGGGATTGGGCCAAACAACAATGGGATAAACTTGTGTCTGAGGCCAAATATTATTTTTGGGACAATCCCGAGTAGTATCGCATCGACGTAGACCAGATTATTCATCGATGTGTCTCGAAAATCGAGTTCCATAGCATACTTGAGTTTTGTCACACATCCACATGTGGTGGACACCTTCCTGGGAAAAAGACAGCCGCAAAAGTCTTGCAATCCAGATTCTATTGGTAGTCATTATTTAAGGATGCCCAGGTATTCTCAAAGTCATGCATCCGATGCCAAACACTCGGGAACATGGCTAAGAGAGATATGATGCCCCTGAACCTAATTCTTTCTATCAAAATTTTTGACATTTAGGGTATCGACTTTATGGAATCCTTCCCTCCTTCATTTGGACACTAGTATATTCTGGTCACTGTTGCTAACGTGTCCAAGTGGATTGAGGCAATTCCCACCTGAACCAATGACCACAAGGTGGTCATCGATTTTGTGAAGAAAATATCTTCAGTCGGTTCAGGGTTCCTAGGGCAATTATCAGTGATGGTGGCACACATTTCACTCATGCCCACTTTCGGAATTTACTGGGGAAATACGGGGTGAGCCATTAGATTTCCACACCTTACCACCCTCAGACGAATGGACAAGCTAAGGTTTCCAATCGGGAGATTAAGAACATTTTGTAGAAAACTGTTGGGCTTGATAGGAAGGACTGGACCCAAAAGCTAGATGATGCTCTTTGGACCTACCGTACGATGTACAAAATGCCTATTGGTATGTCTCCATTCCATCTGGTGTTTGGTAAGGCATGTCACTTACCCATAGAACTTGAACACCAGGCATTTTGGGCCATCAGGAAATGTAATGTGGACCTTGAGTTGGCTAGGAAAACCAAGAAAGTCCAACTATCTGAGTTGGAGGAGCTTCGAACTGATGCTTATGAAAATGCCAGAATTTATAAGCCAAGGACCAAAGCTCTCCATGACTAGATGATTTCACGTAAGAGCTTTGAGCCAAACTAGAAGGTCTAGCTTTTCGATTCTCGATTGAAGCTTTTCCCTGGAAAACTCAAGTCCAAGTGGGACGACCCGTTTGTTATTGAGCAGATTTTCCCTAACGAGGCCGTTGAAATCTCTGACCCAAAGACAGGTAATATTTTCAAGGTCAATGGATAGCATCTCAAACCCTTTGTTGACCTTGTGCTCCCCAAACCCATCTCAGATAAGGTTGCTCTTACCCTGCCTTGACCACCGCGGGCCAATCATCGCCCAGCTGAAGGCACTAAACTCAGCACATGTAAAGACTGTTCCAAGCTGACCAGAGTGTCACAGAAATCAGGTGCTATTCTTCCACTTCTACTCTCTTGCATGCTTTCATTTTTCACAATAAGGACATTGCAATAACTAAGCATAGGGGGTGGACATATTTTATAACCTTTTTGTCAGCTGTAACAGTAATTTCCTGTTATTTGATTCTTTTCTAAAAAAAGAGAGAAAAATTAAAAATTCAAAAAGACAAAAAAAGTTTAGAATTAGGAAACGAGAACTTAGGCATTAGGAGTTGCAAACTTTAGGAATTGATACTTTAAGACTTGAATACTTAGACTCTTCAGGTCTTCGGGCTTAATTAGCCTAGGTGTCCACTCAAATGTGGACTTAGTCTCGAGTCCTCACCAATCCAAATTCATTTTAATTTGGTAAGTAATTTAGGATAATAAGTGTACGACTTATCAACCCATCCTCTGATTTGGGGGGATTTTAAGGCAAAGCATGTACACACTATTCGCACTGACTCACTTTCTGACGATTTTTACGGAAATTGGGTAGCTAATGGACCGACGTAGGTAGTATGGCTGGCAAGTTGTCGGTGGTAGCAGCCCATTGGCCGATTATCTAGAGCCTAGCCACATGACCATTTTCGTTGTATTGCCTTTAGGTAAATCTTAGATCAGGGAAGCCACCTACTTAGAAAAAAAAAAAGAAACACTCAAAAAGAAAAGAAAAAAAAATAATAGAAAAAGGAGAAAATAAAAAAAAGATAATAAAGCCACACTTCACCACACTAGTATGGCTGGCAAGTGGTCGTGGGTAACAACCCATTGGCCGATTGTCCAGAGCCCAGCTCAGAAAAAATGCACAATAATTCCCAAAACACATAGGGAAGAAGTGGGGGAGTAGAATAAATCGGGGAGATATACACTGGGTTCGCTTTTGTGTTGACCCCATAAATAAAAGTAGGGAGAAAGCTACCGTTTGAAAAGATAAACCTCTAGGCAAGGTCACCTAGGGTTGTAGAAACCCGAAGTCCGTTTTAATAGCTATCTAGTGAGTCTTTCACTATTTTCATAAGATGCTTAGCACATAGAATCCTTTTCGAGTCTTGGGTAGGTCAGGTAGCCATAAAAAGTTATCCTGGAACTCTCAAACTATAAAAGTACAAAAAAATTGGAAAAGAAGAAAAAAAAAATGTATCTTCCCTTTTCAAATAAGGCGAGGGCTTGGACAGTCTACATTCTGGTAGACACCCAAGCACTAATAAGCCTTTGTAATTAGGTCTTGGGGTTGAGATTTTCTAAAGCAATCGACAAATTTTGCCAAAATAATCGAATCCTGATTCTACTGTTATACATAGCATTTAGGTTAATTTTTGCTAGGGACTAGCAAAAAGTAAGCATGGCGGTATGGTAAACACACATGAATTCACGATAAAATGCTTATTAATGATAGTTTCTAGACTTAGCATTGCATATCATGTTAGAAATATTGCATAACATCTATTGCATGGCATTTAGGATAGTTGTATGCTTTGTATACTAATTCCTTCATTTTATATGCCCAGGAGGCAATGCGACATCCTTACAGGTTTCGAATGGAAAATCCAACCATACGGATGGATCCGGAGTGTCGATCACAGTTCGACAACATAGAAATCACCACGATCAGAGCACCGTGGCATCCTCTGCAAGCAATGAAGTGTGGATGATCCAGATGGTGCCATCTAGCACCATCTGCAGCACCCAACGCCATCTGCCACTTCTCCAAAGGCCGATCATCAAGTGATCTCAGCCGTTGGATCAGAATCTAATGGATGAGAGCTCACCCTCACCACGTAGCTGCGGCTCTTACTCACGACAAATTGGTGGACTTTGCGCAATGGTGGGAGCAGCGGTTCTCAAGGGAGGGGCACGAGTTCGAATCCCTGCAACCCCCCAATTCTCAAATCAGCCAGGCAGCACTGCACGCAAGCGTACGCCAATGTGCACACTAGCAGGACACCGTGCAATTAGCATGCGTGATGGGCGACAGTGCAACGCTGGCGCATGCATGGTTGGTGCCAGCTTTCAATGACAACTGAGCCAACCTACAGCAATGCTTACAGCCATCGCTACTTCATTGCAAGCCAACAAAGCCATCTAAGGGCATGAGCGGATGTGAGCTATCTACAATGACGCTTCCAGCGACGGCCTAAAGGTCACTAAAGATCCCTTACCTATTTTTGCCTCTTCTCCTCGACTATAAAAGGACCTACAACCCCTCCCCTCCAAGCCATCTCTACATCTCTACACCCACCTACTCCCAAGCTCTAGCAAGCCTACCAACACTCCATTAGAGCTTGTTCTCAAGCTCCCAAGGTGCCTATTTGTATAGCGAACCTCTACCCCACCAAATACTCCTCCAATTTCCCATCCCCCTTCATAGGTCGCCCTGGAGCCACCCTCCCACCTCCATTCTGGCAGCAGATCATCTCCGTATTCTCACCTCCATTCCGAGGCCATGCAAAAGCTTTCCTCAACTCGACATCCTCCTGCATCTCACCTCCGTCGTCCTGCTCCACACATCCTTCGTCCGAGCTTCCTCCAGGTGCCGTCATCTCGCCGAACAGCCAATTCGGGAGATTTCCTCTCACCCCCTCTCTTTTCATGCTTTCATAGTAGATTGTAATAGACATTGAAGTGATATCTATACCATTTTCGTTCCATCTCTATCCTGTGATTGCTTGTCTTTTATTTCAAAAACACAAAAAAAAAAACAAAACCCAAAAATACCAAAAAGAAACAAATCGAAGTGTGATTTTCAATTAAAGTAAATGTCGCCTCCCTGTGTTCGACCCGGGACTCACTTTTCAAGTTTCGGTATAAATTTTATTCGACCACGCATTTTGCAACTACGATGATGGGTTACTTGTAATGTTGATTTCAAACTCGCGAAACACGCTCGACCACCACTCTGCCTTGAGACATCTCTTGGCCAAAAAAGATGCCAAACCTCGACTCATTCGATGAATTCTTCTTCTTCAAGAATTCGATTTTGAAATCAAAGATAAATCTGGGGCACATAATGTGGTGGCGAATCATCTTTTGAGACTTCTAAGTGATTCTCCTCATCCAGATATTTTGATTGCTAATACTTTTCTAGACAAAACTATTCTTGTAGTGTCAAGTGTCAAAACCCTGTGGTTTGCAGACATAGTAAACTATTTGGCCGTTGGTCAAATCCCTCAGAATTAGACTAAGCAACAACGAGATAGACTCAAATCCGAGGCCAAATATTACTTCTGGAAGGACCCTGAACTGCACTACATCGGCTCTGAACTGCACTACATTAGCCCTGACTTATTATTTTTTTATATTTTATTTTCTTCATTTTGTAAAATCATCAAAATATTATATATGAGTAGTTGAACTAACAACCTCCCCCTTTCTGATGATTTTCAAAATATAGCTGTAGGTTCTTATTTTCTCCCCCTTTAACTTGTACTTAGTAGTCTATGTCTATTTGAGATGTTTTTATTTTTATGTTATTCCCCAGGTTCTTACCTGCATTCTTCTCCCCCTTTTTGAATATCATCATGAAGGGTACTGAAAGGGAGTTGAAACCGAAATTGCAAGAGTGACATCTACAAAGTGGAGGGCACTAATAAAATTGCATGCTTAATAAAAGATGACAAAGCATTAAAGAAAATTGACTAGGAATATGGAAGATAGAAACATTTAAGCACACACTAACTATTGTTCCCAAGAAACATTTAAGTATGGGGTCAAGGCCCCTTAATACAAACTTTGAAGAAAGAAAAAGAAAGAAAAATAAAAGAACTAAACTATTCTTCTTGATCTTGGCAGTGGCAGCGACGAGCAGGTCCGTGTCCCATCTGCAAATTTTGAACGTCTGATCTAAGTTCATCGATGTCACGGCGCATGCTTCCCATGTAGGTGTACATCTCACCGGTTCATCACAGCAGGAGGGAGATGCCGGAGGAGAGGGAATCTGTGGCCGGATCCCATACTTCTTCAAAGCTTGAGCGAGGAGCTTCTATTTGAACTGGCCATGCTTCATAGAAGTCCGAAAAGGGTGGAAGGGGCTCTTCTTCAATGGACTCATTAGCTTGCTCAAGATGCTCCCCAAGTTTATGCATCTTGGCAGCTATGGCCCGGTTGTAGGCCTCAATTTTCTTGTCAACAGCTGGTCAGTTATGGAAATCCGATGGGTTGAAAAAATTTTGGATAGAATAGACCCAAATGGCAATGATGCCCCATGGTCCTCATTCATAATGCTAACAATGAGGCTACAATAATTGAAAGGAATATGGCGGACGACCACCAAAAGGAACGCCTTGTGTTGGCGCGAGATGTAATCAAAACCTCCCGATTTGTTTAGGAGGTCCGACCCAAAAATGCGAGAGAGTAAGCATGGAAGGGGTTTGAGGTTTTTGCAAGGTAGGGTGCGAAGATTTTCAACATATTTTTCAGAGAGGACTAATTCTTGATTGATGACTTCTAAGTCGTATTGCCTCAGAATGTCATTGAAGTCATTTCCCTCATTGGGGATGGCTAGAAGGTCGAAAATAGATTCGGATGTGATGTGGATTTCGTGCCTAAATAAGCGGGTATGGAGTTCAAGTTCATCGTTGCTGTAGTCCTCAATGATGTTGGCGTAAAAGAGGCAAACAAGATCAGGGAACATGCCAATAGTTCCTATGCCAGAGTGGAACTGTCGGTCAAAATATTGGAAGAGATGGAGAGTTTCAAAGTGTTCCCGAAAGTTTAAATGAGCAAAATCATTCCAGACAATAAAACGATGGCATTTAACTTTGGCATTTGCAAAGCGATGAAAGCGCTACCTAGCGATGTCGCTCCGCAGTTGGTCCGCCAAATAGGTGGAGGAGGAGGTGGAAGAGCCCTCGTCTTGCTTCCTACGGGGAGGCTTATTTGGTGGAATGGGTGGTTAAGTTTGGGAAGAAAATGTTGGTGTTTTGAGGACAGAATACCTGCCAAAAAACAACATTCAACCAATAGATTTCAACCACTCAGATTCAACCAATAGGTATGCAATCATCATTGATAAAAAATGTGTGGCAGTATGCCTTGAGGAAATACAACCTACCATGAAGTTGTGGAAATATACCTTTGGATTCAAGCCACTAAAATGTCGGCTTGAATCTCATGAGGTAATACCCTTGCCAAAAACATAGAACTTTTATGCACCAAGAGGGTTTGACTGAGGGTTTAGGTTCTAGGGCTAACAATGGCATGAAATACATAAGTAGGCCGAGTGGATTAAGAAGGAAAATAAGATGCGGCTAGGGCAAAGGTAATCATGAGCAAAAAAATGTGGAGATGCCCTAAGAGTTGAGAGAGTATACCCACGGGAGGGGGGGCCTCTAGATGCGCGGTCAAGAAGTAGGGAGTATGCGCGCAGGGGAGCAGCAACTCCCCCAGTCGTCGAGGAGGCACGACGGTTGTCTAGCGGCGAGAGGAAGGTCACCAAATGTAGATGTGGACTGTCAGGTGGGAGGGAGAGCTTTAGGGATTTGAGAGAGGGGAGTGGGACCTTGCGATGGGGATGTTATATCCCAAGGTTTTGGAGCAAGTCTCCCCCTGAAGTTGGGGAGATTTGCATTCCAAACCATCTAGAGAACAAACGCGAACTACAAATTTTTCCCAAATCAGACGTCTAGAGACGTTGTCAGACGTCGGGATTGGACTTTTGGGATTTTAACCCTTTTGATGCCGTCATCTATTTTAACCATCAGACGATATATCAGATGACTAATTTACAAATTAGACGTCTGATTTCTATAGGCATCTCTTCCTGGAAAATGATTTATTCTCCAGGTTATCGTCTGATCTCTGTATTAGACGACACACCAGATGGCTAAATCTAAAATTAGATGTCTGATTTCTATAGACAGACCTTCTTGGATTTTACTCTAAAGTTACAAGGTTGTCCAATTTCATGGTCAGACGACCTATACGACGTCTAACCACATCATCAGGCGTCTGACTCATAATACATGTTCTGACTCATAGATAGACATCTGTCAACACATCTGGAGGATGGCCCAGACATCTGTGAAAGATGACGGATGTTTGAAATAGCTCTTTTATCAGGTCTGTTGAGATATAAGATCATCGTCTGTCCTAGATCTTCAGATGATGAATTTTTAAGTATAAGATGTCTGATAGTTTAATCATACGTCTGATATTGCACAGAATGTGCATTTTGATGTTTAAACTGAGTATGAAGGCTCTTAACTTGGTAAAGTCAAGGCTCCATCTATGTTCATGACAAACGAAGTTCCATTAAGTCACTAAATTCTTCAAATATCACTTAGCTTACATATGCCTAGTTTCCTACGTATATAATTAAAACGATCATAATTCAAAGGTTCAGTGAAAATATCAACCAATTGCAATTCAGTATAAATAAATTCAACCTCGATTTCTCCCTTAAGTACATTATCTCTCAAAAAGTGATGTCGAACATCAATATGTTTTGTACGGGAGTGATATATGGGATTTTTCGAGAGGTTGATAGCACTAGTATTATCACATAATATTTTTATCTTATTAAATATCAAGTTAAAATCCTTCAAAGTATTTTTCATCCAAAGCACTTGGGAACATGATAGAGCAGCAACTATGTATTCAGCTTCCGTAGTTGATAGGGCTACACTAGATTGTTTCTTTGAGAACCAAGAGAATAGTGATTCGCCTAAGAATTGGCACGTCCTACTAGTACTCTTTCTATCGATGCGGCTACCTGCGTAGTCCTCATCGCTATATGTAACTAAGTTGAATTGTGGACTCCTAGGGTAGAATAAGCCATAATCAAATGTGCCAACTAGATATCTAAATATTCGTTTTACAGCATTTAAGTGTATTAGTTAGGGTTTGATTGAAACCTAGCGCATAACTAGGTACTAAACAAAATGTCAAGTCTACTAGAAGTTAAATACAGTGAAGATCCAATCATGCTACGTTAGAGCTTTTGATCTAGGGGCGTACCTAATTTGTCCAAGTCTAGGGAAGTTGTGACACTCATAGGAGTGTTCTTCCTTTTACTTTTCATCATTTCAAATTTTTTCAACATCTCCTTTGTGTATTTTGATTGACACACAAAGGTTCCAAATTCGAGTTGAGTGATTTGTAAACCCAAGAAAAACTTGAGTTCACCCATCAAACTCATTTCGAATCCTTCCTGCATAATTTCTAAAAACTTTCTACACATAGATTCATTAGTCGCACCAAATATAATATCATCTACATATATTTGAACTAATAAAATATCTTTTCCTTTTCTTTTAATGAATAATGTGGAATCAGCTTCCCCTATAGAGAATTTTGCATTTAACAAGTAGTCTTTGAGCCTTTCATACCAAGCTCTAGGAGCTTGCTTTAGACCATATAGAGCCTTGTTTAATTTATAGACAAAATGAGGCTTATCATGAGACTCAAAATCAGGAGGTTGTTTTACAAAAACTTACTCCTTAATGAATCTATTAAGAAACACTCTTAATGTCCATTAGAAAGAGTTTAAAGCCAAGAAAGGCGACATAAGCAAGAAGCATGAGAATTGATTCGAGTCGAGCTACGGGAGCGTAGGTCTCATCAAAATCAATTCCTTCTTCTTGGTTGTACCCTTGTGCTACCAGCCGAGCCTTGTTCTGAATGACTATACCAGATTCATTCAACTTGTTCCGAAATACCCATTTGGTACCTATTACCATTTGCCCTTCAGGCTTAGGTATTAGATCCCAGACTTCATTCCTTTGGAATTGGTTGAGTTCCTCCTGCATGGCCATCATCCAAGGTTCTTCGGAGCACACTTCCTCGACACTCTTGGGTTCAACTTGAGATACAAAGGCAGAGAGACCAAAAGAGCAACTAAAACGAGATTGGGTTTTAACGCCATCGGAAACACTTCCAATGACTTGGCTTTCGGGATGATCCCTTTGATATATCCAATCTTTTGGAAGATTATGGATATTGGAGTTTGGAATGTTAGACACATCAATAGTAGAATCATCTTCATTTTCCATATTGACTTGGTCAATGGAGGAAGAGTGAGGAGATTCATTGAAGGAAACATGGAGGGTTTCCTCCACTATTAATGTGGTCATGTTAAAAACCCAATATGCCTTACTACGTGAGGAATAACCAATAAAGATGGCTTCTTCACCTTTGGCATCAAATTTATCTAAATTAGAGCGGGTATTCAAAACAAAACATCAACATCCAAAAACTTTAAAATAACTAATTTTGTGCATTTTCCCATAGTATAGTTCAAAATAAGTTTTTTGCAACCCGGATCGAATTAAGGGGTGATTTAACACATAACAAGCCGTGCTAACTGCCTCAGCCCAAAAGAACTTCGATAACCCCAAGTCTATGAGCAATGTTCGAGCACACTCTTGAAGAGTACGGTTCTTTCTCTCAACCACCCCATTTTCTTGAGGTGTTCGGGGAAAAGAAAACTCATGAGCAATACCATTCTCTTGATGAAAATCATCAAACAAGGAATTTTCAAACTCGCCCCCATGATCACTACGAATACGAGTGATTTGGTAACCTTTTTTAGTTTGAACTTTCCTACAAAAAATAGAAAAGACAAAAAAAACTCCTTTGGATCTCAAGAAGGAGACCCATGAAAACCTCGAAGAATAGTCTACAATTACAAGGTAATATTTGCATCCACTAAGGCTCTCATATTTTGTAAGTACAAGCAGATCTAGGTGAAGTAGTTCTAAAGGTCTTGATGTGGATATAACTTCTTTGCTTTTAAAACAAGATTTCATAATTTTACATAATTTACATGAATCACAGATAGGCTCATTTAAAAATTTTCCTTTAAGCAGACCTCGGACTAGTTCATGTTTAGCTAGTTTTTGAACCAGCTTCATATGAACATGTCCTAGTCTTCTATGCCATATACTTAACTCATCATTTGCTACAAGACATTCATAAGTGCTATTTTTATCAAATTCTATGACATAAATGTCTTTAAATCTAGTTCCCTTAAGAAGAGTTTCATTGGTTAATGCATGCATAATTTCAAACATTTTGGAAGTAAACGCCACTTTAAAGCCCTTATCATAAATTTACTAACACTTAAAAGATTATGTTTTAGTCCTTTAACTAGGGAAACATTTGAGATGGGAGAGAGAGGGTTACCTATTTTACCAAGGCCAATAATATGGCCCTTATGGTTATTGCCAAATGTAACCATTCCTCCATCCGTAGGTTGGAGGTCCAAAAATAGGTGCTTGTCTCCTGTCATATGTTTGGAGCATCCGGAGTCCATCACCCATCGGCCTCCTTGATGGGGGTGGTCTCCTTGTCTTCTTTCTTGTAGACCTCCTTCCTCCTACAAAAGATCTTTGTTGGTGACTTGGTGTTTCTATAGGTCTTTCTAATTTGAGTCATCCATCCTTCATTTTGTATATCCAATTTTTGACATTATGATGTCATTTCATCCCTACAAAATAGAGTGAGAGTTGTCTTTTCAGTATCTATTGTAATGTGGATCCGTATTTATTAGTGGTCTCCTTTAGAGGAGGGTCCTTTTTCGATTCACTTTGACTAGGTTCATAAAAGCCTAGTCCAAATTTACTTGAGGAAGGTTTTTGATGGGCAATGAGCTTGTCCAAGTTATCTTTCCCCTTTGTAAATTTGGCTTGGTCCTCAAGAATTTGATTTGATTTTTCTTTGAGGTGATTTATCTCTATTTTCATTATGTCTAGTTTATCTTCTAGTGCCCTAATCTCTACTCTAAGTAAGCTATTTTCATCCTTTTTAAAGGAGTTTGATTTTTCAAGCACATAGATTTTGTTTTGTAATTCTTCTCTATCAAGAAATTTTTGTTCACTCATTGCTATATACAAATCATTTGTTAATGACTCCTCAATCATTAGATTTCTTATTTGCATATTTATGGTAGTGGTTTCTTTTGTAAGAATTAGATTCTTGTCTTCAAGATCATTGATTAATTTCTTGTTTTCTAAGTTTTCTTCTTTTAAAACCTTGCTTTGGGTTTTTCTTTTCTTAAGAGATACATATAGTGAATCAAAGGCATCTCGTAATTCATCTAAAGAATAGGAGTTACCTCAGGTTCCTCAGATTCAAACTCAGAAGCATCATTTGTTGCCATTAATCCCAAGCATGCCGTTTCTTCGTTTGTTTCCTCCTCCTCCTCTTCTTCGAAGGTGGAGTCATCCCACATTGCTTGAAACACCTTCTTCTTGAATCCCTTCGGCTTGGAGATCTTGTAGTCGGAAGGCTTCATGGGTTTCTTCTCATCATCCCTTTTGGGTAAGGGACAATCTTTCTTTATGTAACCTCTCTTTTTGCAATTATAGCAAATTAGAGGTTCTTCCTCTCTTTTCCTTCCCTTGATCTCTTTTCTATTTCTGAGAAACTTTTTAATTTTTTTTGCTAATAAAATGAATTCTCCATCATCGGTAGTTACCTCATCATCCCAAGTAGCTTTGAAGGCTAAAGTCTTCTTCTTTGGCTCCGATGAGATTGATTTCTTCTTTTGCTCCATTTTTTATTCATAAGCCATGAGATTCCCAAGTAGATTTTCCATGTCTAGATCCTCTACTTGGTTGGCTTCTTCTATTGCCATTACCTTTTGCTCCCACTCAGGTCCAAGGGAGCGAAGGAGCTTCCCTTGAAGCTCCCCCTTTATAAATGTCTTTCCTAGTGACTTGAGGCTATTCATGATTAATGTGATTCAGGTGTACATGTCCCCAAGTCTTTCATTCTCCATAGAAAAGGCTTCGAATTCCTACGATAACAAGTTTATCTTTGAGGATTTAACTCTAGACATACCTTCGTGAGTTACCTCCAAGGTTCTCTAGATCTCATGGGCGATTTTGCATTGGCTGATGCAGTTGAATTCCTCTGAGCTGAGTGCACAGTAGAGTGAGTTCATTGCCTTAGCATTCATTCCAAGGTGATGAATTTGCTCCACTGTGTATCCTGTTTCTGGTTTCTTGGGAATGATGTATGCGGATTCGCATTTCTCCCAAATGGAGAAATCATTGGCTTGAAGCCACATCTTCATTCTCAACTTCCAGTAAGTGTAGTTTGTCCCTTCGAAGAGTGGTGGTCGAGTGGTGGATTGCCCCTCCAATCTGCCCGTGGAAATGACTTTCCCCTCCATGTGATCTTTCCGCGGATGCTACTCCTGTAGGCAGAAAACCTCCTCTGATACCAAATGAAATTGCACTAGAGGGGGGTGAATAGTAAAATTATATAATATTGTAATAAAAAATTCAATCGCAAAAGGTGGCACCAAATTTTTAAGTGGAAACCCGAGATGGGTGAAAACAACCACCTAAGCCAATCTCTTGACTTAGGATTTTCTATCACTAGGTGATCAATCCACTAACCACACTACTTAAACGAGGGTAGTATACCTCAATTACAAATCCCACCTCCGACCCCTAAACAGAGGTTTCTCCCTTGAAAATGAAGAGACAGGGACCCGACAGGCCTGATACCCAAAGTACAAAAATAAGAATTAAAACAACACCAATAGAGCACCCCAATACTTTAATTACTTTCTTATCTACTAAGCAGAAAAAGAACTCCCTGAGGATTTGCAGAACGGAGTGAGCTGGGAGTATGGATTTGCCCTTTGATCAGAATGTTGGCACAGCACAAGGGCAAGATGAAGCTTAGAGTAGTGAGCAAGTGATTTTTCTAAGGGAATTGAATCTCAAAAGGTGTGTTTTGCCTAAGAGGGGTTGTAGTCTATTTATAGGCAAGTTTGGAACCTTCAAGAACACTTGGGAGAGTTCTCCTGGCCATTGGAGACAAATCCTAAGAGATTGGGATGAAATCCACCACAAATCAGGGCAATGATGAGTCTGACAGCAATATCAGATGTCTAATTTTAGGGTCAGACGTCTGATTATAATTTTGGTCGTCTAATGCTATAGGCCATCCTGAACTGACTTCATTGGATCGAAAGAAGGACGTCTAATATTTTCACATAAGACATCTGATTAAGTTATTGGACGTCTAATAAAGGGTGAATTCATTCGTATTTTGATTAAATCCAAACAGGGTTCTAGATTTAAAAAATCTGACGTCGTTATGGACGTCTGAGGGAATCACTAGATGTCTGGAAACCTAAAAAGACTTCGCTACGATATCTGACAAAAGAACTTATGTTCGTAATGAGATACGCATAGAAACACATGGGCAACGGTCCAAAGGTAGACGTCTGGAAGCATGTCCAGATGTCTGAAAATACATTTTTTCCCGTTGTTTGTAGAGCGAAGATAGGTGCTTAGTCTAATGGTTATTCTAAGGTCGTCTACGTAAAGCATCAGACGTCTGGATGAGGTTATGGATGTCTGATAGAGGAGTGCTTCGACTGATGTGTATGAAGACAGAACTTAAAACCAGAACTATAGGTAGTTAGACATCTGAGACACTTGTCAGACGTCTTAAAGTTGAAAATCAGACATCTGACAATTGTTATGGACGTCTGATAAGAGTCTTAGTGTTAGGTTTTTATTTCTATACTATCCTAAGTGTAGAGAGCCTAAGTTAGCTATTTATAGGTTATGTTTGGGGGCTCTTTACAACATTTCTAGACTCAAATAAAATGAAAATTACAACCTTTAAAAGTTTACATGAAAAGCCTATGACCTAATACTTATGCTACTTGTCTTCACACTTTTAATCTCCTATCTTTGAAAACTCTTTGAAACCTACAATTATGTTATTATAGAGAGAAACAATATGCTACGCTCATTATTTTTTTTATATTTCATTTTCTTCATTTTGTAAAATCATCAAAATATTATATATGAGTTGTTGAACTAACATCTCCAACTATCTGAGTTGGAGAAACTTAGAAACAATGTGTATGAGAATTCCAAGATCTATAAGGCTCGAACCAAAGCTCTTCATGACCAACTATTTTCCCGCAAGAGCTTTAAGCTGAACTAGAAGGTTTGCCTCTTTGATTCTCTACTTAAGCTCTTTCTCGGCAAGATTAGGTTAAAGTGGGACGGCCTGTTCATCATTGATCGAATACTTCTCAATGAAGCCATTGAGATCTCTGACCCAAAGATGGGTAATTCTTTTAAGGTCAATGGACAACGTCTGAAACCTTATGTTAACCGTGTTATTCTAGAACCCATCTCCGATAAGGTTGCTTTAACCTTAATATGACTTCTTTGGCTGGACTTTTCCTAGCTGATGGCATTAAACTTAGAACTTGTACAGTCTGACTCAGAGTTGACCCGAGAATCATGGAATATAGGTGATATTTTCTTCATTCTACCCTACTTCTCATGCATTTTATTTTTAATGAGGACATTGCATAAGCTAGGTATGGGGGGGTGGATTCATTTTTGAATCATTTTGTCAGCTCTATGGAATTCTTGTAAATTCTACTTATTTGTTTCTCTTTCTCAAAAAAAAATTGAATTAGGAAAGAATAATTGGGCATTTGGATTTTTCAATCTTAGGGAATAATACAGTAGGATCTGAACACTTACATCCTTCAGGTCTTTGGGCTTAATTAGCCCAGATGTAAACTAAAATGTTGATTTGTTTATTGAGTCCTCGCCATTCTGAATTTACTTCAATTTGGTTAAATAAGTTGGGGTGATAAGTACATGACTTATCAACCCACCCTCTGATTTGAGGGGATTATAAGTCTAAGCATCTACACACTATTTGCACTAACTCGCTTTTCGACGGTTTAATGAAAATTAGGTAGCTAATGAACCTTCTAGGGTGGTATGGCTGGCAAGTTATCGTAGGTAACAGCCCATTGGTAGGTTGTCTAGAGCCTAATCACACACTATTCTTTTCTTGCTGCCTTTAGGTAAATCTTAGATTAGGGAAGCCACCTACTTAGAAAAAAGGAAAAAAATAGAAATAATATCCCAAGAGAAAAAAGGAAAAAAAATAGAAAAGGAGAAAAGAAAAGAAAAAAAGAAATAAGCTACACTTTACCGCATGATTATGGCTGGCAAGTTATTATGGGTAATAGCCCATTGGTAGGCTATCCAGAACCTAGCTCAAGAAATGCACGTATAATTCCAAAACACTTAGGACGAAGCAGAGAAGTAAAATAAGCCGAAGAGATATACACTAGGTTTGCCCTTGTGTTGACCCCATAAAAATAAAAGTTGGGAGAAAGCTACCGATTGAATAGATACACCTTCAGGTAGAATTTCTTTTCAAGGTCACCTAGGGGTATAGAAACTTGAAGTCCATTCTAATCATCGATTAGTGAGTCTATCACATTTCACACATAAAGATGCGTAGAACTTAGGGTTCTCATCTAGTCTTGGGTGGGTTGAGTGGCTATAGAATGCTGCTCCGAAACCCTAAACTCAAAAATAAAAAAAAAATTAGAAAAGAAGCAAAAGAAGAAAAAGATCTTTCTTTGAATAAGGCGAGGTCTTGAGGCTATCTGCATTTTGGCAGACACCCAAGCACTGTGGTGCCTCTGTAGTTCAGGTCCTTAGTAAAAATCTCTTAGTGGTGAAGAATAACTTTTTCCTATGAAATCTAACCTAATTCTCTTATAAATAGCATATAGTTTTTGCTAGGGTCTAGCAAAAGATAGGCATGAGGGTGTAATGTGCATACATCTGAATAGCCCAAAATGTCTATTAATGCATGTTTTTAGTATCATATAAGCATCATGCATTGTAAATATTGCATAACATCCATCATCATGAAGATGGACGGCCGTGGCACCATATACAACACATAGTAGATGGACAGCCAAGATGGTGCCACATGGCACCATCTCAGCTGCCCACACCTGCCAAAGGCACTCGCTCCCTCTCTCTCCTCTCACGCACGATCAGATCTGGGCTACTGGACCAAGATCCAACGACCATGAGCGTGTGCACCTCAGTTGGAAACATGACAAAGTCTCAGCCTTGGCGCATTGGTTGAGCACTCCATGCATGAGTTGAGGGAGCAGATTTGAAGCTCACCGCGTGCCTCAATTCAGCGCAGCGCAAGCACAGTCAATTTTGACCATTGGATGCGACGCGGATGGTGGATAGAGCAACTACGTGGAGCAACCAGAGTGCACGGATCCTTCACGTGCGATCCAACACACCATTGACGCTCGATCTCATGCACAGGCACGCAACGAAGGCACGAGCGAGATTGAGTTTAAGTCATCCAATCTCAAGATCGGATGACTGATATTGCATGTATATGGGAAGAGCGTTCAGCAAAGGAAGAGGAGGAGGTGCAGGCGCGTGTGTCGTTCAGCGACATGGGGTCCTTAGTGATGTTTATATCCATCACTAATGACCCCTTCAATTAATGTTTTTAACTTGTAATGACCCTTTTGCCCCCAACCTCTACACCTATAAAAAGTCCTACACCCCCTACATTTCAATCATCCCTTCATTCACCTCTCTCCCTCTCCAAAGCTCTAAAGAAGCTTATCCCAAACCCAGGAAGCTACTTTAGAGTTAGAACCAAAGTTTTTCTCGCCCCCATTCCGGAAGTGGATCCTGCGACGATGATGCCCTACCTTGCCCCTAATTCTCCCGCCTCATTCTCCATCTTCCATCCTCATCCTCCGTCTTCTAGATGTCGCCCCATCTAACTTGTCCTCTAAGTAGCCATCAAGGAGGATAACTTCTCACCTCCTTTCTCTTTACTACTTTCTAGTTGTAATATTTCCTGCTTTCTAGCTGCAATATTTCCTGCTTTCTAGCTGCAATATTTCCCACTTTCAAGTTGTAAAACATTATCCATAATATAAAGTGTTTATTCTCTCTCTCTCTCATCAAATTCATTATGATTATCTCGCTTTCTAAACAAAAACAACAAAAAATATATAATCGCAAATTTCAAATCGATGCAGCCTCCGTGTGTTCAACCCAAAATTCTTTTCGAGTTTCGGTACAATTTATTTGTTGACGGATTTCTTTGCAAATCACAGTATAGCGATGGGTTTTCAAAACTCAAATCTTTTTGCAACAATTTTTTGACTCAACAATTGTCAACCACCTTAAGGTTCCTCCTCTGCCTGGCCATCCCATCTATGTAGAAGATCTCCTCCTTGGTGTGGCACAAGGGAGAAGGAGAGGAAGAAGTCACCAAGGGGGTGGGTAGGTTGCCCCCTTGATCTTCTTCTATTCTTCTTCTTCCTTGGCGTGAAGATGGGATGTAGGGTGGTTAAGGGTAGAACCTATACTAATGGAGAAGATGGGATTTAGGTGGGGTATATATAGAAGTGGAGAGGGGGATGGTTGGCATGGACATGTAGATGGCTAGGATTGCATTAGGGAGGTGGTTAGTGATCCTATGGCTATGGAGAGTTGGTGCCAACTCAAAGGTCATGTAGGGTGGTGGTTATGGTGGTGTTGGTGACTCTTGGTGGTGGAGAGACACCACTAGTTGGCACCAACAAGGGGGGCTTCTAGAAGGAAGGTTAGGTGGATGGTGGAGATGGCTTGAAAGGGTATGGGTAGGGTTGGATTTCAAGGGTTTTGGGGGAAAAAAGTTGGCGCCAAAAGAAAGGTGGTTGAAGGTGGTTTTGGCACCAATTAGTAGGTTCCTTTCGGTGGTGGTTGAGGGTTCAAGGGGTGCATGGGATTGGCGCCAAAAAGGATTGGGGGTAGGGGAGCTTATGTGGACTAGGTTTAAGGTTATTTGGTGGAGCTTAGCTAGGTAGGGGTGCCAAGGAGGTGACTAGCTAAGCTAAGCTAGCTTAGCTAGTATGGAGTAGGGTAAAGAGGTAGAGCGAGCTAGGGTTTTGGAGGTGATGAGCTGGAGGGACTTGCCTTGAGCTACACTGGAGCTGGTGGTTGCTGAAGAGAACTACAGGGAGCTATCTTAGCTAGCTTAACTTGCTAGTTCTTTGCTAGCTGCTAAGACAAGCTAAGATAAGCTGAGGTAAGCTGGGTCGGGTCTTCCCAGAGACCATCTAGCTAGCTAGAGTAGCTAGCTTAGGTCAAGTAGCTCAGCTCAACTAAGTTGAGCTGAGTTTAGTCTCCGGGAGCTGGACTTGAGCTAGCCTGAGTTGAGCTGAGTTTAGTCTCCAGGAGCTGGACTTGAGCTAGCCTGAGCTAGTTGAGGTCATCTTCAGCTGACTAAGTCTAGCTAGTTGATGGAAGTAGCTAGTCCTAGTTAGGTTAAGCTTGCAGTGAACTATTCTAAGCTGAAGGAGCTGGAATCTAGCTGGGATCAACTGTCTTGAGCTAGTTTAAGCTGCCATCTAGCTAAGGTAAGCTAAATGGAGCTGAGGTTTTAGCTAAGATGAGCTAAATGGAGCTAGAGATGAACTAGTTGGAGACACCATTCAGCTGGGATGAGCTAAATGGAGCTAAGGATGAGTTGATCCAGCTAAAAGGTGCTAGGATCCAGCTGGGATGAGCTAGATCTAGCTATGATCCAGCTGATATGGGCTTCTTCATCTTTTGCCTTCCTGAGTGCCAAGGTTTGTGAGATCTAACTTTCTACCTATCCCTGACACTCAGATAAGCACATTAAAAATACAAATAAAATTCAATGCATGCCTAACCCAGGTGAATGCCTAAATGCAGCCTGAAAACCCACTTGCTTAGTTAAACCCTAAGAGCTAGATATGTTTTAGGGCATAAGAATGATGATAAATTGGCATTTATCAGTAGCACTGATTATGAGCAAGCGATATGCACAGATATATGCAAGTGAGGCACAATACTTACATATATACGCACGTGAGGCACGATTTGATGAGCGCGCAATCATGGGCCATCAGATCAACATCTAACGGCTCTCCCCATCCATGCACGCGAATTTAACAATCTTCAATCATGATTGTAGCTCACCCTTGTCCCTCAAGTCCTAATTTGACCACCTTGATGAAGTCACACCTCAAAGGGGCAGCACGCACAGCACACCTAGAGCCAGTGGGTGAGAGGTTGGAGACCAATGCATACCAGCATGTGGCATAACGCTATTTGCAATCGAGAAGAGCGGCACGGCGTGACCCATCACAGCACAGTGTGTGCTAGCACACACCAGCATGCTCCAAGGCCATTTTTTGCCTAGCCAAAAGCCCTCCCCATGCCTATCTAAAGCCCTACACACATCCCCTTTGACAATCATCTCTACCTACTTATTCCTCACCTTCTCAAGAGCTCTAAGAAGCCTCCCAAGCTCCCAAGAGCTCACTCCCAAGCTCTAAGGTCTCCTATCAGTATAATAATACCCCACACCAAATGATCAACCTTATCCTCACCACCTTCATAGGAGACCATAGAGCCATCCCCTCACCCCCATTCAGGTAGAAGATCACCTCCACCTCCTCATCCCCATTCATATTAGCTTGGCCAAGCCACTCTCTACTCAGATTCCTCTTATGCCTCATCCCCATTGACCTACACCTCACCACCTTCATCCCAACCACCGCTAAGAGTCATCGTCTCGTCGAACATCCACTTCAGGAGACATCCTCTCATCTCTCTCTTTATTTATATTATTTATTTTATTTCTGTTAGTTGTAATAGAACTCTATTTGGCAATATATCATTCTCGTTCTCTTAGTTATTCTCTTTCTTTTTATCTGTTTAGCTAGATTATTCTAATATTCTATCTATACTAATAAAATCAAAAAATTCATAAAACCCAAAAATACCAAAAACAAACACGGATTTCAAAGAAACGAACGATGCTTCCCTATGTTCGACCTGGGACTCATCTCGAGTTTCAATAATTTATTTGATATCAGATCTTTCTGCAACTACAATGACATGGGTTTCTATTTCCAAAAACCCTGACATATTTTAGCGCACGAAAATTTCGCATATCATCCCCCTTCTAGAGCCTTCCAACACCAACCCTAAGGACCACCACCTCCTTATAAAAACCCTCCCCAATTGGTCACCCACCATGATGATCATCATCCACCTCCCATAGTTGTCCCTCCTCCAATCCAAACACTCCCCTACCACCTCCAAGAGGTCAGCCACCACCACCTTATGGTCGTCCTCCTCCCTCACTCCACCTCCAAGCCAAATGGCACCCAAGGGCCACCCTTGGTGCCCTTGATTCTTACAGCGATAGTAGTTCTTCTTTTGCTTTATATTCTGCATTCTATTACTTAAAGGTATCTAGTATACTCTCCATCTTCATGGCACGCCTAGGCTCTCCTTGGGATATAGGTGTGCTCCTCTCTATGCGGTCTAGACAAGTTTCCATGCCCATGGTCTAGCCACCACCATCCTCCAGTGCTGACGGCTCCCTGAGCAATTCCAGTGGGATGGTTTTCTGGTAGCCTAGCAGTAGTTAGATTACATTTCCTTCCTGTGAAAAAACATTCCTCTAGTTTCAACTTTTTTGTAAACATGGATGATTCTTGAAATGAAAAGCTGATACCTTATTTTAGATCATTCTGTGTCTATTCAAAAATTACAAAAAAAAATTAATATCATGGAAATACCAGAACACATAAATGATTTAGTACTTGAAGTAAACTCAGTTGGCAATATTCGCATTGTAGAGATTGTGAGTACGAACACACAAGTTCACATTCATCATCTTCCTCATCCATGTGCACGTTGTTCGCATTAGCAACACTATTGGCGAGATGAATTTACGTAATGTGGAAACCAAACTACAATTCTAGGTAGATTTGCAAGCAAGAGAAAATCAAAACCATTTTGCTATTTCCGCTTCCCTAAGATCAACTAGGACTCACCACAAATCTTGTTATTATTTTTGTTTAGGCTTGATTTCGTGTCTATACAATGACGAAAATAGCCATTTTCACGATTTTTGACTCAACAAATGGCGTCGTTGCTGGGGAGACAATGTGCCTAAGATTTCTGATTTGTGATATCATGTCTAACATCTTTGCATTTGCTTGTTTTTTTGTGTGCAGGAAATCAAATGGGGAATCCGCACACACATCGAGTGCAGGTGAAGATCTAAATAGGTGCACAACCTGTATCTTAGATCTTAGGATTTTGTTTGAACCTTAGGTTAGTTGTTTGTGGAAAAAAAGAAAAAAAATTAAAAAAGCATTTTTTAGTAAAAGAGGCTTTTACATTTCAAAATATCTTTTTAAAGCCTCTTTGCTATTTTCGGAGATTCAGACAACAATTTCTCCATGATTTGAAAATTATTTTTACAAATATTTATTGGTCCAAAAATTCTAAAATTTGGCCTAAACATGTGCTTTCAAAATAGCTTTCCAATGATTCCTTTTACTTCAGAAAATTTGCACTATACAAATTTTAAAAATTCTCACAGTGGACTAGAGTAAATCAGATTGAAAACTGATTTTGTCTATCTTGCTAGATTTATTTCGAACAATATACAAATCTGATTGGACTGAAATTTGTAGGGTTTGAAAGCGCTTCAAACAAGCTTTAATTTGAATATTTTTATTAAACTTTTGGATCTATATTGTTACTATTTTAAGGAGAAAAACTAACAAGGGTTCAATCTACCTTATCCAACCCCTTGTCATTTAGAAATTAATATAGAATCACTCGAAATAGAAAAAATCAAATAAAAATATTCCTGAATAGATAATTTCAAAAGGAATCTACCTGTCAATTTTCATTCAATTTGGATTCCAGATCTACTTTAGAAAATATTTTCAAGTTGTTGATGGTCTCTTACCTGATTTCTATTAAAAGCTGCATAAACCCTAGGTATTACTTTTAGGGTTTTGATCAATTGTAGAGACCAACTGACTAGGATTGGACTCACTTGAGTCCATTGCCTAGTGGGTGAGCCTAATTACTTGGTTGACCATCTCACCCAATTCAATCAAAAATTTAGGCTATTAGGTCAACAAGTGGGAGTACGATTAATTAAAATCACAAAGAAAATCTTATTTTAACTGACATTCGTGTTGAACTATTGGGTAGTCTCAATTTCTTTGGCCAAACCTGGTGACCAAGCCTATGGGGTAGTATCAAACAGTCACGTCCAAGAGGCATTAAGGAACTGAAGGCGCAAGCCAAAGGAAGAACCTTCCTCTTAGTCCCCTCGTACTCAAACTGGCTGGGTTAACCAAAGAAATGGAGATTCCCTTAAGTCGATTTTACAACAAATACACTCCTAAGTCCAAACGCTGAACGAAAAATCTGGTCATTGACTTTTAAGGACCACATCTAATTGCAAGGCCTTTGCCTTGCTGGCTTGACTACGCCAACCCTTATAGTTGGTGTATGCAAGGGAGGTCATTAAGACCTAAGTTGGTTGGACCTTGGGAACCTAACCCAAGGTTGTGTAGGCAACTATTTGCATTGCCTCCTTCTTCCTCTTCTTACCCATCTACTCCATTAGCTGAAATGGCTAACCCTCTTCAAAACCCTGGTCCTGAGGACCATAATCCTATGGCCCGTCAGGAGGCCCATGTCCATCTAAGGAGAAACACTAGCAAAGCATAGATCAGATATTGAACACCTTGGATAGAATGCAACATCTACCATGAGAAGAACCGTGGGACTTCTATGATCTGGCTGCACTAGTCATGGCACCTTAGGTCTGGATTCCCACAAGCAGAGACACATTCGAGCTCAAGCAGAACGTAATAAGTCTGATTTAGACTTATTTCCATGGTCACTTGAATAAGGATCCTTCCAGCATCTAGAGGATCCGAGTCAAATCGCTGAAATGATTCGGCCCAGAAATGTCGATTTAGGGATTGTTCTCGTGAAGCTATTCCCATTCTCGCTGAGGGATATTGCTTCCTACTAGTTTAAGACCATTGGGAGGCCAATTGGAACTTGGAGGGAATTACGTTGAGAATTCCTCCAAAAGTTTTTCCAAATCTATAGGACAAATGTTATGGGGCGAGCGATCACGACTTTTTCCCAGGGACCAAGGGAGAAGTTACATGATGCATGGGACCGATTTCATGATCATCTTCGGAAGTGTCCACACCATGGTGTGCCTAGACGGCACCTTGCTTAAATTTTTTACCATGGTCTAGATGACACACATCGGTATCTGACCGATGCATCTAGTGGTGGGAACTTCCTCACTTAAGACAAAAATAGGGCCTTTGAGTTGTTCGAGTCTTTAGCAGAGCATTCCATGAACGCTGCCTCCATGAACCAATTCCAGCAACCTAGACAACAACTAGTTACTATCCACGAGGCTCATGCAGAGTCAGCCCAAGCCAACATGGACATTATCACCAAGAAGCTAGATAAGGTGGACTTACTGGACAAGAAGATTGACGAATTGATTTATTCTTGATAAATACACATTTATTCAAGATAAAATGTCTATTTATGTGAGTTTCTAAGCTTAACGTTGCATTTAGCATTATGAATAGTGCATAACATTCATCATATTGCATTTAGGATGATTTGTATAAATTGTATATTAATTCATGTATTATTGTGGCCAGAAGATAAGGCGATATATTTCTGAGCTTCAAATGAAGAATCCAACCATACAGATGGATCTAGATTGACGATCATGGCCCATCGAAGCGAAAATCGATCCGATCCAACATCTGTAGCATCCCCTAAGAGCATCTAAAGATGGAAGATCCATGTGATGCCACGGGGCATCATCCAGGCAGCCCAAAGCGACCAACCACCCTTCCTCATCCTCTAAAGGGACCTTCATCACCGCCTCTCCACTGTCGGATGAAGATCTCATGGTAGATAAAGCACCACGCCTCATCAAGCTCACGGCCATTGGATGAAGAACCAATGGCTATGAGCGTGTGACGACAACAATGTCTGCGCAACCATCCGCAACCACATCTGGTTGGTGAAGAGAGCGATTCTCATATCGAGGACGTTCATTGGAAACCCGTCATGCCCCCTCTCAGCACATGCAAGGCAAAAATTAAATCACACAATTGAGATCATGCGGTTGTGAACGTGCCACGTCGCCAATAGTATGGATGCACGATACGATGCGCTATTCCATGCACGATCTAACATGGAGACAGTGCGAGGTAAAGCATGGGCATAGGTGATCCTCAACCCTTGGATCATGATCTAATGGTGGAACACCTGACCTCGTGATGCCATCACTGACCGTGCGATGTGCTCGCGCATGCACTGTGCTATGCGTAGCTGGGCGCAGGCAAAGCACGCGAGGGTGTGTCTTGTGCGTGTCCTTTAATTCTTGGCTAGCCAAATCATTTGACAAGGGCATCCTCCACCCTATAAGTAGGCCCCTACAATCCATCCTTCCACTTCATCTCTTCCTTATCTTTCCTCACCTCCTCGAAAAGCTCTAAGGAGTCGGTCCCAAGCCCAGGATTTCCCTTATAGTAGAAAAGTAAAAATATTTTCCCTCGTCTCACCCCCCTTTGTGGAGCATCCCATGGCCACCCTCTCACCACATTCGGGAAGAAGATCCTAGCCGCGACGACATCCTGCCTATCCTCCATCCGCCGACTTCGTGCTTCATCATCTAGCCTCTCACCACCTTCATATAGGCATCGTCCAAGCAAGTCGTCCTCGAAGAAGCCATCGAAAAGGATTTCTCACACCCTTTCTCTTTTACTTCTTTCATAGTGTAGATTTTATTGTAGTAGACATTATATCTTTCAAGCATATATCTAGAAGTAGTTTTTTGTTCTCTCTCTTCCCCTCTTTCTCTTTTATTTTGCAAGTAGATTAGTTAGATAAAGATTTTGTTGATCTAATCTCTTGCCTTATAAAAATACCAAAAAAATAAAAAAGGATAAAAACACCAAAAACAAATAAAAGAAAACATGGATTTAAGAAACCAAATGTTCGCCTCCCTGTATTCAACGCGGGGCTCACCTCGAGCTTCAGTAAATTTATTTGATAATAGTTTTCTACAACTCAACGACACGGGTTTCTATTTCGAGAAACCCTGAACTTATTTTCCGCATGAAATTCTGCTCATCATTTTGGCATTGTTGTCGAGGAGGCAACGTTCTTTGGTTTTTCCTGTGCTTTCCACCTTAACTTTTTAGCTCACTTTGCTCCTTTCTTTCTGTGATTACAGGTACCCTTCCAAGGTGAGCCAAAGTAGAATAGATCAGAGTAAAGTGCAATTAGAAGGTTCTGTAAGTGTATTCCCCCATCCACTATATTTCATTTCACCACCTAATAACTCAAACCCTAAATAACCTAGGAGCTTGCATAAGCCCTAGGTTAGTCCTGGTTGTTTGATTGTCACTTCATTCACCTCACCTACCTGCATAAATTAAAAATACAAAAAAATACTCCTCTTCTTATGGGATTAAGCTAAAACTTACACACCTTATACACCCACACACCTAAAGCACCTCACTTTGATATGATTTAATCACTTAATCGAGAATCCTACCTGAGGACCCGATACCCTTCATGACTTATACAAATAAGTGATCAGAAACAAATTAGGCTAACTACCCTTGTGTGCCTTAATAGGTGGTGCACCAGGCCACTTGTCTAAAATGTTTGGGCTGCACCACTTTAATTAAAATTTGATTCATTCAAAAGCTTGCTCTCTAGGGTTGATTTTTAGGGCTAAACTAGGCACTCCACATTATTTTTTATTTTAAAGGAATATATCATCACCGATGCTTTCAAAACTTGGTGTGCCTCATGAACTTGATTGAATACACCTAAAGTTAAGCTACTAAACAGGGACAAACCCTAAAAGACATACCATCAAAACCTTGTTTGAAAACCCTGGTTGTGCACACACACACATATTAAACTGATCATTAAGGGCACAACCTATCTAAAGGGCCCATCACATTCCACGAGCAGAATTGGCCCAAGCCTAGTTAAAACTGAGTACACGTTGGCCTCAAGGATTAACTCACTCTTTGGGACTCCAACTGAGATTTTTTTCGATTAATCTACCTCTACTGGTCCATCTGATGTCTAGCTAGGGGAGTAGTATCGAACGACCATAGTTGGGGTGTATCAAAGGAACCAAAGGTGCAAGACAAAGGAAGAACCTCTCCCCATTCCCTCCCTCTAACTTGTTGGATTGACTGGATAGAAGTAGACCAAATTGTTTCTTTCATCTCAAGATGGGTTCTAAGAGTCCTTAGGTCTTTAGGCTACCCACCTAAGGAAAGGTTTTGATTGTACTGCAGGGCACCTTTCTCTCCTTTGTTTTCCCTTCTGCTTCACCATGTATTCTTCCACACCATACCCATACTTCCACTCCTACTCTCCATCTACTTCTTATCCCCAATATGATGATTATTATCCTGACCTAACCTGTAATCAACCATCTACTAGTTGGGATAACTCAGATTGGTGATACAATTCTGGACCTTAATGTCCAGGGTCTAACCTTGGACATCAAGACTGTGATTATTATCTTTCTCACACATACACCGAGTATAGATCTTCACCCTTTGATGAACAACCCAACATGATCTATAATGGAAGAAGGATATGATGATTATAATACCTACCCTCCCCTGGATTATACTAAACATAGGACACTACCCCTCTTTGAACAACCCAAAATGACCTATTATCAAGGAGGACCCCAAGAACCTCAATTCCTTGATTCCCCTGGAGTAAACCCAAACCCACCCAACCCTAAATTGAACCATTTGATTCAAGTGAACCAAGTTTAAGATAGGGTGTTGGCTAACTTGAGGAACACCATACGATCTTTAGAAACCCAACCAACACCCCGTAATGAAGAATTGGAGCCCCTGATTCAAATGATTGACAACGATAAGGACCTGGGTGAGTTTTTGCTTGGGAAATTGTCGAGATTGAGGATGAAATTTATGGTTTCTCTAGTCCAATCTTGAGATGATTCTCAGGATGAACCTTCTTCAGGAGAGCCAATGTCAAAATCCACTCAGGCACCTATTGGGGGGGACACACTTTATGAGATAGTGGATGACCAAGCTAGTCTAGCGTAACCTATTGGGGATGCACCAATTCTATCACCCAAGATCCCCGAGCAAGGGAGAGAGGAAAAATATGTCTCCAAGGACTAGGAAATGATAGATGATTTTGAGACATATATAAATGAGGATTAAGAATTCTTTGATTCTAAGAATGAAGAATCTTTAGGTGAAGTCTCATTTGAGGTCACAGAGAATGATTTTAGTGAGACAAATGGGCCTAAAGAATATGATTTTGATAGCCCAATAATTGAAGATTTTGATTCTATCAAGGCCGACATGGAGGATTCCAATCCTAAGTTATATAATTTAATCAATAGCCCCATTCCTCAACCACATTCTGTTGAGCATAATGATGATTCTATTCTTGAGATTACCAAACCCAAGTTAATTCTGATTCATCCAGACTTTTTGGGCTTGGATACTTTATACAGGGTTAATAATACTTACGAGGTCCTAAATGCTTTATTTTTGGAGTATAGGAATTTGGAACTGAAAATTTGGGAAGTTAACTCTGGAGAAAACAAGAGTGTGGATCTAAGGGTTCTGATTTGTCTCAAACCACCTACCTTCTATCAGGACCCTTATGATATTTTTTATTCTGAGGATTTTCAACCCAAGTATAGAATAATTGATTATCTTCTTGAGATGAATGCTAATTGGACAACCACACTTATTAGTCCAAATCGACCTATTGTCTGCCATTTTAGACTTGGGTTGCATGTTACCAAACTACAAGCCCGACCCCTCAAACACAACAATCTCTGATTCTGGGTAATTTTTATCCAGAACCTTAGCACTACCCAACCCTGGGGCATGGGTTTGCATCACAATCTAGTCAACATCTGTGGTCATCTTCTATTAATGGATTTAAGGATAAATCTTTTATATTCTGATCCTAACCCTCACTTCTCAGTTTTTAATTTCTTCTCTTTGTTTGTATACTATGCCTAGCTGAAGGCAATAAAATTAGCACGTGTGTATATTCCACATTCTCTACAAAGTTGATCGGATCTATCATGAAATTCAGGTGATATTTTGTTTATTTTTCCCTTTTCATATCTTTATTTTTACAATGAGGACATTGCATCGAATAGGCATTGGGGGGTGGATACTTAATCCTGAAAATATTTGTTACCTCCATAGAATTTCTTTTACTTTTTTTAAAAAGAGAAAGAAAAATAATTTAAAAATTAAAATCCAAAAAAACAAAAATTAGAATTAGGAAAAGAGAACTTAGGCATTAGGAGTTATTAACTTTAGGAAATGATACGATAGGATATGAACACTTAGACTCTTCAGCTCTTCAGGCTTAATTAGCCCAAGTATCCACTAAAATGTGGACCTATCACCATGTTAATTTTACTTTAGTTTAACTAATAAATTGAGGTGATAAGTATGCGACTTATCAACCTGCCCTCTGACTTGAGGGGACGTTAAATCTAAAGCATCTACACACTAATTGCACTGACTCACTTCTCAACAGTTTTTATGAAAATTAGATAGCTAATGAACTTTCTATGGTAGTATGGCTCGCAAGTTGTCGTAGGTAACAGCCCATTGGCTGGTTGTCAAGAGCCCAGCTACATGGCCATTCTCTTTCTACTGCCTTTAGGTAAATCTTAGATCAGGGAAGCCACCTACTCAAAAAATGAAAAAAAATATAATATTCAAAAAAAAAGAGAGAAAAAGAAAAAGGGGAAAAAAAAGCCACACATCACCGCATGAGTATGGCTGGTAAGTTGTCGTGGGTTTAACGCCTCATTGGCCGTTTGTCCAGAGCCCAGCTTATAAAATGCACAAATAATTCCCAAACACAAAGGGAAGAAGCGAGGAAGTAGAATAAACTAGGGAGATATACACTGGATTCGCCCTTGTGTTGACCCCATAAAAAATAAAGTAGGGAGAAATCTACCAATTGGAAAAATAAACCTTAAGGCAAAATTTTTAGGTCACCTAGGGTTGTAGAAACCAGAAGTATGTCTTAACTGCCGCTTAGTAAGTCTATCACATTTTCACAAATAAGATGCTTAGAACTTAGAGTTCTTTTCAAGTCTTGGGTTGGTTGAATAGCCGTAGAAAGTTGCCTCAAAATTCTAAACTCAAAAATTCAAAAAAATTAGAAAAGATGAAAAAAAAATGGACTTGCTTTTGTACAAAATAATGTGAGGACTTGGGCAGCCTACATTTTAGCAGGCACTAATTGCTTAAAAGCATGATTTGTAAAAATCACAAATTAAGTCATTGTAACATGAAATTTGGATCACTTTTAAATTTATAAACTCTGAGTACTTGGGTAAGTATTCGGGTCGTCCCAAGAGAGGTAGGAATGCTTTTAACAAAATCTCTCACTTGAATCTTGGAAATCAACTTCTTTTTTTAGGTTTTGAAATATGTAATTTTTTTAGGACTTTGAATATGGCAAAACAAATACGGAAAGAGACAGAAATTGAAACTACAGGAAAATACAAAGCAACAAGTGCCTTGCTTCTCCAACTCACCCTAAGCACGGAAGGCCTAGTGTAATGAAGAAAAAAGTCACAGCACAATCACAAGCTATCTAAAAGAAAGTAGATGAATGCTTTTGTTGATTTGAAAAATTATTTTACAATGAGTTAGAGAACTCACAAGTGAGAGGGGTTTTCACTTGTAATCTCCAACAAAAACACTACACTACTATGTAAAAGAAATAACAAGAATATAGAAGAAAGCTTGAGAAGATAATGTTGATGATGATGCTACTGCTCGGAATTCCTACTCCAATCCTGGTTGCCCCAAGACCAAAAGGAAATCTTCTCTCCCGAATGTCCACCTTGTGGCAAACCCTAGGTGGGCATGCCTCCTCCTCCTTGGTGTGGAAGATCTCCACTCAAAGAACTTCTCAATAAGGTGGTGTGGACCACCTTCAGTATCTCCTCCTCTGGATGCCCTCCTTGCCTGGCCTTCCTCCTTGGTTTGGCGGCGACACAAGGAAGAAGAAGTTGAAGCCACCAAGGAGATAGGGTGTCTCCTTGATCTTCTTCCTCCTCTCCTTCTCTCTTTGGATATTGGATATGGGTAGAATATGGGTAGAAAAATGTAACCAAGGTTGACTTGAAATGGGTAGTTAATGGTCTTTTTATAGGATGGGTAGGGGTGTAGGTATGGTCAAGGGATGGATGGCTAGGATGGCTTATAGGGGGTGGTTATGGATCCTAGGGCTAGGGTTAATGGCACCAAAATGAAGAGGCTTCTTAGGAGTTGGAACCAACCCTAGGTGGAGACTAGGGTTAAGGGGTTGTCTGTTGTGTTGTAGGGTTAGGATGGATGCTTAGGATGGTGGTTAATGGATGGAGGGTTAGATTAGGTTGGCACCATATGTAGGGGTGTGTTGAGTGGTGGTTATGGTTGGGTTAAATGGAGTTGGTTCCAACTCTATGTAGGTTAAGGGTTATGGTTTAGCATGGAGATGGTTGGAGGGCTAGGATTAGGTCTTTAGGTGGTAGTTATATGGTGGTGGGTTGAGGTTAATTGGCACCACATGAAAGGGTGTAGGGTAGGTGGGTTTGGGTTAAGTTGGCACCAATTTTGGTGTGGTTAAGGGGCTTGTCTTTGGCTCCAACATGTGGATGGAGGAGATGGGTTATGGTGGTGTTTGGATGGCGGTGATTGGAGGTAGAGTTGGCACCATTTTGAAGGGGTGTGGATAGGTGGTTTTGGCGCCAACTTAGGTGGTGGTTAAGGGTAGTTATGGTGGTGGAAGGGAGTGTTAAAGTTGGTGCCAAAGGGGGGCTTCTAGAAGGGGGTTATGTGGATGGTGGAGATGGGTTCTAAGGGAGATGGATGGTGGTGATATGAAGAGGTTTTGGAGGGAAAGTTGGCGTCACGTTTTGTGGTGGCTCTTGGAGGTGGTGGTGTGAAGAGATGTGGGGATGGTGACACCAACTATAGGTGGAGGTAGGTGGTTAGTTTAGGTGGTGGACTTAAAGTAGAGTTAGGGTGGAGTTAGGTTAGGGTTTAGGTAAGTGGTGGACAACCATGGAGGTGGAGCTGGTTTTGAGCTTAGCTAAACTAGCTAAGCTAGCTTAACTAGTAGAATAGTAGTGGAGGAGTTAGGGTTTTGAGAAGAGGAGCTAAGAAGGAGCTGACTGGAGCTGCATTGGAGCTACACTTTAGCTGAATCTACTAAGGAGTTCTTCATGAGGAGCTCAACTACTTAGCTTAGCTATCTAGTTCTTATGCTAGTAGCTAGGCTTGAGTAGTTGAGCTAAGTTGAGCTAGAATTGCCTCTAATGAGAACTCCCGATCTAGCTTAGCTACTAAGTAGGCAACTAGTAGCTAAGATGGAGAAGTTTAACTGTTGTGAGCTAAGTGGAGTTGGGTAGAGCTGGACTTGGAATGAGCTGGAGCTAGAATGAACTTCCATCAACTAAGCTGAGTTAGATAGAGCTCCTAGTGAACTGACTGGAGCAAGGATAAGCTAGACTCAACTAAGTTGAGCTGAGCTGAGGTAGGTTGAGCTAAGATGAGCTACCCTGAGCTACCATCCAGCTAAGATGAGCTTAATGGAGCTGGAAGGAGCTAAACTTAACCAATGTGAGCTGATATCCAGCTGAGATATGCTGGATTCAGCTAGGGTTCAGTTGATCTGGACTTCTTCTTCACTTTCTTCCTTCTTGAGTGTTAGGGTTTTAATATCTACTTAGCCTTAACTCTCAAGTAAAGATGTTAAAGAAAAACAAAAAGAATGCAATGCATGCCTAATCTTAGATTATGCCTAAATGCAACCCGATAATCCATTTGTGGAGTTAAAAACCTAAAAGCTAGATTTGTTTTAGGTCATAAGAATGATGATAAACTGGCATTTATCAGGCACCTTGGTGCTATTGAGTCTTTGTAATTAGGTCCATAGTTGAGATTTTCTATTGTTAATAAACAACTTAGTCCTGATTAATTGATTCCTAATTCTATATTTATATATAGCATTTAGGTTAATTTTGCTAGGGATTAGCAAAAGATAGGCATGGGTTATGATAAATACACATTTATTCAAGATAAAATGTCTATTTATGCAAGTTCCTAAGCTTAACATTGCATTTGACATTGTGAATAATGTATAACATTCATCATATTGCATTTAGCATGACTTGCATGACTTGTATAAATTGTATATTAATTCATGTATTATTGTGGACAGAAGACAGGGTGATATATTTCAAAGCTCCAGATGAAGAATCCAACCGTATAGATGGATCCGGATCGATGATCCCAATCCATCAGTGTGAAAATTGATCGAATCTGACATCTCTAGATAACCTAAAAGCATCTAAAGATGAACTCTCCAAATGATGCCACATGCCATCATCCAGGCCACCTAAAGCGACCAGCCGCCCTTCCTCATCCGCCGAAGGGATCTTCATCGCCGCCTTTCCACCATCGGATGAGGATCTCATGGTAGATAAAGTGGCATGCCTCATCAATCTCACGGCTATTGGATGAAGATCCAATGACCATGAGCGTGTGACCACAACATTGTCCGCATAACCATCCGCAGCCACAGCTCGTTAGTGAAGAGTGAGATTCTCATACCGAGGGCACGCATTCAAAACCCGCTACACTCCCTCTCAGCACATGCAAGGCAAAAATTGAACCGCATGATTGAGATCATGCAGTTGTGAATGAGACACATTGCCAATAGCTTGGATGCGTGATAAAATGTGCTATTACATGCTGATACGAAATTTAGCATGATTTGTAATTAGGGTTTTTAGAGTCATTGTAACATGCGAAATTGCATACGCTTTTAAAATTTTTAACCTAGATAGTGGGGTATCTAGGGTCATCCAAGGAGGCTAAATGGTTTGCTAAATCAAATCTCTTGCTTTAAAGGGAACTCAATTTTCTTTTTGGTGTTTTATCTATATGATTTTTATAGGTTTTGAGATAATGAAAACAATGCGGGTTTGTTGATAGCAAGAAAATCGTCTACACTAATCCACTACACTACTACTAAAGTGACAAGTAGAGCCTCTCCCTAAGCTCACTCTAGGCACGTGGAGGCCTAGAGTAATTAAGGAGAGGGAGTGAAAAAATGCTAGACAAAAAATTCTACAAAACTATGCAACAAAAAGATAAAAGAAGGCAACTTGAATTAACGGAAACCTGTTTTACAAAAAGCATATGTAGAGGAATGCTTCTATTCTAACTTGAAACTACAAGAAGGTAAAACACAAATCCTCTTAAAAATTGGTGAAGAAGAGGAGCTTCTTGCTCCAAGCCTGGTAGCTCCCGAGCTTGAAAAGAAATCTTCCAGCTCCTCTTTGAAAGCTCTGCCAAGACGATGTCCTCCAAGGCAAGCCCTAAGGGGGCGTGCCCTAAGCTTCTCCTCAAGGGTGGACGTCCACCCTAGGTGCTTCTCCCTTGCCTAGGCATCCTCCTTGATGATGAATTGCTCCTCCTCCTTGGCATGGCACAAGAAGAAGAGTGGGAAGGAAGAAGGCACCAAGGGGCCAGGTGATGTGCTCCCTTAATCTTCTTCCTCCCTTCTTCTCTTGGCTGTAGGGTGTAGGATGATTTATGGTAGACTTATACTAATGGGAGGATGAATTTTTTGATGGAATATGATAGGTATTTACAGAGGTGGAGAGGGGGGTAGTAGGCGTGGGTTAGGTGGATGGCTAGGATGTGTTTAGGTGGTGGTTATGGGTAGTTAATTTGATCCTAGGGCTAGGGTTAGTTGGCTCCAACCAAGGGGGTGCCATGAGAGGTAGTTATGGTGGTGGTCTCCCTTGAAGTTGGCGCCAAAATAGGTCTTCTAGAAGGGGGTTAGGTGGCACCATGTAAGGAAGGGTTGGGATGTATTTGGTGGATGGATGGATGGCCATGATGGGGTCTTAAGTTGGAGCCAAAAGAGAGGCTTCTAGAAGGGAGGTTTTGGCACCAACTTTAGGTGTCTTTTGGAGGAGGTTGAGGGGTGAAGGGATGGCTTGGGTTGGTGCCAAAACAAGGGTGGACTAGGTAGAGCTTAGGTGGACTAGGTGGGCTTAGTAGGTGGAGCTAGTTAGGGTTAAGTTGTAGGTGGTGGATGGTAATGGAGCTGGGGCTTAGCTAAGCTAAGATAAGCTAAGCTAGCTTAGCTAGTAATGGAGTAGAGGAGGAGGCAATGGGAGCTAGGGTTTGGGGAGAGGAACTAGACAAAATAAGTTTAGAGATGAAATGGAGCTGGTAGCTACTAAAGAGGATGGCATGGAGCTACTTTAGCTGGCTTAGCTTGCTAGTTCTTTGCTAGCTACTAAGACAAACTAAAGTAAGCTGACTTCTACCACAAGGAGCTGAGGTGAGCTGGGTCTGGTGCTCCCGGGGAGGATCAAGTTGGTTGAGGTAGATAAGGTAGCTCAGCTCAACTAAGTTGAGCTGAGCTGAGTCCTCAAAAGCTAGACTTGAGCTTCCTTAGCTGAAATGAAGTCATCTTCAGCTGGATGGAGTTGAGTGGAGCTGGATCAAGCTAGTCTTGAGCTGAGGTGAACTCTAGTCAACTCAACTAAGCTTGCTAGAGCTCCCTATGAACTAATGGGAGCTGAGATGAGCTAGACTCAGCTAAGTTGAGCTGGATCTGAGCTGACCTAAGCTAGGGTGAGCTAAGATGAGCTCGCTTGAGCTACCATTCAACTGAGATGAGCTGAATGGAGCTAGGATGAGCTAACCCTAGTTCAGGTGATCTGGATCTGGTTGAGTTCCAGCTGATTTAGGCTTCTACTTCATCAGTTGCCTTCCTGAGTGGTAGGGTTCTAGGGATCTGGAAATCTGCTTATCCATAACACTCACAAAAACATATCAAAAACATAATAAAAAATGCAATGCATGCCTAACCTAATTAATGCCTAAATGCAACCTAAAAACCCGTTTGCAGGGCAAAATCCTAAGAGCTAGGTTTATTTTAATGCATAAGAATGATGATAAACTGGCGTTTATGACACGCACGATCTGACACAAGGACAGTGCGAGCTGAAGCACATGCACGGGTGATCCTCAGTCCTTGGATCATGATCTAACGGTGGAACGCCTAACCTCATGATGCTAGCGCTAAGCACGCGATGCCCACGCGCATGCACTACATTGCATGTAGCTAGGTGCAAGTGGTGCACTCATGGGAGTGTCCTATAAGTGGCCATTAATGCTTGGTCAGCCAAATCATTTCTTCCACCTCATCTCTTCCTACCTCTTCCTCACCACCTTTAAGGCTCTAGAGAGCTTGTCCCAAGCCTAGGATGCTCCTCTAGAGTAGAAAATAAATATTTCTTTTTCACTTCTCACCCCCCTTCACGGAGCATCCTGTGGTTGTCTTCTCACCACATTCGACAAGCAGATCCTCACCGCGACGCCATCCTGCTCCATCCTCCTTCCCCTAGCTCTGTTCTTCTTCATCCAGCCTCTCACCACCTTTGTCCAGTCATTATCAAAGCAAGTCATCCTCCAAGTAGCCATCGAAGAGGATTTCTCTCACCTCCTTTCTCTTTTATTACTTTCATAGTGTAGATTTTATTGTAGTAAATATTATATCTTTCAAGCATATATCTAGAAGTAGTTTTTAATTCTCTCTCTTTCTCTCTTATTTTGCAAGTAGATTAGCTAGATAATGATTTTGTCGATATGATCTCTTGCCTTATAAAAATACCAAAAAAATAAAAAAAGACAAAAATAAAAAAATAAATAAAACCAAGCATAGATTTACGAAACCAAACGTTCAATTCGAGCTTCAGTAAATTTATTTGACAGCGATTTTTGCAACTCAGCGACATGGGTTTCTATTTTCGAAAACCTTAAACTTATTTTCCTCATGAAATTCCACTCACCAATTCTCATCCAGGATGTCCAGGAAATGCTGCTACATCCCACCCTTTTTCTACATCCTGAGCCCCTCCTACTCGAGTACATATGCTCACTCGGGATGTATCCTCTTCATTTAATGTTTTAAGGGATTTTACATATTAGGAACCCATGAACAATCTGGAGCTGGCACCTCATAATGATTACGATGTATATTCCCTTAATAAGTATACATCTCAAACATCTTCAGCTTACGAAGATGTTAGCACTATCCAAGAATACAGGTGTAATAACCCGTACTCCGAGGCATATAGCCCTGGTTGGCGCCAACATCCAAACTTCTCCTGGTCTGGTAATGCACAGAGACCAAATCAAGATCCACATCACCAGACCAGGGAATATGGGAATGCGCCCAACACATACCCTAGGCAGTAGTCATTCCCATCTCAACAGTAGTCATTGTCTATTTACCAGTGACTGCATAATGTTACCACTGACCCTCCAAGGCAGGTTGACTTTTTTGAGGAATTGAAAGAGGAGTTGAAAGAATCAGTACAGCAATTAAACCATGAAAATCTGAAGATCATGAAAGCAATGGCTAACCAGATACAGAACCTCCAAAGCATGCAAAAGTAGATGCTGCAAGAACATAGATTACAGGGAGCCTTGCCCTCCCAGCCCATCCCGAACCTGAGACATGTGTAGAACCACGGTGCCCCACCTAGGTTCCAAGCACCATAGGGATAGGCACACGCAATATTCCAGGCACCTCTTATACCGCCTAGTTACTCCTTGGGTCAGCCTACTCTATTGCCAAACCTGACCTACTCTACCCCTTCTACTCCACCATGTCAAGGACAATATGCCAACGTGAAGGTTGTCTCTTTGAGGAGCGAAAAAATTATATAAGACCCACCACGTAGGCAAGCAAGTCATGATTCTTCTTGTCCTCAAACTCAAGATGGCTCATCCTCTAACTCTCACTCTGATCATGAGCCTCCTAAGGTAGATAACGGCAAATGACCTATGGTAGACCCTAAGATTCCCATCCTTTTTCTTGGAGCTCTCACAAGGGATTTAGCAAAGAAAAAGGGATCAAGGAATTTTGGGGACCTGAAAGCTATGTTCAAGTAAGTCCGTATTCAGGTCCCCCTCCTTGAAGCAATAGATCACATTCCTGCTATCGCCAGGTTCGTTTAAGGGCTATTGTACCCTGAGGTGACAATAGAAAATAAGATGATAGGCGGTACTGTCGAAAGAGGCCATTGCGATTATTTTGGTTGACTTACCACCAAAGAAGAAGGACCCTGGTACACCACTCATCTCCTACTTTTTACAGGTTCTCCATTTGACCAGGCCCTTCTAGATTTGGGTTCATCCATCAAACTGACTCCCACTGTCGTACATGATCGATTTTGATTTGGGAAGTTAAAGCCCACCTCGGTAACCATTCAGCTGGCTGACCGATCAGTGAAATCACCGAGGGGGTGGTTGAAAATGTCATCGTAAAAGTTCATGGATTCTGCTTTCCAGCAAACTTCTTAGTGTTAGACATAGAGAAGAGGATGCCACCTGCTATATCACCGTGCCTCGCCCACCATTGTGGTCTCCACAGTTGAGCCTCACCACACCATCAGCTGGTGTGGTGATAGGCCGCCACACCAAGCCGACAAGCTCGGCCACTCATCGTGAGCATGTGTCTCATCGGCCATGCGAAGAACATCTTCCTCCTACCATGATTCTTCTCCTCATCACGATCTCAACCAACTGCAACCTCGACGACCTTCACTCACTACGGGCACGTGTGGTGATAGCGTGCACCTCTGATGCAAGAAAAACATGCATTTTCTAAATTGATGTAATTATGTCATTGTAACATATAAATCTGCAATCAACTCTTAAAATTTATAACCTAGATAGTGGGATGTCTAGGGTAGTCCAAGGAGGCTAAATTGTTAGTCACATAAAAGATTCTCTCATCTGCCTCTCAAATCTGCACTTGCCTTTTAGTATTTTTTACTTTGTTATTTTTGGGGAATTCAAAATGATGAGTCACTTGAAAGCGATGTTAACTATGCTAAGGTTACGCTTAAAGTGACAAGAAGAAACCCTTTCTTCTAAGCCCACCCTAGGCAAGTGCACCTAGGGTAATTAGAAGAAAAAAGTTTGTGCACTAAGATTACTATAAACAAGAAAAACACATTAACTAGAAAGCATGAAATTGGAAGGCAATAGAAATGTTGTATTGCTAGGAAAATGTATGATAGGTAGCTGAATGCTTGTTACATGAAAATAAGAAAACACTAGCTAATATAAGAAAATAGAAAGATGAAAAGAAGAAAAATCCTCCGATAGAAGCTTTGATGGTCCTTACTCCAAGTGTGGTTGCCCTACAGTTAAAAAGGCTTCTCCTTAGCTTTCTTCTTCAAGTAGTCCTCCTCCAAGCTTCCTCTAAGGTTGGACATCCACCACCCTCAAGACTCCTCCTTGCCTGGTTGTCCCCTCTAGATGAAGACCTCCTCCTTGGAGTGGCACAAGGGAGGGGAAGAAAGAGGAAAAAGACACCAAGGGTGTGGGTTGGTTTCCCCCTTGATCTTCTTCTCTTCTTCTTCCTTGGCCCTAGGTTTAGGTGGATATGGTAGAATTAAACTAAGGGAGGATTATCCTTATGTGGTGGTTAGATGGGGTAAATATAGGAGTGGAGAGGTTGATGGTTGGCACCAACCATGGTTGGATTTAGGTTAGGTGATGTGGGATGAGTTGGAGGGTTAGGATGGGGTTGATTAGTGGTGGTTAATGAATGGGTGGTGGATAATTGTTGGCACCACATGATGGGGTGTATTAGGTGGTGGTTTAGGTATGGTTAGGTTAAGGTTGGCACCAACTTTAGGTTCTATAAGTTTGTGCCAAAAGGGATGGCTAGGATTGGTTGATGGGGTGTTTATGGAGATCTTATGGCTATGGAGAGTTGGGGCCAACCCAAAGGGTCCATAGGGGTGGTTATGGTGCTGGTTGGTGTGCTTTGGTGGTGGAGAGACACCACTAAATTGGCGCCAAAATAGAGCTTCTAGAAGGGGTCCTAGGTGGTGCCAATTTGGATGGTTGGGATGGCATGAAGGGGTTGATGTAGGGTTGAGATGGGGGCTTAGGTTGCCATCGAAATGGGGGGGTTGTTGTGGTGTTTTTGACCCCAAGAATAGGGTGCCTTTTAGTGGTTGTGATGGGGTGAAAAGGTGTAGTTTAGGTGGAGCCAAAGTGGAGTAGGAATAGGGGAGCTTAGGTGGACTTAAGTAGGCTTATTTGGTGGATCTAGTTAGGTAGGGTTTAGGGTTAGGTTTTGGTGGCCATGGAGGTGGACTAGCTAAGCTAAACTAGAAAAGCTAGCTTGGCTAGTAGCTAGGTAGTGGAGAGAGGAGGTGGAATTAGGGTTTTGAGACAAGGAGCTGAGGAGGAGCTACAATGGACTGCACTGGAGTAGATGGCTACTGAAGAGAGATGCATGTGAGCTCATTAGCTAGCTTAAATAGCTAGTTCTTTGCTAGCTGCTAACCCAACCTAAGATAAGCTAGCTTCTACTAATGTGAGCTGAGGTGAGCTGAATCTAGTCTTCCCGGAGATTACCAAGCTAACTAAAGTAGCTAGCTTAGGTCAGGTAGTTAAGCTCAACCAAGTTGAGCTAAGTTGAGTCTCCAGGTGCTGGACTTGAGCTACCAGGAGCTGGTTGATGATAGTGGCGGGGAAAGGATTGAATTTGGAAAACTCATCGTCGTAGTTCAATTCGCGAGAAAATCCGTCGATCAGATAATATATATAACTGAAACTCAAGGTGAGTCCCGAGTCAAACATAGGGAGGCGAATGTTTGGTTTGAAAGTCCACATTTTGCTTTTTATTTATTTTTTTTGTCATTTTTATCTTTTTATATTTTTTTTGGAATTTTGATAGGGAAAGAGATCAGATTGATGAATTCTAGCTAATTTACTTGGAAAATAAAACGAGAGAGAGGCAGAGAGAGAGAGAAACAATCATGTATTTTGAATCAAATGCTTATTACAACTAGGAAAGTGGGAAACTACACTACGAAAGCAAAAAATAGAGATAGGTGTGAAGAATCCCCCTCGATGGTCACTTGGATGATGACTCGCTCTGACGACACCTGGAAGAAGGTGGTGAGGAGCAGGATGAAGGAGGACAAAGGACAGGGTGGGACATTGTCATGGAGAGGATCTACTTCCCGAAGTAGATGCGAAGACGACCACAGGATGCTCCACAAAGAGGGATGAGAGGAGGGAAAAAGTCTTTAATTTCTACTCTAGAGGAGCATCCCGGACTTGGGACAAGCTCTCTCTAGAGCCTTGGAGGTGGTGAGAGGAATAAAGGAAGAGATGGTGAAGAATGGAGGGGGATAGGTCCTTTTATAGTGGAAGGAAGAGGAAGAATTCATGCATAGGGCATTAGTGACAACTGCAATCGTCGATGAAGATCCGCCCAACTGTCATTGAAGATCCGCGCCAACTCACGCTCGCTGTTGCTATGCTTGTGTGCCCTTCACACATTGTGTCGCATGCACGCGTGCTGACATTGCGCTGTGTGTGCTCTGTAATGCATGCACGTCTACACACGTGTACTGTAGTGTGCCCTCAACATACAATTGGAGGATTAGGGGGTCATTGTAGGTTTCGAACCTGCGCCCCTACTTTGGGAATGCGCCTCAAGACCACAATGATACACCTAAGGGATTGTCATAAGGAGAAGATTCTGGAGCTCGGTGTGGAGGCTTCCTAGCTGTTGGATGATGATCCAATGGCTAGGATTCAAGGGTACAGATAATGAAGGGCGTGGGCGGTTGATGATGGCCGGTATTGGCGGCCTAGATGGCACCAAGTGGCGCCATCTGGGCTGTCCATCTTCTTTCTGTTGCAGAGGGTGCCACGGTGCTCGAATTGAGTTGATTTCCACATTGTAGGACTGTGATCGTCGCTCCAAATCCATCCGTATGGTTAGATTTTTATCCGAAGTCCGTAAGGATGTCACATTGTCCCCTGGCTATTGATCTTCCTCAAACAACATAAGGTGCTACGAGATTTCGATCTAGATGATTTCGGAGGCCTTAGACTTCGATCGTCATCCTGATCAGATCTGTTCAGTCAAATCATCCATTCGAGGCCCTGAAATAAATTTCCTTTCCTCCTGGCCATAAAAGGACATAATTAACCTAAAATATGCATAACTACTCTAAATGCAAGATGATGCATGCTATGCAATGCTTATAACATAAAATGCAAATCTAAGCCTATGACCATGCATGAATAGGCAATTTATCTTCAATAATTGTGTCTACATCATACCCCAATGCCTATCTTTTGCTAGTCCCTAACAAAATTAAACTGCATGCTATGTATAAAAACAAAATTAGGAGTTGATCACTTAGGCCGAAGTTGTTTACTAACAATACAAAATTTCAACTAAGTTCCTAACTAGGAAAACTCAACAATACCTGGGTGTCTGCCAGAATGCAGATCGCCCAAGTCCTCACCTTATTTGAAAAGGGAAGATACATTTTATTATTTTTCTTCTTTTTTAATTTTTTTTTGGACTTTTGGAGTTTGAGAGTTTTGAGATAACTTCTTACGGCTACCTGACCTACCCAAGACTCGAAAAAGCCTCTCAATGCTAAGCATCTTGTGAAAAGAGTGAAAGACTCACTAGGCAGCCATTAAAACATACTTCAGGTTTCTACAACCCTAGGTGACCTTAAGAGTTTCTGCCTAAAGGTTTATCTTTCCAAACGATATCTTTCTCCCTACTTAATTTTTTATGGGGTCAACACAAGGGCGAACTCAGTGTATATCTCCCCGATTTATTCTACTTCCCCACTTCTTCCCTATGTGTTTGGGGAATTATTGTGCATTTTTGTGAGCTAGGCTCTGGACAATCGGCCAATGGGCTGTTATCCATGATAACTTGCCAGCCATACTCGTGCGGTGAAGTGTGGTTTTATTTTTTTTATTTTCTCCTTTTTATATTTTCTTTTCTTTTTTCTTTTTATTCTAAGTATTTCTTTTTTCTCTTTTTTTCTATGTAGGTGGCTTCCCTGATCTAAGATTTACCTAAAAGCAGTAGAATGAGTATGGTCATGTAGCTGGGCTCTGAACAACTAGCCAACGGGTTGTTACCCACGACAACTTGCTAGCCATACTACTCTAAATAGTTCATTAGCTACCCAATTTCCGTAAAAATTGCCGAAAAGTGAGTCAGTGCATACAATGTGTAGATGCTTTGACTTAAAGCCTCTCAAATCAGAGGGCGGGTTGATAAGTCGTGTACTTATCACCCCAATTTATTTACCAAATTAAAATAAAATTGACTTGGTGAGGACTCGAGACCAAGTTCACATTCAAGTGGACACCTAGGCTGATTAAGCCAGAAGACCTGAAGAGTCTAAGTACTTAGGTCCTATCGTATCATTTCCTAAAGTTTGTAACTCCTAATGCCTAAGTTCTCTTCTCATAATTCTATTTTTTTCCTTTTTTTTAAGAAAATACAAATAAGTGAATTTCCACGGAGTTAACAAAATGATTTCAGGAATTAGTATCCACCCCCCCATGCCTAAACGATGCAATGTCCTCATTGTAAAAATAAAGACATGGAAAGGGTGGAGTAAACAGAATATCACCTGAATTTCATGAAAATCCAGTCAGCTCCATAAATAACATGGAATATTCACACGTGCTAAATTTATTGCATTCAACTAGGCACGATTCACAAGTAAAGAAGACATTAAAAGTTCAAAAGTGCAGGTCAAAATTAGAATAAGAAGATTGATTTTGGAACCTGCAAAAAGATGTCCACAAGTGTGGACTAGATTGTGATGCAGACCCATGCCCCAGGGTCGAGTGGTTCTAAGGTTCTAGATGAAAATCACATAGAACCAAAGATTGTTGTATTTACAGGGTCAGGCCTGCGATTTGGTGGTGTACAATCCAAGACTAAAGTGTCAGACAATGGGTAAGTCTACATCACTATGCCTATTTGTCCATGCGGAATTTGGCTCAAAAATATAATCAGTTATGTTATGCTTGAGTTGCACATCATAAGGATCCTTGTAGAAAGTAGGTAGCCTTAGGTCAATAGTAGCCCTTAGATCCAAAATCCTGCTTTCCTTGAAGTTAACTTCCTAGATTCTCACTTCCAAATTCCTATCTTCCAACATCAAGTGCTCAAGCTCCGGGACCTCTAGCATATCATTCACCCCATATGATTTACCGAAGTCCAAAAATCATGGCTGAATCAGAATTGACTTGGGCACAATGATCTCAAAAGTATGATCATTCAACTCTTCAGGGTGTGGTTGAAGAATAGGGCTACTAATTAATTCTTCTAGTAAATGAAGATTCAGAACCTCCAAGTTAGCCCCAACCAGATCATAATCATCAATAATTGGGCTATCAAAAGGTTCATCATGCTCCTCGAGCCCGAATGTCTCACTGAAATCCTCTTCCTTAAATTCAAGTGAGACTTCACTAAGAGATTCTTCACCCTCAGAGTCAAAGAATTCTTGATCCGCATTTATATATGTCTCAAAATCATATGTCATTTCATAATCCATGGAGACATATTTTTCTTCATTCCGTGGCTTAGGAATCCTGGGTGAATCAATCGGTTCATCCATAATTGTTTACTCTAGACCAACTTGGTCATCTCGGCTCTTAGAAAATGTATCCCCCCCGACAAGCACCTGAGTGGGTTTAGACATTGGCTCTCCTAAAGGGGGTTCATCTTGCAAATCATCCCATGATTGGACTAGGGCAACCACAAATTTCATCCTCAATCTCGACAATTTCCCAAGTAGAAACTCACCCAAGCCCCTATCCCTAACATTTTGGAGCAAATCCAATAAACAGCTATTCAGCTCATCAATCATTTTTATCATAGGCTCCAATGCTTCAGTGCATGGTGTTGGCTAAGCTTCTAAAGATTGTATGGTGTTCCTCAAGTTAGCCAACACCTTGTCTTGGATCTGGTTCACCTGAACCGAATGGTTCGGTTCAAGGTTGGATGGGTTTGGGTTTATTCTACGGGAGTCAAGATATTGAGGTTCTCGAGTCCCTCTCTGATAGTAGGTCATCTCGGGTTGTTCAAAGAAGGGAGGTGACCTATATTCAGTGGAATATAGGGGAGGGTAGATGTTATAATCGTCATATCCTTCTTGATTGTAGATCAGATTGGCTTGATCATCAAAGGATGGAGATCTATAATCATTGTAGATCTGGGAAGGATAGTAATCATAGTTTTGTTGTCCAGGGTTTGACCCTAGACACTGATGTCCAAATTCATATCCCCAATCAAAGTTATCCTGGCTAGGAGATAGGTAATCATAAGTCGAGTCGGGATAGTAATCATCTTAAGGATATGTGTTGGTAGGAGGGTAGGATTGGAAATGTGTGAAAGATGTGGAAAGATACATTGTGGAGTAGGAGGGAATTAGAAGATAAAAGGTGGCCTATAGTACAATCAACCAAACTTGTCCTTATATTGGTAGCCTAAAGTACTACAGACTCCCAGGACCCATCCTAAGATTATAAATGATTTAGTCTACTTTTATCTGGTCAATCCAACTAGTTAGGAGGGACTAGGGAGAAGGTTCTTCCTTTTGGCTTGCACCTCCAGTTCCTTTGATACCCCCCAACTACGGTCGTTTGATGCTACTCCCCTAGCTAGACATCAGATGGACCAGTAGAAGTAGATTAACAAAAAAAAATCTTAGTCTGAGCCCTGAAGAGTGAATCAATCCTTAAGGCAAACATCTACTCAATTTTAGTTATGCTTGGGATGATCGTGCTCTTGGAATGTGATGGAACCTTTAGATGGGTTGTGCCCTTAATGATCAATTCAAATGTGTATGCGTGCAAAACAAGGGTTTGCAAACAAGGTTTTTTGATGGTGTGTCTTTTGGGGTTTAACTTTGTTTAGTAGATTTTACAGTTTAATCTTTAGGTTCATTCAAATAGGTTTAGTAGAACACTCCAAGTTTTGAAAGCACTGGTGATGGGAACACCATCATGAGCCCTAACTAGCTCATTTTGACCTAATGAAGTGAATAAATGCTCCTACATAACCAACTGAAAGTCATAATTCATTGCATAACCATTCTAAGAGAAAAATAAAAAATCAAGGGTAAAACTATAATTTTACCAACTTATCATGAATACAGTACAACCATGGGTTTTCTCAAGGGCTGAATAAATGTCAAATGGTCTTAATAAGATAACAAGTGGGTTGGATTAGACAGAAAAGGATTTGTGAGTGTTCTGAGAATTAAATGACTTTTGAAACCCTAAAAATAGACCCACTTAATTAACCAAGGTTCTGATCGGATAAAATTCACCTAAACCCTCTAAAATCATAGGAAAATATTCTCTAGGGTTTAGTACCCTCAATTTGGCCATCAGAACACATCTTGACCTAAAATGGAGTCTCAGAAAGATATTTGCCCTAATTTGGGTTTTCACATAAATTACCCAGTCAAATGTGCTCAAAACCAAAATCCAACTTCACCATTAGATTCCTTAGCCTCAAATTAGGTTTGTACCAAAATTTGGACCCAAGATGAACTCCTCTTGACCTAGTTTGCGAAAAGGTCCTGTCTGATTACATTTATACCCCTAACTTTCAAAAACCATTGCATTCAGCCCCCTAACTTCTTCACCATATTCACAATTAGGTCCCTCCACCATTATCGCAAAGGAAACCTACTCCGACGATCTTCAACTTGGATTTTCTCCCTGATTGATTGATGAATCCCTTCCAAAATTGGAAGGGAGATTCATCAAGTAATCCTCTCCAATATGAACCCGGTTAGATGTCCTGATTCTTTCCAATCTCTCATATGAACGCATGAGAGATTTGGGTCTCTTGAAGTTTCCTTCTCCAGCGGGCTTTTAAAGCTTGGGAAGCTTGCTTCCCAAGCTCAAAACCCTTTCTGAAGACCTATAAAAGACTCCCCAGGGTCCAACCATTCTCCCCAACTTGAAATTAGGTCGAAATCCCCCCTATTCCTCTCTCCTCTCCAGCCGTAACTCTCCGCAAGCTTCAGCGGTCTATCTCCGACTCTTCTCATCATCCAACCAAAAAACCAATGGCGGATCCACCTTCCTCACGGTCCTCTGCGTCGAGCAATACCAACCGTCGCCGTCCTTTCCCTGTCCTCGATGCCGCCTCTCCTATGGAGGTTCGTCTTCCCCACATCCGACAAACACACCGGCATGGGATCCCTTTCCCTTTCATCCCTTAGAGTAGACTCTTAGGCCCCCTCTCTGTCATACTTTCTTCCCCTCTCTTTATTTCCCAAAATCGACCACCAACGCTACTGAACACTTTCATCTCCTCCATCTCTGACGACTCCTTCGGTGAGGTGTTCCCACCACTACGCACCTCCATCCACCTTGCCAACCACCCTACAACCTCCACCACACATCCCTGATCATTTCCCCTCACTACATTCACTCCATCATCCACCCAAACACCTTCCCAAACAAACCCACTCTCACCGACCATTCCCTTCACCGTCCGGCCACCACAACCACCCTCGCACCACGCCACAGCCACTGTTACATTCACCGTGCCACGGCGATCCTACTGAGCGTTCTGACGTGGCCATAAGGCCCCCTTTTTTGATTTCAGGTAGCAGGCCAAGACCCTCCATTGCTGCCGAGCTTCGAGCAAGCTTCAAGCTACTCCAGGTTGTCTTTGCTCCAAGGGATACCTCTACACTATGTGGACTTGAGGTGTGAAGGTGTCCAAGTCCTCAGGCAGGGGCTTCAGCAGCTGTAGCCTCGCCAAATTGGCCAAGCACCATGCTGTTGCATTGCGCAAAAGAAAGGTGGACATTTAGTCCCATACGAAGAGGCACTTTCAACTGCATAAATTGAATAAGTGAATGGGGCAGTTTTCCTCCAAACACTGAGGGTGAGGTCCTCCTCCACCTTCACCCAGACTCGTCCGCGACACCTCACCTGCGGATCTGGCCGACCCGACTACCTACTTGACCTACACTCCTCACTCACCACCGCACACCGGTGAGCCTGGACCTGGGTATGCGCTAGGTCCAATTACCCGACCAACTGTGTCACTAGGAGAGTAAGACTAAAATAGATAGAGAGAAAGAGGGAGAGTTGCACAGGGGAAGGGGGATTTTTGCTCTGAGAAGTTGGCTCCACACTTAGCCGGATTCAAAAGGCAGAAAAGCCAGAGAAGGAAGAAGAGAAGAAGAAGAGGAGAATTAGAAGAGAAAGAAGAATAGAAGAAGGAGCAAAGAAGAAGAAGCAAGCCTGAGAAGAATAGAAGAGAAGAAGAAGAGAGGAAGAGAAGGATATAGCTGAAGCAGAGAAAGGAAGAATCAGAGAAATCAGAGAAAGAGAAGAAGAAAAGAAGAGGGGTACTGTAGCAAACGTCATTTAAGACGTTTGATTGCAAAATCAGATGTCTGATTTCATATTCCCTTCTTTAGTACATTTGAGTAATTATTCTATGTATTAGACTTATAATTGGTGATTCAAATCACCATTATTTTGTCTAAGGTTTCTTTTTACTCTACATTTACTCATATGCTCTACATTCCTAATTAGTTTGAGTAATATTTTGTGTTCAAATTACATTAATTGTTGAGATTAGTGTGTAAATTTCATTTGCTCCCTGTGTTCAACCTCGAAAACTTTTCGAGTAATAAAAGTTGTATTTGTTTTCAAAGCGATTTCGACTATATTACAATGCCTCATTTTAAACATCGATCTCGCCTCCTAAACAACTAGTGATGATATATTCCTTTAGAAATCAAAAACTAATGTGGAGTGCCTAGTTCTGCCCTAAAGATCAACCCTAAGTGGCAAACTACTGATGGATCACTTTTAATTTGAGTGGTGCGGCCCAAACACTTCAATCAATTGGCCTTTTGCACCACTTAGTTAAGGCACACAAAGATGTTTGACCTATTCAAATTTCTACTCACTTATGTGTGTGTGTTGAGTTATGTGTACCGGATTCACAAATCAGATTTCGGTTAAGTGATAGAATCAATGTGATTGTACGCCCTAGGGTGAGAAGTTAGGGATGTTAAGTGTTTAGCCTTCAATTAAATCCCACAAGAGGAGTATTTTTTTATTTTTTAATATATGTGGGAGGTGAGGTGAACGAAGTGACAATCAAATCTATCCTAGGGTTTATGCAAGAACCTAAGTTGATTTGAGTTTGAGTTATTAGGTTATGGAATGAAAATCTAGTAGTTAGGTGAAAGAACGATTCTCATTTTCGATAAAAATTTTAACATAAAATGTCGCATCGTTGTATGGAGTCCCGTGGTAGAAAATTACTTTTCAAAACATTTAATATTCAAAAATGAACCATGAAAATAGTTAGTCATCTCCATAGGGAGGAATTAGCCTATTAAACTAGTGAATGGTGTCTCATTTATTCGGAAAACTCAACAAGTGCACATGCTAATTCGTGCAATTCCTTTTCAACATAAGTCATCATTTTCTGTAATTAATCAAGAATATAGGTGCATACATACAAAATCACCAATATGGAAATACGTGAATTATGATCTTGGTACAGACAAACAACATAAATATTAATTCCCAATAACAGATTCCTTGTTTGCTGTAAGCAATGTGACATAGTCTATAGAATTCATGAGAGGTACTCAACCATAAGTAATTTATATAGAATAGAGGGATATTCATGCGATTGTTATCTAGTGAAGTATTATAGTAAATATTACCTTATGCTCCCAAAAATTAATCCTTCGAAAGTTTAAATGTAAACAATACCAATCATCATAGAGAGAGCACTTGACAACAAGAAGAGATGCAGGTAAAAATGAAAAAAAGAGGAGGACATGAGAGCAAGTTCCCCTCAATATTTCCTTTAAAATATCAAAGCAACTCTTCACAATGGCATCGAATGAAAATTTTAATACCCATTGTATTATTGCAAAATAAAGGAGATGGAAGGAGAGCTCGCACGAGTCGAGGAGAGGCCTACTGGCTGTGAGCTTTGATGGAGGAGATCGGCAGGTGGAGGGGATCTCACAGGTGGCGACGGCACGAAGGATGGCCACCGAACTTGGCCGTTGGAGCGGTGGGGTACTCGACAATGTTGGATACTCAACGCAAGGGTGAAACAGTAAGGGGCGGCTAATAAGTCCACTTTTGTGGACCATTATTTTGCCTAAGTACTCTTTAATAAGTTTATCTTAATTGTTAAGTAGGAGTTAAATGGCAAGTCACCATAGTCTCCATATAATTTTATGCCTTAATTTTACATTTAATAACATATGATATGGTCTATTTGTTGAATGTAAGCAAGGTGCAAGGGTTAGACATCCATTTTGCTTATATAAGACGTCTAGAGCTCAGATCAGATGTCTGGAAACAACCATCGTAGACCCCCTGAAGTCTACAATTTTTAAGACGTCTAATATTTTTATCAAACGTTTGATGATTAATGGATAGAACTTATCCTTCTATTCCAACCACTCTCAATCTTCGCGAGTCGTTGGAGAATTCGGCTACAGAAAACAAACAGAGAGATTTCAAAAGGAGAGTGGGCCATCCTGAGGAGGAGATATCTTCTCCCCCTAGCAGGGACTTCTTCCTCCTCCACCATATAATAGGCGTACACTGTGAACTTCAGCGTGCACTGTGGCCCTCTTAGCATGCACCATGGTCTCTACGCACCTACCTCTGGCCTTCGTCCTCTCATCGGTCACACAGTGACAGCGTGCGGCCACCACTACCAGTACCACCGCCTAACACCACCGTCATCCTCTCCTTCCTTCTTCCCTTCTCCACACTCAGCGTGAACCCAACTCCACCCACCAGCCATCCTCGCTGCGTGTGCAGCACAAATGCACGACCACGCCACCCCCCCATGCGCGCATGCCACCACAACCTCGTGTGCACTCCTTGCATGCGTGTGCTCAAGCTGCAAAAGCCAATCACCCCTCCTCTCCTTCTTATCCGTCAGCAGGGGGTGAAGAATCCATCACCGACGCCTCCCCCTTCCACGCAGGCATCACTCCAAGCCACCGTTAGACACGCCGACGATGTTAATGAACTCGCCTCACCCTTACGAGGTCGTCCACACCTCCAGCAGCTCTTCTCACTACCCACGCACGAGCATGGAAACACCCACCACCGGGATTCTCCTCCTCTCCGACCGATGACCTCTAGCTGCCACTCACCGACGCATCACCACCGTTATGATGCCCATCCTCCAATACACCTCCATCTCACGTTGGGCGGCAACCAGCCGCTCTTCTTCACGCACGAGAAAGAGAAAGGAAGAATCCCTTGTTTCCTCTCACAATAATAATTACGATAAATACCATTGCTGGTCACTATTCACTTATTTAATGCATTATTTTATTAACATGATTTTGCATATGAGCTCCTTATAGTTTTAAGTAACTACATGGAATGCTTTTTGATGATAAAAATGAAATGCAAAGATTCAGTTCTTTATCGATTGTGATTCCCGATTGGTCAAGGTACCATTATATGACTCAATAGGCTAATTCCTCCCTGTGGAGATGACCTAACTATTTTCGCAGTTAGATTTTGAATATTAAATATTTTGAAAAGCGATTTTCTACCACGCGATTGAATACGACACATCATTTTATGTTAAAGTTTTTATCGAAAATGAAGATTGCTCTTTCAATTGGCACCGTTGCTGGGGAGGAAATACGCCTATTAATTTTTTTAGGAAATTTATATTATTTTTGTGCTATTTCTGAAGCTTTTCTAAATTGCCGACCTTGTTTCTATTTGTGTGCAAAATTAAACGAACGTGACGAGAGCACACAACGGAGGGGATATTTTTGGTGGACCTTGACGCCACCTAGAAGGCAGCAACAAGAGCACATGGACCTTGATCCCACACATGTGGAAGGAGGATCAGCAACCAGAGACATTTGTTTGCTTCTTTTAGATTTAGATTAGGCTAGATAGACATTAAATATTTAAATTTCTGTCTTGTGGACACTTGCTGGGCATTTTTGGGTATGTGTTCCCTGTGTTTTTATTTCTTATCGCTCTTGTATGCAGGAGTGTCTGATGGGAACACCATCATGAGCCCTAACTAGCTCATTTTGACCCAATGAAGAGAATAAAAGCTCCCACATAACCAACTGAAGGTCCTAATTCACTGTACAACCTTTCTGAGGGAAACACAAGAAATAAGGGGTAAAACTAAAATTTTACCAATACAGTAAAACAATAGGTTTTCTCAAGGGCTGAACAAAGGTCAAAGGATCTTAATAAGATAATAAGTGGGTTGGATTTGACAGAAAAGGGTTTGTGTATGTTCTATGAATTAAATGACTTCTTAAAACACTAAAATAGACCCACTTGATTAACCAAGGTTCTAGGAAAATAAAATTCACTTAAACCCTCTAAAAATCATAGAAAAATATTCTCTAGGGTTTATAACCTTTAATTTGGACATTGGAACCCATCTTGACCTAGAATGGGGTCTCAGATAGATATTTACCCTAAATTGGGTTTTTACATAAATTTCCCAATAAAACATAGTCAAGCCCAAAATCCAACTTCACCATTGGATTCCTTATATCCAAATTAGGTTTGTACCAAAATTTGGACCCAAGTTGAGTTTGCCTTGACCTAGTTTGCAAAAAGGTCCAACCTAATTACATTTGTACCCCTATCTTTCAAAAACCCTTACAAATAGCCCCTAACTTCTTCATCATTTTTGCAATTAAGTCCCTCCACCATTATAGCAAAGGAATCCTACTCCAACGAGCTTTGGAAGGAGAGTTCTCCCTGATTGCTCAGAGGATCTCCTCTAAAATTAGAAGAGAGATTCTCTAAGAAATTCTCTCTCGTCTGAACCCATCTGTGATCCCAGATTCTTTTCCAATCTCTCATGCGAACACATGAGAGACATGGGTATCCTAACGGATTCCAACTCCGATGAGCTTTCCTTGCTTGGGAAGCTTGCTTCCCAAGCCCTAACCAACCTTCAGAGCTCTATTTAAAGGAGCCCAAACCCCTCCGATCATCCTACGCTCGAAATTGGCTGTGAATCCCCACGATTTGTCTCTTCTCCTCATGGCCGAAGGCTCCTCAACGTCCAGCGATCTTCCCTGCTTCTTCTTGTCATCCGACCTCCATACCTGCGGTGGATTCCTCCTCTCTAACTTCAGCCGTGTCTCCCGTACCAGTAGACGCTCTTTCCCCCTTCATCCTCGCTGTCCAACCCCCACTGGAGCCACTTTTGTCTCTGGAATCGGCTACACCTCGACCCACGTCACCTCTGCCCCCCTTCATCACTTAACACCCTAGCTATGTTCTCTCTCCCCTCTACTTTCTTCTCCACTCTCTATTTCCCAAAATTGACCATTGCTGACCTCTGTCACCCTTATCTCCTTCATCTCTGGCCGCCACCTCCGACGAGGCCATTCCACCTCCACAGGCCACCGCAACCCTTGCCAACCCTCGCAGAACCTCTGCCACGCTTCACTAATCATTTCCCTTCACTCACATCACCGCGCCACTCACCCAACACACCCCTGAACACACCCACTCACATGCACACAGTTTGACCTAGATACGCACTCACAGGCACTGTCACGTCACGCCACCACCCCCAGCACATTCACCGTGCTCTGGCGATGAGCCCTGAGCACTTTGACAAGGCCGCAAGGCCGTTCTTGTGATTTCAAGTTCAGGCGTCATCCACCATTGGCGACCGAGATTAAAGCAAGCTCCAAGCCACTCCAGGCCTTGCCAGTTCCAGGCTTCAGACCCAGGTTGCACGAAATCACTTCGCGCACGTACCCAGGGCCTCAATTGAAGAGAAGAGCCTCAGCAGTTAAGGTAATTGTAGGCAACCACCCTTTGCTGCAGACACGCAAAGAAAGAAGGCATGTTTAGTCCCACATCGATGGCTGCGAAGCGCCTGAAGGCGCATAAGTTGAATTTGTGCCATAGCCTTATCACCTCAGTTACCACGAGGTGAGGTCCCTCTCACCCGACCCGACCTCGCCCGCGGTACTGCCCACGCAGATCTGGCCTGACCCGACCTAACTGCACTCCTCACCCACCACCGCATGCCGGTGGGCCTGGTCCCGGGTACGCACCTAACCCGATTACCCGATTGTCTGTGTGGCTCTGGGAGAGTGTATCCTAACAGAGAAAGTGAGGAGAGCTACGCGTAGGTAGGGGTAGGTTTTGCTACAGGTTCTTCAAGCCAACACTTAGCCACAGCCAAAAGGAAGAAGAGGCGAAAGCTGAAGAGAAAGAGAAGAAGGTTGAAGGCTGAAGAAGGAGAAGGCCAAAGCTGAAGGCAAAGTAAGGAGCTGAAGAAGAGGAAGCCAGAAGAAGAAGGAAGAAGAAGGAGAAGCTAAGGCAAAAGAAAGACAAAGGAAGAAAGAAGAAGAGAAAGAGAAGAATCGTGAAGGCAAAGGAAGTCAAACAAAAGACAAAGAAGAAGCAGAAGGAAGGAGAAGACAGAGAAGAGAAATAAAAGAGATCAGACACTTTAAGTCATCTGATCAAAGAATCAGACGACAACAGATTCTATTCTCATTGCATATTTATATCATTTGGTGATATTGTAGGAGTATTTGGTGATCTACATCACCATTTTACTCCCATATTTTTGCACTATGATACTGCTACTATTACAATTTCTTTCAAGTTTAAATTGTGATCTTGATTTCTAAATACCAATTTGCTCCCTGTGTTCGACCTCGGAAATCTTTTCGAGTAATAAAATTATATCTATTTTGAACGCTTTCTCGGTTGTACTACAATGCAATACTTTTAAAAACTCGATTCAACACTCTCAACATTTTTCCTAAAGGGAAGATGGTACCTCTTGAGGATCTTGACCCCGTTGACAGTATTTTTCTTACCACTGACAACCTGGGTCAAGGTCTTATTGTTCATATTATCACTTCCCCTATTAATCACCTGGTGGAACCCAGGCCACTTTTAGGGCCTAGCTCTTTCTGTTTGGAACTAGACCTGTAAGTTCCCTATAAGTCTGGCTGCTGACAGAAAATGCAGCGCTTGTTGGGAGGCAACCCAACGTCCTGAATAACATCTTCATCTGGTGATTTCCTTCCTTTCTCCATCTGTTTTAATTTTACAATGAGGACATTGTAGGATTTAGGCATGGGGGGGTGCATTTTACATTTTTAGGCAGTATTCATGCATTTAGGTTAGGTGCATTAGCAAAAAATAATAATTTTGAGCTAACTTGGTTAGCCCTAGCAAAACTTCTTTATCAAGGAGGTGTCATTGAAGAATTTCTTCTTTAATTGTTTCAAAGTTTAGAATCCAATACATTCACGTAGACTAGGTAATGGATCTTTGTAGAAAACCAATAAACATTTTTAGTCTACTAAATCCTTGCACAGTTTGAAGGGAGTCAGGCAAACTACCTTCTATTGGATCCATCTATTATTTGTAAGGAGAAAGTAGAGAGATTACTGGTGTGCTAAGTCTAGTGCTAGGACTCTTAAGTTATGGATAATTAAATGACGATACCTCAGAGTTAGATATAATTTTCGATCTCTGTTCCTATGTATAAATGTTTACAAAAGCGAAATCAGGTTTAAAATAAATGCGTCATAGTATAGCCAAAATCGCTTTGAAAATAAATAAATTTTATTACTCGAAAAATATAAATCCGAGGTCGAACACAGGGAGCAAATTGGGATTTAAAAACCAAGAACACAACTTTCAAATTTGATAAAATATGCAATGAAGAATCAAAATTATAATTCAAGCAATGTAAAGAGATCCACAAAATATCAATGTGTACAAAAGCAAAAAGATGGATGTCTGATATGAAAATTAGACATCTTAAATGTAGATTTCCTACAGTGCTTCAGATCTCTTTCTTCTTCTTTCTTCTGTTCTCTGTCTTCTTCTCTGGCTCTTCTTCTTCTTTCTTTGGCCTTAGCTTCTTCTTCTTTCTTCTTCTTCTGACTTGCTCTGGCCTTAGCTTCTTCTTCTTCCATCTTCTTCTGACTTGCTCTGGCCTTAGCTTCTTCTTCTTCTCTCTCCTTCTGCTTCTGACTTCAGCCTTGCTCTTCTCTTCCTTAGCTGCTCAAACTTCTGCCTCTCCTTTCTTCTTCCTTTGGCTTCTAATGTAGCTTCATTTCTTTGATTTCCTCTGTAGCTTTCTCCTTCTACTTCTGCAGCTTCACCCTAAGCTTTTTCTTTTTCCCTGAGAGCAAAACCTACCCCCTACCCTCCCTGCAATCTCTCTTCTTTCTTCTCTCTTAGGTTTGCTCTCCTAGAGCCTTCTCGGGTTAACGGGTCAGGTCAACATTCCTGGGACCAAGCCCACCAGCGTGCGGTGGTGAGCGAGGAGTGCACAAGTAATCGGGTCAGAAACCAGGTCCATGGGGGTGTAGGTCACAGACGAGGCAAGTGGGATGAGTGGGACCTCACCCCGTGTCAGGAGGCTATAAGCCCCTGACACTTTTTCCACTTATATCACACCACCCACTTTAAATCCTTTGTGGTGGGACTAAATGTCCCACATTTTTCACAGGTGCTCGCACAGTAGGGTCGCGTTTAATTGCAGAGGCTGCTAGAGGGCTTTGACTCCAATTGCTAGCTGGAAATGTTCGTGAACAAAATCTGCACCTTCTGGGAACCTGATGCCTGGAGCCTAGGGTCTTGGATGAAGCTTGCAAGCTTCTTCGAGCCTACTCCAATGGCAGCCAAGCACCTATACCTGTCCACAAGCAGAACGGCCTTACAACCTCGTCAAAACACACAGGGAGCTTCGCCTTGGCATGACAAAGGTGTCTTGGTGGTCGACATGTCGCAGGGCGGCCTAGGCGTGCGTGCCTAGATCACCCTATGGCTGTGAAGATGGGTGTGTTCGGGGGATGTGTTGGGAGTGTGTGGTGGTGGATGGGAAGAGGGGTGATGATCAATGAGACGTGGCAGAGCTTTTGAGGTGGTTGGCGAGGTGGGTGGATCGTGGAGTGGCGGGAGTACCACGTCGGTGGTTTGCCAGAGGTGGAGAAGATGGCGATGGTGTGTGAGCATCGACGCGTGATAACAGAAATAAATGGGGGAAAAAATAAAGAGCAGAGAGAGATGACTTATCAAAGAGGGAATAAATGAATGGGGGGGCAGAGGTGGCGGACAGCATGTATGTGCCATCGCCGAAGACAAAGGCCCAGTGAGAGGGGGACAGTGACGACGAGAAGGAGGCAGGCACGTGCATAGGTGCGGCGCGACGTGAACGAAGGAGGCAAAGGCAACTCTGCCACTGGTATTGTGGAAGAGTGACGAGAAGAGGAGGTAGGAGTCGCCAAAGCTTACTAGGATTTTGGCCGAAGGGGAAGAGAGGAAAATTGGGGGGTTTTCTCAGGTCAAATCAAGCTTGAGAGGAGCGGAAGGATCTGGGGGCCTTTTTATAGCTCCTAGCAGAGGACCTTGTGCTTGGAAGGCAAGCTTCCAAGCATGGCAACCTTGCCGGAATTGGAAGGTCAGAAAAGACCCAAATCTCTCATTCATTCGCATGAGAGATTGGGTGGAAATTGGAGCTCCAAACTAGGTTCACATGAACGAGAATTCTTAAGAGAATCTCCCTTTCAAATCTGAAAGGAATTCTCTGAGGAATCAGGGAGTTGTTTCCCTTAAATCCTCCCCAGAGTGGGATTTCCTCCACGGTAATGGTGGAGGGACCTAATTGCAAAGAACGATCAGGAAGCTAGGGGGTATCTGCAAGAGTTTTCAAAAGTTAGGGGTATAAATGTAATTGGGCTAGACTATTTTGCAAAGTAGGTCAAGGTAAACTCCCCTTAGGTCTAAATTTTAGTAGAAACCTAATTTGGACCTAAGGAATCTAATGGTGAAGTTGGATTTTAAGTTTGACAATGTTTGACTAGGAAATTTACACAAAAACCTAATTTAGGGCAAACATTTGACTGAGGCCCCTATTTAGTTCAGAATAGGTTCTAAAGGCCAAATTGAAGGTTCTAAATCCTAGAGAATATTTTTCCATGAATTTTAGAGGGTTTAGGTGAATTTTATCCTAACCAAAACCTTATTAAATTAAGTGGTCTATTTTAGGATTACAAGAAGTCATTTAATTCCCAGATTTCACATGCACCCTTTTATGTTTGAATCAACCCACTTTTTATCTTGTTTAGACCAATTAACCTATGTTTAGCCCTTGAGAAATCCTGTTGTTGTACTACGATTGTAAAATTATAGTTTTACCCCTTGTTTCTTTGATTATGTAAGAGCTTTTGTTCTCTTTTCTACGTCAAAATGAGCTAGTTAGGGCTCATGATGGTGTTCCCATCATACCCCCATGCCTAGCTTTTGCTAGTCCCTTAGCAAAATTTTAAGGTTTTAACTTCTGTTCTAGACCATGAGTTCCTTTCACACATTATGATGAGTGCTTTTCCTTTTTGATTAGGTTAGAATGCTGACAGTAGGCCTAGAGGTACTCAAGTACCAACTAAGATCCGAACCTAACCATCTCTAGCCTCGATCCTCCACGAAGGCTTTTAAGGCCCACAAAAACTATCCTAAGGTTCGTTGGACTCCGCAGTTAAAGCACCCATGCTTGAGACATATTTTAGCCTTGGTTCAATTTGTAGTGCATTTTTTTTAAGAGAAAGATAGAGGATTTATTTGTTTGGAGAATTTTCTCTCTCTTTTCTTTTTATTTCTAGCTTCGGATTGGCTTCTCAACACGGTCTATATTGGATTCCTCATCCCCATCATCAATCCTCAAAAGGTCCCTAGCAATCGATGCTTCATGATAACACCGCCCATGGCAACCCCCAAAACCCTAGCTTTCGAGATTTCTAGATAATCCAACCCATGCTGTTCTGTAGCTAAATCCCAACCCTGGCAATCGACATTTCGTGATAATGCCGCCCATGGCATCTAAACCAGCATGGTGCTTACGTGCCCTCAGTAGGATATGTTAATATCCTAGGAGACAAGCACCGAGGAGACGATATGTTTTTATGCATCTTCAAGGGGAATTTCCCACCTCTCCGCGCTGGGAACTCGTCCAAATCAACTTGTGTTGATCGGCCTCTCCTAATCTAAGCAACTTTTTTCTGAACATTTAAATGCTTTTGCATGATTTTGATAGTTACGCGCACTGAACCAAACTGTGTGTGGATTGGGGCACTTAGGTTACCGAGTCCCGCAAACGAAAGGTCAGTTAACAAGGCTGAATACTTCCTAAGCCTTAGACCTAATACTTAAGCTTCGTATTTTCCCCAACCTCTTGAGGACTATCCAGATCTTAGCGAATATTTGAATTTTTAAGCCAAGAGTCTAGCCCAAAAGGCCTAAGATCAGCGTTCCTACTAATCTCTTTTTGTGTCTCATTAGCACTTTTTCTCTTCATTTTTCTTTTCCTTGATGTGGTCTAGAACTTCGGTTAATCCCTTAATTTCTTACTAATGACTCTCTTTTTTTTCTTTTTTCATTTTGTGCACCTTTTTTGACATTTTTCCCTTTTTCCTCCTCATTTTCTCCTCATGATTTGTATAGCCTCAAAATTTTCTCTCCCCTCAGTTTTTTTTTATTCTTTTTCAAGGCTTTTTCATTTTTTTGGCATTTTTTGTGATATGTGATTCTTTTGTTGAAATCTTTTCTTGTGAGATGAGTTTTCATGATGTTTTGCATTTTCATACCCCCCAATGCCTATGATTTGCAATGTCCCCATTGTAGATTAGGTGGGTTCGAATTCAGCTTAGTTCATTCATTAGAATAGGTTTTGGGCGGGTGAATAGGTCGAGGTGACTGTTGAGAATGATTTCTAGACTCGGGTACGGGTACCTAAGGTGGAGTTGGCTATTCTAATGGATGAACTCTAAAGTGCAATATGAATTCAGCATAGGAATATCAAGCAAGGTTTCGAGTGTTTCAAGAATGACGGGTTGCCTCCCTTTAAGCACTAAGTTTTACGCCATCAGCTAGGTGCAATGAGCTCAGGGAGAATGGAAGGTAAAGGATATCATAGATAAATTTGTATCGGTCAAGTCAATGAACGGTTTGAGTCTCTGACCATTCACGATGAAAGGTTTGGAATCGTGGCTGAGTGGGCTGATCTCAATGGCTCCATTTCCAAAGATTCATTGGACTAGGTAGGGTCCGATCCATTTTGATCGTAGTTTTCCTGGGAATAGTTTAAGTTTGGCATCAAAGAGTAGGACCTTTTGACCAAGATGGAAGATCTTTCTAGATATGTGCTTGTCGTGAAAGGCCTTAACCCGCTCTTTGTAAATTCACGGGTTGTCATATGTGTCATGGCGTAATTCATCGATCTCGCTCATTTGAAGCTTTTTATGAGTTCCTGCCTTAGAAAGATCTAGGTTGCAGTTCTGTACTACCCAATAGGCTTTGTGCTCCAACTCGACAGGGAGGTGACATGCCTTCTCGTACACCAATCTGAAGGGAGACATACCTAATTGGGTTTTGTGGGCAGTCCTATAAGCCCACAAAGCTTCCCAAAGCTGGGATGACTAGTCCTTCCTGTCAGGTCAAATAGTAACCTGGAGGATTTTCTTGATCTCCTAGTTTGATAGCTCAGCTAGACCATTAGTTGGGGTGGTAAGGAGTAGAGATTCTGTGCGACACCCCGTATTTGGTCATCAGTGACCTGAACTAAGCGTTCGTGAAATGGGTCCCTCTGTTAGAAATTATAGCACATGGGATCCCAAACTGTGAAAAGATGTTTTGATGAATGAATTTGATAACAACTTTATGATCATTGGTTTGGGTCAGAATGGCTTCGATCCATTTGGACACGTAGTCAACAGTGAGTAAAATGTACTCGAAGCCATCCGAGATAGGGAAGGGTCCCATGAAATCAAATCCCCATATGTCAAAAATTCCGCATACCAGAATCGGCTATAAAGGCATTATATCATGATGGCTCATGTTGACCAAGGTCTGGCAATGGGTACATGTCTTACAGTGATTGTACGTGTCTTTGAAAATTGTGGGCCAATAGAAGCCGCACTAGAGGACTTTCGCTGCGATTTTATGACCTGAAAAATGTCCACTGCATGCCTGGCCATGGTAGAAAGATAGTATGTCTTGAATTTCCACTTCCGTGATGCATCGTCAAATTATTTGATCAACATCGATGCAGAAAAGATACGGGTCTTCCCAGAAGTAATACTTGGCATCAAAAAGCAATTTATCCTTCTTGGCCTTCGGCCAATCGGACGGGATCTGATGTGATGCCAGGTAGTTTACTATATCAGCAAACCATGGAAGCCCTGTATTGATAGTCAGAAGGTGCTCATCAGGAAAATGTTCCGTGATGGGTTCGGAATGGTCAATGATCTCAGAATGAAGGTAGGACAACTGATCAGCTACCACATTTTGTTTTCCCGCTTTGTCACGAATCTCGAGGTCAAATTCTTGCAACAGCAAGATCCAACAGATTAATCGAGTTTTCACGTCCTTCTTTGCAAGGAGATGCCTCACAGCCATGTGATCCGAGTCAATGATAACATGAGAACCCAAGAGATAAATCTTAATTTTTCCAAGGCAAATACTACGGCTAGCAGCTCTTTCTCAGTAACTGTGTAGTTACGTTGAGCCTCATCAAGTGTTTTGCTAGCATAGTAAATGACCACGGGTTTCCTGTCAATTTTCTGCCCCAGTATCGCTCCTACAGTGAAATCAGATGCATCTCACAGGATCTCAAAGGGTTGATACCAATTAGGGGATTATTGGATCAGGGCTTGGGTAACTCGATCATGGAGGATTTCAAATGCTTGAGTGCATTCCTTGGAGATTTCTAAAGGTACATCCTTAGAGAGTAGAGAGGTTAGGGGGTGCGCAATTTTTGAGAAATCATGAATAAATCGATGGTAAAAATCAACGTGCCCCAAAAAAGATCAGATGTCCTTGATCGAGATAGGCATCAGGAGTTTAGAAATCAAGTTCACCTTGGCTTGATCGACTTGGATGCCTTTTTCAGAAATAAGATGTCCCAGGACAATTCCTTCAGGCACCATGAAATGGCACTTTTCCCGGGAAAGAACCAGATTCACGTCAATGCACCACTTGAGCATTTGGATGAAGTGCAGGAGGCAATCGTCAAATGATGCTCCGAATATTGAAAAGTCATCCATAAAGACTTCCATATAATCACCTACCATATCTGAGAATATAGCAAGCATGCACCGTTGAAATGTTGCGGGTGCATTGCAGAGACCAAACGGCATCCTTCGGAATGCGTACGTCCCGAAGGGGCAGGTGAAAGTAGTCTTCTCCTGGTCCTCAGGATGGATTGCCACCTGGTTATAACCAGACTACCCATCCAAAAAGTAGAAGAACCTATTTCCTGCCACTTTCTCGAGGATCTGATCAATAAACGGTAATAGGAAATGATCCTTCTTCGTGGGGGAATTGAGTCTTCTGTAATCAATGCAGACTCTCCACGAGTTAGCCACATAGGTCAATATGACTTCTCCGATTTCAGTCGTGATAATGGTAAGTTCTGCCTTCTTAGGCACAACCTGGATTGGACTCACCCACCGACTATCGAAGATCAGGTAGATGATCCCTACATCTAACCACATAATGATCTCCTTTTTCATGACCTCTTACAGATTAGGATTCAAACATCTCTACATTTCTCGAGAAGGTCATGTGCCCTCTTCGGTGTAGATACGGTGTGTGCAATAAGAGGGGCTGATACCAGTCAAATCATCGAGAGTCCATCCAATGGCTCTATGATGTTGCTAGAGACAGTAATCAGACAGGATTCCTAGTCAGGTGTGAGTCTGGAGTTGATAATCACAGGAAACGTCTGATTGGAACCCAAAAAGACGTACTTGAGATGGTCGAGAAGAGGCTTGATTTCCAAAACAGGGTTATCAGCAGCAGCGGGCGGTTCAGGGTGTGTGTCAGGAGCAAGGGTAGGAGTTATGGGTGTATCTAGATCAGGGTTAGACTCCTCTGATTGCAGGTTTTGATCTTCTTGTGGTTGATCGGGAGTAATCAGGTTGTCCTCGATGTATGGTTCATCAACCACGGCCTTGATATCACATATTTGTTCAATAACACCACAATTAATCCCTTGTTGGGCCTTAAAGATGTCAATTTTTAGTGTTTGGTTCCCGAATTTCAGTACTATTTGGCCCTCCTCATAGTTTATATTGGCCCTAACAGTGGCTAGAAAGGGTCTCCCTAATATAATCGGTGTATCCCTTGGGTTTTCAGGTGCATCCATATCCAAGACTATAAAATCCACCAAAAAATAGAAATCTTGTACCCTAACAATGACATCCTCGAGTACTCCTTTAGGTAACTTAATGGATGGATCAACTAACCGCACTGTCACCTCTATCGGTTTAAGCTTAGATTCTTCAAGGTGGTCAAGGAGGGATGTAGGTATTAGGTTTATAGAGGCACCTAAATCTAATAAGGCTCTGTCGAATTGGGTATCACCAATAGTACATGAAATCAGGGGAGTACCTAGGTCTTCAGCCTTAGGTGGGAGCTTGCTCAAAATTACAGAGCTGGCTTGCTCTGACAGTACCATCGGACTCCCACTTTTGGTTCGCAGCTTACGCTTGGGTGGACACACGTCCTTCAGAAATTGTGCGTAAGCTAGTACGTGGCAGATTGCATCCATCAAGGAGATGTTTATATGGACCTATTCAAAGAGCTTGACCAGATCCTCCTCAGGAGCCACGGGTTTTGTTATCCTCTTTCCCTTGGTTAAGGCCTCAGGAAATGGAACCTTGGTTGGTTCCTCTAGAATAGGTCCAGGTTGTTGATCTGGGATAGGGGTGTCCTGGATAACTATCCTAGGACTTGGGTTACTACCAGGCTTAGAGTGGCTTGGATAAGGTGGGTCTTGGGTTGTTTTACCACTACGAGTTGTTACGGAATTTAGTCCTACCTGGTTTTGGTTTGGGGTTGGTAAAATAGGTGGCTACTGTTGAAATCCCGCATAAGATGTCGAAGCTTCCATCTCGTCGGGTGTTGGAACAGAAGGGGCCTGATAAATCATGTCGGCGTGGCCTAGATTTGGGTTCATAACGTGCCTCTGGGTCGGCACATTATTTGGATTCAGCAGAGGTTGAGAAGGGAGTGTGCCAGGTTGGCAAGAATTTGCCATCTGGGCGAGTTGATTACGAACCTCTGTGATCTCGTCCTTGTGCTGTTTCTGCATAACCGCATTCGTCTTCTGAATGTCAACCAGAGTATGAATGATAAGAGTCATTTGATCTGCTTGGTTTGGCCCAAATTGATAGGTGGGGTTAGGCTGAGGCTGAGGCTGAGGCGGCTGATATGGACGAGGAGCTTGTGGATGGGGTTGATGAGGTGGTCTCTGATTCTGACTATTTCCCACCCACAGGAAGTTGGGATGATTACACCATCCAGGGTTATAGGTGTTGGAGAATGGGTCGTTCTGGATGGCATTGAGGTCCTTGCAGGTCTGAGGAACCTCAAGAAAATCAGAGTACAAGGGTTCAGAGTTCCCCCAACTAGAGTAGATCGAATCAGAGGTCCCTCTGGTCCTGGAGTCAGATGGGGGTGGATACGGTTTCATCCCCTGAGAAGATCGGTGATAGATGTTCTGCACAGTTTCCCTCCCAAGAGGTGGCTGTGCAAACGGGTTTTGCACAGAGGTGGTTCGCTGCAAATGTCGAGTCAACTCATCCACCTTCTTCTTTATGATAGAGACCTTGTCCAACCGACTGGCCATCAGTTCCAAGTCGACGAATGCGGATAGGCCCTACGTCTCATGTGCTCCCCTAGGATTCGTCGATGCACGGGCATTCGTCCGGTCAAATAAGCCCATGGAGTCATTATTGATGGAGTTCTCACACATAATCTCGAGAATCTCCCACACAGTATTTTCATGTTGACCCATGATATTTCCTCCGCAGGTTGCATTGACGAATAATCTTATGTCTTCACGGAGTCTCTGGTAAAAGACTGGACTTGTTCCCATTTAGGAACTCTGTGATGGGGGCACTTTCGCATGAGATCCAAGAAACAGTCCCATGCCTCATGAAGAGGTTCTCCAGATTGTTGAGTGAAGTGAGTGATCTGGTGGCGCAAGACATTTGTCCGACCAACGGGGAAGAACTTTTTCAAAAATTCGAACTGGAGTTCAACCCACGTGTTGATCGGACACGTTTGAGTCTGATACCAATGAGCTGCCTTGTACATGAGGGAGAAGGAAAACATCTTCATAAGTAAATATCCCGATTTTGTAAATCTAACCCAAAAGTCTGGGCCTGATGCTTGAGTTGCTTGATGTGCTGGAAGGGATCCTCAGAGTTAAGCCCATGGAATTTTGGGATAACATGAATCATGTTGGGCTTGAGTTCAGAATCAAGACCTCCAGTTGGGATTTGGACTCGAGTCTCGGTCGCCACAGCAGTGGGGTTATAGTGATCTGCATCATAGGACGCTGCGGCGGTTTTACAAAGTTTTGGAATAGATCATTCAAGTGCTGGAGTTGGTGTTCAAGGTTGCTCTCTTCTTCAATTGGTTGTGCCATGATGGAAGGAGAATTTGGTTCTGATGAATCAGAGGAGAGATCTATGTGGTGGGGTTGCTACACAAACACGGACGTCGAGGCTTGGCCTTAGCGGGAGTGGATTTCTAAAGGCGGTCTTAAGGATGGTCTCAAGGACCTCCTACCAAACATGCACTGATGGATTAGAAGAGATTAGAATGTGCTGGACCCAATCGAGACACTCAAAATATTTGGATGACTATAGAGGTTCAGGGCGAATGATACCCCTTAGTCAGAAAAGTCATCCACCTAAGAAATACCTGGGCAGCTAGAGAGGGAGAGTACCACAAAGACCCCTACATGGTAGAGCATCCCCACGAGTTACAGGGTTTCCCCCACCCAACCTCTCTTGTCACTGAGATTCCAGGTAGACCAGAATGGGGACCTTGACCTCTTAAGTCTACCACTTTTAATTAAGATCAAAGGTGCTTAGGGATCCACTTGAACTTTAAATATTTTGAGTGCAAAAGTGACCTAATTTCAAGGTTGGTTGACCCAAGGGGTCAACTTCACCTATTGGTCCTTTGAGAGCCTTTAGGTCCTTTCTTTTAGGGTTCAAGTGAACTTAAGAGCTTGATTTTTAGGGTCTCTTGGATAAGTCTTTTCAATCAAGGCTTAGGCACACCTCTTTTTTGGAGAATTGATTCTTGCTTAGAAAAGATGTGTCTCTAAAACCCTAGATTGGAATCCTCAATTTGGCTCTAATTGGTCCAATTTAGTTGCCACAAAAGATGGTATCTAGGGCTCAAGCAAGAAGGAGGTAGCCCTAGTTACCTTAAATGGATGAACAATTCAAAATGTGTTGAAATCAAAATCAGACAACTTTGGTGAATTAACTAGATATGGAAAATAGGTATCCCTAAATTGATTTTTTTGTTTGTTTCCTTTTCATAATTGAGGGGATTAAGAGAAAAGGCTAATGAGCGATTACCTGCCCCTGGTGTTTGTGCGGCTATTTTATTTTTGAATCTTCTCCCCTGAAACAATCATAACAAGAGAAATAGATCAAGTTAGTATGGAATCAGAAGTTGTGATCAAGGTTTCTAAATTGCCCGTTGCTCCCCAGCAACGGTGCCAAAATGTTTACAGAAGCGAAATCGAGTTTAAAGTAAATGCGTCGTAGTATAGCCACAATCACTTTGAAAACAAATAAACTTTATTACTCGAAAAATATAAATCTGAGGTCGAACACAGGGAGAAAATTGGGATTTAAAAATCAAGAACACAACTTTCAAATTTGATAAAATATGCAATGAAGAACCAAAATTATAATGCAGGCAATGTAAAGAGATCCACAAAATATCAATGTGTATAAATGCAAAAATATGGACATCTAATATGAAAATCAGATGTCATAAATGTGTATTTGCTACCGTGCTTCAAATCTCTTTCTTCTTCTTTCTTCTGTTCTCTATCCTTCTTTCTTCCTGGCATCTTCTTCTTTCTTTCTTTGATTTCTTTCTTTGCTCTGGCCTTTGCTTCTTCTTTCTCTTCTTTCTTCTTTCTCCTTTTGCTTCTGACTTCAGCCTTGCTCTTCTCTTCCTTAGCTGCTCAGACTTCTGCCTCTCCTTTCTTCTTCCTTTGGCTTCTGCTGCAGCTTCCTTTCTTTGATTTCCTCTGCAGCTTTCTCCTTCTTCTTCTGCGGGTTCACCCTTAGCTTCTGCTTTTTCCCTGAGAGAAAAACCTACCCCCTACCCTCCCCACAATCTCGCTTCTTTCTTCTCTCTTAGGCTCGCTCTCCCAGAGCCTTCTCGGGTTAATAGGTCAGGTCAGCATGCCCAGGACCAGGCCCACCGACGTATGGTGGTGGGTGAGAGTGCACAGGTAATCGTGTCAGTAACCAGGTCTGTGGGGGCGTGGGTCGCGGCGAGGCAAGTGGGATGAGTGGGACCTCACCCCGTGTCAAGAGGCGATAAACCCCTGACACTTTTTCCACTTATATCACACCACTCGCTTCAAATCCTCCAAGGTGGGACTAAATGTCCAACCTTCTTCGTAGGCGCTCGCATAGCAAGGTCGCATTCAATTGTAGAGGCTGCTGGAGGGATTTGGCTACAATTGTTGGCTAGAACCAAAATGTTTATTGAAGCGAAATCGGGTTTAAAATAAATGCGTCGTAGTATAACCAAAATCGCTTTGAAAACAAATGAATTTTATTACTCGAAAAAAATATAAATCCGAGGTCGAACACAGGGAGTAAAAATGGGGTTCAGAAACCAAGAACACAACTTTCAAATTTGATAAAATATGCAATGAAGAATTAAAGTTATAAAGCAAGAAATGTAAAGAGATCCACAAAATATCAATGTGTATAAAAGCAAAAATATGGACGTCTGATATGTAAATCAAACATCCTAAATGTGTATTTGCTACAGTGCCTCAGATCTCTTTCTTCTTTCTTCTGTTCTCTGTCCTTCTTTCTTCCTAGCATCTTCTTCTTTCTTTCTTTGATTTCTTTCTTTGCTCTGGCCTTTGCTTCTTCTTTCTCTTATTTCTTCTTTCTCCTACTTCTGACTTCAGCCTTGCTCTTCTCTTCCTTAGCTACTCAGACTTCTACCTCTCCTTTCCTCTTCCTTTGGCTTCTGCTGTGACTTCCTTTCTTTGATTTCCTCTGCAGCTTTTTCCTTCTTCTTCTACGACTTCACCCTTAGCTTCTGCTTTTTCCCTGAGAGCAAAGCCTACCCCCTACCCTCCCCACGATCTCCCTTCTTTCTTTTCTCTTAGGCTCACTCTCCCAGAGCCTTCTCAGGTTAACGGGTCGGGTCAGCGCACTTGGGAGCAGGCCCACCAACGTGCGGTGGTGGGCGAGGAGTGCATGGGTAATCAGGTCAAAAACCAGGTCTGCGAGGGCGTGGGTCACGGATGAGGCAAGTGGGATGAGTGGGACCTCACCCCGTGTTAGGAGGCAATAAGCCCCTGACACTTTTTCCACTTATATCAACCGCCAACTTCAAATCCTCCGAGGTGGGACTAAATGTCCTACCTTCTTCGCAAATGCTCGCACAGCAGGGTCTTGTTCAATTGTAGAGGCTGCTGGAGAGCTTTGACTCCAATTGTTGGCTAGAAACATTCGCGAATGAAATCCTCACCATCTGGGAACCTGACGCCTAGAGCCTGGGATCTTGGATGAAGCTTGCAAGCTTCTTTGAGGCTGCTCCAATGGTGGCTGAGCACCTGAACCTATCCACAAGAAAAATAGCCTTACGACCTCGTCAAAACACACAGGGAGCTTTGTCTTGGCATAGCGAAGGTGTCTCGGTGGTTGACGTGGCACGGGGTAGCCTGGGCATGCGTGCCTAGGTCACCCTATGGCAGTGAAGATGGGTGTGTTCGAGGGATTTGTTGGGACTGTGTGGCGGTGAATGGGAAGAGGGGTGATGATCAATGAGACGTGGCGGAGCTTTTGAGGTGGTTGGCAAGGTGGGTGGATGCGTGGAGTGGCGGGAGCACCTCGTCGGTGTTCTGCCGGAGGTGGAGAAGATGGCGGTGGTGTGTGAGCATCGAGGCATGATAATAGAAATAAATGAGGGAAAAAATAAAGAGCAGAGAGAGAGGACTTATCTAAGAGGGAATAGATGAAGGGGGGAGTGGAGGAGGTGGACAGCTCGTATGTGCTGTCACCAGAGATGAATGCCTAGTGAGAGGGGGAGGGCGACGACGAGAAGGAGGCAAGCACGTGCGCAGGTGCGGCGCGACGTAGACGAAGGAGGAAAAGGCAACTCTGCCACTGGTATTGTGGTAGAGCAACGAGAAGAGGAGGTATGGAGTCACTGGCCGGAGGGGAAGAGGGGAAAATTGGAGGGTTTTCTCAAGCCAAATCAAGCTTGAGAGGAGCGGATGGATCTAGGGGCCTTTTTATATCTCTTGGCAGAGGGCCTTGTGCTTAGGCAAGCTTCTAAGCACGACAACCTTGCCGGAATTGGAAGGTCGGAAAAGAACCAAATCTCTCATGCATTTACATGAGAGATTGGGTGGAAATTGGAGCTCTAAACTGGGTTCACATGAGCGGGAATTCCTAAGAGAATCTTCCTTTCAAATCTGAGAGGGATTCTTTGAGGAATCAGGGAGTTATTTCCCTTGAATCCTCGTTGGAGTGGGATTTCCTCAGCTTTAATGGCGAAGGGATCTAATTGCAAAGAACGATGAGGAAGCTAGGGGGTATCTTCAAGAGTTTTCAAAAGTTAGGGGTATAAATGTAATTGGGCTGGACTATTTTGCAAAGTAGGTCAAGGTGAACTCCCCTTAGGTCCAAATTTTGGTACAAACATAATTTGGATCTACGAAATCCAATGGTGAAGTTGGATTTTAAGTTTGACCACGTTTGACTAGGAAATTTACACAAAAACCTAATTTTTGGCAAACATTTGATTGAGACCCCTATTTAGGTCAAAATAGGTTCGAAAGGCGAAATTGAAGATTCTAAACCCTAGAGAATATTTTTCCATAAATTTAGAAGATTTAGGTGAATTTTAACCTGACCAGAACCTTGTTAAATTAAGTGGGTCTGTTTTAGGGTTACAAGAAGTCATTTAATTCCTAGATTTCACATGCACCCTTTTCTGTTTGAATCAACCCACTTTTTATCTTGTTGAGACCAATTAACCTATGTTTAGCCCTTGAGAAATTTTGTTGTTGTACTGCAATGGTAAAATTACAGTTTTACCCATTGTTTCTTGCTTTTCTTTTAGAAGGGTTTTTCCTTGAGTTAAGACCTCCAGTTGATTATGTAGAAGCTCTTGTTCTCTTTTCTAGGTCAAAATGAGCTAGTTAGGGCTCATGATGGTGTTCCCATCAGTAAACATTGTGTGAATTCCTAAGGGTCACCAAATAAGGCAGATACACAGAGATTGAGTCCGAATAAAATTATGACTATGGTGGAAGGTTACGACCGTCCTTTATAGAGTCCTCGGCTGAAGGAGGGTAGTAATGTCAAAGGTCATAAATACGATTATCCTATCCATTCTTTCCCATGCCAAGAGTAGGCACTTCCACCAAATAAGCCACACAATATCCTCTTGACCATCATCATTCCTAATAATGCCTCATAAATAAAAGTATGTGTCATTTTGTGTTAGTAGTTGAAAGAAAAAAAAAGAAGAGAGAAAAAAAGGATATATTTATAATTAGAAAAAAATATTAAAGAAAAGAAAAAAAAGAGAGATAAAGAACAAGAAAGGAGTTCGAGTTTTGACTTTCATCTTCTTGTCATTTTTTTTGATTATATGTCGATGTTTTTTAGGCAACAACAAAAACACCCATTGCGATCCACCAAATATGACCCATACTTACTTTTCAGTATTTCTGATCGCCTAAATACTAGCTGAGGTCCTTTAACTTAGTTGTAGGGTTATTAAGACTTTAATTGAAGTGTGAATGCATGTGAGGCCACTAAATATTGAGTGCATTTACAAAATCTAGTAAGATATGTGATCTCAGAAAAGAGAGAAGAAAAAGCCAAAAGAAAAGAGAGAGTGAGTGAGCGCAAGGGAACACAAAGAGAGCATAGTGTTTAGCCTTTCTCTGAGTTGACTTGTTTGATAGTCTAGAGATCTAGAGCCTGCAGTACTAGATTACGTGTAGCACCAGATGAGTATGTGCCACCAAATATGAATCCATTTAACTCAGTATCTCCTACCAAAGCCAAAAAGCTGGGGTCAAACTACAAATTATTTTCTGCTTTATCCATGAGGGAAGAAGTTGCCTATCCTAATAAAATGTTTACCAAGGGTTAAGTACAAACTGTAAATATAGGTTGGTTTTTCACTTGGATCCGTTACCTAGGCTACTATTACTTCACATTTGTCTGGATCTCTAAATTTTTGGAATAAGGAAAGGAGAAATCTCTTGGTTACTTCCATTGTTTTTCACTTTTGCTCGGGACTAGCAAAACTTAGTCATGGGGGCATTTGATAAGTCCACTTTTGTGGACCATTATTTGGCCTAAGTACTCTTTAATTAGTTGATCTTAATTGTTAAGTAAGTAGGAGTTAAATGGCAATTCACCTTAGTCTGCATATAAGTTTATGCGTTAATTTTACATTTAATAACATATGATATGGTCTATTTGTTGATTGCAGGCTAGGTGCAAGGGCTAGACATCCATTTTGCTTACAGAAGACGTATGGAGCTCAGATCAGACGTCTTCAAACTACAATCATAGACCCCCTGAAGTCTACATTTTTTAAGACGTCTGATATTTTTATCGGACGTCTGATGATTAACAGACAGAACTTATCCTTCTGTTCCAACCACTCACAATATTCGCTAGAGATTGGAGAATTCGGCCGCAGAAAACAAACAGAGAGATTTCAAAAGAAGAGCGGGCCATCCTGAGGGGGAGATATCTTCTCCCCCTAGCAGGGACTTCTTCTTCCTCCTCCACCATGCAACAAGCATACACCATGAACTTCAGCGTGCACTATGGCCCTCTCAGCGTGCACCATGGTCTCTGCGCACCTACCTCCGACCTTCGTCCTCTCGTCGGTTGCACGGTGACAGCATGCAACCACCACTACCAATACCACCACCTAACACCACCATCATCCTCTCCTTCCTTCTTCCCTTCTCGACCCTCAGTGTGAACCCAACTCCACATCAACCAGCCATCCTTGTCGCGTGTGCACCATTGACGCACAGCCACGCCAACCCCCCCGTGCGCGCACGCCACCACAGTCTCGAACGCACTCCTTGCATGCATGTGCGCAAGCTGCAGAAGTCGGACACCCCTCCTCTCCTTCTCCATCAGCAACGGATGAAGAACCCATCACCGATGCCACCCCATTCCACGCAGTTATCACTCCAGGCCACCATTCGACAAACCAATGACATCAGTGGACTCGCCTCACCCTCATGAGGTTGTCCACACCTCCAGTAGCTCCTCCCGCTACCCACGTGCGAGCGTGGAAAGACCCACCACCGACAAGCTCCTCCCCTTCGACTGCCGACCTTCGACCACCACCCGCCGGCGCGTCACCACCGTTACAACGCCTGTCCTCCGACGCACCTCCACCGCACATTGGGCGGCAGCCAGCCGCTCTTCTTCACGCGCAAGCAAGAGAGAGGAAGAATCCCTTATTTCCTCTCACAATAATAATTATGATAAATGCCATTGGGGGTCACTATTCACTTGTTTAATGCATTATTTTATTAAAATGATTTTGCATATAAGCTCCTTATAATTTTAAGTAATTACATGGAATGCTTTTTGATGATGAAAATGAAATGCAAAGATTCAAATTTTTATCCATTGTGATTACTAATTGGTCTAGGTACCATTACATGATTCTATAGGCTAATTCCTCCTTGTGGAGATGACCTAACTATTTTTGTGCTTAGATTTTGAATATTAAATATTTTGAAAAGCGATTGTCTACCATGCGATTAAATATGACACATCATTCTGTGTTAAAGTTTTTATCGAAAATGAAGATCGCTCTTTCAAGTGTAAGCCACAAATTTAAATCCTCTCAACTCAGTGTCTCCTACCTAAGCCAAAAAATTAGGGTCAAATTATAGATCATTTCCTACTTTATCCCTGAGGGAAGTAGTTACCTATCCTAAAAAAATGTTTACTAAGGGTTAAGTACGAACTTTAAATATAGGTTGGCTTTTTACTTGGATCCATTACCTAGGCTACTATCACTTCACATTTGTCTGGATCTCTAAATGTTTGGAATAAGAAAAGAAGAAGTCTTTTGATAAATCATTCACATTGCATTCATTTCTTTTGCTAAGGAATAGCAAAACTTAGGCATGAGGGTATTTGATGAGTCTAATTTATTGGACTAATTTTTATCCTAAGTTGGTTAGTTCCTACATTTATAAGTGTACTAATACTTACATTTGATTATAAAATAAATGCATGTATTATAATTTAGATTTACATAATTTATCTTACATTATTAATAATTATATGCATTTCTGTGATTACAGGGGTTTAAAGTAAGGCAAGTTCCACTTTTAAGATGTCCAGAACTTGGTCTGGACGTCCAATGACGCCAGCACCACTTCCCACCATCAACCAGGCTTCTCCCACAAACCAACGGCCACCTTAATATCCTCATCAAGTTTGTTGGCTAAGATTTCGACGGAGAAAAACTAATGGGGAACATCTACAAAAGAGGAGAGGCTGGGTCGCGAAAGAGAGATCAAATCCTCTCCCCCTGGTGGGGACCTGTTCCATCTTCCCTCCTCCTCCACCAAGCAACAGGCATACACCATGGACTTCAGTAAGCACCATGGCCCTACATCCTCAACACCGCCCTCGCCGTTGCACGCATGGTGACAACGTGTGTATTCCCATAAACCCACTCCATTAGCTGCCCCAGCCTTCCACTTTTCATCTTCTTCCCCATTTCAACCTCACCACGCAGCTAACCATCAACGCCATCAACCACCTACGCCATCGTAGCACCAGCACCGCCAACTCCTCACTGAAGTTACCCACACCCTCACCTAAACGCACCCAACACCACAACCCATCGCAACCATCCCCTGTCATTCCTTCTTCTTCGTCTTCCTCCTTATCTTCTCTTCTTCTCTTCCTCTGTTTTCCACAAAAGAATTCAAAGTAGCACTGCACACAACCACTTCATCGAGCCTCCTCCAACCGCCAACCTCAACCCCAAGCTCACTTCAGCGATCTCGAGCATCGCTGAGCATCTCACCAACCACAAAGGCCGCAAATGGCCACGCATAGGCATGCACGCAGCACCACCACCTTGACATCGCCAGCGTCCTCCTCCTCCGTTCGGCCACCGCCGGCCACCTCCGATCACGTCTCCTACGTCATCATGAAGCCCTCGTCGAGGTGCACTGCCCCCTCGACCCTTGCAGCCGCTACACTCCATCACAGACGAGAGGAGGAGAGAGGATAAAACCTCTATTTCCTTTCACATTATTAATTATAGGTTGTGCCATTGCAAAAGATACTATGCATTTATTTAATTAGTTAAATTTGAGGTGAATTTGCATAGGCATCCTTCTACTTAATCAAAATTGCTTATAGATGAATCTCTCATGAATGATATAATGCATGGATTATGGTGAACAAGCCATATTTTAGAAATTAGTATTTACAGTGTTTGCCATTACCAAGATCATTATTTAATAGAATATTATATTGTGATAATTTTGCATATAAACACCTACAATCTTAATCAATTGCTTAGAATGAGAATTCATGTGGGCAACGAGTTGCACTAAAGAATAGGCGCACCCATTGAGATTCCCAAATAAACGAGTCACCACTCACTAATTCAATAGGCTAATTCCTCCCTATGGAGACTACCTAACTATTTTTGTGGTTAGATTTTGAATATTAAATGTTTTGAAAAGCGATTTTCTACCACGTGACTACATACAACGACGTGACATTTTGTGTTACAAAATTCAACGAAAATAAAGATCACTCTTTCAGCGGCTGCAAGAGCATCAGTGTAGATGAGGGGGAGCTGGGTGTCAAGCCGGTGGTGGAATGACGGTTAGAGGTGGTGTGGGATGAGTGGTGGTGGTGGTGGGATGTTGGGTTTCTTCGAAGGTTGCAGGTATAGAAGAAAAAGAAAATGAAGATGAAGATGAACAGTGGATGGTGGCGGGTTGTGGTGATGGCGTTGAGGCGAGTGGAGGAGGTGATGTCGGCATCGATGGTGCTGGTGGCAGTGGTGTTTGTGATCATGTATGGAAGGGGGGCTACTGTGACGAGGGGTTAGTGATTGCACAGCAATCATAGCCCCTAATTTGCCTGAATTAAGGTAGAACCTAGCTTAACATGGGCATTCTGCATGCATACACATCGTACTTTGCATCCTAGATGATTTATATGTTTTGTACATAATAATGTGTTATTTGAGAGGTATTAATAATTGCAGGTAATTCAAAGCTATAGATGACCGATCCAACCTTATGGATCTGTTTAGAATGACGATGCGAGTCTAACATTTCCAAGATCGCATCAATCAGACTTCCATAGCACCCTAGGGAGTCCACAGAAGAAGTAGGAGCCAAGGGGAAAATTTAAGAATATCCAAACCTCATATGACAAATTTAACCACACAAATGGATCCGGATCGATGTTTGCAATCCAACGATGCAGAAATCAACTCAATCGGAGGCCTACATCATCAGATACAAGGAGAAGATGGACAACCACAATGGCACCACATGGTTCCATCGCAACCACCCCTCACCACGCTCCAATATGGGAAGGAAAGGATGGGCCATTGGATCGTCATCCAACGACCGTGACGCATCCACGTCGCTCGTCTCTAGCCGCTTCAAGCGAGGGCGAGATCTCGACCGTTGGATTAACATCCAATGGCTTAGGGCGACTGCACATGAGATGGAAACCACAATAATCCACATGCGTATCACAGTGGAGAGCATGCTTAACAACCAACACGTGATGCGGGTTCGAGTCGCGATGTGGGAGTCAGCCGTGCATGGATGAAATTCAACTGCAGGATCTTCATCAAGCGGTGGAGCGAGTGCAGAAGCGTCAGACGAAGACGCACATGATGACGCATGCCTTAGGAGTCAGCTGGGTGCAGTGCAAGCTTTTTAAGCTGTCTGATCAAGAGATCAGACGACTGAGAAGGCTTAGAATTTGAGGCACGAATTGAGGCTATGCGATGGGCGTGCGGACAAAGCAGCGAGTGGCGAGCGAGCGGAGGCTGTCAGATACAGATCCAAGGATGCACATTGCACCACATGTCAGCACCAGATTAAACTATGAATGGAAGATGGATTTGGAAGGCTTAACCAGGATCGTTGATCTCCCAATCAACGGTTCTGATTAATCTGAAAACTTTTCACGGAATTAAGGGCTCTAATGCCCTAAATGCTCTTCACAAAAGCTATAAAAAGAGGCCTAAGGGTCCCCATTAAAGACCATTCCATTGCTTTCTTCTTCCTCCTTATACAACTCCTCTCTCTTCTTCTTCCCATCTTCTCTGCCTCCGTCTCTGCATCTCCATCTAAAGCATCCATCGGGCCACCCTGACGGATCGTTGCTACTCTTCCCAACCTCTCCAGAAGGCCACCACGAACCACCTATGGTGCCCTCATTCTGTTACAATAGTAGTTGTTTACATTCATGTTTACATTTTATTGCATATATCAAATTCAATCTCTCTTTGTGGTGTGGATATTGTGATTGATTGTTTCTATTACTTGGTACTTATATTTGACGCATGAAATCAAAAGTTATTTCTGCCTCCCTGTGATAGACCGGGCCTCACCAGTTCCGTTAATTTATTTGCTCGAGATGTATTTCACGCTATACTACAATGTGCTCATCTTTTATGCGATCTTTGCCCTGAACAGTTAGTGATGGGGATGATGGGTTGATGATGGCTATGCGTGCTGCTATGGAGGAGATGGTGGCGATGGATGCACGCTATCACCGTGCACAAGAGGTCGAGCACAGGCAAAGGCGGAGCCTGCTTCATATTATGGTGCACTCCATGTCCATGTGTGCGCATGAGGAGCACAATGGAGAGTGAGGAAGAAGATCCCCCCATGGGAAAGATGATAGAGCCACAGAGGGAAGGATCCTTTATCCTTCTCCAGATCCGCAACCTCCACCTCTCCCTTCACATGTGTAACTGCTAGATTTGAACACTAGTGGAGGGAGCGAAGGTGATGGACAATTACAGGCATATCCTCCTTCAAATGCTAATTATATTCATGTCCATCCACCTATTATTTTTTCTCTCTGCATGCACATATCAAATAAGGAGCATAAATGTATGTATTAGAATGCAAGGCAGATACAAAAATATTCATAAGCTCAGATTAATTATTACTTAGCTTAGGCCATTAAACTGTAAGGAAATGTATTCCATATGTACTTAAGCCAAATAAATGTCCAATAAATTGGACTTATCAAATGCCCACATGCCTAAGTTTTGCTAGTCCTAAGTAAAAGTGCAAAAGTAATGGAAGTGACTAAAAACTTCTTTCCTTATTCCAAAAATTTAGAGATCCAGACAAATGTGAAGTGATAGTAGCCCAGGTAATGGATCCAAGTGAAAACTCAACTTACTTTTGAAGTTCGTACTTAAACCTTGATAAAATTCTATTGGGATAGGCAACTACTTCCCTCGGGGATAAAGCAAAAGATAATCTGTAATTTGACCCCAACTTTTTGGCTTAGGTAGGAGATACAGAGTTAAATGGATTTATATTTGGTGGCTCACACTCATCAGGTGTTACATGTAGTCTAGTACTACAGACTTTAGATCTCTAAACTATCAAACAAGCCATCCAAGAGAAAGGCTAAACACTGTGCTCTCTTTGTGTTCCTTTGCACTCACTCACTCTCTCTTTTCTTTTTCTTTTTCTTCTTTCTTTTCTGAGATCACATATCTTACCAAATTTTGTACATGTACTCAATATTTGGTGGCCTCACATGGCATTCACACTTCAATTAAAGTCCTAATGACCCTACTACTAAGTTAGAGGTCCTCAACCAATATTTAGGTGATCAGAAATACTAAAAATAGGTATGGGTCATATTTGGTGGATCGCAATGGGTGTTTTTGCTGTTGCCTTAAAAACATGGACATATAATGAAATAAATGACATGAAGATAAAACTCAAAACTCGAACTCTTTTCTTTTTCTTTCTCTCTCTCTCTTTTAATAAATATAAATGTTTCTTTTTTTCTTTCTTTTGTTGCTATTTTTTTTCCTTTTTTCCTACTACTAGCACAAAACGACGCATACTTTTATTCATGAGCCATTATTAAGGATGATGATGGTCAAGAGGATATTGTGTGGCCTATTTGGTGGAAGTGCCTACTCTTGGCACTGGGAAGGAGTGGATAAGACAATCATATTTCTAACCTTTGACACTATTACCGTCTTTCAGCCGAGGACTCTATGAAGGACGATCGTAACCATCTATCATAGTCATAGTTTTATTAGGACTCAATCTCTGTATATCTACCTTATTTGGTGACTCTCTAGAATTCACACAATGTTTGCACACAAGAACGAAGAGCAAAAACTATGCCTAACTGTAAGGTGTCATCATCTAATTATCCAGAACTTAAGAGTCCTTGCACTAGACCTAGCATACCAGTAGTCTATTAGGTGGATCTAATAGAAGATAGTATGCCTAAATTAATTTAAACTGTCCAAGGATTCAACAGACTAAAAATGTTTATTGGTTTTCTTAAAAGATCCATTATCCAGTCTACATGCAAGTGAAGTAACTGCACTGGATTCTAAACTTAGAAATAATTTATGAAGAAAATCTTCAATGACACCTCCTTTATAAAGATATTTTGCTAGGGCTAACCAATTCAACTTAAAAAAATAAAAGGGATTTTTTTTCTCAAATGCACCTAACCTAAATGCATGAATACTGCCTCAAAATGCAAAATGTACCCCCCATGCCTAAATCCTACAATGTCCTCATTATAAAATTAAAACAGGAGGAGAAAGGAAGGAAATCACCTAATAGTGTTATTCTAGACGTTGGGTTACCTCCTAACAAGCGCTGCATTTTCTATCGGTAGCTAGACTTAAAGGGAACCTGTAAGTTTGGTTCCAAATAGAAAGAGCTAGGTCCTAAAAATATGCGTAACAGAGCGGGCCTAGAAAATAGGTAGCCACGGATATTAGCGAGCTGATGATGCAGCGTGATTCCAACTGCTCGCCAGAAGACATGAAAATAGACCACCTCATACGCTACTTGGAGAGGTGATGTAAACACATTTATTGAGGGTAAAATGCCTATTCATGCATGTTCGTAGGCTTACATTAGCATTTCATGTTATAAATATTGCATATCATGCATCATTCTGCATTTAGAGTAGTTTTATATAATTTAAGCTAATTATGTCCTTTGTGGTCAAGAGAGACGGATATTTATTTCAGAGCCTTGGATTGACGATCCGACCGTACAGATTTGATCAAGATGATGATCGGAGTCTAGAGCTTCTAAAATCGCCTCGATCGGAGTCCCGTAGCACCATATGCAATCTAAGGAAGATCAACAGCCAGGGGACTAGGTGACAATTTAGAGCTTCAAATGACAAATCCGACTGTGTGGATGGATTCGGGTTGATGATTGCAACCTAACAGCGTGAAAATCGACTCAATCTGACCTCTGTAGCAACCCCTACAACGAAAAGAAGATGGATGGCCCAGATTACACCATGTGGCACAGCCCAGGTCACCCATGCACACGCACGCACCACCGCACGCGCACAGCAGAGCGGGTGCGTGTGCATGTGCAGAGGCATGCATGCGCACAGCGCAGCGCCAACGCGTGAGTGTGCGGGCAAGCGAAGCGTGTGCCAGTGTAGCGGCAGCGTAGGCGCATGCTCGGTTGGCGCCAGCCTACAGCGATGCTTACAGCCATCACTAATTCTTCGCGCGCCAGCAAAGCCAGCTGTGGGCATGAGCGAGTGTAAGCGGGCATGAGTTGCATACAACGACACTTCCAGCGACGGCCTGGAGGTCACTAATGGAGCCATAACTATTTCTTCTCCTCCACTATAAAAGGACCTACACCTACCACCATTCCAAACCATCTCTTCTTTTCTTCCTCTCACCACCTCCAAGGCTCTAAAGAAAGCTTGTCCCAAGCCTGGGATGCTCCTCTAGAGTAGAAAACAAAATAGTTTTCCCTCCCCTCACCCCCATTCGTGGAGCATCCTGTGGCCGTCCTCTCATCGCCCTTCGGGAAGAAGATCCTCGCCACGTCGCCGTCCTACCCCATCCTTCTTCATCTCGCTCCTCACCACCTTCCTTCAGGCGACGTTAGAGTGAGTCATCCTCTGAGCAACCATCGAGGGGGATTTCTCTCACCTCTTTCTATCATTTTATGCTTTCGTAGTGTAGTTTTCCTACTTTCGTAGTTGTAACAAATAGTTGTTCATGAATAGATGATTGTTTCTCTCTCTCTCCCTCCCTCTTTCTTATCTTTTTGCAAGTAGATAATGTTTTCATTGACCTAATCTCTTGCTTGATAAAAATACAAACAAAATTAGAAAAATTAAAATGACCAAATAGAAATAAAATTGAAGCTAAGATTTCATAAAACCAAACGTTCATCTCCCCGTGTTTGACTCAGGACTCCCTTAGAGTTTTGGTATAAATTTTATTTGATAGACGTGTTTTGCGACTACGACGACGGGTTACTCGTGGCCCTGATTTCAAACTCGGAAAATGCTTACGATCATTTTGCCGTCATTACTGGGGAGGCAATAGAATTTACTTTATTATTTTCTGTGCTTCTAATGTAAACACATTTATTGTGGGTAAAATGACTATTCATGCATGTTCCTAGGCTTAGATTTGCATTTCATGTTAAAAATATTGCATAGCATGCATCATTCTACATTTAAAGTTGTATATAATTTAGGCTAATTGCATCTTTTTTGTGGTTAGGAGAGAAGGATATTTATTTTGGAGCCTCGGATTGACAATCCGATCGTACGGATCTAATCAAGATGACAATCGGAGTCCCGTAGCACCATATGCAGTCTGAGGAAGATCAATCGCAAAGGGACTAGGAGACATATTTCGAAGCTTCAAATGACAAATCTGACCACACGGATGGATTCGTGTCGACGATCGCAGCCTAATGGTGCAAAAATCGACTCAATCCTACCTCTGTAGCAGCCCCTACAACAAGAAGAAGATGGATGGCCCAAACTGCGCCATGTGGTGCAGCCCAGGCCACCCAGTGCACGCACGCACCACCACACGCGTGCAGTAGTGTGGGTGCACATGCATGCGCAATCAGGCGTGTTTCACATGTTAGAAATCGAGGTTACAAGTAACTTGTCACCGTAGTTGCAAAACACGTCGATCAGATAAAATTTATACCGAAACTTCAAGAGAGTCCCAGGTCGAACGCAGGGAGGTGATGCTTACTTTAAGTGAAAACTGCGCTTCTATTTATTTCTTTTTGGTTGTTTTAGGGTTTTGTTATTTTTTTGTGCTTTTGTAAGAAGACAAGCATAATGAATCACAAGAGATATGGAACAAATATTTTATATATCATGAATGTCTATTACAATATTTTATGAAAGCATAAAAAGAGAGGGAGGTGAGAGGAAATCTCTCGAATCGACTGTTCGGCGAGATGACGGTGCTTAGCAGAAGCTCGGATGAAGGAGTTGAGGAGCAGGACGACAGAGGTGAGATGTAGGAGGACGTCGGGGAGAGGAAAGCTTCGGCATGGCTCTGAAATGGAGGTGAGAAGATGGAGGTGATCTGCTACTGGAATGGAGGTGGGAGGACAACTCCAAGGTGACTTATGAAGGGGGATGGGAAGTTGGAGGAGTATTTGGTGGGGTAGAGGTTCGCTATATTAATAGGCACCTTGGGAGCTTGAGAACAAGCTCTAATGGAGCGTTGGTAGAAGTGTCGTTGTAGGCAGCACATGCCCGCTCATGGCTGCTCACACCAACAACTGGCTTTTCTGCTGTGCAAAGAATTAGTGACGGCAATAAGCGTCGCTGTAGGTCCAACTCATGCATCGCTGGTGCTGTGCTCCCTGCCTTTGCCGCCCATGCGTGCCCACGCGCTGGCACTGCACTGTACGCATGCACGCCTGCGTGCACCCATGCTACTACGCACGTGCGGTGGCGCGTGTGTGTACTTGGTGGCCTGGGCTGCGCCACGTGGCTCAGTCTAGGCCGTCCATCTTCTTCTTGTTGTAGGGGCTGCTGCAAAGGTCGAATTGAGTTGATTTTCACACTGTTAGGCTGCGATCGTCGACCTGAATCCATCCGCATGGTTGGATTTGTCATTTGAAGCTTCAAATTTTGTCTCCTAGTCCCTTGGCCGTTAATCTTCCTCGTACTGCATATGGTGCTACGGGACTCCGATTGAGGTGATTTCAAAGGCGTTGGACTCCGATCGTCGTCTTGATCAGATCCGTACGGTCAGATCATCAATCCGAGGCTCCAGAATAAATATCCTTCTCTCCTAACCACAAAAAGGGTGCAACTAACCTAAATTATATACAACTACTCTAAATGTAGAATGATGCATACTATGCAATATTTATAACATGAAATGCAAATCTAAGCCTAGGAACATGCGTGAATAGGCATTTTACCCTCAATAAATGTGTTTACATCAGCTTCTTTGCATTTACAAAACACTAACCTCGCTTCTCTCTGATCTATTGTCTTGCAGGTACCCTAGCATGAAGATCCAAGTGCGGTAGACTAGAGTAAAGTACGGGTAGAGTGTTTTGTAAGTGTCCCCCACACTACCCCCACCTTAGTTTTCATTCCATAACCTAATAAATCAAACCCAAATCAACTTAGGTGCCTTTTATAAACCCTAGGATAGATTTGGTTGTTTGTTTTCCACCTCCACTCACCTCTCCATCCACATAAATAAAATAAAAAAATAAAAAGAAGTGTCATCTGATTGTGGTATTTTCTGAAAGAGACAGACCTTAACACCCACAACTCTCGACTTAAGGCGCACCACTCCACTTTGATTCTACCACGTAACCGGGATCTAACCTGTGGACCCGGTACACTTCGACTCAAAGTACATAAGTGAGTAGAAATCTGATTAGGCTATGACATTGCGTGCCTTAATCAGTGGTGCGAAGATGCCAATTGATTGATTTGTTTGGGCCTTACCACTCAAATTAAAAGTGATCCATCAGTAGCTTGCCACTTAGGGCTGAACCAGGCACTCCACATTATTTTTGATTTTCAAAGGAACATATCATCACCCATGTTTTCAAAACATGGAGTGCTCTACTAAACCTTGATTGAACCAACCTAAGAATTAAACCCTAAATGCTACTAAACAAGGTTAAACCATAAAAGACACATCATCAAGTAACCTTGTTTGCAAACCCTGGTTGTGCACGCACACACATTTCAACTGATCATTAAGGGCACAACCCATCTTAAGGGCCCATCACATTCCAAGAGCACGATCATCCCAAGCCTAACTAAAATTGAGTAGATGTTGGCCTTAAGGATTGATTCACTCTTCGAGGCTCAGACTGAGATTTTTTTCGATTAATCTGCTTTTGCTAGTCCATCTAATGTCTAGCTATGGGAGTAATGTCAAATGACCACGGCTGGGGGGTACACTAGGAATCGGAGGCGTAAGCCAAAGGAAGAAGCTTCTCCCCAGTCCCTCATTCTAACTGGTTGGATTGACCGGATAAAAGTAGGCCAAATCATTTATAATCTCAAGATGGGTCATGGGAGTCTGTAGGTCTTTAGGCTACTGATAAATGCCAGTTTATCATCATTTTTATGCATTAAAACAAACCTAGCTCTTAGGATTTTGCTCCGCAAATGGGATTTTGGGCTGCATTTAGGCATCAATTAGGTTTGGCATGCATTGCACCTTTTATTATCTTTTTAATGTGTTTTTGTTAGTGTTAGGGATATACAGATTATCAGAACTCCAAAACCCTAGCGCTCAAGAAGGAAAATGGTGAAGGAGGAGCTCAGACTAACTGGAACTCAGCTTGATCCAACTCACCTCAGCCCCCACTAGTCCACAGGGAGCTCTAGCTAGCTCAGCTGAGTTGCATGGAGTTCAACCCAGCTTAGATTCAGCTACATCCAACTCCACTCAGCTCCAGCCAGCTGAATAAGAACTCATCCCAGCTCAGGAAGCTCAAGTCTAGCTCTCGGGGACTCAGCTTAGCTCAACTTGGTTGAGTTAAGCTACCTTAGCTTTCTCAACCAGCTCAATCCTCCCCGGGAGCACCAAACCCATCTCACCTCAGCTCCATTCAACAGAAGCCAGCTCACTTTAGCTTGGCTTAGTAGCTGGAAAAGAACTAGCAAGCTAAGCCAGCTAGAGTAGCCCCATGTTGACCTCTTCAGTAGCTGCCAGCTCCACTTCAGCTCCAGATTCTTCAGATCCAACTCCTCCCTCCAAACCCTAGCTCCAACACCTCCTCCTCTACTCCACCATTAGCTAAGCTATCTTAGCTTAGCTTATCTTAGCTATGCTCCAGCTCCCTTGGCTTTTACAACCTAAAAACCCTACCTAACAACTCCACCAACTAGCTCCACCTAGGCTCCACATAAGCTAACCCTACTTCCACCTCACCCTGGCACCAACCTAGCATACCCACTACCTCCAAAAGACACCATAAAGTGGCACCAAAACCACCCTAACTACCTCCTTTTTGGCACCACTTTTTCCCTCCAAAAACCCCCTTCATCTCCACCACACATCTTCCCTTAAACCCATCTCCACCATCCACATAATCTCCCTTTCTAGAAGCCTAGAAGTTGGCGCCAACCCATGGCATCTCTCCATGGTTAGAGCCACTTTTAGGTGTCCCTTGGTCACCCATAACTACCCCCCTTACACCCCTTAGGTGGCGCCAACCATCCTTAACGCTAGGATCACTTAACCACCTCCATCCTCCCATCTTAGCCCTCCATTTCAAGAGTCACCTTAACCCCTCATCCTACCCTGTAAAAAGACCACTACCCACCACCATTCAAACCATCCTTGGCTAGCAAATTTCCTCTCATACTCTGCCTAGAGCCCACACCCAACAGAGAAGAAGAAGAAGAAGATTAAAGGGATATTATGTCCCTTCGGTGCCTTCCCCTCTTCCCTTCTCTCTTGTGCCCACGCTAGCCAAAGGAGGAGCCAAGCAAGGAAGACCTTTGGAGGAGGTCTTGAAGGTGGTCCATGCCACCTTGGAAAAAAGCTTGAGGGTAGTGCACGCCCACCCTTGGAGGAGAGCATTGAAGGTGGTAGCATCCACCTTGGAGGAGCTTTCAAGGAAGGAGAAGAAGGAAACCCTCTTTTCAAGACAAGGAGCAGCTAGGCTTGGAGCAAGAAGACTCCCTTCTTCACCAGATTTTGCAAGAAGATTTGTGTTTCTTTTATTGCTTTTATATTTTCCATTTCTAGAAGAAGCATTCCTCTACTTGTCTTTGTAGAGAACACAAATTCTGATTAACTGAATTGCCTTCTTTTTAATTTCTTATTGTAATTGTTACCTTTGTTCTAGCACTTGTTTCACTTCCACTCCCAAATTACTCTAGGCCTGCACTTGCCTAGAGTGAGCTTAGGTAGTGGACATTTTCTATCACTTAAGTTTTAGCTAAGTAATTATAGGTGTTAGTACTTCCCATCACAATTCGCATTTTGCCCTCATCATTTCAAAACAAAAAAAAAATTACATATTTAAAATACAAAAAAGAAAGTTGAGATTTATTTTCTAAGCAAGAGAGTTGATTTCCAAGCAACCCACCTCCTTGGATGACCCTAGATACTCCCCTATCTAGGAATATAAATTTAAAAGCGTATGCGAATTCGCATATTACAACGACATTAAAAACCCGCTTTTACAAATCACGCCATACTTCGCATCACTTTTTGGCGCCATTGCTGGGGAGTCATGGCTTTGCTTAATCTTTCATTCTCTTGCTTGAAGTGGATCTCATCCCCTTCTCTTTCTTTTCTCTTGTGTGTGCAGGTATTGCAGGAAGAAAGCGGGAATTTGGAAGCAAAAGCTCAAAGTTCCCTTTCTTCCCGTGGATTTTCAGGTTGGTTTCTTCTCCCTTGTCACACCTAAACTAAAACACTACCAAAATACACTAAACTTGGCTTTCAGGACCTTAAATAACTTAATTAAGTGGAGTGGTACTTTTTAAAACTCATTGATTGCATGTTTGCACCATCAACACCACTCCATTTCAAGTATTGGTGTTTTACTTTTAGGGTCCAGATTTCTATCCAGACTTAAAAAATCAATCCCCAACATCATAAGCCTTCTAAAATCATAAAGTTTCATACAATGATTCCAAATTAAGTCAGGAACATCTGTTCCAAATTTTAGATCAATTATCTTTGTATTTAATTTTTATAAATTCTTGGACTACAGAGGGGTCACACCCTATAATCTTCCTGTTTTGCTACTGTCCGTGAATTTTTAAAATTATTATACTCATCCAATTTCTATGAAATTTATCTTTCTGGAATCCTTGTGAAATTTTACACATCATATAAAATCACAAAATTTTTTGAGGTCAGTGGTAATACTTAAAAATCCAAAATACCCATGAGTATCATTGCTAGACTTTGACACTAGTACATGTGAAAATTCAAAACAATTATCAAAAAAATTCCTAAAATCTTACAAAAATCTTTTCTGGAATCCTTGTTTGATTTTATTCAAAGTAGTATGTTGTTTGACTTATTTGGACCACTACTTAATACAGAAAGCCTAAAAATAATTCATTGGTAGTAATTTTCTATCTTAGGGACAATTAGCTTAGGGTTTCTTTCTTTCTTTTTAGAGACACATTAAAGAAAATTAACCATCACCAATACAACTTGTTTTTTCCTTTCATTGTGGAGTTTCAAACTTGTTTGAAAATTTAAAAAGAGAAACCCTAAAACACATTGAATTAAATCAAATCCTAAAAGACAAAAATACAATAAATTGTGTGACAACTTGATTTTTAATTGGAACCACTTTCCAATTCCTACACACACACAAAAAATTGAAATAACAGGGCAATAACCCAAATTAACACCCTCCACATTTCGTGTGCACTATAGTATCCTAAACCTAACTAAAATCTGTAGCAACTTGACCTCTAAGGCTTCATCAACTTAGGCTTGCTATATAGGTCTTAAGTTTTCTTTAGTTAATACCAATTCTGTCATCTATATCTAGTGTTCAGGCTAAGGGGCCTTGTCAAATGACCAGGCGCGGCTTTGTACAAGTACCTGGGGTTTCCCCTGGGAAACATTTAGGCCCAAACCTCCCCTTAAGCAACTTGGCTAGATTTGTTGACAGAATGGGTATTTACTATTGATTACTTATTTCCTACATAGACCAAGTCTTAGGTTTATTTTTAGGGAGTCACACTTAAGATAGGTCTAGCTTTGGTTGTTTAATTTGCACACTTTCTCGCATCTCTTTCTCTTCCCCTCCCCTCCCATTCTTCCATTTTATGCACGGGCGACGGTCTCAAAATCCGTACCTGGAAGGACCATTTGATTTCGCCCCCCGCGCAAAAAGACCACTTTTTCTATCTTCTTCTTCTAAAAAAATGGAAAATCAACAAAATGGGTCCACTAACCCTTCCACTTCCACCTCTAATCTTGCCTCTAACCCCACTACTAATCCTAATTCTAACCCTTCCACCCAAAACCCACCCACCTTTAACTTCCCACACTTGGAGCTCCCTAATCTTGAATTGCCCCAAACATAACATCAAGACCCCCTGTCTGATCTTTTAAAATTGATGGCTGAGCAGATTGATAAATTAAATTCCAATCAACAAACATTGACTAGGAACATCCAAAACCTAGCCAATCAAAGACCAAACCCACGACCCCGTCAGCAACCTGTTATTCCTCTAAAAGATTTTTATGATCTGTCTTATTATGAAGAACGACCAGGGGTGATCATACCAGAGGGGGACTTCGAGATCAAGCCTACAATCTTGAACCTAATTAAACACTTCCATGGCCTTCCTAGGGAAGACCCTTTCAGCCACCCTGAAGAGCTGACTCTTCCTACACAAACAACCTGTTCCTGAAATGTGCAAGAGGACATATGGCTGATGCGACCTTTTCCATTATCTCTAAAAGATAAGGCCGCTTATTGGTTCAGGACCATTGGCCGACCCATCACAACTTAGCCTCAGCTCAAGAGTGCATTCCTTAAGAAATTCTTTCCCATAGGTCGTACTTATTCCCTACGAAGATCTATTACGACCTTTCAACAAAAATCTGGTGAGACTTTCCATGATTCTTGGGAAAGATTTCAAGATCTCTTAAGAAGTTGCCCGCACCACGAGATTCCTTTATGGCAGCTCGTGCAAATCTTCTATCATGGATTAAAAGATCAAATCCGACATTTCGTCGATGCCTCATGTAGCAGCAACTTTTTAAATAAGGATGCTGAAAGTGCCTATGACCTTTTTGAAGAAATGAGTGAAAACTCATTTAATCAAGCTTCCATGAACACATTTTGCAGAACTCAAAACCAGCAATTTGGTGTTCATGAAGTAGGCACTCAATCTATCCCTGTCACCCAAGATGATCTTCAAATGATCGCTCAAAAACTAGACCAGATGCATATTAATCAAAAGAAAATTGAGGAAAGACTGTTCACATCAACCCAAGCTCCACATAGTCCACATCTAACCCAATCTAACTTTCCACGAAGAGAAAATTTGCACAATCTCAACACTATTCCTGCTAATTATTACCAGTATTCTGAGTTTGCCCATGATTCATTGGGGAATTACAACTCCAGATCTTAACCCCACTCAAAATATTTCTGCCATCCAAGAGCCCTTTAAAAATTCTTCCAATTGGAAAAATTACTTGAACTACTCCTGGAATAATCAGGTTCCTTCCCAACTAGATCATTTTAATGGGTATGGGTCGAATCCAACCTTTCATCTTGGGCCATCCCAACAAGACATCAATGCCCAGATGATGTGAACCCTGCAGGAAATGCAAACAAAAATGACGGAAGTAACCCACACCATCACAAATCTAAATAATTAGATTAGGGTTACTCCTACGCAAAGACCTGCAGGACATCTTCCGTCCCAACCCATGCCCAACCCTAATCACCAAAAGAACCAATATCCGGGCAAAAATCCACACTACCCAAATCAACCTCTTGCTAATCCACCACCTCAGCAGCCTCCCAGGTTTCCGCAATCGCAGGCCCCCCCACCTCCTCCAAATAATAATCTGACTGCACATGCAGTTGCATTGAGGAGTGGAAAAACCACCACTGATCCCGGGCCTTCACACAAACCTGGTGAAATCCCCAACACTGTGCAAATTGACTCCCCACCTCCCCATCAAGAAGAAAAAGAAATACAAAAATCTCAAGACGCGATTCCTATCCCTTTCCCACAAGCTCTCCACCCGACCACCAACAGAAAAAAGAAATTTGAGCCCACCACAGAAGAACTCATGGATCTATTTAGGCAAGTTCAAATCAATATTCCTCTCGTAGATGCCATCAAATATATACCATCTTATGCCAATTTTTTGAAGGAGATATGTACTCCTAAAAGGCAAGCCAAAAATCTTGGACAGGTGCATCTTTCGGAGATAGTAAGCTCTGTCATACAGAGCAAGCTGCCTTCTAAGATGAAAGATTCGGAGGCACCTTTAATTTTAGTAATTATTGATGATACTACCTTTAATCGCACCCTCCTTGATCTTGGTGCCTCAGTTAATATTATTCCCACGATTATATTTGAAGAATTTCAGATTGGCGAATTAAAACCCGTCGAGGTTACCATGCAATTAGCCGACCGATCTACAATAAAACCTCGTGGGATTGTCGAGGATGTTTTGGTCAAGGTCTAGAATTGTGTCTTCCCTGCAGACTTTCTGGTCCCTGACATTGAGGTACCTGAATCCTTACTAGACTCCCCAATAATCCTTGGACGTCCCTTTGTGGCCACTGCAAAAGCAAATATCAATTACCACACAGGCAAAATGGATATCACTTGCACCGGCCAAACTATCACTTTAGATATTTTCAAATCATCTAGGAGATTCCATGATGATAACTTTTTTAAGGACTCAGATACAAAAATTTCCAATATGGTGGAGACAATGTTGATAGATACCCTTACCAACCATAATTTTTTTGAGGACTCTGATTCAGAATCAGTGGTCGGCGAAATCTATGATCTGGAGACTTGTCTTGACCCCAACTCCATTCCTAATGAACCCCCTGATCACCCTAACCCACCCACTATTCCCGCACCCCACTTTTCCACACTAACTTCACCCAATCCTCACCATCCCTTCCCCGACTCCTTTCTTATGGACCTACCACCAACCCCGCCCGAGTTTGGCATCCAACCTGATTTAAAACCATGGCCAGACTCGGGCTACACTTATCATTTTCCATCCAACTTCGATCCCAATATTGCTTCTAATCAATTTTCTAGGGATCTAGAAGAAACATTTTTTGCGGGCATCCAAGTGTCCAACTATTTACATGATTTTCCGTCTTCCGTGCATACCTTCACGCCCGGCTAAATGACATAAAAGATAGCACTGGATGGGAGGTAACCCATCATTTTTCCTACTTTCCTTCTTCCTTTCTTTTTCCAAGTTTTGACCATCCTAAACCTGACCGCTCTTCATTAAGGTGATCCCTTTTCCCTCCTAATGCATGAGGACATTGCATATCTTAAGCATGGGGGGGTGTTTTTAAAATTTGATGATCAATTTAGGATTTTCAAAACCTAAAAACATGCATTTTTCTTTAGTCATTTTATTTTCTTGCTTGCATACCCAAAAAAATAAAAATGTTGAAAACTTTTTGAGGAAAAATTTTGAAATCAGGACTAAGGTTGAAAAACTCACTTTTGGTAAAATGAGATTTAATCTTTAACAAACTAGGGATGAGGATGAGAATCTAATCATTAGAATTTCAGGGTCTATTTTTAGACTAGATCAGATATCCTTCTCTAAAATTCCACCTGAACTCATGATAGTTCAGGTGACTTGATCCTCTTTTGTAATATGCAAAGTATCTGGCTTAGTTTCTGATTCAAAAACTTGCATTTCTTCCGGAACTTCCTGTGCCAAATTTCACATACAAGCCAACAAATAAAAACTACTAAAAATTAGAAAAACTCCCTTGTTTGAACTTAGTAAAAGTCTAAAGCAGATCATTGGTTTGAGTTCCCACTGCCGAGAAGGAGGAAAATGCCTCCTTTGAGGATGCAATGTCAACATGTTACCACCTCGGTGCTTCTCCATATCTATATTTCATATCTTTAGACAGAGCATTAAAGCACATTTTAGCAGCTCAAGTGTCTTGGACGGTGCTCTACTTGTAGTGTCGGAGCAAGAGCTTGAGTTTGCTTGGAGCACCCCTTTACACCGCATTGTGTTTTGGGGTTGTGAGCTCCTGGGTGGTGTCATGGACAGTGCTATCCTGAAGTATTGGCACCAGAGCCCCGTCGAGGATTGGTAACGGGAATGATGATCCCGACACATCTGTTGTAAGACTAAGCTCAAAATAAGCATGGGGGAGAAAAAAAATAGTTTTAAACCAAAAATAGGTCCTTATAAATGTTGGCTTTTCACAAGCATGGACACAAGGTTTTTAAGGATATTGCAAGTTGCGAATCAGCTTCAAGAGCTAGAAAAATCCTAAAAATAGAAATTTCAAGTCATATGAATTAACAAGGGGTTAATTTGTGAATTTTCTGGAGGACATATTGATCCCATTTTGTCTAATTTTTGGATCCAAAAACAAATCTCGATGTTTATCCTTAACAAATCTCATGCCTCCTATGTTTAGATCAACCAAGGTCCCATAATCTTTTTCTCCTCAAAAGTCTAAAAAAAATTAGATTTCCCAAAAATTCCATTTTGTAAAAATTTAAGTTTTGCTAAGAGACTAGCAAAAGATAAGCATGGGGGTGTGATAAATGCCAATTTATCATCATTTTTATGCATTAAAACAAACCTAGCTCTTAGGATTTTGCTCCGCAAACAGGATTTTGGGCTGCATTTAGGCATCAATTAGGTTAGGCATGCATTGCATTTTTTATTATCTTTTTAATGTGTTTTTGTGAGTGTTAGGGATATACAGATTGTCAGAACTCCAAAACCCTAGCACTCAAGAAGGGAAATGGTGAAGGAGGAGCTCAGACTAACTGGAACTCAGCTTGATCCAGCTCACCTCAGCTAGAACCTAGCTCACTTGGACTAGGGTTAGCTCATCCCAGCTCCATTTAGCTAATCTCAGCTGAATGGCAGCTCAAGAGAGCTCATCGTAGCTCAACCTAGCCCAGGTCAACTCAGATCCAGCTCAACCTAGTTGAGTCTAGCTCATCTCAGCTCCCACTAGTCCACAGGGAGCTCTAGCTAGCTCAGCTGAGTTTACTGGTGTTCACCCCAGCTCAAATCCAGCTACATCTAGCTCCACTCAGCTCCAGCCAGCTGAAGAAGAACTCATCCCAGCTTAGGAAGCTCAAGTCTAGCTCCCGGGGACTCAGCTTAGCTCAACTTGGTTGAGCTAAGCTACCTTAGCTGTCTCAACCAGCTCAATCCTCCCCGGGAGCACCAGACCCAACTCACCTCAGCTCCATTCAACATAAGCTAGCTCACTTTAGCTTGGCTTAGTAGCTAGCAAAGAACTAGCAAGCTAAGCCAGCTAGAGTAGCCCCATGTTGACCTCTTCAGTAGCTGCCAGCTCCACTTCAACTCCAGATTCTTCAGATCCAACTCCACCCTCCAAACCCTAGCTCCAACACCTCCTCCTCTACTCCACCATTAGCTAAGCTAGCTTAGCTTAGCTTAGCTATGCTCCAGCTCCCTTCGCTTTTACCACATAAGGATAGGTTCGGTTGATTGTATTGCAGGGCACCTTTTCTCTTCTCCATTTTCCCTCCTTTTCTACCATGTACCTTTCCAAATCCCACACACATTTCACATCCTATCGTCCTACCACCACTTATCCCCAAGATGATTACTATCCCGACTTGACTTGTAATTACCCATCCATTAGCAGGGATGACTTTGATTGGGGATATGAATCCGAACCTTAGTGTCTAGGGCCTAACCCTGGACAACAAGACTATGATTACTATCCTTCCCAGAGCTACAACGATTATAGATCTCCATCCTTTGATGATCAACCTAACCAGATCTACAACCATGAAGGATATGCTGATTATAGCACTTACCCTCCCCAGAATTATGCTAATATAGGTCACCTCCATTCTTTGAACAACCTGAAACGACCTACAATCAGGGAGGGACCCGAGAACCTTGACATCTTGACTCCTCTAGATTTAACCCAAACCTACCCAAACCTGAATCGAACCAATTGGTTCAGGTGAACCAGATCCATGATAGGGTGTTGGCTAACTTGAGGAACACCATCCAATCTTTAGAAGCTCAGCCAACACCATGCACTAAAGCATTGGAGCCTATGATCAAAATGATTGATGAGCTGAATAGCACTTTATTGGATTTGCTCCAAAGCATTAGGGATAGGGACCTAGATGAGTTTCTTATTGGGAAGTTGCCGAGGTTGAGGATGAAATTTGTGGTTGCACTAGTCAAATCTTGGGATGATTCTTAAGATAAACCTTCTTCAGGAGAGCCAATGTCTGAACCCGCTTAGGTGCCTGTCGGGGGGGATAACATATTTTGAGACTGGAGATGACCAGATTGGTCTAGAGCAACCATTTGAGGATGAACCAATTGATTCACCCGAGATCCCCAAGTTAGGAAACGAAGAAAATTATGTCTCCTTGGATCATGAAATAATTTATGATTTTGAGACATATATAAATGAGGATCATCAATTCTTTGACTCTGAGGGTGAAGAATCTTTAGGTGAAGTCTCACTTGAGCATAAGGAAAATGATTTTAGTGAGACAAATGGGCATGAGGAATTTGATGAACCATTTGATAGCCCAATAATAGAGGAATTTGATTTGGTTGAGGTTAACTTGGAGGATCCGAATCTTGATGATTCAATCAGTGACGCCATTCCTCATCTGCACCTAGACGAGCTAACTTCTGAGATCATTGTGCCCAAGTCAATCTTGTTTCAGCCAGGATTTTTGGACTTGGGTGAATCATATGGGGTGAATGATATGCTAGAGGTCCCGGAGCCTGAGTTCTTGATGTTGGAGGATAGAATTGTTGAAATAAAAATTTGAGAGGCTAATTTTGAGGGAACTTTGGATTTGGATCTAAGGGTACCTATGGACCTGAAACCGCCTACTTTCTACCAGGATCCTTACGATATCTTTCACGTGCAACCTAAGATCGAAATAATTGATTATTTTTCTAAGCTGAATGTCAAGTGGACATCCGAACCTATTGAGCCATCTTTACCCGTTGTCCGACACTTTGGTCTTGGGTTGCACACCACAAAATCGCAGTCCCGGCCCCGCAAGCTTAACAACCTTCGATTTTGGGTGATTTTCATCCAGAACCTGAGAACCACTCGACCTTAGGGCATGGGTCAGCACCATAATCTGGTCCACATCTATGGACATCTTCTGTTGGTGGGTCTGAGAATCAATATTTTTATTTTGATTCTGACCCGCACTTGTGAATTCTCAATTTCTTATTTGTATTTACGCCTAGCTGAAGGCATTAAATTTAGCACGTGTTTATATTTCACATTCTTTGCGGAGCTGACCGAATTCCTCATGATGTTCAGGTGATATTCTGTTTACTCTGCCCATTTCATGTCTTTGTTTTTACAATGAGGACATTGCATCATTTAGGCATGGGGGGTGGATAATCAATTTTTGAAATCATTTCTTAACTCCGTAGAATTTCTATTAGTTTCTTATAAAATAAAAAAAAATTAAAAATTTGAAAAAGATAAAAAAAGAAAAAAATTTAGGAAAAGAGAACTTAGGCATTTGGAAGTTATTAACTTCCGGAAATGATACGAGAGGACCTAAACACTTAGACTCTTCAGGTCTTCAAGCTTAATTAGCCCAGGTGTCCACTCGAATGTGGACTTAGTCTCGAGTCCTCACCAATTAGAATTCATTTTAAGTTGGTAAATAAATTAGGATGATAAGTAAGCGATTTATTAACCTGTCCTCTGATTTGGGGGGACTTTAAGCCTAAGCATCTGCACACTTTTTTTTTGCACTGACTCACTTTTCTGCAGTTTCTTCAAAAATTGTGTAGCTAATGAACTATCTAGGGTGGTATGGCTGGCAAGTTGTCGGCAGTAACAGATCATAGGCAGGTTGTCCAGAGCCTAGTCACAAGACCATTTTCGTTGTACTGCCTCTAGGTAAATCTTAAATCAGGGAAGCCACCTACTTAAAAAAATAATAATAATAAAAACAAAAAGAAAAAGAAATATATATATAAAAAGGTAAAAAAAGTAAAAAAATAAACAAAACCACACTTCAACGCACGAGTATGGCTGGTAAGTTGCCGTGGGTAACAGCCCATTGGCCGATTGTCCAGAGCCCAGCTCACAAAAAAATGCACAATAATTCCCAAAATACTTGGGGAAGAAGCGGGGAAGTAGAATAAACCAGGGAGATATACACTGGGATCACCCTTGTGTTGACCCCATAAATAAAAGTAGGGAGAAAGCTACCAATTGAAAAGATAAACCTTTAAGCAAGGTCACCTAGGGTCGTAGAAACCCGAAGTTCGTTTCAACAGCCGCCTAGTGAATCTTTCACTATTTTCACAAGATTCTTAGCACTTAGAGTCCTTTTCGAGTCTCGGGTAGGTCAGGTAGCCATAAAAAGTTATCTCGGAACTCTCAAACTCCAAAAGTAAAAAAAAATTACAAAAGAAGAAAAATAAAAAAAATGTATCTTCCCTTTTCAAATAAGGCGAGGACTTGGGTGGTCTGTAGTCTGGCAGACACCCAGATACTATTGAGTCTTCGTAGTTTAGGACCTTAGTTGAAATTTTCTATTGTTAATAAATGACATAGGGCTAAGCGATCTAATCCTAATTCTGCTTTTATACATAGCATATATTTAATTTTGCTAGGGACTAGCAAAAGATAGGCATAGGGGTATGATGTAAACACATTTATTGATGGTAAAATGCCTATTCAGGTATGTTCCTAGTCTTAGATTTGCATTTCATGTTATAAATATTGTATAGCATGCATCATTCTACATGTAGAGCAGTTGTATATAATTTAGGTTAATTACGTCCTTTTTGTGGTCAGGAGAGAAGGATATTTATTTTGAAGCCTCGGATTGACGATTCGACCATACGGATCTGATCAAGAAGATGATAAGAGTCCAAAGCCTCTGAAATTCCCTCGATCAGAGTCCTGTAGCACCATATGCAGTCCGAGGAAGATCAATGGCCAAGGGACTAGGTGACATAGTCGAAGCTTCAAAAGACAAATCTGACCGCGTAGATGGATTCGAGTCGACAATCGCAGCCTAACAGTGTGAAAATAGACTCAATCCAACCTCTGTAGCAGCCCCTACAACAAAAAGAAGATGGATGACCCAGATTGCACCACATGGCACAGCCCAGGCCACCCATTTGCACACGCACCACCGCACACGCACAGTAGCGCGGGTGTGTGTGCACACATGGAGGCACGCATGCGCACAACGTAGCGTCAACGCATGAGCGTGCAGGCACACAACAAGGCACGTAGAGCGTGCGCCAGCGCAGTGACAGTGTGGACACGTGCTCGGTTGGCACCAGCCTACAGTGACGCATGAGCTGGACCTACAGCGATGCTTACAGCTGTCGCTAATTCTTCGTGAGCCAGAAAAGCCAACTGTGGGCGTGAGCAGGCGTAAGCGGGCATGAGCTGCCTATAGCAACGCTTCCAGCGATGGCCTAGAGGTCATTAATGGTCCCATACCTATTTTTGCCTCTTCTCTTCCACTATAATAGGACCTACACCCCCTCCCTTCCAAGCCATCCCTACCTACTCTACTCCCACCTACTCTTAAGCTTTACCAATCCTACCAACGCTCCATTAGAGCTTACTCTCAAGCTCCTAAGGGTCCTATTAGTGTAACGAACCTCTGCCTCACCAAATATTCATCCCTCTTCCCATCCCCATTCATAGGTCGCTTTGGAGCCGTCCTCCCACCTCCATTTCGGTAGCAGATCGTCTCCACCTTCTCACCTCCATTCCAAAGCCACACCGAAGCTTTCCTCTACCCGACGTCCTCCTACATCTCACCTCCTTCGTCCGAGCTTTTGCAAAGCATTGTCGTCTCGCCAAACAGCCGATTTGGGAGATTTCTTCTCACCTCCCTCTCTTTTTATGCTTTCATAGTTTATTGTAATTGACATTGGAGTGATATATATATCATATTTGTTCTTTCTCTATCTTGTGGCTCATTCTGCTTGTCTTATTCTTTCAAAAATACAAAAAAAATAACAAAACCTAAAATACCAAAAACAAACAAAACGAAGCACGATTTTCAATTAAAGTAAACGTCGCCTCCCTGTGTTCGACCCGAGACTCCCTTGGAGTTTCGGTATAAATTTTATTTGATCTCGAGTTTTGCAACTACGACGACGGGTTACTTGTAACTCTGATTTTAACTCGCAAAACACGTGCGATAAAGAGGTCTAGGAAAAATAGTAATAGAAGAAGGGACCTCTTGAAATAGAATAAGTGGAGGATAACAAGGGTCCTCCAAAGTAGGAAGGGTTTTAAAAGATGTATGCACAGTTATTTCAAACCCTTGAATGACGAAACTAAAAGTACAAGCATCAATCCACACTTGCCATTCTACCCAAGGATGTACTGGCCTGATCTGCTCCCCAGAAAGAATCCATGTGAGCAAAGACCTGAGCCGAGGATTAGGTAAGGAATCTATAGGTTGCTTGAGTGATTGGTTGGTAATTATTAAGTCCAAAGAGGTCTTAGTCTATTTAGGTTCCATTCCCAATAAGAATTCTTCTTCCACATCCCTACATAACTTCATTGTTTCATGAACCTCCAACTGCTTCTCTACAATGGATGAGTCATGTACAGAATTCATTATGTCATTATCATTAGTAGACTCATGATCAACATGCTTTGACAATAGTTGGCTTTCCTGGGAAATAGCAAAATCATAATTATCATCAAGTCCATCCTCGGGTTCTTTCTTGTCAATTACATCCTTTCTGGGGGCTTTGTGTGCTACTTCATTATCCTTAATATCTTTAGGAGGATGATCATTCTCAATGTTATGGAAAAAAACTATATCACCCAATTCGTTGTTCTACTTGGGGCATAAATCCTCAATTGATACATATTGTCCCTGAGAGTCTCTCTTAGGCTTCTTAATCTTGTGTTTGTCCTCCTCCAACATCAACTCTATATCTTCCTAATTTTGTGGAGGATGCTTTTCAAAATCAAAAGAAGGAAGGAATCCGGATTTCACCAAATCATTAATATCCTCGGGGGGTAAGTCCTCAAATAACACATAATTCCCTCTAGATTCAGTCCAAAATCTAAGTCTGCGTTCCTCTATTGGGTCATCATCCTCCTCTAAAAGAGACTCTTTCTATCCCTGAGACCAAAAATGATCCAATTCATCCTCCATTCCCGTAGGGTCACCTTCATTGGGCACATGTAAATCCTCAAAATGATGACTATTAGGTGTTGATTCCCTAAGTGGAGGGTCAGGATTAGGCTTACTGAGGGTAGAATGGGGTTCCACCACATGATTAAGAGGGGAAGTGGCATGAACAATATGACCTTGACGCGGGTTATCAGGGGTAAGAAAAATACTGTCAATGAGGTCAAGGTCCTCAAGTGGTACCATCTTCCCTTTCTTTTGACCCCAATATAACTCGAGTGGATAATCACTAGGATCATTCTCCTCTAGTGGCCATGACTCATGGGGATTGTCTAATGAATAGCTACTCATCAAAATGGGATCCCCACTGTCATTGGTTTCCTCAGAATTATTTTTATGATCACGGTTGTATGGGTAGGGATTAGAATCAATAGTAGGATGGTAGCTAAGCTGACTAATTTCCTCATTCAGTTGTTGACTATTCCTCAACATCTCTCCCATAGACTCCATCATTTCTTTTTGTTATTTTTGCATTTCTATCATAAAAGAGGAGAGGCTACTGTCAGATTGGGGAGGATAGTCAATCTCATGATTAGGTTGCCTAGGGGTATTGGTCCAACCTTGATAAGAAAAATCATGAAGGGTGGGAGGGTTGGGTGTCTGCAAATTTGAAAATTCCACTCTCAGCCTCTGCTCAAAAGTAGGAGATATCAGGCCAGTACTCCCAAAGTAAGAATAAGAATGGTCCCATGAATTGTCATTGTACCCCTTTAAGGAGGGATACGCTCGAGGCATGGGATCCTAGTTAAAAGATGGGCAGTTTTGATTTTGATAATCTAAATGATAGGAGTAAAGGTAATCCATTTCTTTCTAGCCAAATAGGTGTAACTCTCTTAGGACTTAAAAGAAATCAGATTAAAACTAGAAACTTCCTAAATAGCTCTAACACTGCCAAAACAAACACAAATATAGTGGGATCTGCTTTTAGTAGCTTGTAGGTCTTAGAATTAATTATTCAGTTGGTGGCCAAATAAGTTTTGCAAGAGTTACGCTTCCTAGCCTGACCTTCGTTGGTGCATATAACCTACTCGCAAGGGATGGAAGTCTCGAATCGAGTCCACACACGAGGAACCGAAGTAACTTGGTGGATAGGTTTGTTTATTTACTACTAACTTCCCTTGTGGTGCAAAGAGGAGAGATAGAAATTATCTAGTGACCTTGTGTGATGTGCACGGTGTCTCAAGTGTGCAACAAACGTATGCATTTTATATTTTGAAATCCTGCAATCAAATCCTTTTGCACATAATTTAAAGTCACTGATTTTAAGGTCCAACCTCTTAGCAGTTCCAATTTCTTAAAAGTGACCACTGAATTAATTAGATTCAAACACTTTAGTGGTCTTGGATTTAAGTCTAATGCAGATGCATGACAGGTATTTGATGCTAAAGAGAAGACGTACCTTACTCCAGCTCTCTTCAATGTAGGGATGTATGCGATGCAATAAAGATAAACTAGATGTTTCTCATTCAACCCTAGATGGTTGCCCTATAGATATGCAGCTTCTAGTAGGCAATTCAAATTTTTTTTTTATGAAAGAGCAAACAAACCTAATCTAATTTAGCTAGCTAACTAACTAACATGCAGTTCAAATAATTCAAATAAACCTATAATCCAAATAAAATGGGAACATACTCCTAAAAATATGCTCCTGCATACAAGAGCGATAAACAATAAAAGCACTGGGAACAAGTTCCCAAAAATGCCCAACACGGGTCCACACGACAGAAATTTAAATATCTAATGTCTATCTAGCCTAATCTAAATCTAAAAGAAGCAAACAGATCTTTGGTTGCCAATCCTCCTTCCATGCATGTGGAATCAAGGCCCACATACTCCTGTTGCTGCCCTCTAGGTGGTGTTAAGGTCCACCAAGAATAACGTCTCTGTCATGCACGCTCGTCGTGATCGTTGTTCGTTTATGCACAGAAAAAGATCCAACGTTAGTAATTCAGAAAAGCTTTAGAAATAGCATAAAAAAATAATATAAATTCCTCGTAAAAATTAATAGGTGTATTTCCTCCCTGACAATGGCACCATTTGAAAGAGCGATTCTCATTTTCAATAAAAATTTTAACAAAAAATGTCATGTCGGTGTATAGAGTCACGTAGGAGAAAATAGCTTTTCAAAACATTTAATATTCAAAATCTAACCATGAAAATAGTTAGGCCATCACCACAGGAAGGAATTAGCCTATTAAACTAGTGAATGGTGTCTTGTTTATTCGAAAAACTCAACAGATGTGCATGCTAATTCGTGCAATTCTTTTTCAACATAAGTCATCATGTTACGTAATTAATCAAGAATATAGGTGCGTACATACAAAATGACCAACATGGAAATACGTGAATTGCGATCTTGCTATTGACAAATAACGTAAACATTAATTCCCAACAATAGATTCCTTGTTTGCTATACAGAATGTGACATATTCTATAGAATTCATGAGAGGTACTCAACCATAAGTAATTTATATAGAATAAAGGGATATTCATGAAATTGTTACCTAGTGAAGTATCATAGTAAATATTACCTTATGCTCCTACAAATTAATCCTTTGAAAGTTTAAATGTAAACAATACCAAGCATCATAGAGAGATCACTTACAACAAGAAGAAGAGATGTATGAAAAAATGAAAGAAAGAGGAGGGCATCAGAGAAAGTTCCCCTCAACTTTTCCTTCAAAATATCAAAACAACTCTTCACAATGACATCGAATGAAAATTTTAATACCCATCGTACTGTTGCAAAATAAGGGAGAAGGAAGGAGAACTCGCACGAGTCGAGGACAGGCCTGCCGGCTGTAAGCTTTGACGAAGGAGATCAACAAGTGGAGGGGATCACACAGGTGGCGATGGCATGGACGATGGCCACCAGAAGTGGCCGTTGGAGCGATGGGGTACTCGGCGGCGTTGGATACTTGATGCAAGAGTAAAACAGTAGGGGGTGGTGATTGCACCGCAAAAATACACCTGCAAGTGTGTCGTCTTGTGCTACTTCCTAGCATTAATAGTGCATATTAGGTAGACATTGTCGCATTGCAAAAATACATGCATGCATGCATTTAATTAGGAGGGGAGGAGAGTGAATAAAATGGCCTTGCAATTTACATTTTCTCCAAGTGCTGCTTCGTAAAATTTCCATCTTTATTTTTATTTCTATTTGATTTTAGAAATCTTCCCCGCGGCTGCAAAGCTTGACTTCTTCTTCGCACCTTGCCCTGCAGCCGCATGCCCAGCCTCTTCCTGCCATGAGCCATGCATGAGCCATGCACAGCCAGGGCATGGCTGTGCATGCTCTCCTTTTCTTTAAAAAGAGGGCGGTTTCTTCTTTGCAGCTAGCCTGATCCTCCACGCCAAAACCCCACACAACAGCTCACTTCCGGGCCATCTCCTCCCTCTCCCTCCATATGCAGGACCTCCTCCTCAGAGGAGACACCCGGTGGACACGAGCACCTCACGGTGGTGCACAACCACCACCGTGAGTCCACCACCTCCCAGCTCATCAAAGAGCCGGTGGGCGTGGTGGCTCTTTCCTTGTTTCGTCGTTGAAGCACCTTCAGCCATGACCACAAACCTTCAGCTTTGAAGCTCAACCGGCCACCGCACTCCCTGCAGCAGCCGGCCGAGCTCCACAGCAGCAGCAACAAGGCGGCAGCAGCGCACGCAGGCACCCACACGCACCTACAGGTGCCCTTGCCTCCCTCTCCGCGCACCCTGTCGCGCTCTCTCTTCCGCCCGCAACCAGTCGGCGCAGACCTTCGTCCACGTGTGCCAGCCATAAGCCACCCACACTCACAGCACCTACAGCAAGCGGTCGCGCGGCTCGGCAATACACTGTAGCCACTGTTCACGCCAGTCTGCGGAACACTATGGCTACAATGGGGTGACCGGTAAGCTTCTCACTTATCCGGTCACCCGGTGCGCCGCTACCGCTATTCGCCCGCGCACACGTTCAGCCCTGCGCCCGCTCCAACGCTCGCCCGCACGTCTGCATGCATCTGCGTCGCCCGTACCCGCCCGCTCCTTCGCCCGCTCCCTTTCGCCCGCATACGCCTCTCAGTGCAATGCTGTGCGTTGCGATCCTCTGCGTGCGCCCACTCCCTCCAGCACGCTCCTCTCTGCACGCATATGCACCTGTGCGCACACGTGGAAGCCTCAGGCATTGGCCCTAAAGCTCAGACGGCTTAACCCGCCTCTTCTTCACTCCAGCAAGACCGATCTCTCTCTCTCTCTTTCTCACAGCACTCTCTCCCTATCTCTTTACCGACGCTTACACACATACACTCACAGTTTCATACACACACACACACCTATACACTATTATATACTTATATATATATATATATACATATATATATTTATATCTATATATATTTATATACATAAATATACAAATATATATATACTTATATCTATACATATAATAGTATCTATATACTTAAGTATTAGTATACATACATATATATATATACTTATATAAATATATATATATACATATATATTTACATATCTACATATACTTATATATGTATACATATATATATACATATATATCTATAACTATATATACATACATACATACATATATATATATATATATATATATTTATCTACATATATCTATATATACATATATTACTATATACATACACACATATATATATACATCTATATAGTATCATATACTTACTTATACATATATATATGTATATATATATCTATACATATATCAATATATACATATACTTATATATATATATACATATATATATACACATATATATATACATATATAACTACATACATATACCTATATATTTATAACCATATATATATATACATATAGATATATTTACATATATACATATATACATATATTTTCACATTACTTACCATACGTGCTATCGTGGGAATATCTGCACCAGTTGCTAATATTTCCCGATACACACGTATAAAAGGCGTGGTCACACACATCTTCCACCATCCATCCTACACTCCACGCGGCACCTCGTCCTGTTGGTTGCGTCTTTCTAGACAACGACTGACTCGACACCGTGCTACACTCCATCTCCACCCCCACCCCTTTATATATATATATACACTATATTTACTTTATTTCTGTTTCGCTTTCCTGTTAGTAAAAGGATAAAAAAATATATAAAAGAGAAAAGATAATCCTTGACTTGCTGGTACTCTATCTTGCGAATAGCAAGACCCGTTTTGGAACCTTGATTTGGCTCAAAGCCAAGAACCTAATTTTGAGGGTGTGCCTCAAGGACCAAGATTATCAAAAAAAAAAATCTTAAATAGAAAAATACCAAAACATAATAAACGAACGGAAGAGATTTGCTGTAGGAAACGTGTAGAAACTTGACTTGTAACCCCACTTCCCTGAGTTCGACCCTGGGCCTAAAAGTGACCAAGATAAAATCAAGTAGGCCAGGTTAAAAAATTTTGTAAAGAGATGGTTAGGTCCGATTTAGGTTAACCACTATGCACACTTCAACGATAAAATCACCATATTAACAACCTAACCAGGTCCGACCACCATCTTTTCTGGCGCCGTTGCCGGGGAAGTGCGCCTTCAAGTAAGTCTTTACTCCATTCCTGTAATTTTTTCTCTTCTCTCTTCATGGGTGTCTTTGTTTTTGGTGTGCAGGTGAACCTGTTGCAAGGAGAAGGTAGGCAGATGAAGTCGAAGACGTGAGCAGATCCAAGGCGGGAACGAGAGTGTGAAGACGTCGACACCGCATTGGAGCTTCGCACACGTTGCCAAACAAGTAGGTCTTCTTTTCTGAGCAACTTAGGTTAACTTTTCACCTTAATAAAAAAAAATAAATAAAAAAACTAAAAACTAGAAAAACTTCTTGGGATCTCTTGGGGCAAGTAGATTAAAATTCACTTGTTTGATTGATTGCCTTTACACCCACCGCCCTGGGATTTCTCGCCTTACTTCACATAGCAAAAATCCAAGAATCTTGGTTCTTGAATTTTTCACCGTGTGAAGTATTCTTTGAGGAAAGCATAAAAGATTGATTGTACCCCTCTTTGCCTCACTTATCTACAAATTCGGGATCACATTTTTTGGTGGGGAGACTTGGAATTGAGTAGATTCCAACCCCACCACGACTTTTCAACTTGCCTAAGATTCGATCCCGAATACTTCAACCCCAACAATTTGATTTTCCGTATCTTTTGGTTGAGCCTTGTGTGGAAATCTTTTTGGTGATTGAGAGCACTTGAATTGAAGTGCTTTGGCTCCCTTTCACACTAATCTAAAACTGATTCGTGCATCCACACATAGAAATCTCTATTTAGGGAAGCCCATTGCATTTTAGCATGCATTAACCAATTGACATTGAAGAAGGGTTTGTTAGGCTTAGAAGAAAACCTGTATTCTCTCAAAACCCGGAGATTGGTTGAATTGGTATTTCAACGAAATCTTAAAATCCATACTACTTAAGGCTGAATTCTAAAAATCATTCACCAATTAAAACTTCAATTCGGGGAGATTTCCCCATTGCATGCTTGTTTTACACACTCTGAAAAATCAATCACTTGGGCATTACCCGTAAACAACGCCCTACACATTCCAGAAGCACTTGATCCGAAGCCTCTAGCTAAAACTGGTAGTAACTTGACCCTTCTTAAGGATTGGAGGTCTAACTACCTGCGTGTAGCGCCTACGTACTAGTGAGGGTTCCCGCATGCTATCGGGTGTCTACGACTGCGGCAAACAGCCTTTCAATCTGGCCTGATGGTTCCGCGGTGCTCGCATTCGGTTCCGTAGTTCATGATAGTAGGTAAGTTAGATCTTTAGGTCTAAGGGCACACTGTAGAGGTTAGGAATTTGATTGAATTGATTTGTCATCAAGTGTACCTTTGCGGCGTCATTTCTCTCATCGCTTTTCCCTTCTCATCTCCCCAATTCTTCCTGCAGTAGTGCATGTTTGGGAGGAGGTCACAAAACCCTGAACTGTTTGAATTGCCTGATAAATCTAGAAAAGAAGCCGAATCGTCCTCCTCCTCCACAAACATGGCTGCACGCCCACCCCCAAATCCTAAGGGAGGAAACCACCCTCAAAACCTACCAGGTGGTGGAGCCTTAGATCCCATAACCTGCCTCCAAGCCCAAATGGAAATGTATAATGAGCAAATTGAAGCCATTCGGGAAACATTGGAGGAAATGTAGAACCCTCCCGAACGGGAGGAGCCTAGGTCTCTTAGCTCCTATCAGAATCCCGCTGTTACAGAGACCATAGGACAAATTCGGGTCCCCATGGGCAGGGGCGACTTTGAACTGAAGCCCAACATAATTGGCCTGATAAATTTTCACTTCCATGGTCTTGCAAGTGAAGATCCTTTTCTCCACTTGGAAGACCTAACCCGATTGGCTGAAACTGTTAAACCTAGAAATATCGGGTTACCCATAGTCCTCATGAAAATGTTCCCGTTTTCATTGCGGAATAAAGCATCACAGTGGTTACGCACCCTTGGGAGAACCATCCACTCTTGGGAAGAGATGCGAACAGCATTTCCCAAGAAGTTCTTCCCAATCGGGCGAACCAATGCACTTCGCCGTGCTATCACCTCATTTACGCAACAAAACGGTGAACAATTTCATGAGGCATGGGAGAGGTATAATGACCTCCTCAGGAAGTGTCCGCACCACGGTCTGCCTAAGTGGCATATAGCCCAGATCTTCTACTATGGGCAAAATGAGACTTTGAAGCAGATAGCAGACGCTTCCTGCAGAGGGAATTTCATGAATAAAGACGAGAATGGAGCATTTGAATTATTTAAAAATATGAGCGAAAACTCAATGAACAATGCCTCCATTGTTGCCTTTAATCGTACCAGCCAACCCTGAAATGTCCATGAAGTTGACACGGGACCCTCCCATTCATCCACTGATCTCAGCCTTATCGCACAGACATTGGATGAAGCCTCCGTCGTGCACAAGAAGCTGGACTAGCTTCTGGCCAACCCCGCCCGTTCTATGGCAAACACCCCCACCTTACCACTTCATCACAATCCCAATTCTTCTAACACCAGGCTTATCCCGAGAAACCCCGTAAGACCTTCCTTACCGAGTGTCGCCCCGAGCGACTCAGTAAGTCATGTGGATCTGGCTTCTGCGAGCCAGTATTTCAACACGGAGGACCAAGCCTCCGTGTGCTCGGACACATATTTACATGCGGACACATCTTCTGGCATAGAAGACGCTTGTGCCTCAGGGAACAACCCGTTCTCTACCCCTTATAACCCAGGGTGGCGAAATCATCCGAATGTCGCATGGTCCAACAACCCACAGCACGAAAACCCCGCGGGTGGACCAACGCGACCGTCCGCACCCGTCATCCCAAGGGCCCAGTCTAATCCTATGGAAAATCCACCATCAGGCCCTTGCGTACCGCAAATCGAACATGCATCAAGTCCTCTTAATAAATTGATGCGATTGATGACGAAAATGTCAAAGCGCCATGAAGAGAACATGACCTCTCTTCAGCACCAATTGGCACAGCAGAATGCAGAGATCAGTCAACTACGCATGATGACTCGATCTCAGGGCACTCTTCCCACCCAACCTATTTCAAACCCGCGAAATTTCGTACCCCGTGGTCCTCAACCACAAGTGCAACCTTCTCAGGGGCAAGTACATCAAATCCTGCAAGCTCCGAGCATTCCTCTAGGATTTCAGGCTAATCCCGCTGCAGCACCACACTCTTATGTCCCTATTGCGAACCCTTCTCCACCGTATGATCCCACTGGACCCGCATCGTCCAATGCTATCACTACGAGGAGCGGCAAGTAGACTGTCGATCCGCCTCGACCTGATCCTGGCCCGTCTTCTTCATTGCCCTCTCATTCAGGATGCGCACCGCATTCGCGAGAGAACGATACACCCAAATTGGTGCCAGAATCAGTTCTATTCCCTGAGGCTCCACTAAGGAAGCCAAAAGGCAAAAAGAAAGATACGCAGGCCTTTGATAACCTGCGTAATTTGTTCAAGGATGTAGAAATCAAGGTACCCCTGCTCGAGGCTATTGACCACATACCTACTGTCACCCAATTTTTCAAAGACTGCACAACACCCAGGCGACAGTCAAAGAAAACTAAGAATTCGGTAGTTCTCTCGCCTCATGCGAGTTGTGCTATACTATTAAATCTACCACCGAAGCAGAAAGATCTAGGCACACTACTCATTTCCTGCAGCATCCAAGGTTGCAATTTTAGCCGTGCCCTACTTGATCTAGGATCTTCCATTAATCTTATACTGACCATCATGCTCAAAAAATTTTCCTTGGGAAATCTAAAACCCACCCCTGTCACGTTACAGTCGGCAGATCGTTCTGTCAAAATCCCGAAGGGTGTGGTGGAAGATGTGGTGGTTAGGGTCAACAGTCTTTGTTTTCCTGTTGACTTTCTTGTTTTAGATATGGAAGTTCCTAGCTCACTTTCTGATTGTCTAATCATCCTTGGTCGACCTTTCTTGGCCACAGCCCGCGCCCATATCGACTGCGAGTCGGGCTGTATTGAGATTGCCGTTGGATCTTAGAAGCTCAGGCTTAACATCTTCAAGGCAGCCAAGAACTTTGATTGCAATTGCATCGAGGATGACACGTCTGACGAGGACATGGCCGTCAGCGCGTGTATCGGACTATTTGGGACCTATTCAGACTGCTGCAGATTACCTATAAACATTGACGATTGCCTGACTAACACAAATTGTGACGTTCTCCCATCCCTCCCTTGTCCCGTACCTTCTCCTAGCCAGACTTCTGATGAGGTTTTCTCTGCTTCCCATACCTCATGGTCTGAGTCATATCCAGGCTACTCACCGCCGATCCACACTCTTGAAGACCGGATTACCCTTTCTTTCCCACCAAATCAGACAGATTTGCAAATCCTCACTGGGACCTTGAGCCCATATACTTCTCACTGGGGCTATTACTTTTTGGACCCATCTATCAAAGAAGCCCCTCTTCCTGGCCAATCTGAGGGCCAATTTCTTCCTCCTAACTTGTTTTCTAATCCGCCTAAGACACTCTCATCCCATGAAATGCCAGACCTTTCACCATCCACTCCCGAGCTGAAAGAGCTGCCTAATACACGTAAGTATGTTTTCCTGGGACCAAATGAAATGCTCCCTGTAATCATCAATTCAAAATTGACCAGGGAGCAAGAGTGCAAACTAACTGAGGTCCTCATAGAACACAAGGTAGCCATTGGATGGTCTTTATCAGACTTATCTGGCATTAGCCCCTCCTACTGCACTCACCGTATATATACGGAGGAGGAGGCTCGACCTTCCCGCGAGATGCAGCGATGTCTCAACCCTAACATGCGGGAGGTCATTAAGAAAGAAATCATTAAGTGGCTGGATGCGGGTATAATCTACTCGATCAGCGATAGCCCCTGGGTGAGTCCAATTCACGTGGTACCCAAAAAGGCAGGACTCACCATCAGTGTCAATGAAAAGGGTGAATCCATCCCTACACGCACTCCTACATCTTGGAGAGTGTGTGTGGATTATAGGAAACTCAATGCTGTAACTAAGAAAGATCACTATCCGCTACCTTTCATTGATCAAATCCTGGAGCGGTTAGCGGGAAATAAATTTTTCTGTTTCCTGGATGGATTCTCAAAATATAACCAGGTGGCAATTAACCCCCGGGACCAAGAGAAAACGACCTTTACCTGCCCCTTCGACACCTTTACATTTAGAAGGATGCCGTTCGGACTTTGCAACGCACCAGCAACTTTCCAGAGATGTATGCTGGCAATATTCCATGACATGGTGGGTGACTTTCTCGAGGTCTTCATGGATGACTTCTCGGTCTTTGGACCATCTTTCAATGACTATCTTGACAACCTGACTCGTATCCTTAGGAGATGTATTGATGTAAACCTCGTGCTTTCCTGAGAAAAAAGTCATTTTATGGTGCACGAGGGAATTGTTCTCGGACATATCATCTCCGATAGGGGTATCGAGGTTGACGGAGATAAGCTTGATGTCATTGCTGATTTACCTATGCCTGGCTCTGTCAAACAAATCCGCTCCTTCATGGGACACGTCGGTTTCTATAGGAGATTCATCAAAGACTTCTCCAAAATTTCTCGACCTTCAACTCATCTCCTATCGACCGACGTACCCTTCGATATAGGCCCCGACTGCATAAAAGCATTCACTCAGCTACGTAATGCTGTCACCAAGGCCCTTGTTCTCCAGCCACCTGATTGGTCCCTCGACTTTGAACTCATGTGTGACGCTTCCGACCTTGCAGTTGGAGCCATCCTGGGACAAAGACGCGATAGACACCACTTTGTGCTGTACTACGCCAGTAAGACGTTGGACGAGGCCCAACGTAATTATACTACCACTGAAAAAGAACTACAAATAGTCGTCTTTGGGCTGGAGAAATTCCGCTCTTACCTTCTGGGCTCACACATTATTGTTTTCACTGATCACGCGGCCATTCGCCATCTCATGCACAAGAAGGATGCCAAACCTAGACTGATTCGTTGGATCCTTCTGCTCCAGGAATTTGACATTGAGATCCGTGACAAGGCCGGAGCCCAGAATGTTGTGGCTGAACACCTTTCCAGACTGGACCTTGACCATATTGGACTTACTCTGCCGATCAATGAAATTTTTCCTGATGAGCACCTATTGGCAATAAATGTGGCAAGTGGACCGTGGTATGCCGACATTGCCAATTACCTTGCTTCTGGATCCCTTCCATGTGGCTGGCCTAAAAACCAGTGCGAGCGTCTCATGGTAGAAGCAAAGTATTATTTCTGGGATAATCCACTTCTTTTTTGCATAGGTGTTGATCAAATCATCCGTCACTGTGTTCCTGACAGCGAATTCCCCAGTATGCTATCCTTCTGCCACGATCAGGCCTGCAGAGGCCATTTCTCTGGGAGGAAAACTGCAGCCAAGGTGTTGCAATGCGGTTTCTTTTGGCCCTCCCTTCACCAGGATGCACACAATTATGCCAAGCATTGCACTAGGTGCCATTCGTTAGGGTCAATGTCATGTCGTGACATGATGCCCTTACAACCCATCCTAGCTGCAGAAATCTTCGACATTTGGGGAATTGATTTCATGGGTCCCTTTCCTCTTTCCAACGGCTTCGAATTCATCCTCGTGGCCATTGACTATGTTTCAAAATGGATCGAGGCTATTCCCGCACGCCGTGCTGTCCATATTATATCCACTCGCTTTGTCAAAGACCACATCTTTACGCGCTTTGGGATCCCTCGAACCATTATCTCTGATGGAGGAAGCCACTTTACCCATGCATCTTTTCGGGCACTTTTGAGGAAATACGGAGTCCACCATCGTATCGCAGCTCAGTATCATCCTCAAACGAACGGCCAGGCAGAGGTGTCGAACTGGAAAATCAAGCAAATTCTCCAGAAAATGGTCTGGCCTGACCATAAGGATTGGTCCGACAAGCTGATTGACGCACTTTGGGCATATCGGACCACCTTCAAGGCTCCCCTTGGTATGTCTCCGTATAGAATTATTTACGGGAAGCCTTGTCATTTGCCCGTGGAGTTGGAGCACCACGCTTATTGGGCGATTCGCCAATGTAACCTCGACCCAGACCTGTGTGGTCAAGAAAGGAAACTCCAAATCCAGGAGCTGGAAGAGCTCTTTCGTGAAGCCTATGATTCTACTTTAACTTTCAATCAACGCACTAAGGCTTTTCACGGCAACCATATTCGGCAGAAAGAATTTGAGCCATCTCAGCAAGTTTGGCTCTATATTCCCGGCTCAAATTCTTTCCTGGGAAACTGAAGTCCAAATGGACTGGTCCTTTCCTGGTCTCGAGACCATTTCCCAACGGGGCCATTGAGATCGAAGATCCCAAATCTGGGCATAAATTTACAGTCAATGGCAGCATTTCAAACCCTATCTGACTCATGAACCTGCCCCCATTAGAGAAATCGTTGCCCTGCTAGAGGGTAACTAATTCTTTGCCTCATTCTGAATCCAGCTGGGGACGTTAAATTCAGCGCTCATTGGGAGGCACCCCAACAACACTCACCATACACCATCACTTTTCACTTCACTGTCACAATCGCTTCACTTTTCACTTCACCACCCACCATCCACCCACCCTACCACCCTGCTGTATACCCTGCACTTCAGCTCTTGTTACCCGATCTTTCACCTTTCTCTACCCTTCCCTGCATGCATATGAGGAAATAGCATCGTTTGGCATGGGGGGTGGATAGGCATCCTTAGGATCTGGGTATTTTATGGTATCATGCAGTTTCTATATAAAAAAAAAATGAAAAATGAAAAAGGGTGTTTAGTAATGATCTGAAGGCTGAAACAAAAATACAATAAGTGTTTATGGATATTCAACCTCTGTTTTGAAGACTTTCCAGGCCACAGAAGCTTGATTCGCTCAGGCTCGGCTTAATTCACTTGAGCATTGACAAGATAGATCAAAATCTCTCCTAACTAAGGACGTATTCTTGTACCTGAGACACCAGTACAGGATTTGTTGGTTTGCTTGTACTTGAGAGCTTAAGTAAACTTGGTTCACACTACACATATCAGGAAAGACCAGGTGAACATAAGATCCAACCCTAGTGTTCATTAGGGAAGGTGGAGTCCTTACCTGTGCGGGCAGGTAGACTTTTTATCCCAGGTTTTAGTCTTGTGTTTAGGAGAAACTCTTTCCACCGAAAAGAAAAGTGTGCTCCTCCAAATAATGTTGTAAGAGATATACTGACACGTGTTTCTATATAAAAAAAAAAAAGTTGCAAATAAGTCAGTATATCTTGCAAATGTCTATAAAGTCTCTACCCTAAAAAAGTTTTCCAGGGCAAGTCGCAAATACCCTGTTTTCCTGTGAGCCACAAATGTCAGAAAATGGGAGTTGAGTTTTCCGTCATCTCTTAAGGGTCAATCCGAAAACACGAGTTGAAACTGGGACCAACCTGTACTTAAAAATTCGTGAAACCCTGGGCTTGAGTCTTAATGTTCATCTGGTCAGTCTTGATCCTTCACTAAGCACAAGCCATAATCTCTTGAGCACTCGAGTACGGCAAAAACCCCCTGGGTCCTGGAAATCGTACTTAAGGTTTAAATATCAAGAGTCCTGGTTAGTTGAGAGATGATCTATGTCATGTGAGACTTAAAGTACTGGTAGTCTTCTCTACAATTGGTTCTCACAATATCCAACAATAAACACACCTATGATGCCTCAAGAGAAAATCTTCAGCTTAAAGATCATTTCTAAATACAATACAAAAAATGTTTTTCTAGGGACTAGCAAAAGATAGGCATGGGGGTATGATTGCACTGCAAAAATACACCTGCAAGTGTGTCGTCTTGTGCTATTTCCTAGCATTACTAGTGCATATTAGGTAGACATTGTCGCATTGCAAAAATACACGCATGCATGCATTTAATTGAGAGGGGAGGAGAGTGAATAAAATGGCCTCGCAATTTACATTTTCTTCAAGTACTGCTTCGCAAAATTTCCATCTTTATTTTTATTTCTATTCGATTTTTGCAATCTTCCCCGTGGATGCAAAGCTTGACTTCTTCTTCGCACATTGCCCTGCAGCCACATGCCCAGCCTCTCCCTACCATGAGCCATGCATGAGCCATGCACAGCCAAGGCATGGCTATGCATGCTCTCCTCTTCTTTAAAAAGAGAGCAGTTTTTTCTTTGCAGCCAGCCTGGTCCTCCACGCCAAAACCCCACACAGCAGCTCACTTCCAGGCCATCTCCTCCCTCTCCCTCCATACACAGGACCTCCTCCTCAGAGGAGACACCTGGCAGACAGGAGCACCTCACGGTGGTGCACAACCACCATCGTGAGTCCACGACCACCCAGCTCATCAAAGAGCTGATGGGCGTGGTGGCTCTTTCCTTGTTTTGTTGTTTGAAGCACCTTCAGCCATGACCACAAAGCTTCAGCTTTGAAGCTCAACCGGCCACCGCACGCCCTGCAACAGCCAGCCGAGCTCCACAGCAGCAGCAGCAAGGTGGCAGCAGTGCACGCAGGCACCCACGTGTGCCTCCAGACGCCCTTGCCTCCCTCTCCGCGTACCCTATCGCGCTCTCTCTTCCGCCCGCAACCAGCCGGCGCAGACCTTCTTCCACGCACGCCAGCTGCAAGCTGCCCGCACTCACAGTCGTGCAGCTCAGCCAAACACAGTAGCCACTGTTCACACCAGTCTGCGGAACACTGTGGCTACAGTGGGGTGACCGGTAAGCTTCTCACTTATCCGGTCACCCAACGCGCCACTACCACTGTTCGCCTGCACACGCGTTCAGCCCCGCGCCCACTCCAACGCCCTCCTACGCATCTGCGTGCGTCCACGTCGCCCTCACCCGCCTGCTCCTTTGCCCGCTCCCTTTCACCCACGTACACCTCTCAGTGCAGCGCTGCGCGTTGCGGTCCTCTGTGTCCGCCTACTCCCTCCAGCGCGCTCCTCTCTACGTGCATATGCGCCTGCGTGCACGTGTGGAAGCCTCAGACGTCGGCCCTGAAGCTCAGACGGCTTAACCCGCCTCTTCTTCACTCCAGCAGGACCGATCTCTCTCTCTCTCTCTTTTTCACAGCACTGTCTCCCTATCTCTTTACCGACGCTTACACACATACACTCACAATTTCATACACACACACACACACACCTACACACTATTATATACTTATATATATATATATATATTTATATACATATATATATATACTTATATCTATACATATAATAGTATCTATATACTTAAGTATTAGTATACATACATACATACATACATATATATATATATACACATATATAACTACATACATATACCTATATATTTATAACCATATATATATATACATATAGATATATTTACATATATACAAATATACATATATTTTCACATTACTTACCATACCTGGTATCGCAGGAATATCTGCACCAGTTGCTGATATTCCCCGATACACGCATACAAAAAGCATGGTCACACACATCTTCCACCATCCATCCTACACTCCAGTGGCACCTCGTCCTGTTGTTGCGTCTTTCTAGACGATGACTGACTCGACACCGTGCTACACTCCATCTCCGCCTCCACCCCCACCCCTTTATATATATATATATACACTATATTTACTTTATTTCTGTTTTGCTTTCCTGTTAGTAAAAAGATAAAAAAATATATAAAAGAGAAAAGATAATCCTTGACTTGCAGGTACTCTGTCTTGCGAATAGCAAGACCCATTTTGGAACCCTGATTTGGCTCAAAGCCAAGAACCTAATTTTGAGGCTGTGCCTCAAGGACCAAGATTATCAGAAAAAAAAAATCTTAAGTAGAAAAAAACCAAAAACACAATAAACGAACGGAAGAGATTCGTTGTAGGAAAGGCATAGAAACTTGACTTGTAACCCCACTTCCCTGAGTTCGACCCTGGGCCTAAAAGTGACCAAGATAAAATCAAGTAGGCCAGGTTAAAAAATTTTGTAAAGAGATGGTTAGGTCTGGTTTAGGTTAACCACTATACACACTTCAATGATAAAATCACCATATTAACAACCTAACCGTGTCCGACCACCAGGCGGCTGCAAGGGCGTTGGTGCAGATGAGTGGGAGTAGGGTGTCGTGCCGGTGGTGGAACAACGGCTATAGGTTGTTTGGGATGAGCGGTGGTGGTGGTGGGATGTTGGGTTTCTTCGGAGGTTGCAGGTAGAGAACAAGAAAAGGAAAAGGAAGATGAAGATGAACAGTGGATGGTGGCGGGTTGTGGTGATGGCGTTAAGTGGAGGAGAGGTGATGTCGGCGTTAATGGTGTTGGTGGCCGTGGTGTTTGTGATCGTGTGGGGGGGGCTACTGCGGAAAGGGGTTAGTAGTGGGGTTGTGGTCTGCGGTAAGGGGATGATGGGTTGATGATGGCTATGCATGCTGCTATGGAGGAGATGGTGGCCATGGATGCACGCTGTCTCCGTGCATAGGAGGTTGAGTGGAGGAGAAGGTGGATCTTACTTCATATCACGATGCACGCCATGCCATGGTGTGTGCATGAGGAGCACGGTGGAGAGTGAGGAAGAAGATCCCCCCAGGGGAAAGATGATAGAGCCACAGAGGGAAGGATCCTTTATCCTTCTCCAGATCTGCAACCTCTACCTCTCCCTTCACATGCGTAACTGCTAGATTTGAATGTTGGTGGAAGGAGCGGCAGTGATGGACAATTACTGGCATACCCTCCTTTGAATGCTAATCACATTCATGTCTAGCCACCTATTATTTTTTCTCTCTGCATGCACATATCAAATGAAGAGCATAAATATATGTATTAGAATGCAAAGCAGATACAAAATTATTTGTAAGCTAAGATTAATTACTACTTAGCTTAGTCCATTAAACTATAAGGAAATGTATTCCATATGTACTTAAGCCAAATAAATGTCCAATAAATTGGACTTATCACTGGCTAGGAGGGGATAAACTTACAAATGTCTCTACCTGCACTTTACTCCAATCCACCACCTTTGGCTCCTCGATCGGGTTCCTACGAGATAATAAATGAATAAGAAAGATAGGTTAGAAAAATATGTAAGTAATGTAGGAAAATGCGAGAAAAACCAAAGAGCATTACCTCCTTGGCAACGGTGCCAAAATGATAGCGGCAGATTCACACACGGAAAGGATTGGCTTTGGAAAACCCTTCGTCATAGTTCGATTCGCCAGAAAATCTGTCGATCAAATAATATTTATAACCGAAACTCGAGGTGAGTCTCGGGTCAAACATGGGGAGGCTAACGTTTGGTTTGAAAATCCACATTTCGCTTTTTATTTGTTTTTTTGTCATTTTTTATCTTTTTATAATTCTTTTGGTATTTTAATAGGGCAAGAGATCAGGTTGATAAATTCTAGCTAATCTACTTGCAGAATAAAGAGAGAGAGAGAGAGAGAGAGAAATAATCATGTATTTTGAATCAAATGTTTATTACTACTAGGAAAGTGGGAAAACTACACTACGAAAGCGAAAAATAGAGATAGGTGAGAAGAATCCCCCTCGACGATTGCTTGAAGGATGACTCGCTCTGATGGCGCCTGGAAGAAGGTGGTGAGGAGAGGGATGGACGATGAAGCCGGAGGATGGAGGATGGGGTGGGATGTCATCGCGGCGAGGATCTGCTTCCCAAAGTATGTGAGAAGACAGCCATGGGATGCTCCACTAAGGGGGATGAGAGGAGGGAAAAAATCTTTAATTTCTACTCTAGAAAAGCATCCCAAGCTTGGGACAAGCTCTCTCTAAAGCCTTGGAGGTGGTGAGAGGAAGAAAGGAAGAGATGGTGAAGAATGGAGGGGGTAGATCCTTTTATAGTGGAAGGAAGAGGAAGAATTCGTGCATAGGGCATTAGTGACAGCTGCAATCATTGCTGAAGATCCACCCAACAGTCACTGAAGATCCCTGCCAAGTCACGCTCGCTGCTACTGTGCTTGCGTGCCCTTCATGCACCATGTCACGCATGCGTACACACTGGCGTTGTGCGGTGTGTGCACTGCGGTGCACGCATGTCTGTGCATGTGCACTGTAGCGCGCCCTTGGCATCCAATGGAGGATTAGGGGGGCATTGCTGGTTTCGAACCCATGCCCCTCCTTTGGGAACGTGCCTCAAGACCACCATGCTACACCTAAGGGATTGTCACTAGGAGAAGCTTCTAGAGCTCGGTGCGGAGGCTCCCTAACCATTGGATGATGATTTAACAGCTAGGATTTGAGGGTGCAGATGATGAAGGGTGTGGGTCATTGCTACTGGCCGGTGTTGCGCAGCCTAGATGACACCACGTGGTGCCATTTGGGTCGTCCATCTTCTTTCTATTGAAGAGGTGATGTAGAGACAATTATTGAGGACAAAATTCCTATTCATGCATGTTCCTAGGCTTAGATTTGCATTTTATGTTATAAATATGGCATGGCATGCATCATCCTACATTTAGAGTAGTTGTGTATATTTTATATTAATTATGTCCTTTTAATGGCCAAGAGGGAAGGAGATTTATTTCGGGGTCTTGGATTGATAATCCGATTGTACGAATCTGATCAAGATGATGATCGGAGTCCAACGCCTCCGCGATCATCCTAATCTGAATCCCGTATCACCTTCTGCGATCTAAGGAAGATCAACGGCTAGAATGGCAATGCGACATCCTTACAGGCTTCGAATGAAAAATTCGACCATACGGATGGATTCGGAGCGACGATCGCAGTCCGGTAGCATGAAAATCACCTCGATCCAAGCACCGTGGCACCCTCTACAACAGAAAGAAGATGGACATCCCAGATAGGGCTACGTGGCGCCATCTAGGCCGCCCAACATCGACCATCAATGACTACTGGCGCCCCCTCATCATCTTCACCTTCGAATACTAACCATTGGATCATCATCCAACGGTTAGGAAGCCTCCATGCCGCAGCCTCAAGAACTCCTTATGACAATCCCCGGTCGTAGCACATTGGTTGGGATGTTGGCCTCCAAGGGAGGGGCGTGAGTTTGAATCCCCGCAGCCCCCCCCAATTCACCAATTAGAGATGGTCACGCGCACGCACAAAGGCATAGCGACAGCCGCACGCGTGCATAAGGGCACCGTGCACAGCACAGCCGCACACAGCAGCAACCAATGCATGCCAACGCACGCGCGCAACACGGCCACGTGATGCGTGCGTCAGCAGCTGTGAGCGGGCGTGTGCATGGCTGGTGCTGACCTTCGGCAAGAGCCTGGGTAGGCCTTTAGTGACACTTGTAGCCATCACTAATTGCCTATAGGCGCGAGGATAACTGTGGGCGTGAGCGATGGGCGCTCAATCTTCAGCGACAGCAGCAAGGGTCTTTAGTAATGCTTCCTGCTATCACTACAGCCCTCTACATGAATTTCTTCCTCTTCCCTCCACTATAAAAGGACCCCTACACCTCCATTCTTCACCATTCCTACCTACTCTACTCCCACCTACTCCTAATCTCTAGTAGCCTACCAAAGCTCCATTAGAGCTTATTCCCAAGCTCCAAAGGCCTCTTATTAGTGTAATGCTCTTATATCCCCACCAAATATTCGTCCTCCATCCCACCACCTTCATCAGAAGCCTTGAAGCCGTCCACCCACCTCTATTCTGATAGAAGATCATCTCCAGCTCCTCATCTCCATTCCAAAGACTTGGTGAAACATTCCTCTACCCAGCATCCTCCTGCATCTCACCTCTGTCATCCAGCACCTCATCCTCTTCATCCAAGCTGTCGCCTAGAGCCATCGTCTCACCAAACAGCCGATTTTGGAGAATTCTTCTCACCTCTATCTCTTTTATGTTTTAGCATATTGTAATAGACATTTGAATGCCATTGTGAAATAACATATTTGTTCTCCACTTTGTGAAGTTATCTCGCTTGTCTTTTTATTTCAAAAACACAAAAAAAAATCCCAAAACCCTAAAACCTCAAAAAGAAATAAAACGAAGAGCGGATTTCAACAAAAGTAAGCATTGCCTCCCTGTGTTTGACCTGGGACTCCCTTGGAGTTTCAGTTATAAATTGTATTTGATAATGCATTTTGCAAACTACGACGATGGGTTCTTGAAACCCTGATTTTTCTTCTCCAAAACCCATTCATCATTTTCGTGCCACGGTGCTCTGATTTAGTTGATTTCTGCGTGGCCGGACTACGATCGTCGCTCCGAATCCATCCGTATGGTCAAATTTTTCATCCAAAGTCTGTAAGGATGTCGCATTGCCCCCTGGACATTGATCTTCCTCGAACCGCATAAGGCGCTGAGGATTTCGATCTAGACAATTTTGGAGGTGTTAGACTTCGATCGTCGTCTTAATCAAATCTGTACGATCAAATCATCCATCCGAGGCCCTGAAATAAATTTCCTTTCCTCCTAGCCATAAAAGGACATAATTAACCCAAAATAGACACAACTACTCTAAATGCAGGATGATGCATGCTATGCAATATTTATAACATGAAATGCAAATCTAAGACTAGGAACATGCATGAATGGGCATTTTATCCTCAATAATTGTCTACATCAACTGAAGACTTCTTCAGGTGACTAGGCTTAGCTAGTTGATGGCAGTAGCTAGCCTAGTCAGGTAGAGCTTCCAGTGAATTACCTTGAGTTGGGAGGAGCTGGAATGGAGCTAAAATCAACTGTCTTAAGCTAGTTTGATCTACCATCCAGCTGAGGTAAGTTGAATGGAGCTGAGGTGAACTAGCTTGAGCTACCACTCAGCTGAGATGACCTAAATGGAGATAAGGATGAGTTGATCCAGCTAGAATGAGCTTGGATCCAGCTAGGATGAGATAGATCCAGCTAACGTGAGCTTCTCCTTCATCTTTTGCCTTCATGAATGCCAAGGTTTGTGGGATTTGACTCTTTGCCTATCCCTGACACTCAAATAAACTCATCAAAAATGAAATAAAATGCAATGCATGCCTATCCTATGTGAATGCCTAAATGCAACCTGAAAACCTACTTGTGAAGTTAAAATCCTAAGAGCTAGATCAGTTTAGAGCATAAGAATGATAATAAATTGGCATTTATCAGCCTCCACCTGTGAAGACCGACGATTACTACCGCTCCATCACCTCACCGTGATAGTTCTCTTCACAGCTACCACCGAACACCACCAACACCACTACTACTCTCTCCTTCATCTTCTTCTTCATCTTCTTTTTCTTCTTCTGCAACCTCAACGAACTCGCCACCACCACCTCCAGCAGGCTACCACCTTCATCAGTGCCAACACCACCGCCACACCTTCAGCCACCGGCAACCGCCATTCACCGTGCCGTCACCTCCATCACAGAGCCCTCACCCCACTCATCCTCCACCTCAAGTATCACCTCCAGCCTTAGCCTCCTCCTCGCGCACGAGTAAGGGGAACTTTTCCCCTCTTTCAACAATACCAAACCTCCAATTAAAATTTATGATTGATGCCATTGCCACATTCATTTTTTTCATTTCATTATTAAGGTGAATTTGTGAGAATGCCCTTCCATTTTTACATTAATGCTGATTTAACTTGAACTCTCATTGGTAGCTTAATTAAGAGGGGATCTTGACTTCATTACTGGGTGAAATCACGTGGGAACATTAATTTTCGACTCTTGTCATTTTTCCATTTAATTAATATTATATTATGGCTGCTTTATGAAAATACTCCTCCGCTTTCACACAAATGCAATTTTAGATAATTCACGCATTGTTATCCTGATAAAAAAGGGGTTTCACTTGATTCCTTATGGAAATTATCTATGAACATTAGTTCTCTCATTCTGCAAGTTTGTAATAGGCATGTGCTTCCCTGTGGACATGACCCACTCTTTTGAGTGGTTATTTTAATTGTTTTGATTAGTAGTTTTCCACCACATAACTAAATACAACAACATAACATTTCATATGCAAAACTACATCAAAAATAAAAATCATCTTTTCAAATGGTGCCATTGTCGGAGAGGCAACAGGCATGTTAAACTTGCATTTATCTATTTATTTGTTAACATTTTATGTTTGTTTAGGCATACTTCATTTAATTTTCTTTTGGTTCAAGGTACACGTATTTGGAGACATCTTGCCACGCAAGACTCAGAGATTAGGAGACCCTTAACGTCGCTAGTGGAGCCACAACACTGGGAGGAACATCACATTCACCACGTCTTCATCGAGGGGGACCTTGTTTCCGCCACCAGAGGAGAACAACCTGACAGAAGCCATTTTCATGCATTTTAATGTCGTTGGAAATCGTAGTATAGTCGTGCTAAATGTTCGTCAAAAATAATTTCTAAAGATAACAAGACTTTGAGTCCCGGTCCTTTGTCTCTGGGAGGTGTTCATGAAAATCTGAATTCGATCTTTTCCACTCTACTTGTTTAAAATTGCATGCCGATTTCCAATCGTTGGATTAAAGTTTTGCCACTTTCATTGTGAACCCTAATTACGTGCTCATGTGTTAAATAGATGACAAATGTGAAAGTATGAGTTTCAGTACGCACAATTCTAGTTATGTGGTGGTTGTTTATAGAAAATGCGTTAATCGTTAGATCTTCAATATTTTCTGGTACCGACATGCTGGTTGCAATAGATAATAATGAAGAGCAGGCAACCTAAATCACACAAAATATATTGCAATTAACAAGCTCATGGTGATTCTCAACACAGAGATATAAATATATAAAATATTTCCTTCATTCATTCAATCAGGAGGGTGTTTGCAACATGGAATTAAAGGAAAGCTTATAGAGGAAAGCTTAAAAACATCAATCTAGCTAATAGAAAATGATCGCATACAGGAATCTATGGGGGGATTTTGCATGCATCATTAGGGGAGAATAAGAGCTACACTACTAAGCAGTAAATAAAAGCATATAAATATGAAGAACTTAAGCTAATCTAGCAGAAAGAAGAGCATTCGGAGGTGGTCTCCGATGGCCTTTGAGTGGTTGAGAGGAGGGGCGGCCAATGGTGCTTAGGCCAGCCCTTGGAGAGAGGTTAGAGAGGTGATCCAGCATCCTAGAGTGGAGATGGTGTTGGCCATGGTGAGAAACTCGTGGAGGTGGAGTGGAAGTGAATGTAGCTAACCTAAATGGAAGTGAATAATGCCAAGAGATGGATGCGCCCAAATGGCCACCCCTTAGGTCTTTTTATAGACCTAAGGGAAGCTCTCTAGAGAATTATGGAATTCTCTAGAGAGGCCTATGGTGGGAGCTCGTGGGAGAGTGAGAAGGAGAGGATGGATGGTGGTGTTTAGATCCACCAAATGTGGATCTAAAAATTGAGTGGCTCTTGGTTGCTAATTTTAGCAACCAAGGAAACAACACATGGTAGAGAGTTCTAGAGAACTCTAGGCTAGGCATTTTCGTGTGGATGCTGTGTGTGGGTGTGTGTGGGTTGAAACTTAGGTGGCTACGTTGATTAGGTTAGGTTCTAGTGGGTTTAGGTCAAGGTAGGTCTCAAATTTGGGTTGTAAACCCTAATTCACTAAGGTAAAGCGCAATTAAACTTAATACAAGTTTAATTGGGTGTGTGGAAACTTAATTGAGAGTAAAATAACTCAATTAACTCAGGTCTAGGTCAATTGGGCTCTCACTGAGTCCAATTGGATAGTGTGTGCTGAGATCAGGGCTCAATTGGACTTAATGAGTCCAATTAAATAGGCTGATGGAATTGACTACGATCCAAGTCAATTAGGTTTTGTGAGGGCCTAATTAGGTCCTTAGGGAGGTCTAGAGGTGATGTACTAGGGCTAGGGCACCTTAATTTAGGTTCCTATGGGGCTAGAATTGGGTTTAGGGACCTAGAGATGCAAGATCAAGGCTTAAATCTCAAAACAGGAACTAGAGAGCAGTTCCATACGTCCAATAAAAGTGTCAAATGTCTTATAGTGAAAAATCAGAAGTCCAGAATTGTTGTCTGGATGTCCAATCAGAGTCAGGAGGGATTCTAGGTTCTATCTTGGCTATTCTACAGAAATTGGACATCTGACCAAGTGTCTGGACGTCCAATAACACTGCAGAAGTGGGTTTAAGGTGTGCGGGAGTTGGCTTAGAGTTCTGGATGTCCTATAACTTATCTGGACATCTAGATAGAGGTTGGAATTAGGGTTTTAAGGTTTCCTAGGGTGCAGTGACCTAATCTAAGGGTGGCTAAGGCCTGGAGAAGCTTCTAGGCAGTCCTAGGGCTAGGATGGTCCTAAGTTCTTCATATTTTACTGTTTTATTCCTACTTAATAGAATAGCATACCTTAACTCCCTTGCATTATTATCTATTACATCTAATCTAGGTCTTCCACTCTAGCTCTGCTGCAACACTAATTATTCCAGCTTCAGATCCAGCTTCCGATCTACCTTCTGGTCAGCTTATTACCTGTAATTGTCATAATGCACCTAATCAATACATTATAGCATTACTTTATGCATAGCTAAAAGCAAGCAGTAAGGATGCAAGTAATGCTTATGCATGCATGAATTATCCTAACTTATGCTATGTCCTAGCCTAATTTAGGTCAATTAAGACCTTTGATTGCTATGCAATCACATCTAGATGATAATCATCTTCATCTCCACCGATCTTCAATAGATAGATTTTATTTTTCTTCTTTTTTTTAATTTTAGCACATTCATTGAAGGGCCCTTGTTTTGGGGTCACGTATATTTTGTGGGGTTTGTTCCCCGATCTTGTTTTAAGCCCGTGTTTGGGTAATTTTTCGGGAGTCTATTCCCATTTCTTTAGATTTAGGCTTTTACTTTCTTTCGTGGTTAGTTTACCCCTTTCTTGTTTGTGCATAAGTAGGTAAAAACATTAGAAAAATAAATAAATTTCAAGTTGCCTGCTAGAAGCTGCATGCCCCTAGGTAGAACCATATAGGTCTGTATGACAGTATCTAGATCTTTCTTTGGTTGCATTGCATGCATCTTGCATTGCTGAAAGCTGGAGGCAAGGTACGTTTCTCTATACCCTTTCATATCTTCTTGATCACACATTTGCACTTGGACCTAATTTGTAAGACCACATAATTTGACTTGAAGAGAATAACAAGTGGTCACATTTAAATTCTGAAAAGGACTAATTAAAGGAAAAACCTTAAAACCAAGGAGTTCAATTGAAAAGCTTGACATACGGTTCAAAAATTCAAACTCAAAAACTTTTTGCGGTGTATGTACACATGCTTGATTTTTGCACCAAGGCACGCATTTAGACACTCCTAGGTTGGAACTACTAGGAGAGAGCCTCCTATAGTTGGGGTCAGAAGTGACCAAACTTTAGCTTGAAAGTTCAAGGGCCTCTAAAACTGCGGATTGAGGGTAGTTAAGAAGCACTGCGAAAGCATCACTTCAAAGGAAGGCTTAGGCCTACTTGCATCCCTCTTTACTGGCTTTAGAGATGGCTTGAATTTTTGGGCTTTAAGGAGGATCACGTAAGTCTCAGCTAGGTCTTCTTAGGCATATCATATGTCGACAAGTAGGCACGTAACTGTTTGGATAACTTATTTTGTCACCTATAAATTAAAACTAAACTCAAATGCCTAAATTGGTAAAGACCTAAAACATCCTTCTGAATTGTTTTTGCTTGGGAAGAATCAAATCGTGTGTGAGTTAGAATGGATCATTTTGGCTTTTTCCCTTATACCTCTTGCCCACACCCCTACCCCCATTCTACGATTTTTAATCCCATATGCCGAGATGGTCCATCCTTTGATGGACAAAATGACAATCAGTGGGATCCTTTTTACTCCTATTATAGGAGTATTGGCTTGATTAAGCCCCACCTCTATGAGCAGAACCTAGGAGTGGAATACACCTTGCTTAATATCCCACATACCATAGACATACCCAACCCACCCTCCCTGAATGATGTTAATGGTTGGATAGAAACTCCTAGGTACTATAATCGTATGTCTGACTTCTCTTCTAATAGTAATGATGAGCTCTGTACCTTGAAGATAGCAATACAGAAAATGCAAATAGAAATGATGGAATTATTAGGAGAATCTTTCAGAGCAAGCCAACAAGAAGACATTAGCCACTTAACTTACCCCATTGATGATGACTTGCACCCCGCTATGCTAGATGCATCTCCCTTAAGAGAGCCACACCCTAAGTTGGAGGGGAATTTTGGGGATTCTAAAAGGAAGAATACTACTTTTCTAGGATTGATTTTGAACCCTCCCCGCTAGAAGATAATTCATTGAGAGCGCCACACCTTAAGTAAGAGGAGGATATGAATGAAAGTATGATCGCACGTGTTTCACGACTTTGAAATCTGGGTTACAAGTAATCCGTTGTCATAGTTGCAAAACTCGTGGTCAAATAAAATTTATACCGAAACTCGAAAAGTGATTCCTAGGTTAAACACGGGGAGGCGAATGTTTGGTTTTGAAAATCTGCATTTCACTTTTATTTGTTTTTGGTTGTTTTATCTTTTCTAATTTTTTTGTATTTTTATCAAGCAAGAGATTAGGTCGATGAAAACTTTATCTACTTGCAAAAAGATAAGAGAGAGGGAGAAAGGGAGAGAGAAACAATCATCTATTCATGAACAACTGTTTGTTGCAACTATGAAAGCAGGAAAATCTACACTACGAAAGCGTAAAAAGATAGAATATGGTGAGAGAAATCCCCCTCGACAATTGCTCAAAGGACGACTCTCTCTGACATCGCCCGGAGGAAGGTAGTGAGGAGTGGAACAAAGGAGGATGGAGCAGAATGATGGAGGATGGGGCAGGACGGCGCCGCGGTGAGGATCTTCTTCCCGAAGGGCGATAAGAGGACGGCCACGGGATGCTCCATGAATGGGGATGAGCGGAGGGAAAACTATTTGGTTTTCTACTCTAGAGGAGCATCCCGAGCTTGGGACAAACTCTCTCTAAAGCCTTAGAGGTGGTGAGAGGAAGAAAGGAAGAGAAGGTTTGGAATGGTGGTGGGTAGGTCCTTTTATAGTGGATGAGGAAGAAGAAATTCACATCTGGGTCATTACCGACGTCCATAAACGTCGTTGTAGCTATCGCTGAAGATCTGCCCATCAAATCCTCTTGCTGGCACGCATAGACCATTAGTGACAGCTGCAAACATCACTAAAGGCTCGCGTCGTTGAAGATCTGTTCCCGCCCCGCTAGCACCCACTCCGTTGGCACGCGCATCGCTTGCTGTGTGCTTCACGTGCCCGTGCTCCCCGCGCCGTGCATGCGCGCGCTGGCATGCGCTGCACTCCTACTACGCGCGGCTATGGATGTGGCTGTGCAAGGTGCGCTATTGCTGGCCAGCGTTGGGTGGCCTAGATGGCACCACGTGGCACCACCTAGGCTATCCATTCTTCTTTCTTTTGTAATGGGTGCCACGGTGCTCAGATCGAGATGATTCCCGTGATGCTGGACTACGATAGTCGCTCTGGATCCATCCGTTCGGTCAAAATTTCCATCCAAAAATCGTATGGATGTCGCATTGCCCCTTGGTCATTGATCTTCCTTGAACTTCGTATGATGCTATGATTCTCCGATCTAGACGATTTTAAAGGTGTTAGACTCTGATCGTCGTCTTAATCAGACCTGTACGGTCCGATCATCCATCTGAGGCCCTGAAATAAGTCTTCTTCTCTCCTGACCATAAAAAGGACCTAATTAGCCTAAAATATATACAACTACTCTAAATGCAAAATGGTACATATTATGCAAAATTTATAACATGAAATGCAAATCTAAGCCTAGGAACATGCATTAATGGGCATTTTAACCTAAATACATGTGTCTATATCATACCCCCATGCCTATCTTTTGCTAGTCCCTAGCAAAATTAAACTACATGCTATGTATAAAATCAAAATTAGGATTAGATCGCTTAGGCCTAAATCGTTTATTAACAATAGAAAATTTCAACTAAGGTCCTAAACTACGAAGACTCAATAGTACCCGGGTGTCTACCAAAATGCAGACCGCCCAAGTCCTTGCCTTATTTGAAAAGGAAATATACTTTTTATTTCTTTTCTAATTTTTTTGTACTTTTGAAGTTTGAGTTCTGGGATAACTTTTTATAGCTGCTAGACCCACCCAAGACTCGAAAAGGACTCTAAGTGCTAAGCATCTTGTGAAAATAGTGAAAGACTCACTAGGCGACCGTTTAAAACGGACTTCGGGTTTCTACGACCCTAGGTGACCTTGCCTAGAGGTTTATCTTTTCGAACAGTAGCTTTCTTCCTACTTCTTTTATTTATGGGGTCAACACAAGGGCGAACCCAGTGTATATCTCCTCGATTTATTCTACTTCCCCGCTTCTTCCCTAAGTGTTTTGGGAATTATTGTGCATTTTTTTGTGAGCTGGGTTTTGGACAACCGGCCAATGGACTGTTACCCACGACAACATGCCAGCCATACTCGTGCGGTCAAGTGTGGTTTTATTTATTTTTTATTTTTTTCTCCTTTTTCTATTTTTCTTCTTTTTCTTTTTGTTTGCTTTTTTTTCTTTAAGTAGGTGGCTTCCCTGACCTAAGATTTACCTAAAGGCAGTACAATGAAAATGGTCATGTGACTGGGCAATGAACAACCGACTGATGAGCTGTTACCACTGACAACTTGCCAACTATACCACCCTAGATAGTTCATTAGCTACCTAATTTCTGAAGAAACTACCGAAAAGTGAGTTAGTGCAAAGAAAAGTGTATAGATGCTTAGGCTTATTTTTTTTTTTATTTTTTTTTTTTTTTTTTTGTTTTTTTTTTATTTATTAAGAAAAATTTTTTTTTTGTTATTTTAGTTTTTTCTTTTTTTTTTTATTTTATTTTCCACATTCGAGTGGACACCCAGGCTAATTAAGTTCGAAGACGTGAAGAGTTTAAGTATTCAGGTCCTAAAGTATCAATTCCTAAAGTTAATAACTTCCAAAAGCCTAAGTTATCTTTTCCTAATTTCTTTCTTTTTATCTTTTTCAAATTTTCAATTTTTTTTATTTTATAAGAAACTAAAATAAATTCTATGGAGTTAACAAAATGATTTTAGGAATTGATTATCCACCCCCCATGCCTAAATGATGCAATGTCCTCATTGTAAAAACAAAGACATGAAAAGGGTGAAGTAACCAGAATATCACCTGAATTTCGTGAAAATCTGATCAACTCCACAGAGAACGTGGAATATACACAAGTGCTAAATTTAATGCCTTTAGCTAGGCATAAAATACATACAAGGAAGAAATGGAGAATTCACAAGTGCAAGTCAGAATCAAAATAAAAATATTGATCCTCAAACTCGCCAACAGAAAATGTCCACAGATGTGGACCAAGTTATGGTGCAGACCAATGCCCCAGGGTTGAGTGGTTCTCAGGTTCTGGATGAAAATCACCTAGAACCAAAGGCTGTTGTGTTTGCAGGGCCAGGCCTATGGTTTAGTGGTGTGCAACCAAAGACCAAAGTGTCAGACAACGGGTAAAGATGGTTCAATAATTGCGGTTGTCCACTTGACAGGTTGCAAAACTCGTGGTTGCAAAAATCGTGCTCAAATAAAATTTATACCGAAACTCGAAAAGTGAGTCCCGAGTCAAACACGGGGAGGCGAACATTTGGTCTTGAAAATCCACGTTTCGATTTTATTTATTTTTGGTCATTTTTATCTTTTCTAATTTTTTTGTATTTTTATCAAGCAAGAGACTAGGTTGATGAAAACTTTAACTACTTGCAAAAAGATAAAAGAGAGGGAGAAAGAGAGAGAGAGAGAGAAACAATCATCTATTCATGAACAACTGTTTGTTACAACTACAAAAATAGGAAAATCTATACTACGAAAGCATAAAAAGATAGAATGAGGTGAGAGAAATCCCGCTCAATAGTTGCTCAGAGGACGACTCGCTCTGACGTCGCCCAGAGGAAGGTGGTGAGAAGTGGGACGAAGGAGGACGGAGCCAGAGGACAGAGGATGGGGCAGGTCAACGTCGCAGCGAGGATCTTCTTCCCGAAGGGCAGTAAGAGGATGGCCACAGGATGCTCCACGAATGGGGATGAGGGGAGGGAAAACTATTTGGTTTTCTACTCTAGAGGAGCATCCCGGGCTTAGGACAAGCTCTCTCTAGAGCCTTGGAGGTGGTGAGAGGAAGAAAGGAAGAGATGGTTTGGAATGGTGGTGGGTGGGTCCTTTTATAGTGAAGGAGGAAGAACAAATTCGCATTTGGGTCATTACTAATGTCCATAAACATCGCTACAACTGTCGCTGAAGATCCGCCCTTCAAATCCTCTTGCTGGCATGCACAGACCATTAGTGACAGCTGCAAGCATCACTAAAGACACGTCGCTGAAGATCGGCGCCTGCCTTACTGGCACCCTCTCCGATGGCATGCGCATCGCGCGTTACAGGCTTCACGTGCCCGTGCTCCCCGAGCCGTGCGCGCTCACGCTGGCATGCACTGCATTGCTACTGCATGCTTGACAATCTCATTTTCGCGCATTTTGAAATTGTCAGAAATCGTAAGATAGTCGTGCTAAAACGTTCGTCAAAAAATGATTTTGTAAAAATAACGAGACTTTGAGTCCCAGTCGTTTGTCTCTGGGAGGCACTTATGCAAATTTGAAATCGATCTTTTATCGCTCCACTTACTTAAAAATCGCATGGCGGTTTATGGTTATTACGTATTTAAGCACAACATGCTTAGTTGCAAGAATATCAGGAATTAAAAGCAGGCAACTTTAATCACACAAAATATATTGCAATTAATAAGCTCATGGTGATTCTCAACACAGAGATATAAATATATGAAATATTTCCTTCATTCATTCAATCAGGAGGGTGTTTGCAACATGGAATTAGAGAAAAGCTTAAAAACATCAATTTAGCTAACAGAAAACGATCGCATATAGGAATCTAAGGGGAGAATAAGAGCTACACTACTAAGCAGTAAATAAAAGCATGTAAATATGAAGAACTTATGCTAATCTAGCAAAAAGAAGGGCATTCAGAGGTGGTCTCCAATGGCCTTTGAGTCGTTGAGAGGAGGAGGGGTGGCAAATGGTGCTTAGGCCGACCCTTGGAGAGACGTTCGAGAGGTGATCCAACATCCTGGCATGGAGATGGTGCTGGCCATGGTGACCAACTTGTGGAAGTGGAGTGGAAGTGAATGTAGCTAACCTAAATGGAAGTGAATAATGCCAAGAAGGGAAGCTCTCTAGAGAATTATGGAATGGAGGCCTATGGTGGGAGATCGTGGGAGAGTGAGAGAGAGAGGATGGATGGTGGTTTCTAGATCCACCAAATGTGGATCTAAAAATTGAATAGCTCTTGGTTGCTAATTTTAGCAACCAAGGCAACAACACATGGTAGAGAGTTCTAGAGAACTCTAAGCTAGGTATTTTTGTGTGGATGCTGTGTGTGGGTGTGTGTGGGTCGAAACTTAGGTGGCTACGTTGATTAGGTTAGGTTCTAGTGGGTTTACGTCAAGGTAGGTCTCAAATTTGGGTTGTAAACCCTAATTCACTAAGGTAAAGTGCAATTAAACTTAATACAAGTTTAATTGGGTGTGTGAAAACTTAATTGAGAGTAAAATAACTCAATTAACTCAGGTCTAGGTCAATTGGACTCTCACTGAGTCCAATTGGATAGTGTGTGTTGAGATCAGGGCTCAATTGGACTCAATGAGTCCAATTGAATAGGTTGATAGAATTGACTAAGATCCAAGTCAATTAGGTCCTTAGGGAGGTCTAGAGGTGATGTACTAGGGTTAGGGCACCATAATCTAGGTTCCTATGGGGTTGGAATTGGGTTTATGGTCCTAAAGATGCAAGATCAAGGCTTGAATCTCAAAACAGGAACTGGAGAGCAGTTCTATATGTCCAATAAAAGTGTCAGGCGTCTTATAGTGAAAACTTAGAAGTCCAGACTTGTTGTCTGGATGTCCAATCAGAGTCAGGAGGGATTTTGGTTTCTGTTTTTGGTATTCTGCAAAAATTAGACATCTGACCAAGTGTCTGGACGTCCAATAACACTGTAGAAATGGGTTTAAGGTGTGGGGGAGTTGGCTAAGGGTTCTGGACATCCTATAACTTATCTAGACGTCCGATAGTGGTTGGAATTAGGGTTTTAAGGTTTTGTAAGGTATGGTGACCTAATCTAAGGGTGGTTAAGGCTTGGGGAGGCTTCTAGGCTATCCTAGGGCTAGGATGGACCTAAGTTCATCACATTTTACTACTTTATTCCTACTTAATAGAATAGCATCCCTTAACTTCCTTACATTATTGCTTACTACATCTTATTCTAGGTCTTCTGCTCTAGCTCTACTGCAACACCAATTATTCTTCTATTCTTCGGATCCAGCTTTAGATCCAGCTTCAGATCTACCTTCTGATCAGCTTATTACCTGTTAGTGACATAATGCACCTAATCATTACATTATAGCATTATTTTATACATAGCTAAAAGAAAGCAGTAAAGATGTAAATAATGCTTATGCATGCATGAATTATCCTAACTTATGCTAAGTCCTAGCCTAATTTAGGTCAATTAAGACCTATGATTGCTACGCAATCAGCACTGTTGCGGCTGTGGCTATCTGTGGTGCGCTGCGCGCAGCTGCGGCTGCGCATGGCCGACATTGGGTAGCCTGGGTGGCGCCATGTGGCACCACCTGGGTCGTCCATTCTTCTTTCTTTTGTAGAGGGTGCCACGGTGCTCAGATCGAGATGATTCCCACATTGTTGGACTGGGATCGTCACTCCGGATCTATCCGTATGGTGAGATCTTCCATCCGAAACTCGTATGGATGTCACATTGCCCTCTGGCCATTGATCTTCCTCGTACTTCGTATGACGCTACGATTCTCCGATCTAGACGATTTCAGAGGCGTTACACTCCAATCGCTGTCTTAATCAGATCCGTACGGTCCGATCATCCATCCGAGGCCCTAAAATAAGTCTTCTTCTCTCCTGACCATAAAAAGGTCCTAATTAACCTAAAATATATACAACTACTCTAAATGCAAAATGATGCATGTTATGCAATATTTGTAACATGAAATGCAAATCTAAGCCTAAGAACATGCATGAATAGGCATTTTAACCAAAATAGATGTGTCTATACCAAAGTAGCTATGCATTGGATGAAGAAAGGTGGCAACCCAAGCATGACATTGAGGTTAAGTAACCACTGGAATTATATTAGAGTCAAAAGAAGGGAATGATAGTACCATTGGAAGACCTTGACCCAAACGATAGTATTTTTGTGACAATTGATGAAGCGAGTCAAAGTCAAGTTGTTTATCATACCCTCCCTTCTGATGATGATCAACTAATGGAACTTAAACTCACCCTTAGGGAATCCGACCCTGCATTTCACCTATCTGAGGAGTCTAAGGATGCAAGTATAAACCCATTACCCTAGATAGAGTGCTCTAGGGGATCTAATAACATGGTGGAACAATTTATACCTCAGGTAGATGACGAATTACTTGTCGAGGAGGAGGATGAATTATGTGAGGAAGCTACACTTAGGATTTGGCGTGATATTAAGGGTAAACATGTCATCTTTGAGGAATTAGGACCTAAGGATGTCACGATGTTGATCAAATCAGGTTTCCTCAACACACCCATTGATGATATCCCTCCTCATGATAATCAAAAAATGGAAAATGTGGAAGCAACTTTTGAGATTTATGTGGATTCACATATAGACTCTGGGGAGGATTTGAAGAACAAGAACCCGAAGATGACATTGATAGGATAATCCCTAGATCTGTTGCTTCCAACCTGCCTTCATATGTTTGGGAGTCACCCTCCGATTTGCCTATGTCTAAAGACAAAAATTTAACCCCATGTAATGAAGTGTCGGAAGATATATGTGAAATCAGTAGGGATGCTAGGAATGCGATTGAGGAACTAGAAAGGTTGTTAGGAATGGACACCGAGCCGACTAGACCCAACCTAGATCTTATGGACATCCCATAGCCTCGCAGCTTGGACACCCTAGACAACCCATGGTTTAGAAATATGCTCACTTCTGTTCTAATTGGGGACCGTATCAGACCAATACTTCCTATTTTAGGGTACCGAATATGGATTGATGATATAGACACATCTATTTAGGTTAAAATGCCTAATCATGCATGTTCCTAGGCTTAGATTTTCATTTCATGTTATAAATATTGCATAGCATGCATCATTTTGCATTTAGAGTAGTTATATATATTTTAGGTTAATTAGGTCCCTTTTATGGTCAAGAGAGAGGAGGATTTATTTCAGGGCCTTAGATGGATGATCGGACCATACGGATCTGATCAGGACAACGATCGGAGTCTAACGCCTCCAAAATTAGGTCCTTTTTATGGTCAAGAGAGAAGCGGATTTATTTCAGGGCCTTAGATGGACGATCGAATCATACGAATCTGATCAGGACAACGATCAAAGTCTAACGCCTCCAAAATCATCTAGATTAGAGTCCTGTAGCATCATATGAAATTCGAGGAAGATCAATAGCCAAGAGGGCAATGCGACATCCTTAAGGGCTTCGGATGAAAAATCCAACCACACAGATGGATCCAGAGCGACGATCGTAGTCTGGACACGGGAATCATCTCGATCTGAGCACCATGGCACCCTTTACAATAGACAAAAGATGGATGGTCCAGATTGCACCACATGGCGCCATCCAGGCCACCCAACATCGACCAACAGCGCCTACCCACACCACTCCTCATCCGCAACCTCCATTCCCAGCCGTTGGATCTTGATCCAATGGCAGAGAAGCCTCCTCCACCACGTGCAATAAGACGTCTTCTCGACACATATGGTGACTTGGCGCATTGGTTGGAGACTTGGAGCGCAAACTGGCGACCACCATTCGAGTCCCCACATACCTCCTTATTTCAAAAGCACATATCCAATTTGAATCAAGACCGCACGATCTTGATTGGGTGACCCTGATGAGGCATGCAGGTGATCTGGTCTTAGGGATCCAATGGCTACCAACAATCGCGCAGACTGCGCAATTTCAATTGAGCAGGCGCACAACGTTGGATGCGCGATCTTCAGCCACGCAATCAGGACCTTCTGATGCACATCCAACGGCCCTCAACCCTTCAACCTTGTGCCAACTGCTACATGAGTGAGCACCGCGTGTGGGGGTGTAATGGCTACAGCGACAATTGCGTGGGCCTTTAGTGAAGCTTGTAGTTGTCACTAATGGCCTGTGCTTTGCATGCGCCAGCAAAGGAATTGAAGGGCGTGGATCTTCAGTGACAGTTGGACGGATCTTCAGCGACGATTATAGCCATCACCAATTGCCCATGGATGATTTTGTCTCTCCTCCACTATAAAAGGACCTATCCCCCTCCATTCCAAACCATCTCTTCCTTTCTTCCTCTCACCACCTCCAAGGCTCTAGAGAGAGCTTATCCCAAGCCCGGGACGCTCCTCTATAGTAGAAAACAAAATAGTTTTCACCCCCTCATCCCCATTCATGGAGCATCCCATGGCCGTCCTGTCACCGCCCTTTGGGAAGAAGATCCTTGCCGTAATGCCGTCTTGCCCCATCCTCCATCCTATGGCTCCATCCTCCTTCATCCCTCTCCTCACCACCTTCCTCTAGGCGATGTCAGAGTGAGTCATCCACCGAGCAACCATCGAGGGGGATTCTCTCACCTATTTCTATCTTCTTCGCTTTCGTAGTGTAATCTTTCCCACTTTCGTAGTTGTAAAAAATCATTTGATCAGAAATCCATGATTGTTTCTCTCTCTCTCTTATATTTTTGCAAGTAGATTAGCTAGATAAGCAATTTTCGATCTGATCTCTTGCTTTCTAAAAGATTCAAAAAAAAATTATAAAAGATAAAAATGATAAAAGAAAATAAAAGCGAAACACGAATTTTTCAAAACCAAACGTTCGCCTCCCCATGTTAGACCCGAGACTCACTTTTCGAGTTTCAATTATAAATTTTATCTGGTAGACGCATTTTGTGAGCTACGACGATGGGTCCTCCAAACCCTAATTTTAATTCACGAAACACGCCTTCATCATTTTGGCGTCATTGCCAGGGAGGCAACGCTCTTTGGTTTTTCTCACATTTTTCCACCTTACTTAACTTTTTAGCTCACTTTGCTCCTTTCTTTCTGTGATTATTGGTACCCTTCCAAGGCGAGCCAAAGCGGATAGATCGGAGTAAAGTGCAGTTAAAGAGTTTTGTAAGTTTATCCCTACCACCCCCACCCTAGTTTTCATTCCATAACCTAATAACCCAAACCTAAATCAACTTAGGTGCTCGCATAAACCCTAGGGTAGATTTTGGTTGTTTGATTGTCACTCCACTCACCTCACCCACCCGCATATATAAAAAAATAAAAAAATATTCTTCTCTTGTGGGATTTAACTGAAAGCTACACACTTAACACCCACAACTTCTTATCCTAAGGCACACAATCACTTTGATTCTACTACTTAACCGGGATCTGACCTGTGGACCCGATACACATCAACTAAATACACATAAGTGAGTAGAAATCTGAATAGGTTGAACATTCTTGTGTGCCTTAACTAAGTGGTGCAACAGGCTAATTGATTGAGCTATTTGGGCCGCACCACTCAATTTAAAACTGATCCATCAAGTAGCTTGCCTCTTAAGGTTGATTTTTAGGGCTGAACCAAGCACTCCACATTATTTTCCTAATTTCTAAAGGAATATATCATCACCAGTGCTTTCAAAACATGGAGTGTTCTACTGAACCTTGATTGAATACACCTAAAGATTAAACCCTAAAAGCTAATAAAAAAGGTTGAACCCTAAAAGACACATCATCAAATAACCTTATTTGCAAACCCTGGTTGTGCACGCACACACATTTAAATTGATCATTAAGGGCACAACCCATCTAAAGGGCCCATCATATTCCAAGAGCATAATCATCCCAAGCTTAATTAAAATTGAGTAGACATTGGCCTTAAGGATTGATTTACTCTTCAGGGCTCAGACTGAGATTTTTTTTTTATTAATCTGCTTCTGCTGGTCCATCTGATGTCTAGCTAGGGGAGTAGTGTCAAACGACTGTGGCTAGGGGGTACACTAGGAACCGAAGGCACAAGCGAAAGGAAGAACCTTCTCCCCAGCCCCTCCTTCTAACTGGTTGGATTGAGTGGATACAAGTAGACCAAATCATTTATATTCTCAAGGCGGATCTTGGGAGTCTGTAGGTCTTTAGTCTAACCCACCTAAGGACAAGGTTGATTGCTTGTATTACAAGGCTCCTTTCTCTCTTCTGATTTCCCTCCTATTCTACCATGTATCCTTCCACATCCTACACTCATTTCACATTCTATCCTCCTACCACCACTTATCCCCAAGATGATTACTATCCCGACTTGACTTGTAATTACCCATCCACTAGCTGGGATAACTTTGATTGGGGATATGTATCTGGAACTCAGTGTCCAGGGCCTAAGCCTGGACAACAAGACTATCATTACTATCCTTTCCAGAGCTATAATGATTATAGATCTCCATCCTTTGATGATCAAACCAACCCGATCTACAATTAGGAAGGATATGATGATTATAACATCTGCCCTCCCCAGTATTCCACTAAATATAGGTCACCTCCATTCTTTAAACAACCTGAGATGACCTACTATCAGGGAGGGACCTGAGAACCTTGATATCTTGACTCCCCTAGATTTAACTAAAACCCACCCAAACCTGAATCGAACCATTCAGTTCAGGTGAACCAGATCCAGGATAGGGTGTTGGCTAATTTGAGGAACACTATACAATCTTTGGAAGCTCAGCCAATACCATGCACTGAAGCATTAGAGCCTATGACCAAAATGATTAATGAACTTAATAGTTCTCTATTGGATTTGCTCCAAAATGTTAGGGATAGGGACTTAGGTGAGTTTCTTGGGAAATTATCGAGGTTGAGGATGAAATTTGTGGTTGCCCTAGTCAAATCTTGGGATGATTCTCAAGATGAACCCCCTTCAGGAGAGTCAATGTCTAAACCCGCTTAGGTGCCTGTCGGGGGGGATACTTTTTCTAAGATTGGGGATGACTAGGTTGGGCTAAAGCAACCCATTGAGGATGAATTGAATGATTCACCCGAGATCCCCGAGCCAGGGAGTGAGGAAAAAAGTCTCTTGGAACCAGGAAATGACAATCGATTTTGAACCATATATAAATGAGGATCATGAATTCTTTGACTCTGAGGGTGAAGAATCTCTTAGTGATGTCTCACTTGAGTGTAAGGAAGATTATTTTAGTGAGACAAATGGGCTTGAGGAATCTAATGAACCATTTGATAGCTCGTTCATTGAAGATTTAGATTTGGTTGGGGCTAACTTGTAGGATTCGAATCCTCATTTACTAGAAGATTCAATCAGTAGCCCCATTCCTCAACCACACCTTGAAGGGATTGATTTTGATTTGGAAATCATTGTACCCAAGTCAATTATGAGTCAGCCACAATTTCTGGACTTTGGTAAATCATATGGGGTGAATGATATGCTAGAGGTCCCAGACCCAAACACTTGATGTTGAAGGATAGGAAGTGGGAAATAAAAATCTGGGAAGCTACTTCTGAGGGAACTATGAGTTTGGATTTAAGGCTTCTTGTTGACCTGAAACCACCTACTTTCTACCAGAACCGTTATGATATCTTTCACGTGCAACCCAAGCTCGAAATAGCCGATTATCTTTTAGAGCCAAACTTTAAGAGGACATCCGAACCTATTGAACCATCTTTACCCGTTGTCCGACGCTTTGGTCTTGGGCTTCACACCATCAAACCACAGGCCTGGTGCCGTAAATACAATAATCTTCATTTCTGGGTGAATTTCATCCAGAACCTTAGAACCACTCGACCCTGGGGCATGGGTCTGCACCATAATCTGATCCACATTTGTGGACACCTACTAGCAGGTCCTGTGATCAATATTTTTGTTTTGATTCTGACCTACACTTGTGAATTCCTAATTTCTTCTTTGTATGTATATTATGCCTAGCTAAAGGCATTAAACTTAGCACGTGTGTATACTCTCTTCTCTCTGCGGAGCTGACCAAGTTGTCACAAAATTTAGGTGATATTCTGTTTACTCCACCCTTTCATGTCTTTTACAATGAGGGCATTGCATTATTTAGGCATGGGGGGTGGATACTTAATCCTGAAATTATCTTATTATCTCTATGGAATTTCTTTTATTTTCTTTTTAAAAAATTAAAAATTCAAAAAGATAAAAAAAAAAGAAAAAAGATAGAATTAGGAGAAGAGAACTTAGGCTTTTAGGCGTTATTAACTTTAGGAAATGATATGAGAGGACCTAAACACCTAGACTCTTCAGGTCTTCGGGCTTAATTAGCCTGGGTGTCCACTCGAATGTGGACTTAGTCTTGAGTCCTCACCAATTCAAATTCATCTTTAATCTAGTGAATAAATTGAGGTGATAAGTATACGACTTATCAACCCACCCTCTTATTTGAGGGGACTTTAAGCCTAAGCATCTACACACTTTTTGGCACTGATTCACTTTTCGACAGTTTCTTCGGAAATTGGATAGCTAATGAACTATCTAGGGTGGTATGGCTAGCAAGTTGTCAGCGGTAACAGCTCATCGGTCGATTGTCTAGAGCCCAGTCACAAGACAATTTTATTCGTACTGCCTTTAGGTAAATCTTAGATCAGGGAAGCCACCTATTTAGAAAAAAAAAGAATAAAAATAGAAAAAGGAGAAACTAAAAAAAATAAACAAATCAAATCTCACTTCACCGCATGAGTATGGTTGGCAAGTTGCTAAGGGTAATAGCCCATTGGCCGGTTGTCCAGAGCCTAGCTCGCAAAAATGCATAATAATTCCCAAAAAACTTAGGAAAGAAGCAGGGAAGTAGAATAAATCGGAGAGATACATAGTGGGTTCACCCTTGTGTTAACCTCATAAATAAAAGAAGTAAGGAGAAAGCTATCGTTCGAAAAGATAAACCTCTATGCAAGGTCACCTATGCTTTCGTAGTGTAATCTTTCCCGCTTTCGTAGCTGTAAAAAAATATTTGATTAGAAATCCATGATTGTTTCTCTCTCTCTTATATTTTGCAAGTAGATTAGCTAGATAAGAAATTGTTGATCTAATCTCTTGCTTTCTCAAAAATTCCAAAAAAATTATAAAAGATAAAAACAACAAAAATAAATAAAAGTGAAACGTGAATTTTTCAAAACCAAACGTTCGCCTCCACATGTTCAACCTAGGACTCACTTTTAGAGTTTCGATTATAAATTTTATCTGATAGATGCGTTTTGCAAGCTACGACAACGGGTCCTCCAAACCCTAATTTTAATTCATGAAACATGACTTCATCAATTGATACTTTCCCTGATCAGTCCATCACTCTGAGGGTATATCTCTATACTATTCCTTCCCCATTCCTTTGGGAGGATCCTTGTCATTCTCCTACAACCCCTTGGGAGGCCATCATTCTTGACTATCATTTAGAACCTCCTCCGGTGACCTTGGAAGATTTCATTCTCTTACTTATTGGGCGAGAATTTACGATTGGTATCCATCATCAGCTCACCAACATCCTAGGTTACTTATTTTCTAGGCCTGTGTTACTTCGCTTATTTTTAGGATCGATTTCTATGATACTTGAACCTAATTTGCAGGTTTCTCCTGTCTAGGTACTAACCTTAAATGCAACACTCATTGGGAGGCAGCCTAATTCTAACCTAGGTAATACCTTTCTATGCAATGGGGACATGCAGATTTTAGGCATGGGGGGGTGTACTTAGGGGATATACATAGCATATATACATAATTGCATACATCTGCATAACGTTGCATAGCATGCATTTGCACTAGAAAAAAAAAAAGTTATGCTTAACTGGTTGAGCCCTGCATCTTTAGGCATGAAACCAAGACTCTAGGTTTCCTAGCTGACTTTAGGCGCTTAATTATAGGAGATAAGGATGAGCTATCAGCCTTAGACCTCAAGGGTCCGTTTGGACTTAAAAACTCAAGTAGGAGTTAAGTTGCGAACCATTCCTCAAGAGGTTAAGGAAGGAAAGCTAGGGATTGAGTTAAGGGCTAGGTAGTACCTGGTGTCTTTTTCTACCTTTCGGTTTACGGGACCTCATAACCTAAGCATCCACATTTCACACACTTGGTCTTGTGTAAATTGTGATCACCTTAATTCCTTTCTTGAAGAAAATTTGGTTCTCTCAATTCTAACATAGGAGAAGCTTGAAAACACGACATGATTGGATGAGTTCCTATCACATGAGAGGTAGAGTATATATTCACCTTGATGATGTGATGATAACATGTTACCTCCTCGGTGCTTGTCTCTTAGGATATCCATCCTACTAGGGGCATGTAAGTGCATTGTGCGGTTCAGCTACCATGGGCGGTGATGAGTGTATTTTTGCAATCAAAAGTTAGGGTTTGGGAAAACCCATCGTCGTAGTCACAAAAATCATTACCAAATAAATTTACCGAAACTCAAAAAGGAGCCCCAGGTCAAACACAGGGAGGCGTCATTTTGTTTCTTGAAATCCGCATTTTGCTTCATTTCTTTTTAGTATTTTTAGGCTTTGTTATTTTTTTTGGTATTTTATGAGAATGATAAAAGGAACTAATTACTTGCAAAATGAATAAAAAGAGAGTAGAGAGATGAAACACAACTTTATAACTTGAGATAAAGTGATGTTTATTACAATTACACTAAGTTAAGCAAACTAAAAGAGATAAAGGTGCATGACAACGGCACTTGGCAGTGGCTTGGATAGAGTAAGGAAGATGCTAAACGTCAGGGATGAGGTGCAGAAAGGATCTGGGTAGAGGGCCGCTTGACCAAGCTATAGGAATGGTGATGAGGAGCTGGAGGTGATCGTCTAGCTGAATGGAGGTGAGGAGATGGCTCTGGGGTTCCCTATGAAAGTGATGTGACATGGGAGGAATATTTGGTGGAGGAATAGGATTCTACACTAATAGGGAGCCTTTAGAGCTTGGGAATAGAGCTTTTGGGAGCTTGGTAGGCTTCTTGAGCTCTTGGGTAGGTGGGAATAGCATAGGTAGAGATAAGGAAAAATGGGTGATGTAGGGGGGTTTATATAGGTGTAGGAAGGGGTTATCCACGACATGCATTGAGGGCTACACGTAGGACACGCACAGGCACGCACCACCCGTGCACAGCAGAGCACACTCACATGCGCATCGCGTGCTAAACATCAGAATTTCCGTACAGTGCAGCTGGATGGCGCTGTAGCAACTACGGATCGCTCGATCCTCCTCAAAGGGTGAAGAGATCAAGTGATCCACAGCTGATGAGGCAAAGCCAATTGAGGGTTGATCTACAACTGATCCACACTAAGCCTTAATTATGAGGGCTGGGTGCATCCTCAGAATTAACTAAATCAAAGCCATACCTCCCCTACAATGATGCAAAAAAGTGATGCGAAGAATGCGTGATTTGTTAAAACTAGGGTTTAAGTTGTTGCAACACACAATTTTGCAATTGCTTTTAAAATTTGTAAAACCTAGATAGTGGGGTATCTAGGTGTTGAAATGTCAAAGTACTACGCTATCAAATTTGGTTTTGAAAACCTGTCGTTGTAGTTTAAATAGCGAAGAACTCGGTTCGACAAATAAAATTTATACCGTCCGGGTCGAGCTCAGGGAGGCTACGTAGATCCAAATTCGCAATTATATTTTTTTCGTGTTTTTGTTAAAAAGTAGAGTAATTATAATGAAATGAAGCACTATAAACAATCAGAGTAAGAGAGAGAGAGAGAAAACATCCATTTGATACTTCAAAATGTTTATACAACTAAGTAAGAGAGAAATTACACTAGAAAGCAGGAAAACTATTACAACTAGAAAGTAGGAAAATTCTACTCTAGAAAGTAGGAAAAAGGAATGGGAGAGAGAAGTTATCCTCCTCGACGATCTCTTGGAGGACGAGCCAGACGAGATGACACCTGGAAGACGAAGAACGAAGCAGGAAGGAGGTCGAGGTAGGAAGAACGGGAATGAGGCAGCACGTCGTCATTGTCGCAGGATCTGCTTCTGAAATGGGGGCGAAAAATTGACTTTATCTCTTGAGGAGCATCCCGGGTGTGGGACAAGCTTCTTTTGAGCTTTGGAGAGGGAGAGAAGAGAAGGAAGGGATGAGAAATTTGTATTGAGGGGGTCTCCTTTTATAGTTGCAAGGAGTGAGGGAATTTTGGTCATTACATTTTGAAAATCATTAATTCAGGACCTTTAGTGACGGATAAATCCATCACTAAAGGCCTGAATGTCGCCTTCATGGGCAACGCGCGTGCGCCCGCTCACCTCCCATGCCTCAATGCACGCCCACGTCCATCAAATCTTGGTCGTCTGATCGTGAGATCGGACGGCTGAGAGCACTCCTCGCCACGTCTCAACCACGCGCCTTAGCATGAGATCCTACGTCACGCGGGGTGTCAGATAGCGCATGGGCGCTATTGCCCGCACGGCGCCGTTGGATCTTCATCACGCGGCTGATCGCACCCACGCGCCCGCTCTAATTTGAGGCGTACGGGGGCTCAATCCCACGCCTCCTCGCCTCATTAAGGCGCTCGACCAACGCACTACGGGCACGTTTGTGTCGAGGGCACAACTCAAGTGCACGTGCCTCGCAGGCGTTGGATCTTGATCCAACGACGGAGAAGCACTGGCCAGAAGTGCTTCAGCAGGTGCGTGAGGTTGGTTGGGCAGCCAAGATGGCACCACGTGGGGCCATCTTGGCCATCCATCTTCTGAGTGATGTAGATGGTACCAAGGGTATCAGATTGGATCGATTTTCACATCGTTAGGCTGCGATCGTCGATCCGAACCCATCCATGAGATCGAATTTGTCATCTAAAGTGCAGATTAACACCATCTTGGCCCTTGATCTTCTAGGCTTCCTCGGTCTCTATCTAATGCTACGGATATCCAATTAGGGCGATCTTGGAATTGTTGAACTCCACTCGTCGCCCTGATTAGATCATACAGTTGGATCTTCAATCCGAGGCCCCGATAAAAAGTCACCCTGTCCTTGACCATAAAAGGAGACAATTAACCTCCATTTTATTCAGACTAATCTAAATGCAAGATGATGCATGTTATGCAATATTTATAGTATGTAATGCAATTTATGCTTAAGAACATGCATAAATAGACATTTTATGTAATATAAACATGTTTACATCACACCCCCATGCCTATTTGCTGCTAGTCCCTAGGAAAAACTACATGCTATTTATAAAAGAATTAGGTTGGATTACTTGAGCATAAGTTATTTCCAATATTAAGAAAATTTTTACTTAGGATGTGAACTTTCAAAAATACAACAGCGCCCGGGTATTTGCCAAAATGCAGACCTCCTCAAGCCCTCACCTTATTCAAAGAAAATTTTCTTTTTCTCTTTTTCTTCTTTTCATTTTTTTTTTGGATTTTTGAGTTTAGGGTTAAAGAGTGGCTTTCTACGGCCATTCAACTCACCCAAGATTTGATGAGAACTCTAAGTTCTAAGCATCTTATTGTGAATGTGATAGACTCGTTGATCGGCAATTAAAATGAACTTCGGGTTTCTACGCCTCTAAGTGACCTTAAAAAGAGAGTTCTGCCCAGAGGTGTATCCTCATAACTGGTAGCTTTCTCCCTACTTTTATTTTTATGAGGTCAACACAAGGGTGAATCCAATGTATATCTCCTCGATTTATTCAACTTCTCTACTTCTTCCTAAGTGTTTTGGGAATTTTAAGTGCATTTCTTGAGCTAGGTTCTGGACAACCGGTTGATGAGCTGCTACCACCGACAACTTGCCAGCCATACTCGTGCGGCGAAGTGTGGCTTATTTCTTTTTTTTTCTTTTTCTTTTCTTTCACTTTCTTTTTCTTTTTTTTTTTAAGTAGGTGGCTTCCCTGGTCTTAAGATTTACCTAAAGGCAACAAGAAGAGAATGGTCCAGTGACTGGGCTCTAGACAACCTGCCTATGGGTTGTTACTCATGATAACTTGCCAACCATATCACCCTAGAAGGTTCATTACCTATCCAATTTCCGTTAAAATTGCCGATCAACAAATCAGTGAAAAGAAAGTGTGTAGTTGCCTTAGACTTAAAGTTCCCTCAAATCAGAGGGTGGGTTGATAAGTCGTGTACTTATCACCCAAACTTATTTAATCAAATTACAATAGAATTAAGATGGAGAGGACTCAAAAAATAAATCCACATTTTAGTGGATACCCGAGCTGATTAAGCCCAAAGACCTGAAGGATCTTTGTGTTCAGATCCTAATGTAATATTTCCTAAGATTGAAAAGTCCTAATGTCCAAGTATTCCTTCCTAATTCAATTTTTTTTTACGTATATATAAGAAGAGAAATACAATTTACAAGAATTTCACAAAGTTAACAAAATGATTCAAAAATGAATCCACCCCCCATGCCTAGCTGATGCGATGTCCACATTGAGAAAAAGAGACATGAAAGAAAGGGTAGAGTATGAAAGATATCACCTAAATATGAAGCTCGGGTTAGCTTTGTGTCATATGTACAACTGGTGAGTTTAATGCCGTCAGCTAGGTGAAGTCCAGCCAAAGAAGTCACAATATGGCTAGAGCAACCATGTCTGAGACAGGTTCTGGAAGAGTACAGTCAATAACAGGCTTCAAATGTTGACCGTTGACTTTAAATGTGTTACCCATCTTTGGGTCAGGGATCTGAATGACTCCATTTGGAAAAATCTGGTCGATAATGAATGGGCCGTTCCATTTTGATCAAAGTTTGCCGAGAAAGAGCTTAAGTCGAGAATCGAATAACCAGACCTTTTGGTTCGGCTTAAAGCTCTTGCAGGAAATCAATTGATCATGTAGAGATTTGGTCCAAGCCTTGTAGATCTTGGCATTCTCATATGCATCATTTCTAAGCTCTTCCAACTAAGATAATTGGAGTTTCTTGGTCTTCCCAGCTAAACTCAGATCTAAATTGCATTCCTTGATTGCCCAGAATGCCCTATGTTCAATCTCTATGGGCAAATGGCACGCCTTTCCATACACCAGATGAAATGGAGACATGCCGATGGGCATTTTATGCACCGTACGGTAAGCCCAAAGAGCGTCCTCAAGATTTTGAGTCCAGTCCTTGCGATCAGGCCTAACTGTTCTCTACAGAATATTCTTGATCTTCCGATTGGAGATCTCGACCTGTCCATTTGTCTGGGGATGGTAAGGTGTGGAAATTCGGTAATTAACCCCGTATTTAGCCAACAAATTACGAAACTAGGCATTAGTAAAATGAGTGCCACCATCACTGATGATGGTCCTTGGAATCCCGAACCTGCTGAAGATATGTTTCTTGACAAAATCGATGACCACCTTGTGGTATTGGTTTGGGTGGGGATCACCTCAATTCATTTGGACACGTAATCAACAAGGACAAGAATGTACTGATGTCTAAATGAAAGGAGAAAGGGTCCCATGAAATCGATGCCCCAAACATCGAAGATTTCGACAGGAAGAATTGGGTTTAAAGGCATCATATCTCTCTTAGTTATGCTCCCGAGTGCCTGACATCGAGAACACGACCTTGAGAAATCCTGGACATCCTTGAATAATGACAGCCAATAGAAGCCAGATTGCAAAATCTTTGCAGTCATCTTTTTCCCAGAGAAATCTCCACCACACGCAAATGCATGACAGAATTCGAGTATACTGTTGAATTCGTTCTCCGGAACACATCGGTGAATAATCTAATCAGAGCCGATGCGGTACAGTTCAGGGTCCTCCCAGAAGTAGTATTTGGCCTCAGATTTGAGTCTATCTTGTTGTTGCTTGGTCAAATCCTAGGGGATTTGACCAACGGCCAAATAATTAACAATGTCAGCAAACCACAGGGTTTGGACACCTAAAACTGTAAGGATGGTTTCGTCCGGAAAAGTATCAACAATCGAGACATCCAAATGAGAAGAATCACTTAGAAGTCTCGACAAATGATCCGCCACCACATTTTGTACCCCAGATTTATCCTTGATTTCAAGATCAAATTCTTGAAGTGGAAGAATCCAACGAATAAGCCAAAGTTTGCATCCTTTTTGGCCAAGAGATGTCTCAAGGCCGAGTGGTCGATATAAATGATGACATGAGACACTAAGACATAAGCCCTAAATTTTTCCAAAGCAAATACTACAGCTAGTAATTCCTTTTCAGTAATAGTGTAATTCCTCTGGGCTTCATCCAGAGTTTTACTAGTGTAGTAGATGACAGAGGGCTTCCTGTCAGCTTTCTGACCCAAAACAGCCCCGACCACGAAATCAGAAGTGTCGGTCATGATCTTAAAAGGGGCTGTCCAAATCGGTGGTTGCAACACCGGAGCACAAGTGACTACTGTTTTTAGGAAATCAAATGCCATACAACATGATCTTTGAAAACAAATGGCGTTTCTTTGCCAAGAAGATTGCTCAAAGGACGAGCAACCTTCGAGAAATCCTTGATGAATCTTCTGTAGAATCCCACATGACCAAGAAATGATCGAATTTGTTTAACAGATGTGGGAGGAGGAAGTTTAGCGATAGCATCAACCTTAGCTTTATCCACTTCAATTCCCCGTTCAGAGATTACATGACCCGAGATGATGCCTTCTTGTGTCATGAAATACTCTTTTCCCAACTAAGGACCAATCATGTTTTGATGCATCGTTTAAGAATCATTTCTAGATTAACTAGACAAGAGTCAAATGATTCTCCAAAAATAGAGAAATCGTCCATGAGGACTTCCATAAACTCCCCCACCATGTCAGAGAATATGGCTAACATATACCTTTGAAAAGTCGCAGGTGCATTGCATAAACCGAAACGCATCCTACGGAAAGCAAAGGTTTTGTAGGGACAGGTGAAAGTAGTTTTTTCCTGATCCTTGAGATGGATAGGAACTTGGTTGTATCCCGAGTAGCCATCAAAAAATAGAAGTACTTCTGCCTGGCTAATCTTTCCAAGATTTAATCAATGAAAGGCAGAGGGAAATGATTCTTTTTTGTGGCCGTGTTCAGCTTCCTATAATCAATACAAACTCTCCAAGAGGAAGCTGAATGAGTTGTGATAGATTCTCCTCTCCTGTTAGTCACAACGGTAATCCCAGCTTTCTTGGGAACAATCTACATGGGACTTACCCAGGGACTATCAGAGATCGGATAAATAATTCCTGCATCGAGCCATTTAATGATCTCCTTTTTTACCACTTCTCGCATATTTGGATTTAATCTCCTTTGCATCTGGCGAGAAGGGCGGGATCCATCTTCCAAGAATATTCTATGATTGCAGTAAGATGGCTCAATTCCCCTAAGGTCATGAATGGTCCAACCAATTGCCTCCTTGTGTTCCTTCAGGACTTTAATCAATTTAATCTCCTGCTCCTTTGTTAATTTAGCACTGATAATTACAGGGAGCGTCTTCTATGGTCCTAAAAATTGATATTTCAAATTCTCAGGCAATGGTTTTAATTCAAGCTATGGCTGGTTGATGATTAAAGGTAAGGAAGATGCTGATGACTCATCAACAAGAAGAGGTTTAGAGTGAACAAAATCAATAGCCTCTTCAGAAGATGGTAGGTCTGCCATAGAGGGTTGCAGGTCTAATTCATCATCAAAGGAGGAACTTTCAATTGCAGAAACCATCAAAAAAGTTTTAGTGTTCACATTATCCTCCTCAAGTTCCTCAATAAATCCACAATCCTCAAATTTATTAATCTCCTTAAAAATATCCAATTTCATTCATTGATCCCCAAAGGCGATTTCCATGCTACCGCTTTCACAGCTAATGTTGGCCTTAGTGGTAGCCACGAACGGATGCCCCAGAATGATGGGCGTGTTCCTCAGATTTTCCAGTACATCCATGTCAAGGAAAAGGAAATCTACAGGAAAATAGAAATCCTTAACCTTAACTATAACATCTTCAATAACACCTCACGGATTTGTAATCGAACGGTCGCTAACTACAGTGTTACTGAAGTCGACCGAAGTTCACCTAATCCAAACTTCTCGTAAAGAGAAGTCGGAATTAGGTCGATGGATGCACCCAGATCCAGAAGTGCTCTATCAAAAGTGTAATCTTCGATGACACAAGAAATCAACGAAGTACCTGGATCTCTCTTTTTCTGAGGGAGGTGGTGTAGGATAACAGAACTAGCCTGCTCAGAGAGTACCACCTTCCTCAGAACAGATTCTCTCGATCATTCCTTTTTCTAAGAGCGCTCCTCGCCGCGCCTCAATCATGCGCCTTGCGCGTGAGATCCCGCGTCACGTGGGGTGTCAGATAGTGCGTGGCCACTATCGGCCGCACGGCGCCGTTGGATCTTCATCGCATGGCTAATCGTGCCTGCGTGCCGGCTCCAATTTGAGGCGTGGGGGGCTCGATCCCGCGCCTCCTCGCCTCGTTAAGGTGCTCGACCAACGCGCTACGGGCGTGTTTGTGTCGAGTGCACAACTGAAGTGCATGCGCCTCGCAGCTATTGGATCTTGATCAAACGGCAGAGAAGTGCTGGCCAGAAGTGCTTCAGTGGATGCATGCGGCCGGTTGGGTGGCCAAGATGGCACCACGTGGAGCCATCTTGGTCTTCCATCTTCTAAGTGATGTAGATGGTGCCACGGGTATCGGATTGGATCAATTTTCACACCGTTAGGCTACGATCGTCGATCTGAAAACATCCGTGTGGTCAAATTTGTCATCTGAAGTGTGGATTAACACCATCTTGGCCCTTGATCTTCTAGGGTTCCTCGGTCTCTATCTGATGCTACGGATATCTGATTAGGGCAATCTTGGAGTTGTTGAACTCCACTCGTCACCCTAATCAGATCCGTACGATTGGATCTTTGGTCTGAGGCCCTGATAAAAAGTTTCCTTGTCCCTGACCATAAAAGGAGACAATTAACCTCTATTTTATTCAGACTAATCTAAATGCAAGATGATGCATGTTATATAATATTTATAGTATGTAATGAATTCTATACTTAAGAACATGCATAAATAGACATTTTATGTAATATAAACATGTTTACATCACTAGGGTCATCCAAAGAGGTAGGTTTGCAAAATTCAACACTCTCGCTTGAAAACGGGGATATCAACCTTCTTTTAAGCTTTTGGATATAAGATTTTTTTATTTTAAAATAACAGGAAATTACGAAATTGTAAGAGGGGAATAGCTACACCTAATTTTCTAAAGCTAACACCTAGGTGACAGAAATAACCCCTTGATGTAAACACATTTACACTACTTAAGATGTCTATTTATGCATGTTCTTAAGCATAGGATTGCATTACATGCTATAAATATTGCATAACATGCATCATCTTGCATTTAGAGTAGTTTGAATAAAATGGAGGTTAATTGTCTCCTTTTATGTGCTTGGACAGGGCAAACTTTTTATCGGGGCCTCGGATCAAAGATCCAACCATACAGATGTGATCAGGGTGATGATTGGAGTTCAACGACTTCAAGATCACCCTAATCAAGCATCTGTAGCATCAGATAGTGATCTGGGAACCCTAGAAGATCAAGGGCCAAGATGGTGTAAATCCACACTTCAAACGACAAATCCAACCACACGGATGGATTTGGATCGACGATCGCAGCCTAACGGCGCAAAAATCAACTCAATTCGACACCCATGGCACCATCTACAACATCCAGAAGATGGATGGCCAAGATGGCACCACATGGCACCATCTCAGCCGTCCAACAGGACCTCAAGATCGTCGTTGTTTTTCAAAGAACTTTTGGCGTGCGATCTGGGCTGTTGGATCTCGATCCAACGGCTGTGGATACGCACACCTTAAAGCATCCTCGCGCCCATCCATGCTCCGCAGCGCAGTGGGTGAGAGTGTTATCATGAGCAGGCGACACGCGATGGAATCGCGCTAGAGGGCGAGTGGCATGGATGAGCGAGCGCGGCCGAGCGTCAGATCTCGATCGAGCGGCTACGGGCTCTCGATAGAGCCCACACACTATCGCACGCCCGCGCCTCACGCAGATATCTCTGATGGATGCAAGATATCTACATCATATCTAGATCACTATTAATCTAGGGCAGAGACAGACTTTGATTGCAACTAAAGAATCTCTGATGGAAGACCTTAAAGAACTAGAATCTTTAGCTAGAATGAATCAACAAACTCGCATGCTTCAAGACATACTCCTTTTGCAATACCAAGTTCAAACTAGCCTAGAGGATTTTAGGGAACTTGAGACTGCTTTTAGGGATTCTTCTAGTCACACACCAAAAGTAGATGATGTTGATGTCTCAATAGGTGATGTTGAAATAAAAAAAGAGATATCTGAGGTGATCAAGAGATATGAGCAAGGAATAACCCGAATGGACTCATCTGAGAGTACCAATCAAGAAAGTGAGGAGGAAAGGAAGACATCTGATGGAATCAAGGAAGAAAATCAACCTATGGATCTAGATCCTAATGAAAGCCCTAAGAAGCAAACCTTTCATTTTGAGAAATTGAAGAGTCGTGAGATGGAATATGACTCCTTTATATCCAAGGATTGCCAAGGTGAGAATTCACAGGATGATTTAGATTTGGATGTCTCAAACAATCTGGGGGAATTAAAGCAGAGACAAGTTGGATTCAATAAAAATCAAGAGATGTTTTCCTTGAACACCACTGGTCAGGCACATCTAAGTAATCTGGAGATGATTTTTCCTAGGGATTCAGATAGTCACAGATGCCTTAATGAATTTGGAGTTGACACGATTACTCAAAGAAACAAATTAATTTTCACTCCGACATCCTGTGATTCGCACTTTTCTCCTCCCACCTACCAATATGATAAAGGAAATCTGGAGGTTGCATTCTCTACTCTTGATTCTAATTTCCAATTATCAAAGAGAACTATTGATGATTTATCAAGGGAAACAGGAAGACCATCGGAAGTACAAAATGGTGAGCAACCTAACACTTATGAAGGTGAAATACTGGGGGGAACTTGATTTTCGACGTTAATCACCATTATGAAGACCCTTATGATCCAGACTCTGATGCTAACTGGCATTTCAATTTTCATATCAATCCACTTCCTCAGCAATTGCTCATAGACTTTTGGAACAGAATCAATGAGCAGGATTGGCGTCATGACCTTCATTCCAATCTTCTTCCTTTCTTTGTCCGTATTCCACACTTGACTATTGAGAGACTCTTTGGAATAGGGTTGCACCATCAACTGGTCCGCATGTGTGGACCATTGATTCTCAAAGCATACAAACACATCTTCCTTTTAATCTTGACCTTCTCCTCTACAATCATTAATCCAGCTAATGAAGTTTCGTCCAGGTAGAGGTGGTAAACTCAGCATTTATCAGACTTCTATATATAGCATATTTCATTTTGGCATATTAGTCTGCATATTGTGATTATCATGGTAGTGCTGGCATATGCTGAATGACGAATCAGGAGAAATTCCAGGTGATTTCTACCCACTTATGCCCTGTCTTATTTCATTTTCTCTTATTCATGCATGAGGACATGCAAGAACTTAGGCGTGGAGGGGGTAGTACATATAAACTGAAAATTTTTCATCCAACACCTTAGGAAATAGATCTTTTCATTAAGAGGTTTTATTAGAGATTTATTCTTTAGTTGATTCCTGACTAGAATCCAGTACACTTTCACACTTACACATAGAATTTGCAATGGATCCACTGCGAAAATCGATAGACATCTCTAGTTGAAAAAGAATTGCTTCTTCTCCTGAACCCTTGGATAGTAATCAAGGAGTCAGGCAAACCATCTTCTTGTAGATCCACCAAACATGTGTAAGGTGAGACTAAAGAATCTACTGGTACTCAAAGACTAGTGTGAGGAATCTTAATTCCTGGATAATTGAGTACTGATACTCAGAGTTGGGCACAGTTTTCGCTCTCGGTTCTTGTGTGCAAATTCTTTGTGAGAATCTTCGTGAGAGCCACCAAATGAGTCAAATACATAGAGAATGGGTTCTGATAAAATTAAGACTAAAGTGGATGGTCATGACTGTCCTTTACGGAATCCTCGGCTGAAGGAGGGTACTAATGTCAAGGTCGAAAATACACTGTGCTATCCAATCCCTTCCTAGTGCTGAGAATAGGCACTTCCACCAAATACGCCACCTGATATCCTCTTGAACATCCCCAATCCTGAATAATGCCTCATTCATAAAAGTACATATGTCATGTTGCATTACGTTACGTTGGTAGACATATATGAAAAAAAAACTTTGAAAAAAAAATAAAAGAAAAGAAAAAAAATGTTGAGTTGCATTTATTTCATTTTATGTCAAGCACATCGAGACAACAATACCCACTACCCTCATGATCCACCAAATATAGCCTTGACCTACTTTTCCTGTATTTCTGACTGCCCGAATATTGGTTGAGGATTTCTAACTTAGTTATAGGGTTATCAGAATCTAATTGAATTGTAGTGCCATGAGAGACCATCAAATATATTTACAAATCTGGTGAGATGTAAGCTCAAAGAGAAAAAGAAAAGCAAAAAAAGAAAAGAAAAAGAAAAGAAAAAAAGAGGAAAAAGAGAAAAGAAAAGAGTACAAAGGACTTAAGAGAGCACAATTTTCTAGCCTCTCTCTAAGTTGATTTATTGGATAATCTAGAAATCTAGATTCTAAACTACTAGTCGTTATGTAGCACCAGAAGAGAGTGAGCCATAAAATACAAATCCATTTAACTCAGACATATTTTACCTAAGCCAAAGAGCCGGGGGTAAAACTAGATGTTATTCTACATCCCCGAGAGAAGAGGTATGCCTATCCCAATAGTGTTTTACTAAGGGTCAAGTATGAGCTTTAGATGTCTATCGAATTTTTGCCTGGATCCATTGCATACGCTACAAACTACACTTTCACAATTATCTAGATTTTAAATTTCTAGATGAAGACAAAAAGAAATAAATCTCTAGTCAAACTCTTGGTAGAATGCATTTAGTCTTTGACTTGTTAGGGACCAGCAAGATTTAGACATTGGGGTATGATTGTATAGTAATCATAGGTCCAAATATACCTGAATTAAGTTAGATCCTAGCTTAACTTAGGCAATATGCATACATTCGCATCATACTTTGCATCATAGTTGATTTATTAGTTTTGTAAATAATAATGTCATATTATGTTCTAAGTAAGAGGTATCAACAATTGCAGGTAATTCGAGGTCTAGGATTACCGATCCAACCATATGGATCTACTTAAAACAATAACAGGAGTCTAACACCTCCGAGATCACATCAATCAGACTCCCGTAGCATCCTATGTAGTCATAGAAGAGTAGGGGCCAAGAGGCAAATAGGTGAAAATCCAAACCTCAAATGTTAAATCCAACCACACGGATGGATTTGGATCAACGATCGAAGTCCAACAATGCTAGAATCATCTCAATCGGAGGCCTAGAGCACCATCTACAAGGAAAAGAAGATGGACGGCCACGATGATGCCACGTGGCACCATCGCAGCTGCCCAACATCGCCGCCCCAACCTTTAAAGGCACTTCCCCCATCAACTGTGGGCCATTGGATCATCATCCAACAGCCACAATGCACCCACATTGACCACACCAGTGGGCCTCGTCAAGGAAGGAAGATCCTCAACCATTGGATCTCCATCCAGCGGTTGAGGGCAGCCGCACACGAAAATGGAAACCAAAACAAAGCGTGCTCGTAGTGCGTTGGCTCATGCGATCAACCGCAAAGGGAGGATGTAGGTTCGAAGCGCAATCCACGTGGATACAAGCTAGCAGTGCACGTGGATCAATCTCAAGTGTCATATCAGCATCAAGCAATAATGGCGTGACCGCGTGGCACGTTGGCAAGCCTTAAATGGGAATGCATGTGCTTACGCGCAACTGAATGTGCACATGCATGCGTTGAGATTTGAAGGTGGTGGGCTCGATGCGTTTAAGCCATCCAATCTCACGATCTAATATCTCAAGGGCAATACGTGCATGCTCACGAGGATTGAGTGAGAATTGTGCGCTTGCGGTTGAGGCGCTGGCACGAAGTGAGCGACAGTCATCAAATCTCAATCCAAGGGTAGGGAGCAAGCCACATGTCAGCCAGAGAGTGAATCTGCATGTTTAAGGAGGTTTGGAAGGTCATTTGAAGCTCAATCAGTGCCGTTGATTTCTCGATCAACGGATCTGATAAATCTAAGGTTGTTGCATGAGTTGGAGAGCTTAGATGCCCATCTTGCCCCTCATGAAGCTATAAAAGGAGCCCCAGGGCCCCCAGTTGAAGAATAACCCCCTCCAGACCCTCTCCAACTCTCGAGATCTTCTTCTCCAGCTCTCTCCCTCTGAAGCACCCACCAAGCTACCTTGGTGCACCACTACTACTCTGCCCAACCTCTCCAAAAGGCCACCACGGACCACCTGTGGTGCCCTTATTCTGATACATTAGATAGCTATTTTATTCCTATTTTAGCATTGCATTAGTTATGTCTGCAACTCAACTACTTCATATTTATATTATGATTAGCCTTCTACTCCATGTATTGTGATTAGCATTCAGTTTATATATATACCGTCCAGTTAGCATTCTAAATCAGTTTGTGAATTCAAAAGCACTTTCTGCCTCCTTAAGTTTGACCAAGACTCACCTCTTGTTAAATTTTATTTGTTTTGACGTATTTCGCACTATACTACGACGAAATCCTTTTAAAATGCGATTGAGGCTTCAATAATGCCTACAAAAGAATCAATTATTTCTACCTATAATGCCTAAAACAAATGTACAACTAACAGGCAGCAAAAGCCAGTTAGAAGCTACACTCAATTAGTTATATATAGGTACTCTAAGTAATACCTATGTATAGGTATAAAAATAGCTATTAATATCTATTATACTAAGTTATATTAACATACTAATGTCTTTAGTAACATATTTTACATGTATAGTAATATATATACGTCGCTATAGCCTTAGTAACATATATACATAACATAGGGCAAAAAGTGATATCTATTCTAACATATTTACATATGTACAGTGACGATTATATTCATCACTAAAGCCCAGTGTTATTATATACATACAAGAGGCTCAAACAATACTATTCTACTTATAATCTACATTTTTACATATATATATACACACTATATATGTATTCGTATACATTTATGTACATGTATATCTTTACATTACTTATATAGATGTATATATATTATACTATACATTTATACGTATTAGTATACATATACATATGTACACATATGCGCATACACACAAGCCCAACAGTGTCCAACACTTGACCAAATACTTAGCCACTTTTCTCTGACCCTCCTCTCTTCATCTCTTATCTTCTCAACACTTAGCTAGATTTAGGATTCTTCCTCTCAAAAACACACACATGCACTGTTACTCAACCCAAAAATTGGGTTTTATGTGGGCGGGTCAGCCCATTTTCGAGGGTACACAGCACCTCGAAAGGTGGAACCAGACCTCTACTAGTGGGCCAGCCCTTATTTTATTTAGGTATATTTTTGTTCATTTTAGGCCCAATTCAGGCCCAGAAAGCCCACACACGCGCTCACGTACATGCATGATTGCACAGCAATCATGCAACCTAAATCACCTTAATTAAGCTAGATTCTAGCATAACTTAGGAATAATCATTCATAGGCATCATAATTTGCACAATGGTTAGTTTGATTAGTTGAATAGATAATATTGTCATTTTATGCATTAAATGAGAGATGAAATTAATTGTAGATGTTTCGAAGTCGTGGATGAGAGATCAAACCGTACAGATCTGATCAAGACAATGACGGGAATCTAACGCTTCCAAAATTGCCTCGATCAAACAACCAGAGCATCTTGTGCAATCTAGAGAAGAATAAAGGCCACAGAGCTAGAGGACAAAGATCTAAGCCCCAAATGAAAAATCCAAGCACACGAATGGATCCGGATCAACAATCACAGTCTAATGGCGTAAAAATCAACCTGATCGAAGGTCTACATCACCAGATACAAAGAAGAGAAGATGGACGACTGTGATGGTCCACGATGCATCCACACTGTCCATCCAATGGCTAAGGATAAATAGACGCAAAGAGGAAACTATAACAAAACTCGTGCGTAGCACATTGGCTCACGCGCTTGCGTAGGATTAGAAGAACGTGGGTTCAATCCTTATGGTGTTCAAATCAGGTAAGCGTTGGGCGCGGGCGCTATTGCCGGTCAGATGGAGATCGACGCACGCAGGCCCGACCACGTGTCGAGACCAAAGTACGCCGCAGCTAAATGCTAGAAAAAACACACTTTGTTTAAACACAAAGGTAGCGTGGGTGTGTTTAAGCTGTCCAATCGTAAGATTGGATGGCTGAGGATTGGGCACTCAAATTGAGAGAGTGGCAAGCACAAAGAAGAGAAGCAGGTGTTGGGCTTGCACAAGGAGGAAGTGGAGCCGTCCGATCCAGTTGAAGAACAACTCCAGCTAGAACTCAGATACAACTCTCTCTCTCTCCATACCAGGCTCTCCCTCTGCAACTCTGCTCCAACCTTCATCTTGATGCTCTAGATCTGAGGTACTGCCGCATCTCGCACAAGCATCCTACAAGCGACGTCGTCTCTCTACCTCCTATCTCTCTCTATCTCTCTCTCTCTTTCTCTCTTTCTATTTATCTGTCTCTACTTTTTGCATAGCAATTTCTACTGTGAAAATTTCTTTATCAATGCAATGAAATTTGATCTTATGGATATCTAATGCCTCTTTATACATATATACATATATAAATACCTGTTCGAACTAGTTTTATTGAAAAGCTTCTGTTAAAAATCGAGATTGCCTCCCTGCAAACAACCCAATACTCACCTGTCATTACAAATTTATTTGTCGACGTGTTTCCATGCTATACTATAACTAAATAATCTTTTAAAATGTGATTTACACGCCAGACAAGTTGGCACCATTGTCAGGGCCCATCATATTCCAAAAGCACATCAAACCCGAGCTTAAAACTGAGTAAACGTGCCCTAGGAAGGACTAATAGACTTGGAGACTTGAAATTAGATTGGACTAAGGTCAAGGCCTTGTCTACTTGGACCCACTAGTGACAAGAAAGATTGGTGCAGAAACCACATTAACCCTTAGTGGTGTCCCACCGTGTGGGGTGTCCTAGGGTGTCCTACCCTTCTGGCCAGCCAAGTAATTCAAGGGTTGATCTAACCCAGTCTTGTTTTGGGGAGCCAAGATCAGGTCTAATTAGGGTTGACGCTCTAAGGTCCAGTTTGATTGCTTACATTGAGCGGGTGGGGTTTCTCTCATCTGTCTTCTTCTCATCTATAGACATTCTTCTGGTGTATGCAAGGTAGAACATCTCAAAATCCTGATTTGCTACCACCATTAGAAAGAAATCCCAGGAGAAGATGTATTTATCTAGGATCTAAATCTGAACCCTCTGGAATGGCTAGTTAACATGAGGAAGAAGAAATTGAAGAGGAAAATCTGGATCCTATGACTCTCTTACAAATGCAGATCACTAAGCAGGGCCAGCATCATGATCGATAGATGGAAGTCATGGTGCAAGCCATCACTCAACTCCAAAATGGAAGGGCAGACCAGACCCTCCGTGACTTCTATAACCCTCCTAATGCCCAACCTGAACCCTTTGTTAGGGTACCTCAAGATGGGGAAGATTTTCAACTCAAACCTCAGATCATTAACTTGATTCCCCACTTCCATGGTTGTGAGTCAGATGACCCCTTCCACCACCTTGAAGAGCTCCTACACATAGGAAGAACCTTTGACCCTAGGAACATGAATGAAAGTACCCTAATGATGAAGATGTTCCCATTCTCCTTGAAAGATAGAGCTGCACATTGGTTGGGAACAATTGGTAGACCAATCTTAACTTGGGAAGACCTAAGAAGCACATTCCTAAAGAAATTCTTCCCCGTAGGAAAAACTAATGCCCTTAGATGTGCCATAACAACCTTTAAGCAAAACCCCAAGGAACAACTACATGCGGCTTGGGAGAGGTTCAATGATTTAGCTAGGAAATGCCCCCATCATGGAATTCCGAAGTGGCGCTTGGCCCATATTTTCTATTATGGGTTGAGTGATAATCTGAAGAATTTTGTTGATGCAGCATGTGGAGGCAATTTCTTGAGTTGAGATGCTAAGGGAGCCTTTCAATTGTTTGAGAATATGAGTGAAAATTCCCTCAACAATGCCTCAATGTCTGCCTTTAACAGAGCTAATCAACCAAGGAGCGGAGTTTATAAAGTTAACAATAATTCACACTTAGTTGATTTAGAATTAATTGCACAACGATTAGACAAGGTGGAACTCATGGGAAAGAACGTAGAGAATTTGAATAAGAAGCTTGATAATCTTCTAAAGGGCAGGAATTCCTTATGTACACAATCCAAATTAAATCCTATGCCTACCCAAGGAGTGTCTATGGTAACCCACAACCAACTCCCCAACCCTCTAGGTTAGGAATCAATGCACAACATCAATGACCTAACCATGGCTCCACTTATGAGCCAACTGTACTTTGACCCATCTCTTTCTAGGTACCAAGGAGGGACCTTGATGCCCTCAAATTCTAAACTAGGCACCCGATGCCCAGTTATCCTGAGGATGTGAATGCACTCCAAGGTTACACTAGAAATGAGCCTTATTCAAACACTTACAACCCTGGACGGTGCAACCATCCTAATTTTGCTTGGTCAAGTCAGAAACCCACCCAGGGTCCTAACTTGACTAAGCCAAACACTTATGGGAAACCTAGTAGGTACACACAACCACGCACATATCAACCACAACCTACATAGGAAAACAAGAACTCTGATTTGAGTCTAGTCCTCAAAGAAATGAGAGAAATGAATCGAGGCATAAGGAAGAAATGAATCAATTGAGGACAGAATTGACAGAACGACTAGACTAGCTAGTAGATGCTAGACAACATGGGATGCTGCCATCCCAATCCATCCCAAACCCAAGAAATTTCGATAGGGTTAACCAGCACAACACAAGGGAGCAATAGTCACATATAGTTCAACCTGCTCCCCAGCACCCACCTGGTTTTGCTAACCCTAATTAGGCTCCACCTATTTTGCAGAACCCACCTTAACCTTCTAACCCTAACGCTTTTGCTAGTGCGGTAACCTTGAGAAGTGGGAGACAGATCTGATAGAGGCATGTTTCGTGAATTAGAATTAGGGTTTGGAGAGCCTGTCATCGAAGCTCACAAAATGCATCTATCAGATAAAATTTATAACCAAAACTCGAAAAGTGAGTCCCAGGTCAAACACGGGGAGGCGAATGTTTGGTTTTATAAAAATCCATGCTTCACTTTATTTCTTTTTATTATTTTTATCTTTTCTAATTTTTTTGGTATTTTAATAAGGCAAGAGATCAGATAGACAATTGCTTATCTAGCTAATCTACTTGCGAAAATATAAGAGAGAGGGAGAAAGAGAGAGAGAGAAACAATCATCTATTCATAAGCAAGTGTTTGTTACAACTACGAAAGCAAAAAAACTACACTACGAAAGCATAAAAGGATAGAATGAGGTGAGAGAAATCCCCCTCAACGGTTGCTCAGAGGACAACTCACTCTGATGTCGCCTGGAAGAAGGTGGAGAGGAGCGAGATGAAGGAGGACGTAGCCGGAGGATAGAAAATGGGGCAAGATGGCATCGCGGAGTGGATCTTCTTCCTGAAGGGAGGTGAGGAGACGGCCACGGGATGCTCCACGAAGGGGGTAAGAGGTAGGGAAAAGTTTAGTTCTACTCTAGAGGAGCTTCCCGGGCTTGGGACAAGCACTCTCTACAGCCTTGGAGGTGGTGAGAGGAAGAAAGGAAGAGATGGTTTGGAAAGGTGGTGGGTAGGTCCTTTCATAGTGGAGGAGGAAGAACAAATTCGCATCCGGGTCATTACTGACGTCTATAAATGTCGCTACAGACCCCTGCAGCTGTCGCTAAAGATCTGCCCTTCAATTCCTCTTGTTGGCACGCATAGACCATTAGTGATAGCCGCAAGCGTCACTAAAGGCCCGTGTCAATGAAGATCCACCCGCTGCTCATGCTCCGTTGGAACGTGCATCGCGCTCTCCTTGTCACGCGCACACGCTCGCGCGATGGCACTACGTTGGCGCTACGATGTAGGTGCTGGCATGCGCGCTGCGCTACGCTTGCATGTGCATGCCTTCGCGCACTATGCTGTGCTTGCGCTGCGTGCACTTAATTGGCCAATTGGGGGGGCTGTAGGGATTCGAACCTGCGCCCCTCCTTTGAGGGTCAGGTGCTTAAGCACTACGCCAAGACGTCCAAAAGGTCGAAGGGACAACTTAGCGCACGCGGTGGAGGAGCGTTCTAAGCCATTGGATCAAGATCCAATGGCTGAGAATGGGTGATGCCTTGATGAAAAGTGGGTGATGGTCGATGTTGGGCAGCCTGGATGGCACCACGTGGTGCCATCTAGGCTGTTCATCTTCTTTCTATTGCAGAGGGTGCCATGGTGCTCAGATCGAGATGATTTCCACACTGCCGAATTACGATCGTTGCTCCAGATCCATTCGTACAGTCAAATTTTCCATCCAAAACCCGTATGGATGTCTCATTGCCCCCTGGCCATTGATCTTCCTCAGACTACATATGATGCTACGGGACTCTGATCTAGATGATTTTGAAGGCGTTAGACTCCTATCGTCGTCCTAATCAGCTCTGTACAGTCTAATCATCCATCCAAGGCCTTGAAATAAATCTTCTTCTCTCTTGACCATAAAAAGGATCTAATTAACCTAAAATATATACAACTACTCTAAATGTAGAATGATGCATGCTATGTAATATTTATAACATGAAATGCAAATCTAAGCCTAGGAACATGCATGAATAGGCATTTTATCTTCAATAATTGTGTCTACATCAAGATCCAAGATTACCCCTCTAAATTTAAATCTAAACAAGATCTTGAGGAGACCAAATCTGACCTAGGAGATCAAGAAGACAAGGATCAAGACCCAAGCACTCATGATTTCTCTCAAGCTCCCTTTCCTGAAGCCTTGAACAAACCTAGGAAAAAGAAAACCAATCCATCTGAGGAGTGGCTTGATGTTTTTAAACAAGTCTTGGTGAACGTACCACTCCTTGAGGCTATTGAGAATATCCCAGCCTGTGCAAAATTTTTAAAGGAAAGGTGCACACCTAAACACCAGGCCAAATCAGCTAAAAGGGTAGTGTTATCCGAACAAGCTAGTGCAGTTATCCTTAGAAACCTACCTCGAAAACAGAAAGATCCAGGAGCCCATCCGATCTCATGTGTTATTGGAGATACTACTTTTGATAGGGCTATGTTAGATTTAGGTGCCTCCATAAATTTAATCCCCACTATGTTATATAAAAATTTAACTTTGCGGAGCTAAAACCTACTGAGGTCACATTACAACTGATTGATCGATCTGTGACCACACCATAGGGGATTGTTGAGAATATAATTGTCAAGGTCCATGATTTTTATTTTCCTGCGGATTTCCTAGTCCATGACATGGAGGTACCAGAGAACTTGAAGAACACCCCGATAATTCTAGGAAGACCATTTTTAGCTACTACCAAGGAAAATATTGACTGTGAATCTGGCAGTATGGAAATCAAATTCGGGGTAAGAAGACAAAAATTAACATCTTTAAGGCCATCAAATAATTGGAGGATTGTGGAATGATAGAAGATTTTGAGGACCATACCTGATAAAAATACCATCATGAGCCCTAACTAGCTCTTTTTGATCCAATAAGTCAATAAATTCTCCTACATAACCATCTGAATGTCAAAATTCATTGCAAAAGCATTCTAAGGTAAAAATAAGAAACTAGGGTTAAAACTATAATTTTACCAGCTTATCATGAATGCAGTACAACCACAGGTTTCCTCAAGGGTTGAATAATGGTCAAATGGTCTTAATAAGATAACAAGTGGGTTAGATTAGACAGAAAAGGGTTTGCGTATGTTTTAAGAATTAAATGACTTTTGAAACACTAAAAACAAACCCACTTAACTAACCAAGGTTCTATTCAAGAAAAAATTCACATAAACCCTCTAAAAATCATAGAAAAATATTCTCCAGGGTTTAGTACCTTCAATTTGACCATCAAAACCCATCTTGAACCAAAATGGAGTCTCAGATAGATATTTGACTTAATTTGGATTTTTGCAAAAATTACCCCATCAAACGTGGTCAAAACCAAACTCCAACTTACCATTGGATTCCTTAGGCCCAAATTAGGTTTGTACCAAAATTTGGACCCAAGATGAGCTTGCCTTGACCTAGTTTGCAAAATGGTCCTATCTGATTACATTTATACCCCCACATGCAGTTCAACCTCGCCACGCACTCACAGACATCCACACACCACACAAACACCCCCATCACATTCGTCGTGCTCCGACGACCCTCCCTAAGCGTTCTAACATGGCGAGAGGTTGTTTCATTGATTTTAGGTGTTCTCCTTGTTGGTGCTAGAGCACCACGATCATTTGTTTTGATGATAACAAAACACGTGTTATTTAACATTTGCAATTTGAGTCTTAGATTTCAGGTCAATTGCAAATGTGGACGTGTTTAGACAGAGTTCAAGCTCGCATCCAGGACGGATTGGAGGAGCTTGACGGAAAACAGAGGAGGTTCGCGTGGAGCGAAAGATTGGAGATGGAAGACAAGAAGAATAGGATAGATTCTTTTTTATCCTTTCATGTATCTCTTGTATTTATTTTCTTGCTCTTTTTGATTCCTTAGAACATTATGTTAAAGAGCCTCAAAGTACCCTAAAAGTAGTCCTAGGAACACCTGCACAACCCTAGGATACTTAGGTTTTCTGTAGAATACCTAGAAAACCAATATAGGGCTCAAACAGCATTTCCAGACGTCTAATCCAAAAATCGGACGTCTGATAAAGAATTTTAAGACGTGTGACTGTTGTTTCAGACGTCTGATAACTGTTAGGCTGGACTTAGTTTTCTGTCTGATGAAATCAGACGTCCAGACCTTAGACCAGACGTCTTAGAAGACGTCTGATGGATTTGCCAGACGTCCAGATAGTGGACCGTTGGCAAACTTAGCAAGCACGGCAGTATATGACCGTTAGAGCCTTATCAGACGTCCATAGGTCTTCCCAGACGTCTGATAATTGACCGTTTTGCCTCGGCTGACCCAAAATCTCTTCTCAGAGATTTTCTAGCCGTTGCAACGTTTGGAAATCAATTCCCACAGTAAAAGTAGGTTTCCAGACGTCCAGACATAGTACCAGACGTCCTGTATGTCGTCTGATGGACTTGCACAAAAACCCTGTTTAGATCTGATTCAAGTCAGGGAGAAACCCGCATAGAATCAGACGTCTGACCTTGAAATCAGACGTCTTAAAGTGGCCTTCCAGACGTCTGATGCCAGAGTTAGACGTCTGATAACCCTGTCAAATGCAATCATTGTCCTGATTTCGGCCTGATTCTCTTGGGCTTTGCACCCAACGGCTATGGAAGCTTTTCCAAGCCTTCCAAAGCCTTCCTAAGGCCTCTATAAATAGAGGGGAACCTTTGTAACAAAAAACACACCTAGAGACACAAGATACACACTAAGAGAAACAAGAGACACACCTAAGCAACTTAGTTCCACTCTTTTGTGTCCAATTGAGGCCCTTGCTCTCCAAGCTCTAGTTTCATTCTCTTGAGAGCATCAAGCCTTCGCGCGCCCGCTCTCCCGCTGTTGATAACGAGAGCGACGTAGCGCCGTCGCGTGGCACACGCACCGCGTCATCATCGACGCACTCCTTGCAAAGGGGAGTTTCCTATTTCCTATAGAAGCTAGGTTTAACTTTGTTGGCTCTATAGGACCTGTTGTTTTATTTTATCTTTGTTATTTTGGTTGGGTATTCGCTTTGCGAATTCCCGTCTCCTTCGTGGGACAAAATCCTTCTCGTGGAGAGAAGGGGTTGAGGAACGCTACCCTCGTACTTGTAGCGTGGTTGTACTGAGGTTGAATCACCCTCGTTTAAAGTGATTCGTTTAGTAGATTTTGATCAACTTGGTTGATCGGAAAATCCTAACTCGAGAGGGTTAGGTGGTGGTTTTCACCCAGTTTGGGTTTCCACCTAAAAATACCTGCGTACATTGTGCGATTGATTTTTGTGAGATTGCTTTATATTTTTATTTCCGCATATTTTTACGTCACCCCTCCTAGAAGGGAACTTTCAATTGGTATCAGAGCAGGTTTTCCGCCGACAGGAGTAACATCTGCGGAAAGATCACATGGAGGGAAGCTGTTCCACAAGCAGGATTTCCGAGGGGCAGTCCACAACCCGTCCGCCCTACTTTGATGGGAACAACTACACCTACTGGAAGTTGCGGATGAAGACGTGGCTTCAAGCCACCGACTTCACAGTCTGGGCCAGGTGCGAGACCCCCTTCGACATCCCAGAGAAACCCGCCGGAGGATACTCGCAGCAGCAGATCCGGGAGCTCTCTCTCAACGCGAAAACAATGAACGCGTTGTATTGCGCGCTCAGCCCGGAGGAGTTCAACAGAATCTCGCAATGCGCCACCTCATACGAGATCTGGCACACACTTGAGGTAACTCATGAAGGTACCTCTAAGGTAAAAACTTCTAAACTCAATTTACTTTCACAAGAATTTGAGGCTTTTTCTATGAAATCTAACGAAACTTTAAGTGAGATGAACACTAGGTTCACTCTCATAGTAAATAACTTGAAAGCTTTAGGGAAGACTTTCATCAACGGGGAGCTTCAAGGGAAGCTTCTTCGTTCCCTTGGACCGGAATGGGAACAGAAAGTCACCGCCATCGAAGAGGCGAATGAAATGGAGGAGCTCAACATGGAAGATCTCCTAGGCAATCTGATGGCCTACGAGACTAAGTTGAAGCAGAAGAAGAAGGATACACCGGAGCCTAAACTAAAGAAGACTCTCGCCTTTAGAGCCACGTCGGATAGCGAGGTAAGTTCCGACGACGAAGACTTTAGAATTTTACTTAAAAATTTTTCCAAGTTTTGTAGGGAATTAAAGAAAGAGAAAAAGGAGAAGAAGGAAAGCCCGAGACGTTGCTACCACTGCAACGGGAAAGGGCATCTGCGACCAGAATGCCCTCTTCTCAAAAAGGAGAAGAAGAAGGAAAAGGAGAAGAAATCTAAGAAGAAGGCGTTCCAAGCCACTTGGGACGATTCTAGCTCGGAGGAAGAAGAAGAAGAGAAGACCATAGAAGAAGAAACCGCTTGCTTCGGTTTCATGGCCAGAGGAAGCGACAGCGAAAGCGAAAGCGACTCAGACAACGAGGTAAATCTCGATCTTCAAGAAGCATTTAATGAACTTTTTGAGATTAGTAAATCACTTAGGGTAGAAAATAAAGGCATTAAAAAGAACCTTAGTTTTCTTAGAAATGAAAATGATAGGTTAGAAAAACAACTCAAGGACATAGAAACTAGTCCTAAGGATAATAACCTATTATTAGAAAATCAAGACCTCATCAATGAAAATAATAAATTGATTGAGGAAAATGATAGTCTAAAAATAGAAATTTCTGATTTAAAGACTAAGATAAATACTATAGAAAGAGAAATTGCATGTCTTAGGGAAAGCTCTAACAAACTAATCAACAAAGTAGATGATTTTTATAGCCCTAAGGTTGAGAAAGGATCTCCATCAAGGAGACCCGCTAACAAATCCGGATCCAAGCCCACTTGGATACCAAAGAAAAAATTAGAATCTTGTTTTGTAGGGTTCAGGGATGACTACAACATAAAGGACTGGACCTACAAGCTCAAGGCTGGTCAACTTAAGTTGGGAGAACCAATGAGTAGACCAAGGAGGAGAAGAAGAAGACCGACGAGACGGCGAACAAACGACGGACCCGCCGCACGTCGACCACCAGATTGGAGACCGGCGCCAATGCCCGGGCCTCCAAGCTACGGATGGGAGCCCCATCCGATGTGGCATCCACCACCACCATTCGGGCCATTTTATTGGCCATGGTAGGTGAGGTAAAAATTCTTAACCCTATCTTATTATCATAAGCATTTAGATAGGGGGAGTTAAAAAATGATGAGCTAATTGTTAATTTTTAAGGGGGAGAAATAAGGTAGCTAAATTTCCTTTAGTAAGGGGGAGAAAATTAATAGCTATCGCATTGTTACAAAAAGGGGGAGAATATTACCTTTGTTAAAATAAACTCATAGAAGAGCATGTTTTAAGGGGGAGTTATAGGGAATGTAAAATCAATTAAACCTTTTTGATAATGTCAAAAAGGGGGAGGATTTTTATGGATTATTATTTACGGTTTTGTCATCATCAAAAAGGGGGAGATTGTTGGTGCTAGAGCACCACGATCATTTGTTTTGATGATAACAAAACACGTGTTATTTAACATTTGCAATTTGAGTCCTAGATTTCAGGTCAATTGCAAATGTGGACGTGTTTAGACAGAGTTCAAGCTCGCATCCAGGACGGATTGGAGGAGCTTGACGGAAAACAGAGGAGGTTCGCGTGGAGCGAAAGATTGGAGATGGAAGACAAGAAGAATAGGATAGATTCTTTTTTATCCTTTCATGTATCTCTTGTATTTATTTTCTTGCTCTTTTTGATTCCTTAGAACATTATGTTAAAGAGCCTCAAAGTACCCTAAAAGTAGTCCTAGGAACACCTGCACAACCCTAGGATACTTAGGTTTTCTGTAGAATACCTAGAAAACCAATATAGGGCTCAAACAGCATTTCCAGACGTCTAATCCAAAAATCGGACGTCTGATAAAGAATTTTAAGACGTGTGACTGTTGTTTCAGACGTCTGATAACTGTTAGGCTGGACTTAGTTTTCTATCTGATGAAATCAGACGTCCAGACCTTAGACCAGACGTCTTAGAAGACGTCTGATGGATTTGCCAGACGTCCAGATAGTGGACCGTTGGCAAACTTAGCAAGCACGGCAGTATATGACCGTTAGAGCCTTATCAGACGTCCATAGGTCTTCCCAGACGTCTGATAATTGACCGTTTTGCCTCGGCTGACCCAAAATCTCTTCTCAGAGATTTTCTAGCCGTTGCAACGTTTGGAAATCAATTCCCACAGTAAAAGTAGGTTTCCAGACGTCCAGACATAGTACCAGACGTCCTGTATGTCGTCTGATGGACTTGCACAAAAACCCTGTTTAGATCTGATTCAAGTCAGGGAGAAACCCGCATAGAATCAGACGTCTGACCTTGAAATCAGACGTCTTAAAGTGGCCTTCCAGACGTCTGATGCCAGAGTTAGACGTCTGATAACCCTGTCAAATGCAATCATTGTCCTGATTTCGGCCTGATTCTCTTGGGCTTTGCACCCAACGGCTATGGAAGCTTTTCCAAGCCTTCCAAAGCCTTCCTAAGGCCTCTATAAATAGAGGGGAACCTTTGTAACAAAAAACACACCTAGAGACACAAGATACACACTAAGAGAAACAAGAGACACACCTAAGCAACTTAGTTCCACTCTTTTGTGTCCAATTGAGGCCCTTGCTCTCCAAGCTCTAGTTTCATTCTCTTGAGAGCATCAAGCCTTCGCGCGCCCGCTCTCCCACTGTTGATAACGAGAGCGACGTAGCGCCGTCGCGTGGCACACGCACCGCGTCATCATCGACGCACTCCTTGCAAAGGGGAGTTTCCTATTTCCTATAGAAGCTAGGTTTAACTTTGTTGGCTCTATAGGACCTGTTGTTTTATTTTATCTTTGTTATTTTGGTTGGGTATTCGCTTTGCGAATTCCCGTCTCCTTCGTGGGACAAAATCCTTCTCGTGGAGAGAAGGGGTTGAGGAACGCTACCCTCGTACTTGTAGCGTGGTTGTACTGAGGTTGAATCACCCTCGTTTAAAGTGATTCGTTTAGTAGATTTTGATCAACTTGGTTGATCGGAAAATCCTAACTCGAGAGGGTTAGGTGGTGGTTTTCACCCGGTTTGGGTTTCCACCTAAAAATACCTGCGTACATTGTGCGATTGATTTTTGTGAGATTGCTTTATATTTTTATTTCCGCATATTTTTACGTCACCCCTCCTAGAAGGGAACTTTCACTCCTTGTCCGCCATTGACGAGCAAGCTTCGAGCTTGCTTGAAGCTCTCTCCAGGCACTTCGGTCCCAGGTTGAAGCCCTAGGTCTCGCGGAAGTGTCTCGCGCACAAGTCCAGGTCCTCAATTGAAGACCTGAACCTCGTGAGTTGAGGCAATTGAAGGGAGACCCCCTACTGCAGACACATAAAGGAGGGGGTGCAAATAGCCCCACATCGTCGGCTGTGAAGCGTGCTGAGGCACATAAATTGAATAAGTGATAGCAGCTGTTCACCTCAGTTCATGAGGGAAGGTCCCTCTCACCTACTCACTCGGCCTCGTCTGCGACACTTACCCGCGGACCTGGTCAACTCGATAACCCAACCTACACTCCTCGCTCACTACCACACGCCGGTGAGCCTAGACTCGGGTACGTGCCTGATCTGATAACCCAAATACCTGTGGCTCTGTGAGAGTAGATCCTAAGAGAGAAAGAGTAAGGAGAGTCGCGTGGGTAGGGGGAGGGTTTGCTACAGGGACATTCGGCTGACACTTAGCTGGATACAGAAGAGGAAAGCCAGAGAAGGAAGAAGAGAAGAAGAAGAGGTGGATCGCAGGGCTAAAGGCAGAAGAAGAAGAAGTGAAGGCCTAACCTGAAGGGCCAGAGAAGAAGAAGGAAGAAAGTCATAACTGAGAAAGAGAAGAAGCTGCAAAAGAAAGGAAGAATCAGAGAAAGAAAGAAGAAAAGAAGAAGAAGCAGCACATCAGCAGACAACTTTAAGTCGTCTGATTTCCAAATCAGACGACAGATTTGAGCTTTCATTTCATACATATACATTGAGTTCCTTAGTTGATATTGTAGGAGTATTTGGTGATGTAAATCACCATTTTACTCCCATCTTTTTGCACATTGATACTAATATTATTGCAAATTCTTTTAGTTTGAATTATGATCTTGATTTCTAAATCTCATATTTCTTCCTGTGTTCGACCTCGGAACTTATTCGAGTAATAAAAATCTATTTATTTTCGTAGTGATTTCGACTATATTACAACACTTCATTTTAAACTCGATTTCGCCGCATTAAACATTTTGGCACCGTTGCCGGGGAGCAACGAGCAATTTAGAACTCTTGATTGCAATTCCTGATTTAGATTCCAACTTGCTATATTTCTTTTGCTGTGGTTGTTTCAGGGAGAAGATACATTCAAGGAAGATCAACTGCACAACAAAACACCAGGGGTAGGTAAATTCTAATTACTCTCTCTCTTAAGCCCCTGATTCTTAAAAGGTTAAAAGGAAGAAAAATCAATTAGGGCTACATGCTTTCCATTCTTAGATAATTTATCAAGTTGCCTGATTTGATTTAAACAACAAAACCTGATTTGTGCACCCACTTAAGGTAACTAGGGCTATCACATTCTTGTTTGAGCCCTAGATACCACATTTGACAAACTAAATTGGACCAAAATCAGAGCCAATTAAGGATTCCAGTTTTGGCTTTTAGAGACACACTTGCTTAATCAAGAACTGATCTTTCCCAAACAAAGTGTGCCTAAGCCTTGATTGAATTGATCTATTCAAGCAAACCCTAAAATTAGGCTCTTAATCCCACTTGAATCCTAAAAGAGGGACCTAAAATTTCTCAAAGGACAAACAGGTGAAGTTGACCTACCTTGCTTGGGTCAACCAATCTTCAAATTAGGTCACTCTTGCACTCAATACATCTTAAAAGTTCAAGTGAAATTCTAAGCACCCTTGTTCTTAATTAAAATCGGTAGACTTAGGACGTCAAGTCCCCATTTTGGTCTACCTGGAACATCAGTGACAAGTGAGGTCGGGTGGGGGAAACCCTGTAACCCGTGGCGGCGCTCTACTGTGTAGGGGTTTTCACGGGACTCTCCCTCCCTAGCTGCCAAGGTAATTCTCAAGTGGATAGCTTTTTGACTAAGGGGTATCAGCCGCCCCGAACCTCTAGAGTCATGCAAAATTTTCGGGTGTCTTGATTGGGTCCATCACATTCTATTCTCATCTAGTCCATTGGTGCAGGTTTGGTAGGAGGTCCTTGAGACCATCCTTGAGGCCTCCATAAGTTATTCACTCTCGTTGAGGCCATGCCTAGACTTCCGTGTTTGTGCAGCAACCCCATCACATAGACATCTCTTCTGATTCATCTGAGTCTAATTCTCCTTCATCCATCATCATGAAACAACCCATAGAAGAAGAGAATAACCTCAAGAATCAACTTCAGCGCCTTAATGATTTATTCGAAACCTTTATGAATCCACCGTAGTGTCCTATGATGTGAGATCATTACAATCCCACCGTGGTGGCGATCGAACCTCAAGTTCAAATCCCAGCTAGAGGTCCTGATACTGAACTCAAGCCCAACATGATTTATGATATTCTAAAATTTCATGGGCTCAATTCTGAGGATCCTTTCCAGCACATTAAATAGCTCAAGCATCTGGCCCAAACCTTCAGGTTAGATGTCCAAAATCGGGATATTCTTCTCATGAAAATGTTCTCCTTCTCTCTTATGGACAAAGCAACTCACTGGTATCAGACTCAAACGCGTCCAATCAACACATGGGTTGAACTACAATCCAAATTTTTGAAAAAGTTCTTCCTAGTTGGTCGGACGAATGCTTTACGACACGAGGTCACGCACTTCACACAACAGCCTGGAGAACCACTTCACGAAGCATGAGATCGTTTCCTGGATCTCATGCGAAAGTGCCTCCATCACGTAGTTCCTAAATGGGAACTAGTCCAGTCTTTTTACCAGGGACTTCGTGAAGATATTCGATTATTTGTCAATGCAACTTGCAGAGGAAATATCATGGGTCAACACAAGGACACTGTGTGGGAGATTCTCACGAATATGTGTGAGAACTCCATCAATAATGACTCCATGGGCATATTCAACCAGACGAATGCCCGCGCATCGACGAATTCAAGGGGGCACATGAGACGCAGGGCCTATCCTCTTCTGTCGACTTGGAACTGATGGCCAGTCATTTGGATAAGGTCTCTATTATTTAGAAGAAGGTGGATGAGCTAACTCGACATCTACAGCGAGCCACCTCTGTGCAAAACCCGTTTGCACAACCGCCCTCTGGGAGGAAAGCTATGCATAACATCTACCACCAATCTTCTCAGGGGATGGACCCGTATCCACCCCAATCTGACTCTAGGGCTGGAGGAAACTCCAGACCTACCTATTCTAGTTGGGGGAACTCTGAACCCTCGTATTCTGACTTTTCTGAGGTTCCTCAGACCTGCGAGGACCTCAACGCCATCTAGAATGACCCATTCTCTAATACCTATAACCCTGGATGGTGAAATCATCCTAATTTCATGTGGGCAGGAAGCAATTAGAATTAGAGACCACCATATCAATCTCGTTCACAAGCTTCTCATCCATATTAGCCGCCTTAGCCTTGGCCCAACCCCACCTATCAATCTAGGCCAACTCAGACAGATCAAATGACTCTTATCCTTCAGACTCTGGCTGACATTCAAAAGATGAATGCGACTATGCAGAAACAACACAAATACAAGATCACAGAGCTTCACAACCAACTCACCCAAATGCAAATTCCCGCCAACCTGGTACACTCCCTTCACAACCTCTACCTAATTCAAATAGAGTATCAAACCAGAGGTGCGTTATGAACCCAAATCCGGGCCAAGCCCATATGGTTTATCAGGCCCCTTCTGCTCCATCACCTGACAAGATGGAAGCTTCGACATCATACTCGAGATTTCAGCAGCAGCCACCTATTTTACCTGCACCAAACCAGAACCAGGCAGAACTGAATTCAGTTACGATCCGTAGTGGCAAAGCAACACAGGACCCACCTTACCCAAGCCACTTTTAGCCTAGTAGTGCTAACCCAAACCCTAGGATAGTCATCCAGGATACCCCTGTCCCATATCAAGAACCTGGTCCTATTCTAAAGGAACAATCCAAGGTTCCATTTCCCGAGGCCTTGATCAAGGGAAAGAGGACAACCAAACCCGTGGCACTTGACGAGGACCTAATCAAGCTCTTTGAATAGGTCCATATAAACATCCCCTTGATGGATGAAATTCGCCACGTACTAGCTTATGCACGATTTCTGAAAGACATGTGTACACCTAAGCGTAGGCCGCGAACCAAAAGTGGGAGCCCAATCGTGTTGTCGGAGCAAGCCAACTCCATCATTTTGAGTAGGCTCCCACCTAAGGCAAAAGACCCAGGTACTCCTCTGATTTCCTATACAATTGGTGATATCCAATTTGATAGAGCTTTATAGGATCTAGGAGCCTCCATAAACCTAATACCTACATCCCTACTTGACCATCTTGAGGAATCTAAGCTAAAACCAACAGAGGTGACATTACAGTTGGCAGACTGATATATTAAGTCTCCTAAAGGAGTTCTTGAGGACGTCATTGTTAGGGTTCAGGATTTCTATTTCCCAGTGGATTTCGTAGTCTTGGATATGGATGCTCCAGAAAATCCGAGAAACACACCAATCATACTAGGGAGACCCTTTTTGGCCACTGCTAGGGCCAACATTATTGTGAGGAGGTCCAGATTGAACTAAAATTTGGGAACCAAACACTAAAGATCAACATCTTTAAGGCCCAACAAGGGATTAATTGTGGAGTTATAGAACAAATATGTTATATCGAGGTTGTGGTTGACGATCGGTATATCGAGGAAAACCTAACTACTTCTGATAAACCACAAGAGGATCAAAACCCGCAATTAAAGGAATTCGAACTCAACCTAGACACACACATAACTCCTTCCCTTGCTCCTGACACCCACCCTGAACCACCCGCTACTGCTGATAACCCTATATTAGATCTAAAGCCTCTACCCAATCATCTAAAGTACGTCATTTTGGGTTCCAATCAGACGTTTCCTATGATTATCAACTCTAGACTCACACTTGATCAGGAATCCCATCTAGTTTCTATTCTCCAGCAACATCAAAGTGCCATTGGATCGACTCTCGATGATTTGACTAGTATTAGCCCCTCTTACTGTACACATCGCATCTATACTGAAGAGGGCACACAACCTTCCTGTGAAATGTAGAGACGTCTGAATCCTAATCTGCAGGAGGTCGTGTAAAAGGAGATCATTAAGTGGTTAGATGTTGGGATCATCTACCCAATCTCTGACATTCGGTGGGTAAGTCCAATCCAGGTTGTGCCTAAGGCAGGACTCACCATGATCACGATTGAGATTGGAGAAATCATACTGACCCATGTAGCAAATTCATGGAGAGTCTACATTGATTACAGAAGACTCAATACCTCCACAAAGAAGGATCACTTCCCACTATCATTTATTGATCAGATCCTCAAAAAACTAGCGGGAAATAGATTCTTCTGCTTTTTGGATGGGTACTCCGATTACAACCAGGTGACAATCCATCTTGAAGACCAAGAAAAGACCACTTTCACCTACCATTTCAGGACGTACATGTTCTGAAGGATACCTTTTGATCTCTATAATGCACCCACTACTTTACAACGGTGTATGCTTGCCATATTCTCAGATATGGTAGGTGAATATCTGGAAGTCTTCATGGATGACTTCTCAATTTTTGGCGAATCATTTGACGATTGCCTCCTGCACTTGGTCCAGATCCTTAGGCGGTGCATTGACGTGAATTTGGTTCTTTCCTGGGAAAAGAGCCACTTCATGGTGCCTGAAGGAATTGTCCTAGGGCATGTCATCTCCAAAAAAGGCATCCAGGTTGATCGAGCCAAGGTGAATTTGATTTCCAAACTCCTTATGCCTAGCTCGATCAAAGACATCCAATCCTTCCTGGGGCACGTTGGCTTTTACCATCGATTCATTCCCGATTTCTCAAAAATCGTGTGCCCCCTAACTAATCTGCTATCTAAGGATGTCCCATTTGAAATCACCAAGGAATGCACTCAGTCATTTGAGATCCTGCGTGATTGAGTTACCCAAGCTCCGATCCTACAGTCCCCTGATTGGTCTCAACCCTTTGAGATCATGTGTGATGCATCTAATTTCACTGTAGGTGCAGTACTTGGGCAGATAATTGACAGGAAACCCATGGTCATTTACTACGCTAGCAAGACACTTGACGAGGCTCAGCGTAACTACACAGTAACTGAGAAAGAGCTGCTAGCTGTAGTATTTACCCTAGAAAAGTTCAGATCATATCTTCTGGGTTCCCGTGTTATCATTTACTCTGATCACATAGCTATGAGGCACCTCCTTACGAAGGATGCGAAACCTGAACTAATCTGCTGGATCTTACTATTGCAAGAGTTTGACCTCGAGATTCATTACAAGGCAGGAAAACAAAACGTGGTGGCTGATCACTTGTCCCGCCTTCCTTCTGACATTATCGACCCTTCCGGACCCATTACAGAACATTTTTCCGATGAGCACCTCCTGACTATCAGTACGGGCCTTCCATGGTTTGCTGATCTAGTAAACTACCTGGCATTGCATCAAATTCCGTCCAATTGGTCGAAGGTCAAGAAAGACAAATTACTTTCTGATGCCAAGTACTACTTTTGAGAAGACCTGCATCTCTTCCACATTGGTGCTGATCAAATCATCCGACGATGTGTCCTGGAAGCAAAAATTCAGGACATCTTGTCCTTCTTCCATGACCAGGCATGTGGTGGACACTTCTCTGGTCACAAAACCGTAGCAAAAGTCCTCCAGTGTGGCTTCTATTGGCCCACGATTTTCAAAGACGCATACAATCACTATAAGGCATGCACTCGTTGCCAGACCTTAGGCAACATGAGCCACCGTGATATGATGCCCTTATAGTCAATTCTTGTATGTGAAAACTTCGATGTCTAGGGGATTGATTTTATGGGACCCTTTCCTATTTTAGACGACTTCGAGTACATTCTGCTCGCTGTTGACTACATGTCTAAATGGATCTAAGCCATTCCAACCAGAACCAATGATCATAAGGTAGTAATCAAATTTATTCAACAGAACATCTTTTCTCAGTTCAGGATTCCACGTGCCATAATCTCTGATGGAGGCACCCATTTCACTAATGCTTAGTTTAGGTCACTGATGGCCAAATATGGGGTGTCACACCGAATCTCCAATCCTTGTCACCCCCAAACCAATGATCTAGCTGAGCTATTAAATCAGGAGATCAAGAAAATTCTCCAGGTCACTATTCGACCTTACAAGAAAGACTAGTCATCCTGACTTCTGGAAGCTTTGTGGGCTTATAGGACCGCCCACAAAACCCAACTAGGCATGTCGCCCTTCATATTAGTGTACGGGAAGGCATGTCACCTCCCCGTCGAATTGGAGCACAAAGCCTATTGGGCAGTACGGAACTGCAATCTCAATCTTTCTAAGGCAGGAACCCACAGAAAGCTTCAAATGAGCGAGATCGATGAATTACACCACAACGCGTATGAGAACTCACGAATTTACAAAGAGTGGGTTAAGGCCTTTCATGACAAGCACATATCTAGAAAGATCTTTTTCCCTGGTCAAAAAGTCCTCTTTGATGACAAACTCAAACTATTCCCAGGAAAACTCATATCAAAATGGATTGGACCTTACCTTGTTCGACAAATCTTTGGAAATGGAGCTGTCAAAATCAGTCAACTCAACCACGATTCAGAACCTTTTATAGTGAACGGTCAGAGACTCAAACCGTTTATTGAACTCACCAATACAAATTTGGCTAAGACATCTTTTACCCTTCATTCTCCCTGAGCTCATTGCGCTCGGCCAATGGCGTTAAACTCAGCGCTTAACGGGAGGTAACCCGTCATTTTTGATAAACCCGAAACCTTTCTTGACACATCCTATGCTGACCTCACATTGCACTTTAGGATTCATCCATTAGAATAGCCGACTCCACCTTTGGTACACATACCCGAGCTTGAAATCGTCCGTAACAATCATCCCGACCCATTCACCCACCCAACACCTGTTCTAATGAATTATCTAAGCTAAACTTGAATCACCTAATTTACAATGAGGACATTGCAAATCGTACGCATGAGGGGGTATTAAAGTGCAAAATGTCGTGAAAATCACTTCACAAGAAAGGGTTTCATCAAAAAATCACATATTCCAAAAATACCAAAAAAATAAAAAAATCTTGAAAAAGAACAAAAATATGAGGAGAGGAATTTTTGATAGCATATCAAATTTTGAGGAGAAAAAGGGAGGAGTTGAAAACATCAAAAAGGAGCACAAGTTGAAAAGAAGAGAAAAAGAGGTAGTCATTAGTAAGAAATTAAGGAATTGACTTAGTTCTAGACCATATCAAAAGAAAAAGAAAGGCAAAAAGTGCTAATGAAACAAAGAAGAGATTAGTAGGAATGCTGATTTTAGGCCTTTTGGGCTATAATCCTAGGCTTAAAAATTCAAGTACCCGCTAAGATTTGGATAGTCCTCAAGAGGTTGGGGAAAATGCAAAGCTTAAGTATTAGGTCTAAGGCTTAGGGATTATTCGGCCTCGTTAACTAACCTCTGGTTTGTGGGACTCGGTAACCTAAGCACCCTAACCCACACACAGTCTAGTTCAGTGCACCTAAGTATCAAAATCACGCAAATGCATTTAATTGTTCTAAAAAAGTTACCTAGATTAGGAGTAGCTGATCAACACAAGTTGATTTGGATGAGTTCCCGACGCGGAGAGGTGGGAAATTCCTCTTGAAGATGTGCAATAACATATCATCTCCTCGGTGCATGTCTCCTAGGATATCTACAAATCCTACCAGGGGCATGTAAGCACCCTATGCTGGTTTAGATGCCATGGGCGACATTATCCCGAAATGTCGATTGCCAGGGTCTAGATTTAGCTACAAAATGCCATGGGCAGGATTATCTTGAAATCTCGAAAGCCAGGGTTCTGGGGGTTGTCATGGGCAGTGCTATCTCAAAGCATCGATTGCCAGGGACCCTGCGAGGATTGATGATGGGGACTAGGAATCCAATACAGACCGTGTTGTGAAGCCAATCCGAAGTTAGAAATAAAAAGAAAAGAGAGAGAAAACTCTCCAAAAATAAAGAAAAATTCCTCTGTCACTCTCTGAGAAAAACGCACTGCAAAATGAACCGAGGCTAAAACAAGTTACAAGCATGGGTGCTTTAACCGTAGAGTTCAACGAACCTTAGGTTAGTTCCTGTAGGCCTTAGAAACCTTCGCGGCAGACTAAGGCTAGGGCTAGTCAGGTCCATATCTTGGTTAGTACTTGAATACCTCTAGTCCTACTATCGGCATTCTGACCTAATCAACAAAAGAAAGCACACATCAAAGTTTTTAAGCATCAAAAGATTTTATGGTCTAGAATCAGAGTTAATACCTTAAAATTTTGCTAAGGGACTAGAAAAAGCTAGGCATGGGGGTATGATGGGAACACCATCATGAGCCCTAACTAGCTCTTTTTGATCCAATTAAGTCAGTAAATGCTACTACATAACCAACTGAAGGTCATAATTCATTACATAAGCATTCAGAGGGAAAAATAAGAAACTAGGGTTAAAACTATAATTTTACCAGCTTATCATGAATGCAATACAACCACGGATTTTCTCAAGGGCTGAATAAAGGTCAAATGGTCTTAATAAGATAACAAGTGGGTTAGATTAAACAGAAAAGGGTTTACGTATGTTTTAAGAATTAAATGACTTTTGAAACCCTAAAAATAGACCCACTTAATTAACCAAGGTTTTGGTAAAAATAAAATTCACATAAACCCTCAAAAAATCATAGAAAAATATTCTCTAGGGTTTAGTACCTTCAATTTGACCATCAGAACCCATCTTGACCCAAAATGGAGTCTTAGATATATATTTGCCATAATTTTGGTTTTTGCAAAAATTGCCCAACAAACATGGTCAAAACCAAAATCCAACTTTACCATTGGATTCCTTAGGTCCAAATTAGGTTTATACCAAAATTAGGACCCAAGATGAGCTTTCCTTGACTTACTTTGCAAAATGGTCCGATCTGATTACATTTATACCCCCAACTTTCAAAAACCCTTGCATTCAACCCCCTAACTTCTTTGTCATCTTCACAATTAGGTCCCTCCGCCATTATCGCGGAGGAAACCAACTCTGGAGATCTTTGACAGGAGATTTCTCCTTAATTGCTTGGCGAAAAAATTGGAAGGGAGATTCTTTGAGAAATCCTCTCCAATATAAACTCATCCATGTGCTCTGAATCTTTCCCAATCTCTCATGCAAACGCATGAGAGATTTGGGTCTCGAGAATTACCCAAATCAGGCGACCTTCCAAGCTTGGGAAGCTTGCTTCCCAAGCTCTAACCACACCCTAGAACCCTTTATAAGGACCCTCAGAGCTCGTCGATCTCCTCACGCTCGAAATTGGCCGTGAAATCCCCACAAACCCTCTCTCTCTTTCATGACCGAAGGCTCCTCGATGTCCAGCGATCCCCTCTACCTTTTCTCATCGTCCTTCCACAATACCAGTGGAGGATTCCTCTTCCTCACCTCCTTTAGTACCTTGCGTACCAGCAGATGCCCTTTCCTCCTTCATCCTCGCCGTTTCTACCTCATCGGAGCTGCTTTCGTCTCCAGCGTCGACAACACGACATCAGATGCCATCTCTACCCCACTTTGTCCACGTATCTCCTAGCTAAGCTCCTTATCTCCCCTACTTTCTTCTCCTCTCTTTATTTTCCAAATCCAACACCGATGACCCTTCGCAACTCCATCTCCTCCATCTCTGGCCATCTCCTTTACCGAGACCATCCCACCTCCATAGACCGCCAAATCCCTCGCCGACAAGCCCACGACCACAGCCTCACCTCTCCACTCATTTCCCCTCTCTTTATTCACCTCTCCACTCACTCACACGCACCCTAGAACACACCCACTCTCACGCATGCAGTTAGACCTCGCCATGCACTCATAGACATCCACACGCCACACAAACACCCCCATCACGTTCGTCGTGCTCTGACGACCCTCCCTAAGCGTTCTGACGTGGCTGAGAGGCTATTTCATTGATTTCAGGTGTTCGCCTTGTCCGCCATTGACGAGCAAGCTTCGAGCTTGCTTGAAGCTCGCTCCAAGCACTTCGATCCCAAGTTAAAGCCCCAGGTCGTGTGGAAGTGTCTCGCGCACAAGTCCAGGTCCTCAATTGAAGACGCAAACCTCACAAGTTAAGGTAATTGAAGGGAGACCCCCTACTGCAGACACGCAAAGGAGGGGGGCGCAGATAGTCCCACATCGTCGACAGCGAAGCATGCTGAGGCACATAAATGGAATAAGTGACAGCAGATGTTCGCCTCAGTTCACGGGGTGTGGTCCCTCTCACCCACTCACCCGACCTCGTCCGTGACACTTACCCGCATACCTGGTCGACTCGATAACTCAACTTGCACTCCTCGCTCACTACGACACGCCAATGAGCCTGGACCCAGGTATGCGCCTGATCCGATAACTCGAATACCTGTGGCTCTAGGCGAGTGGATCCTAAGAGAGAAAGAGAGAGGAGAGTCGCGTGGGTAGAGGGAGGGTTTCGCTACAGGGACATTCGGTTGACACTTAGCCAGATTTAGAAGAGGAAAGCCAGAGAAGGAAGAAGAGGAGGATCGCAAGGCTAAAGGTAGAAGAAGAAGTGAAAGCCTGAGCTGAAGGGCTAGAGAAGAAGGAAGAAAGTCATAGCTAAGAAAGAGAAGAAGCTGCAGAAGAAAGGAAGAATCAGAGAAAGAAAGAAGAAAAGAAGAAGAAGCAGCACATTAGCAGACAACTTTAATTCGTCTGATTTCCAAATCAGACAACAGATTTGAGTTTTCATTTCATACATATACATTGAGTTCCTTAGTTGATATTGTAGGAGTATTTAGTGATTTAAATCACCATTTTACTCCCATCTTTTTGCACATTGATACTGATATTATTACAAATTCTTTTAGTTTGAATTGTGATCTTGATTTCTAAATCCCATATTGCTCCGTGTGTTCAACCTCGAAACTTATTCAAGTAATAAAAATCTATTTGTTTTCAAAGCGATTTCGACTATATTACAACACTTCATTTTAAACTCGATTTCGCCGCATTAAACAATACCGTTGAATATTGTATGGAATTAGGAATAACCCAATCTGATCCTACAGGCCTTGACACTCAAACCAATCAAGAAGTCAGCCCACCAATCACTGACTTTGTTCCAAGACCTCTTGGGAGTAACTGTGATCCACCACTGGACCCTTTATCCCAAGGACCCAAACCTAAACTTAAGCCTCTTCCAGATCATCTAAAATATGTTTTCTTGGGATCTATTGAGACTTACCCATTAATCATTAGCTCTCATCTAACTCAAACTCAAGAAAAGCAATTGATTCAAGTGTTGGGAAGAAACAGCAGAGCAATTGGTTGGACATTAGATGATCTGAAGGGAATGACTCCCACTTACTGCACCCACAGAATCTATAACTAGGATGGATCGAGACCCTCCCGAGAAATGCAGAGACGGTTGAATCCTAACATGTGGGAGGTAGTAAAAAAGGAAATAATCAAGTGGTTAGACGCGAGAATAATCTATCCAATCTCTGACAGCCTGTGGATCAGTCCTGTACAAGTGGTTCCTAAGAAAGCTAGACTGAATATGATTACTAACGACAATGAGGAATTGATGCCAACCCGCATAGCTTCCTCTTGGAGAGTCTGTATTGACTATAGGAAGCTGAATAGTGCAACCAAGAAAGATCACTTTCCACTTCCCTTCATTGATCAAATCCTAGAAAGACTACAACCAACAATTCTTCTGTTTCTTGGATGGCTATTCCAGCTACAATCAAGTAGCTATCCACCCCGACGATCAAGAGAAAACCACCTTCACATGCCCCTACAGAACATTTGCCTTCCTTAGAATGCCTTTTGGATTATGCAATGCACCAGCAACCTTTCAAAGGTGCATGCTTGCAATCTTTTCAAACATGGTGGGTGATTTCATGGAAATCTTCATGGATGATTTTTATGTGTTCGGGGACTTTGTTGAATCATGTCTAATCAATCTTGAAAAGACTTTACAAAAATGCATTGAGGTGAATCTTGTTCTATCTTGGGAAAGAGTCACTTCATGGTCAAGGAGGGCATAGTCCTTGGCCATGTTGTGTCTGAAAAAGGAATTAAAGTGGATAAAGCCAAGGTGGACACTATAATCAAACTCCCGCCACCTTCGACGGTTAAGAAAGTAAGATCATTTCTCAGACATGTGGGATTTTACCATCGATTTATTAAGGACATTTCTAAGGTGGCGAGGCCCTTAAGCAACTTACTGGTAAAAGATCATTCCTTTGATTTTGATTCAAATTACTTAAAGGCTTTTAATTAGCTGAAGGAGGCTATTACACAATCACCCATCTTACAACCTCCTAATTGGGATCATCCCTTCGAAATCATGATCGACGCCTCTAATTATGCCATCGGGGCAATCTTAGGACAAAAGGTAGACAAGAAACCATCTGTGATTTACTACACTAGTAAAACTCTGGATGAGGCTCAAAGAAACTACACCACTATAGAAAAAGAATTGCTAGTTGTAGTGTTTGCTCTGGAAAAGTTTAGACCTTACCTACTAGGATTTCATGCCACAATCTTCACAGATCACACCGCATGAAGGCACTTGATGTCTAAAAAGGATGAAAAACCCAGATTAATCAAATGGATCCTTCTGCTACAAGAATTTGATTTAGAAATCAAAGACAAATCTGGTGCCCAAAATGTAGTTGCAGATCATCTCTCCAGAATCCTTGTAGACTATACAACTCCTCAATTCTGTGATTCTTTCCCTGATGAGACAATCTTGACTATTTGTAAACTACCTTGGTTTGCAGATATTGTCAACTATTTGGCCATCAGAAAACTACCCATGGATTGAACTAAGCATAAGTGGGATAAGTTGATTTCCGATGCCAAATACTACTTTTGGGAATACCTAAAGCTATTCAAAGTTTGCGCGGATCAGGTTATCCATTGTTGCATTCCAGACGAGACCACAAGTGTACTAGAATTCTACCACACTTTTCCTTGTGGAGGTCACTTCTAAGGAAAAGAGACAGTAGCCAAGGTACTACAGAGTGGATTGTATTGGTCATCTTTATTCTGGGACTCATACAACTTCTGTAAGTCATGTATCAATTGCCAATCTCTAGGAAACATGACCAGGAAGGACATGATGCCCTTAAATTCAATCCCTGAAGTCGAAATCTTTGATGTTTGGGGCATTGATTTTATAGGACCTTTTACCAATTCATTTGGATGCATGTACATTCTGGTGGCAGTTGATTATGTATTCAAATGGATTGAGGCCATCCTGACCCGAATCAATGACCATAAAGTGGTCATGGATTTTGTAAAGAAGAACATCTTTAGTCGATTCAATGTGCCCAAAGCTCTGATTAGTGATGCCAGGTCCCATTTCACTCACAACCAATTCAGGACCTTACTAGCCAAGTATGGAGTCACTCATAGAATCTCTACTCCATGCCATCCGCAGACCAACGGACAAGCTAAAATATCCTATCGAGAAATTAAAAAGATCCTTCAAAAGATGGTCCACCTGGATCGAAAGGACTGGTCTACCAAATTGGATGACGCTCTCTAGGCCTACCAGACTGTGTAAAAAAACCCCGATTGGAATGTCTCCATTCCATCTGGTCTACAAAAAATCTTGCCATCTGCCCATTGAGCTTGAACATAAAGCTTATTGTGCAATCAAAACATTTAAGTTGGATCTCGATCGATCTAGATGACAAAGAAAACTCCAATTGACTAAATTGGATGAAATTCGGATTGATGCTTATGAGAGCACGAGAATCTATAAGAATAGGATAAAAGCTTTACATGATAAGTACATCTCCAGAAAAAGCCTTGTCCCTAATCAAAAGGTTTGGTTATTTGATGCACGCTTGAAGCTCTTTCCGAGAAAATTAAGATCAAAGTAGACAGGTCCCTTCATTGTAAGAAAGTCTACCCTCATGGAGCTGTGATAAGTCGGTTTTCACTTTCGAATAATGTATTAAGATGATTTGTCATTGTAGGATCAAAGTGGTGGGAAACCGCTTAACAAAATAATTAAAATTAAACCACTCACAGGAGAGCAGGTCGTGTCCACAGGGAGGCAATGACTTAGTTAAACTCGCAATTAGGTCAAAATCAAGTTTGCTAAACTATTCGCCAGATCAAACAATGCTTGTGTAGCTCTGAAAGTAAACCTTAAATTTATGGAGAAGTCAAGGGGTGTTAATGTAATTTTTATGTCAGCAAATTATCCATGTGCAAGAGTATGCCATGTACTATTCACTTGCATGCATACAAAAATGTCATTCAAAATTAAATTCAATGCACATAGAGATGAATAACAAGGTTTAACAATCTCTAGAAGCATGAGCATGAAGTCATAAATTCACCACAATAAAATAATCATGAATCAAAATCAATTTTCGTGGCAATGGCATGAAATGTAATTATTAATAGAGGATGAAACAAGGGATTAGCTTCGGGTGGAGCTTGTGCACGGATGAATGAGAGTTGGACGGCAAGTTGGCAACCAGAGGTAGCCCTCCCCAATCCGCACCTGACGGTGGTGGCGGCTCAATGGATGGTGGTCGGAGCCGGCTTGCCAAAGGAAAGAAGTAGTGCCGGTGGAGGTTGCTGCTGCTGGCCTCGTGTGCTGCAGGCACGAGGAGGGGCAGCGCGCGGGCACTGCAGGTGCGCGCAGGGTGTGGGCGCGTGGAGGGACAACACTCTGCGGGGTGCACAAGTGCACGCGGGGGGTCTTTTGGCACTGGCTGCAGGTGCTGCAGGGAGGCGCTAGAGCGATGGGTGCACTAGACAACACGCACTAAGCAAGTGCGCGCGATGGGGTCTGATGGTGCCAGTTGCAAGTGCTGCAGGGAGGCGCGAGGAGGGCTAAAGTGGGGGTGTCGGGGCATTGCAGGTGCTGCTGGAGGTTTCTCTGTAGGCCGCAAGGGCACGCAGGCATGCTGGCTGGTGAAGACGCGTGGGGGGCAGATGACGTGAGGAAGCGTGAGTGCTGAGGGCGCTGCGTGGGTTGTTGGCCGAAGTGAGGGCGCACAGGGGCAGGCATGCTTAGCAGGGTGCACTAGAGCATGGGTGGACTGAAGATCAAGGTGCGGGCAGGGTCTGATGGCGTGAGGTAGGAGTTGCAGGGACTCTTGGCAATGTGGGTTGTCACCCCACACACCCACGGTGGTGGAGTCGCACTACCGCGGTGGGAGGCCGATGGTATGGAATGGATGAGAAGCAAGGTTCTCTACACACAGTGAGGAACAAAGGGGTGATGGCCTCCCTTTGAACGGCAGCCCCTCCTCTTTTGTAGCCACAGCTAAGATTTGAAATTCAAAAACTACCATAAAATCAATGTGATGCATAGGAGGAGGCAGAGACGGAGGAGTTACTTGCAAAGGAGAAAAAGAAGAAAAAGAATAAAATAATTAGGGTTATTTATACATAACTCCTTAACTTCTATGTTAATTAAAATAGTGCACCTAATTAATTAACTAATTAAATGTATGCAACCCTAGGTTAATTCTAAATGCATGAAATATGCACTTAAGCTAAAAATATGAATTAACTTATTTTTAGCCATGGATCTGCCTACGTCTCTGACTTCGTCTGCTTGCCTTCTCCTTGCAACAGGTTCACCTGCATAGCAAAAACAAAAACACCTGTGAAGAGAAGGGTGTGAGAAGAGAAAAAAAAATTACAGGAATGGGGTAAAAACTTACTTGAAGGCGCACTTCCCAGTAACGGCGCCATTGAAAGATTGTTGGTCGGACTTGGATAGGTGTGTCAATATGGTAATTTTATCGTTAAAGTGTGTATAGTGGTTAACCTAAATCGAGCCTAACCATCTCTTTACAAAAATTTTTACCTGGCCTACTTAATTTTATCTTGGTCACTTTTAGGCCCAGGGTCGAACTTAGGGAAGTGGGGTTAGAAGTCAAGTTTCTACGCTTTTCCTACAACAAATCTCTTCCGTTCGTTTATTGTGTTTTCGGTATTTTTCTATTTAACATTTTTTTCTGATAGTCTTGGTCCTTGAGGCACACCCTCAAAATTAGGTTCTTGGCTTTTAGCCAAATTAGGGTTCCAAAACAGGTCTTGCTATTCGCAAGACGGAGTACCTGCAAGTCAAGGATTATCTTTTCTCTTTTATATATTTTTTATCCTTTTATTGGCAAGAAAGAGAAGCAGAAGTAAAGTAACTATAGTATATATATATGTATATACTATATATGTATAAAGGGGTGGGGGTGGAGGCGGAGATGGAGTGTAGCACGGTGTCGAGTCGGTCATCGTCTAGAAAGACGCAACCAACAGGACGAGGTGCCGTGTGGAGTGTAAGATGGATGGTGGAAGACGAGTGCGAACATGCTTTCTATACGCGTGTATCGGGGAATATCAGCAAATGGTGCAGATATTCCCGCGATACAACGTATGGTAAGTAATGTGAAAATGTATATATATATATATGTAAATATATCTATATGTATATATGGTTATAAATATATAGGTATATATGTAGTTATATGTATATATATATATATGTATATATGTAAATATATATAAGTATATATATATATGTATGTAACTATATGTAGAGATAGATATATGTATAGATATATATATATATGTATATGTATGTATATATAACTATATAGATGTATATAAATGTATGTATATATATACATAGTAATATCTGTATATAGATATGTGTATATATATATGTATATGTATATATAGATATATATGTATATATGTATGTATATTTGTGTGTGTGTGTATATATATATATATATGTATAAGTAGGTGTGTATATATGTATATATATATATATATATGTATGTATATAAACATATGTATATATGTAAGTATATATGTGTATATATATATATATGTATATGTATGTATATAGACTAATACATAGTTATATAAGTACTAATATATGTATAGATATATGTATATGTATATATATATATATGTATATAAGTATATATATATATGTACGTATATATATGTATAAAGTAGTGTATAGGTGTGTGTGAGTGTGTATGAGAGTGTGAGTGTGTGTGTGTAAGTGTCGGTAAAGAGAGTGAGAGAGCGCTGTGTGTGAGAGAGAGAGAGAGAGAGTTGGAGTGGGCGTGGTCAAGGCGTCTGAAGCTTCCAAGCACCGTCTGGAGTCCACGCGTGCACGCGCAGGCGCTTATGCGCGCAGAGAGGAGCACGCTGGAGGGAGTGGGCGCGGAGAGAGGACCACAGCGCACAGCGCTGTGCGGAAGGGCTGGAGCGGGCAAACGCAGGCACACGTGGGCGAAGACATGAGCGGGCGCTAGCAGAGGACCGCACACAGATGCGCAGGCGGGCGCTGGAGCGCGACGCGGGACGGGATGCACGTGCAGGCTACGGCCGGTTGCGGCGCATCAGGTGACCGGATAAGTGAGAAACTTACTGGTCACCTCACTGTAGCCACAGTGTTCCGCAAAAACAGGTGAACAGTGGCCAGGCGAGCCGCGCAACCGCTTGCACCCGGTGCTGTGAGCGCGGATGGCTCGGTGCGCGGACAGAAGAGTGGCTCCGGCTGCTGGCTTGCAGGCGGGACTTCACGACAGAGCACGCGGAGAGGGCTGGGTTGCGGCGAAGGAGCGCAAAAAGGCGCGCGTTGGCCTGCAGGTGTTGGCTGGTGTGCTCAGAGAAGCTTGGCCTGCCGCTGCAGGGGCGTGCAGTGGCCGGTTGCGGGCGGAAAGGTGAGTGCAGCGCGAAGAAGCAGAAGGCAAGGGCGCCTGTAGGCGCACGCTAAAGGCGAGGGCGGCCTGCAGGCGTGCGCGGAAAGGGCTGGGGCAGCTGCTGCTGCGTGCGAAGCTTTGAGCTTCAAAGCTTGAAGCTCCTACTCCAATGCCTGAAGTGGCTTTGGACGTTGAAACAGGGAAGGGAAGACCACCACGCCCACCGGCTCCTTGATGAGCTGGGCTATGGTGGTTTCACGGTGGTGGGTGTGCACCACAGTGATGGTCTCGTGCCCGCAGAGTGGCTCCTCAGAGGAGGAGGTCCTACGTATGGAGGGAGAGGGGGAGGGAACGGTGGCCTGGAAGGAGAAGCTGCTGTTGGATTTTTTGTGTGGAGGACCAGGCTCCCCTTTCAAGAAGGAGCCGAGCTCTTTTTATAGAAGAAGGAAGCATGCACAGCCATGCCCTGGCTATGCATGGCTTGCACGCGGCTGCAGGGAGTGGCGAACAGGGAATGGCTAAGCAGGACATGGCACGAGGAAGAGGCCATTCCATGCAGCCACGGGAAGAGCTTCAAAGTCAAATAAAATTAAAATAAAAAGATGGTAAATTTTGCAAAGCAGCACTTGAGGAAAATGTGAATTGCAAGGCCATTTATTCACTCTCCTCCCCTCTCAATTAAATGCATGCATGTATTTTCACAAATGCGACTATGGAAACCTAATATGCACTGGTAATGCTAGGAAATAGGATAAGACGGCACAATTGCAAGTCTATTTTTGCGGTGCAATCATACCCCCATACCTATCTTTTACTAGTCCCTAGCAAAACATTTTTGTAATGTATTTAGGAATGATCTCTAAGCTGAAGATTTTCTTCTGAGGCGATAAAGGTGTGTTTATTGTTGGATATTGTGAGAACCAATTGTAGAGAAGACTACCATTACTTTAAGTCTTATATGACCTAGATCATCTCTCAACTAACCTGGACTCTTGATATTTAAACCTTAAGTACGATTTCCAGGACCCAAGAGGTTTTTTCCGTACTCGAGAGCTCAAGAGGTTATGGCTTGTGCTTAGTGAAGGATCAAGACTGACCAGATAAACATTAAGACTCAAGCCCAGGGTTTCACGAATTTTTAAGTACAGGTTGGTTCCAGTTTCAGCTTGTGTCTTCGGATTAACTCTTAAAAAGATGACGGAAAATACAACTCCCATTTTCTGACATTTGTGGCTCAAAGAAAACAGGGTATTTGCCCTGAAGAACTTTTTTTGTAGGAAGAAGACTTTACAGACATTTATGAGATATACTGACTTATTTGTATCTTTTTTTTTTTTTTGAAACACGTGTCAATATATCTCTTACAACATTATTTGGAGGAGCACACTTTTTCTTTTTGGTGGGAGGGTTCCTTTTTGGTGGAAAAAGTCTCTCCTGAACACAAGACAAAGCCTGGGATAAAAAGTCTACCTGCACGCACAGCTAAGGACTCCACCTTCCCTAATGAACACTAGGGTTGGATCTTATGTTCACCTGGTCTTTCCTGATATGTGTAGTGTGAACCAAGTTTACTTAAGCTCTCGAGTAGAAGCAAACCAATGGATCCTGTACTGGTGTCTCAGGTACAAGAATACGTCCTTAGTTAGGAGAGATTCTGATCTATGTTGTCAATGCTCAAGTGAATTAAGCTGAGCCTGAGCGAATCAAGCTACTATGGCCTGGAAAGTCTTCAAAATAGAGGTTGAATATCCATAAACACTTATTGTATTTTTGTTTCAGCCTTTGGATCATTACTAAACACCATTTATTATTATTATTATATATATATGTATATATTTTTTTTTTCTTACATGTTTATAAATAGGTGGAAACTGCATGATACCATAAAATACCCAGATCCTATGGATGCCTATCCACCCCCCCATGCCAAACAATGCTATGTCCTCATATGCATGCAAGGGAAGGTAGAGAAAGGACGAAAGATCAGGTAACGAGAGCTGAGGTGCAGGGTATATAGCAGGGTGGTAGGGTGGGTGGATGGTGGGTGGTGAAGTGAAAAGTGAAGTGATCGTGATAGTGGCGTGAAAAGTGACGGTGGATGGTGAAAGGTCTGGCATTTCATGGGACGAGAGTGTCCCATGCGGGTTGGAGAACAAGTCAAGAGGAAGAAATTGGCCAAGAAGAGGGGCTTCTTTGATAGATGGATCCAAAAAGGAATATCCCCAGTGAGAAGCATGTGGGCTCAAGGTCCCAGTGTGAATTTGCAACTCCGCCTGATTTGGCGAGAAAGAAAGGGTAATCCGATCTTCAAGAGTGTGGACCGGCGGTGAGTAGCTCGGATATGAATCAAACCACGAGGTATGGGAAGCGGAGAAAACCTCGTCAGAAGTCTAGCCAAGAGAAGGTATGGGACAAGGGAGGGATAGGGGAATGTCACAATATGTGTTGATTAGGCAGTCGTCAGTGTTTATAGGTAATCCATAGCAGTCAGAATAGGTCCCAATTAGTCCGATACATGTGCTGACAGAGCATGTCCTCATCAGACGTATCATCCTCCATACAATCGCAATCAAAGTTCTTGGCTGCCTTGAAGATGCTAAGCTTGAGCTTTTCAGATCCAACGGTAATCTCAATACAGCCCGACTCACAGCTGATATGGGTGTGGGCTGTGGCCAAGAAAGGTCGACCGAGGATGATCGGACAATCAGAAAGTGAACTAGGAACTTCCATATCTAAAACAAGAAAGTCAACAGGAAAACAGAGACTGTTGACCCTAACCACCATGTCTTCCACCACACCCTTGGGGATTTTGACAGAACGATCTGCCAACTGTAACGTGACAGGGGTGGGTTTCAAATTTCCCAAGGAAAATTTTTCGAGCATGATGGTTGGTATGAGATTAATGGAAGATCCTAGATCAAGCAGGGCACGGTTAAAATTGCAACCTTGGATGCTACAGGAAATAAGCGATGTGCTCGGATCTTTCTGCTTCGGTGGTAGGTTTGACATTATAGCACAACTCGCATGAGGCGAGAGAACCACCGGATTCTTGGTTTTCTTTGACTTTCGCCTGGGTGTTGTGTAGTCTTTGAAAAATCAGGCGACAGTAGGTATGTGGTCAATAGCCTTGAGCAGGGGTACCTTAATTTCAACATCCCTGAACGAATTACGCAGGTTATCAAAGGCCTGCGTATCTTTCTTTTTGCCTTTTGGCTCCCTCAGTAGAGCCTCAAGGAATGGGACTGATTCTGGCACCAATTTGGGTGTATCATCCTCTCGTGAATGCGGTGCGCATCTCGAATGAGAGGGCGATGAAGACGGGCCAGGATTAGGTCGAGGCGGATCGATGGTCTACTTACCGCTCCTCGTAGTGATAGCATTGGACGATGCAGGTCCAGTGGGATCATAAGGCGGAGGAGGGTTCGCAATAGGGACATAAGAGTGCGGTGCTGCAACGGGATTAGCCTGAAATTTCGCGGGTTTGGAACAGGTTGGGTGGGAAGAGTGCCCTGAGATCGAGTCGCCATGCGTAGTTGACTGATCTCAGCATTCTGCTGCGCCAATTGGTGCTGAAGAGAGGTCATGTTCTCATCATGGCGCTTTGACATTTTCGTCATCATTCGCATCAATTTGTTAAGGGGACTTGATGCACATTCTGTTTGCGGTACGCAAGGGCCTGATGGCAGATTTGCCATAGGATTAAACTGGGCCCTTGGGATGACAGGTGCAGACGGTCGCATTGGTCCGCCCGTGGGGTTTTGGCATCGCGGGTTATTGGACCATGCAAAGTTTGGATGATTTCACCACCCTGGGTTATAAGTGGTAGAGAACGGGTTGTTCCCCAAGGTGCAAGTGTCTTCCATGCCAGAAGACGCATCCGCATGTAAATATGCGTCTGAGCACACAGAGGCTTGGTCCTCCGTGTCAAATACTGGCTCGCAGAAGTCAAATCCACATGACTTACCGAGTTGCTTGGCGCGACAGTCGGTAAGGAAGGTCTTCCAGGGTTTCTCGGGATAAGCCTGGTGTTGGAAGAATTGGGATTGTGACGAAGTGGTGAGGTGGGGGTGTTTGCCATAGAATGGGTGGGGTTGGGCAGAAGCTCGTCCAGCTTCTTGTGCAAGACGGAGACTTCATCCAATTTCTGTGCGATAAGGCCAAGATCAGTGGATGAATGGGAGGGTCCCGTATCAACTTCGTGGACATTACGGGGTGGGCTGGTATGATTAAAGGTGACAATGGAAGCATTGTTCATTGAGTTTTTGCTCATATTTTCAAACAGTTTGAATGCTCCATTCTCGTCTTTATTCATAAAATTCCCTCCGCAGGAAGCATCTGCAATCTGCTTCAAAGTCTCATTTAGCCCGTAGTAGAAAATCTGGGCTATACGCCACTTAGGCAAACCGTGGTGCGGACACTTCCTGAGGAGGTCATTATACCTCTCCCATGCCTCATGAAATTGTTCACTGTTTTCTTGCGTAAATGAAGTGATAGCATGGCGAAGCACATTGGTTCGCCCGATTGGGAAGAACTTCTTGAGAAATGCTATTTGCATCTCATCCCAAGAGTGGATGGTTCTCCCAAGGGTGCATAACCACTGTAATGCTTTATCCCGCAATGAAAATGGGAACATTTTCATGAGGACTATAGGTAACCCGATATTTCTTGGTTTAACAGTTTCAGCCAATCGGGTTAAGTCTTCCAAGTGGAGAAAAGGATCTTCACTTGCATGACCATGGAAGTGAAAATTAATTAGGCCAATTATGTTAGGTTTCGGTTCAAAGTCATCCCTGCCCATGGGGACCCGAATTTGTCCTATGGTCTCTGTAGCAATGGGATTCTGATAAGAGCTAAGAGACATAGGCTCCTCCCATTCAGGAGGGTTCTGCATTTCCTCCAATGTTTCCCGAATGGCTTCAATTTGCTCATTATACATTTCCATTTGGGCTTGGAGGCGGGTTATGGGATCTAAGGCTCCACCACCTGGTGGGTTCTGAGGGTAGTTTTCTCCCTCGGGATTTGGGGGTGAGCGTGCAGCCATGTTTGTAGAAGAGGAGGATGATTCAGCTCCTTTTCTAAATTTATCAGGCAATTCAAACAGTTCAGGGTTTTGTGACCTCCTCCCAAACATGCACTACCGCAGGAAGAATTGGGGAGATAAGAAGGGAAAAGAGATGAGAGAAATGACATTGCAAAGGTACACTTGATGACAAATCAATACAATCAAATTCCTAACCTCTACAGTGTGCCCTTAGACCTAAAGATCTAAGTTACCTACTATCATGAACTACGGAACCGAATGCGAGCACCGCGGAACCACCAGGCCAGATTGAAAGGCCGTTTGCCCCAATCTTAGACACCCGATAGCATGCGGGAACCCTCACCAGCACATCGGCGCTACACGCAGGTAGTTAGACCTCCACTCCGTAATAAGGGTCAAGTTACTACCAATTTTAGTTAGAGGCTTAGGATCAAGTGCTTTTGGAATGTGAAGGGCATTGTTTACGAGTAATGCCGAAGTGATTGATTTTTTCAAGTGTGTAAAACAAGCATGCAACGGGGAAATCTCCCCGAATTGAAGTTTTAATTGGTGAATGGTTTTTAGAATTCAGCCTTAAAGTAGTATGGATTTTAGGATTTCGCTGAAATACCAATTCAACCAATCTCTGGGTTTTTGAGAGAATACAGGTTTTCTTCTAAGCCCAACAAATCCTTCTTCAATGTCAATTGGTTAATGCATGCTACAATGCAATAGGCTTCCCTAAATGAAGATTTCTATGTGTGGATGCATGAATCAATTTTAGATTAATGTGAAAGGGAGCCAAAGCACTTCATTTCAAGTGCTCCCAATCACCAAAAATGATTTCCACACACAAGGCTCAACCAAAAGATAAAGAAAATCAAATTTCTAGGGTTGAAATATTCAGGAACGAATCTTAGGCACGTGAAGAGTCGTGGTGGGGTTGGAATCAACTCAATTCCAAGTCTCCCCACCAAAAATGTGATCCCGAATTTGCAGATAAGTGAGGCAAAAAGGGTGCAATCAATCTTTTTATGTTTGCCTCAAAGAATACTTCACACGACGAAAAATTCAAGAATCAAGATTCTTGGATTTTCGCTATGCGAAGTATGGTGGGAAATCCTGGGGCGGTGGGAGTAAGGACAAACAATCAAACAAGTGAATTTTAATCCACTTGCCCCAAGAGATTCCAAGAAGTTTTTCTAGTTTTTTTTTAGTTTTTAGTTTTTTTTATTAAGGTGACAAGTTAACCTAGGTTGCTAAGAAAGAAATACCTACTTGTGCAAGAACGTGTTTGGAACTCCAGTGCGGTGTCAGCATCTTCACGCTCTCGTTCCCGCCTTGGATCTGCCTACGTCTCTGACTTCGTCTGCTTGCCTTCTCCTTGCAACAGGTTCACCTACATAGCAAAAACAAAAACACCTGTGAAGAGAAGGGTGTGAGAAGAGAAAAAAAAATTACAGGAATGAGGTAAAAACTTACTTGAAGGTGCACTTCCCAGTAACAGCGCCATTGAAAGATTGTTAAGCTAGATACTAAGCAAAACAATATCAAATTAACACATAAAAAGGGTTAAGTGTGGGAATTAAAGAAAAGACCTAAAACTTTTAATGTGTGTTAAAATCTCCTAATTAGGTCACAAAAATGAGATATTCTGAAAACTAAAGAACAAATGATGATCCATGCATCAATTGAACACATAAACAAGTTTGAAAAGACAAATTAGAAGTAAAATCAATGTCTTAAATGTTCAATTAAGCACATGTAAAAATTTGAAAGCAATTGGACATCATTTAGGCTTAGAAATAAATAGATTACAATTAGGTCCTTCATGCATTACATTTCTACCCTTCAAAACTCCTTCTTGGACCTTTTTGCAAGCCGCAGGGACCCTTCTGTATGACTGCAGGGCCCTTCCGGTTATAGTTCTTCTCACTTTTGGACCTGCACGCTATTCTTCTACCCCTTCGTTTAAGGGTCTTCCTGCAAGTTTTCCCTCATTTCAGAGAGAAGCCTGTGTTCTTCACGCGCACTGTAGCGCGCGAAGAACACAGCCATTCTCGACCGTCCATCGCACTTTTGATCTCGATCTGCGGCTGGAATCAAATGGAACCTTCGCGCGATTCGGTGCATGCGTTCACCTCTCTTCCCAGATCTCATCTGACGGTCAGATCTCTCTCTTGACTCGCCGCGCGCTCTACCCATCTCATCCTCACCGCCGGCCTGATTCTGATTAACCTCACCCTTGCGGTGATCTCAGTCACTGAGCTGCTATTTAAGCACCTCAGTGGTGTCGCGCGCAAGGGATCGCTCCCTCCTACATCTCTCAGCGATCAATTCTTCCACTCCAGTCTCTCCTCCTCATCTAGACCCTGATTTCACAGCCACCGGCTGTGGAATCATCGCCTGCTCTCGACCCTCCTCGTCGCTAAGGACCTCGTAGCACCTGAGGACGACCCTGGAGTCTCACTAGCAGACTCTTCCCTCCGCTGGAGTCACCCTCCTCCTTTCTTCCTCCTTAGCCGCCGGCTAAGGACCCATAGGTCCCATTCTTCCTTTTAGTTTAGTTTTTAATTCTGCACAAGTAGTTGTAGATTTAGTTTGCAGTAGTTTAGAATAGATTTAGTTTTAATTGTTAGTGTTTAATGTTAGCTGTAGTTAGATTAGTCTTAGGAGTAGAATTAGTATTAGATCCCCTCCCTCACCTCCTCTGATCAGTCCAGATCAGAGGGGAAGAATCATCTGTTCACTGTTCAATTTATCTCCCTCTTCATGTTTTGTTTTTACCATCATCCAGATTCTGATTCTTGTTTTTTCCTTTTAACGACGAATTTTTCACCAATCACCCACACATCCTGACCCAATTTCAGATCTGATGGCGCACTGCCTCAGATCTGAAAGTGGCGTCACAAGCACCATTTGGGGCTTCTCACTCACTCCATTTGTTTCACAAAAGCCCCTCTATTTTAAATGGATTGCCTCAGTTTGTCAGAGCACTTTTGATCTGGATTTTAAAGGATTTTTACTCTCTGAAATGTTTTGACAGATCTGACAAAATTGAAAGGATTTTTGGTTTTCATTGTAGGCAAGGAATCTGAGAAGTTCTCTGGTGACAGAGAACCAATCAGAAGAGCCTTTCATGATTCTGTTTATACTTTGTTTTGAATGCATTCGCCAGCTTCCATTAAATTTCCTTAATGCATTCTTAATCTCTTTTTGCTATTTCAGAACTGCCATGCACTATTTGTGTTGATGATCATTTCTGAATGGTGATTATCTAACCTAAGGAGTTTTCCATACTCCTTAAGGTTGCAAGAAACTGGGATTGTGTTTCTTTGGTTTTAATTGATTGAGCTAAGTCTTCCTTCATGCTGTCTATGGCATTAGGAAGACTAACTCAATGCCATTTGCTGTTTTGATCTGAAAGGATGCTTCTGATAAGGTTTTTTTTCTAATGAGTATTTGAGCTAAATTTACATGAGATTTTCGTGAGATTTAAACCCCTTTCAGATTTGGATTTCAACTCTGTAAATTGTAGTTTGTTTTGAATTCTATCTTACTCCCAGTTACACAGCAATATGCTGCATTTAGCAGCTACATTCCCCTCTTCTCTAAGTTTCCCTCTTCTCTGTAGAATACTTCCCCCCCTCTTCAAGTGGACTAACTGCAGCAGCAGTTAGCCATTTGACAGTGGCTTAAGCCACTGCCACTGTAAATAACACTAAAACAGCACATTGTTCTCTTCTCCATCTCCTCTGACAGTAGCTGAAGCTGCTGCCTAAACTCAAATAAAAAAAATCAATCAACTCTAATTCCCTAACTTTATACAAAAGCCTAATGGCATAGACTTATTTTAAAACTATAAATACACCCATTCATAGTATTATAACTATAGCATATCAGTTAGATACATAGTTATACTGTAAATATGTATAAAACCTGTACATAAATTCGTATACATATGTAATCTATGTAAAAAATATGTATATATACTAATCTAGTATGTATGTATCTACTGATCTATGTATATATATATGTACAGATTTATATTTACTGATTTAGTAGCTAAGTTAATAGGTTAGAGTAATAATCAAGTAAATAAATCTATAAACTTGGGAATATATATATATATGTATATATTAAGTCATTTAAGTTAGTCAAAGTATAATTATACCTAGTATAACTTACTGTAACTTAGTTTTAATTATAAACTACACAGAATTGCTATTTTAGCCTAAATAAAACATAAATAAATTCGTAAAAATACAATAAAAATATGTATTAAATACTTAAGTATGTAAGTTAAAACTATTTAAGGTCAATTAGACCATTTACTAATTATTTTATAAGTAATTAACTATTTAATCACCTAAATCAACCTGTATAATCAGCCTAGTTTAGCGAATTTATTTATATAGTAAATATATTTAAAATTCAAAATTAATTAATCAATTATGTAGTATTATGTAAATATTTTATTTACCATATTTTATTTTATTTTTTTTAATAATTTATGGCCCCCAAATTGAGGGCCAAAAACGCGCACAGACGCAGCTGCGTCTGGTTTCCAACGCACGATGTGGCGCTGGAATAGCGCCACATCGTGGGCTGCAAACGAAACGCAGCTATATAAATAGAATTTATGCTATAGCTTAGTTAGTCGTCATGGCGCTGGGCGCCCCAAACTTCACCTGTTCCGTCTGATCCGATAACCCGATTCTGATATGTGCTGAATACTGAATGCGTGCTTCCTATGTGGGGCTGGGAGCCCGAGTGTGTGCGAACTTATTGAAGGCGTTGGGCTGAGGCCCTGCACTGATACGAAAACGTAATTAAGCACCTAATCTGAGATTAGGGCGCGCTTAGTAGAGGTCTGGTCCCACCCTAAGGGTGCTGTGTATCCCTCGAAAAGCGCGCCCGCTAATTAAACACATTTTACACTAAGGACTCTCCACCGCAGCCTCTGAAAGACTACACAGAACAAAATGAAAGGACAGACGACTTAAAAAAAAAAAAAAAAAAAAGAGATAACACGAGATAACAACAGAAAAGACTCTGTACATATGTAAAATTAAACCCACATAATTACTAACAGAATAAAACGACACTATAAATGTCGCTAAAGACCTCAGTTTGCTTCTTTAGGTTGTATATAGCGTTTTCTGAGCTTTAGCGACGTTTATATCTGTCACTAAAACTGATATATATGTCACTATAAATAAATGACTAGTAAGTTAAGTTTTTACACTATGGTATCCTAATGTAGTATGAACTAACATATTAGTGTTAATAGTATAACTTGTAAATACATAGTTTAGAGTATAATAATAGATTGTTTGATGCTTGTTCATAGTTAGCATTTTTGCAAGCACTTCTTAGTAACTAGGTAAATAAAACATTCATTCATTCTTTAAATGTAAAGTTTCTTTTTGAATAAGAAGACAATTTTGGAGATAATCAAAGAGTGACCGAATTAAATTCAATAAATTGCCTCCCAGAGAACGACCTGGAACAAAACCAGTAAAAATTAGATAAATAAGAAAATGATAATAATGGTTGTAATGACTGGAACTCACCCATACTCACCACTATACGACATCCTTAATGTTATATTATACACCCTATACTACAACGACATGATCAACAATTATTACCAACAAACATTTACAATCATTACACCAGCATAATTTTGGCGCCGCTGCCGGGGAGCATCGGTGTCAACAACAACCATTTTCACACCACCATAATTTTGGCGCCGTTGCCGGGGAGGCAACGCTCTTTGCATCAAAATTTTCTTTTCATTCTTTTGTATATAGAAATCATTCATTCATTCATTGTAATTGCTTTTATTTTCCATTGAATTAATTGTGTATACATTCCTTTATTCTTTTACTAATCATTTGTTTTTTCCACAGCACTTGAGGGGGAGTGTCGTCTTCCTGGTGGAGTCGCTGCGCTCCAGATCCGTCTTCCTGGTGGAGTTTTGCCTCGAAGTAGCTGTAGGATTTTAGTATTAGTTTTAGTATAGATAGTTTTAGGTTTATTGATTAGGAGCAATTGTTAGTCATAAGTTGTGAGAGCTTGTTCTCACACAATTTTTGTAATAATTCTGGACTGTCTGGACTTTATTTCTTTATCTTCTTAATTTCTTTCCTTACTTTTGAATTGCATATAAAATTTTTCAGAAAAATCAAAAAAATCAAAAAAAAAATCAAAAAGACCTCATACTTATCTAGCAGCAGCATAACCCTAGGCATCCATTTTTAGGATTGCATTTCATTCCTGCTAGATTTTAATTCAAGTCAAATCTGCATTAGAAGATTGCTGGAGTCAGGTACGCATTTCTTACCTAACTCTAACTCCTGCCATATTTGCATTTGACTTAAAATTAAAGAAGACCACTACTTGTTCTGAATTTAGTAAAAAGTGAAACGAGCAGCATAGAAAACACATTTTAATCACTTCAATTAAATCAAAAAGGAGATAGCAAAATTGGGTGAAACCATGTTTGAGATTTTAATCGCCTTGTGTTGAATGTTATCGTGCACACAGCACGATCACTTAAGGCCACAATACACGGGTTTCTACCTCATCTTTCTGCAACCACAGGATCTGGATCCGCACGCTCAGTCTAATCCAGATTCCCAGTGGATTTTAGAGGTCAGCACTTCGCTAGGTTTATCTTAGGATACGTACAATTGCTTGAAACAATTGTTTGCGTATAACATACTTTGCGTAGCAGCCTCTAGGAAAAATTTTCTCCGATTCATTTCGATTGATTGGTCTTCTTGAATTGAGATTTTATTGGGATTCTTCTATTTTATTGTGAACGTTAAAAATTTTTTCCCATTGAGTTGGATCGAATTAGAGTAAACGGGATTTCAAAAAAAAAAAAAAAAAAAAACCAACTCAATGGAAGGTAGGAGATCCCAAAACCCAGAACTTGTACTCCCCTTGGGTACTGCTACCCAAGCTACTGCATCATCTTCTTTGCCTTCCACTTCTAATCCCTTACCTCCTGAGTCTCAAAATACTTTTCACAATCCCCCTCGCCAAGAGGATGATCTTGATTCTTCACACTTTGAGGATTTTGAAGAACTTCCTCCAGACTTAGTTGCACATCCTCTACCACAGCAACCACCTATCCCTAGGTTCCAACCTCCACCTTATCCTAATCATCCTAATCCACCCCCGGAGAGAGGACCTATGCCTCATCTTCAGCACCTTTTCGATACACAACTACAAATGAATACCTTAACCCAACAGGTGCAACAGCTTGCTCAAGCTGTAAATCTATTAGCTAACCCCCAACCACAACCACTTCAACCTAGAAATCCTCAGGCACCACCCCAACCCCGTAGACCTCAACTACGAGATTATTATAATCCCGCAGTTGCCCAACCAATGCCTGTGGTACGTTATCCCGATGGGGGTCGTGCTGCTGAACTGAAGCCGAACATTATAGCACTCATTCCTCACTTCCATGGACTTGCTTCTGAGGACCCTTTTCAGCATTTAGAGGAGCTGAAGAATCTTGCCCAAACTTTGGGTCCGCAAGGACATGATCAGCACACGCTTTTGATGAAAATGTTCTCCTTTTCATTAAAAGATAAGGCAGCCTTTTGGTTTAGAACACTTGCACGGACTACACCTATAGATTCTTGGGCTTCTTTAGAACATGAGTTCTTAAAGAAGTACTTTCCTGTAGGCCGCACTAATGCCTTAAGGCGTGCCATCACCACCTTCACCCAGAATTCAGGAGAACCTATGCACGAGGCTTGGGAGAGATTCCATGAGCTTTTGAGAAAATGTCCCCACCATGGTGTCCCACGCTGGCAACAGGTCCAGATCTTCTACCATGGGCTCCATGATGACACACGGAATTTTGTAGATGCCGCTTGTGGAGGCAATTTCCTGTGTCGGGACGAGGACTCAGCCTTTGAGCTCTTTGAAGGCATGGCCGAAAACTCTATTAATAATGCTTCAATGAGCGTGTTTAATAGAAAGTCCTCACATTCCCACTCACACACGGGGGTACATGAAGCCCAATCCAGTAGCAAAGACTTAGAGATAGTGGCTAGTCAACTGGATAAAGTGGGCTTAATCGAGAAGAAAGTAGATGAAGTATGGAAATTTCTCTCAAAACACCCATCTTCTTCTCAGTCACCAGCACAAAACACTTCTTCTCAGTTTCCCACAGGGAGGGAAACTGTGAATAACCTTTCTGTGACACAAACTGCATTACCGGATTTTCCATTTCCATATCCTTCACTGGTTGGAGGAACCTTTGTTCCACCCTTCACTGACTTCCCTGCACCTTCTGGAGCTTCGGAGGAGCTTCATGCCATTCACAATGATCCTTTCACACAAACCTATAACCCTGGATGGCGTAATCATCCAAATTTCTCGTGGTCGGGAAATTCACAAAGACCTCCTTTTCAACAACCTTCTGCACCACCATTACACAACCCGATCCGAGCACCACCTCCACAATCACACGGATATCCACCGCGTACCTACCAGCAACCCCAACCCAGGCCCACCCAATACTCTCAATCTGGGCCTACACGAGATGACCAGTTGGGGTCTATCATGAAAGCTCTTGCTGATATGCAACAACAGAATATTGCTATGCAGCAGAGACAGGACGCGGCCTTAGCTGAGATGAGAGCCCAGCTATCACACTTGACGGAGTCCCGTCAACCACATTCACTCCCATCCCAAGCACAACCCAACCCTAGGAACATACCTGCTCAAAGGTATGTCCAACCTAGACCAGCATTGCAAAACCAAACACATGACATTTCACAAGCAGTGCACAACACTGAATTCTTCACTGACTCAAATTCTTCTCTTGCACAAACGCAACCACCTCTGCTACCTAACAATGATTTACCATCTACCTCTAGAGCTGAACTAAATGCCATAGTCACTAGGAGTGGTAAATGCACACTAGATCCACCTCTTCCAACACCTACCACTTCTAGTTCTGCTCCTCCACTTCCTACTTCTCCTCTACCTATAACTGAACCTCTCACAACTCCAGTACCTTTTCCTGAAGCTTTAAAGAAGAAGGAGAAAGGAAAGAAAAAGACCTGTGTGGCACCTGAGGAGGATTTGCTTAAGCTCTTTGAGCAAGTCCACATAAACATCCCCTTGTTGGATGCAATCCGCCACATCCCTCTTTACGCTAAGTTTTTAAAAGACCTATGTACACCTAAGCGTAAAGCAAGAATTCAAAAAGGGAGTAGTCCAATCATTCTCTCAGAACAAGCTAGTTCCATCATCTCTAGTACCCTCCCAACTAAGATGAAAGACCCAGGCACCCCTCTCTTATCCTGCATGATAGGTAACACCACATTCAATAGAGCACTACTTGACCTAGGTGCTTCCATCAATCTTATCCCAACCTCTCTACTGACACATTTTGAGGTTGGCAATTTGAAGCCAACCAAGGTGTCCCTGCAATTAGCTGACAGATCAGTTAAGACACCTCAGGGAGTGTTGGAAGATGTCATAGTGCGGGTCAAGGATTTTTACTTCCCTGTAGACTTTATAGTCCTTGACATGGAAGTACCTGAAGATATCCAGAATACACCTATCATTTTAGGAAGACCTTTCTTGGCTACGGCCAAGGCAAACATCAATTGTGAGGAGGGCCTTATAGAATTAAAGTTTGGAGATCAGAAAATAAAAATTGATATTTTTCAGGCCCAAAGAGGACCAACCTGTAGTTTAATTGAAGAAATCTTCTCCCTGGATTCATTGGATCAATTGGTTGAGGACACCTCGATCAATTCATTAAATTTAGAACCTCAACACTCTTTGGACTCTGACTTGACTTCCACTGAGATACCAAATTTAGAGACTGAGGACCTTCCTCCCATTCCATTAGTATCTCTAGGATCTCCTGAAACTTTCACACCTGCTCCTTCTGATCCTGTGCCTGTTGAACTCAAACCTCTTCCTGACTCTCTCAAATATGTTTTCTTAGGACCTGATCAGACCTATCCGGTGATTGTTAACTCTTCCCTTTCTTCTGATCAAGAGTCACGACTCTTATCTGTCCTAAGAGCACATAGGCAGGCTATAGGATGGAGCCTTTCTGACCTTACTGGCATCAGTCCTTCTTATTACACACATAGGATTTTCACTGAAGAAGGATCTAGACCTACTAGACAGCCCCAGCTTAGATTAAACCCTACATTACAAGAGGTGATAAAAAGTGAAATGATTAAATGGCTGGACAATGGAATTATCTACCCAATTTCTGACAGTAGATGGGTAAGTCCTGTTCAGGTTGTGCCAAAGAAGGCCGGACTTACCATCATCACCACTGATTCTGGAGAAGTCATCCCTACACGCATTGCTAGTTCGTGGCGAGTATGTATAGATTACCGAAAACTCAACCAAGCCACGAAGAAAGATCATTTCCCTTTGCCCTTCATTGATCAAATACTGGAAAGAGTGGCAGGGAATAGATTTTTCTGCTTTTTGGATGGCTATTCAAGATATAATCAGGTGGCAATTCACCCCGATGATCAGGAGAAAACGACATTCACCTGCACCTACGGAACCTTTGCATTCCGTAGGATGCCTTTTGGATTGTGCAACGCACCTGCTACATTCCAGCGGTGTATGTTTGCAATCTTTTCTGACTTAGTAGGCGATTGTTTAGAAGTCTTCATGGATGACTTCTCGGTCTTCGGGAGCACATTTGATGCATGTCTAGACCACCTGACCAAGGTCCTGCAAAGATGCATTAATGTGAATCTGGTACTTTCCTGGGAGAAATCTCATTTCATGGTAACTGAAGGACTTGTATTAGGTCACCTTATTTCTGAGAGAGGAATTGAGGTTGACCACGCGAAGGTAAAGTTGATTTCTGATTTACCACTACCTTCGTCGGTTAAGCAAATTCGATCTTTCCTCGGGCATGTTGGTTTTTATCGCCTCTTTATAGCGGATTTCTCGAAAATAGCCCGACCTCTCACTACTCTCCTCTCTAAAGACGTAGAATTCCAGATCTCTGACGATTGTGTTCGTGCCTATACGACACTTCGTGATCTGATTACCAAGGCACCCATACTGCAACCCTCGAATTGGTCTCACCCTTTTGAGATCATGTGTGATGCCTCTAATTATGCAGTAGGAGCTGTCCTTGGTCAAAAATTGGACGGGAAACCCACAGTCATCTATTACGCTAGCAAGACCTTAGATGAAGCTCAGAGGAATTACACCGTCACGGAAAAAGAACTGCTAGCTGTAGTATATGCACTGGAAAAATTCAGACCTTATCTTTTAGGTTCCCACATTATAGTCTACACTGACCACACGGCAGTTCGATATCTTCTCGCCAAGAAGGACGCGAAATCTCGTCTGATTAGATGGATCCTACTTTTACAGGAATTTGATTTAGAGATTCGTGATAAGGCTGGAAAGCAGAATGTGGTAGCTGACCACTTATCCCGCCTTCCTTCTGAAGCGATTTCTCCTTCTTTACCCATCTCTGACCACTTCCCTGACGAGCAATTGCTGGTCATTCATTCTGATCTTCCCTGGTATGCTGACATTGTCAACTACCTGGCTTCTGGACTCATCCCCACTAATTGGGTCCGACATCAAAAAGACAGACTTAGATCCGAGGCCAAGCACTATTACTGGGAAGAACCTTGGCTTTTCAAGCATTGTAAAGACCAGATCTTTAGGAAGTGCGTCCCTGATAAGGAGATTAGAAGCATCTTATCATTCTGCCACGACCAGGCGTGCGGCGGTCACTTCTCTGGCAAAAAGACCGCTGCAAAGATTTTGCAGAGTGGTTTCTATTGGCCCACAATCTTCAAGGATGCACACGAATATAGCAGGGCATGTTCACGCTGTCAGTCTCTTGGTAGTATTGGCCGCCGAGACATGATGCCCTTGAATCCGATCATGGTGTGCGAAATCTTTGACATTTGGGGCATTGACTTCATGGGACCTTTTCCTAAATCTTATGGCTTCGAGTACATATTGTTGGCAGTTGAGTATGTTTCAAAATGGATTGAAGCCATCCCCTCAAGGACTAATGATCATAGAGTTGTGACACAATTTGTTCAAGATTTCATCTTCTCTAGATTCGGGGTACCTAAAGCCATCATTAGTGATGGAGGGTCTCATTTTAGAAACACACATTTTCAGTCCCTACTGCAAAAGTATGGGGTGTCACATAGGATTGCTACATCTTATCACCCTCAAACCAATGGACTTGCTGAATTATCTAATCGGGAGATCAAAAAGATTTTACAGACTACCATCCGACCTGATAGAAAGGATTGGTCTTCCCGCCTTTCTGATGCGTTGTGGGCATATAGGACAGCCCACAAAACCCCTTTAGGCATGTCTCCTTTTAGACTTGTGTACGGGAAACACTGTCATCTTCCTGTCGAATTAGAGCACAAAGCCTATTGGGCCATCAGAAAGTGTAACTTAGACTTAGAGAAGGCCGGTGATCTTAGGAAATTACAAATGTCTGAGCTCGATGAATTAAGGAATGAATCTTATGAAAGCTCAAGGATGTATAAGGACAAACTTAAGGCCTTCCATGACCGTCACATTCTTAGGAAATCTTTTCACCCTGGTAAAAAAGTCCTTCTCTTCGACTCTAGACTGAAACTCTTTCCTGGGAAGTTAAGATCAAAATGGATTGGACCTTTCAAAATCTTGAGATTATTTGATAATGGAGCCGTTGAGATCACTGAACTTGACAAATCTGAACCCTTTATTGTTAATGGACAAAGACTGAAACCTTTCGTTGAGCCGCATGATCTCAGACTTGTCAATTCCACCATTTCGCTCCTACATTTTGAGCTACCAAACTAAGTTTTCGCCTAGCTGACGGCGTTAAACTTAGCAAACACCTACCCTTGTATATAGTTGTTTTACACCTTTCTTACTCTTGCCTTTATTTGCATATAGTGTCTACCCTTGCATTCTGAGCATACATTTATTGACACACATGTCATGCATTTCACTTCCTAGCCCGACTGTTCACTCTGATCCTAGATCAGACTTAAAATCGTCCGCACAGAGATTGTATCTCCTCATTCCGACTTCCTTTCATCACCCAGTCTAGGATAGTGAAAAGCAGAGCATGCATTTGCATCCACTCTTTCATTCAATGAGGACATTGAAACATTTAAGCATGGGGGGGTGTAAATGGTAAACCATTTAAACCAAAATGCAATTGTAGACACAACTATAGTACATATAGTATTATCAAAAAATTATATACTTCAAAAAATTGAAAAATTTTGAAAAATTTTTTTTGAAAAAAAAAAATTGCAAAGCTAAAAATACAAAAAAATAACAAATCAGAAAAATTCCAAAAATACAATAAGGGACATGTACTTCATTATCAAAGGAGGACATTCATTTCAAGAGGGGAGGGAGAGAAAGAAAAAGAAAAAGAAAGAAAAGATAAGTGATCTTATAGCTGAAATAAAAAAATAAAAAATAATAAAAATAATAATAGAATAAGTGTCTATGGACATTCAACCGTTACTGGTTTGACCTGCCGGGCCATAGAAGCTTGGTACAAGCTTAGGCTTAATACACTTCGAGCCCTGACAAGATAGACCACAGTCTCTCCTAACTTTAGGATAATTCTTGTACCTGAGTCACCAGTACAGGATTCGTTGGTTTGCTTTGACTTAGGAGTCTAAGTAACCTTGGCTTACACTACACAGTGTCAGGAAAGACCACTTGAACCTAAGCCTCAACCCTTGTGTTCATTAGGGAAGGTGGAGTCCTTACCTGTGCGTGCAGGTAGACTCTTTGTCCTAATCTTTAGTTTTGTGTCTAGGAGAAGCTCTTTCCACAAAAGAAATCCACCCACCAAATACAGTGCGCTCTACCAAATAAGTTTCGGAGACATACTGTTCAAAAAAAAAAAAAAAAAAAAAAAATCTTCTCTGAGCCACAAATACAATAAGGGTTGTGATTGAATACCATCAATTTTTGAGAGTCATCCGAAAACATGAGCTGAAGTTAGGACCAACCTGGACTTAAAAAGAAGTGAAACCCCGGGAATGAGCCTTAGAATTCACCTGGTTAGTCCTGACTTATCACAAAGCACAGTCATAACTTCATAGCATTCTGAGTCTCTGTAAAAACCCCCTGAGTCCTGGAATTCGACTTAAGGTTTAAATATCAAGAATCCTTGTTGGTTGAGAGATGGTCTATGTCATTTAAGCCTCGAGTTCTGGTAGGTTATCCTCAGTAACCAGGTTCTCACAATGTCCAAAAACACAGTTGGTTTATTGAAAAAAATTTTTTCAGCTTAAAGATCATCATAAAACACTTAAAAATTTCTGAAAAAGAAAAAAAAGATATCTTTACACACTTACCTTGCTGATACTTAAATTGCCTTACACATCAACAGATTGTTTGCTAAGGGACTAGCAAAACGTAAGCATGGGGGTATGATGAGTGGCTACTCATCATAGCTAAAAGGCCGAAATTAAGCTAGATACTAAGCAAAACAATATCAAATTAACACATAAAAAGGGTTAAGTGTGGGAATTAAAGAAAAGACCTAAAACTTTTAATGTGTGTTAAAATCTCCTAATTAGGTCACAAAAATGAGATATTCTGAAAACTAAAGAACAAATGATGATCCATGCATCAATTGAACACATAAACAAGTTTGAAAAGACAAATCAGAAGTAAAATCAATGTCTTAAATGTTCAATTAAGCACATGTAAAAATTTGAAAGCAATTGGACATCATTTAGGCTTAGAAATAAATAGATTACAATTAGGTCCTTCATGCATTACATTTCTACCCTTCAAAACTCCTTCTTGGACCTTTTTGCAAGCCGCAGGGACCCTTCTGTATGACTGCAGGGCCCTTCCGGTTATAGTTCTTCTCACTTTTGGACCTGCACGCTATTCTTCTACCCCTTCGTTTAAGGGTCTTCCTGCAAGTTTTCCCTCATTTCAGAGAGAAGCCTGTGTTCTTCACGCGCACTGTAGCGCGCGAAGAACACAGCCATTCTCGACCGTCCATCGCACTTTTGATCTCGATCTGCGGCTGGAATCAAATGGAACCTTCGCGCGATTCGGTGCATGCGTTCACCTCTCTTCCCAGATCTCATCTGACGGTCAGATCTCTCTCTTGACTCGCCGCGCGCTCTACCCATCTCATCCTCACCGCCGGCCTGATTCTGATTAACCTCACCCTTGCGGTGATCTCAGTCACTGAGCTGCTATTTAAGCACCTCAGTGGTGTCGCGCGCAAGGGATCGCTCCCTCCTACATCTCTCAGCGATCAATTCTTCCACTCCAGTCTCTCCTCCTCATCTAGACCCTGATTTCACAGCCACCGGCTGTGGAATCATCGCCTGCTCTCGACCCTCCTCGTCGCTAAGGACCTCGTAGCACCTGAGGACGACCCTGGAGTCTCACTAGCAGACTCTTCCCTCCGCTGGAGTCACCCTCCTCCTTTCTTCCTCCTTAGCCGCCGGCTAAGGACCCATAGGTCCCATTCTTCCTTTTAGTTTAGTTTTTAATTCTGCACAAGTAGTTGTAGATTTAGTTTGCAGTAGTTTAGAATAGATTTAGTTTTAATTGTTAGTGTTTAATGTTAGCTGTAGTTAGATTAGTCTTAGGAGTAGAATTAGTATTAGATCCCCTCCCTCACCTCCTCTGATCAGTCCAGATCAGAGGGGAAGAATCATCTGTTCACTGTTCAATTTATCTCCCTCTTCATGTTTTGTTTTTACCATCATCCAGATTCTGATTCTTGTTTTTTCCTTGTAACGACGAATTTTTCACCAATCACCCACACATCCTGACCCAATTTCAGATCTGATGGCGCACTGCCTCAGATCTGAAAGTGGCGTCACAAGCACCATTTGGGGCTTCTCACTCACTCCATTTGTTTCACAAAAGCCCCTCTGTTTTAAATGGATTGCCTCAGTTTTTCAGAGCACTTTTGATCTGGATTTTAAAGGATTTTTACTCTCTGAAATGTTTTGACAGATCTGACAAAATTGAAAGGATTTTTGGTTTTCATTGTAGGCAAGGAATCTGAGAAGTTCTCTGGTGACAGAGAACCAATCAGAAGAGCCTTTCATGATTCTGTTTATACTTTGTTTTGAATGCATTCGCCAGCTTCCATTAAATTTCCTTAATGCATTCTTAGTCTCTTTTTGCTATTTCAGAACTGCCATGCACTATTTGTGTTGATGATCATTTCTGAATGGTGATTATCTAACCTAAGGAGTTTTCCATACTCCTTAAGGTTGCAAGAAACTGGGAATGTGTTTCTTTGGTTTTAATTGATTGAGCTAAGTCTTCCTTCATGTTGTCTATGGCATTAGGAAGACTAACTCAATGCCATTTGCTGTTTTGATCTGAAAGGATGCTTCTGATAAGGTTTTTTTTCTAATGAGTATTTGAGCTAAATTTACATGAGATTTTCGTGAGATTTAAACCCCTTTCAGATTTGGATTTCAACTCTGTAAATTGTAGTTTGTTTTGAATTCTATCTTACTCCCAGTTGCACAGCAATATGCTGCATTTAGCAGCTACATTCCCCTCTTCTCTAAACTCCCCTCTTCTCTGTAGAATACTTCCCCCCCTCTTCAAGTGGACTAACTGCAGCAGCAGTTAGCCATTTGACAGTGGCTTAAGCCACTGCCACTGTAAATAACACTAAAACAGCACATTGTTCTCTTCTCCATCTCCTCTGACAGTAGCTGAAGCTGCTGCCTAAACTCAAATAAAAAAAATCAATCAACTCTAATTCCCTAACTTTATACAAAAGCCTAATGGCATAGACTTATTTTAAAACTATAAATACACCCATTCATAGTATTATAACTATAGCATATCAGTTAGATACATAGTTATACTGTAAATATGTATAAAACCTGTACATAAATTCGTATACATATGTAATCTATGTAAAAAATATGTATATATACTAATCTAGTATGTATGTATCTACTGATCTATGTATATATATATGTACAGATTTATATTTACTGATTTAGTAGCTAAGTTAATAGGTTAGAGCAATAATCAAGTAAATAAATCTATAAACTTGGGAATATATATATATATATATATATGTATATATTAAGTCATTTAAGTTAGTCAAAGTATAATTATACCTAGTATAACTTACTGTAACTTAGTTTTAATTATAAACTACACAGAATTGCTATTTTAGCCTAAATAAAACATAAATAAATTCGTAAAAATACAATAAAAAATATGTATTAAATACTTAAGTATGTAAGTTAAAACTGTTTAAGGTCAATTAGACCATTTACTAATTATTTTATAAGTAATTAACTATTTAATCACCTAAATCAACCTGTATAATCAGCCTAGTTTAGCGAATTTATTTATATAGTAAATATATTTAAAATTCAAAATTAATTAATCAATTATGTAGTATTATGTAAATATTTTATTTACCATATTTTATTTTATTTTTTTTAATAATTTATGGCCCCCAAATCGAGGGCCAAAAACGCGCACAGACGCAGCTGCGTCTGGTTTCCAACGCACGATGTGGCGCTGGAATAGCGCCACATCGTGGGCTGCAAACGAAACGCAGCTATATAAATAGAATTTATGCTATAGCTTAGTTAGTCGTCATGGCGCTGGGCACCCGAAACTTCACCTGTTCCGTCTGATCCGATAACCCGATTCTGATATGTGCTGAATACTGAATGCGTGCTTCCTATGTGGGGCTGGGAGCCCGAGTGTGTGCGAACTTATTGAAGGCGTTGGGCTGAGGCCCTGCGCTGATACGAAAACGTAATTAAGCACCTAATCTGAGATTAGGGCGCGCTTAGTAGAGGTCTGGTCCCACCCTAAGGGTGCTGTGTATCCCTCGAAAAGCGCGCCCGCTAATTAAACACATTTTACACTAAGGACTCTCCACCGCAGCCTCTGAAAGACTACACAGAACAAAATGAAAGGACAGACGACTTAAAAAAAAAAAAAAAAAAAAGAGATAACACGAGATAACAACAGAAAAGACTCTGTACATATGTAAAATTAAACCCACATAATTACTAACAGAATAAAACGACACTATAAATGTCGCTAAAGACCTCAGTTTGCTTCTTTAGGTTGTATATAGCGTTTTCTGAGCTTTAGCGACGTTTATATCTGTCACTAAAACTGATATATATGTCACTATAAATAAATGACTAGTAAGTTAAGTTTTTACACTATGGTATCCTAATGTAGTATGAACTAACATATTAGTGTTAATAGTATAACTTGTAAATACATAGTTTAGAGTATAATAATAGATTGTTTGATGCTTGTTCATAGTTAGCATTTTTGCAAGCACTTCTTAGTAACTAGTTAAATAAAACATTCATTCATTCTTTAAATGTAAAGTTTCTTTTTGAATAAGAAGACAATTTTGGAGATAATCAAAGAGTGACCGAATTAAATTCAATAAATTGCCTCCCAGAGAATGACCTGGAACAAAACCAGTAAAAATTAGATAAATAAGCAAATGATAATAATGGTTGTAATGACTGGAACTCACCCATACTCACCACTATACGACATCCTTAATGTTATATTATACACCCTATACTACAACGACATGATCAACAATTATTACCAACAAACATTTACAATCATTACACCATCAGTAGGTTCCTCATATAATTTATCCTTCTCCTCATCATATGATTCATCATATACCCAAGGTCTATAATCTTCTAAAATCTCAGCAAATCCCCTAGGGTACTCTATCTAAGGTAAATGGTTTACGCTGGTAACATCGGACTCCTCAGATAGGTCAATTTCTTCAAGGCTTGGTTCCCTAAGGGTGGGCTTGAGTTCCATCTCGTGCTCAGAAGGGAAGGCAAGATTAACAACTTGAGTTCGTCCTACTTCATCAAATGTCACGAAAATACTATCATCTGGGTCGAGGTCTTCCAATGGTACCATCATTCCCTTCTTTTGACTCCAATATAATTCAGGTGGATACTCAACCTTATCATCATCTTCCTCGGGTTGCCACCTTTCTTCATCCAATGCATAGCTACTTTCATATGTATCTTCCTCCCACTTAAGGCGTGGATCTCTAAAGGAAGTGTCATCTAACCAGGAGGTTTCAAAATTGAGCCTCGAAAAGTAGCTATTCTCCCTTACATAATCCCCAAAATTTCCCTCCAACTTAAAGTGTAGCTCTCCCACGGGAGATCCATCTAGCGTAGAGGGGTGTACGTCATCCTCAATGGGGTAGATTGGGTGGCTAATTTCATCTCTTTCTTGTTGGCCTACTCTCGAAGATTCTCCTAACAATTCAATCATTTTGTCTTGCATTTTCTGTATTTCCATCTTCAATGCGGAGATGTCATCATTTCTATCAGGAGAGAAGTCAGGTTCAAGCTTATAGTACCCAGGAGTGTCTGTCCAACCATTATAATTATTCAGGGAGGGTGGGTTGGGTATTTCTTTGGTGTGTGGGATATTAGGCAAAGCAAATCCCGCTCCTAGGTTCTGCTCACTAATTTGGGGCTTAACCAGTCCAATACTCCTATAATAGGAGTAAAATGGATCCCAATGATTGTCATACATCCATCAAAGGATGGACCATCTCGGCATATGGGATCGAAGAGTGTAGAGTGGGGGTAAGGATGTGGGCAAGATGTGAAAGGATGAAAATCAATGTGGTCCATTCTAACTCACACCTCAATCAGAATTCCCCAAGCAAAACACAATTCAAAAAGGACCTTTTAAGTCTTTCCCAATTTAGCCTTTTAATTTTAAGTCAGATTGTAGGTGACAATACAATTTGTTCAATCAATTTACACGCTTAATGTTGACCTATGGATCGCCTAAGAAGGCCTAACTGGGACTTAGGTGATCCTCCCTAAAGCCCAAAAAGTTTAGTCACCACCAAACACGGCAAAGAAGGATGCAAGTAGGGTTAAACCCTTCCTTTGAAGCATTGCTTTCGCAGTGCCTCTTAACTACCCTCAATCCGCAAGGTTTGGAGGCAACTTCACCTCTGAACAAAAGTTTGGGTCACTTTAGATCTCAGTAATAGGAGGCTCTAGTCCTAGCGGTTCCAAACCTAAGGAGTGTCTAAAAGCGTGCCGTGGTGCAAGAGATATAAGTGTGCATATGTTTGCACCTCAAAACACGCCTGTAATAACGCCTTCTTGTGCTATTTTCTAGCATTAACATTGCATAATAGGATCCTGTAATCGCATTTGTAAAAACACTTGCATGCATGCATTTAATCAAGAGAGGAAGAGGAGTGAAACAATCGCCTGCATAGTTACATTTTTCTTCAAGTGCCTCCTTGCAAAATCACCCTCTTTTTATTTTTCCTCTTGATTTCTTCTTTTCTCTCCTTCCCGCGGCTGCACCCTTCCCGCGGCTGCACTCTTCCCGCAGCTGCATGCAGCAGCCACGCAGCACTTCTTCCCGTCACTTCTCCCTGCCAACGCCGCTCCCTATAGCTGCAACTCGCACACCCTCTCCCTGCTGCAGCCGGCATGCCACTCTCCCCTCCTCTATAAGTAGCTGCAGCTTCATCCTCGCGACGCAGCTGCTGCAGCAACAAAAACCCGCAGCCATCTTCTCCACCGCTTTCCCCTCCCATACGTCGGCCCTCCGTCGAGGAAGCACCCGGCGAGCAGGAGAACCCACTGTGGTGCACACCACCACAGTGGGAGCACCACCGCCCAGCTCTTCGACGAGCCGGTGGGCGTGGTGCATTCCCTCGCTTCGTTTTTTCTCTTTAACGCCATTGCCGCCGCTCCAAGCTTCGAAGCTTGAAGCCACGGCAGCAGCAGCCCAGCAGCAACAGCAGCAGCAGGTCCTCCCGCTCCTCCGCGACCGTCCCCGCAGTCGCTCACCGCCTCCGCGCGCGTCTGCAGGGCGTTCCCCGCCTCCGTCTCCGTTCTGTCCGCCTCGCAGTTGCACCTGTAGCCGTCCGCCGCGCGCACTGCAGCGGCCGGCTACGGCCTCGCGCCGCCCCCTGCCCTCCTCCGCGACCCTCCGCGACCACCTGCAGACCTCCTCCACGCTCGCTCCTCCACGCCTTCGCCCGCCCGTCGCCTTCACGCAGGCCTGCAGAACCCTACGCGAAGGCGCGCCCGCACCCGCCGTCTTCAGACGTCCGCCTCCGCCTTCAGACGACGCGGCGTCAGACGTCCGCCGCCGCGAGCAGACGTCTTAACTCGCTGCCATTGTCCGCGCTCTCGATCTCTCCAGCCCGCTCTCTCTCTCTCACGTATTCTCTCTCTCTCCCACTCTCTCTCTCTCTCTCTCTCTCTCTCTCTATTTTTTTACTCACAGCAACACACACACACACATTCACCGACGCACACACACCTATACCAACATATACACACACACTCACACACTTATAGTAACATATATATACTTATATACATCTATATATAATACATACATACATACATATATATATATATATATATATATATACATATATATATATACTTATATACATAGTAATATCTATAGTTATGTATACATACATATATATATAATATATATACATATATATATAATATATATATATATCTACTTATATATATCTATATACTTATACATATACTTATATATATATATATATACTTATATACATAGTATATCTATATATTTATGTATACACACACATATATATAATATATCTATATATATATATATATACACGTATATATATATCTATATACTTATACATATACTTATATATATACATATATACTTATATACATATATATATACATATCTATATACTTATATATATACACACACATATATATATATATATATATCTAGATACATATATACTTATATACATATATATATATATACATCTATATACTATTATATATATATACTTATATACATATATACATAGCTATATACATATATACATACATATATATATATATACATATACACCTATATATATATATAATACATATATATCTATATATATCTATACATATATACTTATACATTTATATACATATAGATATATTTACTCATATACATACATATGTACATATATTTTCACGTTATTTACTATACGCTGTATCGCGGGAATATCTGCACCAGTTGCTGATATTCCCTAATACACGCGTACAAAAAAAGCGTGGTCCCATACATCATCCATCCTCCATCCACACTCCACGCGGCACCTAGTCGTGTTGGTTGCGTCTCTCTAGACGTCGACTGACTCGACATAGTGCTACACTCCATCGCTACCTCCACCCCCACCCCTTTATATATATACTACATATATATATATATACATACTATATTCACTTTCTGTCTATTTGCTTTTCTGTTAGTAAAAAGATAAAAAAAAATACATAAAAAAGAAAAGATAATCTTTGACTTGCAGGTACCTCGTCTTGCGAGTAGCAAGACTTGTTTTGGGACTCTGTTTGGCTAAAAGCCAAGGACACAATTTTGAGGGTGTGCCTCAAGAACAAGGATTACCATAAAAAACCTAAATAAGAAAAACACCAAAAACACAATAAACGAACGGAAGAGACGCGTTTTAAGGAAAACGTAGAAACTCGACTTTAACCCCACTTCCCTGTGTTCGACCCTGGGCCTAAAAGTGACAAGATAAAATCAATTAGGCCAGGTTAAAAATTTTGTAAAGAGATGGTTAGGTCTGAATTAGGTTAACCACTATACACATTTCAACGATAAAAATATCATATTAACAACCTATCCGGGCCGACCCATCATGACTTTTCTGGCGCCGCTGCCGGGGAGGTGCGCCTTCGAGTAAGTTTCTATCCAAATCCTTTCAATTTTTCTCTTCCCTCTTCACGAGTATTGTTGTTTTTGGTGTGCAGGTGAACCTGGTGGAAGGAGAAGAAGGCTGACGAAGTCGAGGACGTGAGCAGATCCAAGGCGGGAACGAGAGCGTGAAGACGCCGACATCGCATTGGAGCTTCGCACACATTGCCGAACAAGTAGGTTTTCTTTTCTCATCAAATTAGGGTTAACTTGCCACCACAATAAAAAAAAAAAAAAAAAAATTTAAAACTAAAAACTAGAAAAACTTCTTGGGATTTCTTGAGGGCAAGTGGATTAAAATTAACTTGATTGATTGGTTGTCTTCACTCCCACTGCCCCGGGATTTCCCGCCTTACTTCGCATAGCGAAAATCCAAGAATCTTGATTCTTAGATTTTTCGCCGTGGGAAGTATTCTTTGAGGCAAAGAAAAAGATTGCTTGTATCCCTCTTTTGCCTCACTTATCTTTAATTCAGGATCAAATTTTTGGTGGGGAGACTTGGAATTGAGTTGATTCCAACCCCACCACGACTTTTCAAACTTGCCTGTGATTCGATCCTGAATACTTCAACCCCAACAATTTTATTTTCTTTATCTTTTGGTTGAAGCCTTGTGTGTGGAAATCATTTCTGGTGATTGGGAGCACTTGAATTGAAGTGCTTTGGCTCCCTGTCACATTGATATAAAACTGATTCGTGCATCCACACTTAGAAATCTCCATTTAGGGTAGCCCATTGCATTTTAGCATGCATTAACTAACTGATAATTGAAGAAGGGTTTCTTGGGCTTTAGAAAAAAAAAAAAAAAAACCTGTATTCTTGCAAAACCCGGAGATTGGTTGAATTGGTAATTCAGCAAAATCCTAAAATTCATACTACTTAAGGTTGAACTCTAAAAACCATTCACCAATTAAAACTTCAATTCGGGGAGATTTCCCTGTTGCATGCTTGTTCTTACACACTCTTAAAATCAATCACTTGGGCATTACCCGTAAACAACGCCCTTCACATTCCAAAAGCACTTGACCCTAAGCCTCTAATTAAAACTGGTAGTAACTTGACCCTTACTAAGGATTTGAGGTCTAACTACCTGCGTGTAGCGACTACGTGCTGGTGAGAGTTCCCGCGTGCTATCGGGTGTCTAAGACTGGGGCAAACGGCCTTTCAATCTGGCCCGGTGGTTCCGCGGTGCTCGCATTCGATTCCGTAGTTCGTGATAGTAGGTAACTTAGATCTTTAAGTCTAAGGGAACACTGTCGAGGTTAGGAACTTGATTGTATTGATTTGTAATCAAGTGTACCTTTGCGGCGTCATTTCTCTCATCTCTTTTCCCTACTCATCTCCTCAACTCCTCCTCCGGTAGTGCATGTTTGGGAGGAGGTCACAAAACCTTGAATTGCTTGTATTGACTGATAAATCTAGAAAAAGAGCCGAATCATCCTCCTCCTCCACAAACATGGCACACACTCCCGCCTCACCACTTCGTCACAATTCCAATTCTTTCAACACCAGGCTTATCCCGAGAAACCCTGCAAGGCCTTCCTTATCGAGTGTCGCGCCAAGCGACTCGGTAAGTCATGTGGAACTGGCTTCTGCGAGCCAGTATTTCAACACGGAGGACCAAGCCTCCGTGTACTCGGACACATATGCGGACACGTCTTCTGGCATAGAAGATGCCTGCACCCTGGGGAACAACCCATTTTCTGCCACGTATAACCCAGGGTGGCACAATCATCCCAATTTTGCATGGTCCAACAACCCGCAGCGTCAAAACCCCGCTGGTGGACCAATGCGATCGTCCGCACCCGTCATCCCAAGGGCCCAGTCTAATCCTATGGAAAATCTGCCATCAGGCCCTTGTGTGCAGAAAACCAAACACGCATCAAAACCTCTTGACAAATTGATGCGAATGATGACGGAAATGTCAAAGCGCCATAAAGAAAACATGAACTCTCTTCAGCATTTGGCGCAGCAGAATGCTGAGATCAGTCAACTAAGCATGGCGACTCGATCTCAGGGCACTTTTCTCGCCCAACCTGTTCCAAACCTGCAAAACTTTGTACCCTGTGGTCCGCAACCACAGGTACAAGCTTCTCAGGAACAGGTTCATCAAATTCTGCAAGCTCCGAGTATTCCTCCGGGATTTTAGGTTAATCCCGCTGCAGCACCGCACTCTTATGCTGATAGTGATCACATCAAGGATGACACGTCTGACGAGGACGTGACTGTCAGTACGTGTATCGAACTAATTGGAGCCAATTCAGACTGCTGCGAATTACCTGACGACTGCCTGACCAACACAAACTGTGACGTTCCCCAATCCCTCCCTATTCCTATACCTTCTCCTGACCAGACTTCTGACGAGGTTTTTTCCGCTTCCCATACCTTGTGGTCTGAGTCATCGCCGGGCTGCTCACCGCCGGTCCACACTATGGAAGACCGGATTGCCCTTTCTTTCCCGCTAAATCAGGCGGATTTGCAAATCCACACTGGGACCTTGAGCCCACATCTTACTCACCGGGGCTATTCCCTTTTGGATCCATCTATCCAAAAAGCCCCCCTTCTTGGCCAATCTAAGGGCCAACTTCCTCTTCCTGATCTGTTTTCTGATCCGCCTGGGACACTCTCGTCCCAGAAAATGCCAAATCTCTCACCATCCACCATTACTTTTCACGCCTCTATCGTGATTACTTCGCTTTTCTCTTCACCACCCACCATCCACCCACCCTTCCACCCTGATTTATACCCTGAACCTCAGCTCCTGTTACCCGATCTGTCGTCCGTTCTCTACCTTTCCCTGCATGCATATGAGGACATAGCATTGTTTGGCATGGGGGGGTGGATAGGCATCCATAGGATCCGGGTATTTTATGGTATCAGACAATTACCACCTATTTATAAATATGCAAGAAAAAGAAAAAGAAAAAGAAAAAAAAAAGAAAAAAAAATATATATATATTAATAATAAATGGTGTTTAGTAATGATTTGAAAGCTGAAACAAAAAAATTCAATAAGTGTTTATGGATATTCAACCTCTGTTTTGAAGAATTTCCAGGCCACAGAAGCTTGATTCGCTCAGGCTTGGCTTAATTCACTTAAAGTATTGACGAAATAGATCAAAATCTCTCTTAACTAAGGACGTATTCTTGTACCTGAGACACCAGTACAGGATCCGTTGGTTTGCTTTTTCTTGAGAGCTTAAGTAAATTTGGTTCACACTACACATATCAGGAAAGACCAGGTGAACATAAGATCCAACCCTAGTGTTCATTAGGGAAGGTGGAGTCCTTACCTGTGCGTGCAGGTAGACTTTTTATCCCAGCATTTAGTCATGTGTTTAGGAGTGACTCTTTCCACCAAAAAGAAACTCTCCCACCAAAAAGAAAAATAAGTGTGCTCCTTCAAAATGTGTTGTAAGAGATATACTGACACGTGTTTCAAAAAAAAAAAAAAAAAGAGTTGTTAAGAAAAAAAAAAAGAAAAAAGAAAAAAGAAAAAAAAAAGAGAGATGTTTTAAAAGAGTCAGTATATCTCATAAATGTCTGCATACTTTGTTTTTCGGTGAGCCACAAAAAAATATCAGAAAATGGGAGTTGAGTTTTCCGTAATCATCTTAAGGGTCAATCCAAAAATACGAGCTGAAACTGGGACCAACTTGTACTTAAAAATTCGTGAAACCCTGGGAGTGAGTCTTAAGGTTCATCTGGTCAGTCTTGATCCTTCACTATGCACAACCATAACCTCTTGAGCTCTCGAGTACGGCAAAACCTCCTGGGTCTTGGAAATCGTATTTAGGGTTTAAATATCAAGAGTCCTGGTTAGTTGAGAGAAGATCTTTGTCATGTAAGACTTAAAGTACTGGTAATCTTCTCTACAATTAGTTCTCACAATATCCGATAATAAACACACCGATATCACCTCAGAAGAAAATCTTTAGCTTAAGATCATTTCTAAATACTATTTTGCTAGGGACTAGCAAAAGATAGGCATGGGGGTATATGTTTGCACCTCAAAACACGCCTGTAATAACGCCTTCTTGTGCTATTTTCTAGCATTAACATTGCATAATAGGATCCTGTAATCGCATTTGTAAAAACACTTGCATGCATGCATTTAATCAAGAGAGGAAGAGGAGTGAAACAATCGCCTGCATAGTTACATTTTTCTTCAAGTGCCTCCTTGCAAAATCACCCTCTTTTTATTTTTCCTCTTGATTTCTTCTTTTCTCTCCTTCCCGCGGCTGCACCCTTCCCGCGGCTGCACTCTTCCCGCAGCTGCATGCAGCAGCCACGCAGCACTTCTTCCCGTCACTTCTCCCTTCCAACGCCGCTCCCTATAGCTGCAACTCGCACACCCTCTCCCTGCTGCAGCCGGCACGCCACTCTCCCCTCCTCTATAAGTAGCTGCAGCTTCATCCTCGCGACGCAGCTGCTGCAGCAACAAAAACCCGCAGCCATCTTCTCCACCGCTTTCCCCTCCCATACGTCGGCCCTCCGTCGAGGAAGCACCCGGCGAGCAGGAGAACCCACTGTGGTGCACACCACCACAGTGGGAGCACCACCGCCCAGCTCTTCGACGAGCCGGTGGGCGTGGTGCATTCCCTCGCTTCATTTTTTCTCTTTAACGCCATTGCCGCCGCTCCAAGCTTCGAAGCTTGAAGCCACGGCAGCAGCAGCCCAGCAGCAGCAGCAGCAGCAGCAAGTCCTCCCGCTCCTCCGCGACCGTCCCCGCAGTCGCTCACCGCCTCCGCGCGCGTCTGCAGGGCGTTCCCCGCCTCCGTCTCCGTTCTGTCCGCCTCGCAGTTGCACCTGTAGCCGTCCGCCGCGCGCACTGCAGCGGTCGGCTACGGCCTCGCGCCGCCCCCTGCCCTCCTCCGCGACCCTCCGCGACCACCTGCAGACCTCCTCCACGCTCGCTCCTCCACGCCTTCGCCCGCCCGTCGCCTTCGCGCAGGCCTGTAGAACCCTACGCGAAGGCGCGCCCGCACCCGCCGTCTTCAGACGTCCGTCTCCGCCTTCAGACGACGCGGCGTCAGACGTCCGCCGCCGCGAGCAGACGTCTTAACTCGCTGCCATTGTCCGCGCTCTCGATCTCTCCAGCCCGCTCTCTCTCTCTCACGTATTCTCTCTCTCTCCCGCTCTCTCTCTCTCTCTCTCTGTTTTTTTACTCACAGCAACACACACACACACATTCACCGACGCACACACACCTATACCAACACATACACACACACTCACACACTTATAGTAACATATATATACTTATATACATCTATATATAATACATACATACATACATATATATATATATATATATATATACATATATATATATACTTATATACATAGTAATATCTATAGTTATGTATACATACATATATATATAATATATATACATATATATATAATATATATATATATATCTACTTATATATATCTATATACTTATACATATACTTATATATATATATATATACTTATATACATAGTATATCTATATATTTATGTATACACACACATATATATAATATATCTATATATATATATATATATATATACACGTATATATATATCTATATACTTATACATATACTTATATATATACATATATACTTATATACATATATATATATACATATCTATATACTTATATATATACACACACATATATATATATATATATCTAGATACATATATACTTATATACATATATATATATATACATCTATATAGTATTATATATATATACTTATATACATATATACATAGCTATATACATATATACATACATATATATATATATACATATACACCTATATATATATATAATACATATATATCTATATATATCTATACATATATACTTATACATTTATATACATATAGATATATTTACTCATACACATACATATGTACATATATTTTCACGTTATTTACTATACGCTGTATCGCGGGAATATCTGCACCAGTTGCTGATATTCCCTAATACACGCGTACAAAAAAAGCGTGGTCCCATACATCATCCATCCTCCATCCACACTCCACGCGGCACCTAGTCGTGTTGGTTGCGTCTCTCTAGACGTCGACTGACTCGACATAGTGCTACACTCCATCGCTACCTCCACCCCCACCCCTTTATATATATACTACATATATATATATATACATACTATATTTACTTTCTGTCTATTTGCTTTTCTGTTAGTAAAAAGATAAAAAAAAATACATAAAAAAGAAAAGATAATCTTTGACTTGCAGGTACCATCGTCTTGCGAGTAGCAAGACTTGTTTTGGGACTCTGTTTGGCTAAAAGCCAAGGACACAATTTTGAGGGTGTGCCTCAAGAACAAGGATTACCATAAAAAACCTAAATAAGAAAAACACCAAAAACACAATAAACGAACGGAAGAGATGCGTTTTAAGGAAAACGTAGAAACTCGACTTTAACCCCACTTCCCTGTGTTCGACCCTGGGCCTAAAAGTGACAAGATAAAATCAATTAGGCCAGGTTAAAAATTTTGTAAAGAGATGGTTAGGTCTGAATTAGGTTAACCACTATACACATTTCAACGATAAAAATATCATATTAACAACCTATCCGGGCCGACCCATCAGCATACACTGCAAAAGATTTTGAATTTTGAAAAGCACGTCAAGTTTGAAAATCAAATCCTTGGTTTTTAAATGTCCCTCCTTTAATTAGTCCTTTTTCCAGAAAATATGTGACCACTTGTTAGATCTATTCAATACAAATTAGGTGGTCTAGAAATTAATCCAAATGCATTTGCATGACAGGTAGAAATGTAAAGTTAGAAGTGCATACCTGATTCTAGTATTCTTCATGCAATATGCAAGATAGGAAATTAGATCTAGATGCTACTCATTCAATCCTAAATGATATGACCTAGGGGCAGGCAACTTCTAGTAAGTAGCTCGTGTTTTTATTTTTTTATGCACAATCAAGAAAAATAAAATCAATTCACAAAAGAAAACCTAGATCTAAAGAAAAAGGGAACAGGCTCCCAAAAATTACGCCACACGGGCCTAAAACAAAATTAGGGAACAAACCCCTCAACTGTACCCCAGAACAAGGGTTTTTCAAATGAATGTACTAACATAAAGAGAAGAAAGAAAAATAAAATCTATATACAACTAAATGGATGATGAGGTGGTCCTCCGGATATCTCCTCCAGCGGTGGAAACAAGGTCCACCAAGGCATTGCTGAGGCAGGTGTGATGTTCCTTCTCCCAGTGTTGCAACTCCACCGACGATGTCAAGGATCGCCTGATCTTTAAGGCAGGTGCGCCAAGATGTCTCCAAATACGTGTACCTCACACAAAATAGAATAATGGAATTTAAATATACCTCAAATAAAATTTGGACAAATAATTAAATAAATGCGAGTCTAATAAACTCGTTGCCTCCTCGGCAATGGTGCCATTTGATAAGTCGATTTTCGCTTTCGAATAATGTATTAAGATGATTTATCGTTGTAGGATCAAATTGGTAGGAAACTGCTTAACAAAATAATTAAAATTAAAATTAAACCACTCACAGGAGAGCAGGTCGTGTCCACAGGGAGGCAATGACTTAGTTAAACTCTCAATTAGGTCAAAATCAAGTTCACTAAACTATTCGCCAAATCAAACAATGCCTATGTAGCTCTGAAAGTAAACCTTAAATTTATGGAGAAGTCAAGGGGTGTTAATGTAATTTTTACGTCAGCAAATTATCCATGTGCAAGAGTATGCCATTTACTATTCACTTGCATGCATACGAAAATGTCATTCAAAATTAAATCCAATGCACATAGAGATGAATAACAAGGTTTAACAATTATCTAGAAGCATGAGCATGAAGGCATAAATTCACCACAATAAAATAATTACAAATCAAAATCAATTTTTGTGGCAATGGCATGAAATGTAATTATTAATAGAGGATGAAACAGGGGATAAGCTTTAGGTGGAGCTTGTGCATGGATGAAGGAGAGATGGACGGCGAGTTAGCGACTAGAGGTAGCCCTCCCCGATCCGCACCTGACGGTGGTGGTAGCCCAATGGATGGTGGTTGGAACTAGCCTGCCGAAGGAAAGAAGTGGCGGCGGTGGAGGTTGCTTCTGCTAGTAGTGCGTGCTGCAGGCTCGAGGAGGGGCAGCGCGTGGGCACTACAAGCGCTGCAGGGGTGCGCGGGGCATGGGCACGTGGAGGGGCAGTGCTCTGCGGGGCGCACAAGCATGCGCGGGGGGTCGATTGGCACCGACTATAGGTGCTGCAGGGAGGCACTAGAGCGCGGGCACTGCTGGCGCGCAGGCATTGCTGGCATGCAGACGTGGGTGCGCTGGAGAACGAACGTTAGGCAAGGGCATGCGGTGGGGTCTGATGGCACCGGCTGCAAGTGCTGCAGGGAGGCACGAGGAGGGATGAAGCAGGGGCACTGGGGCATTGCAGGCGCTACTGGAGGGTGCTCTGCAGGCTACAAGGGTGCACGAGCGTGTTGACCGGTGAAGGTGCGCGGTGGGCAAATGGTGCACGATGGGCAGATGGCACGAGGAAGCGTGGGTGCTGGGGGTGCTGCGTAGGTTGCTGGCTGAGGTGAGGGCGCATGGTGGCAGGCGCGCCTGGCAGGGTGCGCTAGAGTGTGGGTGGACTGGAGATGAAGGTGCGGGCAGGGTCTGATGGTGCGAGGCAGGAGTTGCAGGGACTCTTGGAGGTGTGGGCTATCACCCCACACGCCCACAGTGGTGGAGTCGCACTACCGCGGTGGGAGGCTGGTAGTACGGAATGGATGAGAAGCAAGGTTCTCTACACACAGTGAGGAACAAAGGGGTGGTGGCCTCCCTTTGAATGGTAGCCTCTCCTCTTTTGTAGCCACGGCTAAGATTTGAAATTCAAAAACTACCATAAAATCAATGTGATGCGCAGGAGGAGGAGGTGGAGACAGAGGAGTTACCTGCAAAGGAGAAGAAGAAGAAAAAGAATAAAATAATTAAGGTTATTTATACATAACTCCTTAACTTCTATGTTGATTAAAATAGTGCACCTAATTAATTAACTAATTAAATGTATGCAACCCTAAGTTAATTCTAAATGCATGAATTATGCACTTAAGCTAAAAATATGAATTAATTTATTTACATCCTAATGTATGCTATCTCAATGTTAAAATTAACCTAATGTCTAGACACTTAAATACTTAAATAGCCCACAAATATGGGATAATCAAGTTGCGCTTATCCTGGATCCCAAGACCGACCATGAGACAAAGGTGAATGGTCAGAGATTGAAGCCTTATATCACGTAGAACCGTGATCCCATTCCTGATGGTCACATCAACCTTCTGGAATCTTCTTAAAGCTGAGGTGAGTCTAACAAATGACGTTAAACTTAGCACTAGCTGGGAGGCAAACCAGTACTCTGTACAGGTAGCTCTGCATCCTCTGTATTCATGCTGACCTGGATCAATAAGCATAGCTAGGTGATATCCCCTCCTCTTGCTTATATATTTTGATTTTCATGCATACATTTCAATGAGGACATGTAATGAATAGGCATGGGGAGGTGGAATTTCATGTCTTACCTTTATGTCAGAAAAAAAAAATGCATTTAGGCATAATGAATTTTTATTAAGGTTGTATTAGGGATTTATTCTTAAGTTGATTCCTGAGTTTAGAATCCAGTATAATTTCATACTTACACGTAGAATTCACAATGGATCCTCTGTAATGATCGATAAACATCTTTAGTTTGTCAAGAGGAAGCAATGCTTCTTCTCCTAAACCCTTGGACAGTAATTAGAGAGTCAGGAAAACTATCTTCTAACAGATCCACCAAACAAGTGTGAGGTAAGAGTAGAGAGTCTACTGGTGCTCTAAGGCTAGTATGAGGAATCTTAAACTCTGGATAATGAGATAATGATACTCAAAGTTAGGCATAGTTTTCGCTCTCGATTTCTGCATACAAAGTCTTAGTGTGAATATTTTGAAAGCCACCAAATAAGGCAAATACGTAGAGAGCAGGTTCTGATAAAACTAGGACTAAGGTGGATGGTCACGACCCTCCTTTACGGAATCCTTGGTTGAAGGAGGGTATTAATGTTAAGGTCAAAAATACACTGTCCTATCCATTCCTTTCCCGGTGCCAAGAAAAGGCACTTCCACCAAATAAGCCACCCGATATTCTCTTGAACACCCTTAATACTAAATAATGCCTCGTAAATAAAAGTTTGTATGCTGTGTTGTGTTAGTAGATATTTGGATGCAAAGAAAAAAATAGAAAAACAAGAGAGAAAAGAAAAAATATATAAATAGAAAAAATAGAAAAAAAAGAAAAGAAAGAAAAAAAGAAAAATATATATACAAAAAAAATTAGAAAAAGAAAAGAGGAGAAAAAATGAGTTTATGAGTTAGAGTTTATTTCAATGTAATGGGGCAACAACACCTACCACCCTCACGATCCACTAAATAGAGCCTTGACCTACTTTTTTGTATTTCTAGTCGCTTGAATATGGGCTGAGGAATTCTGACTTAGTCGTAAAGTTATCAGAACCTAATCAAAGTGTTAATGCCAAGAGAGACCACCAAATATACTAATAAATCTAGTGAGATTGTGAGCTCGAAAAGAAAAGAAAAGAAAAAGAAAAAGAAAGAGAGAGAATGAGTATAAAGGAACTAAAAAGAGCACAATTTCTCACCTCTCTGAGTTGAATTATTTCATAATCTGGAAATCTAGGTTCTAAAGAACTAGTCTATATGCAGCACCAGATGATTGTGAGCCACCAAATACAAATCCACTTGACTCAAATCATCTTCTACCTAAGCCAAAAACCAGGGTTGAATTTACAGATTATCTTATAACCCTGAGGGGAGAAGTCTGCCTATCACAATAGATTTTTACTAAGGGTCAAGTATGGGCTTTAGATGTGGATTGACTTTTCACTTGGATCCGTTGCATAGGCTACAACAAAACACATTCACGATTATCTGGATTTCTAAAGTTTTGGTTGAAAACAAAAGAAATAAATCTCTAGTCAAACTCTTAATAGAAATCTATCATGTAGGGCCACTTTTCATTTTGTTTTGCATTTGCTAGGGACTAGCAAGATTTAGGCATGGGGTTGTGATTGCACAACAATCAGCCTGAATTAAGCTAGATTCTAGCATAACTTAGGAATAATGCATTCATAGGCATCATAATTTGCACAGTGGTTGGTTTGATTAGCTGCTTAGATAATATTGTCATTTTATGCATTAAATGAGAGATAGATGATAGATTAAACCATATAGATCTAATCAGGACAACGACGACAATCCAACGCTTCCAAAATCATCTCGATCAGACAACTAGAGCATCTTGTGCAGTCTAGAGAAGAATAGAGGCCACAGAGCTTGAGGATAAAGATCCAAGCCCCAGATGAAAAATCCAACCACACGAATGGATCCGGATCAACGATCACAGTCCAACGACGCAAAAATCAACCCAATCGAAGGTCCACATCACTAGATACAAAGAAGAGAAGATGGATGACCGTGATGGCACCACGTGGCACCATCACAGCTACCCCTCACCACCGGCCCATCTCTGAAGACCATCCCTCACCTGCTCTCAACTGCTGGATGGCCATCCAATGATCCACGATGCATCCATGTCGTCCAACCAACAGCTAAGGATAAATAGATGCAAAGAGGAAACTATAACAAAACTCGCACGTAGCATGTTGGCTCACACGCTTGTGTTGGATCAGAAGATTGCAAGTTCGATCCTTACGGTGCTCAAATCAGGAAAGCATTGGGCGCGAGCACTATTGCCCATCAAATGGAGATCGGTGCATGCAGGCACGACCACATGTCGAGACAAAAGTACGCCGCAACCGAATCCTAGAACAAATGAGTTTTGTTTAAATGCAAAGGCAGTGTGGGTGCGTTTAAGCCGTCCGATCGAAAAATCGGATGAGTGAGGATTGGGCACTCAAATTGAGCGAGTGGCGAGCACGAAGAAGAGAAGCAGGCATTGGGTGCGCACAAGGAGCGGAGCTGTCTGATGACGATCCGAAGGCTATGGGTGTGCCACGTGTCAGCATCTCGTGCGCCCAAAGTGTAAAGGGTGCATATGAAGTTATTTTAAGGCCAAATCAGAGCCGTTAATCTCCTGATCGACGGATCTGATTGCCCAGGGGTTGTTGCATGATTTTAAGGGCTAAAATACCCTCTTTGTCCCTCATCAAAGCTATAAAAGAAGGCCCAGGGCCCCCCAGTTGAAAAACAACTCTTGCTAGAACTCAGATACAACTCTCCCTCTCCAAACTAGGCTCTCCCTCTGCAACTCTGCTCCAACCTTCATCCCAGTGCTCTGGATCTGAGGTGCTGCTGCATCTTGCACAAGCATCCTACAAGCAGCGTCATCTCTCTACCTGTTTCTATCTCTCTCTCTGTTTCTCTCTTTCTATTTATCTGTCTCTACATTTTGCATAGCAATTTCTACTGTGAAAAACTCTTTATCAATGCAATGAAATTTGATCTTATGAATATATGATGCCTCTTTATACATATATACATATATAAATACCTATTAGAACTAGATTTATTGAAAAGCTTCTGTTAAAAATCGAGATTGTCTCCTTGCGAACGACCCGGTACTCACTAGTCTTTACAAATTTATTTGTTGACATGTTTTTGCACTATACTACAGCTAAATAATCTTTTAAAATGCGATTTACACGCTGGACAACACCCACTCACGCTCACAGGCACACGTAGGCACGCACCTAGAGAAAGACTTATATGTATGCTCATTTGTGCGCCCAGCGCTAACAACCGAGTGGGTCACTAGCACAAAGGCGTAATATACCACTTCAAGCAATTTACATCCCACAATGTGGGACTTAATCGTGCAACAGAATTGTGGAGATCAACGTACGTGATTGCATCGATTTGAGGATTTTGGCCCTCGATTTGAGGGCCATATTTTAGTATTATTTTAAATTAATATACATGATTACAATGCCCTTATATATGGCTATATAATTGTATAATTTATTTACAAAAGTAAGCTATTTAAATATATAATAAAATTTGTTAAAGTTGGCTATTTGTACATGTTAAATTAGAGTTTAATTTGTTAATTAAAGTATAAATTGGCTAATTAATCATACAATTGACCTTATACAAAATTAATTTATATAATAAATTATTTATTACACATTTTTAATGCATTTTAGAAACTTTATTTTAATTTATTTATGTTTAAATAGGTGTTTTAGATAGATATGTACATAAATAATTTATAAATACTATAGTACTATACAAATACAGTATAAATAGGTTAAATATACTTAAAATAATACTATACAAGTATACATGATAAGTTACTTCAGTTTTAACTTAAATTACTAATTTATTTTATTTTAAGTTAAAAATTTACTTAATTAACTTAATTACCTATTGTAATTACTTAATTAAATTAATTTACAGGTATTCTACAGTATATATTATATAGTTAAATATATATGTACAGTATTAGATAGAGTTATGTACATATACATAGGTTTATATAATTACTTAAATTAATATACATTAAGTTAATACAAATTTATATATAATAATACAATAAAGTTATATATATAATAACTCATTCTAAATATTTAATTTAATATATAGAATACATATATAAGATAATTGTATACATTATTTACATATTATACAATATATACATATAGCATAGTTTAAATTATATTTACAAGTATATACATACTATACAAGGTATTTTTAAGTATTTTTGGGTATTTTCTTATTTTTATAGCTTTTGTATGTATAATGGAGGTAGGGGATGAGAGAGAAAGGGTAAGATGAGAGAGAAGAAGTTTCTTTTTGGTCTTTTTGAACTTAGGTCTTTTATTGAATTCCAAGGTATACTAAACCATCGGCTGGTATGTTCTACCAAGTGGGGGTTCAGATTACCTTGAAATTTTGCAAACACTTAAAAAAATACCTAATCTTACTAAAGATAAGCTTATTTTATTTTTTTTGTGATTTTTTATGTATTTTAATTATTTAAAAACTAACCTCAAAAGAAGCCTTGAATGAATATTGAAAAATGAACCTAAGGCCTCTAAAAACGCAGGCGCGCATGGGCGAGCATGGGCGTGACACGGGCGGGCAGAGCACGCACCAACACAGCGACAGCGTGAGCACAAGGCTATCTACACTTGTGCTCTATGACATTTGCAGCAGATGTCCAACGACTTCTATGACCGTCACTAAATGTCCTATATACGAAATTGATCCTTTCCTCCACTAAAAAAGGACCCCTACCCCTCCCATTTTTATTCATCTCTTCCTTCCTTCTCCTTACCACCTCCAAGGCTCTAGAGAGGCCTTGTCCCAAGCATAGGATGCTCCTCTAGAGTAGAATCTAATATTTTCCTACCTCTCATCTCCATTCATGGAGCATCCTGCGGCCATCCTCTCACCTCCTTCGGGAAGAAGATCCTCGCCGCAACGACGTCCTGCCCCATCCTCCTTCCTCCACCACCGTTCTCCCTTGTCCCGCTCCTCACCATCTTCCTTCAAGAAATGTCAGAGCAAGTCATCCTCCGAGTGACCGTCGAGGGGGATTCTCTCACCTATATCTATCTTTACTACTTTCTAGTGTAGTTTTTCTCGCTTTCATAGTTGTAGAAACATTTGATCAAGCAATATGATTGTTATTCTCTCTCTCTTTCTATATTATTTTTGCAAGTAGATTAGTTATACAAGTTTGCATTGACTTGATCTCTTACCTGATAAAAATACCAAAAAAAAAATAGAAAAGATAAAAACAACAAAAAAACACATATTTTTCTAACCAAACATTCGCCTCCCTATGTTTGACCAAGGACTCCCTTGGAGTTTCAATACAAAATTGTATTTGATAACGTGTTTTGTGATTACAGTGACGGGTTTCTCCTAACCCCAACTTTCCATTCGCCAAAACATGTCCATCAGGTTCCAATTGAGTGAAGCAACACCTACAGCAACTCTAATTTGCCTGGAGATCCACCAACTGCAGTTGCGAAGAGAAGCACCTCACTTAGTCCGACATTGTGCGGGACAAATTCAAAGCAACACATAAAAGCAATTGGTCTCCTCTACTGATCACCTCCGAGATCACGAGGGTGAGGTCCTCCCATGTACATGCCAACACACGTGCCCTCGCCCGCGGTTCACGCCACGTGGGTCAGGGCTTAGGATCTAAATACCCGGTATTATTCATATAGTCTAAGAGAGAAAGAGATCTGAGGAGGGTGTAGGGGGTTTTTGCACTGTAGCCTTGAGAATCGTGCCCCCTCTCCTCGCTCAACAGTTAGCCACTCTTGAATGTTGCTGAGCCTCGTGCCTCTGTGCTGTGCCTTGCCTGGGTTCTTCTGAGGCCTTGGAGATAAGGCGTCTAAACCTTAGTTCTAACCTTTGAAGTGGCTACTTTCCCTTGGTTCTGATATTACTGCAGATATTTAGTTGTGGTTACTGTTGGGTTATTTGAGATATTTGATTAGAGCTTAATTGTAGGGTTAATTTGGTGGTTTAAGCCAGCATTTTTAGCTCATTCTTTCTGCACTTTAGTACTTGATAATCTAAGATCTTTTTTTGAGATTTATTACATATCATTTTGTCTGTCTAATTCACTTGCATTATTATTTTTGGTAATTGTTATTAGTGAATTGATTTGCTATAATTGCACCCTACGAATGACCTCGGACTCACTTCTACTTTTGAGCTTATAAATTTAAATGTTGATTCAATTTTTGTCGCTATACTATGATGTGATATCTTCCTAAACACGACAATTTTTGACGCAGCACAAAGTCTACGGACTAATCAGGTTCTTGATTCAATTTGGGCGATCTAAATTTGAGTCAATAGTTGAGAGCTGTTGAAGTCTTTGTCGTTAAAGATTTTTCCGTGATTTCTTTTCATTAGTGAAAAATCGTATTGATATTTTTGATTCCGACTAGCTTAATTCCTTAACAACAACTCATTTTACAAAAAAAGTATATTGTAAATAAATAAGAGAGTTCATCTTCACTTTGCTTCTATGAATAAATAAAAGAAAAATTTCCCTGTATTTGATTGTCACATCTCTCACGCAAGATTTTCATACGTTGGCTTTGCTAGTGACTAGCAAAATTTAGGATGGGGGTATGATTGTGCAACAATCATTGGACTTAATAAACCTGAAGTGAGTTAAATCCTAGCTTAACTTAGGAATAATACATGCATAAATATTTTGTATCATAACTGCTTTACTTAACTGTTCATAGAATAATGCTATTTTACCTTACTAATTAGTGTTTTGCAGATAATAAGAAGCTCAGAAGATGGCCTAAAGCTGAATAAAAGCTAGATAGAAGTTGGAGCTGGAGTAAAAGCTTCGAACAAAGCTGGGAATAAAGAAGAAATGAAGATAGAGAGTAAGGTGGTAGACTAGGTTACTTGTAGGAATAAATGTAGAAATGAAAGTAAAGAACTTAGGACAATCTATTACCCAAGCCATCCTCCTGTTAGGCTAATTTAGCCTAAAAACCCAAAACATGGATAGTGTTATCCATGTTCTGATCCATACTATCCCTACTCACATCCCCTACTTGGGATATCTTATTCTAAACCCTAAATTCACTTTCTAGCACACTTCTGGACATCCAAATAGTGTGTCTGGACATCCAATCTCTGCATAAACTCCAGCCAAAACCCAACACCAATACTGTTACAGAATTGGATGTCCAACCTTTTCTTCAGATGTCCAACTTTGAAGTATAAGTCATCTGACCACACTTCTGGACATCTGGAGGTCCTCTCTAGTTCCTGATTTTTGAACTAGAAGCCCGAGCTTACCTTCTTTGACCTAGAAACCCTACCATTCACCTTAAGAAAACTATTAAAGACCTCCTAAGCCTAACCTACTAACTTTAGCCCTAAACTAATTATGTTACACCCAAATCCTAACCCAAGAACATAATTAGGTTTACACTAAACCTAATTGACTCAATGTAGGACAATTGGGCTAACCCTTTGATTAATTGGGCTCATGAAACCCAATTGGAATCTACCTTTGTCAATTAGGCTAAAATGAGTCTAATTAGAGTCAAGTAAACCTAGCCTAGTCAAGGTGCATACCTAGTTGATTGGTTGTACCCAAGTACAATCATGTTCACACAAGACTTGATTGGATGCAATTCCACCCATGCAATTCTAATTGAATCCAATTGACTCACCCACAACTTAATTAGGTTGATGAAGAACCTAATTAGGGATTTCCTAACCCAAACACACACAATAATTCAATTAAACTTGTGCTAAGTTTAATAGAACTTACCACCTTAGTTAATAGGTTAATTGAACCTATTTTAGGAACCTAGTGCCTAGACCTATTAGATCCAACTTAGGAGCCATTAGCCACCCACTTTAGAAGACTCTAGAGTGATCTACACCTCCCCCAACCAAGTCTATGCCACCACCCTCCTCTCCACTAAAGGTGGCGACCACAACCACTTCAAGGTGGTGCCACCACTAAACCCTAAACCTATCCCACCTAGCCCATGTGGACTACCCAACCATCCCCAAAAATTAGGATCTAGGAAGACCACTTCCCCATCAAAAAGATGGGGCCTAAGGCCCCCCTTCTAAAGCCTTCCAACACCAACCCTAAGGGCCCCCATCTCCTTATAAAAACCCTCCCCATTTGGCTTCCCACCATGATGATCATCATCCACCTCCCATAGCCATCCCTCCTCCTCCAATCCAAGCACTCCCTTACCACCTCCAAGAGGCTGGCCACCACCACCTTGTGGCCATCCTCCCCTCTCCCTCCACCTCCAAGCCAAATGGCCACCAAGGTGCACCCTTGGTGGCCTTGATTCTTATAGCTATAGTAGTTCTTCTATTGCTTTATATTCTACAATTTATTACTTGCAAGTAGCTAGTATACTCTCCATCTTTGTGGCATGCCTAGGCTCTCCTTGGGCTATAGGTGTGCTCCTCTCTGTGTGGTCTAGATAGGTTTCCATGCCCATGGTCTAGCCACCACCATCCTCCAGTGCTGACGGCTCCCTGAGCACTCCCGCCGGGATGGTTTTCTAGTATCTTAGAGTAGTTAGATTAGATTTTCTCCCTGTGTAAAAGCATTCCTGTAGTTTCATCTTTTCTATAAACATGGATGAGTCATGAAATGAAAAGCTGATATCATGTTTTGGATCATTCTATCTCTATTCAAAAGTCACAAAACAACAATTAATATCATGGCAATACTGGAATGCATAAATAATTTAGCACTTGATGTAAACGTAGTTGGTAGTATTCGCATTATAGAGATTGTGCATACAGACACACACATTCACATTCATCATCTTCCTCCCGCACGCACACATTGTTCATGTTAACAACACTACTGGCTAGATGAATTTATTCAATCTGGAAATCGGACTGCGATTCTAGGTAGACTTGCAAGCAGAGAAAATCGGAACCATTTTTCTATTTTCGCCTTCCTGAGATCGGTTGAGACACACCACAAGTCTTGTTATTATTTTTGTTTAGGTCTGATTTCACATTTATACTACAATGAAAATAACCATTTTCACAATTTTTGACTTAACAGGCATGTGTTTTGGAGGTGGAGTGGGTACACAAGTAGGTAGTGGATTGGTGACAAGGTTGAGATGGCCATGTGATTAGTGATGGGGAGGATGAGTGTTGCTGTGGATGTAGTGAGGTGATGATGATGAATGGTGATTTTCTTTGTGGTGTCATGAAGATGTAGGAAGGTGGAGATGGAGTGGAGGAGATGGAGGTGGTGGTCGGCCGAGGGGATGAAGGTGGTTGAGGTGATGATGGTGAGTGTTGTGATGGTGGGCATGTGATGCTGTGGAGGAGATGGAGGTGGTGGTGGTGGTGGTGATAAAGGCAATGGAGAAAGTGATGTAGGGATGGAAGTGATGGACATGGTAGATAGGTGGTGCACGACTAGGTGGAGATGGAGGTGATGGTGGCCGTGTGTGTGTATATGTAGTGTGTGTTAGTGAGAGTGTGTGGTGTGGATGTGTTGTGTCTATGTGTGTAGCAACAACAATATCAACAAAAGAAATAACAACAATAATGAAAAAAGCAACTAGATTATCAAAATAAAAAAAACGAGATCAACCACCATGCCAGAATGCCATGAGGGTCGTCGGCCTTGTGTGGTGGCGGTGGTTTAATGGGATATGATGAGCCACTACAACACACCAAGTCACGACACCAATTGTGGACGAAGGCCATCATCTTGTTCGTCCACCATGGCCATGGAGGAGCTCGTTCGAGGGGGGAGGATTCTTTTTATACGTGTGTTGGTGGGTGTGTTGCTCCCTAAGTGGTAGTTTAGTGTAGGTTAAGGGGGGTGCAACATAAGGCTAAGGTTGAGGTGTAGGTTAAGGAATATTCTAGACTAGAATGCACTTGTGGAGGGTGATGTGGCATGAGGTGGCATCACGTGCAAAAGATGTGGTGCTGTGGCACCACATGGGATGATGATGTGGCACCAAAATAGTGTTCAATGTGTAGGCAATGTCCCATTAGGTTCCTAGGTGCCAAGATTTGGTGAAATAGGTGAAGGCATAGGTTAATTACATGGGTAATTGGGTGGATAAGTATGTAGTTAGATGGGTTCATGTGCGCATGAATTCCATCTCCATCTTCACTGTTGTGGGAATCTCTTGATATCTCTACTACGACTCTTCTCACATCTGCAATTCAGTTCAACTCCAAGTCCTATGTGTTCCTATACACAAAATGATGCCATCCATAAAATAGGAAAATTATACGATATATATACAATATGAAAATGCATGAAATATATGCTTCTATTTACAAAGCAATCTAGGTTTCTAACTTCATTCAAGCCTTTTAAGACCTATGATTGCTGTGCAATCATGGACCCACTTCACATGCATGCTATGCTAATGCCCTCCCAAGGGAGAGTGAACTCACTAACATAACCATGTAGTTACAATTCCCTGGCCTTGGCAGGGACCACGAATCATCATCGATCACCATGCCTAATTCGTTGATACATTTTGAAAAATGTGGGAACTAATCCTCTTGGAAATTTGACTAGGTCTCACTTTGAGAAGAAGTCTAATTTAATCCGATTAAATTAACTAATTCTCCACCTAGTCTATATTTGATTTGTATTTTAATCTTGTCCTATGTGTCATGTTTGAGATCGCATCCCATGCATCCAATTACATACATAGAAGAACATTCTACAAAAATTACATCATATGTAAAAGGGTCTCCCAAATTATAGAGGATACATCGAAAAATAACTCAACCTACTCACAATTACTCCTCTCTATAAGCCACCATGATCCCATCATATCATTCCACAATCAAACAATAAAATATCATGGAAAACACAATACACAGAGACACACAACATATGTCAAGGGATGCGATGAAAGCATGGTTGGTTAGTATCTAATATGTAACCCCAATTTGAGATCCAGTGGAACATTCATGAGCAACTTATTAGTTTGAAAACTCAATCCAAAAAAAAAAATCTTAGTATTAGTTCTAAAATTTAATTTTCAAAACAATTATCCAATTTATTTGGATTTTTGAAAAACAACTGCATGCCCATCTCTACGAGGATCACATCAACAATACATCAAGCACAAGTAATCAAAAATCGAAACAAACTTCCAACATATCATAGCCTTCGAAAAACAAATAAATATTCATTAATATTTGTATTGTATTTTTTAGTAAAGGACAAAATCGAATCCAAGTCGATTCTAGGTCAAGTTGCATAGCAAATCAAGCATTAAAACATATCACAACATTTATTAGTCATCTAATCATCATATTAGTCAACCAATAACAACAATATCAGTAACCAACAAGCCTACCAATCAACCTATAAGTACTACATGTAAGAATAGTAGTTGGGAACATCTTATCTTGGACAACCAATATGTCAATTTAAGTCAACCAACAACTCTGGTTAATCAACCAATATGTACTACTTCAGCCAAAATCGCTGGTGATTTTTTAATATCACTGGTGCATTATGACAATATCACCAGTGATTTTTGAAAATCAGTGATGCATAATGCCTATAATAACTTGATTTCGCCCATATTTTCTCAACGAGAGAAATATTATATGAGGCCAAGTAACTCTAAATCCTAATTTTTAGATTAAAAACATAGATCAACCAAGGCTCTGATACCACTGAAGGATGAACAATTCATCCATAGCATCGCAAAAGCATGAAAAATCATTGTTTAAAACTTTAATTCAAAAATTATTCAATGTCCAAAATCAACTTATCAAATAATTAAATGACTTAAATCGCAACCACATAGCAAGAACTAGCTTTTCTTGTTTTAGGGTCATATGAAATAGAATTTATAGCTTCATGGTAGAGTAGTACAGCACCACACAAGCAATGCCTCTTACAATAAGTCCTAATGTGACTACAAGACCTCTTCTCAACATATTAATGAGGCCCTTGATACCCATACACTCAACTACAATCACATATCACAAACTCTTCATGAATTTGAGGCAACCTTCACCTTGAATCTCCACGTGCACAACCACAGGATCACCAATAGGAGCACCAATTGAGATCCTTCATAGAATGGACATCCAACTCTCTTGTTGGACTTCTAACAAGATAGTTGGTCTTCCAATAAAGGTGTTGGACTTCCAACAACACTTGAGTTGGTCTTCCTAAACCAACTCAACTCCTAAACCTACTCAAATATTGATTTCAACCAAAAAAACCTTACAATAATTCCATCTCTATCTTATTGGCCTCAAATGTATTTTACATTCCTTTCTTCTACTATCAAAAATCTATTCTAACCCAAATGGACCCATTTCCGTACACCTGAACCAGCCTAATTGCCTTCAACTAGTCCACCATAGGCCATATGTGCAGTACAAGCATCGAACCGTGCCCTTATGCATCACTCACTGATAGATATACATTACTTCATGATAAAATGCCTCTTATGCATGTTCCTAAGTTAGTTAGATGCATTCAGCACCGTAAATAACGCATAATATCCATCATCATGCATGTAGAGTAATTTATATAAATTGTATATTAATTTGTCTTTGAATGACTAGGGCACAGGGTGACACTCAATTGGACCATAAATGACAAATCCAATCGTACAGATGAAACCAAGGCGACGATTGATGACCAACAACATGCAAATCGCCTCAATCGGACCTCTGTAGCATTCGCTATAAGGAAAAGAAGTTGGATGGTTCAGATGGTGCCACATGGCACCATCATAGCCACCCAGCACCACCCACAACCCCTCTCCTTCCCCACACCATCAAGCCCAATCGTTGGATCTTCATCCAACAACTAAGGAGGAGCCTATATTGCACTTCACAATTTCCAAAGAGATTCCCTCATGCAATCTTGACCGTCGGATTCCCATCCGACGGTCAAGGCCTCTCCACGTCTAATGCTGCCAGAGTTCACTCATGGTCGTTGGACTGCTATCCAATGGGTATGGGTTTCCCATGTCAGTTACATCATTCTCAAAAGGGCCCCTTCACGAATTCTCAGTCATTGGATCCATGATCAAACGGCCCACAACTGATCCCGCTCAATGTAGCATAATGGAGAGTGTGCCACACTCTCAAACTCGCGACGCGAGTTCAAATCCTAATGTACAGAGCTCCTTTACTCGGATGAAATTAAAATACAACTGCTTGATCGCGAACGGATGGCTCCAATTACGCCACATCAACAAGTGGTCTCTCTTCACAATCTCAAAGGGCGTTCTTCGGGTGATATTGACTGCGCGATCCAAATCAGATGGCACTGATGCAGCCACATGGGACCATGGATATCTGATGTAGGCACGTTTCACGAATTAAAATTGGAGTTTGGAGGACCCGTCATCGTAGCTTGCAAAACGCATCTATCAAATAAAATTTATAACCGAAATGTTGTGCGTGATTTGAGCCCTCTTCTGTGCCCATTCAGTCGAACCAAATTCGTTTCCACCACCTATAAAAGCCCTCCTACCCCTCCATTTGCCATCATCCCTTCCTACCTTCTCCTCTCCCCCTCTAAAGCTTAAGAGCCTCTTTTGAGCTCAAACTAGAAATTAAAAATAATTTTTAATCCCGCTTCTCACCCCTATTCGTGGAGCTCCCACCAGCCGTCCTCTCATCCCCATTTAAGGAAGCAGATCACTCTGTTGCCATCCTACCTCCCATCTTCTTCCTCCAACTTCATCCTCCTTCAACTCTGATCCTCTTCAGCCAGGCATCATCCAACTCCTCATCCCTCAAGCAACTGTCAAGGGGGATTTTCTATCTCTATCTCTTTTTATCACTTTTTAGTGTAGATTATTTCTTGCAATAAACATTGATTCTATAATAGACATTTTTCACTTTTAATATAGCTATTTGTTATCTCTCTCTCTCTTTAATTTGTTGTTTAGCTTAGACTACATCCAGCTTGTTTTTCTACCTATATAAATTACAAAAAAATACACATAACCAAAAATACCAAAACTAAATAAACAAACATGGTTTTTAAATGTTCACCTCCCTATGTCCGACACGGGACTCACCATCTCGGTTAATTTTTATTTGATAGTGAGATTCTGCGAATACGACAATGTGAGTTTCTCTGAAACCCTAATTTATTTTCTTCGTCAAATGTTGGCCTATCATTTTGGCACCATTGCTAGGGAGGCAATGGACCTTGATTTTTAGTGTTCTTCCTATATTTACTTGTCTTCTAACCTCTCTTTTCCTTAATTTATTGCTCTACAAGTACCCAATCAAGGGGAGCCAAAGGCAGTAGATCGAAGTAAAGTACAGGTTTTGAAGACCTATAAGTACACTCCACCTCACACATAGATTTCATTTCACCATTAAATAACATAGATCCAAATCAACTTAGGTATTCGCACAAACCCTAGGTTAGTTTTGGTTGTTGTTTGTCACCTTCACCTGCCTCACCCACCCATATAAATAAGAAAATATACACAAAAAAAAAGTCTTCTTCGATTGTGGGAACTGATTGAAATATACACACCTTAAAAACCCACAAACTAAAGGTGGATGACCTCTTTTATTTCATTTCTCAACCAGGATTCTGACTTGTGGAACTGGTACACTTAAAACACACTTACAATTAAGTAGAAATCTGAATAGGTTAACCACTTCTGTGTGCCTAAACCTAGTGGTGCAACAGGCCAATTGAATGAACTATTTGAGTCGTACCACTTAATTTTAAACATATTCACCCAATAGCTTGCTTCGAAGGATTCAATTTTAGGGATTAAGCTAGGCACTCCATTTTCTTTTCTAATTTCTAAGGGAATATGCTTACACCTCTGCTTTCAAAACTTGGTGTGCTTCACTAAACCTTGATTGAATAAACCTAAGAATTTGAATCCTAAAAACTACTAAACAAAGTTAAACCCTAAAAGACACATCATCTAATAACCTTGTCTGAAAATGCTGGTTGTGCACGCACACACACATTAACTGATTTTTAACGGCACAACCCATCTAAAGGGCCCATCACATTCCAGAGCACACTCAATCCTAAGACAAATTAAAATTGAGTAAGCGTCGGACTTAAAGATTGGACTCGCTCTTCGAGGCTCATATTGTGATTATTTACGATTAATGTACTTCTACCGATCGATGTGATTTCTAGCTAGCGGAGTACCGTCAAACAACAGTAGTTGGGGGGTATCAAAGGAACCGGAGGTGCAAGCCAAAGGAAGAATTGATTGCACAGTAATCATAGGTATTAATTGACCTAAATTAGGCTAGGACTTAGCATAAGTTAGGATAATTCATGCATGCATAAGCATTATTTGCATCTTTACTGCTTTCTTTTAGCTATGCATAAAATAATGCTATAATGTGCTAATTAGGTGCATTATGCCAATTATAGATAATAAGCTGATCAAAAGGTAGATCTGAAGCTGGATATGAAGAATAAAGAGTAACTGGTGTTGTAGCAAAGCTGGAGCGGAAGACCTAGATTAGATGTAGTAGATAATAATGTAAGGGAGTTAAGGTATGCTATTCTATTAAGTAGGAATAAAGTAGTAAAATATGAAGAACTTAGGACCATCCTAGCCCTAGGATAGCCTAAAAGCTTCCCCAAGCCTTAGACACCCTTAGATTAGGTCACCACACCCTAGGAAACCTTAAACCCCTAATTCCAACCTCTATCTGGATGTCTAGATAAGTTATAGGACATCCAGAACCCTTAGCCAACTCCCACACACCTTAAACCCACTTCTGCAATATTATTGGATGTCCAGACACTTGGTCAGATGTCCAATTTCTGCAGAATACCCAAGATAGAACCTAGAATCCTTCCTGACTCTGATTAGACGTCCATAATTGAAGTCTGGACTTCTAATTTTTTAGTATAAGTCATCTGATGGAATTATTGGACATCTGGAACTGCTTTCCAGTTCCTGTTTTGAGATTCAAGCCTTGATCTTGGATCTCTAGCTCCTTAAACCCAATTCTAACCCCCTAGGAACCTAAATTAAGGTATCCTAACCCTAGTACATCACATCTACACCTCCTTAAGTTCCTAATTAGATCCTCACTAAACCTAATTGACTTAGATCATAGTCAATTACCATTGCCTAGTCAGTTAGACTCATAGGGTCCAATTGAGCTCAGATCTCAACCCATACAGGTCCAATTGGACTCAATGAAAGTCCAATTGAGTTATTCCACTCTCAACTAGGTTCACACCCATTCAATTAAACTTGTGTTAAGTTTAATTACATTTCCCCCTTAGCAATTAGGGTTTGCAACCCTAATTTATGACCTACACCAACTTAAACCCCTTAGGACCTAACCTATATCACTTAGACACCTAGGGCACGACCACACACACACACACACACACACATTCACGCACTCCCACACCACCTAGAGTGTTCTATGTTCTTCCAAAGGTGGCACCACTCTTGGTTGCCAAAATTAGCAACCAAGAGCCATTCAATTTGGAGATCCACAAATGGTCAATCTAGAAACCACCTCTCTCTCTTTTTGGCTGGCCACTCTTGGAGCTCTCTCTAGAGAGTTCCACACTTCTCTAGAGAGTCTCCCTTAGGTCTATAAAATGACCTAAGGGGTGGCCATTTTCACCCATTTATTCTTGGCTTCATTCACACTTGGCTTCCATTTAGTTTAGCTACATCCACCTCCACTCCACCTCCACAAGTTGCTTCACCATGGCCACTACCATCTCCATGCCAAGATGCTGGATCACCTCTCCAACCTCTCTCCAAGGGTCGACCTAAGCACCATTGGCCACCCCTCCTTCTCCTCTCAACCAACTCAAAGGCCATCGGAGCCCACCTCCGAATGCCCTTATTTCTGCTAGATTAGTAGCTTAGTTCTTCATAGTTTACATGCTTTATTTACTACTTAGTAGTGTAGCTCTTTACTCTCCCCCAATGATGCATGCAAAATCCCCCCATAGATTCCTGTATGTGATCATTTTCTGTTAGCTAAATTGATGTTTCCAAGCTTTCCTCTATAAGCTTTCCATGAGTTTCATGTTGCAAACACCATGATGAATTAATGAAAGATCTTTTTCTATATATATATATATATATATATCTGTGTGTGTGTGTTGGGAATCACCATAAGCTTATTGCAATATATTTTGTGTGATTAAAGTTGCTTGCTTTTAATTATTATCTATTACAACCAGCATGTCGGTACCTAAAAATATTGAGGATCTAACTATTAGCACATTTTTCGTAAACAGCCACCACATAACTAGAATCATGCGTACTGAAACTCATGCTTTCACATTTGTCATCTATCTAACACATGCGCACGTAATTAGGGTTCATAATAAAAGTGGCCAAACATTGATCCGACGATTAGAAATCGGCGTGCGATTTTAAACAAGTAGAGCAAAAAAAGATCGAATTCAAATTTGCATAAACGCCTCCCAAAAATGCACTACCGGGACTCAAGTCTCGTTATCTTTACAAAATCATTTTTTGACGAGAGTTTTAGCGCGACTATACTACGATTTTCGACGATTTCAAAATGCGCGAAAATGGGTTTGTCAAGAACCTTCTCCCCAATTCCTCCCTCTAACTGGTTGGATTGACTGGATAGAAGTAAATCAAATCGTTTTTAATCTTAAGCTGGGTTCTGAGAGTTTGTAGGTCTTTAGGCTACCCCACCTAAGGACAAGATTGTTTTTTATGCTACAGGGCTTCTCTTTCTATCCTTTAAACTTCCTTCCAATGCATGCTTGGAAGGAGGCCACTAAACCCTAGTTTGGAAGGACCATTAGACCATTCTAAAAGGCAAAGGTTGAGTTACAACCAAGTAGATCTCATGCCTGACAACCCACCACTACCTCCTCCACCTTCGAACCAATAGGATTTGATTTAGAGGCAACTGGGCCAGTTGCAATAGATGCAAGCCTGGTTCCAGCATATGAATGGTCAATGCATGTAGTCCTTAAAGGATTTCTATGATCCTTCAAATTACGAGGATCATCCCAAAGTAATGATCCCCACCGGAGATGTCGAAATCATGCCCCAAGTTTTAAGCCTGATTAAACATTTTCATGGTCTTGGCTCTGAGGATCCATTCCAGCATTTGGAGGATCTGACTACTTTGGCTCAGACCACCAAAGCCAAGAATGTAGATGAGGAGCAGATGATCATGAGGCTTTTCCCCCACTCATTCAGAGATAAGGCCGCACATTGCTACTGCACAATAGGAAGATCGATCGCTACCTAGACAAAATTGAAATCAACCTTCCTGAAGAAATTCTTTCCAGTGGGGTAGACCAATGCTTTGCGACAGGCGATTACTACTTTCGCCTAGTGGTCGAGGGAACCGCTTCATGGTTCCTAGGAGCGATTCCAAGATTTATTATGGAGGTGTCCACACCATGAGATGCCCAAGTGGCAACTGAAAAGATAGTTTTCACTTTCATTATTGTTTTTCACATAAAATGTCGTGTTGTAGTATGCAAGTGGTGGAAAACTGCTAATCAAAACAATAAAAATTAACCACTCAAAAGAGCATGTCGTATTCACAGGGAGGCAGTGGCTTATTACAACTCGCACAAGATGTAAATCGAAAATTCTTAAATATATTCTCCCAAGCAATAGAATCACAATCAAGCTAAAACCTCCTTTAAAGAAATCACTGAAGTTGCATTTATGTTAAATAACATGGTGATCATGAAATTCCTATACAAAAATGAAATCCAAAATAAAGATTGATAATAACATTCACCGTAAATATAAATGCCACTTCTGGTGAATGACTTCCCCTGAATAAAACAAAGAAAACCTTTTAAATGAAGGGAATAATGTAAGATAAAGTTGCAATAGTTATTTTATGAAAGAGGAGGGACATTCTCATCAAAATCACATAATATTTAATTGATTTAATGATATATGAATGAAGTGGCAATGGCAAGGCAATGTAAAACTAATGCAACGGTTCCTGTAGCAAAATAGGGGAAGTGCTTCAAGCACCTCCTACGCAAGACAGAGATTAAGGCCAGGCACGACAAGCTCAGATGAGGTGGAGTGAAGCAAGGGCTCTACATTGGAGTCGTTGGCACGGCGAATGGCGACCGTCGATGGCCAGACAGAGCGGTGGTGAAGGTGGGTTCACGTGACCTGCTAGAGGTGTTGGAGCTGCTCCATGCACTGCTACTGGAGCACTGCGACGAGGTGGCTGCTGTTGTGCGGTGGAGGGAGAGGCACTACGCAGGCTACTACTATGGGTGCGAAGAGCCATTGTACGCGCGGAGAGCCACTATGCGCGCAGGCAGAGATGCGACGAGAGGAAGGAGGCAGGAGCGCGCTGTAGTGCGGTTGGTGGCCACGCGTGGGTGATGTGCACAGTAGGGCTTGCGAACACAAGCTGCTGGTAGTGCGCGAAGGTGACGCGTGCAAGAGGGCTACTGGAGGTGATGCATGCGGTGAGGTGGTGGAGGTGGTGATGACGATTTGGGTTGTTTTTTGGTGGAGGAACAACAAGGGAAGAAGAAATAAATGAAGAAGAAGATGGAGATGTTGGTGGTGATGATGACCATGGATAGGGGGAGGTGATCTAGCGGTGGCACAGTGAGGTTGTAATGCAAAGATTTGCAATGGCGGTGCGGGCTATCACCTCACACGCCCACGGTAGCGAAGCTCCGCCGCAGTTGAGGCTAGTGGTAGTGGAGCGGACGAGAAGCTAAGTTCTCTGCACAGTGGTGAATCAGGGTGGAGGCCTCCTCAGCATGGTCACCTCCTCCTCTCTCTTGTAGCAGCAAGATACTCATTTGAAATGAAGACCGGAGGGAAAGGGCCTTCAATGCCCTTCAATGGTGGACAGCCAGTCATGAACGTCAGACATGAATGCCCCGGTGAATGCTTGAAGCTATCTCCGGGTCTGCTATACACAAGTTAAATAAAATAATCAAATAATGTTTGGCTATTTACAAATGCTACCCATGACTAATGTGTTGATTAATTCCTTATCAAAATGATGCATGCAATGCTAATTAAGATGGAGATATGAAACTAATATCCTAATCAATGTTATTGTAAATGTCAATTACATATGCATGAAATAAATTATCTAATTTCCATTCTAATGTGTGCTATATTCATGAATGTGTTACCTTAGTGTCTAAGCATTTACAACTTTAATTAGCCCACAAATATGGGCTAATCAACAGCTCGTGCAGATTTTCTATCACGGGTTGACTAATCAACTCCGAAACCACATGGATGCTTCTTACAAAGGCAATTTCCTCAACAAAGATGCAGATAGTGCATACGAACTGTTTTCTGGAAATGAACAAAAATTCTATCAACCATGCCTCCATGGACACTTTTAACCAATCCTAGCAACAACCCAGATCAAATGCCTCTGAGGTTCAAACAGAATCTTATAAATTTGATATGGAATTGATCTACAATAAATTAGATAAAGTGGATCTGGTTGCCAAGAGAATGGAGAAGTGAATGGCTGGCAATTCTAGAAACACTTCTAGATACACTCAATCCCAAGGTTTGGGATTCCATTCTTCGCAAACTCCTACGGGACGGGAGTTTGTGAATCAACTTGAGTCGACTCAACCTTCAAGCTAACACTTCTCGAAACCTTGTGGGTTCCAAATTAGTGCCTTGGATCCTAGTTTTGCTTATTCTCCTTACTCTTCATCCTCACCTTATGAGGATGTTCATACTATACAAGAGAATGTTAGGTCCAACCTGTACTCAAATGCCTATAATCCTGGTTGGAGAAATCACCCTTACTTCTTCTGGAAAAACCAGGGGCAGCGAACCCAAACTTGACCCAACAACTACGTATCGCAGAAACTTATGGGTCAAGGTCACATATATACTTAGCTACCCTAAATTAAGTCAACTAGCCCATGTGGAATGCCCCACAACCTACAGGGTAGGCTGATTTAAACCTGAAGATGGTAGAAATGCAAGGTTTAATGCTCCAGCTCATGTAGCAAATGAAACTTCACTGGACACCTTGCAATCTAGACTCAGTGTAAACGATCAATAGCTTGAATCTCTACCATCCCAACCCATACATAACCCAAGGAATGTACAAAACCAAGGCGATAGGTGACATTGGAAAATGCATAAAGATAATTCGTTCGTTGTAGCATGCATTTATGACATCAATTTTAAAAGAATATGAATGGTGAGTCCAAGTGTCGAACACAAGGAGGCGTGGAATCGAATCAATTAATCGATTAATGTCACAAGATATTTTATTCTGTTTGCTTGCAAAGAGAGAAGAAAGAAAGGGAGAGAGAGAGAGAGTCAAAATCCATGGTAGAATACAAGTTTTAATTTTATATTCAAGTACCAAGCAAAACTATTGAAACACAAGCATGTAGAATAGAAGCCCAATTCAATGAAAAGAATATCAAACACAAGGGAAATGATTACTAATAAGAGTCATTTTGTAAACATCATAGAGACATGCTTGAATGGAGTGCAAAAATATGAGCTAAGGAAGACTAGAAACTAATCGCTAAAATGGGGCGTCGAGGCAGCCACGACGATGGAGAGACTTCCGTTGGTGGCTCGGTAGCTCCGGGACCTTGCTTTGAGCACTATGGGTGTAGGAGTATGCTTGGTAGAAGCTAAGAACAGAGATGCCCATGAATGGAGGGGTGTAGGCCTCTATATATTGGAGGAGAGGCAACCAAAACAGGTATCAAACAATTAGCGACAGCAAGGATGTCGCTGTAGCCCAGCTACAAGCGTCGTTATAGTCTATTCAACCGTAAAACGCATTAAAAATTGATTCTGTCGTTGTAGTACGAATCACGATGAAACAAATAACATCTATAGATTTTTCGATGAGTACCAAGTCATTCGCAGGGAGGCAAAACACAATTTTTATGTGAAAGCTTTTCAGAAAGTCTTCTAAATAAATATTTATATATTTATATATGTATATATAAACATCAAATATCCTGAGAATCAGAGTTTTATTACTATTTTGAAACAGTTTTCAAATTAGAAATCACTATGCTAAAGAGTAGATAGAGAAATAGAGAGAGAAAGAGATAGAGATAGCAAATGCAGAACGACACCGCTTGTGGGATTCTTGTGTGAAGTGCGGCAGCACTTCAGATCCCAAGCGTCGGGATGAATGCCAACGAGGAGTTGCAGAGAGAGAGAGGCTGGAGATCTATCTGGTGGGAGTTGCCTCTCAACTGGGGGGCCCTAGGATTCTTTTTATAGTTTTAATGAGGAGCAAAGCAAACATTTTAGCCCTCCAACTCGTGCAACAACCTAGGTATGATCAGATCCATCTATCGGGAGATCAATGGCTCAGATCACACCTAAAAATAGCCCCCAACGTGTCTTATATGTGCGGATGTCTTTTGGTCACGCCATGTGGCACGCCCGTAGCCCTCGGATCCCGATCATGTGCTCCTTGTGCCCGCCTTGCTTTGAATTCACGCCTCACGTTTTGAAATCTCACGCGAATGCTCTCAGCCATCCGATCTTGCTATCGGACAGCCAAAATCAAGCAAACTACTGCCTTAAGAAATGCATGTATCGCGGCGCATTAGTGTCGGTCGTTAGATCATGCATTCGTGAACCACCTCATCCAGTGATCCTCCTCGTGCCACTCGATCCTCATCTAACGGTCCAATTGCATGCGTATGCTACCGCCTTCCCAATTTTGTGTGCAGCACGGCTCGAGCGTGCATCTCGCCTTGTGTACGAGTGCACTAACCAACGCGCTAAGTCACCTTTTGTGTTGCATTTAGAATTTTAGGCAAGTCCACTCTCAACCATTGGATGGAGATCCAACAGCTGAGATCTTCTCTTAGCTGATGGTGTGAGGAGATGGCATGACATGGGCTCTTGGTGGCCATTGGATGACAATCCAACGGCCCACAATGCGTAAGGAGGGCTTCTTCTGAGATTGGGGGCACGGCAAGGGGCGGCTGTGATGGTGCCACGTGGCACCACCAGAAGACATCCACACGTATAAGGTGCGTTGGAGGCTATTTTTAGGTGAGATCTAAGCCGTTGATCTCCCGATCGATGGATATGATCATACCTTGGTTGTTGCACGAGTTGGAGGGCTAAAATGCCCACTTTGCCCCTTATTAAAGTTATAAAAAGAACCCCAGAGCCCCCCAGTTAAGAGGCAACTTCCACCAGATAGATCTCCAGCCTCTCTCTCTCTCTCTGCAACTCCTCTCTAGCATTCATCCTAGCACTCTGGATCTAAAGTGCTACCGCACTTCACACAAGAATCCCACAAGTGGCGTCGTCCAGCATCTACTATCTTTATCACTCTCTCTCTATTTCTCTATGTACTCTTTAGCATAGTGATTTCTAATTTGAAAATTATTTCAAAATAGAAATAAAACTCTAATTCTCTAGATATCTGATGTTTATATATACATATATAAATATTTATTTAGAATGACTTCCTAAAAAGCTTTCGCATAAAAATCGTGTTCTACCTCCCTGCAAATGACTCAGTACTCATTGAAAAATCTGTAATGTTATTTGTTTCATTGTGATTCGCACTACAATGACAGAATTAATTTTTAACATGTTTTGAGGTCAAACAAGTTGTCGCCATTGCTGAGGAGGCAACGAAAATTTTTAAAAGCTTTTTGAAAGAGCGATCTTCGTTTTCATTGAAAACTTTAACATAAAATGACGTGTCATTGTATTTACTCATGTGGTAGAAAATCGCTTTTCAAAATATTTTAATTCTCAGAATCTAACCATGAAAATAGTTAGGTCATCTCCACAGGGAGGAATTAGCCTATTTAAACTAGTGCGTTGTGCTTCATTTATTCGGGAATCTTAGTGGGTATGCATACTAGTTATTGCACTTCATTTTCAACATAAGTTAAGCATTTATGTAATTACTTTAAGATATAGGGAGGTTTTATGTAAAATCACTACTACAGCATACGTGCATCATAATCGTAGTACTGACAAATATCGTCAATATAAATCAAAATCGAACCCATTCCCTATAATCAATATCCCATACTTGGTTAGTTAAGAGATAAATGCACTATTCGTCATTCAATTGAACTTGAGGGACATTCATGCAATTCTATCTTATTATAATAAGGAGATAAATAAATAAATAGTATTCTCTACAATGGCATTGTTCGTAATTACTAATAGGGGCTTTACTGTAGAGAAACAGGGGAATACTTCCCCTTATGCTCGCGCGAAGAGGAGTCGGCGGACGGTGTGGTCGCCAGTGGTGGGTCTCTGAGGTGTGGCCTTCGCGATGGTGGTGACGTGGCGGCCGGAGTGGCCAACGGCGGTTGGACGGAGGAGGAAATCGCCGGCGACGATGAAGCCCACACAAGCTTTTGTGGCTACTGGCGTAGGCCGCGCGTGGCTTTGGTGCTTAGCGGTGCTCGATGTCGAGCTTTGGCGGTTGGCGGAGGCTCAACAGTGGTGGCTGCGTGGAGGGGGGCACGGCAGCTTTGGGTTCTTTCGGGAGGTTGCAGGTGGTGGTGGAAAGAAGAAGAGGAAGAAGAAGAAGAATGCACGTGGCTGGAGCGCGGCTTCGCTGGTGCACGTGGAGCGACACAGCACGCATGGTCTGCAGGTGCGTGAGGGCATAGCGTGCACGGCTGGCTGCATGGTGTGGCTACACGGTGAGGGGGTGCGTGCGTACACGGCTGTGGCGGGATGGCACAGTGAAGGTAGTAGTGAGCGGCTGTCACCACGCTCGCTGCCGCCTAGGAGGATGAAGAGGTGGCCACAATGTTGAAGCTCTCTTTTGATGGCCACAGTGCATGCATGTTGCACGGTGCACACTTCTATCACGATGGTGGAGATGGAGAGATAGTCCCCACCATGGGGAAGGTGGATGATGAGCACAGTGCACACTATGATCCACAAGGTAAGCTTTCAGTTTGCGGTGGAGAAGGTGAGAGACCATGCGAGGGAGAACGTCTATGCCACAGTGTACACCCTCGGTGCACGGTGGAGAAGATTGGAGAGCCTGGCCCCACCAGGGGGAGAAGATAATGATCATCTATCCAGCCTTCATTTAAACATCACTGGTTTGTTTTGCTTTGGCCGTCAAATTCTCCAACCACTCAGTGAAGATCGTGAGTGGTTGGGGTGGTTGAAGAGATGAGGCATGGTTGGCGGAGGAAAGGCAGCTGTAGTTTGAACATCCTCAGATGTCTAAACTCAATTCAAGATGTCTTATGGAAGCAACAATGGATGTCTGACTCTCGTTCCTAGCCTGCATTCATCAAATAGATCATATCATATGCTATTAAATGTAAAATTAGCGCATAAATTTAAATGCAGGCCAAGGTGAATGGCCATATAACTCCTAATTAATTAACAACTAAGAACAAATAATTAAATAGTACTTAGGATAAATAATAGTCCACAAAAGTAGACTTATCACTTTTCCTGTAAAGTGCTTATTTGAGATTCTAACTTGTTATTTTTGGTTGCATAGGAATCATAAAACTGTAGGAAGACACACGCAACAAACAGAAAAAAATGGGTTCAAATCTCAAGTAAGTACTCGCCGCTTAGATTATGTTATATTTAAAAAAGAAATCCAAAAAAAGTTAGGTGTTTTGCTTGAACCTTAGGATTAGTTAGCATTTGCTTGGTTTTTGAAAAAAAAATCTCTCTTGGTGATTTTTCGGGCTAAAACAAACTCTTATATTAAAAATTCAATTCCCATAAATTCACATGTCCAAAAATTCTAAACATTTTACTGGACGTGGGTTTTAAAGTCAAGAATAACATATCCAAATTTCACACAAATTTGAGTTATATAAAAATTTTAAAAATTCACGTATTGAACTATTATCAAATCAATTATTGTTCCTAATTTTTAGGAATTCAAAATATCATAGCAATTTTTATGCAACTTCGATTAACTCAAAATTTATGGCATTAAATTCCTATGAAAATCAAAAATTTAGAAAAAAATTTTAAAAAATATTTCTTGCACATTTGATTGCACGGATTACTCAATCACTAACTAGGGGTTAAAATAGACTACAGAACTCTTAGTACACTTTAAATCTGAAAAAAATAGAAAACGTGCATTAAAATTCTTGAAAAAATATTTTATAAGTGCCTAGTTAGTGGTGCAATAGGACTAATTGATTGTATTCTTTGGGTTGCACCACTCCTCTGATTTTAGACTTAAAAGGACCATCTAGCACTATCTGCACTTAGGGTTTCACATTAGGGTAGAGCACACCTGCATTTCCATTCTTAAAGGAAATTTATCAAACAATTGAGATTTGCAAAGCTCTTGTGTTCCTCAGCTAAACCCTTGATTGAAGATATTAACTCAATTGAACCCTAAAACTAACTAATACAAGCATTTGAACCTTAAAATTCACTTCGTCATAAAAAAATTGCATGTGAACCCCTTGCCTATGCACTCACATATTTGAAAATCAATCTTAAGGGCAACACCCCCCTAACACCCATCATATTCCAAAAGCACATCAAGCCTAAGCCTAAAACTGAGTAGACATGCCTTAGGCAGGACTAATATTCTTGGGGACTTGAAATTAAATTAGGTTAAGGTCAAGGCCTTGTCTACTTGGACCCACTGGTGACAAAAAAGGTTGGTGCGGTAATCACGTTAACCCTTAGTGGTGTAACATCGTGCGGGGTGTCCTAGGGGGTCCTACCTAATGTAGACACATCCATTTAGGTTAAAATGCCTATTTATGCATGTTCCTACGCTTAGATTTGCAATCCATATTATAAATAATGCATAGCATGCATCATTCTGCATTTAGACTAGTTTTGTGTATATTTTAGGTTAATTGCATCCTTTTTGTTGTCAGGAGAGAAGTAGACTTATTTTGGAACCTCGGATTTACAATCCGACCATACGGAACTGATCAGGACAATGATCGGAGTCCAACGCCTCCAAAAATGCTTTGATCGGAGTCCCATAGCACCATATGCAGTCTGAGAAAGATCAATGACCAAGGGACTATGTCACATAATTTGAAGCTTCAAATGACAAATCTGACCATGAGGATGAATTCAGGTCAACGATCGCAGCTCAACGGCATGAAAATCGACTCAATCCAACCTCTGTAGCAGCGCCTACAACGAAAAGAAGATGGACAGCCCAGATCACACCACGTGGTGCAACCTAGGCCGCCCATGCACACGCACATGCCACCGCACGCGCACAGTAGCACAGGAATGTACGCGTGCAGAGGCACTCACACACAACAGCAGCAGCACACGCGAGCGAATAGCATGCGGAGGCGCGCGACACGGGCGCGTGGAGCATGCGCCAGCGCAGCAGCAGTGTGGGTGTGTGGGATGTCTTCAGCAACGTTTATCACCATCACTAAATGTCTTGTATACTAATTTGATTTTTTCCTCCACTATAAAAGGACCCCTACCCCTCCTATTTTTCTTCATCTCTTCCTTTCTTCCTCTCACCAATTCCAAGGCTCTAGAGAGAGCTTAGCCCAAGCCCAAGATACTCCTCTAGAGTAGAAAAGAAAATAGTTTTCCCACCTCTCATTCCCATTCATGGAGCATCCCGTGGCCATCTTCTCACCTCCCATCCTCCATCCTCGAACTCCATCTTCGTTCGTTCTGCTCCTCACCACCTTCCTCCAGGCGACGTCAGAGCGAGTCATCCTCCAATAGACTGTCGAGGGGGATTCTCTCACCTCTTTCTATCTTTCTCACTTTCGTAGTGTAGTTTTTCCGCTTTCATAGTTGTGAGAAACATTTATTCATAAATAGATGATTGTTCTTCTCTCTCTCTTTCCTTTATATTTTTCAAGTAGATTAGCTAGAATTCATCAACCTGATCTCTTGCCCTATTAAAATACCAAAAAAAATTATAAAAGATAAAAATGAAAAAAACAAATAAAAGCGAAAAGTGGATTTTTCAAAACCAAATGTATGCCTCCCCATGTTCAACCCAGGACTCACTTTTCAACTTTCGGTTATAAATTTTATCTGATAGACGTGTTTTGCAAGCTCGACAACTGGTCCTCCAAACCCTGATTTCTACCACGCGAAACACGTTAAATCATTTTGGCACTGTTGCCGGAGAGGTAATGCCTCCCCAACAACCTGGACGATCGGGGAGATGGATGATCCAGATGGCACCACGTGGCACCATGTAGGCCATCCAAGGGTCACCACTACCTCCCTCTCTCTTTCACGGCAATCAGATTTAACTCGTTGGATTACACGCCCGTGCTCCTCTCTCTCTTTCACACCTATCAGCGAAGAGCACGAAGTGAGGAGCACGGGCGCATGATGTGCTCAACACCAGCGAAGCGCATGCCAACGAGGGTATGCGCGGACCTATAGCAACATTTGGGGTGAATCTTTAGCAACGATTACAACTATCACTAAAGCCCTTGGACGAATTTGATCCTCTTCCCTCCACTATAAAAGAACCCCCACACCTACCCTTCTTATTCATCTCTTCCTTTCTTCCTCTCACCAACTCCAAGGCTCTATAGAGAGCTTGTCCCAAGCCTAGGATGCTCCTCGAGAGTAGAAAATCAAATAGTTTTCCCTCCCCTCATCCCCATTTATGGAGCATCCCATGGTCGTCCTCTCACCGCCCTTCGGGAAGAAGATCCTCGCCGCGACACCTCCTGCCCCATCCTCCGTCCTCTGGGTACGTCCTCCTTCATCCTGCTCCTCACCACCTTCCTCCATGGGACATCAGAGTGAGTCATCATCTGAGCAACCATCGAGGGGGATTCTCTCACCTCTTTCTATCTTTATTGCTTTCATAGTGTAATCTTTCTCGCTTTCCTAGTTGTAACAAACATTTGATTCAAAAATATTTGTGATTCTCTCTCTCTTATATTTTGCAAGTAGATTAGTTAGATAAGCAATTGTCGATCTGATCTCTTGCTTTCTAAAAAATTATAAAAGATAAAAATGATAAGAATAAATAAAAGCGAAATGCGAATTTTTCCAAACCAAACTTTCGCCTGCTCGTGTTCGACCCGGGACTCACTTTTTGAGTTTAAATTATAAATTTTATCTAATAGATTCATTTTGTGATCTATGATGATGGGTCCTCCAAACCCTAATTTTTACCACGCGAAACCCACTCCATCACCAGCCAAGTAATTCAAGGGTTGACCTAACCTAGTCAGATTTCGGGAAACCAGAATTAAGTCTAATTAGGGTTCACACTCTAAAGACTAGCTTGATTGTTTGCATTGAAAGGGTGAGGTATTCTCTCATCTATCTTCTCTCTCTCATCTACAGACATTCTTATGGTGCATGCAAAGTAGAAGATCTCTACATCCTAATTTGCTACCACCTTTAGAAAGAAATCCTAGGAGAAGACCAAATTGTCCAGAATCTGAATCTGAACCCTCTTCAATGGCTAGTCACCATGAGGAAGTTGAGATCGAAAAGGAGGAACAAAATCTGGAACCAATGAGTCTCTTACAAAGGCAGATTACTGAGTAGGGCCAGCATCATGACAAACAAATAGAGGTCATAGTGTAGGCCATTACTCACTCCAAAATGGAAGAGTAGACCAGCCTCTCCGTGACTTTTACAATCCTCCTGAGGCCCAACCTGAACCTTTTATTAGGTACCTCAGGATGGGGGAAATTTTGAACTCAAACCACTTATCATCAATCTGATTCCCCACTTCCATGGCCATAATTCTGATAACCCCTTCCACCACCTTAAAGAACTTCTACACATAAGAAGGACCTTTGGCCCTAGGAACTTGAATGAAGGGACCTTAATTATGAAAATGTTTCTATTCTCCTTAAAAGATAAAGCTAATTATTGATTGAGGACTATTGGTAGACCAATCCTAACTTAGGAAGATTTGAGAAGCACATTCTTAAAAACATTCTTTCCCATAGGAAAAACCAATGCCCTTAGATGTGCCATTACAACCTTTAAGCAGAACCTTGGGGAACAACTACATGAGGCTTGGGAGAGATTTAATGATTTGGCTAGGAAATGCCCTCATCATGGGATTCTGAAGTGGCACTTAGCCCATATTTTCTATTATGGGTTAAGTGACAATTTGAAGAATTTTGTTGATGCAGCATGTGGGGGCAATTTCATAAGTAGAGATGCTAAGGGAGCCTTTCAATTATTTGAGAATATGAACAAAAATTCCATCAACAATGCCTTAATGTCCGCCTTTAATAGAGCAAATCAACCAAGGAGCGGAGTTTATGAAGTTAAGGATAATTCAAACTCGATTGATTTAGAGTTAATTACACAACAATTGGACAAGGTGGAATGATGATAACATCATCATCAAGCATAACTAGCCTTAATTAGTCATAATCAACAGGCAAATGCTCCTACATAGCCACTAAAGAGCCGTAATTCATTGCATATCCTTTTTGAAAGATAAACAATAGAACATGGGTAAATCTGTAATTTTATCATATCCTAAATGTAGAGTAACCACAAGTTTTCCCAGGGGTTAATCAAACGTCAAATGGTCATAATTGTCAAATAAGAGGGTCCGTGTAGACAGAAATGGGTTTTCGCGCATTTTGAGAATTAACGGACATCCGAACCCTAATTTCAGACCCACTTAATTAAGTAAGGTTCTAGTTAAATAAAATTCACCTAAACCTTCTAAAAATCATATAAAAATATTCTATAAATTTTGTTATCCTTGATTTGACCATTGGAACCCATTTTGACCTAAAATAGTCCCAGACAGGAAGTTTCCCTAATTTGGGTTTCTATGCAAATTACCCATTCAAAATTGGTCAAAACCAAAATCTAACTCCACCATTAGATTCCTTGGAGCCAAATTTGGTTTGTACCAAAAATTTAGGCCCAATCAGAGATTATCTTGACCTAGTTTGCATTTTGATCCAATCTGACCCTTTCTCTCTCACTTAAACCCCTAGCTTTTGAAATCTATTGCAAAAACCCCCTAACTTCATTGTCTTCTTCACCAATAGGTCCCTGCTGCCATGACCGTGTGAATGCACCTACAACCGACTTTCAATCAAGGAGTTCTCCTTGATTTCACATCCAATCTCTTCTAAAATTGGAAGAGGAACTCCTGATGAAATCCTCTACAATCTGAGCCGCATCTTGGGCTCTACTTCATCCCCAAAAGCTCATGAAAACTCTTTGAAAGGAAGGGTATCCTACGGTTGCAAAAACTCTGAGCTTGAAAGCTCCTTTCCAAGCTTGGAACGACCTCCTATTGCCTATGAAAGATCCCCTGAGGACTAACCATCCTCCTTAGCTTGGTTTGAAGGTCGAATTCACCCTCTTCCCTTCTCCCCGACCTCCATCTCCACCAACTCCGACAAGCTCCTCCGTCCACCTTCCTCGTCCACCGACATGGACAATAGCCATAGAATTCTTCTTCCTCACATTCCTCCGCTGCTTGCAATACTAGCAAGGGTCTCCTTCTTCGTCTTCCTCACCGCTTCTTCACCACAGGAGACTTCATCTCCTCCAAGTCCGACATACTACCGGCAAGGACCTTCCACCCCTTTCGTCCATTTAGACTAGGTTAATTAGGTTCCTCTCCTCTCCTACTTCCTATTTATCTCTTTTATCCCTAGGTTTAGCCCCGACGCCGCCGTTCGCCCTCCATCTTCCCTATCTCTGGCCGCATCTCCGGCGAGGTCTCCCCATCACTCCACCACACCACACACCTCGCCAACACCCTCACAAGCATCGCCTCATCAACCCGCACAAAACCCCCATCTTTATTACGCATTCCTCCCACTCAACCGCCTCCCCGACCAACCCACCTTTGTACCACCAATTTCGACTACGACACACCACCTTACACCACCATCCTCCATGAAACACCCACCATCACCTTCGCCGTACTTCGGCGAAGCTAAGGAGCTTTTTAACTAGGGCTTTTGAGCCTCTATTGATGCTTTCAGGTATATGCCATTCGTCATCGCCGCCGCCGCCTCCATCTCCGACCACAACTAAGCTCTTTCGGTGTTTAGACAACCTAATGCAACTCCCAGGCTATGTGGATTCGATCCAGGAAGGTTTCTAGGTCATCAATTGAAGACCCTATCCTTAGCTGCTGTGCCAAATTAAGCAAAGCATCCAAAGTAGCCACACGTAAAGAAAGGAGTGGGATGTTTACTCCCACATTGGTGGTGAACAAAGCCTTCATAGCAAATAAAGTGATTGTCACACCAACATCTCGCCCAAGTCAAGGGGGTCGGGTCCCCTTCACGCGCTCCGCACACCCTCACTCACCCATATACCCTCCTAATGTACTCCTCACTTGCAACACCACGCCTGCAAGCCTAGTCAACCAGATCCCTAAATACCCGATTACCACCCAGTTATCTAAGAAGAGGAGGAAATTGTGAGAGAGAGGGGAGGTTTTCTCTCTGAAGCTTAGTCCCTTATGCTGAAAAGCCTATCACGTAGGCTCTATGAAGGAGAAGAGAAGAAGAAGAAAAATAAGGCCTTAAGAAGAAGAAGAGGCTCGTGAAAGAAGAGAGAGAGGGCTCGAGAAGAAAGCAAAAGAAGAGAAGAAACAAAGAAGGCTTTAAGAAGCCTGATCATTTAAGTCATCTGATACACATACCCGATGTCTGATCACTGTAGCATTCAAGTTACTAATGGGTTATTTGGTATAATTGAGATATTTGTGATGCATGCTTAGAGGGCTTAGTTGGTGATTTAAATCACCATTTTTGACTTTTCTATTCTTTTTGTCTCGAGATACATTGAGCGTCATTGAATATTTAATGTGACAAATTAATATCCAATGAATATCATTATTGTGCTTAATTTCATGTGCTCATTTATATATGCAATTAAAGATTAGCGCATGAATTCCACATTTGCTCCTTGTGTTTGACCTCGGACTTCATTTCTAGAATTTGAGTGAAAAATTATATCCGTTGATCGAGCTATTTAGGAGACTTTGTTACAACGAAACAACTTTAAAACTCTTGTCTAGCCCGATCAACATGGAACTCATTAGAAAGAATGTAGAGAGTTTGGAAAAGAAACTGGACAACCTTCATTTATATCAAGATGAAGTTCAATCTTTGGCTCTAGACACTAAATCTTCAAACAAATATCCTCAAGTTAATCATTAATCAGATTTGAATAATTCTGGAGCTTTTCAACAAATTCTAGAGGCTGAAATACAAATTTGACTTGCCGGAGCTCGTCGGAGCTCCAGTGAGTCCAGAAAAAGGAAAAATTGTTTACAGATTGTTAAAACTTGCCATTTTTTATTTAGAAAGGATCCTAAGGTTGCAAGAAACCTCAGTATCACATTTAATTCTTCATTTGTCTCTTTATATGTAAGATTTGAAAGTGAATTCATTTTTTTAAAAATCTGATTTGAATTAAGCTCAAGACTTGTTTAACCACTCAATTGAGAGGTTAAAACAAGTCAACAGATAATAGCAGTTATAATTATATAGTTAGTTAACAGTTTGAACTGCTCCTGAGCCGCCATTGACAGCAAGCTCATGAGCTTAATTAAGATTGGGCGTTTAATTTATATGTGGTATTTATAGGTATTATAGTGTTGATTAGGGTCTATAAATGATGGATAAATGATGGAAGACCCTATGAAAATGGAATTAAGCCCACTACTGTCACCATGGACAGTGACAGTAGTTGGTGGAGGTGGAATGTGAATTAGGCGATTAGGTGATCAATTAAGCGATTAAATGTGCTAGAAGTGATTGTAAGGGTTAAAGGAAGGTGGACAGAGACTTAAAAAGACAAGATTAAAGCTCTGGCAAGCTCAAGGAGCTCGTCGAAGTTGGAGAAGATGAAACTGAAATTCTAAAATTACATCTAATCTAACTACCTACCTACCTAAGCTAACCTACTCCTACTCCTAATCTACTGTTACCTTGACGAAGGGGTCAATAGGGTTCCGCCGAAGGTTCATAGCGGATGACGAAATCGAAGGGTGGAAGAAAGATCTCCGGCGGGTGGATTTGAGGTGGAGCAGAGGATTCTTTTGGTTGGCGCCTGTGTCAGAGACGTGGTAGACCATGGCAGATCTCCTCGACTGATCAAGATGAATGGAGGAAGTCGGAAAGTGAAATGGAAAGTCGCCGGAGTTTTGGACGAATAGTCTATTGGGTCGACTGCAATGTTAGAAGAGGGAAGGGAGACAACTTGAGTGAAATCTAAGGGGTGAGGGGGTATTTATAGTAGTTGACGGCAAAGAGAATGGTAGGGTCTGGCCGAAGAAGGAGCTTGAGGAGCTTAACCTCCGACTTCGTCTCCGACGATGGTGAGGTTATCTCCCACTGAAAAATAGGGTTTCCGGTTAATCCAGACCGGTGGATGAAGTGGAAGTGGTGAGCACAAGCTACAAGAGCTTGGACAAAGAAGGTTGATGTCGGCAAGGAGGTGATCATGCAGTGGTGTGACTCTCTGCCGCCAGCCGTTCATTCGGCTGAAGAAGAAGAAGAAGAGGGAAAGGGACTTAAATGAAATAAAACATAAGGACTTGTGTGAGAAATAAGGACCCAACTGTAATGAATTTTAAGGACCAAATTGTAAACTCAGGTTTTGAAGCTTTATTTTAACTTAGATCTTTTTCCACTTTTTATATATGTTAGTAAATAAGATAAATATTATGTTTTCACCTTGAATTTACATTTTTGACCTTTTTAGGATAATTTATTAGATTAAGGAAAATCACTTAAGTTATTATATACTTAGGTATACATTATATTTAAGTTACTTAACTTATTAATTAAAGGAATGATTAATAGGATTTCGAGTCCGATTATTATCTAGATTATTAATAATGTTAATTGAATGATAAAATATCATTTTTAACTTATTTTAAGGTCCTTGACTAAATATCCCTTATTCTATAATTAACCCTTATATGTTCATAACCTTAGCTAATTAACTAGGAAGACTAGTTAATTAGGAGTAATTAGAGATTATGATGAGTGTCTCATCATACCCCCAAGGAAAAGTTTTGCTAGTCCCTAGCAAAATTAACTAAGACTATGATGATTTAAAGTACTTGGGTTTAAATTATTATAAATAGTAACTATGTAGAGGAAAGCTTAGGTCAAAAATTTTTAAGTTTAATATAAATGATTAATGTATAGAGCATATGTGAAAATTTTCTTACTTAGATTTATACTTATAACATTTTCAAAATACACTTAAAACAATTTGTAAACAAGAATTTAATTCAGAATTAGAATTCTTCAAAAATCTCTTTAATCTTTGTAACTATTCTTAACTCAAATTAGAATACAAAGTGTTTTAAGAAAACAAAACTTAAGGATTGAGAGTTAAATTTTAACTTAAAAACTCAAATAGAATTAAGTTGATCCTTTGTTTATGATATTTGACTTTTATCAATATAAGTTTAAGCAAATTAACCAAATACTCATTATTAATCAAACTTAGAGTAGTAAAACTCTAATTCACTAACCTACAACACTAAAGATTAACTTCTAGACCTAGGATTCTATCAATTCTTCTCCTTTAGGTCTCAACTTAAAATCTTCAAAACCCAATTTCTTAGACTTCATTGCTCAATACCAGGGTTCAGTAGCTATGATTTTAAAACATCTTTGCTCAGTGAAGAGAATTGTCCTAAAGGCATCCAAAGTTGCAAAAATCCAGATCTTAAGACATCATTTTCCAATCCCAATTATTCCAATTCAAGCCTTTGGCTTGGCCTTACTCAGGTTTGGTTGCTTTCTCCTCACCAGTTTTTTATCCCGAGGTCAACACTTTTTATGTATATCTCCCCGGTGGACCACTGGGTCTCTTATTCCTAATATTTTTTATCTCCATATTTTTTTCTTCACTTTTTCTATAGGTTAGAACACCCATTTGTAGCGAGGTGTTCTTTTTATTTGATGGAAGGAAGGGTAGCATCCATTTGTATTGAGATGCTTTATTTATTATGTGAAAAACTGCATAAGCACCCATTTTTAACAAGGCACTTAACTACAGGGTGTTTTATTTATTTATATTTTTTCTTTTTCTTTTCCCCCTTCTCATTTTTCTTACTAACTTTATTCTCCAAATCCTTTTTCTAGGTGAGTGGCACATCGTTCACCCTTTCAAGAACCGCCTCGCGGAAATCCTTGGACTAAAGAGGATTCAGAACTGATCTCTTAACCTCTATGTTTTCGCAGTCTCAGATGCCAACAAGACAATTCTATGTGTGTGAATTTAGATGTTTAGGTTACTTAGCTCTCAAACCAAAGCTTGGACAACAAAGCCCTTTACTCTCAGGTTCTTCAAATTCTTAGTTTCCTCCAATAGGATCCGTCAAGATAAAATTTACCAAGTCTAGTTATTTATCTTTAGCTTGTAAGTTTTGTAAACTAAAATTCTACCAACTCTCTATTTAATTAACTCTGAATATCTGGCCTTTTACTTAACTTTATGATAAAAGCAAATTTTCAAAAAGTAAAAGGATTACGCAATCTAATTGATTAAAAAGCTATAATTTAATTCCAAAACTTAAGTTTAAATCTTAGCACACTTAGTTTCTTAATTCAAGGTAAGAATAGAAAAATAAATCTTTAAAAGATTTAAAAGATTCCTAATTCAAATAAAATCTTGTTTTAAAAATTTAAACACAAAAGTGTGTTTCTACAAAATGTTTAAAGTAAAAATCTAATTAAGAATTGAATGCTCTTAAATACCTATATATATTCTATATACATTTTAAATTTCTGACCTAAAAGAAAATTAAGCTCTTAATTATAATATATATATTCTTCTTCTTTTCTTCTTTATTAAAAATGAATATACCCCTCTTATTATTTTTATGAATTTTCTTTTCAAATTTTTGTATTTATATATTTTTATTTTTATGTATATAAGATTTTTCAATTTTTATGATTTTTTTCAAAAAAAATTTCAAATTTCGGTGAAATTTTTTATTTGTTTAAAATTTTTATCATTTTTGAAATTTCAATTTTTTTAAATTTCATGGATATTCAATTTTTATGTGTTTTTATTTTTTTAACCCACACTTAAAGTGAAAATTTCACTTCAACACTACCCAAGGAGTTCCTATGTTAACCCGCACCCAACTCCCCAACCCTCTAGGTCAGGAAATGGTGCACAATCTTAATGACTTGACCATTGCTCCACCTATAAGCCAACTCTACTTAGACCCATCTCTTTCTGGGAACCAAGGAGGGACTTTGATGCTCCCAAATTCTGAACTAGGAATCCTGATGCCTAGTTATCCTGAGGATGTGAATGCACTCCAGGGTAATACTAGAAATGATCCCTATTCAAACACTTACAACTCTGGATGGCAACCATTCTAACTTTCTTTAGTCAAGTCAAAAACCCACCCAGGGTCCTAACTTGACTAAGCCTAACACGTGTGGGTAACCTAGTAGGTACACACAACCACACACATATCAGTCACAACCTACTTAGGAAAACCAGCCCTCTAATCTGAGTCTGGTCTTCAAGGAAAGGCAAGAAATGAATCTAAGACATAAGGAAGAAATAAATCAATTGATGACAGAATTGGCGTAACGACTAGACCAGCTAGTTGACGCTAGACAATATAGGATGCTACCATCCCAACCCGTCCCCAACCCAAGGAACTTCAATAGGGTTAACCAACACAACACACGAGAGCAACATGCACACATAGTTCAACCTGCTCCCCAGCACCCACCTAGTTCTGTTAATCCCAACCCAACCCAAGCTCAGTGATGAGAGACTCATCATGGCTCTTAAATACCCCTAATTAACTAGTCTCCCTAGCTAATTAGCTAGGAATATGTCTATTTAGGGTTTAATTGTAATATAAGGGACAATATATTAAAGGACCATAAAATAAGTTAATAATACTACATTAAATATCAATTAATGTTATTAATAATTTAAATAATAATTTGGAATCAAATTATAAATATTTAGCTACCTAATTAATATTTAATTTAACATTATAAATATTTAACACTAAGTATGTAATAACTTAAGTAACTTAATCAATTAAATAAATAAAGCTAAAAAGGTCAAAAATGTAAATTCAAGGCATATATTTAATATTTACCTAATTTATAATTATATATTAAAAGTTGGAAAAGAATTAAATTAAATTTAACTTAAAGTGCCTCAGTTTACGTTTTGGTCCTTAGAAGTCATTTCAATCGAGTCCTTTTATGCATTTTTAGGTCCTTAAGTTATTTTCCATTTGGGTCCCTATGAGCATAACCCATCTTCTTCCTCTTCTTATTCTTATTCCTCGCACTGGACAGCCCTCATTAGCTAGTCACCGCACCATCCGATCCACCATCCCTCGACAGAACACTACTGCCTTGGTTGTTTTTCTTCCGCTCACCTTTCCTTCTTCATCCGATGGACCAAATTGACTTTTATTCCTATTTAGGTCTAGCAGTTAAGCTCACCGGCGTCGAAGATGACATCAATGGTTTAGCTGAACTCAAATTCCGACGCCGATGGTTTAGCTGAACCTAGATGCTTTTCCATCCAAGTATCCCCCCTTACCCTCCACCATCACCTATAAATAGCTCGCCTTACCTCAGATTTGAGTGGTTAGATCCCTACCTCCTTCCCCCAACTGAATCTAACTAATAGGCTATTCCTTCCTACTCTGGCGACCTATTCCTACCTTCACGCACTTCCTCTGATCACTTCCACCATCCGCTGAGCTTTGCCATCCTCTGCCACATCTCTGGACAAAGCAATGACTCTGGACATCGCTTTCACTCCGCAAATTCTCTCGTTGGACTTCTTCCTCCTTTCCTCTAATTTCCTCCTCTGTTATGACCTTCGACAAAGATCTCCTCTACCTTCCTTTGTCCAAGTAACAATAGGATTAGGATCTTAGGTAAGTTTAGAGTAGTTAGCTTAGTCGATTAGGTAGTTTAATTAGATTTAATGTCAGACTTTCTGCCATCTTCTTCAACTCTAGCGAGCTCCTTGAGCTCGTCTGGAGCATTCTACACCTTCTACACCTTTCCTTGAACACTTCTACCTCATTTATTCTACACTTTATCAGCTTTAACGCCTAAACCACTACACCTTCATCGGAGACCTCCACTGTCCATGGCTGAGGCACTCTAGCATAGAACACATCCACCAAGGGCCCTTCATCACTTCTACACCACTTTAGGGCCCCGATCCACATCTTAATTAGCTTAATTAACATATATATTTAAAACACCTAATCTCATCTCAACCTCCTGAGCTCGCTGTCAATGGTGGCTCAGGAGGAGTCTTATCACCTAATTACATATCCACAAACCATCGCAAGACTATCCTGAGTCTTTCCTCTCACTCAATCAAGCAAGAGGATCATCCCTGAGTTCGAACGAACTTAGATTTTGTTCTAACAGAATTCAAAGATTAATCTCTGAATTAGTCTTTCATTGGAAGCAATAGAGGTGTTCCTGAGGTCCCTTGCGACCTCAAAAATCCTTTGAGGCCATTCATGGCCTATGTGGTGGAGATTTAACCTCTGACCCTATATCTGAGTTCACCGAAGCTCCGGTAAGCTCTAGTGAACCCATTGCGAGCTTCAGCCATTGTTAGACCTTGTAAAGCTCCAGATCAAGTATTTATCACATGAGGATTAAATTCAGATGATTAGAGTTGATTTTTGATAGTTTGAACTTTATGATACGTCGGTTTTGTATTTGTTGACCGGATTTTAGTTATAACGTTGTAGTAAAGCCGGTTATGACCAACACTTCAAATATAAATTTTTTACTCGGAAAATAAAAGAGTTCCCGAGGTCGAACTCAGGGAGCAAGTTGTATTCTAGAGATATACATGTTTCTTTTACAAAAAGAAAGAGAGAGGGAAAGAATTTGTTGTTTTCTCTTTGTTCGATGCTTTTCTTTCTCTCTTTCTTTAGATCTCCTTCTTTCTCTCTGTTCTGCAATAGTGATGCTCTTCTTCTTCTTCCTGTTGTTCCTGCTTTGGTGATGTTCTTCTTTCTTCAGAGCTCCTTTTTCTTCTTCTTCGTTCTGCAGAGGTGATGCTCCTCTTCAGATCTCTTTCTTCCTTGGTTTCTGCCTCGACCTCTCTTCTTCTTTTTCTGCAATCGTGGTGACCCTTTCTCTTTTCCCTTTTCTTCTTTATGGCTGCAGAGCTCCTGCCTTCAGCTGCTAAGTCTTCCTTTCTTCTTCTTCTGCCTTGGCCGTTGCTCTTCTTTCTTCTTCAGCCTGCCTTCTTTCCTGCTCTGGCTGCTGACCATCCGTCGTCTGACCCGGTACTTAAGACGACTTAACTACGCATTTGCTACAGTGCAGCTCCTTCTTCTTCCACGGGTCTTCTTCTTCGGCTGTGCCTGCACACTTCAGAGTTTTTTTTTTTTGTCAGAGGCAAAACCTACTCTACCCCCCTCCCCCGCGTCTCTCTTTCTCTCTGAAACCACTCTTAGGAAAGCTCTCCCAGAGCTACCGGGTAATCGGGTTCGGGTCACGCCCGGGTCCAGGCCCACCGGCGTGCGTGGTGGGCGAGGAGTGCAGGTCAGTCTAAGTCGGGTCGGGTCAGGTCCGCAGGGCGTGAGCGCGGACGAGACCGGGTAACCGGGCGGGTGTAAGGGGACCTCACCCCGTGTACTGAGGCAATGAGGCTAGTACATGAAATCAATTTAAACAGTGGAACGTGTGTGAGGCTTACCGATGTGGGACTAAACGCAGACCGTTCCTCGCGTGCGCCTGCTGGGAGACCGCGGCCTGGCTTCTGCAGCTGCGGCTTCTATTTGCATAAGTTGCTGGCTGGCTGCCTTCGCAAGACGCCCCGTACTCCGCAGCAGCTGGAGACCTGGAGTCCTCAAGCCTGGAGCGCGGGGGAAGCTGCTTCAATGTGCGTTAATGGCGGTCGAACCTCAAAACCTGTCGGACACGAATATGGCCTCGCGGCCTGATCAAACCACTGGGGAACCTTCGCCGTGGCACGGCGAAGGTGGGGAGCTGCACGGCAGGCCGCAAGGAGGTGTCTGGCGGCAGCCCTGGGTCGGACTGCAACCGGAGGAATGGGTTTGTTCGGGGGAATGTTACGGAGGTGTGGAGTGGCAATGGAGTGGTGGGGGGTGCTCAGTGTGATGAGGCGGAGGTTCGGTGAGGGTCGGCGAGCCGTGTGGGTTGCTGAGGTGATGGGAGCGGCTCGCCGGAGGGTGGTCGGAGGCGAAGGGGGTGAAGGTGGTCAGGGTCGGTAGAGGGCTTAATTGAATAAATTGAAAGCGAGGAAAGAAAGAGGAGGAGAAGGGGAGTAGCTCTAGCTTACTTGCAGGGACGAAGGGGGAGGAACAGGGCGACAGTCGTATCGACTGTCGCCGGAGAAGACGATGCTCAGGGAAAGGGGCGGCGGCGAGCAGAGAGCCGGAGAGGCGCCAGCTGGGTGCGGCGTGGCGCGGGAAGAGCAGGGGAGGAAATCTCTGCTGCTGGTATTGCGGCAGAGCGAAGAGGTGGAGGGGGAGGAAACCGCCGGAGCTGGTGAGCGTCTGCCGGAGAAAGAAGAGAAGGAAGTTGGGGATTTTCTCCGTCAGATCCAGGCTGCCCTGGTCGGTGGAGCAGCGGGGGGTATTTATAGGGAGCAAACAGGGAGGAAGGCGGAGGGAGACGACGTGTCTCCCTCGCCGGAGGATGGTCGGAAACAAGAACCCATACCGTCCGTGCGTTCGCACGGCCGGTATGGTGGGTTACAATGACCAGGGGGTGTCCCTGCGACGGCTGACGACGCAGGGCACCCCCGGTTTACTTGCCAGGTCCCCCACCTCACCCTGCGCGGCGCCATGCTCCGCGCAAGGTCGCCGGAGCATGGTGCTGGCAGGTTTTGCAGGAGGGACCCGTTTGCAAAGAACGAAGGAGAGTTAGGGGCCAAAATGCGAGGGTTCAAAAGTTGAGGGCCAAAGAGTAAATATATGAGGACCAAAGTGTGAAGTCGGTCAAGGAGGTTTCTTCTTAGGCTCAAGTTTTTATACATGACTAATTAGGACCTAAGGAATCTGATGGTGAATTTCATTTTCATATTAAACCTTGTTTGACCGGTCAATTTGCGCAAAAACCCAAATTAAGTTATTAATTGGGCATGGTTCTCAATGTAGGTCAAAATGGGTTCTAAAGGCCAAATTGAAGGTTCTAAACCCTAGAGATTATTTTTCTATGAATTTTAGAGGGTTTATTCTATTTTTACTTTGCCTCGAACCTTGTGAATTGAAGTGGGTTGTTTTAGGGTTACAGATTATCATTTGGTTCCTTGGAAGTGCTGTAGCCCTTGCTAGATCATCTCATCCCACTTTTATTCTTATTAAGCTGTTTTGACCTGTGTTTGGGCCCTGAATTACCCTGTATGCAGATTATACTGGTAAAATTGCACTTTTACCCCTTATGACTGGTTTTCTTCTCAAACTCAGAATTCTCTGAGTTAAGCCTTTCCTTGAGATATGTAGGAGCTTTTATCCTTTGTATTAGGTCAAAATGAGCTAGTTATGGCTCATGATGAGGTTCTCATCATACCCCCATGCCTAGCGTTTGCTAGTCCCTTAGCAAAAACTTAAGGTTTCAACCCTTGTTCTAGACCATGAAGTTTTTTATAGTTTTAGATAAGTGCCTTTTTTATTTGAGCATAGATTAGGTTAGAATGCTGACCATAGGCCTAAAAGGTACTCTAGTACCAATCAAGATCCAAATCTGTCTAGCCTTAGCCTCAGTCTTTTAGCAAAGGTTTTTAAGGCCCACAAGAACTAACCTAAGGTTTATTGGACTTCGTGGTTAAAGCACCCGTGCTTGAAATGATTTTAGCCCTGGCTCAGTTCGCAGTGCGTTTTGTAAGAGAGAGATAGAAAGTTTTTCTGTTTGGAGAGTTTTCTCTCTCTTTTTCTTTTCAGTTCTAGCCTAGGATTGGCTTTTCAACACGGTCTGTATCAGATTCCTTGCTCCCATCATCAATCCTCAAGGGTTCCTGGCGATCGATGCTTCGAGATAGCACCGCCCATGGCAACCCCCGGAACCCTGGCTATTGAGATTTCGAGATAATCCCATCCATGGCATTCCGTGGCCGAATCCAGACCCTGGCAATTGACACTTCGAGATAATGCCATCCATGGAATCTGAACCAGCAGAGTGCTTACATGCCCCCAGTAGGATATGTAAATATCCTAAGAGACAAGCACTGAGGAGATGATATTTTGTTACGCATCTTCGAGGGGATTTCCCCGCCTCTCTGCGCTGGGAACTCGTCCAAATCAACTTGTGTTGATCGGCCGCTCCTATTCTAGGTATTCTTTTCAGATTTTTGCGACGCTTCTGCGTGATTCTGATTTTTACGCTTACTGAACCAGGCTGTGTGTGAGATTAGGGTGCTTAGGTTACTGAGTCCCGTAAACCAAAAATTAGTTAACGAGGCCGAATACTCCCTAAGCCTTAGACCTAATACTTTAGCTTTTCATTTTCCTCAACCTCTTGAGGAGTGTCCAGATCTTAATGGGTACTAAGAGTCTATTCAAGAATGCCTAAGGTTTGCATTCTTTACTAATCTTATTGTGCACTTTTCTTGAATGAGGTCTAGAACTTAGGTTAATTCCTTAGTTCCTTACTAATGACTATCACTTTTTCTCGTAATTTTGTGCTCCTTTTTCCTTTTGTTTCTTTTCTCCTTCGCAAAATTTCCTTCTCCTCTTTTCCTCTTGTTCTTTTTCGAAAAAATTTTTTTAATTTTTATGGTGTTTTTGGCATATGTGAATTTTTTTGTTTGAAACCTTTTCTTACGAGTTTTTGTACTTTCATACCCCCCCATGCCTAAGATTTGCAATGTCCTCATTGTAACCTAGGGGGTCTTAGTTCATTCCTTAAGACAGAAATTTGGGTGAGTGGATGGGTCGGGTTGAATTTTTGCGGACGATTTCAAATCTCAGATGCGAACATCTGAGTTGGGGTCGGCTATCTATAAGGGTGAACTTCGAGTGCTGAAAGGTGTCAGAACAAGTTTCAGGTTTTCAAAGAGAATGACGGGCTGCCTCCCGTTAAGCGCTGAGTTTTACGCCATCGGCTGGGCGCAATAAGCTCAAGGGGAAAGGAGGATATAAGATGCTTCAGCCAAATCAGTAGAAGTTACATCAATGAACGGCTTGAGTCTCTGACCGTTCACAATGAAAGGTTCAGAATCGTGGCTGAGTGGACTGATTTCGATTGCTCCATTTCCAAAAACCTGTCGGACCAAATATGGTCCGACCCACTTAGATCTCAGTTTTCCTGGGAAGAGTTTGAGTCGGGCATCAAAGAGTAGGACCTTTTGACCAGGATGAAAGATCTTTCTCGAGATGTGTTTGTCGTGGAAGGCTTTAACCCGCTCCTTGTAGATTTGCGAGTTCTCGTACGCGTCTCTGCGTAATTCATCGATCTCGCTGATTTGGAGTTTTCTGTGGGTCCCAGCCTTAGAAAGATCCAGATTACAGTTCCGTACTGCCCAATAGGCTTTATGCTCCAGTTCGACGGGAAGGTGGCATGCCTTTCCGTACACCAATCTAAAGGGAGACATGCCCAATTGGGTCTTGTGGGCGGTCCTATAGGCCCACAATGCTTCCGGAAGTCGGGACGACCAGTCCTTCCTGTCAGGTCGAACAGTGACTTGCAGGATTTTCTTGATCTCCCGATTAGACAGCTCAGCTAGACCATTAGTTTGGGGGTGGTAAGGAGTAGAGATTCAGTGAGACACCCCGTATTTGGTCATCAGTGACCTAAACTGAGCATTTGTGAAATGGGTCCCCCCATCAGAGATTATTGCACGAGGAATCCCGAACCTTGAGAAAATGTGTTGATGAATGAATTTGAGAACGATTTTGTGATCACAGGTTCGGGTCGGTATGGCTTCGATCCATTTGGACACGTAGTCCACAGCCAACAGAATGTATTCGAAACCATCCGAAACAGGAAAGGGGCCCATAAAATCAATCCCCCAAACATCAAAGATTTCGCATACTAGAATCGGTTGCATAGGCATCATGTCGCGACGGCTCATGTTGCCCAAAGTCTGGCAACGACTGCATGCCTTGCAATGATTGTATGCGTCTTTGAACAGTGTGGGCCAGTAAAAGCCGCACTGGAGGACTTTTGCTGCGGTTTTATGCCCGGCAAAATGGCCACCGCATGCCTGGTCATGGCAGAAAGAGAGGATATTGTTGACTTCCCCTTCCGGGACACATCTCCGGATGATCTGATCGGCACCTATGCGGAAGAGGTACGGGTCTTCCCAAATGTAATACTTGGCATCGGAGCGTAATTTGTCTTTCTTGGCCTTCGGCCAATCGGACGGGGTCTGATGAGATGCCAAGTAATTTACAATATTAGCGAACCATGGAAGGCTAGTACCAATAGTCAGCAGGTGCTCATCGGGAAAATGCTCAGTGATGGGTCCGGAAGGGTCAATTATTTCAGAAGGAAGACGGGACAAGTGATCAGCTACCACGTTTTGTTTTCCCGCTTTGTCGCGAATCTCAAGGTCAAATTCTTGCAACAGCAAGATCCATCGGATTAATCGAGGTTTCGCGTCCTTCTTTGCAAGGAGATGCCTCACAGCCGTGTGATCCGAGTATATGATGACATGGGAACCCAGAAGGTACGATCTGAACTTCTCTAGGGCAAATACTACAGCTAGCAGCTCTTTCTCAGTAACTGTATAGTTACGCTGAGCCTCATCGAGTGTTTTGCTGGCGTAGTAAATGACCACAGGTTTCTTGTCATTTTTCTGCCCCAAAACCGCTCCTACAGCGAAGTCGGATGCATCACACATGATCTCAAAGGGTTGAGACCAATCAGGGGACTGTAGGATCGGTGCTTGGGTGACTCGGTCACGCAAGATTTCAAATGCTTGAGTGCATTCCTTGGAGATTTCGAAGGGAACATCCTTGGAGAGAAGAGTGGTCAGGGGGCGTGCGATTTTTGAAAAATCAGGGATAAATCGTCGATAAAAACCGACATGCCCTAAAAAGGATCGGATGTCCCTGATTGAGCTAGGCATAGGAAGGTGAGAAATCAGATTAACCTTAGCTCGATCCACTTGGATACCTTTCTCCGAAATTGAGTGTCCCAGGACAATTCCCTCAGGCACCATGAAATGGCTCTTTTCCCAGGAAAGAACCAAATTCACGTCGATGCACCGCCTGAGTATCTGGACCAAGTGTTGGAGGCAATCGTCGAATGATGCTCCGAAAACTGAAAAGTCATCCATGAAGACTTCCAGATAATCACCTACCATATCTGAGAATATGGCAAGCATGCATCGCTGAAAAGTAGCGGGTGCATTGCAAAGACCGAAAGGCATCCTTCGGAAAGCGTATGTTCCGAAGGGGCAGGTGAACGTGGTCTTTTCTTGGTCCTCAGGATGGATTGCCACCTGGTTATAACCGGAGTACCCGTCAAGAAAGCAGAAGAACCTATTTCCCGCTAGTTTTTCGAGAATTTGATCAATGAAGGGTAGTGGGAAATGATCCTTCTTCGTGGAGGAATTGAGTTGACGGTAATCTATACAGACTCTCCACGAGTTGGCTAATCGGGTAGGAATGATTTCTCCGGTCTCAGTCGTTATAGTGGTGAGTCCTGCCTTCTTGGGCACGACCTGAATTGGGCTCACCCAACGACTATCGGAGATCGGGTAGATGATTCCGGCATCTAACCACTTGATGATCTCCTTTTTCACGACCTCCTGCAGATTGGGGTTTAAGCGTCTATGCATTTCACGAGAAGGTCGTGTGCCCTCTTCTGAATAGATATGATGAGTACAATAAGAGGGACTTATTCCAGTCAAATCATCGAGAGTCCATCCGATGGCTCTGCGATGTTGCTGGAGGACAGCAATCAGACGGGATTCCTGTTCAGGACTGAGGTTGGAATTGATGATCACAGGAAGGGTCTGATTAGAACCCAAAAAGATGTATTTTAAGTGAGCAGGAAGGGGTTTCAGTTCGAGGATGGGGTTTTCAGTAGCAGCGGGTGGTTCAGTATAGATGTGAGGTTTAAGGGTGGGAGTTACTGGGTTGTTCATATCTGGATTCAACTCCTCTGTTTGCGGGTCAAGATCCTTCTGTGGTTGATGAGGCACAATCGAGTCACTCTGGAGGTGTGATTCATCAACCAAAGTCTTGATGTCACAAACTTGCTCGATGACGCCGCAATTAATTCCTTGTTGGGCCTTAAATATATCAATTTTCAGTGTTTGATCTCCAAACTTAAGCTCTATTTGGCCCTCCTCACAGCTGATGTTGGCTCTAGCAGTAGCCAAGAAAGGTCTCCCTAGAATGATTGGTGTATCCCTAGGGTTCTCAGGTGCATCCATGTCTAAGACTATAAAGTCCACTGGAAAATAGAAATCCCGCACTCTCACGATAACATCCTCGAGAATCCCTTTTGGTGACTTTATAGATCGATCTGCTAATTGTAATGTCACCTCGGTTGGTTTCAGCTCAGATTCTTCTAGATGGTCAAGTAAGGATGTGGGTATCAGATTTATAGATGCACCTAAGTCTAACAATGCTCTATCAAAGTGGGTACCACCTATCTTACAGGAGATCAGGGGAGTTCCAGGATCTTTTGCCTTGGGTGGGAGTCTACTAAGGATTACAGAGCTGGCTTGCTCTGACAGAACAATTGGGCTCCCTCCCTTGGTTCGCGGCTTACGCTGGGGTGTACATATATTCTTTAGAAATCGTGCGTAAGCTGGTACGTGGCGGATTGCATCCATCAAGGGGATGTTTATGTGGACCTGCTCAAAGAGCTTGACCAGGTCCTCCTCAGGGGCCACGGGTTTGGTGGTCTTCTTTCCCTTGGTCAGGGCCTCGGGAAACGGGATCTTGGTTGGTTCCTCTAGGATAGGTCCAGGTTGTGGATCTGGAACAGCGGTACCTTGGATAACTATCCTAGGGTCATGGTTATCAGGCTGGGAGTGGTTTGGATAATGCGGGTCTTGAGTTGTCTTACCACTACGTGTTGTTACAGAATTTAATCCGGCCTGATTTTGGTTTGGGTTTGGTAGGAGGGGTGGCTGCTGCTGAAATCCCGCACGAGAAGTTGAGGCATCCATCTCGTCTGGAGATGGAGCAGTGGGGGCCTGATAAATCCATTGAGCGTGGCCTAAATTTGGATTCATAACGCGCTTCTGGGTTGGCACGTTATTTGGGTTAGGAAGAGGTTGGGAAGGGAGTGTGCCTGGCTGGCGAGAATTTGCCAACTGGGCCAGCTGAGTTTTAACTTCAGTAAGTTCGTCCTTGTGCTGTTTTTGAATAGCCGCATTCGATTTTTGAATGTCAGCCAGAGTCTGAAGGATTAAGGACATTTGATCTTGATTTGGCCCTGATGGATAAGTAGGGTTGGGCCGAGGCTGAGGTGGCTGGTAGTGATGAGAGGGCTGTGGGCGGGACTGAAAAGGTGGTCTTTGGGTTTGGGAATTTCCCGCCCACTGAAAATTGGGATGGTTTCGCCATCCAGGGTTGTAAGTGTTGGAGAATGGGTCGTTCTGGATGGCGTTGAGGTCCTCGCAGGTCTGAGGAATCTCCTGAGAATCAGGGAAAGGAGGAATGGAGTTCCCCCGGCTGGTGAAGAAAGGATCGGATGATCTCCCAGTCCAAGAATCAGATGGGGATGGATATGGATCCATCCCAGGGGAGGATCGGTGGAGGATGTTTTGCACAGTCTCCTGTGTGGAAGGAGGTTGTGCAAAGGAGTTACGCGCAGAGGTGGCTCGCTGCAAGTGCTGAGTCAGCTCATCCACCTTTTTTTCAATGATTGAGACCTTGTCCAATCGACTGGCCATTAATTCCAGGTCGACTGATGCGGACAGGCCCTGCGTCTCATGTGCCCCCTTAAGATTCGTCGCTGCGCGGGTATTCGTCCTGTCGAATAATCCCATGGAGTCATTGTTGATGGAGTTCTCGCACATATTTTCGAGAATCTCCCATACGGTGTCTTCATGTTGACCCATGATGTTTCCTCCGCAAGTTGCATTGACGAAAAGGCGGATGTCCTCACGGAGTCCCTGGTAAAAAGATTGGACTTGTTCCCATTTAGGAACTCCGTGATGGGGGCACTTTCTCATGAGATCCTGAAAACGATCCCATGCCTCATGGAGAGGTTCTCCTGATTGTTGAGTGAAGTGTGTAATCTGATGGCGCAAGGCGTTGGTCCGACCAACGGGAAAGAACTTTTTCAAAAACTCGGATTGAAGTTCTTCCCAAGTGTTGATCGGCCGGGTCTGAGTTTGATACCAATGGGCGGCCTTGTCCATAAGAGAAAAGGAGAACATCTTCATGAGAAGAATATCCCGATTTTGCGCATCTGATCCAAAAGTGTGGGCCAGATGCTTTAGCTGTTTGATGTGCTGGAAGGGATCTTCAGAATTAAGCCCATGGAATTTAGGTATAGCATGAATCATGTTGGGCTTTAGTTCGGAATCAGGTCCTCCAATCGGGATTCTGACTCGAGGCTCAATGGCCACCGCAGCAGGATTGTAGTGGTCCCGCATCATAGGACGCTGTGGTGGGTGCACGAAGTTTTGGAAGAGGTCATTGAGTCGCTGGAGCTGGTGTTCCAGATTATTTTCTTCCTCAACTGGCTGAGCCATGATGGGGGAAGAAGAAGAACTTGGTTCTGAATCAGAAGAGAGAATAATGTGAGGGTGTTGCTGCACAAATACGGGCGTCGAGGCTTGGCCTTGACGAGAGCGAATTTCTAATGGAGGTCTTAAGGGTGGTCTTAGAGACCTCCTTCCGTACATGCACAGTTGGAAGAGGTAAGTTTAGAAGGTGCTGGACCCAATTAAGACACCCAAAAATGTGTTGGGTGACTATAGAGGTGCGGGGCAGATGGACCCCTTGATCAGAAAGATCGTCCACCTGAGAATTACCTGGGCAGCCAGAGAGGGAGAGTCCCGCGAAGACCCCTACACGGTAGAGCGTCCCCACGGGTTACAGGGTTTCCCCCACCCGACCTCTCTTGTCACTGCGGTTCCAGGTAGACCAGACTGGGGATCTTGACCTCTTAAGTCTACCAATTTTAAGATCAGGGTGCTTAAGGTTTCACTTGAACTTTAGTCTTTTTAAGTGCAAAGAGTGACCTAATTTAAGGTTGGTTGACCCAAGGGGTCAACTTTACCTATTGTTTTCTTTAAGAGCTTTTAGGTCCTGTCTTTTAGGGTTCAAGTGTTTAGAGAGAGCCAATTGTTTTAGGATTTTTCTTGTTACTTATTTTCAATCAATGGCTTGGGCACACCTCTTTTGGATTTCCTCAATTCTTGATTAAGGGGTGTGTCTCTACTGAAATCCTAATGTTTGACCTTATGTTGGCTCTACTTGGTCCATTTAACTCTTTGTTGGGCAATTAGGGCTCAAGCAAGAATGTGTTAGCCCTTAAATACCCTTAATAGTGTGCAGGAGTGATGAGTTGAAAACATGCAACTCTTTATGGTTACTAAGTATGGAAGGCAGGTTAGCCCTATATTGCTTGTTCTGTTCTTTTCTTCCTCTTTAGAGTTTAGGGGTTAATAGTGAGAGGAAAATTTTACCTGTCTTCGGAGTGGTTGTCGTGTGGTTGCTTGTCTTCTTGAGTTCCTGTAGCTGCACAAAAGAGAGGAGATTATCAGAAATTAAAAGAAACAGGAATGTTTACCTCTAGAATAGCCGTTGCTCCCCGGCAGCGGCGCCAAAAATGATACGTCGATTTTGTATTTGTTGACCGGATTTTAGTTATAACGTTGTAGTAAAGCCGGTTATGACCAACACTTCAAATATAAATTTTTTACTCGGAAAATAAAAGAGTTCCCGAGGTCGAACTCAGGGAGCAAGTTGTATTCTAGAGATATACATGTTTCTTTTACAAAAAGAAAGAGAGAGGGAAAGAATTTGTTGTTTTCTCTTTGTTCGATGCTTTTCTTTCTCTCTTTCTTTAGATCTCCTTCTTTCTCTCTGTTCTGCAATAGTGATGCTCTTCTTCTTCTTCCTGCTGTTCCTGCTTTGGTGATGTTCTTCTTTCTTCAGAGCTCCTTTTTCTTCTTCTTCGTTCTGCAGAGGTGATGCTCCTCTTCAGATCTCTTTCTTCCTTGGTTTCTGCCTCGACCTCTCTTCTTCTTTTTCTGCAATCGTGGTGACCCTTTCTCTTTTCCCTTTTCTTCTTTATGGCTGCAGAGCTCCTGCCTTCAGCTGCTAAGTCTTCCTTTCTTCTTCTTCTGCCTTGGCCGTTGCTCTTCTTTCTTCTTCAGCCTGCCTTCTTTCCTGCTCTGGCTGCTGACCATCCGTCGTCTGACCCGGTACTTAAGACGACTTAACTACGCATTTGCTACAGTGCAGCTCCTTCTTCTTCCGCGGGTCTTCTTCTTCGGTTGTGCCTGCACACTTCAGAGTTTTTTTTTTTTGTCAGAGGCAAAACCTACTCTACCCCCCTCCCCCGCGTCTCTCTTTCTCTCTGAAACCACTCTTAGGAAAGCTCTCCCAGAGCTACCGGGTAATCGGGTTCGGGTCACGCCCGGGTCCAGGCCCACCGGCGTGCGTGGTGGGCGAGGAGTGCAGGTCAGTCTAAGTCGGGTCGGGTCAGGTCCGCGGGGCGTGAGCGCGGACGAGACCGGGTAACCGGGCGGGTGTAAGGGGACCTCACCCCGTGTACTGAGGCAATGAGGCTAGTACACGAAATCAATTTAAACAGTGGAACGTGTGTGAGGCTTACCGATGTGGGACTAAACGCAGACCGTTCCTCGCGTGCGCCTGCTGGGAGACCGCGGCCTGGCTTCTGCAGCTGCGGCTTCTATTTGCATAAGTTGCTGGCTGGCTGCCTTCGCAAGACGCCCCGTACTCCGCAGCAGCTGGAGACCTGGAGTCCTCAAGCCTGGAGCGCGGGGGAAGCTGCTTCAATGTGCGTTAATGGCGGTCGAACCTCAAAACCTGTCGGACACGAATATGGCCTCGCGGCCTGATCAAACCACTGGGGAACCTTCGCCGTGGCACGGCGAAGGTGGGGAGCTGCGCGGCAGGCCGCAAGGAGGTGTCTGGCGGCAGCCCTGGGTCGGACTGCAACCGGAGGAATGGGTTTGTTCGGGGGAATGTTACGGAGGTGTGGAGTGGCAGTGGAGTGGTGGGGGTGCTCAGTGTGATGAGGCGGAGGTTCGGTGAGGGTCGGCGAGCCGTGTGGGTTGCTGAGGTGATGGGAGCGGCTCGCCGGAGGGTGGTCGGAGGCGAAGGGGGTGAAGGTGGTCAGGGTCGGTAGAGGGCTTAATTGAATAAATTGAAAGCGGGGAAAGAAAGAGGAGGAGAAGGGGAGTAGCTCTAGCTTACTTGCAGGGACGAAGGGGGAGGAACAGGGCGACAGTCGTATCGACTGTCGCCGGAGAAGACGATGCTCAAGGAAAGGGGCGGCGGCGAGCAGAGAGCCAGAGAGGCGCCAGCTGGGTGCGGCGTGGTGCGGGAAGAGCAGGGGAGGAAATCTCTGCTGCTGGTATTGCGGCAGAGCGAAGAGGTGGAGGGGGAGGAAACCGCCGGAGCTGGTGAGCGTCTGCCGGAGAAAGAAGAGAAGGAAGTTGGGGATTTTCTCTGTCAGATCCAGGCTGCCCTGGTCGGTGGAGCAGCGGGGGGTATTTATAGGGAGCAAACAGGGAGGAAGGCGGAGGGAGACGACGTGTCTCCCTCGCCGGAGGATGGTCGGAAACAAGAACCCATACCGTCCGTGCGTTCGCACGGCCGGTATGGTGGGTTACAATGACCAGGGGGGTGTCCCTGCGACGGCTGACGACGCAGGGCACTCCCGGTTTACTTGCCAGGTCCCCCACCTCACCCTGCGCGGCGCCATGCTCCGCGCAAGGTCGCCGGAGCATGGTGCTGGCAGGTTTTGCAGGAGGGACCCGTTTGCAAAGAACGAAGGAGAGTTAGGGGCCAAAATGCGAGGGTTCAAAAGTTGAGGGCCAAAGAGTAAATATATGAGGACCAAAGTGTGAAGTCGGTCAAGGAGGTTTCTTCTTAGGCTCAAGTTTTTATACATGACTAATTAGGACCTAAGGAATCTGATGGTGAATTTCATTTTCATATTAAACCTTGTTTGACCGGTCAATTTGCGCAAAAACCCAAATTAAGTTATTAATTGGGCATGGTTCTCAATGTAGGTCAAAATTGGTTCTAAAGGCCAAATTGAAGGTTCTAAACCCTAGAGATTATTTTTCTATGAATTTTAGAGGGTTTATTCTATTTTTACTTTGCCTCGAACCTTGTGAATTGAAGTGGGTTGTTTTAGGGTTACAGATTATCATTTGGTTCCTTGGAAGTGCTGTAGCCCTTGCTAGATCATCTCATCCCACTTTTATTCTTATTAAGCTGTTTTGACCTGTGTTTGGGCCCTGAATTACCCTGTATGCAGATTATACTGGTAAAATTGCACTTTTACCCCTTATGACTGGTTTTCTTCTCAAACTCAGAATTCTCTGAGTTAAGCCTTTCCTTGAGATATGTAGGAGCTTTTATCCTTTGTATTAGGTCAAAATGAGCTAGTTATGGCTCATGATGAGGTTCTCATCACTTTAGGTCGAACTTCATCTTCCTCAACTCCGACGGAGTCAAAGATACCTGATTTAGTGAGATTTAAAGCTAATGAATAGGTTTGTAAGCATCAGAAGATTTTCAAGAACCTATTTCTAGTCTTAATTAGGTCTGAGAGTATGTAGTTTCCTATGCCGAACACAGCCCATTGCCAGCTCAGGTGAAAGTACCGGAAGGCACTGCTGGAGTGCTCAAAACCTAGATTTCAAGTGCTAGATCAATTCTGGAAGTTAACTCAAGGTCATTCATCATTTCAATTGGATCTCCAAAGATTTAAATTCAAAAGTCAAACTTTGTGCCTTCTAGGTTAAACCTAGAATAAATTTATGGATTAAGTGGTTGAAATTCTGTAATGAAGATTTGATTAGGATTCTGGGATGATTTAGAAGTGTTTAAGATTGATTTGAATAAAAAATATTGTGGATTTCATAGTCTTCTAATGTCTACATAGTTTTGGTTCAAACTGGAACCCAACACTCTTCACTATGTTTTTGTTGAGATTCAAACCTAAATCCTTCTCAGATCAAATACTTTTCACCTCCTGAAATCATTTAGACTTCTTTTTGAGATTAATTCTTTCTGTTGGATGAATTCGAGCTCCAATCTAAGCTTTAAACCCTGAGAACGAAGCTTCTGAGCTTCTGTCACTCCCTAAAGCTCTCAGACTCTCACTTCCTTCTCCTTTTGATGAGAAATGCATCAATGAGATCATCCAAACCTTCAGCAAAGAGGTGTATAGCTTCTACAAGTCAATTGACCTGAATATTCTTCTCTGTAGACCATTTTGGCCATGTGAAACAGCTACTTTCATCCTTTAAATAGAAGGATCAAACAAGATCAAAGCATCAAATTGATGCATGGATCAGATACAGAATTTGATCAACTCTCCATCAAGCCTTAGCTCAATCGATTTGGTGATTTGAGCTACTAGGATTCGCCAGGTAAAGTTCGACCTGGAACTGTTAAGAATAGTCCCACGGGAATTTTGGAGCGCGAAACATAGTACAAATTGTATTTGCGCTGACGCCTCTTCGGATGTCAGCGCAGCGCGCAAATGAAAGAGATCTGTGTGTGGGCGCATGCATGTGCATGTGCCTATGCCGGTGTGTGTGTGTACACCTGTGGGTGCGTGTTCATGGGCCCAAATGGCGTGGGCCTGGGAGACCGGATACTGTGCATGCTACGAAAAATGAATTAAAATCCATAATAAATGAACTAGGCACGGGCCCAGTAGGGTTTGGTCCCGCCCCTAGTGGGCACTATGTATCCTCGAAAAGCCCGTGCTGCCCATTAAAATCATAAATTTTATAATTAAGAGAAAAATGGGCTTAGGGTTAGTTAAAATTGGTTAAGTGTGGAGCATAAAAGCATAGTAAGAAAGAAGAAAAGTTAAAAGAGAGAAGCTAAGGAAAGGATAAGAGAGAGAGAGCTCGTAAATGAAGAAGATGAAGTAAAAGAGAAAGGTTAAGAAGAAGGAAAAGAAAGAAATGAAAGGAAGTTTATGAGAGAGAATTAGACGTCTATAAACTCTATCTGAAGTCCAATTTTACTTTTTATGTCGTCTATTTTTCTTATCAGATATCTGATTTCAGGGATGAAGTTGTCATATTCACATTCTTGAGTTTTAATTGTTGTAAAGGCATTATTGATCTTTGTATTGCATTTTATGCCATATACTATAGGAAAATTGTAATAAACAATGTTTACTTTGTTTTAAATAAAAAATCTTTTCTTAAACTTGTGTTCTCTTAATTGAATATTGCATACTTTCATTGTCAAATATTTTGTGCAATTATTCATATTTTCAAAATGTTGTTAATGATAATCTGATTAATTAATTGACTCTTAATTACTCTTAGAAATTTAATGGTGAATCAGGATTAAGTTATGTCTCTCAATGAACGACCTGAACTCAACCAGTTAAAAAGAACTTAAAAATCTAAAATGTTAGGTTAACATGACCCTATACTACATTCACAACTTTGATTCGAGTTATCCTAAGTTACATTCTTGTGCAATTAATTAAGCCTAAATAACTTAATTAACTGTGTTGAGAATTAAAACATCATTTTAATGGCATCATTGCTGAGGTAATTGTAATTTATATTCGCCATTATGTGTAAATAATTCCTTTTACTAATTAGTTTTATTTCATTTTGTTTCTGTCTTCTTTTTGGGGATATCTTTGCAGGTATTCTCAGGAAAGGAGGTAGGTTTTTCTATTTCTGTTTTAGTATTCTCATTATACATACCATTGTGTGTATTTCTTTCTTTAGTCTTTAGTGTAGTTTATATTGTTGCATTTAGTTAGAGAAATTAAAAAATACAAAAATACTCATTCTATCTGACTAGTAGTAGCATGTTAGCCATTCACTCCTCGGAGTGCACTTTCCTGCTAGTATTTCCGCAATCTGACTTGGGATTTTTCTACTGTTTTTCTCGCATCAGCGGGAAAACACGCGCAAAAATCCACGTAGATCCCTATCTTTGGAGAATTAACAAGACTACATATTTGTTTGAAATGAAATAAAAAGTGGTCACATTTACTTCTTTCTACCATTTTTGTGAAAAGATTAACTAAAAAGAGGGCTTTTAAAACTCGTGACATATATCTGTTTGCAGATTGCATGCGGGTTTTTATCATACATGTCTGTTGCATGATATCGCATACACAGTGCGATCACTAGAGTCACACAAGTCTATATTTTCTATCTCTCCTCTTTGCACCTGAAAGGATTGTGGCATAGACTCGAATAAGTGTGTTTATATGGTGATTTGATCTTTATAATGAGTATAGTGGTTAACTTAAATCGAGCCTAACCATCTCTTTACTAAATTTTTTTTACCTGGCCTACTTGATTTTATCTTGGTCACTTTTAGGCCTAGGGTCGAACTCAGGGAAGTGGGATTAGAAGTAAAGTTTCTACGTCTTTCCTAGAACAAATCTCTTCCATTCGTTTATTGTGTTTTTGGTGTTTTTCTATTTAGATTTTTTTCTGATAATTCTTGTTCTTGAGGCACACCCTCAAAATCAGGTTCTTGGCTTTGAGCCAAATCAGGGTTCCCAAAACTGGTCTTGCTATTCGCAAAACTGAGTACCTGCAAGTCAAAGATTATCTTTTCTCTTTTGTGTATTCTTTTTATCTTTTTAATGGTAGGAAAGAGAAACAGAAATAAAGTAAATATAGTATATATGTATATGTATATATTATAAATGTATAAAGGGGTGGGGGTGGAGGCGGAGATGGCGTGTAGCACGTTGTCGAGTCGGTCGTCATCTAAGAAGATGCAACCAACAAGACGAGGTGCTGCGTGGAGTGTAAGGTGGATGGCGGAAGATGTGTGCGACCACGCTTTTTGTACGCGTGTATCGGGGAATATCAGCAACTGGTGCAGATATTCCCGCAATACAGCGTATGGTAGGTGATATGAAAATATATATATATATATGTATATATCTAAATATATATCTATATGTGTATATATATATATGGTTATAATTATATAGGTATAGGTAGCTATATATGTATATATATATATATATGTATATATATATGTAAATATACGTATAGATAGATAGATGTATAGATATATATATATGTATATGTATGTGTATGTATATATAACTATATAGATGTATATATATATGTATATATATATAGTAATATATGTAAATGGATATAGATATGTATATATACATATATATATGTATATATAGTTATAGATATATATAAGTATATATGTATGTATATTTGTATATATATATGTATAAATATATGTATATATATATATATATGTGTGTGTGTATCTATACTTATACTTAGTTATATAGGAAATAATATATATATATATAGATATATGTATATATATATATATGTATATAAGTATATGTATATATGTAAATATATATGTGTATATATATAAATATATATATAAGTATATAGATGTATATATATATATGTATATATGTATAATAATACTTAGTTATATAGGTACTACTATATGTATAGATATAAGTATATATATATGTATATAAATATATATATATGAATATATATATGTATATATATTTATATATAAGTATGTAGTAGTGAGAGTGTGTGTGTGCGAGAGTGTGAGTGTGTGTGTATGTGTATCTGCAGAGAGAGAGGGAGAGAGTGCTTGAGAGAGAGAGCGAGAGAGAGAGCTTCCTGCTGGAGTGAAGGAGGTGAGTTTAAGTCGTCCTCGTGCAGCAGGGCGTCGTCTGGAGCCAAGCGTGCGCGCGTGCGCGTAGGCACGTGAAGAGGTGCGTGCTGGAGGGAGTGAGTGCGAGAGGAACCGCAGCGCACCGCACTGCGCGAAGAGTCGGGTGCGGGTAGACACAGGCGCTGGGAGCCGATGAGCGTACGTGGGTGAAGACGCTGGCGGGTGCAGGCGCTGGCAGACGCGGGGGCACGCAGATGCGCGGGCGGGCGCTGGAGCAAGCGCGGGGTGGGACGCGAGCGCAGGCTAGCAGGGGTTGCGGCACGCCGGGTGACCGGTTAAGTGTGAAACTTACCGGTCACCGCACTGTAGCCACAGTGTTCTGCTGAAACGCGTGAATAGTGGCTATAGTGCCGGGGTGAGCTGCGCGACCGAGTGCGCCCGGTGCTGTGAGTGCAGGAGGTGTGAGCGGCTGGCGTGCGCACGGACAAGTGTGCTGGCTGCTGGTTTGCGCGAAGAGGCAGGTGTACGCGAAGAAGCGGAAGGTGAGGGAAGCCTGCAGGCATGCGTGGTGGCCTATGTGCGGGCACGCGGTGGCCTGCGCTGCTGCTGCCGCTGCGGAGCTTTGAGCTTCAAAGCTTGAAGCTCCTGTGGCAATGGCGGAAATGCTTCAAACAAAGAAATCAGGGAAGAGAACCACCATGCCCACCGGCACTTAGATGAGCTAGGTGGTGGTGGACTCACGGTGGTGGTTGTGCACCACAGTGAGGTACTCCTGCCCGCAGAGTGGCTCCTCAGAGGAGGAGAGGCTACATATGGAGGGAGAGGGGAGGAGGCGGCCTGGAAGGAGAAGCTACTATTTGTGTGGGTTTTTTTTTTTTGTGGACCAGGCTCTCCCTGAAAAGGAGCCGAGCTCTTTTTATAGAGGAAGAAGGCATGCACAGCCATGCCCTGGCTGTGCATGCAGCTGTGCATGGCTTGGCAGGGCATGCAGCTGCAGGGCAAGCTTGCTACAGAGCATGGCGTAAGGAAGAAGAGGCCAGGTCTTGCAGCCGCGAGAAGAATTCAAAGTCAAATAGAAAATAAAAAAATAAAGATGGAGATTTTGCAATGCAGCACTTGAGGAATTTGTTAATTGCAAGGCCATTTTATTCACTTTCCTCCCCTCTCAATTAAATGCATGCATGAGTGTACTTTCACAAATGGACAATGGATACCTAATATGCATTAGTAATGCTAGGAAATAGCACAAGACGGCACAATTGCAGGTGTATTTTTGCGGTGCAATCATACCCCCATGCCTATCTTTTGCTAGTCCCTAGCAAAATATTTTTTTTTGTATTGTATTTAGAAATGATCTTTAAGCTGAAGATTTTCTTCTGAGGCGACATAGGTGTGTTTATTGTTGGATATTGTGAGAACTAATTGTAGAGAAGACTACCAGTAGTTTAAGTCTTACATGACATAGATCATCTCTCGACTAACCAAGACTCTTGATATTTAAACCTTAAGTACGATTTCCAGGACCCAGAAGGTTTTTGCCGTACTCGAGAGCTCAAGAGATTATGGCTTGTGCTTAGTGAAGGATCAGGACTGACCAGATGAACATTAAGACTCAAGCCCAGGGTTTCACGAATTTTTAAGTACAGGTTGGTCCCAGTTTGAGCTTGTGTCTTCGGATTGACCCTTAAAAAGATGACAGAAAACTCAACTCCCATTTTCTAACATTTGTGGCTCAAAGAAAATAGGGTATTTGCCTTGAAGAACTTTTTTTTTTTTTTTGGAAGAGGACTTTACTGACTTATTTGCATCTTTTTTTTTTTTGAAACACGTGTCAATATATCTCTTATAACATTATTTGGAGGAGCACACTTTTTCTTTTTGGTGGGAGAGTTCCTTTTTGGTGGAAGGAGTCTCTCCTAAATACAAGACTAAAGATTAGGATAAAAAGTCTCCCTGCGCGCACAGGTAAGGACTCCACCTTCCCTAATGAATACTAGGGTTGGATCTTATGTTCACCTGGTCTTTCTTGATATGTGTAGTGTAAACCAAGATTACTTAGGCTCTCAAGTAGAAGTAAACCAATGGATCCTGTACTGGTGTCTCAGGTACAAGAATATGTCCTTAGTTAGGAGAGATTCCGATCTATCTTGTCAATGCTCAAGTGAATTAAGCTGAGCCTGAGCGAATCAAGCTATTGTCGCCTGGAAAGTCTTCAAAACATTGGTTGAATATCCATAAACACTTATTGTATTTTTGTTTCAGCCTTCAGATCATTACTAAACACCATTTATATATATATATATATAGAATCTACATGATACCCTAAAATACCCAAATCTTAGGGATGCCTATCCACCCCCCCATGCCAAACGATGCTATGTCCTCATAAGCATACAGGGTAGGGTAGAGGAAGGACGAAAGATCGGGTAACGAGAGCTGAGGTGCAGGGTATACAGCTGGGTGGTAGGGACGGAGGATGGTGAGTGGTGAAGAGAAAGTGAAGTGAGCGTGATAGTGAAGTGAAAAGTAATAGTGGATGGTGAGTGCTGTTGGGGTGCCTCCCAACGAGCGCTGAATTTAACGTCCCCAGCTGGACTCAGGATGAGGCAAAGAATTAATTACCCTCCAACAAAGCAACGGTTTCTCCAACGGGGGCAGGTTCACGAGTAAGATAGGGTTTCAAACGCTGCCCATTGACCGTAAATTTATGCCCAGATTTGGGATCTTCAATCTCAAAGGCTCCGTTGGGAAATGGTCTCGAGACCTGAAAAGGATCAGTCCATTTGGACTTCAGTTTCCCAAGAAAGAATTTGAGCCGGTCATTGTAAAGCCAAACTTGCTGAGATGGCTCAAATTCTTTCCGCCGAATATGGCTGTCGTGAAAAGCCTTAGTGCATTGTTTGAAAGTTAAAGCAAAATCATAGGCTTCACGACGGAGTTCTTCCAGCTCCTGGAGTTGGAGTTTCCTTTCTCGACCACACAGGTCAGGGTCGAGGTTACATTGGTGAACCGCTTAATAAGCATGGTGCTCCAACTCCACGGGCAAATGACAAGGCTTCCCGTAAATGATTCTATAGGGAGACATACCAAGGGGAGCCTTGAAGGCGGTCCGATACGTCCAAAGTGCGTCAATCAGCTTGTCAGACCAATCCTTACGGTCAGGCCGAACTATTTTCTGGAGAATTTGCTTGATTTGCCAGTTCGACACCTCTGCCTGGCCGTTCGTCTGAGGATGATACGGGGATGCAATACGATGGTGGACTCCGTATTTCCTCAGAAGTGCCTGAAAAGAAGCATGGGTAAAGTGGCTTCCTCCATCCAAGATAATGGCTCGAGGGATCCCAAAGCGCGCAAAGATGTGGTCTTTGACAAATCGAGTGGATATAACATGGTCAGCACAGCGTGTGGGAATAGCCTCGATCCGTTTCGAAACACAGTCTACGGCCAAGAGGATGAATTCGAAGCCGTTGGAAGGAGAAAAGAGACCCATGAAATCAATTCCCCAAATGTCAAAGATTTCCGCAGCTAGGATGGGTTGCAAGGGCATCATGTCACGACGTGACATTGACCCTAACGACTGGCACCTAGTGTAATGCTTGGCATAATTGTGTGCATCCTGGTGAAGGGAGGGCCAAAAGAAACTGCACTGCAACACCTTGGCTGCAGTTTTCCTTCCAGAGAAATGGCCTCCGCAAGCCTGATCGTCACAGAAGGATAGCACACTAGGCAATTCGCTGTCAAGAATACAGCGATGGATGATTTGATCAGCACCTATGCGAAAAAGAAGTGGATTATCCCAGAAATAATACTTTGCTTCTGCCATGAGACGCTCGCGCTGGTTTTTAGGCCAGCCACGTGGAAGGGATCCAGAAGCAAGGTAATTGGCAATGTCGGCATACCAAGGTCCACTTGCCACTTTTATTTCCAATAGGTGCTCATCAGGAAAAATCTCATTGATTGGCAGAGTAAGTCCAATATGGTAGGGTCCAGTCTGGAAAGGTGATCAGCCACAACATTCTGGGCTCCGGCCTTATCGCGATCTCAATGTCAAATTCCTGGAGCAGAAGGATCCAACGAATCAGTCTAGGCTTGCATCCTTCTTATGCATGAGATGGCGAATGGCCGCATGATCAGTGAAAACAATAACGTGTGAGCCCAAAAGGTAGGAGCGGAATTTCTCCAGCCCAAAGACGACCGCCAGTAGTTCTTTCTCAGTGGTAGTATAATTACGCTGGGCCTCGTCCAACGTCTTACTGGCGTAGTACACCACGAAGGGGTGTCTATCGCATCTTTGTCCCAGGATGGCTCCGACTGCAAGGTCAGAGCGTCACACATGAGTTCAAAGTCGAGGGATGAATCAGGCGGTTGGAGAACAGGGGCCTTGGTGACAGCATTACGTAGCTACGTGAATGCTCGTATGCATTCGGGGCCCATATCGAAGGGTATGTCGGTCGATAGGAGATGAGTTAAAGGTTGAGAAATCTTGGAGAAATCTTTGATGAATCTCCTGTAGAAATCGACGTGTCCTAGGAAGGAGCGGGTTTGCTTGACAGAGCCAGGCACAGGTAAATCAGCAATTACATCAAGCTTAGCTTTGTCAACCTCGATACCCCTATTGAAGATGACATGTCCGAGAATAATTCCCTCATGCACCATAAAATGACTTTTTTCCCAAGAAAGCACGAGGTTCACATCAATACATCTCCTAAGGATACGGGTCAGGTTGGCAAGACAGTCATCGAAAGATGGTCCAAAGACCGAGAAGTCATCCATGAAGACCTTGAGAAAGTCACCCACCATGTCATGGAATATCGCCAGCATACATCTCTGGAAAGTTGCTGGCACGTTGCAAAGTCCGAATAGCATCCTTCTAAATGCAAAGGTGCCGAAGGGGCAGGTAAAAGTGGTTTTCTCATGGTCCCGAGGGTCAATTGCCACCTGGTTATATCCTGAGAATCCATCCAGGAAACAGAAGAATTTATTTCCCGCTAACCACTCCAGGATTTGGTCAATGAAAGGTAGCGGAAAGTGATCTTTCTTAGTTGCTGCATTGAGTTTCCTATAATCTACACACACTCTCCAAGATGTAGGAGTGCGTGTAGGGTTCGCCCCTGTCATTGACACGGCTGGTGAGTCCCGCCTTTTTGGGCACAACATGAATTGGACTCACCCAGGGGCTATCGCTGATCGGGTAGATTATACCCGCATCCAACTACTTAATGATTTCTTTCTTAACGACCTCCCGCATGTTAGGGTTGAGACATCGCTGCATCTCTCAGGAAGGTCGAGCCTCCTCCTCCGTATATATACGGTGAGTGTAGTATGAGGGGCTAATGCCAGATAAGTCTAATAAAGACCATCCAATGTCTGCCTTATGTTCTATGAGGACCTCAGTTAGTTTGCACTCTTGCTCCCTTGTCAATTTTGAACTAATGATTACGAGGAGCACTTCATTTGGTCCCAAGAAAACATACTTAAGTGTACTTGGCAGCTCTTTCAGCTCGGGAGTGGATGGTGAAAGATCTGGCATTTCTAGGGACGAGATTGTCCCAGGGGGATCAGAAAATAAGTCAGGAGGAAGATCTTGGCCCTCAGATTGGCCAAGAAGAGGGGCTTCTTGGATAGATGGATCCAAAAAAGAATAGCCCCTGTGAGAAGTATATGGGCTCAAGGTCCCAGTGTGGAGTTACAACTCCGCCTGATTTGGTGGGAAAGAAAGGGCAATCTGGTCTTCGAGAGTGTGGACCAGTGGTGAGTAGCCCGGATATGACTCACACCACGAGGTATGGGAAGCAGAGAAAACCTCGTCAGAAGTCTGGCTAGGAGACGGTACAGGACAAGGGAGGGATGGGGGTATGTCACAATATGTGTCGGTCAGGCAATTGTCAGTGTTTACAGGTAATCCGCAGCAGTCAGAATAGGTCCCAATTAGTCCGATACACGCGCTGAAGGCCATGTCCTCGTCAAATGTGTCATCCTCGATACAATCGCAATCAAAGTTCTTGGCTACCTTGAAGATGTTAAGCTTGAGCTTTTCAGATCCAACGGCAATCTCGACACAGCCCGACTCGCAATCGATATAGGTGCGGGCTGTGGCCAAGAAAGGTCGACCAAGGATATCCGACAATCAGAAAGTGAGCTAGGAACTTCCATATTAAAACAAGAAAGTCAACAGGAAAACAGAGATTGTTGACCCTAACCACCACGTCTTCCACCACACCCTTTGGGATTTTCACAGAATGATCTGGCAACTATAACGTGATAGGGGTGGGTTTCAGATTTCCCAAGGAAAATTTTTCGAGCATGATGGTCGGTATAAGATTGATGGGAGATCCTAGATCAAGCAGGGCACGGTTAAAATTGCAGCCTTGGATGCTACAGGAAATAAGCGGTGTGCCCGGATCTTTCTACTTTGGTGGTAGATTTGACAGTATAGCACAACTCGCATGAGGCGAGAGAACCACCAGATTCTTGATTTTCTTTGACTGTCACCTGGGTGTTGTGTAGTCTTTGAAAAATCGGGCGACAGTAGGTATGTGGTCGATAGCCTCGAGCATAGGTACCTTTATTTCTACATCCCTGAACAAATTACGCAAGTTATCAAAGGCCTGCATATCTTTCTTTTTGCCTTTTGGCTCCCTCAGTAGAGCCTCAGGGAATGGAACTGATTCTGGCACCAATTTGGGTGTATCGTCCTCTCGCGAATGCGGTGCGCATCCCAAATGAGAGGGCGATGAAGAAGACGGACCAGGATCAGGTCGAGGTGGATCAACAGTCTCCTTACCGCTCCTCGTAGTGATCGCATTGGACGATGCGGGTCCAACGGGATCATAAGGTGGAGGAGGGCTTGCAATAGGGACATAAGAGTGAGGTGCTGCAACGGGATTAGCCTAAAATCCTGGTGGAATGCTCGGAGCCTGCAGAATCTTATTAACCTGCCCCTGAGAAGGTCGTACTTGTGGTTGAGGACCACGGGGTACGAAATTTCGCGGGTTTGGAATAGGTTGGGCTGGAAGAGTGCCCTAAGAACAAATCGCCATGCGTAGTTGACTGATCTCAACATTCTGCTGCGCCAATTGGAGCTGAAGAGATGTCATGTTCTCTTCATGACGCTTTGACATTTCCGTCATCATTCGCATCAATTTATCAAGAGGACTTGATACGTGTTCGGTTTGCGGTTTGCAGGGACCCGATGGCGGATTCGCCATAGGATTAGACTGGGCCCTTGGGATGACGGGTGTGGACTGTCGCATTGGTCCACCCGCAGTGTTTTGGCGCTGCAGGTTGTTGGACCATGCGAAGTTCGGATGATTTCGCCACCCTGGGTTATAAGTCGCAGAGAACGGGTTGTTCCCCAGGGCGCAAGCGTCTTCTATGCCAGAAGACACGTCCGCATGAAAATATGCGTTCGAGCACACGGAGGCTTGGTCCTCCGTGTCAAAATACTGGCTCGCAGAAGCCAGATCCACATGACTTACTGAGTCGCTCGATGCGACACTTGGTAAGGAAGGTCTTACGAGGTTTCTTGGAATAAGCTTGGTGTTGGAAGAATTGGAATTGTGACGAAGTGGTGTGGTGGGGGCGTTTGCCATAAAACGGGCGGGGTTGGCCAGAAGCTCATCCAGCTTCTTGTGCACGACAAAGACTTCATCCAATTTCTGTGCGATAAGGTTGAGATCAGTGGATGAATGAGAGGGTCCTGTGTCAACTTCGTGGACATTACGGGGCAGGCTGGTACGATTAAAGGCGACAATGGAGGGATTGTTCATTGAGTTTTTGCTCATATTTTCAAATAATTCGAATGCTCCATTCTTGTCTTTATTCATAAAATTCCCTCCGTAGGAAGCGTCTGCAATCTGCTTCAAAGTCTCATTTAGCCCATAGTAGACAATCTGGGCTATATGCCACTTAGGCAGACCGTGGTGCAGACACTTCCTGAGGTGGTCATTATATCGCTCCCATGCCTCATGAAATTGTTCGCCGTTTTGTTGCGTAAATGAAGTGATAGCATGGCGAAGCGCATTGGTTCGCCCGATTGGGTAGAACTTCTTGAGAAACGTTGTTCGCATCTCTTCCCAAGAGTGGATGATTCTCCTAAGGGTGCGTAACCACTGCAATGCTTTATCCCGCAATGAAAATGGGAACATTTTCATGAGGACTATAGGTAACCCGATATTTCTTGGTTTAACAGTTTCAACTAATCGGGTTAGGTCTTCCAAGTGGAGAAAAGGATCTTCACTTGCAAGACCATGGAAGTGAAAATTTATTAGGACAATTATGTTAGGTTTTAATTCAAAGTCGTCCCCGCCCATGGGGACCCGAATTTGTCCTATGGTCTCTGTAGCAGCGGGATTCTGATATTAGCTAAGAGACCTAGGCTCCTCCCGTTAGAGGGTTCTGCATTTCCTCCAATGTTTCCCTAATGACTTCAATTTGTTCATTATACATTTCCATTTGGGCTTGGAGGCGGGTTATGGGATCCAAGGCTCCACCACCTTGTGGGTTTTGAGGGCGGTTTCCTCCCTCGAGATTTGGGGGTGGACGTGCAGCCATGTTTGTGGAGGAGGAGGACGATTCGGCTTCTTTTCTAAAATTATCAGGCAATTCACATAGTTCAGGGTTTTGTGACGTCCTCCCAAACATGCACTACTGCAGGAAGAATTGGGGAGATAAGGGAAAAGAGATCAAGTGCCTAGGATCCTTAATAAGGGTCAAGTTAGACCTCCAATCCTTAATAAGGGTCAAGTTACTACCAATTTTAGTTAGAGGCTTAGGATCAAGTGCTTCTAGAATGTGAAGGGCAGTATTTACAGGTAATGCCCAAGTGATTGATTTTTAGAGTGTGTAAAACAAGCATGCAACGAGGAAATCTCCCCGAATTGAAGTTTTAATTGGTGAATGGTTTTTAGAATTCAGCCTTAAGTAGTATGGACTTTAGGATTTTGCTAAATTACCAATTCAACCAATCTTCGGGTTTTGAGAGAATACAAGTTTTCTTCTAAGCCCAACAAACCCTTTTTCAATGTCAATTGGTTAATGCATACTCAAATGCAATGGGCTTCCCTAGATGGAGATTTCTATGTGTGGATGCACGAATCAATTTTAGATTAGTGTGAAAGAGAGCCAAAGCACTTCATTTCAAGTGCTCCCAATCACCAAAATGATTTTCACACACAAGGCTCAACCAAAAGATAAAGAAAATCAAATTGTTGGGGTTGAAATATTCAGGATCGAATCTTAGACACGTGAAAGGTCGTGGTGGGGTTGGAATCAACTCAATTCCAAGTCTCCCCACCAAAAAGGTGATCCCGAATTGTAGATAAGTGAGGCAAAGAGGGATGGAAATCAATCTTTTTATTTGCCTCAAAGACTACTTCACATGGCGAAAGATTCAAGAATCAAGATTCTCGAATTTTTGCTATGCGAAGTTTGGCGGGAAATCCCGGGGCGGAGGGAGTGATGACAAACAAGCAAACAATTGAATTTTAATCCACTTGCCCCAAGAGATCCCAAGAAGTTTTTCTAGTTTTTTTTAATTTTTTTTTATTTTTATTAAGGTTACAAGTTAACCTTGGTTGCTAAGAAAGAAAGACCTACTTGTTCAGCCATGTGTGAGAAGCTCTAGTGCGGTGTCGGCGTCTTCACGCTCTCGTTCCCGCCTTGGACCTACCCACGTTTCTGACTTCGTCTACCTACCTTCTCCTTGCAACAGGTTCACCTGCACAGCAATAAACACAAACACCCGTGAAGAGAAGGGTGTGAGAAGAGAAAAATTACAGGAATGGAGTAAAAACTTACGTGAAGGCGCACTTCCCCGGCAACGGCACCATGAAACGATTGCGGCATAGACTCAGATAGGTGTGTTAATATGGTGATTTTATCATTATAATGAGTATAGTGGTTAACCTAAATCGAGCCTAACCATCTCTTTACAAAACATTTTTTACCTGGCCTACTTGATTTTATCTTGGTCACTTTTAGGCCCAGGGTCGAACTTAGGGAAGTGGGATTATAAGTGAAGTTTCTACACCTTTCCTACAACAAATCTCTTCCGTTCATTTATTGTGTTTTTGGTGTTTTTCTTTTTAGATTTTTTTCTGATAATTCTTGTTCTTGAGGCACACCCTCAAAATCAGGTTCTTGGCTTTGAGCCAAATCAGGGTTCCCAAAACTGGTCTTGCTATTCACAAGACTGAGTACGTGCAAGTCAAAGATTATCTTTTCTCTTTTGTGTATTCTTTTTATCTTTTTAATGGCAGGAAAGAGAAACAGAAATAAAGTAAATATAGTATATATGTATATGTATATATTATAAATGTATAAAGGGGTGGGGGTGGAGGCGAAGATGGTGTGTAGCACGGTGTCGAGTCTATCGTTGTCTAAAAAGATGCAACCAACAGGACGAGGTGCTGCGTGGAGTGTAAGGTGGATGGCGAAAGATGTGTGCGACCACGCTTTTTGTACGCGTGTATCGGGGAAGATCAGCAACTAGTGAAGATATTCCCGCGATACAACGTATGGTAGGTGATATGAAAATATATATATATATGTATATATGTAAATATATAGCTATATGTGTATATATATATATGGTTATAATTATATAGGTATAGGTAGCTATATATGTATATATATATGTATATATATATGTAAATATATGTATACATAGATAGATGTATAGATATATATATATATATATATATATCTGTATATGTATGTATATATAACTTTATAGATGTATATATATATGTATATATATAGAGTAATATACGTAAATGGATATAGATATGTATATATATATATATATGTATATATAGTTATAGATATGTATTTGTATATATGTATGTGTATCTGTATATATGTATGTATATATATATGTGTATCTACACTTATACTTAGTTATATAGGTAATAATATATATATAGATATATGTATATATATATGTATATAAGTATATGTATATATGTAAATATATATGTGTATATATATAAATATATATATAAGTATATAGATGTATATATATGTCTATATATGTATAATAATACTTAGTTATATAGGTACTACTATATGTATAGATATAAGTATATATATATATGTATATAAATATATATATGTATATATATTTATAGATAAGTATGTAGTAGTGAGAGTGTGTGTGTGCGAGAGTGTGAGTGTGTGTGTATGTGTATCTTCAGAGAGAGAGGGAGAGAGTGCTGTGAGAGAGAGAGAGAGAGAGCTTCCTACTGCTGCGAAGGAGGTGAGTTTAAGTCATCTGCGCGCAGCAGGGCGTCATCAGGTGCCAAGCGCGCGCGCGGGCAGGTAGGCGCGCGAAGTGGCATGCGCTGGAGGGAGTGAGCACGAGAGGAACCGCAGCGCACCGCGCTACGCGAAGAGTCAGGTGCGGGCAGACACGGGAGCTGGGAGTGGGTGAGTGTACGCGGGCGAAGACGCGGGCAGGTGCAGGTGCTGGCAGACGGGGGCGCATGCAGATGCACGAGCGGGCACTGGTGCGAGCGCAGGGCGGGATGCGGGCGCAGGCTAGCAGCGGTTGCGGGGCGCCAGGTGACCGGTTAAGTGAGAAACCTACCGGTCACCGCACTGTAGCCACAGTGTTCCGCTGAAACGCATGAACAGTGGCTACAGTGTCGGGGCGAACCGCGCGACCGGGTGCGCCCGGTGCTATGAGTGCAGGAGGCGTGAGCGGCTGGCGCACGGGCGAAGAAGTTGCACCGGCTGCTGGCTTGCACGGATAGGCAGGTGCACGCAAAGAAGTGGAAGGCGAGGGCATCCTGCAGGCGTGCGCGGTGGCCTGCGTGCGAGCGCGCGATGGCCTGCGCTGCTACTGTCGCTGCGGAGCTTTGAGCTTCAAAGCTTGAAGCTCCTGTGGCAATGGCGAAAATGCTTCAAACGAAGAAATCAGGGAAGAGAACCACCACGCGCACCAGCACTTTGATGAGCTGGGCGGTGGTGAACTCACGGTGGTGGTTGTGCACCACAGTGAGGTACTCCTGCCCGCAGAGTGGCTCCTCAGAGGAGGAGAGGCTGCGTATGGAGGGAGAGGGGAGGAGGCGACCTGGAAGGAGAAGCTACTATTTGTGTGGGTTTTTTTTTTTTTTTGTGGACCAGGCTCTCCCTGAAAAGGAGCCGAGCTCTTTTTATAGAGGAAGAAGGCATGCACAGCCATGCCCTGGCTGCGCATGCAGCTGTGCATGGCTTGGCAGGGCATGCAGCTGCAGGGCAAGCTTGCTACAGAGCATGGCGTAAGGAAGAAGAGGCCAGGTCTTACAGCCGCGGGAAGAATTCAAAGTCAAATAAAAAATAAAAAAATAAAGATGGAGATTTTGCAATGCAGCACTTAAGGAATTTGTTAATTGCAAGGCCATTTTATTCACTCTCCTCCCCTCTCAATTAAATGCATGCATGCGTGTATTTTCACAAATGCGACTATGGATACCTAATATGCATTGGTAATGCTAGGAAATAGCACAAGACGGCTCAATTGCAGGTGTATTTTTGCGGTGCAATGAGTACCTCTTAGGGCTTTAGTCGACGATCAACAAGTCTGTCTCACTACTAGAGCCCTGGGGAGACAGTAGTGAGCAGTCTCAATCCTAGACCTTAGCCCTTTGAGCATTAAGGATACGCACCTGCTTAGACACAATGTAAGACACGTATTTTGGATTGATACTGTATTTGTTTATGTCAAATCTATTTTCTACATATTCTAGGATTCTTTTTTCCTTTGAAAAGAAGAAAAACCTGCTTTTGCACTGTTTTCAAGTCTTGTTTGCCGCTATTTTTTCTGCAGTGATGTGAGTGTGCCTTTGCACATTCTTTTGGTTTATGCAGGGAGGTGATCCCTGAAATCGCCTCCCATATCTCCTTTGACAGGTTTACCTTGACCAATTTCACTAAAGAAACCAATTATTTTCCCATCTAATACATTTGCTTTTTCTACATTTAATCCTATGGACCAAACGTAGAATCAAAATCCTGAGATCCCTACTTCTTCGAGTCTGGGGGAGATGTCGCCTTTTGATATCTATGTGGCGCTCCTAAACTAGAATTTACAAATGCTCGAGAAGAATCTTCAAATCAATCTGTTGACGGCTGCTCTTCAGAATTTACAAAACCTACAAACCCGTCCTCCTCCTCGACTTGAGGCGGGTTTTGATCCCCCTGATTTCCCGAATCCACCTCGTCCTAGGCCTCTACTTTGAGATTACTATAATCCATCCAATGCACAAGTAGAGCCTAATGTTAGGATTTTCGTTGGGGAAAACAACCTAGAATTAAAGCCAAACATTATAGGTCTTATCCCACACTTTCACGGGTTTGCATTTGAGGATCCATTTCAGCACATAGAAGATCTAAAAAATCTATCCAGACTCTTGGTCCTCGAAATCAGAACCGGGAAATCCTACTTATGAAGATGTTCTCTTTTAGCCTTAAGGACAAGGCTGCCTATTGGTATAGAACGATCGCACGACCTATATCTACTTGGAACAAACTTGAATCTACATTTTTGAAGAAATTCTTCCCCATAGGTCACACCAACGCATTAAGGCAAGCCATCACTACTTTTACTCAGAATCGAGGAGAACCAATTCATGAAGCATGGGAACGCTTTCATGAATTACAAAGGAAATGCCCACATCACGACATCCCTCGCTGGCAACTCATGCATATCTTTAATTATGGATTACAAGAGGGCATTCGCAAATTGGTCGATGCCTCTTGTGGAGGGAATTTTCTGAATCGCAACGCAGAATCCGCCTCAGAACTGTTTGAAGGGATGGCAAAAAACTCGATCAACAACTCATCAATGTCGCAATTCATGCGAGGAAATCCGCATCGAAATCCACATCCAAACTCGCATCAGAAGGGCATTCACAAGATCGGGAATCCGTCCAGTTCTAAGGATTTAGAGATTATTACAGAGAAACTGGACAAAGTCGATATCGTAGCGAAGCATCTCGACGAGGTTTGAAACACAATAAAGACTCTTACGCCTCTACTCGCTATGCAAAATCCCACACGTTTACCTGTTTCGCAAATTCCCATGAGGAGGGAATTTGTGAATAATCCGGATTCTAGAGATCCATCTTCCTTAGATTTTCTATCTACTCCTGCACCAACCCAAGGAGGGACCTTTGTCCCACAATCTTTCCCACTTTTTCCCCACTTCCTATTTCTACATAAAATACACCACATCCTTATGATTTGAACGCCATCCAAGGAGTTGCACCAACATCAAACCCATTTCGAATACCTATAATCCTAGATGTCGTAATCACCCTAATTTCTCTTGGTCTGACCATTCACATAGACCATCATATCCGACTAAGACTAGGCAAAACCCACCAACGTTGTTTCAACAACCTAACGTGAGGCCATTTCACGCAGTTTCGTAAAACTACGCAGGACCAAATAGAGACTCGCAGCTTCATCAGATTTTGTGAGCTGTGAATGAGAGCCAATGACAGAATGCTGAAGCTCTTGCTAAAATTCAACGGCAATGTTTGGCAGAACTGGCTAACCTTAGGGGTCAAATCACGTAGTTAGCTGAGTCTCGTCAACTAGGGACCCTTCCATCCCAGCCAATTCCAAACCCTAGGAATATCCAGTAGAGATTTCACACAGGAGATCAAAATCCGAATAAGGGACAAGTCCACTTCCTTAACCAAATACCCTTGAATCAAAATCCAAACCAGAATCCACCATCTGCACCTCCCGACTATGAGTTTCTAAATCAGCAGTAATTTTTTTCGACTCAAGGTGACCAGCTGTTGACGCAACTAATTCGATCGTGTTTTAACAGTTAAATACGTCGTAGTATAGGTGATCAAGCGTCGTCAACAAATAAAAGTTTTATTACTCGAAAACTGGAGTATCCGAGGTCGAACACAGAGAGCAATTGGAATTTACTACTAATCTCAAGAATGTAATTGAACATTTTAATTACTCAAAACTTTAATTCAAATGTAAATTCATGAGTTTGAAAAGCAATTCCTTCTTTGATTTTCTTCCTTTCTTCTTCTTTGTGCTTCCTCTTTCTCTGCAGTGCCTTGCTTTTCTTCTTATTTTCTTCTACCTTGCTTCTTTCTATTTTCTTCTGTCTTCTACGGGTCTTCTTACTTGTCTCTACTTCCTTGCTTCAGTTCCTCTTTTTCTTCTTCAGTTCTTTTTTTCCTTCGCCTCTTCCTTCTCTTTTCAATGGCTTCCTTCATTCTTCTTCATTTTTGCCTCTGTTTGCCTTCTGCTTCCTTCTCTTCTTCCCTTGCTAGCAGCGGCTAAGTGTTTGCTTCACTTCTTCCTTCTTCCTTCCTTGCACAACCACAGCAAAGCACAAAACCTAACCTTCTACCCACACCCGCGCGTCTATCTCTCTCTGTAAACCACTCTCAGGACGCTCTCCCAAAGTCGGTTTAACGGGTCGCATCTCGCGCCTGGGACTAGGAGCACCGGCATGAGGGTGATGCGCGAGGTGTGCTCAGGACAGGGTCGGGTCGGATCGTGCCAGATCCGTGAGGTGAAACCACGGACGAGGCGCAGTAAGAAAGGTGAGGGACCTCACCCCAAGTGTGTTCGGAGGCACTAAACCAATATCACAAAAACAATATAAACCATGGCAGTGCTTTGTAAGTTACCGATGTGGGACTAAAACTCCCGGCCTTCTCTCGCGCCCGCCCGCAGAAGTCCTTCCTGCAATTGCTACTACTGCGGACTCGATTGAGCCTCTTGCAGGACCCCTTGTCTTTGCAAGGCCCACCCAAGTCAGCTGCTCCTGGAATCTTGCAATCCTGAAGCCTGGAGCAAGTGTGGAGCTTCTCCAAGTTGCCGTTAATGGCGGCAGGGGCGTGGAATCTGTCAGACACGAAAAGAGCCTCGCGGCCTAATCAAATAACCGGGGGACCTTCGCCGTGTCACGACAAAGGTGAAACGCTAGGTGGCAGGCCACGGGGTGGCCTAGGCGTGCGTGCCTAGGTCGTCCTGTGGCCAGATGGATGGGTGAGTTCGGGGGACTGTTGGGTAGGCTTATAGGGACTGTGGATGGGTGGAGATTACTCAGTGAGGTGAGGCAGAGCTTATGTGATGGTCGGCGAGGCGTGTGGGGCTGTGGAGCGACGGGAGAGCCTCGCCGGAGGGTGGCTGGAGATGAGGAAGGTGATGGTGAATAACGGCGGTCGAGGGGTTTTTGATGAAATAAAATGCAGGGAATGAAAGAGGGGATAGAGGAGAATGGTTTTAACCTAACTAAAGGGACGAAGGGGATGAGGAGGCGGATGGCAGTATCTGCTGTCGCCAGAGAAGAAAGCACCCAGTGGAGGAAGACGTCGGCAACGACGAGGCTAGGGCAGTGCGCGCGGGTGTTGCGCGACGTGGAGGAGGATGAGGAGGACAGCTCTGCCACAGGTTTTGTGGCAGAGCGAAGAGGAAGGGGAGGGGGGCTCACTGGACCTCTTGGCCGGAGAGGAAGGAGAAGAATTTGAGGTGGAATTCCGGCCAAGTCGAGCTGAGGAGATGTGGCCGGAGTTAGGGTTTAATTTATAGGTGTTTGGTCGTGCTTCTGGTGCGTGGAGGGAACGCCTTCTGTCACCGACGTCTCACTGGAGATGGAAGGTGGTTAGATACCCAAATCTCTCGTGCGTTCGCATGAGAGATTGGGTGCTAATCTGGGATCATGATCGGGCTCAGATGGAAGGGAATTCCTCAGAGAATCTCCCTTCCATTTCTGGGAGGAGATCTCTGAGGGATCTGAGAGTATTCCCTTTCTAATCCTCGCCGGAGCAGGATCTCTCCCCAATAATGGCAAAGGGACCTGATTGTAAGATTGGAGAGGAAGATAGGGGGTTCTATGTGATGGTTTTCAAAAGATAGGGACCAAAATGTGATTAGGTGTACTAAATTGGAAAGTAGGTCAAGATGACCTCCCCTTAGGTCCAAATTTTGGTACAATCCTAATTTGGACCTAAGGAATCCAATGGTGAAGTTGGATTTTAGATTTGACCACGTTTGACTGGATATTTTGCATAAAAACCCAAATTAGGTCAATTGATGAGCTAGGACCCTAATCTAGGTCAAACTAGGTTCCAAAGGCCAAATTGAATGTTCTAAACCCTAGGGAATATTTTTCCATGATTTTTAGAGGGTTTACTTGATTTTTATCTTGACCAAAACCTTGTTTAATTAAGCGGGTCTATTTTAGGGTTACAAAATGTCATTTAATTCCTGAATTGCACATGAACCCATTTCTGATTGATTCAACCCACTTTTTATCTCATTTAGATCATTTGACCTATGTTTTGTCTCTGAGAAATCCCATTTATGTACTGTAATGGTAAAATTACAGTTTTAACCTTTATTTCATGTTTTCTTCTCAGAACACTTATACCTTCAATTAGGCCCTCTTCTAGGTCATGTTGGAGCTTTTACTCTCTTTATTAGGTCAAAATGGGCTAGTTATGGCTCATGATGAGGCTCTCATCATACCCCCATGCCTATCTTTTGCTAGTCCATTAGCAAAATTTCAAGGTTTTAACTTCCATTCTAGACCCTGAGTGTCTGTCAACAATTATGATAAGTGCTTCTCTTGTGATTAGGTCAGAATGCCGACAATAGGCCTAGAGGTACACAAGTACCAACCAAAATCCGGACCTAACCCTCTTTAGCCTCGGTCCTCCACAAAAGTTTTTAAGGCCCACAAAAATTAACCTAGGGTTTGTTGGACTCCGCGATTAAAGCACCCATGCTTGAGACACTTTTAGCCTAGTTTCAGTTTGCAGTGCATTTTTGTAAGAGAGAGACAAAAGATTTATTTGTTTGGAGAGCTTTCTCTCTCTTTTCTTTTTATTTCTAGCTTCGGATTGGCTTCTCAACACGGTCTGTATCGGATTCCTCGTCCCCATCATCAATCCTCAAGGGTCCCTGGCTATCGATGCTTCGAGATAGCACCGCCCATGGCAACCCCCAAAACCCTGGCTTTCGAGATTTCGAGATAATCCCGCCCATGGCATTCCGTGGCGAATTCAAACCCTGGCGATCGACATTTCGTGATAATGCCGCCCATGGTATTTGAACCAGCAGAGTGCTTACATGCCCCCAGTAGGATATTTAAATATCCTAAGAGACAAGCACCGAGGAGATGATATGTTGTTACGCATCTTCGAGGGGAATTTCCCGCCTCTCCGCGCCGGGAACTCATCCAAATCAACTTGTGTTGATCAGCCGCTCCTAATCTAGGTGACTTTTGCAGAACATTAAATACTTTTGCATGATTTGGATATTTATGCGCATTGAACCAGACTGTGTGTGAATTTGGGGTGCTTAGGTTACCGAATCCCACAAATCGAAGGTCAGTTAACAAGGCCGAATACTTCCTAAGCCTTAAACTTAATACTTAAGCTTCGCATTTTCCCCAACCTCTTGAGGATTATTCAGATTTTAGCAGATACGTGAATTTTTATGCTAAAGAATCTAGCCCAAGAGGCCTAAGACCAGCATTCCCGCTAATCTCTTGTTATGTCTCCTTAGCACTTTTCTTTTATTTCTTTTCTTGATCTGGTCTAAAACTTCAGTTAATTCCTTAATCTTTTACTAATGACTATTTCTTTTTCTTTCTCATTTTGTGCTCCTTTTTTGTCATATTTGCTCTTTTTCTCCTCCTTATGATTATGTGGCTCACAAAATTTCCTCCCTCCCCCATTATTTGTTCTTTTTCATAATTTTTCAATTTTTTTGTGTTTTTGACATATGTGAATTTTTTTTGTCTGAGAATCCTTCTGATTTTTTCTTGGTTCTGTATGTATGCACTTTATCACCCCCCATGCCTAGGTTTTGCAATGTCCTCATTGTAAACAGAAGGTGTGAAATAGTGTTGAGGTCAGGGACTTAGAATAGGATACATCGGGTGGGTGAAAGGGTCAGAAATGACTGATGCGAACGATTTCAAGCTCTGATACGTGTACCGGAGGTGGGATCAACTGTCTAAGGCTGACTCAAGGTGCAATGGACGTGGAGTACGGACGGATAATCAGACGGGTCTCTGTTTTTGGGATGACGGGTTGCCTCCCGTTAAGTGCTAAATTCGATGCCTTCAGCCGAGCGGAAAATGGGGTGGAGAGGAAGTGGTCAAATCAGCGAAATTTTGTAAAACAAGCACCTTGATTAAGAGCCTGGTTGGTTCAACCAGGTGCTTGTTAAAATCAGTCGGCTGATGATGCAGCCCAAACCCAATAAGTCTGGTGGGTTGATAGATGTAGATCAACAGATGCGGAACCCACCATATGCAATGTGGTTCAGATGGATATGGAAGTGAAAACTCGGGTTTAGGCTGAGTCGACTCAGCCTGGTCAGAGTAGGGTTCCAAAAAATAATCAATGTGTGGTGTGGAAACCCTACAGGGGTGATCAAAGAATGATGGCTCTTGCTTTTTGGTCTGATCAATACCCGATACCTGGTATAGATATGGAGTTGAATCATCTGCAAACGGCTCAGTGAGAGGTGAACCGAAATAGAAATTGAGTCCGGTTGCGGGTCGGGGTAGAGAATGGGTTTTGATTGGTTCTGTATATGTGGAGCAGGTGGCTTCAAAGAAAAATGGCTTGTTATAATCAGGAAGCAGATTTTCTCCGATGTTATGGTCAGATTCGAAATCGTTGGAGAATTTTCGAAAATCAACATCTGAATGAGATTCCAGATCATGAGTTCCACCATAGAATAAATCATATGTTGTAGATTCAGCAGCCTGCCTGGGGTCTAGCCTAAATGTTAATTCTGAGCTTAAAAAGGTGTCCCTATCTGGTAGAGGCTCAGGTTCTAAGCTAGTAGGGCAGACCCAATTGAAACGCCACTTGTCCAACTCCTCGGTTTCTGTATCGTAGATTGGCATGACTTCCAAAAAATCGATTAGTTCCTCTGAGGATGTTGGCAAGGGATATTCATCAAATAGAGGCCCAAAATCATATTCTTCATTAAAAGATTGATCTTCATATGGGGCCTTGAAATCTTCAAAATAGATTCCTGATCTAGGTTCTAGGCTTAGGATGTGGGTTGAATCACTAGAATCTAGGTCTGAATAACCTTTGAGGGTCACCTTATCAGAATAAGGGATGGAATTTACACCCTCAAGAGGTTCAGTTCTACTCTCATACTTGCAGGAGTTTTGGGATTCTAGAATAGGCTCAACATGGTATTTTCCTGCATTTGGAGCTTCCCAACCTTCTTCAATATCAGGCGCATTGTACTCCATCTGGGTTGGGAATCCACAACCATTTTATGCCTCAAACCAGAGCCCAGATTGATCCTCGATGTCGTCCCAAGATGGTTCATCTTTTGTTTGTGGTATATACGAGTATTTCTGGTCAATAATTTGTTTTACTAATCTCATTACCTCTTCCCATTTTTCACGACTATCTTGGTGTTGCTTCCAAAGTCGAGGATTTGTCATACATTGAAGGTATTCAAGATTGTGCAGTTTTTCTATCTCAACGTATCCAGTAATGATCAAGTCACGGGTTGATCCTTTTGTGGCTTCTGCTAATAATACTTGGGCACAAGTTATGATAAAGGTTGTGGTTGTTGGGACATCAACCTGAATGTTTTCTACTGGTGTTGAGGTTTCTTCTTTTTCATAGAATTTCATGGCATCCTCAATCATTTTATCTCTCATGGATCTCCGATATTCAGGTTCGTGAATGGTTGTCCTAAGTGGTTTGGCTGCATATTTGGATCAGGTGGTGGAATCAAGATGTAGAATCAGAGTTTGAATCAAGATATAGAATAAAGTTATGAAGCGATTAGATCTGAATAACGAGTCCCACTGAAAATGTGTGTGTGTGCTCTAAAGAGAAAAGATGAGGAACTGGAGAAGTTTTTGACCCAATCAAGACACCCAAAGATGTTTGGATGACTATGGAGGTTCAGGGCGGATGGTACCCCTGGATCAGAAAGTCGTCCACCTGAGAATTACCTGTGCAGCCAGAGAGGGAAAGTCCCATAAAGACCCCTACACGGTAGAGCATCCCCACGGGTTACAGGGTTTCCCCCACCCGACCTCTCTTGTCACTGAGATTCCAGGTAGACCAGAATGGGGACCTTGACCTCTTAAGTCTACCACTTTTATTTCTAAGGTGCTTTAGGGTTCTCACTTGAACTTTAAATGTTTTGATGTTGTGACCTAATTTAGAGGTTGGTTGACCCAAGGGGTCAACTTCACCTGACCTGTCCTATGGATGGCAGAATGATTCTAGGTTTGGAGCCTAGAGATACCCTGATTTGACTCCCAGGTTATTAGGTCCAAAAATTTCAAGATTCAAGTGATTTTAGAGCTCAATTTTTCTTAGGGTTTGTCTTGTTTAGATCTCTTCAATCGAGGGCTTGGGTAGCACATTGATGTGGGAGGGTTTATTTCCTTTTATGCAGGCATGTGTGACTAGCACTTCAAGACCCTACTGTAGAAATCCTAATTTAATTCTATTTCCAATCCTCTTTTTCTTTTTGAAAAGGTTCTCTTTGGACTTAAAAATAAGAAATGTGTTGTCCGTAGAGATTAAGCGTGATTTCTATTAGGCACATGAATTTGTGGGATAGAATCTAAAAAAATCGCTCCAACTTCAAGAAGATTTGAAAAATTTTCACAAAATTAGGAAATGTTTGCCTTAAAGATGGTGCTTACTATAGAAAGAAGGCAATTGATTCCTCAATTGATTTCTTCCTTTTGTCCTTCAAAGCTTAAGGGATAGTTTAAGGAAGAAAAGAAATTACCTGCCCAAGAGTGGTTGACTTGCGGGGGGGATTTTCTCGTGCAATACCTGCAAGATCACAACAAAGCAAAGTAGGGCAAGTTAGAGTTCAATATGATAAAAAGAATGTAGAGACCAGTGATAAATTGCCCGTTGCTCCCCGGTAACGACGCCAAAATGTTGATGCACGCAACTCGATCGTGTTTTAACAGTTAATTACGTCGTAGTATAGGTGATCAAGCATCGTCAACAAATAAAAGTTTTATTACTCGAAAATCGGAGTATCCGAGATCGAACATAGGGAGCAATTGGAATTTACTACTAACCTCAAGAATGTAATTGAACATTTTAATTACTCAAAACTTCAATTCAAATGTAAATGCAGGAGTTTGAAAAGCAATTATGGTAAAAAGAAAGAATTGGACGTCTGATCATGGGATCAAACGTCTTAAAAGTGTGTTTTCCCTTCTTTGATTCTTCTTCTTCTTTGTACTTCCTCTTTCTCTGCAGTGCCTTGCTTTTCTTCTTATTTTCTTCTGCCTTGCTTCTATCTTTCTATTTTCTTCTGTCTTCTACGGGTCTTCTTACTTGTCTCTACTTCCTTGCTTCAGTTCCTCTCTTTCTTCTCCTTGTCTTCTATTTCTTTTCTTCTTCAGTTCTTCTTTTTTTCCTTCGCCTTTTCCTCCTCTTTTCAATGGCTTCCTTCCTTCCTCATTTTTGCCTCTGTTTTCCTTCTGCTTCCTTCTCTTCTTCCCTTGCTAGCAACGGCTAAGTGTTTGCTTCACTCCTTCCTTCTTCCTTCCCTTCACAACCACAGCAAAGCACAAAACCTAACCTTCTACCCACACCCGCGCGTCTATCTCTCTCTGTAAACCACTCTCAGGACGCTCTCCCAGAGCCGGTTTAACGGGTCGCATCTCGCGCCCGGGACCAGGCACACCGGCGTGAGGGTAATGCACGAGGTGTGCTCAGGACAGGGTCGGGTCGGATCGCGCCAGATCCGTAAGGTGAAACCACGGACGAGGCGCAGTAAGAAAGGTGAGGGACCTCACCCCAAGTGCGTTCGGAGGCACTAAACCAATATCACAAAAACAATATAAACCATGGCAGTGCTTTGTAAGTTACCGATGTGGGACTAAAACTCCTGGCCTTCTCTCGCGCGCGCCCACAGAAGTCCTTCCTGCAATTACTACTTCTGCGGACTCTGTTGCACCTCTTGCAGGACCCCTTGTCTTCGCAAGGCCTGCCCAAGTCAGCTGCTCCTGGAATCTTGCAATCCTGAAGCCTGGAGCAAGTGTGGAGCTTCTCCAAGTTGCCGTTAATGGCGGTAGGGGCGTGGAATCTGTCAGACACGAAAAGAGCCTCGCGGCCTAATCAAATCACCAGGGGACCTTCGCCGTGTCACGGCGAAGGTGAAACGCTATGTGGCAGGCCGCGGGGTGGCCTAGGCATGCATGCCTAGGTTGTCCTATGGCCGGATGGATGGGTGAGTTCGGGGGACTGTTGGGTAGGCTTATAGGGACTGTGGATGAGCGGAGATTACTCAGTGAGGTGAGGCGGAGGTTATGTGATGGTCGGCGAGGCGTGTGTGGCTGCGGAGCGACAGGAGAGCCTTGCCGGAGGGTGGCTGGAGATGAGGAAGGTGATGGTGAATAGCGACGGTCGAGGGGTTTTTGATGAAATAAAATGCGGGGAATGAAAGAGGGGATAGAGGAGAATGGTTTTAACCTAACTAAAGGGACGAAGGGGACGAGGAGGCGGACGGCGGTATCTGCTGTCGTCGGAGAAGAAAGCACCCAGTGGAGGAAGACGTCGGCGACGACGGGGCTAGGGCAACGCACGCGGGTGTAGCGCGACACGGAGGAGGATGAGGAGGATAGCTCTGCCACTGGTTTTCTGACAGAGCGAAGAGGAAGGGGAGGGGGGCTCATCGGAGCTCGCTAGACCTCTTGGCCGAAGAAGAAGAAGAAGAATTTGAGGTGGAATTCCGGCCAAGTCGAGCTGAGGAGATGTGGCCGGAGTTAGGGTTTAATTTATAGGTGTTTGGTCGTGCTTCTGGTGCGTGGAGGGCACGCCTTCTGTCACCGACGTCTCGCTGGAGATGGAAGGTGGTTAGATACCCAAATCTCTCGTGCGTTCGCATGAGAGATTGGGTGCTAATCTGGGATCATGATCGGGCTCAGATGGAAGGGGATTCCTCAGAGAATCTCCCTTCCATTTCTGGGAGGAGATCTCTGAGGGATCTGAGAGTATTCCCTTTTTAATCCTCGCTGGAGCAGGATCTCTCCCCAATAATGGCAGAGGGACCTAATTGTAAGATTGGCGAGGAAGATAGGGGGTTCTATGTGATGGTTTTCAAAAGATAGGGACCAAAATGTGATTAGGTGTACTAAATTGGAAGGTAGGTCAAGATGACCTCCCCTTAGGTCCAAATTTTGGTAAAATCATAATTTGGACCTAAGGAATCCAATGGTGAAGTTGGATTTTAGATTTGACCACGTTTGACTGGATATTTTATGTAAAAACCCAAATTAGGTCAATTGATGAGCTAGGACCCTAATCTAGGTCAAACTAGGTTCCAAAGGCCAAATTGAATATTCTAAACCCTAGGGAATATTTTCCCATGATTTTTAGAGGGTTTACTTGATTTTTATCTTGACCAAAACCTTGTTTAATTAAGCGGGTCTGTTTTAGGGTTACAAAATGTCATTTAATTCCTAGATTGCACATGAACCCATTTCTGATTGATTCAACCCACTTTTTATCTCATTTAGACCATTTTACCTATGTTTTGTCTCTGAGAAATCCCGTTTATGTACTGCAATGGTAAAATTATAGTTTTAACCTTTATTTCATGTTTTCTTCTCAGAACAGTTATACCTTCAATTAGGCCCTCTTCTAGGTCATGTTGGAGCTTTTACTCTCTTTATTAGGTCAAAATGGGCTAGTTATGGCTCATGATGAGGCTCTCATCACCAGCCTTTACTCTCTAATCCGTCTTTCTAGAATCAACCATCCGCATCTTCACCAGCCTCTTCTTCACATGCGGGTATTAACTCTGTTACAACCTGCCGTGAACCTTCCACTAGGGATCCAGTAGATCCACAAAACTTATCCCAAGACCCTAGTACATCTAGAATTGCCCCTGTTTCTACACTTGTAAGAGGTGACTCACCCAATCCCGTGAATCCTGCTAATTCGCGAGATCAGGGTAATACCTCACTAGAATAGGAAATCCAAGTCCCATTCCCAGAAGCTTTAAAGAAATCTAGGAAATAAAAACAACCTGTTACATTAGATGAAGATTTGATTAAAATTTTTGAATAGGTACATATTAATATCCCACTCCTAGATGCTATCAAGCACATTTCGACTTACGTGAGATTTCTCGAGGAGTTGTGTATTCCTAAGCGTCAGCCGAGAAAAGGAAGCACTGTAGTACTCTCTGAGCAAGTGAGCTCTACTATTTCAAGTATGCTTCCTTTGAAAAGGAAAGACCCGGGTTCTCCATTTATTTCCTATATAATTGGGGTCCAGTGCTTTGATAGAGCCCTCCGAGATTTAGGAGCATCCCTCAATCTTATTCCTTCCTCTTTAGTAGAACATTTCCAAATAGAAAATCTTAAGTCTACCAATGTGACTTTACAATTAGCTGATAGATCTATTAAGTCACCTAAAGGAATGTTGGAGGATATAATTGTAAGAGTTCGAGACTTTTATTTTCCTATGGATTTTGTTGTACTTGATATGGAAGTACCCGAATGCATTAGAGAACCCCAATTATTTTAGGGAGACCCTTTTTGGCCACTGCAAAGGCCAACATGGATTGTGAATTTGGAAAGATTGAGTTAAAATTTAGGGAGAAGAGAATTAAATTGGACATATTTAGAGCTTCTCGAGGATTAGATTGCAAATGGATTGAGGAGATTAAATTTATTTCTGTTCCTGAGGACGACCTTAGTTCTTTAGAACTAGAAAACACGTCTTTTGATATCCTGTACCCTTAAGACGAAAACACGATATCAAAATCTGCACTCGATCCTGAATCTGAATCATATGACTTATTTCAACCACTTTGTACAATCGAAAATCCCATCCTAAACTCTGCTAATCCGACTCCTGTTATTGAATTGAAGCCATTGCCTGATACTCTTAAATATGTCTATCTCAAACCTAATCAAACATATCCTGTAATCATCAATTCCCATCTATCTGAATCACAAGAATCAAAATTGATTGAGGTTTTACGCGAACATAAGAAGGTAATTGGGTGGACTCTACATGACCTTACTAGGATTAGCCCCAATTACTATACTCATCTCATTTATATAGAAGATGGAGCATGACCTTTAAGAGAAGCTCAAAGATGACTAAATCTGAATTTAAAAGAGGTTGTAAAGAAAGAAATAATTAAATGGCTAGATGCTAATATTATATATCCTATATCCGATAGCCCTTGGGTGAGTCCAATTCTAGTGGTACCTAAAAAGGCAGGACTCACCATAATCAAGATCGAATCTAGAGAAACCATTCCCACATGAATTGCGAATTCGTGGCAGGTTTGCATCGATGATCGCAAGCTCAACACGGTTACAAAGAAGAATCATTTCCCTTTGCCATTCATTGATCAGATCCTTAAGAGATTAGCTGGTAATAGATTCTTCTGCTTTTTGGATGGTTACTCTGGATACAATCAGGTCACAATCCATCCTGAAGATCAAGAGAAAACGACTTTCACTTGCCCCTTCGGAACCTTTGCTTTCCAAAGAATGCCATTTGGGTTGTGCAACGCACCCGCGACTTCTCAGTGTTGCATGTTAGTCATTTTTGCCGAGGTGGTAGGTGAATATATGGAGGTTTTTATGGATGATTTTTCAGTCTTCGGGGAAACTTTTGATATTTGTCTGGATAATTTGTCGAAGATTCACAAAAGATGTATTGAAGTGAATCTTGTCCTCAGCTGGGAGAAGAGCCATTTTATGGTTCTAAAGGGTATTGTACTTAGACATCTCATATCTAAGAGAGGTAACCAAGTAGATCGAGCCAAGATCAATCAAATTTCAAATCTTCCAATTCCTGACTCGATCAAGGGCATCCGATCTTTTCTCAGGAATGTTGGTTTTTACAGAAGATTTATTCTAGACTTTTCAAAAATTTCCTGACCACTCACAAACCTCCTCAAAAAGACACAATTTTTGAGATAAGTGAGGAGTGTATATCTGCATTTGAGACATTGAGAGACAGAGTTACATAGGCTCCTATCCTGCAACCTCCCGATTGGAATTTACTGTTCTAAATCATGTGCGACGCATCTAATTACGCAATTGGAGCTGGTTTGGGATAGAAAATAGAGAAAAATCCTATAGTGATTTACTACGCTAGTAAAACCTTGAATGAATCACAAAGAAATTATATGGATACTGAGAAGGAATTACTAACGATGGTATTTGGATTAGAAAAGTTCAGATCATACATTCTTGGATCTCGAATTATCATGTACTCTGATCACTCAGCAATCAAACACCTTCTTTCTAAAAAGGACATGAAACCTAGGTTGATCAGATGAATCTTGCTTTTGCAAGAATTTGACCTAGAAATTCGTTACAAGGTGGGACAATAGAATGTCGTTGCCGACCATCTTTCCCGCCCTCCTTCTAAGAATATCAAATCATCTCCTCCAATCACAGAACATTTCCCTGATGAACATCTCTTGACTGTATCATCTGATCTTCCTTGGTATGCAGACATCGTTAATTATTTGGTTACACATCAATTCTTGCCTGACTGGGATGGGAATCGCAAATCACAACTCAGATCAGAAGCCAAATACTATTTTTGGGAAGATTCGTATCTTTTTCGACTCTACAATGATCAAATAATTAGGCATTGTGTTTCCTCTTCTGAGATTGATTCTATTTTATCCTTTTGCCATGACCAGGTTTGTGGCGGTCATTTCTCTGGTCATAAGACCGCTGTAAAAGTTTTGCAGTGCGGGTTTTATTGGCCCACTTTATTTGCAGATTTACAAATGTATTGTAAGGCATGTAGTCACTGCTAGACTCTTGGTAGCATGTCCCGTAAAGACATGATGCCTCTAAACCCAATTGTAGTCTGCGAAATCTTTGATATTTGGGGCATAGATTTCATGGGTCCATTCCCGTCCTCTTCTGGCTTCGAGTATATTTTACTTGCAGTTAATTATGTTTCCCATTGGATTAAAGCCATACCCACATGCACAAATGATCACAGTGTAGTCATTCCTTTCATATAGAATCATATTATCACTCGTTTTGGGGTACCACGTGCCATCATTTCTAATGGAGGATCCCATTTTAACAATGCCCAGTTTAGGAACTTAGAAAATATGGGGTTACACACTGTATTGCTACACCTTATCATTCCCAAACCAATGGGCAAACCGAGGTCTCTAATCAGGAGATCAAAAAGATCCTTCAAATGACAATCTGACCTGATAGGAAGGATTGGTCTTCCTATTTAGATGAGGCTTTGTAGGCTTATGGGACTACCCACAAAAACACCAATAGGCATGTCACCATACAGACTTGTTTATGGAAAACCCTGCCATCTTCCCGTAGAAATTGAACACAAGGCTTATTGGGCAATTAAAGCCTGTAATATTACCTCGCGAAGGCTAGGGATCACCGTAGATTGCAGCTTAGCGAACTTGAGGAACTCCAACATGATTCTTATGAGAGTTCAAAGCTGTATAAGAAAAAACTAAAAGCCTTCCATGATAGACACCTTTCTCGCAAGTCTTTCACACCTGGTCAAAAGGTGTTACTCTTTGATGCCCGTCTTAAGCCCTTCCTTGGTAAACTTAGATCTAAATGGACAGGCCCATTTATAGTTGTTAGAGTCTTCGACAATGGAGTTGTAGAAATCACTAAACCCAACAAGGATCAACCCTTCAAAGTCAATGGTCAACGTCTTAAACCTTTCTTAGAAACTCATGTTTTGGGTCTTGTTGGAGACTGCTACATGCTCCAGTAATCCACTAGGGTTTATGCCTAGCTGAAGGTGAAAACTTAGCATCCACCCATACATATTTTGTATATAGCTGTTTCCAGCTTTTACACACCTTCCTCTACACATACACTTGAGTCTATTCTTATTTTTCGCATATTGATCACTAATTACCTTCACTTAGTCCAACTGACCACTCTGACTTAGGTCAGAATAGAAATCGTCCACACAGAGATCTTTGATCTCCTCTATACGACTCCTTCTGTCACCCTATACTAAGTGAAGTGTAATATCTTTTCCACCCTTCTTTCAATGAGGACATTGTAATATTTTGGCTTGGGGGGGTGTGAAGTGAAAATCTCACTTCAAGAGTATTGGTAAAGAAAAGTAGAATATATAAAATAAAACACACACACACATAAAAAAAATTAAATACCCACGAAATTGTAAAAAAAATAGAAATTTCTAAAAAGTAAAAAATTGGAAATTTCCAAAAATACTATAAAAATTTGAAAATTTATGAAAAATTTAGAAAAAAATTTTTGAAAATTCCATAAAGTATAAAAACAAAAATATACAAATACAAATATTAAAAATACATAAAACCATAAAAAATAATAATAGGGGGTATAATGCTCTTAAGAAGAAAAAGTAGAAGACACAAAGACATATATACTTATTCTTATTAGTAATTAAAAGCTTAATTTTTCTTTTAGGTCAGAAATCAAATATATATATATGTGTGTGTGTGTGTGTGTGTGTTGTAAATAGTATTGTATAAGAGCAATGAATCCTTACTTGGACTTTTACTTAAATACCTTTTCAAAACATGTATTTGTTTTGCAAAATTTTGAACGAGATTTCTTTGAGTTAGAGTTTGAAACCCTAAGGATCTGTTTTTCCGCTCTTAACCCTAAAACAAAGTAATTAAGATGTATTAAGTTTTTAAGACTTAAATTTTGGAATTAAACTGTAACTTTTTGGTCAATTAACCTAAACGGAGATAGATTGACAAAACCCTAGGTCTAGAAGTCTGTCCTTAGTGCTGTGGGATGGTTGGTTAGGGATTTTACCAACTCTAAGTTTGGTTAATAAAGGGAATCTAGTTAATTTGCAAAACTCAGGTTGATAAAAATCAGATTTCACAAACCTAAGGATTAACTTAAGTCTGTTGAATTTTTGAGTTAGAATTTAAATTCCAATCTTGGAGTCTTGTTTTCTTAAAACATCTTGACTTCTTAGTTTCTAGGGTTGAGAACAAATACAGAGAATAAGTGGGTTTTCTGAATTCTAATCATAAGGAAATTTTCGTCAAAGATTCTACTTTTAGCGAATACGTATTTTAAGAAGTGTTAAGTTTTTGAGTTTTAAGTACAGAGATTCCCTCAAATGCTCAGCATATTTATCGATATTTACTTAAAATATAAAAATCTAAAAAATTTATAATGAAAAATTATGACCTAAGCATTCCTCTATTTAGAGTTATTTATAATTATTTAAACACCCTTGTGGTTAAATCATCATATTTCTTGTTTAATTTTGCTAAGGACTAGCAAAACTTTTTCATGGGGGTATGATGAGAGACTCATCATGGCTCTTAAATACCCTTAATTAACTAGTTTTCCTAGTTAATTAGCTATGAATATGTCTATTGAGGGTTTAATTGTAATATAAGGGATAATATATTAAAAGACCATAAAATAAGTTAATAATACTCCATTAAATATCAATTAATGTTATTAATAATTTAAATAATAATTTGACTCAAATTATAAATATTTAGGTACCTAATTAATATTTAATTTAACATTATAAATATTTAACACTATGTAATAACTTGGGTAACTTAATCAATTAAATAAATAAAGCTAAAAAGGTCAAAAATGTAAATTTAAGGCATATATATAATATTTACCTAATTTATAATTATATTAAAAGTTGGAAAAGAATTAAATTAAATTTAACTTAAAATTCCTCAGTTTACATTCTGGTCCTTAGAAATCATTTCAATCGAGTCCTTTTATGCATTTTTAGGTCCTTAAGTTATTTTGCATTTGGACCCCTGTGAGCATAACCCGTCTTCTTCCTCGCACTGGACGACTCTCGTCAACTAGTCACCGCCCCATCTAATTCACCTTCATCCCTCGACAGAACACCACTACCTTAGCTGTTTTTCTTCCACTCACCTTCCCTTCTTCATCCGACGAATCGGATTGACTTTTAATCCTATTTTGGTCTAGCAATTAAGCTCATCGATGTCAGAGACGACGCCGGTGGTTTAGCTAAACCTAGACGCTTTTCCGTCCAAGTACACCCCCTTACCCTCCACCATCACTTATAAATAGCTCACCTTACCTCTGATTTGAGCGGTTAGCTCCCTACCTCCATCCCGCAACTGAAGCTAACTAATAGGCTATTCCCTCCTACTCCGTCAACCTATTCCTGCCTTCACGCACTTCCTCCGATCACTTCCACCATCCGTCGAGCTCCGCCGTCCTCGGCCGCATCTCTGGACTTCACTTTCACTCTGCGAATTCTCCTACTAGACTTCTTCCTCCTTCCCTCTGATTTCCTCCTCCATTACGACCTTCGACGGAGATCTCTCCTCTACCTCCCTTCGTCCAGGTAACAGTAGGATTAGGATCTTAGGTAAGTTTAGAGTAGTTAGCTTAGTCCATTAGGTAGTTTAGTTAGATTTAATGTCAGATTTTCTGCTGTCTTCTTCAACTCCGACGAGCTCCTTGAGCCTGGTTCGAGCATTCTTTTGTCTTTTTGATCCACCAAACACATTCTACACCTTTCCGTGAACACTTCTACCTCAGTTATTCTACACTTTACCAACTTTATCACCTAAACCACCACACCTTCACCGAAGACCTCCGCTATCCATGACGGAGGCACTCTCGCATAGAACACATCCACCAAGGGCCCTTCATCACTTCTACACCACTTCAGAGCCCCGATCCACATCTTAATTAGCTTAATTAACATATATATTTAAAACGCCTAATCTCATCTCAACCTCTTGAGCTACTGTCAATGGCAGCTCAGGAGGAATCTTATCACCTAATTACATATCCACAAACCATCATAAGACTATCCTGAGTCTTCCCTCTCACTCAATTGAGTGAGAGGATCATCCCTGAGTTCGAACGAACTCAGATTTTGTTCTAACTGTATTCGAAGATTAATCTCTGAATTAGTCTTTCATTGGAAGCAATTGAGGTGTTCTTAGGGTCCCTTACAACCTCAAAAATCCTTTGAGGCCATTCTTGGCCTGTTTAGTGGAGATTTAACCTCCAACCCTATATCTAAGTTCATCGGAGCTCCGACGAGCTCCAGCAAACCCATTGTGAGCTTCAGCCACTATTAGACCTTGTAAAGCTCCAATTCAGGTATTTATCACATGAGGATTAAATTTAGATGATTAGAGTTGATTTTTGATAGTTTGAACTTTAGGTCAAACTTCATCTTCCTCAACTCCGACGGAGTTAAAGATACCTGATTTAGTGAGATTTAGAGCTAATGAATAGGTTCATAAGCATCAGAAGATCTTCAAGAACCTATTTCAAGTCTTAATTAGGTCTGAGTATGTAGCTTTCTATGCTGAACACAGCTCATGCCAGCTCAGGCGGAAGTGCCTGAAGGCACTGCTGGAGTGCTTAAAACCTAGATTTCAAGTGCTAGATCAATTCAGGAAGTTAACTTGAGGTTATTCATCATTTCAATTGAATCTCCAAAGATTTAAATTCAAAAGTCAAATTTTGTGCCTTCTAGGTCAAACTTGAAGCAAATTTGTTAAGTGGTTGAAATTTTGACTTGAAGATTTAATTAGGATTCTGGGATGATTTAGAAGTGTTTTAAGATTGATTTGAATAAAAAATGTTAAGGATTTCATAGTCTTTTGATGTCTGCACAATTTGCGTTCAAACTGGAACCCAACTTTTGTTGAGATTCAAACCTAAATCCTACCCAGATAAATTATTTTACACCTCCTAAAATCATTTAGACCTCTTTTTGAGATAAATTTCTTTCTATTGGATGAATTTGAGATCCAATCTGAGCTCTAAACCCTAAGAATGAGGCTTCTGAGCTTCTATCACTCTCTGAAGCTCTCGGACTCACTCCTCCTTTTGATGAAAAATGCATCAATGAGATCATCCAGGCCTTCAGCAAAGAGGTGTATAGCTTCTGCAGGTCAATTAACCTGAATTTTCTTCTCTGTAGGCCATTTTGGCCATGCGAAATAGCCACTTTCATCCTTTAAATCAAAGGATCAAACGAGATCGAAGCATCAAATTGTTGCATGGATCAAATAGAGAATCTGATCAGCGATCCATCGAGCCTTAGCTCGATCAATTTGGTGATCTAAGCTACTAGGATTTGCCAGGTAAAGCTCATCCTGGAACTATTAGGAATAGTCTCACCTTGGGAATTCTGGAGCGCGCGACATAGTATAAATTGTATTTGCACTGATGCCTCTCCGGTCGTCAGGGCAGGGCACAAATGAAAGAGTTCTATGTGCAAGCGCATGTGTGTGCACGTGCCTGTGCGGGTGTGTGAATGCGGCGTGTTTCGCGTGGTAGAAATTGGGGTTTCGAGGACCCACCATCATAGCTCACAAAATTCATCTATCAGATAAAATTTATAACCAAAACTCGAAAAGTGAGTCCTGGGTCAAACACGGGGAAGCGAACATTTAGTTTTGAAAATCGTGCTTCATTTTTATTTGTTTTTGTCATTTTTGTCTTTATAATTTTTTTGGAAATTTTTTAGAAAGCAATAGATCAAATCGACAATTGCTTATATGGCTAATCTACCTGCGAAAATATTAGAGAGAGAAATAATCATGGATTTCTAATCAAATTTTTTTTTACAACTACAAAAGTAGGAAAGATTACCCTATGAAAGTGAAAAATATAGAAAGACTTGAGAGAATCCCCCTCGACGGTTGCTCGGGGGACGACTTGCTCTGACGTCGCCTGGAAGAAGGTGGTGAGGAGTGGGACGAAAGAGGACAGAGCCGGAGGGCAGGGTAGGACGACGTCGCGGAGAGGATCTTCTTCCGAAAGGGAGGTGAGAAGACGGCCACGGGATGCACCACAAAGGGGGATGAGAGGTAAGAACAAATATTTGTTTTCTACTTTAGAGGAGAATCCCAGGCTTAGGACAAGCTCTCTCTAGAGCCTTGGAGGTGGTGAGAGGAAGAAAGGAAGAGATGGTTTGGAATGGAGGGGGGTAGATCCTTTTATAGTGGAGGAAAGACAAAATCGTCCATGGGGAATTAGTGACGGCTATAATCGTCGCTGAAGATCCACGCCCTTCAATTCCTTTGCAGGCATGAGCATAGCGTAGGCCATTAGTGATAGCTACAAATGTCACTAAAGGCCCGCCCAACTGTCGCTGGAGATCCGCACCCTTCAATTCCTTTGCTAACACTGTGCTCAATTGCCATTTAGGGGGCTACGAGGATTCGAACCCGCGCCCCTCCGTTGAAGGTCAAGTGCTTAACCATTCCACCAAGACGTCTAAAAGGTCGAGGGGAATACTTGGCGCTCACGGTGGAGGAGCATTCTCAGCCGTTGGATTAAGATCCAACGGCTGAGAATTGATGATGTAGATGATGAGGGGGCGCCTCCCAATTGCTACTGGCCGGTGTTGGGCCATCCGTCTTCTTCCTTTTGTAGAGGGTGCTATGGAGCTCTAATCGAGATGATTCTCGAAATCCCGGACTGCGATTGTCGCTCCGGATCCATCCGTATGGTCGGATTTTTCATCCTAAGCCCGTAAGGATATCGCATTTCCCTCCTAGCCATTGATCTTCCTCGGACTTCATATGATGCTACGGGACTCCGATCTAGACGATTTTGGAGGCATTACTCCGATCGTCATCCTGATCAAATCCGTACGGTTGAATTGTCCATCCGAGGCCCTAAAATAAATCTTCTTCTCTCCTGACCATGAAAAGGACCTAATTAGCCTAAAATATTTACAACTACTCTAAATGCAGAATGATGCATGCTATACAATATTTATAACATGAAATGCAAATCTAAGCCTAGGAACATGCATGATTAGCCATTTTAACCTAAATAGATGGGTCTATATCATACCCCTATGCCTATCTTTTGCTAATCCCTAGCAAAATCAAACTACATGCTATGTATAAAATCAAAATTAGGATTCGATCGCTTAGGCTATGTATAAAATCAGAATTAGGATTCGATCGACTTTTCAAAATAAGTGTGTAGATGCTTAGGCTTAAAGTCCCCTCAAATCAGAGGGCAAGTTGATAAGTTGTATACTTATTACCCCAATTGATCAGAGGGCGAGTTGATAAGAGTCTAAGTATTCAGGTCCTATCGTATCATTTCCTAAAGTTAATAGCTTCCAAATGCCTAAGTTCTCTTCTAATTCATTTTAAAAAAAAAAAATTAAAAGAAATTCTACGAAGTTAACAAAATGATTTCAGGATAAACTATCCGCCCCCCATGCCTAAATGATGCAATATCCTCATTGTAAGAATAAAGACATGAAAAGTGCAGAGTAAATAGAATATCACTTGAATTTTGTAACAATCCAGTCAACTCTGTAGAGAGAAGAGAGTATACACATGTGCTTAGTTTTAATGCCTTCATCTAGGCATAATATACATACAAAGAAGAATTTGAGAATTCACAAGTGCAGGTCAGAATCAAAATCAAAAGATTAATCCTCAGACCTGCCAACAGAAGATGTCCACAGATGTGGACTAAGTTGTGGTGCAGACCCATGCCCCAAGGTCGAGTGGTTCTAAGGTTCTGGATGAAAATGACCTAGAACCGAAGATTGTTGTATTTACGGGGTCGGGCCTGCGGTTTGGTGGTTTGCAACCCAAGACTAAAGTGTCGGGCAAAAGGTAGATTTGATTTACAAGGTTCAGATGTCCACTTAAAATTCAACTCAGAAAGATAATAAGTTATTCCAAGCTTAGGTCTCACATCAAAGGTATCATAAGGGTCCTGGTAAAAAGTATGTGGTTTCAGGTCAATAGGTACCCTTAGATCCAAAATCGTAGTTCCCTCAGAAGTAGCTTCCCATATTTTTATTTCCAACTTCCTATCCTCCAAGATCAAGGTTTCTTAGACCTCCAGATCATTGTACACCCCATCCAAAATACCCAAGCCTAACAATTGTGGCTGAATCACAATTGACTTGGGTCTAGTGATCTCAAAAATATCATAATTTAGCTCTTCAGGGTGTGGTTGAGCCGTGGGACTACTGATTGAACCATCAGGATTCGGATCATCCAAGTTAGCCCCAACATGATCATAATCTTCAATAATCAAGCTATCAAAAAGTTCTTCATGCTCCTCAAGCCTGTTCGTCTCACTAAAATCCTCTTCCTTAAGCTCAAGTGAGACTTCACCTAAAGATTCTTCACCCTCAGAGTCAAAATTCTTGATCCTCATTTATATGTCTCAAAATCATATGTCATTTCATGGTCCATGGAGACAAATTTTTTGTTGTTCCCTGTCTCAGGAATCTCGGGTGAAATAATCGGTTCATCCTGAATTGATTGCTCTAGACCAAGCTGGTCATCCCTGGTCTCAAAAAATGTATCCCCCCTGACAGGCGCCTGAGCGAGTTCATACATTGGCTCTCCTAAAGGGGGTTCATCTTGAGAATCATCCCAATATTGGACTAGGGCAACCACAAATTTCATCCTCAACCTCGACAATTTTCCAAGTAGAAACTCACCCAGGCCCCTATCCCTAACATTTTGCAGCAAATCCAATAGAGAACTATTAAGTTCGTCAATCATTTTGATCATAGGCTCCAATGCTTCAATGCATGGTATTGGCTGAGCTTCTAAAGATTGGATGGTGTTCCTCAAGCTAGCCAACACCTTGTCTTGGACCTGGTTCACCTGAACCAAATGGTGCAATTCAGGTTTGGGTGGGTTTAGGTTAAATCTAGGAGAGTCAAGATATTGAGATTCTCGAGTCCCTCCTAGATAGTAGGTCGTTCTAGGTTGTTCAAAGAATAGTGGTGACCTATATTCAATGGAATTCTGGGGAGGGTAGGTGTTGTAATCATCATATCTTTCCTGATTGTAGATCGGGTTGGTTTGGTCATCAAAGGATGGAGATCCATAATCATTGTAGGTGTGAGAAGGATAACAATCATAGTTTTGTTGTCCAGGGTTAGGCCCTGGACACTGAGGTCCGCTATCGTATCCGCAATCAAAGTTATCCCAGCTAGTGGATGGGTAATTATAAGTCGAGTCGGGATAGTAATCATCTTGGGTATAAGAGGTGGTAGGAGGGTAGGATAGGAAATGAGTGTAGGATGTGGAAGGATACATGGTAGAATAGGAGGGAAATCAAAAGAGAGAAAGGATCCCTATAATACAAGCAATCAGCCCTATCCTTAGGTAGGTTAGCCTAAAAACCTACAGACTCCCAGGACCTGTCTTGCGAGTATAACAGATTTGGTCTACTTTTATCCGATCAATCCAACCAATTAGAAGGAGGGCTGGGGAGAAGGTTCTTCCTTTGGCCTGCACCTCTGGTTCCTAGTGTACCCCCGAACCGCGGTCATTTGACACTACTCTGCTAACTAGACATCAGATGGACCAGCAAAAGCATATTAATAGAAAAAAATCTCAGTCTAAGCCCCGAAGAGCGAATCAATCCTTAAGACCAACATCTACTCAATTTTAATTAGGCTTGGGATGATTGTGCTCTTGGAATGTGATGGGCCCTTTAGATGGGTTGTGCCCTTAATAATCAATTCAAATGTGTGTGCGTGCACAACCAGGGTTTGCAAATAAGGTTATTTGATGATGTGTCTTTTAGGATTTATCCTTGTTTAGTAGCTTTTAGGGTTTAATCCTTAGGTTGGTTCAATCAGGGTTCAATCACAAGCACTAGTGATGATGTATTCCTCTAGAAATCAGAAAAAATGTGGAGAGCCTGGTTCAACCCTAAATATCAACCCTAAGTGGCAAGCTACTGATGAATCAATTTTAATTTGAGTAGTGTGACCCAAATAGCTCAATCAATTGGCCTGTTGCACCACTTAGTTAAGGCACACAAAAAGTCTTAACCTAGTTAGATTTCTTCTCACTTATGTGTATTGAGTTGAAGTCTACTAGGTCCACAGGTCAGATCCTGGTTAAGTGATAGAATCAAAGTGGAATGGTGCACCTTAAGTCGAGAGTTGTGGGTGTTAATGTGTGTCTCTTTCAAAAAATCCCACAATCAAATAACTTTTTTTTTTATTTATGTGGATGGTGAGGTGAGTGGAGTGACAAATAAGACAAACAATTTCTATCCTAGGGTTTGTAAAAACACCTAAATAGATTAGGTCTTGATTATTAAGGTGGCGAAATGATCTAGTGGGTGGGGAAGTGGAGGAAAACTTACTAATGTCTCTACCTGCACTTTACTCCAATCTATTGCCTTCGACTCCTCGATCGGGTTCCTGCAAGACAATAAATCGAAGAAGAAAGATAGGTTAGAAAAATATGTAAGTAATGAGGGAAAATGCGAAAAAAAACCAAAGAGCGTTGCCTCCCCGGCAACGGCGCTAAAATGATTGTAGCGTGTTTTGCATGGTAGAAATCGAGTTTTGCAGGACCCGTCGTCATAGCTTGCAAAACACGTCTATTAGATAAAATTTATAACCAAAACTCAAAAAGTGAGTCCCGAGTTGAACACGGAGAGGCAAATGTTGGGTTTTGAAAATCGCACTTCATTTTTATTTGTTTTTGTCATTTTTATCTTTTATAATTTTTTTGGAATTTTTTTAGAAAGCAAGAGATCAAATCGCAATTGCTTATCTAGCTAATCTACTTGCGAAAATATAAGAGAGAAAGAGCAACAATCAAGGATTTCTAATCAAATGTTTTTTTACAACTACGAAAGCTGGAAAGATTACACTATGAAAGCGAAAAAGATAGAAAGAGGTGAGAGAATCCCCCTCGACGGTTGCTCGAAGGATGACTCGCTCTGACATTGCCTAGAGGAAGGTAATGAGGAGTGGGACGAAGGAGGACGAAACCGGAGGGCGGGTAGGATGGCGTCACGGCGAGGATCTTCTTCCTGAAGGGAGGTGCGAAGACGGCCGTGAGATGCTCCACGAAGGGGGATGAGAGGCACAAACAAATATTTGTTTACTCTAAAGGAGCATCCCGGGCTTGGGACAAGCTCTCTCCAAAGCCTTGGAGGTGGTGAGGGGAAGAAAGGAAGAGATGGTTTGGAATGGAGGGGGTAGGTCCTTTTATAGTGGAGGAGAGACAAAATCATCCATGGGTAATTAGTGACGGTTGTAATCGTCGCTGAAGATTCCCCCAACAATCGCTAAAGATCCGTGCCCTTCAATTCCTTTGCTGACGCGTGCATAGCGTAGGCCATTAGTAATAGCTACAAGCATCACTAAAGGCCTACCCAATTGTCACTAAAGATCTACACCCTTCAATTCCTTTACTGGCGTCACGCTCAATTGGCCGATTAAGGGGGCTGCGAGGATTCAAACCCGCACCCCTAAGTTGAAGGTTGGGTGCTTAACCACTATGCCAAGACATCCAAAAGGTCGAGGGGACGACTTAGCGCGCATGGTGGAGTGTTCTTAGCCGTTGGATTAAGATCCAACGGCTGAGAATTGATGATGAAGATGATGAGGGGGAGCCTCCCAGTTGCTGTTGGCTGATGTTGGGCGACCTAGATGAATTGATGATGAATTGATGATACATGTTTCTCTTTTTATTTGTTTTTGTTGTTTCTATCTTTTCTAATTTTTTTGGTATTTTTAATAGGGCAAGAGATCAAGTCAATGAAATCTAGCTAATCTACTTGCAAAATAAAAAGAGACATAGAGAGAGAGAGAGAGAAACAATCATGTATTTTTATAATGAAATGTTTATTACTAGGAAAGTGGGAAAACTATACTACGAAAGCAATAAAGATAGAGATAGGTGAGAGAAATCCCCATCGACGGTTGCTTGGAAGACGACTCGCTCTAACGTCGCCTGGAGGAAGGTGGTGAGGAGTGGGACGAACGAGGATGGAGCCAGAGGACGGCAGGCGGGGTAGGACGGCGTCGCGACAAGGATCTTCTTCCCAAAAGGAGGTGAGAAGACGGCCACGGGATGCTCCACAAAAGGGGATGAGAGGCGGAAACAAATATTTATTTTCTACTCTAGAGGAACATCCCGGGCTTGGAACAAGCTCTCTCTAGAGCCTTGGAGGTGGTGAAAGGAAGAAAGGAAGAGATGGTTTGGAATGGAGGGGGGTAGGTCCTTTTATAGTGGAGAGCCAAAATCATCCATGGGCAATTAGTGACAGCTGTAATCGTCGCTTAGGATCTGCACCCTTCAATTCCTTCGCTGGCGCGCGCATAGCGTAGGCCATTAGTGACAGCTACAAGCGTCACTAAAGGCCCACCCAACTGTCGCTGAAGATCCACGCCCTTCAATTCCTTTGTTGGCACCGTGCTCAATTAGCCAATTGGGGGGCTACGAGGATTCGAACCTGCACCCCTCCGTTGAAGGTCAGGTGCTTAACCACTGCGCTAAGACGTCCAAAAGGTCAAGGGGACAACTTAGCGCGTGCGGTGGAGGAGCATTCTCAGCCATTGGAGTAAGAGCCAACGGCTGAGAATTGATGATGAAGATGATGAGGGGGCACCTCCCAGTTGCTGCTAGCTATTGTTGGGCAGCCTGGATGGTGCCACATGGCACCATCTAGGCCATCCGTCTTCTTCTTTTTGTAGAGGGTGCTACAGAGCTCTAATCGAGATGATTCCCACGTTGATGGACTGTGATCGTCGCTCTAGATCCATCCGTATGGTCGGATTTTTCATCCTAAGCCTATAAGGATGTCAAACTTCCATCCTGGCCATTGATCTTCCTTGGACTTCATATGATGCTACGGGACTCTGATCTTGACAATTTCGGAGGCGTTAGACTCCGATCGTCGTCCTAATTAGATATGTACGGTCCGATTGTCCATCTGAGGCCCTAAATAAATCCTCTTCTCTCCTGACCATAAAAAGGACCTAATTAACCTAAAATATATACAACTACTCTAAATGCAGAATAATGCATGCTATGAAATATTTATAACATGAAATGCAAGTCTAAGCATAGGAACATGCATGATTAGGCATTTTAACCTAAATAGATGTCTATATCTGTGTGTGTGTGTGTGCCTGTGGGTGCATGTTCATGGGCCCGAATGGGTGTGGCCCTGGGAGGCCAGATACTATGCATGTTAAGAAAAATGAATTAAAATCCATAATAAATGAACTAGGAACGAGCCTAGTAGGGTTTAGTCCCACCCCTAGTGGGTACTATGTATCCTCGAAAGGCCCATGCCACCCATTAAAATCATAATTTTTATAATTGAGAGAAAAATGGGCTTAGGGTTAGTTAAAATTGATTAAGTATGGAGCATAAAAGAACAGTAAGAAAGAAGAAAAGTTAAAAGAGAGAAGCTAAGGAAAGGATAAAAGAGAGAGTACTCGTAAATGAAGAAGAAGATGAAGTAAAAGAGAAAGGTTAAGAAGAAGAAAAGGAGAGAAATACAAGGAGCTTGAGTAGAGAAATGAAGTTTATGAGAGAGAATTAGATGTCTGTAAACTCTATCAAAAGTCCAATTTTACTTTTTAAGTCGTCTATTTTTCTTATCAGACATCTAATTTCAAGGCTGAAGTTGCTATATTCTCATTCTTGAGCTTTAACTGCTGTAAAGGCATTATTGATCTTTGAATTGCATTTTATGCCATATATTGTAGGAAAATTGTAATAAACAATGTTTACTTTGTTTTAAATAAAAAATATTTTTGTAAATTTATTTTCTCTTAATGGAATATTACATGCTTTCATTGTCAAATATTTTGTGCAATTATTCATGTGTTTAAAATATTGTTAATTATATTCTGATTAATTAATTGACTCTTAATTACTCTTAGAAATTTAATGGTAAATCAGGATTAAGTTATGCCTTCCAGTGAATGACCTGGACTCAACCAGTTAAAAAGAACTTAAAAATCTACAATATTAGGTTAACTTGACCCTATACTACATTCACGACTTTGATTCGAGTTAACCTAAGTTACATTCTTGTGCAATTAATTAAGCCTAAATAACTTAATTAACTGTGTTGAGAATTAAAGCATCACTCAGCCTATCATGCTAAACCCACCTCACCCTTCTAACCCTAATGTCTATGCTTGTGCTGTCACTTTGAGAAGTGGGAAACAAATCCAAGATCCATATCCTTCTACATCGAAATCTTACCAAGATCTTGAGGAGCCTGAATCTGACTTGGGAGGCTAAGCTAATCTAGAAAACAAGACTCGAGATTTGAACACTCATGATTTCTCTCAAGCACCTTTTCATGAAGCCTTGAACAAATCCAGGGAAAAGAAAACCAATCAATCTGAGTGGCTTGAGATTTTAAAGCAAGACCAAGTAAATATACCAGTCCTTGAAGCCATTGAAAACATCCCGACCTGTGCGAAATTTCTGAAGGAAATGTGCACACCAAAATGCCAAACCAAATCATCAAAAAGGGTCAGTTTTTCAACAAGCCAGCCCCATCATCTTAAATAAGCTCCCACCTAAAAAGAAAAATCCAGAGACCCCCTTAATTTCATGTGAGATAGATGATTTTATCTTGGATCGAGCTTTACTAGACCTTGGTGCCTCCATCAATCTAATCCCCACAAAATTATATGAAGAGTTGAATTTAGGTCCCTTGCAACACACTGAGGTTACCCTCCAACTTGCTGATAGGTCAACAAAGATTCTGAAGGGACTTTTACAAAATATGATTATAAAAGTGAGGGATTTTGAGTACCCTATGGACTTTCTTGTTTTAGATATGGAGGCATCAGAAAACTTGAACTACACCCCGATAATCTTAGGAAGACCTTTCTTGGCCACAGCCAAGGCCCTAATCAACTGTGAGATGGGAATTATGCAAATCACTTCTGAAAGGAAAACTTGTCAACTCAATATCTTTAAAGCTTCCCAAAAGAATAAGGTGAATTGTGGTTCCATCGACGTCGCAGGAACAATTGAAGAGGTTTTGGCAATTCACACTAAAGATGATCTGAATCCTGCCAAATATCAAGATCAACACAAAAGATAAAAAAGTGATGTACTTGAGGATGATTCTGATCTACCACCTCCCATAGAAAATCAAATTGAAACAGACATTAGTGAGATTGAGAAACTCTTGGGAGTATCTTATGATGAATTAGATGATAACATAAAGAATCCTCAATACATCCACCCTGAAATTCAAGAACTATTGAACTTTGAGAGGGTTCAAGAAATTGGACAATCTAAGGACATGAACTAGGTAAGCAAAGAAACAACCTTAGAAAAAGAAGTTCAAAACATGATAGACTGGGGAAGAACTTATACTCCAACTGGTTCAAATGGATGGCTTGAATCTGAGGAAGAAATGACTTCTGATGAGGAAGAGATAATTTCTGATGAGGATTTTGACGAATTCAGCACAACTCTACCTTTGTCCTCATATGACCGAGAGCCTGGAGAATTCATGATTTTTGACAACTACCATTATGAGGATCCTTATGACTCTAATTCAGAACCAGATCTAAATCATGATTTCAATCTAGACCCTCCACCACCTCTTCTTGAATTATGGAACTAGATTAATGAATAGGCTCTGCATCATGAACCTCATCTATCTGACCCTGTTTTCTATTTTAAATTAGAAAACTCTTTGGAGTAGGACTGCATAATCAGTTGGTCCACATTTGTGGATCACTGATTCTTGGACCACATGATCATATCTTCATATTAATCCTAACTTAACCCATTAATTTAATCATTCATTTTTGGGTTTAGGTCCGGCAAATAACGTTAAACTTAGCGTTGGCTGGGAGGCAACCTAGTATTCTTTACAACTAGTTTTGCATTTTCTCTATCCAATCTAACCTGGATTAACAAGCTCAGTCAGGTGATATCCCCTCCTCTTATTTATTACATTTTGATTTTCCTACATACATTTCAATGAGGACATTGTAATGAATAGGCATGGGAGGTGGACATTGCATGTCTTATTTTTATGTCAGAAAAAAAAAATTTGCATTCATGCATAAAGAATTTTTATCAAGAAGGTTTTATTATGGATTTATTCTTAAGTTGATCCCTGAATTTAGAATCCAGTACAATTTCACACTTACACGTTGAATTTGCAATGGATCCTCTATGAAGACTGATAGACATCTTTAGTTTGTCAAGAAGAAGCAATGCTTCTTCTCCAAAGCCCTTAGACATTAATTAGGGAGTCAAGAAAATAATCTTCCAGTAGATCCACCAAACAAGTGTGAGGTGAGAGTAGAGAGTCTACTTGTGCTCTAAGGCTAGTGCAATGAATCTTAGTTTCTGGGTAATTGGATAATGCTACTCGAAGTTAGGCATAGTTTTCGCTCTCGGTTCCTATGTACAAATTCTTTGTGCGAATTTTTAGAGAGCCACCAAATAAGGCAAATACACAGAAAATGGGTTCTAATAAAACTAGGACTAAGGTGGATGGTTGCAACCGTCTTTTATAAAATCCTCGATTGAAGGGGGGTATTAATGTCAAGGTCAGAAATAAGTTATCCCATCCATTCATTTCCTGGTGCCAAGAATAGATACTTCCACCAAATAAACCACTCAATATCCTCTTGAACACCCTAATCCTGAATAATGCCTCATGAATAAAAATGTGCATAGGTGCTGCATTACATTGTGTTGATAGAATAAATATATCTAAAAAAGGAAATCAATCAAAAAGAAAGAAAAGGAAAGAAGAGAAAAAAAATATTGAAAGTGAAAAGCAGAAAAAATATATATAAAAAAAAGTGTGTTAATTGCATTGTGTCAAGCACATTAAGGCAATAATACCCGTTCCCTTTACAATCCACCAAAAATAGCCTTAACCAACTTTTCTGCATTTCTGACCGCCTGAATACCAGCTGAGGAATTCTGACCTAATCATAGGGTTATCAGAACTTAATCAAAGTATTAATGCCATGAGAGACCACCAAATATACTAACCAATCTGGTGAGATTGCAAGCTCGAAAAGAAGAAAAGAAAAAAGAAAAAGAAGAAAAAAGAAAGAAAAAAAAAAGAAACAGAGAAAATGGGTACAAAGGAACTAAAGAGAGCACAGTTCCTCCACCTCTCTTTGAGTTGATTTATTTAATAGTCTAAAAATCTAGGTTCTATAATACTAGTTTATATGTAGCACCAGATGAGTACCAGCCACCAAATACACACACACTTGACTCAAAACATCTTCTACCTAAGCCAAAAGCCGGGGCTGAATTTACAGATTACTTCATAACCTCGAGGGAAGAAGTTTGCCTATCTTAATAGAATTTTACTAAGGGTTAAGTACAAGCTTTAGATATGGATTGGCTTTTTACTTGGATCCGTTGCATAGGCTACAACAATACACTTTCACGACTATCTGGATTTCTAAAGTTTTGGATGAAAACAAAAGAAATAAATCACTAATTGAACTCTTGATAGAAATCAGTCATTTAGGACCACTTTACATTTAGTCTTGCATTTGCTAGGGACTAATAAGATTTAGTTATGGTGGTGAGTATTCCCGCCTGCCACACGAGCGACTCGGGTTCGATCCCCGGTAACGGCGCCAACTTGTTCAACTGCGAGATGCGTTAGAGATTATAGCTATCGTTGTAGTTGCAAATCACGATGAAACAAATAATATTTATAAAGTTTCGGTGAGTACCGAGTCATTCGTAGGGAGGCAAAACATGATTTTTATGTGAAAGCTTTTCAGAAAGTTATTCTAAACATATATTTATATATGTATACACAAACATCAAATATCTAGAGAATCAGAGTTTTATTGCTATTTGGTAACAATTTTCAAACTAGAAATCACTATACTAAAGAGTAGATAAAGAAATATTGAGAGAGAGAGAGATAGCAGATTCAGAACGACCTCACCTGTAGGATTCTTGTGTGAAGTGCAGCAACACTTCAGATCTAGAGCGTAGGGATGAATGCCAGAGAGGAGTTGCAGAGAGAGATAAAGGCTGGAGATCCATCTGGTGGGAGTTGCCTCTCAACTGGGGGACCCTAAGGCTCTTTTTATAGCTTTAGTGAGGGATAAAATGGGCATTTTAGCCCTCCAACTCATGCAACAACCTCAGGTTGACCAAATCCGTTGATCAGGAGATCAGCAACTCTGATCTGGCCCCAAAATAACCTCATATGCACCTTCCACTCTCGAATTCATCCTATGGCTGACACGTGGTAGCTTCTGCGTCGTTCGTTCACCATCGTGTTGTCCTCGCACCCACTGCATGCTCTTTGAATTCAAACTGCGCCTGCCTCGCATCCTTCACGCTCATCTCGTGCGCCATCTTTTTCAAATCATGCGCATTTTGATTTCAGCCGTACGATCTCGCGATCGGATGGCTTAAAGTGAGTGCAACATTGCCTTGAGGCATATGCATGTAACGATGTGTTAATGTCGGGCGTGCATCCGTGCATAGGCATTCGCCTCCGCGCCATGCAATCTTCATCTAACGGTCGGATTTCACTCGAACGCCACCGCCTCTCCGATTTCACGCTGAGCGCGGATCGATCACGCATCTTGCATTCGCATGCTGGCACACCAACTGTTGTGCTAAGCGTCCATTTGTGTTGCGTTTATGTATAAGTGATCGGCTACTCTCAACCATTGGATGGAGATCCAACGGCTGAGATCTTCTCTCGGCTAATGAGGGCGTGATGAAGAGCGGTCGATGTGACACACTTGTGGCTATTGGATGACGATCCAATGGCCCACAAGCCACGGGAAGAGCTCTTCAGTGATTGGGGCAGTGCCAAGGGCGACTATGATGGCACCACATGGCACCAACGTGGTCGTTCGTCTTCCTTTCTTTGTAGATCATGGTGTAGGTCTTCAATCGAGATGATTTTTGCACCATTGGATTGCAATCGTTGATCCGGGTCCATCCGTGCAGTCGGATTTGCCATCTAAGGTTTGATTTCTGCCATCTTGCTTCTTGGCCTCTATTCTTTTATGGGTTGTATGTGATGCTACAGATGTCAGATCAAAACGATTCTAAAAGCATTGGACTCCCGTCGTCCTGATCAGATCCATACTATCTGATCTATCATTTGCAGCCTCGAATCATCTGCAAGAAATATTGATGTAGAGACAACTATTTAGGATAAAATGCCTATTCATGCATGTTCCTAGGCTTAGATTTTCATTTCATGTTATAAATATTGCATAGCATGCATCATCCTGCATTTAGAGTATTTGTGTATATTTTAGGTTAATTACGTCCTTTTTATGGGCAGGAGGGAAGGAGATTTATTTTGGGCTCTCGAATTGACGATCCAAATGTACGGATCTAATCAGGATGATGATCGGAGTCCAACGCATCCGAAATCGTCCTAATCGAAATCCTGTATCACCTTATGCGATCCGAGGAAGATCAACGACCAGGAGGGCAATGCGACATCCTTATGGGCTTCGAATGAAAAATCCAACCATACGGATGGATCCGAAGCGACGATCACAGTCAGGCAGCACAAAAATCACCTTGATCCAAGCACTGTGGCACCCTCTGCAATAGAAAGAAGATGGACAGCCCAGATGGCACCACGTGGCACCATCTAGGCCGCCCAACATCAGCCTCCATGCCGTGGCCTCAAGAACTTCTTATAACAATCCCCGGCCATAGCACATTGGTTGGGATGTTGACCTCCAAGAGAGGGGCGCGGGTTTGAATTCCCACACCCCCCCAATTCCCCAATTAGAGATGGTCGTGCACGTGCACAAGGGCACCGCACATAGCACAGTCGTGCATAGTAACAGCCAACCCATGCCAGCGCATGGGTACGACATGGTCGTATGATGCGCGCACCAGCAGCTGTGAGTACAAGTGTGCTTGGTTGGCGCTAACCTTCAGCAACAGCCTGGGCGGGCCTTTAGTGGCCCTTGCAGCCATCATTAATTGCCTGTAGGTGCGAGGACAGCTACGGGCGTGAGTAGTGGGGGTGCGAACTTCAACAATAGCTGCAAGGGTCTTTAGTGATGCTTGCAGCTGTCACTACAGCCCTCTACATGAATTTCTTCCTCTTCCCTCCACTATAAAAGGACCCCTACACCTCCATTCTTCATCATCTCTACTTGCTCTACTCCCACCTACTCCTAAGCTCTAGTAGCCTACCAAAGCTCCATTAGAGCTTACTCTCAAGCTCCAAAGGCCTCCTATTAGTGTAATATTCCTATTTCCCACCAAATATTCATCCTTCATCCCATCACCTTCATAGGTTGCCTTGGAGCCATCCTCCCACCTCCATTCCGGTAGAAGATCATCTCCGTCTCCTCACCTCCATTCCAGAGCCTCGGTGAAGCATTTCTCTGAAATTGCACTAGAGGGGGGGTGAATAGTGAAATTATATTGTATTGTAATACAACAAATTCAATCACACAATATACTCAATTATTTTTAGGTGGAAACCCAAGATGGGTGAAAACCACCACCTAAGCCAATCTCTTGACTTAGGATTTTCGATCACAAGGTGATCAATCCACTAACCACACTACTTAAACGAGGGTAGTGTACCTCAATTACAATTCCCACCTCCGATCCCTAAACGGAGGTTTCTCTCTTCAAGATGAAGAGACGGGGACCCGACAGGCCGGATACCCAAAATACAGAAATTAACAAGTAGAAATAACACCTATAGAGCACCCCAATAATTTAGTTGCTTTCTTATCTAGTAAGCATGAAAAGAACTCCCTGATGATTTGTAGAACGGAGCGAGCCGGGAGTATGGATTTGCCCTTTTATCAGAGTATTAGCACAGCACAAGGACAAGATGGAACTTAGAGTAGTGAGCAAGAGATTTTTCTAATGGAATTGTATCTCAAGAGGTGTGTTTTGCCAAAGAAGAGTTGTAGTCTATTTATAGGCAAGTTTGGAACCTTCAAGAACACTTGGGAGAGCTCTTCTAGCCGTTGGAGACAAATCCCAAGAGTTTAGGACGAAATCCACACAAAATCAGGGCAATGATGATTCTGACAGCAACATCAGACGTCTAATTTTAATATCAGACGTCTTACAGGACGTCTGATTTTTACTATGGTCGTCTAATATTGCAGGATATCCTTAACGGACTCTATTGGATCAAAAGAAGGACGTCTGATATTATGTCATAAGACGTCTGATTATTTTACTGGACGTCTAATGAATGGTACATTCGTTCCTGTTATCATCGGATCCAAACAGGGTTCTAGGTTTAGAGGATCAGACGTCGTTATGGACGTCTGAGGACATTACCAGACGTCTGGAAACCTAAATACTCTTCCTTCCTGCTTCTGCCAAAAGATTATGTGGCCATAGACAGATACGCACAGAAAATCATGGCCAACGGTTCAGAGGCAGACGTCTGTAAGTGTGTCAAGACGTCTAGAAATTATTTTTGCCGATAAAAAGTCTAACGGTTAGTATGAGGACGTCTGGGTAAAGGATCAGACGTCTGTGAACGGTTATCGACGTCTGAAAGTGAGGTCCTTCGACTGATGTTTATGAGGAGATGAACAAAGGCAGAAATATTTGAAATTAGACGTCTGATACACATGTCAGACGTCTTATGATGGAAAATCAGACGTCTGGACTTTTTAATGGACGTCTGATAAAAGTATAAGTGTTTGGGTTTTTTGTTTCTAATTTATCCTAAGTGTAGAGAGCCTAAGTTAGCTATTTATAGGTTATGTTTGGGGGCTCTTTACAGTATTTCTAGACTCAAATAAGATGAAAATTACAACCTTTGAAAGTTTACATGAAAAAAAGCCTAAGACCTAATACTTTTGCTACTCGTCTTCACGCTTTTAATCTCCCGTCTTGGAAAGCTTTTTGAATTCCTGCAAATATGTTATTATAGAGAGAAAACAATATGCTACGCTTTATTTATTATTTCATTTTCTACATTTTGTAAAATCATCAAAATATTTTATATGAGTAGTTGAACTAACAATCTCCCCCTTTTTGATGATTTTCAAAATATAGCTGTAGGTTCCTCTTTCCTCCCCCTAAAGGTTGTACTTGATAGCCTTTATCTATTTATTATTCCTTAATTTCTTACCTACATTCTTCTCCCCCTTTTTGAATATCATCATGAAGGGTTGTTGAAAAGGAGTCAAAATCCAAACTACAAGAGTAATATCTACAAAGTAGAGTGCGTGAATAAAATTGCATGTTTAAAAGATGACAAGGCATTAAGGAAAATTGATTAGGAATAGAAATATTTAAGCATGGACTAGCTATTTGTTCCCAAAAATATTAAGTAGAGAGTCAAGGCCTCTTAATACAAACTTAGAATAAAAGACAGAAAAATAGAAGCACTAAAACTATTCTTCTTGATCTTGGCGGCGGCGGCGACGAGCGGGTCCTTGTCCTATCTGCAAATTTTGAACATCTGATCTAAGTTCGTCGATGTCGCGGCGCATGCTTCCCATGTAGGTGTACATCTCGCCGGTTTCGACGCAGCAGGAGGGAGATGCCGGAGGAGAGGGAATCTGTGGCTGGATCCCATGCTTCATCAAAGCTCGAGCGGGGAGCTTCTATTTGAAGGGGCCGTGGTTCATGGAAGTCTGGAAAGGGTGGAAGGGGCTCTTCTTCCATGGGTTCGTCGGCGGGCTCAAGATGTTCTCTAAGTATATGCATCTTGGCGGCTGTGGCCCGGTTGTAAGGCTCAATTTTCTTGTCAACAGCTTGGTCAGTTATGGAAATCCGATGGGATGAAAAGATTTTGGATAGAATAGACCCAAACGGAAGTGATGCCCCATGGTCCTCATTCATGACGCGAACAATGAGGCGGCAATAATTGAAAGGAATATGACGAACGGCCGCAAAAAGGAGAGCCTTGTGTTGGCGTGAGATGTAATCAAAGCCTCCTGATTTGTTTAGGAGGTCCCACCCGAAAATGCGAGAGAGTAGACGTGGAAGGGGTTTGAGATTTTTGCACGGTAGAGTGCCAAGGTTTTCAGCATATTTTTCCGGGAGAACTAACTCTTGATTGATGATTTCAGGGTCGTATTGCCTCAGTATGTCATTGAAATCATTTCCCTCATTGGGGATGGCTAGAAGGTCAGAGATAGTTTCAGATGTGATGTGTATTTCACGACCAAATAGGTGGGTATGGAGTTCAAGTTCATCGTTGCTGTAGTCCTCAATGATGTTGGCATAAAAGAGACGGCAAAGATCAGGGAACACACCAAGAGTTCCAATGCCGGAGTGGAATTGACGGTCAAAATATTGGAAAAGATGGAGAGTTTGGAAGTGTTCCCGAAGGTTCAAATGGGCAAAATCATTCCAAACAATAAAACGAGGACATTTAACTTTGGCATTCGCGAAACGACGAAATCGCTGCCTAGCGATGTCACCCCGCAATTGATCTGCCAAATAAGTGGAAGAGGAACTGGAAGATCCCTCAACTTGCTTCCTACGGGGAGGCATATTTGGTGGAATGGGTGGTTAGGTTTAGGAGAAAAGAGTGGTGAGTTGAGGATGGAATACCTGCAAAAAAGAAACAACCATTCAACCAAGCAACATTCACCCAAAACATAGTTTGAAACACTGTAATCATCATGAAAAAAAATATGTGGCAGTATGCCTTGAGGCAATACAACCTGCCATGTAGTTGTGGCAATATACCTTTGGATGCAAGCCACTAAAAAGTCGGCTTGATCCTCATGAGGTAATACCCTTGCCATGGAAGATGCAGCTAGGGCTAAGAAGGTTTTCTTGACCGAGGGTTAGGGCTGACAATGAAATGCACATTTAGGTCAAGTGAATCAAGAAGTGAACTAGATGCTACAAGGCCGTGGGTAAAAGGAGTATGAAAATGCCCTAGGCGTTGAGAGGGTATACCCACAGGAGGAGGGAAGCCTCCAAATGCGCGGTCGAGAGGCAGGGACGACGCGCGCAGAGGAGCAGCAGTTCCGTCAGTCGTCGAAGAGGCCCGACGGTCGTGTGGCTGCGAGCAGAACTTCGCCAGCTGCTGCTGTGGGCCGTCGGGTGTGAGGGAGAGCGGCGCGCAGATCGTGTGGGGTAGGGATTTTGGACAGGAGAGTGGGACCTTTGCGAAGGGGATTTTATATCCCAAGGTCACCGAGCAAGTCTCCCCCTGAAGTTGGGGAGATTTGCATCTCAAACCGTCCAGAGAAAAGCCGCGACGCGCAGATTTTTCCCCGATCAGACGTCTGTCAACGATGTCAGACGTCGGGATTTGGCAGAGGAATTTTTGCCTATTTCAGGGAGACGTCTGTTTTATTCATCAGACGAATAATCAGACGACTAATTCTAATATAGACGTCTGATTTCTGCAGGAATCTTCCCCAGCAAAAACATTTATTCTCCAGGTTGTCGTCTGATTTCTTACTCAGACGGCAAAGAAGACGTCTAAATTTAATATTAGACGTCCGATTTCTGCAGACAGACCTTCCTGGATTTTCGTTAAAAGTTACAGGGTCGTCCGTTTTTCCTGCCAGACGATTCATACGACGTCTAGCCATATATTCAGACGTCCGACAGGCAGTACATGTTCTGTCTCCGAGATAGACGTCTGTCAACACATTTGGACGACAGTTCAGACGTCTGTGTGGAGTACCAGACGTCTGAAATTACTATTTTGTTATATATAAAATCGTCGTCTGTCCCAGATGTTTAGACGACGGATTTTAATGTATAAGACGTCTGATTATTTAATCAGACGTCTGATATTGGACAGAGTGTGCATTTGGATGTTTGAATGAAGGCTTAGTGAAATCAAGGTTCAATCTATGCTCATGACAAAAGAGGTTCCATTAAAACACTAAATTCTTCAAATATCACTTAGCTTACATATGCCTAGTTTCCTACGTATATAATTAAAGCGATCATAATTCAAAGGTTTAGTGAAAATATCAGCTAACTGCAGTTCAGTACAAATAAATTCAACTTCGATTTCTCCCTTAAGTACATTGTCTCTTAGGAAGTGATGTCGAACATCAATATGTTTTGTGCGAGAGTGATGTACGGGATTTTTCGAGAGGTTGATAGCACTAGTATTGTCACATAATATTTTTATCTTATTAAATATCAGGTTAAAATCCTTCAAAGTACTTTTCATCCAAAGTACTTGGGAACATGCTAGTGCAGCGGCTATGTATTCAGCTTCTGTAGTTGATAAAGCTACACTAGATTGTTTCTTTGAGAACCAAGAGACTAGTGATTCGCCTAAGAATTGGCACGTCCCACTAGTACTTTTCCTATCAGTGCGGCTACCTGCGTAGTCCGCATCGCTATATGTAACTAAGTTGAATTGTGGACTCCTAGGGTAGAATAAGCCATAATCAGATGTGTCAACTAGATATCTAAATATTCGTTTTACAGCATTTAGGTGTGATTGTTTAGGATTTGATTGAAACCTAGCGCATAAGCAGGTACTAAACAAAATATCAGGTCTACTGGAAGTTAAATACAGTAAAGATCCAATCATGCTACGATAGAGCTTTTGATCTATGGGCGTACCTGATTCGTCCAAGTCTAAGGAAGTTGTGACACTCATAGGAGTGTTCTTCCCTTTACTTTTGTTCATATCAAATCTCTTCAACATCTCCTTTGTGTATTTAGATTGACACACAAAGGTTCCAATCTCGAGCTGAGTGATTTGCAAGCCCAAGAAAAACTTGAGTTCACCCATCAAACTCATTTCGAATTCTTCCTGCATAATTTCTGAAAACTTTCTACACATAGATTCATTAGTAGCACCAAATATAATATCATCTACATATATTTGAGCTAATAAAATGTCTTTTCCTTTTCTTTTAATGAATAATGTGGAATCAGCTTCCCCTATAGAGAATTTTGCATTTAACAAGTACTCTTTGAGCCTTTCATACCAAGCTCTAGGAGCTTGCTTTAGACCATATAGTGCCTTGTTTAATTTGTAGACAAAATGAGGCTTATCATGAGACTCAAAACCAGGAGGTTGTTTTACAAAAACTTCCTCCTTAATGAATCCGTTAAGAAACGCGCTCTTAACGTCCATTTGAAAGAGTTTAAAGCCAAGAAAGGCGGCATAAGCAAGAAGCATGCGAATTGATTCGAGTCGAGCTACGGGAGCGTAGGTCTCATCAAAATCAATTCCTTCTTCTTGGTTGTACCCTTGTGCTACCAACCGAGCCTTATTTCGAATAACTATACCGGATTCATTCAACTTGTTCCGGAATACCCATTTGGTACCTATTACTGTTTGCCCTTCAGGCTTAGGTACTAGATCCCAAACTTCATTCCTTTGGAATTGGTTGAGTTCCTCCTGCATGGCCATCATCCAAGTTTCTTCGGAGCATGCTTCCTCGACACTCTTCGGTTCAACTTGAGATACAAAGGCGGAGAGACCAAAGGTGCAACTAAAACGAGATCGGGTTTTAACGCCATCAGAAACACTTCCAATGACTTGACTTTCGGGATGATCCCTTTGATATATCCAATCTTTTGGAAGATTATGGATATTGGAGTTTGGAATGTTAGACACATCAATAGTAGAATCATCTTCATCATCCATATTGACTCGGTCAATGGAGGAATGAGGAGATTCATCGAAGGAGACATGAAGGGTTTCCTCCACTGTTAATGTGGTCTTGTTAAAAACCCGATATGCCTTATTACGTGAGGAGTAACCAATAAAGATGGCTTCTTCACCTTTGGCATCAAATTTATCTAAATTAGAGCGGGTATTCAAGACAAAACATCGACATCCAAAAACTTTAAAATAACTAATTTTGGGTATTTTCCCATAGTATAGTTCAAAACAAGTTTTTCGCAATCCGGATCGAATTAAGGTGCGATTTAACACGTAACAAGCCGTGTTAACCGCCTCAGCCCAAAAATACTTCGGTAACCCCGAGTCTATGAGCAATGTTCGAGCACATTCTTGAAGAGTACGGTTCTTTCTCTCAGCCACCCCATTTTGTTGAGGTGTTCGAGGAAAAGAGAACTCATGAGCAATACCGTGCTCTAGACAAAAATCATCAAACAAGGAATTTTCAAACTCGCCCCCATGATCACTACGGATACGAGTGATTTGGTAGCCTTTTTCAGTTTGAATTTTCCTACAAAAAATAGAAAAGACAGAAAACACTCTTTCTTTAGATCTCAAAAAGGAGACCCATGAAAACCTCGAAAAATCATCTACAATTACAAGGCAATATTTGCATCCACTGAGGCTCTCATATTTTGTTGGTCCAAATAGATCTAGGTGAAGTAGTTCTAAAGGTCTTGATGTGGATATAACTTCTTTGCTTTTAAAACTAGATTTTATAATCTTACCTAATTTACATGAATCACAAACAAGCTCATTTAAAAATTTTCTTTTAGGAAGACCTCGGACTAGTTCATGTTTAGCTAATTTTTGAACCAGCTTCATATGAACATGTCCTAGTCTTTTATGCCATATACTTAACTCATCATTTGCTATAAGACATTCATAAGTGCCATTTTTATCAAATTCTACAACATAAATGTCTTTAAATCTAGTTCCCTTAAGAAGGGTTTCATTGGTTAATGCATGCATAATTTCAAACATTTTAGAAGTAAACACTACTTTAAAACCCTTATCACATATTTGACTTACACTTAAAAGATTATGTTTTAGACCTTTAACTAGAGAAACATTTGAGATGGGAGAGAGAGGGTTACCTATTTTACCAAGGCCAATAATATGACCCTTGTGGTTGTTGCCAAATGTAACTGTTCCTCCATCCGTAGGTTGGAGGTCCAAAAATAGGTGCTTGTCTCCTGTCATATGTTTGGAGCATCCGGAGTCCATCACCCATCGGCCTCCTTGGTGGTGGAGGTTTCCTTGTCTTCCTCCTTGTAGACCTTCTTCCTCCTACAAAAGATCTTCGATTGTGACTTGGTGTTTCTATAGGTCTTTCTAATTTGAGTCGTCCATCCTTCATTTTGTATATCCAATTTTTGACATTATGATGTCCTTTCATCCCTACAAAACAAAGTGAGAGTTGTCTTTTCGGTATCCATTGTAAAGTGGATCCGTATTTGTTAGTGTTCTCCTTTAGAGGAGGGTCCCTTTTTGGCTCACTTTGACTAGGCTCATAAAAGCCTAATCCAAATTTACTTGAGGAAGGTTTTTGATGGGCAATGAGTTTGTCCAAGTTATCCTTCCCCTTTGTAAATTTAGCTAGGTCCTCAAGAAGTTGGTTTGACTTTTCTTTGAGATGATTTATCTCTATTTTCATTATATCTAGTTTATCTTCTAATGCCCTAATTTCTACTCTAAGTAAGCCATTTTCATCCTTTTTAAAAGAGTTTGATTTTTCAAGCACATGGATTTTGTCGAGTAATTCTTCTCTATCTAAAAATTTTTGTTCACTCATTGCTGTATACAAATCATTTGTTAATGACTCTTTCTCAATCATTAGATTTTTTATTTGCATATTTAAAGCAGTGGTTTCTTTTGTAAGAATTAGATTCTTTTCTTCAAGATCATTGATTAATCTCTTATTTTCTAACTTTTCTTCTTTTAAAGCCTTGCTTTGGGTTTTAGTTTTCTTAAGATCTATATATAGTGAATCAAAGGCATCTTGTAATTCATCCAAAGAGTAGGGGTTTACCTCAGGTTCCTCAGATTCAGACTCGGAACCATCATTTGTTGCCATTAGTCCCAAGCATGCCGTTTCTTCATTTGTTTCCTCCTCCTCTTCTTCTTCGGAGGTGGAGTCATCCCATGTTGCTTGAAACGCCTTCTTCTTGAATCCTTTCGATTTGGAGATCTTCTTGTAGTCAGAAGGCTTCTTGTGTTTCTTCTCATCATCCCTTTTGAGTAAGGGACAATCTTTCCTTATGTGACCTCTCTTTTTGCAATTATAGCAAATTAGAGGATCTTCTTCTCTTTTCTTTCCCTTGATCTCTCTTCTATTTCTGAGAAACTTTTTAAACTTTTTAGCTAATAAAATAAATTCTTCGTCATCGGTACTTACCTCATCATCCGACGTAGCTTTGAAGGCTAAGGTCTTCTTCTTTGGCTCCGATGAGGTTGATTTCTTCTTTTGCTCCATTTTTGATTCGTAAGCCATGAGATTCCCAAGTAGATTTTCCATGTCTAGATCCTCTACTTGGTTGGCTTCTTCTATTGCCGTTACCTTTTGCTCCCACTCAGGTCCAAGGGAGCGAAGGAGCTTCCCTTGAAGCTCCCCCTTTATAAATGTCTTTCCTAAAGACTTGAGGTTATTCACGATTAACGTGAATCGGGTGTACATGTCCCCAAGTCTTTCATTCTCCTTCATAGAGAAAGCTTCGAATTCCTGTGATAGCAAGTTTATCTTTGAGGATTTAACTTTAGATGTACCTTCGTGAGTAACCTCCAAGGTTCTCCAGATCTCGTGGGCGGTTTCGCATTGGCTGATGCGGTTGAATTCCTCCGAGCTGAGAGCGCAGTAGAGTGAGTTCATTGCCTTGGCATTCAGTCCAAGGTGATGGATTTGCTCCACTGTGTAACCAGTTTCTGGTTTCTCGGGAATGACGTATGCGGATTCGCATTTCTCCCAAATGGAGAAATCGTTGGCTTGAAGCCACATCTTCATTCTCAGCTTCCAGTAGGTGTAGTTGGTTCCTTCGAAGAGTGGTGGTCGAGTGGTGGATTGCCCCTCCAATCTGCTTGTGGAAATCGCCTTCCCCTCCATGTGATCTTTCCGCAGATGTTACTCTTGTAGGCGGAAAACCTGCTCTGATACCAAATGAAATTGCACTAGAGGGGGGGTGAATAGTGAAATTATATTGTATTGTAATACAACAAATTCAATCACACAATATACTCAATTATTTTTAGGTGGAAACCCAAGATGGGTGAAAACCACCACCTAAGCCAATCTCTTGACTTAGGATTTTCGATCACAAGGTGATCAATCCACTAACCACACTACTTAAACGAGGGTAGTGTACCTCAATTACAATTCCCACCTCCGATCCCTAAACGGAGGTTTCTCTCTTCAAGATGAAGAGACGGGGACCCGACAGGCCGGATACCCAAAATACAGAAATTAACAAGTAGAAATAACACCTATAGAGCACCCCAATAATTTAGTTGCTTTCTTATCTAGTAAGCATGAAAAGAACTCCCTGATGATTTGTAGAACGGAGCGAGCCGGGAGTATGGATTTGCCCTTTTATCAGAGTATTAGCACAGCACAAGGACAAGATGGAACTTAGAGTAGTGAGCAAGAGATTTTTCTAATGGAATTGTATCTCAAGAGGTGTGTTTTGCCAAAGAAGAGTTGTAGTCTATTTATAGGCAAGTTTGGAACCTTCAAGAACACTTGGGAGAGCTCTTCTAGCCGTTGGAGACAAATCCCAAGAGTTTAGGACGAAATCCACACAAAATCAGGGCAATGATGATTCTGACAGCAACATCAGACGTCTAATTTTAATATCAGACGTCTTACAGGACGTCTGATTTTTACTATGGTCGTCTAATATTGCAGGATATCCTTAACGGACTCTATTGGATCAAAAGAAGGACGTCTGATATTATGTCATAAGACGTCTGATTATTTTACTGGACGTCTAATGAATGGTACATTCGTTCCTGTTATCATCGGATCCAAACAGGGTTCTAGGTTTAGAGGATCAGACGTCGTTATGGACGTCTGAGGACATTACCAGACGTCTGGAAACCTAAATACTCTTCCTTCCTGCTTCTGCCAAAAGATTATGTGGCCATAGACAGATACGCACAGAAAATCATGGCCAACGGTTCAGAGGCAGACGTCTGTAAGTGTGTCAAGACGTCTAGAAATTATTTTTGCCGATAAAAAGTCTAACGGTTAGTATGAGGACGTCTGGGTAAAGGATCAGACGTCTGTGAACGGTTATCGACGTCTGAAAGTGAGGTCCTTCGACTGATGTTTATGAGGAGATGAACAAAGGCAGAAATATTTGAAATTAGACGTCTGATACACATGTCAGACGTCTTATGATGGAAAATCAGACGTCTGGACTTTTTAATGGACGTCTGATAAAAGTATAAGTGTTTGGGTTTTTTGTTTCTAATTTATCCTAAGTGTAGAGAGCCTAAGTTAGCTATTTATAGGTTATGTTTGGGGGCTCTTTACAGTATTTCTAGACTCAAATAAGATGAAAATTACAACCTTTGAAAGTTTACATGAAAAAAAGCCTAAGACCTAATACTTTTGCTACTCGTCTTCACGCTTTTAATCTCCCGTCTTGGAAAGCTTTTTGAATTCCTGCAAATATGTTATTATAGAGAGAAAACAATATGCTACGCTTTATTTATTATTTCATTTTCTACATTTTGTAAAATCATCAAAATATTTTATATGAGTAGTTGAACTATCTTGCTTTCTTCTTCTATAAAAACAAAAGAAAAAAATAACAAAACCCCAAAAAGGAACAAAACGAAACATAGATTTCAACTAAAGTAAGCGTCACCTCCCTATGTTCTACCCGAGACTCCCTTGGAGTTTCGATTATAAATTGTATTTGATAGATGCGTTTTGCAAGCTATGACGATGGGTTCTCCAAAGCCTGATTTTAATTCGCGAAACACGACTCACCAAATATCATCTCTCTTTTAGAGCATAAAATGGTAATATTATCTCTAAGGCTATTAAACTAACTATTATGCAAATTATGATGCTTATGTATGCATTGTTCCTAAGTTATGCTAGAATCTAACTTAATTCAAGTAGACTAAGTCGTATGATTGCTGTGCAATCATATTCCAGCTCATGTGCTCACTGGTGCCTGGTCAGCGCAATTTCATGCTCAAAAAGATTTGAGTTGGAAACTCATCATCGTAGTGCGTAGAAATCCGCTACTAGATAAAATTTATAGCCAAAACTCGAGGTGAGTCCCGAGTCAAACACGAGGAGACGAACGTTTGGTTTTGTGAATCCGCAGTTCAATTTTATTTCTTTTTGTTGTTTTTATCTTTTGTAATTCTTTTTGTATTTTTATAAGGCAAGAGATCAGGATAAAATAATTTCTTTCTAATCTACTTGCAGAGAGAGAGAGAGAGAAACAATCACATATACTTTCAAAACAAGTGTTTCCTATAACTACAGATAGGAAAGTGAAAAATTATATTAGAAAGCGAAAAGATATAGAGTTGTGAGAAGAATCCCCCTCGACAGTCGCTTGGAGGACAACTCACTTTGACGGCGCCCGAACAAAGGTGGTGAGGAGCGAAACGAAGGAGAACAACATCAGAGGATGGAGGGCAGATGGGATGGCGTCACGGCGAAGATCTACTTCCCGAAGGTGGTGAGAGGACAGCCACGAGATGCTCCACGAATGGAGGTGAGAGGCGGGAAAATATTTTGACTTTCTACTCTAGAGGAGCATCCCAGGCTTGGGACAAGCTCTCTCTAGAGCCTTGGAGGTGGTTAGGAAGAGAAAGGAAGAGATCAAGGTGGATGGAGGGGTGTTGGTTCTTTTATAGTGGAAGGGGAGAGGGCAATTCATACATAGGCAATTAGTGACATCTAAAGACGTCACTGAAGATCCACCCCCAAATGTCGCTAAAGATCTGCACACACCCCCGCTAGCACTCCTGCTGCTACGCGCATCTCGCACTCGTGCCCCGCGCGCCATGTCGCACATGCGTGTGCGCTATCATGCACTGTTGGTGTGCATGCTGGTGCGAACCGGTGCGCGCTTTTTATGCATGCACGTCACCCGTCCAATTGAGAATTGGGCGATCTTGCGGGTCTTGAACCCGCGTCCCTCCTTTGAGAGCTGCACACATGACCACCATGCTACACCCATGAGATTGTCGCGAGGAGGAGCTTCTGAAGCTTGGTGCGGAGGCTTCCTAGTCATTGGATGATGAGCCAACGGCTAGGATTCGAGGGTACCAATGATGAAGGGCATGGTCGATTGCTACTAGTTGGTGTTGGGCAATCCAAATGGTGCCACGTGGCGTCATCTAGATCGTCCATCTTCCAGTGCTTGTAGGTGGCACCACGGACATCGGATTGGGTCAATTTTCACATCGTTGGACTGCGATTGTCAATCTGGATCCATCCGTGTGATCGGATTTGTTGTTTGAAGCTCCAAATTGCATCACCTAGTCCCTTGGTCGTTGATCTTCCTCGACCTGCATAAGATGCTACGGGATTCCGATCAAGATGATTTCGAAGGTGTTGGACTCCAATCGTCGTCCTGATCAGATCTGTACAATCGGATCGTCAATCTGAGGCCCCAAAATAAATCTCCTTCTCTCCTAACCACAAAAGGACACATATTAACCTAAACTTTATACAAACTATTCTAAATGTAGAATGATGCATGCTATGCGATATTTATACTATGGAATGCATATCTAAGCTTAGGAATATGCATAAATAAGCAGTTTATCCTAATTAAATGTGTCTTCATCAACACCCACGCATGCACAGCTGTCATCACAAGCCCGCTGTAGGATGCGAGCCATGTATCGCCATCGGAGGGTCAAGATCACGCACAAGCATCCACTTCAGATCGCTCCCATCGCCGCGTGTACAATAGCGTGTGCAATCACGCCTCGAATCACACATGCACGCATCATGCACTCCAGAGTTGCCATGTCACCCTTATCATTGCCATCTACTTCCATATCAATAGTTGAATTTCACCCCCATGCGATAGCAGATCAAATCCGCGCGCAGGGCTTCAAACTCCTAATGTGGATTTAAGAGTGCTCTTCTCGACCCTTGGGCCAAGCATGAATTGTCGCATGGACAAGCTGCTGATCACGCATTTCCCACTGTTGGATGAGGATCGTACGGTCCAGATCTCGCATGCTCGTGATAAAGAGAGTTTGCAGGCGCTAATGGAGGGTGGAGTGATCACCACATGGCACAACGAGGGTGATTGATCATCAGATCAATGGTCAAAACTTCTCAGGCTTCTTGTGGGCACTACGGAGGTCGGATTGAGGTGATTTTGAGTCCGTTGGACTTCATTTGTCGATTCGAATCCATCCATATGGTCCAATTGCTCATCTAAGACCTATTTCAATATGCACTTGTACACATGGTCATTAAACATTAATTATAAGAAATCTTAATGTAGGAATAACACAATATGCATGCAATGCTCCCAAACCCATTTTATCGTGCTATTTATGCACATATGTTCTTGAAGCTGACTCTAATTGATGTAATTAACGCTATTATTTGTAGAGTCATTACTAGGCCTCAAGGGTTTGGTAATGGTGGAGAGCCACAAGCTCAAGCTCATGCAATCTATCAGGATGCCCCAACCCCCCTAGAGTTAACCAAATACTGTTGTATGACCGAGAGTCGTCTTTTAAAGAACGTATAGCATCATAGTATAGGATGAAAATTGCAACAACATTTAAATTTATAAACTACTCAAAAACAAAATTGAGTCTGAGATCGTTCACAGGGAGCAAATGTGAAATTCTAGTACTAATCGTAATTAGAAATAGATGAGCACAATAATGAATCATAAATAAATATATTCAATGAATAATCTACTCAAATAATGTATTCAATAATAATCAATAGTATCTCAAGAAATCAATGGGATAAAAAGAAGAATAAATCCCTAAAAATGGTGATTTAAATCACCAATTATATCCCACATTTAAGCACATGAAATCATAATTCTCAAATAAGCCAAATATTCCAATAGTGTTTCAAATCAATCACTTAACCATAGAGAATATGCCTCAAATGGATCCACAGTATCAGACGTCAACCAAGTCAGACATCGGGCATAATCCCCAAGCACGTTGAGTATCAAGCCATAACAGGCACAAGGGTACCCAACATAGAGCAGAAGCCTCTCAGAGATGCTAAGTGTTTAGCACGTAGGCATAAATACCAAGGCAAAACCTACCCCTACCCTCCTCAAATTCTCTTCTTTATTTTAGCCGGGTAAACAGGTATGCACAGTGTCGAGTAATCAGATCTAGGAATAGGGACCAGGCTCACCGAGTGTGTGAGGTAAGCAAGGAGTAAGGGTTAAGTGAAAGGGGACCCAACCCCCATGTCTTGGGCAAAGGGTCCTCTTCACTTTTTCCTTTATTTGCCTTCGTGTGTCCCTAATTTTCCGAGGTGGTACTAAGTTTGAGCATCCCCCTCCGCACTGCAACTGGTTGATGTGAAGATTCGAGGCAGTAGCTCATGCTTCTTCATGCAATTAAAGACTTGGAGCCCTTCATGACATTCATCCGCAAAACCTAGGGGTAGTAGTAGCAGTGATGGTGGTCGACGAACGTCGGACGAAGGCAACAAGAAGTAGAGAACTGACGAACACCTCCAATCCAAAATACAAGCTCATGGACCCAATTAATATGTTCGCAAGCTTCGCCTAGGTCTAAGGAAGGTGATGGTGGTGTTTATGTGGAGTTTGAAGGTGAATGGTGGTCAGACAAAGTCGGACTGTGTAAGCGGAAGGTGGGTTGTCTGAAAGGGTGAAAGGAAGGTCAAAGCTCCAAATACTGTTGGGGCTTTTACTCGTGGAGGTGAGGTGATGCTTTTGGAAGTGATGCGAGGTTGTTTGGTGGTGTGGCGTAGCGTGGTGAGCTCGTTGGAGCTACGTCGGGGCGGAGAAGATGATGGGGGAGGTGGCAAACGGTGGTTGAATTGGAGTGGGAATGGGTTGTATCTAACCTACAGAAGAAGGGAAGGAAAAGGGACCTAGCTACAAAGGGATAGGAGTTGGCGCGGGCTGTGATTGGTCGGCGTCGGAGAAGGTGAAGACTTCGGTGGGAGAGATAACGAGGAGGAAGGGGGTAAGCGATGCAAGCTAATGTGCACTAGACGCGGATGAAGTTGGGGAAGATGTTCCCTCAACCTATTGTACGTCGCAGAGGGCGACGACAAAGATTTGAGGAGCTTGCTGGAGCTGCAGCCGAAGGTGGCTGAGGGAGAGATAGAAGAAGGTTTATGGACTAGAACTGAGCTAAGGGGAAGCCTGGGATGTACGCAAGCTTATATAGAGCTCTGATTTGAGCTCAATCAGGAGAATTCATTGCAATTTCATCACAATTTGATTTGGGTTTCCTCACATATTTCAAGAGCTTCGCCTAAGCTCTAGGATCCATTTAAGACTTAGGATCGAGTTAAATTGCTAGGGAATCTCCTAAAGATCATTCCCTCCAATTTTGGAGAGTATCGATTGACAAATCAAGGAGAAATCCTTGATTGAAGCTTGGCGATTCGGGTTTGAGATCTGTTCAGACCTAAACATGGCGATAGGGACCTGTTTGTGAAGGAGATGAGAAATTTGGGGGCCCATTTGCAATAAAATCGAAAGGTAGGGTATAAGTGAGAGAAATAGAGATCTTAGGGATTAAATTGTAAACTACGTCAAGATGGACTTTGATTGAGCCCAAATTTGGACCCAAGGGATCTAATGGTAAAGTTAGATTTGAGTTTTGACCATGTTTGGCTACACAAATTACACAGAAGCCTAAATCAAGGCAAAATCCCATCTAAAGCTCTATTATAGGTCAAAATGGGTTCAGATAGTCAAACCAAGGGTACCAAACCTCTTAGAATATTTTTCTAGAAATTTTAGGAAGTTTAGATGAATTTTAACCTAACCAAAACCTCTTCAATTCAAGTGGGGTTGAGAATTAGGATATTCTGTATAAATTCGGTTCTCAAAATGCATGAAACCCTGTTTCTATCAGTGTTGACTCACTTTTTAGTCTTTAATGCTCAATTGACCTCTAATTAACCCCTTAGTGACCTCGTGCTACTCTGCATTCAGGATGTGATGTTAAAACTGCATAATTAACCCTTTTTATTATTTTCTCCTCAAAATGAATTTGATTGGAATTACTGTCCTCAGGCAATTATTCAAGAGCATCTGTCACTTGATTCCAACTAATTTTAGTTAGTTATGGAAAATGATGGTATTACCATCAAATACCTACCATGATTAACCGAAAGTCAATTGCTTTTCCCAACCTCCTCAAGGAAAAAACCAATAGTACTATGCTACAACAAACACCATCACCTTAAGGAGAGGTAGTAAACTCAAGGATCCCACCCAATCCTAAGTTAATAACCCTAGGACCCTTAATAAGTAATCCAAACTCCCTACCAAGAATGTGATTTACAGAAAACCTGAGTTTGAATCTAATTCGGGAGTAAGATGTTGTTGTATGGGCAAATAGAAAAAGCCAGAAGAGAAATTTGAGGGAAGAATATCCATGATACAAGGATTTAAATTAATAATTCCCTACTCCTCATGGCTATTGGATCCATTCCAGCCTATGCTAGATCTTCACTGAGTTCAAACAAGGAAAAGCGTAAGGCAAATTTTGAAAACATTAGGAAGGTAGTTTTGTCAGACAAAACCAGTTCATTGATCTTAAACAAGCTACCTCCTAAGAAGCAAGACCTGGGAGCCCCGCTAATTTCCTATTCAATAGGTAATTGATAAAGACACATCTATTTAGGTTAAAATGCCTAATCATACATGTTTCTAAGCTTAGATTTGCATTTCATATTATAAATATTGCATAACATGCATCATTCTGCATTTAGAGTAGTATATATTTTAGGTTAATTAGGTTCTTTTTATGGCTAGGAGGGAAGGAGATTTATTTCAGGGCCTCGAATGAATGATCTGACTGTATGGATCTGATCAGGATGACGATTGGAGTCTAACACCTCCGAGATCGTCTAGATCAGAGTCCCGTAGTGTTCACAAGGCGAAATCAGGTTTTAAAATCGATGCATCATAGTATAGGTTGAAATCACTTGAAAACAAATAGATTTTATTACTTGAAGTTTTAAGTTCGAAGTCGAACACAGGGAGCAAATTGGGGTTTAAAAATCAAGAGCACAACTTTTGAGAAATTGAATATAATATGCAATGAAAACTGGATTTGTAATGCAAAAATGTAAATGTAGCCACAGAATATCAATGTATATGAAGAAAGCAAAAACATAGACGTCTGATTTGAAAATCAGACATCTTAAACTTAAGGGTGCTACAGTGCTTCTATTTCTCTTTTTCTTTTCTCTAATCTCTGTCTCTGGCTGCTTCCTTCCTTCTTCTTTCTCTCTTTTCTTCTGCTCTCGTGCCTGTGCCTTTTCCTTCTGCCTTTAGCTTCTCTGGCCTTTGCCTTTGGCTTCTTCTCTTTCTTCTTCTTCTTTCTCTGGCGGCTCCTCTTTCTTATGCCTCTAGTTCCTTCTCTTTCTCTTTCTTCTTCAGCCCTTCAGCTCCTTTAGCCGTGCCTTCTCCTCCCTTAGCTTCTCTAGCCTCCACCCTCTTCTTCTTTGGCTTCTTTTCTACGAGAGCAAAACCTACCCCTACCTGCCCGTAATCTCTCTTCCTCTTTCTCTCTTAGGCTCACTCTCCCAGAGCTGCTTTCTCGGGCAATCAAGTCAGGTACTCACCCTGGACCAGGCCCACCGACGTGTGGTGGTAGGCGAGGAGTGCAAGTCAGGTATACGGGTCAAGACAGGTCCACAGAGATTGGGTCATGGATGAGGTGGTGAGAGGGTGAGTAGGACCTCACCCCATGGTAAAAGGCAAAGAGCCTTATGCAGTTTTTCAATTTATCTTGCTGCGCCTGCTCACCCACTTCTGAGGTGGGACTAAACATCTCACCTTCCTGTTGCGCACATAGCAGTAGATGGCGCATCCAATTGGCTAAGCTACAGAGGCTGGAGTCTTTGCGTGAGGGCCTAGACGCGTGCGGGCTTCAAATCCACACAGCCTAGGAGTTTCACCTGGAGTTGCACAAAGCCTGGGACCGCTCGAAGTTTGCTTCAAGGTCGTCAGTAATGGCAGTCGGCGACTGGGTACCTGAATACACCAAAACGGCCTTGCGGCCACATCAAAGCACTTAGGGAGCTTCACCAGGACACGGCAATTAGGTGGTGGTAGTCGGCGGGGCGTGGGAGCTGCTATAGTGGCAGATCTAAGGCAACTTGTGGCTATGTGTATGGGTGTGTTCAAGGGGCGGTTTGTGTGTGTGGCGTGGTGAGTGGGGTGAGGGGTTACATTCAGTGAGGTGTTGCGAAGCTTGTGGGGTGGTTGGCGAGGCGGATGGAGGTGCAGAGCGACGAGGACGCCTCACCGGAGGTCTGGTCGAAGGTGGAGAAGGTGGTGATGATTAGTGGTGTCGAGGGATATTTTCAAGAAATAAAGAGGGGGAACAGGAAGAGGAGGGAGAGAGAAGTAATCGGACCTAACCTAAGGACGAAGGAGGCAGGGATGGCAACCGGCTCGTGTTGCCGTCGCTGGAGATGAAGCTCTTCATAGGTGAGGCGGCGGCGACGACAAGGGCAGAGGCGGTGTCAAGCTGGTATGGCTGATGCGGATGAACGAGAGGAAGGCAACCCAACCGCTAGTATTGTGGTTGGGTGACGAGAGAGAGGGGACGGAGCTACCGGAGCTTGCGGAGAGGTTGTGGCCAGCGAGGAGAGAAGAAAGTGGGGTGGACCAGCCCAATTCCAAGCTGAGGAGGTGCGGAATGAATTAGGGTTTCTTAAATAGGTCCTGAAGGTTGGGTTTGTGCTTGGAAGCCAAGCTTCCAAGCATGGCAATCTCGCCGGAGATGGACACTCAGAGAGACCCAAATCCCTCATGTGTTCACAGGAGAGATTAGGTAGGAATTAGGGCTCAACAATGGGTTCACATTAGAGGAGATTTCTCAGAGAATCTCCCTTTCAATTTTGAAGGAGATTCTCTGAGAGATCAGAGAGTTCTTGCCTTTGAAACCTCGCCGAAGTAAGATTCTCTCCACTATAATGGTGGAGGGACCTAATTCCAAAGAACAACGAGGAAGCAAGGGGGTTTTCTGCAGGAGTTTTTGAAAGATAGGGGTAGAAATGTAATTAGGCTGGACCTATTTGCAAAGTGGGGCAAGATGAATTCCTCTTAGGTCCAAATTTTGGTACAAACCTAATTTGGACCTAAGGAATCTAATGGTGAAGTTGGATCTTAGGTTTGACCACGTTTGACTAGACAATTTACGTAAAAACCCAATTTAGGGCCAATATTTCACTGAGACCCTAATTTAGGTCAAAATAGGTTCTAAGGGCCAAATTGAAGGTTTTAAACCCTAGAGAATATTTTTCCATGATTTTTAGAGGATTTAGGTGAATTTTATCCTGACCAAAACCTTGTTAAATCAAGTAGGTTTATTTTAGGGTTACAAAAAGTCATTTAATTCTTAAAATTCACATGAACCCTTTTCTGTTTGAACCAACCCACTTTTTATCTTTTTAAGACCATTTGACCTGTGTTTAGCCCATGAGAAATCTCTTTATTATACTACAATGGTAAAATTACAGTTTTACCCCTTGTTTCTTACTTTTCTCTCAGAATGGTTATTTAGTAAGTTAAGACCTCCAGTTGGTTATGTAAGAGTTTTTATTCTCTTTTCTGGGTCAAAATGAGCTAGTTAGGGCTCATGATGGTGTTTCCATCATGTAGTACCTTATGCGATTCAAGGAATCAATGGCCAGGAGGGCAATGCGACATCCTTACGGGCTTCAGATGAAAAATCTGACCGTATAGATGGATCCAGAGCAACAATCGCAGTCTGGCAACGCGGTAATCATCTCGATCTGAGCACCATGGCACCCTCTGTAATAGACAGAAGATGGAAAGCCCAAATAGCTTCGTGTGGCGCCATCCAGGCCGCCCAACACTGGCTAGCAGCAACCGGCCACGCCCTTCATCTTCCATGCCTTCGAATCCTAGCCGTTGGATCAAGATCCAACGACTGGCATGCCACCACTTCCGTAGCACTCAATTCGTCTTTAAGACACAAAAGCGCCTGCAACGCATTGGTCGCAAGGGGCGCTATCAAGCCGCAGGAGCGTGGTCGAATCCCCGCGAGCACACACAATCAACAGCGCGAGTGCCATATTCAACCGCACGATCGGCGATCAACGGTACGTGTGCTTCCACATGGCGCAGTGGATGACCTAATGTGCTTACTCGGGCGACAACACACATCCCCACGCGCCAACCAACACCATCTGAGCACGAGCAAGTGCTTGGTTGGCACCGACCTTCAGTGACAACCTGGTGGGCCCTTAGTAACACTTGCAGCTGTCACTAAATGATCTACGCAGTGGTGCGCCACCTAAGGCAATGAAGAGGCATAAATCTTCAGCGACAGCTCAGGCAGCCTTTAGTGATGCTTGTAGCTGTCGCTAAATGTCTATGCGCGAGATGCTCTTCCTCCCATTACTATATAAACACCCTTACACCCCCCATTCTTCCTCATCTCTACCTACTCTACTCCCACCTACTCCTAAGCTCTAGCAAGCCTACCAACACTCCATTAGAGCTTACTCTCAAACTCCCAAGACTCCTATTGGTGTAACAAACCCCTGCCCCACCAAATATTCCTCCATCTTCCCATCACCATTCATTGGTCGCCTTGGAGCTATCCTCCCACCTCCATTCCGATAGCAGATCATCTCCGCCTCCTCACCTCCATTCTGGAGCCACGCTGAAGCTTTCCTCTACCCGACGTCCTCCTACATCTCACCTCCGTCGTCCTGCTCCTCACCTCCTTCGTCAAAGCTTCCGCCAAGCACCGTCGTCTCACCGAATAGCCGATTCGGGAGATTCCTTCTCACCTCTTTCTCTTTTATGCTTTCATATATCATTGTAATTGACATTGGAGTGATATATATCATATTTGTTCCATCTCTCTTGTGAATTTATTCTGCTTGTCTTCTTATTTCAAAAACACAAAAAAAATAGCAAAAACTAAAACACCCAAACAAACAAAATGAAGCGTTTTCAAGTTAAGTAAACGTCACCTCCCTGTGTTCGAACCAAGACTCCCTTGGAGTTTCGGTAAAAATTGTATTTGATAACGAGTTTTGTGACTACGACGATGGATTACTCTTAACCCTGATTTCAAACACGCGAAGCACTGCATTAGTAACATTACTTCTGACCAAGCCCTCCTTGACTTGGGTGCTTCCATTAATGTGATCCCTATTACACTCTATAGGAAACTTGGTCTAGGCCACTTGAAGCCCACTAACATAACCCTATAGTTGGCCAACCGATCAATTACAACACCTAGGGGTCTTCTAGAAGATGTTTTGGTCAAAGTCAATAATTTCATTATCATGTGGACTTTATGGTCCTTGACATAGAAGCATCAAGACAACTCAACCACACCCCGATCATTTTAGGAAGACCTTTCTTGGCCAGTACCAAGGCAACAATTAATTTTGAATCGGGAAAAATAAAGATTACCTCTCGGAATCAATCAAATCATTTTAATATTTTTGAGGCATCAAAGAAACAGCAAATTAAGTGTGGTTTAGTTGAGGAGCTAGGCAGAATAAAGGAGTGATAAACACTAGTTTATCATCACTCTTAAGCCTAAAATCACATATAATTCCTAAGTTTTCCACATTACATTTTAGTATTGGGCTACATTTAGGAATTTCGAGTTTAGGCATGAATTGCATTGTTTTCTTCTTATTTTATGTTTTAATACACTTCATTTCATTGACAGGGATGATTGCACTATGAAAACCACTTAAACCCTGGAAACATGAAAGGCAGAAACCAAGAAGAAGGTTGAGCTTCATCCCAACTGGATTCCAACTCATCTCAGCTAGATCCAATCCATTCTCAACTACATTAAGCTCAGGGCAACTCATCTCCAGCTCATGAAGCCCAAATTAGCTCAAGTCAGTTGAGCTCATCTTCTACTCCTAAGATAGCTAGGAAGACTTCAAGAAGCTCATCTTCAACTCCCTTCAACTTTAGGATGATTCATCATAGCTCCAGCAAACTCCATTTAGCTCCTCTGGCTACTAAGTAGCTCAAGCTAGCTTAGCTCATCCCTACTAGCTCCACCTCTACTCTACTTCACCTCCATGGCTGTCCACCCTAATTCCAAAACACCTCAAAACCACCACCACTTCCTCCTTGTTTTGGCACCAACCACACATAACTAGCACCCTCCAAATGCACCCTTTCATTTGGTGCCAAATTAAACCTATAACCACCACCACCATGGCCAGCCATACACTCAACTAACCACCTTCAAATTGGAGCCAACATGTGCCTAAAATATCCACCATTAAAGCCATCCCAACCCTCCATTTTTTCCCTCCAAAACCTACCCTTCTAGAAGCCCCAAAGTTGGAGCCAAATTGAGGGCACGCTTCCACCATGGTCGGCCACCAAAGGGTGCTCCCAACCCTTACCTAACCCCCCTTACACCCTATCACTTGCGGCCAAATATTCCTAGCCATAGATCCCATAACCACCCTCCTATATCCCATCCTAACCCTCCATTCATTCCACACCAACCCCGTCTTTGTCTACCCTATAAATACACCCACACTCTACCATAAAAATCCATCCTTGGCTAGTAATTTTTCTACCTATACTACCTACATAGTGGGCCAAAGGAAGAGGAGATTTGAAGGTGATTAGGAAGACTCCCTTGTCTTCTTAGTGCCATCTTCTTCTTTCCTCTTCCTTGGTCCAAAGCCAAGGAGCAACTTCTACTTGGGGATGGCCAGGAAAGAGAGGAGAGGGGTGGTGGATGTCCACCCTTGGGAGCATCATCAAGAGGAGTACATCATCATTATCTAGGAGAGAAGAGCAAGGGAGATTCTTCTTCAAGTGCGTAAGCTGCCATGCTTGGAGCGAAGTCCTTCCCAAGCATCATTTGGAGGATCACTTCTTTTGTATTAACTAGCTTTTATTTTGTAATTGCAAGAATTCTTCTACTTATGACTATAAATTTTAGTAATACAATAACCAAGTTACCTTTCAATTTTTGTGTTTCTATTTCACACATTTATTCTTTACCTAGTGTATTTCACTCCATCTTTCTAATTACCCTAGGTGCACTTGCCTAGGGTGATCTTAGAAAGAAGGATTAAGTTTTTCTCACTAAGGTGTAGATTTTAATTTGCTTTCTATTGCCTAAGCATTTCAAAACCCTAAAAATTACACAACCCAAAAAAGACAAAAAGAAGATTTAAGAGAGCGGGAGAGAGAACAATCAATCTTGATAACTAAAATTATCCTCCTTGGACAAGCCTAAATACTTCCACTATCTAGGTTTAGAAATTTAGAAGTTGATCGTTTTATATGCGTTACAACAATTTACAAACCCTCATTACAAAAATTGCATATTTTTAGCATCAAAGAGGTTATTCCCATACACACCATAGAAACCCCCCTAATGGCCAATTCAACCCAAACTCAAGGAGACAATCGCAAGGTTGCTAGCATGATGAGGATAGCAATGTTTTACAACCAACTTTGAAAGTTTGAGATGAGGATTCTACTTATAAGAAAGATATTCATGAACCAGAAAACTTGTTGGAGGATTTACCTGATCAATCAAAAACCCAACAAAACCCTTGTCCTGAATTACTAGAGTTTGAGGTTCAATTAGCAGATGAAAAACACAAAGATAAAGATAGCTGGATCCAGTACCTACAACCTGTAAATGAGAAGGAATTTCTGATTTAGGTAGAAATTCTTAGGAAGCCTGACCTAATTCTTGGAATCAGCTTAAGCATCCTAGAGTCTGATCCTATAAGAACCCCCGACACCTTCCACAAGCTTTATAACCCTCTCCCTCCCAACCATTACATAATTCTTGAACCCACCCAAACCTCCTATGTGTACATCTAGCAAAACACCTATTGGAAACCATTTGGGCTTTCCCTACATCATCAGCTTACCACTTTTCTTGACTATTTCTTTAGCAAGCCCACTCTCATCCACCGAACCCATATGTTGGGACCCAAAAACCCAATTTTACCAGCCACAATTTCTAGTGTTCATATCTGTGGAGTGTGCCTACCTGAAGGCCCTAAACTTAGCAACTTTGTATAGTCTATATATACTTAGAGCTAACTGGATTCGTCACAAAATTATGGTGCTATATTGTTTACTCTACTCTCTCATGCCTTTATTATACAATAAAGACATTGCATTAGCTAGGCATGGGGGGTGGATATACTCATTTCTGAATTATTTTGACAGCTCCGTAGAATCTTTCTATATTTTTATCTTTACTTTTATTTAACAAATTAGAGAATTAGGAAAGGAGGACTATGGCATTAAAAGTTTTCACCCTTAGGAAATAATATAGTAGGATCTGAATACTTAGACTATTCAGGTTTACGGGCTTAATTAACTTAGGCATCCAATACAATGTGGACTTGTTTCTCGAATCCTTACCAATTTAGAATTCATGTTAAGTGGTTAAATAAGATGGGGTGATAAGTATGAGACTTATCAACCCACCCTCTGATTTGAGGAATCTTAAAGACTAAGCATCTACACACTTTTTGCACCGACTTATTTTACTGGTGATCTTAATGGAAATTAGGTAGCTAATAAATGTACTAGGGTGGTATGGCTAGCACATTACTGTGAGTATAGCTCATAGCCGGGTATCCAGAGCCCAGCCACTTTGTAACGACCCGATTCCCGAGTCCCTACGAGACACGAGAACCGGACCGACTCGACTAATCCCAAGACCTAGTCGTCCAACGAGAAAGTAACCAAAAGACAGTAAAGTAAACCACATTCAGCATGAATATAACTAACAGTAAGAAAGTACAGTAGTAAGGAAAGAAACTACTACAGTAGGTACCACCACAACAGTAAAACAGCATTTATCATATAACAAAAACTGCAGGTAAAGAAGGTACAGCGGAAACAAAAACTACTCACTAGAACATAAACAAAAGAGGTACAAAAGGCTGTGGTAACTCTACTGGACCCTACTCGGCCCAGCGTCCTCTGCAGCCGCCGACCCTGGCTGCTCAACACCTGGTCCTGAAAAAGGTAACGAGTGTAACATGTCAGCAAAACGCTGAGTAGAGTGGCAAACTAACTAAAGGCAACAGTAGAGTGTACAGTAGTTGTTATGTTCTATTACTTCCTTTATTCACATCTTTCAATTTTTCTCACTATTTCATTTATTTCTCAGATCCTTTACTTGATCTCGAATGTCCTCGTGAGAACGATCTTGATTGCAGTCTTTTCCAAAAGTAGAAGTAGCACGTGGTGCTCTCCTGGCCGGGGAGTCCCCCGTGGTGATCCTACCCTCAGTCAACCACCCCAAGGTCACTGACAGACGTAACGGTGACTACGGCACGCGCGATAAACGCACAGGTAGCTAGCCCGCACTGGCACGCGGTCAGTCGTTTCCGTTAACGGGTGCGCCCAAAGCACAGCACGGAACCAGGGCAGAGCCCTCTCAGTAACAGGGGTCCAACCCCTCCACAGTAACCAAACCGGGGCCTTGCCCCTCCACAGTCCGCGCACCCTCGCCTGACTACCCTGGTTTGCCCTAGTGGGCCTAACAAGTCGGTGAAGGAGGCTAGCAGAACCCCGGGGCCCGTGGGGTAGCTAGTACTCTCCTAACACTACTAGCTCTCCTCGGTACTACGTACACGAGGGCCAACAAGTCGGTACAGAGTGGCCAGTCCTAACCCCCGGGTCCCTGGGGTGGCTAGCTCAGCTCTGCACTAAACAGGGGGACAGTCGCTCTCCTTGGTACTCCGTACTCAAGGGCCAGCTCACTTCCCCAATTCTATTCCATTCGCTTTCCAGGAGTTCTACTCCTACTTCCCCGTAGGGTTCCAGAACATCTTATGTCTTACTTTCCAGTTTCACGTTCTTACAAACCATGATCCCAATCATGTTTCTTTATTCATAACAGGCAGCTGTGAACTCAATTTACAGGCAGCTTCATATATTCCTTTCCATTTTTCCAAGACTGCATTATTATATATTCCACTAGTTTTTCCATCCTAGGATTCATGCCATATCCTAGGGTCTATCATACAATCTAGTTTTCCGGCCCTAGGATTCATGCAACACCTAGGAACTATCATTCCATATATTTCTCATTCCTAGGATTCATGCAATGTCCTAGGTTCTAGTTATGGATCCATACTTTAACAAATTTTATTAATACTTAAAGCCACTCTACCAGGTACAACGGGAGTAATGGGGGCGTGATCGGGAATCCCGCGTGCCTCCGCGACTCTCAAAACTGCAACCGAACGAGGTCCTATCACAAGGATCAAACACAAGGAGTGTCTCAAAATAGTGTATAGCTACTGTAGACGGGTAGAGGAATTAATTCTGAAACGAACGCAACTCGAATCACAGAAAACGGAGCCCAAACGGGCCCTAAACGGATCGAGAAAGACGATACTGTGCAAAATCAGACGTCTGGAACTCCTTCCAGACGTCTTAAACGGTGGATCAGAGAATTACCTGTTCAGCGTGGTTTCCAAGACGTCCAGAAGTCTTCGGGGACGTCTGTCCTATACCCCAGACGTCCGATGGTCCATACGGACGTCTGTAGGTCACTCCCGCCGTCTGGTACAACTTCCAGACATCTGATTCGCAAAGGATGGCGAATCAGCGAACCTGCGCACAGCCAACCCCCCTCCCTCAGTACGATCAGTCGACAAGAAGGAAGAAGAAAGCGGAAACTCACCTTTCAGACGTCTGTATGATCTTACAGACGTCGACCTTGCCGTCTGGGTATCAACCCAGACGTCTGATTTTGGAAATTTTTCCAGAATCAGAACCCTGCTCGGCCTCCGCTCGCGACGCCGCCCGCGTCGCACCTCGCGCTCCTGCTGCTCAGACCGCAGCAGGTCCCTCTCCGCGTCGCTCCGCGCCCCCTGCGCCCTCCGCCAGCCGGCCAAGCCGCTCCGGCGAGCTCGCCCTCACGGCAGAGCTCCGCCCTCGCACGCCGCACCTCCGCGCTCACTGCGGCCGTCGCTGCCGCCCTCGCGTCCGCTCGCTCTCGCGCACAGGAAGGAGAAGAAGGAGACTGTGGAGACGGGAGGGGAGGCGTGGCCCTTTTTAAGGCCACGCGAGGAGGAGAGAGGAGGTGGCAGGCCGCCTGCAGCCGCAGAGAGAAAAAAGAGGGAATATGCGATCTGCGCGCTCAGGCGCGCAGGCGACTCGCGTGTGTCGAAAATAACGGATTTCCAGACGTCTGGAAACGATCCCAGACGTCTTATCAGACGTCTGGTTGTGATCCCAGACGTCTTGTCCGACGTCTGAGCCACCTCCCAGACGTCTTAAAAGACGTCTGGGGCACACATTCGTTACACACTTGACCTAATCTCTCTGGCTATTGCTTCCAAGTATATCTTAGATAATGGAAGCCACCTGCTTCGAAAAAAAAGAGAAAAATAGAAAAACACCCAAAAAGAAAAGAAAAAAATAAAAAATAGAAAAGGATAAAAATAATAATAATAAGGCATACTTCATCGCACGGATATGGCTAGCAAGTTGTCGTGGGTAACCCTCCATTGCTGTTTATCCAAAACCCAGCCCACAAATGCATGAATAAATCCCTAAAATTAGGAGAAGATGGGAAGTAGAATAAATCCGATGAGATATACACTGGGTTTGCCCTTATGTTGACCCCACTAAAAATAAGAGCAGGGAGAAAGGTACCGATCAAAAAGATAAACCTTTAGACAGAAATATTTTCACTTAGGGTCACCTAGGGTTGGTAGATGCATAAGGTCCGTCTTGGTTGCTCGTTTAATAAGACAATCACTTTCACACAATAAGATGCTTAACTCTTATGGTCCTCTCAAGTCTTAGGTGAGTTGGGTAGCCGAAGAAACATGCCTCAAAACCTTAAACAATAAGTCCAACAAATTATAAAAGAAGAAAAGGAAAAAAAATTCTTTTATGTACATAATAAAAAGGCAAGGACTTGAGTGGTCAGCATTTGCGCAAGCACCATGGGTGTTGTTGAGTCTTTAGAGTTTAGGTCCAAAGTATGAATTTACTATAATTGATTAACAACAAATGCCTTAGTAGGTAGATTCTAATTCCATTTTTATAAATAGCATTTTGTTTAGTTGTGCCAGGGACTAACAAAAGATAGGCATGAAGGTGTGATAGATATACACTATTTCATGATAAAATGACTCTTATGCACATTCCATAGGTTAGTTAGAAGCATTAAGCACTGTAAACAATGCATAATATCCATCATCATGCATGTAGTGTAATTTGTATAAATTGTATATTAATTTACCTCTCTTGATGGCCAAGGCATAGGGCGACATTGAATCAGACCTCAAATGACATATCCAACCATACGGATGAAACCAAGGTGACGATTGAAGTCCAATGGCGTGAAAATTGCCTCGATCGAACCTTTGTAGCATCCGCTACGAGGAGAAGAAGTTGGACAATTCAGATGGTGCCATGTTGCACCATCATAGTTGCCAGTGCCTCCCGCAATCCCTCTCCTTCCCCACGCCATCAAGCCCAACCATTGGATCTTCAACCAACGGCTGAGGATCCTATATTAAGCTTCACAATTTCAAAAGAGATGCCCTCGTATGATCCTGACCTTTGGATCGCCATCCAATAGTCAGGGCCTCGCCACGTCCACCGCTACCAATGTTCACTCATGGTCATTGGATTGTTATCCAACGAGTGATCACTCCACTTTAGAGGAATGCTAATTAGCCTAAGTAATTGTTAATTACATGTTCCTAATCTTTAATTATTCATGATTTAAATGATAATTTAGCTTAACCTGCATACATTTTTATGTGTTAAAGATAAGATTTAATAACATAATTTTATGATAACATAATGCAGGCAAGGAATAAATTTGTTCAACATGTGCCTCACCGCTAACCAACTCCACGCCATCAACGATCACCATTGAACATCACCGCATTCCTCTCAACCCCCCCCGTTATACCCTCCAAGCGAGTGGAGATGTTGGAGAAGAAAATTCCTAAAGAACTGTTACAAAGGAGAATACAAAAGGCTCCTAGGGGACCTCTCTCAGGGGAGGAAGGCTTGCATCGTGACCTTAGAGCGTTCACCGTGGATCAGTGCAAACTCCATCGCCTCTCCGCTTTCATTCACCTTCACTTTCGTGTGCACGGTGACAGTGTGCGCACCCCCATGCCATCAACCACGCGCAACCCAGCCACTGCCATCCACCCTTCACCGCAACCCCCCTCTCCTCCGTGTGCCAACACCTATACAATGTGCCTTCCTTCGCCACCTACAACAGGAGGAGCCCCAATGTCCTCAATCTTCCTCCTCTCACTCCACCAACAGGATCAAAGCCACCACCACCCGCAGAACCATCTTCGGTCATCTTCCTTCCTAGCCACGCACAACACCCCTCATCGCATCACCACACGCCGGCCTCCTCCTTCAATCCCCACAGCAACACCCAACACCCTCGTCGCGCGTAAGCACCACATCCACCTCCAACTTCGTGTGCAGCCCACCTCACGGCCAGCAAGCCAACGCCTGGTCTCCTCATCTTCTTCTTGGAGGGAAAGGAAGAACCCAACAAACCAACAAGTCCCCCTCCACGTAACAACCACTACCGGCCTCCTTTCTCTGCACCGTAGACTCCATCACACTCTCCGCGACACCACAACCTCGACCACGCCACCAGAGTCGACGGAGACTACCCACGCACGTCGATGAGAGTCCCAACCACTGGCGGCCATCTCCTGCCACGCCGTCAACACCAACGCGAAGCTCTCGTCCGCCTCAACCTTCCTCGAGCTCCGCGGCCTCCGCCATCGCCTCTTCATCATGCAAGATCAAGAGGAAGAATTCCTCTGTTTTGCATTCAATTAAAAATTACATTCAATGCCATTGCCATGAGAAGATTTTTGATTTATTGAATATTTTATTGTGCCATATTTATGAGCATATCCCTCTTGTTCTGCCTAAATACTATTCCAGCATATCATGCCATTGATTGGTTAGTTGAAAGGGAATTTGAACTTGATTTTTGAGGGAAACAAATAGTGAACCTTTGATTTTCACTATAACAAGTTTTAATAGCCATTGCCTCCCTGTGGATATGAGCTAACTTTTCGTGGTTAGTTTTATTAAAATCTTTTTGTTCAGCATTTTCCACCACGCGATTTCTCTGCGACGACATATTTCTCTAATACATTATTTTTACAAGCAAAAATCACCCAACCAACGGGGTATGGGTGCACCACATTGGCCGCATCATTCCCAAAAGGGCCCCTTCATGCATTCTCAATAGTTGGACCCACAATCCAATGGCCCACATCCAACCCAACTTGATGTAGTGAAATGGAGAGCATGCCATGCTCTCAAACTTGTGACGCGAGTTTGAATCCTAAGGTGCAGAGCTCTTCAGCGCAAGTGAAACTAAAATATAATCGCTTGATCGCGAGCGAATGGCTCCAATTGTGCCATGTCAACCAACGACCACGCTTAACAATCTCAAAGGGTGCTCTTCACATGATAATGACTGTGCGATTCAAATCAGAAGGCACTGATGTAGCCACATGGTGCCACGGATATCGTGAAGCATCAAACCTGTGATCCTATGCGTGCTACACGTGGTTTGAGCGCACGACAAGTGCGAAATCTAGAGCGTACAATTTTTATCAGACGATGATGAACCAACCACGTCAATGTGCGGATCAAATTGTAAGCACCTCTGTTTTGATACACCAAAATTATGTTTATTGCTAGACTAACATTTCAGGACTATCTTGGATTAAAGCATCAAAGTGTTTTTCAAGGCGAGAAGATAGCTGCTGATGTGCATCTTTTTATATTTATTTGAGTCTAGGATATTATTGTAAGGAACCTCAAATAAAACTCAAATACGGATTTTTCACGTATCTTTTCAAAATCAAACTTTTAGGGCTATTGATCGACCAAACTAGTTAATTGATCGACCAAATCACCTTGATCGACCAACCAAATTAATTGACCAATCAAATCAGTCCATTTTAGGAAGTTGAGAAAAAACCTCTTGATCGACCAACCATCTTAATTGATCAACCAAATTACCTTTTGATCGACCAACCATCTTAATTGATTGACCAAATTGCCTTTTGATTGACCAATTAACCTTAATTGATCAACCAATTTAATTTCCTATTCAGGCAAAACTTTTAGTATAAATAGAGATCATACACAACCCATTCTTTCATAACTTTCAAATAGAAATACCATTCAAAAATAGAGCTTCTCGTGTTCTTCACGTTCTTCAAAAGCACGACTCCTCGAACCTCTATGAAAAATCTATTTAATCATTTATTGAGGTTCCACAGAATTCATTCTTGTCATAGTTTATTTTATGGTTTTGATTTGCAGGTTCCAAGTTTGTTTGGAAGATCTATGGTTGTTGTTTTTACGTCTCTTCAAGATAAAAAGGGAAGTGGATTGTAAAAGATTGTGCCACCCTCGTTCAAGTGGTACGGTTTAGTGGATCGGCTAGTGTTTCCTAGTCAGAAAAATCCTAATCTTGGAGGCTTAGGTAGTGGTTTTCACCCAGATTGGGTTTCTACTATAAATCAGGTGTACTCTGTGCATGAATCCTTGGTGCTTTATTTTCAATCTGTGCATATATTTTAAAGCAATACTATTCACCCCTCCCCTCTAGTATTTAGTTCCAATCCACAGGATATTCCTACCACTCACATGAATGAGGAGCGCTACACGTGAGATCAAACACTCGCTTCACGAGCAATCATCAACTGTTGATCACGCGATCAACGGTTGTCAAGAGGTGTTCCTAGCATGCGTGTGCATGCATTAGATGTGTGTGATTTGAGCCCTCTTGGGCACTCATTTGGTCAAACCAAACCCATTTCCACCACCTATAAAAACCCTCCTACCCCTCCATTTGCCATCATCCCTTCTTACCCTCTCGTCTCCCCCTCTGGAGTTCGAGAGCCTCTTTTGAGGTCAAACCTTGTGTCCCAAGCCCTTGGGATGCTCCACTAGAAATTAAAAATAATTTTTAATCATGCTTCTCACCCCCATTCATGGAGCTCCTGTCAGTCATCCTCTCATCCCCATTCAAGGAAGCGGATCACTCCGTTACTACCCTGCCTCCAGTCTTCCTCCAGCTTCGTCCTCCTTCCAACTCCGATCCTCTTCATCCAGGCATCGTCGAAGTCCTTGTCCCTCAAGCAACCGTCAAGGGAGATTCTCTCTCTCTTTTTATCGCTTTTTAGTATAGATTATTTCTCACAATAAACATTGATTCTATAATAGACATTTTTTGTTTTTAATATAGCTATTTGTTATGTCTCTCTCTCTCTTTTTAATTTGTTGTTTATCTTATACTACTTCCAGGCTGTTATTCTACCTATATAAAATTACAAAAAAATACATATAGCCAAAAATACCAAAAAAAAATAAACAAATGAGATTTTCAAATGCTCCCCTCCATGTATTCAACCTAGGACTCACCGTCTCTGTTAATTTTTATTTGATAGCAAGATTCTACGAATACAACAATGTGAGTTTCTTCGAAACCCTAATATATTTTCTTCGCTGAATTTTTGCCTATCACTCACATGTAAAAGCCATGCCTGCATGCCCTCAGATGCAAGGTTGACCTACTCAGCCTCTAACATGTGCTTCTTGCTATTTTACTAAGGTTGAGTCATGCCGATGGTGGACCTGATAGTGCCCTTCTCCCTTAGTTGTAATAAGGAGTTTGCGGGTGGGTTAATTCCTACTCCTAACCATGCTAGACCTTTTTCTTTCCTTTTTTTGCCTTTTTCCTTCTTTTCTATCTCCTTTGCTTATCTTCTTTCATTTCCTTCTTCTCAACTCTTTTGCATCCTCAAGATTCAATCTTCGCAATGACCCTTGTAACTTCTACTCCATCACTTCTTTCATCTACGACACTTATTCCTTCCTAGGCATCCACATCAAAAATATGAAAACATAAAATTATTTATGATATTTGAAATATATACTAAATATCTACTCTAATCACATGCATAGATGCTAAAAGCTGACAAAAATAGACAACAAATATAAAATACTAAGAACTCTTTGAGACTCTACAAGGCCATTTGATAATCAAAATAAGGCCATAAGAACTTCTATACCTTCATTGTTTATTAGGATGATATAAGTCAATCCTATAAGTCTCTAGGAAATCACTTAGAAAATCAATTTCTAAAAGGCCATTTGATGTACCAAATAAGGCTAATTGATCCTTCATAGTTGATTCAATTGATAAGTTTAGTCAACAATGTGTTTGCTAACCCTTAATATTCTTGTTTATATTTTACAAAACTTTATTAAACTCATTTCATACTCTTATTATTTTTAGTTCCTTGATAACACACATTATTACAATCAATTTACAATCTTAGTCATCAATACTTGTATATTAACATCTAGGTCCTTGATTTCATGTATTAACCTTTCACCTACCTCTATAAAACACTTAACATCTAAATCTACTCTAAGGTTGACCGATTTCTCAATCTAAATCATGAATGTATGTAGTTTGTAAATAGTAAACTATTCTTTCCTAACTCGAGCACGTAAGTCATCTAATGGATCATATATGGTCAAAACAATGCTTTAATGATAAGTAGATTAGTCTACTAATCAATCAATTCCTACTCAATTGTTTTAGATAATGTCCTAGCCTTTTTGATACTTGGTTCAAGAGATGACCTTCCATTTTGGCAAGTCAACCTATGGATCATTTAATAAACCTAATGATTCAATCTAATAACCATTGCAATTTCTTAGAACTTGGTTTATCCAACGCCATTGACTTAATATATGTTCTAGAAACATCCTCAAATATCTATAAATATCCACAGGCACTCCCCAAGCCAAACACAACTTATATACAACATAATACAACTCCACATTCATTTAACAATACCATTTCTCTCCTCAGCACAACCAAACATCATCTAAGAGTAAGGGTGCTAATCGAATCTAAACTTACTGAACCATTCGAATTTAGATTCAAATCGTTAAGAAAAATTGAATTCAAATCAAATTCAATTATATTCTTCAAATATGAAAATCTAGATTCATATTCAATTTGCTAAGGATTCAAATATTTATCAACTCTCTATATGATACATAAGTGTATAGGTTGTGTTATATGTTCCTTTATTTTTCAATAATTTCTTATAAATTTGGTTATATTTTAATGAGATTTTTTTGCTACATAGATTTTTTGTTATAACAATCGATGAGTGAATTTTTGCATCTCTAAACCATTAAATTATATAATCAAACATAAAATGTTGAGATATAAATAACAAAATTATTGGAGAAAAGGCATACATCAACTTCTTAAAGGCACATCACATGATAACTTAAATAAGCAATGTAAGTTATCTCTTCCAAGGTCAGTTTGGGAAATTAGGAGGGTAATTGATTGTTGCTTCACGTGACTTGAGCAAAAATTTCCATCTATTGGCTCATTTAGGTTTTAGGGTTTTTAAGAGTTAAGAGCCTAAGAGGTTCTCCTCTCACCATGTATGTACATACATACATATTGAATCAATTCAAATCCAACAAAAAAAAAATCAATTCATTAAGCTATCAATCTAGATATAAGATTCATATTCAATTCGTTTAGTTCAAATCGAATTGAATTGAACAATTATCAAATCGATGCATATTTGAATTTGAATAGTGTGATTTGATTAGCATCCCTATCTAGTTTGTAAAAAAAATAAAAAAGATTAGCAGCCCTATCAAAGAGGGAATTCTAAGTCATGTTGTAATTCTTTATTTGGGCTCTTTTGTTTATTGTAATAAGTATATAGTTTGTCAATTTTCTCCTCTTCCAAAAAAGGAGAGATAAACTTCTCTTTGTTAGGGACTAAGAGGAAAGTTATACTAAGGTTATACTATCCTCATTTTAGGTGATACGAATACATAGATTGACCAACAAATACCAATCAAAAAATTCAAACTTGGGAGGCTTAATTAGTGATTTTTACTTGAAATGGGTTTTCCACCTAAATATTCTCTCTTGTGGATTTACTTTCTTTATATAATTCTAAATTTTGTTTTATTCTTTATTCACACTACTCACCCCCTTTAATGTGTAATTTCAAAGTTATCTCCTAATCATGCCACTTTTGGTGAAACAATCTTCCTATTAAAGACTAATATGTTTCATCTCAGTTTTTCCACCTTGAAAAGGGAAAAAATCACATCTTGGACCTAATAAAATTTATTTCAATGGAGTCGTTAAAGGCGCTTGCCATAAACATAAAAACCAAATAGCATCCTTCATCATTGACAATAAAGGTTGGTAAAATCTTACAAATATCAAAAAATACATAATATATTTTGCAAAACCTTTTTCCTTGACTAGTTGTTGACAACATCAAATTTTGATTTGTCTAAGAACATTCTACCTTGCATTTTAGATCTTGTTTCTCATACTACACCTTTCATGGAGCAAGTGATAATCCTTACTCCATCTCTCCCAAACAAAACAATAGTGTCTGTGAAGAGATTTCTAACCACTAGTTAAAAATGAAACTTTTTCACCTTTTGGCTCCCTTCACTTTAAGGTCTACAAAGACCAAAAACCTATCTAAAACACATAGAATTTTCATCACCCTGGCTCTTAAAAAATTGATCCCTCAAAACTCAAACTATAGACTTATGAGACAACCTAATACCTATGTAACTTTTGACTAAAGTCATCGCTACTAGACTTGTAGCAGAGTTGAAATAAATGCTCCCACATCCCATGAGTGCTTTCTCTAAGGATTGTAGCATGACTGAGAGCTTTTAGCTACAAACAAGATTCTTCATTCCCAACCTCTCAATAATCAAATGTTGTACACATCATGTTTGATTTTTACATAATTTCTAATTCTCTAAATTGGAATCAAGTTTGATTTTTACATAATTTCTGATTCTCTAAATTGGAGCTTTTCAATACAACCCTAAAGAATATAAGGTGCAAAGTCTTCATTCTACAAATGGATTCAAGACATTCCCTCTAGTATCAAATATAAACAAGAGAATACGTTTCTTCCTACTTTCCCATGGACTTAAAAGAAAGGAAACCTATTCCTCCCTCGCTTATTCATTTAAGCAATGTCGCCTCTTAGCAACCTCCTTCAATCCTCCATTAGAGAAGGTATAAGTATAGATTTCATTATGCTTAGTACAGATCCCCTCCAAGAAGATATTTGTATTTACAATCTCCAATTTCAGACAACATTTTAGCCTTTCTAAAGGCTACTGAAGAAAACATCCCAAATTTTTCTTTCTTGATTTTGAACATTGACATCAACTTTTCAGAGACAACCCTCACACCTATTTATCTTGATTATAGCTTTGCGATTTACTTGCTTCGGCCCTCAATTTTACTATCCAAAACTTCCAAATAATTTACTTTGTTTCCTCTGCACTCCCTTTGAAATCACAAGTACTAGACACTATAATTAGTAAGATGACTACTTGTCTTAAAGGTTGGAAAGCTAAAATTCTTTCTCTTCCTACAAGAGTTAACCTACTAATTTCCTCCCCTTTTCAATCCTATCTGGTTCCTCTAACTAATGAAAATCCTTCAACAAATTCTTGAAAATTTTGACTCCAACAGGAAAAATTTCCTTCTATGATCCAAATGTCACCTCATCTTAAATGAAATCGTAGTTAGGATATATGAACATTGACACTTTAATATTAGATGTTTCTCCAAAATCCTTTGGAAGCTTTGTATAATAGCAATTTTGCACTATGTAACATTATAAATGCAAAATACTAAAAAAAGTCAACATTTTTAAACCTAGCTAGACCTCTCCCTCGTACTTCTCCATTTTGGAAAACATGCTATCCATTAGAGACTTCTTTATTACCTCATAGTTCTCTTATATTGGAGTGGCTTAGAACTCCCTTTTGCACTACCAAAACAATTTTAAATGATTTGCTTAAATCCTCTTTCCCCAACCACTTCACTTTAGGAAGGAAAAAAAAAACTTTTGCCGAAGCTTTTTCCACAATTAATTCTCATAATAATTCTTTCCCCCATTAATTCCTACTAAACAATCTTCCTTACCTAGTCCTTCTCATGTCTCCTCTATCAAAAGAGCTTACAATTCATCAATGGGAGTTTTAATGTCACGCCTTATAACAATAAAACTAGAAAACATAAATAGCATCCTTATATCCCCCACTTCAACTAGGTCCTCCTACATAACAAGTTCTTAATCCAATCAATCTCCAAAAAAGATGTTACCACTTGGCATCCAACTATATCATATGTAAAGAGGCTTTTTTTTATGGGTCCATCTTATAAAGTTTCTTCAATTACTCTTACTCTTCCCAACTATTGAACCTTCTTGCCCACCTTGCCAAAAGCAAAAGGCACTTAATCTTCTCTCATCACTTTTTACAAAATCACTCTATGTAGGGCCCATATTATCCATATTGTCTTTACAGAAATTTTGGATACTATGAAAAGAAAGATGCACTAGAATTTTTCAATTTATCTCCCATGACACATTCACTATTTTAAATAAACCTATTGTAAGATCTAAAGGGCACAAGTACACTAGAAGGGGGATGAATAGTGTGATAAATAAAATATTGCAAATAAATAAAAATCACAAAAAAAGTACACCAAATATATAGTGGCTCCCCTCACTTGAGTACTCCACTACCTAAGTCTTCCAACTTAGAATTTTTAATCCGATTCCCTCAACCTGGAGGGAATCAATTTACTAACCGAGGTAATTAACGGATTACCTCAACCCAATTACAAGATCAGGTAGAAACAAAAAATTACATGTGTAAGCAAGAAATAAATTAGCTTACAACTAGGTTCGTAAGTCTCCAACAAGAATTAGCTTAATAGATAGTTGATATATCAATCTAGCAAAAAACACTAAAGCGTAAAAAGTGATTTTACAAAGAAGAATGAATTTGCCAGAAAATCTTATTGCAAGGTAAGAATCTTCTTGAAGAAAAAAAAGCAACAAGGCAAGAACCCTTGCAGCTAGAATTGAGAAATATAGAAATTTGAGCAAGGAGAATTTTTATGCTTGTGTAGTGTGCAAATGACACACAAAAGGTGTTTATATAGGCCACTAAACACCTCTCCTACTATTACTAGCCGTTAGGGGCAAAATGGGAAAATTAGAAATATGATTAATTGCTAAAAGTCATTCAGATTAGGCACAACGATTTGTGGGTACCGATACTAAAATTGTGGTACCGGTACTGACTACTCATAGTAAACCAACAGCCAACCTAACAAAGCCTGGGTACCGGTACTCATCATAGGTACCAGTACTCAGTGCTTACAGTTGAGTACCAACTAAGCCACCAGGTACTGGTACTCATGATAAGTACCAATACTTGTGACCTACATATATCAGTACTAGTTATTAGTACTAGTACTTGTAAGGTCCAGGCACTACCCATGTCTACAAACTGTGAGCACCTGGTATCGGTACTCATGATGAGTACCGATACTTGTTGTTCACAGTTTGGAACTAGGACCCAAACCTGTGCCTAGCATGTACCGGTACTAATGAATAGTATCGGTACTTGCAACAAGTACCTTGAATAAATTTTATTAGACAAACTAGGTCTTATTTGAATGCAAATACATGATTAATATGTCAAAGAAATGATTTTAATTTTTCAAACAATGATTGAACAAGAGTATGATACCTAATTATCTCTATTTTGATTTTAACTCCTAAATCAATTTTTCTTGTTAGGAGACATACAAAAATCTAAATTACGACATATAAAATTAATCTTCATTCTTCATGCCATCCACACTTCTTCCGTATTTCCTAAATCCTATGATTTCCTGTAAATGACACTTCATAAACTCATTAATTTTAAAACAGTTTTGTTAACACCAAAACATAAAAGAGAAATGAAACTAGGTTCCAACACCTGTTCTTAGTGCATAAGCACCATGTTCTTGATGATAACAAAACACGACTATATTACATTGTTCTTAGAGAACTAACATTTTTGGTAGAAAGGAGGTGATGATTTGAGATAGCTTATCAAAAGCAAAACCTACAACGATCAAGTAAGATGAAAGACTATCTCAAGAAGACTTGAATTAAAGACTAAAGAGTTGAAGAGAATATCAAAACATATAAAGTCTTTCGTATCTACTTGTTCTATGTTATTTCTTGTCTTAGACTTAATGTAGAAGAGCCAAGGAGTATTAATCATGCCCTAATTAATGCTTAACCATTGAACACTTAGTCAAATCTTAGACTTAGAGCTAAAACCTAAATAGAAATATCCTCTTATCATATTTCCAACAACTATATCAAAAGTCCAACGCTTCGCTGATCTAACATCTAGCACATTCATCGAACAACCTAAATCACAAAATAAGGCATCTATCAAATTGATCAAACGTCTAATGACTAAATGTTAGCACCCAATGTTCAATTTAATCTATTATACGTCATCCCATTTGATCAAACATTTAAGTCCTTGTATATTAGACATCTAACACTTTGAATCTGACAAAACATTGTAGCCAAAGATTTCACCAACAATGATTGTAGGACTTTTACCATTATAGTCAGAAGTCTACCTACTTCCATCAAGCATCCTATTACCATAGTTATCAAATATTTAATGACCTAATCAAGCATCCTATATGTATTAATTCATGTTTGACTTTTAGCATTCCGATTTCTATCCATTGGTCACTTATTCCAATAACCACCAACAGCCATTAAGCCTTCATAAACCTATCTAGACACTTCCTATGAAGCCTATAAATACCCTAGTAAATTTTCCTTACCATATACACACTTCGTACAATACTTGCTACACCTTATACATGAATTAAAGTTTAAATTACATACTTTCTCAATTAATTTTGTCACAAACTCAAGTGCTCCAACCTTGCTTTCACTGCTACAACACTACAGCACTCTCTTCCCTACTCAAGCACCTCAAAGACCATCCAAAGAGAAATTTCCGACACCTATTGAAACTTATTTTATATTAATATTACTTGTGGCTTTATAGGATTGTTCTATTCCTTCTTTTATTATATTGTTGTATCGAGTGTTCAGTTTGTGGAATTCTCTTTTCTTCGAAAGGGAGAGAAAATATTCTTTGGTAGTGACTGAAGAGAGGATCTATACTTAAGGTCTTAAGGTTACACCACCCTCAATTTCAAGTGGTGTGGTACAATAGATTTGTAAAAGTCAACCAATCAAGGAAATGTTGTCAATAAGACTTAGACAGTGATTTTTACCTTAGAAGTTTTCCACATTCAAAACTCTTGTGCCTCATGGGGATTATGTGTGATTGCATCTGTCTTTATGACCCCCTAATGTGCACTTTCAACTATATCCTTCTTATTTCCATATAATTTGGCTACAAAAGATGCTTTTGTTTTGGATTTTCTAATGCTCAAAGTTTCCTTTGATATATATGCCCTTCCAATTGTGAAAGCCTCTCAAAATAGTTGAGTTTTACCTTCTTCAAGCCCAAAGCCTACGAATCATGATTGATGATCTTTCCATTCCTAAATTGAAGCTTTCCCTTCTGCATTCTCTGATCCTTAATCCACGTGTTTGTCTCTTCTTTTTATCTCCACTATTTCCTTTCTGCATCACAACCGCAACCCAAACCTCCACCACCACCACCCTTCCGCCCCAACAACCCATTCACTCATGAATCAATTTCTTCAAACAACCAAATTGCATAAATTTATTCATTTCCAAATTTTACTTGTCAACCATTTTTATCCAACTACAAGTCCCCCTCTAACCGAGTTTTAATTTGTCTTCTCAACAAAAAAAGCTTAATCCATGGAGGCATCATCTTCAATTACAGTTTTTTGAAGATGTTATTTTTGCCCTGGTTCTCTAGTTAATTGTGGCTCCTATAAGCATTGCAATTTTAATGATACTGTAGCATTTCCGAAACAATCATTCCATTCCTACATGATTATAGCTTAACTTCAACCAATCTGGATTACTCGATTTTGCACTGACTTTTCCTATACATTTTCACTTTCTCCTGCAGATCTGAAGAATCTAGACTTCATAGCGAAATAAGCCTTATTCAGCCCTTCTCACTCTAGGACTCTTCCTGTACACTACCCTTTATCCAGCATGTCTGTCAAAGAATCTAAACTTCTCCAAGGCAAACTAAATCTTACTCGGCCCTTCTAAAGAAAGGATTCTGCTCTTTGTTTTAATCCAATTTTTTTCTCCCCTCCTGGTGCAGTTTCTAATTAGTTTGACAATGATGCGCACATCTACCAGACGAAATGAAATTGAGTCATTATAGCTTCTTGTTCAGCGATTCCCATCATGGACTGACTGAGGGGTGGGACCATGGGAGGGTGAGGGGCAGAACCGGCACATCATTGGTAGCATCTGCCAACCACACAACAGGAAATTCATCCAACCGTTAACCCCAAAACACGCATATGCCAGTGCACGAGCAATCATAAATGGACATAGTTGACCACCCTCAAGGCATATGACTAAGACCTGCAAACAAGAAGTATCATCCTGAACAAAACTCAAACATCATGATTACAACAATCAGATTGCGAAATCCCCATGTAGGAAAAGAGCTGGCAGCTGTATCCTGCCAACATAACACATGAAATACAGTAGATACTTGCCATCCAGCATACTACATCGGAAAGTTAACCTTTCCTTGGCAACAAAATGAACAAGACGGATCAGTTTGGTCAACAAAATGTTAGGTATCCTGTGGAGGGGATGATAAGTAAACAAGATCAGGAGATCGACCTCTTTTGGTCAATTAGCCTGCACCGGGAAATCCTATCAACAAAAAAGGCCAAAAGGGCACAGTTGCCCAGAGTAGAGATAATTTACTTACATCCCTATCCCATTTTACGATCCACGTCAGCAACTGTCGGCTCTGAATCACCATTCTAAGAAGTGTCAGTTGTACTAGAAGGCTTGTTTTCATGCATGGAAGTGGTTTCCCCAGCCTGGTGCGCCATCCCTGACTCTACAATTGCAGGTGCAGCAGTATTGGGCTTCTTATCCTCTGCTTTCTGAACTTGATCCGCATTCATTGAATCAGATGTAGATGACGGACCAGCAATATCAGCAGAACCAGAATGTGGAATCACCATGGACTGTGCAGCAGTCGGAATATTCTTCGATTCATTCTCAGATTTTCGGGATTGGACTGAAACCATAGGGGACGGTTGATTATCAGTTTTTATCTTCACAGTCTCAACAGGGGGACTCTGCTTTGGAACCGTTGAACTTAATGTTACAGGAACCACAAAAGTACCAGTCAAAGCAGGGGTGCCCCCTTTATCTCCGGAAACAGAATATGTTCCTGGCAGAGTGATGGGGTTTGTAGTTTTGTTTTTCACTGGAGTCTGACTCTGAATTTCAGTGCTGCCAGGAATGGGGACTTCAGCTCTAGGAACCATTGTAAGATGTGGAGCAATGTCATTTGTGGAAGAAATAGGCACAACTCGACCAGGCTCAAAGACGACACCCCTCAAAACAGTTCCAGCGTTCCCTACCCGAACAGTCAGCATGTATCCAGCATCAAACTTTCCATCCAGGACACCCGATACTGGCTGGCCTATGGGAATGCTAGCAGAATGGGATCCCTGATCTGCTTTCTGGTACTTCCTGCTTGCAGAATCAGACACACGAGATTCATCCTTCCGAGGACGACCACGTTTTCGCACAGTAGTGACAGTCGCAGGTTCTGCAGAATGCACAAGCTTGCTTTCTTCCGCCATTATGGGAAAAAAATGTGAAGGCCACTTATAGCTAGAACCCTCTTGCTTCTTCCCTGTATACAAAAAATAGCCAATTACTCCTGAGTGCACAACTTTTCTTCGTCTCTACATTGCAATTAAAATTAAAAAGTCAGGGTCCTCTTTTTTCTTGAAAAGTGATTTTACCTTGGGATGGAATTTCATGAAGGATCTAATTGAACGAATCAATCTATAATCTAAACTCGCCGGAAAAACATACTTCTAGAAAATTAATTACAAAGGAATTAGGAAAGCACCGATTTTAGGAAATATGAAAGCCCTTTTTGTCAAGCCATGCTAACCAATAAGTATTTCCACCTACGTTAAGAAGAAGTCAGTCCGACTGATAATACTTTGAGGAACTTCTGGAAAAAAATAACTCGAGATTAATCGTGAATTTTCGTCAAAACAGATCGTGCCAATCAATATCAACTTAGAGTGGATAACTCCTAAATTGACCTAGAATTCTACCAAGTATTGAAGAGAAATGAAATATCATAACTTAGAGAAGAAACCTTAGCATCTAATATGTAGGAGGGATGAAAAACTTACAAGCAAGTCTACTAAGGAAATAAAACTAGCAAAAGACAACATTTTTACTCTCCCTCAAGTTGAAGTGTAGATATCCATCAAACCAACTTGTCACACAAAAATTAATGTCTCTTCTTCGCCAATGCCTTATAAGGATGTCAGCAAGCTAAATCTTTGAGGAGACATGAGGAGTAAAAATCTTTCCTTCCATCATTGTGTTCCTTGTGAAGTACCAGTCCACCGCAATATATTTTGTCCTTTCATGAAAAACTAGATTTGAAGTAATATAGATGGCAGGCTTATTGTTACAAAACATAAAAACTAAAGTCTATACTTCTATACCAAGATCTGCCAGAAATGAGATGACCCTATACTCGGCCTTACTAGCAGTGTGAAGCTATTGCTCTATACTTGGCCTTGACACTGAAGAAGACAACAATAGTATGTTTCTTGCTATGTCAAGAACCAGCATTGCCTCTCGAGAGTATAACATAGTAGGAAGATATATCAAGGTGCCTATTGTCTCTCTAGTAGAGTCCTTCACTAGAAGTCCAATTCAAGTACTCCAGAATGAGGCACATATCGTCCCAGTGACTACAGTGTGATACGTCTATGAACTGACTAGCTATGTTAACTGCAAAATTAATATCTAGCCATGTAATAGTAAGATACAGTAGCTTGCGAACCATACTCCTATACGAAAGTGCCAAGCTATTATCCTGACTAACTGATAGGAAGTACCTCAACTCTCCTAGATCTTTAGTGACAAAGGCCTCATGTGGTCTTTGCCTCCTAACGCTATACATAGCTAAAATGACAACCCTAATGATAGTATGCATGATGAAAATAGAATAATTGAATGTAAATCTCCTAAATCCAATCCCCATATCATTTGTACTCGACTTATCAAACTAGGCTCAAGGGCTCTATTTGAGCACACATATAACCTCAACCTGCATACAAGCTCCCCCTAAACCTCATAACCAGAAGGTTACTACATATACACCTCCTTAGTGACGTCTCCATACAAGAAAGTATTCTTGATATCCAACTGGAATGGAGGCCAGATCTTACTAACCACAATAGATAAAATAATATGTATAGACAAAACTCATGCCACAAGAGGGAATGTCTCAAAATAATCAATGACATGCATTTGGGTGAGTCCATTTTCCACTAGTCTAGCTTTGAACCTATCAATAATACCATGTGTAAGATACTTAATAGTGTATACCCAATTGCAGCCAACGAGCTTAGCTCCACAGGGACATAACACAAGCTGCCACATGCCTAAACTAGTCAGAGCCTCCATTTCTACATTCATGGCAGCCTTCCACTACAGATCCTAAGATGCCTACAAGTAGTCATAGTGTATTATAGTACTAAGACCTTCAATAACTATTGTAAAGATCCAAATGCGTAGTGCATGTATGGTGAGAAATGAGATGCAGCAAGCAAGATCAAACAAATTTCTGCAAAGCAATTGGTATATCATTAGTAGCATCATGACCGTGTCCATGGTGCCCTCGTCAAATTATCTTCTAGCAAAAGGAATCGACATGGTAGGTAATGGAAGGAGAAAGGGCTCTAGTCTCGTCTATGGTATATATTTGTGGTTAACAAGGTACTAGCACACTGCTAGTTCCTTCTTTAGAGAAAATGGGACCTTCTCAAAGAAAGTAGCATCTGTTGTAACTACATATCGACAACTATGCGGATCATAGGACTAGTACCCCTTCTGAGTATGTGAATAACCAAGAAGAATGCATTTGACGGCCTGTGAAGAGAACTTATCTAGCTAACCAAAGTCATACAAAACATGTACAACCAAACACCCATACGGACAACTAGAGTCAAGATGTAGGAGCTGAAAGGGGATCTCCCCATGTAGAACTGAGGGAGAGTTGGTTGATCAAATAGGTAGCAATGAGTATGGCATCTCCATAGAACTGCTTAAGCACCTTCATAAAGACCAAAAGTATCTTTGCAGTATCTAGTATATGCCTTAATTTCCTCTTAGCAACACGATTCTGGTGAGAGGTATGTGCATATAAGGTCTAATGTAAAGTGCCATTGATGAAAAGAAATATTGTAACTCTTTATGCATGAACTCCATATTCCAGAGCATTGTTGTCGTGAAAGATCCAAATGGAAAAGTAGGCATTTTGCACCTCCGAGAAGAATCATCTCACTATATGGAGGATCTTTGATTGATCCTTCATAAGGAAGACACAAGTGGACCAACTCTAATCATCCACAAAAACAACAAAATATCCATGACCTCTCGTACTACTAACACTCGAAGGCCCCTAGACATTGCAATGAGTTAAGTTAAATGGTGTTGTGCTCCGTGCTCAAGCTCGTTGAGAGAAGGTAGAGCGATACTGCTTGCCCACAACTAACAAGCTTCAAAGTCAAACGTGGCAAAAGTAGGTAGCTTTAGGAACATCTAACGCATCTTCCCAAAGAAAGGGTAACCGAGACAACAATGTCAACGCAATACATCAGTGGAGATGGAGACAGCTTCAGCATAGTAAGATGGTATGTCAAGATAATAAAGATCATTCTCCTCGTACCTACCACCAATAATCTAATTGGTCTTTTATCATGAATGTAGTAGTAATGCTCATTAAAGATGACACAACTCAAGTTCTTACAAAATTTGCTAAGAGACTTATGGCAAACTATAGCACACAGTGAACCTCGAACAATTGCAAACAATACAAGACTTGGATGCCACCAACTGTAGTCACCAGAGAACTAGTACCGTTGGTCACTTTCACTGAAGTGGCTCATCTAACAGGTATGTTTGACTCAAATAATCAACCTCTAATGAGATGGTAGAAGCATCCAAATCTATCACCCACTGTGTAGGAACGGCAAATGTCAAATGCGCATGTACATCAGATCAATCAACCATGTAGGTGTATCCTCATCTAACCAAAGAGAAAGGATCCTTCGTACTTTGTAGATAATAGTAGGTAGAGAAGATCACAGTAGAAATAACCACAAGAAGATATCTAGGGAAGTAGGGTAAAGTGATCCCAAGTAGCAGGAACAAAATAGGAGACATGGTCGTCAACATGAGAAACTCAGTGCATGGAAGAGGCAATCATAATTAGCAAAAAACTTACATGCGTGAAAATAACGTGCACGTGCAACTACCCGTGCACTACACTGTTGGAGACCCTGAGCGAGCCAACCTGAGTCAAATCACTCAATCAGTGATTTGAATCTAAATGTCAAATTACATGCACACTAATACGGTTAGTGTGTCCCTTAGTACAATTAGGAGAATGTATTATAGCCATGCTAAATACACCGATGAGTCGATGATAAGTATCGAAGATCCAAACGGTTTGGATCAAGTATTTCGATAAGTCATCATACCATCATGATATCCAATTATTATCTCCAATCTAAGAAGAGATGACAAGCTTCTCTAAAAATTGTTACCTGACTAATGCCCTTAAGGCATATCCTCTGCATGTGAATAGAGATTCGAGACTGCCACGCAAGTTGAGTCAAGGAGTTGACGAAATGAAGATATAGTTCTCTTATCATTGTCACAAAGAAGGCGTATCCATTAACCTGGAACATGCATCTCTGTGTTTGAATATGCAAATTTGACAAACCAATCGTCAACACCTACTTTGGTGTTCAGATTGAAAAGGTAATGTATGTATGAGAGCATATAGGACACATGATTTCTCGAAGGCATCAGACAAATCTACTATCATAATTGTACATAGTAGATCGGGAGACTCAGGCTCGCTCCATGTATATTAGAAAGTATGAAATTTCATGCATGGTCGTACGAGTCCTACTCAAACCCATACAGGAAAAAGAAAGTAAACCTTTGGGAAAGAAAGTAGTCTTTTTTCTCATCCCAATGATATCAAAACATAAAAATGTGTCCCATTATAGGATGGCCAGTGAATCTAAGACTTAATCCTAAGGGTTACATATGTCCTCAAGTGTAAATGATTCTGCAATATTTAAAATACCTAACAAAGGCATAGTGTCATAATTCCATAAAACCTAAACTCTTCATTATTGCATAATGAAACCAATAATAATTTTCCCATGATAAGATGAACAGTGAATCTAAGATTTAACCCTAAGGGTTACATATGTCCTCCAGTGTAAATGATTCACCAGTATTTAGAATACCTAACAGAGGCATGGTGTCATAATTCCACAAAACCTATACTCTTCATTATTGCATAATGAAACCAATAATGATTTCAATGGATCTCTAATTGTCAATAAATCAAATGTTATTTAAAGAGTTAAGTTGCATTTAATTTGTTAATTAATTGAGCCTAATTTGATTAGGTTAAATCTAAGGGTTAGATTGTAATTTATTAATGTTTAGATATTAAATCCTAACATCACATAAATTATTATGAATTATTCTACAAAAATTAAGCAGAAATAAATTACTTCCCTTGAATGGAGTTCCAGAGATACCATCGTATTAGGATTAGGTATGGAATCCTATAAATCTCTCTAAAGCGAAGTAAAAACCCTAATTATCCCAAATTAGGCATGCCTCTAATTTCTCCATCGACAAGGAGAGCCCCTCCCAGTTGCCCTCTCTTGTTTTCTCCTCTATTGGACTTCCAGTGACTTCAAGAAAAGTCTGGAGGCCACTGTGACATCTAGAAACCCCTTTAGGCATCCAAAAGCTCTTTAATCTGGACGACCAATGACTTTGCAAGAAGTCCAGCCATGATATTGGACATCCAGGACAAGTGTTGGACATCTAATACTAGGTTGGATGTATCGACAATATATCGCCAATATATCGGTTTCGCTAGGTTTGAGTATATCGATATCACCAGCAGTATCGTTTTTCTAATATATCAGCGATATATCGCCGATATGATATATTGCCGATATACCGGACGATATGACCGAAATATCGACGATATATCATCGAGATGGTGGTGCTGGGTGGGCGGGAAAAGCTGGGTTCGAAAGTGCTTCAGTTGGGCCGCTGGGGGTTTAAAAAAGATTGTTGGCTGTGAAGGGGGAAACACTGGGTCTGGGTCACGTTTTTTATGATGTTTTACTCATAAAAATGTTAATTTAAAATATTTTTTAATATTTTATGCTTTTTTTAGCGATTTCCTCGAAATTCACCAATATCAGCGATATATCCCTGATATATCCCTTTTTTGACTTGTTGATATGATATCGATATCGATATTTAAAACCTTGATCTAATACAGTTGCCTATGTGTTCCCAAATTGCGCAAGCCAACTCTTTGGAGGAACCTTGGAGAGTTGGATGCCTCGGCAACTGCGAAGAAGTCTGTGAGGCGTGAGAGGTTCATGCTATATACGATAGGATAGAGTGTTCTGGACATGGAGGATCTCATCCGCCTGCCGAGGAGGGAGTCCCACAAGGTCAAGACTTGTCGAGTCACAACAATTGAAGTGCTATGCTACATCACCACATGGGTATTACTTGCTACACTGGGTAACCCAAAACAAGATGTTAAATCTTCCCATGTGGTTCTACATAATCTAGGTCCTTATTTTTTACAATGTTGTCAATGCGAAAGGTGACACCAAGGTGACAAAATAATCGGCTGAGGTGAGAAGCAACAAAAAGACGATGGCCCTATTGAAATGAAGCGACAAATTTTTTTTAAAACATACATGCCTTAGTAACTCATAATAATTGCGACAACTTTAAAAGAAATCTAATAACATTTATGTAAAAGAAAAAAATAAGAATTGCTTTCCAAAAATTCATTTTGCATAATGGCAAAGTAAAAGATAGAACAAAATCAAAATTATCATGAAAATGATATAATTCATCAATCATTAGAGTCATCATCAACATGTAAATCATCATCATCATCTTCAACCGCTGCAACTTCTTCAATCTCCTCTCTCCTCATCTTTACTATCCACATACTCTTCCTCTTCTTTGATGATTACTAAAACTTTCCATTTTCCCTTAGCACATGTAGGAGCATTCTTCTTCGTAGTGGCATGAGTATGTCAAGAAGTGCCTTCTTCGTTGATGCCCAATGCAAGCTCAACCATGCCTCAGGTGAGATTATTATCACCAAAAATAAGACCATCCTTTGCATATTTCTCATCGTCCTCCATTCTCCCTAACAATCATTCATTTGAATCATCGATCTTCTAAAGGAAAGTAGGATCGAGATACTCCTTATCCTCAAATCCATCCCTCGGAGTTTCATTGTATTTGATAAATACAAAATCGTTCAATTTTTCTGCGTGAAAGGACTTCACTTGAGTGAACCTATATAGATTACCAAAGTATTAATATAAAAGTACTTAACAAAACTAATGTAATAAATATTTCATTAGCATATAACTTACATTTTCAAATAAACCCAAATTCCTTTCACATCCTGAGGCACTACATGTAAGACCTAGCACTTTGAGTACCAATTTCATCAAGTTTCATGCAAAACCACCAAAGAGATTCCACCACTCCACTAAACAAAAAATAATAAGTATATAATAAAAGCTTTGGATGTTTAGGATTTATAATATTACCATAAATAAAAGCAAACTACTTTGGTACCTGGAGCAATAGTTTTCCTTTAACTAATAGCTATAAGGGTTCCAAAAAGCCCTTGTGCATTTCTATAAATTGAAATTTCACGAGTTAATTTTGTCTTACACACTTATATCAAGCTCCAATCTTGCTACGACGTAGAATCCATCTATAACCTCCAAATCAAGATCTAAATTTTGATTTTCATAGGAAAATTCAAGATTCAAGAAATATCCTGCTACATGTACAAGCCTATGAAGCTAACATTCCCACCTCTTATCAATGATTTTGCAAATAGGTCCAAACTTCTTAGCATTGTTGTTGAAAGCCTTTATAATGGCTTCCCTAACTCTAGCTGTTACTTTATATATGTATGCCATCGCAGACCTTTCTAAATCAACAATATGAAGCACACTAACTAGAGAAGATGTTGCCTTAGAAATATACACAACCCTGTTCCAAAAGGAAAGCATCATAGTGATTGTAACTACCTTGTTTCCCTTTTCTTCCTTTGCACTCTTCGAAGTGATCCACTTATCTGAAGTAAACATCTTCCTTAAATTTGCCTTCTACCTATGAATACTCAATGTAAGGAAAAATGTAACAAATCTTATCACTGAAGGCCTAAGGTTTTTAATATCGACATTTCAACGATATATCGTCGATATGTCAGTATCGGTGGCTTAGTTGATATCAATACAACCTCCCATGTCTTTTTTCCTACTATCGCTCGATATATTGCCGATATCGAGAAGTATCGACAATATATCACTAAAACTAAAGCTTATCAATACAATTTTTCAATATTTGGGCAATATATGACCGACACGGGTGATATGTCAGTCACCTTTTCCTATCTGGCAGTGCAATCTTCTATTATTTATCATGTCATTCTCAACTCCTCTACACTACACCCACGTGCTACACCTTTGAAATTTCATTCACCAACTACTTGGTTGATTTTCAACCGTCTTTCATCTCTCAACAAGGTAAATACCATTTTCTTTAATTTATTTACATAATTAGCTCTAAATGACAATGTTTCTAACCTCAATTATTGTTCAAATCAAAGTTAGATCTCTTCATATACTTGATAATTGTTTAGATTAATGTTGTCTAGACAATAAATTAGTAAGATCCCTAACTAAACCCCAATTTATGGATTATTTTGTAGTCTAAATTATCATTTTTTAACCTAATTAACTGTCCATCCTGGAATCACATCTCTTAATGTAGTTGATTATTGGGTAGAGATTAATATTGTTTACGCCTCAATTTAATAAAATCCTTAACTAAACACTAATTTTGAGGTGATTTTGTGACCTAAATTACCATATTTTAACCTTTATTATTGTTCATCCCGAAATTACATCTTTTGATATAGTTGATTATTGAGTAGAGATTAATATTGTCAACACCTCAATTTAACAAAATCCCTAATTAAACTCAAATTTTATAGTGTTGAACCTCAATCATCCTGAAATAAAATCTCTTGATATATACTTGATATTTGCTAAATTAATGTTGTCTACTCATTAATTAAGTTTTCTAATTAAACTTCAATTTTGTAATGATTTCATGGCATAAATCACCATGCATTAACATCGCTTACTATTCATTTCAAGATTATTCATATTAAATTGTGATAGATCTTTTGTCAGACCATGGTTAACGGTTTGAAATGGGTGATCCATCTCTTTTGTATGTGTCCAATCATGTCGAGTTACCCAAGGATGTTGCAAAAATTTGGTGTAATTATGTCACTCTCATAAATGGAGATAAAGGAAAAGTACAAAATAACTTTTGTAGTAAAAGGTTAGTAGGAGGCATCACAAGGTTGAAACAGTACTCACAAAATGTACACAAAAATGTAGCCAAATGCAAAAATGTAACTAAACAATACATGCTATTAGTGCGAGACAATTTAAAGGAAAAGAAAGCAAAAGGTAGGGAGAAATTAAGGAGAGACGCGATGCTCCATGACAGAATGTGAGAAAAAGAGCACACTGAAATAAATAACTAGAATTACGATTCGGATATTGAGTATCCTAATGATTGTGAAACTCCTGCATAAAGATGGGCCTACAAGAATACCATTAGATAATATCTAAGGAGTGAACATGAGAGGCGGCGAGGAATTTGCCCGTGGAAGGTTTTATAAGAGGATGTGTAAGTACCCATAAAAGCATCCCCGACTATCCTGCAAAAAAGGAGAGGGATAGAATTTGGAAAATCAGCTAGTATGAAATATGCTCTTAGCCAAGGCAAGAAGCAAAAGACCATCAAGGAGATGTGAGAATGTTAGATAAAAGGTAGGGAAAGTCATCTCTACACTTTTTTATACATTCCATCCCAGCAAATGCAGTAAACGAACCATTTTACAGCATGCTATGGATGAGATTATCCAAGAATAAACAAAGATGAAGGCTCCTACCACACATGAGATTATAAAGTACTTGCATATGGAGAAGGATGACCTTAACTACATAAATGCATTGAAAAGGTTATAAGATTATGGTGTGTCCATTATGTGTGATGAGTGAACCAATTTCACCAAAAGGCAAATCATAAATTTCCTTCTTTATAATGATGAGAAGATCTTCTTGCAATCCGTGGATATACCCGATCAAGTCAAATATTACAGGTACATATACCATTTGATGGTAAATGTTATTAAGAAGGTTGGACCTGAACATGTGCAAATAATGATAGCAATTTTAATATATTTAGCAAGTATACAATTTTTTAGACTCCTTGTACAAACCATTGCATTGATTTCATTCTCAAGGACTTTAAAAAGAGGAGGGCAATAAATGACCTTATTCAAGATGCGTAGTCAATCACCACTTCCATTTAAAATTATTCTCATATACTGCCAATGATGAGACAGTTTCATAAGAGTAAACTTGTAAGACCATCCATCACCCAATTTACAACAAATTACATGCATCACATTGCAGAGTATTCTGGATAACAAAGTTGGATTAAACCAAATGTTCATCTCCAATGATTGGTATGCAAAAAGAGTGCAGAATACAAGTTGAGAAGAATGTGAAGGAATTGGTGATCTGCACAAAATTCCGAAACAGTTGTTCACAGGTTGTGCAAATGATAAAACATATTATGGTCGTACTAAGGATGATTGATGGAAATAAAAAAATCAACCCTGACAAGTATATATGCAGCCATGAAAATAATGAAGCAAAAGGTCAAAAAAATGCTGAGAAGTCAAGTCGTCAATAGTTACATTAAAATAATTGATGAGAGATGACAAGATCTGCTCTCGCATCCATTCATAAAGCTGGTAAGAATTTATTACTTGACTATTAAGTTTCATTCATATGTTTTTACCTTTGATCATAAGACTTAAGATTTTTTTGTATTTATTTTGTAGTGATTACTCTTAAATCCTAAGTGTGCAGCATATTATCTCAACCTAAAATATCATTATAAATATGAACTTCGTAATAATCACAAGCTCCTCAAGCATATTATCTCGACGTGAAATATTACTATAAATATGGACTTTGTAATCATCACAAGCTCCTCAAAGTAGTGCAAGCTATTCTCTGTAAGTTCATAAAGGATGTAAGAACAAACAACTTGCATGAATAAAGTGAATATAATAAATTAGCCACATACTTTTTCCCTAAGGTGTTAACATGTTACACATACGATTCAAAGATAAGTTACTATCGTTCAGGACTAACACTGCAACACATGCTCGAAATAAAACTCTTCCTGATATGGTCATCTTGTGATTTGAGAAATTTTAATTCATTTCACACAATTCACAAGTTATGTGAATGAATTTATCATAATAAGTTTGTTTTTGTTTTCAACTAGTGCCATTTGCATCACATGGATGCCCCTAACCTTCGCTAAGTTGCTATAAAATTTTATCTCAGACGACATCGACATGAGGGTGAGAAATTAAAGCACATCAACTTGATTCACTCACAAAGAAGAAATCACCTCGACAGTGACAAATTGATGGACTTGATATTCGTGCACTACAACAAATTAAAGATTAAGCATATACGAGAAAATAAACAAGAGTATATAGACTCAATAGATGTGGTATACCTTTTTAAAGATAGAGAAGAGGGAGATGTTTTACACGAATGATTGAATAGCAATGGAGAATCATTGCTTAATAAAAATGATGGTCAGATCCAGAGATAGCATAGAAAATGAGTGCAGATGTATCTGAATTTATGCGCAATAAATCTGGTAGAAAAGTAATCCGTAGCCTTCAAATTGATGAGTCCAAAGGATGATTTGCCACCTTTGAGAGGAAGATAAAATGATGACAATGCAATGGTTGATGAACCACGAGAGAAACTAGTGGTAGAGAAGATGAGATATATCATCAAGGTCCTTTGTAAAGAGAATGCCCAACATGAATTCATGCAAAGATATGCAAATATACATGAAGACCCCATGCCAAGTCCACCTCATAACTATGACGCAAGGATAGGGTATGGGTATGCCTCAAGCCATTATGTGATGTCCATCAATGATTTAAATTCACTGGTGGGATCCCTTGATCTGGTGACCGAATCATTGGAGGTGGCCCAGGATCATCATCATCAAGTTACTGTGATGGCTACAGATCTTAGTACACCAGCCATCAATACCAACCCCAAGATAAGGCACAAAGTTCATCTAATTACTTCCCAACTACACCAGCCCTCCATATTATTATAATTCCTCCTGAGTGTGATGGTCGCCACCAAAGTGATAGAACCAAAAGTAATCCTGCAAGTTATGGGATATTTCCTAAGTATTTTGCACCCCAAGATCCCCAGCCATTTTCTTATCAACCTTCTCACTCAACTACACCAGTTCCTCATCGACCACCATGAAGTTCATCAACGACAGAGCAAACCTCGTGAATCAGGTTTTATATTAAAATGAGGGTTTTACAAGGTCCACATATTCAAGAGGACATCGAGATGAGTTTTACTCAAAATCGATGTAGAACTAGAAGCAGGAGTAGCTCCTCCTACAGTCACAATCTATATCCACATCTTGGAATGCTTATGTATTGCAATGATGACTATCAGCAATACACCAATGAATATAATACTCAATACAGCTACATAGCGAGGGAGTCCTACTATATGTTAAGAGTATTACGAATAGAGGAAGGTAATCGAAGGAGAGGCATCAATCCAAGTTGAAGCTCAACCTAGAATTGATTTGCCGGCATTGGTTGGTACTTCCGTGCTTGGTGTAGTCCATCGATACTCTAATACTACTGATATTTCATTTCTTCTGGTAAATAGTATCACGATTAATATTTTCTATTATTATCATGTTCTGTGCATTTTTTTTTCAATAATGACTTTGTCGATATGTCAGTAATACGTTTTTATTATATTTTCATTGAAAATTTATAATTTTAATCTTTTAGGCATTACTTCAGACATGTAGTCATTAAAATGATCATTTCATCATATTTGTGACATTTTGAACCTTTTTTAGTAATTTTCCAAAAATTCGTCGATATTAACAATATATCCCCACATATCTATTTTTCAATTTGTTGACACTACATCGATATTAACATTTAAAACCTTGTGTAGGCCTTAACTATTCTCTGTTTGAGAATAGCCTCACTAAGTTCAAGACTGACGGATGCATATATATTGAAGAGCATTGCATTTTTAAGAGTTATTTACATATTCTAACTTGCCAAAATACTAACATCAAGCCAAAACAGTGTAGCACAAGGAGTCCAATAAATTTAGGGATGTTTAACCTCAAGTAACTTGCCAATGAAAAAGACAAACATCATTTTTAATACTTTAAACTTATAAAGAAAATATCTATGTGGAAATGAAATTTTAAGTAGCGATTTATTACCAGTAAAAATATAATTGGATGCATTATCACTAACGACTTGAATCACCTATTCTTCCTCAACACGAGCAAGCATGTAAGTTATAAGCTCACAAAGCTTCTCAGTTTTTATCTACAATGAGAGATTAATGGACTCCAAGAAGATAATTTCCATGAAAGAATTGACAATTATAAATGCTTTGTCCAATCATTTGTCACCAACATACACCCGTATTTCTTCCAAGCTTCTTGGTGTTTGATAATAAAGTCTAAAGTGTCATTGACATGATGTTTCCGTAGAGAAACTCTAACTTCATGGTAAAAACAAAGCTTCAATCCAAAGCTCAAAAGGATCAATTACCTCAATCATTATTTCAAACCAAATATCTTTAACATTAAATGCAATATTGTTACAGAACATCCGTTTAGCAATGATTCATAGGATTGCATCTCTTCCCTCCTTGAAACCTCAAAAATTATACTTTGTTTTGACAACAAGCTCCTCTTATGTTCAAAGACCACCTTTTTGAGGTCAAACTTCATAAATTTATCCATCAATCTATGGAACTTCATCATAGGAAGTCCGGCACCACTTCCACTCCCACCAACACCTGTCATGAAATAAGCCTTCTTTACATGTTCTTTTGTTCTCATTGTGAATTTATCCATGGATCCACGAGACATTCATTTCCTCCAATTCATGTTCCCCATTATCATCATCATAAAATGGCTCATCAAACACAATCTCTCATGAGCTTTTCTTACTCTACCCTTTTAGATTGTTAATACTCAACTCCTCTCTAACATGTACTTTTGGACAAATTATTATATTCTTATCACAACTAATAATGTGTCTAATAGCTCTGTGAATCTTTTCTTTGATTATCCTACCATAAAAATTACACTCTGTGTTTTCGTTGGATGATTACTGATCTCTATTAAGCATTCTTCTCTCAAAATAAAAATATATATATATACATTGTATCATTAGTGTTTTTACAATCCTTTAATCTCACATACTTAAAACATAAATACTTATTCCTTAACTCAGCTATATATAAGATTCAAAACATATGCAAACAATGATAGAACTTACGGTGAGTTATAAAATACAAAATATAAGCAACAAATTTAAAATTATCTCCAAATAATGTTTACAAATATAGGATAAGTTACATAACTACATTATATAACATAGTCACATAGGTATAACATAATTTATTATATTAATTATATATTTATATTATATAATATACTAACATTACACTTACCGTAGCATTTTTAATATTTTACGGTAATGTATATGTAACATACCAATAATGTACCAGCGAAAAATTACTAGCTCTTAACATGTAATTTAAATATTAATCAAAGAAAATGAGACATTTATTATTGAACTCTACTTATACAATGGAGAGATGAAAATGTTACAGCACCAATACAAGAAATAAAATAGTAAAAGACCTTTCATATAAAATAGATACATATGCTAACTCCCCCTCAAACTGTAGTATAGATATCTATCATGCTCAGCTTGGATACACACAAATCAAATAAAGACCTGACCAAGGACTTGCTAAAAATGTTTGCAATCTGCTTCTCAAACATAACTAGTGTTATATATAGCAACCTCTTCTGAATAATATCTTTGGTATAATGGCAATCAACCTCTACATGCTTCATTCTCTCATAAAATGCTAAGTTGTTGACAATGAAGGTAGCTACTCTATTATCACACCGCATCTCCATCGAGCTAGAAAACTATACCTCCAAATCAATTAGTAGGTACCTAATCCACATCATCTCTACAATCGTCTAAGCCATGACCCTGTACTCAAACTCAGCCTAGCAACTGTGTCTTGTTTTTTACTCCATGTGATCAGATTCTCTGCCAAAAGGTGCAGAATCCCATAGTGGATTTTCGATCCACGTGACAACCGACGTAGTCTGCATCAGAGTAACCAACCAAAATCATAGAAGACCCCTTAGAGAAGAGCTCTTTTTCCAGGAGCCTTCTTGATGTATCTGAGCACCATCAATGCTGCATCCCAATGCTGTTGTGTTGGCTTAACCATGAACTGACTCAATCTCCCCACCGCAAAGGAGATATTAGGTCTCGTGATAATCAGGTATAGCAGCTTACCCACAAACTGCCTATACTGCCTGCTGTCCAACTGTGCATCCTCATCATAAAATAGCATCTTAAGGTCCATAGGAATGTTGGCTACCTTGGCCCCAAGCATGCCCATCTCCTGCAGAATATCCAATGCATACCTCCTCTGAGACAGGACTACGCCCTTCCTACTCCAGGCAACCTTTATACCAAGAAAATATCGTAGAGCCCCCAAATCTTTTATGACAAACTACTCTGCCAGAATGTGTTTGATCTCAGTGATACCCTGCACATTATCCCCTGTAACAATCAAGTCATCAACGTATACAAGAAGCACCACAGTACGTCGTCAAGTCCTCTTGACAAAAAGAGAGAAATCAGCTGTTGATCTCATAAATCCAGTTGCCTCCACAACCTAAGACAACCTCTCGAAACATGCTCTAGGACTCTGGTTGAGGTCGTAGATGGCCTTCCGCAATCTGCATTTATGCTCTCCCTGAACCTCAAAACCTGGTAGTTACTACATGTAGACTTCCTCTTAGAAATCACCATAGAGGAATACATTCTTCACGTCTAACTGATGCAAGGGTCAATCAAGCTGGACCGCCACTACTACCAACACCCGTACTGTAGGAAGTCTGGCAACTGGTGATAAGGTATCAAAGAAGTCCACCTCATAGATTTGGGTAAACCCCTTTACCACGAGGCATGCTTTGCATCTGGTGATGCCTCCATCTGGGTTAAACTTCATTGTGAAAACCCATCAACAACCAACAATCGTAGCTCCGTCTAAAAGTGGAGTGAGCTCCCAGGTCCCACGACCCCTAAGAGCAGCCATCTTGTCCTCCATGGCTGCCCGCCTTCTCGGATCAAGCATTACCTCGCGATAAGTCACTGGGATGTGAATGGTTGCCAACACCTGGGTGAAGCCTACAAACCTGAGGCCTAGGCTATCAGTAGCAAGTGTCCCAGCAGTCGGGTAACACAAGTCCATGGCCTCTTCCGAACAACTATCGAAAAATCCAGATTATCACCTGTCACATCATCTATCATATTCCTATGATCAACACATGCAAACACGCGTCAGTATCTAAAGGACTCACCTGAGAATCCAATGGAGGCAAGGGAGGGGACCCCCGAAAGGTAGTGTGAAGACGAGTATATGTCCGAAGCGGCTTAGTCAGATGTAAAAAGGGTAGCATAGCAGATGGTGATTATGGTGGTGGTGGGACAGTAGGGACCGGAGTCTCTGGGAAACTCCCAAAGAAAGTAGGTGTAAATGGCATGGGTGCCAAATCACCATCAGAAGGTAGCTCAACTGTAGACATGGAAAAGAAGGGTATCGCCTCATGAAAGGTAACATCTATCAAAACAAAGTGCCGAGAAGTAATCGAATCAAAGCACCGATACCCCTTTTGAGTCCGAGTATACCCCAGAAAAACACTTAACTACTCTCGATACTAATTTATCCTGGCCTGACCGCAACAAATGGATAAAAGCAACACAACCAAAGGCCTAGGGGGTGAAACAGGAGTCTATCGGGATACATAACCTGCAAAGAAATCCGCTCGTGTAAAGCAATGTTAGGCATCCGATTGATCAAAAAACAAGCTATCAAAACAGCATCACCCCAGTAAAGAGAAAGGGACTGAGTGGTGAATCAAGGTACAAGCAACAACAAGTGGCGGTGCTTCCTCTCAACAACACCATTCTGCTAAGAGGTATGAGGATAAGTGATCTCATAAATAATGCAGCTGGAAAAAAAAGTACGCAACTGAGTGGTAGAAAATTCTACGTCATTATCAGACCAAAAATATTTCACAAAACATGAATGTTGAGTTCTTATTTCTTTAACAAAATTTTCAACAATATCTCACATCAAACTTATTTTTCAAAAGAAATAACTATGAAAGACGGGAAAAATCATCCACTAACACCAAGTAATATATGTTCCCAAACCGATCAGGAATATGACTAGGATCCCAAACATTCATGTAAACCAAATCAAACACAGCAACAGATGCAACTGAAACGAAAGTGGAAAAACCCTGTTGTGCTTGCCCAGCTGACAGGCATTACAGGTAAGAGCAATAGTGGAGGGTATGTGCAACAAAACTCATCTGAGACGATTAATAAGCAGGTGACCAAGGCGGTGATGCCACTAGAGAAGGGACCCAGCAGAACCAAGGCCCATGGTAGTAGAAGCAACAACAGTACAACTCAGACAGTATACCCCCCATTCCTCATGCCCTCCACCAATCATCTTCCCAGTGAGCTTGTCCTACAAGACACAAGACAACACATCAAATATAGCTCAGCAGTTCATATCTCTAATAATACCGCTAACAACAAACTCAATGGAAAATCAAAAATGTAGAAAACATTTGTCAGTCGCGAGGTCGGAGACAGACATATCTCCCTTGCCAACAAGTAGCAAGTATCTCCCATCTGCCACCTGTACATTCCTAGTTGGGGTAACTGTGCTAGCTGAGAAAAAGATTTTCTGTCGCCACACAGGTGCTTGGACATACCAGAGTCAATCAACCAATCACCAGGAGATAAAAAAAGACATACCAGTCCCAGATGCCTCAGAAGAGGAGGCAATGGCTGCAATGTCGGAGGCTAAGAAGGGGATGTCTAGGCTAACTGGGCAATCTGTTGTCGTAGTCTCAATCTTTGTACTGAGGGATCTAAAATCAGGACTCGAGGAGACTCCATCAGTGACCTCGGTTGCCTGATTAGCCACAGGGGGCCTACCATTCTTATACCAACATGTAGCCTCAGAGTGGACCATCCTACAACAATAGATGCATAGAGACCAAGCTCGTGCACTAGAAGAGCATCCACGTCCACGACCACATGCAGGGAAGGGAGCACCCTTGCCACGTTCAGGAGTCGCGACCAATAAGGACATCTAAGCACTAGAGTTAGAAACAGAAATATGCACTGCTACTCTGCTAAGTCTATTGTAGGCTTCCTCCAAAGTGGGAAGCTCAAAAGTGGTGAGGATCTGATCTTTGGTTGCTGCGTACTCAAGTACAAGGCCGAACAAGAAAAGAGAGATTGTCAATTGTCTCTGAAAGTTCCTCCAGGAGCCACGACACACCCCAACAGGTAGGAGTGATGCCTATCCAACATTCCCTTCAAAAGTAATACTACGACAGCATGCGTCCCTCCTAACACAAGTGAAAGAGGTCGTGAAAGACCTGAAAAACATGTGCAAAGTTCTTGACGTGTAAGTATGACTCACGCAAAGACTCCCACATCTTCATTGTCGAATAATGCATGATCTCATCCCCTAGCCATCGGCATAAGCCATACACAAATCATGATGTTGTCTCTATCCCAGTTCGCATGTATAGTAGTCTTGTCTGTAGGCTCCAGATCCGTAAGAATGTGATTTTCCCCATGAACCCTGATGGTCATACTCTGGGACTACCGTGGGTAGTTGGTCTCATCTAGTTTGATGATGAGATCAAAGAACAGATTTTTGAGTACCCCAATGTCCAAAAGAGAGTCTGATGTCGCCTTGGACTGATCGGACTAATCTAAAGAAGCCATCTTCGCAATCCGCGAGCCTCAATCAATCTTCCAACATCAAAGAAACAATAGTAGATCTAAAATTATCTAGTTTCATATCTGCATCTTCATTGAAAAGCCCCCTTGGACAGGTGTTGGCCTACCACGGGTGCGGAGGAAAGCACCCTAGACGACCCCAAGGGAACCTAGAACTCTCTCCCTGCGACTACAAGGGATGCAGCCCTAGAATAGGGCTACAAACCCCTCACAGTCGCCGCCTCCACTGCACGTGCACGTTGCACCTAGAATGACGCCATTTCGCACTGACAGGGCTAGCCGCGCCACACCTCGCTGCCGCACCGCTGCACGTGCATGCTGCGCCTAGATCGACGTTGCCACTGCTGCGTTGTGGCACGTTCGCCTCGCTGCCACGCCGTTAGGTCCTCGCTACAATGCCGCTGGGCCACATGCTCGCTGCCACCGCCACGGGGAGATCGATGCGTCGGCGCAAAGAGGGGGGCTTTGGTGATTAGGGTTTGGAGGCCTTGGGAATGATGTACCTAAAGCCTCGGTGTAGGACCGCTGCTCTAATACCAAATTAGAGGAAATGAGATAAATCTATTATTGAGCCATGCCTCTCCTTATATAATAGAGAAATGGAAAAGTTACAGTACAACACCAATACAAGAAATAAAATAGCAGAAGACCCCATATATAAAATAGGTGCATATGCTAACAATATTTAAGACATGTCACGTATTATAATATTAACAATAAGTCAATAACCAAAAAAAATCAATAATAAGAAAAAACAAAGTTTTAGCTTTTAACAACGGAGATTGCCAATAACAAGGAAGAACTGAAGAAGAATGGAAGAGGAAGATGGGGCGATGCAATCTTTGTCAAAAAAAAAAGAAATAAAGAGGAAGGAGACGATGGGTACTAACCTAAGCCATGCGCAATCTAGGTACTCATAAGAGATGCTAAGATAGCGACAAATTGGAGATTGGGGTGAATTGGCAATGGAGAGGCCAGAGCGTTCGGGTTTGGGTGAGGCGATGAAGGTTGGCAAGTTGTTTGTAATAGGTACATGGGCAAAAGGAAACTCAAAGGGATGTACCTGGTAAGTTGCCAAATCATTCATCACCTTTGAAAAAATAGAACCTATTTCTAATCCTATTCGGTGAGGCAAGTTGACAACTTGCCTGAGTACATGTCACCTGGTGGCCATAAGAGGCGAGAAGCCCCAAAATCCCCTCACCTCGTCACCTCCTCACCTCAACCTATCGCCTAGACACCATCGATTTTTCAATATTTGTTATTCAGATTTTTAGGGATCGATCCAATTATCGATTCAAAGAAAGTTTTAAACAATCGGATTTTCTCGACTTACATGAGGCATGTCGCACGACATTAGAATATACATGATAAGACTCAAGGTCATGCACTATGGCACAAAATCGTACTCGAGTTAGTGCTAGCAAGGCCTGTACCACTACTAATCGGCGACACTACTGGTGTCGCTACTGGCAAGATGTGCTACTTATCAGCAACACTACTAGCCAGTGATGGAGTCGATGCCACTGTTGGTGGGTGGAGGTATCGATGATGTTAAGATCTCAAAGATTGATCCTCTAGATTAAGGATCAAAAGAGATACTTGGTGGTATTTTGTGAGATATCGGAATGTAGATCTATGATCACCACACTAATAGCATTTGAAAAGAAATGAAATGTCATAACTTAGGAAGGAAATCCTAACCTCTCTTATATGTAGAGGGATGGAAAAATTACAAATAAAGATAGAAAAAGCCAGACGTAGAGTTCTAACGCTCTTAATTTGATGTTTAAAAACCATGTTCCTTTTTTTGTGCACAGAAGAAGCTATCTGTCAGGCTACAGGTTTTCTCACATGGATCAATTTTTTTTTCAACAGAAAGAGAAACTCTCCTTCGGACACATTCTCCCAACGTTCTACTGGATGGCCTCATTCATTTATATTCAGGCAGTTCGTAGAATTGCCAGAGAAGCAGCCATGTTCTTCACACAGCAATTAGGTAGAAAATGTCAAATCAATAAATGAACAAATAAAATGTGAGATTTGTCTCTCAAGAAAAATGGCAGTGTGGTAGCACCAGATCCATATGCCAACAGGAAAAGGTAACTGAAGCCCGACAATCCAAATTGACGTGTGGTGATGAACAGCACCCAAATTCCTTGAACTGGTTCTTCACCAGATTTTTAAGCTCCGAATAACCAGTCTCAGAAATGAGCATCAATGGTGAATACTAAGTATACTTTTATGTATTTAAATTTCTGGAAGACCCTATTAGTTTTATTTTAAATGTGAATCCCTCCAGTATACCACTTGCAGAGCTCCGTTTTCCAAAAAGGTACCACTTGAAGTGTCTGCTTCATATTTTCCTGAATTCCAGATTATTTGCTATTGTCGAAAACCAAATTTCAAACTCATGCTTTGCCACAGTCACCAAGAGCAGTTTATTGAGCTGAATAATCTGGGGGAACAAATAAAGGAGCTTCCCTAAAAGAATGAAAGAGGAGCAACCCTACTTACACATACGAAAGATAATTCGATCTATGGGGCTTAGCCCCAGACTTGAAGGTACCAAGCATTTCGTAGTGGAGTTTTGACTGAGAAAAGAACAAATTTTTCGATGATTCCATCATAGATGATTGAGTGGCAAGTCGAAGGAATTCTTCTCTTTTGCCAATGTAGGATTCCCAAAGATGAAATGGTTAGGACACAACATCTAGCAACTTGTACCGCTCCCTTGAAACTTAAAAGAGACAATTACCAAACCAATAACCAATAGTTACTAAGCATATTAGCACATTAATATACATAATACCTTTCTTCAAGCCAAGCTATCGAGCCAACAAACATATGCTCAGGCTCAACTTCCTATTATGTATATACATAAAAGTAAAGGGGGCAGAGAGAGAGAGAGAGAGAAGAAATTCTCAGCCCAAACTCACCATTTGATTGGTTAACAAGACCAGATCAAGCAGAGTTCATACGAGAAAGAAAACAAGGCTACACTCGGCCATTTAAAGTAAAGCACGATATCATCCCCCTGTTTGACTTGTGATAACCACACAAAACCATCAGCCTTAGCAACTTGTGTATAAACTACTAACTTTTGCTCTCATTTCGATAACAAAAAAATTGGCCCAAATTATAGACAATAATATCTGCAGTTCATAGCATATATCAAATAACAATAAAAATGTTGTAATTATTTATTCATATAGGAGTATTTTGGTATTTTCCATTTTAGTGAGGGCATCAAATATAATTTTCCTGAAAATCTCATCCTATATAAAGAGACCTAGGATTTCTTTTATAATAAAATAATTCATTCACTTTCTCCCTCAACATGGTATCAGAGCAAGGTGAGTCCTAGATTCCTCATGCTCCGATATCATTCTCTACCAAAACTCTAACCCTACAGAGAATTATCTCTCTCCTCCTCTCAGCTCTTCTTCCTCATCATCTCATCTTCCCATCGCCATCGGCACCAGCAACCTAGCGACATCACCAACCACCTACAGTGACCTAGCAATGCCGCCAACACTAGGCAATACAAGAGGGAGGTGTTGCAACCATTGCCAGTGGTTCTAAAGGCCGCTACTACCCTCTAGTTCCATCAACGGTGGTTCTATCCCCCAGCGTCGCCTACAACAGTAACTCGCAAGTGCTTGGGGTCTCATGTGGGATTGTGTGCAGCCACAGTTCCGTCTCTTGGTGCTTTCCATGCAAGGAAGAATCATCCGCAATGAATTATCATCTTCGATGCAAGTTTTGGTGGTTGTTTAGGTGACTTACCTATACAACTATCATCCTCTTGATGCCTTGGGGTCACTTGAAGTCTCTACAAGGCCCTAGATACATGAGAAGTTGCTAAAGTCAAAGAAAAGCCTAGTTTTATTTACTATCTCAGATCTGAACCAGTGAATAACTCACTTTTTTTGGGCCCAACATGGCTAAGACCAAGTCCTCTACCGTCTCTAAAGTCAAGCCTATGACTTCATCTACCTCTCTTGTGGTTCAAGGCACCACTATGAAACTCAATGATGTTTGGAACTACCTACTTTGGGCTCAAGCTTTCAAGATTTTAGCTTTTACATACTCATGAAGGATCCCCCGAAGATTGATGTTGCAAACTTCAACAAATATAAGTAGGACAATTATCTTATGATGAATTTGATGATGATCAGTGTGGAACCTCACATTACGGCAAATCTCCTATACAAGAAGAATGCTAAAGAAATCTAAGAGAGCCTAGCGAAGTACTCCCAAAGATCTAATCACACCTACTTAGCTGATATCCATCATTGCATATGATCCACTTCTCAAGATCGCTTTCTACTTGATTATTTTGCTGAGATGGAAGGTCTATTTGAAGATCTCAATATCTTTTAACCCTCCTGTTGTAAGACCCAAACTAACTAGAGGTAGACCTAGCTAGTCCACATATTCCTGGATGGTATGAGAACCAGGTATGCGTTAGCCTGTGATTAGATTCTAGCCATGGAGGGCATACCTGATCTGGAAGCTATCTTCAAGAGGCTCCAAAAGATTGTATCTGATGTGATATCGGGCATTCCTTCTACTACACCACCACCTACCACTATGGTAACATCTGCCTTTGCGGTCTCTAGTGGTTGTGGTGCTCCTATTGCTGGACATGGAAGAGGCTATGAGCGTGGTAGGACCTATAGTCCATGTGTTCATTGCCAGAGGACCAATCATCCTTCTAATAGGTGTTGGGCCAAATCTGGCTATCTTAGTCAAGTAAATGCGACTGACGTTCAAGGGAGAATGCCCCTACTTCACCTGGACTTCTTGCTCTAACAGTCGAAAATTATGCCCAACTCATGCAGATACTTCTGCATCTCTGGCAGCAACTAGGAGCTTTGCTAACTTAGCTACTACTGCATCAACTTCGTCTTGGGTGGTTGACTCAAGTGCTTCCAATCACCTTACTGCTAAGAAAGATGCACTTTTGTCTCTGCGATCAACCTCTAGTGTTACTTAAGTTTGTCTAGCCAACGGATCCTATTCTCTTGTCACTACAGTAGATGTCCAATTTTCTAGCTTATTGTAATTGATAGATGTCTATTGTGTTCCTCAGTTTCCCTTGAGTTTATTATCTATTTATAGACTATATAAAGAACTTCACTACCAAGTAATTTTTTATGAGCATTTTGTATTCTTTAGGGAAGACAATTAATGGGGTGATTGAGTGTGATGGCCTCTATTACATTGATACTCACATTTTTGCTGGCACTGCTTCTATCTCAACCAATCTAGTTTTGTGGCACCCTCGTCTAAGTCATCCTTCTATCTCCAAACATCGGAAGATATTTCCTAAGTCATCTATTCCAGATAAGTTTGATTGTGAGGCTGGCAAACTCCACCGACCTCCAAGAAGGTGCCAAGGTTGTATACTGCAGATGGGCGTACATTGTGAAATACAATCCAGATGAAACTATTGAGCAACTCAAGGCCAGTTTTGTGACAAAAGGTTACACTCAGACTTATGGTGTAGACTACTTCGACACTTTTTCTCCTAGGTGCACCCTAACTCGATTCAAGTCATTCTTTCGCTTACACTAAATAAGTCATGGCCCCTATATCAGCTTAATGTGAAGAATGCTTTCTTGCATGGAGATCTACAAGAAGTCAACATGGCCCAACAACCTGGCTTTGTGGTTGAGGGGGAGAAAGCTTGCAGACTCTGAAAAGCTATCTATGGCTTGAAACAAAGTCTACAGGCATGGTTTGAAAGACACAATTCAAAGATTTAGAGGATTGGGTTTCATAGATCCATGTCTGATCATTCTATTTGTAAGATGCATGAAATCTGATTTTGTGATCCCTACAGTGTATGTGAACGATATGATCCATACCAGTGATGATGCCTCAAGGATACAGGAGACCAAGAATTTCTTACAGACCACCTTTATTACTAAGGACCTGGACTCATGAGGTACTTCCTTGTCATTGAAGTTGCCTGAAATTTGCATGGATGTCTTTGCCGAAGAGAAAGTATATACTTGAAGTTATGGAGGAGACTAGACTACTACGTGCAAAGTCCTCTTATATTCTAGTTGAGTTATAGGGAAGACTCAGTGAGGAAGATAATCCTCTCTTTAAAGATAAGGGAAGATACAGGAGCATTGTTGGCAAACTACTATATGTTACTGTTACTAGACCAGGTAACAATTTTGTTGTGCATAGGGTAAATCAGTTTATGAAGAGTCTACGCTACAATAACTAGCAGACAGTGTGCCTCATTCTTAGGTATTTTAAGGGCAATCCAGGGAAAGGACTTTACACAAAGAACAATGAACACGTTGATCTACATGGCTACTCTGATACTGATTATGCTAGTTCTATGGAGGATGGGAGGTCTACTACTGGATATTCCACCTTTCTTTGTGCAAATCTAATTGCCTGGAGGAGCAAGAAGCAGAGTGTGATTTCTAAGTCTAGTGTAGAGGTCGAATACAGAGCCATGGCCCATGTGGCATGTGAGATTATATGGCTAGTTCATTTTCTTCAGGGCCTAGGTGTTCAAGTTAAACTTTCGATCCATATGTTCTGCGATAACAGGCCTGTCACCTTCATTGCATCAAATCCTAGCTACCACGAGCGTACAAAGCACATTAAAATCAATTATCACTTTGTACAGGATATAGTCTCCTCTGGGAAGATATGTACTACCTTATCAGAATAAGTTGCAGACATCTTCACTAAGACTCTCTCCAGGAAGTGCCATGAGTTCTTATGTTTCAAGCTAGGCATGTTAGACATATATGCTCCAGCATGAGGAGAAGTGTTGGAGTTATCTATTCATATAGGAGTGTTTGGTATTTTCTATTTTATCGAGGGCATCATATGCAATTTCCTGAAAGCCTCCTTTATATGAAGAGGCCTAGGGTTCTTTTCTAATAAGACAATTCATTCTCTTTTTCCCTCAACAAAAGGATTTAGCATCGCAGTCCATGTAAAAAACAAATAAACCAAACCCATGAAAAACATTACATGGTTTGAATCATTTAATGCTAATCAACGGTATGCTTAATGAAAAAGGGATGAAACAAGCAAAAGAATGTAGTCTTCCTTCTTATTTTCTATCAAGTGAAAAATGAAAAGATGAAACAAAAACCACAATTTGATAGCCATGATCAACAAGAGGGATAGAGGAACATAGATTGACATGAAAGGGAGCAAGAGAAATGGAGCCACGTGAAGGAGAGGGAAAAAAAATAGCAGTGTAGGGAAGAGGATGGAAAAGGTACAAATTCTAAATTGCACGTTGCAAGCAAGTTCTTCAACTTCATCCTTCATCAACTCCTTTCCAACAAAATTGTCTTAGAACTCGTATAATGATAGCTCTCCTCCTTTCCTAGCACTCAATCTTGAAGATACCAACAACGGTCTTAAGGAGGATTGATATGATTCGTAGGAGATTTCTATGGACATCCCTTTCGAGCGACAGATATATCCCTCTCATGGCCTCGAACGAAGTTCGCGTGCTAAGAGGTATGGGCCACTCAAGGGTCTTAGACCCACAATTGATGAATGATGCCCTACCAACAAAGTGGATTCTCAAAATTATAGGCCCTCAGCAACCACTTTGGAAACATATCCTATGTGACTCATATGGGAACACCATTAATTGGAACAAGACGAGAAGCTCCATTAAAGTAGCTTCCTTTTTCTAACAAGGCTTACAAAAGACACTGAGGGCCCAACCTAACTATAGGACAATCCTTGGCTTTCACTTCAAATTTTGGTGTCATGCCTAGTCTTTGGTGAGGATCGTTTCAAAGGCCCATCCTACACTTGCAGCACTCTCCATAGCTCTTGGTGACAGCCTTGGGGACAGCTTATTACTTGCATAGCTCTTGGTCGCCCCTGCTAGCCAACTCACCTTTGAAGGCATGTCTTGAGGAACTCACCATGCTTCTCCAGACACTTCTTGGCTTATGTCCAGGTCTAAGACGTGATGATTGGCTATGGAAGTGTGGTCCTTTCTCAATGAGGAAGGCATACTCACACTTCTTGGAGGAGACCCCTACTCGTGAGCAAGACCATGCTTCTAACTACAAGAAGATTTGCAAGATGTGACTACCTTTAAAAGTGAAGATCTTTGAATGGCTTCTAAGAAGGAGGCACCTGGATACTCAATCATATAGGCACCACTAGGCAACCGACTTTAACGATGCTTGTATCTTCTATGGTGGAGGACCAAAAATAAGTGTCTTTTCTTCACTTGCTCCTTTACGAGGGAATGGTGGTCTGCTTCGAGCTCCGTACCTATCCAACATGACTCAAAGCACTACTAGCAGAGCTTCCATTCCCCACTTGCTATCATGGGTTCTATTTGGAGGGTTTTTACTCTTATTTGGTGCATATGGATGGAGTGCAAACAGTGCTATTGTTTTAGGAGAGCATATTTTTATTAAGGGCCTTAGCCATTTATATTTGTGACGATTTGTGAAAGTGTGGAGTGGCCAAGGGACCTTAGCACGTGGTACGAGAAAGAGAGAAAGAGAAGGTTGGCGAGAGAGATGGAGAGGAGTTAGAGAATTGATGTAGAGAATAATTGTATTCAACTCAAATGATAATGGTAGGGTTCCTCTCTTTTTTCAGAGATAATCCTACATCTAAAAATAGAAAAATAGAAAATCACAATCCCAACTTACCAAAATTGGTAACTCTTAATTATCCTAACAAATCTCTAATTATCTACCAAATAAAGTGCCACAAGTTGGTAAGACTTAAGACTCCAAACAACTCCTTAAATATCTAAAGCCGGCGACCCTTTATTAGACCTAAAGCACGACCACTGCCACGGGGACTATCCACATGGCAACTGTCATGTGGACTACCACGTGGCATTGTTCATACACACTCCCCCTCAAGTTGAGGCAAAAATAGGTCGATGACTTGTACAACTTTTGGTTCATTGATGGTGTAGTCAGATGCTCCACCATCTTCTTTTGATGGGACTATGAATCCTCTTTCCACCTCTGTAGTCATTGCTTCTTTGGGAACTTCTAAAGTCATGGCCATTGAAGCAGTCGTCTTATCTTTGTATAACTTATAGATTTTGTTCTCCAACAACTTCTTGGATGCATTCATAGTCCCAGGTGTCTCCTCCAGATTTTGAACACCTATAGTGGGCACCTTGCCTTCTCTAGCCGACACCTTACCTTCAAGCTTCGCCATCTTCATCTTCAAGAAACGAACCTCTGTACTTCTACGCTCCACGTAAGGCACCAAATACGTGAGAGAGAACTTGTCGAACCTTATCCTTTTCTCTTTGGGCCTTGCGTAAGAAGCCAAGGTCCTTCAAGGAGTTCGCGAGAGAACTTCCTACATTAAGCGAAGATTGCCCCTATAACTTCAAGGCCTTGATGTTGAGTGGATATGTTCACACACAAGATCTTATGCGTGAACTCCCCCCCCCCCCCTTCTTGCTCCACACGTAGAGTTGGATGACCTAAATCGATGGCTCCGATACTATGTAACGATTTGCGAAAGTGTGGCATGTCCAAGGGGCCCTAGTGCGTGGAACGAGAAAGAGGAAGAGAGGGTTGGCAAGAGAGAGTTGGAGAGGAGTTGCAGAATTAACATAGAGAATAATTGTATTCAACTCAAATGATAATGATGGGATTCCTCTCTTTGTATAGAGAGATGATCCTGCATCTAAACAGAAAATCACAAACCCAATTCACTAAAAATTGCAACTCCTAATTATCCTAACAATCTCTAATTATCTACCAAATAAAGTGTCACAAGTTGGCAAAACTTAAACTCCAAGCAACTCCCTAAAATTGGACCCAAAACATGACCACTACCACATGGCATTATTCCTTCACAATATTCTTATTATTGTAACATCTTCTAGTGAATTTTCAGGGGGTTAACATTCTTTGCTAATCCCTCTTTCACTCTTCAAAAAAAAAAAGTAGTGATGGCATTGACTATGCTTCCTACACCTTCATATGGAGAGAAATATTATAAAGACTAACGACCAGTATATCGTAGGGGCCCTTGAAAGATGTAGAAGGCTACATGCTCCAACTATAAGATAGAGCTTAGGTTATCTCCAAGAAGGGATTGATGATATCAAAAGTTGAAGGAAATTTGCAAGCACTTAGAACCACTAGCCCCAATGCTTGTTGTAAGCCATGACTGAAGAAGATTTTTTCACTTCAAAAAAAAAAAAGAAAAAGCTTTCCCTTTTTTGGGTTTTTCCTTTTTTTAATTGGGGAGGAGGTGTCATGGGTTGTTGCTTGAGGGCTGTGTTCATTCAGTGCATAAGTACAGAGCCCTTTAAACAACAATACCTCCATAAAAATTTCTTTTCTTTTTTTTGGAAGGTAAAAGCCAGATATCTTCTAAAAATTACACCATTTCTCTAAGCCCAAATTGCCCATAGCACAACAAATGAAGCTGCACACAAACCTCGTGCAATAAATACACTGCTCAAAGATCGTGCAGAAATCCTCAGAAGATACTTCAACCATTGTATTCTAATACATTCCCAAACAGCACTTGCAAATGGACACAAATAAAATAAATGCTAACAATCCTCCCGAGCATCCTTCAGAAAGAGCAAGTAGCATACAAGAGACATGCAAACTTCAAAATGTAACTTAGCAAGATCACAGCCAAATAAAAATTTACACCTACAAAAGCATCTGCATCTCCTAGGCAAATCGGCAATCCCTGAAAAGATAATCAAAACCTTAATGCAAGCTTTGCACTGAAAGGACTAACCTCATGCCCATCAATCAATTTCTCCTACTCAGGGTTGCACAAGTAATAATTCTTCCTGCAAGTAAATAAACTCTGCTTCCTTTTCATCCAGCAAATGCCCATCAAAGTTGGTGCCCAAGAACCATTTGCTTCTCCCACTACCGTAAGCCTATCGACATCTCTGAACCAAAGGCCAAGGCAAAAACCCTCCGAACATGCTCTACTAAAGCCCTTCTAGCCGACCAATCATTATGCCAAAGACTGAAAGCAGACCCATCACCAAGCTATGGCAAAAAATAGGGCATCACTGAAGGCATGACTGAAACAAAAAGGGCCCTCTCATATGCATGACGTCAATCCTCATCAACTAAGATAAGGATCTTCACTTATTAGAACAATTCATTGTGAAAAACTCTTGAAGACTTTGCCAAAGTGTGATAACAATACCCTCATGGCCTCATCCGAGATTGCAATACTCAGCACTCAGTATTCAGTCGAAGAGGTCCCTGACTAAGGATATACGTTACACAAAGGAGTAATCAGGTTTTATGCGTTGAATATTTTCTGATATTTAAATATTTAAATTATATCAATAAGATGTATGACTTAGTACAATTTACTCCTAAGCCACAGATAAGATTCCAACAAGATATCCCATAAAAATCTACCATTTTGAAGTTTAAAGTAACGAAAATAAGCTGCAAGCCCGAATCCAAAGGAAATAAATAACATAGATTCAAAGATTCAAAGCCACATTACAAGAAAACATCTAAAATCAAAACCATCAACATCCAGAAATAAGGGAACATCATCTTGCATCAACTTGCAATAATTGGGGGATTACTCAGGCAATTAATTGGAGTAGGCGACCAACTAATCAGTCTGACTGAGTATTGCCCAATGTATCTATACTCAGATTGGTCAGGTGACCAAGTAGGATAACTCAACCAAGCAATCAGTCTTACTCAACCGAGTTTTGCAACCTTGCCCTCATCAACCAAACAAACCAAAGCCCAAGATGATTCTATTACAAACATGGAACAAAAAATTATGAGCTTGAAGAAAGAAACAAAGTTATCGAATTGAAAGGAAGGAAGCCCAAAAGTAGGCATTGATCCTAAGAAATTCCTCCCCCTTGCAAAGGAAGAGGATATCAGTATACAATTGCCAAATCCAGAGAAAGGCCTAGATTGATGAATTACAATTTAGCTAGGTTGCATAATCTTCAAAATGGAGTTCAAGCAAATAGCCTCGTACATGTGCAAGGACCCCACCAAACAATCTATGGAATGGACACCAAAATTAGGCACGCTTTTGTGAGGCCTAATACAATTTTTATTTCTTAAGCACTCCACTGCAGAGTCAAAAGGTCAGGCATTTACTGGAGGTCTTTGGCAAGTCAGGTTTTCTTCCTTTTGGAATGTCTCAGGCAAGTCCAGCCCAATGCAGGGAGCCACTGGGCATGTAGCTATTGTAGACACCATTTCAATATCATGGGTTTCCTCTTACTCTAGGCGATGTCACAGCCAGAGACTTGATTCACGTATTGGAAAAGAAGGAGAAACAGCTGCAAAGATAGGCCTCTCATCTTCTGTCAAGAGGGGGCAAGCTTCTTTTGCTTTCTTTTCTCCTCTCAGCCCTACTAATGTACCATCTTTCAACTTTGAGGATGCAAGCTGCTATTTTGAGATGTGTTGAGTCTGTTGACCCCATCAAGTAAAATTTCATGTGGGCTTCTAGCATCGGAAGTAATTCCCTCCCTTTGGTATCTTGGGATAAGGTTTGCAAGCTAAAGAGGATGGTCTTCGTGTTCTAAGCTTGCAAAAGATGAATGAAGTTCTACTATCCAAATAGGTCCTCCAAACTCATGGGGCGACAACTACCACTCTGGAAGATTATCTTGTGTGACTCTTATGGAGGCTCTACTCATTGGGACAAGAGGAGGATCCATATATGGGGATCATGAGGGGATCGCAAAAGGCCCTGAGTATACTAAGGCCTCACAATGGGATTACCTTGGGTGATGAATCAGTGTTCAGTTTTTGCACTCATGCCTGGTCTCCAGTTGGTATCATTGCAAACCTTTAGCCAGATTAGTTGCACTTGCTATAAACCCTGTTGCTTCATTAGCTAGCTGCTTTAGTGATAACTGTTGGATGCCTACCATGCCATAGTCACTTTCCAATGATAGAATGGAAGATCTAACTACTATTCTGTACTCTTTATGAGGTCAGGCCAATGGAAGGAATGGATGAATGGATTTAAAGACGTTGAGCTTTCTCAATCAGAAAAGCCTATTTGCTTACATGGAAGGCCTCAGCCCAAAATGGCCAGGCCCTGCTCTTGGGCTTGATTCTTCTTGTTCTTCTTGCACTGGCTTGCAAGAAGAATTAGAAGAATCAAGCCCCCTTCAAAGTGAAATTCTTCAAGTGGTTGCTGAGGAGAAAAACAGTGGTTACCGATGATTATCAACAAAGATGGGCACCTGAGGTTGATTCTACCAATGTCTTTTGTGGAATGGTAGGCACGAAGCACTTGTTCTTTTCTTGCTCAGCCCTTGGCATATGCTTGATAGTTGAGTGCAGGGAATTGGTCCTTACTACATTCCTCAAAGTCCAACTTCCAGGCCACCATCCATGGTGCCTTTGCCTTTGTGAGAAGACACAATTAGAAGAGCTTTCGATCTTGCTACTAGTGCATTTGGTTGAGTGCAATGACCTCATCCTTAAATGGGGAAGAACCTCGGCAAGCAGTGCTTTATATCACTATAACTCCTCTATAATTACTAGTATAATTAGCTCTACTCATTAATGAACAATCCACAAGAGAGTCCTTGGTTTCCAAAATAGTGTAATGTAAAAAAGAAATGCTTCGAATGATTGCTATTTGACTCGTACATGTTAAATACTCGATGTATTTAGAATTGTTTGTTGAGACAAACAAAGTCAGGGAAACCTCTGAAGTCCATATTGGACCCTAGACAAAAAAGTTCTAAATCGAATCTCTTCAAAAGAAGGCCTTTGTATCATAGTGGCTTGCTCCAATCCCCTTGTAAAACTTCTATAATTGAGTTAGCCGTACACTTCACAAGTTTCTACATACTTACATGGTATCATCAAATGATACAAGTTTTGGACAAGACTCTACGATGCACTAGGATGCTTTTGTTGATGGTGCTTTTTTTCAACGGCATCTAGGGTTCCTCAAATAATGTGATATTTCACACTAGATAAACCCAGGACCCTTCCTCCTCTTCCTAGGATCCTTTGTTAGCCCTATTTGCTTTCTTATAAAAGCTCCATGTCGTGTCAATGTGGATTATCCAATTATATAAACAATTCAATTCCCAATGACATGACCAAAAAATAACAAGAGTGATGGGATTTTTGTGTAGATTGAGAGAAACCAAAGAATGAAGAGATTACTACGAAATGATGGGGAAAAGGAGTCAATCCAAGGCATTATAGGACAAGATTCGAAATGCCGATTTCGACACCGTTTCGATGAATTTCTAAGTGTGCATTTCGGGGTACGCTGTAGAAACACCAGTATTTCGATGGCAAATTTCGATGGCCCAAAAATATGCCATTTCGGAGGCACACCGAGATCATGCCAATGTATGCCGACAAAAATGGCAAAAGTAGTCAAATGATATAAATTTCAAGAAAATCAAATACTTAAGCTGATTTATTTAAGAATAACAATGTCATATCATAATATTCATAGGCAACATGACCATACCACGTTCAAATTCAATAATCAAATATCAAATACTTACTATCCAAATTGTATTTTAGAATAGAAAAAATTTAATAATACAAAGAATTTAATAATGAAAGAATCAAAGTATAGAATTTCAAAGTAAAAGCTAAAACTATAATGCATTGATGCATCGAAAATCAAAACTCAGAATAGAAGTCAGGCCAGCAACATTGCAGCAATCGACATTAACAAATTGCAGCAATAACGTGACAACCCCCCCGTAGCAGCAATAGCATGGGGTCGCGAAGCACCTCAAATCGGGCTAGGCTGGCCGACAGCAACGCAACAGTAGTAGCAATAAGGTGGCAACAACAATAGCAGCAAGAGCACAAGTAGCACACCAATAGCAACAATAGCGAAAACGCAGCAAGAGCAACAATGGCAACGCAATAGCAACCTACAGCAATCAAAATGCCACCATAACGACCCTACCATTAGCATGCCGATGGCATCTCCGGTATGCCGGCAAACTATTGAATTTCGACAACTAATACATGTCGACATGAGTTACCTTCAAAAAGTGTCATTTCGACGACATGACGTCAGCACTTCAATCATTGTTCTAGGCTAGGAGTATAGATGAGAGATAGGGACCTCTACTTGCAACACCTGATATACTCTCCCTAACCCCCTACTTTTGGTAATTTCCATGGTGGAATTACTTCCATTTTTATTTTGTGACCTCCATCACCTTTCAAATCTGCCTTTTCTTAACTTCCTGCAAAAATTATTTCCACAATATATCAAGACTAGTATCTTGAGTTCACTTCATGTTCTTTACACCGATTTTACGTCAATTTAACACAACTATTATCAATCCTTGTAAGACCACCCTACAACTATTATCATCCTCTCAAGGAAGGCCCTTCCTGAAGCTAAATTATGACCCATGGCCAAGTTGCCCAAGGTCATTTGCCTGATACAAGTCCTTGTAAACCTCAAGAACAATTATGTCTACGGCAAATTAAAGTTCACACCCCCTATACAGCTGAAACCCACCTAATCTTCTACAGATCTTAAAAAATATCTCGAGGACAAGAAGTTTAGCATAATATTTCTCCCAAAGTATGAGATATACACTTGGACAGCCTTGAGGCTCACATCTCACCTCATTAACACAAAGCCATCTCATTACTCTATCAATTTTAAATCCAAATACTCTCCCTATCTTAGCAGGAATGATGCATGATAATATGGAAAAAAAGCTAATTCTATCATTTCTTATATATCAAAAGAAAGAACTAAAAGAAAAACAATAAACTCACCTAACTAACAATTCATGAAATAAAAATCATGCAAGACTACGTTCACGTAAAATCAAACTATGACCAAATTACATGTGAGGCCTCAACATTTGGATAAATTACTTTAAGCTATGTCAGTTAAGCAGTTCAAAAAAACCACATTATTCATCACATGCATCAAAAAGAAAATTTAATCATACAGATTTCTTATTAACCATTTCTAGTATCTAATGGCCAAAGGGAATGCAATCCCCTTTTACAAAAGGCATTTAATACGTCTCAGGTATTCTGAATTCCAAGTTATTTTTAATTGTGGCCTCTATATGAATTCCCTAGAGTCAAGCTTATGACTTGTGCAGTGTCCATAATCCAGTAATCCACATAGAGCTTATGCATCAACAAAACATGTAAACTATTTTTTTTCTGAAAGAGATTATGTACTCTAATTACCACCTTGTGTGATAGGGCCTTGTATTTTAGTCTACAAGATTGAGAAAAATACCATGCCACAGGTTGCTGCTTGTCTTGTTATATAATTAACTAAACTCCATACCATATTCTTCCAATCTATAAATTGCTTGCGCATGTGATATGTTGATGCTTTCTAATTTGTCAAATCCATGTCAAATAGTGGCACCTCATGGTATCGCATCCAACAAGATGGTCAGTGTGATCAAATTAAACGGTAGTGTTGAAATGTGTGTTCAAATTAAATAGATCACAGTCAACACTCCATGCAAGTCATTATTGACATGCTCACATATATTCCCACCAGTTCAGCTTGTGCATTCCCTAAAAATGATTCAAGACAAAATAATCCACAAAGTTTCAGAAAAAGCCATCTAATAACAAAGGTTTGGTCAGTTTAGTAAGAATCTTATAATTTTCTATAGCTTGAAGTGCTAGGAAAATTCAAGATCTTCAGTGCAATTTGCCAAAGAAAATGTAAACTGAGGTTGGCTAAATGAGCTATAACATTACCACTTTGGTATGTCCATGGAAACCAAAATTTGAGCTTAAACATTGAGTTCTATCTTGGTTGATAGGCTTTGGCCCTTGTCTCTTCTTCCCCCTCCCTTGTTATGTTTTCTTCTATGATCCTTCCACACATCTAGGGCTTGCACTCACAACTTCGTTGTCAAGAATATTGTATCTAAGATAGATAGGTAGTTGGTAGGGCTGCCAATCAAATCACACTATTCAAATTCAAATCGAACTCAATTTGGTAGTTATACGATTCAATTCGATTTGAAATAAATGAATTGAATATGGAGCCTAGATTAAAGAGCTTAACAAATCATATTTTTCTGTTGAATTCAATTTGAAATCACACACACACACACACACACACACACACACACACACACACACACATGTGTATTTAGCTAGGGTGAAAGGAGAGCATCCCAGAATCTTAGCCCTTGGGTCATCCAATGGTGAGGATTTTTCCTCCTCAAGTCACATAAACCAACATAAACCAAATTTATAAAGCATAAAACCTTATAAGACATAAACCGAGCTAGTAAAAAAATTATTGACAAATGATGAAATAATTGACACAACTTGTATACTTATGTATCATATAAATCTTCAATCAATATTCAATGAATATTCAAATCCTTAACAAATCAAATATTAATCCAAGTTTTCAAATTCAATGTAGATTCAAATTCGATTCAAATTCCAAATTTCTTGGCAAATTGAATCCAAATCTGCTTGGATTTGGTGAAATTTGAATCGATTAGCACCATTAGTTACTAGATGGATTCTCTCTTGGATTCAAGTAGTACTTGGTTGTTTAGTCCCACCTTGCTTGGTGAATAGAGTTTGTGGAAATGGATCATCCATGCAAGAGTCCATGTACTGGTGTTTTGTCTTGAGGAGAAATATTAGAAGACCTAACCCTTGGGGCTTTCCTCGTATTTCTTCCCTTCTTTCCTATGTCCCTACAAATCAAGTGTTCGTTGGTTCTCTTGGTGCTGCATTTACTCTTTATTATATTATTTAACATGGTATCCAAGAAAAAACTATAAAGATTTATACCAGAGAAGACAATCTTGGAGCTGCTCGAGGTTCAAGCAATTTGTTTCAAAGTTAAAGTTATTTGGGTTTCTCAACCTTGGTGTTACCACCATGTTCATCAGGAGATCAAGGATTACCTTCATATGATTAGAGATTCTTGGGTTGGATTTATTTCTCGATATTGTGATATTTATTGAAAAAGTTGTACTTATCCAAAAGCAATATCTCACTCTTCCAGGGCCGCTTATGTTCAATGCATGGGAGAATTTGGACAAAACCATCTGCTGTATATATCCATTGTAGAAGTTGTGGTAACTGACCAAGAACAAAAGATCTTATTTTGAACATAAACATAGAGTAACCGTACCAAACTGCCCTACCAATACCATGTTGCAGATTGTGGCATGGCCTTCGGGAGGGTGCAATCTTGAGTATAATCTTTGGAAATAAATCGCCAACCATATTTACAGCAGAACAAAAGTTCCTTGCAGGCATTGCTTATTTAGTCAATGTTGAGATCCCTTATTTTTTACCCTTAAACCTCAATCTTGAATCATGCTTTGAGTTTTCTGCAACCATTGTTACCCAAAAACTGCTATCCATGTGAATAAGAAGGGAAAAGAATACTCTGGGGTATAGTTTTTAATCCTGAGGAGACGGTCACTGTTTTGTGACAGGTAGCAGTAAAACTATAGAATAAAAAAGAATTTCTGCATGATCTCCAACCTGATGGCATTTTGTGATTGCTTAATTGGTCAGAAAAATTATGGTGGCTCTTTTCATTCATTGCAAACCATTTTTTCCAATCATGACCATAAATTTCATCCTCTAGGTACCCAGTAAGGTTACCTCGACAATCTCTGATCACAGAAATATCAGTGATCTAATAGATATGGATTCTTCTTTTTTGGCAGAGTTGGCAGATCTCGATGCAATCTCAAAAAATGAGATGTGGTGACGTTCTTGATAGAAAATTTCCTTGAGCGTTACATTTCCATTTCTGAACCATGTAAGTAGTGCAGATCAAAGGATAAAAAAATTCACATGGCAGCTTGCATGGACCGTAGAGGGTAATGAAGGAAAATTTGGTTCGTGTGCATCAAGGAAAGTCTGCAGATGAGGTGCGATACTGGTTTGAGGTGACAACTGCCTTCATTACTAGACATAATATCGGTTCAATTATACATCATTACATTTTGGGATGGAGAATATTATATGTTACCTATAGGAATGCTAATGAAAGAAGCCCTTCCAGGAAAACAGGCAGCATCAAGTTACGCGACATCACGCACGCTCATCCACCGACTGCAACATCTGAAGCTACCTCCAAATGCCTTCTCTGTATATTTACTTTAAGGTAGAGAGTTAACTACTAGTCGTATGGAAAGTCTGTGCCATTCTCCATGACTAACAATCCCCGATCAAGGTTTTAAATGTCAATATCGATATGGTATCGACAAGTCAAAAAATGATATATCAAGAATATATCACTGATATCGGTAAATTTTGGAAAAATAATTCAAAAAGACTCAAAATATCACAAATTTGATAAAAATTATCATTTTAATAACTAGTACATCATGAAGAAATACCTAGAAGACGAAATTTATAAATTTTAAATGAAAACATAATAGAAATGCACTACTTACATATCAAGAAAGTCATATATTGAAAAGAAAGTATACGTAACATGATAATAATTGAAAAATATTCATAGTAATACTATTCACCAGAATAAATAAAATATCAATAGTGTCGGAGTATTAGTAGATCACACTAAGTATGGAAGCACCAACCAATGCCACCAAATCAATACCAGGTTGAGCTTCAGCCTGGCTCGATACCTCTCCTCCAATTATATTCCTCTATTCGTAGCACTCTAACATATTCACGGTATGACTCCCACGCCATGCAGTTGTATCGAGTATTGTATTCATTGATGCATCATTAATAGTATTCATCACTACAATACAGAAGTATTCCAAGACATGGATATCGACTATGACTGTCAAACAAACTGCTCCTGCTTCTAGTTTTAGATCTACCCTTAGTAAACTCATCTCAATGTCCTCTTGAATCTGCGAACCCGATATAACCACATCATTTCAATGTAGAACCTGACGATTCACAAGGTTCACGATGTCTCATCGATGAAATTCGTAGTAGTCAAGGAGGAAGTGGTGTAACAAAGTGGGAAGATTGATAAGAAAATGGTTAAAGGACTTGAGATGCAAAATACTCAGGAAATATCCTATAACCATAACTTGTAGATGCAGAATCACTTTGGGTACTATGATTTTGGTGTCGACCATCATACCCATAAGAGGAACCATAATAAGATGAAAGGCTAATGTAGCTAGGGAAGTAATTAGATGAACTGTACGCCTCATCTTAGGGTTGATATTGAAGATTGGTGTAATGAGATCTGTAGCCACCATAGTAACTTAATATAATTGTTAAGAATCTCGCAAGGTGGAGCGGGGAGGCTCCCTTGGGAGAAGAGGAGAGAGGGAGTGGAGTTTCTTAGAATAGGAAATATTATTATAACTCAAAGGGAAATACAAGGAAAAACTTTCTTTATATAGAGTAAACATATCCCAACATTTAGAAACAAAATATCTTAACACTTTATGAAAGATCTTATCACTAAATAAATCTCAAACATATTTCCTAAAACTCACAAACTAAAAATAGCAAACTTAACAATTAAGCAAATGACTCAACTTGATCCCTTGGACCACCAAACAGTCAGCCATATGGGCCCTCTACAGTGCCACGTGGCTTGGATGGTTGCTACGTGGCACATGCCATGTGGCCCATCTTTATTCCCAACACCACCCCTCAAATCGAAGGTTGGGAGACCGATAACATGGTCTTCTATTTGTAAGGTTAAACGCCCCACCACTCTTCTTTAAGAGTCATGCTCTCAGGCTTCTCCTCTTTGGAAACATGTATCTCCGAATTCGCCATCATCCTCCAAGATAGTTTAAACTAGAAAAGACTTCGATTCTGGTTGAGGGCCGAAAAAGACTTCGGCTTAGTCGGAAAAGACTTCAACTTTTAAAGGTCGGGAAAGACTTTGACCTTGATCGAGGTTAATGCGGTTCGGTAGTGCTACACTCCTTTCTCCACATCACAGAAAAGACTTTATGCATAAGAAGAGGCTTCTTTTCATTCTTCTCCTTCTCACATGCGTGGAGAGAATAATGGCCTGGAGTGTTATAGCTCCAATACCATGTTGAGAATCGTGAAAGGTGGAGCATGAAGGCTCCCTTGGTAGAAGAGAGAGGGAGTGGAGTTTCTTATTATGACTCAAAGGGAAATATAATGGAAGACTTTCTTTATATAGAGAGAACATATCACAACATTTGGAAACAAAAGATCTTATCATTTTAGGAAAGATCTTATCACTAAATAAATCCCAAACATATTTCCTAAAACTCACATACTAAAAATAGTAAACTTAATAGCTTTTCATAAAAATAGCACACTCAACAATTAACCAAATTACTCAACTTGGTTCCTTAGACCACCAAACCGTCATCCCTATGAACCCTCTACTGCCTGCCACGTGGCACTTGCCATGTGACCCATCTTTATTCCCAACAATGATGATCCTAGGCCACCTTCAAAGATTGATTCTGCCGCCAGATTAAAGGATTCCACCAACGAACTTAAATTATCAATAGACATCATAGAATGGCCTGAAGCATACCCATATCATCCCTGCATCATAGTCATGAGGTGAACTTTGCATGGGATCTTCATGCATACTTATATATCTTTGCGTGTATTCATGTTAGGCATCCTCTCTACTAAGACCTTGATGATTATGATATCCCTCATCTCCACCACTATTTTCTGTCTGGACTTGTTAACCATCACTGCATCATCATCATTTTATGTTCCTCTTGAAGGTGGCGAATCTTCCTCTGAACTCTCATCAGTTTTAGGGCCACGAATTACTCTTTTACCAGATCTACTGCGCTTAAATTCAGATACATCTACCCCCATTCTCTCTGCTATCTTTGGATCGGAACCATTTTTATCAAGCAATGGTTCTCTATTGCTATTCAACCATTCTTGTAAACCATCTTCATCATCTGTTTGCCAAAAGATAAGCCACATCTATTAAGTCTATATACTCTTATTTTCTCATTCCCATATATGATTCATCTTTATTGAATTGTTACAAAGATGTTCGTCGATGGATGAATTGATCTATTAATATTTTATGATTTTTTTATAATTTACACTGTCGACAAATAATGTGTCCATATTAGTCACACAGAGCAAAGGACAAGACAAGAAATGAAAAAAATGCATGTCCATGTGAGTTGCACAAATAGATAAAGATATGTAACCAATATATCTCTCATATCGGTCACATATCGCCACTGTAAGGGAAAAATTGAACTACAGTCCGTTTTTGCCGATATATTAGCGATATATCGACGATATGAGAGGTGAACGGAATGGAATTTCCTACCCTATGTGTTAAAACTTGAAAATGATTTTGCTTCAACGAACCATTCTAGTCTTAAAGAATGAACAACTCTTTTTTAAAAAAAAGTCAAAGGGCGGTTATACGAATGATAACCACCCAAAATCATTCCATTCGAATAGAATGAAACAACTTTTGTTATGCAAATGACGTGGTATATTTCCTGTGATTATCGTGGAAAAGCAGCTTTATAGAAAGAAGAAAGTCTGCAGGTGCGATACCAGTTTGGGGTGATAATTGCCTTCTTTACTTTATATAATATCAGTTCACACCTTTAAAAAAGGGGGAAAAAAGCATGGGATCAGTTCAAGGTTTTATTCTGGAAATTTCAAACCAGCCTACAAGTTTCTGAACAAGAGGCAAAACTTACAATTCAGGATAGAAAAATCAGAAAAATCTTGCAAGCAGAATTATGTTTTCATGGTTCTTAGGGTTTAAGAACTACCCAAGCTTTTTCTTTTTCTCTGTCATGGTTTGCCTAGAGTTTGAGCACCCGACTCCCACTAGGCTGAGTTTAAAGGAGAATACATGGATTGTTCAAGAAAATGAAGGGAAAGAGAATGACGAGAAAGTAGAGAGAAGACACTTACCGGAGCATCACTTCCCCCATCTTGATAGGGCACCTCTACAACTCAACGAGGATGGGAGTAGAAGGGAAAAATGAAGTGGAGCATTGACCCTCTTTCTATATGGCATTGGTGATGAAGTTCTTCTCCATACACCTCATATTGGTCTTCTGAGGTGTTTACTACTGCACTCTCTTTACCCTCTTGTTAGTCCTCTTGTGTTTGCTACTAGTAGATAGAGCTCTACCCTGATCATAGTATTCTACCTATAGATTGGGATTGTCTCTTAATTGTTTCCTACATTGATTAGGATCATCTCCCATACTATTACTTCGTACCATCTCCTTACACTGATTGAAATCACACCCATATTGGGACTATAATAGAAGACCCAGGCCATGGAGCTTTTCCCATGATTTTTTTCCTTCTCTCTTATAAAGATGCTTTCCACATAAATCAAGTGATCCATGGTGCTCTCGCTTCTGTCTCTATTCACTATCTACATTACGCAACACTTGTCAAACGAACGAGCTCCTTGCTCTCCACATTCGTTACTATTGAAGCCACATTTTTCTTATCATCCTGATAATTAGACAATCTTCATTAGCATTCATGCTCCAGCTTGGTCCATTTGCAACAGGAAAAAAAAATGAAATCTTAATCAGATAAGCCCCTACGTGCTACAAAGCTTGCCCTCATCAAAGTCAGATCTTCCTCTTGCATCATAATTATCTTCACCACTTCCTTACACATGGTTGTTTAGATGAATGTCCCTGTAATTTGAAAACCTGAGGATGAGCCCTCTCTTGTTAGGAAGCTAAAACTGTTGTGCCACACAAGTCGTAGGAAACGAGCCTTCCTCCAGTAGGAGTCCTACTCTCGTTGGACAAAACATGAATAAGATACTAATCTATAAATCATTTTCAACAAAAAAGATACGGATCCACAAAAGCAAAAAGATGGATTCAAGGTTCAAAAAAATTTTAAAAAAAAACAAAAAAAAAAAACCATCTATGTTGCCTCTGAATCAACAAGAAGGAACATACATAATTTCTACTGTAAAGAACAATGAGACAAGCATAATGGTGATGACAAGGTACACAAAAATGGCCCACATACATTGACAAATAGTAAATTGCAATGTAAATAAAATTAATATAAGGACAATCAACAAGGTGTTGCAAAATTAACTCTCCATCTTGCAAAGAAAATACTTTCGACACTTCCTTAGGCATAAAAAAACCTTAAAAGCCTAGTAACCAAAAGCAACAGCAAGATGGATCAATGTCAAAAAAATAACGAAATTGCCTGTGCTGGATAAGTAAGAGGGAACAGGCAAGATTTTTCATGTAAAGAACAAAGAAACAAAGATAATGGTGATGACTGGAGTGCTACTTGTAAAAAGAAAATTGTGTTGTAGTAAAACTAAAAGTATGTAAAACTGCCTCCTTGTTAGTGCTACATTAACAACAGGAAATCGTATCGTAGATAACAACTAAAATAAGGATAACGAACAAGGCATAACTTATTACAAAGAAAAATTAATTTAAACATCAATAACAAAAGAAAGAATACCATATTTGAGTAATTGTAAAGGCAAGAATTCAACGTGCCTGTAATGTAAAACAAATCAAATGTAAAGAACCAAACAAAAACTTCATACTTATCCTGCTCACCATTTTTCCAACTTCAAAATTATTTTTACCAATCAAAAATCACATCCAAATGATCATTCATTTCCATGATAAAATTCACATTCAAATGAATCAAGTAAAACACTCAAGGAAAAACATTTATGTTTTTGCCAGTTTACATTCAAGACCACAATTAGCCATGGAAAGAGATATCGCAAGGTATAACTGATATATTGCCATTATGCCACATATAGATAGATTTGCACGTATCCATATCATTGGAATAACCCCATTCCAGGTTTATACAGAAAATATCACTAGATATTAGTATCACTTAGCCAATATAATTAAATGTCAAAAGGCATCAACCAAAAATTCCCAAATATAGGCAGCATGGAACATGTAGAGTTATTGAGGATATGGCTCTCACATCTTTTGTGTAGAGTCGGGATTCTTTTGTGTTACATGAGCTTGTTCTACAAGGTAATCAAAAATGGCACCCAAATGTGCATTCATTTCCTAGATAAAATTCACATTCAAATGAACCAAGTAAAACTCTCAAGGCAAAACATTTATACCTTTGCTAGCTAGTTTATATTCAAGACCACGATTAGTCATGGAAAGCGATATCACAACATATAGCTGATATATTGCCAATATGCCACATGTCGATAGATTTGCACATATCCATATCATTGGAACATCCCCATTCTAGGATATACAGAAAATATCTCTAGATATTAGTATCACTTAGCTGATATAATTAAATGTTAGAAGGTATCAACACAAAAATCCCCCTTTTCAAACAAATCTCAAAATATTAACAACATGGAACATGTAGAGCTATCGAGGATATGGTTCTCATATCTTAGAGTTAGGATTCTTTTGTGTTACATGGGCTTGTTCTATAGGGTTTTGGGTTCTTGTGTTACATGGGCTTGTTCTACAGGGTTTTGGGTTCTTCCTTGATATTAGTATCACTTAGATGATATAATTAAATGTTAGAAGGTATCAACACAAAAATTCCAAAATATTAGCAACATGGAAAATGTAGAGTTATCATATCTTAGAGTTGACGTTCTTTTGTATTACATGGGCTTGTTCTACAAGGTTTTGGGTTCTTCCTTGCATCAAATAGAGATTATTTCTTCACAACCTTGAGTACTGACACCTTCCATCTCCATTGTTCATATTCTTTTTATTTTATTATTTTCCCTCTCATATTGTTGATATATTTCATGCTCTCAAAGAATCCAAACTCTGATGTTATTGGCTTATTTCATGTTGCTAACTTATCGCATGGTCATAGTTTGTGAGTCATCACATAATGCAACCAAGAATCATGATTCACTCATCTCATAAGCATATTAGAAGTTTATACAGTTTCCTACGTTTACATAATTGCATATGTAAACGTACACATTATGTTTATATGCTATACTTATATATATATATATATATATATATATATATTTATATATATATATATATATATATATATATATATATATATATTTAAAAGGAAAGGGTAGTTATCCAGAATGATAACTACCCAGAATCTTATAAAATAGAATCAACAATAAACAATAATACATCAGGCAGACACCAAGGTCCCCCACTCACAACGACTCAACCCAAAGAGAAAACAAAGAGTCGATAGACTCAACAAAGTTCTCCACGTAAGGTCTCAAGCCATGGAAGACCACCGCATTCCTACCCAACCAGATTCCCCAAAGGACCGCCAACGGCCTGGCCATCTCCTTCGTACGGAAAACAAACCGTCCGCCACCGCCACCACCACCACCACCTCCACTCTGAAGCTATGCCAGAATTCCTCAAACAGCCGACACTCCCACCATCTCCCACCCATCCTGTCCCAAATTTGCACCACAAAAGGGCAATCGAAAAAAAGGTGGTCAACGTCCTCCTCACCACCCCCACACAAAGAGCATACCTTACACTCTCCAGGAGCCCACCTTGCCCTCCACACCTTAGTCACCAGCCTTCTCCTCCTAAGCAGTCAGGCAAAAATCTTGACTTTCAACGGACACGCGGCTTTCCAAAATTGTCTGCAGTCCCTTACCAGATCTAGCTCCACCTCAGGATCACCAGCGGACAATCTCCTGTATGCGGCCGCAACTGAAAACTCACCTTCATCCCAACCAAACATGTCTATACCAGCCGCCGGATGCAGTCCCTCCAACTCAGCAAGTAAGGTCTAGAAATCATGCGTTCTCGCATCTGACAGACTGCCAACGAAACGCGGGCACCACCCATCATCCCACACCTCAACCACAGACGCCATCTTGTTCTGGGACAAGGCAAACAGTCTCTGAAATCTTCTACAAAGCCCCATCACCTGTCCAGTCATCCTGCCAGAATCTGAAAATCCCCCATGTTCCCAACACAGGGACGAAGCAGTTCCTCACCCTAGGGGCCACCGTCGACAAGCCTTTCAGGAAGTGAGAAGCATCCCTAGGCGGAGACACCAGGAGATCCCAACGCATCGGACAGCCATATGTCGTCTCAAACACCTTGCCCAACAAATCCCCCTTTCCTTCCAACAGGCACCCCACCCACTTCACCAACAGACTGTCATTAGATCTCTCCAAATCCCTCACGCCGAGCCCCCCATCTCTCAGCGGTCTGCAGACCTCCTTCCAAGCGACCAACCTGACACCATGTCCACTCGTCCCTTGATTGGACCTAAAGAAACTCATTGTTCGTTTAATCTTTGCAGTCACTTGTCGAGGCATCTTCAATACAGAAATAAAATATGACGACATCGCCGACAGAACCTCCTTGAGCAGGATCAACCTCCCACCTCTAGATAGAAGCCTGGACGCCCACCCCTCCAGCCTCCCAACCAACCTCTCCACCAGGGAGGTCCAGTCTCTGACCAGAATCCTCCCATCTGACAACGGCAGGCCCAAATACTTAACCGGAAGCTTACCCTGTTCTGTGCCAAGACCCAAACTACATCCCCTTGCCTCCGCCTCAGTCATGTTGAAAGGGACAAAATCCGACTTAGCCAGGTTAATCTGCAATCTAGACGCCTCACCCAGTAAGAAAACAAGGAACCTCAACCTTCTGGCCTCCGTTTCTCCACCTTCAATAAAGAAGATCGTATCATCTGCATATTAGAGCAAAGGGATACTCATCCCATCCCTCAGGGAGAAACCACTCACCAATCTTCTTTCACAAGACCTCCTCGCCGCCCTAGCAAGAGCATCCACAGCAATCACAAAGAGCAACGGGGCTAGCGGACAACCTTGCCTCACCCCCCTCCTAGGTTGGATCCAACCCCCAGCTGGGTTTCCATTGATAAGAACTGAGAAAGACGTCGTAGTGACGCACCTCTTCATCCATTCGATCCACACTGGCGGGAACCCCCTCTTCACCAAGGACGCCCAAAGAAACGACCACTGGATCGAATCATAAGCTTTGCTGAAATCGACCTTCCATAAGAAAGCCTTCTTCTTATCTCTCTTCCAGGATGAAAGGATTTCCGAGGCCATCACATAACCCTCCAAAATATTCCTACCAGGGACAAAAGCCATCTGCACCAAGTCTATAATCTCACCCAAAGACCTCAATTTGTTCGCCAGAAGCTTCGCTACCACCAAGTAGATAGCATTCGAAAGAGCTATCGGTCTGTACTCCTGAATCTCCTCAGCGCCATCCCTCTTCGGCAATAAGAATATATAGAATTTGTTCAGCCTATTAAATCTCGAGTTGCCCGTTCTAAACTCTTATACCATTTGCATTATGTCTTCTTTCACCACCGACCAGAACTCTCTGTAGAAGGCAACCGGAAAGCCATCCGGCCCTGGACACCCATCCGCGTTCAACCCCCAAACTGCCTCACGGACCTCATTCTCCACAAAAGAGTCCGTCAAGAGGTCGACGTCTGTCTCCCTGATCTGTGGTACCCCAGATCCTAACCACCTCCACCTTCCCCCCCCGTCTCCCCACCCCGTAAAACCTCTAAAATAACTTGCAGGTACCCCTCCCACCGCTTCCCTTCCCACAAACTCCTCCCCATCCACCACCAATCTGTCAGTCCAGTTCCTCTTTCTCCTGCCCGACGCAGCCATATGAAAAAAGCGGGTATTGGAATCACCCTCCTTAAGCCACTTCTGCCTAGATCTCACCCTCCACTCCACCTCCGCTTTCCGGTTTTCCTCCTGAATCACCTGAGTCTGCCTCGCTCTGTAAACCCTGCCATCTTCTGAAAGGAGCCCAACATCCTCTGCTCTGTCCAGGCGTGTAATCGCAACAAGAGCCTCATATTTCTTCCTCCCCCGTTCCTCCCTAATCTACCTGATGTGAGTCTTCAAGAAAGATCTCAAATCCCTCAGTTTCGCTTCCAATCTGGCAGCCGCCGACCCTTCCGCCTGAGAAGACCTCCAATGTTCCTCAACCAAACCCCTAAAGCCCTCCTCCATGAGCCACGCTTTGTCGAACTTAAAGTAAGTGCCATGCCTCCACTCCTCATTCGACGTCCACATCAAGGGGGTGTGATCCGAGAATGGGCGCTCCAAAGGCCTAACCTCTACCATCGGAAACAACTCTGCCATCGCCGTCGAAGCCAGAAATCTGTCAATACGGGACCGCTACCCTCCAGAGTTCCTCCAAGTGTATAGACAGGACAACGGAGGCATATCAACCAGCCCCTGGTCTGCCACAAAGTCCGCAAACACCTCAGAGCCCTGGTCCAATCCCCCTCGGTCGCCCGGCCTGTCCTCAGCCCGCAGAGTAACATTAAAATCACCACCAATCAGCCAAGGAACCCCCTGGAAAGTTGCCGCAACCTGTCCCAGATCATCCCATAAGACCTGTCTTCTCCGACCCTCCGTCGAGCCATAAACCGAGGAGAGGAGCAAACATGTGCCGTCCCGGCGTCTCTGAAGTCTAACAGTGACAACGTTGGATCCAAACAGAGTGTCCAGCAAGGAGAACTCCTCCCTCCACCCCACAGCAATTCCCCCCGCACTCCCATTCGCATCCAGGGCCAGGAAGCCCCTACAACTCTCTCCCCCCACCTCCCTCCACAACCTTCCATCACAGCTCCCCCACTTCGTCTCTTAGAGAAAAACCACATCAGGCCCCCCATCTCTGAATGTACCCTCGCAAAACAGCCCTTCTCGACGGGTCATTCAAACCCCTCACATTCCAGGACAAGACCTTAGTCATGAGGTCATCTGGGAGCCGCCTCCAGACGTCAGCCGTCTGAACCCCATCATTTCCGCCACATGGTCCTCCTCTTCTACCAACAGACGATGGACCTTCTGGCTCCCCTCACCACCACAAACCTTTCCTTCTCGCCCCGCCGTCTCCAAATCGCCAATAGTTAGCAGCTCCCCGCCGCCACCACCAGCCCCCAGCAGCCCAACTCCGTCTCCTAACGGCCCAGCCGCCTCAACAGCCTTCTTCTCCACCCTTGCAGCCACCAGCCCCCCTGTAATTGCCATCAGCTCATCTGCCACAGCTTCTGCCACCACTACAACTCCCCCATTGCACCTGCCACCAGCACCTGCCACCTCCACCTTGCCATCTGCAGCTGCCTCGCCCCCACCTTCGTCCGCCAACTGCCGCCCCACTGCCACCTCCGGAACAGACAGGCCTCCGCCGCCGCCCCCAGCAGACGCCGTCACTGGCGACCCGGCTCCACCAGGTGACCCAGCCCCTCCGGCGACCGACGTCGATCAACCCCAGCCACCCCCCCAGACGGGGTCTTCCGAGCCAAACCCCTACGGTACGACCACCGCAGCCGGTAGAAGAGACTCTACGAACCAGTCCCCCTCCGCTCCCGTCATCGCCCGCCCCCCTCTCCGCCAGTCGAGTTCTGTCCTGCTACCCCCTTCTCCACTCGGATCGGATTCGCCAAAGGGTGCCTCGAGTCCTCTCCAGCAACGTCCCGCCTCTCCTCCGCAGAGAGCTGGGGGCGCGATGCCACCCGCGCAAGACAACCCAACCCAACAACCGCATCGGGGCCCTCAAACTCCGTAACCGAGTCACGCACACCCGACCCGAGTCCGCCAGCCACCCCACCTTCGAAGCCAAGGCTCGAATCAACATCGCCAACGCACCCGCAATCAGTGAAGCCACCCGACCTCAGCGCCGCACTCACTTCCCCCGACCCCTACGCAAAGGTCGCAGCAACCCTCCGCATCCCCGCCCCTTCGTTTGCCAATGATTACGCCACGGGAGTCGCAGCCACCCCGCGATCCCCGCTGCAATCTTCGCCATGACCCTCAACCTTCCCGAGGGCGGTCCGGCCCTCCTCCGCCCACCCGCCGCTACCGCCTCCACACACCGTCGCCGCTCCACCACCCACCACCTCAACAAAAGACCTAGGGTTCTCGGAACCCCAGGAAACACGAAGGAGCCAGGCGGAGCCACCCCACCTGAGCACCAACCTCTCCACCAACCGCAGCCCCGGCCGCATCTCCACCCACGCCTCAACCCGCGACAGATCAGCCGCCTTCAGGCCGAGGCCCCCGCATCCGCGCAACCTCGCAAAAGGGGCAACCACCGACGCCACCACCTCCACCATGCGGAGGAACAGCGGGATCCCCTCAATCAAGACCCTCCTCACGCCTGCCGGCGGTCTCTCCGCCAAAGCTCCATCAGACCTAACCGACCACCGGCATCACGCCACACCACCAACACACCGGAGCACCCTGAAAACCACCCGCCTCAACTCCACCCGGCTCAGTCCCAGCACCACCATCCGCCCGCCTCCCAGAGAGGCCACCCCCAACCGACCTCTGTCTATCCCCAAGTAGGCGGCGACCGCCTCCCTCAGGGCTTCCACCTCCACCGACCCCTCCAAAACCACCGCCACCAGCGCCGACGACAGCCTTCCTTCCAACGCACCCATCTCCTCCGACCATGGCGCTTCGACCTCCACGAGGGGCTCCCCCCAGGGGGACGGACGTGTCTCCCCTCTCCCCAAGGAGATCCCCACACCCGACCTCCGCCGCCCACAGCTCGACCTCCGATGACCCAGGGCGCCGCACCGCAGACACCGCATCGGGTCCCTGCACACCACCGCCACGTGCCCCTCACCAAGGCATTTGAAGCACCTCACCAGCGTCGCATCCTTCCTCGATCTCCTGCCCACCACCGTCCAACCCGGGCCAAACCTCCCTGCCCCCGTCGTCAGACCTCTCTCTCCCTCTCCCTCTCTCATTTTCAGTTCCTCAGATAAATTCTGTTGTCATATATATATATATATAGATAAGTTGACATGTACCTACATACATATACAAAGATACAAAATATGTGTACGTTTGCATGTATATATGTATCTACTGTAAGTATATAGCTATTTAAGCACATGTGTATGTGTGTGTGTGTGTGCGTGCATGTGCCTATATATACGCATATATATGTGTACTTAACTAAGAGAAAGTACTCAATAATTAGGTAAAAAGAAATTACAACCCTTGAAAATATTTAAAAAGAATGAAAAACCAGCAAACTTGGTTTAGGCACTTGCACGGGACACCTAGCACCTTGGCCTAGGTGCTTGCCTAGGTAGCGCCTCAAGCAAATCAGGCGAGACAAGACCTAGTTAGGCGCTAAGGCTTTGTCTCACCTCAACCTAGTGCTTAGCCACGCCTAAGTGAGCACCTTGACAACACCGGTATAAACTAGATATTTTAGTCACCACATCCCTAGATCCCTTTTCTTGTTGTATTCCTCCAAAGAAAATTTCCACAATATAAGTTAATCCTAGCTTATGACATATGTAGTTCGACAATGGGCACTAGATTTCAGAAATGAATCAGTACCAAAACAACTAATAAACATTTTCATACTCCAAGAATTCCAACAAAAGTAATTAACGCCCCCTTTAGCTAGTAAACTATCCTATATTTTCCCTAAACACGAGTGGTAATTTGTCCATTTTTGTCTATACTCCTCCACAAGTTCATCTTACAAGTTGATCTTGCATTACCTCACTGCAGAAACAAAAGGCAACATTTAATATGAAAACATATAGGAGTTAGGGAAACTGCAAAAGAAACTATTTCAAATGGGAAGTTATAATATACATATTCCCTGGCAACAGTACAAGCCTTCCATGTATTAACTAATAATTTAAGAAGTGCAACCATGTTGGGGAAAAAATGCAACAATAATAAGATTGTTAAACACTATAAATAACTAAAGATGGTTGTCAACCATGGAAGCAAATATCTCAATATATCAGCGATATATTTACGATATATCTGTATCTTCAACATGACTTATATCGATATCACAGGAATATCTTTTTTACAGGATATCAACGATATCTGACCCATATCAATGGGTCTTAATCAATATCCCTAAATATTGGAAGATATCGATGTGGTTGATAGGAATCTCATAAAAATATCTTTCGAGTAATGAAAGAGATGTCACGACATATCTGCGATATGTCGCCAATATGTCGATATCACCACAATACTCATGTTGACATTGCCAAAATGTCTCTTTTCCAGGATGTCAGGAGAAATATTGCCCATGTTGATGTGTCGGCAATATATCGTCGAAACTAAAGCACATAAGTGTAATTTTTCCTAAATATTGTTAATCTCTAATGACATCGGATGATACCTCTGCAGCTACTCTATAGTCTCCTCTTTGCTTTCTTCCTCTTCTCTCCTCTCCTTCGTTCCCTATTGCTGCCCGCTGTGAGCGTTCATTGATTCGTTCACCTCGATTATTAGGTGATTTGGAGTCCTTCTTCATCTCTCAACAAGGTAATCACTTTAATCTTATCATTTTTTGCATCATTAGGCCTAAATCACCTCGATTTAACATCTGTTATTATTCATACCAAGGTTAAAATCTTATGTTAGACTTGATTATTGTATAAATTGATGTGAGCTACACATTATTTAGGTAAGATACAAAATTAATCCCCAATTTGGTGATGATTTGTGGACTAAATCACTACAGTTTAGTACATTTCTATTATATTTTCATTCAAAAATTATAATTTTTGTCTTTGAGGCATTTCATCGAGCATGTATTATCAAAATATTAATTTTCATCAAATTTATGACAATTTACATCATTTTGGACCTTGTTTAGCAATTTCTCTAAAATTTACCGATATCAACGATATACCATCGATATATCCCCGATATATTTCCTTTTTGACTTGTCGATACAACATTGATATCGACATTTAAAACCTTGTTGTCAACAAGTTTCTAAAGTTATTATGAAAAAGTCTACAACCTGAACTCTTTCTTCAAAATATGCATGGACTATACCAACTAGGCTATTTAGATACGCTACAAGCCCAACTACAAACCATTTGGGAAAGGCACATATATATTTGTAGTGAACAAAGTACTGTCTGATGCAAGTTGCTTGGAAATAATACTATAATTATTGAATTTCATATACGAAATTTTCCAATGCAACTCACCTCCTTATGCTAAGAAAAATTGAAAATATCAAGCATAAGCTAGATACTTCATCAATATCACCACAATCTAACTGGTAAAGGGCCACAAGGGCCTTTAACACAAACACAACCTGTAGAACTCCTAAGACAACTTAAACATTGTAGGGAAGATTCCCCGAATGTTTGACAAGTGGCAGCATCTCTAATAGAACATGCTTGATGGAGAAACTCCAATTTTCATACCTGTGATATCAATATAGCCCTTCAGAACTGGTGCTCTCTGTCAACTGAACCAAACAAATGTGGACACAGCCCTAGTACAGAAACACTGCAGAAAATCAAGTTGGCAAATGCATCTGTGATCCTTAGCAGCAATGTTACCAATGCCACCACCGAAACCTTGCTTAAAACTAGCCCTTCAGAACTGGTGCTCTCTGTCAACTGAACCAAACAAATGTGGACACAGCCCTAGTACAGAAACACTGCACAAAATCAAGTTGGCAAATGCATCTGTGATCCTTAGCAGCAATGTTACCAATGCCACCACCGAAACCTTGCTTAACACTAAAATTCATCTTTAAAAGAGAATATAATGCTAACACATAGCAAAGAATTTCCATAGCTGTTAAGTCAAACAAGCCAAATAGGTGCCAACATACCCATCAGGCACAAATACACAATCCTCCTTGATCAGTAACAGAGGCAAGTAGCCAAAGTAGCCTGTTACACAATTTAAGTTAGGAGATGGGGAGTGGCCCCCACTTGGACAATTGGTTCTACAGGGAACCGGCATGGGCCCCTCGTGGAGGTTATTAATTATCCAGATGGAGTTGAACAAAGTGGGGGCATTTTTTTTAATAAAACATTTTTTTGAATGAAAAGTAAGGAGATAAAAGGTAAATCACACTCAAAGGTTTAACACCAGGCACAGGTTACAGCTTACAAAAGCATAACACCTCACGTCACCCCCCACATTACAACATTACAATCCACATCCTTTTCACTCATGCATCTCTGACAATTTTAGTACATGAATCCATAGTACTCAATACCAACCACGAATGGAGATGGTGATTCAGCTCCATCCAAATGAACCATACCACGACAGAAGGGGCTCTACACATCTTGCTCCCTTCAAAACTTGTTACATGGGCTAACTTGAAGATCTGAAAATGAAATCAACCAAGTAGTTGTCAAGACATAACTTCTACAATGCCACAAGTCAGAAGCGATGAGTGATATCAACACTTGAAGAAGATAAGTTCTATTGTCTCTTCCTCACCACCTCAAAGCAAAACTGAAGGTCAATCGTCATTCCCCACACCCTTAGTCAACCCCCAATGGGTAGCCTATCACAAAAGGCAAGAATTATGCAAGGTGACAATTTTAGAGCATGCTTCTTGGTCCAAATCAATTTATACCTAGTCCAAGGTGGTACAGCAACCATTACACAATACCAAAAGTCTATGGTATTGTTCGACCACCTCCATTTATACCTCATCATCATTAGTCATGTCATGGTCTCAAATTATAGCCTTATGCAAAAGGATGTGCTTCTAGCTTCTTAAAAACTGGGGAAATGTTTTCCCATGCATATCATGTGTGGCTCACATGACCATCTTTGTAGGTTTTTTATTTGATTTAAGAGCTTGCATGTAATATACTATTATTATACTTACTTTAACGTATTTCTTTTTTAAATGTCCATTGGTCATAATTGTTGAGAATCACACAAGATGAAGCGTGGAGGCTCCCTTGGACGTGGAAAATAGCCCAACAGGGGTTGTCCCCGTGGAGAAATCAAGGAGGAGGATAGCAACCACCGGCTGCCCCTATTAGCCGACAAGGGTGGTCAGTCTTAGTGGTGATGGTGGCCAACTATGTTGAGAGAAGACAAAGAGACGAGAAGAGCCTTAGAATAGGAAATATTATTAATGGACTCAAGAGATTACAAAGAGGGAAGGCTCTCTTTTATACAGTATATATCCATATTCTTGAAAACCAAAGATCTTATCCCATAAGAAAAGATCTTATCTCTTTAATGAAATCAAATCACAAACACTTTTCCTGAAACACATTTACTAAAAATAGAAAATTTGACTCCTATGCAAAAAACTCCAAACTTGGATTTTAGAGCCCATGACCGTCGGCCTTGTTAGGCTTTCTAGAGGCTACCACATGGATTGCCACGTGGCCTTCTTCCTGTTGTCCTAACAATAACGTTCTTATATAGATGTATATTTTTCTATAAACATCATGAGATTACTCACCATATAGTGCCTTTTTTTAGAGAAAAAATGATGATCATTGGGACTCACTAATCATCCCCTTTATTTCACTAATCAAAAATTACATATTTTGGATCCAAAATTCAAACAAAAAAGAAACTTCCCTGATCACATTTTCAAAATTCATTCATATTAGTGACATTTACTCCCTCAAGGCACATATTCTCCCAAACTAGGAAAGCAAGGTCACAAGAACAAAACAAATGGGGAACATCTTCATTATCCTCACAGCACAGAGAGCATACCATGTTAGATTTCTCTACCCATCTACTTCAAGGTTCGAAATGTCGATTTTGACGTCGTGACAATAAAATTCTAAGTGTGCATTTCATGGACATGCCAAGGGCATGCCATGGAGATGCCCGTTTTTCGATGACCATATCGATAAGTGTGTGTTGTGTGTGTGTGTGCGTGAACTTTCCCCGCCCTTCCTTTTCACACTGCAGCACCCAAACCCCAACTTCCCTGCCCTTCCCATTTTCAAACTGCAATGCATTCTCGCCCGCAACTCTGCAGCAGTGACAAATTCCACAACCCAGCAACTACTTTTCCACTCAGACCGTCGAAATCTACTAGCAAAAATGGCCTTGCCGATGGCATACCAACGGCAAACCATCAGCATTTAAAACGCTGATCTACTTATGTGTACCTTCGTAACCAATCAACCCCTCCATAAGAACCAAAGGAAAACTTCAACCTTTAAGAGAACCTTCTTCCATCAAAAAAATCTATAATCACCAACAAAAACATCTCCTAAACTTGGCCCTCTTAGGAGCTTGTAGATCTTAAGCACCAAAAAGGTGCCCCCAATCCACAGAATTACTCAATGGTGAACGATTGATGTTGCAACATAGATAAAAAAAATTGCAACTCCTATGCACATGCTTCAGAAAGACTCCCATCAAAAACACGCGACCAAGAAAGCAAAGTCTCATCCCAAAACTCTGACACCACCCAAGACTTGAAAGCCACCAGAGTATAGAGGCAGGGCATCACGTCAGCGAAAGCACCACTCTGGCCAATCATTCTCCCAAAATCTGAAGGTCCTTCTATTACCAAGGATCAGACAAAAATACCCTAAAATCTGCTACTGACAGGTAATAGAGACCTCAAAAAACCAAAAGCACCACAAGAAGTCATCATCCTTTTGATAGTCGCCAAGGATGTACCATAAGAATCTTTCATCAGACAATGCAAAAGAAAATACTCATTGACAAAAAGCTTCACCCCCAACATTAACAAGGCATCACATAAATCTCTAAGGGCCCGAACACCCAACCCACCTTTCTTTTTTGGCCAACAAATCACATCCCAAGGAATCAACTACAAGAATCTCGCCTCATGACACGAGCCCTTCCAAAAGAAGTGCTTCCTCAAAACCTCTAGATAGCAATTATCTTCTTGGACGAACTGAAAATAGAAAGGTAGAAGGAAGAAATTGCCGAAAGGACTACCTTCAAGAGCACCAGCCCCACCCCTAAAGTAGCCCCGCACTCCAACCACTCAATCGTTTCCTCATCCTTTTTTTTTTTTGAAAAATAAGAGGGTGATTATCCGAGAGATAACTACCCAAATTCATTCCAAGAAAGCATCAGTACAAGACCATCCGACTTACAAAGAGGACCCCCACAGAGACATCAGAGAAGAAATGGATACAACAAAATTCTCCACATATGGTCTATCACCACTAAACACCACACCATTTCTCCCCAACCACACACCCCATAACACAGCCAACACTTCAGCTCTCTCCTTCTTGGACCGGAACTAGCTCGCACCCACATGGACATTGCCTCTCGAGAAAGATGACCAGAAACTAGCCCATGTCTCCACCATCTATCCAACCAATGCCCATTCTCCCCCAAATCTGTTCTACAAATGGGCACTGGAAGAAAAGGTGCTCCACGTCCTCATCCGCCTCACCACAGAAGACACAACTCACATCATCCGTTTGGACCCACCTTGCCGTCCAAACCTTCGTGACGATTCTTCCCCTTTGCAATAGCTAGGCGAAGATCTTGACTTTGAGGGGGCAATCCACCAACCAAATAAGTCTGCAATCTTTAGCAAGATCAGGAACTGTGTTATGCAATGTAAGACCAAGCCGACAAAACACCTTCGCAACAGAAAAATCACCGCTATCCCATCCCTTCCACCAAGGAAACCCAATCAGCAAGTGTAAGTTGTCTTCCTTTCAAAGGAAGCCCCAAAACGTCTAAACAGCAAGTGGCATAACGCAATACGCTAAAATTTAGATGCTAAAGACACCTCCTATGCAGATATACCAAAAGGCACAAAATTAGACTTGGTATGATTAATCGATAACCCAATAAACTCACCAAATATTCTGACCAAAGTTGCAACATTCTTCGCCACCCAACTTCCACCTTCCATAAAGAATGTGTTGTCTACATACTATAAAATGGATGTTAAAACAAAATACTTCCCTGCACCCAAAAACCAGCAAAGAAGCCCCTATCACAAACCTTGAAAGCCATTGTTGCTAAAGTACCAACAGCCATAATGCCATTTATTAGCACGGAGAAAGAGGTGGTAGTGATACCTCTTCATCTACTACACCCATTATTCTGAAAAGCAATGATGCCTAAGGATCTCCTAAAGATATGACCACGAAACAATCATAGACCTTAGAAAAATCCACCTTCCAAAGAAAAATCGATTTACCAAGCCTTCTCCTTGTAGCCACCATCTCCTTTACCGGAATAAAAGACTCATGTAAAGATCTCCTCAAGAGAAAAACTCTTGGCACAGGACTGACCAATGATGCATTACAACCTATTGATAAATATACTACATTTGACAACACAATGGGGCAAAAACCATCAAGGCACTCATCACCATGCTTCTTCTGTAGCAAGAAAAAATAGAACCTATTAAGTCTCTTAAAGCCACGTTTCCTAGCCAAAAATTCATGAAACATGGCCATAAAGTCATACCTAACAATCTCCCAAAAGAGAACTTGCAACCCATCTAGCCCAGGAGCACCTTCTACCTTAAGACCTTGAATGACGAACACAACCTCCTCCTCTACGATGTCCCTAACCAAATCTTCATGCATACCATCATCTAGAACACTCAAATCAGGTGACGCCAAGCACTACCTACCCCAAGTTCTCCTAAAATCACGAAAATCTCTATACCGCCTCCACCACCTTCCCCTTATCAGAAACCACATCCTTTCCTACCTAGAAGGAACCGATAAGACATGCTCTCTTCCACGTACTAGATGCCATATGGAAGAATCAGCTATTTGCATCACCCTCCTTCAACCACAACAGTCTTGACTTCTATCTCCAATCCCTCTTCAAATCTTCCTATCGAACAACTTGAAGGTTACATCTCCCCCAGCTCGAACTCAAATAGAGGACTTTAAGTCTGTTTAGGGAAGCAACACCCTCCAAAGCCTCCACTTTGGCTCTGTTCCTTCATTCTTTAATCTCTCTCCTAAAACTAATGAGGGCAAACCGCAAATGCTAAATCTTTATTGCAAGCATATGCATTGCTGAGGTTGACTTCAAGACCTCACCCCATTTTTGCTGGACAAAATCCTTAAACTTAGGCTCCAACAACCACGACTTCCGAAACTTAAAGTAACCTTAAAGTGGCCCCTTCATTACTATTCGACATCAAGGGTGTATGGTCTAAGAAGGGACATGATTTGACGAAGACATCAACTAATTGGAACCTCACAGCCAAACTCACAAATCACAAAAACCTATCAATCTTTGACACAAACCCCGTAGAGTTCCACCGGGTAAAGATAGCAACCGAGGTAGGCATGTCGAAAAGATCCAAATCCTGAACCACATCCATAAAAGAATATGTAGCTCTGTCCACCTGCCAATCTAGTTTATCGTCAAGAGATAGAGTAGCATTGAAGTCTCCACCAACCAACCAAAGCCTACCATTAGCAAAAGATGAGGCTTTCCTCAACTCCTCCCACATACTCTCTCTTTCCCCTATGTCACAAGGACCATAAACTGAGGAAACAACCATAACAAGTCCATTCAACTTTCTTAGAAACACCCCTATGATAAGCCATCTACCAACCAAAGATTCCATAAGCTCAAAGAGGCTGCCATTCTAAATCACCAAAACATCGCCAGTTGGATTTTGTATACCCTAAGCAACCCAGCCAGATCATGTAATATAATTACATTTTGCATCTAAATAAAAAATTTTGATTATTTTTCAATAAATGAATTAGACTCTTTAATACAAATAAAGTACTTAGCCATATCAAATAAACCAAATGTATATTGACCTAGAAATCTAAATGGTTTAGAGAATCCAATAACACATCAACAAACCATATGATTCAATCAATTATTTCCGATTTGAGTTGGGACTAGAGGACGTCACCTAATGATGTTCTTAAATGGAGATTCGGGAACTATCATGCGGGTTGAGTAATCTGATAAAACAAAAAATAGTCAAAGCCCTCCAATATTGTCTTAAAGAAGACATAACTATTGACTTGAGATAAATGTGTCTCTCTTCACAAATGCAAGCATTTAGTAGACCAATAGTAGATTCACCCACCTTAGTTCTGATACTGGAAAGCTGGTGTATATAAAAAGGAACAGCAGGTGTATGATCTTTCGAAGGAATCACACAAACCTATTACATAAGCATATGTGAAAAATTAGAGGAATAAACTCCTCCACTTATATTGAGAAAAGAAAATTCCACACAGTCGCTAAGTCCTCATCAAACTTAATGCAAAAAGAGAAGATATACCTTTAAGAAAGGATCTGATCTTCGTTCTTATCCCAATGATACAAAGAGATATTGAAAATAATATTATTCATAAAAGAATGATGGCAGTCTAACAAAATTAGACCTCGAGATAATATTATCCTCCAGGTGTAAAAGATTCACAAGTATTTGGAATACTTAAAGGACCATGATACTAAAATTCCACAAATCCTAAAGCTTCATTATTGGCGTGATAAAATCAATAATGATTTTGATAGGTTCCTACTTGAAAAATAAATCATTTGTAATTTAAAGAGTTAAATTGCACTTGATTTGATAATTAATTATACTTAATTTGATTTTGTAGAAAATCCAAAAGTTGGATTACAATTAATTCATGTTTGGATACTAAATCTAAATATCTGTAATTTATTATGGACTAATCATACAAAATTAAAGTAGGATTTGATCCCCACCATTTGATTGAGACCTAATGGAACTAATCAAATTAGAATTATGATTGGAATCCTTATAAATATCTTTCAAGTGCAAACCCTAATTCCAATCATTTAATCAATTCCATGACTTGATTCCAAGCCACAAAATCAAGAAGAGCCACAACCACCACTAGAGAAAGGAAGAGATAGTTCCTTCACAAGCCAAACGTCCAAAAGCCTGGTTAAACGTTCAATCGTCTGGTTGGACGTCCAACCCAATACAAGCCAAACATCCAATTTCTAAATTGGATGCTCAATTACTAAGGGTGACCTCCGTCATCTCCAGCTAGTCGACTAATACTTCTTATTGGTCATCCAATCTGTACTAGGTCGTGTTATTGCGATCCTTTTGAAGGCCTTCTTGTTGTGCACTCATGGTTATGAGGTGTAGGGTCGCTTCAAATTTGCAAAGGGTTCTCAGATCACATCTGAGATTGGATCTCCACGGCACGAAAGGTCACATCCGCCTATCAAAAAGGAGTTCGAATTTTGCCAGGACTTGTTTAAAGAGGCACCATATATAGGGTGTTGTACCACGCCACCCATAAGGTATAATCTGATATCTCATGGGATCCTAGAATAGGAGAAAATTAGTTTCTCATGTGATTTTGATTCAAGTTGCTTGCTGTTTCGTTTCTTGATCAAGGTTTTGGTATCAATTTGATCTTGCCAGTAAAATTTTTAAAACGTCTGCTTCCACGATGCCACAAGGTCAATACAATCGATCCCTTCACCCTCTACCTCCCAACAGCATCCAAAGTAAGAATTGAGGTGAGTAGACCACCACCAATCTCAACTTTCAATCAATCATCCATTATCTCCAAACGGGTCTCCTAAAGCAAAGCAAAATTAACCCTCCACTCATTCAAGTATCTCTACATGTGGCATCACGCAACCCCTAACATTCCATGACAAAATTTTAACCATATGCAGGAAGAGAAGCCCCTTGACCCCTGACAGATGGCAATCACCTGTCACCCACTATCACTACTACCCTCTCCTCAGCTAAAACCAATCTCCTGAAGAACAATTGAGTCAATCACGATGGATCACCTTCTCTTTCTCAATTTTTTTCTCTTATGAAAGGAATTGTAGATAAATTTATGCCTAAGGAGAGTCAATTGTTGACCTCTCAATAACCTTATAAAGTCAATGCCAAAGGATATCCTAGCAACCACTAGACATTCAAGCACCCCAACCATTTTTTTAAGGCAAAAAAAGGGAGAGTACCTTGAAGGTACTCGCCCAAATATATTCATTAAATTAGAGGGGAATTAGACCAAGATTACATCATGAGGCAGCATCCCAGAATATTTTTTTTGAAAAGCAACATCCCAAAATACTAACTAGAAGGAGACAAAAGAAACAGCATTCTCCATGTAGGGGGTGTTTCACCTAAAGACCACTCCATCCCTCTCTAGCCCAATACCCCATAGGGTCGCCAACGCTTTGGCCCACTCATTTTTGGACCTGAAGGTGTTACATCCTGCTTGTATTGTTCCACGACAGGACACCCAAAACATATCAGAAGAGCTTGGGTCAACCTAGCTGGGTCCCAAATCATGCCACACCCTTGAGGCGAAAGGGCAGCAGAAGAGGTGGTCACTGCTTCCACCTACCCATAGAGCAACCAAGATGTGTCCTCAAAAGGCATCTATCATGCTCTCCTGTCCTTCGTAAGGACCATGTCCCGTCTCAGGAGCCAAGCAAAGAATCGGATTTTCAAAGGGCAATCCGCCAACCAGAGAAGCCTGCAATCCCTAAAAAAATCAACGTCCACCGAGTAAGTGGTGGATGCTAGTCTGCAGCAGGTTTCCCTCACAGAGAAAGCACCATCGTCCCAACCCAGCACATCCCTGTCGTTTTTCGGTTCCCATCCATCCAGAGCTTGTAGCATCTCCTATAAGTCCACACATCGCTGGTCCGAAAAGGACCCTTGGAAGATCGGGTACCAAGTGCCTTCCCAACAGCTCCTAACCGACGCCCCTTTATCGTCAGCTCTAGAGAAGAACCACGGGAACCTGCTACTTAACGAACCATCTCCTTGCCAGTCATCTATCCAAAATCTGAGTCATTGACATTCCCAAGCACAACCAACCCCTAATCTTTTGCGCCACCGTAGCTAGCCCTTTCATGAAAGGCAATTCCCCAACTATAGGGGAGATGAGCATCTCCCAAGAAAGGAAAGTGTTGTAACATCCCCACATGGACTTCCCCCAAGAGGCTCTTCTCTCCTCCCACCAAACTAGAGACCCACTTGGCGAGGAGGCTCATGTTGGCACCATCCACGCTCCTAACCTCAAGACCCCCCCTCTTGAAGGGGTTTGCAGGCATCCCCTAAGGAGACCAATCTCGCACCTCAGCAGCATTGCCAAAGTTGGTCCAGAGGAAGTCACGCATGAGGCCGGTGATCTTCTCAACCTACCGGGGGGGCCTGAAGACTAAAAGAAGGTACGTCGGTATAGAGGAGAGGGTCGCCCTAAGAAGCATCAACCTACCTCCCCTGAAGAGCAACCTAGATGCTCATCCTGCCAGCCTCCCCTCCATCTGCTCCAAGAGTGGAAGCCAATCATGTAACTTGAGTCTCCTATCAGTTAGGGGCAACGCAAGGTAGGGATGAGGTAGCTCTCCAACCTCCGTTCTAAAGGCAGTCCCACATGCCTGCTGCTCCTGTGAATACAAGTTAAGGGGATGAAGGTGGATTTTGTATAGTTGATCTACCAACCCACTGCCTCCCTGAAGATGTGCATGAGCAAGCGAACCTCCCATGCTTCCGAGGCAGCACCCTCCACAAGTAACAACATGTCGTCAACATATTACAAGATCAAGACTTCGCAACCACCTCCTACCTGGAATCCTTTGAACAGTCCTCGCATGCAGGACCTTGCCATAGCCCTGCCCAACGCATCCACTACCAGGACCAAGAGCATGGGGCCAATGGGCAGTCCTGTCTAACCCCCTCCACAGCTACACCCAGGCCTCATAAGGTTGCCATTGACTAGCACGGAGGAGGCTGTGGTGACACAATGCTTCATCCAATCTATCCATCTACTCGGGAAGCCCCTCTTAGTCAAAGAGGACCAGAGGAAGGATCATTGCACTGTGTCGAAGGCCTTACTGAAATCGACCTTCCAAAGGAAGGCCCTGGTCTTCTGCCTCTTCCAGTTGGCCAATGCCTCCAATGCCACAACAAAGCAGTCCAGAATTCGCCTTCCAAGGACAACAGTTGTCTGCATTTGAGAGACAAGGTCGAGGACCTCCCTCAACCTATTCATCAGAGCCTTGGCAACTATAAGGTATACAGCATTGGGCAGCGCAATCGACCTAAAGTCTTCAATCGCCTCAGCCCCTTCCTTTCTTGAGAGCAAGAAGAGAAATGATCTATTCAACTTGTCAAAACCAGCATTCCCTGCTTCAAATTCAACCACCATCTGCATCACATCCTCCTTCACCAAGGCCCAGAATTCCCTGTAGAAGGAAGTAGGGAAACCATCATAGCCCAAAAGCCCATCTACGTTAAGGCCTCAAACCACCATCCTAATCTCATCCTCCGAGAATCACCCCATAAGAGCCTTCGCCAGAAGCCTCAAGATACGCCTAGCATCTTCCCTCGTCCATCGCCCAGCGCTAGCAACTCGCCTGGCAAAGAACTCTTTGCAATAGCCAGCTGCTACCTGCCTAACATCTCTCCCATGATGCCGTGTTCCCTCTACTAGCAGGTTGTCAATCCAATTAGTCCTCCTCCTGGCCAAGGCCATTTGGTGGAAGAATTTGATGTTGTAGTCATCCTCCTTGAGCCATTTCTGTTGGGATCCAGTCTTCCACTCCACGTCCACTTTCCTATCCTCTTCTTGAACCACCTTCATCTCAACAACCCTGAGGACCATGTTAGCCTCCAAAAGCTGGCCCCCATCCTCCATCCTGTCAAGCTTGCAAATCTCTGTCAGCACCTCGTTTTCCTCTACTCTCTCCTCTACCTCAGCGTTCTTTGATATTCTTTAAAGTGAACTTTCAAGGATGCCAGCTTCACAGCCAGTCGGGCAGTTATCATCCCCTCCACTTCCAAAGACCTCCACTTGCACTCAACCATCTCCCTGAATCCGGGTTCCATCAACTAAGATCTCTCAAATTTAATGTAGGTGTCATCCTTCCGATTCTCATTGCTCTACCAAACAAGGGGGTGTGATTAGAAAAGGGCCTTTGCAAGATAGCCGCCAACAGAAGGACCTCCACAAGCTCAATGTTGAAAAGCAATCTATCAATGCACGACTATTGGCCACTACCATTCCTCCACGTGTAGGAACAAGAGGTGGGAACAAGGTCAATCAAGCCGAAAGTTGCCACAAGCTCAACAAATTGTTCAAAACCCGAGTCCTGACATCCATGGCCATTCAGCCTATTCTCAATCTGCAGAGTGGTGTTGAAGTCGCCTCCCACTAGCTAAGGGCAACCATGAAAGGCAGCCCTGACTGAGGCGAGCTCCTCCCAAAGGTAGTCTCGTGTGTGCGCATCCCGAGGCTCATATACCGACATTACAATGAGCGAGGTGCTATCCCTCCAACGGAGGAACTTCACAGAGATGACATCTTTCCCAAGAAGGAGCTCTCCAGCGACATGGTGTCTTCCCGCCAACCAACCAGTCGACCTCCTACTCGACCCACCGCATCAAGCTCTCCACCGCTTAAGGTATCCCCCTAGCGCCGCCCTCCTCATAGGGTCTTTAAGGCCCCTCACATTCCATGTAAGGATCTCCATTATGGGGCAGCCTCAGCCACCACCTTAGCAACCAACCTACCAACCACAGTGGAGACCTCATTGCCTCCACATCAACATTGTTAGGGTCGTTGGCGCTTCCATCTCTAGCCATGGCGTCAACCTACGACCATGCGTCAATCACATCACAAGGTGGGTCGGTCCCATCTTTCTTCCCACAGTAGAACCATTAGCTGATGAACCAAATGCCCCCACCCCCTCCGAAGGATGGCCCATGTGGGGTTCCCACGTGACCAAGTCGCAGGCCACAGCCTTTCGCTTCGACCTACATCATGACCTCGAGCATGTGGCCTTGGCTCACACTCTGTCACGCACCCCACCAGTTGCAAGGACCTCCCCATCCACATGATCATGCCACGCTACCAACTCCGATAAGCCATCGACCAGTGCATCAAGGGCAGGGATGGAAGCACCTACCACCAATCAACTACTACGAGGTGAGCATCCATAGGGGCACTCCACAACAGTAGGGCTCAACATAAGACTGGCAGGGGGGCTGGATCGTGTCGCCCTCATCCGACCCAACTCAAGTATCCAATGTAGGGGGGGGGGAATCCCTCAGAAATAAATGGTTTAGAAATGGAGGGGGCTTCTCATAAATAGGGATGTAGTCCTCATAAGTAGGGGGTCCTCATAAATAGGGGTCTTCATAAATATTGGGTGGGGGGAGGGTTGACCTCAATTCCCTCATAGAGGCATACCGCTTCATCTCTCCTCAAGAGGCATTTCTCGAGGAAGTGCGGCTCTTTGAGCCCCCCGAAACATGTGCTCCAACAAGCGCATCTCCTCACCTTTGGCGCCCACAGCCATCACCACCCCTACAGTCTCCACGTCATTATGCCCCATATGACATGGCTCCTCATCATCTACACCTGCCACCAATGTCGCTGCCAAAGTCGCCACGTCAACAGGACCCGAACGGCATTGCTCCACATCCACATCAACGCACCACTCCTAAGCCATGTTAGCACACAGCCTCTTCGAGTGACGCACTAGCCGCCAAACCCTAGCGACTCCCACAACACCAATCTCCGGCGAAGGTCCACATTGGGTGGCCACAACCTCGGCGAAGGATTGTTCCAACCCGCCTCGACCTCACACCTGCATCAAACCACCCACTTGAAGCCCCCGTGACGAAGCAACACCGCCTCCAACAGAGAAGCGCCCACCTTAAGCTCGACAACTGCCTTGAGGGGTACCGCAGAGAGCCCCATCCCGTAGACCTCCCGAAAGTGCATGAGGGGGAGACAATGGTGGTGTGCAGGCAACACAACACCCCCTTGAGGCAGAGGCGAAGATTCGACCTCTCCGGTGGCCACTCCGTCGTTGCCCCATCGTGGATGTAGGGTAGCCACCAGCAAACCACACCTCCTCGAAAGCAATGCTCTAAGAAGCAAAGACATTCCCACAATGAGGAGGATAGGCCCAGCAGTAGGAATCGTCTCGGCCGAGGGGGTAACACCCTTGGCTCTGAGTCTACGACAAGGTTCCCCTTAGCCCATCTGGAAACATCCTCCATATCCATCTTCCCCTACACCACCTCACCAATGAGCCCTTTAGCAACCTCAATTTCCATATCTTCCACTTCCCTCAACCAAGGGGTAGCCACCTCCGCAAGGGGAATCGAGGCCGAAGGCAGCGAAGGGAGAGCATGCAGTTGGCCCCTACTCCACCTACATAGGCAAGCCACCTTCAAATATCTAATGCCCATTGAGGAAGGGGGTCTCTACATGCACTTGCCCAATAACCGAAGTCAAGGCAGTGAAAGCAACTCCACTCGTGGCTCTGGGCCCTCTAGGCCCCAATCCCCATCCTCCTGGATCGTGAAGCATCTTTCCGACGATGCCACCTACCAAGGATCTGCATCTAGCCTTCATCGTTTGCGAGTTCCTCCTCCCCCAACACTACAGTCTTCGTCAAGGACAACGACCCACACCCCTCCCTGTGCTGTGCACCTCGTTCTCCTTCGCTTCCTCTCCCACGTTCTCCTCCGTTCTCCCCTCCCAGGCACTCCTCCCCTCTCCATCTCCTTTTTCATCTCTATTTGTTAGTCAGCACCCCAACCATGTTGACATTATCATGTTCCTTAGTCATGCTCGATTCAAAACTTGCCTCCATCTCCACCAAAACCAAGGTTGCCTCACCTCGAGAAGATGTCGCACCAACTCCATCGTCATCAAGACCGACCACCAACCCCTCGTCGTGCCCACCCCCTTCACAAAGCACACACTCAACAAGTGAAACACCTCACCATCCGCAACCGAGACCCCCAAGTCCACCGCTCCATCAGGTTGCAAGTCGCCAACCACCTCGAGCATTTGGTCACCTCCGATAGACAAAGCAATAAGGACTACCTCGACCCCAAGGGCTGACTCCCCACATAGCCAAGAGACCTCCACCTCCATTGCACGAGAGTGCACTGCATGCGTCAAGGTGCAATGCTCTTCCACCAGATTGCAAACATCGAGAGACTCATTGGCACCACAGTCCAAAAAAGAGGGATCCAAATTACAGATCTGGATCCACAAAAGTAGGTAGGACCCGACTACCCAAAAAGTTGTCCCCTCAAGTCCAAGAGGATTCTTTTCAAAATCTTGTTCTATGTCACCCAAAGGCCCAATATGGGAGGTCTCATTTAAATCACTCGCAATCCCCTTTTGTGAATTGCATCCCTTACATTTTCCCAACTTTCCCGAAACATCTGCATCCATCGAAACTTCTACCTACTCCGCCTACACCACCGAACCTATCCAACAACCCTCTCTGTCACCATAACTACCATTGCAATCAGAGGTGCCACCACGCACTCTTAACACATCCACTCGTGAGATGACCTCTACAAAGGTCCTCACCCCACGGACCTCAACCCTAACCACACATGATAATTCTCCTAGTTGCAGAAGCAACTTCAAGGGAACATCAGCAACACTAATCACCTCCAAGACAACACCAATTCACCGGAGATCATCCAAGTCAAAACCAAGATGTTGACACCTCCTCAATCGTGAGAAGGCCGACACAGGAGCCTCAACCACCTCCAAAGTGCAAAGGGGTAACGGAATCCCAGCAGCCCAACCTTCGCAAGCTTCCTTGCCAGTGGCCTCTTCTGAAGAGCACCGTCAAAAGTGCACAAGTCACATCAACACACCTCACCATCTGCAATGATCAACGACCAAAAGAGTAGCATCTCAACGTCCCCACTAATGCACCTATGCAGCAAGAATTTTCCAACATCAAGCACCGCAACCTTAAACCCCTCGAAACAAGCACAAAACCTCTCCAAGACAATCTTATGCATGATTACCAATACCCCATTGTGCATGTGCGGTGTCATGGTGTTGAGCTTCGTCAATGGTAGAGTGCGCATAGGACCTGGACAGTGGTGGAGGATTGAAGGATTGTCCGTGTAGCTACTTTAGATTTGATGTGTGTCCCTATCGTTGTTGCACGGTGGTCCCCTTTGCCACTTGCACTCTAGAGTGCACTTCAATCATCGTTGGTAGGAGACATCGTGGGTGTGTTAGTTTAATGTTGGAAAAGGAAAATGAAGAGGAAAAAAAGAAAGATAATAGAGTTGGACTCAACCCATAATGCACGTCTTTCACATGGAAATTTCCTCCCCACAATCCCTTGGGTTGTTTTCCACTCCCCAATTCTTTCTTGCCACTTCACAACCAAACAACTCTCCCTCATTCACTATCTCTTTCTTGGTTCCTTTGTCCAAACAACTCAACAAACATATAATCCAACCACATGTATGATTGACCGCGCATCATGACTTCTCTTGCCTCTCCCTGGACTTCCTTTCATATTGCGTTTCTCACCCTGATTGTAACCATTATTTATATTCCCTTTGTCACTAACTTTGGTCTTTATGAATCCAACTAGTCTCCTTGCTAAAGACAACAGCATGTGGGCACTGGCACTCTAGGTATGTCACAGTTGATTGCTTGGGTACAACAAGTCGTGACTAAGGCTATTGCAATCTATATGTGTTTATCAACTTGTTTTCTAACAAGCTTGACATGAGGAAGGTATGAGGGACTATATTATTTCAATACTACCAACATTTATAACATTGAGTTCTTACCATATTACAATCATTAGCATAAAAAATTGGTGAACACCATAGTCAAGATCGTATGATTATGATTTTCAATATGCATTGAAATGGTTTTAGGGGAATAATATGATAGCTGAAAATATATAAAAGTTAGAATATAAGGATATCTATGTTAAAGTAATATAGTTTCATGTAGACTATGCTTACCTAAGTTAAAGTACTTACTGATGCAAGCTGCTCAAAACCAAATGCCATAATTATTTAATTTCCATAGAAAAAACTTTTCCAATACAGCGCACCTCCTGTGCTAAAAACCATTGGGAAAATATGAAACATAAGCTAGATATTACATCAATATCCACATTCTAACCAGCAGAGGACCACAAAGGGCTTTAACACAAACTGACAAACATAGAACCTATAGAACTCCTAAGACAACTTAAATATTGCATGGAAGATTCCGAAGGTTTCACTAGTGGTAGCATTTCTAACAGTACATGATTGACGGAGAAACTCCAAATTTCTTACTTGTGATGTCAATATAGACCTTCAAAACCAGTGCCTCTTTGTCAATCAAACCAAAAGAACATGGACACACTCCTAGTACAGAAATAATGGAAAATCAAGGCAACGAATGCACCCAGAATCCCTAGCAACAACATTACCAATGCCATCTCTCAAACCTTACTTAACACTGAGATTCATTTTTTAAAAGAAGAATATAATGCTAAAACAGAGCAAACATTTTCTATAGCTCTTAGCTCTAACATGCCAAATAGTTGCCCACGTACCCATATGCACAAATACAAAATTCTCCAGAGCCAAGTAGGCAAAGTAGCCCCATTACACATGTTAAGCAAGAACCAATTTTAAAATTTAAAAGGGGAAAAAAAAAGGAAAAGGAAAAACATCAGCAACACACGCTTATAACTGAAATAACATCGGCAGCGGTCTTGCACGAATTGTTTATAAGCCATTGATGGTTACTGTTCGCTTCGGATATACATATCACCAGTTATCAAAAGATGGAATTTACTCTACCACGTACATGCGAATCGAACTTTTTTTTTCCGCCTGACCAAAAACACTGTAAGGAACGCTATCCCTAAGCTCAAACTACACTCGTTCATAAACTGGGGAACAGGGATCGGATTAGAAAATCCTGTTTACAGCCAAAAATCAAACTAAAAAGGGGGGAAAAAGAATAAGAAAAAAAAAAAAGGAAAGTAAGAAATTTCGCCTTTGGGTTTTTTACAGGTACGAATACAATCTATGGAAAGCGACATCGGAACGTGAACAGGCGTGTAATCAGAGACGCGACTTCTGAATAACATATTCGCAGGCACCAAAACAAGGCTATATCTTCCAGCATTTGAAATGCGCAGGAGGTGTAATCGGAACCCTAGAGAGAGGGATCGGAGGAAGAGAACGTACCGGAGAGTGGAGAAAGTGGAGGGTGGTCGGGAGAGAGAAACCCTAGAGCTTTGGAAGAGGAGAACTCCTCGTGCGAGGTAGAACAATGGAAACGCCCAGCGGCTCCGAGGTTGGGGGCGAGTTGGAGCGAGCGACGGGGAATGGCCCCCGCGTGGAGAATTTGCTTACAGAGGGAGCCAGCGTGGACACCAAGTGGAGGTCATTTAATATCAAGAGGGAGCCGAACAGAGTGGGGGCAAATCTTCCCCTTTTTGAATAAGAAGGTTTTTTTTTGGAATGAAAAGAAAGGAGTTTTAATTTTTTTTATGATCTTCTTGATTATTTAAAAAAAAAAATTCCACAAGCACAACCAATAAAAGAAAATTTATATTTAAAAATTTAACTAAAATTATAAAAATATGACTTCTTACATCATTCTGACGTTATAACATTATAATTTATATCATTTTTGCTTGTATATCTCTAATAATTTTAATACATGAATCATCAAGATTCAATACCACACGAGAATAAAGATAACATTTCAGCTTCATTTAAATGAATCATGCATCAATACAAGCGGCTCTACGCATCTTGCTCTCTATGGATTAATTAGATGATATGAAAAATGTAATCCACCAAGCAATTATCAAGATATAACTTCTAAAATATCGAGACCAGAAGTTATGAGTTGTACTTACAATTGAAGAAGATACCTTCAAAGCAAGCAATGAAGGTCGATTGTCATTCTCCACACCCTCAATCGACCCCTAGTGAGTAACCCATCTCAAGAGGCAAAAATGGTACAAGCTGATTATTTAAGAACATGTTTCTTGTTTAAGATCAGTTTATACCTAGCTCATGATGGTGTAACAACGCTTATGTGATACCAAAACCCTACTATATTATTCGACCATCTCCATTTCTACTTTAATGTGATGAATTCTCAAATGATATCCTCGTACTCAAAAATGTGCTTCTGGCTTCTTAAAAAGTGGGGGAAATGTTTTCTTCACATTATTTAATGATTTGAATCAATGATCACAAATCTTTGATCAGGTCGTACATCTCAAAATAAACCCAACAATACTTGTCATTTGCGAATTAGAATCTATTTGATTATTAAGTGATCGACACGGAAACACATATAAAATTCATTTTTGTGATCCAGGCATTAGATCAACGATCAAGAAGTGGTTTTGAATTCCTTATATCATAAGGATTTCAATGATGTACTTCACATAAAGATCAGACCTCTGATCTACAAAATGCATGCAAACCTGTGTGTGACTTGTTTAGGAATCTACATCATGCAAATAACCTCAAATTTGAGATATGAGAGTTGCGATAGATTCGTCGTCTCATAGCGAATTCAATGATATCATATTTACATGAATCGAAGTTCGCTTGATATGGATGCAAAAATTTTACATGTTTTGAGAAGAATAAATGAATCATAATCCTACCCCTTTTAACTCTTCCCCACACACCTCCTTCCCTATAAAATCATGTGTTCCCTCCTCTTGACATATAGAAACCTTTCACCACCTCTTCCTTAATCCCTCGACCCTCCCTCCTATTTCTCTACTCCACGCAAGAGAAAGAAAGGAAGGGGAAAGGTTGGGAAGGAAGAGAAAGAAAGACTAAGAGAGGATGAAGCATGATAGAGAGGGAGAATGTGAGAGCAATACCAATAACAATCGAGACATGTGACGATGCCAGCACATGCCGAGGAAGTGCGAGGCAGCGAGCAACGACGATGTTAAAAGGCGCAGTGCTTCAAGAGGTTGCTGGAGATAAGACTGCAACAATGGATGAGGGAGATCGTGGAGAGTGCAAGGCCATCTAAGTATCGTAGAGGGTGTTGTTGGAGGGCTTTAGACATTGGTGGGGGGGCATGGGCTCCAATTGCAATTGGTCAAAGGTGTCGATAGATGTTGGTTGGCCAAAGGGGCAATGGGTTGCCTCCCCCTAACGCCCAAGAGGAAGGAATGTAGGTGAAGGAGGTGAGAGGAGCTTCCTTGGAGGGTCAATGATGAGGTAACGAGGCCTATGGTGATGGTACACAATGGTAGGTCTTCCAACTTATGTACATAGACAAGAAAGAGGAGAGGGGTTGTGGAGGATCTCCGACAACTCAATCAAGGTTCGTAAGAACGAAGGAGGCTGACAAAAGATCGGCAATGGGCCGATGATGATCAAAGGACAACACATGTGGAGGTTGACTAGCTAGCCAAACATGAAGAAAAAGAAATGAAGTTGAGGAAGAAGATGGATGAGGGGGTAAAAATATTGTGAAAGAAAAATTACGAGTTTCTATAATTATAATTTAACCCCTATAAAGAAATTCTTACTATTATTAAATCCAACAGCCGTGAATTAACTTCTCAAATCGAGGTCATTTAATATCATATTATAATACTCCACAACTCTAATTGTGTTTTTCGAATGTGATAAACACATCTGTGAAATCAAATCAAACGGATTCTATCCAATTCTTGAGATGCTATTAGATAGCGTTGTATGAGTATGATTATGTAAGGAGCAAATTGTTATACATGCACTTGCATGCACATGAGGTAAAATGCCACCTCTTAATATGTCCATTCTTTCGTTCCTTTATAAAAATGTTTATTTTCTTAAAACTTGTATATCTATGATGAGTTCAGTTATACTTGATTGACTTATATTTTGTAAAATGATTTTTTAATTGATACTTGAATGCCTGTGCCTATTAACTCATTTTGGAATGCATGATTTTCAAATCTAAATTCGATATGAGACCTTGTGATTGAGCATGAATAATTGCTAACTTTTGAAATAATAATTTGATTTGTCTATTAATTGAATTGTTAGTTTGTTTAAAAGATGCCTTATTATTGAATGTATGATGTTTTCATGAAATTTGAATTGTTGTATTCCTAAATTTATAACATGATCAAAATTTGAAAATAAGAAGTTTAACAATTGCTTTAAGAAATTATGTGATTTGAACCTTCTTTACATCTCTGAATTAGAAATTGTAAATAATTAAAAACATTTTGAATTGGATATCATAAATGACTTGATAGTAGTTTTATGAGATGATTTTCAAGTTGTTTAGCAAAATTTGTTAATAAATGGTTGCTCAGGCCATTCACCTTATTGCATATATATACTGCAATTCGAGTTGGTTATGAATTTAACTTTTATATTAGTGCAACCTCTCATTATACATATTTTGATGATTTTACAAAATAATATTAATAAAGATAAAGATATTAAATTAGTTTATCATGTGTGCTATGTCAGTATGACCAGCCTTGTAAGAACATAAATCAACTTCTAAGATGCATTGTGAAGACAAGACAATCTCACCACAGGTCACCATAGGTCCTAGGTCACTTTATGTAAATTCAAAAGAGTTGTGATTCTATTTTTATTGAGTCTAGATGTTTTGTAAGAAGAGCTCCAATAAGCCCTCTAAAAGACCTAAGTAGTTTACACACAACCTCTCAACTCTTAGGAAAAGCCATTAGACCTAGTTCCAAACTTAGATCCAAAACAAACACCCTAATCAAACATCTGACAATTCATTTTAAGACGTCCCGATGCATAACCAAATGTCTCACTTCAAAATATTTTCTCTCTTCAATCCTTGGTATTTACACATTGATCCCCAACTCTTCGGTCAAACGTCTACACCTACCTTTAGATGTTTGAAGTGAGTGTTAGACATTGGAACATTAGATTTAAATTAACCTCAGATCTCAACTTGTTAGACCTAATCCCACTTCTTGACTTTTGAGAAGTTTATTTCTCTTTAGTAAATATTACCCTTAGACATCCAAAGCTCTTTCCATACATCCATACTTGGATTTAGACATCTAAACACTTCCGTAGATGTCCAACAAAGAGACATTAAGCCTAATCTACCCTAAATCTTGATTTGTCAGACATAATCATCCTTTCCAACTTTTTAGAATCATTTCTTGAGACAATGATGGCCATCAGATGTCCAATAGTCACATCAAACGTTCTATAGACATCCAATGATTAAGTGCAAGAACCCTATGGAAGATCCAACACGTCAAGAAGGGTTTGAGGGACACCTCCTCACGTTTTTAGACATCTGACCTCATACCCAAATGTTTGATATACCTCCCTCCAGATGTATGATCTTTAAATACAAGTACCATGCACAAGATCCAAACAAAGTCAAGAACCAGACCTCTCAAAATCAAATGTCCAACTCTTTAATCAGATATCTTATTTGTCTATATTAGACGTCTAATTATCCTATTTGATTTAATGATTGGTTTTCACTCAATGGGATTTCGATTAAAACACATTCTCTACTCAAATTTTCTCTAAGTGACTATTGCCCAAAGCTCTGCCTTGCTGCTTTAACCTCACCCTTTGCTCAACATTTAGGGTTGTGCTTATTTTTCACTTTGTTAGTAGGTAATTATATTAGGGTTTCTAGCTTGTCAGATCCCCTTCTCTTTCTAGTGGAAGGATAAAACCTCCATTTAGGGATTATAGGTGAGATTATACTTGGGAGACACCACCCTAATTTAAAGTGGTGTGGATAATGTTTAGTTGATCACTTTGTGATCAGTAAATTCTAAGTTAGGCTAACTTAGTTGGTGGCTTTTACCCGGTTAAGGTTTTCACTTAAAAATCCTTGTGTCCATTGGGTGATTGTTCTTGCAAAATTTTTATTTGCTTTATTTTCACTACAATTACACTATTCACCCCCCATCTAGTGTACTTTCAATGTTTAGTACTAGATGTCGAGAATTCCATCCATAAGTATCACAAGGAGAAGAACAATCTAGGATAGACAACACCTTAACTTAGGACGAAGTCACCCCAAGTTTGATTTTGAGGTCATATACCAATTGCATCCTACGTCATAGGTCCTTGAGGTGAGTAAGATACCACTAACCCCAATTGCATGCAAATTGAGGGACTTTATGAGTAAAGACAAGTCCAAATCTATAACAACTCATACTTCAATAATTAAGATGATGATTAAGAATTGTATTAAATACCTAACCAAAAACCTAAATTATGACTAACCGGTACATTTACTCTGAGTGCATAACTTGATTAAATCTTACTCATGCATTCCTGCTATTCCTATCTTTGTGAGTATGCAGGGAGCCTTTAGGATCTAAGGTTTACACTAGAGCACTAAAGAAAAATATAAACTTTAAAAGAATTAATCACCACAAACAAGAAAGATCGCACATGATTTTAGAGTAAAAATCCTTTTGAGTAAAAACCACTACCTAAGCTTCCCAACTTAAGATTTTACGACTAGTTGACACTAGTCAAATGTACTAACGCACTACTTGAATGAGGGTGGCAGAACCTCTTACAAGACTTTCTTCTCTTTTACACTTGAACAAGAGAAAAACAACAGGACTCCTAATAACTTGGGTCCCAAATAAAAGCCACGGGAATATAAAATAACAATATATCCTATGGAACCTCAAATAAAAATGTAAACCGAGTCTTTTTGAGGTCGTAGAAGGGTGTCCTTTAGAATGCTTTGAAAATAGCCATAGAGGCATGAAAGCACCAGAGAGCAAGAGTGCTTTTTGCTTTGTAGAAGCTCTTGGATGTGTATTTTGAAAAGGGAGTGGAAGGGTCCTATTTATAGGTGTTTTAAGGCTTAATTTAGAAGGTTTGCAAATATAGCGTTCAATCAGAATTAACTATTGGCCAATCAAATGAACTTGGGTAAATTAAAATAATGTTTTGATCGATTCTAAGTTGATCGATTAAACTAGGAATTTGATTGACTTTCATAATATGACTGTTAGAGGATTTTGATTGATTAAAAACATAGATTTGGTTGATCAAGATAAGAATGTTGGTCGATCAACAGTATTGAAAACTTATAGTTTAACCTAAGTTTGTTGTCTATCAAGGTTCAAACGAGTCAATTGATATTCTATGAGGTTCCTTACATATTTTTGGACTCAATAGAGAAAAAAGAACAACTCTGAAACATATAAACATCTTCTTAAGTCTAATCAATCTTGGCACATAAGCATTCCTTTGGTAATGTCCTAAGAAAACTAAAATGATTAGTTCACAATAAAACATAATTTTGTTATATCAAAATAAAGGTATCAACAATCTTTTCCTGTTATTCATATTGATGTCTTGCCTTGCTTGTTTATATATTTAGTTTACCTATATTTTTGATACGTTCTATTGGGAGTTATTCTCATAAGTCCAACTTTAGACATAGGTAAATCATCTCAAAGTTAGGCAACCGTTGAGGATTTCTTTAAGTAGGAAGCGAACCATCAACCATAAGGATGCTATTTATTTATTTGCTTCTAGATGGACCTATTATTATATATTATTTCCCACATTATATATTGGTTAGTTATTTCGTTTGATTGTACTTGTGCTTCTCATGTTTATGTGTTGAACACTATATGATTCAAGTTTAGATCTGCAACCCGTTACCACTGGATATCTAGTTGCTACACACTATTTTCTTCCATTTTCCTATTCATATCATGTATGACTTGCATGACCATTTTTGTAGGGTTTTTATTTGATTTGGGAGCTTGCATGTAATATACTATTATGGGGTTTTGACACATATGCTCATGTTAATATATGTAAAGATGTATATACCTGCACTTAATTTGTAATCACATATATACCCCCCAAAAACAGCTAACTAAAGTATCCCATGTCCCTCAGTTAGCCTCCGTTCACTTCTATTATTGTTCGGAGTTAATGACTGTTAGTGTCAAGACAAAAAGATGAAAATGCCCTTTCTCCCCCTCCACAACATTGGGGAGGTGTTGTCATTGATCTTGCCCTCCTCGAGTTCTCCCTCCTCCTTCTTGTCATCTACGGTGGCTTCCTCCTTGCCATTATCGAAGACGGTGTAGGTCTCATCCTTCTCGGTTGCCAGGGGTTCACTAAAGGAGAGGCCAAAGGGCTTGTTATTGACAGCCTGCATCCACGCAAAGCTCAAGAGCATCTGGTTATGGCTTCGGTACTGCAGGAATTGGGCGTACTCATGGTTCCACCAAACCCTAGTGGAGGAGGAGGAGGGCCTCCCGCTTCTCCTGCCTCCTTTTCTTCCCTCGTGCTTGAAGTCCTCCATTGAGATCTACCCCTTCGATCCATCCAACACCTCCTTCTCCTCCACTCCCTCCCCCACTACCTTCTCCTTCACCATTCCCCCACCGCTTCCTCAATCGATGTACGTAAGTTCTGTCCCTCATTATGCTTAAAGTCTTTCTCCAAGATCTCCTACATCAACTTGTTTGACACCACCTCCTCCTCCACACCCTCCGTAACTACCCTCTCCTTCGTCATTCCCCTATCGCTTCCTTGATCGACATGTGTAAGTTCTGTCCCTCCATTCATGCTTGAAGTCCTCCTTTGAGATCTCCTTCATCGACTTGTTCGACACCTCATTCTCCTCCACCCTCTCCTTTGCCATTCCCCTACACACTTCCTTGATTGACATGTGTAAGTTCTAATCAAAATCTAGGGTTTTGAGAGGGTGCATGTGATTGAAGGGAGCACTCAATTAGGAGCGTCGTGTTTATGATATGGGAGAAGGGGAGTTGGATTCTCAACCATTGGATGGAAGCCTTGAGATTGCACTAACCAGTAACTAGGTGATACTCGTTTTTCGCAAATATAAGTTAAGCGTTCATTGTAGTGCAAATAATAAGATCAAAATAAAATCGAAACTCACTAATGATTTTAAATTAAAACTAGTGAGTCCGAGTCGAACATGGGGAGGTGAAGAATCTAACTACTAAATTTCTAACTAAACTAATATGCAATCATACAAATCAAATTGAGAATGAGAAATTGAACTATATTATTATTCAAGAATATAATGTTTACAACTAAGAAAATGAAGTAATTAAGAAAACGAAAAAGGAAATCTAATTAGTAGCAATTTGTTGTCGAGAGTAGTGCGAAGTATGGAGCCTGGAGTTGGAGGATGCGAAGACGAACATAAGAGCATCGACGTGTAGAACCGCATCAAAGACTAATGCATGATCCTCAGATGCAAGAGACTTGCACCCAAGTAGAAGAAGGCTTTTAGTAGAGAAGAAGGCTCCAACACATGGAAATTAGCAAGAAGAAGAAGACCCCTCTCCAAGGTCGTCCAAGATGTCTTTTATAGAGAGTATGGTGGCATTTGATTGGTGGAGAGTTTTGGCCATGGATTATGACTAATGGGTAGCCAAGATGGCCCTAGAATTAGTGAAAGGCTATGATTTAAGGAATGATGTTGGTGTCGATTGTAGAACCACCAAAATATCATCAATAAATAGTTTTTCTAAAATTTTTTTAAGGCATTTTAATAATTTCTTCATATTTTAAAATTCGCACTGGTCAAATAAGGTAGAATTGACCCTTGTCAAATAAAATGATCAGAAAATTGTGTCTGCCAATTTTAGGTCGATTGGATAAGTAATAACTCACAAAATTTCAGAGAACTTGAAAAAATTACGTTTTGTTCACAGTTTCGACCCCCTTTCAATCTATGGATTTCTTTTTTTTTTTTAGACAAGGTTTTAGCCTAAAATTTGGTGGAGAAAATCCTTACTTAAATGTGGATGTTTGGATCAAATTTGATGATTTTATGATATTCAAAATTCCTAGAATAAAATTTTCAATCAAAAATTAAAGTTTTGATCTGGCAAAAAGTGGTAGGTGGAGTTGATTTTGAAATAGGTTAGGTGCTGGGATTGGTGGATCAGGTGGTTAGGATTTGGCTAGGTTGGTCATCCAATTAGATAGAAGAATTTGGTGTGATGGCTAGCTAAATAGGTGCCAATTGGGTTAGGTTAATCAAGGTTTATGTGTAGGAAATTGGGTGCACAAGTAGCATGATTCGTGGGTTAATTAGGCTAGGGTCTAAAGAATTAGGTTAACCTAAATAGGACATATGAACTCAAATTGATTTGGCTTTGAAGATGGACTCCATTTAAGTCTAAACCTGGTACCTGCATAGATATAAACAAACACATCAAGGTATTTGATATAGATAACAAGAATATCGCATAACAACCCCTAAAAATGTAATATTTACAAAATGATGCATAATGACTAAACTCACCTATTCTAATGCGGTTAGACCCAAATTACCCTTAAACTAGCATTAGTTAGGCATGAATTACTTAATTAAATATGAATATATCACCAGGGTAAGAAAGTGACTCATCAAAAAGGCAACTAAGTTGATTCACAGCTTTCAATAAGGGTTAGAATATTTGTTGAAGTGGAAAATCTGTGCAAACGGAGTTGAGTTTTGAAAACCCGGCATAGTTTGATTTACGAGAAAAAATCGTCAATAGATAAATTTTACTGAAACTCTAAAGGAATTTCAGGTCGAACATAAGGAGGCCGACGTTTGATTAAAAACGACGTTTATTTAATTGTCACGAAGCAGGTTAGCTAGTCGAATTGAATCTAAACTAACTATTTACTTAAAGAATAAAGAATAGATGACAGAGAGAGAATATTACAAATAAAGAGAAAATAGAGATAGAATAAACATGGATCTTATAACCACAAGCTGATGTTCATTACAATTACAACTACTCACTATACTAGAAAGGAGAGAAATCTACACTAGAAAGTAGTAAAAGAGAATGTGGAGAGAAGTTATCCTTCTCGATGGCTGCTTGGAGGACGAGCCGCAACGGCGGAGTGCCCGGACGAAGGTGGTGAGATGCGGGACTAAGGAGGACGATGAAGGATGATGGAGAATAGGGTAGGACGATGTCGTAGCGGGATCCGCTTCTCGAATGGCAGTGAGAGGACCACCGCGGAATGCTCCACGAAGGGGATGAGGTGGAAAAATTATAATTTTAACTCTAATGAAGCATCTCGGGTTTGGGATAAGCTCTTAGAGCTTTGGAGGGGGTGAGAGAAGAGAAGAAGGGATGAAGAAAGTGTTGGGGTCATAGGGCCTTCATAGGTGAAGATTTGAGGGGCAATTAGGTCTTTTATCATCGAAACATTAATGTTAGGGTCTTTAGTGACAGATTTATCTGTCACTAAAGGCCTGAACGTAGGTGACGTGTGCGCGTGCCTTGCACCTCTTCCTCTCTCACGCGCCTAATGCACGCGAACGTTCGTGCATTTTCAGTCATTTGATCACGAGATTGGACGGCTTAAAAGCCATCGCGTTTGCATGTGAGATCGGGTGTGAACTTGGGCATCCAATCGTGCATGCGCCAGATTGGTTGATTTGGGCCGTTCGCAGCTGATCGTGCGGTCGAGATTGTGCTCATCCATGCGAGGAGAAGCACAACGCGGGCGACTCAAACTCACACTCCTTACGCGAGCAACACCTTAACCATTGCGCTACACAGCAGTTTGAGGTGCGTCGCTAAATTTAGGTGCGAGCTCTCTCAGCCGTTGGATCTTGATCCAACAGCTGAGATCGTGCACGCGATTGAGGAGAGAGAGGGCAGTGGCAGGTCCTTGGGATGGTTGGGCGGCTAGGATGGTGCCAGATGGTGCCATGTGGCACCATCTTGGCAGTCCAATTTTCTGTGTCTTGTAGATGGTGCCACGGATGTCGGATTGGACTGATTTTCGCGCTGTTGGGCTGCGATTGTTGATCCGAACCCATCCATGCAGTCTGATTTGTCATCTGAAGTGATGATTTACACTATCATGGTCCTTGATCTTTGACCTTCCTCAGATTATATCTGATGCTACGGAAGTCCGATTAGGGCGATCTTGGAGTTGTTAAACTCCGATCATTGCCATTATCAGATCTGTGTGGTTAGATCTTCAATCCAAGGCCCCGATTAAATGTTGCCTTTTTACCTGACCACAAAAAGGGAAAATTAACCTAAAATTTACACAACCTAACCTAAATGCAAAATGATGCATGTTATGCAATATTTATAATATATGATGCAACTCTATGTCTAAGAATGTGCAAAAATAGACAATTTATGTGATATAAACGTGTTTACATCACACCACCATGCCTATCTTTTGCTAGTCCCTAGCAAAACTACATGTTATTTATAAGAGAATTAGGTCAGATTTCTTGGGAAATAGTTATTTTTCAACACTTAAAGATTTCAACTATGACCTGAACTACAGAGACACAACAACGCCCAGGTGTCTGCCAAAATGTAGGCCGCCTCAAGCTCTCGCCTTATTCAAAGAAGGATCTTTTTCTTCTTTTCTTTTTTATTTTTTTATTTTGTATTTTTGAGTTTAGGGTTTCAGAGCAGTTTTCTACGGCTATTCAACCTACCCAAGATTCGAAGAGAACCCTAAGTTCTAAGCATCTTTGTGTGAAATGTGATAGACTCACTTATTGGCGATTAGAATGGACTTCGGGTTTCTACGCCTCTATGTTACCTTGAAAAGAAATTCTGCCTCAAGGTGTATCTATTCGACCGGTGGCTTTCTCCCTACTTTTATTTTTATGGGGTCAACATAAAGGTGAACCCAGTATATATCTCCTCGACTTATTCTACTTCTCCTCTTCTTCCTAAGTGTTTTGGAATTATATGTACATTTCTTGAACTGGGTTCTGGACAATCTACCAATGGGCTGTTACCCACGATAACTTACCTGCCATACTCGTGCAGTGAAGTGTGGCTTATTTCTTTCTCTTTTCTTTTCTCCTTTTTTTTTGGATATTTTTCTTTTCTCTCTCTTTTTTTTTAAGTAGGTAGCTTCCCTGATCTAAGATTTACCTAAAGGCAGCAGGAAAAGAATGGTCGTATGACTGGGCTCTAGACAACCTACCTATGGGCTGTTACCCACAATAACTTGCCAGCCATACCACTCTAAAAGGTTCATTAGATACCTAATTTTCGTTAAAACCGTCGAAAAGCGAGTTAGTGCAAATAGTGTGTAGATGCTTAGGCTTAAAATCCCCTCAAATCAGATGGCGGGTTGATAAGTCGTGTACTTATCACTCTAACTTATTTAACCAATTAAAATATGAATTTAGAATCCCGAAGACTCAAGAAACAAGTCCACATTTTAGTGGACACCCAAGTTAATTAAGCCTGAAAATCTGAAGGGTCTAAGTGTTCAAATCATACAGTTTTATTCTCTAAGATTGAAAATTTTCTAAAGTCCAAGTTCTCTTTACTAATTCTATAATTTTTTTTAATAAATAAAAAGAAAAAAAAAGAATCTACGGAGCTGATGAAATAATTCAGAGATAAATATCCACCATGATAAGACGATTTTCGCTTTCGAATAATGTGATTAAAATGATTTGTCATTTTAGGATTAAAGTGGTGGAAAATCATTTAACAAAACAAGTAAAATAAAAATTAAATCACTTACAGAAGAGCGGGTCGTGTCCACAAGGAGACAATGGTGCAATAAATTCACGAATATTTTTTTTCTCTTGTATTTGTTCAATTGAGTGCGAAATCCATAATCAAATCTGACATGAAATGCAACGAAAAGAAGACACAATAACTCAAGATTGCAAGATTATATGTGTAATTTTTCCTCACTGAAATATTCAATGAAAATGTGATCAATCTCTGTAATTTCCAATTGCACATGTATTAGAGAGAAATTGTGTACATCTTAATCTAAAACCAATTTCAAAAGATGTGAATAACAAAAGCCAAGCAATTATAAGAAAGCATAAGTATGAAGTCGCAATTTCACTCAATATATCACATATTAAAATAAAAAATGAGACTTTGGCAATAACATTGAAATGTAATAACTAATTGCAAGTTTCCTTTAGCAAAACAGGGGAGAACCTTTCCCTTGGGCGTGCGCATGGAGCAAGGAATGGCAGGAAGGGAGGAACTCGTCGGAGGTCAAGTGGAGTGAGGGCTTCGCAACGGTAGTGGCGGCGAGTCACAAGGTGGTCGGAGGTGGGCGCTGTTAGGCAGAGAGGCTGGTGGTCGTGCGTCGGCTTACTGCTTGTATGCGGGCGTGGGGCTGCTGAACGCACGCGTGTGGGATGGATGTTGCGCACGGTGGAGAGAGGCGTGCGGTGCTGCAAGGGGCGCGGCTGGAGGACACACGCAGGGAGGCGTGCGCTGGCTGGAAGCAGAGCGCAGCTGCTGCAGGTGTGCAGCAGGGGCTGAGGGGCGGGGAAGGTCGTGCGCTGAGCTGCTGGTGGGTGCGTGCGCCTGCTGCGGTGGAGGTGCAGCGCGCGTAGGTGGGCTGCTATAGAAGGTGAAGCATGTAGAGGGGAGGCACGAGCGGTGGCATGTGAGGCAGGGGTTGAGGTGCGGGGAGGAGAGGCGGTGGTTGTAGCTCTGTGTGCTACAGCAGGCGTGGCGAGGGTGCGTGGGTACTGGTCTCGCGCGTAGAGGTCGTGCGCGTGGAGGGCTGTTGCAAGCGCAGGTGTGCGCGATGTGCATGCTGTAGGAGTTGCATAGGTGAGGAGCTAGTGGGGCGTGCAGAAGCTAGTGATGCAGGGACTCTTGGCGGTGTGGGCTGTCACACCACACGCCCACGGTGGTGGAGTTGCACTGCTGCGAATGAGGCCGGTGGTGAGGAGTGGATGAGAAATGAAGTTCTCTACGCAGTGAGGAAAAGGGGTGGTGGCCTCTTGTTGCATGGTCGTCTCCTCCTCCCTTTGTAGCTGCAAGTAATGAATTTGAAATCCAAAGAGGCAGGATCGGATGTTCTTCATGGCCAATGAATGCTTGTAGCTGTGCGTGAACGGTTGCGCGAGGAGAAGAAGCAGTCGTTACCTATGGAGGAATAGAATAAGAAAATAATACAATATTATGATTATTTATGCATAAACCCTTAACTTCTATGTTAAATTAAAACAATGCAAGTAATTCACCTAATTGATTAACTAATCAAATGCATACAGTTCTAAGTTAATTCTAAATGCATGCAATGAATGAATTATGTAATTAAGTTAAAAATATGAATTAATTTATTTACATCCTAATGTGTGCTATCTAAACGGTAAAATTAACTTAATGTCTAAACACTTAAATACTTAAATAGCCCACAAGCATGGGTTAATCACACCCCCCCATTCTTATCTAATGCGATGTCCTCATTGTATTAAAAAGATATAAAATAGAGTGGAGTAGTGTAGAAAGCACCTGAATTACGTGAATAACAGGTCCGCTTCGAGATGAAAAGAAACTATATATGTGCTGAATTTATTCCCTTCAACTAGGCACACTATACAAATAAAGAAGAAACAAAAAATTCACAAGTGTAGGTCAGAATCAGAATAAAAAGATTCACCTCAGGACTTGCCAGCAGATGTCCACAGATGTGGACCAGATTGTGATGTAGATCCATATCCCATGATCGAGTATATCTAAGGTTTTGGATAAAAATGATCCAAAACCTGAGATCAGTATGTAAGCGGGGTCGGGCCTGCGATTTTTGAGGATGCAACCCAAGACCAAAAAGTCGGGTTGCAAAGAGGTCATGCTCAAAAGGATAATCAATGAATGTGAGCTTGGGTTGGACATCCTCCTAGTCAAAGATGTCAAAAGGGCCTTGGTAAAAGGTTGGGAGTTTTAAACAAATTGGAACCCTTAGACTTGCTCTTTTGCTTCCTCCGAAATTGACTTCCCATATGATCATTTCCCACTTTCTATCCTCCGCAATCAGGATTTCAAATTCTGGGATCTCCTGCATATTAATCACCCCGTCTGAAATTTCCAAGTTTAAAAGATGTGATTGAATCATAATTGACTTGAGTCTAGTGATCTCAAAAATAGAATCGTCAGTATACTTAAAGGGGTGTAATTGAGGAATGGGGCTTTGAATTGAATCCTTCATGAAATTAGGATCTGAATCTGCCATGAGAACCCCAACATGATCAAGTTCCTCAATTTCAGGGCCATCAAATGATTTATCGAATTCCTCAGGCCCAGTTGTCTCGCTAAAATCGTGTTCTGTAAACTCATGTGAGACTTCGCATAATGATTCTTCACCTTCAGAATCAAAGAAATCTAAATCCGCATTAATGTATGTCTTAAAATCATCAATCACTTTCTAATCCATGGAGACATACGTTTCCTCGTACCCCGGCTCAAGGATCACAGGTGAAGAAATCAAATCATCCTTAATTGGTTGCTGACGTGCGAGAGACATGTTTATTTAAAAGGATCGTTATAGTTCGTGCTCGCAGTGTTGATTTTAAAAAAAGAAACGGACGTGAGTCCGAGTGTCGATCACAGGGAGGCGTAAAAATCGGATTTTCTTTGTCACTTTATATCATGGAGATAACGAGTTTTTGATTGTAAGAAAACGTGGTAGAAAAATGATTGAGAGAGAGAAAAAGAGAGAGAGAGAGTGAGAGAGAGAGAGAGAGAGAGAGAGATAGAGAGAGAGTAGGGTTAGAGTCTTTTAAATCATAGCCATTGCTCAAAGTAACATCAACACTATATTAAACATGCGATTCAAGTTTTACAAATACAATAGTAGCTAAATGCTTGAATAAAAAGGAAGTAAAGCTAGATTAAAGGGAAAGAAAGAGAGAGGAGCGGAGATGGCGAGGCGGCCACGGCGGTGGAGAGAGGCTTTGTCGGTGGCTCGTCTACTCCGTTTACTACAAGAGGGGCTAAAGGGGGCTAGGAGGGTGTTACAACACTTGCAAGATGAATTGAATACGTTACATGGGTGGTTGGGAGGGGTTTATATAGGGAGAAGTGGTTTCCATTTTAAGTATGGGCTTTAGCGACATTTGGAACGTCGCTAAACCCATGCTAAAAGCGTCGGTGAAGCCTCCTTCCTAGCGGACCTACGCCCGCGCTGTGCCTCTTCACGCATTATCCGTGCGCGCATGCTGTGGGCCGTTCGATTGCAGATCGGACGGTCGAGATCGCTCGTGGGGCGCACGCTTCTACCCTCGCGCCCTACGCATCATCGCAGGCATCTGCCTTGGATGTAAGAGATTGCGCTGCGTCACCCACTGCCAGCCACTCGATCATGCATCGATGGTCGAAATCGCGCGTGCCACGCCTGCCTTGAATTTGCGCTGCGGAGGGTGATTCAAACCCGCGCCCTGCGGGTGAGTTGCGAGGGCGCGACCGATGCACTACGCTCGCCGTTGTGTCACGAGGGTGCAGAGGTGGCGAGGTGCGGGCGACCGTTGGATGAAGATCCAAAGGTCGTGAGTTGCAGTGGCCGTGAGGTGCTGAGGCTATGGAGCGTGAGGAGAGCGTCTCTTGGATGGCTTAGATTCATCTTGTGGTGGAAGCGCTGGTGCTGCGCTGCAGTTGGGAAGCGCGAGGATGCTGACACGTGGTGGCTTCATGACCGTTGATCATCAAATCAACGTTCAGAACTTCTTGGGCCAATTGTGGGCACTCTGGATGTCGGATTTGGCTGATTTCGAGTCCGTTGGACTCCGTTCGTCGCTTTGGATCCATCCGTGTGGTCCGATTGTTCATCTGAGGCTTGTTTTGACATGTACTTGTACACATGGTCGTTAACAATGCATTATAAGCAATCTTGATGTGCAATGCATGCGATGCTCATATTCCTATTTATGATGTATCCTATGTGCATTTTACCTTTAAGACCATCCCCTTTTGGCAGAGTTAGCATTGTACAATGCAGTGTTATCATACCCCCATGCTTACACCTTGCTAGTCCCTAGTAAGGTTTATTCTAGCCATTATTTCTAGTCAGAATTTAAGAAGTAATTACTTGGGCATTTCGTCACTTGTCAATAGGAGGAAATATACTAAGATCCTGATCTACAGAGACTAAGTAGCGCCCAGGTGTCTGCCAAAATATGAACCACCTAAATCCTTGCTCTTAGGCATGTATATATATATTTTTTCATCTTTTCTATTTTTTAGATTTTTGGAGTTAAGAGTGTGTTGGTAACTTTTTACGGCTACCTAACCCACCCAAAACTCGGGAAAAAAACTCTAAGTGCTAAGCATCCTGGTGTGCAGATCGTGATAGACTCACTCAATGGTAATTTAGACAGATTTCGGGTTTCTACTCCCCTAGGTGACCGGAAAAGGAAGTGTTTTGCCTAAAGGTGTATTTGTTGGATCGGTAGCTTTCTCCCTATGTTTGTTTTACTTGGGGTCAACACAAGGATTTTTCTAGTGTATATCTCCCCGGCTTGCTCTTCTTCTCTGCTTCTTCCTTAAGTGTTTTGGTTCTTTTTGTGCATTTACTGAGCTAGGTTCTGGACAACCGACCTATGGGTTATTACCCACGATCACTTGCCAGCCATACTCGTGCGGTGAAGTGTGGTTTATTTTGTTTTCTTTTTTCCTTCTTTTTTTTTTATTTGGTAGGTGGCTTCCCTGATCTCAAATTTACCTAGAGGTAATAAAGAGAAGGTGGTCTTGTGGCTGGGCTCTGGATAACCTGCCAATGGGCTGTTATCCATGACAACTTGCCAGTCATACCACCCTAGAATGTTCATTAGTTGCCCAATTTTTGTCAGAATCTCCGAGGAGTGAGTCTGTGCAAAAGATGTGTGCAGATGCTTAGACTAAAAGTCCTTCTAAATTAGAGGGTGAGTTGATAAGTCGTATACTTATCACCTTATTTAGTTGGTGGATTAGAATAGATTAAGGTTGCAAGGATTTGAAGCTAAATCCATATTTTAACAGACACCAGGGCTGATTAAGCCTGAAGGCCTGAAAAGTCTAAGTGTTTAGGTTCTTTCCATATTATTTTCTACTATTGACAAATTTCTAATGCCTAAGTTTTTCTTCCTAAATTAATTTTTTAAAATTTAATTTAATTTTATTCTATTCAGACTGATTAAATAAACTCAGAATCATGCAATTTACCACCTCCCCATGCTTAAGTTGGACAATGTCCTCATTGACAAATACATGGATGCACATGGGTCAAAAAGATATTACGTGAGTGAAGTAAAATACTGAATTAGTTCGAATCTTCTGGGTTGCCTCCCAGGAAGCACTGAGTTTAATGCCTCCAACTGGGCAGTGCTTCGTGTCCTCCCTCAATAAGGGTGACAACCTCCTTCTAGGGAACCTGGGTGAGGAAGTGTTTCAATCTCTGGCCATTGACTGTGAAAGTGTGCGCAGTGTTCGGATCAGCGATTTCAACCGCCCCATTGGAGTAGGGCTTGACTACCCTAAATGGTCCTGTCCACTTGGACCTGAGCTTCCCTGGAAAGAGTTTCAGATGGGCATCAAAAAGTCAAACTTGCTGATTAGGCTTGAAGGTTTTTCTATGTATGAGTCAGTCTTGGACGACTTTCATTTTCTCCTTATATAGCCGACTATTCTCGAAAGCGTCCCGACGAATGTCCTTAAGCTCGGAGAGTTGGAGCGTCCTCTGCGCACCGGCTAACTGGGGATCCATGTTACACTACTTGACGGCCCAGTAAGCCCAGTGTTCCAACTCGATAAGATGGTGGCAAGTTTTGCCAAAGACCAGGCGATAAGGCAACATGCCAATCGGGGTCTTGAAAGCGGTCCGGTATGCCCACAGGGCATCATCTAGTCGTGCGGACCAATCCTTCCTGTCAGGTCTCATAGTCTTCTGTAGAATATTCTTGATCTGCCTGTTTGAGGCCTTGGTCTGCCCATTTGTTTGCGGATGATACAGCGTAGCAATGCGGTGGTTAACCTCGTATTTTCTGAGTAGGGCACGGAATTGGGTTTGGATAAAATGACTTCCACCATCACTGATCATGGGCTTTGCGATTCCAAACCGGGAAAAGATGTTCTGCTTAAGAAGGTCCATGACGGCCTTATGATCGCATCGGCGGGTGGCGACGGCTTCAATCCATTTAGAGACATAGTCTACCGAGACTAAGATGTACTCAAAGCCGTTGGATCGTGGGAAGGGGCTCATAAAATCAATACCCCAAATGTCGAAGATCTCAACAATCAAAATGGGCTGGAAGGGCATCATATCTTTTTTGGTCATGGTCCCCAGAGTCTGGTAGCTAGAGCAAGTCTTAGCGAAATTGAATGCATCCTTAAATAAGGAAGGCCAGTAAAATTTGGATTGCAGAACCTTTGCAGTCATTTTCTTTCATGAGAAGTGGCACCACAAGCTTGGTCATGACAAAAAGATAGCACACTCTGAACTTTGTCCTCAGGGATACACCTCCTGATGATCTGGTCGCACAGAGGCGAAACAGCATGGGATCATCCCAAAAATAGTGCTTGGCCTCGGCCAAGAACTTGTCCCGTTGCTATTTGGATTAGCTGTGTAGGGTCTGTCCTACAACTAGGTAGTTGACATAGTCAGCATACCAAGGTAGCTTCTTGTCTTGCATAGCTAGAATGTGTTCATCGGGAAAGGTGTTGGATAAGGGTAGGGAGGGCCCAATGTGGTCTGGGTGGAGTCTGGATAGCTGGTTGGCCACCAAATTCTTTGATCCGGCTTTGTCGCGGATTTCTAGGTCAAATTTCTGCAAGAGCAGGATCCATCTGATGAGCCTGGGCTTTGCATCCTTTTTAGCTAATAGGTACCAGATGGCTGAATGGTCCATATAGATGGTCACGTGGGATCCTAGAAGGTAAGATCGAAACTTTTCAAGTCTAAAAACTACAGCGAGCAGTTCTTTCTCTATGACCGTATAATTTCATTGGGTCTCATCCAACGTCTTGCTCGCGTAGTAGATCACCACGAGTTTCTTGTCTTGTCCTTGTCCCAGGACAATGCCTATGGCAAAATCTGATGCATCACACATGATCTCAAAACCCTGGGACCAATCTGGGGGCTGAAGTACAGGTGCTGTGGAGACTAAGTCCTGGAGGGTGTGGTAAGCCTGGATGCAATCAGAGGTCATGTGGAATAGGGCGTCATTGCCCAGAAGGTCGGTCAAGGGTATGGAAAGCTTGGAGAAGTCTTTGATGAACCTTCGGTAGAAGCCAACATGTCCCAAGAACGAACGGATCTGCTGGATCGAGCTAGGCGGAGGAAGTTTGGAAATCAAATCAACTTTAGCCCGATCCACGTCAATGCCCCTATGTGATATGATGTGACCGAGGAAGATTCCTTCTTGAACCATGAAATGGCTCTTCTCCCAACTTAACACCAAATTAACCTCGGTACATCATTTCAGGATTTTCTCCAAGTTGCTCAAACAGTGGTCGAATGAATTCCCAAATACAGAGAAATCATCCATAAAGATCTCCAGGTATTCACCCACCATTTCTGAAAAAATGGCTAGCATGCAACATTGAAAGGTAGCTAGTGCGTTGCATAACCCGAACGACATACGACGGAATGCAAATGTACTGTACGGGCAAGTGAATGTGGTCTTCTCTTGATCTTCAGGAGCAATTGCGACTTGGTTATATCCTGAATATCCATCCAGGAAGCAAAAATACCTTTGCCCTGCCAATCTTTCAAGAATCTGGCCGATGAATGGCAGGGAGAAATGATCCTTCTTGGTTGCTTCATTGAGTTTCCTATAATCAATACACACCCGCCATGTGGTGGTGGTGCGGGTAAGGATGGATTCGCCACGTTCATTGGTGACAACGGTGAGCCCGGCTTTCTCCGGAACCACTTGAGTGGGGCTCACCAGGGACTATCGGAGATGGGATAGATAATGTCGGCGTCAAGCCACTTGATAATTTCCTTCTTAACGACCTCTCGCATACTTGGGTTTAACCGTCTCTACATCTGACGGGAGGGTTGTGCCCCATCTTCTAGGTAGATCTTGTGGGTATAATAGGTGGGGCTAATTCCTCTTAGATCTGAAATAGGCCAGCCAATGGCAGCCCTATGTTCTGATAGGGTTGCTATCAATCTAAGTTCCTGATCCTTAGTTAGGTTGGCATTGATAATTACGGGGAAGGTCTGGTCAGGTCTCAGGAAGACATACTTGAGATTCTCGGGTAGTGGCTTTAGTTCAGGTGTGGGTGGAACAATGTTTGATGGAAAGGGGAAAGGTGGGAGTTGATCAGCATCGATTTCCTCGAATGGTGTTGGTTGATGGTAATCAGCCTTACAGAGGTCCATGGGCATAGATGGTGATGGGTCAGAACAGTTGTTGGATTGGTAGTCCGAGACAGAACTAAGGGTGAGGCATTCCTCGACCAAAGGTTCCACGGGATCGTGTTCCTCGATACAGTCGCAATCAAAAGACTTGGTCGCTCGGAATATATCCACTTGCATTTTCTTGTCTCCGAAGGTGATTTCCATGAATCCTGTGTCACAATGGATGTTTGCTTTAGCCGTAGTTAAGAAGGGTCTGCCTAGGATGATGGGTGTGTTCTGTAGATGTTCAGGGACTTCCATGTCGAGCACCAAAAAGTCGACCAGAAAATAAAAGTCCTTGACCCGCACAATAATGTCCTCGACAACCCCCTTTGGGGTTTTCACAGATCTATCAGCCAATTGGATGGTAATAAGGTGGGTGTCAACTCTTCGAATCCAAATTGGTGGTATAGGGTTGTCGGAATCAGATTGATGGAAGCAGCTAGGTCTAGGAGCGCTCTATCAAATGTCATGTCCCCGATATTGCAGGATATCAGGGGTGCTCCTGGGTCAGTTCGCTTAAGCAAAAGGTTGCTTGATATCACAGAACTAGCTTGCTCTTAAAGCACAACCTTTCTAGGTGCTTGAGGTCTTGGCCTATGTTTGGGTGTACAGGCATCCTTTAGGAACTTGGTGTAAGCTGGAATGTGCTTGATGGCTTTGAGGAGCGAAATATTAATCTGAACCTGCTTAAGGATCTCCAAAAGCTCCTTAGTTTCCTCAACACTTTTCTTCTTCTTGATTGTCTCCAAGGCCTCAGGATATGGTGTCTGAAGGTGGATAGGATCTATTTCTCGGTCCTTGGGTTTTTCCAGTGCTTCTTTTGAGTCAGATGTTTTAGATGGTGAAGTCTTGGGAAGAGTCAGCCATTTAGGGTCCTAGGTTTTGGTGTCGCTTCTCAAGGTTACCGCATTTGCAGAGGCATTAGGACCATGGGTTGATCCTTTAGAAGACGAGGACGAAGAAGCACCAAACCCAGGGGGTGTTTGTGGGGCTGCCTGAACTATGTGAGCTTGCCCGGGATTGCCTTGGAATCCTTGCGAATTGGGGTCTCTGTTAATCACGTTTCGCGGGTTTGGTTGTGGCTGGGAAGACAGGGATCGTTGTTGTTTACAGTCCAATAGTTGGCTTAACCGTCCCTTTACAAAAGCCATTTCCTCCTGGTGTTTTTGGTTCATTTTAGCCATCATCTTTATCAGGGTGTCCATTAGGTTTTGAGGAGGAGGGGCTGCCCTATTCGGATTGTATGGGGGTTTAACTGGTGGTCCTTGATGATAGGGGGGCAAGTTTGGCTGTTGGTTTGGCCTAGGCTGGTTTTGGAATTGAGGCGATTTCTAGTTTGTCCAAGTAAAGTTTGGGTGATTCTGCCAGCCAGTGTTGTAAGTGTTGAAGAAAGGGTCAGGTTTGGCATAACCTTGGACAACCTATACATCTTAAAGGATAGCAGATGTCGAGGGGGAGGGAAGAGAGTAATCAAGGGTTGAGGGAGCAAAGGTCCCTCCCTGGAACGTGGTCAAGGGTTGTTCTAAGTTCATTTGGCTTAAGGGCTGGACCAGGTCAACATTGTGATCTCCCTTTGCTAAGGAGAAGGTCTGTAATAGGTTCTTGGTCTGGTTCAGTAGCTCATCTATCTTTTTATCCACCAATTCTACTAGATCCAATTTCTTAACAATGATATCCATGTCAACCATTCCAGAATTTGCTTGTACCTCATAAATCCCACCACGGGGTTGACTGGATCGGCTAAACTGGGTCATGGAGGCATTATTGAGCGAATTTTTGCTCATAGACTCAAAGAGCTCAAACGCGCTCTCCTCGTCTTTGTTTAGGAAGTTCCCCCCACAGGAGGCATCGACGAAATTCTGTAGGTTGCTGTCCAGACCGTGGTAGAAGATCTGGGCCAATTGCCACCTTGGTACTTCGTGGTGTGGGCATTTCCTCAATAGTTCATTAAATCATTCCCAAGCCTCATGGAACTGTTCCCCACCCTGGAGTGTAAAGGTAGTAATGGCTCTTATGAGGGCATTGGTTTTTCCTATGGGGAAGAATTTCTTTAAGAATGCATGTCTCAGTTCTTCTCAGGTGGTGATGGTTCTACCTAGGGTTCTAAGCCAGTGAGATGCTTTGTCTCTCAGTGAGAAGGGGAACATCTTAATCAAAACAATGTCAAGGCTAATGTTCCTAGGTTTCACAGTTTGGGATATCCGGTCTGGATCCTCTAGGTGCTGGAAGGGTTCCTTATTTGAGCTTCCATGGAAGTGGCTCTGAATTAGACTTAGGACATTTGGTTTCAACTCAAATTCATCTCCCCCTTCGGGGATCCTAAGGTGCGGCTCGATTCGAATAGCGGAAGGATTGTAGAAGTCACGGAGGGGCCTAGGTTGGTCCTAGAATGGTGGTGGATCAAGTGGCGATTACCCTTGTGGGCCTTAGAAAGGTGGTGGTGGTGGTTGCCCCTGTGGGTTCTACAACCGGTGTATGACTTGCATGATAGTGTGGATCTATTGTTGATAAAGTTGGTGGTTTGCGTTGATCTGGGCTTGGATGATAGCCATTGTGTCTGGTGGGGGTTGGTCCTCAACCTCATCTACTCTAGGTTCAACCATGTCTCTAGCAGAATCAGGTTGCCTGGATTCCCGTCCCAAAATAAACAACTTGAGATGAAGTGATCATCTCTCATGCATACACTAGAGAAGAACAGGAGGGGATGCGGAGAGCGACAAATGCGAGAAGTGTGTGTGTACAATCAAGCAAACAAGCCTAGTCCTTGTGTATTCCTTAGGGGACCTAGAAATCTCCAAAGGGGTGATGAAGTCCGTAAGCACTGGACTTCCCTTCCCAAAGCTAATCTGGCTAGGTTGATTATGAGGGGATTGTAGGGAAGGTTCTTCCTTTGGCTTGCGCCGCCGGTTCCATAAACCCCACAACCGCGGTCGTTTGACACTTCCTCGCAACCTAGTCACCAAATTCTACTAAGGGAATGAAAGCCAAGTGCCCAATGAACAAAACCATGCCTCTCGAGACTAAACCAGTCCTGCCTAGGGCATGTCTACTCTATTTTGAAAGGGCTAGGATAGTGCTTGTGCTAGGGTTATGTGATGAGGCGTTGATTGGGGTGGTGTCTCTTAGTTTTCCAATTCCAGTGTGTGTGCTCCTATAAAAACATAGTTTTCTAGCAAGGATTTTTTAAGATGTGGTGTCTTTTAATATTTTGTCCTTACTTTTGTGACTTTTAGGGTTGACGTGTCTTAATGTTTTCAGATAAGTTTCAGGTGGGCACGTCAAGTTTTGCACACAATTGGTAAGAGTAGATTTCCTTTGATGTGAAGAGGCTTTCAAACCCTAAAGTGCTCATCCTAGTGTTCATGCAACTGCTATTAGATGGGTTGATTTTTAGGGTTGAGTGGCTTCGCAAACACCACTCAAAAAGAAAGAAGAACACTCCAAAAAGCTTTGGTCATTAAGAATGTTAGAGTGTATTTTTTTTGTTGGGTGATGTGTTAAGGATGTGAATCAGGTAATCATGCACCATGCCAATTTTTTTAGATTTTTAGGCAAGCAAACAACCACGGGTGAAGAATTACTCACGACCGGTCCTTGTTGCGCTTACTCCCTCTTTACCATCACGAGTTGCACTACTTCATCGTCCAAGCACCAAATTCCTGCAACCATCAAGTAGAAGGAGAAAAGGCGTTAGATGATGTGAGCATGGATGTAAAATGGAAATGACAAAATAAATTTGTTGCCTCCCCGGCAACGGCGTCAAAAACTGACGCACGAGGGACGTGTTTGTTTAAAAAGATCATTATAGTTCGTGCTCACAGCGTCGGCTTTAAAAGAAGAAACGGACATGAGTCCGAGTGTCGATCACAGGGAGGCGTAAAAATCGAATTTTCTTTGTCACTTTATGTCACGAAGATAACGAGTTTTTGCTTGTAAGAAGATGTGGTAGAAAAACGAGTGAGAGAGAGAAAAAGAGAGAGAGAGTAGGGTTAGATTCTTTTAAATCGTAGCCATTGCTCAAAGTAACATCAACACTATATTAAACATGCGATTCAAGTTTTACAAATACAATAGTAGCTAAATGCTTGAATAAAAAGGAAGTAAAGCTAGATTAAAGGGAACAAAAGAGAGAGAGGGGAGATGGCGAGGCGGCCAGGGCGGTGGAGAGAGGCTCCGTCGGCGGCTCATCGACTCTGTTGACTACAAGAGAGGCTAAAGGGGGCAAGGAGGGTGTTACAACACTTGCAAGATGAATTGAATGCTTTACATGGGTGGTTGGGAGGGGTTTATATAGGGAGAAGTGGTTTCCATTTTAAGTATGGGCTTTAGCGACGTTCAGAACGTCGCTAAACCCATGCTAAAAGCATCGGTGAAGCCTCCTTCCCAGCGGACCTACGCACGCGCTGTGCCTCTTCACACGTGATCCATGTGCGCGTGCTGTGGGCCGTCTGATTGTGGATCGGATGGTCAAGATCGCTTGTGGGGCGCGTGCTTGGATCGTGCTTTTGCGCTTGTGCCCTGCTTGTCATCGCGGGCGTCTGCCTTGGATGCGCGAGATTGCTCCGTGTTGCTCGCTACCAGCCGCTCGATCGTGCATCGACGACCAAAATAGCGCGTGCCACGCTTGCCTTGAATTTGCATTGCAGAGGGTGATTTGAACCCACGCCCTGCGGGTGAGTTGCAAGGGCACAACCGATGCGCTACTCTCGCCGTTGTGTCGCATGGATGTAGAGGTGGTGAGGTGCGGGCGACCGTTGGATGAAAATCCAATGGTCGTGAGCTTCTGTGGCCGTGAAGTGCTGAGGCTGTGGGGCACGAGGAGAGAGCCTCTCAGTCGTCCGATCTTCAATTCATCCTGCGGTGGAAGCGCTGGTGCTACGCTGCGGTTGGGGAGTGCGAGGATGTTGACTTGTGGTGGCTTCATGACCTTTGATCATCAGATCAACGGTCAGAACTTCTTAGGCCAATTGTAGGTGCTCCGGATGTCAGATTTGGTTGATTTCGAGTCCGTTGGACTCCATTCATCGCTTTGGATCCATCCGTGCAGTCTGCTCATTCATTTGAGGCTTGTTTTGACATGTACTTGTACACATCGACGTTAATAATGCATTTTAAGCAATCTTGATGTGCAATGCATGCGATGCTCCTATTCCTATTTATGATGTATCCTCTGTGCATTTTACCTTTAAGACCATCCCCTTTTAGCAGAGTTAGCATTGTACAATGCAGTGTTATCAGTTGCTCTAGACCAATCTGATCAATCCCGATCTCGTAACATGTGCCCCTCCCAACAAGTGCCTGAGCGGATTTTGACATTGGCTCTCCTGAAAGGGCTTCATCCTGGGAATCATCCCAAGATAGAACTACAACAACCACAGATCTCATCCTCAATTTAGATAACTTCCCAAGTAAAAACTCACCCGGGCTCTTATCCTTAACATCCTAGAGCCAATCCAATAAATACTTGTTCAGATCATCAATCATTTCAATCAAGGGCTCCAATTCTTCAATGCAGGGTGTTGGCTGAGCTTCTAAAGATTGTATGGTATTCCTCAAGTTAGCCAACACCTTCTCTTGGACTTGGTTAACCTGAACCAAATGGTTTGGTTCAGGGTTGGGTGGGTTTGGGTTCAATCTGGGGAAGTCAAGGAATTGAGGTTCTTGATACCCTCCCTGATAATAGGTCATTTTAGGTTGTTCAAAGAGGGGTGGTGACCTATAAGCAGTGTAATCTAGGGAGGGGTAAGGGTCAGCATATCCTTCTTGATTGTAGATCATATTGGGTTGTCTAGATGAGGGTGGTGATTTATAATCAATGTAGCTCGGAGAAGGATAAGAATCAAGATTATGGTGTCTAGGGTTGGACCCTGAGCATGGAGGTCTAGAGCTGTATTCCCAATCAGGATTATCTCAACTAGAAGATGGATGAGAATAAGTCTGGTTGGAATAATAATCATTTTTGGAATAAGTAGTGGTAGAAGGGTAGGAGTGGAAGTGCGAATATGATGTGGAAGGATCTATGATAGAATAGGCCCTGTAATACAAACAAACAAACCTGTCCTTAAGTGGGCTAGCCTAAAGATCTACAGACTCCCAGAACCCATCTTGAGACAAAGAAACGATTTGATCTACTTCTTTCTGGTTAATCCAACCAGTTAGAGAGAGGGACTAGGGAGAAGGTTCTTCCTTTGGCTTGCACCTCCGATTGCTAGTGTACCCCTAGCCGCGATCATTTGATGCTTCTCCCCTAGCTAGACATCAGATTGAATGGTAGAAACAGACTAATCGAAAATAATCTTGATTTGGGCTCTGAAAAGTAAGTCCAATCCTTAAGGCCAACGTCTACTTTATTTTAATTAGGGTTAGGTTTGAATGTACTTTGAAATGTGATGTGCCCTTTATCTGGGTTGTGACCATAATGGTTGATTGATATGTGTGTGCGTGCAGAACCAATGGTTTTCAAGCAAGATTATTTTTAGATGTGGTGAATTTTAGTGTTTAAATCTTGCGTAGTAGCTTTTATGATTCAACTTTCGGTGTATTCAATCAAGTTTAGTTCGCACACCAAGTTTTGAAAGTGCAGGTGAAGATGTTTTCCTTTAAATCTTAAAAAGAATGTAGAGTGTCTGGTAAATCCCTAAAAGTTGAACCTATTTGACAGCTACTTGATGAGTTGATTTTAGTTGAAGTGGTGCGGCCCAAACAACTCAAACAATTAGCCCGATGCACCACTTAATTATGCACACAAATGATTACCTAATTTGATTTGTACTCAATTATGTGTTTGGGTGTGTGTACCGGTTCCAAAGATCGATTTACTAGTTGAGTTTGAAAATCAGAAGATGTTGTGTACCTCTGTGAGATTTTTTTAAAAAAATTTTCTTTATACATGGAGGGTGAGGTGGGTGGAGGTGACAAACAAATAATCAAAAACTAACCTTACAATTTATAAGAACAGCTAGGTTAATTTGTGTTTGTGTTATTACGTGGTGGAATGAAATCTAGTGGGTGGGAAGGTGGGGGTAAACTTACAGACCTTTCAACAATACTTTACTCTAGTCTACCGCTTTTACTTGTCTTGAGAGAGTACCTACAATCACAATAAGAGAAGGGAGAAGTGAGGTAAAAGATAAGTAAGGTGGGAAAATGCGAAAAATCAAAGAACATCGGCTCCCCGGCAACGGCGCCAAAATGTTGAAGTGGAAAATTTGCACAAACGGAGTTGAGTTTTGAAAACTGGTCGTTGTAGTTTGATTTGCGAGAAAAACCGTCAACAGATAAATTTTACCGAAACTCTAAAGGAATTTCGGGTCGAACATAGGGAGGCGGACGTGTGATTAAAAACTGCGTTTGGTTAATTGTCACGAAGCAGATTAGCTAGTCGAATTGAATCTAAACTAGCTATCTACTTTAAGAATAAAGAATTTAAGACAGAGAGAGAATATTACAAAAAAAGAGAAAACAGAGATAGAATAAACATGGATCTCATAACCACAAGTTGATGTTACCCGATCTGCACTAGAAAGCAATAAAAGAGAAGGTGGAGAGAAGTTATCCTCCTTAATGGCAGCTTGGAGGATGAGCCGCAACGACGGAGCGCCTGGACGAAGGTGGTGAGATGCAGGATGAAGGAGGATGATGAAGGACGACGGAGAACAGGGCAGGATGACATCGTAGCGGGATCTGTTTCTTGAATGGCGGTTAGAGGACCATCGCGGAATGCTCCACGAAGGGGATGAGAAGGTGGAAAAATTATAATTTTATCTCTAATGGAGCATCCCGGGTTTGGGACAAGCTCTTAGAGCTTTGGAGGGAGTGAGAGAAGAGAGGAAGGGATGAAGAAAGTGTGGGGGTCGTAGGGCCTTTTATAGGTGAAGATTTGAGGATCAATTAAGTCTTTTATCATCAAAACATTAATGTTAGGGTGTTTAGTGACAGATTTATCCGTCACTGAAGGCCTGAACGTGGGCGACGTGCGTGCGCACGCCGCACACGTCTTCCTCTCTCGTGCGCCTAACGCACATGCATGTTCGTGCATTTTCAGTCGTTCGATCGTGAGATCGGACGGCTTAAAAGTCATCGCGTCCGCACCTTCGTCACACGCACGCATGTGAGATCGGGTGTGAACTTGGGCGTCCAATTGTGCGTGCGCCTGATTGGTTGATCTGGGCTATTCACAGCTGATTGCGCGGTCGAGATCACGCTCATCCACGCGAGGTGAGGCGCAATGCGGGCGGCTCGAACTCGCGCTCCTTGCGCGAGCAGGGCCTTAACCACTACGCTACGCAGCGGTTTGAGATCTTGATCCAACATTGGGCTACGCAGTGCTAAATTTAGGTGCGAGCTCTCTCAGCCATTGGATCTTGATCCAACAGCTGAGATCGTTTGCACGGTTGAGGGGAGAGAGGGTAGCGGCTGGTCCTTGGGCCGGTTGGGCAGCTGGGATGGTGCCATGTGGTGCCATCTTGGTCATCCATCTTCTATGTCTTGTAGATGGTGCCACGGATGTTAGATTGGATCGATTTTCATGCCGTTGGGTTGCGATCATTGATCCGATCCCATCTGTGCGGTTGGATTTGTCATCTGAAGTATAGATTTACACCATCTTGGCCCTTGATCTCTAACCTTCCTTGAATTATATCTAATGCTACGGAAGTCCGATCAGGGAGATCTTATAGTTGTTAAACACCGATTGTCACCCTAATCAGATCCGTATGGTTGGATCTTCAATCCAAGGCCCTGATTAAATGTTGCCCTGTTACCTGACCACAAAAAGGGAAAATTAACCTAAAATTTACACAACCTAACATAAATGCAAGATGATGCATGTTATGCAACATTTATAATATATGATGCAACTCTATGCCTAAGAACGGGCAAAAATATATGGATTATGTGATATAAATGTGTTTACAACAATATCTCTTCACTCTAACAAACCTACTTTTCAGATTGGACTTACTAAGAATTGGCAACTTTCTCCTCACTTGTTTCCATCCTGAGGTCAACACTCTAAACGTATATCTCCCCAGCTAGACTCTTGAGTTTCTTTTTCGAAATTTTTTTCTTCAGATTTTTCCTCTTTTTTCTATAGGATAAACACATTTGTTGTAGCATCCCAAAATTCAATCTTTGAATTATTTCAAAGTGGTTCGGGTCAGTTCGAACCCGAAAACCCTGTTAAGGTTGGGTGTTGGCGTCAGAACCCCCTTAAATTGCTAAGAATTGTGTATTTCGAGCCAAACCATAGTCAAAATATGTTAAAAGGGTGCCATATGTAGTATCATTAGATTCATCTCATCGCAAGCTTTCCGGTGATGCTTGTTTTACGTGATTCCGAGGTGTATAGCTCAAGTTATGGCCAAAAGAAGTCACCATGGACCTAAATGTAAGGTGCACCCAACCCTAAAAGCATTTTGGGTATTTCACTAAACTAAACCTGCTCAAAACTGCCCCTAAGGCCTATTTAAGGACCCTTTGGATCCCTTGGGTTGTCATTATCCACTAACACTCTCAAATTAAGAGAGGAAGAGAGAAGGAAAATCTTGGATTTTCCTTCTTAAAAATCAAAATTTTCTTCGCAGGGACCTTCTGGTAATTCCGAGAAGCCTGAGCTTCCCACCGCAAAAGTCACGGTAGTGGTGGTGGCATGCAGCGAGTGTGCAACGTGTGGCGATGGTGGCTCACACGGAGGCGACGCATGGTGCGACGCACCTACGCCTGATGCATCGTAGCGCGATTCAAAAATGGGCGCGTGTGCGTTCGCAAGTTGGAGCACGGTAGATTGCGCCGCATGGCGCAATCGAGTGGAGCAGGCGCATGGGAGAAGCAATTCGTGGCTGAGCACGTGAGAGAATAGGAGCGAGATGCGTGGCGCGTGTGGAGGCACGTGCGCGGGCGCGTTGGGCAGCGCGTGCGTGGGTGTTTGGTCTGACTCTGGAACCCCTTGCGTTGTTTCGTCTGGTTCAAGGCCTTCCCGACCTTGGATTTCAAAAAATAAGGTACCATTGGAATCGTATCGACACGTACTACGCGTTGGTATGATTTATTTACACTTTTGAGTCTGTTATCCTTATTGAAAAATTTGAAACGTAATTAGGTGTCTTCGACCCCATTGTGGGTTCGATTGAACTAGGCCTTCTTCCCAGTGCATGCGCCGATCCTGAGGCAGGCGTGGAGACTACTTCTAGGCCTAGTGCGCATTTTTCGGAGTCACTGTGACCCTCCAGTGACATTAGGTAGAGTATTCTATCCCTCTTTCAATTCAACCAATTTTTCAAGTACCTGTGGACCTGTCTTGTGCGATCTTTTTCCATATACCGCCTTGGTTGGCATGAGTTCTCCTTTTTGCTAAGTTTGGAATGCCTCCAGTATTTTTCCTTGATTTATGGGTGCTTAAGAGAGAAATAATATATTTTATGTAAATGACGTAGATTAATGATCACATGTACCCTTATTATCACATGCATGAAACAAACTCTGTTTTCGGTAAAACAAGTTATGTTATTTTTAGCAATTTCCAAATAACATGGGACTACTGTCACAAGATTGAATCTACTTGTAAGAAGATAATTTGAAGCATAATGTGAATAATTACAAATCCTAGAATTAGTAATATAAAATTACCAAGGATTTTCTGAATTAACAAAATAAGAGATACAGTTATCTGGAAATTGATTATATAATACGATGGATATGTCGGGAAAAACTAAAAGGAATAGATAACTGGTTTTCAGCCTCTCTACTTACCGGGATTTCGGCCGTAGCTTTAGGTCTTTTTAGACTGGGTTTAGGGGTTGGTTTAGGGAGTTGCTGGCCTCCTTACGACTCTTTGGTTAGGCTTAACAGCCAACTAGGATGGCGAATTTGTTGGGCTCGAGGTTTGGAGCAGTTCTTTTGGTCAGTGGGTTGGTCATTGGCCGTATGTAGTTCAGCGTACACAGTGCTTGTATGTGTTCTCGCTACACGACATAGCCGCCACCCCTTTCTACGATAACCCCAGGGTGATGAAGCGTGGTGACTTGATGGATATAAGTAGCCCTCCCAACCAAGAGGGTGGCTTATATCGACCTTGCACCATAGGAAGTTACATGAAATTGTCTCGTGCCCGAGACATTGATTAACAGTTTAAGAATAATAAGAATATGGGTAAATTACATAAAAGGGATTGGATATAAAATTGATTCTAAATAGATAAACTATCAAGATAGTGCCCTTTTTACTGTACTCTGCTACCTGAGTTACTTGTTTAGTTGTACTACTCTATTGAATTTTCACTGACGTTTATCTCAGGTTTCGTACTCAGGTGTTGCTAAGCAGTCGAGTGCCGCGGCTGCTGCTTGTTAGACCTTTACAAAACCAGGTCCTATATGAGGAGACGGTCCATATTGAGCCGATGGCTCATAGTTGTAGTTACTTTTTCGCTAGTAAAATTTTATTGCCTACCTTCTTGTTAGTTGTACAAGACTCTGATTTATTGCCAGCACTTTTGTTTCCTTCATTTAATGCTTTATAAATGAATGTTGGTTATTGATATTTTTATGACTCTATGTTGGGTTACTGCGATCTTGTGTGTTTTTCATGCTAGTTGTTAGCACAAGGCGACTCAGGTCTCATTGTTTGATGGGACTCGAGTTGTCACATTTTGTATCAGAGCAAGGTCACCCCATTTAGTCATAGAACTATCCGAAAGAGCCATACAGACATTCGAAGTGCATTGAATGATGGGTAACTCATTCTCCGATAAATGGTAAACCAGATTCACATGAGTTTTGCATATTTTGGACAATTTTGTAGACCTGTGATTGCTGACAATTGGTTCTTCATTGTGCAGAGAGAGATGGCTCCACGTAGGTCAAAGCAGGTTAGTGCTACTAGACGGGCAGATGAAGATCTCCAAGTGGATCCCCCTTAGTAGGCTCCGGATCTGGCCACCTAGTTTCAGGTCTTTATAGAGAATTTCTTCAGGATGCTGGAGTAAAGGCTACCTCCCGCATCTCAGGTGGGAGGAGGGGGCAGTGGGGATTAGGAGCAGCCCTCAGTCCCGAGTGTGCATGTTCCTCTACGAGAGGAGAGCGGGGAGAACCCTGAGCCTCCCCTATCGAAGGATGAATTGATGGATCCTCTACATCAGTATCGGCAGATCTTCACCGAGTTCAGGAAGTTGAAGCCCCCAACCTTTAGGGGAGATGAGGACCCTACAAGGGCAGAGGATTGGATATAGTAGATCGAGAAAGCTTTCGATACTATCCACCCACCAGAGGACTGCAGGGTGCCCTTCGCGACATACCAGTTGACCGGTGCAGCTCATCACTGGTGGGTGTCTGTCTGTGAGTAGGAGGGTGCCCGGGTGGTGTCCTTGGGTTGTTTCCTTGAGCTTTTTAGTGACTAGTATTACCCCAGAACCTGGAAGGACCAGAGGAGGCTCGAATTCCTCAACCTGAGGCAGGGTTCAATGACGGTTAGCGAGTATCGGACTCGTTTCATGGAGCTCTTACGCTTGGAGTCGACTGCGGTAGCTTTGGAGGCAGACAAACGTTGGAAGTTCATTTAGGGACTCCGGCCGGAGATACGGAAGCATGTCAACCCACTTCCATTGGACACCTTCGCCCATGTAGTGGACTCAGCTATGAAGTATGAGTAGGGCGATGCTGAGACCTGCAGGAGTTTTGGCGGAGGACCAGGGCAAAGGGCGGAGATTCAGGGCAGGTTTCCATGGTCAGAATTTTGGGGCAGATTTTAGAAGAGAAGGGACCAAAGGTACCAGCCATACAGAGCACCACCACCTACACTCCCGGCCCCTCAACAGCAAGCACTGACTGCAATTTCGGGGTACACTCAATCCCACCGTGCCATGCCAACTCAAACTCAGGGCACCGTGGGGCGAACGCGATCAGGACAAGAGCTAAGATCTTACTACAAGTGTGGCCAGCAAGGCCACCTTAAGAAGTATTGCCTAACTAGGACTGTGACTCAGGGTGGCCAGAATGGGGGAGCAGCTCGTACATACTAGACCCATGGTGGGGATCCCCAACATTCTCGTGGAGGTGGGAATGCTCCTGGCCAGAGGCCTACTCAAAGCATGGCCGGTTCCTCTGCAACCCCACCCGCAAGATGACTATATGCACTATCTTTGAGGGATGCACAGGCTTCGCCATCCATGGTGGCTGGTATGGTGACTATTGACCAGCATTTGGTGTTTATCTTGTTTGATTCTGGTGCTTCCCATTCCTTTATATCACCTGAGTTTTTTGCAAAACTAAAGAAATGACCAGTACTGTTAGATGAACCGTTAATCATTAAGGGTCCAACAGGGCAACTATGGGTAGCTGAGTCGGTATTCAAAGGTTGTGAGGTAGACTTCGGAGGCTACATACTATTAGCTAACCTGATGGAGATCGAGATGGAGGATTTCGATGCCATTTTGGGCATGGATTGGTTGTCAGGACACCATGCATTGGTGGAATGTTTCGAGAAGAGGGTTGTCTTCTCGATTCCTGGAGCACATTAGTTGGAGTATCATGGCAGATTTGAGAGTAGATTGATCAGGTGTATCTTAGCCTTGCAGGCAGCTAGGCTACTTAAAGGGGGGTGTAGTGGATACCTCGCCTATGTATTCGCAACCCCCGAAGAGAAACCGGAGATGGGGAGTCTACCTGTAATACGAGAGTATACCGACATGTTCCCTGAGGATCTCCTGGGACTTTCGCCTGAGCAAGAGATCGAGTTTGAGATCACTCTCCTTCCGGGGACTAATCCTATGTCGATTACCCTATATTGGATGGCACCTGCAGAGTTGAAGGAGTTAAAGACACAACACCTGGAACTCTTGGAGAAGGGGTTCGTTCGGTTCAATGCCTTACATCTCTACATTGACTACAGGTAGCTGAATAAGGTAACCATCAAGAATAGATATCCCCTTCCATGAATCAATGACTTGTTTGACCAACTTCGTGGGGCCATGATATTCTCCAAGATCGATCTACGTTCAGGCTACCACCAGCTTAGAATAAGAGAAGGGGATGTATCGAAGATTGCCTTTTGAACTCGTTATGGTCATTATGAGTTCTTGGTGATGCCGTTCGGACTGACGAACGCCCCTATTGCGTTCATGGACTTGATGAATTGGATTTTCAGGCCTTATCTTGATTGCTTCGTTGCGGTATTCATCGATGATGTCCTTATCTATTCCCACGATGAGGTGCAGCATGAGCAGCATCTCCGGATGGTCTTGGAGACACTGAGGGAGCATCGACTATATGCCAAATTCAGCAAGTGTGAGTTCTGGCTGCACCTGGTGGAGTTTCTGGGACATGTGTCAGGAGTAGGGATTTCTGTAGATTCTTCCAAGGTTGAGGCAGTACTAAGGTGGGAGCGACCCAAGATAGTGACAGATATTCATAGCTTCCTGGGTCTAGTAGGTTACTGTAGGCGTTTCATCAAGGGCTTCTCACAGATTGCCCTCCCATTAGCCTATTTAACGAGGAAGGATACTCCTTTTGCCTGGATTGGTGAGTGTGAGACTAGTTTCCAGACACTCAAGGTGAAGTTGACTTTAGCCCCTATGCTTACCATTTCAGGCAGCGGTGGCGGATTTATTGTATACGCAGGTGCTTCCCTCCAGGGACTGGGCTATGTTCTGATGTAGCATGGGCATGTGGTTGCCTATGCCTCGAAACAACTGAAACCTCATGAGAAGAACTATCCGTTACATGACTTGGAGTTATCAGCCATAGTCTTTGCCCTAAAGATTTGGCACCACTACTTGTATGGGGAGGCTTTTGAGATCTACACAGATCACAAGAGCTTGAAGTATCTTTTCGATCAGAAGGAATTGAACCTGAGATAGAGACACTGGATGGAGCTCCTCAAGGATTATGACTATTCGATAGTCTATCACCCCAGGAACCTAGGAAGGGGAATGTCATGGCGGACGCCCTCAGTAGGAAGCCCCCAGCCAGATTGGCAATTCTTCAGGCACAGAGATGGACCGGGATGATTGAGGTAGCCTAGTGGAAGCTTTTGTAGGTCTAAGGACATTTGGGAGAGTTGACGGTGATGTGGTACACCCGCTCTGTTCTGATCTCCCGGATAGTTACCAGCAGATGGACGACGCTGAGTTACAGATTCTCCAGGATCAAATGCTCGCAGAAGACCCTGGTGAGTTCACCTTTGAGAACGGAGTGCTCAAACTCCGTGGCAGATTATGTGTTCCCAAAGATGAAGCACTTCGGAAGGAGCTATTGTCTGAGGCTCATTGCAGCAGGCTCATCATCCATCTCGGGAACACTAAGATGTACCATGACCTGAAGAGAGATTTTTGGTGGTGTGGTATGAAGAAGGACGTAGGCAAATTTGTGAAATAGTGGCTAGTGTGTCAGCAGGTGAAGGTTGAGCATCAAAGACGAACTGATCAGTTACAGCCTCTTCCCATTCCCAAGTGGAAATGGGAGAGTATATCCATGTACTTATGATTGGATTACCATTGACTCAGAGGGGACACGACGCTGTCTTGGTAATTGTGAATTGTTTGACAAAGTCAGGTCGATTTCTGCCGATCAAGGTGACTTATGGTCCTTTGCACCTAGTAGAGTTATTTGTACGGGAGATGTACGATCGTATGGTGTACCCAAGGAGATCATTTTAGATAGAGATGCACTCTTCACTTCCCAGTTCTGGGGAAGTTTTCAGCAAGCATTAGGGACACAGCTGAACCTGAGCACATCTTACCACCCGTAGAGTGATGGACAGATTGAGAGGACCATCCAGACACTGGAGGACTTGTTGAGGTCCTGTGTACTAGAGTGGAGAGGCTCTTAGGAGGAGCACCTACCCCTGGTGGAGCTCACCTACAATAACAGCTATCATGCCAGTATCGACATGGCTCCGTATGAGGCATTGTATGGTCGAAAGTGCACCCTCCGCTTTCTTGGGATGAGGTGGGTGTGAAGTGGGAGGTAGGTCCCAAACTGATCAAGCAGAGTAAGGAGGTCATCGAGTAGATTCGGAAGGGGCTCCTTACTGCATAGAGCCGGCAAAAGAGCTAAGCAGACAGCCAACGACAAGATGTGCAGTTTGAGGTTGGTGACTCATTGTTCCTCAGAGTATCACCAATGAAGGGGATTTAAAGATTTGGAGTGAAGGGTAAGCTGGCTCCACGGTTCGTAGGCCCGTTTAAGATACTAAAGTAGGTTGGCCTTGTAGCATACAGACTCCTTCTGCCACCTCAGCTAGCTGGCATCCACGACATCTTGCATATCTCCAATCTACAGAAGTACGTTCAGATCCAGACCATATTCTCAGCTATGATAACGTGGGGATAGAGGAGGACTTGACTTATCAGGAGCAACCGATGCATATACTGGATCATATCATTCAAAGGCTGTGGAAGAAGGAGATCCCTCTGGTAAAGGTTCTCTGGAGTAGCCAGAAGTATAAGTAGGTGACCTGGGAACTAGAGGCAAAATGATGGAGAAATGCCCAGAGCTATTCACAGGTAAGTCCTTGACACCCTGGGTTGTTTCTCTTTAAGGTTGTTATACACCTAGTCGATTTTCTCTTTACCTCCATGTTCACTTGAGTTTCAGGGACGAAACTCCCTTTAAGGTTTTTATATTTGTAACATCCCAAAATTCAGTCTTTGAGTCATTTCAAAGTGGTTCAGGTCAGTTCGAACCTGAAAACCCAGTTAGGGTTTGGTGCTGGTGTCAAAACCCCCTTAAATTGTTAAGAATAATGTATTTCGAGTCAAAAAATAGTCAAACTTTGTCAAAAGGGTGCTATATGTGGTATAATTGGATTCCTCTTGTCGCAAGCTTTCCAACGACGCTTGTTTCGCACGATTCCGAGGTGTATAGCTCAAGTTATGGCCAAAAGAAGTCACCAGGGACCTAATTGTAAGGTGAACCCAACCCTAAGAGCATTTTGGGTATAACCCAACTAAACCTACTAAAACCTATTGTAAGGCCTATTTAAGGACCCCTTGGGTCCCTTGGGTCGTCATTAGCCTCCAACCCTCTCAAATCAAGAGAGGAAGAGTGAAAGAAAATCTTGGATTTTCCTTCTCAAAAATCAAAAATTTCTTCACAGGAACCTTCTCCTAATTTCAAGAAGTCTGGGCTTCCCACCGCAAAAGTTGCTGTAGTGGCGGCGGCGTGCAGTGAGTGTGCAACGTGTGGCGGCGGTGGCTCACGCAGAAGTGATGTGTGGTGCGGCGCACGTATGACTATTGTGTAGCAGAGCGATTCGAAAATGTGCATGCGTGCATTCGGGAGCAGGAGTGTGGAAGATTGCACCGCATGGCGCGATCAAGTGACGCAGGCACGTGAGTGTGGTGATTCGTAGGTGAGCATGCTAGCAAATAGGCATATGATGCATGGTGTGTGTGGAGGCGCGTGTGCGGGCGTGTCGAGTGGCGCGTGCGTGGGCGTTTGGTTTGACTCTGGACCCACGCGCATTGTTTTATCTGGTTCGAGGCCTTCCTAACCTCGAATTTCAACAAATAAGGTATCATTGGAATCGTATCAACGCATACTACGCGTTGGTATGATTTATTTCCACTTTTGAGTTCATTATCCTTATTGAAAAATTTGAAATGTAATTAGGTGTTTCCAACCTCATCGTGGGTTCAATTGAACCAGGTCTTCTTCCCGATGCATGCGTGGATCACGTTGTAGGTGTGGATTCTGTTTCTAGGCCTAGGGTGCATAGTTCGGAGTCACTGTGACCCTCCAGTAACATTAGGTAGAGTAGTCTACCCCTCTTTCAATTCAGCTGATTTTTCAGGTACCTGTGGACCAATCTTATGCGATCTTTTTCCATATACTGCCTTGGTCGGCATGAGTTCTCCTTTTTACTGAGTTTGGAACCCCTCTAGTGTTTTTCCCTGATTTATGGGTGCTTAAAATAGAAATAATATGTTTTATGTAAATAACGTAGATTAATGATCATGTGTACCCTTGTTATCGCATGCATGAAATGAACTCCGTTTTCGATAAAACAAGTTATGTTATTTTCAGTAATTTTTAAATAACATGGGACCACTGTCACAAGATTGAATCTACTTGTAAGAGGATAAATTGAAGGATAGTGTGAGTAATTACAAATCCTAGAATTAGTAATATGAAATTACTAAGGATTTTCTGAATTAACAAAATAAGAGATACATTTATCTGGAAATTGATTATATAATACGACAAATATGTGAGGAACAAATGAAAGGAATAGATAACTGGTTTTCAGTCCCGCTACTTGTCGGGATTTCGACTGTAGCTTTAGGTCATTTTAAATTGGGTTCAGGGGCTTGTTTAGGGAGTTGCTTGCCTCGCTATTACTCTTTGGTAGGCTAGCGGCCAACTGGGATATCGGATTCGCAAGGCTCAAGGTTTGGATCAGTTCTTTCGGTTGGTGGGTGGCTCATTAGCTGTCTATAGTTCAGCGGACACCGTGCTTGTACGTGTTCACGCTACACGACGTAGTTGCCACCCCTTGTCACGATGACCCCAGGGTGATGGAGCATGGCGACTTGATGGATATAAGCAACCCTCTCAGCCAAGAGGGTGGCTTATATCAGTCTTGCATCACAAGAAATTACACGAAACATTGATTAACAGTTTGAGAACAATAAGAATATGGGCAAAATGCATAACATGGACTAGATATAAAATTTATTGTAAACAGAAAAACTCTCAAGATAGTACCATTTTTACTATACTCTATTACTTGAGTTACTTGTTTAGTTGTACTACTCTACTTAGTTTTCACTAACATTTATCTCGGGTTCTGTACTTAGGTGTTGCTGAGCAGTCGGGTGCCACGGTTGCTACTGGTCAGACCATCACGGAACCGGGTCCTATTTGAGGAGATGATCCATACTGAGTCGGTGGCTCATAGTGGTAGTTACTTTTTCGCTAGTAGAATTTTATTTCTTGCCTTCTTGTTAGTCGTACAAGACTCTCATTTATTGTCAGCACTTTTGTTTCCTTCATTTAATGCTTTATGAATGAATGTTGGCTATTGATGTTTTTATGACTCTATGTTGGGTGACTATGATCTTGTGGGTTTTTCGTGCTAGTTGTTAGCACAAGGTAACTCCAGTCTTGTCGTTTGATGGGACTTGGGTCGTCACATATGTAGCGAGGTGTTGTTTATTGGAAGGGTAGCATCTATTTGTGGCGAGATGCTTTTATTTGGTGGAAGGGCACCCATTTGTAATGCGGTGCTCTCTTATTCGGTGGGGTTTTCTATTTTTTTCTCCTTCTCAATTTTTTGAAGGCTTATTATATATGCATTTTTTTCTCCAAATTATTTTTCTAGGTGAGTGGCTCTCCTTCATCCATTTAAGAACCTTTCCTAAACAGAGATCCAAAAGCTAAAGACGTAGGCTGGGATCGAGACATCCTACGTTTGGGGAGCATACCTAGTGCATCATGCCAACCATACCAACAAAGATCAATTAATCCTCAGATTAAACCTTATTGACCACTAAGGACTCAACAAAAGTCGCCCAAAAGACGAGTTAGTGAAAGGTGTAGGTGAAGATTGCTTAAATCTCAAAAGCTTTGCACACCAGAGGGTGGGAAGATAAGTTATTTACTTATCACTCTTTTTGACTTAATACATTTGGCTTTTTGAAATCCCTTCAAAGACTCGGGTTACAAATCCATATTTTAGTAAATACTCAAGAAAATTAAGTCGAAATACGACCTAAAGAGTCCAGGCAGAAAGATTTTGCTTGTATATTTCCAAAAATCAGTAAATCCTTAAAATCCAAAATTTTCAATCCTCCATAGCTCAAATTCTAAAAACACCATTTTTTTTCACAGGAATATTGATAGGACTAGCCAACACATAAAAATATGGCATGCAATGTCCACACCCCCATGCCTATTTGTTATAATGTCCTTGTTGGAATGTATGCAAATGAAAATTAAAGTTTAATAAAAGGAAGGAGATATCACTTGACTGAGCTTGTTGTTCCAGGTCAGCTTAGAAAAATAAAGATATAGGTACCTCTAGAAAATATTGGGTTGCCTCCCAGCCAGTACTAAGTTTTATGTCATTAGCCGGACAATTCAACTTAATGAAAATCTAGGAGGTTGATATGATCGTCAAGGATAGAATCAGGATATTGATTAATAAGAGGCTTCAGCCTTTGACCATTAACTTTAGTCTCACGTCCAATCTTGGGGTCTAAGATAAGGACAGCTCCATAAGGTAAGCTTTCTTTACAATGACAGGACCCATCCATTTTGATCTCAACTTTCCTAGAAAGAGCTGCAAGCGCGCATCAAAGAACCATACCTTCTAATCAGGGACAAAGTTTTTTCAAGAAATATACTTATCATGTAAAGCTTTGTTCTTATCCTTAAATATCCCTATGCTATTATAAGCGTCATTCCAGATTTCCTCCAATTCAGTCAATTGGAGTTTCCTTAGTCTCCCAGATCGATCAAGATTCAGGTTGAAAGCCCTAATGGCCCATTAAGCTTTGTGCTCTAATTCCATAGGGAGATGACACAACTTTCCATAGACCAAACAGAATGGAGACATTCCAATCAGGGTTTTGTACGTAATTCAGTAGGCTTAGAGAATGTCATCTAATTTCGTGGACAGACTGTCTTCTAAAGGATTTTCTTAATTTCTCGATTAGATATTTCAGCTTGTTGGTTGGTCTAAGGGTGATACATAGTAGAGATCTTGTGTGTCACTCTATACTTAGTCAAAAGGGACATGAATTGATTATAAGTGAAATGGGACCTATCATCACTAATTAATGCTCTGGGAATTCCGAACTAGCTAAAGATATTCTTTTTCACAAAATCCATGACTACCTTATGGTCATTAGTTCGGGTTGGGATGGCCTCAATCCATTTGGATATGTAGTCGACTGCGACCAGTATATATAGGTGCCCAAATGAATTAGTGAAGGGTCTTATAAAATCAATGTCCCAAACGTCAAAAATTTCAACCTCAAGTATCGGATTTTGGGGCATCATGTTTTTACGGGTCATGCTTCCTAAAGTTTGGCATCTAGTACATGACCAGCAAAAGATAAAAGAGTCACAGAATAAAGATGTCCAATATAATCCACTTTGAAGTATTTACCTGTCATCTTCTTCCCAGAGAAGTGACTCCCACAAGCGGTATTATGATAGAATTCAAGCATGCTTGCGATTTCATTATCTGGAACACAATGGTAGTTGAGTTGATCCACATAAATTCAAAATAGTTCTAACTCTTCCCAACATTAATACTTGGCATTGGAAATCAATTTATCTGGCTTCTTCTTAGGCCAATCAGAAGGAATTTAACCAGTTGCCAAGTAATTAACAATGTCTGCAAACTAGGGTAGCTTGCAGATGGTCAAGATGCTCTCATCAGGGAAGGAATCAATAAATTCAGGGGTCGAGCTATCTACAAGGATTCGAGAGAGGTGATCTGCCACTACATTTTGGGCACCAACTTTGTCTCGAATCTCACGATCAAACTCTCGAAGTATAAGGATCCATATAATCAATCAGGGTTTCGCATCCTTCTTAGCCATTAGGTGCCTTAATGCAGCGTGATTTGTAAAAATAATCACATGAGCTCCAAGTAGATAAGGTTGAAATTTCTTGAGAGCAAACACTATAGCTAGTAGCTCTTTTTCCGTAGTGGTATAGTTCCTTTGAGCCCTGTCAAGGGTCCTACTAGCGTAGTAAATCAAAAAATATTTTTTTATCGATCTTTTGTCCCAAGACCATGCCAACAACAAAATCAAAGGCGTTGGTCATGATTTTGAAGCCCTAATCCCAATTAGGAGGTTGTAAGATAGGTGATGGAGTAATGCCTCTTTTAGAAGATTAAAGGCCCTAAGACATTCAGAGTTGAAATCAAAAGTGTGATCTTTAGTTAAGAGATTACTTGGGGGCCTAGCCACCTTAGAAAAAACTTTGATGAATCGACGGTAGAATCCAACATGTCCAAGAAATGAATGCACTTGTCTAACTGTCGAAGGTGGTGATAAATGCCAGTTTATCATCATTCTTATGCTTTAAAACAAACCTAGCTCTTAGGATTTTACTTCGCAAACGGGTTTTGGGATGCATTTAGGCATAAATTAGGTTAGCCATGCATTGCATTTTTTATTATCTTTTTGATATATTTTTGTGAGTGTTAGGGATGAATAGATATACAGATCCCTAAAACCCTAGCACTCAAGAAGGCAAATGGTGAAGGAGAAGCTCAGACTAGCTGGAGCTCAGCTCGATCCAGCTCACCACAGTTGGAACCTAGCTCACTTGAACTAGGGTTAGCTCATCCTAGCTCCATTCAGCTAATCTCAGCTGAACGGCAGCTCAAGAGAGTTCATCTTAGCTCACCCTAGCTCAAGTCAGCTCAGATCCAGCTCAACCTAGTTGAGTCTAGCTCATTTTAGCTCCCACAAGTCCACAGGGAGCTCTAGCTAGCTCAACTGAGTTGACTAGAGTTCACCCCAGCTCAGATCTAGCTACATCCAACTCCACTCAACTCCAGCCAGTTGAAGAAGAACTCATCCCAGCTCAGGAAGCTCAAGTCTAGCTCCTGAGGACTCAGCTTAGCTCAACTTAGTTAAGCTAAGCTACCTTAGTTGCCTCAACCAGCTTGATCCTCCCCGGGAGCACCAGACCCAGCTCACCTCAGCTCATTACGGTAGAAGCCAGCTCACTTTAGCTTGGCTTAGTAGCTAGCAACGAACTAGTGAGCTAAGCCAGCTAAAGTAGCTCCATGCCAGCCTCTTCAGCAGCTGCGAGCTCCAGTTCCAGCTCCAGACTTCTCCTTAGCTCCTCTCTTTAAACCCTAGCTCCAATACCTCCTCCTCTACTCCATAGCTAGCTAAGCTAGCTTAGCTTAGCTTAGCTAGCAACCAGCTCCTTGGCCATCCACCACCTTCAACTCAACCCTAGCTAGCTCCACCAACTTAAGCCCTACCTAAGCTAGCTATCCTACTCATTTTGGTGCCACCTCTTCAACGCCTTTCACCCCTCAACTAACCACCAAAAGACACCAAAAGTTGGCACCAAAACTAACCCTAATCACCTCCCTTTTGGCGCCAACTTTCAGCCCCTTTATCCACCCTACACCTACCCACATAACCCATCCTAGCCATCCACATACCCTCCTTCTAGAACCCTAATGTGGCGCCACCTAATGGCCTTCTAGAAGGCCCATTTTGGCACCAATTCTAAAGGACACCAAAGCCTTAACTACCCCCCTTAGCACCCCTTAGGTGGCGCCACTTATCCTTAGCCCTAGGATCCCCAACTACCCCCCATATCCTATCCTAGCCATCCATTCTAAGAGCCACCTATGCCCCCCTTCCTACACTATATATGCCCACCTAACTTCCCACATTTTCTTCATCCTCCATTAGTGTATTATTCCACCTACATCCACCTATACCTACGGCCAAGGAGAAGGAGTAGAGAAGAAGATTAAGGGGGCACATCACCAGCCCCTTTGGTGCCTTCTTCTCCCCACTCTCTTCAACTTGGGCCACGCCAAGGAGGAGGACCTTTCCATCTCAAGGAGGACAGCTAGGCAAAGGAGAAGGACCTAGGGTGGACTTCCACCCTTGGAGAAAAGCTTAGGGCATGCCCCCTTAGGGCTTGCTTTGGAGTACATCAATTTGGTGGAGCTTTCAGAGACAAAGAGTTGGAGCACTTCTTTTCAAGCCCAGGAGCTACTAGGCTTGGAGCAAGGAGCCTCCCCTCTTCATCAATTTTTAAAGGATTAGTGTTTCTTTACTTTGTACTTATAATTCTAGTTGTAGAAGCTTTCCTCTACTAGGGTTTTTGTACAACACTTTCTCATTAATCAAGTTGCCTTCTTTAGTTGCATTTTTAATTGCTTTGTTTTTTAGCATTCTTCACTCCCTCTCCCTAATTATTCTAGGCCTCCACTTTCCTAGAGTGAGCTTAGGGAGAGGCTTTACTTGCCACTTTAGGAGTAGTGTATTGAGTTAAGTGTTAGTTACTTTCTCGCCAACAATTTCGCATGTTGCCTTAATTTCAAAAACATAAAAATGATATATTGAAAAAGACCAAAAAGAAAGGTGATTTCTATTTCCAAGCAAGAGACTTGAATTTTGCAAACATATTGCCTCCTTGGACGACCCTAGATACCCTACTATCTAGGTTTATAAATTTAAGAGTTGATCGATTTTGCGCATTACAATGACGTATTTTACAAACTGCGTAAAATCACTGTCAGGTGGTGGGAGCTTGGTAATGGTGTCCACCTTGGCCTTATCCACTTCAATCCCTCATTCAAACATGACATGGCTAAGGACAATACCCTAACCATGAAGTGACTCATTTCCGAAGAGAGGACAAGATTAGCCTCCATGCATTTCTGAAGAATCTTCTCAAGATAAATCAAACACTCTCAAAAGACTTCCCAAACATAGAGAAATCATCCATGAAAACTTCCATGAAATAACCCACCATGTTTAAGAAGATAGCAAGCATGCATTGTTGAAAGGTTTTCGGTGCATTGTAGAGTCCAAAAGGCATCCTATGGAATGCAAAGATTCCGTAGGAACATGTGAAAGTGGTTTTCTCTTGATCATCAGGGTGGATAGCTACTTGGTTGTAACCGGAGTAGACATCAAGGAAGCAGAAGAACTTTTGACCAGATAATCTTTCAAGGATTTGATCAATGAAGGGAAGAGGGAAGTGGTCTTTTTTAGTTGCAATATTCAGCTTCCTATAATTGATGCAAACCTTCTAAGAGGAAGCTATGCGAGTTGAAATTGATTCTCCTTTGTCATTTGTGATCACAGTTAGTCTAGCCTTCTTAGGAACCACTTGTACAGGGCTAATCCATGGACTGTCAAAGATTGGATATATTATTCCCACATCTAACCACTTTATTATCTCTTTTTTCACAACCTCCTGCATATTCAAATTCAACCATCTTTGCATTTCCTGGGAGGGTTTAAATCCTTCCCCAACATATATTCTATGAGTATAGTGACTGGTTCCCTTTAGATCATCAAATGTCCAACCAATTGCTTTTTTGTTCCTACCTAACACTTGAATCAATTGAATTTCTTGAGTCTGGGTTAAGTAAGAATTGATAATCATAGGATAGGTCAGGTTTGATCCCAAGAAGACATACTTCAAATAATTAGGTAGAGGTTCAATTCGGGTCTAGGTCCTTGGGAGGGTGGGTCCAAAGGTGGATCAAGATCATCCCCAAGGTTCAATTCGGGTCTAGGTCCTTAGGATAGGGTGACTGACCACTTGGTTGGTTTGAGGATTAAGACCTGTAGAATCAGATTGGGAGGTTCCTATGTTCATACAATATGCAATATTATGGTTCAAATCATCACAATCCTCAATCATTCCGCAATACTCAAATTGTTTAGTGGCCTTAAAAATATTGATCTTCATTTCTTATTCCCAAATTTAATTTCCATATTGCTAGATTCATAGTTAATATTGTCTTTGGCAGTAGTTAAAAATAGTCTTCCCAGAATTATAGGTGCATCCCTCAACTTTTCTGATACTTCATGTCAAGGACCAAGAAATTCACTGGAAAATAAAAATCGCAGACCTTGACAATGGCATCCTCAATTATACCTCGCGATGTGGTCACTGATCGATTAGCTAGTTGTATTGTGACTTCAGTTGATTTTAATTCTTCGAATCCGAATCTTTCATACAACACCATGGGTATCAAATTAATGGATGCACCCCAATCTTGGAGATCCTTATGACATCAAAAAACACATTAAGATAATTCATTCATTGTAGCTTGTGATTATGACATCAACTTTAATAAGAATAATCAAATGGTGAATCTGAGTGTCGAACACAGGTAGGCGATAAGTCAAATCTTTGTGTTGCTTACTTTTATTGCCAGATGATATTTTATTTTGTTCGCTTGTGTGAAAGATAGAGAGAGAGAGTATAAATCTGTGGTAGATTATAGTAGCTAGTTATGCATTTGGAAAGACAAGCACAAAATATAGCGAGAGTAACATAAGCATAAGACGAATGGAGTAGAAGCCTAGTTTAGAATGTATGAAAATAACACCAAGATACTATCAGAAATTACTTCTATGAATCATCAAAATCATCTTACAAATAGTAACATAAAAACTAGAAGAAAGATTAAAACAAGAGCAACACTATAGACTATGAAAAGAAGAGGAGCTCGAGCTAAGTGGAGGCTTGTTGAGGTAGCCACAGTGGTGGAGGAAGCTCCATCGGCAGCTCGACGGCTTTGGGGACTAGATTTGGACTCTAGGAAGATGGTAGAATGCTTATGGAAATGATGATTTGCAAGGGGAGGCCATGGGGGCCCTTTATAGGTGAAACTCGCCTTGGACTAGCCTTGAACACCCCCAATGAGCCATCATTGGGTTAGTCTAGTGCAGTGGACGGGTGCCCATGTGCGCTAGCACATGCTCATGCATGTGGAGACAAAGTGGTTCAATCGCAGCCGTTGACGCTCGCATCCAATAGCTGTGGAGAGTCCTCATTTGCGCCCTTAAGCATGTGCGCAATCGTGTTCGTGCGATAGCTCAGTTCGCAGTTGGCCATGTGGTGCCTTTTGTGTCTGTGGATTGCGTGCGGTTGGCTGAGATTCACACGGGGATGGACGGTCAGATTTCACGCATCGCGTGCACATGATAGATGGCGACGTAGTGTCACGAGATTCGTTCGATGTTGATTGTGCGGTGAAATTTAATCCGCGCACACCAGTGGATTGTAGGTCGATCACACATTCGCGTTTGAGGAGCATAGCGCCTCGCCATCGCGCTACACGGAGGGTAGGATGGTCTCAGTTGTTGATGCTCGATCAGAGGGTCGTGGTGAGGTGTGGGAGTGGCATGACGTGGATTGTGCGATGAAGATCAGATGGTGGAGATTGCACGCACCCACGCGATGAAAAGAATGAGCGGCGTTCTAAGGCGCATGGTGGGGGGCTGAGCGGGTGCCACATGGTGCGTCGTGGGCCGTTGATCATCAGATCAATAACCAGGACTTCCCAAGCTCTTTATGGGAGCTACAAAGGTTGAATTGGGGTGATTTTAGAGCTGTTGGACTCCGTTTTTTGTCATGAATCCATCTATGTAGCTTGATTGCTCATCTGAGACCTATTTCAATATGCACTTGTACAACTTGGTCATTAAACATTAATTTCAAGTAATCTTAATATAAAGACTATACTACATGCATGCATGCCGTCAAACCCACTATATTATCATATTTATGTGCATGAGCCCTCAAAATTGACTGTAACTAATATAATTAATATTAATAACTGTAGAGTCATCACTTTATCAGAAGTAGTATCCCCAATTACACATGAAATTAGAGGAGCTTCTGGATCTTTTTGTTTCTGGGGTAGTCTGCTAAGGATTATTCTACTAGCTTATTCAGACAAAACTACACTTTTGGATGACCTAGCCTGGTGTTTTACTGTACACATTCCCTTAAAAAATTTCGCACAAGCTAGGATATTCTCAATAGCTTCTAGTAGTGGAATATTCACTTGAACTTGCTTAAATATATCAAGCCACTCCTCATATTGATTGTTTTTCTTTTTCCTAGATTTGTTCAAGACTTCAGGAAAAGGCACATGAGTTAAATCACGAGTAATCAAGTCATGAGCCTTGTTTTTTAGGTCAACTTGGTCCCTAGGTTAAATTCAGGCTCCTCAAGATCTTGGTGAGATTTAGATGTAGAAGGATGAGGATCTTGGATTTGTGACCCACTTCTCAAGGTAACAGCACTGGCATAGGCATTAGGGTTAGAAGGTGATCAAGGATCTGAATAATGATTAATTTTAGGGTTTGATTTAATGTCACAAATCGTATCTGTAGTATAATGTCGCAATCAAGTCCGATGTCATTTTATTTATACACATTTTTACTGATTTAGTCTAGGTCGTTTACTAGGAGGTAATTATTGCTACACATCACTCTCTAAGTTCCAAAATCAATCTTTCATTCCAAAAATACAAAGAGTTATTTACAAATAGACCATTTACAACTTGAATATATACAATTGTACACATATATACAAGTTAACCTGCTATATACAAATTAAATCAGCTATATACAAGCTCATGCAAAAAGAATAATGGTTAGAAACACGAGTAGTTAGTCATTGCCTCAAAAATATATACAATTGAAAGGCATAAAAAGAATTTAACTTAACATTTTGCTTAAGTTAGGTTCTCTTCTCATTCTTCTCTACTTTTCTTCTTCTTAACATTAATACTCTTCTCACATTAACTCTCTTAAGCATACTCTTCTCTTCTCATTAATTTTCCTCTCATTATTGACTTAAGCTCTTAACACACTCTTAATAGTCTTCTTAAGCACAATTAAGTCTTTTAAGTGCTTGTCAAATTCCTTCTCAATCCTTAGTAAAAAAATGGTCCTTTATAGGACTTAAGTTTCCTGCCCAATGGGCCACCCATATTGGGTCGCACCTCATGTGCCCTAATCTATTTCTAATTTAGCATAATTTAGGCCCAGCTGTCCCATACACTCTATCATCTATCTCTCTCTCATGCTCTGAAGTAATGGTCTCTGGGGAGTTGACCCCCGTACTAGCCGACAAGGCTATGGGCTGGTTCGATATATACTGTGTAAACATGTTTGACGCCTACGATGTGGGACTATTTAGGGATGCTTTATGTGTTGGTTTTGTGCTGTGATTAAATTAGGTGTTGGATGATTCAATAAATTGATGTTACAATAGGTTAATTTACATCTCAAATAATTTATTTCAATATTCTAATTTATTTAATTACCTATATTAATGTATATTTAGGTTAAGTATAAGTTAGGATATAAATTAGTTATATGTTAAGGTTTAAGTTTGCTTTATATTTACAAGTAAGTTACCATACATTATAACTTAGATTATAAATAGGTTAAATTACGCTTAAGTTAAAGTATAGAATACAAGGATACATTATAAGTTATCTTCTTAAATAGCTAAATTACTAATATAAGTTAAAGCAAATTAGATAATATACATTAATAACTCAAAGCTAATTACAAATATATATAATATATACAAGGCTTTTTTGGGTTTTTGACCATTTTTTTCATTTTTATCTTTTCTTTTTAAGTTTTACTTGGAAAACAAGGAAGATGAAAGCTTAAAAAGTGAATGGAAAGGTTTCTTTTGTTATTTTTATTTTTGATTTTCTTCTTTTATTTCTAACCTAAGGAAAGTTCCAAGCTTCTACTGGCATTTTTTACAATCAAAACTCATGGATAGTTGGTTCTAAAGGTCTACACATGTTTAATATACTCTAATCCTACTTACTACACTTTTTATTTATTTATTTACACTCATTACCTAATTATCACCCTAATTATTGCATAAAATGGGCCAATTAAAGATTGGAAAATCAATCCACGCCTTAAAATTTCCAAAAAAATCTAGAAATCAAGATTCAAACACTATAACATCCAGACATTGAATAACCTTAGAATTAAACTCAAAAACATGTTTTATTCATTAAATTAAGTTCAAATACCATTTATGACAATTTGCAGGTTTCCAAACTGCTAACAAAGGAATTCTCAAAGGCTTAACAATGCTTACAGATCAAATTAAAGCAAAGTAAAGTACATGAATGCTTCTGCAATATAGTTTTAACATAAAACTATCTTAGAAACTCATCTTGGCTTCAAACAAGGTTAGAATTCACTTAAAATTTCAGATCCATCACTAATTAGACCTGACAATGAATGTTGTTGCTGTTATTGTCAAAAGGGAAATCAGGTCATTCCAAGGCCCGTTCCTTGCAGTCCAAACTATGATCAATCATTTAGAATATAGATCTATAAAAAATCTTTTCCAAAAACAGACAAGATCATCAAAAGCTATTTTTAGACCACGATCAAAACTCTTATGTAGTTCTTCCACTGAATGACAACTGCTATTGTCAAAACAACTCAAATCCACTTTGAAGCTTAAATCATCAATCTAATTGTTCCAGTATGTTATATAAACATTTAAAATTATCTTAAAAGTTACCTCGAAGCATTAGAACAATGTTTGAAGGATCAAGTCTTAGTTCAACCTTGGACTTGGACTGTGAAGCCACTCTCCAGCTTTTGTTCAAATTCATTAAACATTAGACTAAGGCATTGCAACAACTCATTGGATGATCCAGAAGCTTACAAACATCAAATGGAAGCTCAACAACCTCCAGAAAAACACTAATTGGTCCTCCTTTCTCGCCATTGATAGCGTAGATAGGGGAGATCAAATCAGGCATTCAAATCCATAGAAAACTCTTAGAAAATCTTCATTCAAGCTTCTTAATCCTCATTCAACTCCAAAATGGCTAATTAAAATTGATTTGAAATGAAATTAATTTGTCGCCCAAGTGGACTATTGATCTTGAATCGCTATGATGATATGCTCATCTAGGATCCCTACACACCATTAATAGGTGTTTAGAGGTTCATGAAGATCCTTTGGAAGACATTAGGTCATTACAAGAGCCTCAATTCAATGCATTGAGTTTCATGGGCTCTTGCTACCTTTATGAAGACGATAAACAATATCAAAGGCAAAAATTGGGCACGAGCTCATTAAGCGATTAAAATCAAATTAAGCTCATTCAATCCAATCGCATTCAGTTCAATTAAGCTGCAATCAACTCAGTTAAAATAATTAGATTGGATTAAAATCCAATTGCTCCTGAAATCCATTAATCAATGTTGAAAACCAATCACACTCACATCCACTGAATTGTATGCAATTTTGATCAAGGGGAGGGTCTTGTGATTAGATGAAATGTATGGACGACCCTCCAATGGATTTAGCATACCATGGGACCTGGAAGCTAGAGAGCTCCAGATCTCATGGTGGCTTTGATGGAGGGGGTGATCTGGTGAGTAAAATATCAATTAAAATAAATGAACGTCATTATGAAGTCTAGAGGGAGATTTATGATCTGAGATGGAGGGGTGAGTTAACCTCTCTGATTAGGATTGATTAGAGAGGACGGATCGAAGGAGAGAGAATAGAGAACAATAATTACACTAATCTATGCTTAAACTAATGAAATTAAGGGACAAATTCTACTTTATTCTATCTATCTAATCTACACTAAACTACAAAAATAGTAAATCTAAGCTACGGGACGAAGGGGACCTCAAGGAAGCTACAGCTGGTGGCTGGGGCAATGAAGGGGATGAGGAGGCTTCCAGTGATGAAAGCTCAAGGATGAGGGAGCTCTGGGACATCCTTAAGTGTTACGTGATCCCTAGTGATGTGGAGGAATTGAGAGAGAGAGAACAACTGTTGTCACCAGTTGTGACTAAAGGAAAGAAGAACTAGAAGTGGATGAAGTGACCAGCTCAAAGGAGAGGGAGCTGATGGGCATCGCAGGTCACTATGGAGTTTCTTCTATAGGCCAAGGGAGCTTAGGGCTACTGGGGATTGGGGGTAATGGCCGTTGGTGATCTTTGGCTGGTGGGTGTGCTGGAGGGTGCACAATGAATTAGATTGAATACCCATCGTAGGGTGTGATCTAAGTGTAGGTGTGGAGCTAGGAGCAGCGGCTCCAGTTGGTCTGATCAAGATCCGATCATAGGATGAGATCAAGATGAAGATGAACGATTGTGAATACTCGTGTTCTTCGCTAACATGGTTGGATTTGCATTAGGTCTGTTGGTGATTTTACAGAAGAGACCCTTGGCAAAATGATAGAGAATTTACAGGTTAAGCCCATAAATGGCGATTTTCCCTTGCAAACAAGTCCCTAGTATTTTTGTTGTGAAGAAAATGTGTGTTCTAAAAGTCTTGCAAGGACCTAAATGCAAAGCATGTTTTCCAAGGTCCAATTGAGATCACAACTTTATGAAATTTTTATAGCATGTATTTTGAACTTATTAGAAATTAATTCAACCATTGATTTGTGATTTTAAGCTCATTCCAGTGTTCAATAATCAATAAGACCTAGCCTTTTGTTTTTTTTTTTTTTGAAATTGAAAGGAAAGCTATCGTGTTATGATTGCGATCCGGAGGGCTTTTTATTCAAAATTATGAAGTAAGAAACAAGGAGAAATACAAATTAGATCCCCATCTATGTATGAGGGACCAGCACTCATTTACAATTTGCTCACAGCGTACTGGTCTCTCCTGAAATAATGTTTCATTTCTTGCCCTCCAAACACACCAAAGGGACACGGCCATGCGCAGATGTGGTTTCCCAGGCATCGCAAAATTCTACCATAATGATTCCCATGATGGGAGCGGCACCTGGTAGATTTTTCTCCAAATTGTATTCGTGACCAAGCATGAAGAGAAAATGTGAGTTAGACTATTAGTGTGCAGTCCACAAAGGTGACATTCGTGCAATGCTGTCCCCATCCGCTTGTGTCTAAGGTCCCCTGTAATCAGACCTTTTCTGCACAACCAGAGAAAGATTTTCACCTTGAGAGGGACCTTCAATAACCAAAGCTTCTTTTTAATATGAGCTCTCCCCAAATCCCTGCCAGAAATTAGGATTTTATTATATGCACATTGGGATGTGTATATGCCTTCCCAAGCATATGTGTCCTCCACGCCAGGCCTTGGTCTGAAGCTCTGTAGGTTTGAAATCAGGTGTTGTCTTTCCTCCCACAGTCGAGTGCCCTCCCTGCTAGTTTCAGGTTTAGCCAATTTCCAGCTGCCACATGTCTCAGACCAGAAGCTGCTAATTGAACTGTCTTTATCAGCTGCAACCGCATATACCATTTGATAGGACTCTTTCAGGATGCCCAACGGTGACCACTGTTCCCTCTAGAAATTAAAATTCCTACCATCTCTAAGCACTGACTGCACCAAGTGCCAGTTATTCTTGATGACCTGAGTAACTAATCTCCAAAATGGAGAAGGTCTGACAGGGAATAATCTCTTTAGTGCACTGTTAGAGTCTCCATAGCCATCCTTAACAAGATCAGTCCATAGCTTATCCTCACCATTAAGAATTTTAATTGCCCAATTAAGCAAAAGGGCCTCATTAAATTCTTTAAGTGCTTTAATCCCCAAACCACCTTCTTTCTTGGGGCGACACAGATGCTCCCATTATAAAGGTTGCATGAATCTCCCCTCATGTCACGCCCCCTTCCAAAAGAATTTCTTTCACAGCAGATCCACATGTTTCCAAATAGACTTTGGAGCTCTGAAGAGGGAAAAAAAGATCGGGATAGAGGTAATAACCAAGTTTAACAAGATCAGTCTTCCTCCCTTAGATAAGAATTTACTGCTCCATCCTTCCAGCTTAATGGACATCTTGTCAAAGAGTAGATTTCAATCGCTCTTCCTCAGTATTGAGCTTCTCAATGGAAGCCCCAGGTACCTAATTGGCAGATTGGATCGAGGGGTTCCCAATGTTGTAGAGAGTGCTTCTTGCTCTTGCTCATTAAGGCCAAAACATATCAAGGTGGACTTCTCCCTGTTTAATTTTAGACTAGACATATCTCCAAATATCTTGACCATGTGTCCTAGTGCTTGAGCTTCAGTGGTTGTCCCTTCCACAAAAAAAACTGTCATCTGCATACTATAATATAGGTGCCATAGCTCTCTTGTTGGATAATGAATATCCTCGTAAAACACCAGCCTCAGAAAGCTTGCAGGCATATCTAGCAAGACCATCCACTACAAGATTAAATACTAATGGGGCTAACGGGCAGCCTTGCCTAACACCACACTATGGCTGAATCCAAGCCCCATAGGGTTTCCCATTGATCAATGGAGAGAAGGAGGTGGTTGTAATGCACCACTTCTTCCAATGGATCCAGAGAGGAGGGAAACCTCTTCTTTTAAACACCTCCCAGAGATAGGGCCAAGAGACAGAGTCATAAGCCTTTTGAAAATCAACTTTCCACATAAAGGCTTTACACTTCCTTCTATGCCAACCACACACCATCTCTTGAGCCATAATAAATGATTCCTGAAGAGATCTATTGGGTAAAAATGCTGATTGAACAAGGTGGGTTAGGTTCTGTAAGACAAGCCTCAGTCTATTTGCCAGAATCTTGCTCACCACCAAGTAGATGGAGTTTGAAAGAGTGATCGATCTGAAATCAAAGAATTTTTCTGCACCTTGTACCTTTGGCAGCAGGAAGAGAAATGATCTGTTGATCTTATCAAAGCCAAAGTTACCTCTCTCAAACTCTTTGATAACATCCATCACCTCACTACCAAGCACACTCCACATTTCCTTATAAAAGAAAACTTGAAAGCCATCAGGTCCAAGAGAGCCTTCATTGTTTAAGTCTTTTATGGCATCCACAGTTTCTTTCTCAGAGATGGGAGCCGTCAGATCAGTGGCTTGTTCAACAGAGACTTTAGAAGCATCACACGCTGCCATCCTCCATATACCTCTCTCAGTTGCCCTTGAAGAGTCCCTGTAATATTTGATAGCCTCTGATCCAATCTATTGCATAAAAGATAATCTTTGACCATCCTTGAGTATGGAAGAAATCATGTTTACCCATCTGCGAGAGATAGTTGCGAGATGAAAAAATTTTGTGTTGGCATCCCCCTCCTTTAGCCAAAGTTGTCTTGATCGTTCCCTCCAGTCCATCTCCTGTTTCAAGTCCTCCTCTGCCACGATGTCCTGCCACATTTTTCTAGCATCAACCTCAGCATCAGATATGGGACCTGCTGCCTCCTTAGTATCCAATACTTGGATTTCATTTAGAGCCTTAAGACGCCTTTGTTGCCTTAGAGCAAACACCACAACACCATACTCCTTCAGCATTATGCGTAGAGCGGTCAACTTAGAGGCAAGCTTGATAGTGGCTAAACCCTCCACCTGTTTGGCCCTCCACCACATCTCAATCATCTCACGGAACCCAAGTTCTCTCATCCATGGCCGTCTAAATTTGAAATAAGATCCTGTGTGTGTCTGTTCCCCACTGTCCCAGACCAAGGGGGTGTGATCTGAGAAGGGGTGGTCCAGCCCAGAGATAGTAGACAATTGGAATGTGTCTAGAAGAGTGGCATTCCCAAAAAATCTATCGATCTTTGACATAAGGCTACTGCCATTTCTTCAAGTAAACTCAACTCCTGAAGATGGATATTTGTTTAAACCAAGAGCTTGAACCACCAGCTAGAATCCAAGTAAAGCACTGTCCACTGCACCATTTGGCCTGTCACTCCTTGTCAGTACACAATTAAAATCCCCACCCACTATCCAGGCATCCCCTTGTATATGCTCTACGTTTGCAGCCCAGTCTTCCCATAGTTCATGCCTCACTGAAGCGACACATGGTCCATAAACACTAGTAATATAAAAAACTCCCTGCCCCTGACTTCTTTGGAATTTACAAGTCACCAGGTGCCAAGCTCTATGCACCTATAGTAGCTGTAACCATGCCTTTTTCCACCATAGAGCAATGCCACTAGATCTGCCATGTGTGTTGAGCATCACACATTCAGCCACTCTTGCATTCTTCATTTCATTCCAGACCCTATCATCCTCATTTTCAATGTGTGTTTCATGTATAATCGCACAATAAATCTCCCACTCTCTTAGGTATCTCAAGAGAGAAGCCCTCCGGCTCTTGTCGCGTAGCCCATGCACATTTCATGTGAGGACTCTCATCATCCTCTCTGGGTATCCCCCCTTTTTGAATTCTGTACCTTGCCAACTTGCATAATGGTAACCATAGCATTTTCATCAAGTTTCAAATCTGTGGTCAGCTACCTCTGCCTAAGCCTATAAGGCGATTTGCCCAACCCAGCCTTGGTAGTTGAGCCAACTCCGAATTTCAAACCTTTCATATCCTGTAAATTGGAGTGAACTCCCAAAGAATTATTCAAGATCTCTTTCAGGACTCGTTCTTTAGTTATGTCAGTTAATGGCTGAGCTGTTGCCACTACCTCACCCATGGTTGTCTCTTCCTCAACCATGTCTGTCTCCATTGCAACCGCATCCACCAATTCCTCCTCCCCAAGGTGGTGGTCCTTACATTTCTTGGTTGCCGGTGCCTCTTCAGGAGTCAGCCTACCCATCAGATGTACATTATTCTCCTCATTAGTAGCCTGCACATAAGACGTCTTATCCTGACCCTTCTCCCCAACTGTAACATCCAAGGTAAAGCTTTCAGCAGCCATGAGCTTCCCCCACACCGGAGAATTAGCCTCTTTGGGATAGACCTTGCCTTGAAAACATCCACCAAAACATTTAGAACCCATCCATCTCCCTCAATTAGACCTACCTCAGCATCCTCAGCCAACCTAGTAAATCCTGATATCATGGTCGTCGCCACCTCTCTAGATCTTAGATGAAGCGACAGACCTCTGATCGCCAGTCTCCCCGATCTAGAGCCTGTCCTCTGGGGTGGTCTCTTTGGCAGAGACCCATCGAAGGGGGTGACTAATCTCCAAATCACTAAGAACCCTTCAAAGGCACTCGATTGAATACGCAGACGTTCCATGTCCATCATCCCCGAACCAAAAAGCACAAAGCATGTGGGGGTGAGCAACGCGATCTTCCAACCATCGGTCAACAGGGATAGAGAACTTACCAACTGCTAGAGCTTTTCTGGTGCGGGGTTGCCAGTCATAGCTTCTCTAATCAGCGCCCCTCTCAGCACCAATTTGGCCATTTTGATATGCTCTGTCATAGGGATTTCAACGTCAATAGTATGTCCCCCAAAGGTAGGAGGAGGTGGTGGCATTGGTGGTTACGCTGTCATATTCAGTACTCCAGGGCACATAGTGGTCTCTCCCTTCTCCTGCCCTCTATTGACCACGCAGGAGTCCGTCTTATGACCATGCCCCCCACATGAAAGACATACTAGGGGGTGGCGGCACATCATCGCCATGTGTCCTTGCCATCGACATCTGAAGCAGACAATCTCCCTACTGCCCCCGGATCAACCCATGTTCGCCCTTGCCATGCCCACCTCCCTTCTACCAACCTCCATGAATCCTCTTCTTTCCCTCCTTCTCCAAGTTGTCCATCCAGCAGCATCACGGCTTCTCCCTCCTGTCGCCCTAAAATCGCCTTCCATCCTTTAGTCTCACCCTTCAATTGTCCTAGCCTTTTGTATTCTCAATACAGGATCTCTTCAATTGACCTAATTTTGCATTTTTAGCATAAATTGGATGTTTTAGGTCATTTTCCATTAATACCACACTTAACCCTTTTATTGAGTTAATATTAGTGTTTTGACTTAGTTTTTAGCTTAAGTTAGGCTTGTTATCTATGATGAGGCACTGATAAGTACATAATTATTAATGATAGCTTGCGTGCTTTGTTAGTTTAGTGCATATAGGTTGTATATATGTTGCATTATAATCATAAGTGCATAATTAAGTCATGCATATATTTTGTAGTCAATTTGCATCTAATTAAGATTTCTTGTGAATATTGTAGGTGTGGAACAAGCCAAGAAGATATAGAACTATTTTATTGGAGGAGGAGAGGTCTCTTGGAAGCAAAATAGAAGAAATAAAGACAAGAGATCAAATAAAGGCAAGGGAGGACACATGTCACATTCTTAACCAATTCCTAAAACCTAACTTAGGATAACCCAATTTTTCTAAACCTATGTTCTAATCCTATCCTTAGAAAACAACCTAGGAACCTACACCCTTGATCCTTAATCCTAAGGCCAAAACCCACCACCCAAAAATAGAAAACAAAAGATCTTATCCAACTAGCATAGCCGACCACTTAGTAGCTTCCTTAGGACTCCAAAAAATCAAGATCTTATCCCTTCGTAAGAAAACCCAAGAAGATCATATCACCTTACAATCAATCATCACCTTTCAAACTAGATCCAAGGGCCCTCATCTAAACTCTATGACCGGCCACTTGTATCAGTAAATCTCCACCATTGGATGCACATCCAAAGGTCTATTGTCTACTTGATGTGGTGGCCAATCCTCAACCCTAGATCTAGAATCCCATGGCCTATATTCTTCTAACACTTCCATAAAAACATCTAAGCCCCCACCATTGGAAGGCTAATTAGTCTTCCTCTACCATAGTGCACTACTTAGTCACCTTAGCCGTCCACCCTCTTAGCCTCCTCTCCTTAGGTGTAGGTCTCCCTTTCCTAGGGCTACGGCTACTAGCCTCTGGTGGCCTATTGGATTCATCCTCGCTTTTGGCCTTTCGCATCTCCGACAGGGCTTCATCTTGGATCTCCATTTTATTTTCTAGCATCTTCTATTATGATGTTTTCTTTTATCTTCATTGTAAAACTATCTTTGTGATTTCAATAAAAGAAGCTTTGATATACTTTTCATGCCTATTTTTATTTGCCTTGCTAGTCGTAATCTAGATTATTTTTTTGCCATCATTATTATTGAAAATACCAAAAAAATCAAAAAGAGCAAAAATAAAAAAAATACTAGATTTAGGAAAGCAAGATGATCCAAGTTGCTTCCTTGAGATGACTCGAACTCAGATTTCAAAACGTGTATTCTTTCAAGTTCGATAAAATTTTTTTAAAGTGTCACTCGATTTCAAATACTACAACGTACATTTTCAAGAGCGATCTTGAGTGCGAATAGGTAGACCTCATTAGAAGGGTGAGGTGGGTTTTACAGAATAGGTTGAGCCTGATTTGGATTAGGGTTAACAAAGCCAGGTGGGAATTGGGGAGTGGGTTGAACTATATGTGCCTGTTGCTCTCGTGTGTGGTTCTTATTAACCCTAGTGAAATTCCTAGGGTTAGGGACAGGTTGAGAAGGCAACATCCGTGTTGCCTAGGATCTACAAGTTGGTCTAGGCATCCCATTAACTCTGTCCTCAATTGGTTCATCTCCTCTTTATGCCTTAGATTCATTTCCTACATCTCTTTGAGGATCGAATTCAGATTCATCGGTTAGGCTTCTTGGGTAGGTGATAAACTTTGGGTTATCATCATTCTTAGGCATATTTTACACCTATTTCCTAGGTTTTTTGCATTTGCACAACGGTATTAGGTTTGCATTAAGCATTCAGGCACTTCTAGGGTAATGCATGCATTATTAGGGTTTTTTGTTATTTTATGAACTTATGTGTATCACTTGATTGCTAGGAAATGAGGAACCATTGAAGATTAGCTAAACCTTGGCACATTGAAAGGAAAAAACTTAGGAAGAAGAAGATAGAAGCTCCAGTTAGCTGCATGTCAGCTCATCCTAGCTCCTCTTCAGTTCATTCAGCTTCCTTCAGCTCAATCCCATTCAACTTGGCTACTAGCTGTGAGCTAGCTAGTTAAGGAGTCTACAGACAACTCTACTCTAGCTTCCAAGCCTGCTCAAGCAAGCTCAAGGCAGCTCTCCTTAGCTACTAGCTAGCTCCAACAAGGCAAGCTAGCTAAGCCAACTCCATTACTCAAAGTTCCTACTCCACTCCTCCTCTACCTAGGTGGATGTCCACCATGCTCCAAAAACCACCTCCTTCTCCCTTCATTTTTGGTGTCAAGAATGATAACCACCACCACCCTTGGCTTCCCTTCAAGTTGGTGCCAAAAATGGACCTGTAACCACCATCCATTTTGGTGCCAACTTGCCTCCAACTTCCACCTTGAATCACCACCCCCCATCCACATCCAAACACCATCATAGCCCTTGAATTTTTCATCCAAAAATCCACCTTCTAGAACCTCTTTGTTAGCACCAAAATGGAGGCATCCTTTCATGGTGGCGCCACCATAGGTGGCCCTTCCCCATCATAACCAACCCCCTTTTTTTCTATATATACACTGCATAATCACCACCTTAAATCCCCATCCTTAGCTACATTTTCTTTTACCAAAAATCTACACCAAAGACCTTTGAAGAAGAAGGTAGGCGTGCACACTAGGAGGGCTCATCACCACCTCTTTCTAGTCTCTACACACCATCTTCTTTTTCCTTGGAACCAAGCCAAGTAGCAACTTGTGGAGGAGGACCAAGCAGGGGAGGAGGGTGAACGACCACCCTTGGGTTGCTAAGAAGGGGGAGCACCATTCTTGAAGCAACAAGGAGGTCCTCTTCAATTTCAAAAACACCTCAGAGCTTGGAGCAAGGATTACTTCGTCATTCGGGAGACTTTGTACTTTTACCTTTTTGTTATCTTTATTTTTGTAGTAAGAAGCTTTCCTCTACTTGGAAATTACTTATGTGGAATCCCTCCACAAAATGAGCTTTCCAAGTAGTCCTTGTATTGAGATACTTGTTCTTCTTTATATAAAAATAGAGAGAAAATTTTCCTTTCAATTCACTTTCTTCCAATTTCTATGTATTTTTGAATTGGTAGTTGCACACACTTTTCTTTCTAATTACTCTAGGTCACACATGCCTAGAGTGAGCTTAGGAAGATTAGGGTTTTTATTTCTTTTCTCTTTATTGCAGTACTTAGGTGTATTTTTACTCTCATTTGCCTCAATATTTGAAAACCCTAAAAAAATTGTAAAGCCTAAAAGATGAAAAAAAAGGATTTGAGAGAGTGATAGAGAGTTTAATAATTAAGATAACTAAAATTGACTTCTTCGATGACCCTAGATGCTCCCATTATTTATGTTTATAAATTTAAAAGTTGATCGAATTTGCATGCTACAACGATATTCAAAACCCGTCTTAACAAATCATGCATTTTTCGTATCAATAGGCTGAGATTGGTACTGGAGAGGCTACTGTTTTGTGTACCTACTTGGTTGCCCATATTTATTTTGCCTAGTCCGGTTAGGACCCTAGGTAGGTTTTTGACTCGACCAACCAAAACTAGGATGGTTACGCTAACCAGGGTTGTAGGTGTTTGGGTGACCCTGGATAGCATTAGCATCCTCAGAATAATTAGGCATCCGGTTGCCTAATTCAGGATTTGAGTGCATCAAGGTCCCTCCTTGGTACCCAGAAAGAGATAAGTCCGAGTACAGTTAACTTATGGGTTGAGCCATGAGCAGGTCATTTATGTTGTGCATTAATTCCTAACCTAGAGGGGGTTGGGTGTGGGTCAAAATAGAGCTCCCTTGGGTAATTATGGGATTTACATAGGAAGTTGTACCTAAGGAGTTCCTACTTTTCAACAAGTTATCCAACCTATCTAGCTTCTTATCCAGATTTTCCACATTCTTTTTGACCAATTCTACCTTAACCAACAGTTTGGCAATGATTTCTAAATCAGCCAAACTTGAATTATCCTAGTCTTCATATATCCCATTTTTTGGCTGATTGGATCAGTGAAAGATGGACATAAAGCTGTTGTTGAGGGAGTTTTCACTCATGTTTTCAAATAATTCAAAGGCTCCCTTCTCATCTTTATTAAGGAAATTATCCCCGCATGCTGCATCTACAAAATTCTTAAGGTTGTCAATCAACTCATACTAGAAGATATGGGTCAAGTGCCACCTAGGAATACCATGGTGGGTGCATTTCCTAGTAAGGTCGTTGAATCTTTCCCATGCCTCATGAAGTTGCTCCCCAGATTCTGCTTAAAGGTGGTTATGGCACATCCAAGGGCATTGGTTTTTCCTATAGGAAATAATTTTTTTAGAAAGGTACATCTCAAATCTTCCCAAGCTAGGATAGGTCTACCAATTTTCCTTAACCATTGAGTAGCTTTGTCTTTTAAAGAAAATGGGAACGTCTTCATCATAAGGGTATCTTCATCCATGTCCCTTGGGCCGAAGGTCCTTCCCACATGTAAAAGTTCTTCAAGGTGGTGGAAGGGGTCAACAAAATTGTGGCCATGGAAGTGGGGAATTGATGGGAACACCATCATAGGCCCTAACTAGCCCATTTTAGTTTGGAAGTAAAGATAGAAGCTCTTACATATTCATCTGAGGGTTATATCTCCACCATATTATGTTTTGAAAAGAGAACAAGAAACTAGGGTTAATTATGTAATTTTAACAGCATATCATGAACACAGAATAACTAAGGGGTTGACTAGGGGTGGAATAAAGTTTAAATGAGCATTAAAGTATAATAAGTAGGTCTATGCAGATAGAAACGGGTTTTCACGCATTTCGAGAATTAACAGTAACCCCAAAACCCTAATTTCAGACCCACTTAAATAATAGAGGTTCTGGTCATGATAAATTCCATATAAAACTTCTAAAAATCATAGAAAAATATTATATAAGGTTTGGTACCCTTGATTTGACCTTTGGAACCTATTTTTGACCTAGAATAAAGTCTCAGACAGAAAGTTACCCTAATTTAGGTTTCTATGCAAATTACCCAGTCAGACTTGGTCAACACTCAAATCCAACTTCACCATCAGATTTCTTGGGTCCAACTTAGGTTTGTACCAAAATTTGGGTCAAATCAGAGATCATCTTGACTTAGTTTGCATTTTGGTCCAGTTTGACTCTTTCTCTCTCATACACACCCTAGCTTTTGAAATCCTTGCAACCAGGTCCCTAGGTTTCTCATCATTCTTTGTAAATAGGTCCCTTCTTCCATTGGTGTGAACACACCAACCTCCGTCGAGATTCAAGCGATGATTTCTTGCTTGATTCTCAATCAGACTATTCCAAAATTGAAAGGGAGATTCCTTGAGGAATTCCCTTCCAAATGGATCTAGCCTTGGATCTTAAGTCTTTTCCAATCTCCCATGCGAACTCATGGAAGATGTGGGTATCCCACATGTGCAAAATTCTTTAGCTTTGCAAGCTTGTTTCCAAGCTTGGAGCTCCTCTTTCTAGGCCTATAAAAGGATCAGAGGCAAGAATCCTTGCTCCTTGGCAAGTTTTGGTCATAGAAAACCCTCCTTCCCTCTTCGGCCACCTCCGCAGCTTGCTTCGATAACCCCTCTCCGTCCTCATCTTCCGATCATCCAACAATCAAATTGGACGACCCTTTACCTTCCTCCATCGACCCCGCTCCTCTCTAGCCATAGTAGGGGCAGTCTTCCTCGTCGTCGTCGTCGCACAAACTCACCGGACTTCTTCATCTTCTTCAACTCCAGCTCGCCAATGCCGGCGCTCTCCTACCACCCCCTTCACTCCTAAGTCTCTCTATCTCTTCCTCTCTCCCTTTACTTCCTTTCCTGATACTCAAAACACCCTCACACCCACGATATCACCTGCTACACCACCGTCGTCCTCCGCTCCGGCAACACTCCGACAAAGCACTCCCGACGCTACACACCTCCAAATAGCCCCAAGACACCTCCACAAACTCCACCGCACCACCCTCTACAAAATCCCTCAAACAATTTGGGCTTTCACCCACCAAACGTTCTACCGACCACCGTCACCTCCGTAGTTTCGTCTCGAGGTCGTCAGACCTCCTCACGCTCATGCACCGCACGCTGCACCCACCACTGCACTCGCTGCTTCACGGCGAAGCTTCTGAACTGGTTTGACTTGGCCGCAAGGTTGTGTTCGTGCTTTCAGGTGATTCATCGGACCTCTGTCGCCGCCTCGACTCCTCCGATTTTGTTTGTAGTTCTCCGGCCACGACTTCTTTAGGCAATACCCTCAGGCCTTGCGATATATCCCCAGGAGCATCTCCAGGTGTTCCCAATTGGAGCCTTCATCCACAGCTGCAATTGCAATTAGAGCCGTTAGCTTGCAGCCGCGTGCGAAGAAGGCTATGGGACATTTAGTCCCACATCGTTAAGTTTGCAGCTGAGTAAGCAGGATAAGTTGGATTTCTCACCTCGACCCCTCGCCCAAGACATGGGGGTCGGGTTCCCTTTACCCTCACAACCTGCTTAGTCGCCTACTCCACTGCTCACCTGCAACCACACCTGTAGGCCTACACCCTGTTCACGCCCGGTTACCTGCCCAATTTCCCGGCTAAACCTAAGTTTCTGAGAGAAAGAAAGAGGAGGAAAGAAAGAGAGGGAGGGGGGTTTTGCTCTCTGCTATGCTCTTTCTACACTTAGCCGATCCTGAGGCCTTTGCCTCTGTGTTGTGGTTGCCTCTTTCCCTTAAGGCACGAAGGAAGAAGAAGATAAGAGGCCTTTGCCTCTGTTCTATTGAGCTGAGCCTTGAAAGCAACTTAAGTCGTCTAATATTTGCTGGTGCCTTAGTTTAGAATATTGTTGAGATATTAGTTAACATGGAATATTGGTTAATAATTACTGTTGATGTATTTGAGCTTAACATTCAAAGGGTTAATTGGTGATTCAAATCACCATTTTAACCCATTTGTTTTGCATTGAGATACTTGATTTCATTTATATATCATTTTGAGTTGTTCTGAATCAAGTTTTGATTATAATTGCTTATATTTATTGTGATTGGTGAGATTAAATTGCTATTACTTTCTCCCTATGTTTGACCTCGGACTCTTTCTGAATCTGAGTTACAAATTTAAATGATTTGAGTGCATTTGTCCTATACTATTGTTTACGCACTGAAATGGTGTTTTAGAAGTCATTGCATTGTAGTATGGGTCGTAATAGCACGAAAATAGATAAAATTTATACTTGAATAAAATCCAAGGTCGTTCACTGGGAGCAAGTAGCAAAATAAATCTCAAGATTACAATTCTATCACAAGATATCAATATATGATGAAATTTCTAAGCACAAATGATATGTATATAGAGCAAATGTTAACAGTGAAAAAAGATTAGGGTAAAATGGTGATTTGAATCACCAATTTACCCTAGTTACAATAATATCAAATAATGCAATAGTTTCAATCAACCAAAGTCATGTAATCAAATAATGCAATAGTGTCAGACGATTGAATTTCCAATCAGACGGTTTAACTGTCTCCTGTTACAGTGCCAAAGGGACACTATTCCTCTTCTTCTGCCTTGGCCCTTCTCTTCTTCTTCTTCTTCTACTCTTCTCTCTCTGCCTTGGCTTCTCTTCTTTGGCTTTTTCTTTTCACACATAGGGGAAATACTTCATAAATTTCACTAAGTGTTAGGATCTCTCTGAAGCAAAACCCCCATCAACCCCACGCTCTCTCTCTTTCTCAGACCCAGGTGTATAAGCAGGTCGGGTAATCAGATAATCGGGTCAGGGTCTAGGTCTGCGGGTAGTGGTCACGGACGAGGGTGCATAGGGTGTGCAGGGGACCTCACCCCCCAGTGTTGAGGCAGTAAGGCCTCGGTACTTTTTCCTTTTATGCCGCTGCGGGAGCTCGGTCACACATGATGTGGGACTAAGTTCCCCTTTCTTGCGTGTAGCAGCAGGTAGCTTCTTCTGGCTAATTTGTTCAACACGGATAGTCAATGCCTCAATTGCTGGTCTCTTCGCTCTCTTGGGTCATTTCTGCAGTTGATGGAGTCGGTACTTGGAGTGAGCATGTGCTGGAGCAAGCTTCAAGTTTTGCTCGAAGCTTCCGTCAATGGCGGCGAAGGAGTGAACACTTGAAACAGTGAAAACGGCTTAAGGGCCACATCAGAAACGCTCAAGAGCTTTGCGCAAATGTGGTGAAGGTGTTGGTGGCGGTGGCGTGAGTTGAGAGTGGTTGGAGATGGCTAGCGAAGGTGGAGGTCGGAAAAGGTGGGTTTGTTCGAGGGGTTGTGTGAGTGCGTAATAGGGCATTGGTAGAGGGCTTTGGTTGGTGGAGTTGAGGCAGAGGTAAAGGGCGTGTCGACGAGGAGGATGGAGGTGTATAGCGCACGAAAGTCCTTGCTGGAGTGTTTGTCGGAGGTGGAAGGGATGACGGTGAACAGGCGGTGTGGTGGTTGTGTGATTGTGTAAGTTTGTGGATAGAGAATAGAGATAGAGAGAGATTGTTAAAGCTAACTAACATATGAAGTGAGATGGAGGAGACGCCGGGTCTGGTATGGCCGGTGCTGGAGACGAAGGCTGCTCCGGTGAGTTGGACAGTGACGAGGACGGGGTTAGTAGACGTCTCATTGGTATGTTTAGATGCGAAAGATGATGGGGAAGAAGATCCAGTCTCTGGTATTGTGAGCGGATGAAGAATGAAGTCGAAGGAAGTCGCCGGACATAGTGGAGCCTTTCGTTCGGAGAAGAGGGAGGAAGGAGGGGTATTCTAGGCCGAAAATGAGCATAGAGAGGATGGTTTGTCCTCAGGGGTCTTTAAATAGGTCTCAAGGGGTGCTTGAAGCTTGGAAACCAAGCTTCCGAGCTTGGTAAGTTCACTGGAGTAGGAAACCCACATCTCTCATGCGTTCGCATGAGATTGGGAAAGAGTTGGTGCCCACGAATAGGTTCAAATCGTAGAGAAATCTCTTAAGAATCTTCCTTCCAAATTTGGATGAGATTGAGCGTGAAATCAAGGAGAGATCTCTGATTGAAGGTCGTCAGAGTTGTAGGAATAAGACTTCTGTGTTCATGGAGGCAATGGGGACCTTTTGGCGAAGAAGATAACAAAGATAGGGGCCTGCTTGTAATGGGCACTTGTGAAATGGAAAGAATCAGACAGGATTGAAATGCAAACTAGGTCAAGACGATCTCTGATTGGGCCCAAATTTTGGTACAAACCTAATTTTAATCCAAGGAATCTGATGGTGAAGTCAGATTTAGGTTTTGACTAATTTTAACTAGGTAAATTACGTAGTTACCCAAATTAGGGCAACTTTCTGTCTGACTTTATTTTAGGTCAAAACGGGTTTTGATGGCCAAATTGAAGGTACCAAACCCTAGAGAATATTTTTATATGAATTTTAAAGGGTTTAGGTGAATTTAATCTTGACCAAAACCTCAGTTAGTTAAGCGAGTCTGTTTTTAGGGTTTCAAATGTCATTTAAATCTTGAAGTACGTGAAAAACCCATTTTGTTCTTCATGGACCCTCTTGTTAGACTCTAAAGCATATTTGACCTTTAGTAAACCCCTGAAATAACCTATGGTAATTCTTTTTTTTTTGGATTACTGGTAAAATTGCAGAAAAAACCTTTTATTCTTTTCTTCTTCTTAAAACAACTCAACCTGCCCAAGAGACCTTTTGACTGATATGTAGGAGCTTTTATTGACTTTATTAGATCAAATTGAGCTAGTTATGGCTCATGATGGTGTTTTCATCAACTACGACGCATTTCTTAAACAACGACAAATTCGCTTAAACATTTTGGTGCCGTTGCTGGGGAGCAACTCGCGATTTGATTTCACTAGTTATAATTTCTGATCTAATCTGCTACTAACTTGCTTTATCTGTTTTGTTGTGTTTGTGCGAGGTACACGAAGAAGATTAGCCACACAACAACCACTCTAGGGGTAGGTAATCTCATTTCCATCTTCTTAAGCCCCCTATTTCTGGAAAGAATTGGAAAGGAAATTGATTAGCATCAAACTTGCATTATTTTCATGGAATTAATCACCCAAGTTGCCTGATTTGATTTTCTAGAGAGCCCCTTCCAGGTTTCTGCACCTAATAGGGACTTAAGGTACCTAAGGCTGTTCACCTTCTTGATTAAGCCTTAGGTGCCACATTTGGACAAGAACTGATTGGACCAAAAAGAACCAAATTAGGGTTTCCATCTTAGGGTTGAGAAAACACTTAAAGAGAATTGATTTTTCTGCATTGTGTGTCACCCAAACCCTTGCTTGAATTGGCCTAATCAATAAACCCTAAAAGAAGGCTCTATCATTCACTTGAATCCTTAAAAGTTTGGACTTAATAACTTACTTGCAAACCACTTAGAGTGATTTTGGGCTCATTACCCAACTCATCCTTAACATTAGGGTAGGTTAGGTGAAGTTGATCCACCTTGTGGATCAACCGACCTTCAAATTAGGTCACTAAGCATAAATCAAATCTAAAAGTTCAAGTGAAATTCTAAGCACCTTAATTTAGGATTAAAATTTGGTAGACTTAAGAGGTCAAGTTATTCTTTTTGGTCTACTTGGATCCACGCTGACAAGGAAGGTCGGGTGGGGGAAACCCTGTAACCCATGGGGACGCTCTACCATGTAGGGCTCTTTGCGGGACTCTCCCTTCCTGGCTGCTGATTACGCGGCAATCATAGGTCTTAATTAACCTAAATTAGGCTAGGACTTAGCATAACTTAGGGTAATTCATGCATGCATAAGCATTACTAGCACCTTTTCTACTTTCTTTTAGCTATGCATAAAATAATGCTATAATGTACTGATTAGGTGCATTATGTCAATTGCAGGTAATAAGCTGATCAAAAGCTAGATTTAAAGCTGGATCTGAAAAATAAAGAATAACTGGTGTTGCAGTAGAGCTGGAGCGGAAGACCTAGATTAGATACAGTAGATAATAATGTAAGGTAGTTAAGGTATGCTATTCTATTAAGTAGGAATAAAGCAATAACTTGTGAAGAACTTAGGTCCATCCTACTCCTAGGACAGCCTAGAAGCTTTCCCAAGCCTTAGCCACCCTTAGATTAGGTCACCGCACCCTAGGAAACCTTAAAACCCTAATTCTAGCCTTTATCTGGATGTCTAGATGAGTTATAGGACATCCAGAACCTTTAGCCAACTCCCACACACCTCAAACCTACTTCTGCAGTGTTATTGGACGTCCAGACACTTGGTCAGACGTCCAATTTCTACAGAATACCCGAGACAGAACCTTAATTCTTCCCTAACTTTGATTGGACGTCCAGATAGCAAGTCTGTACTTCTAATTTTTCACTATAAGATGTATTACAACTTTATTAGACGTCTGATACTGTCCTCTAGTTCCTGTTTTGGAATTCAAGCCTTGATCTTGATTTCTATGTCCCTAAATCCAATTCTAACCCCCTAGGAACCTAAATTAAGGTGCCCTAACCTAGTACATCACCTCTAGACCTCCCTAAGGACCTAATTAGGTCCTCACTAAACCTAATTGACTTGGATTTTAGTCAATTCCATCAACCTCTTCAATTGGACTCATTGAGTCCAATTAAGCCCTCATCTCAGCACACACTATCTAATTGGACTCAGTGAGAGTCTAATTGACCTAGACCTCACTTAATTGAGTTATTTTATTCTCAATTAGGTTTCCACACACCCAATTAAACTTGTATTAAGTTTAATTGCACTTTACCTTAGTGAATTAGGGTTTACAATCCTAATTTGAGACCTACCTCAACCTAAACCCACTATAACCTAACCTAATCAACCTAGCCACCTAAGTTTCGACCCACACACACCCACACACACCATCCACACGAAAATACCTAGCCTAGAGTTCTCTAGAACTGTCTACCATGTGTTGTTGCCTTGGTTACTAAAATTAGCAACCAAGAGCCATTCAATTTTTTGATCCACATTTGGTGGATCTAAAAACCACCATCCATCCTCTCTCTCACTCTCCCACGAGCACCCATCATAGGCCTCTCTATAGAATTCCATAATTCTCTAGAGAGCTTCCCTTAGGTCTATAAAAAGACCTAATGGGTGGCACTTTGCAACCATTCACTCTTGGCTCCATTTTAGCTTAGCTTCATTCCACCTCCACTCCACCTTCACGAGTAGCTTCAGCATGGCCACCACCATCTCCATGCCAAGATGTTGGATCACCTCCTCAACCTCTCTCCAAGGGCCGGCCTAAGCTCCATTGGCCGCCTCTCCTTCTCCTCTTAACCAAGTCAAAGGCCGTCGGAGCCCACCTCTGAATGCCCTTAGGTCTGCTAGACTAGATTATAGTTCTTCATATATTTAATGCTTTATTTACTGCTTAGTAGTGTAGCTCCATTTTCTCCCCCAATGATGCATGCATAATCCCCCCATAGATTCATGTATGCAGTCATTTTTTGCTAGCTAGATTTAAATTTCCCTATACAAGCATTCCGCTACCTGTGCTGTAACCACCATCATGCCTCAATGAAAACATTTATATATATTTATATGTTGAAAATCACCATGTGCCTGATTATCATCTTTTGGTGTGATTAAAGTTGCAAGCTTTCAATTTCTGATATTCTGGCAACAGCATGTTGTGTATCAATACGTATTTAGTATAAATCGACATGCGATTTTGAATGAGTAGAGCGAACGAGATAGAATTTGAATTTGCATTTCCAAAACGCCTCCTAGAGACGAACGACCAGGACTCAAGTCTCGTTATCGTAGAAATTATTTTTGTTGATCATATTTCATAACTATACTATGCATTATTGATAAAAAAATGCGATCTACGATACCAACAGCTGCCCAAGTATTTCTCGGGTGGACGACTTTATGATCAAGAGGTATCATCCGCCTCAAACCTCCTTAGTCATCTAAAAGTTTTTGGGTGCCTCAATTGGGTCCATCACATATTCTATCCCTCATCTGGTTCCATAGTGCATGTTCGGGAGGAGGTCCTTAAGACCACCCTTGAGGCCTCCATTAGCTGTTCATTCTCGTTGAGGCCAAGCCTCGACTCACTTGTTTGTGCTACCTCCAGACTAGATTGATATCTCTTCTAATTCAACTGAGTCTAGATCTCCTTCATCCATAGCCATGGAACACCAAGCAGAAGAAGAAAACAATCTCCAGAATCAGCTTTAGAGCCTCAATGATCTATTCCATGCATTCATGAATCCACCGTAGTGTCCTATGATGCATGATCATTACAATCCTGCTGCGGTAGTAATCGAACCTAGAGTTCAAATCCCTACTGGAGGACCTGATACTGAACTCAAGCCCAACATGATTCATGCTATCCCTATATTTCATGGGCTGAACTCCGAGGATCCCTTCCAGCATATCAAACAACTCAAGCATCTAGCCAAGACCTTTGGGACAGTTACTCAAAATCATGACATCCTGCTCATGAAGTTGTTTTCCTTCTCCCTCATGGACAAGGCTGGTCACTGGTACCAAACCCTAACTTGTTCGATCAACAAATGGGCTAAACTTCAATTTGAATTTCTGAAGAAGTTTTTTCCCGTTGGTCAGACAAATGCTTTGAGGCACCAGATCACACACTTTACTTAGAATGCGGGAGAACCACTTCATGAGGCATGGGATCTCTTCCTGGATCTCATGCGGAAATGCCCCCATCACGGAGTTCCTAAATGGGAACAAGTTCAGAATTTTTACCAGGGACTCCGTGAAGATATCAGATTATTCGTCAATGCAACTTGTGGTGGCAACATCATGGGTCAACATGAGGACACCGTGTGGGAGATCCTGGAGAATGTGTGAGAACTCCATCAATAATGAATCCATGGGCATGTTTGACAGGACGACTGCCTGTGCTTTGACGAACACTCAGGGGGCACATGAAACCCAAGGCCTGTCCGCACCCGTCGATCTGGAACTAGTGGCCAGTCGCTTGGACAAGGTCTTGATTATTGAGAAGAAGGTGGATGATTTGACTGGACACTTGCAGAGAGCTACCTCAGCACAACAAAACTCGTTTGCGCAACTGGCCTCTGGTAGGGAGGCTGTGCATAACATCTATCACCACTCTTCTTAAAGGATGGACTCATATCCACCCTCGTCTGATCCTGGTTTCAAAGGACACTCCGGAACTTCTTGCTTGGTGATGGTCCAACCGCGATGCTGCTTTGTGCGTCTTTTTGTTTATTATAGTATAGTCATTATAGTATCAGATAAGACAGCTACGGTTGTCATTACCATAGAAAATTACTCGGAAATAGTTTTCCTGAGGTCGAATCAGGGAGCTACTGGAATTCTAGAAGTACAAAGTTTCTTTATTGAATTACAAAAATAAGAGAGAGAGAGAGATAGATTTTTGTCTTGGCTTCTTCTTTTCTTCTTCTCTTTGTGCTTTCTTTCTGATCCTATCTGCTTCCCTCTTCTTTCTTCTTCTGCTCGTCTCTGTCTTCTTCTTCTCTTCTTTCTCTTTTCTTCCTTTGCCTTTCTCTCTTTCTTTCTGGCGGCCAAGTTTTCTTCTTTCTTTTTCTTCCTGGCTGCTCGTCTTCTTCTTCTGCTCTTCAGCTGTAGAGCCTTCTTCTTTCTTCCTTCTCTTCTTTTCTTTCTCTTTTCTTCAGCTGCAGAGCCTTCTTCTTTCCTTCTTCTTCTCTGCTTATCTCCTCTGAAGGCTGCTCATCCATCGTCTGATACCGCAGTCAGACGACTTAATTGCAGTCTGCTACAGTGCTTCTCCTCTTTTCCTTCCTTCGCTGCTTCTTCTTCTTTGGCGAGCCTTCTTCTTTCCTTCTGCTTCTTCTCTGCCTTGCCTACGGCTAAGTAATTAGCCTTTCTCCTTCGCACCCTGTTCCTGCACACAAGGCACAGCAAAACCTAACCCCTTCCCTCTACCCGCACATCTCTCTCTCTCTGTAAACCGCTCACAGGAAGCTCTCCCAGAGCCTGGTTAACGGGTTGGATAGCGTACCCGTGACCAGGCGCACTGGGGTGTGTATAGTGCGCGAGGTGTGCTCGGTAGTGTCGGGTCGGATTCGCCAAGTCCGCCAGGTGAATCCGTGGACGAGGCGGGGGTGATGGGCGAGGGACCTCACCCCAGTGGATTCAGAGGCGGTAAGCAAGAAACACAAAAACAATTTAAACCGGTGCGGCGCTTCGTAATCTTACGATGTGGGACTAATTGGTTGCTTCTCCTCGCGCGCACCCGCAGGAAGACCTCGGCCGTGCTTCCGCAGCTGCAGCCTCGATCCCCTTCGCTTGCCAGCTGCCTGCCTTCACGCAGCTCGCCCGCCTTCGTAGCAACTGATAACCTGGAGCTCTGAAGCCTGGAGCGCTCTTGGGAGCTTCTCGAGTCGTCGTCAATGGTGGCCGGGGCAGCAGACCTGTCAAGCACTAAAAGGGCCTCTCGCCCTAATTAAACCATTGGGGAACCTTCGCCGTGGCACAGCGAAGGTGGTGCGAAGTGCAGCAGGTCGCGGGACGGCCTAGTCGTGCGTGCCTAGGTCGTCCTATGGCCGGAAAAGTGGGTGTGACCGGGGGTGAGTTGTGGAGGTGTAGAGTGGCAGTGGAGGGGCGGAGGGTGTTTAGTGTGATGAGGCGGAGCTTTTGCGACGGTCGACGAGTCGTATGGAGTTGTGAAGTGACGGGGGCGACTCGCCGGAGGTTGGCTGGAGGCGAGGAAGGTGATGGTGGACAGGCGTGGTCGTGGGGCAATCAAGTGAAATAGAGTGGGGAAAAGAAAGAGGGGAAGAAGGGGAGTAAATGTAACCTACCTGCAGGGACCAAGGGGGCCGGAGAGGCGGGCAGTCGTATCGACTGTTGCCGAAGAAGAAATACCCAGAGGGAGAGAGCGGCGACGAGGAAGTGGGCAGGGAGGCGTGCGCTTGGTGCGGCGCGACGCGGGAAGATGAGACGAAGCTGGCTCTGCTGCAGGTATGGCAGCAGAGCGACGAGAAGGAGGAGGGGCGGTCACCGGAGCTGGTGGGTTTCCTGTCAGAGTGGGGAGAGAGGAAATGTTGAGGGTTTCTTCGTCAAGACCAGACTGCTTGAACCGGCGTGGAGTGCTGGTTCTTATAAAGGGGGTGGCGGAGAGGCGGACACAAGCAGGCGACGTGGAAGCCTTGCCGGAGTGTGGTCGGAGACGAGACCCATACCTTCCGCGCGTTCGCATGGAAGGTGTGGGGGTCGTCAGGCAGCATGGGTGAGTCCCTGCGACAGCAGATGTAGCAGGGAACTCTGCGTATACTTTGCAGGACGATCCCCTCTCCCTGCGCGGCGCCATGCTCCGCGCAAAGTCGCCGGAGCATGGTGCTGCGCAGAGACTTGCAGGAGGGACCGTTCTGCAAAGAACGATGAGAAAGTTGGGGGCCAAAATGCAAGGGTTTTGAAAGTTAAGGGTCAAAAAGTAAATGAAGAGGATCAAATTGCAAAGTCGGTCAAGGAGGTCTCTTCTTAGGCTTAAGTTTTTATGCATGACTATATTGAACCTAAGGATTCTAATGGTGAATTTTGTTTCTAGGTCAGACCATGTTTGACCGGCCAATTTACGTAAAAATCCAAATTAAATCATTAATTGTACATGGTTCTCAATGTAGGTCAAAATAGGTTTCTAGGGCCAAATTGAAGGTTCTAAACCCTAGAGATTATTTTTCTATGAATTTTAGAGGGTTTAATTGATTTTTACCCTACCTCGAACCTCATGAATTGAAGTGGATTTGTTTTAGGGTTACAGAATGTCATTTAATTTCTTAGAGTTGCTGTAGCCCTTGTTAGATCAGATCATCCCACTTTCTTTCTTATTAGGTTTGTTTAACCTGTGTTTGGACCCTTAATTACCCTGTTTGCAAATTACGTTGGTGAAATTGCATTTTTACCCCTTATGACTTGTCTTCTTCTTAAACTCAGAATTCTCTGAGTTAAGCCTTTCTTTGAGCTATGTAGGAGCTTTTTCTTGCATATCTAGGTTAATTGTGCTAGTTAGGGTTCATGATGAGGTTCTCATCATTGCTCAAGTTGGGAAAACTTTGAACCCTCGTATTATGACTTCTCTAGGGTTCCTCAGACCTGAGAGGACCTCAACGCCATCCAGAATGATCCATTCTCAAGCATTTATAACCCTGGATGGCGTAATCATCCCAATTTCGCGTGGTCTGGGAATAATCAAAATTTGAGATCTTAATTCCAGCCTTAACCACAAGCTCCATGCCCATATTAGCCTGTTTAGGCTAGGCCCAATCTGAATACTAATCCGAGTCGACACAGGAAGATCAAATGTCTCTAATCCTTCAAACCCTGGATGACATTTAAAAGATGAATGCGGCTATGCAGAAACAACACAAGGATGAGATCATAGAGGTCCATAATCAGCTTGCACAAATGGCGAATTCTTGCCAGCCTGGTGCACTTCCTTCACAACCTTTACCAAATTTGAATAACGTTCCAAACCAGAGGTGCGTTATGAACCCGAATCAGGGCCAAGCACATTATGTTTATCGGGCCCCTTCTGCTCCATCACCTGATGGGATGGAGGCTTCGACATCATACTCGGGATATCAGTAGCAACTACCACTTTTACCTACTCCAAACCAAAACCAGGCAGGACTAAGTTCTGTTACCATCCTAGTGGCAAGACAACTCAGGATCCACCTTATCCTAGCCACTCTAAGCTTGGTAGTTTAGAGCCTAACCCTAGGCTAGTTATCTAGGACACCCCTATCCCAGATCCAGAACTTGAACCAATCTTAGAGGAATTTACAGAGGTTCCATTTCCTGAGGCTTTGTCCAAAGGAACGAGGAAACCCAAAACTGTGGCATTTGAGGAAGATTTGGTCAAACTCTTTGGGTAAGTCCAAATAAACATCCCCTTGTTGGATGTGATTCACCACGTACCAGCGCACATGAGATTTCTGAAGGATTTGTGATGGGGCGGAGATTTGTCGCGAAAAGGTTTGAGTTTGGAAAACCTGTCATTGTAGTTCAATTCGCGAGAAAATCCATCGATCAAATAATATTTATAATTGAAACTCTAAAGAGAGTCCTGGGTCGAACACATGGAGGCGAACGTTTGGTTTTGTGATCTGCATTTCTCTTTTATTTGTTTTTGTTATTTTTTATCTTTTGTTATTTTTTTGTAATTTTTATAAGGCAGGAGATCTGGTTGAGATAATTTCTATCTAATCTACTTGCAAAGAGAGAGAAACAAATATAATATGAGTAATCCAAATTGTTTATTACAACTGACTGCGGGAAATAAAACTACACTACAAAAATGATAAAAGGAATCAAGATGAGAAAATCCCCCTTGACGGTTGCTTGGAGGATAACTTGCTCTGACGGTACCTTGAATGAAGGTCGGGAGGAGCTAGATGAAGGAGAAGGGCAGCGGAAGGAGGAGGACGGGACGGGACGGTGTCGCGTCGAGGATCTTCTTCCCGAAGGTGGTGAGAGGATGGCCACAGGATGCTCCACGAATGGGGATGAGAGGCGGGAAAAATATTTGGTTTTCTACTCTAGAGGAGCATCCCGGGCTTGGGATAAGCTCTCTTTAGAGCCTTGGAGGTGGTGAGGGAAAGAAAGGAAGAGATGAAGAAGAATGGGAGGGGTAGGGGTCCTTTTATAGTGGACGAAAGGATCAATTTCATATATAGGACATTTAGTGATGGTGATAAACGTCATTGAAGATCCATCGCAAACGTTGCTGAAGACAGCCTTGTGCCCACGCTGCCGTTGTGCTTGTCGCACGCGCACGCACGCTATGCACCCGCTACGCCTCGCACTACGTTGCGCCCATGTGCGCTTGCTACCTTGTGTGTGGTGCGTAGCGCTGCGCGCTATGCTACTGTGCATGCGTGCTTTCGTGCGTGTGCACACGCCCATGCTGATGTGCACGTGCAGTGGCGTGTGCGTATGCATGGGCGGCCTGGGTTGTGCTACGTGGCGTAATCTGGGCCGTCCATCTTCTTTCCTTTGTAGGGGCTGCTACAAAGGTCGGATTGAGTCGATTTTTGGGCTGTTGGGCTGCGATCGTCGACCTGAATCCATCTATTTGGTCAGATTTGTCCTTTGAAGCTTCGAATTGTGTTGCCTAGTCCCTCAGCTATTGATCTTCCTCGAACTGCATATGGTGCTACGGGACTCCAATCAAGGTGATTTTGGAGGCGTTGGACTCTGATTGTCGTCCTGATTAGATCCGTATGGTTGAATCGTCAATCCGAGGCTCCAAATTAAATCTCCTTCTCTCCTGGCCATAAAAGGATGCAATTAACCTAAAATATACACAAATTACTCTAAATGCAGAATGATGCATGCTATGCAATATTTATAGTATGGAATGCATATCTAAGCCTAGAGACATGCATAAATAGGCATTTTAACCTAAATGGATGTGTCTACATCATATCCCCATGCCTATCTTTTGCTAGTCCCTAGCAAAATTAAACTATATGCTATGTATAAAAATGAAATTAGGGCTCGATCGCTTAAGGCATTTGTTGTTTATTAACAAAAGGAAATTTCGACTAAGGGCCTAAATTATGAAAACTCAGTAGTGCCCAGTTGTCTGCTAGAATGCAAACTACCCAAGTCCTCACCTTATTTGAAAATGGAAGATACTTTTTTTTTACTTTTCTATTTTTTTTAAAACTTTTGGAGTTTGAGAATTTTAGGATAACTTTTTACGGCTACCCGACCTGCCCAAGACTCGAAAAGGACTCTAAGTGCTAAACATCTTGTGAAAGGGTGATAGACTCACTAAGAGATTGTTAAAATGAACTTCAGGTTTCTATGACCCTAGGTGGTTTAAAAAAAATTCTGCCTAAATGTTTATCTTTCCGATTGGTAGCTTTCTCCCTACTTTTTTTATTTTTTTATGGGGTCAACATAAGGGCGAACTCAGTGTATATCTCTCTGATTTATTCTACTTCCTTGCTTCTTCCCTAAGTGTTTTAGGAATTATTTGTGCATTTTTGTGAGCTGGGCTCTGGATAACCGGCCAATGGGCTGTTACCGACGATAACTTGCCAGCTATACTCGTGCAGTGAAGTGTGGTTTTCTATTTTTCTTGTTCTCCTTTTTCTATTTTTCTAATTTTTTAATTTTTGAGCATCATTTTTTTCTTTTTCTAAGTAGGTAGCTTCCCTGATCTAAGATTTACCTAAAAGCAGTAGAATGAGTATGGTCATGTAGTTGGGTTCTGGACAACCAGCCAATGGGCTGCTACTCATGATAACTTGCTAGCCATACTACCCTAGAAAGTTCATTAGCTACCTAATTTCTGTAAAAATCATCGAAAAGTGAGTCAGTGCAAATACTGTGTAGATGCTTAGGCTTAAAGTCCCCTCAAATCAGAGGGCAGGTTGATATATAGTATACTTACCACCCCAATTTATTGACCAAATTAAAATAGAATTACTTGGCGAGGACTCGAGGCTAAGTCCACATTCAAGTGGACACCTGGGCTAATTAAGCCCGAAGACCTAAAGAGTCTAAGTGTTCAGGTTCTAAAGTATTGTTTCCTAGAGTTAATAACTTCCAAATGCTTAAGTTCTCTTCTCCTAATTCTATTTTTTTTTCTTATCTTTTCAAATTTTCAATTTTTTTAAAGAAAATAAAGAAATTCTACAGAGTTAACAAAATAATTTTAGGATTAGGTATCCACCCCTCCATGCCTAAATGATGCAATGTCTTCATTGTAGAAATAAAGACATGAAACAGGTGCAATAACAAAATATCACCTGAGTTTCGTGACAATCTAGTCAGCTTCACAGAGAGGAGAGTATATATGCGTGTTAAGTTTAATGCTTTTAGCTAGGCATAAAATACAAACAAAGAAGAGGTTAAGAATTCAAAGGTACATGTTAGAATCAGAATTAAAAGATTGATCCTTAAACCCATCAACAGAAGATGTTCGCTGATGTGGACCATATTATGGTGCAGACCCATGCCCCAGGGTCGAGTGGTTCTAAGGTTCTGGATGAAAATCACCCAGAACATAAGATTGTTGTATTTGTAGGGTCATGCTTGCGGTTTGGTGGTGTGAAACCTAAGACTAAAGTGTCGAACAATGGGTAAGTCTAAATCACTATGCCTATTTGTCCATGTGGAATTTGGCTCAAAAGTATAATCAATTATGTCATGCTTGGTGTTAACGGGCTATTGAGGGGTGTTAAATATGCGTTCGTTGTAGTAAAGCCTTAATCGCTTGATAACAAATAAAATTTATAACTTGAATATCTAAAATGAAGTCTGAGGTCGAACACAGGGAGCAAGTATTGTAATTCACGTGCTAATCGAAATGAATATATATATGAGCACAAGAAATAAGCCAGATACAAGATATTCAATGAATGAAAACCTGTCACATTAACTATTCAATGAAATCCAATGTATCTCGAGAATATGAGGACAAGAAGAAAGGAGGATAAAAAACAATGGTGATTTGAATCACCACTTATATCCTCCTTAAGTTAAGATTGCATCCAACTATCAATTATATCAAATAAACCAACAGTAGCTTGAATGCTACAGTGATCAGACTTCTGTTCGTGGCGTAAATCGCGTAAAGAAGATGAATACGTCATAGTATAGCACGAAATACGTTGATTGCACAGCAAAAATACACCAGCAATTGTGCCATCTTGTGCTATTCCCTAGCATTGCCAGTGCATATTAGGTAGCCATAGTCACATTTGTAAAAATACACGCAAGCATGCATTTATTTGAGAGGGGAGGAGAGTGAATAAAATGGCCTTGTAATTAACAAATTCTTCAAGTGCTGCCTCGCAAAATCTCCATCTTTATTTTTTATTTTCATTTGACTTTGAATTTCTTCTCTGCGGCTGCAAGGCATGGCAGCTTCCTTCTCCGCACCATTCTCTGCAATAGGCTCTCCCTACCAGCTGCATGCACAGCCATGCACAACTAGGGCATGGCTGTGCATGCCTCTTTCCCCTTTAAAAAGAGCTCAGCCTTCTTCCTTGCGGCTGAGCCTGGTCCACACAAAAAAAGAACACACAGCAGCTTCCTCCAGGCCGTCTCCTCCCCTCTCCCCTCCATATGCAGCCTCTCCTCCTTCTGAGGAGCCACGCTGCGGGCAGGAGCAGCTCACAGTGGTGCACAACCACCACTGTGAGTCCCACCACCGTCTAGCTCGTCAAAGAGCCGGTGGGCGTGGTGGTTCACCGCTCTGATTTCATCGTTCCAAGCGCATCCGCCATTGCCACAGGAGCTTCAAGCTTTGAAGCTCAATCGGCCACCGCTCGCCCGTATGCAGGCCACCGAGCACCCTATAGAGAAGCTCCACCACGCACACCAGCAGCCGGTGCAACTCTTTCCGCACGCACTAGCAGGTCGCCCTCGCCCCTCCCCATGCCCGCTCCTACGTACGCTAGCGCCCGCTCTCGCGTACGCCCGCCCGCTTTAGTGCCCGCGTCTTCGCCTGCTTCTTCGAGCCCGCACCCGCCTCACCGCGCAACGCAGTGCGCTGCGGTTCCTCTAACGCCCGCCCCCTCCAGTGTGCGCCTGCTCTTGCGTGTGCGTGCACGCTCCTGCATGCACCATCAGACGACGGCTGAAGCATCAGACGGCTTAACTCCAGCAGACGCCCTCTCCCTCTCTCTCTCTCACAGCACTCTCTCACTCCTGCAGACACACACACACACACACTCTCGTACACACACCCCTACTCACTTATACACTACTATATACTTATATATATATACATATATATATTTATATATCTATATATTTATATACATATATATATATATACTTATATCTATACATATATAGCTAAGTATTCCTATATAACTACCTATATAACTAAGTATTAGTAGTACCTATATATCTATATATATATATAAGTAGTACCTATATAACTAAGTATTAGTATACATACATACATATATATATATATCTATATACTTATATATATATATACATATATATATATTTATACATATATATGTAAATATATATGTATATATATATATATCTATATATATATTATTACCTATATAACTAAGTATAAGAATAGTTACATATATATATATATATCTATATATATACACATATACTTATACATATATATATATATACAAATATACATACATATATATATCTATAATTATAAATACATACATACATATATATATATATACAGATACACATATATATAACTATATACATATATTACTATATACATACATATATATATATACATCTATATAGTTATATATATACATACATATACATACATACATACATATATATATATATACATACATATATAACTACATATATAATTATAACCATATATATATACGTATAGATATATATTTACATATATACATATATATATATTTTCATATCACTTACCACACGTTGTATTGCGGGAATATCTGCACCAGGTTTTGATATTCCCTGATACACGCGTACAGAAAGCGTCTTCGCACACATCTTCCACCATCCATCCTACACTCCACGCGGCACTTCGTCCTGTTGGTTGCATCTTCCTAGATGACGACCGACTCGACACTGTACTACACGCCATCTCCACCTCCACCCCCACCCCTATATACATATATAATATATACATATATATATACTATATTTATCTTATTTCTATTTCTCTTTTCTACAATTAAAAAAAGATAAAAAAATATATAAAAGAGAAAAGATAATCCTTGACTTGCAGGTACTCAGTCTTACGAATAGTAAGACCAGTTTTGGAACCCTAATTTGGTTCAAAGCCAAGAACCTGATTTTGAGGGTGTACCTCAAGGACAAAAATTATCAGAAAAAGAAATCTTAAATAGAAAAACACCAAAAACATAATAAACGAATGGAAGAGATTCGTTGTACGAAAGGCGTAGAAACTTCTTCTAATCCCACTTCCCTGAGTTCGACCCTGGGCCTAAAAGTGACCAAGATAAAATCAAGTAGGCTAGGTAAAAAAGTTTTGTAAAAGAGATGGTTAGGCTCGATTTAGGTTAACCGCTATATTCATTTCAACGATAAAATCACCATATTAACACAACCTATCTGAGCACGAACACAATCTCTTTTCTGGCACCGTTGCTGGGGATGTGCGCATTCAAGTAAGTTTTTACTCCATTCCTTTAATTTTTCTCTTCTCACACCCTTCTCTTCATGGGTGTTTCTGTTTGTTGGTGTGCAGGTGAACCTGTTGCAAGGAGAAGGCAGGCAGACGAAGTCAAAGACGTGGGCAGACTCAAGGCAGGAACGAGAGCGTGAAGACGCCGGCACCGCACTGGAGCTTCGCACACATTGCTGAACAAGTAGGTCTTCCTTTCTTAGCAACTTAGGTCAACTTGTCACCTTAATAAAAAAAAAAACTAGAAAAACTTCTTGGGATCTCTTGGGGCAAGTGGATTAAAAATCACTTGTTTGATTGTTTGCCTTCACTCCCACCACCTCGGGATTTCCCATAAAACTTCGCATAGCGAAGATCCAAGAATCTTGATTCTTGAATCTTTCGCCGTGTGAAGTATTCTTTGAGGCAAATAAAAAGATTGATTGCCACCCCTCTTTGCCTCATTTATCTGCAAATTTGGGATCACATTTTTTGGTGGGGAGACTTGGAATTGAGTTGATTCCAACCCCACCACGACCTTTCACGTGCCTAAGATTCGATCCCGAATATTTCAACCCCAACAATTTGATTTTCTTTATCTTATGGTTGAGCCTTGTGTGTGGAAATCCTTTTGGTGATTGGGAGCACTTAAATTGAAGTGCTTTGGCTCCCTTTCACACTAATCTAAAATTGATTCGTGCATCCACACATAGAAATCTCCATCTAGGAAAGCCCATTGTATTTTAGCATGCATTAACCAATTGACATTGAAGAAGGGTTTGTTGGGATTAGAAGAAAACTTGTATTCTCTCAAAACCCGGAGATTGGTTGAATTGGTAATTCAGTGAAATCCTAAAATCCATACCACGTAAGGCTGAATTCTAAAAAACCATTCACCAATTAAAACTTCAATTCAGGGAGATTTCCCCGTTGCATGCTTGGTTTACACACTTTGTAAAATCAATCACTTAGGCATTACTCGTAAATAACGTCCTTCACATTCCAGAAGCACTTGATCCTAAGCCTCTAACTAAAATTGGTAGCAACTTGACCCTTATTAAGGATTGGAGCTCTAACTACCTGCGTGTAGTGCCTACGTGCTGGTGAGGGTTCCCGCGTGCTATCGGGTGTCTAAGACTGGGGCAAACGACCTTTCAATCTGGCCCGGTGGTTCCGCAGTGCTCGCATTCGATTCCGTAGGTCGTGATAGTGGGTAACTTAGATCTTTAGGTCTAAGGGCACACTGTAGAGGTTAGGAATTTGATTGTATTGATTTGTCATCAAGTGTACCTTTGCGGCGTCATTTCTCTCATCTCTTTTCCCTTCGTATCCCCCCAATTCTTTCTACGGTAGTGCATGTTTGGGAGGAGGTCACAAAACCCTGAACTGTGTGAATTGCCTGATAGTTTTAGAAAAGAAGCTGAATCGTCCTCCTCCACAAACATGGCTGCATGCCCACCCCTAAATCCCGAGCGAGGAAACTGCCCTCAAAACCCACCAGGTGGTGGAGCCTTGGATCCCATAACCCGCCTCTAAGCCCAAATGGAAATGTATAATGAACAAATTGAAGCCATTAGGGAAACATTGGAGGAAATGCAGAACCCTCTCGAATGGGAGGAGCCTAGGTCTCTTAGCTCTTATCAGAATCCCGTTGCTACAGAGACCATAGGACAAATTCGGATCCCCATGGGCGGGGATGACTTTTAACTGAAACCTAACATAATTGGCCTGATAAATTTTCACTTCCATGGTCTTGCAAGTGAAGATCCTTTTCTCCACTTGGAAGACCTAACCTGATTGGCTGAAACTGTTAAACCAAGAAATATCGGGTTACCTATAGTTCTCATGAAAATGTTCCCATTTTTATTGCGGGATAAAGTGTCACAGTGGTTACGCACCCTTGGGAGAACCATCCACTCTTGGGAAGAGATGCGAACAGCGTTTCTCAAGAAGTTCTTCCCAATCGGGTGAACCAATGCACTTCACCGTGCTATCACCTCCTTTACGCAACAAAACGACGAACAATTTCATGAGGCATGGGAGAGATATAATGACCACGTCAGGAAGTGTCTGCACCACGATTTGCCTAAGTGGCATATAGCCCAGATTTTCTACTATGGGCTAAATGAGACTTTGAAGCAGATTGCAGATGCTTCTTGCGGAGGGAATTTTATGAATAAAGACGAGAATGGAGCATTTGCATTATTTGAAAATATGAGTGAAAACTCAATGAACAATGCCTCCAATTTTGCCTTTAATCGTACCAGCCTGCCCTGTAATGTCCACGAAGTTGACACGGGACTCTCCTATTCATCCACAGATCTCAGCCTTATCGCACAAAAATTGAATGAAGTCTCCATCGTGCACAAGAAGCTGGACGAGCTTCTGGCCAACCCCACCCGTTCTATGGCAAACACCCCCACCTCACCAATTCGTCACAATCCCAATTCTTCCAACACCAGGCTTATCCCGAGAAACCCCGTAAGACCTTCCTTACTGAGTGTCGCGCCGAGAGATTTGGTAAGTCATGTGGATCTGGCTTCTGCAAGCCAGTATTTCGACACGGAGGACCAAGCCTCCGTGTGCTCGGACGCATATTTACATGCGTACGCGTCTTCTGGCATAGAAGACGCTTGTGCCCTGGGAAACAACCTGTTCTCTGCCACTTATAACCCAGGGTGGCGAAATCATCCGAACTTCGCATGGTCCAACAACCTGCAGTGCCAAAATCCTGTTGGTGGATCAATGCGATCGTCCGCACCCGTCATCCCAAGGGCCCAGTCTAATCCTACGGCAAATCTGCCATCGGGTCCTTGAGTACCGCAAGCAGAACACGCATCAAGTCCTCTTGATAAATTGATGCGAATGATTACAAAAATGTCAAAGCGCCATGAAGAGAACATGACCTCTCTTCAGCACCAATTAGTGTAGCAGAATGCTGAGATCAGTCAACTACGCTTGGCGACTCGATCTCAAGGCACTCTTCCAGCCCAACCTGTTCCAAACCTGCAAAATTTCGTACCTCGTGGTCCTCAACCACAGGTATGACCTTCTCAGGGGCAGGTTCATCAAATTCTATAGGCTCTGAGCATTCCACCGGGATTTCAGGCTAATCCCACTGCAGCACCTCACTCTTATGTCCCTATTGCGAACCCTCCTCCGCCTTATGATCCCACTGGACCCGCATCGTCCAATGTGATCACTACGAGGAGCGGTAAGTAGACTGTCGATTCGCCTCGACCTGATCTTGGTTTGTCTTCTTCATCGCCCTCTCATTCGGGATGCGCATCGCATTCGCGAGAGGACAATACACCCAAATTGGTGCCAGAATCAGTCCCATTCCCTGAGGCTCTACTGAGGGAGCCAAAAGGAAAGAAGAAGGATACACAGGCCTTTGATAACTTGCGTAATTTGTTCAGGGATGTTGAAATCAAGGTACCCCTGCTAGAGGCTATCGACCACATACCTACTGTTGCCCGATTTTTCAAAGACTACACAACACCCAGGCGACAGTCAAAGAAAACTAAGAATCTGGTGGTTCTCTCGCTTCATGTGAGTTGTGCTATACTATCAAATCTACCACCGAAGCAGAAAGATCTGGGCACACCGCTTAATTCCTGTAGCATCCAAGGCTGCAATTTTAACCGTGCCCTGCTTGATCTAGGATCTTCCATCAATCTCATACCAACCATCATGCTCGAAAAATTTTCTTTGGGAAATCTGAAACCCACCCCTGTCACGTTATAGTTGGCAGATCGTTCTGTCAAAATTCCAAAGGGTGTGGTGGAAGATGTGGTGGTTAGGGTCAACAGTCTCTGTTTTCCTGTTGACTTTCTTGTTTTAGATATGGAAGTTCCTAGCTCACTTTCTGATTGTTTGATCATCCTTGGTCGACCTTTCTTGGCCACAGCCTGCGCCCATATCGACTGCGAGTCGAGCTGTATTGAGATTGCCGTTGGATCTGAAAAGCTCAAGCTTAACTTCTTCAAGGCAGCCAAGAACTTTGATTGCGATTGCATCGAGGATGACACGTTTGACGAGGACATGGCCGTCAGCGTGTGTATCGGACTAATTGGGACCTATTCTGACTGCTGCAGATTGCCTTTAAACACTGACGATTGCCTGACCAATACATATTGTGACGTTCCCCCATCCCTCACTATTCCCGTACCTTCTCCTGACCAGACTTCTGATTAGGTTTCCTCCACTTCCCATACCTCATGGTCTTTGTCATATCCGGCTACTCACCGTCGGTCCACACTCTTGAAGATCGAATTGCCCTTTCTTTCTCGCCAAATTAGGCGGTGTTACAAATCCACACTGGGACCTTGAGCCCACGTACTACCCACTGGGGCTATTCCTTTTTGGATCCATCTATCCAAGGAGTCCCTCTTCTTGGCCAATCTGAGGGCCAACTTCTTCCTCCTGACTTGTTTTCCGATCCGCCTGGGACACTCTCGTCCCAAGAAATGCCAGACCTTTCACCATCCACTATAGAGCTGAAAGAGCTGCCTAGTACACTTAAGTATGTTTTCCTGGGGCCAAATGAAATGCTCCCCGTAATCATTAGTTCAAAATTGACCAGGGAGAAAGAGTGCAAACTAACGAAGGTCTTTATGGAACACAAGGCAGCCATTGGATGGTCTTTATCAGACTTATCTGGCACTAGACCCTCCTACTTCACTCACCATATATATACGGAGGATGAGGCTTGACCTTCCCGCGAGATGCAACGACGTCTCAACCTTAACATGCGGGAGGTCGTTAAGAAAGAAATTATTAAGTGGCTGGATGCAGGTATAATCTACCCGATCAGCGATAGCCCCTGGGTGAGTCCGATTCACGTTGTGCCCAAAAAGGCGGGACTCACCATCCGTGTCAATGACAGGGGCGAATCCATCCCTACACACACTCCTACATCTTGGAGAGTGTGTGTAGATTATAGGAAACTCAATGCTGCAACTAAGAAAGATCACTTTCCGCTACCTTTCATTGACCAAATCCTGGAGCGGTTAGCGGGAAATAAATTTTTCTGTTTCCTGGATGGATTCTCAGGATATAACCAGGTGGCAATTGACCCCTGGGACCAAGAGAAAATCACCTTTACCTGTCCCTTCAGCACCTTTGCATTTAGAAGGATGCCGTTCGGACTTTGTAACGCGCCAGCAACTTTCCAGAGATGTATGCTGGCGATATTCCATGACATGGTGGGTGACTTTCTTGAGGTCTTCATGGATGACTTCTCGGTCTTTGGACCATCTTTCGATGAATGTCTTGCCAACTTGACCTGTATCCTTAGGAGATGTATTGATGTAAACCTCATGCTTTCCTGGGAAAAAGGTCATTTTATGGTGCATGAGGGAATTGTTCTCGGACACATCATCTCCGATAGGGGTATTGAGGTTGATAGAGCTAAGCCTGATGTAATTACTGATTTACCTGTGCCTGGCTCTGTCAAACAAATCTGCTCCTTCCTGGGACACGTCGGTTTCTATAGGAGATTCATCAAAGATTTCTCCAAGATTTCTCGACCTTTAACTCATCTCCTATCGACCGACGTACCCTTAGATATGGGCCCCGATTGCATACGAGCATTCATGCAACTGTGTAATGTTGTCACCAAGGCCCCTGTTCTCCAGCCACCTGATTGGTCCCTCGACTTTGAACTCATGTGTGACACTTCCGACCTTGCAGTCGGAGCCATCCTGGGACAAAGACGCGATAGACAGCCCTTCGTGGTGTACTACACTAGTAAGATGTTGGACGAGGCCCAGCGTAATTATACTACCACTGAAAAAGAACTACTGGCGGTCGTCTTTGGGCTGGAGAAATTCCGCTCTTATCTTCTGGGCTCACATGTTATTGTTTTCACTGATCACGCAGCCATTCGCCATCTCATGCACCAGAAGGATGCTAAGCCTAGACTGATTCGTTGGATCCTTCTGCTCCAAGAATTTGACATTGAGATCCGTGATAAGGCTGGAGCCCAGAATGTTGTGGCTGATCATCTTTCCAGACTGGACCCTGACCATATTGGACTTACTCTGTCGATCAATGAGATTTTTCCTGATGAGCACCTATTGGCAATTAATGTGGCAAGTGGACCTTGGTATGCCGACATTGCCAATTACCTTGCTTCTGGATCCCTTCCACGTGGCTGGCCTAAAAACCAGCGTAAGCGTCTCATGGTAGAAACAAAGTATTATTTCTGGGATAATCCACTTCTTTTTCGCATAGGTGCTGATCAAATCATCCGTCGTTGTATTCCTGACAGCGAATTCCCTAGTGTGCTATCCTTCTGCCATGATCAGGCCTGCGGAGGCCATTTCTCTGGGAGGAAAATTGCAGCCAAGGTGTTGCAGTGTGGTTTATTTTGGCCCTCCCTTCACCAGGATGCACACAATTATGCCAAGCATTGCACTAGGGGCCAGTCGTTAGGGTCAATGTCACGTCGTGACATGATGCCCTTACAACCCATCCTAGTTGCAGAAATCTTTGACATTTGGAGAATTGATTTCATGGGTCCCTTTCCTCCTTCCAATGTCTTCGAATTCATTATCGTGGCTATTGATTATGTTTCGAAATGGATCGAGGCTATTCCCACGTGCCGTGCTGACCATGTTATATCCACTCAATTTGTTAAAGACCACATCTTTGCGCGCTTTGGGATCCCTCGAGCCATTATCTCTGATGGAGGAAGCCACTTTACCCATGCTTCTTTTCAGGCACTTCTGAGGAAATGCGGAGTTCACCATCGTATCGCATCCCTGTATCATCCTCAGACGAATGGCCAGGCAGAGGTGTCGAACCGGCAAATCAAGCAAATTCTCCCGAAAATGGTTCGGCCTGACCGAAAGGATTGGTCCGACAAGCTGATTGACGCACTTTGGGCGTATCGAACTGCCTTTAAGGCTCCCCTTGGTATGTCTCCTTATAGAATCATTTACGGGAAGCCTTGTGTTCGTACGCTTTTGTGCGGGTTTTAAAGAGAATATGACGTTGTAGTATAGCCGACAAAGCGTTCAAACAAATAGAGAATTTTATTACTCGAAAACCGGAGTATCCGAGGTCGAACACAGGGAGCAAATGGAATTTACTACTAATCAAAATGTAATTGAATACTCTAATTTACTCAAAACTGGAATTCAAAGGTATCAAAAAAATAATTCAGACAAAAGAGTCAAATTGGACGTCTGATCCCAAGATCAGACGTCTTAAAAGTGTTTTCCCTTTTCCTCTTGATTATTCTTCTTCTTCTGATCTTGCTTTCTTTCTTCTTTTGCAGACTCTTTTTCTTCTTCGTCTTCTGTCTTGGCTTCTCTTCTTCTTTCTCTTCTCTCTTTCTGCTTTGCTTCTTTTCTTGCGAAGGCTTCTTTCCTCCTCCTTCTCCTTTGTTCTCTTTTCTGCCTTGCCTTCCTTCTTCTTTTTCTCGGCCAAGTCTTTCTTCCTCAACGTTCAGCCTATGCCTACACAGAGCAAAACCTATCCCTTTCCCTCTACTCACGCGTCTCTCTCTCTCAGCAATTCACTCAACCACGCTCTCCCAGAGCCACACACGGGTAATCGGGTCGGATTCGCACCCGGGACCAGGTGCACCTGCAGGTGGTGATGCGCGAGGAGTGCGTGGGTTTGGGTCAGGTCGGATCCTGCCAGATCTGCGAGATGAAACTGCAGACGAGGCGGGCGTGAGGGCAAGTGAGGGACCTCACCCCTGTGCTTTCTGAGGCGTTAAGAATAAAACACAAATTCAATTTATGGCGCAGCGGCGCCTCGTCTCTCCACGATGTGGGACTAAAGGTTCTGCCCTGATTTCGCGCATGCCTGCAGATTTGCATGCCATCCCCACAGCTGCTGGCTTCTCAGCGCCCCTGGCTAGACTCGAAGCACTTTGCAACACTCGCGTGAACCTGCTGCGCCTGCAGCCTGGGAGCCCTGGCGCTTGGAGCTGCGTTGGAACTTCTTCAAATGTTGTTCACGGCGGCAGGAGCGTCGACACTGTCAGACACAAACACGGCCTATTGGCCCAATCAGACTAGCTGGACACCTTTGCCGTGGCACGGCGAAGGCGGTGGATGGTGCTGCAGGCCGCAGGTCGGCCTAGGCGTGCGTGCCTAGGTCAACATGTGGCCGGATGTGTGGGGTTGTTCGGGGGGCTACTGTGGATGTGCGGAGTGGCAGTGGAGGGGTGGAATGTGTTCCTGGTGGTGAGGCGGAGCTTACGAGATGGTCGGCGAGCCGTGTGGAGGGGCGGAATGGTGGGAGTGGCTCGCCGGAGGTCGGTCGGTGATGTGGAAGATGAGGGTGGTCGGCGTCGGTCGAGGGTCGATTAGATGAGATAACAGGGGGAAAAGAGAGAGGGGACTACGGGGAATAGTTCTAACCTAATTGTAGGGACGAAGGAGGACGGAGGGCGGACAGCTGTACCTGCTGTCGCCGGAGAAGATGCTGCCCAGTGGGGGAGAACGGCGGCGACGACGGGGCTGAGGCGGCGTGCGCGGGTACTGCGCGATGCAGAGGAGAGTCAGGAAGATAGCTTTGCCAGTTGTTTTGTGGCAGAGCGAAGAGGGAGGGGAGGGGGGCTCGCTGGAGCTTGCTGGGAACTTTGGCCGGGCAGGAGGAGATGAATTGGAGGTGAACTCGACCAAATCAAGCTGAAGATGAGCGGCTGGAGGTGTGGGTTCTTATATAGGCACTGGGCCAGTCGTTCAGGGCGTGGGGGGCACGCCATTGCCTCTGATTGCTCGCCGGAGTAGGAAAGAGGTTAAGATACCCAAATCCCTCGTGCGTTCGCACGAGAGATTGGGTTCACATCAGAGGTTGTGATTGGCCTTAAATGGAAGGGAATTCCTCAGAGAATCTCCCTTCCATTTCTGGGAGGGAATCTCTGAGGGATTGGAGAGGAATCCCTCTCTAAACCTCGCCGGAGATCGGTTCTTCCCTAACAATGGTGGAAGGACCTGATTGCAAAGGTGGCGAGGAACTTAGGGGGCTCTCTGCAAAGATATTCAAAAGATAGGGACCAAATTATGATTTGGGTGTACTAAATTGTAAAGTAGGTCAAGATGACCTCCCCTTAGGTCCAAATTTTGGTATAAACCTAATTTTGACCTAAGGAATCCAATGGTGAAGTTGAATTTTAGGTTTGACCTCGTTCGAATGGAAATTTTGCGTAAAAACCCAAATTAGGTCAATTAATGTGCTAGGACCCTAATCTAGGTCAAGCTGGGTTCCAAAGGCCAAATTGAGTGTTCTGAACCCTAGAGGATATTTTTCCATGATTTTTTGAGGGTTTACTTGATTTTTATCCTGACCGGAACCTTGTTAATTTAAGTGGGTCTGTTTTAGGGTTACCAAGTGTCATTTAATTCCTAGATTGCACGTAAACCCATTTCTGATTGACTCAACCCACTTTTTATCTCATTTAGACCATTTGACCTATGTTTTGCCTCTGAGAAATACTGTTTATGTACTGCAATGGTAAAATTACAGTTTTAACCTTTATTTCATGTTTTCTTCTCAGAGCACTTATTCCTTTATTTAGGCCTTCCTCTAGGTTATGTAGGAGCTTTTATCTTCTTTATTGGGTCAAAATGAGCTAGTTATGGCTCATGATGAGGCTCTCATCATATCCCCATGCCTAGCTTTTGCTATTCCCTTAGCAACATTTCAAGGTTTTAACTTCCGTTCTAGACCTAGAGTGTCCTCAGTTATGATAAGTGCTTCTTTTGTGATTAAGTCAGAATGCCAATAATAGGCCTAGAGGTACTCAAGTACCAACCAAAATTCGGACTTGTTCCGCTTTAGCCTCAGTCCTCCACAAAGGTTTCTACGACCCACAGAAACTAACCTAGGGTTTGTTGGACTCCACGGTTAAAGCACCCGTGCTTGAGACATTTTTAGCCTAAGTTCAGTTTGCAGTGCGTTTTTTTGTAAGAGAGAGAGATAGAGGATTTATTTGTTTGGAGAGCTTTTCTCTCTCTTTTCTTTTTATTTCTAGCTTCGGATTAGCTTCTCAACATGGTCTGTATCGGATTCCTCGTCGCCATCATCAATCCTCAAGGGTCCCTGGCTTTCGAGATTTCGAGATAATCCCGCCCATGGCGTTCCGTGGACGAATTCAGACCCTGGCGATTTACATTTCGGGATAATGCCACCCATGGTATCTGAACCAGCAGAGTGCTTACATGCCCCCAGTAAGATATTTAAATATCCTAAGAGACAAGCACCGAGGAGACGATATGTTGTTACGCATCTTTGAGGGGGATTTCCCGCCTCTCCGCGCTGGGAACTCGCCCAAATCAACTTGTGCTGATTGGCCGCTCCTAATCTAGGTGACTCTTTCAGAACATTAAAAGCTTTTCGCGTGATTTGGATGTTTATGCGCACTGAACCAGACTGTGTGTGAATGTGGGGTGCTTAGGTTACCGAATCCCGTAAATCGGAAGTCAGTTAACGAGGCCGAATACTTCCTAAGCCTTAGACCTAATACTTAAGCTTCGCATTTTCCTCAACCTCTTGAGGATTATCCATATTTTAACGAATATGTGAATTTTTAAGCTAAAGATTCTAGCCCAAGAGGCTTAAGACCAGCATTCCCGCTAATCTCTTGTTGTGTCTCCTTAGCACTTTTTCTTTTATTTCTTTTCTTGATCTGGTTTAGAACTTCAGTTAATTCCTTACTCTTTTACTAATGACTACTTTTTTTCTTTCTCATTTTGTGCTCCTTTCTTCATTTTTGCTCTTTTTCTCCTCCTTATGAATATGTGGCTTACAAAATTTCCTCCCTCCCCCATTTTTTTGTTCTTTTTCTTAATTTTTTCAATTTTTTTGTGTTTTTGACATATGCAAATTTTTTGTGTGTGAGACTCCTGACTTTTTTCTTGGTTCTGTATGTATGCACTTTATCACCCCCCTATGCCTAAGTTTTGCAATGTCCTCATTGTAACCAGAGGGTGTGAGTTAGTGTTGAGGTCAGGGACTTAGAACAAGATACATCGGGTGGGTGAATGAGTCGAAAATGACTGATGCGGATGATTTTAAGCTCTGATACGTGTACCAGAGGTGGGATCAACTGTCTAAGGCTGAACTCAAGGTGCAATAGACGTGGAGTACGGACGGATAATCAGACGGGTCTCTGTTTTTGGGATGACGGGTTGCCTCCCGTTAAGCGCTAAATTTAATGCCTTCAGCCAAGCAGAAAATGGGGTGGAGAGGGAGTGGTCAAATCAACGAAATTTTGTAAAACAAGCACCTTGATTAAGAGCCTGGTTGGTCCAACCAGGTGCTTGTTAAGATTAGTGGGCTGATGATGCAGCCCAAACCCAATAAGTCTGGTGGGTTGATAGATGTAGATCAACAAATGTGGAACCCACCATATGCAGTGAAGTTCTGATGGATATGGAAGTGAAAACTTGGGTTCAGGCTGAGTCAAATCAGCCTGGTCAAAGTAGGGTTCCGAAAAATTGTCCATGTAAGGTGTGGAATCCCTACAGGGGTGATCAAAGGATGGAGGCTCCTGATTTGTGGTCTGTTCAGTACCCGATACCCGGTCTAGATATGGAGTTGAATCATCTACAAACGGCTCAGTGAGAGGTGAATCAGAATAGAAATTGAGTCCGGTTGCGGGTCAGGGTGGGGAACGGGATTTGATTGGTTCTGTATATGTGGAGCAGGTGGCTTCAAAGAAGATTGACATGTTATAATCAGGAGGTAGATTTTCTCCGATGTTATGGTCAGATTCGAGATCGTCGGAGAGTTTGCGAAAATCAAAGTTTGAATGAGATTCCAGATCATGAGTTCCACCATAGAATAAATCATATGTTGTATATTCAGCAGCCTGACTGGGATCTAGCCTAAATGTTAATTCTGAGCTTAAAAGGGTATCCTTATCTGGTAGAGGCTCAGATTCTAAGCTAGTAGGGCAGACCCAATTGAAACCCTGCTCGTCCAACTCCTCGGTTTCTGTGTCATAGATTGGCATGACTTCCGAAAAATCGATTCGTTCCTCTGAGGAGGTTGGCGAGGGATATTCATCAAATCGAGGCCCAAAATCATATTCTTCATTAAAAGATTGATCTTCTTCATCTGGGGCCTTGAAATCTTTAAAATATGTTTCAGATCTAGGTTCTAGGCTTAGGATGTGGGTTGAATTACTAGAATTTAGGTCTGAATAACCTTCAAGGGTCACCTTATTAGAATAAGGGACGGAATTTACACCCTCGAGAGGTTCAGTTCTACTCTCATACTTGCAGGAGTCTTGGGATTCTAAAATGGGCTCATCATGGTCTTTTCCTGCATTTGGAGCTTCCCAACCTTCTTCAATATCAGGTGCATTATACTCCATTTGGGTTGGGAATCCACAACCATTTTGTGCCTCAAACCCGAGATCAGATTTATCCTCGATGTTGTCCCAAGATAGTTCATCCTCTGTTGGTGGTATGTACGGGTATTTCTGATCAATCACTTGTTTTATTAATCTCATTATCTCTTCCCATTTTTCAAGACTATCTTGGTGTTGCTTCTAAAGTCGAGGATTTGTCATACATTGAAGGTATTCACTATTGTGCAATTTTTCTATCTCAATGTATGCAGTAATGAGCAAGTCATGGGTTGATCCTTTGTTGGCTTCTATTAATAGTACTTGGGCACAAGTTATGACAAAGGTTGTGGTTGTTGGGACATCAACCTGAATGTTTCCTACTGTTGTTGAGGTTTCTTCATTTTCATAGAATTTCATGGCATCCTCAATCATTTTATCTCTCATGGATCTCTGATATTCAGGTTTCTTAAATGGTAGTACTAGGTGGTTTGGCTGCATATTTGGATCAGGTGGTGGAGTCAAGATGTAGAATCAAGTTGGAATCACGATGTGTTATGAAGCGATTAGATCTGAATAACGAGTCCCACTGAAAATGTGTATGTGTGCTCTAAAGAGAAAAGATGAGGGATTGGAGATGTTCTTGACCCAATCAAGACACCCAAAGATGTTTGGATGACTATGGAGGTTCGGGGCGGATGGACCCCTGGATCAGAAGATCATCCACCTGAGAATTACCTGGGCAGCCAGAGAGGGAGAGTCCCGCAAGGACCCCTACACGGTAGAGAGTCCCTACGGGTTACAGGGTTTCCCCTACCCGACCTCTCTTGTCACTGAGATTCCAGGTAGACCAGAATGGGGACCTTGACCTCTTAAGTCTATCGCTTTTTATTTCAAAGGTGCTTTTAGGGTTCTCACTTGAACTTTAGATGTTTTTGGTATTGTGACCTAATTTAGAGGTTGGTTGACCCAAGGGGTCAACTTCACCTGACCTGTTCTATAGATGGCAGAATGATTCTAAGTTTGGAGCCTAGAGATCACCCTGATTTGACTCCTAGGTTATTAGGTCCAAAAATTGTAAGATTCAAGTGATTTTAGAGATCAATTTTAGGGTTTGTCTTATTTAGCTCTCTTCAATCAAGGGCTTGGGTAGCACACTGATGCGGGAGGATTTATTTCCTTTTATACAGGCATGTGTGACTAGCGCTTCAAGACCCTAATGTGGAAACCCTAATTTGGTTCTATTTCCAATCCTCTTTTTCTTTTCCACAAAAGTTCTCTTTGGACTTATAAACAAGAAGTGTGTGGTCCGCCGAGATTAAGCGTTATTTCAATTAGGCACAAGAATTTGTGGGATGGAATCTAAAAAAAAGCACTCCAACTTCAAGAATATTTGCAGAAATTTTTGCAAAATCAGGAAATGTTTTGCCTTAGAGATGGTGATTACTATATAAAGAAGGCAATTGATTCCTAAATTGATTTTCTTCCTTTTGTCTTTCAAAGATTAGGGGATGATTAAGGAAGAAAAGAAATTACCTGCCCTGGAGTGGTTGACTTGCGGGAGAGATTTTCTCATGAAGTACCTGCAAGATCACATCAAAGCAAAGTAGGGCAAGTTAGTGTTCAATATTATAAAAAGAATGTAGAGACTAGTGGTAAATTGCGCGTTGCTCCCCGGCAACGGCGCCAAAATGTTCGTACGCTTTTGTGCGGGTTTTAAAGAGAATATGACATTGTAGTATAGCCGACAAAGCATTCAAACAAATAGATAATTTTATTACTCGAAAACCGGAGTATCCGAGGTCGAACACATGGAGCAAATGGAATTTACTACTAATCAAAATGTAATTGAACACTCTAATTTACTCAAAACTGGAATTCAAAGGTATCAAAAAAATAATTCAGACAAAAGAGTCAAATTGGACGTCTGATCTTGGGATCAGACGTCTTAAAAGTGTTTTCCCTTTTCCTCTTGATTATTCTTCTTCTTTTGATCTTGCTTTCTTTCTTCTTTTGCAGACTCTTTTTCTTCTTCGTCTTCTATCTTGGCTTCTCTTCTTCTTTCTCTTCTCTCTTTCTGCTTTGCTTCTTTTCTTGCGAAGGCTTTTTCTTCTTTTGTTTCTTTTCTCTTGTTTCTTCTCCTGCGAAGGCTTCTTTCCTCCTTCTCCTTTGTTCTCTTTTCTGCCTTGCCTTCCTTCTTCTTTCTCTCGGCCAAGTCTTTCTTCCTCAACGTTCAGCCTATGCCTACACAGAGCAAAACCTATCCCTTTCCCTCTACCCACACGTCTCTCTCTCTCAGCAATTCACTCAACCACGCTCTCCCAGAGCCACACACGGGTAATCGGGTCAGATTCGCACCCGGGACCAGGCGCACCTGTAGGTGGTGATGCTCGAGGAGTGCGTAGGTTTAGGTCGGGTCGGATCCCGTCAGATCCGCGAGATGAAACCGCGGACGAGGCGGGCGTGGGGGCAAGTGAGGGGCCTCACCCCTGTGCTTTCTGAGGCGTTAATAATAAAACACAAATTCAATTTATGGCGCAGCGGCGCCTCGTCTCTCCATGATGTGGGACAAAAGGTTCTGCCCTGATTTCGCGGGCGCCTGCAGATTTGCATGCCATCCCCACAGCTGCTGGCTTCTCAGTGCCCCTGGCTGGACTCGAAGCACTTTGCAACACTCGCGTGAACCTGCTGCGCCTACGGCCTGGGAGCCCTGGCGCCTGGAGCTGCGTTGGAGCTTCTTCAAATGTCGTCCATGGCGGCAGGAGCGTCGACACTGTCAGACACAAACACGGCCTATTGGCCCAATCAGACTAGCTGGACACCTTCGCCGTGGCACGGCGAAGGCGGTGGACGGTGCTGCAGGCTGCAGGTCGGCCTAGGCGTGCGTGCCTAGGTCAACCTGTGGCCGGATGTGTGGGGTTGTTCGGGGGGCTACTGTGGATGTGCGGAGTGGCAGTGGAGGGGTGGAATGTGTTCCTGGTGGTGAGGCGGAGCTTACGAGATGGTCGGCGAGCCGTGTGGAGGGGCGGAATGGTGGGAGCGGCTCGCCGGAGGTCGGTCGGTGATGTGGAAGATGAGGGTGGTCGGCGTCGGTCGAGGGTCGATTAGATGAGATAATAGGGGGAAAAGAGAGAGGGGACTACGGGGAATAGTTCTAACCTAATTGTAGGGACGAAGGAGGACGGAGGGCGGACAGCTGTACCTACTGTTGCCGGAGAAGACGCTGGCCAGTGGGGGAGAACGGCGGCGACGACGGGGCTGAGGCGGCATGCGCGAGTACTGCGCGACGCGGAGGAGAGTCAGGAAGATAGCTTTGCCACTCATTTTGTGGCAGAGCGAAGAGGGAGGCGAGGGGGGCTCGCCGGAGCTTGCTGGGAACTTTGGCCGGGCAGGAGGAGATGAATTGGAGGTGAAAACTCGACCAAATCAAGCTGAAGATGAGCGGCTGGAGGTGTGGGTTCTTATATAGGCACTGGGCCAGTCGTTTAGGGCGTGGGGGGCACGCCATTGCCTCTGATTGCTCGTCGGAGTAGGAAAGAGGTTAAGATACCCAAATCCCTCGTGCGTTCGCACGAGAGATTGGGTTCACACCAGAGGTTGTGATTGGCCTTAAATGGAAGGGAATTCCTCAGAGAATCTCCCTTCCATTTCTGGGAGGGAATCTCTGAGGGATTGGAGAGGAATCCCTCTCTAAACCTCGCCGGAGATCAGTTCTGCCCTAACAATGGCGGCAGGACCTGATTGCAAAGGTGGCGAGGAACTTAGGGGGCTCTCTGCAAAGATATTCAAAAGATAGGGACCAAATTATGATTTAGGTGTACTAAATTGCAAAGTAGGTCAAGATGACCTCCCCTTAGGTCCAAATTTTGGTACAAACCTAATTTTGACCTAAGGAATCCAATGGTGAAGTTAGATTTTAGGTTTTACCTCGTTCGAATGGAAATTTTGCGTAAAAACCCAAATTAGGTCAATTAATGTGCTAGGACCCTAATCTAGGTCAAGCTGGGTTCCAAAGGCCAAATTGAGTGTTCTGAACCCTAGAGGATATTTTTCCATGATTTTTAGAGGGTTTAATTGATTTTTGTCCTGACCAGAACCTTGTTAATTTAAGTAGGTCTGTTTTAGGGTTACCAACTGTCATTTAATTCCTAGATTGCACATAAACCCATTTCTGATTGACTCAACCCACTTTTTATCTCATTTAGACCATTTGACTTATGTTTTGCCTCTGAGAAATCCCGTTTATGTACTGCAATGGTAAAATAGCAGTTTTAACCTTTATTTCATGTTTTCTTCTCAGAGCACTTATTCCTTTATTTAGGCCTTCCTCTAGGTTATGTAGGAGCTTTTATCTTCTTTATTGGGTCAAAATGAGATAGTTATGGCTCATGATGAGGCTCTCATCACCTTGTCATTTGCCCGTGGAGCTGGAGCACCACGCTTATTGGGCAGTTTGCCAATGTAACCTTGACGCAGACCTGTGTGGTCGAGAAAGGAAACTCCAACTCTAGGAGCTGGAAGAGCTCTGTCGTGAAGCCTATGATTCTGCCTTAACTTTCAAGCAACGCACTAAGGCATTTCATGATAGCCGTATTCGACGGAAGGAATTTGAGCCATCTCAGCAAGTTTGGCTCTACAATGCCCGGCTCAAATTCTTTCCTGGGAAACTGAAGTCCAAGTGGACTGGTCCTTTCCTGGTCTCGAGACCATTTCCCAATGGGGCCGTTGAGATTGAAGATCCCAAATCTAGGCATAAAGTTATGGTAAATGGGCAGCATTTGAAACCCTATTTTACTCATGAACCTGCCCCCGTTGGAGAATCTGTTGCCCTGCTGGAGGGTAGCTAATGTTGTGCCTCATCCTGAGTCCAGTTGGGGACGTTAAATTCAGCACTCGTTGGGAGGCACCCCAACAACACTCACCATCCACCATCACTTTTCACGCCACTGTCACGATCACTTCACTTTTCACTTCACCACCCACCATCCACCCACCCTACCACCCTACTGTATACCCTGCACCTCAGCTCTCGTTACCCGATCTTTCATCCCTCCTCTACCCTTCCCTGCATGCATATGAGGACATAGCATCGTTTGGCATAGGCAGGTGGATAGGCATCCATAGGATCTGGGTTTTTATGGTATCATGCAGTTTCCATCTATATATATATATATATATATATATATATATATATATATATATAAAATGGTGTTTAGTAATGATCTGAAGGCTGAAACAAAAATACAATAAGTGTTTATGGATATTCAACAACTATTTTGAAGACTTTCCTGGCCACAGAAGCTTGATTCGCTCAGGCTTGGCTTAATTCACTTGAGCATTGACATGATAGATCATAATCTCTCCTAACTAAGGACGTATTCTTGTACCTGAGACACCAATACAGGATCCGTTGGTTTACTTCTACTTGAGAGCCTAAGTAATCTTGGTTCACACTACACATCAAGAAAGACCAGGTGAACATAAGATCCAACCCTAGTGTTCATTAGGGAAGGTGGAGTCCTTACCTGTGCGCGCAGGTAGACTTTTTATCCCAGGCTTTTGTCTTGTGTTTAGGAAAGACTCTTTCCACCAAGAAGGAACTCTCCCACCAAAAAGAAAAGTGTGCTTCTCCAAATAGTGTTGTAAGAGATATACTGACAAGTGTTTCAAAAAAAAAAAAAAGATGCAAATAAGTCAGTATATCTCACAAATGTCTATAAAATCTTCCTATAAAAAAGTTCTTCAGGGCAAATACCCTATTTTCTTTGAGCCACAAATGTCAGAAAATGGGAGTTGAGTTTTCTGTCATCTTTTTAAGGGTCAATCCGAAGACACGAGCTGAAATTGGGACCAACCTGTACTTAAAAATTCGTGAAACCCTGGGCTTGAGTCTTAATGTTCATCTGGTTAGTCTTGATCCTTCACTAAGCACAAGCCATAATCTCTTGAGCTCTCGAGTACGGCAAAAACCTCCTGGGTCCTGGAAATCATACTTAAGGTTTAAATATCAAGAGTCCAAGTTAGTTGAGAGATGATCTATGTCATGTGAGACTTAAAGTACTGGTAGTCTTCTCTACAATTGGTTCTCACAATATCCAAAAATAAACACACCTATGTTGCCTCGGAAGAAAATCTTCAGCTTAAGATCATTTCTAAATACAGTACAAAAAAATGTTTTGCTAGGGACTAGCAAAAGATAGGCATGGGGGTATGATTGCATAGCAAAAATACACCAACAATTGTGCCATCTTGTGCTATTTCCTAGCATTGCAGTGCATATTAGGTAGCCATAGTCGCATTTGTAAAAATACACGCATGCATGCATTTATTTGAGAGGGGAGGAGAGTGAATAAAATGGCCTTGTATTTAACAAATTCTTCGAGTGCTGCCTCGCAAAATCTCCATCTTTATTTTTTATTTTCATTTGAATTTAAATTTCTTCTCCGCGGCTGCAAGGCATGGCAGCTTCCTTCTTCGTGCCATTCTCTGCAATAGGCTCTCCCTGCCAGCCACATGCACAGCCATGCATAGCCATGCACAGCCAGGGCATGGCTGTGCATGCCTCTTTCCTCTTTAAAAAGAGCTCAGCCTTCTTCCTTGCGGCTGAGCTTGGTCCACACAAAAAAGAACACACAGCAGCTTCCTCCAGGCCGTCTCCTCCTCTCTCCCCTCCATACGCAGCCTCTCCTCCTTCTGAGGAGCACGCTGCGTGCAGGAGCAGCTCACAGTGGTGCACAACCACCACTGTGAGTCCCACCACTGCCCAGCTCATCAAAGATCCGGTGGGCGTGGTGGTTCACCACTCTGATTTCATCGTTCCAAGCACGTCCGCCATTGCCACAGGAGCTTCAAGCTTTGAAGCTCAACCGGCCACCGCTCGCCTGCACGCAGGCCACCGCGCGCCCTATCGCGAAGCTCCACCGTGCACGCCAGCAGCCGGCGCAACTCTTTCCGCGCCCGCCAGTAGGTCGTCCTCGCCCCTCCCCGTGCCTGCTCCTGCGTACACCAGCGCCCACTCTCGCGTACGCCCGCTCGCTTCAGCTCCCGCGTCTTCGCCCGCTTCTTCGCGCTCGCACCCGCCTCACCGCGCAGCGCAGTGTGCTGCGGTTCCTCCAACGCCTGCTCCCTCCAGTGTGCGCCTGTGCTTGTGCGCGCTTGTGCGTGCACGTGCACGCTCCTGCGCGCACCATCAGACGACGGCTGAAGCATCAGATGGCTTAACTCCAGCACTTCTTCACTTCAGCAGACTCCCTCTCTCTCTCTCTCTCAAGCACTCTCTCACTCCTGCAGACACACACACACACACACACTCTCGTACACAAACCCCCACTCACTTATACACTACTATATACTTATATATATATACATATATATATTTATATACATATATATATACTTATATCTATACATATAGTAGTACCTATATAACTAAGTATTAGTATACATACATACATATATATATATATATCTATATACTTATATATATATATATACATACACACATATATATTTACATATATACATATATTTATATACGTATATATATATATATATATGTATATGTATATGTATAAGCATATGTATATATATATATATATATATATATAGATCTACATAATATACATAGATACTTATACTAATATATATATATATATATACATACATACAGATACACATATATATAACTATATACATATATTACTATATATATACATACATACATACATATATATATATATATATCTATACATATATCTATCTATACATATATATATATACATACATATATAACTACATATATAATTATAACCATATATATATATATATACATATACATATATATTTACATATATACATATATATATATTTTCATATCACTTACCACATGTTGTATAGCGGGAATATCTGCACTAGTTGATGATATTCCCTGATACATGCGTACAGAAAGCGTCTTCGCACACATCTTCCACCATCCATCCTACACTCCACGCGGCACTTCATCCTATTGGTTGCATCTTCCTAGACGACGACAGACTCGACACCATGCTACACGCCATCTCCACCTCCACCCCCACCCCTATATACATATATAATATATACATATATATATACTATATTTATCTTATTTCTATTTCTCTTTTCTACAATTAAAAAAAGATAAAAAAATATATAAAAGAGAAAAGATAATCCTTGACTTGCAGGTACTCAGTCTTGCGAATAGCAAGACCAGTTTTGGAACCCTAATTTGGCTCAAAGCCAAGAACCTAATTTTGAGGGTGTACCTCAAGGATAAAAATTATCAGAAAAAAAAATCTTAAATAGAAAAACACCAAAAACATAGTAAACGAACAAAAAAGATTCGTTGTAGGAAAGGCGTAGAAACTTCTTCTAATCCCACTTCCCTGAGTTCGACCCTGGGCCTAAAAGTGACCAAGATAAAATCAAGTAGGCTAGGTAAAAAAAATTTGTGAAAGAGATGGTTAGGCTCGATTGAGGTTAACCACTATACTCATTTCAACGATAAAATCACCATATTAACACAACTTATCCGGGCCCGACCATACGCCTCGACAAATAAATTCTAATGGAAAAGGTGAGTCCCGATCGAACTCAGGGAGGAAAAAAGCATTTTGGAATTCATAACTGATTTAGATGTAATTACTAACTAGATAATATGCTACTAATTGCGAACTAATCTATATATCTATATCACAATATGTATATCATGCAAATAGTTTGATCATGAATTTAAAAAATTTAACTATGATTAGAAGTTCTTGCTATCTAACTAGAACATAAATGAAAAACTACCATCTAGCAAAATAAGGGCACCACGGGTGGTCTGTGGTGGCCTTCTAGAGAGGCTGGGGAGAGCAACGGTGGTCCTCCAAGGTGGCTTAGTGGGCGCTTCAGGAGGATAGTTGGAGACGGAGAGGAAGATCTGAAGAATTGGAGAGGGTCTGGAGGAGTTGGTGGAAGATTGATCAGTTGGGGGAGCCTTGGGCCTTCTTTTATAGCTTTTATGAGGGGCAAGATGAGCATTTGAGCCCTCAAAATCATGCAACAACCCTCTAGTGATCAGATCCATTCATCGGGAGATCAATGGCTCTGATTTGGCCTTAAAATATCCTTCAAACCACCTTCTACATGCGGATTCACCCTCGTGTTGACATGTGGCAGCTTTTGGATGCTTGGATCATGATTGGACGCTCTAGCGCTCGCTGCTTCTTCTTATCCCCTGTGCACCTACTCACCCTTTTATCACGCCTAACGTGCTTAACAAATATCGATTGTCCGATCGTGAGATCTGACGGCTTAAAAGAGCAGCAACATTTGCATTTGATTTTCAAAACTTGTGCGAGCGCACGTCATCACACGCGTCGTTGCTTGATGGTATCTAGCACGCCACGCGGTTATGTCTGCACCGCCCGATGGCCATCCAAAGGATGGATTCCATCCGCACTTACACCTTTCCTGATTTCTCGCTTAAGGCAGTTCGAATGTGTGCCTTCTGATTCAGCGTAAGCGTGTGAGCCAACGTGCTATGTGTGAGTTTTGTTACAGTTTCCTCTTTGCGTTTATTTGTCCTTAGCCGTTGGATGTAGATCCAACGGTTGAGGTTTCTTCTTTCCTTGTTGAGGCACTCTTGAAGCAATGATGTGGCCATGTTGTGGTCGTTGGATGATTATCCAACGGCCCACATCACAAGGGGAGGGCCTCTTCAGAAGTTGGGCAGTGGTGAGGGGTGGCTGCGATGGCGCCACGTGGTGCCATCGTGGTCATCCATCTTCTCTCTTGTGTAGACGGTGCTATAGGCCTCCGATCGAGATGATTCTTCTGCCATTGGACTACGATTGCTGATTCGGATCCATCCATGTGGTTGGATTTATAATCTGAGTTTTGAATTTTCACCTCTTTGCCTCTTGGCTCTTGCTCTTCTATGGACTTCATTGGATGTTACGAGAGTCTGATCGATGTGATCTTGGAAGCATTGGACCCTCGTCGTTGTTCTGAGGAGATTCGTAAGGTTGGATTGGTCATTCGTAGCCCCGGATTACCTGCAATTGTTAATGCCTCTCAATTAGAACATAATACGACATTATTATTTACAAAACTAATAAATTAACTACGGTGCAAAATATGATGCAAATGCATGCAGAATGCCTACGTTAAGCTAGGTTCTGACTTAATTCAGGCAGATTAGGACCTATGATTACTGCGCAATCATACCCCCATGCCTAAATCTTGCTAGTCCCTAGCAAGTGCAAGACTAAATGCATTCTATCAAGAGTTTAACTAGAGATTTATTTCTTTTTGTTTCATCTAGAAATTTAGAATCCAGATAACTATGAACGTGTAGTGGTGTAGCTTCTGCAATGGAATCAAGTGAAAAGTCAACATACATCTAAAGCTTGTACTCAACCCTTAGACTCTGTTGGGATAGGCAAACCTCTTCTTTCGGGGACATAGAATATCCTCTAGTTTTTGCCTTAGCTTTTTGGCTTAGGTAGAATATGTCTGAGTTAAATGGATTTGTATTTGGTGACTCACTCTCCTCTGGTGCTACATAGAGACTAGTATTTCAGAATCTAGATTTTCAGATTATTAAATAAATCAACTTAGAGAGAGGCTGGAAAGCTATGCTCTCTTAAGTCTTTTGTACTTCTTCTCTCTCTCTCTTTTTCCTTCTTTTTTTTTTCTTCTTTTTTTTTCTTTTTCTTCCTGAGCTCACATCTCATCAGTTTTGCGGATATATTTGGTGGTTGCTCATGGCATTACACTTCAGTTAGGTTCTGATAACCCTATGACTAAGTTAGAATTCCTCAGCTCGTATTGAAGCGATCAGAAATATAGGAAAAGTAGGTTAAGGCTGTATTTGGTGGTTTGTGACTGTGGTAGATGTTGTTGCCTCAATGTACTTGACTCAACATAACTGTTGAACGGTATTTTTGCGAATCACTACGCTTATGAGATTGGTTTTGGAAAACCTGTCGTTGTAGTTCGAAAGCGAAGAATTCGTGTTCAACAAATAAAATTTATACCGAAATTAAAATTCCGGGTCAAACACAGGGAGGCGGACGTTTGATTTAAAAACTACGCGTTTCTTTTTATTTATTACAGAATAATTCAATTTAGAACTATCTAATTATTTACAATAAATAGAAGAGAGAGAGAGTAAGATAGAAAGAGAATATTACACAGAGAAATCAAAATGAGATGTAGAATAAAACAAAGAATTTTTCATTGAAGAGATTGTTCATTACAACTAGAAAGCATAAAACAATTACTCTAGAAAGCAATAAATTTACTCTAGAAAGCATTAAAAGAATGGAGGGAGAAATGTCCTCCTCGACGATTTCTTGGAGGACGAGTAGATTAATATAGAAAGCAGTAAATCTATACTAGAAAGCGGTAAAAAGAATAGGGAGAGAGAAATCCTCCTCGACGGTTGCTTGGAGGACGAGCCGGACGGGACAATGCCTGGACGAAGGAGAACGAAGCAGGACGAAGAAGGACGAATTAGAAGAACGGGAACGAAGCAGCACGCCGTCGTCGTCGCAGGATCCACTTCTGAAGGGGAACGAAAATTGGACTTTACCTCGCGAGAAGCATCCCGGGTGTGGGACAAGCTTCTCTTGAGCTTTGGAGGGGTAGAGAAGAGAAAGAAGGGATGAGAATTTCGTATGGAGGGGGTCTCCTTTTATAGTTGCAAGGAGTGGGGGCAAAATGGATATTACAACTTCAAAATAATAAAAGAGGGGTCTTTAGTGACGGATAAATCTGTCACTAAAGCTCCCTTCGTGGGCGACGTGGAAGGCTCGCGCGCGCCCGCTCGGCTGCTCGTGTGCACAACGCCCGCGCACGTCCATCTGCTGCAACCCGCCCGCCTGCGAGTGCGATCGCGCGTTACGCGGGGCTTCCCATCGCGCGTCGGCGCTATCGGGCGCCCGCGACTGCACGATCTCCATCCGACGCTCCACGTGCCTCAATTACCTGCAAGTTCAATCCCCTCACCGCGGCGCCGGTCAACTTCAAAATAATAATATGCTATTTATAAAAGAATTAGGTTAGATTATTTGGACCTGAGTTATTTTCAATCATTAAGAAATTGTCTACTTAGGAATTGAACTTTCAAAGACACAACAGTGCCCAGGTATCAGCCAAAATGCAGACCGCCTCAAGCCCTCGCCTTATTCAAAGAAAAATTTCTTTTTCTCTTTTTACTCTTTTCTAATTTTTTTGGATTTTCAAATTTTAGGGTTTAAGAGTGGCTTTCCACGGCCATTCAACTCACCCAAGATTTGATGAGAACCCTAAGTTTCAAGCATCTTATTGTGATTGTGATAGACTCGTTGACCGGCAATTAGAACGGACTTCGGATTTCTACGCCTCTAAGTGACCTCAAAAAGAATTCTGCCTAAAGGTGTATCTTTATAACCGGTAGCTTTCTCCCTACTCTTATTTTTTAATGGGGTCAACACAAGGGTGAATCCAGTGTATATCTCCCCGGTTTATTCTACTTCTCCGCTTCTTCCTAAGTGTTTTGGGAACTTTTAGTGCATTTACTGAGCTGGGTTTTGGACAACCGGTTGATGAGCTGTTACCACCGATAACTTGCCAGCCATACATGTGCGGCGAAGTGTGGCTTATTTCTTTTTTGTTCTTTTCTTCTTTTTGATTTTTTTTTTTTTTTTAAGTAGGTGGCTTCCCTGGTCTAAGATTTACCTAAAGGCAGCAAAAAGAGAAAGGTCCAGTGATTGGGCTCTAGACAACCTACCTATGGGCTGTTACCCACGATAACTTGCCAGCCATATCACCCTAGAAGATTCATTAGCTACCCAATTTCTGTTAAAATCGCCGAACAACGAGTTAGTGCAAAGAAAGTGTGTAGATGCTTAAGACTCAAAATTCCCTCACATCAGAGGACGGGTTGATAAGTCGTGTACTTATCACCCAAACTTATTTACTCCAAATAAAATTCAGGTTGGCGAGAACTCTAAAAGCAAATCCACATTTTAGTGGATACATAGGCTGATTAAGTTCAAAGACCTAAAGGGTCTTTGTGTTCAAATCATAATATAGTATTTCTTAAGATCGAAAATTTTCTTAAACCCAAATTCTCTTTCCTAATTTCTGAATTTTTTTTTAATAAAAGAAAATAAAATAAATCTACGGAGCTGACGAATGAATTCAGAGATAAATATCCACCCCCCGTGCCTATCTAATGCAATGTCATCATTGTATTAAAAAGACATACAACAGAGTGGAAAAGCGTAGAAAGCACCTGAATTGCGTGAATATCAGGTCCGCTCCAAGATGAAAACGAAAAAGAACTGTATATGTGCTGAGTTTAATGCCTTCAGCTAGGCACACTATACAAAGAAAAGGAATGAAGAATTCACAAGTGTAGGTCAGAATTAAAATAAACAGAAGAATCCTCTGACCTATCAACAGCGGTCCACAGATGTGGACCAAATTGTGGTGCAGACCCACGCCCCATAATCGAGAATATCTTAAGTTCTGGATAAAAATTACCCAAAACCTAAAATAAGAATGCAAGCGGGGTCGGGTCTGCGATTTATGAGGATGCAACCCAAGACCAAAAAGTCGGGTTACAGAGAATTGAAGCTCAAAAGGATAATCGTTGAATGTGTGCTTGGGTTTGACATCCTCGAAAAAAATGTCGTAAGGGTTCTGATTTAATAGTTTCAGCTTAAAAGGAACCCTTCGACTCAATCTACCATTTCCTCCAAAATTAATTTCCCAAATCAACACTTCCCAGCTCCTATCCTCCTCATTCAGCATATCAAATTCCAAGACCTCTTGTATATTCATCACCCCGTCTGAAATCTCCAAGTCTAAATGATGTGGCAGAATCAAAATTGACTTGGGTCTAATTATCTCAGAATTAGAATCATCAATAAGCTGAACAGGGTGTAACTGATAATCAGGGCATTGAATTGATTCCTCCAGAAAATGCGATTCTGGATCCGTATCGTGTGCCCTAATAAGATCAGTTTCCTCAGTTATTGGGCTATCAAATGATCTATCAGATTCCTCAGGCCCAATCGTCTCACAAAAATCGTGATCTGAAAACTCGTGTGAGACTTCGCAACTTGAATCTTCACCATCAAAGAAATCAGGATCCGTATCAATGTATGTCCCAAAATCAGTTGTCAGTTTGTGTTCCCAGGAGACATACGTTTTCTCATAACCCGGCTCAGGGATCTCAGGTGAAGAAATCAGGTCATCCTTAATTGGTTGCTTTAATTCAATCTGGTCAGCCTCGTAACGAGTGTCCCCCCCAACAGGTGCCTGAGCAGGTTCTGTCATTGGCTTTCCTGAAGAGGGTTCATCCTGGGAATCATCCCAAGATTGAATCAAAGCAACCACGAATCTCATCCTCAATTTCGCTAATTTCCCAAGTAGAAACTCACCCGGGTTCTTATCCTTAACGTCCTGGAGCCAATCCAACAAAGACTTGTTTAAATCATCAATCATTTCAATCAGGGGCTCCAATCTCTCAATGCAAGGTATTGGCTGAACTTCTAAAGATTGAATGATATTCCTCAAGTTAGCCAGAACCTTATCTTGAACCTGGTTAACCTGAACCAAATGAGTTGGTTCAGGGTTGGGCGGGTTTGGGCTCAATGTAGGGGAATTAACGAATTGAGATTCGTTATACCCTTCCTGATAATAGGTCATTTCAGATTGTTGAAAAGATAGTGATGACCTAAAGGCAGTGAAATCAGAGGATGGGTAAGGATCGATGTATCCTTCTTGATTGTAGATCGTATTATGCTATTCATGAAAGGAATACGATCTATAATCGATGTAGCTCTGAGAAGGATAAAAATTAGAATCAAAGTGTTCAGAGTTAGACCCTAAACACGGGGGTCCGGAATTGTATCCCCAATCTGAATTATCCCAACTAACTGATGGTCAATTACAATACGAGTTGAGATAATCGTCATGTTGAGGATAATTTACAACAGGAGGGAAAGAGCGGGAATGCGTGAAATATGTGGAAGGATTCATGATACACGAGAGGAAGAAAGGTGCCCTGCAATACAAATAATCAAACCTGTCCTTAAATAGGTTAGCCTAAAGACCTACAGACTCTCAAAACCCGTCTTGAGATAAAGGAACGATTTGATCTACTTCCGTCTGTTCAATCCAACCAGTTAAAAAGAGGGACTAGGGAGAAGGTTCTTCCTTTGGCTTGCGCCTCCAGTTCTTAGTGTACCCCCCAGCAGCGATCGTTTGACTCTACTCCCCTATCTAGACATCAGATTGAACAGTAGAAATAGACTAATCGAAAATAATCTCGTTCTGGGTTCTGAAGAGCGAGTCCAACCTTAAGGCCAACGTCTACTCTGTTTTATTTAGGGCTAGGTTTGAATGTGCTTTGGAATGTGATGGGCCCTTTAAATGGGTTGTGCCCTTAATGATTGATTGATTCGTGTGTGAGTGCACAACCAGTGGTTTTCAAGCAAGATTATTTTTGATGTGGTGAATTTTAAGATTCAAATCTTGCTTAGTAGCTTTTAGGATTCAACTTTAGGTGTTTTCAATCAAGTTTCGTTGGCACACCAAGTTTTACAAGCACAGGTGAAGATGTTTTCCTTTAAAGCTTAAAAAGAATGTGGAGTGCCTGGTAAATCCCTAAGAGTTGAACCTAATTGACAGCTACTTGATGAGTTGATTTTATTTGAAGTGGTGCAGTCCAAACAACTGGCCACAAATGCACCACTAAGTTAGGTACACAAAGATGGTTAACCTAGAATGATTTCTACTCTTTTATGTGTTGCTTTATGTGTACCGGTTCCACAGATCAGAACCCAGTTGAGTAGAAACAAATCAATTCGGTTAAGTGCCTTTAAATGTGGGTGTACATTGTGTATTTGTTGAAAATTACCCCACAAAATTATCTTTTTGTTTTTGTTTTGTTTTTTTTTATGAAGGTGGAATGAATGTGAGTGAGAATTCAAACAACCAAACTATTCCTAAGATTTATGCAAACACCTAGGTTAATTGGAATTTGGATTCAATGTGGCGAATGAAATCTATGGAGGGGGAAAGAATGGGGGATAACTTACAAAACCTTCCACAACACTTTACTCCAATCTACCGCTTTTTCTTGCCTCAAAAGAGTATCTGCAATTACAATAAGAAAGGAGAAAAGTGAGGTAAATGATTTGTAAGTTACAAAACGCGAAGAGAAATCAAAGATCGTTGCCTCCCCGGCAACGGCGCCAAAATGTTGAACGGTATTTTTGCGAATCACTACGCTTATGAGATTGGTTTTGGAAAACCTGTCGTTGTAGTTCGAAAGCGAAGAATTCGTGTTCAACAAATAAAATTTATACCGAAATTAAAATTCCGAGTCGAACACAGGGAGGCGGACGTTTGATTTAAAAACTACGCATTTCTTTTTATTTATTACAGAATAATTCAATTTAGAACTATCTAATTATTTACAATAAATAGAAGAGAGAGAGAGTAAGATAGAAAGAGAATATTACACAGAGAAATCAAAATGAGATGTAGAATAAAACAAAGAATTTTTCATTGAAGAGATTGTTCATTACAACTAGAAAGCATAAAACAATTACTCTAGAAAGCAATAAATTTACTCTAGAAAGCATTAAAAGAATGGAGGGAGAAATGTCCTCCTCAACGATTGCTTGGAGGACTAGTAGATTAATCTAGAAAGCAGTAAATCTATACTAGAAAGCGGTAAAAAGAATAGGGAGAGAGAAATCCTCCTCGACGGTTGCTTGGAGGACGAGCCGGACGGGACGACGCCTGGACGAAGGAGAACGAAGCGGGACGAAGAAGGATGAATCAGAAGAACGGGAACGAAGCAGCACGCCATCGTCGTCGCGGGATCCACTTCCGAAGGGGAACGAAAATTGGACTTTATCTCGCGAAAAGCATCCCGGGTGTGGGACAAGCTTCTCTTGAGCTTTGGAGGGGTAGAGAAGAGAAAGAAGGGATGGGAATTTCGTATGGAGGGGGTCTCCTTTTATAGTTGCAAGGAGTGGGGCAAAATGGATATTACAACTTCAAAATAATAAAAGAGGGGTCTTTAGTGACGGATAAATCCATCAATAAAGCTCCCTTCGTGGGCGACGTGGGCGGCTCGCGCGTGCCTGCTCGGCTGCTCGCGCGTGCCCGCTCGACTGCTCGTGTGCACAACGCCTGCGCACGTCCATTGATTTTCAGCCGTCCGATTACGAGATCGGACGGCTTAAAATCGCGCCTTCATCCACTGCAACCCGCCCGCCTGCGAGTGCGATCGCGCGTTACGCGGGGCTTCCAATCGCGCGTCGGCGCTATCGGGTGCCCGCGACCGCACGATCTCCATCCGACGCTCCACGTGCCTCAATTACCTGCACCTTCAATCCCCTCACCGCGGCTCGAACCCGCGCCCCGCGCTCGTATAGCGCGCTCGACCGCTGCGCTGCGGGGCGCGGATGGTCGAGCGCACGTTTTAAGCACCGGGCGGCCACAGCCGTTGGATCTCCATCTGACGGCGGAGAGAGATCGGGCGGGAGCCTTCACAAAATGCATGCGGCCGTTTGGGCGGCTGAGATGGCACCACGTGGCGCCATCTTGGCCGTCCATCTTCTGGAAGTTGTAGATGGTGCCACGGATGTCGGATTGACTCGATTTTTGTGTCGTTGGGCTGCGATCGTCGATCTGAATTCATCCGTGTGGTCAGATTTTTCATCTGAAGTGCAGATTTACACCATCCTGGCCCTTGATCTTCTAGGGTTCTCCGGTCTCTATCTGATGCTATGGATGCCTGATTAGGGCGATCTTGGAGCCGTTGAACTCCATTCGTCGCCCTGATCACATCCATACGGTTGGATCTTTGATCCGAGGCCTCGATAAAATGTTTTCCCTGTCCAAGCACATAAAAGGAGACAATTAACCTCCATTTTATTCAAACTACTCTAAATGCGAGATGATGCATGTTATGCAATATTTATATCATGAAATGCAATCCTATGCTTAAGAACATGCATAAATAGTCATTTTAAGTAGTGTAAATGTGTTTACATCAATAACTCACACTTCTTAATATGGCAAGGTTTTTGTTTCTTTTTTCTCTCCTTTTTTTTTTTTCTTTCTTCTCTTTTTTTTTCTTTTTTTTTTCTTCTTTTTTTCTCTCTTTTTTTATGTACTAATATAATGGCATATCAACTAACACAACACAACATAATAGATGTACTTCTATTTATGAGGCATTATTTGAAATTGGGGGTGTTCAAGAGGATATTAGGTGGCTTATTTGGTGGAAGTGCCTATTCTCGGCACCGGAAAGGGAATGGATAGGACAACGAATTTCTGACCTTGATATCAGTACCCTCCTTTAGCTGAGGATTCTATGAAGGACAATCATGACTATCGACCTCAATCCTAGTTTTATTAGAACCCGCTCTCTGTGTATTTGCCTTATTTGGTGGTTCTCGTAAGGATTCTCTCAAAGAATTTGTACAAAAGAATTGAGAGCGAAAACTGTGCCTAACTCTGAGTATCATTATCCAATTATCCAAAATTTAAGATTCCTTACACTAGTCTTAGAGCACCAGTAGACTCTCTACTCTCACCTCACACAAGTTTTTGGTGGATCTACTAGAAGATGGTTCACCTGACTCCTTGATTACTGTCCAAGGGTTCGGGAGAAGAAGCATTGCTTCTTGTCGACAAACTAGAGATCTCTATCGGTCTTCGCATTGAATCCATTACAAATTCTACGTGCAAGTGTGAAACTATACTGGATTCTAAGTTTAGGAATCTACTAAAGAATAAATCCCTAATAAATCCTTTTGATAAAATGATCTATCTCCCCTAGGTATTGGCAGAAATTTTTAGTTTATATGTACTACCCCCCCATGCTTAAGTTCTTGCATGTCCTCATGCATGAATAAAAAGAAATTGAAATAAGACAAGGTGCAAGTGGATAGAAATCATCTGGAACTGCTCCTGACTTGTAATTCAGCACATGCCAACACTACAATGGTAATCATAATATGTAGAATACTATGCCAGAATGAAATATGCTATGTGTAAAGGATATGTATATATGTATAAGTGTAAATGTGATACCTAAATGATGTGCCTAAATGCTATGCCTAATTGCTATGCTGAGTTTAACGCCTCCAACTGGGTGAAACTCCATCAGATGGATCAATCAGTGCAGAGGCGTTGATTAAGATCAAAAGGCAGTTGTGCTTGTATGCTCCAAGAATCAGTGGTTCGCACATGCGGACTAGCTGATGGTGCAACCCTATTCCAAAGAATCTTTCAATGGTAAAGTGTGGAACAGGGATAAAGAAAGAAGGAAGATTGGAATGAAGGTCATGATGCCCATCCTGCTCATTGGTTTCGTTCCAAAAGTCTATGAGGAATTGCTGAGGAAGTGGATTGATATGAAAATTGAAATGCTAGTCATCATTAGAGTCTAGATCATAAGGGTCTTCATAATGGTAATTAATGTCAAAGATCATGACCTCTCCAGGCTTTGGGTCATATGGAGGTATGCGTGAAAGTAGTTCTGTGGGGAGGTCACTGAAATCCTCATCCGAAATCACTTCATCCTCATCAGAATTCATCTCTGATTCCTCGGAAGCTGACTCAGTTTCTAAATCGAGCCATCCATTAGATTGACTAGGATTATAAGTGAGTCCCCCGTTCATTCTACTTAGTGTTTCACCCTCATATGTAGTGGGTTCCTCATTGTTTCCTGCTTCAGAAAGCATATCCATTTCTTCCTACAAGGCATCCATAGCTATTCCTGGTCTTTGGATATCAGAATCAGGGACAGAGAGTATCATCTTAGAGTCTCCAATATTAGAATCAGGGATGTAGGTGAAAGAAGAAGGATGCAAGTTGGATGGTGTTGGATCAAAAACAGATTCATCTTCCATGGGAAGTGGCCTAGATTGATCAGTGGTGTCACATGGAACGCTTGCCTCGAGATCCTTATCCTTGAGTGGATCTCCTTCCTTCATCTTATCCAAGTTGTCCAACCCATGAGGTATCTCCCAAGATTCAGGGTATTCAGATTGCGAATCAATCTTGGAGATACTAATCCTCTCCTCATCCTTTTCATGAATGGAATTCTCAGATGAATCCATCCGGGATACTTCCTGCTCATGTCCCATTTCCACACTGGATTCTTCCACCTCTGAATCAATTTCAAGTGTCTGCTCCTGAGAATCTTCTGTGTCTCCTTCAGGTGTGGTCACTTCTGATTCTTCGAGGTCCTCAAGGCTATTTTCCACTCAATACTGCAAAAGCAGTATTTCTTGAAGTTCCCGATTTTGTCCAATTAGCCTTGTCATTGCTGCTGTTTCTGAAGGGCCTCCATCAAAAATTCTTGAAATGGAATCCAGGCTCGTCTTTGTTCTGGATCAGTAGTAGCTTGGATTTCACGTAGATAGAATGCGACTTGGTCTTTAGTGTTAGCTATAGCTTGCTGTATTATGTAATGTGGTTGCATGTACAGTGGTAGTTCTTCAGGGTTCCAAGGGGTGAATCTGATCTACCCATGTTCCATGAGTTAGATGAAGTCGTATGGAAATCGTATCTAGGGTCATAAGATTGGGTCCTTTGCGGAGCTGATTGGTAGAGGTCATAGTATCTAGGATTAGGATATGGGTTAACCATTTTGGCAACCCGATAAGAAGGATCATGCGAAGCAAAAATTCATCTCGCCCCCTTGGGTTCAGATTCCAAGGTTGTGTTGACTCATTGACCTAGGCTCCCAGATGAGCCCTTAGGTTAAGATTCTTTGGATCCTGATCAGGTCCAGGTCCAGGGTTATCCATCTCGATTAAGAAGATAAATGAAGAGGGGTGAGAAGATGGTCCAGGCGAGGTGACTCGCCTCCTTGAGAGTGGCTCCCAAGGTCCAACTAGTCGAGGTCTAAGTGACCTCCCTTGCATACACCAACCAACCCTTGGGTTGGTGCAACCAAGCCAGGAAAGGCTAAGGCTCTGTCAATCAGATGGTCCTTATGATCAGATGACTAGATTTTTCATTAGAATTCTAATTCCTGAAGAAAAATTCGTCGTTCAACCGACTAAAGGTAATCCCCACCTCCCAAGCTATCTCGACTAGTTTGGTTACAAGGGGACTAAGAGGAAGGCTCTTCCTTTGGCTTTCACCTCCGATTCCTTTGTATCTCTTAGCCGTGATCGTATGACACTACCTCACAGGCTTAGTCACCAGGTTTGGCAGAAGAGGTTGAAATCACCTAGTGGTACGACAACGAATTCGGGTTGACTTACGTATTTTAATAATTTTCTTAACTCTTTTTCTTCAGATAAGGTTTGTGGTGAGTGGCCCATAAGGTGACCAAGCTCACCGACTAGCCACTAGACTTGATTTAGTCTAGGTTAGCCCAAACATGTGGTCTCTAAAAATTTGACCCTAAAGGTGTAACCTAGGGTTCATGCAGTTATAGGGTTTCAGCAGATTAACAAGAGTAAAATAGTTCTCTAATATGTAAATGGAATCCAAATGATTTGAAATTCGACTGGCAGATTCCTTTTTCAATTATCTTTTCATAGAATATATATATTTTTTAATTTTACTATTTCAACCGAATAAATAAAAAATTTTAAATGTCAGGGGGTCAGATCTGGAATTTTGACCCCTGGTTGATTTTCCAATTTGAAACAGTATCAAATAAGCTCTGAAAATTTGGTAAAAATATGGAAGTGAAAGCTAATTAGATTAGCTTTCAAACCCGACCATTATTTGTCATATCATATTCGTGGATTGTTTGGAATTTCTGTTTGAAATTTGAAAATTTTCAAATCCGGGTCAGTTTGACTCCCTTGTAATTTGAGAATTTTTAAAAATTACACAATCTGAATTTTCTCAAATAAACAATGCCATTTGAAAGATGGTTTGAAAATTAAGTTCTTGCTCGAATTTCATAATTTTTTGCTCAATATATTTTCAGTAAATGAATTTTTAATCACTCCTTGAAATCAAGCCGAAAATAAAGGATGTGGTGGAAAGGCTTTTGAAAGGTTTTGAAATTCAAATTTCAAACCTTCCCACCAAAATGGTTCTTTTTTTTTCAAAATTTTTTTTCAAACTTTTTCAAAAATTTTTTTGGAGGGAAAAACTTTTTCAAAATTTTCTCTTTTCTTTTTTTTGTGCAAGCAACTACTAATCTAGGATTCAAAAGAAAATCCTAATCTAACTACCTATTTTTTTTTGGAAAGCAAAATCTAACTAAAATTCAAATCTAACCTAATATTTAGAAAGGAGCCTAAAACTAAGGTAGAGAAGATGTGCATCTGATTTTTTTTAAAATCTATGCTTGATGTGTGCACAGATCCCTGGTTCATCCTGCACAAAAAAAGAACTAAATTATCTATGAAATCAAAAATCGCCGTGTCTCCCCGGCAATGACACCATTTTGTTCGTCGCATAAATCTTGTAAATAATATGAATACGTCATAGTATAACGTGAAATACGTCTCGACAAATAAATTTTAACGGAATAGGTGAGTCTCAGTTGAGCTCAGGGAGGCAAAAAGCATTTCGGAATTCATAACTGATCTAGATGTAATTACTAAGTAGATAATATGCTACTAATTGCGAACTAATCTATAAATATATCACAATATGTATATCACGCAAATAGTCTAATCATGAATTTCAAAAATATAATTATGATTAGAAGAAGTTATTGTTATCTAACTAGGGCATAAATGAAAAACTACTCTCTAGCAGAATAAGGTCCGTGGTGGCCTTTTGGAGAGGCTAGGGAGAGCAACGGTGGTCCACCAAGGTGGCTTGGTGGGTGCTTCAGGAGGATAGTTGGAGATGGAGAGGAAGATCTGAAGAACTGGAGAGGGTTTGGAGGAGTTGGTGGAAGATTGATCAGTTGGGGGAGCCTTGGGCCTTCTATTATAGCTTTTATGAGGGGCAAGATGGGCATCTGAGCCCCCAAAAGCATGCAACAACCCTCTGGTGATTAGATCCATCGATGGTGAGATCAACAGCTCTGATTTGGCCTCAAAATAACCTTAAAAATGCCTTCTACGTGTGGATTCGCCTTAGTGCTGACATGTGGTGGCTTTTGGATGCTTAGATCTCGATTGGACAACTTAAAAGAGATGCAACATTTGCGTTTGATTTTCAAGACGCATGTGCGCGTGTGTCATCACATGTGTCATTGCCCGATGGTATCCAACGCACCATGCGGTTGTGCTTGCATTGCTCGATGGCCATCCAACGGATGGATTCCATCCGCGCCTATGCCTTTGCTGATTTCTCGCTTAAGGTGGTTTGAACGCGTGCCTTTTGATTCAGAGCAAGTATGTGAGCCAACGCGCTACGCGTGAGTTTTGTTACAGTTTCCTCTTTGCATCTATTTGTCCTTAGCCGTTGGATGTAGATCCAATGGCCGAGGTTTCTTCTTTCCTTGTTGAGGCACTCCTGAAGCAGCGACGTGTCCACGTTGTGGCCGTTGGATGATGATCCAACGGCCAATAGCGCACAGGGAGAGCCTCTTCAGAAGTTGGGCAGCGGTGAGGGGTGGCTGCGATGGTGCCACGTGGTGCCATCATGGCTGTCCATCTTCTCTCTTTTGTAGATGATGCTATAGACCTCCGATCAAGATGATTCTCACGCTGCTAGATTGTGATTGCTAATCCAAATCCATCAGTGTGGTTAGATTTATCATTTGAGGTTTGGATTTTCACCAATTTGCCTCTTGGCTCTTGCTCTTCTGCAGACTCTATCAGATGCTACGAGAGTCTGATCGATGCGATCTTGGAAGCGTTGGACTCCTGTTGTTGTTCTGAGCAGATCCTTAAGGTTAGATCGGTCATTCGTAGCCCTAGATTACCTGCGATTGTTAATGCCTCTCAATTAGAACATAATATGACATTATTATTTAGAAAACTAATAAATCAATTACGATGTAAAGTATGATGCAAATGCATGCAGAATGCCTACGTTAAGCTAGGTTCTGACTTAATTCAGGAACATTAGGTCCTATGATTGCTGCGCAGTCAACGTCTCTTTGGCAAATCAGACGACTTAAATGTCGTTGCTACAGTGCTATGTAAAGAGCCTTCTTCTTCAGATCCTCCTCTTCTTTCTCTCTTCTTCTTCTACGACTCTCCTTCCTCTCTTCTTTTCCTTCAGTGCCTTCTCTTTCTTTCAAATCTTCCTTAAGGCCTCTCCTTCTCATGCCTTCATGAGACTAAGGCTCCTTCACAAGCCAAGTGTTTGCACAGATTTAAACATCAGAAAGAAAAAACCCTCCCCTCCCCCGCTCTCTCTCTCTTTCCTACCACTTCCTCTCTCAGATATTTGGGTCGTAATTGGGTATTCGGATCATGCAATATTGGGTCTAGGCTCACCGGGGGTGCTGATGAGCGAGGATTGGGGGTTGTGAATGGGGGACCTCACCCCCCGTGTGGTTGAGGCAACAAGTCCTATGCACAAAAACATAATAAGCATGCTCAAGTGCCTTTTCGCGCCCGATGTGGGACTAAATCAGTCCCCCTTCCTTCTGCATCCAAGCGGTAGCAGCAGGTGGTTCCTTCGAGCAATTGTTGAGCTGCAGCTATTGGGGCCATCAATTAAGGACTTGGGAGAGATCCTGGGATGTGTCCATGCAACTTGGAGGTTGCATCCATGAAGAACATGGCTGTGTCGTGATGAACAAGCCGGAGACGATGGTGATGGTGATGGAGCTCCAGCCGAAAACATGAAAGAATGAATAAGGCCTCACAGCCACATTAGAATACCTCAGGGGGATCACCGAGTGATGGTGGATGTGGTGGTGGCAGTTTTGTAGTGTGAGCGTGTGTGTGGTGGTTGAACGAAGGTGAGAAGGTGGTGCGGACGATGGGTTGTTCGGTGGTGGTTGTGAGTCGGTAAAGGGTGAAATTGGTTGAGGGGTTTGTGCGGGGATGAGTGGCAGAGGTTGTGAGGGTGTTGGCAAGGTGTTTGGAGGTGTGAGGTGAGCAGAAGACCTCGCCGGAGGTATGGCCGGAGGTGGAGACGAAGGTTGTTGGCGATGGTGTCGAGGGTTGATTCGGAGTTTGGAAGGGAGAGAATTAACCTAAGGATGTAAGGGAACCTAATTAACCTACTCCAATTGGATGAAAGGGACAGAGAGGCACCGACTTTGATTGTTCGACGTCGGAGAAGGGGAAGTCTCCGATGGGCGAATGGCGAGCAAGGAGATCTGGGAGGCACTCGCCGATATTGTGAGACGTAGACGAGTGAGACGAAGAGAAATCCATCGGCTATTGTCCATGACGGAGGACGAGGAAGGTGGACGGAGGGGCTTGCCGAAGCTCGCGGAGCTTTCGGCCGGGGAGAAGGGAAAACGGTGGGGAAGTATGGCAATGCACGCCGGCTCTTTATAGAGCTTCAAGGAGAGCTCTAGAATAGGAAGGAACTTGTTTGAGCTCCATTAGGAATCAAGAGTTACCCATTGATTTTGTATGTTCGTACGCACGAATCATAGGTTTTTAGGAGTTAGAACCGATCCCAATAGGTTTCCCTAGGTGTGAACATCAATCCTTCCAAGTTTGGTGGGATTTGATTGAGATTTGAGTGGGATTTGGCTTGGTCAAAGCTTGCCTGGAGGTCGGTTGACCTCCAATGGTGACAGGGACTTATTCATGAAGAAGATGAAGAGGTTGGGGGGCTTTTTGTAAGATTTTCAAAAGTTGAGGGTCTCTTTGTCAAAAAAAGAGTCAGACCAAGATTAAAAAGCAAACTAGGTCAAGATGATCTCAAATTGGGCCTAAATTTTGGTATAAACCTAATTTGGGCCCAAGGAATCTAATGCTGAAGTTGGATTTTGGTTTTGACCAATTTTGACTAGGTAATTTATGCAAAAACCTAAATTAGGGCAACTATCTGTCTGAGACTCTATTTTAGGTCAAAATGAGTTCCAATGGTTAAATCAAAGGTACCAAACCTTATAGAATATTTTTATATGATTTTTACAAGGTTTAGGTGAATTTTATCCTGATCGGAATATTAGTTAATTAAGCGAGTTTGCTTTTAGGGTTTCAGATGTCCATTAATTTTCGAGATGCGTGAAAGCCCATTTCTGTCTGCATGAACCCATTTATTAGACATTAATGACCATTTGACCTTTAATTAACCCCTAGGAAAACCTTTGATTGTTCTGCATTTAGGATATTCTGTTAAAATTACAGATTTACCCCTGATTTAATGCATTCTTATTAGAAAGGATATGCAATGAATTATTGTCTTCTGGCGGTTATGTAGGAGAATTTATCAATGGATTATAACTACTTAAAGCTAGATATGGATGATGATGACGTTATCATCATACCCCTATGCCTAACTTTTGTTAGTTGTAATGGTCGTTGGTCGTCATTTTTTGGCAATGGTATGATGGTAATATGGTGGTGGTGTATTGATGGGTGAAAATACCATTAATGTCATTGTAGTAAATTGTATGGGATACCAGTCATTACAACCATTATTATTTACTTATCTAATTTTTACTGGTTTCATTCCAGGTCATTTACTGGGAGGCAATTATTGAATTACATCGCTCTTTGATCTCAAAATTATCCTTTAATTCTAAAAAGAAGTTTTACATCTAATAAAGAATGAATGAATGTAGACATGGTTTGCCTACTCACAAAGAATTAATCAAAAATGCTTGCAAAAACTAACTATAAACAAGCACCAAACATTTCATTACTATATTTTAAACTCTCTTACAAGTTATAGTGTTAATACTTACATGAAAGTACATTATCAACTAAGATTACATAGTATACTAACTTAACTTACTAATCTGACACCTACAGTAACACATTCAATAGCTATAGTGACAGATGTAAGCGTTGCTAGATCCCAGAAAATACTATATACAAACTTAAAGAGGGAAACTAGGGTCTGTAGCGACGGTTATGGCCACGTTTTATTCTATTAGTAAATGTATGAATTTATTTAAATAAAAGTAATTGGCTATACTGCGTATATATATATATATATTTCTTTTGTATTTGTATTCACCTTCGTATTTACATCTCGCTCTCTCATTCCATACTAATCTTTTTATGTTATTCTTCTTCTTTGTTTTAATTCTACTTTAACAGACTCCACAGACTGCGGTGTAGAGGTAATTAACTACTGTCATTAGTTCTCTTAATTAATTAAAAATGTGTTTAATTTGCGGGCACGCTTTTCGAGGGATACACAGCACCTAGAGGGTGGGACTAAACCTCTACTAAGCGCGCCCTAATTGTTATTAGGTCGCTTAAATATGTTTCATCAAGCTCAGAACCCAGGCTTTCTTAGCCTGCGCACACACACAAACACCTCCCCGGGCCCCCGGCTCCTCAATCAAATGCTCAGAATATATGCTCACAGGGTATGCTCATAATATGTAATAGTGTGGCTGTTTCGGGCGCTTGGCGCCCATGACGACTGCACTGTAAAGTAACAAAATCAATTTATACTATTGCGCGCATTTTGTAGCACACGATGTGATGCTATTCGAGTGCCGCATCTGCGCTGAAAAATGTGCATAGCTGCATGTTGAAGGAGACTTTGGCCCTCAATTCGAGGGCTATAATTTATTTAAAAATAAAAATAAATTATGGAAAATGAAGTATTTACATAATACTATACAATTGTACAATTAATTTGAAATTTTAATTAGATTTACTATATAAATAAATTCACTAAACTATACTGTTTTTCACACTGATTTTGGTGTTTTATTCTTTAATTACTTATAAATTAGCTACTATATGGTCTAATTGACCTTATACAGAGTTAGAATACGTGTATAAGTATTTATAGACATTTTCATTATATTTTTCCGAATTAATTTCTGTGTTATTTACAATTAAATAGCAGTGTTGACTATTTTACTTATAAATTAAGTTAAAGTAATATAATCAGGTATAAATATACTTCAATTAGCTTAAATTACTTAAGGTATATTAGTCTAAGTATACAGATTCAATTAACTTAATTATAACTCTAAATTACTAATTTATCTAATTTAATTTAACAACTTAGCTATTAACTTAATAAATTTATTATTTATTATGTATAAAGGATTAAATTAAGGTACATGATTTTATTTACTTATAATATACATATGCATAGATATATACAGTTTTATAGTTTAATTCTCTTATTTATACTATCTACTGATTTAGTTAGTCTAAAAATACATATAAGTTAGTTCAATTTATAGATAGTTATATAATTAATGTATATACTGTCTGATCTAAATTAGATACCTCATTTACAGTATACAACATATTTACATAGTTAGTTGTACAGTCTATGTATATATACTACCTATTTACATATATAACCTAGTATAGAGCTTATGTTTATAGGAGTATACTTAATATACAAAGTAATATTTTTTTTTTTTGGTTCTTTTGGGAGTTTTTCACTTTTTATGGTTTTTATAAATCTTACAGAAATAAGAGATGAGAACGGAAGAGTTGGCTGAGGAGAAAGAGGCATGTTTATTGTCTTTTTAAGTATAACTCTTTTTATCAAGCTTCATGACTGCCTTATTTTCATGCAGCATGAGATTTAGGAAGTGTTTACCAATTTTAATACAGTCCTTAGTTTAGTTTCCCTTTTTAAATCATGTGTTGGACAGTTAGCTTAAACTAAACTAGCTGACAACACTTGAAAGAGATAAAACAAGTATCCACAGAAATTAAAGTTCAATTATCTAGCAAGAAAGCTTGTATTCACAAGGGAAGCAATACATTTGTATGTTAGCTACATTTCAAAACATATTCTACAGGGTATTACATTAGATTCCATCTGCTACAAATTAGAACAGTTAGACAGCAGCAGCAGCATTGATTCTACAAACAAACCCTGCAGCAGCTCAGATCTGATTCTAGATGGTCTAACTGCTGCTGCAGTTAGTCCATTTGGGATAAAATCTGAGTATGGAGAGAAGGAGAATGTAGCTGCAAAATGCAGCAACTTTCTGTGAACACTGGGATTAAAGTGATAAATCCAGACTAAAGAAAAGAAATACTCTTAATCCCCAATCTGACAAGGGTCTCACTCTCATTAAAAACACTGAATACCCTAATTTAAATGCAAAAACCCTTATCAAAAACTTCACATCAGATTAAATCAACAAAAGACACTGATCTAACTCTTCCTAATGCTATAGACAGCATGAAGAAAGAGTTAACTTAGTCAGTTAAAATCCCTAATTTGACACCCCGGTTCTGAAACCTTAAGGAGTATTGAGAACTCCTTAGGTTAGGAAATCATCAATGCATCCATTCAAAACAAACTCATGGATGCAAGATAAAACTTCAAATCACCACAGTGATTTTCCTTAGTTCTATCTTGCATTCATTGCATTAAAAACTTCATCAAACTTAGATCTGAATTTGGCTCTTCTGAGATGAATTCTGACATCAGAAACATCTCAGATTCCTTGCCAACAATGAACACAAATCAGAATTTATTCAATTTGTCAGATCAAAACAGTTAAAACCAAATTGAATGAAAAATCCTTGAAATCCAAGTTAAAGAAGAATCCGACAAATTTCAAACTCAAACTAGGGGCTTTTGTGAACAAGAGTGAAGTGAATAGGAAGCCCTTTAAGTGCTTTTTGACGCCAATTGCAAATCTGAGGTTAAAAACCAATCAGATCTGAAATTAGGTCTGAATGTATGGGTGGAATACGAGAAACAAGTCGTGGAAAATCAGAAGTGAATATGAAAATATGGAGAGGGAGAGAATTTGAAATCATGACTATGTGAAACCTTCCCCTCTGATCTGGAATGATCAGAGGAGGTGAGGGGGGGATTTATAGCCTAAATCTACTACTACAGCTACTTTATCCTAACAGCACAATTAAACACTACTAATTACATTAATTCTACTCTAAACCTACTTAACTACAGCTACAACTAATATGCAGAATAATAAATCTACTCTAACAGGAAGAATGGGACCTATGGGTCCTTAGCCGGTGGCTAAGGAGGAAGAAGGGAGGAAGATGACTCCAGCGGAGAGAAGAGTCTGCTAGTGAGGCTCTAGGGTCGTCCTCAGGTGCTACGAAGTCCTTAGAGACGAGGAGGTAGAGAGAAGGTGATGATTTCATAGCCGCTGGCTGTGAAATCAGAGGATTGATGGGGAGGAGGAACTGGAGTGGACGAACAATTGCTAAGAGATGTAGGAGGGAGCGATCCTTTGCGCGGGCCACCATTGAGGTGCTTAAGTAGCATACTCAGTGGCTGAGATCACCGCGCAGGTGAGGATAATCGAAGAGGTAACCGGCGGCGAGGATGAGAGGAGAGGAGCGCGCGGCGAGCCAATCTCAAAATATGACCGTCAGATTGGATCTGGGGAGAGGGGTGAGCGCACGCGCTGATTCACGTGAAGCTTCCATTCAAATCCAACCGCAGATCGAAATCGTGAGAAGCAATGGATGGCCGAGATCGGCCATGTTCTTCGCGCGCTACAGTGCGTGCGAAGAGCAGCAGGCCGACCTCTGAAATAACGGGAAAATTGCAGGAAAGACCCCTGCGTGAAGGGGTAGAAGATTTGTGTGCAGGCCCATAAGTGAAAAGAATTACAACAGGAAGGACCCTGCATCCTTTCAAAGGGGTCCCTACGGTCTACAAGTAGGTCCAAAAAGGAATTTTTAAAGGCAAGAATGTAATGCATGAAGGACCTAAGTGTAAACTACCTATTACATAGCCTAAATGATGTCCAAATGCCTTCAAATTTTTATATGTGCTTAATTGAACATTTAAGACATTAATTATACTTTTTATTTGGCCTTTTAAACTTATTTATGTGTTCAATTAACACATGGATCATCATTTGTACTTTACTTTCAGAATATCTCATTTTGTGACCTAATTATGAAATTTTAACACAGAGTAAAGGTTTTAGGTCTTTTTCTTTAATTCCCCCGCTTAACCCTTTTAATCTGTTAATTTGATGTTGTTTTGCTCAGTGTCTAGCTCAACTTCATCTTTTTAGCCATGATGAGTAGCCACTCATCACTAGTCCCTTGGCAAAATCCTATGGAATTAACTCGAATTCTAGACCATGTCTTTTTATGCTCAGATCTCTTGATGTGTACTTTTCTTTAGAGATTAGGTCAGAATGTTAGCAATAGGCCTAGAGGTACTCAAATACTAATCAAGATCCAGACCTAACCAGCTTTAGCCTTAGTCTACTATGAAGGTTTTTAAGGCCCATAGAAACTATCCTAAGGTTCATTGAACCCAGTGGTTAAAGCACCTATGTTTGTAACATGGTTAGTGATGTAAACACATTTACACTACTTAAAATGTCTATTTATGCATGTTCTTAAGCATAGGATTGCATTTCATGATATAAATATTGCATTACATGCATCATCTTGCATTTAGAGTAGATTGAATAAAATGGAGGTTAATTGTCTCCTTTTATGTGCTTGGACAGGGCAAATATTTTATCGGGGCCTCGGATCAAAGATCCAACCGTATGGATATGATCAGGGCGACAATTGGAGTTCAACGACTCCAAGATCGCCCTAATCAGGCATCCATAGCATCAGATAGAGACCGGGGAACCCTAGAAGATCAAGGGCCAGGATGGTGTAAATCCGCACTTCAGATGGCAAATCCGACCACACGGATGAATTCGGATCGATGATCGCAGCCCAACGACACAAAAATCGAGTCAATCCGACATCCGTGGCACCATCTACAACTTCCAGAAGATGGACGGCTGAGATGGCGCCACGTGGCGCCATCTCAGCCGCCCAATCGGCCGCATGTGTCTGGTGAAGACCGCGCACCGTCTCCTCTCCTCCGTTGGATCTCGATCCAACGGTTGCGGTCGCTCGCGTTTAAAAACGTCCGCGCGACCATTTCGCCCACGTAGCGCAGCGGCGACGCAGCTGCGGGCGAAGCGGAGGTCGCGGGTTCGAGCCGCGGTGAGGGGGTGGAAGGCGCGGGCGAGCGGGCGCGCACGAGCGTCAGATGAAGATCCAACGGCCGCGCGCGCCCGATAGCACCGACGCGTAATTGGACGCTCTGGTGAACGCTCGATCGCACGCGGGCGGGCGCGCTACGCAGCGGGCGCGGACGCGATCTAAGCCGTCCAATCTCGCGATCGGACGGCTGAGACGACGCGGACGTGCGTATGCGTTACGCGCGTAGGCCAGCCGAGCGGGCGCGCGTGGGCGCGGCGGCGACGGCGACGGCGGGGCTTTAGCGACGGTTTTATCCGTCACTAAAGACCCCTTATTTATTATTTTGAAGATGTAATGTCCATTTTTCCCCCACTCCTTGCAACTATAAAAGGAGACCCCCTCCATACGAAATTTGCATCCCTTCCTTCTCCTCTCTACCTCTCCAAAGCTCAAGAGAAGCTTGTCCCACACCCGGGATGCTTCTCGCGAGATAAAGTCCAAATTTTCGTCCCCCTTCGGAAGTGGATCCCGCGACGACGACGGCGTGCTGCTTCGTTCCCGTTCTTCTACTTCGTCCTCCTTCATCCCGCTTCGTTCTCCTTCGTCCAGGCGTCGTCCCGTCCTGCTCGTCCTCCAAGCGACCGTCGAGGAGGATTTCTCTCTCCCTATTCTTTTTACTACTTTCTAGTATAGATTTACTGCTTTCTAGAGTAGTCTATTCGTCCTCCGAGCGATCGTCGAGGAGGACATTTCTCCCTCCATTCTTTTAATGCTTTCTAGAGTAATTGTTTTATGTTTTCTAGTTGTAACGAAAGAACTCTTTTATGATAAATTCCTTGTCTATTCTACATCTCATTTTGATTTCCATGTACAGTATTCTTTCTCTCTCTCTTACTCCCTCTCTCTCTTTTATTTGTTGTAGATACTTAGATAGTTTAAATTGAATTTCTTCATGACAAAATAAAAAGAAACGCGAAGTTTTTAAATCAAACGTTCGCCTCCCTGTGTTCGACCCGGAATTCTTATTTCGGTATAAATTTTATTTGTTGAACACGAATCCTTCGCTTTCGAACTACAACGACGGGTTTTCCAAAACCAAACACGTTAGCGTAGGTGCGTAAAAATAAGTTCAACAGTTAGTCCAGGTTCAGTTTATAGTGTGTTTTTGTAAGAGAGAGGGATAGAAGAATTTTTACATTTTTGGAGAGCTTTCTCTCTCTTTTTCTTTTCTTTATTTCTAGCTTCGAATTGGCTCAAAAACACGATCTGTATCGGATTTCTAGTTTCCACCATTGATCCTTGTAGGGTCCCTAGCAATCGAAGATTCGAGATAGCACTGCTCATGGCAACCCCCAGAACCCTGGCTTTCGACACTTCGAGATAATGCTGCCCATGGCATTCTGTAGCTAAATTCAGGCCCTGGTAATTGACATTTCGGGATAATCTCGCCCATGGCACCTGAACCAGCATAAGGTGCTTACGTACCCTCAGTAGGATATTTAGATATCCTAGGAGACAAGCATCGAGGAGATGATATGTCATTGCGCATCTTTGAGGGGAATTTCTTGCCCCTCCACGCCGGGAACTTACCCAAATCAACTTGTTTTTTTAAGCCGCTCCTAATCTAGGTAGCTTTTTTAGAACAGAATAAAAACTTCTGCGTGATTTTGATTGATTTAGCACATTGAACCAGACTTGTGTGTGGATTAGGGTGCTTAGGTTACTAAGTCCCACAAATCAAAGGTCAAGTAACGAGGTCGAATAATCCCTAAGCTTTAGACCTAATACATAAGCTTCTCATTTTCCTTAACCTCTTGCGGATTATCTTGATCTTAATGGATACATGAATGTTTAAGCTCTAAAAACAAGCCCAAGAGGCCTAAGATCAGCACTTATACTAATCTCTTTGTCTCTTTAGCACTTTTTGACTTTTATTTCTTTCTTTTGATTTAGTCTAGAACTTTAAGTAGATTCTACAATCATTTACTAAGACTAACACCTTTTGTTTCAAATTTGTTGCTCCTTTTTTTGACATTTAAATCACCTCCTCTCTTCCTCTTTAAGAATGATATGCAATTAATCTCTCAAAATTTCCTCCCCTTTCCATTTTTTTATTCTTTTTTAGATTTTTTTATTTTTTTGGTTTTTTTTGGATATGTATTTTTTTGTGAGAACCCCTTAGAGACTTTAATTTTTATGTGTTTGCACTTTAACACCCCCCCATGCTTAAGTTTTACAATGTTCTTATTGTAAATCGGAGGGTATGAAATTAGCTTGGGTTAGAACAGGTTCAAAAGGGTGGGTGAATGGGTCGGGATGACTGTTGCGAACGATTTCAAGCTTTGATACAAATACCAAAGGTGGAGTTGGCTGTTCTAAAACTGAACTTAGAAGTGCAATAGGAGTGAAGCTCAAAAGGATGATTAGAAGGGTCTTGATTTTTTTGGAATGACGGGTTGCCTCCCGTTAAGCATTAAATTCATTGCCTTCAGCCGAGAAGAAGGTGGTCATGGAGAAGGAGTGGTCAAATCAGAAGAATTTTGTAGCACAAGCACCTTGATCAAAAGCCTGGTTGGTCCAACCAGGTTCTTGTTTAGATCAACAGGCTGATGATGCAGCCCAAACCTAATCAGTCTGGTGGGTTGATGGATGTGGATTAGTAGATGTGGTGCCCACCAGATATTCCGTGACTCAGAAGGATGTGGTAGTGCGAATCGCGGGTTTGGATGAATCGGATCAGCCTGGTCAGAGTAGGGATCCACAAATGAAAAAGAGTCTGTGGAGGATGTAGGAACACTATAAGAGTGATCAGAGAAAGATGGGTTGTGATTAGTAGTTTGATCGATGTTCGAAACTCGATCAAAAGATGGACAAGAATCATGTGCAACCGGATCATAGAGAGGAGAATCAGAGTAAAAATTGATTCTGGTGGTGGGTCGAGGTTGGAATTGGATTCGAAAATGTTTTGTGGAAGAGGTGGCATTATAGAGATTCAAATCATTGACCTCATCATCATAATCAAAGGGCGGGTTGTGGTTGCCGAGGTTGTAAACTGGTTTAGAGTCATTAGGAAACAAAGGTTCTCCAAATCAGAGTAGGATTCGACATCATCGGAGATTTTGTGAAGATCATGTTCTGAACCTGATTCCAGATTGGAAGTTCCACCACAGAATGAATTAAGGTGTATAGAATTAACAACCTGACTTGGATCTAGCCTAATTTCAATTTTTGAGCTCAAAAAGTTGTCCTTATTAGGTATGGGCTCAGGTTCTTGGTTCCTTGGATAGACCCAATCAAGTCCCAGCTCTTCCAACCCCTCAATTTTTGTATCATAGATTGGCATGACTTTCGAAAATCAATTAGTGTCTCTAAGGAGGTTGGGGTGGTGTAATCATCAAATATAGGCCTAGAATCGTAATTCAAATTCAAAATCTGACTCTTATTACTTTGGGCCTCATGATTATCCCAAATAGGCTTGAATGCAGATTCTACTTTACGGGTAAAGATTGGATCACTAGAATCTAGGCTGGGCTCTATTGGGGTGTCAGAATCATTCTCGAGAATCACCTTAAGAGGATAAGGCTCATTCTTTATACTCTCGAGAGGATCTATTTTAAGCTTATCATTACAGGTTCGGGGAAATCAGGGCTTGATGGACCAACTTCAAGGCTTTCTAAGGTTGGTTCAGAATCGGGAACACCTACAATTGGATCCTCCCAACCCTCATCAAGATCAGGTATGTCAATTGTTATGAAGTTTGAATCTGAATTCATTTGGGTTGGGGGTCCACAACAATTCTGAGTGTCTAACCTAGGCTCTGGAGAGGCTTCAGAATCACTCCAAGATGTCTCATAAATGGTTTCTCATAATAGATTTAGAGTATCTGCACGTTGCTCAATGATATCTTAGTGTATCTCCCAGAGTGATGGATTTGCAAAGTAATGTGAACCCTCCATTCTATGCAATTCTCAAACTTCATTGAATTCTGGTATGAGGGTCTCCTGGGTTGAACCATTTCTTAGTTGAGTAAGCAGTAGACTAACATGGTTCATAATGAATTTTGTTGTTTCTGGGACATTAACCTGAATCATGCTGGCTGGATAATCTTCAAAATATCTAAGGGCAGCTTCAATCACTTTGTCTTTTATGATCATTTTGGGGTTTAGGTTTCCTAATTGGTCTTTCTAAGTTGCTAGGTTGTATTTTTGAATCAAGTGGTGGAATCAAGATATAGAATTGAATTCAGATTCATATTGGAGTTGATCAGATTAGATTAGAAATCCTTGTAGGAGATCTAATGAGGCATCTTAGGTTAAAAACCTAAGGACCTTTCATTGTGTGTGCTCTAGAGAAAAGATGAGGGACTGGATATGAATTGGACCCAATCAAAGCACCCAAAGATTTTCGGATGACTAAGGTTGTTTCGAGGCAGATGATATCTCTAAATTAGAAATTCGCATGCTCGAGAATTACTTGGGTAGCCAAGAAGGGAGAGCCCCGCAAAGACCCCTACATGGTAGAGCGTCTCCACAAGTTACAGGGTTTCCCCCACCTGACCTTCCTTGTCAGTGCGGTTCCAAGTAGATTGGAATGTACGAACTTAAGACCTTAAGTCTACCAATTTTAACCTAATTAGTGCCTTGAATTTCACTTGTTTAGAAGTTGATTTGTCTTGTGACTTAATTTGGAGGTTGGTTGGCCAACAATGTAGACCAACTTCACCTAACCTACCCTAAAGGAATAAGGATGAATTCCAGGTCAAGACCTAAAATCATCCTAATTTGACTCTCAGGTTATTAGGTCCAAGAGTTTAGGGTTCAAGTGAAGTTAGAGCTTGGTTTTAGGGTTTTACCTGATTAGATCTTTTCAAGTACGGGTTTGGGTAGCACACAAATGCGGGAGGGTAAATTTCCTTTTATGCAGGCAAAGTGTGAGCTAACACTTCAAAACCCTAATGTAGAAACCCTATGTGGCTCTAATCCAAGTTCAATTCAATCTTAGAATGTTCACCTTGGGCTTCAAGCAAGAAGTGTGTTAGCCCAAAGTGATTTAGAAATTAAGCATAGTCCCTAATAGTTCAGACATTCAAGGTAGGGAATTCTAAACAGAATCACCTCAAGCTTCAATCATATATGAAAAAATTTTTCGCAAATCAGGAAACTTGCTTCTTTAATGATAATTACTATGAAAATAAGGCAGGTAGTTCCTAATTGATTTGTTTCCTTTTTTTATCTTCCCAAGATCAGAAGGTTGATTAGGGAAAAACATAAATTACCTACCCCGGGAGTGGTTGTTTTGCATGGATGATCGCCTCGTGATGTACCTCACAAAATCACAAGAAATCAAACAGGGAAAGTTAGTGCTCAAATATAATCAAAACAGAATAGCGAATAGCGGTGAATTGCACATTGCTCCCTAGCAATGACGCCAAAATGTTATGGGCTATTGAGGGGTGTTAAGTATGCGTTCGTTATAGTAAAGCCTCGATCGCTTGATAACAAATAAAATTTATAACTTGAATATCTAAAATGAAGTCCGAGGATGAACACAGGGAGCAAGTATTGTAATTCATGTGCAATCGAAATGAATATATATATGAGCAGAAGAAATAAGCTAGATACAAGATATTCAATGAATGAAAACCTGTCACATTAACTATTCAATAAAATCCAATGTATCTCAAGAATATGAGGACAAAAAGTAAAGAGGATAAAAAACAATGGTGATTTGAATCACCACTTATATCCTCCTTATGTTAAGCATGCATCCAACTATCGATTATATCAAATAAATCAACAGTAGCTTGAATGCTACAGTGATTAGACGTCTCTCTGGCAAATCAAACGACTTAAATGTCATTGCTACAGTGCTCTGTAAAGAGCCTTCTTCTTCAACTCCTCTTCTTTCTCTCTTCTTCTTCTACGGCTCTCCTTCCTCTCTTCTTTTCCTTCAGCACCTTCTCTTTCTTTCAAGCCTTCCTTAAGGCCTCTCCTTCTCAAGCCTTCGTGAGACCAAGGCTCCTTCACAAGCCAAGTGTCTGCACAGATTTAAACATTAAAGAGAAAAAACCCTCCCCTCCCCCGCTCTCTCTCTCTTTCCTACCTCTTCCTCTCTCAGATATTCGAGTCATAATCGGGTATTCGGATCATGCAATATTGGGTCTAGGCTCACCGAGGGTGGTGATGAGTGAGGAGTGGGGGTTGTGAATGGGGGACCTCACCCCACGTGTGGTTGAGGCAACAAGTCCTATGCACAAAAACGTAATAAGCATGCTCAAGTGCCTTTTCGCGCCCGATTTGGGACTAAATCAGTCCCACTTCCTTCGCGCATCCAAGCGGTAGCATCAGGTGGTTCCTTCGATCAATTGTCGAGCTACAGCTACTGGGGCCATCAATTAAGGACTTGGGAGAGATCCTGGGATGTGTCCGCGCAGCCTAGAGGTTGCGTCCATGAAGAACATGGTCGTGGCGTGATGAAAAAGCCGGAGATGATGGCGATGGTGGCGGAGCTCCGGTCGAAAACATGAAAGAATGAATATGGCCTCACGGCCACATTAGAATACCTCAGGGGGATCACCGAGTGATGGGGGATGTGGTGGTTGCAGTTTTTGTAGCGTGAGCATGTGTGTGGTGGTTGGACGGAGGCAAGAAGGTGGTGCGGACGATGGGTTGTTCGGTGGTGGTTGTGAGTCAGCAAAGGGTGAAATTGGTTGAAGGGTTTGTGCGGGGATGAGTGACAGAGGTTGTGAGGGTGTTGGCGAGGTGTGAGGTGAGCAGAAGACCTCGCCAGAGGTATGGTCTGAGGTCGAGACGAAGGTTGTTGGCAACGGCGTCGAGGGTTGATTCGGAGTTTGGAAGGGAGAGAATTAACCTAAGGATGTAAGGGAACCTAATTAACCTACTCTAATTGGACGAAAGGGACAGAGAGGCACCAACTTTGATTGTCCAACGTCGGAGAAGGGGAAGTCTCCGATGGGCGAATGGCGAGCAAGGAGATCTGGGAGGCACTTGCCGATATTGTGAGATGCAGACGAGTGAGACGAAGAGAAATCCATTGGCTATTGTCCATGACGACGAATGAGGAAGGTGGACGAAGGGGCTCACTGGAGCTCGCGAAGCTTTCAGTCAGGGAGAAGGGAAGACGGTGGGGAACCAGCCAAAAATGAGCTAAGTAAGGCAATGCACGTCGGCTCTTTATAGAGCTTCAAGGAGAGCTCTATAACAGGAAGGAGCTTGTTTGAGCTCCACTAGGAATCAAAAGTTACCCATTGATTTTGTGTGTTTGCACACACGAATCATAGGTTTTTAGGAGTTAGAACTGATCCTAATAGGTTTCCCTAGGTGTGAACATCAATCCACAAATTTTGTGGCATTTGATTGAGATTCGAGTGGGATTTGGCTTGATCAAAGCCTGCTTGGAGGTCGGTTGACCTCCAATGGAAGTAGGGACCTATTCGTTAAGAATATGAAGAAGTTGGGGGGCTTTTTGTAAGATTTTCAAAAGTTGAGGGTCTCTTTGTCAGAAAAAGAGTCAGACCAAGATTAAAATGCAAACTAGGTCAAGATGATCTCAGATTGGAACCAAATTTTAGTAAAAACCTAATTTTGATCCAAGGAATCTAATGGTGAAGTTGGATTTTGGTTTTGACCAAGTTTAACTGGGTAATTTATGTAAAAACCCAAATTAGGGCAACTGTCTGTCTGAGACTATTTTAGGTCAAAATAGGTTCCAATAGTCAAATCAAAGGTACCGAACCTTATAGAATATTTTTATATGATTTTTAGAAGGTTTAAGTGAATTTGATCCTGACTGAAATCTCAGTTAATTAAGTAGGTCTGTTTGTAGGATTTCAGATGTTCATTAATTCTTGAGATACGTGAAAATCCATTTCTATCTGCATGAACCCATTTATTAGACATTAATGACCATTTGACCTTTAATTAACCCCTGGGAAAACCCATGATTATTCTACACTTAGGATATTCTATTAAAATTGTAGATTTACCCCTGATTTAATGCATTCTTCGCAAAAAGGATATGCAATTAATTATGATCTTCTGGCGGTTATGTAGGAGCATTTATCAATAGATTATAACTACTTAAAGCTAGATATGGCTGATGATGATGTTATCATCATACCCCCATGCTTAACTTTTGCTATGGTGACTAGCCATGGGAATGGATTCAGATTCAGAAAAATCAAGTCTTCACCTAGGATTTCTTTTTAAAGGTGGTACGAACTTAGGATTCTGAGATCTTCTACCATTCATGCATTGGAAGAAAGTCGATAGATGAGAGAATCCCAATAAAAAAAAATAAACTAAGCCTTAAAAGTGTATACCCTTATTAAACCTAATCTTGACACCTTGAAATATAATTGGGTTACTCCAACCCTTGAATTACTTAGTTGGCCAAATGGGTGGGACCCCCTAGGATACCCTGCAACGCGGGACACCACTAGAGGTTATTGCAGTTACTGTACCAACCTTTCTTGTCACTAGTTGGCACAAGTAGACAAGGCCTTAATCTTAGCCCAATCTAACTTCAAGTTACAAAGTAGATTAGTCCTGCCTAGGGCACGTCTACTCAATTTTAGGCTTAGGTTTGAAGTTCTTTGGAATGTGATGGGTCTTAGGGGGAGTTTCCCTTAAAATCAATTTCACAAGTGAAGTGCACAAACAAGAGGTTCACAATATAAGTTTATTTGATGAGATGGCTCATAAAATTCAAACTAGTATTTTTGTGTTTTAGGGTTGATATGATTTAATAGATTCAAACAAGTTAGGGTTGATATGATTTAATAGATTCAAACAAGTTTTGTGATAGGCACACAAAGTTTTCTTTACAAGCATGGGTGTGGGTCTTTTTCCTTTAAGCCCAAAGAATAGATGAGTGCCTAAATCAACCCTCAAAATTTAACACTAAAATTAGATAGCTTCTACTTGTGAATCTATTTTAGGAATTTGAGTGGTGCGACCAAACAAAATCAACAAGTGCTTCTCAAACACCACTCAAAGGGGACACAATAAATATTTTTTCAGGAATTTTAAAGCATGATTTCTAATTTTTTCAAATTTAATAGTGCACTAGGGGTCTGAAGTCTGTTTTGACCCCTAGTTAGTATATGTGAAATTCATGCAATCATATATGCCTGGAGTATTTTTTTTATAATTTTTCCTAGATACTCAATAAACATAGGAATCCAATGACAACTGTTAGATCAATCAGAGCATTATAAAAAATTTTATGATTTTCTAACTGACACAAATCAGCAAGAAAAATCAGAACAGATAGTAGTTCAGTGAGCAAACTTTTAAAAATTAAATATAAATTAGATGAGCGTGAAATTTGACACAACCTTCTTGATTTCAGTACCTACAAGTGGGTAGGTTTTGGGAATTTTTTAGAGTCTGAAAAGTTGAAAAATGATTTTTGAAAAACTTAACAAATCATTTTCGTAATCAGAAATTGGAGTTTAAAAAGGAATGCAAATAAAAGTATACTCCTACTAAGATAAGAGAGTTTTTATTTTATTTTTTATTTTTTATTCTTTTATAGAAAGCAACCAAACACAAGAAAATTTTCTAACCTAGGGATCATGCAAAACACCTATTTTTTTTGGATTTTTTTTAAATCTCAAAAGAGTTATACTCCACTTGCAGGATGCTTGTTGAAGCTAGAGTAGCTTCAGATCTAGGATGCCAGGAGGAAGAAGATGAAAACTGGAGAGGTGTGAAGGTGGAGGAAGGGTGTGCACTATGGTAGACTAGGGCTAGGGAGGCTAATACCAAATTATGCTGGGAATTAATTAAGAGACTAATTGGTTTATAAGTGGTAGAGGCTAGGTGTTTTTATAGATGTGTAGGATAAATGAGGACCCTTGGATCTGGGTCTAAAGGTTTAAGGAAGAGTAACAACCTAGGGATATGTGGACCATAGAATGGAGGGGTGAATTTAAGGTTTGTTTGGCCAGCCATAGGTAGGTGGATAAGGTGAAGGGTGGCCGGCCATATGTGTAGGATTTATGGCCTTTAGATGGGTGTTGGATGGGTAGGATTAGTTCTAAGAGGATATGTTCTTTGGTGGGTTTTTAGGGAAGGGATAAGGTCTAGGTTTTGGTGAGGGGATAAGGGTATGCTAAGGTGATTAATTGGGAGCCATAGGATGTAGGTTTGATGGTGGATAAGGGGGTGTAGGTGGGCAACTACCTTACTTAGGTGCTAAGTAACATGGACGGCCATATATAAGTGGATATGTTCTTCTTATGGCCAGCCATGTGTAGATAAGTTCTTTTGTGCACAAGGTTTTAGGCCATAGGATAAAGTGTGGAGGGTTAGGATTTATCTAGACTTAGGTTTTCTAAAAATAGGTAGGTCTAGGACAAGGATTATTTGGTGGAAAGGTTTATCCTAAAGGTTAAGGGTAGGAAGGAATTAGAGAGGGTCATTGTTCTAAATGCGGAGATGATTGCAAAAATTTGCTTTCGTCGTAGTATAATCACATTAGAAACTCTTAAATCTATATTCAGATTGAACTCATAAATACGGAAATCGTAGTTCAAAAATGAAGTTCAAGTCATTTGTAGAGAGGCAGTTAAAATAATTCAATTTCCTAATGATAAGAAACATATAAGCAGATTTAATGTGAGATTACTGCTAGTAGATTACAACTAGAACTAATAGCATGCAACCAATATAAATACTACAAGAAAGCAAACAACTTGAAGGCAGGTTGGAAAAGAACTAGAACTTTATTGCAAACTCTAATGTCAGAAGATGATTACAGATAGAAGAACGCTTGAAATCAAATCTAATTATAACTAGAACTAGAAAATAAAGGCTAGGAACTAAGGGATTCAAATGCAAAGTCCAGTGTGACGGTGTAGAAGTAGATGTGTAGGCACACCCACAATCTCCAAGGAGAAGTAGAGGACTGGTTCTAGTTGGTGGATCTCTTTGGAGGTAGAAAACTAATTAGGAAAATGTAACATCCCAAAATCTAGGTCCCGAGTCTTTTCAGAGTGGTTTGGGTCACTTCGAACCTATAGACATAGTCGTAGTTTGGTGCAAGTACAAGGACTTCTTGAAATTGCCAAAAATGCATAATTTAAGTCAAATCATAGTTAAAATTCATCAAAATGGTGCCACGTATGGTACCATTGGATCTCTATCATCGCAAGCTTTCCAATGATGCTTGTTTTGCATGAATCCAAGATGTATAGCTCAAGTTATGACCAAAACAAGTCAAAAAAGACCTAAATGTAAGGTGAACCTAACAAAAGGAGTATTTTTGGTATTTCACCCCACTAATCCTAACCCTAAACCAAATTTGGGTCTATAAATATACACACTTGGGTTGTTGGGTCATCATTAATCCCTAGGTTCTCCAAAAGTTAAGAGAAAGAGAGAAGAAAGGATTAAGATTTCATTTAGAAATCTTAATTCAAATTTTGCAGGGACCTTTTTGCGATAGTGACAAGTTCAGGCTTCCCCTTAATTATTTTTTAGGCTTTGGCAGTGATGAACAAGCGTCATTTGATAAAATGGTGCGTGCTAGATAGACGACACATGTAGCACTCAGGGCGGCGAGCGTGCGAGCTAGTAGGTGTGCTTATGTGAAGAAGAGAGCGTGCGGGCACTTGGATGTGTGACGTGTGTCATGATCAGACGACCGCAGGTGGACGTGTGGCAATCAAGAGCATGTGATGGCAGCCAACCATGCGCCGACACGTGTCACAGAGTTGATCGTTGACCGTTCTAACTGAACCGGTTGGTTTGGCGACCCCCTCGCGCTGTTTTGAGCAGTTCAAGGGCTTCCCGACCTCAGATTTCGACAAATAAGGTACCGTTGGAATTGTCTTGATGCGTACTACACATTGGTACTTTTTATTGTCATTTTTGAGTACTATTTCTTTAGTGAAAAATCAGAAACAATCCTAGGTGATTTCAACCCTATTTTTGGTCCATGTGAACTAGGATTTGTCCCTTGTGCGTACATGGATTGCGAGGCGGGTGTGGTGACTGCCCCAGGATTTGTGCACATAGTTTGAAGTCACCGTGACCCTCCAGTGATGTTAGGTAGAGTAGTTTTCCCTTCTTGTACCTACGGTCCATTTTTAAGTACTTGTGGACATGTCTCATGTGGTTTTCTTCGCGTCTAACTCATGGGTTGGAGTGAATCTCTCCTTTGCTGAGTTGGAACCCTGGTTGAGTATTTCACTTTGATTTTTGGGTACTTAATATGAAACAACACGACATTATGAGATTTTATAAGATTAAGTGATCTAACGTACCCCTATTATCGGATGTGTGAAACGAACTCCATTTTCTGTGAAACAAGTTCTATTGTGTTTGTTAGTTGATAAATAATATGGGACCACTGGCATAATTTGGAAACTACTTGTAAACTGATAAGTTGGAGGATATTGTGAATATCTGGTAATCCTGGACTTAATAAGTGAAATTGTTAGTATGGTTTGGGTTGATGACAATAAATGATGCAGTTTTCTGGATTTGATGAAATAATCAATACGACAGTTTAGTCGGGACGCAGAGGATGCATAACTACTTTTAGCCTGCTACTTGCCAGATTTGGTTGTAGCTTTGGTCTGTTAGACTAGTTTTGGGCTAGTTTAGGGAGTTACTGGCCTCCCTACGACTCTTTGGTTAGGCTTAGCGGCCAATTGGTATAGCGGGATGTGTGGCTCGAGGTTTGGGAGTGGTTTCTTTCTCGGCCAGTGGGTGGGTCATTGGTTATCTATGGTTTAGCATACATAGATCTTGTACGTGCTTACGCTACACGACGTAGCTGCCACCCCTTTCCGCAATGGCCCCAGGGTGATGGAGAGTGGTGACTTGATGGGTATAAGTCGTCTTCTCAGCCAAGAAGGTGGCTTATACTGGTCTTGCACAACAGGAAGTTACACGAGATAGTCTCGTGCCCTGAGATGTGTTAACGGGCTATCGAGGAGTTTTAAGGAGTAATCGTCGTAGCAAAGCCTCAATTGCTCAGAAATAATTAAATTTATATGCTCAAAGTCTAAAGGGAGTTTGAGGTCGATCACGGGAAGCAACTAAAGGCAATTCAATCTCATTAATCATAATTTAATCAGAAATATAAGTAATTATGAACAAATCTTCATTTAGAACAACTCAAAATGATATATATATGAAATCAAGTAGCAAAGTGCAAAAAGATTGGGTTAAAATGGTGATTTGAATCACCAAATTAACCCCTGAAATTAAGCTTCACAAGTATCTCAAATAATTGAAGAGTAAATCTCAACCAAATATCCACATCAACCAAGTTTAATATCCCAACAGTAGCTTTAGAACTAAGGCACTAGCAGCAAGTTGCTCAAGGCATAGCTCCAATAGAAGTGGCAAAGGCCTCGTTCTCTTTCTCCTTTGTGCCTCAACAGAGAGGCAAGCTCAGTACAACATAGAGGTGAAGGCCTCTCAAGACTCGGCCAAGTATAGAGGGCAAAGGCGCGAAGGGCAAAACCCCCCCTTCTCTCTCTTTCTTCTTTTCTCTCTCAAAACAAATGGACCGGACCCGAGTAATTAGGTAATCGAATCCACACCCAGACCTGCGTGGCGTGATCGCAGGCGAGGGCATGGACGAGCACGTGCAGAGGGGCGTGGGGTAGGGACCTGACCCCTGTGTTTGAAGGCAAATAGGCAGAAGCACAACTTGCCTTTATGCATGGTCGCGAGTCCTTCATTCCACGATGTGGGACTATCCCATGTCATCTTCCTCTTGCGCAGCTGCGTGCGACTGCTGTAGGATTGAATGGCAAATCAAGGCAGCTGGAGCTTGCCTTGCCTCGAATAACACCTGGATGTGCGTCAGGACCTGTAGCCGCACATGTAAAGGGCATCAGCAGTTTGTGGGAAGGCTGGAGAAGGGCTGCCATGCTCAGAGAAGACGAAGGCAGTAGTGGCTTGTCCAATGTGCACCTGAAATGTAGAATACAGGCTAAATTCCCCAATCAGTATGCTCAGGAGGATCGTCGTAGGGCGGCGAGTGCGTTGGTGGTGGTTTCGTGGAGGTTGGAAGCAGGTGGACCTCTGTCGAGGTCGGAGAGGTAGTGAGGCGAGGGATGTGTTCAACAGCGGAAGTGAGATGCCAATAAGCCCAACTAGGTTGGGGCTTTCGGTCAGTGGAGAACGACGAAGGTGTGGGTGGTCATGGCGTGCATTTTGGTGTGGTGTAGCGTTGGCACGGGTTCACCAGAGCCTTGCCAGAGTAGAGAACGAAGGTGATGTTGAGGGCTGTACAGTGGTCGTGAGTGAGTTGTGAGTGTGGGGAAAGAAAGTAGAGGGAGAGAGAAAGGGATAGAGAGACTTAGAGGGGAAGGAGATGGACGGAGAGCACCAGTTGTGGCTAACTAGAGCCAGAGACGAAGATGAGGTCGGCGAGTTGAAGCGGCGATGAGGAGGAGGAAGGAGGCCCCTGTTATGGCTGGCGAAGAGTGGAATTGAGAGGGGAAGGCAGAGGGCCGTCCAATTTGATTGTTGGATGGCCAAACGAGGAGAGAAGAGGGTCATCGAAGTAAGGTGTGAAGATAGATGGAGAGGGAAGGAAGAGAGATTTCTCTTGCCAAAACTTGCTAAGGAGCAAGGATTCTCGTCCTGGGTCCTTTTATAGGCCTAAAGGAGGAGCTCCAAGCTTGGAAATAAGCTTGCGAAGCTCGAGATTTTTGTGCAAATTGGATACCCTTCCCTTCAAATCATTCGCATGAACTTTTGGAGAAGAATTGAGGTCCAAGATTGGGTTCATTTGGTAGGGAATTACTCAAGGAATCTCCCATTCAAATTTGGAAGAATTTGATTGAGAATAGAGCAAGAAATTTTCGTTTGAATCTCGATGGAGCTTTTATGTTCACACCAATGGTGGCAGCAACCCATTTGCAAAGAATGATGATAAAGTTAGGGATCAATCTGCAAATAATTCAAAAGCTGAGGGTCAGATTGAAAGGAAAAGAGTCTGATTGGACTGAAATGCAAACTAGGTCAAGATGGACTCTGATTGGGCCCAAATTTTGGTACAAACCTAATTTGAACCCAAGGAATCTGATGGAAAAGTCAGATTTCAATTTTGACCAACTTTGACTAGGTAATTTGCATAAAAATCCAATTTAGGGCATAATTTCGTCTAAAACTCTATTTGAGGTCAAAATAGATTCCAAAGGACAAATCAAGGATACCAAACTTAAGGAATTTTTCTATGAATTTTAGAAGGTTTAGATGAATTTTACCTTAATCAGAACCTCTGTATTTTAAGCAGGTCTGAAGTTAGGGTTTCAGGTGTTGTATTAGTTGTCGAAATGCGTGAAAACCCATTTCTGTCTGTGTGGACCCTCTTATTAGACTTTAATGCTCATTTGACCTTTATTTTACCATTAGAAAATCCCTTGGTTATTTTGTGTTCATAATATGCTGTTAAAATTATATAATTAACCCTGATTTCTTGTTCTCATCTCAAAACATAATAAGGTGGAGATATAACACTTTAATGAATATCTAGGAGATTTTATCCTTTATTCCAGACTAACATGGACTAGTTAAGGCTCATGATGGTGTTCCCATCAAGATGTCGATTGACGAATTATGGACTATAATAATGTAGGCTAAATGCATAAGCGGAATTGGATAAATACTAATTCCTAAATGAATTAATTGTTGATGCAGTGCACTCTTTCTTTTACTCTTATCGCTGTTGTTACTTTGTCATAGTTGTTCTACTCTATTTAGTTTTTACTAACGTGTTTCTCGAGTTTCATACTCAAGTGTTGCAGAGCAGTCGGGTGCAACGGCTGCTGCTGGTCCGTTTATTGCAGAACCAGGTCCTACTTGAGGAGACGGTCCATTCTAAGCCAGTGGCTCTTTAGCTTTGTTCTTTTTTGTTGTTATGCTTTTAATTCTTGTCTTTTAGTGATTGTATGAGCACTTGAGCACTCTTTACCTTTCTATTTTCTGTGCTGGATTTTATTATGTTTGTCAGTAGTTTATTTATTTTCGTTTAATGCATTATGAGTGAATATTTAGCTATTGATGTTCTATAACTATGTGTTGGGGGACTACAATCTTGTGGTTGGATTGTTTTGGTTTTTAGCTCACGATGACTCAAGTTTCGTCAACTGGCGGGACTCGGGTCATCATAGAAAAGGTGATCTTAAGAGGGGGTGGCTAGGGTGTTTATATAGAGGTTAAGAAGGCTTGTGATCGGTTGATCCAAGTTGCGTTGGATCACCAAAATAAATGGCTAGGATTAGAAGTCTAGAAATCAAGGGGTAGGATGAAGGCATAGGTGGATAGAATAGGTTAGATGTTGTTGGAATTGTTCATACTTTTCCTAAGATCGGTAAATCCTCAAAATCAAAATTTCCAATTTTTTTTCACAGCTCAAACTCTAAAAACCATGATTTTTTTCTTTTTTCTTTTTAATAGGAACTACTACTTTTCAAGAACACAACTAATTTGAGAAAAGCAACCAAAACCTAAAATTCTAGAGATAAATAAAAATGACTTTGAAACATATTATTTACCCCCCCATGCCTATTTTATGCAATGTCCTCAATGCATGCAATAAACATAAGTGAAAAATAGATAGTACGTGAAATGTGAGAGTTCTAGAGAAATGAAGACTCGATCATCCCCAAACCTGAATGAAAATTTCAAAGCAAATAACAAGATTATCTACAAATGTTGGGTTGCCTTCCAACAAGCGTTGAATTTTACGTCTACAGCTAGACACAACTCAGAGATTAAAAGAGATTAATCAAATGATTCCTACAAATATAAGTAGTGTAAATGATATAGCCATGTAGCTTAATTAAGAATTGTTCCCAGAATCGAATCAATTGGTGATGCAGCCCCATGCCAGAGGGTAAGAAACATGATAGATAAATAAGAAGTTGTATCCATTAGCATTTGATGCTAAGGACAAGAGGTGCATTGGGACTGAAGGTAGGTAACCCAGGAACAAAAGAGAAGTGATTCATAAAGTGTCGAGTCCAATGGTAAAGAGATTTGAAGTGAGGGTGTAGATGCTGGGTTGTCTTGGGTTTACAGAAATCAAAATTGCTTAAGTCATAAGGGTCCTTATAAAGAGTTGAATGTTTCAAGAGTAGAGGCACCTTTAGATCATTAGTATCATTTTCCTTAAAATTTTCTCTTAGTTCCACCACCTCCTCTCTTTCTTCTTTGAAGTCCAAGTCTATTAAATCATCAATGCTATAATCAAACTTGGTTACATTAGATATGTAATCAAATTCCATAGAAAATGATTCAAGTTTAGGCTCATCCAGATCTGATGTAAAGGTGAAACTAGTCATTGAAGGTTCATCAAGTTCAAACTAAAATATTTGAGCTTCACCTACTTTGGGCAAGAAATTCTCCTCAAAGTCAAATGTGAATCCTTCCATTTCAAATTTGTCAAAAATCACTTCCTCAAAAAGAAATGTCTTATATTCATAATTATTGGATTCCCCAGATTCTATCTCAAAATTGAATACAAAGCTTTCAATTTCAAAATTATTAGAAATTTGATCATCAAAGAGAAATGCCTCATATTCTGATTCACTTTTCTGTTCCTCAGATTCTGCCTCAAAATTAAATATAAATCTTTTAACTTCGGAATTATCAGAAATTTGATCCTCAAAAAGAAATGACTCATATTTAAATTTATTTGTATATTCCTCTGATTTTGAGTCTTTTAAAGATACATTTTAATCAGACCCTCAACTTGCTTAAGTTCTTCAATAACCCCACAACTTTATTAGAGTCCTCAATAGCCTTAAAAGGTTTTAATTTCATCATTTCTTCCCCAAAGGCTATTTTCATATTCCCATTTTTATAATCAATCAGGGCCTCTGTAGTTGCTAAAAATGATCTTCCAAGAATAATTAGGGCTTGTCTCAAATTCTCAGGAATGTCATGATCCAAGATTATGAAATCCACAGGGTAGTAGAAATTATCAATTCGAATGATTACATCCCTCAGAATCCCGCGTGGACGTCTTGTGGACTGGTTAGCCAATTGCATTTGAATTTTAGTAGGTTCAAGGTCCCCGAATCCAATCATCTCGTAGATCTTGGTAAGCATTAGGTTGATGGAAGCCTCCAAATCAATTAAAGCCCTATCAAAGGCTAGATCATTAATTTTGCAGGAAATTTAGGGGGTTACTAGGTCTCTCTTCTTGATAGGTAAACCTTTAAAAGAATAGAGCTAGCTTGTTCAGAAAGGATCACCTTTTCATGATTACTTCATTTTGACGTGTGCTTAGTAGTAGTCAATTTTTCCAAAAGCTTGGCACAAGATGGGATGTGTTCAATATCATCCAAAAGTGGGATATTAATTTGTACTTGTTTGAACACATCCAACCAGGTCTCATTCTTAGGCTCAATCTTTTTTCTTCTAGGCCTATTTAGGGCCTTAGGAAAAGTGATTTGGATCTTTGGATCCTCGAAATCATGAGCCTAGATCTCATCCTCCACCTCGGGTGTATTAATTAAAGTTGATTTGTTAGGATCCTGGTGGGTTGTTTGATTTCAATGCATGGGGTTCTGAGTGGTTTTGCCACTTCTTAGGGTAATAAATTGGCAGAGGAAGATGGGTATTGACTGCTCTGAGGAGTAGAAAGGATAGGTGCAGAAGGATGTGGAACTTGAGGTGAATAAAAACCAGGGGTTTTCAAAGGAGCTAGCTAAATTATATGAGCTTGATACGCCCTGTTTTGATAGAACCCTTGAGGAATATGTTCCTGATTAGGCATGTTTCTAGGGTTCAGAATAGGTTGGGATGGGAGGGCACTGGTTTGTCTATCATCAGGTTTAGGCCTTATTTGGTGATGGTAACACCATCATGGGTCATAACTGGCCACAATTAGTAAGATTCAAATGACGAATGCTCCTGGTTAATCATCTGAGGGTCACAATTCTGCATTAATCAGATTTGAGAAGATAAGAAAATAGGGTTAATTCTGCTATTTTAACATCACATAACAAATGCAAATTAACCATGGGGTACCTCAGGGGTTAATTGAGGGTCAAATGAACATAAAAGACTAAAAGGTGGGTTCACATTCATTGAATTAGGGTTTTACGCGTTTCAAGGACTAAAATAGGATTGAAAATCCTAATTATCAACCCTACTTAAATTGAAAAGGTTTTGGTCATGATAAATTCAATCTAAACCTCCTAAAGTCATTGAAAAATATTTTAAGAGATTTAGTATCTTCACTTTGACCATCTGAACCCATTTTGACCTAGAACAAAGATTTAAACAGGAATTTATCCTAATTTGGGCTCTTATGCAATTTACCCAATCAAACATGGTCAAAACTCAATTCCATGTTTACCATTATATTCCTTGGGTCTAAATTATGTTAACATCAAAATTTGGGCCCAATTAGAGTCCATCTTGACCTAGTTTGTATTTTAGTCCTTAAAATCTCTATCCTTTACATTAGACCCCTAGGTTTTGAGTTTATTGCATATAGGCCCCTAAATTTGTCATAGTCTTTGTATTTCAATCGCTGTCGCCATTACTGTGTGAACACACAGTAGGCTGAGATTCAAGAGAGGATATCTCTCTTAAATCAACACCAAATCCCTCCAAATTTGGAGGTATTGGTATTCAGATCATGGGGAATTCATTGGACTTGATTCCAAGTCCTAACTCGGATCCTAAGGCTCAAGCAAACTTGAGAAAATTGTGAGATTTTTGGTTTCCTAATCCACGACTAATTGAGAAAAATTTCCCAATTTGAGCTCACATACATGCTCTATTTAAGTTGCCTGAACTCTCAGTATGCTCTTTAGCCAAGAATCGACCGAGAAACACCTTCCTCCTCCTTCTTCGGCCACACTCTGGCTTGTCTCCAACGACCTCCTCTGCTTCCCTCCTCCGGCCGTCCAACTGCCAACTTGGACTTGACCTTTGCCTTTGCGTCTGACTGGCCAACGTCGAATGCATCTCGATCTCTCTCACCTCGCTAAGTCCCCTACTCTCTCCTCTCTCTCTAGGTCATTTCCACGCCCTTAGATCCTAGTTTCAATTTCCACACACCTCGGTTCGCTCCCGTCTTCCCCACGTCGGGCGCAATCTCCGGCGAGCTCATGTCGGTGCCATAGTACATCAAACTCACCTCCATCACCTCCCACACCTTCGTTGCACCTCACTGAGAAAAAGCCCAAACAAATTTAGGTTTTTGATCTCTTCATCCCCATTGACCGAACCCACATCCACTTTCCCTCTTAGACCTTATCACACCTCCACAAACCACTAAACACTTCACAACCACTGCCATTGCACTTGTCAAGCTCTGATGACTCCTTTAAGCCATTTAATTGGGGCTTTTAGCCCTTGTTATTCATTTCAGGTGCCCGCCGTTGCCGTCATCATCCTCACCTCTGACCATCGTGCTTCATCCACCTCCGGCCATGATTTAACATCCAATAGCTGTGGTTGAACTCCATGAGGGCTTCTAGTTCCTCAGTCAAGCAGTGCACCACAAGCTATAGCTCAATTGCATCAGGAGAGCATGTAGCAACAATGCAGCTTCATGCATAGGAGTGGGGACTTTAGTCCCACATTGTGCAAAGAGAAACTAGATTTGTCTTCATAACCTTTGACATGCATAGCTTAGTAGCCTCAATACATAAGGTAAGGTCCCTCTCACCGCACATGTGCACACCTAGCCCAAGCACAAGCACGTAGGTTTAGTCCCCTGGTCTGGATTCGATTACCTGATAACTCGATAACCCATATACCCGTACTTGGCCTGGATAGAGAAAGAGAAAGGGAATTTTGAGGGGAGAGGGGGGAGGTATTGCATTATAGCACCTCTGGTTCCGTGCCAATACTTAGGCATAATTTGAGAAGGTGATCTGGGGCGTGATAGCTAAGTCATTTGAGGTTGTTCTCAATCGTCTGATCTGAGAAGGAAGTTGGTTCTGACATTGGCTTTGACATTGATTTGAGTACTGTTGAGATATTGAAATTTGATTTGGGATATTATGCTTAGTTGTTGGGATATTTGGTGGTTTTAACCATCATTTTTCTCTTTTTATTTTTACCCTGAGATACAATTTCTAAAGCATTAATTGATTATTCTATTTTGTGATTGAATCTTGTGCTTATTGATATATTATTTGATTAGTAGATTAATTTGCTACACTTACTCCCTACGAATGACCTCAGAACTCACAATTTTTTGAGCTTTATAAATTTAAATGTCGCATCGATTTCTGTCGCTATACTACGACACATTATTTTCCTAACTATGACAATTTTTGACTGCAACATTTGGTTCTTCAGATCCCTGATGGACTGGGTCAATTATTGCATAGCTTGCAACATGGAAGTGTTTGTGTCCATCAGTTGTTGGTTTTAATTCAAGATAGCCAACTCAGTTTAGCTAGGCTGGTTAAGGGGCAAGGGTTGACAGGTTTGACCCTGGTTATAGGTATATATACTAGGGTTCATCTGATAGGGTCTAGGCTGTGTAATCTGTTGATTTCCTTGCCCTTTGCTTTTCCAAGAGAAATTCAAGTGGTTTCTCCAACTAGGATTTTAAGTGTTGGAGAAAGGATTTCTACTATTTCCCTAGATAGTCAACACATCCTCATATCTAGGTGATAATGAGGATAGTTGTGTGGAGTCAGGATAGCAGGGATCAAAGGTCCTTGCTTGGGTCCCAGGAGAAAGGCCCTGGGTCAGTTGGCTCGCATCCTAAGCCAAGTATAGCTTGTTCACAAACTCCCTCCCTAAGGGAGTTTGGATAGTAGGTGATGGGGGGGGTTACTCCCTTCTTATTTTGGTTCATCAGTTCATCCAGTTTCTTTGATACTACCTCAACTTTGTCGAGTTTCTCACAGATCAAATTCATGTCCACATTACTAAAGCTCTCTTGCATCTCGTAAATCCCACCTCTAGATTGCATGGATCTTCCATAAGTCTCCATGGAGGCATTATTCAAGGAATTTTGGCTCATATTCTAAAATAATTCAAAAGCACTATTTTCATCTTTACTCATAAAGTTGCCTTCACAAGTTGCATCCACTAGGCTTCTTGATCATTAAGCTCGTGATAAAAGATCTACACTAATTTCCATCTAGGAACCTTATGATGCGGACATTTTCTAATCAAATCCATGAACCTCTTCCAAGCCTCATGTAATGGTTCTCTTGGTTGTTAGGAGAAGGTGGTGATAACTCTTCTTAGTGCATTGGTTTTTTTGATTGGGAAAAATTTCTTTAGGAAGGCGCTTCTTAGCTCCCCCCTATGTGTTAATGGGCCTTCCTATAGACCTAAATCAATGGCTAGCATTCTCTTTTAGGGAAAAAGGGAAGAGCTTCATTTTCAGCACATCATTATGTAAGTTAGGAATTCTAATTGTCTCACTAATGGCTGTGAACTCTTCTAAGAATTGAAAGGCACCCTCGTCATTGTTGTCCTTAAAGTGTGGTAGGAGATGTATAGTGGAGTGCTTAATTTCAAATTGAGCCTTTACAGGTGTGACCCTAGCATAAGGTTGATGTTGGTACTTGGTAGGGTTGTAAAATTCCCTCAAGGGTCTTCCCTATGGATGTTGGATTTGTAAAATCTCAAGCATTTCTTGCATCTGAGTCTAGTGATTCTGTTGAAATTGGTTTAGTTGGAGTTGAAGGTTTTAGATCTGTGCTTGAGGATCCATCAAATTCAGTTGTGGATTCTGGTTGGCTTGGTTAGCCATCAAATCAAGATCAGAGCCCGAGTCATATGTAGAACTAGATTCACCAATAATCAGTCTCCTTAATTCTCTTTGTAGAGGTGGTACCAAGTATGGATTTTGTGATCTAGTTCCATGCGTACACTTGGAAGAATGTTATAGATGCGAAGAGAACATGAGAGAGAAATGTTTTTGCACAATACAAGCAATCAATTCTAACCCTAAAAGGTTGCACCTATTGGACCTAATCCAAATTTCACTAACCCTAGTTAACTGATATGATCCTTGAATTACTTAGCTGGCCAGAAGGGTGAGACCCCCTAGGACACCCCGCATGGCGGGACACCACTAGAGGTTAACACGGTTGTTGCATTGACCTTTCTTGTCACTAGGTGGTCTAAATAGACAATGTCTCAGATTCAATCAACTAGTACTAGCTCAAGTTTGGAAATAATATTTAACCTAGTTGGAGTGTCTATTAGATTAATTAGGAGTTAGGAAGTATAGTGCACAGGATTTGATGATGGGCATGAGGGGGTGGTTGCCTAAATTAGATCAGTTTATGCGTGTGTGCATGTCAATCAAGGGTCCTCAAACAGATTTAATTGGTGATGTGTCTTTTAAAGTTCAAATAACTAATTTAGTAATTTTAAGGTTCAAATTTTAAGGTCTTTTCAAACAAGTTTTGAGTGGACAAATAGTGTTTTGCAAGCATGAGACCTTGATCTTTTTTCATTTGACCCTGATAGGTAGCTTCTAGATGAATCAATTTTATCCTAAGTGATGCGGCTAAAATAATACAACTCTGGCTTCCCAAACACCACTTGATCAAGCACACACAAAATAATTTTTTTATAGAATTTTTAGAGGTTTAAAAATATTTTTTCAAGAATTTGTAAATCAAGATGGCAAATTAGTCCAAATAGACCCTTGATGAGTAATTTCCAGAAATAGTTAGGATGCAGCCTTCAGAAAATTTTACCAAACTTTTTCATGAGACTAGACTTGATCAGCACTCCAATGAAAAAATTTCACCAAATTTGGAGTTATAAAAACTTCAAGAAAATTTGGGGCATCCGAACCTTTAACAGAAAAATTTCAGAGTGACCCACTGATAGTAAAAGATTTTTCTAGGATAGTACAAAATGCATTTTTGTGTGAAAATTACTGGATGGGTTTCTGATTTCAAGGGTATAAAGTAGTAAAATTTCAAAATTTTTGGATACACCAAAAGTTCAGAATAAAAATGTTTAAATCAGCAAGAAAAACCAATCCGAATGTAGTTAAGATAGGATATGATCTTTGAAGCATAAAAGAACAAGATAAGATCGTTTGAAGCACAAAAAGATAGGATAAGAGATATTTTTTTTTAATGTAACTAAACTAAATGTAAATATTTCTAAGAGAAAATCAAATCCTAATACTAAGATGCAAGGTACTAACCTAATGATCTTCACTTGCACTTTATTCCGAGATTGCTTTGTGATCTGAATTCGTGCAAACAGGTGTTTCCTACACACAAAATAGTCAACAAAGAAAGGCAAGTAAGATTAAATGAATGCAAATCTAAATGAAAAAAGTGAAAGCGAAATAATCGCCTTACCTCCTCGTCAACAATGCCAAAAAGTATTCCAAACGCACAGATGATTGCGAAAATTCACTTTCGTCGTGGTATAATCGTGTTAGGAACTCTTAAATTTATATTCAGATTGAACTCATAAATATGGAAATCGTAGTTCAAAAATGAAGTCCAAGTCATTCACAGGGAGACAGTCGGAATAATACACTTTCCTAATGCTAAGAAATATATAAGAAGATTGAATACGAGATTACTACTACTAGATTACAACTAGAACTAATAGCATAAAAGTAATATAAATAGTAGAAGGAAGCAAACAACTTGAAGGTTGGTTGGAAAAGAATTACTAGAACTTTATTGCAAACTCTAATGTTATAAGATGATTACAAATAGAAGATGCTTGAAATCAATTCTAATTATAACTAGAACTAGAAAATGAAGACTACGAACTAAGGGCTTCGAAGGTGAAGTTCGGAGCGGTAGCATAGAAGTAGATGTGAAGGCGCACACACAATCTCCAAGGAGAAGAAGTAGAGGACTAGTTATGGTTGGTGGATCTATTTGGAGGTAGAAAACTAAGTAGGAAAAGTTGATCCTAAGATGGGGGTGGCTAGGGTGTCTATATAGAGGCCAAGAAGGCTTGTGATTGGTTGATCCAAGTTTCCTTGGATTACCAAAATATATGGCTAGGATTAGGAGTCTAGGAATCAAGGGGTAGGATGAAGGAATAGGTGGGTACAATAGGTTAGGTGTTGTTGGAATTAATGGGGGGATAGGATGGCTTTGAGAGGATGATGGAAGGTTATTATTCTCTCGACTTTTTGGCCCCTTTGTATTTTGTATTTCAAGTTGCATATAAAATCAATGTTGTGGTCCTCAAAATAAGCTTTCCAACACAACTTGAATCACTCAATTTGGATTTGAAATGAAAAAGTTATGGGCAAAATATTAAAGATGTATCACGCTATTTCAAATTTCGAGATTAAGTTTAAGGTTAGGAATAAGATTTGGTTTAAGGTTTTATGATGGGGATTTAGGTATGCAATTTAGGACCCTAGGTTTTAGATATAGTGGTTGATAAATTATGGTGTTTTTGACCATCCAAAATAGTATTTATTAGAGGATAAATGGGATGACCAAATAAGGTTTGTTGGGTTGGGATAAGATCTTAGGTTTCAAGGTTTTGTTGGGATTTTAGGTGGATATATAAGATTAGGTTTCTACAGGTCGACCACTATAGGTTTTAGGACTAGGTTTCGATTTGTCCTAAAGGAGTTTCTAGGCTAGGTAATTAGGAAGGTACTTGGTTCCTAATTTGGGCTAGGGTCTAGGTTAATTGGGTTTTCAACTAGGTCCACCAATTAGGCTCAATCCTCTTCCAAGTGAGCTCAATATAGAAAGTCCTCTTAACTTTACTCTAAACAACTTGAAATTATGTACCTACACATATAAAAATAAACACATCAAGGTACCAGATACAATTGTAGGAAAAATTGCAAAAAAGTTCACAAGTATGCATTATTTACAGAATGACCTAAAATGCCTAATTTGACCCAACTAAATGCAATCTAACCCGAATTACCCTTAGACTGACATTAGTTAGGCATTAATTAATGTAATTAAATATGAAATCAGCAGACATGCGTCCTATCTTGTCTTCATGTCTTCTCTTTGTCTTTAATTGTTAAGCTCATGTCTTGATCTTCCTTTGTATCTTTATTATTCAATCTCCTAAGTGATAACATCTTCTCCTAAACTTTATCATGAAGTTCCTTATCTTATTCTCTTGGTTCTATCACCTACATTATTCATAATAGAGTAAAATTAGGAGATAGTTATTTGTAAAATAAATACAATGGTTAAATATGCATGCTTGCTTTTAATGCAATATTTATAAACCTAATGCATGATTTTACTAAGAAGCTAGCCCTAGATTAAGAAAATTAGGGTAATAAATTAAGCTGTTATCAGCTCCTGAGTTCATCCAAGGTGTGCTAGAGATTAATAATATTAAGCATTCATGCATCTAATTTTATTTGATAAGTGGGCAATCCATTAAAGTTCATATTCTTTTATGAATTAACCTTTTTATTCACCATACCCTATGTTAGATTTGCCTTTCTACAAATTGCTAGCTTCTTACACCTTTTTTCTATCTTGAGATCAACATAAGATCATAATTAGTAGATATCTCCTTGACTACACCATTTAAGCAGTCACTGCAAGATCCTAGTTCACAGTATCTCCACTCAGTGCCTTCATTTATTAATCTCACACCATCGCTCCTAGGCACATATATGATTTTATTATTTTTCCTTCTTTTGCTCCCTTTTTATTATTTATTTTCTTCCTCCCTCTACAACTTTTCCATTTTCTTTATTTTACTACTTCACTCATTATTCTGAATAAGTGGCTCTTCCGAGTTTGGCTCATGAACTTCACTTCAATAGATGCATGAGAAGATCAAAGTATAAGCTTAAAGAAGTGTTAAAGTATATGGCCACAAATCACCAACATGTGAGTGTAAAAATAGAGATGCTTAGATTTCAAACTCTTTCAAAACAAAGGGTGAACAAATAAGTCAAATACTTTTTATCCTTTTGGCTTAATTATTTAGCTAAAGAACTCTTCAAGATCTAGGTATACAAGCTTACATTTAATTGAATAGTTAAGTTGATTAAGCTAAAGACCACCTGAAAAGTCTAAGTGATAGATTAAGAATTGATTAATTTACTTGCTCTTAATTCTAAAATATATATTTTTATCAACATTTTTAGAGATGTAAAAACATGATGAATATTTATGAAAATTCACAAGAATTTTAAAAAAACATGCAATTTTTAATACTAATGAAAAACATCAATTCTTGTAGTTAAGAAGCATAGTGTATTGATATATCCACTCCCCATGCCTAAAACTTGCAATGTTCCCATCGCATATGAAAGTAGAAAGCATGAAAAAGGAATTTTACCTTAAACATGTAATGCATCTACTCATATTGCAAACACCTAAAAATATGCATATAAACTAGCATAAAATAAACTGCTAAAGTCAATTATTCACATGTTAAGAATTAAATAGTACTAGGTTCCTCTCAGTTGCCTTTTTTGCCTTCAATTGTGCGTAGAGATGGTTCATCCATTAATTCTATTCTAGATCTTTTGGATAAGAAATTCTTCTTTTAGTTCCTTGAACTCTCTATTCACATGAATGGCATCAAGAATCTCCATTGGAACAATCCCTTGTCTCTCCTATTAGGCTTCAAGTCTCTCATAAAATCAACTACGAGATCAGGATGACACTGGTGTACCTAGACTCTGTGTCAATGGTACTTGGGTTGGAGGCGTGCTGGCACCCGCAAGTGTGGATAATGTTAGAGCACTAAGGGGTGATAAGATGAGTGCATGTTCGATGCTTGATTATAACAAGGCACATCTAGTGTAGTACTAGTCTTAACAGGAGCATCGTTGGCCCTGATTGATATTTTGTCCATACATACCAAGGGGGATCTGGAATGATCATTGACCTAACTTTGATTGGTCTAAGTTAATCCTTAAGATCTCGAGGAAATGGCTTGGTGTTTACACGGTGAAATCGAGTTTAAAATGAAGCATTGTAATATAGTCGAAATCGCTTTGAAAACAAATACAATTTTTTTTACTTGAAAAAGGTTTCGAGGTCGAACACAGGGAGTAATATGGAATTTAGAAATCAAGATCACAATTTAACTTGTAAAGTATTGCAATAAGAATTCCAAGTATCAATGTGGCAAAAAGATAGGAGTAAAATGGTGGTTTAAATCACCTTATTCTCCTTACAATATTAACTAAGGAATTCAATATATATGTATGAAATGAAAGCTCAAATCTGTCGTCTGATTTGGAAATCAGATGACTTAAAGTGATTTTCTTCTTCTTCTTCTTCCTTCTATGGCTTTTGTCTTTCTCTTCAGCTTCTCTTTCTCAGCTATGACTTTCTCCTTCTTCTTTTTCTTCTCTATCTCTTCTTTGCTCCTTCTTCTTCTACTCTTCTGCTCAGGCCTTCACCTCTTCTTCTGTTCTTCTTCCTTCTCTGACTTTCTTCTTCTGAATCCAGCTAAGTGTCAGCCGAATTTCCCTGTAGCAAAGCCCTCCCCCTACCTGCGCAATTCTCCTTCTCTCTTTCTCTCTTAGGATCCACTCTCCCAGAGCCACGGGTAATCGGGTTATCGGATTCAAGCGCATATGCGGGTCTAGGCTCACTGGCAAGCGGTGGTGAGAGAGAAGTGCAGGTTGGGTTATCGGGTCGAACCAGGTTTGCGGGTACATGTCACGGATGAGGCCAGGTGAGTGAGTGAGAGGGACCTCACCCCGTGAACTAAGGCAAATAGATTATGCGACTTTTTCAATTTATTCGTCTCAGTGCACCTTGCAGCCGACGATGTGGGACCATCTGCGCCCCTCTTCTTCATGCGTCTGCAGTAGAGATCCTTCCTTCGTAATTGCAGCAACTGTTGGGCTCGCGTCTTCAATTAGGGACGTGGACTTGTGCGTGAGATGCTTCTGCGCGACCTGGAGCTGAGACCTGGGATGAAAGAGCCTGGGACAGCTCTCAAGCAAGCTCGAAGCTTGCTGCTTCCATGGCGGCAAGGTCAAGTACTGAAAATAGCGAAACGGCCTTTCAGCCATGTCAGAATGCTCAGGGAAGGTTGCCGGATGATGGCGAGTGCAATGATGAGGGTTATGTGGCATGTGGTGTTTGTGGGTGTGTGGTAGGGTCAAACTGCGTGCGTGTGAGTGGGTGTGTTTGGGGGAGTGCGTGAGTGAGTGGAGTGGTGAATAAAGAGAGGGGAAATGATCAGGGAGGTGTGGCGATGGTTGTAGGGTGGTTGGCGAGTGATTTGGTGGTCTGTGGAGGTGGAATGGTCTCGCCGGAGGAGATGGCCGGAGATGGAAGGGATGAAATCGCGGAGAAGCGTCAGTGGTCGGATTTGGAAAATAAAGAGAGGAGAAGAAAGTAGGGGAGATAAGGAGCTTAGCTAGGAGGTAGGTGGATTAAGTGGGGTAGAGATGGAGTCAGATGCGGTGTTGTCGACGTCGGAGATGAAGGTGGTTATGGTGAGGGAGAAACGGTGAGGACGAATGGGAATGAGCGTTTGCTGGTACGGCAAGACGCGAAGAGGAATAGGGAGGATAAATCCGCCGTTGGTATGGCATACAAACAACGAGGAGAGGTAGAAAAGGTCACCGGATATCGAGGAACCTTCGGCCGTGAAAGAGAGAGGAGTTTGAGAGGGATCTCGGTCGATTTCAAGCGTGTGAAATTCAAGAGGATCTTGGCTCCCTTATATAGGGATCCAGAGGCAAGGAAAGCTTGGAAATCAAGCTTTCCAAGCTCAAAAACCTTCGTCGGATTTGGGAGTTCCTTAATAACCAAATGTCTCATGCGTTTGCATGAGAGATTGGGAAAGATTCGGAGCACATGGATGGGTTTAGATTGGAGAGGATTTCTCAATGGATCTCCCTTCCAATTTTGGAAGGGATTCGCTAAGTAATCAGGGAGAACTCCCCAGTCAAAGATCACCGGAGTAGGTTCCCATAGCCATAATGGTGGAGGGACCTAATTGTGAAGATGATGAAGAAATTAGGGAGCTAAATGCAAGGATTTTTGAAAGTTGGGGGTATAAATGTAATCAGACAGGACCATTTTGGAAACTAGGTCAAGACAAGCTCATCTTGGGTCCAAATTTTGGTACAAACCTAATTAGACCTAAGGAATCCAATGGTGAAGTTGTATTTTGGTTTTGACCTCGTTTGACTAGGTAATTTATGCAAAAACCCAAATTAGGGCAAATATCTGTCTGAGACTCCATTTTGGGTCAAGATGGGTTCTGATGGTTAAATTGAAGGTACTAAACCCTAGAGAATATTTTTCTATGATTTTTAGAGGGTTTAGGTGAATTTTATCCTTACCAGAACTTCGATTAATTAAGTGAGTTTATTTTTAGGGTCTCAAAAGTCATTTAATTCTTAAAACATGTGCGAACCCTTTTCTGACTGATTTAACCCACTTGTTACCTTTTTAGGACCTTTAGACTATTAATGAACCCCTAGGAAAACCCGTGGTTGCACTGCATTCATGATGTGCTGGTAAAATTACAGTTTTAACCCTAGTTTCCTATTTTTCTTCTAGAATGAATATGCAATGACTTGTGACCCTCTGGTGGTTATGTAGGAGCATTTATTAGCTTAATTGGGTCAAAATGAGCTAGTTATGGCTCATGATGGTGTTCCCATCACTTGGGTAGCTTCCAAGAGGTTTGGCTCTTCTAACAGCTTTAGCTACATTCACATATATCAAGAATAAGTACACTTCACTCAAGGGTCATGAGTACAAGAAGTCTCTTCCTTGATAAATGAAGGACTCCTTGTGTTGTAAGGTGCCATGAGGAGGACATATCTCGTCAGCTCCCTTATGGAAGGATGATTACAAATGATATGACTTGTGAGGCAAGTGAGGGAACAATATTAAATAATGAACGAGATAACTATTCCCTATTGGGTTTTGGGTTGTTGGTTCGAATCATAGGTTATAAACTTGTCAACTTTCCTTGATAACACACCTTTTAGTCCCTACTAGGTCGCTTGGCTCATCCGTAGGGCAAGATGTCGTGGAGTTCCGTGTTCCATATGACAATGTCATAGCAGGGATTTCTAGCACAGGCCAAACAATGATTTTACCAAGTTTTATGGAGATTGGAAATAATGATGTCGAAGCCTCTTCCTCTAGAGTTGCGAGTGGATCCTCCTACTGAGCCACTTTAGGAATTAATTTTAGAGTTCATCATTGCATCCTACTAGCTCCAGTGTCCATCATGCCATTTGTGCATTAGGTTTTATGTGTAAATTCCTACTTTTGTTTTAGCTCTGTAGCTTTATAGTTGACATTGTATGCTCCTTTTTTCCATGATATGTAGATATTTGCAATTAGGCATTTCTTATTTGTAAATCCATATTTTAGTATGAATAAAGGGAGAAATACACTTTTATATATCCACCACTATACCCATCCCACTTGGCATGTGTGAGGTGGATGCCATGTGGATGAGGTGAAGTCACATGAGAGAGTCACATGTGATTATGGATAAAAAAAGGTTACACCACCTTTTTCACTCCTAAAAGTACTATTAGCATTTTTAGCTAATAGAAAGGAGAGTCACATGTAGTCACATGGAGTCACATGTGTCCATTACATTCAAATTTGAATTTCCGTCGAGGGAGAGGGAAACTTTGGCCCCAACCTCCATCGACACCAACCTTTTCCAAGCTTGACCACCCTTGTCTTTCAACCTCGACCTCCTCCTCCTCCTCCTCCAGCCCCAACCTCCTTCGACTCCGAGGACCTTCGTCGAGCTCCTTCGACGATGACCGAGCACCTCAAAGCTCCTCTTTCTCTAACCCTGAGCTCTGTCGAGCTTCTCCTTCGGTCTTGACCTATGTGGCCTCGATCTCCTTCTCCTTCAACGCCAACCTCCTCCAAGCCCAAGGTCCTATGGCGAGCTCCTTCCCCTTTACTGAGCTTCTTCATGTTTTTCATTTTGATGTGGGTGTGGTTTGGTGTTGTTGGCACCTTCATGTATATATTGTCTATTATAACTCTAATAGTGTGTAAGTCTAATTTTTGGTGTTAGGTGTTGATGACACCAATGTATGACATGTTCAATGTAACAACACTTATAAAAATAACAACGCTTATATTAATAAAAAATTTTCTATAGCATTTTATTACATGTGTAGTGTTCCAATATTGTTCCAATATGTATAAATAATTGGTGCCAATGATACTAAGATAAGTAGTAAGTGGTTGCAATAGATGCTTGAGCACCATATAAGTGCAAGACTGGTAAGCCATGAGCATGTACATTAAATAGGTGCCAAGGATATAATATAAGTTAATGTCTGAAAAGGTGCTAAGAGTAGCGTCATTGGTGCTAACAACACCAATTGAGCTCACGGAGGCATAAGCATGTATTGGTAGATGGTGCTAATGACACTAACATAAGTTAGTTACTATCGGCATAGTTGCATGAAAAACACTACTTACAATAGCATCAATAACAGTGACTGATGAAGTAGATGCAGAGAACACAAACATGGGTGATAAGGGTACGAAAGGACTTCAATTGATGTTACATTAGGTGTAGTAGATGGTTGCAAGGAACAAGATATGGTCGCACGCAGTAGATGCTCTAGCAAATTTCTTACAGCACTTTTAAGACACATTCTTACAAAGAGCAGTAATGTGAGTAATAGTCTAACAAGGTGCCATCGACATTGCAATAGATGCTAATGGCATCATCATAGTTGCACTAAAGGCTTAAACCACATTGTCCCAATACATGCTAATGATAATATGATAGGTGCTAATGGCACCAACAAAGGATGCTTCTAAGACACATTCCTTAGAAGCAGCACTAATGTAAGTACTTGTCTAATAAGGTGTCATCAGCACCACCAATGCAAATGTAATGGTGCTGTTAGCAGCTATTGTAGTGTAGACGACACCTTATTGGATAATTACTTACATTACTTGCATTATCATAGGTGCTAGTGTTTGTCTTATTAAGCAATTATTGGTGCTGTTGGCACCAATATTAGTGTTATATGCCCAACAGTGCAGGGATTGTTGTTGCTATTGGCATCAAGTGTAAATGATGGGGATTAGTGAATGTAGCTGAGATGTCAATGGCAACTCAAGCCAAAAATATACATCAATACAAATTGAGATACAATGGGGATGAGTCAATGTAAATTACGATGCGAGTGCACCACCATAGGTACTAATGGCACCACCGTAGGTTGCTACTAATTGTCTTATTAAGATGTTGCCCTTATTAAGCTCTTACATGGCACCCCCTACACTTCAAACACCCTCCCTTACCAGAAAACTTCCATTCCTACGAAAAGCATCAACATGTAACAGAGTGGTGTTGGCACCATCGTTTATGACTGCTATCACCACTTTCACCATGACACCACCATAGGTGCTAACGACACCAACATAGGTTGCTATTTATCCTATTAACACATTGCTCTTATCAAAATCTTACATGTTAAGAGCCATTAGCACCTATTGTGGTGCCATCAGCAACTATGATGCTACTGTTAGTATGTATTAGGACAATGTGGTTGAAGTCTCTAGTTCAACGATGATGGTGCCGTTAGCACCTATTATGGTGCTGACGGGTCCTTGTTGGTTAATTACTCACATTACTGCTGCTTTTAAGGAATGCACTTTAGAAGAAGCCATTGTTGGTCCTATAGTATGTTTTCACACTACTATTACTTTTAAGGTATGCTTTTATATGTTCTTTTTCTTTTACGTTACATGTGTGTCATGTCACTTCATTTGTAGCATCTACTACAACCATGATGGTGCCGTTAGCACCTATTGTGGTATTGATAACACCTGTTGGGTTCGTCACTCACTTTGTTGGTGCTGTGAGGAATTTGACTCAAGCATCCACTGCAACCATTTATGTTTGTACAAAAGAAATGATTATTTACTACCACCATAGGTGCTAATGGAATCATCATAGGTTGCTGGTGTTGGCCTTGTTAAGGGATTATTGGTGTTGTTGGCAAGGATTGTCCATACTATTGGCACAAATATTAGTGTTATATGCTTAATAGTGTAGGGCTTGTTGTTGTTGTTGGCATCAAGCACAAATGATGGGGATCAATGGATGTAAGTTGAGATGCCAACGACACTTCAAGCCAAAAGTATAGGGATGACATCAATACAAGTTGAGATACAATGGAGATGAGTCAGAGTTAGTTGAGATGCGAGCGGCACCATCATAGGTGCTAACAACACCACCGTAGGTTGCTATTATTTGTCTTATTAAGATCTTACTCTTATTAAAGTCTTACATAGCATCCTAGGCCCCCTACGTTTTAAACACCTTCCCCTACCAGAAAACCTATATCTTGAGAAAAGCATCAGCACATAACAGAGTGGTGTTCACATTGTCATATGTGACTGCTAACACCACTTTCAATGAACTTCGTGCTGTTGGTAGCATTTTTGGTGCTGTTGGCACAATTTGTTGGTGCGGTTGGCACTTGAGATGCCAATGGTATCTTAAGTAAAAAAATGGGGATGGCATCAATGTTAAATGAGATACTAATGGCACCTTAAGTAACCGGTGTGTATGAAATGCTTACATTGTGAAAATCACATCTTTATAATTAGGGTTGTAAAAAAAAATCGAACCCACTTAACCCTGTTAATACCCTTGTTTTGATGTAACAAAATTATGTTTTTATAGAGGACTAAACATGATAGGTCAAATCAAGTTATGTTGTGTCCTCATTAAGTGGATTCAAACTCTTCAAATGATATCAATTCAAGAAGAAGACCTGCAAATAGTTTTTACTTTTTATTGAGTCTAGAACTATGCAAGGAACCTCAACAAAATAACAAACACTGAGTTTTCAAAATTCGCAATAGTTGTATTCTTTTTGAACCTAAGTCTTTACTACTATTGATTGACCAATAATAGTTTTTGATCGACCAACCTTGATCAACCAATTCCATTGTTTAATCGGTCAAAGACCTTTAATGGTCATATTTTCTTTTGATTGATCAACCCCTTGTATTTAATTGATCAAAATATTCCAACGGTCAAATTTTCTTTGAATTACAAAGTTAATCAAAATTCTCTTTTAATAGATTAACATGAAATTGATAAAACCTTTTATTTAATTGACCCAAAGTAGTTTTGATCGACTAACCCTAAGTTTTCATTGATAAAAGCTATATTTTCAGTATTTGCAAAACAGGTTGAAAAACACCTATAAATAGGACTCTCGACCCCCTCTTCAAAACACACCTCAAGAGCCTTCAAAAAGCAAAACATGCATATTCTATTCAGTGCTTTCACACCTCTATGCCTACGAATACTGCGATCTAAAGCATGATTCTTTGTGATTCTCAAAAGCTCGATTTGTTCTAACCTTACTGAGGTTCCATAGGAATATCTGTTATATTCTTTATATTCCTGTTGCTTTTGATTTGGGATCCAAGATATCTTGGAAGTCCCATTGTTGTTCTTTTCTTATTAGGTGTGAAAAGAGAAGATGCCTTGTAAGAGGTTATGCCTGTTGGTGCAAGGGCACCACGATCGTTAATTTTGATGATAACAAAACACTTGATATTTGACATTTGCTTTTGAGTCCAAGATTTCAGGTCATTTGCAAATGGATACAAGTGTGAAGAGCTCGCGTCCATGGTGGATTAGAGGAGCTCATTGGAGGAGAAGGAGCTTCACTTGGAGCGAGAGCTTGAAGACAAGAAGAATATGATAGATTTCTTTTTGTCTTGTTTTATGTACTTAGTCTTTGTATCTTTGCTCTTTGCTCTTTATTGTGTCTAGATATATGTTAAAGAGCCTCAAAGTAACAAAACTATAGTCCTAGGAACACCTACTCAACCCTAGGATACTTAGACTCTTCGTAGTTAACTTAGAAAACCAAAGTAGGAATCAGACAACCTGATCAGATGTCCAATCTGGACATCAAACATTTGATCCTTGACTTTAAGTCGTCTAACTATTTGATCATACGTCCAAAAACACTTTGGCTAGAAACCACTCTTTGTCTGCCTTTCTTAGATTCCAGCCTTTAGTCCAGACATCTTAGCAGAAGTCTGATGACATTGCCAGATGTTTAGATGCTTTCGATCGGGTTTAAAGAATGTCACGTTGTAGTATAGCCGAAAAAGCGTTCAAAACAAGTAATGAGTTTTTATTACTAGAAAATCGGAGTATCCGAGGTCGAACATAGGGAGCAATTGGAATTTACTACTAATCTCAAATGTAATTGAACACTCTAATTTACTCAAAACTTGAATTCAAATATGAATGTATGCGGTTTAAAAAATAATTGACAAAAGAGTGAAATTAGACGTCTGATCTTGTGATCAGACGTCTTAAAAGTGTTTTCCCTTTTTCTTTTGATTATTCTTCTTCTTCTAATCTTGCTTTCTTTCTTCTTCTGCAGTCTCTTTTTCTTCTTCGTCTTCTCTCTTCTTCAAAGGCTTCTTCTTCTTCCTTGGTCTCTTCTCTTTTCTGCAAAGGGCTTCTTTCTCTTCTGTCTTCTTCTTCTCAGCAGTCTCTCCTTCTTCCTTCAGATCTCTGCCTCTGCTTCTTTTCTTGCGGTCCTTCTTTTCTCCTTCTCTTCTCTACCTTGCTCAGCCTCTTCTTCTACTTCTTCCTCGCGGCTAAGTCTTTCTTCCTCAACGTTCAGTTTGCCTACACAGAGAGCAAAACCTACCCTTTTCCCTCTACCCGAACGTCTCTCTCTCTCAGCAATTCACTCAAGGATGCTCTCCCAGAGCCACACGGGTAATCGGGTCGGATTTCGCACCCGGGACCAGGTGCACCGGTAGGTGGGGTGATGCGCGAGGTGTGCTCATGATGGGTCGGGTCGGATCCCGCCAGATCCGCGAGGTGAAATCGCGGACGAGGCGAGCGTGGGTCAGGTGAGGGACCTCACCCCTGTGCATTCGGAGGCAACGAGCGTATAACACAAAATCAATTTAAAGCATACCCGCGCCTCATATCTCGCCGATGTGGGACTATCAGGCCTGCCCCAATCTTGCGCGCGCTCGCAGAAGATTCTTCGTGCAATTGCCAAGGCTGCGGGCTTCGCAGCGCTCTTTGCTGGACCAGATCACTTCGCACCGCTCGCCCGCATCCACTGCACCTAAAGATTGGAGAACCTGACGCCTGGAGCTGCTGAAGCTTGGAGATGCTCCATCCGTCAATGGCGACAGGGCTGAAATCCTGTCGAACACACATACGGCCTATTGGCCTAATCAAACCAGCTGGGCACCTTCGCCGTGGCACGGCGAAGGTGGTGAGCCACGCGGCAGGCCGTGGGATGGCCTAGGCGTGCGTGCCTAGGTCAACCTGTGGCCGAAGGTGTGGGTGAGTTCAGGGGATTGTGGTGGAGGCGTAGAGGGATGGTGGATGGGCAGAGAGTGTCCTTGTGGTGAGGCGGAGCTTATTAGACGGTTGGCGAGCCGTGTGGAGGGGCGAAATGGTGGGAGCGGCTCGCCGGAGGTCGGTCTGAGGCGAGGAAGATGGAGGTGGTCAGCGATGGTCGAGGGGCAATTAAATGAAATAAAAGGGGGAAAAGAGAGAGGGGAAGATGGAGAACAATTGTAACCTACTTACAGGGACGAAGGGGACGGAGAGGTGGACAGCTGTACCTGCTGTCGCCGGAGAAGAAGCTGCCCAGTGGAGGAGGACGGCGGCGACGACGGGGCTGAGGCGGCGTGCGCGGGTGTTGCGCGACGCGGAGGAGAGTCAGGAAGATGACTTTGCCACTAGTTTCGTGGCAGAGCGAAGAGGGAGGGGAGGGGGGCTCGCCGGAGCTAGCTTGGTACTTGGCCAGAGAAGAAGAGACGAATTGGAGGTGGACGTCCGGTCAAGTCAAGCTGAAATTGAGCGGCCGGGTTTAGAGGTTCTTTTATAGGCACTGGACTGTGCTTTCAGAGCGTGGAGGGCACGCCAATACCTCTGCCAGCTCACCTGAGAAGGAAAGAGGTTAGGTACCCAAATCTCTCGTGCGTTCGCACGAGAGATTGGGTTCCCACCAGAGATCGTGATTGGCCTTAGATGGAAGGGAATTCCTTAGAGAATCTCCCTTCCATTTCTGGGAGGGGATCTCTGAGGAATCAGAGAGTATTCCCTCTCTAATCCTTGCTCGAGTGGGATTCTGCCCCAACAATGGCGGCAGGACCTGATTGCAAAGTTGGCAAGGAAATTAGGGGGCTCTCTGCAATGATTTTCAAAAGATAGGGACCAACTTGTGATTTGGGTGTACTAATTTGCAAAGTAGGTCAAGATGACCTCCCCTTAGGTCCAAATTTTGGTACAAACCTAATTTGGACCTAAGGAATCCAATGGTGAAGTTTGATTTTAAGTTTGACCATGTTTGACTGGATATTTTGCGTAAAAACCCAAATTAGGTTAATTGATGAACTAGGACCATAATCTAGGTCAAACTGGGTTCCAAAGGCCAAATTGAATGTTCTAAACCCTAGAAGATATTTTTCCATGATTTTCAGAGGGTTTACTTGATTTTTATCCTGACCGGAACCTTGTTGATTTAAGCAGGTCTGTTTTAGGGTTACCAAATGTCATTTAATTCCTAAATTGCACATGAACCCATTTCTGATTGACTCGATCCACTTTTTATCTTATTTAGACCATTTGACCTATGTTTTGCCTCTGAGGAATCTCGTTTATGTACTGCAATGGTAAAATTGCAGTTTTAACCTTTAATTCATGTTTTCTTCTCAGAGCACTTATTCCTTCATTTAGGCCTTCTACTAGGTTATGTAGGAGCTTTTATCTTCTTTATTGGGTCAAAATGAGCTAGTTATGGCTCATGATGAGGCTCTCATCATACCCCCATGCCTAGCTTTTGCTAGTCCCTTAGCAAAATTTCAAGGTTTTAACTTCCGTTCTAGACCCAGAGTGTCTGTCAACAATCATGATAAGTGCTTTTCCTTTTCTTTTGTGATTAGGTAGGAATGTCGACAATAGGCCTAGAGGTATTCAAGTACCAACCAAAATCCGGACCTGTTCCGCTTTAGCCTCAGTCCTCCGCAAAGGTTTCTACGGCCCACAAAAACTAACCTAGGGTTTGTTGGACTCCGTGGTTAAAGCACCCGTGCTTGAGACATTTTTAGCCTAAGTTCAGTTTGCAGTACATTTTTTGTAAGAGAGAGATAGAAGATTTATTTGTTTGGAGAGCTTTTCTCTCTCTTTTCTTTTTATTTCTAGCTTCGGATTAGCTTCTCAACACGGTTTGTATCAGATTCCTCGTCCCCATCATCAATCCTCAAGGGTTCCTGGCTTTCGAGATTTCGAGATAATCCCGCCCATGGCAACCCCCAGAACCCTGGCTTTCGAGATTTCGAGATAATCCCGTCCATGGCGTTCCGTGGCCGAATTCAGACCCTGGTGATCGACATTTCGTGATAATGCCGCCCATGGTATCTGAACCAGCAGAGTGCTTACATGCCCCCAGTAGGATATTTAAATATCCTAAGAGACAAGCACCGAGGAGACGATATGTTGTTATGCATCTTTGAGGGGAATTTCCCGCCTCTCCACGCCGGGAACTCGTCCAAATCAACTTGTGTTGATTGGCCGCTCCTAATCTAGGTGACTTTTTCAGAACATTAAATGCTTTTGCGTGATTTGGATATTTATGCGCACTGAACCAGACTGTGTGTGAATTGGGGTGCTTAGGTTACCGAATCCCGCAAACTGGAGGTCAGTTAATGAGGCCGAATACTTCCTAAGCCTTAGACCTAATACTCAAGCTTCGCATTTTCCTCAACCTCTTGAGGATTATCCAGATTTTAACGGATACGTGAATTTTTAAGCTAACAAATCTAGCCCAAGAGGCCTAAGATCAACGTTCCCGCTAATCTCTTGTTATGTCTCCTTAGCACTTTTCTTTTATTTCTTTTCTTGATCTGGTCTAGAACTTCAGTTAATTCTTTAATCTTTTACTAATGACTATTTCTTTTTCTTTCTCATTTTGTGCTCCTTTTTGTCATTTTTTCTCTTTTTTTCTCTTCTCATTTGTTTATGTGGCTCACAAAATTTCCTCCCTCCCCCATTTTTTTGTTCTTTTTCATAATTTTTCATTTTTTTTTGTGTTTTTGACATATGCAAAATTTTTTTTGTGTGTGAGACTCTTGACTTTTTTCTTGGTTCTGTATGTATGCACTTTATCACCCCCCCATGCCTAAGTTTTGCAATGTCCTCATTGTAAACAGAGGGTGTGAATTAGTGTTGAGGTCAGTGGCTTAGAATAGGATACATCAGGTGGGTGAATGGTTCGAAAATGAATGATGCGGATGATTTTAAGCTCTGATACGTGTACCAGAGGTGGGATCAACTGTCTAAGGCTGAGCTCAAGGTGTAATAAACGTGGAGTACAGACGGATAATCAGACAGGTCTCTATTTTTGAGATGACGGGTTTCCTCCCATCAAGCGCTAAATTTAATACCTTCAGCCGAGCGGACAATGGGGTGGAGAGGGAGTGGTCAAATCAGTGGAGTTTTGGAAAACAAGCACCTTAATTAAGAGCCTGGTTGGTCCAACCAGGTGCTTGTTGAGATCAGTCTGCTGATGATGCAGCCCAAACCCAATAAGTCTGGTGGGTTGATAGATGTAGATCAACAAATGTGGAACCCACCATATGTATTGAAGTTTTAACGGACATAGAAGTGAAAACTCGGGTTTAGGCTGAGTCGAATCAGCCTGGTCAAAGTAGGGTTCCGAAAAATAATCAATGTAAGGTGTGGAATCCCTACAGGGGTGATCAAAGAGCATTGGCTCCTGTTTTTCGGTCTGATCAATGCCCGATACCCAATATAGATATGGAGTTGAATCATCTACAAATGGCTCAATGAGAGGTGAATCGGAATAGAAATTGAGTCCGGTTGCGGATCGGGGTAGAGAACGGGTTTTGATTGGTTCTGTATATGTGGAGCAGGTGGCTTCAAAGAAAATTGGCTTATTATAATCAAGAAGCAGATTTTCTCTGATGTTATGGTCAGATTCGAAATCGTCGGAGAGTTTGCGAAAATCAAAGTTTGAATGAGATTCAAGATCATGAGTTCCACCATCATAGAATAAATCGTATGTTGTATACTCAGCAGCCTGACTGGGGTCTTGCCTAAATGTTAATTCTGAGCTTAAAAAGGTGTCCCTATCTGGTAGAGGCTCAGGTTCTAAGCTAGTAGGGCAGACCTAATTGAAACCCCGCTCATCCAACTCCTCGGTTTCTGTGTCGTAGATTGGCATGACTTTCGAAAAATTGATTCGTTCCTCTGAGGAGGTTGGCGAGGGATATTCATCAAATCGAGGCCCGAAATCATATTCTTCATTGAAAGATTGATCTTCTTCATATGGGGCCTTGAAATCTTAAAAATATGTTTCCGATCTAGGTTCTAGGCATAGGATGTGGGTTGAATTACTAGAATCTAGGTCTGAATAACCTTCAAGGGTCACCTTATCAGAATAAGGGACGGAATTTATACCCTCGAGAGCTTCAGCTCTACTCTCATTATTGCAGGAGTTTGGGGATTCTAGAATGGGCTCATCATGGTATTTTCCTGCATTTGGAGCTTCCCAGCCTTCTTTAATATCAGGCACATTATACTCCATCTGGGTTGGGAATCCACAACCATTTTGTGCCTCAAACCCGAGATCAGATTTATCCTCAATGTTATCCCAAGATAGTTCCTCCTTTGTTTGTGGTATATACGGGTATTTCTGGTCAATAACTTATTTTACTCTTCTCAGTATCTCTTCCCATTTTTCAAGACTATCTTGGTGTTGCTTCCAAAGTCGAGGATTTGTCATACATTGAAGGTATTCAATATTGTGCAGTTTTTCTATCTCAATGTATGCAGTAATGATCAAGTCACGGGTTGATCCTTTGTTGGCTTCTGCTAATAGTACTTGGGCACAAGTTATGACAAAGGTTGTGGTTGTTGGGACATCAACTTGAATGTTTCCTACTGTTGTTGAGGTTTCTTCATTTTCATAGAATTTCATGGCATCCTCAATCATTTTATCTCTCATGGATCTCTGATATTCAGGTTTCTTGAATGGTGGTTCTAGGTGGTTTGGCTGCATATTTGGATCAGGTGGTGGAGTCAAGATGTAGAATCAGAGTTTGAATCAAGATGTAGAATCAAGTTATGAAGCGATCAGATCTGAATAACGAGTCCCACTGAAAATGTGTATGTGTGCTCTAAAGAGAAAAGATGAGGGACTGGAGATGTTTTTGACCCAATCAAGGCACCCAAAGACGTTTGGATGACTATGGAGGTTCGGGGCGGATGGACCCCTGGATCAGAAGATTGTCCACCTGAGAATTACCTGGGCAGCCAGAGAGGGAGAGTCCCGCAAAGACCCCTACACAGTAGAGTGTCCCCACGGGTTACAGGGTTTCCCCCACCTGACCTCTCTTGTCACTGAGATTCCAGGTAGACCAGAATGGGGACCTTGACCTCTTAAGTCTACCACTTTTATTTCAAAGGTGCTTTAGGGTTCTTACTTGAACTTTAGATGTTTTGATATTGTGACCTAATTTAGAGGTTGGTTGACCCAAGGGGTCAACTTCACCTGACCTGTCTTATAGATGGTAGAATGATTCTAGGTTTGGAGCCTAGAGATCACTCTGATTTGACTCCCAGGTTATTAGGTCCAAAAATTTTAAGATTCAAGTGATTTTAGAGCTCAATTTTTAGGGTTTGTCTTGTTAAGATCTCTTCAATCAAGGTCATGGGTGACACACTGATGCGGGAAAGTTTATTTCCTTTTATGCAGGCATGTGTGACTATCACTCCAAGACCCTACTGTAGAAACCCTAATTTGGTTCTATTTCCAATCCTCTTTTTCTTTTTGAAAAGGTTCTCTTTGGACTTGAAGGCAAGAAATGTGTTGTCCACAGAGATTAAGCGTTATGAATTTGTGGGATAGAATTTAAAAAATCGCCCCAACTTCAAGAACATTTGAAAAATTTTCGCAAAATTAGGAAACGTTTGCCTTAAAAATGGTGATTACTATATAAAGAAGGCAATTGATTCCTAAATTGATTTTCTTCCTTTTGTCTTTTTAGAATTAGGGGATGATTAAGGAAGAAATTACCTGCCCTGGAGTGGTTGACTTGCGGGAGGGATTTTCTCGTGAAATACCTGCAAGATCAAAACAAAGCAAAGTAGGGCAAGTTAGTGTTCAATATGATAAAAAGAATGTAGACTAGTGATAAATTGCGCGTTGCTCCCCGGCAACGGCGCCATTTTGTTCAGACGCTTTCGATCGGGTTTAAAGAATGTCACGTTGTAGTATAGCCGAAAAAGCGTTCAAAACAAATAAAGAGTTTTTATTACTCGAAAATCGGAGTATCCGAGGTCGAACATAGGGAGCAATTGGAATTTACTACTAATCTCAAATGTAATTGAACACTCTAATTTACTCAAAACTTGAATTCAAATATGAATGTATGCGGTTTAAAAAATAATTGACAAAAGAGTGAAATTGGACGTCTGATCTTGTGATCAGACGTCTTAAAAGTGTTTTCCCTTTTTCTTTTGATTATTCTTCTTCTTCTTCTGATCTTGCTTTCTTTCTTCTTCTGTAGTCTCTTTTTCTTCTTCGTCTTCTCTCTTCTTCAAAGGCTTCTTCTTCTTCCTTGGTCTCTTCTCTTTTCTGCAAAGGGCTTCTTTCTCTTCTGTCTTCTTCTTCTCAACAGTCTCTCCTTCTTCCTTCAGATCTCTGCCTCTGCTTCTTTTCTTGCGGTCCTTCTTTTCTCCTCTTATCTACCTTGCTCAGCCTCTTCTTCTACTTCTTCCTCGCGGCTAAGTCTTTCTTCCTCAACGTTCAGCCTGCCTACACAGAGAGCAAAACCTACCCTTTTCCCTCTACCCGAACGTCTCTCTCTCTCAGCAATTCACTTAAGGACGCTCTCCCAGAGCCACACGGGTAATCAGGTCGGATTTCGCACCCGGGACCAGGCACACCGGCAGGTGGGGTGATGCGCGAGGTGTGCTCATGATGGGTCGGGTCGGATCTCGCCAGATCCGCGAGGTGAAACCGTGGACGAGGCGAGCGTGGGTCAGGTGAGGGACCTCACCCCTGTGCGTTCGGAGGCAACGAGCGTATAACACAAAATCAATTTAAAGCATACCCGCGCCTCGTATCTCGCCGATGTGGGACTATCAGGCCTGCCCCAATCTCGCGCGCGCCCGCAGAAGATTCTTCGTGCAATTGCCAAGGCTGCAGGCTTCGCAGCGCTCTTTGCTGGACTAGATCACTTCGCACCGCTCGCCCGCATCCACTGCACCTGAAGATTGGAGAACCTGACGCCTGGAGCTGCTGAAGCTTGGAGCTGCTCCAACCGTCAATGGCGGCAGGGCTGAAATCCTGTCGAACACACATACGGCCTATTGGCCTAATCAAACCAGCTGGGCACCTTCGCCGTGGCACGGCGAAGGTGGTGAGCCACGCGGCAGGCCGTGGGATGGCCTAGGCGTGTGTGCCTAGGTCAACCTGTGGCCGAAGGTGTGGGTGAGTTCGGGGGACTGTGGTGGAGGCGTAGAGGGATGGTGGATGGGCGGAGAGTGTTCCTTGTGGTGAGGCGGAGCTTATCAGACGGTTGGCGAGCCATGTGGAGGGGCGGAATGGTGGGAGCGGCTTGCCGGAGGTCGGTCGGAGGCGAGGAAGATGGAGGTGGTCAGCGATGGTCGAGGGGCAATTAAATGAAATAAAAGGGGGAAAAGAGAGAGGGGAAGATGGAGAACAATTGTAACCTATTTACAGGGACGAAGGGGACGGAGAGGCGGACAGCTGTACCTGCTGTCGTCGGAGAAGAAGCTGCCCAGTGGAGGGGGACGGCGGCGATGACGGGGCTGAGGCGGCGTGCGCGGGTGTTGCGCGACGCGGAGGAGAGTCAGGAAGATGACTCTACCACTGGTTTTGTGGCAGAGCGAAGAGGGAGGGGAGGGGGGCTCGCCGAAGCTCGCTTGGTACTTGGCCGGAGAAGAAGAGACGAATTGGAGGTGGACGTCCGGCCAAGTCAAGCTGAAATTGAGCGTCCGGGTTTAGAGGTTCTTTTATAGGCACTGGACTGTGCTTTCAGAGCGTGGAGGGCACGCCAATACCTCTTCCGGCTCGCCTGAGAAGGAAAGAGGTTAGGTACCCAAATCCCTCGTGCGTTCGCACGAGAGATTGGGTTCCCACCAGAGATCGTGATTGGCCTTAGATGGAAGGGAATTCCTCAGAGAATCTCCCTTCCATTTCTGGGAGGGGATCTCTGAGGAATCAAAGAGTATTCCCTCTCTAATCCTTGCTCGAGTGGGATTCTGCCCCAACAATGGCGGTAGGACCTGATTGCAAAGTTGGCGAGGAAATTAGGGGGCTCTCTGCAATGATTTTCAAAAGATAGGGACCAACTTGTGATTTGGGTGTACTAATTTGCAAAGTAGGTCAAGATGACCTCCCCTTAGGTCCAAATTTTGGTACAAACCTAATTTGGACCTAAGGAATCCATTGGTGAAGTTGTATTTTATATTTGATCACGTTTGACTGGATATTTTGCATAAAAACCCAAATTAGGTTAATTGATGAACTAGGACCCTAATCTAGGTCAAACTGGGTTCCAAAGGCCAAATTAAATGTTCTAAACCCTAGAGGATATTTTTCCATGATTTTTAGAAGGTTTAATTGATTTTTATCCTGACCGGAACCTTGTTGATTTAAGCAGGCCTGTTTTAGGGTTACCAAATGTCATTTAATTCTTAAATTGCACATGAACCCATTTCTGATTGACTCAACCCACTTTTTATCTTATTTAGACCATTTGACCTATGTTTTGCCTCTGAGGAATCCCGTTTATGTACTGCAATGGTAAAATTGCAGTTTTAACCTTTAGTTCATGTTTTCTTCTCAGAGCACTTATTCCTTCATTTAGGCCTTCTACTAGGTTATGTAGGAGCTTTTATCTTCTTTGTTGGGTCAAAATGAGCTAGTTATGGCTCATGATGAGGCTCTCATCACAAGACGTCCAATTAGTGGAATGTTGTCTTAGAAATATATTTGTTGAGTATTAACCCTTAATCTTCTATCAGACATCCGTAGAGAACCTCAGACATCTATTTTCTGAGGTTAGCCCTCGATTAAGCCAAAATCACTTCTCATAAGAGATATATCCATTTGTGCCTCGGGAAATCCATTCCTACAGTTATTTAGGTTTCCAGATGTCCAGACCTAGTGCCAGACCTCCAATAAGTCGTCTGACCGACTTACACAAGAACCCTATTTAGGTTTGAACCAATTCAATAAGGAAACCCGTCTAGGATTAGACATCTGATTTACTTTCCAGACATCTTAAAAGTAGTTTCCAGACGTCTGATACTTTTCCTAGATGTTTGATAACACTGTCAGAATCATTAATGACCCAAATTCCGGCTTGTTTTGCCTTGGGTTCACCCCAATGGCTACCTAAGGCTTCCATAGCCTTTTTAAGCCTTCCTAGGCCATCTATAAATAGAGGGGGAACCCTCCTTTGTCAAACACAACTAAGACACTCAAGACACACCAAGTATCACTTCTTGCCACCATATTTGTGTCTTAGAGAATTAGAAGAAGTACTGGCTCTCACAAGCCTTAGTCTACATCTTGAAAGCACCATCCTAGCTGTGCACTCGCTCTCCTGCTGTTGCATACGAGAGCGCCATCGTGCCATTGCGTGGATCACGCACCCATGTCACTTGCGACGCACTTCCATCAAAGGGAAGTCTTCTTTGCCTATAGTAGCTAGTTTCATTTACATACTTTGTGGGTCTATAGGATATTTGTTTATTGTCTTTGGTTGGGTATTCACCTTGCGAATTCTCGTCTCCATCGAGAGACTAAATACTCCTTGTGAAGAGGAGGGGTTTGAGGCACGCTACCCTCATTCAAAGTAGTGTTGGTTGTAAGAGGTTAAACTACCCTTGTTCAAGTAGTTCGATTAGTGATTTGATTGACTCGGTCGATCGGGAAATCTAAGTCAAGAGACTTAGGTGGTGGTTTTTACCTGGGTTTGGGTTTCCACCTAAAAATCAATGTGCACTTGTATTTGTTGTATTTGTGAGATTGTTGCATATTTAATTTCCACATCACTTACATTTTCCTCAAATCTCACCCCCTCTCGTAGGAAATTACAGTGCCACCCTCGTTCAAGTGGTACGTTAGTGGGTTGACTTGCGTCAACTAGTTGGAGAAATCTAGCTGGGAGGCTTAGGTAGTGGTTTTTAGTCGCAGGGGTTTCCACTCTAAATCAAGTGCTTTTTTTTTTGTCTATGACTATTTAAATCTTTCGATATGTGGTGAATGATTTTTATTTGATCATACAATTATATATTATACTATTCACCCCACCTCTAGTGTATACTTGATCCTTTAGGCTCCGTACGCACTCACATCTGGTATCAGAGCCTCATTTAAATTAGTCAGGATGTCAAAATCTTCTGAGGTATATGCTGAGGGACAGTTTGCTGTTAGACCTCCATTATTCGATGGCACAAACTATGGATACTGGAAGACTTGAATGCAAATATTTTTAGAATTCATGGACTATGAGGTATGGGATGTGATAGCCGCCAAGTACACTTGACCAGAAAATAAAGGAGTCACTATCACATCAGATCAAAAGAAGATAGCCATGCACAACACCAAAGCTATGAATGCAATCGTGTTTCTGCTTGCGAAATTACATAGGAAATATGGAATATACTTGAAATCACTTAAGAAGGAACTTCAAAGGTGAAGGAGACATGAGTCAATCTCCTTACACAAAAGTATGAGTTGTTTCGTATGAAGAAAGGAGTGACCATCAAAGAGATGTATACCAGATTTACAGACATCATCAACTCCTTTGAGAAACCTAGATCAGACAATCACAAATGAAGCCTTGGTTCAAAAAATACTCATATCTCTCACTAGTGATTAGCAGACGAAGACAACTGCAATCCAAGAATCAAAGGATCTCTCAGTGCTCTAGCTTGATGATCTCATAGGAAGTCTAATGGCCTATGAAGTTCAACAACTCGAGCACATGAAGGAACATGAAGGAGAAGGCAAGAAGAGGAAAGACCTTGTTCTAAAAGCCGATACTAACTTCAAAGATTCAGAATATGAAGTTGAGGAAGATATTGCCTTACTCTCCAGGAAATTCAAAAGGTTCTTGAAGAGCAAGAAGAGTTGGAAGAAGAAAAAGAGTGAACCACAAGAAAGTCAAGTCATCTTCTACATCTATAGAAGAAAGGGCATATGAGAAAAGAATGCCCTCAACTCAAGAAAGAGAATGGGAAGAAGAAGGCTCAAAAATTTCCCAAGCGTGAAGAAAAGAAGAAAGCCCATCAAGTCACTTGAGATGACAGTGATACTAGCTCAGAAGAAGAAGAAAAATTAAGTGAAGAAGCACTCTGTGGTCTAATGCCAATTGAAGATGAGGTTTCTTCTTTCACTTTTGATGAATTGTTAGAAGTCTTTTATGAGTTGCATGGTTTAGCTAAAGCACTTAAAGTAGCCAATAAGAAATTAACAAAAGATTTTTATGAAGGAACATAATTAAAACATAATGCTGAATCTCTAAATCAACAACTTTCTCAAGAGATCACTACTCTTAAAGCTCATGTTGATTCACTTCAAATAGAATTAGGAAAACTAAAACAAAAGTTTGTTTCTTTTGTAAATGACTTAGCAAACTTTACTAAACGTAGAGCCAACTTAGAAAAATTATTAGGCACACCAACCCAAACCACTACCAGATTTGGGTTAGGCTATATTCCTAATAACAATTATGAAGCATATACTTCACAAATTGACACACAAATTTCCTCTAGTCCTAAGGTCAAGAATAGGTTCATGCTTAAATAAGTGATCGCGAGGTTTTTCACTTGCATAAATAATGTCAGAAAAAATGTCGTCGCAATATGTAACGTGGTAGAAGAAACCTCAATCAAAGTTACTAAAATACTGAAATAATACCACACTTCAGGTTGTATCCACAGGGAGACATAAAACCAATAAGATCACCAATAATCATGTTCAATAAAAATAAATTGCCATTGATATCCATGCATCATGAGAGGAAAGAAAATAAAATACATTAACTAGTAATTCCAATCCTTCAATATTGTCACAAATAACCAAGAATAGAAGGGCTTCCCACAAATTTACCATAATAAAATAACCAATATCAAAATCCCATTCTTTGGCAATGGCAATCAATGTAATTTTTAATGGAGTCAAAAACAGAGGATTGGCTACCGGCACACACACGTGGAGGAGGAGAGGATAGTCAGGGTTGCTGTGCTCGGAGGAGGTCGAGGATGCAGAGGGAATCCGATGGCGGTGGTTGCACGACAAACGGCGGACGGCGGCGGCCGAATGGCAAGAAGATGCTCGCTAGCGGTGGGTTGGGCACGCATGCACATGGACTGTCGTTGGCGGTTCTGAGGGCGTGGCTGTGATCGAGAAGGTGAGGTGAGCTCGATGGAGTCAATGGTGTAGAGTTTCGTGGCCAGAGGTGGCAGCTGCAAGTGGAGGAAGTCGGCGGGTGTTGGGTTCTTCTCTATTGGCTGACGAAGAAGACGATGAAGGAGAGGAGGGGGCGCGATTGTTCTATCTTGGTGGGGCTAGCTGTACTACTGCAGGCGTGCTGGGGCTGGCCACGCTGTTGCTGGCACGTGAGGGGCTGCGCGCGCTGCTGCGGGTGCGTACCTGCGCGTGGCAGATGGGCGGTGTCGGTGGGTTGTCAACGTCGGGGAGAGGACTGCTGCGAGGACTTGCTGTGCACGCGTGCGGTTGGCTGGGCGTGCGCGGGGCCACGTGTGGCGGCTGGGTGGCTTGCAGCTTTTTTGGGTGAAGGTGGTTGCTGGGTTGAGGAGCGGAGAAGGAGGGTTGGCTGCTCGTCGATTGGCGGGGCAAAGGTCAAGAAGAGGAGGGCGTTGTGGACGGTGGTCGCTGGCGCTGCTGTGGTCGAGTCTCATGTCAAGGAGACCAAGGGCGCGGTGGTGGACTTCCATGCGTGGTTGTTGGTGCATCGAGGAAGAAGAGGCTCATGGTAGCGGGAACGTCGGGGTCTCGCAGTGAGGTGGTGGCTCGCGGTGGCGGAGTCGTGGGCATGTAGTAAAGGTATTGGTGGTGGCTCGCGGTGGTGGAATTAGGCACACGGTGGAGGGGAAGGGAGTCTCCTCTGGAGGAAGATGATGTTCGAGAGGGGGACCTCTCCTAAGAGAGGTGATGGCTTCTTCCCCCGTGGAGGGGAGATGGGATCCGCTACGCCTTTTTTTTTGCCTGTTATATAAAGAAAATGAGAGAGAGAATTAGAGAGGGAGTCAGAGAAGGAAAGAGTCAAAGAGAGAAGGAGAGTATTTTATGTTACCAAATGGAGAGGAGAGAATTGAGGGAGAGAGATAGATTCGTGAGAGAGATATTTAAGTAAAAATAAATAAGGGAATGTGATTGAATAATTAAGAGACATATAAGGATGCCTTTAAAATTTATTCTCTTACTATATTTTGCTAAGATAAAATCCCACATATCTTAAATCAAGCTTTGATGTGATGCCCTTGCCTTTTAAAGTGAATAATTAATCCTCCCATATAAAGATTAATGCAATTAATACATGAAATGATAAATCTAAAACTCACATCATTTTAGCAATACTAAACATGTATACTTAAGCACTAAATTAGTCCACTAAAATGGACCTATCAAATACCCCCATGCCTAAGTTTTGCTAGTCCCGAGCAAAATCATATGAAACAGACCAAGTCTCTAGGTCAGATTTTACCGTCAGGATGCCTTATCGTGCCCCACTTTAGAAATTAGATTGAAATACCAACTATAGGCCTAAAGGTACTCAAGTACCAACCAAGATACGAACCTCACCAGCCTCAGTCTTGAGTCCACCGCGAAGGTTTCGAAGGCTCGCAAAAACTGCCCAGAGGTTCGTTGACCCCAGCGGTTAAAACACCCGTGCATATGTGTAGAAAGGTTAGGTTTAGTTTTGCCAGTGCATTTTTAGTAAGAGAGAGAGGGAGAAATATTATTTTGAGAGTTTTCTCTCTTTCTTTTTAAATTCCCCTAGACTTAACATTGGATTGGCCCTAAACACGATCTGTATCAGATTCCTTGTCCCCACTATCAATCCTCGCAGGGTCCCTGGCAATCGATGCTTTGAGATAGCACCGCCCATGGCATTTTGTAGCTAAATTCTGACCCTGGCAATCGACATTTTAGGATAATGCCGCCCACGGCATCTGAACCAGCACAAGATGCTTCTGTGCCCCTAGTAGGATATTTAGATATCCTAAGAGACAAGCATCAAGGAGACGATATGTTATAACGCATCTTCGAGGGGCTTATTTTACATTCCTCCTCTTCGCGTCGGGAACTCATCTAATCAACTTGTATCTTCAAGCCGCTCCTAAGTCAACTTTTCGGGAAAACATTTTTAGAGTAGACACTTTTTGCCATTATTCTTTATTATGCGCACTGAACCAGACCAGTGTGTGATTTTTGGGTGCTCAGGTTACCAAGTTCTGCAAACCAAAGGGCAGGCAACGGTGCCGAATACTTCCTAAGCCTTAGACTTAATACATCGGCCTCGCAACTCCCTCAACCTCTTGAGGAATATTCCATATCTTAACAAATACGTGAGTGTTTATGCCCTAAAATAGACCCAGAAGGCCTAAAGTCAGTATCCCTCACTTATCTCCTTTCCTTTAGTACTTTAGGACTTAATTCATTCATTTTGGCCTAGAACTTAGGTAACTTTTCCATAATCAATTGCTGGGACCAGCATAATTCTGCACATTTTCTTCCAGTGTCTCTCCTCAATATATTTGAAATTCAACTCACAAAGATTTCATCTCCTTTTTCTCTCTTCTTCTCTCTCTTTTTTTTTTTGTTTTTGTTTTTTTTTTTGTTTTTGCAAGATGGATGACCTAATTGCATGCAGAATATGTATAAATGCTATGAATAACCTCAGGTTATACCCCCTTATGCCTAAATCTGACAATGTCCTCATTGAAAAGCGAGAGCAAGGACAGATATTACCTGAGGTGGAGTTGGGATACCTTGCAAATCAGGCTCTAGAAGGGAAACAGAAGGAGACCCAAAGAAGATATGTAACAAACTTGTCCTGGCGAGTAAGCAACCCAAGATGTTGGCAAGTTGGTGATGGACAGTGAGGCCAAATACTCTTCAGAAGCAGGTGAAAAGAGGGTACTCCTGAGCTATTTATGGAGGTTTTACATAATACACATGAGTAGTAACCTCCAGGAGTGTGCGACGAGGAGGAAAAGGCTCCTCAAGCAAATATGTGTGGGGTACAGAGAGTGCTACGTAACATACCCTAAGACTAATGGGCTGACATGGAAAAGCGTCTATCCAAACTCGCCACTCTACCACAGGGTGCATTGGTTTGGATATTCCCCCGTTAATCAAAAGTGTGAGCAGAGATTTTAGGAAGCTGCTTCTATAAAAGTGTAAGTCTCTCAGGTGTGGTGTAGGGACAAGGGTCAAAGAGGGTGTGAGCAGTTCGATATTCATCCTTGATATCCATTCCAGTTCTTGAATGTTATTAGAAGTAGCCTTAGTTACTGATTGCCTTTCATGCTGCATATCATTTGTGGGCATGTCCTGGAATGGGCCCAAATGTTTGTCATCCAAATTGAACCACTCAAGGGTGTCTCTCATTTCATTATCATGTAGAAGTGTGTTGGAAACAATAGGACTGTGAGTGTTAGTAATGACATCCCCAAGTTCTTGTTCAATGTGAAGATCCTGCTCATGGGGTGTATACATTCTTTCCTCAAGAGTAGTAATTGCTTCCATTTGTTTCGATTGTTTGAGAGGATGATCTTGATAGTCAAAGGTATGTAGGAATCGAGATTTGGCTAATTCAATCAGATCCTTAGGGGGTAAGTCATCGAATGAAACATATTCGCCACTAGAGTCACTCCATACTTTGAGCCTGGGCCCCTCAAAGTCATCATCATCCTTTTCTACATTTTCTTCCTCTTGACTCTGAGACATAGGGAAATTTTTCACACCAAGATCAAGTGCTTCCTCCAAAATCAAATCTTCATGTCCCTGAGACCAATAGTGATCTAATTCTTCCAATTCAGCCTCAATTTTCTCATGGTCACTCGGGTTGGGGACTTGTGAATCCTCAAAATATTCATTGACACGTGTTGGTCCCGTTGATAGAGGAGTGTGGTTATTTTCACTTCCTTATAGTATGATTTCCTCTAGCATCCAAGACTTCTGGAATTTGTTAACTTCTAAATCACAATCCTCAGGGGGCTCTAACTAAGGTGCAAGGTCCTCAAAAGCGTAAAGTATATGCTTAGGATCCTTAGGATGGGATACAGATTCCACCTCAAGATTCAGACTGGGAGCGGGGTTGACTAATTGACTGCGACCCATTTCATCCAATGTAATGAAGATACTATCATTCGGGTCAAGTTCATTTAATGGGCCCATTTTCTCCTTCCAATTAAGATCAGGTGGATAGTGACCCGGATTGCCTTCTGGTGGGCATATCTCATGAGGAACGTCTAAGTGATAGCTACTCCTCAAAATAGGATCCCTATTGTCATTGTTTTCCTTGAAATTATCTTGGTAATCGGGGATATAAGGGTAGGGATCAGAAGTGACCATAGGAGGATCGCTAATCTGGTTAATCTCTTCAGTTAATCTTTGACTAGTCTTTAAAATCTCTCCCATAGAATCCATCATCTCTTTCTGTTGTTTTTGCATTTCTATCATAAAAGAGGAGAGGCTACCATCAGATTGAGTAGGATAGTCAATCTCAGGTTTAAGTTGCCTAGGAGTATTAGTCCAACCTTGATAAGACAAATCATGAAGGGTGGGTGGGCTGGGCATGGTCATGGAAGAGCTAGGGTTGGGATACCCTTCTCCTAGGTTCTTCTCATCACCACTGGGTTGGGGTTTAATTAGACCAATGTTCCTATAGTAGGAGTAGAAAGGATCCCAATGTTCATCAGAAGATGGATAACTGCAGGTATTGGGATTGGGTATTCTGGGGTGAAAAGAAGTGAAGTAGTTATTATAATCCATTTGAAAACACGACTTGAAAAACACACCCCAATCAAACACAAGGCAATGGGACTTCTCTTTTCTTTCTTAGAGCAGATTTAAGCCAACCTCCAATCAACTCCTTAAAGTTTATCAAATGGAGTCAAGTTTGCACCCGTTCGTTCCCACTTTAGTGGTATAAGAGGGATATGTGACTTGAGATCCCTGACAAGATCTTTAGAGAAGACAGAGGTTGTTTACGTTCTCTCTTGGTGGCAAAACAAGTTTCACAATCAATTACGTGCCTTAAGTCGACCTTCGAGTGCCCTAGGACCTATGCTTTGCTTAGATGATACTCTCAGGTGATCAAGTGAGAAGTTACTCCAAGGACGAACAAAGGGATGCAAGTAGGGCGAACCCTTCCTTTGAGGCGATGCGTAAGTGGTGCCTCTTAATTACCCTTTTGTTCCTTTAAGGGGTGTCCCCCTCCGTGAAGTATCAAAACACTCGGTCAAAAGATAGTACCACCACCACAAAACAAGATAGGAGGGTCTACACTGATAAAGAGATCGGTGCCTATAGCCTTAAGGGATCGAGCCTTAGTGCGGTGCCTAACGTGCGTGCTCAGTGTCAGAAGTGTGCATCACACCGTAAATCTTTTATAATTTTGAAAACGTAGACAAGTCCCTTTGAATCAGATCAAGTATGACTTGGTTTTAAGATCGAATCTGATTATCAGTCCCAATCTTCGTGCAATGATGTACGCAATGTAGAGAAGAGATCTAGTATGCTGCTCAATCACCTCTAAATGCGCACACCTAAGGGTATGCAACTCCTAAACAGGCAGCTCGATATTTTCTTTTGTTTGTTTTAGAGGCAAGCAAGCAGAAATTTAACTTTCACAATAGAAAAAATATAGCCCTAGCCTCTAAAGAATGTGGGGATAGACCCCGGAAAATAAGCCCCAATTACTACAAGGACGAGAAGACAGAAATAAAATTGCGAGGAAGGAGAATCCCCTGTGAGAGCAGGATCCAAGTCTCCTATGTCTTCTCCACGTGTGAACATCGCTCAAGGTCGATGTCGTCGCTCTCCCGCACCTTGCCCCGTCAGATTCCTCGTACAGAAAGATAAAGAATGATCAGATAAATGTGCAACTCAAAATAATCAGAAATAAAAATTAGGTGAATCTATTGCGTCTGTTGCTCCCCGGCAACGACGCCATTTGATCGCGAGGTTTTTCGCTTGCAGAAATAATGTCAGAAAAATATGTCATCACAATATGTAATGTGGTAGAAAAAACCTCGATCAAAGTTACTAAAATACTGAAATAATACCACACTTCAGGTCATATCCACAGGGAGACATAGAACCAATAAGATCACCAATAATCATGTTCAAGAAAAATAAATTGCCATTGATATCCATGCATCATGAGAGGAAAGAAAACAAAATACATTAACTAGTAATACCAATCCTTCAATATTGTCACAAATAACCAAGAACAGAAGGGCTTCCCACAAATTTACCACAATAAAATAACCAATATCAAAATCCCATTCTTTGGCAATGGCAATCAATGTAATTTTTAATGGAGTCAAAAATAGAGGATTGGCTATCGGCGCACGCACGTGGAGGAGGAGAGGATAGTCAGGCTTGCCGTGCTCAGAGGAGGTCGAGGATGTGGAGAGGAATCTGATGGTGGTGGTTGCACGACAAACGGTGGACGGCGGTGGCTGAATGGCAGGAAGATGCTTGCCAGCAGTGGGTTGGGCACGCATGCACGTGGACTGTTGTTGGCTGTTTTGAGGGTGTGGTTGTGATCGAGAAGGTGAGGCGAGCTCGATGGAGTCAATGGTGTAGAGTTTCGTGGCCGAAGGTGGCGACTGCAAGTGGAGGAAGCCGGCGGGTGTTGGGTTCTTCTCTGTTGGCTAACGGAGAAGACGATGAAGGAGAGGAGGGGGCGCGATTGTTCTGTGTGCACAGGGTTGGCTGCGTTGCTGCGGGTTTGCGTGGGGCTGGCTGCGCTGCTGCGGGTGCCTGAGGGGCTGCGCACGCTGCTGGTTGCACTGCTGCGGGCATGTACCTGCGCGTGGTAGATGGGCGGTGCCAGTGGGTCGTCAATGCCGAGGAAAGGACTGCTGCGAAGACTTGCTGTGCACGAGTGCAGATGGCTACGCGTGTGCGGGGCCGCGTGTGCGGCTGGGTGGCCTGCAGCTCTGTTTGGTGAAGGTGGTTATTGGATTGAGGAGCGAAGGAGGGTTGGCTACTCGTCGATTGGCGGGGCAAAGGTCAAGAAGAGGAGGGCGTTGTGGACGGTGGTCGCTGGCGTTGCTGTGGTCGGGTCTCATGTCAAGGAGACCAAGGGCGCGGTGGTGGACTTCCATGCGTGGTTGTTGGTGCATCGAGGAAGAAGAGGCTCATGGTAGCGGGAACGTCGAGGTATCGCGGTGAGGTGGTGGCTCGCGGTGGCGGAGTCATGGGCATGCGGTAAAGGTATTGGTGGTGGCTCGCGGTGGTGGAATTAGGCACACGGTGGAGGGGAAGGGAGTCTCCTTTGGAGGAAGATGATGTTAGAGAGGGGGACCTCTCCTGAGAGAGGTGATGGCTTCTTCCCCGGTGGAGGGGAGATGGGATTCGCTATGCCTTTTTTTTTGCCTGTTATATAAAGAAATGAGAGAGAGAATTAGAGAGGGAGTCAGAGAAGGAAAGAGTCAAAGAGAGAAGGAGAGCATTTTATGTTACCAAATAGAGAGGAGAGAATTGAGGGAGAGAGAGATTCGTGAGAGAGATATTTAAGTAAAAATAAATAAGGGAATGTGATTGAATAATTAAGAGACATATAAGGATGCCTTTAAAATTTATTCTCTTACTATATTTTGCTAAGATAAAATCCCACATATCTCAAATCAAGGTTTGATGTGATGCCCTTACCTTTTAAAGTGAATAATTAATCCTCCCATATAAATATTAATGCAATTAATACATGAAATGATAAATCTAAAACTCACATCATTTTATCAATACTAAACATGCTTTAGATTAAATTCTCGTCCCAATAATACTGTACTTAAGCACTAAATTAGTCAACTAAAATGGACCTATCAATAAGCACCTGCTAACAAATCTGGACCCAAAAGAAAATGGGTACCGAAAAGACTTTTGGAATCCTATTTGTAGGATGCTCTAAGGAAGGACAAATAAAGTTTTCTGAATGGACCTTCCTCCAACAAAAAGATGGACATCTTGTAGCCATAAGAAGAAATACAGGACCTCACAGATGTAAACCAACGATAGATCCAAGGAAAAGGAAGATGGGTCATGGATAACGGTTGTTTGAAGCACATGACAAGAGAAGAAAACCTATTTTTCAACCTTAATCGCAAGAAAGGTGGTTCAGTTACTTTTGGCAACAAACACAATGGTCATATTATTGGTACTGGCCAAATTAGTAACTTCAAAATCTCCTTTGATAATGTTCATCTTGTTAATGGCTTAAAACACAACCTACAATCTAGAATCTCAATCAATCATTGGAACAAAATGGGTTTTTAGAAATAAGCTTGATGAATTAGGAAAGGTTGTATGGAACAAAGCTAGACTTGTAGCTCAAGGCTACAATAAGGAAGAAGGAATTGATTTGATGAAACCTATGCACCTGTAGCTAGACTAGAATCCATTAGAATGTTACTAGCTTTTGCTACTCATATGGGATTTAAGCTATTCTAGATGGATGTCAAAAGTGCATTTCTTAATGGATTTCTAAACGTAGAAGTCTATGTGAAACAACCTCCAATGTTTGAAAGTATAAAAAATCCTGATCATGTTTTCAAACTAAACAAAGCTTTATACGGACTTAAGCAAGCTCCTCGAGCTTGGTATGAAAGACTAAGAAACTACTTAATAGAAAATGAGTCAAAATTGGCTTAATTGATCCATCCTTATTCACTAAAATAAAAGATAACCAACTAATTCTAATCTAAATTTATGTTGACGACATAATATTTGGTGCTAGTGACGATCTTTTATGCCAAGAGTTTGTGAAGGTTATGTAGGATCAATTAGGGATGAGCCTAATGGGAGAATTAAAGTTCTTCGTAGGGTTGCAGATTAATCAATTGGAAGGTGGAATCTTCATTTCAGAAGCCAAATACACAAAGGGGATTCTGAAGAAATTTAGAATGGATAAAACAAAAGGAAAAGACACCAATGGCCACCACAGCACAACTCAAAGAAGATGAGTTAGGTAAGTGTGTAGATCAAAAGTTGTATAGAAGTATGATAAGATCCTTGTTGTACTTAACTGCTAGTAGACCTGATATACTTTTTAGTACCTGACTGTGTGCTAGATTTCAAGTAAACCCCAAGGAATCACACCTTAATGCCTTAAAATGGATACTTAGGTACCTACTTAACACAGTAGACCTTGGTTTGTTCTATCCCAAATCAGCCACACTTGATTTACTCTCCTACTGTGATGTTGATTATGTGGGTAGTGAGATAGATTGCAAGAGTATTAGTGGAACCTGTTAGTTTCTTAGAAATTAACTAGTCTCTCGAGTTAGTAAGAAACACAATAATGTTTCTCTCCACAACTGAAGCTGAATATATAGCTGCCTCATTAGCATGTTCACAAATTTTGTGGATGAAGCAAACACTTAGAGATTTTGGACTAAACTTTGAAAATACTAGGATTCTTTGTGACAATACTAGTGCTATAAACCTGTCCAAAAATCCTATTCAACATTCTAGAACAAAACATATAGATATCATACATCATTTCCTTAGAGATTATTCCCTGAAGAAGGAAATAACCCTAGAATTCTTACAAATAGAGAAATAACTAGCTGATATCTTCACAAAACCTCTAGCAAAAGATAGATTTATAACAATAAGAAGAGAATTAGGCTTAACAAGACTTGCTGAACTTTAATTATTGATTGTCATTTTGTCTTGCAAGCTATTGGTCAACCAAACACTTGCTTTGATTGATCAACTGTTGATTGATCAAGCATTCACTTTGATTGATCAAGTTTTGAAAGTTTGGGTGGAAAAATTCCCTAAAAAATTTTCAACTTTTGATCGACCAAACGATCTTTTGATTGATCAAATTCTGGCAAGGAAATTTCCCTCCACTGGAAATTCAATTTTTACCGATCAACCCTTTTTTCTGATAAACCAAAATTGAATTTGGTCGACCAAAATGTACTTTGATCGACCAAATCTAGGAGGATTTCCTCTCGTTGAGATTCTTGTTTAGTGAATCTAAACACTTGATTTGATTACTAATTACTCTTTACTCTCTGATTTCAATCATTTATTTCCTTTACCTTATTTGCTTTACCCATTCCCTATAAAAACACTTTTTTACCACACAAAATTCCATCCACCTTCCATCAACCAAAACTCTCCTCACCATCAACCAAGGACCTCACACTTTATTCAAAGGTCCCTACAAGTCCACCATAGTCTTCCATCGACCACTACCTCCTTCAACGACCAAGCCGTCGTCGACCACGTGTTGGTCGACCACCCATGGCCGCACCTCCTCTTTGATGACCTCTCCTCATCGTTGACGGCCATCCTCGTCACCAAACATCCTCTGTCCGTCCTCCTCCTCACATTGCCCGAGTGGATCGATCCTTATAGATCCTTGGTACATCTCTCTCCTCTCCTTGTCATTTGGATTATATTTTGATGTTTGGATCTTGTTTGATGTGATTTGCTGTCGTTTTTGTGATTTTCGGCCACTGATCATCCTTGTTCATCTTTGTTCATCATGTGTTCTTTGTGTTCTTATCGTTTGATCCATTGTGCTCTTATTTGTTTTGCCATTGTTTGATTTTGATCGATCAAAATTTTTGTCTTGATCGACGACAATTTATCGCATTAAATCAATTCTATTTTGTTGTTTATAGGCCAATTGATTTCTGTTGATTGACCAACTTGTGATCGACCAAAATAATTCCTGATCGACCAAAGCTACTCTGAAATGTTGACTTGCTTCTTGTCACTTTTTTGCTTGATCAAAGTTGATTTGTTAATCAACTAAATTAACCTTTTAATCGATCAAATGTATTTGATTAATGGACCAATACTTGTTTTTATTGACCAACCTATTCTTTTTGATTGGGCCAAAACTATAGTAGACTTGTGATTATGGGACCCAAACGTTCTCGTGCTTTCACCTTCACTCCTTGTGATGACACTTTTGATAGATTCTTCATTAGTGATGAGGTGAGGCATAATTTTTCTCTCTACTCCCTCTTCTCACGTCACGTGGGTCGCCCTATTGACCTCAACTACTTTGAGCACATTTTTTCAGGTCTTAGAGACCGACTTACCACCATAGGATAGGTCACCTCTTTGATTCGACTTTTTATGCAGGTGCGAAGGGTATTCGCATCAAGGGTGTTGGCCCTATTGCATGTCATCTCTTTTATTCCAACCTTTGCAACATAGGTGAAGGTTTTGATATTCAGTTGACTTCTAATGTTTATGCAATTGAGGTTCTCGTCAATGCCGATGTGTTATTTCAGGTTATTGGTTTCCTATCCTCTAGTCCTACCTATCTAGAGCTCCACCATGACACCTCCTCTGAGGTCATGAGGGAGACCTTGATGGCTGAGGAATCCTTTGACTTGGGGAAGCCACCAAGTCACCTTACTTCTGTCCTCTTCCGTAATTTCTAAACTGCGTATTTTTATGGAACTTTATGTCTAAATCTACCTTCTTTGAGAATTGTCTAGGTCCAATGCTTGTGGACCTCTATACCTTCATGACCAATAAGGTGTTTAATTGGAACCACTTCATCCTTATCTTCATGAAGAGGAAACTCATGAGCGTCTTTCCTTTTGGCACCCTTCTTTCCCACATCTTCCTACACTTTAGTGTACCCATGGACATTAATCATAAGCTGTTTATCTCTCGTGTTTCCATTTTTGGGGAGCTCACATACTCCAAAATGGAATAGGAGCATCAGTAGGCTCGTCAGGATCCCCCTTAGGCAGTAGCTTCCTCCTCCCAGCCTTTTCCTTCTCAGGATGGACCTTCCTCTACTCCATGACCTTATACTCCCTACTATCATTTTGATGCTTACTGTCCTCCTCCAGTGAGACCCACTCCGTCCTTCTTCGATACTGAGTGGCCTTACATTGACAGGTAGTTCTCTAGACATGACTAGTTGAGAGCATAGGACGTCACAGATGGCATCTCTCTGATGATGCACCGCCAGAGAGAGACCAGCCAAGTTATGATGGAGCATGGTACTCAAGTTTCTGACTACCTGAGCAGGCAGGGTCAGTTTCTAGATCAGTTAGGAGAGCAGATCCACTTACTCTTAGTCAGAGACCAGAGACCCTCCAGATCCAGATGTGCACCAGTAGCAGCAGCGGCTCGTCCTCAAACTACAGTAGCACCACGACAGTAGTAGACTGGCCCGATAGTCCTACCCTCTCGTGGATCCACTGATATTCAAATCTCACCAGTTTTGGAATGTAGACTTCGCTTTTCCTCCACTGCCGGACCCAGCTTCAGCACTCCTCCATTTTCTTTGGACGACTTCGATATTGGTATTGAGTTTCCATAAGATATCGAGGCATTTTTGAGTTTCTTTTAGATTTCTCTTACTCTGGACTATAGTATTTATTGGGATTGTAGTACTTTATATTTATATTCATGTCTTCTGGACTATAGTATTTTATATCTTTGTTAGTTGATTTCTACTTTTATTTGTAGCACTTCTTTGTAGAAATCTAATATAGTTTTCTTATAATTCATAAATTTTAGCTTATGCTTTTAAGATTAGTCATAGCTTGCTTATAATTTTTCCAATATTATTCATAGCAACATATCATGAATTTAATAAAAATTTCAAATAGGGGGAGCAACTATTATTTATTTATGTAATTTGATTATTTTAATCTTTTTGTTAATAACAAAGGGGGAGAAAATTTTAATCATGCATCTTTATTCTTATGCATATTTAATTATAATTTTGTTATCATAAAAAAGGAGGAGAATGTTAATACCATTATTTTGATGTAACAAAATTTTATTTTTATTGAGGACTAACCATGATAGGTCAAATCAAGTTATGTTGTGTCCTTGGTCGGGCTCGGATAGGTTGTGTTAATATGGTGATTTTATCGTTGAAAAGAGTATAGTGGTTAACCTAAATCGAGCCTAACCATCTCTTTTACAATTTTTTCTTTTTTTTTACCTGACCTACTTGATTTTATCTTGGTCACTTTTAGGCCTAGGGTCGAACTCAGGGAAGTGGGATTAGAGGTGAAGAAGTTTCTACGCCTTTCCTAAAATGAGTCTCTTCCGTTCGTTTATTATGTTTTTGGTGTTTTTTCTATTTAATATTTTTCTTTTGATAATTTTTGTCCTTGAGGTACACTCTCAAAATCAGGTTCTTGGCTTTGAGCCAAATTAGGGTTTCAAAACTGGCCTTGCTATTCACAAGACTGAGTACTTGCAAGTCAAGGATTATCTTTTCTCTTTTGTATATTTTTTTTATCTTTTTACTGGCAGGAAAGAGAAACAGAAATAAAGTAAATATAGTATATATATATGTATATAGGGGCGGGGGTGGCGATGGCATGTAGCACGGTGTCGAGTCGGTCGTTGTCTAGGAAGACGCAACCAACAGGACGAAGTGCCGTGTGGAGTGTAGGATGGATGGTGAAAGATGTGTGCGAAAATGCTTTCTATACGCGTGTATCGGGGAATATCAGTAACTGGTGCAGATATTCCCGCGATACAACTTATGGTAGGTGATATGAAAAGATATATATATATATATATATTTGTAAATATATATCTATATGTAAATATATATATGGTTATAAATATATAGATATATATGTAGTTATATGTGTATATATATATATATATATATATATATATATATATATATATATATATATATATATATATATATATATAGATATGTATGTATGTATATATATAGTAATATATGTATATAGATATATGTAGATAGATATGTATATATATATATATGTATGTATATATATAGTAATATATGTATATAGATATATGTAGATAGATATGTATATATATATATATATATGTATATATAGTTATAGATATATATGTATATATGTATGTATATTTGTATATATATATGTGTGTGTGTGTGTGTGTGTGTGTATGTATCTATACTTATACTTAGTTATATAGGTAATAATATATATATATATTTATACGTATATAAATATATGTATATATGTAAATATATATGTGTATATATCTATATATATAAGTATGTATATATATAGGTATGTATGTATACTAATACTTAGGTATATAGGCACTACTATATTTATAGATATAAGTATATATATATGTGTGTGTATATATATATATATATATATGTATGTATGTATGTATATATATAAGTATATATTAGTGTATAAGTGAGTGGGTGTGTGTACGAGAGTGTGTGTATGTGTCTGTCGAGGAGTGAGAGAGTGCTGTGAGAGAGAGAGAGAGAGATAGAGTGAGAGTGAGAGAGGGTGTCTACTGGAGGAAGAGGGTGGGCGAGATAAGTCATCCGGAGCCTCAAGGCGTCGTTTGATGGCCATGCGCACGCGCAGGCACGTGAAGACGCGGGCGCACGCAGGAGGGTGTGAGTGAGAGGGAAAGGGCGTAGCGCACCGCGCTGCGCAAAGAGGCGGGTGCGGGCGAAGGCGCTATGCGCTGAAGCGGGCGAAGACTCGGGCGAACGCAAACGCGAGAGCGGGCGTTGGAGCAAGCGCGGGCGTGCGCGGCAGCAGACGGTCGCGGTGCGCCGGGTGACCGGATAAGTGAGAAACTTACCGGTCACCGCACTGTAACCACAGTGTTCCACTGAAACGGGTGAACAGTGGCTACAGTGCGCGGTCGGCTCGTGCGAACGCCTGTGCTCGGTTCCGTGAGTGCGGGCGGTGTGGAGCGGCTGGCGCGCGTGCTGAAGAGGTTGCGCCAGCTGCTGGCTTGCGCGGAGAGGCAGGTGCCGGCGCGAAGAAGCAGGAGGCGAGGGCGGCCTGCAGCTGCCACCTTGCTGCTGCTGCTGCGGAGCTTGAGCTTCAAAGCTTGAAGCTCCTGTGGAAATGGCGGAAATGGCTAAACATCGAAACAGAGAGAGAAGACCACCAAGCCCACCGGCTCTTTGATGAGCTGGGCGGTGGTGGGACTCACAGTGGTGGTTGTGCACCACTGTGAGGTGCTCCTGCCTGCAGAGTAGCTCCTCAGAAGGAGGAGAGGTTGCGTATGGAGGGGAGAGGGGAGGAGACGGCCTGGAAGGGAGTTGCTGTTGTTTTTTTTATGTGGACCAGGCTCTCCTTCAAAGAAGAAAGCCGTGCCCTTTTTAAAGATGAAGAAAGCAAGCACAGCCATGCCCTGGCTGTGCATGGCTATGCATGGCTGTGCATGGCTGTGCAGGGAGTGGCTGTGCAGGGTAAGCTTGCTGCAGAGAATGGGCGAGGAAGAGGCAGCCATGCTTTGTAGCCGCAGAGAAGAAAGTCAAAATCAAAATAAAAAATAAAAATAAAGATGGTGAATTTGCGAGGCAGCACTTGAAGAATTTATTAATTACAAGGCCATTTATTTCACTCTCCTCCCCTCTCAAATAAATGCATGCATGCGTGTATTTTCACAAATGCGACTATGGCTACCTAATATGCACTGGCAATGCTAGGAAATAGCACAAGATGGCACGATTGCAGGTGTATTTTTGCTGTGCAATCATACCTCCATGCCTATCTTTTGCTAGTCCCTAGCAAAACATTTTTTTGTATTTTATTTAGAAATGATCTTAAGTTGAAGATTTTCTTCTGAGGCGACATAGGTGTGTTTATTGTTGGATATTGTGAGAACCAATTGTAGAGAAGACTACCGGTACTTTAAGTCTCACATGACATAGAGCATCTCTCGACTAACCAGGACTCTTGATATTTAAACCTTAAGTACGATTTCCAGGACCCAGGAGGTTTTTTCCATACTCGAGAGCTCAAGAGATTATGGCTTGTGCTTAGTGAAGGATCAAGACTGACCAGATAAACATTAAGACTCAAGCCCAGGGTTTCACGAATTTTTAAGTTCAGGTTGGTCCCAGTTTCAGCTCGTGTCTTCGGATTGACCCTTAAAAAGATGATGGAAAACTCAACTCCCATTTTTGACATTTGTGGCTCAAAGAAAACAGGGTATTTGCCTTGAAGAACTTTTTTGTAGGAAGATTTTACAGACATTTGTGAGATATACTGACTTATTTGCATCTTCTCTTTTTTTTTTTTTGAAACATGTGTCAGTATATCTCTTACAAGATTATTTGGAGGAGCACACTTTTCTTTTTGGTGGGAGAGTTCCTTCTTGGTGGAAAGAGTCTTTCCTAAACACAAGACTAAAGCCTGGGATAAAAAGTCTACCTGCGCGCACAGGTAAGGACTCCACCTTCCCTAATGAACATTAGGGTTGAATCTTATGTTCACCTGGTCTTTCTTGATATGTGCAGTGTGAACCAAGATTACTTAGGCTCTCGAGTAGAAGCAAACCAACGGATCCTGTACTGGTGTGTCAGGTACAAGAATACGTCCTTAGTTAGGAGAGATTCCGATCTATCTTGTCAATGCTCAAGTGAATTAAGCCGAGCCTGAGCGAATCAAGATTCTGTGGCCTGGAAAGTCTTCAAAACAGTGGTTGAATATCCATAAACACTTATTGTATTTTTGTTTCAGCCTTCAGATCATTACTAAACGCCATTTTTTTTTTTTACATATTTATAGATAGATGGAAACTGCATGATACCATAAAATACCTAGATCCTATGGATGCCTATCCACCTCCCCATGACAAATGATGCTATGTCCTCATATGCATGTAGGGAATGGTAGAGGAAGGATGAAAGATCGGGTAACGAGAGCTGTGGTGCAGGGTATACAGCAGGGTGGTAGGGTGGGTGGATGGTGGGTGGTGAAGTGAAAAGTGATGGTGGATGGTGAGTGTTGTTGGGGTGCCTCCCAACGAGCGCTGATTTTGATGTCCCCAGCTGGACTTAGAATGAGGCAAAAAATTAGTTACCCTCCAGCAGGGCAACAGTTTCTCCAACGGGGGTAGGTTCATGAGTAAGATAGGGTTTCAAACGATGCCCATTGATTGTAAATTTATGCCCAAATTTGGGATCTTCAATTTCAACAGCCCCATTGGGAAATGGTCTCGAGACCTGGAAAGGACCAGTCCATTTGGACTTCAATTTCCCAGGAAAGAATTTGAGCCGGGCATTGTAGAGCCAAAATTGCTGAGATGGCTCAAATTCTTTCCGTCGAATACGGCTGTCGTGAAAAGCCTTAGTGAGTTGCTTGAAAGTTAAGGCAAAATCATAGGCTTCACGATGGAGCTCTTCCAGCTCCTGGAGTTGGAGTTTCCTTTCTCGACCACACAGGTCTGGGTGAAGGTTACATTGGTGAACCGCCTAATAAGCGTGGTGTTCCAACTCCACGGGCAAATGACAAGGCTTCCCGTAAATGATTCTATAAGGAGACATACCAAGGGGAGCCTTGAAGGTGGTTCGATACGCCCAAAGTGCATCAATCAGCTTGTCGGACCAATCCTTACAGTCAGGCCGAACCGTTTTCTAGAGAATTTGCTTGATTTGCCGGTTCGACACCTCTGCCTGGCCGTTCGTCTGATGATGATACGGGGATGCGATACGATGGTGGACTCCATATTTCCTTAGAAGTGCCCGAAAAGAAGCATGAGTAAAGTGGCTTCCTCCATCCGAGATAATGGCTCGAGGGATCCCAAAGCGCGCAAAGATGTGGTCTTTGACAAATCGAGTGGATATAACATGGTCAGCACGTTGCATGGGAATAGCCTCGATCCATTTCGAAACATAATCAACAGCCATGAGAATAAATTCGAAGCCGTTGGAAGGAGGAAAGGGACCCATGAAATCAATTCCCCAAATGTCGAAGATTTTCGCAACTAGGATGGGCTGCAAGGGCATCATGTCACGTCGTGACATTGACCCGACTGGCACCTAGTGCAATGTTTAGCATACTTGTGTGCATCCTAGTGAAGGGAGGGCCAAAAGAAATCGTACTGCAACACCTTGGCTGCAGTTTTCCTCCCAGAGAAATGGCCTCCGCAGGCCTGATCGTGGCAGAAGGATAGCACACTGGGGAATTCGCTGTCAGGAATACAGCGACAGATGATTTGATCAGCACCTATCCGAAAAAGAAGTGGATTATCCCAAAAATAATACTTTGCTTCTGCCATGAGATGCTCGCGCTGGTTTTTAGGTCAGCCACGTGGAAGAGATCCAGAAGCAAGGTAATTGGCAATGTTGGCATACCAAGGTCCACTTGCCACATTAATTGCCAATAGGTGCTCATCAGGAAAAATTTCCTTGATCGGCAGAGTAAGTCCAATACGGTCAGGGTCCAGTCTAGAAAGATGATCAGCCACAACATTCTGGGCTCCGGCCTTATCGCGGATCTCAATGTCAAATTCTTGGAGCAGAAGGATCCAACGAATCAGTCTAGGTTTGGCATCCTTCTTGTGCATGAGATGGCGAATGGCCGCGTGATCAGTGAAAATAATAACGTGTGAGCCCAGAAGGTAAGAGCGGAATTTCTCCAGCCCAAGGACGATCGCCAGTAGCTCTTTTTCAGTGGTAGTATAATTACGCTGGGCCTCGTCCAACGTCTTACTGGCGTAGTACACCACGAAGGGGTGTCTATCGCGTCTTTGTCCCAGGACGGCTTCGACTGCAAGGTCGGAAGCATCACACATGAGTTCAAAGTCGAGGGACCAATCAGGTTGCTGGAGAACAAAGGCCTTGGTGACAGCATTACGCAGCTGCATGAATGCTCGTATGCAGTCGGGGCCCATATCGAAGGGTACGTAGGTCAATAGGAGATGAGTTAAAGGTCGAGAAATCTTGGAGAAATCTTTGATGAATCTCCTATAGAAACCGATGTGTCCCAGGAAGGAGCGGATTTGTTTGACAGAGCCAGGCACAGGTAAATCAGCAATTACATCAAGCTTAGCTCTGTCAACCTCAATACCCCTATCGGAGATGATGTGTCTGAGAACAATTCCCTCGTGCACCATAAAATGACTTTTTTCCCAAGAAAGTATGAGGTTTACATCAATACATCTTCTAAGGATACGGCTCAGGTTGGCATGACAGTCATCGAAAGATGGTCCAAAGATAGAAAAGTCATCCATGAAGACCTCGAGAAAGTCACCCACCATGTCATGAAATATCGTCAGCATACATCTCTGGAAAGTTGCTGGCGCGTTGCAAAGTCTGAACGGCATCCTTCTAAATGCAAAGGTGTCGAAGGGGCAGGTAAAAGTGGCTTTCTCTTGGTCCCGGGGGTCAATTGCCACCTGGTTATATCCTGGGAATCCATCCAGGAAATAGAAAAATTTATTTCCAGCTAACCACTCCAGGATTTGGTCAATGAAAGGTAGCGGAAAGTGATCTTTCTTAGTTGCAGCATTGAGTTTCCTATAATCTACACACACTCTCCAAGATGTAGGAGTGCGTGTAGGGATGGATTCACCCCTGTCATTGACACGGATGGTGAGTCCCACCTTTTTGGGCACGACGTGAATAGGACTCACCCAGGAGCTATCGCTGATCGGGTAGATTATACCCACATCTAGCCACTTAATAATTTCTTTCTTAACGACCTCCCGCATGTTAGGATTGAGACGTTGCTGCATCTCGTGGGAAGGTCGAGCCTCCTCCTCCATATATATACGATGAGTGCAGTAGGAGGAGCTAATGCCAGATAAGTCTAATAAAGACCATCCAATGGCTGCCTTGTGTTCCATAAGGACCTCAGTTAGTTTGCACTCTTGCTCCCTGGTCAATTTTGAACTAATGATTACGGGGAGCGTTTCATTTGGTCCCAGGAAAACATACTTAAGTGTACTAGGCAGTTCTTTCAGCTCGGGAGTGGATGGTGAAAGGTCTGGCATTTCTTGGGACGAGAGTGTCCCAGGCGGATCAGAAAACAAATCAGGAGGAAGAAGGTGGCCCTCAGGTTGGCCAAGAAGAGGTGCTTCTTGGATAGATGGATCCAGAAAGGAATAGCCCTAGTGAGAAGTATATGGGCTCAAGGTCCCAGTGTGGATTTGCAACTTCGCCTGATTTGGTGGGAAAGAAAGGGCAATCCGGTCTTCAAGAGTGTGGACCGGCGATGAGTAGCCCGGATATGACTCAGACCACGAGGTATGGGAAGCAGAGAAAACCTCGTCAGAAGTCTGGCCTGGAGAAGGTACGGGATAAGGGAGGGATGGGGGAACGTCACAACATGTGTTGGTCAGGCAATCGTCAGTGTTTACAGGTAATCTGCAGCAGTCAGAATAGGTCCCAATTAGTCCGATACACACGCTGACGGTCATGTCCTCGTCAGACGTGTCATCCTCGATACAATTGCAATCAAAGTTCTTGGTTGCCTTGAAGATGTTAAGCTTGAGCTTTTCAGATCCAACGACAATCTCTATACAGCCTGACTCGCAGTCGATATGGGCTCGGGCTGTGGCCAAGAAAGGTCGACCAAGGATGATCGGACAATCAGAAGGTGAGCTAGGAACTTCCATATCTAAAATAAGAAAGTCAACAGGAAAACAGAGACGGTTGACCCCAACCACCATGTCTTCCACCACACCCTTTGGAATTTTGAGAGAACGATTTGCCAACTGTAACGTGACAAGGGTGGGTTTCAGATTTCCCAAAGAAAATTTTTCGAGCATGATGGTTGGTATGAGATTGATGGAAGATCCTAGATCAAGTAGGGCATGATTAAAATTGCAGTCTTGGATGCTACAGGAAATAAGCGGTGTGCCCGGATCTTTCTGCTTCGGTGGTAGATTTGACAGTATAGCACAACTCGCATGAGGCGAGAGAACCACCGGATTCTTAGTTTTCTTTGACTGTCGCCTGGGTGTTGTGTAGTCTTTGAAAAATCAGGTGATAGTAGGTATGTGGTCGATAGCCTCCAGCAGGGGTACCTTGATTTCAACATCCCTGAACAAATTACGCAGGTTATCAAAGGCCTGCATATCTTTCTTCTTGCCTTTTGGCTCCGTCAGTAGAGCCTCAGGGAATGGAACTGATTCTGGCACCAATTTGGGTGTATCGACCTCTCGCGAATGCGGTGCGCATCCCGAATGAGAGGGAGATGAAGAAGACGGGCTATGATCAGGTCGAGGCAGATCGACGGTCTGCTTATAGCTCCTCGTAGTGATCGCATTGGACGATGCGGGTCCAGTGGGATCATAAGGCGGAGGGGGGTTCGCAATAGGGACATAAGAGTGAGGTGCTGCAGTGGGATTAGCCTGAAATCCCGGTGGAATGCTTGGAGCTTGCAGAATTTGATGAACCTGCCCCTGAGAAGGTCGTAGCTATGGTTGAGGACCACGGGGTACGAAATTTCACGGGTTGGGAACAGGTTGGGCTGGGAGAGTGCCCTGAGATCGAGTCACCATGCATAGTTGACTGATCTCAGCATTCTGCTGTGCCAATTGGTGCTGAAGAGAGGTGATGTTCTCTTCATGGCGCTTTGACATTTCTGTCATCATTCGCATCAATTTATCAAGAGGACTTGATGCGTGTTCTGTTTGTGGTACGCAAGGACCCGATGGCGGATTTGCCATAGGATTAGACTGGGCCCTTGGGATGACAGGTGAAGATGGTCGCATTGGTCCACCTGCGGGGTTTTGGCATTGTGGGTTGTTGGACCATGCGAAGTTTGGATGATTTCGCCACCCTGGGTTATAAGTGGCAGAGAACGGGTTGTTCCCTAGGGCACAAGCGTCTTCTATGCCAGAAGACGCGTCCGCATGTAAATATGCATCCAAGCACACAGAGGCTTGGTCCTCCGTGTTAAAATATTGGCTTGCAGAAGCTAGATCCACATGACTTACCGAATCGCTCGGCGCGACACTCGGTAAGGAAGGTTTTACGGGGTTTCTCAGGATAAGCCTAGTGTTGGAAGAATTGGAATTGTGACGAAGTGGTTAGGTGGGGGTGTTTGCCATAGAACAGGCGGGGTTGGCCAGAAGCTCGTCCAGCTTCTTGTGCACGATGGAGACTTCATCCAATTTCTGTGCGATAAGGCTGAGATTAGTGGATGAATGGGAGGGTCTCATGTCAACTTTGTGGACATTACGGGGCAGGCTGGTACGATTAAAGGTGACAATGGAGGCATTGTTCATTGAGTTTTCACTCATATTTTCAAATAATTCGAATGCTCAATTCTCATCTTTATTCATAAAATTCTCTCCGCAGGAAGCGTCTACAATCTGCTTCAAAGTCTCATTTAGCCCATAGTAGAAAATCTGGGCTATATGCCACTTAGGCAGACCGTGGTGCAGACATTTCCTGAGGAGGTCATTATATCTCTCCCATGCCACATGAAACTGTTCACCGTTTTGTTGCGTAAATGAAGTGATAGCATGGAGAAGTACATTGGTTCGCCCGATTGGGAAGAACTTCTTGAGAAACGCTGTTCGCATCTCTTCCCAAGAGTGGATGGTTCTCCCAAGGGTGCACAACCATTGCGACGCTTTATCCCGCAATGAAAACGGGAACATTTTTATGAGGACTATAGGTAACCCGATATTTCTTAGTTTAACTGTTTCAGTTAATTGGGTTAGGTCTTCCAAGTGGAGAAAAGGATCTTCACTTGCAAGACCATGGAAGTGAAAATTTATCAGGCCAATTATGTTAGGTTTCAGTTCAAAGTCGTCCCCGCCCATGGGGATCCGAATTTGTCCTATGGTCTCTGTAGCAGCGGGATTCTGATAGGAGCTAAGAGACCTAGGATCCTCCCGTTCGGGAGGGTTCTGCATTCCCTCCAATGTTTCCCTAATGGCCTCAATTTGTTCATTATACATTTCCATTTGGGCTTGGAGGCGGGTTATGGGATCCAAGGCTCTACCACTTGGTGGGTTTTGAGGTTGGTTTCCTCCCTCGGGATTTGGGGGTGGGCGTGCAGCCATGTTTGTGGAGGAGGAGGACGATTCGGCTTCTTTTCTAAAATTATCAGGCAATTCACATAGTTCAGGATTTTGTGACCTTCCAAACATGCACAACCGTAGGAAGAATTGAGGGGATACGAAGGGAAAAGAGATGAGAGAAATGACGCCGCAAAGGTACACTTGATGACAAATCAATACAATCAAATTCCTAACCTCTACAATGTGCCCTTAGACCTAAAGATCTAAGTTACCTACTATCACGAACTACGGAATCGAATGCGAGCATCGCGGAACCACCAGGTCAAATTGAAAGGCCGTTTACCCCAGTCTTAGACACCCGATAGCACGCAGGAACCCTCACCAGCACGTAGGCGTTACACGCAGGTAGTTAGACCTCCAATCCTTAATAAGGGTCAAGTTACTACCAATTTTAGTTAGAGGCTTAGGATCAAGTGCTTCTGGAATGTGAAGGGCATTTTTTATGGGTAATGCCCAAGTGATTGATTTTACAAAGTGTGTAAACCAAGCATGTAACGGGGAAATCTCCCCGAATTGAAATTTTAATTGGTGAATGGTTTTTAGAATTCAGCCTTAAGTAGTATGGATTTTAGGATTTCTCTGAATTACCAATTCAACCAATCTTCGGGTTTTAAGAGAATACAAGTTTTCTTCTAAGCCCAACAAACCCTTCTTCAATGTCAGTTGGTTAATGCATACTAAAATGCAATGGGCTTCCCTAGATGGAGATTTCTATGTGTGGATGCACGAATCAATTTTAGATTTGAAAGGGAGCCAAAGCACTACAATTCAAGTGCTCCCAATCACCAGAATAATTTCCACACACAAGGCTCAACCAAAAGATAAAGAAAATCAAATTGTTGGGGTTGAAGTATTCAGGATCGAATCTTAGGCATGTGAAAGGTCGTGGTGGGGTTGGAATCAACTCAATTCCAAGTCTCCCCATCAAAAAGGTGATCCCGAATTTGCAAATAAATGAGGAAAGAGGGGTGCAATCAATCTTTTTTATTTTTGCCTTAAAGAACACTTCACACGGTGAAAGATTCAAGAATCAAGATTCTTGGATCTTCGCTATGTGAAGTTTGGCGGGAAATTCCTTGGCAGTAGGAGTAAAGGCAAACAATCAAACAAGTGAATTTTAATCCACTTGCCCCAAGAGTTCCCAAGAAGTTTTTCTAGTTTTTTTTTTTTAGTTTTTTTTTTTATTAAGGTGACAAGTTGACCCTAGTTGTTAAGAAAGGAATACCTACTTGTTCAGCAACATGTGCGAAGTCCCAGTGCGATGCCGACGTCTTCACGCTCTCGTTCCCACCTTGGATCTGCTCACGTCTCTGACTTCGTCTGCCTTCCTTTTCCTTGCAACTGGTTCACCTGCACAACAATAAACAAAAACACCTGTGAAGAGAAGGGTGTGAGAAGAGAAAAATTAAAGGAATGGAGTAAAAACTTACTTGAAGGCGCACTTCCCCGGCAACGGCGCCAGAAAAGAGTGTGGTTGGGCCCGGATAGGTTGTGTTAATATGGTGATTTTATCGTTGAAATGAGTATAGTGGTTAACCTAAATCGAGCCTAATAATCTCTTTTACAAATTTTTTTTTTACCTGGCCTACTTGATTTTATCTTGGTCACTTTTAGGCCCAGGGTTGAACTCAGGGAAGTGGGATTAGAGGTGAAGAAGTTTCTACGCCTTTCCTAAAATGAGTCTCTTCCGTTCGTTTATTATGTTTTTGGTGTTTTTTTCTATTTAATATTTTTTTCTGATAATTTGTCCTTGAGGTACATCCTCAAAATCAGGTTCTTGGCTTTGAGCCAAATTAGGGTTTCAAAACTAGTCTTGCTATTCGCAAGACTGAGTACCTGCAAGTCAAGGATTATCTTTTCTCTTTTGTATATTTTTTTTTATCTTTTTACTGGCAGGAAAGAGAAACAGAAATAAAGTAAATATAGTATATATATATGTATATATTATATATGTATATAGGGGTGGGGGTGGCGATGGCATGTAGCACGGTGTCGAGTCGGTTGTCGTCTAGGAAGACGCAATCAACAGACGAAGTGCCGTGTGGAGTGTAGGATGGATGGTGAAAGATGTGTGCGAAAATGCTTTCTATACGTGTGTATCGGGAAATATCAGCAACTGGTGCAGATATTCTCGCGATACAACTTATGGTAGGTGATATGAAAAAAAATATATATATATATCTGTAAATATATATCTATATATAAATATATATATGGTTATAAATATATAGGTATATATGTAGTTATATGTGTATATATATTTATATATATTTGTATATATATATATATAGATATGTAAATATATGTATATGTATTGTTAGCCCTTAATTACCCTTAATACTGTGTGCAGGAATAGTAGTTTTGAGAACATGCAGCTGTTACTAAGTATGAAAGACAGGTTATATATTTTTTTCTCTTTCTTCTTCTTCCTGTTTAAGATTTAGGGTTTAATAGTGAGAGGAAAGAAGTTACCTATTCTTGGAGTGGCTGTGGTGCGGCTGCGTCCTAATTTTTCTTGTACCTGCACACAAGAGGGAAAAGATTAGAAATTCTTGAATAAAGAGTTTAAAGCTTCTAGAATAGCCATTGCTCCCCGGCAACGGCGCCAAAATGGAATGGCAACCGCTTTGGCTGTTTTTGCATCTTTATATTTATTATAGTACAATCGTTATAGTATAAGACAAGACAGCTACGGTTGTCATTACAATAGATTTTTACTCGGAAATAGTTTTCCCGAGATCGAACTCAGGGAGCTACTGGAATTCTAGAAGTAGAAAGTTTCTCTATTGGATTACAAAAATAAGAGAGAGAGAGAGATTTTTGTGTTGGCTTCTTCTTCTTCTCTTCTTCTCTTTGTGCTTTCTCTCTGATCCTGTCTTCTTCCCTCTTCTTTCTTCTTTCTTCCTCTTTTCTTCCTCTTTTCCTCAGCTGCAGAGTCTTCTTCTTTTTCTTCTTCTCTGCTTTATCTCCTCTGGCCACTGCTCAACCGTCGTCTGATACAGCGGTCAGACGACTTAACTGCAGGCCTGCTACAGTGCTTCTCCTCTTTTCCTTTCTTTTTTTTTCTTCGCTGCTTCTTCTTCTTCCTCTCTGCCTTGCCTTTTCTTAGCTCAGCCTCTCTTCAGAGCTTCTTCCTTCTCCTTCCTACGGCTAAGTACTTAGCCTTTCTCCTTTGGCGCTCTGTTCCTGCACACAAGGCACATCAAAACCTAACCCTTCCCTCTACCCGCACGTATCTCTCTCTGTAAACCGCTCACATGAAGCTCTCCCAGAGCCGGGTTAACAGGTCGGATAGCATACCCGTGACTAGGTGCACTGGTGTGTGTATAGTGCGCGAGGTGTGCTCAGTAGTGTCGGGTCGGATCCTCCAGCTCCGCGAGGTGAATCCATGGACGAGGCGGGTGTGACGGGCGAGGGACCTCACCCCAGTGGATTCGGAGGCGATAAGGCTTATTCACAAAATCAATTTAAACCAGTGCGGCGCTTCGTGAACTTACAATGTGGGACTAATTGGTTGCTTCTCCTTGCACGCACCTGCAGGAAGACCTCGGCCTTGCTTCCACAGCTGCAGCCTCGATTCCCTTCGCTTGCTAGTTGACTGCCTTCACACAACTCGCCCGCCTTCGCAGCAACTGAAATCCTGGAGCCCCGGAGCCTGGAAGAAGCTGCTTTAATGGTCGAAAATGGCGGCTGGGCCTCAGAACATGTCTTGCACGAATATGGCCTCTGGGCCTAATCAAACTACCTGGAGACCTTTGCTGTGGCACGACGAAGGTGGTGCGATGTGCAGCAGGCCGCGGGATGGCTTAGGCATGCGTGCCTAGGTCGTCCTGTGGCCGGAAAGATGGGTGTGATTGGGGGTGAGTTGTGGAGGTGTAGAGTGGCAGTGGAGGGGTGGAGGATGTTCCGTGTGATGAGGTGGAGCTTTTGCGACGGTCGGCAAGTCGTATGGAATTGCGGAATGACGGGGGCGACTCGCTGGAGGTTTGCCGGAGGCGAGGAAGGTGATGGTGGACAGGCGTGGTCGTGGGGCAATCAAGTGAAATAGAGTGGGGAAAAGAAAGAGGGGAAGATGGGGAGTAATTATTACCTACTTGCAGGGACGAAGGGGGCCAGAGAGGCGGGCAGTCGTATCGACTGTCGTCGGAGAAGAAACACCCAGAGGGAGAGAGCGGCGATGAGGAAGTGGGCAGGGAGGCGTGCGCTTGGTGCGGCGCGATGTAGGAAGACGAGACGAAGCTGGCTCTACTGCTGGTATGGCAGCAGAGCGACGAGAAGGAGAAAGAGTGGTCGCTGGAGCTTGTGGGTTTCCTGCTGGAGAGGGAAGAGAGGAATTTTTGAGGGTTTCTTCGCCAAGGCAAGTCTACCAAAACTGGCAGGGGGTGCTGGTTCTTATAAAGGGGGTGGCGGAGAGGGTGGCGCAGGCTGGCGACGTGCGCGCCTCGCCGAAGTGTGGTTGGAGACGAGACCCATACCTTCCGCACGTTTGCACGGAAGGTGTGGGGGTCGTCAGGTAGCATGGTCGAGTCCCTGCGACAGAAGACGTCGCAGGGAACTCCGCATACATTTTGCAGGATGATCCCCTCTCCCTGCGTGGCATCATGCTCCGCGCAAAGTCGTCGGAGTATGGTGTTGCGCAGAGTTTTGCAGGAGGGACCATTCTGTAAAGAATGATGAGAAAGTTGGGGGCCAAAATGCAAGGGTTTCGAAAGTTAAGGGTCAAAAAGTAAATGAAGAGGACCAAATTGCAAAGTTGGTCAAGGAGGTCTCTTCTTACGCTCAAGTTTTTATGCATGACTAATTTGAACCTAAGGATTTTAATGGTGAATTTTGTTTCTAGGTTGGACCATGTTTGACCGACCAATTTATGTAAAAATCTAAATTAAATCATTAATTGGGCATGGTTTTCAATGTAGGTCAAAATGGGTTTCTAAGGCCAAATTGAAGGTTCTAAACCCTAGAGATTATTTTTCTTTGAATTTTAGAGGGTTTAGTTGATTTTTACCCTGCCTCAAACCTCGTGAATTGAAGTGGATTTGTTTTAGGGTTGCAGAATGTCATTTTAATTTCTTAAAGTTGCTGTAACCCTCGTTAGATCAGATCATCCCACTTTCCTTCTTATTAGGTTTGTTTGACCTGTGTTTAGACCCTTAATTACCCTGTTTGTAAATTACGTTGGTGGAATTGCATTTTTACCCCTTATGAGTTATTTTCTTCTTGAACTCAGAATTCTCTGAGTTAAGCCTTTCTTTGAGCTATGTAGGAGCTTTTTCTTGCATATCTAGGTTAGATTGAGCTAGTTAGGGTTCATGATGAGGTTCTCATCATGTATGTATATATAACTATATAGATGTATATATATATATATATGTATGTATATATATAATAATATATGTATATAGATATATATAGATAGCTATGTATATATATATATATGTATGTATATATAGTTATAGATATATATGTATGTATATTTGTATATATATATATGTATAAGTATATGTGTATATATATATATATATATGTATGTATGTATCTATACTTATACTTAGTTATAGAGGTAATAATATATATATATTTATACGTATATAAATATATGTATATATGTAAATATATATGTGTATATATCTATATATATAAGTATGTATGTATACTAATACTTAGGTATATAGGTACTACTATATGTATAGATATAAGTATATATATATGTATATAAATATATATATATATATATATGTATGTATATATATATAAGTATATATTAGTGTATAAGTGAGTGGGTGTGTGTACGAGAGAGTGTGTGTGTGTGTGTCTGTGTCTACCGAGTGAGAGAGTGCTGTGAGAGAGAGAGAGAGAGAGAGGGCATCTACTGGAGGAAGAGGCGCGAGCGAGATAAGTCGTCCGGAGCCTCAGGGCGTCGTCTGATGGCCACGCGCACGTGCAAGCGCGTAGGCGCGCGAAGACGCGGGCACACGCAGGAGGGTGTGAGTGCGAGGGGAAGGGTTACAGCGCACCGAGCTGCGCGAAGAGGCGGGTGCGGGCGAAGGCGCTATGCGCTGAAGCGGGCGAAGACGCAGGCGAACGCAGACGCGAGAGCGGGCGCGGGGCAAGACGCGGGCGCGGGCGTGCGTGGATGGGCAGCAGACGGTCGCAGCACGCCGGGTGACCGGATAAGTGAGAAACTTACCGGTCACCGCACTATAGCCACAGTGTTCCGCTGAAACGTGTGAATAGTGGCTACAGTGCGCAGTCAGCTCACGCGACCGCCTGTGCCTGGTTCCGTGAGTGCGGGCGGTGTGGAGTGGCTGGCGCGCGTGCTGAAGAGGCTGCACCAGCTGCTGGCTTGCGAGGAGAAGCGGGTGCAGGCGCGAAGAAGCAGGAGGCGAGGGCGGCTTGCAGCTGCCGCCTTGCTGCTACTGCTGGGGAGCTTGAGCTTCAAAGCTTGAAGCTCCTGTGGCATTGGTGGAAATGGCTAAACGTTGAAATAGAGAGAGAAGACCACCACGCCCACCGGTTCTTTGATGAGCTGGGCGGTGGTTGGACTCACAGTGGTGGTTGTGCACCACTGTGAGGTGCTCCTGCCCGCAGAGTAGCTCCTCAGAAGGAGGAGAGGCTACGTATGGAGGGGAGAGGGGAGGAGATGACCTGGAAGGGAGCTGCTATTGTGTTTTCTTGTGTGGACCAGGCTCTCCTTCAAAGAAGAAAGCCGTGCCCTTTTTAAAGATGAAGAAAGAAAGCATAGCCATGCCCTGGCTGTGCATGGCTATGCATGGCCGTGCATGGATGTGCAGGGAGTGGCTGTGCGGGGTAAGCTTGCTGCAGAGAATGGGCGAGGAAGAGGAAGCCATGCTTTGCAGCCACGGAGAAGAAAGTCAAAATCAAAATAAAAAATAAAAATAAAGATGGTGAATTTGCGAGGCAGCACTTGAAGAATTTGTTAATTACAAAGCCATTTATTTCACTCTCCTCCCCTCTCAAATTTTTTTTTGAAGTAATGAGGATTGCTATCATGAACCGATAGCAAACTAGAGGGCAGTATATTTCTTATCAAAAAAGTATTACAAAGTAGATTCCCAACTATGTATGAGAGGCCAGCACTCCTTTACAATATTCTCACATCTCACCGGTCTCTCCTGAAAGAGTTTGTCATTACGCGCCCTCCACACACACCACAAAGTAGCTGCCATAGCCCCTAATGGGCGGCCAGGGTTGATGAACCTCTGCCATAGAGAGTCCCAGGAGGGGAGAGGTTCCAAACAAACCATCCTCCAAATCTTGTCGGTGACCAAACATGACGAGAAAAAGTGTGCTACCTTGTCAAAGAACAAGCCACATAGAGGGTAGGCATTCAGGGTAGTCCCCATCCTTCTGTGCCTTAGATCACCAGTGATCAAACCTTCCCGTCTGCAAAGCCACAGGAATATCTGAACCTTCAAAGGGATTTTCAAGAGCCAAATCTTTCTGTCAACAGGATCACAATCCACCACATTATTAGATCTAACAATTTTTTCATACGCGTGCGGCACTGAGAAGATACCCTGCCATCCGTATGTATCCGTCACATTCCTTGTCAGCTACACCTGCTGCAGACCAGCCAGCAGATTCTGCCTCTCCTCCTACAGTCAAGTGCCAGCTCTGCATTGTTGCAGCTCTTCCAGCCACCAGCAGTCTTCAGCATCAGACCACAAGCTACTGACTGTGGCTTCCTTGTCTGCAGCAGCCGCATAAGCTCTCGGGTAGGCCTCTTTCAGTATCCCCAAATCAGACCACCGTTCATTCCACAAGCTGAAATTTCTGCCATCTTCGAGCCTAGGCTGCAACAGATGCCAATAACTGCTGATTGCACTAATCACTGAACGCCAGAAAGGAGAAGGTTTCTTTGGCTGCAACCTTTGCAGACTGCTGTTTGATCCCCCATAGCTGTCCTTGACCAAATCAGCCATCAGCCCCTCCTTGAAGTCCAAGATCCTGATGGCCCATTTGATCAATAAAGCCTCATTGAAATCTTTGAGTGCTTTAATTCCCATACCACCAATTTCTTTTGGCTTGCAGATCTTTCTCCAGCTGATGGGCTGCATGAAACCACCTTCATGACCTGCTCCTTTCCAGAAGAATCTCTTCCTCATAGCATCCAATCTCTTTCAGATACACTTTGGAGCCCTGAATATGCTAAAATAGAAGACCGGTATGGCTGTAATGATCGAATTGAGAAGGATCAATCTGCCACCCTTAGAAAGAAATTTACTACTCCATCCTTTCAGTTTTCCATCAACCTGATCAAGCAAGACATTCCAATCAGATTTTTTCAGTTTTGCTGCCATCAGTGGTAATCCTAAGTACTTCAGTGGCAGCTTAGCTCAAGGTGACCCCAGTGTACCCTCCACTTCCAGTTGCTCCTGCTCACTCATGCCAAAACAGATCAATACAGATTTTTCCTTGTTCAAACATAAGCCTGAAATATCACCAAATATCTTCACCAATAACCCCAGAGCATGTGCCGTAGGCTTGGATCCTTCAATAAAGAAAATCGTGTCATCTGCATACTGTAAAATGGGGGTCAGAGTTCTCCTGTTAGATAGTGAGTATCCTTTAATTATGCCCACCTCTGCCAGTTTGCAGGCATACCTTGCAAGCCCATCCACCGCAAGGTTAAAAATCAACGGAGCAAGAGGACATCCTTGTCTAACCCCACGTTGAGGCTGGATCCATACTCCACAAGGCTTCCCATTAATCAGTGGAGAGAAGGAAGCGGTTGTGACACACCTTTTCATCCATTGGATCCATAAAGGGGGAAAGCCTCGCCTTCTAAAAACCTCCCAGAGATACGGCCAAGAGATCGAATCATACGCCTTCTAGAAATCAACCTTCCACAAGAATGCCTTTCATTTTCTTCTATGCCATCCACTGACCATTTCCTGAGCCAAGATAAAGGATTCCTGAAGTGATCTGTTAGGTAGGAAGGCAGCTTGTATCGGATGGATCAGGTCCTGTAGAACATTTCTCAGCCTATTAGCCAAAATCTTACTGATTACAAGATAGATGGAATTAGATAGGGAGATCGGCCTAAAGTCTGAGAATTTTTCTGCTCCTATTGATTTAGGTAGGAGGAAGAGATATGACTTGTTAATCCTCTCAAACCCAGCGTTTCCCACCTCAAATTCTTTGATAACATCCATCACTTCCTTGCCCACCACACTCCACATCTCTCTGTAAAAGAAAACTTGTATTCCATCAGGACCCGGGGAGCCTTCCATATTCAAATCCCTGATTGCCTGTAGGGTCTCTTGTTCAGTGATATGTGCAGTCAGTTGTGTAGCTTGATCACTCGTCACACTAGGACCATCACTACCTGCCATCCTCCATTTCCCCCTCTTAGTTGCCCGAGATGCCTCTCTGTAAAATTTAGCAGCTTCAGATTTAATCTCCGGAATGGAGGTCACCCTCTGCCCATCCCTGAGAATAGAGGAAATAAAGTTAACACTTCTCTAAGAGCTAGCCACAAGGTGGAAAAATTCGTATTTGCATCTCCCTCCTTAAGCCATAATTCTCTTGATCTCTCCCTCCAATCTATTTCTTGTTTCAGATCTTCATCCAATATTACACCTTGCCACAGTTTCCTTTCAGCCACCTCTTCCTCGGATAAAGGGCTAGCTGCCTCTTTAGAATCTAGCTCCTGGATTTTATTCAGAGCTTCATTCCTCCTCTGCTGCCTCATCAAATTAACAGTAAGACCATATTCTTTTAAGATCGTGCGCAAACCTGCCATCTTGGTTGCTAATCTAACAGTAGCAGACCCCTCCAACTTTTTAGCTCGCCACCAAGAGCTGATCATCTGATAGAACCCCGGTTCCTTCAGCCATGATCTTTTCATTTTAAAATAAGAGCCAACATGATTTTCTTCCCCACTATCCCACACCAAAGGGGTGTGATCAGAAAAAGGTCGATTCAATCCACTTACTAACGACAGTTGGAATCTCATCAGAATGTCCACATTCCCAAAAAATCTATCTTGGAAGCCAACCCATTTCCATTGTGCCAAGTAAATTCCACCCCAAAGGATGGAAACTCGCACAACTGCAGTGACTGAATCGTCATCTGGAAGCCTGTAGCTGAACTGTCTCTGTTGCCATTAGGCCTATCTTCTGTTAATACACAATTGAAATCCCCAACCGTCAACCACATTTCCCCCTGCACCAACTCAGCCACAGCAGCCCATTCCTCCCACAGCACCTGCCTGGCAGATGTAGCATAAGGCCCATAAACCCCGGTAACCCAGATACACTCCTGCCCCTGGTGAATATGGAATTTACATGTTAGCAAATGCCTAGCTTTGTGCACCTCCAAACATTGAGCCCACCCCTTCCTCCACCAGATAGCAATACCACCCGACCTCCCTTGTGCATCAATCTGCACAAAATCATTCAGCCCTGAAGCTAGCAAGTCAGACCAAAGCCTGTCAGATCTACCTTCAAAGTGTGTCTCTTGAATGAGCGCACAGTCGATTCCCCATTCTCTTAAATATCTCATCAGAGAAGCCCTCCGGCTTTTGTCGCACAACCCACGCACGTTCCAAGTGAGGAATCTCATCTGTCCTCACTGGATCCCTCCCCCCTGAAGGCCTGGAATTTGCACACCTGCAAAAATCTCGCCACCTCATCTTCATCCATCAGAGTGATAGTCTTTGATTTTCTCTGTCGGAGGCTATATGGTGACCTACCCTTACCAGTCTTGGAGTGAGAACCACCTTCACAATTAAGGCCTTCCTTCTCCTGCAGATCTTGTTTATCCTTCAGAGATTCAATTTGTGTGACATGAGTCTCTTGCTCCACGTTCTCCATGTCACTTGCCAGCATATCCCCTGCCATCGTGGTCATTGGTCTAGCCGTTACCCCCCCACCCAAATCCTCCTCTTCTCCATTCTGATCCTCCCCCATCTCCCCCACACAAAAGTCCTTACGAATTTCGACAGTTAGGGGTTCATCGTCGTGAACCGTGCCCAATTTTTGCACAACTGCCTCCTCATCAGCTGCAGGTCCGGATGACTTAAGTTGCTTTGCAACAGTGTCACCCACCAGAAACCTCAGCCTTAGCATCCAGGAGCTCCCACCACATCTCAGAATCAGATTCTCAGGTACACAGCCAGCTATAAATACATCAATCCTCACATTCAGCAGGCGCCCATCGCCCTCAAGTAACCCGACAACCGCGTCCTCTGACACTGATGCAAAGCCTGAGATCATCGACGATACGACCTCCTTCGACCTCAGATGTAGAGGCAGCCCCTCGATCTCAAGTTTTCCTGATCTGGATCCCCCTCTCTGGGGTGGTCTCTCCGACAAAGCTCCATCAAAGGGGGAAACCAGTCTCCAAATCACCGTGATCCCATCGTTGCAGGATGTTTGAAACCGCAGCTTCTCAACATCCACCATATCCAATTCAAAGAGGACAAAGCATGTATTTGACAAAAAAGAAATCTTCTAGGAGTTGCTCGAGAGGGAGACAGAGTTTACCAGGGTGCGAACCTTTTCCGCCGTCTGTCTTCCAAACATAACCTCCCCAACCAGAGCTCCGGGCAGGGCCATCTCTGTCGCTCTGATGCTTTCTGTCATAGGAAACTCCACATCAACCGTAAGTCCCCCCATCTTACGCAGAGATGGGGGCGGAGGTGGTATCTGCACAGCTCTACGATTCAAATGTCCCGAGCGCGGGAAAAGACGTTCTTTCATTTGACCCCTAAAAATCGACACAAGTCCCTTTTGTGACCGAATCCCCCACAGCCCAAGCACACCACAGGAGATCAGCAAGTGGCCACCATATGTCCTTGTCATCTGCAGCGGAAACAGACGGTCTGGTCAGACACCTTTTTTTCCCTACCATTAGACCACCTTGCCTCCGTCCCCCTTCTGCCGTGAGCATCAGAGACCCTCCACTCCTTCCGCCTCCAAACCCTCGACCTCCAAGTACGCCACCCTTCATCAGCCCTACTACCACCGACCGCCGTCCCTGAGTCGCCGTCCGTCATAGCTCCCCCAGCAGCCTCTCTCCAACATAAATCCAAGTTTCAATTATTTGCAAATTTTCAAATAAATGCATGCATGCGTGTATTTTCACAAATGTGACTATGGCTACCTAATATGCACTGGCAATGTTAGGAAATAGCACAAGATGACACAATTACAAGTGTATTTTTGCTGTGCAATCAGTCCTCATCAAGTGTATTCAAACTCTTCAAGTGATATCAATCAAGAAGAAGACCGACAGATAGTTTTTACTTTTGATTAAGCCTAGAACTATGCAAGGAACCTCAATAAAGTAACAAATGCTGAGTTTTTGAAATTTGCAATAGTCGTATTCTTTTTGAACCTAAGTCTTTACTATTGTTGATTGACCAATATTAGTTTTTGATCAGCCAAACCTTGATCGACCAATTCCATTGTTTAATCGATCAAAGATCTCCAACGGTCATATTTCCTTTTGATTGATCAACCCCTTACATTTAATTGATCAAAATATTCTAACGGTCAAATTTTCTTTGAATTACAAAGTCGATCAAAATCCTCTTTAATCGATCAATATGGAATCGATGAAACCTTTTATTTAATTGACCAAAAGTATTTTTGATCGAACAACCCCAAGTTCTGATTGATCAAAGACGTATTTTTAGTATTTCCAAAACTAGTCGAAAAACACCTGTAAATAGGACCCTTGACCCCCCTCTTCAAAACACACCTCAAGAGCTTTCTAAAAGCAAAACATGCATATCTATTCAATGCTTTTGCTCCTCTGCACCTATGATTATTGCAATCCAAAGCACGATTCTTTGTGATTCTCAAAAGCTCGATTTGTTTTAACTTTATTGAGGTTCAATAGGAATATCTGTTATATTCTTTATATTCTCGTTGCTTTTGATTTGGGATCCAAGATATCTTAGAAGTCTGATTATTGCTCTTCTCTTATCTAGGAGTGAAAAGAGAAGATGTCTTATAAGAAGTTGTGCCACCCTCGTTCAAGTGGTACATTAGTGGGTTGACTGGTGTCGACTGGCTGGAGAAATCCTAAGCTGGGAGGCTTGGGTAGTGATTTTTATCCGTAGGGGTTTCCACTCTAAATCAGGTGTTGTCTTTTTTGGTCTATGCGTATTTGAATCTTTTGATCTGTGGTGAATGATTTTCATTTGATCATACAATTAGTATTACACTATTCCCCCCTCTAGTGTATACTTGATCCTTTAGGCTCTGCTCGCACTCACAAACCTGACCTGAACTTGACCTGATTAATGGACCCAAACTTGACCTGAACCCACTTACATTAAATAGGTTTAAACCTATTTAACCCATTTATTAAATGCAGGTCAGGTTCAGGTTTACCTCCACGAACCTGGTAAACCTGATAAACTCAATTAATAACAAATAAATCCCAATGTTTAATCCATTTAACCCATTTAACCTCCACATTTACCCATTTAACCTGTTTAATATGTTATTAAACGGGTTTAACGGGTTAGGTCAAGTTTAGTGAGTGTAAACAGGTCTAGCTTAGGTTGGACTATAAAGACTTGTTTAATAAATGAGTTGGACTTGACTCCTTTATAAACGAGTTTGTTCTGAATGGGTTAGGGCCAACCCGACCTGACCCATTTGACAACCCTATTTATAATTAGCTAGGTACACTTGCAGATGCACCACCTCAAGTGGAAACTAAGGATCATGGTTTTTCTCTCTTGCTCGATTTCCCACCAAATTCTTGGAATCGGTTCTACGTGGGTTCTTGGTGGTTGTTGGAAACTCACAACCTGGTGGAAAGTTGGGAAAATAATGGTCCTGATGGGGAATATATCATCACTTCAAAGATTCAAATCAAAGAGACCCAACGGAAACTGATATGGACACATCTATTTAGGTTAAAATGCCTAATCATGCATGTTCCTAGGCTTAGATTTTCATTTCATGTTATAAATGTTGCATAGCATGCATCATTCTGCATTTAGAGTAGTTCTATATATTTTAGGTTAATTAGGTCCTTTTTATGGTCAGGAGAGAAGAGGATTTATTTCAGGGCTTTGGATGGATGATCGGACAGTACGGATCTGATCAGGACGACGTTCGGAGTCTAACACCTCCGAGATCATCTAGATCAGAGTTCCGTAGCATCATATGAAGTCCGAGGAAGATCAATGGCCAGGGAGCAATGCGACATCCATATGGGCTTTAGAGGAAAAATCCGACCATATGGATGGATCCGGAGCGACGATCGTAGTTCGGCAACGTGGGAATCATCTTGATCAGAGCTTCGTAGCACCCTCTACAAAAAGAAGATGGAAGGCCCAGATGGCACCATGTGGTGCCATCCAAGCTGCTCAACACTGGCCAATAGCAACTGGAAGGCACCCTCATCATCTTCATCATCAATTCTCAGCTGTTGGATCTTGATCCAACGGCTAAGAATGCTCCACCGCGTGCGCTAAGTCGTCCCCTCGACCTTTTGGACGTCTTAGTGCAGTGGTTAAGTACCTGACCTTCAAGGGAGGGGTGCGGGTTCGAATCCCTGTAGCTCCCCCCAATTGGCCAATTGAGTGCGGCACCAGCAAAGGAATTGAAGGGCGTGGATCTTTAGCGACAGTTGGGCGGGCCTTTAGTGACGCTTGTAGCTGTCACTAATGGCCTGCACTATGCGTACGCCAGCAAAGGAATTGAAGGTCATGGATCTTCAGCGACAGTTGGGTGGATCTTTAGCGATAATTACAGCCATCACTAATTGCCTATGGACGATTTTGTCTCTCTTCCACTATAAAAGAACCTACCTACCTCCATTCCAAACCATCTCTTCCTTTCTTCCTCTCACCACCTCCAAGGCTCTAGAGAGAGCTTGTCCCAAGCCTGGGATGCTCCTTTAGAGTAGAAAACTAAATAGTTTTCCCTCCCCTCATCCCCATTCATGGAGCATCTCGTGGCTGTCCTCTCATCGCCCTTCGGGAAGAAGATCCTCATTGTGACGTTGATGTAAACATGTTTATATTACATAAAATGTTTATGTATGCAGGTTCTTAAGCATAGAATTGCATTACATACTATAAATATTGCATAGCATGCATCATCTTGCATTTAGATTAGTTTGAATAAAATGGAGGTTAATTATCTCCTTTTATGTTCAGGATAGGGCAACTTTTTATCGGGGTCTCAGATCGAAGATCCAACCATACGGATCTGATCAGGGCGACGATTGGAGTTCAATGATTCCAAGATCGCCTTAATCGGATATCCGTAGCATCAGATAGAGACCAAGGAACCCTAGAAGATCAAGGGCCAAGATGGTGTTAATCCGCATTTCAAATGCCAAATCTAACCACACGGATGGATTCGGATCGACGATCGTAGCCTAACAGTGCCAAAATGTTGAAGCTACGGGTTACTACGCTATCGTATTTAGTTTTGAAAAAAGCTATCATTGTAGTTTGAAAGCGAAGAACTCCTGTTCAACAAATAAAATTTATATTGGAATAGAAATCCTGGGTCGAACTCAAGGAGGCTACGTCGATCTAAATTCGCAATTATATTTTTTTAGGATTTTTTTGTTGAAAAGTGAAGTAATTACAATGAGGCAATATAAACAATCAGAATAAAGAGAGAGAGAGCTACCGGTTGTAGAGATACACCTTTAGGCAAAACTCTCTTTTTAAAGTCACCTAGAGGTATAGAAACCCGAAGTCCGTTCTAATTGCCGATCAACGAGTCTATCACATTCCCAATAAGATGCTTAGAACTTAGTGTTCTCATCAAATCTTGGGTGAGTTGAATGGCCGTAGAAAGCTATTCTTTAACCCTAAACTCAAAAATCCAAAAAATTTAGAAAAGAAGAAAAAGAGTAAAAGAAAATTTTCTTTGAATAAGGCTAGGGCTTGAGGCGGTTTGCATTTTGGCAGATTCCCAGGCACTGTTGTGTCTTTGAAAGTTCAGATCCTAAGTAAACATTTTCTTAATGTTGAAAATAACTTATGCTCAAATAATCCAACCTAATTCTTTTATAAATAGAATATAGTTTTTGCTAGGGACTAGCAAAAGATAGGCATGGGGGTGTGATGTAAACATGTTTATATTACATAAAATGTCTATTTATGCATGTTCTTAAGCATAGAATTGCATTACATACTATAAATATTGCATAGCATGCATCATCTTTCATTTAGATTTGTTTGAATAAAATGGAGGTTAATTGTCTCCTTTTATATTCAGGGATAGGGCGACTTTTTATCGGGGTCTCAGATCGAAGATCCAACCATACGGATCTGATCAGAGCGACGATTGGAGTTCAACGACTCCAAGATCACCCTAATCGGATATCCATAGCATCAGATAGAGACCAAGGAATCCTAGAAGATCAAGGGCCAAGATGGTGTTAATTCACATTTTAAATGCCAAATCCGACCGCACGAATGGATTCGGATCGACGATCGTAGCCTAACGATGCAAAAATCGACTCAATCCAATATCCGTGGCATCATCTACATCACGTAGAAGATGGACGGCCAAGATGGCACCACGTGGCGCCATCTCGACTGCCCAACCGATCGCACATATCAGCTGAAGGTGCCCGCACCAACGCTTTCCCATCATTGGATCAAGATCCAACGGCTGCGAGGCGCCCGCGCTTAAGTTAAGCGCTCGACACAAACGCGCCCACAGTGCGTTGGTCGAGTGCTTTAACGCGAAGCTAAGGCACGCGTTCAAGCCTCGCCAGGCCTCAATTGGAGTGGGCGTGCAGGAGTGATCGACCACCCGATGAGGATCCAGAGGCTGTGGGCACCTGATAGCGTCCACGCGCCATCGCACGCCCCTATGTGACACAGGATCGCACGCGGATGCACGCACAGATGAAGCGCGGCGAGGAGCTCTCTCAGCTGTTCGATCTCACGATCGAACGATCGAGATTTGGAGGATGTGAAGGTGTGTTTAGAGTGGGGAGGTGAGCGGGCACGTGCACGTCTCCCCACTACGACCACGTTCAAGCCTTTAGTGATGGATTTATCCGTCACTGTAGGTTCTGAATTAATGATTTTCAACATAAAATGACCAAATTGCCCTCACTTTTTGCAACTAAAAAGGAGACCCCCTCCATACGAAATTCTCATCCCTTCCTTCTCTCCCTCTCCAAAGCTTAAGAGAAGCTTGTCCCACACCCGGGATGCTCCTCGAGAGCTAAAGTGAAATTTTCGCCTCCATTTCGGAAGCGGATCCTGCGATGACGACGATGTGCTGCCCTGTTCTCGTTCCTCCTTCCTCGACCTCCTTCTTCCCACTCCGTCCTTTGTCTTCCAGGCGTCGTCCCGTCCAGCTCGTCCTTCAAGAGATCGTCAAGGAGGATAACTTCTCTCTCCCATTATTCTTTCCAGCTTTCTAGAGTAGAACTTTCCTGCTTTCTAGTGTAATAGTTCTCCTGCTTTCTAGTGTAATTTTTCATTGGTTTAATTGTATAAACATTTTGAAATATCAAGTGCATGTTTTTTCTCTCTCTCTCTCTTATTCTAATTGTTTATATTGCCTCGTTGTAATTACTTCGCTTTTCAACAAAAAACCCTAAAAAAATATAATTGAGAATTTAGATCAACGTAGCCTCCCTGAGTTCGACCCAGGATTTCTATTCCGGTATAAATTTTATTTGTTGAACACGAGTTCTTCGCTTTCAAACTACAACGACAGTTTTTTTCAAAACCAAATACGATAGCGTAGTAACCCATAGCTTTAACAGATGCCGTCCTGCCCCATCCTTCATCCTCCGGCTCCATCCTCCTTTGTCCTGCTCCTCACTACCTTCCTCCAGGCGACGTCAGAGCGAGTCACCCTCTGAGCAACCGTCGAGGGGGATTCTCTCACCTCTTTCTATCTTTTTCGCTTTCGTGGTGTAATCTTTCTCGATTTCTTAGTTGTAAAAAAACATTTGATTAGAAATCCATGATTGTTTCTCTCTGTCTCTTATATTTTTGCAAGTAGATTAGCTAGATAAAATTTCATCGACCTAATCTCTTGCTTGATAAAAAATACCAAAAAAATTAGAAAAGATAAAAATGACAAAAACAAATAAAAGGGAAATGCGATTTTTTCAAAACCAAACGTTCGCCTTTCCGTGTTCGACCTACGACTCACTTTTCGAGTTCGATTATAAATTTTATTTGATAGACACGTTTTGTGAGCTTCGATGACAGGTCCTCCAAACCTTGATTTTTCCCACGCTAAACATGCTTCATGATTTTGGCACTGTTGCCGGGGAGGCAATGTTAGGTTTTTTTTTCCGTGTTTTTCCACCTTAACTTTTATCTCACTTTTTCTCTAATCTTACTATGATTGTAGGTACTCATCCGAGGTGGGCCAGAGCAGTTGATTAGAGAAAAGTGCGGATGAAGGTTTTGTAGATTCTTCCCTACCAGGAGGGAGTGACGTAATAATTGCGGAAATGAAAATAAAACAATCTCACAAAATATCAATCACACGAGTACACAATTATTTTTAGGTGGAAACCCAAACCGGGTGAAAACCACCACCTAACCCTCTCGAGTTAGGATTTTCCGATCAACCAAGTTGATCAAATCCACTAAACGAATCACTTTAAACGAGGATGATTCAACCTCAATTACAACCACGCTACAAGTGCGAGGGTAGCATTCCTCAACCCCTTCTCTCTACGAGAAGGATTTTGTCCCACGAAGGAGACGGGAATTCGCAAAGCGAATACCCAACCAAATAACAAAGATAAAATAACAAATAATCCTATGGAGCCAACAAAGTAATTTTAAACCTAAGCTTCTATAGGAATTAAGAAAATCCCCTTTGCAAGGAGTGCGTCGAGTTGATGACACGGGTGCGTGAGCCACGCGACGGTGCAACGTCGCTCTCGTGAACTACGGCGGGAGAGCGAGTGCGCAAAGACTTGATGCTCTCTAGATGAAGAATTAGAGCTTGGAGAGCAAGAGAGACACAAAATGGTTTGAAAGTGTATTGCAAGGTGTGTCTTGTGTATCTAGGTGTGTATTGGTGTGCAAGAGGTTCCCCTCTATTTATAGAGGCCTTATGAAGGCTTTGGATGGCTTAGGAAAGACTCCATAGCCGTTGGGTGCAAAGCCCAAGTGAATCAACCTGAATCAGGAATAATCATTGCACTGACAGGGTAATCAGATGTCTAATTCTGGCATCAGACGTCTGAAAATAAAGTCATACATCTGATTTTGGGCGGGTCTCCTCCTAACTTGAATCAGATCTAAACAGGGTTCTAGCGCAAGTCCATCAGACGACATACAGGACGTCTGGCACTATGTCTAGACATCTGGAAACCTACTTTTTCATGGGAATGGATTTTCAACGGCTAGAAAATCTCTGAGAAGAGATTTTCGGGTCAGTCGAGTCAAAACAGTCAATTATCAGACGTCTGATAAGGCTCTAACGGTCATATCATCCAGTGTTTGCTGAGCCAGCCAACGGTCCACTAATTGGACGTCTGGCAAAGTCATCAGACGTCTTCTAAGAGTTTGGACTAAGGTCTGGACGTCTGATTTCATCAAACAGAACAACAAGTCCAGCCTAAATGTTATCAGACGTCTGAATCAACAGTCAGATGTCTTAAAACACATTATCAGACGTCTGATTTGGGAATTAGACGTCTGGAAATACTGTTTGAACCCTATATTAGTTTTCTAAGTTTTCTACAGAAAATCTAAGTATCCTAGGGTTGTGCGGGTGTTCCTAGGACTACTGTTGGGGTACTTTGAGGCTCTTTAACATGAATCTAAGTAAAAAAATAAAGAGCAACAAAATAACGACAAAAGTACATGAAAGGAATAAAATGGAATTCTATCCTATTCTTCTTGTCCTTCCATCTTCAATCTATCGCTCCTCGCGAATCCCCTCTGTTCTCCATCAAGCTCCTCCAATCCGTCCTGGATGCGAGCTCGAATTCTGTCTAATCACGTCTCCATTTGCAATTGACCTGAAATCTAAGACTCCAAGTGCAAATGTTAAACGACACGTGTTTTGTTATCATCAAAACAAACGATCGCGGTGCTCTAGCACCAACAGGTTTTGTAAGTGTACCCCCACCACCCCCACCATAGTTTTCATTCCATAACCTACTAACTCAAACCCAAATCAACTTAGGTGCTTGCATAAACCCTAGGGTAGGTTTTGGTTGTTTGATTGTCACTCTACTCACCTCACCCACCGCATATATAAAAAAATAAAAAAATTCTTCTCTTATGGGATTTAACTGAAAGCTACACATTCAACACCCACAACTTCTTATTGTAAAGTGCACAATCACTTTGATTCTACCACTTAACTGGGATCTGACCTGTGGACCCGGTGCACTTCAACTTAATACACATAAGTGAGTAGAAATCTGAATAAGTTGAACATTCTTGTGTGCATTAACTAAGTGGTGTAACATGCCAATTGATTGAAATGTTTGGGCCGTACCACTTAAAATAAAAGTGATTTATCAGTAGCTTGCCACTTAGGGTTGATTTTTAGGGCTGAACCAGACACTTCACATTTTATTTCTGATTTTTAAAGGAATATATCTACACCAGTGCTTTCAAAACTTAGAGTGTTCTACTAAACCTGATTGAACGAACCTAAAGATTAAACCCTAAAAGCTACTAAACAAGGTTAAACCCTAAAAGACACATCATCAAATAACCTTGTTTGTAAACCCTAGTTATGCACGCACACACATTTGTATTAATCATTAAGGGCACAACCCATCTAAAGGGCCCATCACATTCCAAGAGCATAATCATCCTAAGCCTAATTAAAACTGAGTAGACGTTGGCCTTAAGGATTGATTCGCTCTTCGGGGCTCAGACTGAGATATTTTTCGATTAATCTGCTTCTGCTGGTCCATCTGATGTTTAGCTAGGGGAGTAGTGTCAAACGACCATGGATGGGGGGTACACTAGGAACCAGAGGCGTAAGCCAAAGGAAGAACCTTCTCCCCAATCCCTCCTAACTGGTTGGATTGACCGGATAAAAGTAGACCAAATTGTTTATAATCTCAAGACGGGTCCTGGCAGTCTGTAGGTCTTTAGGCTAACCCACCTAAGGACAGGGTTGATTGCTTGTATTGCAGGGCTCGTTTCTCTCTTCTGATTTCCCTCTTACCCCACAATGTGTCCTCCCACATCTTTCACACATTTCCAATCCTACCCTCCTACCACCACTTATACCCAAGATGATTACTATCCCGACTCGACTTATAATTACCCATCCACTAGCCGGGACAACTTTGATTGGGGATATGAATCCGGACCTCAATGTCCAAGGCCTAACCTTGGACAACAAGACTATGATTACTATCCTTCCAGAGCTACAATGATTATAGATCTCGATCCTTTGATGATCAACCTAACTTGATCTACAATCAAGAAGGATATGTTGCCTATAACACCTACCCTCCCTAGTATTCCATTGAATATAGGTCACCACCATTTGTTAAACAACCTGAAATGACCTACTATCAGGGAGGGACCCGAGAACCTCGATATCTTGACTCCCCTAGAGTTAACCCAAACCCACCCAAACTTGAACCGAACCAATCGATTTAGGTGAACCAAATATAGGATAGGGTGTTGGCTAAGTTGAGGAACACTATACAATCTTTAGAAGCTCAGCCAACACCATGCACTGAAGCATTGGAGCTTATGATCAAAATGCTTGATGAACTTAATAGTTCTCTATTGGATTTGCTCCAAAATGTTAGGGATAGGGACCTGGGTGAGTTTTTTCTTGGGAAATTATCGTGGTTGAGGTTGGAATTTGTGGTTGCCCAAGTCAAATCTTTGGATGATTCTCAAGATGAACCCCCTTCAGGAGAGCCAATGTCAGAACCCGCTTAGGCGCTTGTCAGGGGGATAGATATTATGAGATTGGAGATGACTAGGTTGGTCTAGAGCATCCCATTGAGGATGAACCAAGTTTCTCACCCGATATCCCAGAGCCAGAGAATGACGAAAAATATGTCTCCATGGACCATGAAATGACATATGATTTTGAGATGTATATAAATGAGGATCATGAATTCCTTGATTTTGAAGGTGAGGAATCTCTTAGTAAAGTCTCACTTGAGATTAAGGAGGATGATTTTAGTGAGACAAATGGGCTTGAGGAATCTGACGAACCATTTGATAGCCCAATTATTGAAGATTTGGATTCGGTTGGGGCTAACTTGGAGGATTCGAATCCTCATTTACTAGATGATTCAATCAATAGCCCCATTCCTCAACCACACCTCAAAGGGATTGATTTTGATTTGGAAATCATTGTACCCAAGTCAGTTCTGAGTCAGCCACGATTTCTGGACTTGGGTAAATTATATGGGGTGAATGATATGTTGGAGGTCCCAAAGCCCAAACAATTGATGTTGGAGGATAGGAATTTGGAAGTGAGGGTCTGGGAAGTTAACTTCAGGGAAAGCAGGAGTTTGGATTTAAGGGTTCCTGTTGACCTAAAACCACCTACTTTTTTCTAGGACCCTTATGATACCTTTGATGTGTGACCCAAGCCTGGAATAACTGATTATTTTTCTGAGTTGAACGTTAAGTGGACATCTGAACCTAGTGAACTAGATCTACCTATTGTCCACCATTTTGGTCTTGGGTTGCACACCACCAAACCGTAGGGCTAACCCTATAAATACAACAATCTTCGATTTTGGGTGATTTTCATCCAGAACCTTAGAACCACTCAACCCTGGGGTATGGGTCTACACCATAATCTGGTCCACATTTTTGGACACCTACTGGCAGGTCCTGTGATCAATATTTTTGTTTTGATTCTAACCTGCACCTGTGAATTCTTAACCTCTTCTTGGTTTGTATTTTATGCCTAGCTAATGGCATTAAACTTAGCATGTGTGTATTCCATGTTCTCTGCTTAGCTGACCGGATTTTCATGAAGTTCAAGTGATATTCTGTTTACTCTGCTCTTTTCATGTCTTTATTTTTACAATGAGGACATTGCATCATTTAGGCATAGGGGGTTGGATACTTTATCCTGGAATCATTTTGTTAACTTCATAGAATTTCTTTTAGTTTCTTAAAAAAAAAAATGAAAATTCAAAAAGATAAAAAAAAGAATTAGGAGAAGAGAACTTAGGCATTTGAATGTTATTAACTTTAGGAAATGATACAATAGGACTTGAATACTTAGACTCTTCAGGTCTTCGGGCTTAATTAGCCTGGGTGTCCACTCAAATGTGGACTTAATCTCGAGTCCTCTCCAATTCAAATTCATCTTTAATCTGGTGAATAAATTGGGGTGATAAGTATATGACTTATCAACCTGCCCTCTGATTTGAGGGGACTTTAAGACTAAGCATCAATACACTTTTCGGCACTGACTCACTTTTCGACAGTTTCTTCAGAAATTGGGTAGCTAATGAACTATCTACGGTGGTATGGCTAGCAAGTTGTCGGTGGTAACAGCTCATCGACCAGTTGTCCAGAGCCAGCCACAAGACCATTTTCTTCGTACTACCTTTAGGTAAATCTTAGATCAGGGAGGCCACCTACTTAGAAAAAAAAGAAAAGAAAAAAAATAGAAAAAAGGAGAAAATAAAAAAATAGATAAATAAAACCACACTTCACCACACGAGTATGGCAGGCAAGTTGTTGTGGGTAACATTCCATTGGCCGGTTGTCCAGAGCTCAGCTCACAAAAATGCATAATAATTCCCAAAACACTTAGGGAAGAAGTAGGGAAGTAGAATAAATCGGGGAGATATACACTGGGTTCGCCCTTGTGTTGACCTCATAAATAAAAGGAGGGAGAAAGCTACCATTCGAAAAGATAAACCTCTAGGCAAGGTCACCTAGGGTCGTAGAAACCCGAAGTCCATTTTAATGGCCACCTAGTGAGTCTTTCACTCTTTTTACTAGATGCTTAGCACTTAGAGTCTCTTTCGAGTCTTGGGCAGGTTGGGTAGCCGTAAAAAGTTATCTTGAAATTCCCAAACTCCAAAAGTCCAAAAGAATTAGAAAAGAAGAAAAAAAAAGTATCTCCCCTTTTCAAATAAGGCGAGGACTTGGGCAGTCTGCATTCTGGCAGACACCCGGGTACTGTTGAGTCTTCATAGTTTAGGACCTTAGTTGATAATTTCTATTGTTAATAAAAAACTTAGGCCTAAGCGATCGAATCCTAATTCTGATTTTATACATAGCATGTAGTTTGATTTTACTAGGGACTAGTAAAAGATAGGCATGGGGGTATGACATAGACCCATCTATTTAGGTTAAAATGCCTAATCATGCATGTTTGTAGGCTTAGATTTGCATTTCATGTTATAAATATTGCATAGCATGCATCATTCTGCATTTAGAGTAGTTGTATATATTTTAGGTTAATTAGGTCCTTTTTATGGTCAGGAGAGAAGGTTTATTTCAGGGCCTCGGATAGACAATCGGAACGTATAGATTTGATCAGGATGACGATCAGAGTCCCGTAGCATCATATGAAGTCCGATCAATGGCCAAGGGGCAATGCGACATCCATACGGGCTTCGGATGAAAGTCTAACCATACGGATGGATTCGTAGTGACAATCGCAGTTCGGCAATGTGGAAATCATCTCGATCAAAGCTCTGTAGCACCCTCTACAAAAAGAAGATGGAAGGCCCATATGGCACCACGTGGTGCCATCCAGGCCGCCCAACACCGGCCAACAGCAATTGGAAGGCACCCTCATCATCTTCATCATCAATTCTTAGCCGTTGGATCTTGATCCAACGGCTGAGAATGCTCCTCCACCGCTCGCGCTAAGTCGTCCCCTCGACCTTTTGGATGTGTTGGCATAGTGGTTAAGCATCCGACCTTCAAGGGAGGGGCGCATGTTCGAATCCCCGCAGCCTGCCCTAATTGGCCAATTGAGCACGACGCCAACAAAGGAATTGAAGGGCGTGGATTTTCAATGACAGTTGGGCCGGCCTTTATTGACGCTTGTAGCTGTCATTAATGGCCTGTGCTATGTGTGTGCCAGCAAAGGAATTGAAGGGCATGGGTCTATAGTGATAGTTGGGCGGATCTTCAGCGACGATTACGATTGTCACTAATTACCCATGGACGATTTTGTCTCTCCACTATAAAAGGACCTACCCGCTTCCATTCCAAACCGTCTCTTCCTTTTTTCCTCTCATCACCTCCAAGGCTCTAGAGAGAGCTTGTCCCAAGCCCAGGATGCTCCTTTAGAGTAGAAAACTAAATAGTTTTCCATCCCCTTATCCCCATTCGTGGAGCATCTCGTGGCCATCCTATTACCGCCCTTCGGGAAGAAGATCCTCTCCGCGACGCCGTCTTGCCCCATCCTCTATCCTCTGGCTCTGTCCTCCTTCATCCCACTCCTTACCACCTTCCTCCAGGCGACGTCAGAGCAAGTTGCTCTCCGAGCAACCGTCGAGGGGGATTCTCTCACCTCTTTCTATCTTTTTCGCTTTTGTGGTGTAATCTTTCCCGCTTTCTTAGTTGTAAAAAAATATTTGATTAAAAATCCATGATTGTTTCTCTCTCTCTCTTATATTTTTGCAAGTATATTAGTTAGATAAAATTTCATTGACCTAATCTCTTGCTTGATAAAAAATACCAAAAAAATTAGAAAAGATAAAAATGACAAAAATAAATAAAAGCAAAACACGAAGTTCGTCTCCCTGTGTTCGACTCGGGACTCACTTTTCGAGTTTTGATTATAAATTTTATCTGATAGATGCATTTTGCGAGCTACAACGACGGGTCCTCCAAACCCTGATTTTTCCCATGCGAAACACGTTAATCAGAAACATACGTATACATTGGAGCAACGTTATGAATTTTATATGGATGGTGCTATGAAAAAATATATCTCTTTGATATCAAATGTTTACAAGGGTGAACATTGATTTTCCCATGCTGTTTTGCACACCGAACGATCCATATCGTTAACTTGCAACTTCTAAAAACCAACATAGCACATCAGAGTAAATAAAAGAAGATGCTTGTCTCATTTAGTGGCGAGGTAGTGGGGGTGGAAGAAGGGGATGAAGGGCTCATCGACGAGGTGGAGGACCTCAAGGTCAAAGAACTCGGGGAGGTTGAGGTCAAGGTCGAGGTTAAGGCTGTCGTCAAGCTCGCCGTCGAGTTGGTGTTGCCGTCTATCTCACCATGGAGGAATCAAGGTCAAGGTCGGCATCAAGGTCATGGTCAAGGTTGAGGTCATTGTCGAGCTCATTGTTGAGGTTGAGGTTGACGTTGTTGTCGAGCTGGAGGTCAAGGTCATGGTCGAGCTCGTTGTCGAGGTGGAGGTCGTTGTTGCTGTCGAGCTCAACGTTCAGGTTGCAGACAAGTTCGTTGTCAATGTCAAGGTCATCGTCGAGCTCCCATGTAAGAGCTCGAGGTCGGAGGAGGTTAAGGTTGGAGGTGGAGAGGATCTCGCCATCGTCACTGGTCGTCAAGCTCATCATAGAGGAGCTTGAGTCTGGAGTATTTAAGGATCTCGACGGAGCCTCAATGAAGCTCGGGGCGGAGGAGGAGCTCGGTGGTAGTCGGAGCGGGTTGCTGGCAAGCTGTGGGTGGGGGTGTGGTGGTGGATGGGGGTGGGTGGTTTGGGAAAGCTTTTTATAGGGGTGATTTGAATTTGAATTCAGTTGGGTTCCATTGGAGGGGGGTGGGGGAGGATACACATAAAATGATGACTAGGATTTGGATATATTGGTGGGTATATTATAGAGTATATCATTACCCTTTTAGTATTGAAGAGTAACTCTCTACTTTGTAAAAAATGTTATCCTCATTTTATTTATTTATGCCATGCTTTCTATACCAAATATTGGATGTTAAGCTTAAAAACACATTTGTTGGCAATTAAAGCAACGATGGAAATTAGGCTACCTCTCATCCAAAACCACCTACATATTTAGGAGGACCTAATTAAATCACACCCATTAACCAAGTTAGGCCTCGTTTGGTAAGGTAAATAAGTTTGTGGAATAAGTAAAGTAATAGGGAAGAAGTGGAATACATGGTGGAATAAGTGAGTTAACCTGTTCGGACGTTTTAACGGGTTAAAGTTATTCCACAGAGAGGATGGAATAACTTTATCTCGAGTTAAGTCTACTTAACCCAGTGTAAATAGGGGGTGGGTTAAGTGGTGGGTTAAATACTTAACCCGGTGCAAACCTACTTAACCCACCAACCAAACACCCCTTTAGTGTATAGTTTGGAGGTTACAGGATGTGACACAATTGTACACATGGAAGAGAGAGAAATTGAATATCATTCTATTTAACAATAAAATGGATTAAAGCAAGAAATAGTATAATATTGATTCAATTACTTAACAACTTCCATTATTAACATATGTGTGAGTAGTATGACACTCATTCAAGTTACTTGTTTTGTAAATTTTAATAATAGGTCCTAAGGATTATGCAAGTGGCAAATTAAGGCACTATCTTTCCTCTCAAGTTATAACATTAGAGTCATAATGGTAGTTGCTAATCTATCTCATTTCACTAAAACTTGAGATGTCTAGTATGTTATTTGCCCAAGTGCTAGCTTTATTTTGATCTTCGCATCATTTATTTTTTTTAAAGGAAAAGTAAACAAGCACACTTTGAAATGCATTTTGCAATGTATAGATGAGAGTTGTGGTTTCAACTGGTGTATTTTTTTAATTTTCCACCAGTGGAAACCATTTTTCACTAATGAAAAATCACTTTCCAAGTGAAAAACCACTTCCAATAGATGAAAAATCACGTTCCTAGTGAAAAATCATTTTCCATCGGTGAAAAGGCAAAACACTCCAATGTATTGTTAGTTCAACCCCTCATAAATAATATTTTGATGATTTTACAAAATAAAGTAAAAGAAATAGAACATGAAAATAGCATATTTTTTCTCCATCCTAACATAATTGCAGGTCTTAGGAATTTTCCAAGACAGATGATCAAGAACGTGAAGACGTATTTGTCATAGGTCTTAGGTTTTTTTATTGTACACTTTCAAAATGTTGTAATCTTCTTTTTAATTGAGTATAGAGACGTTGTAAAGTGCCCCCAAAGATAACATACACATAGCTAACTTAGGCTTTGTACACTTAGGAAAAACTAGAAACAAAAACCTAGAGACAAAACTCATATCAGACGTCCCACACACTTGTCAGATGTTTAATATTCAACTTCAAGTCGTCTAAGCATGATAATAGACAAGCAATTGCCTATAGCCTTGCCTTTGCATTCTGAACATTTAGGCTCTAATTGATGCAACCTTCAATCAGATGTCCATAGGCTTACTCAAACGTCTAATATATGTGTCAGACATCCTTTAAGCCAACCGTTGAACCCCGCTTAAAATTTTCTTTTATCATTCTTTAAAGCCAATGGTTAAATACACTTTTAGACGTCTATACATGTCTCCAGTCGTCCAATATTTGATTGTTAGTCCTATCCTTGGCAACGATTTGTCAGGAATTAAATCTCGCTCTTTTGATTCCCAAGGGAAGATTTTAATCTCTTTCTAGACGTCCATACCTTATGACAGACATCCAGTATGTCATCTGACCCTTAAGATCTAGAACCCTATTTGGATCTAGTCAAAACAGGAATGAACCCACCTATTATTAGATGTCTAATTTTAGTGCCAGACATCTTATAATGGCACATCAGATGTCTGACCTAGAACCTTGTTTCAATTCAATGAAAATAGTAACTCTGACCCATTAAATCAGACATCCATAATTTTAGTCAGATGTCATATAAGACGTCTAACCCAAAAATTAGATGTCTGATCCTACCGTCAGAATCATAAATACTTTGATTTGTGTTGGATTTTGTCCCAATCCCTTGGGACTTGCCTCTAATGGCTAGGAGCTCTCTCCCAAGCCTTCTTGAAGGTTCTAAGCTTGGCTATAAATACACTATAACCCCTCTTAGGAAAGATACACCTCTTGAGATATAATTCACCTAGATAATCACTTGCTCACTTGCTCCATTGCTTCCATTGCCCTTGTGCTGTGTGATTGCACAGCAAAAATACACAAATAAATATGCCATCTTGTGTTATTTCCTAGCACTGCCATTGCATATTAGGTAGCCATAGTTGCATTTGTAAAAAAGACACTTGCATGTATTTATTTGAGAGGGGAGGATCATGCGAATAATTGGACATGTAATTAACGTCTTCATCAAGGGTTGCATTACAAATTCACCATCCTCATTTTTTTATTTTAACTTTGAACTTCTTCTCCTTCGTGCGGCTCAGGGCATGGGCATGCACATCTTCGCGCCATTCCTCTGCCTGCAGCATGGCAGGACTTGCTCTGCCAGCAGCATGGCAGGGGGTTGCTCCTTCTTCTTTAAAAAGCCCTGCCCTCTCCCTTGGGCAAGGGGGAGCCTGGAACACACACCACCGTAGACAACCTTACTCCAGGCCATTGTCCTCCCCTCTCCCACTCCATACGCAGTCTCTCTTCGCACTGAAGAGACACACTGCGGGTAGGAGCAAGCTCACAGTGGTCCCACGACCACCACTGTGAGTTCCACCACTGCAAAGCTCCTTCATGAGCAGGTGGGCGTGGTGGTTTCGCCCTCTATTTCCACTGCTGGACACCATCGTCGCCATTGACAGAGCTCCAAGCTTCGGAGCCCAGCAGTAGCAGCGGCCGTGATGCGTGCTTTTCACTCAACTCATTAATTAAGTTAATTTCACTTAATTAAAGAGTAGAAGAAATCACTTAGGTTAACTCGAAGTTATGTCAATTGTGTAGTATAGGATCGAATTAACCTAACATTTTAGAAATTTTTACTGGTTGAGTCCAAGTCGTTCACTGGGAGGCATAATAATTTTTCTCCAAATTCACTAATTTCCTTTTATCTCTTCAAGTTTAGGAGGTAAAACTAGTTTAATTTTAAAAACATGAATTTTGTCAAATATTTAAACTATGAAGAACATACAAAATTCCATATGCAAACATATTTACTCAAAATGTTGTACTTTATTAACAAGTAAACATGCTAGTTTTTCAATTTTGTTCTAAGAAACTAAGGCAAAAAGTTATCTAATTAAAACATGCTTTTACAAAAAGTAAGTATGCAAGAGAAAATTCTTCTTTCTTTTGACGCCTTTTTATTTTTTTTCTCAGCCTCTAATCTTCTCCTTTCTTTTCTTCTCTCTCTTTTATTTTCTTCTCTGTCGAGCTCTCTTTCTTCTTATGTTGTTCCTGCCTTCTTATCTTCCTTTAGTTTTTCTTTAACACTTTAATCTTCTCCTGCCTTCTCTTCTTCCCTTAGTTTTTCTCCTTTGTTAGTTTTTCCTTAACACTTCTTAGCATCCATGCTTCTTTCTTCCTTAGCCTTCAGCATCCTTCAGCACTTAGCTTTCTTCAACAGCTTCTCTTTTCTTTTCCTTAAGTTTTCAGCTGAACCGGGTTTCTTTTACTTTTTAAACCAAAAGCTTTTCTATTTGCGGCAAGATCCTTTCAAGGATACACAGTACCCTGAGACCAGGGTGGGACTAGACCCTACTCGGTCCTCGCCTAATCTCAGTTAGATTTGTTTCGATTTATTTCTTAATCGGTTCACAGTCTCGAGCTGCATCGGCTCAACCTGGCCTCCCAGGCCACACTCATGCCCTCCCATGGCACATTCACATCCCGCATGCACGCCCCCAATGGCGCACACACCCGCAAGCTAATGCCCACAATCAGAACAATGCTCAGATCAGATCAGAATCGGAACCGGTGCGCCGAGTGCTTGACGATTGCATAGCCATAGGAACAAAATAGTTTTATACCTAGGCACGCACTCGTGGATATTCGAGGTGGGACAAAGCCGCCCCTTCCAGACTCGAATTCAATCGATCATAACTTTCTGCCTAGAGCTCCAAATTGGATGATTTAAAGTTTGTTGGAAAGCTCTAAGGGTAATCTATTCAATTTTAAGGTCAATTTAATGTTTTATTGATGTTTTGTTCTTCAATTTAAGAGATGAAATCAGGGGTTTCTATGGGTTTTATAACAAGCCTGGAAATGTTTTTAACTCAGGGAAATCCTTAGATGGGCTTCTCTTATCTATTAGAAGGTCTATATACATTGTATAAACTATTCTGCTTCTGTTAGAGTGGATTTTAAGCTCTTGAGACCTACAGAACCTGCAGAGAAGCTTTTCTCTTCTCTGAAAACTTCAGAGATTAATTTTCAGATATCAATTTGTGCAATAGACACTTTAAAGTGTTCCTAATCTATTTAGATTAATTCTAAGGGTTTTAGCTAATCAATCTGGGCAGGTTTTAGATTGGAATTTCAACAGAACAGTGCTTCTGTTGGTTTGGGTTCAAGGGTAACCCAAATAGCCAGGAACCAAAATCTTCACTAAAAACATCATCTGAGCTTACTTAAATTGATTTCAGATCATCAAATGACATTTCAGAAACAACTTCCACATCTCAATTCCTCAATTTAAGCTCAGAACACCATTATCAGACTCAGGTTTGACTATAGAAGCTCGAAAATTGACTTTTTATGTAAACCTTCTTCCTAAGAAATTAATACATCAATCAGAGTCTCTTCATGATCTGGAACTCACTCAGATCTTCAGATTTGAGTTCTGTCCTTAATTCCTAGGGTTTTAGGCTCGCCGCCTGAACTAAATTAGGTATGTGTTCGACAGAGTAAATCAGTTTTGTTTTTTTTTTTTTTGAGGAAGAAAGGAATGCTATCGAATCACTGATAGCAAACCAGGAGAGCTATTATTGATAATAAAAAAATAATTTACAAGTTCGACTCCCAGTACCATATGAGCCTCCAGCAAAAATTTACAATATTTTCCACATGAGCTGGGGTCTCCTGGAAAACACACATTTCTAGCCCTCCATACCGCCCACAGAATAGCCACCATATGTATATAATGCTTATTCCCATCTACCAGACAGCTCCACAAATTTCCCCAGGTGGGTAAGGACTCATTGTATACTCTCCTCCAAACATAATCAGTGATAGCACATGAAGAGAAGATATGATCTGTAGAATCATTATGCAACCCACACAAATAACAAAACTGGGTTGGGGTCCCCATCCTTCTGTGCCTCAGATCTCCAGTAATCAAACCATCCCTCCTGCACAGCCATAAGAAAATTTGTAACTTTAGTGGTATTTTCAACTTCCATAGCTTTTTCCCCATTTCTTCATCTTCCGCCATCCTGGAGGACATTATCAATTTGTCATAGGCAGCCGCAGTAGAAAAAATACCTTTCCATTTGTATGTGTCATATTCATGAGGCATGGGTTTGAAAGCAGCAAGCTCTTGCATGAGACGTTCATTCTCTGCGCGGGTTCTTGTTTCATGATTATTCCTCCCACCAATATTTAACAGCCACTGCTCCGAATCCGCATCCCAATAATCAGCTACCACTGCAATTTTATTTGCTGCTGCTGCATAAGCAAGGGGGAACCTATCTTTAAGCGTCCCTCCGTGTACCCAATTCTCCAGCCAAAACTTAAAGCTTTTTCCATCACCTAAAACAGAATTGAAAAAATTCCAATTTTCCTTCAAGGCTCGCACCACTGAAAGCCAAAAAGGTGATGGTTTACATGGGTTAAGATGATTTTTCTCATCATTGGTACTCCCATAACTGTCCTGAATAATTTCTGTCCAAATTTTTTTTTCCCCTGCAGTAACCGAACAACCCATTTCAAAAGTAAAGCTTCATTGAATTCCTTAAGGGATCTAACACCCATGCCTCCTAGCTTCTTTGGTTTGCAAATTGACTCCCATTTTAAGGGTTGAAAGAAAGCCCCTTGATGGGAGGCCCCTTTCCAAAAGAATCTTTTCCGCATCACCTCCAGCTTTTTCCAAGTCGAATTTGGAGCTCTCAGGACAGAGAAGAAAATAGGAATCGATGTGATAACAGAATTCAGTAAAATATACCTCCCCCCTTTAGATAGGTATCTACTGCTCCAGCCCTCCAATTTTGTAGCTACCTTTTCAAAGAGGAAAGACCAATCTGCTTTCTTCAACTTAGAACATTTCAAAGGTAGACCCAGATATTTAATCGGTAGTGGCACCACAGGTGTACCAAGAATGGCAGAGATCTCATTCTGTAAACCATCATTCATCCCAAAACAGACCAGGGAAGATTTACTTCCATTCAATCTGAGCCCAGAAACCTCTCCAAACAATTTAACCATATGTAACAGAGCCTGCGCTTCTCTCTTCCCCCCTTCTACAAGAAAAACAGTATCATCAGCATACTGAAGTATAGGAGCTAGAGCCCTATGATTAGACATTGAATACCCCCTTATAAAACCATCCACAGCCAATTTGCAGGCAAACCTAGCCAAAGTATCCACCGCAAGATTAAAAATCAAAGGGGCAATAGGACAACCTTGCCTTACTCCACATTGGGGCTGAATCCAAGAACGACACGGTTTACCATTTATCAATGGGGAAAAAGAGGCTGTCGTAATGCATCTCTTCACCCATTGAATCAATAAGGGTGGAAATTTCCTCCTAAAGATCTCCCACAAGTATGACCAAGAGATAGAATCATAGGCTTTTGAAAAGTCTACTTTCCATAAGAAAGCCTTTGATTTTCTCCTTTGCCACCCCATTACAATTTCCTACGCCACAATGAATGACTCTTGTAACGATCTCCCAGGAAGAAAAGATGATTGAACAGGCATAATTCTGTAGAACCTCCCGCAATCTATTAGCAATAACCTTACTAATAATAAGGTAGATGGAATTTGATAACGCAATGGGTCTGTAATCAAAAAAACTTTCTGCACTTGATTTCTTGGGCAGCAAAAACAGATAGGATTTGTTCTTGGCCAATAAATCAGTGTTTGTTACAATGTTTTAAAGACTTAAATAGCTTCAGTGCATCGCACTGAAGCTTCTGAGCTCCTTAAATGTTTCTTAAATTCCTTATAACAGTCTTCTCCAACTCGCCGGAGTTGGGGAAGATGAAGTTAAATCTAAAGCTCCAGTGATTGAGACATCAAGTAAATTTCTTAAAAATGATCAGTAATCCTTATAATAACATTCTGGAGCCACCTAGCAAGTTCTAGAGGATGTAACTCAACTTTGACTCACCGGAGCTCGCCGGAGCTCCGGTGAGTCCAGAAAATATAAAATGTTTGTATAGATTGACAAAATTAACTATTTTTGATCCAAAAATGATTCTGAGGTTCCAAGGAACCTCTTTATCACATTAAATTCCTCGTTTGTTCATTGAAATAAAAGGTTTGACAGTAAGTACGTTTCTTAAAAATTTGATTGGTTTAAGCTCAGGACTTGATTTAACTACTCGAATGGGAAGTTAAATCAAGTCAACAGGTATTATTAATCATAAATATATATTTAATTTATAATTTGAAATGTTCCTGAGCTGCCACGGACAGCGAGCTCAGGAACTTAAATTAAATTTAGGCATTTAATCATGGATGATATTAATAGGTAATATAAAGTCGATTAGGGTTCATTAGTGATGAAAGGTGATGAAAGAACCCAATGAAGGTGGAATTAGGCCGACTTCTGTCACCATGGACAGTGAAGTAATTGGTGGAGGTGAGATATGAATTAGGCATTTAGGTGATCTAATTAAACTATTTAGTGATTTAGAAGTGAACATGAAAGATAAAAGAAGGTGAACAGTGAGTTAAAAGACAAAATTATGATCTCTGGCGAGCTCGAGGAACTCGCCGGAGCTGGAAGAGATGAAGCTAAATTCTACAATTACTCTAACCTAACTAACTAAACTAACTAACTAAGCTAGCCTACTCCTAGTCTACTGCTACCTGGACGAAAGGGTCAATAGGGTTCTGCCGAAGGTTCATAGCGGACGACGAAATCAGAGGGTTGAAGAAAGAGCTCCGGCGGGCGTATTTAAGGTGGAGCAGAGGAATCCTAGGGTCGGCACCTTTGTCAGAGGTGCGGAAGACCACGGCGATTTTCCTCGGCTACTTAAGATGGACGGAGGAAGTCGGAAGATGAAATGGGGAATCGCCGGAGGTTTGGAAGAATAGCCTATCGAAGTCGTCTACGGTGTTAGAAGAGGGAAGGGAGCCAACTTGCTAAAATCAGAGGTGTGAGGGGCATTTATAGTAGTTTTTGGCAAAGAGAGGGCGGGGTCAGGTCGAAGAAGAAGCTCGAGGAGCTTAACCTCCGTCGTCTTCTCCGACGACGGTGAGGTTAACTCCCATTGAAAAATAGGATTTTCGGTTAATCCAGACCGATGGATCAAGTGGAGGTGGTGAGCGCAAGCTGCAAGAGCTTGGGTAAAGAGGAATGATGTCGGTAGGGCGGTGATCGCACGGTAGGATGACTCTTTGTCACCAGCCGTTTGTTTGGCTGGAGAAGAAGAAGAAGACGAAGAGGGACTTAGAAGTAATAAAACCTAAGGACATATGTGATAAATAAGGACTCGACTGTAATGAATATTAAGGACTAAAATGTAAACCCAAGTTTTGAAGGTTTATTTTAATTTAGATCTTTTTCAACTTTTTGTATATGTTAGTAAATAAGGTAAATATTTTGTTTACACCTTGAATTTACATTTTTGACCTTTTTAGACTAATTTAGTAGATTAAGTAAAATCACTTAAGTTATTACATAATTAGGTATGCATTATATTTAAGTTACTTATCTTATTAATTAAGGGAATGATTAGTAGGATTTCGAGTCCAATTATTATCTAAATTATTAATAATGTTAATTGAATGATAAAATGTCATTTTAAACTTATTTTAAGGTCCTTAACTAAATATCCCTTATTCTATAATTAACCCTTATATATTCATAACCCTAGCTAATTTACTAGGAAGACTAGTTAATTAGGGGTAATTAGAGATCATGATGAGTGTCTCATCAGGCCGCCAGCAGCAGCGGCCACCACGTGCACGCCTGCACCGTCCGCAAGCCCTTTCCACACGCGTAGGTGCCTTCCAGCATGCCTGCGGATGCAGAACCGGCTGCAACCGGTTGTCCATCCCACGCGGCACTGTAGCTATTGTTCACGCCTCTCAGCACGACGCTGTAACTACAGTGCAGTGACTGGGTTATTTCTCACTTATCCGGTCACCGCGCGCTCTCTCTCCTCGCCGTGACCGCCTTTAGCTAGTCAGCGCCAGCGCCCGCATTTACGCCAACGCCCGCATCTGCGTCCGCTCCCGTCTCGCCCGCAGCGCGGTGCCCTACGCAACGCAGTGCGCTACGCAACGCAGTGCGCTGCGCAACGCAGTGTGCTACGTTGCCCTCTCTCTCTCACACTCCCGCACCCGCCTGCGTGCGACGATAGTGCATGCATTCTCTCCAGCATCTGCGCTCTGCGTTGCGCGCCTGCGCGTGCGTTGGCCACCAGACGTCGCACACAGCTCCCAGATGGCTTAACTCGCCCACTCCCTCTCACAGCCACCCACCAGTACACGCTCACACACACTCACTCGTACACACACACACTTGTACACTCACACGCTCACTTGTACACACCTATACATGCTTATATATATACATACATATATATATATATACATATTCATACCTATACAACCATATATAAGTATACATACATACATACATATATATATATCTATTTATACATATATACATATATACATACATATATTACTATATATATATATCTATATAGTTAAATATATATACATATATATCCAGTTATAAATATATATATATATACTTACATATATATATTTACATATCTATATATATACATAACTACATATACACGTATACAATTACAACCCTATCTATATACATATACACACATATATATATATATATATATACATATATACATATATATATATTTACATACATATCACCTCCTTGTATCCATATGCATTAGTCACTCCACCACGCGTTATATCGCCGGAATATCTGCACCAGTTGCTGATATTCCCCGATACTCGCGTAAAGAAAGCACCTCCGTACACACTCCCACACAGCCATTCTACACTCTACGTGGCAGTTCATCTTGTTGGTTGCGTCTTTCTAGACGTGGACCAACTCGACACTGTGCTACACGCCATTTCCACTTCCACCCCCACCCCTATATATAATATATATATATATATATATATATATATATAGACTATATTTATTTCTCTACAAGCAACCTATTTGATTTTTATTTTTCCTCTGTTTCCTGCTATTAAAAAGATAAAAAAAAAGAGTAAAAGAGAAAAGATAATTCTTGTCTTGCAGGTACTCGGTCTTGTGAATAGCAGGATCAGTTTTTTTTTGGAAACCCTAAGTTGGCTCAAAGTCAAGAACAGTTTGGCTCAAAGCCAAGGACCTGATTTTGAGGGTGTACCTCAAGGACAAAATTATCAGCAAAAAAATCTTAAATAGAAAAAAAATCAAAAAACATAATAAACACACGGAAGAGATACGTTTTAGGTAAGGCGTAGAAACTTCTTCACCTTTAATCCCCGCCTCCTTGAGATCGACACTGGGCCTAAAAGCGACCAAGATAAAATTAAGTAGGCCAGGTAAAAAAAAAAAATTTTTATGAGAGATGGTTAGACTTGATTTAGGTTAACCACTATATGCACTTCAACGATAATTTCACCATATTAACACAACCTATTCGAGTCCTAGCACACCTTTTTCTGGCACTGTTGCCGGGGAGGTACGCATTGAGGTAAGTTTCTACTCCATTCCTTTGATTTTTTTCTTCTCACACCCTTCTCTTCACGGGTGTTTTGGTTTGCTGGTGTGCAGGTGAACCAGTTGAAAGGAGGAGGCAAGCAGAGGAAGTCGGACATGTGGGCAGATACAAGGTGGGAACGAGAGCGTGAAGTTTCCGACGCTGCACTGGAGCTTCACCCACATTGCTGTAAAGGTAGGTCTCTCTCTTAGCAACTTAGGAAAACTTGTTACCTTAATAAAAAAAAAAACCAAAAACACTTCTTGGGATTTCTTGGGGCAAGAATCACTTGTTTGATTGTCTGCTATCACCCCCACCACCTTGAGATTTCCCTCCAAACTTCGCATAGCGAAGATCCAAGAATCTTGGTTCTTGAATCTTTCATCGTGGGAAGTATTCTTTGAGGCAAGATTGAATAGATTGATTGCCATCCCTCCTTGCCTCATTTATCCGCAATTCGGGATTACTGTTTTGGTGGGGAGACTTGGAATTGAGTTAATTCCAATCCCACCACGACCTTTCACATGCCTTAGATTTGATCCCGAATATTTCAACCCCAACACTTTGATTTTCTTTACATTATCTTGTGGTTGAGCCTTGTGTGTGGAACATCATTTTTTTTATTGGGAGCACTTGAATTGAAGTGCTTTGGCTCCCTTTCACACTAACCTAAAATTGACTCGTGCATCCACACATAGAAATTTCCACCTAGGGAAGCCCATTGCATTTTTAGCATGCATTAATGATAACGATTTTACGCGGTTTGTTAATTAGGTTGTTGTAACGCGTAAATCCACTTTCGCTCTTAAATTTATAATTCTAGATAGGGAAGTATCTAGGGTCGTCCAAGGAGGCCAAATGTTTGCAAATGTGATTCTCTTGCTTACAAATAGATCTCAACTTTCTTTTTGGTAATTTTTTCAATATATCATTTTTTTTGTTTTTAAGCTAAGGCAACATGCGAACTGATGGCGGGAAAAGTGATTTACACTTCAATTTAAATACTACTTCTATGTGGCAAGTAGAGCCTCTCCCTAAGCTCACTTTAGGCAAGTGGAGGCCTAGAATAATTAGGGAGAGGGAGTGAAGAATGCTGAAAATAAGCTAATAGAAATGTAAACAAGAAATGCAAAGAAGGCAACTAGATAATTGATAAAGTGTTTTACAAAAGGCCTAGTAGAGGAAAGCTTGTACTACTAGAAAAATGCAAATAAGAAAAGAAAACACAAATCCTCTAGATAGATGGTGAAGAAGAGGGCTTCTTGCTCCAAGGTTGGTGGCTCCCAATCTTGAAAAGAGTCCTTCAACTCCTTCCTTGCAGTGCTCCGCCAAGGTGATGTCCTCCAAGGCAAGCCCTAGGGGGGCGTGCCCTAAGTTTCTCTCCAAGGGTGGACATCCACCCTAAGTCCTTCTCCTTTTCCTGGCCGTCCTCCTTGAAGTGGAAGAGTCCTCCTCCTTGGCGTGGCTCAAGTTGAAGAGAGTGGGGAGAAGAAGGCACCAAAGGGGTTGGTAATGTGCCCCTTTAATCTCCTTCTTTACTCCTTCTTCTTGGCCGTAGGTATAGGTAGTTTAGGTAGAAAAATATACTAAGGGAGGATGCCCCAAAATGGTGGTAGGTGGTGGCTTTTTATAGAATAGGAAGGGGGCTATGGTGACCTTTGAATTGGATGGCCAAGATGAGTTGATGGAGGTGGTTGGAGATCCCATGGCCAAGGAGAGTTGGAGCCACCTTAAGGGACACCAAGGGGGTAGTTATGGGTGTTGACACCCCTTGGTGTTGGCGCCAAAATGGGCTTTCTAGAAGGATATTAGGTGGCACCACCTTAAGGTTATAGAAGGGGGGTATGTGGATGGCTAGGATGTGTTATATGGGTAGGTGTAGGGTGGATGAAGAGGCTGAAAGTTGGCGCCAAAATGGGGTTGGTTAGGGGTGGTTTTTGGCGCCAACTTGAAGTGTCTTTTGGTGGAGATAATGGGGTGAAGGGGTGGCTAGGTGGTGGCGCCAACTTAAGTAGGGTAGCTAGCTTAGGTAGGCTTGAGTTGGTGGAGCTAGCTAGGGTTGATTTTTAAGGTAATGGATGGCCAAGGAGCTGGTTGTTAGCTAAGCTAAGCTAAGCTAATATAAGCTAAGCTAGCTTAGCTAAAGGTGGAGTAGAGGAGAAGGTAATGGAGCTAGGGTTTGGAGGAAGGAGCTGAGGAGGAGAAGTCTGGAGCTGGAGCTGGAGTTGGCTGCTGCTGAAGAGGCTGGCATGGGGCTACTCTAGCTGGCTTAGGTTGCTAGTTCTTTGCTAGTTGCTAAGCCAAGCTAAAGTGAGCTAGCTTCTACCAAAATGAGCTGAGGTGAGCTAGGTCTGGTGCTCCCAGGGAGAATCAAGCTGGTTGAGGCAACTAAGGTAGCATAGCTCAACTGAGATGAGCTAAGCTGAGTCCCAGGGAGCTGGACTTGAGCTTCCTGAGCTGAGATGAATTCTTCTTCAGCTGGCTGGAGTTGAGTGGAGCTGGATGTAGCTGGATCTGAGCTGGGGTGAACTCCTGTCAACTCAGCTGAGCTAGCTAGAGCTCCCTGTGAACTAGTGGGAGCTGAGATGGGCTAGACTCAGCTAAGTTGAGCTGGATCTGAGCTGACTTGAGCTAGGGTGAGCTAAGGTGAACTCTCTTGAGCTGCCATCCAGCTGAGATTAGCTGAATGGAGTTGGGATGAGCTAACCCTAGTTTAAGTAAGCTAAGTTTCAGCTGTCGTGAGCTGGATCAAGCTGGGTTCCAGCTAGTCTGGACTTCTCCTTCACCATTTACCTTCTTGAGTGCTAGGGTTTTAATGATCTGTGCATCAGTACATCCCTAACACTCACAAAAACACATTAAACTGACAATAAAAAATGCAATGCATGCCTATCCTAATTTATGCCTAAATGCAGCCCAAAAACCCGTTTGCGGAGTAAACTCCTAAGAGCTAGGTTAGTTTTAAAGCATAAGAATGATGATAAACTGGCGTTTATCAATTAACCAACTTACATTGAAGAAGGGTTTGTTGGGCATAGAAGAACTTGTATTTTCTCAAAACCCGGAGATTGGTTGAATTGGTAACTCAGCGAAATCTTAAAATCCATACTACTTAAGGCTGAAATTCTAAAACCATTCACCAACTAAAACATCAATTCGGGGAGATTTCCCCGTTGCATGCTTGGTTTACACACTTTCTAAAATCAACGCACTTGAGCATTACCCGTAAACAACGCCCTTCACATTCCTGAAGCACTTGATCCTAAGCCTCTGATTAAAACTGGTAGCAACTTGACCCTTATTAAGGATTAGAGGTCTAACTACCTGCGTGTAGCACCTACGTGCTGGTGTGGGTTCCCGCGTGCTATCGGGTGTCTAAGACTGGGGCAAACGGCCTTTCAATCTGGCTCGGTGGTTCTGCGGTGCTCGCATTTGGTTCCGTAGGTTGTGATAGTAGGTAACTTAGATCTTTATGTCTAAGGGCACACTGTAGAGGTTAGGACTTTGATTGCCTTGATTTGTCATCAAGTGTACCTTTGCGGCATCATTTCTCTCATCCCCTTTTACCTTCTTATCCCTCCAATTCTTCTTGCGGTAGTGCATGTTTGGGAGGAGGTCACAAAACCCTGAATTGTTTGAATTGTCTGATAAATTTAGAAGGACAGAAACCAAATTGTCATCCTCCTCCACAAACATGGCTGCACGCCCACCCCCAAATCCTGAGGGAGGAAATCACCCTCAAAACCCACCAGGTGGTGGAGCCATGGACCCCATAACCTGCCTCCAAGCCCAAATGAAAATGTATAATGAACAGATTGAAGCCATTAGGGAAACCTTGGAGGAAATGCAGAACCCTCCCAAATGGGAGGAGACTAGGTCTCTTAGCTCTTATCAAAATCCCGCTGCTACAGAGACCATAGGACAAATTCGGGTCCCTATGGGCGGGGACGATTTTGAACTGAAACCCAATATAATTGGCCTAATTAACTTTCACTTCCATGGTCTTGCATGTGAAGATCCTTTTCTCCATTTGGAAGACCTAACCTGATTGGCTGAAATGGTTAAACTAAGAAATATCGGGTTATCAATTGTCCTCATGAAAATGTTCCCATTTTCATTTCGAGATAAAGCATCGCAATGGTTACGCACCCTTGGGAGAACCATCCATTCTTGGGAAGAGATGCGAACAGCATTTCTCAAGAAATTCTTCCCAATCGAGCAAACCAATGCACTTCGCCGTGCTATAACTTCCTTTACGCAACAAAATGGCGAACAGTTTCATGAGGCTTGGGAGAGGTATAATGACCTCCTCCGGAAGTGTTTGCACCACAGTCTGCCTAAGTGGCATATAGCCTAGATTTTCTATTATGGGCTAAATGAGACTTTGAAGCAGATTGCAGACGCTTCCTGCAGAGGGAATTTCATGAATAAAGACAAGAATGGAGCATTCAAATTATTTGAAAACATGAGTGAAAACTCAATGAACAATACCTCCATTATCGCCTTTAATCGTACCAGCCTGCCCCGTAATGTTTATGAAGTTGACATGGGACCCTCCCATTCATCCACTGATCTTAACCTTATCGCACAAAAATTGGATGAAGTCTCCATCGTGCACAAGAAGCTGGATGAGCTTCTAGCTAATCTTGCCTGTTCTGTGGCAAGCACCCCTACCTCACCACTTCGTCACAATCCCAATCCTTCCAATGTCAAGCTTATCCCCAAGAACCCCGTGAGATCGTCCTTACCGAGTGTCACGCCAAGCGATTCGGTAAGTCATGTGGATCTGACTTCTGCAAGCCAGTATTTTGACACGGAGGACCAAGCCTCCGTGTGTTCGGATGCATATTTACATGTGAACTCGTCTTCTGGCTTAGAAGACACTTGCGCCCTGGGGAATAACCTGTTCTCTGCTACTTATAACCAAGGGTGACGAAATCATCCAAACTTCGCATGGTCCAACAACCCGCAGCGCCAAAACCCCGTGGGTGGGCCAATGCGACCGTCCGCACCTGTCATCCCAAGGGCCCAGTCTAATCCTCTGGTGAATCCGCCATCGGGTCCTTGCATACCGCAAACAGAATATGCATCAAGTCCTCTTGATAAACTGATGCGAATGATGACGAAAATGTCGAAGCGCCATGAAGAGAACATGATCTCTCTTCAGCACCAATTGGCGCTGCAGAATGCTGAGATCAGTCAACTACACATAGCGACTCGATCTTAGGGCACTCTTCCAGCCCAACCTGTTCCCAACCTGCGAAATTTCGTACCCCGTGGCCCTCAACCACAGGTATGACCTTCTCAGGGGCAGGTTCATCAGATTTTGCAGTCTCTGAGCATTCCACCGGGATTTCAGGCTAATCCCACGGCAGCACCTCACCCTTATGTCCCTATTGTGAACCCTCCTCCGCCTTATGATCCCATCGGACCCGCGACGTCCAATGCAATTACTACGAGGAGCGGTAAGCAAACCGTCGATCCACCTCGACCTGATCCTGTCCCATCTTTTTCATCGCCCTCTCATTCGGGATGTGCACCGCATTCACGAGAGGATGATACACCCAAACTAGTGCCAGAATCAGTCCCATTCCCTGAGGCTCTACTGAGGGAGCCAAAAGGCAAGAAAAAGGATATGCAGGCCTTTGATAACCTACGTAATTTATTCAGGGATGTTGAAATCAAGGTACCCTTGTTAGAGGCTATCGACCACATACCTACTGTCGCCTGATTTTTCAAAGACTACACTACAACTAGGCGACAGTCAAAGAAAACAAAGAATTTGGTGGTTCTCTCGCCTCATGTGAGTTGTGCTATACTGTCAAATCTACCACCGAAGCAGAAAGATCCGGGCACACCGCTTATTTCTTGTAGCATCCAAGGTTGTAATTTTAACCGTACTCTACTTGATCTAGTATCTTCCATCAATCTTATACCAACCATCATGCTCGAGAAATTTGCCTTAGGAAACTGAAACCCACCCCTGTCACGTTATAGTTGGCAGATCGTTCTGTCAAAATACCAAAGGGTGAGGTGGAAGACGTGGTGGTTAGGGTCAACAGTCTCTGTTTTCCTGTTGACTTTCTTGTTTTGGATATGGAAGTTCCTAGCTCACTTTCTGATTGTCCGATCATCCTTGGTAGACCTTTCTTGGCCACAGCTCGTGCCCATATCGACTACGAGTCGGGCTATATTGAGATTGCCGTTGGATTTGAGAAGCTCAAGCTTAACATCTTCAAGGCAGCCAAGAACTTTGATTGCGATTGCATCGAGGATGACACATCTGACGAGGACATGGCTGTCAGCGCATGTATCGGACTAATTGGGACCTATTCTGACTGCTGTGGATTGCCTTTAAACACAGACGATTGCCTGACCAACACATATTGTGACGTTCCCCCATCCCTCCCTTTTTCCGTACCTTCTCCTGACCAGACTTTTGACGAGGTTTTCTCCACTTCCCATACCTCGTGGTCTGAGTCATATTCGGGCTACTCACCACCTGTCCACACTCTTGAACACCGGATTGCCCTTTCTTTCCCGCCAAATCAGGCGAAATTGCAACTCCACACTGGGACCTTGAACCGACATACTGCTCACTGGGGCTATCCCTTTTTGGATCCATCTATCCAAGATGCCCCTCTTCTTGGCCAAACTAAGGGCCAACTTCTTCCTCCTGACTTGTTTTCTTCTGATCCGCTTGGGACACTCTCGTCCCACGAAATGTCAGATCTTTCACCATCCACTCCCAAGCTGAAAGAGTTGCCTGATTCGCTTAAGTATGTTTTCTTGGGACCAAATGAAACGCTCCTCGTAATCATTAGTTCAAAATTGACCAGGGTGCAAGAGTGCAAACTAACAAAGGTCCTTATGGAACACAAGGTAGCCATTGGATGGTCCTTATCAGACTTAACTGGAATTAGCCCCTCCTACTGCACTCACCATATATATACGGAGGAGGAGCCTCGACCTTCCCGCGAGATGCAGCGACGTCTCAACCCTAACATGCGGGAGGTCATTAAAAAGCAAATTATTAAGTGGCTGGATGAGGGTATAATCTACCCAATCAGCGATAACCCCTAGGTGAGTTCGATTCACGTTGTGCCCAAAAAGGCAGGACTCACCACTGTATCAATGACAGGGGCGAATCCATCCCTACACGCACTCCTACATCTTGGAGAGTGTGTGTAGATTATAGGAAACTGAATGCTGCAACTAAGAAAGATCACTTTCCACTACCTTTCCTTCACCAAATCCTGGAGCAGTTAGCGGGAAATAAAATTTTCTGTTTCCTGGATGGATTCTCTGGATATAACCAAGTGGCAATTGACCCCAGGGACTAAGAGAAAACCACCTTTACCTGCCCCTTCGGCACCTTTGCATTTAGAACGTTCAGACTTTGTAACGCGTCAGCAACTTTCCAGAGATGTATGCTGGCGATATTCCATGACATGGTGGGTAACTTTCTTGAGGTTTTCATGGATGACTTTTCGGTCTTTGGACCCTCTTTTGATGACTATTTTGCCAACCTGACCCGTATCCTTTGGAGATGTATTGATGTGAACCTCATGCTTTCCTAGGAGAAAAGTCATTTTATGTTACACGAGGGAATTGTTCTTGGGCTTATCATCTCCGATAGGGGTATCGAGGTTGACAGAGCTAAGCTTGATGTAATTGCTGATTTACCTGTGCCTGGTTCTGTCAAACAAATCCGCTCCTTCCTGGGACACATCAGTTTCTATAGGAGATTCATCAAAGACTTCTCCAAGATTTCTAGACCTTTAACTCATCTCCTATCGACCGACGTACCCTTTGATATGGGCCCTGACTGCATACGAGCATTCACGCAGCTGCGTGAGGCTGTCACTAAGGCCCCTGTTCTCCAGCCGCCTGATTGGTCCCTCGACTTTGAACTCATGTGTGATGCTTCTGACCTTGCAGTCGGAGCCATCCTAGGACAAAGACGTGATAGACACCCCTTCGAGGTGTACTACTCCAGTAAGACGTTGGACGAGGCCCAGCGTAATTATACAACCACTGAGAAAGAACTACTGGTGGTCATCTTTGGGCTGGAGAAACTACGCTCTTACCTTCTGGGCTCTCATGTTATTGTTTTCACTGACCACGCAGCCATTCGCCATCTCATGCACAAGAAGGATGCCAAGCCTAGACTGATTCGTTGGATACTTCTGCTCGAAGAATTTGACATTGAGATCCGCGATAAGGCCGGAGCCCAGAATGTTGTGGCCGATCATCTCTTTAGACTGGACCCTGACCACATTGGACTTACCCTGCCGATTAACGAAGTTTTTCTCGATGAACACCTATTGGCAATTAATATGGCAAGTGGACCTTGGTATGGTGACATTGCCAATTACCTTGCTTCTGGTTCCCTTCCACGTGGCTGGCCTAAAAACCAGTGCGAGTGTCTCATTGCAGAAGGAAAGTATTATTTCTGGGATAATCCACTTCTTTTTCGAATAGGTGCTGATCAGATCATCCGTCGTTGTATTCCTGACAGCGAATTCCCCAGTGTGCTATCCTTCTGCCACGATCAGGCCTGCGGAGGCCATTTCTCTGGGAGGAAAACTGCAGCCAAGGTGTTGCAGTACGGTTTCTTTTGGCCCTCCCTTCACCAGGATGCACACAATTATGCCAAACATTGCACTGGGTGCCAGTCGTTAGGGTCAATGTCACGTCGTGACATGATGCCCTTGCAACCCATCCTAGCTGCTGAAATTTTCGACATTTGGGGAATCGATTTCATGGGTCCCTTTCCTCCTTCCAACAGCTTCGAATATATCCTCGTGGCTATTGATTATGTTTCGAAATGGATCAAGGCTATTCCCACGCGCCATGCTAACCATGTCATATCCACTCGATTTGTTAAAGATCACATTTTTGCCTTTCTTTGGGATCCCTCGAGCCATTATCTCGGATGGAGGAAGCCATTTTACCCATGCTTCTTTTCGGGCACTTCTGAGGAAATATGGAGTCTACCATCGTATTGCATCTCCTTATCATCCTCAGACAAATGGCCAGGCGGAGGAGTCGAACCGACAAATCAAGCAAATTCTCCAGAAAACGGTTCGGCCTGACTGTAAGGATTGGTTCGACAAGCTGATTGACGCACTTTGGGCATATCAGACCGCCTTCAAGGCTCCCCTTGGTATGTCTCCTTATAGAATCATTTACGGGGAGCCTTGTCATTTTCCCGTGGAGTTGGAGCACCGCGCTTATTGGGCAGTTCGCCAATGTAACCTCGACCCAGGCTTGTGTGGTCGAGAAAGGAAACTCCGACTCCAAGAGCTGGAAGAGATTAGTCGTAAAGCCTATGATTCTGCCTTAACTTTCAAGCAACGCACCAAGGCTTTTCATGACAGTCATATTCAGTGGAAGGAACTTGAGCTATCTCAATAAGTTTGGCTTTACAATGCCCGGCTCAAATTCTTTCCTAGGAAATTGAAGTCCAAATGAATTGGTCCCTTCCTGGTCTCGAGACCATTTCCCAATGGGGCCGTTGAAATTGAAGATCCCAAATATGGGCATAAATTTACGATCAATGGGTAGCGTTTAAAACCTTATCTTACTCATGAACTTGCCTCTATTGGAGAAACTGTTGCCCTGCTGGAGGGTAACTAATGTCGTGCCTCATTCTGAGTCCAGCTAGGGACGTTAAATTCAACTCTCATTAGGAGGCACCCCAGCAGCACTCCTCCACTATCACATACACTTCACTTCGCACCTTTTCACTTCACCACCCACCATCCACCCACCCTACCACCCTGCTATATACCTTGCACCTCAGCTCTCGTTTCCCGATCTTTGGACCTTCCTCTACCCTACCCTGCATGCATATGAGGACATAGCATCGTTTGGCATGGGGGGGTGGATAGGCATCTATAGGATCTGGGTATTATATGATATCATGCAGCCTCCATCCATCTATAAATATGTACATAGCATAAAAAAAAGGTGTTTAGTAATGATCTGAAGGCTGAAACAAAAATACAATAAGTGTGTATGGATATTCAACCACTGTTTTGAAGAATTTCCAGGCCATAGAAGCTTGATTCGCTCAGGCTCGGCTTAATTCACTTGAGCATTGACAAGATAGATCGGAATCTCTCCTAACTAAGGACGTATTCTTGTACCTGAGACATCAGTATAGGATCCGTTGGTTTGCTTCTACGTGAGAGCCTAAGTAATCTTGGTTCACACTACACATATAAAGAAAGACCAGGTGAACATAAGATCCAACCCTAGTGTTCATTAGGGAAGGTGGAGTCCTTACCTATGCACGCAAGTAGACTTTTTATCCCAGGCTTTAGTCATGTGTCTAGGAAAAATTCTTTCCACCAAAAAGAAACTCTCCCACCAAAAGAAAAGTGTGCACCTCCAAATAAAGTTGTAGGAGATATACTGACACTTGTTTCAAAAAAAAAAAAACTGTGCAAATAAGTCAGTATATCTCGCAAATGTCTGTAAATTCTTCTCCCTCAAAATGTTTCAGGGCAAAGTTACAAATACCCTATTTCTACCATATATTCTTTGAGCCACAAAAGAAAAAAAATGAGGGTTGAGTTTTCTATCATCTTTTTAAGGGTCAATCCGAAAACATGAGCTGAAATTGGGACCAACCTGCACTTAAAAGATTCGTGAAACCCTGGGCTTGAGTCTTAATGTTCATCTGGTCAGTCTTGATCCTTCACTATGCACAAGCCATAATCTCTTGAGCTCTCGAGTATGGCAAAAACCTTCTGTGTCCTAGAAATCGTACTTAAGGTTTAAATATCAAGAGTTCAGGTTAGTTGAGAGATGGTCTATGTCACGTAAGACTTAAATTACTGGTAGTCTTCTCTGCAATTGGTTCTCACAATATCCAACAAATAAACACACCCATGTCGCCTCAGAAGAAAATCTTCAGCTTAAGATCATTTCTAAATACAATACAAAATGTTTTGCTAGGGACTAGCAAAAGATAGGCATGGGGGTATGATTGCACAGCAAAAATACACCAATAAATATGCCATCTTGTGTTATTTCCTAGCATTGCCATTGCATATTAGGTAGCCATAGTTGCATTTGTAAAAAAGACACTTGCATGCATTTATTTGAGAGGGGAGGATCATGCGAATAATTGGCCATGTAATTAACGTCTTCATCAAGGGTTGCATTACAAATTCACCATCCTCATTTTTTTATTTTGACTTTGAATTTCTTCTCCTTCGTGCGGCTCAGGGCATGGGCATGCACATCTTCGCGCCATTCCTCTGCCTGCAGCATGGCGGGACTTGCTCTGCCAGCAGCATGGCAGGGGGGTTGCTCCTTCTTCTTTAAAAAGCCCTGCCCTCTCCCTTGGGCAAGGGGGAGCCTGGAACACACACCATCGCAGACACCCTTCCTCCAGGCCATTGTCCTCCCCTCTCCCGCTCCATACACAGTCTCTCTTCGCACTAAAGAGACACACTGCGGGCAGGAGCAAGCTCATAGTGGTCCCATGACCACCACTGTGAGTTCCACCACTGCCCAGCTCCTTCGTGAGCAGGTGGGCGTGGTGGTTTCGCCCTCTGTTTCCACTGCTGGACACCATCGCTGCCATTGACAGAGCTCCAAGCTTCGGAGCTCTAGCAGGAGCAGCGGTCGCCAGCAGCAGCAGCGGCCACCGCACGCATGCCTGCGCCGTCCTCAAGCCCTTTCCGCACGCGCAGGCACCTTCCAACATGCCCGCACATGAAGAACCGGTCGCAACCGGTTGTCCATCCCGTGCGACACTGTAGCTACTGTTCACGGCTCTCAGTGCGACACTGTAGCTACAATGCAGTGATCGGGTTGTTTGTCACTTATTCGGTCACCGCGCGCTCTCTCTTTTTGCCGCGACTACCTCCAACCAGTCAGCGCCAGCGCCCGCGTTTGCGTCCGCTCAGCACAGTGCGCTGCGTTGCCCTCTCTCTCACACTCCCGCACCTGCCTGCGTGCGACGACAGTGCACGCGTTCTCTCTAGCGTCTGCGCTCTGCGTTGCACGCCTGCGAGTGCGTTGGCCACCAGACATAACACATAGCTCCCAGACGGCTTAACTCGCCTGCTCCCTCTCACAGCCACCCGCCAGTACACGCTCACACACACTCACTCATATACACACACACTTGTACACTCACACACTCACTTGTACACATCTTTACATACTTATATATATATACATACATACATATATTTACATATATATATATATATATAGATATTCATACCTATACAACTATATATAAGTATATATACATACATATATACATATATACATACATATATTACTATGTATATATTTATATAGTTAAATATATATACATATATATCCACTTATAAATATATATATATATATACCTATATATATATATTTACATATCTATATATATACATAACTACATATACACCTATACAGTTACAACCCTATCTATATACATATACACACACACATATATATATACATATATACATATATATATATTTACATACATATCACCTCCTTGTATCCATACGCACTAGTCACTCCACCACGCGTTATATCGCGGGATATCTACACCAGTTGCTGATATTCCCCAATACCTGCGTAAAGAAAGCACCTCCGCACACACTCCCACACATCCATCCTACACTCTATGTGGTACTTCGTCTTGTTGGTTGCGTCTTTCTAGACGTGGACCAACTCGACACTGTGCTATACGCCATTTCCACTTCCACCCCTACCCCTATATATATATATATATATAGACTATATTTATTTCTCTACAAGCAACCTACCTGATTTTTATTTCTCCTCTGTTTCCTGCTATTAAAAAGATAAAAAAAAAGTGTAAAAGAGAAAAGATAATCCTTGTCTTGCAGGTACTCGGTCTTGCGAATAGCAGGATCAGTTTTTTTTGGAAACCCTAAGTTGGCTCAAAGCCAAGAATAGTTTGGCTCGAAGCCAAGGACCTGATTTTGAGGGTGTACCTCAAGGACAAAATTATCAGCAAAAAAATCTTAAATAGAAAAAAAACCAAAAACATAATAAACTCACGGAAGAGATACGTTTTAGGTAAGGCGTAGAAACTTCTTCACCTTTAATCCTCGCCTCCCTGAGATCGACACTAGGCCTAAAAGTGACCAAGATAAAATTAAGTAGGCTAGGTAAAAAAAAAAGAAAATTTTGTGAAAGATGCTTAGAATCGATTTAGGTTAACCACTATATGCACTTCAACGATAATTTCACCATATTAACACAACCTATTCGAGTCCTAACACTGTGCAACTACTCTGTTTGGGGCAAACCAACACTCCCATTGTTCTTCATAATCTCATCTTTAGGGAGTTTCCTTCACCGTTAGTAGATAAGCTAACTATATATATTTTTAGGGTGCTCTATAGGGTCATTTTATTTTCCATTTTACTTGTTATAGTTGGGTATCCAGCCTATTGGGTCCTTGTCTCTTCATTGTGGAGGGAGAAACCTCCGTTTAGGGATCGGAGGTGGGATTTGTAATTGAGGCATACTACCTTCGTTGAAGTAGTGTGGTAAGTGGATTGATCACTTTGTGATTGTAAATCCTAAGTTAAGGGATTGGCTTAGCTGATGGTTTTCACTTAGTTTAGGTTTCTAAGTAAAAATCTTGTGCCTCCATTTCTATGACTGAATTTTATTTTGCAATTATTTTTCAAATTCACTATTCACCCCCTCTAGTGCAATTTCAGTATTTTCATTTTCAACTAGTTAATTCTCATTTTCAACCATTTGATTCTTGATCGCAGGTTGCAAAATGCATTGCAACACGCATTTTCGTATTCGCGTTTCTTTCATCTTTAGAATGAACGATCTCTTATAAACCCTTCCTTCAGACTCTAGAAATGGAACAATTTTTCTTGTTTTTGTCATATGCATTATTTGCATTTTCCTATTTTTTCCTTTTGTGCCATAGCCCTTGGAGGTACGATGTTGCAGTCCATTAATCTATATAAACTTCTTATTTGTACATGTGCTTTAAATTGATTGTATATCTAAGTTTGATAAAAAGTACTCTATTTATTGACGAAATTATATGTTTTTCTCAGATTATATGTACATGTTATGAAATTGTTCCAGATTCTCTTTAGTGTCCATATAAATTTCTTATTCTTGAGCATCTTTTTTTTTCCTTTTATTCAATTAGGGTATGCTTATTTAGAGGATTGAATTTTTGAGGAATTGCATATGGAATAAGCATTTTGTAGAATAAGTGGAGGAATAAGTGGCTTTAGTGTTTGGCTTTGATGTTGAACTTGAGGAGGAATAAGTGGCAATTGTTCTTAGTTTGGAGGAATTAGAGTTTTTGGTTCATGGAATGAAAAGGGGGAATATGTGGATATGTGATGCATTGTTTGGGGAATTTCGTAGTTATAAATGATAGATTCGACGAAAATACCCTTGAGGTGGATGTAATAGGTGGCAAAGTTGTGAGTGATGTGTAGGATGGAAGTGGTTAGATAGGAGGCAATTAATGTTAGATTAGAATTACTTAGTTTAATGAGATATGTTGAAATTGACAACCAATCCTTTGTTTAGTGATTATTGATAGATATAGCAGTCCAACATTTATCTCAAAGGCAATTGATATTGATGAATTTTGGCCTACCACACTCAAGTAATGAGTTGTATTTTTTTTTTTTTTTTTGAAATGATGAGGAATGCTATTGAGGACGATAGCAAACTGGGATCCTTTTATTTATGTAAAAAATAGAGCATTACATGAGGTTCTCCCACTCTTTCACATGCCCCCAGCATTCCCTTACAATATTTCCCACATTGATCGATCCCCCTCTAAACAAAAGCTCATTACGAGCATGCCACACACTCCACATAACCACCACCTTCTTCACCTGCACACTCCCATGTATCCAAAGATTCCTCTAGAGTTCCTCCCAAATAGCCAGGGGTTCCCCACAGAGTCCCCTCCAAATTTTATCTGTCACCAAACATGACGCAAATATTGGCATCCTAGATTTTCTTTTGTGATTGCTTAGTAGGTGCTTCCAAGTTAAGTATGAGAGATGATGTGTGAACCTATTTAGTCGATTAAATTTGATAACCCCATGATCTATTTAGTTGAAGAGAAGGTAACGTCATAGAATGTAAAAACAACATCAACATGCTGAATTAATGAAAACATTATAGTAAAAAGAATCGCACTATTAAACTCGACAAAAACATCGCAGCAGCATCATTGCAGCCTCGAAAGGGTTAAAAAAATAATTGCAAGGTGAGGGCAAGAACAAAATAAGAGCATCCTCAAATAGGAAAGAATTGGGATCCACCTGAATTAATTGAAACCATGAAGGCATGCTAAAAAATAGAAATGATTCTGTAAATAATATAGGAGCATTGAAGAAAGATTAGAGACTAATTGGAGCACAACCATAGGTCCATTTTGACAACAAAGCAATGTTGATTAGAAGGATCAGAACATGGTTTTGAAAAGCAAAGAACTAACAAGAGTAGCATAAATGGATCATTAGATCTTTTGTACATGGAAATGTCAGCAGTCTCAACATGTGTAAAGATCAATAAGTGTAGTGGAATAGAAACGCGTCATATCCCTAATTCCACAACCCCCGTGGAATAACTTTATGACGAAAGAAATGGACTCCTTCGGCTTTTATGTTTGCCGGTCCTTCAATGCCCAAATGGGAAATGGCCCAACAAAAGCCACAAAACATACCCTTAGTAGGTATTTTATTGAAATGTGAAATTATATATAATTGGCTTGTTTACAATGTTATACACTAGTCAAAATTACAGTAACACTTGGGATCCCATATTCAGTTACTACTCTGAGGAGCATGCATATGCATTAATTTCCATAGTTGGAATCACATGTTAGATGGAGGGTAAGACATGTCTTACAAAGGTGATGTGAGACATTACATTGGGCTTCAAAACACTTCCTGCAAGTAGCAACAACACATGTGGTCACTTGATCTAATGTCAACTTCAATAGGCAAGGAGGGGGATGACATTTGTGATTGTCGATTTCACTAGTTGTCATCAATGGACATACGGTAAGACACAATCTCACTCATTGCAACCACCAGATATGGATGAGGGATCGTGATTGCACATGGGACTATTGGTTTCTCATTAGGAGGAGAAGGTGAAAGGATTTGGTCTTAAATAGGTGTCAACCTCTTCTATAGTAGTGGAGGCACATCGGTTGTGGTGTGGCGTACCACTTAGATATACTAGTTATCTACAAATAGAGGTGTATAATGCTCCAAAACTCTCGATGACACGAGGGTTAGGTTCGTCGTCATGGGTATGATTTTGGTGTTAGACTATATGAAGTTATTATGGGTTATCTGGACGGTTTAATTACAAATGTAATTTATTATGTTTATGTTACAACATAATTAAAGATGGCAAGACACATAAATTACTAGGAATAACAACAAAGCTTAGTTTCCATTGGATACACCAATATAAGACTTTAACAAAAGAATTCCACATCCATACCTTACTTAGTTGTATGTCTTCCAAACTACCTCAACCAACTCCTTGACTTAGCTAAACCTTTGCTGACCAGTAGTTCACTTGAAAAGATAGGTTACAAGGTAAGGACAATTCAAATGGATCAATAGGGACATAAATTTATTGTGTTATGAAGAGGCAAGATAATGTCAGCAGCCAACTTGGTTTCTATCCATCTTTTAATTCTATCTCTAACATTTTTAGTTACTACCTTAGCCAATTATTCATATCCTTTTATTAGTTACCTAATACCCAGCATGCCATTACCTTTATATTCCCTCTCTCGCCTAGGGGTCACAACAAGCGGAATAATCTCTTGAGTCAAAGGCAATCTAGTTGGATCCTTCCCTCCTAAAGGAGAGATTCACTTCCCTTTGGAAGAATCAAGTTTTAAGGGATCCATTCCTTGCACATTACTTGTGATCCTTAACAAGCTATTCTAATTAGGATCCTTTAATAATCTACTACATTTCTTCCATGATCCTTGGCAATGGGAGATGATGGACATTTGCAATGTATAGCTCATGCTAGGAGCAATGTACTTGTAGGTTATTATTGAGAATACCAAATAACCTAGCATTTCTGCTTACTCCCATCTTGGGAGGAGTGGTCCACATCAATTCTCCCATTTGGTACCCAGCATCGTTCACACTGGTGGGCGTTAGCAAGGCTATGACCTTTTCTTAAAAAGAAAAAAAGAAAAAGCAAGGCTATGACCTTCGTGCCCTCTACCACAAGTCCAAGTTGTTGATCCTTCATCAATGCCTACAACTATGAATCATCGCTTCCAAGTCCCTTTAAGGTAGTTTTTGCCTATTGACCCTACCCAAACCATCCTAATTTAACTATTTATCCAATTCTTTGTATTTGACCAATTCAAATATCTAGAATGGTAGCCATTCTTTGGACACTTGGTTTTTCACATTAGGTAGGCCTAATTATTGTAAACTCCACACATATTCACTGCTCATAATCACTCAAAAATGACTAATTATCACTTTCCATATCCCTTGTTTAATGTTCATGGATACACAAGTGGCCATCAATTGTGGGACAATGCGCATGACCTATTATTCCTATTCTTATTTTCATACCCTGCTCTAGAAGTGACAAGATACGTGAAACATATTCATGACAAGTGGACACTCCCCACCTTTTTCATCACATAAAAGTAAGTTGCATTTACACCCTGACCGTTTAAGAATAATTACTACTGGATACAAGTAAGTATGTATTTAAGAATGCTTATTTTCATAAAAAATGCTAGCACCCTAAAGTTGGTTTTTAAGAATGGGTCATAGTATAGCAACTAAAGTGAATTAACACTTAAATTTATATCTTGAATTGTGAGTTTGACATCATCTAAGGGAGCAAATTAATCATAAATAAACCACTAATCAAGTGAATAAAATTGGAGCACAGGAGTTTGATGCAAACAAAAATATATTACTCAATTAATATCATTATCAAACTCAAAAATAAATGAGAATGTTGAGGCAAAAATATGTGTCTTTCAACCAAGCCAAATCGGCCTCAACACTTAGCCACAATTCTAGCCCGAAGAGCTTCTCAAAGACAAGCTAAAATCCGATCCAAGCTCCAGCCAAAGGGCTGGTCCAAAATCAGCCCAAGTCTAGCCCATGCCTGCATTTGTGCGGGTGTGGATGCACGTGTATAATGGGGACCTGAGAATGTTCTTGAGCAAGCCTTTAGGGAGCACCTTCCTTTTTGTGTGCATTTCCAACTCCATGACTTCATGATGTGGGACTAATAGTACCCAGTTCTTCCTTCATCTTCAACGCAAGCAGTAGTTGATGAATGAAGCTCAATTAGATGCCAATTGGTCATGGGATTGGCAATCCACGGCCCAGATGGCTTCCTCAATTGATTCTATGCCTATGGAGGGAGGTGCCCTGATGTGCATACATCTAAATGATCTAAAATGACTATTTATGCATGTTTCTAGTGCCATAGAAGTATTCATGCATTATAAATATTGCATACCATGCATCATCATGCATTTAGGTTAGATTGTATAAATTTTAGGATAATTCTATCTTGTTGTGGTCAGGGAATAGGGTAATATTTATCGAGGCCTTGGATCGAAGATCCAACTGTACGGATTTGATCAGGGTGATGATCAGAGTTCAATGACTCCGAGATTGCCCCGATTGGACCTTCGTAGCATTAGATGCAATCCCAAGAAGATCAAAGGTCAAGGGGCTAGGTGGTGTTAAATCAACACCTTAAATGACAAATTCAACCACATGGATGGATTTGAATAGATTATCACAACCTAACGACGTGAAAGTCGGTCCAATTAGACATCCATGGCACCATCTACAAGTCAAAGAAGGTGAACGACCCAGATGAAGCCACGTGGCACCATTTGGACCATCCAAGGCCACCCGCTAGATCTCTAAAGCCCCTCTAATGTGAATGTGGACCATTGGATCGCTATCCAATGGTTTTGAGTGCGCTACGTCGCCCTTTTCATCTGCACTACATCTCCAACACATGATCTAGGTCATTGGATCTTCATCCAATGGTCATGATGTGCAGGCACCAGAAACATCTTTGCATCAATCCACGAGCATAGCGTAGTGGATAAGATGCATGCACGAGAAGAAGGAACGCTAGGTCAAGCCTCCATCCGCTTCAAATCAAGCGGGCGAGTGGGCGTGGATGGAATTGCGCTGTTGGATGAAGCGTGGACGGCCAATGGAGAGAAGATGTGGTGCCACCCGAGTGAGCGATTTTCCATGGGCGATCTAACGCTGAGCTGCATGTGCAATTGTACGCACTGGCATTGTGTGCGCTGAGGCGAAGCGTGCGAGCATCTTTTAGGCTGTCCGATCGAGAGGATGCATGAACGTGGGTGAAGTGCTCAGCGGCTGAAGATGAAGGAGCGAGGATGCGCTCACGTGTTTAGCAACGTGGGGGCTTTAGTGACGGTTATATTTGTCACTAAAGACCCTTACATTAATGTTTTATGATTAAAATGACCTATTTACCCCTTATTCCTCATCTATAAAAGGCCCTACGCCCTCCACATTTTCATTATCTCTTCCTCTCTTCTCTCACCCCGTTCAATGCTCTACGAGCTTGTCCCAAACCCAGGATGCTCCATTAGAGTTATCCCTTTGTGGAGCATCCTACGGTTGTCCTCTCACCGCCATTCGAGAAGCAAATCTTGCTGCGACATTGCCCTGCTCATCTACCTTATTCCATCTTCATTCTCCCTCGTCCAGCATCTCACCACCTTCGTTTGGGTGCTCCGTCAACGAGGCTTGTCCTCCAAGCAGCTGTCGAGGAGGATAACTTCTCTCCCCCTTCTCTTTTTACTTCTTTCTAGATTAGATTTCCCACTTTCTAGTGTAGCACATAGACGTAACGAACATGATTATGTGGTTATGAAACATTTGTCTATTCTCTCGTTATTTTCTCCTTATTTGTATTATTCTTTCTCTGTCTTCTATTGTTTATTCTTTAAGTAGAATAGCTAGGGTAGATTTAATTCGACTAGCTACTCTACTTCATGACAATAAATATAAACGTGGTTTTTGATCAAACATACGCCTCCCCATGTTCGACCCGGGACTCACCATAGTTTCGGTTAAATTATCTGTTTAACGGATTTTTATGCGACTACAACGACAGGTTTTCAAAATGCAAATTTTCAGCGTACAAATCCCATTCAACATGCCCTCGCTAATAGCTCCTGAAGAAGAAGCTTCACGTCGAAGAAGGAACCTAAGTTCTACCTGCACGTGTATACAAAGGCTCTCTGCCCCAATCAAACACAGAAGAAGCACTGGCAAGTTACGTCAGAGAAGAACCCTAAGGTGATTGTGTGCGTGGATGGGTGGACGAGTGTGGTCGTCGAGCTTTAAAGAAGCTTCTCTAGCATGAATGGCAAAGGGTGAAGGAGGTGATGTGAGGTAAAATTACCTTGGGCAAAAGCTTTGTGGAGGTGTGGAGGAGCTTTTGTCAATGTAATTGGGTGAGCGGAAGGCAGAGGAGGTTGGACAATGAGGATGGAGGTGTTGACGATGGCAGTGGTGGGAGGAGATGCTACACTAGGTAGATGGAGCTCTAGAGCTCCCAAAAGCTAATTGGGGATGAGAGGAGAAGAAGCCCTAGCCTAATTTTGAGAGAGGAAGGGGGGGAGAGCATCGCTAGAGGTGCGCCGGCAAGGAGGAAGAGGTGTTCGTCAGAGCTGAAGAAGAGGAGTTGAAGTCCAAAGCTTCGCGTGAAGCTTCATGGAAGCAAGAAAAAGAAAACCCCTCTACCTATTGTATATGGCAAAAAGTGAGGAAGGTGGATGACAAGGCCCTGGTGGTGCATCGAATTCGCTAGTGCGGAAGATGAAAGAGGGGGAAATCTGACCAAATGAGCACGAATTTGATTTGTAGAAGTTGAGAGCTTTATATAGGAGAGAGTAGCGAATCAATTGGTCCAAATTATGCAAGCTTTGCTTGTGAATTTGGATGGATTCGAGCTCCATGAATTGTGTCTCACCAAAGAAAATCTCATCCAAATTAGATCTCAAGAGGAGGCTCCTTGGATTCGGCATGACGTGAGGAGCAATCTCACCAAGTTTGGCGAGTTTTAGTTGAGATATTCTCAATCAAATCATTGATTGATTTTCAACCTTGATGGCTCGCTGCTATTGCTGCTACGTTTGGAAGGGAAGAAGGCTGACGTCATCGTGACGTCAGCCAGGGGCTTAAATATGAGAAATAAAGATAAAAGGGCTAAAATGCAAACTAGGTCAAGATGGACTTTGATTGGGCTAAAAATTTAGGGTTAGCCTAATTTGGACCCAAGGAATTTAATGGTAACCTAAAATTTGGGTTTTGACCAAGTTTGACTGGGTAATTTCCACTTTAACCCAAAATATAGCAATTTCCCACCTTGGCCTTTATTTTTGGTTAAAATGGGTTCATTTAGCCAAAGTAAGTGTTCCAAACCTCATAGAATATTTTTCAATGATTTTTAGGAGGTTTAGATTATATTTATTTTCACCAAAACCCTTTCAATTGGAGTGAGCTTGTAATCATGGTTTTTCTTGTTAAATTAATCTTCAAATATCAGAAAACCCTGATTCAATCAGTTTGAGCCCACTTCTTGGGAATTCAAGTTCATTTGACCTTAAATTAGGCATTGATTAACCCCTTAGTTGATCTACATTTGTGACTTCTCGTTAAAACATCAGAATTAACTCAAGAATGATGCCCTTTTTTTGATTAGTAAGGAACTTTTGTCCCTGGAATTTGGCTAAATTAGGACAGTTATGGATGTGATGGTGCTACCATCAGAGCCCTATGCCTAAATTTTCCTACTCTCGAGCAAAATCCTATGGAACTGACGAGATCACTAGACTAGAATTTATCGTCAGGATGCCTTATCAGGCTACACCTCTAGAGACTAGTTTAAAATATCAACTCTAGGCCTAAAGGTACTTAAGTATTGGCCAAGATATGGACATGACCAACTTCAGCCTTAGGTCTGTAACAAAGGTTTCTAAGGCCCCAGAATCTACCAGAGGTCATTGAGCCCAACAGTTAAAGCACCCGTGCATTTGTGCAGCAAGGTCCAGGTTTAACTTGCCAGTGTATTTTTCAGAATAGAGAGAGGAAGATATTTTTGAGATTTTTCTATTTTTTGTAATTTTTTTATGATTTCCCTAAATTCAACATCAGATTGGCCCTCAACATGGTCTGTGGCAGATTTCTTGTCCCCATCATCAATCCTCGAAGGGCCTCTGGCAATCGATGCTTCACAATAGCACCACCCATGACAACCTCTAGAACCCTGGCAATTGACACTTCGTGATAGTGTTGCCCATGGCATTCTGTAGCTTATCCAGGCCCTAGCATTCGACATTTCAGGATAATGCCACCCATGTCACCTGAACTAGCACAAGGCATTTACATGCCCCTAGTAGGATATTTGAATATCCTAAGAGACAAGTGTCGAGGAGATGATATGTTATAATGCATCTTCAAGGAGTTATATACTCTTCTCAATGGTGAGAACTCCTCTAATCAACTTGTGTTTTCGAGCCGCTCCTAAGTCAGATCTTCGAGAAACCATTTTTTTCAGAACAGAAGATTTTATAGCAATTATTCTTCATTAAGCTCACTGAACTAGACCAATGTGTGGGATGTGGATGCTTAGGTTAACAAGTCTTACAAACCAAAGGGCAGACAAAGAAGCCGAATGCTCCCTAAGCCTTAGACTTAATACATTAGCTTCTCAACTCCCTCAACCTTTTAAGGAAGAGTCTAGATCTTAACAAATACTTGAATTTTTAAGCCCAAACAGGCCTCAGAGGTCTAAAGTCGGTATCTCTCACTTATCTCCTAAGGTTTAGCACTTCAGGTCTTAATTCATCATTCGATTCAGCCCAAAACTTAGGTACTATTCCATACTCACTTGCTGGGACTAACCACAATTTTTGCTTTGCTCCTTTTTCTTTTTGTATCTTCCTCTTCTTTGTTCTCCTCAATACAGCTTTGCAATTCAGCTCCAAAAGATTTCCTCTCCTTTCCTCCATTTTTTTTATGTGAGAACACTTTAAGAGAACTGAATTTTCTGTCATTTTGCACTTTAATACCCCCTACCTTAGCTTTTGAATGCCGTCATTGCAAACTAGGTGGGTTCGAACTCAGTTTAGTTCATATTTTAGAACAGGTTCACAAGGGTGGGTGTTGGGTTAGGATGGTCGTTGCAAATGATTTTAAGCTCTAATACAAATATCAGAGGTGGAGTCAGCTGTTTTAAAGTATGAACCCTAAAGTGTAATAGGAATGCAACTCAAGAAGGATAAGAAAGGTCTCGGATTTTCAAATGACGGGTTGCCTCTTGTTAAGCACTAAGTTTAACACCATTAGTCGGGCGCAATGCAGCTCAAGAGGAATGGAGATTAAAAGATACTGTAGCCAAATTCGAATCGGTCTGCTAAAGGAATGGTTTTAGTCTTTGACCATTCACTATAAAAGGGTTCAAGTTGTGACTGAGTTTGCTGATTTCGACAACTACATTTCCAAAGATCCTCCGAATTTGAAAAGGTCTGATCCATTTCGATCTTAGCTTTCCTGGGAAGAGCTTGAGTCTGCCATTAAAGAGAAGCACTTTTTGACCAGGATAGAAAATTTTTCGTGAAATGTGCTTGTCACGAAAGGCCTTAATCCGCTCCTTATAGATATGCAAGTTCTTGTATGCATCATTACGCAGTTCATTGATCTCATTCATTTGGAAACGGCGGTGGATTTCGACCTTCTTGAGATCCAAATTATATTTCCGTACTGCCTAGTAGGCCTTGTGCTCCATTTCTACAGGAAGGTGACATGCCTTCTCATAACTAGTCTGAACGGAGACATCCCTTGTTGGGTTTTATGGGTGGTCCTATAGGCTCATAGTGGTCCTGGAAGTCAAGTTGACCAATCTTTTTTATCAGGTCGGACAGTGACCTGAAGAATTTTCTTGATCTCTCAATTGGAGAGCTTAGCTAGTCCATTAGTCTAGAGATGATATGGAGTTGAAATTTGATGCGACACCCCATATTTCTTCAATAGGGACTGGAAGTGCACATTGACGAAGTGGGCCCCCCATCAGAGATGATTGCACGTAGGACACCGAATCGAGAGAAGATGTGCTCATGAATGAATTTAATTACCTCTTTATGGTCATTGGTTTAGGTCGGAATGACTGATATCCATTTGGACACATAGTCCGCAGCCAGAAGGATGTATTAAAAATCATTTGAATTTGAGAAAGGGCCTATGAAATCAATCCCCCATATGTCGAAAATCTCACACTCGAGAATCGAGTTCAAGGGCATCATATTGTGGTGGCTCATGTTGCCTAAGGTTTGGCAACGAGTGCATGCCCTATGATAATTGTGTGCATCTTTGAAGAGTGTGGGCCAATAGAAGCCACACTGGAGGATTTTCACTACGATTTTGTGCCCAGAGAAATGGCCATCACAGGCCTGGTCATGGTAGAAAGATAATATGCCATTGACCTTGGAGTCGGGAATGCATCTCTGGATGATTTGATCAGCACCGATGTAGAAGAGATATGGATCTTCCCAGACATAATACTTGCAATCAGAAATCAATTTGTCTTTCTTGGCTTTTAGCCAATCAGATGAGATCTGGTTCAGTGCCAAATAATCATATCAGTATACCAAGGAAGTCCAACATCAATGCTCAGGAGGTGCTCATTCGAAAATGTTCAGTAATAGGTCCGGAGGGGTCAATGATTGAAGAAGGAAGATGGGACAAATGATCAGCAACCATGTTCTATTTTCCCACCTAATCACGTATTTCGAGGTCAAATTCTTGCAAGAGCAAGATCCATTAGATTAACCTTAGTTTAATGTCCTTCTTTGCTAGTAAGTGCCTCACAACAGTATGATCCGAGTAGATAATGACATGGAACCCCAAGAGGTATGATCTGAATTTCTCCAAACCAAATACTACGACTAGCAGCTCTTTCTCCGTAATTGAATAATTACGTTGAGCATCGTCTAGTGTCTTGTAGGCGTAATATATTACCACTGGGTTCCCATCAATCTTTTGCCCAAGTACCGCTCTTACTGCATAGTCAGATGCGTTGCACATGATCTTAAATGACTGAGCCTAGTTAGGAGATTATAAGATTGGATCTTGGGTTACTTGGTCACGTAGAATCTCAAATGGGTGAACACACTCACTTGTCATCTCAAAGCGAGTGTCCTTTGAGAGAAGATTAGTCAAGGGTCCTGTAATTTTAGAGAAATCAAATATAAACTGTCAATAAAAATCGACGTGCCATATTGAATGCGGAAAACTACGCTATCGAAATTGGATTTGAAAACTCATCGTTGTAGTATGAGTCATGAAGAAATCCGTTCAATAAATAAAATTTATACCGAAAGATCTGTAAAGAAATTTTGGGTCGAACATAGGGAGGCTACGTCAATCAAAATTCGTAGTTATATATTTTTTTATATTTTTGTTTAAAGGGAGAAATAATCACAATGGAAACAATATAAATAATAAGAGAGAGAGAAAGAACAATCACTTGATATTGAATAATGTTTTTATAACTAAGAAAGTGAGAATGATTACACTAGAAAGTGGGAAATTGTTACAACTAGAAAGTAGGAAACTTCCACTCTAGAAAACGGAAAAAGAAGGGAGAGAGAAGTTATCCTCCTCGACGATTGCTTGGAGGATGAGCCAGACGGGACAACGCCTGGAAGATGAGGAACGGAGAGGGAAGAAAGAGGACGAAGCAGGAGGAATGGGAACGAAGCAGCACGTCGTCGTCGTCGCGGGATCTGCTTCCGGAACGGGGGCGAAAACTTGATTTTAGCTTTTGAGGTGCATCCCGAGTGTGAGACAAGATTCTCTTAAGCTTTGGAGAGGGAGAGACGAGGAGGGGATGAGAAATTTGTAGGGTAGGGGTCTCCTTTTATAGTTGCAAGGAGTGGGGCATTTTTGACATTTCAACATCAAAAAACATTAATTTAGGACCTTTAGTGATGGATATATCGGTTACTAAAGGCCTGAATGTGGCCGACATGTGCGCACCGCACGCGTGCCCCCTCGTTTTTGCACTCTCAACGCATGGGCAAATTCACTCATGCTCAGTCGTCCGATCAAGAGATCGGACGGCTTAAACTGCTCCTCACCAGCACCGCATGCCCGCGTGCGATTGGGCGTTTGCACTACGCGTCTGATCGTGCGTGGGTGCTATTGGCTAATCTGCATTGCTTGATGTGAATCGCATGGCTCCGATTGCACACCCACGTGCTCGCATGTCTTGATTTGGAGGTCGGGCGAGATTCGAACACGCGCCCATCAAAATTCGTAGGGCATTGCACCAGCACGTTGCGGGGGTATCTTTGCCTCGTTTAGGAATTAGGCATGCGCGATCTACGACCGTTGGATGGAGATCCAACGGCCTAGATTGTCCATGCCTTTGCCTTCAGACATTGAATGGAGGGGGGCGGCTGGTGCTGGGTGGCTATGATGGCACCACGTGGCACCATCTAAGCCGTCCATCTTCTGAGTGTTGTAGATGGTGCCATGGGTGTAGGATTGGACCGATTTTCACGCTGTTAGGCAGCAATCGTCGATCCAAACCTATCTGTGCAGTCGGATTTGTCATTTGAGCTATGGATTAACACCATCTTATCCCTTGATCTTTAGGGTTCCTCAGTCTCTATCTGGTGATACGGATGTCCAATCAGGGCGATCTTGGAGTCGTTGAACTCCAATCGTGGCCCTGATCAGATCTGTACGGTTGGATCTTCAATCTGAGGCCTCGATAAAAAGTCACCCTGTTCCTGACCATAAAAGGAGACAATTATTGTACAATTTATACAACTTGACCTAAATGCATGATCATGCATGTTATGCAATATTTACAATGTATAATGCTAATGTCACACTAAGAACATCCATTAATAGATATTTTAGGTTAATCAGATGTATGCACATCATGCCCTAGAAATGATTGAACGTCTTTGATCGCAGAAGGCACAGGAAGCTTGAAAATCTAATTCACCTTTTCTTGGTCAACTTGGATACATTTCTCATAAATAAGGTGTCCAAGTACGATGCCTCAGGAACCATGAAATGACTTTTTTTCCACGAGAGAACCAAGTTCATTTCAATGCATTGCCAGAGGATATGAACCAAGTGTAGAAGGAAATATCGAGTGTTTGATTGAAAATTGAGAAGTTGTCTATGAAGACTTCAAGGTATTTACCTACCATATCGGAGAATATGGCTAGCATGCATTGCTGAATGGTGGCAGGTGCATTGCATAGCCCAATGGCATTGCTGAATGGATTTTGATCTTCATTCTTTGTACAACTTGACTGGGACTTGTAAATTCTGCAGGTAAGGAGGGTCAAGATAAGCGAGAGGATGAGAAAGTTGTAAGAGCTTGTTCCTAACATGGATAAGGTAAGTTCATGTTTCACTTCTCTTTGGTGATGTAAAACCAATTTGGGGCAGTCAAAAACATGCTTTTATTGATCTGAAGAGGATCGAATTTTGATTGTTTTCAAAATAGAAAACTTGAACTTAGACATACTTGAGGAGGAAACCAAAAGTCCCCATATAGGTGGTCATTATGTGTAGATGAATATGGGGGATAAACCATGACTACAACTCCATGGTTTCTTTTTTGTTTTTTTCTTTACCATATGCTTAGATTATTTTCAACCTTGTTGCTCCTATCCTACACGTAGGCATGGAAATCACTAACTAAGCTTGAATCAAGATTATCTGACAGATAGACACAAATAGGGATATCCACTCTGTGATTTGTTCCCAAGACTTCTTGGATGAGAGGAGGGAATATACAGAGCAATTATTGGGGGTCCGTCTTGTTTTGAAGTTGATCCATCCACTCTTATCCAAGTTGGGCTTCTAAATTAAAGGATGCATCTCTTATATGTAACCATGCTCATTAAATTGGCACTAAAGTCAAAAGAAATTACACATAATTAGTTGTTACCCTAGAAGGATAATTCCACAAAATAATCTCTTTCAAAATTATCATTTTACTTATCTTGAAAAATCTTTTGAAAATTGAAGCTCTAAGTTATTTGTTAAAATCAAGTGGAATGGATTCAAATCTATTGCCACCTCTGGCTACTCTCTGACAAGATTGCTTTCCTGGAAGTTTAGTAGATGTCATGCCTTATAACTGCAAGGATATCTTGATGCTTTAAAAACTTTTTGTCCCTAATTTTGCAGCAAACCAACATTGCTGACATGTTGGATTTGGTAGTAGACTATGTTAAAGATCTTCAAGATCAAATCAAGGTGAGTACTGGATACAGAAACCATTCTACCTTTCACTGCCATCATCGTTATTGAGTTGATTTAGTTACCTCACAGAGACTAACCGAGTGCAAAGCGAACTGCACATGTACACAGAAGCAGAGTTCATGACACAATCCAAATTGATAAGTGATCACTTGTGGCAGCCTCAGAGTTTGTGACTATGCATCAAATTTGACTGAATGCCATAGATACAGTGGTCCTAAGGAGAGGAAGGATAGGCAGTATCTATATATCTTGCAATGCCTCAAATCCCACATATTCTGCATGCTTTTATTCATAAAAACTGTATTTCTTTTCATTTTTTTTGTCCATTTTGTTGATTACTGATCTGAAACCCCACATGTTTTTGTTGGTGACAAGTTTAAAACTACTTAACAAAACTAGATGACTATACGCATGCAGTGCAATTGGATTAATTAGCTATTCTTATTGTTCTGAATAAGAGGTTGATTGAGTGGAAGGTGCACATAATTATCGATCTGAAAATTAATTTTGTTTACCATTGATCCTTGTTTATGTTGGATGAGGCCTCATTTGATGTGTCAATTAGGATATTCTTGATTGAGTTTGGTTTTCACTATTTAATCATCCAGGCCATCTTTCTTCACGATACACTTGACAAAGATATCAACACTTTCTACATGAGAGTCAGGTCTGCTAAACCTTTTTTAAACTTCACTCAATTTCATGATTTTTCATGTTTACTCATTTGATGTATTTTACTGTAACAACTATTGAAATTTCTATATTACCTTCTGCTAAGTATCTTTGTACTACTAGTTCCTGAGTAAATTAGGGGGAGGAAATTATTAGGTGGCGTTGGTTGTGAAATTGGTTGCAAGTATATTGAGCCTTCTACTTATTGTATATTGAGAACTTAATACACTTGGTGCTATGATTTCTCTATAATGTTTCAATTCTTCAAATTAGTGCTAGCTTCTTTTACCCTCTCCATTTCACCTCTTGCATTTTTTTTTTTTGATTGTCTTTCACTTCATAGCCAAGTTCGAACCTATCTTGTATCTTGGATAGACAAGATGCATATTACAATTCCAATTGTCTTTCAGCATGTAAAGCTAATCATTGTCTTTTACTATAAATATAACTAGTCTTGCTGCAACTTTATTGTTCTTTCAAAGGTTGGTGTCAACTGAGCAAAAGTTCACCTATTCCATAGTGATGTGAAGAGTGGGGAGGAAGATTCTGGCATGGTTTCACAAGAATTTGCAATAGATTTTCACCAAATAGGCTTAGATTGCAATAGCTTAAACTTTTATTGTAAAGAGGAAAAAAAATACAAGAGTTGAGTGTTCTTTTGTATTATGATGTATTTTTTATTGTTCTTTTTTGTAATTTCTTCACAATATTGTAACAAGTACTTTGTAATTTCATTTCAACAAAAATGATGTCAAAGATCACTTTTGTTAAGCTATCCATGTTATACGTATTACTAAAATTAAGAACGTTTTGATGTTTTATCTTAATAATTTACATTCACAATTACATAATCCTTAAAAGATTATGAGGGGCACTTACTTTTTTTGCTAAAACTTGTAGAGACAGAGTAATCTGTTCCCGAAAAAATTAAATGCTACGCCATTACCTTCTTTTGTGTCCAATCTATTGTGACTAATTTTCTGTCACAATAATTTTGAGGATAGAAAATCTATCCCCAAAACTTAAACTTTTAGTGACCCTCATCTGGGGGACGGATTTTTCCTCACCTACCCTAAAATATGTCCCTATAGCCTTTAATTCCTTCCACAAAGGCTGCCACTATAAGTGTATTTTGTTGTAGTGTTTATACAAACTCTCCATGAGTTTGCAATCCGAGTCAGGATGGTTTCTCCAGATCTAGTAGTGATAATAGTTAGTCCTACCTTTTTAGGCACAAGCTGAATGAAACTCACCTAGTGGCTATCAGAGATGGGGTAGCTGATTTTCGCAGCGAGTCAATTGATGATCTCCTTTTTTATGACCTCCTGGAGATTCAGGTTAAGTCTTTTCTACATCTCACGAGAATGTTGTAAGCCCCCTTCGACATAAATACAATGAGTATAATAAGAGGGACTTATTCTAGTCAAGTCATCTAGAGTCCAACCAACGGCTCTACGGTGTTGCTGGAGGACAAAAATTAGCTTCATTTCCTGATTAGGAGTGAGTCAGGAGTTGATAATCACTGGAAATGTCTGATTAAAACCCAAGAATACATACTTCAAATGGCCAGGGGTGGTTTTGGCTCCAGGATAGGGTTATCAGTAGTGGGTTGGGGTTTGGGGTTAGCCTTAGAAGACAAGGTAGAAGTTAGGGATAGGTCTAAATCATATTCAGGTTCCCTAATTTGTGGGTCAAGATCTTCTTGTGGTTGAGGTCCTTGGAAAATTGAGTTCACCTCAGGAATCAGATCCTCAACCAAAGAACCTATGCTACATACTTCCTCAATTGCCCCATAGTTTATTCCTTTTTGGGCCTTAAAAATATCAATCCTTAACGCCTTATCCTCGAATTTCAACTCGATCCAGCCCTCTTCACAATTGATATTTGCCTTAGCAGTCGTTAGAACAATTTCCCCATGATGATCGGCGTGTCTTTCAAATTCTCAGGGGTATCCATGTCCAAAATGATAAAATCCACCGGGAAATTGAAATCTCTCACCCTAACCAGCACATCCTCGAGAATTCCTCTTGGTGACTTAATCGATCTAGCAACCAATTATAGAGTCACCTCAGTCGGTTTAAGCTGAGTTTCCTCAAAGTAGTTTAGTAGGGAGGTGGGAATCAGGTTTATGGATGCTTCTAAATCCAATAAAGCTCGATCAAACTCTAAGTTTCCTATCTTGTAGGAGATCAAATGGGTGCCAAGATCCTTCACTTTTTGCAGGAGTTTGCTCAAGATTATAGAACTAGCCTGCTCTGACAATATAATTGGAATCCCATTTTTATTTCATGTTTTATGTTTGGTGTACACAAGTCCTTCAGAAATCGTGTGTAAGCTAGTATGTGGTAGATCGTATCCATCAAGAGAATGCTTATTTGGACTTCCTTAAAGAGCTTGACCAAGTCCTCCTCGGGTGCCACAGGTTTGGATTTCCTATTTCCTTTGGTCAAGGCCTTAGGAAATGGAACATCTTTAGGCTTTTCTAGGATTGGTTCAGGCTCTGCGTCTGGGGTGGGTTTGTCCTCGATATCCATCTTGGACTTAGGTCTTGAACTACTAGGACCAAATTGATTAGAATAAGGTGGGTCCTGAGTAGTTTTGCCACTATGAATAGTGACGGAGTTTAGGCTTACCTGGTTTGGATTCAGATTTGGCAGGATAGGGGGTTGCTGTTAATATCCCATTTATGAAGTAGAAGCCTCCGACTTGTTAGGTGAAGGTGCAGAAGCATCCTGATAACGGGTAATGTGATTGACCTTGATTTGGGTTCACAGTGTGCCTCAGGTTTGACACGTTGTTTAGGTTTGGTAGAGGTTGAGAAAGAAGTGCACCAGGCTGACGAGTTCTAGTCATCTGTGCCAGATGATTATGAACCTCTGTAATCTCCACATTATGCTGCCTTTGCATGGTAGTATTGGTCTTCTACATATCAGCTAGGGTTTGTAGAATTAGGCTAGCTGGTCTTCCTTGCTAGGCTTGGTTTGAAAGTTTGGGTTGGGCTTAAGATGAGCAGGTTGATATGGTCATGGATTTTGCGATCGGGGTCGGAATTGAAGTCTAGAGTTCTGATTATTCCCCGACTAGGAGAAATTTAGATGATTATACCATCCAGGGATGAATGAGTTAGAGAAAGGATCATTTTGGTATGATGATAATATCATCATGAGCCCTAACTAGCTCATTTTGACTTAAGAAAGAGAATAAAAGCTCCTACATAACCTAGAGAAGGGTCTAATTCAAGGAATTACTGTTCTGAGAAGAAAACATGAAACAAAGGGTAAAATTACAATTTTACCATTGCAGAACATCAATGGGATTTCTCAGAGGCTAAACATAGGTCAAATGGTCTTAACAAGATAAAAAGTGGGTTGGTTCAATCAGAAATGGATTCATGTGCAATCTAAGAATTAAATGACATCTTGTAACCCTAGAACAGACTCACTTAAATCAATAAGGTTCTGGTTAGGATAAAAATCAACTAAACCCTCTAAAATTTATGAAAAAATATCCCCTAGGGTTTAGAACCTTCAAATTGGCCTTTGAAACCTATTTTGACCTTAATTGGGGTCCTAGCTAGATATTTGACCTAAATTAGGTTTTAGTGTAAAATGTCCAGTCAAACGTGGTCAAACCTAAAATCCAACTTCACCATTGGATTCCTTAGGTCTAAATTAGGTTTGTACCAAAATTTTGACCTTAGGGGAGGTCACCTTGACCTACTTTGCAAAATAATCCACCCAATTACATTTTGACTCCAGGCTTTTGAAAACTATTGCGCAGACCGCCCTATCTTTCTCGCCACTCTTTGCAATTAGGTCCCTCCGCCATTAAAGCAGAGGAATCCTACTCCAGCGAGGATCCAAGGAGGATTGCTCCCTGATTCCTCAGAGATCTCCTCTCAGATTTGGAAGGGAGATTCTCTGAGGAATTCCCTTTCGTCTGAACGCAATCAAATGCCATGATTCTCACCCAATCTCTCGCGCGAACGCTTGAGAGATTTGGGTCTCCCACTGATTCCTTCTTCGGAAAAAATTCTTGCACTTGGAAGCTTGCCTTCCAAGCACAAGAGCCTCTGCCAGCACCTATAAAGAGACCCCCTGATCCAGCCGCTCCTATTCAGCTTGGCTTGGCCGGAGAACCACCTCTAATCTCTTCCCTTCTCCTCCAGCCAAGTGTTCAGCAAGCTCCGGTGATCTCTCCTCCTCCTTCTAGTCGTTCTGCCACAATACTAGTGGTAGAGACGTCTTCAGCTCCTTCCTCCGCGTCGCGCCATACCTGTGTGCGTGCCTCCAACCCCTTCATCGTTGCTGTTCTCCCTCAATTGGAAGCTTTCTTCTCCCGCGGCTACAGGTACGGTAAGCTTCTCTCCTATCCCCCTTTGTCCATTAATTTAGGTTAGAACTCTTCCCCTTTCTCCTCTCGTCATTTTCCCCTTCCTTATTTTCACTTTCAACCCCTTGACGCCGCAGACCACCACCATCTTCTCCACCTTTGGCCGACCACCGGTGAAGGCGCTTCCATCACTCCACGTTTCCACATGCCTCGCTGGACCCCTCATAACCTCCGCCATCATCCACTGAGCATTTTCCCCACCTTCACTGACCGCCATACCCTTCACAAGCACCCCCCGACCAAACCGACCTTCATGGCCACAGAGTGAACTAGGCACGCATGCCTAGGTCACCCCGTGGCTAGCCACCCACCTAGACACCTTCACCGTGCCACAGCGAAGCTGCCTGTGTGCTCTAATGGGGCCGAAAGGCCGTATTGTTTGAAACCCAGGTCTGACCTCCGCCGCCAGTAATGCTAGCTTGAAGGAGCTTGTATCCTCGCTCCAGGTCGCATGCTCCAGGCAGAAGAGTCCCAAGCGATGTGGGTTAGTCTCGCGCACACATCCAGACAGAGAACAGCCTTAAGAGAGCACCCAATTGTGACAATTGAGCGAAGAAGCTCCTGCGGGTGCGCGAGCAAAGCGGGTAGGACTTTTAGCCCCACCTCGGAAAGTTAGGCGTGCGGTGAGTGGTTTTTATTGATTTTGTGTTTCCACCTTATCGCCTCAGTTCATGGGGTGAGGTCTCCTCGCCCGCTCACGCGCCTTGTCTGCGACCCACACCTATGCGAACCTGGCTGACTCGTTTACCCAGCACTCCTCGTGCACTACCCACGTCGATGCGCCTGGACCCGGGTGCGCGTAACCCGACCCGAGTACCCAATTGGTTCTGGGAGAGTGAACCCAAGAGAGAAATAGAGAGAGAGTGTACGCAGGGAGGGTAGGGGTAGGTTTTGCACTCTCGTGTGTGCAGGAAGGAAGAAGCTGAGGAAGCTAAGGCAAAGACGAAGAAGAAAAGTAAAGGGCTGAAGCACAGAGAAACTAAGGAGGAAAAGCAAAGGCACTGTAGCCGTAGAGAAGCTAAGGAAGAAGGAAGGAAGAGGCACGGCTGAAGAAGAAAGACAAAGCAGAAGCCAAGGAAGAAGAAGGTAGGAGGAATCAAGGAAGAAGAAGAAGCCAAGGCAAGGAAAGCACAAGGCTGAAGGCAGAAGCTGAGGAAGTTGAAGAAGAAGCCAAGGCCAAGGGAAAGAAGAAGCATTGTAGCAAGAGAAGGTGCGGCTAAAGAAAAAGGCAAAGGCACAGCTGAAGGGAAAGAAGAAGAAGAAAGGAGCCGCAGAAAGACATAGAGGAAAAGAAAAAGAAGCTAAGGCAAAAAAGAACCAAAGAAGAAAGAAGAATACTTTTTACCTAATTCTTCTCAATCTCTCTATTTTGCTACATTTTAATATCCATAAACTCCTGCATTATACTCTGAATTAGATTTTGAGTAGATTTAAGTGTTCAAATTACATTGATTGAGATTAGTGAATAAATTTCATTTTCTCCATTCGAGTAATAAAAAAATTCTTATTTGTTTACAAGGCGATTTCACCTATACTACGATGCAACATCATTTATCTTTATATAAAACCGATCTCACCCTATTAATAGATGGCGTGGAGCTTCTTACAAGGCTGATTAGCTTCAGAGTAAGTAGGATACGAGGCTTCAGAGATCTCCCAACCACCAAAACCTGGATAAGATGGGAGTGGATAAGCATCCATCCCTGGATAAGAGTGGTGGTGGTGACCATTATGCACGACCTCCCTCCCTGTGGGTCGACGTGCATACGTGCTTTGCTGAGAAGTGGTTCTTTGGAGTTGGTGAGTCAAATCGTTTAACTTTTTCTCTATGATTATTGCAATTGAAAATTGTCATAGTTTAGGAAAACATTACGTTGTGGTATAGCGATGAAAATCGATACGACATTTAAATTTATAAAGCTCGAAAAATTAAGTTCCGAGGTTGTTTGCAGGGAGAAAATATGGAACTCAATCACTAGTCAAATATGATAAATAATGGGCATAATAATCAATCCACAATAATGATAAGCAATGAATAAATGATCCACTAAAAATGTATTCAATATGTATCCAAATGTATCTTAGAATCAATGTGACAAAAATATAACTAGAGTATAAAAAGTGGTGGTTGAAACCACCAATTAAATCCCACAATTAGGCACAATTCCCAATACCAACAAAGTCTCAAGCCAAGTCAGAGTCAACCATCAGTTGTTAGGCACAACCTCTAGAAGACTTAAACTTCAAACCCTAAGTAGATCTCATATTTTGCCTAAGTGTAGGCACATTTCCCAAGGATGAACAGTGTAAAACCTGCTCCTCCTTTAGTAAATACCCTTCTCTCTCTCTGTGAATCGGGTCAAGTATACAGGTAATCGAATTCGAATCGGGTCCAGGCCTGCATGCATGTGGCACGGGCAAGGAGTGCGCACGTGCTGTGAGAGGGACCTCACCTCGTGTCAGGAGGCACACAGCTAATTCGCTTTGAACATTATAAACAAATTTCTAATTTATCGTTTCATGATGTGGGACTAAAGTCCCAAAGTTCTTCGCACGTTGCAGCATATGAGGGTTGATCCAATTCGCGCTGCTACTAGGTATGTTCTTCCCAAATGGAGGCCTTGAAGGCTTTGTGGAGGTATTCCGCTCCAGTAAAGGGTGGTAGTGGGGACGATGACGGTTGTAGCATGGCAGACGATACTGGAGAAGACGACGTTGGTGGTGGAGAAGCCTGCACAGAAAACACAACCCTAGGGCCTAGTGATAAATGCCAGTTTATCATCATTCTTATGCATTAAAACAAACCTAGCTCTTAGGATTTTGCTCCGCAAATTGGCTTTTGGGTTGCATTTAGGCACAAATTAGGTTAGGTATGCATTTTACTTTTTATTGCCTTTTTGATATGTTTTTGTGAGTGTTAGGGATATACAGATTGACAGATCCCTAAAACCCTAACACTTAGGAAGGCAACTGATGAAGGAGAAGCCCAAACGATCTAGAACTTAGCTTTATCTAGCTCACCAAAGTTGGAATCCAGCTCACTTGAACTAGGGTTAGCTCATCCTAGCTCCATTCAACTCATCTCAGCTGAATGGCAGCTCAAGAGAGCTCATCTCAGCTCACCTTAGCTCAAGTCAGCTCAGATCTAGCTCAACTCAGCTGAGTTTAGCTCATCTCAGCTCCCATTAGTTCATCGGGAGCTCTAGCTAGCTCAACTGAGTTGATTGGAGTTCACCTCAGCTCAGGACCAACTACATCCAGCTCCACTCAACTCCAGCCAGCTGAAGATGACTTCATCTTAGCTCAGGAAGCTCAAGTCCAGCTCCTGGGGATTTAGCTTAGCTCAACTTAGTTGAGCTAAGCTACCTTAGCTACTTCAACTAGCTAGGTCATCCCCAGGAATATCAGACCCATCTCACCTTAGCCTACCTTAGCAAAAGTCAGCTTACTTTAGCTTGGCTTACCAGCTAGCAAAGAAATAGCAAGCTAAGCCAGCTAGAGTAGCTCCATGCCACCCTCTTTAGCAGCTGCTAGCTCTAGTTCAGCTCCAGACTTCTCCTGTCTAGCTCCTCTTCTCAAACCCTAGCTCCAATTGCCTCCTCCTCTACTCCCCATTAGCTAAGCTAGCTTAGCTTAGCTAGGCTCCAACTCCCTCGGCAATCCACTACCCTAATACCCTACCTAACTAGCTCCACCAACTAAACCCTACCTAAGCCCACCTAAGCTAGCTCCACCCTACTCCTTTTGGCATCACCACCTAGCCACCTTTTCACCCCATCACCACCACCAAAAGGCACCAATTTTGGCACCAAAACCTAGCCCTAACTACCCCTCTTTTGGTGCCAGCATCCAACCCCCATATCCATCATACACCTACCCCTTCCAAGCCTCATCCACCCTACACATACCCCCCCTTCTAGAACCCTAAGTTGGTGGCACCTAACCCCCTTCTAGAAGCCAAAAATGGTGCCAACTCTAGGTTCTTTTTGGCCACCATAACCACCCCCTTAACTCCCTTTAAGGTGGCACCAAATGATCTCCACCATAGGATCACCAACCACCTCCATCAAATCATCCTAGCCATCCATTCCAAGAGCCACCTATACCCCCCATCCTACTCTATAAAAATACCCTTAACAACCACCATTTTCTTGATCCTCCATTAGTGTAAATTCTACCCTATACCCACCTAAACCTATGGCCAAGGAAGGAGAAGAAAGGAAGAAGATTAAGGGGGCATCCTACCCGCCCCCTTGGTGCCTTCTTCCCCTTCTCTCTTCTCCTTTGAGCCACGCTAAGTAGGAGGAATTCCATCACTTGGAGGATGGCCAGGCATTGGAGGAGGAAGGGTGGTGCACATCCACCCTTGGTGAGCATAGGGCATGCCCCCCCCCTTGTGGGCCAACCTTGGAGGACATCATCTTGGAGAAACCTTTCAATGAAGGAGTTTTCTTTTCCAGTCAAGGAGCTACTAGGCTTGGAGCAAGAAGCCCCTCTTCTTCACCATTTTTATCTAGAGGATTTGTGTTTTTATTTTCTTGCATTTACAAGTAGAGTAGAAGCATTCCTCTATGTGTTTTGTGTAGAACAAGTTTCTATCAATTCAAGTTGCCTTCATTTCAATTCTTGTCACATTTGTTTTCTTTGTCTCTAGCACTCTTCACTCCCTTTCCCTAATTACTCTAGGCCTCCATATGCCTTGGGTGAGCTTAGGGAGAGGAATTATTTGTCACTTAGGTTTTAGCTTAGTGAGTGTAGCTGTTACTTGCTTTTTCGTCAACAATTTGCATATTGCCTTTGTTATTTCAAAACATAAAAAATATAAATTTGAAAAGACCAAAAAAAGAAAGGTGATTTCTTTTCCAAGAAAGAGATGTATTTTTGCAAACATTTGGCCTCCTTGGATGACCCTAGATACTCTCCCTATCTAGGATTATAAATTTAAAAGCGGCTTGATTTTTGTGCATTTCAATGATTAAAACCCTAACTTTATAAATCACGTAAAAAACACGATAACTTTTTGACGCTGTTACCGGGGTGGCATGAATTTGCATTCATTTATTTCTCTTGCTTGTTAAGTGAATCTCATCCCCTTTTCTCTCTTTCTCTCGTGTGTGTAGGTGTAACAGGAAAAAAGTGAGATTTTGAGAAGCTTGAAGTGCCTTGTCTTCCTGTGAAACTCAAGTTAGCAATTCTAAACTTGTCACACTTATCTAAAAAAAGAAACTACCAAAAACATATTAAACTTGGCTTTTAGGATCCTAAACATATTAATTAAGTGGAGTGGTGATAATTAAAATCCATGTTTGCTTGTTTGCATCATTTAACACCACTTCACTTCAAGTGTTGGTATTCTAATTTTTGGGTCCAAACTTCTGGTAGGATTTCAAAAATCAATTTCCAACATCACAATCCTCCTAAAACCTTGAAATTTCACCTAGTGATTCCAAATCAAGTAAGGGACATTTGTTCAAAATTTAAGAGCAATTGAATTTGTATAAAATTTTTAAAAATTCGTGGACTGCAGAGGGGTCATCTCCTCTAATATTCCTATTTTGCTATAGTACACAAATTTTAAGAATTTTTATACCTATTCAATTTTTGTGAAATTTATATTTTTGAAATCCTTGTGAAATTCTACAGATCATATAAATTCACAAAAATTTTCTGAGGCCAGTGGTAGTACTAAAAAGTTTAAAATATCCTCGAGTATCATTTCTGGATTCTGACACCAGCATAAAGAAAAATATTTTAAAAATATATAAAAAATTCTTAAATTCCTAAAAAAATATATTTTGGAATCCTTGTTTGATTTTTCATACAGTAGTGATGTTGTTTGATTTGTTTGGACCACTACTTTAAAAGAAAAAGCCTGAAGCAATTCATTAGTAGTTAATTTTCTATTTAAGGTCCAAAGTCAATTAGGGTTTCTTTCTTCCTTAGTCCCACAATATAAAGGAAATATATCATCACCAAAAAAACCTATTTTTCCATTTTTTATGGAACATCAAACTTGTTTGAAGCTTTAAGAAGGAAACCCTAAAACACTTTAAGTTAAATTAAATCCTAAAATAGAAAAAAACAAACAAAAACTGTGTGACAACTTATTTGATATTGAAATCACTTTCCAATTCCTAGACACACCATAAAAATTGAAATAATATGGCATTACCCAAATCAATGCCCTCTACAATCCATGTGCCCTCTAGTCTCCTAGACCTAACTAAAAATTGTAGCAATTTGACCCCTAAGGTTTCATTAACTTAGGTTTGCTATCTAGGTCTTAAGTTTTCTCTAGTTAGTACCAATTCTGTCATCTATATTTGGTGTCAGGCTGAGGGGCCATGTCAAACGACCAGGCGTGGGTTTACACAAGCCCCTGGGAATTTTCCTGGGATATGCTTGGGCCCAACCCTCCCCTTATGTAACTTGACTAGATTTGTTGATAGAATGAGTATTCACTATTGATTTCTTATTTCTTAGGTAAATCAAGTCTTAGATTAATTTTTAGAGAGTCACATTTAAGTTAGGTCTAGAATTTTGTTGTTTGAATTGTGCACTTTCTCTCATCTCCATCTCTTCTCCTTCCCTCCTGTTCTTCCATTTTATGCACGGGCGACAATCTCAAAATCCGCATGTTGTTTCGCGTTCGTTTTATCGGGTTTTTAAAGATTATCACATTGTAGTATAGCTAAAAAAACGTTCAAAACAAATATAGATTTTGTTACTCGAAAATCGGAGTATCCGAGGTCGAACACATGGAGCAATCTAAGTACTTTTAAAGACTTGAGAAAACAATTGATTTATTGAGAGAATTATAAAAATGAATTGCTAAAAAGAACAGAATTGGACGTTTGATTTCTGTATCAGATGTCTTAAAATGAAAGTCTTCTTCTTCTTTGGCTGTTCTTTCTCTTCTTATTTTGCTGTTGCGTGCCTCTGATCTTCTTCTTCTTCACTGTTCTTCTTCTGCCTTGCCTCTTTCTATTTCCTCTGCAGTATCTTCTTCTTCTTTCTCTCTTCTGTTCTTCCTTTCTTTCTCTTGCTCTTCTTCTGAGTCCTTTTGCTAGTCGTTCTTCTTCTTCTTTGGCTAGCCTTCTTCTTCTGCGTTCTCTTTTTCCTTCCTTCTCTTTTCTTCTGCATGGCCTCTCTTCTTCTGCTTCTTCTCTGCCTTGCCTTTTCCTCTGCTCAGCCTCTCTTCAGAGCTTCTTCCTTCTCCTTCCTACGACTAAGTACTTAGCCTTTCTCCTTCGCGCTCTGTTCCTGCACACAAGGCACAGCAAAACCTAACCCTTCCCTCTACCCGCACGTATCTCTCTCTCTTTGCAAACCGCTCACAGGAAGCTCTCCCAGAGCCGGGTTAATGGGTTGGGTTGCGTACCCGGGACCAGGCGCACCGGCGTGATATGGTGCGCGAGGTATGCTCGGTGGTGTCGGGTTGGATCCTGCCAGGTCCGCGAGATGAATCCACGGACGAGGCCGGTGTGATGGGTGAGGGACCTCACCCCAGTGGATTCAGAGGCGATTAGCCGTATGCACAAAATCAATTTAAACCAGTGCGGCGTTTCGTGAACTTACGATGTGGGACTAATTGGTTGCTTCTCCTCGCGCGCGCCCGCCGGAAGACCTCGGCCTTGCTTCTGCAGCTGCAGCCTCGATTCCCTTCGCTTGCTAGCTGACTGCCTTCACACAACTCGCCCGCCTTCGCAGCAACTGAAATCCTGGAGCCCCGGAGCCTGGAGCTCGCTTGGGAGCTTCTCGAATCGTCGATAATGGCGGCCGATGCAGTAGACTTGTCAAGCACTAAAAAGGCCTCTCGGCCTAATCAAACCACTGGGGAACCTTTGCCGTGGCACGGCGAAGGTGGTGCGATGTGCAGTAGGCCGTGGGACGGCCTAGGCATGCGTGCCTAGGTCGTCCTGTGACCGGAAAGATGGGTGTGATCGGGGGTGAGTTGTGGAGGTGTAGAGTGGCAGTGGATGGGCGGAGGATATTCTGTGTGATGAGGTGGAGCTATTGCGACGGTCGGCGAGTCGTATGGAATTGCGGAATGACGGGGGCGACTCGCAGGAGGTTGGCCGGAGGCGAGGAAGGTGATGGTGGATAGGCGTGGTCGTGGGGCAATCGAGTGAAATAGAGTGGGGAAAGAAAGAGAGGAAGATGGGGAGTAATTATAACCTACTTGCAGGGACGAAGGGGGCCGGAGAGGTGGGCAGTCGTATTGACTGTCGTCGGAGAAGAAATACCCAGAGGGAGGGAGCGGCGACGAGGAAGTGGGCAGGGAGGTGTGCGCTTGGTGCGGCGCGACGTAGGAAGACGAGACGAAGCTGGCTCTGCTGCTGGTATGGCAGCAGAGCGACAAGGAGGAGTGGTCACCAGAGCTTGTGGGCTTCCTGCCGGAGAGGGAAGAGAGGAATTTTTGAGGGTTTCTCCGCCAAGACAAGTCTACTAGAACCGGCTAGTCCTGGGATTTCTTTTAAAGGCACCAGCAGAGGGGCAGATGCACGGAGGGTGAGCGAAGCTCTCATCGGAGGTCACCACAGGTACAACACCCATGACTCTCGAGCGTTCGTATGAGAGGTATGGTGCGAATCAGGGCATGGGGAGCTGCTCAGGCGTTAGGGGACTTCTCAGGGAACCCTCCTTTCACATCTGAGAGCAGCTCCCTAGGGAAGCGAGGAGAAATCGTCCTCGAAGCTTCGCTGGAGTATGGGTCTTCTGCTGCATTGGCAGAGGGACCGGAATGCAGAAAGTGACAACAAAAGTTGGGGGGGGTTTTCGTAAGGGTTTTCAAAAGTTAGGGGCCAGAATGTAATTGGGTGGACTATTTTGCAAAGTAGGTCAAGATGACCTTCCCTTAGGTCCAAATTTTGGTACAAACCTAATTTTGACCTTAGGAATCCAATGGTGAAGTTGGATTTTAGGTTTAACCATGTTTGACTGGACATTTTGCGTAAAAACCTAATTTAGGTCAATTGATGAGCTAGGACCCTAATTTAGGTCAAACTAGGTTCCAGAGGCCAATTTGAATGTTTTAAACCCTAGGGGATATTTTTCCATGATTTTTAGAGGGTTTACTTGATTTTTATCCTGATTGGAACCTTGTTGAATTAAGCGGGTATATTTTGGGGTTACCAAATGTCATATAATTCCTAGATTGCACATGAACCCATTTCTGATTGATTCAACCCACTTTTTATCTTATTTAGACCATTTGACCTATGCTCTGTCTCTGAGAAATTCTATTTATGTACTGCGATGGTAAAATTACAGTTTTAACCTTTATTTCATGTTTTCTTCTCAGAACACTTATTCCTCCAATTAAGCCCTCTTCTAAGTCATGTAGGAGCTTTTATTCTCTTTATTAGGTCAAAATGAGCTAGTTATGGCTCATGATGATGTTCTCATCATACCCCCATGCCTAACTTTTGCTAGTCCCTTAGCAAAATATCAAGGTTTTAACTTCCATTCTAGACCCTGAGTGTCTGTCAACAATTATGATAAGTGCTTCTCCTTTTCCTTTGTGATTAGGTTGGAATGCCGACAATAGGCCTAGAGGTACTCAAGTACCAAGGAAAATCCGGACCTGATCCGCTTTAGCCTCAGTCCTCCGCAAAGGTTTCTAAGGCCCACGGAAACTAACCTAGGGTTTGTGGGACTTCGCGGTTAAAGCACCCGTGCTTGAGACATTTTCAGCCTAGGTTCAGTTTGCAATGCATTTTTGTAAGAGAGAGATAGAAGATTTATTTGTTTGGAGAGCTTTTCTCTCTCTTTTCTTTTTTATTTCTAGCTTCGGATTAGCTTCTCAACACGGTCTGTATCGGATTCCTCGTCCCCATCATCAATCCTTAAGGGTCCCTGGCTATCGAGATTTCGAGATAATCCCGCCCATGGCAACCCCCAGAACCCTAGCTTTCAAGATTTCGAGATAATCCCGCCCATGGCATTCCGTGGTCGAATTCAGACCCTGGCGATCGACATTTCATGATAATGCCACCCATGGTATCTGAACCAGTAGAGTGCTTACATGCCCCCAGTAGGATATTTAAATAACCTAAGAGACAAGCACCGAGGAGACGATATGTTACGCATCTTCGAGGGGAATTTTCCGCCTCTCCGCACCGGGAACTCGTCCAAATCAACTTGTGTTGATTGGCCACTCCTAATCTAGGTGACTTTTGCAGAACATTAAACACTTTTGCGTGATTTGGATATTTATGTGCACTGAACCAGACTGTGTGTGAATTTGGGGTGCTTAGGTTACCGAATCCCGCAAACAAAGGTCAGTTAACGAGGCCGAATACTTCCTAAGCCTTAGACCTAATACTTAAGCTTCGCATTTTCCCCAACCTCTTGAGGATTATCTAGATTTTAACGGATGCATGAATTTTTAAGCTAAAGAATCTAGCCCAAGAGGCCTAAAATCAGCGTTCCCGCTAATCTCTTGTTATGTTACCTTAGCACTTTTTCTTTTGTCTTGATCTGGTTTAGAACTTCCGTTAATTCCTTAATCTTTTACTAATGACTATTTTTTTTTTTTTCATTTTGTGCTCCTTTTTAGGCATTTTACTCTTCCTCCTCTCATTTATATGACCTTGAATTGTTTCTCCCCTCCTTCTAGTCTTTTTTTTTTTTTCAAAAAATTTTTAATTTTTATGGTGTTTTTGGCGAATGTGAATTTTTTTGTTTAAAACCTTTTCTTACAAGTTTTACACTTTCATACCCCCCCATGCCTAAGATTTGCAATGTCCTCATTGTGACTTAGGGGGTTTCGATTTCAGCTTAGTTCATGCATTAGGACAGGTGTGTGGTGAGTGAACGGGTCGAAATGACTTGTTGCGAACGATTTCTAATCTCGGGTAGGGATACCTGAGGTGAAGTCGGCTGTTTTAATGGATGAATCCTAATATGAATTCCGCATAGAAATGTCAGAAAAGGTTTCGGGTTTTTCAAAGAATGACGGGTTGCCTCCCGTTAAGCACTAAATTTGACACCTTTAGACAAGCGGGAAAATGGAATGGAGAGGGGATGGTCAAATTAGCAGAGTTTAATATAACAAGCACCTTGATTAAGAGCCTGGTTGGTCCAACCAGGTGCTTGTTAAGATCAACAGGCTGATGATGCAGCCCAAACCCAATCAATCTGGTAGGTTGATAGATGTAGATCAACAGATGTGGGACCCACCATATGCAATGTGACTCAGATGGATGTGGAAGTGTGAATACAGGGTTTGGCTGAGTCGAATCAGCCTGGTCAGAATAGGGACCCTTAGAATAACGAGTGATTGACGTGGGAACCCTACAGGGGTGATCAGAGAATGATGGAGCATGGTATGTAGTCTGATCAGTGTTCCAAACCCAATGTGGAAATGCAATCGGCTCGGTGAGAGGTGAATCTGAATAGAAATTGAGTCCGGTTGCAGGTCGGGGTTGGGAAGAGGTTTTGATTAGTTCTGTGTGTGCGGACGAGGTGGCAACTGTGTATGAGGGATCTTTTAGAAACGAATGATAGGTGGTTTTCTGTAGAGAGTCCTCTGGGTAACTATCAAATGCCTGAAGAGTGTCTGTAGGATGAAGGAAATCTGATTCGAGAAAAAAATTGAATTCTGGGTTGTAATCACTCTTGGCATTTTCTATTTTTGGTTTCTAAGGATCGAAAAGGAATGATTCTATGTTATCAATAATCTCAGGAACCAGGACCTCAGAATCGGAGTCAGAGAATGAGTCATGTGATCTGAGGTCGTAGATGGGCTTGGTGTGTTCCGGAAGGAGAGTCTCTCCGCAATTATAATCAGATCCGAAGTTGTCGGAGAGTTTGTGAAAATGAGATTCATGATCATGAATTCCACCGTAGCATAAATCATCAGATGTGGAATCAGCAGCCTGATTGGGGTCTAGCCTATATGTCAATTCTAGGTTTAAAAAGATGTTCTGTCTAGGCTCAAGTTCCAAGCTGGTAGGAGAGACCCAATTGAAACCCCACTCATCCAACTCTCGGTTTCTATATCGTAAATTGGCATGTCTTTTGAAAAATCGATCAAATTTCCTGAGGATGTTGGAGAGGGATATTCATTGAATAGAGGTCCGGAATCATATTCTGTAAAAATTTGATCTTTACTATGTGGGGCCTCATAATCTTCCCAAGAAGTCTCAGGTCTAGGTTCTAGGCTTAGGATGTGGGTAGAATTACTAGAACCTAAGTTCAAATAACCTTCGAAGGTCATCCGAAGTTGTCGGAGAGTTTGTGAAAATGAGATTCATGATCATGAATTCCACCGTAGCATAAATCATCAGATGTGGAATCAGCAGCCTGATTGGGGTCTAGCCTATATGTCAATTCTAGGTTTAAAAAGATGTTCTGTCTAGGCTCAAGTTCCAAGCTGGTAGGAGAGACCCAATTGAAACCCCACTCATCCAACTCTCGGTTTCTATATCGTAAATTGGCATGTCTTTTGAAAAATCGATCAAATTTCCTGAGGATGTTGGAGAGGGATATTCATTGAATAGAGGTCCGGAATCATATTCTGTAAAAATTTGATCTTTACTATGTGGGGCCTCATAATCTTCCCAAGAAGTCTCAGGTCTAGGTTCTAGGCTTAGGATGTGGGTAGAATTACTAGAACCTAAGTTCAAATAACCTTCGAAGGTCACCTTATTAAAATAAGGGGCGAAATTTATACCCTCAAAAGGTTCAGTTCTGATCTCATTATTGCAGGAGTTTTGGAATTCTAAGCTTGGCAATTCATGGTCTAAGTTCGGCTCATCATTGTGTTTCCCTGCAACTTCCCAACCTAACTCAATGTTGTCTTCTATCTGGGTTGGGGATCCACAACCACTTTGTGCCTCGGTCCCGAGATCTGGGAAACTGGATTGATCCTTAATGCTGTTCCAAGATGGTTCATCCTCTGTTTCTGGTATATACGGGTATTTTTGGTTGATAATTTGTTCTAGTGATCTCATCATTTCTACCCATTTTACAAGGGCATCTTGGTGTTGTTCCCAAAGTACATGATTTTTCAAGCATTGAAGGTATTCAGATTGGTGTAATTTTTCTATCTCAATGTATCCTGTCATGAGCATATCCCGGGTTGATCCTTTTGAAATTTTTGTCAACAGAATTTGGGCACAGTTTATGATGAAAGCTGTGGTTGTTGGGACATCAACCTGAATGTTTTCTATTGGTGTTGAGGGTTTACATTTGATTTCATAGAATTCAAGGGCATCCTCAATCATTTTATCTTTCATGGTTCTCTGATATGCAGGTTTCTTGAATGGTAGTCTTAAATGGTGTGGCTGCATCTTTGAATCAGGTGGTGGAATCAAGATATAGAATCATAAGTTCGATGTAGACTCAAGTTGTGCCAAGATGGAAGAAGGGGGACTTGGTTCAGAATCAGAGGAAAAGGGCTGTGTGAATGATTGGTTGCACAAACAAGGGCGTCGAGGCTTGGCCTTGACGAGAGTGAATTTCTAAAGGTCTTAAGGGTGGTCTTAAGGACCTCCTACGGAACATGCACCGAAGGATGTGATGAGATTAGAAGGTGTTGGACCCAATCGAGACACCCAAAATGTTGGGTGACTATAGAGGTGCGAGGCAGATGGACCAATTTGATCAAAAGATCGGCCACCTGAGAATTACCTAGGCAACCAGAGAGGGTGAGTCCCGCAAAGACCCATACACGGTAGAGCATCCCCACGAGTTACAGGGTTTCCCCCACCCGACCTCTCTTATCACTGAGAATCCAGGTAGACCAGAATGGGGATCTTGACCTCTTAAATCTACCAATTTTAGGTTAAGACTAGGGTGCTTAAGTTTTCACTTGAACTTTTAGCTTTTTGAGTGAAAAAGTGACCTAATTTTGAGGTTGGTTGGCCCAAGGGATCAACTTCACCTCTTGTTCCTTTGAGAGCTTTTGGGTCCTTTCTTTTAAGGTTCAAATGGATTTAAAAGCCTGATTTGCTTAGGGTTCCTCTTATATAGATCTTTTCAAACAAGGTTTAGGCACACCTCTTTTTGGAAAAACTTTTTTCTTTTTTAAGAGAAGTTGTGTCTCTAAAAACCCTAGCTTTTCAATCCTTGAGTTGGCTCTAGTTGATCCAATTTAGTTGCCTCAAAATTTAGTATCTAGGGCTCAATCAAGAAAGTTTTAGCCCTAGTTACCTTAGTTGGATGAGCAGTTAAAAATGTGTTCAAATGAAAAATTAGGCAACTTTGATGAATTACTAAGTATGAAACAGGTAGCCCTAAGTTGATTCTTCTTTTGTTCCTTTTCAGACTTTGAGGGAGTTAAGAGAGGGCTAATGAAGATTACCTGTTCCTTGGAGTGTCTGTTGTGCAGCTGCTCTTCTTTTCTCTGCTTTCCCTGAGATAAGCACAATAAAAGAGATAAATTAGATCAAATATTAGATCAAAAGCTTTAAAAGTGCCCGTTGCTCCCTGGCAACGGCGCCAAAATGTTGTTTCGCGTACGTTTTATCGGGTTTTTAAAGATTATCACATTGTAGTATAGCTGAAAAAACGTTCAAAACAAATATAGATTTTATTACTCGAAAATCGGAGTATCCGAGGTCGAACACATGGAGCAATCTAAGTACTTTTAAAGACTTGAGAAAACAATTGATTTATTGAGAGAATTATAAAAATGAATTGCTAAAAAGAACAGAATTGGACGTTTGATTTCTGTATCAGACGTCTTAAAATGAAAGTCTTCTTCTTCTTTGGCTGTTCTTTCTCTTCTTATTTTGCTGTTGCGTGCCTCTGATCTTCTTCTTCTTCACTGTTCTTCTTCTTCTGCCTTGCCTCTTTCTATTTCCTCTGCAGTATCTTCTTCTTTCTCTCTTCTGTTCTTCCTTTCTTTCTCTTGCTCTTCTTCTGAGTCCTTTTGCTAGTCGTTCTTCTTCTTCTTTGGCTAGCCTTCTTCTTCTGAGTTCACTTTTTCCTTCCTTCTTTTTTCTTCTGCATGGCCTCTCTTCTTCTGCTTTTTCTCTGCCTTGCCTTTTCCTCTGCTCAGCCTCTCTTCAGAGCTTCTTCCTTCTCCTTCCTGCGACTAAGTACTTAGCCTTTCTCCTTCGCGCTCTGTTCTTGCACACAAGGCACAGCAAAACCTAACCCTTCCCTCTACCCGCACGTATCTCTCTCTCTCTGCAAACCGCTCATAGGAAGCTCTCCCAAAGCCGGGTTAATGGGTCGGGTTGCGTACCCGGGACCAGGCGCACTGGCGTGATATGGTGCGCGAGGTGTGCTCGGTGGTGTCGGGTCGAATCTCGCCAGGTCCGCGAGATGAATCCGTGGACGAGGCCGGTGTGATGGGTGCGGGACCTCACCCCAGTGGATTTAGAGGCGATTAGCCATATGCACAAAATCAATTTAAACCAGTGCGGCGCTTCGTGAACTTACGACGTGGGACTAATTGGTTGCTTCTCGCGCGCGCCTGCAGGAAGACCTCGGCCTTGCTTCTGCAGCTGCAGCCTCAATTCCCTTCGCTTGCTAGCTGACTGCCTTCACACAACTCACCCGCCTTCGCAGCAACTGAAATCCTGGAGCCCCGGAGCCTGGAGCTCGCTTGGGAGCTTCTCGAATCGTCGAAAATGGCGGCCGATGCAGTAGACCTGTCAAGCACTAAAAAGGCCTCTTGGCCTAATCAAACCACTGAGGAACCTTCGCCGTGGCACGGCGAAGGTGGTGCGATGTGCAGTAGGCCGCGGGATGGCCTAGGCGTGCGTGCCTAGGTCGTCCTGTGGCCGGAAAGATGGGTGTGATCGGGGGTGAGTTGTGGAGGTGTAGAGTGGCAGTGGATGGGCGGAGGATGTTCTGTGTGATGAGGTGGAGCTTTTGCGACGGTCGGCGAGTCGTATGGAATTGCGGAATGACGGCGGCGACTCGCCGGAGGTTGGCCGGAGGCGGGGAAGGTGATGGTGGACAGGCGTGGTCGTGGGGCAATCAAGTGAAATAGAGTGGGGAAAAGAAAGAGGGGAAGATGGGGAGTAATTATAACCTACTTGCAGGAACGAAGGGGGCCGGAGAGGCGGGCAGTCGTATCGACTGTCGCCGGAGAAGAAATACCCAGAGGGAGAGAGCGGCGACGAGGAAGTGGGCAGGGAGGTGTACGCTTGGTGCGGCGCGACGCAGGAAGACGAGACGAAGCTGGCTCTGCTGCTGGTATGGCAGCAGAGCGACGAGAAGGAGGAGTGGTCACCGGAGCTTGTGGGTTTCCTGCCGGAGAGGGAAGAGAGGAATTTTTGAGGGTTTCTCCGCTAAGACAAGTCTACCAGAATCGGCTGGTCCTGGGGTTTCTTTTAAAGGCGCCAACAGAGGGGCAGATGCACGGAGGGTGAGCGAAGCTCTCACCGGAGGTCACCGCAGGTACAACACCCATACCTCTCGAGCGTTCGTACGAGAGGTATGGTGTGAATCAGGGCATGGGGAGCTGCTCAGGCAGTAGGGGACTTCTCAGGGAACCCCCGTTTCACATCTGAGAGCAGCTCCCTGGGGAAGCGAGGAGAAATCGTCCTCGAAGCTTCGCCGGAGTGTGGGTCTTTTGCTGCATTGGTGGAGGGACCGGAATGCAGAAAGTGACAACAAAAGTTGGGGGGGTTTTCGCAAGGGTTTTCAAAAGTTAAGGGCCAGAATGTAATTGGGTGGACTATTTTGCAAAGTAGGTCAAGATGACCTTCCCTTAAGTCCAAATTTTGGTACAAACCTAATTTGGAGCTAAGGAATCCAATGGTGAAGTTGGATTTTAGATTTGACCATGTTTGACTGGACATTTTGCGTAAAAACCCAATTTAGGTCAATTGATGAGCTTGGACCCTAATTTAGGTCAAACTAGGTTCTAGAGGCCAATTTGAATGTTCTAAACCCTAGGGGATATTTTTTCATGATTTTTAGAGGGTTTACTTGATTTTTATCCTGATCGAAACCTTGTTGAATTAAGCAGGTCTGTTTTGGGGTTACCAAATGTCATATAATTCCTAGATTGCACATGAACCCATTTATGATTGATTCAACCCACTTTTTATCTTATTTAGACCATTTGACCTATGCTCTGTCTCTGAGAAATTTCGTTTATGTACTGCAATGGTAAAATTGCAGTTTTAACCTTTATTTCATGTTTTTTTCTCAGAACACTTATTCCTCCAATTAAGCCCTCTTCTAAGTCATGTAGGAGCTTTTATTCTCTTTATTAGGTCAAAATGAGCTAGTTATGGCTCATGATGAGGTTCTCATCACCGCACTTGGAGGGACCATTTGATTTTGTCCCTCGTGCAAAAAGATCGCGTTTTCCGTCTTCTTCTTTAGAAAAAATGGAAGATTAACAAAATAGGTCCACTAACCCTTCCACTTCCACCTTTAATGCCACTTCTAATCCCAATTCTGACCCTTCCACCCAAAACCCCCACCTTGACTTCCCACATTTGGAGCTTCCTAATGTTGATTTGCCTCAATCACAACATGAAGCCCCCTGCCTAATCTCTACACCTTGATGGTTGAGCAGATTGCTCAACTTAATGCCAATCAACAAGTGTTGACTAGGAATATCCAAAACCTAGCCAACCAAAAGCCAAACCCACCAACCCGTCAGCAGCCTGTCGTCCCTCTAAAAGATTTTTATGATCCTTCCTATTATGAGGAACGACTAGGGGTGGTCATATCTGAAGGGAACTTTGAGATCAAGCCAGCGGTTCTGAACCTGATTAAACATTTCCATGGCCTTCCTAGGAAAGACCCATTCAACCACCTTGAAGAGCTAACTCTTCTTGCACAAACAACCCATTCCTGAAATGTGCAAGAAGGCTTATGGTTGATGCGGCTATTTCCATCATCTCTTAAAGATAATGCCGCTTACTGGTTCAAGACCATTGGTCAACCTATTACCACATGGCCTCAGCTCAAGAGTGCCTTCATAAAAAAATTCTTCTCTATAGGTCGTACAAATTCTTTACGAAGATCAATTATGACCTTCCAACAAAATTCTGGTGAGAGTTTTCATGATTCTTGGGAAAGATTCCAAGATCTCTTAAGAAGTTGTCCGCACCATGAGATTCATTTATGGCAGCTTGTGCAGATCTTCTATCATGGTTTAGAAGATCAAATTCTATGTTTCATTGACACCTTGTGTGGCGGCAACTTCTTGAATAAGGATGCTGAAAGTGCCTATGACCTATTTGAAGAAATGAGTGAAAAACTCATTTAATCAAGCTTCCATGAACACATTTTGTAGAACTTCAAACCCAGAGTTTGGTGTTCATGAAGTAGGCACTCCATCTATTCCTATAACCCAAGACGATCTTCAAATGATCACACAAAAACTCGACCAGATGCAGATAAATCAAAAGAAAATTGAGGAAAGACTCACCATTCCAGCCCAAGCTTCACATAGTCCACATTTAACCCAACCTAACACTCCACGAAGAGAAAATTTGCATAATCTCAACACTACCCCTGCTGATTATTACTAATATTCTGAGGCTTTCTATGATTCACTGGGGAACTACAACTATCCAAACCCTAGCCCCACTCAAAGTGTTTCTGCCCTCCAGGAGCAATTTAGAAATTCTTCCAACTGGAAGAATTACCCGAGTCACTCCTGGAATAACCTGGGTCCTCCCCAACCTTCAAATCAATTTAACGGGTATGGGTCGAATTCGACCTTTCATCCTAGGCCATCCCAACAAGACATCAATGCCTAGATAATGAGAACCCTACAGGAAATGTAGACTAAGATGACAAAAGTAGCCCACATTATCACAAATCTAAATAGTCAGATTGGGGTTACTCCAATTCAAAGACCTGCAGGGCATTTGCCCTCCCAACCCATGCCCAACCCTAATCACTAGAGGAACCAATATCTGGGAAGAAATCAAAACTAACCAAATCAGCCTCCTCATAATCCACCACCTCAGTAGCCTCCTAGGTTTCCACAACAACAAGCCCCCCCACCTCCTCCAAATAATAATCCGACTGCACATGCAGTTACATTGAGTGGGAAAACCACCACTGATCCCGGGCCTTCAAAACAACCTGGTGAAATCCACATTCCAGTGCAAATTGACTCTGAACTCCCCCATTAGGAAGAAAAAGAACCACAAAAATCTTCTGACACGACTCCTATACCTTTTCCACATTCTCTCCACCCCACCACCTATCAAAAAAAGAAATCTGAGCCCACCACAGAAGTACTCATGGATTTATTCGGGCAAGTTCAAATCAATATCCCTCTCCTAGATTCAATCTAGTATATACCTGCCTATACCAAATTTTTGAAGGAGATCTATACTCCAAAAAGGCAGGCCAAAAATCTAGGATAAGTGCATCTTTTAGAGACAGTAAGCTCTGTCATACAGAGCAAGCTGCCTCCTAAGATGAAAGATCCAGGTACGCCATTAATTTCAGTAATTATTGATGATACTACCTTTGATAGTGCCCTCCTTGATCTTGGTGCCTCAGTTAATATCATTCCCATGATTTTATTTGAAGAGTTTCAGACCAGTGAATTAAAACCTATTGAGGTTACCCTTCAATTAGTCGATCGATCTACAATCAAACTTTGTGGGATTGTCGAGGATGTTTTGGCCAAGGTCTAGAATTGTGTCTTCCCTGCAGACTTTCTAGTCCTTGACATTGAGGTACCCGAATCTTTGATGAATGCCCCTATAATTCTTGGACGACCCTTTTTAGCCACTGTAAAGGCAAATATCAATTGCCACACAGGTAAAATGGATATCACCTACACAGGCCAAACTATCACTCTTGATATTTTCAAATCCTCCAAGAGATTCCATGATGATAACTTTTTTGAGGACCCAGATACTGAAATTTCAAATTTGGTGGAGACTATGTTGATAGATACCCTTCCCAACCACAAATTTTTTAAGGAATCTGACTCAAATCAGTGGTTGATGAAATCTTTGACTTGGAGACTTGTCTTCCACAACAATCTTTTCCTGATGATCCCCCTGATTATTCCTCTAACCCACCCACTTTTCTCTCAACCCACTTCTGCACACTAACCCCACCTACCTCTCCTCACTTCTCGCCCACCCCCTTTCACCTGGACCTACCACCAGACCCACCCGAGTTTGGCATTCATCCTGACTTAAAACCATGGCCAGACTCGGGTTACACCTACCATTTTCCATCAAATTTTGATCCCTATCTTTATCCGACTCCACTTTCTAGGGATCCAGAAGAAGACCCTTTTTATGCGGGCATCCAAGTGTCCAACTATTTACATGATTTTCCGCCTTTTGTGCATACCTTCACACCCGGCTAAATGACGTAAATGATAGCACTGGATGGGAGGTAACCCATCATTTTTCCTACTTTCTTTTTCCTTTCTTTTTCCAGGTTTTGACCATCCTAAACTTGACCGACTCTCACTAAGGTGATCCCTTCTCCCTCCTAATGCATAAGGACATTGCATATCATAAACATGGGGGGGTGTTTTTAAAATGTTGACTATCAATTTAGGATTTTTAAAACCTAAAAATTTACATTTTCCTTTTGTCCTTTTGTTTTTTTGCTGGCATACCCAAACAAATAAAAATGTTGAAAAATTTTTGAGAAAAATTCTGATATCAGGACTAAAATTAAAAACTCACTTTTGGTATAATGGGATTTTATCTTTAATAAACTAGGGACAAGGATACAGATCTAATCATTAGAATTTCAGGGTCTTCCTTTAGACTAGATCAGATATCCTTCTCTAAAGTTCTGCTTGAACTCATGATAGTTCAGGTGACTTGATCTTCTTTTGTAGTATGGAAAGTATCTGCCTTAGTTTCTGATTCAAAAACTTGCATTTCATGCAAAACTTCCTGTGTCAAATTTTACACACAAGCCAACACCTAAAAATAACTAAAAATTAGAAAAACCCCTTGTTTGGCTTTAGTAAAAGTCTGAAGCAGATCATTGGTTTGAGTTCCCATCGTCGAGAAGGAGGACGCGATGTCAACATGTTACCGCCTCAACATTGTTCCATATCTATATTTCATATTTTTGGATGGAGCATTACAGCACATTTTTGCAGCTCAAGTGTCTTGGACGGTGCTCTACCTATAGTGTCAGAGCAAGAGCTTGAGTTTGCTTGGAGTGCTGCTTTACATTGCATTGTGTTTTGGTGTCATGAGCTATTGGGTGGTGTCATGGACAGTGCTATCTCGAAGTACTAGCACCAGAGCCCCCTCGAGGATTGGTAACGGGAATGATGATCCCGACACATCTGTTGTAAGACTAAGCTAAAAATAAGCATGGGGGAGAGAAAAAAAAAAGTTTTAAACCAAAAACACACCCTTATAAGTGTTGGCTTTTCACAATCACGGACACAAGGTTTTAAAGGTTATTGTAAGTTGCGAATCATATTCAAGAGCCAGAAAAATCCTAAAAACAAAAATTTCAAGTCATCTGAATTAACAAGGGTTAATCTGTGAATTTTTTGGAGGATATATTGATCCCATTTTTGTCTAATTTTTGGATTCGAAAACAAATCTTGATGTTTATCTTTAACAAATCCCATACCTCCCGTGTTTAGATCAACCAAGGTCCCGTATCTCTTTCTCCTCAAAAAGTCAAAAAAATTAGTTTTCCCAAAAACTTCATTTTGTAAAAATTAAAACTTTGCTAAGAGACTAGCAAAACGTAAGCATGGGGGTGTGATAAATGCCAGTTTATCATTATTCTTGTGCATTAAAACAAGCCTAGCTCTTAGGATTTTGCTCTGCAAATGGATTTTTGGGATGCATTTAGGCATAAATTAGGTTAGCCATGGATTTTACTTTTTATTGTCTTTTTGATGTGTTTTTGTGAGTGTTAGGGATATATAGATTGACAGATCCCGAAAACCCTAGCACTTTGGAAGGCAACTAGTGAAGGAGAAGCCCAAACTAGTTGGAACTCAGCTTTATCCAACTCACTTAAACTAGGGTTAGCTCATCCTAGCTCCATTTAGCTCATCTTAGCTGAATGGTAGCTCAAAAGAGCTCATCTCAACTCACCTTAGCTGAAGTCAACTCAGATCTAGCTCAACTCAGCTGAGTTTAGCTCATCTCAGCTCCCATTAGTTCACTGGGAGCTCTAGCTAGCTCAGCTGAGTTGATTGGAGTTCACCTCAGCTCAGGACCAGTGATGTCCAGCTCCACTCAACTCCAGCCAACTGAAGATGACTTCATCTTAGCTCAGGAAGCTCAAGTACAGCTCCTGGGGATTCAGCTTAGCTTAACTTAGTTGAGCTAAGCTACCTTAGCTACTCTAACTAGCTATGTCATCCCCAGGAATATCAGACCTAGCTCACCTCAGCATACCTTACCAGAAGCCAGCTTACTTTAGCTTGGCTTTGCAGCTAGCAAAGAACTAGCAAGCTAAGCCAGCTAAAGTGGCTCCATGATACCCTCTTTAGCAGTTGCTAGCTCTAGTTTAGCTCCAGACTTCTCCTGTCCAGCTCCTCTTCTCAAACCTTAGCTCCAATTGCCTCCTCCTCTACTCCCTACTAGCAAAGCTACCTTAGCTTAGCTTAGCTTAGCTAGGCTCTGACAACCCTGTTTTCGTGTGTTTTGAAGTCATCGGAAATCATAGTATAGTCGCGCTAAACGCTCGTCAAAGATAATTTGTAAGAATAACGAAACTTGAGTCCCGGTTGTTCGTCTTTGGGAGGCGTTTATGGAAACGTGGATTTGAAATCAATCTCTTTTGCTCTACTTGCTTAAAATCTCATGTCGATTTATGGTGATTTATGTATTGATGCACGACATGCTAGTTGCCAAAAGATAATAATTAAAAGCAGGCAACTTCAATCACATAAAATATATTGCAATAAGCTCATGGTGATTTTCACACATAGATATACATATAGAAAAATATTTTCATACATTCAATTCATGATGGTGGCTACAACATTAAGCTTGTGGAAAGCTTATAGAGGAATGCTTGGAAAATACAAATCTAGCTAGTAGAAAACGATCGCATACATGAATCTAAGGGAGTATTATGCATGCATCATTGGGGGAGAATAAAGAGCTACACTACTAAGTAGTAAGTAAAGCATGTAAACTATGAAGAACTAAGCTACTAATCTAGCAGAAATGAGGGCATTCAGAGGTGGGCTCTGATGGCCTTTGAGTTGGTTGAGAGGAGGAGGGGTGGCCAATGGTGCTTAGGCCGACCCTTGGAGAGAGGTTGGAGAGGTGATCGGGCATCTTGGCATGGAGGTGGTGGTGGCCATGGTGAAGCAACTCGTGAAGGTGGAGTGTAGGTGGAATGAAACTAAGCTAAATGGAACCAAGAGTGGATGGGTTGCAAGGTGCCACCCCTTAGGTCTTTTTATAGACCTAAGAGAGGCTCTTAGAGAAGTATGGATGGGCGGGGCACCTTGGTTCTGTACATATCGAGGGTTCGATACAGGTTGGGAGGGCAAGGCTCCCTGAGTCCTATGCTTCTGCAGCTGCTGGTTTTGCGTGTTCTGTATAGTCTATATCTAGTCAGCCATCACCTTCATTATTTGCAAGCTATCCTACGTAGACTTCCTCATTGATTCTTGCAGCTCCTCTTTTAGTGCCTCCAGAGGGTCAGCCCACTTTGGAGAGTGACTGACAGCTTGGTGCAGCGACTGGCATATAGAACGAGGTTTCTGCTACTGAGACGGGAATGGTTGCTGCCTAGGGTATGTGTTTTGTGCATTCCCATATTGCCTGGTCTGGTAGTGTGGATCTTGATGTGGTCTCGGTGAGATACCAGACCAGGAGAAGTTTGGATGCTGGTGCCAACCAGGGTTATATGTCTCTGAATACGGGTTATTACGCCCGTATCCTTGAATAGCACGTAGGCCAAAGACATCTGAGATGTATATCCATCAAGGGGATACGTATTATAGTCAGCGGGTGGTGCGTAACCTTGGTCATATGGTGCCAGATCGGGATTGTTTACGGGATCCTGATATGCAAGATCTCGTAAATAAGGAGAAGATGCATCCCGAGTGAGTAGATTAACTCGAGCAAGAGGGGCTCGAGGTGCATAGGAGGGTCTTGGAGCAGTAGAGTTCAGGTCAGATTGACCCTGACTAATTTGGTCAATCTTTTTCTTGATCAAGTTTATTCTATCCAGTTGCTTGATGATGATATCCATGTCTGCTCGAATAGACTCGGTGTGAGCCTCATGGACACCAACCCGCTGCTGACTAGGCCATTGGAACTGGTTCATGGACATGGCATTCATCGAATTCTCTGCCAAAGATTAGAACAACTCAAATGAGTTGTTCTCATCTTTCGCGAGAAAATTCCCACCACTAGATGCATCGGCCAGATACCGATGTGTGTCATCCAACCCATGGTAAAAGATCTGAGCTAGGTGCCATCTGGGCACACCATGGTGCGGGCATTTCCGGAGAAGGTCATGAAATCGGTCCCAGGCGTCATGCAACTTCTCCCCAGCTCCTTGGGAGAAAGTCGTGATCGCACACCTCATCACGTTTGTTCTACCGATCGAGAAGAACTTTTGCAAGAATTCACGTCGTAATTCCGGCCAGGTTCCAATTGGCTTCCTAATGGTCTTGAACCAGTATGAAGCTTTTTCCCTTAGAGAAAATGGGAAAAGCTTCATCAGAACAATCCCAAAATCAACATTCCTGGGTCAAATCATTTCTGCGAGTCAACTCAGGTCCTCTAAGTGCTGGAACGGATCTTCACTTGAGTTTCCATAGAAATGACTATTGATCAAACCAATCACATTAGGCTTGAGCTCAAACGTGTCTTCACCTATGGGAATCCGGACTAAGGGTGCGACGATCGGTGCAGCTGAATCATAGAAATCCCGAAGTTGTTCTCCTCGCGGTGGATGCTGCATTCTGTCAAGTGTTAAGATACGGTCCATGCTCTGCTGTTGCCGCTCCTCTGATTCAACCACCTGGGCCTCAAGATGAGTCATCGGGTCCAGATTACCTGCATTTTGACTCGGTCTAGGTCTAGGTCCAGGATTAGCCATTGCTGCAAAGGGAGTAGAAGAAGTGGGGGGAGAAGATGGCCCTGTCGAGGTGACTCGCTTCCTTGGGAGTGGCTCTCAAGCTCCAACAAGTTGAGGTTTAAGTGACCTCCTTCCTTGCATACACCACCCAACCCCTGGGTTGGTGTAGCCAAGACAGACAAGGCTAAGGCCCTGTCAATCAGATGGTCCTTATGGTCGGATGACCAGATTTTTTGTTTTAAGTTCGAATTCCTGAAGAAAAATTCATCATACAGCTGACTGAAAGTGATTTCCGCCTCTCAAGCTAACCCAGCCAGTCTGGTTACGAGGGAACTAAGGGAAAGGTTCTTCCTTTGGATTACGCCTTCGGTTCCATTACCCCTTAGCCACGATTGTTTGACATTACCCCACAGACTTAGTCACCAGGTTTGGCAAGAGAGATTGAAAACACCCAGTACTATGACAATGAATTCGGGTTGATTTCGTGTTTTAAAATTAATTTTAGCCCTGTTTTTCTTCAATTAGGGTTTCTGATGAGTGGCTCACAAGGTGACCAAGCTCACTTGCTAAGCACTAGACTTGACTAAGTCTAGGTTAGCCCAAATGTGGTCTCTAGAATGTAACCCTAAAGATGTAACCTAAGGCTCATGCATTTCTAGGGTTTTTTATTTTTTTCTTCTTCAGAAGACCACAAAATTAAGACCAATTCTGTGATAAAAATTGGAATCAGAATAAGTTGAAATTTGGTAATTAGATTTCTTTTTCAATTATCTTTTCGAAGAATATTTTTTTATAATTTCTATTATTTCAACTGAATTTATAAAGATTTTTAAATGTCAAGGGGTCAGTTCTTAAATTTTGACCCCTAATCGATTTTTCAAATTGAAACAGTATCAAATGATTTTCAAAACTTCAGGAAAAATATGGAAATTAAAGCTAATGAGATCAGCTTTCAAACTCCATCATTTTTAGTCAAAACAGATTCGAGCATTGGTTGGAATTGCTTTTTGAATTTTGAAAATTTTCAAATCTGGGTCAGTCTAACCCCCTTGCACTTTGCGAATTTTAAAAAATTTTGTACTTGGAATTTTTTTTAATGAATGGTGTCCTTTGAAAGATGGTTTGAAAATGAAGATCTATCCTAAATTTCAGAATTTTTCGTTCACTAGTTTTTTGGCAATTGAATTTTCAAATGAAATTTGAAGTCTGGCCGAAAATCAGAGGGTGGTGAGAAAGCTTTTAAAAAGTGTTTGAGTTTAAAATTCAAACTTTCCACCAAATTTTTTTTTCAAACAGGATCTTTTACTCAAAGGATTTTATGATATTTTTCTTTTTTTTTTTTTTTTGCTTTTTCAAAACTAACCTAGGATTCAAAAGAAAACCTAATCCAACTACGTATATTTTTTTTTCTTTGATTTTTTTTCTTTTTCATGAAAATAAATAGGATTTTTTTTCTTTTTTTTTCAAATAAATCTAACCTAGGGTTCAGAAAGGGAAATCCTAATCTAAGATGAGATGTGCACCTGATTTTTGTTTAATCTACACTCGTTGCGTGCGCAGATTCCCGTTTTTCCTGTTTTCCTACAAATCAAAAGGCAAGCGGAGGAAGATTTGTCAGTGATAGCCCAAAAGATCGAAATAAAAAATGACGTTGCCTCCCCGGTAATGGTGCCATTTGACAACCCCATTTCACGTGTTTTGAAATCATCGAAAATCATAGTATAGTCACACTAAACGCTCGTCAAAGTGATTTGTCTCTAGGAGGCATTTAGATTTGAAATCGATCTCTTTTGCTCTACTTGCTTAAAATCTTATGTCAGTTTATGGTGATTTATGTATTGATGTACGACATGCTAGTTGCCAAAAGATAATAATTAAAAGTAAGCATCTTCAATCACACAAAATATATTGCAATTTTTTGTTCATGCTTGGTCACAGACAAGCTTTGGAGGAAGATTTTCCAGGAACCTCTACCTACCTGGGACTCTCTTTGGCAGAGGTTCGACACTCCTGGATGACCGTATAGGTGTATGGCTGCCCCCTTGTGTTGTGTGTGGAGGGCGCGAAATGAAAAGTTTTTTCAGGAGAGACCAGTTAGATGTGAGAAAATTGTAAATGAGTGTTGGTCCCTCATACACAGTTGGGGATCTATTTTGTAATGTTTTGTTTGTTTGAAATATAGTACCTTCCGGATTGCTATCGTTTAACGATAGCTTTCCTCACTGTTTCAAAAAAAAAAAATTGCAATAAGCTCATGGTGATTTTCACACATAGATATATATATAGAAAAAAGGTTTTCATTCATTCAATTCATGATGGTGGCTACTGCATTAAGCTAGTGGAAAGCTTATAGAGGAATACTTGGAAAATATAAATCTAGCTAGCAGAAAATGATTGCATACATGAATCTAGGGGGGATTATGCATGCATCATTGGGGGAGAATAAAGAGCTAAACTACTAAGCAGTAAATAAAGCATGTAAACTATGAAGAACTAAGCTACTAATCTGGTAGAAATAAGGGCATTCGGAGGTAGGCTCTGATGGCCTTTGAGTTGGTTGAAAGGAGGAGTGGCAGCCAATGTTGCATAGGCTGACCCTTGGAGAGAGGTTGGGGAGGTGATCTGGCATCTTGGAGTGGAGGTGGTGGTGGCCATGGTGAAGCAACTCGTGAAGGTAGAGTGTAGGTGGAATGAAACTAAGCTAAATGGAACTAAGAGTGGATGGGTTGCAAGGTGCCACCCCTTAGGTCTTTTTATAGACCTAAGAGAGACTCTTTAGAGAAGTGTAGAACTCTCTAGAGAGAGCTCCAAGAGTGGCTAGCCAAGGTAGTTTTTAGATCCACCAAAAGTGGATCTAAGAATTGAATGGCTCTTGGTTGCTAATTTTAGCAACCAAGAGTGGCGCCACCCTGAAGAGGGTTCTAGAGAACTCTAGATGGGTGTGTGCGCTTGAATGGGTGTGTGTGTGTGTGTGTGTGTGTGGGTCGAAACCTTGGTGGCTAGGTGGTCTAGGTTAGGTCCTAAGGGGCTTGGGTTAGTGTAGGTCTTAAATTAGGGTTGCAAACCCTAATTGCTAAGGAGGAATGCAATTAAACTTAACAAAAGTTTAATTGAATGAGTGTTAACCTAATTAAGAGTGAACTAACTAAATTAGGTTGTGCTTAGGTCAATTGGACTCTCATTGAGTCCAATTGGACGTGTATGGGTTGAGATCTGAGCTCAATTGGACTCTATGAGTCTAATCGACTAGGCAATGGTAATTGACTATGATCTAAGTCAATTACATTTAGTAAGGACCTAATTAGGTCCTTAGGGAGGTCTAGAGGTGATGTACTAGGGTTAGGGCACCTTAATTTAGGTTCCTAGGGGGTTAGAATTGGGTTTAGGGAGCTAGAGATCCAAGATCAAGGCTTGAATCTCAAAACAGAAACTGGAGAGTAATTCCAAATGTCCAATAATAGTATCAGACGACTTAGACTAAAAAATCAGAAGTCCAGACTTCAATTCTGGATGTCTAATCAGAGTCAGGAAGGATTCTAGGTTTTGTCTTAGGTATTCTGCAGAAATTAGACGTCTGACCAAGTCTCTGGACATCCAATAACACTGCAGAAGTGGGTTTAAGGTGTGTGGGAGTTGGCTAAGGGTTCTGGACATCCTATAACTCATCTGGACGTCCAGATAGAGGCTGGACTTAGGGTTTTAAGGTTTTCTAGGGTGCGGTGACCTAATCTAAGGGTGGCTAAGGCTTGGGGGAGCTTCTAGGCTATCTTAAGGCTAGGATGGACCTAAGTTCTTCATAATTTACTTCTTTATTCCTACTTAAATAGAATAGCATACCTCAACCCCTTACATTATTGTCTACTACATATTCTAGGTCTTCTGCTCCAGCTCTACTACAACTCCAGTTATTCTTTATTCTTCAGATCCAGCTTTAGAGCAGCTTATTACTAGCAATTGACATAATGCACCTAATCAGTACATTATAGCATTATTTTATGCATAGCTAAAAGAAAGCAATAAGGATGCAAATAATGCTTATACATGCATGAACTATCCTAACTTATGCTAAGTCCTAGCCTAATTTAGGTCAATTAAGACCTATGATTGCTGCGCAATCAGGCTCCAGCTCCCTCAACAATCCACTACCCTAATACCCTACCTAACTAGCTCCACCAACTAAACCCTACCTAAGCCCACCTAAGCTAGCTCCACCCTACTCCTTTTGGTGCCACCACCTAGCCACCTTTTCACCCCATCACCACCACCAAAAGGCACCAATTTTGGCACCAAAACCTAACCCTAACTACCCCTCTTTTGGCGCCAACATCCAACCCCCATATCCATCGTACACCTACCACTTCCAAGCCTCATCCACCCTACACATACCCCCCTTCTAGAATCCTAAGTTGGCAGCACCTAACCCCCTTCTAGAAGCCAAACATGGTGCCAACTCTAGGTGATTTTTGGCCACCACAACCACCCCCTTAACACCCTTTAAGGTGCCGCTAAATGATATCAACCATAGGATCACCAACCACCTCCATCAAACCATCCTAGCCATCCATTCCAAGAGCCACCTATACCCCCCATCCTACTCTATAAAAAGATCCTTAACCACCACCATTTTCCCGATCCTCCATTAGTGTAAATTCTACCCTATACCCACCTAAACCTGCGGCTAAGGAAGGAGAAGAAAGGAAGAAGATTAAGGGGGCATCCTACTTGCCCCCTTGGTGCCTTCTTCCCCTTCTCTCTTCTCCTTTGAGCCACGCCAAGGAGGACTTCCATCACTTGAAGGACGGCCATGCATTGGAGGAGGAAGGGTGGTGCACATCCATCCTTGGAGAGCATAGAGCATGCCCCCCCCCCCCCCTGTGGGCCAGCCTTGGAGGACATCATCTTGGAGAAACCTTTCAATGAAGGAGTTTTCTTTTCCAGTCAAGGAGCTACTAGGCTTGGAGCAAGAAGCCCCTCTTCTTCACCATTTTTATCTAGCGGATTTGTGTTTTTTTTTTCTTGCATTTACAAGTAGAGTAGAAGCATTCCTCTATGTGTTTTGTGTAGAACAAGTTTCTATCAATTCAAGTTGCCTTCATTTCAATTCTTGTCGCATTTGTTTTCTTTGTCTCTAGCACTCTTCATTCCCTCTCCCTAATTACTCTAGGCCTCCACGTGCTTAGGGTAAGCTTAGGGGGAGGAAGTATTTGTCACTTAGGTTTTAGCTTAGGGAGTGTAGGTGTTAGTTGCTTTTCTGTCAATAATTGGCATATTGCCTTCGTTATTTAAAAACATAAAAAATATAAATTTGAAAAGATCAAAAAAGAAAGGTGATTTCTATTTCCAAGAAAGAGATGTATTTTGGCAAACATTTGGCCTCCTTGGACGACCCTAGATACTCTTCCTATCTAGGATTATAAATTTAAAAGTGACTCGATTTTTGTGCATTGCAGTGACTAAAACCCTAACTTTATTAATCGCTCAAAAAAGGCGATGACCTAGTCAGTAGGTTCAGTAGCTTCGTTGTGGCATGGTGAGTGTGGTGGTGGGTTCAATTTGGTGAAAGCATGCGTGTGGTGGTCGGCCGAAGTTGGTGAGGGCAGCGGAGTGATGGGTTGTCTGGAGGGGGTGTAGGGCGATTGCTCCGCCCAATAGTGTTAGGGCTTTTGATGGTGAGGTCGAGGCGAAGCTTATGGAGGTGGCGGCTTGATGTTTGAGTGTGTGTGGCGATGGGTCGAGTGGAGTCGGGGAAGGAAGAGAGGGAGAGAGTGACACAGTGGTTGAATTTGGGTTCTAAAGACCTAATTATAGTCTAGAAACCTAGTCTAAGGGACAAAAGGGAAGGAGATTGTGCTGGCTTACCTGGTTGGACATGAAGGAGATGAATTCTCCAGTACGGTGGGACAACGATGACGAGGATAGGAGGCCCCTGCTTGGTCCGGCGAGGGGCGGAAGAAGAGGAAGGAGGTATTGGGCCACCCAATTTGGCTGTTGGGTGGCTAGACAATGGGGAGGAAGAGGGTCACTGGAGCTTAGGTCAGAGATGGCCAGAGGAGGTGAAGAGGCAATTTTGCCTGAAACCTAGCTGAGGAGCATGTTGGGAAGTAGGGGAGATTAAATAGAGCTCAAACGTGCCTCGAATAGGAAGAATTCATGAAGTAGGAATCATGAATTTGTCGAATAGGGATTGGGAAACTTCTGAGCTCGCTGGAGCTCTGATCATTGAATCAGGCATCAAGATTATGTTCAAATGATCAGGAATCTTGTGATTGCTCCTTCCAATTTTGGGAGTGTTTGGTTATAGATTGAGAGAGAAATCTTTGATTGAAGGAGTTCGGCCATGGGTTTGATTCTGCTTAAACCTTAATGGCGGAAGGGACCAAATTATGAAGAAGATGAAGAAGTTACGGGATTATTTGTAATAAACGTGAAACCTTGGGATTGGATGTGAGAAATAGAATCTTTAGGAACTAAAATTTAAACTAGATCAAGATGGACTCTGATTAGGTCCAAATTTTGGTTTTAACCTAATTTGGATCCAAGGAATCTAGTAGTGAACTTATATTTGAGTTTTGATCACGTTTGACTCAGTAAATTTTATAGGAGCCCAAATAAGGGAAAATTTCCTTTTGAATATCTGTTCTTGGTCAAAATGGATTTAGATGGTCAAATCAAATGTATCAAACCACTTACAATATTTTTTCATGAATTTTAAGAGGTTTAGATTGATTTTATCTCGGTCAAAACCATTCAATTTAAGTGTGGCTGATAATTAGAGTTTTCAATCCTATTTTAGTCCTCGAATTGGATGAAATCCTAATTCAGTTAGTATGAGCTCACTTCTTGATCTTTTAAGTTCATTTGAGCTTTAATTAACCCCTGGGTAACCCCATGATTAATTTTCATTTGTGATGTGCTATTAAAACAACAGAATTAACCATGTTTTCTTATCTTCTTCTCAAATCAGATTAGTGCGGAATTATGATCCTTAAACGATCATTGAGGAGCATTTATCATTTGATTTAGACTAATTAAAGTTAGTTATGATGAATGATGGTGTTATCATCAATGATAGAGACCTTATCCAATTGACTGGCTACTAACTTCAGATCGACGAATGAGGATAAGTCTCATGTTTCGTGTATCCCTCGTGTGTTTATCAATGCCTGGGTAGTCGTCCAGTCAAACATTCCTAGAGACTCACTATTTATGAAGTTCTTGCACATGTTCTCAAAAATCTCCCAAATAGTGTCTTCATTTTTACCCATGAAGTTACCTCCATAGGTTGCATTGACAAATAATCTGATATCCTCACGGAGTTCCCGGTAAAAAGACTGGACTTGTTTTCATTTAGGAACTTCATGATGAGGGAATTTCCACATGAGATCCAGAAAGCGATCCCATGCCTCATGAAGATGTTTCCCAGCATTTTGCGTGAAATACATGATTTGGTGCCTTAGGGCATTAGTGCGCCTTACTGGGAAGAATTTCTTTTGGAATTCAACTTGTAACTCCTCCTAGGTGTTGATCGGTTGAGTCAGAGACCAATACCAATGGGCAACTTATCCTTCAATGAGAAGGGGAACATTTTCATGAGCAAGGTGTTTCGATTATGAACATTTGGTCCGAGAGTCTGAGCCAGATGTTTCAATTCCTGAATATGTTGGAAAGGGTCATTAGCGCCCAATCCATGAAAGTAGGGGATCAAGTTAATACTATTCGACTTTAACTTAGTTTCAAGTCCCCCAGCCAAAATTTGCACCCTGGGTTCAATAGCCACAGTTGCGGGATTATAGTGATCTCGTATTTGTGGATGCAGTCAGGGGTTGGCTAGTGCATGAATCAAGTCGGTGAGAGTCTACAACCGGTCCAGCAGGTGTTGAATATCACCTTCTTCTTGATTTGGGTTCTCCATAGAAGTAGAGGATGGAGAGTTGGGTTCAGATGCAGATGGATCGAAAGAGATATCGAATGGATAAGAAGGAAACCCAAACAAGTAGGTCAGCATTTGACCCCGACAGGTATGACTTGCTAATGGAGGTCTCAAGACTTTTCTCAAAGACCTCCTCCCATACATTCACTACATAATAGATGAGGGATTAGAAATGTTCTAGACCCAATTAAGGCACCCAAAAGAATTGGATGACTATGGCTAGTTCGAGGCAGATGGATCTTTGGATCAAAAACTTGCCCACCTGAGATGGGTTGCCAAGAAGGGAGAGCCCTGCAAACACCTCTACACAGTAGAGCATCCTTATGGGTTACAGGGTTTCCCCCACCCAAGCTTCCTTGTCATCGCGGTTCCAAGTAGATCAGAGTGTGTGAATTGAGCCCTTAACACTACCAATTTTAGGCCAATTTGTGCCTAGAATAATCACTTGATTTAGAAGTTAATTCGAATTGTGACCTAGTTTTAGGTTGGTTGATTCACAAAGTGAACCAACTTCACCTGACTTGCCTTAAAGTTTAGGATGAAATTCGGGTCAAGTCACCTGAACCACCCTATTTCGGTTCTTAAACAGGTTATTAGGTCTAAACTTTTATGATTCAAGTGATCTTAGAGCCTTGATTTTAGGGTTTGATGATAAGATCAATTCAACCAAGGGCTTAGGTAGCACATAAATGCAGGAAGATCTGTTTCCTTAATAAATGGAAAGTGTGTACTAGCACTTCAAACCTTGATGTTCAAAACCCTAATTGGCTCTACTTCAAGTCCAATTTGATTCCAATTATGACATTGATCGATTCCTCTCCTCAACACAGTTAATTAAGTTAATTGTGCTTAATTATGTGCAGAAGAAAGTAACTTAAGTTAACTCGAATTTGTGTCGATTGAGTAGTATAGAGTCAAGTTAACCTAACATTTTAGATTTTATTTCTTTTAACTGGTTGAGTCCAGGTCGTTCGCTGGGAGGTATAGCTTGTTCAGAATTCACCAATCAATCTAAACTACTCATAGAAGGTATAATTAAGTTTAATTTTAACAACATGAACTTTGCCTAATGATTTTAAACTTAAGAAATATGCAAAATTCTATAAGAAAACATATTTACACAAATAATCTTCTTTAATAACAAGTAAACATGTTAAGTTTCTTTTTATTTCAAAGATATTAAGGTAATAAAAAGTTTTACTAATTGAAATATGCCTTATTACAACATAAAAATAAAAAAGGAATTAAAAAAAATGCAAGAAATTAAATCATTTCTCTTCTCTTTGTCTTCAACCTCTCTTTGTTTTTCTTCTTCTTCTTTTACCTTTTCTCTTTCTTTTCTCTTTCTCTTTTTACTTATCTTTTAATCTTCTCTTAATCTTTTCCTTATCTTTCTCTTTATTCTTTCTCTTAATTTTCCTCTTATCTTTCTCGAGCTCTTTTCTTCTCTTTCTTTCTTCTCTCTCTGCCTTGTCTCTTTAGTGTCTGTTCATTCTTCCTTTTCCTTCTACGAACACTCTTCCTTCTCCTTTGCTCCTTCACCTTCTCCTTTGCATTTCTCTTAGCCTTAGCATTTTTCCTTAGCACTGAGCCTTATCATCCTCGCATTCCTTCTGAACCTTCAGACCTTCTTTCTTTCTTGAATCGAACCAGGTTTTTTTTTCTCTTCAACCAAAAATTAGGTTTATTTATTGGTGGCTTGGACCATTCGGGGATACACAGCACCCCTCTCAGGGTGGGACCAGACTCTACTAGGACCAAGCCTGGTTCATTAAGCTTCGTTTTATTTCCGGTTCAAAGTTTCGAGACAAATCGGCTCACGGCCTCCCAGGCCTCACTCACGCCCTCCCAAGGCCCACACTCGCATCCCCACAGGTGCACTCACACCCAGGCACATACGCGCCCATACACACACCCATGCTCGTTTGGTAACCATGCACCATGCGTTGTTGACTGAGAAACGTATAACACAAAATCATTTTATTCCCAAGCAGCCACTCAGATCTACCCGAGGTGGGACTAACTTATCCCCTCCCAGACTGAACTTCAAACGACGATTTCTCCTAGCTCAGAGCTCCATTCCAAGCAAATAAAAGCTTGTTGGAAAGCTCTTGAGTTGCTCTACAATATTGATGTGTCAATTTGATTCAAAAGGGAAGGTAAGTTCTTCAATTTGAAAGGCGAACATACTATTCTATATACATCTAAAATGGCCTGGAAAATGGATTTCTTAACTCTAAGTCCACAGAATGGACTTTAACTTCTAGTTGAAGTTCTAAAAGGGTTATAAAATTAATTTTGCAGCTACTGGTGGAGGTTTTGAGCTCTCAAAAGCTTCAAAAGTGATGCAGAAGCTCAAAGCTTCTCAGGAAGCTTCAGGATTGTAAATCAGACTTTGAAAAGACCTAACAAACAACTAAAGACCTGTTTAATTGATTAAAACAACTTCTGGAGGTTGTTACCAATTCATCTGGATAGAGTTTGCATTCAAATTTCATCTAAAATCCACTGTCATCAGTTTGGGTTTAAATACAACCCAAACTGGCAGAAATCGAATCCAATCAAATTATCCATTAGAGCTTACTCAAATCTCTTTTAAAACATTCACAAGCATTCCACAAACATCTTAAACTAATTAATTCATTTGATTGAATCCAGAATCTAAGAATTAGACTCAGGTTTGACTGTAGAACCTTGAGTTTTGACTTTCTGAATTAAACCTTTTCTCAAGGAATTAACACCTTAAACAACATCCCTTCAGTCTCAGGAACATGCTCAGACCCTTAGATAGGTGTTTTAACTGAAGTTTCCAGGGTTTTAAGATCGTTTCCTGAGCTTCAAAAGTAGTTTGTTCATTAGAACAACCTAAGGGTTGTTACAGTGGTTTAAGCATGGAAATGAATTCAGTGCACACCACTGAAGCTTCCAGACCCCATAAACGCAACTTAAACCTAACAGTTAGACTTCTCCAACTCTGCTGTAGTTGGAGAAGATGAAGACCTATCTCAAGCTCCAGACGCTCAAACCTTAAAGAAACAATCTCAACATAATCAGTGATCCTCAAATCATTCACACCAAGTTCTACAGGCTGAAGAACTAGTTTTGACTCGCCGAAGCTTGCCGAAGCTCCGGTGAGTCCAGAAAAAGAGTGAAATTGTAATTCAGAAAGAGAAATTATGTCATTAGTGATTTGAAAAGATTCCTGAGGCCACAAGGAACCTCAGGAATAAGTTAGTTCCTTCAATTGATCATTAGAATAAAGATTTAACAGTGAATTCAATTTTTATAAAGTCTCAGGACTTATTTTCCCGCTCAATTGAGTGGAGAAAACAAATCTAAAGATGACTGCGATCATAAATATATATATAATTAATGATTTCAACTACTCTTGAGCCGCCATTGACAACGAGCTCAGGAGCTTAATTAAAATTGGGCGTTTAGGTTATATGTGGTAATTACTTGAATTAAAGTGATGATTAGGATCCTTAGAAGATGAATAGATGTGGAGGACCCAATGAAGGTGGAAAATAACTCAACTACTACTGCCATGGATAGCTGGAGTAGTCGGTGGAGGTGGAAGTGGTTTAAGCGATTTAATGATCAAATTAGTAATTAAAGATGTTAGAAATGTTTATGGAAGATAGAAGAATGTGGACAGTGACTTAAAAAGATGAAATCAATGCTCCTGACAAGCTCAAGGAGCTCGTTGGAGTTGAGGAAGATGAGTTCTAAATCTAACATTACAACTACCTAAGCTACCTAACTAACTAACTAAACTAATCTACTTACCTAGTCTACTGTTACCCAGACGAAGGGGATAGAGGATCTCCGTCGAAGGCTTATGACGGAGGAGGAAATCAGAGGGTTGTCGAAAGATCTCCGACGGCGGTTGTGAGGTGAAGCGGAGGATAGCTCCTAGTCAGCACTTGTCAGAAGACGTGGCTGACTTCGGCGGAGATCCAGAGCTATTAAAGATGGATGGAGGAAGTCAGATGAGGCAGAGGTTCGCCAGAGTTTTGGAGAGAATAGCCTATTGGGTCAGCTCAGTGAAGAAGAGGAAAGGGAGCCAACTTGGTGGAAATCGAGGGTGTCAAGGGGTATTTATAGTTGACGGTGACTAAGAAGGAGATGGAATCTGGACGGATTTGTGGCTAGGAGGGGAATAACCACCGGCGTCTTCTCCGACGACGGTGAAGTTATCTCCAACCCTAAAATAGGATTTAGGCATCATCCAGACCGGTGGATGAAAAGGGGATGGTGAGCACATGCTCCAAGAGCTTGGAGAAGGGATGACGTCGAATTGGCGATGATCAGGCGGTGGCTGCACCTTCAGTCGTCAGCCGTCCAGACGGGTAAAAAAAAGAAGTCCAGGGACTTAATCGTAGTGAAACCTAAGGACCTAAGTGGAAAATAAGGACCCGACTGAAGTAAAATATAAGGACTAAAATGTAAACTCAGGTTTTCAAGGTTTATTTTAACTTAAATCTTTTCCAACTTTTTATATATGATTATAAATAAGACAATTATTATATTTAGACCTTGAATTTACATTTTTTACCTTTTTAGATTAATTTATTTAATTAAGTAATGTTACTTAAGTTATTACATACTTAGGTATATATTATGCTTAAGTTAGTTAACTCATTAATTAGATGAATTATTAATAATATTTTGAGTTCAATTATTAATTAGATTATTAATAATATTAATTGGATGACAATATAGCATTTTAAACTTATTTTAAGGTCCTTTACTATTTATCCCATATTTAATAATTAGCCCATATATTGACATATTTCTAGCTAATTAACTAGGAAGACTAGTTAATTAGGGGTAATTAGAGACTATGATGAGCTTCTCATCATACCTTGGACTCAAAAAGGAAGGTGAGTAGTCCAAGGTGGTGTAAGTCCCTAATAGGCATAGGAAGCACAAGATTGGGCATTTCTAATTAAATTCGATTAAATCAAGAGAATTCTTGCCTTAAATGATATTCTAAAAAGTAAGGCAAGGTTTCTTCCTAAATCTTTTTGTTTCCTTTTTTATCTTCCCAAGAGAGAGAGGGGATTAGGAAAGAAAAGAGAAGACAACTAACCTACCTTTGGTGTGGTTGGTCCGAGCTGATGATCCAGAGTGCTTGGATCACCTCGAAACAATCAAACAAAGACAAGTTAGAAATCAAATCAGAATGAGTGATATGAATAGTGGTAAAATGTGATTTTTAAGAATGTGTCATAGTATAGTGACTAAAGCGAATTAACACTTAAATTTATACCTCGAATTGTGAGTCCGAGGTCATCTCAGGGAGCAAATTAATAGCAATTAAACCACTAATCAAGTGAATAAAATTGAAGCACAAGAGTTTGATGCAAAAAGAAAAAAATTATTCAATTAATATCACTATCAACCTAAAAAATAAATGAGAATGTTGAGGCAAAAATGTGTCTTTCAACCAATCCAAACCGGCCTCAACACTTAGCCACAATTTCTACCCAAAGTCTTCTAAGAGACCAAGCCAAAATTCGGCCAAAGGATCGGTCCAAAATCGGCCCAAGTCAAGCTCAAGCCAACTTGTGTGCGAGCGTGCGTGCTCGTGTATAATGGGGACTTGACCTGCTAAATGTTCTAGAGCGAGCCTTTAGGGAGCACTTTCCTTTTTGCATGCATTTCCAACTCCTTTCCTTCATGATGTGGGACTAATAGTACCCAGCTCTTCCTTCATCTTCAACGCGAGTGGCATTTGATGAATGAAGTTCGATTCAATACCAATTGGTCATGGAATTGGCAATCCACATCCCAGATGGCTTCCTCAATTGATGCTACGCCTATGGAGGGAGGTGCCTCCGTTGATAGCTCGCTGGAGAAGAAGCTGATTGCGTAGCAATCATAGGTCTTAATTGACCTAAATTAGGATAGGACTTAGCATAAGTTAGGGAAATTCATGCATGCATAAGCATTATCTGCATCTTTACTACTTTCCTTAGCTATGCATAAAATAATGTTATAGTGTACTGATTAAGTGCATTATGTTAATTGCAGGCAATAAGAAGATCTGGAGCTGGATTTGAAGCTGGATCAGGAATAATGGGTGTTGCAGTAGGACTGGAGCAGAAGACCTAGATTAGATATAGGGAATAATGATGTAAGGGAGTTAAGGTATACTATTCTATTAAATAGGAATAAAGGAGTAAAATACAAAGAGCTTAGGTCCTTCCTAGCCCTAGGATAGCCTAGAGACTTCCCCAGGCCTTAGCCAACCTTAGATTAGGTCACCGCACCCTAGGAAACCTTAAAACCCTAATTCCAACCTTTATCTGGACGTCCAGATGAATTATAGAATGTCCAGAACCCTTAGCCAACTCCCGCACACCTTAAACCTGCTTCTGTAGTGTTATTGGACGTCTAGACACTTTGTCAAACGTCCAATTTCTGCAGAATATCCAAGACAGAACCTTGAATTCTTCCTGACTCTGATTGGACATCCAGACAACAAGTTTGGACTTCTGATTTTTGAGTATAAGACGTCTGATTCCATTTTTGGATGTCTGGAACTATTCTTCAATTCCTGTTTTGAGATTCAAGCCTTGATCTTGGATCTCTAGCTCCCTAAACCCAATTCCAACCCCATAGGAACCTAAATTAAGGTACCCTAACCCTAGTACACCACCTCTATACCTTCCCGAGGACCTAATTAGGTCCTCACCAAACCTAATTGACTTATATCATAGTCAATTACCATTACCTAAGTCAATTGGACTCATAGGGTCCAATTGAGCTCAAATCTCAACCCACACAAGTCTAATTGGACTTAGTGAGAGTCCAATTGAACTAATGATTGTGCAGCAATAATAGGTTTTAATTGACCTAAATTAGGCTAGAACTTAGCATAAGTTAGGGTAATTCATGCATGCATAAGCATTATCTGCATCTTTACTGCTTACTTTAGCTATGCATAAAATAATGTTATAATGTGCTGATTAAGTGCATTATGTCAATTACAGGCAATAAGCTGATCAGAAGTTAGATCTAGAGCTGGATCTGAAGCTGGATCAGGAATAATGGGTGTTGCAGTAGGACTGGAGCAGAAGACCTAGATTAGATATAGGGAATAATGATGTAAGGGAGTTAAGGTATGCTATTCTATTAAATAGGAATAAAGGAGTAAAATACAAAGAGCTTAGGTCCTTCCTAGCCCTAGGATAGCCTAGAGACTTCCCCAGGCCTTAGCCACCCTTAGATTAGGTCACCGCACCCTAGGAAACCCTAAAACCCTAGTTCCAACCCTTATTTGGACGTCCAGATGAATTATAGGACATCTAGAACCCTTAGCCAGCTCCCGCACACCTCAAACCCACTTCTGCAGTGTTATTAGACGTCCAGACACTTTGTCAGCCATCCAATTTCTGTAGAATACCCAAAACAGAACCTAGAATTCCCCCTGACTCAGATTGGACATCCAGAACTGAAGTCTGGACTTCTGATTTTTGAGTATAAGTCATCTGATTCTATTTTTGGACGTCTGGAACTGTTCTCCAGTTCCTGTTTTGAGATTCAAGCCTTGATCTTGGATCTTTATCTCCCTAGACCTAATTCCAACCCCATAGGAACCTAAATTAAGGTTCCCTAACCCTAGTACATCACCTCTAGACCTCCCTAAGGATCTAATTAGGTCATCACTAAACCCAATTGACTTAGATCATAGTCAATTACCACTACTTAAGCCAATTGGACTCATTTGAGTCCAATTAAGCTCAGATCTCAACCCACACAAGTCCAATTGGACTTAGTGAGAGTCCAATTGACCTAAGCCCAACCTAATTGAGTTATTTCACTCTCAATTAGGTTCACACTCATTCAATTAAACTTAGGTTAAGTTTAATTGCAATTTCCCCTTAGCAATTAGGGTTTTCAACCCTAATTCAAGGCATACACCTACCCAAACCCCTTAGAACCTAACTTAGACCTCTTAGCTACCTAGGGCACGACCACACACACACACACACACACACCCATTCACGCACACACACTCCTCTAGAGTTCTCTAGAACACTCTTGAAGTGGCGCCAACTCTTGGTTGCCAAATTTAGCAACCAAGAGCCATTCAATTCTTAGATCCACTTTTTGTGGATCTAAGAACCACTTCATCCACTCTTTCCTGGCCACTCATTGGAGCTCTCTCTAGAGAGTTCCACACTTCTCTAGAGAGACTCCCTTAGGTCTATAAAAAGACCTAAGGGGTGGCCATGTGCACTCATCCATTTTCTTGGCATTCATTCCACTTAGGCTAGCCACTTCCATCTCCACTCCACCTCCATGAGTTGAGCACCACCATGAAGGCCAGCATCTCCACGCCTAGATGCTGGATCACTTCTCCAACCTCTCTCCAAGGGTCGACCTAAGCTCCATTGGCCGCCCCTCCTTCTCTCAGCCACTCAAAGGCCATCGGAGACCACCTCCGAATGCCCTTCCTTCTGCTAGATTAGTAACTTAGCTCTTCATAGTTTTACTGCTTTCATTTACTGCTTAGTAGTATAGCTCTTTATTCTCCCCCAATGATGCATGCAAAATCCCCCCATAGATTCCTGTATGCGATCATTTTCTCGTAGCTAGATTTACATTTTCAAGCATTCCTGCACAAGCTTTCGTTTACATTCCATGTTGCAAACACTTCTTTGAATGAATGAATAAAAGATATATTTTTATACATATCTCTATGTTTGAAATCACCATGAGCTTATTGGTTTCCATCTTTTCTGTATGATTCAAGTTGCTTGTTTTTCACTTATAAATATATTTTGCAACAAGCATGTCGGTTCCGGAAAATATAGAAAACCCAACTATAGATGCATTTTTTGTAAACAACCACCACGTAACTAGAATTGTGCGCACAGAAACCCACACTTTCACTTTCGTTATCTATCTGACACACGCGCACGTAATCAAAATTCATAATAGAAGTGGTGAAGTCTTAATTCGAAGATTGGAAACCGACGTGCAATTTTAAATAAAGTAGAGTGATAAAAGATTGATTTCAGAACTAAACAAACGCCTCCCAGAGATGAACGACTGGGACTCAAAGTCCCGTTATTTTTACAAACTTATTTTTGACGAATGTTTTTGCGCTACTATACTACGATTCCGATGACTTTTAAATGCGCAAAAATATCTTTCCATCACCTAAGCCCAACCTAATTGAGTTATTTCACTCTCAATGAGGTTCACACTCATTCAATTAAACTTGGGTTAAGTATAATTGAAATTCCTCCTTAGCAATTAGGGTTTGCAACCCTAATTTAAGGCCTACACCTACCTAAACCCCTTAGGACCTAACCTAGACCACTTAGCCACCTAGGGCACGGCCACACACTCACACACACACACATTCATGCACACACACCCATCTAGAGTTCTCTAGAACTCTCTTCAAGTGGCGCCACTCTTGGTTGCCAACTTTAGCAACCAAGAGTCATTCAATTCTTAGATCCACTTTTTATGGATCTAAGAACTACCCTCTCTCTCCATGGTCGGCCACTCATGGGACTCTCTCTAGAGAGTTCCACACTTCTCTAGAGAGACTCTCTTAAGTCTATAAAAAGACCTAAGGGGTGGCAATTTTCACCTATCCCATTCTTGGCACCCATTCATCTAGGTTAGCTACATCTCCAGCTCCACTCTACCTCGACGAGGAGCACCACCATGGAAGCCACCATCTCCACGCCAAGATGCTGGATCATCTCTCCAACCTCTCTCCAAGGGCCAGCCTAAGCACCATTTGCCGCCCCTCCTCTCAACCACTCAAAGGCCATCGGAGCCCACCTCCGAATGTCCTTTTCTGCCAGATTAGTAACTTAGCTCTTCGTAGTTTTACTGCTTCATTTACTGCTTAGTAGTGTAGCTCTTATTCCCCCCCAATGATGCATGCAAAATCCCCCTATAGATTCCTGTATGCGACCATTTTCTACTAGCAAGATTTGTGTTTTTCAAGCTTTCCTTTACATGCTTTCCTCTATATTTCATGTTGCAAACATCCTTTGAGTGAATGAATAAAAGATATATTTTTTATATACGTCTCTATGTTGGAAATCACCACGACCATATCGATTGCAATCTAATTTGTGTGATTCAATTGCCTGTTTTTCATTTATATATATTTTGCAACAAGCATGTCGGTTCCGGAAAATATAGAAGATCTAACTACAAATGCATTTTCTGTAAATGGCCACCATGTAACTAGAATTGTGCGCACCGAAACTCATACTTTCACCTTTGTTATCTATTTAACACACGCGCACGTAATCAGAATTCACAATAAAAGTGGCGAAACTCTAATCCGAAGATTAGAAACTGGTGTGCGATTCTAAATAAAGTAGAGCGATAAAGGATCGATTTCAGAATTGAACAGGCGCCTCCCAGAGACGAACAACTGGGACTCAAAGTCTCGTTATCTTTATGAATATTTTTGTTTGATCGTATTGTGTACTATACTACAATGCTTTTCCTATCAAAATGTGCTCTACGACTACCAAACAAATGGCGCCATTGCCGGGGAGGCGACATCATTTTTTTTATTTTGACCTTTTAAACTATCACTGACAAATCTTCCTCTACTTTGTTTTTGGATGTGCAGGACAACACTGGAATAATGGGATCTGCGCACACATCGAGCGTGGAAAAGAAATCAGGTTCACATCTCTTCTTAGACTAGGTTTTCTTTTGAACCCTATGATTAGATTTGCTTCCAGCAATTTCTTTTGAAAAAAAAATTATTCATTTTCATGAAAAAGAAAAAAAATAAAAAAAAATTTCAAGAAATCTAGATTAGGTTTCTTTTTGAATCCTAGGTTCGTTTGAGAAAGCAAAATATATATATATATAATCCCTTAAGAAAATCCTTTTTGAAAAAAAATTTTGCAAAAGTTTTTGGAAAAAGAAAAAATAAATTTTTTGGTGGAAAGTTTGGATTTCAAACTCAAATACCTTTTAAAGGCTTCTTCACCATTCTCTAATTTTCGACCAGATTTCAAAGTCTGTCTTAAAAATTCGATTGCCGAAAAACTAGTGAACAAAAAATTCTGAAATTCGAGCTACACCTTCATTTTTAAACCATATTTCAAACGGCACGTTCTTTTGAAAAATTCCAAGTATAAAATTTTAAAAAATTCGCGAAGTGCAAGGGGGTCAGGCTAACCCAAATTCGAGATTTTGCAAATTTCAAAAAGCAATTCCGAGTAATCTGCCAATCTATTTTGACTAAAAATGGTGGGGTTTGAAAGCTGATCTCTTGGCTTTATTTTTCATATTTTTCCTGAATTTTTGAAAATCATTTGATACTATTTCAAAGTGAAAAACCAACCAAGGGTCAAAATTCCAAATCTGACCCCCTGACATTCAAAAATCTCTAGAAATTCGGTTGAAATAGTAAAAATTACAAAAAAATATTCTCTAAAAAGATAATTGAAGAAGGAATCTACTCACCAAATTTCAGGTTAATTGGATTCCCATTTTTGCCAGAGAACTAATTGTAATTTTTGTGGTCTACTGAAGAAGAAAAAACATAGAAGAACAAAACCCTAAAATTGCATGAGCCCTAGGTTACGCCTTTAGGGTTACAACTTAAAGACCACATTTAGGCTAACCTAGACTTAATCAAGTCTAGTACTTAGCCGGTGAGCTTGGTCACCTTGTGGGCCACTCACCAAAAAACCCCAACTGAAGAAAAACGAGCTAAAAAAATCAAGTCTAAAACATGAAATAAACCCGAATTCGTTGTCGTACTACTGGGTGCTTTCAACCATCTGGTCACAAGATTCATAAGGATATCATCATCAAGCAGCTGGATAGAATAAACTTGATCAAGAAAAAGATTGATCAAATTAGTCAGGGTCAATCTGACGTGAACTCTGCCACTCCAAAACCCTCCTATGCACCCCAAGCCCCACTTGCTCGAGTTAATTTACTCACTCGGGATGCATCTTTTCCTTATCTACAAGATCCTGCATATCAGGATCCCGTAAACAATCCAGATCTGGCACCATATGACTAGGGTTACACACCACCCACAGATTATAATACGTATCCCCTTGATGGATATATGTCTCAGACATCTTCGGCCTACGAGGACGTCAGTGCTATCCAAGGATACGGGCGTAATAACCCGTATTTAGAGACGTATAACCCTGGTTGGTGCCAGCACCCGAACTTCTCCTGGTCTGGTAATTCACAGAGACCACATCAAGATCCACACTATCAAACCAGGCACTACGGGAATGTGCAAAACACATACCCTAGGCAGCAGCCATTCCCGTCTTAGCAGCAGCATCCCCATTCTTTATACCAGCTGCTGCACCAAGCTGCCAGTCACCCTCCAAAGCAGGCTGACCCTTTGGAGGCACTAAAAGAGGAGCTACAAGAATCGATGAGAAAATCTACACAAGATAGCTTGCGGATTATGAAGGCGATGGCTGACCAGATACAGACTATATAGAACACACAAAATCAGCTGTTGTAGGAGCATAGGACTCAGGGAGCCTTGCCCTCCCAACCTGTCTCGAACCCTCGATATGTGCAGAACCAAGGTGCCCCACCTAGGTTTCAGGTACCATAGGGACAGGCACATGCCATATTACAGGTGCCTCCTGCACCACCCGATTATGCTTAAGGCTAGCCGCCTTTGCAGAACCCCGCATACTCTGCCCCTTCCGCTCCCCCACCACCTCGTGGACAGCAAGTCGATGCAAATGCTGTCTCTTTGAGGAGCGGAAGGAAGACATTCGACCCACCACATAGGCAGGTGGGTCCTGATTTTTCTCACCCTTCATAGCAAGCGGGTTTGACTCCATCTTAGGAGCCACCTACGGTAGATAAGGGTAAGAGGCCACTTGACCTCGAGATTCCCATCCCTTTTCCTGAGGCTCTGACGTGGAATGTAGTACGGAAAAAGTACACACAGAATTTTGAGGACCTGAAATCAATGTTCAAGGAAGTACATATTCAGGTCTCCCTCCTCGAGGCTACTGTCGCTAGGTTCTTCAAGGACTATTGTACCCTGAAGCGACAGCCTAGAATTGGACGACAAGCGGTACTATCAAAAGAAGCTAGCATTGTGATTCTAGCTGACTTGCCGCCGAAAAAGAAAGACCCTGGTACCCCACTCATATCCTGCTTCTTGCAGGATTCTCCATTTGATCAGGTCCTTTTAGATTTGGGTTCGTCCATCAACCTAACTTCCATTGCCATCTTTGATCGATTTCGATTTGGGGAGTTAAAGCCCACCTCGATCACGATTCAGCTAGCTGATAGATCAGTAAAGACACCGAGGGGGGTGGTTGAGAATGTGATCGTAAAAGTCCGTGGATTTTGCTTTCCCATAGACTTTTTCGTTCTCGATATGGAAGTTCCTCCTAATCTCCGAGGTGCACCAATTATTTTGGGTTGCCCATTTCTAGCGACAGCCTGAGCGAACATTGATTGTGCATCCGGGTGTATGGAGATAGCCCTAGGTAATGAGTGACTTTGACTTGACATATTCAGGGCATTAAATAATTTTGACAGTGATCGTGTAAAGGAGGATGGTGAAGATGAAGATTCGGCATACTGTGGTAACATTGGGCTTCCTTGTGATGACCCAATGTCTCATTCGTCTGCACTATCAGGGTTCTTGGACCTCGATCCACACGGGACTGAAACCGCTGCACTACACATATCTCCCCAAGGATTTGACTGTTTAGGGTGTGCTTCTGACCACAGCACCCCTGAATCTAGTTATCCTGATCCGTACCACTACTAAATTGCCCATGTTGTTGTAGGAAGACGTGACCACAGCTAACGAGTTTCCTGTTAATGCAGTCACAACCGATTATTTGAAGTGACTCAGCAGGAATTCACATGCATACGGATCAGCAAATTCCCACCCTCGAGTTTGCTCCTCCCACTCCCATTTCTGACTCTAACCCACCTGTGATTGAATTGAAGCCCTTACCTGACTCACCTAAGTATGTGTTCTTGGGAGAAAGTGAGACATACCCAGTCATTATTAATGCCCACTTAACCCAAGAACAGGAGCATCAATTGATTTCTATGCTACAAGACCATAAAGTTGCTATAGGGTGGAGTATTGCTGATCTTCGCGGTATTAGCCTCTCGTATTGCACTCATCACATTTACATGGATGAGGGGGTGAAACCTTCGAGACAACCTCAAAGACGACTAAACCCGAATATGCTAGAGGTTGTTAAGAAGGAGATCATCAAATGGCTAGATGCAGGTATTGTATACCCAATCTTTGATAGCCAGTGGGTGAGTCCAATCCAGATAGTGCCTAAGAAAGCAGGACTCACCGTAGTGAAAAATGATAAGGGTGAATCCATCCCGACCCGCACTGCGACATCTTGGCGGGTCTGCATCGACTATAGGAGACTGAACATGGCTACCTAGAAGGATCACTTTCCTTTGCCTTTCATTGATCAGATCTTGGAACGGTTAGCCAGACGCAGTTTCTTTTGCTTTCTAGATGGATACTCTGGGTATAATCAAGTAGCGATTAGCCTGGAAGATCATGACAAGACCACATTCACATGCCCCTTTAGAACATTCACTTTCAAGCGGATGCCCTTTGGCCTTGCAACGCACCAGCAACATTTCAGCGTTGTATGATGGCCATCTTCTCTGACATGATTGGGGACTATGTGGAGGTATTCATGGATGACTTCTCCATTTTCGGAGATGATTTCGCATCTTGTCTTGATAACCTCACCAAGATCCTGAAATGGTTTATTGAGGTAAACCTGGTACTATCCTGGGAGAAAAGCCATTTCATGGTGAGGGATGGCATAGTACTAGGGCACATGATTTCTAAAAATGGACTCGAGGTCGATCGAGCTAAATTAGAAATTATTTCCCACTTACTGCCACCTAGCTCGATCAAGCAGATTAGATCATTCTTGGGTCACGTCAACTTCTATCAGAGATTTATACGCCATTTCTCGAAAATTGCACAACCTTTGATGAATCTCCTTGTTGCCAATGTCCCATTTGAATTCGACACCTCGTATCTCAGCACCTTCGAGACTTTACGAAGCGCTGTCTCTGATTCCCCGATTCTCCAACCTCCCGATTGGTCGCTTTATTTCGAGATGATGTGTGACACTTCTGATTTTGCCGTCGGTGCTGTTTTAGGCCAGCGTCGGGAAAAACAACCTTTTGTCATATACTATGCTAGCAAGACGCTGAATGAGGCTCAGTGCAATTATACTGTCATCGAAAAAGAACTCCTAGCAGTAGTATTCGGGTTGGAGAAATTCAGATCGTATTTATTAGGGTCCAAAGTCATCATCTTCACTGACCACTCCATCCTCCAACATTTGTTGGCAAAGAAGGATGCCAAACCCCAGCTCATTAGATGGATCATTCTATTACAAGAATTTGATATTGAAATCTACGGCAAAGTCGGAAAGCAGAATGTTGTGGCAGATCACCTATCTAGACTGGACCCAGGCCACATTCCTTATTCCCTGCCTATCGATGAGCAATTTCCGGATGAATCTCTTTTGGCAGTTCACTTTGTTGAGTTCCCCTGGTACGCGGATATTACGAACTACCTTGCCGTAGGCAAGATTCCCGTGAACCTATCCAAGGACCAGAAACTCAAATTCATTGCGAAGGCCAAATTCTACCTCTGGGATGACCCACTGCTCTTCCGCATTGGAACGGATCAGATTACTCAAAGATGCATCCCAAATTCTAAGATCCCCTATGTGTTATCTTTTTGCCACAATGATGCTTGTGGTGGTCATTTCTCAGGACGGAAAATTGTTGCAAAAATTTTGCAGTCGGGATTTTTCTGGCCAACTATTTTCAGAGATACACACGAATACGTCCAACACTGCAAACGATGCCAGTCGGTCGGTTCTATGACCAGGAGAGACATGATGCCACTCTAGCCCATCATGGTTGTAGAAGTGCTCGACGTATGGGGCATCGATTTTATGGGCTCTTTTCCGAACTCGCATGGCTTCAAATACATATTACTAGCCATTGACTATGTCTCGAAGTTGGTCGAGGCCATCCCGGCGAGACGGGCTGATCACAAGACCGTCATTTCTTTCATACGGTAGTACATCTTTGCGAGATTCGAAATAGCCTACGCTCTGATTAGCGACGGGGGAAGCCACTTCATCCACGTCCATTTCAGGTCATTATTAAAGAAATACAGGGTACATCACCGTATAGCCACCCCGTATCACCTACAGACCAATGGGCAGGCTGAAGTGTCTAACCGTTAGATCAAGCTGTTTCTCCAGAAGATGGTTAGACCAGACAGGATGCACTCTGGGCATATCGAACCGCATACAAGGCCCCACTCGGAATGTCACCATATCGTATGGTATATGGCAAGGCTTGTCACCTTCCTGTAGAGCTGGAACACCGCGCCTTTTGGGCGGTGCAAAAATGTAACCTTGACCTTGATGCAGGAGGTCAAGAACGGAAACTCCAGCTCAGTGAATTAGAAGAGATCCGGCTGGAGGCGTATGAGAACTTATTGATATACAAGGATAAGACCAAGGCCTTTCATGACTGCCACATCTGGAGGAAAGCATTCACGCCCAACTAGCAAGTCTGGTTGTTCGATTCACGATTGAAACTTTTCGCAGGGAAGCTCAAGTCCAAGTGGACTGGCCCGTATGTTGTGATTCAGCCATCCTAATGGGGTAGTCCAAGTCAGGGACCCAAAATCTGGGCATATATTTACGGTAAATGGCCATCGCCTCAAACCATTTTTGGCCCAGGAGCCTCCTCCACCTGACAAGATTGTTCATCTTATTGAGGACATGTGATTGAATTCTCGCCCAGCTAGAGGCGTTAAACTCAGCATCTACTCTGCATCCATCACCCTATACACATTCATTTTTATATATAGCATATTTTTCCTTTTAGCATATTTTCTTTCTACATATTGCATACTGATAGGTTGGCCGGTGCTGAATGTATACTTTCAGGAGCAACTACAGGTGATTTCTACCCATTCTCCCCCTACTGTATTTGATTTCTTTTATATTCATGCATGAGGACATGTAAGAACTTAGGCATAGGGGGGTAGATACAACAAAACTGAAAATTTTTATGCCAACATTTAGGAAAACCTCAGAGCTTCATGTAAAACGTACTTTAGGACCCTAAAGAAAAGAACAACCGACTCCAGCTCCAATGCTCGCATTGGAGCTAGAAATCATCCGCAACAACCATTTCTGACTCACCCACTCACCTCTTGTTCTAAATTTAGGGTCAAGCTGAATCTAACCCGATATGGGAATTTCACAAAGTACAAAATATACGAGGTTACTTGTTTATAATATATATACATATTGCATTCATGAATAAGATTATTTTATTAAGAGAATGCATTAGGGATTTTATCCTCTAGTTGATTCCTGTAATCTGAAATCCAGTGCAACTTTTCACACACACGTAGAATTTGCAATGGATTCACGGTGAAGCTGATAAACTTCTTTGGTCTGTTGAGAAGAAGTAGTGCTTCTTTTCCTAAACCCCTGGCCAGTGCTTTGGGAGACAGGTAGATTTTCCTCCAAAAATCCACCAAATAGTGTGAGATGAGAGTAGAGTGTACTGGTGCTCTAAGATTAGTACAAGGAATCCAGAGTCCTAGATAATTAGGTGATGATACTCAGAGATTAGGCACAGTTTTTGCTCTCAGTTCCTGCGATACATTTTGTGTGAAATTTTGAGAGCCACCAAATAAGGCAAATACGCGGAGAGAGAGTTTTCATAAAACTAGGTCTAAGGTGGATGGTTACAACCATTCTTTACGGAATCCTTGGCTGAAGGAGGGTATTGATGTCAAGGTCAGAAATACATCATCCTATCCATCTCTCCCGGTGCCGCGAGTAGGCACTTCCACCAAATAAGCCACCAAATGTCTCTTGAGTACCACAAATCCCTAATAATGCCTCCTTAATAAAGTTCATGGATTGTGCTAGTTGTGTTATATTGAAAAAAAAGAAAAAAAAAGAGAGAAAAAAAATGATGGAAAGAAAGAAAATTGAAAAAAAATTAGAAAAAGAAGAAAAAACAAAGAAAAAAAGAGGAATATCTAGTTCAGTTGCATTGAGGCAATACCACCAAATAAATTTGAGATCCACCAAATATGGCCTTAACCTATTTTTCTTGTGTTTCTGACCACCTGAATACTGGCTGAGGAATTCTGACTTAGTGTTAGGGTTATGGAAACTCAATTAAAGTGTTAATGCCAAGTGAGACCACCAAATACAGGTCATATATGCGAATCTGGTGAGGTTGTGAGCTCTAAGAAAAAGAAAGAAAAGAAAAAGAGAGAGAGAATGAATACAAAGGAATCAAAAGGGAGCATAGCTTTTTTTGTCTTTCTTTGAGTTGAGTTACTTAGTAATCTGGGGATCTAGATTCTTCAGTACTAATCTCTATGTGGCACCAGTCGAGAGTGAGCCACCAAATATATAATCTTTTCCCTTAGAAATTCTCTACCTAAGCCTAAAGCTGGGGTGGAATTCATAGAATATCTTGAATACCCCAAGGGAAGAAGTCCACCAATCCTACTAGAATTTTACTAGGGGTCAAGTACAGGCTTTAGAGGTGTATCAATTTTTCACTCGAATCCATTGTAAAAGCTACATAGCAGCACTTTCACGATTGTCTGGATTTCTAGAGCATAGGATGAAAACAAAAAGGAGAAAATTCTCTAGGCATACACTTGATAAAAAAATCAGTCCCTTAGGGACCCATATGTGAATAACTTCTTGCATTTGCTAAGGACTAGCAAGATTTAGGCATGGGGGTATGATTGCGCAGCAATCATAGGTCTTAATTGACCTAAATTAGTCTAGGACTTAGCATAAGTTAGGGAAATTCATGCATGCATAAGCATTATCTGCATCTTTACTGCTTTCCTTTAGCTATGCAAAAAATAATATTATAGTGTGTTGCTTAAGTGCATTATGTCAATTGTAGGTAATAAGCAGATCTGGAGCTGGATCTGAAGCTGGATCAGGAATAATGGGTGTTGCAGCAGAGCTGGAGTAGAAGACTTAGATTTGATATAGTAGATAATAATGTAAGGGAATTAAGGTATGCTACTCTACTAAGTATGAATAAAGCAGTAAAATGTGAAGAGCTTAGGTCCATCTTAGTCTTAGGATAGCCTAAAGACTTCCCCAGGCCTTAGCCACCCTTAAACTAGGTCACCGCACCCTAGGAAGCCTTAAAACCCTAATTCCAACCTTTATTTGGACATCCAGATGAATTATAGGACATCCAGAACCCTTAGCCAACTACCGCACACCTTAAACCCACTTCTGCAGTGTTATTGGACGTCTAGACACTTTGTCAGATGTCCAATTTCTGCAGAATACCGAAGACAGAACCTTGAATTCTTCCTGACTCTAATTGGACGTCTAGAAAACAAGTCTGAACTTCTGATTTTTTGAGTATAAGACGTCTGATTCCATTTTTGGATGTCTGGAACTGTTCTCCAATTCCTGTTTTGAGATTCAAGCCTTAACCTTGGATCTCTTACTCTCTAAACCCAATTCCAACTCCATAGGAACCTAAATTATGGTACCCTAACCCTAGTACACCACCTCTAGACCTCCCTAAGGACCTAATTAGGTCCTCACCAAACCTAATTGACTTATATCATAGTCAATTACCATTACCTAAGCCAATTGGACTCATAGGGTCCAATTGAGCTCAAATCTCAACCCACGCAAGTCCAATTGGACTTAGTGAGAGTTCAATTGACCTAAGCCCGACCTAATTAAGTTATTTCACTCTCAATGAGGTTCACACTCATTCAATTAAACTTGGGTTAAGTTTAATTGAAATTCCTCCTTAGCAATTAGGGTTTGTAACCCTAATTTAAGGCCTACACCTACCTAAACCCCTTAGGACCTAACCTAGACCACTTAGCCACCTAGGGCATGGCCACACACTCACACACACACACATTCACTCACACACACCCATCTAGAGTTCTCTAGAACTCTCTTCAAGTGGCACCACTCTTGGTTGCCAAATTTAGTAACCAAGAGTCATTCAATTCGTAGATCCACTTTTTATGGATCTAAGAACTACCCTCTCTCTCCATGGCCGGCCACTCATGGGACTCTCTCTAGAGAGTTCCACACTTCTCTAGAGAGACTCTCTTAAGTCTATAAAAAGACCTAAGGGGTGGCAATTTTCACCCATCCCATTCTTGGCACCCATTCATCTAGGTTAGCTACATCTCCAGCTCCACTCTACCTCGACGAGGAGCACCACCATGGAAGCCACCATCTCCACGCCAAGATGCTGGATCATCTCTCCAACCTCTCTCCAAGGGCCAGCCTAAGCACCATTTGCCGCCCCTCCTCTCAACCACTCAAAGGCCATCGGAGCCCACCTCCGAATGTCCTTTTCTGCCAGATTAGTAACTTAGCTCTTCGTAGTTTTACTGCTTCATTTACTGCTTAGTAGTGTAGCTCTTATTCCCCCCCAATGATGCATGCAAAATCCCCCCATAGATTCCTGCATGCGATCATTTTCTACTAGCAAGATTTGTGTTTTTCAAGCTTTCCTTTATAAGCTTTCCTCTACATTTCATATTGCAAACATCCTCTGAATGAAAGAATAAAAGATATATTTTTTATATATGTCTCTATGTTGGAAATCACCACGAGCTTATCGGTTGCAATCTAATTTGTGTGATTCAAGTTGCCTATTTTTCATTTATATATATTTTGCAACAAACATGTTGGTTCTGGAAAATATAGATAATCTAACTATAAATGCATTTTCCGAAAACAGCCACCACGTAATTAGAATTGTGCGCACCGAAACTCATACTTTCACCTTTGTTATCTATTTAACACACACACACATAATTAGAATTCACAATAAAAGTGGCGAAACTCTAATCCGAAGATTGGAAATCGGCGTGCGATTCTAAATAAAGTAGAGCGATAAAGGATCGATTTCATAATTAAACAAGTGCCTCCCAGAGACGAACGACCGGGACTCAAAGTCTTGTTATCTTTTTGAATATTTTTGTTTGATCGTATTGTGCACTATACTACAACGCTTTTCCTATCAAAACGAGCTCTACGACTACCAAACAGAAGCTTCACCTCAGAGAAGGAACCCAATCCAGCGTGTACCTACACGTGGAGACATGGGAGCTCGGCCTCAATCAAACACACAACAAGCTCTGGCGAGCTATGTCAGAGAAAAACCCTAAGGTGATTGTGTGCGTGGATGGGTGGACGAGTGTGGCCATTAGCTTCAAAGAAGCTTCTCCAACGTGAATGGCAGAGGGTGAAGGAGGTGATGTGAGGTCAAATTACCTTTGACAAAAGCTTTGTGGAGGTATGGGGGATCTTTTTCCCAATGTAATTGGGTGAGAGGAAGGTAGGGGAGGTCTGATGATGAGGACGCAGGTGTTGACGACGGTGGTGGTGGGAGGAGATGCTACACTAGATAGATGGAGCTATAGAGCTCCCAAAAGCTAATTGGGGATGAGAGGAGAAGCCCTAACCTAATTTTGAGAGAGGAATGGGGGGAGAGTGGCGCTGGAGGTGCACCAGCGAGGAGGAAGAGGAGGTGTTCATTGGAGCCGAAGAAGAAGAGTTGAAGTCCAAATCTTTGTGGAAGCTAGAGGAAGAAAACCCCTCTACCTATTGTATGTGGCAGAGGGTGAGGAAGGTGGACCACAAGGCTTTGGTGGTGCATTGAATTCATCGGCGAGGAAGAAGAAAGAGGGGGAAATCCTGCCAATTGAGCATGAATTTGACTTGTAGAAGTTGAAGGATTTATATAGGACAGAGTAGTGAATCAATTGGTCTGAAAAATGCAAGCTTTGCTTGCAAATTTAGATGGATCGGAGCTCCATGAATTGCGGCTTGCTGGAGAAAATCTCATCCAAATTAGATATCGAGAGGAGGCTCATTGGATTTGGTATGACGTGAGGAGCAATCTCACCAAGTTTGGTGAGATTTGGTTGAGATTTTCTCAATCAAATCTTTGATTGATTTTCAACGTTGATGGGTTTGGTTCTCGCTGCTACTGCATTTGGAAGGGAAGAAGAAGGTTGATGTCATCGTGATGTCAGCCGGGGGTATGAATATGAGAAAATTTGAAATGTAGGGGTGTTTATGTAATAAACAGAGGAAAACATGCGAAAATGCAAATAGGGTCAAGATGGACTCTAATTGAGCTCAAAATTTAGGGGTAGCATAATTTGAACCCAAGGAATTTAATGATGACATCAAATTTGAGTTTTGACAAAGTTTGATTGTGTAATTTACACTTTAACCCAAAGGTAGTAATTCCCCACCTTGGTCTCTATTTTTGGTCAAAATGGATTCATTTGGTTAAAGTGAGTGTTCCAAACCTCATAAAATATTTTCAATGATTTTTAGGAGGTTTAGATTACATTTATTTCCATTAGAACCCTTTCAATTGAAGTGAGGCTGTAATTAGTGTTTTATTATTAAATTAATCTTAAAATATCAGAAAACTTTGATTCAATCAGTTTGAGCCCATTTCATGGGAATTTAAGTTCATTTGACCTTAGATTAGGTGTTGATTAAACCCTTAGTTAATGTGCATTTGTGACTTCTCATTAAAACGATAGAATTAACTTAATTTCCCATTTTCTTCCCTAATTCAAGTCAGAACAGACTTATGCCCTTTTTTTATTAGTAAGGAGCTTTTGTTCCTGGAATTTGGGTAAATTAGGCCAGTTATGGATGATGATGGTGTTACCATCACATTACATACATTACCATGTCACAGCATCAGTTTTATTTTCTATCTTGCATAACATAGTTCATACATAGCAAAAGAGGGGTCATGTTGAAGGGTTGTAAGTTTATCGTTTGGTCTAGTTTTTGAGTTGACTTGCTTAAGCTAGTATCATGAGGTAGATTGGCCCTTCACCAGATGTCTTTGACTAAGATAAAGCATATTCAAGAATGTAAAAATAAGACAATGATTTTAGCCAAGTTCACCAATAAAATATGGGCTACTGATTGTGCAATAATCATAGGTCTTAATTGACCTAGATTAAGCTAGGACTTAGCATAAGTTAGGGCTATTCATGCATACATACGCATTATCTGCATCTTTACTGCTTTACTTTAGCTATGCATAAAATAATGTTATAATATGCTGATTAAGTGCATTATGTTGATTGTAGGCAATAAGCAGATCCGGAGCTGGATCTGGAGCAGGATCTGAAGTTGGATCTAGAATAACGAGAGTTGCAGCAAAGCTGGAGCAGAAGGCTTAGATTAGATGTAGGAATTATAATGAAATAAGTAGATCTGGAGCTGGATCTGGAGCAGGATCTAAAGTTGGATCTAGAATAACGAGAGTTGTAGCAAAGCTGGAGTAGAAGGCTTAGATTAGATGTAGGAATAATAATGTAAGGGGGTTAAAAGTTTGCTATTCTATTAAGTAGGAATAAAGCAGTAAAATGTGAAAAGCTTAGGTCAATCCTAGCCCTAGGATAGCCTAGAGACCTCCCCAAGCCTTAGCCACCCTTAGATTAGGTCACCGCACCCTAGGAAGCCCTAAAACCTTAGTTCCAACCCTTCTATGGACGTCCAGATAAGTTTTAGGACGTCCAAGACCCTTAGCCAACTCCCACACACTTCAAACCCACTTCTGCAGTGTTATTGGACGTCCAGACACTTTGTCAGACGTCCAATTTCTACAAAATACGCAAAACAGAACCCAAAATCCTTCCTGACTCTGATTAGATGTCCAGACAAGAAGTCTGGACTTCTGATTTTTGAGTATAAGACGTCTGATTATATTATTAGACGTCTGATACTACTCTCCAATTCCTGTTTTGAGATTTAAGCCTTGATCTTGGATCTCTAGGTCCCTAAACCCAATTCCAACCCCATAGGAACCTAAATTAAGGTGTCCTAACCCTAGTACATCACCTCTAGACCTCCCTAAGGACCTAATTAGGTCTTCACTAAACCTAATTGACTTGGATCTTAGTCAATTCCATCAGCCTATTCAATTGGACTCATTGAGTCCAATTGAGCCCTGATCTCAGCACACACTGTCCAATTGGACTTAGTGAGAGTCCAATTGACCTATACCTAAATTAATTGAGTTGTTTTACTCTCAATTAAGTTTCCACACACCCAATTAAACTTGTATTAAGTTTAATTGCACTTTACCTTAGTGAATTAGGGTTTATAACCCTAATTTGAGACATACCTTGACCTAAACCCACTAGAACCTAACCTAATCAACCTAGCCACCTAAGTTTCGACCCACACACACCATCCACACGAAAATACCTAGCCTAGAGTTCTCTAAAACTCTCTACCATGTGTGGTTTCTTTGGTTGCCAAAAATAGCAACCAAGAGCCATTCAATTTTTAGATCCACATTTGGTGGATCTAAAAACCACCATCCACCCTCTCCTCTCACTCTCCCACGAGCTCCCACCATAGGCCTCTGTAGAGAATTCCATAATTCTCTAGAGAGCTTCCCTTAGGTTTATAAAAAGACCTAAGGGGTGGCCATTTGCACCCATTCACTTCCTTGGCATTCATTCCACTTAGGCTACCCACTTCCATCTCCACTCCACCTCCATGAGTTGAGCACCACCATGGAGGCCACCATCTCCACGCCAGGAAGCTGGATCAGCTCCCCAACCTCTCTCCAAGGGCCGACCTAAGCTCCATTGGCTGCCCCTCCTTCTCTCAGCCACTCAAAGGCCATCGGAGACCACCTCCGAATGCCCTTCCTTCTGCTAGATTAGTAGCTTAGCTTTTCGTATATTTATTGCTTTTATTACTACTTAGTAGCTAATTGTACAGCAAAAATACACCAACAATTGTGCCATCTTGTGCTATTTCCAAGCATTGCCAGTGTATATTAGATAGCCATAGTCGCATTTGTAAAAATAAACGTATGCATGCATTTATTTGAGAGGGGAGGAGAGTGAATAAAATGTCCTTGAAATTAACGTATTCCTCAAGTGCTGCCTCGTAAATTCACCATTTTTATTTTTCATTTTGGCTTTGAATTTCTTCTCTGCGGCTGCAAGGCATGGCGTGCTTTTCGCGCCACTCTCTACGCCAGCTTGCCCTGCACAGCCATGCACAGCCATGCATAGCCAAGGGCATGGCTGTGCTTGCCTCCTTCCTCTTTAAAAAGGGCACAGCTATCTTCTTTGCGGGGATCCTGGTCCAACACCACACAAATAGCATCTTCTTCTTCCAGGCCATCTCCTCCCCTCTCCCCTCTGTAAGCAACCGCTCTTCCACCTGAGGAGCTACGCTGCGGGTAGGAGCAGCTCACAGTGGTACACAACCACCACTGTGAGTCCCACCACAGCCCAGCTCATCAAAGAGCCGGTGGACGTGGTGGTTCGCCCCTCTATTTTCGTCGTTCCAACCCATTGGAGCCATTGATAGGAGCTTCAAGCTCAAAAGCTCATGCAGAAGCAGTGGCAGCCAGCAGTAGCGCCGGCCGCCACGCACCTCAGGCGCCTGTTCCGCGTGCTCTGCACCCGCCAGCAGGTCGCCCTCACCCCTCTCTGCGCACCCTGTCGCAAATCCCCACCCGCGGCCCAGCCGGTTTCTCGCGCGCCAGCCGATCAACTTTTTGCCCTTGCACTGTAGCCGCGATCTCACACTGCTACAGTGCGGTGATCGGAATGTTTCTCACTTATCCGGTCACCAGGCACTCTCTCTCCGTGCTGCAACCGTCGCCAGCCCGCACCTGCGTCTCTCCCCGCGCTTGCTCCAGTGCCTGCGCTCGCGTCTACACCAGCTTTCTCCCAGCACCCGCCTCTTCGCCCGCGTTCCCCCTCAGCGCACAGCGGGGTGCGCTACACCTTCCTCCCACGCCCGCTCCCTCCAGCGTGCACGCGCATCTTCGTGCGCCTACGCGCCTGCGCCTGCGCGCGCCATCAGACGTCGGCCGCTGGATCCAGACGGCTTAACTCACCGCGCCTCTTCCTCTAAAAGACGATCTCTCTCTCTCTCTCTCAGACACTCACCTCACACATACACACACACTCTCTCGTACACACACACACTCTCACTTGTACACACCTATATACACACTTATATATATATACCTATATATATTTATATATATACATGTATATATGTATCCATATTAGTACTTATACAATTATATATAAGTATATATACATACATACATACATACATGTATAGATATATATATCTATATACTTATATATATATATACACATATATACTTACATATATACATATATTTATATACGTATAAATAAATATATATATATTATTACCCATACAACTAAGTATAAGTATATATACATATATATATATCTATATACATATATCCATATACATATATTACTATATATATATATACATATATATATATACATCTATATAGTTATATATACATACATATATATATATAAATATATATATATATATATACATACATCTATCTATAAATATATTTACATATCTATGTATACACACACACACACACACACACACACACATATATATATATATATATATATAACTACATATACACCTATATAATTATAACCATATATATATACATATAGATATATATTTTCATATATACATACATATATATATATTTTCATATCACCTACCACACGTTGTATCGCGGGAATATCTGCACCAGTTGCTGATATTCCCTGATACACGCGTACAGAAAGCATCTTCGCACACATCTTCCACCCATCCATTCTACACTCCACGCGGTACTTCGTCCTGTTGGTTGCGTCTTCCTAGATGACGACCGACTCGACACCGTGCTACACGCCATTTCCACCTCCACCCCCACCCCTATATACATATATAATATATACATATATATATATACTATATTTATCTTATTTCTATTTCTCTTTCCTACCATTAAAAAGATAAAAAAAAATATACAAAAGAGAAAAGATAATCCTTGACTTGCAGGTACTCAATCTTGCAAATAGCAAGACCAGTTTTGAAACCCTAATTTGTCTTAAAGCCAAGAACCTGATTTTGAGGGTGTATCTCAAGGACAAAAATTATCAGAAAAAAATCTTAAATAGAAAAACACCAAAAACATAATAAACGAATGGAAGAGATTCGTTGTAGGAAAGGCGTAGAAACTTATTCACCTCTAATCCTGCTTCCCTGAGTTCGACCCTGGGCCTAAAAGTGACCAAGATAAAATCAAGTAGGCCAGGTTAAAAAAATTTTGTAAAAAGATGGTTAGGCTCGATTTAGGTTAACCATTGTACTCATTTCAACGATTAAATCACCGTATTAACACAACCTATCCGGGTCTACACCATAGCTTTTTCTGGTGCCGTTGTCAGGGAAGTGCGCATTCAGGTAAGTTTCTACTCCATTCCTTTAATTTCTCTCTTCTCACACCCTTCTCTTCACAGGTGTTTCTGTTTGTTGGTGTGCAGGTGAACTAGTTGCAAGGAGAAGGTAGGCAGACGAAGTCGGAGATGTAGGCAGATCCAAGGCGGGAACGAGAGCATGAAATCACTGGCATCGCACTGGAGCTTCGCCCACGTTACTGAACAGGTAGGTCTTTCTATCTTAGAAACTTAGGCCAACTTGTCACCTTGATAAAAAAAAACTAAAAAAACTTCTTGGGGTCTCTTGGGGCAAGTGGAGTAAAAATCACTTGTTTGATTGTTTGTCATCACTCCCATCGCCCCAGGATTTCCCGCCAAACTCCGCATAGAGAAGATCCAAGTATCTTGATTCTTGAATTTTTCGCCATGTGAAGTATTCGTTGAGGCAAAAATAAAAAGATTGATTGCTATCCCTCTTTGCCTCATTTATCTGCAATTCGGGATCACCTTTTTGGTGGGGAGACTTGGAATTGAGTTGATTCCAACCCCACCACGACCTTTCACGTGCTTAAGATTTGATCCTGAATGCTTTAACCCCAACAATTTGATTTTCTTTATCTTATGGTTGAGCCTTGTGTGTGGAAATCATTTTGGTGATTTGAAGCACTTGAATTGAAGTGCTTTGGCTCCCTTTCACACTAATCTAAAATTGATTCGTGCATCCACACATAGAAATCTCCATCTAGGGAAGCCCATTGCATTTTAGCATGCATTAACCAACTGACATTGAAGAAGGGTTTGTTGAGCTTAAAAGAAAACTTGTATTCTCTTAAAACCCGAAGATTGGTTGAATTGGTAATTCAGAGAAATCCTAAAATCCATACTACTTAAGGCTGAAACTCTAAAAACCATTCACCAATTAAAACTTCAATTCGGGGAGATTTCCCCATTGCATGCTTGGTTTACACACTCTATAAAATCAACCACTTGGGCATCACCCATAAACAATGCTCTTCACATTCCAGAAGCACTTGATCCTAAGCCTCTAATTAAAACTGGTAGCAACTTGACCCTTATTAAGGATTGGAGGTCTAACTACCTGCGTGTAGCGTCTACGTGCTGGTGAGGGTTCCCGCATGCTATCGGGTGTCTAAAACTGGGGCAAACGGCCTTTCAATCTGGCCCTGTGGTTCCGCGGTGCTCGCATTCGTTCTGTAGGTCGTGATAGTAGGTAACTTAGATCTTTAGGTCTAAGGGCACACTGTAGAGGTTAGGAATTTGATTGTATTGATTTTTCATCAAGTGTACCTTTGCGACGTCATTTCTCTCATCTCATTTTTCCTTCATATCCCCCCTAATTCTTCCTACGGTAGTACATGTTTGGGAGGAGGTCACAAAACCTTGAACTGTGTGAATTGTCTGATAAATTTAGAAAAGAAGCCGAATCGTCCTCCTCCACAAACATGGCTACACGCCCACCCTCAAATCCTGAGGGAGGAAACCACCCTCAAAACCCACCAGGTGGTGGAGCCTTGGATCCCATAACCCGCCTCCAACTCCAAATGGAAATGTATAATGAACAAATTGAAGCCATTAGGGAAACATTTGAGGAAATGCAGAACCCTCCCGAATGGGAGGAGCCTAGGTCTCTTAGCTCCTATCAGAATCCCACTGCTCCAGAGACCATAGGATAAATTCGGGTCCCCATGGGCGAGACGACTTTGAATTGATACCTAACATAATTGGCCTGATAAATTTTCACTTCCATGGTCTTGCAAGTGAAGATCCTTTTCTCCACCTGGAAGACCTAACCTGATTGGCTGAAACTGTTAAACCAAGAAATATCGGGTTACCTATAGTCCTCATGAAAATGTTCCTGTTTTCATTGCGGGATAAAGCATCGCAGTGGTTACGCACCCTTGGGAGAACCATCCACTCTTGGGAAGAGATGCGAACAGCGTTTCTTAAGAAGTTCTTCCCAATCGGGCGAACCAATGCGCTTCGCTGTGCTATCACTTCCTTTATGCAACAAAACGGCAAACAGTTTCATGAGGCATGGGAGAGATATAATGACCTCCTCAAGAAGTATCCGCACCACGGTCTGCCTAAGTGGCATATAGCCCAGATTTTCTACTACGGGCTAAATGAGACTTTGAAGCAGATTGCAGATGCTTCCTACGGAGGGAATTTCATGAATAAAGACGAGAATAGAGCATTCAAATTATTTGAAAATATGAGCGAAAACTCAATGAACAATGCCTCCATTGTCATCTTTAATCGTACCAGCTTGCCCCGTAATGTCCACGAAGTTGACACGGGACCCTCCCATTCATCCACAGATCTCAGCCTTATCGAACAGAAATTGGATGAAGTTTCCGTCGTGCACAAGAAGCTGGACGAGCTTCTGGCCAACCCCGCCCGTTCTATGGCAAACACCCCCACCTCACCACTTCGTCACAATTCCAATTCTTCCAACACCAGGCTTGTCCCGAGAAACCCCGTAAGACCTTCCTTATCGAGTGTCGCACCGAGCGATTCGGTAAGTCATGTGGATCTGGCTTCTGCAAACCAGTATTTTGACATGGATGACCAAGCCTCCGTGTGCTCGGATGCGTATTTACATGCAGACGCATCTTCTAGCATAGAAGACGCTTGTGCCTTGGGGAACAACCCGTTCTCTGCCACTTATAACCCAGGGTGGCGAAATGATCCGAACTTCGCATGGTCCAACAACCCACAATGCCAAAACCCCATAGGTGGACCAATGCGACCGTTCGCACCCGTTATCCCAAGGGCCCAGTCTAATCCTATGGTGAATCTACCATCAGGCCCTTGCGTATCACAAGTAGAACATGCATCAAGTCCTCTTGACAAATTGATGCGAATGATGACGGAAACGTCAAAGCGCCATGAAGAGAACATGACCTCTCTTCAGCACCAATTGGCATAGCAGAATGCTGAGATCAGTCAACTACGCATGGCGACTCGATCTCAGGGCACTCTTCCAGCTCAACCTGTTCCAAACCCGCGAAATTTCGTACCCCTTGGTCCTCAACCACAGGTACACCTTCTCAGTGGCAGGTTCATCAGATTCTGCAAGCTCCGAGCATTCCAGCGGGATTTCAGGCTAATCCCGCCGCAGCACCTCACTCTTATGTCCATATTGCGAACCCTCCTCCGCCTTATGATCCCACTGGACCTGCATCGTCCAATGTGATCACTACGAGGAGCGGTAACCAGACTGTTGATCCACCTCGACCTGATCCTGGCCCATCTTCTTCATCGCCCTCTCATTCGGGATGCGCACTACATTCGTGAGAGGACGATACACCCAAATTGGTGCCAGAATCAGTCCCATTCCCTGAGGCATTACTGAGGGAGCCAAAAGGCAAGAAGAAAGATACGCAGCCATTGATAACCTGCGTAATTTGTTCAGGGATGTTGAAATCAAGGTACCCCTGCTAGAGGCTATCGACCACATACCTACTGTCGCCCGATTTTTCAAAGACTACACAACACCCAGGCGACAGTCAAAGAAAACTAAGAATCCGGTGGTTCTCTCGCCTCATGCGAGTTGTGCTATACTGTCAAATCTACCACCGAAGCAAAAAGATTCGGGCACATCGCTTATTTCCTGTAGCATCCAAGGCTGCAATTTTAACCGTGCCTTGCTTGATCTAGGATCTTCCATCAATCTTAAATCAACCATCATGCTTGAAAAATTTTCCTTGGGAAATCTGAAACCCACCCTATCACGTTACAGTTGGCAGATCATTCTGTCAAAATTCCAAAGGGTGTGGTGGAAGACATGGTGGTTAGGGTCAACAGTCTCTGTTTTCCTATTGACTTCTTGTTTTAGATATGGAAGTTCCTAGTCACTTTCTGATTGTTTGATCATCCTTGGTCGACCTTTCTTGGCCACAGCCCGCGCCCATATCGATTGCGAGTAGGGTTGTATTGAGATTGCCGTTGGATCTGAGAAACTCAAGCTTAACATCTTCAAGGCAACCAAGAACTTTGATTGAGATTGCATCGAGGATGAGACTTCTGACAAGGACATGGCCATCAGCACGTGTATCGGACTAATTGGGACCTATTCTGACTGTTGCGGACTGCCTTTCAACACTGACAATTGCCTGACTGACACATATTGTGACATTCCCACATCCCTCCCTATTCCCGTACCTTCTTCTGGCCAGACTTCTGACGAGGTTTTCTCTGCTTCCCATACCTCATGGTCTAAGTCATATCCAGGCTACTCATCGTCGGTCCACACTCTTGAAGACCGGATTGCCCTTTCTTTCCTGCCAAATCAGGCGGAGTTGCAACTCCACACTGGGACCTTGAGCCCATATACTACTCACTGGGGCTATTCCTTTTTGGATCCATCTATCCTAGAAGCCCCTCTTCTTGGCCAATCTGAGGGCCAACTTCTTCCTCCAGACTTGTTTTCCGATCCGCCTGGGACACTCTCGTCCCAAGAAATGCCAGATCTTTCACCATCCACTCTCGAGCTGAAAGAGCTGCCTAGTACACTTAAGTATGTTTTCTTGGGACCAAATGAAACACTCCCCGTAATCATCAGTTCAAAATTGACCAGGGAGCAAGAGTGCAAACTAACGAAGGTCCTTATGAAACACAAGGCAGCCATTGGATGGTCTTTATCAGATTTGACCGGCATTAGCCCCTCCTACTGCACTCATCGTATATATACGGAGGAGGAGGCTCGACCTTCCCATGAGATGCAGCGACGTCTCAACCCTAACATGCGGGAGGTCGTTAAAAAGGAAATTATTAAGTGTCTGGATGCGGGTATAATCTACCTGATCAGCGATAGCCCCTGGGTGAGTTCGATTCATGTCGTGCCCAAAAAGGCAGGACTCACCATCCGTGTCAATGACAGGGGAGAATCCATCCCTACACGCACTCCTACATCTTGGAGAGTGTGTGTAGATTATAGGAAACTCAATGCTACAACTAAGAAAGATCACTTTCTGCTACCTTTCATTGACCAAATCCTGGAGCGGTTAGCAGGAAATAAAATTTTCTGTTTCCTGGATGGATTCTCAGGATATAACCAGGTGGCAACTGACCCCCGAGACCAAGAGAAAACCACTTTTACCTACCCCTTCAGCACCGTTGCATTTAGAAGGATGCCGTTCGAACTTTGTAACATGCCAGCAACTTTCCAGAGATGTATGCTGGCAATATTCCATGACATGGTGGGTGACTTTCTCGAGGTCTTCATGGATGACTTTCGGTCTTTGGACCATCTTTCGATGACTTTCTTGTCAACCTGACCCGTATCCTTAGGAGATGTATTGATGTAAACCTCATGCTTTCTTGGGAAAAAAGTCATTTTATGGTACACGAGGGAATTGTTCTCAGGCATATCATCTCCGATAGGGGTATTGAGGTTGACAGAGCTAAGCTTGATGTAATTGCTGATTTACCTGTGCCTGTCTTTGTCAAACAAATCCGCTCCTTCTTGGGACACGTCGGTTTCTATAGGAGATTCATCAAAGATTTCTCCAAGATTTCTCGACCTTTAACTCATCTCCTATCGACTGACGTACCCTTCGATATGGGCCCCGACTGCATACGAGCATTCATGCAGTTGCATAATGCTGTCACCAAGGCCCCTATCCTCCAGCCACCTGATTGGTCCCTCAACTTTGAACTCATGTGTGACGCTTCCGACCTTGTAGTCGGAGCCATTCTGGGACAAAGACGTGATAGACACCCCTTCGTGGTGTACTACGCCAGTAAGACATTGGACGAGGCCCAACGTAATTATACTACCACTGAGAAAGAACTACTGGCGGTCATCTTTGGGTTGGAGAAATTCCGCTCTTACCTTCTGGGCTCACATGTTATTGTTTTCACTGATCACGCGGCCATTCGCCATCTCATGCATAAGAAGGATGCCAAGCCTAGACTGATTCGTTGGATCCTTCTGCTCCAAGAAGTTGACATTGAAATCCACGATAAGGCTGGAGCCCAGAATGTTGTGGCTGATCATCTTTCCAGACTGGACCCTGACCATATTGGACTTACTCTACCGATTAATGAGATTTTTTCTGATGAGCACCTATTGGCAATTAATGTGGCAAGTGGACCTTGGTATGCTGACATTGCCAATTACCTTGCTTCTGAATCCCTTCCACGTGGCTGGCCTAAAAACCAGCGCAAGCGCCTCATGGCAGAAGCAAAGTATTATTTATGGGATAATCCACTTCTTTTTCGAATAGGTGCTGATCAAATCATCTGTCGCTGTATTCCTGACAGTGAATTCCCTAGTGTGCTATCCTTCTGCCATGATCAGGCCTGCGGAGGCCATTTCTCTAGGAGGAAAACTGGAGCCAAGGTGTTGCAGTGCAGTTTCTTTTGGCCCTCCCTAGACCAGGATGCACACAATTATGCCAAACATTGCACTAGGTGCCAGTCGTTAGGGTCAATGTCACGTCGTGACATGATGCCCTTACAACCCTTCCTAGCTGTGAAAATCTTCGACATTTGGGGAATTGATTTCATGGGTCCCTTTCCTCCTTCCAACAACTTCGAATTCATTCTCATGGCTGTTGACTATGTTTCAAAATGGATCGAGGCTATTCCCACGCACCGTGCTGACCATATTGTATCCACTCGATTTGTCAAAGACCACATCTTTGCGCACTTTGGGATCCCTCGAGCCATTATCTCGGATGGAGGAAGCCACTTTACCATTGCTTCTTTTTGGGCACTTCTGAGGAAATATGGAGTCCACCATCGTATCGCATCCCCGTATCATCCTTAGACGAACGACCAGGTAGAGGTGTTGAACCGGTAAATCAAGCAAATTCTCCAGAAAATGATTCGGCCTGACCGTAAGGATTGGTCCGACAAGCTGATTGACGCACTTTGGGCATATCGGACCGCCTTCAAGGCTCCCCTTGGTATGTCTCCTTATAGAATCGTTTACGGGAAGCCTTGTCATTTTCCCATGGAGTTGGAGCACCGCGCTTATTGGGCAGTTCGCTAATGTAACCTTGACCCAGACCTGTGTGGTCGAGAAAGGAAACTCCAACTCCAGGAGCTGGAAGAGCTCCGTCGTGAAGCCTATGAGTCTGCCTTAACTTTCAAGCAGCACACTAAGGCTTTTCACGACAGTTGTATTCGGTGGAAGGAATTTGAGCCATCTCAGCAAGTTGGCTCTACAATGCCGGCTCAAATTCTTTCCTGGGAAACTGAAGTCCAAATGGACTGGTCCTTTCCTGGTCTCGAGACCATTTCCCAATGGGGCCGTTGAGATTGAAGATCCCAAATCTGGGCATAAATTTACGGTCAATGGGCAGCGTTTGAAACCCTATCTTACTCATGAACCTGCCCCCGTTGGAGAAACTGTTGCCCTGCTAGAGGGTAACTAATGTTGTGCCTCATTCTGAGTCCAGCTGGGGACGTTAAATTCAGCGCTTGTTGGGAGGCACCCCAACAACACGTCGCCACTGTCACGATCACTTCACTTTTCACTTCACCACCCACCATCCACCCACCCTACCACCCTGCTGTATACCCTGCACCTCAGCTCTCAACCTTCCTTTACCCTACCCTGCATGCATATGAGGACATAGCATCATTTGGCATGGGGGGGTGGATAGGCATCCATAGGATCTGGGTATTCTATGGTATCATGCAGTCTCCATCTATCTATAAATATGTTAAAAAAAAAAAGGTGTTTAGTAATGATCTGAAGGCTGAAACAAAAATACAATAAGTGTTTATGGATATTCAACCACTGTTTTGAAAACTTTCCAGGCCACAGAAGCTTGATTCGCTCAAGCTTGGCTTAATTCACTTGAGCATTGACAAGATAGATCGGAATCTCTCCTATCTAAGGACGTATTCTTGTACCTGAGTCACCAGTACAGGATTCGTTTGTTTTCTTCTACTCGAGAGCCTAAGCAATCTTGGTTCACACTACACATATCAAGAAAGACCAGGTGAACATCAGATCCAACCCTAGTGTTCATTAGGGAAGGTGGAGTCCTTACCTGTGCGCGCAGGTAGACTTTTTATCCCAGGCTTTAGTCTTGTGTTGAGGAGAGACTCTTTCCACCAAAAAGAAACTCTCCCACCAAAAGAAAAGTGTGCTCCTCCAAATAAAGTTGTAAGAGATATAATAACATGTGTTTCAAAAAAAAAAAAACCTGCGAATAGGTCAGTATATCTCACAAACGTCTGTAAAGTCTTCTCCCTACAAAAGTTCTTCAGGGCAAGTTACAAATACCCTATTTTCTTTGAGCCACAAATGTAATAAAATGGGAGTTGAGTTCTCCGTCATCTTTTTTAGGGTCAATCTAAAGACACGAGCTAAAACTGGGACCAACCTACACTTAAAAATTCATGAAACCCTGGGCTTGAGTCTTAATGTTCATCTGGTCAGTCTTGATCCTTCACTAAGCACAAGCCATAATCTCTTGTGCTCTCGAGTACGGCAAAAACCTCCTGGATCTTGGAAATCGTACTTAAGGTTTAAATATCAAGAGTCCTGGTTAGTCGAGAGATGGTCTATGTCACAAAAGACTTAAAGTACTGGTAGTCTTCTCTACAATTGGTTCTCACAATATCCAACAAATAAACACACCTATGTCGCCTCAGAAGAAAATCTTCAGCTTAAGATCATTTCTAAATACAATACAAAAATGTTTTGCTAGGGACTAGCAAAAGATAGGCATGGGGGTATGATTGCACAGCAAAAATACACCAACAATTGTGCCATCTTGTGCTATTTCCAAGCATTTCCAGTGTATATTAGATAGCCATAGTCGCATTTGTAAAAATAAACGCATGCAAGCATTTATTTGAGAGGGGAGGAGAGTGAATAAAATGGCCTTGAAATTAACGTATTCCTCAAGTGCTGCCTCGCAAATTCACCTTTTTATTTTTCATTTTGGATTTGAATTTCTTCTCCGCGGCTGCAGGGCATGGCGTGCTCTTCGCGCCACTCTTTGCGCCAGCTTGCCCTGCACAGCCATGCACAGCCATGCATAGCCCAGGGCATGGCTGTGCTTGCCTCCTTCCTCTTTAAAAAGGGCACAGCTATCTTCTTTGTGGGGAGCCTGGTCCAACACCACACAGACAGTATCCTCTTCCAGGCCGTCTCCTCCTCTCTCCCCTCCATACGCAGCCGCTCTTCCACCTGAGGAGCTACGCTGCGGGCAGGAGCAGCTCACAGTGGTACACAACCACCACTGTGAGTCCCACCATCGCCCAGCTCATCAAAGAGTCAGTGGGCATGGTGGTTCACCCCTCTATTTTCGTCGTTCCAACCCATCGCCGCCATTGACAGGAGCTTCAAGCTCGGAAGCTCAAGCAGAAGCAGCGGCAGCCAGCAGCAGCGCAGGCCGCCACGCACCTCAGGCGCCTGTTCCGCGTGCTCTGCGTATGCTAGTAGGTCGCCGTCGCCCCTCTCCGCGCGCCCTGCCGCAAATCCCCGCCGCAGCCCAGTCGGTTTCTCCTGCGCCAGCCGGTCAACCTTTTGCCCTTGCACTGTAGCCGTGATCTCACGCTGCTACAGTGCGGTGACTGGAAAGTTTCTCACTTATCCGATCACCAGGCACTCTCTCCTCGCGTTGCAACCGTCGCCAACCTGCGCCTGTGTCTCTCCCTGCACCCGCTCCAGTGCCTGCGCTCGCGTTAGCACTCGCTTTCTCCCAGCACCTACCTCTTCGCCCGCGTTTCCCCTTAGCGCGTAGCAGGGTGCGCTGCGGTCCGCAACGCGCTGCGCTACACCTTCCTCCCATGCCTGCTCCCTCAAGCGTACGAGCGCATCTTCGTGCGCCTAAGCGCGCCATCAGACGTCGGCCGCTAGATCCAGACGGCTTAACTCACCGCGCCTCTTCCTCCAGCAGATGATCTCTCTCTCTCTCTCACAAACACTCACCTCACACATACACACACACACGCACTCTCGTACACACACTCTCACTTGTACACGCCTATATACACACTTATATATATATATACCTATATATATTTATATATATATACATACATATATATACACATATATTTATACATATATACAAATATACATGTATATATACATATATATCTATAACTATAAATACATACATATATCTATATACATATATTACTATTTATATATACATATACATATATATATATATATATATACATTTATATAGTCATATATACATACATACATATATATATATACATATATAACTACATATACACCTATATAATTATAACCATATATATATACATATAGATATATATTTTCATATATACATACATATATATATTTTCATATCACCTCCCACACGTTGTATCGCGGGAATATCTGCACCAGTTGCTGATATTCCCCGATACATGCATACAGAAAGCATCTTCGCACACATCTTCCACCCATCCATCCTACACTCCACGTGGCACTTCATCCTGTTGGTTGCGTCTTCCTAGACGACGACCGACTTGACACCGTGCTACACGCCATTTCCACCTCCACCCCCACCCCTATATACATATATAATATATACATATATATATACTATATTTATCTTATTTCTATTTCTCTTTCCTACCATTAAAAAGATAAAAAAAAAAATACAATAGAGAAAAGATAATCCTTGATTTGCAGGTACTCAGTCTTGCGAATAGCAAGACCAGTTTTGAAACCCCAATTTGGCTCAAAGCCAAGAACCTGATTTTGAGGCTGTACCTCAAGGACAAAAATTATTAGAAAAAAATCTTAAATAGAAAAACACCAAAAATATAATAAACGAACGAAAGAGATTCGTTGTAGGAAAGGTGTAGAAACTTATTCACCTCTAATCCCGCTTCCCTGAGTTCGACCCTAGGCCTAAAAGTAACCAATATAAAATCAAGTAGGCTAGCTTAAAAAAATTTTGTAAAAAGATGGTTAGGCTTGATTTAGGTTAACCATTATACTCATTTCAACGATTAAATCACTGTATTAACACAACCTATCTGGGTCTACACCAGTAGCATAGTCTTAACTTCTCCCCCAATGATGCATGCGAAATCCCCTCATTGATTCTTGTATGCAGTCATTTTCTGGTAGCTAGATTTCTATTTCAAGCATTTATATATAAGCTTTCATCTATAGTTCTGTTGCAAACAACTCTCTCACGGAATGAATAAAAAAAATGTTATATATATATATATCTATCTCCATGTTATGAAATCACAATGAGCTTATTGATTGCTATGATATTTGCATGATTCAAGTTGACTGTCTTAATTGTCTATCCATTCTGCAACTAAGCATGTCATACTTAAATACGTAATAATCACGAATCGATATGCGATTCTAAATAAAGTAGAGCTGGATAAGATCGATTTCAAAAGTAAAAGCATCGCCTCCCAGAGATGAACGACCGGGACTTAAAGTCTCGTTATTTTTACAAAATAATATCTTGTTGGATTGTATTTCGAAACTATACTATAACGCTTTTATCAAAAACGTGAGCTATGATTTCTCCTAACAAAATGGCGCCGTTTCCAGGGAGGCAATGTCATTTTTCTTGATTTTGATCTATCACTGACAAATCTGCCTCTACTTTGTTTTTGATGTGCAGGACAACACGCAAGGAAAACAGAATCTGCGCACATATCGAGCATGGCGAAGAAAAATCAGGTGCACATCATCTATCTTAGATTAGGTTTATTTTTTGAACCCTAGGATTAGATCTATTTCTTGCAATCTCTTGTGTGAAAAAAAAAGATTTCTCATTTTCTTGAAAAAAGAAAAAAAAATTTGAAAAAAATCTAGATTAGATTTCCTTTCGAGCTTAGGTTAGTTTGAGAAAAAAAAAAGAGAAAAAAATATTTTCTATGAATCTTTTAAAAATTTGTTTTTGAAAAAAAAAATGTGCAAAAGTTTTGAAGAAAAAAAAAATCCTTTTTGGTGGAAAGCCTAGATTTCAATTCAAACCTCTTTAAAAAGTTTTCCACCATCTCTTGATTTTTGGCTAGATTTCAAGCTTAACTTAAAAATTCAATTGCTGAAAAAATAGTAAGAGAAAAATTCTGAAATTCGAGCTAAACCTTTATTTTCAAACCATCTTTCAAACACCACCATTATTTTGAAAAGATTCCAAGTATAAAATTTTTAAAAATTCACGAATTGCACATGGGTCAGACTGACACAGATTCAAAAGTTTTCAAATTTCAAAAAGCGATTTCGAGAAATTCGCAAATCTATTTTAACTAAAAATGGTGGGGTTTGAAAGCTGATCTCATTGGCTTTATTTTCCTTATTTTTCCCAAATTTTTGAAGGTCAATTGATACTGTTTCGAAATGAAAAATCGACCAGGGGTCAAAATTTTAGATCTGATCCCCTGAATTTTAAAATTCCCTAAAAATTCGGTTGAAATAGAAAAAATTTCAAAAAAATATTCTCTAAAAAAATAATTAAAAAAGGGATCTATTTACAAAATTTCAAATTAATTTGATTCCAATTATTGTCAGAAAATTAAGATTATTTTTGTGGTCTGCTGAAACAGAGAAAAATCCTAGAAGTGCATGCAACTTAGGTTAAACCCTTAGGGTTACAACTAGAGACCACACGTTGGGCTAACTTAGACTTAATCAAGTCTAGTTAGCTGATGAGCTTGGTTACCTTGTGGGCCACTCACCACAAACCCCACTGAAGAAAACGGTTTAAAATTAATTTTAAAACACGAAATCAACCCGAGTTCGTTGTCGTACTACTGGGTGATTTTAATCTCTCTTGCCAAACCTGGTGACTAAGTCTGTGGGGTAGTGTCAAACGACCACGGCTCGGGGGTCAACGGAACCAGAGGCGTAAGCCAAAGGAAGAACCTTCCCCTTAGTCCCCTCGTAACCAGACTGGCTGGGTTAGCTTGAGAGGCGGGATTCACTTTCATTCGGTTGTACGACGAACTTATCTTTAGGAATTCAAATCCCTAATGAAAAATCTGGTCACCTGATCTATAAGGACCATTTGATTGACAAGGCCTTAGCCTTGTCCTGCATGGCTACACCAACCCAGGGGTTGGGTGGTGTATGCATGGAAGGAGGTCACTTAGACCTCAGCTGATTGGACCTTGGGAGCCACTCCCAAGGAGGCGAGTCACTTCTTCTATCTACTGAGCCGCGATGGCTAACATTGGATCTGGACCTAATCAGGATCCAGAAGAGCTGGACCCATGAGCTTATCTGAGAGCCTGGGTCATTGAATCAGCTCAACCTTGGGATCAGAACCCAAGGTGGCGAAGATGACTTTTCGCTTCGCCTGATCCTTCTCCTTGGGTTAACGAAATGGTTAACCCATATCCTAACCCTGGATATTATGACCCATACCAGTCAGTCCCTCAAAGGACCGCATCTTATAACCCAGGATATGGATTTCATACTCTTGCTTCTCACCCATGGAACATGGGTAGACCTGATTCACCCACTGGAACCCCTGAAGAGCTACCGGTGCATATGCGGCTGCATTACTGAATATAGAGAGCTATAGCGAGCGCTAAGGAAAAGGCCGCATCCTATCTACATGAAATCCAGGCTATCATTGAGCTGAACCAAAGACAAAGCTGGATTCTGCATCAACAAGCTGTGATGGAGCTCCTTCGAGAAACAACAGAGATAACAAGGCTAATGAGACAAAATTGGGAAACTCAAGAACTACTACTTTTGAGATATCAAGTGGAAAATAGCCTTGAAGACCACCGAGGAATCCGAAACGATTACGCCGAAAGGACACACAAAAGATTCTCAGGAGCAGATACTGGAAAATCACTCAAGGGAAAAAGAATCTAGTGTGGATATGAGACAGGAGCTGGAAGTATGCCGAATGGGTTCATCTGAAATTGAGGAGGAAAGGACTGATATCTCCAGGACTAAGCCGCAATCAGATTATCCTGAATCCTGGGAGACACCTCTCGGGTTAGATAACCCAATCGAGACAAGGGAAGTAGTTCCAATTGAGGATATGGATCTTGAGGCAAGCATTACATGCGACACTACTGATTAGCCTAAGCCACTTCCCATTGTAGGTGAACCTGTGGTAGAGCCAACATCTTCTGGTCTACACTCTTCTTCTTTCACCACATCCCTAATTCAGATGCTAGAGATTCTGAGACGACACTTCCTATCCCTGATCCTGACATCCGAAAGCCAGAAGTAGCTATGGATAACTTGAACGAAGAAATAAATATGCTACTTGAGGCAAGAATTACTGAGGAGCCCAATGCATATGAGGGTGAAGCTTCGAGCAGAATGAGCTGGGGACGCACCTATCATCCTAGTCAATCTAATAGATGTCTCGACCCTGAGCCTGAAGAGTCAGCCTCTGATAAATCAGTGATGAATACTAATGAGGATGAAGTAATTTTCGACGAGGATTTCAGTGACCTCCCCATAGATCTTCTACTTTCGCGGATATCCCCATATGACCCAGAGCCTGGAGAGGGCATGATCTTTGATGTCAATTATCATTATGAGGATCCCTATGACTCAGATTCTGGTTCTGGGATGCATTTTGATCTACTCCCTCAGCAACTTCCTGCTGAATTGTGGGACATGATAAATCAGTTGAACCAACATCATGATCCCCCCTTTGATTATCCTCTATTTTTCACCATCACTCCACACTTTCTTATAGCTAGACTTTTTGGAGTAAGGGTGCACAATCAGCTGGTTCGCATCTCCGGACCACAGATTCTGGGAGCATACAAGCATATCTTTCTCTTAATCTTAGCTGGCTCCTATGCTAGATATGACACATCTGATTGAGTTTTCGCCCAGCTGGAGGCGTTAAACTCAGCACGTATAGATACCATTCACTCCACATTTCACCATCATCTATACATAACCATTTTTATACATAGCATATTTTTGTTTTAGCATATTCCCTTTTTTGTATATTGCATGCTAACAGGTTGGTCGGTGCTGAATATAATTTCAGGAGCAATTATAGGTGATTTCTACCCATTCTCTCCCTGCAGTATTTATTTTCTTTTATATTCATGCATGAGGACATGCAAGAACTTAGGCATGGGGGGGGGGGTAGATATAGAAAAACTGAATAAACTTTTATGCCAACACTTAGGAAAATCTCGGAGCTGCATGTAAAACGTACTTTAGGACCTTAAATAAAAGAACAACCGACTCCACCTCCAGTGCTCACATTGAAGCTAGAAATCGTTCACAACAGCCACTTCCGACTCACCCGCTCACCTTTTGTTCTAAATTTAGGGTCAAGCTGATTGTAACTCGATACGGGAAATTCACGAAGTACAAATTATATGAGGTTACATGTTTATAGCATATATAGATATTGCATTCATGAATAAGATTATTTTATTAAGAGAATGCATTAGGGATTTTATCCTTTAGTTGATTCCTGTAATCTGGAATCTAGTACAACTTTTCACACACGTAGAATTTGCAATGGATTCATAGTGAAGGCTGATAAACGTCTTCAATCTATCGAGAAGAAGCAGTGTTTCTTTTCCTGAACCCCTGGACAGTGTTTTGGGAGTCAAGTAGATTTTCCTCCAAAAATCCACCAAATAGTGTGAGAGAGTAGAGTATACTGGTGCTCTAAGATTAGTGCAAGGAATCTGGAATCCTAGATAATTAGGTGGTGATACTCAGAGATTAGGCATAGTTTCCGCTCTCGGTTCCTGCGTATGCATTTATGTGCGAAATACTGAGAGCCACCAAACAAGGCAAATATGCAGGGAGCGAGTTTTCATAAAACTAGGGCTAAGGTGGATGGTTACGACCATTCTTTATGGAATCCTCGGCTGAAGGAGGGTATTGATGCCAAAGTCAGAAATACACCGTCCTATCCATCTTTCCTGGTGCTGTGAGTAGGCACTTCCACCAAGTAAGCCACCCAATGTCTCTTGAGTACCACCAATCCCTAATAATGCCTCCTCAATAAAGTTCATGGATGTGTGCCAGTTGTGTTATATTGTGAAAAAAAAGAAAAAGAAAGAAAAAAAAATTGAAATGAAAAAAAAAATGACGAAAAGAAAGAAAAAATGAAAAAAAAAACTTAGAAAAAGAAGAAAAGGCAAAGAAAAAAAAGAATGAATATTTAGTGTTTATTTCATTGAGGCAATACCACCAAATTGAGCTCCACCAAATATGGCCTTAACCTATTTTTCTTGTGTTTCTGACCACCCGAGTACTAGCTGAGGAATTCCAACTTAGTGTTAGGGTTATGAGAACTCAATTAAAGTGTTAATGCCTAGTGAGACCACCAAATATAGAACATACATGTGAATCTGGTGAGGTTGTGAGCTCTAAGAAAAATAAAAAAAAAGAGTAAGAGAGAATGAATACAAAGGAATCAAAAGGGAGCATAGTTTTTCTTGTCTTTCTCTTAGTTGAGTTACTTAGTAATCTGGGAATCTGGATTCTGTAGTACTAGTCTCTATGTAGCACCAAGTGAGAGTGAGGCACCAAATATATAATCTTTTCCCTCAGAGATTCTCTACTAAGCCTAAAGCTGGGGTGAAATTCATAGAATATCTTGAGTACCCCGAGAGAAGAAGTTCTCCTATCCCATTAGAATTTTTACTAGGGATCAAGTATAGGCTATAGAGGTGTATTAGTTTTCACTCGAATCCGTTGCAAAAGCTACATACCTGCACTTTCACGATTGTCTGGATTTCTAGAGCATAGGATGAAAACAAAAAGGAGAAAAATCTCTATGCATACAATTGATAAAATAATCAGTCCCTTAGGGACCCTTTCTGTAAATAAATTAGTCTTGCATTTGCTAGGGACTAGCAAGATTTAGGCATGGGGGTATAATTGCATAGAATCATAGGTCTTAATTGACCTAGATTAAGCTAGGACTTAGCATAAGTTAGGGCTATTCATGCATACATACGCATTATCTGCATCTTTACTGCTTTACTTTAGCTATGTATAAAATAATGTTATAATGTGCTGATTAAGTGCATTATGTTGATTGTAGGCAATAAGCAGATCTAGAGCTGGATCTGGAGCAGGATCTGAAGTTGGATCTAGAATAGCGAGAGTTGCAGCAAAGCTGGAGCATAAGGCTTATATTAGATGTAGGAATTATAATGCAATAAGCAGATCTGGAGCTGGATCTGGAGTAGGATCTGAAGTTGGATCTAGAATAACGAGAGTTGCAGCAAAGCTAGAGCAGAAGGCTTAGATTAGATATAGGAATAACAATGTAAGGGAGTTAAAAGTTTGTTATTCTATTAAGTAGGAATAAAGCAGTAAAATGTGAAAAGCTTAGGTCCATCCTAGCCTTAAGATAGCTTAGAGACCTCCCCAAGCCTTAGCCACCCTTAGATTAGGTCACGGCACCCTAGGAAGCCCTAAAACCCTAGTTCCAACCCTTCTCTGGACGTCCAGATAAGTTTTAGGATGTCCAAGACCCTTAGCCAACTCCCGCACACTTCAAACCCACTTCTGCAGTGTTATTGGACATCCAGACACTTTGTCAGACGTCCAATTTCTGCAGAATACCCAAAACAGAACCCGAAATCCTTCCTGACTCTGATTGGACGTCCAGACAACAAGTCTGGACTTCTGATTTTTAAGTATAAGACGTTTGATTATATTATTAGACGTCTGATACTGCTCTCCAATTCCTGTTTTGAGATTTAAGCCTTGATCTTGGATCTCTAGATCCCTAAACCCAATTCCAACCCCATAGGAACCTAAATTAAGGTGCCCTAACCCTAGTACATCACCTCTAGACCTCCCTAAGGACCTAATTAGGTCTTCACTAAACCTAATTGACTTGGATCTTAGTCAATTCCATCAGCTTATTCAATTGGACTCATTGAGTCCAATTGAGCCTTTATCTCAGCACACACTGTCCAATTGGACTCAGTGAGAGTCCAATTGACCTAGACCTAAATTAATTGAGTTGTTTTACTCTTAATTAAGTTTCCACACACCCAATTAAACTTGTATTAAGTTTAATTGCATTTTACCTTAGTGAATTAGGGTTTATAACCCTAATTTGAGACATATCTTGACCTAAACCCACTAGAACCTAACCTAATCAACCTAGCCACCTAAGTTTCAACCCACACACACCCACACACACCATCCACATGAAAATACCTAGCCTAGAGTTCTCTAGAACTCTCTACCATGTGTGGTTGCCTTGGTTGCCAAAAATAGCAACCAAGAGCCATTCAATTTTTAGATCCACATTTGGTGGATTTGAAAACCACCATCCATCCTCTCTCTCTCACTCTCCCACGAGCTCCCACCATAGGCCTCTCTATATAATTCCATAATTCTCTAGAGAGCTTCCCTTAGGTTTATAAAAAGACCTAAGGGGTGGCCATTTGCACCTATTCACTTCCTTGGCATTCATTCCACTTAGGCTACCCACTTCCATCTCCACTCCACCTCCATGAGTTGAGCACCACCATGGAGGCCACCATCTCCATGCCAGGAAGCTGGATTAGCTCCCCAACCTCTCTTCAAGGGTCGGCCTAAGCTCCATTGGCTGCCCCTCCTTCTCTGAGCCACTCAAAGGCCATCGGAGACCACCTTCGAATGCCCTTCCTTCTGCGAGATTAGTAGCTTAGCTTTTTGTATATTTACTACTTTTATTACTTCTTAGTAGCGTAGTCTTAACTTCTCCCCCAATGATGCATGCGAAACCCCCCCATTGATTCTTGTATGCAGTCACTTTTTGGTAGCTAGATTTCCGTTTCAAGCATTTATGTATAAACTTTCATCTATAGTTCTATTGCAAACAACTCTCTCACTGAATGAATAAAAAAAATGTTATATATATATATCTGTCTCCATGTTACGAAATCACAATGAGCTTATTGATTGCTATGATATTTGCGTGATTCAAGTTGCTTGTCTTAATTGTCTATCCATTCTACAACTAAGCATGCTGTACTTAAATACGTAATAATCACAAACCGATATGCGATTCTAAATAAAGTAGAGCTGGATAAGATCGATTTCAAAAGTAAAAGCAACGCCTCCTAGAGACGAATGATCGGGACTCAAAGTCTCATTTTTTTACAAAACAATATCTTTGTTGGATCGTATTTCGCAACTATACTACGGCGCTTTTATCAAAAACGCGAGCTACGATTTTTCCCAACAGCTACATCCTAGGGAGAATCAAGTCATTTATTTACTATGTGTTATTGGATTACAAGTTGGAGCCTTGCCTTGGCTTGCATGCACAAGAAGTAGGATCCCCCTCCACGTACTCCCTGAGAGTACTTGCATAATGGAGGCTTAGGGTTACATTAGAAAAGAGAAACAAAAAGTAGAACATTAGCTTGATTGGATGGAACCACTATGATGTAGATTGGAGTATTCTTATTAGATGGTTGTATGCTTTCAGCTCTTCCTTGGCGAGCATGCCCAATGCCTTTGCCTAGGGATAGGTGATTATATCAAGTGTCTTGTCTCTATTGGAGTTTTATGCTCTTGGTGAATCATCTGATTATGTAATTAGTACATGAATGAGATATTTCCTCTCCGTTTATCTAATAAATGAATTTTGAGTATAGACGTGTTATTGGTCCTCTTGTGATTTCAGGGTTACTTGCATAAATGCTTCATTAGATAAAGTGAGGATAGTGAATCAACAATCCAGAATGGTTTTAAATAGTGGATACAAGATATAGATATTTATATCATCACTATCATTAACTCATTATCTTAATCATAATTCTCAGTCTCGAAAGAGATGGCAATCTTCCTAGTTTATCATTTAAGATTAACACCTAACTAAATTTATGATGAAAGGAGTTCTATAGGAAATGGAGATTCTGGAATCATCATGTAAGAATAATCAAGGAGTTGATTAGTGGAACTAAGATTGTGAAAGTCCTCTTTTGAACACTATCCTTAAAGAAATAGGTACATGTCCTTATGCCTGAGAGAAGAGGCGATGTATATATTTGGACTATGTATATTTAGCAACCTAATGGTTGAAGTTTTGCAAAATACGAGGCAGGAAGATGGTTGATAGATACATGGTTAATAATAATAACTTGCCTATTTTATGCTAAGTACTTAGCTAGCTTAGTGCATATAGGTTGTACATATTGCATTATAATCATCCATGCATAATTAGGCCATATAAGTGTTTTATGTTTAATTGGTGTCTAAATAAAGTGTCTTGAATAATGCAGGAACAAGAGGTGTAGCTAAAGTATCTTGGAATAAATTTATGGAGCCAATAAAGCTTAGAGTGAAGTGAAGCTCAGAGGCATGAAGACAAGCAAGAAAGAAGAGAGGACAAGAAGGCACTTGTCATTCCGAAAATCCTCTCTACATTTATCACCCTAAGACAACCTACACCTCAAATTAACTTTGTCCTAGGTCTACCTATATTTAGAAAACCAAATCCTAACCCTACACCCTTAATCCAATGGCCAACATCACCTCCACCAAAGAACTTATCCACATGCTATGGCCGGCCATTGAAGAACATATCCATTCAATGTGGCCGGCCAAGGTTACTTAGAGGCTAAGTATGTGGCCGACCACGTAGATCCTCCCATCCACCCTCAAAACCATATCCAAATGGTCCTCATTTCCCTCCCTTAGTTGACCCTTAGATGGCTTCCTAAGAACTCCAAAACCTAAAACCATTTCCTCTCCATAAATCCCTTAACCACAAACCAAAATTTAGATCCAAGGGACGTAGATGAAACACCTTGGCTGGCCACATAAAGCTTCTCTAAGAAGCTAAGTGACTGACCAACCTATGCATATCCTCCCTTGGATGCACATCCAAGGGCCCACCTATGCCTTGATGTGTTGGCTTGCACCAAACCTTTAGATCTAGATCCTATGGCCCTCATTTATGTTGTTTCTTGTACGATCTAAGGATGTACACTAGAGGGGGGTGAATAGTGTATCTTGCAAAAATACGATAAACTTTAAAACAGTTCAAACCACAAATGGTATCCCACAAATGCACTTGGATTTACAGTGGAAACTCTTTCGGGTAAAAATGACTACCTAAGGTTCTTAGCTTAGGATTTTTTCAACTAAACAGAGCTAGCCAATCCACTAGCATGTAACACTTGAACGAGGGTGACACAACTTCTTACAATGACCCTTCTCTTGTACACCTGAGAGAAGATAAACAATTGCAAGTCTCCTAGACAACTTGAGAGATGAATCAAATAAAAGGAATGAAAGTATACAACTTTATAGCCTAAGGAACCTCAAATGAGTATAGAAATAGAATCGAAATATATCGCAATAGCTTAAATCAAAGTTCTTAGGAAAGTGTGAAAAAATGAGTGCTGAAGCACTTTAGAATGAAAGGGCAGGAACACTTTTTCTTAGAGATTTGCTTTGAGATGTGTGTAGAAAAAAGGTTACTGGAAGACCCTATTTATAGTTGAAAATTGAGCAGATTTGGTAATAATTCAAATCTCATTGGTCAATCAAAGTTAGTTTTTGGTCGATCAAAATAGTGATTGGTCAATTAAATGTCTTGATCGATCAACTATTGGTTAATTAAAAAATTATTTTGATCGATTAATCTATGAAAGCTGGAATTCCATATTTATATTGTTTGGTCAATCAAATATTTTCTTTTGGCCGATCAATTAGTTTTGGTTGATAAGTTTTATATTTTGGTCGATCAAGGGTTTATGAAATCATAATTAAACTATTGCTTTTAAGTTTAATCAAAATATTTTGGGGTTCCATATAAAGATTCTAGACTCAAGTAAAAGAGAAAAAATCTAATAGACCATCTTTCCCTATCTTGTCTCTTAGCAAGATAAGGTCCACGCTAGATTGCCTAAAAGATTAGCTCGCAAGTAAACATAATTTTGTTTCATCAAAACAGAGGTATCAACAATTTATTCTCCATCTCAATAAAAACACCCCTAAGCCTACTACTTCATAATTAATTCTTCTTCCACCTTTTCCACTCACATATTCCACCACCTCCAAGCCCAACCAAATGGAATAGAGAATGGTCTGGCCATCCACCTTAGGATCTCCATTAAAGTAGAACTCCATCTCCATCAAGCCTTCCTCTAGTCCTCCTCCAGATCTCAGCATCCGCTTCGCTTCAATGCTGTTGATGGAATCCTCCACCGTCGTGACTCCACTTCGGATCATCTCCACCTCTACTCTACCTCCTCTTTATTATTGTTCAAGTTTTTATATTTGCAAGAACTAGCACTTGTAATCATTCATTTATTAGTGAAATAAATCATTACTTGTCTCCATCCTTTTCTCTCTATCTCTCCCTATCTCTATTTCTACTTTCATTGCAATTAGTTTATATCTTATTTCCTTTTGCCTATTGATTGCATAGCAATCATAGAGCCTAATTTGACTGAATTAAGCTACAAACCTAGCATACATTCTGTAAATATTGCATCCATTAGATGCATTGCATGCATAATTGCATTTGTATATTCTTAACCCTAATTCTATCACTTGATGGTCTATTGATCGAGTAATAATGTCAATTTATCCATGTAGGACCAGAAGCTAGGACCAAAAATTGGAAATAATTGATGCAGAGAAGATGCCTTTGCAATCTAAAGACAAGGAAGGAAGCTAGCAAAAAGCAGTGGACAAGCACATGCAAATTCAGACAAGCCCTGTTCTTATAGGACAACCACATGTAGATTCATGCAAACCTTATTTATGTCCAATTAGCCTACCTACCTACACCATGTGCACAGCCATACACATATGCACACTCACATAAATTACTATTTCATTTGTACACATCACTATTTATACATATTATACACATGAATATTATTGGTGTGCATTTATAATACCTATACTTATTTTTCCTATTTTTATTTACACCTATGTGGACCTAGTAGTAGCTAGTATAATGTATTATTTATCTATTTTCTCTAGGCCTACACATACACACACAACTAGCCCACCTACATAAGCCCAACACCCCTCCTAATTGCCTTAGCCTTAACCCTAACCCATTAAACCCCATGCCACCACTAACCACCACCTAAACCCACCTAAGCCACCCCACTAACAAACCCTATCCTCATGCCAACTCTATCCTGTCCATTTCTTTGACCCACCTTGACTTACACCCTTACCTTAAGTTGCACACCTAGGCTAGAATGTTCTATCCTTAGGATGTACCCTAAAATAACCCTTCTAACCTACACCCATGGAGCACCACACCATGAGGGGCACTCTGTAAAAGAGCACCTGACCATGGGTTTCGACAGCCCCCCTCCCCTCCATTCTCTGCACACACCACCATCTTCTCCACCATTATTCTCATGAGCTTCCACCTTGAGAGCTCCTTTTCCAAGACCAATGGCTTCTCATGTGCCTACTTGATCTTGGTGCTCTAAGTGAAGAGGAGGTAGGCTTCAAGCTAAGGATCCTCCTCCCCTCCCAATAGGCCTAGTGCCCATATTGGAGAGGCCACCTACTTCTCTACCTCATTCTCTTTTTAATTTGTTTAGTAGTTTAGTTTCATACTTGCTTAGTTCTTATATTTTATTACTTGCTTAGTAGAATAGAATTTTCCCTTCAAGCATTTTAATACTTGCTTTTTATGTTGATTTCTAGTTGCTAAACACTATCACATGCACTCTCACACACTCACATATTCACGCCATCATCACCTTCACCTTCACCATCACCACCACATACACACTTCACTACACTCACTCCACTCCATTAGCACACGGACCACCTTCCTTACACTCTCACACACCCACTCTCACTAACTTGAGCACACACTCACCTACCCACTATCCCTAGCTCATACACACCCATTAGATAAGTATCCACAGTATAGCCCTCACTTAGTCCCTACCACAACCAACACCACCATTAGAACCCTAGGTCCATGGCTGTCCCATCTTCGTACCATAGAGCTCACCAAATAGATTCCATAGAAAACACAACTCTAGAGCAAACACTAGTCACCCCTAAATGTAGGATATTCATCTCCATTTCCCTAACCTCTACTATGGTCATCACCACCAATATTAGGACCAATGAGCACATCATAACCCACATCACTGAACCACTTAACCTAAACCACATTAAGGACTTTGAGCACTTCATCCAATGCTAGTGTGCTTTTGTAAATATGCTTTCAAGCTTTGTATAAGTGGTTTAAATGACCTTAGTGTAATGAAGTATGGTAGTTTTACTTTCCACATTGTATGTTTCTCCCTTGTTTCAATAAAAACTTAGTTTAGTTATTGTCATTTTGTGAATTTAGGCTTATACAAAAGCAAAAAAAAATCATAAAATGTAAACCATAAAAATACTTCTCTCATTTTTTAGTTGGTGCCTATAGATACATTTCTAATTTTTCTTCGCATAAGCCAAAAAGCCAAAAAAAGGGAAAAGATAAAAATAACTTAGTCACTTTCCTTTCTACTTTGCCATTAAACAAAAAAAAAAAAAAAGATAAGCATTTAGTTTAGTCTTAGGTTAGTTTTGATTTCGCAGGAGAAGAAAAAAAAATGAAAAAGACAAAATTGCAAAAATAGAATAAAGGAACTCACTTAAGGCATTCAAAGTCCAATTTCATCTAAGCCTCCCTGTAGGATCGACCGACACTCCCTTGACTTAATCCATTCTGAGTTCTGTATAAAATTTAAATGCACTAGTGCAAAAGACAAATTGAGCTGCAACAACGTGTTTTTGAAACTCATAACTTCGTTATTTTAGCACATTATACTTACCCTTAATCGACAATTGCATTTTTGGTGCTGTTGCCGGGGAGACAATAAGCCTTGGTTAATCCCTAATCACTTTGTAAATACTAGTATCAAATCATCTTTGCCTTTGTTGTTTTTTGTGTGTAGGTGAATGTGAAGGGAAACCTATGCACGCATTGACACGCGGTGATGACAAAAAGGTAAGTGCCATTTCACCCTTATCTACAAAAAAGATTTTTTTTTCAAATATTCAAAAATATAAAAAAATTAAACAAATATAAAATTTTAAAAAAATTTTGACAAAAAATGGGCTACTCTACCTCATTTGGATTTTTATCAACACTTCTAGCCCATTCTTGCTTGTTTTGAGTTCGGACAGACTACAAACCCTAACTTCAAAAATCATCCCAGGTCTGATAGAATCCCAAGAAATTCTAAAATCACATCAGGTGATAGATATAGTAACAAACTTTCATTTCCCACTATTTTTTCTTAAAAACTTGCATTGTAGAACTTTTAAAAATTCTTACAGTGAGGGTCAATCAGCACTGAAATAGAGATAGACTTGGTTTGCCTTTGTGAATTTGTTGCAGTCATCACACTTATCCAAATCCTTTGAAATTAGTGGCGTTGGAAAGCTATTGCAATTCAATATCTCCAGTAATTTTGTAAAAATTTTTGAAAGAGTATAGCTTGACTGTTTGTCTAAAACTGTCTATAGGGGTCTATTTGTCTGTTCTACACCCATTAGAACTGAAAAATCATTTGAAAATCTCAAAATACCTCTCAAATTCAGAAAAAAATTGTTTTTAGGATCCTGATTGATAAAGGATATACTACCAGTTATTGGGATTTTATCTGATACTGATTCCACCTTATTCCAAACAAGAACACTCATTTAATCTGATTAGAAGCAGCAAAACACTAGGGTGCTCCAACCTAGGTTTTCAATTCTTTTAGAGACCCTACATTGATTGTGTGAGCCCTTGTGATTGAATTTATTGTAATAGACACGGGTTTGAGAAGCCACCCTTGCATTTCTTGGGCCACCCTGTCTATCTAACTAAAATTGATTCACATCGTTACCTACTAGCAACAACTTTTTAGGGCCACATAGAATAGTAGGAGCATGCTAACTAAAAGGCAAAATACACACACCTTCGTGCTTGCAATCCCTTAGGCTCCTCTCAAAGACTCTAACAAGTGCAACCCAACAAAAGCATACTAATCTTGGTAAAATCCCTAATGTCCTAAGATTATTCTTTTTGACATTATCCTTTAGATTTGACCTCTTGACTTAAATTTCCTTAGTCAAATCAGATGTCTAAGACTAGGGAGTAGTGCCAAATGGTTGTGGTAAGAGAGTATAAAGGAACTCTGCTGGTGTGAGGAAGAACCTTCTCTCTTATCCCTCCTTAATCAATCTAGCCTGATTAATTTTGGAAAAGTAAGTTAAGATTTTAAGTCTTATGGGTGATTAGTTGGAACCTTAATCTTGAACCACTAACTCCAAGGTTAACCAGTGTTTCACTCAACACTTTTTAATACCCTGCCCCTTGTATGCAAGGTAGGAGGTCATTAAGACCTTAGTTATCTAGTCCCCAACAACAACATCTTAGGAGGCCCACTTCTGCTCCCCCAATCATTTCTACCTCTCCTTCATTCTCCTCGTCACCAATCATGGAGGAAGAAAACCCTCAAAGTGAGAACGATCTCCTTGCTCTCATTAGAGAGCAATTCACTGCATCTGAGCAGCATCATAAGGAACAAATGGACAAAATCTTAAAAACCTTAGAGGAGATGCAGAACCTGTCGCAGGGTAAGCAACCAAGACGGTTGAGAGACTTCTACAACCCAGCTGCATTCCAACTGAGACCATTAGTTAGGATACCTATTGAAGGGGATGTTTTTGAGCTTAAGCCTAATGTTATAACTCTAATATAGACTTATTTCCATGGTAGCTCCCATGAAGACCCGTTCCAAAGCTTAGAAGATCTGGGACATATTGTAGAAACAGTCCATCCCAAGGATGTTGATCTTAGGGTGGTAATGATGGAACTCTTTCCCTTTTCTTTAAGGGATAAGGATTCCTATTGGTTCTAATCCATAGGACGACCAATCAACACATGAGAATTGCTCCGAATTGAATTCTTGCAAAAATTCTTCCCCATAGGATGAATTAATGCCATGAGGCATGCCATCACAACCTTTGCCTAGACACTTGGAGAGAGATTGCATGATACATGGGAAAAATTTCAGGATTTGTTAAGGAAATGCCCACATCATGATGTGCCTAGATGGCACTTGGCTCAAATTTTCTACCATGGGTTGGATGACACCCATAGGTATCTTACAGATGCCTAAAGTGGCGGGAATTTTCTGGTCAAGGATGAAGAGAGTGCATTCAAACTCTTTGAATCTTTGGTGGAGAATTCAATGAATGCTGCATCCATGAGTCAATTAACAAGTCTAGCTACCCAAAAGCCACCGCTCTTGAGGTTCATCTCGAATTTGTTAAGGCTGACATGAACCTCATCACCTCAAAATTGGACAAGGTGGACCTGCGTGACAAAAAGCTGGATGAATTGATTCAGACTTGGTCTACCCCATCTAAAGGAGTCACACCTCTTCTTGCATCACTTCCTCAAGCCCAACCACCTAGACTTATGATTTTGACTCGAGATTCCTCTAGGCCATCTTCATCTAACTCATCAAGGGCTATATCCTTTCAGGAGCCAGTAAACAACCTAGAATTAGTTCCAGTTGAGTAGGGTTATGCACACAACTTTGATTATGATGTTTATTCTATTGATGACACTCCATCAATGGCATTTTTGGCCTATGAAGATGTAAATGTTGTACAAGGATACAAGCGTAACAATCCGCACTTTGAGACATATAACCCTGGATGGGCTCAACACCCTAACTTCTCATGGGGTGGGAACGACACCAAACCTACCTATGTTACTCATCCTCACCAGCAACCCAAGTTTCATGGACTGCAGGCTCCTACCTATCCCAGACAACCATATCAACAACCCTTCCAGTAGCAAACCAGACAACCCTTTGTGTAGAATTATAGGGAGAACCCACAACACCCACCACAAAAATCTAACCTTGTGGAAAACCTACAAAAAACCTTGCTACAAATGGACAACAACTATAGGGCTATCACAAAGACTCTAGCAGCACAGCTCAATTAGTTATGTTAAGTGAATCAACATCAAGGAACACTACCATCTCAATCAGTGACAAACACTAGAAACATTCCTTGTGCCCCACCTAGACCTAATGGTCCCCAAGGATAGGTTCATGCTGTATTGCAGGAACCTCCCTATCCACCTGGATTTCCAGCACCTTAAGGACCACCTACACCTAACCCTTATGCTCCTCCTCCATCGTATGAGCCACAGGCTAACGCCAGTGCAGTGGCTTTGAGGAGTGGGAAAACTACAAAGGAGCCCATCCCAAGGAAAGACCCAGGGCCATTAAACCCATCATTAAAGGAATCTGAATGTTTGAAGGATGAAAAGAACAAGGAAAGAAAAGAGAAGGAAGTAATGGCTGATCCGGAAGTTCCAATTCCCATGCCTTTTCTTGAGGCTTTGACTAAAGAACTTAAGAAATGAAGGGCACTAAAAACATTGATGATTTAAAGGCCATGTTTAAGGATGTACACATTCAAGTGCCTTTATTGGATGTCGTTGATTATATTCCCACCATAGCTAGATTTTTCAAGGAATACTGCACCCCTAGGTGCCAGTTCAAGAAGGTTGGCAAGGTGGCCTTGTCTCAACAGGCAAGTGCTGTTACACTGAGTGATCTACCACCTAAATAAAAGGACCTAGGAGCTCCATTGATTTCCTATAAATTGCATGATGCTTCATTTGATAGGGCCCTTTTAGACTTAGGTTCATCAATTAACCTAACCCCCATTGCAATGTATGATAGATTTCAATTTGGGGAATTAAAATCAACTTCTGTTACAATCCAACTAGCTGATCAAACAATCAAGGTGCCATGGGGAATGGTGGAAAATGTAATTGTAGAAGTAAATGGGTTCTATTTCCTCACAGACCTTTTTCATGGAAGTCCCAGCTAATTTAAAGGAAGCTCCTATAATTCTAGGTCATTCATTCTTGGCGATCGCCAGGACAAACATTGATTGTGCAACTGGATGTATGGAAATAGCCCTAGGTGATCAGAAATTAAGGATGGATATTTTTCGGGCAACCAAGAACTTCGATTGTAATGGAATAGATGATGAATTTGAAGATGATGATAAGGAATTTTGTGCTAACATTGTGATGCTTTACACTGATCCAATTGGCCATTCACCTGGGATGCTTGAGTTTGTGACATTAAAAGGGATTTCAGCTGAATTTCTAGGCATAACCCTAGGAGATATTTGTGATTCTGATTACCCTCCACACTTCACCCTTGATAGTGTAGTGGACCTAGACTCAACCTCTCACATGGAATTACCAGCATTAACTTTGGAAGAGAACACAACTACACCATATTATGTCACAAAGGAAGATGGCATGGAATCAAGTCTCGAACAAGGTCTTCTTGCGAGTGCAGCCTCTGTGAGACCTTTAACAACCATCAAATTAGTGACCCTACTTGATTTTGATGAATATCAGGACAATCCCTTACAAACCTCACACCAAGAACAATTCCCCCAAAATATCACTGAACCTTCTTCACCAGTTCTAGTGAGAATGCTAGGAATATCCTGTGGATCGCAACTAAATACTAGAGGGTAGTGTGAATAGTATTGCTTAAAAAATGTATGCACAGATAAAAAATTAAAGCACCAAGAATACAAGCACATAGTATACCTGATTTATAGTGGAAACCCGATCTAGGTGAAAACCACTACTTAAGCCTCCCAGCATAGGACTTTTCCGACTAGGCAACGCTAGTCAATCCACTAAATCATACCACTTGAATAAGGGTGGCACAACCTCTTATAATACACTTCCTTTTTATCCTGAAGAGAAGCAAAAACAACACGGATCTTCCAAACAGACTTGGAATCCTAAAATCAAAACAACAAAATAGTATAACAAGAAAATGAATTCTATGGAACCTCAATAAGTGATCAATCTGATTTTTCGCAGAGGTTCGAGGTGTCATGCTTTTGAAGAGTATGAAGAATGGGGTGTGAAAGCCTTTGGAAATAAGCACGAGATACTCTATTTTTGAATGGTATTTCTATTTAAAAAGTTGTAAAGGAATGGGCCACGTGCGACCTCTATTTATACAAAAGTTTTGCCTGAATAAGAAATTATATTAGTCGATCAATTAAAGTTAATTGGTTGATCAAAATGCAATTTGGTCGATCAATTAAAAAGGTCGGTCGATCACTGATTGATCGATCAATTAGCTTGGTTGGTCGATCAAGAGGATTTTTCTCAACTTCCTAAAATGAGTTGATTTGATTGGTCAATTAATTTGGTTGGCCGATCAAGGTGATTTGGTCGATCAATTATCTAATTTGGTCAATCAATAACCCTAAAAGTTAGGTTATGAAAAGATGCATGAAAAATTCATATTTGAGTTTTATTTAAGGTTCCTTACAATAATGTCCTAGACTCAAATAAATGTGAAAAGATGCACATAAGCAGCTATCTTCTCTTGTCTTGAAAGACACTTTGATGCTTTAATCCTAGATATTTCTAAAATGTTAGTCTATCAATAAACACAATTTTGGTATATCAAAATAGAGGTGCTTACATTCTCCCCCTTTTTGATGTCAACAAAATTATAATTATGAAATTGGAAAATAGTTTTTCATAAAAACTCCCCCTTTTTGTTTTAGCAAAAAGTAAAACATGCTGCTTGTGATTTTACATTTAACTCCCCCTTAAACAAGTAATTCAAGCATCATAAATGTCATGCAATATAAGAGAGCTAAAGAAAAACATAAGAATTGAGAGAGATAATTTTCATGCATAAATAAGCAGTCTAGATAAGTGGTGAATAGAATGTTCTGAGAAAAATAAAGTGATACATGGCAAGATAGAGATAAAAACAAAATATAATATCTAATCATCTAATAGTGCTCCGAAGATCAGTGTCCCTCGAGTTCCAGTGAATCTGATCTCTCAGAAGATGCAAGTTGACCAAGGCAAAGGCAATGCTGAGCTGATGAACATGGTGTCGAATGCCTGGACATCTTGCGAGGAGTAATTTGCTAGTCAGCTGGTCCTGCTGATGCTGAAGGTGCTCCTGGTGATGCTGAAGTAGGAGGAGGAGGAGGAGGAGGTGTTGAAGGCATGGTAGTCGAACGACGAGGTTGAGGAGGTCTGTGAAGCTGCTGCTGAATGTTATGAACTGACTTTGAGCATTCAGGTATTCTGATACCTGATGCCCATGCCTCATCATAACCATGTCAGTCTCCCATTGCCTATGCATCATCAAAGAAATGCCACTAGTCACATTCTAAATAGTGACGAAGTCCCTTCCTAAAATCTGTTTGTCCAAGAGGCTCCGGTCCTGGTCGTAGATGGAAGGCAATGGTTACGCTGGAGGTGGACATGTCGTAATGAAGTGCTCATAAGGTGAGAATGGAAGAGGTACTGCAATTTTCTCCTGCTGCTGCTACTCTTGTGCTGCTTCCTCACCACGGGCTCCCTGTGCTTGTTCCATCTTTGCATATGTGAGTTTATCGAATATGGAGACACGAGTGATAAACTGTTTATGATTGATGTCCATGGGCACACTGAAGTTAAGAAAGATATGGGAGAGAAGTGTCCCAAACTAGAAGGAGTTGTTGGGTGGTTTACTCATGAGATAAAGAATCAAATGGTTCCAATTGAATTGTCTATTCTTTATAAAATCATAGAAAGTGATCAGCATAATGCCAGGGCAGTTCTCAAATGATGTGGATTTAGACATGAAATTCCATAAAAATACACGATTCAGAAAATGAGGCAAACAATGAAAATAGGGTGACTTGGTAGGATGGCCCAAGTCAAAATGAGAGGGAGTGAGCAGGGTCTCCTTGATGGTGTTAGACTGAGTCTGCTGGTGCAACTCAAGAAAAGTAGGTCCAACAGAAGGACAACCAAGAATTTTAGTCAAAACATCCGCATTGACCAAAGCTTCTATCCCGTAGACGTTTGAGGCCAACTCGATGTTGGAACCTTCCCCTATATCTTTGAGGTTGGCATAAAATAGGTGATAGGCAATTGGATCAACACTGGGAATGCAGCTATGTTTGGAACCCGCATAAAAATTCCGCTCAAACAATTGCAAAATCTGATGGTATGCAAATTTTTTGCGGATCCTAGGGAAAATGGACTCGAAATAAGTGAAGTCAATAGGTCTACCGACATGTGGAGAGAATTTTGCAAACAACGAGAAACGATCACGAGCGACCTCGGTAATGAAAAAGTGATCGAAAGCATCATCACGATGACTAGAAGAGCCACGGGCATGTTTGGGTGCCATGGTGAAGTGCTGGAAAACACAGTTGGTTGATCAAAAATTTTGATTGGTTGATCAAAAGAACCGGACGTTTGGTCGATCAACCAAGGGGTTTGGTTGACCAAAAGACCTCAGCCGGAAAAAAAGAGTGTTTGATCAGATGATAAACTCACGTATGCTACAGGATTTTGCAAGAAAAAATAAACAATCAAGATCAAACAAGTGAGAGTAAGTCAAAGCACATTATAAACACAAGAAAAATCCAAAGGAATGGATGTATTCAAGGTTTAGAATGTACCAAGATCGGACCAAAGTTGGTCGATCAAATCAGAGGTCGGATGGAGGGCGTGCGAGGAGGTCGAAGTTGCACGAGCATGGAGGTGCAAGGAGGCAATGAGCGAGCACGCACTTGTGAGGACCGATGCACAGTTGACCCACACACGGAGGTGGCTTGTGCGAGGAGGTCGGTGGTGGCAGCGTTGGTCGATCAGACGGTGAAGAGAGGAGAAGTAGGGTCGGGTATGTTTTAAGAAGTGGGGACCAAGGGATTTTGCATAGTAAAAAAAATAGGTGTATGGGTAGAAAAATGAAGTGCTTTATAGAGAACATGATTAGTAGAATAGGTAAATGCACTTAAGGCAACTAATCACATAGGTTAGAAACGGTAAAAGAAGATTGCAAACATGAAACGAGGAAGCGAGATCGCAATCTTTGAAAAGAGAAACCGCTAGTTTTAATCGATCAAAAGTGGTTTTTGGTCGATCAAAACTAGAAGTGATCGATCAAAAGAGGTTATTGGTCGATCAGAGTTTGAATGTTTGGAGGGAAAATTCCCAACCAAACAGATTGGTCAATCAAAAATTTTAATTGATCGATCAAAAGTCAAAGTTGTGGAGGCAACATTCCCAGTAGGAAAATTCAAGTTTTGGTCAATCAAACAAGAGTATTGATCGATTAAAGGTTGGTCAATCAATTTTTGAAAATTAATCAATCAAAACAGTAAAAGTCATTTAGTAGGCTAACTAGTTAAGCTTATTTAATCTAGAAAATCCTAGTGAATGACAAATCTGTTTAAACCTATCTTTTGGTAGTGGTTTTGTGAATATATTAGCTAACTGATTTTCTGTGTTAACAAATTCTAGATTGATATCCCCTTTTAAGACATAATCTCTAAGAAAGTGGTGTCTAATATCAATATGTTTTGTCCTACAGTGTTGTACTGGATTCTTTGAAAGGTTAATAGCACTTGTGTTGTCACACAAAATCTTGTTATTCTTATAAGATAAACCAAAGTCTTATAATGTTTATTTCATCCACAATAATTGCGAACAATCTAAAGATGTTGCTACATATTCTGCTTCAGTTGTGGATAGTGATACAGTATTTTGTTTTCTAGAGAACCAAGAGACTAGGGAGTTTTTGAGAAATTGACAAATTCCACTAGTGCTCTTGTGGTCTGTGAAGCTGCTCGCATAGTTAGCATCACAAAAGGAATATAATTCAAATGTGTCTGACTTTGGATAAAAAAGTCCTAAGTCTTGTGTGTTGTTTAGATATCTAAGTATTCTTTTAATAGCATGTAGATGTGATTCTTTAGGGTTTACTTGAAAGCAAGCACACAAATAAGTACAAAAAAGAATGTCAAGCCTACTTGCAGTTAAATATAGTAAAGATCTTATCATGCTTCTGTATAGTTTTTGATCTACTGATTTACCTGTGTCATCAGTTCTCAATTGAGTAGAAGCTACCATTGGCGTTTCTTTACCTTTTACTTTATCCATCGAAAATTTCTTCAATATTTCTGTTGTGTATTTTGTTTGAGATATGAAGATTCCAAAGGATATCTGATCAATTTGAAGGCCTAGGAAGAACTTGAGTTCTCCCATCATGCTCATCTCAAATTGATCCTACATTGCCTTTGTAAAGTCTTGGCAAAGTAGATCATTAGTAGCACCGAAAATGATATCATCTACATATATTTGAATTATTAAGAGATCATTTTCTTTTCTTTTGGTAAATAAGGTTGGATCTATTTGACCAATTTTAGACTCATTGTTTATTAAATATGATCTAATTCTATCATACCAAGCTCGTGGAGCTTGTTTTAGATCATATAATGCTTTGTTTAATTTGTATACGTGTTCTGGATGATTTGGATCTTCAAAACCAGGAGGTTGTTTAACAAAGACTTCCTCTTTGATGAATCCATTTAGAAAGCCACTTTTGACATCCATTTGGAAGAGTTTGAATTCCATATGGGCTGCTAAAGCTAGCAACATTCTAATAGATTCTAGTCGAGCAACAGGTGCATATGTTTCATCAAAATCTATTCCTTCTTCTTGATTGTATCCTTGAGCCACAAGTCTAGCTTTATTTCTAACTACATTTCTGGATTCATCAAGTTTGTTCCTAAAAGCCCACTTTGTTCCTATAATGGTTTGTGATTCAGGCTTTGAAACAAGTTCCCATACATGATTTTTCTTAAATTGATTTTGCTCATCTTCCATAGCAATAATCCAGCAGTTGTCTGAGAAAGCTTTTTTAACAATTTTAGGTTCTAATTGAGAAACAAAGGCTGTAAAGGCTAGTGTGTTAAGGGAAGATTTGGTTTGAACTCCTTTTGAAAAATCTCCTACTACCAGTTCTTTAGGATGATCTTTCACAAATCTCCTAGTACCAGTTCTTTGTGTTTAGTCTAGCAATAAACATAATTTGGTGTATCAAAATAGAGGTGCTTACAGCTAGAACTCAAGCCTCTATCAGATTTGCTAAAGTATGTGTTCTTGGGTGAACAAGAAACCCTTCCTGTGCTCATGAACTCACGACTCACCCAAGAATAGGGGAGACAACTTATAACAGTCTTAAAGGAACACAAGGATTGTATCAGATGGAGCATTTTCGACCTTAAGGGAATTTGCCCTTCGTATTGCACACACCATATTTACATTGAAGAATGGGCAAAGCCCTCTACAACCTTGAAGAAGACTAAATCCTAATATGCTAAAGGTTGCAAGAAGGAGATCATTAAGTGGTTAGATGTCGACATCATTTACCCAATCTCACATAGTTAATGGGTAAGCCCTATCCAAATAGTACCCAAGAAGGTAGGACTGACTGCTATTAAAGCTGAAGACAGTGAATCCATCCCCACCCGCATCATGTCTTCTTGGCGGGTGTCTACCATAGAGAGCTTAACTCAACAACCAAGAAAGATCATTTTCCACTATCATTTATTGACCAAATCTTAGAAAGGCTTGCTAGGCAAAAGTTTTTCTATTTCTTGGATGGGTACTTGGGATACAACCAGGAAGCCATCAATCGTGAGGACCAAGACAAGACCACATGCACATGCCCTTTTGGTACTTTTGCATTTAAAAGAATGCCATTTGGTTTATCCAAGCTCCAGGAACATTCCAACGTTGTATGATGGCTATATTTTCTGATATGATAGGAGATTACGTCGAGGTCTTTATAGATGATTTCTCCATATTTGGAGATGATTTTTTGACCTGTTTGGCAAATCTAGACAAGAGCTTAAGAAGGTGTATAGATGTGAACCTAGTATTTTCATGGGAAAAGAGACATTTTATGGTTCAAGATGGAATATTACTAGGGCATAAAATTTCAGTGAAAGGATTAGAGGTCGACCGAGCAAAATCAGATGTGATTTCCAAGTTACCACCACCAGCTTTGGTCTGACAAATCTGATCTTTCCTAGGACATGTTAGGTTTTATAGACATTTCATAAAGGATTTCTCTAAGATAGCCTGGCCCCTGACCAGACTCCTTTCAAATGATGTCCCATTTGAATTTAGTAAGGATTGTCTTGAATCCTTTACTATTTGCAGAAATGCTATGACTGACTCTCCTATCCTCTAACCCCCAGATTGGTCCCTTGATTTGGAGATAATGTGTGACAACTTTGACTATGCAATTGGGGCAATTTTGGGATAAAGGAGACAAATGACCCCACGTCATTTATTATGCTAGCAAGACATTGAACGAAGCTTAGCATAGTTATATAATTATTGAAAAAGAGTTGTTGGCCATTGTTTTTAGGTTGGAGAAATATAGATCACATCTCTTGGGGTCAAAAGTGATTATTTATACTGACCATTCTGCTTTTCGGCATTTATTAACCAAGAAGGATGCCAAACCATGCCTTATTCCATGGATCCTTTTCCTCCAAGAATTTGATATTGAGATTAGGGGTAAAGCCAGAGCCCAAAACGTTGTTGCTGACTACCTTTCTAGACTTGACCCAACTCTCATTCCTTCTTCTCTACTGATTAATGAAAAATTCCCTAATGAAAGTATATTGGCTATTGACTCATGTGAGCTTCCCTGGTTTGCAGACATTGCGAACTATTTGGTCTCTGGGAAAATGCCTCCTAAAATGACAAAGGACCAAAAGCTCAAATTTCTTGCTGAAGCCAAGTATTACTTTTGGGATGACCCATTGTTATTTCGATTGGGGTCAGACTAGGTGATCAGAAGGTGTGTCCTTGAATTAGAAACAAAATGTATTCTATCTTTCTGCCACAGCGAAGCCTGTGGAGGCCATTTTTCAAGAAGAAAAACTGCTACAAAGGTTTTGTAGTTAAGGTTCTTTTGGTCATCTTTATTTAAAGACGTGCATAATTTTGCCCGAGGTTGCCGATGATGCCAGGCATTAGCATCCATGACTAGGAGGGACATGATGCCCCTCCAGCTAATCCTGGTCGTGGAAGTGTTCGATGTCGGGGGAATTGATTTTATGGGTCCCTTTCCAAACTCTCATGGCTTTGAGTATATTTTGTTAGCTGTAGACTATGTTTCTAATGGGTCAAAGCCATCCTGGCAAGACATGCTAATCACAAAACTGTTATTTGTTTTGTTCAGGAAAAATCTTTGCCAAATTCGATATTCCTCATTCTCTGATTAGTGATAGGGGTAGTTATTTTGTGCATGCCCATTTCAATCCCTTTTGAAAAAGTATGGGGTAAACCACCACATTTCTACCCCATACCATCTGCAAACAAATGGGCAGGTAGAGGTCTTAAACATTCAAATCAAGAAAATTTTACAGAAAATAGTGAGACTCGATAGAAAAGATTGGTCTGAGAGGTTAATTGATGCTCTTTAGGCATATTAGACCGCTTACAAGGCTCCTTTGAGGATGTCACCAAATCGATTAGTTTATGGGAAGCCTTGTCATTTGCTAGTGGAAATAGAACATCGATCTTTTTAGGTAGTTAAAAAGTATAATTTGGATATGGAAGAAAGAGGTCAGCATAAGAAATTGCAACTATCGGAACTGAAAGAAATTAGGAGGAAGGCTTATGAGAATGCAAGGATCTATGAGGATAAATTAAAAACCTTCCATGATAAGAACATTCGAAGGAAGCAATTTGAGCTAAATCTAGTCGTTTGGTTATTTGATGCTAGGCTTAAACTATTTCCAGGGAAATTAAAATCGAAGTGGTTTAGACCTTATCATGTTGTCACCCCATATGGCAATGGGGCTGTCAGATCCAAGACCCCAAGACTGGGCATTTAGTCACTATTAATGGACAAAGATTGAAGCCTGTTATTGGTTAGGAACCCTCACTTCCCGAAGAAACAATTGATCTTATTGAGGGTTGATATTCTGAATTTTTGCCCAGCTGGGGGCGTTAAATTTAGCCCTTGTTGGGAGGTAACCAACACACTTGTGTAAATATCCTATTTTCATTTTCTTCTTTAGGTATTGGAAGCAATCACAAGTAGAACAAATTCAGGTGATATCTATTCCTCTTTATCTCTATTTTAAATTTTGCATGAGGACATGCTCATATTTAGGCATGGGGGAATTAGAACAAAAGATCAAATATTTTACCAATATCTAGAATTTGTCATTTCTTTCAAAAATACTTTAAAAATTATTTACAAATTAAAAAAAGCTAAAATGAAAAATATATATTTTCCTATTTTTTAGCTTTGTATAGAGTTACCTCAAAAAATGGAAAATGATGAAAAATGAAAAAAAAAATTTGTTGCATTATATAAAGTTTATTTTTGAAAAAAAATAAAAAAATGCATATATGCAAAAATACCAAAAGAAATAAATTGAGTCAAGATAAAACCGATGGGTATTAAGGGGTCACCAACCCTGGGAAATAACATAGTTAGAGTTTTGTCGCTTAGACTCTTCATTTCTAGCGACTTAATTAATTTAGGTGCCTACTATGATATGGATTTATTCTTGAGCCCTTGCCATCTTAAAATAAACTTAGAAATACTAATAAATTAGGATGATAAGTACATGGCTTATCAACCTATACCCTGATTTAAGAGGTCTTGAAAGTATCAGTGTCTACATACAAATTGCATGGACTCACTGTTAGGAAGTTATAATGGGAACTAAAGAGCCATTAAACATACAGAAGTAGCATGGCTGGCATGTAGCAGTGGGTAACCCCCCATTTGATGGATGTTTAGAGCCCAACTACTAGATCTAATATCTTTTACCATTGCCTTTAGGTACATCTCAGACTAGGGAAGCCACCTACTAAGAGAAAAATTAGAAAAAACAAAAAAATGACATATGTGAAAAATACAGAAAGCAAAAAATGATAGTTGCAAAAAAAAAGAGAAAAAGCAATAGAAAAAAAATAATATATATGAATAAGGAGAAAAAAGTAAACATAGCCACACTTGCGCACAGGCATGACTAGCAACTTGTTGTTGGTTGACGCCCCATTGGCCGTTTGTCCAGAGCCCAGCCTTCACTGTCTTACCCTAAATATGGAGAAGTGGGGAAGTAGAAATAAGAACACCTATACAAAAGAGGTAGGGAAAAGTTACTTGGTTGAAAAGATAAACCTAAAGGCAACACCTTTCCACTGGGTAGCTTGGAGTTTAAGGTTATTTAAAATCCATTATAACTACCTTTCAATGAGTCACACTTACACTAAATGGACGCTTAGCACTGTCAAGTCTTTTGAATCTTGGGTGGATTGGGTAGCCGAAGGAAAGTTACCCCAAAACCCTAAACAAAAACCAAAGAAAAAAATATCATGAGAGAAAAGAGAGAAAAATTATAAATATGGTAAGGATTTGAAGGTTTGTATTTTGGCAAACACCTATGTACTATTGAGTCTCTAAGGATGAAATCCTAAGTATTAGTTCCCAGGGATGGTGGCAACTAATATTTGGAAGTCCAACTCTTGAGTCAATACGTTCTAATAAAGTCTGAAAGAAAAAGAAAGAAAAGAATTCAGAAAGGAAAGAAAAATAAAAAAATTAGGATTTAAACAATCATGCATTCCATTACTAGGGACTATAAAGACTTTGGCATGGGGCTATGATTGCATAGCAACCATAGTGTAACGTCCCAAAATTCAGGTTCTGAGTCATTTCAAGGTGATCCGGGTCAATTCAAACCCGGAAACTCGGTTGTGGTTCGGTGCTAGTGTCAGTACCTCAATTAAATTGCCAAAAATACATATTTGAGTCAAACCACATTCAAATGTTGTCAAAAAGGTGCCATATTTGGAACCATTGGATTCCTCTCATTGTATGTTTTCTGGCGACACTTGTTTCGCGCGATTACAAGGTATATAGCTCAAGTTATGGCTAAAAGAAGTCAACAAGGGCCTAAATGTAAGGGGACCCAACCCTATGGGTACTTTAGGTAGTTCACTTTACTAAACCTATTTGCAACAAAATATAGACCTATAAAGGACCCCCTTGGGTCCTTGGGTGTCATTAATCTCTAAGCCTCTCAAATCAAGAGAGGAAGATAAAGGGAAAATCTTGGATTTTCTTTTTGAAAAATAAAAAAATTTCTTACAGGGACCCAGTTGTGAATATGCAAAATCTGAGCTTCCCATCACAAAATTCACGGCGGCATGGGCAGCAAGTGGCGTGCAGGAGATGCATGGTGGCGGAGAGCGACGCTGGCGACGTGTAGCGGGCAACGTGCAGGGAGGCGTGGATCTCTGATGTGTGGCGCGATTGGGCGGGCGGTGGTGTAGGTGCACACGGGTAGGGGATCCACATGAGCGAGTGGTAGCCAATCAGAGCATGACACGTCTCGCGAATGGGAGGTGCATGGTTCTGGGCCCCTTTGCACTATTTCATTTAGTTCGAGGCCTTCTCGACCTTGGATTTTGACAAATAAGGTATTGTTGGAATTGTATCAACGTGTACTACACGTTGGTATGATTTATTTTCACTTTTGAGTATGTTACCCTTATTGAAAAATTAGAAACGTGATTGGTGTTTTCGACCCTATTGTTGGTCCATTTGAATCAGGTCTGGTGCGTGTGCGGATCTCGAGGTGGGTGTGGAGACTATTTCTAGGCCCTGTGTGCATGGTTCGTAGTTACCATGACCCTCTGGTGACATTAGGTGGAGTAGTCTACCCCTCTTTCAGTTCAACCAATTTTTCAGGTACCTGTGGAGTCGTCCTATGTGATCTTTTCCATATACTGCCTCTGTCGATGTGTGTTCTTTTTGCTGAGTTTGGAACCCCTATGGTATTTTCCCTGATTTATCGGTGCTATAATGAGTAATAATATGTTTTATGTGAATGATGAAGATTTAATAATCACATGTACCCTTGTCATCGCATGCATGAAACAAACTTTGATTTCCATAAAACAAGTTTTGTTGTCTTCATTAATTTCTAAATAATATGGGACCACTGTCACAAGATTGAAACTTGTAAGTAGATAAGTTGGAAGATAATGTGAATAATTGTTAACCCTGGAATTAGTAATACGACATTACTAAGGATTTTTTGAATTGATAAAATAAGAGCTACAATTATTTGAAAATTGGTTGTATAATACGACGGATATGTTGGGAAATGAAAGGATTGGAAAATTGGTTTTTAGCCTCACTACTTGCCGAGTTTTGGCTGTAGCTTTGGGTCTTTTCGAACTGGGTTCAAGGGCTAGTTTAAGGAGTGGTTGGCCTCCTTGGACTCTTTGGTGAGGCTTAGCGGCCAACTAGGATAGCGGATTGCAGGGCTCGAGGCTTGGAGTGATTTTTCTTGGTCGATGGGTGGACCATTGGTTATCTGTGGTTTAGCGTACATAGAGCTTGTACGTGTTCATGCTACAGGACGTAGCCGCCACCCCTTTTCGTTATGACCCCAGGGTGATGAAGTGTGGCGACTCGACAGGTATAAGCAGTGATCCCAACCAAGAGGATGCCTTATACCAGTCTTGCGCCACGGGAATTTACATGAGATCGTCTCGTGCCCGAGACGTTGATTGACAGATTGAGAACCATAAGAATATGGGCAGATTACATAAACAGAAATGGATATGAAATAAATTGTAAACGGATGAACTATTAACATAGCGCCCTTTTTCTTGTACTATATTACTTAGGTTACATGTTTAGTTGTTCTACTCTACTCAGTTTTCACAGACGTTTTGTTTTGGGTTTCGTACTCAGATGCTGCTGAGCAGTCGGATGCAGAGGTTGCTGCTAATTAGACTTCTGCGGAACTAGGTCCAACCTGAGGAGATGGCCCGTATTGAGCCAGTGGCTCGTAGCAGTAGTTATCCTTTCCGCTGTTAGAATTTTATTTCCTTTGGTAGCTGTACGAGACCCTCTTAAATTTCTACTTTAGGGTGAATTTTAATTATATTGTTAGCACTTTAGTTTTTTTTTCATTTAATGCATTATGAATGAATGTTGGCTATTGATATTTTATGGCTCTATGTTGGATGACTGCGATCCTGTGGGTGTTCGTGCTAGTTGTTAACATACGATTACCCAGGTTTCATCATTTGGTAGGACTTTGGTCGTCACAGATGGTATTAGAGCAAGGTCACTCCATTAGGTCATAAAATGATCTGGGAAAAGCCATACGGATATTTGAAATGTATTAAATGATGGGTACCCATCCTCCGATCATTGAGAAACTCGATTTGCATAAGTCCTGCAAATCTTGGTTTTGTTATGGACTTGCGGTTGCTGACGGTTGATTTTTTCATTATGCAGAGAAAGATGGCTCCACGTAGGTCCAAGCAGGCTAGTGCTACTAGTTGGATGGATGGAGACCAACAAGTAGATCCCCCTTAGCAGACCCTGGATCTGGCTGCCCAGTTTTAGACCTTTCCAGAGACTTTCTTCAGGATGCCGGAGCAAAGGCTACCACCTGCATCTTAGGCAGAAGGAGGGGGCAATGGGGATCAGGAGCAGCCCTTGGTCTCGAGTGTGCATGTTCCTCCACAAGAGGAAAGTAGGGAGAACCATGGGCCTCCCCCACCAAAGGATGAACCGGTGGACCCTCTACATCAGTATCAGTAGATTTTCACTAAGTTCAGGAAGCTGAAGCCCCTAATCTTCAAGGGGATGAGGATCCTATGAGGGCATAGGACTGGATACAGCAGATCAAGAAGGCCTTCGATACTATCCGCCCATTGGAGGACTGCAGGGTGCTCTTCGCGACATACCAGTTGATTAGTGCGGTGCACCGCTGGCGAGTGTCCATCCATGAGTAGGAGGGCACTTAGGTGATGTCATGGGGTTGCTTCCTCAAGCTGTTTAGTGACCAGAACTACCCCAGGACCTGGCAGGACTAGAGGAGGCTCGAATTCCACAACCGAAGGCAGGGTCTGATGATTATTAGCAAGTACCGAACTTGTTTCATTAAGCTCTCATGCTTCGAGCCGTCTGCAATGGCCTCTAAGGTAGACAAGCGCTGGAAGTTCATTTAGGGACTTCGGCCGAAGATACAAAAGTACTTTAAGATGCTTCCATTAGACACTTTCACCTAGGCAGTTGACATAGCTATGAAGTATGAATAGGGCGATGTTGGGAGTCGCATGAATTTTTGTGGAGGACCAGGGTAGAAGTCAGAGATTTAAGCCAGATTTTTGAGGTTGGAGTCTTAGGGTAGATTTCAGAAGTAGAGGGACCAGAGGTACCAGCTGTATAGAGCACCACCACCTGTACCCCAGGCCCCCCAGCAGCAGGCAACGACTTTGGCTTTGAGGTACACTCAGTCCCATCCTGCCATGCCGACTCAGACTCAGGGCACCATGGATCGGGCATGTTCCAGACCAGAACAACGATCTTACAGAAGCATGGTCAGTAGGGCCACCTTAAGAAGGATTGCCTAACCAAGACAGGGACTCAGGTTGGCCAGAACGGGGGAGTGGCTTGGACCTACCAGACCCATGGCGGGGATTCCCAGTGTTTGCATGGAGGTAAGAATGCTCCAGGCCAGAGGCCTACTCAGAGCATGGCTAGTTCTTCTGCACCCTCGCTAACAGGAGGAGTATATGCACTATCTCTGAGGGATGCACAAGCTTCGCTAGCTGTGGTGGCAGGTATGGTGACAATTGACCACCATTTGCTGTTTACCTTATTTGACTCTTGTGCTTCCCATTCTTATATATCACCTGAGTTTTCTGCAAAACTAACGAAACAACCAGTACTACTAGATGAACCATTAGTCATCAGGGGTCCAACAGGGTAGTTATGGGTAGCTGAGTCAGTATTCAAGAGTTGTAAGGTGGACATCGAGGGCTACATTCTACTAGCCGACCTGATGGAGATTGAGATGGAGGATTTTGATGCCATTCTTAGCATGGATTGGTTGTTAGGGCACCATGCATCGATGGACTATTTTGAGAAGGTTGTCTTCTCGATCCCAGGAGCACCGTAGCTTGAGTATTATGGCAGGCCTGAGAGTAGACTGATCAGGTGTATCTCAGCCTTGCAGGCAGGGAGGTTATTCAAGGGAGGGTGCAGTGGATACCTTGCCTATGTATCTACAACCCTAGGGGAGAAACCAGAGTTTGGGAGTGTGCCTGTTATATGGGAATATGACAATGTGCTGCCAGGGGATCTCCCGAGACTTCTACCTAAGTGGGAGATCAAGTTTGAGATCTCCCTCATTCTGAGGACCAATCCTATATCGATTACCCCATACATGATGGCACCAGTAGAGTTGGAGTTGAAGACATAACTCCAAGAACTCCTTGAGAAGGGGTTCATTCGGCCTAGTGCCTCACCCTGGGGGGCTCCAATATTGTTCGTGAAGAAGGATGTTGCCTTACAGATTGTGTAGTAATCATAGGTCCTAATATACCTGAATTAAGTTAGATCCTAGCTTAACTTAGGCATACTGCATACATATGCATCATACTTTGCATCATAGCTGATTTATTAGTTTTGTAAATAATAATGTCATATTATGTTCTAATTGAGACATATTAACAATCACAGGTAATTTGGGGTTGCGAATGACCGATCCAACCATATGGATCTGCTTAGAATGACGATGGGAGTCCAACACCTCCAAGATCGCATCGATCAGACTCCCATAACATCCTATGGAATCTACAAAAGAGCAAGGGCCAAGAGGCCAATAAGTGGAAATCTAGACCTCAAATGTCAAATCCAACTGCACAGTTGGATTCGAATCAACGATCGCAGTCCAACAGCACATGAATCATCTTGATCGAAGGCCTAGACCACCGCCTACAAAGAAAAGAAGATGGATAGCCACGTGGCACCATTGCAGTCACCTAGCGTCATCACCCCAACCTCTGAAGGCACCTCCTCCATGCATTGTGGGCATTGGATCATCATCCAACGGCCACAACGCGCCCACGTCGATGCTCCCTCATGCTTCATCAAGGAAGGATTATCCTCAGCCGTTGGATCTTCATGTAATGACTGAGAGCAGCTATGCTAATAAAGGAAAGCGTGACACAAACGTGCTTGTAGTGCAATGGTTAGAGTGCTGGAGCCAAAGGCCGCGACGTGTGTTCGAAGCACAATTTGCAGAAAATCAACGCGGCAGCGCATGTGGATGAATCTCAATTGTCGGATCGGCATCAAGTAGTGCATACGCAAACGCGGGGTGCGCTGCTATGAGTTGGATGAAGACGCGTGCAATGATGTGCAACCGAACGCGTGTGCGTGCGCATTTGAAATTCAAAAGTGGTTCGGGTGAGGTGCTGAAGCCGTTCGATTGAAAGATTGGATGGTTGAGGATTGAGTGCGATTTTAGCATTTGTGGTTGAAGAGTGCGAAGGTGGTGCAGGCGTGAAGTGAGTGACGACTGTGAGATCGTGATCTAAAGGTTCAACGCGTGCCATGTGTCAACATCCTATGAGATCTGGGTGTTGGAGGCATTTTGGAAGGTCTTTTGAAGCGTGATATGATCCGTTGATCTCCCGATCGATAGATCTGATCAATATGAGGTTGTTGCACAAGTTGGAGGGCTCAAATGCCCACTTTGCCCCCTTAATAAATCTATGAAAAGAGCCCCAGGGTCCCCAGTTGAAGAACAACTCTCTCCTGACCCTCTCCAACTCTCCAGATCTTCTTCTCTTGCTCTCTCCTTCTTAAGCACCCATTAAACCACCTTGGTGCACCGCTGCTGCTCTCGCCAACCTCTCCAGAAGGCCACCATGGACCATCCGTGGTGCCCTTATTTTGTTAGATTAGATTGTGATTCTGTTCATGTTCTAGTTTATTTCTGCAACTCTATTAGTCATAAACTCTCGTTCTATTTGGCACTTCATGATCAACCAACTTACTCGATTTTCTTTATAGATATTAATTAGTTTGCAAGTAGTAGCATGCAATTCTAATTCAGTTTCTGAAATCAGATGCGTTTTCTGCCTCCCTGAGTTCGACCGGGACTCACTTCTCCTTAAAATTATATTTGTTTCGTCGTATTTTGCGTTATACTATGACGTAATCATTCTTTTAATGCGATCTATGAGTTGAACAAGTTGGCACTGTTGCTAGGGAGGCACGATGATTTTTGATTTCATATTTGATTTAGTGTATTTCTTTTGTGTGCAGGAATAAAGCTAGGATTTGAGCACACATCTAGCGTAGGTAAAGACTATCAGGTGCACACTTTCAATTCAGTAGGATTTTAGATTGGAAATTGATTAGGATAGGAGTTATTTGAAAAAATAAAATTCAGAATTAGGGATTGTTAGTTAGTTAGGATTTGCTTTGTCTTAGAAAAAAAAAATCTCTGCTATTTTTAGAAACTCAGTCAGAAACTGAATACGAGTTTAAAAATTCAATTACCATGTTTTTAATAGTCCAAAAATCTTGAAATTCGGGAAAGAACTAGCTTTTCAAACTATCTTTCCAACACCACCATTCCAAAAGTGAAATTCAATTTGTGGAAGTTTTACAAATTCATAGAGTACATAGGGGTCAGATAGACTGAAAACTAATTTTTTATGAACTTTAAAAATCGATTCTAACCAACTCATAAGTCTGATTGACCCAAAAATGGTGGGGTTTGAAAGATAATTAAATTAGATTTCATTTGCATATTTTTCCTAAAGTTTTGGATCACATTTGATACTACTTCCAACAGAAAAACCAATATGGGGTCAAAATCTCAAATCTGATCCTCTGTTTATTAAAAATTCATATATATTTATTGGAAATAGTAAAAATTCTGAAAAAAATACACTCTAAAAATATTTTTAAAAAAGGAATCTTCCTGCCAATTTTTAAAGCATTTGAATTCCAACTTCACTTGAGATTACATGTTTAATTAGTGGTCTACTATCTGCAAAAACATAGAAGTGCATGAGCTCTTAGGACCGCATTAGACTATCTTGGACTCAATTAAGGCTAGTGATTAGTCAGTGAGTTGAGTCACTTTGTGGACCACCCACCACCTATTGAATTGAAGAAAAAGGTTAAAAATCACAACATATCTAATAACCTGCATTTGTCTTGTAACTACTAGGTGATTTCAACCTCTACCAAACCTGGTGACTAAGCCTGCGGGGTAGTGTCAAATGACCGTGGCTAAGGCGTACAAAGGAACCAGAGGCAAAAGTCAAAGGAAGAATCTTCCTCTTAGTTCCCTCGTAACCAGATTGGCCGGGTTAGCTTAAGAGACAGGGATTATCTTCAGTCGGTTTCTTGATGAATTTCTTTAATAATTCAAACTTGAACGAAAAATCTAGTCTCCTGACCTTAAGGACCAATCTGATTAACAAGGCCTTAGCCTTGTTTGGCTTGACTACACCAACTCTTTATGTTGGTGTATGCAAGGAAGAAGGTCATTAAGACCTAAGACTTGTGGGACTTTGAGAACCAAACCAAGGCGGCAAAGGTGACCCTTGCTTGACCCTTCTTCCTAACCCTCTTCCACTCAATTAGCTGAGGTGGCTAATCCCAATCCTAGAGCTGGTAAGGGTCCTAAGAATCAAGACCCAATGGCTTGTCTGGAAGCTAGGGTTGAGGAGTCTGAGTAAAGATACGAGTAGAGCATTGACAGGATCCTCACAATGCTAGACAGGATGCAACATCCACCACAAGGAGAATAATTGCAGGACTTCTACGATTTAGTGGCAATGATTATAGCACCTCAGGTCCAGATTCCTGCAGGCTGAGATGCATTCGAGTTAAAGCCGAACATCATAGGTCTAATTCAGACTCACTTCTATGGAAACTCGAATGAGGATCCCTTCCAACACATCAAAAATCTAAGTTGAATTGCAGAGTCAGTTTGACCCAGAAATGTAGACATTGGAATTATTCTCATGAAGCTTTTCCCTTTCTTTCTCAAGGATAAAGCTTCCTATTGGTTCAAGGCTACCGAGAGGCCGATTGGAACCTAGGAGGAATTGTGTCACGAATTCCTCCAAAAGTTCTTCCCAATTGGTCCAACAAATGCAATGAGACGCACAATCACGACCTTCTCCCGAGGCCCAAGAGAGAAACTACATGATGCTTGGGATAGATTCCATGATCTTCTCAGGAAATGCCTGCACCATGGTGTACCCAGATGGCACCTTGCACAAGTCTTTTACCATGGGTTCGATGACACACATTGACACTGTAAGCACCTTTCTTTTGATGCACCAAAATTATGTTTATTGTCACACTAATATTTCAGGACCATCCCAGATTAAAGCTTCTCTTTTGGATCAAGTTCAGATGGTTGTTGATGAGTGTCATTTTCCTTTTAATTTGAGTCTAGGATATCATTGTAAGGAACCTCAAAAATAAAACAATCAAATATTTTTTCGTGCTTCTTTGAAAACCAACTTTTAAGGTTATTGATCGACCAATATTTCTTTTTGGTTGACCAAAACATGTTGATCGACCAACCAAGTTGCTAACCGATCAAACAAATCCATTTTAGAAGTTGATTAAAATCCTATTGATCAACCAACCAAGCTAATTAACTGACCAACCTATGATCGATTAAACAACTTAATTGATCGACCAATATCACTTCCTAATCAAGCAAATTTTTAGTATAAATAGAGGTCGTATGAAACCCTTTCAATTAACGACTTTCAATAGAAATACACTAAAAAAAAATCAGAGCTTCTCATGCTTCTTTCAAGTGTTCTACGCTTTGCTATTCACATCTTTCAAAAGCATGTCATTTTGAATTTCCACCGAAATCTTGGTTTGATCTTTTATTAAGGTTCCATAGATATTTTTATTTGTTCAACTTTGTTGTCTTTGATTTAAGTCTAATAAGGGGGTCCATGTAGACAGAAATGAGTTTTCATGTATTTCAAGAATTAAATGACATCTGAAACCTTAAAAATAGACCCACTTAATCTACTGAGGTTCTGGTCAGGATAAAATTCACATAAACCCTCTACAATTCATAGAAAAATATTCTCTAGGGTTTAACATCTTTGAATTGACCATCAGAACTTGTTTTAACCCAAAATAGGGTCACAGATGGAAAGTTGCCCTAATTTGGGTAACTGCACAATTTACCAAGTCAAACTTGGTCAAAACCTAAATTCGACTTTACCATCAGATTTCTTAGATTCAAATTAGATTTGTACCAAAATTTGGGATCAATCAGAGATCTTCTTAACCTAGTTTGCATTTCAATCCTGTCTGATTCTTTCCATTTCACAGGTGCCCCTAGCTTTTGAAATTCATTACAAACATGCCCCTATCTTTGTTGCCTTCTTCACCAAAAGGTCCCCACCACCTCCATGAACGCAAAAGTCCTATTCCTACAACTCCGGCGACCTTCAATTAGAGATCTCTCTCTGATTTCATGCTCAATCTCTTCCAAATTTGAAAAGAAGATTCCTTAGAGATTTCTCTATGATTTGAACCTATTCATGGGCTCCAACTCTTTCCCAATCTCCCATGTGAACACATGAGAGATGTGGGTTTCCTACACTGGTGAACTTACCAAACTCGGAAGCTTGGTTTCCTAGTTTCAAGCACCCCTTGAGACCTATTTAAAGACCCTTGAGGACAAACCGTCCTCTCTATGCTCGTTTTTGGCCTAGAATACCCCTCCATCCTCCCTCTTTCTAGATGAAAGGGTCCACGACGTCTGGCGACTCCCTCCGACTTCATTCTTTATCCGCTTGCAAAACCAGCGGCCGGATCTTCTTCACCATCGTCTTCCGCATCTCAACATACCAGTGAGACGTCTCCTAACCCCGTCCTTATCGCTGTCCAACTCATTGGAGTAGCCTTCGTCTTTGGTGCCGGCCATACTAGACCCGACGTCTCCTCCATCTCACTTCATCCGTTAGTTAGCTCTAACGATCGCTCTCTGTCCCTATTCTCTGTGCATGAGCTTACACAATCACAACCACCACACCGCTCGTTCACCGTCATCCCTTCCACCTCCGGCGAACACTTCGGCGAGGACTTTCGTGCGCTATACACCTCCATCCTCCTCGCTGACATGATCATTACCTCCGCCTCGACTCCACAAACCAAAGCCCTCTACTTATTCACCCTATTACGCACTCACACAACCCCTCGAACAAACCCACCTTTTTTGACCTCCTCCACCTTCGCCAGCCATCTCTAACCACTCTCACCACATGCCACTACCTCCAACACCTTCGCCACATTCGCACAAAGCTCCTGAGTGCTTCTGATTTGGCCTTTAGGTCATTTCACTGTTTCAGGTGTTCGCTCCTTCATCGCCAATGACGGAAGCTTCAAGAAAAGCTTGAAGCTTGCTCTAGCACACGCTCACTCCAGGTATCGACTCCAGCAACTGCGGAAATGACCCAGGAGTGCGAAGAGACTAGCAATTGAGGCGTTGACTGTTTGCGTTGAACGAATTAGCCGAAAGAAGCTACCTGCTGTTGCATGCAAGAAAGAAGGGGAACTTAGTAACTCATCGTGCATGACCGACCTCCCACAACGACATAAAACGAAAAAGTGCTGGGGCCTTACTACCTTGACACTGGGGGGTGAGGTCTCTTGTACACCCTACACACCCTCATCCGTGACCACTGCCTATGGACCTGGACCCTAACCCGATTATCCTGTTACCCGACCTGCTTACACACCTGAGTCTGAGAAAGAGAGAGAGCGTGGGGTTGAGGGGGGTTTTGCTTCAGAGAGATCCTAACACTAAGTGAAATTCGTGAAGTATTCCCCCTGTGTGTGAAGAGAAAAAGCCAAAGAAGAAAAGCCAAGGCAGAGAAAGAAGAGAAGAAGAAGAGAAGGGCCAAGGCAGAAGAAGAGTAGTGTCCCTTTCTTACTGTAGCAGGAGACGGTTAAGCTGTCTGATTGGAAATTCAGCCGTCTGACACTATTGCATTATTTGATTACATGGCTTTGGTTGATAGAAACTATTGCATTATTTGATATTATTGTAACTAGGGTAAATTGGTGATTTAAATCACCATTTTACCCTAATCTTTTTGCACTATTAACATTTTCTCGTATATACATATGATTTGTGCTTGGAAATTTCATCATATATTGATATCTTGTAATAGAATTGCAATCTTGAGATTTATTTTGCTACTTGCTCCCAATGAACAACCTTGGATTTTATTCAAGTATAAATTTTATCTGTTTTCATGCTATTGCGACCTATACTACAACACAACTTCTAAAACACCGTTTCAACACAAACATTTTGGCGCTGTTGTCGAGAAGCAACGTGCAATTTGATCTCTTGATTGCGATTTCTAATTTAATACTAACTTGCTCTATCTCTTTTGTTGTGATCTATGCAGGAATCCAATCGAGGAGAGTCAGCCACACACTAAAACACTCCAGGGGCAGGTAAATTCCATTCCCTTTTTCCTTAAAAGCCCCTAATTTTGAGAAGAGATAAAGAAGGAAGAAAATCAATTAGGGACAACTTGCTTTTCATTCTTAATCAATCCTCACAAGTTACCTAATTTGATTCTTTTGTAGACAAACCCTAACCTTGATTTCTGCACCTACTTAGGGTTTAAGGTATCTAGGGCTATCACCTTCTTGCTTGAGCCCTAGGTCCCAAATTTGGATGGAACTAATTGGATCAATTAGAGCCAAAATAGGATTTCTATTCTAGGGTTGAGGACTCCACTTGCTTAATCAAGAATATATTCTCCCAACTTGTGTGTGTCCCAAGCCATGCTTGAATTGACCTAATCAAGCAAACCCTAAAATCAAGCTCTAAATATCCACTTGAATCTTAAAAAGTAGGACCTAATAATCTCAAAGGATAAATAGGTGAAGTTGACCCACCTTGCGGGATCAACCAATCTTCAAATTATGTCACCTTGCACAAAATATCTTAAAAGTTCAAGTGAAATCATAAGCACCCTTGCTCTTGACTTAAAATTGGTAGGCTTGAGAGGTTAAGTCACCATTCTGGTCTACTTGGACCCTTAGTGACAAGGAAGGTTGGGTGGGGGAAACCCTGTAACCCGTTAAGACACTCTACCATGTAGGGGTCTTTGTGGGACTCTCCCTTCCTGGCTACCCTGGCAATTCTCAGGTTGATGACTTTCTGATCCAGGGGTATCATCTGCCCCGAACCTCTATAGTCATCCTAAAATCTTTGGGTGCCTCGATTGGGTCCGTCTGATATTCTATCCCTCATCCTCTCCATCGGTGCATGTTTGGGAGGAGGCCCTTAAGACCACCCTTGAGGCCTCCATTAGTTATTCACTCTCGTCGAGTCCAAGCCTCAACCTCTGTGTTTGTGCAACAACCTCATCATATTGACATTTCCTCTGATTCTAAGCCTGAACCTCCAATCACAACCATGGATCAGCCAAAACGACCTAACTTTGAACCATAACAATTCTTTGATTTCAGAGATTAGATCAACACCTTCATCAACCCACCATCGCATCCTCAAATGCGAGATCACTACAATCCCGTGATAGTGGAGATCTAACCACGAATCAATATCCCTGCGGGAGGACCCGAGGTGGAGCTCAAGCCTAGTATGCTTCACATGACTCCAAAATTCCATGGCTTGAACTCCGAGGATCCTTTTCAACACATCAAGAATCTAAAGCATCTGGCCCACACCTTTGGGGTAGACATGCAGAATCGAGATGGCTTGCTCTTAAAGATCTTCTCCTTCTCTCAGGTTGAAAAAGCTGCCTATTGGTTTCAAACTTATCCACACGCAATCAACACATGGGAAGAACTTCAAACTGCCTTCCTACAAAAATTCTATCCCATTGGTCATACAAATGCTATGCAGCACCAAATCACGCACTTCTCCCAAGGAGCAAGAGAATCTCTACACTAGGTATGGGATCGTTTTTTGGATCTCATGTGCAAATGCCCCCATCATGGAGTCCTGAAGTGGGAACAAGTCCAATCCTTTTACCGTGGGCACTGTGATGACATCAAGCTATTTGTCAATGCAACCTGTGGTGGCAACATCATGGGTTAGCATGAAGATGAGATTTGGGGAATTCTCGAGAACATGTGCGAGAACTCCCTGAACAATGAGTCACTAGGTGCATACGACCAGACGTCCACCTGCGTATTGACAAACAATGGGGGGGTACACGAATCTCAAAGCTATTCCACATCCATTGACTTGGAATTGGTAGCCAATCAATTGGATAAGGTCTCTATCATTAAGAAAAAAGTGGACGACATCACTCAACATCTACATAAGACCACCATTGCATCGCAAAGCACATACACCCACCCGCCCTCAGGTAGGGAGGTAGTACACAACATCTACCACTCTCAGGGGATCCACCCCCGTCTGATTTCAGTCTTGGAGGAAACTTCGAGCCAGCCTACCATAGTTGGGGGAACTCTGAACCCTCGTATCCTAATTTTCTTAGAGTTCCCCAAACCCGCGAGGATCTCCATGCCATCCAGAACAATCCTTTCTCTAATACCTACAATCCTGGATGGTGTAATCATCCCAACTTTCCATGGTTGGGAAATAACCCAAATCTGAGACCGAAATTCCAACCCCGACCACAGGCCCTGTACCCATATCAGCTTATCAGCCTAGACCCAATCCAAATTACCAATCAGGGCCTAATAAGGATGATCAGATAGCCTTGATCCTTCAAACCTTGACTGACATTCAAAAATGACACAAAGACAAGATCATAGAGGTCCGTAATTAGCTTGCACGGATGGAGAATACCCGCCATTCTGGTACACTTCCCTCCCAACCTCTGCCTAATCCAAACAACATGTCAACTCAAAAACACATTGTAAACCAAATCCAGGGTCAAGCATGCTATACCCAACCTGGCCCAACGACTCATACCTGCGTATTTTCTCCATCCACCTTAGCTGAGCCAAAACACACCATGACTCACCCAATCCCATTTCCACATCAATAGCAAGGAACGACTTTCTCCCTTCACCTCCACACCATGATTGTGCCATGATCAATACTATAGGCAAAGAACCGAAACCCATCCCCAAAGATAGCCAATCCATTCCCCTATCCCAGGTCGTATCCCACCTCCACACTAGAGGATTGTCAAAAATTGATATAACGGGACCTTTGAGGAATGCACAAGTCACTATTCCACTACTTGATATCCTCACTCTCAATCCTACCTTACCTGATTTATCCAAAAAAGAGGTTGAAGAACCAACACAAGGGAAGGTAGTACTGTCTGAAAGTGTAAGTGCCACAATCCAAAATAGTCTACCTCCTAAGAAATCTGATCCAGGCACCCCGCTAATCCCTTGCAAGATTGGTGATACAAATTTCAAGCGGGCTGTATTGGATCTTGGCACTTCAGCCAACCTCATCCCTACCACCCTATTTGAAAAATTATGGATCAGACAGCTAAAACCTACTCATGTCACTTTGCAATTAGTTGACCGAACCCTGATCACACCGATTGAGATAGTAGAGGATGTGGTAATTAGAGTTAAGGATTTTGGCTACCTAGCTGATTTCCTAATTCTCGACATGGACACGCCACAACAGATACAGGATATGCCCATGATTTTGAAAAGACCATTCTTGTCTACTGTAGGAGCCATAATCAATTGTGAATCAGGGCATATGATGATTGCCTTAGGAGATCAACGTGCTAAGATTAATATTTTTGAGGCAACAAAAGGGAAATGCTCGACAGAACAACTAGGTTTTATCCAGGACCTCATGACCATATCCTTGGTAGAAAACCTAGAGCCAGAATTAGAAACTTTTCACATCTTAGATGATCCTGACTTGACCGAGCACAATGAAAGAAGAACAATTGAGGCTTTCACCTTTGACCTTGAAGACAAACCTTAGGAATTCAGGATATATGGTAACATACTAGATTTAGATCATATGGACATAGAAACATTTCATTTTGAGGACCTCCAGGAATCAAGATTGGCAGACACTAAGAGTGACCTACACCCAGAGTATGAATCCTTTACAGAATCAGAGTTAGACAATCTGAAAGGCACTCTCCAAGCATTCATTTTTGATTGGGATGAGAATTATGGAGAGGAATCATTAGAGGAATCAATCTTTGAGTCATTTCTTGAAAATACTATCTTACATTCAAATGAAAAGAATCAAAATGACTCATTGAGTATCGATTTAATAGGCCACAATGCATGAAAGGAACCACACATCTGGGATACTAGATCCTTCTTTGTTGAGTCCTGGGCTCATGACAAACCTATTTCAAAATCCCATGACCACTACACCGTCCGAATGATTCCTCTGCAAGATTTCAAGGAAGATCATCCAAAAACGAATCAACTTGACCCATATCAGAGACATCCTAGAATGACTCTTCACCATGCTTTAAAACTTATCTGTGGCCATCAGATCACTCATGCAGCTAATCACATCTCCCTAAGCTTATTACCCCCGGCTGATGGCATTAAACTCAATGCTTAATGGGAGGCAACCTGTCATCTTTTGCAAAACCCGAAATCTTTTTGACACATCTCTTTGCTGAACTCATATTGCACTTTAGGGTTCGTCCATTAGAATTGCAGACTCCACCTCTGGTACTCATACAAGAGCTTGAAATTGTCCGCAACACTCATCCCGACCCATTCACCAACCCTTTTGACCCTGTTCTAATGTATGATCTAAGCTGAACTCGAACCCATCTAATTTACAATGAGGATATTGTAAATCGTAGGCATGGGGGGGTATTAAAGTGCAAAATGTCGTGAGAATCAATTCACAAAAAGGGTTTCATAAAAAAAATTAAAAAATAGAAAAAAATGAAAAGAGGTTGAGGAAAAAGAAGAGCAATTAGAGAAAAAATGAGAAAAAGAGGGAGGAAAATTGAAAAAAAAGAAAGGAGCTAAAAGATAAAGAAAAAAAAATTGAGTCCCTTCAAAGTAATATGGAACCTACCTACCTTCGAGATTGGATCAAATGATGAATTAAGACCTGAAAGGCTAAAACTTAAGGGATTAGTGACGAATACCAACCATAGGCTTCTTGGATCAATTTCGATTTAAACTTTCATGTACTTGTCATGATCCAGATTAATCCTCAAGAGGTTGAGGAAAATGCAAAGCTTGTGTATTAGGTCTAAGGCTTAGGGAGTATTCGACCTCATTAACTTACCTCTGGTTTGCGGGACTTGGTAACTTAAGCACCCTAGATTACATATAGTCTGGTTCAGTGCACTTCAAATGATAAAATCATGCCAAAGGGCATTTAATTTATTCTGAAAATGGTCGTTAGATCTAGATTAGGAGTGGCTCGAAAACACAAGTTGATTTGGATGAGTTCCTGGCTCGGAGAGGTAGGAAATTCCCCTCGAAGATGCGCAATAATGTTTCGTCTCCTTGGTGCTTGTCTCGTAGGATATCTGTTACGAACGCGCGGCTTCAGACGTTTTTAAGATGTCTGGGAGGTGTCCTAAACGTCTGACCAGACGTCTGGAAACCCTTCCAGACGTCTGGGATTCATTTTTTTTCGACACAACGGTTTCGTCTGCGCGCCTGAGCGCTCAGACCTGCGAGCGCATCTCTCTCTCTCTCTCTCTTTCCCTCTCTCCTGCAGCTGCAGGCTGTGCCCTCAGTCCTCTCTCTCTCCTCCTCGCGCGACCTTAAAAGGCCACGCCCTCCCCCTCACTCCCGTCACCTCCGCCCTTCCTCTTCTCCTTCTAGCCGGTGCGTGAGAGCGAGCGCGAGTGAGCAGCGGCACCGACAGCCGCGGTGAGCGTGGGAGGAGGTGCTATGCGTGGGAAGAGGCGCTCGGCCGTGAGGGCGAGCTCGCCGGGGCTACTAGGGCCAGCCGGCGGGGGAAGCAGCGGACGTGGGGTGACACGGGAGGCCTGCTGCAGCTCGAGCAGCAGGCAGGCGAGGCGCGGCGCGGCCGAGCGTCGCAAGCGGAGGGCGAGTCGTGCCCTGATTCTGGAATTTTCTCTAGAATCAGATGTCTAGGCTAACATCCAGACGGCGGGGAGGACGTCTGGAGGACTGTCCAGACGTCTGAAAGGTGAGTTATTCCGTCTTTCTTCCTCTTCTTCGACTGACCGTAGAGAGAGAGGAAATGGGTACGCGCAGGTTCTGAGATTCGCATCCAACATGAATCAGACGTCTGGCTGCAGTGACAGACGACGGAAACGACTTTCAGACGTCCGGGGTGACCATCGGATGTCTGGGAACTAGGCCAGACGCCCCCGCAGGCTTCTGGACGTCTGAGAGACCACGCAGGGCAAAGGTAACCTTTGATCCACTTTTTAAGACGTCTAGAAGAGGTTTCAGACGTCTGATTTTGCACTGTTTCGTCGTTTTCAACCCGTTTAGGGCCCGTTCGAAGTCCGTTTTCCGCGTTTCGAGTTGCGTTCTTTTCGGAATTGAATCCTCTACCCGTCTGCAATAGTTGTATACTATTTTTAGAAACTCCTTGTGTTTGATCCTTGTGATAGGACCCCCTTCCGTTGCAGTCTCGGGGGTTGCGGAGGCACGCGGGATTCCCGACCACGCCCCTAGTACTCCTGTTGTAACCGGTAGAGTGGCTTTTAAGTTTATTAGTATAATCTGTTCATTATGGAACCATAAATAGAACCTAGGACATTGCATGAATCCTAGGAATAAGAAACTAGAATGAATGGTAGATCCTAGGGTGTTGCATGAATTCTAGGGTTGGAAAACTAGATTGTATGATAGATCCTAGGGTATGGCATGAATCCTAGAATGGGAAGAACTAGTGGAATATATGAATACGGCAGTCTTGGAAAATGTGGAAAGGAAATAATAGCTACCTGTGAATTGGTTTAACAGTTACCTGTTATGAATAAATGAGCATGTCTGGGAATATGGGATGTATGAATGTGAAACTGGGAAGGTGAAACCTGAATGTGCTGAGTTAAAAGAACTGGAACCCTACGGGGAATTAGGAGTGGAACTCCTGGAAAGAGAAAGGAATGGAACTGAGAAAGAAAGACGTGGTAGTGTGCTGTCTCTTGGGTACGTAGTACCAAGGGAAGTACCTATACCTGTTTAGTGCAGAGCAGAGCCAGCCGCCCCAGGGACCCGGGGTTAGGACTGGCCACTTTGTACCGACTTACTGGCCCTCGTGTACGTAGTACCAAGGAGAGCTACTAGTGTAGGGAGGTACTAGCTACCCCACGGGCCCGGGGTTCTGCTAGCCTCCTACACCGACTTGTTAGGCCCACTGGGCAAACCAGGGTAGTCAGGCGAGGGTGCGCGGACTGTGGAGGGGCAAGGCCCCTGTTTGGTTACTGTGGAGGGGTTGGACCCCTGTTACTGAGAGGGCCCTGCCCTGTACTGGTTCCGTGCTGTGCTTTGGGCGCACCCGTTAACGGAAACGACTGACCGCGTGCTAGTGCGGGTTAGCTACCTGTGCATTTATCGCGCGTGCCGTAGTCACCGTTACGCCTGTCCGTGACCTTCGGGTGGTTGACTGAGAGTAGGATCACCACGGGGGACTCTCCCAGCCAGGAGAGCACCACGTGCTACTTCTACTGTTCGGAAAAGACTGCAATCAAGATTGTTCCCACGAGAAACATTCGAGATCAAGTGAAGGATCTAAGAAATAGATAAATTTTGAGACAATAGAAAGACGTAATTAAAGAAAGTAACAGAACATAACAGCTACTGTACACTCTACTGTTTCTTTTGTTTTAGTTGCCACTCTACTCAGCGTTTTGCTGACGTGTTACACTCGTTACCTTTCAGGACCAGGTGTTGAGCAACCAGGGTCAGCGGCTGCAAAGGACGTTGGGCCGAGTAGGGTCCAGTAGAGTTACCACTGTTCTCTTGTACCTCTTTTTGGTTCCACTGTAGTGAGTAGTTCTTGTTACCGTTGTACTTTTCTTTACCTACAGTTTCATATTATGTTATGAATGTTGTTCTACTGTTGTGGTGGTATATACTATAGTGGTTTCTTTCCTTACTGCTGTATTTTCTTACTGTTAGTTATATTCATGCTGAATGTGGTTTATTTTACTGCTCTTTTGGTTACTTCCTCATTGGACGACCAGGTCTTGGGATTAGTCGAGTCTGTCCGATTCTCGTGTCTCGTAGGGACTCGGGAATTGGGTCGTTACAATATCTAAATATCTTTCCGGGGGCACGTAAGCACCTTGTGCTGCTTTAGATGCCATGGGTGGGATTATTCTAAAATCTCGATTGCCAGGGTCTGAATTTAGCTACAAAACACCATGGGAAGCACTATCCTAAAGTGTTGAAAGACAGGGTTCTGGGGGTTGCCATCGGCGGTGCTATCTCGAAGCATCGATTGCCAGGGACCTTGTGAGGATTGATGGTGGGGACAAGGAATCCGATACAGACCGTGTTTAGGGCCAATCCAAGGATGGGTCCAAGGAAAAGTATAAAAGAAAAAGAGAGAGAAAGCTCTCCACAAATAAAAATCTCCTTCTATATCTCTCTGTTACAAAATGCACTGGCAAACTGAACCTGGACTAACCATGTTTCAAGCATGGGTGCTTTAACCTCTGGGTACAACAAATCTTAGGTTAGTTCCTGTGGGCCTTAGAAACCTTTGCGGTAGACTGAGGCAAAAGCTAGTCAGGTCTGGATCTGGGTTGGTACTTGAGTACCTCTAGGCCTATTATTGGTATTAAGATCTGATTCCTAGAGATGCAGCTTAGTAGGGCATCCTGACGGTTACATCCGACCTAGATAACTGGTTTCATTCATAGAATTTTGCTAAGGGACTAGCAAAAGCTAGGCATGGGGGTATGATGGGAACACCATCATGAGCCATAACTAACTCAATTTGATTTGATAAAGTCAATAAAAGCTCTTACATATCAGTCAGAAGGTTTCTTGGGCAAGTTGAGTTGTTTTGAGAAGAAAAGAAGAATAAAAGCTTATTTCTACAATTTTACCAGTAATCCACAAATATAGAATAAACCACAGGGCTTTTCAAGGGTAACTGAAGGTCAAATATGCATTTAAGTCTAATAAGGGGATCCATGCAAACAAAAATAGGTTTTCACATATTTTAAGAATTAAATGACATTTGAAACCCTAAAAATAGATCCACTTAATCTGCTGAGGTTATGGTTAGGATAAAATTTCCATAAATCTTCTAAAATTCATAGAAAAATATTCTCTAGGGTTTAGCATCTTTGAATTGACCATCAGAACCCGTTTTGACCCAAAATATAGTCACAGACGGAAAGTTGCTCTAATTTGGGTTACTGTGCAATTTACCTAGTCAAACTTGGTCAAAACATAAATCCAACTTTACCATCAGATTTCTTGGGTCCAAATTAGGTTTGTACCAAAATTTAGGCCCAATCAGAGATCGTCTTGACCTAGTTTACACTTCAGTCCTGGTTGATTTTTTCCATTTCCCAAGTGCCCCTAGCTTTTGAAATTCATTACAAACAGGCCCCTATCTTTGTTGTCTTCTTCACCAAAAGGTCCCCACCGCCTCCATGAATGTAGAAGTCCTATTCCGACAACTCCAGCGGCCTTCAATCAGAGATCTCTCCGTGATTTCACGCTTAATCTCTTCCAAATTTGGAAGGAAGATTCCGTGGAGATTTCTCTACAATTTGAACCTATTCGTGGACTCCAACTTTTTCCCAATCTCTCATGCGAACGCATGAGTGATCTGGGTTTCCTACTCCAATGAACTTATCGAGCTCGGAAGCTTGGTTTCCTAGCTTCAAGCACCCCCTGAGACCTATTTAAAGACCCCTGAGGACAAACCATCCTCTCTACTCTCGTTTTCGGCCTGGAATACCCCTCCTTCCTCCCTCTTCTCTGGCTGAAAGGCTCCACGACATCTGACGGCTCCCTCCGACTTCATTCTTCATCCGCTCGTAATACCAGTGGCCAAATCTTCTTCACCGTTGTCTTCCGTGTCTCAACATACCAGTGAGACATCTCTTAACCCCATCCTCGTCGCCGTCCTACTCACCGGAGCAGCCTTTGTCTCCGGTGTCGGCCATACCAGACCCAGTGTCTCCTCCATCTCACTTCATCTGTTAGTTAGCTCTAACGATCGCCCTCTGTTGCTATTCTCTATCCACGAACATGCATAATCACACAACCACCACACCGCCCGTTCACTGTCATCCCTTCGACCTCCGGTGAACACTCCGTTGAGGACTTTCATTCGCTATACACCTCCATCCTCCTCGTCGACATGCCCGTTACCTCTGCCTCAACTCCACCAACCACATCTCTCTACCTATTCTCCCTATTACGCACTCACACAACCCCTCGAACAAACCCCCCTTTTCCGACCTCCTCCACCTTCGCCAGCCATCTCCGACCACTCTCACCACACGCCACCATCACCTTCGCCACATTCGCGCAAAGCTCCTAAGCGCTTCTGACGTGACCTTTAGGCTATTTTCACTATTTCAGGTGTTCGCTCCTTTGCCGCCATTGCCGGAAGCTTCGAGCAAAGCTTGAAGCTTGCTTCAGCACACGCTCGCTCCAGGTACCGACTCCAGCAACTGCGGAAATGACTAAGGAGTGCAAAGAGACCAGAAATTGAGGTGTTCATGTGCATACATCTAAATAGCCAAAAATTTCTATTAATGCATGTTCTTAGTGTCATATTAGCATCATGCATTGTAAATAGTGCATAACATGCATAATCATGCATTTAGGTCAAATTGTATAAATTGTATAGTAATTGTCTCCTTTTATTGCCAGGGACAGGGTGAATTTTAATCAGGGCTTCAGACAAAAGATCCAACCATACAGATCTGATCAGGGCGATGATTAGAGTTCAAGGACTCCAAGATCACCCTGATCGGACATCTGTAGCACCAGATATAGTCCGAGGAAGCCTAGAGAGTAAGGACTAAGATGGTGTCAATTCGCACTTTAGATGACAAATCCGACCGCACGGATGTGTTCGGATCGACAATCGCAACCTAACAGCATGAAAATCGATCCAATTCGACATCCGTGGCACCATCTACAACACAAAGAAGATGGACAGTTAGGATGGTGTAATGTGGCACCATCCTCACCATCCGCACCTAGTCATCCTCCCTCTGCTCAAATCCTGAAGGAGCACCTGACGTGAGATCTCGGCCATTGGATGAAGATCCAACGGATAAGATTAGCCACGCGCAAAAGAAGCACCGCGCCTCAAACCGTTGCGTAGCGCAGCGGTTAAGGCACTATGCATGCAAAGTGCATGCATTTAAGCTGCCATGAAGCTGCTCCTCTCGCGTGGACACACGCGATCTCGACTGCGCGATCAGATGCGAGCGGCCCAGATCGTCCAATCAGGCGCATGCACAATTGGATGCCCTGCCTCATGCCCGATCGCACATGTAGGCACGCGAAGCTGAAGCAGGCGAGGACAACTTTAAGCTGTCCGATCTTGAGATCGGACGACTGATCTTGCGAGAATGTGGCCTTGGTGTTAAGGTGTGGGAGAGGAGGAGGTGCACGTGGCACGCACACACGTCGCCTACGGTAGGTCTTTAGTGACGAATAAATCCGCCACTAAAGACCTAATTTTGATGGTTTTGAATATGGAATGACCCAATTGCCCCCAATCCTTGCAACTATAAAAGGAGACCCCTACCCTTTGAAATTTTCATCCCTTCCTTCATCTCTCTCCCACTCCAAAGCTCAAGAGAATCTTGTCCCACACCCGAGATGCTCTTCTAGAGCCAAATCCAAAGTTTTCTCACCCCTATTTCGGAAGTGGATCCCGCGACGACGATGTATTGCCTCATTCCTGCTTCTTCTTGCTTCATCCTCCTTCTTCCCACTCCGTCCTCCATCTTCCAGGCGTCGCTCTGTCTGGCTCGTCGTCCAAGCAGTCGTCGAGGAGGATAACATCTCTCTCCCTTCTTTTTATTGCTTTCTAGAATAGAATTTCCTGCTTTCTAGCTGTAATCATTTCTCGCTTTCTAGTTGTAAAAATAATATTATTATATCAAGTGATTGTTCTCTCTCTCTTTATCTTAGTGTTAATATCAATTCCATTGTAATTATCTTATTTTCAAACAAAAATACCAAAAAAATATAACGAATCCTGGTGTTCAACCCGGAATTTCTTTACGAATCCCGGTAAGATTTTATTTGTTGATGGATTGCTTGTCAAATCGAACTATAACGACGGATTTTCAAAATCCAATTCTGATCGCATAGTTTTCCGCTATCAACATTTTGGCACCACTGCTGGGGAGGCAACGATTCTCGATTTTCTTTCCATATTTCACCCACTTTATTATTTTCTAACTTGCTTTATTTCTCATCTATTGTTTTGAAGGTACCTTAACAGGGAATCTTTAAGCAGTAGACCGGAGTAAAGTGCAGTTTAAGACAACTGTAAGTGCTCTCCATTCTTCCCCCTCCATAGATTTCATCTCACAACATTAATTCAAACCCCAATTAACCTAGGTGTTTGCATAAATCCTAGGGTTAGTTTGGTTGCTTGGATTTCCACCCACAGTCATCTCAACCTCATATAAAAAAATCAACAAAAAGGTATTTCTTGTGGGGTAAATCAACATACACACTACATACACCCACAATCAAGGCACATAACCTAATTGATTTTTATCTATTCAACCGAATTTTGATATGTGGAATCGATACACGCAAATCAACATATAAAAGAGTAGAAATTAGTCTAGGATAATCATTTTGTGTGCCTAACTTAGTGGTGCAATTTTGGCCAATTGTTTGAGTTATTTGGGTTGCACCACTTAATCTAAAATCAACTCACCAAGTAGCTTCCCTTTTAGGGTTTTCAATTTAGGTCAATGCTAGGCACTCCACTTTACTTTTGATTTCAAAAGGAAAAAGATCTTCACCCATGCTTGAAAATCTTGTTTGCCTCGAAACTTGATTGAATTAACCTAATTCCAAACCCTAAAAGCTACTTAAGCAAGATTTGAACCTTAAAATCCACTCATAAAAAATAATTTTGCTTGAAAACCCTAGTTGTGCATGCACTTACACATATTCAATCAATCATTAAGGGCACAACCCATCTTAAGGGCCCACCACATTCCATAAGAACTATAATCCTAGGCCTAAATAAAATCAAGTAAACGTTGGCCTTAAGGATTGATTCGCTCTTTGGGGCCCAGTCTGAGATTGTTTACGATTAACTTGCTTGTACCAATCAATCTGATGTCTAGTTAGGGGAGTAGTGTCAAACGACCGCGGCTGGGGGGTACACTAGGAATCGGAGGCGCAAGCCGAAGGAAGAACCTTCTCCCCGATCCCTCCTTCTAACTGGTTGGATTGATTGGATGCAGGTAGAGTAAATCGTCTATAATCTTAAGGCGGATTTTGAGAATCTGTAGATTCTTAGGCTACCCCACTTAAGGACACGCTTATTTTATTGTGTTGTAGGGTTCTTATCCCTCATCTTTCCGACCTCTTCCTAGTTTATGCTGGGCAGGAGGTCATTGAATCCCCGATTGGAAGGACCACTAGAGTATTCTAGGAGACATAGATTGGATTTTGGCCAAATTGATCCCATGGTCGATTAACAACCTCCTCCGCCTCAAAATCCACAGGAGCTGTTTCAAAGGCAGTTGGAACAAATGTAGAGAATGCAAGAATGGTTCCAGAGAATGCAGGGCGCTCAACCCTTGAAGGATTTTTATGATCCTTCAAATTACGGGGAACGTCCTAGCGTCCAGATTCCTACTGGAGACATAGAAATCAAGCCCCAGGTATTAAGCCTGATCAAACACTTACATGGGCTTGGCTTTGAAGACCCGTTTCAGCATTTGGATGACTTGACCACTTTGGTCCAGACCACCAAGGCACGAAACGTGAATGAAGAGCAGATGATCACGAGGCTCTTTCCCCACTCTCTTAGGGATAAAGCCACTCATTGGTACAGGACCATAGGAAGGCCAATTGCGACATGGAATGATCTGAAATCGACTTTCCTAAAGAAATTCTTCCCTGTCGGATGTACCAATGCTCTGAGACGAGCGATTACTACCTTCACCCAGCGGCCGGGGGAGTAGTTTCATATTGCCTGGGAGTGATTCCAGGATCTATTGTGGAAGTGTCCACACCATGAGGTGTCGAAATGGTAGCTCGTGCAGATCTTCTACCACAGGTTGACTAAGAAACTCAGAAATCACGTAGATGCTTCTTGCGGAGGCAATTTCCTCAACAAAGACGCAGATAGTGTGCATGATTTGTTTGAGGAGATGAGTGAAAATTCAATCAATCATGCCTCCATGGATACTTTTAACCGATCCTAACAACCCAGATCGAATGTTAGTGAAGTCCACGACTCTCATTCATTCAACATGGAATTGATTTGTAATAAATTAGATAAGGTGGACTTGGTTACTAAAAGGATGGAGGAGTGGATGGCTGGAAACACAATGAACAATTCTTGATCCACTCAATCCCAAAATTTGGGATTCCATTCATCCTGAGCTCCTTCTGGATAGGAGTTCGTGAATCAACTTGTTGCGGCTCAACCTGTGAGCCAGCATTGTTCGGAACCCCACGGGTTCCAAACTGGGACCTTTGATCCCAGTTTCTTGGATCCCTCCCTTTCTTTCTCTCCATCCTCACCCTATGAGGATGCCTATGTTGTATAGGAGAACGTTAGGTCCAACCCTTACTCCAATGCTTATAATCTGGGTTAGAGGAACCACCCTAACTTCTCCTGGAAAAACCCAGGGCAGTAGACCCAATTCTGACCCAGCAACTATGCTCTGCAAAGACTAATGGGTCAAGGTCATGCTTACACTCAGCTACCCTTGAATCAGGTCAATCAGTCAGCTTGGAATGCTCGTCAACCTGTAGGGCAGACTGATTTGAACCATCAGATGATAGAGATGTAAGGATCTATGCTCCAGCTCATGTAGCAAATGACAACCTCACTGGACAACTTGCAAATCGGGTTCATTGCTAATTCTCATTAACTCGAATTTCTGCCATCTCAACCTGTACCCAACCCGCGTAATATCCAAAATCCAGGCAATCAAGCCCAAGGGTATGGGAATCAGAGGGACCCGCATGCACATGCCCAGGTGGTTGAGCAGGGTTCTTCCTCTTCTGCTTCTTCAAATCAAAGGTTTCTGGCTAATGAAGCCCCTCCAATCTTTCCTAACCCTGCCCAAGACCCAAACCCGTATGCATCTGCTAATTCTGTTACCTTGAGGAGTGGAAAACAAACTCAGGATCCACAACCACACTATTCTGATCTATCAAATCCTGGAGAGCCTGAGGAGAGAAAGGAGAACTCTAAAGAAGAAATCAAGGCTTAGGAACCTAATTCCAAAGATCTAACTCATGTTCCTTTTCCTGAGGCCTTGATTAAACTTAGGAAGAAGAAGCCTGTTGATAGTAACGAGGAGATCTTGAATATATTCAAGAATGTCGAGATCAATATCCCACTTTTCAACGCTATCAAACACATACCGGCTTACACTAAATTTTTAAAGGATTTATGCACACAGAAGTGTAAGTCGAGGGAATCTATTCCGAGGAAGGTGGTACTCTCTGAGCAGGCTAGTTCTGTTATCCTGCATCACTTTCCTTAGAAAAAGAGAGATCCAGGTGCTCCTTTGATTTCTTGTGTCATCGGAGATTACACCTTTGATAGAGCACTTCTGGATCTAGGTGCATCTATTAACCTAATTCCCACTTCTCTTTACGAGAAGTTCAGATTAAGTAAACTTCGGTCAACTTCCATAACACTGCAGTTAGCAAACCGTTCGGTCACAAATCCGCGAGGCGTTATTGAATATGTTATTGTTAAGGTTAAGGATTTCTATTTTCCTGCAGATTTCCTTGTCCTTGACATGGATGTGCCTGAAAATTTAAGGAACATGCTCATTATTCTAGGGTGTCCGTTCCTAGCTACCACTAAGGCCAATATCAACTATGAGAGCGATTGCATGGAAATCGCCTTTGGGGATCAGAAATTGAAATTGGATATTTTTAAGGCGATTAACAAATTCGAGGATTGTGGATTTATAGAGTAACTTAGGGAGGATAAATTAATATTGAAACATGTATGGTGGTTTCTACAATCGAAAGTTCCTCCTATTGTGATGGATCTAACCTGCAACCCTCTCTAGCAAACCCACCAATTTTGAAGAGGTTATTGATTTTGTTCACTTTCAACCTCTTCCTCTTGATGAATCTTTATCAGCATCATCATTACCTTCAATCCTAAACCTGCCACAACTTGAACTGAAACCATTGCCTGAGAGTCTGAAATATTAGTTTTTGAGACCACAAAAGATGCTTCTTGTAACTATCAATGCTAGATTAACTATGGAGCAGGAGATTAAACTGATTGAGGTCTTAAAGGAACACAAGGAGGCAATTGGTTGGACCATTCACGACCTTAGGGGGATCGAGCCATCTTACTGCAATCATAAAATATTCTTAGAAGATGGATCCTGCCTTCTCGCCAAATGCAAAGGAGATTAAACCCTAATATGTGAGAAGTGGTCATGAAGGAAATTATCAAGTGGCTCGATGCAGGAATCATTTATCAGATCTTTGATAGTCCTTGGGTAAGTCCAGTGCAAATTGTTCCCAAGAAAGCCAGGATTACCATTGTGACTAACGAGAAAGGAGAATCTATCACAATTCATTCAGCTTCCTCTTGGAGGGTTTGTATTGATTACAGGAAACTGAACACAGCAACGAAAAATGATCATTTCTCTTTGTCCTTTATCGATCAAATCCTTGAAAGACTAGCCCGGTAGAAGTACTTCTGTTTCCTAGATGGTTACTCGGGATACAATCAAGTCCCCATCCATCCCGAGGATCAAGAAAAAATGACTTTCACCTATCCCTATGGAACCTTTGCTTTCCGTAGGATGCCATTGGGCTTATGCTATGCACCCGTGACTTTTCAAAGGTGTATGCTAGCCATATTCTCAGACATGGTGGGAGAGTTTATGGAAGTCTTCATGGGCAATTTCTCTATTTTCGAAGAATCGTTTGATTCTTGCCTGGATAATCTTGAAATGATCCTTAAAAGATGCATCAAAAAAAGATTGGTCCTTAGTTACAAAAAGAGTCATTTCATGACACAAGAAGGCATCATCTTGGGTCATGGTATCTTTGAATGGGGAATCGAAGTTGACAAAGCTAAGGTTGATGCTATCTTTAAACTTCCTCCTCCCACATCTGTCAAACGAATTCGATCATTTCTTAGTCATGTGGGATTCTATAGGAGGTTCATCAAGGACTTCTCTAAGGTTGCTCGCCCTCTGAGCAACCTTAGAGAAGTCCTTGATGACCTCCTATAGTTCTGAGCAACCTTCTCACCAAAGATACATCGTTTGATTTCAACAAATCATGCCATAGGGCATTTGATTTTCATAAAACGGTAGTCACTTGCGCTCCGGTGTTGCAACCATTGGTTTGGGCAGCCCCATTTGAGATCATGACCGACGCTTCTAATTACGCAGTCGGGGCTATTTTGGGTTAGAAGATTGACAGGAAGCCCTCTGTCATCTACTACGCTAGCAAAACTCTAGACGAGGTCCAGAGGAATTACATTGTTACTGAGAAGGAATTGCTAGCTATAGTATTTGCTTTGGAGAAATTTAGGGCTTATATCTTAGGGTCTCATGTCATAGTATATACCAACCACTTCGCCTTGAGACATCTCTTGGCCAAAAAGGAGGGCAAACCCCAACTTATTCGATGGATTCTTCTGCTTCAAGAATTCGATCTTGAAATTAAAGATAAATCCAGGGCACAGAATGTGGTCGTGGATCATCTTTCAAGACTTCTGAGTGATTCTTCTTGTCTGGATATTCCGATTGCTGATACTTTTCTAGACGAGGCTATCCTTGCAGTTTCAGGTGCCCAAACCCCGTGGTTTGCTGACATTGTAAATTATTTGGCCATTGGTCAAATCCCTTAGGATTGGAACAAGAAACAACGAGATAGACTCAAATCTGAGGCCAACTATTACTTCTAGGAGGACCCTGAACTATATCGCATTGGCTCTAATCAGATTATTCACCGATGTGTTCTGGAGAATGAATTCAAAAGTATACTCAAGTTCTACCATGCATTTGTGTGTGGTGGACATTTCTCCAGGACAAAGATGGCTGCAAAGATTTTGCAATCTGGATTTTATTGGCCGTCTTTATTCAAGGATGCCCAAGAATTCTTGAGATCGTGTTCCTGATGCCAGGCACTTGGGAGCATAACCAAGAGAGATATGTTGCCACTAAACCTGATTCTTCCCATCGAAATCTTCAACATTTGGGGCATTGATTTCATGGGACCCTTTCTTCATTTGGACACCAGTACATTCTCGTCGCTGTTGATAACGTATCCAAGTGGATCGAGGCTATCCCCATTTGAACTAATGACCACAAGGTAGTCATCGATTTCTTCAAGAAGAACATCTTTAGTCGGTTCGGGATTCCGAGGGCCATCATCAGCGATGGTGGTACTCACTTCACTAATGCATAGTTCCGTAATTTACTGGCAAAATACGGGGTAAATCACAGAATCTCCACACCTTACCATCCCCAAACGAATGGACAGGCTGAGATCTCCAATCAGGAGATCTAGAATATTCTTCAGAAAATGGTTAGGCCTGATCATAAAGACTGGACTTAAAAGCTTGAGGACACTCTTTAGGCCTACCATATGGCATACAAAACACCTATCGGCATGTCACCATTTCATCTGGTGTATGGAAAGGCATGCCATTTACCAGTAGAAATTGAACATAGTGCATTCTTGGAAATCAAGTAATGTAATCTGGATTTGAGTTTAGTTGGAAAGATTAGGAAACTCCAACTATCTAAGTTGGAGGAGCTTAGAAATGATGCATACGAGAATGCCAAGATCTATAAGGCTCGGACCAAAGCTCTTCATGACCAATTGATATCCTGCAAGAGCTTTGAGCTGAACCAGAAGGTGTGGCTCTTTGATTCTCGACTTAAGCTCTTTCTCAACAAACTTAGGTCAAAATGGAACGACCTATTCATCATCGATCAGATATTTCCAAACGGGGCCGTTCAAATCTCTGACCCAACGACGGGTAATTCATTTAAAGTCAACGATCAACATCTAAAGCCTTTTATTGACTGTATTGTTCCAAAACCCGTCTTAGACATGGTTGCCCTAATCACATTGTGATTTCTTTGGTTGGACTTCGCCTAGTTGATGGCATTAAACTCAGCAATTGTATAGTCTGACTCAGAGCTGACATGAACATCATATTCAGGTGATATCTTCTGCATTCTACTCTTCCTATCCTTTATTCTCAATGCGGACATTGCATCAGCTAGGCATGGGGGGTGGATTTATTTCTGAATCATTTTGTCAGCTCTGTGGAATTCTTGTAAATTCTACTTGTTTTCTAAAAAAAAAGGAATTAGGAGAGAATATTTGGGCATTAGGACTTTTCAATCTTAGGAAATATTACAGTAGGATCTGAACACTAAGACCCTTCAGATCTTTGGGTTTAATCAGCCCGGGTATCCACTAAAATGTGGATTTGTTTATTGAGTCCTCGCCATCCTGAATTCTATTTCAATTTTATTAAATAAGTTTGGGTGATAAGTACACGACTTATCAACCCGTCCTCTGATTTGAGGGAACTTTAAGTCTAAGCATCTACATACTATTCGCACCGACTCGTTGTTCAATGATTTTAATGGAAATTGGGTAGCTAATGAACCTTCTAGGGTGGTATGGCTGGCAAGTTATCATGGGTAACAGCCCAAAGGTAGGTTGTCCAGAGCCCAGTCACAGGACCATTCTTTTCCTGCTACCTTTAGGTAAATCTTAGATCAGGGAAGCCACCTACTTAGAAAAAAAAGAAAGTCCAAAAATAAAAAAAAATATAAAAGGAGAAAAGAAAAAAAGAAATAAGCCACACTTCACCGCACGAGTATGGCTGGCAAGTTATCTTGGGTAATAGCTCATTGGTAGGTTGTCCAGATCCTAGCTCAAGAAATGCACATTTAATTCCTAAAACACTTAGGAAGAAGAGGAGAAATAGAATAAGTCGGGGAGATATACATTGGATTCACCCTTGTTTTGATCCCATAAAAATAAAAGTAGGGAGAAAGCTACCAGTCGTATAGATACACCTTTAGGTAGAATTATTTTTAAGGTCACATAGGAGCGTAGAAACCTGAAGTCCGTTCTGATTATCGATCAATGAGTCTATCACATTCATAAAAAGATGCTTAGAACTTAGGGTTCTCATCAAGTCTTGGTTGGGTTGAGTGGCTCTGTAACCCTAAACTCAAAAAAATAAGAAAATTAGAAAAGAAAAAAAGGAGAAAAAAGAGATCCTTCTTTGAGTAAGGCGAGGGCTTGAGGCAGTCTGCATTTTGGCAAATACCTGGGCACTATTGTGTCTTTGAAAGTTTAGATCCTACGTAAAAATTTCTTAATGTTGAAAATGACTTTTGCTCGAGTAATCCAATCCTAATTCTTTTATAAATAGCATGTAGTTTTTGCTAGGGACTAGCAAAAGATAGGCATGGGAGTGTGATGTACATACATCTAAATAGCCAAAAATGTCAATTAATGTATGTTCTTAGTGTCATATTAGCATCATGCATTGTAAATAGTGCATAACATGCATAATCATGCATTTAGGTCAAATTGTATAAATTATATAGTAATTGTCTCCTTTTATGGCCAGGGACAGGGTGAATTTTAATTGGGGCTTTGAACGGAAGATCCAACCATATGAATCTGATCAGGGTAATGATTAGAGTTCAACAACTCCAACATCGCCTTGATTGGACATCCGTAGCACTAGATATAGTCTGATGAAGCCCAAAGATCAAGGGCCAAGATGGTGTCAATTCATACTTTAGACAACAAATCCGATCGCACTGATGGGTTCGGATCGATGATTGCAGCCTACCGAGGAGAAAATCAATCCAATCCGACATCTGTGGCACCATCTACAACACAAAGAAGATGGATAGTCAGGATGGTGCCACATGGCCTTGGCATTAAGGCACGGGAGAGGATGAGGCACGCGTGGTGCACGCACACGTCTCCCACGACAGGTCTTTAGTGACGAATAAATCCGTCATTAAAGACTTGATTTTAATGTTTTTGAATATGGAATGACCAAATTGCCCTCAATCCTTGCAACTATAAAAGGAGACCCCTACCCTACAAAATTCTCATCCCTTCATCTCTCTCCCTCTCCAAAGCTCAAGAGAAGCTTGTCCCACACCCAGGATGCTCCTCTAGAGCTAAATTCAAAGTTTTCTCACCCCCATTCCAGAAGTGGATCCCACGACGACAACGTGTTGCCTCATTCCTGCTTCTTCTTGCTTCGTCCTCCTTCTTTCCACTCCATCCTCCGTCCTCCAAGCATCGCTCCGTCCGGCTCATCCTACAAGCAGTCGTTGAGGAGGATAACATCTCTCTCCCTTCCTTTTATCACTTTCTAGAATAGAATTTTTCACTTTCTAGCTGTAATCATTTCCTGCTTTCTAGTTGTAAAAATAATATTATTATATCAAGTGATTATTCTCTCTCTCTATCTTAGTGTTAATATCAATTCCATTGTAATTATCTTACTTTCAAACAAAATACCAAAAAAATATAATCGTGGATTTTAAATCGACGTAGCCTCCCTGTGTTTGACCTAGAATTTCTTTACAAATCTCGGTAAAATTTTATCTATTGACGGATTGCTTCGCAAATTGAACTATAATGACGGGTTTTCAAAATCCAATTTCGATCGCATAGTTTTCCACTATCAACAGGTGTTGACTATCTACGATGAATGAATTAGTCGGAAGAAACTACCTGTTGCTAAATGCAAGAAAGAAGGGGAACTTAGTCCCACATCGTGCGTGACCGAGCTCCCACTGCGGTATAAAAGGAAAAAGTTTTGGGGCCTTACTGCCTTGACATTGGGGGGTGAGATCCCCCGCACACCCTATGCACCGTCGTCCGTGACCACTGACCGCGGGCTTAGACCCTGACCCGATTATCCCGTTACCCAACCTGCTTATACACCAGGTCTAAGAGAGAGAGAGCACGCGGGGTTGAGGGGGGTTTTGCTTCAGAGAGATCCTAACACTTAGTGAAATTTGTGAAGTATTCCCCATGTGCGTGAAGAGAAAAAGCCAAAGAAGAAAAGCCAAGGTAGAGAAAGAAGAGAAGAAGAAGAGAAGGGCCAAGGTAGAAGAAGAGCAACAGTGTCCCTTTGGCACTGTAGCAGGAGACGGTTAAGCTGTCTGAGTGGAAATTTAGCTGTTTGACACTATTGCATTATTTGATTACATGGCTTTCGTTGATAGAAACTAGTGCATTATTTGATATTATTGTAACTAGGGTAAATTGGTGATTCAAATCACCATTTTACCCTAATCTTTTTGCGCTATTAACATTTGCTCTTATATACATATCATTTGTGCTTGAAAAGTTCATCATATATTGATATCTTGTGATAGAATTGCAAACTTGAGATTTATTTTACTACTTGCTCCCAGTGAATGACCTTGGATTTTATTCAAGTATAAATTTTATCTGTTTTCGCGTTATTACGACCCATACTACAGCGCAACGACTTCTAAAACACCATTTCAACACGTAAATAAGAGGTTGTGCCACCCTCGTTCAAGTGGTACTATAGTGGATTTACTAGTCTTGACTAGTCGAAAAAATCCTAAGTCGAGAGGCTTAAGTAGTGGTTTTCACCTGACTTGGGTTTCCACACTAAATCCAGGTGTAATTTGTGCTTGAATTTTGTTTTGAATTTATTTTTATCATTTACTGTTTCAAGAAGCAATACTATTCACCCCTTCCCTCTAGTATTCATTCGATCCATAGGAGAAACTTTCATTTGGTATTAGAGACTCATTGTCCAACAGATGTCAAAGTCATCTGTTGACACATATGCTGAGGAGCAATCAGTCGTTTGACCTCCTCTCTTTGACGGAGCGAACTATGGATATTGGAAGACTAGGATGTAGATCTTCCTAGAATCTATGGATTTCGAGGTGTGGGATGTCATCGTCTCCAATTCTAAAATAAAGGAAGGAGTGGCGGTGACACCAGATCAAAAGAAGATGGCAACACACAATGCTAAAGTCATGAATGCAATCTTCTGCGGGCTTCCAAGAGCAGAATTCAACCACGTTTCTGCTTGCAAGACTGCCTACAAGATTTGAAGCATCCTCGAAGTCACCCACGAGGGGACATCCAAGGTAAAAGAAACTAGGGTAAATTTACTAACATAGAATTATGAGCTTTTAGGATGAAGGGAGAATCAATTAAGGAAATGTTCACAAGGTTCATGGACATCATAAACTCCCTAAGAAATCTAGATCAGGAGATCAAGAATGAAGCCTTGGTGAGAAAGATTCTTCGATCACTCACCAGTGATTGGGAGATTAAGACTACCGACATACAGGAGTCGAAAGATCTGTCTACCCTAAAACTAGATGATCTTATCGAAAGTCTTATGGCCTACGAAGTTCAACTCCAACACATGAAGGAGCATGAAGGTGAAGGAATCAAGAAGAAAATTGTGGCTCTTGAAGCCAATCAACAAACCGAAGATTCCTCAAGTGAAGACGAAGAGGAAGATATAGCCCTCCTTTCAAGAAAATTCAGAAAGTTCCTCAAGAACAAAAGAAGCTAGAGAAAGAAGAAAGAAGAAGCCAAAGCTGACGCAATCATCTACTACAACTTCAAGAGAAAGGGACACATCAAGAAGGATTGTTCAGTTCTCAAAAAGGAGTCAAAAAAGAAGAAGTTTCCCAGAAGAGAAGGAAAGAAAAAGGCATTCACAGCAACTTGGGATGAATCAGACTCAAGTTTAGAAGAAGAAGAAGAAACCTCCAGAGAAGAAGCTCTCCTAGAACTAATGGTGCTAGAAGACGAGGTAACCTCTTTTTCACAAGATGAACTATTAGAAGCATTTTTTGAGATGCATGACATAGCTAAATCACTAAAACTAGAAAATAAAAACCTAGTAAAATCATTAGGGGAGGAAAAAGCACAAAAATATATGCTTTCTCAACAAAATAAAGAGTTATATGAAGAGATCACTTCATTAAAATCACACGTAGATAATTTAAAGTTAGATATAGACAAATTAAAAGAAAATTCTATGATTCTCTTAAATGATCTGGCTAAGTTTACTAAGGGAAGTAGAAACTTGCATAAACTATTAGGAACACAAACCCAGAGCACCACAAAATTTGGGTTAGGCCACATACCTAAAAACGATCATGAAGCATCTAGCTCTAGCCAAAATAAAAGGAAAGGTAGCTTTCCTATATAGGTATCATGTAACCACCGTGGACCCAGACAAAAATGGGTACCAAAAACATTATTGCAATCCTATTTTTTAGGTCAAGTAGGTTATAAGAAGTGGACATATCAATAAATCAATGGAAAATTGAAGACACTCTATAGATCACCAAACTAGGACCTCACAAATGCAAACCAATGACAGGAACGAGAAGAAAAGAGATGGATCATGGATAGTGGATGTTCAAAGCACATGATCGGGGAGGAAGACCTATTCCTGCAACTTCACCACCAGGATGGTGGTACCGTCATGTTTGGGAACAACCACAAAGGCCATATTATTGGTACTGGCCAAATTGGTAACTCTTCCACCTCTTTTGATAATGTATAGTTAGTGGATTAAAACATAACCTTTTAAGTGTTAGCCAAATATGTGGTAAAGGATACAAAATCACTTTCACTTCAAATGGTCTTAAAATACGAGATAAAGAAACAAAACAAACACTTCTCAAAGGAAATTGACATAAAGATATCTACACTGTTAACTTCAATAAATGCGACAATCTTAAATGACTTGTCGTATTTGATGAAGAAACAACACTTTGGCACAGATGACTAGGTCATGTTCACATGAGAAACATTAATAAACTCATGAAACTTGAACTTGTCAAAGGTCTACCAAATATCAACTTCAAGAAAAGCAAAACCTATGATTCTTGTCAAGTTGGTAAACAAACTAAAAATCCCTTGAAATCGAAAAGGATGGTTAGCACTTCACAACCTCTTGAGCTACTTCACTTAGACTTGTTCAGACCAACCAAATCCAAAAGCCTAAGCAGGTGTAGATATTGTCTAGAAACAATTGATGACTTTTCTAGATTTACTGGGGTATCTTTCCTAAAAAGTAAGGACTTAACCTTTGATGCTTTTAGCAAACTAGTTAGAAGACTATAGAATGAAAAATGATCTGAAGTAATTAGGATTAGGAGTGATCACGGTGAGAATTTGAGAATGAATCCTTTACCAATTTCTATGATCAGTATGGGATAAAACATGAATTTGCCTTCCCTAGAGCTGCACCTCAGAATGGTGTAGTAGAAAGGAAAAATAGAACCTTGCAAGAGTGTGCCCGCACAATGCTGTGCGAGTCAAATCTGCCTCGATATTTTTTGGGCAGAGGGTGTAAACATTGCTTGCTATATCCAAAATTGATCACTAATTAGACCTATCCTAAACAAAACACCTTTTGAACTTTATCATGGAAGAACACCTAGAATTTCCTATTTTAAGATATTTGGTTGTCAATGTTTTATACTTAATACTAAGAACAATCTTGATAAGTTTTATGTTAAAAGTTCAGAACAAATATTCCTAGGTTACTCAACTAGAAGTAAAGCCTATAGAGTCTTTAACAAGAAGAATTCAGTTGTTGAGGAAACTATGCATGTATCATTTGATGAAGCTTTAGCTCAACCTAAATCTTCAGTAAACAATGATGAGGATGAACTAGTAGATGACCTGTCAAACATTCCAGAAGAAAATATTTTTGATGAACTTATTAGAGATATTTCTTATGTAAAAGATCATACAAAGGAATTGGTGATAGGTGAATTGTCTAAAGGAGTTCAAACTAGATCTTTTAATAGTTTAGCTTTCACTGCATTTGCTTTCTCAATTAGAACCCACAAATGTCAAGGAAGCCTTTTCTGACAATTAATGGATCATTGCAATGGAAGATGAATTGAATTAATTCAAGAGAAATAATGTATGGGAACTTGTTCCAAAGCCTGACTCTCAAACCATTATAGGAACCAAGTGGGTCTTTAGGAACAAACTTAATGAATCAGGAGTAGTTAGAAATAAAGCTAGACTTGTGGCCAAAGGGTATAATCAAGAAGAGAAGGAATTGATTTTGATGAAACATATGCTCTCGTAGCTCGCCTAGAAACCATTAGGATGTTGCTAGCCTTTTTTGCCCATATGAAATTCAAACTTTTTCAAATGGATGTCAAAAGTGCCTTCCTAAATGGATTCATCAAGGAAGAAGTCTACATTAAACAACCTCCATGTTTTGAAGATGTTAAATATCCAGACTAAGCTCCACGAGCTTGGTACGACAGATTAAAATCCTACCTAATTGAAAATGAGTTTAAAATTGGTAAAATAGATCCAACTTTATTTACTAAAAGAAAATAAGATAGTCTATTAATAATACAAATATATGTTGATGATATTATTTTCAGTGCTACTAATGATCTGTTATGCCAAGAATTTGAAAAGGTAATGCATGATCAGTTTGAAATGAGCATGATGGGAGAACTTTGATTCTTTCTCGAACTTCAAATTGACCAATTGTCCTTTGGAATATTCATATCTCAAACCAAATATACAACAGAGATCTTGAAGAAATTCTCGATGGACAAAGTAAAGGGTAAAGACACTTCAATGGTAGCCTCTACGCAACTAAAAATCGATGAAACAGGTAAATCTATAGATCAAAAATTATATAGAAGTATGATAGGATCATTGTTATACTTGACTGCTAGTAGGCCTGATATTCTTTTTTGTACTTGTTTGTGTGCTCGCTTTCAAGTAAACCCTAAAGAAATACATTTAAATACTGTTAAAAGAATACTTAGATATTTAAACAACACACATGACCTAGGACTTTTCTATCTGAAGTTACACACATTGGAATTATATTCCTTCTGTGATGTTGATTACGTAGGCAGTGATTGTGCAGCAATCATAGGTCTTAATTGACCTAAATTAGGCTAGAACTTAGCATAAGCTAGTGTAATCCATGCATACATGAGCATTAATTGCATCTTTATTGCTTTCCCTTAGCTATGCATGAAATAAGGATATAATGTACTAATTAAGTGTATTGTATAAATTACAGGTAATAAGAAGCTCAGGAGCTGGATTTGAAGCTGGATCTGAAGCTGGTGATGCAGTAGAGCTGGAGCAGAACATTAGAATAAAATGTAGTAGAGAAATAATGTAAGGGTTGAGGTATGTTACTCTGTTAAGTAAAAGTAAGCTGGAGTTAAATTATGAAGAACTTAGGATCATTCCTAGCCCTAGGATAGCCCTAGAAGCCTTCCTAAGCCTCATCCACCCTTAGATTAGGTCACCATAGCCTAGGAAACCCCAAAACCCTAGTTCCAGCCCTTATCTAGATGTCCAGATAAGCTATTGGATGTCCAGGACCCTTAGCCACAACTCGCACACCTTAAACCCCATGTCTACAGTGTTATTGGATGTCCAGACACTTAGTTAGACATCCAAACACTTGGTCGAACATCCAATTTCCGTAGAATCCCCAAGACAGAACCATGATTCTTCCCTGACTCAAATTGGATGTCCAGACAAGAGGTCTAGACTTCTGATTTTTGAGTATAAGTCATCTAACACTTAAATTAGACATCTAGAACTGCTCTCCAATCCCTGTTTTGGAATTCAAGCTTGGATCTTGAGTTCTTAGGCCCCTAAACCCAATTCCAACCCCTTGGGAACCTAAATTAAGGTACCTAAGTCTAGTACACTACCCCTAAACCCTCCTAAGAACCTAATTAGGATCTCACTAAGCCCAATTTACTTGGATCAAGTCAATCACACTTCACTTAGTCAATTGGACTCATAAAGTCCAATTAAGCTTAGATCTCAACCCACACAAGTCCAATTGGACTCAGTAAGAGTTCAATTGACCTAAGCCCAACTTAATTGAGTAATCTCACTCTCAAATAGGTTTACACTCACTCAGTTAAACTTAGTACAAGGTTAATTGCACATTCCCTTTTAGCAATTAGGGCTTACAACCTTAATTTTAGGACCTACCATAACCCAAACCCTTAGGACCTAACCTAGACCACCTAGCCACCTAGGTCACACACACACACACATGTTCACTCACACCTACACCCACCTAGAGCCTTCTAGGCTCTTCCATGGGTGGCGCCACCCTTGGGTGCTAAAAATAGCAACCAAGGGAGAGTCTTCTCTTAGATCCATGAATTGTGGATCTAAGAAGACACACTCCCATCCATCTTGATGCCAAGATAGAAGCTCTTCTAGAGAATTCTATATTTCCCTAGAGATCCACACCAATAGCCACCCAAGAGTCATAAAAAGACCCTCTTGGATGGCCATGGACCCCATATAGCCATTAGCATAGCTCTCCACCTCCATTCCACCTCGATCCACAAGCTCCATCACTATCACCACTCCCACCTCCATGCCAAGGCTAGAGAAAGCTCTCCACCACCTCTCTAAGGGTCAGCCTACCAATCATTGGCTGCCCCTCCTTCTCCCAACCACCTCAAAGGCCATTGGATACCACCTCCGAAAGCCCTTCCTTCTGCTAACTAGATAGATAAGTAGTTCTAATTTTTTTGCCTTATTTTATGCTTAGTAGTGTAGCTCTCTCTGCCTCCTGCATGGTGCACGTGCAATCTCCCGTAGATCCGCACATGTATGCATTTTCTAATAGCTAGTAATCTTTTAAGCTTTCATGTATAAGCTTTCCTTTAGCTTCCCTCTGTAATTGCCATCATGCAATCAATGAAAAATCTCTCAGTTCTTTCTATATATATATATATCTATTTGTGAAAAATCACCATGAACTTGCTTGCAATATCTTTCTTGTGATAATAAGTTGCCTACTTTGATTAAAGATATTTTTGCAACAAGCATGTCGGTGCATAATGATATTAATGACCTAATCATCGATGCTTTTTCGGTAAATAGCCATAGCATAACTAGGATCGTGTGCACTGATACTCACATGTTCACTTTTGTTATCTATCTAACGCACGCACACGTCATTAGGGTTAATAACGCGACTGGCAACACCTTTATTCATAGGTTGGAAACCGACGTGCATTTCTGAACGAGTAGAGAGGAAAAGATTGAAATCAAGATTAGCATTTCCATAAATGCCTCCCAGGGAGAAACGACCAGGACTCATACTCTCATTAATCTAGAAATATTTTTTTCAAGAGGATTTCTCAACTATACTACAATCTACGACATTGTTTTCAGATACGCGATTTCCACGCTTGAACAGGTAGCTTTACAGATAGAATGAGTACTAGTGGAACTTAGTAATTTCTCGGAAATTCCCTATTCTCTTGGTTCTCTAGAAAATAAAATACTGTTTCACTCTCCACAACAGAAGCAAAATACGCAGTTGCATCTTTAGCTTGTTCACAACTACTACAGATGAAACAAACCTTACAAGATTTTGGTCTATCCTACCAAAATAACAAAATATTGTGTGACAACACTAATGCAATCAACTTATCTAAGAATCCAGTACAACATTCTAGGACTAAACATATTGATGTGAGACATCACTTTCTTAGAGACTATGTTTTAAAAGGAGAGATTAACCTAGAATTTGTTAAAATAGAAAATCAATTAGCCGATATATTTACAAAACCTTTGCCAAAAGAAAGATTCAATCAAATTTGTCATTCGCTAGGATTATCAAGACTAAAAGAACTTAATGAACATACTTGATTGATCTATTTTGTTCACTGTTGATCAATCAATTTCTTAAATTGATCGACCAAAACGTTTTGATCGATCAAAATCATTGATTGATCGACCAAATTCTTGGGTGGGAAATTTCCCTCCAAAAATTTGAGTTTTGATCGATCAACCTGGTTTTTTGATCAACTAATCCGGTTGGGCGGGAATTTTCCCTCCAATTGTTCAAACCCTGCTTGACCAATTAACATACTTGATCGATCATTTTGAGTTTTGATCGACCACAACTGGGCATTTTCGTTTTCGAGATTGAGACCTTTTCACCTCAAATCTCTCTAAATCAATCCAAACGACTTCGTTAACCATGATTAGCCTCCTAAAATGCTCTAATCACATGTTCTATAAAAACACTTATTTTTTACCTTCAAACCTACTCTTTTTTTAACCCTTCTACACATACTCGACCCCACATACTCTCCAACACAAGAACAACACACTCATCCGACCCCACCTCTCCTCCTCCGGTGACTTTAACGGACCAACTCACCGTCTCTAACCAACGTCGCAACGATGCTACACCTTCATCACGTGTCCTCTGTGCACTCACAAACCTCCATCCACTCTCCTCCTTTGATTGATCAATCCTCGATCGATCTCAGTACATTCTAAAACTTAGTGAATTCCATCCCTTGTTAGATTTTTACTTAAGTGTTAGATGTGCTATGTTGTGATCTAATGATTTCTTCGTTTCTTGTTTTGATTACTTGTGAAATCAAGTAGTATAAGTGATGAGTTTTACTCTCATTTTTTATGAGTCTAACTACTTTTGGTCGACCAAATTCCTTGGTTGATCGACCAAAAGTCAATTTTTTTGAAACCTCAGTCGGGTCGCTTTTGATCGACCGACGTGTTTTTGTGAATTTTGAATGGCTCTGAAACACGCACGTACCTCCTCTTCATCTCATCGTGATGACACTTTTGATTGTTTCTTCATCACTGAGGCTACATGTGATCGTTTTTCTTTATTCGCAAAATTTTCACCGCATGTTGGTAGACCCATCGTCTTTACATACTTTGAGTCTATATTCCCTAGGATTCGCAAAAAATTTGCTTACCACCAGATATTACGTCTTTTTGAGTGTAACTTTTATGCAGGTTCCATGAATAGTCGCATACCCTGTGTTGACCCTATGGACTGTCGCCTATTCTATGCCAATCTGAAAAATATAGGTAAGGGTTTCAACATCAAGTTGACCTTGAACATCTATGGCATAGAAGTTCTGGTCAATGCAAATGTTCTTTTTGAGATTCTTGGATGTCCATCTGTTGGTCCCATGTTTCTTGAGCTCCACCAGTAGACACAGACGGATACCATTAGGGAGATCCTCCACACTCCCTCTCATTTTGACTTGGGTCATCCAGCCAAGTCACCTTATTTTTGTCGTCTACCACGATTTTTTAATCGAGTTTTTCTATGGAATTTTATGTCTAAATCTACGTCATTTGAAAACTACCTTGGTATTATGCTCATCACTCTTTATGCATTCCTTACGAACAAGCGATTCAACTGGAACCACTTAATTCTATATCTCATCAGCAAGCCTCCCATCAACTCCTTCTAGTTTGGGACACTTCTTTCCCATATCTTCCTACATTTAGTGTTCCCATGGATATAAACCATTTATCACTAGAGTCTCCATTTTTTATAAGCTCACTTATATAAAGATGGAGTAAGCACAGGGAGCTCGTGGTGAGGAAGTAGCCCAGGAGCAGCAGCAGCAGGAACCATTAGCAGTTCCTTGTCCTTTCCTGCCTTATGAGACTTTACAACGACATGTCCTCCTCTAAAGCAACCACCTACATCCTTCTATGACCAGGATTAGAGCCTCTTGGATAGACCACTCTCAGGCAGGGACTTTATGAGTATTCAAGATGTGACAAATGGTATCTCATTGAAGCATCGGCAGAGGGAGACAGATTTGATGATGATGCACCATGGGCATCAGGTATCAGACTACCTGAATGCTTAGAGCCAGTTCTTGGACAGACTTGGAGAGTCTGTTCATGACATTCTGCAGCAGCTTCACCAACCTCCTCGACCTCGCCGATCTACTACGATGCCTCCATCCTCTATAGCACCTCCTCCTCCTTCACCTTCTACTTCAGCAGCAATACCAGCAGATCAGCAGGTTACACCACCGCGTAGGACATCTAGGCAGTCGACACCCAGGTCGTCAACTCAGCGCTGCCTTTGTCTTGGTCAGCCTGCATCTTCTGAGAGATCAAATTCGTTGGACCTTGAGTTGGACACAGATCTTCAGAGCACGATGGATGCCTTCATGGCATCATTAGATGATTAGATTATCTTTACTAAGTTCTTTTTGTTGGCATGTAAAACTTAATTTTTCTCCGAACAATTTTATTCTTATGCGTTGCTTATCTAAACTTTTATATATGCATGAATGATTATCTCTCTCAGTTAAATGTTACTCTTTAGATAATGCATGTTAGAATTTATCTTGTTATATTTACATGCTTAAGGGGGAGTTAAATGAAGAACATAGCAGCATGTTTTACTTTTTGCTGAAACAAAAATGGGGAGATATTATGCATAAACTATTTAAATAATTATAATTTTGTTGTCATCAAAAAGGGGGAGAATGTAAGCACCACTATTGTGATGCACTAAAATTATGTTTATTATTACACTAATATTTCAAGACCATCCTGGATTAAAGCTTCTCTTTTGGATCAAGTTCAGATGGTTGTTAATGAGTGTCATTTTCCTTTTTATTTGAGTCTAGGATATCATTGTAAGGAACCTCAAAAATAAAACAATCAAACAGTTTTCCGTGCTTCTTTGAAAACCAACTTTTAAGGTTATTAATCGACCAATATTTCTTTTTGATTGATCAAAACATGTTGATCGACCAACCAAGTTTGTTAAACGATCAAACCAATCCTTTTTAGGAAGTTGATTAAAATCCTATTGATCGACCAACCAAGCTAATTAATCGACCAACCTATGATCGATCAAACAACTTAATTGATTGACCAGATAGCTTTTTGATCGACCAAAATACCATAATTGATTGACCAATATCACTTCCTTTTCAAGCAAATTTTTAGTATAAATAGAGGAGGTATGCAGCCCTTTCAATTAACAAGTTTCAATAAAAATACACTCAAAAAAAAAATCAGAGCTTCTCGTGCTTCTTTCAAGTGTTCTACGCTTCGCTATTCATGTCTTTCAAAAGCACGTTGTTTCGAACCTCTACCAAAATCCTGGTTTGATCTTTTATTGAGGTTCCATAGATATTTGTATTTGTTCAACTTTGTTGTCTTTGGTTAATGGATTCCAAGGTGTTGGAAAGATCTATGTTGTTGTTGTTGTTCTCTTCAAGATAACAAGAAGTGGTTGCAAAGAGGTTGTGCCACCCTCGTTCAAGTGGTACTATAGTGGATTGACTAGTCTTGACTAGTCGGAAAAATCCTAAGTCGAGAGGCTTAGGTAGTGGTTTTCACCCAGTTTGGGTTTCCACTTTAAATCCAGGTGTAATTTGTGCTTGACTTTTGTTGTGAATTTATTTTTATCATGTACTATTTCAAGAAGTAATACTATTCACACCTCCCCTTTAGTATTTGTTCGATCCACAGGCGAAACTTTCAGGTACTTGGCTGATTCATCTAGTGGCGGGATATTCCTCGCGAAGGACGAGAACAACACATTTGAACTGTTCAAATCCTTAGTACAGAACTCGATGAAGGCCGCCTCTATGAACCAATTCCAATGACCTGGATAGCAATGAGTTAGTGTCCAGAAGCCAAATCTACCCGAGTTGACATGGACATCATCCAAGAAGCTGGACAAGGTGGATTTGCTCGATAAAAAGATTGATGAATAAATGAGAGCAAGATTTGGGTTTTCTGGCAGTATGGTTGCACCACACCCTCTTGCATCCCGATCCCCTCCTGCTCGTGAACATCTTTTCACTCGGGATGTTTCTTCTCCATCTCCATAGGATCCTGTGTCTCAGTAACCCGTGAATAATCTAGATCTGGCATTATACAATCAGGGTTCCTTTGATGAATTTACGATTGAGACATCCTCGGCCTACGAAGATGTCAGTGTTATTCAAGGTTACAGGCGTAATAACCCATATTCCGAGATGTACAATCCTGGTTGGTGCCAACATCCTCACTTCTTCTGGTCTGGTAACTCATAGAGGCCAAATCAAGATCCGTACTACTAGACCAGACAATATGAGAATGCATAAAACACATACCCAAGGCAGCAGCCATTCCCATCTCAGCAGCAAACACACCCTATCTATCAGCCACTACATCAAGCTGCCAATCACCCTCCAAGGCAGGTTGACCCTCTCGAGGCATTGAGAGAGGAATTGAAGGAGTCTATGCATCAATAGAACTATGACAACTTGAAATTCATGAAGACAATGGAGGATCAGATTCAAAACATTTAGAATACGCAGAACTAGCTGCTACAGGAACATAGAATGCAGAGAAATTTTCCCTCCCAACCTATCCCTAACCTAAGATATGTACAGAACCAAGGTGGCCCACCTAGGTTCTAAGCAACACAGGGACAGGCACATGCAATATTACAAGCACCTCCTGCACCTCCTAGTTATATTTCTGGTCAGCCAGCCTTATCATCAAATCCCATCCAATCTACCCCTTCTACTCCTCCCCTACCTTATAGATAGTATGCCGATGCAAATGTTGTCACCTTGAGGAGCGGAAAAGCTACAAAGGACCCACCGTGTAGGTAGGCAGGTCATGATACTTCTCAGGCTAGCTCCTCTTCCTATTCTATCCCTTCAAAGAAGCATCCTATGGAAAATGAACTAATCACTGAGATCACTAACGTCCCTTTACCCTTCCCTAGAGCCTTAACGCGTGAACCTAAAGGAAAGATAAAGGGAATCAAAAGCAATGAGGACTTAAAGGAAATCTTCAAAGATGTTCACATTAAGGTTCCCCTCCATGATGCCATTGATCACATCCCCACTGTCGTTAAATTCTTTAAGGAATATTATACACCCAAGCAATAGTCGAGGAAAAGCAATAAGGTGGTATTGTCCAAGGAAGCTAGTGCAGTCATTCTGTTTGACCTGCTACCTAAAAAGATATACCCAGGAGCCCTAGTCATTTCCTATCAGCTACAGGATGTTCCTTTTGACCGGGCCTTGCTTGATTTGGGTTCAGCCATTAATTTAGCCTCCACTGCTATTTTTGACCACTTCCAATTTGGGGAGCTAAAACCCACTTTGGTTAGTATCCAGTTGGCTGATAAATCAATCAAAATGCTCCGAGGTGTGGTAGAGAATGTCGTTGTGAAAATCCATGGGCTCTGCTTCCTAGCAGATTTCACCTTGGATATGGACATTCTGCCCAGTCTCCGTGATGCACCTGTTATTTTAGGCCAGCCGTTTTTAGCGACCACCCAAGCTAACATTAACTATGCATCTGAGTGTATGGAGATCGCCCTAGGGAATGAAAAACATAAATTGGATATTTTCAGGGCAAACATGAACCCACATTACAACTTTATCGAGGACTTAGATGATGATGAACCTGAACATTGTGGGAACATAGAACTTCTTGGTGAAGTAACTCTGCACACAACTTCTGTCAGGCTCATTGATTGAACACTGTGGTGGATACTAATCAGCAGAGGTCAATGGATGAGACACATGATTCTGGGAGATCTGGAGTGGAATTGCCTAAAATCCTCATGATAATCTTAGATGATAAATACATTGATTTACATGAGATTCCATACATCCATGGGGGTGATTCCGAATTGTCAAAGAATCCAATCAAAGTTGAGGAAGAATCTACTAAAAACTCCATTTCTGATTGTAAGGAATATCTGAAAAATCTTTAGGCATTTTTGGATTTGGAGTCAGACGAATCTATCACATCTTCTTTCACATCTTCGCTCTTGGATATCGAGGATTTTACAGAAGCCACAGAGCACAAAATGAAAGAATTTGAGGCTTTATTGAATCTAGATTCTGATTCTTCACACCTTGGGGAAAATGAATTGCCACCCATTACATTTAAGGATTCACACCATGAACAGAATTTGGGCGATCCATACGAGAATTCTAATCAACCCAGAGAGGAGAATGATTTGGGCGAGTATAGAGTTGTTGGGATAGAGCACCGCATCTTATTCATCACACCCACATCCACTCACAAAATGGTTCTTTATACCATTTCATATTACACTACTTGGGTCCCTCCTTTCATTTTCCACCACTTTCAGGACCCATTTGATTTGTCTCCTACTCCTGACTCCTTATCCACCTCATTTGCATTACTTATAGACCACTTCAAGGCTGCCACTTGCTATCTATCACCCTGGCACCTGGATTTATTCCTCCTGTAGCACCTAGCTACAACCAATTCCAAGTCTTGATATTTTATTCTATCGACCTTGTGGGCTTGGTATTCATCGGTAGCTACTCTTCATTTTTGGCCCATGGATGATGATGGAACTCCAAGTGCTTACCATCTTGACTCTGTCTCTTGCAGTTATTGATCCATCTGGGGGTGTTTTGCCAAGCTGAAGACATTAAACTCAGCACTTATACATATATACATATCCTTTATACATAGCATATTTCATGCTGGCATATTATTATGCATATTGTGATTACCATTATAGTGTTGGCATGAGCTGAACGACAAATTGGGAGTAGCTCCAGGTGATTTCTACCCACTTACGCCCTGTCTTATTTCATTTTCTCTTAATCATGCATGAGGACATGCAAGAACTTAGGCATTAGGGGGGGTAGTACATATAAACTGAAAAATTTTCTGCCAACACCTTACGAAATTGATCTTTTAATCAAGAGGTTTTATTAGGGATTTATTCTTTAGTTGATTCTTGAACTTAGAATCCAGTACACTTTCACCCTTGCACGTATAATTTGCAATGGATCCACTGTGAATACTGATAGACATCTCTAGTTTGCCGAGAAGAAGCATTGCTTCTTCTCTTGAACCCTTGGATAGTAATCAGGGAGTCAGGCAAACCATCGTTTGATAGATTTACCCAACATGTGTGAGGTGAAAGTAGAGTCTATTGGTGCTCTAAGACTAGTGTGAGGAATCGTAATTTATGGATAATTGGATAATGATACTTGGAGTTAGGCATAGTTTTCTCTCTCGATTCTTGCGTACAAATTTTTTGTGAGAATTCTTGTGAGAGCCACCAAATAAGGCAAATACACAGAGAGCGAGTTCTGATTAAACTAAGACAAAGGTGGATGGTCATGACTGTCCTTTGTAGAATCCTCGGCTAAAGGAGAGTACTAATGTCAAGGTCAAAAATACGTTGTCCTATCCATTCACTTTTCGGTGCTGAGAATATGCACTTCTACCAAATAAGTCACCCGATATCCTCTTGATCATCCCCAATCCCAAATAATGCCTCATGAATAAAAGTACGCATGCTATGTTGTGCTATGTTAGTAGATATGGATATGGAAAAGAACAAAAAAAAGTATATAAAAAAAGTATATAAAAAGATGATAAAAAGACGAAGAAAAAAAGAAAGAAAAAAATAATTGTCATATTGAGAAGTGTGAGGAATGTTTTAATTTAGTCAAGTACATTGAGGCAGTAACACCTATCACCCTTATGATTTACCAAATATAGCCTTGACCTACTTTTCCTGTATTTCTGATTGCTTGAATACGGGCTAAGGGATTATGACTTGGTGATAGGGTTATCAGAATCTAATTGAAGTGTAATGCCATGAGAGACCACCAAGCATACTTACAAATCTAGTGAGATGTGAGCTTAAGAAGAAAAGGAAAGGAAAAGAAAAGAAAAGAAAAAGAGAGGAAAAAGAGAAGAATGAGTACAAAGGACTTCAAGGAGCATAGTTTTCCAGCCTCTCTCTAAGTTGATTTATTTGATAATCTGGAAATCTAAATTCTGAAATACTAGTCTCTATGTAGTACCAGAGGAGAGTGAGTTACCAAATACAAATCCATTTAACTCAGACATCTTCTACCTAAGCCAAAAAAGTCAGCATTAAAAACTAGAGGTTATTCTATGTCCCCCGAAAGAAGAGGTTGTCTATCCCAATAGAATTTTACTAAGGGTCAAGCACAAGCTTTAGATGTGTATCGAATTTTTGCTTGGATCTGTTGCATAGGCTACAATACTATACTTTCATGATTATCTGGATTCTAAATTTCTGGATGAAGACAAAAAGAAACAAATCTCTAGTCAAACATTTGGTAGAAGGCATTTAGTCTTTCATTGGTTAGGGACTAGCAATATTTAAGCATGGGGGTATGATTGCACAGCAATCATAGGTCCTAATATACCTGTATTAAGTTAGATCTTAGCTTAACTTAGGCATACTACATACATACGCATCATACTTTGCATCATAGTTGATTTATTAATTTTGTAAATAATAATGTCATATTAAGTTCTAATTGAGAGGTATTAACAATCGCAGGTAATTCAGAGTTGTGGATGACCAATCCAACCATATGGATTTGCTCAGAACGATGATGGGAGTCCAATGCTTCTGAGATCGCATCGATTAGACTCCCATAGCATCTTATGGAATTTGCAGAAGAGCAAGGGCCAAGAGGCAAATAGGTGGAAATCTAGACCTCAAATGTCAAATCCAACTGCACAGATGGATCTGGATCAACGATTGCAATCCAACGATGCAAGAATCATCTTGATCAGAGGCTAAGAACACCGTTTACAAAGAAAAGAAGATTGCAGCTACCCAACATCACCGCCCCAACCCTTAAAGGCACCTCCCCTACGCATTATGGGTCGTTGGATCATCATCCAACGATCATAATGTGCCCACGTCGCCACTCCCTCGTGCTTCATCAAGAAAGGATTATTCTCAGCCATTGGATCTTCATCCAACGGCTGAGAGCAACTGTGCAAAGAGAGGAAAGCATGACACAAACGTGCTTGTAGAGCAGCGGTTAGAGCGTTGAAGACAAAGGCTGCGACTCACATTCGAACGGCAATTCATGGAAAATCAAGGCGGTAGCATGCACGGATGGATCTCAAGTGTCGAATCGGCATCAAGCGGTGGGGATGTGAACGCGTGGTGCACTGTTGTGCGTTGGATGAAGATGCACGTGATAATGCGCAACCGAACGCACGTGCACATTTCAAATTTGAAAGCAGTGTGGGTGAGGTGCTTAAGCCGTCCAATCGCGAGATCGAACGGCTGAGGATTGAGTGCAATTTCAGCACTCAATGTTGAAGAGAGAGATGGCGACGTGGGCGCAAAGTGAGCGACGATAGCACGATCATGATCTAAAGGCTTAGAGCATACCACGTGTCAACATCCTATGTGATCGGAGCATTGGAGGCATTTTGGAAGGCCTTTTGAAGCGCAATCTGATCCGTAGATCTCCCGATTGATGGATCTGATCAATTTGAGGTTGTTGCATGAGTTGGAGAGCTCAAATGCCCACTTGACCCCTTAATAAAGCTATAAAAAGAGCCCTAGGGCCCCCAATAGAAGAACAACTCTCTCCATACCCTCTCCAACTCTCCAGATCTTCTTCTCTGGCTCTCTCCCTCTGAAGCACCCACCAAGCCACCTTGGTGCACTGCTGTTGCTCTCCCCAACCTCTCTAGAAGGCCACCACGAACCACCCTTATTCTGTTAGATTAGATAGTGATTCTGTTCATGTTCTAGTTTATTTCTGCAACTCTATTAGTTATAAACTCTAGTTTTATTTGGCATTTCATGATCAACCAGCTTACTCGATTTTCTTTATATATATATATTAATTAGTTTGCAAGTAGAAGCACCCAATTCTAATTCAGTTTATGAAATCAGAAGCATTTTCTACCTCCCCGAGTTCGACTGGGACTCACCTCTCGTTAAAATTATATTTATTTCGACGTATTTCATGCTATACTACGACGTATCATTCTTTTAATGCGATCCACGAGTCGAACACTTACGTCTTTGCATTGACTACTGGTAGCCGAATAAGGTAACCATCAAGAACAGATATTCCCTTCCGCAGATCGATGACTTATTTGATCAGCTTCGTGGGACCACAATGTTCCCCAAGATCAACCCGGATTCAGGATACCACCAGCTTAGAATAAGAGAAGGGGACGTATTGAAGATTGCCTTCACTCGTTATGGCCAATACAAGTTCTTGGCAATAACATTCGGACTGACGAACGCCCCAGCTACGTTGTTGGACTTGATGAACAGGATCTTCAGGCCCTATCTTGACCACTTCATTGTGGTATTCATTAACGATGTCCTCATCTATTCCCGCAATGAGACACAGCATGAGCAACATCTTCAGTTGGTCTTGGAGACACTGAGGGAGCATTGATTATATGCCAAGTTCAGCAAGTGTGAGTTTTGGCTGCACCAGGTTGAGTTTCTAGGACACATGGTATTGGGTGCAGGGATTTTTGTAGATCCTTCCAAGGTCGAGGTAGTACTAAAGTGGGAGCGACCTAAGACAGTGATAGATATTCGTAGCTTCCTGGGTCTAGCAGGTTACTATAGGTGGTTCATCCAGGGCTTTTCCTAGATCACTCTCCCGTTGACCTAGTTAACGAGGAAGGATACTCCTTTTTGTCTAGACTAGTGAGTGTGAGACCAGTTTCCAGATGCTCAAGGAGAAGTTGACTTCAGCCCCTGTACTTACCATCCCGGGCAGCGGTGGTAGATTTATCATATACACAGATGCTTCACTTTAGGGGTTGGCTGTTGTTGGTCGACGTTTTGTGCGGATTTAAAGGATGTCACGTTGTAGTATAACCGACAAAACGTCTAAACAAATATAAAGAATTTTATTACTCGAAAACCGGAATATCCGAGGTCGAACACAGGGAGCAAATGGAATTTACTACTAGTCAAAATGTAATTGAACACTCTAATTTACTCAAAATATCAATTCAAATGTGAATGTATGCAATTAAAAGTAATTAGGACAAAAATATGAAATCGGATGTCTGATCACAAGATCAGACGTCTTAAAAGGTATTTTCCCTTTTTTTCTTGATTATCCTTCTTCTTTCTGCCTTCCGAAGCCTTTCTTTCCTTCCTTCTTCTTTTGATCTCCCGTGTCTGTTGCTTCTGCCTTGCTCTTTCTTTTCTTCTTCTCTACCTTGCTTCTTACTCTTCTCTTCTGTGGTCTTGCCTTGCTTCTCTTTTCTCTGTTCTTCCTGCCTTTCCTTCTGCTTTCTTTCTTCTCCTGCGTTCAGCCTGTGGCTACACAGAACAAAACCTACCTTTCTCCCTCTACCCGCGCGTCTCTCTCTCTCTCAAGCAATTCACTCACGGACGCTCTCCCAGAGCCACAGCCATAATCGGGTCGGATCGTACCTGGGACCAGGCGCACCTGCAGGTGGTGTGATGCGCGAGGAGTGCGTAGGCTTAGGTCGGGTCGGATCTGCCAGATCCGCGTGGTCAAGCCGCGGACGAGGCGGGTGTGGGGTCAGTGAGGGACCTCACCCCTGTGCTTTCGAGGCAGTAAAACTATATCACAAAAACTCTATATACCATACCTGTGCCTTGAGATTCCACGATGTGGGACTAAAGGTTCCGCCCTTCCTTTGCGCGCGCCCGCAGACTCTCGTATGCAGTTACCCAAGCTGATGGCACTGCTGGCGCTACTGGCTGGGCTCTCTCACCTCGCGACACTCGCGTGAGTCTCCTGCATCTGCAGCCTGGGAAGCCTGATGCCTGGAGCTTCGTTGGAGCTTCACCGGAGGTCGTCCATGGCGGCAGCGGCTCAAACACTGTCATACACAAAACAAGCCTCTCGGCCCAATCAGATCAGCTAGAGACCTTCGCCGTGGCACGGCGAAGGCGGTGGACGATGCTGCAGGCCGCAGGTCGGCCTAGGCATGTGTGCCTAGGTCAACCTGTGGCCGGAGATGGTGGGTTGTTCGGGGGGTGATTATAGAGGTCTGGAGTGGCAGTTGTGGGGTGGAGCGAGTTCCTGGTGGTGAGGCGGAGCTCTCGAGGGGGTTGGCGAGCCGGGTGGGGGGCTGGAATGGTGGAAGCGGCTCGCCGGAGATCGGTCGGTGATGTGGAAGACGAGGGTGGTCAGCGTCGGTCGAGGGGTAATCAGATGAGATAACAGGGGGAAAAGAGAGAGGAGAGGATGGAGAGGAGTTCTAACCTAATTGTAAGGACGAAAGGGGACGGAAGGCGGACAGCAGTACCTGCTGTCGCCGGAGAAGATGACGCCCGGTGGGGGGAGAACGGCGGCGACGACGGGGCTGAGGCGGCGTGCGCTGGTACTGCGCGACGCGGAGGGAAGTCAGGAAGCTAACTCTGCCACTGGTTTTGTGGCAGAGCGAAGAGGGAGGGGAGGGGGGCTCGCCGGAGCTTGCTGGGGGTTTTTGGCCGGGCAGGAGGAGAGGAATTGGAGGGGGAAACTCGGCCAAATCAAGCTAAGCCTCTTCGGCCGGAGTTGTGGGTTCTTATATAGGCGTTGGACTGGGTGTGCAGGGCGTGAAGGGCACGTAATTGCCTGAGGTTGGTCGCCGGAGATGGAAAGGAGTTAGGATACCCAAATCTCTCGTGCGTTCGCACGAGAGATTGGGTTCACACCAGGGATCGAGATCGGTCTTAAATGGAAGGGAATTCCTCAGAGAATCTTCCTTCCATTTCTGGGAGAGAATTTCTGAGGAATTAGAGAGCAATCTCTCTCTGAACCTCGCCGGAGCTCGGTTCTGCCCTAGCAATGGCGGCAGGACCGGTTTGCAAAGGGGGCGAAGAACCTAGGGGGCTATCTGCACAGGTATTCAAAAGATAGGGACCAATTTGTGATTTGGGTGTACTAAATTGCAAAGTAGGTCAAGATGACTTCTCATTAGGTCCAAATTTTGGTACAAACCTAATTTGGACCTAAGGAATCCAATGGTGAAGTTGGATTTTAGGTTTGACCTCGTTTGACTGGACATTTTGCGTAAAAACCCAAATTAGGTTAATTGAAGAGCTAGGACCCTAATCTAGGTCAAACTAGGTTCCAAAGGACAAATTAAATGTTCCAAACCCTAGAGGATGTTTTTCCATGATTTTTAGAGGGTTTACTTGATCTTTATCCTGACCGGAACCTTGTTAATTAAAGCGGGTCTGTTTTAGGGTTACCAGGTGTCATTTAATTCCTAGATTGCACATGAACCCATTTCTGATTGACTCAACCCACTTTTTATCTCATTTAGACCATTTGACCTATGTTTTGCCTCTAAGAAATCCCATTTATGTACTGCAATGGTAAAATTACAGTTTTAACCTTTATTTCATGTTTTCTTCTCAGAGCACTTGTTCCTTCAGTTAGGCATTCTTCTAGGTTAGTAGGAGCTTTTATCTTCTTCATTGGGTCAAAATGAGCTAGCTATGGCTCATGATGAGGCTCTCATCAGCTGTGTTTTGATGTAGCATGGGCATGTGGTCGACTATGCTTCGAAGTAATTGAAGCCTCATCAGAAGAACTACCTGATGCATGACTTGGAGTTGGCGGCCATAGTCTTTGCCTTAAGGATTTGGCATAACTACTTGTACGGTGAGACCTTCGAGATCCACACAGATCACAAGAGCCTGAAGTACCTTTTTGATTAGGAGTTGAACTTGAGATAGAAGCACTGGATGGAGCTCCTCAAGGCTTATGATTACTTGATAGCCGACCACCCTGGGAAGGGGAATGTCATGGCAGACGCTCTCAGTAGAAAGCCACCAGCCAGGTTGGAAATTCTTCAGGCACAGAGATGGACCAGTATGGTTGAGACAACCCAGTGGAATCCTTTACGGGTGAGAGGACACCTGGGGGAGTTGACGGTGATGAGGCGAACCTGCCTGATTTGATCTCCCATAAAGTTGACTAGCAAATGGAGGATGCTAAGTTACATATTCTTGGTAAGAGTTTTAGAGTGATTTGTAATTAGGGCTTTTACGGTCATTGCAACACGCGAAATCGCATACACTTTTAAATTTGTATTCCTAGATAGGAGAGTATCTAGGGTTGTCCAAGGAGGCCAAATGTTTGCAAAAATATGTCTCTTGCTTGGAAATAGAAATCACCTTTCTTTTACTCTTTTTAAATATATAATTTTTATGGATTTTTGAAATAATGGCAATGCGAATTTTGTTGAGAGCGGGAAACAACTAACACCTAATCCACTATACTACTACTAAGGTGACAAGTAGAGCCTTTCCCTAAGCTCACTCTAGGCACGTGGAGGCCTAGAGTAATTAGGGAGAGGGAGTGAAACAAATGCTAGGCAAAACTTGTAAAAAGCTATGAAACAAAAATTAAGAGAAGGCAACTTGATTTAATGAAAATTGTCTACACAAAACCTATAGAGGAATGCTTCTACTCTACTTGAAAATACAAGAAAAATAAAACAGAAATCCTCTAGATAAAATGGTGAAGAAGAGGGCTTCTTGCTCCAAGCCAAGTAGCTCCTTGACTTGAAAAGACAACTCCTTCTCCTTCCTTGAGATGCTTCTCCAAATGATGTCCTCCAAGGTGGAAGCCACCACCTTCAATGATCTCCTTCAAGGGTGGGTGTGCACCACCCTTGCTCCTCCTTGCCTGGTCGTCCTCCTAGTGGGGGAGTGCTCCTCCTCCTTGGCGTGGCACAAGGGAGAAGAAAAAGGGGAAGAAGGCACCAAGGGGGCGGGTAGGGTGCCCCCTTAATCTTCTTCTCTTCTTCTTCTTCCTTGGCCGTGGGTATGGTGATTGTAGGGTGGAATTATACTAAAGGGAGGATGAAGAAAATGATGGTAGGTGATGGGTTTTTATAGAGTGGGATAGGGGTAGGGTTGGCGTGAATAGGTAGAGGACTAGGATGGAGTTTGGTGGTGGTTATGGGTGGTTAAGTTAATCCTAGGGCTAGGGTTAAGTGGCACCACCTAAAGGGTGCTAAGGGGGGTAGTTAGGGTTGGTCAAGGGGCACCTAAAAGTGGTGCCAACCATGGAAGGGTGCCATGGGTTGTCACCAAGTTGAAGGCTTCTAGAAGGAGGGTGAGGTGTAAGGTGGATAGGGCTTGGAAGGGGTAGGTGTAGGGTGTAGATGGGAGGTCATTTTGGCACCAAAAGGTGGGGGTTCTAGAAGGGTTAGTTGGTGCCAAAATAGGTGTCTCTTGGAAGGAGGTAAGGGGTGATGTAAACATGTTTATATCACATAAACTCTCTATTTATGCATGTTCTTGGGCATAGAATTGCATCACATACTATAAATATTGCATAACATGCATCATCTTGCATTTAGGTTAGTCTGTATAAAATGTAGGTTAATTGTCTCCTTTTATGGCCAGGAATAGAGCAACTTGTAAATCGGGGCCTCATATCGAAGATCCAACCGTACGGATCTTATCAGAGTGACAATTGGAGTTCAACGACTCCGAGATCACCCTGATCAGACATTCGTAGCACCAGACAGAGATCGAGGAACCCTAAGTATAAAGGGCTAAGATGGTGTTAATCGGCACCTCAGACAATAAATCCAATTGCACGAATGGGTTCGGATCGACGATCGCAGCCTAATGGTGCAAAAATCGATCCAATCCAACACCCGTGGCACTGTCTACAATACTTAGAAGAGGGACGGCCAAGATGGCATCACGTGGTGCCATCTCAACCACCCAACTGGCCCCAAGGACCTGCCTTCGCTTCTCTTCTTCACCCGCTTGACAAATCTCCATCGTTGGATGCCCATCCAATGGCCGCAGAGCTGCACACACAAATTCATTCGCATCACAAAGAGAAGCACTCAGCGCAGCGGTCGAGTGCCCCTTCACGAGCGAAGGGTGCGTGTTCAAATCGAGCCAAGTGCTTCAAATTAAATGGGTGTAGGCACGGGCGTAGTTGGGCCATCTAATCAAGATCAGGTGACGAAGGGGAGGAGGCATGGCATTTGCACACCTCATCGCACATGGGCACATGGCAGAGGAGTTTTGAAGGCGTTGGCAAGGAACGTTTTAGCCATCCAATCTTGAGATTGGATGGTTGATCGTGCGCGAACGTGCGCAAGCATTGAGGCAGCCGAAGGTGAGGAGGCACGCACGGTGCGCGCACGTCGGCCACATTCAGGCCTTTAGTGACGGATAAATCTGTCACTAAAGATCCTGAATTAATGTTTTTGAAATTAAAATGTCCAAAATGCCCCTACTCCTTGCAACTATAAAAGGTGACCCCTACCCTACGAATTTCTCATCCCTTCTCTTCTCTCACCCCTTCCAAAGCTCTAAGAGCTTGTCCCACACCAGGGATGCTCCTTTAGAGTAGAAATCATAGATTTTCCACCTTTGTCCCCCTTCGTGGAGCATTCTACGGTTGTCCTCTCTCTACATTCGGGAAGCGAATCCCACAACGACGACGACGTGTTGCTTCGTTCCCGTTCCTCTCACTTTGTCCTCCTTCTGCTTGCTCTGTTCTCGGTCTTCTAGGCGTCGTCCTGTCCGGCTCGTCTTCCAAGCAATCGTCGAGGACACTTCTCTCTCCATTCATTTTACTGCTTTCTAGAGTAGATTTACTGCTTTCTAGTATAAATTTCTCATTTTCTAGTTGTAATGAGTAGTGTAATGAATAACTTCTTATAATGAAATCCATGTTTATTCTACATCCCTTTTGCTTTTATTTGTAATATTCTCTCTCTCTTCTATTTATTATTTGTTAAATAGATAGCTAGTTTTCGACCAGCTATTTTGTTTCGTGACAAACAAAACAAACACGTATTTTTAATCAAACGTCCACCTCCCTGTGTTCAACCTGGAACTTCTTTACGGATTTTTCGGTATAAATTTTATCTGCTGAACGAATTTCTTTGCGACTTAAACTACAACGATGGGTTTTCGAATCCAATTGCGAATGCGTAGTTTTCCACCTTCAACATTTTGGTGTCGTTGCCAGGGAGGCGATGCTCTTTGATTTTTCGTGTTTTTCTAACTTATGAATCGTTTACCTCACTTCTCTCCTTTCTTATTGTGATGGCAGGTACTCTTTTGAGACGAGCAAAAGTAATAGATTGGATCAAAGTGCTGTTGAAGGTTCTGTAATTTTACCCCCACCTCCCACCCATTAGTTTTTATTCCACCACGTAATAACACAAACATAAATCAACCTAGGTGTTCTTATAAACCCTAAGGTTAGTTTTCATTGTTTGTTTGACACCTACACCCACCTTACCCTTTGCACTTAAAAAGAAAAATAAAAAAAATCTCACAGATTTACACAACCTCATATGATTTTCAAACTCAACCGGTAAATCGATATTTGGAACCGGTAACACACCCAAACATATAATCCAGTAGAAATCAGATTAGGTAATCACTTGTGTGACTAATTAAGTGGTGTAACAGGCCGATTGTTTGAGTTGATTGGGCCGCACCATTTCAACTAAAATCAACTCATCGAGTAGCTGCCATATGGTTCAACTTTTAGGGATTTACCAGGCACTCCACATTCTTTTAAGCTTCAAAGGAAAACAACTTCACCCATTCTTTCAAAACCTAGTGTGTCAACAAAACTTGTTTGAAAATACCTGAAGTTGAATCCTAAAAGCTACTAAGGAAGATTTGAACCCTAGAATTCACCGCATCAAAAATAATCTTAGTTGAAAACCACTGGTTGTGCATGTACACACACATCAATCAATCATTAAGGACACAACCCCGATAAAGGGCCCATCACATTCCAAAGAACATTCAAACCTAGCCCTAATTAAAATAGAGTAGACGTTGACCTTAAGGATTCGACTTGCTCTTCGAAGCCCAGAACGAGATTATTTTCAATTAGTCTGTTTCTACTGTTCAATCTGATGTTTAGCTAGGGGAGTAGAATCAAATGATCGCGGCTGGGGGGGTACACTAGGAACTGGAGGTGCAAGCCGAAGGAAGAACCTTCTCCCCAGTCCCTCCCTCTAACTGGTTGGATTGAACGGAAAGAAGTAGATCAAATCATTTCTTTATCTCAAGATGGGTTTTAGGAGTCTGTCGGTCTTTAGGCTAGCCTATTTAAGGATAGGTTTGATTGTTTGTATTGTAGAGAGCCTTTCTTCATCCCATCTATCATGAATCCTTCCACATTTTATATGCATTCCCACTCTTTCCCTCTTGTTATGACTTATCCTCAACATGATGATTATCCCAACTCATACTATAATCAACCATCTTTTAGTTGGGATAGCTCAGATTGGGGATATAGTTTCGGACCTCCGTGTTTAGGGTCTAATCCTGAACACCATGATTGTGATTTCTATCCTTCTCCAAGCCACATCGATTATAGATCGCCACTCTTTCATGGATAACCTAATACGATCTACAATCAAGGAGGATACACTAATCCTTACCCATACCCTCATACACTGCCTTCAGGTTATCACTACTTCATGAACAACCCAAAATGACCTATTATCAAGAAGGGTATCACGAATCTCAATTCGTTAACTCCTCTGCACTGATCCTAAACCCGCCCAACCCTGAACCAAACTATTTGGTTCAGGTTAATCAGGTCCAAGGTAAGGTTTTGGCTAACTTGAGGAATACTATACAATCTTTAGAAGCTTAGCCAATACCTTGCACTGAAGAATTGGAGCCCCTGATTGAAATGATTGATGATCTGAACAAGTATTTGGATTGGCTCCAGGATGTTAAGGATAAGGACCCGGGTGAGTTTTTACTTGGGAAGTTTGCGAATTTGAGAATGAGATTTGTGGTTGCTTTAGTTCAATCATGGGATGATTCCCAAGATGAACCCCTTTCAGGAAAGCTAATATCAGAACCCGCTCAGGCACCTCTTGGGGGGAACACATGTTACCAGGTTGACCAGATTGATTTAGAGCAACCAATTAAGGATGATCTGATTTCTTCACCTGAGATCCCTGAGCTGGGGTACGAGGAAACGTATGTCTCCATGGATCAGAAAGTGATGGATGATTTTGGGACGTACATTAATATAGATTTAGATTTCTTTGATTCTGAGGGTGAAGATTCAATTTGCGAAGTCTCACGTGAGTTTACAGAACATGATTTTTGTGAGACGATTGGGCCTGTGGAATCGGTTAAATCATTTGATAGCCCAATAACTGAGGAAATTGATCTTATTGGGGTTCACATGACGGATTCAGAATCACATTTTCTGAAGGATTCAATTCAATGCCCGATTGTCAGTTACACCTCATTGAGCTTACTGACGATTCTGTTTTGCGATAACTAGACCCAAGCCAATTATGATTCAGTCACATCTTTTAGACTTGGAAATTTCAGACAGGGTGATTAATATATAGGAGGTCCTGGAATTTGACATTCTGAATGAGGAGGATAGCAGCTGGGAAATTTTGATTTGGGAAGCAAGCTCCGGAGGAAGTAGAAGACCAAGTCTAAGGGTTTCAATTAATCTGAAACCATCAAACCAGGACCCTTACGACATTTGTTCTGAGGATGTCCAACCCAAGCACACATTCATTGATTATCCTTTTGAGCTTGATTTCTTTGTAACATGACGTTTTGGTCTTGGGTTGCATCCTCATAAATCGTAGGCCCAACCCCGCTTGCATACTGATTTCAGGTTCTAGGTAATTTTCATTCAAAACCTTAGATATACTCGACCATGGGGTATGGGTTTGCATCACAATCTAGTCCACATCTGTGGACATCTACTGGCAGGTCTTAAGTTGAATCTTTTTATTTTGATTCTGACTTGCACCTGTGAATTCGTTATTTCTTCTTCTTTGTATAGTGTGCCTAGCTGAAGACACTAAATTCAGCACGTATACAGTTTCTGTTCAGCTCGGAGCAAACATGTTATTCACGCAATTCAGGTGCTTTCTACTCTACTCTCTGTTTCATGTCTTTTTAATACAATGAGGACATTGCATTAGATTGGCATGGGGGGGTGGATATTCATCTCTGAATTATTTCATTAGCTCAGTAAATTTGTTTTGTTTTCTTTTTATTTATATTAAAAAAAATTATGGAATTAGGAATGAAAACTTGGGCTTTAGAAAATTTTCAATCTTAGGAAATAAAACTATATGATTTGAACACGAAGACCCTTCAGGTCTTTGGGCTTAATCAGCCCGGGTATCCACTAAAATGTGGATTTGTTTATCAAGTCCTCGCCATCCTGAATTTGATTTCAATTTGATTAAATAAGTTAGGGTGATAAGTACACGACTTATCAACCCACCCTCTAATTTGAGGGAACTGTAAGTCTAAGCATCTACACACTATTCATCACTGACTCGTTGTTTGGCGGTCTTAACGGAAATTGGGTAGCTAATGAACCTTTTAGGGTGATATGGCTGACAAGTTATCGTAGGTAACAACCCATAGGTAGGTTGTCCAAAGCCTAGTCACTGGACCACTCTCTTCTTGCTGCCTTTACTTAAAGAAAAAGAAAAGAAAAAGAAAAAAAAGAAAAAGGAGAAAAGAAAGAAAAACAAACAAAATAAATAAGCCACACTTCACCACACGAGTATGGTTGGCAAGTTGTCAGTGGTAACAGCTCATTGACCAATTGTCCAGAACCCAGCTCAAGATATGCACATAAAAATTCCTAAAACACTTAGGAAGAAGCAGAGAAGTAGAATAAGCCAGGGAGATATACACTGGATTCACCCTTGTGTTGACCTCATAAAAAATAAAAGTAAGGAGAAAGCTACCGGTCGTATAGATACACCTTTAGGCAGAACTCTTTTTAAGGTCACCTAGGGGTGTAGAAACTAGAAGTCCGTTCTGATTGCCGATCAACGAGTCTATCACTTTCACAAAAAAGATGCTTAGAACTTAGGGTTCTTATCAAATCTTGGGTGGGTTGAGTGGCCATAGAAAGCCGCTCCGTAACCCTGAACTCAAAAATCCAAAAAAAAAATAGAATAGAAGAAAAGGAGAAAAAGAGATCCCTCTTTGAATAAGGCGAGAACTTGAGGTGGTCTGCATTTTGTCAGATATCTAGGTGCTGTTGTGTCTCTGTAGTTCAGGTCCTAGTTGAAATCCCTAAGTGTTGAAAATAACTATTGCCCAAGAAATCTGACTTAATTCTCTTATAAATAGCATATAGTTTTGCTAGGGACTAGCAAAAGATAGGCATGGGGGTGTGATGTAAACATATTTATATCATATAAACTATCTATTTATGCGTGTTCTTAGGCGTAGAATTACATCACATACTATAAATATTGCATAACATGCATCATCTTATGTTTAGGTTAGTCTGTATAAACTGTAGGTTAATTGTCTCCTTTTATGGCCAAGGATAGGGCAACTTGTTAATTGGGGCCTTGGATCAAAGATCCAATCGTACGGATCTAATCAGGGCGACGATTGGAGTTCAGAGATTCCAAGATCGCCCTAATTGGACATCTGTAACACCTGATAGAGATTGAGGAACCCTAAAGATCAAGGGCCAAGATGGTCTTAATCCACACCTCAGATGACAAATCCGACCACACGGATGGGTTCGAATCGATGATCGTAGCCTAACGGCTTGAAATCGATCCAATTCAACACCCATGGCACCGTCTACAATACTCAGAAGATGGACGGCCAAGATGGCACCGTCTACATCTCAGTCGCCCAACTGGCCCTAAGGACCCGCCTCCACTTCTCTTCTTCACCTGCTCGACAAATCTCCACCATTGGATGCCCATCCAACAGCCGCAGAGCTGCACACACAAATTCATCCGCACGATAAAGAGAAGCGCTTAGCAAAGCAGTCGAGTGCCCCTTCGCGAGCAAAGGGCGCACGTTCAAGCCGTGCCAAGCGCTTCAAATCAGATCAGTGCGGGCACGGGCGCAATTGGGCCATCAGATCAAGATCGGGTGCCCGAGGGGAGGAGGCGTGGCACGTGGAGAGTCGTCGATCGCATACGTGCACGATGACACGCGTTTGCATGCCTCATCACACGCGAGCGTGCTGCAGAGGACTTTTGAAGGCACTAGCAAGGTGCATTTTAAGCCGTCCGATCTTGAGATCGGACAAATGATCGTGTGCAAACGTGCGCGGGCGTTGAGGTAGCCGAAGGCGAGGAGGCACACGCGATGCATGCACGTCAGCCATGTTCAAGCCTTTAGTGACAGATAAATCCATCATTAAAGATCCTGAATTATTATTTTTGAAATTAAAATGTCCAAAGTGCCCCCACTCCTTGCAACTATAAAAGGAGACCCCTACCCTATGAATTTCTCATCCCTTCTTCTCTTCTCTCACCCCTTCCAAGGCTCTAAGAGCTTGTCTCATACCTGGGATGCTCCTTTAGAGTAGAAATCATAATTCTTCCACCATCGTCCCCCTTTGTGGAGCATCTTGTGGTTGTCCTCTCTCTGCATTTGAGAAGTGGATCCCGCAACGACGACGATGTGCTGCTTCGTTCCCGTTCCTCCCGCTACGTCCTTCTTCCTGCTCCGTTCCTCGTCTTCTAGGCGTCGTCTTGTCCGACTCATCCTCCAAGCGATTGTCGAGGATGATACTTCTCTCTCCATTCGTTTTACTGCTTTCTAGAATAGATTTACCACTTTCTAGTATAGATTTCCCACTTTCTAGTCTAATGAGTAGTGTAATGAACAACTTATTATAATGAAATCCATGTTTATTCTACATTCCTTTTGCATTTATTTGTAATATTCTCTCTCTTCTATTTATTATTTGTTAAATAGATAGCTAGTTTTCAACCAGCTATTCTGTTTCATGACAAACAAAACAAACGCGTATTTTTAATCAAACGTCCGCCTCCCTGTGTTCGACCCGGAACTTCTTTACGGATTTTTCGGTATAACTTTTATCTGTTGAATGGATTTCTTTGCCACTCAATCTACAACGACGGGTTTTCGAATCCAATTGCGGACGTGTAGTTTTCTGCCTTCAACAAGGGGTGAAAAGGTGGCTAGGGTTGGCTCCAACTTAGGGGTCGACTAGGTTAACTAGGTGGACTTAGGGTTAGGGTTGATTGGTGGAGCTAGTTAGGTGAGGTTTTAAGGTGGTAAATGCCAAGGGAGCTGGAGCATAGCTAAGCTAAGCTAGCTTAGCTAGTAATGGAGTAGAGGAGTAGGCAATGGGAACTAGGGTTTGAGGAGAGGAGCTGGATAGAAGTCTAGAGCTGAAATGGAGCTGGCAGCTACTGAAGAGGGTGGCTTGGAGCTACTCTAGCTAGCTTAGCTTGCTAGTTCTTTGCTAGCTACTAAGCCAAGCAAAAGTAAGTTGGCTTCTATCATAAGGAGCTGAGCTGAGTTAGGTTTGGTGCTCCTGGGGAGGATCAAGCTGGTTGAGGTAGATAAGGTAGCTTAGCTCAACTAAGTTGAGCTAAGTTGAGTCCCCAGGAGTTGGACTTGAGCTTCTTAAGCTGAAATGAAGTCATCTTTAGCTAGATGGAGTTAAGTGGAGCTGGATCAAGCTGGTCCTGAGCTAAGGTGAACTCCAGTCAACTTAGCTGAGCTAGCCAGAGCTCCCTGTGAACTAACGGGAACTGAGATGAGGTAGACTCAGCTAAGTTGAGCTGGATCTGAGCTGACCTGAGCTAGGGTGAGCTAAGATGAGCTCTCTTGAGCTGCCATTCAGCTGAGATGAGCTGAATGGAGCTAGGATGAGCTAACCTTAGTTTAGGTGAGCTGGATTCTAGCTATGGTGAGCTGGATCTAGCTGAGTTCCAGATTGTTTGGGCTTCTCCTTCACTAGTTGCCTTCCTGAGTGCTAGGGTTCTAGGGATATGGCAATCTGCTTATCCCTAATACTCATAAAAACATATCAAAAAGGCTATAAAAAAGTAAAATGCATGCCTAACCTAATTAATGCCTACATGCAGCCTAAAAACCCATTTGCAAAGCAAAATCCTAAGAGGTAGATTTGTTTTAATGCATAAGAATGATGATAAACTATCGTTTATCAATTCTCCATGATCAAGTACTTGCAGGAGACCCCGGTGATACATCCACTTTAGTGGACAAAATTAGAGCCTAAGTACACGGTCATTGAGATAAGAAGTGAATTTAGAGTATCCATCTTATTAACAAAATTATGTAATAGGAAAAATCATCATTTCAAGCATTACATCGTTATGAAAGGGTATTTGGGTGGAATCCTTTTCAATTTAGAATGCCAGATATTTAATTTGTGACATGTAAGAAAGGAAAGAGTTCTCCACTTCCCATCTCCAATTTTGGGAAGGAGTGGATTCTATCCTAATTAGGAAATTCCCATAGGAGTGTTTGGAAATCACACACACAAAAAAGAAGAAACAAAGAAAAAGAAAGCAAACCTTATTTCTCTCTCTCCCTCATGAATCTTTCTCTTCCCATAATCTCTTCATCCCAGTTGGAGAGTTGGAAGCCACGCCAAGAGAAAAGGAAAGAAAGAAAAAGGAAAAAAGAGAAAAAAAATAACCTTCCTCTTTTTCTCCTCCAATCTCTCTCTTGCACGAATATTCTCTCTTTGATTCCTTCCTTCTTTGACTCTCTCTCTCCTTATTAAAAAGCAGAGATGGGTCCCCTTGGGAGATCCATCTCCTCTCTCACGAGAGGTGCCCCCGCTCTAGCATCTTCCTCTCCAAGGGGAGGAAACGACCTCTCTCCTCCACCGTGTGCCACCACCACCGCAAGCCTCTATCGTCGACGACTGCGACCTCCCACCACCGCATCTCGCCTCCGACGACCACCACCATGTCTCGACTACACCAAATCATCACCGTGGTCTGTGGTGACAGCACCGACACCAGCAACTGCATCTCTAACTTCGTAACCGTGAGCCTCCTCTCCGCCACTGTGAGCCACCATCAAAACCTTCAACCGCGTGCCTAACCCCCCATTAAGTCTTCCGAGAACCCATCCCGGACATCTAAAGACCACCGTGCTCCATCTTCTTCTCCTTCTTCTGTTTTGCAACTTCCAACATAACCCACAGCCCACAGCCACACACGGCAGCCTCGCTCACTACAATCCTCGCGCACAGCAGTCCACATGCGGTCATTCCCCCTTGCACGAAGTAGCAGCCACAGGCCACCGCCACCACTAGCCTTCTGCGCGGTCGACAACCTCCAGTGGCCACGCTCAAGCCGCACCTTCACATGCACATCCGGCCACCTTCGCGTACACCAACGCCCCTTGCACGCACTCCTTCACACACATGCACGCCCGCATGCCACAACCTCCCCTTCTTCCTCTTCTTCTTCTTCTTCTCTAACAGAGGAAGAGAAACCCAACAAACCATCGTCGAGCTCCAATTCCACCTACCTCCACATGCCATCGTTCGATGCATCGTCATTTCCATCGGACTCACCTCGCCTCCACGAGCATCTCCACTCCACCAGACAAGCCAACTGCAGCCACGCCCATCGGTGAGCTGCCGGCACTACCGTCGCTCCTCCTTGTCACTGGCGTCAACTCCAGCCGCTGTTCGAAGCACCACCACCATCGGAAAGTTCTTGTCGTGCTCGACCTTCCTAGAGCTCCTCATCCTCCGCCATCGCTCCCTCTTCGTGCACGCATAAGGGGAAGGAATCCCCTGCTTTGGGTCACATTAATATTTACATCTAATGCCATTGCCAACTTCTTAAATTTGATTTTTGAATATTTTATTGAGGTGAAATTACAGCAGCATACTTATACTTTCTTGTTATCATTCAGTGCATGTTTTTCACTTGCGATTGCATCAAATTATGACTTAGATTTGCATCATTCCTCTCTCGTATGAATACCATTCGAAATTACATGAGATGCCACTGATGATCACATCTTTTAATGAATATTTTATTGAGGAAAAACTCACCCATAACCTTACATTCTCTAGTTAGTATGTGCATCCTTCTTCTCATCTCATTTCATAGCAGATTTGGGCACAGATTCCATACCTGATTGGGCAAATATAAAGGGAAACATTTGCAAATTTATTGCATCTATTCCTCCCTATGGATACGACCTAATCCACTGTGGTTAGTTTTATTGATAAATATTTTTGTTTGAGTTTCTTTTCCACCACGCGATTTCACTGCCACGACATATTTTTTTGATACATCATCTGCAAGCGAAAAACTCCTGATCAAATGGTGTCGTTGCTCGGGAGGCAACAAACGCAAGAGATTCACCTCATTTTTTTTTCTGATTATTCTGAGTTACACAGTGATCTGACCAGTTGCTCTCTTTTATTTGCGAGGAATCTGATGAGGCAACAGGAGCAGTAGAGCGATGACATCGACCTTGAGTGACGTCCACACACGGAGAAGACGTAGGAGATGTAGATCCCACTCTCATAAGGGATTCTCCTTCGTTGCAATTTTATTTCTATCTTCTCACCCTTGTAGTAATTGGGGCTTATTTTCGGGGGTCTGTCCCAGCATTCTTTAGAGGCTAGGGGCTATATTTTTTCTGCATTTGAGAATTATATTTCTGCTTGCCTGCACCTAAAATAAACAAAAGAAATTATCGAGCTTCCTATTTAGGAGTTGCATGCCCTTAGGTGCACACATTCAGGGGTGATTGAAAAGCATACTAGATCTCTTCTCTGCATTGCATACACATTTGCACAAAGATTGCTGGAGACAGGTATACCTTTCTATCTTTGCATCCATCTCCTATTCATGCATTTGCATTTAGATTAAAATTCAAGACCACCAAATTGATTGAATTGACCTAATTCAGGGGTTGCCTAACTTCAAATGGGACTGATAATCAGATTCGACCTTAAAACCAAATCACACTTGATCTGATTCAAAGAGACTTGTCTGCATTTTTAAAATAAAAAATGATTTGCAGTGTGATGCACACTTCTAGCACTGAGCACGCACATTAGGCATCGCACTAAGGCTTGATCCCTTAAGGCTATAGGCACCAATCTCTTTATCGATGTAGACCCTCCTATCTTGCTTTGTGGTGGTGGTACTATCTTTTAATCAAGTGTTTTGATACTTCACGGAGGGGGACACCCCTTAAAGGAACAAAAGGGTAGTTAAGAGGCACCGCTTACGCATCGCCTCAAAGGAAGGGTTCACCCTATGTGCATCCCTTTGTTCATCCTTGGAGTAACTTCTCACTTGATCACCTGAGAGTATCATCTAAGTAAGGTGTAAGTTCTAGGGCACATGAAGGTCGACTTAGGGCCTGTAATTGATTGTGAAAATTCTTTGGCCACCAAGAAAGAACGTAAATGACCTCTGATCTTCTCCAAAGAGCTTGTTAGGGATCTCAAGTCACAGCTCCCTCTTATACCACTAAAGTGGGAATGGACGAGTGCAAACTTGACCCCATTTGACAACTTTAAGGAGTAGATTAGAGGTTGGCTTAAATCTACTCTAAGAAAGAAAAGCGAGTCCCATTGCCTTGTGTTTAATTGGGGTGTGTTATTCAAGTCATGTTTTCAAGTGGATTACAATAGATACTTCGCTTCTTACTTTCACCCCAGAATGTCGAATTCCAATTCCATGACCTGCAGTGATCCATTATCTGATGAACAATGGGGTCCTTTCTACTCCTATAGGAACATTGGTCTGATTATCCCCCAACCCTATGATCATGAGCAGAACCTAGGAGAGGGATACACCATCCCTAACCCATCCATGACTATGCCCAACCCACCTGCCCATGATGATTCTTACACTCTTAGTTGGATAGAAACTCCTAGGGATTATAACCCTGTGCTTGGCTATCCTCCCTAATCTGATAGTAGCCTCTCCTCTTTTATGATAGAAATGCAAAAATAACAGAAAGAAATGATGGATTCTATGGGAGAGATTTTGAGGAATAGTCAAAGATTAATGAAAGAGATTAGCTACCTTAGCGACCCTGCTACAGTCAATTCTGATCCTTACCTCTATACCCTCGATTATCAAGGTAATTTCAATGAAAACAATGACAACAGAGATCCTGTTTTGAGAAGTAGCTATCACGTAGATGTCCCTCATAAGATATGCCCACCAGAAGGCAATCCTGGTCACTATTTACCTGATTTTAATTGGAAGGAGAAAATGGGCCCATTAGATGAACTCAACCCGAATGATAGTATCTTTGTTACATTTGATGAAACGGGTCGCAGTCAAATAGTCAACCCAACTCCCATGATGAATTTTGAGGTGGAATCTGTACCCCATCCTAGGGATGATGAACATACACCTTAGGAGGACCTTGCACCTCAGTTAGAGCTCCCTGAGGATTGTGATTCAGAAGTTAACAAAGTTCAGTAGTCTTGGATGTCGGATGAAATCATATTGGAAGGAAGTGATAATAACCACACTCCTCAATCATGGGGACCAACACCTGTCATTGACTATTCAGAGAATTCACAAGTCCTAAACACCAATGACCATGAGAAAATTGAGATTAAATTGGAAGAACTGGATCAATATTGGTCATTTGGACACGAAGAGTTGATTTTTTAGGAAGCTCTTGATTCTGGTGTGAAAGATTTTTTGAGTCTAGGGGAAGAAACATTGATGAGGATGATGATGACTTTCAAAGGCTCAGACTCAGAGTATGGAGTGACTCTAGGGGAGATTATGTTTTATTCGAGGATCTACCCCCTAAGGATCTGGCTGAATTAGCCAAATCCGGATTCCTACATACCGTTGACTATCAAGATCATCCTCTCAAACAATTGGAAGAAATGGAAGTAATTTTTACTCTTGAGGAAAGAATCTATACACCCTATGAGGAGGATCTTAGCTTTGAACAAGAACCTAGGGATGTCATTATTGAGGACACTGATAGTCCTATTGCTTCCAAACCACTTCTGCATGATAGTGAAATAAGTGACACTCTTGAGAGGTTCAATTTGGACGATGCACATTTGGGCCCATTTTAGGACGCACACACAAATGATATGCAGCATGAAAGGCAATTAGTAACTAAGGCTGCTTCTGATGATAGTCAGGAACTGGAATGGTTGTCAAGAAAGAATGTTGAACCTCTCAAGCCCTCTTGGACCCTCTTCCCTACCCCGCACTTGAGAGACTTTAGCTTACATAGTACTAGCTTCCTAAAATCTCTACTCACACTTTCGATTAAAAGGAAAATATCCAGACCAATACATCCTGTGGTAGAGTGGCAAGTTTGGATCGACACTTTTCCATGTCAGCCCAGCAGTCTTAGAGTATCATTCTTCACACCCTCTGTAACCCACACATATCTGCTTGAGGAGCCTTTGCCTCCTCGTCTCACACTTCCAGAGGGCACTACTCAGATGTATCTTGACAAACCCCCCACAAGAGCTTAGGAGTATCCTCTTTTCACCTGTATCTGGTGAGCATTTGGCATCACTATCCATCACCAGCTGACCAACATCTTGGGTTACTTACTCGCCAAGCTCGGTTTATTACGTACCTTCTTTGGGTCTCCTTCTGTTTCCCTTCTAGAGCCCGATTTGTGAGGTATCCCAACTTCACTTCAGGTAATATCTTTCTGTGCTTTTACTTTTCAATGATGACATTGTCAGATTTAGGCATGGGGGGTTATAACCTGAGGTTGTTTATAGCATTTATACATATTTTTATGCATAATTAGGGCATCCATCTTGCATAAAAAAAACAAAAAGAAAAAAGAAAAGAGAGAAAGGAGATGAAATCTTTTGAGTTAAATTTCAAATATATTGAAGAGAGACACAGAGACAAAATGTGCAAAAAATTATGCTGGTCCTAACAGTTGATTATGAAAGAGTTACCTAAGTTCTAGACCAAAATAATTGAATAAATAAAGTCCTAAAGTGCTAGAGAAAAGGAGATAAGTGAGGAATACCAACTTTAGGCCTCCTGGGTCTGTTCTAGGGCTTAAACACTCATGTATTTGTTAAGATCTGGACTATTCCTCAAGAGGTTGAGGGAGTTGCGAGGCCGATGTATTAAATCTAAGGATTAGGGAGTATTCAGCCCCGTTGCCTGTCCTTTGGTTTGTGGGACTTGGTAACCTAAGCACCCAAAAATCACACACTGGTCTAGTTCAGTGTGCATAAAGAAGAATAATGCCAAAAAAGTGTTCGTTCTAAAACTATTTTCCTGAAAAGTTGACTTAGGATCAGTTTGAAGACACAAGTTGATTAGATGAGTTCCCAGCGTGGAGGGGAGGAATGTAAAATAAGCCCCTCGAAGATGTGTTATAACATATTGTCTCCATGATGCTTGTCTCCTAGGATATATAAATATCCTACCGGGGGCACGAAGGTATCGTGTGCTGGTTCAGATGCTGTGGGTGGCATTATCCCGAAATGTCGATTGCTAGGGTCTGAATTCAGCTACAGAATGCCATGGGTGGCACTATCCTGAAGTGTCGAAAGCCAAGGTTCTGGGGGTTGCCATGGGTGGTGCTATCCCGAAGCATCGATTGCTAGGGACTTTACGAGGATTGATGGTGGGGACAAGGAATCTGATACATATCGTGTTTAGGGCCAATCCAATGTTGAGTCTTAGGGAATTTAAAAAGAAAGAGAGAAAACACTCGAAATAATATTTCTCCCTCTCTCTCTTACTAAAAATGCATTGGCAAACTGAACCTAGCCTTGCTAGACATATGCATGGGTGCTTTAACTACTGGGGTCAATGAACCTTTGGGTAGTTTTTGCGGGCCTTAGGAACCTTCGCGGCTGACCCAAGGCTGAGGCTAGTCAAGTCCATATCTTGGCTGGTACTTAGTACCTTTTGTCCTATAGTTGGTATTTCAATCTAATTTCTAGAGTGTGGCACGATAAGGTATCCTGACAGTAAAATCTGGCTTGGAGACCTGGCCTGTTTTGTATGATTTTGCTCGGGACTAGCAAAACATAGGCATGGGGGTATTTGATAGTTCCACTTTAGTGGACAAAATTAGAGCCTAAGTACATATCATTGAGATAAGAAGTGAATTTAGAGTATCCATCTTATTAACAAAATTATGTAATAGGAAAAATCGTCATTTCATGCATTACATTGTTATGAAAGGGTATTTGGGTGGAATCCTTTTCAATTTAGAATGCCAGATATTTAATTTATCACATATAAGAAAGGAAAGACTTCTCCACTTCCCATCTCCAATTTTGGACTCTATCCTAATTAGGAAATTCACCATAGGAGTGTTTGGAAATGACACAAAAAAAAGAAAGAAACAAAGAAAAAGAAAGCAAACCTTATTTCTCTCTCTCCCTCACGAATCTTTCTCTTCCCATAATCTCTTCATCCCAGTTGGAGAGTTGGAAGCCACGCAAGAGAAAAGGAAAGAAAGAAAAAGGAAAAAAGAGAAAAAAAAATAACCTTCCTCTTTTTCTCCTCCAATCTCTCTTGCACGAATATTCTCTTTTTAACTCCTTCCTTCTCTGACTCTCTCTCTCCTTATTTAAATACAAGGATGGGCCCCCCTGGGAGATCCATCTCCTCTCTCACGAGAGGTGCCCCCTCTCCAGCATCTTCCTCTCCAATGGGAGGAAACGACCTCTCTCCTCCACCGTGTGCCACCACCACCGCGAGCCTCCATCGTCGACGACTGCGACCTCCCACCATCGCATCTCACCTCTAACGACCACCTCCGTGTCTCGACTATGCCAAATCATCACCGCGGTCGGTGGTGATAGCACCGACATTCGTAACTGCATCTTCGACTTCACAACCGTGAGCCTCCTCTCTGCCACTGCGAGCCACCATCAAAACCTTCAACCATGTGCCAACGCCCCCGTTAAGTTGTCTGGGAACCCATCCCAGACGTCTGAAGACCACCACCGTGCTCCATCTTCTTCTCCTTCTCCTTCTGTTATGCAACTCCACCAACATAACACACAGCCCACAACCACACACGGTAGCCTCACGCATTGCAACCCTCGCGCACAGCAATCCACTCGCACTCTTTCCTCCTTGCACACAGCAGTAGCCACCGGCCACCACCACCACCAACCTCTCGTGCGGTCGGCAACCTCCAGTGGCCATGCTCAAGCCGCACCTCCATGCGCACAGCCGGCCACCTCCACGCACACCAGTGCCCCTTGCGTGCACTCCTTCACGTGCATGCACGTCCGCATGCCACGACCTCCCCTTCTTCCTCTTCTTCGTCTTCTCCAATAGAAGTGGAACCCAACAAACTGCCGTTGAACTCCAATTACACTTGCCTCCACATGCCACTGTTCGACGCATCATCGCCTCCATCGGACTCACCTTGCCTCCACGAGCATCTCCACTCCACCAGACAAGCCAATCGCAGCCATGCCCACCGGCACTGCCGCCGCTCCTCGTCATTGTCGGCGTCAACTCCGGTATCCGTTCGGAGCACCACCACCACCATCGGAAAGCTCTCGTCACGCTCAACCTTCCTAAAGCTCCTTATCCTCTACCATCGCTCCCTCTTCGTGCAAGCACAAGGGGAAGGAATCCCCTACTTTGGGTCACATTAATATTTACATCTAATGCCATTGCCAACTTCTTAAATTTCATTTTTGAATATTTTATTGAGGTGAAATTACAACAGCACACTTATACTTTCTCGTTATCATTCAGTGCATGTTTTTCACTTGTGATTGCATCAAATTGTGACTTAGATTTGCATCATTCCTCTCTCGTATGAATACCGTTGGAAATTACATGAGATGCCACTAATGATCACATCTTTTAATGAATATTTTATTGAGGAAAAATTACACCCATAACCTTACATTCTCTAGTTAGTATGTGCATCCTTCTTCTCATCTCATTTCATAGCGGATTTGGGCACAAATTCCATACCTAATTGGGCAGATATAAAGGGAAATATTTGTGAATTTATTGCATCTATTCCTCCCTGTGGATACGACCTAATCCATCGTGGTTAGTTTTATTGATAAATATTTTTGTTCAGGTTTCTTTTCCACCACGTGATTTCACTACGATGACATATTTTCCGATACAACTCATCTGCAAGCAAAAAACTCCCTATCACCCAGTAAGTTCACCTTTGTAGACAAAGTGCTTAGACTCTATGGAAGATTATGTGTTCCAAGAGATGAAGCACTTCGAAAGGAGCTGTTGTCCGAGGCTCATTACAGTAGACTCACCATCTATCCAGGGAACATTAAGATGTACCATGATCTGAAGTAGGACTTGTGGTGGTGTGGTCTAAAGAAGGATGTGGGCAAGTTTGTGAGATAGTGCCGGAATGTCAGCAGGTGAAGGCCGAGCATCAGACACCAGCCAGTCAATTACAGCCCCTTCCCATTCTTGAATGGAAGTGGGAGAGCATCTCCATGAACATTGTGACTGGTTTACCTTTGACTTAGCGGGGACACGATTCTGTCTGGGTTGTCGTGGATCGTTTGACAAAGTCAGCTTGATTTCTATTGATCAAGGTGACTTATGGTCCTTCGCAGCTAGTAGAGTTGTATATACAAGAGATTGTATGACCGTATGGTGTGCCCAAGGAGATCAATTCAGATAGAGATGCCCTTTTCACTTCCCAGTTCTAGGGAAGTTTTCAATAAGCCTTGTGTACACAACTGAGCTTGAGTACTGACTGGTCGATCTTCGCTTTCGATGAAATTTTTAAAATAAAATGCCGTGTCCTAGTAATGTTTTGTGGTGGAAAATCAATTATCAAAAATTTAATTATTTCTAACCACAATGATTGGGTCATTTCCACGGGGAGGGACAAGCCAAATTAATTCATAAATTTATCAAAACATGATGGTCAACTATTTGCTCCTAATTATAGTATCATGTAACTAATAGATTGGGGGAAATAGATATGTAATCAGATTATCTGAAGAATTAAGAAGAACTAAAGGGGTCCAGCTGCAATTCATGCAATAAATCGAATATTAAATGGAAAAATAAGAGTTCGCAATGGCAACCATCATAAATTTTAATTCAACGCGAAACAGAGCATTTTCTTGCGATGGCCCATGCGCACGGGAGAGGCCAGTGGTTGGATGGTGCACAGTGGAGGTTGGCCGGGTCTTGGCCGTGCATCGGTCGGAGGAGAAGCTCAAATTACTGAGGTTCTGGTCAGGATAAGGAAGAAAGGAGAGATCTATGAGAGGAGGGGGTAGGTTTTTCTCTCTAAGGAAATTAGCCTTCTGCTGAAGGATGGCTAAGTGATAGCCGTGTGCTTGTAAGAGAATGCTTTGGTCATTGAAGTCTTTGAAGAAGAAGAAGGCCTTGAAGGAAAAGCTTGTGCTTGTGTGTGCCTTCTGTGAGGCATTGTTCTGTTGATCTATTAAGTCGTCTGATATAACTTGGGTGACGTTTGATTGAGATTTATGCTGGCATTGTTGGATTATTTAAGTGCCTAAGTTAATATTGATTATCTGATTGAAGGTACTGTTTGGTTATTTGAATAATTTGAGTATGAGATATATGCTTAATTAAAGATGAATAATTAGTGATTCAAGTCACCATTATTTTGTCTTGCTCTATTCTTTTTGTCTCATAATCTTTTGAATATCAACTTGATCAATTTCATTCATTGAATATCAATTATTGTGATCAATTGATTGTGCTCATCTATTTTAAATGAAGATTAATGTGTGAGTTCCATCTTTACTCCCTGTGAATGATCTCAGACTCTATTTTCTGAATCTGAGTTTATAAATTTAAATGTTTTATTTTGTGATTTTGTTGATTATACTACAATGCATATATTTCTTAACACTCGACAAAACCATATGAACAACAATGTCTGAATGGTCCTCTCTATCTATCCATCACTCTACGGGTGGTATGATGTACATGATGAGTCTAATTTATTGGACTAATATTTAGCCTAAGTACTCTTTAATTATATGTGCTTAGTTTCTAATTGCTTACGAGTTAAGTGGTAATTTATCTTGGTCTGCATATAATTTTATGTAGCAATTTTACATTTAATACCATATGGTTATGATAACCTACTTGGTGGATGAAAGGTAGATGCAAGGATTATCGGAACATGGAGGACATCATTCGCAAATAAGGTTTGTACACACTAACTCTGTGCTTCAGTCGGCCTTTTAGTTGTGGACAAAGCTACAAATGTCTAATTTCATTCTATAAGACGTCCTGAGCTTAGTTTGGACATCTGATGACCATCAATCATGGACCCATGACCATTTGCATTTTTAAGATGCCCATAACTCAATCTGGACATCTAATGAACTGACGGTGCCCAATCTAAAACTCACGACCTTCCTCCTTCTTGTAACAACTCCCTCTGAACCTGTCGGCATCGCTACCCAATCCCACTACCTCACCACTATCGCCAATTTGTTGGAAAAGCTGAGTCTTTGGGGGAGAAGAAACAGATTGAGAGAGAAAGCTGCAATAGCAGGATGACTTTAAAAAGGGAAGAACCAGTCTCCTTCATCCACCACCAGGCTGCTGCCTAGCCTCCACCATGAAATAAAGCCTACACCGTTGGACATGCACGCACTATGTCCACTGCGAGCTTCGACGTTGCCTCTATGCCCATGCATGTAGTGACAGTGCGTGCGCGCTGCTTCTCCACCTCTCAACACCACCACCATCAACCCCAACACTGCTTCCCTTCCTTTTCTTTTTCTCCTTCATCTTTTCCCCACAGTCTCACTGTTCATCATCTTCCTCCAAAGATCCCAATGCCCACAGCAAGTAGCTCCTCCATCGGAGCCCCCCTTCAGCCTCCAAACCTCATACTGGGCACCAGTGCTGACTCCAAGTGCAACCTCGAGCCCTCGCAGACTTCAAGCATCATGCACGAAGGTTCACGGCTGTTGTTCAAGCTCCTCGCCACTGCATTCCTTCACCTCCAACTGGACAAGTCCAGCCACCATCGGCGACGCCGCCAGTGCCATCACGACAACCAAGACCTAGCCAACCTCCACCATGCATCGTCTAGCCACTGGTGGCCTCTCCCACGTACAAGAGCCCCCGCAAGCAAATTCTCTATTTCACGTTGAATTAAAATTTATGATGGCTGCCATTGCAAACTCTTATTTTTCCATTTAATATTTGATTTATTATGTGAATTGCAGTCGAGCCCCTTTTTAGTTCTTGCTAATTCTTTAGATTATCTGATTGCATATCTATTTCCCCCAATCTATTAGTCACATGATACTATAATTAGGGGCAAATATTTGACCATCATGTTTTGATAAATTTGTGAATTAATTTGGCTTGTTCCTTCCCATGAAAATGACCTAATCATTGTGGTTAGAAATAATTAAATTTTTGACAGTCGATTTTCCATCACAAAAGCATTACTACGACACGACATTTTACGCTAAAAATTTCATCGAAAATGAAGATCGACCTGTCAAATGGCACCATTGCCTGGGAGGAAACATGCCTATTAAGTTTTTTAGGGAATTTAGATTATTTTTGTGTTATTTCTGAAGCATTTTTTATTTACTGACATTGATTCTATTGTGTGCAAAAAAGTAAGAATGAATGTGACGGGCGGGCATGATAGAGATGATATTTTTGGTGGACCTTGACACCACCTGGAGGACAACAACAGGTGCCTGTGAGCCTTGATTCCATGGATGTGAAGACACATGAAGGAACATCTAGGAGGATTCTGCCTCTTAGACTTTCGATTACACATATTAGAGTAGACTATTTAGGATTTAGTCTAATTATTTGTTTTCTCACCCTTGTAACCTGGGGCTAGTTTTCAGGGGAGTGTCCGTAGTTCTTTAGATACTAGCTTTATTCTATTTGTGGTAGTTAGTTTCTTTTGATTGCACACTTATAAAAAAAAAATACGAGTTGCCTGCTAGATGTTGCATTCCATAGGCCGATCATCTAGGAGTGCTTGAGCAACATCTAGATTTCTCTTACTGCATTGCGAGCATTTCTGCACTGTAGAGTGCTGGAGCAAGGTGCGTACTTCCTATCTTTCTACATCAGCTATCTACACACGCATTGCATTTGGACATAATTAAAGAAAATCACTTAAGCTTATTTGAAAATATTAACCAAGTGGTCATATTAGTTTAAAAATAGTAAAATATACAAGAAGTGTTTGAACAACTTGATTGCGATTTTCAAAAGAAAAATCATTTTTCGTGGTGTGATGCACACTTCCTGCACCGAGCATGCATTGTAGGCACCGCACTAGGACCAAGACCCTTAAGGCTGTAGGCATGGATCTCTTTATTGGTGCAAACCCTCCTATTTTACTTTGTGAGGGTGGTATTAACTTTTGCCCGAGTGACTTGATACTTTAAGGAGGGAGACACCCCTTAAAGGAATTAAAGGGCAGTTAAGAGGCACCGCTAATGAATCATCTTAAAAGAAGGGTTCGCCCTACTTGTGTCCCTTGGTTCCATCCTTGGAGTACCTTTTTACTTGAGCATTTAAGAATATCACTGCAATAAAGTGTACGTCTTTAGGGCACTCGAAGGTCAATTTAGGATGTGTAATTGGATTGGCAACTTATTTAGTCACCCAATTGAACAAAGTGACCTCAACCTCCTGAACAGACATTGACCAGGAATCTCAAGTGCCTCATTTCTCTTATACATACCACTTATGTGGGAATGAAGAAACACTACCTTGACTCTATTTGACCAATCTGGAAAGTTGGGAAAGGATTTAAAGTGCTTTAAAGTGATAAAAGACCTTTTGCCTTGTGTTTGCTTGGTGTATGCTTAGTAGGTGGTCCCTTAGGAGAAGTCTTGTTTTTGACCCTGAACCTGACAGACTTTTTAGATGAGCCAACTGAGAAAGAAGAAAGATGGCGGAAAAGATGTCGAAAGGAGAAATTAGGGTTGTTGAAAATTAAAGAACCTTGAGAGACTATGTCCTCCCCACAACTTACGAAGCCCTACCTATCTGAAGGCCTAGAGTGGATAATCTCTATGAGATCAAGGGCAGTACCATATCTTTGCTACCCTCTTTCTATGGTACTACTAAGGAAGATCCCTACAAGCATCTTGAGGAATTCACCGAGGTTTGTTCCATGGTGAAGCTCCAAGGCTTTATTGATGAAGCCCTAATGAGAACCTTATTTCCTTTCTCCCTAAAGGACAAGGCACTAGTATCATACCCTCGATGCAAGGGTAAATGATTAGACCACCCTGAAGGGAAAATTTTTGAAGTACTTTCCTATGAGTAAAACCAATCATTATAGAAGAGAGATCATGAGTTTTACTTGATAGGAAGGGGAGTAAATTCATGAGACGTGGGAGCATTTTAAGGACTTAGTCGTGTTATGCCCCCACCATCAAGTTCCAAAATGGCAACTGGTCAAAAGGTTCTATAACGGCTTATCTGAACGGCATAGGCAAGCTATCGATGTAGCCTGTGTGAAACCTTCATGACCAAAACTGAGGATAAAGTCTAGACTTTATTTGAAACATTAAGTGATAATTCCATACACATGTCCTCTACCTATCAAGAAAGGAAACCATCAATCTTGCAGAGGAAGATAGAGGCCCAAGAAGTTGGGACTACTCAGGATTTGGCTTATCAAATTCAATTGTTAAACAATAATGTTGATAGGCTTTTAGCAAACCCTGACATTCACCAGTGATGACCCAATAATTATTAGTGTAAATTATATCAATTAGAGTTAATTTCGACGACACATGCGCATTAATATCATGATACAATGGGTTTGGGAGCCTTGATGCACTCTACATTATTTTTATGTTAAGATTGCTTAAAATTAAGGTTTAATGACTTGCTGTACAAGTGCATATTGAAGTAGATCTCAGATGAGCAATCGAACTACATGGATGAATCCGAATCGAAGAACGCAGTCCAACGAAGCAAAAACCACCTCGATCAGAGCCTTGTAGCATCTGGTACAAAGGAAAGATAATGGACAACCTAGATGGTGCCACGTGGTGCCTTTTGGGATTGTAGAGTGTGTATTTGATTAGAAATGCGTTGTAGTACAGTTGCGAAATACGATCAACAAAAATAATTTCTAAGATAACGAAACTTGACTCTTGGTCGTTCGTCTCTGGGAGGCATTTTGGAAATGCAAATTCAAATTCGATCTCGCTTGCTCTACTCATTCAAAATCGCATGTCGATTTATACTAAATATGTATTGATACACGAAATGCTGTTGCCTAAATATCAGAAATTGTAAGCATGCAACTTTAATCACACCAAAAGATGATAATCAAGCACATAGTGATTTTCAACATATAAATACATATAAATATTTTCATTGAGGTATGATGGTGATCATAGCACAGGTAGCAGAATGCTTGTACAGGGAAATTTAAATCTAGCTAGCAGAAAATGACTGCATACATGAATCTATGGGGGGATTATGCATGCATCATTGGGGGAGAATATAGAGATACATTACTGAGCAGTAAATGAAGCATTAAATCTATGAAGAACTATAATCTAGTCTAACATAACTAAGGTCATTCAAAGGTGGGCTCCGATGGCCTTTGAATGGGTGAGAAGAGAAAGAGGGGTGGCCAATGGTGCTTAGGCTAGCCCTTGGAGAGAGGTTGGAGAATTTGATCCTAGTCTAGGCTTGGCATGGAGGTGGTGGCATCATGGTGGAGCTCGTGAACATGGAGGTGGAGGTGGTGATGGCTTATGGAAGGTGGAGCTATGCTAAAAGATTAAGATGGACCAAATGGCCACCCCTTAGATCTTTTTATTGACCTAAGGGAAGCTCTCTAGAGAATTATGGAATTCTCTAGAGAGGCCTATGGTGGGAGCTCGTGGGAGGGTGAGAGAGAGGATGGATGGTGGTTTTTAGATCCACCAAATGTGAATCTAAAAATTGAATGGCTCTTGGTTGCTAATTTTAGCAACCAAGGCAACAATACATGGTAGAGAGTTCTAAAGAACTCTAGGCCAGGTATTTTCATGTGGATGGTGTGTGTGGGTGTGTGTGGATCGAAACTTAGGTGGCTAGGTTGATTAGGTTAGGTTCTAGTGGGTTTAAGGTCAAAGTAGGTCTCAAATTAAGGTTGTAAACCCTAATTCACTAAGGTAAAGAGCAATTAAACTTAATACAAGTTTAATTGGGTGTGTGGAAACCTAATTGAGTGTAAAATAGCTCAATTAAGTCAGGTCTAGGTCAATTGGACTCTCACTTAGGCCAATTGGACAGTGTGTGCTGAGATCAGGGCTGAATTGGACTCAATGGGTCCAATTGAATAGGTTGATAGAATTGACTAAGATCCAAGTCAATTAGGTTCAGTGAGGACCTAATTAGGTCCTTAGGGAGGTCTAGAGGCAATGTACTAGGGTTAGGGCACCTTAATTTAGGTTCTTAGGGGGTTAGAATTAGATTTAGGGAGCTAGAGATCCAAGATCAAGGCTTAAATCTCAAAATAGGGTCTGGAGGGCAGTTCTGGACGTCCAATAAAGTTATCAGACGTCTTATAATGAAAAATCAGAAGTCCAGACTTATTGTTTGGACGTCTAATCAGAGTCAGGAGGGATTCTAGGTTCTGTCTTGGGTATTTTGCAGAAATTGGATGTCTAACCAAGTGTCTGGATGTCCAATAACATTGCAGAACTGGGTTTAAGGTGTGCGGGAGTTGGCTAAGGGTTCTGGACATCCTATAACTCATCTGGACATCTAGATAGAGGCTAGAATTAGGGTTTTAAGGTCTCCTAGGGTGCGGTGACCTAATCTAAGGGTGGCTAAGGCTTGGGGAGGCTTCTAAGCTGTCCTAGGGCTAGGATGGACCTAAGTTCTTCACAATTTATTGCTTTATTCCTACTTAATAGAATAACATACCTTAACTCCCTTACATTATTATCTACTACATCTAATCTGGGTCTTTCGCTCCAGCTCTACTGCAACACCAGTTATTCTTTATTCTTCAGATCCAGCTTTAGATCTAGCTTCAGATCTAGCTACTGATTAGCTTATTACCTGCAATTGACATAATGCGCCTAATCCGTACATTAATTCATTAATTTATGCATAGCTAAAAGAAAGCAGTAAAGGTGCTAGTAATGCTTATGCATGCATGAATTACCCTAACTTATGCTAAGTCCTAGCCTAATTTAGTCAATTAAGACCTATGATTGTTGCGTAATCATACCTCCATGCCTAAATCTTGTTAGTCCCTAGCAAGTGCAAGACTAAATTATTCACAGAAGGGTCCCTAAGGGATCGATTATTTTATCAAGTGTATGCCTAAAGATTTTTCTCCTTTTTGTTTTCATCCTATGCTCTAGAAATCCAGACAATCGTGAAAGTGTAGCTATGTAGCTTTTGCAACGGATTCGAGTGAAAAACTAATTCACCTCTAAAGCTTGTACTTGACCCCTAGTAAAAATTCTTGCAGAATAGGAGAACTTCCCTCGAGGTATTCAAGATATTCTGTGAATTCCACCTAGCTTTAAGCTTAGGTAGAGAATCTTAGAGGGAAAAGATTATATATTTGGTGGCTCACTCTTGACTGGTGCTACATAGAGATTAGTACTATAGAATCTAGATTTCTAAATTATTACGTAACTCAACTCGGAGAAAGATGAGAAAAACTATGCTCTCTTTTGGTTCCTTTGTATTCATTCTCTCTTTTTCTTTTGCTTTTTCTTTTCTTTTCTTTCTTTTTCTTAGAGCTCACAATCTCACCAGATTTACACATATGACCTATATTTGGTGGTCTCACTTGGCATTAACACTTTAATTGAGTTCTCATAACTCTAACACTAAGTCAAAATTCCTCAGCCAGTATTCGAGCGGTCAGAAACACAAGAAAGGTGAGTTAAGGCCATATTTGGTGGATCTCAAATTTATTTGGTGGTATTGCCTCAATGCAACTGAAATAAACACTAAATATTCACTCTTTTTTTTCTTTGTTTTTCTAATTTTTTTCAATCTTTCTTTCTTTTCATCATTTTTTTCCTTTTTTTCTTTTTTTTTCCATGTAAATTTTTTTTTCATTTTTTTTTCAACACAACACAACTAGCATCCATGAACTTTATTGAGGAGGCATTATTAGGAATTGGTGGTACTCAAGTGACAATAGGTGGCTTATTTGGTGGAGTTCCTACTCAAGGCATCGGAGAGACTAATAGGATGGTGTATTTCTATCCATGACATCAATACCCTCCTTCAGTCGAGGATTCCGTAAAGAATGGTCATAACCATCCACCTTAGCCCTAGTTTTATGAAAACTCGCTTTCCACGTATTTACCTTATTTGGTGGCTCTCAAAATTCACACAAAATGTATACGCAAGAACTGAGAGTGAAAATTATGCCTTATCTCTGAGTATCATCACCTAATTATCTAGGATTCCGAATTCCTTGCACTAATCTTAGAGCACCAGTACACCCTACTCTTATCTCACACTATTTGGTGGATTTTTGGAAGAAAATCTGCCAGACTCCCAAAACACTGTCCAGGGGTTCAGGAGAAGAAGAACTACTTCTTCTCGACATACTAAAGATGTTTATCAACCTTCACCATGAATCCATTGCAAATACTACGTGTGTGAAAAATTGTACTGGATTCCAGATTTCAGGAATCAACTAGAGGATAAAATCCCTAATGCATTCTCTTAATAAGATAATCTTATTCATGGATGCACTATGTATATATGCTATAAACAAGTAACCTCTTATATTCGTACTTCATGAAATTTCCCTTTCGGTTACATTCAGCTTGACCCTAAATTTAAAACAAGAGGTGAGTGGGTGAGTCGGAAGTGGCTATTGCAGACTATTTTTAGCTCCAATGTGAGCCTTGGAGGTGGAGTCGGTTGTTCTTTTTTTTTTAGGGTCCTAAAGTACATTTGACATGCAACTCCATGGTTTTCCTAAATGTTGGCAAAAAAATTTTTAGTTTTGTCGTATCTACCCCCCATGCCTAAGTTCTTGCATGTCCTCATGCATGAATATAAAAGAAAATAAATACAATAGGGAGTAAATGGGTAAAAATCACCTGGAATTGCTCCTAAATTTTAATGTTTAACATCGGCCAACCTGACAGTATGCAATATGCAAGAGAAATATGCTTAAAAGAAAGAAATGCTATGTATAAAAATGGTTATGTATAGATGATGGTAGAATGTGGGATATGCTATCTATACGTGTTGAGTTTTACACCTCCAGCTGGGTGAGAACTTACTCAGATATCCTCGATAAGATGAATGAGTTCATCAGCTGGAGGAGGTTCCTGGGCCGTAAATGGCTTGAGGCACTGGCCATTTACCATAGATACATGCCCAGATTTTGGGTCCCTAATTTGGACCGCCCCATTAGGATATGGGTAAATCACAACATATGGGTCAGTCCACTTGGACTTGAGCTTCCCTGAAAAAAGTTTCAATCGCGAGTCAAACAACTAAACTTGCTGGTTGGGCGTGAATGCTTTCCTCCGGATGTGGCAGTCACGAAAGGCCTTGGTCTTGTCCTTGTATATCAATGTGTTCTCATAGGCCTCCCACAGAATCTCTTCTAATTTGTTGAGCTGGAGTTTCCGTTCTTGACCTCCCGCATCGAGGTCAAGGTTACATTTTCGCACCACCCAAAAGGCGCGGTGTTCCAGCTCTACAGGAAGGTGACAGGCCTTGCCATATACCATACGATATGGTGACATTCCGAGTGGAGCCTTGTACGTGGTCCGATATGCCTAGAGTGCATCAACTAATTTATTGGACCAGTCCTTCCCGTCTGGTCTAACCGTCTTCTGGAGAATCAGCTTGATCTGATGATTAGAAATTTCAGCCTGCCCATTGGTCTGCGGGTGATACGGGGTGGCTATACGATGATGTACCCCGTATTTATTTAATAATGACCTGATGTGGGTGTGGATGAAGTGGCTTCCCCCATCGCTAATCAGAGCATGGGGTATTCTGAATCTCGTGAAGATGTATTCCCGTATGAAAGAAATGACGGTCTTATGATCAGCCCATCTCACCGGGATGGCCTCGACCTCCTTCGAGACATAGTCAATAGCTAGTAATGTGTACTCAAAGCCATGCGAGTTTGGAAAAGGGCCCATAAAATCGATTCCCTAGACGTCAAACACTTCTACAACCATGATGGGCTGGAGTGGCATCATGTCTCTCCTGGTCATAGAACCGACCAACTGGCATCGTTTACAGTGTTGGGCGTATTCGTGTGTATCTATGAAAATAGTTGGCCAGAAAAATCCCGACTGCAAAATTTTTGCAGTAGTTTTCCATCCCGAGAAATGACCACCACAAGCATCGTTGTGGCAAAAAGATAACACACTGGGGATCTCAGGATTTGGGATGCATCTTCGAATAATCTGATCAACTCTAATGTAGAAGAGCAGTGGGTCATCCTAGAGGTAGAATTTGGCCTCCACAGTAAATTTGAGTTTCTAGTCCTTGGATAGGTTTGTGGGAATCTTGCATGCGGCAAGATAGTTTACGATATTCACGTACCAGGGGAACTCAACAGAGTGAACTGTCAAAAGGGATTCATCTGGAAATTGGTCATGCATAAGCAGGGAATAAGGAATGTGTGCTGGGTCTAGTCTATATAGATGATCCGCCACAACATTCTGCTTTCTGGCTTTGTCACGGATTTCAATATCAAATTCTTACAATAGGAGGATTCATCTGATGAGTCAGGGTTTGGCATCCTTCTTTGCCAACAAATGCTGGAGGGCGGAGTGGTCAATGAAGATGATAACTTTGGACCCTAATAGACAAGATGTGAATTTCTCCAACTCGAATACTACTACTAGCAGTTCTTTTTCGGTGACAATATAATTGTACTAAGCCTCATTCAGCATCTTGCTAGCATAGTATATGACAAAAGGTTGTTTCTCCCGACGTTGGCCTAAAACAGCACTGACGGTGAAATCAGAAGCATCTCACATCATCTCGAAATCAAGCGACCAGTCGGGTGGTTGGAGAATCGGGGAATCAGAGACAGTGCTTCGTAAAGTCTCGAAGGCACTGAGACACGAGGTGTCAAATTCGAATGGGGCATTGGCAACAAGGAGATTCATCAAAGGTCGTGTAATTTTTGAGAAATCACGTATAAATCTCCGATAGAAGCCGACGTGACCCAAGAGTGATCTGATCTACTTGATTGAGCTAGGTGGCAATAAGTGGGAAATAATCTCAGATTTAGCTCGATCGACCTCGAGTCCATTGTTAGAGATCCTATAACCTAGTACCATGCCATCCCTCACCATGAAATGACTTTTCTCCCAGGATAGTACTAGGTTTACCCAAATACACCGTTTCAGGATTTTGGTGAGGTTATCAAGACAAGATGCGGAATCATCTCTGAAAATGGAGAAGTCATCCATGAACACCTCCACATAGTCCCCAATCATGTCAGAGAAGATGGCCATCATACAACGCTAAAATGTTGCTGGTGCATTGTAGAGGCCAAAGGGCATCTGCTTGAAAGCGAATGTTCCAAAGCGGCATGTGAATGTGGTCTTGTCTTGATCTTCTGGGCTAATCGCTACTTGATTATACCCGTAGTACCTTCCAAAAGGTAAATGAAACTATGTCTGGCTAACCGTTCTAAGATCTGATCAATGAACAGTAAAGGAAAGTGATCCTTCTGGGTAGCCGTGTTCAGTTTTCTGTAATCTATGCAAACCCACCATGATGTTGTAGTGCGGATTGGGATGGATTCACCGTTGTCATTTTTCACGATGGTGAATCCGACTTTCTTGGGCACTATCTGGATCAGACTCACCCATTGGCTATCAGAGATTGGGTATACAATGCCCGCATCCAGCCATCTGATAATCTCCTTCTTAACAACCTCTAGCATATTCGGGTTTAGTCATCTTTGAGGTTGTCTAGAAGGTTTCACCCCCTCATCCATGTAAATGTGATGGGTGCAATATGAGGGGTGAATACCACGAAGATCAGCAATGCTCCACCCTATAGCAGTCCTATGGTCTTGTAAAATCGAAATCAGTTGATGCTTCTGTTCTTGGGTTAAGTGAGCACTAATAATGACCAAGTATGTCTCACTTTCACCCAAGAACACATACTTAAGTGAGTCAAGTAAGGGCTTCAATTCAATCACAGGTGGGTCAAAGTTAGAAATGGGAGTAGGAGTAGACTTGAAGGTGGGAATCTAATGATCCAGATGTGTGTGAATTCCTGCTAATTCGCTACCAATGTGATAATCAGTTATGACTATGTTAACGAGAAACCCGTTAGCTGTGGTCATGCCTTCCTGTAACAACAAGGGTGATCCAGTAGTGTATGGATCAGGATAGCTAGATTTAGGGGTGCTATGGTCTGAAACACACCCTAAACAATTGGATCCTCGGGGAGATATGTGCAATGCCGTGGTCTCAGTCCTGTGTGGATCGAGGTCCAAGAACCCTGATAGTGCAGACGAATGAGACATTGGGTCATCACAAAGGGGCCCAATGTTACCACAGTATGCCGAATCTTCGTCTTCAACACCCTCCTCTATGCGATCACAGTCAAAATTCCTTGATGCCCTGAATATGTCAAGTCGAAGTCGCTCATTACCTAGGGCTATCTCCATACACCTAGATGCACAATCAATGTTTGCTCGAGCTGTCGCTAGAAATGGGCGACCCAAAATGATTGATGCATCTCGGAGATTAGGAGGAACCTCCATATCAAGAATGAAAAAGTTTGTGGGAAAGCAGAATCAGCGGACTTCTACGATCATGTTCTCAACCACCCCCTTGGTGTTTTTAATGATCTATCAACTAGCTGAATCATGACCGAGGTTGACTTTAACTCCCCAAATCGAAATTGATCAAATACGACAATGGGAGTTAGTGATGTGAAATACGCGTGATTTGTAAAAGCGGGTTTTTAACGTCATTGTAACACGCAAATTCGCATACGCTTTTAAATTTATATCCTAGATAGGGGAGTATCTAGGGTCGTCCAAGGAGGAAAAAATTGCAATTCAATTCTCTTACTAAAAATACATCTCAACTTTCTTTTTGGTATTTTAAATATGTAAATTTTTTTTTGTTTTGAAATAATACGAGAAAAGTGTGAATTGTGACGAAAAAGTGCTAACACCTAAAATGCTAAGTTGAAACTTAAGAGATTAAAAGGTCCACTACCTAAGCTCACTCTAGGCAAGTGGAGGCCTAGAGTAATCGGGGAGTGGAAGTAGAATAGTGCTAGAACAACAGTAACAATTGCAATAGAAAATTAAAAAGAAGGCAATTTGATTAACTAGAATTTGTGTTCTTTTTCCAAGATAAGTAGAGGAATGCTTCTACTAGAAATAAAAAAATTTAAAAGCAATAAAAAAAATACAAATCCTCTTGCAAAAATTGGTGAAGAAGGGAGTCTTCTTGCTCCAAGCCTAGCTGCTCCTTGTCTTAAAAAGAGGGTCTCCTTCTTCTCCTTCCTTGAGAGCTCCTCCAAGGTGGGTGCTACCACCTTCAATGCTCTCCTCCAAGGGGTGGGCGTGCACCACCCTCAAAAGCTCCTCCAAGGTGGCGTGGACCACCTTCAAGATCTCCTCTAAAGATCCTCCTTGCCTGGCTTCTCCTTTGGCTGGCATGGGCACAAGAGAGAAGGGAAGAGGGGAAGGCACCAAGGGGACAGAATATCCCCTTAATCTTCTTCTTCTTCTTTCTCTTGGGTGTGGGCTTCTAGGTAGAATATGAGAGTGAAATTACTAGCCAAGGATGCTTTGAATGGTGGTGGTTAGTGATCTTTTTATAGGGTAGGATGGGGGGTTAAGGTGCCTCTTGAAATGGAGGGCTAAGATGGAAGGATGGAGGTGGTTGGGGATCCTATGGCTAAGGGCATTTGGCACCAACCCAAGGGACTCCTAGGGGGTGGTTATGGGTGGTGACACCCCTTGAAGTTGGCACCAAAATAGCTTCTAGAAGGGGGTCTTAGGTGGTGCCAAGAAAGGTTCTAGAAGGAGGGGTTATGTGGAGGGTTGAGATGGGTTTAAGGGGAGATGTGTGGTGGAGATGAAGGGGATTTTTGGAGGGAAAAGTGGCACCAACAAGGGGATAGTTAGGGTGGTTTTGGCACCACTTTTAGGTGTCTTTTGGAGGTGGTAGGTAGGCTAGGTTGGCGCCAAGTAGGTTAGCTTATGTGGAGCTTAGGTGGAGCTAGTTGGGTGGAGTTGTTAGGTGGGTTTTTTTGGGGTGGTACAAGCCAAGGAAGTTGGAGCATAGCTAAGCTAAGCTAAGCTAGCTTAGCTAATGGAGGAGTAGAGGAGGAGGTATTGGAGCTAGGGTTTGAAGAGAGGAGCTAGTTCTAAAGAATCTGGAGCTGAAGTGGAGTAGGCAGCTGCTGAAGAGGTCAACATGGGGCTACTCTAGCTAGCTTAGCTTGCTAGTTCTTTGCTAGCTACTAAGCCAAGCTAAAGTGAGCTAGCTTCTGTTGAAAGGAGCTAAGGTGAGCTGGGTCTGGCGCTCCCAGGGAGGATTGAGCTGGTTGAGACAGCTAAGGTAGCTTAGCTCAATTAGCTTGAGCTAAGCTGGGTCCCCAGGAGCTGGACTTGAGCTTCTTGAGCTGGAATGAGTTCTTCTTCAGCTGGCTAGAGTTGAGTGGAGCTGGATGTAGCTAGATATGAGCTGAGGTGAACTCCTGTCAACTCAGCTGAGCTAGCTAGAGCTCCCTATGGACTAGTGGGAGCTGAGATGAGGTAGACTTAGCTAAGTTGAGCTGGATCTGAGCTGACTTGAGCTAGGGTGAGCTAAGATGAACTTTCTTGAGCTGCCATTCAGCTGAGATTAGTTGAATGGAGCTGGGATGAGCTAACCCTAGTTCAAGTGAGCTAGGATCCAGCTGTGGTGAGCTAGATCAAGATGAGTTCCAGCTAGTCTGAACTCTTTCTTCACCAATTGCCTTCTTGAGTGCTAGGGTTTTAGGGATCTGTATATCTATTCATCCCTAACACTCACAAAAACACATTAAAATAACAAAAGAAAATGCAATGCATGCCTAACCTAGTAATGCCTAAATGCAACCCAAAAACCCATTTGCGGAGTAAAATCCTAAGAGCTAGGTTTGTTTTAGTGCATAAGAATGATGATAAACTGGCGTTTATCAGTTAGTTTGATGGACAAACCCAGATCTAGAAGGGTACGATCAAATGAAGAATCCTGCAAGAAGCAGGCTATGAGTGGGGTACCAGTGTCTTTCCTTTTCAGCGGTAAGTCAACTAGAATCACAGCCCTAGCCTCTTTTGACAGTACCGCCTATCGTCCAATTCTAGGTTGTCGCTTCGGGGTACAATAGTTCTTGAAGAACCTAGCGACAGTAGGGATGTGATCAATTACCTCGAAGAGAGGGACCTGAATATGTACTTCCTTGAACATTGACTTCATGTCCTCAAAATTTCGTGTGTCCTTCTTCCGTACTACATTTCATGTCAGAGCCTTGGGAAAAGGGATGGGACTCTCAGGGTCAAGTGGCCTCTTACCCTTATCTACCGTAGGTGGCTCTTGAGATGAAGGAGTTGAACTCACCTGCGGCGAAGGGTGAGAAAAATCAGGACCTTCCTGCCTATGTGGTGGGTCGAATGTCTTCCTTCCACTCCTTAATGAGACAACATTTGCATTGGCTTGCTGTCAATGAGGTGGTGGGGGAGCGGAAGGGGCAGAGTATGTAGGGTTCTGCATTAAAGGCAGCTAGCCTTGAGCGTAACCAGGTGATGTAGGAGGCACCTGTAATATGGCGTGTGCCTATCCCTATGGTGCTTGAAATCTAGGCGAGGCGCCTTGGTTCTACACATACCGAGGGTTCAAGATAGGTTGGGAGGGCAAGGCTCCCTGAGTCCTATGCTCCTGCAATAGCTGGTTTTGCATGTTCTGTATAGTCTGTATCTGGTCAACCATCGCCTTCATTATCTACAAGCTATCCTGTGTAGACTTCCTCATCGATTCTTGTAGCTCCTCTTTCAGTGCCTCCAGAGGGTCAGCCTGCCTTGGAGGGTGACTGGCAGCTTGGTGCAGCAGCTGGTATATAGAACAAGGTTGCTGCTGTTGAGACGGGAATGGCTGCTGCCTAGGGTATGTGTTTTGTGCATTCCCATATTGCCTGGTCTAGTGTAGATCATGATGTGGTCTATGTGAGTTACCAGACTAGGAGAAGTTTGGATGCTAGCGCCAACCAGGCTTATACATCTCTGAGTACGGGTTATTACACCCGTATCCTTGAATAGCACTGACATCTTTGTAGGCTGAAGACGTCTGAGATGCATATCCATCAAGGGGATATGTATTATAGTCAGTAGGTGGTGTGTAACCCTAGTCATATGATGCCAGATCGGGATTGTTTATGGGATCCTGATATGCAGGATCTCATAAATAAGGAGAGGATCATCCAGAGTGAGTATATTAACTCGAGCAAGAGGGGCTCGGGGTGCATAGGAGGGTCTTGGAGCAGCAGAGTTTAGGTCAAATTGACCCTGACTAATTTGTTCAATCTTTTCTTCGATCAGGTTCATTCTATCCAGCTGCTTAATGATGATATCCATGTCGGCCCAAATAGACTCAGTGTGAGCCTCATGGACACCAACCCACTGCTGACCAGGCCGCTGGAACTGGTTCATGGATGTGGCATTCATCGAGTTCTCCGCCAAAGATTCGAACAACTCAAATGTGTTGTTCTTGTCTTTCGCGAGGAAATTCCCGCCACTAGATGCATCAATCAGATACCGATGTGTGTCATGCAGCCCATGGTAAAAGATCAGAGCTAGGTGCCATTTAAGTACACCATGGTGCGGGCATTTCTGGAGAACGTCGTGAAATCGGTCCTAGGCGTCATGCAAATTCTCCCCAGCTCCTTGGGAGAAAGTTGTGATCGCACGCCTCATTGCATTCGTTCGACCGATCGGGAAGAACTTTTGCAAGAATTCATGTCGTAATTTCAGCCAAGTTCCAATTGGCTTCCCGATGGTCTTAAACCAGTACGAAGCTTTGTCCCTCAGAGAAGGAAAAGCATCATTAGAACAATCCCAAGATCAACATTCTTGGGTTGAACCATTTCTGCGAGTCGACTCAGGTCCTCTAAGTGCTGGAACGGATCTTCATTTGAGTTTCCACAAAATTGACTATTGATCAAACCAATCACATTAGGTTTGAGCTCAAACGCATCTTCGCCTACAGGGATTCGGACTAAGGGTACGACGATCGGTGCAACTGGATCATAGAAATCCCAAAGTTGTTCTCTTCGCGATGGATGCTGCATTCTGCCAAGCATTGTCAAGATACAATCCATGCTCTGCTAATGTTGATCCTTTGATTCAACAACCCGAGCCTCCAAACGAGCCATCGGGTCCAGATTACCTGCATCCTGACCAGGTCTAGGTCCAGGTCCAAGTCTAGAAATAGGGTTAGCCATCTCAGCTAAGGGAGTAGAAGAAGTTGGGGGAGAAGATGGTCCTAGTGAGGTGACTCGCCTCCTTGGGAGCGGCTCCCAAGGTCCAACCAGTCGAGGTCTGAGTGACCTCCTTCATTGCATACACCACCAAACCCCTGGGTTTGTGTAGCCAAGCCAGACAAGGCTAAGGCCTTGTCAATCAGATGGTCCTTATGATCAGATGACTAGATTTTTCATTTTAAGTTCGAATTCCTAAAGAAAAATTCGTCATACAACCGATTGAAAGTGATTTTCGCCTCTCAAGCTAACCCAGCCATTCTGGTTACGAGGGGACTAAGGGGAAGATTCTTCCTTCGGCTCATGCCTCCGGTTCCGTTACCCCCGAGCCGCGGTCGTTCAACACTGCCTCGCAGACTTAGTCACCAGGTTCGGCAAGAGAGGTTGAAGCCACCTAATAGTATGACAACGAATTCGGGTTTGCTTACATGTTTTAAAATTAATTTCAACCTGTTTTTCTTCAGTTGGGGTTTGTGGTGAGTGGCCCACAAGGTGACCAAGCTCACTGGCTAAACACTAGACTTGACTAAGTCTAGGTTAGCCCAAATGTGGTCTCTAGAATGTAACCCTAAAGGTATAACCTAGGGTTCATGCAATTCTAGGTTTGTTTTTTTTTTTCAGCAGACCACAAAATAAAAATACTTCTCTAGCGAAAATTGGAACCCAAATAAGTTGAAATTTGGCAAGTAGATTTCTTTTTCAGTTGTCTTTTCAGAGAATATTTTTTGTAATTTTTACTGTTTCAACCGAATTTCTAGAGAATTTTAAATGTCAGAGGGTCAGATCTAGAATTTTGACCCCTGGTTGGGTTTCTGCTTTGAAACAATATTCGATGACCTTCAAAAATTTGGGAAAAATATGGAAATTAAATCCAATCAAATCAGCTTTCAAACCCCACCATTTTAGTCAAAGCAAATTCGCGGAATGCTCGGAATTGCCTTTTGAATTTTGAAAATTTTCAAATTTGGGTCAGTCTGACCCCCTTGCACTTCGTGAAATTTTAAAACTTTTGTACTTGGAATTTTTTCAAATGAATGGTGTCGTTTGAAATGTGGTTTAAAAATGAAGGTTTAGCTCAAATTTCAGAATTTTTCGCTCATTAATTTTTCTACAATTGAATTTTTAAATCAGAATTTGAAGCCTGGCCAAAAATCTAATGGTGGTGGGGAAGCTTTTGAAAAGGTATTTGAATTTAAAATTCAAACTTTCCACCAAATTTTTTTTTTTTTTGAGAAAGATTTTAAAATTTTATTTGTTTTTCTTTCTTTTTTTTTCAAAACTAACTAACTAATCCTAAGATTCAAACAGGGAAACCTATTCTAACTACCTAATTTTTTTTTATTTTTTTTCACAAAAATAAATAGGATTTTTTTTTCAAATGAAATTGCTAAAAGGAAATCTAACCTAAGGTTCAAATCAAACCTAAACTAAGAAAGATATGATGTGCACCTATTATTTTTTTTTCCGCGCTCGTGTGCGCAGATCCTATTTTTCCCTATTTTCCTACACATCAAAAGACAAGCAGAGGAAGATTTATCAACGATAATTCTAGAGATCGAAATCAAAAATGACGTTGCCTCCCCGGCAATGGTGCCATTTTTTGGGATCGTAGAGCACGTATTTGATCAGAAATGCGTTGTAATACAGTTGCGAAATACGATCAATAAAAATAATTTCTAAGATAACGAGACTTGAGTCTTGGTCATTCGACTCTAGGACGCATTTTGGAAATGCAAATTCAAATTCGATCTTGCTCACTCTACTCGTTCAAAATCGCATGTCGATTTATACTAAATACGTATTGATACACGACATGTTGTTTTCAGAATATCAGAAATTGAAACCATGCAACTTTAATCACACCAAAATATGATAACCAAGCACATGTGATTTTCAACATATAAATGCATATAAATATTTTCATTGAGGTATGATGGTGGTTACAGCACAGGTAGCGGAATGCTTGTACAGGAAAATTTAAATCTAGCTAGCAGAAGACGACTGCATACATGAATCTATGGGGGGATTATGCATGCATCATTGGGGGAGAATATGGAGCTACACTACTAAGCAGTAAATAAAGCATTAAATCTATGAAGAACTATAATATAGTCTAACAGAACTAAGGGCATTCAGAAGTGGGCTCCGATGGCCTTTGAATGGGTGAGAAGAGAAAGAGGGGCGGCCAATGGTGCTTAGGCCGACCCTTGGAGAGAGGTTGGAGAAGTTGATCCTGGTCTGGGCTTGGAGTGGAGGTGGTGGCATCATGGTGGAGCTCATGAACATGGAGGTGGAGCTATGCTAAAAGGCTAAGATGGACCAAATGGCCACTCCTTAGGTCTTTTTATATACCTAAGGGAAGCTCTCAAGAGAATTATGGAATTCTCTACATAGGCCTATGGTGGGAGCTCGTGGGAGAGTGAGAGAAAGGATAGATAGTGGTTTTTAGATCCACTAAATATGGATCTAAAAATTAAATGGCTCTTGGTTGCTAATTTTAGCAACCAAGGCAACAACACATTGTAGAGAGTTCTAGAGAACTCTAAGCTAGGTATTTTCGTGTGGATGGTGTGTGTGGGTCGAAACATAGGTGGCTATGTTGATTTGGTTAGGTTCTAGTGGGTTTAGGTCAAGCTAGGTCTCAAATTAGGGTTGTAAACCCTAATTCACTAAGGTAAAGTGCAATTAAACTTAATGCAAGTTTAATTGGGTGTGTGGAAACCTAATTGAGAGTAAAATAACTCAATTAAGTCAGGTCTAGGTCAATTGGACTCTCACTGAGTCCAATTGGGCAATGTGTGCTGAGATCAAGGCTCATTTAGACTCAATGAGTCCAATCGAATAGGCTGATGGAGTTGACTAAGATCCAAGTCAATTAGGTATAGTGAGGACCTAATTAGGTCCTTAGAGAGGTCTAGAGGTGATGTACTAGGGTTAGGGCACCTTAATTTAGGTTCCTAAGGGGTTAGAATTAGGTTTAGGGAGCTAGAGATCCAAGATCAAGGTTTGAATCTCAAAACAGGGTCTTGAGGGTAGTTCTGGACGTCCAATAAAGTTATCAGACATCTTATAATGAAAAATCAGAAGTCCAAACTTATTGTCTGGACGTCCAATCAGAGTCAGGGGGATTATAGGTTCTGTCTTGGGTATTCTGTAGAAATTGGACGTCTAACCAAGTGTCTGGACGTCCAATAACACTGTAGAAATGGGTTTAAGGTGTGCGGCAGTTGGCTAAGGGTTCTGGACGTCTAGATGGAGGCTAGAATTAGGGTTTTAAAGTGACCTAATCTAAGGGTGGCTAAGGCTTGGGGAGGCTTCTAGGCTGTCTTAGGGCTAGGATGGACCTAAGTTCTTCACAATTTATTACTTTATTCCTACTTAATAGAATAGCACACCTTAACTCCCTTACATTATTATCTACTGCATCTAATCTAGGTCTTCCGCTATAGCTTTGCTGCAACACCAGTTATTCTTTTTTCTTTAGATCCAGCTTTAGATCTAGTTTTAGATCTAGCTTCTAATCAGCTTATTACCTGCAATTGACATAATGCACCTAATCAGTACATTATATCATTATTTTTTGCATAGCTAAAAGAAAGCAGTAAAGGTGCTAGTAATGCTTATGCATGCATGAATTACCCTAACTTATGCTAAGTCCTAGCCTAATTTATGTCAATTATGACCTATGATTACTACGCAATCAGTGCCATCTAGGCCACCCAAGGACCACCAGCAGTGCAACACTCCCTAAAATGTGCCTCCATGAAGCGATCTCGATCGTTGGATCTTGATCCAACGATTGAGAATGAGTGTGCGTTAATTCACAAACGCAATGAACCGATGGCCGTAGCGCAGCGGTTCGCACCTCAATCCATGTGCTACGGCCACATGTTTGAAGCCTCATGAGGGTGCAATCAGCAACGTGCATGCATGCGAGTGAAATTCAGCCATGGATACAGGAGTGGATAGCGACGATAGCGACGACGTGGTGCGATCTCATGTGTCGAATGCGCGCAACCAGGAATGCAAGATCTGATGCTGCATTTCATGCATCATTGTACGCATGAGCAGGTGCAATCCTAAGCATGCGGCCATGCGAGATCTCTGCCATTGATCCTCGATCAGATGGGTACTAGAGCGAGCACACAGATCACGTGGGCGTGGCACTGTGCATGCACACGACCAACTGGTAAGAGCAGGTCTTCACGGACAATTGTGGAAAGGATATAGCAACTCTCTGTAGGTTGCTAAAGCCCCTTACCCATTTTAGAAGCCTCTTCTCCACTATAAAACCCCCACACACCCTTCATTTGTGATCATCTCTTCCTCATTTCTTCCTAGCCTCTACTAAGCATACTTCCACACCCTTAGAAGTGCAAGAATCATCCCGGAGAATACCGAGCCACCGACGGAAATCCCTCCACCACCGTGGCTACCTCGCTTCTCCATTTTGCACATTTATACTTTACTTTCATGTTAATGTTTATCTAAGGATTCATCTAGTATTATTGTAAAACGATTTCGCTTATGGAATGTATTAGCTTATGTTATCATCTTTCTTCATCATATCTTGGTTTCATGCATAACTAGTGACTTTGATTCTACATACATTTTCTAACCCTACTTTCTCTCTCTCTCATTTCGTAAGAAAACCAAACAAATATCATGTGACAACTATGCGACTAATTAATCCAATTTCATGCCTCCTCGTGTTCGACACTTAGGGTCACCTAATCATCTTTTCATTAAAATTGATGTCATAACACATGCTACAACAAATGAATTACACTTACGTGTTTTACGACGTCAACCCGCAAGCAACCTCTATTGCCAAGCTTCAAGTGAATGCTCCATTTCCCAAAGCACTACCATGCCACTGTGGAGTGCCACTTGGCAAATCAATTTCTTGAGTTGATTCAGAACGACCTAAATGTGGCCCAAGGTTTTCGACCACCCCCTCGTAATAACCTATATTCCAATACTTATAATCTGGGGTGGCAGAACTATCTAAACTTTTCACAGAAGCAAGGTGATGCTTTCAACTCAGGGAATGCAAGACCCCAACCTCCTCAACCCGTTTACCAGCCACCCTATACAAACCCTCCTCAGAGCAAGCCCTATGAGATGGATGAACTAAAAGCCATGATGAAAGTGATGCAAGAGCATCAAAATATGGTCATCCAATCTCAAAATAAGATGATCACTGATATGCAATCCCAAATTGGTCATCTTACTAAGCAGTTAGGTAGCAGGATCTGACAAAGTTGCCTAGCTCTTGTGAGGAGAACCCAAAGGGTAAGGGGGTTATATTTAGGGAGCATGCTCAAGCTGTGACCATACTGAGGAGTGGAAAAAAAATTGGCAAACCTGATAGCACTCCTACGATCACCCCTCAAAATTCCCCTCCTACACCGAACCCAACCTCCATCCTCACCAAGGAAGAGCCACACTGCCCTCCCTCAGTTGAAATAACTCACCTGGAGGACGTCGTCATTCCACCACCCCTGTCCCAACACAATGACCCCTCCACCTAGAAGCTGAGGGTACCCTATCTTGAGCACCTATCCACTCCTGGGGAATCTTCTGTTGGCTCATCTAGAGCCAAGGATAGGACGGATGAGATTATGAACACATTCAGACAAGTCCACATCAACTTGCCTTTATTGGATGCTATAAAATAGATTACGTCCTATGCCAAGTTTCTAAAGGACCTATATACCCAGAAGCGCCAATCTAGGAGACAATTCCAAGCTAAGGTCATCCTGCCTAACCATGTTATCTTGGTGCTTCAACATGGAACACCCCCCAAGATGAAAGACCCAGGAGCCCCGTATATTTCAGTGGTTATAGGTAACCAACACATTGATGAGGCTCTACTCAGTATTGGCATGGGGGTGAACATTCTACCAAGCTTTGTCTATGACCTTTTGGAGGAGGCGATTTGAATCCTAGTCCTGTCATCCTCCAAGTTGCAAACAGATCACTTAAGACACCACAGGGATTGCTAGAAGATGTCCTGGTAAGAGTGGAGGACTTCTTCTTCCCTCTTGACTTTCTTACTTGACACTGACCCATTTAATAAGTCCACCAAGTTGTCCATTATTCTGGGACGCCCCTTCTTGGCCACAGCCAATGCCTCTATCAATTGCAGATCAGGGGCACTTAAAATGGGCTTTGGGAACAAGAAAATTTGGGTGAATGTTTTTGATACCTACAAGTAATCCAGATTTGAAGATTGATTTCAGATTAAGGTGGTTGATGAAATCATTGAAGAGACTACTCCAAGACTCTTATGTAGTGATGTCCTTCAAATAGTCATATCTAAGGACCATCCTCCAATTATTGAAGAAAATGAAGGGGATATGCTTGAATTAGAAGAGTTGCTGGGAGTACACAAAGTCTCTGTTCCCACCCTGGACCCTGAAGGTAGATCCACTACCTGAGGTGGGGACATCTCAACTTATACCTTCAATCCAAATGGCTCCTGAGTTGGAGCTTAAACCCCTCCTAAGCAATTGAAGTATGCTTTCCTTGGCTCTAACGACACACTCCCTATCATTATGTCATATGCATTATCTAAATATCAAGAGGGAGCTTTACATGGTTGATAGTTGATATTAAGGGTGTTGACCCCTCCCTCTACATGCATCATATTTACACAGAGGAGTCTGTGAAACCCTTTCAAGACATGAAGTGAAGGCTCAACCCCAATTTGTAGGAGGTTGTTAAAAGGAGATTCTGAAATGGTTGGATGTAAGCATTATCTATCCCATTTCAAATAGTAAACGGGTTAGTCCGATACATGTCGTGCCCAAAAAGACAGGAATCATTGTGGAAGAAAATGACCAAGGAGAGTTGGTGACCATGAAACACTCAACTGGCTAGAGGACTGCATTTATTATTGCCGTTTGAATACGACTACCCAGAACGACCATTTCCCCTTGTCGTTCATTGTTCAGATTTTGGAAAAATTGGTAGGAAACAAGTACTTCTGTCTCTTAGATGGGTACTCTAGGTATAATTAGATAGCTGTCTTCCCTGATGATCAGGAGCGTGCCACTTTCACAAGTTCATATGTCACATTTGCATTCCACCGAATGCTATTTGGGTTATGTAATGCTCCTACCACATTCCAACGATGTATGATGGCTATCTTTTCTGACATGATCGACGAGTTTGTAGAGATCTTCATGGATGATTTCTCCATTATGGCTCGTCATTTGACCTATGCCTCCAACACCTTAATAAAGTCTTAACCCATTGCGAAGAGGCAAAGCTGTTGCTTAGCTGGGAGAAGAGCCATTTTATGGTCCAGCACGGCATTGTTTTGGGGCATGTAGTTTCAAAGATAAGATTAGAGGTGGATAAGGCCAAAATCGAGTCCATCTCTAAACTTCCATCGCCCACTAATGTTTGTCAAGTTAGATCTTTTCTTGGCCATGCTGGATTCTATAGGCGCTTCATTACAGATTTTAGTAAAATCTCTAAGACACTCTACGGCCTGTTAGCGAAGGATGTTTCCTTCGATTTTGATGACAGATGTGGCAAGGCTTTCCAAGTCTTGAAGAAAACCCTTATTACTGTGCCAATTCTCTAGGCACCAGATTAAGCCCTCCCATTTGAGCTTATGTGTGATGCTTCTGATTTCACCATGGGAGCGGTCTTAGGTCAAAGGGTTGTTGGTAAACCTCATGTTTTGCATTATGCCAGCAAGACCCTTATGGACCCTTAGCAAAACTACACGGTCACTGAAAAGGAACTTCTTGCAGTAGTATTTGCTTTGGAAAAGTTTCGATCTTATTTATTAGGGTCTAAGGTTGCGCTGTTCACTGATCATTCTACTTTAAAGCACCTTCTTGCTAAGAAGGACACCAAACCTCATTTGATTCGTTGGATTCTGCTACTCCAGGAGTTCGACTTGGAAATTAAAGATAAGAAAGGACTTGAGAATGTGATAGCAGATCATCTGTCTAGGATCCCTATTGAGGCATCAACCCCTGCTGGCGGTATTCAGGAGACTTTTCTTGATGAGTCTCTGATGTCCGTGGAGGCCAAAACTCTTTAGTTTGCTAATATAGTGAACTATCTGGTCATGGGCATTAGCCCTAGTACTTGGGACAAGCAAAAGTAAGACAAGTTTCTTGCCAAAGCTAAATTTTATCACTGGGAGAAACCTGAGCTATTTAGAATAGGCCCTGACCAATTATTCCGATGTTGCATCCCTAATGAAGAACAAAGGAGTGTTCAGAGTTTCTGCCATGACCTCCAATGTGGTCATTTTAGTGGGAAAAAGACTACCCATAAGGTTCTTCAGTCTGGCTTTTGGTGGCCCACATTATTCAGAGATGCACATACGTATGTGGGTGCATGTCTATGTTACCAGTAGATCAGAACCATCAGAAAAAGGAATGAGAAACCCCAGCAACCTATTCTCCCTGTTAAGATCTTTGATATTTGGAGCATTGACTTCATGGTCCCTTTCTTGTTTCCTTCGGATATGAGTACATCCTTGTGGCCGTGGACTATGTATCGAAATGGATAGAAGCCATACCCACATGGACCAATGACCATTTCGTGGTCTTGGATTTTGTTTGGGCTTATATCATTTCTCGATACAAGTGCCCAAGGACTATCATAAGTGATGGAGTACCTCACTTTAAGAATGTGCACTCCACAAAACTACTCCAAAATTTGGGAGTCAATCACATGATAGCCGCACCTTACCATCCCCAAACGAGTTGTCAGGTTGAAGTGTCTAATAGAGAAATTAAGCAAATTCTGGAGAAGACTATTAGGCCTGACCGTAAGGATTGGTCAAAAAATTGAATGATGCTCTTTGGGCCTACAAAACAACGTATAAGACTCCCTTGGGCATGTCTCCTTTCCATTTTTTCTACGGAAAAGCATGTCACCTTCTCGTTGAAATCCAACACAAAGCTTATTGGGCTATTAAAAACGTCAATTTAAATCTAGATAAAGTGGGTAAGGCATGCATGCTGGAGTTAAGTGAGCTTGAGGAGCTTCGCAATGAAGCATACAAACCTCCAAAGATTACAAGCAATGTACAAAGGTCTTCCATGATAAGCACATCATTAGAAAGAATTTTAACCCCAACAAGTGTGAATGGCTTTTCAATTCCAGACTTAAATTATTTCTTGGAAAGCTCAAGTCACACTGGGATGGGCCATATGTTGTTATTAATGCCTTCACTCATAGAGTAGTTGAAATTCGAAATCCTTATTCTAGTGAGAGCTTTAAGGTAAATGGCCAACGACTTAAACCTTATGTTACTCTTTCATATGGCAAGGATTTGGATGCACTTTGGCTTGAGGAGCCTTAGCTCCTCCCACTATCCTCCTCAAGTGATATTCTTCTGTATCTGTAAGTTTCCAATGAGGACAGTATCAATCTTAGGCATGGGGGGGTATAACCTGAGGTTGCATATAGCATTTATAAATATTTACATGCATTTAGGTTAGTTGCATTTGTTTTTGTGTAAAAAAACTCTTATTTTCTTGAGATGAAATGGTTAGTCCCTAGCAAAAGATTTTTATCAAGTTTCATTGAAGATTTTCTTCTTAAATTATTTCTTAGTTTATAATCCAGTACATTTACTTTACGTGCACATAGACTGGGTAATGGATCTTTTCAGAAAACCAATAGACATTTTTAGTTTGTCGAAGAGAAGCATTGCTTCTTTTCCTGAACCATTGCGCAGTTAGTAGTGAGTCAAGTAAACTATCTTCTATTAGATCAACCTAACATTTGTGAGGTGAAAGTAGAGTGTCTACTGGTACACTAAGTCTAATGCAAGGACTCTTAACTTCTAGTTAATTGATGATGATACCTCAAAGTTAGGCATATTTTCGCTCTCTATTCCTGCGTGTGAACATTGTGTGTGAATTTCTAGGAGTCACCAAATAAGGTAGATACACAAAGATTGAGTTCTAATAAAACTGACTATGATGGATGGTTATGATCGTCCTTCATAAAATCCTCGGCTGAAGGAGGGTAGTAGTGTCAAAGGTCAGAAATACACTTGTCCTATCCATCCCTTCCTAGTGCTAAGAGTAGGCACTTCTACCAAATAAGCCACACAATATCCCCTTGAACATAATGCCTCGTGAATAAAAGTTTGCATCATGTTGTGATTGTGTTGGTAGTTATGAAAAAAAAATAGAGTGAATAGAAAAAAAAAGAAAAATAAAAAAGAAGAAATATATATATGTATAAAAAAAAGAGTGTTCGAGTACATAGCTATATCTTGGTGTCGATTTCATCATGTGTCATTGTCATTGAGGCAACAAAAACACCCATTCCGATCATCCAAATATGACCCATACCTAGTTTTTCAGTATTTCTAATTGTCCGAATACTGGCAGAGGAATTCTGACTTAGTTATAGGGTTATTAGAACTCTAATTAAAGTATGAATGCCACGTGAGGCCACCAAACATTGAGTACACTTACAAAATCTGGTGAGATTTGTGATCTCAGAAAAGAATGAAGGAAAAAGAGTGAGTGCAAGGGAACTCTAGGAGAGCACAGTCTTTTTTAGCCTTTCTGTGGGTTGACTTGTTTGATAGTCTAGAAATCTAGAGTCTACAGTACTAGACTACATGTAGCACTAGATAAGTGTGAGCCACCAAATATGAATCCACTTGACTCAGTATCTTCTACCTAAACCCAAAAGTTGGGGTCAAATTACATATTATTTTCTGCTTTATTCCTAAGGGAAGAAGTTGCCCATCCTAATAGGATTTTTACCAAGGGTTAAGTACGAACATTAAATGTAAGTTGGTTTTTCACTTGGATCCATTGCCTAAGCTACTATCACTTCATTTTCACATATGTCTGGATCTCTAAATTTTTAGAATAAGAAAAGTAGAAATGTTTGGTCATTTCCATCATTTTTCACTTTTACTAGGGATTAGCAAAACTTAAACATGAGGATATTTGATGAGTACAATTTATTGGACTAATATTTATCCTAAGTGATCTTCAATTATATGTGCTTAGTTTCTAATTGCTTTCAAGTTAAATGGTAATTTATCTTAGTCTACATATAATTTTATGTGCTAATTTTACATTTAATAGCATATGGTTATGATAACCTATTTGATGGATGTAGGCTAAATGAAAGGATTATCGGAACATGGAGGACATCATTCACAAATAGGGTTTGCACACACCAACTCTGTGCTTCAGTCAGCCTTTCAATTGTGGACAAATCTATAGACGTCCAATTTCATTCTATAAGATGTCCTGAGCTCAGCTTGGACATCTGATGGCCATCAATCGTGGACCCACTGCCATTTGCATTTTTAAGATGTCCAGAACTCAATCTGGACGTCTAATGAACTAACAGTGCCCAATCTAAAACACACCGCCTTCCTCCTTCTTGCAACAACTCCCTCCGAGCCTATCAACATCGCCACCTAATTCCATTGCCTTACCACTGCCCCAATTTGTTGGAAAAGCTGAGTCTTCGGGGGAGAAGACACAAATCGAGAGAGAAAGCCGCAACAATAGGATGATTTTAAAAAGGGAAGAACCGAGCTCCTTCATCTACCACCAGGCTACTACCTAGCCTCCACTGTGAAACAGAGCCTACACCGTGGGACATGCATGCACTATGGCCGCTGCAAGCTTCGATGTCGCCTCTATGCCCATGCACGTAGTGATAGTGCATGCATGTCGCTTCTCCACCTCTCAACACCACCACCATCACCACCGTCAATCCCAACATCGTTCTCCTTCCTTTTCTTCTTTTTCTCCATCTTTTCCCCACAGTCACACTGTTCATCATCTTCCTCCAAAGAACCCAAAGCCCGCAGCAAGCAGCTCCTCCATCAAAGCCCCCTTCCACCATCAAACCTCAAACCGAGCACCCTCGCTAACTCCAAGCGCAGCCCTAAGCCCTTACAGACTTCAAGCATCGTGCACGTAGGTTTACAGCTGCTACTCAAGCTCCTCATCATTGCATTCCTTCTCCTTCAACCGGCCAAGTCCAACTACCATCAGCAGTGTCCTCCACCGTGCGGGCCAAGACCACAAAAGAGAGTGTTTAATTATTCAGTTATTTATAATTATCTTTGTGATAATGACAAATGATTTATTTCCTTGGAAAAGACCAACATGTTGCAAGAATGATTTAAAGAAAAGGATCGAGGAAAAGGAAGGGTAAAAGATTTTCTTTTATAGTTTATTTTATTTGTTTAGAGTGTAAAAAAGCCTTGAATTATCCTTCGGGTGTCTTTAGAATTTTTATATTCATATTGGTATCCTTGAATTTGTAAAGAGTGACTTCTGTTGGTTATTCAGATGTCTCATTTTCTCTTTAGATGTCTGAGTATGATTTTTAAGATGTCTAATCTACTTCTCCAGACATCCAATATCTTGTCCAGAGTCTAGATTCATGACCAGTCCTTGCAACTAATGTCATCTTGATTTTTTAGACATCTACTATCCTCTTCAAACCTCTATTATTGTCTTCCAGATGCCTCCTTGAGGTTTTTAGATCTCTTTAACTAAATAGAACAATGGTCATAATCTTAGGTGTTTTCCAAACATCTTTAGTCCTCTTGAGCCATCTGAAACTGACCAACGTTTACTTTCTATCCAACGATCAAATTGACCACAATTGATTGTGTCAGTTTCTCTTTTGTTTTTGGACCATTGTAGGCCATTAGACTTCCTTACGTTCATTCAGACGTCTAATGATTCTTGTTAAGACATCTAAACTTTTGTCAAAACATTCAATTAGACGTCTGATCATTTAACTTTAGATCCCTGTTTGGATCCAATTTCATTCCAGTAACAATCACTTTGACCCTGGATCCTTTTCAGACGTCCAATTTTATTTTCAGATGTCTGAAATTATATGTTCAAATGTCTAGGTTTTTGTTCAGACGACCCTGTATTTGATCTTGTGAAATCCAGTAACGACTACTTTTCATTGAAGCTTTTTCAAACATCCTAGTTTATTCTTAGACGTCTGAAATAGTCTTTTTAGATGTCTTTCTTAGTTTTTCAAATGTCTGATACAGTTAGATTTTGAGTAAATGCATTGTAACCGTTCTATCTTAATTTATTCCATTTCAATTCAAATTCCAATGACTACCTAGGCTTAAATCTGACCTCCTACACCTATATATACCCCCATAGATAGCCTTAAGAAATTACAACAAAGAAATATACATCATACTTATTTTTTGCAAAGCTCTTGATCTTTTTGTGCTCTCTTGTTGCTCTCTTGTGCTCTATTGGTGCAGTTGTTCCTTTGAGAACAAACCCTCTTCCTACTTCTTATAGGTTTGATAAGGGAGTATTCTAATTCTTTGATTCAAGGCTTATAGGTTTATATTATTTTTGATAGTTTATTTGGGTACCCAGTTTGTGGGTTTCCCATTTCCTCTTAGTAGAGGGGCAAAACTCTTCTTGGGGTTTGCCCAAAAAGAGGGGATTTGTAATATTACTTATTGTTAGTAATTTCTACTTAGGTAAGGGCAAAATCCTAGATTGAGAGATCTAAGTAGAGGTTTTTTCCGCAAGGGTTTCCTTTCTAAATACTAACGTGCTGTTGAGATTGATGCAATTTTATTTTTGTACAATTCAACTACCTTCTTGTGTCGCTAACATTTGGTAGTAGAGACTTGGTTTACTCTTGTGTGTAGGTGTCAAAGCCTGAGCAACATGATCTAATGGCTTCCAAGGTGGTAGCAACAAGTAGCAACTGTGGATTCTCAACATCAAAACCTCCTTATTTCATTGGTATGAATTACTCGTACTAGAAGCAAAGGATGAAAGTTTTCCTGCAGTCTGGAGATTATATGCTCTGGGAAATGGTGGAAACACCATTTAAAAGACTGGTGAAATTTGAAGATGGAGTTTTGACGGACGACAACAAGAAGAAGCTCTCACTCAACTCCAAGGCTATGAATGCCTTGTATTGTGCACTCAGCCCTGACGAGTTTAATCAGATTTCTCAATGCACAAGTGCATATGAAATCTGGAAAACTCTTGAGGTTACTCATGAAGGAACAAATGAGGTAAAAATTTCCAAAGTTATTTTACTGACCCAAGAATTCGAGAAATTTTAAATGCAAGAAAATGAAAGTGTAAAGTATATGTACACCTATTTCACCTTCATTGTCAACAACTTGAAGGCTCTAGGAAAGACTTTCATAAGAGGTGAGCTTGAAGGTAAGATTTTACGTTCCTTAACAAATATTTTTGATCCTAAAGTTACAGCTATAGAAGAAGCCAATGAAGTTGAAAACTTGAATATGGACCAACTTCTTGGAAATCTCATGGCAAATGAGACCAAGCTTAATCAGAAGAAGAAAGGAATGGAGGAAGGGAAGAAAAAGCAACTAGCCTTCAAAGCATTTTCAGAATCTAAAGATAGTGATGAAGAAAATGAAGACCTTGCCATGCTTACTCGTAAGTTTAGAAAAATTCTAAGCTAAAACAAGAATTTCAGGAAAAAGGGATCAAGAGAGGATTCAAAGGTGGAACCAATCATTTGCCATCAATGTAAAAAGAAGGGACATATTCGAAAGGATTGTACATTTCTTAAGAAGAATGGAGATAGGAGCAAAAAGAAACAAGAGAAGGATTCAAAGAAGTCATTTAACAAGTACAAGAAAAGGAAAGCTATGCAAGCTACATGGGATGATTCAGATTCAAGCTAAAGTGAATCAAAGACTGATTCAATCGAGGAAGAAGCCGCATGCCTTGGACTTATGGCATTAGAAGATGAGGTAAATGATTTATCTTTAGAAGAACTTATAGAAGCCTTTAATGATTTATATAATACTTTTAAAAAGACTAAGTTAGAAAATAAAGATCTTAAAGAAAAATATCATGATCTTCAAAATGAGAAAGGCAAGATTTTCTATGTGATGAGACTAAAAGTTTAAAGAATAAAATAGAACTTCTTGAAACTAATGTTCAAGATCTTAAAAATAATTCAGAAAGATTATTAGAAGATCTTACTAGGTTTACTAATGGGAAGGAAAACTTAGATAGACTCTTATCATCACAAAAATCTCCTTCTTACAAATTTGGTCATGGATATTCTCATGAAGCCAATTCATCAAAAGTCAAACAAACTAGTTTTATAACTAGTCAAAAGGAAGTAAGGAAGTTTTCATATTCAACTATGAAAACAAAAACTAACCACAATGGACCCAAGAAAAAATGGGTACCAAAGAAACTTGTTCAATCTTATTTTGTAGGTCAAGAAGAAGTAGATTTATCAAGATATATCCTTAAGAGAACCAAGGAAGAACTACATGCCTATAGAAAGATAGTAGAGCAGCCAAGAGGATCAACTCAAAGATGATCATATTTTGTAGGACAAAAACAAAGGAACTTGGATCATGGACAGCAGATGTTCCAAGCATATGATGGGCAACAAGGAACTCTTTACAGAGGTAACATGCAAAGAGGGTGGTTCCGTTACATTCAGGAACAACCACAAAGGATAGATTATATGTACAGGTATTATTGGTAAAAGTAATGCATCTTTTAGTCATGTTGCATTGATAAAATGATTAAAACACAATCTTTTAAGTGTAAGGCAGATTTGTGATAAAGGATATGATATTTTGTTTAGTGCTAAATTTTTTAAGATATTTGATAGTATAACAAATGAAATTCTTCTATTTGGAAAAAGATATAAGGATATATATATTGCTGAAATAAATAAAAATGGAACTTATGATTATTTAGTGGCTTTAAATGATGAAATGTTTACTTGGCATAAATGATTAGGTCATTTGCACTTCAAATACTTAAATAAATTAGTCAAGTATGAATTAGTTAAAGGATTGCCTAAAAAAAAGTTTAATTCAAATATTTTTTGTGATGCATGTACACTTAGTAAGTTGAATAAAAGTTCTTTCAAAAGCAAAAATATAATATTTACATCTAGACCTTTAGAACTCTTACATTTAGACTTATTTAGACCAACTAGAACAAGTAGTTTAAATGACAGTAGATATTGTCTTGTAATTGTAAATGATTATTCAAGATTTACGTGGGTATATTTTCTTAAACTTAAAGACCAAACCCTAGAAATTTTTAGCAAGTTGTTAAAACTTATTCAAAATGAGAAAGGATATATGATTTCTCGAATTCGATTTGATCATGGAGGAGAATTTGAAAATCAAGATTTTTCTTATTTTTGTGAAGAACTAGGAATAAAACATGAGTTTTCATTTCCTAGAGCTTCACAACAAAATGTAGTGGAATAGAAAAATCAAACTCTTCAAAAATGTGCTTGCACACTTCTTATAGAATCTAGTCTTCCAAAGTATTTTTGGGCTAAAGCCACTAAAACTGCTTGTTATGTGCTAAATAGAGTCCTAATTAGGCCTATACTTAATAAAACAAGTTATGAACTTTATTATAATAGAATACCTAAAATTAGTTATTTCAAAATATTTGGAAGCAAGTGTTATATGCTTATCACTAAAGAAAATCTTGATAAGTTTGATGCTAAGGGACACGAATGTATATTCATAGGATATTCATCCCAAAGTAAAGCTTATCGAGTATTCAATAAGAGAACTCTAACAGTAGAAGAGACTCCTCATATCAAGTTTGATGAAAATTCTTCTATAGATAATAAACAAGTTCAAGTAGTAGATAGTGATGATGAAGACATACCCTTTATAGATGTATCACACATTAAACATCAAAATACATATAATCTTCCTAAAGAATGGAGTTTTCATAAAGATCATCCAAAAGAACAAATAATAGGAGAGATTAATGACAAAATCAAAACTAGATCACAAGTTAACCTTGTTCTGACTGCTTTTGTATCTCAACTTGAACCCAAAACTGTTGATCAAGCCTGTTTAGATTCTTCATGGATACTTGCTATGCAAGAAGAACTAAATCAGTTTGAAAGAAATCAAGTATGGGAATTAGTTTCTCAACCAAGTGATAATTCTATTATAGGGACTAAATGGGTTTTTAGAAATAAAACTATTAAAGAAAGTCAAGTAGTAAGAAATAAGGCCAGACTTGTTGCACAGGGTTATAATCAACAAGAGGGTATAGATTATGAAGAAACTTATGCTCCTGTAGCTAGGCTTGATTCGATTCGAATGCTTCTTGCATTTGCATCGCATTTGGGTCTTAAATTATATCAAATGAGTGTAAAATTAGCTTTCTTAAATGGATTTATAAAAGAAGTTTATGTAGCTCAACCTCCTGGGTTTATAAATTCTAAATTTCCTAATCATGTGTATAAGCTTAAGAAGGCTCTTTATAGTCTCAAGCAATCACCTAGGGCATGGTATGAGAGATTAAGAAATTATATCATTAAATCAGCTTTTATAATGGGAAAGGTAGATCCAACTCTTTTTATTAAGTATCAACTTAATGATTTAATAGTTATTCAGATTTATGTGGATGATATTAATTTTGGTTCTACTAATGATAATTTGTGTAGAGAGTTTTCAAAGATTATGTAGGATGAATTTGAGATGAGTCTTATGGGAGAATTAAAATTCTTGCTTGGACTACAAATCACGCAAATGGATGAAGGATTCTTCATATGTCAAACAAAGTATACCAATGACACATTGAAGAAATATGGAATGGAAAATGTGAAGGGCAAAACCACACTGATGGCTACAAACATAAGTCTTAACTTGGATGAAAATGGTAAGCAAGTTGATGAAAAGTTATATTGAGGTATGATAGGATCTTTACTCTATCTTACTGCAAGTAGACTTGATATAATGTTTGCTACTTGTCTTTGTGCATGTTTTCAAAATTCACCCAGAGAATCTCATATGTCTGCATTAAAAAGAATCTTTAAATATTTAAAACAAACAAGTGATTTTGGTTTGTACTATCCTAGAACTCATACACTAGACTTACTAGCATATAGTGATGCAGATTATGCTGGTAGTAGGACTGATAGAAAAAGTACCAGTGATACTAGCCATTTTCTAGGTAGTGCACTTGTTTCTTGGTTTTCTAAGAAACAAAATTATGTTGCATTATCCACCACTAAAGCTGAATATATTCCAATTGCTTTGGCATGTTCTCAAGTGCTTTGGCTGAAACAAACTTTATCTGACTTAGGATTAAACTTTCAACAAACTAAAATAAGTTGTGATAATACAAGTTCTATAAATCTATCCAAAAATCCTATAAACCATTTTAGAACTAAACATATAGATGTAAGACATCATTTTCTTAGAGATAATGTATTAAAAGGAGAAATTAAGTTAGATTTTGTAAACACTGAAGACCAACTTGCAGATATTTTGACAAAACCCCTTAGTATAGAAAGATATAGTCATATTAGAAGGCATCTAAGAATTTGCAAGTTGAAAGATTTAGAAAATTGAGTTTTCGGACGTCTGAATGTCTATCTCAGATGTCTTATTATCTTGTGCCTCTTACTCTTGTTATCTTGTGCATGTATTTTTTCTTTGTGAAAGATTTTCTGGGAATTTCAGACGTCTTGTATACTTCTCAGACGTCTATGTTTCTATCTGGCCTCTGTATAATTCAGTCAATGGTCATTCAACGATCATCTTTTTGAATTTCAAATGAAGTGTTTTGAATTCAAATTCAAATGGTCTTTCAGACGTCCTTTTCATCATTTATATGTCTGATTATCTAAGTTCAGACATCTGTCTTTAACTAAAGATGTCTGATATTTGAATGCTCTTTGATTCAAAATTTGAAACAACATCTTGAAAGTTTCGGCCTACCAGGAGGGGGTGACGTAATAATTGCGGAATTGAAATATAATCTTACAAATAAGAAATCACACAAAGTACACAAGAATTTATAGGTGGAAACCCAAACCGGGTGAAAACCACCACCTAACCCTCTCGAGTTAGGATTTTCCGATCAACCAAGTTGATCAAAATCCACTAAACCGAATCACTTTAAACGAGGGTGATTCAACCTCAATACAACCACGCTACTTAAACGAGGGTAGCGTACCTCAACCCCTTCTCTCCACGAGAAGGATTTTGTCTCGCGAAGGAGACGGGAATTCGCAAAGCGAATACCCAATCAAATAACAAAGATAAAAGAAACAACAAGTCCTATAGAGCCAACAAAGTAATTTTTAACCTAAGCTTCTATAGGAATTAGGAAACTCCCCTTTGCAAGGAGTGCGTCGAGTTGATGACGCGGTGCGTGTGCCACGCGACGGCGCGACGTCGCTCTCGTAAACAACGGCGGGAGAGCGGGTGCGCAAAGCTTGATGCTCTCAAGATGAATGGAACTTGAGCTTGGAGAGCAAGAGCTAGCTAGGACCCAAGAGAGTGGAAAGTGTATTACAAAGTGTTTCTTGTGTATCTTGGTGTCTCTAGGTGTTTCTTAGTGTATTTGTGTTGCAAAGGTTCCCATCTATTTATAGAGGCCTTAGGAAGCCTTTGGAAGGCTTAGGAAAGGTTCTATAGCCGTTGGAAACAAAGCCCAAGAGAATCAGCCCGAAATCAGGAACAATCATTGCTCTGACAGGCTTATCAGACGTCTAATTCTAGCATCAGACGTCTGGAAGATCACTTTAAGACGTCTGATTCCAAGGTCAGACGTCTGATTTTGGGCGGGTCTCTTCCTGACTTGAATCAGATCTAAACAGGGTTCTAGTGCAAGTCCATCAGACGACATATAGGACGTTTGGCACTATGTCTAGACGTCTGGAAACCTACTTTTACTGTGGGAATGGATTTTCCAAACGTTGCAATGGCTAGAAAATCTCTGAGAAGAGATTTTGGGTCAGCCGAGGCAAAACGGTCAATTATCAGACGTCTGGACAGTCCTATGGACGTCTGATAAGGCTCTAACGGTCATATCCTTGAGTGTATGCTAAGCCAGCCAACGGTCCACTAATTGGACGTCTGGCAAAGTCATCAGACGTCTCCTAAGACATCTGGTCTAAGGTCTGGACGTTTGATTTCATTAGACAGAACTAACTATGTCCAGCCTAACAGTTATCAGACGTCTGAAACAACAGTCAGACGTCTTAAAATACTTTATCAGACGTCTGATTTTGGAATTAGACGTCTGGAAACTCTATTTGAACCCTATATTGGTTTTCTAAGTTCTTTACAGAAAACCTAAGTATCCTAGGGTTGTGCGGGTGTTCCTAGGACTACTGTTAGGGTACTTTGAGGTTCTTTAACAGAAATCTAAGTAACAAAAATAAAGAGCAACAAAAGAAACGAAAAATACAATGAGTACAAGAGAAGGAAATCTATCCTATTCTTCATCTCCTTCCTTCTTCAATATATCGCTCCTCGCGAATCTTTTCTGTTTTCCATCAAGCTCGTCCAATCCGTCCTGGATGCGAGCTCGAACTCCGTCTAATCACGTATCCATTTGCGATTGACCTGAAATCTAGGACTCAAAGCGCAAATATTAAATGACACGTGTTTTGTTATCATCAAAACAAATGATCGTGGTGCTCTAGCACCAACAATCTCCCCCTTTTTGATGATGACAAAATCATAAATAATAATGCATAAAATCCTCCCCCTTTTTGACATTATCAAAAAGGTTTAATTGATTTTACATTTCCTATAACTCCTCTTAAGACATGCTCTTCTATAAATTTCTTTTGACAAAGGTAATGCCTCCCCCTTTTTTTATAACAACAAGATAGCTATTATTTTTCTCCCCCTTTCTAAAGGAAATTTAGCTACCTTATATCTCCCCCTTAAAAATTGACAATTAGCTCATAAATTTTAACTCCCCCTATCTAAATGCTACTGATAAACAAAGATAGGGTCAAGAATTTTTACCTCACCTACCATGGCCAATAAAATGGCCCGAATGGTGGTGGTGGATGCCACATCGGATGGGGCTCCCATCCGTAGCTTGGAGGCCTGGGCATTGGCGCCGGTCTCCAATCTGGTGGTCGACGTGCGGCGGGTCCGTCGCTTGTTCGCCGTCTCGTCGGTCTTCTTGTTCTCCTTCTTGGTTCTCCCAACTCGAGTTGACCAGCTTTGAGCTTGTAGGTCCAGTCCTTCGTGTTGTAGTTATCCCTGAAACCTACAAAGCAAGATTCCAAATTTTTCTTCGGTATCCAAGTGAGCTTGGATCCGGATCTGTTAGCGGGTCTCCTTGATGGAGATCCTTTCTCAGCCTTAGGGCTATAAAAATTATCTACTTTATTGATTAATTTGTTGGAGTTTTCCCTAAGACATGCAATTTCTTTTTCTATAGTATGCATCTTAGTCTGTAAGTCAGAAATTTCTAACATTAAACTATCATTTTTTTCAATCAATTTATTATTTTCATTGATGAGGTTATGATTTTATAATAATAGGTTATCATTTTTAGGACAAGCTTCTAGATCCTTAAGTTTTATTTCTAACCTATCATTTTCAGATTTAAGAAAGCTAAGATTCTTTTTCATGCTTTTGTTTTCTAGTTTTAGTGATTTACTAAGCTCAAATAGTTCATTAAAAGCTTCTTGTAAATCGTAACTTACCTCATTGTCTGAGTCGCTTCCGCTTTCGCTGTCACTTCCTCTGGCCATGAAACCAAAGCAAGCAGTTTCTTCTTTTTCTTCTTCTTCCTCCAAGCTTGAATCATCCCAAGTGGCTTGGAACTCCTTCTTCTTAGATTTCTTCTCCTTTTCTTTTTTCTTCTCCTTTTTGAGAAGAGGGCACTCTGGTCGTAGGTGCCCTTTCTCGTTGCAGTGGTAGCAACGTCTCGGGCTCTCCTTCTTCTCCTTCTTCTCTTTCTTTAATTCCCTACAAAACTTGAAAAATTTTTTAAGTAAAATTCTAAAGTCTTCGTCGTCGGAACTTACCTCGCTGTCCGACGTGGCTCTGAAGGTGAGAGTCTTCTTCGGTTTAGGCTCCGGTGTATTCTTCTTCTTCTGCTTCAACTTAGTCTCGTAGGCCATTAGATTGCCTAGGAGATTTCCATGTTGAGCTCCTCTACTTCGTTCGCCTCCTCGATGGCGGTGACTTTCTGTTCCCACTCCGGTACGAGGGAACGAAGAAGCTTCCCTTGAAGCTCCCCCTTGATGAAAGTCTTCCCTAATGCTTTCAAATTATTTACAATGAGAGTGAACCTAGTGTTCATCTCACTTAAAGACTCGTTAGGCTTCATAGAAAAAGATTCAAATTCTTGAGAAAGTAAATTAATTTTAGAAGTTTTTACCTTAGACGTACCTTCGTGAGTTACCTCAAGTGTGTGCCAAATCTCGTATGCGGTGGCGCATTGCGAGATTCTATTGAACTCCTCCGGGCTGAGCGCGCAATACAACGCGTTCATTGTTTTCGCGTTGAGAGAGAGCTCCCGGATCTGCTGCTGCGAGTATCCTCCGGCGGGTTTCTCTGGGATGTCGAAGGGGGTCTCGCACCTGGCCCAGACTGTGAAATCGGTGGCTTGAAGCCACGTCTTCATCTGCAGCTTCCAGTAAGGGTAGTTGCTCCCGTCGAAGAACGGCGGACGAGTCGTAGACTGGCCCTCGGAAATCCTACCCGCGGAACTGCTTCCCTCCATAGATCTTCTTACTTGGTTGTTACGCCAAAATAGCAAGACCTGCTCTGATACCAACTGAAAGTTTCGGCCTACCAGGAGGGGGTGACGTAATAATTGCGGAATTGAAATATAATCTTACAAATAAGAAATCACACAAAGTACACAAGAATTTATAGGTGGAAACCCAAACCGGGTGAAAACCACCACCTAACCCTCTCGAGTTAGGATTTTCCGATCAACCAAGTTGATCAAAATCCACTAAACCGAATCACTTTAAACGAGGGTGATTCAACCTCAATACAACCACGCTACTTAAACGAGGGTAGCGTACCTCAACCCCTTCTCTCCACGAGAAGGATTTTGTCTCGCGAAGGAGACGGGAATTCCAAAGTGAATACCCAATCAAATAACAAAGATAAAAGAAACAACAAGTCCTATAGAGCCAACAAAGTAATTTTTAACCTAAGCTTCTATAGGAATTAGGAAACTTCCCTTTGCAAGGAGTGCGTCGAGTTGATGACGCGGTGCGTGTGCCACGCGACGGCGCAACGTCGCTCTCGTAAACAACGGCGGGAGAGCGGGTGCGCAAAGCTTGATGCTCTCAAGATGAATGGAACTTGAGCTTGGAGAGCAAGAGCTAGCTAGGACCCAAGAGAGTGGAAAGTGTATTACAAAGTGTTTCTTGTGTATCTTGGTGTCTCTAGGTGTTTCTTAGTGTATTTGTGTTGCAAAGGTTCCCATCTATTTATAGAGGCCTTAGGAAGGCTTTGGAAGGCTTAGGAAAGGTTCTATAGCCGTTGGAAACAAAGCCCAAGAGAATCAGCCCGAAATCAGGAATAATCATTGCTCTGACAGGCTTATCAGACGTCTAATTCTAGCATCAGACATTTGGAAGATCACTTTAAGACGTCTGATTCCAAGGTCAGACGTCTGATTTTGGGCGGGTCTCTTCCTGACTTGAATCAGATCTAAACAGGGTTCTAGTGCAAGTCCATCAGACGACATATAGGACGTCTGGTACTATGTCTGGACGTCTGGAAACCTACTTTTACTGTGGGAATGGATTTTCCAAATGTTGCAACGGCTAGAAAATCTCTGAGAAGAGATTTTGGGTCAGCCGAGGCAAAACGGTCAATTATCAGACGTCTGGATAGTCCTATGGACGTCTGATAAGGCTCTAACGGTCATATCCTTGAGTGTATGCTAAGCCAGCCAACGGTCCACTAATTGGACGTCTGGCAAAGTCATCAGACGTCTCCTAAGACGTCTGGTCTAAGGTCGGACGTCTGATTTCATCAGACAGAACTAACTATGTCCAGCCTAACAGTTATCAGACGTCTGAAACAACAGTCAGACGTCTTAAAATACTTTATCAGACGTCTGATTTTGGAATTAGACGTCTGGAAACTCTATTTGAACCCTATGTTGGTTTTCTAAGTTCTTTATAGAAAACCTAAGTATCCTAGGGTTGTGCGGGTGTTCCTAGGACTACTGTTAGGGTACTTTGAGGCTCTTTAACAGAAATCTAAGTAACAAAAATAAAGAGCAACAAAAGAAACGAAAAATACAATGAGTACAAGAGAAGGAAATCTATCCTATTCTTCATCTCCTTCCTTCTTCAATATATCGCTCCTCGCGAATCTCTTCTGTTTTCCATCAAGCTCGTCCAATCCGTCCTGGATGCGAGCTCGAACTCCGTCTAATCATGTATCCATTTGCGATTGACCTGAAATCTAGGACTCAAAGCGCAAATATTAAATGACACGTGTTTTGTTATCATCAAAACAAATGATCGTGGTGCTCTAGCACCAACACATCTTTCTTTTAACCAATGGATATTTGACCTCTTTATGAGAAAATCTTCTCTCTTTTTGATATTCTCTCTTTAAAGTGCAACCCCACCTTATGATCATTTCCATTTCACTCTCTTCACTTTCTAGCACACTCCAAAGAGCTCTCTTGCATCCACTTCTCTTCTTCATCTACATTCCTCCATTTTTTGATCTTTTGAAGAGCACCTCAAAGCACCGGACGTCTCCTAGGCCTTGACAGACGCCTCTTGAGACTTGCCAAGGCATCTCCTACACTCACCAGACATCTGTTGCCGCATCCTCCTCTCTTATTCTAAGAAGGCCTCTTGTTAAAGAAGAACATATATTCTTCCTTTGGTAATCACTACATCTTCTTACCTAAATCTTGTATTTTCTGTCAATGAAAACTTTTATGGATATATTTTGTGATCGTGATTGACTCTCTTCTTTGATTCTTTTTGTTTTTTTTTTGGGAATCTCTTTGTTCTTTCTTCTTGACATGATTCTCTTGTTTTTTTGGATGTCTTGTTACTCTTTTGGATGTCCACTATCATGATTTTTATCTCTCAAAATCTCGAACATCTGTTCTCATTTTTCGATCATATGTTTTGTGATTGCAGATGTTTGACTTTCATACCAGACATCTGGTTTCAACTATTTCTGTTAAGCTTGTTCTTCTCTGTTTTCCTCATTATGCCTTGTAGGAAGCAAAAGAGTGCTGGACCTAGTAACCCACCTCCCATAGAAGAAGAACTACCTAATGTAATGGAACAATTTTGCCTAACCAAAAAGGCCTCCCAAAAACTTAATAACTTTGAGAAGTTTAAAGTTAGGTGTGGAAGACCAATTATATGGGATGACTTTAAGGATTATGGTCTTCTAGCCCTTTTTCAAGCCCAAGGAATTCAACATTTCTTTGATGAAGAATTTTTTCCTGGAGGAAAAATTCCTGGCATCTTTCCTGAGCTTGTAAAATTATTTTATGCAAATCAAGTAAATGACTCCACACCTACTTCCTCTATCCTAAAATCTAGTGTTTTGAATGTGTCCTTTGTCGTGACCAATGAAGTAATTTCTTCTATTGCTTGCACTGCTAACTTAGGAGTTCATTGGTGGGACATTGCAAAAGAAGTAACCATCTCTCCTGTTACAAAAACATTAGTTAAAGATGATGTTTATTTTGAAGGGATGAAATTAGAATCTCGTCATCTTAAGGTTGTGCCTCGCATTTTAGCTAGACTTGTCTTCTGGAACTTGCATGGAAAATCAGGATCATTTGATTACATTTCTAGGGAGATTGCCTACATCCTATATGTTTTATTAAACCGCACTAAATTGAATTGGTGTGATTTAATCATGGACACATTATGTATAGCACACACCGTAGGAACCTTCCTTTATGTGCCTTTATTTCCAACATACTTCTTCATTTCAACCTTGATTTGAAACATCAATTTGTAGATGAATATGTTAAGAAGTTTGATCGCACTACTTTACTTCTTATGGGTCTTAAGAAAGGAATTGAAGAAGAACAAGTAGAGGAAGAAGTTCCTCAGTCTCCACCTTCTTAATCTTCTCCAACTTTCTCACAAGTTCCTCTCATGCTTCCCGATCCTTCTACTCGTTCCTTCTATTCCACTTCTTGGGATTACTCTTGGGAAAATGTACAGGGAAATGAAGAGGCTTTTCAAAAAGCCATATTTGATGGGATGAACCTTCAACTGAAGAGGCAACACGAAGATCATGATTATCTAAGGAGTTTCACAAATCAATATACATTGCAGCTTTCTCGTCTTGAAGACTGCATGAAAAATTTGAAGTCTGGATACTCCAAAGGAAAGAATAAAAGTTAATTTGTCTTTATATGGCCTCTTTGCACCAATTAGGAATCTACTTTCAATGTTTTAATAACTTATTATGATCATCATGTTACTTTGTGAGATTATTGACTTTCTTGTAGTTTGTATCTCTTGCAATTTGAGTATGATCTTGTCTTATAGCATTTTTTTTGCTAATGACAAAAAAGGGGAGACAAATTTATATCTAATAGGGGGAGCACATAAGCTTTTATTTAGGGGGAGTATACTATATAAATAATTTTTTTTGTCATTAAAAAAAGGGGAGATTATTGTTTGGTTGTTTATAATTATATTTTTGATAATGACAAATGAGCTATTTCTTTGGAAAAGACTAACATGTTGCACGAAGGATTTAAAGAAAAGGATCGAGGAAAAGGAAGGGCAAAAGATTTTCTTTCATAGTTTATTTTATTTGTTTAGAGTGTAAAAACGCCTTGAATTATCCTTAGGATGACTTTAGAATTTTTATATTCATATTAGTATCCTTGAATTTGTAAAGAGTGACTTATGTTAGATTTTCAGACGTCTCATTTTCCCTTTAGACGTCTGAGTATGACTTTTAAGATGTCTGATCTACTTCTCCAGATGTCCAATATCTTGCCTAGAGTCTAGATTCATGGCCAATCCTTGCAACTAATGTCATCTAGATTTTTTAGATGTCTGTTATCCTCTTCAAGCATCTATTAATGTCTTCCAAATGCCTCCTTGAGGTTTTTAGATCTCTTTAACTAAATAGGACAACAGTCATAATCTTAGGTGTTTTTCAGACGTCTCTAGTCTTCTTGAGCCATTTGAAACTGACCAATGTTTACTTTCTATCCAACGATCAAATTGACAACAATTGATTGTGTCAGTTTCTCTTTTGTTTTTGGACTATTGTAGGCCATCAGACTTCCTTACATTCATTCAGATGTCTAATGATTCATATTAAGACGTCTAAACTTTTGTCCAAATGTCCAATTAGTCATCTGATCATTTATCTTTAGATCCCTATTTAGATCCAATTTCATTCCAGTAACAATCACTTTGACCCTGGATCCTTTTCAGACATCCAATTTTATTTTTAGATGTCTAAAACTATATGTTAAGATGTCTAAGTTTTTGTTTATACGACCCTGTATTTGATCTTGTGAAATCCAGTAACGACTACTTTTCATTGGAGCTTTTTTAAACCTCCTAGTTTATTCTTAGATGTCTGAAATAGTCTTTTCAGACATCCTTCTTGGCTTTTTCGACATCTGATACAGTCAAATTTTGAGTAAATGCATTGTAGCCATTCTATCTTAATTATTCCATTTCAATTCAAATTCCAACGACTACCTAGGCCTAAATCTGACCTCCTACAACTATACATACCCCCATAGATAGCCTAGAAATTACAACAAAGAAATATACATCGTACTTATTTTTTGCAAAGGTCTTGATCTTTTTGTTTTCTCATGTTGCTCTCTTGTGCTCTATTGGTGTTGTTGTTCCTTTGAGAGCAAACCTTCTTCCTACTGCTTATAGGTTTGATAAGGGAGTATTCTAATTCTTTTATTCAAGGCTTATAGGTCTATATTATTTTTGATAATTTATTTGGGTATCCGATTTGTAGATTTCCCGTTTCCTCTTAGTAGAGGGGCAAAACTCTTCTTGAAGCTTGTCTAAGAAGAGGGGATTTGTAATATTACTTGTTGTTAGTAATTCCTATTTGGGAAGGGGAAAAATCTTAGATTGAGAGATCTAGGTAGAGGTTTTTCCCACAAGGGTTTCCTCTCTAAATACTTGTGTGTTGTTGCGAATGATTCAATTTTTTTTTACAATTCAACCCCCCTTCTTCTACCACTAACATAGTTTACTTGCCCCTAGAGTGGCTGATTTGCGTGGAAGATCTTTTTGTGATGTACCTCGCAAAATCACAAACCAAGCAAATTAGGCAAGTTAGTACTCAGATAAATCAAGAAAGATAAGATTAATGGTGAATTAAAACATTGCTCCTCGGCAAAGGTACCAAAATGTTCATATGATTTCATCGAGTGTTAAGAAATACATGCATTGTAGTATAATTGACAAAATCACAAAACAAAACATTTAAATTTGTAAGCTCAAATTCAGAAAATAGAGTCTGAGATCATTCGCAGGGAGCAAAGATGGAACTCATACGTTAATCTTCATTTAAAATAAATGAGCACAATAAATTGATCACAATAACAGATATTCAATGAATGAAACTGATCAGGTTGATATTCAAAAGATTATGAGATAAAAAGAATAGAGTAAGATAAAATAATGGTGATTTGAGTCACCAATTATTCATCTTTAATTAAGCATATATCTCATACTCAAATTATTCAAATAACCAAACAGTACCTTCAATCAGATAATCAATATTAACTTAGGTACTTAAATAATCTAACAATGCCAGCATAAACCTCAATCAGACGTCTCCCAAGCTATATCAGATGACTTAACAGATCAACAAAATAGTGCCTCATAGAAGGCACACACAAGCACAAGCTTTTCCTTCAAGGCCTTCTTCTTCTTCAAAGCCTTCAATGACCAAAGCTTTCTCTCATAAGCACACGGCAAACACTTAGCCATCCTTCAGCACAAGGCTAATTTTCTCAGAGAGCAAAACCCACCCCCCTCCTCTGATAGATATCTCCTTTCTTCCTTATCTCTCAAATAATCAGGTACATAGTCGGGTAAGGTGGGTAGTCGAGTCGTGAACAGTGGCCAGACACGTGGGCATGATTGCAGGAGAGGTGTGCTTGGGCAGGTGCACGGGGACCCGACCATTGGTGTCTTGGGTGATAAGATGGATTCACTTTTGCCTTTTATGCACTGTCAGGATTTTGTCCCGCACGATGTGGGACTATCCTTCCTACTCCCTTCACTTATGCATAGATGAAGATGATGCTTCATCAATTAGAGCAACTGTTGGCACTAAAGTGTTCGATTGAGGACCTGGGAAGGGTCTTGGAGCTGGGCCACAACGCTTGGAAGTGGAATTGAGGTCAGACCAGATCGGAGCACGGCAGATGTGGTCGAGGAAGATGGGGGTGACAGCGATGACTTAAAATAAGAAATGGCCTCACGGCCACGTCAGAAATGTTCAAAAGGTTTGCCCGAGGATGGTGAAGGCGATGGTGGAGTCCTCATGGTGTGGGAGTATGTGTGGAGGCTTGGCGACCTCGAGGAAGGTGTGCGGCGGAGGCGTGTTCGGTGGAGTGTTTGAGAAGCAAATCCCCTCACTTTCTTGAGGGGTTTTAGTGGGCGAGGGATGGCAGAGCTTGTGGAGGTGGTAGCGGGGTGTTTGGTGGTTTTTGGTGTGTGGGCGGCCTCACCAGAGTTCGGCTGGAGTGGAGGAAGACAGTGGCCATGCGGTTGTGTCGATGGTTGAAAAAGGAACGGAATAATTTAGGAAGGTTTAAGAGAAGAAGAGGGAGAGGTTGTGACCTAAACTAAGGGATGAAAGGGCTAGGAAGGTGTTGGCTTTGATTGGCCGACGTAGGAGAGGAAGAAGCCTCCGGTGGTGGAGCAACGATGTCGAGAGGGGTCTAGGTACTCCTACTCTAGCTGGCGAGGAGCAAAGGAATGTGAGGAAGAAGAACCTACTGCCTATGGTATGTGGTAGCAGGCGAAGAGGTTGGAGTGAGAGGAGTCACCGAAGCTGCAGTAGAGGTGGCCGAAGAGGGAGAGTTGATGAAGAATTGTGGCCAAAACTGAGCTAAGGAGCTAGGCAATGCGATGCAGAAGCTTTTATAGAGCTTGGGGCAAGCTCTGGACAAGGAAATAAGCCTAATTGGCTTCATTAGGAATAAAAAAGAACCCAAGGAATCTGTACGTTCGCACGACCTTTCTGGGGCAAATCAGGGGCCAAGATTTGTCACAATCTCTTCTTCATTGTGTGAACATCAATCCTACCAAATTTAGTGGGATTTGATGAAGATTCGAGTAGGTTTAGGATTGGTCAAAGCCAGCCTGGAGGTCGGTTGACCTCCAATGGTGGCAGGGACCCTTTTTTGGAGAAGATAACAATGTTGGGGGGTTATTTGTGATTAATTCAAAAGTTAAGGGCCTAGATTGAGGAATAGAGTTTTAAAGGACTAGAATGCAAACTAGGTCAAGATGAACTTTGATTGGACCCAAATTTTGGTATAAACATAATTTGGATCCAAGGAATCTGATGGTGAAGTTATATTTTAGTTTTGCCCAAGTTTGACTGGGAAATTTGCGTAGAAACCTAAATTAGGGCAGAACTCTGTCTGTGACTCTGTTTAAGGTCAAAATAGATTCCAAAGGTCAAATCAAGGATACCAAACCTCATGGAATATTTTTTGATGAATTTTAGAAGGTTTAGATGAATTTAATCCTAACCAGAACCTCAATAATTTAAGTGGGTCTAAAATTAAGGTTTTAAGTGTTGTATCAGTTCTCAAAATGCATGAAACCTCATTTCTATCTGTGTGGACCCTCTTGTTAGAATTTAATGCTCAATAAACCTTAGATTAACCCCTGGCAAATCCTGTGGTTTCTCTGCTTTCATAATATGATGTTAAAATTGCAAAATTAACCCTGATTTAATGTTCTCTCAAAAAGGATATACAAGGAATTTTGGTTCTCAGGATATTATGTAGGAGCATTTGTCACTTAATCCTATCTAATTAAAGCTAGTTATGTCTCATGATGATGTCATCATCAAAGGTCCTATATACTTGAGTGGAGGGGCTCTTGGGAGGAGCACCTACCTCTGTTGGAGTTCACGTACGATAACAGCTATCATGCTGATATCGACATGGCCCCATATTAGGCATTGTATGGTCGGAAGTGAACCTCTCCGCTTGCTTGGGATGAGGTGGGTGTGAAGCAGGATGTAGGTCCCAGACTAATTAGGTAGAGTAACGAGGTCATCAAGCATATTCGAAAGAAACTCCTTACTGCACAGAGCTAATAGAAGAGCTATGCATATCATCGACAGTAACATGTACAGTTTGAGGTTGGTGACTCGGTATTTTTCAAGGTATCACTGATGAAGGGGATTCAAAGATTTGGGGTGAAGGGTAAGTTGGCTCCGGGGTTCGTAGGCCCGTTTGAGATACTGGAGTGGGTCAGACCAGTCGCTTACCGACTTGCCCTACCACCTCATTTAGCCGGCATCCACGACGTCTCCTATATCTCCAATTTGCAGAGGTACATGTCAGATCCGGACTATGTTTCTAGCTATGAGAATATGGGGATAGAGGAGGACCTAATCTACCAGGAGTAGCCGATACAAGTACTGGACCATATCATTCGAAGGGTGCGGAAGATAGAGATCCCTCTGGTGAGTTCTTTGGAGGAGATAGAAATACAAAGAGATGACTTGGGAACCAAAGGTGGAAATGATGGAGAACTACCCAAAGCTTTTCACAGGCGAGTTCATGACTCCTTGGGTTATTACTCTTTAATGTTGTTATTCCTCTTTAAGGTTGTTATACACTTGGCACAACTTTTCCTTTACCTCCATGTTCGCTAAATTTTGGGAACAAAACTCCCTTTAAGGTTGTTATGTCTATAACATCCCAAAATCCAAGTTTCAAGTCATTTCAAGATTACTCGGGTCAATTCGAACCTGGAAACCTGGTTGTGGTTCGATGCTGGTGTCAGCATCTCCTTAAATTGCCAAAAATGAGTATTTTGAGTCAAACCTTATCCAAATGTTGTCAAAAGAGTGCCATTGATGGTTCCATTGGATTCCTTTTGTCGCAAGCTTTCCAGCGATGCTTATTTCATGTGATTCTGAGGTATATAGCTCAAGTTATGGCCAAAAGAAGTTAACAAGGACCTAATGTAAGGTGGACCCAACCCTAGGGATAATTTGGGTATTTCACTCTCCTAAACCTATTTTCAATAAACTCTAGACCTGTAAAGGACCCCTTTGGGTCCTTGAGTCATCATTAATCTCGAAGCCTCTCAAATCAAGAGAGGAAGAGAGGGAAAATCTTGGATTTTCCTTTTGAAAAATAAAAAAATTTCTTTCAGGGGCACGGTTGCGAATCCACAAAACTCGGGCTTCCCATCGCAAAATTCGTGTGCGTAGGCGATGAGCGGTGCACTGGTGATGCATGGCAAGCAGTGCGTGCGTGGGGGGCGAGTGTGGGAAGGCATGGATATCTGACGAGTGGCATGATTGGATGGGCGGCGGTGTAGGCACGTGCGGGCGAGCAATCCACGTGAATAAGTGGCAGCCAATCAGAGAGCGACATGTGTTGTGAGCGGATGGCACGTGGTCGAACCAACTGGTCTGGTCTGGTTCTGGACCCCCTTGCGCTATTTCGTCCGGTTTAAGGCCTTCTTGACCTCAGACTTTGATAAATAAGGTACCGTTGGGATCGTATCTACGCGTACTATGCGTTGGTATGATTTATTTTCACTTTTGAGTATGTTTTTCTTATTGAAAAATTAGAAACGTGATTAGGTGTCTCCGACCCCATCGTTGGTTCATTTGAATTAGGTCTTATCCCCTATGCGTACATGGATCCTGAGACTATTTCCAGGCCCTATGTGCACAGTTCGGAGTCACCGTGACCCTCCGGTGATGTTAAGTAGAGTAGTCTACCTCTCTTTCAATTCAGCTGATTTTTCGGGTACTTGTGGACCTGTCCTGTGCGATCTTTTCCATATACTACCTTGGTCGGTGTGTGTTCTTCTTTTGCTGAGTTTGGAACCCCTTCAGTATTTTCCCTAATTTATGGGCACTATAATGAGCAATAATATGTTTTATGTGAATGATGAAGATTTAATGATCACATGTACCCTTGTTATCGCATACATGAAATGAACTCTATTTTCCATAAAACAAGTTCTGTTGTCTTCAGTAATTTCTAAATAATATGGAACCACTGTCACAAGATTGAAACTACTTGTTGTGGATAAGTTGAAAGATAATGTGAATAATTGTTAACCTTGGAATTAGTAAAACAAAATTACTAAGGATTTTTTGAATTTACAAAATAAGAGGTACAGTTATCTGGAAATTGGTTATATAATACGATGGATATATCGAGAAATAAAAGGATTGGATAGCTAGTTTTCATCCCCGCTACTTGTCGGGTTTAGCCTATAGCTTTGGGTCTTTTTGGATCGGGTTCATAGGTAGGTTTAGGGAGTGGCTAGCCTCCCTGTGACTCTTTAGTTAGGCTTAGTGGCTAACTGGGATAGCGGATTGTAAGGCTCGAGGTTTGGAGTGGTTTTTCTTTGTCGGTTGGTGGGTCATTGGTTGTCTGTTGTTCACCGTACACAACGCTTGTACGTGTTCACGCTATACAACGTAGCTCCACCCTTTACGTGATGACCCCAGGGTGATGGAGCGTGGCAACTCGATAAGTATAAGCAATCCTCCCAGCCAGGAGGATGGCTTATACCGGTCTTGCACCGTAAGAAGTTACACAAGATCGTCTTGTGCTCGAGACGTCGATTGATAGATTGAGAACCATAAGAATATTAGCGAATTACATAAACAAAACTAGATATGAAATAAATTGTAAACGGACGAACTCTTAACATAGTGCCCTTTTTCCGGTACTCTGTGGTGCGAAAAATGGCATGATTTGTAAAAGCAAGTTTTTAAGTCATTGTAACAAGACAAATCGCAATCACTTCTAAATTTTTAATCCTAGATAGTGGTGGTATCTAGGGTCATCTAAGGAGGCAATTTTTGTGAAATTTAGTCCCTTGCTTGAACACGGGAAATCAACCTTCTTTTTCGATTTTTCAATATAAGATTTTTAGGGTTTTTGAAATAAAGGGTCAATCACAAGTTGGTGGCGGAAAGAGACTAAACCTAATTTAACAGCTAGGTGACAAGAATGACCTCTTTCCAAGCTCACCCTAGGCACGTGAAGGCCTAGGATAATTGGGAAGAGGGAGTGAGAGAGCTAAAAGTTAAAGATGAAGATGCACCAAATTGAAAAAGCAACTTTATATTAAACAGATTTTTGTTTTACAACTGTAGAGGAAAGCTTCTACTACAAAAAGTAAAACTAGGAAGAGAATAAAACAAAAATCTTGGATGATGATGCTGAAGGGGTTGAAGCTCTTGCTTCAACTGTGGTTGCTCCCGCAGTCAAAAAGGGCTCCTCCTTCTCCTTCTTCTTAAACCAGAGATAGTCTCCTCCTAGCAAGCTCTAGAAGGGGGGGCATGCCTTGGTTCCTCCAAGGTGGAATCTTCCACCTTAATTCTCTACCAAGGGTGGGCGTGCACCACCCTTAATTCTCCTCCTCTGTTTGGCCATCCCTGTGGAGTGAAGATCTCCTCCTCCTTGGCATGGCACACGGAGAAGAAATGAGAAGAAGAAGGCACCAAGGGGGTGGGTATGTTGCCCCCTTAATCTTCTTCTCTTCTCCTTCTCCTTAGCAATGGGCTATGGGTAGATTTAGGTGGAAATTAAACTAAGGGAAGATGGGTTTTTACTGGTGGTTAGGAGGGTTTTTATAGAGGTGGAGAAGGGGGTAGTTGGCGTGGGTTAGATGTAGGGCTAGGATAGGTTTTAGGAGGTGGTTAAGGATCCTAGGGTGGAGGGAGGTTGGTGCCAACTCAAGGGGCTTGTAGGGTGGTAGTTATGGTGGTGTTGGTGGCTTTTGGTGGTCGAGAGGCACCACTAAATTGGTGCCAACCTAGGGCTTCTAGAAGGGTTCTTAGGTGGAGGGCTAAAATGATTTGTGGGCTTAGGTGTAAGGATGGGATGAAAGGGTTTCTGGAGGAAAAAGGTGGTGCCAACTTGGAGGTGGTTATGGTGGTTTTTGTGCCACCTTATTGGTGCCCTTTTGTGGTGGATCCAACTTGGAGTAGGAATAGGTAGCTAGCTTAGGTGGACTAGTTAGGTACTGAGGTGGAGTTAAGTTGTAGGTGGTGGATGGATGGTGCATGGCCAAGGGAGTTGGAGCTTAGCTAATAGGCAGCTGGATAGGAGGCAGAGGGAGCTAGGGTTTTGAGGAGAGGAGCTGAGAAGGTGATGCTTGGAGCTGCATAGGAGCTAGTGGTTGCTAAAGAAGATGGCAAGGAGCTACTTTAGCTGGCTTAGATTGCTGGTTCTTTGCTAGCTGCTAGGCTGAGCTAAAGTAAGCTGGCTTCTACTAATGTATGCTGAGGTGAGCTGGGTTTGATCTTCCTAGGGAGGACCTAGCTAGCTGGAGTAGCTAAGGTATCTTAGCTCAACTAAGTTGAGCTAAGCAAAGTCCCCAAGAGCTAGACTTGAGCTGGCCTGAGCTAGGTGAAGTCATCTTCAGTTGGCTTGAGTTGAGTAGAGCTAGAGGTAGCTGGACTTGAGTTGGGGTGGACTCTAGTCAACTAAGTTGAGCTAGCTAGAGCTCCCAGTGAGTTGATGGGAGCTGAGATGAGCTAGACTCAACTAAGTTGAGCTGAATCTAAGCTGACTTGAGCTATGGTGAGCTAAGATGAGCTATCTTGAGCTACCATTCAGCTGAAGTGAACTGAATGGAGCTAGGATGAGGTAACCCTAGTTCAAGTGAGCTAGTATCCAGTTGTGATGAGCTAGATTAGGCTAAGTTCCATCTGGTTTGAGCTTCTCCTTCACCAGTTGCCTTCTTGAGTGCTAGGGTTTTGGGGATTTGACAATCTGTTTATCCCTAACACTCACAAAAACACATTAAAAAGACAACAAAATGTGTGATGCATGCCTAACCTAATTTATGCCTAATACAGCTCAAAAACCTATTTGCAGAGTTAAAATCCTAAGAGCTAGGTTTGTTTTAATGCATAAGAATGGTGATAAACTGGCATTTATCACTCTGTTACTTGGGTTCCATGTTTAGTTGTTCTACTCTACTCAGTTTTCACTAACATTTTGTCACGGGTTCCGTACTTAGGTGTTGCTGAGCAGTCGGGTCAGCGATTGCTACCGATTAGACTTCCATGGAACCAAGTCCTACCTGAGGAGACGACCTGTATTGAACCTGTGGTTCATAGTAGTAGTTTTTCTTTCCGCTGTTAGAATTTTATTTCCTATCTTCTTGGTAGCTGTACGAGACTCTATTAAATTTCTACTTTAGGGTGAATTTTAATTATATTGTCAGCACTTTAGTTATTTTTTCATTTAATGTATTATGAATGAATGTTGGCTATTGATGTTTTATGGCTCTATGTTGGGTGACTGCGATCCTGTGGGTGTTTGTGCTAGTTGTTAGCACACGACGACACGGATTTCATCATTTGATGGGACTTGGGTCGTCACACATAAGGCCTAATATAACTGACTTAAGCTAAAAACCTAGCATACATTCTATAAATATTGCATCCATTACATACATTGCATGCATAATTGCATTTGTATATTCTTAACCCTAATTCTATCACTTGATAGTCTATTGAATAATAATGCCAATTTATCCATGTAGAACCATAAGCTAGGAGCAAAAATTGGAAATAATTAATGAGGAGAAGATGCCTCTACAATCTAAAGACAAGGAAGGAAGCCAACAAGAAAGCAAGAGACAAGTGCATGCCAATTCAAACAAGCCCTAATCTTCTAGGACAACCACATGCAGATTCATGCAAACCTTATTTATGTCCAATTAATGTACCTACCTACACCATGCACACACCCATACACCTTACACACATGTATACATATGCATACTCACATAAATTGCAATTTCATGTGTACACATCACTATTTATACATATTACACACATGAATATTGTTGGTGTGCATTTATAATACATATACATATTTTTCCTATTTTACACCTATGTGGACCTAGTAGTAGCTAGTATAATGCATTATTTATCTATTTTCTCTAGGTCCACACATACACACACAACTAGCCCACTTACACAAGCCCAACACCCCTCCTAATTACCTTAGCCTTAACCCTAACCCCTTAAACCCCATGCCACCACTAACCACCACTAAACCCACCTAAGCCACCCCACTAACAAACCCTATCCCCATGCCAATTCTACCCTATCCATTTCTTTGACCTTGGAGAAGTTATCTAGTATGTCTTCCATCCAAAGCATTATGGCAATCTACATAGACTAGTTCTAGAAGGGACGGTAGTGGATAAGATCCTAAACCTTGAACTACTTATATATGCCTCCATGTGTGTAGGACATACGGGATATATGATATATCTCGAGGATTGGCTATTGCCTTAACAATCCGATAGCTTTCACATTTCAGTAATGCTATGTGATGAATAATTAGTGCTTTCAATTAGGAGTGGAGCTAATTGATAAATTAGATATTTCTCATAATTGTAGAATTATAAAGTAATCCTAATTTAGAGTAATTTGTTAATGTAGGTTTCTCAATTAGAGAATCGAGAAATGATTATTATAACCAAATAAGATCAATAAATTGTCTAAGCCCTTGATTTGGAGTGATTTTAATCATGGACGGACTTTGGATTTTTTATAAGATCTCCCTATAACATGATATAGCAACTAGCAATGCTGAATGATGAGAAAATTAATTTTATGTTTCAAATAGTTAAAATATATAATTAATATGTTTTAGAAGCATTGGGAGCATTTTGGTAATTATCAAAGTGCTAGAATTCTCTTTAACTAGAAAGAGGAGTGGAGAGGGGCAATGATGCACTTTCAGAGAAATGAAATTTCTCCAAACCTAGGGTTTTGCCTCTCTATAAAAGGAAAGGTGTTCCATCAATTAAGATGACAATTGAATCTTAATCAAAGAGAGCCTCTCCTCCCTTCTTGATCATTCCCCTCTAAAGAAAGAGAAGGCATGTTCCCCCTCTCCCTCCTTCCTCTCTAGTGTTTTGCTTTTTGGTGAAGAACTGAAGATCTTTGCTATGTGAAGAGTTGCCCTTCTCATGTGACTCTGGTTTGATGCTCATCAATGTGCCCAAAGGAGTTCTCCTCGTATTGGGGACTTCACATAGACATTTGGATTGATATCCACACATTGTTTTTATCCCATGATAGCCAATTCTAGAGGTAAAATCTCTAACTCGTATGATTGATGGAAATTGTTTCCAGTGGTTTAATTCAATCCGATCGATTTTGAGGTCATTTTTTGAGATTTTGAAAACTTTTAAACAATCCCCTATGCTTCTATTGTGTGCCACTTCCTTAAATCCCATCCCAACAATAAGCATGAGGCTTGTTGGCCAATTGGCATTCTTGACATCCTGACACAAGGTGAGATGTTAGTGCCAAGTGGCACACTATTCCTTGAGATGATGTGGCAATTTCCTTGCTTAGGCAAGTCCTTTCATACCTTTTGCTATGTGCCATTCCATTTTTATGCCACATCAGGAGATCTCACCTAGCTTGTGATTGAGATGTCATGACATAGGATTGGTCCTTTTGTCGTAGTGGCTTCTTGGGGCTCAAGCTTCCATTTCTTTGTAGCTATCATGGTTGTGCCACTCAAGTTGGTGTTTTCTTATGGAGTTGGTACTTAGGGCATATAAATGGGGCTTACTCCATGTTTGGATCTTTATGTTGACTTCGTCCTTTTGCACTGACTTGGGTGGTTCATGGATTGAGTCACTTAGAGACTTGTCCTGTATCTGATCCTAGCTCGGATCTTCCATAGGTGGATCTTGCCTACCGTAGGGGTGGGGGTTGTTTAGGAAAAATCTAGACTTGTTAGATGTATATATAGATACATCATTGGTTACAAAAATATGACCTCGAAGAGTTTCCTACATAATATTTACATAAACATACCTACGAAGCTACACAACATAAGTTGTGCTAAAAACAATTGCCAAGAAATGAAAAATCTAGTTAACTCCAACATCCTACAGGATCCTATGCTCCAACACCCTAAGGACTAGTTTACTTGAGGTGTTATAAAGCCCAAGTTTACAAAAGTGCAAGGAGTGTTAACCTCCTTTTTATTTAGTTTGTAGGAGGGGTTAACTCATGTTTTTTTTTACTTAACACTAGCTTCATCTTTACACTAGTTTGAGCTTAGGTTTTGCAAAACCCATGTTTTCCCATGTTTTCTCTCCAAAACATGGGTTTTGGAAGGTGGTGTTAACCCACGAAGTAAACAGAGGTTAATGATTACGTAGCAATCATGGGCCCTAAAATGACTAAATTAGGCTAAATACTTAGCTTACATTGTAAATAGATCATGCATACCAAGCGGAACATGCATTCACATCTCTATATATTCTTATCTAAATTTCCCCCATAACTAGGGCCAATAGTGACATTTTACAATTTCTATTGCTAGCTCTATGCTTGGAGAAGGGGAGCTATTAAGGAATGTAGGAAAATACACAAGGGCCAAATCACCAAGTGCCCACAATAGAGGAGAGAGCCAAAAATAAGAATAAGTAAAAGAGAGGGAGACAAATCTATGCGGGTCTGGATAGGCCCATGCAGAACCAGACAAAGCCATTCATTCCCGCACACAACCTAATTCACTATCCATGCACATAGCTATCCCTGTGCATGTGCACTCACTCAACACACACATGTGCTCACTTACACAATTCAATCATGCACAAGCACATGCACATACTAGTGCACATAATTGAGTTTTTCTACATATTCTTACTTTCAAATTGGGCCATTAATTATGATTAGAATTCTCCTTAGGCATAGAGTTTTTATATTTAATTTATTTTCCTTATGCTAGGCCCAACAACAAGCTACTCTCTAAGCCCATTCCACCACTCCACCCAACTCCTTAATGACCTAACCTAACACACCATTACCTCCATACCATCTTAACCCTTACCCAAAACCCACCTAAACCTCCATTAAGTGTCCACGCCACCTAGCCTTATCCCCCAAGGCATTGACCAACCCTTGACTTTTCCTCCCTTAAGTTATATCGCCATACAATCCCACTAGAATATTCTAAAACCCTTAGGTTGTTCCCCTTATCCTAGTCCTTAACCTACACCTCACCACCATTACACCTTAGGGCACTCTCTATAAAAAGACAGCACCCCATAGCCCTACCCCTCCCCCCATCCATTCTCTCCTCTCCCAACTCCACTCTCCCACACTCAACACACCCCCCCTCCCAACCTAGGTCCAATGGCTACCCTAGTAGCTCACATTGGTGCCTTGGTTTGCTCAAGATGAAGGTGGAGTAGGCTAAGGCCAAGGATCTCCACCATCAACTCAATGGCTATCTCATAGCCCACATTGATTGAGCACCTTCTCCTCTCAACCTCCTTTCTATTTTGCTTTTTTTTTCTGTAGTAGTAGATGTGTGCACATGTAATTGGCCTAAAATGCCTATTTATTTATTTTCCTAAGTCTATAGAAGCATCATGCATTATAAATATTGCATAATATGCAGCATCATGCATTTGGGTTAATTTGTACAAATTATATAGTAATTTGCCTCTTATTATGGTCAGGGGATAGGATGATATTTATTTAGGCCTCGGATTGAAGATCCTACCATACAGATCTAATCATGGCAATGATCGAAGTTCAACACCTCCAAGATTGCCCCGATCGAACTTTCGTAGCATCAGATGCAGTCCGAGGAAGATCAGAGGACAAGGGGCAATGTGGTGAAAAATACATACCTCAGATGACAAATCCAACCGCATGGATAGGTTTGGATCGACGATCGCAGCCCAACGACGTAAAAATTAGTTTAATCAGACAACTGTGGCACCATCTATGAGCAATAGAACATGGATGGCCCCGATGGTGCAACCATCCTAGTCGCCCAAGAATGCCCACAAGACATTCTCTTCACCAGCCCGATCAATCTCAGCCATCGATCGAAGATCCAATGGCGGAGATTCAATATCAGCCGTGCTTTACATCTCCTGAAGGTGAGGGCTTGAGTGATCTTAATCGTTGGATCACCATCCAATGGTTGCAAGCACTTAAGAGTTAAAACGTAAACGTGATAAAGAACGAGCCATAGCGTAGTGGTCATGCGCCTTATGCGCAACACGTGGCGTGTGTTCGAATCCACGCGAGCGAATTTAATCTACTATAGAGGAGGAGCGATGAAATTGCACCGCACGATGATGATCGAGCAGCGATGGCAGCCGCTACGTGGCGGCATGGATGAGTAGCCTTCGTCCATGCACATCATAACTCATGATTTGAAGCTTGGGCAGGTGTGTGATCTCGTCCCTTCGATCTTGATCCAATAGTGATTAGAGTGTCCATGTCTCCCCCAACACACAAAGATGAAGCGGCATGCGTGCGATCTCAGCCCTCTGATAGTGAACGGATGGCCTTGATTCAACGACATGTGCAATGCATGGAGAAGAGGTGGCAACGTGGCTTCATGAGGGCACTTGGATCGGCGATGAGCAGCTCATGTTGAGGCGCACCTTCAGTGACGTGCAGCTACAGTACGCTCATAAACGTCACTGAAGACCCCTATATTAAATTCCAAGCTTTTAAAAAGGATTTTATGCCCCCATTCCTACAACTACAAAAAGCCTACCCCTCCCACATATTTTCTCATCCATTCCTCCTCTTACCCTCTCCAAAGCTCTAAGAGCTGGTCCTATATTTGGGATGCTACACTAGAGCTAAAGTATAATAATTTTGTCCATCTCCTCACCCCCTTCGTGGACCATCTCGTGGTTGTCTTCTCACCACCATTTGAGATGCGAATCCCGTTGCGACGTCGCCCTACATTGTCCTCCATCCTCCAGTCCCATTCTCCTTCGTCCAGCATCTTACCACCTTCTTCCAAGCGCTCAGTCAATTCAGCTTGTCCTCCAAGTAGCCGTCGAAGAGGATTTTCTCATCCCTATCTTTTTTACTATTTTCTAGTGTAGATTTTAATTTTGTAATTAGTGTAATGAACAAATCTATATGGTTATGAAATATTGGTTCTCTCCCTCTCTTTTCCCTGTATTTTTCTCTCTCGCTTTTCTATTATTTATTCTTTAGTAGAATAGCTAGCATAGATTAATTTCAACCAGCTATTCTACTTTGTAATTGAGACCTAAGTCTACCACTTTTAGTCCTAATTGTGACTTGAATTGCACTTGATTAAGAAGTTGATTCAAATTGTGACCTAATTTAGAGGTTGGTTGACCCACAAAGTGCACCAACTTCACCTAATTAACCTGCCCTAAAGATGAGGATGAAATCTAGGTCAAGACCCAAATCACCCTGAATTTACTCTCAGGTTATTGGTCTAAATTTTAAAGTTCAAGTGAATTTAGAGCCTTGATTTTAAGGTTTACTTGAATAGATCTTTTCAAACAAGGGTGCACACAAATGCGAGAAGATTAGTTTCCTTTATTGTATGCAAGTGTATACTAACACTTCAGAACCCTAATGTGGAAACCCTAATTGGCTCTATTTCCAAGTCTAATTCGAATTCAACTATGGCACCTTGGACTTAAATAAGAATGTGAGCAGTCCAAGATGTCGAGAATTTAAGCATAAATCCCTAATAAGTATAGGAAATCAGAATGGGGATCCCTAATCAAAATCGTCTCCCTTCAATTAGATATCAATTAATTTTGTAAATAAGGAACTTTTCCTTTAAATGATTTTACTAAGAAAATATGGCAAGTGGGTTCTAATTCATTTGTTTCCTTTTTCTCTTTCCCAAGATTCGGAGATGATTAGGAAGAAGAGAATTTTACCTGCCCTTCGAGTGGTTGATTGCACAGAAAATCTTCTCGTGATGTACCTCACAAAATCACAACAAAATAGAGAAGGCAAGTTAGTAATCAGCTAAAATAAATAAGATAAGACTAGTTGTGAATTACACGTTGCTCCCCGACAATGGCGCTAAAATGTTGGTGTAACAGTTTGAGTCGAGTTATAAGGAGAAATACTTGTGTCGTAGTACAGTCAACGAAAAATGCTTTTACAACATTTAAAATTTATAGAGTGCTCGAAAATGAAGAATTGAGTCCAAGGTCGTTCACAGGGAGTAAATACGGAATTCACACACTAATCACAATTAGTAATAATGAGCACAATCAATGAATCACAATTAAAAATATTTAAAGAATAATCTACTCAAAAATATATTCAATAATAATCAAGAATATCTCAAGAAATAATGGGATAAAAAAATATAAAGGATAAAAAATGGTGATTTAGATCATCAAGGATATCCCTAAATTAAGCACATATTCAAGTATTCAATTTCCCAAATTTTCCAACAGTGGTCTCAACTGAACAAGCTCTGATACCACTTGACAGGATCTAAAATATATGGAATATATGTATGGCTATGCGCACAAAATTTCAAACACAAAATTAGCAATAACAAGAAAGATTTTCACAATCAATTCAAGCCACAAAAGGACACAAAATGTACAGTGGTTCACCTCCCTTGGGTACTCCACTACCTAAGCCTCCCAGCTTAGGGTTTTTAACCCGATTCCCTCAACCTCGAGGAAATCAATTTACTAAACCAAGGTAATTAATGAGTTACCTCAACCTAAGTACAAAAAATGGATTTGTTACAGCCCAACGAGCAAATGCTCAAGAACAAATGAAATACAGGTGTAAGAAAGAAAACTCTTACAACTAAGTTCCTATGCCTCTCAACAATAATTAAAATATAATGTTACCGATTTGAGAGCTTAGGATGGATGCGAATCGTGTTGAATTGCGTGAACAAAAACACGTCAATGTGTTTGCAAACCCGTAGCACGATTGGAAAGCAGCAAACACAATTTCTTCTCTTGAATATGTGGTGGAAAATATGAATTATAGCTCTAGGAATTTTCTTCTCTTTTCTCTTGTCTCTAGTGTGTAAACAAAGAGTCCTAGGGTCATTTTATAGAGTTTAGGACCTAGGATACTCATCTACTAGACGTTGGGATTTAATTCCCAACGTTCATATTGTTGGAATTAATATTTCTGCCATTCTGTTTTGGGCCAACGGCTAGTTGGTACCCATACTAAAGTACCTATACCGGTACTAGCAGCTCACTGCCACTAGTACATGAGTCCTGGTACCAATACTCATCATAGGTACCGGTACTTGTGACTCCCTGGTTTGAAATTCCTTGGGCACAGTAACCTACCTATATTGTTACTCATCATGGGTACCGGTACTTGTAAGGTTCAGGCCAAAAATAGGGCTTCAACCTGTGGCCAACATGTACCGGTACTCATGGTTGGTACCGGTACTTGTTCATAGTTTGAGATGAATTCTCAAACCTGTGCCTTGCAAATATCAGTACTGATGAACAGTACCAGTACTTGCTTACAAGTACCTGTTTTAAGTGTTTTAATGCATTACGTACTTTGAAAATGTTCGCAAAATAAATCCTAATTTATCTCTAATTAATTTTACAATCTAAGTTATGATTCTTTGTTAAGAGGCATATACAATCTATAAATATTAAATCTAAACTAGAAACACTAAAGGTCGAAGATGATCTTCTCCTCCTTGATTCTTCCGTGTCATCTTGCCTCCTTCTTATCATGATCTTCTCCTTTTCATTAAGCCTCCATCATTTCCTGTTTGCCTTGATCTTCACCTAAATCTAAAAGAACTCAATTACAAACATTAATCCATAATAATTTTGTTAACACCAAAATAAGATGTGGAACAAGGTTCCAACAATCTCCCCCTTTTTGGTGTTGACAAAACTATCTTGCAAATAGATAATTAAAAAATTTAACAATGTTATATGAAGGAAAATTTTTCATTTTAATCCTTTCCCTTATTATAAGCTCCCCCTAAAAATATTACTATTTGCTCTCTATCTTTCTCCCCCTTTTTGTCAATCACAAAAAATGAAGAAATATCATACCATAAAATTTACCAATAGTAAAATGGAGCTTGTGGATACCAAGCATCTCTCATCCAACATTCTTGGTCTTCATTCAACCTATAGAAAGGTTGAAGTGTTCCGTTATGTGCCTTAAACACCCATTGATTACTTTGATCTACTCCTGCAAAACAAATATCTTTTCTAGGTACCTATTTCCTTGTGGGTCCTTTAGAGTTAGCACCTTTCAAATCCTGAGATTTATAGAACTTTTTAGTGTTAGATCTATAATTCTTGGGATTTTTAGCCTTTTGATACATCCATGCATGCCTAGGTGCATGTGATTTATTTTGTATATTCTTTTTACTTTGAAATTTTGATTTTATAGCTTCACAAAATTTAGTATTTAACCTAGTTGTTATTTTGAGATTATTTAAAGTACCTTCAAAGTGCTAATAAATATCTTCTAATTCTACTATCTTTGCATGTAGTTGATTATTAGTTTCTTTCGACATTTCTAATTCTATTTCTAAACATGATTTATCTATTTCTACTGTTTGATAATTATTCTTTAAAACCTTATTTTCCTTTTTAAATGACTTAGCTTTATGATATAGTTCTTCATAAGCTTCTAATAATTCTTCAAAAGAGAAATCAGGGTTTACCTCATTGTCCGTATTTTTCGTAGTTGCTGCCAAACCTAGATGAGCGACCTCATTGTCATCCAATTCGCTAGAGTCGATGTCCATGTCGGAGTCACTATCATCCCATGTTGCTTTTAAAGCTCTCCTCTTCTTCTTCTTGACTTCTTTTGTGTCTTTCCTTTTGTCTTCCTTCTCCTTATTCATAGGGCAATCCTTCCGCAAGTGGCCCTTCTCTTGCACTCATAGCAAATAACATTAGTTGAAATTTTATTGACTTGCTTACCTTGTTTCTTGAGGAATTTGTAGAATTTCCTAGTAAGCATTTCCATCTCCTCGTTTTCGGATTCTGATGTTGTTGAGTCTGAGTCCTTGATTACTCTAAAAGCAATGCTTTTCTTCTTGCTTGTCGCCTTCTCCTCGTTCTTCTTGATATTCTCCAATTGGACTTCATATGCCATGAGGCTTCCAATTAGATCATCCAAGGGGAGAGTGGATAGATCCTTCGCCTCTTGGATTGTAGTAGTCTTTGGAGACCAATCACTTGTAAGAGATCTTAAGATCTTGCTTACAAGCTGCTCTTCTGTGAACTTCACTCCAAGGTTCTTTAGGGGGTTAACTATTTCCCCAAACCTTGTGTACATGCCTTTGATCGTTTCACCTTTTATCATCCTGAAACACTCATATTCTTCAGTTAGAATAGAAATATGAGTTTCTTTTACCATGTTAGTACCTTCGTAGGTGATTTGAAGTGTGTTCCATATCTCAAATGCTGACTCGCATGCTGAGATACGGTTGAATTCTTCCTTTGACAATGCACAATAAAGTGCGTTCATCACCTTCGCATTTCCTGCAATCTTTTTCTTTTGCTCCGTTGTCCAAGCTATGCCTTCCTGCAGCTCCGGATTTGTGTACTTCTCTTGAATGAGAATCCAAGACTCCTCGTCCATTGCTTTGAGGAAGACTTGCATCCTCCTCTTCCAATACCTGTAGTCCATCCCATCGAAATAGGGAGGACGGGTAGAAGACTGTCCTTCAGTGCACCTTAAGAATGATGCCATCGCAAGTCGAGTTGTTACGTCTTCTTGCAACTTGGCTCTGATACAACTTGATAGGATCTAAAATATATGGAATATATGTATAGCTATGCTCACAAAAACTCAAACACAAAATTAGTAATAACAAGAAAGATTTGCACAATCAATTCAAGCCACAAAAGGACACAATGTATAGTGGTTCCCCTCCCTTGGGTACTCCATTACCTGAGCCTCCCAGCTTAGGGTTTTTAGCCCGATTCCCTCAACCCCGAGGAAATTAATTTACTAAACCAAGGTAATTAATGGGTTACCTCAACCCAAGTACAAAAAATGGGTTTGTTACAACCCAACAAGCAAATGCTCAAAAACAAATGAAATACAGGTGTAAGAAAGAAAACTCTTACAACTAAGTTCCTACGCCTCTCAACAATAATTAAAATATAATGTTACCGATTTGAGAGCTTAGGATGGATGCGAATCTTGTTGAATTGTGTGAACAAAAATACGTCAATGTGTTTGCAAACCCGTAGCACGATTAGAAAGCAGCAAACATGATTTCTTCTCTTGAATATGTAGTGGAAAATATGAATTATAGCTCTAGGAATTTTCTTCTCTTTTCTCTTGTCTCTAGTGTGCAAACAAAGAGTCCTAGGGTCATTTTATAGAGTTTAGGACCTAGGATACTCGTCTACTAGACATTGGGATTTAATTCCCAACATTCATATTGTTGGAATTAATATTTCTACCATTCTGTTTTGGGCCAACGGCTAGCTGGTACTGGTACTAGCAACTCACTGCCACTAGTACATGAGTCCGAGTACCGATACTCATCATGGGTTCCAGTACTTGTGACTCCCAAGTTTGAAATTCCTTGGGCACAGTAACCTACCTGTACCGGTACTCATCGTGGGTACCGGTACTTGTAAGGTTCATGCCAGAAATAGGGCTTCAACCTGTGGCCAACATGTATTGGTACTCATGATTGGTACCGGTACTTGTTGTTCACAGTTTGAGATGAATTCTCAAACCTGTGCCTTGCAAATACCAGTACTGATGAACAGTACTGGTACTTGCTTACAAGTACCTGTTTTAAGTGTTTTAATTCATTACGTACTTTGAAAATGTTCGCAATATAAATCCTAATTTATCTCTAATTGATTTTACGATCTAAGTTATGATTCTTTGTTAAGAGGCATATACAATCTATAAATATAAAATCTAAACTAGAAACACTAAAGGTCGAAGATGATCTTCTCCTCCTTGATTCTTCCTTGTCATCTTGCCTCCTTATCATGATCTTCTCCTTTTCATCAAGCCTCCATCATTTCCTGTTTGCCTTGATCTTCACCTAAATCTGAAAGAACTCAATTGCAAACATTAATCCATAATACTCTTGTTAACACCAAAATAAGATGTGGAACAAGGTTCCAACATCAACCACTTATTCAAAAATTCCACGTCAGATAAGAGCCTCAAATAACTCCACAATACTTCAGATTAAGCCCAAGTCAGACGTCGAAGGCGAACCTTAGACGTCTTAAGTGTCAAAGTAGCACAAGGCACTAGAGTGCTAACACAGAGATGAAGCCTACCTCAGATGCTAAGTGTTAGGCATATGGCATGCATCCCAAGGCATGTGAACAGTGCAAAACCAAACCCTATCCTCCTCAGAAACTCCTTCTTATCTCTCTAATCAAGTATACGGGCATGCACAGTAATCGGGTATGACTAGTGACCAGGCCCACCGGCGTGCATGGTCGATGAGGAGTGCGTAGCACTTGAGGTGGGGACCTCACCCCCGCTGTGAAAGGCAACGAGCCCTATGCAGGTTATCTGAGCTTATCCCTTCTTATGTGCTGCTTCTGCTTTGGAATCCCACAATGTGGGACTATATCTGAGCTTATCCCTTCTTTGCTTCCTTCATATGTAGCTACACGTTTTGAGCTTTGAATTGAAGCTAATGGTGAGGTCGGTTCTTGCAATTGGAAGCCTTCAGCACATCACAACTTCAATCTACATTGATAAAGGGTGGCTATGATGGTGATGACGGCCAAACGATGGCGGACGAAGGTGGAGATATGACGGCAATGGAGTGATCACGTTTTTGCAAGGTTTGTTAAATTAGGGTTTTAAGTCATTGCAACGCACAAAAAGGATTCGCTTTTAAAATTTATAAGACCTAGATAGTGGGGTATCTAGGGTCGTCCAAGGAGGCAAGTTTGCAAATCAAAATCCCTTGCTTTAAATATGAAACTCAACTTTCTTTTTGATGTTTTTGAATATATAGTTTTTATGATTTTTGAAATAACGGCAACACACGAGTTTTTGTTGATAGCGAGAAAATAACTAAAACTTATTTCAATAAAGCTAACCCTAGGGTGACAGGTTGAGCCTCTCCCTAAGCTCACCCTAGGCACATGGAGGCCTAAAATAATTAGGGAGAGGGAGTGAAACAAATGCTAGGCAAATATTGTAAAAAGCTATGCAACAAAAATTGAAAGAAGGCAACTTGAATTAAAATGAACTTGTTCGACACAAAACTCATAGAGGAAAGCTTCTAATCTACTTGAAATGCAAGAAGATAAAAACACAAATCCTATAAATGAAATGGTGAAGAAGATGATGGCTTCTTGCTCCAAGCCTGGTAGCTCCCGGGCTTGAAAAGAGTCCTCCAACTCCTTCCTTGCTATGCTCTTCCAAGATGGTGTCCTCCAGGTGGAAGCTACCACCTTCAATTCTCCTCCTCCAAGGGTGGACGTCCACCCTAGGTCCTTCTCCTTTTCCTGGCCATCCTCCTTGAAGTAGAATGGCTCTCCTCCTTGGCATGGCACAAGTTGAAGAGAGTGGGGAGAAGAAGGCACCAAAGGGGCGGGTGATGTGCCCCCTTAATCTTCTTCTCTACTCCTTCTTGGCCGTAGGTGTAGGTGGGTATAGGTAGAATAAAACACTAATGGAGGATGATAAAAATGGTGGTAGGTGATGAGTTTTTATAGGGTTTACGAGAGGAGGGGTTGGCATGGACACATGTAGGGCTAGGATGGACTTATAGGGTGGTTATGGGTGGTTATCATGATCCAAGGGAGGGGGCTATTTGGCACCACCTTAAAGGGTGTTAAGTGGTGGCCAAAGGGCACCTAGAGTTGGCACCACTTTTGGCTTCTAGAAGGGGGGGTTAGGTGGATGGCTAGATGTGGTTGTAGGGTTAGGTGTATGGTGGATATGGGGGTGGATGTTGGCGCCAAAAAGGGGGGTAGTTAGGGTTAGGTTTTGGCACCAAAATTGGTGCCTTTTGGTGGTGATGATGGGGTGAAGAGGTGGCTAGGTGGTGGCACTAACTTGGAGTAGGATAGCTAACTTAGGTGAGCTTAGGTAGGGCTTAAGTTGGTGGAGCTAGCTAGGGTTGAGTTGAAGGTGGTGGATGGCCAAGGAGTTGATTGCTAGCTAAGCTAAGCTAGCTTAGCTAGCTATGGAGTAGAGGAGGAGGTATTGGAGCTAGGGTTTGAAGAGAGGAGCTGAGGAGAATTCTGGAGCTTGAACTGGAGCTGGCAGCTGTTGAACAGGGTGGCATGGAGCTACTCTAGCTAGCTTAGCTTGCTAGTTCTTTGCTAGATGCTAAGCCAAGCTAAAGTGAGCTGGCTTCCACCATAATGATCTGAGATGAGCTCGATCTGGTGCTCCCGGGGAGGATCAAGCTGGTTGAGGCAACTAAGGTAGCTTAGCTAAACTGAGTTGAGCTAAACTGAGTCCCAGGGAGCTGGACTTGAGCTTCCTGAGCTGGAATGAAGTCATCTTCAGCTGGCTAGAGTTGAGTGGAGCTGGATGTAGCTAGACCTGAGCTGGGGTGAACTCCAGTCAACTTAGCTAAACTAGCTAGAGCTCCTGTGGACTAATAGGAGATGAGATGATCTAGACTCAACTAAGTTGAGCTGGATCTGAGCTGACCTGAGCTAGGGTGAGCTAAGATGAGCTCTCTTGAGCTACCATTCAGTTGAGATGAGTTGAATGGAGCTAGGATGAGCTAACCCTAGTTCAGGTGAGCTGAATTCTAGCTATGGTGAGCTGGATCAAGCTGAGTTCCAGCTGGTGAGAGCTTCTCCTTCACCAGTTTCCTTCCTGAGTGCTAGGGTTCCAGGGATTTGGCCATCTGTATATCCCTAACACTCACAAAAACACATTAAAAAGATAATAAAAAATGTAATTCATGCCTAACCTAATTAATGCCTAAAGGCAACCCAAAAACCCATTTACGGAGAAAAATCCTAAGAGCTAGGTTTGTTTTAATGCATAAGAATGATGATAAACTGGCGTTTATCATGGAGGAGCTCTGGTGGCGACCTGAAATGTAATAAAACTGCCTTGTGGCCCACTTAAAAAGATTTTGAGCTTTGCCAAGAGGCGAGGAAGATGATGGTGGTGTTGGCTTGAAGTTTGGTGGGCTGATGTGGTTGAATAGAGTCGAGAAAATCAGCGGACAATGGGTTAGGTCGTTGGGGCGAAATAGTGGAGAAAGCTTCCAATTAGGTGAAGGGTTTTGGTCAGTGAGTGATGGGGAAGCTTTTGGTGGTGGTGGCTTAGCATTTGGTGGTCGGCAGTGGCATAGTGGCTTCGCTGAAGGCAGAGAGAACGAAGGGGCAGATGATGATTTGTTGATGGAATTGGGGTTCTAAGGGGGCAGTCCTAAACTAGGGAGGGAGAGGAAGTGAGAAAACGATGTTACTGGACAAGAAGGGCAAGGAATCCATGTCAGTGTGATGGCTAGACGTGGAGAAGAAGAACTTCTCCAGTGGGAGAGACGACGAGGAGGAAGGGGTCAGAGAGCCCTCGCTTTGGCCCACCAGGCATAAATGGAGAGGAAGATGTTCCCTCTACCTATTGTACGTAGCAGAGGGCAATGAAGGGGGTTTTAGGGCTCGCTAGAGCTGCGATCAGAGTCGGCCAGAGGGATAGAAGGAAGAAGCTTTTTGGCCTGGAACCAAGCTAAGGAGGATGGAGGAAGCATGGTAAGCTTTTAAAGAGCTCAAACCTGAGCTCTAAATGAGGAAAGAAGCTCAAGTGGGCCTTGGTTTGGAGTCAAAGGATCCCACGATTTTTGTGGGTTCGTTGGGGCTCAATATAGAAAATTAGGAGCGAAGATCTTGCTCAGATGATTCTCTGCAACGTGAACACCAATCCCACCAAATTTGGTGGGATTTGGAGTTGATTTGATGAGGTCTTGATTAAGTTAAAGCTCGTCCATAGGTCGGTTGACCTAACAATGGCAGCAGGGACTAAAATGTGAAGATGAGTGAAATGACCCGTTGCCTTTTAGTCGATTAAGACATCAGGAGTTTCAGTCAGACGTCTGTCTAGACGTCTGGACACAGGCCCAGACATCTGAAAGTGGGAAAAATCGAAACTTATTTCTCCCTCTGTGGGCGCAACATGTGGACGTTCTCTCTCTTCTATCGCCTCTCACCCGAAACCATAACACTCGACCCTATTTAAACCCCCCTCTCCTCACCACCAGCCACCGCTACCTCCCTGTCCGAACATCACCGTGTAGCCGCGACATGGAGGAGCGAGGCCAAGTAAGGATCGACAAGAGAGAGAGAGAGGGTGAGTGAGAGAAAACAAGAAGGAGAAAGAGGAAGAGTGTGAGAAAGGAGGATCAAGGTCGGTGGACCTTCAGGGAGGTCGTGTGGAGTCAGAGAGCCTCACACGAAGCTCGGGGAAGCTTCGACGGGTGCTCGGCAAAGCTCGAAGGGAGCAAGGAAAAGCTCATGCGGCCGGCGGTGAACACGCACATGAGGGGGAGGTGGCCTCCCGACACTCTGCAACTGCTGAAGTTGCTGCGGTGCGCTGCGAGGAGAGCAGCATCACGGAGGAGGATCTGGTACTGGAAAAGTTCAAGTATCAGACGTCTGGAGCATCGACCAGACGTCTGTAGCAACAGTAGGACATCCGATACTGGAGCCGGACATCTGAAAGCACGTTGGGCACTAAGGTAAGTCATGCTGCAAGAGATATGCCCATGCTAACTCATGCAAGAGCTAAAAATGGGGTCTGTGCTCTGCGCACAAGTGCAGAGCATCGGGAAGGAGTGGGGTACGCACTTCGAGGTGATTTTGGACATCTGACCGCAACGCCAGATGTCCAAAGGTACTTTCAGACCACAGGAGGCATAGTCCGACATCTGGAACTTCCTTCAGACAATCGCGGAGGGATCCAGACGTCCGAGGAACCCATAGGAGACACAAGGTAAGATCTCACATCTTTCAAGACGTCTGGGACTAGTCCCAGACGTCTAATTTTGGATAGTAACCATGTTTTTGGCCCTTTCAAAGCCCAAACAGAATCAGATTTCCGTAAATGAAGTACCGTTGTCTTCCACTCGAGCTTCTCTACGTGTTAGTGTGGAGTACCTACTATTTTCGACCCATCTGATGTGAATTAGTCACTGGCACAGGTTACTAGCCAGTGACGTGTTCGAGGCTCGTGAAGACGACGAGATCTACAGTGCAGGCCCCCATTCCTCCCGTGATACCCGGTAGAGTGGTTTAATTCAATTGTTAATATTTAAATAGGAATGTGCTTGTTTAGAATAATTGGATCGAACTCTAGGATGTGGAATGAACCCTAGGGTAGAAATGTATGAGTCTATTTCAAGTTATACTGTTTACTTGAATGCATGTTTAAAAATAATTTGCTGGCAATGGTATTAATGTAATTATGAGATACTATTTTAGACATGAAAGCAGGAGTTGCCGGTATGTGATAGAAAATTGAGAATTTGGATAGTGTGATCTGGATATTGATAATGAGATGAATATGAGTATGAACCCTACGGAGAATTAGGAGTAGAACTTCTGTGTATGGAAGGAATCTGGCAAGTAGATGGGAAGTGAGTTGGCCCTTGTGTACACGATACTAAGGAGAGCGACTGTCCCTTTTAGTGCTGAGGGTGAGCCAACCACCCCTTGGGTTGAGACCCAGGGTAGGACTGGTTACTCTACACCGACTCTTGTTTGGCCCTCGCGTATGTAGTACCAAGGTGTGCTACTAGTGTACGAAGGGAGCTAGCTGCCCCACGGGGCCCGGGGTTAGGACTAGCCAACCTACACCAACTTTTAGGCCCTCTGGGCAAACCAGGGTAGTCGGACGAGGGTACGTGGATTGTGGAGGGGAGAGACCCTTGTTTGGTTCTAAGGGGTGAGACCCCTGTTCAGAGAGGGTAAGGCCCTATACTGTTCCATGCTATACTTTAGGCATACCCGCTAGTGGAAATGACTGACCGCGTGCCAGTGTGGAGTAGCTACCCGTGCGCTTATCACGCGTACCGAAGTCACCGCTACGTCGCGACAGTGACCTCAGGGTGGTTGACTGGGTGTAGGACTACCACGGGGGACTCTCCCAACCAAGAAAGCACCACGTGTACCTTCTACTCTATGGAAAAGACTACAATCAAGATCGTTCCCACGAGGAACAAGCAAGATCAAGAAATACTTAGATCCTTTGTGAAATAAATAAACCAAAAATACATAGATGAGATAAATAGAAATGAGAATAAAACCTGGTTGCTTGTCTTACTTTACTTGCACATAAATAATGTAAACACCACTCTACTCAGTGTTTTCTGACTCTATCTTTTCGTAACCCTGTTCAAGACCAAGAGTTGAGTAGCCCAAGTTTCCGGCTACAGAGGGTGCTGGGCCTAGCCAAGCCCAGTGTAGTAGTTTCTTTCCAACCTTTTTGTTTCTACCATTGTAGTAAGTAATAGACATCTATTCTTACTGTTCTTGTTACTTTCTGTCTTCTTTTCCGCTGTGTTATGGCATGTATCACAATTTTGAGACTATTTGCTCTACTTTCCTTTACTATTTCGCTTTTCCTTTTGCTTAGTTATAATGCATGTGTGAACGTGGTTTATTTCCTACTTTTGGTTATTTCTCGTTGGACGACTAGGTCATGGGGTTAGTCGAGGCGAGTCGATCTCGGGCCCTGTAGGGATTTGGGAATCGGGTCGTAATAAGATGGTTTTAGGGCAAGGTCATCCCAAGAAATGAACCAATTGGTACGAGAATAACCACTCACGAGCATATAACTAGGATAGCCATCACAACGTATCACATTGACATTCGTTTCAGAGTCATTTCTCAATGTACTCTAGTATTGTTAACAACTCTTATTCTATCTCTTGCATCTCCTTGCAGGAGATGCCTCGTCAAGGAGTTCCCAAGGTAGGCCATGGTCGTGGCCGTGGACTAGGTCGGAGGGGCGGACGTGTCGGACCTGAGGCACCAGTTGACCAACCCCTCCTCCCAAGCATTCAGGCCTAGGATCTCGCCTAGCTGATCAGAGACATCGTGTGGGAGGAGCTCCAGCAGCCTCCTCGGGCACCTCTCCCTGAGGACGTAGAGGAGGAGTCCTCAGTGGGATAGCGAGACCGTCGCAACACTGGACGAGCAAGAGGGGTAGGGGGTGATCCTCCACCATCCCCACCACCCTCTGATACTTTTGAGCACAAGCCCTCCTTACCTAGAGACATGCCTGTTCCTCCGCTGCAGCTACACCATGAGCTTTTCAGTCGATTCTGGAAGCTGAAGCCCCCCTCTTTCAAGGGGGATGAGAGCCCGTCTAAGGCAGAAGATTGGCTGAAGTAGATAGAGAAAGTGTTCGACACCCTTTGCCCTTCTGCAGAGTGTCGCATGGCCTTTGCCACGTACCAGCTAGAGAGTGTAGCACACAGGTGGTGGAGGGCAGTCAGAGGCTAGGAGGAGAGAGAGCCAACATGGGACCAGTTCGTGGCTCTCTTCTGCAAGCAGTACTTTTCGCAGACCTGGTAGGACCAGAGGAGGTGGGAGTTCCACACTCTCCTCCAGGGGATGATGATGGTTAGTGCATATCGCACGTGTTTCCTAGAGCTATCACGTTTCACCCCAACAATGGTGTCTACCGAGGAGTGCCTATGGAGGTTTACTGAGGGGCTCCGACCTGCTATTCAGGGGTATGTCAAACCTCTGAAGCTGCCCACTTTCTCTTGTGTGGTCGAGGCGGCCATGACTTACAAGGAGACCAACCCGACCGCGCGAGACACTGACGGTGGACAGAAGAGGCCCTACCAGCCAGAGTACTCTCAGGGCCGTCGGCAGAGGAGGCACACGACGCCCGTGGCAGAGTCGTCCCATTTTGTGGGGCCACCAGTGGCCTTTGGGGGCCCCAAACAGGGGCCAATTGCCAGCACCGGATCCCTGCCCAACCACCAGTAGGGACCTACTGAGGGAGGAGGTCGGCTACCCCTCTACTACCAGTGTGGCCAGCCAGGCCACATCAGGAGGGACTGCCCATCTAGGATCGGAGCACAGCAAATGCTCCCCGCACTGAGCACTGGAGGTCGAGCTGGCAGTCGTGGTCACCAGGCGTGTAGGGGAGGACAACAGTCACGAGGAGGGTACCAGCTAGCTGCTACTCGCCCGACCCAGAGTGTAGCTGCTTCGTCTGCACCGAGAGCTGAGGGGCGTATCAACGCCCTAACACACAGAGATGCCAGGGCTTCAGGATCTGTGGTGGCAGGTATGGTTACCGTCTCTGGCATATTAGTGTACGTACTTTTTGATTCCGGTGCCACCCATTCTTTCGTCACTACGAGTTTTGCCGTCAGTTTGAGGTAGGGCAGTGTACTATTAGAGGATCCGTTTGTAATTAGAGGCCCAGGTGGCCAGTTGTTTGTAGCCAAGGAGGTCGACACAGACTGCGAGGTCAGCATAGGAGGACACAGCCTCCCCGCTGACCTGATTGTGATCCAGATGGAGGACTTTGGCGTGATCCTAGGGATGGACTGGCTGTCCGCCTATCACGCCCTGGTGGACTATTTCGAGAGGAAGATTGTCTTCTCCATACCAGAGTTGCCTCCCTTTGAGTTTCACCGTCAGCCGATGGACGAAGGTTTCAAATGCATCTCTGCGCTTCGAGCAGCGAGGCTTTTGAGCTAGGGGTGTGAGGGCTTCTTGGACTATGTGGTGGCAAAGCCTAGCCCTGTGGCTAACTTTCAGTGTATTCCGGTGGCCTATGAGTACCCTGACGTTTTCCCAGAGGAGTTGCCAGGACTACCGCCTGAGCGTGAGATCGAGTTTAAGATCTCACTAGTACCGAGGACCAACTCCATTTCTACTGCACTGTACCGGATGGCACCGCTTGAGCTGTGAGAGATCAAGTCACAATTACAGGACCTGTTGGAGAAGGGCTTTGTGAGGCCCAGTGCGTCCCTGTGGGGAGCCCCTATGCTATTTGTGAAGCAGGACGGTACCTTGCGACTTTGCATCGACTACCGACAGCTGAATCGAGTCACCGTCAAGAACAAGTACCCGCTACCTCATATTGATGACCTTTTTGACCAGTTGCAAGATGCCACAGTGTTATCAAGATAGATCTAAGGTCAGGTTACCACCAGCTGAGGATCAGGGAGACTGACGTCTCCAAGACAACTTTCCATACCCGATACGGGCACTACGAGTTCTTGGTCATTCCATTTGGGCTAACCAATGCCCCCGGTGCCTTCATGGATATGATGAACCGTGTTTTTAGGCCATACTTAGACCAGTTTGTGGTGGTGTTCATCGACAACGTACTCGTTTACTCGCAGGATCAGGAACAACATGGACAACATTTATGCATGGTCCTGGATACCTTGAGGCGACGCAGGTTGTATACCAAGTACAACAAGTGCAAGTTTTGGCTGAGACAAGTGACTTTCATGGGTGACGTGATTTCAAGAGATGGATTGGCTGTGGACCCAGCCAAGGTAGAGGCCATACTCAGGTGGGAGAGGCCACGCACAGTGACAGAGATACATAGCTTTCTGGGACTGGCGGGTTACTACCGGCAGTTTATCAGGGGATTCTCTCAGATTGAGCATCCTATGACTCAGCTGACCCGGAAGAGCGTGCCCTTCGCCTGGACCAATGAGTGAGAGGCGTGTTTCCAGGAGTTAAAGGAAAGATTAACTTCAGCTCTTGTACTTACCATCCCAGACAACAGTGGAGGTTTCGTGGCTTACACTGATGCTTCATTGCAGAGGATAGGGGTTGTGCTCATGTAGCAGGGTCACGTTGTTGCTTACACTTCGCGGTAGCTGAAGCCCTATGAGCATAGCTACCCTACCCATGACTTAGAGCTGGCAACAGTTGTCTTCGTGCTGAAGACAGGGAGGCATTACCTTTACGGTGAGACTTTCGAGATCTTCATAGATCATAAGAGCCTTAGGTACTTATTTGACCAAAAGGAGCTTAACATGAGACAAAGACGTTGGTTAGAGCTCCTAAAGGACAACGACTGTAGCATCTCCTACCACCCAGGGAAGGCCAATGTGGTGGCCGACGACTTGAGCCGGAAGGCACCCGGCCACTTGGCCAGCTTACAGGCACATAGTTGGAGACTCTTGGAGGAGGTGGGTAGTTGGCAACCCTGGGAATCACGGGGGTACTGTAGGGCAATGACAGTGACGCGGAAGACACAACAAGAGCTGATAGACCACATCATTGCAGGGCAGATGGCCGATCCATACTTACAGACGCTACGAGACAGAGCTTTAACAGGGGACCCAGGAGATTTCACGTACACTAACGAGATCCTGCATATGAGGGGATGCCTGTGCATTCCTCGAGACGAGGAGCTGCTGAGAGAGCTTCAGAGTGAGGCACACAGTTCTAGATTCACCATACATCCCGGGAATACAAAGATGTACCATGACCTACAACGCGACTTCTGGTGGAGGGCGATGAAGCGAGATCTTGGTGAGTTTGTCTAGTAGTGCTTGGTATGCTAGCAGGTGAAGGTCAAGCACCAGAGGCCTGCAGGGCCATTACAGCCACTTCCTATGCTAGAGTGGAAGTGGGAGAGCATCACCATGGACTTGGTGGTGGGTCTACTAGTTACCCAACGGGGACACAACATAGTCTGGTTGATAGTAGACAGGTTGACAAAGACGATGCGTTTCCTACCAATCCAAGTCACCTTTAGACCAGCACAATTAGCAGAGAGATACATCAGAGATGTGGTGCACCTGCATAGAGTCCCACATGAGATCGTATCCAATAGGGATACTCATTTTACTTCCCAGTTCTAGGCTGAGTTTCAGCACGCCTTGGGGACACGTTTGAGGTTCAGTACCGCCTACCACCCCCAGACGGATGGGCAGTCAGAGCGCAACATACAAACACTTGAGGACCTTCTACGTGCCTGTGTACTAGATTGGAGAGGCTCCTGGGAGGAGCATTTACCCCTGGCAGAGTTTGCATTCAACAACAGTTACCACTCGAGCATCGGCATGGCACCTTACGAGGCTCTGTACAGGAGAAAGTGTGCTGCACCCTCGAGTTGGGTTGAGGTGGGGACCAAGTGGGAGGTTAATCCTAGGCTGATCTGGCAGAGTTAGGAGGTGATAGAGCAGATCCACAGACGACTCCGCACTGTCAGGAGCAGCCAGAAAAGCTACGCTAACCAAAAGCGCAGAGAGGTGTAGTTCGAGGTTGGGAATCACGTCTTTCTCCATGTTTCGTCCATGAAGGGTTTACTGCGTTTTGGGGTGAAGGGGAAGCTTGCACCAAGGTTTGTGGGGCCCTTTGAGGTCCTAGAGTGGGTAGGACCCATTGCTTACCAGCTTGCCCTTCCTCCCCAGCTTTCTGGAGTGCATGACATGTTCCACATGTCCAACCTCAAGAAGTACGTCGCCGATCCCAGCCATGTTCTAAGCCACGAGACCATCGAGGTGGGGGACGACCTTACCTATCCCAAGAAGCTGGTACAGATACTAGACAGAGCCGCCCGAAGTCTGAGACGAAAGTGAGTACTAATGGTGAAGGTTCTATGGAGAAGCCAGCGGTACAAAGAGGCGACTTGGGAGCCTAAGGCGGCAATGCGAGAGCGGTACCCGGAGCTTTTTGAGGGTACGTCTCTTTGGACCTACTTCGGGCCTCTTTAAGTTTTTTATGCGTTTTTGCGTTCCTTTTCTGCACCCTAGCTAGCTCAAGTTTCGGGGACGAAACTTCCTTTAAGTTTGTTATGATGAAATGACCCGTTGCCTTTTGGTCAGTTAAGATGTCTAGAGTTTCAATCAGATGCCTGGACACAAGCCCGGACGTCTGAAAGTAGGAAAAATCAAAACTTACTTTTCACTCCACCCGTGCGACGCGGGGACATTCTCTCTCTCCTATCGCCTCTCACCCGAAACCCTAACACCCGACCCTATTTAAACCCCCCTCTCCTCACCACCCTCACCCCTCACCACCAGCCACCGCTGCCTCCCTGTCCGAACACCCTCGTGCAGCCACGACAAGGAGGAGAGAGGCTGAGCAAGGATGACGAGGGAGAGTGAGAGAGAGAGGGTGAGCGAGAAAATGAGAAGGAGAAAGAGGAAGAGCGTGAGAAAGGAGGACCAAGGTCGGTGGACCATCGGGGAGCTCATGTGGAGTCGGAGAGCCTCGCACGAAGCTCGGGGAAGCTTCGACGGGAGCTCGAAGGGAGCTCGACGAAGCTCGTGCGACCGACGGTGGGCACGCGCGCGAGGGGGAGGCAGCCTCCCAGCCGTCTGCAGCTACTGAAGCTACTACGGTGCACTGCAGATGGCGCTGTGAGGAAAGCAGCGACGCGGAGGAGGTTCTGGTACTGGAAAAGTTCTAGTATAAGATGTCTGGAGCATTGAACAAATGTTCGTAGGGGCAGCAAGACGTCCGAGACTGGAGGTAGACGTCTGAAAGCACGTTGGGCACTAAGGTAAGTCGTGCTGCAAGAGATCTGCCCATGCTGACTCATGCAAGAGCTAAAAATGGGGTCTGTGCTCTGTGCACAGGTGCAAAGCGTCGAGAAGGAGTGGGGTGCGCACTTCGAGGTGATTTTGGACATCTGACCACATCGCCAGATGTCCAAAGGTACTTTTAGACCACATGAGGCATAGTCTGACATCTAGAACTTCCTTCAAACGATTGTAGAGGGATCCAGACATTCGAGGAACCCATAGGAGACACAAGGTAAGATCTAACATCTTTCAAGATGTCTGGGACTAGTCCCAGACGTCTGATTTTGGATAATAACCATGTTTTTGGCCCATTCAGAGCCTAAACGGAATCAGATTTTCGTAAATGAAGTATCGTTGTCTTCCACTCGAGCTTCTCTATGTGTTAGTGTAGAGTACCTACTATTTTCGACCCATCTGATGTGAATTAGTCACTGGCACAGATTACTAGCCAGTGGCGTGTTCGAGGCTCGCGAAGACGACAAGATCTATGGTGCAGGCCCCCATTCCTCCCGTGATACTCGGTAGAGTGGTTTAATTCAATTGTTAATATTTAAATAGGAATGTGCTTGTTTAGAATAATTAGATCGAACTCTAGGATGTGGAATGAACCGTAGGGTAGAAATGTATGAGTCTGTTTCAAGCTATATTGTTTACTTGAATGCATGTTTAAAAATAATTTGCTAGCAATGGTATTAATGTAATTATGAGATACTATTTTAGACATGAAAGCATGAGTTGCCGGTATGTGATGGAAAATTGAGAATTTGGATAGTGTGATCCGGATATTGATAATGAGATGAATATGAGCATGAATCCTACAGGGAATTAGGAGTAGAACTCCTGTGTATGGAAGGAATCTGGTAGGTAGACGGGAAGTGAGCTAGCCCTTGTGTACACGGCACCATGGAGAGCGACTGCCCCTTTTAGTGTAGAGGGTGAGCCAGCCACCCCTTGGGTTGCGGCCTGGGGTAGCGCTGGTCACTCTACACCAACTCCTATTTGGCCCTCATGTACGTAGTACCAAGGTGTTCTACTAGTGTAGGGAGGGAGCTAGCCACCCCACGGGGCCCGAGGTTAGGACTAGCCAACCTACACCGACTTTTAGGCCCTCTTGGCAAATCGGGGTAGTCAAATGAGGGTACACAGACTGTGGAGGGGCGAGACCCCTGTTTGGTTCTAAGGGGCATGACCCCTATTCAGAGAGGGCAAGGCCCTATACTGTTCCGTGATGTACTTTAGGCGTATCCGTTAGCGGAAATGACTAACTACGTGATAGTGTGGGGTAGTTACCCATGCGCTTATCACGTGTGCCGTAGTCACTGCTACATCGCGACAGTGACCTCAAGGTGGTTGACTGGGTGTAGGACTACCGCGGGGGGCTCTCCCAGCTAGAAGAGCACCACGTGTACCTTCTACACTACAGAAAAGACTGCAATCAAGATCGTTCCCACGAGGAACAAGCAAGATCAATAAATACTTGATCCTTTGTGAAATAAATGAACCAAAAATACATAGATGAGATAAATAGAAATGAGAATAAAACCTGGTTACTTATCGTACTTTACTTGCACATAAATAATGTAAACACCACTCTACTCAGCGTTCACTAACTCTATCTTTTCGTAACCCTGTTCAGCACCAGAAGTTGAGCAGCCCAAATTTCCAACTGCAGAGGGTGCTGGGCCCAACCGAGCCCAGCCGTAGTAGTTTCTTTCTAGCCTTTTTGTTTCTGCCATTGTAGTGAGTAATAGACATCTATTTTTACTATTCCTGTTACTTTCTATCTTCTTTTCCGCTGTGTTGTTGTGATGGCATGTATCACTATTTTGAGACTGTTTGCTCTACTTTCCTTTACTATTTCGCTTTTCCTTATGCTTAGTTGTAATGCATGTGTGAATGTGGTTTATTTCCTATTTTTGGTTGTTTCTTGTTGGACAACTAGGTCATGGGGTTAGTCGAAGCGAGCCGATCTCCGGTCCTGTAGGTATCTGGGAACCGGGTCGTAACAATGAGAAGCTTAGGGACCTGATTGCAATAAAATCAAAAGTTAGGGGTTTAATTGAGAGAAATAGAGTTTTAAGGGACTAGATTATAAACTCAGTCAACATGGACTCTGATTGGGCCCAAATTTTGGCACTAACCTAATTTGAACCCAAGGAATCTAATGGTGAAGTTGGATTTGAGTTTTGATCACGTTTGACTGGGTAATTTGCATAGAAGGCCAAATCAAGGCAAAATCCTATGTGCAATACTATTCTAGGTCAAAATGGGTTCAGATGGTCAAAGCAAGGGTACCAAACATCTTAGAATATTTTTATATGAATTTTAGAAGGTATAGATGAATTTTATCTTGACTAGAACCTCTTTAATTTAAGCAGGTCTGAAATTAGACTTTTATGTGCTGTTTTGATTCCTGAAATACATGAAATCCTATTTCTATCTATGTTGATGTACTTTTTGAAATTTAATGAACATTTGACCTTCAATTAACCCTTGGGTGACCCCATGGTTACTCTATATTTGTAAATTTATAAATTCCGAGTAGTTGGGAAATTATTCAGGTCGTCCCAAGAGGTAGGAAAGCTTTAAACCAAATCTCTCACTTAAATCTTGGAAATCAACTTCATTTTTTTTTTGGGTTTTGAAATATGTAATTTTTTTTAGGGTTTTTAAATACGAGCAAAAAAATCATGGAGAGAGACAAAAATTAGAGCTATGGAAAATGCAAAGCAAGTGCCTTGCTTCTCCAACTCACCTTAAGCATGGAAGGCCTAGAGTAATGAAGAAGCAAGTCACAACATAATCACAAGCTATCTAAAAGAAGGTAGAGAAATGCTTTTGTTAAATTGAAAGAAAATGTTTTACAACGGGTTAGAAAACTCACAAGTGAGAGGGGTTCTCACATATAATCTCCAACCAAAAACAAACACTAAACTACTATGCAAAATATAAAGAAAATGTAGAAGAATGCTTATGAAGAAGATGGTGATGATGCTGCAGAGTTTCCACTCCAACTCAGGTTGCCCCTGGGGTGAAGAAAATTTGTTCTTGGTGCCTGGCTCTCTTCTTTCTGGAAAGCCCTAGGTGGGCGTGCCTCCTCCTCCTTAGTGTGGAAGATCTCCACTCCAAGAACTTCTCCTTAAGGTGGCATGGACCACCTTCAGTATCTCCTCCTTTGGATCTCCTCCTTGCCTAGCCTTCCTCCTTGGTTTGGTGGTGACACAAGGAAGAAGAAGACTAAGTTGAAGCCACCAAGGAGACAGGGTGTCTCCTTGATCTTCTTCCTCCTCTCCTTCTCTCCTTGGACATTGGATATGGGTGGAATAAGGGTAGAAAAATGTAACCAAGGATGGCTTTCAAGTGGTGGTTACATGGGGTTTTTATAGCCTTAGTGGTGGTTGGTTGGCCTTAAGCATGGTAGGTCTTCAGGTTAGGTGGCATGTAGGGTGGTAGAAGGCTAGGATTGGATCTTAGGAAGGTAGTTGATGGATGGATGGCTTGGATGTGTTGGTGCCAAGTGTAGGGATGTGTAGGGAGAGTTGGTGCCAACTATTTGGTGTGGTTGGGGTTTAAGGTGATGTGGAAGGTAGGTATAGGGTTAGGATGAATGTTTAGGACAGTAGTTAATGGATGGATGGTTAGACTAGGTTGGCACCACATGTAGGGGTGTGTTGAGTGGTGGTTATGGTTGGGTTGGCACCATTTTTTGGTGAGGTTAGGGGCTAAAGGTTGGCGCCACTTTTGAAGGGTGAAGATGGGTTGGATGATGGTTGTAGGGTGATATGTATGGTGGAGATATAAGGTGGAGTTGGCGCCAAAATGAAGGGGTGTGGATAGGTGGTTTTCAGGCCAACGTAGGTGGTGGTTAAAGGTAGTTATGGTGGTGGAAGGTTGTGTTAAAGTTGGTGCCAAAGGAGGGCTTCTAGAAGGGAGTTAGGTGGATGGTGGAGATGGGTTCTAAGGGAGATGGATGGTGGTGATATGAAGAGGTTTTGGAGGGAAAGTTGGCGCCACCTATACGTGGACACAAGTGGTTAGTTTAGGTGGTGGACTTAGAGTAGAGTTAGGGTCGAGTTAGGTTAGGGTTTAGGTAAGTGGTGGACGGCCTTGGAGGTGGAGCTAGTTTTGAGCTTAGATAAGTTAGCTAAGCTAGCTTAACTTGTAGAAAAGTAGTGGAGGGGTTAGGGTTTTGAGAAGAGAAGCTAAGGAAGAGCTGACTCTGCTACACTGGAGCTGACTCTACTAAGGAGGTCTTCATGAGGAGCTCAACTACTTAGCTTAGCTAGCTAGTTCTTATGCTAGTAGTTAGGCTTAAGTAGTTGAACTAAGTTGAGATGGTTTCAACCTAGCTGAAGCTAGGTTGAGCTGGAATTGCCTCTAATGAGAACTCCCGAGCTAGCTTAGCTACTAAGTATGCAAGTAGTAGCTAAGTTGGAGGGAGTTCAGCTGTTGTGAGCTAAGTGGAGCTGGGTAGAGCTATACTTTGATTGAGCTCGAGTTATAGTGACTCCCGTCAACTAAGCTAAGCTATCTAGAGCTCCCAGTGAACTGATTGGAGCTAGGGTGAGCTAGACTCAACTAAGTTGAGCTGGATCTGAGCTGAGTTGAGGTGGGTTGAGCTATCCTGAGCAACCATCCAACTAAGATGAGCTAAATGGAGCTGAAAGAGCTAAACTTAACCAATGTGAGCTGATATCTAGTTGAGATGAGCTAGGCCCAACTAGGGTTCAGCTGATCTAGACTTCTTCTTCACTTTCTTCCTTCTTGAGTGCTAGGGTTTTAGGGGTTTGAACATCTACTTAACCTTAACACTCAAGTAAAATGTTAAAAATAAAAAATGAATGCAATGTATGCCTAACCTAAGTTATGCCTAAATACAACCCAAAAACCCATTTGCGAAGTTAAAAAGCTAAGAGCTAGATCTGTTTTAGGTCAATAGGATGATGATAACCTGGCATTTATCACACCTCCATGCTTAACTTTTGCTAGTCTCTTAGCAAGATTTTAATTTTTACAAAATGGAATTTTAGGAAAGACTAATTTTTTTAACTTTTGAGAAAAAGGAGATTCTGGGACTTTGTTGATAAAAATTATGAAGGGCACGGGATTTGTTGAAGATAAACATCGGGATTCATCTTTGGATCCAAAATTTAGAAGCATCGGGATCAATGTATCCTTTACAAATTCATAAATTGACTCCTTATCAATTCAAATGACCCAAATTTATTTTGCAGTTAGGATTTCTTTGGCTCTTGAATTCAACTCGCAACTTGCATAATCTTTTAAAATCCTATGTCAGTGCTTGTGAATGCCAACAATTAGGGTCATGTCTTTTTTTTTTTTATCTCCCTCATGCTTATTCTTAGCTTAATCTTATAACAGGTGTGTCGGGATCATCATTCCCGTTACCAAACCTCGAGGGGACTTTGGCTCCAGCTCTTAGAGATAGTACTGTCCAAGACACCACCTAGGAGCTCACAACCCCAAAACACAATGCGATGTAAAGGGGCGCTCCAAGCAAACACAAGCTCTTGCTCCGACACTGTGGGTAGAGCACCGTACAAGTCACTTGAGCTGCAAAAATGTGCCTTAATGCTCCATCTAAAGATATGAAATATAGATATAGAACAGCGTCAAAGTGGTAACATGATGACATCGCATCCTCAAAGGAGGCATTTTCCTCCTTCTAGGTGGTGGGAACTCAAACCAATGATCTACTTCAGATTTTTACTAAGACTAAACAAGGGGTCCTTTTTCTAATTCTTTTCTAATTGTTTTTAAGTGTTGGTTGTGTGTAAAATTTGACACAGGAATTTTGCAAGGGATGCAAGTTTTTGGTCGAAAACTGAGCCATGTAATTTCCAAGTTGCAAAAGAAGATTAAGTCATCCGGATCAACAGGAGTTCAAGTGGAATTTAGAGAAGGATACTTGATCTAGTACAAAGGTAGACCTAGAAATTCTAATATTTGGATTCGCTTTTTAATCCCTAGTTTGTTAAAGATTAAATCCCATTGTGCCTTGGAATGATTTCTCAACTTTAGTCCCAACTTCAAAGATTTCTCAAAAAGTTTTCAACATTTTTATTTTTATTTTTATTTTTTTTTTTGGGTATGCATGCAGAAGATGGAACGAAATAAGAAACTAAATAAATGTTTTTAGGCTTTGAAAATCCTGATTTGATCGTTAAAATTTAAACGCACCCCCCCCCATGCCTAAGATATGGCATGTCCACATGCAATAGGAAGGGAAAAGAGATTACCTTGGTGAACGTGGCCAAAAATAGGATAGGCAAAACCTCTGAAGAAAGTAAAAATGAAAAGCGGAAAAAAGTGATGGGTTACCTCCCATCCAGTGCCATCTTTTACGCCATTCAGCCGAGCGTGAAGTCACTAAATATCGGGTAAGTCGTGGAGGTCTTGAGAATTGGATTTCACGTTAAGGTTGTGATCAAGATAGGGCTTAAGTCGTTGGTCATTGACTTTGAAGATATTGTTGTTTTTTGGATCCAAAATTTCAACGACACCGTGGGGATAAGTTTGAATGACAATGTAAGGACCGATCCATTTAAATTTTAACTTACCAAGAAATATTTGCAACCTCACATCAAAAAGCCACACATGTTGTTTAGGTTCAAAAGTTTTTTGAATGATGAATTTATCATGAAATTTCTTGGTTAGGTCTTTGTAAATGCGTGCATTTTCATAAGCCATGTTGCAAAGTTCTTCAAGTTTAGTTAATTGTAATTTCCTATGTTTACCAGCTGCATCCAAATTGTAATTGAATTCTTTGATCACCCAATAAGCCTTATGTTCTAGTTCAACCAGGAGGTGGCATGCCTTGCCAAAAATAAGGTGAAAAGGTGACATGCCAATGGGGTTTTGAAAGCCATACAGTAAGCCCATAATGCATCGTCAAGTTTTAGCGACCAATCTTTTTGGTCGTGCTTAACCATCTTTTGCAAAATATTTTTAATCTCCCGGTTGGAGACTTCAGCTTGGTCATTAGTTTGAGGGTGATATGGTGTGGGGATTTTATGGTTCACCCCATAGTTAGCAAGAAGTTGACGGAATTGAGAATGTGTAAAATGTGAGCCTAAGTCACTAATAATAGCCTTAGGAATACCGAAATGCAAAAAAATATTTTTATTTATAAAATCCATGATGACCTGATGGTCATTTGTGCATGTGGGTACCGCTTCGATCCATTTTGAAACATAGTCGATAGTGACTAAAGTGTACTAGTACCCAAAAGAGGTGATAAACGATCCCATGAAATCAATGCCCCACACATCAAAAATTTCAACTTCCAAAATTGGGTTGAGGGGCATCATATCCTTAGAGTTCATGGTTCCGATGCTTTAGCAACGCACACAGGACCGAGAGAATTCATGAGCATCCTTGTGTATGCTAGGCCAATAAAATTCAGCATTTAAAACCTTGGCCTCCATTTTCTTCCTCGAGAAATGTCCGTCGCAATCCATTGAGTGACAGTGGTTCAGAATATCATGTGTTTCCAAATCGGGAATGCATTGCCTAATGACTTGGTTAGCACATATACGGAACAGAACGGGGTCCTCCTAAAATTAATATTTAATCTCAGCAAAGAACTTATGCCTCTTCTATTTAGGCCAGTTAGAAGGGAATCGTCCAATGGCGAGATAATTTGCATAATCAGCATACCAAGGGAGCGATTTTAATGTTAGGTGTGTTTCGTCCGGAAAAACATCTGTTTGGGTCAGTACATCACCAGTGTTAAGTCTTGAAAGGTGATCGGCCACGACATTTTGTAAACTCACTTTATCTTTGATTTCCATGTCAAATTCTTGTAATAATAAAATCCATCGAATTAGGTGGGGTTTCATATCCTTCTTATTCAGCAGATATTTCAAGGTCGAGTGATTAGTGTATATGGTGATGTGTGACCCTAATAAATATGAACAAAATTTTTTAGGGCAAAAATGATTGCAAGAAGTTCTTTTTTGGTGATAGTATAATTCTGTTGCACTTCATCAAGTGTTTTACTAGCATAATAAATCACAATAGGTTTCTTGTCAATTCGTTGCCCTAGGACGGCTCCTACTGCAAAATCTAAGGCATCTGTCATAAGCTCAAAAGGATGAGCCCAGTCGGGTGCTTGCGGAATGGGTGCATCAGTAATCACTTGTTTTAAAATATTAAGTTTGGAGATTGTATCAACTTTAGCTTTGTCTACCGAGATTCCCTTCCCATAAATAACATGGCCCAGACAATACCTTCCTTTGATAGGATCTAAAATATGGGAATATGGCTACATGCACAAATACTTAAACAAAATATTAGTAATACAAAAAAGATTTACACAAATAATCAAACCACAGAAAATTGGCACAATATGTATAGTGGTTCCCCTCCCTTGGGTGCTCCACTACCTAAGCCTCCCAGCTTAGGGCTTTTAACCCGATTCTCTCAACCCCAAGAGAATCAATTTACTAAATCGAGTTAATTAATGGGTTACCTCAACCCAAGTACAAAAATGGGTTTGTTACAAATATGAACTGGTGTAAGAAAGAGAACTCTTACAACAAGAATTCCTATGCCTCCCAACAATAATTAAAATGAATACCAATTTGAGAGCCTAGGATGGACGTGAATCGCTTCGTAGATGCGTGAGAAAAACACGTCGTTGAACTTGCAAGAATGTAGAGAGAGTGAATGGCAAGCTTCTTCTTTCTCTCTTGAAAATATGATGGAAATTTGAAATATAGCCTTAGGAATTTTTCTTCTCTTCTCTTCTGTGCAAACTAAGGGTCCAAGGGTTTATTTATAAAGTTAGGACCTAGTTGGGACGTCTACTAGACATTGGGGTTTAAATCCCAACGTTCACATTGACAAAATAAATTTTCTAGCTATTCAGTTTCGAGCCAACAGCTACCTAGTACCGGTACTAAAGTATGGGTACCGATACTCGTTGCTTCTAGATTTGGGTTTCAAACTCTTAACACAAATCTGTAACCCACTTGTACCAGTACTAATCATGAGTACCGATACTCGTTCCCTCCAATACCGGTATTGATCATGAGTACCGGTACTCGTAGGGTACAGGTTTGTTTCTATGAAAAAATCCAAACCTGTAACTCACATGTACCGGTACTAAACTTTAGTATCGGTACTTGTGGGTTAACAAATACCTCTTTTAAGTGATTTAATCAATTACATTCTTTGAAAATGATCACAATATTAATCCTAGTTATCTCTAATTATTTTTACGATCTAAGTTATATTCCTTTGTTAAGAGACATACATTCTATAAAATAAAAAATCTAAACTAAAAATCAAAGGGTCGAAGATGATCTTCTTCTCTTTGATTCTTCCTTGTCATCTTGCCTCCTCCATATCATGATCTTCTTCTTCTCATCATCATGCCTCCATTATTTCCTATTTGCCTTGCTTCTTCACCTAAATCTGAAAAACACTTAATGGAAAATATTAATCCATAATAATTTTGTTAACACCAAAACAAGATGTGGAACAAGGTTCCAACATCCTCAACCATGAAATGGCTCTTCTCCCAACTGAGAACCAGGTTAACCTCAATACATTTTTAGAGAGTTCTTTCTAAATTCCAAAGACAGTGCTCAAAAGAATCTCCAAAAATGGAAAAATCATCCATAAAGACCTCCAGGCAATCACCTGCCAAATAAGAAAAGATTGCTAACATGCACCGTTGAAAAGTTGCGAGTGCATTACACTATCCAAATGGCATTCTTCAGAAAGCAAAGGTTCTGAAGGGGCAGGTGAAAGTGGTCTTTTCCTGGTCCTCAGGGTGGACTGCGACTTGATTGTAGCCGGAATATCCATCAAGGAAATAATAGTATTCTTGCCCGACTAGCCACTCTAAAATTTGATCAATAAATGGGAGCATAAAATGATCTTTCTTGGTGGCGGTATTTAATTTTCTGTAATCAATGCAGACAGGCCACGAAGAAGCAGTCTTAGTGGGAATTTCTTCACCCTTATCATTAGTAATAACAGTGAGGCCAGCTTTCTTGGGTACAACTTGTGTAGGGCTGACCCACTGGCTGTCAAAGATAGGGTAAATAATTCTCGCATCAAGCCATCTAATTATTTCCTGTTTACAACCTCCTGCATATTTGGGTTTAAGCAACGTTAAGGTTGGTGGGAGGATCTAGAATCATCCTCAAGATAAATGCGGTGAGTACAATAGGAAGTGTCAATGCCTTTTAAATCATTTAAAGTCCAATCGATTGCTTTTTGATATTTATTCAAGACTTGGAGTAGTTTTTCCTCTTGTAACCCTGATAGTTTGGCATTAATAATAAGGGGTTTTGTATTGTTGGGGCCCAAAAATACGTATTTTAAGGAATCCGACAAAGGTTTCAAATCTAATTGCAGGCCAAGTTCCGAAATAGGGTTAGAAGTTAGTGTGAAATTCAGTGTGGTAGGTGAGGGTGGGTTAAACGATTGCTGCTGCTCAAGAGAAGCATTTATTGCAAAACACCTGTCCACAGAAAGCATTTCCTCAACAAGATTTGAGGTTTCAGAATTTGAGTCATCGAAGAAATCTGGTTCTTGGAATCTTTTAGAAGCTCTAAAAATATCTAAAGTGTGTCTCGCCACCGCAAGTGATGTCCATTTTACCAAAATTGCAATTTATGTTGGCTTTGGCGGTGGTGAGGAAGGGTCTTCCAAGAATAATAGGTGCATTCTTTAAGGCTTCGGGTACATCAATGTCGAGGGCTAAAAAGTCCACAGCGAAGAGACAATTTTGTACCCAAACAATGACATCTTCTACAATCCGTTTAGGGTGAATAATAGATCGATCAGCAAGTTGAAGGGAGACCTTCACTGGTTTGAGTTCACCTAACTGAAATTCATCGAAAAGGATGGTAGGGATGAGGTTTTTTGATGCACCTAGGTCTAAGAGGGCGTGATCAAAAGTTGTGTCATTAATGACAACAGATATTAACGGAGTGCCCGGGTCCTTTCTCTTATGAGGCAGCTTGCTCTAACAATAAAGCTAACTGTCTCAGAAAGGACAACCTTTCCTAGATTTTTAGGTAGCTTTTTTGGTGTATAAATTTCTTTCAAAAATTTTGCATAGGTAGGTACATATTTAATTGTGTCTAGGAGAGGGATGTTAATTTCCACTTAGCCAAATAATTCTTGCAATTGTTCTTCAGTTGGCTCAGTTTTGCTGGGTTTCTTCTTCTTAAAGTTCAATGCCTGTGGGGAAGGCGTCGTGTTTGTGCCAGCTTGATTTTCCTGAGAGTGAATGAAGGTGGGAAAAACTTGCTCTTAATTCGATTTATTTTCCCATGAGGGTTCTGCATTGTGTGTAGTTTTTTCGCTTCTTAATGTGACTGCATTGGCAGTGTGGTTATTTCGTCATGGAAAACGTTGATTTTGTTGAGGGTTTTGAAAATTGGGTGGGAATTGAGGTGCAGGATTTATTGGTTGTTGACCTTGTTGACCTTGATTATTTCCGCTTTGAAAATGATTCCAATGATTTCTAGTGTTTGGGACAGGTTGGGAGGGTAAATTTCACATGGGCCTTTGATCGGGTGTTACCGCAATTTGATTTTGTAAATTAGAAACAGCATCAGTAACGTCGTTTGTTGTTACATTCCTTGCAAGGTTTTCATTAATTGATTATTAATATCAGCCTGCGAAGGTTGGTTTTGGACAAAATTGCCCATTTGATTTTGAAAATGCAGAATTTGATTGGTATTCTTCCAGGAAAAATTAAGGTTATTCCTCCAAGTAGGATTATAAAAATTGGAAGAATCATTTCTAAAATTATCCTATAGAGCGAAAATATTTTCATTTACTGGGACATATATGGAAGAATTATCAGAAGTCCCAACAATTTCAGGTGCAAAGTTGAGATTTGGAAATCTACTTGTATCGATTTGCTGCAAATTTTCTCACCAGAGGAGAGTCGAGTTGGTGTTGAAGTTAGAAAGGTGAGAGTTAGGGTTGGTCGGTAATGGGTTTTGCGGTTGCACATTAAATTTTTCTTCCATTTTCTTTTGATTGATTTGCATCTAGTCAAGTCTTTGTGCAAAAAGTTGCAAATCATCTTGTGTAACCGGAAGAGATTGTTGTTGTGTGCCTACTTCATGGGCACTGACACTTGAATTGGCATGTCTACCAAAGGTCTCCATGGACGAATGATTGAAGCAATTTTCGCTCATTTTGTCAAAAAGTTCGTAGGTGCTTTCAGCATCTTTATTTAAAAAGCTTTCCCCACATGAGGCGTCAACAAATCACCTCAATTGATCATCAAGACCATGGTAGAATATTTGCACGAGTTTCCAAAGTGGCACCTCGTGGTGGGGGCAGCATCTTAATAAGTCCTAAAATCTTTCCCATGCTTCATGCATAGGCTCACCGAATTTTTGTTGGAAGGTCATTATAGTGCGACATAAAGCATTAGTTCGACCAATCGGAAAATATTTTTTAAGAAATGCTCTTTTTAATTGCGTCCAGGTAGTAATTGGTTTTCCTACAGTCCTAAACCAATAAGCAGCCTTATCTTTAAGAGAAAGCGGGAAAAGCTGCATTAGCCATAAATATTCCGAAATGTTTCGGGATTTGGTGGTTTGGGTGAGGACCATGAGTTCCTCTGAATGGCTAAACAGGTCTTCTCGAGGAAGGCCATGAAAATGTTTAATGAGATGAAGGACTGCGGGTTTAATTTTAAATTCTCCATCATGGATGACCACCCCTGGTCTTTCTTCATAGTTTGAGGGATCATAGAATTCCCTCAACGGAATAGTAGGTTCAGCATTGGGTGGTCTATTGTTGTCTAGGCTTGTAATGGTCCTAGTCAATTATTTTTTATTTGCTTGGAGTTTTTGGAGTTGAGTTACTACCATGAGAAAGGGATCGGAATTTTGAAAATTTTCCGTCAACTTTTTCTGAGATGGGATTTCAAATTGTGTCATTTCAAATTGCGGTTCGGGAACCTCAACTTCGGGTTCAAAATTGGGGTTCCCATTTTGATGGTTAGAAGATGATGGGTTAGTGATTTTTTTGTGATTTTAGGCTTTGTCCATTTTTTCTTGATTTTTAGCAGAGGAAGAAGAAGAATCAACAAGCGAATACGGGTGATGTGGCAGGCCGAAAAATTAGTTGGTCCCTCCAAGTGCAGATTTTGGGACCATCGGTCGTGCATACACTAAACGGAAGACGGGAGGGGAGGAGAAGAGAGAGAGATGAGAGAAAGTGTGCAATTCAAACAACCAAGCCTAAACTATCTTAAGGTTGACTCTTAATAAAACCTAAGACTTGGGAACCCAATAAATAAGAAATTAATAAGTGAACCTGCTTCCTAATGATCACCCGGCTAGACTAAAGAGGTGGATTGGGCCCAAGCATGTCTTGGGAAAATCACCAGGGGCTTGTGCAAACCTGCACCCATCGTTTGACTTCCCTCTAAGTCTCTCACCACATTTTCAATAGGAATTAGGAACGCTTAATAACTCTTAGATATTGGATATCAAGCCTAAACTTTGGTGAAGTTCTTAAGTGGTCAAATGACTACTTTTTTTAATTAGGCTTAGGTATCTGAATGTGCATGGGAATGTAGAGGGCATTGATTAAGGTAATGCCCCATTATTATAATTTTTAGTGTGTGCAAAATTGGAAAGAGTGATTCCAATTGCAATCAAGTTGTCATACAAAATTTTTTTTGCAGTTTTTCTACTTTTAAGATTTGATTTAGATTAATGTCTTTTAGGGCTTTTCTTTTGATGTTTTCAAACAAGTTAGAGTTCCAAAATTAAAACGAAATCGAGTTGTATGGATGAAAATAGATTTCCGTCTTAAAAAGCGGGTCTAAAAAAATGAAAAGAAACCCTAATTGATTTGAACTTAAGTAGAAATTTTAACTATCAATGAATTACTTCAGGCTTTTCTTTTAAAGTAGTGGTCCAAACAAAGCAAACAACACAACTACTGGAAGGAAAATCAAACAAGGATTCCATAAAATATTTTTTTGTGATTTTAGGAATTTGTTTGATTTTTTTAAGATTTTTCTTTGTGCTGGTGTCAAAGTCCAAAATTAATACCCGTGAGTATTTTGGACTTTTCAGTACCACCACTAGCCACAAAAAATTTTTGTAATTTTATTTGTTGTGTAGAATTTCACAAGGATTCCAGAAAGCTAAATTTCACAAAAATTGGACAGCTATAAAAATTCCTAAAATTTACAGACAGTAACAAAATAATGAAATCAGAGATGACCCCCTTGTGGTCCGTGAATGTTTAAAAACTTTCTACAAATCCAATTTCTCTGAAATTTGGAACAGATTTGGAATCTTTGAGTGAAATTTCAAGATTTTAGGAGGCTTGTGGTGTCGGGAATTGATTTTTGAAATTCGGACTGATGTTTGGACCTGAAAATCAGAACACCAACACTTAAGGTAGAATGGTGTTTAAAGATGCAAACAAACTACCAATGAGTTTTTTAAAGGCACCACTCCACTTAATTTAAATGTTTATGGTCCCGAAAGCCTGGTTTAATGGTTTTTTTATAGTTTTTTTTAGGGTTAATCTGACAAGGAAGAAGGAACTAACCTGAAACCTGTTGGAAGAAAAGGAACTTCAAGCTCTCACTCCCAAATTCCTGCCTTCTTCTTGTAGTTCCTATGCAAGCAGGAGAAAAGAAGGAAAAGGGGATGAGATCCGCGTATCAAATAAGAGAATAATGGTAAAGCAAAGTCATGCCTCCTCGGCAACGGCACCAAAAAGTGATCGCTAAAAAGCGTGATTTGTAAAAATCATAAATTAGGTCATTAAAACATGCAATTTGGATTTCTTTTAAATTTATAAATTTTGAGTACTAGGGAAAGTATTTGGGTCATCCCAAGAGAGGTAGGAATGCTTTAAACCAAATCTCTCACTTAAATCTTGGGAATCAACTTCTTTTTTGTTTTGTGTTTTGAAATACGTAAATTATTTTAGGGTTTTTAAATACGGGCAAAACAATCACGGAGAGAGACAAAAATTAGAGCTATGAAGGTAGAGGAATGCTTTTGTTAAATTAAAAAAAAAAATGTTTTACAACGGGTTAGAGAACTCACAAGTGAGAGGGGTTCTCACTCATAATCTTCAACCAAAAACAATGCTAAACTACTATGAAAAATACAAAGAAAATGTAGAAGAATGCTTATGAAGAAGATGGTGATGATGCTGCAGAGTTTCCACTCCAACTCAGGTTGCCCCTGGGGTGAAGAAAATTTATTCTTGGTGCCTGGCTCTCTTCTTTCTGGAAAGCCCTAGGTGGGCGTGCCTCCTCCTCCTTAGTGTGGAAGATCTCCACTCCAAGAACTTCTCCTTAAGGTGGCATGGACCACCTTCAGTATCTCCTCCTTTGGATCTCCTCCTTGCCTAGCCTTCCTCCTTGGTTTGGTGGTGACACAAGGAAGAAGAAGACTAAGTTGAAGCCACCAAGGAGATAGGGTGTCTCCTTGATCTTCTTCCTCCTCTCCTTCTCTCCTTGGACATTGGATATGGGTGGAATAAGGGTAGAAAAATGTAACCAAGGATGGCTTTCAAGTGGTGGTTACATGGGGTTTTTATAGCCTTAGTGGTGGTTGGTTGGCCTTAAGCATGGTAGGTCTTCAGGTTAGGTGGCATGTAGGGTGGTAGAAGGCTAGGATTGGATCTTAGGAAGGTAGTTGATGGATGGATGGCTTGGATGTGTTGGTGCCAAGTGTAGGGATGTGTAGGGAGAGTTGGTGCCAACTATTTGGTGTGGTTGGGGTTTAAGGTGATGTGGAAGGTAGGTATAGGGTTAGGATGAATGTTTAGGACAGTAGTTAATGGATGGATGGTTAGACTAGGTTGGCACCACATGTAGGGGTGTGTTGAGTGGTGGTTATGGTTGGGTTGGCACCATTTTTTGGTGAGGTTAGGGGTTAAAGGTTGGCGCCACTTTTGAAGGGTGAAGATGGGTTGGATGATGGTTGTAGGGTGATGTGTATGGTGGAGATATAAGGTGGAGTTGGCGCCAAAATGAAGGGGTGTGGATAGGTGGTTTTCAGGCCAACATAGGTGGTGGTTAAAGGTAGTTATGGTGGTGGAAGGTTGTGTTAAAGTTGGTGCCAAAGGAGGGCTTCTAGAAGGGAGTTAGGTGGATGGTGGAGATGGGTTCTAAGGGAGATGGATGGTGGTGATATGAAGAGGTTTTGGAGGGAAAGTTGGCGCCACTTTTTGTGGTGGCTCTTAGAGGTGGTGGTGTGAAGAGATGTGGGGAATGGTGGTGCCAACTATAGGTGGATGTAGGTGGTTAGTTTAGGTGGTGGACTTAGAGTAGAGTTAGGGTGGAGTTAGGTTAGGGTTTAGGTAAGTGGTGGACGGCCATGGAGGTGGAGCTAGTTTTGAGCTTAGCTAAGCTAGCTAAGCTAGCTTAACTAGTAGAATTGTAGTGAAGGGGTTATGGTTTTGAGAAGAGAAGCTAAGGAAGAGCTAACTGGAGTGTCACTGGAGCTGACTCTGCTAAGGAGGTATTCATGAGGAGCTCAACTACATAGCTTAGTTAGCTAGTTCTTATGCTAGTAGTTAGGCTTAAGTAATTGAGCTATGTTGAGCTGGTTTCAACCTAGTTGAAGCTAGGTTGAGCTGGAATTGCCTCTAATGAGAACTCCCAAGCTAGCTTAGCTACTAAGTAAGCAAGTAGTAGCTAAGCTGGAGGGAGTTTAGCTGTTGTGAGCTAAGTGGAGCTAGGTAGAGCTAGACTTGGAATGAGCTGGAGTTAGAGTGAACTCCCGTCAACTAAGCTAAGCTAGCTAGAGCTCCCAGTGAACTGACTGAAGCTAGGGTGAGCTAGACTCAACTAAGTTGAGCTGGATCTGAGCTGAGTTGAGGTGGGTTGAGCTAAGATGAGCTACCCTGAGCTACCATTCAGCTAAGATGAGTTGAATGGAGCTGAAGGAGCTAAACATAACTAATGTGAGCTGATATCTAGCTAAAATGAGCTGGGTCCAACTAGGGTTCAGCTGATCTAGACTTCGTCGCTTTCTTCCTTCGTAAGTGCTAGGGTTTTAAGGGTTTGAACATCTGCTTAACCTTAACACTCATGTAAAGATGTTAAAAATACAAAAAGAATGCATTACATACCTAACCTAGGTTATGCCTAAGTGCAACCCAAAAACCCATTTGCAGAGTTTAAAACCTAAGAGCAAGATCTGTTTTAGGTCGTAAGAATGATGATAAACTGGCATTTATCACTTCCTCGTCTATTTCCTCCTTCTCAGCTGCCAACTTTGGATCCAAAGGTCCCATTCTTCTGTTAGTTAGGTTTTGATTACTTTCAAGGTTAGTGTAGTTTAGATTAGTTAGGAGTAGATTAGGTAGCTTAATTCATGGATTTTATAGTTTAGTTAGGAGTAGAATAGTAGAGAACCATTTCTCCCTCTTTAATCAATTCATATTAGAGAGGTGTTTTCACACTCATGCCTCGACTCATCCATCTTCCTAATCATCTCATGATCATTTTCTCTGATTCCCTTGCATTTTATTCATCGTTCACCCACCTGGGGGGTCTCCCATTCATTCCAGAAATTCACAAAGACCCCCTAATCTATTTTTGATTGTCTTGAATTGCTCGATTTTTTTCAATTTTTTTTTTCATGCCCAATCTCATAATTTGGAGTTCATTTGGTTTTAATCAGATTCAATCGAGCTATTCATGGTTTTAATTGCTTAATTGGGTGTATTGTGATGAATCTGATATGTTTTAATTTGGATTTGAATTGTAATGAGCTTATACCCAATTTGAGCTCTGTTTTAGATAGCTTGACCAAGGAGAATCAATGATACTAATTTGAGGTCAAACAAGGACCCAAATGATTCTGAGTTAGTCACTAGATCACCTTGAAGACCAATCAATGGTGTTTAAGTAGATCAAATGACTTATCCAGAAAGCAAATCAAAATGAAAAGCCTAAATCAGGGCAACATGAGTTTTTGATCTAAACAATATTCAATCTGAAAAATGATGTTCATCAGAGGTTTTAGGTGATTTGAATGAAGATTCTGAAATGTTTTTCCTTCTTCACTGTCTATAGTGATGTAGGAAGGATTAATTAGGATCTTTAAACATGTTTTGACCCTCAATCTAAATTTAATTAATTTTTAGATAGTTCCATGAACATTTGCAGTGGCTAATTTTGAATTTCCAGAGATTTATTTTTTTTTCCAACTGATATTGAGTTAATTGAATGAGATTTTGAATGGATTTGCCATGGATTTAACCTCATATTTTTATGGGATTCATAAGTCAATTGGTATTTGTAGTTAATGGGTCCATAGATCTGAAATTTTAACTTTGTGGAGATTTTCTGAAAATCAATTAATCAGGCTTCAAAGCTTGGTTTAGCTGTTGCAGTTCCATTGTGATAGCAACAGTAGTAGCTGCATCATTGTTTTAAGACATCTAATCCAGCAGTTGGGATAGCATGTGTAGCAGCTACTAGCTATTTAATCTGAGCAGCATCAGCTGCCCTTCTGATAGCAGCATCAACCACTAAGTTGAGTGGAATCTAGGCTGGGAATCTATGTTGTAGTAGAGCTAACATGTGAATAATGTTAGATTAGTATGAAACAAGCATTCATGTACTGAAATTGAACTTTAATTTCGTTAGAATTTCTTGTAATTTTTGTTTCAATCCATTGTCAGCACTTTAAGTTTGAATTAACTGTCAACATTGTGTTTTGCTTGAGAATTGAATGGAAGATCAAGTTTAAATGATTGAACACCTCTTTCATGAAATATTGAACATATCTGAGTAGATTGATAGCAGTTTCCAGCCCTTAGAGTCCAATCAAGGCCTTAGGTTCTATTGCTCAAAACCTCTTTAGGCCTAGTCTTTGTGAAGTTTGTAAATAAATAAAATCATGAAAAAAATCACAAAATAATAAAATAAACATGTCTTAAGTAAGATTAGGTATTTTCTAGGTACTAGTCAAGTTTCAAAGTACTTTGAACCCCTGGCTTAGTAGAATATACCAGCTGACAGTTCAGTTGGAATTTATGAAAGACCAAAGTTGAAAAAAAACACCAAAAAGAACTTCTTCTCTCTCTTCTCACCCTTTCTCTCTCAACCCTACCTCTACTATATATATAAAAACTATAAAAATTAGAAAATCCCTAAAAATACCCAAAAATACCTTGCATAGTATGTATATACTTGTAAATATAATTTAAAACTGAGCTATATGTATATATTGTAAAATATGTAAATAATGAGTATATATAACTTATATATGTACTCTATATATTAAATTAAATATTTAAAATGATTTATTGTATATATAACTTTATTGTATAATTATATATTAATTTATATAAACTAAATGTATATTAACTTAAGTAATTACACAAACCTATATATATGTACATAATTATATCTAATACTGTACATACTTACTTAACTAAGTAACATAAACTATATAGTACATGTAAATTAATTTAATTAGGTAATTATGGTAGGTAATTTAGTTATTAAGTTAATTAAGTAAATTATTAACTTAAAATAAAATAAATTAGTAATTTAAGTTAATACTGAAGTAATTTATCATGAATACTTGTATAGCATTATTTTAAGTATTTCCGACCTATTTATACTGTATTATACTATATTACAGTATTTATAAATTATTTATGTACATAACTATCTTAAACATGTATTTAAGTGTAAGTAAATTAAAATAAAGTCTATAAAATACATTAAAAATGTATAATAAATACTTTATTATGTAAATTAACTCTATATCAAGTCAATTTCAAGTTTAATTAACTAATTTATACTGTAACCAAGGAATTAACCCTTAATTTAACATGCATAAACAGCTAAGTTTACCTAATTTTTATATATAATTAATCAAGTTATAATTGTAAATAAATTGTACAATTATATAGCCCTAAAATGGGGCTTTGTAATCATGTAATTTAATTTAAATTTGGAATTAATTATGACCCTTAAATCAAGGGCCAAAATCTCAAAATTCGTACGCATGAGAACGCAATACAGCATCGATCAAGCTCTTAAGATTGGTGCCACATCGTGTGTGGCAGACCGCTCCGTGTGGTATAAAACATTTTCCTTCCATTGTCCCACCAATTATCATGGCGTCGGGTGCCCACACATACCATACCATACCCATTCTAATGAGCATATACGTGCACATTCTGTATAGTGGTGAGCCAGGGGCCATGCACTATAGCTAGGTCCATATTGGGCTTATCATAGGCCTATAATCAGATATAAATGTACAACAATTGAACTAGGGTCAACCCCCTAGTAGTGGTCTAGTCCCACCTCTTCAAGGTGCCGCATATCCTATGAAAATGGTCAGCCCGTCCATTAAAAACCTAATTTTTTGGGTTGAGGAGCAGTGTTTGTGAGAGGAGAGAACTCCCCTGAATTCAACTAAGTGTGAAGAAAAGAGAAGAAGAGAATGAGTTGCAAACAGCTAAGTGTTGCGATTGTTGTGTGTGCATGTATATGTGCATATGTATAAGTATATGTGTATACATATATGTATAATATAAGTATAACATATGTATACATATATAAACAAAGTAAATAAGATATGTATATATCTAGTGTATACATATGCCCATAGAGTATATATGTAGATTATTAGTAGAGTAAGTACTGTTTGAGCCTCTTAAGTATATAAATAACATTAAGGCTTTAGTGATAGTTTCATCCATCACTGTATATCTACATATATGCTAGTGTAAGTATTTCTTTTTGCCTTAGGTTGTGTATACATTTTACTAAGGCTATAGCGACACATGATATGTTACTGCATATAGAATATGTTACTAAAGATAGTAGTATGTTCATATAACTTAGTATAGTAGATATTAGTAGCTATTTTTGTACCATATTTAGGTATTACTTAGAGTAGTTGTACATAACTAACATAGTGTATATTTGATTGGTTTTTTATGCTTGTTATTTGTGAATATGTTTAAGGCATTGTAGATAGAATTTAATTAATTCTTGTGTAGATAATTAACTAATTCTTTCATTAATTGATTCATTTTGTAAATAAAATTAACATTTTTGGTGTAAAAGAATATTTTTGGACTTGGAGAGTGATGTATGTCAATAACTGTCTCCTAGTAAACAACCTGAAAACTAACCAGTAAAAATTGTAATTAAATAAAATGATGCGACATCTGTTTGCAGTGTGACAAATATACTACAACAATGACATGTTAAAACACCATTTTTATTGTAGACAGAATGGCGACCACCACCTAACACTTAGTAAACCTAGGCACCACTTAAGGAAAGCTCACCACACACACATACTCCACTTCACACCATATTCACCTATTGTCATAGGCCTTACCTTAGTGTCCTGATCACTCCTACTCCACCTTTAAGACCTTGACCTATCAACCTAGTATGGCAATCCCCGACCCATTTCACACACCTTACCAAAGAGTCACCTTTGAGAATCACACAATACACTACACCGACACCTTCCCTAACTAAATCCCAAACCAAACCATTGATGTGTATATGAACTTAACCTCCCATAGTGATCATCACCACCTTTCACGACACCCACACCACTTACATGACCCACTTCACCAACAATTACCTCTAGGTGCATGCACCCTTGCTACACTTCACTCCAATGGATTATCTCCTTGTAGTCATCACTCCCATCACCACAACCACCACTAGTTTCACTCAAAACCCATACCCCCACCTTGCCCACACTATGCACCAATGATCCACCCACACTTCCCTCATCATCACCTTGATCTTCATTACTTAAGTTGGTACTTAGTGTGTTGTAAATATTTCTTGCTTTCGCGTACTTGTATAAGTGGCTTAAGCCACCTCCATGTTGTAGTAGTTAAAGTTGTTCTTATGTTTCCAAAGTTTATGTTGAACTTGCTAGCATTGTAAATATTCAAAAAAAAAAAGAATGAAGGTTGATGTTTAAGTTGCTTGTCTAGTTTAGTTTATGCATTTTCTTTCATATTATAAAAAAGAAAAAAAGAGTAGATTGTTTAGTCTGTTCACACTTAAAAGACCAAAAAAATTTGCAAAGCCAAAAAATAAAAAGAAATATTTTTCGTGAAGTTCCTCATTTTTGCTTTCTCAAACTCGTGAAAATGACAAAAAAATATAAAAAGGAAAAGACCAAAACAATCTTAGTAGCATTTCCCGCTTTTTGCAACCCAACAAAACTAAATTATATATATATATATATAAGATTAGGCTAGTTTTAATTAACACTTCTTGTTTAGTGTTCATAACCAACAGTAAAAAAGATAAAAAAATGACAAAGTTTGAAACACTAAAAATAGAATAAGGGTCTTAAGCGGATTTTCTTAATCGAAGGACTAACGTTACCTCCTTGTGGGATCAACTCGAACTCACATTAGGTTTTCTCGTCAAATTATCTCGTGTTTTCCCGTAATCAATATAAGTATTCAAATGGTGAAGTAGTTTTAGGTGCACTTATTATGACACAACTTCACAATTCTTCTAAATTTTCACCCACCTAGGCTTAGATACAAACTCACTACCACACCAGCTAACCCTTGCTTACTAGAGTTAACCTCTAAGGCTCCATTTGGATGTTGGGTTGAGGCACTTAACCTGACACCTGAGGGAGCTAGCCCAGTTGGAGTTAATTTTCTTGTGAGGGAGATGTGCCAAAGTAAGTTGTATTCTACAAAGGCCATGGAATAAAGTTAACCTGGAAAATTTAATCCACTTGCTGTGAAGTTAACCTGACGCCCTTCATCACCCTCTCGTCCTCGCTTGTGGCCCGCCACCCCTTTCCTTGCCTCCTAGGGAAACCCCGTCCCCAATGTGTGCTATGTTTCATCCCTCGAAGCTGATATTGCAAGTAGAGAATGGGTCATTGACGGAGAAGATATGAGCGCCAGTGATGTCATAGTTTTTTTTAAGATTTGTGGCATATTTCCATTTCTTCTTTGATGAGGGTTTTCTACTCTATTTCGATGGCCTTTTTATTTCCATTATTATAAAATTTTTGTGATGTTGATGTATTGTATTTTTTTATTAGGGTTTCTTTGGTCCTCTTTCCCTTGAAGAAGGCGATTGGGTATTGATTGTGCAGTAACCATAGGGCCTAATAAAATCTAAATTAAGTCAGGTCCTAGCTTAACTTAGGAATAATGCATGCATAAGCAGTGATCGAAAGATTTCGCTCGTTAGAATAATATGTCAGAAAAATATGTCGTCGTAGTAAAATTGCGTGGTAGAAAATCCAAAATCAAAAATATTTATTAGTAAAAGTAACCACGGTGGGTTAGGTTGATCCATAGGGAGGAATGAATGCAATAAATTCACGACTATTTTTCCCTTATATTCACCCAATTGAGTATGGGATTCGTACTCAAATCGACTACGAAATGAGGCAAAAAGAAGAAACAATAACTCAAGAATGCAAGGTTATGTGCGTAATTTTTCCTCAATGCAAGAATTCAATAAAGATGTAATAAGTGGTGGAATCTCATGTAATTTCCAATTGCATGCGTACTAGAGAGAAATTGTGCAAATCTAGATCCAAATCCAATATGAAATGATGTGCATAACGTAAGCCAAGCAAATACAAGAAAGAATGAGTAGGATGTTGTAATTTCACCTCAATAAAATATTAAAAATTAAAAATCAAATTGGTGGCAATGGCATGAATTGTGGCGAGGTTGTCAAGAGCTTCACGTCGGAGGTTGTGCCGAGGAGAATGGTGGCCGGCGGTGATCGACTGGTGGGAAGGTTGGCCGGCGATGTGGAGCCTCACCCGTGGTCGTGTAGTCTGTGTCGTTGGTGGATCTGAGGGCATGGTTCTGCTCGTGAGGGCAGGGTGAGTTCAACAGCGTTGACATAGCAAAGGATGGTGGCCGAATGAGGTGGCTATGCATGAAGGACCAACAGTGGTGTTTGGGTTCTTTCTGTCGGTGGAGAAGGAGAATATGAAGAAGAAAAGGTTGGGCACGATGAGGCAGCATGCGTGGTTATGCTATGCTCGATGGGCGTGCGTAGCTACTACTGCAGGCAGTAGTGCTGCATGCAAGGGGCACACGCGGGAGGTAGCTGGTGGTGCTATGTGAGAGGGGCACGCATGGGCGATCGCATTGCTAAACTGCTAACGGCGATGAGGAGAAGAAGGTGGCGCTGGCTGTGGGCTTGGCCACGCGAGGGCATGGCCGTGAGAGGGCTGCTGCCAGTGCGCAAAGGTGGTGCGCGTAGCTATGGTACCTGGGGTGATGGTGCGAGGTCTGTGGCGCACGGAGGAGAGGGTTGTTCTGTTGCGTGGTCTAAAGGAAGAAGACGACTGCGGAGGATGTAAGATCTCCAGACGTCTAGGAAAGTTCCCGAACGACTTAAATGAAGGGAATGACGCATGGTGGTGATGTCAAAGACGTAGTCATGAATCACGATCATGGTCGAAGAAGACGGAAAAGCGCGGTGATGAACTCATGATGAGGAGAGTGAAGTCGCAGTAAGGAGGTGGAGCACGATGATGGCATCGACGTTGTCACCGCCGACCATGGTGGTGAGAACGTCGTTGGCGAGACATGGTGGTGATCGTACATGCGGTAGCGGACGCGGTGCAGTGGATGGCACACGGTGTTGCTGTTCGTGGAGGGGTGGCCCTCCTGCTTGTGAGGAGGGAGATGATGCTAGAGAGGGAGTTTCCTCCCCCTGGAGAGGGAGATGGTCATTGTCCCTATCGTCTTGCTGTTATATAAAGAATGAGAGAGAGAATTAGAGAGAATATCGAGGAGAGAGAGAGAATTAGAGATTAATGTGATTTCATGTCACCAAAAAAAAAGGCAAGAGAGAGGTTTGAGGGAAAATAAGGAAAGGAATGCCCTGGATTAGTTTAAGAGACATAAAGGGATGCAAAAATGATTCCCTTGCTATATTTTGCTAGAACAAAATCCCTACATTATGGTATCTCAAATTGAGATTTGATGTGATGTCCTTGCCTTTAAAGTGAATAATTGATCCTTCCACATAAAGATTAATGTAATTAATGCATGAAATGATAATCTAAAACTCACATCATTTTGTCAATACCATGCATGCTTTAGATTAAATTCTCACCCAAATAATAATGCACTTAAGCACTAAATTAGTCCACTAAAGTTGACCTATCAAGAAGCATATTTGCATCTTAGTTGATTTATTTAGTTGTGTAGAGAATAATGCTATTTTAATATACTAATTGATAGGTAATAATAATTACAGATGATTTAGGGTTGCGGATGATCAATTTGACTGTATGGATGGACTTAAACCCAACGACGAAAAAATCACCTCAACCAGAGCCCTGTAGCACCATCTACAAAGGTAGGAAGGCAGATGGTGACGCCATCCCAATGACTCTCCACCTCAATCAGATCCCTATAGCACCATCTACAAAGGTGAGAAGACGAACGGTCAAGATAGCACCATGTGGCACCATCCCAGTGGGTTTCCACCACTCCCTCATTCTCTAAAGGCGATCCCACGAGCTCTGTGGGCCTTTGGATGTTCATCCAAAGGCCACGAACACACCACATACCTGACCTAGTGCTTCATTAAAGCAAGTTTCATCTCAGCCGATGGATCATCATCCAACGGCTAAGGGTGCGCACATGCAAAGGTAAGAGTGTGACACAAACTCATACATAGCACGTTGGTCGAGCACTCTATGTAGAGTGGAGGATGCCCGTTCGAGATGTAAGTGGAGGCCAAATCGCACTCAACGTGAAGCACACAAAATTGGAGCGTTGAATGGAAATTGAGCGACGATGAAGCAGCCACGTGGCACATCAAATGATAGTTGGATGCACACGTGTGTAATGATGTGCCATCACACGCAAGTACCCGTATAGCTTACATTGAGTGCGCAACGTAGATTCCACCAGAGCAGTTGATCATCAAATCGAACAGCCATGATTAAGCATGCATGATACATGCAATGAGAACACAAGGCGGTGGCTTTGATGCACAATTGACCACGCGATGGCAATTGGACAGCTGCGAATGCACCACATGGTAGCAGCGAGTGGCATTGTGCATTGGAGTTGCGATAGGAGTGCGATCTTGACGTGATCATGACCTTCTAATCGCAATCAGACGGCCACAATGAAGGTCGTATGTTGTGTGTGTGGTGGAGGTGCGTTGAGGGCGTGATTTGGACGCAATCTGAGCTGTAGATCTCTAGATTGATGACCCACGTTTTCTCTAGCTTGATGGCACGATTGGGGGCTCTAAAATAATCATTCCCCCCCCACCCCAATTTGCCTATTTAAGAGGCCAAGGACCCCCCATACAAGAGGTATTCCACCATCGAGCAATCTCCCTCTCTAAAGCCACTTTAAGAGCTCTTCCTCCAAGCTCCTCCAAACCACCCCCTAACCACCAAAGGGGCCAGTCTTGCTGTTCTCCCTGAAGCTCTCCAAGGTCGCGGAAGCACTCCTCGCCAAAGCACCATCAGCACCCTCATCTTTGCTTTCATCTCTCTATATTCTTGTTCTTTATTTGCATTTGTTGTAGTAGTTGAGGCATGTATCTAGAATCAAGCATCTATATATGAAGGTTTGTTTTTAATTATGTTTCTCTTCATTAGAAAATAATTGCAATAAAAATCAAGATCGAAATCACCATATTTCACCTCCCTGAGATCAATTAGGACTCATGTCTCGTTACAAAAATGTTCTGTTGAGTCAGATTTCACTCTATACTACAACGCTTTTAAAATCAAAAGTCGTGATTTCATGATCGTAATAAATGGTGCCATTACCAGAGAGGCAATACAATTTTTAATTCTTGATTTTCATGCTTAAATATGACACATTTTCTCTACTTGGTTTGTGATGTGCAGGTACACGAGATCGAGTGGAAAATCTGTGTACGCATTGAATGCAAGTGAAGAAATCAAGTATGCACCACATCTTAGGTTTTACAATTTCCTTTGAATCTTATGTTAGATTTGAGAAAAAAAATATTTGAAAAAAAATTCACAAATTCGAAAAAAAATAGCTTTCTTGAAAAAGGCTCATTTTTTACTTGAACACCTTTCCAAAAGCCTTTTTGTGGTTTTTTGAAATTCAGCCTAAACATCTTTAGCAAATTAAAAGATCATTTATCGAAGCTTTAGTGATTTAAAAATTTTGAAATTTGGGCAGAAGTTAGATTTTAAAATTATCTTTCCAACACCAACATTTACTTGAAAAAGCTTCGATTTGTGGAATTTTTAAAAATTCACAAAATGCACGGGGATCAAATAGATTGAGATCGAGATTTTTTTGACCTTCAAAAAGAGATTCTGAACAGCACACAAATCTGATTTGACTAAAAATGGTGGGGTTTGAAAGATATCAAGTTAGCTTTCATTTTCATATTTCTGTTGCACGGTTGATACTGTTTCAAAAAGAAAAACTGACATGGGGTCAAAATCCTAAATCTGACCCCCTGTGAGTTAAAATTTCATATTTATTTATTTGGAGCAATAAAAATTCTAAAAAAAATATTCTTTGAAAGGATTATTGAAAAGGGAATCTTCCTGCCAACTTTTATTTCATTTGGATTCACATTGCTTCTGAGAGAATATTTGGAATTTGATTATGGTCTACTGATTGATACCTACTCAATTTGCATGAATCCTAGCTTTAACCTTTAGGGTTACATTTAGGGACCACATTGGACTAGCTTGGACTCAATCGAGTCCATTGACTAGTCGGCAAGTTGAGTCACCTTGTTCACTCACCATACACCCAAATTGAAGAAAAAGGTTAAGAAAAAAATTCGTAAAAATATATCAATTAACCTGCATTTGTTATTAAACTATTGGGTCATCACAATCGCTTTAGCCAAACCTAGTGTCAAGTCTATGGAGTAGTGTCAAATGACCACATCTAAGGGGTATCAAGGACCTAGAGGCGAAAGCCAAAAGAAGAACCTTCCCCTTAGTCCCCTTGTAACAGGCTAGCTAGGTTAACTTAAGAGATTGGGATTACTTTCAATCAATTTTGTAACGAATTTTGCTTCAAAAGTTTAAACCTTAATGAAAAATCTGGTCATCTGATTTTTAAAGGACCAATTTGATTAACAAGGCCTTAGCCTTGTTTGGCTTGGCTACACCAACCCTTGTTGTTCGTGTATGTAAGGGAGATCGCTTAGACCTGCATTGGTGGGACCTTGGGAACCAAACTTAAGGCAGCGAACTTGACCTGTCGCATTGCCCAGTCCATCTTCTCTACCCACTTCTTCTACTCAATTATCTGAGATGGCTAATCTTGGACCTGGTCTTGGTCAGGGTCCAGAAAATCTAGACCCAATGGCTCATCTGGAAGCTAGGGTCTTGGAATTAGAACAACAATATTAGCAGAATATTGATAGGATTCTCACCACATTGGATAGAATGCAGCATCCACCACGTGGAGAACAACTGCGAGACTTCTATGATCCGATGACTATGACTCTGGCACCCCAAGTCTAGATTCCTACAGGTGAAGATGCATTCGAGCTGAAACTGATGGTAATAAGTCTGATTTAGACTTATTTCAATGGAAACTCGAATGAGGATCCCTTCCAGCACATCTAGGATCGGAGTTGAATCATGGAAACGGTTCGACCCAGAAATGTTGTTTTAGGGATCATTCTCATGAAGCTTTTTCCATTCTCTCTTAAGGATAAAGTTTCTTATTGGTTCAAGACCATCGAGAGGCCGATTGGAACTTGGGCGGAATTACGTCGTGAATTCCTCCAAAAGTTCTTCCCGATTGGTCGAATGAATGCGATGAGGCATGTGATTATGACTTTCTCCCAAGAACCATGGGAGAAGTTGCATGATGCTTGGAATAGATTCCATGATCTTCTCAGGAAATGTCTGCACCATGGTGTGCCCAGATGGCACTTAGCTCAAATCTTCTACCATGGGTTGGATGACACATATCGGTACCTAGCCAATGCATCTAGCAATGAGAATTTCCTCATGAAAGACGAAAATAGCTCATTCAAGTTGTTCAAGTCATTGGCAGAGAACTCAATGATTGCTGCATGTATGAACTAGTTCCAGCAACCGGGGCAGCAACAAGTTAATGTCCATGAAGCTCACGTTGAATTTGTTTGAGTTGTTGAATTTGTTTGAGTTGATATGGACATTATCACCAAGAAGTTGGGCAAAGTGTATCTACTACAGAAGAAGCTCAACGAATTGATTCGAGCTCAACCTGGATTGTCTGGCAATTCAGCTACATCTTACTCTTCTTTCGCATCCCGAGTCCCTCCTACTCAAGTACATTTACTTGCTCGGGATGTCTCTTCTCCATCTTCACAGGATCCTACGTATCAAGAACCCGTGAATAATCTAGATCTGGCACCATACGATCAGGATTACACATGCCATGACGATTCTAGTACGTATTCCTTTGATGAATATGTGTCTCAGACATCTTCGGCCTACGAAGATGTCAATGCTATCCAAGGTTATGGGCGTAATAGCCTGTATTTGAAGATGTATATCCTGGTTAGCACCAACATCCTAACTTTTTCTGGTCTGGTAACTCGCAGAGACCAAATCAAGATCCACACTACCAGAACAGACAATACGGGAATACGCACAACACATACTTGAGGTAGTAGCCATTCCCATCTCAGCAGCAATCCCGCTCTATTTATCAGCCACTACACCAAGCTGCCAATCACCCTCCAAAGCAGGCCGACCCTTCCGAGGCATTGAAAAGGGAACAACAAGAGTCAATGCAGAAATCTAATCATGATAGCTTACAGATTATGAAGGCTATGGCCGATCATATTCAGAGCATACAAAACATGTAGAATTAGCTATTCCAGGAACATAGATCACAGGAAGCCTTGCCCTCCCAACCTGTCCCTAACCAGAGATATGTGCAGAACCACGGCACCCTGCCTAGGTTCTAGGCACCACAGGGACAGGTGCATGCTATATTAAAAGCACCTCCTACACCACATGGTTACGTACAGGGTCAGCCACCTCTACTACAAAATCTTGTTTACTCTGTTGTTGCATAGAAATTCATCGTAGTTTAGGAAAACATCGTGTCATAGTATAGTGATGAAAATTGTAACAACATTTAAATTTATAAAGGTCGAAAAATCATGAGTTCCGAGGTCATTCACAAGGAGCAAATATGAAATTCAATCACTAGCCAAATATGATAAATAATGAGCACAATAATCAATCCACAATAATGATATGCAATGAATAAATGATCCACAAAATGTATTCCATAAGAATCAAAATGTACCTTAGAATCAATGGGACAAAAATATACTGAGTCTAAAATGTGGTGGTTGAAACCACTAATTAAACCCCACAATCAGACACAATTCCCAATGATCAGATCTCAATTACTTAAACACGTCAGATCATAGTACTCAGCCAAATTAGATCTCAATATCTCCACAGTAGCCAAGATCAAACGTCTCCAAGGCACATAAGACGCCTTAACTTATCAAGCCTCAGAGACTTAAAATTTTGCTAAGTGGCTATTTGTCGTTCTCCCATTGTGTGTCTAGCGTGCGATGGCTATGGCAACAAGCGGGATTCGTGTAGGGTTTCTGGTGGGTAGATGAAAGGCCATCCAAATTCGCAGTCTAAAGTTTTGAATGCTAGGGCTCAGCCGCCGCCACCACCACCCCCTTGTACCTATGGGGGTCATACGGTCGATGTGGAGGTCCCTATGATAGAGAACATTAGAGTGGCAGAGCTGGTACTACAAGGGGCTTTGATCGGAGAGGTTATGACTGGTAACCCAACCCAGAAAACCTGCGCAATTTGATAAGATCTCTTTCCCCGTTGACTAACTCATGGCAGATCGCTTCCCTGTCACCTACACACTTTGTGCTTTTTGGATTGGGGATGATGGATGTCGAAATATTGCATTTTCAAACGTGCTTCCATGATGGCCTAACAGTGATCTAGAGGTCGGTCTCTCCCTTTGATGGAGCCTTGCCGGAGAGGCCACCTCAGAGACTGGGATCCAGGTCGGGGAGACTTGAGATCAAGGGTTTACCGCTACACCTGAGGTCTAGGGAGGTTGTGGCGACCATGATATCTGGATTTGCCTTAATGGCAGAAGATGTGAAAGTAGGGCTGATGGAGGGCAACGGACGGATGTTGAATGTGATGGTTGATGTTTTCAAATCAGGTTCAGTCCCTAACAGACTGATTATGAGATGTGGGGGCAGTTCTTGGATGCTGCTGCTGAGCTTCACGGTGGGTGACACTATTACGAAGAAGATGCAGGATAAGCCATCTGATTCAGAAGCTGCTGAAGAGGTGAATGTGCAAGTCTTGCATAGGCTTTCTCCTAAAGAGTCCCCTTCTATCAAAAAGTGCAAGGACCATCATTTGGGGGAAAGGGGGGAGATGATGGATGAGGAGGAGGAATCAATAAGGATGGAAACAATGAGGCCTATGATTGAAGATGCAAGGAGTGTACTACCAGACGTTGCTGACAGTGAGGCGCAGCTGTTGCAAGAGATCTCACCTAACTCCTTGAAGATGCAACAGAGATTGCAAGAGGTGGAGGGTCTAAAATTTGGTACTGGATCTTGCACCAAATCTGGTAAGGGCAGGTCACCATATAGCCTCAGGTAGAGGAAATCAAAGGCTAATCTGCTTCTGGATGAAGACAAGGTTGTAGAGATTATGTAGGTATGCAAATGTCAGAATCAAATGGGGGAGGGATCTCATGAGGGTAGATGAGAATTCTCACTTGGAATGTGCGACAAAAGCTGGAGGGCTTCTTTGATGAGATACTTGAGAGAGTGGGGGAACGAGTGTGCGCTCATTCAAAAGACTCACATTGAGAATGAGTCTAATAGAATATGGAGTGACTTGACGGTTGCAAGGGCGAATGACTGTGTGATGCTTAGTGCACATGGTAGGTTGGGGGGCATTGTTATTTGGTGGAGAAAGGCTTGGGCACACATTTTGGAAGTACACAAGGCTAGACATTTGTTGACTTGCAAGTTCCAAACTCATCAGGGGCATGACATTATCTGGGTTACAGGTGTGTATGGCCCTTGTGCTGCATCTGCGAGGCAGGAACTACAGGAGGATTGGGCTGCTGCAGCTGAATTAGTGCAAGGGGAAGCTTGGCTGATAGGAGGAGACTTCAACTGTGTGTTGACAGGGACAGACAGGCCATATGGTGCCACAGACAGTTCAACTATTAGTTTTCAGTTGGTGGTTCAATCCCTTGAACTGAATGAATATCCATCATCAGGTGTTGAGTTTACTTGGTGCAATGGTAACAGTCTGCTATCTAAAATTGATAGATTTTTTGGAAATGTGACTATCCTTGATAGATTCCATTTGTCGAGTGTTGCTGGCCTGGACTGACCCTTCTCTAACCATACTCCTTTGGTTTAGGATAGTGGGGAAGAGATCCAAGTAGGCTCATACTTCAAACTTAGAAAATCCTGGCTGAGTGAACCTGGATTCCATCAGATGATCAGCTCATGGTGGCAAGCTAAACAGGTGGAGGGCTCAGCTACTATCAGGTTGGCATCCAAGCTGGCAGCCCTACGTACAATTCTAAAAGAGTATGGCGCTACTGTGAGCACATTAAGGCAACAAAGGCGGGTAGAGGCTTTGAACAACATCCAGGAGCTAGACTCTAAGGAAGCAGCCGGTCCTCTGTCTGATGAGGAGCTTGCAGATAGAAAAATGTGGCAAGGGGTGGTAATGGAGGAAGATTTCAAACACGAGGTTGATTGGAGGGAGAGATCAAGACAATTGTGGCTCAAGGAGGGAGATGCCAACACGAAATTCTTTCATCTTGTGGCCAGCTCTAGGAGGCATGTAAATTATATCTCTTCCATTATCAAAGATGGACACAGACTATCTTCTATTCAGGAAATAAGGTCTGAAGCTATTAGGTATTACAAGGGAGCCTCTCGGGCAACAAAGAGAGGGGAATGGAGGATGGCTGGGAATGATGCACCAAGAGTTACAAGTAATCATGCCTCTCAACTAACAGCAACCATCTCTGAATAGGAAACCTTGCATGCTATTAAAGAGCTTAATATGGAAGGCTCCCCAGGACCTGATGGAATACAAGTGTTCTTCTATAAAGAAATGTGGAGCGTGATTGGCAAGGAGGTGATGGAAGTCACAAGAGAATTTGAAAAGGGCAATGCAGGTTTCAATAAGATCAATAAATCATATCTCTTCTTATTGCCAAAGACTATGGGAGCTGAGAAGTTTTCAGACTTCGGGCCGATCTCATTATCGAATTCCATATACCTTGTGGTGAGTAAGATATTGGCAAACTGACTGAGAACTATTCTATAGAGCTTAATACATCCAGTGCAGTCTGCCATTTTACCCAACAGATCTCTCCAAGAATCATTCATTTTGGCCCAAGAAATGGTGAGTGGATGGCACAAAAGGAAATGCAAGGCATTTATGTGGAAAGTTGACTTCCAAAAGGCATATGATTCGATTTCTTGGTCATACATCTGGGAGGTATTCAAAAGGAGAGGTTTCCCCCTCTGTGGATCCTGTGGATGAAGCGATGTATCACAACTGCCTCCTTCTCCCCGTTGATCAATGGGAAACCATGTGGTGCTTGGATTCAACCTCAGCGTGGGGTTAGACAAGGATGTCCTCTAGTCCCCTTGATCTTTAACCTTGCAGTTGATGGGCTCACAAGATATGCATGTAAAATGACAGAGGTGGGGATCATCAGAGGGCACTCACTGTCCAACAGGAGGTCCTTGGCTCCTATTTTGCAGTATGCAAATGACAGTTTTTTTTGTGGAAGGGACCAATTCTGCTGGCCATGCTTTAGGACATATGGTGAAAATTTTTGGAGATATATCAAGTATGAAATTGAATAGAGAAAATCCTACTTTGATATGCTTTGGCATGAATGAGCAGGAACAGAAGAATCTTGAGACTACATTGGGTTCACCTTGGTCTAAGCTACCAATGAAATATCTGGGACTGCCATTGAGAGCTGCAAAAATGAAGAAGAATGACAAAGTATCTGTCAAACTGAAAGGGTGGAGTAGTAAATTTCTTTCTAAGGATGGGAGATTAATTCTCCTAAACTCAGTCATAACTTCCATCCCAGTTTTCTATTTTAGCATCTTTAAGGCCCCAAAATCTATTTGGAAACGGTTGGATGTAATGCGGAAGAAAATTTTTTGGAAAGGGGCTGGTCATGAGGGAAGTTTCATGCAGCCTGTGAAATGGGAAAAATCTGCAGGCCAAAGGAGATAGGTGGTATAGGGATTAAGGCACTCAAGGAATTCAATGAAGCTCTTTTGATCAAATGGGCCATCAAGATCTTTGAGGGCAAGGATGAAATCTGGACAGACTTGATCAGAGATTGTTATGGTGGCTCCAATAGTGCACTGAAGAGGCTACATCCAGCTAAACCATCCCCTTTTTGGAGATCAGTATTCTTGCAATCAAAAGCAACTGGCACCTGATGCAGCCTAGGCTTGGAGACGGCTATGATTTCAGCCTGTGGAATGAGTAGTGGTCAGATTTGGGGATGCTAAGTGATGCTTACCCAAGGGCACATGCTGAAGCTGCAGACAAAGATGCTACTGTCAGCAGCCTGTGGTTTGCTGCAGGGAGCTGCTGGAGGCTGGAAGGATCTGATTTGTGTAGAACAGGTATACGGCAATGGGAGGACAGGCAGAATTTGTTGTCTGCACTGTAGTAGATACATCCGAGAGAGGATGCGGCTGATACTTATGGCTGGAATGGGATCTTTTCAGTGCAGCAGGCCTATGAAAGGATCATTAGGTCAAACACAAATGTGGAGAGTGATCTGATTGACAAGAAGATTTGGCTATTGAAGATTCCTTTGAAAGTTCAAATCTTCTTGTGGCTTTGCAGGAGGGAAGGCTTGATCATGAGTGACCTTAGACATAGAAGAATGTGGACAACGCTAAATGCCTGTCATGTCTGTGGATTACACACTGATAGTGCATCTCATACTTTTTCTTCATGCTTGGTCATAGTCAAGCTCTGGAGGAAAATTTGCCAGGAACCTCTACCTACCTAGGACTCCCTTTGGCAGAGGTTTAACACACCTGGATGACCGTACAAGTGTATGGCTACCACCTTGTGGTGTGTGTGGAGGGCGAGAAATGAAAAGCTTTTTCAGGAGAGACTGGTTCGATGTGAGAAAATTGTAAATGAGTGCTGGTCCCTCATACATAGTTGGGAATCTGTTTTGTAATGTTTGTTTAATTTGAAATATATTACCCTCCGGATTGCTATCGTTTCACGATAGCTTTCCTCACTGTTTCAAAAAAAAAGAAAAATTTGCTAAGTGTGCACACGAATCCCAAGGTATACAGTGCAAAACCCCCCCTCCCTCAGAATTTCCTCTCCTCTCTCTTTGAATCAGGTTTAGGATAGTCGGGTAATCAGATCCAAATCCAGACTTGTCGGCGTGGTGACGGGTGAGGAGTGAACAGTAAATGAGGGACCTCACCATTGTGTGTTTGATGCATTTTAGACCTGGCTAGGGAAAATGTGGGAAGGACCTAGGACGTAAATAGAGCTCGAATTTGAGCTCAAATTGAGAGAATTCCCACATTCAACTTGCATTTTAGGCAAGTTTTGATTCCACAAAAGTGAAGCTTTGCCTGAGCTCTACATTCCAAATCAAAGCTTGGTTTCTTTCTCAAATTGGAGGGAATGATCTTGCCATCAATCCCTCCATGTTTGGAGGGATTTGCTGTTCAATCTGAGGAGAACTCGCCTAAACAAGTTAGGCAATTTGGGTTAGGGATCTTGTTCACTCTGTTCATGGTGGTAGGGACCTTTTTGTGAAGATGATGAGAAGTTAGGGGCATTAGGTAATGAAACATAGAACCTAGGGGTTTAAATGTAAAGAATAAGTTTTTAGGGGTCAGAATGCAAACTAGGTCAAGATGGACTCTGATTGGTCTAAAATTTTGGTGTTAACCTAATTTGGACCCAATGAATCTAATGGTGAACTTGGATTTGAGTTTTAACCACATTTGGTGGTGTACATTGCATAGGAGCCTAAATGAGGATAGATTCCCATTTGAATCTCTATTCTAGGTCAAAATGAGTTCAGATGATTAAAGTGAAGGTATTAAACCTCTTAGAATATTTTTTCATGATTTTTACGATATTTATATTAATTTTTTCTTGACCAGAAACCTTTCAATTTAAGTAGGGCTGATAATTAGGATTTTTAGTCCTATTTTAGTCCTCGAAATGCGTGAAACCCTAATTTGGTTAGTGTGAACCCACTTCTTGGTCTTTAAAGTTCATTTGACCTTTAATTAACCGCTAAGTAACCTTATGGTTATTCTGCATTTGTGATGTGCTGTTAAAATAGTAGAATTAACCATATTTTCTTGTCTTCTTAAATTAGATCAGTGCGGATTTATGATCCTCAAATGAACATTTAGGAGCATTTATCATTTGATTCTTATTAATTCAAGCTAGTTATGACGAATGATGGGGTTACCATCATACCGCCATGCCTAACTTTTGCTAGTCCCTAGCAAAATACTATGTAAAGAATTAGATCTCTAGACCACATTTTTGATGTTCAGATGCTTGCCTGTGCCTCTTCTCTGGAAATTATATCAGAATACCAACAATAGGCCTAGAGGTACTCAAGTACCAGCCAAGATCTAGACCTGATTAGCCTTAGCCTTGGGTCTATCACGAAGGTTTCTGAGGCCCAAAAATCTACCTAGAGGTTTATTGACCCCAGCGGTTAAAGCACCCGTGCGTATATGTATCAAGTCCAGGTTCAGTTTGCTAATGCATCTTTTATAAGAGAAATAGAGAGGAATATTTATTTTGAGAGTTTTCTCTCTTTTCTTTTTATATTCCCCTAAATCCAACATCGAATTCTCCCTAAACATGGTCTGTATCAGATTCCTTATCCCCACCATCAATCCTCGAAGGGTTTTTGGCTTTTGATGCTTCGGGATAGCCCCGCCTAAGGCAACCCCTAGAATCCTGGCTTTCGACACTTCGGGATAGTGCCGCCCATGGTGTTCTGTAGCTAAATTCAAGCCCTGGCAATTGACATTTTGGGTTAATCCCGCCTATGGCACCTGAACCAGCATAAGGTGCTTACATGCCCCCGGTAGGATATTTAAATATCCTAAGAGACAAGCATCGAGGAGACGATATGTTATTATGTATCTTTGAGGAGAGTATTTTTCATTCCATCTCTCCTCACAAGGAACTCGTCCAATCAACTTGTGTCTTTAAGCCATTCCTAAGCCAGATCTTTGGGAAAACATTTTTTAGAATAGAACACTTTTGGCATTATATTTCATTAAGCTATTGAACCAGACTGGTGTGTGATTTTCGGGTGCATAGGTTTCTAAGTCCTACAAACTAAAGGGCAGGCAATGGGGTCGAATAATCCCTAAGCCTTAAACTTAATACATCAACCTCGCATTTTCTTCAACCTCTTGAGGATTAACCCTCATCTTAATAAATACGTGAATGTTTAAGCCCTAGAATAGGCCTAAGAGGCCTAAGGTTGGTATCCTTTACTTACCTCCTTGTCTTTAGCACTTCAGGACTTAGTCCTTGTTTTGATTTGGTCTAAAACTTTAGATTCCATAATCAATTGCTAGGACTATCAATTTTTCTTTGATTTTTCTCTTTTGTCATTTTTTTGTATTTCCTCCTCAAGAAAGATTTTCATTTAGCTTGCAAAATTTTCCTCCCCTTTTCTCCATATATATATATATATATATATATTTGTGAGAATCCCTTAAATAATTGAATTTCTCATTTGTTTTGCACTTTAATACCCCCCCATGCCTAAGTTTTGCAATGTCCTCATTGTAAACCAGGTGGGTTCGAATTTAACTTGGTTCAAAGTTTAGAACAGGGTCAAAGGGTGGGTGAACGGGTCGGGATGACTATTGCGAATGATTTCAAGCTCTGATACGAGCATCAGATGTGGAGTTATCTGTTCTAAAGTTGAACCCGAAAGTGCAATATGAATGTAGCTCAAAGATGAATCAGAAGGGTCATGAGCTTTTGGAAGGATGGGTTGCCTCCTGTTAAGCACTAAATTCAATTCCTTCAGCCTAGCAGAAGGCGGTCAAGGAGAAGGGGTGGTTAGATTGGTAGAATTTTGTAGAACATGAACCTTGATGAGTAGTCTGGTTGGTCTAACCAGGTGCTTGTTCAGATCAATAAGCTGATGATGCAGACCAAACCCAATCAATCTGGTTGGTTGAGGAATGTGAATCAATAGGTGTGGAACCCACTAGATACTTTGTGGCTCGAATAGGTGTAGAAATGTGAATCTCAGGTTTGGTTGAATCAGCTCAGCCAAATCTGAGTAGGGGTCCTCAAAAGATGATGGATCTGTGAAGGATGTAGGAACCTTGCTGGTAGGATCAGAGGTGAGCAAAATGTGGTTGTCAATTTGATTAATTTCTAATTCCCTGCTGAAATATGGCAATGAATCATATGCAATTGGATTAGAAAGAGGTAAGTTAGAATAGAAATTGATTTCGGTGGCAGGTCGGGGTTGGCATCGATTTTTGAATGGCTATGTAGGAGGTAGGGCTACTTTGAGTTCCAAATCATTGCCCTCAGAATCAAAATCAAAGAATGGATCATTGATACTGAGGTCATAAATCGGCTCGTAATCATCTAGAAACATTGGTTCTCCAAAATCAGAGTATGATTCAAAATCATCAAAGAATTTGCGACAATCAGCTTCTAAACCTAATTCAAGATTGAGATTTTTGTTGGTGCAAGGGCACCACAATCAGTAATTTTGATGATAACAAAATACTTGTATTTAACATTTGCATTTGAACTCTAAGGTTTCAGGCTATTTGCAAATGGATACAAGTTTGAAGGTGAAGTGTGAAGAGCTCGCGTCCATGGTGGATTGGAGGAGCTCATTGGAGGAGAAGGAGCTTCGCTTGGAGCAAGAGCTAGAAGACAGAAGAATAGGATAGATGTTCTTTTGTCTTGTACTCTGTAATTGTTGTTTTCATTCTTTGCTCTTTTGTTTATCTAGATAATATATTAAAGAGACTCAAAGTAACATAACAGTAGTCCTAGGAAAACTTACTCAACCCTAGGATACTTAGACAACTCTTGGAGAACTTAGAAAACCAAAGTAGGCATTGGATAGCCTGATCAGACATCTGATCTTGACTTTTAAGATGTCTGACAGTTTGATCAGACATCCAAAACACTTAGGCTGAAGAACCACTCTCTGTTTCCCATATATAGACATCCAACCCTTACTCCATACGTCTTAGCAGATGTCTGATGACATTACCAGACATCCAATTAGTGTAACATTGCTTAGAAATATAATTGTTGAGGATTGACCCTTAATCTTCTATCAGACGTCCGTAGAGGACCTCAGACGTCTGATAAGTAGATGTTAGCCCTCGATTAAGCCAAAATCACTTATCATCAGAAATATAGCCGTTTGTGCCTCGAGAAATCCATTCCCACAGTAATCTAGATTTCTAGATATCCAAACCTAGTGCCAGACATCCGGCAAGTCATTTGACCAACTTCTACAAAAACCCTGTTTAGGTCTAAAGCAAGTCAATAAGGAAACCCATCTAGGATTAGACGTTTGATTTAGTTTCCAGATGTCTTAAGAGTGATTTCCAAATGACTGATTCTTAACCCAGACATCTGATAACCTATCAGAATCATTAATGACCCTGATTCAGGCCTAATCTACCTTGGATTTGTTCCCAACGGCTATAGAAGCCTTCCAAGGCCTTCCCAAGCCTTCCTAAGCCATCTGTAAATAGGAGAGGCCCCTTCCTTTGTTAAAAACACCATAAATACTATTTCCACATCCATTTGTGTCATAGAGAAGCTATTCGCAAGAAGAGAAGTGATCTTGCTCTCCAAAGCCCCATTCGTCAAATCTGAGAGCCTCGATACTCTGCTGAGATCACGCCTACGCACTTCCATCTAAGGGAAGTTCCTCTTTGCCTATAGAAGCTAGTTTTTATTCACTTTACTTTGTGGCTCTAAAGGATATTTGTATTTGTTTTTGTTCAGGTATTCTCTTTGCGAATTCCCTTCTCCTTCATGAGACAAAAACCTTCTCGTGAAGAGAAGGGATTTGAGGCACGCTACCCTCGTTCAAAGTAGCATCGGTTGTATTGAGGTTGAGTCACCCTCATTTTAAGTGACTCGAATAGTGGATTTGATCAACTCGGTCGATCGGGAAATCCTAAGTCGAGAGACTTAGGTGGTGGTTTTTACCCAGATTTGGGTTTCCACCTAAAAATCCTTGCATACTTGTGTGATTGCAAATTTTGTGTGATTGATATTATAATTTCCACTTTATTTTTCATATCACAAATCTTACACCCTTCCATAGGGAAATTACATTTGGTATCAGAGCAAGTCTTGCAGATCAGCATAACACACTGGTAAGAGACCAAGTGATCGTGGAGGGAAAGACATTCGTACACACCGAAGGACACGACACCTCTCAACCACCGTATTTTGAAGGTACTAATTTTATATAATGGAAAACCCATATGTCTATGTGGTTGTAGGCCTGCGACTTTCAAGTTTGGGAAAAATACGAGTCCACATTTGTGATTCCCAAGAAACCCGTAGGAGGTTACTCGGAGGAACAAATATGACTTCTGTCGCAAAATGCCAAAGCAATGGATGCCTTGTATTGTGCGTTAAGTCCGGAAGAGTTCAACCAGATTTCGCAATACACGATGACATTCAAGATTTGGCATGCCCTTGAAGTAGCTCATGAAGAGATGAGCTCGAAGGAAGGAGAAGAATTCAATAAGGAGATCGCATGCCTTGGTTTCATGGCAATCATGGATAGCGACGGCAACAAGGAGGTAAATTTTGATTTACAAGATGCCTTTGATGAGCCTTTTGAAATTAGTAAATCGTTCATGGTAGAAAATAAAATTATTAAAAAGAATCTTAGTCTTCTAAAATTTGAAAATGAAAGGTTAGAAATTCAACTTAAGAATCTAGAAACCAGTTATAGTCCTAACATTTCTGAAAATGATAATTTATTGCTAGAAAATCATAACCTAATCAATGTAAATAGTAGATTGATTAAGGAGAATACTAGCTTAAAAACTGAAATTTCTAGTCTAAAAACTAAGATTCATGTTGTAGAAAAAGAACTTGTATGTCTTAGGGAAGACTCTAATAACTTGATGAATAAATTAGAAATTTTCTCTAAAGATAGCACTAGTCATAAAGGTGAGAAAGGATCGCCTTTAAGGAGACCCGCTAACAAATATGGATCCAAATTGACTTGGATACCGAAGAAAGAATTGGAGTCTTGTTTTGTAGGTTTCAAGGAAGATTACAATTTGAAGGGTTGGACCTACAAGATGGAGAATGGTCTACTCAAGCTAGGTGGACCAACGTCAAGACCAAAGAGGAAGACGAGAAGATCGACGAGAAGATCGACGGATGATCGAACCAACGCGCGTCGACTGCCCGATTGGAGACCGACGCTAATGCTTGGACCTCCAAGCTATGGATGGGAGCCCCATCCATTCTGGTATCAACCTCCATTTGGGCCATGCTATTGGCCTTGGTAAGTAAGGTAATTTCCGAACCCTATTTTTGATAAATGGCATCTAGATAGGGGGAGTTTAAAATTGATGAGCTAATTGTCCATCTTTAAGGGGGAGGTTTAAAAATAACATAGCTATATTGCCTTTAGAAAGGGGGAGATAATAACATAGCTATCTTATTTTATGAAAAAGATGAAATTAGAAGAGCATGTCTTAAGGGGGAATATAAGGATAAATGACTAAAAGTTATTAAACCTTTTTGATAATGTCAAAAAGGGGGAGAATTTTTTGATTTATATTTATGGTTTTGTCATCATCAAAAAGGGGAAGATTGTTAACACAAGGGCACCACGATCAGTAATTTTGATGATAACAAAACACCTGTATTTAGCATTTGCATTTGAAGTCTAAGGTTTCAGGTTATTTGCAAATGGATAGAAGTTTGAAGGTGAAGTATGAAGAGCTCGCACCCATGGTGGATTGGAGGAGCTCGTTGGAGGAGAAGGAGCTTCGCTTGGAGAGAGAGCTAGAAGACAGAAGAATAGGATAGATGTTCTTTTGCCTTGTACTATGTAATTATTATTTTCGTTCTTTGCTCTTTTGTTTATCTATATAATATGTTAAAGAGCCTTAAAGTAACATAATAGTAGTCCTAGCAACACTTACTCATACTTATACAACTCTTAGAGAATATAGAAAAGCAAAGTAGGCACCAGACAGCCTGATCAAAAGTCCAATCTAGACTTCAGACGTCTGATCTTGACTTGTAAGATGCGTGACTATTTGATCAAACGTCCAAAACACTTAGGATGGAGAACCACTCTCTGTCTGCCATATTTAGCCATCTAGCCCTTAGTCTAGACGTCTTAGAAAAATGTCTAATGACATTGCCAAACGTCCAATTAGTGGAACGTTGGCTTAGAAATATAATCGTTGAGGATTGACCCTTAATCTTCTATCAGACGTCCGTAGAGGACCTCAGACGTCTGATAAGTAGACGTTAGCCCTCGATTAAGCCAAAATCACTTATCATCAGAGATATAGTCATTTGTGCCTCGAGAAATCCATTCCTACAATAATCTAGGTTTCCAGATGTCTATACCTAGTGCCAGATATCCGACAAGTCGTCTAACCGACTTTTACAAGAATCTTGTTTAGGTCTAAAGCAAGTCAATAAGGAAACCCATCTAGGATTAAACATCTGATTTAGTTTCCAGTCATCTTAAGAGTGATTTCCAAATGTCTAATTCTTGACTCAGATGTCTGATAACCCTATCAGAATCATTAATGACCCTGATTTTGGCCTAATCTGCCTTGGGTTTGTTCCCAACGGCTATAGAAGCCTTTCAAGGCCATCCAAAGCCTTCCTAAGCCATCTATAAATAGGAGAGGCCCCTTCCTTTGTTAAAAACATCAGAAATACCATTTCAACATCCATTTGTGTCACAGAGAAGCTATTCTCAAGAAGAGAAGTGATCTTGCTCTCTAAAGCCCCATTCATCAAATCTGAGAGCCTCGATACTCTGTCGAGATCATGCCTACGCACTTCCATCTAAGGGAAGTTCTTATTAGCCTATAGAAGCTAGTTTTTATTCACTTTACTTTGTGGCTCTAAAGGATATTTGTATTTATTTTTGTTCAGGTATTCGCTTTGAGAAATTTCTGTCTCCTTCATGAGATAAAAACCTTCTTGTGAAGAAAAGGAGTTTGAGGCATGCTACCCTCATTCAAAGTAGCGTCAATTGTATTGAGGTTGAGTCACCCTCATTTTAAGTGACTCAGATAGTGGATTTGATCGACTCAGTCTATCGGGAAATCCTAAGTCAAGAGACTTAGGTGGTGGCTTTTACCCAAGTTTAGGTTTTCAGCTAAAAATCCTTGCTTAGTTGTGTGATTGCAATTTTGTGTGATTGATATTATAATTTTTGCTTTATTTTTCATATCATGCAAATCTCACCCCCTCCCATAGGAAATTACAATTTCCACCATAGAATAAATCAAGATGCATGGAGTTATCAACCTTACATTGGTCTAAGCTAGCCTCAAATTCCAAGCTTGGAGGGATGTCCTTATTAGGCATAGGCTTGGGTTCAAGGCATTTAGGGTAGATCCAATCAAATACCAACTCTTCCAACTCCTCTAATTCTGTATCATAAATCAGTGTGACTTCTGAAAAATCATATCGTTCTTCTAAGGAGTCTGGAGAGGCATAATCATCAAATATAGGCTGAAATCATAGTTCAAATATGAAATCTAGTTCTCATCACATTGGGCCTCATGATCATCCCAACTAGGCTTAGATCTAGATTTTAGGTTAGGTATAGGAACGGGGTCACTAGAATTTGGACTTGGTTCTATTGGGATGTTAGAATTATTCTCAAGAAAAACCTTAACAAGATAAGGTGCAGGAGTTACATCCTCGAGAAATTCTGAGTCAAACATATCATTGGTGTTTTGAAAGTCTAAGAATGATGGACCAATTTCACAGCTTCCTATGGCAGGCTCATAATCGGGAACACTTGCAATTGGATCCGCCCAACTCACATCATGATCAAGTATGTCATTCTACATAAAATCAAAATTTGGTTCCATTTGGGTTGGGGGTCCATAATAACCTCCATTTTCATACTCGAGCTCTGGGAAATTATATTAATCCTCAAAATTGCCCCATGATACCTCATTGGTTCTGAGTGGTGATATGGGTATTTCTAATCAATGGCTTGTTGCAACATATTTAGCATATACCCACGTTTCTCAATGAGATCCTGCTGTATTTCCCAAAGTGGTGGATTTGTTAGATATTGTAGATACTCAGTGTTATGTAATCTCCACAATTCATTATACTCCGATAAAAGAGCATCCCAGGTTGAACCACATATCATTTGTGTTAACATCATCTTGGCGTGGGCCATAAGGAGGGTTGTTGTTTCTGATACATTAGCCTGAATACCACTAAAGGGATCTGAGGTTCTGTCAAATTCTTCCCTATGCCTAAGAGCAGCCTCAATCATTTTCTCTTTTATGCTCATATGGGACTCAGGTTTGTTGATCATCTTTCTTATGTTGTCAGGTTGCATCTCCAAATCAGGTGGTGGATCAAGATGGACAATCAAATTCAGGTCCAAATTGATTTGATCATATCAAATCAGATTTCCCCTAGAAGGTCAACTCTAATGGAGGCCTCTAGGTCAAACCTGTGTATGTGCACTAAAGAATAGATGAGGGACTAGATGTGTATTAGACCGAATCAATGCACCCAAAAATTTTGGATGACTGAGGCTGTTTGAGTCAAATCGGCCTCTTGATAAAAAATCCACACACCCAAGAATTACTTGGGTAGTTAGGAAAGGAGAGTCTCGCAAAGATCCCTACACGGTAGAGTGTCCCCACGGGTTACAGGGTTTCCCCCACTCGACCTTCCTTGTCACTAAGGTTTCAACTAGACCAGAATGTATGAATTGAGACCTAAGTCTACCAATTTTAGCCCTAATTGTGCCTTGAATTTCACTTGATTTAGAAGTTATTTCAAATTGTGACCTAATTTGTAGGTTGGTTGATTCACAAAGTGAACCAACTTCACCAAACCTATCCTAAGGTTGAGGATGAAATTTGGGTCAGAGCACCCCAAATCACCCTAAATTGGTTCTCAAGTTGTTTGGTCCCAAATTTTATAATTCAAGTGAATTTAGAGCTTAAATTTCAGGGTTCACTTGGTTAGATCAGTTTAAACAAGGGCTTGGGTAGCACACAAATGTGGGAAGATCTATTTCCTTAATTGCAAGCAAATGTGTATTAACACTTCAAAACCCTAATGTCGAAACCCTAGATTGGCTATATTTCACGTCTAATTTGATTCCAAATATGACACCTTAGACTCAAACAAGAAAGTGATTACTCCAAGATGTTTGAGAAATTTAACATGAATCCCTAATAGGTACAGGAAATCAGGATGGGGAGTCTCCAATCAAATCGTACCAATTAAAATCTAATTTCAATTAATCTTGTAATTCAAGAAACTCTTTGCCTTTAAATGATATTAGTAGGAAAGTAAGGCAAGTGGATCCTAATTAATTTTTTTCCTTCTTATCTTCCCAAGATTAAGTGTTGATTAGGGAAGAAGAGAAATTTTACCTACCCCTGGAGTGGCTGATTGCGTGGAAGATCTTCTCCTTATGTACCTCACAACAATAAAATAAAGCAGATAGGGTAAGTTAGAAATAGACTTAATTAATCAAGAATGATATGACTAGTGGTGAATTGTGCATTGCTCCCCAACAATGGTGCCAAAATGTTGCGTCGAAATTCATTATAGTTTAGGAAAACATCATGTCGTAGTATAGTGACAAAACCATAACATTTAAATTTATAAAGCTCGAAAAATTATGAGTTCCGAGGTCGTTCGCAGAGAGCAAATATGGAATTCAATCACTAGTCAAATATGATAAATAATGAGCACAAAATCAATCCACAATAATGATATGCAATGAATAAATGATCCACAAAATGTATTCAATAAGAATCAAAATCTATCTCAAAATCAATGGGACGAAAATATAATAAAAGTTTAAAAAGTGGTGGTTGAAACCAATAATTAAACCCCACAATTAAGTACAATTCCAAATGATCAGATCTCAATTACTTAGCCACGTCAAATCATAGTACTCAGTGAAATTAGATCTCAATATCTCCACGGTAGCCAAGATCAGACGTCTCCAAGGCACAACAAACGCCTTAACTTATCAAGCCTCAAAGCCTCAAAATTTTGCTAAGTGTGGGCATGAATCCCAAGGTATACAGTGCAAAACCCCCCTCTTTCCTCAGAATTTCCTCTTCTTTCTCTTTGAACTGGGTTTAGGATAGTCGGGTAATCAGATCTGAGTCCTGACTAGCCGACGTGGTGACGAGTGAGGAGTGAATAGTAAGTGAGGGACCTCACCCCTGTGTGTTTGAGGTGTTAAGGCAACCAACGTAAAGCATTAAATACCCTTTCAACTTTCAGAGCCCACCGATGTGGGACTATCAGAAGCTCTCTTCTTCGCATGTGGCAGTAGCTGAATCTTCTTTGAATTGCTGCTGTTACTGCAGTACCTTCATCAAATTGAAGGCTTGGAAACCTTCATGGCAGCTGCTGGAGATGGAAGTGGTGGCTTGGACCGATGGATGGCAGTGGAGATCGATGTGAATGGGCAGTGATGGCAACGAGAACCTAAACATCAAAATACAAGCTAAATGCCCCAATTAGAGAGTTTGTTGGGTCCCTTGTGAGATGAGGAGTGCGGTGGTGGTCGTTGCTTGGTGATTGGTGGTGGTGGAGGTGAGATGACGTCGGAGATGAACATGGGTAATGGGTTTGTTTCGGGGAGTGGAGTGGCTAAAACTCCCAATAGAGAGAGGGCTTTTGATGGATAGGTCAAGGCGGAGCTTTTGGCGATGGTAGTGTGTTGTTTGAGGGTGTGGTGGCGCAATTTGAGCTCACCAGACCTCTTGCTGACCATGGAGAAGATGAAGTGGGAGAGGGTGAATGAGCGGTCGAATTGGGGTCCTAAGGGTCTAATCCTAACCTTGAGAGTAAGGGGGAAAGAGAGAACTTAGTTATGTGGACGAAGGGAAAGGAATCTGTGTCAGTGTGGCTTGTCAAACATAGAGAAGATGAAACCCCTCATGGAAGGAGCGATAGCGAAGAAGAGGTTGAAGATGACGTAGCTTTTGGTCGGCTGTCGTCAGAAGAAGACGTGGAAGAGGATGGTGCATCCAATTTGTTTGTTGGATGTACAAAAGAGGGAGAGCGAGAGAGTTGCCGGAGCTGGTGGAGTTCACGATCGGAGAGGAGGAAGATGGGATTCCGACGTAGACCTAGCTGGGCAGAATGTGGGAAGGACCTAGAACTTAAATATAGCTCGAATTAAATTGAGAGAATTCCCACGTTTGACTTGCGGTTTAGGCAAGTTTTGATTCCGCAAAATCAAAGCTTCGCCTAAGTTCTACATTCCAAATCAGAGCTTGGTTTCTTGCTCAAATGGGAGAGAATGATCTTGCCATCAATCCCTCCAAGCATGGAGGGATTTGATGTTCAATCTGAGTGGAGCTCGCCTAAACAAGTTAGGCGGTTTGGGTTAGGGATCCTATTCACACTGTTCATGGTGGTAGGGACCTTTTGTGAAGATGATGAGAAGTTAGGGGCATTTAGGTAATGAAACATAGAACCTAGGTTTTTAAATGTGAAGAATAGAGTTTTTTAAGGGCCAGAATACTGACTAAGTCAAGATGGACTCTAATTAGGGCTAAATTTTGGTGTTAACCTAATTTAGATCCAAGGAATCTAATGGTGAACTTGGATTTGAGTTTTGACCACGTTTGATTAGGTAAATTGAGGATAGATTCCCATTTGAATCTCTGTTCTATGTCAAAATGGGTTCAGATGGTCAAAGTGAATGTACCAAACCTCCTAGAATATTTTTCCATGATTTTTAAGAGGTTTATATTGATTTTATCGAGAACAAAACCATTTTAATTTAAGTAGGGCTAATAATTAGTGTTTTCAATCCTGTTTTAGTCCTCAAAATGTGTGAAACCTTGATTTGGATAGTGTGAGCCCACTTCTTGGATTGTAAATTTCATTCGATCTTTTATTAACCCCTGAGTAACCCCGTGGTTATTCTGCATTTGTGATGTGCTGTTAAAACAGTAGAATTAACCCTACTTTCTTGTTTTCTCAAATCTGTTCAGTGTGGAATTACGATCCTCAAATGATCATTTAGAAGCATTTATCATTTGATTCTAATTAATTCAAGTCAGTTATGACAAATGATAGTATTACCATCATCTGCCCCTTCTGTTCCTCCGCCACCTAATGGAAAGTATGTTGATGTGAAGGCTATCACATTGGTAGTAGGAAGACAACATAAGACCCACCATTTAGGCAAGAAGGTCATGATTTTTCTCACCCTCTACCGTAGCATGGTTCGTCTCCTACTTCTCAGAAGCCACTTACTGTAGACAAAGGCAAAGGACCAGTTAACCTTGAGATTCTTGTCCATTTCCAAGGCTTTAACGAGAGATTTAGCACATCAAAAGGGTATGCGGAATTTCGAGGACCTGAGGACTATGTTCAAAGAAATTCACATTCTTGCTATTTGATATAGACACATCCATTTAGGTTAAAATGCCTAATCATGCATGTTCCTAGGCTTAGATTTGCATTTCATGCTGAGTATTGCATAGCATGCATCATTCTACATTTAGAGTAGTTGTATATATTTTAGGTTAATTAGGTCCTTTTTATGGTTAGGAGAGAAGAAGATTTATTTCAGGGCCTCAGATGGATGATCAGACCACACGAATCTGATCAGGATGACAATCAGAGTCTAACGCCTCGGAAATTGTCTAGATCGAAGTCCCGTAGCATCATATGAAGTCCGAGGAAGATCAACGACCAGGGGGCAATGCAACATCCATACGGGCTTCGGATAAAAATCTGACCATACGGATGGATCCGAAGTGACGATCGCAGTTCGGCAACGTGAAAATCAACTCGATACAAGCACCGTGGCACCCTCTACAACAAAAAGAAGATGGACGGCCCAAATGGCACCACGTGGAGCCATCTAGGTCTCCCAACACCAGCCAGCAGCAACCGGCCACACCCTTCATCTTCCACGCCTTCGAATCCTAGCCGTTGGATCAAGATCCAACGGTTGGGATGCCTCCACGTCGCAGCACTCAATTCATCTTTGAGACACAAAAGTGCCCCCAGTGCATTGGTCGGAGGGGCGCTCTCAAATTGCAGGTGCGTGGTCGAATCCCCGCGAGCACATGCAATCAACAATGCGAGCGTGAGTGCCAAATTGAGCCACACAATCTTCATCGAACGGTGCAAGAGGCTCCACATGGATGCACGGATGATCACGGATACACCCGTGCCATCCAACTCCATCTAAGCATGCGATCGCAATCGTCGATCGAGAATCTGACGACGAGAAGGTGGGCGCGCGAGCATGAGCTGGAGGCTACAGCAACAGTTGCGTCGGCCTTTAGTGACGCTTGTAGCTGTCACTAATGGCCTACACTATGCATGCACCACCAAAGGAATTGAAGAACGCCAGCAAGCTTTAGCAACATTTGGGGGATTGGCTGGTGCAGATCTACAGCAACACCTTTGATGTCACTAAGTGCCCTCTACACGAATTTCCCTCTTCCCTTCACTATAAAAGGACCCCTACACCTCTCCATCTTCATCTCTTCCTTTCTTCCTCTCACCACCTCCAAGGCTCTAGAGAGAGCTTGTCCCAAGCCCGGGATGCTCCTCTAAAGTAGAAAAGAAAATAGTTTTCCCACCTCTCATCCCCATTCGTGGAGTATTCCGTGGCCGTCCTCTCACTGCCCTTCGGGAAGAAGATCCTCGTCACGACGCCATCTTGCCCATCCTCCATCCTCCAGCTCCATCCCCGTTTGTCCCACTCCTCACCACCTTCCTCCAGGCGATGTCAGAGTGAGTCATCCTCCGAGCAACCGTCGAGGGGGATTCTCTCACCTCTGTCTATCTTTTTTGCTTTTGTAGTGCAGTTTTTCTGCTTTCGTAGTTGTAACAAACATTTATTCATAAATAGATGATTGTTCTTCTCTCTCTTTATTTTGCAAGTAGATTAGCTAGATTTCATCAACCTGATCTCTTGCCCTATTAAAATACCAAAAAAAATATAAAAGATAAAAATGACAAAAATAAATAAAAGCGAAACGTAGATTTTTCAAAACCAACGTTCGGCTCCCTATGTTCATCCCGGAACTCACTTTTCGAGTTTTGGTTATAAATTTTATCTGATCGACACATTTTGCGAGCTACAACGATAAGTCCTCCAAACCCCGATTTCTACCTCGTGAAACATGCCTTCATCACTATTGCTAGGTTCTTCAAGGACTATTGTACCTTGAAGTGACAACAGAAAATTGGACAACAGGTGGTTTTGTCGAAAGAGGCTAGCACTATGATTCTAGCCGATTTACCTCCTAAAAAGAAAGACCTTGGTACCCCACTTATTTCTAGCTTTTTGCAAGATTCTCCATTTGATCGAGCCCTTCTTGATTTGAGTTTGTCCATCATCCTAACTTCCACAACAGTATTTGATCGATTTCAATTCGTGGAGTTAAAACCCACCTCGGTTACCAAAGAGTTGGTTGATCGATCGGCAAGAACACCGCGGGGGTGGTTGAAAATGTGATCGTAAAGGTCCGTGGATTCTGCTTTCCAGCTAACTTTTCCATTCTCGATATGGAGGTTCTTCCTAATCTCCGTGACGCACTGATTATCCTAGGTCGCCCATTTCTAGCTACAGCTTGTTTGAATATCAACTGTGCATCTAGGTGTATGGAGATTGCCCTAGGAAATGAAAGACTTAGACTATACATATTCAGGGCATCACAGAACTTCGATTGAGATCTCATAGAGGACGACGAAGATGAATAATCAACTTTTTATGGAAACATTGGGCTCCTTTGTAATGACCCAATGTCACATTCATCTTCTCTGTCAGGGTTTTTGGTCCTTAAACCACACAAGATTGAGGCTAATGCGACGCACATTTCATCCCGCAGATCTGATTGTCAGGGGTGTTCATCTGATCATGACAGCTCGATTTTGATTATCTTGTTCCACCAATTACTGATTTGCCCCTGCAGATGCAGGATGGCGTGACTGCGACAAATAGGTTTCTCGTCAATGTAGTCATGACCAACATCTTTGCAGGTGGGGAATTAGTGGGAATTCACGAGAATCAGGATTATCAGATTTTTTCTATTGATTCTTCTCCTCCCAAGTACAAATCTGATTCCTACTTACCCGTAATTGAATTGAAGCCCTTACCTGATTCACTCAAGTGTGTGTTTTTGGGTTATGGTGAGACATATCCCTTGATTGTTAGTGCTCACTTGGCCCCAAAACAGCAGCATCAATTGATCCTTGCCTTACAAGCTTATAAAGCTGTTATCGAGTGTAGCATTGCTGATCTCCGTGGGATTCGCCCCTTGTATTGCACTCATCATATTTACACAGATGAGGGGGTGAAACCTTCGAGACAACCTCAGAGACAGCTGAATTCGAATATGATGGAGGCTATTAAAGAGATCATTAAATGGCTAGATGCAGGCATGGTATATCCAATTTTCAACAACCAGTGGGTGAGTCCTTGATTGCGCAGCAATCATAGGACCTAATCTACCTAAATTAAGTTAGATCCTAGCTTAACTTAAGAATAACGCATGTATGAGTAGCATATTTTGCATCATAGTTGATTTGTTAGCTTTGTAAATAATAATGCTATTTTATGTTATAATTGATAGGTAATGATAATTACAAATGATTCAGGGCCACGGATGATCAATCCAACTATACGGATGGACTTAGAGCGACAATCACAGTTTTATGGCTCAAAAATCACCTTAATCAGAGCCTTATAGCACCACCTACAAAGGCAGGATGATGGACGCTCAGGATGGCGCCATGTGGCGCCATCCCAATGGCCTACCTCAGCACCCTCAGCCATTGAAGCACAACCCTCGAGCTTCGTGGGATCACGCCATGTCGTCGCCTCCCCAAGGGCTTCATCAAGAGAGAACTCAACTCAGCCGTTGGATCCTTATCAACAGTTAAGGGCAGCTGCACACAAAGACCAAAACGTGACCATCTACGTGCATAGCTCATTGGTCACCGCTTTCAAAACTCACTGAGCAATGCGCGACCGAGACATGAACCACAGCCAAATTAAGGCGGTGGTGAGACGTGGTGAAATTCAGCCATTGATGCGCAATCATGTGGTAAGTAGCAAGACGCATGGCGTGCAGGGAAGCATCGGATTGAAGTGAGTGATGACACACGGCTGGATGCGTTGTTGCACGCGGGGAGCATTGAGGTGGTAGCGTGTGCGATCTCAACCGACAACCGTTGCAATCGAATGGTTGATATTGAAAGCACGCACGCGCGATGAAAAGTTGAGGCGATGGCTATGGCGCGTGCTCAGCTGCGAGATCTTCATCAGGCGACACAGTGGGTGCCACGTGGCACAATCTAGGGGCAGCGTGCATTGGATGCGTGATGGAGGATGTGGACATGGGATTTTGATGCGATCTGAGCCATAGATCTAGATCTCCAAATCAATGACTCTTGTTGCTCCAGATCGATTGAACGGATTGGGGGTCCAAAAAAACCCATTTTTCCCTTCACTTTGGTTATAAAAAGGACCCCGACCCCCCCATTTGAGAGGTAATTCCACCTCCGCACATCTTCCGCTCTCTTCTCCTCTGAATAGCCCTCTTTGATGGTAATGCCATCATTCTCCATAACTAACTCAAATTATTTGGAATCAAGTGATAAATTCTCCTTAATGGTTACCTGAGGACCATATTTCCACACATATCCATTCTGAAAAGAAAATAATAAAAAGGGCTAATTCTACCGTTTTAACATCACATCCTAAATACAGAGTAACCACGGGGTCACCCAGGGGTTAATTAAGGGTCAAATGGGCATTATAATCCAAAAGTGGGTCAACATAGACATAAATAGGGTTTTGCACATTTCAAGAACCAAAATAGTACACAAAATCCTAATTTCTGACCTACTTGAATTGAAGAGGTTCTGGTCAAGATAAAATTCATTTAAACCTCTCAAAATTCATAGAAAAATATTCTAAGAGGTTTGATACCCTTGGTTTGACCATCTGAACCCATTTTGACCTAAAATAGAATTTTAGATGGAATTCTACACTAATTTATGCTTTTGTGTAAATTTCCTAGTTAAACATGGTCAAAATGCAGATCCAAGTTCACCTTTAGATTCCTTAGATCCAAATTATATCAACACCAAAATTTGGGTCCAATCAGAGTCTAACTTGACCTAATTTGCACTTCAGTCCTTAAAACATCTATTTCCTACAATCAGGCCCCTAACTTTCAATATTCTTGCAATCAAGTCCCTAACTTCATCTTCTTCACAGTTATTCTCCTGTTACCATTGATGAGTCAAATCCTACACAATCGACTTTGACTTGGTGAAACCATCATCAAATCTCCAAATCTCGCCAACTTTGGTGAGATTGATGTTCACACTACGCCAAAATGTTTGCACCAGATCCAAAGTCCTAATACAACCCCAATCATCTCCAGCGAAGCTTGAAGTTTCCAAGACTTGTTTCCCACTAATTCCTAGTCTAAAAGCATGAATTCTTCCAAATTAAGGTCCAAGAACCCTCCATTTAAGCTCAGGGAACTCCTAGCATCATTCTCAGCCAGGTCTACGTCGGAATTCCCCCTCTTCCCTCCTCTTCAGCCATGAACTCCACCGGCTCCAGCGACCTTCTCAATCCCCCTCTTTAGGAGCTCCAACGAACAAATTAGGCATCCTACCTTGATCCTTATCTTCTCTGCTCCTCCCCAGCCATAACAGGAGCTCCTTCCTCCTTTGTCGTCCTGCTTCTCACCACCGAAGTCTTCATCATCCAAGGCACAGCAAAGCAAGCCACCGTGGATTTCCTCCCCCTTTCATCTAGTAAATTAGTTCTCTCTCTCACTCTTACTCTCTAGGTTAGTTTTAGGTGTTTAGATTTTTGGTTTGTCCTCAATCTCTCCCTCTTCGACTTCTTCTATGCCTCCAGCGTAGCTTCGACAAGCTCGCCACGCTACTACAGCCCACCAAACTTCATGCCACCACCCCCATTATCTTCGTCTCATCACCCTCATCAAAAGTCCTCAATAAATTTCACCTTCCAACCCTTATTTCACTCCACCCAACAACTCCTCCTCCACTTACCTTCTCAGCCTTCGACATACCCTCTCCGGCCACAACACACCCTAAAACCCCCACCATTGTGTTCACCTTAGCATGGCAAAGCTCCTGAGATCTTCTAACTGGGCCGAGAGCCCATTTTTTTGTCATCAGGTACCCTCACCAGAGCTGTTGCGTATGCTGCCCATCTCCACCTTTGCTCACAGTGCTCCGACCAGCTTCGACTTCACTATCTTCTCCAGGACCTGAGGAATACCCTCACAATACTCTCCAGGTCTTCAATTGAGCCCCCTCCAGCAGTTGCAATGTGCAATCAAGAGAAGCATTTGAAGCAGCTATGCGAAGAGGAAGGTTCTGAGGATTAGCCACATATCGTGTGGGACAAAATCTTTGAAGTGCATAAAATGAAAAAGCAAAGAGAGCTCACTGCCTCCACACGAGGGGTGAGGTCCCTCTCACGCCTTACTCCAGTTCTCACCCGCAGTACACACCACGCGAGTCTAGTCCCCTACCCGATACTTTACAAACTTGATTACCCAATTAAATTCCCGATTCTGAGAGGAAAGAAGGAAATCTGAGGAGGATAGCGGTAGGTTTTTCCTAGAGATGCATGCATGTCCACTTAACACTTAGCATCTCGAGAGGCGTTATGCTGCTTAGGATCTTGTGCTGTGTTGGTGCCTTGTGTTGTGATCACTTAAGTCATCTGGGGTTATGCCCAATGTCTAATATTGGTTGTGGCACTGTGGAGTTATTTGATACCTATTCTGACGTAGCTAATTGAGACATAAGTGGTTCTAACCACTGTAGCGATATTGAGTAATTTGATACTTGGGATATGTGCTTAAATGAAGGACGTACTTGGTGATTTAAATCACCATTTTTAGAAGTCCTCTTATTCTTTTTGTCCTAGCATTCTCTGAGATACAAATTGGTTTATCTTTGAATATATTGTTGAAGTGAATTATTCATTGAATATCTTTTTATGCTTAATTGATTATTCTCATCAATTTCTAAATGCGATTAGTGCATAAATTCCATATTTGCTCCCTACGAATGACCTCGGACTCATCTTTGTTTTTTAGCACTTTACAAATTTTAAATGTTATTACGATTTTTGTCCTATACTACAACGCTATACATTCCTTAAACAATGACTCTAGCCCTACAACATTTTGGCACCATTGCCGGGGAGCAATGCACAATTCACCAATAATCTTATCTTTCTTGATTGATTTCTAACTTGCCCTATTTGCTTTGATTTGGTTTTGCAAGGTACATTATGAAGAGATCTTCCACGCAATCAACTACTCTAGGGGTAGGTAAAATTTCTCTTCTTCCCTAATCACCTCTTAATCTTGGGAAAGAGAAAAAGGAAACAAAATAAATTAGGATCCACTTGCCACATTTTCTTAGTAATATCATTTAAATGCAAAGTTTCGTGATTTGCAAAATTGATTTATATCTGATTGAAGATTAAGACGATTTGATTAGAAAATCCTAATCCTGATTTCCTGTACCTTGTGGGGATTTACGCTTAAATTCTAGACATCTTGGGCGATTCACATTTTTGTTTGAGTCCAAGGTGCCAAATTTGAGGTCAAATTGGACTTGAGAATAGAGCCAATTAGGGTTTCCACATTAGAGTTTTGAAGTGTTAGTACACATTTTCCTACATTAAAGGAAACTTATTCTCTCACATTTGTGTGCCACCCAGGCCCTTGTTTGAAAAGGTCTATTCAAGTAAACCCTAAAATCAAGGCTCTAAATTCACTTGAACCCTAAAATTTGGACCTAATAACCTGAGAGTCAATTTAGGGTGATTTGGGTCTTGGCCCAGATTTCACCCTTAACCTTAGGGCAGGTCAGGTGAAGCTAGTTCACCCTGTGGACCGACCAACCTCCAAATTAGGTCACAATTTGAAATAACTTCTAATCAAGTGAAATTCAAGGCACAAATTAGGGCTAAAATTAGTAAACTTAAGTCTCAATCCATACATTCCGGTCTACTTGGAACCGCGATGACAAGGAAGGTCAGGTGGAGGAAACCTTATAACCCGTGGGGATGCTCTACTATGTAGGGGTCTTTGTGGGATTCTCCTTTCTTGGCTGCCCAAGTAATTCTCGGGTTTGTCGATTTCTAATTCAAAGGTATTATCCACCTCGAAATAGCCTTAGTCATCCAAAATTTTTGGGTGCCTTGATTAGGTCCAATAAACATCCAGTCCCTCATCTTTTCTCTAGTGCACATGCACGGGAAACATCCATAGGTCTGACTTAGAGGCCTGCATCAGAATTGGCCTTTTTGGGGAAAGTTTAATCTAATCTGATCTGATCAATTTAATCTGGACCTAAATTTGATTCTACATCCTGATCCATCACCTTATTTGAAAATGTAACCTGACAACATAGGAAGACTGTTTAGAAAACCTGAATCCCATATGAGCATCAAGGGAAAAATGATCGAGGCTGCTCTTAGACATCATGACGAGTATTGCAAAACCTCAGATCCCTTTAGAAACATTCAGGTTAATGTGTCAGAAACAACAAACCTCATTATGAACTATGCTAGAATGATATTGACACAAATGATACATAGTTCAACCTGGGGTGATTTTTTATCAGAATATAGTGAATTGTGGAGACTACACAATACCAAGTATATACAATGTTTGTTAAATCCACAACTTTGAGAGATACACCAGGGTCTCATTGAGAAACATGGGTATATGCTAAATACGTTACACCAAGACATTGATTAGAGATACGCATATCAAAATTCAGAAATTTATGGGACATCTTGGAGCAATATTAAAGATCAATGTGATTTCCCAAAGCTTGGATTCGAAAATCAAGGTTGTTGTGAACCCCCAACCCAAATGGAATCAGATTCAAACTTTGTGCAGAATGACGTACCTAATCTTGATGTTGGTTGGGTGGATCCAGTTCTAGGTGTTCCCAATCATGAACCGACCATAGGTAGCTTTGAAACTAGTCCATCATGCCTTGATTCTCCAAGCACTTGTGACAAAGTAGAGTCAAAACCTCTCGAGGATGTAATTCCTGAACCTTATCCTGTTAAGGTAACCATCAAGAATGATTCTAACATCCTAGTAGAAACAAGTCTAGATTCTAGTGACCAAATTCCTACCCCTAACCTAGAATCTAGATCTAAGCCTATTTGGGATGATCATAAGGCTCAATGTGATGAGAATCAGATTTTAGATCTAAATTTTGATTTTGGGCCAGTATTTGATGATTATACCTCTCTGGACTCCTTAAAGGAACAAATTGATTTTTTGGAAGTCACACCAATTTATGATACAGAAATAGAGTTGGAAGACTTGGGATTTGACTGGATCTACCTTAGGAGCCAGGAACCTGAGCCTATGCCTAATAAGGACACCTCTTTGAGCTTGGAATCCGAGACTAGGTTAGATCAAAGTCAGGTTGATAATTCAATGAATCTTGATTTGTTCAATGGTGGAAATCTTGATCCTAAATCAAGTTCAGAAGCTGATTGTCACAAATTCTCCAACGATTTCAAATCATACTCTAATTTCGAAGAACCTTTGTTTCCAGATGTTATGAGTCAGTCTATGACCTCAATGTCCATGACCCATTCTTTGATTCCAACTATGAGGCCCCTAATCCTGAGATCATTGATTCAAAAACATGTTCCATTGAACTGGAATCATTTTGTTATGATCTATAGAATTAAGTACCAAGAGTGTCTGCAATCCAAAGTTTGAATCTTTTATTGACTCAGATTTCCATGATCCTATAAGCACTCTCCAAGGATTTACATTTGATTGGGATGTGCATCATGAAGACTCTCTAGATGAACCAATCTTCGAATCATTTCTAGAGGAGCCCATACCGCAACCAGATTTTGAAGAAGCCACACCTCATACAGAGCCTTTCTAAACACGATCCCAACCCGACCGGCCACTGGAATCAATTTCTACTCTGACTCACCTCTTTCCGATCCGATCGCATATGATTCACCTCCATCTTTGGATCACATCTCATCCTTCTCTGATCCCACCAGTAGGGTACCTACATTTTCCACAGATCCATTATCACTTGAGGACCCCAACTTTGATTAGGCTGAGCCAATTTAGTCAAACCCTAGATTCACATTTCCATACCTTTTTAAGCCACAAAGCTCCATACCTATTGATTCACATCCATCAACCCACCAGACTGATTGGGTTTGGTCTACATCATCAGCTTGTTGATCTGAACAAGCACCTGGTTGGACCAACCAGGCTACTCACCAAGGTGCTTGTTCTACAAAATTCCTTCAATTTGAACACCTCTTCTCCTTGATCACATTCTACTCAGTTGAAGGCATTAAATTTAGCACTTAACAGGAGGTAGCTCGTCATTCCAAAAACTCAAGACTCTTCTAACCATCTTTTTGAGCTACACTATTATTGCACTTTATGGTTCAACTTTAGAACAACCAACTCCACCTTTGGTACCTGTATCAAAGCCTGAAATCATCTGCAAAAGTCAGCTCAACCCATTCACCCACCCTTTGACCCTATTCTAAACCCTAAACCAAGTTGAATTTGTACCCAACTAGTTTACAATGAGGACATTGCAAAACTTAGGCATGGGGGGGTGTTAAACTGCAAAGAAATGGAAATTCAGTTCTCTGAAGGGTTCTCACAAACAAAATACATATTAAAAAAAATGGAGAAAGGGGAGGAAAATTTTGTGAAATAATTGAAAATCTTTCTTCCGGAGGAAAAGATAAGGAAATACAAAATGTCGAAAAGGAGCAAAATAACGAAAAAAAATCAATAGTCCTAGCATTTGATTACGGGATCTACTTAAGTTCTAGACCAAATCAAAACAACGATTAAGTCCTAAAGTGCTAGAGATAATGAGATTAGTAAAGAGTGCTGATCTTAGGCCTCTTAGGCCTGTTTAGGGCTTAAACACTCACGTATCCATTAAGATCTGGATTAGTCCTTAAGAGGTTGAGGAAAGTGCAAAGCTGATGTATTAAGTCTAAGGCTTTAGGGATTATTCAACCTTGTTGCCTGCCCTTTGGTTTGCATGACTTGTTAACCTAAGCACCTAAAATCCGCACACTAGTCTGGTTCAATGAGCTTAAGGAGGAAATAATGCCAAAAAGTGTTCTATTCTGAAAAGTTGTCTCAAAGATCTAGCTTAGGAGCAGCTCGAAGACACAAGTTGATTGGATGAGTTCCCGATGCAGAGAAGTGGAGTGATAAATACTCCCCTCGAAGATGCGTAATAACATATCGTCTCCTCAATGCTTGTCTCCTAGGATATTTAAATATCCTACCAGGGGCATGTAAGCACCTTGTGCCGGTTCAGGTGCCATGGGTGGGATTATCCTAAAATATCGATTGCCAGGGCCTGAATTTAGCTATAGAATGCCATGGGAGGCACTATCTAGAAGTGTCAAAAGTCAAGAGTTCTGGGGGTTGCCATAGACGGTGCTATCTCGAAGCATCAAAAGTTAGGGACCCTTCAAGGATTGATGGTGGGGACAAGGAATCCAATACAGACCATGTTTAGGGCTAATTCAAAGCTAGATTTAGGGAAATATAAAAAGAAAATAGAGAAAACTCTCAAAATAAAACAAATCCTCTCTATCTCTCTCTCATCAAACTGCACCGCAAATTGAACCGGAACTTGATACGCTAACTGCTGGGTTTAACGAACCTTTGGGCAGTTTTTGCAGGCCTTAGAAACCTTTGTGGCAAACCCAGGCTGAAGCTAGTTAGGTTTAGATCTTGGTTGGTACTTGAGTACCTCTAAGCCTATTGCTGGCATTCTAATCTAATTTTTAGAGGAGTGGTACAAATCAGGCATCTGAACTCAAAGCATGGTCTAAAGATCTAGTTCTTTCCCTTGGATTTTGCTAGGGACTAGAAAACATTAGGCATGGGGGTATGATGGTAATGCTATCATTCGACATAACTAACTCAAATTAGCTGGAATCAAGTGATAAATGCTCTGAATGGTTGCCTGATGACCATAATTCCACGTAAATCCATTCTAAAAAGAAAATAATAAAAAGGGCTAATTCTGCAATTTTATCACATCCTGAATTCAGAGTAACAACGAGGTTACCTAGGGGTTAATTGAGGGTCAAATGAGCATTAAAGTCCAAAAAAGTGGACCAACCAAACAGAAATAGGGTTTCGCCATTTCGAGAACCAAAATAGTATACAAAACCCTAATTTCAGATCAGCTTGAATTGAAGAGGTTTTGGTTAGGATAAAATTCATTTAAACCTCTCAAAATTCATAGAAAAATATTCTAAGAGGTTTGGTACCCTTGGTTTGACCATTTGAACCTATTTTGACCTAGAACAGAGTTTCAGACGGAATTCTACCCTAATTTGGGCTTCTATGTAAAGTGGCTAGTCAGACGTGGTCAAAACTCAAATTCAAGTTCACCATTAGATTCCTTAGGTCCAAATTAGGTTAGCACCAAAATTTACGCCTAATCAAAGTCCAACTTCACCTAGTTTGCACTTCAATCCCTAAAACCTCTATTTCCTACAATTAGGCCCCTAACTTTCAATATTCTTGCAATTAGGTCTCTAACATCTTCATAGTCATGCCCCTATCACCATTGATGAGTCAAATCCTACACAGCTGACTTTGACGTGGTGTAACCATTATCAAATCTCCACCAAATCTCACCAACTTTGGTGACATTAGTGTTCACACTACGCTAAATCATTTGCACCAGATTCCAAGTCCTAATATAGCCCCAATCATCTCTAGCAAAGCTTGAAGTTTCCAAGACTTGCTTCCCACTGATTCCTAGTCCAACAGCATGAATTATTCCAAATTAAGGTCCAAGCACCCTCTATTTAAGCTCAGGAAACTCCCAGCGACATTCTCAGCTAGGTCGACGTCGGAATTCCCCCTCTTCCCTCTTCTCCAGCTATGAATTCCATCGGCTCCAAATACCTTCTCAATCCCTCTCTTCAAGACCTCCAACGGACAAATTAGGCGTCCTACCTTGATCCTCATCTTCTTTCGCTCCTTGACAGCCACAATAGGAGCTCCTTCCTCATTTGTCCTTGTCGCTTCTCACCACCAGAGTCTTCATCATCCACGACGCTGGCGAAGCATGCCACCATGGATTTCCTCGCCCTTTCATCTAGTAAATTAGTTCTCTCTCTCCCACTTAGTCTCTAGGTTAGTTTTAGGTGTTTAGATTTTAGGTTAGCCGTCAATCTCTTCCTCTCCAACTTCTTCCACATCTCTAGCGTAGCTTCAATGAGCTCACCACATTATTACAGCCCACCAAACTTCATGCCACCACTCCCATTAGCTTCACCACATCACCCTCATCAAAAGCCCTCAACAAATTTCACCTTCTAACCCTTATTTCACTCCACCCAACAACCCCTCCTCCGGATGACAACATCATCATCAACCATATCTAGCTTTATTTAGTCATATTCCATCATTACATGCTCCTACATAACCATTAGAGGACCATAATGCATAATCATTCTGAGAAAAATACAGTAAAATAGGAGTAAAAATGCAGTTTTAACAGCATATCTCAATTGTAAAATAATCACGGGATTTCTCAATGGTTAATTAAAGCTCAAATGGTCTTAAATGTCTAACAAGTGGGTCCGTGCAGACAGGAACAAGTTTTCATGCATTTCAGGAATTAAATGACATCTGAAATCCTAAAAACAGACTCGCATAATTTACTGAGGTTCTGGTCAGAATAAAATTCACTTAAACCCTCTAAAAATCATACAAAAATATTCTCTAGGGTTTGGTATGCTTTATTTGACCATCAGAACCCGTTGTGACCTAAAATAAAGTCTTAGATAAACAACTGCCTTAATTTGGATTTTTGCATAAATTACCTAGTCAAACTTGGGCCAAACCTAAATCCATCTTCACCATTGGATTCCTTGGGTCCAAATTAGGTTTGTACCAAAATTTAGACCCAATCTGAGACCATCTTGACCTAGTTTGCAATTTAGTCTTGTCTAACTCTTTTCTCTCACACACATGCCCTAACTTTCAAAATCCTTACAAATAGGCCCCTATCTTTGTTGTCACTCTTTGCATATAGGTCCCTCCACCATTATCGTGGAGGAATCCTTCCCTGGCAACGGCGCCAAAATGTTGTGCGCACAAAATTGGTGTTTAAGATTGATACGTTGTAGTACAGACCAAAATCGCTCGTCGACAAATATAATTTATAACTCGAATTGAAGTCTAAGGTCAAACACAGGGAGAAAATATTGAATTCACGTGCTAATCTCAACAAATAATATAAATGAGCACAATTAATTACTCAAAGGCTAATATTCAATGTATAGCTTAAGTATATCAAGAATCTAATGAGGCAAAAAGACATCTAAGACAAAATAATAGTGATTTGAATCACCAATTATTAGCTTAGATACACATATACTAATTACTTAATGATCTAAATAAATGAACAGTATCAACCACTTTAAATTCATGTAAGGTTTAGCGCACAGTGCACTCTCTGTCAAATAGATCAGACAACAGAGCTCTCAATCAGATGGCTTAACCGTCCATTGCTACAATGCCAAGAGGGCACTCTTCTTCTTCTCTTCTTTCTTTGCTCTTCTTCTACTTAGTCTCCTTTCTTCTTCTCTTGTTCTGCTCTGAGTCCTGGTTTCTTCTTCAACCTCCTCTTCTTCTCACGCACAGGGGAAAGCACTCTTGAATTTGGCTAGGTGTTAGCCAATGCACAGAGCAAAACCCACCCCTTACCCCACGCTCTCTCTCTCTCTCTCTTTCTCTTCTCTTCTCTTCTCTTCTGCAAGGGCAACCGGGCATTCGGGTAATCAGGCATAAGCTCACCTGGGACTAGGGTTGCAGCCGTGGGTCGTAGTCGAGGTGTAAGTATAGCTTAGGTGGGTAATCGGGTATGAGCCAAACCCACATGGAGGTGTCACAAGTGAGGCGTGAAGGGATGTGGGGGACCTTACCCCCTTGTGTTACCTGTGGCAAATAGCCAACATGAGAAAATCAATTTATGCCCCACAGGGGGCACTGTGCTCCATGAGGTGGGACTAAATCCCATCGCCTAAGCTATACTCACACCTCAGCTACAACCCATATAGGTAGCCCTAGTTTCGGGTACGCGGATCCCTGAATACCCGATTACCCGAGCATCTGACCGGACATTGAGAAAGAGAAGGGGAGGAGAGAGAGAGAGAGCATGGGGTTAGGGGGTTTTACTCTCATAGGCACTTGTGCAGCACTTAGTCACGAGAAGAAGAAAGGAGACAGAGCAGAAGAAAAGGCAGAGAAAGAAGAAGACAGTAGAAGAAGAGGAGAAGCAAAGGAAAAGGCAGAAAAGAGGAGGCTAAAGAAGAAGAACAACAGACGAAACTCAAAGAGGGATCACTGTAGCAATGCACTTTAAGTCGTCTGATTATAAAATCAAACGTCAGATTATATGTTCCTTCATTTGATTATATTCAATAAATACTATATATGTGTTAGGCTAATAATTGGTGATCCAAATCACCTTTATTTTATCTAGAGTTCTTTTTATTTCTTCATATACTCATGTTATACATTGCATATTAGTTTTTGAGTAATCAGTTGTGCTCATTTATATTATTTGTTGAGATTAGCGCGTGAATGCAATACTTGCTCCCTGTATTCGACCTCGGACTTCAATTTGAGTAATAAATTGTATTTGTTGACGAGTGACTTTGGTCTGTACTACAACATATCAATCTTAAACACCGATTTCGCGTGAACAACATTTTGGCGTCATTGCTAGGGAGCAACGTGCAATTCACCACTATTCTCTTGCTATATTTTGCTTATATTTGAGCACTAACTTGCCCTGTTTGATTTCTTGTGGTTTTACGAGGTACTTCACAAGGAGATCTTCCGTGTAAATCAACCACTCCAGGGAAGGTAACTTTTCTATTCTTCCCTAATCAACCTCTTAATCTTGGGAAGACAAAAAAAGGAAACAATCAATTAGGAATCACCTACGTTATTTTTATAGTAATCATCATTTAAAAAGGCAAGTTTCCTGATTTGTGAACAAATTTCATATCTGATTGAAGCTTGAGACGATTCTGTTTAGAATTCTCTACCCAAATTGCCTATACCTATTAGGGACTATGCATAATTTCTAATCTTCTTGGACTACGCACTTCTTGTTTGAAGTCGAAGGAGAATATTTTAAGATCAAATTGGATGCAGAATAGAGCCAATTAGGGTTTCTACATTAAAGTTCTGGAGTGATAGTTCACATTTTCCTGCATAAAAGGAAATAACCCTCCCACATTTGTGTGCTACCCAAGCAAGCCCTTGGCTAAAAAAAATCTAACCAACAAAAACCCTAAAAATTAGGCTCTAAATTCACTTGAACCCTAAAACCCTTGGACCTAATAACTTGAGAGTCAATTCAGGGTGATTTCTAGGTCTTGACCTAGATTTCATTCTGCCATCCTTAGGGCAAGTCAGGTGAAGTTGACCTACATTATGGACCAACCAACCTCCAAATTAGGTCACAAGTCAAATTAACTTCTAATCAAGTAGAATTAAAGGCACAAATTAGGACTTAAAATTGGTAGACTTAGGAGGTCAAGTTATCCATTTTGGTCTACATGGACCCTCAGTGACAAGGAAGGTCAGGTGGAGGAAACCCTATAACCCGTGGAGACACTCTACCGTGTAGGAGTCTTTACAGGACTCTCCCTTCCTGACTGCCCAGGTAATTCGCAGGTGGATGAGTTTCTGGTCCAGGTGTATCATCCGCCCCGAACCTCTATAGTCATCCAAAAATCTTTGGGTGCCTTGATTGAGTCCAACAACATCCAGTCCCTCATATTTTCTCTAGTGCACATACACAGATCATCTTAAGGATTTCTTTCTGATCAAATCAATTGCAATCTAATCTTGAGTGTGATTCTGCATCATGATTCCACCACTTGATTCAAAAATGCAGCCTAGCTATACAGGAAGACTGTTTAGGAAAACTGAGTCCCAAATGAACATGAAAGAAAAGATAATTGAGAATGTTTATAGAAACCATGAAGAATATTATAAAAGGGACATTCAGGAAAAATTTCTGAAAACAACAGACATCATCGCAAACCGTGCAGGGATAATATGGATACAAATGAACCACTGTTCAACCCGAGATAATCTACTAGCAGAAAATAGTGCAATGGTGAAATTACACATCAATGAGTGTCTACAATGTTGGTCAAGCCCTTCATTTCAGGAAAAACTCCAGGAATTTTAGAAATATGGGGAGAATTGCTGAATATGTTATATTGAACCATTGATCAAAAACATCCATCAAAAGTTAATAAAACATACTGGAGTGAGTCTAATGATCAAAACAATTTCCCAAATCCCGAGTTTGATGGTCATAGTTGTTATGGACCCCCAACCCAGATGAATTTAGATTCAAATTTCATAGCAATTGACATTCCTGATCTTGATGAGGGTTGGGAGGATCCAATTGCAACTGTTCCCAATCTCAAACCAACCCTAGAAAATCTAAAGCTTGGTTCACCAAGCTTAGATTTCCCAGACACCTATGATACTAAGATTGAATCAAAACCTCTCAAGGGTGTAAATTCCATCCCTTATTCTAATAAGGTGACTCTCGAGAGCAATTCTGACATCCCTGTAGAGCCCAACCTAGATTCTAGTGATCCAACTCACACCCTTAGCCTAGAATCTAGATCTAAGCCTTATTAGGATGATTACAAGGCCCCATATGATGGAAATTAGATTTTGAATCTAGATTACAATTCTGGGCCTGTATTTGATGAGTGCACCTCTCCAACCTCCTCAAAGATACAGATTGATTTTTCAAAAGTCACACCAATCTATGATACAAAAATTGAGTTTGAAGAGTTAGGAATCGATTGGGTCTATCCTAAGAGCCAAGAACTCGAACCCATGCCTAATAAGAACATCTTTTTTTCGGATTCTAAGAGTAGACTATATCCAAGTCAGGTTACTGATTGTACATCTCTTGATTTATTCTGTGGTGGAACCTCTGATCTCGAATCAGATTCAAAACATGATTCTCGCAAGTTCTCTGACGATTTTGTATCTTACCCTGATTTCGGAGAACTGTTGTTTCCTGACAACTCGAAGCCAATCTACGACTTAGCATACATGATCCATTCTTCGACTCTGCATTTGAGGTCCCTAATCCCGAGATCATTAATTCAAAATCAGGTTCACTAAGATGGAATCATTCCTTTTTTATCCTCAGGAATCAGAAACAGTAATTGACGAGAGTGTCTACAATCCATAGTTCGAATTTTTCCTTGACTCAGATTTCCATTACCTTCTAAACACTCTTCAGGCATTTACATTTGATTTTGAGGGTCATTATGAGGACTCTCTAGATGAACCTACCTTGGAATCCTTGCTAGAGGAGCCCTCACACACAATTTTTATTGATGCCACCTCTTCTACACATACAAACCTTCCAAAACCTGTTCTCAATCCTGACTCGCAATCGGACTCAATTTTTACTCTGATTCTCCTCTTAATGAGCAGGTTGCACATGATTCTCCTCCACATTTTAATCGAGTATCGGATATCAATCAGACTAATAATCATGTCCCATCTTTCTCTGATCACTCCCTTAGGGTTCCTATATCCTTCACCGACCCTTTCTCATTCAAGGATCCCTACTCTGACCAAGTTGATCTGATTCAGCCAAACCCTAACTTTTCACTTCCACATCTATTTGAGTCACAGAATACCTAGTGGGCTCCACATCTACTGATTCACATCTATCAACCCACTAGATTGATTGGGTTTGGGTTGCATCACCAGCTTGTTGACTTGAACAAGCACCTGGTTAGACCAACCAGGCTACTAATCAAGGTGCTTGTTCTACAAAATTCGTTTGATTTGACCACTCCTTCTCCATACCATTTTCTACTTGGCTGAAGGCATTGAATTTAGCGCTTAACAGGAGGCAACCCGTCATTCAAAAAACTCAAGATCCTTCTAATTATCCTTTTGTACTTCACATCTATTGCACTTCAAGTTCAGTTTTAGAATAGACTCCACCTTTGGTACTCGTACCAGAGCTTAAAATAGTCTGCAACAATCATCCCAACCCGTTCACCCACTCGATTATCTTATTCTAATCCCTAAACCTAAACTGATTTCATACCCTCCGATTTACAATGAGGACATTACAAAACTTAGGCGTAGGGGGGTGTTAAAGTGCAAACACATAAAAATTCAAAGTTCTGAAGGGTTCTCACAAAAAAAATACATATTCTAAAAAATCAATAAAATAAAATAAAATAAAATAGAAAAAGAACAAAAAACTTGGGGAAAGAGGAGGAAATTTTAAAAAAATTAAATGCAAATCATTCTTGAAAGGGGGAAGAGGTGATTTAAATGTCAAAAAGGAGCAACAATTTAAAATAAAAAGAGATAGTCATTAGTAAAAGATTATGGAATCTATTTAAGTTCTAGACCAAATCAAAAGAAAGAAATAAAAGTCAAAAGTTGCTAAGAGATTAGTATGAGTGCTAATCTTAGGCCTCTTGGGTTGTGTTTAGGCTTAAAAATTCGCGTATCCGTTAAGATCTGGATAGTCCTCAAGAGGTTGAGGAAAATGCGAAGCTTAAGTATTAGGTCTCAGGTTTAGGGATTATTTGGCCTCATTAACTGACCTCTGGTTTGCGGGACTCAGTAACCTAAGCACCCTAATCCACACACAGTCTGGTTCAGTGTGCTTAATTATCAAAATCACGCAAATGCGTTAATTCTATTATGAAAAGCTGCCTAGATTAGGAGCGGCTTATCAACACAAGTTGATTTGGATGAGTTCCCGACACAAAGAGGCAAGAAATTCCCCTCAAAGATGTGTAATAACATACCGTCTCCTAGATGCTTGTCTCCTAGGATATCTAAATATCCTATCAGGGGCATGTAAGCATCTTATGCTGATTTAGGTGCCATGGGTGAGATTATCCTAAAATGTCGATTGCCAATGCCTGAATTTAGCTACAAAATTCCATGGGCGACAGTATCTCGAATTGTTGAAAGCCAGGGTTCTAGGGGTTGTCATGGGTGGTGCTACCTCAAAGTATCGAAAGCTAGGGACCCTGGGAGGATTGATGGTGGGAGCTAGGAATCTGATATAGACCATGTTGTAAAGCCAATGCGAAGCTAGAAATAAAGAAGAAAAAGAGAGAGAAAACTCTCCAAAAATGCAAAAATTCTTCTATCTCTCTTACAAAAATGCACTACAAACTGAACTGGGATTAACCATATTTTAAGCACGGGTGCTTTAACTGCTGGGTCCAACGAACCTTAGGTTAGTTCCTGTGGGCCTTAGAAACCTTCGTGGCAGACTAAGGCTAAACCTGGTCAGGTCTGGATCTTGGCTGATACCTGAGTACCTCAGGCCTATTATTAGCATTCTGACCTAATCTACAAAAAAAAGCACACATCAGAAATCTGAGCATAAAAAGGCATGGTCTAGAATTTGAGTTAATTTTGTGAGATTTTGCTAAGGGACTAGCAAAAGTTAGCCATGGGGGTATGATGATAACATCATCATCAGCTATATATAGCTTTATTTAGTCATATTCCATCATTAAATGCTCCTACATAATCGCCAGAGGAACATAATTCATTGCAAAATCATTATGAGAGAAATACAATAAAATAGGGGCAAAAATGTAATTTTAGCAACATATCTTAATTGCAGAACAATCATGAGATTTCTCAAGGGTTAATTAAAGGTCAAATGGTCTTAAATGTTTAACAAGTGGATCTGTGCAGACAGGAACGGGTTTTCACATATTATAGGAATTAAATGACATCTAAAATCATAAAAATAGACCCGCTTAATCTAGTGAGGTTCTGGTCAAAATAAAATTCACATAAACCCTCTAAAAATCATATAAAAATATTCTATAGGGTTTGGTATGCTTGATTTGACCATCAGAACCCGTTGTAACCTAAAATAGAGTCTCAAACAGACAGTTGCCCTAATTTGGCTTTTTGCATAAATTACCTAGTCAAACTTGGCCAAAACCTAAATCCAACTTCACCATTGGATTCCTTGGGTTTAAGTTATGTTTGTACCAAAATTTGGACCAAATCTGAGATCATCTTGGCCTAGTTTGCAATTTAGTCCTGTCTAACTCTTTTCTCTCACACACATGCCCCTAACTTTCAAAATCAATACAAACAGGATCCTATCTTTCTCGTCACTCTTTGCAAATAGGTCCCTCCGCCATTATCGCGAAGGAATCCTTCCCCAGCAATAACGCCAAAATGTTGTGCACATGAAATCGGTGTTTAAGATTGATACGTTGTAGTATAGATTAAAATCGCTCGTCAACAAATATAATTTATAACTCGAATTGAATTTTGAGGTCGAACACAGGGAGCAAATATGGATTCACACACTAATCTCAACAAATAATATAAATGAGTATAATTAATTACTCAAAGGCTAATATTCAATGTATAGAGTGAGTATATCAAGAATCTAATGAGGCAAAAAGACATCTAAGACAAAATAATGGTGATTTGAATCAACAATTATTAGCTTAAATACACATATACTAATTACTTAATGATCTAAATAAATGAATAGTATCAACCACTTTAAATCCACGTAAGCTTTAGTTCATAGTGCACTCCTTGTCAAACAGATTAGACGATAGAGCTCTCAATCAGACGGCTTAACTGTCCACTGCTACAGTGCCAAGAGGGCACTCTTCTTCTCTTCTTTCTTTGCTCTTCTTCTACTTAGTCTCCTTTCTTCTTCTCTTATTCTGCTCTGTGTCCTGGTTTCTTCTTCGGCCACCTCTTCTTCTCACGCACAAGGGAAAGCACTCTTGAATTTGGCTAAGTGTTAGAGATGAAGCCGAATATAATAAGTTTGATTCAGACTTATTTTCATGGAAACTCAAATTAGGATCCCTTCTAGCACATCGAGGAGCTGACTCAAATTACAGAAATGGTTCGACCCAGTAACATTGATTTAGGGATTATTCTCATGAAGCTTTTTCCATTCTCTCTTAAGGATAAAGCTTCTCATTGGTTCAAGACCATCGAGGGGCCAACTGGAACCTGGGCAGAAATACGTCGTGAATTCCTCCAATAGTTCTTCCCGATTGGTCTGACAAACGCGATGAGGTGTGCAATTACGAATTTCTCCCAGGGACCAGGGGAGAAATTGCATGACGCCTGGGATAGATTTCATAATCTCAGGAAATGATCGCACCATGGTGTGCATAGATGGCACTTAGCTCAAATCTTATACCATGGGCTGGATGACACACATTGGTACTGATCGTCAACTTTCGAGTTGCAATAAAAAGGGCTAATTAATGTGTCGTTGTTGTAGTATATTTGTCACAAATGCAAACCGATGTTGCGTTATTTTTATTTAATTACAATTTTTACTGGTTAGTTTCCAGGTCATTCACTGGAAGGCAGTTATTGATATACATCACTCTCTAAGTCCAAAAATATTCTTTTATTCCAAAAATGTTAAATTTTATTTACAAGGATGAATGAATCAATAAATGAATGAATTTGATCAATTATATACAAAAGAATCAATTAATGTATATTACAATGCCTTAAACATATGTACAAAAAATAGGCATAAAAAACAGTTAGAAACTATACTAAATTATCTATATACAACTACTAAAAATAATACCTAAGTGTAGGTACAAAACTAGTTGCTAATATCTACTATACTAAATTATATTAACATACTAACATCTTTAGTAATATAGATTCTATTTATAGTAACATAAATATATGTTAGTGTAGCCCTAGTAATATATATACATAACCTAAGGCAAAAAGAACTACCAATACTAATGTATATACATATATACAGTGATAGATATATCTGTCACTAAAGCTCTAGTTTATTTATATACATATAAGAACTCAAACATGTATCTAATCTACTCTACTTATACGTATACATATTTACTTTATTTACTTACATATATATACTACTTACTATTATACATATATTGTATATATATACATATGTTATGTATACACACAAACAAGCACACGCAGACACACAACACTTAGCCGTTTTCATGGCTTAACCCTTCTTTCTCCTCTCTTCACTTCTTCCATTTCTCTTCTTTCTTTTCTTCTCAACACTTAGTCTATTTAGGGCCTTCTCTCCTCACATTCACACACGAGCACTGTTCATGGGCTCAAAATGTGTTTAATGGATGGGCCAGCCCACTTTCAGAGGATACACAGCATCCATTAGGGCGGGACCAGACTCCTCTAGTGGACCAAACCTAATTTTAATTAGGTGTATTTTTTTTCAATTCCAGGCCCAATAATAGGCCACACACGTCAAGCACCCACACACCCACGTGCTCACGCGCACACACACACACCCACGCACGCTGACAGGCGCACACGGCACACGCTCCGAGAACCTATAATGCTCATTTCATTTGCACCATGTGCTGACAATCGGTGAGGTCACAACGCAAAGAAAAAATAAACCATTGCGAGGCCTTTTCGCCACACGATGTGTCACATTACCTGAGCACCAATTGAGTGTGAGCAATGCTCGACAGTGTCGGATTCAAGGTTTTTGGTCCTTAAGTTAAGGGCCATAGATTAGTATAAAATAAAAATAAATTATATAGCTATGGAGCCCTTATATAGGTCTATATAATGGCATAATTAATTTAGATAAATTAATTAATTAACTATATAATAAAATTAATCAAAGTTGATGGTTTACACACGTTAATTTAGAGGTTAATTACTTAATTAAAGTACAAATTGGTTAAGTAATTATACAATTGACTTAATACAGAGTTAATTTACATAATAAATTATTTATTACACTTTTTTATTGTATTTTTGAAACTTTGTTTTAGTTTATTTACATTTAATTACATGTTTTAGTTAGTTATTCACATAAATACTTTATAAATACTATAATACTCTATAAATACGATATAAATAGGTTGAAAATAGTTAATATAATATTATACAAATATACATTATAAATTATTTCAGTTTTAACTTAAATTACTAATTTATTTTATTTTAAATTAATAAATTATTTATTAACTTAATTACCTATTGCAATTACTTAATTAAATTAAATTACAGGGATTATACAATATATATTACATGGTTAAGTATGTATATACATTATTAGACATACTTATATACATATAGATAGATTTATATAATTACTTAAGTTAGTATGCATTTAAGTTAATATAAATGAATAGATAATTATACAATAAATTTATATATATTAAATCATCCTAAATATTTAATTTAATATATAGAATACATATATAAGTTAATTATGTGTATTCTACTTATTATACATTGTATACATATAGCTTATGTTTAAGCTATGTTTACAAGTATATACATAGTATACAAGATATTTTTGGGTATTTTAGAGGTTTTTCTAATTTTTATAGTTTTTATATGTATAAAAAAGATAATGGATGAGAGAGAAAGAGTGGGATGAGAGAGGAAAAATTATTTTTGGTGTTTTTTGACTTAGGTCTTTTATAAAATTTCAAAGTAGACAGAATCATCGGCTGGTATATTCTACCAAGCTGGGGGTTCGAAATAGTTTGTAATTTTGCATACACCTAAAAATATATCTATTACTACTCAGGACACCTTTGTTTTAGTTTTTTATAATTTTTTTGTAATTTTTTTATGGTTTTACAATCTCACCCAATGAAGGCCTAAAGAGAGTTCAGAATTAAGAACCTAAGCCCTGAAATTCACTTCTAATGGCTAAAGATGGGTTTGGACACTCGAAACTGTCTAGACATCATAATGCAACATTTCCAAACATTAAAACATAGATTCCAACTTCAATTTCACTAAAATCACCATTTGGGCAGATAAAGCATTAAAAATGCTGACAATGGATTTCAAATCAGATTTACAGGCAATTCTTATCAAATTTAAATCTAATTCAAGTACATGAATGCTTTTACATCAAACTCTAACAATAAACATCATGTCAGCTTCTTTAAATCCTCAAAATCTAGCTCAAATTCAGCCATCAAGGCTAATCTGCTGTTGTAACAAGTTCAGCAACTAGTAGATGCTACAGAATTTATCTCAAATGATCAGACGACTTAAATCAGTGAAGCAACTACTATTGATGCTATCAAAATGGCAGCAATTGTTGCCTAATTCTAGTAGCTAAACCAAGCTCTAAAGCCTAATTAATTGATTTTCAGAAACTCTCCACAGATCTAAAAATTTTGATCTAGGGAGCCATTAACTACACATACCAACTGACTTATGAATCCCATAAAAATCTGATGTGAAATCCACTACAAAGTCATCCCAAAATCTCATTCAAAATCTCATTAAACTCAATATTAGCTAGACAAAAACCAAATCTCTGTAAATTCAATCTCAGCCACTACAAACGTTCATGAAATTGTATAAAAATCCATTAAATTCATATTGATATTCAAAACATATCTAAAGATCCTAATTAATCCTTCCTTCATCACTATAGACAGTGAAGAAGGAAGAACCATTTCAGAATCTTCATTCGAATCACCTAAATCCTCTAATAAGCATCAAATCTGAAAATTGATGTCATTTAAAATCAAAACCCATGTTGCCCTATTTTAGGACTTTTGATCTTGAATCGTTGAGATGATATGACCATCTAGAGTTCCTGTACATCATTAATTGGTGTACAGAAACTTCAAGTGATGCATTAAAACATAATAGCTCATCACCAAAGCCTCATTTCATTTCACTAAAGATCTTAGGCTTCGGCTACCTTAGGAAACATCCAAAAAGATTGAATCAAGTTAAAATTGGGTGTGAACAACACTCTCGATTAAAATCCATTTCAATGAGTTCACATTCATTTCCATAGGCTCATTTAAACTCTAAAAAAAAAATCAACTCACTCAACTACACACAATTTAGATCAAATTGAATCACTGATCTCCAAATCAGGCGTGGCAATCAAATCCATAATGATTGAGTGAATCAGCACATTTAAAACAAACATGGAGGTCTTGTGGACAAATGGAATGAATGTGAGACCCCCTAGTGGTTTTTAGGCATAAAGTCAGATCTAAGAGCCTAAGCTTCAGATCTGACTTTAGCCTTGATGGATGGGTGAAAGATGAAGTAAATTGCGAGGAAAAATTTGAAAGTGATCGTGAAATGGTGGGGATGAAGAATGAACAAGCAAGCGAGAATGAATTTGTCTTCTCTGATCGAAATTGACCATAGGAGGTGGGGGATCAATACACTAATCTACTCCTAACTAAATTACCAAATCCATGGAATTACTATTTAATTCTACTCCTAGAAAATAATAAATCTATTTTACGAAAGCATTAGAAATCCTAGCTAAGTGGAAGAATGGGATGCCTGGGTTGCAGCTGGTCACTACAGCGATGAAAGGTGATGAGGAGATCTCCAACGAAGAATGAGGTCCTTGTATCCACAACAGGTTGTTGTGGCGATGAAATTTGGACGGAAGAACCGCCCCTATCACTGGTGACTTTGATGAAGGAGGAAGAACTAGAGTGTGGACGAGGTGATCGGCTTAGTGGAGGGAGTTGATGGCACGCGCAAGGAGCTCTGAAGGTGTTTAAGTAGCTGACACAATAGATCAGATCACCACAAGGTAAGATTAGGCAAATAGGGTTTTGACGGTGTATGCGAGGTACGTGGAGGCACGGGAAAGTTAAACCAAATCATAGCTGCTAGATTAGATTTGTGGAGGATGGTGATCCTACGTGCAAAGGCACGCGAAACTTTGATGAAGGATCAGCTATAGATTAAGGATGCATGAAATCAATGGCTGTGATGCAATGTGTTCTTGTGTGAACAGTAGACCCATTGCACGCAGGTGTTTTAGGATTTTTGAGAAGATGCCATTAAGGTGAAATGGTAAAGAAAATGCAATGAGACCCATTAGTGAAGAAAAGTGTTGCAGTGTGGTCCTCAAGTGTTGCAATAAGGTCCCTAACAGCTTTCAAATGGGTCCTTGGCAGGTTTTTATGCATGAAAGTGTTAATGATAAAGGACCTATTTGTAATGTCATGAATGTGAGGTCCTACTAATGTCCAAATTCAACCAAGCTTTTATTAAAGCATAATTGAATATTTATGAATATGATTTCACTTTCAATTTGATCTTTTGAATCCAAATGTGTTCAATTTGTAATTGGATCATCATAATATATTTTGAATAGAATATCTCAATTTGTGACCTAATTTTGCATTTTTATCACAAATTTGTTGTTGTAGGTCATTTATGTTAATTCCTCACACATAATCCTTTTCTTGTGTTAATTATGTAGTATTTAACCTAGTTTCTAGCTTAACTTGGGCATTTTAACTATGATGAGCCACACCTCATCAGGTACCTGGTTGATGCAACTAGTGGCGGGAATTTCCTCGCAAATGACAAAAACAGTGTATTCGAGTTGTTCGAGTCCTTAGTAGAGAAATCAATAAATGCCACGTCTATGAACCAGTTCCAGTGACCTGGACAATAGTGGGTTAATGTCCATGAAGCTCACACCGAATCTGCCAGAGCTGATATGGACATTATCACCAAGAAGCTAGATAAGGTGGATCTGCTTAACAAGAAGCTCGACGAATTGATCTAAGTTCAACCTGGATTTTCTTGCAATTCAGTTGCATCTCACTCTTCTTTCGCAACCTGAGTCCCTCCTGCTCGAGTACATTTACCCACTCAAGATGTATCTTCTACATCTTCACCGGATCTTGCGTATTAGGAACCCGTGAATAATCTGGATCTGGCACCATACGATCAAGGTTACGCACCCTACGACAATTCTAGTGCATATTCCTTTGATGAATATGCATCTCAAACATGTTTAGCCTACGAAGGTGTAACGACCCAGTTCCCGAGCCCCTACGAGACACGAGAACCGAACCGACTCAACTAATCCCAAGACCTAGTCGTCCAACAAGGAAGTAACCAAAAGAGCAGTAAAATAAACCACATTCAACATGAATATAACTAACAGTAAGAAAATACAGCAGCAAGGAAAGAAACTACTACAGTATGTACCACCACAATAGTAGAACAACATTCATAACTAAATATGAACTGCAGGTAAAGAAAAGTACAGCGGAAACAAGAACTACTCACTATAACGGAACAAAAAGAGGTACAAGAAACAGTGGTAACTCTACTGGACCCTACTCGGCCCAGCGTCCTCTGCAACCGCTGACCCTGGCTGCTCAACACCTGGCCCTGAAAGGTAACGAGTGTAACACGTCAGCAAAACGCTGAGTAGAGTGGCAACTAAAACTAAAGAAACAGTAGAGTGTACAGTAGCTGTTAAGTTCTGTTACCTTCTTTATTTAAGTCTTTCAATTTTCTCACGATTTCATTTATTTCTCAGATCTTTCACTTGATCTCGAATGTTCCTCGTGGGAACGATCTTGATTGCAGTCTTTTCCGAACAGTAGAAGTAGCACGTGGTGCTCTCCTGGCCGGGAGAGTCCCCCGTGGTGATCCTACTCTCAGTCAACCACCCCAAGGTCACTGACAGACGTAACGGTGACTACAGCACGCGCGGTAAACCCACGGGTAGCTAACCCGCACTGGCACGCGGTCAGTCGTTTCCGTTAACGGGTGCGCCCAAAGCACAGAACGGAACCAGTACAGGGCAGAGCCCTCTCAGTAACAGGGGTCCAACCCCTCCACAGTAACCAAACAGGGGCCTTGCCCCTCCACAGTCCGCGCACCCTCGCCTGACTACCCTGGTTTGCCCCAGTGGGCCTAACAAGTCGGTGTGGGAGGCTAGCAGAACCCCGGGGCCCGTGGGGTAGCTAGTACCTCCCTACACTAGTAGCTCTCCTCGGTACTACGTACACGAGGGCCAGCAAGTCGGTACAGAGTAGCCAGTCCTAACCCTGGGTCCCTGGGGCGGCTAGCTCAGCTCTACACTAAACAGGGGGACAGTCGCTCTCCTTGGTACTCCGTACTCAAGGGCCAGCTTACTTCCCCAATTCTATTCCATTCACTTTCCAGGAGTTCTACTCCAACTTCCCCGTAAGGTTCCAGCTCAGAACGTCTAAGTTTCACCTTCTAGTTTCACGTTATCACAATCCATGTTCTCAAACACGTTTATTTATTCAACAGGCAACTGTTAATTCAATTACAGGCAGCTATTTGTTCCTTTCCATTTTTCCAAGACTGCAGTATTCATCTGTTCCACTAGTTTTCCCGTCCTAAAATTCATGCCGTATCCTAGGATCTATCATACAATCTAGTTTTCCAACCCTAGGATTCATGCAACACCTAGGATCTATCATTCAATCTGTTTTTCATTCCTAGGATTCATGTAATGTCCTAGGTTCTATTTATGATTCCACAATTTAACAGGTTATACTTAAAAGCCACTCTACCAGGTACGACGGGAGTAATGGGGGCGTGATCGGGAATCCCGCGTGCCTCCGTGACCCCCAAGACTGCAACGGAACGAGGTCCTATCACAAGGATCAAACACAAGGAGTGTCTCAAAATAGTGTATAGCTACTGTAGATGGGTAGAGGATTTAATTCCGGAAAGAACGCAACTCGAAACGCGGAAAATGGAACCCGAACGGGCCCTCAACGGGTCGAAGACGACGACACTGTGCAAAATCAGACGTCTGGAACTTCTTCCAGACGTCTTAAAAAGTGGATCAGAGAATTACCTTGTTCTGCGTGGTTTCTCAGACGTCCAGAAGCCTGCGGGGACGTCTAGCCTAGTTCCCAGACGTCCAATGGTCACCCCGGACGTCTGGAGGTCGCTCCCGCCGTCTGGTACTACAGCCAGACGTCTGATTCGCGTTGGATGGCAAATCACCGAGCCTGCGCGCACCCGACTCTCTCTCTCAGTACGGTCAGTCGACAGGAAGGAAGAAGACGAAAGAACTCACCTTTCAGACGTCTGGATGGTCTTCCAGACGTCTCCTCCGCCGTCTGGCTATCAGCCCAGACATCTGATTCTGGAAATGTTTCCAGAATCAGGCTGCGACTCGCCCTCTGCTCGCGACGTCGCGCCTCGACGCACCTCATGCGCCTGCTGCTCGGACCGCAGCAGTCCCCCCCGCGTTGCCCCACGCCCGCTGCGCTCCCCGCCGGCCGACCCTGGCAGCCCCGACGAGCTCGCCCTCACGGCTGAGCGCCGCTCTCGCACGCAGCACCTCCTCTGCGCTCACTACGGCCGCCGCTGCAACCTCGCGCTCGCTCTCGCGCTCACTAGCTGAAGGAGAAGAGGAAGGAGGCAGTGGTGACGGAAGAGCGTGTGGCCTTTTAAGGCCACGCGAGGAGGAGAGAGAAAGAGTGCGGCAGGGGAATCTGCAGCCGCAGGAGGAAGGAATAAGTGAATATGCAGGTCTGCGCGCTCAGGCGCGCAGACGACCCACGCGTGTCAAAGATAACAGATTTTCAGACGTCTGGCAACGATCCCAGACGTCTGGAAGTGATTCCAAACGTCTGGTCCGACGTCTGGCCCACCTCCCAGACGTCTTAAAAGACGTCTGGGGCACGCGTTCATAACAATATAACAAACTCAAAGGAAGTTTCGTCCCCGAAACTTGCGTTAACTAGGGTGCGGAAAAGACACCCAAATAACCATAACAAACTCAAGGAGGACCGAAGCCGGTCCGAAAAGACGTACCCGCGAAAAGCTCCGGGTACCGCTCCCGCATTGCTGCCTCAGGCTCCCAGGTAGCCTCCTCGTATCGCTGGCTCCTCCAAAAAACCTTTACTTGGGGTACTTGCTTCCATTTCAAACTGCGGACGGCTCAGTCTAGAATCTACACTGGCCGCTCGGGGTAGGTCAGGTCGTCGCCCACCTCGACGCTCTCGTGACTCAGTACGTGACTGGGATCAGCTACGTACTTCCTGAGGTTGGACACGTGGAACACGCCGTGCACACCAGAAAGCTGTGGAGGGAGGGCAAGCCTGTAAGCAACGGGTCCAACCCGCTCCAGGACCTCAAAGGGCCCCACAAACCTCGGCGCGAGCTTCCCTCTCACCCCAAACCGCTGTAAGCCCTTCATTGGCGAAGCACGAAGGAAGACGTGGTCCCCAACCTCAAACTGCACCTCTCTGCATCTCCGATCCGCGTAGCTCTTCTGTCTGCTCCTGACAGTGCGGAGTTGTCTGTGGATTTGCTCAACTACCTCCTGACTCTGCCGGATCAACCTGGGGCCAACCTCCCACTTGGTCCCCACCTCAACCCAACTCAAGGGTGCCGTACACCTCCGTCCGTACAGAGCCTCGTAGGGAGCCATGCCGATGCTCAAGTGATAACTGTTGTTGTATGCAAACTCCGCCAGGGGCAGGTGCTCCTCCCAAGAGCCCCTCCAGTCCAGTACACAGGCACGCAAAAGGTCCTCAAGTGTCTGTATCGTGCGCTCAGACTGTCCGTCCGTCTGGGGGTGGTAAGCCGTACTAAACCTCAACCGCGTCCCCAAGGCCTGCTGAAACTCAACTCAAAACTAGGACGTAAAGCGGGTATCCCGGTCGGATACGATCTCCCACGAAACTCCGTGTAGTCGTACCACATCACGAATATACCTCTCTGCCAACTGTGCTGGTCCCAAAGTGACTCGGATCGGCAAGAATCGCGCCGTCTTCGTTAGTCTATCCACTATTACCCAGACTGCGTCGTGTTCCCACTGGGTAATAGGTAAGCCCACCACCAAGTCCATGGTGATGCTCTCCCACTTCCACTCTGGCACTGGAAGCGGCTGAAGCGGCCCTGCAGGCCTCTGATGCTCGGCTTTCACCTGCTGGCACACTAAGCACTGCTGCATGAACTCACCCACATCCCGCTTCATCCCTCTCCACCAAAACTCGCGTCTCAAGTCGTGGTACATTTTCGTGTTTCCGGGATGTATGGTGAATCTGGAACCGTGTGCCTCAGTTAGGAGCTCTCTCAACAGCTCCTCGTCTCTAGGAACGCACAACCGTCCCCTCAAGCATAGCACCTAGTCTGTGAAAGAGAAGTCCCCTGGGTCTCCTGACAGCACTCTGTCGCACAAAGACTGCAAGTACGGATCGGCCATCTATCCTGTGATGATGCGATCTATCAGCTCTGGCCTAGTCTGCCGTGTCACCGTCACTGCCCCCACAGTACCCTCGTAACTCTAGGGGTCGCCAACTGCCCACCTCCTCCAAAAGGCTCCAACTCTGTAACTGTAGACTGGCCAAGAGTGCGGGCGCCTTACGGCTCAAGGCGTCAGCCACCACATTGGCCTTTCCCGGGTGGTAGGAGATGCTGCAGTCGTAGTCCTTCAGGAGCTCCAACCAACGTCTCTATCTCATGTTGAGCTCCTTCTGATCAAAAAGGTATCTGAGGCTCTTGTGATCTGTGAAAATCTCGAAGGTCTCACCGTACAAGTAGTGCCTCCAGGTCTTCAGCGCGAAGACAACAGCTGCCAACTCTAAGTCGTGGGTAGGGTAGGTATGCTCATGGGGCTTCAGTTGCCGCAAAGCGTAAGCGACAACGTGACCCCTCTGCATGAGCACACCTCCTAACCCCTGCAAGGAGGCGTCCGTGTACACAACGAACCCGCCACTACTGTCAGGGATGGTGAGCACGGGTGCTGAGGTCAACCTCTCCTTCAGCTCCAGAAAACACGCCTCACAGGCGTCTGTCCAAGCGAAAGGCACGTCCTTCCGGGTCAACTGTGTCATAGGACGCGCAATCTGTGAAAATCCTCTGATGAATCGTATGTAGTAGCCTGTCAGTCCCAGGAAACTGCAAATCTCAGTAACTGAACGCGGTCTCTCCCACTTGAGCACTGCCTCGACCTTGGCTGGGTCCACCGCCAAGCCGTCTCCAGAGATCACATGACCTAGGAAGGTCACCTCCCTCAACCAGAACTCGCACTTGCTGTATTTGGTGTACAGCCGGCGTCGTCTCAGAGTGTCCAGAACCATCCGCAAGTGCTGTCCGTGCTGCGTCCGATCTCTAGAATAGATGAGTACATCATCTATGAAAACCACCACGAACTGGTCCAAGTACGGTCTAAACACCCGGTTCACCAGGTCCATGAAAGCAGCGAGGGCATTGGTCAGCCCAAACGGCATGACCAAAAACTCATAGTGTCCGTACCGGGTGCGGAAAGCTGTCTTGGAGACTTCGGTCTCCCTGATCCTCAACTGGTGGTATCCAGACCTCAAGTCGATCTTGGAAAACACCGTGGCACCCCGCAACTAGTCAAACAAGTCGTCGATCCTCGGCAGCGGATATCTGTTCTTGATGGTGACCCTATTCAGCTGTCGGTAGTCCACACAAAGGCGTAAGGTCTCATCCTTCTTCTTCACAAACAGTACCGGGGCTCCCCAGGGAGACGCACTGGGCCTCACGAAACCCTTCTCCAGAAGGTCCTGCAACTGAGACTTGAGCTCTCGCAGCTCAAGCGGTGCCATCCTGTATGGCACGGTGGAGATGGGGCTGGTCCCTGGTACTAGTGAGATCTCAAACTCGATATCACGCTCGGGCGGTAATCCTGGTAACTCGTCTGGAAACACGTCAGGGTACTCTCTGACCACCGGGATGCTCTGGAAGCCTGCCACAGGGCTAGGCTCTGCCACCACACAAGCTAGGAAGCCCTCACACCCCTGGCTCAAAAGTCTCGCCGCCCGAAGTGCCGAAATGCACCTGAATCCTCCATCCACTGGCTGTCCGTGAAACTCGAAAGAAGGCAACTCCGGAATGGAGAAGACGATCTTCCTCTCAAAACAGTCCACCAAGGCGTGGTAAGCGGACAGCCAATCCATCCCCAGAATCACTCCAAAGTCCTCCATCTGTATCATAATCAGGTCAGCTGGCAGGCTATGTCCCCCGACGCTGACCTCGCAATCCGTGTACACCTCCTCAGCTACAAACAGCTAACCACTCGGACCTCTGATTACGAACGGATTCTCTAACAGTGTATAATCCTGGTTCAAACTAACTGCGAAACTGGCTGCGACAAACGAGTGCGTAGCGCCGGAATCGAAAAGCGTGTAAACGAGTCTGTCGGAAACTGAAACCATACCTGCTACCACCGATCCCGAAGCTCTGGCGTCCCTGTGTGTTAGGGCGTTGATACGCCCCTCAGCTCTAGGTGCGGACGAAGCAGCCACACTCTGTGTCGGACCGGTAGGTGCTGGCCGGTACCCTCCTCGCGACTGCTATCCTCCTCCTTGCGCCTGGGAACCGCGGCCTCCTGCACGCCCTCCAGTGCTCTGCACAGGGAGTATCTACTGACCTCCTGCCCTAGACAGGCAGTCCCTCCTGATGTGGCCCGGCTGGCCACACTGGTAACAGAGGGGAACCCGACTCCCGCCCTCAGTGGGTCCCTGCTGTCGGCTAGACGGGGGTCCGGTGCTGGCGACTGGCCCCTGTCGAGGGCCCCCAAAGGCCAACTGATGGCCCTGCAAAACGTGACGACTCTCTTGCGGATGCCACATGTCTCCGTTCTCGCCGACCCTGTGAGAAGTCTGGCTGGAAGGGCCTCTTCCGCCCGCCGTCAGGTTGGTCTCCTCGTAAGTCATAGCTGCCTCTACCACCCTCGAAAATGTAGGCAGCTTCAGGGGTTTGACATACCCCCGGATCACAGGCCGGAGGCCCTCGGTGAACCTCCAAAGGCGCTCCTCCTCAGTGGCTACCGCTGTCGCTGCAAAGCGGGACAGCTCCAAGAAACGCGTGCGGTACGCGCTCACAGTCATCGTCCCTTGGCGGAGAGTGTGGAACTCCCGCCTCCTCTGGTCCTGCCACGTCTGGGGAAAGTACTGCTCGCAGAAGAGGGTAACGAACTGGTCCCACGTCGGCTCGTCCCTCTCCTGTCCCCGGACCGCCCTCCACCACCTGTGTGCCGCACTCTCCAGCTGGTACGTGGCAAAGGCCACGCGGCACTCCACCGGGGGCCGAAGGGTGTCGAAGATCTTCTCCAGCTGCTCAAGCCAGTCCTCTGCCTCGGTCGGGTCCTCATCCCCCTTGAAGGAGGGGGGCTTCAGCTTCTGGAACTGCCCGAAAAGCTCGAAGTGGCGCTGTAGGGGAGGTACTGGTGCACCTCCAGGCGAAGGTGCCTCGTGCACGGAAGTAGCGGAGGAAGGTGGGGGCTACGGCAGCCCATCCCCTCCCCCGTGTCCAGCGTCGTGTCCGTCAAGTGGTCCCACAGAGGACTCCCCCTCCGCAACCCCAGGGTGAGGTGCTCGGGGCGGTGGGTGGAGCTCCTCTCGTACAATGTCTCGTATCAGCCGGGCGAGGTCCTGGGCCTAGACGCCCGGGAGTAGCGGCTGGTCCACTGGGGTGTCGGCAACGGCACGCCCACCTCGCCGACCTCATCCTCGGCCGCGCCCACGTCCCGCCTCACCAATCCCGCGACGAGGCATCTCCTGTAAGGAGACGCGAAACAAAATGGAAAAACGTCAAAACAAACGGTACCTAACGAAACTTCTAAGAGCTCATGTCAAGAGATATGTTGTGGTGGCTACTCTAGTTATAAACATGTGAATTGGTTATTCTACAGTCAGTTGATTCACTTCTTGGGACGACCTTGCTCTGATACCATCTTGTAACGACCCGGTTCCCGAGCCCCTACGAGACACGAGAACCGGACTGACTCAACTAATCCCAAGACCTAGTCGTCCAACGAGGAAGTAACCAAAAGAGCAGTAAAATAAACCACATTCAACATGAATATAACTAACAATAAGAAAATACAGCAGCAAGGAAAGAAACTACTACAGTATATACCACCACAACAGTAGAACAACATTCATAACTAAATATGAACTGCAGGTAAAGAAAAGTACAGCGGAAACAAGAACTACTCACTATAATGGAACAAAAAGAGGTACAAGAAACAGTGGTAACTCTACTGGACCCTACTCAGCCCAGCGTCCTCTACAGCCGCTGACCCTAGCTGCTCAACACCTGGTCCTGAAAGGTAACGAGTGTAACACGTCAGCAAAACGCTGAGTAGAGTGGCAACTAAAACTAAAGAAATAGTAGAGTGTACAATAGCTGTTAAGTTCTGTTACCTTCTTTATTTAAGTCTTTCAATTATCTCACGATTTATCTATTCCTCAGATCTTTCACTTGATCTCGAATGTTCCTCGTGGGAACAATCTTGATTGCAGTCTTTTCCGAACAGTAGAAGTAGCACGTGGTGCTCTCCTGGCCGGGAGAGTCCCCCGTGGTGATCCTACTCTCAGTCAACCACCCCAAGGTCACTGACAGACGTAACGGTGACTACGGCACGCGCGGTAAATGCACGGGTAGCTAACCCGCACTGGCATGCGGTCAGTCGTTTCCGTTAACGGGTGCGCCCAAAGCACAGCACGGAACCAGTACAGGGCAGAGCCCTCTCAGTAACAGGGGTCCAACCCCTCCACAGTAACCAAACAGGGGCCTTGCCCCTCCACAGTCCGCGCACCCTCGCCTGACTACCCTGGTTTGCCCCAGTGGGCCTAACAAGTCGGTGTAGGAGGCTAGCAGAACCCCGAGGCCCGTGGGGTAGCTAGTACCTCCCTACACTAGTAGCTCTCCTCGGTACTACGTACACGAGGGCCAGCAAGCCAGTACAGAGTGGCCAGTCCTAACCCCGGGTCCCTGGGGCGGCTAGCTCAGCTCTGCACTAAACAGGGGGACAGTCGCTCTCCTTGGTACTCCGTACTCAAGGGCCAGCTTACTTCCCCAATTCTATTCCATTCACTTTCCAGGAGTTCTACTCCTACTTCCCCGTAGGGTTCCAGCTCAGAACGTCTAAGTTTCACCTTCTAGTTTCACGTTATCACAATCCATGTTCTCAAACACGTTTATTTATTCAACAGGCAGCTGTTAATTCAATTACAGGAAGCTATTTGTTCCTTTCCATTTTTCCAAGACTGTAGTATTCATCTGTTCCACTAGTTTTCCCATCCTAGGATTCATGCCGTATCCTAGGATCTATCATACAATCTAGTTTTCCAACCCTAGGATTCATGCAACACTTAGGATCTATCATTCAATCTGTTTTTCATTCCTAGGATTCATGCAATGTCCTAGGTTCTATTTATGATTCCACAATTTAACAGGTTATACTTAAAAGCCACTCTACCAGGTACGACGGGAGTAATGGGGGCGTGATCAGGAATCCTGCGTGCCTCCGCGACCCCCAAGACTGCAACGGAACGAGGTCCTATCACAAGGATCAAACACAAGGAGTGTCTCAAAATAGTGTATAGCTACTGTAGACGGGTAGAGGATTTAATTCCGGAAAGAACGCAACTCGAAATGCGGAAAACGGAACCCGAACGGGCCCTCAACGGGTCGAAAACGACGACACTATGCAAAATCAGACGTCTGGAACTTCTTCCAGACGTCTTAAAAAGTGGATCAGAGAATCACCTTGTTCTGCATGGTTTCTCAGACGTCCAGAAGCCTGCGGGGACATCTGGCCTAGTTCCCAGACGTCCGATGGTCACCCCGGACGTCTGGAGGTCGCTCCCGCCGTCTGGTACTACAGCCAGACGTCTGATTCGCGTTGGATGGCGAATCACCGAGCCTGCTCGCACCCGACTCTCTCTCTCTCAGTACGGTCAGTCGACAGGAAGGAAGAAGACGGAAGAACTCACCTTTCAGACATCTGGATGGTCTTCCAGACGTCTCCCCCGCCATCTGGCTATCAGCCCAGACGTCTGATTCTGGAAATGTTTCCAGAATCAGGCCGCGACTCGCCCTCTGCTCGCGACGCCGCGCCTCGTCGCACCTCGTGCGCCTGCTGTTCGGACCGCAGCAGTCCCCCCCGCGTCGCCCCGCGCCCGCTGTGCTCCCCGCCGGTCGGCCCTGGCAGCCCCGGCGAGCTCGCCCTCACGGCTGAGCGCCGCTCTCGCACGTAGCACCTCCTCCGCGCTCACTGCGGCCGCCGCTGCCGCTGCAACCTCGCGCTCACTCTCGCGCTCACTGGCTGAAGGAGAAGAGGAAGGAGGTGGTGGTGACGGAAGAGCGCGTGGCCTTTTAAGGCCGCGCGAGGAGGAGAGAGAAGGAGCGCGGCAGGGGAATCTGCAGCCACAGAAGGAAGGAATAAGCGAATATGCGGGTCTGCGCGCTCAGGCGCGCAGACGACCCGCGCGTGTCAAAGATAGCAGATTTTCAGACGTCTGGCAACGATCCCAGACGTCTGATACGACGTCTGGAAGTGATTCCAGACGTCTGGTCCGATGTCTGGCCCACGTCTGGGGCACGCGTTCATAACAGAAGGTGTCAACACTATCCATGTATACTAGCGTAATAACCCATACTTAAAGACATATAATCCTGGTTGGCCAGCATCCGAACTTTTCCTAGTCTGGTAGCTCACAGAGGCCAAATCAGGATCCAAACTACCAGACCAAACAATATAGGAATGCATAAAACACAGACTTGAGGCAGCAACCATTCCCATCTCAGCAGCAGTCACGTCCCATTTATCAGCCATTGCACCATGATACCAATCATCCTCCAAAGCGATCCAACCCTTTGGAGGATTTAAGAGAGGAGTTACAGGAATCCATGTGGAAATCAACACATGAGAATTTAAAGCTTATGAAAAAAATGGCTGATCATATTCAAAACATTCACAGTATGCAAAGCTAGATGCTACAAGAACATAGAGTGCAAGGAGCTTTGCCCTCCCAACCTGTCCCGAATCCGAGGTATGTGGAGAACTAGGGCACCCCGCTTAGGTTCCAAGCACCTCAGGGACAAGCACATGCTGTATTATAGGCAACTTCTATACCTCCTAGTTATGCTCTAGCTCAGCCTCCCAATCTGCCCCTTCTACCCTTCCCCCACCTTATGGATAGTATGCCAGTGCAAATGCTGTCACACTAAGGAGAGAAAAATATACAAAGGACCCACCATATAGGCAGGCGGGTCATGATACTTCTCTACCCTCTTCTCAGGCTAGCTCCTTTTCCCATTCTAACCCTTCCAAGGAACAACCTAAGGAGAAGAAATCTAAAGGGAAGGAACCAATCATTAAGATCACCGACATCCCTTTACCCTTCCTTGGAGTCTTAACTTGTGAACCTAAAGGAAAGATAAAGGGAATCAAAAGTAGTGAGGATTTAAAGGAGATTTTCAAAGAGGTTCACATTAAAATCCCCCTCCTCGATGCCATTAATCATATTCCTGCGGTTGCTAAATTCTTTAAAGAATATTGTACACCCAAGTGACAATCTAGGAAGACCAACTAAGGAAGCTAGTGCAATCATTTTGTCTAATCTACCACCTAAGAAGAAAAACCCAGGAGCCCCACTCATTTCCTGTTAGCTTCAGAATGCTCCTTTTGACCGAGCCTTGCTTGATTTGGGTTCGTCCATTAGTTTAGCTCCCACTGCTATTTTTGACCACTTCCAATTTGGGGAACTAAAAACCACTTCGGTTACTATCCAGTTGGCTGACAGATCAGTCAAAGTGTCCTGAGGTGTGGTGGAGAATGTCATTATAAAAATCCATGAGCTTTGCTTCCCAATAGACTTTTTCATCCTGAATATGGACATTCCTCCTAGTCTTCATGATGCACCTATCATCTTAGGTCACCCATTTTTGGCAGCCGCCTAGGCTAACATTAACTGTGCATCTAGGTGTATGGAGATCACCTTGGGAAATGAGAAACTCAAATTGGATATTTTTAAGGCAAACAAGAACCCACATTGTGATTTTATTGAGGAGGACTCAGATGATAATGAATTTGAGCACTGTGCGAACATAGAGCTTCTTTGTGAGTCGACTCCGCACACAGCTTCTGTTAGGATAATTGATTTGGTCCAAGTTAGGGCAGCTAAAGATCTACATGAGACAACTACTGCTGATCCTAACTTTGACACTCAGATTTGATTTATAATGATTCTAACATCGTGGTGAACATTGATTTGCCAAAGGCAATTGATGAGGCACATGATTTGGATTTCGAAAGATCTGGAGTGGAATTTCTTGAAAACCCCATGATAGATTTACATGAGATTCCATACATCCATGGGGTTAATTTTTTAATTATCAAAGAATCCAATCAAAGTTGAGGAAGAATATGATAAAAAGCCCATTTCTGATTATGAGGAAAATCTAAAAAATTGTGAGGCATTTTTGCATTTGGGTTTGGATAAATCTATTATGTCCTCTTTCACATCCTCCCTCTTGGATTTCGACATCGAGGAGTTCACAGAAGCCACATAATTGAAGATGAAAGAATTAGAGGCTTTATTGCATATAGATCATGATTTTCCATACCTTGGGGATAATGAATTGTTGCCCACTATATTTGAGGATTCCCACCATGAACAAAATTTGGGCGATTTGTACAAGATATATGATCAACCCAGGGATGAGATTGATTTGGATGAATTAGGAGTTGTTGGGATGGAACACTGGGTCGTATTTGACACACCTATTACGCACCCACCCACACCCAAATCCACTCATGAAATGGTTCCTTATACCATTTCAGATAACACCACTTGGGTCCCTCCTTTTATTTCTCACCACATTCAGGACCCATATGATTTGTTTCCCAATTCTGTCTCTATATCCACCACATCTGCATTACTCGTACATCATTCTGTAGGGTTGCCACTCTCTACCTTTCACCCTAGCACCCAAATTTATCTTAATTTCGCTTGTAGCACTTAGTTACAACCCACCCCAAGTTCTGTTATTATATTCTTCTGACCTTATGGGCTTGGTATTCACGAGTGGTAGATCTGCGTTTCTAGCCCACTGTTGGCAACAGAACTCAGAGTCCCTATCATTTTGATTGCCCTATCTTCTGCAATCACTAATCCATTTGATTAAGTTTTTTGCCCAGCTGGAGGCATTAAACTTAGCATTTATACATAACACCTGCTTTTTGCTTTATACATAGCATATTTCATTTTTGCATATTGTTCTACATATTGTGTTTTCTGTCATTTGTGTTGGGTTATGCTAAATGAAGAATCAAGAGCAATTCCAGGTGATTTCTATCCACTTACCCCTTATCTTACTTTATTTTCCTCTTATTTATGCATGAAAACATGCAAGAACTTAGGCATCGAGGGGTAGGTAGTACACATAAACTAAAATTTTTTCTTGCCAACACCTTTGAAAATAGATTTTTATCAAGAGGTTTTACTAAGGATTTATTCTTTAGTTGATTCCTAAATTTAGAATCTAGTACAATTTCGCACTTGCATATAGAATTTGCAATGAAACCACTATGAAGACCAATAGACATCCTTAGTTTGTCTAGAAGAAGCATTGCTTCTTTTCCTGAACCCTTGGGAAGTAATTAAGGAGTCAGGAAAATCATCTTCTATTAGATCCACCAAACAATTGTGAGGTGAAATTAGAGTGCCTACTAGTGCTCTAAGTCTAGTACAAGGAATCTTAGTTTCTGGATAATTGGATAATGACACTTAGAGATTAGGCATAGTTTTCGCTCTCGATTCCTATGTACAAATTCTTTGTGTGAATTTTTGAGAGCCACCAAATAAGGCAAATATGCAGAGAGAGGGTTATAATAAAACTAGGACTAAGGTGGATGGTTACAAGCATCCTTTATGGAATCCTCGGCTGAAGGAGGGTGTTAGTGTCAAAGGTCAGAAAATATGTTGACCCATCCATTACTTTCCCGGTGCCTAGAGTAGGCACTTCCACCAAATAAGCCACCTGATATCCTCTCGAACATCACCAATCCCTAATAATGCCTCATGAATAAAAATATGCATGTGTGTGTTGCATTGCATTGTGTTGGTAGATATGAAAAAAAGAAGAAAAAAAATGGAAAAAAAAGAAAGAGAAAAGGAGAAAAAGGATGAAAAAAAGTGTTGAGTTATGTTTATTTTGTGTCAAGTACATTGAGGCAACATTACTTACTACCATTATGATCCACCAAATATATCCTTGACCTACTTTTCTAAATTTTCGATCGCCCAAATACTGGCTGAGGATTTCTGACTTAGTTATAGGGTTATCAGAACTTAACAATGTATTAATGCCATAAGAGACCACCAAATATATTTACAAATCTAGTAAGATTGTGAGCTTGAAAAGAAAGGAAAATAAAAGAAAAAGAGAAGGAAAAAGTAAGAGAGTATAGAGGAACTAAAGAGTTCATAGTTTCTCCGCCTCCTTTGAGTTGATTTATTTGATAGTCTGGAAATCTAGGTTCTGTAATACTAGTCTATATGTGTCACCAAAGGAGTCTGAGCTACCAAATACAAGCCTACTTGACTCAGACATCTTCTACCTAAGCCAAAAGTTGGGCTGAAATTACATATTATTTTATTATACCCCTAAGGGAAGAAGTTTGCCTATCTCACTATAGTTTTACTAGGGGTTGAGTTTGAGCTTTGGTTGTGGATTGGATTTTCACCTGTATCTGTTGTATAGGCTACAGCACTACACTTTCACGATTATCTGGATTTCTAAATTTCTGGATGAAAACAAAAAAAATAGATCTCTAGTCAAACTCTTGATAAAAAGCAGTCATTTAGGGACCAATTTGTAAATAAAATAGTTCATACATTTGCGTTTAGTTTTGCATTTTCTAGGGACTAGCAAGATTTAGGTATGGGGGTATGATTGTGCAGCAATCATAAGGCCTAATTAACCTAAATTAAGTCAGATCCTAGCTTAACTTAGAAATAATGCATGCATAAGCAACATATTTGCATCTTAGTTGATTTATTTAGCTGTGTAGAAAATAATTCTATTTTAATACACTAATTGATAGGTAATAATAATTGCAGATGATTCGAGGTTGGGGATGATCAATCAGAGCGACGATCACAGTCCAATGACACAAAAATCACCTTAATCGAAGACCTGTAGCACCATCTATAAAGGTGGGAAGATGAACAATCAAGATAGCGCCACGTGGTGCCATCCCAACAGCTATCCACCACGCCCTCATTCTCTAAAGGCGATCCCGCAAGCTCTGAAGCTGTGTCCAAGCTCCTCCAAACTGCCTCCTTACCACCAAAGGGGTCGGTCCTGCTGCTCTCCCTGAAGCTCTCCAAGGCCACCGAAGTAGTCCTCGCTGGAGCACCATCAGTGCCCTTATCTCTACTCTCATCTCTCTATATTCTTGTTCTTTATTTGCATTTGTAGTAGTAGTTGAAGCATGTATCTAGAATCGACCATCTATAGAGAAAGCTTTGTTTTTAATTCTAGTTCTCTTCATTAGAAAATAATTGCAATAAAAATCAAAATCAAAATTTCCATATTTCACCTCCTTGAGATTGATTGAGACTCACATCTCATTACAAAAATATTTTGTTAAATCAAATTTCGCACTATACTACGATGCTTTTAAAATCAAAAGTTGGGATTTCACAATCCCAATAGGTATTTAAGGTACACCTTGCATTAGCTTTGATTAGGGTTTCTGAGGTCTTCTAATCTAGGGTTTGTGGAGTTGTTGGCTGTCGATATTGATTTTGGCGATTAGGATTTCAAGGTCACGGCTCCTGGTGGCTTTGGGAAGTAGGGAGAATTGATCTTTAGCATTGGGCTTTGTCTTAGCTTTGTGTCAGTCCACTTTATTAACAATGTTAGCCTTTAAGAAGGGTGTAGGCATTAGGTGTATGGTGCACAACCTGATTTGCTTGGAGTGTGTTGCTCAATGAGGCACCTACATGAGTGAATGTGGTGGTTGTTGATTGAATCTATACGTCACATCATAAAATCGCACTATTATTGGGTTTGAATCCCCGATAGCGACGCCAAAAAATGATGTACCTTCCGGAGAGCGAGTTAATTAGGGTTAATTAGTCGCTTTGTAGTATGGTTGTAATCCAGACGGATGTCATTTTGTTTATATGCAATTTTTACTGGTTTTATTCTAGCTCATTCACTAGGAGGCAGTTATTGATATACATCACTATTATCCAAAGCGTGATCTTTTATTCCAAAAATGTTAAGTTTATTTACAAAAGAATGAATGAATCAAAGGATTAAACAATCTAAGTTAATTATGTACAACAAATGAATCAATGTTAATGGCAATGCTTCAAGGATATTTACAAGTATAAAGGCATTAAAAACCAATCTAAACTAATCTAGGTTAGTTATGTACACTAATCACTAAGTAATGACTAAATGAAGGAAAAAAAATACTAAATATACATTATACTAACATATATAACTATCTATACTAATGTATGTAATATACTATACTAAAATATAATACTATGTACAATGACATATATAAATGTCACTAAAAACCTTAAAAGCATATATGTATAAAAAGGCAAAAGGGATATGTTATTTGCTCTATACATATATACATGTATACTATACTAATATATATATACTAACTATATGCTTATATTTATACATATACACACACAACACATGGACACTTAATACACAGCGCTCACTCGTACAACTAACACAAACTAACACTTAGCACACAGACTACACAACACATGTACTCAACACTTAACTAGATTTTTAATCTTTACTTAACCCAAATTAGACTTTACACCAAAATTTATTGATTTGTGAGCCCATCGTTCATAGGATTAATGCCCACTATAGGTTAGATTGGTATTGGTTGGGCATTTTTCGCTTGGCAGAAATAATGTTGTATCAGAAAAATATGTCGTCGCAGTGAAATCGCGTAATGGAAAAATCCCGAACAAAACTAATTATCAATAAAACTAACCATGAAAAGTTAGGTTATATCCATAGGGAGGAACGACTGCAATAAATTCACGTGTAGAGCCATCATCTTTGCAGAAGCATTCGCGAAATCAATTTACTGAATATGCTGCTCTGAATGTCACTTACAATTTCATGAGAAGCTCAGGGTTATTTATGTAAATTTTACATCAGAAATCAAGCTTTCAAAAATATGTTGATGATGCATGTATAGTGACGTGTCATGTAATTTTGAATTGCATGCAACTCTGATCCCAATTTCAATGAAAAATGATGTGCATACAAGAGTCAATCCAATATGCAAAAAGATAAGTGCATTGTCATAATTTTACCATAATAATTTAATAAAAAATAAATAAATAGTATAGTTGGCAATGGCATTGGTGGTAATTTTTAATTGGAGCTTTCCCTGTAGCAAAACAAGGGATACTTCCACTTTGCTCGTGTGAGGAGAAGAAGCGTCGGCTAGAGGGGAGAAGCTGGGAGGAGGATGTCCGCGACAAGGGCATTTCGATGGCGGTGGTGGTATGGCGAACGGTGACCAGAGTTGGCACCGGCGATGAGGAGGATCGACGGCGACGGCTCGCCGGTATGCGCAGGCTGCTATTATCCTTCAGTGGGTGTGGTGGCCCTTGTGGGATCGAGGCGAGGTCGTTGGCATATGTGGTGCGAAGGTTCGAGGTCGAACGAGGTGGCTGCATGTGGGTGGACCGGCGGTGGCATTGGGTTCCTTTTATTGGTGAAGGAGAAGATGAAGAAGACGAAGAGGGTGCGCGTGGGGGGGGGGCTCTGTTGGCTGGAGGAGATGCTACGCACGTGCACGGTGGTGCTACGCGTGCATGAAGACTGGTGTGGGCATGGACACGCGACGAAGTCGGCGATGGCAATTGCGCATGGGCATGCGGAAGGATGTGTTGGCACTGCGCGAGGAGAGGGCGCGGTTGTGGGAACGACTGATGGTGCGCCTAAACGTCGGTAATGTATTGGAGAAGGCGATGGCATGCACGCACCGTCACTGCATGCATGAACGAAGATGGAAGGGAGGTCAAAGCACTCGGTGGTTCACGGTGCTCGCCATATCCATAGTGTAAGCCTTCACCATAGTGGTGGTGGGGAAGATGATGGATGAAGATGTGTTCCCCCCTCCGGCCATCCTCCTCTTTTTAAATGCCGAGGACGTCTTTTTGTTTCCTCCCCGAGATCATCTCCAACAATATTGGCGATGAGGTAGTGCCACAAGTCGTTGCGTGATATTTTGCTTATTTGGGTGACTGATCTACTGAGGCCGACGAGAAGGAGGAAGCCAGCGAGAGCCAGCGCACTACTGGCGATGGAGATGATGGTTCAATTTTGGATATTTGCATACATGACCCTGCAAAAACATATATGTTTGAAGTTTTTAACAACATATCTTCTAATTAAGATAAACTATTACTTTATTCTTTTTGCAATCTAATGATGCATGATTTAAATGTACTTAAGCTAATTAAGTGTCCAATAAATTGGACTCATCAAATACCCCTATGCCTAAGTTTTGCTAGTCCCTAGCAAAAGTGAAAAATGAATGAAGTGACCAAAGATTTTTCTTTACTTATTCCAAAAATTTAGAAATCCAGACCAATGTGAAGTGATAGTAGCCTAGGTAACGAATCCAAGTGAAAAGCTAACTTACATTTGAAGTTCGTGCTTAACCCTTGATAAAATTTTATTGGGATAGGCAACCACTTCCCTCGGGGATAAAGCAAAAAATGATATATAATTTGACCCCGGCTTTTTGGCTTAGGTAAGAGATACTAAGTTAATGGATTTACATTTGGTGGCTCACACTCATCTAGTACTACATGTAATCTAGTACTGCAGACTCTAGATTTCTAAACTATGAAACAAGTCAACCCCGAGAAAGGCTAAACAAAACTATACTCTCTTAATGTTCCTTTGTGCTCACTCATTCTCTCTTTTCTTTTCTAAGATCACATATCTTACCAGATTTTGTAAATGTACTCACTGTTTGGTGGCCTCACGTGACATTCACACTTCAATTAAAATCCTAATAACCCTACAACTAAGTTAGAAGTCCTCAGCCAGTATTCGGGCGATCAGAAATACTGAAAAGTAGGTATAGGTCATATTTGGTGGATCGCGATGGGTGTTTTTGTCACCTCAAAAATATCGACACAAGAAAATGACATGAAGATAAAACTCCAAACTTTGACTTTTGTTTTCTAAATATAAATATTTCTCTTTTCTTCTTTCTCTCTCTATATTTTATATATTTTTTTGTCTTTTTTTTCTTTTCTTTTTATAACTCCAACACAACATGATGCAGACTTTCATTCATGAGGCATTATTAAGGATGATGATGGCCAAGAGGATATTGTATGGCTTATTTTGTGGAAGTGCCTACTCTCGGCACCGAGAAGGATGGATAGGACAATCGTATTTCTGACCTTTAACATTACTACCCTCCTTCAGCCAAGGACTCCATGAAGGATGGTTGTAACCATCCACCATAGTCATAGTTTTATTAAGACCCAATCTCTGTGTATCTGCCTTATTTGGTGACTCACAAGAATTCACACAATGTTTGTACGTAGGAATAGAGAGCGAAAACTATGCCAACTCTAAGTAGACTTAAGAGTCCTTGCACTAGACTTAGCACACCAGTAGTCTCTCTACTTTCTTCTCACAAATATGAGGTGGATCTAATAGAAGATAGTATGCCTAACTCCCTATTAACTGTCAAATGGTTCAGTAGACTAAAAATGCTTATTGATTTTCTACAAAGATCCATTACTCAGTCTACGTGCAAGTGAAGTAACTATACTGGATTCTAAACTTAGAAATAATCTTAGAAGAAAATCTTTAATAAAACCTCCTTGATAAGAACTTTTGCTCAGGACTAATCCAATTCAGCTCAAGAAACAAAAGAGATTTTTTTTCTTATTTTGGCTAATGCACTATCCTAAATGCATGCAAATATTTATAAATGCTATAAACATCTTCAGGTTATACCCCCCCATGCCTAAGACTGACAATGTTCTCATTGAAAAAATAAAATAAAGACATAGAAGAATATCACCTGAGGAGGAGAGTGGGGGGAGCTAAGGCTCCTTAAGCCGAAGTGCGTCCAAAGCCTGACCATCTGAAAGAGTAACATAAGGTTTAAGTCGTTGGCCACTTACTTTAAAGCTTGCACGAGAAGTAGGGTTCCGAATTTCTACTGCTCCATGAGGAAAGGTATTGATAACAACGTACGGCCCATCCCAGCAGGACTTTAGCTTTTCTGGAAATAATTTAAGTCTAGAATTGAAAAGCCAGATCCACTGGTTGGGCTCAAAGGTCTTTCTAATAATGTGCTTATCATGTAAGACCTTTGTACGTTGCTTGCAAGCTTGAGAAGTTTTATAGGCTTCATTACGAAGCTCCTCAAGCTCACTTAACTCTAGCATACGTGCCTTTCCCGCTTTATCTAGATTCAAGTTAACATTTTTAATAGCCCAATAGGCTTTGTGTTGGATTTCAACGGGAAGATAGCATGCCTTTTTGTAGACAAGCCGGAAAGGAGACATGCTCAAGGGAGTCTTATACATGGTTCTGTAGGCCCAAAGAGCATCATTTAGTTTTTTAGACCAATCCTTACGGTCGGGCCTGATAGTTTTTTCTAAAATTTGTTTAATCTCCCTATTAGATACTTCAACTTGTCCACTCATTTGGGGATGGTAAGGTGTGGCTATCATGTGGTTGACTCCCAAATTTTGTAGTCTTGTGAAATGTACGCTCTTGAAGTGAGGTCCTCCATCACTTATGATCGTCCTTGGGCACCCGTACCGAGAAATGATATTAGCCTTAACAAAATCCAAGATGCGTGGGTATGGCTTCCATCCATTTCGATACATAGTCCACAGCCACAAGGATGTACTCATATTCGAAGGACACAGGAAAGGGACCCATGAAGTTGATGTCCCAGATATCAAAGATCTCAACGGGGAGAATAGGTTGCTAGGGCATCTCATCCCTTTTTTCGATGGTTCCCATCTGCTGGCAACATAGACATGCACCCACATATGTATGTGCATCTCAGAATAATGTGGGCCACCAAATGTCAAACTGCAAAACCTTATGGGCAGTTTTTTTCCCATTAAAATGTCCTCCACAGTAGAGGTCATGGCAGAAACTCATAACACTCCTTTGTTCTTCGTCAGGGATGCAACGGCGAAAAAGCTGGTCAGGGCCTACTCTAAAAAGCTCGGGTTCCTCCCAGTGACAAAATTTAGCATCAGCAAGAAACCTATCTTGCTTCTGCTTGTCCTAAGTACTAGGGGTAATACCCATGACCAGATAGTTCACTATATCAGCGAACCAAGGAATTTTGGCCTCCACTGCCATCAGAGACTCATCAAGGAAAGTCTCTTGGATACCGCCAGCAGGGGTTGATGCCTCAATAGGGATCCTAGACAGATGATCTGCTATCACATTCTCAACTCCTTTCTTATCTTTAATTTCCAGGTCAAACTCCTAAAGTAGCAAAATCCAAAGAATTAAGCGAGGTTCGGTGTCCTTTTTATCAAGAAGATGCTTTAAAGCAGAATGATCAGAGAACACCACAACCTTGGATCCCAAAAGATAGGACCGAAACTTTTCCAAAGCAAATACTACAGCAAGAAGTTCCTTTTCAGTGACTGTAATTTTGCTAAGGATCCATAAGGGTCATGTGGCATAATGAAACACATGAGGTTTGCCATCAACCCTTTGACCTAAGACCGCTCCTACTGCGAAATCATAAGCATCGCACATTAGCTCAAATAGGAGGGTCCAATCTGATGCTTGGAGAATCGGCGCGGTAATAAGGGCTTTCTTCAAGACTAGGAAAGCCTCGCCACATCTGTCATCAAAATCGAAGGAAACATCCTGCGCTAACAAGTCGTAGAGTGTCTTAGAGATTTTACTGAAATCTCTAATGAAGCGCCTATAGAATCTAGCATGGCCAAGAAAAGATCTAACTTAACGAATATTGGTAGGCGATGGAAGCTTAGAGATAGAATCAATTTTGGCAGGATCCACCTCTAATCCTCTCTCGGAAACTACATGCCCCAAAACAATGCCCTACTAGACCATAAAGTGGCTTTTCTCCCAGCTTTGCCTCTTCGCAACAAGTTAAGACTTTATCAAGGTGCAAAGGCATAGGTCAAACGATGAGTCATAAATGGAGAAATCATCCATGAAAATCTCAACAACTCGTCAATCATATCAGAAAAGATAGCCATCATACATCATTGGAAAGTGGTAGGATCATTGCGTAACCCAAATGGCATTCGACGAAATGCAAAAGTGCCATATGGACTGGTGAAGGTGGTACGCTTCTGATCGTCAGAAAAGACGGCTATCTGATTATACCCAGAGTAGCCATCAAGGAAACAGAAGTACTTGTTCCCTACCAATCATTCCAAAATCTGATCGATAAAAGGTAAGGGGAAATGATCTTTCTGGGTAGCCATGTTCAAATGGTGGTAATCAATGCAGACCCTCCAACCAGTTGAGGGTCTAGTGGTTACCAACTCTCCTTGGTCGTTCTCTTCCACAGTGATTTCTACCTTTTTGGGCACCACATGAATAGGACTGACCCATTTACTATCTAAAATGGGATAGATAATTCCTATATCCAGCCATTTCAGAATCTCCTTTTTAACAACCTCCCGCATATTGGGGTTGAGCCTTCTCTCCATGTCTCGGAAGGGTTTCATGGACTCGTCCGTGTATATATGATGCATGCAAAGGGAGGGATCAACACCCTTAATATCAGCTATCAACCAAGCAATTGCTTCCTTGTGCCTTTGTAAACACTCAAGGAGAGCTCCCTCTTGCAATTCAGATAATGCAGACGAGATAATAACGGGGATCATGTCATTAGGGCCAAGGAAAGCATACTTCAATGTGCTCGGAAGGGGTTTCAGCTCCAACTTAGGAGCCTTTTGGATTGAGGGTTTAAGTTGAGATGTCCCCTCCTCAGGTAGCGGATCTACCTTCACAGTCCAGGGTGGGGACAGTGACTCTGTGTGTACCCCCAGCAACTCTTCTAATTCAGGTATATCCCCTTCAGTTTCTTCAATAGTCGGAGGATGGTCCTTAGATATGACCTTTTGAAGGGGATCTCTACATAGGAGTGCTGGAGTAGTCTCTTCAATGATTTTATCAACTACCTCAATCTGGAAACAATCTTCCAATCCAGATTGCTTGTAAGTATCAAAAACATTCAATTGGATCTTCTTGTTCCCAAAGCCCATTTTAAGTGCCCCTGATCTACAACTGATAGAGGTGTTGGCTGTGGCTAGGAAGGGGCATCCCAAAATAATGGATGGCTTGGTGGGCTTATTAGATGGGTTAGTATCTAGCATAAGAAAGTCAACAGGGAAGAAGAAGTCCTCCACTCTCACCAGGACATCTTCCAGTAATCCCCGTGGTGTCTTAAGCGATCTGTCTGCGACCTGGAGAATGACTGGATTAGGGTTTAAATCACCTCCTCCCAAAAGGTCGTAGACAAAGCTCGGTAAAATGTTCACCCCCACACCCAGATTGAGCAAAGCCTCGTCAATGTGTTGGTTACCTATAACCACTGAAATATACGGGGCCCCTGGGTCTTTCATTTTGGGGGGTGTTCCATGTTGGAGAACCGAGCTAACATGGTCAGATAGTATGACCTTAGCTTGGACCTGTCTCCTAGATCGACGCTTCTAGGTGCACAGGTCCTTTAAAAACTTGGCATAGGACAGGATCTGTTTGATAGCTTCCAACAGAGGCAAGTTGATATGGACTTGCCTAAAAGTGTCCATAATCTCCTCTATCCTATCCTTAGCTCCAGACTAGCCAACAGAAGATTCCTCAGGAGCAGATAGGCACTCTGGATAGGGCACCCTCGGCTGCTGGGTAGAGCGGTTGTCATGGCGGGAAAGAGGTGGTGGAATGATGACATATTTCAAGCGAGGGAGAGCAATGTGGCCCTTCCTCGGTGGGGATGGAAGTCGGGTCTTGTGTAGGAGAGGAATCCTGAGAGGTGACCATAGGAGTGCTATCAGGCTTGTCAATTTTCTTTCCACTCCTTAGCATGGTCACAGCTTGGGCATGCTCCCTAAATACGACCCCCCCTTGGGTTCTCCTCAAAAGAGCTAGGCAACTTCCCTGAATCTCGCTGCCTAACTACCTCAGTAAGATGAACAATTTGGGATTGCATATCAATGATCATCTTTTTCTGAGATTGGATGACCTTATTCTGATGCTTTTGCATCACTTTCAACATGGATTTTAGTTCATCCATCTCAGAAGGCTTATTCTGAGGAGGGTTTGCATAGGATGGCTAGTATATGGGTTGGGGAGGTAAGGGTCTTGCATTCCCTGAGTTGGAAGCATCACCTTGCTTCCATGAGAAGTTTGGATGGTTCCGCCACCCCGGATTATAGGTATTGGAATAAGGGTTATTGCGAGGAGGTGGGCAGAAACCTTGGGCCGTGTTCAGGTTGGCCTGAATCAACTCAGGGAATTGATTTTCCTGGTGGCACTCCACATGCCGTACATTGTGCTTTGGCAAATGTTGCATTCACTTGAAGCCTGAAATATAGAGTCTACTTGCGGGTTCATGCTAGGGTTTGCTAACAGCCTATCAAAGTTTTCGTTCAATAATTGAATCTGATAAGCCAAATCCTGAGTAGCCTCAGCTTCATGGGCCTCTATCTTCCTCTGCAAAATTGATGGTTTTCTTTCTTGATAGGTAGAGGACATATGTATGGAATTGTCACTTAATGTTTCAAATAATGCCCAGGCTTCATCCTCGATTTTGGTCATGAAGGTTCCTACACAGGCTACATCAATGGTTTGCTTGTGCCTTTTAGATAATCTGTTATAGAACCTTTTAACCAACTACCATCTTGGCACCTGATGGTGGGGGCATAACCTAAGAAGGTCATTAAAGCACTCCCAAGTCTCGTGAAATTGCCACCCTTCTTGTTGAGTAAAACACATAATCCCTCTTCTGTAATGGTTGGTTTTACTCATAGGAAAATACTTTTTCAAGAATTCTCCCTTAAGGGTAGCCCAATCATTTACCCTTGCATCGAGGGTATGATACCAGTGCTTGGCCTTATCCTTGAGGAAGAATGGAAATAGAGTCCTCATCAAGGCTTCATCAGTAAAGCCCTGAAGCATCACCGTGGAACAGACCTCGGTGAATTCCTCAAGATGCCTGTAAGGATCTTCTCTAGCTGTACCATAGAAAGAGGGAAGCAAAGAAATGGTATTGCTCTTGATTTCATATGGATTATCCACTCCAGGTCTTCGAATAGGTAGGGCTTGGTGGGTTGTAGGGAGGAAATAGTCTCTCAAGGTTCTCTAATTTTCACCAACCCTAAACTCTTCTTCAGGTCTTTCTTCAGCCATTTTTCTTCTTTCTTGGTTGGCTTTCCTAATAATTCTCTCAGGATCAGGGTTGAAGAGAAGACTATTTCTAAGAGAGTGCCTACCAAGCATACACCAAGCAAACACAAGGCAAGAGGTCCATTGTTGATTTAAAGTTCTTTAAGTCCTCTTCCAACTCTTCAGCTTGGCTAAATATAGTCAAGACAGTTTTTCTTCGTTCCCATGTAAGTGGTATAAGAGAAATAAGGCACTTGAAATTTTTCGTCAATGACTATTAAGAAGGTTGAGGTTACTTTTAGTCCTTTCTGGGTGATCAATCAAGTTGTTAAGTAATTACGCACCCTAAATTGACCTTCGAGTGCCTTAAAGATGTACACTTTGCTGCAATAATATTCTCAGATGCTCAAGTAAAAAGGTACTCCAAGGAGGGAACCAAGGAATGCAGGGAGGGCGAACCCTTCCTTTGAGGCATTGCGTTAGCGGTGCCTCTTAACTACCCTTGAATTCCTTTAAGGGGTGTCCCCCTCCTTAGAGTATCAAGTCACTTGGGTAAATGTTAATACCACTGTTTCAAAGCGATATAGGAGGGTTTGCACCGATAAAGAAATTGATGCCTATAGCCTTAAGGGTCTGTTGATCATCGGGTTGCTACGCCAACGTGTTTGGTTTTGAAAAACCTATCGTCGTAGTATGAAAGCGAAGAACTTGTATTCAATAAATAAAACTTATACCGGAATGAAAATCCCAGGTCGAACACAAGGAGGCGGACGTTTGATTCAAAAATACGCGTTTAATTTATTTGTCATAAAGTAAATTAATTGATTAGAACTAACTATTTACAATAAATAGAAGAGAGAGAGAGAGTAAGAGAGAGAATAATACAAACAAAAATCAAAAGAGATATAGAATGCACATGGAATTCATTATCAAAAGGATTGTTCATTACACTAAATATTACGACTAGAAAGTGGGAAAATGATTACACTAGAAAGCAGTAAATCTACTCTAGAAAGCAGTAAATCTATTCTACAAAGCAGTAAAAAGAATGGGGAGAGAGATATCCTCCTCGATGGTCGCTTGGAGGACGAGCCTGACGGGACGACGCCTGGACGAAGGAGGACAGAGTAGGACGAAGGAGAACGAAGCGAAAGAATGGGAACGGGGCAACACGTCGTTGTCGTCATGGGATCCACTTCCGAAAAGGGACGAAAAATTGACTTTATCTCACGAGAACCATCCTGTGTGTGGGACAAGCTTCTCTTGAGCTTTGGAGAGGGAGAGAAGAGAAGGAAGGGATGAGAATTTCGTGTAGAGAGGGTCTCCTTTTATAGTTGCAAGGAGTGAGGGCAATTTGGTTATTTTAATTTGAAAATCATTAAATCAGGGGTCTTTCGTAACGGATAAAACCGTCGCTAAAGCCCCATCGTGGGCGTAGTGGGCGGCGCCCGTGCACCCGCTCACCTTCCGCTCCTCAAAGCGTGTTCACGTACTTTAAATCTCGGTCGTTCGATCGCGAGATCGAACGGCTGAGATGCGTCCATCGCCCGCCTCAGCCACGCACCTCATCGCGTGTGTTGTCGCGTCTTCGCCGTGCGTCTAATGGCGCGTGAGCGCTATCGGGTGCGCGTAGCTGTTCGATGATGATCCGACGCTCCTCGCACCCGCTCGCCCGCACCCGCTCACCCACGCATGCAGATTTGAACCCACGTCTAAAGGCGACCGGGCGCCTTATCCACTGCGCTGCATGCATGGATGGGTGAGCGGCCGAACTTTTGAACACGCGTTCAGGACCGTTGGATCAAGATCCAACGGCCCAGATCGCACGTTGGATTTTCTTTGGAGAGGCAGCGGCAGTCCTGAGGGTCAATTGGATGGCTGAGATGGCACCACGTGGCGCCATCTTGGCCGTCCTTCTTTTGGATGATGTAGATGGTGCCATGGGTGTCGGATTGAGTCGATTTTCATGCTGTTAGGCTGCGATCGTCGATACGAATTCATCCGTGTGGTCGGATTTGTCATTTGAAGTGTGGATTCACACCATCTTGGCCCTTGATCTTCTAGGGTTCCTCGATCTCTATCTGATGCTACAGATGTCTGATTAGGGCGATCTTGGAGTCGTTGAACTCAATCGTCACCCTGATCACATCTGTACAGTTGGATCTTTGATCCGAGGCCTCGATAAAAAGTTTGCCCTATCCATGAACATAAAAGGAGACAATTAACCTCCATTTTATTCAAACTACTCTAAATGCAAGATGATGCATGTTATGCAATATTTATAGTATGCATGCAATCCTATGCTTAAGAACATGCATAAATAGACATCTTAAGTAGTGTAAACATGTTTACATCATACTCCCATGCCTATCTTTTGCTAGTCCCTAGCAAAAACTATATGCTATTTATAAAAGAATCAAGTTGGATTATTTGGGCTTGAGTTATTTTCAATCACTAAGAAAATGTCTACTTAGGATCTGAACTTTCAAAGACACAACAGTGCCTGAGTATCTGCCAAAATGCAGACCACCTCAAGCCCTCGCCTTATTCAAAGAAAATTTTCTTTTTCTCTTTTTTTCCTCTTTTCTAATTTTTTTGGATTTTCAAGTTTTAAGGTTTAAGAGTGGCTTTGTATGGCCATTCAACTCACCGAAGATTTGATGAGAACCCTAAGTTCTAAGCATCATATTGTGAATGTGATAGACTTGTTGACTGGTAGTTAAAATGGACTTCGGATTTCTACACCTCTAGGTGACCTAAAAAAGAATTCTGCCTAAAGGTGTATCTTTACAACCGATAGCTTTCTCCCTACTTTTATTTTTTTATGGGGTCAACATAAGGATGAATCCAGTGTATATCTCCCCGATTTATTCTACTTCTCCGCTTCTTCCTAAGTGTTTTGGGATTTTTCAGTGCATTTATTGAGCTGGGTTCTGGACAACCGGTCGATGAGTTGTTATCACCGACAACTTACCAGTCATACTCGTGCGGCGAAGTGTAACTTATTTCTTTTTTTTTTCTCCTTTTCTTTTTGACCTTTCTTTTCCTTTTTTTTCTTTTTTATTTTTTTTTTTAAGTAGGTGGCTTCCCTGGTCTAAGATTTACCTAAAAGCAGCAAAAAGAGAAAGGTCCAGTGACTAGGCTCTGGACAACCTACCTATGGGCTGTTACCCATGATAACTAGCCAGCCATATCACCCTAGAAAGTTCATTAGCTACCCAATTTCCGTTAGAATCGTCAAACAACGAGTCAGTGCAAAGAAAGTGTGTAGATGCTAGAAACTCAAAGTTTCCTCAAATTAGAGGGTGGATTGATAAGTCGTGTACTTATCACCCAAACTTATTTACTCCAATTAAAATAGAATTCAGGTTGGTGAGGACTCAAAAAATAAATCCACATTTTAATGGTACACGGGCTGATTAAGTCCAAAGACCTGAAGGGTCTTTGTGTTCAAATCATAATATAGTATTTCCTAAGATTGAAATTTTTCTTAAACCCAAGTTCTCTTTCCTAATTCCAAATTTTTTTTTAATAAAAGAAAATAAAACAAATCTACGGAGCCGACGAATAAATTCAGAGATGAATATCCACCCCCCCATGCCTATCTAATGCAATGTCCTCATTGTATTAAAAAGACAAAATAGAGTGGAATAGTGTAGAAAGTACCTGAATTACATGAATGTCAGGTTCGCTTTAAGATAGAAACTAAAAAGAACTGTATACGTGCTGAATTTAGTGCCTTCAGCTAGGCACACTATACAAAGAAGAGAAATAAAGAATTCACAAGTGCAGGTCAGAATTAGAATAAAAAGATGAAACCTCAGACCTGTCAATAGATGTCCATAAATGTGGACCAGATTGTGATGCAGACCCATACCCCATAATCGAGAATATCTTAGGTTTTGGATAAAAATTACCCAAAACCTAAAATTAGTATGCAAGTGGAGTCGGGCCTGCGATTTATGAGGATGCAACCCAAGGCCAAAAAGTCGGGTTACAGAGAATTCAAGCTCCAAAGGATAATCAATGAATGTGTGCTTGGGTTGGACATCCTCAGAACAGATGTCATAAGGGTCCTGATTTGATGGTTTCAACTAAGTAAGAACCCTTCGACTCAGTCTTCTACTTCCTCCGGAACTTGCTTCCCAAATCAAAATTTCCCGGCTCCTATCCTCCTCATTCAGCATGTCAAATTCTAGGGCCTCTTGCATATTAATCACCCCATCTGAAATCTCCAAGTCTAAATGATGTGTCTGAATCAGAATTGACTTGGGACTAGTTATCTCAAAAACAGAATCATCGATAAGCTCAACGGGGTGTAACTGACAATCAGGGCATTGAATTGAATCCTCTAGAAAATGCAATTCTGGATCCGTAATGTGGGCCCCAATAAGATCAATTTCCTCAGTTATTGGGCTATCAAATGATCTATCATATTCCTCAGGCCCAATCGTTTCACAGAAATTGTGTTCTGTAAACTTGCGTGAGACTTCGCAACTTAAATCTTCACCATCAGAATTAAAGAAATCAAGATCTGTATTAATGTATGTCTTAAAATCATCTGTCACTTTCTGTTTCAAGGAGACATACGTTTCTTCGTATCCTGGCTCAGGGATCTCAGGTGAAGAAATCGGATCATCCCTAATTGGTTGCTCTAATTCAATCTGGTTAGCCTCGTAACATGTGTCCCCCCCAACAGGTGCCTGAATGGGTTCTAAAATTGGCTCTCCTGAAGAGGGTTCATCCTGGGAATCATCCCATGATTGAATCAAAGCGACCATAAATCTCATCCTCAATTTTGCTAACTTCCCAAGTAGAAACTCACCCGAGTTCTTATCCTTAACATCCTGGAGCCAATCCAACAAATACTTATTCAAATCATCAATCATTTCAATAAGGGACTCCAATCTCTCAATGCAAGGTATTGGCTAAATTTCTAAAGATTGTATGATATTCCTCAAGTTAGCCAGAACCTTATCTTGAACCTGGTTACCCTGAACCAAATGAGTTGGTTCAGGGTTGGGCGGGTTTGGGATTAATGCAGGGGAATTAACGAATTGAGATTCGTTATACCCTTCCTAATAATAGGTCATTTCAGATTGTTCAAAAGGTGGTGATGACCTAAAGGCAGTGTAATCAGAGGATGGGTAAGAATCAGTGTATTCTTCTTGATTGTAGATCGTATTAGGTTGTTCATGAAAGGGTGACGATCTATAATCGATGTGGCTCTGAGAAGGATAGAAATCACAATCATAGTGTTCAGGGTTAGACCCTAAACACGGAGGTCCGAAACTGTATCCCCAATCCGAGTTATCCCAACTAACTGATGGTTGATTACAGTACGAGTCAAGATAATCGTCATGTTGAGGATAATTCAAAACAGGAGGGAAAGAGAGGGAATGCATGTAATATGTGGAAGGATTCATGAGAGACGGGAGGAAGAAAGATGCCCTACAATACAAACAATCAAACCTGTCCTTAAGTGGGCTAGCCTACAGACCTACAGACTCCCAAAACCCGTCTTGAGATAAAGAACGATTTTATCTACTTCTGTCTGTTCAATCCAACCAGTTAGAAGGAGGGACTTGGGAAAAGGTTCTTCCTTCGGCTTGTACCTCCGGTTCCTAGTGTACCCCCCAGTCACGATCATTTGATTCTGCTCCCCTAGCTAGACATCAAATTGAACAGTAGAAATAGACTAATCGAAAATAGTCTCGTTCCGGGCTTTGAAGAGCGAGTCGAATCCTTAAGGCCAACGTCTACTCTATTTTATTTAGGGCTAGGTTTGAATGTGCTTTGGAATGTGATGGGCCATTTATATGGGTTGTGCCCTTAATGATTGATTGATTTGTGTGTGCATGCACAACCAGTTGTTTTCAAGCAAGATTATTTTTTTGATGTGGTGAATTTTAGAGTTCAAATCTTGCTTAATAGCTTTTAGGATTTAACTTTAGGTGTTTTCAAACAAGTTTTGTTGGCACACCAGGTTTTGTAAGCACAGGTGAAGATGTTTTCCTTTAAAACTTAAAAGAATGTGGAGTGCCTAGTAAATCTATAAGAGTTGAACCTAAGTGGCAGCTACTTGATGAGTTGATTTTAATTGAAGTGGTGCGGCCCAATCAACTCGAACAATTGGCTTGTTGCACTACTTAATTAGGCACATAAATGATTACCTAATCTGATTTCTACTCAATTATGTGTTTGGATGTGTGTACCGGCTCCAAATATCTATTTACTGATTGAGTTTGAAAATCAGATGAGGTTGTGTACCTCTGTGAGATTTTTTTTTTAATTTTCTTTTTAAATATGGAGGTTGGGGTGAGTATGGTTGTCAAACAACAAACAATCTAACCTTAGAGTTTATAAGAACACCTAGGTTGATTGATGTTTGTGTTATTATGTTGTGGAATGAAATCTAATGGGTAGGAGGTGGGGGATAACTTACAAAATCGTCCACAGCACTTTACTCCAATCTACCGCTTTTGCTCGTCTCAAAAGAGTACCTGCAATCACAATAATAAAGGAGAGAAGTGAGGTAAATGATTTATAAGTTAGAAAATGCGAAGAAAAAAATCAAAGATGGTCGCCTCCTCGGCAACGGCGCCAAAATATTGAACGTCAGGTTGCTACGCTAACATGTTTGGTTTTGAAAAACCTGTCGTCGTAGTATGAAAGCGAAGAACTCGTGTTCAACAAATAAAATTTATACCGGAATGAAAATCTTAGGTCGAACACAGGGAAGCGGACGTTTGATTTAAAAATACGCGTTTGATTTATTTGTCACGAAGTAAATTAATTGAATAGAACTAACTAACTATTTACAATAAATAGAAGAGAGAGAGAGAGTAAGAAAGAGAGAATAATACAAATAAAAATCAAAAGAGATATAGAATGCACATGGAATTCATTATCGAAAGGATTATTCAGTACACTAAATATTATGACTAGAAAGCGGGAAAATGATTACACTAGAAAGCAGTAAATCTACTCTAGAAAGCAGTAAATCTATTCTAGAAAGCAGTAAAAAGAATGGGGAGAGAGATATCCTTCTCGACGGTTGCTTGGAGGATGAGCCGGATGAGATGACGCCTTGACGAAGGAGGACGAAGCGGAAGAACGGGAATGGGGCAGCACATCGTCGTCGTCGTGGGATCCGCTTCCGAAAGGGGATGAAAAATTGACTTTATCTCACGAGAAACATTCCGGGTGTGGGACAAGCTTCTCTTAAGCTTTGGAGAGGGAGAGAAGAGAAGGAAGGGATGAGAATTTCATGTAGAGGGGGTCTCCTTTTATAGTTTCAAGGAGTGAGGGCAATTTGGTCATTTTAATTTGAAAATCATTAAATCAGGGGTCTTTAGTGATAGATAAAACCGTCGCTAAAGCCCCATCGTGGGCGTAGTGGGCGGTGCTCGCGCGCCCGCTCACCTTCTGCTCCTCAACGCGCGTTCACGTACTTTAAATCTCGGCCGTTCGATCGCGAGATCGAATGGCTGAGATGCGTCCATCGCCCGCCTCAGCTGTGCGCCTCATCACGTGTGATGCCGCGTCTTTGCAGCACGTCTAATGGCGCGTGAACGCTATCGGGCGCGCGCAGCCATTCGATGATGATCCGACGCTCCTCGCACCCGCTCGCCCGCACCCGTGCATGCAGATCCGAACCCGCGTCTGAAGGCGACCAAGCGCCTTATCCACTGGGCTGCGCGCATGGATGGGCTGGCAGTCGAACTTTTGAACACACGATCAGGACCTTTGGATCAAGATCCAATGGCCCAGATCGCGCGTTGGATTTTCTTTGGAGAGGCAGCAACAGTCCTGAGGGCCGATTGGATGGCTGAGATTGCACCACGTGGTGCCATCTTGGTCGTCCTTCTTGTGGATGATGTAGATGGTGCCACGGGTGTCGGATTGAGTCGATTTTCGTGCCGTTAGGCCGTGATCGTCGTTCCGAATCCATCCGTGCGGTCGGATTTGTCGTTTGAAGTGTGGATTCACACCATCTTGGCCTTGATCTTCTAGGGTTCCCCGGTCTCTATCTGATGCTACAGATGTCTGATTAGGGCGATCTTGGAGTCGTTGAACTCCAATCATCACCCTGATCACATCTGTACGGTTGGATCTTCGATCCGAGGCTCTAATAAAAAGTTTGCCTTGTCCATGAACATAAAAGGAGACAATTAACCTTCATTTCATTTAAACTACTCTAAATGCAAGATGATGCATGTTATGCAATATTTATAGTATGCAATGCAATCTTATGCTTAAGAACATGCATAAATAGACATCTTAAGTAGTGTAAACATGTTTACATCAGGGTCCAAGTCCTAGTGCAATGCCTATAGTGAGTGCTCCATGCAGGAAGTGTGCATCACACCGCGAAAAGTGATTTTTCTTTTGAAAATCACAATCAGGTTTTCAAACACTTCTTGTATATTTTAGTTTCTTTTTAAGAAGTAATGTGACCACTTGATTAATCTTTTCAAATCAGCTTAAGTGGTCTTCTTTAATTATATCCAAATGCAATATGTGTGCAGATAACTAATGCAAAAGATAGGAAGTACATACCTTGCTCTAGCACTCTTCGATATAGAAATGCACGCAATGCAATAAGAAAATCTAGATGCTACTCAAACAATCCTAGATGGTCGTCCTAAAGATATGCAGCTTCTAGTAGGCAATTCAGATTTATTTTCTCTTTTTTTTGTAAAAATAAATGCGCAATCAAAAGATCTAATTACCACAAAATGATCCTAGAATCTAAATAATTAGGGACACTCTCCCAAAAACTGGCCCTAGAGTACAAGGGCAAGAAAACAAATAACTAGGCTAATCCTAAAGAGTCTATTCTAAAATTCTAAATCAGAAGTCTAAGAGGAAGAATCCTCCTAGATGATCCTCATGTGTCTCCATGCGAGTGGGATCAAGGCCCACAGGCTCCTGCGATTATCTCCATGTGTAGACATCACTCAAGGTAGATGTCGTCTCTCAGCTACGCTTATCGCTTTATCAGATTCCTCGCACAGAAAAGATAAAAAATGATCAAATAAATACACAACTCAAAATAATTAGAAATAAAGTCTGGTGAATTTATTGCATTTGTTGCCTCCCTGGCAATGGCACCATTTAGTCAGGCATTTTTCACTTGGCAGAAATAATGTTGTATCAGAAAAATATGTCGTCGCAATAAAATCGCGTGGTGGAAAAATCCCAAACAAAACTAATTATCAATAAAACAAACCACAAAAAGTTAGGTCATATCCACAAGGAGGAACAACTACAATAAATTCATGAGTGTAGAGCCATCATGTTTACAGAAGCATTTGCGAAATCAATTTACTGAACATGCTGCTCTGAATGTCACTTACAATTTCATGAGAAGCTCAGGGTTATTTATGTAAATTTCATGTCAGAAATCAAGCTTTCAAAAATATGTTGATGATGCTAATAGATCTAAATAGAGGATATGGCTATGCGCACAAATAACAAGAAAATTTGCACAATCAATCAAACCACAGAAATAGGCACAATATGTATAGTGGTTCTCCTCCCTTGGGTACTCCACTACCTAAGCCTCCCAGCTTAGGGTTTTTAACCTGATTCTCTCAACTCCGAGAGAATCAATTTACTAAACCGAGGTAATTAACGAGTTACCTCAACCCAAGTACAAAAATGGGTTTGTTACAACCCAACAAGCAAATGCTCAAGAATAAATGAAATATAGGTGTAAGAAAGAAGGATCTTACAACAAAGTTCCTAAGCCTCTCAACAAATATAAATATAATGTTACTGATTTGAGAGCCTAGTGAAGACATGAATGTGTGAAAGAAAATCACGTTGACGTGTTTGCAAAAGCATGGAAAGATTGAGAGCAACAAACTCTATTCTTCTCTTCAAATATGGCGGAAAATATGAAATATAGAGCTCTAGAATTTTCTCTTATCTTTCTTGTATCTCTTGTGTACAAACAAAGAGTCCTAGGGTAATTTTATAGAGTTTAGGACATCAGGGATTCATCTACTAGATGTTGAGATTTAATTCCCAACGTTCACATAGCCTAAATAAATTTTTTAACTGTTCAGAATTGAGCCAACGGCTAACTAGTACCAGTACTAAAGTGTCGGTACTAGTACTCATTGCTTCCAGATTTAGGTTTCAAACTCTTAATACAAATCTGTAACCCACTTGTACTGGTACTGATCATGAGTATTGGTACTCATTCCTTCCAGTACCGGTACTGATCATGAGTACCGGTACTTGTAGGGTACAGGTTTGTTTCTATGAAAAAATCCAAACCTGTAACTCACATGTATCGGTACTAAACTTTAGTATCAGTACTTGTGGGTTAACAAGTACCTTTTTTAAGTGATTTAATCAATTGCATTTTTTGAAAATGATTGAAATATTAATCCTAATTTATCTCTAATTATTTTTATGATCTAAGTTATATTCCTTTGTTAAGAGGCATACAATCTATGAATATAAAATCTAATCTAAAAACAAAAGGACGAAGATAATCTTCTCCTCCTCAACTCTTCCTTGTCATCTTGCCTCCTCCATGACATGATCTTTTTCTTCTCACCATCATGCCTTCATCATTTCCTGTTTGCCTTGCTCCACCTAAATCTGAAAAACACTTAATGGCAAATATTAATCAATAATAATTTTGTTAACACCAAAACAAGATATAGAACAAGGTTCCAATAGATGCATGTGTAGTGACGTGTCATGTAATTTTGAATTGCATGCAATTATGATCCCAATTTCAATGAGAAATGATGTGCATAACAGGAGTCAATCAAATATGCAAAAAGATAAGTGCATTGTCATAATTTTACCATAATAATTTAAGAAAAAATAAATAAATAATATAGTTGACAATGGCATTGGTGGTAATTTTTAATTGGAGCTTTCCCTATAGCAAAACAAGGGGTACTTCCACCTTGCTCGTGAGAGAAGTGTCGGCTGGAGGAGAGAAGCCAGGAGGAGGATGTCCGCGACGAGGGTGTTCCGATGGCGGTGGTGGCACGGCAAATGGCAGCCAGAGTTGGCGTCAACGATGAGGAGGATCGGCAGTGGTGGCGGCGACTCGTCGGTGCGCGGGGGTTGCTGTCATCCTTCAGAGGGTGTGGCGGCCCTTGTGGGATCGAGGCGAGGTCATTGGCATCTGTGGCGCAAAGGTTCGAGGCCGAACGAGGTGGTTGCTTGTGGGTGGACCGGCGGTGGTGTTGGGTTCCTTCTGTTGGTGAAGGAGAAGATGAAGAAGACGAAGAGGGTGCACGTGGGGGGGGGGGCTCTGTTGGGTGGAGGAGATGCTACACGCGTGCACGGTGGTGCTGGGTACGCATGAAGACTGGCGTGGGCATGGATGCATGAGGAAGTCGGCGATGGCAGTTGCGCACAGGCATGCGCAAGGATGTGTTGGCACTGTGCAAGGAGAGGGTGCAATTATGGGAACGGCTGATGGTACGCCTGAACGTCTGTGATGTATTGGAGAAGGCGATGGCATGCACGCACTGTCATTGCGTGCATGAACGGAGATGGAAGTGAGGTCAGTGCACGTGGTGGTTCATGGTGTTCACCATATCCACAGTGTAAGCCTTCACCGTAGTGGTGGTGGGGAAGATGATGGATGAAGATGTGTTCCCCCCTCTGGCCATCCTCCTCTTTTTAAACACTGAGAACGTCTTTTTGTTTCCTCCCCGAGATCGTCTCCAACAATATTGGTGATGAGGCAATGCCACAAGTCGTTGCATGAGATTCTACTGATTTGGGTGATCGATCTGTTGAGGCCGATGAGAAGGAAGCCAGCGAGAGCCAACGCACTGCTGGAGATGGAGATGATGGTTGAATTTTGGATATTTGCATACATGACCCTACAAAAACATATATGTATGAAGTTTTTAACAACATATCTTCTAATTAAGATAAACTATTGCTTGATTCTTTTTGCAATCTAATTATGCATGATTTAAATGTACTTAAGCTAATTAAGTGTCTAATAAATTAGACTCATCAGGTACCATTACTAGGCAAGCCCTAGTGTTTGTACGCTTTTGTGGGGTTTTAAAAGATCACGTTGTAATACAGCCGACAAAACGTTCAAACAAATATAGAGAATTTTATTACTCGAAAATCGGAGTATTCGAAGTCGAACACAAGGAGCAATTGGAATTTACTACTAATCTCAAATGCAATTGAACACTCTAATTTACTCAAAACTTTACTTCAAATGCATTTAAAAAGTAATTCGAGCAAAAGAGTAAAATTGGACGTCTGATCCCAAGATCAGACGTCTTAAAAGTATTTTCCCTTCTTTGATTATTCTTCTTCTTCTGATATGCTTTCTTTCTACTGCAGTCTTCACTTGGCCTCTTCTTTCTCTGTAGTCTCTCTTCTCTTTTTCCTTCTGCCTTCTTCTTCTTGCCTTGATCTTCTTCCTGCCTTTGCTTCTCTTCTCTGCCTTGCCTTCTTTCTTCTTAGCTTCTGCGAAGGCTTCTTTCCTTCTGTCTTCTGCGAATGCTTCTTCCTCTTCCTTGGTCTTTTGTTCTTCCTTCTATCTTCTTTCTCTGCGAAGGCTTCTTCTGCCTTGGTCTCTTCTTTCTTCTCCTTCTTTGGCTCTGCAGTCCTTTCTTTCTTCCTTTTCTTCTCTGCCTTGCTCAGCTTCTTCTCTTCTTTTTCTCAACGTTCAGCCTGCCTGCACAGAGCAAAACCTACCCCTTTCCCTCTACCGTCGCGTCTCTCTCTCTCTCTGCAATTCGCTCAAGGATGCTCTCCCAGAGCCACGGGTATTCGGGTTGGATCTCGCACCCGAGACCAGGCGCATCAGCAGGTGGGTGATGCGCGAGGAGTGCTCAGGTTAGGGTCGGGTCGGATCCCGCCAGATCCGCGAGGTGAAACCGCGGACGAGGTGAGTGGGTCAGGTGAGGGACCTCACCCTTGTGATTTCGGAGGCGATAAGCAGATAACACAAAAACAACTTATACTACAGCGGCACCTCGTATTTCCACGATGTGGGACTAAAGTCTCTGCCCCAATCTTGCGCGCGCCCGCTGACCTGCGTGCAATCGCCACAGCTGCAGACTTCTCAGCGCTCCTTGCTGGACCCGAGGGCTTCGCACTGCTCGCGCGAATCTGTTGCGCCTGAGCCTGGAAGACCTGACGACTAGAGCTGCTGCGAAGCTGCTTCAAATGTCGTCAATGGCGGCAGGGGCGAAATCCTGTCAATCACAAACATGGCCTATTGGCCTAATCAGACCAGCTGGGCACCTTCGCCGTGGCACGGCGAAGGTGGTGCACGGTGCTGCAGGCCGCAGGATGGCCTAGGCATGCGTGCCTAGGTCAACCTGTGGCCGGATGTGTGGGGTTGTTCAGGGGGCTATTGTGGAGGTGTAGAGGGATGGTGGAGGGGCAGAGATTGTTCCTTGTGGTGAGTCTGAGCTTATGAGATGGTTGGTGAGCCGTGTGGAGGGGCAGAATGGTGGGGGCGGCTCGCCGGAGATCGGTCGGAGACGTGGAAGGTGAGGGTGGTCAGCGACGGTCGAGGGTCGATTAAACGAAATAACAGGGGGAAAAGAGAGAGGGGAATACGGGGAGTAGTTCTAACCTAATTGTAGGGACGAAGGGGGACGGAGGGTGGACAGCTGTACCTGCTGTCGCCGGAGAAGACGTTGCCCAGTGGGGGAGGACGGCGATGATGACGGGGCTGAGGCGACGTGCGCAGGTGCTGTGCGACGTGGAGGGGAGTCAGGAAGATAACTCTGCCACTGGTTTTGTGGCAGAGCGAAGAGGATGGGAGAGGGAGCTCGTCGGAGCTTGCTGGACACTTGGCCGAAGAAGAAAGAGACGAATTGGGGGTGGAAGTCCGACCAAGTCAAGCTGAAATTGAGCGGCCGGAGGTGTGGGTTCTTTTATAGGCACTGGGCCAGGTGTTCAGAGCGTGGAGGGCACGCCTTTGCCTTTGATGGCTCGCCGGAGAAGGAAAGAGGTTAGATACCCAAATCTCTCGTGCGTTCGCATGAGAGATTGGGTTCACACCAGAGATTGTGATTGGCCTTAAATGGAAGGGAATTCCTCAGAGAATCTCCCTTCCATTTCTGGGAGGGGATCTCTGAGGAATCAGAGAGTAATCCCTCTCTAAACCTCGCCGGAGGTTGGTTCTGCCCTAACAATGGCGGAAGGACCTGATTGCAAAGGTGGTGAGGAAATTAGGGGGCTCTCTGCAAGGATTTTCAAAAGATAGGGACCAAGTTGTGATTTGGGTGTACTAAATTGCAAAGTAGGTCAAGATGACCTCCCCTTAGGTCTAAATTTTGGTACAAACCTAATTTGTACATAGGGAATCCAATGGTGAAGTTGGATTTTAGGTTTGACCTCGTTTGACTGGACATTTTGCGTAAAAACCCAAATTAGGTTACTTGAAGAGCTAAGACCCTAATCTAGGTCAAACTGGGTTCCAAAGGTCAAATTAAGTGTTCTAAACCCTAGAAGATATTTTTCCATGATTTTTAGAGGGTTTACTTGATTTTTGTCCTGACCGGAACCTTGTTAATTTAAGCGGGTCTGTTTTAGGGTTACCAAATGTCATTTAATTCCTGGATTGCACCTAAACCCATGTCTGATTGAATCAACCCACTTTTTATCTTATTTAGACCTTTTGACCTATGTTTTGCCTTTGAGAAAATCCTTTTATATACTGCAATGGTAAAATTACAGTTTTAACCTTTAATTCATGTTTTCTTCTCAGAGCACTTATTCCTTCATTTAGGCCTTCTTCTAGGTTATGTAGGAGCTTTTATCTTCTTTATTGGGTCAAAAAGAGCTAGTTATGGCTCGTGATGATGATGAGGCTCTCATCACCTAGTTTATTTAATTATGGATTAGTGTATAGTTTTAGACCTCTTCAGGCCCAACATTGGCTCCCAGCTCACGCCCACACAGGCCCACATGCACACGCCCACACCCATACACATGCTTGTTTAGTTGCACCCTGCGCTGACAATCGAGAGGGTCACTGGCTCAGAAGCTTATATGGCGCTATGCGTGCTCCAAATCTAATGATGTGGCACTATCGGATGGCGCCTATTTCCAACGCCTAAGCATGATTCAAGGTTGGCTTTAGGCCTTATTTAAAGCATTAAATAAATAATTATTTTATAATTAAATTACATGATTATGTAGCCAATATATAGGGCTACTTATTGGTATAATTTATTTACAATAATTAAATATATAAATATATTTAAAAATTAGTTAAAGTTGAGCATCAATACATATTGGTTTATTATTTAATCTCTTAATTAATGTAAAAATTGATAAATTAATGGTACAATTGAGTTATAAATTAGTTAATATACATTAATAACTCAATATTACATATTTTTAATTTATTTTTAGTGATTTATTTTAATTTATGTACATTTAAATACACATTTTCCATATATATACATAAATATATTGTACAAATACTGTTGTACAGTATAAATAAATTAAACATAATGAAAATAATTAAAATTATAATATACACATATATAATATAATTTACTTCAATATTTTATTATGTTACTAATTTAAATTATTTTAACTTACTAAAATAACAAATTAACTTTGGAATGTAATTATGTATAATAAAACATAAATAAATAAATTAAAGGGTCAAGTACTGTATAATATAAATACTTTAAGTTATATAAACAGTTATACTCATAATTATAAATATATACATAACTGCTTATAATTACTTAGGAGTGTGTACATATATTATAAATAAATAAATATATAATTATATAATTATAATTCATGTTGAATCAATCAATATAAATACCTGCCTAAGTAAATAGAATAATTATATATAAGTTATTTATATACATTATATACATATAGGTTGTTATTTATATTTAACTTAATATTACACCATATACAAATATATACATTATATACAAGGGTATTTTTATGGGTTTTTGATATTTTTCAAATTTTTATTTTGTTTTTGTGTTTAATAGAGATAAGAGAAGAGGAAGGAAAGGTGAGAAGAAGAGAGGAAGACTCTTTTTGGTGTTTTTATATTGAGTTCTTTATTTACAAAATCAGAATAGACCTACAAATGAACTCGAAACCTAACCTAACTTGGCATACTCCTAAAACTAATCTTATTCTAACTCAAGACACATTTATTTTATTTTTTTACAATAATTTTGCAATTTTTTCATGTATTTACAAATTGGACAAAACAAGGCTTAAATGGTGTTAATGCATGAAGCTCAAGCCATGAAAATCAGTTTCAAGTGCTGGAAATGAAGTGTATACATTTAGAATTCTTCCAAATATCCCTTAAATCAGATTCAAGCATGCCATCATGATTTAAACATCAACTTTCATTCATTCACATATTTGGACAGTTTAATAGCATGAGTTACTGATAGCATCGCTATGGTATGATCTAGAATTAATTTCAAAGCCTTAATATTCATTCAAAATTGTTGGAAATGTAGATTTAAGCATGACAAACATCCAGTAGTTAACTCTCATCAAATCAGAATAGATAAGAATGATTTAACATTAAATTCAACAGTAAAAACTAATTTGGACAGTTTCTAGATATTTTATTTACTGACAAAGAATGCAAATGAGTTCTTTTATGCAATCAAATCAAATTAGAAGTCAAGTAAAATTTATACATGTAGTTGAATGCTTGATCTAATACAAAACTACTTTAGAAACTTATTCCACTTCTATTTACATCAACATTTGCTTCAACTTATGACTGAAAGTTTTTTTCCAGGTTTGTTGCTATACCCACTGGATTGATGAGATCTCAGAACCTATTAAGGTCTAATTAAAATTCTTCAGTGCAAACATTTGAGAATTAAATCTGAGAAAGATCTTTTTCAAAAAATCCATTACACCTCAAATTACCCAAGTGCAATTAATGGTCATAGTTAAATGTTCATTCATTTTTAGTTCAGATAAAACATGGCTGCTACAATGCTGACAACAAACTCAGATTAGAGTTTAGAGTTCAAAGCATTTAAACAAACACTCAAGCTTGTTATAGAATCATCAAAAATCCTACTCAAGTCTTCTTCCAGGCATCAACAACTCAATTGGATCATTACTCATCAAGATCAACCTGAAACCTGAGCAATGAAACTTAGATTTCCATATCTCACTTGAATCCTTTTAAGACTCATCTCAAATGTCTCATTCACTCTTACAATGATTTAAAATGAACGAAAACATTGATCAAAGTCCAGCAAGTCTTAAAAACCCTAACCTGATCTCCCTTCTTCACCATAGACAACATGAGGAGTTTGGATCAAGCTAGACTTAAAAACCATTTGCAAACCCATTTAAATCCTTCATTAAAACCATTTAGATTTGATCAAATCCTCAAATATCATATTAAATTGATTTGCAATGAATCCCAGCCATCGCCCAGGTAGGCTGTCAATCTGAGCTCACCAAGATAATTTCATCATTGAGGATACCTACACACCATTAATTGGAGTTCAGGAACCCCTCACAATCCTTTAAAACCAATTAGGTCATTGTGAGGACCTCAAATCAGTGCAACTAATTTTCATGGGTCCTTACTACCTAGAAGATGAACACAAGCAGGAACTTAGCTAGAAATTAGTCATCAGCTCAAATTGTGATCAAAATCCAATAAAAACATGTCAACACAATTGCATAATTATAAATCAAATTCACTCGATTAAAACTAATTCAAAACAGATTTAATCCCAAATCTCTAGATTAGCATGAAACTCAAATCAAAGTGAATCAAGTGAATTGCAATCAATTCGCAATGCAGGGAGGGCTCTTGTGATCTGATGAAGTGAATGGATGAGCCCTCTAATGGAATTAGCACTTAATTAGATCTGATAGCCACTAGACTTCAGATTTGATTGATGCTTCAGTGAGGAAGATGAATTGCGATTAAAACATCGAGGAAAGAAAATGAAAGTGAATGTGAGGTGATAAGGAAGGAAAATGGATCAAAATGGATGTGTGATTCATCCTCTCAGATCGAAATTGATCAGAGAGGGGTGATCGACTCTACACTAATCTACTCCTAATCTAACTAACCAAGTGATGAATTATGATATAAACTACCTAATATTGCTCCTATCTAATCTAGAAAGCATTTAAATCTATCTAAAAAATAGTAAATTCTATTTATGAGAAGAATGGGATTCTTAGACCATGACCGGTGCTCAGTGGTGACAAAGTTGAGGAAGAGGATCTCTAGTAAGGGAAAAGCCCACTAGTGGAGCTTCTGGGACATCCCCTGGTGTTATGTGATCCAACCTGACGTGGATGAAGTGAGGGAGGGAGGGTGGCTGCTATCACTAGTCGTAGAGTGAATAAGACAGAGCAACTAGAGAGGGAAGAAGGGATCAACCCAAAGAAGTAGGAGGGAGGTCGATCGCCTCACATAGGTGAGTGTGGAGCTATTTAAATAGGCGCTAGTGAGGTCTGGTCACCAGATTAAAGGGAGGTAAGAGTTGGGTAAACACGGTGAGGATGATATGGAAAGGGTCACGGGAAGTGATTAGGATAAAATAGGGTCCTTGGATGTGATCTAGGATAGGGCGCGAAGGTACTCGCACCAGCTCGAGCTGAACAGTGGCAAATCCACCATTGATCAAGTGATCCAAGCAACGAATGGTTGAGGGTGCACGAGTTCTTTGTGCAAGAACAATAGAAGAGAGGCTCCTGTAGGTCTAATGATGATTTTGCAGTGAAGCCCAAATGTATGAAACTGTAGAATATTTGCAAGAAAGCCCATAAGTGATAAGATTTGTGACCAAAAGGTCTTTGAATGCTCGCTAAATGATCCTTGACGTCTTTTTAAGTGAAGAAATGTGAAGATAAGAGGGCTTAAGTGAAATGCATGCAATTCAAAGTCCAAATGATGTCTAAATGCAATGAGATTTTTATGGTATGTTAATTAAACATATTGGAATATATTTCAACCATTAATTTGTACTTTGAAGCTTAGATTGGTGTTCAATTGACATTTTGATCATCCATTCACTTAATTAATAGATAATCCCTCCAAATTGACCTAATTATTTATTTTTAACACACTTTTAATGTTATAGGTCATTTTCATTAATTCTCGCACTTAACTTATTTATTATGTTAATATAATAGTGTTCAACCTAGATTCCAACTTTAATGAGCTACACCTTATCAGTTGTGTTATTGGGTCTCTTCCTGGAGCTTATGCTTACTTGTTATGTCCCATCCTCGGAGATTCTTACTTGTATCCTTCCAGTTGTGATCGATCCCAACCATGAGGGTTTCTATATTAATTTGTAAGCATAGCTTCTTATCATTTGTGTTTCCTGCTTGATAAACGCTAGTTTATCATCATTCTTATATGCTAGAACATACCTAGTTCTTAGGGTTTTAACTGTGCAATTGGATTTTTGGGCTGCATTTAGGCATTCCAGTAGGTTAGGCATGCATTACATTCTTTTGTGTTTTTATATGTTTATTTGAGTGTCAAGGATAAGCAGAGAGTCAGATCTCACAAATCTTGACACTTTGGAAGGCAAAAGATGAAGAGGAAGCCCAAATTCAGTTGGATCCTAACAGAATCCAGCTCATTACAACTGGATTCCAGCTCCACTTAGTTGAGACTATCTCATTTTAGGTCCATTTAGCTCATTTCAGCTGAATGGTAGCTCAAGCTAGCTCAACTTAGTAGACTTCAGCTCAATTCTAGCTCAACCTAGTTATGGCTAGCTCATCTCAGCTCCATTTAGTTCACTTTAGCTGAATGGGAGCTCAAGCTAGCTCAACTTAGTTAATCCTAGCTCCTCTCAGCTTTATCCAACTCCTGGAAGTACTATCTGACTAGGATTAGCTACTGCCATCAACTAGCTAATCCTAGTTGGCTAAAGAAGTTCTCAACTAGCTCGGGTTAGCTCAACTTCAGCTCTCGAAGATTCAGCTCAGCCCAACTTAGTTGAGTTGAGCTACTTGACCTAAGCTAGCTATCTTAGCTAGCTGGGTAGTCTTCGGGAGGACTAGCTCCAGCTCACCTAAGCTCCAGACTAGAAAAAGCCAGCTTAGATTAGCTTAGCTTAGGTACTAGTAAAGAACTAGCTAGCTAATCTAGCTTCTGAGTTCTCAGGCACCTTTGCTTTAGCTACTATCAGCTCTAGGAAGATCATGCAGCTCCAACTTCAGCTCCTCATCCAAACCCCAGCTACTCCACTACTCTATTAGCTAAGTTAGCTTAGCTTAGCTCAACCTTGCTCCACTTCATGGCCTACTACCCTACTTGAAAGTTTCTTCCCTACCAGGAGGGGTGACGTAATAATTTGCGAAAATAAAAATATAAAGCAATCTCACAAGAAATAAGCAATCACAAAATGTACATAGGAATTTTTAGGTGGAAACCCAAACCGGGTGAAAACCACCACCTAACCCTCTCGAGTTAGGATTTTCCGATCAACCTAGTTGATCAAATCCACTAACCGAATCACTTTGAACGAGGGTGATTCAACCTCAATACAACCACGCTACAAGTACGAGGGTAGCGTTCCTCAACCCCTTCTCTCCACGAGAAGGATTTTGTCCCACGAAGGAGACGGGAATTCGCAAAGCGAATACCCAACCAAAATACAAAGATAAAATAAAACAACAGTCCTATAGAGCCAACAAAATTAAACCTAGCTTCTATAGGAAATAGGAAACTCCCCTTTGCAAGGAGTGCGTCGACGATGACGCGGTGCGTGTGCCACGCGATGGCGCTACGTCGCTCTCGTGAACAACAGCGGGAGAGCGAGCGCGCAAACTGAATTTAGCTCTCAAGAGAATGGAGTTTGAGCTTGGAGAGCAAGAGAGTCTTTTCTTTGGACACAAAAGGTTTGAAAGTGTATTGCAAGGTGTGTGTCTTAGTGTGTATATGTCTCTCTAGGTGTATGTCTTGTGTTTTTGTGTTACAAAGGTTCCCCTCTATTTATAGAGGCCTTAGGAAGGCTTTGGAAGGCTTGGAAAAGCTTCCATAGCCGTTGGGTGTAAAGCTCAAGAGAATCAGGCCGAAATCAGGACAATGATTGCATTTGACAGGGTTATCAGACGTCTAACTCTGGCATCAGACGTCTGGAAGGCCACTTTAAGACGTCTGATTTCAAGGTCAGACGTCTGATTCTGTGCGGGTTTCTCCCTGACTTGAATCAGATCTAAACAGGGTTTTTGTGCAAGTCCATCAGACGACATACAGGACGTCTGGAACTAAGTATGGACGTCTGGAAACCTACTTTTACGGTGGGAATTGATTTCCAAACGTTGCAACGGCTAGAAAATCTCTGAGAAGAGATTTTGGGTCAGCCGAGGCAAAACGGTCATTTATCAGACGTCTGTAAAGTCCTATGGACGTCTGATAAGGCTCTAACGGTCATAATCTTGAGTGTTTTCTAAGCCAGCCAACGGTCCACTAACTGGTCGTCTGGCAAAGTCATCAGACGTCTCCTAAGACGTCTGGTCTAAGGTCTGGACGTCTGATTTCATCAGACAGAACTAACTATGTCCAGCCTAACAGTTATCAGACGTCTGAAACAACAGTCAGACGTCTTAAAATCCTTTATCAGACGTCTGATTCGTGAATTAGACGTCTGGAAAGTCTGTTTTAACCCTATTTTGGTTTTCTAAGTGTTCTACAGAAAACCTAAGTATCCTAGGGTTGTGCAGGTGTTCCTAGGACTACTGTTAGGGTTCTTTGAGGCTCTTTAACATAATGTCTAAGGAAAATAAAGAGCAAGAAAATAAATACAAGAGATACATGAAAGGATAAAAAAGAATCTATCCTATTCTTCTTGTCTTCCATCTCCAATCTTTCACTCCACGCGAACCTCCTCTGTTTTCCGTTAAGCTCCTCCAATCCGTCCTGGATGCGAGCTTGAACTCCGTCTAAACACGTCCACATTTGCAATTGACCTGAAATCTAGGACTCAAATTGCAAATGTTAAATAACACGTGTTTTGTTATCATCAAAACAAATGATCGTGGTGCTCTAGCACCAACAATCTCCCCCTTTTTTATGATGACAAAACCGTAAATAATAATGCATAAAAAAATCCTCCCCCTTTTTGACATTATCAAAAAGGTTTAATTGATTTTACATTTCCTATAACTCCCCCTTAAAACATGCTCTTCTATGAGTTTATTTTAACAAAGGTAATATTCTCCCCTTTTTGTAACAACAAGATAGCTATTATTTTTCTTCCCCTTACTAAAGGAAATTTAGCTACCTTATTTCTCCCCCTTAAAAATTGACAATTAGCTCATCATTTTTTAACTCCCCCTATCTAAATGCTTATGATAATAAGATAGGGTTAAGAATTTTTACCTCACCTACCATGGCCAATAAAATGGCCCGAATGGTGGTGGTGGATGCCACATCGGATGGGGCTCCCATCCGTAGCTTGGAGGCCCGGGCATTGGCGCCGGTCTCCAATCTGGTGGTCGACGTGCGGCGGGTCCGTCGTTTGTTCGCCGTCTTGTCAGTCTTCTTGTTCTCCTCCTTGGTCTACTCCTTGGTTCTCCCAACTTGAGTTGACCAGCCTTGAGTTTGTAGGTCCAGTCCTGTGTATTGTAGTTATCCCTGAATCCTACAAAACAAGATTCTAATTCTTTTTTCGGTATCCAAGTGGGCTTGGATCCGGATTTATTAGAGGGTCTCCTTGATGGAGATCCTTTCTCAACCTTAGGGCTATAAAAATTATCAACTTTGTTGATTAATTTGTTAGAATTTTCCCTAAGACATGCAATTTCTTTTTCTATAATGTTCATTTTAGTCTTTAAATCTGAAATTTCTAATTTTAGACTAACATTTTCCTCAATCAATTTATTATTTTCATTGATGAGGTTATGATTATCTAATAATAGGTTATCATCCTTAGGACTAGCTTCTATGTCCTTAAGTTGTTTTTCTAACCTATCATTTTCATTTCTAAGAAAACTAAGGCTCTTTTTAATGCTTTTATTTTCTACCCTAAGCGATTTACTAATCTCAAAAAGTTCATTAAAAGCTTCTTGAAGATCGAGATTTACCTCGTTGTCTGAGTCGCTTTCGCTTTCGCTGTCGCTTCCTCTGGCCATGAAGCCGAAGCAAGCGGTTTCTTCTTCTATGGTCTTTTCTTCTTCTTCCTCCGAGCTAGAATCGTCCCAAGTGGCTTGGAACGCCTTCTTTTTCTCCTTTTTGAGAAGAGGGCATTCTGGTCGCAGATGCCCTTTCCCGTTGCAGTGGTAGCAACGTCTCGGGCTTTCCTTCTTCTCCTTTTTCTTTTTCTTTAATTCCCTACAAAACTTGGAAAAATTTTTAAGTAAAATTCTAAAATCTTCGTCGTCGGAACTTACCTCGCTATCCGACGCGGCTCTGAAGGCGAGAGTCTTCTTTGGTTTAGGCTCCAGTGTATCATTCTTCTTCTGCTTCAACTTAGTCTCGTAGGCCATTAGATTGCCTAAGAGATCTTCCATGTTGAGCTCCTCCATTTCGTTCACCTCCTCGATGGCGGTGACTTTCTGTTCCCACTCCGGTCCAAGGGAACGAAGAAGCTTCCCTTGAAGCTCCCCCTTTATGAAAGTCTTTCCTAAAGCTTTCAAGTTATTTACAATGAGAGTGAACCTAGTGTTCATCTCACTTAAAGACTCGTTAGATTTCATTGAGAAAGATTCAAATTCTTGAGAAAGTAAATTAATTTTTGAGGTTTTTACCTTAGAGGTACCTTCATGAGTTACCTCGAGTGTGTGCCAAATCTCGTATGCGGTGGCGCACTGCGAGATTCTGTTGAATTCTTCCGAGCTGAGCGCGCAATACAACGCGTTCATTGTTTTCGCGTTGAGAGAGAGCTCCCGGATCTGCTGCTGCGAGTATCCTCTGGCGGGTTTCTCTGGGATGTCGAAGGGGGTCTCGCACCTGGCCCAGACTGTGAAGTCGGTGGCTTGAAGCCACGTCTTCATCCGCAACTTCCAGTAGGGGTAGTTGCTCCCGTCGAAGAACGGCGGACGGGTTGTGGACTGCCCCTCGGAAATCCTGCTTGTGGAACAGCTTCCCTCCATGTGATCTTTCCGCGGATGTTACTCCTGTCGGCGGAAAACCTGGCTCTGATACCAATTGAAAGTTTCTTCCCTACCAGGAGGGGTGACGTAATAATTTGCGGAAATAAAAATATAAAGCAATCTCACAAGAAATAAGCAATCACAAAATGTACATAGGAATTTTTAGGTGGAAACCCAAACCGGGTGAAAACCACCACCTAACCCTCTCGAGTTAGGATTTTCCGATCAACCTAGTTGATCAAATCCACTAACCGAATCACTTTGAACGAGGGTGATTCAACCTCAATACAACCACGCTACAAGTACGAGGGTAGCGTTCCTCAACCCCTTCTCTCCACGAGAAGGATTTTGTCCCACGAAGGAGACGGGAATTCGCAAAGCGAATACCCAACCAAAATACAAAGATAAAATAAAACAACAGTCCTATAGAGCCAGCAAAATTAAACCTAGCTTCTATAGGAAATAGGAAACTCCCCTTTGCAAGGAGTGCGTCGACGATGACGCGGTGCGTGTGCCACGCGATGGCGCTACGTCGCTCTCGTGAACAACAGCGGGAGAGCGAGCGCGCAAACTGAATTTAGCTCTCAAGAGAATGGAGTTTGAGCTTGGAGAGCAAGAGAGTCTTTTCTTTGGACACAAAAGGTTTGAAAGTGTATTGCAAGGTGTGTGTCTTAGTGTGTATATGTCTCTCTAGGTGTATGTCTTGTGTTTTTGTGTTACAAAGGTTCCCCTCTATTTATAGAGGCCTTAGGAAGGCTTTGGAAGGCTTGGAAAAGCTTCCATAGCCGTTGGGTGTAAAGCTCAAGAGAATCAGGCCGAAATCAGGACAATGATTGCATTTGACAGGGTTATCAGACGTCTAACTCTGGCATCAGACGTCTGGAAGGCCACTTTAAGACGTCTGATTTCAAGGTCAGACGTCTGATTCTGTGCGGGTTTCTCCCTGACTTGAATCAGATCTAAACAGGGTTTTTGTGCAAGTCCATCAGACGACATACAGGACGTCTGGAACTAAGTATGGACGTCTGGAAACCTACTTTTACGGTGGGAATTGATTTCCAAACGTTGCAACGGCTAGAAAATCTCTGAGAAGAGATTTTGGGTCAGCCGAGGCAAAACGGTCATTTATCAGACGTCTGTAAAGTCCTATGGACGTCTGATAAGGCTCTAACGGTCATAATCTTGAGTGTTTTCTAAGCCAGCCAACGGTCCACTAACTGGTCGTCTGGCAAAGTCATCAGACGTCTCCTAAGACGTCTGGTCTAAGGTCTGGACGTCTGATTTCATCAGACAGAACTAACTATGTCCAGCCTAACAGTTATCAGACGTCTGAAACAACAGTCAGACGTCTTAAAATCCTTTATCAGACGTCTGATTCGTGAATTAGACGTCTGGAAAGTCTGTTTTAACCCTATTTTGGTTTTCTAAGTGTTCTACAGAAAACCTAAGTATCCTAGGGTTGTGCAGGTGTTCCTAGGACTACTGTTAGGGTTCTTTGAGGCTCTTTAACATAATGTCTAAGGAAAATAAAGAGCAAGAAAATAAATACAAGAGATACATGAAAGGATAAAAAAGAATCTATCCTATTCTTCTTGTCTTCCATCTCCAATCTTTCGCTCCACGCGAACCTCCTCTGTTTTCCGTTAAGCTCCTCCAATCCGTCCTGGATGCGAGCTTGAACTCCGTCTAAACACGTCCACATTTGCAATTGACCTGAAATCTAGGACTCAAATTGCAAATGTTAAATAACACGTGTTTTGTTATCATCAAAACAAATGATCGTGGTGCTCTAGCACCAACAATACTATCCTACTATCCTACTACTTATGCTCCACCAAAAAGACCACCTACTCCAACTTCATTTTGGTGCTAACTATCCCTTTCATCACCACCCTACATCCACCATCAAACCCATCTCCACCCTCCATTTTTTCGCTCCAAAATCAACACTTTCTAAAAGGTATTTTTGAACGGAAAACCAAGGCACCTCTTCATTTCCCTCCCATTTTCCCCTCCAAAAATATCTAAGCATCCCTTCATTTCCCTCCAAAAAAATACCATAACCACCTCCCTTCCCATCCTATAAATATCCTACCCTACCACCACATAATTCCTATTCTTGGTTGCCACATTTCTCTGCCTATATCCACCATACTCACGGCCAAGGAAGGAGAAGAGAAGAAGATCAAGGGGGCAACCTACTTGCCCCCTTGATGCCTTCTTCCTCTCTCTTCCTCTCCCTTGTGCCACACCAAGGAGGAAGGTTTCATCTAGGAGGGATGGCCAGGCAAGAGGAGGAGCAAGGTGGTTGACGCCTACCTTGGAGGAAAGCTTGGAGGAGTATCAACTTGGAGGCAAGGAGGCAAGGAGGAGACCTTTTCAAGCATAGGAGCTACTGTGCTTGGAGCAAAACCTACCTCCTCCTTCATCATCTTTGGAGGACATTATTCTTCATCTTTTTATTTTCTTATATTAGCTATTGTTTTATTGTTTTCATGTAACAAGCATTCAGTTGCCTGTCATAAATTTTCCTAGCAATACAAGATTTCTTGGCCTTCCAATTTCTATTTTCTACTTAGTGCGTTTTCATCTTTTAGTAGCTTTAGTGCGCATGCTCTTCTCTTCTAATTACCCTAGGGGTGCTTGCCTAGGGTGAGCTTAAAAGACACTACAAAAAAATTAGCCTTTAGCGACAAATTAGGTAGTGGTATATAATGTATTTGCCACTAATTCCTTTGATTTAGCAGCAAATTTTTTATATGTCATTATAGCATTTTTGTAAATGACAATTAGTTTTTGTGGCAAATATATATATCGCTATATGTATGGTTTAGAGGTAAAATAAAATTATGCCATTATTATTTTTGTCAAATAACGATTAATATTAGTGGTAAAATATATTTGACTTTACATGTATGATGTATGTTGTTACACTAATCTTTCAAAAATAATTTAGTGATAATAAAAATATATGTCACTAAAATTTTTTTAATAATCAATAATTAATATTTACGGTAAATATATGTAACACTGGATATGCGTAACATATTTTCATTACTATTTTCAAATATAATTTAAAAGTAAGAAAGTATGATCCATCATTCCAACATAACTAAAATTATCTTAAATAATATCAATTTGAGACATCTTTGCGAAATCATCTAAAAAAGATCTCTCCTTGTCCCTGCACTCAATCAGGCCTCCCTTTCCCCCCGAAGAAAAAGGCTCCCACGCGCGTCCTTTCCCTTTCACTTTCCCTTCACGTAAAAAATCCCATGAGTTAGGGGAACCGTCTCTTCCCTTTCCTCGTCATCTTCTTCCCCCTGCTTCCCCTCTTAACCCCTCACCCCTCATTATCTTCGTTTATATTCGCCCGCTCATATTAGCATGCGATGGGACAAGACAACCCAACAACCGCCACTGAACGAAACCCATTGTCGTTTGAAGGCATGGTGCGAGGACAAGGGAGCCGAAGAGGAGAGAGGAGAAGCGATAAGGCAAACCAGCAGCGAGTAGCAGCAACAGAAACCACGTACGCGACTAGGTCTCCTTCTCCTCTCCTCTCCCCCTTGCCTTCCCCCTTCCTTGCCTCTTCCTCCATCCCCTTCTCCTCCTTCATGTCGGTGCCCCTGATCTCCCTGTTGGCCAAGTGAAGAGCCTTCCTCCCCCTCTCCCACCTCGGAGAGGAGAGCAATAGCCCATTCTCTTTTGTGAGCCTTCGCTTAAGGGTTTCATGGGATTGATCGGGCTTCTTGGCCCTTTCCACTTTTGTTTTACTATTTTTGTGTGTTTTCCCTCGATTGGGTTTTATGGATTTGACTGGGTTCGTTGTCCATTTTCTTTTGCTGTGGTTTGGATCTTTTGTTTGTTCTCGGTGCTTGTTTTTGCTATGGTTTCTTATATTTTATGGTTCTTGTTTCCTTGTTGCTCTTTTGCCTGCGATTCTTCGTGGTTTGGGTTTTCTTGTTCACTTCTTCAGTATTGGGGTTGCTGTCGACTAGTTTCCCTCTGCAGTCAAGATGATGCCCCTCTCAGCCCCTTTGGGTCCCGTTGTCCAGCCTCCTCCTCCTAGCCTAGATGGGAACTCTCGACGAGCTAAAGCTTCCTTTGCTTTAGTAGACAACTCAACATAATTAGTCAGCCACATTAGCTCCTAATCCAACAACTTTCAAGAAAATAAAGAATAAGGAGTGAGCATTATTACTAAAAAGTACCTCAAGTAGGACTCAAAGTTGTGGTATTAGGTGGTAGAAATGAATGGGATACGGGGGTTCAATCTCTCTCTATCTTCCTCTCCATAAAATGCATGCATGAACATATTTACAAAATGAATGAATATCTACCTAATCTAAATGCGCAAAGCTAGGAAATAACATAAGCAACCAGGTAGGACTGAATTCCGTAACAACTCATAGTGGTAAAGCAACTCAAGACCCACCCTATCCAAGCCATTATAAGCCTGGTAGTAACCAAAGCCCTATGATAGTTATTCAGGACACCCCTATCCCAGATCAAGAACCTGGACCTATTCTAAAGGAACCAACCAAGGTTCCATTTCCTGAGGCCTTGACCAAGGGAAAGAGGATAACCAAACCTGTGGCTCCTGAGGAGGATCTTGTTAAGCTCTTTGAACAGGTTCATATAAACATCCTCTTGATGGATGCAATCTGCCACGCATCAGCTTACGCACGATTTCTGAAGGACTTATGTACACCCAAGCGTAAGCCCAAACCAAAAGTGGGAGTCTGATCGTATTGTCAGAGCAAGCCAACTCTGTAATTTTGAGCAAACTCCCACCTAAGGCTAAAGACCTTGGTACTCCCCTGATTTCATGTACCATTGGTGCCTAATTTGGCACATCCTTATTAGATTTAGGTGCCTCCATAAACCTAATACCTACATCCCTCCTTGACCACCTTGAGGAATCTGAGCTTAAACTGACAGATGTGACATTGCAGTTAGCTGATTGATCCATTAAGTCACCTAAAGGAGTACTCAAGGATGTCATCGTTAGGGTACGAGATTTCTATTTCTCAGAGGATTTTATAGTCTTGGACATGGATGCACATGAAAACCCAAGGGATACACCAATTATACTAGGGAGACCCTTTCTGGCCACTGCTAGGGCCGATATAAACTGTGAGAAGGGCCAAATTGAACTAAAATTCAGGAACCAAACACTGAAAATTGACTTCTTTAAGGCCCAACAAGGGATTAATTGTGCAGTTATAGAACAAATATGTGATATCAAAGCCGTGGTTGATGAACCATACATTGAGGACAACCTGATTACTCCCGATCAACCACAAGAAGATCAAAACCCGCAATTAGAGGAGTCTGACCCTGATCTAGATACACCCATAACTCCTTCCCTTGCTCCTGACACACACCTTAAATCACCCGCTACTACTGATAACCCCGTTCTAGAACTCAAGCCTCTTCCCGACCATCTGAAGTACATCTTTTGGGTTCCAATCAGATGTTTCGTGTGATTATCAACTCTAGACTCACACCTGACCAGGAATCCTGTCTGATTACTATTCTCCAGCAACATCGTAGAGCCATTGGATGGACTCTCGATGATTTGACTGGTATCATCCCTTCTTACTGCGCACACCGTATCTACATTGAAGAGGGCACACGACCTTCCTATGAAATGCAGAGACGTTTAAATCCTAATCTGCAGGAGGTCATGAAAAAGGAGATCATTAAGTGGTTAGATGCAGGGATCATCTACTTGATCTCTGACAGTTGGTGGGTGAGTCCAATCCAAGTTGTGCCTAAGAAGTCAGGACTCACCGTTATCGTGACTGAAATCGGAGAAGTCATACGACCCGTGTGGCGAACTCGTGGAGTCTGCATTGATTACAGAAGACTCAATTCCTCCATGAAGAAGGATCATTTCCTACTCCCATTTATTGATCAGATCCTCGAGAAACTAGCGGGAAATAGGTTCTCCTGCCTTTTGGACGGGTACTCCGGTTATAACCAGGTGGCAATCCATCTTGAGGACCAAGAGAAGACCACTTTCACCTGCCCTTTCGGGATGTACGCGTTCCAAAGGATGCAGTTCAGTCTATGCAATGCACCCGCTACTTTTCAGTGGTGCATGCTTGCCATATTCTCATATATGGTAGGTGATTATCTAGAAGTCTTCATGGATGACTTTTCAGTATTCAAAGAATCATTTGACGATTGTCTCCTGCACTTGGTCAAAATCCTCAGGCGGTGCATTAATGTGAATCTGGTTCTTTCCTGGGAAAAGAGCCATTTCATGGTGCCTGAAGGAATTGTCCTGGGACATCTTATTTCAGAAAAAGGCATCCAAGTCGATCGAGCCAAGGTGAACTTGATTTCCAAAGTTCCGATGCCTAGCTTGATCAAGGACATCCTATCTTTTCTTGGGCACGTCGATTTTTACCGTCGATTCATTCCTGATTTCTCGAAAATCGTACGCCCCCTGACCTCTCTACTTTCTAAGGATGTACCTTTCGAAATCTCCAAGGAATGCACTCATGCATTTGAAATCCTCCGTGATTGAGTTACCCAAGCCCCGATCCTACAGTCCCCTGATTGGTCTCAACCCTTTGAGATCATGTGCGATGCATCTGATTTTGCTGTAGGAGCGGTACTTAGGCAGAAAATTGATAGGAAACCCATGGTCATCTACTACGCTAGCAAGACACTGGACGAAGCTCAGCGTAACTACACAGTTACTGAGAAAGAGCTACTAACCATAGTATTTGCCCTGGAAAAATTCAGATCTTATCTCCTGGGTTCCCGTGTTATCATTTACTCGGATCACACAGCTGTGAGGCATCTCCTTGCGAAGAAGGATGCGAAACCTCGATTAATCCGCTGGATCTTGCTATTGCAAGAATTTGACCTCGAGATTCACGATAAAGCGAGAAAATAGAAAGTGGTAGCTGATCACTTGTCCCGCCTTCCTTCTAAAATCATTGACCCTTCCGGACCCATCACGGAACATTTTCCTGATGAGCACCTTTTGACTATCAATACAGAGCTTCCATGGTTTGCTGATATAGTAAACTACTTGGCATCACTTCAGATCTCGTATGATTGGCCGAAAGCCAAGAAGGACAAATTGCTTTCCGATGCCAAGTACTGCTTCTAGGAAGACCCGTATCTTTTCCACACCGGTGCTACAGATCATTTGATGATGTGTCACGGAAGTGGAAATTCAAGACATTATCTTTCTGCCATGACCAGGCATGCGGTGGACATTTTTTAGGTCATAAAACCGCAGCGAAAGTCCTTCAGTGTGGCTTCTATTAGCTCACAATTTTCAAAGATGCGTACAATCACTGTAAGGTATGTACTCGTTGCCAGACCTTGGGCAGCATGAGCCATCGTGATATGATGGCTTTACAGCCGATTCTGGTATGCGAAATCTTCAACATATGGGGGATTGATTTCATGGGACCCTTCCCTATTTCGAACAGCTTCGAGTACATTTTACTCACTGTTGACTACGTATCCAAATGGATCGAAGCCATTCCGACCCAAACTAATGATCATAAAGTAGTTATCAAATTCATTCATCAGAACATCTTTTCATGGTTCAAGATTCCATGAGCTATAATTTCTGACGGAGGGACCCATTTCACTAATGGTCAGTTCAGGTCACTGATGACCAAATATGAGGTGTCACACCGAATCTCTACTCTTTACCACCCCCAAACTAATGGTCTAGCTGAGCTATCAAATTGGGAGATCAAGAAAATCCTCCAGGTTACTGTTTGACCTAACAGGAAGGACTGGTCATCCCGGCTCCCAGAAGCTTTGTGGGCTTATAGGACCACCCAAAAAACCCAATTAGGTATGTCTCCCTCTAGATTGGTGTACAGGAAGGCATGTCACCTCCCTGTCGAGTTGGAGCACAAAGCCTATTAGGCAGTACGAAACTGCAACCTAGATCTTTCTAAGGCAGGAACCCATAGAAAGCTTCAAATGAGCAAGATCGATGAATTATGCCACGATGCGTATGAGAACTTACGAATTTACAAAGAGCAGGTTAAGGCCTTTCACGACAAGCACATATCAAGAAAGATCTTCCATCCTGGTCAAAAAGTCCTACTCTTTAATGCCAAGCTTAAACTGTTCCTAAGAAAGCTATGATCAAAATGGATTGGACCCTACCTAATTCGATGAATCTTTGGAAATGGAGCCATTGAGATCAGTCCACACAGCCATGATTCCGAACCTTTCGTCGTGAACGGTCAGAGACTCAAACCGTTCATTGACTTGACCGATACAAATTTGGCTGAGATATCCTTTACCCTCCATTCTCCCTGAGCTCATTGCGCCCAGCCGATGGCGTAAAACTTAGCGCTTAACGGGAGGCAACTCGTCATTCTTGAAAAATCCGAAACCTTTCTTGACATTTCTATGCTAAATTCATATTGCACTTTAGGGTTCATCCATTAGAACAGCCAACCCCACCTCAGGTACCCATACCAGAGTTCAAAAATCGTTCGCAATAGTCACCTCAACCCATTCACCCACCCAAAACCTGTTCGAATGAATGATCTAAGCTGAATTTGAACCCACCTAATTTACAATGGGGACATTGCAAATCGTAGGCATGGGGGGTATGAAAGTGCAAAACACCATGAAAACTTATCTCACAAGAAAAGGTTTCAATAGAAAATCACATATCACAAAAAACACCAAAAAAATGAAAAAAATCTTGAAAACGAACAAAAAAATACTGAGGAGAGAGAAAATTTTGAGGCCATAAAAATCATAAGAAAATGAGGAAGATAAAAAATGCCAAAAGGGAGCACAAAATGAAAAAGAAAAATGAGATAGTCATTAGAAATAAATTAAGGGATTAACCGAAGTTCTAGACCATATCAAGAAAAAGAAAAATGAAGGAAAAAAGTACTAATGAGATACAAAAGAGATTAGTAGGAATACTGATCTTAGGCCTCTTGAGCTAAACTCTTAGGCTTAAAATTTCAAGTATCCGCTAAGATCTGGATAGTCCTCAAGAGGTTGGAGAAAATGCGAAGCTTAAGTATTAGGTCTAAGGCTTAGGGAGCATTCAGCCTCGTTAACTGACCTTTGGTTTGCGAGACTCAGTAACCTAAGCACCCCAATCCACACATAGTCTAGTTCAATGCGCATAATTATCAAAATCACGCAAAAATGTTTAAATGTTCTAAAAAGTCACCTAGATTAGGAGCGACCAATCAACACAAGTTGATTTGGATGAGCTCCTAGTGCGGAGAGGTGGGAAATTCCCCTCGAGGATGCATAATAACATATCATCTCCTCGGTGCTTGTCTCCTAGGATATTTACATATCCTACTTGGGGCACGTAAGCACCTTGTGTTGGTTTAGATGTCATGGGCAGCATTATCACGAAATGTCGATTGCTAGGGTCTGGATTTAGCTATAGAATGCCATGGGTGAGATTATCTTGAAATCTCGAAAGCCAAGATTCTGGGGGTTGCCATGGGCGGTGCTATCACGAAGCATCGATTGCCAGGGATCCTTCAAGGATTGATGATGGGGACGAGGAATCCGATATAGACCGTGTTGAGAAGCTAATCCGAAGCTAGAAATAAAATGCAAAGAGAGAGAAAACTCTCCAAACAAAAAGAAATCCTCTGTCTCTCTCTTTCAAAAAACACATTGCAAACTGAACCAAGGCTAAAATATGTTGCAAGCATGGATGCTTTAACCGCAGAGTCCAACGAACCTTAGGATCGTTCTTGTGGACATTAAAAACCTTCGTAGAGGACCGAGACTAGAACTGGTCAAGTCCGGATCTTGGTTGATACTTGAGTACTTCTAGGCTTACTGTCAGCATTCTAACCTAATCAAAAAGAAAAGAAAAAGCACTCATCATAATCTCTGAACATCAAGGAATTCATGGTCTAGAACAGAAGTTAAAACCTTAAAATTTTGCTAAGGGACTAGCAAAAGCTAGGCATGGAGGTATCATGGGAACACCATCATGAGCCCTAACTAGCTCATTTTTGACCCAAAAAAGAGAACAAAAGCTCCTACATAACCAACTGGAGGTCCAAACTTAATGAATAACCCTTCTGAAAGAAAAGTAAGAAACAATGGATAAAACTGTAATTTTACCGTTACAGTGCAACAATGGGATTTCTCATTAGCTAAACATAGGTCAAATGGTCTTAATAAGATAAAAAGTGGGTTGGTTCAAACAGAAAAGGGTTCATGTGAATTCTAGGAATTAAATGACTTCTTGTAACCCTAAAATCGACCTACTTAATTTAACAAGGTTCTGGTCAGAATAAAATTCACCTAAACCCTATAAAATTCATGAAAAAATATCCTCTAGGGTTTAAAACCTTCAATTTGGCCCTTAGAACCTATTTTGACCTAAATTGGGGTCCTAGTCAAATGTTTACCCTAAATTGGGTTTTTATGTAAATTTCCTAGACAAAAGTGATAAAACATAAAATCCAACTTCACCATTTGATTCCTTAGGTTCAAATTAGGTTTGTACCAAAATTTGGACCTAAGGGGAATTCACCTTGACCTACTTTGCAAATAGGTCCAGCCCAATTACATTTCTTCCCCTAACTTCTGAAAGCCTCTACAAAAACCCCCCTAACTTCCTCATCATTCTTTGCAATTAGGTCCCTCAGCCATTACAGCGGAGGGAATCCTACTCCGGCAAGGTATCAAGGGAAAGAACTCCCTGATTCCTCAGAGAATCCCTTTCAAAATTGAAAGGGAGATTCTCTAAGAAATCTCCTATCATGTGGACCCATTATCAAGCCCTAATTCCTACCCAATCTCTCATGCGGATGCATGAGAGATTTGGGTCTCTCTAGGTTTCCATCTCCGGTGACATGACCATGCTTGGAAGCTTAGCTTCCAAGCATAAGACCTCCTACCAGGGCCTATAAAACCCTTCCTAGATCATTCTGCACCTCCTAAGCTTGAAATTGGCTTGAGATACCCCTAATTCTTCTCTTCCCCCTCCGATCAACCACCCAGCAAGCTCTGGCAACTCTTCTCTCTCTCTCTCATCGCTTTGCCACAATACCAGTGGTAGGGTTCCCTTTATCCTCTTCGTCTGCATCGTGCCGCACCAACTGACGCCTCTACAACCCCCTCGTCGTCGCCATCCTCTTCCCACTAGGTACTTCATCTCCAACGATGATAGTACGAGCCAGTCACCTCCTCTGCATCCCCCTTCATCTATCCACACTCAGTTAAGTCCTCTCTCTCTTCTCATCATTTTTCTATCATTTATTTCTGCAAACACGTCTTGACGCTCGTGAACCACCACCACCTTCTCCACCCTCGGTCAGACCTCCGGCGAGGTGTTCCCACCGCTCCACGCCTCCATCCACCTCGCCAACTACCTCACGAGCACCGCCACACCTCACTGACCCTAACCCCTCACTCCACTCACCGTGCCAAGCCCCCAGCACTTCCCCCGAACACACCCACCTTCGCACCCACAGGGTGACCTAGGCACGCATGCTCAGGCCACCCCACACCACGCTAACCACCGTACCACCTTCGCCATGTTCAGGCGAAGCTCCCTACATTTTCTAACAAGTCCGCAAGGTCATTTTCTTGCTGACAGGTTTGAGGCCTTCACCGCCATTGATGAAGCACGAAGCTTGCTTGGAAGAGTCACCCAGGACTCCTCGCTCTAAGCAATCAGTCCAAGGTCGTGCAGATTCCCTTCGCGCACATCCTCAGCCCAGCAATTGGCATTGAAGGCCCCGTAGCTGCTGCAATCAAGGGAGACATCCGCTACTGGCATTTACGAAGGAAGGTGGGACAACATAGTCCCACCTCAAAAAATCGTGAGCAGGTGCAGTGATATAAGTTGAAAAAGTGACAAGGGCTTATCACCTCCTGACCACGAGGTGAGGTCCCACTCACCCTCACTACCTCGTTCGTGACCCCACTGCCTGCGGACATGACCCTGACCCGTATACCCGATTAGCTTGCACTCCTCGCCCACCATGCACGACAGTGGGCCTGGTCCCGGGCACGCATACTTGACCCGATAACCCAAGAAGGCTCTAGGAGGGTAGGGGTAGGTTTTGCTCTCAAGAGAAGAAGAGAAAGCCGAGGAAGGGAGGGTGGCAGCCAGAGAAGCTGAGGAAGGAGAAGGCAAAGCTGAAGAGGGGCTGAAGGCAGAATAGAAAGAAAGAAGAAATCAGAGAAGAAAGAAGAAAAGAGCCAAAGCAACTAAAGAAGAAAGAAGAAGAAGCTAAGAAGAAAGAAGGCTGTCAGAGATAGTGAACAGAAGAAAGAAAAGAAAGAAGGAGATCAGAGATAGATAGAAGCACTGTGGCAATTTCACATTTAAGACGTTTGATTTTCAAAATCAGGTGTCCATATTTTTTGCGCTTCTCCCTTATACATTGACATTGTGTTTTTTGCATTATACTTTGATTTTCATTTCATATTATATTCAATCTTGGAGTTGTGCTCTTGATTTTTGGACCCCAATTTTCTCCCTATGTTCGACCTTAGATTTACAATTTCGAGTAATAAAATTCTTTTCTTTTCGAGCGATTTCAACTATACTATGACGCATTGATTTTACATTGATCTTGTCTCGCAAAAACAATAGGTATCAAACACATTCAGCCATATTTTTTTGTTCCTGAAGCCCATCTTGAGCGCCCCTGTTTTGCGGTTGATGGATGATGTAAACACGTTTACACTGCTTAAGATGTCTATTTATGCATGTTCTTAAGTATAAGATTGCATTGCATGCTATAAATGTTGCATAACATTCATCATCTTGCATTTAGAGTAGTTTGAATAAAATGGAGGTTAATTGTCTCCATTTATGTTCATGGACAGGGCAAACTTTTTATCGAGGCCTCGGATCGAAGATCCAACCGTACATTTGTGATCAGGGCGACGATTGGAGTTCAACGACTCCAAGATCGCCCTAATCAGACATCTGTAGCATCAGATAGTGACCGGGGAACCCTAGAAGATCAAGGGCCAAGATGGTGTGAATCTGCACTTCAAACGACAAATCCGACCACACGGATGGATTCGGATCAACGATCGCAGCCTAACACAAAAATCGAGTCAATCCGACACCCGTGGCACCATCTACATCATCCAGAAGATGGATGGCCAAGATGGTGCCATCTCAGTCGCCCAATCGCCGGCACGTACCCGCTGAAGGCCTTCGCATCTGCTCTTCCCTGCTGTTAGATCAAGATCAAACGGCTGCGACACTCCCACGCTGAAGTTAGGTGCTCGACACAAACGCGCCCCCAACGCGTTGGTAGAGCACTCTAACACGAAATGCAGGCACGGGTTCGAGCCTCGCCACGCTAAAATTGGAGAGGAGGTGCACCTTCGATCGACCGCACGATCGCGATCCAATGGCCACATGTGCTCAATCAAGATGACGCACTATTGCATGCGCGGCGAGGATGCGTCATCGCTTGCGATGGGGCACGCGCTGAGGAGGCGGGCGTAGTGCGATCTAAGCTGTCTGATGTCGCGATCGGATAGCTGAGATTGGCTGGACATGCGCGTGCGTTGTGCACGCGGGCAAGCGAGCGGGCGCGCGCGCGCTGGCCACTACGCCCATGTTCAGACCTTTAGCGACGGTTTTATCCATCACTAAAGGTCCTGAATTAATGTTTTAAGAGTTGTAATGACTAAATTGCCCCCACTCCTTGCAACTATAAAAGGAGACTCCCTCCACACGAAATTCTCATCCCTTCCTTCTCTTCTCTACCTCTCCAAAGCTCAAGAGAAGCTTGTCCCACACCTATGATGCTCCTCGCGAGATAAAGTCAAATTTTCGTCCTCTTTCGGAAGCGGATCCTGCGACGACGACGACGTGCTGCCTTGTTCCCGTTCTTCAGCTTCGTCCTCCTTCGTCTAGGCGTCGTCTCATCCGGCTCGTCCTCCAAGTAATCGTCGAGGATGATAACTTCTCTCTCCCATTCTTCTTTACAGCTTTCTAGTATAGAATTTTCCTTCTTTCTAGTGTAGCTGATTTCCCACTTTCTAGTGTAATTCTTATTTGGTTTGATTGTATAAACATTTTGAATTATTGAATGCATGTTTATCTCTCTCTCTCCCTTTTTACTCTGATTATTGATATGGCTTCATTGTAATTACATCGCCTCACTTTTCAAGAAAAATTCTAAAAAAATATATAATTGCGAATATAGATCGATGTAGACTCCCTATGTTCAACCTGGAATTTTCATTTTGGTAAAAATTGTTTGTTGAACACGAGTTCTTCGCTTTCAAACTACAATGACAGGTTTTCAAAATCGAACACGTTAGCATATCAACTCATTCGTTTAACATTTTGGTGCGGTGGCCGGGGAGGTGATGCTCTTTGATTTTTCTTCACGTTTTTAACTTACAAATCATTTACCTCACTTCTCTCCTTTCTTATTGTGATTGCAGGTACTCTTTTGAGACGAGCAAAAGTGGTAGATTGGAGTAAAGTGCTGTGGAAGGTTTTGTAAGTTATCCCCCACCTCCTACCCATTAGATTTCCTTTCACCACATAATAACACAAACATCAATCAACCTAGGTATTCTTATAAACTCTAAGGTTAGATTGTTTGTTGTTTAACACCCACACCCACCCCAACCCTCACATTAATACAAAGAAAAATTAAAAAAAATCTCACAAAGGTACACAACCTCATCTGATTTTCAAACTCAACCGGTAAACCGATCTTTGGAGCCGGTACACACATTCAAACGCATAATTGAGTAGAAATCAGATTAGGTAATCACTTGTGTGCCTAATTAAATGGTGCAACAGGCCAATTGTTTGAGTTGATTGGGCCGCACCACTTCAATTAAAATCAACTCATCAAGTAGTTGCCACTTAGGTTCAACTATTAGGGATTTACTAGGCACTCCACATTTTCTTTTTAAAGCTTTAAAGGAAAACATCTTCACCTGTGCTTTCAAAACCTGGTGTGCCAACAAAACTTGTTTAAAAATACCTAAAGTTGAATCCTAAAAGTTACTAAGCAAGATTTGAACTTTAAAATTCATCACATCAAAAAATAATAATAATAATCTTGCTTGAAAGCCACTGGTTGTGCACGCACACACAAATCAATCAATCATTAAGGACACAACCCAGATAAAGGGCCCATCACATTCCAAAGCACATTCAAACCTAGTTTTAAATAAAACAGAGTAGACGTTGGCCTTAAGGATTCGACTCGCTCTTCAGAGTCCAGAACGAGATTATTTTTTATTAGTCCGTTTCTACTGTTCAATCTGATGTCTAGCTGGGGGAGCAGAATCAAACGATCGCGGCTGGGGGGTACACTAAGAACCGGAGGCGTAAGTTGAAGGAAGAACCTTCTCCCTAGTCCCTCCTTCTAACTGGTTGGATTGAACAGACAGAAGTAGATCAAATCGTTCCTTTATCTCAAGACGGGTTTTGGGAGTCTGTAGGTCTTTAGGCTAGCCCACTTAAGGACAAGTTTGATTGTTTGTATTGCAGGGCGCCTTTCTTCCTCCCACTTATCATGAATCCTTCCACATATTACACGCATTCCCACTCTTTCCCTCCTTGTTTGAATTATCCTCAACATGAAGATTATCCCGACTCGTACTGTAATCAACAATCAGTTAGTTGGGATAACTTGGATTGGGGACATAGTTCCGGACCTCCGTGTTTAGGGTCTAACCCTGAACACTATGATTGTGATTTCTATCCTTCTCAGAGCCACATCGATTATAGATCGTCAACTTTTCATGAACAACCTAATACGATCTACAATCAAGAAGGATACACTAATCCTTACCCATCCTCTGATTACACTGCCTTTAGGTCATCACCACCTTTTGAACAATCTAAAATGACCTATTATCAGGAAGGGTATAACAAATCTCAATTCGTTAATTCCCCTGCATTGATCCCAAACCCGCCCAACCCTGAACCAACTCATTTGGTTCAGGGTAACGAGGTTCAAGAAAAGGTTCTGGCTAACTTGAGGAATATCATACAATCTTTAGAAGTTCAGTCAATACCTTGCATTGAGAGATTCAAATGATTGATGATTTGAATAAGTATTTGTTGGATTGGCTCCAGGATGTTAAGGATAAGAACTCGGGTGAGTTTCTACCTGAGAAACTAGTGAAATTGAGGATGAGATTTGTGTTTGCTTTAGTTCAGTCGTGGAATGATTCCCAGGATGAACCCTCTTCAGGAGAGCCAATTTCAGAACCCGTTCAGGCACCTGTTGGGGGGGACACGTGTTATGAGGCTGACCAGATTGAATTAGAGCAACCAATTAAGGAAGATCTGATTTTCTTCACCTGAGATCCCTGAGCTGGGGTACGAGGAAACGTATGTCTCCTTGGAACAGAGAGTGACAGATGATTTTGGGACATACATTAATATGGATCTTGATTTCTTTGATTTTGATGGTGAAGATTCGATTTGCGAAGTCTCACGCGAGTTTACAGAACACAATATTTGTGAGACGATTGGGCCTGAGGAATCTGAAAGATCATTTGATAGCCCAATAACTGAGGAAACTAATCTTATTAGGGCTTACATGATGGATCCAGAATTACATTTTCTGGAGGATTCAATCAAATGCCCTGATTGGCGGTTACACCCCATTGAGCTTATTGATGATTTTATTTTTGAGATAATTAGACCCAAGTCAATTTTGATTCAGCCACATCATTTAGACGTGGAGATTTCGAATGGGGTGATTAACATGCAAGAGGTCTCAGAATTTAACATTCTGATTGAGGAGGATAGGAGTTGGGAAGTTCTGATTTGGGAAGCTAACTTTGGAGGAAGTACAAGACTGAGTCGAAGGGTGTCTATTAAGTTGAAACCATCAAATCAGGACTCTTACGACATTTGTTTTGAGGATGTCAAACCCAAGCACACATTCAATGATTATCCTTTTGAGCTTCAATTATTTGTAACCCGACTTTTTGATCTTGGGTTGCATCCTCATAAATCGCAAGCTTGACCCTGCTTGCATACTGATTTTAGGTTTTGGGTAATTTTTATCCAGAACCTAAGATATTCTCGCTTATGGGGTATGGGTTTACACCACAATCTGGTCTACATTTGTGGACATCTATTGACAGGTCAGAGGTTTCTTATTTTTATTCTAATTCTGACCTGCACCTGTGAATTCTTCATTTCTCTTCTTTGTATAGTGTGCCTAGCTGAAGGCACTAAATTGAGCACATATACAATTCATTTTAGTTTTCATCTCGGAGCGGACCTAACATTCACGCAATTCAGGTGCTTTCTACGCTATTCCACTCTGTTTTATATATTTTTAATACAATGAGGATATTGCATTAGATAGGCATGGGAGATGGATATTCATCTCTGAATTTATTCGTCAGCTCCGTAGATTTGTTTCATTTTATTTTATTAAAAAATAAAAAAAATTTTGGAATTAGGGAAGAGAACTTGGGTTTAAGAAAATTTTCAATCTTAGGAAATACTACATTATGATTTGAACACAAAGACCCTTCAGGTCTTTGGACTTAATCAGCCCATGTATCCACTAAAATGTGGATTTGTTTTTCGAATCCTAGCTAACCTAAATTCTATTTTAATTGGAGTAAATAAGTTTGGCTGATAAGTACACGACTTATCAACCCACCCTCTGATTTGAGGGAATTTTGAGTTTTAAGCATCTGCACACTTTCTTTGCACTGGCTCATTGTTCGGCGATTCTAACGGAAATTGGGTAGCTAATGAACCTTCTAGGGTGATATGGCTGGCAAGTTATCGTGGGTAATATCCCATAGGTAGGTTGTCCAGAGCCCAGTCACTGGATCTTTCTTTTTTTGCTGTCTTTAGGTAAATCTTAGGTCAGGGAAGTCACCTACTTAAAAAGAGAAAAAGAAAGTCAAAAGGAAAAGAAAAGAAAAAGAAAAGGAGAAAAGAAAAAAAAAGAAATAAGCCACACTTCGCCGCACGAGTATGGCTGGCAAGTTGTCGGTGGTAACAGCTCATCGACCGGTTGTCTAGAACCCAGCTCAGTAAATGCACTGAAAATTCCCAAAACACTTAGGAAGAAGTGGAGAAGTAGAATAAAATGGGAAGATATATACTGGATTCACCCTTGTGTTGACCCCGTAAAAAATAAAAGTAGGGAGAAAGCTACCGGTTGTAAAGATACACCTTTAGGCAGAATTCCTTTTGAGGTCACCTAGAGGCGTAGAAATCTAAAGTCCGTTTTAACTGCCGGTCAATGAGTCTATCACATTCACAATAAGATGCTTTAAACTTAGGGTTCTCATCAAATCTTGTGTGAGTTGAATGGCTGTAGAAAGCCAGTCTTAATCCTTAAAACTTGAAAATCCAAAAAAAAAAATTAGAAAAGAGGAAAAAGAGAAAAAGAAATTTTTCTTTGAATAAGATGAGCGCTTGAGGTGATCTGCATTTTGGCAGATACTCGGGCACTGCTGTGCCTTTTAAAGTTCAGATCCTAGGTAGACATTTTCTTAATGATTGAAAATAACTCATGCCCAAATAATCCAACCTAATTCTTTTATAAATAGCATATAGTTTTTTCTAGGGACTAGTAAAAGATATGCAAGGGGGTATGATGTAAATACGTTTACACTACTTAAGATGTCTATTTATGCATGTTCTTAAGCGTAAGATTGCATTGCATGCTATAAATATTGCATAACATGCATCATCTTGCATTTAGAGTAGTTGAATAAAATGGAGGTTAATTGTCTCCTTTTATGTTCATGGACAGGGAAAGCTTTTTATCGGGGCCTCGGATCGAAGATCCAACTGTACAGATGTGATCAGGGAGACAATTGGAGTTCAACGACTCCAAGATCGCCCTAATCAGACATCTGTAGCATCAGATAGTGACTAGGGAATCCTAGAAGATCAAGAGCCAAGATGGTGTAAATCTGCACTTCAAATGACAAATCCGATTGCACGGATGGACTCTTATCGACGATCGTAGCCTAACCACACAAAAATCGAGTCAATCCGACACCTGTGGCACCATCTACATCATCCAGAAGATGGATGGCCAAGATGGCGCCACGTGGCGTCATCTCGACTACCCAATTGCCCGCACGTACCCGTTGAAGGCCTCCGCATCCGCTCTTCCCTGCCGTTGGATCAAGATCCAATGGCTACGATGCGCTCGCGTTGAAGTTAGGCACTCGACACAAATGTGCCCCCAGCGCGTTGGTCGAGCGCTCTAACGCGAAGCGCAGGCGCACGTTCGAGCCTTGCCACGGTGAAATTGGAGCGGAGGCGTGCCTTCGATCGACCGCACGATTGCGATCCAACGACCACGCGTGCTCAATCAAGATGACGCGTTATTACACACGCGGTGAGGGCGCGGCATCGCACGCGATGGGGCACGCACTGAGGAGGCAGGCATAGCGCGATCTAAGCCGTCCGATCTCGCGATCAAATGGCTGAGATTGGCTGGACGTGCTCGTGCGTTGCGCAAGTGGGCAAGCGAGCAGGCGCGCATGCACTGTCCACTACGCCACGTTCAGACCTTTAGCGATGGTTTTATCTGTCACTAAAGGTCCTGAATTAATGTTTTAAGAGTTGTAATGACTAAATTGCCCCCACTCCTTACAACTATAAAAGGAGACACCCTCCACACGAAATTCTCATCCCTTCCTTCTCTTCTCTACCTCTCCAAAGTTCAAGAGAAGCTTGTCCCACACCCGGGATGCTCCTCGCGAGATAAAGTCAAATTTTCGTCCCCTTTCGGAAGCAGATCCCACGACGACGACGACGTGCTGCCCCATTCCTGTTCTTTTGCTTCATCCTCCTTCGTCCTGCTCTGTCCTTCGTCCATGTGTCGTCCCGTCCGACTCGTCCTCCAAGCAATCGTCGAGGAGGATAACTTCTCTCTTCCATTCTTCTTTACATCTTTCTAGTATAGAATTTTCCTACTTTCTAGTGTAGCTGATTTCCTGCTTTCTAGTGTAATTCTTATTTGGTTTGATTGTATAAACATTTTGAATTATTGAATGCATGTTTCTCTCTCTCTCTCCCTTTTTAGTCTGATTGTTGATATGGCTTCATTATAATTACATCGCCTCACTTTTCAAGAAAAATTCTAAAAAAAAATATAATTACGAATATAGATCGATGTAGCCTCCCTGTGTTCGACCCGGAATTTCCATTTCGGTAAAAATTTTATTTGTTGAGCACGAGTTCTTTGCTTTCAAACTACAACGACAGGTTTTCAAAACTGAACACATTAACATAGCAACTCGTTCGTTCAATAATGGACGTATTGGTCGTAGCCAAAAGGGGATGCCCTAATATAATTGACGGCTTGGTGGGTATGTGATGAGTGGCTACTCATCATAGCTAAAAAGCTAAAATTAAGCTAGGAATTGGGTTAAATAATGTCAAATTAACACATAAAAAGGGTTAGGTGTGGGAATCAATGAAAAAGACCTAAAACCTTATTTCTGTGTTAAAATTGCATAATTAGGTCATAAAATGAGATATTCTTGAGGAAAAAGGTCAAATGGTGATCCGAGTGTTAATTGAACACACAAATAAGTTTGAAAGTTCAACTCAAAAGTATACTTAACTTCTCAAAAGTTCAATTAAGTACATATAAAAGCTTGAAGGCATTTGGACATCATTAAGGCCTTGAAATTGAAGATTTACATTTAGGTCCTTTATGCATCACATTTCCTTCATTAGAAAACTTCCCCGGACTTATTTGTAACCTGCAGGGACCTCTTTGAAAGCCCTTAAGGACCACTCTGTAACTACTTTCTACCACTTATGGGTTCATGTGCAAATTTTCTACCCCTTCAATGAAGGGCTCACCCTACAATTTACCCAGTAGAAACCTAAGCAGCTACTTCCTGCACGTGCACTGCAGCACGCAAAGAACATGCGCATCCTCGACCGTCCATTCTCTCAATGATCTTGATCTACGGCTTGTTTTGATTCGAAGCTTCACGCGAATCAGCGTGTGTGCTCACCCCAACCCCCAGATCCCATCCTATGGTGTGATTTCATCTTGGCAGCCGCGCACGCTCTCTCCTTCCATCCCTGTCGCTAATGCCCTCATCGAGTAATCTTACTTGCGCGGTGCATGGAATCACTGCAATCGCTACTTAAGCACCTCAGTGGTCACACACGCAAAGAATCGCCTCCTCTCCTACTTCCTTGAGAGTAATCCTTTCTTCTCCTCCAGTTCTCCTAATCCATTCACACGCTGCACCTGCGATAGAGGTGTAGTTTCTCACCTCCTTTTCCTCCTCGTCGCTAAGGATGATGTACGCCTGAGGACAACCCAGAAGCTTCATTAGCAAGCTTTTCATTCGCTGGAGCTCCCCCTCCCTTCTTCCTCTCCATCTGTCGGGTGGAGACCCACAGGTCCCATTCGTCCAATTAGAGTAGTTTTATTGCTTTGTAGGTTAGCTGTAGCTTTAGTTAGATAGATTAGCAGTAGAATTAGAGTTAGAATTATTGACTGATCTGCTATTCTATTTGTTTAGCAGGAGTAGAATTAGAGTAAATCCCCCCCCTCACCTCCTCTGATCATTCCAGATCAGAGGGGACGTTTTCACATAGTCATCACTGATCATTTTCCTCCCTTGACATGTTTTCCATATCGCTTCTGATTCCCGCGATTTGTTTCTCGCAATCCACCCACTCATTTGATCTAATTTTAGATCTGATTGGTTTCCAATCTCAAATATGAAATTAGCATCGAAAATCACATTAGGGGCTTCCCATTCATCTCATTTTGTTCACAAAAGCCCTTGATCTGAGCCTAAAATGAAACCAATTTGCCCGAATTCTATGAATTCAAATTTCAAGTTTTTTTATTCATTTGCTTTGAATGGCTTTGATTGAGCGAACTGGGATTCGTTTGATTGGATTCACTGTTTGGCTGGGAATCTAAGGTGATTCTGAAGTTAGAATTCACCTCAGATGAGCCATAATTTGATCAGGATTTTCGTGAGGATTTAAATGTCTTGAATGCATGGTTGAGCCAATGAAAATCACTTAGTTGATTTGAGACTCTACCTTGCATCTTTTAGTTGATTTTGAAGAGCAATATGATTTTTTAACCTAAGGAATTCTCCATATTCCTTAAGGTTTTAGAATTTTGGGATTTGAGTGTATGATTTAAATTGACTGATTTAATTCTTTCTACATGCTGTCTATAGCATTAGAAAGAGTTAGATCGGCTTCTCCTTTAACTTTGATTTGATAAGATGCTATTGACAAGGGATCTTGATCTTGATTTGTATTCCCTAGTGGTTTTTATATGAATTGAAACCCTTGTCAGATTGTGTTAAGGGAATTTTTGATTTCTGTTTTGTGTGTGCAAATCCCATACTTATAGCAATTTGCTGCAATTGCAGCTACATTTCCCCTAAAACCCAGCTAAGTAATTCCTGAAACAATCACTTAAAATTCCTGATCAGGTTGTCTATAGTTTGATCTGGAATTTGATTGGCTGATTCAAGCTATTTGGTAGCTGGATTTAGGTTCAGAGTTCTCCCTGTTGCAGATCTGGTTCTATGGAGTCAGTCTTAACTGTGGCAGTAGTTAAGATGTCTAAAGTAGAGTACAGTATGTTGCAGTGATTGGAGTTTAGCAGCTTTAGCTGCTGCTATTTTTTGTAGCTGGACTTCAGTTCTGCTGGATTTCTAGTAGAAGAATTTCAGCAGCTGGTTTACTGCTGTTGAGTTGTTGTTTCTGTTCCAGCAGTTTTTTCCTGAGAAGATCTATGGACAGTAGCCTAAGATGTAGTTGGTTAAATAGCTGACTGATGTATAATGTTCTGTTTAACTTGTATACAAGCTTTCCTGTATTGCAATTGATTTTTAACATCCTTGAATTCTTGTAATGATTATTTAAATCCTTTATCAGCTAACTATTAAGTCCAACTGTCCATTAGTGTAATTAATTGAAATCTATCTTGATTTGCATGCTTAATTGCATATATCCTTTCCATATTTCATACTGAATGTGTTTAAGGCAGTCCATTGCCTTTTATACCCTTTAAGTTCCATTCTAAGCCCTTAACATACCTTTGAAAACCTTTAAAAGGCTTAGGATGAGTAAAATTTGTAATTCAATAAAAACTAGATAAAAAACCTAAAAAAAATAAAATAAACCTGTCTAATTGAAGATTAGGTATTTCCTTAAGTATACACCAAGTTTCCTGGTAATCCAAACCCCGGCTTGGTAGAACATACCAGCCAACAGTTCTATATACCATGGAATTTAATAAAAGAAACTACACTTAAAAACACCAACAACATCTCGTTCTTCTCATCCATTTCTTTCCATCTCTTCTACTTCCATAAAAGATATAAAACCCATAAAAACTTGAAAAGCTTAAAAACACCTAAAAATCCTTTGTATACTATGTATATAAGTGTATATATAAGTTATATTATAAAGCTTATTTATCTATAATGTAAATTATACATATTTATAATATAAATAACTTAGGTATATATTGTAGTATATAAATTAAGTATTTAAGTTAGAATGTACTGTATGTAACTAAATTATATAACTACTTATTAAGTAAACTAATTTGTATGTACTAAATAGCTATGTAAATTAATACCTTTTATAAATAACCATATTAAGTCATAATACTATATATACATATTTATATGTATATAATAAACATATTTAACCCTGCACCATAATTTAATTATAAATATAGAATAAATACTTAATTTATTAATTTAATAGTTAAGTTATTAGATTAAATTAAAATAAATTAGTAGATTAAGTTAAAACCTAGCTAACTTATACTGTATATTTACACTAATGTATTTTAAGTAAGTTAAGCTAATTTAAGTTATTTATAATGTATTATACTATGTAAACTATATTTATACATAAAATAGTCTAAAAATGTGCTTTTTAAATGTAAATAAAATAGAAATAAAACTTGTAAAATATAATAAAAATCTTTATAAAATATCTTAACGTGTATACTAACTCTATATAAGGTCAATTAGACCATATAATAACTAATTTATATGTAATTAAGGAATAAAACATAAAATTATCTATGTATAAACTGTATACTTTAGCCAATTTATTTATATAGTAAAAATAATTAAAACTCTAAATTAACTGTACAATTGTATATTACTATGTAAATACTTTATTATCCTATAATTTAATTTTAATTTACAATAAATTATGGCCCTCAAATTGAGGGCCAAAATCGCGAATTTGGCATAGCTGCACCTGAATTACTACGTAGAAGCAGTGCCCAGATAGTGCCACATCGGTTACATTGAAGCACCTAACATGCTATAAGAGTAAAAGGTTTCTCTACCGCTCAATCGTCACGGGCACTGGGCGCCTGAAACCATTGAGCATACTTATCTGAGCATTCTGAGCATATTTGATGATATTGTGTAGGCTGGGGGTCGGTTACTGTGCTAGGGCTTGATTAAGTCCAGTAATGAGCTGAAAACATGATTAATTGGCCTAATTAAGAACTAAGGTATACCTAGTAGAGGTCTGGTCCCACCCGCCTCAGGTGCTGTGTATCCCTCGAACGACGTGCCTGCCAATTAAATAAATTTTTTGTTAAGTAAAAGGGCCCCAATGACTTAAGGAGAAAACCAAGTGTTAGCCGAAGAGAAAATAGAGAAGAGAGAGAGGTGTAAAAGAGGAGAACAGAGAAGAAGAAATATATGTATACATATATCCGTATGTATAGTATATGTAAATAATATATATATGTAAATCTTAAGTATATTATGAATAGTAAGAGTATACATAGTATAGTAGTATTTGAGCTATGCGTATGTATATAAATAACTACATATCTTTACTGATAGAATAAATCATCGCTAAAGGTAAAATAACTGTCATTATTGATCCTAGTTTCTACTTTAGAACTTGCATATAGTTTTTCTGGGGTTTAGCGACGCTTGTATCTGTCGCTGTAGCTCCTATATATATTACTATATATGTTAGTGTATTAAGTTAAGTTAGTATGATATGTATTATTAGTTAGTATTGTATATATATGTAAGTATTAGTAATATAACTTATAAGTAGATAGTATAGAGTATATTTATGTAGTGTTTGATGCTTGATTGTAATTAGGTTTGTGCAAGCATTTTAATTGATTTTTTTGTACATAATTAAACCATTAATTCATTTATTATTGATTCATTCATTTATTTAGTCTTTATTGTATATAAAACTTATCTTTTTTGAATTAAAGAATAATCTTGGACTTAGAGAGTAATGTATATCAATAACTACCTTCCAGTGAACGACCTGGAATAAACAAGTAAAAATTATGTAAATTAAATAAAAATCGATGCGATAACGATTTGTATTTTTGACATATATTACAACAACGCCGATTTTTTTTATATGAACCATGGTCGATCGTTTGCTTCATTATTTTTAGCATCATTGCCGAGGATTAAAACCCGACAACAGTGCTTATTTGTGAAATGATTGATTAACTTAAATAACATACATCACAAGAGAACGATTAATATGTTGGATGGGTCAGTATCCAATATCAAAAAGTTGAAGGGAAAGAAGAAATCCTCCACTCTCACCAAGACATCTTCTAGAAGCCCATGTGGTGTCTTTAGTGATCTATCAGTTACTTGGAAGATAATAGGACTAGGCTTCAATTCACCTTGTCTTAATAGCTCATAGACCGAGCTCGGCAATATATTAACCTTTGCACCTAAATCGAGGAGAGCCTCATCAATGCGTTGGTCTCTAATGACCACAGAAATATACAGGGCTCCTGGGTCCTTCATTTTGCAGGGTGTACCTTGTTGTAGGATCGAGTTGATTAGGTCAGGTAAGACGACCTTAGCCTTCACCTATTTCCTTGATTTTCTCTTATGCATGCACAGGTCCTTCAAAAATTTAGCATAGGATGGGATTTGCTTGACAGCATCCAATAAAGGCAAGTTAATGTGAACTTGCTTGAATGTCCATTATTTCTTTCATCCTATCTTTGGACCTAGATGAGCCAGTAAAAGGTGCCTCAGAGGTGGATAAGCGCTCAGGGAAGGGCACTTTCGAACCCTAGGTGGAGGGGTCGTCATGGCAGGACAGAGGCGGAAAGAGGACAACATCCTTTGGATGGGTTATTTCAACCGAGGAGGGGCTAAGTGGCTCTTCCTCGGTGGATGTGTAAGTCAGTGTCGGGTTGGTAGGAGGGGTGACTGTAGGAGTGATTTCAAGTTTGGAAATTTATTTTCCACTCCTTAGAATGGTCATAGCCTCAGCATGCTCCCTTATGAAGGGCCCTTTACCCCTAGGATTCTCCTCGGATGAGCTAGGTAACTTCCCAGTATCATGTTGTCTAACAGCTTCAACAAGGTGGCCAATTTGAGCATTTCTTGGATTTCCTTATTCTGAGATTGAATCATCATACTCTGGCTTTCTTGCATGGCCTTCATCATAGCTTTAAGGTCATCCATCTCATAATTGTTGGGTTGCGGAGGAGGTTGAAATAATTATGCTTGAAAAGGTTGGGTGGGTTGGGCTCTTGAGTTCCTCGAGTTGGAAGCATCACCTTGCTTCCATGAAAAATTGGGATGGTTTCTCCACTCAGAATTGCAGGTGTTTCCTAAAGGTTTGTTCCTAGGAGGTGAATGAAACCCTTCGGCAGCATTCAGGTCTACCTAAACTAATTTGGGAAATTGATTAGCCAAATGGCACTCAACAGTGGTGTGAAGAGTGCTTCGGCAAATGGAGTATTTAGAAATATCTTGGACTTGGGAAGCTAATTGTGGGAATGTGCCAGGGTTTGACATGAGCCTTTTAAAATTTTGGTTCAGCAATTGGATTTGGAAGGCTAAAACTGAGTAGCCCCAACTTCACTAGCTTCCACTTTCTTTTGGAGGATGGATGATTTTCTATCCTGATAGGTTGAGGTCAAGTGGATAGAATTATTACTTACTCACTCAAATAATGTCCAAGCCTCATCCTCCGTTTTGGCAAGATAAGTTCTGGCACAAGAAGCATCCACTATTTTCCTATGCCTATGAGATAGCCCAATATAGATCCTTTTTACCAGTTGTCATTTAGGCACTTGATGATGGGCGCATAATCGAATTAGATCATTGAAGCGGTCCTAAGTCTCATGGAATTGGTCCCCATTTAATTGAGTAAAACCCATGATCTCCCTCTTGAAGTTGTTGGTTTTGATCATCGGGAAGTATTTCTTCAAGAATTCTCCTTTAAGGGCATTCCAATCATTCACCCTTACATTCAAGGTGTGATACTAGTGTTTTTGCCTTTTCCTTAAGGGAGAAAGGAAAGAGGGTCCTCATCAGAGCTTTGTCAGTAAAGTTTTGTAGTTTCACCGTGGAGCCGACCTTGGTGAATTCCTTTAAATGCCAATAGGGGTCCTCCCTAGTAGTACAATAAAAGGAGGGCAACAAGGATATGGTACTGCTCTTAATCTCATATGGATTATCCCCTGCCGGTCTTCTCAATGCTTGAGCAGGTTGGTTAGTCGAAATGAAGTAGTCTTTCAGGGTCCTTTGTTGATTTTCTCCTTGATCAGCCATCTCTTCTCTCTTTTCTCTTTGCTGGGCTCTCCTAAGGGTTCTCTCGGACTTAGGATCAAATGCTAAAATATCCTTAAGAGATCATATACCAAGCATACAATATCTACCAATCACAATTCAAGTTCTTGACAATTGAGTAAGTGCAGCCCCCAACTCAATAGATTGGTCGAAAAGGGTCAAGGCGATGTCCCTCCGTTCTCACGTAAGTGGTATAAGAGGAAAGGGGCCACTTGAGATCCTAACACTAACCAATTCTGTTTTGAGGAGGCTAAGGTTAAATTGGTTGATATAGATGGCTAAATAAGTTATTCAATGCAGTTACGTGACCTAAGTCAACCTTCACGTGCCCTAAGACCTACACCTTGCTTCATTGATACTCTCAAGTGACCTAGTCAGAGTTACTCCAAGGATAGAACTAAGGGATACAAGTAGGGTGAATCCTTCCTTTAAGGTGATGCGAATGTGGTGCCTCTTAACTACCCTTTTGTTCCTTTAAGGTGTGTCCCCCTCCTTAAAGTATCAAAATACTTGGTCACAAGATAATACCACCACCACAAAGTGAAATAGGAGGGTTTGAACCAATAATGAGATTAGTGCCTATAGCCTTAAGGGCCGGAGACCTAGTGTGGTGCCTATAGTGCATGCTCAGTGCAAGAAGTGTGGATCACACTGCAAATCAGTTTGTTTTTTTGTAAAGAGTCGCACGCAAGTCCCTTTTATCAGATCAAAGGTGATTTTGATTGTAAGGCCGAATCTAATTAGTAGTCTCAATTTCAATTAGGTGACCACTAAATTAGGTTAATTAAATCAATTTGGTGGTCTTGAGATTTAGTCCAAATGCAATGTGTGAATCAGAGCTGGATGCAAAGATAGAAAAGTATACCTAACTCTAGCAATCTCTGTGCAGACAATGTATGCAATGCAAAGAAGTAGATCTAATATGTTGCTCAATCACCCCTAAATGCACACATCTAAGGGTATGCAACTCTTAAACAGGAAACTCAATATTTTTCTCATTTTGTTTTAGAGGCAAGCAAGCAGAGCACCACAGATCAATAGCCTTAGTCGTTAAAGAAAGTGGGGACAGATCCCCAAAAACTAGCCTCGATGCTACTAGGGCAAGAAGACTAAAATGAAATAAAATCTATGACGAAGGAGAATCCCCTGTGAAAGTGGGATCTAGGTCTCCTTCCCTTTGTGTCCTCTCTAGTGCGTAGGCGTCGCTGAAGGTCAATGTCATCGCTCGACGCACCTGTCGTCTGGTTAGATTCCTCACATAGTAAAATAACAACTAGTCAGATCAATGTGCACCTCAAGATAGATCATAAATAAAATCACATAAAACTACTATGTCTGTGTTGCCTCCTCGGCAATGGTGTCATTTAATCGAGAATTATTTTTTGCTTGAAAGATGATATCAGTTCAATAATAATTCATTGTGGTGTAAATCACGTGGTGGAAAGATCCCAGATCAAAAATATTTATTAGTGAAAGCTACCCACGAAGTTAGGATGTCGTATCCATAGGGAGGAACAGACCAATAAACTCATATATCTCACATCCACAATCGCAAATTTATAGAGAAATCCATGGAATATTTGATGCATTCATTCTTTAATGCGAGAGAGAGTGTGTGAAATAGATCATATGTTGCATGAAAATATAGAAAACATGAGGGCTTTTTAGCAAATTCCCACATAGTATATTAAATAATCAAAATCAAAACTTGGCAATGGTACGAAATGTAAAATTTAATGTGCCCTTTACTATTGCAAAATAGGGGATGAACCCTCCTTGTGCAGGTGTGGAGGAGGAAGCACACCTGGCCGCACCATCTCAGAGGAAGTCGAGGATGTGGAGGGCATTCCGTTGGTGGTGACGGTGTTCAAAGAGGTTGCCGGAGTTCGTCGGATGGAGGAAGGAGGTCGCCAGTGGTGGGTTCGCCTACGCGTGTGCATAGACTGTGGGAGGTGTTGTTGAAGGCGTGGCTGGGCTCATGATGGTGAGGTGAGTCTAATGGAGTCAATGACGCATCGAATGGGGGGTTGTGATGGCGGCTGTGTGGAGGGTGAACCTGCTGATGATGGGTTCTTCTCGATTGATAGAGGTTGAAGATGGTGGAAAAGAAGACGGTGCACAGTGATGTAGTGGGTCATCGGCCTTGCTGGTGCTGCTGTTGCGGCCCAAGGGTCGAGGTGTTGAGGTGATGTGGTGCTGCTGGCCATGAGGTAGATAGATGAACGAGAAGAGGAGGATCTTCGACTTTGTTGGGTCGTGTGTGTAGGAGAGGAGAGGGTGAGTGTGGTGGTGGTCGTTGGGTGAGCAGTTAGAGGGGAGATGAGGATGGTTGTGGGAAGGTTGAAGCAGCGAGGATGAAAGCTTCTAAGAGAGAATTATCGTAGAGAGGAGGCATAGTTGCATGGTGGTGAGGCATGGTCACGATTGTGAAAGGTAGGCTCGCGGTGGATGGTTGTTGTGGATGGCTCACAGTCGAGGAGGATGCATGGTGGTGAATGTCGAGTCGAGGAGGCTCACGGTGATTGTTATGGTGAAAGCCATACGCTATCACCATGTGGCTTGCCGTGGTTGTTGCGGGAAGGAGACCCGAGGAGGAGCGGGATGCGATCGGTGGCTCGCGGTCAGTGGAAGAAGAGGATGTTTTCCTCTATGCATAGAGAGGTACCTTATGCCCCATCCTCATGTGCCTGTTGATGGTAACTCCATCATTCATCGTAACTAATTTGAATTAGTCAGAACTAAATGTTAAATGCTCCTAACTGATCATTTAAGTATCGTAAATTTATGCTAAATTGATTTTAGAAGATAGGAAAACAAGGTTAATTCTGCTATTTTACCATCTCATCACTAATGTAGATTAACCAAGGGATTGATCAGGGGTCAATTCAAGGTTAAATGAACTTAAAAGACCAAGAAGTGCACTTAGAATAACTGAATCAGGGTTTAACGCATTTTGAGGATTTAAATCTTACTAAAAACCCTAATTATCAACCACACTCAAATTGAAAGGGTTCTGGTAGAGATAAATTCAATCTCAACCTTCTAAAAATCATTGAAAAATATTCTAAGAGTTTTGGTACCTTCACTTTGACCATCTGACCCCATTTTGACTAAAAATAGAGATTCAGATGGTAATTTGCCCTAATTTAGGCTTTTGTATAATTTACCCAGTCAAACGTTGTCAAAACCCAAATCCAAGTTCATCATTAGATTCCTTGGGTCCAAATTAGGTTAACACCAAAATTTGAACCCAATTAGAATCCATCTTGATTTAGTTTGCATTTTAGCCCCCAGTTCTCTATTCTTTACAATCAAACCCCTAACTTCTATATTTTTATTACAAAAGTACCCCCAACTTCTTGTCTTCATTGCAAACAGGTCCCTTCCGCCATCGTCTTCCTTGTGATAGTAGAGGAAACTCACAGAGAAAGCAAACCCAAACTTGCATCATTTAATTGGGCAAATTGATTCAAGAATCTTCAATCAAAAATCACCAAATTTGATAAGCTTGTTCCCCAGATCTTGTCCGATCAACCAGACCTTGTTTCGAGCTCAATCACGGCTGTTTCCTTCGCCAGAGAACCAAAGTTCCCAAACCCAAAAATTGACTTCAAGGCATGTCAAAACTTGCCTTGTTTGCTCACAACTTGAGAAGAAGACCATCTATTTACACATGATTCCAAGCACGAGCTTGTCTCGTTTTTAGCATGCAACTCCTCTCTTCTCATTCTTCCTTCACCGCCATTAACAATGACTTGGAGCTTCTTCAACCACCTTCTTCAGCCAATCCCAAGCACAATAGGGAGAGGGCATCTCCTCATTACGTCATCGCCATGCTTCCGGTCAGCATTCATGACCCAGTTGCCTATCCTCCGGCTCCAATGTCCTCCACCTCCTTTTTCCTCGTCGGTGTACCTCCGGCAACCCCCCTCCATCATCCAATCATGAAATTAGTTTAGGGCTTCTCTCTCTCTCTCATCCAATTAGGTTTAGACTAAATTATAGGACCAATCTCCCCCTCCTTCACCTTCCCTGACTTCAGCAACCAACCACCACGACCACCTTCACCGTCAACCCACCTTCGTTACCCATTCACCCAATTACTTGAGTCGAAAGCTCCTACTCACCTCCACAAGCATTTCGCCTAACCTAATTGCACCTCATCACGCCTCCACCATCTTCCTTGACACCGATTGTCAGACCTCCACTCACCTCCACTGTTCGGCCACCACACTCACTCACTCACCAAATCACGGCCACCAGCACCTTCGCCTCACTCCAGCAAAGCTACTCATACATCTGACTTGGCCGCATTGGCCATATTCTTGACCGCAGATACTCATCGTCGATGGTCTCCTTCTCTGATTCCATTCACCGTCCGATTAGCCATCAACCACCATGCCACTACCACCAATCAAGGCAGACTTGCATCAAGAGCACAACTGCACCCTCAGTTGAACAATGCAGCAGCAATAACAGTTCCTATTAGAGAGCGCTCTTCACATGCTTGCAACAAAGAAGGGACTTTTGTCCCACATCATGGAAATTTGAATTAGAAATTCGTATCTAATGAATTCCGTCCATTAGCTAACCGCCTTTGAGATAGGTGGTTAGATCCCCACTCCACCTATGCCACATGCACATGGTCCTGGGCCAGTTTGAATCAAATCTAAACCGGTCTGATCAGGTGTAGGTGGGGGGGTTTTCACTCTTAGGATATGAGCCTGAGGATTTGGGAAAAATTGGGATCCAAATCTTAAGGGGCTTTGAGCTGAGAGTTTAAGGCATTTGATGACTACTACCGACATCTGAGTTGGCAAAATCTGAGGCTCTGAGTTGGAGAAAGAATTGAGTGTTGAGTTTGAATCTGACTAAGTGTTGAAGAACTAAGGAGAAGAAGAGTTGAGCATAAGTCTTAAATTGGTGGTTTCAACCACCATTCTTTTTACTCACTTTCTCTATATTTGTCTTTGATATACAATTTGCATTACATTGAATATATTTCATATATATATTGAGTTTTTGATGGATTATTCACCGCATATCTTGTGACTTCAGTATTGAGCTCATCATGTTTGATTAGTGAATTGAATTGCAATTACTTGCTCCATGCGAACGACATCGGAACTCAATGTTTTTCAAGCACTATAAATTTAAATGTCGATTCGATTTTCATTGCTATATTATGATGCATTTTTCTAAACAAAGACAATTATTGCTTAAACACCTATTATAAAAAGAAAAAGAAAAGAGAGTATAAGAGAGAGATTAATGGAGAGGGAGCGATGATTGAGGGAGGTTTTTTTTTGGTAAGAGAGATTGACAAAGACAATCACAACAAAGAGATTCAACAATATTTTTTTTAAAAAATTTGATGGAAACAATTATGAATTCTCTCTCGTGTTTCTTTTTCTAGCAAGACCCCTCATTGATTTCTTTCTCAACAAAACTTCTCATAATTTATATGTAAGATGTTATGTTGAATTATCCCATGCAATAAGTACACAAATGAATGATTAATTATATGCAACATGCACTGTATCAAAGAATTACATAGGAATACTAAATCATGACTCCACTAACTTTCCAAAGTATTATATACTTAAAGTCTCATTTAATCTTAGAATTAATTATTCTTAGGCACAATTAATGTCAACTAAAGTAGACCCATCAGTAATCACCTGTTGCAAAGCATTGTTATGCCCGACTGGGAAGAATTTCTTCAAGAAGGTCAATTTAAGGCCATTCCATGTATCTATTGGCCTTTCAATAGTACAGTACCAATGTGCGGCCTTATCCCTGAGAGAGTGGGGGAAAAGCCTCATGATCATTTGCTCCTCATTCACAGTTTGAGCCTTGGTGGTCTGAACCAAAGTGGTTATGTCCTCCAAATGCTAGAATGGGTCCTCAGAGCTAAGCCTATGAAAATGTTTAATCAGGCTTAGTACCTGGGGCTTGATTTCTACATCTCCTATAGGGATCATGACACCAGGATGATCCCCACAGTTTCAAGGATCATAGAAATCCTTCAAGGGTTGAGTGCCCTAACCATTCATGTGCTGGAACCATTCTTGCATCTGCTGCAATTGTTCTAGTTGTCTTTGAATTAGCTCTTGCTAGTTTGGAGGCTGGGGAGGTGATTGGTCTGCATGGGATTTGCTTGACTGTAGCTCAACCTACACCTCCACAAATGGTTTAACGGTCCATCCAAGTGAGGATACAATGACCTCCTTCCAAGCATACATCGAAAGGAAGTCGGAAGGATGGTAAAATGGAGCCCTACAGCACAAAAAGTACAGGCATGTCCTTAAGCTGGGTAACCTAAGGACCTATGCTTCAAGATAAACTCTAACCACCACATGAATTTTGTGTTGTCCTTAATCCAGGAGTTGGTTAAGTTGGGTTGGCAAAACAGAGGGAGCATGTCCCAAGGGTCGTTAATTATGCCAAACCCCTGCTTACTTAGGTCATTTGACAATTAAGGCCCCCAACTTAGCACCTTCTAGAAAAAGCAGATGCCACTAATTCATGTTACGGTCCAGAGAGTACCCTGAAACGGACTTGATGAATCCTAGGGCGAACGTCTACTCAATTTTAAGTTAAGTCTTGGGATAATAGTGCTTTTGCAATGTGATGGGCCCTTAAATGGGTTGTGCCCTTATTGATCAATTCAATGATGTGTGTGTACACAACTAGTGATTTTCAAGCAAGATTACTTAAGATGAGGTGAATTTTAAGGTTTAAATATTTCTTAGTACCTTTTAGGGTTCGAATTCAGGTATGTTCAATAAAGTTTAGGAGACAAACCATGTTTTGAAAGCACAGGTATAGATGTATTTCTTTAACAATCAAAAATAATGTGAAGTGCTTGGTAATTCCTAAAAATTGAACCCTACAAAGCAAGCTACTAGATGAGTGAATTATATAATTAGTGGTGCAGCCCAAGTAGATCAATCAATTGGCTATTTGCACTACTAAACAAGGCACACAGAAGAAATAGTCACAAATGTGTGTATTTAGTTTAAGTGTACTTGGTCCACAAGTCAGAATCCTGGTTAGTGATTGAATCAAATAAGAGTGTTGTGCCTAAAGTTAGAAAGTGTAGGTATTTAATGTGTGTAGATTTCAATTTATGTCCCACAATTAGAGAAAGAATTTTTTTTTTTGTATTTTTTTTAAGTGGGTGGGTGAAATGGGTGGAGTGACAATCAATCAACCAATTCTAACCTACAGTTTACAAAAGTGCCTAGGTCAATTTAGGTTTGAGTTATTAATGTAGCAAAATGAAACTAATGAGTGGGGAATAGGGGAAGACTTACAGAACCTTTGGCTGCACTTTTCTCCAATCTATACTGCTTTGGCTCACCTTGGGAGAGTACCTACAATCAAAGAAAGAACAGAGAAAAGTGAGTGAAAAGTTAAGTGTGGAAAATGGGGTTAAAAGTCAAAGATCGTTGCCTCCGCATGAATGACAACGAAATGATTAGTGAGATTTTATGTGAAAAAAAATTGAGTTGGGAAAACCTGGTTGTCGTGTTCACAAAAATCCACTTATCAAATAAAAATAACCGAGACTCGTTGAGTCTCGGGTCGAATATGGGAAGGCAAACGTTTGATTTGAAGAAAATATGCATTTACGTTTATTTGTTTTTGGAGAATTTTGGCTTTTTTTAATTTTTTTGGTGTTTTCAAATAGATGGAAGATCAAATGGAATATTATCTAAGCTAATCTACTTGTAATAAAAATAGAGAGAGAAAATAGAGAGAAAATCTAATATATTGGAGCAAAATAATGTTTATTACAGTTAGATGAAAGATTACAATAGAGCAAATAAAAGAGAGAGGGGGTGAGAAGAAATCTCTCGAAGCAGCTATCCGGTGAGATGACTACACTTGGCAACGACTGGATGAAGGAGGTGAGATGCGAGACGACAGGGATGAGGTGTAGGAGGAATCTGGCTAGAGGATGGCTTAACTAAGCTATAGGAATGGGGTGAGGTGATAGTGATCTACTACCTGAATGGAGGTGAGGGAACAACTCTAGAATCTCCTATGAAGGTGGTGAGGATCAAGATGAATTTTTGGTGGGAAAGGGATTTGCTACACTAATAGGAGGCTTCTTACAACTTAGGAGAGGCTCTTGGGAGCTTAGAAGGCTTCTTAGAGCTTTAGAAGGGATGAAGGATAGCTAGGTAGAGATGAAGAGGAAGGGGAGAGGGTATGGAGGTATATATAGGTAAGGAGGAAGCAAGGGGAGGCATGGGTCATGCATGGAAAATCATTTGCCATTGCACAACCATAACTAGCATCCACTCTGCATGTCGTGCCCTCTCGCGTGCGAGGGTGGGTTGGCACACAACAGCATAACAGCCATGCACGGGGACAAGGTTCGCCAACTGTCGAATCACCATCGGATGGTGGAGGGATTACAGAGATCACACTCTCTAAATCGCCTCAATCATGCTCCCGGTGGAGGTTAATTGTCAAACTCACATCCAAGGGCAGCGATGCGTGCATTCATCAAGCGTTGAGATCGCTCCTCTCACGATTGTGCCCTGTCATTTGAACGTATGGCAAGATCTTCGTCGCACATCATGCGCTCTTGATCGCACGTCATCCATTGCAGCAATGCGGCCCACTCCATCGCCCTCCATCTTTGATCGGACAACTTAGAAAATGCACCTTATGTGCGCTGCGAGTGTGAAAGGCGAGGAGAGGCTAGTGTGGCGAAATCGAGGCCACACGATCAAGATCGTGCGGCCCAATTTTTGGTTTGGTGTTGAAGAGAGGCACTTCCGTGGGGCTCGAACACTCGCCCATGCTTTGGGAGCACTCTTGGCAACCACTGCTCCAAGGGCACTCTTGTGTTCAAAAAAATCTCTTCGTCCTTGCGGTGGCCATGCGATTATGGCCGTTGGATCTTCATTCAATAGCCACGGTCACATGGATGAAGGAGGCTGATGTAGCGTGGCAATTGCCTAGTCATTGGATGAAGATCCAACGACTAGGATTCAATGTGCTCCTCCCCTTTGAAATACAAAGGTGGAGTTAAAGGGGGAAACGTGGCCAATCTTTGGCCATTGGATGGACATCCAATGGCCTTGATTGCATGTTGGGTGTGCGATGGAGATGGGCTGCTGTGATGGTACAACGTGGTGCCATCATGGCTTCCATCTTCTTTCCTTCATACCAGATGCCAAAGAGCTCAGATCGAGGCAATTCTCATGTCGATGGACTGCTATCGTCACTCTAAGTCCATATGTATGGTTTGATTTCTCATTTGAGGCTCCGATTTGTGTCGCCCTGTGCCCTGACCAAAGAAAATACATAAATTAGTATACAATTTGTACACATCGTTCTAAATGCATGATGATGCAGGCTATGCAAGATTTATAATGTTAGATATGTAAATTCCTACGGAAGGGGGTGTGATTTGCGAAATATAATATGAAAGTGTGGAAGGAAATAGTCTCACAAATAATCAATCACACAATTGCACAAGTATTTTTAGGTAGAAACCCAAATTCGAGTAAAAATCACCACCTAACTCTTTCGAGTTAGGATTTCCCGATTGACCAAGTTGATTAAATCCACTATCTCAGTCACTTAAACGAGGGTGACTGAACCTCTTATAACCATGCTACAAATATGAGGGTAGCGTAACCTCAAATCCCTCCTCTTCATGAGTATTATGTCCCTCAATGGAGATGGGAATTCACAAAGCAAATACCCAACCAATTAACAAAGTAAAATACAATGCAACCTATAGAGCCACAAATATGAAACCTAGCTACTATAGGTAAGGAAACTTCCCTTTATTGGAAGTGCATTGGCTTGACGACGCGAGTGCATGAACCACACGTTGGCACAACGATGCTCTCTTAATCATAAGCAGCAGAGTGGGTGCACAGCAAAGATGAAGCTCTCAGGTGTGGAACTAAAGCTTGGAGAGCTAGAGCTTCTTCTCAAAATCAAAGTGACACTATATGAGTGGAAAGTAGTCTTGCAAGGTGTATCTTGGTGTTCCTTGGGGTGTTTAACAAAGGAGGGCTTCTCCTCTATTTATAGATGGCCTAGGAAGGCTTTGAAAGGCCTAGGAAGGCTTCTATAGTTGTTGGGAGCAAACCTAAGTCAAATCAAGACATAATCAGAATCATTAATGATTCTGACAGGGTCATCAGACATCTAGGAAAAGTATCAAACGTTTGGAAGACACTCTTAAGATGTCTAAAAACTAAATCAAATGTCTAATCCTAGACGGGTTTCCTTACTGACTTGAGTCAGACCTAAATAGGGTTCTAGTATATGTTGGTTAGACGATAGGTTGGACATCTGGTACTAGGTCTGGACATCTAGAAACCTAATTAACAGTGGGAATGGATTTCCCAAGACACAAATGACTATATCTATTAAGAGAAGTGATTTTGTCTTAATCAAGGGCTAACATTCACTTATTAAATGTCTGAGGTCCTCTAAGGACGTCTAATGGAAGATCAAGGGTTGTTTCTCAACGATCATTTTTCTAAGCCAACGTTCCACTAATTAGTTGTTTGGCAAGGTCATCAGATGTCTTCTAAGATGTCTGGACTAAGGGTTGGTCGTTTGAAAAAGGTAGACGGAAGGTACTAAGTCCAACCTAAGTGTTTGGATATCTGATTAAACATTCAAATGTCTTAAAGTTCAATATCAGATGTCTAATTTTCAGATTGGACGTCTGATCAGGTTGTTTGAAGCCTATTCTGATTTTCTAAGTTCTCTACAGAAAACTAAGTATCCTAGAGTTGTGCAAGTATTCCTAGGACTACTATGTTGATACTTTGAGGCTCTTTAACATGCATTTAAGAAAGAAAATAAAGAGCAATAAAAGAAACAATAATACAAAGAACAAGTTGAATAGAAATATATCATATTCTTCATCTCTTTCCTTCTTCAAGATTTTGCTCCTTGCAAAGCTCCTTCTCCTCCATCAAGCTCCTCTAATTCGCCATGGATGCGAGCTCTTTACACTTGTATCCATTTGCAATTGTCCTGAAATCTTGGACTCAAAAGCAAATGTTAAATAACAAGTATTTTGTTATCATCAAAATAAACAATCACGGTGCTCTTGCACCAACAATCTCTCCCTTTTTCATGATGACAAAACCATAAGCAATAATGCATAACAATCTCCCCCTTTTTGACATTATCAAAAAGGTTTTATCAATTTTAATTCTCCTACAACTTCCCCTTAAAACATGCTCTTCTAGTTTGGGTTAAGAATGATATTCTCCCTCTTTTTGTAATAAGATAGCTATAAAATTATCTCCTCCTTTCTAATGTAAATATAGCTTTGTAACAAGTTCTCCCCCTTAATGATTAAGAAATAGCTTATCAATTTTAACTCCCCCTATCTAAGTGCTATAAAAAGATAGTGTTAAAGGGTTTACCTTACCTACCATGGCCAATAGAATGGCCCAGATGGAGGTGGATGCCAAATTGGATGGGGCTCCCATCCATAGCTTGGAGTCTGGCATTGGCGCCAGTCTCCAATTAGGTGGTCGACGAGAGATGGCTTGGTTGTTTGTTCGTCGTCTCATCAGTCTCCTTGTCTCCTTCCTTGGTCTACTTCTTGGTCCTCCCAATTTGAGTTGACCTTTCTTAAGCTTGTAGGTCCAATTTCTTGTATTGTAGTCTCTCTTGAAACCTACAAAACAGGGTTCGAGTTGGCTTTTTGGTATCCAAGATAGCTTGGATCTAGATTTGTTAACGGGTCTCTTTGACGGAGATCCTTTCTCAATCTTAGGGCTAGACAAATTTTCTACCTTATTGATCAATTTATTAGATTTCTCCTTAAGACATCCAAGTTCATCTTTTATAACATGCATTTTTATTTTTAAACTAGAAATTTCAATTTTTAAGCATGTGTTCTCCTCAATCAACTTACTATTTTCATTGATTAGGTTTCTATTTTCTAACAACAAGTTATCATCTTTAGGATTAGAACTAGTTTCTAGATCCTTAAGTTATTTTTCTAACCTTTCATTTTCTAATTTAAGAAGATTAAGATTCTTTTTAATGCTTTTATTTTCAATTTTAAGTGACTTACTAAGTTCAAATAACTCATCAAAAGTATCTTATAAATTGGAACTTACCTCATTTTTGAAGTCGTTATTGCTTGCGATGGCCATGAATCCCATGCAAGCAACTTCACTCTTTTTCTCGAGGTCTTCTTCCTCCAAGGTCGAGTCATCCTAAGTGGCTTGGAATGCCTTCTTCATGTACTTCTTCTCCGTCTCCTTCTTCTTCTCCTTCTTTAGAAGAGGGAATTCAGGTCGAATGTGCCCCTTCTTGATGCAATGATAGCAACGGTTTGGGCTCCCTTTTTCCTTCTCCTTCTTATCTTTCTTTGAGTCACTACAAAACTTGGAAAATTTTTTAAGTAAAAACTTAAAGTCTTCCTCATCAGAACTTACCTCGCTATCCAATGCGGCTCTGAAGGCAAGAGACTTCCTCAGCTTTGGTTTTGGTGTGTCCTTCTGTTTCAACCTCATCTCGTAGGCCATGAGATTGCCTAGGAGATCCTCCATGTTGAGTTCCTAAACTTCATTCGCCTTCTCGATGGCAGTGACCTTTTGTTCCCACTCCGGTCTGAGGGAACGAAGAAGCTTTCCTTTAAGCTCCCCTTTGACAAAGGTCTTTCCTAAAACTTTTAGATTATTAACTATGAGAGTGAACCTAGTGTTCATCTCACTTAAGGTTTCATTAGTCTTCATAGAAAAATACTCAAATTCTTGACTAAGTAAATTAATTTTAGAAGACTTTACCTTAGAGGTACCCTCATGAGTTATCTCAAGTGTATGCTAAATCTCGTATGCGCTGGTGTATTGTGAGATTCGGTTGAACTCCTCTAGGCTCAACATGCAATAGAGAGCGTTCATAGTCTTAGTGTTGAGAGAGATCTCCGGATGTGCTGCTAGGAGTAGCCTCCCGTGGGTCACTCCGCTATGTCGAAAGGTATCTCCCACCTAGCTTAGATGGTGAAGTCATTGGCTTGAAGCCACGTCTTCATCCTGAGCTTCCAATACGAGTAGTTTCTCCCATCAAAAAATGGTGGACGAGTGGTAGACTGCCCCTCGAATATCCTCATCGTGAACTGCTCCCCTTCATTTGATTTCGCCTGGTTGTTATGACAATATGCTAAACATGCTCTAATACCAAATGTAGATTCCTACGAGAGGGGGTGTGATTTGCTGAATATAATATGAAAGTGCGGAAGCAAATAAACAGTCTCACAAATAATCTATCACACAATTGCACAAGTATTTTTTGGTGGAAACCCAAACCCGAGTAAAAACCACCACCTGACCCTCTCGAGTTAGGATTTCCCGATCGACCAAGTCAATCAAATCCACTATCTCAATCAGTTAAACGAGGGTGACTGAACCTCTTACAACTACGCTACAAATATGAGGGTAGTGTAACCTCAAACCCTTCCTCTTCACGAGGAGTATTTTGTCCCTCGATGGAGATGGAAATTCGTAAAGTGAATACCCAACCAATTAATAAAGTAAAATACAATACAACCTATAGAGCCGTAAATATGAAACTTAGCTACTATAGGTAAGGAAACTTCCCATTGTTGGAAGTGTGTCAGCTTGATGATGTAAACATGTTTATATTACATAAAATGTCTATTTATGCATGTTCTTAAGCATAGAATTGCATTACATACTATAAATATTGCATAACATGCATCATCTTGCATTTAGATTAGTCTGAATAAAATGGACGTTAATTGTCTCCTCTTATGGTCAGGGACAGGGTGACCTTTTTATCGGGGCCTCGGATCAAAGATCTAACCATACGGATCTGATCAGGGTGACGATTGGAGTTCAACGACTCCAAGATTGCCCTAATTGGATATCCGTAGCATCAGATAGAGATCGAGGAATCCTAGAAGATCAAGGGTCAAGATGGTGTTAATCCACACTTTAGACGACAAATCTGATTGCACGGATGGGTTCAGATCGACGATCGTAGCCTAACAACGTGAAAATCTACCTAATCCGATACCTGTGGCACCATCTACATCACTCAGAAGATGGATGGCCAAGATGGCGCCACGTGGCACCATCTCGGTCACCCAACCGGTCGCACGCACTCGCTGAAGCACTTCGCGCTAGCATTTCTCCGCTGTTGGATCAAGATCCAACGGCTGTGAGGCGCGTGCGCTTAAGTTAAGCACTCGACATAAATCCGCTCATAGCGCGTTGGTCGAGCGCTTTAACGAGGCGATGAGGTGCGAGATCGAGCCCCCGCATGCCTCAAATTGGAGTGGGCGCGCGGGCGCGATTGACCGCACGATGAAGATCCAACGGCTGTGCACAACGGATAGTGTCCATGCACCATCTGACGCTCCCACGTGACGTGGGATCTCACGCGCAAGGCGCGCGGTTGAGGCGCGGAGAGGAGCGGCCGATCGATCTCACGATCGAACGGCCAAGATCTAATGGACGTGGCCGTGTGTTGAGGCGCGGGGAGGCAAGATCTCACTAAGGCCACGTTCAGGCTTTTAGTGATAGATTTATCCGTCACTAAAGTTCTTAAATTAATGATTTTCAACATGTAATGACCAAAATGCCCTCACTCCTTGCAACTGTAAAAGGAGACCCCCTCCATATGAATTTCTCATCCCTTCCTTCTCTTCTCTTCCTCTCCAAAGCTCAAGAGAAGCTTATCCCACACCGGGATGCTCGTCAAGAGATAAAGTCAATTTTTCACCCCCATTTCGGAAGCAGATCCTGCGACGATGACGACGTGCTACCTCGTTCCCAGTCTTCCTGCCTCGGCCTCCTTCTTCCCACTCCGTTCCCCGTCTTCCGGGCGTCGTCTCATCTGGCTTGTCCTCCAAGCGATCGTCGAGGAGAATAACTTCTCTCTCCCATTCCTTTTTCCCACTTTCTAGAGTAGAATTTTCCTGCTTTCTAGTTGTAATAGTTTTCCTGCTTTCTAGCATAATTTCTCGCTTACTTAGTTGTATAAACATTTTGAAGTATCAAGTGGATCTTTTCTCTCTCTCTCTCTCTCTCTCTCTTTTTCTCTGATTGTTTATAGTGCTTCATTTCATTGTAATTACTCTGCTTTTTAACAAAAACACGAAAAAAAATATAATTGTGAATTTGTATCGACATAGCCTCCCTGAGTTCGACCTGGGATTTCTATTCCAGTATAAATTGTATTTGTTGAACCCAAGTTCTTTGCTATTCAAACTACAACGACAGGTTTTCAAAATTGAATTCGATAGTGTAGTAACCCATCACTTCAACATTTTGGCGCCATTGTTGGGGAGGCAACAATTTATTTTGACATTTCACGCACTTTATTGTCTTCTAACTTGCTTTCTCTTGTGCCTATTGTTTTGCAGAGACCTCCATCAGGAAATCGTCAAGTGGTAGATCGGAGTAAAGTGCAGTTGAAGACGACTGTAAGTGCTCCCCATTCTTCTCCCTCCATAGATTTCATTTGTCACATTAAATTCAAATTCCAATTAACCTAGGTGTTTGCATAAATCCTAGGATTAGTTTGGTTGTTTGGATTTTTACTCACACTCATTCCGCCCTCGCTTATATAAAAAAAATAAAAAGATAATTTTGTGGGGTAATTTTCAACAGACACACAACATACACCCACATTTAAGGCACTTAACCTACTTGATTTGCTCCTACTCAACCGGGTTCTTATCTGTGGAACCGGTACATACAAATCAACACATAAAAGAGTAGAAATCATTCTAGGTTAACCATTTCTGTGTGCCTAACCTAGTGGTGCAGCTGTGGCCAGTTGTTTAAGTTGTTTGGGCCGCACCACTCAACCTAAAATTAACTCATCAAGTAGCTTCTTCTTAGGGTTTTCAATCTAGGTTCATACCAGGTACTCCACTTTATTTTTGATTTTAAAGGAAAGCAATCTTCACCCATGCTTGAAAACTTAGTTTGCCTCAAACTTGATTGAAATCAACCTAATTTTAAACCCTAAAAGCTACTTAAGCAAGATTTGAACATTAAAATCTACGCATCACAAATAATCTTGCTTGAAAACCTTGGTTGTGCACACACTTACACAATACTCAATCAATCATTAAGGGCACAACCCATTTTAAGGGTCCATCACATTCCATAAGTACTACAATCTTAGGCCTCAATAAAATCGAGTAGATGTTGGCCTTAAGGACTGATTCGCTCTTCGGGGCCTAGTCTGAGATTGTTCATGATTAACCTACTTGTACTAATTAATCTAATGTCTAGCTAGGGGAGTAGCATTAATCGACCGCTGCTTGGGGGTACACTAGGAACCGGAGGCGCAAGCTGAAGGAAGAACCTTCTCCCCAGTCCCTCCTTCTAACTGGTTGGATTGAGCAGACACAAGTAGAGTAAATCATTTATAATCTTAAGGCAAGTTTTGGGAGTCTGTAGATCCTTAGGCTACCCCACTTAAGGACAGACTTGTTTTGTTGTGCTGCAGAGTCTTTATCCCTAGTCCTTCCAACCTTTTCCTAGTTTATGCTGGGAAGATGGTCATTAAATCCCCGATTGGTAGGACTACTAGAGTAATCTAGGAGGCGTAAATTGGATTTTGGTCAAATTGATCCCATGGCCGATCAATAGCCTCCTTTGTCTCGGGATCCACAGGAGGAATTCCGAAGGCAATTGGAACAAATGCAGAGAACGTAGGAATGGTTCCAGAGAATACAGGGTGCTCAGCCCTTAAAGGATTTTTATGATCCTTCAAATTAAGGGGAACGTCCTGACGTCTAGATTCCGGTCGGAGACAAAGAAATCAAGCCCCAGGTGTTAAGCCTAATCAAACATTACCATGGGCTTGGCTCCGATGACCCATTTCAGCACTTGGAGGACCTGACCACTTTGGTCTAGACCACCAAGGCATGAAACGTGAATGAGGAGCAAATGATCATGATGCTCTTCCCCCCTCTCTTAGGGATAAAGCCGCTCATTGGTACAGGACTATAGGAAGAAGAACTGCAACATGGAATGAGTTGAAATCGGCCTTTCTGAAGAAATTCTTCCCTGTTGAACGTACCAATGCTTTGAGACGGGCAATCACTACCTTTACCCAGCGGTCAGAAATCACATGGATGCTTCTTGCGGAGGCAACTTCCTCAACAAAGACGCAGATAGTTCACACAATTTGTTTGAGGAAATGAGCGATAATTCAATCAATCATGCCTCCATGGATACTTTTAACCGGTCCCAGCAACCCAGATCAAATGTTAATGAAGTCCATGACTCCCATTCATTTGATATGGAATTGATTTGTAATAAACTTGATAAGGTGGACTTGGTTGCTAAGAGAATGGAAGAGTGGATGGTTGGAAATTCAATGAACTCTCGATCCACTCAGTCCCAGAATTCAGGATTCCATTCGTCACGAGCTCCTTCTGGACAAGAGTTCGTGAATCAACTTGATGCGGCTCAACCTACGAGTTAGCATTATTCGAAACCCCACGGGTTCCAAACTGGGGCCTTTGATCTTAGTTTTTCTGATCCTTCCCTTTCTTTCTCTCCATCCTCACCCTATGAGGATGTCTGTGCTGTACAGGAGAACATTAGATCCAACCCCTACTCTAATGCTTATAATCCGGGTTGGAGAAACTACCCTAACTTCTCCTGGAAAAACCCAAGGCAACAGACCCAATTCCGACCCAGCAACTATGCTCCGCAACGACCAATGGGTCAGGGTCATATGTATACTCAGTTGCCCCCAAATCAGGTCAATCAGCTAGCCTGGAATGCCCGTCAGCTCGTAGGGCAGGCTGGTTTGAACTGACAAATGGTAGAGATGCAAGGATCCATGCTCCAGCTCATGCAGCAAATGAAAACCTCGCTGGACAACTTGCAAACCAGGCTCATAGCTAACTCTCGTCAACCCAGATCTCTACCATCCCAACCCATACCTAACCCACGAAATATCCTGAATCCGGGCATCCAAGCCCATGGGTACGGAAATCAGAGGGACCCACACGCACATACTCAGGTGGTTGAGCAGGGTCCTTCTTCTTCTTCTGCACATCAACAATTCTTGGCTAATTAAGCCCCTCCAATCTTTCCTAACCCTCCCCAAGACCCAAACTCATATGCATCTGCAAATTTTGTTACCTTGAGGAGTGGTAAACAAACTCAGGATCCACAACCATGCTATTCTGATTTACCGAATCTTGAAAAGCCTGAGGAGAGAAAGGAGAATTCTGGAGAAGAAATCAAGGCTCAGGAACCTGATTCTAAAGATTTGACTCATGTTCCTTTTCTTGAAGCCTTGATTAAATCAAAGAAGAAGAAGTCTATTGATAGTAGTGAGGAGCTTCTGAATATTTTCAAGAATGTTGAGATCAATATCCCGCTCCTCGATGCTATCAAGCATATACCGGCTTACGTGAGATTTTTAAAGGATTTATGTACACAAAAGCGTAAGTTGAGAGAATCTGTTCCGAGGAAGGTGATACTGTCCAAGCAGGCTAGTTTTGTTATCTTGCACCACCTCCCTCTGTAAAAGAGAGATCCAGGTGTTCCGTTGATTTCTTGTGTCATCGGAAATTACACTTTTGATAGAGCACTTCTGGATCTGGGTGCATCCATCAACCTAATTCTGACTTCTCTTTATGAGAAGTTTGGATTAGGTGAACTTCAGCCAACTTCAGTAACGCTGTTATTGAAGATATTATAGTTAAGGTTAAGGATTCTATTTTCCTATAGATTTCCTTGTCCTTGAAAAGGATGTACCAGAAAATCTGAGGAACACGCCCATCATTCTGGGGCATCCATTCCTAGTGTTGAAAGCGTAGAGCACGTTTCTGATGGGAAAAGCATCGAAGTATAACACGTAATATGATCAAACAAAGAAATTATTTTCTAAAGATAATGAGACTTGAGTCCCGGTCGTTCGTCTCTGGGAGGCATTTGTTTTACTTTAGAATTCGATCTTTTACTGCTCTACCTTGTTTAAATTCGCATGCCGATTTCCAATCTCCTGATTAAGATTTCACCAATTCTATTATGAACCCTGATTACGTGCGCATGTGTTAAATAAATCACAAAGGTGAACGTGTGAGTTTCTGTGCGCACGATTCTAGTGAGGTGGTGACTATTTACGGAAAATACGTCTATTGTTAGATTCTCTATATTTTCAGGAAATGACATGCTTGTTGCGGAATAGATAAACAATTGAAAACGGG